>JAULJL010000007.1:9110516-19110516 GCA_030761205.1 Fremontodendron californicum | reverse complement strand
TTTATTTTCATGCATATTATATGATAGCATTATTTTCATGTCATTTAAATTATATGCCATGTCATTTATATTTGCCATGTCATTTAAATTATTTCATTTCATATAGAATATATTGTGTTACCTAGGTCATTTCATTTCATTTAGAATATATTATGTTACTTAGGATATTTTATTTCATTTAGAATATATCATATGACTTAGGATATTACATTTCATATAGAATATATCATGTTACCTAGGTCATTTCATTTCATTTAGAATATATCATATAACTTAGGGTATTTCATTTCATTTAGAATATGCTAAGACATTTAAATTATATCATATCATTTAGGTTGCATTATATTATTTAGACTTTGCTATGTCATTTTATTTATGTCATACATATTTATATTCATATTTTTTTAAATGTTTTCAAAAAGGTAATGATTTTCAATAAAATAAAGATATTCCCGAATTAAAATATTTCATGAGTTCTCTGCCAGGTTTGCTGGGGAGGATATCATCAATTATCATTAATAACGGAATATCTTCTTTAAAATAAGAATGATTCGGAAAGTTTTCCAAACTAATAAAAATTTCTATATTTTGCCACGTTTGTTGGGGAATATAGGAAAATTTTGAATTTATAAATTCCGGATCATTTTCAATTAAAAATGGAATTATTTTTCTTTAAATTGGGAATTAACTTGAAATACTAAATTTAAAACCGACTTTTTTACCGAGACTTGAGATAACACATGATTAATAAGCTACCGTTTTATACGGGCGTTGTGGGGGTGCTATTCCTTCCCCACACATAACCGAATCCCATACCCGTTTCTTTGATTTCTCTGTTTAAAACGCAGACTTGAAATTGGTTTTAAAAATGTTTTAATTAATTTTAAAATATTTTATAAAACCGGTTTTAATAGGTGGCCGATCACACCTAGCTAAAAAAGATTGGTGGCGACTCCATGTCTTTTTCAAGGTCATTTTCAAAACCTTCATTTTTCTAGAGGAATTAAGTCGACTTTTCCTCGGTTTTTTAACGTCACGCTTAATGAATAATAAAGTCTTGTGATGAGACTTGTTATTTTTTAGGTTGCGACAACTTGGCGACTCCACTGGGGACCCTTAGAGAGTCATGCCTAGAATTAGTCGTGTGTTATTAAAGTCTCGGTTTTGTTGGTTTAATTGGTATTTAATTTTAATTCCCACATTTTATAATGAGGAGAATTTTGAAAGTAATAAAATGTTTTTAAATATGTCCATATTCATTCACATGCATTTTATTATTGTTCTCTAGTTATTTAGGGTTGTATATTATAATTACTTGTTGGTTAATACGTTACACTATTCTTGAATATTCTTTTTTAATAAATTGCTAGAGCATTTAGAATAAGGTTTGTAGAATAGGTGGTGACAGGTTTGTTGTTCCTCCAGACACACCACACGTGCATTTGCATATCATGAGCCCTATACTCGGGTTTCGACCTTTTAGGTGGGAGCAAAGTAGCTAAGCCTTCGTGATTAACAATCCGCATGGGCTAGTGAAACACTTCCTGGGTACTAAATTACCTAAGCCTTTGTGATTAACAATCCGCATGGGCTAGGGAAATAGACTCTAACGAATTGAACCCGCTTTTATCTGGGTGCCTTACTAGCCTTCACCGACGACAGTGAGGAGCAATTCGGGGCCTTTAGAACCGATTCACCCTCATATAGTGAACCTAGGCGAAGCCATGCCGGAATTCCGTTAGATATACCGGAGATAGGAACACATGGAGGAACATTTCTAAACCTTTTATTACCTATTTTACACTCTGAATAAGTGTTGTAGATCGGGCGACGATGTATATACATCGCCCGTAATAAATTTAATACCCTGTCTCAAAGGCATCGTGATGCCTAAGTGAGTCGATACTGTTGGGGCAAGTGTTCATAAACTTTTTAAAATTGAAAATATCAAAACATTCTTTTTCAAACATTTTTGCATTTTTGCACATTTCATGCATGTGTGAATAGAGCATGTACGTTTATGGTTGTATAGTTGATCTCATTTTTTTTTTGTTGCAATAAACGGATGGTGATAATAATTTTATTAGATGGTTTCTATAAACCGTTAGTGTTACATGAACATTTGCATATTGTACCATAGTAGGATCCACTACCCCGAAATTCTTTTGAAAATAATGTGTTTGGTTTTTCATAAAGGAAATATGTTTCAAAAAATCAGAGATTAAATTTGGAGGCAAATCTTGCATAATGAGATTTTTGAATAATTAAGATTTAGGTCCCACCAATTTTGTGTAATCATCGGTTAACTTCTTTGTGCATACCTTTGTGTTAATTTATTTATTCTCTGCATGTATCATTTTGACATCATGTTACAGTCCTAACATACATGGTTATTCATTATAGAATGCATTTGTGATATACATGGTCATTCTTTGTACCTACCTTTGTGTTAATTCATTTATTCTTTGCATATATCATTTTGACATCATGTTACAGCCATAGCATGCATGGTCATTCATTGTAGAATACGTTTATGACATGCATAGTCATTATTTGTATATACCTGTACATCAATTTATTAATTTTTTTTAATGCATCATGTTGGCATAAGATTGCATCCATAGCATACATAGTCATCATAATTTCTCTGTATATGTTCATGCATTAATCATTAGCATATTCATGCACATATGAATAAAGCATCTACATTCATAATTGTATTCTTAATCTCATGACATTTTCATTTGCATGAAAGGGAATCGAGATATGAGGAATGAATCGGAGGAACGATTGGGTGCTTTGGAACGCAATCAAGATGAGTTTGGACATGAACTCCGGGAGTTGAAGGAACAGCTTGTCAAATTTATGAGAATGCTTGAGGATATGGGTAAGAGTAAAGGGGAACTTTCTCAAGGCTCTAAATCGCCTTTGGATCAACCAAAACCATTAGGTCCAGAACATACAATCCTTGCTGGATCATGCGCTTGTCAATGCCACAAAGGTTGCAATCCTGATGAAATTATGGACAAAATCGTGAAAATGATTAAGCCCGAGAGCCTAATACCAAAGATAGAAACCTCGGATCCTGTACCATACTTGCAAACTGTTCTAGGTCCAAACCAGTATCCCCACCCTACTATGGTCCAATCATCCATTGGGATGACCACTACAGGATTCCTGAATCCCACTCCATCACCACCAACTGGCAGTTCATATTGCTTCCTTCATCAATCACCTTATCCAACATTTGGGATAGGAACCTCGAGCTATGTACAACCTCCAAAGGCCCCGTGTCCAAATCCATACCCTTGCCTTGTTATTCCTCCATCTCCCTATGTAAACACTTTGATTCGGACCCTAGTGCCACCAGCAAGTACCTCAACTCCTAGGCTCTATGTAACTAAGAAACGACCCCATGATAAGAGCTAAAGGCATTTTGATCCCCTTCCAATCAGCTATCAAGAGCTTTTCCCAATGTTGGTCCGAAATCAACTGGTTGCCTATGTACCATTGAAACCCTTATCACCACCATACCCAAAGTGGTATAATTAGAATGCAAGATGTGATTATCACTCTGGAACTGTTGGGCATAGCATTGAGCACTATAATGCACTCAAGAACAAAGTACAATCCCTTATAGACGCCAAGTGGTTGGATCCAACGACACTGATTGACAAAGGACTAGAAAAGGGTAATTAGGATTGGGAGATCTACAACAATGATGTAGAAAGACTTCGGTCTGATATGATGTAGTAGGATTTCACTTTTTCAGTAGCTGGCTCTTATAGCCTTAGGATGCTAGGAAGAATAAAGTGCTTGTAAAAGACAGTTTTAACTATTGCTCAAATTTTTTAAACATGGTTTATAACATTGTGAACGTTGATATGGGAATGAATTGATTATGTTTCAAATTTATGAGATGTTGATGAGTAAGTTCCTCCGATTCTTATTTCCTCCGTGATATCTTTCCCTTTGCATGTTGCATCCGATCAATTATTTGTCATACCATACATTCATACGTGTATCATGTTAGCATCAGGTTGCATTCGTGCATTCATAATCATTATGATTTTTCTGTATATATCCATGCATTAATTTGCTTATTCTTTACATGCATCATGTTGCCTTTGGGCTACATTCATGACAAACATAGTCAGCATGATTTCTCTATATATACTCATGCATTAATCTATCATATTTACATCAGGATGCATTCATGACACACATGGTCAGCATGATTTTCTTTGTATATACTCTGTATCAATCATTCATTGTTTGCATGTACCATAATTGACATCGTGTTGCATTCATAGTGTATATGATCATTCATTGGGAAATACGCTGAATGTACATGATCAGTCATTGCATATATCCATGCGTTGATTTGTTTATTCTTTGCTTGCAACATGTTGGCATCGTGATTGCATTTATTACATATATGATCAACATGTTTCCACTATACATGTCCATATATCATATTGTTTAGGCTTCACGTGCATCAAATTGCATTCATGGCTCCTTCATCATGACACGCATTTTGGGGGAATAAAACAGAAGTTGGTTTGGCTTTAAGAGTCTTTGAAAGAATTTCCATTTCAAATCAAAGGTATAAGAGGTACTGAGTACCCTTTCAATACAGGCTAGTGCTATAGAGAATGAACAAGTTGCCCGAATGGAAAGAATGGAAAGGGTATAGGAAGAATTGCGAGAACAACTGGCAAAGTCTCAAGCAGAATCTAAAGATCAGATGACTAAATTGATGGAGCTAATATCTACCGTAATCAAGGGATACACTGAAAACTTGGCCGCCAGAGAAGGGTTAGAGGCACAAAAGGGTCAGAATGAGGTCGTAAAGATGGATGCCCTGAACACAGTTAACCCCGTTAATGTTTTAAATTCAAATGATCCAGCTGAACAGGCAAAGTTGAAAATGGTTAATGAGGTAGAGTTGGCAAATTCCCAAGGGAAATATCAGTTTCTAGATGAAAGGCTCCAGTCAGTAGAAAATACAGAAGTATTCGGGAGTGTGGAGGCGAAAAAACGATGCTTGGTCTTCGATTTAGTCATTCCTCCTAAATTCAAGGTCCCTGACTTTGTGAAATATGATAGGACGACTGATCCGTCAGCCCACATCACTATGTTTTGCCGAAAGATGACAAGTCATATAGATAATGATAAGCTTCTGATTCACTACTTTCAGGATAGCCTCAGCGGGTTAGCAATTAGGTGGTATAGTTAGTTGAGCAAGGATCAGATTCGCTCTTGGAATGATTTGGCTAGACTTTTTCTAAACCAGTACAAGCATATGACCGACAAGACACTTGATCGTCTCACTTTGCAAAATATGGAGAAAAGAGCTACTAAGAGCTTCAAAGAGTATGCTCAGAGATCGAGGAACATGTCTACCCAAGTACAACCACCTTTGACACAAAAGGAAATCTTCGTCCTTTTTTTAATACACTACAGGCCCCATACTATGATAGACTCGTCGGCAATGCCTCGAAGAATTTTGCGGATATAATAATCTCAGGGAAGATGATTGAGAATTCCATCAAGAATGGGAAACTTGAAAGAGAAGGAACATTCAATGCTGAGAGAAATAAAGCACCTAGAAAGAAAGAGAAAGATGTCCAAGCTATGGGAGATTTCGTCCCATATTCCCAATTTCCCATAGCTTGGACATCATCCTTCTTGGTGTCCCATTTCTCTCGGCATTAGATATGCTTTCTCCTTCAAGTTTCCCATCCTTGATAGCATTCTCAATCATCTCCCCTGAGATTACCATATCTGCAAAATTCTTCATGGCATTGCCGACGAGTCTATCTTAGTACGGGGCCCGTAGTGTATTCACAAAAGGACGGAGATTTCCTTCTGTGTCAAAGGTGGTCGTACCTGGGCAGCCATGTCCATTCACCGCTGAGCATATTCTTTGAAGCTCTCAGTAGCTCTTTTCTCTATATTTTGCAAGGTGAGATGGTCAGGCACCATATAGGTCATATGCTTGTACTGGCTTAGAAAAGCCCTAGCCAGATCATTTCAAGAGCGAATCTGATCCATGCTCAACTGACTATACCACTTAATTGCGGACCCGCTGAGGCTATCCTGAAAACAGTGGATCAAAAGCTTATCATTATCTATATGACCCGTCATCTTTCGACAGAACATAATGATGTGGGCTGATGGATCGGTTGTCCCATTATATTTCTCAAAGTCGGGGACCTTGAATTTAGGAGGAATGACTAAATCGGGGACCAAGCAATGTTCTTTCGCATCTACACTCCCAAATACATCTGTACTTTCTACTGCCCGGAGCCTTTCCTCTAACAGCTGATATTTCCCTTGGGAATCTGCCAACTCAACCTCATTCACCGCAACCATTTTCAACTTTGCCTGTTCAACTGGATCATCTGAGTTCAGAATGTTGACAGGATTAAATGTGTTTCGAAAAGACTGGACATCTAACATTATGACCTCATTCTGACCCTTTGTGCCTCCAACCTTTCTCTGGCGGCCAGATTTTCAGTATATCCCTTTCCTTTGATCGAGGCGAACATTATCTCCATCAGTTTAGTCATTTGACCTCTAGATTCTGCTTGATATTTTGCCAACTGTTCTCGCAATTCTTCATGTGCCTTTTCCATTCTTTCAATTCGGACAACTTGTACATTCTCCATAGCTCTGGCCTGTATCATAAAGGTTCTTAGTACTTCTTATACCTCTGATTTGAAAAGGAAATTCCTTCAACAACTCTTAAAACCAAGCCAATTTCTGTTTTATCCCCCCAAGTGCGTGTCATGATGAAGGAGCCATGAATGCAATTTGATGCACGTGAAGCATAAACAATGTGATGTATGGACATATACAGTGGAAACATGATGACCATGTATGTAATAAATGCAATCACGATGCCAACATGATGTAAGAAAATAATAAACAAATAAACGCATGGATATATGCAATGAATGACCATGTATGTTCTAGATGCATTTTCCAATGAATGATCCTGCAACACAATATCAATATGACGCATGTAAAGAATAGACAAATTAATTCATGAACATATATAGATAAATCATGCTGATTATGTTTGTCATGAATGCAACCTGATGCTAGCATGATGCAGGTGAAGAATAAACAAATGAAAACATAAACAGAGAAATCATGCTAACTATGTTTGTCATGAACGCAACCTGATGCTAACGTGATGCATGTAAAGAATGAGCAAATTAATGCATGAACATATACAGAGAAATCATGCTAACTAGGTATGTCATGAATGCAACCTGATGCCACCAAGATGCATGTTTGAATGAGATATATGGTATGACAAATAATTGAGTGGATGCAAAATGCAAAGGGGAAGATACCACGGAGGAAATAAGAATCAGAGGAACTTAATCATCAACATCTCATAAATTTGAAGCATAACCAATTCATTCCCATGTCAATGTTCACAAGGTATAAACCATGTTTACAAAATCTGAGCAGTGGTAAAAACTGTCTTTACAAGCACTTTATTTTTCCTAGCATTCTAAGGCTATAAGAGCCAGCTACTGAAAAGACGAAATCTTATTACATCATTAATTTCTCGGCCCTAATTAGCCTTCCCCAGTCCTCCATCAATCAGTGTGGTTGGTTCAATCCACTTGACATCTATAAGAGACTGCACTTTCCTTTTGAAGGCCTCACAATCTTCAATGCTATGCCCAGTAATTCCACAGTGATAATCACATCTTGCATTTGGGTTATACCACTTGGGATATGGTGGTAACTGCGGTTTCAATGGCACACAGGCAACCAGGTGATCCTGTACCAATATAGGGGAAAGCTCTTGGCAGCTGATTGGAATGGAGTCATAGTGCCTTTGGGTCTTGCTTGTTTCTTGGTCACACATGACCTAGGGGTCGGGGCATTTGATGGTGGCACAAAGACTCGAACCGGAGTGTCTGCATGGAAAGGTGGCTGAACAACATGATAATGGTATGGATTTGGACACGGGACCCTTGGAGGTTGTACATAGTTCGAGGTACTTATCCCGGATGCTTGATAAGGTGCTTGATGTGGGAAAAAGTACGAACTGCTAATTGGTGGTGATGGAGTGGGACCCAGGGATCCCGTAGTGGTGATCCTAGTGGACGATTGGACCATAGTAGAGTGAGGATACTGGTTTGAACCTAGGACAAATTGCAGGGATGTTTGGGATCTGAGATTTCTGTCTTTGGTATCAGGCTCTCTGTTTTAGTCATTTTCACAACATTGTCCATAATTTCATCAGGGTTCAAACCTTTGTGGCATTGACAAGTGCAGGACCCAGCAAGGATTGTATGTTCTGGACCTGATGGTTTTGGTTGATCCGAAGACGATGAAGAGCTCTGAGAAAGTTTCCTCTTACTCTTACCCATATCCTCAACCATTTTTATCAATTTGACGAGTTGTTCTTTCACCACCCGGATTTCATGTCCAAATTCCTCTTGATTACGTTCCAAAGCACCCAATCGTTCCTCCAATTCATTCCTCATATCTCGAACCCCTTTCATGCAAATGAAATTGACATCATTATCATGAGATCAAGAATACAATTATGAATGTACATGCTCTATTCTTATATGCATGAACATAATGACGATTAATGCATGAAGTGTACAAGATGCGAAGATGCTGAAGGAGATGAATTTTCATATTTACAACTGTTTAAACAATGTGCATGTTATGCAAACAAAGCAAATGAAAACATCAAGGGAAATAAGATCTTAATATCATTCTTTATTTGATTTTTGCTTTATTTTCTTTCTTTTTTTTTCAAAGAAGAAAATTTTTCATGGAATAAAACTCTTTTTTTTGTTTTTTTGTTTGTTTGAAATATTTAAAAATATACAGGTACAAAAAAGAATTTCCAAAATAACTCAAAAACACTAGGTTTCAGTATTATTACAAATGATGTGTGGAAAATAGAAGCAAAGCAAGTAAAAGGGTAAAATCATCCATGCAAAGTGAGAAAATTAATGAACATGTGCCCCAACAGTATCTACTTATTTAGGCATCACGGTGCCTTTGGGGCGGATTATCACACTTATTACGGGCGATGCACGTACATCGCTGCACGATCTACAATGCTAATTCAAAATGCATAAATAAATGGCAAAAGATCAGAAGCATTCCTCCATGTGTTCCTAGCTTCGGTACCTCTAACGAAAATTCGGTGTGGCTTCGCCTATGTTCACTATATGAGGTTGAATTCAGTTTTAAAGATCCTAAATTGTTCCTTACTGTCGCCAATGAAGGCTAGTAAGGCACCCCGATAAAAGAGGGTTCAATTTGTTAGAGTATATTTTCCTAAGCCCATGCAGACAGTCAATCACGAAGGGTTAGGTGCTTTATACTCCGAAAGTGTTTCACTAGCCCATGCGGAGGATCATCACGAACGCTTAGTTACTTTGCTTCCACTTAAAAGGACGGAACCTGGGTATAGGGCTCATGATATGCAAATGCAAGTGTAGTGTGTGAGGAGGAACAACAAACCTTTCACCACCTATTCTACACCCCTTATTCTAAATGCCCTAACAATTTATTAAAAGAATATTCAAGAATAGTGTAACACATTAACCAACAAGCGATTATAACATTAAATAACTAGAGAACAATAATAAAATGCATGTGAATGAATATGAACATTTTTAAAACATTTTATTACCACTACAAGAAAAATGGGTTTTAGCAACCAAAATTTGCAACGACATTTCATGTCGTTGCGAAAACTTGCAATGACATCACGTTTTCGTTGGAAATCACGGTGGCACTTAGCATGTGACACAAGCCTTTAAACCCCTAGGTGTCCCTAGTGGACGAGTTTAGTCTCGTGAGGGTTTGCTAGAACGATACCCACAAACATTGAAAAACTAAAATATAAGTAAACTACATACGCTAAAAATATTTACTCCTAATCCTTTCAATATAAATTAGAGACAATCTTTGAACAAGTCTTATAAACTAATCAATAGCTCAAAGAATTTCACAAAACTTCATGCTTGAATATAAATAAATGAGTTAAGCCAATATTAACATAACATATTTCAATCAAAATAGTGCATATTCAACTTAATCTCAACTTCTCACTATACTCTCATGATTTTCACTCTTTAAAGTAGTGGTAAAGTGTTTACACTCAATCAATCTCATGAAAACAGTTCTACCATATGCTTGCTTGTCCACCTATTCTCCACTATTTAGATCATACAACTTCATAAATCAAGAGGTCTTTTTTCAAGGTTGTAATGGGGCCAAAGGGTTATAATGTTGTTAAAGAACAAAAGGATAAAGATATCACAAAGGTTCCAAAGAGTTCATAGAGTTTAGAGACATAAAAAGATCATACGAATAAAACTTCTCAAAACTCTTATAAAGCACATAATAACATAGGCTAAATATTCATGTTGAGCCTTTGCTTCATTCTAGCCAACTTTGTAACATCTTTTTCTTTACTTTAACTAGAAGTTCAAGAGAAGATTTTTTTTTTTTTTTTTTAATATGGGAATGTATTTGACAATGATCCCTTTTTTTTTTCTCTTGACTTTTGCCTCTCTCCTCCCCCACACTTATCTTTCGTTCTAACCCAAATTTTCAAAAAGTATCCCTTGTTTTTGCAATATGTCTCAAAATATATAATCCATCTTTAGAACAAGGGTAAGGATATAAGTATATTTAGGCTAGGTGTAAGTTCTGGTTACCAATAAAATAGCATATTTAATGTAGGCTCAAATTGGCTCACTAGTGGGGATGTTCTCTTAGAACATTAATAATGGATGGCTGTTTGGCTCTGGTTATAATCCTAATGCCTCTATCATATTCATGTTGTCACATGTATCAATATAGTCTCAAACGGTTTAAAGCAAGTTCTAGAGAATCATGTAATCATAAGAGCACTCAAGAAAGAAATTAGATTGATTTGTATAATGCATCAATCATTATAGGCTCAAAAACTCACAAGGATGATTATACAAGTCAGATTAAGTCTAAACATGCTTCTTTCTCAATCAACATATCATATTAACATTGGCTCATAAAAAGGTTGACATCAAGCTCAATTCTCATGAAAATCTTCTCACTAATAAATCTGTTTTAGACTTATGCAATTCATATCTCATCATTGTATTAAAAAGGAACTAGAACACATTAAAATAATAATAATAATAATAATAAAGACTCATAAAAAAAATAGTAGACAAAAATAAAAGAAATCCTAAATCGTTCCCCCCACACTTAATTCTTACATTGTCCTCAATGTAAGTCTATTAACCCAAATGAAAGAATCATGTGTAAGAGAAAAGAACTAATAACATAAGAATAGGAATAACTAAGACTCAAAACAAAACAAACTCATGCAACCTAAATAATCCTAAAATACTTAACAAAAATTAACAAGTAAACATAAAAAGATTAAAATCAAACTGACAAGGTATGTCTCAAGTCTCCCTTACTCAGACCTTGTTCAGAATGAATACTTCTAAATTGCTTAAAACACAACAAACTTTTTTTTTTTTTTTTGAAAGAAGAAATCAAACTGACGAGGTATGTCTCAAGTCTCCCTTACTCAGACCTTGTTCAGAATGAATACTTCTAAATGGCTTAAAACACATCAATTTTTTTTTTTTTTTTTTGGAAATTAGTAAAAATTATATTTACATCTAGTTATTTTCAAAACAAGGATCAGAAAGAAAAACAACCTCTTCTTGAGTAACATGATTTTCCAAAAAGAGTTTGAGTGTCCATTTACCTTGAATACGTTACCATTTTGAGGATTCTCAATGTCAACTGCTCCATAATGATACACATGCTTAACCACAAATGGGCCAGTCCATCTTGATCTCAATTTACCAGGAAATATGTGAAGTCTAGAATTATAAAGTAGAACTTTTTGCCCAACATCAAATGTTTTTCTTGAAATTAACTTGTCATGAAAGGCTTTAGTTCTTTCTTTATGAATTTTAGAATTCTCATATGCATCATTTCTGAGTTCCTCAAGTTCATTTATGACTGGAAAAGTTTCATTCTCACCCAAAAAGGAATATTTTAGCTCGGATGGCAATGGTTTTAAATCCAGCTTGGGTGGTTCAATAGTTGATGGTACAGTGACATTTGTGAGTGATGGAAGTTCCTCAAACTTTTGTTTCCAACAATGCTTAACCTGAAAAGAATTTAACAAAGAATCAGTGTGTGAAATTTCTGAAGCATTATCAAACTCACATTCAATTAAATAAGCTTCTAAAGGATCATGGAATGTGGTAGTGGTGAGATGTTCATGAACAAGTTCTTCAATGAAATCCACTTCATGTACTTCTGAATCATCACCAGGTTGCTTGCAAGTGTTGAACACATTTAATTCTAAAGTCATATTTCCAAAAGAAATGTTCAACATACCATTCCTGCAATTTATCAGAGCATTAGAAGTTGCAAGAAATGGACGGCCTAATATAACAGGAATTTGAACATTTGGATTTGAAACAGGATGTGTGTCCAAAACAATAAAATCAACAGGGAAGTAAAAATTTTCAATTTGAACCAAAACATCTTCAACTATCCCTCGAGGAATTTTTACAGAACGATCAGCTAGTTGAAGTGTAACAGGTGTTTCCTTGAGTTCACCTAAACCTAACTGTTGATAAACAGAAAAAGGCAAAAGATTAACACTAGCACCAAGATCAAGCAATGCACGTTCTATTCTAGTGTTTCCAATGATGCATGAGATTGTTGGACATCCAGGATCTTTGAAATTTGGTGGAGTAAGGTGCTGAATGATTGAGCTCACACTTTCCATCAGAAATGCTTTCTTTTGTACATTATGTTTCCTTTTAACTGTGCACATCCTTCAAAAATTTAGCATAAGATGGAACTTGTTTGATTGCATCCAATAAAGGAATGTTAATCTTAACTTGTTTGAAAAGTTCATAAATTTCTGCATTTTGATTCAAATTCTTTATTGTTTGCAACCTTTGAGGAAAAGGAGCAGGATGCATACCTTTTTCTTTGTCCAAATTTTCAAGAAGTTCAGACTTACCATCATCCTTACCATTACTTTTCGGAGGGGAAGTAGGATCTTGGTCTTTTGATGGAATGTTTTTGTCAATTGCCTTTCCACTTCGAAGAGTTGTGATAGAACTGGCATTTTCCTGTTGATTTTCATTGGAGCAAGAAACAAGACATTGAGTAGAAGGGTTAGGCTGAGCAGGAAACTTACCTTTTTCTTGAGTGCGTAATGAAGCTGTCAATGTGGACAAGGTGTTTTTGATCTCATTGATGTCCTGTGAAGTTTGGTTATTCATATTTGCTTGTGTTTGCATGAATGCTTGCAATGTCTCTTCCAAGGTTTGTACACGTGAAGGTTGATAGGAAAAAGTGTTGCCCGGCTTTTGAGATTGTGGTACCTGAACATGATTATTATTCCGCCAACTGAAGTTGGGATGATTTCTCCATTCAGGGTTATACGTTTCAGAGTAAGGAGAAGGAAAAGGCTTTTTAAATGTTTTTATGGAATTTACTTGATCATGCAACGCTTCTTTAAGAATGGGAATGTTTGGACATTCAGAAGTGGGGTGTCCCATGATTTCACAAATTCCACAACTTTCTTCATTTTTAACCGTTTTGACTTCTTTTACTACTCTAAGTTCCATGGCTTCAATCTTTCTAGCCAAATTAGCTACTTTAGCTTTTATCTCATCTTCTTGACTAAAATGATATTTACCTGTGTTAGAAACAAGATTAGATCTATTGGAACTTTCAGAGGAATTATCTGTGTGCCAGGCTTGAGAGTTATCTGCCAAATGGTCTAGGTAGTCAAAGGCTTCTTCAGGTTCTTTTTCTAGAAACTCACCGTTACACATTGTTTCAATAAATTGTTTAGTTTCGGGAGTTAAACTTTCATAAAAAAAACTAATAAGACGCCATTTTTCAAAACCATGATGTGGACAAGAACTTAACAAATCTTTAAAACGCTCCCAGCACTGAAAAAATGCTTCATTTTGATTTTGATTGAAATTTTGAATCTGTCTTTTCAAAGCAGTAGTTTTATGTGCTGGAAAAAATTTCTTTAGAAACTCAGTTTGTAATTCTTGCCATGTGCCAATTGACCTTGGTTTTAAATTATGAAGCCAAATTTTTGCTTTATCTTTTAAAGAAAAAGGAAATAATTTTAGCTTGACAATTTCATTTGTACATTGTTGGTCATTAAAAGTGACACATACATCTTCGAAGTCTTTTAGAAACGAGTAAGCACTTTCCGATTCCAACCCATAGAAATTTGGAAGCAAAGCTATCATACCTGGTTTAAAACGAAAGTTGTTTGCATTGAGAGGAAAAATAAAACAAGAGGGTGATGAGCTTCGAGTTGGTTGCAAGTAGTCACGCATGGTGCGTACTTGTCTGTTCTCATATTCAGCATGAACACTTTCATTGTCAGCCATGGTAGGAATTGTATTAGAAAGATTACCTGAAAAAGTTTCACAATAAAATCTAACTAAACGACGAGATCTAAAATCACGTTGCCAAACAAGCATAAAACAAAGTTAATATACAAATTAGGCGGTATAACCAGCCAATAAAAATAAAACAAAGTTAATATACAATATAAATATAAACATATAGAAAATTAGGCGGTATAACCAGCCAATAAAAATAAATATATACAAAATTAGGCGGTATAACCAGCCAATAAAAATAAATATACTTATAAACTTATATACTTTGTATTGCCTCCCCGGCAACGGCGCCAAAAACTTGATGGAGACTCAATTAAGAGTTGTAAACCCAAGTGCAGGTTATGTTCAAGTAATAAATTCTCGGGTGTCCGAGGTCGAACCACAGGGAAGCGTATTAGTAAGTATAAGTTTATAAATATATAAGAAAAAGAAAGTAAACAAGATATTAAAGAATCAACAACAAAACAAGATAAACAAGATATTAGAGAACAAAATAAACAAAATAACATAAAAGAAATTAAACAAGATATAAAAAACAATAAGAAAAGGTGTTGAGGTTAGAGAATCCACTCTTGGTGTTATGCTAAGATTAATCTTGTTTTATTACACAATTGAAATCCACACATAAAGGAGGTTCCAATCGGAAGGTTTAGCAATTCAGTCCAAATTGTCCAACGTCCATAGCATATGATATTATGTTCATTTGGTATCCTCAAAACTCATAAAAAGAGTCCAAGCATTCTTTATGCCAAGGTATATGTCTACAACAAATCAAGGTTATGAAACCAAGCATTTACTGTGCCATTTTCCTTTCAATAATGAATCAAGATCCCTACTTTGTAAGTATGATTTTAAACCAAAAGAAAATATTATCTATACTAGTGTTTATAAATGATGATTCATTTTAGCTCATGTTTAAGAGACTAACCTTAGCATTTACCAAAAGCTTCACCTCATCACCTCAGCAATATGATTAGCAACACATACTAGATATGAATAAAATGAAAAGAAATGTAAGAAACATAAGTAAATAAAGAAAAAGAAAACTAGAGAAAGGAAAGAAGAAGAAAACTTAGAGAATTTTATTACAATGGCTAATTTCCTACCAATCTATAATTGTATCCTAATACTCATCCAAGGCCCTCTATTTATACACATTTTGGAGAGCTAAATGACAACAGACAAGCTTTATAAATTTCAAAGGTAGGTATAATAGGTGGGTGCATTTTTCTAACAATTTTCGTCATGTTGTATGACAATTCCGATCAGCCAGCTTGATGGTCGATTTTTTCAATGTTGGAGGCTCGATCTGATCAACGGGTCTTCTAGAAACATATGCCCCTATCAGTTACTGATCCATAGCCGTTGGAATCAGATCATTTGCTCATGTGGATCGGAAGATATGGTCAAAATACCAAAACGGTGCAGAACAGACGTCATTGCACATCAGCCAACTTGATGGTTGATTTCGGTAGGGAAAACGACTCCGTTTCAAGAAGTGTAAAACATGAAAAAGATAGATATGCCTCTTAACTTTGCACTGTCAAAATTTCAGCCTTAATGATTTGGTGAAACTCCAGATATAGCTGATATGGAAAAAGGTGTCGGAACTGGAACTGAATTGGATTTGCCCTTAATTCTTGATTTAACCTAGTAATCTGAAATCACTCAAAGAAACTCGTGAAAAACACCAAATTACATAAAAATATAAAAGATCATAAAAACAATTAGACTAAGCAATAATAACTCGTATTTGACACAAAACAATAATAAAACATAACTAAAAACTATATAATTATACGAGTTATCAGTGGTCAACCCGAGTTTTCAAAATTAGGAAAATAGAGCCTTTTTAAGAGGGGTTTCGGTCATAGTGCCATTTTCATCCAAAATTTTCAAAATTGTTTTCAATCCAATCACAAAGTATTTTTGATTTAGAAAAATCTGATTTAATGTCTTTTCCTAAGGTAGTCGGATATCTTTTTAGGTATACGAATGTCCTTATTTAATGGAAAAAATACACTCTCATGCATTCCATTTTCCATGTTCATGCATATTATATGATATATGATATATGATATATGATTTTTGCTATGAATATGTCTATGGTGATGTTATTGTTTTGATTTATATTTTTTATGATGTTATATTGATTGTTATATGGTTGTGAATATTTATGTTATTTTATGCTCCTTGCTTAGTCATTATTTATTTTGACATATCATTGGATTTATTATGTTCATGCATTGCTTTTTTTTTTCATGCATCATAATGTTATTTTATGTTTTTTTTTTTTTTATCATGTCAAGTTATTAAATTATGCTATGTCATTTAGAATATACCATGTCACTTAGATTATATTATGTCATTTAGAATATACCATGTCACTTAGATTATATCATGTCATTTAGATTATACTATGTTATCTAGATTTTGCTATGTCAGCTTTTACCATGTCATACATGTTCATATTCATCTTTTTAAAAATGTTTTAAAAAGATAATGATTTTAAATAAAATAAAGTTATTCCTGAGTTAAAATAATTCATGAGTTCTCCTCCGGGTTGCCGGGAAAGACATCATCAATTATCATTAATAACGGAATATCTTTTTTTTTTTTAAAGAATGATTCGAATTTTTTTCTAAATAAATAAAATTTTCTATATTTTGCCAAGTTTGTCGGGGAATATAGAAAAAATTTGAATTAATAAATTCCGGATTATTTTCAATTAAAAATGGAATTATTTTTCTTTAAATTGAGAATTATTTTGAAATGCCAAATCTAAAACTGACTTTTTACCGAGACTTGAGATGACACACGATTAATAAGGTACTGTTTTATACGGTCGTTGTGGGGGTGCTAATCATTCCCTACACGTAACCGACTCCCGAACCCGCTTCTTTGGTTTCTCTGGTTTAAAAGCGCAACAGACTTTGAAATTGGTTTTAAAAATATTTTAATTAATTTTAAAATATTTTACAAAACCAGTTTTAATAGGTGGCGGATCACACCTAGCAAAAACGATTGGTGGCGACTATTTCTTTTTCGCGGTTGTTTTCAAACCCTCATTTTATTTGAAGATGAATTAAGTCGTCCTTTCCTCTGTTTTCCTCAATGTCACGCTTAACGAGTAAGATATCTCGCGATGAGACTTGTTATTTTTTAGGTTGCGACACATGACATCACAATTATTTTTTTTTGGCATGCCCCAATGATTCATTCGTTGATTCCATCCTTATTCACCATGTATTCATCATTTCCACATATGATGCCCCAATTTGATTAATCATGAGAATTTGTATTATTACGAGGAACATCGCCAGTCTAGGTTTCTATTGAAAAGGCTGAGTTTCAATCTTAAGTTTGTTTGAAGTGACAAGGAAAATATGACCCAAAAATAGGCTTTCCTAGGACATGGGATAATCTGGTTTGGTCATTGTGCCCTGAGGTATCAATTATGGTTGGTGTTTTATTAGAAAAGTTGTATATGGTTTTAGCACATCCTTGACACATACCAAATTACCATGATCTAGATTCTTGAAAGAATGTCTCATTTGTTCGGGTTTCTAAAGAGCTCAAAAAAATTTCAAAAATTTCGTTCCTTTGCTCATAGCATAAACTCGGATCTACATCTTTTCTTATTTTGTAGTGTGGTTTATGAAGTTCAATCATTCATATTCCTTGAAGCATTAGGTCTTTCAAGTGGTCTTGGTTCAGGGGATTTAGGCATAGGAAAGCCCAAAAGAGAGGGGGAAGGTATTGGGTCATTTCTAACAATGATCATCAATATTCTCGAGACTATCCACTATTAGAACTTCCTTAATGCTTGTTTTTGCAAATTCAAATTATTGTTAAAACACAACAAACACAAAGTATTTAAAATTTAAAATTCATTTAATTCATATGAATGTCAACATGAGACAAGTGTTTTCATCATGAGGTATGAAACTACATGCATCAAAATGCTCCTGTTGACATCCTTCAAAGTAGTAATTCTCCTCTTAAAACCCCAAAAGAAACTGATTTACGGCAAAGCGGACTTCCACTGATCGATAAGCTCCTGTGTCAAAATGCTATTATGGATAAAACCTTCAATCTTTTCCTTCAGTTGTCTGTATTTTCTAGTTGAATGCCCAACTACCCCCAGGTAATACTCACACTTGCTGTCAGGGTCATAACTCATTGCTGATGGATTCAGAGCTGTTTTCAAAGGCACAAGAGTAAGGTACTGATTCTTTATTAGTAACGGCAGCAAGTCAGGGATTGGGATTGGAATTCTTTCTTGGTTGTCCCGCGATCGTTTTTTGGAAGTAGGCCTTGTTGCAAGGACTGGTATAGGATTAGGTACTTGGGTTGGTAAGTGAAGATAAAGGCTTGGAGATACCTTGGTAGGGTAACGTGATTGGTATGAGGGGGATTAGGGATATGGGATGAAATCTCCCATAGCTTGGACATCATCCTTCTTGGTTTCCCATTTCTCTCGGCATTAGATATGCTTTCTCCTTCAAGTTTCCCATCCTTGATAGCATTCTCAATCATCTCCCCTGAGATTACCATATCTGCAAAATTCTTCATGGCATTGCCGACGAGTCTATCTTAGTACGGGGCCCGTAGTGTATTCACAAAAGGACGGTGATTTCCTTCTGTGTCAAAGGTGGCCGTACCTGGGCAGCCATGTCCATTCACCGCTGAGCATATTCTTTGAAGCTCTCAGTAGCTCTTTTCTCTATATTTTGCAAGGTGAGATGGTCAGGCACCATATAGGTCATATGCTTGTACTGGCTTAGAAAAGCCCTAGCCAGATCATTTCAAGAGCGAATCTGATCCATGCTCAACTGACTATACCACTTAATTGCGGACCCGCTGAGGCTACCCTGAAAATAGTGGATCAAAAGCTTATCATTATCTATATGACCCGTCATCTTTCGACAGAACATAATGATGTGGGCTGATGGATAGGTTGTCCCATCATATTTCTCAAAGTCGGGGACCTTGAATTTAGGAGGAATGACTAAATCGGGGACCAAGCAATGTTCTTTCGCATCTACACTCCCAAATACATCTGTACTTTCTACTGCCCGGAGCCTTTCCTCTAACAGCTGATATTTCCCTTGGGAATCTGCCAACTCAACCTCATTCACCGCAACCATTTTCAACTTTGCCTGTTCAACTGGATCATCTGAGTTCAGAATGTTGACAGGATTAAATGTGTTTCGAAAAGACTGGACATCTAACATTATGACCTCATTCTGACCCTTTGTGCCTCCAACCTTTCTCTGGCGGCCAGATTTTCAGTATATCCCTTTCCTTTGATCGAGGCGAACATTATCTCCATCAGTTTAGTCATTTGACCTCTAGATTCTGCTTGATATTTTGCCAACTGTTCTCGCAATTCTTCATGTGCCTTTTCCATTCTTTCAATTCGGACAACTTGTACATTCTCCATAGCTCTGGCCTGTATCATAAAGGTTCTTAGTACTTCTTATACCTCTGATTTGAAAAGGAAATTCCTTCAACAACTCTTAAAACGAAGCCATTTTCTGTTTTATCCCCCCAATTGCGTGTCATGATGAATGAGCCATGAATGCAATTTGATGCACGTGAAGCATAAACAATGTGATGTATGGACATATACAGTGGAAACATGATGACCATGTATGTAATAAATGCAATCACGATGCCAACATGATGCAAGAAAATAATAAACAAATAAACGCATGGATATATGCAATGAATGACCATGTATGTTCTAGATGCATTTTCCAATGAATGATCCTGCAACACAATATCAATATGACGCATGTAAAGAATAGACAAATTAATTCATGAACATATATAGATAAATCATGCTGATTATGTTTGTCATGAATGTAACCTGATGCTAGCATGATGCAGGTGAAGAATAAACAAATGAAAACATAAACAGAGAAATCATGCTAACTATGTTTGTCATGAACGCAACCTGATGCTAACGTGATGCATGTAAAGAATGAGCAAATTAATGCATGAACATATACAGAGAAATCATGCTAACTAGGTATGTCATGAATGCAACCTGATGCCACCAAGATGCATGTTTGAATGAGATATATGGTATGACAAATAATTGAGTGGATGCAAAATGCAAAGGGGAAGATACCACGGAGGAAATAAGAATCAGAGGAACTTAATCATCAACATCTCATAAATTTGAAGCATAACCAATTCATTCCCATGTCAATGTTCACAAGGTATAAACCATGTTTACAAAATCTGAGCAGTGGTAAAAACTGTCTTTACAAGCACTTTATTTTTCCTAGCATTCTAAGGCTATAAGAGCCAGCTACTGAAAAGACGAAATCTTATTACATCATTAATTTCCCGGCCCTAATTAGCCTTCCCCAGTCCTCCATCAATCAGTGTGGTTGGTTCAATCCACTTGACATCTATAAGAGACTGCACTTTCCTTTTGAAGGCCTCACAATCTTCAATGCTATGCCCAGTAATTCCACAGTGTTAATCACATCTTGCATTTGGGTTATACCACTTGGGATATGGTGGTAACTGCAGTTTCAATGGCACACAGGCAACCAGGTGATCCTGTACCAATATAGGGGAAAGCTCTTGGCAGCTGATTGGAATGGAGTCATAGTGCCTTTGGGTCTTGCTTGTTTCTTGGTCACACATGACCTAGGGGTCGGGGCATTTGATGGTGGCACAAAGACTCGAACCGGAGTGTCTGCATGGAAAGGTGGCTGAACAACATGATAATGGTATGGATTTGGACACGGGACCCTTGGAGGTTGTACATAGTTCGAGGTACTTATCCCGGATGCTTGATAAGGTGCTTGATGAGGGAAAAAGTACGAACTGCTAATTGGTGGTGATGGAGTGGGACCCGGGGATCCCGTAGTGGTGATCCTAGTGGACGATTGGACCATAGTAGAGTGAGGATACTGGTTTGAACCTAGGACAAATTGCAGGGATGTTTGGGATCTGAGATTTCTGTCTTTGGTATCAGGCTCTCTGTTTTAGTCATTTTCACAACATTGTCCATAATTTCATCAGGGTTCAAACCTTTGTGGCATTGACAAGTGCAGGACCCAGCAAGGATTGTATGTTCTGGACCTGATGGTTTTGGTTGATCCGAAGACGATGAAGAGCTCTGAGAAAGTTTCCTCTTACTCTTACCCATATCCTCAACCATTTTTATCAATTTGACGAGTTGTTCTTTCACCACCCGGATTTCATGTCCAAATTCCTCTTGATTACGTTCCAAAGCACCCAATCGTTCCTCCAATTCATTCCTCATATCTCGAACCCCTTTCATGCAAATGAAATTGACATCATTATCATGAGATCAAGAATACAATTATGAATGTACATGCTCTATTCTTATATGCATGAACATAATGACGATTAATGCATGAAGTGTACAAGATGCGAAGATGCTGAAGGAGATGAATTTTCATATTTACAACTGTTTAAACAATGTGCATGTTATGCAAACAAAGCAAATGAAAACATCAAGGAAAATAAGATCTTAATATCATTCTTTATTTGATTTTTGCTTTATTTTCTTTCTTTTTTTTTCAAAGAAGAAAATTTTTCATGGAATAAAACTATTTTTTTTGTTTTTTTGTTTGTTTGAAATATTTAAAAATATACAGGTACAAAAAAGAATTTCCAAAATAACTCAAAAACACTAGGTTTCAGTATTATTACAAATGATGTGTGGAAAATAGAAGCAAAGCAAGTAAAAGGGTAAAATCATCCATGCAAAGTGAGAAAATTAATGAACATGTGCCCCAACAGTATCTACTTATTTAGGCATCACGGTGCCTTTGGGGCGGATTATCACACTTATTACGGGTGATGCACGTACATCGCTGCACGATCTACAATGCTAATTCAAAATGCATAAATAAATGGCAAAAGATCAGAAGCATTCCTCCATGTGTTCCTAGCTTCGGTACCTCTAACGAAAATTCGGTGTGGCTTCGCCTATGTTCACTATATGAGGTTGAATTCAGTTTTAAAGATCCTAAATTGTTCCTTACTGTCGCCAATGAAGGCTAGTAAGGCACCCCGATAAAAGAGGGTTCAATTTGTTAGAGTATATTTTCCTAAGCCCATGCAGACAGTCAATCACGAAGGGTTAGGTGCTTTATACTCCGAAAGTGTTTCACTAGCCCATACGGAGGATCATCACGAAGGCTTAGTTACTTTGCTTCCACTTAAAAGGACGGAACCTGGGTATAGGGCTCATGATATGCAAATGCAAGTGTAGTGTGTGAGGAGGAACAACAAACCTTTCACCACCTATTCTACACCCCTTATTCTAAATGCCCTAACAATTTATTAAAAGAATATTCAAGAATAGTGTAACACATTAACCAACAAGCGATTATAACATTAAATAACTAGAGAACAATAATAAAATGCATGTGAATGAATATGAACATTTTTAAAACATTTTATTACCACTACAAGAAAAATGGGTTTTAGCAACCAAAATTTGCAACGACATTTCATGTCGTTGCGAAAACTTGCAATGACATCACGTGTCGTTGCGTAAAATTGCAATATTTGCAATGACCTCACATTATCTTTGCTTAATTTAATTTTCAGGGTATTAATCGCAACGAAAACTTTTGTTGTTGCTAATTTTGATTTTATACATAACGAAAAAACAAGTTGTTGCTAAATATTGTTATATTATCAACGAGTTTTAAATGTCGTTGCTTAATTTAAATTTATAATGTATTAATCGCAACGATAATTTATGTCGTTACTAATTTTTATTTTATACATAACGACAAAATAACTTGTTGCTAAATATTGTTATTTTCACGACGACTTTTAAATGTCGTTGCTTATTTTAAATTTACAAGGTATTAATAGCAACGATAATTTTTGTCGTTGTTATTTTTTATTTTATACATAACTAGAAAGCAAGTTGTTGCTAAATATTGTTATAATGGCAACGATTTTTACATGTCATTGCTTAATTTAATTTTTCAATGTATTAATCGCAACGACAACTAGTGTCCTTACGAATTTTTATTTTATACATAACAACAAAGCAAGTTGTTGCTAAATATTGTTATATTAGCAGTGGCTTTTAAATGTCATTGTTTAATTTAATTTTCAGGATATTAATCACAACGACAATTTTTTTAATTGCTAATTTATTTTATACATAACGAAAAAACAAGTTGTTACTAAATATTGTTATATTTAGAAGTGACTTATAAATATCGTTAATTAATTTAATTTATTATATATATTATTACAACGACAATAAAGTTATTGCAAAAAAATTGTTATATTGGTAATGAATTTAAAAGTCATTTTGAAATATCCGAAGATATCGCACGTTTGGAATTGTCGTGCTAAGTTTTTTTTTCTAAGCAACCAAAGAAAATAATTTTTTGCTAAGCCAAATTCATTTTATTAGAAAAAAAAAAATCACCAAAGTTCACACGTTACCACAGAGAAATGAAAGATTTAATGCCCACATAGTCTGAAAAACAGAATATGTAAAAGCTAGCAATCAACCTGATTGACACCAAGAACCTATATTATCTGCTTCTTTGTCTCCCACAGCCAAACCATTTATGTTTTTTTCCATTAAAGGGTAAATCAATCAGTTCACCACAGTCAAAACAAAGAAAATATACAATGAACAAACAATAGGCACAAAATTATCTTAAATAATATTTACATTGTTTGAAATAAAACGTCAGTGTCGAAATAAGGTAATAATAAGCTAAATTACTAGCTTCATGTGCCAAACACAAGCAAAATATTTCAATGAGAAGGAAACAAGACTAAGCAACATGAAAATCATGATGAAGGAATATGGGAATAAAGGTCACGAAGCGTTGCATCAATGTTTTCTTGCCTTTGTTCAATGGTTGCCATCCTTGAGGTCATGTTGGTAGCAAAAGTAGTAAAGCTATCTAACTTTTCCAAAATCGACTCCAACGCACCTTGAGTTGTAAATGGTTGACTAGATGGTGATGCTCAAACCTCAATCTCGGGTTCCTCTGTTGCCGTGCATGCCTTTGCTCATCGAGGCTATTTTTTTTACCCAATTACACTCAGCATCTTGCATATAACCCATTTGATGAACAAAATGTATCCCAATAAGCTTAATCCCAACATTAAGAATAGGTAGATCACATGAAGTATTGATGACTAGGGTGGTAATCAGTTTACTAATTGCCATGCCAAAGACCAATTTATATTCTCTTTCTCGAACTATCCTCATCATATCATTGAATATAAAGGATATCAAGTTTGGTTTCTTCTTTTTTTTTTTTTTATCATGTAAATCCACCAATAATCTTGATTCCTAAGTGTAGAATACTTTGTACCAAAAGGTTTTATGTTACGTGTAATGATAAGGTGAAGTAACCGATCATGCATATTCAAAAGGGCAGCGGATGAAAGAGTTTGCATTAAGGTTTCATCACCAAAAATATCTCGAGCAAGACCAAGGGTATTAGCCCGAGTCTCAGTTTTTCAATCATCTTCTAAGCCTAGGGCATTCGCTAGCAATTCTCTAGTGACTAAAATTTCCGCCCATCACATACGTACTGAATCTATCATCATAAAACCTATTATGATTTTTATCCATCTAAATACACTTTTCATTACTATAAAAGGCTCTAACTAGGTTCTCATGAGTTCCTATTCTCAAACTTAAAAATTTCATCCAACCAAATTCCTCAAATATTGCAATATATGGAAAATCAATTAGTTTCAGAAATTCAAAGTCGATTACCCTGCCGGACATGACTTCCCGGTGAAAGAACTCATTATCATACCGAGCTTGATCTTTTAGAGTACGAAAGAACAAACTGAACTGCTGCAATTGCCGATTTTGAGTAATCTGTACAAGGGCTAGTGGAAGAGGTTGCTTCCTTTTAGACATGGCGGCAGAATGTTTTGTTTTAGGTGCCATGAAACAGGTTTTGATTTCTGCGAATGAAATAGGAAAAAAAATCAATTTCATTTTAAACAAACACTTATACATGAATTACCATCTGACATAACCATGAACATAATTTTCATTTAAATTTATGTTAGGATGTGTCTCATACTCAATTTTCTTTATAGATTTTGCTAACGAATATCCTAATGGTACTTTTTAAAATTAGTTAAGTTATTATTTATAATAATTCTCTTATATTGAATATAGTAATTGATAATTAATTTGATCATTTTCATATATTAAAAATTATAACTTAATATGATAACTTTAAAAAATATCCTAAAAACAGTCGTTAGCAAAAATTCTTTCTTTAATAGTATAACTAGTTGTATCAAGTTGTGAAATTTGTGATTAGCTAAAAGCTCATGTTACAATATTCTATTTATAGTGGAACCCAAGCATTACATGTGAGTGTGTGGCTAGCATTTATTTAATTCCATGCTTCAATCTAAGAATTTTTTTTGGGGGGGGGTTCTTTTGGCTAATACAAATGCTTCATTACCCTATAACAAAAACAAACCCATGTCTATTATTGTTTTCTCAACTTATTGCTTAATAAAATTTTCTTCTTTCTAATTTGGTAATATATAGTTGGTTCAAGTTCAATTTAAGCTTGCATTCAAACTTGTCAATTTTAAACACCACTCATTCAATACGATGCAGAAATAGAATTAAACGAGTTTAAATATGAAAGAGCAAATAAATTTCTAATTATTGTTAACTTTGCTGCATTTCCAAACCCATAATATTCTAAAAGAGAATCTTCATGACATAAAAACCAAAAACGCCACCAAACAATCCTAAAATTGAAAACCCATCATGAAATTCTATTAATGTTTCAAATAACTAAAGGTATATTGTTCAAAAATACGAAGCAAAATATTTATAGGAAATACAAACAATAAAAATAATGAAAATGACATACCGGTTCATTGACTTTAGAGATAGAACCGAGATTTTGGAGTGGAGATCTTTGAGGAAGAAGGTTAGATGAGAATGGAAGTCCAAGCTTTTGATAAAAATAAAAGAAGAAACCAATGACTAAGCAGCAGTTTTCGGTAGATGAGAAGGAAATTTTGTGAGATTTGAAGAGATGATATAGTTGTCATTGGAGAGGGTGACTTAGGGTTTGATAGGTTTAGGGTGAATTTGGGGAAAAAGATGGATGAGGTCGGGTAGGGTTCATGAATAAAAAAGAAAAAAATCTTAAAAAGTTAAATTGATATTTAGTTTAGCTAAACGACATAGTTCTTGGCTACTAAATACAAAAGGATCGGTACTTCATAATGTACTGATCTTTTTTGGTATATTCTTAGAAAATATTGCTACTGTGTTAGAAAAGGATCAGTACTTTCTAATGTACCGATCCTTTTTAGTATTTGTTTATAAAATTTTGCTACTGACTTAGAAAAGGATCAATACTTTATAATGTACCGATCCTTTTGGTATTTGTTTAGAAAATTTGGCTACTGTGTTAGAAAAGAATCAATACTTTATAATGTACCAATCCTTTTTTGTATTTGTTTATAAAATTTAGCTACTGACTTAGAAAAGGATCAATGCTTTATAATGTACCGATCCTTTTGGTATTTGTTTATAAAATTTGGCTACTGTGTTAGAAAATAATCAGTACTTTATAATGTACCGATCCTTTTTTGTATTTGTTTATAAAATTTAGCTATTGACTTAGAAAATGATCATTACTTTATAACGTACTAATGCTTTGGGTATTTTTTAGAAAATTTGGCTACTGACTTAGAAAATGATCAATACTTTATAATGTATCGATCCTTTTTGGTGTTTGTTTATAAACTACAACACTTGGGTGTGATAAATGTGTTCTTGAGAAATTATCCTAGATTTATAATGGCATTCTTTGATTATCCTAAATTCCCATGCCAAATTTATTCCTTGAGAAATTAGGGGCAACTAATATGGTCCATTGGGTGTGATAAACGTGTTCTTTGATCATTAAATTATTTCATGGATTTTTTTATACTAAATTGTTTTCATGGAATTTTTTAAAGTAAATTATTTCCTTAAAAAAAATGCAAGAAATTCGTCGTAACTTATAAAAATCTCAAAATAAACCCAACAAATATGAAAATATGTTTTTCGTATTAAAAATAAATATGTTGTTTAAAACATATTACATCAAAAATAATTCAATCATCAGACAAATATCTAGAATCACAATTATTCATGTCATTATGAACAGGATCATCGCCTACAAACAAATCTTCAATATTATCATCATCTTGATCCTCGTTAATGAACTCCTCGTTATCTGTGGTAGCTTTCATCATTGCTTGTATTTCTTTTGCTACTTCAGAAAGAATACTTTCTCTAGTTATGTCAACACTTTCCAATGTAGTGATTATACCTGTATAATCGATGATCTTTATGTAGCAACCGATTCATCACACATGGCTTGTTGGTAAATTTCTCCATCATCATGCACATCATTTGTGTCACCATTGATAGTTGGGATGTTATATAAATCACGTGGAGGTGCCTTTCTCACAATTAACTAATTTGTGTCTTTTGGTTCTTGCACTTAGTACACTTGCTCTACTTGATATGCCAGCACAAATGGCTCTATTGTCTTAAGAGTGCGATTTATATTAACACTAGTAAAACCAAAAGTATCAATTCTAAATCCAGTGCTTCTATGTAAAACATCCCACCAATCACATTTAAAGACCACTATATTATTTCCCCCAACATATTCTAACTCATATATGTCTATCAAAACACCATAGTATTCTTTACTCGGAGAATTATTATCGTCTCGCACCAATACACCACTGTTTTGGGTTTTTCTATTTTTTTCACGATCACAAGTCTGAATCTAAAGCGATTCACAATGTAGCCATTTTACCTTCTAGCAATACGTAAAGGAGGTTGTGCTACACGAAGCAAGTCAATGTCTATTGATCCTCCGGCATACAATTCGGACACCTATCAAATTGTTAAATAAAGGAAGCTTATTTTAGGATACGAATAAGAAATAACCTTAAATGTATAAGAAATGATAATCATATACGTACGCATTTATATAGCCATTGAGCGAATTCTGCATTATGTCTTATCTCTAAATTTCTTACGAAATATAATTTAAATGCTCCTTGTGCTCTCTACAATTAAATATCATATCAAAATAAACTATTTATAATATTAGATATAATAGTGTAATCAATAAAATTTAGTTCATAGATCATACTCTATAAAAGGTAATACTTCATCACAATTATTTAGGACATATGAATAGGCTTGATTGAACTCTGTCAAAGGAAGTTCATGCACCATACCCTTCCCTATTATACGACCCACTTGTACAAATATTTGAGCTCCATCATACGATTCGGATGCATGATAGCCATCATCATTTCGCATTGCTCGATTAAACTTAGTATCAATATCTTTCAAATACCTAGAACAAAATGTAAGACATTCATCGGCTAGATACCCTGCAACGATTGAACCCTCTGGACGTGCTTTATTGCGAGAGTATGACTTTAATTTTGCAAGTACCTAGTAATAAAACAGTATATTAATGATTACTAAAGGATCGCTCCATAACATCAAATAAGGACCTAACGATTACCTTTTGTAGACACCTAATTTTGCCCAGACCACTAAACAGGTATGTTTTCTTCCTAAATTGATGTTTCTGAGTGTAAAAAGGTTTTTTTTCATCCTACAGGTGGTACTCCAAGACTTAGTTTAAGAGGGCGAGCATAAAAAGTCAAACTTGAAAAAAGTCAACCCTAAAAAAGTAAACCTTAGAAAGTCAACCACTGAAAAAGTCAACCCACTTTCAAAATCAAGATTTTAAGTTCAATTGAAAAATGGTGAAAGAATTTTGATAATCCGAGGTCTACATTGAAAGATATGGAGTTCGGAAGTTGGGATTTGGAGATTCAGTAGAAAGGAAACCCTAATCCGAGAAATTTGGGGAAAAGTGCTTAAACGATCAAATTGGTCAAAATTGAAGGTTCCAAATGAAAGATAAGCACTGACTATGGGTAATGGAGAAGTCACTTGCAAGAAAAACTGAATGAAAAGTCAATCCGGGAGAAAACCGAGAATTAGGGTTTTTAGTGGATTTCGGTGAAATTACGAAAAATCACAGAAATGGCCCGACTTGGTAAGACCAAAGGCCCCAATGGATGAAGAATGATTAAAAAGGATAGCCCAAGGCTCAGATTGAAGAAAATCTGAAAATCAGACTTGTTTTGAGCAAAACCGGGTTTCGGAGGCAAAAAAGGCAAAATCAGAAAATTTGGGAAAAATAGCAAATGGACTCCGAAAATTCTAAAAAATTGTCAATCTCATTCTTAAATCATTTGAAAGATATTGACGAAATAAAATCTTGATTCGGAGTTCGTTTGCAAAATGGCCAAATCCCGGGCTTCTCATGTAGAAATTCAAAAAGGAAAATATCGAAAAAATAGAAAATGAGCTCCAAATCTTTTGAACTTTTGCAAATCTCAGTTTTAAATTATTTGAAAGATATTGGCAAAATAAAATCTTGATTCGGAGTTCGTTTGCAAAATGGCCAAATCTCGGGCTTCTCATGCAGTAATTCAAAAAGGAAAATCTCGAAAAAATAGCAAATGAGCTCCAAATCTTCTGAAATTTTGAAAATCTCATTTTTAAATTATTTGAAAGATATTGGCGAAAGAAAATCTTGATTCGGAGTTCGTTTGCAAAATGGCCAAATCCAGGGCCTCCTATGCAATAATTCAAGAAGATAAATCCCGGAAAAATAGCAAATGGACTCCAAAAATTCTGAAATTTTGTAAATATCATTTTTAAATTATTTGGAAGATATTGGCAAAAGAAAATCTTGATTCGGAGTTCGTTTGCAAAATGGCCAAATCCTGAGCTCCTATGTAGTAATTCAAGCCGATAAATCCTGAAAAAAGTACCAAATGAGCTCCAAAAATTATGAAAACTTCTAGATCATACTTTTTAATTATTTTGAAGAGATTGTTGAATAAAAATCTTGATTTGGAGCTCGTTTAAAAAATGGTAAAATGTAGGGGCATAAAAGGGCATTTTTGGAAGAAAAAATCCAAATAAATAGTAAACGAACTCGGATAATTTTGAAAACTTCCAGAACTCATTATTTTATTATTTTGGAAGTATTAAAAAAATAAAAATTGAATTTGGAGTCCGTTTGATATTTATTCGCATCCGGGGGGCAAAACGGTCATTTCACACAAGCAACCGAAAAGGGCTTCTTTGAGCCATTCAAAAAATTAGAGTTGGGCTGGAAAAGAGAAGTGTTGGCCTGCCCAAGCCCAAAGGAAGGATGAAGCTTCTGATTTTTCAATCAAATGGCTAAAAATCAAGAGTTAGTTAGAGATTCTTTTTGATCAAGCCATGGTGATTAAGCCACATAGGCCAAGAGAGATGTCAACATTATTCTTGAACAGCTGTAATTTGAGAGAGCTGAGATGCTAATCTAAAGGTGGTGATTTCATGATTTTTCACCTTGAATTATTAGCCATTTGATGGAAAATTGGTTACACAAAAAATGACAACATCTTGGAGCAATATAGGGACCATTCGGCCAGCCTTGTTTGGGGGTCAGAATTTTCATTTTTCACCTTCATTTTGCTGAGTTCTTGGAGTTTTTACTTGGTTTTTTCTCTCATTGGTTGAAAACAAAAAAGAAAAGTTTAGAAAAGAAAGGAAAGGAAAGTTTGAAGAGATAAAGCTTGAAATATTAGCTTCTTGAGGTTGCTCTTGAGCACCAACTCTTGCACTTTCTTGATTTTCCATTCTTGTTTTTTCTATTTTGATTATTATTTGGTGAGTTTCTATTTTAAATAAATGTTTTTTTATTGTTCTTCTTAAGTTCTTCCTTCATCTCTTTCTTAAATATATTTTTTATATTTTTTTTTACAATAAACTCACCATGGCCAAATGGCCTACATTATTTAGATAAGTTGTTGTTTTGATTTATTTTACCATATTGTTTATGTTATTTTCTTTGATCTTGGTGTTTTAAATGTTATGTTACTTCATATTCTTGAGTTATATTTTAATTTGGTTGGTTTGTTTGTTGCCATTTATGTTTTAAATATCATGTTTTTGCATTTTTAATTTTCTGTTGTCATGATATTTAAATTTGAGCATGTTTTAGATTTAGTATATCAAGTGTTTGTGAAAATGCTTGTGTGGTCTTTGCATGATTTGAGTTTTATATCTTAGTTGAGCATGTTTTAGATTTAGTATATTAAGTGATTGTGAAAGTGCTTGTGTGGTTTTTGCATGATTTAAGTGTTATATTTTAGTTGAGCATGTTAGTATACCAAGTGTTTGTGAAAATGCCATGCTTGTTGGAGCTTGAGGCCATTTGGCTACTCTATGTGTTTTGAGTTGTGTGTTGCATTTTTTCCCATGTTAGTTGGTAGGTTTTTGTATTTGCATGACATTTGATTTAGTTTTGCATGCTAGTATACCAAGTGTTTGTGAAAATGCCATGTTTGCTAGTCATATTATTCCATTCGGCCACCCTTGGAATTTTTGTATTTTATGTGCATTCTTGCCATGTTAGTTGATAGGTTAGCATTTGCATGAAATTTCGTTGAGTTTTTGGTTTAAGCATGCTTTGTGTTTGTCAAAATGCCATGCATATTTTAGTTATTAGGTTTGGTTCATTTGCTATGCATGTTCATGCATTTTAGGTCTAGGTTGCATTAAATGTCATGCAAGTTCATTTAGGTCTAGGTCACTATATGAATGCCATGCATTTTATCATGACATTTAGATTTAAGCTCATGCATTTCATGCACTATGTTTGCTTTATTGTTTCATGCATTTCATGTTCATGCCACTTGAATAATGGCTTGAGCCAATTAATGGTTCAAAGTCATGCTCTCTTGAGCACACTTGTGGAAAATTAAGTTTGCCAAGTTGATTATTCTATATTTGTGATTTTTTTTTACTTAGCCAATTTTTATCTAACTTTCAAAAAGTCTTAGCTACTGTTTTTAAGTCATTTTATGAGTTTCAAATATTTTTACTTTGATTTTTAAATGATTTTATCAAAGGCAAAAATGTATTTTGGCAAAACAGTTTTTTCACCCAGTTTTCGTACTTTTCCGATATTTCTGGGCATTCGTCTTTAATCAGAAAATTAAGAAGATTTTTTCCCGTGTATTTTTACATGTTCTGAGTCTCCATTATTTTTTTTCCAGAATTTTTTGAATTTTTAAAATAGGAAAAAAAATCGTGGCTTAAAACTGGACAGTGGAGTCATAATTGAATTTTTAAAAAAAATCATTTTTCTGTTTTGGTTAAGTTACTTAGAGTGGGCTGATTAGGAGGGTTAGCTACTGACTTAGGGTAGTTTCTAAGCCTTTTTAAACTCAAAAAATGGTTTTTCAAGTCTCGGGTTAAGGGTAGTCAAGTCCGGATTTTTAAACTTAGGAAATTAGAGCCATTTAAAAAAAGATTTAGCCCAGTTTTTATTTTTAATTCAAGCTTTTCAAAATTGTTTTCAAACAATCACAAAGTATTTTGGTTTTAGAATATTTAATTTGACATATTTTCCTAAGGTAGCCGGATATCTTTTTTAGATATATGGATTTCCTTAATTAAAGGAAAAAATACATTTCATGCATTGAATTTTTGATAATCCGACCCCCAAAAAGTCAAACATGAAAAAAGTCAACCCCAAAAAGTCAACTGATGAAAAAGTCAACCCACTTTCAAAATCAAGATTTGAAGTTCAATTGAAAAATAGTTAAAGAATTTTGATAATCCGAGGTCTACATCGAAAGATATGGAGTTCGAAAGTTGGGTTATGGAGATTCAATAGAAAGGAAACCCTAATCCGAGAAATTTGGGGAAAAGTGCTTAAACGATCGAATTGGTCAAAATGGAAGGTTCCAAATGAAAGATAAGCACTGACTACGGGTAATGGAGAAGCCACTTGAAAGCAAAACTGAAAGAAAAGTCAATCCGGAAGAAAATCGAGAATTAGGGTTTTTGGTGTACTTCGATGAAATTGGGAAGAATTTCAGAAATGGCCCGAATCGGTAGGAATAAAGCCCCTAATGGATGAGGAGTGATTAAAAAAGGATAGACAAAGGCTCAGTTTGAAGAAAATCTAAAATTCGGACTTGTTTTGAGCAAAACCGGGTTTCGGAGGCAAAAAGGCAAAATTGGAAAATTTGGGAAAAATAGCAAATGAACTCCAAAAATTATAAAAAATTGCAAATCTCATTCTTAAATCATTTGGAAGAGATTGGCAAAAGAAAATCTTGATTCGGAGTTCATTTGCAAAATGGCCAAATCCCCGGTCTCCTATGTAGAAATTCAAGAAGATAAATCCTGAAAAAATATCAAATGAACTCCAAAAATTCTAAAAAATTTCAAATCTCATTTTTAAATTATTTGGAAGAGATTGGAAAAAGAAAATCTTGATTCGGATTTTGTTTGCAAAATGGCCAAATCTCGGGCCCTCTATGCAGTAATTGAAGCAGATAAATCCCGAACAAATACCAAATGAGTTCCAAAAATTATGAAAACTTCCAGATCACACTTTTAAATTTTTTGGAAGAGATTGGTGAAGAAAAGTCTTGATATGGAGCTCGTTTAAAAAATGGTAAAATTTGGGGGCATAAAAGGGCAATTTTGGAAAAAAAATTCAAATAAATAGCAAATGGACTCGAAATTTTTTGAAAACTTCCAGAATTTAACTTTTTATTATTTTGAAAGTATTGAAAAAATAAAATCGGAATTTGGAGCCCATTTTCCATTTATTTATATTCGGGGGGTAAAAAGGTCATTTTACACAAGAAACCGAAAAGGGCTTTTCTTGCCTTTTAAAAAAATCAAACATGGGCTGGAAGAAGGGGGGCTGGTCGGCCAAGGCCCAAAGATGGAAAGGAAGTTTCTGATTTTTTAATCAAAAGGCCAACAATGAAGAGTTAGTGATTTTTTGATCAAGCCTTTGCAAATAAGCCACATGGACCAATGCATGAAGAGGGAGAGTGCCAACATAATGGCTTAAGATTCTTGAATAGTTGTAATTGTGGATAGCTGATGGCCTAATCTAAGGGTGATAGTTTCATGTTTTAAACATCTTGGATCAATAGCCTTTGGATGAAAATTGGTTGATGGAAAAATGACAACATCCTAGCCTAGGGGAAGGGGGCATTCGGCCACACTAAGAAAGGGGACTCTCTCTTTCATTTTGGAGGAAACTCTCATTCTCTATTCTCTCTTGCTTTTGGCTGATTTTCTCTCCATTGTTGAAAAGCAAAAAGAAAAGTTTAGAAAAGAAAAGAAAGTTAGAAGAGAAAAAGCTTGAAAGATAGCTTCTAGAGGTTGCTTTTAGCACCACACTCTTGCACTTTCTTTGATTTTTCATTCTTGATTTGTTGTTTTGATTATTATTTTGGTGAGTTTCTTTTGGCTTTTCTTTTTAAATAAGTGTTTTTATTGTTCTTCTTTAAGTTCATTCTTCATCTTTTCTTATAAAAAGCTTTTGAATTTTTTTCCTTTGTTTTTCTTTGACATGGCCGAGTGGCCCAGTTTTTTTTTAGTTGCTGTTTGCTTTGTTATTTCATGTTATTTTTTATATTAAATAAGTTTTGATGCTTTAAATCTTCTTCTACTACATAGACTTGAAGTTTGTTTTAATATGGTTGCTTGCTTATTTCCATTTATGAGTCTATTATCATGTTCTTGCATTTTTTATTTTCTGTTTTCAAAATGTTTAAGTTTGTTATGTTTATATTTTGAAATCCATGTGTTTGTGAAAATGCTTGTTGGTTTTCATGCCTCTACTTTACATTTGCATGATTTGAGTGTTATTCTTTAGTTAAGTATGTTAGTATATTAAGTGTTTGTGAAAATGCCATGCTCATTTTGAACATGAGCCCATTCGGCCACTTCACTTTATTTGCTTTGTGTGTGCATTTTTGTTATGTTAGATGATAGGTTTGCATTTTCATGACATTTGGTTGAGTATTTTGTTTAAGCATGCCTTGTGTTTGTGTTATTTCCATGCATACTTTAGATGTAGGATTGGTTTGTTTTGTCATGCATATCCATGCATTTTAGACCTAGATTGCATTAAATGCCATGCAAGTTCATTTAGGTCTAGGTCATTTTATTGATGCCCTGCATTTTTCATGACATTTAGGTTTAAAATCATGCATTTCATGCATCATATTTGCTTTATTTTTCATGCATTTCATGTCCATGCCACTTTACTTATGATTTAGGCCAATGAATGGTTCAAAGTCATGCTCTCTTGAGCATACTTGTGGAGAATTAAAGAGTTGTCAAATTGATTATTCTACCTTTGTGATTTTTTTTTTATTTAGGCAATTTTTGCCTAACTTTTCAAAAGTGCTAGCTACTGTTTGTGAGTCATTTAGAGAGTCTTAAATATTTTTACTTTGATTTTTAAATGATTTTATCAAAGGCAAAAATGTGTTTTGGCAAAACAGCTTTTTTTCACCTAGTACTCGTACTTTCCCGATTTCTCTGGGCAGTCATCTTTAATCAAAAAATTAAACCGATTTTTTCCCTTGTAGTTTTATATGACCTGAGTCTCCAGTATGGTTTTTAGATTTTTTAGAATTTTTAAAAATAGGGTAAAAAATCGTGGTTTAAACTGGACAGTGGAGTCATAATTGAATTTGAAGGAAAATCATTTTTCTGTTTTGGTTAAGTTACTTAGAGTGGTTGATGAGGAAGTTTAGCTACTGACTTAGGGTAGTTTCTAAGCCTTTTTAAACTCTAAAACTGATTTTTTTAAGTCTCGGGTTAAGGGTGGTCAAGTCTGCGATTTTAAACTTTGGAAATTAGAGCCATTTAAAAAGGGTTTAGCCAAGTTTTTATTTTTAATCTAAGCTTTTCAAAAAATTGTCTTCAAACAATCACAAAGTATTTTGATTTTAGAATATTTAATTTGATATATTTTCCTAAGGTAGCCGGATATCCTTTTAGATATACGGATTTCCTTAATTAAAGGAAAAAATACATTTTCATGCATTGCATTTTTCATATTCAGGCATTTTATATAATATGTGATTTTTGCTATGATAATTTCTATGGTAATGTTATTATTTTGATTTATATTTTTTGATGTTATATTGTTTATTATATGGTTTTGAATATTTCATGATATCCTATGCTTTTTATTTAGTTATTTTTTGTCATATTATTTCGCATATACTATGTTCATGCATTATTATTTTCATTTTTATTTCAATGCATATTATATGATAGCATTATTTTCATGTCATTTAAATTATATGCCATGTCATTTATATTTGCCATGTCATTTAAATTATTTCATTTCATATAGAATATATTGTGTTACTGATAACTCGTATAATTATATAGTTTTTAGTTATGTTTTATTATTGTTTTGTGTCAAATACGAGTTATTATTGCTTAGTCTACTTGTGTTTATGATCTTTTATATTTTTATGTAATTTGGTGTTTTTCACAAGTTTTTTTGAGTGATTTCAGATTACTAGAATTAAGGGCAAATCCAGTTCAGTTCCAGTTCCGACACCATTTACCATATCAGCTATATCTCGAGTTTCACTGAAGCAATAAGGCTGAAATTTGTATCCGTGCGAAGCTAAGAGGCATATCTATCTTTTTCATGTTTTACACTTCTTGAAACGGAGTCGTTTTCCCTAGTGAAATCGACCATCAAGTTGGCTGATGTGCAATGACGTCTGTGCTGACCTGTTTTCGTATTTTGCCCATATCTTCTTATCCACATCAGAAAATGATCTGATTCCAACGGCTATGGATCCGTAACTGATAGGGGTATATTTTTCTAGAAGACAATTTTATCAGATCGAGCCTCCAACATTGACAAAATCGACCATCAAGCTGGCTGATCAGAATTGTCATACAATATGACGAAAATTGTTAGAAAAATGCACCCACCTATTATACCTACCTTTGAAATTTGTAAAGCTTGTCTCTTGTCATTTAGCCCTCCAAAATGTGTATAAATAGAGGGCCTTGGATGAGTATTGGGATACAATATACATTGGTAGGATATTAGCCATTGTAATAAAATTCTCTAAGTTTTCTTCTTCTTTCCTTTCTCTAGTTTTCTTTTTCTTTATTTACTTATGCTTCTTACATTTCTTTTCATTTTTAGTATGTGTTGCTAATCATATTGTTGAGGTGATGAGGTGAAGCTCTTGGTAAATGCTAAGGTTAGTCTCTTAAACATGAGCTAAAATGAATCATCATTTATAAACACTAGTATAGATAATATTTTCTTTTGGTTTAAAATCATACTTGCAAAGTAGGGATCTTGATTCATTATTGACAATGAAAATGGCACAATAAATGCTTGGTTTCATAACCTTGATTTGTTGTAGACATATACCTTGGCATAAGGAATGCTTGGACTCTTTTTGTGAGTTTTGAGGACACCAAATGAACATAATATCATATGCTATGGACGTTGGACAATTTGGACTGAATTGCTAAACCTTCCGATTGGAATCTCCCTTATGTGTGAATTTCAATTGTGTAATAAAACAAGATTAATCTTAGCATAACACCAAGAGTGGATTCTCTAACCTCAACATCTTTTGTTATTGTTTTTATATCTTGTTTAATTTCTTTTATTTTATTTTGTTTATTTTGTTCTCTAATATATTGTTTATCTTGTTTTGTTGTTGATTCCCTAATATCTTGTTTACTTTCTTTTTCTTATATATTTATAAACTTATACTTACTAATACGCTTCCCTGTGGTTCGACCTCGGACACCCGAGAATTTATTACTTGAACATAACCTGCACTTGGGTTTACAACTCTTAATTGAGTCTCCATTAAGTTTATGGCGCCGTTGCCGGGGAGGCAATACTAAGTATATAAGTTTATAAGTATATTTATTTTTATTGGCTGGTTATACCGCCTAATTTTCTATATATTTATATTTATATTGTATATTAACTTTGTTTTATTTTTATTGGCTGGTTATACCGCCTAATCTGTATATTAACTTTGTTTTATGCTTGTTTGGCGACGTGATTTTAGATCTCGTCGTTTAGTTAGATTTTATTGTGAAACTTTTTCAGGTAATCTTTCTAATACAACTCCTACCATGGCTGACAATGAAAGTGTTCATGCTGAAGATGAGAACAGACAAGTACGCACCATGCGTGACTACTTGCAACCAACTCGAAGCTCATCACCCTCTTGTTTTATTTTTCCTCTCAATGCAAACAACTTTCGTTTTAAACCAGGTATGATAGCTTTGCTTCCAAATTTCCATGGGTTAGAATCGGAAAGTGCTTACTCGTTTCTAAAAGACTTCGAAGATGTATGTGTCACCTTTAATGACCAACAATGTACAAATGAAATTGTCAAGCTAAAATTATTTCCTTTTTCTTTAAAAGATAAAGCAAAAATTTGGCTTCATAATTTAAAACCAAGGTCAATTGGCACATGGCAAGAATTACAAACTGAGTTTCTAAAGAAATTTTTCCCAGCACATAAAACTACTGCTTTGAAAAGACAGATTCAAAATTTCAATCAAAATGAAGCATTTTTTCAGTGTTGGGAGCGTTTTAAAGATTTGTTAAGTTCTTGTCCACATCATGGTTTTGAAAAATGGCGTCTTATTAGTTTCTTTTATGAAAGTTTAACTCCCGAAACTAAACAATTTGTTGAAACAATGTGTAACGGTGAGTTTCTAGAAAAAGAACCTGAAGAAGCCTTTGACTACCTAGACCATTTGGCAGATAACTCTCAAGCCTGGCACACAGATAATTCCTCTGAAAGTTCCAATAGATCTAATCTTTTTTCTAACAGAGGTAAATATCATTTTAGTCAAGAAGATGAGATAAAAGCTAAAGTAGCTAATTTGGCTAAAAAGATTGAAGCCATGGAACTTAGAGAAGTAAAAGAAGTCAAAACGGTTAAAAATGAAGAAAGTTGTGGAATTTGTGAAATCATGGGACACCCCACTTCTGAATGTCCAAACATTCCCATTCTTAAAGAAGCGTTGCATGATCAAGTAAATTCCATAAACACATTTAAAAAGCCTTTTCCTTCTCCTTACTCTGAAACGTATAACCCTGAATGGAGAAATCATCCCAACTTCAGTTGGCGGAATAATAATCATGTTCAGGTACCACAATCTCAAAAACCGGGCAACACTTTTTCCTATCAACCTTCACGTGTACAAACCTTGGAAGAGACATTGCAAGCATTCATGCAAACACAAGCAAATGTGAATAACCAAACTTCACAGGACATCAATGAGATCAAAAACACCTTGTCCACATTGACAGCTTCATTACGCACTCAAGAAAAAGGTAAGTTTCCTGCTCAACCTCAGCCTAACCCTTCTACTCAATGTCTTGTTTCTTGCTCCAATGAAACTCAACAGGAAAATGCCAGTTCTATCACAACTCTTCGAAGTGGAAAGGCAATTGACAAAAACATTCCATCAAAAGACCAAGATCCTCCTTCCCCTCCGAAAAGTAATGGTAAGGATGATGGTAAGTCTGAACTTCTTGAAAATTTGGACAAAGAAAAAGGTATGAGAATTCTAAAATTCATAAAGAAAGAACTAAAGCCTTTCATGACAAGTTAATTTCAAGAAAAACATTTGATGTTGGGCAAAAAGTTCTACTTTATAATTCTAGACTTCACATATTTCCTGGTAAGTTGAGATCAAGATGGACTGGCCCATTTGTGGTTAAGCATGTGTATCATTATGGAGCAGTTGATATTGAGAATCCTCAAAATGGTAACGTATTCAAGGTAAATGGACAAAGACTCAAACTCTTTTTGGAAAATCATGTTACTCAAGAAGAGGTTGTTTTTCTTTCTGATCCTTGTTTTGAAAATAACTAGATGTAAATATAAATTTTACTAATCTTCAAAAAAAAAAAAAATACATTTTTTTTAACCCCGGTTAAATGGCGGATAACGGTACTCCGTGATTATTTAAGTCGGTTCCATCAGCTACCCTCAAAACTGATATTGTATATAAATTTCTCTTTCAATTTCTTTTTCATTTTTTTTCAAGATGGATGATATTCTCACAAGATTGCAGAAACGATTTCCTCCTTTTCCTCGGAATATTTTACTGAAGCTTTACCAAGTTCGATTTGAAATATTAAGAATGCTTATGCACAAAGGGATTCCTGAAAACATACGTTGGATAATTGAAGCCAAGGTACGTGAAGATGAATATCTTCCTGTTTTGCATTTACCAGGTACAGGTAGAAGCACTTTTGCAAAGAAGCGACGAGCAAAGCGCATGAGTTCAAATTGCCACAAATGTGCACGATGGACGTGTAACGGTAAATGTCGTTCTATTGGGATTCCGTCCTCTAATCGAGATGATAAAATTGAATTCATTAAGGATGGACTGAGTAAGGAGAATTTGGGTAATATCCAACTTTCTCTTGAGACGCATCCTAGTGTTGACGTACAAAGAGAAATTCTTGATTTATGGCCGCAATTCCAAAGGGAATGGCAACATCTTGGGAATCTGATGTTAAAAGACCCTGTTTGCCAGCTTGTAAGAAAACTGGATGGGAAGCATATCCTCGACTCATAGAAGGCGTTTAAGCCGTTTCTGGACGTAAAACCAGAGGAAGATGTGAGCCACAATCACAACTACAATAAATGACTTCTCAGCTTTTGGTTTGATTTGCAATAACTTTATTTCGGTTTAATTTACGTGTTGTTAGATTTGTGTAATTATTCTCGTTTTTTTTTTTTGCATTGGTCTTTTACGGTTGATTTTTCTTCTCTTTTTGATTTTCTTCCTGAAATCACGCAAAAATCTTTTGTTAGGTTAACATTTTCTTCTGACAGGTCAAATACACTTTCGGCGACATTATTACTCTTGTCTGATTCACTACTCAGTCCTCTATATATTACACCATGTACTCATTCTCTTTCAGGCACTCAAAAAAAAATGGAAAGTACTTTGTCCCAGCGCATTGAAAAAATTTGTGTCTTTGGAGGTGCTTATCCAGGGAAAAATAAAATATTCGCTGATGAAGCCATAAGAGTTGGAGTAATACTTGCCCAACAAAAGATCCAGTTGATTTATGGAGGCGGTAGTTTGGGTTTAATGGGAGCAGTCGCTACAGCAGCACACGCCGGAGGAAGTCCAGTTCTAGGAATCGTGCCAAAACTATTCACAGGTTTTTGTGGACCTACCGTGGGTAAGGAAATACAAGTCTGGAGTATCCCTGAACGGATGACAATCATGTACCATTCTGCCGATGCATTCATTGCTTTACCAGGAGGTCTGGGTACATTGGAAGAAATAGCTTGCGTGGCTTCTTGGTCATCTTTGGTCACAAATAAGAAACCCATTGGTTTGCTTAATATTAATGGTTATTTTAGTAATTTGCGTTCATATTTAGATAATGCTGTGGATAATGGATTCATGTTTTCAGAGGCAAGGAGAACCATAATTTCTGCTACAACCATTGAAGATTTACTCAAAAAGCTCCAAGCTTATGAGTATTTATCTGCTACGGTTGTTTCGCAAACGCTCGGAAAAAGAAAAAGAGATATGGACGAGCAAGGAGTGGATTGCACTCTGTCTTTGTGACATTATCTAACATTTTGTTTGTTGTGTCTCAGTTATAATAAGTGGTTAGCAACCTCTGCAGGTAATATCTCCTAAATTCTACCTTTAGTAGGGGGTAAGGGACATATTTTGCTAATTTTAAAAAAAACAAAAAAAAAATTTGATGTGTTTTAAGCCATTTAGAAGTATTCATTCTGAACAAGGTCTGAGTAAGGGAGACTTGAGACATACCTTGTCAGTTTGATTTCTTCTTTCAAAAAAAAAAAAAGTTTGTTGTGTTTTAAGCAATTTAGAAGTATTCATTCTGAACAAGGTCTGAGTAAGGGAGACTTGAGACATACCTTGTCAGTTTGATTTTAATCTTTTTATGTTTACTTGTTAATTTTTGTTTAGTATTTTAGGATTAATTAGGTTTCATGAGTTTGTTTTGTTTTGAGTCTTAGTTATTCCTATTCTTATGTTATTAGTTCTTTTCTCTTACACATGATTCTTTCATTTGGGTTAATAGACTTACATTGAGGACAATGTAAGAATTAAGTGTGGGGGGAACGATTTAGGATTTCTTTTATTTTTGTCTACTATTTTTTTTTATGAGTCTTTATTATTATTATTATTTTTTTTTTAATGTGTTCTAGTTCCTTTTTAATACAATGATGAGATATGAATTGCATAAGTCTAAAACAGATTTATTAGTGATAAGATTTTCATGAGAATTGAGCTTGATGTCAACCTTTTTATGAGCCAATGTTAATATGATATGTTGATTGAGAAAGAAGCATGTTTAGACTTAATCTGACTTGTATAATCATCCTTGTGAGTTTTTGAGCCTATAATGATTAATGCATTATACAAATCAATCTAATTTCTTTCTTGAGTGCTCTTATGATTACATGATTCTCTAGAACTTGCTTTAAACCGTTTGAGACTATATTGATACATGTGACAACATGAATATGATAGAGGCATTAGGATTATAACCAGAGCCAAACAGCCATCCATTATTAATGTTCTAAGAGAACATCCCCACTAGTGAGCCAATTTGAGCCTACATTAAATATGCTGTTTTATTGGTAACCACAACTTACACCTAGCCTAAATATACTTATATCCTTACCCTTGTTCTAAAGATGGATTATATATTTTGAGACATATTACAAAAAACAAGGGATATTTTTAGTTGAAAATTTGGGTTAGAAACAAAAGATAAGTGTGGGGCAAGAAAAGAAAAGAAAAAGTCAAGAGAAAAAGAAAGGGATCATTGTTAAATACATTCCCATATTAAAAAAAAAAAATCTTCTCTTGAACTTCTAGTTAAAGTAAAGAAAAAGATGTTACAAAGTTGGTTAGAATGAAGCAAAGGCTCAACATGAATATTTAGCCTATGTTATTATGTGCTTTATAAGAGTTTTGAGAAGTTTTATTCGTATGATCTTATTATGTCTCTAAACTCTATGAACTCTTTGGAACCTTTGTGATATCTTTATCCTTTTGTTCTTTAACCACATTATAACCCTTTGGCCCCATTACAACCTTGAAAAAAGACCTCTTGATTTATGAAGTTGTATGATCTAAATAGTGGAGAATAGGTGGACAAGCAAGCATATGGTAGAACTGTTTTCATGAGATTGATTGAGTGTAAACACTTTACCACTACTTTAAAGAGTGAAAATAATGAGAGTATAGTGAGAAGTTGAGATTAAGTTGAATATGCACTATTTTGATTGAAATATGTTATGTTAATATTGGCTTAACTCATTTATTTACATTCAAGCATGAATTTTTGTGAAATTCTTTGAGCTATTGATTAGTTTATAAGACTTGTTCAAAGATTGTCTCTAATTTATATTGAAAGGATTAGGAGTAAATATTTTTAGTGTATGTAGTTTACTTATATTTTAGTTTTTCAATGTTTGTGGGTATCGTTCTAGCAAACCCTCACGAGACTAAACTCGTCCACTAGGGACACCTAGGGGTTTAAAGGCTTGTGTCACATGCTAAGTGCCACCGTGATTTCCAACGAAAATGGATTAGATTAGATTTTCTTATTTTATTTTTATTGAGTCGTTGCTAGGGACTAGCAACAATCTAAGTGTGGGGGTGTGATAACTCGTATAATTATATAGTTTTTAGTTATGTTTTATTATTGTTTTGTGTCAAATACGAGTTATTATTGCTTAGTCTACTTGTGTTTATGATCTTTTATATTTTTATGAAATTTGGTGTTTTTCACAAGTTTTTTTGAGTGATTTCAGATTACTAGAATTAAGGGCAAATCCAGTTCAGTTCCAGTTCCGACACCATTTACCATATCAGCTATATCTCGAGTTTCACTGAAGCAATAAGGCTGAAATTTGTAGCCGTGCGAAGCTAAGAGGCATATCTATCTTTTTCATGTTTTACACTTCTTGAAACGGAGTCGTTTTCCCTAGTGAAATCGACCATCAAGTTGGCTGATGTGCAATGACGTCTGTGCTGACCTGTTTTCGTATTTTGCCCATATCTTCTTATCCACATCAGCAAATGATCTGATTCCAACGGCTATGGATCCATAACTGATAGGGGTATATTTTTCTAGAAGACAATTTTATCAGATCGAGCCTCCAACATTGACAAAATCGACCATCAAGCTGGCTGATCAGAATTGTCATACAATATGACGAAAATTGTTAGAAAAATGCACCCACCTATTATACCTACCTTTGAAATTTGTAAAGCTTGTCTCTTGTCATTTAGCCCTCCAAAATATGTATAAATAGAGGGCCTTGGATGAGTATTGGGATACAATATACATTGGTAGGATATTAGCCATTGTAATAAAATTCTCTAAGTTTTCTTCTTCTTTCCTTTCTCTAGTTTTCTTTTTCTTTATTTACTTATGCTTCTTACATTTCTTTTCATTTTTAGTATGTGTTGCTAATCATATTGTTGAGGTGATGAGGTGAAGCTCTTGGTAAATGCTAAGGTTAGTCTCTTAAACATGAGCTAAAATGAATCATCATTTATAAACACTAGTATAGATAATATTTTCTTTTGGTTTAAAATCATACTTGCAAAGTAGGGATCTTGATTCATTATTGACAATGAAAATGGCACAATAAATGCTTGGTTTCATAACCTTGATTTGTTGTAGACATATACCTTGGCATAAGGAATGCTTGGACTCTTTCTGTGAGTTTTGAGGACACCAAATGAACATAATATCATATGCTATGGACGTTGGACAATTTGGACTGAATTGCTAAACCTTCCGATTGGAATCTCCCTTATGTGTGAATTTCAATTGTGTAATAAAACAAGATTAATCTTAGCATAACACCAAGAGTGGATTCTCTAACCTCAACATCTTTTGTTATTGTTTTTATATCTTGTTTAATTTCTTTTATTTTATTTTGTTTATTTTGTTCTCTAATATATTGTTTATCTTGTTTTGTTGTTGATTCCCTAATATCTTGTTTACTTTCTTTTTCTTATATATTTATAAACTTATACTTACTAATACGCTTCCCTGTGGTTCGACCTCGGACACCCGAGAATTTATTACTTGAACATAACCTGCACTTGGGTTTACAACTCTTAATTGAGTCTCCATCAGTTACCTAGGTCATTTCATTTCATTTAGAATATATTATGTTACTTAGGATATTTTATTTCATTTAGGATATATCATATGACTTAGGATATTACATTTCATATAGAATATATCATGTTACCTAGGTCATTTCATTTCATTTAGAATATATCATATAACTTAGGGTATTTCATTTCATTTAGAATATGCTAAGACATTTAAATTATATCATATCATTTAGGTTGCATTATATTATTTAGACTTTGCTATGTCATTTTATTTATGTCATACATATTTATATTCATATTTTTTTAAATGTTTTCAAAAAGGTAATGATTTTCAATAAAATAAAGATATTCCCGAATTAAAATATTTCATGAGTTCTCTGCCAGGTTTGCTGGGGAGGATATCATCAATTATCATTAATAACGGAATATCTTCTTTAAAATAAGAATGATTCGGAAAGTTTTCCAAACTAATAAAAATTTCTATATTTTGCCACGTTTGTTGGGGAATATAGGAAAATTTTGAATTTATAAATTCCGGATCATTTTCAATTAAAAATGGAATTATTTTTCTTTAAATTGGGAATTAACTTGAAATACTAAATTTAAAACCGACTTTTTTACCGAGACTTGAGATAACACATGATTAATAAGCTACCGTTTTATACGGGCGTTGTGGGGGTGCTATTCCTTCCCCACACATAACCGAATCCCATACCCGTTTCTTTGATTTCTCTGTTTAAAACGCAGACTTGAAATTGGTTTTAAAAATGTTTTAATTAATTTTAAAATATTTTATAAAACCGGTTTTAATAGGTGGCCGATCACACCTAGCTAAAAAAGATTGGTGGCGACTCCATGTCTTTTTCAAGGTCATTTTCAAAACCTTCATTTTTCTAGAGGAATTAAGTCGACTTTTCCTCGGTTTTTTAACGTCACGCTTAATGAATAATAAAGTCTTGTGATGAGACTTGTTATTTTTTAGGTTGCGACAACTTGGCGACTCCACTGGGGACCCTTAGAGAGTCATGCCTAGAATTAGTCGTGTGTTATTAAAGTCTCGGTTTTGTTGGTTTAATTGGTATTTAATTTTAATTCCCACATTTTATAATGAGGAGAATTTTGAAAGTAATAAAATGTTTTTAAATATGTCCATATTCATTCACATGCATTTTATTATTGTTCTCTAGTTATTTAGGGTTGTATATTATAATTACTTGTTGGTTAATACGTTACACTATTCTTGAATATTCTTTTTTAATAAATTGCTAGAGCATTTAGAATAAGGTTTGTAGAATAGGTGGTGACAGGTTTGTTGTTCCTCCAGACACACCACACGTGCATTTGCATATCATGAGCCCTATACTCGGGTTTCGACCTTTTAGGTGGGAGCAAAGTAGCTAAGCCTTCGTGATTAACAATCCGCATGGGCTAGTGAAACACTTCCTGGGTACTAAATTACCTAAGCCTTTGTGATTAACAATCCGCATGGGCTAGGGAAATAGACTCTAACGAATTGAACCCGCTTTTATCTGGGTGCCTTACTAGCCTTCACCGACGACAGTGAGGAGCAATTCGGGGCCTTTAGAACCGATTCACCCTCATATAGTGAACCTAGGCGAAGCCATGCCGGAATTCCGTTAGATATACCGGAGATAGGAACACATGGAGGAACATTTCTAAACCTTTTATTACCTATTTTACACTCTGAATAAGTGTTGTAGATCGGGCGACGATGTATATACATCGCCCGTAATAAATTTAATACCCTGTCTCAAAGGCATCGTGATGCCTAAGTGAGTCGATACTGTTGGGGCAAGTGTTCATAAACTTTTTAAAATTGAAAATATCAAAACATTCTTTTTCAAACATTTTTGCATTTTTGCACATTTCATGCATGTGTGAATAGAGCATGTACGTTTATGGTTGTATAGTTGATCTCTTTTTTTTTTTTTTTTTGCAATAAACGGATGGTGATAATAATTTTATTAGATGGTTTCTATAAACCGTTAGTGTTACATGAACATTTGCATATTGTACCATAGTAGGATCCACTACCCCGAAATTCTTTTGAAAATAATGTGTTTGGTTTTTCATAAAGGAAATATGTTTCAAAAAATCAGAGATTAAATTTGGAGGCAAATCTTGCATAATGAGATTTTTGAATAATTAAGATTTAGGTCCCACCAATTTTGTGTAATCATCGGTTAACTTCTTTGTGCATACCTTTGTGTTAATTTATTTATTCTCTGCATGTATCATTTTGACATCATGTTACAGTCCTAACATACATGGTTATTCATTATAGAATGCATTTGTGATATACATGGTCATTCTTTGTACCTACCTTTGTGTTAATTCATTTATTCTTTGCATATATCATTTTGACATCATGTTACAGCCATAGCATGCATGGTCATTCATTGTAGAATACGTTTATGACATGCATAGTCATTATTTGTATATACCTGTGCATCAATTTATTAATTTTTTTTAATGCATCATGTTGGCATAAGATTGCATCCATAGCATACATAGTCATCATAATTTCTCTGTATATGTTCATGCATTAATCATTAGCATATTCATGCACATATGAATAAAGCATCTACATTCATAATTGTATTCTTAATCTCATGACATTTTCATTTGCATGAAAGGGAATCGAGATATGAGGAATGAATCGGAGGAACGATTGGGTGCTTTGGAACGCAATCAAGAGGAGTTTGGACATGAACTCCGGGAGTTGAAGGAACAGCTTGTCAAATTTATGAGAATGCTTGAGGATATGGGTAAGAGTAAAGGGGAACTTTCTCAAGGCTCTAAATCGCCTTTGGATCAACCAAAACCATTAGGTCCAGAACATACAATCCTTGCTGGATCATGCGCTTGTCAATGCCACAAAGGTTGCAATCCTGATGAAATTGTGGACAAAATCGTGAAAATGATTAAGCCCGAGAGCCTAATACCAAAGATAGAAACCTCGGATCCTGTACCATACTTGCAAACTGTTCTAGGTCCAAACCAGTATCCCCACCCTACTATGGTCCAATCATCCATTGGGATGACCACTACAGGATTCCTGAATCCCACTCCATCACCACCAACTGGCAGTTCATATTGCTTCCTTCATCAATCACCTTATCCAACATTTGGGATAGGAACCTCGAGCTATGTACAACCTCCAAAGGCCCCGTGTCCAAATCCATACCCTTGCCTTGTTATTCCTCCATCTCCCTATGTAAACACTCTGATTCGGACCCTAGTGCCACCAGCAAGTACCTCAACTCCTAGGCTCTATGTAACTAAGAAACGACCCCATGATAAGAGCCAAAGGCATTTTGATCCCCTTCCAATCAGCTATCAAGAGCTTTTCCCAATGTTGGTCCGAAATCACCTGGTTGCCTATGTGCCATTGAAACCCTTATCACCACCATACCCAAAGTGGTATAATTAGAATGCAAGATGTGATTATCACTCTGGAACTGTTGGGCATAGCATTGAGCACTATAATGCACTCAAGAACAAAGTACAATCCCTTATAGACGCCAAGTGGTTGGATCCAACGACACTGATTGACAAAGGACTAGAAAAGGGTAATTAGGATTGGGAGATCTACAACAATGATGTAGAAAGACTTCGGTCTGATATGATGTAGTAGGATTTCACTTTTTCAGTAGCTGGCTCTTATAGCCTTAGGATGCTAGGAAGAATAAAGTGCTTGTAAAAGACAGTTTTAACTATTGCTCAAATTTTTTAAACATGGTTTATAACATTGTGAACGTTGATATGGGAATGAATTGATTATGTTTCAAATTTATGAGATGTTGATGAGTAAGTTCCTCCGATTCTTATTTCCTCCGTGATATCTTCCCCTTTGCATGTTGCATCCGATCAATTATTTGTCATACCATACATTCATACGTGTATCATGTTAGCATCAGGTTGCATTCGTGCATTCATAATCATTATGATTTTTCTGTATATATCCATGCATTAATTTGCTTATTATTTACATGCATCATGTTGCCTTTGGGCTACATTCATGACAAACATAGTCAGCATGATTTCTCTATATATACTCATGCATTAATCTATCATATTTACATCAGGATGCATTCATGACACACATGGTCAGCATGATTTTCTTTGTATATACTCTGTATCAATCATTCATTGTTTGCATGTACCATAATTGACATCGTGTTGCATTCATAGTGTATATGATCATTCATTGGGAAATACGCTGAATGTACATGATCAGTCATTGCATATATCCATGCGTTGATTTGTTTATTCTTTGCTTGCAACATGTTGGCATCGTGATTGCATTTATTACATATATGATCAACATGTTTCCACTATACATGTCCATATATCATATTGTTTAGGCTTCACGTGCATCAAATTGCATTCATGGCTCCTTCATCATGACACGCATTTTGGGGGAATAAAACAAAAGTTGGTTTGGCTTTAAGAGTCTTTGAAAGAATTTCCATTTCAAATCAAAGGTATAAGAGGTACTGAGTACCCTTTCAATACAGGCTAGTGCTATAGAGAATGAACAAGTTGCCCGAATGGAAAGAATGGAAAGGGTATAGGAAGAATTGCGAGAACAACTGGCAAAGTCTCAAGCAGAATCTAAAGATCAGATGACTAAATTGATGGAGCTAATATCTACCGTAATCAAGGGATACACTGAAAACTTGGCCGCCAGAGAAGGGTTAGAGGCACAAAAGGGTCAGAATGAGGTCGTAAAGATGGATGCCCTGAACACAGTTAACCCCGTTAATGTTTTAAATTCAAATGATCCAGCTGAACAGGCAAAGTTGAAAATGGTTAATGAGGTAGAGTTGGCAAATTCCCAAGGGAAATATCAGTTTCTAGATGAAAGGCTCCAGTCAGTAGAAAATACAGAAGTATTCGGGAGTGTGGAGGCGAAAAAACGATGCTTGGTCTTCGATTTAGTCATTCCTCCTAAATTCAAGGTCCCTGACTTTGTGAAATATGATAGGACGACTGATCCGTCAGCCCACATCACTATGTTTTGCAATTAGGTAATGATAAGCTTCTGATTCACTACTTTCAGGATAGCCTCAGCGGGTTAGCAATTAGGTGGTATAGTTAGTTGAGCAAGGATCAGATTCGCTCTTGGAATGATTTGGCTAGACTTTTTCTAAACCAGTACAAGCATATGACCGACAAGACACTTGATCATCTCACTTTGCAAAATATGGAGAAAAGAGCTACTAAGAGCTTCAAAGAGTATGCTCAGAGATCGAGGAACATGTCTACCCAAGTACAACCACCTTTGACACAAAAGGAAATCTTCGTCCTTTTTTTAATACACTACAGGCCCCATACTATGATAGACTCGTCGGCAATGCCTCGAAGAATTTTGCGGATATAATAATCTCAGGGGAGATGATTGAGAATTCCATCAAGAATGGGAAACTTGAAAGAGAAGGAACATTCAATGCTGAGAGAAATAAAGCACCTAGAAAGAAAGAGAAAGATGTCCAAGCTATGGGAGATTTCGTCCCATATTCCCAATTTCCCTCATACCAATCATGTTACCCTACTGAGGTATCTCCAAGACTTTATCCTTACCTACCTACCCAAACACCTAATCCTATACTAGTCCTTGCAACAAGGCCTACTTCCAGAAAACGATCGCGGGAAAACCAAGAAAGAATTCCAATCCCCATCCCTGACTTGCTGCCATTACTAATAAAGAATCAGTACCTTACCCCGGTACCTTTGAAAATAGCTCTGAATCCTTCAGCGAAGAGTTATGACCCTGACAGCAAGTGTGATTATCACTTGGGCATTCAACTAAAAAATGCAGACAACTGAAGGAAAGGATTGAAAGTCTTATCCGTGATGGTATTTTGACACCGGAGCTTATCAATCAATGGAAGGTCGCTTTACCGTAAATCAGTTTCTTTTAGGATTTTAGGGGGAGAATTACTACCTTTGAAGGATGTCAATGTGAGCATTTTGATGCATGTAGTTTCAGATCTTATCATGAAAACACTTGTCTCATGTCGACATTCATATGAATTAAATGAATTTTGAATTTTAAATGTTTTGTGTTTGTTGTGTTTTAACAATAATTTGAATTTGAAAAAACAAGCATTAAAGAAGTTTTAATAATAGATAATCTCGAGAATATTGATGATCATTGTTATAAATGACCCAATGCCTTCTCCCCTCTCTTTTAGGCTTTCCTAGATGTAATCCCTTGAATCAAGAACACTTGGAAGACCTAATGCTTCAAGGAATATGAATAATTGAACTTCATAAAACCATTGTCATCATAGAATAAGCAAATATGTAGATCCTAGTTTAGGCTATGAACAAAGGAACGAACTATTCGAAATTTTTTCGAACTCCTTGAAATTCAAACAAATCAGACTTTCTTTCAAGAATTTAGATCATGGTAATTTGGTGTGTGTCAAGGTTGTGCCAAAACCATTCATGTCATTTTCAACAACCACAAAACACTAATTGCCCAAACATCACTTCATGATTGACACCCTGGGTACAATGATTAAACTAGATTATCCCATGTCCCAGAGAAAACCCATTTTTTAGGTCATATTTTCTTTCTCTCTTCAAAGAACTCAGATTTGAAACTCAGCCTTTTCAAAATAGACCTAGACTTGCTATGTTCCTTGTTCTCATGGTTAATCAAATTGGGGCATCATATGTGGAAATAATGGATACATGGTGAATAAGGATGGACTAACGCATGAATCATTGGGGCATGCGAAGAAAAAAAACAGCAAAAAAGAAGAAATATTGTTATATCATGCATATGAGAATTCGGATGATTCCAAAGTGCAAAATGAAATTTTGATTATCTATTTCCCCTAGGGATTGCTTTTCAATGAGAATATTTGTGCTTGATATGATGAATGGCCATCTTTCATATCCCTTTCGCAAAAAATATATATATATATATCTATAGTCACCCATTTTGAGCCAAAAGAATTCTTTCTTCTTTGAACCCTTATCAAGGATCACCCTCTACACTATGGGGCAAATGCGAGGGAAGATTTTTTTTAAAGATCATGGAGGAATGAGTCCTGGCTCAAAGACAGATACAAAGCAAATGGAGCCCTGAATGAGTAAGGGCTCATTCTATCTAAAGGAAAAGATGGCGAAATGGAAGCCAAGAAGAAAAAAAGAAAAAGCGTGTGAAAAAGTGGGGCAAATGAAAGCCAATAGCAAACAAGAAAAAGAGCAAAAGTAAAAAGGAAAGAAATGTCAAAAAAGGGACAAATGCTTCAAAAAGAATTCTCCTCAAGAAATGATCCTTTGATCTGATTACCCTCAAACACATATTTTGGGCCTATTTATCCTTTCTTTTTGAACCCCAAACCATGGCCTACATTACGTGCTTTAAAAGTCCATTTTGATCAAGCACGAATATTTAATTTGAAGGGTTTTTCCTTGAATTTTATCCCATCTCATCGAATTATCATTTCACTAAGGAAGAATTTAGAATTCTCAAGTGCATGGTAAAACAATGAAAAACACAAAAAAGAAGAAAGAATGGGACTCTAGGACGAAAACCCAAAAATGAGCGGTCTAGAGTAAAATGGGAATTTTCGATGCCATCTATGATAGTGCCGATACCACAAAAGAGAAAATCATCTTGAAGAAGTAGTCATCAAGGAACATCTAGGAATTCTTGAACTTCCCAAAGTGTCAACTCTCATTCGGATGATTGATTTCAAAAACTAAAACTTTTTTTCTCCAAAATCAACTTTCCAGTTTAAACATACCAGCCAATCTTGGCGCTTGTCAAAATGCCTTGATATGAAAACTAAAAGAATGTTGAATTTGTTTGATTTTCAATGAATTCATGATTTATAAAACCTGTTCCATTTGTGAGCCTGGAAAGGACATACATTTTTGTTATCAAATTTCCTTTGATCAATCAAAATCTTGTTATACCAAGCATTGCCAATTAAAATTGAAAAACCCAGATTGACACTTAGAGAAGTTTTTAACAATGATCATCTATCTTCAAAAGATTTGTACATCACACACTGTGGGGTTAATATTTTTTATTCAAAAGTTTTCAAAATGAGAAAACAAATAAAGATATATTTTTTTTGAAGCACCCATTCTTGATGTTGACATGAGACAAGGGTTTTTCTAACCCAAAGGTATAGAACTGCTAGGATAGGTCTTGATTTCCAGATATGATAAAAAGAAATAGAACCCCTTTCAGACCTCTGTTGATGAGAGTTTGAAAACCGTTGGGGCAAAGAGAATAGCCAAAATAAATTGAAGATATACTCTGATTTGAAAAGGCAAAATGAATTGGAAAGGCTAAGCCAAAGTCTAGAAAAATGATCAGGGGCATTTGCATCTTTTCATGAAGCGTTTGCATCATTATCGATCTTTACATTTGCATCATGTAGAAGCATTCTGCACGTTGTCAAATCCTTGCATTTGCATAATTTAGAAGCATTTGCACATTATTGACCTTTGCATCCTTCTAAGAAGTAATTGCGTTATTCGAGGATCATTTGCATTTGCATCATTTAGAAGTATCTGCATCTTATTCAACATCTGCATCTGCATCAATAAGCATTAGCATCAATCTAAGCCATTAGCATATACACCATGAAGCATTTGCATTTTATCCAACATCTGCATTTGCATCAAGAAACATTTGCATCAATTCAAAACATTTACATTTACATTTGCAATATAAAGTATGTGTATCCTGTTAATCATTTGCACCAGCATCAAAAAGCATTCGTATCTTCTCAAAATCTTCAGGTTAATTTTCAATAATTCTTCAAAGACCATTTTTAAGACCTCCGGGCATCATTTTTAAAAGTCGCATATAGCGCATTTTTTCCAAATGACAGGTAAGGCCTCTGGGCACCATTTTTAAGACCTCAGGCATCATTTTTAAAAGTCGCATACAGCCATTTTTTTCTAAATTACGGGTAAGGCCTTCGGGCACCATTTTTAAGACATCCGGGCATCATTTTTAAAAAGTTGCATACAACATATTTTTTCCAAATCACAGGTAAGGCCTCCGGGCACCATTTTTAAGACCTTCGAGCATCATTTTTAAAGTCGCATACAACGCATTTTTTTCACGGATAAGGCCTCCGGGCACCATTTTTAAGACCTCCGGGCATAATTTTTCTTTAAATTATAGATAAGACCTCTGGGCACTATTTTTAAGACCTCCGGGCATCATTGTTAAAGTCGCATAAAGCGTATTTTTTCACGGATAAGGCCTCCGGGCACCATTCTTAAGACCTTCGGGCATCATTTTTAAAGTCGCATACAGCGCATTTTTTTCAAATTACAGGTAAGGCCTCCGAGCACCATTCTTAAGACCTCCGGGCATCATTTTTAAAGTCGCATACAACGCATTTTTTTCAAAATACGGGTAAGGCCTCCAGGCACCATTCTTAAGACCTCCGGGCATCATTTTTAAAGTCGCATATAGCGTATTTTTTTCACGGATAAGGCCTCTGGGCACCATTCCTAATACCTCCGGGCATATTTTTAATGTCGCATACAGTGCATTTTTTTCAAATCACGGGTGAGGCCTCCGGGCACCATTCTTAAGACCTCCGGGCACCATTCTTAAGACCTCCAGGCATCATTTTTTAAAGCCGCATACAGCGCATTTTTTTCAAAATCAAGGGTAAGGCCTCCGGGCACCATTTTTAAGACCTCCAGGCATCATTCTTAAGACTTTCGGGCACAATTTTTTTTTCTTGCAAATCGAATTCGTTTCCTTAAGACGAGTCGAGCCTTGATTCAAGGAATTTAATTTAAGGGCAATATCTTCTATTTACAGTTTTTCTCAACAAAAAAAAAATGAAAAAGAAAAAAAGAAACCCCCTTCCCTTCTTTTCACATGTGATTTCACTAACCAGATAAAAGTGTTTATTTATCTTTGCCTGATTCCTGATTCTCAGCAATAGTCAAAGAGGGGCAGCTGTAGACATCTAATTTTATTCGGACCACTAAAATAGTTATGTTTTCTTCCAAAATTGATGTTTCAGAATGTAAAAGGATTTTTTTTTATCCTGCAGGTGGTACTCCGAGACTTAGTTAAAGAGGGCGAGCATAAAAAGTCAAACTTGAAAAAAGTCAACCCCAAAAAGTCAAGTACTGAAAAAGTCAACCCACTTTCAAAATCAAGATTTGAAGTTCAATTAAAAAATGGTGAAAGAATTTTGATAATCCGAGGTCTAGATCGAAAGATATGGAGTTCGGAAGTTGGGTTATGGAGATTCAGTAAAAAAGAAACCCTAATCCGGGAAATTTGGGGAAAAGTGCTTAAACGATCGAATTGGTCGAAATTGAAGGTTCCAAATGAAAGATAAGCACTGACTACGGGTAATGGAGAATCCACTTGAAAGAAAAATTAAAAGAAAAGTCAATCCGGAAGAAAACCTAGAATTAGGGTTTTTGGTGGATTTCGGTGAAATTGGGAAGAATTACAGATGTGGCCCGACTCGATAGGAATAAAGCCCCTAATGGATGAGGTGTGATTAAAAAAGGATAGCCCAAGGCTCGGTTTGAAGAAAATCTAAAATTTGGACTTGTTTTGAGCAAAATCGAGTTTCGGAGGTAAAAGGGCAAAATTGGAAAATTTTGGAAAAATAGAAAATAAACTCCAAAAATTCTGAAAAATTGCATATCTCATTCTTAAATCATTTGGAAGAGATTGGAAAAATAAAATCTTGATTCGGAGTTCGTTTGCAAAATGGCTAAAACCCGGGTCTCCTATGGAGAAATTCAAGAAGATATATCCCGAAAAAATAGCAAATGAACTCCAAAAATTCTGAAAATTTGTAAATCTCATTTTTAAATTATTTGGAAGAGATTGGCGAAATAAAATCTTGATTCGGAGTTCGTTTGCAAAATGGCCAACTCTTGGGCCCCCATATGTAGTAATTCAAGCATATAAATCCCGAAAAAATAACAAATGAGTTCCAATAATTATGAAAACTTTCAGATCACACTTCAAAATTATTTGGAAGATATTGGTGAAGAAAAATATTGAATTGGAGCTCGTTTAAAAAATGGAAAAATTTGGGGGCATAAAAGGGCAATTTTGGAAGAAAAAAATCCAAATAAATAGCAAATGGACTCGAAAAAATTTGAAAACTTCTAGAATTCTACTTTTTATTATTTGGAAAGTATTAAAAAAATAAAATATGAATTTGGAGTCCATTTACCATTTATTTACATTCGGGGGGTAAAAGGGTCATTTTACACAATAAACCGAAAAAGGCTTTTCTTGCCTTTTAAAAAAATCAAACATGGACTGGAAGAAGGGGGCTGGCCGGCCAAGGCCAAAAGATGGGAAGGAAGTTTCTGATTTTTTAATCAAAAGGCCAACAATGAAGAGTTAGTGATTTTTTGATCAAGCCTTTGCAAAATAAGCCACATGGACCAATGCATGAAGAGGGAGAGTGTCAACATAATGGCTTAAGATTCATGAACAGCTGTAATTGTGGATATCTGATGGCCTAATCTAAGGGTGATAATTTCATGTTTTAAACATCTTGGATCAATAGCCTTTGGATGAAAATTGGTTGATGGAAAAATGACAACATCCTAGCCTAGGGGAAGGGGGCATTTGGCCACACTAAGAAATGGGACTCTCTCTTTCATTTTGGAGGACACTCTCATTCTCTATTCTCTCTTGCCTTTGGCTGATTTTCTCTCCATTGTTGAAAAGCAAAAAGAAAAGTTTAGAAAAGAAAAGAAAGTCAGAAGAGAATAAGCTTGAAAGATAGCTTCTAGAGGTTGCTATTAGCACCATACTCTTTCACTTTCTTTGATTTTACATTCTTGATTTGCTGTTTTGATTATTATTTTGGTGAGTTTCTTTTGGTTTTTCTTTTTAAATAAGTGTTTTTAATGTTCTTCTTTAAGTTCCTTCTTCATCCTTTCTTATAAAAAGCTTTTGAATTTTTTTCCATTGTTTTTCTTTGACATGGCCTAATGGCCCAGTTTTTTTTTAGTTGCTGTTTGCTTTGTTATTTCATGTTATTTTTGATATTAAATAAGTTTTGATGCTTTAAATCTTCTTCTACTATATAGACTTGAAGTTTGTTTTAATGTGGTTGCTTGCTTATTTCCATTTATGAGTCTATTATCATGTTCTTGTATTTCTGATTTTCTGTTTTCAAAATGTTTATGTTTGTTATGTTTATATTTTGAAATCCATGTGTTTGTGAAAATGCTTGTTGATTTTCATGCCTCTATTTTACATTTGCATGATTTGAGTGTTATTCTTTAGTTAAGTATGTTAGTATATCAAGTGTTTGTGAAAATGCCATGCTCATTTTGAACATGAGCCCATTCGGCCACTTCACTTTATTTGCTTTGTGTGTGCATTTTTGTTATGTTAGTTGATAGGTTGCATTTTCATGACATTTGGTTGCGTATTTTGTTTAAGCATGCCTTGTGTTTCTGTTATTGCCATGCATACTTTAGAAGTAGGATTGGTTTGTTTTGTCATGCATATCCATGCATTTTAGACCTAGGTTACATTAAGTGCCATGCAAGTTCATTTAGGTCTAGGTCATTTTATTGATGCCATGCATTTTTCATGATATTTAGGTTTAAAATCATGCATTTCATGCATCATATTTTCTGTATTTTTCATGCATTTCATGTCCATGCCACTTGACTTATGATTTAGGCCAATCAATGGTTCAAAGTCATGCTCTCTTGAGCATACTTGTGGAGAATTAAAGAGTTGTCAAATTGATTATTCTACCTTTGTGATTTTTTTTATTTAGCCAATTTTTGCCTAATTTTTAAAAAATGCTAGCTACTGTTTGTGAATCATTTAGAGAGTCTGAAATATTTTTACTTTGATTTTTAAATGATTTTATCAAAGGCAAAAATGTGTTTTGGCAAAACAGTTTTTTTTCACCCAGTACTCGTACTTTCCAAATTTTTCTGGGTAGTCATCTTTAATCATAAAATTAAGCCGATTTTTTTCCATTTAGTTTTACATGTCTTGAGTCTCCAGTATTGTTTTTAGATTTTTTAGAATTTTTAAAAATAGGGTAAAACATCGTGGTTTAAAACTGGACACTCGAGTCAGAATTGAATTTGAAGTAAAATCATTTTTCTGTTTTGGTCAAGTTACTTAGAGGGGGCTGATGAGGAAGTTTAGCTACTGACTTAGGGTAGTTTCTAATCCTTTTTAAACTCTAAAAATGATTTTTTTTAAGTCTCTGGTTAAGGGTGGTCAAGTCCGGGATTTTAAACTTATGAAATTAGAGCCATTTAAAAAGGGTTTAGCCAAGTTTTTATTTTTAATCTAAGCTTTTCAAAAAATTATCTTCAAACAATCACAAAGTATTTTGATTTTAGAATATTTAATTTGATATATTTTCCTAAGGTAGCCGGATGCCTTTTTAGATGTACGGATTTCCTTAATTAAAGGAAAAAAATACATTTTCATGCATTGCATTTTTCATATTCATGCATTTTATATAATATGTGATTTTTGCTATGATAATTTCTATGGTAATGTTATTATTTTGATTTATATTTTTTGATGTTATATTGGTTATTATATGGTTTTGAATATTTCATGATATCCTATGCTTTTTATTTAGTTATTTTTTGTCATATTATTTCGCATATACTATGTTCATGCATTATTATTTTCATTTTTATTTTCAAGCATATTATATGATAGCATTATTTTATATTTCATGTCATTTAAATTATATGCCATATCATTTATATTTTCCATGTCATTTAAATTATTTCATTTCATATAGAATATATTATGTTACCTAGGTCATTTCATTTCATTTAGAATATATTATGTTACTTAGGATATTTTATTTCATTTAGAATATATCATATGACTTAGGATATTACATTTCATATAAAATATATCATGTTACCTAGGTCATTTCATTTAGAATATATCATATAACTTAGGATATTTCATTTCATTTAGAATATGCTAAGACATTTAAATTATATCATATCATTTAGGTTGCATTATATTATTTAGACTTTGCTATGTCATTTTATTTATGTCATACATATTCATATTTTTTAAAATGTTTTCAAAAAGGTAATAATTTTCAATAAAATAAAGATATTCTCGAGTTAAAATAATTCATGAGTTCTTTGCCGGGTTTGCTGGGGAGGATACCATCAATTATCATTTATAACAAAATATCTTCTTTAAAATAAGAATGATTCGGAAAGTTTTCCAAACTAATAAAAATTTCTATATTTTGCCACGTTTGTTGGGGAATATAGGAAAATTTTGAATTTATAAATTCCGGATCATTTTCAATCAAAAATGGAATTATTTTTCTTTAAATTGGGAATTAACTTGAAATACTAAATTTAAAACCGACTTTTTTACCGAGACTTGAGATAACACATGATTAATAAGCTACCGTTTTATACGGGCGTTGTGGGGGTGCTATTCCTTCCCCACACGTAACCGAGTCCCGAACCTGTTTCTTTGATTTCTCTGGTTTAAAACGCAGACTTGAAATTGGTTTTAAAAATGTTTTAATTAATTTTAAAATATTTTATAAAACCGGTTTTAATAGGTGGCCAATCACACCTAGCTAAAAAATGTTGGTGGCGACTCCATGTCTTTTTCAAGGTCATTTTCAAAACCTTCATTTTTCTAGAGGAATTAAGTCGACTTTTTCTCGATTTTTTTAACGTCACGCTTAATGAATAATAAAGTCTCGCGATGAGACTTGTTATTTTTTAGGTTGCGACAAATATGTTCACCCCAATAAATTACACAATCATTGCAACACACGTCTATTTTCACATAGTCAAGTCCTAATTCTGCTATTAATTTTTTAGACTCATAATACGACGAAGGAAGACTATCGCCACTGGGAATGACTGCCCTTATCACCTTAAGCATAGCATTAAAGTACATATCACTAACGTGATACAAACACTTTAAATGAAGCAGTTTAATAATAAAAGATAGCTTTGAATATTTTTTCATCCCAAGGTACAATTCTTGCTTCGCATCTTTCAATAGTCGGGAAAATTTAGCGGCTTCAACATTGGGCTCTTGGTGCAACCCTTCAACATTATTTTCCATATCAAAGGTACCAGTAAAATGTAGATCCATAACCATCAAACCACATGCATCACGTAACATACCAATCATATCGTCAAGTCTAACCTCTTCATTATGGTGTTCATCATCGCCATCTTCGAATATATCATCTTCTATTTTTCCGTGTAAATGCCAAAAAGTGTAACTGCTAAGGATTCCATACTTGAATAAATGGAATCTTATCTCAGATCTACTCTTGAAGAGCATATTCCTACAACTTTTACAAGGGCATCTAATTTGGTCACTGGCATTTACTTGAGAAAATGCAAACTCCAAAAAAGCATCAACTCCTTGTACGTAATCAACATTGGTTCTGTCGTTCACATTCATCCATTGCTTGTTCAAAGCCATCTACATTTGTTGACAAGTAAAACGGTTAATAAAACATTAATATTTGTCTATATAAAAAAATTAATTCAAGTAATAACAATCCAAATAAACAAGACCAAGAAAAAGTTCATAAAATACCTTGGTAGCACTATTTGTTATATCTTCACAACCCGTGATTGTAAACTTGAACTCTTCTACATTAACGTGAACTAGGTATATGGTAGGTATGTGCAAAGTTGAGCAAACTCATTAAGTAGTCGACTGGAAGAATAAATATGTTGTTCAATTAAGATGCCCTGAATGTATTGGTTAAATTAAGGTGTTTAGGGTTACATGGGATTTTTGTTAGATGTGGCAAATTAAACTTCCTTCCCACAGGAAGCGCTTTATAATTACATGTGGTTTCAAAATTTGTGAACCTATTAAAAATCTGATCTATTTCAATTAAGTTATAACTGATAAACTTAATCAGATGTACTTAAGATTATAGATGAAAATCTTATCTATTACATAAGTTATAACCCATATTTGAAATTTATTTTCATAAGTTAATACAAAAAGGATCGATCCATTAAAAAGGACCAATCCTTTTTTAAACAGAAGCAATATCGTTTCAATACTTATCAGAATTATAGGTTACAGGATCGATACTTATAAAAGTATCGGTACTTTATTTCAGATCAATAACACGTCGTTTAACAAAACTTTTAATATGCGGTCGGTGTGTAATTTTTTTAATCCAATTTTTTAAACCCTATTTCCCTTCTTAGCCGAACCTTTGCCTTCTTCTTCCCCAAAATCTATTCATCCAATCATCTGAACCTTTGCCTTCTTCTTCCCCAAAATCTATTCATCCAATCATCTGAACCTTTGCCTTATTCTTCCAAAAAATCTATTCATCCAATCACCCGAAGCTTTGCCTTATTCTTCCCCAAAATCTATTCATCCAATCATCCAAGGCCGATCAAAATCTCAGAAACTAATTCCTGCCGATTAATATGTTGTCATTCAACACACTAATTCCGATCAATATCCAACGCTTCAGGTATCTATCATATTTCTATATTTTTTTAGTTATTTGTGAATCAATAAATTTTTGCCAAAAAAATTACATTGCATCGGTAATGGTTTTCTAAAAAAAATTACATGCATTTTTTACAAAATTAAATATCTTATTATCTTAATAATGTTTGTTCAATAATTTTTTCCCCACAATTTTTCAATTAACGATTTCCATTTACAGTATTTGATATTTTTCATTATGGATATGTAAATTTTCTAACCAATATCTGATGATGAATTTGCAAAAAAATTATGGAAGAAGTTGATATGAAGATGAGATGCATCACCAAATAAGATAAGTCCTAAAATTTAGATGTTTTTCCTTTTTTTCCCTATTTTTTGCAATTTATTTATTATAGAATATATTAAATTAATTAATAATTGTTTTAAAGGAAACTATCTCTTACTTGCTTTGGCTTCGAAGTGATAAGTAATTTTTTTTTTCATTCAGTATATTTAATTGGCGCTAAAAGCATATTATTTCCCTCCAATGAAAAAAATCAGCATCTAATATAAACTGTCATTAATCTATATTGATTTACTAACTTTCATAAGTGTCCAAACAGTGAGTATCTGTATTTTCAGAACAACCCATCCTTTAATTTTTTAATATTCTTTACCAAAAATTATACAGTTAGTTTCCTTCTTTATAGACTAATACAATCATCTTATTTTGTAATATATAATGGCAAGTCGAGGTAGAGGAAAAGGTAAATTTCTCAAAGTTCATGCCCCTAAACCATCTATTCGAACTAATGTATCAGAGGAATTTTTAAAAGGAGATTCGCTATCAAGATGACAAATGAGTCTGATACAAAAGAGTCTTGTAGATGAAGATGAAACCCAACCGCCAGAAGATGATTGGGAAAGTGAAGCAGATGAATACAACTTATTAGAAAATGGAACCGAAATCAATGCTTCCAATATAGGTAATGTGTTATATTATTTAAATATACACTGCCAATTATGGAGTAGGTTATGTACATTTTTCTAGAAATTTATAAACTAATATGTGGTTATTTGATGTATGATTTGCTTGGACTTTGTGAGATTGAGACATGAATAAGTTATCTGCTATATGATTTTGTATACCGAGTGTTTATGTAAACCGAATGTTTATTTAAGACTAATATATGGTTATTTGCTGTATGATTTTGTATACCGACTGCTTATGTAAGACTGTTTTGGGGTAAGATATTATTTTACAAGCAAATGGTTTGGTCTATGATGCTTGGACTTTGGTGAGATTGATAAATGAGATTGTTATCTAAGATTGCTATATTAATATATCCCTAAGATTGGAGAGTCATGCCTTGTTTTACAAACTGTTTTTTGTTTTTGTTTTTTTTTTTTTGTATAGCGACTCTTTATAAAATACGGGTTTTTGTATATTGCTGTGTTAAACTAAGTATGTTATTTTTATATGAGTATGTTATTTATTCATCATAAGCAGCAATGATAGTAGATTATTAGAAGTAGATTTATGTATATGTTGAAAATCTAATATGATTGGCTTCAATTTTCCATAAAGCTAAAAGAAAAAGTCGTGGGAAATATAAATGCATAACAGTGGACATGAAGACCTGTGGTGGGAAATCGAAGTTGAAGATTAACATGCCTCATGAAATAGATCGTGCTGTTGGGGAAAATGCACATGATTTAGTTAATTATTGTGGATATGTTCTGAGGAAAAATGCTCCATTGAATATGAAAAATTGGAAACAAGTTTATGAAGAAGTTGGTGAGCCAATGTAGAGGCATGTACAGGTAAAATAATACTTATAGAAATAGTATATTTTAAAAATCCTAAAGCATCTAATGTGATATACTGGCTTAATATATGTTTACAGTCTAGGTTTGAATTTCCTGAAAATGAAGAAAGGTTGAAAGATTTTGTACTTATGACCATGCGACGCTTGTACAAGGGATGGAAGAATAGGTTACAAAAACATTGTCAACAGTATGCATCGGATTTGGATCGCTTGGAAAATAAGCCACCTGACATAGAGTTGGAACAATGGAAGCATTGTATCAAATATTTTGGTTCAGAAGAGTTTTAAGGTATAATATCGATACTATTTTGATAAAGACTTAAATTTTTAATAAATATTCTCTAACATGCTAAATCAATTGTTCATGTCTTATAGAATATAAGTCAGCGTAATTCTGATAATGCAAAGAATCGAAAGCAGAAACATACAACTGAGAATGTTTCATTCGCTGAAAGTGAAGAAAGAATGGTAAGCACTCATTTAAAATTTAAATGAAATCTAATTTTTTTAATTGTTTCTATTATGAATCATAAGTTTATCCAAGTACTTAATCTTTTTTTAAGTACTTTATAATATGAATTATAGGTTGATCCAATTAGTGAAGAGAAGCCTACTGTTGATAAGATATGGTTTCATCAACATGCTCTAAAATGCAAGAAGGAAATTTGGAACGGGCAGATGATCATTCAAAAGAAATAGGTGTATGGGTTTCATTATACAAGTTTATTATGTTTTTTATATTAATTGTACAATTTCAATATATGTGTTTTACTAACATTTTTAATATAAATGTAGGAAAATCTTACAAGTTTGGTTGAGATTAGTTCTCAAGAGTCTAATCCAATGACGAAAGAAGTGATTTATGATGAAGTAATTGGAGTTAGATCTGGTTATAGATGAGGATTTGGTTATGGGAAGAAAGGATATACTAAAAGGGCACGCGTCTCTCAATATGTTCTACAAGATCATGAGCAAGAGGTGTTACAACTACAAGGGACAGTTAATGAGTTTCGGGAAAAGATAGATAATTTTGTAGCAGATCGCGTAACAGTTGAAGAGAGAATTCGCACAGAAATCCTTGATAAATTCGAAGAAGATTGAATAGCACGTGAAGAACGTATTCGAATGGAAATTTGACAATATGTAATAGAATAATTACGAAAAATGTTGATGCAAACCCCCATGAGTTTCCCTACTTTTCATTCCACAGAGTCAGAACCTTCAATATGAATATCTCCATTTGCACTTTAAACTTATATAAATAAAAAAAATAATTATTTATGGATTAAATAAATTTTAATTTTTGTTATTTAATTGAATGTTGCAGGATAAAGTTTATCTGTCAAAAGTTGTCTGAACATGGATTATTGTGTCTTCAATGTTACTTATGTTTATGGTTCAGTTGCTTATATTATTTCTTTTTTTTTTTTTGGATTATTTGATATAACTTTTAATTTTCATTGTTCAAGTTTTTTAGAACTTATTTTTTAACTGAACATGGATTATTGTGTATTCATAGTTGCTTATGTTTATGGTTTAGTTGCTTTTCTTTCTATTTATGAATTAGTTGCTTATAACATTTAATTTTCATTGTTGAATTTTTTTAGAATTTTTTTCTGAAATTCGTGTTAGTTTTAAGTTATTGCATTAGATATATTAGCTTACTTTTGTTGCAAAGTACACTGAAAGCATTGGGGTTAGATGTACAGAGGAAAGGCTTAGATGGACGAGTAGGTGCTGCTAAACTTGGAGATAGATCTACCATAGAAGCTGACACGATAATCATTTTGCTATAAGTAAAATTTCTTTTTGTATTTCCTTGTTAGTGGTGGGAGAATTGATCAAGTTGTCCTTTCACCTTATATTTTCACCATTTTGTAGATACTTATTGATATTGTAGCAAAACCTACAGTTAATCCCTTTGAAGTGGTAGGATTAAATACTATTGTTGGTGGTTTACAAGTGAGCATCATCTTATACTTTTTTGGTTGAATTATGTTCTTATTTATACAATCTATTATTATAAACTTTTAATGCGTAGTTATACATATATCTAATAATAAATTCATAATATATTATTATGATATTTTTGCTTTATGCAGGTGACAAAGTAGTCATACTAGCATATATTATGCCTTGATGAATTTTTTTCATGTTTTTTACATTTTGTATTCTTTATTGTTAAAAAGATCACTAGACCACCAGTGTTTTATTTTCATGCCTTAATCTTATAACCATAGTTGAGATTCTGATTGTTTCGAGTGGAGTACATGGATATGATGATTGATGACTCTGCATATGAACCAGGTTGATGACTTGTATCATTACCTATTTATGTTTTTCAGGTATGATTATCTGCCTTACTTTTACTTGAGGGTTTTTGAGTACGAATGGAGCTCCAGGAAAGTTTGGTGGCAGTTTTTTGGGGACAATGGTGAGAATATCTTCTACATTGCATTTTTAACAGTGCATATATAAATATATAATATCTCACTTTCAATTATAATCTTTTTGGGCAGTTAAAGTGACAATTGAGATTGAAAATTTTGATACAAAAATTGCTACTTTCTGGATAGATTCTGGTAATGGAGCTTTTGAAGAATCCTCTCTCTCTCTCCATTTTCAATTAAACTTTTTCACAAAGAAATATTAAAGTTTTTCTTCATGACTTTACAAGTAAATTGAAAGGAGTTCTTGAATGTGGAAGTGCTGAGGTAGTTTCCTTTACAAGATTTCCATGCCAATTAGTCTTGTTAGTTGAATAGTTGAAATTGTCTATTAAGTATGTGGAATGTGGGTTATCTCTGAGAGAGGCCTTGTAATGCGAATGGAATGCTGAAAGTGTTAGGATATAACTAAACACATGGTATTCATTGTTACTCAGATTTCATAGTCTAATTGTATAGGTTCATGTACAATCAAAATCATGTAAAATATTATTATACAATTTGTTATCATTTTTATTAATAAAATTTTATTTATTATTTCAGAATTATTTTATAATTTTGTTATATTGTTATGTAAAAATATTTGCAACCAAATTATATGGTTGCTAAATTAAAAATTAGTTACTCACAGTTTGTCGTTGCATAATGTCATTTGCAACCAAACAAAATTTAGCTGCAAAATCACATTTCGCAACAATAATAAAATTGTTGCGTAAAACATTTCGTAACCATAATAATAACGTTACGTAAAAATATTGCCAACCAAAAATTATTGTTGCTAAAATTAAGTTTACACAATGACATTTAGTTCTTGCGCAATGTGATACGCAACAAAATTTAATATCGTTACAAATTAGTATTTGGCAACTATATCAATATTGTTATGTAAAAGTTTTAACAACCATAATATTATTGTTACGTAAAATATTTGGCAACCAAATTATATGATTGTTAAATTTTTTTTTTTACACAATAACATTTAGTCATTGCGCAATGTTATACGCAACCAATTAAATTGTAGTTGCAGAATAAGATTTGGCAACCATAACAATATTGTTACATAAAATTTTTGGCAAAAAAAATGATATTGTTGCGAAAAAATTTTAGCAACCAACATATTGTTGTTACGTAATAGTTTTGGTAACCAAAATATTCTCGTTGCGAATTTTGTGATTACTAAAACATATTTAGACAATCACATTAAGTCGTTGCCAAAAAGCACTGTATTTGGTAACGAGAAGAAGTCGTTACAATAAACATATTTAAAAATAACTTTTTGGGTAGACAAAGTTGTTACGTATACTTTTAGCAACGGAGGTTTACACAACCACCTAGCAACAACTTTTTCTTGTTGCGAAAAAGTTTTAGCAACGACATTTAAGTATTTGGCAATGACTTTTAGCATTGCTAAAAGCCATTTTTCTTGTAGTGTACTTTCAAAATTCTTCTTATTATAAAAAAATGTGAGAATTATAATTAAATACTAATTAAAAATCGATAAAACAGAGACTTTTGATAGCACGCGACTAATTCTAGGCCTGACTCTCTAAGTGTCCCCAGTGGAGTCGCCAAGCTGTTGCAACCTAATAAATAACAAGTCTCATCGCGAGACATTTTACTCGTTAAGCGTGACATTGAGGAAAACAGCGAAAAAGATGACTTAATTCCTCTTGAAATAAAATGAGGGTTCAAATACAATCTCAAAAAAGAAATGGAGTCACCACCAATCTTTTTTTGCTAGGTGTGATCGGCCACCTATTAAAACCGGTTTTGTAAAACATTTTAAAATTAATTAAAACATTTTTAAAACCAATTTCAAAGTCTGCGCTTTTAAACCAGAGAAATCAAAGAAGTAGGTTCAGGAGCCGGTTACATGCGGGGAAGGATTAGCACCCCCACAACGCCCGTATAAAACGGTACCTTATTAATCGTGTGTTATCTTAAGTCTTGGTAAAAATCGGTTTTAGATTTGGCATTTCAAAATAATTCCCAATTTAAAGAAAAATAATTCCATTTTTAATTGAAAATAATTCAAAATTTATTAATTCAAAATTTTCCTCTATTCAAAATTTATTTATTTGGAAAATCTCCGAATCATTTTCATTTTTTGAAAAAGAAAAATATTCCTTTATTAATGATAATTGATGATATCCTCCCTAGCAAACCCGGCAAAGGACTCATAAATTATTTTAACTCGGAAATATCTTTATTTTTATTGAAAATAATTATCTTTTTTAAAAACATTTTAAAAAGATGAATTTGAACATGTATGACAAGGTAAAAGATGACATAGCAAAAGCTAGATGGCATAGCATAATCTAAATAACATGGTAAAATCTAAATGACATGGCAAAATCTAGATGACATGATATAATCTAAATGACATGACAAAATTTAAGTGACATGGTATATTCTAAATGACATGACATAATTTAATAACATGACATGATAAAAAAAACATAAAATAACATTATAATAAAATATGCATGAAAATAAAAAAGGCAATACATGAACATAATAAATCTGAAATGATATGACAAAATAAATAATGACTAAGCAAGGAGCATAGAATAACATAAAATATCCATAACCATATAACAATCAATATAACATCATGGAATCTAAATCAAATCAATAACATCACCATAGAATACTCATAGCAAAAAATATCATATATTATTGAATATGCATGAACATGGAAAATACAATGCATGAAAGTATATTTTTTTCCTTTAAATAAGAACATCCGTATATCTAAAAAGATATCTGACTACCTTAGGAAAAGACTTCAATCATATTTATCTAAATCAAAAATACTTTGTGATTGGATTGAAAACAATTTGAAAATTTTTGGATGAAAATGGTGATAACTCGTATAATTATATAGTTCTTAGTTATGTTTTATTATTGTTTTGTGTCAAATACGAGTTATTATTGCTTAGTCTAATTGTGTTTATGATATTTTATATTTTTATGTAATTTGGTGTTTTTCACGAGTTTCTTTGAGTGATTTCAGATTACTAGGTTAAATCAACAATTAAGGGCAAATCCAGTTCAGTTCCAGTTCCGACACCTTTTGCCATATCCGCTATATCTGGCATTTCACTGAAGCAATAAGGCTGAATTTCTTACAGTGCAAAGTTAAGAGGCATATCTATCTTTTTCATGTTTTACACTTCTTGAAACGGAGTCGTTTTCCCTAGCGCAATCGACCATCAAGTTGGCTGATGTGCAATGACGTCTGTACTGACCTGTTTTGGTATTTTGACCATATCTTCCGATCCACATGAGCAAATGATCTGATTACAACGGCTATGGATCCGTAACTGATAGGGGTATATTTTTCTAGAAGACCATTTGATCAGATCGAGCCTCCAACATTGACAAAATCTACCATCAAGCTGGCTGATCAGAATTGTCATACAATATGACGAAAATTGTTAGAAAAATGCACCCACCTATTATACCTACCTTTGAAATTTATAAAGATTGTCTCTTGTCATTTAGCTCTCCAAAATGTGTATAAATAGAGGGCCTTGGATGAGCATTAAAGATACATTGGTAGGATATTAGCCATTGTAATAAAATTCTCTAAGTTTTCTTTTTCTTTCCTTTCTCTAGTTTTCTTTTTCTTTATTTACTTATGCTTCTTACATTTCTTTTCATTTTATTCATATCTAGTATGTGTTGCTAATCATATTGTTGAGGAGATGAGGTGAAGCTCTTGGTAAATGCTAAGGTTAGTCTCTTAAACATGAGCTAAAATGAATCATCATTTATAAACACTAGTATAGATAATATTTTCTTTTGGTTTAAAATCATACTTGCAAAGTAAGGATCTTGATTCATTATTGACAATGAAAATGGCACAGTAAATGCTTGGTTTCATAACCTTGATTTGTTGTAGACATATACCTTGGCATAAGGAATGCTTGGACTCTTTTTATGAGTTTTGAGGACACCAAATGAACATAATATCATATGCTATGGACGTTGGACAATTTGGACTGAATTGCTAAACCTTCCGATTGGAATCTCTCTTATGTGTGAATTTCAATTGTGTAATAAAACAAGATTAATCTTAGCATAACACCAAGAGTGGATTCTCTAACCTCAACATCTTTTCTTATTGTTTTTTTATATCTTGTTTAATTTCTTTTATGTTATTTTGTTTATTTTGTTCTCTAATATCTTGTTTATCTTGTTTTGTTGTTGTTTCCCTAATATCTTGTTTACTTTCTTTTTCTTATATATTTATAAATTTATACTTACTAATACGCTTCCCTGTGGTTCGACCTCGGACACCCGAGAATTTATTACTTGAACATAACCTGCACTTGGGTTTACAACTCTTAATTGAGTCTCCATCAAGTTTTTGGCGCCGTTGCCGGGGAAGCAATACTAAGTATATAAGTTTATAAGTATATTTATTTTTATTGGCTGGTTATACCGCCTAATTTGTATATTAACTTTGTTTTATTTTTATTTGCTGGTTATACCGCCTAATCTGTATATTAACTTTGTTTTATGCTTGTTTGGCGACGTGATTTTAGATCTCGTCGTTTAGTTAGATTTTATTGTGAAACTTTTTCAGGTAATCTTTCTAATACAACTCCTACCATGGCTGACAATGAAAGTCTTCATGCTGAAGATGAGAACAGACAAGTACGCACCATGCGTGACTACTTGCAACCAACTCGAAGCTCATCACCCTCTTGTTTTATTTTTCCTCTCAATGCAAACAACTTTCGTTTTAAACCAGGTATGATAGCTTTGATTCCAAATTTCCATGGGTTAGAATCGGAAAGTGCTTACTCGTTTCTAAAAGACTTCGAAGATGTATGTGTCACCTTTAATGATCAACAATGTACAAATGAAATTGTCAAGCTAAAATTATTTCCTTTTTCTTTAAAAGATAAAGCAAAAATTTGGCTTCATAATTTAAAACCAAGGTCAATTGGCACATGGCAAGAATTACAAACTGAGTTTCTAAAGAAATTTTTCCCAGCACATAAAACTACTGCTTTGAAAAGACAGATTCAAAATTTCAATCAAAATCAAAATGAAGCATTTTTTCAGTGCTGGGAGCGTTTTAAAGATTTGTTAAGTTCTTGTCCACATCATGGTTTTGAAAAATGGCGTCTTATTAGTTTCTTTTATGAAAGTTTAACTCCCGAAACTAAACAATTTGTTGAAACAATGTGTAACGGTGAGTTTCTAGAAAAAGAACCTGAAGAAGCCTTTGACTACCTAGACCATTGGGCAGATAACTCTCAAGCCTGGCACACAGATAATTCCTCTGAAAGTTCCAATAGATCTAATCTTGTTTCTAACAGAGGAAAATATCATTTTAGTCAAGAAGATGAGATAAAAGCTAAAGTAGCTAATTTGGCTAGAAAGATTGAAGCCATGGAACGTAGAGAAGTAAAAGAAGTCAAAACGGTTAAAAATGAAGAAAGTTGTGGAATTTGTGAAATCATGGGACAACTCACTTCTGAATGTCCAAACATTCCCATTCTTAAAGAAGCGTTGCATGATCAAGTAAATTCCATAAACACATTTAAAAAGCCTTTTCCTTCTCCTTACTCTGAAACGTATAACCCTGAATGGAGAAATCATCCCAACTTCAGTTGGCGGAATAATAATCATGTTCAGGTACCACAATCTCAAAAGCCGGGCAACACTTTTTCCTATCAACCTTCACGTGTACAAACCTTGGAAGAGACATTGCAAGCATTCATGCAAACACAAGCAAATGTGAATAACCAAACTTCACAGGACATCAATGAGATCAAAAACACCTTGTCCACATTGACAGCTTCATTACTCACTCAAGAAAAAGGTAAGTTTCCTGCTCAACCTCAGCCTAACCCTTCTACTCAATGTCTTGTTTCTTGCTCCAATGAAACTCAACAGGAAAATGCCAATTCTATCACAACTCTTCGAAGTGGAAAGGCAATTGACAAAAACATTCCATCAAAAGACCAAGATCCTCCTTCCCTTCCGAAAAGTAATGGTAAGGATGATAGTAAGTCTGAACTTCTTGAAAATTTGGACAAAGAAAAAGGTATGCATCCTTCTCCTTTTCCTCAAAGGTTGCAAACAATAAAGAATTTGAATCAAAATGCAGAAATTTATGAAGTTTTCAAACAAGTTAAGATTAAAATTCCTTTATTGGATGCAATCAAACAAGTTCCATCTTATGCTAAATTTTTGAAGGACATGTGCACATTTAAAAGGAAACATAATGTACAAAAGAAAGCATTTCTGACGGAAAGTGTGAGCTCAATCATTCAGCACCTTACTCCACCAAAATTCAAAGATCCTGGATGTCCAACAATCTCATACATCATTGGAAACACTAGAATAGAACGTGCATTGCTTGATCTTGGTGCTAGTGTTAATCTTTTGCCTTTTTCTGTTTATCAACAGTTAGGTTTAGGTGAACTCAAGGAAACACCTGTTACACTTCAACTAGCTGATCGTTCTGTAAAAATTCCTCGAGGGATAGTTGAAGATGTTTTGGTTCAAATTGATAATTTTTACTTCCCTGTTGATTTTATTGTTTTGGACACACATCCTGTTTCAAATCCAAATGTTCAAATTCCTGTTATATTAGGCCGTCCATTTCTTGCAACTTCTAATGCTCTGATAAATTGCAGGAATGGTATTTTGAACATTTCTTTTGGAAATATGACTTTAGAATTAAATGTGTTCAACATTTGCAAGCAACCTGGTGATGATTCAGAAGTACATGAAGTGGATTTCATTGAAGAACTTGTTCATGAACATCTCACCATAACCACATTCCATGATCCTTTAGAAGCTTATTTAATTGAATGTGAGTTTGATAATGCTTCAGAAATTTCACACACTGATTCTTTGTTAAATTCTTTTCAGGATAAGCATTGTTGGAAACAAAAGTTTGAGGAACTTCAATCACTCACAAATGTCACTGTACCATCAACTATTGAACCACCCAAGCTGGATTTAAAACCATTGCCATCCGAGCTAAAATATTCCTTTTTGGGAAAAATTCCTTCTCAATGGAGCCCCCAAGATAAAAGGAAGTTTTTGAATGAGGTAAAGAAGTTTTACTGGGATGACCTTTACTTGTTCAAATATTGTCCTGATCAGATTTTTCGAAGATGCATTCCCGACAATGAGGTAAGTAGTGTAATTAAGTTTTGTCATTCCGAGGCATGTGGTGGTCATTTTTCATCAAAGAAAACTGCTGCAAAAATTTTACAGTGTGGATTTTACTGGCCAATTTTATTCAAAGATGCATATGAGAATTCTAAAATTCATAAAGAAAGAACTAAAGCCTTTCATGACAAGTTAATTTCAAGAAAAACATTTGATGTTGGGCAAAAAGTTCTACTTTATAATCTAGACTTCACATATTTCCTGGTAAGTTGAGATCAAGATGGACTGGCCCATTTGTGGTTAAGCATGTGTATCATTATGGAGCAGTTGACATTGAGAATCCTAGAAATGGTAACGTATTCAAGGTAAATGAACAAAGACTCAAACTCTTTTTGGAAAATCATGTTACTCAAGAAGAGGTTGTTTTTCTTTCTGATCCTTGTTTTGAAAATAACTAGATTTAAATATAATTTTTTTTTTAACCCCGGTTAAATGGCGGATAACGGTACTCCGTGATTATTTAAGTCGGTCCCATCAGCTACCCACAAAACTGATATTGTATATAAATTTCTCTTTCAATTTCTTTTTCATTTTTTTTTTCAGGATGGATGATATTCTCAAAAGATTGCAGAAACGATTTCCTCTTTTTCCTCGAAATATTTTACTGAAGCTTTACCAAGTTCGATTTGAAAGATTAAGAATGCTTATGCACAAAGGGATACCTGAAGACATACGTTGGATAATTGAAGCCAAGGTACGTGAAGATGAATATCTTCCTGTTTTGCATTTACCAGGTACAGGTAGAAGCACTTTTGCAAAGAAGCGACGAGCAAAGCGCATGAGTTCAAATTGCCACAAATGTGCACGATGAACGTGTAACGGTAAATGTCGTTCTATTGGGATTCCGTCCTCTAATCGAGATGATAAAATTGAATTAATTAAGGATGGACTGAGTAAGGAGAATTTGGGTAATATCCAACTTTCTCTTGAGACGCATCCTAGTGGAGACGTACAAAGAGAAATTCTTGATTTATGGCCGCAATTCCAAAGGGAATGGCAACATCTTGGGAATCTGATGTTAAAAGACCCTGTTTGCCAGCTTGTAAGAAAACTGGATGGGAAGCATATCCTCGACTCATAGAAGGCGTTTAAGCCGTTTCTGGACGTAAAACCAGAGGAAGATGTGAGCCACAATCACAACTACAATAAATGACTTCTCAACTTTTGGTTTGATTTGCAATAACTTCATTTCGGTTTAATTTACGTGTTGTTAGATTTGTGTAATTATTCTCGTTTTTCTTTTTTTTTTTGCATTGGTCTTTTACGGTTGATTTTTCTTCTCTTTTTGATTTTCTTCCTGAAATCACGCAAAAATCTTTTGTTAGGTTAACATTTTCTTCTGACAGGTCAAATACACTTTCGGCGACATTATTACTCTTGTCTGATTCACTACTCAGTCCTCTATATATTACACCATGTACTCATTCTCTTTCAGGCACTCAAAAAAAAATGGAAAGTACTTCGTCCCAGCGCATTGAAAAAATTTGTGTCTTTGGAGGTGCTTATCCAGGGAAAAATAAAATATTCGCTGATGAAGCCATAAGAGTTGGAGTAATACTTGCCCAACAAAAGATCCAGTTGATTTATGGAGGCGGTAGTACGGGTTTAATGGGAGCAGTCGCTACAGCAGCACACGCCGGAGGAAGTCCAGTTCTAGGAATCGTGCCAAAACTATTCACAGGTTTTTGTGGACCTACCGTGGGTAAGGAAATACAAGTCTGGAGTATCCATGAACGGATGACAATCATGTACCATTCTGCCGATGCATTCATTGCTTTACCAGGAGGTCTGGGTACATTGGAAGAAATAGCTTGCGTGGCTTCTTGGTCATCTTTGGTCACAAATAAGAAACCCATTGGTTTGCTTAATATTAATGATTATTTTAGTAATTTGCTTTCATATTTAGATAATGCTGTGGATAATGGATTCATGTTTTCAGAGGCAAGGAGAACCATAATTTCTGCTACAACCATTGAAGATTTACTCAAAAAGCTCCAAGCTTATGAGTATTTATCTGCTACGGTTGTTTCGCAAACGCTCGGAAAAAGAAAAAGAGATATGGACGAGCAAGGAGTGGATTGCACTCTGTCTTTGTGACATTATCTAACATTTTGTTTGTTGTTCTCAGTTATATTAAGTGGTTAGCAACCTCTGCAGGTAATATCTCCTAAATTCTACCTTTAGTAGGGGGTAAGGGACATATCTTGCTAATTTAAAAAAAATAAAAATAAATAAATTTGATGTGTTTTAAGCCATTTAGAAGTATTCATTCTGAACAAGGTCTGAGTAAGGGAGACTTGAGACATACCTTGTCAGTCTGATTTCTTCTTTCAAAAAAAAAAAAAAAGTTTGTTGTGTTTTAAGCAATTTAGAAGTATTCATTCTGAACAAGGTCTGAGTAAGGGAGACTTGAGACATACCTTGTCAGTTTGATTTTAATCTTTTTATGTTTACTTGTTAATTTTTGTTAAGTATTTTAGGATTATTTAGGTTGCATGAGTTTGTTTTGTTTTGAGTCTTAGTTATTTCTATTCTTATGTTATTAGTTCTTTTCTCTTACACATGATTCTTTCATTTGGGTTAATAGACTTACATTGAGGACAATGTAAGAATTAAGTGTGGGGGGAACGATTTAGGATTTCTTTTATTTTTGTCTACTATTTTTTTTATGAGTCTTTATTATTATTATTATTATTTTAATGTGTTCTAGTTCCTTTTTAATACAATGATGAGATATGAATTGCATAAGTCTAAAACAGATTTATTAGTGAGAAGATTTTCATGAAAATTGAGCTTGATGTCAACCTTTTTATGAGCCAATGTTAATATGATATGTTGATTGAGAAAGAAGCATGTTTAGACTTAATCTGACTTGTATAATCATCCTTGTGAGTTTTTGAGCATATAATGATTGATGCATTATACAAATCAATCTAATTTCTTTCTTGAGTGCTCTTATGATTACATGATTCTCTAGAACTTGCTTTAAACCGTTTGAGACTATATTGATACATGTGACAACATGAATATGATAGAGGCATTAGGATTATAACCAGAGCCAAACAGCCATCTGATAACTCGTATAATTATATAGTTTTTAGTTATGTTTTATTATTGTTTTGTGTCAAATACGAGTTATTATTGCTTAGTCTACTTGTGTTTATGATCTTTTATATTTTTATGTAATTTAGTGTTTTTCATGAGTTTCTTTGAGTGATTTCAGATTACTAGGTTAAATCAAGAATTAAGGGCAAATCCAATTCAGTTCCAGTTTCGACATCTTTTGCCATATCAGCTATATCTGGAGTTTCACTGAAGCAATAAGGCTGAAATTTTAACCGTGCAAAGTTAAGAGGCATATCTATCTTTTTCATGTTTTACACTGCTTGAAACGGAGTCGTTTTCCCTACCGAAATCAACCATCAAGTTGGCTGATGTGCAATGACGTCTGTTCTGCACCATTTTGGTCTTTGGACCATATCTTTCGATCCACATGAGCAAATGATCTGATTCCAACGGCTATGGATCCGTAACTGATAGGGGCATATTTTTCTAGAAGACCATTTGATCAGATCGAGCCTCCAACATTGACAAAATCGACCATCAAGCTGGCTGATCAGAATTGTCATACAACATGACGAAAATTGTTAGAAAAATGCACCCACCTATTATACCTACCTTTGAAATTTATAAAGCTTGTCTCTTGTCATTTAGCTCTCCAAAATGTGTATAAATAGAAGGCCTTGGATGAGTATTAAGGGACAATATACATTGGTAGGATATTAGCCATTGTAATAAAATTCTCTAAGTTTTCTTCTTCTTTCCTTTCTCTAGTTTTCTTTTTCTTTATTTACTTATGTTTCTTACATTTCTTTTCATTTTATTCATATCTAGTATGTGTTGCTAATCATATTGTTGAGGTGATGAGGTGAAGCTCTTGGTAAATGCTAAGGTTAGTCTCTTAAACATGAGCTAAAATGAATCATCATTTATAAACACTAGTATAGATAATATTTTCTTTTGGTTTAAAATCATACTTGCAAAGTAGAGATCTTGATTCATTATTGACAATGAAAATGGCACAGTAAATGCTTGGTTTCATAACCTTGATTTGTTGTAGACATATACCTTGGCATAAGGAATGCTTGGACTCTTTTTATGAGTTTTGAGGACACCAAATGAACATAATATCATATGCTATGGACGTTGGACAATTTGGACTGAATTGCTAAACCTTCCGATTGGAACATCCCTTATGTGTGGATTTCAATTGTGTAATAAAACAAGATTAATCTTAGCATAACACCAAGAGTGGATTCTCTAACCTCAACATCCTTTCTTATTGTTTTTTATATCTTGTTTAATTGCTTTTATGTTATTTTTATTTTGTTCTCTAATATCTTGTTTACTTTCTTTGTTATTGATTCCCTAATATCTTGTTTATTTTCTTTTTCATATATATTTATAAACTTATACTTACTAGTACGCTTCCCTGTGGTTCGACCTCGGACACCCGAGAATTTATTACTTGAACATAACCTGCACTTGGGTTTACAACTCTTAATTGAGTCTCCATCAAGTTTTTGGCGCCGTTGTCGGGGAGGCAATACTAAGTATATAAGTTTATAAGTATATTTATTTTTATTGGCTGGTTATACCGCCTATATTTATTTTTATTGGCTGGTTATACCGCCTAATTTTCTATATATTTATATTTATATTGTATATTAACTTTGTTTTATTTTTATTGTCTGGTTATACCGCCTAATCTGTATATTAACTTTGTTTTATGCTTGTTTGGCGACGTGATTTTAGATCTCGTCGTTTAGTTAGATTTTATTGTGAAACTTTTTCAGGTAATCTTTCTAATACAACTCCTACCATGGCTGACAATGAAAGTGTTCATGCTGAAGATGAGAACAGACAAGTACGCACCATGCGTGACTACTTGCAACCAACTCGAAGCTCATCACCCTCTTGTTTTATTTTTCCTCTCAATGCAAACAACTTTCGTTTTAAACCAGGTATGATAGCTTTGCTTCCAAATTTCCATGGGTTAGAATCGGAAAGTGCTTACTCGTTTCTAAAAGACTTCGAGGATGTATGTGTCACCTTTAATGACCAATAATGTACAAATGAAATTGTCAAGCTAAAATTATTTCCTTTTTCTTTAAAAGATAAAGCAAAAATTTGGCTTCATAATTTAAAACCAAGGTCAATTGGCACATGGCAAGAATTACAAACTGAGTTTCTAAAGAAATTTTTCCCAGCACATAAAACTACTGCTTTGAAAAGACAGATTCAAAATTTCAATCAAAATCAAAATGAAGCATTTTTTCAGTGCTGGGAGCGTTTTAAAGATTTGTTAAGTTCTTGTCCACATCATGGTTTTGAAAAATGGCGTCTTATTAGTTTCTTTTATGAAAGTTTAACTCCCGAAACTAAACAATTTGTTGAAACAATGTGTAACGGTGAGTTTCTAGAAAAAGAACCTGAAGAAGCCTTTGACTACCTAGACCATTTGGCAGATAACTCTCAAGCCTGACACACAGATAATTCCTCTGAAAGTTCCACTAGATCTAATCTTGTTTCTAACAGAGGTAAATATCATTTTAGTCAAGAAGATGAGATAAAAGCTAAAGTAGCTAATTTGGCTAGAAATATTGAAGCCATGGAACTTAGAGAAGTAAAAGAAGTCAAAACGGTTAAAAATGAAGAAAGTTGTGGAATTTGTGAAATCATGGGACACCCCACTTCTGAATGTCCAAACATTCCCATTCTTAAAGAAGCGTTGCATGATCAAGTAAATTCCATAAACACATTTAAAAAGCCTTTTCCTTCTCCTTACTCTGAAACGTATAACCCTGAATGGAGAAATCATCCCAACTTTAGTTGGCGGAATAATAATCATGTTCAGGTACCACAATCTCAAAAGCCGGGCAACACTTTTTCCTATCAACCTTCACATGTACAAACCTTGGAAGAGACATTGCAAGCATTCATGCAAACACAAGCAAATGTGAATAACCAAACTTCACAGGACATCAATGAGATCAAAAACACCTTGTCCACATTGACAGCTTCATTACGCACTCAAGAAAAAGGTAAGTTTCCTGCTCAACCTCAGCCTAACCCTTCTACTCAATGTCTTGTTTCTTGCTCCAATGAAAATCAACAGGAAAATGCCAGTTCTATCACAACTCTTCGAAGTGGAAAGGCAATTGACAAAAACATTCCATCAAAAGACCAAGATCCTCCTTCCCCTCCGAAAAGTAATGGTAAGGATGATGCTAAGTCTGAACTTCTTGAAAATTTGGACAAAGAAAAAGGTATGTATCCTGCTCCTTTTCCTCAAAGGTTGCAAACAATAAAGAATTTGAATCAAAATGCAGAAATTTATGAACTTTTCAAACAAGTTAAGATTAACATTCCTTTATTGGATGCAATCAAACAAGTTCCATCTTATGCTAAATTTTTGAAGGACATGTGCACAGTTAAAAGGAAACATAATGTACAAAAGAAAGCATTTCTGACGGAAAGTGTGAGCTCAATCATTCAGCACCTTACTCCACCAAAATTCAAAGATCCTGGATGTCCAACAATCTCATGCATCATTGGAAACACTAGAATAGAACGTGCATTGCTTGATCTTGGTGCTAGTGTTAATCTTTTGCCTTTTTCTGTTTATCAACAGTTAGGTTTAGGTGAACTCAAGGAAACACCTGTTACACTTCAACTAGCTGATCGTTCTGTAAAAATTCCTCGAGGGATAGTTGAAGATGTTTTGGTTCAAATTGATAATTTTTACTTCCCTGTTGATTTTATTGTTTTGGACACACATCCTGTTTCAAATCCAAATGTTCAAATTCCTGTTATATTAGGCCGTCCATTTCTTGCAACTTCTAATGCTCTGATAAATTGCAGGAATGGTATGTTGAACATTTCTTTTGGAAATATGACTTTAGAATTGAATGTGTTCAACACTTGCAAGCAACCTGGTGATGATTCAGAAGTACATGAAGTGGATTTCATTGAAGAACTTGTTCATGAACATCTCACCACTACCACATTCCATGATCCTTTAGAAGCATATTTAATTGAATGTGAGTTTGATAATGCTTCAGAAATTTCACACACTGATTCTTTGTTAAATTCTTTTCAGGTTAAGCATTGTTGGAAACAAAAACTTGAGGAACTCAGAAATGATGCATATGAGAATTCTAAAATTCATAAAGAAAGAACTAAAGCCTTTCATGACAAGTTAATTTCAAGAAAAATATTTGATGTTGGGCAAAAAGTTCTACTTTATAATTCTAGATTTCACATATTTCCTGGTAAGTTGAGATCAAGATGGACTGGCCCATTTGTGGTTAAGCATGTGTATCATTATGGAGCAGTTGACATTGAGAATCCTCAAAATGGTAATGTATTCAAGGTAAATGGACAAAGACTCAAACTCTTTTTGGAAAATCATGTTACTTAAGAAGAGGTTGTTTTTCTTTCTAATCCTTGTTTTGAAAATAACTAGATGTAAATATAATTTTTACTAATCTTCAAAAACAAAAAAAAATACATTTTTTTTAACCCCGGTTAAATGGCGGATAACGGTACTCCGTGATTATTTAAGTCGGTTCCATCAGCTACCCACAAAACTGATATTGTATATAAATTTCTCTTTCAATTTCTCTTTCATTTTATTTTATTTCAATTTTTTTTTCAAGATGGATGATATTCTCACAAGATTGCAGAAACGATTTCCTCCTTTTCCTCGAAATATTTTACTGAAGCTTTACCAAGTTCGATTTGAAAGATTAAGAATGCTTATGCACAGAGGGATTCCTGAAGACATACGTTGGATAATTGAATCCAAGGTACGTGAAGATGAATATCTTCCTGTTTTGCATTTACCAAGTACAGGTAGAAGCACTTTTGCAAAGAAGCGACGAGCAAAGCGCATGAGTTCAAATTGCAACAAATGTGCACGATGGACGTGTAACGGTAAATGTCGTTCTATTGGGATTCCGTCCTCTAATCGAGATGATAAAATTGAATTCATTAAGGATGGACTGAGTAAGGAGAATTTGGGTAATATCCAACTTTCTCTTGAGACGCATCCTAGTGGAGACGTACAAAGAGAAATTCTTGATTTATGGCCGCAATTCCAAAGGGAATGGCAACATCTTGGGAATCTGATGTTAAAAGACCCTGTTTGCCAGCTTGTAAGAAAACTGGATGGGAAGCATATCCTCGACTCATAGAAGGCGTTTAAGCCATTTCTGGACGTAAAACCAGAGGAAGATGTGAGCCACAATCACAACTACAATAAATGACTTCTCAACTTTTGGTTTGATTTGCAATAACTTTATTTCGGTTTTTTTTACGTGTTGTTAGATTTGTGTAATTATTCTCGTTTTTTTTTGCATTAGTCTTTTACGGTTGATTTTTCTTCTCTTTTTGATTTTCTTCCTGAAATCACGCAAAAATCTTTTTTTAGGTTAACATTTTCTTCTAACAGGTCAAATACACTTTCGGCGACATTATTACTCTTGTCTGATTCACTACTCAGTCCTCTATATATTACACCATGTACTCATTCTCTTTCAGGCACTTGAAAAAAAAATGGAAAGTACTTCGTCCCAGCGCATTAAAAAAATTTGTGTCTTTGGAGGTACTTATCCAGGGAAAAATAACATATTCGCTGATGAAGCCATAAGACTTGGAGTAATACTTGCCCAACAAAAGATCCAGTTGATTTATGGAGGCGGTAGTACGGGTTTAATGGGAGCAGTCGCTACAGCAGCACACGCCGGAGGAAGTCCAGTTCTAGGAATCGTGCCAAAACTATTCACAGGTTTTTGTGGACCTACCGTGGGTAAGGAAATACAAGTCTGGAGTATCCCTGAACGGATGACAATCATGTACCATTCTGCCGATGCATTCATTGCTTTACCAGGAGGTCTGGGTACATTGGAAGAAATAGCTTGCGTGGCTTCTTGGTCATCTTTGGTCACAAATAAGAAACCCATTGGTTTGCTTAATATTAATGGTTATTTTAGTAATTTGCTTTCATATTTAGATAATGCTGTGGATAATGGATTCATGTTTTCAGAGGCAAGGAGAACCATAATTTCTGCTACAACCATTGAAGATTTACTCAGAAAGCTCCAAGCTTATGATTATTTATCTGCTATGGTTGTTTCGCAAACACTCGGAAAAAGAAAAAGAGATATGGACGAGCAAGGAGTGGATTGCACTCTGTCTTTGTGACATTATCTAACATTTTGTTTGTTGTGTCTCAGTTATAATAAGTGGTTAGCAACCTCTGCAGGTAATATCTCCTAAATTCTACCTTTAGTAGGGGGTAAGGGACATATTTTGCTAATTTAAAAAAAAAAAAAAAAGTTTGATGTGTTTTAAGCCATTTAGAAGTATTCATTCTGAACAAGGTCTGAGTAAGGGAGACTTGAGACATACCTTGTCAGTTTGATTTCTTCTTTCAAAAAAAAAAAAAGTTTGTTGTGTTTTAAGCAATTTAGAAGTATTCATTCTGAACAAGGTCTGAGTAAGGGAGACTTGAGACATACCTTGTCAGTTTGATTTTAATCTTTTTATGTTTACTTGTTAATTTTTGTTTAGTTTTTTAGGATTAATTAGGTTGCATGAGTTTGTTTTGTTTTGAGTCTTAGTTATTCCTATTCTTATGTTATTAGTTCTTTTCTCTTACACATGATTCTTTCATTTGGGTTAATAGACTTACATTGAGGACAATGTAAGAATTAAGTGTGGGGGGAACGATTTCGGATTTTTTTTATTTTTGTCTACTATTTTTTTTATGACTCTTTATTATTATTATTATTTTTTTAATGTGTTCTAGTTCCTTTTTAATACAATGATGAGATATGAATTGCATAAGTCTAAAACAGATTTATTAGTGAGAAGATTTTCATGAGAATTGAGCTTGATGTCAACCTTTTTATGAGCCAATGTTAATATGATATGTTGATTGAGAAAGAAGCATGTTTAGACTTAATCTGACTTGTATAATCATCCTTGTGAGTTTTTGAGCCTATAATGATTGATGCATTATACAAATCAATCTAATTTCTTTCTTGAGTGCTCTTATGATTACATGATTCTCTAGAACTTGCTTTAAACCGTTTGAGACTATATTGATACATGTGACAACATGAATATGATAGAGGCATTAGGATTATAACCAGAGCCAAACAGCCATCCATTATTAATGTTCTAAGAGAACATCCCCACTAGTGAGCCAATTTGAGCCTACATTAAATATGTTATTTTATTGGTAACCACAACTTACACCTAGCCTAAATATACTTATATCCTTACCCTTGTTCTAAAGATGGATTTTTATATTTTGAGACATATTAAAAATAAAAAATAAGGGATATTTTTAGTTGAAAATTTGGGTTAGAAACAAAAGATAAGTGTGGGGGAAGAAAAGGAAAGAAAAAGTCAAGAGAAAAAGAAAGGGATCATTGTCAAATACATTCCCATATTAAAAAAAAAAAAAATCTTCTCTTGAACTTCTAGAAAAAGATGTTACAAAGTTGGTTAGAATGATGCAAAGGCTCAACATGAATATTTAGCCTATGTTATTATGTGCTTTATAAGAGTTTTGAGAAGTTTTATTTGTATGATCTTATTATGTCTCTAAAATCTATGAACTCTTTGGAACCTTTGTGATATCTTTATCCTTTTGTTCTTTAACCACATTATAACCCTTTGGCCCCATTACAACCTTGAATAAAGACCTCTTGATTTATGAAGTTGTATGATCTAAATAGTGGAGAATAGGTGGACAAGCAAGCATATGGTAGAAGTGTTTTCATGAGATTGATTGAGTGTAAACACTTTACCACTACTTTAAAGAGTGAAAATCAAGAGAGTATCCCATGTGAGAAGTTGAGATTAAGTTTGAATATGCACTATTTTGATTGAAATATGTTATGTTAATATTGACTTAACTCATTTATTTACATTCAAGCAAGATTTTTTGTGAATTTCTTTAAGCTATTGATTAGTTTTTAAGACTTGTCCAATGATTATCTCTAATTTATATTGGAAGGATTAGTTATAATTATTATTTTTAGTTTTTCTTATGTCTTCAATGTTTGTGGGTATCGTCCTAGTAAACCCTCACGAGACTAAACTCGTCCACTAGGGACACCTAGGTGTTTAAAGGCTTGTGTCACATGCTAAGTGCCACCGTGATTTCCTACGAAAATGGATTAGATTAGATTTTCTTATTTTATTTTTATTGAGTCGTTGCTAGGGACTAGCAACAATCTAAGTGTGGGGGTGTGATAACTCGTATAATTATATAGTTTTTAGTTATGTTTTATTATTGTTTTGTGTCAAATACGAGTTATTATTGCTTAGTCTACTTGTGTTTATGATCTTTTATATTTTTATGTAATTTAGTGTTTTTCATGAGTTTCTTTGAGTGATTTCAGATTACTAGGTTAAATCAAGAATTAAGGGCAAATCCAATTCAGTTCCAGTTCCGACATCTTTTGCCATATCAGCTATATCTGGAGTTTCACTGAAGCAATAAGGCTGAAATTTTAACCGTGCAAAGTTAAGAGGCATATCTATCTTTTTCATGTTTTACACTGCTTGAAACGGAGTCGTTTTCCCTACCGAAATCAACCATCAAGTTGGCTGATGTGCAATGACATCTGTTCTGCACCGTTTTGGTATTTAGACCATATCTTTCGATCCACATGAGCAAATGATCTGATTCCAACGGCTTTGGATCCGTAACTGATAGGGGCATATTTTTCTAGAAGACCATTTGATCAGATCGAGCCTCCAACATTGACAAAATCAACCATCAAGCTGGCTGATCAGAATTGTCATACAACATGACGAAAATTGTTAGAAAAATGCACCCACCTATTATACCTACCTTTGAAATTTATAAAGCTTGTCTCTTGTCATTTAGCTCTCCAAAATGTGTATAAATAGAAGGCCTTGGATGAGTATTAAGGGACAATATACATTGGTAGGATATTAGCCATTGTAATAAAATTCTCTAAGTTTTCTTCTTCTTTCCTTTCTCTAGTTTTCTTTTTCTTTATTTACTTATGTTTCTTACATTTCTTTTCATTTTATTCATATCTAGTATGTGTTGCTAATCATATTGTTGAGGTGATGAGGTGAAGCTCTTGGTAAATGCTAAGGTTAGTCTCTTAAACATGAGCTAAAATGAATCATCATTTATAAACACTAGTATAGATAATATTTTCTTTTGGTTTAAAATCATACTTGCAAAGTAGAGATCTTGATTCATTATTGACAATGAAAATGGCACAGTAAATGCTTGGTTTCATAACCTTGATTTGTTGTAGACATATACCTTGGCATAAGGAATGCTTGGACTCTTTTTATGAGTTTTGAGGACACCAAATGAACATAATATCATATGCTATGGACGTTGGACAATTTGGACTTAATTGCTAAACCTTCCGATTGGAACCTCCCTTATGTGTGGATTTCAATTGTGTAATAAAACAAGATTAATCTTAGCATAACACCAAGAGTGGATTCTCTAACCTCAACATCCTTTCTTATTGTTTTTTATATCTTGTTTAATTGCTTTTATGTTATTTTTATTTTGTTCTCTAATATCTTGTTTACTTTCTTTGTTATTGATTCCCTAATATCTTGTTTATTTTCTTTTTCATATATATTTATAAACTTATACTTACTAGTACGCTTCCCTGTGGTTCGACCTCGGACACCCGAGAATTTATTACTTGAACATAACCTGCACTTGGGTTTACAACTCTTAATTGAGTCTCCATCACCATCCATTATTAATGTTCTAAGAGAACATCCCCACTAGTGAGCCAATTTGAGCCTACATTAAATATGCTATTTTATTGGTAACCAGAACTTACACCTAGCCTAAATATACTTATATCCTTACCCTTGTTCTAAAGATGGATTATATATTTTGAGACATATTGCAAAAACAAGGGATACTTTTTGAAAATTTGGGTTAGAACGAAAGATAAGTGTGGGGGAGGAGAGAGGCAAAAGTCAAGAGAAAAAGAAAGGGATCATTGTCAAATACATTCCCATATTAAAAAAAAATAAAAAATCTTCTCTTGAACTTCTAGTTAAAGTAAAGAAAAAGATGTTACAAAGTTGGTTAGAATGAAGCAAAGGCTCAACATGAATATTTAGCCTATGTTATTATGTGCTTTATAAGAGTTTTGAGAAGTTTTATATGTATGATCTTATTATGTCTCTAAACTCTATGAACTCTTTGGAACCTTTGTGATATCTTTATCCTTTTGTTCTTTAACTACATTATAACCCTTTGGCCCCATTACAACCTTGAAAAGAGACCTCTTGATTTATGAAGTTGTATGATCTAAATAGTGGAGAATAGGTGGACAAGCAAGCATATGGTAGAACTGTTTTCATGAGATTGATTGAGTGTAAACACTTTACCACTACTTTAAAGAGTGAAAATCATGAGAGTATAGTGAGAAGTTGAGATTAAGTTGAATATGCACTATTTTGATTAAAATATGTTATGTTAATATTGGCTTAACTCATTTATTTACATTCAAGCATGAATTTTTGTGAAATTCTTTGAGCTATTGATTAGTTTATAAGACTTGTTCAAAGATTGTCTCTAATTTATATTGAAAGGATTAGGAGTAAATATTTTTAGTGTATGTAGTTTACTTATATTTTAGTTTTTCAATGTTTGTGGCTATCGTTCTAGCAAACTCTCACGAGACTAAACTCGTCCACTAGGGACACCTAGGGGTTTAAAGGCTTATGACACATGCTAAGTGCCACCGTGATTTCCAACGAAAATGGATTAGATTAGATTTTCTTATTTTATTTTTATTGAGTCGTTGCTAGGGACTAGCAACAATCTAAGTGTGGGGGTGTGATAACTCGTATAATTATATAGTTCTTAGTTATGTTTTATTATTGTTTTGTGTCAAATACGAGTTATTATTGCTTAGTCTAATTGTGTTTATGATATTTTATATTTTTATGTAATTTGGTGTTTTTCACGAGTTTCTTTGAGTGATTTTAGATTACTAGGTTAAATCAACAATTAAGGGCAAATCCAGTTCAGTTCCAGTTCCGACACCTTTTGCCATATCCGCTATATCTGGAGTTTCACTGAAGCAATAAGGCTGAATTTTTTACAGTGCAAAGTTAAGAGGCATATCTATCTTTTTCATGTTTTACACTTCTTGAAACGGAGTCGTTTTCCCTAGCGAAATCGACCATCAAGTTGGCTGATGTGCAATGACGTCTGTGCTGACCTGTTTTGGTATTTTGACCATATCTTCCGATCCACATGAGAAAAGGATCTGATTCCAACGGCTATGGATCCGTAACTGATAGGGGTACATGTTTCTAGAAGACCATTTGATCAGATCGAGCCTCCAACATTGACAAAATCGACCATCAAGCTGGCTGATCAGAATTGTCATACAATATGACGAAAATTGTTAGAAAAATGCACCCACCTATTATACCTACCTTTGAAATTTATAAAGCTTGTCTCTTGTCATTTAGCTCTCCAAAATGTGTATAAATAGAGGGCCTTGGATGAGCATTAAAGATACATTGGTAGGATATTAGCCATTGTAATAAAATTCTCTAAGTTTTCTTTTTCTTTCCTTTCTCTAGTTTTCTTTTTCTTTATTTACTTATGCTTCTTACATTTCTTTTCATTTTATTCATATCTAGTATGTGTTGCTAATCATATTGTTGAGGTGATGAGGTGAAGCTCTTGGTAAATGCTAAGGTTAGTCTCTTAAACATGAGCTAAAATGAATCATCATTTATAAACACTAGTATAGATAATATTTTCTTTTGGTTTAAAATCATACTTGCAAAGTAGGGATCTTGATTCATTATTGACAATGAAAATGGCACAGTAAATGCTTGGTTTCATAACCTTGATTTGTTGTAGACATATACCTTGGCATAAGGAATGCTTGGACTCTTTTTATGAGTTTTGAGGACACCAAATGAACATAATATCATATGCTATGGACGTTGGACAATTTGGACTGAATTGCTAAACCTTCCGATTGGAATCTCCCTTACGTGTGAATTTCAATTGTGTAATAAAACAAGATTAATCTTAGCATAACACCAAGATTGGATTCTCTAACCTCAACATCTTTTCTTATTGTTTTTTTTTATATCTTGTTTAATTTCTTTTATGTTATTTTGTTTATTTTGTTCTCTAATATCTTGTTTATCTTGTTTTGTTGTTGTTTCCCTAATATCTTGTTTACTTTCTTTTTCTTATATATTTATAAACTTATACTTACTAATACGCTTCCCTGTGGTTCAACCTCGGACACCCGAGAATTTATTACTTGAACATAACCTGCACTTGGGTTTACAACTCTTAATTGAGTCTCCATCAAATGGCACTATGGCCAAAAACCCCATTAAAAAGGCTCTATTTTCCTAACTTTAAAAACCCGGGTTGATCACCTTTGATCCAACCTTTATAAAATCAAATTTTAGGATTAAAATGACTTAGAAATTAACCTAGGACAGTAGCTATTTTTCTAAATCAACCCCCTCTTAATGCCTTAACCAAAACAGAAAATTATTTTCTTCTTGAAAACAAATCTGACTTTTCTGACCAGTTTTAAAACATGATTTTTTTACCTATCTTAAAATTTTCAAAAAAATCTGAAAAATATATGGGAGACTCAAAACATGTCGACCTATATGGGAAAAAATCAGCTTAATTTTTGGACTAAGGATAACCTACCCGAAAATTCATGAAAGTCAGAACACTGGGTGAATAACTGTTTAACCAAAAAACATTTTAAAACCTTTGATAAAAATGTCGAAAAATTAGAATAGAAATATTAGAGACTCCTATAAGGTCCTACAATCAGTGGTAAAAATTTCTAAAAATTTGGACAGGAGTTACCTAATGGAAAAAATCACAAAGGTAGAAAATCCAACTTGTACCAATCTTAATTTTCCACAAGCATGCTCATGAGAGCTTGGCTTTGAGCCATTGATTGGCTTAAGTCAAAAATCAAGTGGGATGAGATGAAATGCATGAACTAAACAGCAAGTTAAATGCATGAAATGCATGACCTAATGCCTGAATGACATAGAAAATATGCATGGCATAGAAGATGACCTAATGCCTAACATAAGATAGAAATATGCATGGCAATAAATGAATACCTAAAACCTAATATGAGATATAAACATGCATGGCAATAAGTATGACCCTAGACCTAATGAACATGAAAGTATGCATGGAAATACAAGATGACCTAAGACCTAATAAACATGGCATACAAAGATGACCTAATGCCTAAAATGTCCTAAGAATATGCATGGCAATACAATATGACCTAAGACCTAATAAGCATGAAAATATGCATGGAAGTATCATGAACATGTAATGACCAAATGTACATAATAATAATGCAAGAATATGGCAAAACAAATACACAATCACATGGCAGAATGATGCAAAGCATGAGTGAAAGCATGGTAGTCAAACGATCAAGATGAAAATGCAAATACACAAGGCAAGAAAAACCCATGGTAGCCGAATGGTCATATGGAAAATGTGATAGTATGGCAAGGCAATAACACAAACATATGGCATGGCAAATATGTAAGACAGAAATGAAAGCATGGTAGCCAAATAATCATGATGAAAATGCAAAGATATGGCTAAGCAAATACACAAACACATGATATGGCAATAATGCAAAGCATGAATGACTTGATATAATGAAAACAGAAAATTAAAGTTAGTAAATAAAGTAAGTAGATATAAAAATAATTGATAAAAACAGAAAAACAAGAACAAGTAAAGAGAGTAGAAATAAGCTCGATATTTTATTATTATAGAAAGCTAAAACATTAAAACAAACTAACCTACCACAACCAACATAGGAATAAAATCAAACACAAGACAATCACACACAAAGGAGGACCATTCAGCCATAGCAAGAAATGTTGTAAAAAAAATTGTTTTTGATATTTTTTATGAAAACACAAGATAGGAGCCTTAAAGGGAGTTTTAAAAACCTTTATTTCATAATAAAATAACAAGAAATCATATGAAAAATGAGCAAATCAGCATAAAAAAAAAAGAAAGAAACATGCAGGAGTTAGATGCCAAAAAGCTACATTTCAAAGCTATCTTTCAAGCTTCCTTCTCTTCAAAATTTTTCTTTGCTTTTCTATCACTTAGTTATTGCTCAAACATGAATACTCAGCCAAAAAACCTCTCTAAAAGATGAATACATCTACTCTATTTATGGGCAGCTGAATAGCCTTCTATGTTGACATAATGTTGTCATTTTTTTCCTAGCTAGCAAGATCCAAAGGCCACTAATCAAATATGATAAAAATGTGAATTTGCAACCATAGGATGAAGTGATCAGCCCCTAACCAATAACCAGCTGTCCAAGAATCCTAACCATAATGTGCTCATCCTTTCTCTTCATTCATTTGGCCACTGGCAATATCACAAAGGCTCAAACAAATAAAAATACCACATTGCTATTCAATTTTGGCCCTTAGATGAGAGAACTCAGGCATTCTTTCCCTCTTCATGGGCTGGCCGAATGGCCCTTAAAATTTCGGCATCTTCTCTTTTTTTTTTTAATTGCAAAAATGGCCCTCTTCAGTTTTTTCGGTAAAACTGCACTTTAACCCCCTAAACTTGATTATATTGCAAACGGACCCCAAATCCGAATTTTCTTTTTCCAGTACCTCCTAACCAATATAAAACTCAGTTATGGAAATTTTCATAATTTTCAGAGCCCGGTTCCTATTTTTCTCGAATTTATCTTTAAAAGTTTCGGTTTGGTGCCTCCCAAATTTAGCCTTTTCGATTGAGCTCCGATTCCAGATTTTTCTTCACCAATCTCTTCCAAATAATATAAATTTGAAATCTAGAAGTTTTGGTAATTTTTCGAGCTCGTTTCCTATTTTTCCCAGATTTATCTTCTGGAATTTCAGCTTAGTGCACCGAATTTTTCCATTTTCAAATGAGCTCTGATTCCGGATTTTTCTTCACAAATACCTTCCAAATAATATAATATTGAGATATGGAAGTTTTGGTAATTTTTCGAGCTCGTTTCCTATTTTTCCCGGAATTTTCTTTTGGAATTTCAACTTAGTGCACCCGAACTTTGCCATTTTTCAAATGAGCTCCGATTCTAGATTTTTCTTCCCCGATCTCTTCCAAATGACATAAAACTCAGATTTGGAGGTTTCCATAATTTTCCGAGCTTGTTTTTAATTTTTCCCAGATTTTCCAAGATTGCCCTTTAACCCCATAAACCTCGGTTTTACTCAAAACAGGTCGGATTTCCAGATTTTCTTTTTCCTTTGCCTTTGTTATATTGAATTGGATTTGGTCTGAAAACGCCCAATTTTTACAATCAAATTCCCCTCCGATTTGATTTTTTCTTTTTTCAATATCAGGAATTTCCTCGTTTTTCATTTTTCCTCCAACCGACTCTTTTCTCGGAATTACTTCAAACTGAACCATGTGCTATCTTTGTTTACTCACTCTTCATCAATTAGGGGCTTCAACTTTACCGAATCAGGCCATCTCTGCAGTTTTCCTCAATTTTGCAAAATTCACTAGAAACCCTAATTTTCGGTTTTCCTTCCAAATTGACTCTTCCTTTGGTTTTGCTTCCAATCGGCCTTTCCAATACCCATAGTCATTGATTATATTCCATTTGGAACCTCCAATTTTGACCAATTTGATCGTTTAAGCATTTTTTCCCAAATTTATCAAATTAGGGTTTCTTTTTCACAGAATTTCCATAACCCATCTTTCGATGTCTATATCTATCGTTACCTCGGATTATCAAAATTCTTTCACCATTGTTCAATTCAACTTCAAATCTTGATTTTTATTAAGGGTTGACTTTTTCAATGATTGACTTTTTGGGTTTGACTTTTCTAGGGTGACTTAATCTGGATTGACTTTTTCATGCTGACCTCCTAAACAAAGTCTTGGAATACCATCTGCAAGATGAGATGGGATTTTCTGCATTCTGAAAAGCATAAGGAAGAAATTGCCTGATTTAAGGGCTCGGACAAAATTAGGTGTCTACGCCCTTAGTACGACATCTGAGTATCTTTAAAAAAGCTTTGAATGCAAAGTTTTGAAGACCAAAAATATTAAAAATAAGGCAATTTTTTAGGGAGAAAAATCACATGGCCGAATGGCCTAGTGTAGAAAAACTAGTTTTTTTGACTTACTCTTTGAAGCCTGGATTAACTACCCATGACTCGATTTTTGTAAAACCAATTTTTACCTATGAACTAACATGAAAATCATCCCAAAACAGTAGCTACATGATTTTGGCCAGCCCTCCCTTTTTGTAAAAAAATTGAGACATTTGATAGCTTAAAAGCTTGTTTTGACTCAAAAAAATCGGTTTTACAAAGCAATTTTTTAGATCTTTGTAAAAAAATCAAAAAAAATCTGGAAAAATCAGTTTGGACTCAGAAAATGATGAACTAAAAGTGGTAAAAGCAGATTTTTATTTTGACAAAAAATACATGGTGAAAACCTTGCCCAAAATCAACTTATCCAACTAGTAGAACATTGTTTTCTTCCAACTAGTTTGAAAAATAGATTTTAACTATGGACCATTAATTAATCCTAGCCAAAATCAAGTTGGAAATGAGTTGAAAATATTTCTATAGCAAGCACAAATGATGGGCTCAAGGCTAGCTTATTGGAAATGAATCCTACTTAGCCATCTCTTGGTGGGAGACCAAGGTCATCAAGCACTAAAATTATTTCCCAACAAGACACAATATGCCATGTATGAAATGTAACATGAAAATCAACAAGACAAGCATATGAATATAATGAAATAAAAGCTAGAAACATAAACAAACAAGGAAAAATCAAGGTTGGCTCAATGGTTGGTTCTTTTGACATAGTCCTACCAAACCAAAATCACTTTGTAAAACCAAGATCCTCAAGCACATCAAACCCTTTTATTTTGTCGCAACGTGGCAAGGAATTAAGTTATTATCCCATCGCGGGATTCGTGTCAAAAGAGTGTGATGTTAAAATGGTGAAAAGAGGAAAAGACAACTTAATTCCTCTTAAATTAAAACTGAGGGTTTGAAAACAACCTCGAAAAAGAAAATGGAGTCACCACCAATCTTTTTTTGGCCTTAGTCATGCTTTATGCATGCTCTCCCAACATCCTTTCCACATGGCTATTTATTGTTCCCTTTCCTTATGGCTATCTCCTAAAATTAAGGCTCTACTAACCTCTCATTGGCCAACAATGCCACCTCAATTATTCTTGTCCCCTATCTCTACAAAATATCTTAAGCCACTTGTCATGATTATGTAGCTTACTAACAAAATATCTTTCTAGTTGGCATTTTTATTCCACTTGGCATCATCATATAGCCTTCACATGGTCTTACATGGCGTTTACATGGCCTTGGCCAATGACCTCCCATCCTTGCAATTAAAATGCCTCTTATTGGCCAAAAATGCCACATAGGCATGTAGTGGATGTTGGTATTACTCCGGGTTCATGCTTAAACATAAATTATCAAAATAGTGCAGCGAAAGTAAACAAAGAAGCACCCGAAGTACAACAGGATCTATGGTTTGCATTTTACATAAGTTTATAGCAATTAAAACAAATAAAAATAACCTATATTATTTAGAAGTTACCTACTTAAGATCTCGTAACCTTAAGTTGCAGATCTAAATAGCAAGTGTATTTCGATTCCAAGATCTACAAGGTTTCAAATCTAGCAAGATCACTAGAAGCACAGTCGTCCTTCTTCTAAAGCTCAACCACACGGACAACTGATGAATCCTTCTCCAAGGTATGGTGATTCACTTGTGCTAGCAAGCTGATCCTAAGATCAAAATCAAAAGATCAATCTATGGTCTTTATCTCTCAATGCCGATTTCATTTAACAAGTATAAAAAGCGGCAAGACACACACCAAACACAGAGGTTGTGGCAACAAGCAAAATCTCACAAGGAGGTGGCGATTTGTTGTTTTTGCTAGGGAAAAGTTTTATTCTTGAAAAAAAAAAATTCTCAAAGCAAAATCAGAATGTACCAAGTCTAATGGCTCTTCTCATATGCGGAAACAACAAGAATATATCATATATATTCAAGTGCAAACCCTGACTACTCTCCCTAGGGGTGGCCGGCTAGTAGTAGCTTCGTGCACAAGGCTTTCATTAATCCACTTGGACTTAAACAATATAATTCTAAGATAGATCAATAGGCCCAATATACTTACAAGTAGCAATACTGGTCCAATAACCTTAATGCCTTAAGTTGGGCCAACCATCCTTAGCAGACAGTCTTAAATTAGAATAGTCTTATTGGACCCATTCTAATTTTTCATGCATACTATTGGATAGATCAATAATTAAACAAAAGTAATTTAATTCTCAATTAAATTTCTTTCTCCTCATGAAAAATTCGTGACATTGATCTATTAATAACATCACATGACATTAACCCAATATAGCATAGCCATTCGAATACCACTTTGTATATCTCAATATGAAAGTTGCCAATACTTTTGTTCATAAGACTAGTTGATTCTTCTTGTTTCATTAAGACATCATCTTTGGATTTCTCAAATCTCAATAATGTCTTAACCAATCTTAATTGAACTCTTCAATTAAGTCCTCAACATATATATTTTATTCCATTAAGTTTTACCTCAATAGAATACCATGTTTAAACCATACATTACTATTCTTATGTGTGTGACCCTTTAGGTTCCCAATATGTTGGCAATGAACATAAGTTAATCTCATTAACCTATCTTCATAACTCAAGAGTGGGATCTAGCAACCTATCATGACCACCCAAATATTGTGAAGTTAGCGTGACCTTTTAGAAACCTTTCAGCAGCAAGCCTATCAATGTAATATGGTCTTTTCACCAAATATTCCGGATAGCGCTGTCTACTCATGATCAATCCATATTAGTTCTTCGTAACTTATGATTAACCTTATGAATTTAGAGAAACAGTTTTCTCCTAAATCCATCATGCTTTGGCCAAAGGCTTAATCAAGTTAACCAAAGTCAAGAACAAACAAGATATGTCTCCATTATCACTAGGAGTGGTGAATCCTCTCTGGATCACTCATACATCTTCTTGTGGTTCATGTCATACCCAATACCACCCTACCATAAGCATCCCTTCTTAGGACCCGTTTGTGATGGAATCAAAGCATGACAATCTCCAAGATGACCTGGTATCATAAGTCTAAGGACTAATTTACACGACTGGTACTAGAGAACATTACCATAGACACTAGAGTGATATTACCAAATGTAGTTCTCATAGCGGGCCATGTTCAGTGAACTTGTTCAACGGACAAGAACCTATATGTTATCCCAAGTATCCCATACTTCAACCTATGAGATCGGTGTTGGGATTCGGATCATGCTCAAACAAAGATAATGTATAATTTAATCAACAAGATAAATTAACAACGCAGCAGAATAAAACAAAACAAAGAGAAACCGAATCCCTCCATGGATCTTCTTATGAATTCAAAACTATTATCCAATCAAGAATAGATAACAACCAAATTCTCATACCTCTGTAATGGCGATTGCCGAAACCTCAAGATAGATTCTTGATGTTCTTGAACATAAAACCTGGTTGTCGCAAACCAAAGCCATCCAATTGTTCGACCTCTAATAGTAATCCACGCAAGTGATTCGAAAACCTTCACAAGGTTGAGATTATATTTTGCCAAGATGATGCTAGTAGTCTAGGTTGTGAGAAACCTTCCTCCTCTTACACTAGTTAGCCGAAAAAAAGCAGGTGGGAAGAAAACGGATTCCTCCTCTTCTTTTCTCTATGCATCGATTCTCACAGGGAGGTGAGAGGATATGGCTATCAGGGTTTCAGCTTAAGGGAGACGGCAACAACATAAGGCATATATATAATCAGGTTCTGTTTATGCCAACTATTGGACTAACTGCACTAAAGCCCTTATACTTATTATTAAATATTCACAATAAGCCCACAACACTTAATGAATATTTAATCTAGCATAATCTCGTTTTAATTTCATTAATCACCATTGGTGTGTGATCCATTAAGCCCCTAACATGTTGGCAATAAATATAAATTAAATGCATTTAAGAATTTCCTATTTATATTTATAGATCATGAGAAGTATCTAGCAATGCATCATGACCACCCAAATGCCGAGAGAGTCAACAAGGTTCGACAAGCCTTTCGTGTACAATATGTCTGTGTAATTCGATCCGTTCATCAAATATCTCGGGATAGGAAAGAGCATGGTTTAGTGTCTACTCTTAATCCCATTCCATATTAGATCTGCAGCTTTAATATTAACTCCTTAAGTATTGCCTTGGCCAAGGACTTCCATAAGTTAATATAAGCCAGATACATGTGAGATATGTCCCCTCATATCACTTGGGTTGATGAATCCTCTCTGGACCACTCATTCATCTTCGTATGCTTCATGTCATACCCAATTACACCCTACTATAAGCATCTTCTTGTTGGGACCCGTTGAAATCTAAGTATGACGAATCACATACAAGATGACTTGGTGTCACAAGTCAAAGGATTACTTACACTATTGACCTTTTTGTCTTAGACGGTGAAATCCTTTACGAGAAAGGGAAAGACCAGGTTTTGTTGAGGTGTGTTATTTTTGCTGAGGCTCAGAGAATCTTTGAAGAGGTTCGCGAAGGGATATGCGGCACTCACACCAATGGCCACATGCTGGCTAGACTAATTATGAGGGTAAGATACTATTGGCTAACCATGGAGGGGGGTTGTATTAATTACTCCCGGAAGTGCCATAAATGCCAGATATATGCAGACAAGATTCACATACCGCTATCGCCGCTGCATGTCTTGACGGCTCCGTGGCCATTCTCAATGTGGGGAATGGATATGATCGGGCCCATTACCCCGAAAGCTTCGAATGGACACCGCTTCATCCTAGTGGCCGTAGACTACTTCAGAAAGTGGGTAGAAGTAGCTTCCTTTGCCAATGTAACAAAGTCAGTGGTGTGTAGATTCCTCAAGAAAGAGATTGTGTGCCGGTACGGACTTCCATGAAAAAAATAATTTTAGATAATGCTCTCAATCTGAACAATAAGATGATGAGAGAAATATAGACCAAGTTCAAGATCAAGCACCATAATTTGTCACTTTATCGTCCGAAAATGAATGGGGCAGTAGAAGCAGCCAATAAGAACATCAAGAAAATTGTTGAAAAGATGACTGATGTGTACAAAGATTGACATGAGATCTTGCCTTTTGCTATCCACGCATACCGTACTCCGGTTCGCAAATCTACGGGGGCCACACCATTTTCTCTAGTATATGGGATGGAAGCAGTGCTGCCTATTGAGGTTGAAATCCTGCACTTCGTATTTTGATGGAAGTGGGTCTAGAAGAGGCAGAATGGGTTAGAGCTTGTTATGAACAGTTGAATCTCATCAAGGAGAAAAGGCTGAAGGCAATTTGTCATGGGCAGATGTATCAGATTAAAATGATTCGAGCCCACAACAAAAAGGTTCACCCCAGGCAGTTTCGAGAGGGAGAGTTGGTACTGAGAAAAGTTCTCCCTATTGTGAAAGATCCCCGCGAAAAATAGGCTCCGAATTGGGAAGGACCCTATGTGGTGAAAAGAGCTTTTTCTGGAGGAGCATTTATTTTAACTCGGATGGACGGTGATGACTTAAGAAATCCCATGAATGCCGACAAATTGAAGAAATACTATGCCTGAAGAAAAAGAAGAGAAAAAGAAAAAGAAAAAAAGAAGAAGAAAAGTGTGATAATGTGCATATGAGAATTCGAATGATTCCAAATGTAAACATGAGAATTCTAAATATCTATTTCCCCTAAGGATTGCTTTTCAATGAGAATATTCATGCTTGATATGATAAATGGCCATTTTTCATATTCCTTTCACTAAGAAGAAATTATCCCTAGTCACCCCTTTGAGCCTTAGGAATTCTTTATTTCTTTGAACCTTGATCAAGGATCACCCTCTGCACTAGAGGACAAATACGAGAAAAATCCTCCTTCAAAAAAATCATGGCGAAAAGAGCCATCAGAGAAAAAAAATCATCATGGCGAAAAGAGCCCAAAAAAAATGTGTTATCAAAGAATGGCAAATGAAAGCCAAGAATGAAAATAAACAAATTCAAAAAGGAGAGAAAAGTCCAAAAAGGACAAATGATTCAAAAATTAATCATCCTCATGAAATGATCCTTGATATGGTCACCCTAAAACACATCTTGGGCCTATTTATCCTTTCTTTCTAAACCCAAACCTTGGCCTACATTACGTGCTTTTAATGTCCATTTTGATCAAGCATGGGTATTTAATTTGAAGAATTTTTCTCAGATTTTATCCCATCTTTCGAATTATAATTTTTACCTTAGAAGCATTTAGAATTCCAGATGCATGGTAGAACATAAGAAAAAAAATGTAACAGGGGAGGTTTAAGCCGAAAACTCGAAAAATACTACTTAAAACCAAACGAGGAACACTTGGGTTAAAAACCCGCAAAGGGCGACCCAACTCTTGATCAAAGATTGAATCACTGCTCCGTGTAAAGGGGGAGAAAGTATCAGGAATTCAGAAAAAAAGGTAAGCCTCAGTCTGAAGCAACAGCGAAAGCCAAGAAGTCACCCAAGCAAATGGTTTGCTCAAAAGTCATTTCAGAGGAATTAAAACAGGAGGGTCCAGGATATTCCGCGTTTGGGGCATCTACACCTTCTCCTTTTCATTTTCCTTTTAATCCTTGATATTCATCTTTGTTATGCTAAACCTTTTTACAATGAATCTTTAATTGGCCCTTCCGGGGCATTTGGCTATTTCATACATCTTGTGATGCATATTGAGTGTTATCATATTAAATGATGATTAGTAAACATAAAAATCTTTGAATAAAAGGATTTCTTTGCATTACCATGGAGTAGATTTAAATTTTAAAAGAGGTTTGGAAACCACTAAAGTTTGGAGACAATCGAGACAACCCATAATGCTGAGAAACTCATCAAGTGGGGTAAACATTGGATGCGCTAAACACGTCAATCCAAAATATAGAGAAAAGCTCATCAAGAAGGGCAAATTAGAGATAGATTGGAAACACTGTCAAAGCCAAACCTTGTGGATCACAGCGAAAACATAGAGAAGAGCTCATCAAGTAGAGCAAACAGCGGAGTTGGAAAGATTCATGAACCTCAATGAAATCATGGATTAAAACTCAAAACACAATCATGTAATTGCATTCATCCCTAGGGAACGTGCATCTTACAAACAATTGCAAAACCTGTCATCCAAATCATTGCATTTGATTAACCTTGCATAAATCATGGAAAGTCTTTTTTTCTTAAGTCCAACACAGCTGGCACAAAAGGAAGTAAGACATCCAACTTTTCATGGACAAGACAACCAGACTTTTAGGACAAGACATCCAATTTTCCTGGACAAGACAACCAGATTTCGGACAAGACATCCAACTTTTCCTGGACAAGACAACCAGACTTTTCGGACAAGACATCCAATTTTCCTGGACAAGACAACCAGACTTTTTGGACAAGACATCCAACTTTTCCTGGACAAGACAACCAGATTTTGGACAAGACATCCAACTTTTTCCTGGACAAGACAACCAGGCTTTTCGGACAGGACATCCAAGTTTTACAAGTCAAACTCGTTTCCTAAAGGCGGGTCGAGCCTTATATTAGTCAGGGAACTCAATTTAAGGATAAATCTTTTGTTTTGACCAAGCTTCACCAAGATGAGGTAAGGCCCTGGGACTTCCGTCGAGGTATTTCCTTCTCTTGCAAATCGAACTCGTTTTTCTTAAGACGGGTCAAGCCTTGATTAGTCAAGGAATTTAATTTAAGGACACATTTCTTTTATTTTATTATACAATTTACAAAAAAAAAATGAAGAATAAAAAAAATAGAAAGAGATTGAAAAAAAAATGCAAAAAAATGGAAATTTCTCGTTCTTATCTTGCCCATGTGATTTCACTAGCCGGACAAAATTATTTCCTAGTTTATCTTTGCCTGATTCCTGATTCTCAGCAATAGTCAAAGAGGGGTAGTTGTAGACACCTAATTTTGTTCGGGCCCGCTAAACTTGGCAGGTCCTCCTTTTCAACTACCAGAATGCAAAGAGACTTCTACCATTCCATAAATGGGTCCCCAAAAAATTTGTTTCGGAGATCAGTGCAAAAAGTCAACTCAAAAAAACTCAACACTAAAAAAGTCAACCTCAAAATGTCAACCACTAAAATGTCAACTCCCTGTCAAAATCAAGATTCAAAGTTGAATTGAACACTGGAGAAAGAATTTTGACAATCTGAGATCCACAATGAAAGATATGGAGTTCGGAAGATGGGTTGCGAAAATTCAGTGCAAAGAAAGACCTAATCTGGCCAATTTGGGGAAAACTAAATCGATATATGATGAATGGAGTAGAAAAGAAAATCCAGAAATTGGACTCGTTTTGAGCAAAACCAAGGTTTTGGAGGTTAAAGGGCAATCTTGAAAAAATCCCAAAGATAATTTCAGGAAAAATAGCAAATGATCTTGGAAAATTTTGAAAACATGCAAATCTGAGTTTCATAATTTTTGGAAGAGATTGGCGAAGAAAAGTCTGGAATCAGAGCTCATTTGAAAAATGGCAAAGTTCGGGTGCACTAACCCTAAATTCCAAAAGATAATTTCGGGAAAAATAACAAACGAGCTCGAAAAATTATGAAAACTGCCAGGTCTGAGTTTCATAATTTTTGGAAGAGATCGGTGAATAAAAATCCAGAATCAGCGCTCATTTGAAAAATGGCAAAGTTCGGGGTGCATTAACCCGAAATTCCAAAAGATAATTTCGAAAAAAAATAGCAAACGAGCTCGGAAAATTATGAAAACTTTCAGATCTGATTTTCATAATTTTTGGAAGAGATTGGTGAAGAAAAATTTGGAATCGGAGCTCATCTGAAAAATGGCAAAGTTTGGTGCACTAAACCAAAATTTCAGAGATAAATCCGAGAAAAATAGCAAATGAGCTCGAAAAGATGTGAAAACCTCTAGAATCAAGTTTTACATTGGGATGAGTTGGAAAAGATAAATCCAAAATTGGGATCCATTTGCAATTAAATTGAGTTCGGGAGGCAAAAAGGTAATTTTATCAAAGAAACCGAAAAGGGCCAATTTGCAATTAAGAAAAATATGAAAGATGGAGGAAATTTTTGAACATTATAGCCCATGGCCAGCTAGCATAGGAGGGAGGAGAAAGGCTTGATCAATTTAATTCAATGGTCACTATCAAGCAAAAAAATGCCATTTTTATTACTTTGCAAATGGTCCCCTCTCATCCAATGGCCTAGGTGCCTTGTAGAAAGGATGAGTACACCCTTCAATGGCCAAGATGGATTTCATGAACAAAACCAATAAGCAAGAATAATCAAGCAAGAACAAACACAAAAACGTTCTCTTGAGTTTCGGCTAAATGCAGAAAATGTGTAAACAAATTTGTCAACTTGGTTATTTGATAAAGAATAAGGAATAAATGATAGAAAACCTTTAAAACTTATTTTTGAAAACCTTTTCATTCAACAAAAAGTTAACAAATCACATGAAAAAAGAGAAGAAAAAGAATCATAATATCAAAGAAAAATATTAAAGAAGAAGAAGGGAAGTGATAGCTACCTAGCTATTGCTTTCCAAATCAAGCTTTTCAAATTCTTCACCTCTCTTTTCTTTTTATTCCTTCTTTTCTCTCAAGAGTGTTGTGAAAAATCCCTTAGAAAAAACAAATGAATCCCCCTCCTTTCTTCCTTTGGCCGGCTGCCCCTTGTTATATGAGAGTGTGTGCTTTTATTTTAGCCTTTGTCATGCTTCACATGCTCCTCCAACATCTTTGCCACATGGCTAAAAAATGTCCCCTTCTTGCATGATGCTTTCCTTAAATTTAAGGTGCTTGTCCCCCATTTACAAGATGCTTCCCTTAAATTAAGGGTTTCCTAGCCTCTCATTGGCCAACAATGCCACCTAGATTATTCTTGTCTCCTATCTCTACAAAATATCTAAGCCACTTGTTATGATCATATGGCTTACTATTAAAATATCTTCCTAGGTGTCATTTTTAATCCTACTTGGCATCATCTCATAGCCTTCACATGCTCTTCACATGGCCTTCACATGGCTTTGCAATTTGGAGACCTCTCATTGGCCTAAAATGCCAAGTAGGCAAAGTAGTGGAGAATCTTGTCCTTTTAAAAATGTCATCTTGCTATTCAACCTTGTCCATTTGATTCATGATGATCACACTCCTCCCTTTAATTAGCTGCTGGCCGAAAATGGCCTGGAATTTTCAAAGTCATTCCCTTTTTTTTTATTTGCAAAATGGCCCTTTTCGATTTCTTCGATAAAATTACATTTTGGCCCCCTAACTTAATTTAATTGCAAATGGACCCCAATTTTGGATTTTTCTTTTCCAATTCATCCCATCCAATATAAAACTCATTTCTTGAGGTTTTCAAATTTTTTCAAGCTCAGATTCTATTTTTCTCGGATTTTTCTCTAAAGTTTCGATTTAGTGCCTTCCAAACTTTGTCTTTTTCATTTGAGCTTCAATTTTGGATTTTTCTTTTCCAATACTTTACATAAAATATAAAATTCAGATCTGGAGGTTTTGATAATTTTTTGAGCTCGTTTCCTATTTTTCCAGGAATTTTCTCTTGAAATTTCGGATTAATGCACTTGAATTTTTCCTTTTTTCATTTGAGCTCCGAATCCGGATTTTTCTTCTCCAATCCCTTCCATAAAATATGAAATTCAGAGCTGGAAGTTTTCATAAATTTTCGAACTCGGATTCTATTTTTCCTGGAATTTTCTCTTGGAATTTCGGATTAGTGCACCCGAACTTTGTCTTTTTTCATTTGAGCTCTGATTCAGGATTTTCATCTCCAATCCCTTCCATAAAATATAAAATTCAGATATGGAAGTTTTCATAATTTTTCGAGCTCGATTCCTATTTTCCCAAATTTTCTCTTGGAATTTCGAATTAGTGGATCCGAACTTTGTCTTTTTTCTTTTGAGCTCCGATTTCGGATTTTTCTTCTCCAATACCTTAAAAAAATATAAAACTCAGATCTGGAGGTTTTCATAATTTTTTGACCTCGTTTCGTATTTTTCTCAAATTTTCCAAGATTGCCCTTTAACCCCCGAAACCTCGATTTTACTCAAAACAGGCCCAATTTTCAGATTTTCTTTTTTCACTGTCTTTGTTATATATTGAATTGGAGTTGGTCCAGAAACGCCCAATTTTTACGTCCGAATTCCTCTCTGATTTAGTCTTTCCCTTTTCTCAATATTGGGAATTTTCTCGTTCTTCCATTTTTCCTCTAACCAGCTCTTCCTTGGGATCCACTTCAAACTGGGACTTGGGATATTTTTGGTTATTTATCTACACATCATTAGAACTCTTCTCATCATATTCAAATCCCCTAGAGCAGAAAGTGTGAAGGATCGGAGGGAAAGTCATGGGTTCCCATTCCATATCCATACCCGAAAGTCGAGCCAACCTCCTTCGTATATTCTTCTCTACTAGCTTTCTCTTCTTATGTGCTTTGGGGAGGTACCCAAGACCAAATCGGTCCTTCTTCCCGGCCACTTGTCTGGCCATTCCCTGAAGATATTTTCTCAATCCTTTTCTAGCACGGCAGCCTTTTCCTACCGTGGTCTTTACACCTAACTTGGTGCTCTTGGATAATTTAGGGTCTGGGATTTTGTGCCCCTCGGTAAAGAATATAGCATTCACAAACTTCAAAGATCTGAAAGAGAACTCCACGACATCGTCGTTTACTTCTACATAAGGGGCATCAGTTGATGCATAAGCTATGATATCTTCTTCCCCCGCCACACTGACCAGGCGTCCTTTCAGCACAAACTTTAACTTTTGATGGAGATACGATGGCAAAGCCCCGGCCGAATAAATCCATGGCCTTCCCAACAAATAGTTGTAGGATGGGGTGATATCCATTAATTGGAACTAGATCTTGTAGTACATGAACCTATTTGAAGCGAGATCTCAATATTCCCCATCATGTCCCGGCGAGTACCATCGAAGGCTCTGACTATAGTATGAATCGACTGCATATAGGACATATCGATTGGCAATTTAGAAAAGGTTGCGAAGGTCATCACATTCAGGGAGGATCCATTATCGAGGACCACCTGTGGCAAAATATGCCTTTTGCAGATAGTGGTTATATGCAAGGCCTTAGTAGACCCTATACCATTGGGCGAAATCTTGTCATCGCTGAAATAGATAAAGTCATCAGCCGTGATATTCCCCACCAATCTATCCAACTTTTCCACATATATATTGTTAGGTACGTAAGCCTTGTTCAGTATTTTAAGCAAAGCATTTCAATAGGGCTCTGAATTCAGCAGCAGTAATAGGATTGAGATCCTAACCGACTGGCAGTGCAACTACTCCACCATGCTGTACTCACTGTGTTTGAAAAATTTTAGAAACTCATAGGCTTTATTTTTCATTCACTGGCTCTTTCATCTTATTAACTGGAGGCAAATTCGTCTTTTCCCTCTTGACTGTGCTGGTCCTTTAGGGAGTGATTCCACCATCTCCTTATTAGGTCTTACTATTTTCCTTCCCTGATTAGGCTCAACTGTTATCAGGGCATAGCATCTCCCACTCCAGGTCAGGTGGCTCACTCCAGATATGTCAACAGTTGCTGATTGATGACTTGAGGATCCCGACATCATTATATTGAAATCATAGCTCCACGGTATCGCTTTGTCCTTTTTGTAAGGGAAAAGGGACGTTAGTTTTATAATCAATTTCAGAGCGGGTCCCTCGACAACTAGAATAGCCTTTACCTTTAGCTCATCATAGTAGATAATCAAAGATCTATGCACCCCATAAAAGCCCATGCCTTCAGTCACATTTACTTCAACTTTCTCATATTTTTTTAAAAACTGGGCCTCGCCCATATTCATCATTCTTTGAATCTTGGCTAAGAACTCTTCACAATCCTGGATGACATGCCCCTCACATTCATGGTATTGGCAAAAGGTTCTCGACCTACTAATCGATTCCCTCAAATTCAAACCAGAATAAACTAGACCTGCTTTAACCAATTCTGTCCAGACTCGGATCATGGGCGTCTCGACTTTTTTGACATCTTTCTTCACTTTTTCGAACTCCCCAGACATTACTGTGTTAAACTTAGCCTCTGAGTAATTTGGCAAGAGGTTACCCGCAACGTTAGGCTCATTTCTTTGTCCAAACTTCACAATTCCTGCATCAATAAGGCTCTAGACCTTGCGCTTCAAAGCAGTGCAGTTCTCAATTGAATGCCCTTGAATCCCCGCATGGTATGTGGAATGGGTGTTGGAATCGTACCACTTGGGATATGGTGGTTTTAGGGGTTGGAGATAGATAAGTGCAACAAGTTGTCCTTCTAGCAACTTAAGGTACAACTCGCCGTAAGTGGTAGGGATAAGATCATATTGAGGTTTTTGATTGTTCCTCGAGGGTTTTTGGTCATTTCTAGAGGTGTTATGAGTTTTTGGGGGAATGACTATCTGAGGAGATATGCCGGTTGGGTACACTTATTGTGGTATAGCCGTGTAAGGGAAAGGATTTTGAGTAAGGTTGTTTATGGCGGGGTAACAGATGTTGTATGTTGGATAGGATGTGTATGGTGCTGGGAGCGTAAAAGGGCGGTTGTTGAAACTAACTGCATTTGTTTCCCCTTCTTTCCTCTTGGTCAGGACTTTTTCTTGGAGGCAGCTGATTCCCCACTCTTTATTTTCCCGCTCTTGATTGCGGTTTCAATCATCTCTCCTGAAATAACCATGTCATCAAAGTTCTTAGTGGCGTTACCCACTAATTTATCGTAGAACGGTGCCTTTAAAGTATTGACAAACAAGACTGTGGTTTCTTTGTCAGTGAGAGGAGGCTGTACTTGGGTGGCCAAGCCTTTCCATCTCTGAGCATACTGTTTAAAACTTTCCATTGTTTTCTTCTTCATGTTCTACAGAGACACTTGTTTTCTTCTCCATGTTCTGCAGAGACAGTCTGTCGAGAACTATATCCAACACATGCTTGTAATGTTCCAGGAAAGCTCTGGCCAAATCCATCCACGATTTGATCTTGCTCCGGCTGAGCTGATTATACCATCGAGTTGCCGAGCTTATCAGACTATCCTGGAAACAGTGGATTAGCAATTTCTCATCTTCAGCATATCTTATCATCTTTCGGCAATACATAATCAAATGTGTCGATGAATTGCTAGTTTCGTCATACTTCTCGAAATCTGGCACCTTGAACTTATGAAGGATCACTAGACCAATAACTAAGCTTAGCTCTCTGGGGTCGAGGCTGCCGAACAACTATGCTCCCTCTACGGCCCGTAGCCTCTCTTCTAGCAACTGATACTTTTTCTGCGAATCATCCAACTTAGCCCTCTTCGATTCTGCTACCCTCATCTTTTCTTGCTCAGCAAGATTATCTAGGTCTGGGACCTCAATGGAATTTGCCGAGATGGCTCCAAAATTTGCCCCAATCGGTATTTGATTCTATGCCCTCGTATTAGGGCTAAATATACACGAAGGGCATTGCAACTGTCGGTGGTAAGGTTTTCGTGCTTTGTGAGGACTGGCGGTTTAGCAGTACGGCTTCTTGCTGACCTTTTTTGCCCCTTTGGTCGCCTGATTCTACTCCAAGGGCTGAATTTTCTTGATTCAACCTGAGACTTGGCCAACTGTTCTCTCAACTCATCTTGTGCCCTGTCTATTCTTTCCATCCTGGCAGCCTGTTCACTCTCCATGATCCTAGCTTGTGATCGGGTATTATAATGGTGCAGGGTACTTCTCTCTGGGTGTTTCGATGGACGCCCAATTTTTAATACCTTAGTGTAAATACCAATGATTAAAATCTCATGACATATTATTCCTTTTTACTTATTAAATGTATGAAAGAAAGAATGAATAAAATGTATGAATTAATGAACAAATAATTAAATGAACGAATGGATGAATGAATGACTAAGTAAAGGAATGAATGTTTCTATGATTATGTGGTATGAAAAGATAACACTAACAGTATTTGCCTTAAGATTGAATTCCAACGCAAAGGTTTTTCATTAATTCATAGAAACTTTTTACAAATATTCTCTCAATCTCGGGCTATATAGAACTATTTGATTTGCTCATACTAGTCTTGAGCTTCCTCTAGGAAGTTTAGTAGATGTTGTCCATGTTCCCCATTCGGGTCGACATCCCGTCTCAAAGTTTTCACCTTCTCCACCATCTCGCTTACCTTAACCACAGCCTTGCAGATCTGCCTAGTCAAGTGATCAATGTATTGTTGTCTTCCCAAGGTTTCTGTTTTCCACCTCATACTGGCATCTATGGCTAAGTCATTGGCCTAGTTCTATTCGGCCCCTTTCTCCCTATATTCCAGAATGATGACAACAATGTCGACTTTCTGGGTTTGCAACTGCTGCTCTAGAATCTGAATGGTCGCATGGAGCGTCTCATTCTCCTAGTGCATCATGGATGTCCTTTCCCTCTTATTCCCCAACCTAGCCTTCAACTGCTCGTTCTCTTGCAGACACCTCTACAACTTGGCTGAAATAAACGAGTATGCATCTCCCCACTTCTGTCACTCATGAGAAAGTCTGGACTCTATTTCTTTTCCTTCCTTAGCCTTACCCTTCCAGAAGTCCAACTCTATCTGGAGTTTTTGTATCTCTTTCTCATGTGCGCTAATAAACTTGTTAGTTCCCGTAAATTTTCCCTTGGCCCTTAACTTCTTGTTCTCTTGATGCAAATCTTTTAGATCAGAGTGTGTCGTATCTAGCTCTCTGGCCACTTTTTGCATCTTGACCTCTCGGATCTCAAGTTTGGTCTTCAAATCCTCGACTTCCTCTTGAAGCTTGTGACATTCTTACTTCAACTTCCCTTTGTCCTTTTCCAATTCTTGTCTGACAATCTCGATTTTTGATGGCACTACTAGTTCAACCTGAAGAACTACTGGGTGAACGGATGCATCTTCTGAAGGAAGCACAATATCATGGACCCTCTTAGCTCTCCATACTTGATATGTCGGGGTGGCGTTGTCAGTATATCTACCTAAATGTGACTGGTGTAACTTCTTCCATTCCCTGATGACTTCATGTATCTTTCCCATATACCCGGGCTCACCATATGCAAACTCCATCGAAGTGAGCTCATGAGTCATTGGGATGAACTGCTCGGACCTATACTGCCTCCGTACTAGGAGTGGCGCATAGCTAATAGCTCCCCAGATTCCCAACAGCGGAACCCACAATTTATCACCACAACGGTACAAGATCGACCTAAGCGGCATGCATAGAGCCCTCCAAGTCACATCATCTCTAACCAAGTGCCGGAGAGTCATAATCCACTGCTTCTTGTCTCCTTTCTTCGGGCACTTTTTCTTGCAAAATTCTTTAAGGGGGTGCAAGTCTTCATATAAAGGCGAAACGGCACATCCTCACTGCCCCCATAAATGACTCTAAATCCAGACATATTTAGCTGTGTACACCCCATAAAATGTCCCTTTCCTTTTCTTCGACAAAAACTGAGTGACCTAATCGTCTTGAAAAAGATAGTAGAGAATGGATCAATATGCCTGTCCAAACATTCAAAGAAGTTTACTATGGCCATTTCGACATGCCCCAGTACCTTCGAGAACAAAACTAGACCATAGATCGCCAAGGCGAATATATCCACCACACGATCACTTTTTGGGTTACTCATGATGTAGTCTCGCAAGAACATCCATGGAATACAATCATTCGAGCTCTTCTTCTTTATATCCGAGGAATCCATCGGAATCTCTATACCTATGATGTTGGAAAGTTTCCTCCGATAGCTGACTTTTTTATGCTCTTTCCAATAAATCTTGTTTGGGCTCACTGACTCAACACGAAGTAACATGGAGTACTCTTCGATGGTGGGCGTCATATCTTCTTAAATGAATATAAAACACCTATACGACGAATCCCAAAACTAGACTATCGCTCGGATCAACTGCTCGTCTACCCTGATCAAAAGAAGTAATGTATATCGCTATATTTCCCGATAAACTCGTTCTTTCTCGCAAATCCCCAATGTTTCCAAATACCCTCTAATTCTGACAAATCATAGTGATCCAAATCCAAATGAACTGAATCAGGAAGCCCGGATATGAAGTTACTAGCCAAGTAGTCTCCCTTATCAACTTAATTCTTTTCTGACTCTAATCTGACCTCTTGATACGTCTTGCAAATAACCGACACTGGTGAAAGTTCCTGACGCTCCATGATTATAATAAAAACTCCTTTGGTTGGAACCCGACTTAAGGCAAACACTCCTAAATGATCATGATGCATGCAAATGAAAACAAAACAAAACAAAAACGTGAGTCAGTACAGAGGTATAATAAAATTAGAACATTATAGTATTGGAATAAAATAAATAGCAAAAGGTAAAAGACATCCCTCCGAGTGTTTCTAACTTCGGGATATCTAATCAAAAATCCGGCATGGCTCTACCTAGGTTGGTTCCATATGGCTCACTATATGAGGTTAAATTATGTTCTAAAGGCTCCAAATTGCTTCTCACTGTCGCCTGTTAAGGCTAGTAAGGCACCCCGATTTAAACGGGTCCAATTTGTTGGAGTATATTTTCCAGGCTTATGCGGAGGTTATCACCTCACGAAATCATAGGTACTTTATTGCTCTGGAAGCATTTCGCTAGTCCATGCAGAGGTTATTACCTCACGAGAGCGTAGTTACTTTACTTCCACCTAAAAGGAATAGAACCCGGGTATAAGGGCTCCATGTTATGCAAATGCACGTGTAGTGTGTCAGGAAAGACAACCTCACCTTTCACCACCTACTCTACAACCCTTGTTCTAAATACCCTGACAATTTATTAAAAACAATCAGGTAAAGCAATAATTAACCAAAGAGCAATAATAATATAATATATTAAATAACTAGAGAACAGTAATAATATGCATGTATAAGAACATATTTAAAAACATTTTATCATTTTTTCAAGGAAAATCCTCTTTATTTAAAAAATGTGAGAATTATAATCAAATACCGATTAGACCCGACAAACTGAAACTTTCGATAACTGATGGTGACTCAATTAAGAGTTGTAAACCCAAGTGCAGGTTATGTTCAAGTAATAAATTCTCGGGTGTCCGAGGTCGAACCACAGGGAAGCGTATTAGTAAGTATAAGTTTATAAATATATAAGAAAAATAAAGTAAACAAGATATTAGGGAATCAACAACAAAACAAGATAAACAAGATATTAGAGAACAAAATAAACAAAATAAAATAAAAGAAATTAAACAAGATATAAAAACAATAAGAAAAGATGTTGAGGTTAGAGAATCCACTCTTGGTGTTATGCTAAGATTAATCTTGTTTTATTACACAATTGAAATTCACACATAAGGGAGATTCCAATCGGAAGGTTTAGCAATTCAGTCCAAATTGTCCAACGTCCATAGCATATGATATTATGTTCATTTGGTGTCCTCAAAACTCACAAAAAGAGTCCAAGCATTCCTTATGCCAAGGTATATGTCTACAACAAATCAAGGTTATGAAACCAAGCATTTACTGTGCCACTTTCATTGTCAATAATGAATCAAGATCTCTACTTTGCAAGTATGATTTTAAACCAAAAGAAAATATTATCTATACTAGTGTTTATAAATGATGATTCATTTTAGCTCATGTTTAAGAGACTAACCTTAGCATTTACCAAAAGCTTCACCTCATCACCTCAACAATATGATTAGCAACACATACTAGATATGAATAAAATGAAAAGAAATGTAAGAAGCATAAGTAAATAAAAAAAGAAAACTAGAGAAAGGAAAGAAGAAGAAAACTTAGAGAATTTTATTACAATGGCTAATATCCTACCAATGTATCATAATACTCATCCAAGGCCCTCTATTTATACACATTTTGGAGAGCTAAATGACAAGAGACAAGCTTTATAAATTTCAAAGGTAGGTATAATAGGTGGGTGCATTTTTCTAACAATTTTCGTCATATTGTATGACAATTCTGATCAGCCAGCTTGATGGTCGATTTTGTCAATGTTGGAGGCTTGATCTGATCAAATGGTCTTCTAGAAAAATATACCCCTATCAGTTACGGATCCATAGCCGTTGGAATCAGATCATTTTCTCATGTGGATCGGAAGATATGGTCAAAATACCAAAACAGGTCAGCACAGACGTCATTGCACATCAGCCAACTTGATGGTCGATTTCGCTAGGGAAAACGACTCCGTTTCAAGAAGTGTAAAACATGAAAAAGATAGATATGCCACTTAACTGTGCACTGTAAAAATTTCAGCCTTAATGCTTCAGTGAAACTCCAGATATAGCTGATATGGTAAAAGGTGTCGGAACTGGAACTAAATTGGATTTGCCCTTAATTCTTGATTTAACCTAGTAATCTGAAATCACTCAAAGAAACTCGTGAAAAACACCAAATTACATAAAAATATAAAAGATCATAAACACAATTAGACTAAGCAATAATAACTCGTATTTGACACAAAACAATAATAAAACATAACTAAAAACTATATAATTATACGAGTTATCACACCCCCACACTTAGATTGTTGCTAGTCCCTAGCAACGACTCAATAAAAATAAAATAAGAAAATCTAATCTAATCCATTTTCGTTGGAAATCACGGTGGCACTTAGCATGTGACACAAGCCTTTAAACCCCTAGGTGTCCCTAGTGGACGAGTTTAGTCTCGTGAGGGTTTGCTAGAACGATACCCACAAACATTGAAAAACTAAAATATAAGTAAACTACATACACTAAAAATATTTACTCCTAATCCTTTCAATATAAATTAGAGACAATCTTTGAACAAGTCTTATAAACTAATCAATAGCTCAAAGAATTTCACAAAAATTCATGCTTGAATTTTAATAAATGAGTTAAGCCAATATTAACATAACATATTTCAATCAAAATAGTGCATATTCAACTTAATCTCAACTTCTCACTATACTCTCATGATTTTCACTCTTTAAAGTAGTGGTAAAGTGTTTACACTCAATCAATCTCATGAAAACAGTTCTACCATATGCTTGCTTGTCCACCTATTCTCCACTATTTAGATCATACAACTTCATAAATCAAGAGGTCTTTTTTCAAGGTTGTAATGGGGCCAAAGGGTTATAATGTGGTTAAAGAACAAAAGGATAAAGATATCACAAAGGTTCCAAAGAGTTCATAGAGTTTAGAGACATAATAAGATCATACGAATAAAACTTCTCAAAACTCTTATAAAGCACATAATAACATAGGCTAAATATTCATGTTGAGCCTTTGCTTCATTCTAACCAACTTTGTAACATCTTTTTCTTTACTTTAACTAGAAGTTCAAGAGAAGATTTTTTTTTTTTCTAATATGGGAATGTATTTGACAATGATCCCTTTCTTTTTCTCTTGACTTTTGCCTCTCTCCTCCCCCACACTTATCTTTCGTTCTAACCCAAATTTTCAAAAAGTATCCCTTGTTTTTGCAATATGTCTCAAAATATATAATCCATCTTTAGAACAAGGGTAAGGATATAAGTATATTTAGGCTAGGTGTAAGTTCTGGTTACCAATAAAATAGCATATTTAATGTATGCTCAAATTGGCTCACTAGTGGGGATGTTCTCTTAGAACATTAATAATGGATGGCTGTTTGGCTCTGGTTATAATCCTAATGCCTCTATCATATTCATGTTGTCACATGTATCAATATAGTCTCAAACGGTTTAAAGCAAGTTCTAGAGAATCATGTAATCATAAGAGCACTCAAGAAAGAAATTAGATTGATTTGTATAATTCATCAATCATTATAGGCTCAAAAACTCACAAGGATGATTATACAAGTCAGATTAAGTCTAAACATGCTTCTTTCTCAATCAACATATCATATTAACATTGGCTCATAAAAAGGTTGACATCAAGCTCAATTCTCATGAAAATCTTCTCACTAATAAATCTGTTTTAGACTTATGCAATTCATATCTCATCATTGTATTAAAAAGGAACTAGAACACATTAAAAAAATAATAATAATAATAAAGACTCATAAAAAAAAAATAGTAGACAAAAATAAAAGAAATCCTAAATCGTTCCCCCCACACTTAATTCTTACATTGTCCTCAATGTAAGTCTATTAGCCCAAATGAAAGAATCATGTGCAAGAGAAAAGAACTAATGACATAAGAATGGGAATAACTAGACTCAAAACAAAACAAAACAAACTCATGCAACCTAAATAATCCTAAAATACTAAACAAAAATTAACAAGTAAACATAAAAAGATTAAAATCAAACTGACAAGGTATGTCTCAAGTCTCCCTTACTCAGACCTTGTTCAGAATGAATACTTCTAAATTGCTTAAAACACAACAAACTTTTTTTTTTTAAATTAGCGAAATATGTCCCTTACCCCTTACTAAAGGTAGAATTTAGGAGATATTACCTGCAGAGGTTGCTAACCACTTATTATAACTGAGACACAACAAACAAAATGTTAGATAATGTCACAAAGACAAAGTGCAATCCACTCCTTGCTCGTCCATATCTCTTTTTCTTTTTCCGAGCGTTTGCGAAACAACCGTAGCAGATAAATACTCATAAGCTTGGAGCTTTTTGAGTAAATCTTCAATGGTTGTAGCAAAAATTATGGTTCTCCTTGCCTCTGAAAACATGAATCCATTATCCACGGCATTATCTAAGTATGAAAGAAAATTACTAAAATAACCATTAATATTAAGCAAACCAATGGGTTTCTTATTTGTGACCAAAGATGACCAAGAAGCCACGCAAGCTATTTCTTCCAATGTACCCAGACCTCCTGGTAAAGCAATGAATGCATCGGCAGAATGGTACATGATTGTTATCCGTTCAGGGATACTCCAGACTTGTATTTCCTTACCCACGGTAGGTCCACAAAAACCTGTGAATAGTTTTGGCACGATTCCTAGAACTGGACTTCCTCCGGCGTGTGCTGATGTAGCGACTGCTCCCATTAAACCCGTACTACCGCCTCCATAAATCAACTGGATCTTTTGTTGGGCAAGTATTACTCCAACTCTTATGGCTTCATCAGCGAATATGTTATTTTTCCCTGGATAAGCACCTCCAAAGACACAAATTTTTTTAATGCACTGGGACGAAGTACTTTCCATTTTTTTTTTCAAGTGCCTGAAAGAGAATGAGTACATGGTGTAATATATAGAGGACTGAGTAATGAATCAGACAAGAGTAATAATGTCGTCGAAAGTGTATTTGACCTGTCAGAAGAAAATGTTAACCTAACAAAAGATTTTTGCGTGATTTCAGGAAGAAAATCAAAAAGAGAAGAAAAATCAACCGTAAAAGACCAATGCAAAAAAAAACGAAAATAATTACACAAATCTAACAACACGTAAATTAAACCGAAATGAAGTTATTGCAAATCAAACCAAAAGCTGAGAAGTCATTTATTGTAGTTGTGATTGTGGCTCACATCTTCCTCTGGTTTTACGTCCAGAAACGGCTTAAACGCCTTCTATGAGTCGAGGATATGCTTCCCATCCAGTTTTCTTACAAGCTGGCAAACAGGGTCTTTTAACATCAGATTCCCAAGATGTTGCCATTCCCTTTGGAATTGCGGCCATAAATCAAGAATTTCTCTTTGTACGTCTCCACTAGGATGCGTCTCAAGAGAAAGTTGGATATTACCCAAATTCTCCTTACTCAGTCCATCCTTAATGAATTCAATTTTATCATCTCGATTAGAGGACGGAATCCCAATAGAACGACATTTACCGTTACAGGTCCATCGTGCACATTTGTGGCAATTTGAACTCATGCGCTTTGCTCGTCGCTTCTTTGCAAAAGTGCTTCTACCTGTACCTGGTAAATGCAAAACAGGAAGATATTCATCTTCACGTACCTTGGCTTCAATTATCCAACGTATGTCTTCAGGAATCCCTTTGTGCATAAGCATTCTTAATCTTTTAAATCAAACTTGGTAAAGCTTCAGTAAAATATTTCGAGGAAAAGGAGGGAATCGTTTCTGCAATCTTTTGAGAATATCATCCATCCTGAAAAAAAAATTAAAAAAAAAATGAAAGAGAAATTGAAAGAGAAATTTATATACAATATCAGTTTTGTGGGTAGCTGATGGAACCGACTTAAATAATCACGGAGTACCGTTATCCACCATTTAACCGGGGTTAAAAAAAATGTATTATTATTATTATTTTTTTTTTTTGGAAATTAGTAAAAATTATATTTACATCTAGTTATTTTCAAAACAAGGATCAGAAAGAAAAACAACCTCTTCTTGAGTAACATGATTTTCCAAAAAGAGTTTGAGTCTTTGTCCATTTACCTTGAATACGTTACCATTTTGAGGATTCTCAATGTCAACTGCTCCATAATGATACACATGCTTAACCACAAATGGGCCAGTCCATCTTGATCTCAACTTACCAGGAAATATGTGAAGTCTAGAATTATAAAGTAGAACTTTTTGCCCAACATCAAATGTTTTTCTTGAAATTAACTTGTCATGAAAGGCTTTAGTTCTTTCTTTATGAATTTTAGAATTCTCATATGCATCTTTAAATAAAGTTGGCCAGTAAAATCCACACTGTAAAATTTTTGCAGCAGTTTTCTTTGATGAAAAATGACCACCACATGCCTCGGAATGACAAAACTTAATTACACTACTTACCTCATTGTCGGGAATGCATCTTCGAAAAATTTGATCAGGACAATATTTGAACAAGTAAGGGTCATCCCAGTAGAACTTCTTTACCTCATTCAGAAACTTCCTTTTATCTTGGGGGCTCCATTGAGAAGGAATTTTTCCCAAAAAGGAATATTTTAGCTCGGATGGCAATGGTTTTAAATCCATCTTGGGCGGTTCAATAATTGATGGTACAGTGACATTTGTGAGTGATGGGAGTTCCTCAAACTTTTGTTTCCAACGATGCTTATCCTGAAAAGAATTTAACAAAGAATCAGTGTGTGAAATTTCTGAAGCATTATCAAACTCACATTCAATTAAATAAGCTTCTAAAGGATCATGGAATGTGGTGGTGGTGAGATGTTCATGAACAAGTTCTTCAATGAAATCCACTTCATGTACTTCTGAATCATCACCAGGTTGCTTGCAAATGTTGAACACATTTAATTCTAAAGTCATATTTCCAAAAGAAATGTTCAAAATACCATTCCTGCAATTTATCAGAGCATTAGAAGTTGCAAGAAATGGACGGCCTAATATAACAGGAATTTGAACATTTGGATTTGAAACAGGATGTGTGTCCAAAACAATAAAATCAACAGGGAAGTAAAAATTATCAATTTGAACCAAAACATCTTCAACTATCCCTCGAGGAATTTTTACAGAACGATCAGCTAGTTGAAGTGTAACAGGTGTTTCCTTGAGTTCACTTAAACCTAACTGTTGATAAACAGAAAAAGGCAAAAGATTAACACTAGCACCAAGATCAAGCAATGCACGTTCTATTCTAGTGTTTCCAATGATGCATGAGATTGTTGGACATCCAGGATCTTTGAATTTTGGTGGAGTAAGGTGCTGAATGATTGAGCTCACACTTTCCGTCAGAAATGCTTTCTTTTGTACATTATGTTTCCTTTTAAATGTGCACATGTCCTTCAAAAATTTAGCATAAGATGGAACTTGTTTGATTGCATCCAATAAAGGAATGTTAATCTTAACTTGTTTGAAAAGTTCATAAATTTCTGCATTTTGATTCAAATTCTTTATTGTTTGCAACCTTTGAGGAAAAGGAGCAGGATGCATACCTTTTTCTTTGTCCAAATTTTCAAGAAGTTCAGACTTACCATCATCCTTACCATTACTTTTCGGAGGGGAAAGAGGATCTTGGTCTTTTGATGGAATGTTTTTGTCAATTGCCTTTCCACTTCGAAGAGTTGTGATAGAACTGGCATTTTCCTGTTGAGTTTCATTGGAGCAAGAAACAAGACATTGAGTAGAAGGGTTAGGTTGAGGTTGAGCAGGAAACTTACCTTTTTCTTGAGTGCGTAATGAAGCTGTCAATGTGGACAAGGTGTTTTTGATCTCATTGATGTCCTGTGAAGTTTGGTTATTCACATTTGCTTGTGTTTGCATGAATGCTTGCAATGTCTCTTCCAAGGTTTGTACACGTGAAGGTTGATAGGAAAAAGTGTTGCCCGGCTTTTGAGATTGTGGTACCTGAACATGATTATTATTCCGCCAACTGAAGTTGGGATGATTTCTCCATTCAGGGTTATACGTTTCAGAGTAAGGAGAAGGAAAAGGCTTTTTAAATGTGTTTATGGAATTTACTTGATCATGCAACGCTTCTTTAAGAATGGGAATGTTTGGAAATTCAGAAGTGGGGTGTCCCATGATTTCACAAATTCCACAACTTTCTTCATTTTTAACCGTTTTGACTTCTTTTACTTCTCTAAGTTCCATGGCTTCAATCTTTCTAGCCAAATTAGCTACTTTAGCTTTTATCTCATCTTCTTGGCTAAAATGATATTTACCTCTGTTAGAAACAAGATTAGATCTATTGGAACTTTCAGAGGAATTATCTGTGTGCCAGGCTTGAGAGTTATCTGCCAAATGGTCTAGGTAGTCAAAGGCTTCTTCAGGTTCTTTTTCTAGGAACTCACCGTTACACATTGTTTCAACAAATTGTTTAGTTTCAGGAGTTAAACTTTCATAAAAGAAACTAATAAGACGCCATTTTTCAAAACCATGATGTGGACAAGAACTTAACAAATCTTTAAAACGCTCCCAGCACTGAAAAAATGCTTCATTTTGATTTTGATTGAAATTTTGAATCTGTCTTTTCAAAGCAGCAGTTTTATGTGCTGGGAAAAATTTCTTTAGAAACTCAGTTTGTAATTCTTGCCATGTGCCAATTGACCTTGGTTTTAAATTATGAAGCCAAATTTTTGCTTTATCTTTTAAAGAAAAAAGAAATAATTTTAGCTTGACAATTTCATTTGTACATTGTTGGTCATTAAAGGTGACACATACATCTTCGAAGTCTTTTAGAAACGAGTAAGCACTTTCCGATTCTAACCCATGGAAATTTGGAAGCAAAGCTATCATACCTGGTTTAAAACGAAAGTTGTTCGCATTGAGAGGAAAAATAAAACAAGAGGGTGATGAGCTTCGAGTTGGTTGCAAGTAGTCACGCATGGTGCGTACTTGTCTGTTCTCATCTTCAGCATGAACACTTTCATTGTCAGCCATGGTCGGAGTTGTATTAGAAAGATTACCTGAAAAAGTTTCACAATAAAATCTAACTAAACGACGAGATCTAAAATCACGTCGCCAAACAAGCATAAAACAAAGTTAATATACAGATTAGGCGGTATAACCAGCCAATAAAAATAAAACAAAGTTAATATACAAATTAGGCGGTATAACCAGCCAATAAAAATAAATATACTTATAAACTTATATACTTAGTATTGCTTCCCCGGCAACGGCGCCAAAAACTTGATGGTGACTCAATTAAGAGTTGTAAACCCAAGTGCAGGTTATGTTCAAGTAATAAATTCTCGGGTGTCCGAGGTCGAACCACAGGGAAGCGTATTAGTAAGTATAAGTTTATAAATATATAAGAAAAATAAAGTAAACAAGATATTAGGGAATCAACAACAAAACAAGATAAACAAGATATTAGAGAACAAAATAAACAAAATAAAATAAAAGAAATTAAACAAGATATAAAAACAATAAGAAAAGATGTTGAGGTTAGAGAATCCACTCTTGGTGTTATGCTAAGATTAATCTTGTTTTATTACACAATTGAAATTCACACATAAGGGAGATTCCAATCGGAAGGTTTAGCAATTCAGTCCAAATTGTCCAACGTCCATAGCATATGATATTATGTTCATTTGGTGTCCTCAAAACTCACAAAAAGAGTCCAAGCATTCCTTATGCCAAGGTATATGTCTACAACAAATCAAGGTTATGAAACCAAGCATTTACTGTGCCATTTTCATTGTCAATAATGAATCAAGATCTCTACTTTGCAAGTATGATTTTAAACCAAAAGAAAATATTATCTATACTAGTGTTTATAAATGATGATTCATTTTAGCTCATGTTTAAGAGACTAACCTTAGCATTTACCAAAAGCTTCACCTCATCACCTCAACAATATGATTAGCAACACATACTAGATATGAATAAAATGAAAATAAATGTAAGAAGCATAAGTAAATAAAAAAAGAAAACTAGAGAAAGGAAAGAATAAGAAAACTTAGAGAATTTTATTACAATGGCTAATATCCTACCAATGTATCATAATACTCATCCAAGGCCCTCTATTTATACACATTTTGGAGAGCTAAATGACAAGAGACAAGCTTTATAAATTTCAAAGGTAGGTATAATAGGTGGGTGCATTTTTCTAACAATTTTCGTCATATTGTATGACAATTCTGATCAGCCAGCTTGATGGTCGATTTTGTCAATGTTGGAGGCTTGATCTGATCAAATGGTCTTCTAGAAAAATATACCCCTATCAGTTACGGATCCATAGCCGTTGGAATCAGATCATTTGCTCATGTGGATCGGAAGATATGGTCAAAATACCAAAACAGGTCAGCACAGACGTCATTGCACATCAGCCAAATTGATGGTCGATTTCGCTAGGGAAAACGACTCCGTTTCAAGAAGTGTAAAACATGAAAAAGATAGATATGCCTCTTAACTGTGCACTGTAAAAATTTCAGCCTTAATGCTTCAGTGAAACTCCAGATATAGCTGATATGGCAAAAGGTGTCGGAACTGGAACTGAATTGGATTTGCCCTTAATTCTTGATTTAACCTAGTAATCTGAAATCACTCAAAGAAACTCGTGAAAAACACCAAATTACATAAAAATATAAAAGATCATAAACACAATTAGACTAAGCAATAATAACTCGTATTTGACACAAAACAATAATAAAACATAACTAAAAACTATATAATTATACGAGTTATCAATAACACACGACTAATTTCAGGCCTAACTCTCTAAGTGTCCCCAGCGGAGTCGCCAAGCTGTCATCATGTGGGGAAATCCCATCACGGGACCTTGTCGAAAAATGACGTTAAAAGAAAATATGGGGGGAAAAAGAAAATAAAATAAAAAGGGAGTCGCCACCGATCTTTTTTGGCTAGGTGTGATCGGTCACCTATTAAAATTGGCTTTTTGTAAAACATTTTAAAATTAGTTAAAACATTTTTTAAAACCAATTTTGAGATTTGCGCTTTGAACTATAGAAAAATAAAAGTGGGTTCAGGAGTCAGTTACGCCACGGGGAAGGATTAGCACCCCCACAACGTCCGTATAAAATGGTACCTTATTAGTCGTGTGTTATCGTGAGTCTCAGTGAAAGTCGGTTTTATATTTGGCATTTAAAAATAATTCCCTAAAAATGGTCACACTAGTTCGAGGATGATCCAGAATTTATTATTGCAAAAATTTTCTATACTCCTCGGCATACTGGCAAAACATAGAATTTTTATTGTTTTGAAAATCTCCGAATCATCCTTTTTTTAGAAGGGTATTCCTTCGTTAATAATAATTGATGAAGACTCCCGGTAACCTGAGGGAGGATTCATGAATTATATTAACTCGGGAATATTACCTTATTTATTAAAAAGACATCAATTTTCAAATACTTAAATGATCATAAATATGCAAATTATCACTAATGCATAAATATAAATCGAATAACATGCATAATTATCATGGCATGCCAAACATTTATTATGACACGGAAAATAAATCATGATATGGCATATACTTTATTATGACATGGCATATAGTTTAATACATGGCAAAATTTATGAAATGACATCATCGAAGATTATGCATATCAATCAAAATAACATGATCAAGGTAGCAACATGGATATCAATTCTAAAATGACATCATCATGGAATATGTATGAACATGGAATATTATGATTAAGATAGCAATGTAGACATTAGCCATAGAATGATCTCATCATGGAATATGCATGAACATAGAATATGCACATATTATTATTTTAAAATTCTTTTTCATGGTTTTTCTTTGTGAAATTACATCAACGTCATATGTCGGAAAAAAATATTACCGCACTCCCCTGCAAACCTGGCAAAACTTGGAATATAATTCTTACATATGACATTTATATAATTCCAAGTAAAACAAAACCCTTACCTTATGATTTCATAAACACGTGCATTGAATAATTTCTTAACATCCCCGGCAACCTGACGGAAATTAAGAAAGGATTATCGCCAAATGTTTATGAAACTGAAAGGCACGTTTTTATGCTAAATAAAAAAAAAAAAAAAAAACATTTTTAAATATGAGATGGATGAAAATGGAATGTGTTTCTCTCTTGAAGAGAGGATATCCGAACACCTAAAAAGATGTCCGACTACCTTTGAAAGAAACTTAAATTGGATTTCCATATTAAAAGATTTCGTGCATGGATTTTGGCTAGGATCAAAGAGGCATTAGAATGCCATTGTTTGACATCCGAGTATCTTTAAATGAGCCTTGAATGCCATATTTTGAAAACAAAAAAGTTAAAAATGATGCAATTTTTGAAAGGAAAAATCAAGGTGGCTGAATGGCCTTAGTGCAAGAATCCTAGTTTTTGTTCGATTTTGAAGCTCGTTTTACCTTCCTATGGTTCGGTTTTCTTAAAACCAATTTTTAAACTTTAAAATACACAACCTCAAAATAGTAACCATGTATTTCAGCCAACCCCTCCTTTTGGTGGAAAAAACGAGATCTTTGCTAGTTTTAAAACTTCTTTTAACTCCAAAAAATCGATTTTACAAAGCTATTTTTTATACCTTTATAAAAAATTCAAAAAAAAAACTGGAAAAATTAATTTAGACTGAGCAAATGATAAACTAAATGAGGGAGAAACAGTTTTTTATTTTGACAAAAAATGCATGGTGAAAATATTGCCCAAAATCAGTATACCCAACTTGCTAAACATTGTTTTTCCCAACTAGTTTGAAAATTAGGTTTTGGCTATGGACCATTGGTTGATCCTAACCAAAACCTTGCTGGAAATGAGTTGAAAACAAGTTTTTACAGCAAGCAAAACGATTAGCTCAAGGTTGGCTCCTTGGACGTAAATCCGGCCTAACCAATCTCTTGGTGAAAACCAAGGTCATCAAGCTCACAAACCCTTTTTTAAAAGGAAATAAGCAATATAAATCACAAAACCAGCAAGATATATATATATATATATATATATATATCAAAATGACAATATACAAGCAAGAAAATGTAAACAAACAAGAGAAAACAAGGTTGGCTCAAGGCTAGCCACTTCAATGCTAGATCCGGCTATAGCCATCACTTGATAAAACCAAGATCATCAAGCTCAAAAACCTTTTTTATCATTTTTTTAAAAGAAAATAAAGGAATAAAATCTATCCTACCACAATAAAACAACCCACATCACAATGGCAAGGAAGAAACATGAGCAAAATACAAGCACAATGAAGGCTACAAGTTTCAGCCAAGGCAAGAAAGTGTAGGAATTTTGTTTGCAAACTTTGCTATTTTGTGAAAAAAAGAAGAAGAAGAAAATCTTTTAAAGCCTTTTTAAGAACCATTTATTTTGAAGAAAATAAATGAAAATAACATAGAAAAAAAGAAAACAATGGCATGAAAAATGAAGAGGAAATCACGAACAATAGTAGAGAAGAAAGCTACCTAGCAAAGCTTCCAAGAAACCTCCCCAACTTCCTTCTTTTTCTCCTTTTTCTCTATTCCTTTCCTTTTCTCCTTGATTGATTTTAGCTACTGTCCTTAGCTCTCCAAATGGTAGTGTGTTCTCTAAAAATGAAGGCCTCCCCTTTTGATATATTGCCTTGGCCGAAAATTTGCATGGGGAGTGCATGCTGTCCTTATACTTTCTTTATTCATGCTTTTTTCATGCTCCTCATGGTCCCCCCTTCCACATGGTCATCTCTCCTAAAATTAGGGATCAAATAACATTCCTATTGGCCCTAAATGCCATGTCATATATTCTTGTCCCTTCTCTCTACATCTCTTTTTTAGCCACTTGGCTTGATCATGCTGCTTAGCCAAAAATATTTTCCTAGTGTCATCTTTTTTATCCACTTGGCTTCATCACATGGATTTCACATGGCCTTGGCCAATGATCTTTCATCCTTACAATTAAAATGCCAATCATTGGCCAAAAATGTCACTTAAAGCACTAAATGGTGACTCATGTCCTTACTTTGAAAAATATCTATTTTCTCCTACATCTTGGCCATTGATCATATTTTCCTCCTCCCTCTCTCTCTCTCTCTTCGCCGAAAATGTCCTAGAATATTATAGGTTTCTCTCTTTTTTATTTTGATACTTTGTCCCTCCTCGAATTTTGGTAAAATTGCATTTTGGTCCCCAAACTTGACCTATTCACATTTGGATCCCAATTTTGGGTTTTTATTATCCAATTCATCTTCTCCAATATTAAACTCAGTTCTGGAAATTTCAAAATTTTCCAAGCTCGTTTTCCATTTTTTCGGATTTTCCCCTAAAATTACGGTTTAGCCCCCGAATTTAGCCTATTTACCTTTTGACCCCAATTTCAAGTTTTTTTTTTCTCTCCTTTCCTTCTTTCCATCCTAAAACTTAATTCTGGAAAATTTCACAATTTTTCGAGCTCGGATTCTATTTTTTTCGGATTTTCTAAAATCGTATTTTAGCCCCTGAAACCTCGTTTTTACTCGGACAGGGCCAATTTTCTGGATTTTCTTTTTCCATCCCCTTTGCCACATATTGAATTGGATTTGACCTATTTTGCCCAATTTTTATACCCGAATTCCTTTCCAATTTGATCTTCCTCTTTTCCCACAAATTGGAATTTTTAATTTATTTGATTTTGACCTCAATTTTCCAATTTCTCTTCCTATTGACTTTTCTTTTAATTCCACTTCAAATTGGACCTTTAGGTAATCTCCATTTATTGATTATTTCTCAATTTGGGATTTCAATTTTATCCAATTTGACCATCTCCATATTTTTCCCAAAATTTGTAATTTTTAATGTATTCACTTAATTTTCATTTTTCAAATTGTTCTTCAAATTGACTTCTCCTTCAATTCCACTTTAAATTCGATCTTTAGATACCTTTATTTATTGATCATATTCCAATTTGAGCCTTCAATTTTGTCCAATTTGATTATTTACATACTTTTCTCAAAATTGCAAAATTTTTAATTTTTCCCCAAATTGCAATTTCCAATTTACTCACTTTTATCCAATTCTTCTTCCAATTGATTTCTCTTTTCATTCCTTTTGAAAATTGGACCCTAAGGTACCTCTATTTATTGATTATTCTTCAAATTGACGTTTCAATTTCATCCAATTTGATCGTTTTTTTTACTTTTACTCAAAAATTGGAATTTTCATGCTTTTCTCCAAAATTGAAATTTGCAATTTGTCTTTCCACCTTCAATTCTTCTTTCTATCTTCAATTGTGGATCTCCAATTATTAAGATTGCTTCACCATTATTCAATTCTCCTTCAAATCTTGATTTTTCAAAAAGTTGACTTTTTTGGTTTTTGACTTTTTGGTGTTGATTTTTCAGAGTGACTTTTTCGGGGTTGACTTTTCCATGTTGATCTTTTCGTTTTGACCTCTAAATCAAAGTGTTAGAGACCCAATTGTGGAATTAAGGGAGATTATCTGAATTCCGGGGGGTTGAAAGAATAACTTACCTTATTTAGGAGGCCTGGACAAAATTAGGTGTCTACATGTACCTTTGTTAATTTTGTCCAACGACCTTATATTGTTTGTCTTGCAAACAAATGCAAGTGGAAAGGAAGCAAAGTGAGTGTTTTGAGTATGGAATATCTCTTGCCAACGTTAGTCTTTGCAATTTCCACTAGTTATTTTAAATTTTCTACTTCAAAAATAATAAAAATTATGGAAATATGTTTGTTTATAGCTTTAGAAGGTCTCATGTGACTTAAATCCTTTCTTATATAGGATTGGTATAGGGAGGACAATAGCTATTTCGATAACTTTTGGTTTTTTTTTTTTTTCTTATTGATTACCAAAATATTATAATGTTATTATTGGATTGGGCTAAATTATTTGAATCAACAAATGCTTTTATTGTAGTTATATACCGTTGGAGTATACCTTAGAGCCAATCAAATTAAACAAGGATGTGCTACCAATAATGCATATTAATAACTTATATAATATGTGATTAAAGATTTTCCTTCATCATTAGTAAACAAAAATAAAAAGTAATTAAATACTAATTGGATGAAACTCATGGAACATAAATGTCTTGCAAAGGAATTTTTTAAAAAAATTATAGTTATGAGATTCTTATGCATCAAAGTCATGTTCCTAAAGTTGTTACTGGTCATCATATTGTATAAATAAGGCATTGACAATGCTCAAAAACTGGTACATGTTAAACTTCCTTACTTGTGAAGTAAGCAATTGATCTCAAAAATTGAAGTATATAGATACTTGAGGATAGTATGTAGATGCTTGTTATAAGAACAAGTTCACTGAACATGGCCCGCAATGAGAACTCCATTTGATAGCTCACTCTAGTGTCTATATAAATTTTCTCATGTGTCAGTTGTGTAAGTAATCCTCTGACTTGTGATGCTAGGTTATCTTATATGTGATTTGTCACACTTTGATTTCATCTGAACGGATCCTAATAAAGGATGCCTAGGTAGGATGCTTTTGGGTATGACATGAAGCATACAAAGATAAATGAGTAGAGAGAGGATTCACCACTCCAAATGATTATGAGGAAACATATCTCATTTATTATTGGCTTAGGTTAACTTGAAAAAAGCTTTTGTCCAAAGCATGTTGAATTTAGATGTTGAGAACATTCTAGGATTTGCAAATGTTAACCAAGAGCTACACGGACTAATATGGAAGGATTTCATAAGTAGAAACAGTACCATGTTAATGGTCTTTCTAAGATATTTGGTGAAATGACAGAATTACACTGATAGACTGATTTCGGTTAAGTCAGAATCACAATGACTTTCTAACATTTAGGTGACCATGATACCTTGCTAGATGCCACTCATGGTCTTGAATATAAATTATTTGATCTTTGTTAAATCTTATATTGTAATTTATAGTTAATTGTCAACATGTTAGAAACCTAATGGTTCACATACATTAAATCACATTGCCGGAATAAAATTGAGATTCAATTAAATAGGAATTAATTGAACAAAAACATAGAAGAATAAAGGATTTAATTAAAATGTTTAATTAAATCAATGGGGGCAAAAATAGGATTTGAAGAAATCCTACACTAGGGTTGCGGCTACACTAAGATATTTATACCCTTGCTATACCGCACCCTAGGTAAGTGAACTGCTTGAAAAGCTTTCTTGTTTTTTCTTTCAATCCTAGCCACCTTTTAGGGTAAAGACAAGGAGAATTGTTCTCCAAGGAATTTGACCAAGAGAAAAAACAACCCCATCCTACTTATTCATCCCTAGTCGTATACCACTAGTCAAAAAGAGATAAGAGCTCTCCAATGAGGTTTCGCCCAAGAGAGAAGCTTTTGTTATGGGCAACTTGTCATCTTGTTAACACAAGAATGTCTTTATCTTGAGAATGTCCAAGCTCATGCTTGTGTGGATCACCATTAGAGGCTTTAACACTTAGGAGGTTTTGGTGGTTTTGACAAGACTACTTGGTGATCAAGCTTTCGGACAACTTGTGGAATTCACTTGAGAATACAATATCTCAATTAGATATGTTCCTTGATCACATGTATGTTATTGTTTATTATTTTATTCCCATTGAATATTGTAAGTATGACCTTGGAGGATTTAATTTTTTTTGTTTAAGATTTTATGTTTTCACTGTGCAATATCCTGTTTAATGTTTTGTATGTTTATGCTTACTTGTTGTTTAAGCATGTAAACGAATCCATCATATAGAAATTTACAATTGTCAATAAGTTCAAGTTTCGGAGAAATACAAAAGCATTCATTAGTGTTGATTGCACAATAAATGGTTGTGAATGGCATTTTACTACATATCAGGTTAGGAAAAAAACATTATGAGTTGAAACTTTTAAAAATGAACATTCTCACTTGGCTCAAGATTTTGTTTCTGTTAATCCTTGTCACAGAGGAAAACTTACATCACATCTTGTCATAGACAAATTGAGGTTGCAACCGAACATAAACCCTAATCAAATTAAAAGCAACATTGAAGTGAACATGAAATTTTGTTGAATTACAAGCAAGCATGGAGGTGCCAAGAGCAGTAACATTAATTGTCAATCAGAAGACTCTTATAAGTTGGTCTCTTGGATATGTGAACGGTTGATAGAAACAGATCAGAGCACAGTTGCAAAATGGACATCAAGCGAGATGGAAAATTTATTGACATAGAAATCTCATTTTACTCTCAAATGATTTAAAATAAATTATGTAATTCGATTAAAGAAATTATTTATAAATACCAAAATTAGAATATTTTTTTGTTAAAATAAAAAATAATACATGATTAATTGATACCATTATTGAATGAAAGTTGTGGATGTGTTAATACCTTTCACACGCGTAACCGACTCCTAAAATTGTTTGGTTTTATGTCGTTTTCAAACATACCTCAAAATTGCTTTTTTTTAATAAATCTTAATAAATTTTAGATTTTCTTAAAAAATGTAATTTTTATAAGTGACGAATCACATGATTGGTTGCGACTTTTTTTTTTGTTGTTTTAATTTCCGATTTTTCAATGAGGCCTTATTTCCAAAATCTCGAAAGCTTTACAAAGAAAAATCGTTTTCCGAGACCCCCTCTTTTTTTTTTAAGCTTTTCTTTTGAAGTAGCTCGATAGTCGTAAGACCCGTTACAACAAACACCAATTAGCTCACTCACAAAATAGAAATCAAGATGAATCCTTAAAAAATAAAAGGAAAGCTAACCAGAAAAATTATGAATGTCTAACGCCATAATGAACTAATTTAAGTACATAAATAAGTAAAACTAAAGATACTACATAAAAATAGAAAAAGTTCACCATTACATTGAACAAGCTTTTAAGAGTTTCCTTGTCCCTTAAGATCAATAAAAAAACATTTTATTTAAGACTAAGAGTAAATTCTTCGTGCTCTTTTAAACATTTTTTTTTTATGAACTCTTACAAGGAAGCAATACATATATTGAGATACCCAACTAATTACAATTAAATTAAAAGGAAACATTTACCCAGTGTACCTGACTATAATTGAAGACAAGAAAAACATAATTTTTAGTTTACACTTTACAAGATAATCATCCCAAAACAATCAAAAACAAATTTTCACAAACGATGAAGTTATCAAAAAGCAATTTAAAAGAAAATTCATATGGAATGGTAAATTTTTTCTTTGAATTGGAAACTTCTGTAAAGGGTTATTTAGAAAGAGAAGTTCAAATCTTAAAAGACAATATATTTTAGATACATAATTAAATTTTAAGTGAATATAGTTCATAATTTCAAAGTAAAACAAAATTTAAAGCTTAAACTTGAAATTGAAATTTTATCTTAAACCACAAATTTTATCGCTAATCTAAAAGGATTTTGCTAACATCTGTCCTTAGGATACTCTTTAAGATTAGTTAATATATTATTTATAGTAATAATATTATATTAAATTGATAATCTTATTCATCATTTTTAATACATTTGATGGAGATATTACTATATTTAGTAACCTTAAAAAATCCTCTTATGATACTTGTTAGCAAAATTCAATTTAAAAAGTCAAGAAGAAAGTAAAATATCATTCAAAAATTAGAAAGAGAAAAGGGTTAAAGTATTTAAACAGTCTTTGTATTATAATCAAAAGTGTATTTTAATCCTTTTACTATAGAAGTAAATAATTTAATCCTTCTATATTTGAAATTGGTGTAAAGAAGTAAAATTAGTAACAGTGTTAATGGAAATCGTCTAACTGCTGACATGAACATGTAAAACTGATAGAAAAGATGACTTGTAAAAAAAATGATGACATGTCAAATTTTTTTACTCAAGTGAAATTTAGAAAAACATAATTTTTTATCCAAATCTCTCATTTACCCGTAAAAACATGTCGTCGTTTTTTTTTAAAGTCATATATTCTGTTAATTTCTAAATTACACCTGAACAAAAAAATTTGACACATTATTTTTTTCAAATCATCTATTCTGTCAGTTTCACATGTCCACGTCAGCATTTAAACAATTTTTTATTAACATTGTTATCAATTTTATTTCTTTGCATCAATTTCAAATGTACAAAGATTAAATTACTTATTTTTATAATAAAAGAACTAAAATATAGTTTTCATTATAATACAAGCTAAGCTTTTTTCATAAAATAACCACGGTAGTTAAAATTTATAGCAGAAATTATCATACAATACACTATGTCATTATATATGTTGGACTATTTCACCTCCTCTCCTAACCATATTTTACTAACATTTACGCACATTGATAATTCCCCCGAAAAAAGAAAGAGGACTTTTTTTTGTGTGTAAATGACAGAGTGAGAGGGTAGGGTTAGGAATAGAAAACATAGGGAGGGATGTAAGAAGGAGGAAAAAGAGTTGCCCATCAAATCCAATCTCCTGATTCTCCAGATGCACTGCTGATATCAATCAAATTCAAAGCTAACATGATGACCAAGGAACTGTGCTGCTCTCACTCCTCCTTAGATCGATAAAGCTCTGCTGCACTGTATCATTATATTTTTCATTTCATTGATCTTTTCAAGTTTCAATCAAATCACCAGCTTTCGTTTTCCACAAATAAGCGTGAACACACTAAACTCTCTCTATATGTTGTTAGGAGGAACATAACAGAGCTGCCACTCTCTCTCTCTCTCTCTCTCTTTATTTGCTTTCGTCAGGAAGAGTTCTTAATTAATTCCCACCTCTTATTCGTCCTTTTTTTTTTTTCTCTAAATCCTCGTATCCCCACACAAGGGAAATTAAAAAAAATTTAAGAAAAAAATCAAAGTCGAGTTCCAAGAGTGGTAGGTCCAAGGAGGTGAAAGAGTGGTAGGTCCAACACTTGTGACGGTGGAAACCCAAAACCTAAATAATAATAATAAATAAATAAATAAATAAATAACTATTATTATGTCTTGTCTGTAATTGGTCTTGGACTGAAGTCTAAAGGCCTAATGTCCCTACTAACTGCTACTGCTAGATGCCCTCCACCTTTCACGCAATATAATAAAATAAATAATAGTTTTATCATAGTTATTTACATTGTGGAATGAATCTAATCTAAATTATTATTATTATAGCAGAATGTACGAATCGCAATAAAAATCAAAGTTTGTTGCAATCAAGCTAAAGGCTTAACTAACAATCCAATCTCTTCTTCTCTAGAGAGTTTCAAGTTCAAATATCTTTCAAAGCACAAAAACGAAAATAAATAAAATAAATAATAATAATAATAATAAGGCTTGGTTTAATCAGTGCCGAGAGTACGATAGCAAAGACGGGAGCTTCAATCTGTTTAAACTTTAAACACCTCAAATCCCACAAATGAAGAGAGGAATAAAAAATCAATCAAATACCCTCTGATGATATTAAACTAGACAATGGAGAAAAGCGAGAAAAAAGAAGTAACAATCCAAATAGTTTACCAAAGCATCCTAGTGAGAAACAACTCATTACATCATACATTAAAAGAGAGCAAAATTTAATTATCTTAGTCTTAATATTAGATCAAGAAAACTTTTAATTTACTTGCAAATAAAACATCTAATTCTAAACCTTAAAGGCTGTATAAACTTTCAGCAAAGTTGCAACAAGTTTCCCAGTAAAAAATTACCAAAATAAATATTTAAATACAACTGTCTTGAATTCCTAAGGCCAGTAAAGTGTATTATATCTTTCTGTCAAAAAGCCAAGTAAATATCTTTTGAAAAAGGTATAACATGTTCATAACTCCATTCTTGATGTGTGGTTCATGAATCATTCTTGAGAACCTATTTCCCACCCTTGCTATAGGCATCCTTAAGTGTAACCGTACGGTTGAAGACAAGTTTTTCTGCAGTCGAGTCCTTGTCAACTGTAAAATAGCCTGAAATTGCAAACCGAAACAAGTATGACAAATTAACACACTAAAGTGAACCATAAACTTAACACAAAATACAGAACTTTTAAACTTCCAGCAAAAGACAGAAGATTTATTCTCTCTATCACTCCGTAATAGATTTATTAATACTCAATATACTATAAGTGCCAAAATATAAAATAAGAACTCAACACTTGTATCATATTCGTTATAAGTTGTTCTCCTCAGAGAAAATTATTAGAAATTGTCATTAATGCTAAACTAAGAAGATGCCCATTAGACTGCTGAGCATACACCAATATTATATTATGTTACGGTTTTCCGTCATCAAAGGATCCAGAAAGCAGAGAACCACACAAGGCTTATGAAACCTACCTAGCCTTTCAAACTGAAATGTATTCCCAACAGCAGCATCCCGAAGTGCTGGTACTGCATATGCACTAGGTATCACCACTTTGGAATCCGGGTTCAGATCAGTTAGCCAATTATCAAGTTCAGCAGGATTCTGAAGAAATATTGAAGTCAAAAGAATTCAAAATACATTTTGGCAAAAAAAAAAAACAAGAAGATAATTCAAATTCCAAATAAATAACTGCCAACCTCAGACTTAAAGAGTTTTTCAAACAATCTGACTTCCACCTTCCGTGGATCAGCCCCTTGGGAAGGTTCAGCAACCCAGTGGAGAACTCCCTATGTGAAAAGTTTCAAAGTTTCAAAAGGGCAAAGGAATAAATACTGACTGGAAAAAAATATTAATTTTACAACCCTTGAAGAATTTAATTCAAACAATTAGATTTAATTAGCAAAGTTCAGTATGACTTCAAAAGCAGATAAACAAATAAAAACCTTTGGCTTGCTTTTTTTAGAAGGATCATATTCAGCTCGAATCTCAAGCACAGTCTCGTTATCATCGGCCAATATTACATCTGTGCACTTTATGGGGAACGCATATCTGCACAAATGAAAATATGCAAGCTATTAACCTAAAATCAGCTAAATGAAATTACATATATCCGTGTGTGTGTGTATACATATGCATACCTTAGGAGGGCTGACTTGCCAGGAGCCAACCCATAGTAATCTTTAGAATCTTTCATCCGGAAATCTGAGCGCTCAATATATACAACATTTGAAAAGGGCACCTAAAGTCAAAGCAGAACAAGTGATTATGGCCACCAACATGAATAACAAAAAATTGGGAGAAAATAAAAAATTGAAGTTAATATCTGCTTTTTGGAATTGAAGTAAAAGAATCATGAGCAGACAATGCTCAATACCAGTCCAATGTGATACTGATAAAAAAAACCATGTAGATTATTCAAATTTAAAACAATCTAAAAACACGTCACTCTTATTTATCCTCACCTTGTAAAAGGCAGATGTGTCATCTGCTTGAGCATCAGGCCATTTCTTTGCATCAAGATCCATAACAGAGCCGGATTCGAGGTTGGTTATGACTACCTGAGAACAAAAAGATGAGATGAACAGTAGAAAAGATGGCTTTTAAAGGAAGAATTCAGACTAGATGTGAGGACCTTAAGAGGATGCAGAACGACCAATACACGAGGTGCCGCCTTGTTTAGTTCTTCTCTTATGTGATGCTCAAGGCGATCCAAACGAATCATACTACAATCACTGTGGCACAAGATGTTAAAACATTAATGAAAGACTCAGCAAATAGGAAAAGCCAGGTTTGTCTGCATGTACATATAGTGTACTAGCCCATAACTACACATATAACAAGTGCATGAGATGAGAATGAGCATTTTCAACCTTCTAGTGATTCCAATTCCTCGTACAAAAGCATTTATCGCAGTTGAAGTCACACCCCTACGCCGTAAACCAGCTAATGTCATGAGACGAGGATCATCCCAACCATCGACATATTTGTTCGTCACAATGTAATTTAACTAAATCACATCATAGTGGAAGAATATTACATTTATAACTTAATCAACTCAATAAAACAAACTGAAAATTTCCATACAAAAACATCTTATTTGTTTCACCTTCCGTTTAGACATCACAGTGTTTGTAACATTCAAACGTGAGTATTCCCAAACATATGGCTGGTAAAGGTCCAGTACATATAACAGCCAGTAGTATGAAGCACGCCTTGTCTCAAATTCAAGTGTACATAGCTACACAAACCAAAACCCAAACATAAATATGTCTAAGAATGACATGGAACTTTAAATAATTAACTGAGCACAAAGTATAAGAACTCAATACACTATTTGTCGGGAAAGGCAGCAAGAAAACATAGATCTTGCATGCCATAGACGACTGCATACTTTTGAAATTTTACGTTTAAAGTTTGTTGAATAAAAAAAAAAAAACTGAAGATCTTAAATCTGCAACATTAGGTCCATGAAGCAAGAAACTATCTTATGAGTTGAAAAAAAAAAAATTGATAAGCACAAGCTGCTTAAGCAATGGGGAGGACCAACATGGTTACATTTCTCATGATTATTGATGAAGCCCCAAACAGTTAACTAAAAGGAACAAGTTCCAGAAATTTGGGAGGACAGGGCAGTATACATTCTTAACATTCATGCATGAGGATGGCCATAGGCAAGTAAAAGTTCTCATTGCATGAATAATTTTGTTTGGTTAAGTTAGAATAACATAAACCATAAAATGGTCAAGTTAGAATAACATAAACCATAAAATGGTCAAGTTAGAATAATATTTACAGACGAAAAGATTTTTTCTTTAAATTGCTTCTTCAAGCGTTTCTAAGAAATCAATAACAAATGGTCAACTTAGAATAACATAAACCATAAACTTCCATCTAATGCCTCCCCCTACCCTACGAAACATGACAAACAAAAGAAAAAAAAAAAAAAATGAAATGAAATGAAATGAAATGAAAAGACATTTTTGCCATACAGCATCCTACTGGTATTTAATTAATAGGTTTTGACCAAGCTTGGACTATGGCATCCTAACCTGTAAATAAACATCATTTAAATTTATTAATAATCATCAGACCAGTAACATGTAATAAACTTCAGTACATAAACATTTATTCTTTCAGACATACCATCCAAGGGGAAACTGATGGTGCATCAATAGCTTGGTTTGATACATTTTATTCTCTTGGAAGCCAAAGGCTAAGATCAGGAGTTATTCATCAATAAAAGGTTATTTACGTCCAAGGGAAAGTGTTCTTGGTAGTTAATAGATCATTATTGATATAATAGTAATTTATTGATTTAACTAAGTTCTACTGTTCACAGGTATTTTGGTTTGGTTCTGCTGGAATGGGCCCTACTACTGGCCCCTGGAGAGTTATTTTGCTGTTTGAGTTATTTAGGCTTTACATGCTCTTTGCTTTGCATAAGTTGGGACTTATATCTAAGTCAAATGAACCTAAGATTCCTAGTCCTAGTTGGAGAAGTTAGTATTTACCAACATATATCTCTTTCTATTTTGAGAGTTCTTGGTAGAGTTGATGTTCACTAAAGATCTGTGAGTTTGAGAGTTCTTGGAGAATTTCTGATGAGAGTATTTTTTCTCTTTTCCTTCTTTTCTCTCTCTATTGCTACATATTGTTGGTTCACAGACCAAAAAAAGCCAATTAAACTGATATATTCAATTTAGGCAGTTTGCTCATAACTTCTAGGGTTAAAGTACCTTGTATGTCTCTGCACCATAGCAGAAAGTATATTTTAGTCCCTCTATCCCAATTTTGAGTAATTTAATATCGATACTTTTATATTTGTGAACAATGAAGGACAATTTAAAACACCATCAAAGAAGCTGTTAACCATGCTAACGTGTCGATAACAATATGCTGACAAGTAAAATTTCGCAAACAAATTAATGATGTGGACTTATATTACTTCTTTTTATTGATGTGGAGTATTTTTAAAAAATTAATAAATAAAAATCCAAATGTAGCATTCTTTGCCACGTGTCAACATGCAGCATGGGATGAGTGTGAAAATCCCACACATGACAAATAATATGTTTTTACGATGTGATATAATATTATATTTAAATAGAATTACACCAAAATTGACATGTGACTTTTTTAGCCACATGTCAACAGCCTGGCTTTGGCTGTTTAATTTTTTTATTGTTTAATTGTAGTATCACCGTTTAATTACATTTTTATCTCATTTTTTCTCCTTTATCTCTTAACTCTTCATACATCTTGCCCTTCAACATTACTTTACTTCCAACCAGCATTGAGCTGGATCCTCAGCCTCCCCCCCCAACAAAATACCTATCTCTCCCTTCCCTCTTCTTTCCCCCTACCCGATTTCCTCTTCCTCCCTCCCTATCCTGTTCCCCCTCCACCAGTGCTCTCTCTTTATCCCCCGTCCCCTCCTTTCCTGCTCCATCCCATAACCTCACACTCGCCCTATTTCTCTTGTTCTTTAGCTATACAAAATAAAGATCACAGTTAACCCATAACCATGACACTTATCACCAACCAAGCTCTGCTAAATTTTAGAATAGATTGAAGTTCGCAGGTTATGGGTTTCTTGAGTAACAGGAATTTTGGATAATTTTTTGTGCCTAATTTCTACAGGTTATGAATAATTTTGTATTTCTTCCATTTTCTTTTTCCCATTGCTGGAGATTGATGAACGATGCAAAGCTTGAAGATATTATTGACTTGTTTGGAGAAACTGAAAGAATGTGAGAAATTTTCTTCAATTCAAAATTAAATAAAAAGAAAATTAAATGTTACTAAAGAAAAGAAAGCCACATGTCCGTATTTTGAAAAAAAAAAAAAAAAAAGCCATATGCCATTTTTTATTATTAAATCCACTTATTAGTCAGTTAAGGGGGGAAAACGGGTCTCAAGTGACAAGGTTCACACTCGACAAAAAAAATTCCACATCATCAATTTGTGAGCAAAAAATTACATGTTAGTGCCTTGAAGTAGAGCTGTCCATGGGCCGGGCCAGGCCATATTCGGATAGGAAAATTTTGATTGCCCAAGGGGGGAAAAAGCCTGTTTACTGTTTAAAATATATTAAAATATTAAAAAATTATTTTTATATTAATATCTATATGTTTTCATAATTAAACTTAAATAAAAAATGATTTTTTTATTGATTAAATAGTAATTTGGTCATGCAGGTTGCCCAGCCCTTGGACAGGTCTGCCTTGTCCACCATGTCAGCATGGCAACAGTCTTCTTTGACTGTGTTATCAATTGTTCTGTATTTTTTTTCAATTCTAAAAGTAAAGAGATTATTAAATTACTCAAAATTTGGTAGAGGGACTAAAACAGTACAAGGATGTACCGGTATATTAACCTATTTCTAGCATTCTTTCCCCTTAATTCCAGTTTGAGATAAAATGCCAATTGAATCCAACTCTAATTGATATCTACACCTAGACCCTAATTCTGATGTAGGCATAAACCCTAAAATCTCTAATTTTTTACCCCCAATCTAAGTAGGTACAAAGGAATCCTATATCACAGACATCTAGCATTTACATGCCTTAGAAGATAGACTAGTTAAAACTAAAAGGAAAATTACCCAAAATTGTCCTAGAAAGTTGCAAAAATTAAATAGGATAGTTAAAGAAGATAACATACTGAATGTGTGATATTCTCAAGAGAGTCCACGATGCAATGAGCATAATCATAGCTCGGATAAATGCACCACTTATCCCCTGCATGAGGGTGAGGAGTAAACTAGAGAGAGAACAAGATAGAGTATGTCAATAGTAGAAGCACATGGAAATGGACTCATTAAGTAATCAAACATATATAGGATACACACTTGCCTTGATACGATAAGCAATTAGGTCATACATATTAAAATTATCACTCTGCATATCTTGCTTCATCCTAAGTGTTGCTTTGCCCTCTTCGATCAGACCTCTCTTCATGTCATCAAAGAGTTTTAATGACTCGGCAATTGGTCTATCTCTCCAGGGGCTGTTCATCTTCTTTTCTCTATACTCCTTTATCTCTTCAGGGGTCTAACACCAAGAGAACCAGTGCTGGTTAGGTCAACAGAGCATTGGCATGAAAGCAAAGATTAAGTGCCAAACTATAACAAAAAAGCAGTGTGTGCATTTGTTGCTCCATGTTATGGATATTATCATGCATCAAAACCTGGTGATCAACATATGCATGACCCCTTCGTATCAGCTCCACTGCTAACTCATATAAATCTTGGAAATAATCACTGGTGTAAGTTATCTGCAAAAAATCCAATGCAAAACAGACGTCAACCAAGAAATGTTTAATAGTAACACTTACATTATCATGTTGAGAAATGTTATACCTTAAATGGTTCCCAGCCCATCCACTGGACAATTTCTTCAATGTGATTAATATATTCTTTCTTTTCAGCTTCTGGGTTTGTGTCATCATATCTAAAAATACCAAAGATAAGATTACAAAAGCATGCAGCTACAAACATCACTAATGCATTTGAGTTGACAAAGCACATTCAAAAATTACAAAGAAGTTCCATCAACTATTGAGATGCATAAACAAATAAAAATTTATAGAAAAACTTTAGATGGTAGAACAAAAGAGCAACTCTCACCTCAGGTAGCAGCATCCACCCCTCTCTTTTGCAAGGCCAAAGTCAACAAACATTGCCTGAAAATAGTTACAGCATTAGGAACAATCATTGTAAATTAAAAGTATATAAAATATTAAATCAATAAAGTGATTGTGTCCTTTCTGAATGAATTATCATAAAACTTACTTTTGCATGTCCAATGTGTAGATATCCATTTGGTTCAGGAGGGAAGCGGGTAAAAACTCTTCCCCCAGTCACCTTCAAGTGCTTGTCAAGCATTTCCCTTGTATTGCAACATCTTAGCACAGGGCCATTGCTGAAAAATACTTCTGTGTGCACCTAATATCCACAAGAGAGTTACCATTGATTGGACAGTCCAACTGATTTTCCAATGAAAAGGACACTATTAATCATGTAAAACCTTGCTTCAGTTCTCATCTTCTTTTCCTTTTGTTTTCTTTAATTTCCAGTTCTAGTTCTTTTAGAATTGGGACGGTAGGAGTCTATATAAATTTATACTCCTTTCTATTGGAAGATAAGAATCATTATCAGAAAATTTCAGCATTAGTGCTCTTGTGATTACTGATGCAATCAACCTTAACTGTGACTCCTAAGGAACCCTGAGTTTGAGGAATGGGAAGTTCTCCAATCCCCCTTGGATGTGACTCCTAAGGAATACTAGGTGTCAAGATCAGGAATATCTATCTTTTCTCTATACAACTGCTATTTTTGTACAAATTCATATCAGAAGAGAAAATTGCCTTAACCCTACCCTCTCTGCTATCCTATATCATCTTTACCCTATATATTTCTGATTTTCCAGTTTGTTAATCATCACCAGACCAGTAAACATGAGTAGCACAATTATATAAAACCAGAACTAAAGATGGAAAATAAAGATTCTAGCAACAATAATAATGAGGTGAATAATGTTGTCCCAGAATCTTGGATGAATAGAAGACAAGGGAAGAAGAGAAACTCTGCAAGACTAGTTTATCTATATACCTTTATATTGTCTTCTGGGGCAGGAAATATTGAAAATGGATTAAGTTCTTCTTCAGATGGCTGTGCAGGAGTATCATCAACAACAGCTTTATTCTATACAAGTGCAATAAGAACAGATGTCAGAGAAAAATTATATCACAGAACACAAACATGTAAGTTATGAAAAACATGTACTGATGCTCACCTCAACTTTAGCAGGTTTCTCTTTCTTTTCCTTCTTTTTTGAAGGCTTCTCATCATCTGCTGCAGTCCTCTCACCAAGTAATTCATACATTTTTGCATCTACAAGTTGCTGTTACCGAAGAAGAGAGCAGAATCAGAGAATTTTTATATTAATTAATATCATATTCACGCTGTTTTGAAAATATAGAAAATTACCTTAGCAATCTTTGGATCACCCCATGGATGCTTCTTCCTAACGCTCCCCAACAACTCACCAACTAGATATGATTGTAAATGATGAAAAGAAAATTAGAAAAATATACTAAAATCCACGTCTACAATAGAAAAGGTTAAAAAATCTCAGACAACATATATCACAATACGCAGACTAGAATAATTTAGAAAGCTGAGTTCAAAAAGAAAAAAAATAAAGAAACACATAACATGCTGCATATGCTATAAGGCAAGAGAGCAAGAGAGAGAGATAGAGAAATAACAAACCATTTGTTCGATATCGTCGCTCCAAAATTACAGCCTTATTCTCCTCAAAAATTTCATTGACAGTCTGCGTAATTTCCTCCACAGAAACTTCAACTCCTGTTCACAAGTGCAACGAAGTAGTGAAAATTGATAATATGGGGCATTAAAGAAAAACTAAAACAAACAACTCTCTTAAGGGAAACACTAACAACAAAATTAGGAAACAAAGCCAGTGCATTATCATTCAATGAAAGCATGAGCAATCTTTTTACATACCAACGCCGCATGCTTCTTCAAATTCATTCCGCTTAAAATTCTCGGTGGCAACATTTGAGAGAAACGAAAATGCAGCTTCTAACTGTGCTGGAGTCTTAACCTGCAAAAATCCAATTGCCTTAAAAAATAGTAATACTAATACAACCAAAGCACCCCTAACAATTCCCCCCTCAATCGCTTCCCTTTAATTAAGCTAATCAATATTGCGAAAACACAGATTATGTTCCGAATAAACCTTGGAAGAGACGACATATTCAAGTAAAACTGGACGATGAACCAGGGCATTCGCAGGGTACTTGGTGGCAACCTATGATACATAAACAAACCAACAAGCCTTAATCCCGATAGAAAAAATCATCTCCATTTTTCAATTTTGTGAACAATATAAATGAACACATAGGAATTAAACAAGAAAAGAATCAACTTACAGTGTATAAAAGATTTCCAACTGCACGGTCACATCCGTTAGTCAAAGCAGCCTAAAGAAAAAGAAAAATATATGAAATAAAAAGAATTATTATTATTATTATAAATAAAAGAAAACAAATCCAAAGTAAAGCAACAAAAAAAAAAAAAGTAAAATGTAGAAGAAGCGAACCTCGTGAATGACGGCAGTGAGATTAGCAGTGACCTTGTTGTTGGCGATGGTGTTACGAGCAGTTCGTTCGTCTAAACCAATCTTCAAGAAGAGCTCTAAGGTTTTATCAGAGTTTTCGTCTTTGACCACCATTTTCTTCGATTTTTTTTTCTTTTTTTGAGGATTTGGATTAGGTTGGAATGTAGGAAAAAGAGTGAGAGAGGATGGAGCTGGCTGTGTGAGAAAGGGAAATTGGTGAATATTGATGCAAACCCTAACTAGAAATAAATAGTCAGAATGGAATCCAGGGTGCGTTTTTGGCGTGAGGGAAAGGGTGAGATTCTGTGGAATCCGTTGGAAATTTCAGGTCGCAATCTGAAAGTGAAATTCAGCGATATTTTCTTTAAAATATATATATATATATATATATATATATATATATATATATATATATATATATATATATATACTACGGGAAATATCCGATTATAGCAACTTTGCTTCTTTGGTCAGAGTCCTCGAAATCTTTTGCCTTTCTTTCCTTGGGCTTCAAGTTCAAGGCAATCTAAGCAAACTGGTCTTTTTATTTTATTTTATATAAATTCGGTTTTGGATTAATCCGAGTTAATTTGTCAACTTGGTTTATTATTCATTTAATATTAAAAAATTAAAAAATATATTTTTATAATTAAATTTAAATAAAAAATTAATTTTTTATTATTTGAATAGTGATCCGAGCCGACTCGGATCACTGAAGATCCTGTTCAAACCCTGCCCAATACAAATCGGACTTGCCAGGCGGACTACTCAACCCATAAGCAGATCTAATCTTTATTAAATTTTTTTTTTAAAAGCAATCTAATTATTTATATCTATATTATACACATCATAAAGTGTTGAATTTACTTAAAAATCAAAATAAAAATAGAACAATAAAAAATTAAAATAACTTTGTCATTTAAAAAAATTACTCATTTTACTTAAATAATTTTTTCTTTACTAACTTTTTTTTAACCTATTTTTTCTTTTTCTTTTTATTTTTTTACCTATTTTTGGTTTTACTAGTATAGTGAGTATTCTAAAATCTAATATTTATAATAGGAAAAAGTATATTTATTCCACTGAGATTTGATAAAAAAATACACTTACCGCTTTAAGATTTGAAAAACACTCACTTATCCCCTATGATTTGGCACAAAATACACTAATCCTTTAAGGTATTATTTCTAAGTTAATTTTAAATCAAAAAAACAAATATACCCTTTATTAATTATTAATTATTTGTTTTTGTTTTTTTGCTTTCATTCTTTTTTTTACTCAAAACTTTTTTTAACTACAAAATTATCTTTAATTACTATCAAGTTAAATTCTAATTAAATTATATTATAATTCGAGTATATATGTTAAATATTTTAAACTTATGTCAATATGGATTGATTTAGTTGGTTGAGTACTCATTAGCGTCTTAACAAGCACATGGGTTCAAGTCTCATCAGCAATTCCACTTAGTGAGTGATTTATAGGTACCATTGTTAGCCCTCTGTAAAGCCTATGACATGCCCTAATCTTGGATTGAATAGTCTCCCCTCACCTAAACTTTTTTGTACCAAAAAAAATATTTTAAACTTATCTTTAATTCAATTATATATATTAACTTTGATATTTATAGATTATGTTATTTTTATTTAAAAATGAATCGATTGTCATTATTTAAAAAAGTTTAATGATAAAGAAATTGATTAAAATAAAAAATAAAAAAATGATCGTATTTTAATTTGTAAAGTAAAATTTGAATAAATATTAATTTGATTAACAGAATGCTAACATAATTAATTTTTCAAGAGATAAAATGTGTTTTTCAAAATAATAAGAGTAAGTTTATTTTCAATAAAATCTTATAAAAATAATTATATACTTTTTTATTCTCATTCTTTCCTTTTTTTCCTTTTTTTTTCTTTAACCAATTTCATTATCACTAAATTTTTTAAATAACAATAATTAATTAATTAATTAAAAATATTTTAATAAATTTATTTCAAAGTTAATATATAATTGAATTAAAGATAAGTTTAAAATATTTAACATGCACTTGAATTAGAATATAACTTAATTAGTATTTAATTTAATAGTAATTAAAGATAATCTTAAGACTAAATAAATTATCATTATTTTGTAGTTAAAAAAGTTTTGATTAAAAAAATGAAAAGGAAAAACAAAAAAATTAAATGATTAATATTAAAAAGGGTATATTTGTTTTTTCATTTAAAATTAACTTAGAAATAATACTTTAGGAAGGTAAGTGGATTTTCTATCAAATCTGAGGGGGTAAGTGGGTGTTTTTCAAACTAAAGAGGGTAAGTGGGTGTTTTTCAAACTAAAGGAGGAAAGTGGATTTTCTATCAAACCTGAGGGGGATAAGTGTCTTTTACTCTTTATAATATTAAAATCTCTTGCTAAGTATGTGTCACGAGTTAACTGGATACCAATTCAATAAAAAAAATTTACTTAAAAAACTAAATAATGTAATAATATTATCGACAATTACGTACTTTTATATATATATATTTTTTTTTTAAAAATCACACATAAAAAATTACCCATACTTAACTTTTTTTTCCTTTGTTAAAAACTACCCAAACATCATTTTTTTTTCTTTCACCACATAATATGTATACATATTTCTAATTATTATAAAACCCTACTGAAGTAACCTCAACTCAGTTGGATAAAAAAATTCACGTAATAATAAAAACACAAAATTAATAAGGATATATTAATCTTTTACATTCTTTAAAAATATGGTTTAAATAGACTTCACCTATTTTTCTCTATTTTAAAATTGTAAGTGAGTTACATTTTCTTCTTTTTGACTATTTTATACTTTTAAATAAATGTAATTGTTTTCTCTTTTACTATTTATCTAAACAATATAATTTTACTACTTCACGGGCATAGCGAATATGTTAAAAACTAGTATATTTAAAAAGTTAAGTAGATATGTCTAAGAATTGGACTATCCGTCCAAGATCGAATGCTCGTCTGATATTTGAAAGGATTTAAATAGAAATATTAGGCTCAAAAAACGAGCTTGAGTAAAATGGGGTCGGGCCTAGAACATGGCATTTTTTGCTCAAGCTCTGCCCGACCCGTTTTACTATTACTAATATAGATTTTCGAGGGAGTGGTCCTTTTACAAAGAAATCGATCCCTTTTTAAAACAGATCTCTGTGTATAAATTTGGTCGAGCATGTGCGGGTTTGAGTAGTGGTTTAACATGATCGAATCAAGTATGGGCAAAAAAATTTATCCATATTCCGGGTCGGGTCAAATTTAATTAGACAATATTTATTAATATGAAACCTATATCCAACCCAAATTTGACCTGACTCATAGACATCTCTAAAGTTAAGTACATAATATGTCAAACCTCTTTTATTTACTTGTCATTTAGCTTCTTAAGACATGACACCTAGTCTCTAATAGGTTACTATACAATTTCCATAGTAGCATGAGATAAAAAATAAAAAAAAAATAAAAAAAAAACAAAACAAGAAGATATACAAAAACTTTTACTCTCTTGACATTTGAAAATTTCTTAAAAATTCCATCACCTTCAATCATCGCCATAATTGCCTCAGCCACTTACAAGATCACTAAACACAAAACTTACAAACAAAAACCTTTAGTCATTCCCCAAAAAATCATCAAATTAACAAATCACATCCAACCATCCATTATAATCAAATCTAGTATCAAGAAAAAGAAACTTGGTGAAGAAAAAAAAAAGGAAGGAAGGAGTTGTCGGAACAATGGCTATGATAGCAGATCACTAAAAAGAAAATAAAAGGTTGTTGTGAAGGATTAAGGAGTGTGATAGAGAGATTCCAATACAATAAAAAGGGAATAAGAAGAAAAAAAGGGGAAAAGAGAGAAAAGTTGTCCTTGGTGATTGTAGAAGCATAAAGGAAGTGGTGAGAGAGGTCTTTGGGTAGTTGTAATTGAGGTTAGAGGGAAATAAAAAAAAGTTTATGGTTAGTTTTAGAAGATGAAAACGACAATGTTTTCATGGTTGTGGTAGTGTAGATATAAAATAATAAAAAAATAAAAAAACTATCATTTCGGGACAAAAAAATTTTAAACAAAGGAAAAAAAAAGAGAGAAGTGTGTTGTAGACCTGTTTATGGATTGAGCTGGGCCTAGGCCTCATATTAACAAGCATTATGACTACTCAGGCCATGCCCAAAACATGGACAAAAAATTCTGCCCAAGCTCAGTTAGCCATGTAAAATTACTACTTAGGCTCGCACAAATCTGCTCAAATTTGTACACAGTAGGACAAATCCTTTTTAAAAAGGGATCGATCATTCTTAAAAAAAAAAAATTATCCCTCTTAAAAAAAGATTGATCTCTCTTAAAAAGATCAATCCCTCTTAAAAATTTATATTAATAATAGTAAAAGGGGTTAGGCTAGGCTTAAACAAAAAAATGTCATGTCCAAGACCTTGCCTGTTTTTAAATGGGCTTTATTTTTTTGCCCAAACTAGTTTGTCGAATCCAAAATTTTTATCCAAACCCTCTCAAATATTGGACGGGCCTTCGAGTTTGGACAGATAATCCGACCCTTGGATAGATCTAATAAATTGTTAAAATCAATCCAATATTCTCTATCAAGAGCAATTCTTGACTCAACATTCAAACTCAAAAGATCAAGCCAAAAGCTCAAATTTAATCCAATATACATATAAAGGTATTCAATTTATTATTAAAGAAAAAATTCAAATGCTTTTTTGGCCCCAAAAATTAAAATATTTAATAATATATAATAAATATAATTATAATATATAAAAAGAAAAAAAAAATTATGAATCAAATCAAAACTGTTTCATAAAACTTTTTAATTGTTGTACATTTTATAAAAAAAATTTATAATTTATAATAAATTGAAACATTTTTAACTTGATCAGATAATTTATAATTTCAAAAAATTTAAGAAAAAAATTCAAATGTAGTGTGAAAAGTCAACAACAAAAAGAACATGTATATGTGAACAAGTTATCACTTACATTATTTGAACATATTGATTTATAGTTTCTCTTAAAAACATATAAATTATCTTTATTTGATATAAACTTGCATGTGCGTATCTTATTGTAGAATATAAAAAAAAGTGTAAATTGAAAAAAAGTTATTCTGATTAATGAAAACTTAATTTTATTTATTTTATCATTTTCTCTTTAGTCAATAATATTGTTTATTATATATTTAGGATTTTAGCAATCTATTTTCAAAAATTTAATCTATAAACATTAGATTAAAGTAATCCCAAGGTATTTAACATAACGTTGACAACTATTTTGTCATATTTCTTTTATTAATTTTTTCCTCCTCTGTTTGTGACACTTGCATTGACAGCTGTTGTTTGTCATTTCTTTTATTAATCTTTTTTCCCTCAAACCTTTACTTTTCAACTTCCTCTGTTTATGAAACTTTCACTGTAGCATGCAAATTGTTTTGAGCTTTGTTTGTATCGCTATCGCTTTAGGTGCTTATCTTTTCATCTTTTTACTTACTTTCTTCTTCTTTCTTTGCATTTTTTTCCTATTTCTTGGAATGAATTTCATAGTCACGGGTCCTACTTTAGCACTGTTTCACATTTGCAACTGTGGATGGTGGTTTGTGACCTTCCCATTTTCCAGTGAAATCGAGGATCGGAAGATCGGTGAGAGATAGCAATAGGATTCATCCATTTCTAGGCTAATTCAATGTTAGACACGCCCTTTGGGGGATTTGTTGGTCTTTTAAAAACACTTAACCAAAGGGCACAATCATTCCAGGTGCTTCTCTTTTTGTTTTTATTTTTTTCTATTTCTTTCAATGGGTACACATGAACAAACGAAAAAGACCATTCTCATTCTTTTTAATTTTCCTCATTATTCGATAAATATCGGGATTTTCTAGCGGGTGCGAGAATCGTCTGTAACTTTAAGGGCTTAGGGTGAACCCTTAAAATTCAACATGAATGCCACTATTGATGCATTTTGCTTATTCTTTCTTTTTCTTGAGTTTTTCCTCTAAAGATATGAGGAGTTATTGATATGCAGCTTACCTTTAGTTTTAATTTCTTGACTTTCCTGTTTCAGAAAATGCTATTTTCTTCATCTTCATGCATATGGTTCCTTCTTTTTCTTTCAATTATATGCAATCTACTAAAAGATAAATGTATCCTAAATTTTGAAATCAGTAAAAGAGCAAAGAAAGTATCAATATGCGCCACAATCTCCTTTTCAATCCCAATTCTTGCCTTAGAATTCAAACTTTCATCAATCATATCACCTTCCTCATCACCATTCTTCAGTTCTCTTTCCTCGATTTTTCGTGCTACCCTAGCCACCGCTCTAATTTCTTCAACTTTTTCTTCCAATTCAGAATCATCCCAATAAAACAATGGCTACTTGTATTCTAAACAGTAAATGAAGGTAATCAATATCTTCTTTGTTTTTCGGAATCACCAAATTGTCCTTCATTTCGTCACCAATCCATATATGGTATGGAAATGGAATAGTATTTGACTATTTATTTGTTCTAATCAGTCTTTACCTTCATTAATGTTCTATTCCATTCCAGTCCAGTCATTGCTATTGCTTGCAGAATACTTAGTTGGTTGCAATCTTGGTATCCTTGCACCTCAATTACATTACAATTTTTTGCCCTATTGGAATGTCATGGTAGAAGTAAAACTAATCTGATTTTCATCTCAGACCTTGATTTGGTTTTATATGTGTTTGTTTTATGGAATTGATATTTTTTAGTTTCTTTTTAAAACTGTATTTTCATGTGTTCAGGTTTTTTTGTTGAATTCTCACATGTTCAGTTTTTTATTTGTTTATGATATTTTGAAGGTTGTCAACTGATTTTATTTATATGTATTGTATTTGCATTTTTTGTATATAACAGTGAATCAGAAATTGGGAGGGTTACCTGCTTGAAGATCGACTATGAGTTGATTTTGGTTTCTACTATTATCACTTCTATATTTGTTTTACATGTTGATTGATGGTGCATGTTGTTTTTGTGCTAATTTTATTTGTTTTTGATATTTCAAAGATTGTTAACTAATTTGATCTGTATGTATTGTGTAGCAATCGATTTTGACCCGGGTCTGAATTGGACCCGGGCCATCTGCGGGCCCAATACCCGAACCCAGGAAGCAAGCCACTAGGCCTTGATTGACCACCAAACCCTTGGGCCTGCTCCAGTAGCAGGCCAGAGGGCCCAAAGCAGACCACCCTGCAGGCCACCCAGGCCTGCTGGCCCAGCCTGTTGGGCAGGCCCCCAAGCAGTCAACCCTAGCACCTACAAACCCTAGCCCACCTGCAGCAGCCACCCTAGGCCACTCCCTCGGTTGCCCTAGCCCCCTCCAACATGCCACCCACCTGCATACACCCAACCACCATCACAGTCCATTATTTTCTTTTCTTTCCATTTGTTTAAAGCCTTGGCCAAAACCCAATCCCAGAAGATCTGGGATTCCTTAGGGAAGGGTTCCGAATCCTCTACAAATAACACAAAAACCATGGCTGTTGTAAAATTTCACAACGCAAGTGCACATATCGCAAACAAGTAATAAAGTGGAAGTAAAGTGTCGAACCCACGAGGAATTGTTATTAATTTTGCTAAGTACTAAAATTAGAACAACTCAATCTTATCTAAACAATTAAATAAAGATAGTAATTGAAAACTAAAATTAAAAGAAACTAATATTGAAAGTAAGTAAATTAAAAAGGGTGAATTCAATTAATTATAAAAGCCTAGGATTACAACTTCCCTCAACACTTCGCTTGAATCTCTCTCTACCTCTTCACTTGATTAATGATCCTGAATTGTTAACCTAGAGTTCTATCTTATTTATAAGCATCTATCGATGGTTTTATAAAAAATCATTCCTAACCAATTAACTATATGTCTATGATAATTGAATTAAAGAAGAACTCATTAAGCTTAGGCTCTAACAATGGTTACACATGACAAGAAAGTATATTTCTATCCTACTTGCAGATCAATTCATCCTAATAAATGAATATGAAACATGTGTCATTCAATCCATGTCTAACACTAAACTCTCTATGTCTAGTTGTATTTAGGTTAACAAATCAATCTAATTGGTGGCCAATCAATTAGAAGCATTAAGAACAAGAATGAACAAACAACTCAATAAACCATTAAATCAAACTAGAGAAAGAAAGTAAATTCAAACTATGTGTTGAGTTCCATTGAAATCTTAGTAAAAAAAAATTAGTTCATGATAATTAATGAAAACAAATAATAAAATAGTTTCACCATCATCAACTACACAAGAAAAAAAAAAAAAAAAAAGAAAAGAGAAAAGAAAAGAAAAGAAAAGAAGAAACTAAGAGTTGTCAATTCTTGAGTCTTCAATCTTCTTGAGATAATTTGATGGTGGCTATCTTCTTGAGAGAGAATTAGGTTTCTAGATGTCTAATCCTCTTTATTCTCACCTAAAAGAGTCTTATTTAAAGTGTCCAAGGCCTCTTGGAGTCCCAAACTTCGTTCCCAAGCAACCAGGTAAAAATCAAGCTTTTTTGCATTTTTTCACGATTTTGCGGGTACTGTTCACAAGTCGGTGACTTTCTGTCCGCTACCTGCAGGTTCCATCGTCTTCTCAAACTTCGGAAGCAGTTTTGACTTGAAAAATCTTGTCCGATTTTGACACGCCTTACACCGTTGGAAAGGTATGGACGTCAGCTTCAAAAGTTAAGAGAGAGTTTTCTTATTTGAAGTCTTTAAGACCAAGTTTTTCTTGAAAGAAGCTCTAGAGGTTGAATCTGCCTACTCATTGGAATGCATCGATTTTTGTCGTTTTGCAATAACAACTAAATAACTATTTTTAAACATAAAATGAATAATTAAAATAAATATAAAATATCTAAAACTAATCAAATCCTAATAAAATCCTCAAGGACTTAGCCGATTCAAAAGCAAAAAAGGTGGAAAAATAACTATATTTCCTAGAGTTATCACACCCCCAAACTTGATATTTTGCTAGTCCTCGAGCAAAACAAAACTAAACAGCTAACTAAATAAAATGACACAACATATCACCCAAGATAAATGCACTCAAACAATGATTTCTTAATTTTCCTCAAAAGTTACCTCAAAATCCTGATTCAAAGTAGAGCATAAACATAATCCAAATCTATGATTCAATTCAATCGTAAACTTCATGCTTGAATGGATTTTCAGTGTGTGTATATAATCTCTTTGCAAATAATCACATGCAATCTAAATAAGTTTATGCCAATGCAAAAATACAAATTAGTACTGGATTCGCATATGTTTGCTTTTCATCTCTCTCTCCACTAATGTAGACTAACACTTCATCAAGGATCAAGTAGGTCTTTACTAAGCTTCTAATGTAAGGCTAGGTCAAGGTATGATAAAGGATAAATTTCGGTTTAAGTTCACCCATAGACACTTTACATTTTTATCAGGATTTTTGAGACCCATAGTCTTTTCCTCAAATTACATTCTCCATTCTTTCTTTGAATATGCTTCCTTTTTGCTTCACCAATTTATTCATATTTTTTTTTATGTTTTCTGTTCTTCGTTTTCGAAGAACCATAACTTTTTTTTTTCTTTTTTTCACCACTTCACCCAAATTCGACATGGCTCATAATTCTTTCCTATAATATCATCACATGCCTATGTAGTGAAGGTTAATCATGATTTTTCTTATTTGGCTAGGCTAAAAGATGTGGCAGTCAAAGAAAATTGATATATCAATAGGCACAAAGAGGTAGACTAAGGATAATCATATATAAAGGTAAGCATGAAAGGCTCAAACGATCCAAAGATGGCCTAAATCACTTCCTCAACTTAGTGTTGTCTAGGATTTCGCCTTGAGAGAGAATCAAACAAATTTTAGGTTCTAGAGATAATTGCAGTTCACATCAACATAATCAGTCTTTAAAAAATCAATGCAAATCTAAGCAAGAGATTAAGTGCTCAATTTGTTGAAAATCACATCCTAACATGAAACTAACAAAAGAATTTAACACAAATTTTTCTCATGCTTATGTTTTCCCAAGAATCAAGATAAATCAATAACTAAAATTCATCATTGGATAAGAATTCCATCATAATAAGTGCAATATATCTCAAGCAAAAACAAAAATTTTAGACTCCTAAAAGAATTAGACAATCACACAAACTAAAATAAATCTAAAGACACACCCTCAAACTTAAAACAAACATTGTCCTCAATGTTTAGAACTAAAAAGAGTAAGAACAAGAAAACTCCCCTATCGATGAAAGCAATGTAGGAGAAGCTTTAGTTTTCCTCTTAGACTGCATCATGCTTGTCCAAGTTGGGTGAGTAGTCACTACAAAAGAAAAAAAAATAAAAAGTTTAGAACTTGAGTTGCCTCCCAAGAAGTGCTTGATTTATAGTCATCGACTTGACTATCTCATGCCCATTAGCCGGCATCCTTCCACTTGAACCATGAACCATTGCCCCCTCTTTTTCTTTGCTTTATGAGGCCTTGCATTCACAAAATTGTGGCTTCCATGCATTTTGGAAGTAGAACGTGAAATTGCTTCAAGTGGTGTATGTAGACACCTAATTTTGTCCGAACCACTAAACAGGTATGTTTTCTTTCTATATTGATGTTTCCGAGTGTAAAAAGACTTTTTTCATCCTGCAGGTGGTACTCCAAGACTTAGTTTAAGAGGGCGAGCATAAAAAGTCAAACTTGAAAAAAAGTCAACCCCAAAAAAAGTCAACCCCGAAAAAGTCAACCTCAGAAAGTCAAACAACTGAAAAAGTCAACCCACTTTCAAAATCAAGATTTTAAGTTCAATTGAAAAATGGTGAAAGAATTTTGATAATCCGAGGTCTACATTGAAAGATATGGAGTTCGGAAGTGGGGATTTGGAGATTCAGTAGAAAGAAAACCCTAATCCAAGAAATTTGGGGAAAAGTGCTTAAACGATTAAATTGGTCGAAATTGAAGGTTCCAAATGAAAGATAAGCACTGACTATGGGTAATGGAAAAGTCACTTGCAAGAAAAACCGAAAGAAAAGTCAATCCGGGAGAAAACCGAGAATTAGGATTTTTAGTGGATTTCGGTGAAATCGGGAAGAATCACAGAAATGGCCCGACTTGGTAAGACCAAAGCCCCCAATGGATTAGGAATGATTAAAAAAGGATAGCCCAAGGCTCAGCTTGAAGAAAATCTAAAAATCGGACTTGTTTTGAGGAAAACCGGGTTTCGGAGGCAAAAGGGCAAAATTGGAAAATTTGGGAAAAATAGCAAATGGACTCCAAAAATTCTGAAAATTTGCAAATCTCATTTTTAAATTATTTGGAAGATATTGGCAAAAGAAAATCTTGATTCGAAGTTCGTTTGCAAAATGGCCAAATCCCGGGCCTCCTATGTAATAATTCAAGCTGATAAATCCCGAAAAAAATACCAAATGAGCTCTAAAAATTATGAAAACTTCTAGATCACACTTTTAAATTATTTGGAAGAGATTGGTGAAGAAAAATCTTGATTTGGAGCTCGTTTAAAAAATGGTAAAATATAGGGGCATAAAAGGGCATTTTTGGAAACAAAATCCAAATAAATAGCAAACGAACTCGGATAATTTTGAAAACTTCTAGAACTCAATATTTTATTATTTTGGAAGTATTAAAAAAATAAAAATTGAATTTGGAGTCTGTTTGATATTTATTTGCATCCGGGGGGCAAAACGGTCATTTCACTCAAGCAACCGAAAAGGGCTTCTTTGGGCATTTCAAAAAATCAGAGTTGGGCTGCAAAAGAGAAGTGCTGGCCTGCCCAAGCCCAAAGGAAGAAGGAAGCTTCTGATTTTTCAATCAAATGGCTAAAAATCAAGAGTTAGTTAGAGATTCTCTTTGATCAAGCCATGGTGATTAAGCCACATAGGCCAAGAGAGATGTCAACATTATTCTTTAACAGCTGTAATTTGAGAGAGCTGATATGCTAATCTAAAGGTGGTAATTTCATGATTTTTTCACCTTGAATTATTAGCAATTTGATGGGAAATTGGTTACAAAAAAATGACAACACCTTGGGCAATTAAAGGGACCATTCGGCCAGCCTTGTTTGGGGGGTCAGAATTTCATTTTTTTCATCTTCATTTTGCTGAGTTCTTTTAGTTTTTACTTAGTTTTTCTCTTCTTGGTTGAAAGCAAAAAAGAAAAGTTTAGAAAAGAAAAGAAAGTTTGAAGAGATAAAGCTTGAAATATAGCTTCTTGAGGTTGCTCTTGAGCACCAACTCTTGCACTTTCTTGATTTTCTGTTCTTGTTTTTGCTATTTTGATTTCTATTTGGTGAGTTTCCATTTTAAATAAATGTTTTTTATTGTTCTTTTCAAGTTCTTCCTTCATCTCCTTCTTAAGTATATTTTTTACATTTTATTTTTACAATAAACTCACCATGGCCAAATGGCCTACATTATTTATTTAAGTTGCTGTTTTGGTTTATTTTATCATATTGTTTATGTTATTTTCTTTGATTTTGATGTTTTAAATGTTATGTTACTTCATATTCTTGAGTTACATTTTAATTTGGTTGCTTTGTTTGTTGCCATTTATGTTTTAAATATCATGTTTTTGCATTTTTAATTTTCTATTTTCATGATGTTTAAATTTGAGCATGTTTTAGATTTAGTATATCAAGTGTTTGTGAAAATGCTTATGTGGTCTTTGCATGATTTGAGTTTTATATCTTAGTTGAGCATGTTTTAGATTTAGTATATTAAGTGTTTGTGAAAATGCTTGTGTGGTTTTTGCATGATTTAAGTGTTATATTTTAGTTGAGCATGTTAGTATACCAAGTGTTTGTGAAAATGCCATGCTTGTTGGAGCTTGAGGCCATTTGGCTACTCCATGTGTTTTGCATTGTGTGTTGCATTTTTTTCCATGTTAGTTGGTAGGTTTTTGCATTTACATGTCATTTGATTTAGTTTTGCATGCTAGTATACCAAGTGTTTGTGAAAATGCCATGTTTGCTAGTTACATTATGCTATTCGGCCCTCTTGGAATTTTTGCATTTTATGTGCATTCTTGCCATGTTAGTTGATAGGTTAGCATTTGCATGATATTTGATTGAGTTTTTAGTTTAAGCATGCTTTGTATTTGTGAAAATGCCATGCATATTTTAGTTATTAAGTTAGGTTTATTTGCCATGCATGTTCATGCATTTTAGGTCTAGGTTGCATTAAATGTCATGCAAGTTCATTTAGGTCTAGGTCACTTTATGAATGCCATGCATTTTTTCATGACATTTAGATTTAAGCTCATGCATTATGTTTGCTGTATTGTTTCATGCATTTCATGTTCATGCCACTTGAATAATGACTTGAGCCAATTAATGGTTCAAAGTCATGCTCTCTTGAGCACACTTGTGGAAAATTAAGTTTGTCAAATTGATTATTCTACCTTTGTGATTTTTTTTACTTAGCCAATTTTTATCTAACTTTCAAAAAGTCCTAGCTACTGTTTGTAAGTCATTTTATGAGTTTCAAATATTTTTACTTTGATTTTTAAATGATTTTATCAAAGGCAAAAATGTGTTTTCGGCAAAGCAGTTTTTTTTTTATCCAAAACTCGTACATCTCTGATTTTTTTGGGAATACATCTTTAATCAGAAAATTAAACCGATTTTTTCCCTTGTAGTTTTACATGTCCTGAGTCTCCAGTATTTTTTTCAGAATTGTTTGAATTTTTAAAAATAGGATAAAAAATCATGGCTTAAAACTGGACAGTGGAGTCAGAATTTAATTTAAAGAAAAATCGTTTTTCTGTTTTGGTTAAGTTACTTAGAGTGGGCTGATTAAGAGGGTTAGCTACTGAATTAAGGTAGTTTCTAAGCTTTTTCAAACTCTAAAAATGGTTTTTCAAGTCTCGGGTTGAGGGTAGTCAAGTCCGGATTTTTAAACTTAGGAAATTAGAGCCATTTAAAAAAAGATTTAGCCCAATTTTTATTTTTTAATTCAAGCTTTTTAAAATTGTTTTCAAACAATCACAAAGTATTTTGGTTTTAGAATATTTAATTTGACATATTTTCCTAAGGTAGCCAGATATCTTTTTAGATATACGGATTTCCTTAATTAAAGGAAAAAATACATTTCATGCATTGCATTTTCCATATTCATGCATTTTATATAATATGTGATTCTTGCTATGATAATTTCTATGATATTGTTATGATTTTGAATTATGTTATATTGTTTATTATATGATTTGGAATATTTCATGATATCCTATGCTTTTTATTTAATTATTTTCTTTTGTCATATTATTTAGCATATGCTATGTTCATGCATTATTATTTTCATTTTTATTTCCATGCATATTATATGATAGCATCATTTTATATTCCATGTCATTTAAATTATATGCCATATCATTCATGTTTGCCATGTCATTTAAATTATTTCATTTCATATAGAATATGTTATGTTACTTAGGTTATTTTATTTCATTTAGAATATATCATGTTACCTAGGTTATTTCATTTCATATAGAATATGTTATGTTACTTAGGTTATTTTATTTCATTTAGAATATATCATGTAACCTAGGTTGTTTCATTTCATATGGAATATATTGTGTTACCTAGGTCATTTCATTTCATTTAGAATATATCATATAACTTAGAATATTTCATTTCATTTAGAATATGCTAAGACATTTAAATTATATCATGTCATTTAGGATGCATTATATTATTTAGATTTTGCCATGTCATTTTATTTATGTCATGCATATACATATTCATATCTTTTAAAATGTTTTCAAAAGGATAATGATTTTTCAATAAAAAATAAAGATATTCTCGAGTTAAATAATTCATGAGTTCTCTACCGGGTTTGCTAGAGGGAATATCATCAATTATCATTAATAAAGGAATATCTTTCTTTCAAAAAAAGAGAATGATTCGGAAAGTTTTTCAAAACTAATAAAAATTTCTATATTTTGCCACGTTTGTTGGGGAATATAGGAAAATTTTGAATTTATAAATTCCGAATCATTTTCAATTAAAAATGGAATTGTTTTTCTTTAAATTGGGAATTAACTTGAAATACTAAATTTAAAACCGATTTCTTTTACCGAGACTTGAGATAACACACGATTAATAAGGTACCGATTTATACGGGCTTTGTGGGGGTGCTAATCCTTCCCCGCACGTAACCGACTCCTGAACCCGCTTCTTTGATTTCTCTGGTTTTAAAAAGCAGACTTGAAATTGGTTTTTAAAATGTTTTAATTAATTTTTAAAATATTTTATAAAACCGGTTTTAATAGGTGGCCGATCACACCTAGCTAAAAAAGATTGGTGGCTACTCCATGTCTTTTTCCAGGTCATTTTCAAAACCTTCATTTTTCTAGAGGAATTAAGTCGACTTTTCCTCGGTTTTTTTTAATGTCACGCTTAACGAATAATAAAGTCTTGCGATGAGACTCGTTATTTTTTAGGTTGCGACAGTGTAGTGGAACAATTTTCATTGAATGCTTCTTTGGAATCCCTGTTCACCACTTTGACTGCGAAACATTCATCAAATTCGTTAGGAAACTTCATAGCCTTAAAAACTTTAAAAGTTACCTGTTGGTCTAGAACTCTCATGGTAAGTTCTCCTTTTTGCGCATCAATGAGAGTTCTACCAGTGGCTAAGAATGGTCTCCCAATAATTATGGGTATTTCACTATCTTCCTCTATGTCAAGCACAATAAAATCAGCAGGAAAGAAAAATTTGTCAACCTTGACTAGCACATCTTCAACCATGCCTCTTAGATGTTTGATGGATCTATCGGCAAGTTGCAACATCACTGTAGTGGGCTTTATTTCCCCCAAACCAAGCTTGCGATAGATAGATAGAGGCATTAAATTGATACTCGCCCCCAAATCACATAAAGCTTTACCAAAAAATTTATCACCAATGGCGCATGGAATGGCGAAGCTTCCCGGATCTTTGAGTTTAGGTGGGAGTTTCTTTTGAAGAACAGCGCTGCACTCTTAAGTAAGTGCAACTGTCTCAATCTCATCCAATTTCCTCTTCTTAGATAAAATTTCTTTCATAAACTTGACATACTTAGGCATTTTTTCTAAAGCTTCAGCAAAAGGTATATTAATAAGGAGCTTTTTAAATACCTCAAGAAACTTCTAAAACTGTTTGTCAAGCTTATTCTTTTGAAGACGCTGAGGAAAGGGTGGTGGTGGATAGACTAGAGGCTTCTTCTCTTCTTCTTGAGCCTTCTCAATTTCTTTTTCCCCCAAATTTTCCACTTCAAGAGGCTTGGGCGGCAATTTTGACACTTTTCTTTGAAGACGTTGAGGAAAAGGTGGTGGTGGGTAACCTCGAGGTGTCTTTTCTTGAATTCTCTCATTATTCTTCTTGCTACCCATTTCTACTTCTTTCCCACTCCTTAATGTAAAGGCATTGCATTGCTCTATCCCATGGCCCTTAGGATTGGTTTCAATATCACTTGGAAAAGATCCCCTAGGACGATTGTTAAGTGCATTAGCAAGCTAGCCCACTTATGTCTCGAGATTTCGAAGTGTCGCTGCATGAGTCTGATTTGTCGCTTCTTGACTAGCCATGAACTTTGTAAACATATCTTCCAATGATGTCTTCTTATCTGGAACCGGAGCATGGGCTTGTGATGGAAAACCAAGAGGGATTGCTAGTTTATCTTGTGATGAAGGCCCTTGATTGTTATTCCAGGAAAAGTTTGGGTGATTTCTCCAACCTGGATTGTAATTGTTTGGATATGGGTTGTTCTGTTGCCTATTATAGTTTCCCACATATTGAGCAAATTCAGCCTTGGTTGGGCATCTATGACTGTTGTGTCCTTCCCCATAATATTCGCATGTTACAGATGGGCTTTGGACTAAATGCACACTCATAGTGTCAAATTTCTTGGACAAAGCAGCCATCTTTGCTGATAAAGCACTGATCTCATCCAACTGATAAACACCTGGAGCTTTCGTTGGCAAAATTTTCTCAGTGGACCATTGATAATTATTGGACGCCATCACCTCAATTAAATCATAAGCCTCATCAATTTCTTTCCCCATGAGTGATCCACCTACTGCAGCATCTATAGAATTTCTAGTAGGACCCATTAACCCATTGTAGAAGGTGTTTACCTGAAGCCAGTCAGGTATCCCATGATGAGGACATCTTCGGAGCAGATCTTTATAACTTTCCCAAGCTTCATATAATGATTCCGAGTCGTATTGCATAAAAGATGTGATATCATTCCGCATCTTAGCTGTCTTGACAGGAGGAAAATACTTGGCAAGAAATTTCTGGGCAAGATCAGCCTAAGTGGGAATAGAGCCAGTAGGAAGAGAGTTCAACCAACTCTTCGCCTTATCTCGAAGTGAGAAAGGAAGAGTCTCAATCTAATGGCATCATCAGTAACACCATTATGTTTGAAAAGATCGCAAACCTCCAGGAAATTCACGATGTGAGAATTCGGATCATCGTTCGGTAAGCCGCTGAACTGAACTAATGTATTGATCATCTGAAGGATGGCTGGCTATATCTCGAACGTATTGGCCTGGATGACAGGCATTTGAATACTAGTCTGAAGATGTTGTATGAGAGGAACCCCATACTCTCGCAAAGTCTTTGTTTGTCAGCTTCAGCCATTGTACCTGAAAATAAGAAAGCAAAAGAAAGTTTAAATTAAGACTAAGGTTGCTTGGTATTAATATTAACAAAAATAATAAACAATTCCTCGACAACGGCGCCAAAAACTTGTTGTCAGATTTTACCATGCAAGTGCACGTATCGCAAACAAGTAATAAAGTGGAAGTAAAGTGTCGAACCCACGAGGAATTGTTATTAATTTTGCTAAGTACTAAAATTAGAACAACTCAATCTTATCTAAACAATTAAATAAAGATAGTAATTGAAAACTAAAATTAAAAGAAACTAATATTGAAAGCAAGTAAATTAAAAAGGGTGAATTCAGTTAATTATGAAAGCCTAGGATTACAACTTCCCTCAACACTTCGCTTGAATCTCTCTCTACAACTTCACTTGATTAATAATCCTGAATTGTTAACCTAGAGTTCTATCTTATTTATAAGCATCTGTCGATGGTCTTATAAAAATATCCTTTCTAACCAATTAACTATATGTCTATGATAATTGAATTAAAGAAGAATTCATTAAGCTTAGGCTCTAACAATGGTTACACATGACAAGTAAGTATATTTCGATCTTACCTGCAGATCAATTCATCATAATAAATGAATATGAAACATGTGTCATTCAATTCATGTCTAACACTAAACTCCCTATGTCTAGTTGTATTTAGGTTAACAAATCAATCTAATTGGTGGCCAATCAATTAGAAGCATTAAGAACAAGAATGAACAAACAACTCAATAAACCATTAAATCAAGGTAGAGAGAGAAAGTAAATTCAAACTATGTGTTGAGTTCCATTGAAATCCTAGCAAAAGAAATTTAGTTCATGATAATTAATGAAAACAAATAATAAAATAGTTTCACCATCATCAACTACACAAGAAAAATAAAGAAGAGAAAAGAAGAAACTAAGAGTTGTCAATTTTTGAGTCTTCAATCTTCCAATCTTCTTGAGAGAATTTGATGGTGGCTATCTTCTTGAGAGAGAATTAGGTTTCTAGATGTCTAATCCTCTTTATTCTCACCTAAAAGAGTCATATTTAAAGTGTCCAAGGCCTCCTGGAGTTTCAAACTTCGTTCCCAAGCAACCAGGTAAAAATCAAGTTTTTTGCATTTTTTCACGATTTTGCGAGTACTGTGCACAAGTCGGCGACTTTCTATCTGCTACCTGCAGGTTCCATCACCTTCTCAAACTTTGGAAGTATAAACATGCTCAAGTGCAAAGTGAATTGCGATTGTTTTTATACTTTATTGGAATAATATCATGAGATGATATTAATAGATTAATGACATGAATTGATTCATGAGGAGAAATAAAATTTAACTGAGAATTAAATTACTTTCGTTTAGAAATTAATCTATCCAATAAATAAGCATGACAAAATTAGAAAGTGTCCAAAGCGACTATTCTAATTTAGGACTATCCACTAAGGATAGTTGGCCCAACTTAAGGCATTAAGATTGTTGGACCATTATTATTATTAGATAATATAATGGGCCTATTGATCCATCTTAGAATTAAATAGTTTAAGTCCAAGTGGATTAATGAAAATCTTGTGCAACAAGTAACAGGTGGCCGGCCAAGCATAGGGAGATAGGGATTAGGGTGTGTGCCACTATATAATGATATTTAGAGGTTGTTGCCGCCCAAGGAAGCTCTATTCTACTTGTGATATTCTGATTTTGCTTAAAAAAGGTTTGGTTTCAAGAAGAGAACTCCTTCTTAGCAAAACAGTGAAATCGCAGCCTCCCTAAACTCCCTAAGGCTTGCTGCAATTCCTCCTATCTTGGTGTTCTTCTTGCCGCTTCTTTACCTAGTTGAGTGAGATTGATTAAGGGAGAAAGATACAAGAATATATACCTTTTGATTGTGATCTTAGGATCAACTTGCTAGCACAAGTGAATCGCCATACCTTAAAGAAGGATTCATCAGCTATTCGTGTGGACTAGCTCTAGAAGAAGGACAATTGTGCTTCTTGTTGTCTTGGACGAATTGGAAGCTTTGTAGATCTTGGATTCGAGATTAGGATCTGCAACTTAAGGTTACGATATCTTAAGTAGGTAACTTCTAAATCATATGGGTGATTTAATTATTTTTGAATGTAACAAACCTATGCAAACACAAGCCTAAGATCCTGTTGTACTTCGGGTGCTTCTTTGTTTATTTCCTCTGCACTTTGATTATCATATTTTTGCATGAGCCCGAGTAGTATATTCCCAGCAGTGGTATCAGAGCCAAGGTTATGCTGTTTACATGAGGTTTATGCATGTTAATTTTTGGTGATATACAAGTTAAAGTGTTGTGTATTGATTTTAGCATGATTTCGGTTCCTATGTTTGAAAAGAAAAGTTATTTTCTTTATTTTGTTAAATCTGGAAAGCAGCTATATAATGAATTTAATCATGTTTAAAATTGTTTAAACGACAGATTAAAATTGTTTTAATCAACAAGGATTAAAGCCATGACATGTCTTAGTAAACCCGACAAGTTTTGATGTCAAAAACATAGTTTTGAATCAAGTTTTGTAAGCTGATTTGGAGATAATATAAAATTGATTTTATAGATGTTTTAGATCTGGAATTTTTATATTATATGCTGCCATTGAAGTTACAAAGTTGATTTAAGCTTAAAACGTTTAAGCAAAGTTGTTTTTGGACATGAAACATTATTACTACAATACTGAAATTTTTTGGACTATTTTATAGGTGTTTGCATGCCATAAAATTCAAGCATCAGTTTGAAAAGTTCCACATGTTTGCTAAGAATTTTGGACAGCATCTAAGGTGAATATGATTCATATATGATGGCTGATTTAGGCATGGAACATGACTGGACAAAGCGGCAATAGTTGCTGCAAACTAGTTGGCCGAACCACCACACCAAGGAGGCAATTGTTGCCGAATAGTGTGCAGCTGTAAGGGGCGGCCATTAAGCTCTTTGTAGGGCATCCAGTAGCTACATGTAGATGCCATACAATAGTCTGAACACTGGCTGGCAACGGCCATTTGATGGCCAAAGAGATTGCCTACGTCTAGGACACTAAGAGTTATAGTCCTGCTCTAACAAGGAAACCGTTTCCTAGTAGGAGTATGAATCCTAAAGGTTAGAAGAAAGATGTAGTATAATTAGGTAAGAGTTACCTAATGAGACTTTAAGTTCCTAAAGAGTTAGGATGGATTACAAACTTAAAGATCTGGTATAAGACAAAAATAGAAGTCCTAAAAGGTTTAGGATTTTATCATGCTAGAATGTTATGTCCTAATTAAGACAAGCAACCTAAAAGTTAGGTAAAGTCTGATTTCAAGATAGTCTTCTTAATTCTCAAGATGTTATTAAAAGTGTTTTAATAGTTGGAAATGAAATTGCTAGAATGATTTGATAAATTGTCTCAATTTTGTTTGGTGACATTTTATGCAAATAGTACACAAAGTTCACCAGGTGATATTGACTATGCATGTTTATATTTCATGCTTATAATATGATTATGTATGCATGAAGGATGGTTATGGACTAGACCTTAGTATGACTAGGGAATGTATGGTTGAATTTTCTTATTCGTATTTTATAAATAGGGTCTGCACACCCTGCCTTATCTTTTTCATTCTAGAGTTGTAAATTCTCTTCTCATCTAACTCCCTCGAATGTAACTCGAGGTTTCTGATAAAGCAATGTAACTGTTATATTCTTTATAGATTTAGATTTAGGATAGGAAGTAGAATTTATGTAAATTCCAATTTTGTAAGAAGAAATGGCGCCAAGAAGAAGCAACCAAGGAGATTACCAACAAAAGCTTTCGAAGACTATGTATGGTATCTCCTAGGAATTTGACCAACTAGTTTCCTAATGGCTCAAGGAAACTAGACTAGAATAAAGTCCATAATCATCCTAGTAGATTGCATGTGATAGATTTATTTTGAATTATATATATGCGATGTATGTAATTGAATGAATGCTATGCATGTCAATCAAGTATGAAATCAATGAGACCTATATAAAAGTTAAATGAAATCCCTCATTAAATTATATTGAGTCCATGTTATGCATAATAAGTTGCCTTCCGCCATCATAACAAGATAACCAGAGTTCTTCCATTTGAAGGCTTGTTGAGTCACTCAAGGTCAAACTTATGTACGAACATGTTTGAGTTATAGAAGGTGGGTCTTACTCAACTAGATGTTATGTTATCCTGATGCTTTCAAACTTTATCGCATGACATTTATAGGCAAAGTTAGGCGAAATGCATATGATGTATTTAGGCAAAGAGTTGTCACCTAACTGGATCTAGGAGTTGCATAGAGATGTAATTGGTAAACTAAGTTACCTACTCAATTAGTTTCAACATAGCTTGTTGAGCCACTCAAGGTTATGCTGGAATGAAAGGGGTCCTAGCTCATTAAGAAGTTTAAGAGTTAAATTTCTCGAAATAGTAGTTGAGGGCTATTATTTTGTTAAAATAATGAGAATAATCATTTAAGTATTAAAGCCTGACATAAATGATTAGAACTTGTTATTTATTGACTGTTAATTGTTTTGATTCATATAGGATATAAATGCTAAAATGCCAAATGCATTATCACTGAGAAGCATACTTGATGCTAATAAGTTTACTAGATTGAACTTCGTTGATTGGTTTCGCAATGTTAAGATTGTCTTGACACAGGAAAAGAAAGCTTATGTTCTTGATGAGCCCATCCCAGATGAGCCTGCTGCTGATGCAATTGAGGAGGAGAGGGTGGCCTATAGAGTTCATAGAGATGATCTCGTACAAGCAACATGTGTGATGTTGGCTAGTATGGCACCCGATCTCCAAAAGCAGCATGAGGCCATGAATGCTCAGGATATCATTCTTAACCTTAGAGAACTGTTCGCTAAGGAGAATCGCACTGAGAGATTTGACATCTCAAAGGAATTTCTCCAAACAAAGATGTTAGAGGGAAGCCCAGTGAGGCCTCATGTGCTTAAGATGATAGGGTATGTTATCCGATTGGAGCATATTGGATGGGTTTTGGATCATGATCTAAGCATTGATCTAATTCTTTCTTTATTGCCTGAGAGCTATTCGTAGTTTGTGTTGAACTTCAACATGAACTATTTAGAGGCAACCCTTTTTGGGTTATTGAATATGTTCACACAGGCCAAGCAAACCATTTTTAAGGACAAGTCATCTATCCATTTAGTCTCTTCCTCTAAACTGAAAGGTAAGAAGAAAAGGAAGACTAGATGGGATGTACCTCCTACTTCAAAGAGTTTGAAGCCTAATGATGGTGTTGCAAAGATAGCAAAGGATAAGGACAATGCTAACAAAGCTTGCTTCCATTGTGGGAAAACTGGTCATTGGAGGCGCAATTGCAAGGAGTACCTTGAGTCTAACAAAGGAAAAAAGCTGAAAGGAGTTTCAACTTCAGGTATAATTTGATTCACTCCTCTTGGTATATGATACCTATCATTTGGTACTAAATATGTATGACATATTGCAGGGACCAAAGGAAAGAGTAGTGAAGCTGAACCATGGAGATGGCAACCGTGTTTGATATTGCATCAAAGCTTTTCGATCTTATGGGTTTTCGAATAAGACTATTTAGTTAGGATTTATTTAGAAGCATTTGATGTTTTCATTGGCATTATAGGCCAATGTTTGAGGATATTTTATTTATGTTTTCAAAACATATTGTATTGCTGGCATAGGATGACAAGCTTATTTAATTTCCTCCTACAAAAATCGGTTATAGAATAGTTCTATAACTTAGTCTTATATATTATACAACTTGCAAAGTATTTTGAATACCATTCAGCTTAGTGATATGGAATTCGAATTGTTATTCAATTAATCCCTTAACATCTACATATGTAGGATTTAGTGGGAGCTATTAATAACTTTTTGAATGGTAAAATGTTATGATAAATTGCCATTTTTGAAAAATGCAATTAGTAGGAAACGTTCAATACTTAAAAAAATTGCACGTTTGTATTAAAGGTTTTTAAGACTAACTCTTTTGTTTTGGCTTGCAAAAAGAGTTATATTTGGATCATTAGCTACTTGCTAACAAATAGATTCCAATAGTTGTTTTAGATACAACTGATCCATATGAATGGAATCTAGGTCTCGTTGTGATCCGAATTATTAACCTTGATAATAAGATTATCATGTATATGACAAAGCATGTTCTTGATGCACTTAAGCTATGTCCTTGTAGAGACACAATTACTAATCGAAAGAGTTCGGCATTGGATGCGTTAGTGATTGACTTAGCGCAAGTGGGAGATTATTGGTGTATGCCCTAGAGCCAATCAGATTGAGCTTGGGATACACAGTCAATAAAGCATACCCTTCACTATGATTATAGTGATACAAGGTTTTCCTTCATGTTAGTACAATAATAAGGAGTTATTAAGTACTAATCGGATGAAGCCCATGGAACATAATGGCCTTGCAAACGAATTATAAAGATTTATAATTATGAGATCTTATGCATCAAAGCCTTATTCCTCAAACTATTCCTGGTCATCGTATTGCCAAGACGGGGCATTGGCAATGCTCAAAGACTGGTATATGTTAAGCCTTCTTACTTATGAAGTAAGCAACCGATCTCATACAGGTTGAAGTATGGGATACTTGGGATAACATATAGGTGCTTGTCTGTTGAACAAGTTCACTGAACATGGCTCGCCAAGAGAACTTCATTTGGTAATATATCACTCTAGTGTCTATGATAATGTTCTCTTAGTACCAGTTGTGTAAATTAGTCCTCAGACTTGTGATACCAGGTCATCTTGTATGGAGAGTGTCATACTTAGATTTCATCACGAACGGGTCCCAATCACAAGGATGCTTAAAGTGGGGTGTTATTGGGTATGACATGAACCATATGAAGATGAATGATTGATCCAGAGAGTATTCACCACTCCCTGTGATATTGGAGACATATCTCGTTTGTTCTTGACTACGATTAACTTGATTAAGTCTTTGGCCAAAGCATGATGGATTTAGGAGAAAGGTGTTTCTCTAAATTCATAAGGTTAATCATAAGTTGCGAAGAACTAATATAGATTGATCATGAGTAGACACTGCCCCATGCCCATGCGCTATTCGGGATATATGGTGAAAGGACCGTATTACACGACAGGCTGGTTGCTGAAAGGTTCTAAAAGGTCACGTTGACTTCACAATATTTGGGTGGTCATGATGGGTTGCTAGATCCCGCTCTTGATCTATGAAAATAAGTTAATGAGATTATCTTATAATCATTGCCAACATATTGGGAACCTAGAGGGTCACACACATAAGAATATATATTTATGGACTAAACATGGTATTCTATTAAGGTAAAACTTAATGGAATGAAAGATATATATTAAGGACTCAATTGAAGAAGTTCAATTGAGATGAATTAAGAAATAACTGAGATTGAGAAATGCAAGGAAAATGTCTTAATGAGATAAGAGGAATCAAGAAGTCTTATCTAGAGTAGTAGTCGACTTTGACATAGAGATATGCAAAGTGAATTGCGATTGACTATACTGTATTGGAATAATATCATGATATGATATTAATAGATTAATGACATGAATTGATTCATGAGGAGAAAGAAAATTTACTTGAGAATTAAATTACTTTCGTTTAGAAATTAATCTATCCAATAAATAAGCATGACAAAATTAGAAAGGGTCCAAAGCGACTATTCTAATTTAGGACTGTCCACTAAGGATGGTTGGCCCAACTTAAGGCATTAAGATTGTTGGACCATTATTATTATTAGATAATATAATGGGCCTATTGATCCATCTTAGAATTAAATAGTTTAAGTCCAAGTGGATTAATGAAAATCTTGTGCAACAAGTAACAGGTGGTCCATTATTATTATTAAGATTGTTGGACCATTATTATTATTAGATAATATAATGGGCCTATTGATCCATCTTAGAATTAAATAGTTTAAGTCCAAGTGGATTAATGAAAATCTTGTGCAACAAGAAATAGGTGGTCGGCCAAGCATAGGGAGATAGGGATTAGGGTGTGCGTCACTATATAATGATATTTAGAGGTTGTAACCGCCCAAGGAAGCTCTATTCTACTTGTGATATTCTGATTTTGCTTAAAAAAGGTTTGGTTTCAAGAAGAGAACTCCTACTTAGCAAAACAGTGAAATCCCAGCCTCCCTAAGCTCCCTAAGGCTTGCCGTAATTCGTCCTATCTTAGTGTTCTTCTTGCCGCTTCTTCATCTAGTTGAGTGAGATTGATTAAGGGAGAAAGATACAAGAATGTAGACCTTTTGATTGTGTTCTTAGGATCAACTTGCTAGCACAAGTGAATCGCCATACTTTAGAGAAGGATCCATCAGCTGTTCATGTGGACTAGCTCTAGAGCAAGGACAATTGTGCTTCTTGTTGTCTTAGACGAATTGGAAGCTTTTTAGATCTTGGATTCAAGATTAGGATCTGCAACTTAAGGTTACGATATCTTAAGTAGGTAACTTCTAAATCATATGGGTGATTTAATTGTTTTTCAATGTAACAAACCTATGCAAACACAAGCCTAAGATCCTGTTGTACTTCGGGTGTTTCTTTGTTTATTTTCGCTGCACTTTGATTATCATATTTTTGCATGAGCCCGAGTAGTACATTCCCAACAAGCCCTTCACATCACTGCCCGCTGCAAAGGCCATATCATTGTGAAAGTCCTCGTTGATAAAGGCTCCGCATTGAATGTCATGCCTATGACTACATTGGCCAAACTACCCGTCGACAGGTCCCACATGAAGAACAATCATATGGTAGTGCGAGCATTTGATGGAACCCGTAGACAAGTGGCAGGGCAAATCAGTTGCCAATGCAAATTGGTCTTTGCATATTTGACATTGTCTTTCAGGTTATGGATATCGTTCCTACAATCAAATAGAAAGCCCCAAGGGCGCCATATCCTAGGAGCCCAAACTATGTGATTGAATAAATCCTCCTCTATCTGTTACGGGTCGAGTACTCCTTCTCCTTCCCCTTCTTCAAACTCCGATTCATATTTTTCATAGAGAAATCTCTGATCAACGATAGAACAAGATCCATTTTGCATCATATATAAGGGATTCCCCGGTTCGGACCGAAGAAGCAATGTCACTCGATCATTATCAAGCTCTTTTACCTTGGAAAATCATACAATTACCTCATGGAGAGTTAGCCGCACCCACGAATGATATAAATACTACTGTTGCTTTAGCTTTACTCACGTCAGTAGCATATTTCTATGCGGGTCTTTCTACAATGTCTTGCTGGGAAGGCCTTGGATCTACATGGCTGGTGCTATTCCATCCACTCTTCATCAGAAGGTGAAGTTTAGAGTCAACGAGCAATTGATAATCGTCAACAGAGAAGAGGATCTCCTTATATCAAAGCCCTCGAATATTCCCTACATAGAAGCTACTGAGGAAGCGGGGGAATGCTCTTTTCGGACCTTGGAGTTTGTGAACGCTACATTTGTAGGAGAAGGTTCTAAAATACCTATACCTCAGTTGTCCTCTGCTACTCAAAGCGGCCTTGCTCAGGTCGTAGGGAAGGGTTGCCGGGCCGGGACAGGTTTGGAAAGGAACCTACAAGGAATTTGGAAGTGCATAAGTGTAATCGAAAAGGAAGACAAGTTTGGGTTGGGATACAAGCCGACCAGGGAAGAAAGGGAGAGACTGATAAGAGAAAGGAAAGGATAGAGGCACGCAAGGTTCAGGGGATATGAGATAAAAACTCCAAAGATGTACATCCCCCATCTCTATGAGACATTCCGATCAGCAGGTTTTATTTTTCTCGATTCACCAGTTGGGAGCAGACCTGCCGTGACTTTGGAGGGAATGTTTGCGGGATTCTACATCCAGATGATGGAACAAGGAGGAGATGAGGGAAATAAAACTGAAGAAAGGACCATCTACCCGTGCCCCCAAGATTTGAATTGAAGAACTGGCATGGTGTAGATTTACCCACTGTATTTAGGTCTCTTTTTGATTAACAAACTAAGTCCTCAAACACTTCTGCCCAAGAGTGTTGTGAGAGTTTCTTTTGTGCACGAGCTCCTTTTATGAAGTTATCATTCTAATAAATGACATTTATAATGCATTATGTCTCGATTCATTTGCCATTTTTTTCATAGTTCATCTTTCTATTTTGTCTTTCTATACAACTATCTATATTATTTTGCTTACGCCTTTCTAGGTCTCCTAATAATGATTGCAAAAACAATCTCATCAATGATTCGAAAATCGATTTTGAGAATTATGTTTGTATTAGTGAAATTGACGATGAAGAGACTGCAGAGAACTACGACTTACCACCTGATTTGTTGAGATTGATAAAGTCGAAAGAAAAGTAAATTATGCCTCATTAGGAGACAACGAAAGTTGTTAATCTAGGGACTGAGGATAATAAGAAGGCATTAAAAATCGACACTTCACTACCGTTAGCAAAGAAACAAGAATTGATAGAACTGCTCCACGAATATGAGAATGTGTTTGCATGGTCCTATCAAGACATACCGGGGCTCGATACAGATATTGTGGTGCATCATTTGCCGTTGAGGCCAGAATGCAAACCTGTGAAACAAAACTTGAGACGAATGAAGCCAGAAATGTTGCTAAAAGTCAAAGAGGAAGTGAAAAAGCAGTTCGACGCCGAATTTTTGGAAGTTGCCAAATATCCTGAATAGGTGGCAAATATAGTCTCAGTCCCAAAGAAAGGTGGGAAAGAACAAATGTGTGTCGATTATCGGGACCTAAATAGGGCTAGTCCAAAAGACAGCTTCCAGCTACCCCATATGGATACCTTGGTTGATAACACCGCCAAGCACTCACTGTTCTTATTTATGGATGGATTCTCAGGCTACAACCAAATCAAGATGGCACCAGAAGATATGGAGAAGACCACTTTTGTGATGATGTGGGGAACATTTTGTTATAGAGTCATGCCATTTGGGTTAAGAAAACGCTGGTGCGAATTATCAAAAAGCGATGGTGACCCTCTTCCATGACATAATGTACAAAGAGGTGGAATTTTATGTTGATGATATGATTGCAAAGTCGCGTGAAGATGAAGACCACGTGGTTAATCTAAGGAAGTTGTTCGGGCGATTAAAGAAGTTCCAGCTTAAGCTCAACCTGGCCAAGTGCACTTTTGGTTTAACATCCAGCAAACTACTAGGCTTAATTGTCAATGAGAAAGGAATTGAAGTAGACCCCGACAAGATATGTGCTATTCATAATTTATCGCCGCATCGGACAAAGAAAGAAGTGCGAGGATTCTTGGGAAGATTGAATTACATTGCTCGTTTCATTTCCTAGCTCACCGCTAAGTGTGATCCGATTTTTAGACTCCTCAGAAATCATGCTCCAGGTGAATGGGACGAGCATTGTCAGAAGGTATTCGACAAGGTGAAAGAATATCTTACCAATCCATCGGTACTGGTACCGCTGACACCAGGAAGATCGTTTATTTTATACTTGGTAGTGCATGAGAAGTCCATGGGATGCGTTTTGGGATAATAAGATGAAACAAGCAAGAAAGAGCATACCATTTACTACTTGAGTAAAAAGTTTACAGATTACGAAGCCAAGTCTCGACGATAGAAAAGATGTGTTGCGCACTAGCCTGGGCTGCCCACAAACTTCGATAATATATGTTATACCATACCACATTGCTTGTTGCTAAATTAGACCCCATTAAGTACATCTTTGAGAAACCCTCATTATCAAGAAGGTTAGCAAGATGGCAAGTTATGCTCTCTGAATATGACATTACCTACGTCTCGTAGAAAGCCATAAAAGGGAGTACAGTGGTCGAATTCCTGGCAGATAGAGCCACAGAGATTATGAGCCGACCAAGTTTGATTTTCCTGATGAGGACTTGATGGCTATTTCTCAAGAATATGAAAACGAGGAACCAGAGAAAGATATATGGAAGATGTATTTTGACGGTGCATCGAATACTCTGGGGCACGATGTTGGAGCAGTTTTGATATCGCCAAAAGGGACCTACCGCCCAATCATTGCAAGATTGACTTTCAAATGCACCAACAACGTGGCAGAGTATGAGGCCTGTGTCATGGGACTTCAAGCGGCTATTGCAAAGAAGATAAGCGAGCTAGAGGTGTATGGGGACTCTGCTCTAGTCATTTGTCAGTTAAAAAGAGAATAGGAGACAAGGGACTCAAAGTTGGTTCTCTACCAAAAGTTCATAGTTGAATTGGTTTAGCAAATCAAAAAGATTGAATTCAACTATCTACCCCGAGAGGAAAATCAAATGGCTGACGCCCTTGCTACGTTAGCCTCAATGTTCAAGATAAATACAAGCGCTGATGTGCAGCCCATTAAGATGAGCATGCGGGAGTCGCCTGCACTCTGTATGCATGTTGAGGAAGAGCCGGATGGGAGTCCATGGTACCATGACATCCTACAATACGTAAAACATTAACAGTACCCGAAACATGCCACAGAAAATGATAAAAGAGTAGAGATCACACATTGCTAAGGTGCGTAGAAGCGAGTGAAGCTAAAAGAATACTCGAAGAGGTCTACGAAGGGGTTTGTGGAACACATGCAAACGGCCACATGATGGCCAAGCAGATTATGAGAGTAGGTTATTATTGGATGACCGTGGAGAGGGATTGCATCCAGTATGTTCGGAAATGCCATAAGTGCCAGATATACGCGGATAAGGTACATGCTCCTCCGACATCTCTACATGTCATGAAAATGCCATGGCCTTTTTCTATGTGAGGAATGAATGTGATTAGGCCAATTACCCCTAAGGCCTCAAACGGGCATCACTTCATTTTGGTGGTGATCGATTATTTCACGAAGTGGGTTGAAGCTGCTTCTTATGCTAGTGTGACCAAATCCGTGTTGAGTAGATTCTTAAAGAAGGAAGTGATCTACCGGTACGGTCTCCCGGAGAAAATCATTACAGATAATGCTCTCAATCTAAACAATACCATGATGAAAGAAATTTGCACTCAGTTTAAAGTCAGACATCACAACTCGACGCCTACAGTTCCAAGATGAACGAAGCTGCTAATAAGAATATAAAGAATATCATGGCCAAAATGACTGATAAGTACAAAGATTGGCACTAGAAACTCCCATTTGCTCTACACGCTTACAGAACGTTGGTGCGTACTTCTATGGAGGCCATTCCTTATTCCCTCTTGTACGAGATGGAAGCTATTTTGCCGATTGAGGTTGAGATCCCCTATTTGAGAATTTTGATGGAAGTTGAGCTGGAAGAAGTAGAATGGGTTCGAGCCCGCTATGAGCAGCTTAACTTGATCAAGGAAAAAAAGATTATGGCACTATGTCATGGCCAGTTATACCAAAAGCAGATGATGAGGGCACATAATAAAAATATTCGCCCAAGAGAGTTCCAAGAACGTGATTTGGTTTTGAAGAAGATCCTTCATAATCTGCAAGATCCAAGGAGAAAATGGGCACCGAACTGGGAAGGTCCGTACGTGGTGAAAAGAGTATTTTTAGGAGGGGCAATGATTTTAGCCGAAATGGACGGCGAAGATTTTTCAAGTCCAATCAATGCTGATGCAGTGAAGAAATATTATGCATAAAAAAATAAATAATAATTATACTGAAAACCCGATAGGGCGGTTTGAGTCAAAAAAGAAAAAAAGGGAGAAGTTTAGACTGAAAACCCGAAAGGGCGGTTCGAATGAAAGGAATGATCTAGGTCGAAAACCCTAAAGGGCGGCCTAGGTGAAGGATAAATAAGAGTTGAGGCAACAGGCAACAACCCGTCTGAAGTAATTGCGTGGGGCAAAGGATTAAGGCATGATAGAAAATTTGAGCGAGCAGCAAAGTGCGACATGATTGAATTATACAAGATAGGGAGGGTAATTCATGGTTGGATGCTCTCGGAGGAGTCAAGGACATTGATGGATATTCTTTCTCGAAAGAGAAATTTGGATTAGATCGATTGAGTTCGTTTGAGTATTCATTATGGAGGGATCTATCTCAATTCTGTCTTTTTTTCCTTTTTGATTAATGCCAATATGTTCCTTTTTCGCTAAAATGAAAATACTTATCCCAATTCATAAAGTTTTGCATTGAGTTATCTTTATTTCTTTGAAATTTTCTTTAAATAATGCATTATGTTGGTATGAAATTTGAATGATAATAAATAAATGGGTAATGCATAAATGAAGCTTCCATAATTACTCTAGAGAAATTTGAGAATTGAAAAATCAGAAAAGGAGAAAGAGACGATGGGGGGCAGTATGAGACATGATTTATTTACACCCTTTGGAAGTAAAGAAAGCAATGATTGATATGTGAAATTGTTTTGAGGGAAGTGTGCAAAGCATTGACTCCGACCAAGAAAAGATCGTGAGGAAGTAAGTTGTAGACAGTTAGTCAAGTCGAAGAAGGAAAAGAAGGGGAACTGGGAAAGATGGAAAAGAAATTTATAAAGAATGGGATAAAAGGCTTAAACAGATCAAGCTTGGGAAGAGTCAGTAGTTGATGAAATACACACAAGGGCATCGAATCGTGATTCAAACCTTAAGTCATGCATTCCATTATCATGAGCATGCATTACATCATCATAACATTGTAAGCAATTAGTAATTTCCATTATACAGAAAAAAGGTATGAATGACAGGTGGGCAAGGAGAAAGATGGAACTCAATATAGTAGGAAGGTGAAAGTCACCATGATGACTAGAGGAAAGGTAGAAATTTATTTCCAAAGTGATAGAGCCTCTAATGAGAAGAGCAATTTATCTTTCAAGTGATAGAGCCTCTGATGAGAGGTGCAATTTATCTTTCAAGTGATAGAGCCTCCGATGAGAGGAGCAATTTATCTTTCAAGTGATAGAGCCTCTGATAAGAGGAGCAATTTATCTTTCAAGAGATAGAGCCTCTGATGAGAGGAGCAATTTATCTTTCAAGTGATAGAGCCTTTGATGAGAGGAGCAATTTATTTTTCAAGTGATAGAGCCTCTGATGAGAGGAGCAATTTATTTTTCAAGTGATAGAGCCTCTAATGAAAGGAGTAATTTATTTTTCTAGTGATAAAGCCTCTGATGAGAGGAGCAATTTATTTTTCAAGTGATAGAGCCTCTGATGAGAGGAGTAATTTATTTTCCAAGTGATAGAGTCTCTGATGAGAGAAGCAATTTATTTTCCAAGTGATAGAGCCTCTGATGATAGGAGCAATTTATTTTCCAAGTGATAAAGCCTCTGATGAGAGAAGTAATTTATTTTCCAAGTGATAGAGCCTCTGATGAGAGGAGTAATTTATTTTCCAAGTGATAGAGCCTCTGATGAGAGGAGCAATTTATTTTCCAAGTGATAGAGCCTCTGATGAGAGGAGCAATTTATTTTTCAAGTGATAGAGCCTCTGATGAGAGGAGCAATTTATTTTTCAAGTGATAGAGCCTCTGATGAGAGAAGTAATTTAATTTTCAAGTGATAGAGCCTCTGATGAGAGGAGTAATTTATCTTTCAAGTGATAGAGCCTCTGATGAGAGGAGCAATTTATCTTTCAAGTGATAGAGCCTCTGATGAGAGGAGCAATTTATTTTTCAAGCGATAGAGCATCTGATGAGAGGAGCAATTTATTTTCCAAGTGATAGAGCCTCTGATGAGAGGAGCAATTTATTTTTCAAGTGATAGAGCCTCTGATAAGAGGAGCAATTTATTTTTCATGTGATAGACTCTCTGATGAGAGAAGTAATTTATTTTTCAAGTAATAGAGACTCTGATGAAAGGGGCTTTTTAGAATGCGCACATTCATGATCTCAAATAAAAACATTGCTTGTGTCTTTGCGCTATTCCTGATTCTCAGCAATGTGCAAAGAGGGGCAGTTGTAGCAATCGATTTTGACCCAGGTCCGAATTGGACCCGGGCTATCTGCAGGCCCAATACCCGAACCCAGGAAGCAGGCCACTAGGCCCTGATTGACCCACCAGACCCTGTTGATCCACCAAACCCTTGGGCCTGCTCTAGTAGCAGGCCTGGGGGCCCAAAGCAGACCACCCTGCAGGCCACCCAGGCCTGCTGGGCAGGCCCCCAAGTAGTCAACCCTAGCACCTGCAAACCCTAGCCCCCTGCAGCAGCCACCGTAGGCCACTTCCTCTGCTGCCCTAGCCCCCTCCAACACGCCACCACCTGCATACACCCAACCACCATCACAGTCCACCATTTTATTTTCTTTCCATTTGTTTAAATCCTTGGGCAAAACCCAATCCCAGAAGATCCGCGATTCTTTAGGGAAGGGTTCGGAATCCTCTACAAATAACACAAAAACCATGGCCAAGAGAGAGTTTTTTTTTTGGAGGGAGAAATTTCGGAGACTAAAAAAAAACCCTAAACTAACCCCTACCCCGATCGACACCTTTACCTCGGGCCATCAACACCCACATCACAAAACACCAAAAAAAAAAAAAACAAACCACAACGAGGAAAAAAAATGGATATGGGTTTCGAAACCCAGATCTAGGGGTTTAGCCTGCGATTTGGGCAAAACGGAGCCCAAATTCGTGTAGAGGGGGTCAAAAATAGTTTAGAGAGAGATTTTGGTTGAAAAGGGATTCGACCACCGCCGATGAACGACGACGAACGACGGCGGCGCGGCGAAGCACGGTGGCTGGCCGATCAGATATTGTTTTTTTTTTTTTTTTTTTTCTGGGTTTCGAGTTGGGGCTGAAGAACTAGAGAGAGAGAGAGAGAAGAAAAAAAATAAAGAAGGGAAAGTTGGTGTTTTATAGATGCTCGAAACGGTGCCGCTTAGGGGATCAGGATCCGCGTGTCCACCCGCGGGCAACCTGCGACTCGCGGAACCAACCCGACCGAAGGGGAAGGTCGGCAGATCTACCCGCGGGTGACCCGGGACCTGCGTATCCGACCCGGAAAAAGAAAAAAAGGAGGAAGACAGATTAGCAACCGACCCGACCCGCGACCCACCAGTCCTGACTCGGTCCACCAGCAACAAACTTGGATTTGGGCCCCCTGCATTGGGCTTAACCACTTGGACTTTTAGTTGGGTATATTTTCCTATCCTTGGGCCCATCATATTAAATGTTGGTTTATTTATTTTTATGAATGCATGTAGATTTTTTATTATTGTAATATGTATATTTTATTTATTATTACTAGTATTTTTATTATTATTACTATTACCATTATTATAAGTATTTTTATTATTAGTATTATTGCTATTATTATTATTATCATTTTTATTATTATTATTACTAGTATTCTCATTACTATTATTATTTTCTTTTCTTTTCAATAAAATTACAATTGGTTCTTAAAATGACATGCATGGATATGTATAAAATACATATTGATGAATTTTACCAAAAGATTAAGGTTAGTTTTAAGATGAGTAAAATAAAAATATGAAGACACCTCATCTTTATAAAAGTCAAATAAAAAATGTAAATTAGTCTTACATGTCACTCTATTTTTCTTATTGTTTTAAAAAAAAATAAAACAACATGAGAATAGTTTTTATTTCTTTCTATTTTCGTTTTACTTTTATTATTATTATTATTATCTTTTTTTTTCTTTTTTTTTGATTTGTTTAAATAAAACAATAAATGCAACAATAACCAGTAAATTTTTTTCTTTCAAAGAAATATACAAGATAATATCAAAAAATATATATATAAAAAATAAAAAATGATAATTATTTATTGATTCTTGCCTAGATGTTGGAAGAATCCCAATAATTCGAATATGGTCATTTTAGGGTTCTTTATAAGAACTTTCAAATGTGGAGAGCCCCTCCAAATTATGCCTAGACGTTGAGGAATTTGGGAAGGCTCTTCCACATAAGTCGAAAGTTCGTATTTTATAAATAATAATAATAATAATAAATATATATGTAAAAAAAATCAAAATAATAAAAATCAAAATAATGATTAAAATGAGTAATGAATAAAAAATGATAAAAAGGGATAATAATATAAATATATATATATATATATATATATCTATCTTTAACCAATTTGTTGTGTTGCCTATCTATTCTTGCCTATTTGTTCGTCTTTGGTTTGCATCTTAACATTATTTATTCAGTTCATAATATATTAGGCAATACAAACATTAAATAAAATTTTTCAACAAAGAAAAGGATTTTCTCGGGTAAGAACAATATGCTTAAATGAGAATTATCAAGTGTAGAGATCTCCTCCAAATTTCACCTAGACGATGGGGAATTTGGGGAAGATCTCACATCGAGGGTTCTCGTATTGCCTTTAAAAAATAAAACATTCCATTTTACAATTGAATTAATTTATTATTTACGTTGTTGTATATGTCGGATCAAAAAATGGGAACACATCATTTTCAAGGACCAAGCTTAGAATTTTCAAGTGTAGAGATCTTCTCCAAATTCCGCCTAAACGATGGGGAATTTGGGAAAGCTCTCACACCGAAAATTCTTATCCTCACCCGAATAAAAATTTTATTTTAAAATTAAATAATTTCTTGTTTAAATTATTGCTCATTATTTTTATGCTTGCTCTTTCATTATAGTTGGTTGTTCCCTTCGTCACATATCAAATCTTTTATAAAAATAAAAACCGAGAGTTTTAAGAAAGTCTTACAAAATAAAATAATATTCCGAGTAAAAACAAATATTGATTATCCTACCTAGTCATTGGAGGATATTGAATAATTGTTGTTTACGAAGGAACATTATTCGATTTAGAGGAATATTATGCAAATTCAAAAACGAAGAAACTCTTCTTAAATTCTGTCTAGACGATGGAGAATTTGGTGAAAGTTTCCGATGCCAATGATTTTCATTTCATTCCCAAATGAAATAATTTGTTTTCTTACAAATACAAAAATTGCAATAAAGAAAATTATTGGAATTATTTTTAAATATCAAAATTAAAATTGTTTCATCAAGATTAAAGGATAACACATGATTAATTGGTACCATTTTTAAACGGGCGTTGTGGGGGTGCTCATCCTTCCCCGCACGTAACCGACTCCCGAACCCGATTTTGTTTTCTCTCAGGTTTAAAGCGCGTACTTCGAGATTGGTTTTAGAAATTGTTTTAACTAGTTTTAAAATATTTTACTAAAACCGGATTTAATAGGTGACCAATCACACCTAAACAAAAAAGATTGGTGGCGACTCCATTTGTGTTTTGAAAATCATCTAGCGGTCGAAAAAACCGTTACGACATATTGTATTTGTAATTTTTGTCTTTAACAGTTAATCAGTAGCTGGGAGACTTACCTGTTTCAAGATTGAGTCTAAGTTGCTTTTGGTTTCTTCTATTTTCGCTTATATGTTTGTTTTACATGTTGATTCATGATGCATGTTGGTTTTTTGTTTATGTTTTGGTGCATGTGTATTAAATATTTAGTATTGTTTTGTTTCTATATAAGTGTATGAAATATTTTATGCAATTTTATTTATGTTTTTTGTGTCTTTTTTTCAAGTTCATTTTGTTTGTGATGAATAATGCTAGACAATCAAGGCAAAATAGGTTTGGAAGAATAGAAAGGTTAAGGGCTAATAGACTTAGGATATCTTCAGGGCATGTTTTAAATAGGAGTCATGCTTCTATTGTTAATTATGTTGGGGTAGAGGCAAGCTGATTAATATTTCTATGTGTGATATCAGTGTTAGAGAAAATGACACCAGTTTTAGTGGGCAGTAGTTACAACCAGATAGATGTTTAAGAGATAATGGAGGAGATATGATTGTTCATTCCATTGGTGGAAATGATGATGGGCATGTTTTAAACAAGAGTCATGCTTTTATTGTTAATATCCTTAAATTAGTTGCAAGTTGATTGATATTTTTACATGTGATATGAGTGTTAGAGAAAATTACACCAGTTTTAGTGGGCAGAAGTTAGAATTAGATAGATGATAGTGGAGGAGATATGATTGTTCATTCCGTTGTTGGTGCTGATGGTGAACTGTATATAGTTTCAATTGAAACTATCATGTCTGTCTCTAATGAATTTTCAAACAAAGTGTTACGAAAGAAACCAAGATTTAACTTTTTGAGTGATGGTTCTGCCAGCAACAGTAATATCGGTCAGACTTTGTCTAATTTTCTTGTTATCTATTTAAACTAACTTACTAAATTGCATACTTTCGATAACTGGACATAGTTTAGTAAAAAATTTAAGTGGCTTCGCTTGTACTATGCTATATATGAAGAATCTTTTTTATTTCATCAGAGATCAATAACAGATCTAGAATTAGGTGTAGTCATTAACTATTAAAAAAAAAACCGCAGCAACGCCCGGGGATACACACTATTTTCTTATGAAATATAAGTTGAATATGTGTATTTTTATTGGTCATAATTTTTGAAGACTTTGATATAATTATGTAAGAAATATTAATTTTTGTGTATATAATATTTAATTTCATAAAATTAATCCGTGTATCATACATGTCATAAATTAATTTAATAAAATATGGCAACACAACGGTTTTAGTGTACTATCACCATTTTGAGTCATAAAATATAAGAACAAATTACCTTTTTATTAGCACTTAAACTTTTTGAGATTTTTTGTTTTCGACATCCAGCTTTAAAAAGTAACATTTTGGTTATCAATGTTTATATGTATTAATAGTTTGAGATAATTATAATTTTAGTATTAAAACATAAGTTTTTTTATTATTATTTGAGTCCTAAAATTTTTAGATGTAAATAAAAATTGTTAATGTGTTAAAATTAGTTTTTCAGTTATTGTTCAAACTAGGGGTATAAACGAGACATCTGTGTTCGCAAGCTATGCGGGTTTGGCTAAAAAAAAACTCGAATTTGGCTCGGTCATTATCGAGTTGAGATCGAGCTCGAGTAGCTCGAGCTATCGAGCGAGCCGAATTCGAGTATCCTAAAGCTTGACTCGAGTAGTTCACGAGCCTAATCGAGCTTTTTTATTTTTAATTATATTTTTATTTTTAATTAATATTGAAAAATCTCAATTCGAACTCGAGTTCGAGCATAAATAATCGAGTTTGAAGTCGAGCACGGGAATCGAGCTCATTTTTTACTAGGTAAACGAGCCTAATCGAGCAAGCTCGAGCAGTTCAATTTTTATCTCGAATCGTGCTCGAGCTTTAAAAGTGAAACTCGATCAAGCTCGAACAGAGCTTCGAGTCTCGAATTTCGAGTCGAGCTAGAGCTTCTTACAGCTTGAGCTCAGCTCGATTACACCCCTAGTTCAAATGTAAATACTAACAGAAAGCTTAGCTGGCATATAATGAGCACACGTAGATATCATTTCAATAATTTATAAATTATTAAAAAAATTATTTTAAAAAAAACCTCCCGATAAAAGATTAAAAAATCACTACTTCATTTTTTTACTTTTCTATTCTCTCATTAAACCAACAATTTCTCTCCTTCTCACTAAACCAACAGTCTTTAATGAAATGAAGTAGAATTTTTTTATCTTATATTTGGAGTTGTTTTTTTCTTTCTTTTGACATATAATTTTTCTAATATTTTACAAATTAATAAAATGCCACGTAAGTTTCACATTGATTCATTATATGCCGCATAAGTTTTTTATATAAACTTTGAGTTAGCATTTCCGTTCGAGGAACGACCAAAATACTCTCATTTAACATATTAATAACTTTTAAAACTGAATATTTACAAATAAAAATTTTAGGACTGATATAAAAAAAATATTTATATTTTAGGACTAAAATTATAATTACTTGTAATAATTTTTAGGGTCTGCTTAATCGGTGCTTATAGACACTGGTTAAGGATTATTTATTTACTATTTTAGGAAAGTTTTTTGCATTTAATATATTACTTTTATTGAATTCAAGAAAAAATAATGAATTAACTATACTTTTCTTTCTATATATATCACCTTAGGCACTCGTTAACGTTTTCCTAATTTTTATTAGTAAGTCATTATAAAAGTCACACCTTTTACTTATGAATCCATTTTTATTTTTCTCCGTAACCAATCTTCTCATTTACGATTAACATTTTTTGGAGTTTTTATTGAACGAATTTATTTTTATGAAAAAATAAAGTATCTTGTAAAAGTTTTTATAATGATTTTCAGAATAACCTATAATTGTTCAAAGACCCTTTCATACATTTTATTAGGCATCAAGACATTTCATTTCACTATGTCCTGATCAAGTAGCATATCCATGATAGTTACTCTATCAGCGATCATATCCTTGTAATAAAAAAATTAGAATATTTTAAAAAATTAAAATGTTTTTAATATCACTTACCAAAACAATACGTAGATATACTACTTGACTAAAGCATGGTGGCATGAAATTTGAAGTGGAAGATCCGTTATTTTATAACAATTGAGTAATTAAAATAATAATGATGATCAAAATATTATTTTTTTAAACTTTAGTAATAAAAAAAAATTTAAAATTTGATGGCGATTTATTTATTTTTTTGAAAGAAACTTTTGATTAAATATTAATGGCATCTGTAATTACAACTTGATGCATAGAAGCTGGGTATTCTTCTAGTCAAAATGAGTCTTCTGGAATTATTAAACTAAGTTTTGCTAAAGAATGTACTGCTTCATTTCCTTGTCTTCTTGTATGCTATATCAGGCATTCTGCAAATGTTTGCAATCTGAGTCTTCCTTCTGCCATAATAGGTCCAATGGTGGATAAGTCTTCTTCTTCTTCTTGTAGCTTCCTCATGATCAGTAATGCATCCCCTTCCAGTATTATTCTTTGGTGTCCCATCTGATGTGCCATTTCTAAAGCCTTTACTGCAGCCAATGCTCCGACCATGCTTGCATCATACACTTGGTTGATTTTTTAATCACTGCTGCCCCCATTACGAATCCTTCAAAATCTCGAATAATCACTCATATGCCTCATTTTCTGTTTTGAACATCCAAAGCACCATCGAAATTGACTTTCACAAATTTCATGGGAGGTGGTTTCCAGAAAATCCAAATGCTGGTTTTTTGTTGTTGCCTTTGATGCACTTGAGCATGTTTATACTCTGCATGAAAATTCCTGGTATTCTCCATAATTCTCCTTTCAGATATCTTTTTTTAGTTCTTAAGCTCTCCATTTCTTGCATTCCATAAGGCCCATAAAGTGAATAAGAAGATTTCAAAATCCTCCGTGTTTAGATGCCTAACAGCTTCCTCCAACCACTCAACACAGCTGCTTACTTGGGCAGAAACTATTTGCTAAGGCAATTGGCTCCATTCGAGCACTTTCCGAGAATCAGTGCAATCTTTCAGTGCATGTATATCATCCTCTGCTTCAAATCCATATCTGATGCATCTTGTATCGATATCCTGGATTCTTGAGGCTAGTTTTACTCCTGTTGCGAGGATGTCATGACACAAACGTCATCCAAATAGTTTGATTTTGTTAGGAATATTCGCTTCCCATAGTACTCTCCATATTTTCCTTTATGGTCCAAAGCCATATCTCATATGTAGGAGAATTCTGTAACCACTTCTGACTATATACTTCCCATCTTTACTGAAGTGCCAAACTAGCTTGTCTGGAGTGCCATTTCCATACAGTGGAATGTTACATATTGCATTGGCTTCGTCTTGTGTGAACTCTTCCCTGATTAATGCTTCTCTCCATTACATTGTCGCTTCATCAATAAGCATCTCCACCTTAGCATCCCTCGGCAGTGTAGTAGTATCTGAATGAATGTTGAAATCTCCATTTAAGGTTAACCAGCTGTCTCCCCATATATTGATAGATTTGCCATCTCCAACTCTCCATCTTGTCCCATGCAATAACACATCCTAAGCATTGAATTTACTCCTCCAGATAAAGGACGGACACGAGCCAAGTTTTGATTCCATGAATGAACAGTTTGGAAGATACTTAGCTTTGAATACTTTGAAGCTCAGTGATTTTGTGTTCTGCATTAGGCGCCACCCTTGCTTTCCTAACAGTGCCTTGTTGAACAATTGTAGATCACGAAAACCAAGACCCCCTTCATATTTTGGCCTACACACCTGTTCGTGTCGCAGCCAGCACACACCTTTGCCTCCAAGTTTACTTGACCACCAATAGTTTCTTATGATACTAGTAAGTTCATCACATAAATTTTTTTGAAACAAAAAACAATTCATTGCATAGGTAGGCAAAGATTGTAGAATAGCTTTAATGAAAATTTCTTTACCACCAAAAGATAGCAGCTTCTTACTCCAGCTTTGAATTTTGCATGCATCTTGTTTATGATTTCTTTAAACGCCTTCTTTTTCCCCTTCCCAATCATGGTCGGCAGCCCTAAGTATTTTTCTGGATTGGTTGCAACTTGGATGCCAAACATTTGTTGCATTTCAATTCTTTGCACATTTGATGTGTTGGGATTAAAGAAAAATACTGACTTCTCATAGTTTATCTTCTGGCCTGAGCTTTCCTCATAAATAGATAACATGTTTCAGCTTTTCTCCATTGTTTTTGTTTGCTCTCGCAAAGCATAAGCTATCGTTTGCAAAGAAAAGATGATTAACTCGAGGACCAGTTCTGTTCGCCTGCACACCTAAGAGCTCTTCATTGTTCTGTGCTTTAGTCAACATGGCCGAAAGTCCTTCTCTGCAAAACAAGAAAAGAAATGGTGATAGAGGGTCTCCTCTGCTTGGGGTAAAAGAATCAGTTATCGTGCCATTAAAAAATAAGGGAATAGGACACTGATGAGACACAACGCATTATAGTAGAAATCCATTTATCCTCAAATCCCATTCTATGCATGATTGCCTTTAGGAAAGGCCATTCTACCCGGTCATATGCTTTGCTCATGTCAAGTTTAAGAGCAAAGCAGCCTCTCCCTTTTTTTTTCAACTTCAATGTGTGCACAAGTATGCTAAGCAGCCTTCCGGGAACAAAGGCACTCTGGTTTTCGCTAATATAGACATGGAGAATATGCTTCGATCTGTTCACAAGAACTTTAGCAACTATCTTGTAAATGACATTATAAAGGCTTATGGTTCTAAATTGGGTCATGTTCTTTGGGTTTTTAATCTTAGGTATGAGAACAACATGAGTATGGTTGAGGACTTGCATATTAGATTGACCATTGAGTATATATAACATAAGGCAATAACATCAGTACCAACAATATTCCCATATTTTTGAAAAAAAAGGGCAGACATACCATCGGGATCGGGTACCTTTGTGGGATGCATTTGTTTGATGGCTGTCACATTTCATCAGCCCGAAACTCTGTGAGAAGGAAATGGTTCATCTCTCTTGTTACACGACATTCTACTGCCTCAAGGATGGCCTCGTTGATTTGGGAGTAGTTGGATTCAAATAGGTTTTAAAAATAACTAAGAGCTACTCTTTGCATTTCTTCCTCTTTTACCACCCATATACCATCTTCATTTTCGAAGCTCAGAATCATGTTCCTTCTCCTCCGTATATTGGCTTGTGCATGGAAATAGGCAGTGTTTTTATCTCCTGCTTGCAGCCATTTGACCCTTGATCATTGTATCCAGTAACTTTCCTTTTTTTTTTCTAGTAACTCATCCACTTGCATTCTAGCTTCTTTCTCCTGTTTCAGATTGTCATCATTGGCTGCCATCTGTTGAAGCCAATGTATCTGATTGGTCAATTCTTGGATTTTAGAATTAATGGCACCTATGTTCACCGAATGCCACCTAGAAAGCTCTCCCCTAGTCTCCTTTATTCTGTTGAGAATGTCTTTGTGTGTCATTTCTCTCCACACCTTAGAAACTACAGCCTCACAATCTGGTTCTTTCGTCCATTCTGCTTCAAAGTAAAATCTTTTCTTCCTTCCAGTTTTTGTTGCTTTTCTTTTGCTGCTATAAGTGTCTAGTAGTAAGGGACAATGATCAGAACAGGTATTGACCAAATGCTCCACTAACAAATATGGGAACTTATCACACCAATCCTTTGTAGCCAGGAATCTGTCTATCCTCTCCCGGACTAAGTTTACTACTCGTTTGTTAGTCCATGTATACCAAGCTCCGTTATATCCTACATCAATTAGATAACAACCTTCTACTGCATTTCTAAAGGCTTTCATTTGACTGTCTGGTCTCAAGCATCTTTCATTTTTTTCTCCTCTATGCAAGATCTCATTAAAATCACCAAAGCAAACCCATGGTGCAGGGGATTGAGTCGCTAGACTTGTTAGGAGGTCCCATGAAACACCCCTTCTACTTGCCTCTGGTTCTCCATAAAATCCTGTCAATCTACATGAAACATTATTCAACTCCATTAGTTCCATGTCAATATGGCTCCTAGAGTAACTCCTTAGCTGAAGCACAACATCTTCTTGCCACATCATTGCTAATCCTACACTTCTACCCACACTGTCGACCACGAAACAATTGTTCATCTTGCACTTCCTTCAAACAATATCAAATTTAGCTGAATTAAGCTTTGTTTCACATAAAAACACCACATCGGGATCTTGTTTTTGAACGAGCTTTCCTAAAGCTCTAGCTGTCCGTGGGTTCCCAAGCCCACGGCAGTTCCAGCTTAGGATTTTCATAATGATCGGCAGAGCTAGAAGCTAGCCCTCGCGTTGGACCTGAGATGTTTTCTTCATCCCCTATATCAGTTTTATTTTTTTCCCTCCCTTTCTATCTCCATGGGAACTGTATCTGTGTTGTCCTTATTATGTTTCCTTTTCCATGCTCTTTTCTCTTTACTGTTGCTGTTGCTAACCACCTTCCTAGCAAGTTTTTTTCCACTTGGCATGGGACCTAACATCTTTACACGTGTCATTGACTTCTTTTGTCATTATGGTCTTTTCCTGCTCCTTGATACTCTCAGAGGACGTTTGGTATGATGGAAAGTGATCACTTTCCATGGAAAGTAATTGGTGGGAATGTGATTCCCATGTTTGGTATACTAAAACCTGTTTACTTTCCTGGGAATTTAACTTTCCTTGGAGAGTTACTTTCCCACAAGCATTGGAATGTGATTCCCATGAGAAGTGGTGGGAAAGTAACTTTCCCATGTAGTTGGAAAGTTAAAGACAACATTATCCTTTTTCTATTTGAGTTAAAATTATCAATTAAAATATTATTTTAAAATATTTCGTACAAATATTTATTAATAATAAATATTATTGAAATATTTAAATAATATTTAATTTGCATTTTGCTTTTTAATTTTTTAATTACTTGAGAGTACCTTAAAAATTTATTATTAACAAACATTTTTTTATCATAAAAGTAACTCAAACTACCAATTGAAATATTATTTTTAAATATTTAGTACAAATATTTGTTAATAATAAATATCATTGAAATATTTAAATAATATTTAATTTTTATACAGCCTTTTAACTTTGAAACTACATAAAAGTAATTTAAAAATTCTATTATTAACAAATATTTTTTATCATAAAAATAACTCAAATTACCAATTAAAATATTATTTTTAAATATTTGGTACAAATATTTGTTAATAATAAATATCATTAAAATATTTAAATAATATTTAATTTGCATATAGTCTTTTAATTTTTAACTACATGCGAGTAATTTCAAATTTTATTATTAACAAATATTTTTTATCATAAAAATAACTCAAATTACCAATTAAAATATTATTTTTAAATATTTAGTATAAATATTTGTCAATAATAAATATCATTAAAATATTTAAATAATATTTAATTTGCATCCAGCCTTTTAATTTTTTAACTACATGAGAGTAATTTCAAAATTTTATTATTAATAAATATTTTTTATCCTAAAAGTAACTCAAATTTAAAATATTATTTTTAAATATTTAGTATAAATATTTTTTTAATAATAAATATCATTGAAAAATTTTAAAATTAATAAAATTTACATTTTTTATAAGGGTAATTTCGGAAATTATCATCACATTCTCAGGATTTTAATTAGCACTTTCCTATGTATACCAAACGCTGGAAAGTTACATTCCTAGGAATCACATTCCCAAGAATCACATTCTCAGGAATCACATTCCATGGAATGTGATTCCTGGGAAGGTACCAAACGCCCCCTCAGTTTCATCATTCTGAGCAACTTTACTAAATCTGAAATGGAAGGTTTTTGAATTGTGCAAGATATCAGCTCCTCATTAAACAATATCCCATCAGTTACTACCTGGCCGATTTTCTTTGTACTACCATCCTTGATTTCCTTATTTGCATCTTCCTGAAACTACGGCCTAAGATCCTTAATGGCAGCCTTAGCTTGTGTCTTTAGAATGGGTTGACCTATCTTCGACTGCATGCCTCTATCTATTGTTTCCATAAATATGTCTCTTTCCTATTCAGCATACTGGTGCCTTCCCATGCCACTGCCCGTCACCATCGTATCCACCCTCATGACTGCCTGACCACTGCCGGAAGCTTTTTGTTGATTAACATTTTTGGTTAGAAAATGTTTTTGTCCTCTCCCTTCAAGTATCTAGCACCTATTTTCTTCATTGGTGATGCACGCAGCCAGTCCCCATATTGTCTGGAATTTTGGTTTTGTTCTTTGTCGAGCCCCTCTGCATATTTTTGCTCATATTCACTATCAACATGTCCCAGCTTCCCACATTCGTAACAAAAACTAGGAAGTCGTTCATACTTTAATCTGCTCCAATTTTCACCTATATTCTCGGACTTTTTCAGTAGAATGGCTCTTTTTAAAGGTTTGGTAATGTCTATCTCCACTCTCACTCTAAGAAATTTGCCCCATCCTCCATTGCTTGTGTTCATGTCCACACTTACAAGGTTTCCAATTTTACTTCCCATTCTCATTGCCATTTTTGTGTGTAACCATCCCAGTGGTAGATCATAGATCCAAACCCAGAAGATTGCATTGTTGAAATAATACTCTTTTGGGCGTAGATTTGCATTGTAAGGCTATAGTAGTAGCAAATGTGTTGGATATCAATATATTATTTGGTGTATAAATACGAAATACGTATTCTAATACGTAGGTTGTCGTAAGTAGATACACGGTGCATAATTTATGTACACAATTGATATCATGTTTGAATGAGAAATTAATCTCTTTATACCCACTTGAAGAGGAAGAAAGTTAGTTGATGTTAGTGATTGGTGTGGAACCCCACATAGGATGAACAAAGGCATAAGCTTATGGTATTTATAAGCCTTGTTTCCATGTGGGGTTGGGTCCCAAGGGGCGCCCAACTTTTGTGGTGGATGAAGACCTACACAACTTGAGCTGGACCACACGCGCGCCATCGAGCCGGCCTTGGTCGGGTTGGGTTTGGGCAGTAATTAATTTTTTACTGCCCAACCGATATTTTTATTCAGTCCAAACCGAACCGGTTCAGTATTCTCCAACCAAGAGACTTGTCTGTTTAAGAAGTATCTTTTCGGACCGAACCTTTTTGTTTGTTAAAAGTTTTGTCTGTTCGGTTTAAACTAAGAACCTTTTTATTTTCAAAAGCTGTCTGTTTGGCCGAACAGGTTTTGTTCCAAATGATGTGTCCGTTCCGAAAAGTCATCTGTTTTTCTATATAAACCTGAGCAGTGCTTGTCTTTTAAAAAGTACTGAAATTTTCTCTTAATTTTTCTATACTGCTCTTGTCTTTTCCTGTGTCTTCTGTGAGAGAGAGACCGACATTTTTTCTGGTTCGCCGTGTTGCTAAAAGTGTGCTCTTGATTGCAACGTAATCGAGGAGGCTTGGGAGACGAATTGCGACATACTGTTAGCACCTGAGAGACAGGCAATAATCGTCTTAAGATCAGAGGTCCAACCTTGAGTCGATTATCCTTTTTTCTGTATTTGGATTAACCTGTAAGTGTTGTCAATTTTTCATTCTGGATTGTTCGTATTTTTTATATGCTGTTCTGCCAAAATTACAGATAAGTAATCTGTTCTTTAATATTTTAATTTATATTTAGTAGTAATGAAATATTGCTAATTGCTTACAAGATTGTCAACAATCTTAAGACGATTATAGTGCTTTCTTTTACGAGTTTTTATTTCATTACTGTTTAGTGATTTATATTTTTATATTTCGCTGTATATATATTTCATGCATGAGTCTTTGAATTTATCTGGGAATAATATTCATGCTTGTAATCGTCATGACCGTTCTAAAAGATGAGAAAGGCTATAGAATGTTTCCATGACTTTGTGATGATTCGTGAAGTGTTGTTTCATTACGTTTTGCACTTGTATATATATATTAATTGTGAATATATATATATATATATATATATTGTTTCTATCGGCATTACAATCTGAACAGGTTATAGCCTTTTTAACTGTTTCGGTTTTATCATTAAGGTGCCGCCGCTTCGTATATGGATGAGAGGTTTTGTTATTCGGTCATACTTACTTACTACTGTGTTATATATATATATATATATATATATATATATATATATATACTACTGTGTTAGTAAGCTTTCTAAACATGTTGGCAGTATAATAAAGTATATATATATATAATATATATTATGTACGATTTATATTGTTACATATTGCTACTGTTTACGTAATATATATTTATATATTTACGTGATTGTTTTGAGAGCATATACATTGTGTTATATATATATATATGCTATTTGTGATCATATATATTGTTTGTAATATATTGTGATATATCACAATATATTACATATATATTTTGTTGTTCGTGTAATATATATATTTATATATTTACGTGGTTATACATGTTATAACACATATAGAATGATATATAGTTTGTGATCATATTGCTTAGATACATACTGTTTATGTATTGGTTTTATACACTGTTCTATAAACTGTACGAAAGTTGATCTTGTTATTTTTGAAATAACAGATAGCCAAACCATTTACCGGCAATGCTAACGCGCCTGTAGCGCCACAACCTCTACATGTTACACATGGTGAGAGACCCGACAAGTTCAGTAGTCTGGACTTCAAACGATGGCAGCATAAGATGCTGCTCTATCTGACCACTCTGAACCTAGCCCGGTTCTTATGGGAGGAGGCCCCGATTCCCAAAGAGGGAGAGACCGATACTACGGTTGTAGCCTCGGTGCAAGCATGGAAGCATTCTGACTTTCTATGTAAGAACTATATCCTCAATGAATTGGACAACACATTATACAACGTGTTTAGCCCAATCAAAACAGTGAGAGAGCTGTGGGAGTCCTTAGCAGGAAAGTACAGAACTGAGGATGCCGGCACAAAGAAATTTGTGGTTGGCCGATTTTTGGATTTCAAGATGGTGGACTCAAAAACCGTGATTAGTTAAGTCCAAAAATATCAGTTGATCCTCCATGAGATTGATGCCGAAGGAATGATTCTTAGTGAATCATTTGAGACGGCGGCTTTGATAGAGAAATTATCACATTCGTGGAAAGATTTCAAGAACTATCTAAAGAACAAGAGAAAGGAGATGACATTAGAGGACTTGATTATCCGGTTAAGAATCGAAGAGGATAACCGTGGTTCAGAAAAGAGGGTTAAAGCTCAGACCATGGAAGCCAAGGCAAATGTTGTAGAACATTTGCACAAGACCAACAGGAGGAAATTTGTTAGTTCTAGTTCTTCCAAGCTAATAAGGGAATGGATTTCAAGAAGTTCACGGGAACTTGTTTCATATGTAACAAGCCCGGTCATTGAGCAAAGTACTACCGTCAGAACAAGAAAATAGCTCAAGTCAACTTAGTTGATGATAATGAGATTGAGCTCGTTGTTGTAGTGTCATAAGTGAACATGGTAGAAAACCCTAAGACATGGTGGGTTTATACCGATGTCACTTGTCACATTTGTTCTGATAGAAAGAGTTTCTCCGAGTATAAAGAAACAAATATTTATGACAAACTCTTCGGTACGAGGCCGTGAATAAGGTGGTGCTCAAGATGACATCTGTTAGAGAACTAACTTTGAACAATGTGGTTCATGCTCTTGAAATTCGTAAGAATTTGGTTTCCGACTCTATGTTGAGCAATAACGGGTTTAGACTTGTAATTGAGTCGAATAAATGTGTACTCACTAAATGTGGCATGTTTGTGGGTAGAGGATATCTATGTGATGAGCTTTTTAAGCTCAATATTATGGATGTTATGCCAAAGAACAAGAATAATAATTAAATTATTTCTTCTGATTATTTGGTGGTGTCCTCTAATTATGGCATGGTAGATTAGGTCATGTGTGGGACAAGACCTTGTAGAGAATTAACAATTTGGATTTGGATTTGCTTCCGCAAATTGTTATTGATAAAAATCACAAATGGGAAATTTGTGTGGAATCCAAATTGGCTAAGGCTCTTTTCTATTTGGTAAAAAGAAGTAGTAAACCTATAGATTTAATTCACACTGATATATGTGACTTAAAATTTGTGCAAACTAGAGGCGGTAAAAAGATACTGTTATGTTTATTTGCTAAGAAGCAAAGACGAGGCCTTGGAAGTTTTTTAAACTCTTTAAAAATTAAGGCCGAAAATCAACTAAGCAAGAAAATAAGGAGTGATAAGGGTGGTAAATATGATTCAATATTTTATGAATTTTAGTTAAAATATGGAATCAACATTCAAACCACTTCTCCTTATTCACCTCAACAATACAGTTTTGCGAAATGCAAGAACCGAACGTTGAAAGAAATGATGAATGCTTTGTTGATTAGTTCAGGGTTACCTCAGAACTTGTGGGGGGAAGCTATTTTAATAGCTATTTACATTTTAAATAAATATACCCCACAAGAAATAAGACAAGGGTTAAGGACCATCCTATAAATACACGAAAGTGTGGGGGTGTCTTGCGAAGGTATTAGTTTCTCGGGCTTAAAAGGTCATAATAGGACCTAAAACCATGTTTGGTGCCTCATTCGAAGGATCATGACCCAGTCCTTGAGGGCAAGAGAAGGACATGTGAGAATATGTCAACTTTATGCAACAAGGGTACTCGGGTGTGATCTTGGCATCAATGAGGGTATCGACATAGTAAGTGGGGAAGAGTTTCATGGTATGGTATCGGCATGCCTTGGTGCTACCATGACTACCTCATTGTGAAGCAGAGGATGAAACTTTGTCCATGGGATCGGTGATACCTGATGGTGCCAAGAGTGGCACGGACCCTGAAAGTAAACCATTAGGTTGTAAATGAATGTAAAGACATAATGTACTCAGTTAGCAAACTGAGTAGATTTACAAGTATTCCTAGAAAGGATACTGGAAGGCCATTGTGGGGGTACTTAGATATTTAAGATACACCTCAAGTTATGGACTGCACTATACAAGATATCCAGATGCAAAATGGATATTCAATACAAAAGATTTCAAATCCACTAACAGATTTATCTTTATTATTGGAGAAGCTGCAGTGTTTTGAAAATCTTCTAAACAAACGTGAATAGCCAGATTTACCATGGTATCTGAAGTTATAGCTTTAGATAAAGCTGAAGAAGAAGTGGAATGGCTTCGAAAGTTTAGAAGATATTCCAAGATGGCCGAAACCTGTACCTGCAATTTGTATACATTGTGATAACCAATCTGCAATTGGTAGGGCACAGAGTTGTTTGTATAATGGTAAATCTCGACACATTCATCGAAGACATAATATCGTTAGACAGTTGCTCTCAAATGAAATTATCACTGTTGATTTTGAAAAATCAAAAGATAATGAAGCGCGCTTACGAAATGTTTTAACAAGAGAGCAAGTATATCATCGAGCGGAATGGGTCTTAAGCCTATAAATTAAAGTTATATAGTGGAAACCCAACCTAGCTGACTGGAGATCCGAAGATCTAGGTTCAAAAGGGATAACTAAATTATGTTAACTGAGTGTGAGCACTAAGCTACACTCTTATCCATTCCTATGATGATTTAGTGCTGCCTGCAAAGGAGTTAGGATAAGCTATGCTTTTAATGATTCTTATAGCTTGATAAAATCAAGTGGGGTATTGCAGGATACTCTTAATGAGCAATCACCTATTATGAGTAAGAAACGTGGCCACTTCTATGAGAATTGATCAGGCTAAATTCTCTAGAGTACTCATAAGAAACCAGGCAGTGTTCGGGGCCAAAATGGACACAATCGTGAGAACCGAAGATGTTCGAAGAGGAATTGTGTGATATTTATTGTCTTGGTTTACACGAAAGGCTAAATAGTTCAAGACATCATGTTCACTAGTTAGCCGAGTAAATCCGATAGTTATTCACTATGGAAGGTTCAAAGCCAAAAGCTACCTATCTTGATGCAATAACTCTTCAAGGTTTAACTCTCTTATATTCCGAGTCAGTTCGTCGTTTTAATCAGACAATTTCCATTCATGTGGGGGATTGTTGGATATCAATATATTATTTGGTGTATAAATACGAAATAAGTATTCTAATACGTAGGTTGTCGTAAGTAGATACACAGTGCATAATTTATGTACACAATTGATATCATGTTTGAATGAGAAATTAATCTCTTTATACCCACTTGAAGAGGAAGAAAGTTGGTTGATGTTAGTTATTGGTGTGGAACCCCACATAGGATGAACAAAGGCATAAGCTTATGGTATTTATAAGTCTTGTTTCCATGTGGGGTTGGACCCCAAGGGGAACCCAAGTTTTGTGGTGGATGAAGATCTATACAACTTGAGCTGGACCACATGCGCGCCGCAGAACCGGGCTGGGTCGAGTTGGGTTTGGGCAGTAATTAATTTTTATTGCCCAACCGATATTTTTATTCAGTCCAAACCGAACCGGTTCAGTATTCTCCAACCAAGAGACTTGTCTGTTTAAGAAGTATCTTTTCGGACCGAACCTTTTTGTTTGTTAAAAGTTTTGTCTGTTCGGTTTAAACTAAGAACATTAGTATTTTCAAAAGCTGCCTGTTTGGCCGAACATGTTTTGTTCCAAATGATGTGTCTGTTTCGAAAAGTCATTTGTTTTTCTATATAAACCTGAGCAGTGCTTGTCTTTTAAAAAGTACTGAAAATTTCTCCTAATTTTTCTATACTGCTCTTGTCTTTTCCTGTGTCTTTTGTGAGAGAGACCGACATTTTTTCTGATTCGTCGTGTTGCTAAAAGTGTGCTCTTGATTGCAACGTAATCGAGGAGGCCTGGGAGACGAATTGCAACATATTGTTAGCACCTGAGAGACAGGCAATAATCGTCTTAAGGTCAGAGGTCCAACCTTGACTCGATTATCCTTTTTTTCTGTATTTGGATTAACCTGTAAGTGTTGTCAATTTTCCATTCTGGATTGTTCGTATTTTTTATATGTTGTTCTGCCGAAATTACAGATAAGTAATCTGTTCTTTAATCTTTTAATTTATATTTAGTAGTAATGAAATATTGCTAATTGCTTACAAGATTGTCAACAAGATGCTTATCAAAATTCCATGGACTCCCCTCTATCACTCTTTCCTTGTCTCTTTCTGTTGAGAATTTAAAAAGAAAAATATTCATATCAAGAACAATGATGTCAACCTTCTTGGCTATCCTCCACACCACCTTGAAGGTTGTGATCATAGCATCTTTATTAAACGATCTTTTGGTCATTAGCTTGCCCACCAACCATGATTTTGTGTTCTCTGCCTCTAACCATCCATGCACCCCATCAATGTCTATTGACTCCCTTTTTTCTTCTGTCCCCACATTCCTTCTAACTCTTTTTCCATTATGAAGATATCAACAAAATAATCGTAATTCTAACTAAACTCATAACACTATTTGAATCCCAAAGATCCCTATATGAGAGTTCTTGAGAAAGCAACGCCTTGTACAAGACAAGACTTACCACTTCTCCCACAGCATTACGGGGAGACTTTTCCATGAAACTGTAATTATTGATGGCGATTTATCAAAAAGCGTTAGTAATGGAGTAAACAAAATACTGGATATAGAGTACATATGGCATATGTATATCATGTACTAATTACTACTGAATATTAGCCTCAGGAGATAATGGAATAGATATGACAATTAATGTATTCGTGTTATGTTTGTGTTATTTTTACGTGTTATAATCGCGTTTAAAATATTATATATTTATATAAATTTTAACAAATTAAAAATTCGTGCTATATAGATTTTAACATGTTCATGTATTCACGTCGTATGTATGTTATATATATTTTTTGTATCGTATCGTGCTTTAGTTAATTTTTTCGTATTATATTTATATCATGTTTAAAATTATCAAATTTTAAAGAGAAAAATAATAAGGAAAATCTCTTTAAGAGATACCAAATGCGTCCTAGAGGACAATGGACAATGTGTAACATGTAACATGTGACGAGGAATGAAAGGATTTGAGCAGACTTTCTGACAGCCTTTTCTTCCTGTCCCTCCCTCCCTTCCTTCCTTCACCCTTTTCTCTATTTCCCAATCAGATCTCCAGATTTCTTTATAATTTTCGCCCACGTTTGCCCACCTGTCAACTACCAATATATATATATATATATATATATATATATATCACAAATTTTTACATTTTAATTAAGGGTAATATACTAAAATGTCCAATAATTTCAAGTCGTGTTTCACTCCAATACCAGAGATTGTAATTTTTTCTTTTCAAACTTACAACGTTGTTCTTGCTTTTTGTCAAGTCAGAATATGATTTTGGTTTGAAGTATCCAACGACTTAACATTTCTCTTTATTATTATTATTAATCCTGTAAAAGGTAATTGCAATGTTAAAATATTAAATACCTAGAAAAATGTGATTACATCAAATTATCACTCTACTTGCAAGATTGCTGAAGTAGTGATAAAACAAATTTCATATATATATATATATATATATATATATATTATTGAAAGTTTCATTTCAAAGTCCGGTGTAAAATGGCACTAAACATGATACTTTGAAACCCCTCCCATCACACTTTTAAAAAATAAAACCTAAATTTGAATATTCTAAATACTTAAATATAATAAGGTTTCATTTGGATGAAAATTAATATAGATTTCAAACGTTGTTTTAGGTGACCCAATGCGGTGGGGAGACGCATTGACCCATCCAGATGAATCTTAAAAATCACTTATTTATAACAAATTGATTTTTGATTGGTTATCTGTTTTAAAATTTAACAAAATACATCTTTTTACCTCCTAAACATATAAATTTTCCTTTTAGAAGAAATGCATACGGCTGATTGTTGAGAGAATAACTTACGAATCAATAGTTATGCATATTTCAATTATTTGATTTTTATGGTTTACATACATGATGCTCATTTGAATTCCACATATAAAGACACAAATGTGCTGGCAAGGATAATCAAGATTAGACAATGAAAACTATGTCGGCGTCGGACATGAATTTTGCATAAAGATTACAATTGTTGATTTCTGATAATGTTTGAGAGACATCTATTTGTTATCCCATAGATGACTTCTTCCTCTTGTCTTTATAGGCTTGATTAATTTATTTTCATTTTTACTTGGAGTTTAAAATTACGTTATGAACTTTTAAGATGTAGTCTTAAATGTTTTGGACCAGTCTCATCAGGTCAATCTTTTATTTTGATGTTTTAAGTCCATCAGTGGTAATAGGATAATTAGTGAGTTGGAGAAGTTAGTTACAAAAAGAGGGGATGATTATCAGAATTGTCATTCTGGATTTTGCACTGAATTTAATGGAAATTCCTTCTTTCTCCTTCCTCTACATTCTCTTATTCTCTCCCCCTCCCTCCCTCCCTGCCTCCCTCTTTCTCTTTCTTTCTTTCTTTCTTTCTTTCTCTCTCTCTTTCTAGTAGTACATTTTCTTCTTCACATTCTATTTTCGCAACCTTCTCTGCATATCCAATCCTCTGCTTGTGAGCTTTATCACAATGTCCATTTGATCAAACCATATGACTGGTATTAGAGCCTTGTTCCTGGCAATCATGGCAGATAATATTATCAGTCATCTGCAAAAAGAAGTTAACCAGATCTAGCAGAGGCTTCAACAGATTGATAAAAAGATAGATGGGTTCCGATTCGAGCTCAAATTAGAGTTTAAGAAGTTTTTTGAGCTATTAAATGTTAGAGATGACAACCAGCCTAGCGATAAGAAAGGTGGGACCTCGTCTACTCATGAAACTCATGCATCAGAGAATTTGAAGTAGACCTACTCATGAGTCAGACTGGGTCGGACCGCGGCCTAGAGCGTTTTTTAATTTTTTTACCCAGGTTCGATTTTGGATCGGCCTAGGTCGATTCGCCGATCTGGTTTATTGTTTAAAAAATAATAAAATATATTTTTATATTTTATAATTAAATTTTTTTTAAGAAAAATATTATATGAACAATGTTTCGTACTAGGCCGGGCCAGTCCGAATCAAAAAATGCTCTACCTAAGCCCGATCCTTGAATTGGTCAAATTTGAACTAAGTAAGATCCTATTTCCATGTAAAATTATAAACATTTCAAACTAGAATGTCCTAAGTTTGATGGAGAGAACTTTAAAAGCTGGTATATAAAATTGGAGCATTACTTTGTGGCAGGGAGGGTACCTAATGAATCTAAGGTGAGGGTTACTGTGTTAAGCTTAGAGGGATAGGCCTTGCAGTAGCATCAACACTATTCTAGAAATCAAGGAGGTTTTGACAAAATTATCTGGAATGCTTACATTGAAGAGATGAGTGACAAGTTTTTACCTGGGGAATATGAGAACCCAAGGCTGAACTAGTGGGGTTAAAACAAGCAAAAAGTGTGGAGCAATTGTTGGAATTGGTTTTATAAAACATGGTTAATGGACACTTTTGAAGCCAAATTATTTTGGGGGGTTCACTCACATTTGTGGTTAAAATTCTACTGGATTTTGTAATCCAACATGATTTATTTAACATGAAACATTAACATGTTTAAAACCAATTATAGGTGAATGAGAAATTACTCTCAAGGACCTTTGGATGACAAAATGACAAACCCAAAAATTATCAATTATTTGATAGATTACAAGCTTGTCTTGTGGTTTGGACCGTAGGCCCGTGAGCTGAGGTTTGGTTAATTGGAATATATTTTTCCGTTTAATCCACGTCTGATCAGTAACATTTTCAGTCCGTAAAATGTCTTAGGACATGAACCAATACATTAATTATGGTGTGATATACATTAATGTTATTTATGAAAATTCATGGAGATTCATGAATTATGGAAATTCATGGAGATTCATGAATTATGGACATTCATGAATTATGAAAATTCATGAATTGTGGACATTCATGTGCTATGTATATTCATCATAATTAATGTACATTCATGTTTTATGTACATTCATGTATCATGAACATTCATTTGGGTAATTAGTGTTTAGGTCCCTAGAGTCCTATATATAGGTGCTTTGAGTGGATGGGAAACTCAATAAACTATTCTTAATCTCTTTTCTTCCTTGGTTGTTCCTGTTCTAAGACTCTTGTTTTATTTGTTCCTTCTACTCTAAAGCTTAGGAATCTATCATTGTAGAGAAAAAATTGAGTCAAATTCCATAAGTTTGTGGACCTTGAAAAGGTGTAGAACGTTGTTGAAATCCTGGGAGTCAAAATCCACAAGTAACGGGCAATTTCACCTTAAGGACAAAGGGTTCAATCCTTGGCAACAAGGTTAAGTTCTTTATTCTTCAATTTTGTCTTCTACAAATAAGTTCTCTAAAATTCTATTTAAGTGCATGCTATTTAATTGTTGCAAGTAAACTTTTCCAACAAGGTTTTTACAAATATACAAAATATATCCAACAATTTTAAGGCGAAATCTTTTCTTTTCTTTTTGTTTATTTGTTTTCTCTGTTGGGTTACTTGCTTGTCATAACTAATATTTACTTTGTTTGTAAATATTGGTGCTTGAATTTCCTTATATTATATGCATACACAAAACCAATATTTTAATTTATTATTATATTGGTGTCAGTGTTTATTTAAATTGTAATTAAACCAATATCTTAATTTATTTTTATATTGGTGTTTGGTTCTGATTGTGTTATAATCAATATTTATTTTATTTTGGTTTTAGAGAACACGTCTTCTATTTCTTTTCAAATTTCTGAAAATGTTGTGGCTAAGCCTTCTTCGGAAGGGAGGATTCCACCATCACTCTTGTTGATGCATGGTGGGAAACCTGAAAAGTTCGATGAGTCGAACTTTAAGAGGTGTTAGCAAAAGATGTTGTTTTATATGACCACCTTGAAGTTGAATAAGTTCTTAACTGAGGTTGATGACCTCTCAAACAAAGTTTCAGATATTAACTTGTTAGCAGTTGTCTCTGAGGTCAACTTGGTAAACAATCCTGAGCAGTGGTGGATTGATACTGGTGCTACAAGACATGTTTGCACTGAGAAGATAATGTTCTCTGCTTATAAATAAGTGGATGGTGAACAACTATACATGGGGAATGCATCTACTTCTAAGGTACTTGGCATTGGGAAAGTCATTTTGAAGATGACTTTTGAGAAGCTTCTCACCCTCAACAATGTACTCCATGTAGCGGATATTGGAAAAAACCTAGTGTCTGGCTCATTGTTGAGCAAAAATGGTTTCAAAATGATCTTTGAAAGTGATAAATTTGTACTTACCAAGAATGGTATGTTTATAGGAAAAGGGTATCTCTGTGATGACCTTTTTCAAAATGAATTGTAATAAAGGATGAGAACAATGCTTCTTCTTCCTACTTGCTTTAGTCTTGTAATATGTGGCATTGAAGGTTAGGACATGTAAATTATAATTCTATACAAAAGTTAATAAATCATGATTTATTACCAACTATGGATTTTGATAAAAGCCATAAGTGTGAAGTTTGTATAGAATTAAAATTCACAAAGACTTCTTTTCATTCAATTGAAAGAAGCAGCGAACCTCTAGAATTAATTCACTCAGATATTGGTGACTTAAATTTTGTGCAAACTAGAGGTGGAAAAAAGTATTATATTACTTTTATAGATGATTACATAAGGTATTGTTATACCTATTTGCTCAGAAGCAAAGATAAGGCTCTTAAATGTTTAAACATTACAAGAATGAAGCTGAAAACCATTGGGTAAAAAGATACAGGTAATAAGGAGTGATAGAGGTGGAGAATATGGTGCACCCTTTGGTGAATTTTGTCCCCAAATTGGTATTATCCATCAAACTACTGCTCCTTATTCACCTCAACAAAATGACATTGTTGAACAAAAGAATCGAACTTTAAAAGAAATGATGAATGCCATTTTAATAAGTTCGGGAGCACCTCAAAACTTGTGGGGGGAGGCAATCTTAACTGCCAATTATATACTTAATAAAGTACCCCACAAGAAGTTGGAAAAAACACCATATGAATTGTGGAAAGGAAGGAGACCTTCCTTCCAATACCTTAAAGTGTGAGGGTGTCTTGCTAAGGTAGCAAAACCTGATCCCAAAAAGGTCAAGATAGGACCTAAAACTGTGGATTGTGTATTCATTGGATATGCATACAATAGTAGTGCATATCGATTTCTTGTGCATAAATCGAGTATTGAGGATATTCATTCAAATACACTTATGGAATCAAGGAATGTTGTATTATTTGAGGATGTGTTTCCTTTTAAGGTGGCACAGGAAAGTCGTTCACTCAAAAGAACGCATGAGGTCAGCTAAAGCAGAAATCATCAATTAGAAGTTGATAAGTTTGAGCCAAAAAGAAGTAAGAGGGCTAAAACGACGAAAACGTTTAGTCCAGATTTTCTAACTTACTTGTTAGAATGAACCTCGAAGTTTTTCCGAGGCAATATCCTGCCCTGAAGCTTCAAATTGGAAAGAAGCAGTCAATAGCGAGATTGAATCCATTTTACAAAACCATACATGAGAGCTAGTGGATCTTCCTTTTGGAAGCAAACCATTAGGCTGTAAATGGATTTTCAAGAGGAAAATGAAAGCTGATGGAACTATTGACAAATACAAAGCTAGGCTTGTTGTTAAAGGGTACAAACAACAAGAAGGAGTGGATTATTTTGATACATACTCATATGTATCAAGAACAACATTCATACGAATGTTAATAGACATTGCTGCTATTAACTGTTGGTGTATTCCTAGAGCCAATCGGTTTGGTCAGGCATAAACTACCAATAATGCAAGCCCATCACTATATTTTAGTGATACAAGGTTTTCCTTTATGTTAGTATGATGATAAGGAGTTATTAAGTACTAATCGGATGAAGTCCATGAAACATAATGGCCTTGCAAAGGAATTATAAATAATTGTGATATCCTTATGCATCAAAGTCATGTTCCTAAAAGGTTCCTGGTCATCGTACTGCCAATACAGGGCATTGGCAATGCTCAAAGACTGGTACATGTTAAGCCTACTTACTTAGTAAGCAACTGATCTCACGTGTTGAAGTATATGAGATACTTTAGGATAACATGTAGGTGCTTGTCTGTTGAACAAGTTCACTGAACATGGCCCGCTGTGAGAACTCCATTTGGTATTGTCACTCAAGTGTTTATGGAAACGTTCTCACGTGTCAGTCATGTAAGTAGTCCTTTGACTTGTGATACCAAGTCATCTTGTATGGGGAATGTCATACTTTGATTCCATCACGAACGGGTCCCTAACACAGAGTGATGCTTATGGTAGGGTGGTTTTGGGTATGACATGAACCATACGAAATGGATGAGTGATCCAGAGAGGATTCATCACTCCAAGTGACATCGGAGACATATCTCATTTGTTCTTGGCTTAAGTTAACTTAATGGAATCTCTAGCCAGAGTATGATGAATTTAGGAGAAATAGTTTCTCTAAGTTCACAAAGTTAACTAATAGCTGCAAGAACTAATATGGATTGAACATGAGTAGACACTGCACCATGCTCATAGTCTTTCCGGGATATTTGGTGAAAGGACCGAATTACACTGATAGACTGAACATGAAAGGTTATGTCGAGACTAACTTGACTCTCCAGTATTTGGGTGGTCATGATGGCTTGCTAGAGTCCGCTCATGATCTATAAATGTAAATTAATTAGATTAATTTATATTTATTGCCAACATATTGGAAGCCTAATGGGTCACACACAGAAAGGTGAATTAAGAGATTAAAATGGAAAGAGCCTAATTGATTAATTTGAGAATTTAATGAATTAGGACTTAATTAAATAGTTTAATTAAGTGGAAGGACTTTAGTGCAAATACATAAGAGTTATTGCCCATAGTCCAAACCATGGAGTGATTGCCGCCCCCTATAAAAGAAACATGATAGCTTGGCCGACCTCCCTGTGGCCCCCCTAGCCGTATATGTGATATGCTTAGAGGCTTTGGTGTCTTCTTGATTTCTTGACTTCCTCCTTGCCTCTTCATGGATTGCTAGAGAGAAAAACGTTTTCTTTCAAGAGAGGAAAGGCATAGAGTGAAGAAGAAAGAAGATCAAGATAATCCTTGAGGTTGGCGCACCAAACCTGGAGAAGCAAGAAAAACGTTTTTTTCTTCTTGATGCTTATGAAGATTCGGCCATGGTATGTTTAGATGGGGAGAGGTTTCTTGAAACCTAAACTACTAGCATCGTTTTCGGCAGGACTCCATTCCTACCTTATGAAGGTTTTTTTGATCATCTTGTGTGGATTACCGTTAGAGGCCAGACACTTGTGTGACTTGAAGTCTCGGATTGACAGCTTGGTGTTCAAGATTGAGTGGGCTGTTTGTAAACTCAAAATTACTATATCTTTGAGTTAAGGTATGATTCTTGATCATATGTATGCTTTATAATTACAAGATCGCATTAAAATTTTACAAGCATGATCCTGTTAGATTCGGCTATCTCTTTGTTTATTTTTCCGCTGCGTTCATGTTCTTCTTTAATTCGATTATTGTTTGAGCATGAGGTCGAATCCCAACATTAACAAGTTAGAAATATATCAAAAGGATATAAAGACAGCTTTCCTAAATGGTGACCTTGAAGAAGAGGTTTATATGCAACAACCCGAGGGGTTTGTTGTTAAAGGAAAGGAAAATAAAGTGTGTCAGCTTGTCAAGTCTTTGTATGGCTTGAAACAAGCTCCTAAATAGTGGCATGAAAATTTTGACAAAGTTATGTTGTCAAATGACTTTAAAATCAATGAGGTTAATAAATGTGTTTATGTGAAGAACACTGATAAAGGCTGTGCCATTAGACGACATGTTGATTTTTGGCAGTAATGAGTACATGATCAAGTCTACAAAGAACATGTTAACTAAAAGGTTTGACATGAAAAACTTGGGTGTTGCGGATGTCATACCAAGAATCAAAATTTCTAAGACATCTAATAGATTTGTATTGTCCCAATCTCATTATATTGAGAAAATTCTCGACAAATTTTCTAAAGGTGACAATAGCAATGTCAAAACACCAATGGACTTGAGTGTACATCTGTCCAAAAATAAATGTGAGAGAATACACCAGCTGGAATATTCTTGAATAATTGGAAGCTTGATGTATGTTATGAACTGCATAAGATCGGATATTGCATGCTTGATTACTAAGCTGAGTAGGTTTACTAATAATCCCGATGAGGATCATTTGAGAGCAATAAAAAGGAAACTCAAATATTTGAGATACCTAAGACTATGGGCTTCACTATACTGGATACCCGGGAGTACTAGAAGGTTATAGTGATGCAAATTGGATATCCGACACTAAAGATTCAAAATCTACTAGTGGATATGTTTTTACGCTAAGTGGAGTGGCTGTGTCTTAGAAATCCATAAACAAACGTGTATCGCAAGATCCATGATGGAATCAGAGTTTATTGCTCTTGACAAAGCTGGAGAGGAAGTTGAATGGCTTTGGAATTTTTTAAAGGATATTCCATGTTGGTCAAAGCCAGTGCCAGCAATTTGTATCCATTATGACAGTCAGTCAGCAATTGGAAGGGCACAAAGTAGCATGTATAATGGTAAGTCTAGACATATACGTTGTAGACATAATACCGTTAAACACTTGCTCTCGAATGGAATTATTTCCATTGACTATGTAAAGTCAAAAGAAAATATTGCGGATCCCTAGCAAAAGGTTTAACAAGAGAACTTGTGTATAGTTCATCGAGGGGAATGGGCTTAAAGCCTTTAAGATATAAAAAGTCTTATGATAGTAACCCTACCTAGTTGACTAGAGATCCCAAGATCTAGGTTCAAAGGGAAAACTAAGTCATATTGCACTTTAAGTAGCACTTGAAAATTATTATTTCCTGCCAATTCTTATGATGAAAAAAGTGCTGGCTATAGTGAGATAAGGATGAGCTATGCTCTTAATGATTCTCATATTTTGGTTTCCAAGTGGGGTATAAGCAGAATACTCTTAACGACATATCACCTATATGAATAGAAATATGGCCATTTTTTTTGAGAATTTCTAAAGACTGAATTCTCTAAAACATTATGAAACCAGGAGTTGTTCAAGGCCAAAATGAACACAACCGTGAGAACTACTGGAATCTCTAGGTAGAAACTATATGAGTACTATTGTCTTGGTTTACATGAAAGGTTGAATAGTTCAAAACATCGCGTTCACTAGTTAGCCGAGTAAATCTGATGGTACTTCACTAAGGAGGGGTCAAAGCCAAAAGCTACCTCTCCTGATGTAGTTTTCTCCCAATTCAATTTTCTCTCTACGAATTCTTTGGGTCTTCGTACTGGTCAGACAATTTCCATTCATATGGGGGATTGTTGGAATTGGTTTTATAAAACATGGTTAATGGGCACTTTTGAGGCCAAATTATTTGTGGGGGTTCACTCACATTTGTGGTTAAAAACTTTGTTGGATTTTGTAATCCAACATAAGTTATTTAACATGGAACATTAACATGTTTAAAACCAATTATAGGTGAATGAGAAATTGATCTCAAGGACTTTTGGATGGCAAAATGATAAACCCAAAAATTATCAATTATTTGATAGATTACAAGCTTGTCTTGTGGTTTGGGCCGTAGGCTTGTGAGCTCAGGTTTGGTTAATTGGAATATATTTGTGCTATTTAATCCCCGTCTGATCAGTAACATTTTCAGTCCGTAAAATGTCTTAGGACATGAAGCAATACATTAATTATGGTGTGATATACATGAATGTTATTTATGGAAATTCATGGAGATTCATGAATTATGGAAATTCATGGAGATTCATGAATTATGGAAATTCATGAATTGTGGACATTCATGTGCTATGTATATTCATCATAATTAATGAACATTCATGTATCATGAACATTCATTTGGGTAATTAATGTTTAGGTCCTTAGAGTCTTATATATAGGTGCTTTGAGTGGATGGGAAATTCAATCAACTATTCTTAATCTCTTTTTTTCCTTGGTTGTTCCAGTTGTAAGACTCTTGTATTATTTGTTCCTTCTACTCTAAAGCTTAGGAATCTGTCATTGTAGAGAGAAAATTGAGTTAAATTTCGTAAGTTTGTGGACTTTGAAAAGGTGTGCAACTTTTCAAGGTGATGTTGTTGAAATCTTGAGAGGCAATTGCATTGAAACCGTGTACACCAAGTGACGAGCAATTTCGCCTTAAGGACAAAGGGTTCAATCATTGGCAACAATGTTAAGTTCTTTATTCTTCAATTTTGTCTTCTACAAGTAAGTTTTCTAAAATTCTATTTAAGAGTATGCTATTTAATTGTTGCAAGTAAACTTTTCCAACAAGGTTTTTACAAATATACAAAATATATCCAACAACAATGCCATGAAGATTTTATTACAGTGATTAACATATTGCAACATTATGATTATTACACACTAGGTATATTTGTTAGTAATCTGAAATCAAATATTGCATAGTCTTTTAAACTTTTCAAACCAAAAACCTTGAACCAAGTTCTCCATTTAGCAAAATAGATTGACTGTATCATATATCCAATTCCTTAAAAAAATACCAGCAACTTCAAAACTGATCCAAAACTCCTCCACCAACATCATCACCTCCTATAAAAAACACTTTATCCACCTATTACTTACACCAAAAATTCCACATAATCATAATTTACTGAACCTGCATAACCAGAAACCAACTTACCAAAACCCCTAAAGCTACTATCAATTCAAACTCAAATCAAACCAATACCACCAAAAATAATAGAAAGAGACTCACACAAGTAGAAATAGAAGAAAAAAGAGAGGAGGAAATGGCTATGTTATTGGTGTGGAGCTAAATACACCCCTGAGCATAAGTGTATGAAATCTTAGTTGTATCAATTGCTGATTGATAGGGAAACTGGAGAAGAAGAGCAGGAAGAATTCTCTAATTGTAATGACAATCTTGAAGTTCTGATGATGGGAAGTGGATGGAAATGCTCCTGTAATCATATTGCATGCTATACTTAGCACCAATGGGTTCCAAACAATAAGGGTTAGGGAATAATTACAAAACATCCAATTATTGTGTTGATAGACTCTGGAAGCACACATAATTTTATGGATTTGTCTGTGGTTAAAAGATTGGGGTTAGCTGTTAAACAAAGTAACCAACTCCATTGACAGTTGCCAATGGTAAAAAAATGACCACTTTGGGAATTTGCAAAGGGATGGACTGGATTGTGCAATAGATAAAATTCACAACTGATTTTATGGTTTTACCATTAAAAGGGTGTCATGTGGTATTGGGGTTTCAATGGTTGGCCACACTTGGACTAATCTAGTAAGATTTTTTGCCCTTACTATGCAATTCCAATACAACAAGAATTGGAAGACTTTACAAGGTATTCAGCCAGGAGCAGTCCACTTGATGAACAAGAAATAGTCTCTTAAAACACTCCAAACCATCACAACTGGAAAACTTCAGCAACCCTGTTCCCTTATGTTGACTAGGGGATCCCAAGCAAAGCTGAATGCTACTCTGGAAAATGATAGTAAACCAGTTTTTCTTAACAAAAAGTTGTTTCAACTGTTAGAATCTTATAGAGAATTATTTGCTGAACCTAAAGGGTTACTTTCATGTATACCACATGACCACAGAATTCCTTTGAAAAATGAAGGGTTGACAATCAAAATTAAGCCCTATAGGAACTCTGCTATACAAAAAGATGAGATAGAAAATATGATTAAGGAGATGCTGCAGTCTAGGATCATTATGGACAATAATAGTTCCTTTGATTCTCTAATTGTGTTGGTGGAAAAAAAATGGTTCTTGGAGGTTATGTGTAGACTATAGACAGTTAAACCAAATATCTTTCAAGGATAAAATTCTAATAACAATAGTAGAAGAACTGATTGATACAATACTTCCGTGGAAGTCCAATACGGGGTCATTCGGGTGTCGAATCAACTATGAGCAAGATCTCTAACATTTTGTATTGGAAAGGGATGAAAAAAGAAGTAGGGAAAATGGTAAGGGAATGTACTATTTTTCAATAGCATAAGTATGATTACACAGTCACCCCAGGGCTATTACAACCACTCCCTCTTCTAAATAAAGTATGGACTAGCATTTCTATGGACTTTATAGAAAGTTTACCTAAATCCAATGCTAAGGATACTATTTTGGTAATAATGGACAAACTAAGCAAATATGCTCATTTCATAGCCCTAGCACATCCATTTTTTGCTTTGACAAGGCTCATGTCTTCAAATTACATGGCATAATTAAAAGTATTGTCTCATATAAGGATAAAAGTTTGGTCAGTCAGTTTTGGCAGGAACTTTTCAAGAAATAAGGGGCTATCCTGAATCTATCCACTGCTTATCATCCCCAATTTGATGTGGTTAACAGGTGTTTGGAATCATACCTCATATGTCTGACCAGTGAAAGGCTTAGGGAATGGAATAATTAGTTACTTTTAGCAGAGTAATTGTACAATACCACTTATCACAGTGTTCTACATACTACCCCATACGATGTAGTTTATGGACAAGCTGCACCTTTACACGTGCCTTATCCAGTTAGTGAATCGATAGTAAAGTATGTTAACAGAAGTCCTAGTGCCAGAGAAGTTGCCATTAAAATGCTTAATTTTATCTTCATAGGGTTCAAGACAGAATGAAAGCTATGGCAAACAAGAAGAGAAGTGAGAGGGAATTCAATATAGGGATTGGATTTATGTGAACTTGCAACCCTACAAGCAACAGTCAGTTGTGCAGAGAAGCAACCTCAAATTATCTGCCAAATATTTTGGACCTTATCAGGTCGAATTCAAAATTGACAAGGTAGCTCATAGATTGAAATTACCTTGGCTCTTAGGTGCACCCTACATTCCATTTCTCCAATTAAAGAAACATGTGGGAAACCAACTTGCCCGAAGTCAACTACCTATACTGGAGAAAATGGACCATTGGTTAAGGAGCCTCTAAGAATCATTGAGAGGAGGATGGGGAAGAGAGGTAACAAGGCCATTACGTACTGAAGTGTTGTTGCAATGGACAAACACCTTTCCAAAGGATGCAACATGGGAAGTCCTTTTTTGATTTATCCTAACTTCAATCCTTGAAGACAAGGATTTCTTTAACGAGGGAGTATTGTTATAGGTTCGATTAATTTACTTTCATTTTTAGTTATAGTTTAAAATTTTGTTATGAACTTAAGCTGTAGTCATAAATCTTTTGGGCCAGTCTTATTAGCTAGTCTTTTATTTTGATGTTTTAAGCCCATTAGTGATAATAGGGTAATTAGTGAGCTAGAGAAGTTAGTTACAAAAAGAGGGGACGATTGTCAAAATTGTCATTCCAGATTTTGCATTGAATTTAATGAAAATCCCTTCTCTTTCCTACCTCTAAATTCTCTTATTCTCTCTCTCTCTCTCTTTCTTTCTCTCTTTCTGTAGTACATTTTCTTCTTCTTCATTCTATTTCTGCAACCTTTTCTGCATATCCAATCATCTGCTTATGAGCTTCTAACAATGTCCATTTGATCGAATCATATCAGTCTCTTGCCCTAGCTTTAGGCAATCATGTCCTTATATCTTTTAAACGAAAATTTCTTCAAAATTGAGGAATTAAGTTCTAATGGTACCAAGCATTTCAACAATAATACCCTACATCCAAGGATATAATTTTGGCTAAGTCCCATTGTTTTAATCTCTTTGGTGACATGGACCCTACCTCGGGTGCCATATAAATGTTAGCCCTATCAATTATCGACCTTGTGTCTCCACGAATTAGACAACTTGAAAGCTCTTTTAATATTTGATTGAAAATCCTTGAAATTGCCCTCCAAATTAGTGAAAAAAATGAAACTTCAGAGATGATTCTTAGCTTAGATCTAATATATATAAGCATATTGTTATAAATCTAGATCAGATCAGATCCAATCATCCAAGCTTATGGCTAATCCTATTTGAGGTTTTTGTTAGACTATGATTAGACGGGTACCGCCAAATTCTTATCTTAATTTATTCTGCCCTTATAATAAAGTTTGGGTTAGACAGTGAAATCCAAACAATTATAAGGTAAAAGGTGGTGTCTCTTAGAAGTTCCATTCCTAAAGTGAAAGTTTCATTGGAAACCCACCTCACCTAGAGAAGATCCTTTTCTAGCCTTTCGGTGCTTAAATTCAACAACTTTCATTCCTTTTATTCTTTTCTTTCTGTAAAACTTGGAACAATGGAATCAATTGTTTCTAAGCCTTAATCTGCATAATTGATATCCCAATGTTGGTAGATGCTCTTTGCTACATAGACAGAAAAGGAAAAGCTAAAGCCTGCAATTGCTGACTTCGTATCCCCTATAATTCTATTCTCTTTTTTTTTTTTTTCTTTTTCTTTTACTTTGACACCAAAATCCATATCTACTCCTACATTTAATAACATCGTCTTGTGTTAGTTGAGGTTTTTGAAACTTCTGCCCGCTCTCTGGGAAGGGAAACTTGAGCTCAAACATGTTTCCAAGGTTCAGGTAACAGTACTGGCTATGGCAATTGAAGTTTTCTCTGAGATTTCAAGCGCGGGAATCAGCCCAAGAATCTCGTTTTCTCATGATCTCAACCAAAAAGATGATGGAGAATCCATTGAAGAACATCATCACCAGAGATTGGACACATCACTCTTGGATTCCAGTTCCAGTTCCGATTTCGATTTCTGCTTTGGCAATAGTTTTGTCCAAGAATTGTCCTCAGCTGATGAGCTCTTTTCAAATGGCAAGATTCTACCAATTGAAATCAAGAAAAAACCTGTTGTTGCTAAGCAAGTTCATCGTCAATCTGAGCTTGTTAATTCTCCTCCCCTGCACACCGCTAAAGACAACACAGGGAAGAAAAGATTGAAAGAATTTTTATCCATGAGTATTGATGCAGATGACAAGCCTGCATCATCCAAATCTTTCTGGCAGTTCAAGAGAAGCAGTAGCCTCAATTGTGAAAGTAATCGAAGCAAAAGCCTAATCCGCTCACTTCAGTTTCTTTCACGTAGCAATTCAACTGGTTCAGCTCCAAATCCAAAACCAACAACAATGCTTTCAAAAGAAACCCAGAAGCAGCATTTGCAGAAGCAGCCATCTTTGTCAAGAAAATCATCGATGTCAAGTTCTTCTGCTGCATTTTATACTTACAGTAATTCTACACAAAAGACTCCTTTAAAGAAGAATTGTGGAGCATATGGAAATGGAGTTCGAGTCAGTCCTGTTTTGAATCTTCCACACCCATTCATTTCCAATGCAAGTGTGAGCTTTTTTGGGTTTGGTTCACTCTTCTGTAACAGTAAGGTTAAGAAGAAGAGAAGATGAAAATTTCAGTTCTTACTTCTTCGTTCCAAGGTATGAAACTTTTTAAGCACAGTTGGGTTTTAGCTGTCCATGAATTAGCATATCTGTAAATTGAATTGAGAAAATTTAGTGAAGAAAGAGATTAGATCGTATTATTAAAAGTAGATGGATATCTGATTTACTTTTTTGAGAGTGAAAACAACAGTGAAACAATTGATCAAATGGATCGCCTTTCTCATTTTTCATGCATGATCATCATTGTTATGGACTTGGCAGACAGGTAAACATGGTATTTCTCTTTCATGGCTGTCAATGCCTACTTCTTTTTCATCTTATTTTTTTTCTTTTTCAATCAATAAGTTATTAAATGTGGCTATCTTTTGCTATCTTCAAGACTTCAACTGTGATTGAGGCTTCCTTTCGTTGTTTACCTTGATTTAAAACACAGAAAGTAATTAGATTGGGCAATTGGGTTGGGTCCAAGAGGCTTTTTGTTCTATCTCGGTTTAAAATAGAACAGATCCTAATAGGGTATCAAGTCGAGCTGAGTTTAAACAGTAAAAAGCTCGAGATCAACTTTAAAATTCGACTCGAACTCGATCGAGTTTTATTTTTAGAGTTCGAGTTCGATTCGAGATAAAAATCGAATTACTCGAGTTCACTCGATTAGGCTCTTTTACTTAGTAAAATATAATCTCGATTTTACTTCTTAACTTTAAACTCAATTATTTCTGCTTTCAAGCTCGAGTTCGAGTTTGAATTAAGATTTTTCAAAACTAATTAAAAATAAAAAGGCTAAATTAAGCTCGCGAGTTACTCGAATCAAGCATTAGGATACTCGAATTCAGCTCGCTCAATAAATCGAATTGCTCGAGTTCAACAATGATCGAATCGAATTTAATTTTTTTTCGAACTGAATACAAATATCTCATTTACACCCTAACTCTTAAAGAATTAACTTTAGAAAAAGAAGTGATGACTAAGGGCCCTTTAAGCTTGTCATCTGCTTATCTATAAAATGATTTACTAATAACATCGTTGTTGCTGGGCTGCTGTCTTGAGTTGATCACAGATTCTCACAGCTAACATGGCCCATGTCTTTGGATCTGCGGTCTTTTGATTTAGATAGATGGAGATGGAGTCACTGTTACATTTTCACAAGGATGGAGAGAAAATAGAAAAAAAAAAGCAAAAAGGGAAGAAACAATTAATGGAGATTCCAAGTGATGTGGTTGTAAACAGTGAAAGTACCACTCAGTTTTTATATTATATTAAAAGAATTTAATTTTAAGTAATTTAGCTTTTATATTCTTAAATCAAGAATAAATAAGAACATTAAATAACTGTATCACATGAACATAAAAATAATATATTTTTAATGATGAGATGTATTTTCAACATATCAAAAAATTCAAGAAAATATTTGAAATATGACAATCATATCATATATTATTTATTTTAAATTATATAATATCTAATAAAATATATCAAAATTTTATAAAAATAAGTGTGCAAACTTTTTTTTATTCTCTTTTTTAAAAATTATTTTTTGTCAATATAATTAAAAATCGTTTAATTTTTTTTAAAAAATTTAATGTTGATAAAAAAGAAAATTTCAATTAAAAAAAATTGCATAATAAAAAAGAAAAAAATCCAGGTTTTTTTTTTCTTTATATTCTCACTTCTTTCTTTATTTCCTTTTCTCTCCCTCCATCGGCCAGATACTTGTCGATGACGGCAGAGGACAAGAGCTGGCCTAGCCACATCGCGATGACGACTAGAGCCAGATTGGTCCGAGCTACTGCTGATCTGACAGGGAAAAAAGTTGGGCTTCAAAAAGCCTGATCTCTCCTCCCCCTGTCGGTTCAGTGGCTATAGGGGCCAATTTGGCTCTAGCTGTCGCCACAACGTTGGCTAGGCCAAGTATGGCCCTTTGCCATCGTCGACAAACATTTGGTCGGTGGAGGGAAAGAAAGGGAAAGAAAGAAGAAATAAAAAAGAGGAAAAAAGCAAGAAAAAAATATGGATTTTTGCTTCTTTATTATGTAATTTTTTTTCAATTGCAATTATCTTTTTTTGTCAACATTTTAAAATTAAAAATTTTAAACGATTTTTACATTTATTGGCAAAAAAATTTAGAAAAGAGAATAAAACTAAAAAAAATTCTGCATTTATTTTTAAAAAAATAATATAGTTTATCAAATATTATATAATTTAAAATAAATAATATGTGACATGATTGTCATATGTCAATCAAATATTTTCTTGATCTTTTTTCTATTGAAAATCCACATCATCATTTGTATTCTTTTATATCTGTTATCACATCATCAACATGTCAACACCACACCATTGTCACATTAGCATATTTAATGGTGAAAGTGGACGGTATTATCTATTATCTTTATTCACTCTTGATTTAAGAAAACAAAAACTAAATTATTCAAAACTGAAATATAGAAATTAAATTACCTTTTTCATATAGTATAAAAATCTGGGAGGTACTTTGATCAATCGTGTAAACATTCGTCCAACTGTTTTCAAACAAAGATTTTGATTAAATGGACTTCTTAAGGCCAAATTATTCGGTTGTTAGGTTTATTTAAGAAAAAAAAATAAACCTAGCTTTTTGAATAAAAGATTAAGAACATATCTTCAAAACTTAATATAGTAAAATAAAAATAATTTTATAAATAGTGTAAATGGTAATATAAATCTATTTATTTAACAAAGTGGATCATGCAGTGAGATAAAATCCTTATTGCTTCCTTTTTTTTTTCAACAATTTTTTTGTTATTTTATTTACTTTTAATTTTTAACCGCATTGCCCCTCCAATCTTGATTGGCTAGTTGAAAAGTGGATCATGCAGTGAGATAAAATCCTTATTGCTTCCTTTTTTTTTTCAACAATTTTTTTGTTATTTTATTTACTTTTAATTTTTTTGTTATTTTTATTATTTATTTTCTTAATTTTTTTTAATTGAATTTTATTAGTTTATTTTTGACAAATATATTTTAATAATCTGATATAAATGTAATTTTAATAATTTTTTATAATTATTATTTGACATAAATATAATTTTAATATATATTTTATTATTTAATATAAATATATTTTTAATTATTTATAATATATATACACATTTTAATCTAATGTCTGTAGTGATCATTTTATTTTCTCACTATAATTCACTTTATTGCTACCGCTGCTTTTGCATCCAAACACATATTTTTTTTGCTGATTTAATCTCATCGTTATAGTACCCAATCTCACCGCTACAGTAAATAATTTCACCGCCATCGCTATTTTCAATCTTACCAAAGTCAATCTCATCGTCATTCCAAATGTACCCTTAGCTTAATGGCAAGAGTGATATTTTGGATATTTGAGGTTGTCAGGGATTGAATCATGATCACTGAAATTTAGAATCCATCACTCTACCAACATATCACATGAGATCTTGGAACCTTAAGGTCTGAGATTCAAATTTCACCATGTGTGAGTTTGGTCTAAGTTTATGTTGGATTTATTTACTTATGTGCTGATCTATTAATTGGTTGGATTGTTTAATTTAATTAGTGATATTTTTATATAACTTTTTTTATGATTATAATTTCTAATTGGACTTGTAACTTCATTAAAAAAAAAAGAATTAAAAAAACGATAATTATGATTTTTTTTCTTAAAAGAAGGAAGGGGCATTTTGATTATAAACACAAACGTTGACAATATGTAACAAAATATTATTTTAGCTCAAATCATATAATAGCACTATATAAGACAAAAATTGATACAAGTCATGTTATTAAAAAAAAAAAATTAACATCAAATATAAATCTCTAATATATGAAGAAAAAAATTGAAAATCTGTTACTTTTATTAAAAAATATGTATAGCTGAAATTTTTTGGTAAATTATCTATTTGGTCATTCAATTTTTTAGAAGATTCTATTTTAATAATTTAATTTTTGAAAATTATATTTTGTTCACCAATATTTATAAATGTGAATGTTTTGATCACTTATTCATTGACTAACAGTTGGCTGATTTGGCTTTTCATATTAGGTCACGTTGCATGTTCATGTGAACTCATCTGCCTTCTGACATTGTCATGGTTATTTTAATATCTGATTTTTTTTTTCAAATTTTATATTATTACATGATAATTGATTTAACATGAACATCATGTGGTCAAGGTCTGTTGACGTGTAGAGCCACGTTAGATAGTCGTTAGTAGAGACGTTCATATGTCGCGATCCATTTTTTTTAAATTCTTATTCAAGTTCAAGTTCGGAGATCCGTTTCATTATTTAAAAAAAATATTAAAATATTATTTTTATATATAAATAATATAAATATTTTTTATAGATATCAAATTTTGTTCAGACTCCCTAAATAAGGTAAATTCTCCTTCAACTTTCCGGAATGCATAGAATCTCCCATAATTTCACAATTGGGATTCTAAGACTTTGATTCAAAAGTCAACACGAAAAAGTCAACACAAAAAGTCAATGCCAAAAAGTCAACTTTAAAAAGTCAACCACTAAAAAAGTCAACTCTAGGAAAAATCAAGATTCGAAAGAATAATTGAACAATGGTGAAGCAATCTTGATAATCGGAGATCCCTAATTGAAGATGAAAGCAAAATTTGAAGGTGGAAAAACAAATAGCAAATTTCAGTTGTAGACACCTAATTTTTTTCAAACCCCCTAAACGAGGTAAGCTCTTCCTTCAACTTCTCGGAACGCAAAGAATCTCTCCTCATTCCACAGATGGGTCTCCACGACTTTGACGAAGGTCAACACGGAAAAGTCAACCCAAAAAAGTCAACCTCAAAAAGTCACCTACTGGAAAAGTCAACTTTTAGATAAAATCAAGATTTGAAGGTGAATTGAACAATGGTGAAGAAATCTTGATAACCGAAGATCTATAATTGAAGATAGAGAGGTGGAAAGACAAATTGCAAAATTCAGTGTAAGAGAAAAAGTATGAAATTTCCAAATTTGGGGAAAAATGCGTAAACAATCAAATTGGACAAAATTGAAGGTTCAGAATGGAATAAGATCAATAAATAAGGATATTGGAAGGTCCAATTTTGAAGCGGAGTTGAAGGAGGAATCAATTTGAAGAGAAAAAGGAAATTTAAGATTTAATGCATAAATAGGGGATTCTGTAAATTTGGGATAAACTACAGAGATGGTCCGATTCGGTAAAATTGAAGCCCCTAGTTGGTGAATGATAAATAAACAAGGGTACCCTAAGTTCCAATTTGAACTGGATCCAAAGGGAGAGCCGGTTAGAGGAGATATTGAAAAAATCGAGAAAATTCTCAATTTTAAGAAAAAAGGAAAAACTAAATCGGAGAGGAATTCAGATGTAAAAACTGAGCAAAATAGGTCCAACTCCAATTCAATATATGACAAAGGCAATGGAAAAAGAAAATCCGGAAGATTGTCCCGTTTCGAGTAAAACCGAGGTTTCAGGGGATAAAGGGCAATTTGGAAAATCTGAGAAAAATAGAATCCTAGCTCGAAAAATTGCGAAACTTTCTAGTATTAAGTTTTAGGATGGAAAGAAGGAAATGAGAGAAAAAACCCGAAATTGGGGCCGAAATGCAAATAGGCTAAATTCGGGGGACTAATCCACAATTTTAGAGAAAAATCTGAAAAAGTAGAAAACGAGCTCAAAAAATTATAAAAACTTTCAGAACTGATTTTATTGGATAGGATGGATTGAAAAAGAAAAATCCAAAAACGGGACTGAAATGAAAATGGGCAAAGTTCGGGGGCACTAAACCACATTTTTAGAAAAAAATCCGGAAAAAATAGAAAACGAGCTCGAAAAATTATGAAAACTCCAAAACTGAGTTTATATTGGATGAGATTGATTGGAAAAGAAAAATTCGAAATTGAGGTCCATTTGCAAATAGATCAAGTTTGGAAGCTAAAATGCAATTTTATCGAAAAACTAAAAAATGACCAATTTACAAATAAAAAAAGAGGAATGACCTAGAATATTCCAGGCCATTTTCGGCCAGCATAGAGAGGGAAGGGAGATCATCTTAATCCAATGTCTAAGATTGAAGAAAGATGGAAATTTTAAGAGAGGACAAGATTCTCCACTACTTGCCTACATGGCATTTTTGGCCAATAGGAGGCCTTTTAATTGCAAAGCCATGTGAAGAGCATGTGAAGGCTATGTGATGATGCCAAATGGAATAAAAATGCCACCTAGAAAGATATTTTGGTAGTAAGCCATATGATCATGACAAATGGCTTAGATATTTTGTAAAGATAGGAGACAAGAATAATTGAGGTGGCATTGTTGGCCAATGAGATGATAGGAAACCCTTAATTTAAGGAAAGCATCAAGCAAAAAGGGGACAAGAAATGGCCATGTGGCAAAGCTGTTGGAGAGCATGCACAAGGCATGACTAAGGCTAAAAAAAAAAGAGGAGCACTCTCACACTACAAGGAGGAGAATAGGCCAAGGCTATTATTAGAGGAGAGTTTTCTTCCATTTTTCATAGGCTATTCACTACATTTTGAAGGAGAAATCAAGAGGAAAAAAAACCTCTCAAGGAGAAAAAGAAAAAGAGAGAAAGAGGGAGAAAGGAGGGAGAGTTTGAGAGCTTGATTGAAAAAAGCTTTGCTAGGTAACATTCTCTTCTCTTCTCTTCTTTTCATTTATTTTCTTTGATTTCATGTTCTCTTTATCTTCTTTTTCATGTGATTGTTAACTTTCTTTGTTTGAATAAAATATTTTCAAAATAAATTTCTAAAGGTTTTTCCCTTTCTTTTTATTCTTTACAAAATAACAAAGTTTGCAAAATTTTCCTCAACATTTCCTTGTTTGGCCGAAAACTTAGTGGCTTATTGTGCTTGTCTTTTGCTTGATTTTCTTGCTTGCATGTTGATTGTGAGATTCACCTTTGTGGTAGGATAGATTTTCTCCTTTGATTTTCTTTAAAAAAAATGAAATAAAAAGGTTTGAGAAACTTGAGGATCTTTGTTTTACCAAGTGATTTTGGTTAGGTGAGACTATGTCCAAAGAACCAACCATTAAGCCAACCTTGATTTTTCTTTGCTTGTTTATTTTTTAGCTCATGATTGATCATTTTCATATGTTTGTTTTGCTGGAAAATTATGCATTCATATCATTCTCAACTTTATTTTTGGCTAAGACCAATCAATGGTCTATAGCCAAAGTCTCTTGTGCAAACTAGTTGAAAAAAATGATGATTTGTAAATTGGATAGTTTGATTTGGGCAATATTCTTCCTAGGTATTTTTCGTCTGAATTTAAAGCTGATTTTCCTCATATAGTTCATCATGTTTTAAGTCAGAACTAATTTTTTCCAGAATTTTTAGAATTTTTCTTCAAGGGTAAAAAAATGGTTTTCGGTAGAGCAGTCTTTAACTAGTATTATGTTTTTGGGAAATATTCTTCCTAGGTATTTTTGGTCCGAATTTAAAGCTGATTTTTCCTCATATAGTCCATCATGTTTCAAGTCAAAACTGATTTTTTCAGAATTTATTGAATTTTTTATAAAGGGTATAAAAATAGTTTTCTAAAACCGGTTTTTAGAGTCAAAATGAGTTTTTTTTTTTTTAAACTAGCAAATTTCTAATCTTATTTGTAAAAAATAAGGGTCTGGTCGAAGTCATTAGCTACTGTTTTAGGATGTTTTCTATGTTATCTCAATGATAAAAATTGGTTTTACAAAGATCTGGTCATGGGTAGTTAATTCGGGTTTAAAAAAATTTGCATTTTTCTTAATCTGAGCCCAAAATCATTCAACCTAGAGATCCAATTTAAGTTTCTTCCAAAGGTAGTCGGACACCTTTTTTAGGTGTACGGATGTCCTTACTTCAAGGGAGAAACAGATTTTCATGCATTGCATATTTAAAAAAAAATTTATTTAATTTAGTGTAAAAACGTATTTTTCGGTTTTCTAAACATTTGGAGAGAATTAGTTCCCAATCTTTGCCGGGTTTTCCGGGGAGGTTAGGAAATTATTCAACGCACGTGTTTATGGAATCAAAAGGTATGATTTTTGTTTTACTCGGAATCATGTAAATGTCATATGAAAGAATTATTTTCCAAGCTTTGTCGGGTTTGCCGGGGAGTACGGTAATATTTTTTGACATATGCCATTTATGCGATTTCTCACATGAAAAATCAATTTCAAAATGATGATGTGTGCATATTCCATGATATCTACATTTGTCATCTTAATTATGCAAATGCTATGTTTATGAATATTCCATGATTGATGTCATTTTATATTCATGATGCTAGTGTGATCATAATGTAATTGTAAATATTCTATGATGATGTCATTTTGTGATTGTTGTCTATATGATCTCTTTGTATGCCATGTCATGATTTGTTTTGCTATGCCATTATAGGATTTGCCATGTCATTCATTCTTTCAGCCATATCATTTAGATTTTGCCATGTCAAGCATGCCATGTCATTCATTCTTTTGGCCATGTTATTTAGATTTTGCCATGTCAAGCATGCCATGTCATTAATTCTTGTCATAGCATTTAGATTTTGCCATATCAAGCATGCCATGCCATGCCATGTCAATCGTTCTTTTGATTAATTTTTTTTTCTTAAGGCATTTCACTCTTGAGAGAAAAGAAGGAAGAAAAAGAAAAGAGAGGAGAGGAGAGGAGAAGAGAGGAGAAGAGAAGAATTTGGCAATCTTGATTTGGAAAGCAATAGCTAGGTAGCTATCACCTCCTTTCTTCTTCTTTAATGTTTTTCTTTGATGTTGTGATTCTTTTTCTTCTCTTTTTGTTCATGTGATTTGTTAACTTTTTGTTGAATAAAAAGGTTTTCAAAAATAAATTTTAAAGGTTTTCTATCCTTTATTCCTCATTCTTTATCAAATAACCAAGTTAACAAAAATGTTTACATGTATTTTAGCATTAGCAGAACCTATTTTAGATATTTTTGTGCTTGTTCTTGCTTGATCATTTCTTGCTTATTGGTTGTGTTCATCTTTTCACTCATGATTGATCTACTGCCATATGATTGTGGGCTGTAAAACCATGCATCTCATGACATTTCAACTAGGATTTTGGCCAAGATCAACCAATGATCTCAAGCCAAAAATCCCTTGCCTCTAATAGTTGAGAGAGTGATAGTTTAGATTGGGTATTCTGACTTTGGGATTTTTCTTTTCACTACTCATCCATGGTCAAAATAAAATGATTTTTTTACCACATGCAGTAGTCATTTAGAGGATGTCATGGTATTTTTCTCAAGATTTTTTTTATCATGGTTGAAAAAAATGGATTTTGACAAAGCAGATTTTAACTCACTATCTTGATTTTGGTAAAATTTCGGTCATGGTACGTTTGGTCCAAAAACTAAGCTGAGTTTTTCCCATAGAGATAAACATGTTCTAGGTATACCCTAATTTTTACAGATTTTTTTGAAATTTTTTAAAAGGGAAAAAATAGGTTTTCTAAACTGCCTGTGAGAGTTAGATTTGTTTTTTAAGAGCTAGTAATTTTTTGTTTTTGTTAGGATACAAAGAGGGGGCTAATTTGGGACATGGGTTACTGTCTTAGGTTAATTTCTATGTCATTTCAATCATAAAATTTTATTTTATAAAAGTCAGGTCAAGGGTGGTCAACCCGGGTTTCAAAACTAGGAAAAGTAGAGCCTTTTAAATAGGGGGTTCGGCCACGAGGCCTTTTTCATCCCAATAATTCTAAATTTTTAAATCTGAGCCCAAAGTCTTTTGATTTTGAAAATCCGATTTAAGTCTCTTTCAAAGGTAGTCGGATACTTTTTTAGGTATACGGATGTCTTACTTCAAGGAAGAAATACATCTTCATGCATTGCATATTTAAAAATGTTTTTACTTAATTTGGCATAAAAACGTATTTTTCGGTCTCCTAAACATTTGGCGAGAATTAGTTCTTGATCTTTGCTGGGTTTTTCGGGGAGATTAGGAAATTATTCAACGCACTTGTTTATGGAATCGAAACGTATGGTTTTTGTTTTACTCGAAACCATGTAAATATCATATGAAAGAATTATTTTCCAAGCTTTGTCGGGTTTGCCGGGAAGCACAATAATATTTTTCGACATATGCTATTTATATGATTCCTCACATGAATAATCCATTCGAAATAATGATGTGTGCATGTTATCATGATGTGATTATGAATATTTTACGATGATGTCATTTTGTGATTTTGCCACGTCAAGCATGCCATGTCATTCATTCACATGCCATGTCATTCATTTACATGCCATGTCATTCATATTGTCATGTCATTAATATGCCATGTCATTCATTCATATGCCATGTCATCAAGAATTTGCCATGTCATTCATTCACATGCCATGTCATTCATTCACATGCCATGTCATCAAGAATTTGCCTTGTCATTCGTATGCCATGTCATTCATATGCCATGTCATTCATTCATGTGCCATGTCATCAAGAATTTGCCATGTCATTCATTCACATGCCATGTCAATCATATTGCCATGACATTCATATGCCATGTCAATCATATTGTCATGACATTCATATGCCATGTCATTTCATGTGCCATATCATTTAAATTATGCCATGTCATTCATTCATATGCTATGTCATTTAGATTTTTTCCATGTCGAGCATGTCATACCATTCATTCATAGGTCATGATACTCATTCATGCACCATCTCATTTAGAGCATGCTAAGTCATTCATTCATATGTCATGTCATTCATTTCCTTATGCCATGTCATTTATATTTTTGCCATGTCAAGCATGCCATGTTATTATTTCTTTTACATGTTGTAATAAAATATTTGTCATGCCATGATAAATATGCACGTTTATTTAATTTTTATCCTAATAATATTTTTGCATATTCGTGGTCATTCTCTACGTTTTTTAAATACATGAAAAGCAAATAGTATTTTATAATTCAAGATTATTCCCGAGTTAAAATAATTCATGAATTCTCTGCTGGGTCTGCCGGGGAGGGTACCATCAATTATTATTAACAACGGAATATTTTTTTTTTCAAAAAATGAGGATGATTCAAAGAATTTCAAAATCAAGGAAAAATTTCATGTTTTGCCGAGTTTGTCGGAAAATATGAAAAATTTTATGGTAATAAATTTCGGATCATTTTCAAAATAGTATGAATTTTTTATAGGGAATTATTTTCAAACACCAAATTTAAAACCGATTTTTTACCGAGACTCGAGATAACACATGACTAATAAGGTACCATTTTGCTGTTAAAAAAAAAAGGTACCGTTTTATACGGGTCTTGTGGGGGTGCTAATCCTTTCCCGCACGTAATCGACTCCCGAACCCATATTTGTTTTCTCTGGTTCAAAGCGCAGACTTCAAAATTGGCTTTAGAAATGTTTTAATTAATTTTAAAATGTTTTATAAAAACCAGTTTTAATAGGTGGCTGATCACACCTAGCCAAAAAAGATTGGTGGCGACTCCATTTCTTTTTCGAGATCGTTTTCATACCCTCAACCTTTGATTTCAAGAGGATTTAAGTCGTATTTTCCTCTATTCTTTTTTCAATGTCACACTCCTTTAACGAAGGCCGGATTGTCCCTGCGATGGGGGCAAATTAATTTTGGACCTTTTCTAAAACGGAGGTTGCGACAAATGATATTTGATGTTGTTCATTCAATCTTATGCTTATTGCTTTTAATTGCTTGATCACCATTTTAAAATGATTTGGTAACCTAAATACAACTTGAGAAAGGGAGTTTAGTGTTAGACATGGATTGAATAACATGTGTTTCAGATTCATTTATTATGATGAATTGAGTTGCATGTAGGATAGAAATATACCTACGTGTCATATGTAACCAAGTTTAGAGTCTAAGCTTAATGAGTTTCTCTTTAATTCAATTATCATAGACATATAGTTAATTGGTTAAGAGGGATATTTTATAAGACCATCGACAGATACTTATAAATAGATTAGAACTCTAGGTTAACAACTCATGTTCATTAATCAAGTTAAGAGAGTAAGAGAAGTTCATACGAAGTGTTGAGGGAAATTGTAATCCTAGGCTTTTCTTCATTGATTTAAATCCCAATTTTAATTTTCTTTCTTTTATTAGTTCTTAATTTACACTCTTCAATTTATTGTTTGGATAAGATTAAGTTGTTTTAACTATAGTATTTAACGAAATTAATAACAATTCCTCGTGGGATCGATACTCTACTTTCATTATATTACTTGTTTGCTATAACGTGCACTTGCGTGGTTAAATCTGACAACATTGGGCGTTGTGGGGAGTGCTAATCCTTCTCCACTCATAACTGTACTTTCGAACATAGTTCTGGTAATATAGACTAGGACCTATCCTTTTTATGTGCCTTTGTCGAGTTTAGGATTATTATAAATTGGATAGATTCTTATAGGTGACTAATTACACCTAACAAAGATGATTAGTGGTGATTCCACAATTTGCGTCTAGCATGCCGAATTCGTGTTTGGCACATTATGACATATAATATATGTTGTTATTTATTACTTTCGCTGGATATTTTAGATAAAGAATGTATTATATTTGTTTGGATGCTTCAATCTAGGGATATTGTTGAATTGTTTGTTATAGTATCTTATATTAAGAAATTTGCAGGAGTTTTATGGATAAATCTCTATCTAAATAATATTATGTGTTGAAATATGAAATAATACTTATCAATAATAATTATTTATCCATGAGTTAGTTTTACTTATTTAAATATGATCTCCTTAACTGTATCACAAATTATATATTTATTTTCTAGGTATTTAACATATATATAATTATATATATGATAAATAATTATTATTTAATTTTTTGTTTTTGTTTTTAGAGTATTAATTTTATATTAATATTAAAAGTAATAAATTTATTTTAATTTAATATATTTATCACCCATATACTAATATGTGTTTATTAATTTCAAATATTTTTTGTTATAGTATTATTTTAAATATTCATATAATATATAATTAATATTTAAAAACAAAAAATAAACATTCATTTGCAACGAGAACAAAAACTAATAATTTTATGCCTGAGACAAAATTTAAATAAAAATTATAAATTCTGATTGTAAGATTTTATTTTTTGTATTAATAATCCAAAATTTTGGTGGGCGTCGTGGCGCCGGGTGGTGGCGCCGCGACGCCGACCCCTCGACATATCCATTTTTTTTTACTTGCAAAAGTTAAAAAATTAAAAAATAAATAAAAATCAAAGACAAATAAGTAGAAAGAAAAAGTAAATAAATAGAAAACTTGGGTTGCCTCCCAAGAAGCGCTTGATTTATAGTCATCGGCTTGACTAACTCGTTAATCATCCTGTATCTAACCACTTGATGATTTTTGATTCATGCCATTTGGTTGTCCTTTCTTTGAACAACTTCACTTTCTTGCAGGCTTGAAAGCGGAATTCATCCCTCTCGGACGTAGAATTCAATAATGCCTTAAGCGGACCAATGGGATAAATTTCTATAAGCTCTTCCTTAATAGCACTTTCTACCACATCGACTAGCTTAAGCTGTTGGATGCATTGAGGAAAAGGTGGTGGTGATGGGTTACACTGAATCTCCTCTATTCGCATTTTTTCAACTTCTTTTTCAACCTCTAATACTTCTTCAATAAGATCGATTGGCACTTCAAGCTCTTTGCCATCCTCTTCTATCTCTTTTTCAATCCCAAGTGTGATTTCATTGCAATGCTCGTTTCCACCTGGTCTAGGATTAGTTTCAATGTCACTTGGAAAAGTTTCTTGAGGGCAATTGTTAATGGCATTTGCAGGCTGACCCATTTGTGTTTCAAGATTTCTAAGTATTGCCGCTTGACTCTGAAGTGTTGCTGCATGATTCTGATTTATAGCATCGGATCATGCCATGTAATGCTTGAACACCTCTTCCAATGATAGCTTATTTTCTGGGGCAGGTGCTTGAGCATTTGGTGGAAACCCATGAAGATGTGGTTGATTTTCTAAATAGGAGAACCATTGATTGTTGAAAAAATTCCAAGAAGAATTTTGGTGATCTCCGAACCTGGATTGTAGTTGTTGGAATAGAAATTATTTTGATTTATATTGTAGTTTCCATCATATTCCGCTATTTCAGCAGTGGTTGGGCACCAATAACTATGATGTCCACCCCCACAGAGTTCACAAATTATAAATGGGCTTTGGACAGAAGGTACACACAAAATGTCAAGCTTCTTCTTAAGTGCAGCCACCTATGTAGATAAAGCATTGATTGCATTTCGTTTATAATCCCACATAGTGCACCCCAATCAACATAATCTGAAAATAAAGAAAAATAAAGTTTGAATTAAGATTAAGATTGCTTGGTATTAATATTAACAAAAATAGTAAAACATTTCCTCTGGAATGGCGCCAAAAACTTGTTGTCGAATTTACCACGCAAGTGCACGTATCATTAACAAGTAATATAATGAAGAGTAGAGTATCAATCCCACGAGGAATTGTCACTAAATTCGTTAAGTACTAAAATTAAAACAACTCAATCTTATTCAAACAATTAATTAAAGATTAAATAAAAGAAATAATAAACAAAAAAGACAAAATAAAAGATAGATTAATTAATTGAGAAAAGCCTGGGGTTACAATTTCCCTCAACACTTCGTATGAACTTCTCTTACTCTCTTAACTTGATTAATGACAATGAGTTTTTAACCTAGAGTTCTAATCTATTTATAAGTATCTGTCGATGGTCTTATAAAAATATCTCTCTTAACCAATTAACTATATGTCTATGATAATTGAATTAAAGAGAAACTCATTAAGCTTAGACTCTAAAATTGATTACACATGACACGTAAGTATATTTCTATCATGCATGCAGATCTATTCATCATAATAAATGAATATGAAACATATGTTATTCAATCCATGTCTAACACCAAACTCCCTATGTCTAGTTGTATCTAGGTTACCACGTCAATCTAATTGGTAGCTATGCAATTAGAAGCATTAAGCACAAGATTAAATAAACAACTCAAATATTATTAAAATCAAGAAAGATAGTAAAATAATTCAAACTACATGTTGAGTTCCATTGCAATCCTAGAAAAATAAATTTAGTTCATGCTAAATAATAAAAATATAAAACAAAATAGTTTCACCATCATCAATATTACAAGAAAGATAAAGAAGAGTAACGGAAAAGAGAAAACTAGGGTTTGCTAGGTCTTTAGCCTTTAGTCCTCCAAAATCTCCTTATCCTTTTTGTAACCTTGTGGTGGCTACTCTCATCTTAAGAAAATTAGGTTTATAGAACATGATTCCACTTTATTTTAGCGTCCTATTTATAGAGCCTTAGAACCCTATAATCAGAAACTTAGCGTGCAAGCAATAGGTAAACAAACAGGTTTTTTTTTTTTTTTTTTGCATGGCGCTGCTGCGTTGACTCTCGGATGGGTTGGCGTTGCGACGCCAGCCATGCTGGTTGGATGATACTGCTTCCTCTGTCTTCCCGCACTTCCTCAGCTAATTTGGATGGGAAAATCATGTCCAATTTGAACGAGTAAACTACCATTGAAAAGGTATGGAAATCAGCTTCAAAAGTCAAGAAGATAGTGTTCTTGAATAAAGACTTTAAGATCGTATTCTGCTAGCAACAAGCTCCGAAGGTCAAATCTGCCCATGCGTTGCTTTGCACCTTTTTTCGTCTTTTCGCACCAAGACGCTCCTTCTCACTTTGGGCCTATAAAAATACAAAAACACTAACTTAATTAATAATTTAAACATGAAATAAATAAATAAAATTAATCTAAAAATAATTAAAACTAATCAATTCAAAAATAAAACTTCAAGGACTTAGCCGATTTGAATGCACAAAATGTGGTAAAATAACTAGATTTTATAGAGTTATCACACCTTCAAACTTAAGATTTTGCTAGTCCTCAAGCAAAACAAAGCAAAACAAATGAAATGAAATGAAACAAAACAAAGTCAGAGATGAATGCACTTAAGTAATGATTCCCTTAATTGTCTTCAAAAGTTATCTCAAAATTTCGACTCAAAGTAGAACACAAAAATAATCCAATTTATGATTCAATACAATCGTATGTCTCATGCTTGAATGGACATTCAGTGCTTGTGTGAATAATCTCTTGTCAAATCATTGCATGCAATTCGAATAAGTTTATGTCAATGCAAAATACGAATTAGTACTAGATTCTCATATGTTTGCTTTTCATCTCTCTCTCCACTAATGTAGACTAACACTTCATCAAGGATCATGTAGGTCCTTATTAAGCTTGTAATGAAAGGCTAGGATCAAGGTATGATAAAGATATATTTCGGTTTAATTCACCCATAGGCACTTTTCATTTTTTTTTTGTCAGGATTTTCTAAGAGCCATAGTTTTTACTTACATACTTCATTCTTTGAATGCACTTCCTTTTTGCTTCACCACTTTATTCTTTTATTTTTATTTTCATTCACATCACCATTTCACCCAAATTTGACATGGCTCATAATTATTTCCTGTAATATCATACACATGCCTATGTAGTAAGGGTAGTCATGGTTTTTCTTGTTAGGCTAGGTTAAAAGATGTGGCAAAAAGAAAATAGATATATCAATTAGGCACAAAGAGGTAGACTAAGGATAATCATATATGCATAGGTAGGCTAGAAAGGCTCAAATGATCCAAAGATGGCCTAAATCACTTCCATAGCTTAGTGTTGTCTAGGATTTCGTCGAGAGAGAGAATCAAACAAATTCTAGGCTTCTTGATATAATCGCAATTTACATCAACATAAGCAGTCTTTAAATAAGTAATACAAATCTAAGCAAGAGATCAAGTGCTCAATTTAGTGAAAATCACATCCTAACAATGAGACTAACAAAAGAATTTAACATAAAATCAAATCATACCTATGTTGTTCCCAAAAGTCAAGATAAATCAATAACCAAATTCTCATCATTAGATAAGGAATCCATCATAATAAGTGCATCATATCTCAAGCAATTTTTTTTTATATGACTCATAAGCATAAACATATAAAATAAACTAAAAAGACACAAAACAAACTAAAAACTAAAAAAAATAACACAAAACAAAAGAAATCGAAAAACTAATGAACAACACCCCCAAACTTAAAACAAATATTGTCTTCAATGTTTAGAAAAAAAAAGAGTAAGAACGAGAAAACTCCCCTATCGATGAAAGCAATGCAGGAGAAACTCTAGTCGTCCTCTTTGACCTCATCATGCTTGTTTAAATTGGGTGAATGGTCACTATAAAAGAAAATAAAGCAAAAATAAATTATAAAAAAAGTGAAAAATTAAAAACAAATTCTGGTGGGCGACGCGGCGCCACTCTCCATGACTTCAAAATTTTTTTGGCTCCGACCCCTCGACATATCCATTTTTTTTTTTACTTGCAAAATTAAAAATAATAATAAAAATAAATCGAAGACAAATAAGTAGAAAGAAAAATAAATAAATAGAAAACTTGGGTTGCCTCCCAAGAAGCGCTTGATTTATAGTCATTGGCTTGACTATCTCGTGTTCATCATCCTGTATCTAACCACTTTATGATTTTTGATTCATGCCATTTGGTTGTCCTTTCTTTGAACAACTTCGCTTTCTTGCAGGCTTGAAAGCGGAATTCATCCTTCTCGGAAGTAGAATTCAATAATGCCTTAAGCGGATCAATGGGATGAATTTCTATAAACTCTTCTTTAATAGCACTTTCTACCACATCGACTAGCTTAAGCTGTTGGATGCATTGAGGAAAAGGTGGTGGTGGTGGGTTACACTGAATCTCCTCTATTCGCATTTTTTCAACTTCTTTTTCACCCTCTAATACTTCTTCAATAAGACCGATTGGCATTTCAGGCTCTTTGCCATCCTCTTCTATCACTTTTTCAATCCCAAGTGTGATTTCATTGCAATGCTCGTCTCCACTTGGTCTAGGATTAGTTTCAATATCACTTGGAAGAGTTTCTTGAGGGCAATTGTTAATGGCATTTGCAAGCTGACCCATTTGTGTTTCAAGATTTCTAAGTGTTGTCGCTTGACTCTAAAGTGTTGCTGCATGATTCTGATTTATAGCATCGGTGCATGCTATGTAATGCTTGAACACCTTTTCCAATGATAGCTTATTTTTTGGGCAGGTGCTTGAGCATATGGTGGAAACCCATGAGGATATGCTTGATCTTCTGAATAAGAGGACCATTGATTGTTGTTCCAAGAAGTTGGTGATCTCTCCAACCTCGATTGTAGTTGTTGGAATAAAAATTATTTTGATGCATATTGTAGTTTTCAACATATTCTGCTATTTCAGCATTGGTTGGGCACCAATCACTATGATGTCCACCCCCACAGAGTTCACAAATTACAAACGGGCTTTGGACACACAAAGTGTCAAGCTTCTTGTTAAGTGCAGCCACCTGTGCAGATAAAGCATTAATTGCATCCCATTTATAATCTCACATAGTGCACCCCAATCAACAGAACCTGAAAATAAAGTAAAATAAAGTTTGAATTAAGATTAACATTGCTTGGTATTAATATTAACAAAAACAGTAAAACAATTCCCCTACAACGGCGCCAAAAACATGTTGGCAGATTTACCACGCAAGTGCACGTATCGTTAACAAGTAATATAATAAAGAGTAGAGTATCGTTCCCACGAGGAATTTTCACTAAATTCGTTAAGTACTAAAATTAAAACAACTCAATCTTATTAAAAAAATTAATTAAAGATTAAATAAAAAAAACTAATAAACAAAGAAGGCAAAATAAAAAATAGATTAATTAATTGAGAAAAACCTAGGATTACAATTTTTCTCAACACTTCGTATGAACTTCTCTTACCCTCTTAACTTGATTAATGACAATGAGTTGTTAACCTAGAGTTCTAATCTATTTATAAGTATCTGTTGATAGTCTTATAAAAATATCTCTCTTAACCAATTAACTATATGTCTATGATAATTGAATTAAAGATAAACTCATTAAGCTTAGACTCTAAAATTGATTACACATGACACGTAAGTATATTTCTACCCTACATGCAGATCAATTCATCATAATAAATGAATATGAAACATATGTTATTCAATCTATGTCTAACACTAAACTCCCTATGTCTAGTTGTATCTAGGTTACCACATCAATTTAATTGGTAGCTATGCAATTAGAAGCATTAAGCAAAAGATTGAATAAACATCTCAAATATAATTAAAATCAAGAAAGATAGTAAAATAATTCAAACTACATGTTGAGTTCCATTGCAATCCTAGAAAAATAAATTTAGTTCATGCTAAATAATAAAAATATAAAACAAAGGAGTTTCACCATCATCAATATTACAAGAAAGATAAAGAAGAGTAAAGGAAAAGAGAAAACTAAGGTTTGTCAGGTCTTCAGTTTTCAATCCTCCAAAATCTCCTTAGCCTCTTTGTAACCTTGTGGTGGCTACTCTCCTCTTAAGAAAATTAGGTTTATAGAAATTGATTCCCTTTATTTTAGCATCCTATTTATAGAGCCTTAGAACCCTGAAATCAAAAACTTCGCGTGCAAGCAACAGGTAAACAAACAGGTTTTTTTTTTTATTTTTTTCGCCTGGCGCTGCAACGCTGACTCTCGGATGGGCTGGCGCTGCAGGTTGGCTGATGCTGCTTCCTCCGTCTTCTCGCACTTTCTCAGCTAATTTGGATGGGTAAATCTTGTCCGATTTGGACGAGTAAACTACCATTGGAAAGGTATGAAAATCAGCTTCAAAAGTCAAGAGGAAGTTTTCCTGAATAAAGACTTTAAGATCATATTCTGCTAGAAACAAGCTTCAGAGGTCAAATTTGCTCATGCGTTGCTTTGCACATTTTTTCGTCTTTTCGAATCTCGACGCTCCTTCTCACTTTGGACCTATAAAATACAAAAACACTAACTTAATAACTAATTTAAACATGAAATAAATAAAATTAATCTAAAAACAATTAAAACTAATCAATTCCAAATAAAAACTTCAAGGACTTAGCCGATTTGAATGCACAAAATGTGGTAAAATAACTATATTTTATAGAGTTATCAGTCACCAATATGAATATATCCATTTTAAAGTAATCTTAAGCTTGACTAAGGCACCTTAAAAAGAATAGGTTCTGGTCTATTTCTTAAAAGGTTTGGGAGTTCAGTTACGTGTGGGGAAGAATTAGCACTCCCACAAACGTCTATCCTAAAGATAGTACCTAATTAGTCTTGTTTTATCCTAAATTGGTCTCAAATAAATGCTCTTTTTTTTTAATCTTAACTTTATTTTAACTTGTTCAAGTTTTTTAATTATTGGAATGATTTTTTAGGTTTTCCTTTCATATTTCTAGGAGATTGCTAAAAAAGTTTTCTCACCTTGAGAGTATTAAAAAAAAAACCATTCTTTTCCCTGAATAAGCTCTGTCGTCAGAATATTTAAACTTTATAAAAAAAAACCTAAATCTAATCTTCAAAATTATTTATACAAAAAGAATATCATATTTTATTTTGTTCAAAAAATAAATCTTGACCTTTTAATATTGAAAATTTTTCATCAAAACTCTTCCACCATTCTGAAAAACTTTGAGGGAGTTTTCTCACCTAAAAATTTCTCAGAAATCATTCATTCGTGACCCCTTCGAATTTCATCCTCGGAAAGATCTTAATTTATTCATTGATTTAATTAATCATCAATTATTAAGAATCAATTAGTCAAAATAAAAAAGCTACCTAATTCAATTTCAATTAGCCTAATTAATGAATAAGAAATAGAAATAAATAAATAGATAATCAATATACAATAATTTACACAAAATTAAAAATTAAAGAAAATCAAGTAAAAATTATTCATAATAATTAAGCAAATAAGAATTAATTAGAAATTAATTAGGAGTTAACAAACAAATAAGAGTTAAAAATAAAAATAAGAAATTAATAAACAATGAGAAATTATTAACAACAAGAAAATAACAATAATATCAAATATCAAGTAATAAAATATCAAATAACTAAAATAATATTAGGATAATAAAATATAAAAAATAAAATGAAAGCAAAAAGTATAAAAATAAATAAAAATAAAGGAGAAGAGTTACATCTGGATCAGATCCTGGCGCCATTGTATGTTAATTTATTGAGAGAAACTTTTATTATCATATTTATAATAATAATTTTTTTTTACTACGTTATTACAATCGATAAATGTATTAGTTCATTTTTTATATTTTTGATAAAATTTTTGAATTTCAAAAGTGATATTAAAATATTATCAGAAATTTTTTAATTTTTTTAAACATATTCTACTAAAGCATTTGACAAGGGACAACTCTCTACTCCATTAGTAAAGGTTTTTAACTCCATTGCTGATGGATAAAATGTTTTTTTTTTTTTTTAAATTTAATTATATTATGTTGATGGATATTAAAATTTATAATGGAGAAAACAAAACTTAAAAAAAAATAGTGAAAGTTTAATTTTCACAAATTTCAATTAAAAAAATGAAAGAACTGGCATCATTCGTACGGGTTCAATTCTAGTATGAATAATTTATGATTTTGTTTATTTGGTTTATTATGATGAAATAGTCATATCATATAAGTGTTGAGAAATATTTGATTTCGTAATCTCTACCAATATTAATTTCATCAAATAATATATTTTAAATTTTATTGATGCCACCAGTTATGAAAAAATCGAATCGTATTGACCGGTTGGATCGGGTCAACCAAAAATCGAAGATCTGTTCAATCCGATGTTATACATAAAATCGAGTGTTACTTGAATAGGTCTAAAACCGGTTCAATCGGTAAAAAACAAGAGAAATCGGGAAAAAATCGGTTTTTTATTTTATTTTTATATTGCTTTCAAAAATATTTTTGTAAGTAATAAGATTTGAACTCATAAACTCTTGGGTTTATATTGAAGAACATACCTCTAAACCAAAATGTATGTTCTTATCAATTATTTACTATATTTATTATTTATTTAACATTAATAAATCTTTTTTTAATATTTAAAATTATTTTAATTTAAATCGATCCATCCATCCTATCAATTAGATCGATAACCTCAAATTCGGTTTTTTTAACTTTAGATGCCACCATCAACGGTCGGGTCAGCTTCTGGGCCGAGCTCTTGCAAGGAACTAGCAAGGGATTCGTTAGCGAATATCCGAGGGCTTTCGACGATCGATGGATGCTTGAGGAGTTAGTGAAAGCTTTGATGAAAGAGAAAATGGAGAAGATGAAAGAGATTACCTTCTTGTGATTGAAGCCTTTTTATTTTATAATGAGAAACATACTGGCGTTATGCAACGAGATTTATAATTGATAAAAAAATTGTTTTTTCTTTTATTTTATGTTTTATTCTCCTTTTGCAAGTTTTTTTTTTGGATAATTGAAATTTTATTCCATAATCCAAAAAAGAAACAGAGAGTTTTGTTACATCATGCATTATGAGGTCTAATCTCTCATCTATCTAATACCTCACTGCCTACACAGAGTATTATTTACATAATTTACACTAATATTTAAAGCTGCACAAAATCGAGCTCTCACATCTATGACTATTAACTAAACTTATAAATGGTATGGATCCATTTTTCTTTGTAATTGTCTTTTAACGTTCCTCTCCCACCAGATGTAATAAATGGTAGTTGTCCATACAAATCGACATAGAATAGACTTGAAAGATTTTCCCCTGAAACTTTGCAATGCCCACTGCAGGTCATCAAACCAGCTAACAAACACCCTATCAACAGATGAGTATCTTAACACCTTTTTCCATACCTGAGCTGAGTGCAAGCAAAAAATAGATGGTCCGTGCATTCCTCCTCTTCCTGACACAGCACACACTGAGTAGATTGCACTTGGATTCCCCAGGATTTTAACTTGGTCATAGTGCTTAACCTATCCAGAATTGTCAGCCAAGCTATAAATGAAAATTTTGGTACATTTTGTGAGAACCACACCAAATGGTGCCATGGAACTCGAGGCTTCTTTCTCCTCAAGTATTCCCACGTAGATTTAATAGAGAATTCTCCTGATTTTGAGGCCTTCCATCTAGCTCTGTCATTTTCATTTCTAGGAAGGGTTATCAAGCTTTGGGCTATATCTCTCAGCTTCAATATCCTTCTCCAGCTCCAGCTCCAGCTACAGAGTTGAGGCAATTTTGCTTGCCATAGCCCCACTCTCTTTAGAGGGTAAGCTTTTATCCAAGCTATCCAAATTGATCAAGATGTGGTAAACAGTACCCAAATATGCTTTAAGATGCAGGCTATGTTCCATGTCTTTAGATTCTCCAAACTGAGTCTTCCTTCTCTCTTTGGATTGCACACCATGTCCCAACTCACTTTTGCTCCTCTAGCACTACCTTCCTTTCCTTTCCATAAAAAAGCTGAGCATATCTAGTCTATTTTTTGAATTACCTTCACTAGAAGTATAAACATGGAGCACCAAAAGTTGTGTAAGTTGAATAATACATATTGTATGAGTTGCAACTTCCCAGCATAGGATAACCTCTTCTATGACTAGCTATTGATTCTTCGAGATATCTTCTGAATTAACAAGTCACAGTGCTTCACTGTTTGTCTCCCTGTAATGAGGGGAATTCCCAAATATCTAACAGGCAAGTGTCCAATCTTCCAACCTGTTTGCTGTTGGATAGCATGCACGACTATGGGGTCAACATTTGCTTGGACAACTTCAAACTTCGCATTGTTTAGTTGCAACCCTGAAATAGAGTAAAACTATTGAAGAATAAAGTGAAGGTCTTGGCCCCATTTGTGAATACCATAATATCATCCGCAAAGCATAGATGATTTAACTTCACTGTTCTACACGTGGGGTGATACCCAATCTGCCTATCCTCTGCAGCCTTGTTCAACATAAATGATAGCACATCCATGATGATCACAAACAAATATGGTGATAACGGGTCACTAATATATCATCAATCCTCCATTTATCACTACTGAATAAAATGGAGTTGTCACACAGGCTCTCAACCACCTCAAGTATCTTGCAGGCAACCCTTTTGCAAGCTTTAGTAGAAAATAGTTAAGAAAAAACTAAAAGAAATTATGAAAGAGTTATGTAACTACGACAACGCATTAAAAAAAAACATTGATATATCAATGAGTTACAGCTTAAAAGATGACACTAAAAAAATTAATCTAAAATGTCAAAAGAATTAACCTAATTAAAGAAGATTAACTTTCCGCAACCTTCATTTTCTCCAAAAGAAAAAAAAAACGTGTTAGAATTAACCTAATATGCCCATGGATAAATACAAAATAAGACCAAAATGGCCTAAACAATTAAAAATCTCCTCCATTTCCTTGTGTGTGTAGCTTAAAATCAATGTACTTTAATCTAGATTGTCTCATATTCTTCGCTTTTTATTCCCTTGTCCCCTTTTTCTTGGAGAGGTCTGTTTTGTCCAATTCTAGAAGACCTCCTCCTCCTGGGCGTGCTGGGCATATTGGGCCTTTCGGGGCTTCGAGCCTACCTTTAACAAATGATAAATGTGTAATCTGCAAACTCCATAAACTATACAATAAAAAAAAAAGAAAAATTGAGATTTGTAATTTGAGTCTGCTGCTGATGCATAACTTAATTGGTTGTGCCTTGCCCATTATGGGCATTTCATGGCAGCATTTTTTTCGTTGGGGCAACAAGGGAAGAAAAAGGTTGAGGGAGGGGAATGGAAATGGGAGAACCGAAGCGAAGCGAAGGAGGGAAGAGGCTAACAAAATGGAGAAAGGAAGAGAAGAGATAAAGAGAAACAAAAAAGGGAGGGAGTATGGAGATCGAAAAGGGGATTAGGGGAAGCTGGTCGACCACCCTCGGGCAAGCAGATTGGTACTCGACAGCCCTGATGTTCATATCTAGACTAAAAATAATAATGTATTTGATTGAAGTTGTCAATCAACCGACCTTAGCTCAGTTGGTAGAGCGGAGGACTGTAGTTGTTGTTTGCTGTCATCCTTAGGTCGCTGGTTCGAATCCGGCAGGTCGGATTTATCTCATTTTGGCACTTTATTTCTTTTATAATTATTTTGTAACTATTGATAATATGCTTTTCTTTCGTATATAATTATCGTCTCTTCCAGAAAATAAAGATTACTTGGTATAATATTTTTTCCTTTTTAAGGGTGCTTTATGTTAGTTAGTTATTACTGCTAAACTAGAAAAAACACCCGCTTCTACTTTTAAATTTTTGTATAAATTTTGAATTAATTAATAATAATAATATATTAATTTTAGTTTATATTTTATTAAATAATTATTTTTTATTTAAAGGTTTTATTTTTAAATTGTAATAAAATTAATAAAATTATATTTTTTAAATTATAAAAATTAAATTTATATAATTATTTATTTATAAATTACATAATACAAATACATTTCAAATGTTATTTATATGTATTTTTGAAAAATATTTAAACTTTATAGTATACTATATATTTTTATTTATAAGAGGTAAAAAATAATAAATGAAAATAAAAAAATAAAATTGTTGTTTATATTTTATTCTCTCGTAGGATAGATTTTCTCACATAAATTAGTATCAAGTTCGTTTTTTTTTCATTTTTTAACTTTTTTCCCTGAGCGAATCGAATACGGATCCTAAATTGACCCACGAGTTAACGTGCGGATCAACCACTTTAAATTCATCATTTAAAATTAAATAAAAAAATTAGTAAAATAGATTTCTTTTTTAATTTTTTCTCGAGCCGATCGAGTACAGATCCTAAATCGATCCTCGAGCTAACGTGCAGACTAACCCCTTTAAATATATCATTTAAAATTAAAACAAAAAAATTAATAAAATAATTTTCTTTTTTTAACTTTTTTCCCGAGCGGGTTGAATACGAATCATAAATCAACTCGTAAGTCAACGTGTTGAACAACCCCTTTAAATACATTATTTAAAAATAAGATAAAAAACTAAAAACAAAAAATAAGTTATATAAACTTTTTTTTTAATTTTAAAAATACAAAATGATAAATCATTTTTTTATAATTATTTTTAAACAATGATTTTTCTTAAAAAATCAATAAAAAATATTTATAATGAAAAATATTTATAATTTTTTTAATACACAAAAATCAAAAAAAAATATATTAAAAATAAACAAAATATATATTTATTATTTTTTTTTTGGAAATAATAAATTAAGACAATAATAACAAAAGGGAAAAAATTTTCTTTTTCTTTTTCTATTTCTTTTTCATTTTTTCATTTTTCCTTTTCTTACCAAAACGCCCTTAACATTTCAAAAAATATCCTCTTTGTCTCGTCAAAAGATTCTTCTGCTATCACAAAAAGACAAATTAGGACCTAAATACCCTTTACATTTCCAAAATACCCCTTTTGTCAAAAAAAAAAAACACTTTTGCCATAAAAGACAAAATAAGACAAACAAATCTTAAACATTTGAAAAAATATCCCTTGGATTCTTAAAAACTCTTTTTGAAAAAGTCAAAAATACCTATAAAAATAACAAAATAAAACAACAAAACCCTTTAACTATATATTAAAAATAAACAAGACTCAATTTTCCTTATAGTAGATGTTTGTGAGTCCACTACAATTAGATCCCATGAGATCCTACTTTTATGAACCCTCAGATTTCTGCCTGGATGATACCAACCATTGGATACATATAGTTTATATAGGTAACCTGGTGAAATAATTTTGATAATCCGAGGTCTACAACGAAAGATATGGAGTTTGGAAAATGGGTTACAAAAATTCAGTGTAGGGGAAGACCTAATTCGGCAAATTTGGGGAAAACTACAACGATGGCCCGATTCGGCAAAATTGAAGCCCCCAGTTGATGAAGAATGAATAAACAAAGATAGCCCCACTCCCAGTCTGAGGTGGATCCCAATGAAGAGCCGGTAAAAGGAAAAATGAAAAAAAAAAACGAGAAAATTTACGATATTGAAAAAAGGGGGGAAACCAAATTGGAGTGGAACATGATCATAAAAATTGGGCATTTTCGAACCAACACCAATTCAATATATAACAAAGATAGTGGAAAAAGAAAATCCAAAAATCGGACCTGTTTTGAGTAAAACCGAGGTTTCGAGGGTTAAAAGGCAGTCTTGGAAAATCTGGAAAAAATAGAATCTGAGCTCGAAAAATTGCGAAAACCTCTAGATCTGAGTTTTATATTATTTGGAAGGTATTGGAGAATAAAAATCCAGAATCGAAGCTCAAATGAAAAATGAAAAAGTTTGGGTGCACTAATCCGAAATTTCAAGAGAAGATTCAGGGAAAAATAGGAAACGAGCTTGGAAAAATATGAAAACTTCCAGATCTCAAATTTCTATTATTTGGAAGGTATTGGAGAATAAAAATTAGAATCGGAGCTCAAATGAAAAGTGACAAAGTTTGGATGCACTAATCCGAAATCCCAAGAGAAAATTCCGGGAAAAATAGGAAACGAGCTCGAAAAAATATGAAAACTTCCATATCTCAATTTTATATTATTTGGAAGGTATTGGAGAAGAAAAATCCAAAATCGAAGCTCAAATGAGATAGGTGAAATTTGGGAGCACTAAACCGAAACTTTTAAAGAAAATTCCAGAAAATTAGGAAACGAGTTCGAAAAATTATGAAAACTTCAAGAACTAAGTTTTATATTGATTTGGAGGTATTTGAAAAGAAAAATCTCAAATTGGAGCTGATTTGAGAAAAGGCAATGTTCGAGAGGCCTAATCCGTAATTTTAATGAAAAATCCGAGAAAAATGGAAAACGAGCTCCAAAATTATGAAAATCTCCAGAATTGAATTTTATATTTATTTGGAGAGATTGGAGAAAGAAAATCTGGATTTGGGGTCTGTTTGCAATTAAAGTAGGTTTAGGGGCTAAAATGCAATTTTATCGAAGAAATCGGAAAGGGCCATTTTGCAAATTAAAAATGAGGAAGTTGCTGGAACATACAAGGCCATTCAGCCAGCTCATGATGGAATGAAGGCTTAGATTTGATCAATTTTATTTAATGGCCAAGATTAAGTTGCAAGAAGACATTTTTAATCTTTGGTTAATTCCTTATGATCATGCCAAATGGCCAAGGTGATGAAAAAAAGATGAGCACATCCTTATCTAAGGGGTTTCGGCCAGCTCATGAGGGGAGGGGCTGATCATTTCATCTAATGGCTAAGGTAAGGTTGCAAGATGACATTTTTATTTTCTTTGGTTAGCTTACGTTGTGATGAATGACACATGTCTTTGGAGGAAAAAAGATGAGCACATCCTTTCACCAAGGGGGTTTCGCCAGCCTATTTAAAGGGGAGGGGGTCTCCATTTTTTGAGAGGTTTTTAGTCATTTCTTTAGTGCATGGGCAGTAGCTAACTTTGAGAAAAGAAAGAAATTTTTTGAAGAGAAAGCAAGCTTGAAAGATAGCTTTGAAGGTAGCCATTGGCACCCCTCTCTTGCATTTTTCTCTCCTTTCCATGCTTATTTTTATTTTTCATGTGATTTCTTATTATTTTTTTTATGTAAATAAAGGTTTTGAAAGTTTTCTTTTAAGGTTCTCATCTTTTATTTTCATCAAAAAATATCAAAAACATTTTTTTACTACTTCTTTTACTATAGTTGAATACTATCCTTTTCTTGTGCTCATCTTGTGTTTGATTTTATTCTTACATTGGTTGTGGTAGGATAGTTTATTTTGATGGTTCAGTTTTCAAAAATAAAAAAAATAAAAAGGTGGAAAAGCTTCATGACCTTGATTAAATCAAGAGATTATGGTTAGGGTCAGACTACGTCCAAGGTACAAACCATGGAGCTTACCTCTATTTCCTTCATTTGCTTACTTTAATTTTCTGTTTTTATTATTTATTTTCATGTCTATCTTCTTTATTTGCTTACTTTAATTTTCTGTTTTTACTATTTATTTTCATGTCTATTTTCTTTATTTGCTTACTTCAATTTTTTGTTTTTATTATTTATTTTCATGTCTATTTTCTTTATTTGATTACTTTAATTTTCTGTTTTTATTATTTATTTTCATGTCTATTTTTTTATTCGCTTACTTTAATTTTCTGTTTTTATTATTTATTTTCATGTATATTTTCTGTATTTTCTTACTTTAATTTTCTATTTTTTTATTTATTGCCATACTATATTGTTCATACCAAGTCATTCATGCTTTGCATTATTGCCATGCCATGTGTTTGTATTTTTGCCTTGCCATTTTTTGCATTTTCATCATGTTCCATTTGGCCATGACATAATTTTAGCATCCTTGCTTCTACATCATTTAAGCATTAGGTCATTTTATTATGTCATGACATATTCCATGTCATTTAGACTTTAGGTCATCTTATTTTGCCATGACATTTTCCATGTCATTTAGACTTTAGGTCATCTTATTATGCCATGACATTTTCCATGTCATTTAGACTTTACGTCATCTTATTATGTCATGACAGTTTCCATGTCATTTAGACTTTAGGTCATCTTATTATGCCATGACATTTTTCATGTCATTTAGGCATTAGGTCATGCATGTGCCATGCATTCATCTTGCTGATCATTTCATGCATTTATACATTCTCCACTTGATTTTTGACTTAAGCCAATCAATGGCTCAAAGCCAAGCTCTCTTGAGCATACTTGTGGAAAAATTAATAGTTTAAATTGAGTATTCTTACTTTGTGATTTTTTTTCACTACTCATCCTTGGTCAAAATAAATTGATTTTTTAAACTACATCCAGTAGTCATTTAAGGAATACCATGATATTTTTTTCATGATTTTATATTTACTTATCATGGTTGAAAAAATGGATTTTGGCAAAGCAGTTTTTAACTTACTGTTTTGATTTTGGTAAAGTTCGGTCATAGTATCCTTGCTCCAAAAATTAAGCTTATTTTTTCTCATAAAGGTCGACATGTCCTAGATTTTTCCAAATTTTTCAGATTTTTTTGAAATTGTTTTCAAGGGTAAAAAAATCAGTTTTCAAAACTGCCTATGAGAGTCAGATTTGTTTTTAAGAAAATACAATTTTCTGTTTTGGTTAGAATAATTAGAGGGGGTTGAATTAGGATTTAGGATACTGACTTTGGTTAATTTCCATGCTATTTCAATCATAAAATTTGATTTTATAAAAGTCGGGTCAAGGGTGGTCAACCCGGGTTTCAAAGTTAGGAAAATAGAGCCTTTTAAACGGGGGGTTCGACCATGGTGTCATTTTCATCCAAAAGTTTTCAAATTATTTTTAATCCAATCACAAAGTATTTGATTTAGAAAATTTGATTTAAATTTCTTCCTAGGGTAGTCGGATATCTTTTTAGGTATACGTATGTCCTTACTTAAAGGAAGAAGTACACTTTCATGCATTATATTTCCCATGTTCATGCATATTCCATGATATTTAATTTTGCTATCTTAGTCATTTAAATTATATGTATGAATATTCCATAGTAATTTCATTGCTTTGATTTAGATTTCATGGTGTTATCATGGTTATTATGTGATTGTGGATATTCTATGTTATTTTATGCTTCTTGCCATGTCATTAATTATTTTGCCATATCATCTAGGTTTTGTTATGTTCATGCATTGCCTTTTTCATTTTCAGGCATATTCTATGATAATGTTATTGTATGTTTCTTACCATGTCATTAATTCTTTTGCTATGACATTTAGATTATGCCATGTCATCTAGATTTTGCCATGTCAAGCATGTCATGTCATCAATCCATATGCTATGTCATTCATTCTTTTACCATGTCATTAGTAATGATTTGCATATTCATAACCCTCTTTTTAAAATGTTTTCTAATATAATAAAGATCATGCTTTTTAAAATAAGGATATTCCCAAGTTAAAATAATTCATGAGTTCTATGCCGGGTTTGCTGGGGAGGATATCATCAATTATCATTAACAACGGAATATCTTTCTTTCAAAAAATGGGAGTGATTCGGATATTTTCTAAATAAATAAAAAATTTTATGTTTTGCCGGGTTTGTCGGGAATATAGGAAAATTTTAAGTTAATAAATTCCTGATCATTTTCGACTAAAAATGGGATTATTTTTCTTTAAAATGGGAATTATTTTAAAATGATAATTTCAAAACTGACTTTTACTGAGACTCGAGACAACACACGATTAATAAGGTACCGTTTTATATGGGCGTTGTGGGGTTGCTAATCCTTCCTAGCATGTAACCGACTCCCGAACCCGCTTCTTTGATTTCTCTGGTTTAAAAGCGCAGACTTTGAAATTGGTTTTAAAAAATGTTTTAATTAATTTTAAAATGTTTTACGAAACCGGTTTTAATAGGTGGCCGATCACACCTAGCCAAAAAAATTGGTGGCGACTCCATTTCTTTTTCGAGATTGTTTTCAAACCCTCATTTTATTTCAAGAGTATTTAAGTAATATTTTCCTCTATTTCCACCAATGTCACACTTAATGAGTAATGTCTTGCTGAGATTTATTATTTTTTAGGTTACGACAGCTTGGCGACTCCACTGGGAAAACTTAGAGAGTCAGACCTAAAATTAGTCGCATGTTATAGAAAGTCTCGGTTTTATCGGTTTTTAATTAGTATTTAATAATAATTCTCACATTTTTTTTAAATAAGGAGAATTTTTGAAAATAATAAAATATTTTAATATGTTCATTTTCATGCATATTAATATTCTTCTCTCGTTATCTTTTGAAAATTAATTTTCTTTGCTTAATTAATGTTTTGCATTGTTTAATCTTGTCCTGAATAAATTGTTGGGGTATTTAGAATAAGGGGTGTAGAATAGGTGGTGAAAGGTTTGTTGTTCCTTCTCACACACTACACGTGCATTTGCATAACATGAGCCCTATACCCGGGTTCCGTCCCTTTTAGGTAGAAGCAAAGTAACTAAGCCTTTGTGATTAACAAACCGCATGGGCTAGTGAAACATTTTCGGAGTACTAAAATACCTACGCCTTCGTGATTAACAATCCGCATGGGCTAGAGAAATATACTCTAACGAATTGAACCCGCTTTTATCGGGGTGCCTTACTAGCCTTCATCGACAACAGTGAGGAACAATTTGGGGCTTTTAGAACTGATTCACCTTCATATAGTGAACCTAGGCGAAGCCATGCCGAATTTCCACTAGATATCCTGAAGCTAGGAACACATGGAGGAATATTTCCAACCCTTTTACCCTCTATTCTATATTCCGAATAAGTTTTGCGTTTGCAAATAGGGTGATGATGAACGCACATCGCACCGCCCATAATAAGTTTTGATGTTCTGTCCCAGGGGTGACATAATGCTGAAATTTTGTTGGCATCCTCAGGGATAATTATTGGTTTGAATCTTATATTATTTTTTATATTATTTGAATCTATTTCCTTTACTCATTCATTTACTTTCTTTTTCATGCATTCTTGGCATTATTCTTGCACATGGAAGGTTATTGGTCTCGAGGTAATATTCAACCAGAAGGGCTTTCATGGAAGGTCAGTGTGCCTCAGTGATCGAAAAACATTTAGTGGTGAGGAAACGATCCGAGGAGGGTCAGCAGGATAATGGGGATTGTTTGAAAATATGATAGTATCAATATTGCCAACCGAAGTTGATCTCACTATCCAGCAAAATGATCTCAATGGGTTAATGAATATATGGAATCAGTGGGACATAGTAGAAAGGGAAGCCTTCACTCAGATTTATGGGGACATGGCACTCTTAATCCCAGTTAAAGTCAGTGGTGAGTTAATCCGGGCTATGGTGCAATTTTGGAATCCCAACTATCGATGCTTCACTTTCAACCAAGAGGATATGACTCCGACCATCGAAGAATATTCGACTCTGTTGCATATTGAGAATGTCATTACGGGTCATATTTACTTGAAAGATACAAAGACGTCGGGTTTCAAGAAAAAAGTGTCCACGATTCTAGGGGTGGAAAGAATTGGGTCGAGAGCCATGTTGCCCGAAAAGGAGCAAACAATTGCATCTCATGGGATATTCTACGAGCTTTAATCCATAGTCATTCTAGTAAGGAGATGGCTAGAAACATTTTTTTCTTGGCTATCTATGGGTTAGTTATCTTCCCGAAGACATTGGGATACGTGGATGTGGTAGTAGTTGATCTTTTCGAGAAATTAGAGCAGCGGATACCCGGCAATCATAGCAGAAACAATCCGATCCCTGAATTTTTTTAGACGGGAAGGAAAAGGGCATTTCGTGGGTTATGCACAACTTCTCTACATATGGATTCATAGCCACTTTTCGAAGCAAGAAAAATTCCCTCTTCGCCCATATTGGAAGTCCTTTGCACCAATCAGTGAATTTCTTAAGAGCGATTGGCCCGAAGATAGGACCGAAGAACAGTGGATCAACATATTCCGAAACATCAAGACCGAGATGAAAACTTGGAGGGCTCCATGGATAGCTCCTATCCTGATGCTATACAAGTGTGGGGATAAGGCATATGTTCCATTATTAGGAGTATGGGAAGGTGTGAGTTATGTGCCACTGTTTGTTCTAAGGCAATCGAAATCTCGTCAGTTCACTCCTATGACCCACAATCGTAATGAGTTAGAATTTGCCTATGGAGAGGACGGGTACTCGAGAAATGTGCGCGAGATTATAGTGGCATGAAAGAAAACTTATCGGGTAGAGATGGCTCGATATGCCGACATCGTGACACCTGACTACATGGTATGGAGAGATAGGAGGGTTAATGATTGACTATTGGCACCCGATGGGAGGATTGTCTCATTGATGAATCTACAACTAGAAGAAGTGCCGTCGGAGTTAGAAATCGTGAAGTCGGAATTTGAAAAAGAAAAAGCCCGAATGAGTAAAGAGGTTGCCCAACACCAAGAAGAGATCGATGACTTGAAGACTAGGGAATCGATTCGGGAAAGGGAAGTGGAAAAGGTCAAGAGAGAAAGGGATACTGTTAAGGGTGATCTCGAAGAACGACACTTGGAAAATAAAAGGTTCCGTTTTGAACTAAAATTTGAAGGGACCGCCAAGTCTTCTAGGGTGTGGCAGAAAGAAGTCGATTACCTCAAAAAAGAGAATGACTACTAGAAAGAGAGAGTGAAACAGGAGGAAGCCCGAGCCGACAGACTTGAGCAAGAGAAGCAAGTTAAGGAAAGCTCACATACTACTATTTCTACTGAATTATTGAGATGTCAGCTGGAAAATGCAAAGATTATGGGCCAGATTGAAAGTTGAAGAAGCAAAGCAATCCAAAGGGGGACTGTAAAGGAAAGTCCGAGAACCAGGGAGGTCACTTTGGGACCATCACATTGTAATGACACTTTGAAATAGATGGGCAAACTATTTAATAAATATTGGATTGCCTTAGGACAGATCTTGTTATTTTATCCTTGATATATTTAATTTATCAATGGAAGACTGTTTGGTTGACATTATTCCTAGGCTAATAGTTTCAAATGCATTCATACATTTATTTATTATACATATTCATGTACTTAGTCATTCATTTATTCATTCCATTATATATTCATCCATTCGTAATAAAACATAAAGAATATATCAATAAGTTCTAATCCATGGTTTTTAAACTTAAGGTGTAAAGATTGGGCATCCTACGAGAGACTTAGAACTCCCGCGCCAATACAATACCAAATCCCAAATCAGAGCCATTGAAAGTAAACATCTAGCTCGTATTGAAAGAATAGAAATGGTTCAAAGAGAACTGCAGGAACAGTTGGCTAGGTCGCAAGAGCAATTAGCGAAGTCCCAGGAGGAATCCAGGGAACAAATGAAAAAGATGATGGATATGATGTCTGCTGTATTATGGGAAAAGGGACCTGTAGAGAATCCAACTGTTAGAAGAGGGGCAGGGGTTTAGCCAGAGACCGTACTGTTAAATGGTCAATCTTCACAGAATACTGAGAATCCACCCCCGACAGCTGCCATGCCGTTTATTTATGTCCAACCCCATGTGGGAGTACAAAATCAGGTGCCTATTGGCACAAATATTAGAAACATCCTAGAAAACCCCATTGACGTCCCTGACTTGGATGATTTGGTTGAGCTAGAAAAGGTAAAAATGGCGGAGTTGAAAAAAGTCGAGCTGGTTGAATCATAGAAGAAATACCAGTTGTTAGAAGACAAACTACGAGCTGTAAAGGGGGCTGAATTGTTCAGCAGTCTTGATGCCAAGGAGCTGTGTTTAGTTCTCGGTCTGGTGATCCCACCCAAATTTAAAACACCGAATTTTGAGAAGTATGATGGGACTACCAACCCTTCTGCACACTTGACAATGTATTGTCGGAAAATGACTGGTACGCTAATAATGAGAAGTTACTTATCCACTGTTTTCAAGACAGCCTTACTGGATCTGCAACCTGATGGTATAATCAGCTCACCCGAAGCAAGATCCGCTCCTGGACAGACTTGGCCAGGGCCTTTCTGGAACACTACAAACATATGTCTGACATGGTACCCGACAGACTATCCCTGCAGAATATGGAGAAGAAAGCTACTGAGAGTTTCAAACAGTATGCATAGAAGTGGAGAGACATGGCTACCCACGTGCAACCACCCTTGACTAATAAAGAAACAACGATTCTTTTTACTAACACTTTAAAGACGCCATATTATGAAAAGTTGGTGGGTAATACCACTAAATTTTTTGTAGATATGGTCATATCAGGAGAGATGATTGAAATCGCTATCAAGAGCGGAAAAATGGAGGGTGGTGAACATGTTGTCTCTAAGAAAACATTCCCTGCCAAGAAGAAAGAAAGGGAAACACATGCGGTAAGCTTTGGCAACCAGTTCACAAACCTGACCCCTTATACACCCTATCCAACCTATAATCCATACTACCCAACCATAAACAACCTCACCCAAAATCCCTTCCCATACACAGCCATACCCCAACAACCATATCCAACTGGCATTTCACCATAAATCGCTACACCCTCAAACACTACACCCAATTTCCCAAATGCTGCTCCAAGAAATGATTCAAGATTACCTCAGAATAACCAAAGATGGTAATTTGATCCAATCCCCACAACTTACGGGGAGTTATATCCTAAACTCCTACAGGGTCAGCTCGTTATACCGGTACACCTTCAACCTTTGAAGCCACCCTATCCCAAATGGTATGATGGCACTTAGCACGTAGGAATTCAGGGGCACTCTATTGAAAAATGCACTGAGTTTAAGCATAAGGTCCAGAATCTCATTGATGCTGGGGTATTGAAATTCAAACCTAGGAATGTACCTAATATTGTAGGCAACCCATTGCCCAATCATACGGATGCTAAGGTGAATGCAGTTTTGTTAGAAGAATATGGCAGGGTTAAGAGGGATATCAGTGAGGTGAAGACACCAATGCTAAAAGTCTGGTTTGAAATGGTTAAGGTTGGGTTGGTTCAGGCTAAAGCAGGTTTGAAAGAGATCACAAGCAAGTCAGAGAACTTTTGTCCGTTTCACGGGTGTGAAGGGCATGCCATTCAGGATTGTGAAGAGTTTTTGGCAAAGATTCAAAGGATGATGGATACGGGGGAAGCCTAGTTTTTTGAAAGAAGATCTTGAAGTTAGTATGAATGAAGCCGATTATGGGGTGGATACACCTCTAATCATATATTATGATAAACCAGAGGTAAAGGCTATTCAGGTAGACGAGGGACCTGCTCCAAAAGTGATCATACAATTACCGTCACCTTTTTCTTACAAAGGGGACAAGACGATTCCAGGGAACTATGAATGTAGTATGACAATGCCGGGATCCTCGAACCATCAGACAACCACTGTAGATGTAACTAGAGTAGGGCATTCAACCCGAAGTGGTAGATGTTATGCCTCGGGAACGGTTGAGCATAGTCAGACGAGGAAGACTGAAAGACTTGACAAAGGGAAAGAAATAGCAGAACCGGTCCGTGTAAAGGTAGAACTGTTAGAGGAAGTAAAGAAGAGATCATCCCTAGTTAATAAAGTAAAAGAGTCTCTGAATGAGAAGAAAGTCTGTGAATTTTTAAAGTTTATCAAACACAGTGAATATAGTATAGTAGAACAATTGCACCGCCAATCGGCGAGGATTTTAGTCCTTTCACTGCTGTTAAACTTAGAGCCACATCAAAATGCTCTGCTAAGAATTTTGAACCAGACTTATGTGGCTAATAATATATCGGTGGAAAAATTGGATCGACTGGTGGGAAACATTATAGCTGATGATTACATCTCTTTCAGTTATGATGAGATACCGCCAAATAGAATAGGATCCACTAACGCTTTTCATATCACAACTACCTGCAAGGGGCATATTCTTCCACGAGTGCTCCTAGATAATGGTTCCTCCTTAAATGTGATGCCTTTGGCAACTTTGTCCAAATTGCCAATCGACATATCTTACATGCTACCAAGCCATACTGTTGTTAGAGCCTTTGATGGCACCCGTCGGGAAGTGATGGGGAGCATTAAAATCCCACTTCAGATAGGTCCATGTACTTATGAAGTCAAATTCCAAGTAATGGACATCACCCCATCTTATAATTGTTTGTTGGAGAGGCCATGGATTCACTCTGCTGGAGCTGTGCCATCATCTCTCCATCAAAAGTTGAAATTTATGATGGATGGACGTTTAGTCAGCGTATCAGGAGAAGAGGATATCATAGCATCTACGTCAACTGATTCCCCTTATATAGAAGTGAATGAGGATGCTGTAGAATGCTCGTTCAGGTCCTTGGAATTTGTCAACGCGGTATTCATCATCGAAGGACATAGAACCCCAAAGCCCAAGCTATCCAGGAACACTAGGTTAGGGGTAAAATCGACAGTAGGGAAAGGTTGCCGTACGAGAAAAGGATTAGGAAAATATTTGCAAGGAATGGCCAAAGAAAGAGAAGTGATCGAAAAGAAAGACCGATTCGATCTTGGGTACCTCCTTAAAGTACATGAGAAAAGAAGACAGGTTGAGAAGAACAGGAAGAGGAGGTTGGCCCAGCTTTCGGGTAAGGATATGGATTGGGAACCCATGACTTTCCCTCCGATCCTTCACACTTTTCGCTCCGGAAGATTCGAATATGGAAGGAAGAATTCTGATGATGTGATGGTAATGATAGAACAAGCCTTTGAGAGGTTCTATATGAATGAGAATGAACAGCCATAGGAAATGGTAATCTGCATGACTGAAACAGAAGGAATGGGGAATGAAAATGCAAGCTGGATGGTTCGCCCATGTCCCCCGGGGTATAAATTGACAAATTGGAGTGTGACTGAATTGCCTTTAGTTTTCAGGTCTACTCCAGAGTAATACTCTGAAACACTCTTAATTGCCTCTGCCTAAGGGCATTAAGAATCCTTATATACGGGCTTATGTTTAAGACTTTTTCATTCAATAAATAACAATCACGATGCATTTTCTTCATATTGATGTGTTCATGATCTTCATAATTTCATTTTTATTTTTTCTTTATTATTGCCTATATGCCTTCCTATATTATTTTTTCCCCATTTATTTACAAGTGTCTGAATGCAGAATATGAGGACTGTCCTATCAATAATTATGAAATTGATTTTGAAAGACCCATTTGTACGGGTGATTTCGACGTCAACGAAGATGCCGAAGATTATTGTTTGCTTCCGGATCTGTTGAGAATAATAGAACAAGAGGAGAAGCAAGTAATACCTCATAAGGAACCGTTGGAAATAATAAATTTGGGGAGTAGAGAGGAGATAGAGGAGGTCAAGATTGGGACCTCAGTTTCATCATCAACAAGGTATAAGCTGGAGGCTTTACTTCGGGATTATGTTGATGTATTTGCATGGTCGTACCAAGACATGCCAGGGTTGGATTATGATATAGTGGTTCATAAGCTACCTCTAAAACCAGATTGCAAGCCAATTCAGCAGAAATTGAGAAGCATGAGGCCTATAATGCTATTAAAGATAAAAGAAGAGGTGAAAAAGCAGTTTTATGCTGGATTCTTGGAAGTGGCAAAATATCCGGAATGGATAATGAATATTGTTCCAGTTTGAATAATGATGGCAAAGTACGGATGTGTGTTGATTACCGAGATTTGAATAGGGCCAGCCCTAAAGATAATTTCCTGTTACCTCACATTGATACCTTGGTGGACAATACTGCAAAGAGTTTTGTGTTTTCCTTTATGGACGGATTCTCAGGCTACAATCAAATTAAGATGGCACCGGAGGACATGGAGAAAACCACGTTTGTGACAATAAGGGGAACATTTTGTTATAGAGTGATGCCATTTGGATTGAAAAATGCCGGGGCAACATATCAAAGAGCCATGGTAACTTTGTTTCATGATATGATGCATAAGGAGATCGAGTTCTATGTTGGTGATATGATCGCAAAGTTGTAAGGAGAAAAAGAGCATGTTGTGAGTCTTAAGAAGATTTTTGAAAGATTAAGAAAGTTTTGACTCAAACTCAATCCGGCAAAATGCACTTTCGGGGTCACTTTGGGAAAGTTGTTAGGCTTTCTTGTTAGTAGGAAGGGAATCGAGATTGATCCAGATAAAGTGAAGGCCATTCTGAATTTGCCACCGCCTCATACTCAAAAGGAAGTGAGAAGCTTTTTGGGAAGATTAAATTACATTGCTCGTTTTATTTCTCAATTAACTGATAAGTGCAACCTAATATTTAAGCTACTTCAAAAGCGGGATCCGGGAGAATGAGATGAAGAATGTCAAATAGCCTTTGATAAGGTTAAGCATTATTTATCAAATCCACCAGTGTTGATGCCACCTGTACCAAGAAAATCGATGATACTGTATTATCAGTATTTGAAAGATCAATGGGTTGTGTATTGGGGTAGCATGATGAGACAGGAAAGAAAGAACAGGCAATTTATTACCTCAACAAAAAGTTCACAGAGTATGAGCTAAAGTACTCATTGGTAGAAAGTCTTTGTTACGCCTTAGCTTGGACTGCTCGAAGACTCAGAGAATACATGTTGTATCACACAACATGGTTGATCGCAAAGCTGGATCCCGTCAAATATATGTTGGAAGTACCCTCCCTGTCAGGAAGAATGGCAAGATGGCAAGTTCTGCTTTCTGAATATGACATTGTGTATGTAAGTCAAAAATCCATAAAAGGCAGTGCAGTGGCCGAATTCTTAGCAAGCCAGGCAATAGAGGATTATGAGCCTTTGAAATTTGATTTCCATGATGAAGATCTGATGTGTGTCTCGCAAGAAGATAGGACTTCCTCCGAAAGGAAAACATGGAAAATGTATTTTGATGGAGACTCTAATGCCATGGGGCACGGGATTGGTGCGGTACTCATATCACCTAAGGAAGATTATTATCCTTTCACTGCACGACTAGATTTTGATTGTACGAACAACACCGCTGAGTATGAGGCATGTACCATGGGTCTTCGTGCCACAATCGAAAGAAAGATAAAGACGTTAGAAGTTTTTAGAGATTCAGATCTGGTGATATACCAATTGCGGGGAGAATGGAAAACCCAAGATGCAAAGCTGAGCCGATATCGAGAGCTTATACTGAGGTTGATTGAGGAGTTCGAAGAAGTCATTTTTAATTACCTTCCCTGAGAAAAAAACCGAATGGAAGATTCTTTAGCCACGTTATCATCAATGTTTAAAGTGAATAAAGGGACTGAAGTTGTGCCAATCAAAATGAGCATATATGAGTCTCCGGCCCATTGTTTGAGTATTAAAGAAGAAGCAGATGGTCATCCTTGGTATTATGACATCTTGCAATACATCAAGAGTCAAAAGTACCTTGATCAAGCAACGAAAAATGATAAGAGAACCCTAAGAAGAATGGCGATGGGTTTTGTCTTGGATGGTGAAATCTTTTACGAGAAAGGGAAATATCAGGTTGTGTTGGGATGTGTTGTTTCTGCTGAAGCTCAGAGAATCCTCGAAGAGGTCCACGAAGGGATATGCGGTACTCACGCCAATGGCCACATGTTGGCTAAACAGATCATGAGGGCATGATATTACTGGCTAACAATGGAAGGGGATTGCATCAATTATTCTCGAAAATGCCATAAATGCCAGATATATGCAGACAAGATTCATTTGCTACCATCGTTGTTGCATGTCATGACAGCTCCATGGCCATTTTCGATGTAGGGAATGGATATGATTGGGCCCATTACCCCAAAAGCTTCGAACGGACACCGTTTCATTCTAGTGGCCATAGATTACTTTACAAAGTGGGTAGAAGCAGTTTCTTATGCCAATGTAACAAAGTCAGTGGTGTGCAGATTCGTCAAAAAGGAGATTATATGCCGGTATGGATTGCCAAAGAGAATCATTTCGGATAATGCTCTCAATCTGAACAACAAGATGATGAGGGAAATATGTACTTAGTTTAAGATTAACTATCATAATTCGGTGCCTTATCGTCCGAAAATGAATGAGGCAGTGGAAGCAGCCAATAAGAACATCAAGAAGATTGTTGAAAAGATAACCGATGTGTACAAAGATTGGCATGAGATCTTGCCTTTTGGTCTTCACGTATATCGAACTTTGGTTCATACATCTATGGGTGCGACGCCATTTTCACTAGTATATGGGATGGAGGCAGTGCTGCCTATTGAATTGGAGATCCCTTATCTCCGTGTTTTGATGGAAGTTGGCCTAGAAGAGGCAGAATGGGTTAAAGCTCGCTATGAACAATTGAATCTCATCGAGGAGAAAAGGATGAAAGGAATTTGCCATGGGCAGATGTATCAGAAGAAAATGATCAAAGCCCACTATAAGAAGGTTCACCCCAGGCAATTTCGAGAAGGAAAGTTGGTAGTGAGGAAAATTCTCCCTATTATGAAAGATCCTCGCGGAAAGTAGGCTCTGAATTGGGAAGGACCCTATATGGTGAAAAGAGCTTTTTCTCGAGGAGCATTGATCTTAACTCAAATGGACGGTGATGACTTCAGAAATCCCGTAAAAGCCGAGGAATTGAAGAAATACTATGCTTGAAGAAAAAAGAAAAGAAAAAAGATGGCACTGAGCACATGAGAATTTGAATGATTCCAAGTGTAAAAATGAAAATTTTATTTATCTATTTCCCTTGAGGATTGCTTTTTAATAAGAATATTCATGCTTGATATGAGAAATGACCATCTCTCATATTCCTTTCACTAAGAAGAAATTATCCCTAGTCACCCCTTTTGAGCCTTAGGAATTCTTTATTTCTTTGAACCTTGATCAAGGATCACCCTCCGCACTGGGGGCAAATGTAAGGAAAATTTCCTTCAAAAGTCATGGCGAAATAAGCCACCAAAAGAAAATTTCGAGAAAAATAGGATACGAGCACAGAAAATTATGTAAACTTCCAGATCTGAGTTTTATACTTTTTGGAAGAGATTGGTGAAGGAAACTCCGAAATTGGAGCTCAAATGAAAAAGGATAAATTTGGGAGGCACTAAACCAAAACTTTAGAGAAAAATCCGAGAAAAATAGAGAATGAGCTCGGAAAAATGTGAAAACCTCCAGAACCAAGTTTTATATTGAATAGGATGAGTTGGAAAAGACAAATCGAAAATTTAGATCCATTTGTAATTAAATTAAGTTCGGGGGACTAAAAGGTAATTTTATCGAAGAAATCGAAAAGGGCTAATTTGCGAAATTAAAAAATGAAAAATGGAGAAAGTTGCTGGAACATTCCAGGCTATTCAGCTAGCTCATGAGGAATGAAGGATTAGATTTGATCAACTTCATCCAATGGTCACTTTCAAATTGCAAGATATCATTTTTAAGTGTCTTTATCCATCCAATGGCCTAGGTTCTTTGTAAAAAGATGAGAACATCCTTCAATGGCCAAGATCAAATAGCAAGATGTCATTTTTATTGTCATTAAAATATCTTTGGTCCAATGGCTTAGATTGATGGAGAAAAGATAAGGACATATCATCCAATGGCTTAGAGAATAGGAAAAGAAGGGGGAGTTCATTTTTTTCTAAGGCAAGTTCATTCTTGAGAGAAAAGAAAGAGGAAAAAGAAAAGAAGGGAAAAATTTTGCCAACTTTGATTTGGAAAGCAAAAGCTAGGTGACTATCTCTTCTTCTTCTTTAATGTTTTCTTTGATGTTGTGATTCTTTTTATTCTCTTTTTGTTCATGTGATTTCTAAACTTTTGATGAATAAAAAGGTTTTAAAAAATAAATTTCAAAGGTTTTCTATCCTTTGTTCTTCATTCTTTATCAAGTAACCAAGTTTTGTCAAATTTTCCTTGCATTCTTTGTGCTTGGCCGAATGGTGTAGGACGTCTTTATGCTTGTTCTTGGTTGATATTGCTTTCTTGCTTGGTTGTTTTCATGCTTTTGATTTGGAAAAGAGAGGAAAATTTTTGCCAACTTTGATTTGGAAAGCAAAAGCTAGGTGACTATCTATTCCTTTCTCCTTCTTTAATGTTTTCTTTGATGTTGTGATTCTTTTTATTCACTTTTTTTTCATGTGATTTGTAAACTTTTGATGAATAAAAAGGTTTTAAAAAATAGATTTCAAAGGTTTTTTATCCTTTTTTCTTCATTCTTTATCAAGTAACCAAGTTTTGTCAAATTTTCCTTGCATTCTTTGTGCTTGGCTGAATGGTGTACGACGTCTTTGTGTTTGTTCTTGCTTGATATTGCTTGCTTGCTTGGTTGTGTTCATGCTTTTGACTCATGTTTGATCTATTGCCATATGTTTTGTTGGCTGAAAATCATGCATTTCATGACATTTCAACTAGGTTTTTGGCCAAGATCAACCAATGATCTCAAGCCAAAAACCCTTTTGACTTTGGGATTTTTTTTACTACTCATCCATGGTCAGAATAAATTGAAATTTTTACCACATGCAGTAGCCATTTAGGGGATGCCATGGTATTTGTCTCATGATTTTTAGATTTTTTTATCATGCTTGAAAAAATAGATTTTGACAATGTAGTTTTTTAACTCACTCTCTTTATTTTGGTAAAACTCAGTCATAGTATCCTTGCTCAAAAAATTAAGCTGATTTTTCCCATGGAGATCAATATGTTCTAAGTCTCCCCTAATTTTTTTCAGATTTTTTTGAAATTTTTTAGAAGGGCAAGAAAATAGGTTTTCAAAACTGACAATGAGTATCAGATTTGTTTTTTAAGAAATACTAATTTTTTGTTTTGGTTAGGATATTAAGAGGGGGCTGATTTGGGGCATTAGCTGCTGTCTTAGGTTAATTTCCAAGTTAATTCAATAAAAAAAAATTGATTTTATAAAAGTCGAGTCAAGGGCGGTCAACCCGGATTTCAAAACTTGGAAAATAGGGCCTTTTCAAATGGGAGGTTCGACCAAGAGGCCATTTTCATCCAAAAATTCCATATTTTTTAAATTCGAGCCTAAAGTCTTGATTTTGAATATCCGATTTAAGTATCTTCCTAAGGTAGTCGGATACCTTTTTAGGTATACGGATGTCCTTACTCTAAGGAAGAAATACATCTCCATGCATTGCATTTTTAAAATGTTTTAAATTTAAATTTGACATAAAACGTGTGTTTCGATTTTCTAAACATTTGGCTAGAATTAGTTCTTAATCTTTTCCGGGTTGCCGGGGAAGTCAGGAAATTCTTCAACGCACGTGTTTATGAAATTGAAAGATATTGGATTTTGTTTTATTCAGAATCATAAAAATATCGTAAGGAAGAAATATTTTCTGAGTTTTGCCGGGTTTGCCGGAGAGTGTGGCAATATTTTTCGATGTATGCTATTTGTATGATTCCTCACATGAAAATTATATGTCCATTATGTTGATGTCATTTTATGTTCATGTTGCCTTAATTAGATTTTACCATCTCTAGCATGCCACGACATTCATTCATGTGCCATGTCATTCATTCACATGCCATGTCATCTAGATTATGCCATGTCATTCATTCGCATGCTATGTCGTCTAGATTATGCCATGTCATTCATTCACATGCCATGCCATTCATTCATGTGTCATGTCGATTATGTCATGTTAGTCATTCACATGCCATATCATTCATTCACATGTCATGTCATTTAGTTTATGCCATGTCATTCATTTAGTATGCCATGTTCATTCGACCATGTCACCATTTGCTCATGCCATGTCATTTGCGTCATGTCATCCATAGATTAGGTCATGTCTATGTTATGTCATTCATGTTCATGCTATGTCATCCTTATGCCATGTCATTCATATGCTATGTCATTTTGTTTGCCATGTCGATTTCATTCACATGACATTCATTCTCAGGCCATGTCATTCATATGCCATGTCATTTTGTTTGCCATGTCGATTTCATTCACAAGACATTCATTCAGGCCATGTCATTCGTATGCCATGTCATTTTCTTGCCATGTTGTTTTCATTCACACGATATTCATTCTCAGGCCATATGTCATTCATATGCCATGTTATTTTGTTTGCCATGTTGATTTCATTCACATGACATTCATTCAGGCCATGTCATTCATATGCCATGTCAATTTGTTTGCCATGTCGATTTCATTCACATGACATTCATTCATGTGCCATGCCATTCATATGCCATGTCATTTTGTTTGCCATGTCGATTTCATTCACATGACATTCATTCATGTGCCATATCATTCGTATGCCATGTCATTTTGTTTGCCATGTCGATTTCATTCCATGACATTCATTCATGTCCCATGTCATTCATATGCCATGATATATTGTTTGCCATGTCGATTTCATTCACATGACATTCATTCATGTCCCATGTCATTTATATGCCATGACATTGTGTTTGCCATGTCGATTTCATTCACATGACATTCATTCATGTCCCATGTCATTCATATGCCATGACATTTTGTATGCCATGTCGAATTCATTCATAGGCCATGTCATTCATATTTCATGTCATTTATTCTTTGGCTATGTCATTTAAATTTTTTCATGTCACAATAACTTGTTTACCATGCCATGTTAACCATGCATGTCATACCTCCAAGTTTTAATTTTAATTTGCACATTCATGATCATCCAACTTTTTGAAAATTGAGATTTTTTTTAATAAAATAAGGCAATATCCCCGAGTTATTATAATTCATGAATTCTCCTTCGGGTTGTCGGGGAGTCTTGTCATATCCCAAGTTCGGGAGTGTGACCGACCAGAGAGAAGTATATGCCCTTGTCTCCGAAGCCTTAACCATTCATCTACCTAACAAAATTTCGGCATGACCCCGTCCAATATGGGAGGGTTATCGAACCTATAAAACAAGCATAATAATAACACATGACATCCCGGTTAGTACACCTCCAATTAGGGAGTAACCGAGATGCCCCGCAGCAGACATGCAAAGTCAACCATAAGGTACATATATGTATACAATGCCAAAAATGTAAACAGCAATTTCGGTCTACAACCGGATAACTGCATGACACATAATACAACATACTTAGACAAAATAACATATGACACCCCTAGTTGACTGTGCACGGCTCCTCCATCAAGCAACGGATCACCTCGTCAAAACGGTATATCATGCTCACCGACTATTGGTCAAGAGCAAGCTAGCGGGGTGGATGAGGGACCGGGTCGATCAGTATCTGAAAAAAAAATAACTAAAGGGTGAGTCATAAGGAGCAAACGCAGAATTAGTAAAGTTTATGGAAAAGACTGGCAAGTCATATTAACTAATATCACCTTGATGTTCATATCCAACATCACAAACAACTATAACATCTAGTAGGGTCCATAGACTTCTACAAACCTGTAAGGCTCGAAAGCTCCTACAAAACTAGTAGGGCACAATGGCAGCCTACAAATCTGGTAGGGCACAATGGCAGCCTATAAATTTGGTAGGGCACAATGGCAGCCTACAAATCCGGTAGGGCACAATGGCAGCCCAGAAATTCAAGCATAGCTTAACATTACAGTAAACATGCAGCACATAACATTTACATAAGCACACAAGTAAGGAAACAATGTGGCGCCATAGAGTCGACCACTCATGTGTCAATCCCGGTTTATTACAAAATCATCACTTGTCCATTCCTTGGACCTTTTTCTTACGTCTTTACTAGAATTCAATACCATAAGGTAATTATATGTCGTACACACTACTATTTACCAACTCAAGTGCATTATAATCCATCACCGATACATTCATACAATCACAGCCAGTATGTCATAACATAATCTAACGATCCTATGTTTATCGCTACATGTTTAGTCACAGTGCGCTAAGCGGGAGAAATTGGATCCTCATGCTCCGGAGTTCTTCCAACCACGGACACAGCTAATCCGCGCTCCTAGTACATAAACAGTCATTTCATAAATATTTTATAATTTAGAAATATTCACCTTGTCCAAATTGTAGCTACAATCCGAAAATTTACAGCTTAGCTATTTAAGCTTTATAATTTTTACACCTAGCTCGGATGGAAATCTGGAGTAACGATCAACTAGAAAGTTGCTCCCCCGAGCCTAGCAAAGCTAACGATGGTCTCGGATGGTGGTGGAAGTGGCGGCACAAGGTCGTTGGCCACCAAGATATATTCGGCCAAGCTTGGATATCTATCTCCAAGCCACTTTTTCAATTAACCAACCCCAAATAATAGATGTAGAGGTTGATTTAGGACTACCCATGGTGGTGGTTTAAGGTGATGACTATGTTGGAAACCACCTAAGGCAAAAATGGCCATAAAGAGAAACACATAGTTCCTTTTGGTTTCTTGAAAAACTAACACCAAATAAGTGATCCTTACCTTTTAGATAGTGAAAATATGTATTTGTTGGCTTGGGGATGAGTAGAAATCAAGAGATCAAGCTTACAAGCTTTTGGTTATGGAGTTTTCTTCACTTGGTTAGGTTTTCTCAATGTTGAAGAAGAACAAAACCCTTAAGGCATAAGAATGAGGCTCACGACTACATTTTTATGGCCGTTTTCCAATCCAAATGTCAAGAAGTAAGCCTATAGCCCACTTTTTGTTTTTTAGTGCCTAAACGGGGCCTACAAGAAATTTTTACGTTTCGAAGCTCGTTTTCACTTTTCTTGACACGATATGTTTAAAAAAATCATCTTACACTAGTATGCAAGTTTTCAAAAAGTTTCGATATCCCGAGCATCAAATCCGGGCCTCGGACCGTTTACAGGTCAACATTTTGACTTTTTCGATTTTAGCTCCGATTCTCATTCTGATTTCACCAATTGCATTCTAACATCATTTTATGTCTATATGAATCCATTTATTCACTTAAAACCTTTTTCAGACATTCTCGCGACCCTTTCTCGATTTTCACTCTTTTAAGCTAATTAAGGGCGTACCTGATTTCCACTTAATTTTTTAGTTTTAGAAAAATGTCAAATTTTCACTCTAAGCATCATATTGAGATCCTATATGATCACTGAGTCTATTGGTACCATATTCGAACCAAAAATAAAATTTTGGGTAAATGACCAAAATACCCCTAATCATATTTTGCCGATTTTGTGCCTATTAGATTTTCCAATAATCCTGATCAGTAATATATCACATTTTAACACTATGTGAAGTTAAAATACCAAAACTTACGGGCTTTACGTTGTCCTGATTGTGTTTCCTGACTCGTGATCAATTTAAGGCTAAATCTCTCAAATAGCCGATTAAACCCCTTACTCTAAAAATTTTTAATATAACAATAAGACTAGATGGTAGTGTGCTTTGTCTACAAGCTTACATAAACTTGATCCACCATCTATGAATCATTTAAAGAGACCCGAGTCGATCTCTGTCTTACGAGGGTCTTACAATTCTCCCTCTTAAGAAAATTGGTCATCGAATTTTCCTAATTGTGAACTTATTGAATAATTCATTTAAAGAGTTACGTACCTACTCTCAGAATAACTGGAGGGTACTGTCTCCTCATGTCTCTTTCAAGTTCCCAAGTAGCTTTCTCCTCCCCATGATGATTCCATACAACCTTCACCGAAGGAATCTCCTTCGATCGGAGCTTCCTAACCTGCCGTTCTACTATGGCTATAGGTTCTTCTACATATGACATACGTGGATTTACCTCTACCACCTGCGATTGTAACACATGGGACTCATCGGGGAGGTATTTCTGAAGCATCAACACATGAAATACCGGGTATACAGCGGCTAACTCAGGAGGAAGGGCCAACTCATATGCTACTGCCCTATGTCGTCAAAATATCTGCCCAATGTACCTTGGACTCAGCTTTCCTCTCTTGCCGAATCTCATGACACCCTCAAACGGAGACATTTTCAAGAACACATGATCCCCCACATCAAACTCTAGTTCCCGACATCTATTATCGGCATAAGATTTTTTTCGACTTTGTGCCGCTCGTATTTTGTCACAGATCAACTCCACATTTTTCAATGCTTCCCAAACCATATCTGGACATAATAATGGACGATCATCCACCTCGAACCATACCACTAGAGATCTACATTTTCGGCCATACTGTATAGTACTCTGATAACTGTTATTATATGCAAACTCAATCAAAGACAAGTGTTGATACCAGCTACCCTCAACATCTAAAACACATGCCCGTAGCATATCCTCTAAAGTCTAGATGGTCCTCTCAGACTGACCGTCGGTTTGGGGATGGAACGCGGTACTGAATCTCAACTGAGTACCCAGTGCCTTTTGAAATGATTCCCAAAACCTCGATGTGAACTGTGTGCCTCTATCTGACACAATAGAAATAGTCACTCAATGCAATATGATTTTGAACGTTTCATGATATCCTATGCTTTTTATTCAGTTATTTTTTTCATATTGTTTAGCATATACTATGTTCATGCATTATTATTTTTATTTTCATTTTCATGCATATTATATGTTAGCATTATTTTAATTTCATGTCATTTCTTGTCATTTAGATCATATTCCATGTCATTTAGATTATTTTATTTATAACATGCCATGTCATTTAAAATATGCCATATCATTTAAAAATTGCCATGTCACTTTAAATCATTTTATCTCATTTAGAATATACCATGATACTTAGGACTTTTCATTTCACCTAGAATATACTATGTCATATCATTTAGGTTGCATTATATTATCTAGACTTTGCCATGTCATTTTATTTATGTCATACATGTACATGTTCATATTTTTAAATGTTTTGAAAAAGATAATGATTTTCAATAAAAATAAAGATATTCCCGAGTTAAAATAATTCATGAATTCTCTACCGGGTTTGCTGGAGGGAATATCATCAATTATCATTAATAATTGAATATCTTTGTTTAAAAAAAAAAAAGAGAATGATTCAAAAAGTTTTCCAAATGAATAAAAGTTTCTATATTTTGCCGATTTTGTCGGGGAATGTAGGAAAATTTTGAATTAATAAAATCCGGATCATTTTCAATTAAAAATGGAATTATTTTTCTTAAAATTTGGAATTAACTTGAAATACTAAATTAAAAACCAACTTTTTTACCGAGACTTGAGATAACACACGATTAATAAGGTACCGATTTATACGGGCATTGTGGGGGTGCTAATCCTTCCCTGCACGTAACCGACTCCCGAACCCGCTTCTTTGATTTCTCTGGTTTATAACAGGAGACTTTAAATTGGTTTTAAAAATGTTTTAATTAATTTTAAAATGTTTTATAAAACCGGTTTTAATAGGTGGCCGATCACACCTAGCTAAGAAAGATTGGTGGCGATTCCATGTCATTTTACGAGGCCGTTTTCATACCCTCGACCGTTTATTTTATTTCAAGAGGAATTAAGTCGTCTTTTCCTCTGATTCCGTTTCCCACTCACTCGAACGGATCCCCCGCGATTCGGGATCACGTATCGACACCTTTGTTTTTCTAGAGGAATTAAGTCGACTTTTCCTCTTTTTTTTAATGTCACGCCTAACGAATAATAAAGTCTTGCGATGAGACGCTTGTTATTTTTTTAGGTTGCGACAATAATCAAATTTAAAGATTCACTATTAATTATTTTAGTTAATAATACAAATTATTGATATAATTGTATAATAATTATAAACACATTTTCATAAATTAAATATTTTATTTAAAAGATATTATTTATTTAATTATTTATTTTAAATTTAAATAAAATAATATAATTATTGTTCATATTTTTTATGATTTTTTATTTTTTATAGTTAATTGTTGTAAATATAATAAAGATAATACCAAAAAATATTTGATATTTATATTTAATATGTTTCAAATTAATTTTGTTTCATAATCTAATTTAAAGATTCACTGTAAATCATTGATATTGATTAGAGGTGGAAATTCGGCGGGTTTGAGTCGGGCTCATTCGGGTTCTGTTTTATTGGAATTCGAGCCCATTCAAGGTCTGGCTCATTCGGATTCGGGCCCATTATGGTTTGGGCTCATTCGGGTTCGGGTCCATTCGGTTTTGGGTCTTTTCGAGTTCGGGTCCTTTTGGGTTCGGGCTCATTCGGGTTCGGGCTCATTCGGGTTCGGGTTCGGGTATGTTTTACATCATTTTCATTTTATGTTAGACATAATCTTTTTTACATAATTTAAATATTTACTTTTAAAATAAATTAAATAAATTATTATTTTTAAAAGTAACATTTTATTATAATATAATATTTTTAATTATATTTATTAAAATTAATGTTTGTTAGCACCAAAAGAATGTAAAATTAATTTCTTATATAAAATAAAATTTTTAAATAATTTATTATAAAAAATATGATATATTATAAATTAATCATATTAATATTTAAAATAATTGATTTGATGAACTCGAATTTCAACATGTAAATACATTATAATTTATATTCACTACAAAATAAGAGACTTTTAGGGACGATCCCTAGCATTCAAGTATCCGTTTATATATTTGTAAAATGTAAAAAATTTATGCTTATGTAAAGAATTGAACCTAACATTCAACTATTATTAGTAAGGATATTACCAAGTTAGACCTGCTCAAGAGCCGGACTACTCACTCAAGCCCGAAGGCCCGCCCATATTTTGAAGGGTTTGAACAAAAATATTAGGCCCGAAATATGGATTTGGACAAAAAAATGAGGCTCATTTAGAAAATGGGTCAGGCCTTGGCTCCAACAATCAAGGCCCTAGCCCAGCCCAGCCCGTTTTTCATTTATATAATATATTATTTTTATATTTTATATATTATATATTATGTAATTTATATCATATAAAAAATAAATATATATAATATTATAGTGTAAACATTTAAAAATATGCTAAGTTATCCATATTTTAGAACTTAATAAAAGAAAAAAGAAGAAGATAAAATTACTAAAAATTAAATAATAAAAAAAACATTTGTTTAAACTTTTTTAGAAAAAAATAATATGGGCGGGCCTAAACGGGTTTGGACTACCCATTTACAAATATGAGCACGCTTGGGCAGAATTCAAGATCTATATTTCGAGTCGGACGGGGCTTAGGCAAGTAAATATGGTGTTGATAACATACCTAAATCCGGCCCGGCCCACGAGCACCTCTATACCAAGTGAACCAGTCTTGAATTTTGATATGATATGTTACTAAAAGTAAATTATATCAAGTGTAATAAAATAACAATAATTTTAAAAAACTTATCCAAAATAAAATAAATAATAAATTAATTACAAAATTAAATTAGCTAAATATGTTAAATACTTTTAAATTCTAAAACGGCATAATACTTTTATAAATCAATATTTATGACTTAATTTAACAATGTGCCTAAGAAAACTATATATATGTTGCAAAGAGCAACACATTTTTTTTAAAAGTAATTTTTATCTATTTTTTAATATAAGAAATACTATTATACTAGAGATAAGTTAAAATGAATGAATTGCTATTAATTAATTTTTATATATAGAAAACACTACTATACTATTATAAGGATGCTCTTAAAATAACATAAACAAAGGACAAGTAATATTTTATGTCAAAAAAATTTTACATTTCTAAAATCTTCATGAGTTTAGAATTTTTAGATAGTGGATTCATCAAGATATGAGACATTAAAGTTATAAGTACAAAATATAATTTTTTTTTTGATAAAATTATAATTTTATCATATATATAAAATATAAATTAAATTTTAAATTTTAATTAAATTATTAAAAAAGAGATTACAACAAAATTGATAAATAAAGTTATTGCTTTATAAAAAATTTATTTAATTACAATTTGCTAATTTTTATTCTTAGTATTAAATTCGGGTTTGGGTCGGTCTTGGGTATTTTCGAGTTTGGGTTTTTCGGTTTCGGGTTTTTTTTAGGTTCGGGCCCTTTCGGGTTCGAGTAATTTCGAGCTCGGGCCATTTCGGGTTCGGGTTAGGGTTTTTGACTTTTTAGTCAAATCGGGTTTGGGCGGATTTAGATTCGAGTTTTCTAGACGGATTTTTGGGTTCGGGTTCATTTTGCCATACATTATTAATATAATTGTATAATAATTATAAATATATTTTCATAAAATAAATATTTTATTTAAAAAAATTATCATTTATTTTTATTTCAAATAAAATCATATAATTATAGTTCAGGTTTTTTCGATTATAAATTCGGTTTTTTACGAGTTTTGGATCGGATCGATCTCGGGTTCGGATCGTAGTGGATTTCGGCTTTTACGAAATTCTTTTTTTGGATTTGGATTTTTTCAGGTCGGGTTTCGTCTAATTCGGATTTTCTCAGATTCGATTTTTTTTTGAATTCGGATCTTTGACTTTCTAAGTCAATTCGGATCGAATTGAATTTGATCTCAGATCGACTAAAATGGGTTCTCGAGTTCGGACCTTCTTTGTCAACTCTAACTGACCGACTACTTTGGTTTTCTTTGTCTTTTCACATTCTCACTCTCTCAGTTTCAATTAGTTTTGTTTTCTTCAGATGCTTTAACGTTTTTTTTTTATTTTAAGAAATCGCTCTCCTTGATTAATTTAATCACGTATAAAAGTTGTCTATAACACAGGGAATTCTAGGGTGAGCTCTTTAAGGTGAGCTTAAAATAAGCTACATTACATATAAATATGATAAAATTACATATAAACATGACAAATTACATAAAGCTATCATGTTTATATGTATTTTTTTTTTTACATATAAACATAACAAATTACATATAAACATGACAAATTTGTCATGTTTATATGTAATTTTTTAAATAGTATATATATATATTTTCATATGTAAATTTGTTTTTACATATAAACATGACACAAATTACATATAAACATGATAAATTACATATGCAATGGAGCCTACGGAAAGCTGATTTTAAGGAGCTTTCCTTATAATTTTTTCTATAACACACCTTTCTAACATTAGGTCTCCGTTGGCACGTAAACAAAGAATATTTTCAAGATTTTGCTAAATATTGTTCTCAACCACTCAAAAGTTAGTTAATATATTGTTTATAATAATAATATTATATTAAATATAATAATTAATAATATTATTTATTATTTTTAATACATTAAATAAAAGTATTATTATATATAATAATCTTAAAGAGTATCTTTTCTTTAACAAAATCCTATTTCCAATAATACATATACATGTGTAATTGAAATAATTAAACCCTTAACTCATTCAGATGAATAATTCATAAATATCTCATCTTAAATCATGTAATTTGAACGGTCAGATATGAACTAGAGTTATTTATGGATCAAATCAAGTTTAAATAAAGCATTTGTTGGAGTAAAAATTTGGTACTAAAGGGTTTCTCTAAACTTATTGGAGATAGAGACTCAACAAGCTTTTGGCATGATAAGTAGTTATATGATAAATCACTTGCCGAGTTTTCTAGTTTGCCTCCTAGAGTACACATGGTAAACAGTGACTTTCTTGATGGTGGTGGAAAATGGGACTGGCCTAGACTACAATTCCTCTCTAAGGATGTCCTGGACTTGATCTTTCTTATTCATCCAATTACTGGTAAAAATGATCAGACTATTTGGTCGACTTCTTCAAATGGTATGTTTTCGGTTAACTCTGCTTATCATTTACTTTTGTCTGAAACAAGATCGAATTTTTGATGGAATATGCTTGGAAATTGGATGATTCCCCTAGGATTAAGCATTTTCTTTGGTTGGTTTCCTACAATCGCATACTTACTAAAGAGGCTTGTTTTAAGAGGAGAATTACTTCTTCTTCATGTTGTCCTAGGTCTGATGGGGAGGTTGAGACTGTGTTGCATCTATTACGGGATTGTCCTGAGTCGAAAGCTATTTGAGATCGATGGTTATCTGGCTCTCATCGGGATCACTTTTATTCCTTATCCTTTGTTGATTGGCTGAGATACAATCTTACTAAGAGGAACCGTATGGTTGAAAGTAATATCCCTTGGCCGCTATGCTTTAGATTTGTGTGTTGGCATGTGTGGAAGTTTCGCAATAGGTGTGCTTTTGAGGTGGATTTTGTGTGGCCTACCAATGTCATCTTTCGAATTATTTTCAGTATGCGTGACTTTATGAAATGTAGGGTGCTTGTTTCTCATTCTCTAAGAAGCCAATGGAGTTATATAGCATGGGCTTGTCCACCTCTGGGTTATACTAAGTTGAATGTTGATGGTGCTGCTTGGTCGAATCCAGGAGAACTAGCTTGTGGAGGTCTTTGCAGTGATAGAACAGTTTTTGGCTCTTTGGATTCTCTAGGAAACTTGGTTGGGGACACATCTTGAAGGCAGAACTTTATGCTATTTTTACTGGATTGAGCTTGGCGTGAGAACATAGTTGCAGACATCTGATTGTTGAGTTAGATTCACTTTTGGAGGTTCAAAAGATTTTACAACCGCTTCATAAGAAAGATCCTCTTTATCATCTAATCTATGGTTGCAAATAAATGTTGAATTGGGACTGGAATTATCAACTACATCATACCTATAGGGAGGCAATTTTTTGTGTAGATTTTCTAGTTTCTTCAGGTCACAATGTCGCTGTTGAGGTTATTAAGTTGAATGACCCGCCTGTTGCTCTTGTAAGATATTTATAATATGATTTGTTAGATTTAGCACGACCTAGAGCGTGTGTTATTTAAGCGATTATCTTCGCTCATATGTAACAAAAAATATTTGCTTGTTCTCAATTTGACTTGTTGATTCGAAAAATTCATTTTATTATTTAAAATATATTAAAATATTTTATATTTATATTTATATATTTTTACAATTAAATTTTAAAAAATTATTGATTAAGTAAACTTTTTATTTTGTTACTTTTTACAATTTTATAAACCTCATTACATAACTAAATTAAAGTTTTTTGTGCTAACAAATTAATTAGTAATGCAATCCCTATTTTTTTGCCAAAGTAATGCAATCCTATTTGCTTTTTTTTTTCTTTATGAGGTAAAATCCCATTTACGTTTTGTTTTATTGTACAAAACCAATATGTTGAATGCTTTTTATATTTTTTCAAAGAATAAAAACGTTTTTTTATAAGATACGATTTTTTTTTTTTTTAAGAGTGAGAAATATAACCTAACTCTTTACCCCCAAAGGGTAAGTCTAGTTGGTTAGGGCAGAAACTTTCTTTTCTTGTGAATTAAATTTTTGTGGACATCATTCTTGTAAAATTCTAAACATACCTTTTACCCTATTAAAAAGGGAAAAAAATAATACTCTTTGAGATGAAAATGCATGCAATCTTCTATACCCAATACATTAAAACTATCCTCTAACCAACACTTTTTTTTTAGGAAAATTACAAAATAGATTAATCAATTAAAATATTTATTATTTTTTTTCATTATAATAAATAATTATTACTAAATAAATATATATTTTTAACTTTGGTGATCCAATCCGTTTTTTCAGGATTTGAATTTTATAGATTCAGATAATTTATAGATTCGGATATTAAATTTACTATCCTCATAAGATTCAGAGCGGATTCGAATATGAACCATTTTGGTAATTATAATAAATAATTATTACTAAATAAACATATATTTTTTAGCTTTTGTGATCCAATCCGTTTTTTCGGATGCGAATATTACGAATTCGTATAATTTACAGATTCAGATATTGAATTTACTATCCTCATCAAATTCAGAGTGGATTCGAATATGAACCATTGGATATCTGTTATTCGAATTCACTTTAATTTTGTCCATTAGAATAAATAATTATTAATAAGGAAATATATGTATTTTTTAGCTTTTGTGATTCGATCTCTTTTTTTTGGGATTCAGATATTACGTATTCGAATAATTTATGGATTCGGATATTGAATTTATTATCCTTATCGAATTTGAAGCGGATTCGGATATAAACCTTTAGATATCCGTTATTCGAATCCGATTTAATTTGGGTTCGGATATCCGAATCCTTTATCCGCTCCAGTTATATATTTAAACGATAGTTGTCGTTTTTTTTAGTGTTTTAGAAAAATTACAAAATAGATTGATCAATTAAAAATATTTATAATTTATAGTCATTATAACAAATAGTTGTTAATAAGGAAATAATATATATTTTTTTTACTTTTGTGATTTGATCCATTTTTTTCGGATTCGGGTAGTAGGGATTCAGATAATTTACAGATTCGGATATTGAATTTACTATCCGCAGCGAATTTGGAGTGGATTCGGCTATGAACTCTTGGATATCCGTTATTCGAATCCGCTTTAATTTTGGTTCAGATAATATCGGATATTTGAATCCGTTATCCTCTCCATTTACATATTTAGTTCTTATTTAATTTTATATTTTTATTTTTTTTAAAATGATTTAATAAATCCAGATTTTAGCAAATTCGGATATCCGGTGGATATTGCTCTTTAAATCGGATGCGGATTCGAATAGTAAGTGGATAATAAACATATTTGAATTTCAAATAAATTAAGCGAATTCAAATTGGGATATTTAAAAAATTTGTAGATATCCGATCCACTGCCATCCTTATTTGTGACAAAAGATTTTTGGAAAAATTATAAAATTAACTAATAAATCAAAAATATGTTGATATTATATATTATTTTTTCTTGAAAAACATGTAATAAAGAGAGAATTTTTTTTAAGGAATTACAAAATGAATCAATTAACTAAAAATATTTATTATCTATTATTATTATAATAAATAATGATTAATAAGAAAATAGAAAAAAAAAATATGTGAAAATAAGATTTTGCAATTATTTTTTATCTTTTAAGGGAAAAAAATACTAGCAGGGATAATTGGTTGATTTGGACTCACACAAATGAAGAAAGTGAAATCTGATTGGTAAAAAAATCATTTTAAGTTTTAATTTTTGATGAATTTATCACTTGGTTTTTAAAAAGTTAAAAGTTAAAATTTATAGTTTAATGTTTTTTATTTAAAATTGATTTAGTAATTAAAAAAATTTATTTGTGAGGAAGATGTAATTTGAAAATTTTAATTTCTATATTAAAAAAATATAATTATTTTAATATATAAATATATTTAAAAAGATTTAAATAAATAATTACTAATTAATATATAAAAAAATCCAAACCTCTAGTGAAGCGGGAAAAATATACTAGTTTGTTTAAATCAAACACTCAAATACTTTGGCAAAAACAACATTTTATTTCGAGCCACGTTGACACTGTCATTTGTCACAAAACATGACATTTTACAATTGGTTAAATACTAATTTAGCCGTATACTATATCATTTCTATCAAATTGATATTTAGAGGATAAAAATTCGCACTTTAAGTATCCGAACTTATATTTCATTTAGGTCGGCCCTTTGAACTAACATTGTTAGTCAAATGATTGACGTAGCAAGCACACCCTGTCATAACGTGTCAAATATGAATTCAGCATGCTAGACACAAATAATGGAGTCACCACTAATCATCTTATCTATGTGTGATTAGTCACTTATACGAATTTATCTTCTTTAAAGTAAGTTTAAACTTGATTAAGATACCTTAAAAAGAATAGGTTCTGGTCTACTTATTAGAACTAGGTTCGGGAGTATGGTTACGTGTGGAAAAGGATTAGCACCCCCACAACGCCTATCTTAAAGATAGTACCTAATTAGTCTTGTGATACTAAAAAGTCTTAATTAAATGGTTTTATTTATCCTATCTTCATTTTAATTTGTTTAAGTTAAATATATCGGAAATCATTTTTTAGGTTTTTTTTCCACCAATCTGGAGGAATTGCTAAAAAAGTTTCCTCACCTTAAGAGTATTCAAAAGAAATCAATCTTTCCATTGAAGTGGCTCCGTCGTCGAAAAAGTTAAATTTTATGCAAGGCACATAAACCTAAGTCTAATCTTCATAATTAAAAACTTATATTTTATTCATGTTTGCTCAAAAATAAATCTCAACCTCAATATCAAAAATTATCTTCTAAAAATCTTTCCATCGATCTGCAGACTCTTTAAGAGAATTTTCTCACTTAGAAATTTCTTAGAATCAACCAATCATAACCAATCTTAATTTATTCTTAATTTTTTATTAAGCATCAATTATGAAAAATTATGACTTAAAAATGATCATTGAAAATTAATTATTTAAAAAATTAAATTTTTACCTTTTTGGTATCGAAAATTATCCCTTAAAAACCTTTTCATCAATTTGGAGAATTTTTAAGAGAGTTTTCTCACCTAGAAATTTCTCAAAAAATCAACCATTCGCGACTTCCTCAAATTTTACCATTGGAAAAAGATCTTAATTTATTATTTTTAATTTAATTAATAATCAATTATGAAAATCAATTAGTAAACAAAAATAAAATTTACTTAAACTTAAAATTATCCTAATAATAATAAATAATGAATTAATTAATTAATAATATACAATAATTTACATAAGTAATAAAAATTAAAAAAATAAATATTAGTCATAAAAAAATATACCTGCAACATCAAATTAAATAACATTAGTCAAAAATTAATAATGAAATAAAAAATAAAATAAATAAATAAAATAATTCATAATGTAAAATAAAATAAATGTAGGGATCTCTTAAAATTATCATTCTAATTCCATAACAAATGCAATGCATCATGCATTCCTTCTATTCAATGCAAGGGTATAAAGTTGAGAATAACAAATGGAGAAAGGCAAAATAAATCTGGAAAAGAAAGGTCTTTATTGACAAAGGATAAGGAAAAGAATTCATCTTGAAGAAATAAAAGAACATATCAAAAGTTTACCACAAAGGTGTTGGGATAGCAAATCAGTATCCAAACAATGAATACTCAGACAATCTCAACAAATCATTCAAAATTCTTTTTCAAAAACCAATCCCAATCGATGTCTTCAATCCTTCAGAGATCATCAAACTAGACATTGCCCCTATCCTTATGAGACTTTCCAAGTGACGCTGATCCTCCTCATATCTAAGCCGCCCTTTCGGGTTTTCAACTCAAACAACCCCCAATGACCCAAACTGCCCTTTTCGGGTTTTCAATTTGACTTCTCTTTTTTTTTTGGTTTAAGCAAAATATTTCTTCACAGCGTCTAAATTAATTGGATTCGGCAAATCATCACCATCCATTTTAGCCAAAATTAAAGCTCCATCTGAAAAAACTTTTTTCACCACATACAGACCCTCCCAATTCGGTGTCCATTTCCCTCGATGATCATGCTGATACGGAAGAATCTTTTTAAAGACCAATTCTTCTTCCCTGAAGTGTCTAGGACAGACTTTCTTATCATGCGCTCGCATCATTTTTTTTGGTACAACTGACCATGGCAAAGCGCTGTAAGTCTCTTCTCTTCAATAAGATTCAACTGCTCATAGCGATCTCGTATCATTTTGTTTCTTCCAATTCAACCTCTTTCAGCACTCTTAAATAAGGAATCTCTACCTCAACTGGCAACACAGCCTCCATTCCGTACACCAATGAAAATGGGGTTGCCCTGTGGATGTGCGAACCGAAGTTCTATAAGCATGCTAGGCAAGTGACAAGATATGCAAATTTTTTTAAAGAATTGTGCACTTCTAAATGGAAGTTGAAAGGTAATGAAAAGATAAGTGTGCAAGAGAACGTTTCAGCTATTCTTCAAAAGAAACTCCCACCAAAATGCAAGGATCCAGGTATGTTCACCATTCCTTGTAAAATAGGTAACACTCGGTTTGAACGTGCTATGCTTGATCTAGGAGCATCCATTAATGTCATGCCATATTCAATTTATGCTTCATTGAATCTAGGACCATTAGAGGAAATCGGTGTTATAATACAACTCGCTGACCATTTTAACACTTATCCGAGAGGAGTTGTAGAAGATGTCCTTATGTAGGTTAATGAGTTAATCTTCCCAACTAATTTCTATGTTCTTGAGATGGAAGATGAGATGTCTTATAATCCAACACCCATTTTATTAGGGCAACCATTCTTAAAAACATCCAGGACTAAAATAGATGTTCATGATGGCACCCTCACTATGGAATTTGATGGCGAGATAATCCGTTTCAATATTTTTGAGGCCATGAGGTATCCTAGTGATGTGCATTCTGTTTTTACTATTGACATAATTAATTCTTTGATGTTGCAAGCTTATGAGCTAGATTGCGAAGATAGTTTGGAAGTGGTCATTAGCAAACACCTCGGAATGGAGGAAATTGAACTAGCTTTGAATGACCATGTGAAAGATGCATTAACATCCCTACAAATGTTGCCACCTTTTAATCAAAGGTTTGATGTTTCATTTATTGATTTGCCTTTATCTAATGAGAAACTTCTACCTCCCATTCTGCAGGCACCGATCTTGGAATTGAAACCATTACCGGACCACTTGAAATATGTATTCTTAGGTGAAAATGACACACTACCTGTCATCATTGCCAAAGAGCTCACACCTTGCAAGAAAAGCGACTTATCCGAGTGCTTAAAGAGCATAAGACAGTAATTGCTTGGACAATTGCTGATATCAAGAGAATAGGCCCATCCATGTGCATGCACCGAATTTTGTTAGAGGAAGGGTCAAAACCAACAAGAGAAGCACAATGCCGATTGAACCCTCCAATGATGGAGGTTGTGAAAAATGAGATACTGAAGCTCTTAGATGTTGGAGTGATCTATCCTATCTCAGATAGCAAACGGGTGAGCTCGGTCCAAGTGGTTCCAAAGAAATCAGGTGTAATAGTTGTAACTAATAATGAGAATGAACTTATTCCTACTCTGATTCAAACAGGATGATGAGTTTGTATTGACTATCGCAAACTTAATTCCACAACTCACAAAGACCACTTTCCTTTACCTTTTATTGATCAAATGCTTGAAAGGTTAGCTGGCCATTCTTATTATTATTTTCTTGATGGTTTTTTAGGTTATAATCAGATTGCAATTGCTCCGGAGGACCAAGAGAAAATAACTTTCACATGTCCGTTTGGTATTTTTGCATACCGACGCATACCATTTGGACTTTGTAATACACCAGCTACATTCCAAAGGAGTATGGTTAGCATATTCTCAGATTATGTAGAGAACATCATAGAAGTTTTTATGGATGATTTTAGTGTCTATGGTGATTCTTTTGATAAATGTCTAGATAACCTTACAATTGTACTTGAAAGATGCATGGAAACTAACCTTGTACTCAATTGGGAAAAATGTCATTTTATAGTAGAACAAGGAATACTTTTAGGCCATGTTATATCTTCTAAGGGAAAAGAAGTGGATAAATCTAACATAGATATTATGCATTCTTTACCACCTCCCACAAATGTAAGAGAGGTTCATTCTTTTCTTGGTCATGCAGGTTTCTATAGAAGGTTTATCAAAGACTTCTCAAAGATAACGTTACCTCTTTGCAAGTTGCTACAAAAAGATGTGGTTTTCCATTTCGATGATAAATACAAATAGGCATTTGAAACCTTGAAAGGACTTTTGACATCAGCTCCTATCATGCAACCACCATATTGGAATGTACCATTTGAAATCATGTGTGATGCTAGTGATTATGCTATTGGAGCTGTTTTAGGCCAACGGGTTGGCAAAACCTCACATGCCATTTATTATGCCTCCCGAACTCTTAATGATGCTCAATTGAACTATTCCACAACTGAAAAAAAGCTTTTAGCAGTTGTTTTTGCTTTAGAAAAATTCTATTCTTATTTAATTGGAACTAAAGTAATTGTATTTTCTAACCATGCAGCTCTTAGGTACTTGCTCATAAAGAAGGATACCAAACCAAGATTGATAAGGTGGATACTTCTCTTACAAGAGTTTGATTTGAAAATAAGAGATAAGAGAGGTAGTGAAAATCTGGTTGCTGATTCATATAAAGGATGCACTTCCATTGCATGAGAACTTTTCGGATGAGCAACTTCTTTCACTTAGCACAATAACTCCTTGGTATGCAGATAATGTTAATTACTTAGTTACCAAGTAGTTACCATAAGAGTTGACTCTAGCTCAAATAAATAAGATCAAGAGTGATGCCAAATACTATATTTGGGATGATCCCTACCTTTGGAAGCATTGCTCCGATCAGATTATTAGAAGATGTGTACTCGAATCTGAATTTCAATCTATTCTAACCTTTTGTCACTCTTATGCATATGGAGGACATTTTGGATCGAAAATAACAGCCATGAAAGTGCTTGATTGTGAATTCTTTTGGCCTTCTTTGTTCAAAGATGCATACCTCTTTTGTAAGTCATGTGATCGTTGCCAAAGAACAGGTAATTTAGGTACTAGAAATCAAATGTCTCAAAATCCAATACTAATTATCAAAATCTTTGGTGTATGGGGCATAGATTTCATGGGACCTTTTCCTTCTTCTTTTGGTAACCTTTATATTTTACTTGATGTTCATTATGTCTCAAAGTGGGTGGAAGCAAAAGCCACTAGGACTAATGATTCCAAAGTTGTTTCAGATTTTGTCAAGACTAATATTTTTGCAAGGTTTAGAACACCAAAAGCCATAATCAACGATAGAGGTACTCACTTTTGCAATAGGTCCATGGAAGCACTTTTGAGGAATTATAACATCACACACAAGATACCACATCCTATTATCCACAAACTAGTGGGCAAGCTGAAGTGTCAAATCGAGAAGTAAAATCCATCCTTGAAAGACTGCTAATCCAAATCGGAAGGATTGGAGTTTACATCTCGATGATGCACTTTGGGCTTATAGAACAGCATACAAGATGCCCATTAGTATGTCTCCTTATCGACTTGTGTATGGTAAGCCTTGTCATCTCCCAGTTGAATTAGACCATAAGGCCTATTGGGCTATTAAATAATGTAACATGGAGATGGATGAGACAGGTAAGCAAAGAAAACTTCACTTGCAAGAATTTGAGGAGATAAGGAATGATGCTTATGAGAATTCTAGAATTTACAAGGAAAAGACTAAGGCTTTCCATGACAAAATGATTTTAAGAAAGAACTTTATTGTTGGACAAAAAGTTCTTCTTTTCTATTCCTGTCTTAAGTTGTTTCCTGGTAAGTTACGTTCTAGATGGATTGGACATTTTGTTATTACTAATGTTTTTACTCATGGTGCAATTGAAATCAGAAATCCAAAAACAGGAATGAACTAATCCCTTTCGAAACCTCTTATCAAGACCCCATCTCCTGCTAATTATTCATCTGGTGGCGAAGGGCGACTCCACGTGCTAAGCAGGAACTACCAAGCTTACTATTCCCTTACAGCAAGCAAGCATTCCATCTTACAGTAATCCCTTCCTTCTTCTACTTGAAAAATTCCTCCCGAAGACCCTATTGGTTTGTAATCGATTCTTTATCAATGGGCCACCCTTTCTTTGAACCTTGTCAATGATCGAACTTAAAGATATGAACTGAGTGCCATTTGATGAGTAACTGAGAACAAAAGAGAGGGATATAGAAAGGATGAAGTAATGAAAGAGGAAGTCATTGCTAGTAGTAACGACTTGTTACGATCCATTGGTTCATATAGAATCCATGTCCTAGCTGTATCAAAAAACATTCTTTTCGCTAAGAGTATATAATAAAATAGAGTGAAAGGGTCCACCCCGAAACCAAGGGGGTACTAACTAACAGCTGAGTCCTCTCCGAACTACAAGAGATAGTTGCCCATCATACAGCTCACCAACTTCACTTGCCTCTATGGGAGGCTCGCTCCGGGCAGGTTCGGATCACTTACAATACACAGCTCTACGAAAGAAGGGGTTGGGTTAGGAACATTTTCAATATGATTCTTTTTCCATATTTGTTCAATCTCTTCCATCTCTACCCCGCGTTGTCACCTATGTTGAAGAAAGGTTTGGAACCCTGTAGAGAATAAAGAGGAGCCAAGGATCTTCCTCTCAATAGTGCTTCTCAAGGCTCCACTCTCCCCCTTGAATAAGTAAGGCCCGTTAGCCTGGGCGAAGATGGGGATAAGGAATAAGGATTGAAGCCCCCTTAGCTCTGCCAGGCACTGGGCAGGGGTTAGCTCAGCAGATGTGTAGAGCCAAGTGTAGTGTGGTGTAGTAGTAGGCACTTCTAGGCCCCTTCTCGGCTACTGGATCACTCCAGCGCTTTGGGTACTACGGACCCTCTGCAATCCATTGCAACAGAGTCGTTTCATGAGCGGGGGGGGGGGGGGGGCTAAGCGCAGCTCTTTGAATCAAGACAGACTTTCACTAACCTCAACATAAATGGATGAACCTGGTCTGTCTATTTGTACGCATTGATTCAAGGTATTCAAGGTTAATGGACATAGATTGAAACCTTACTATGAGAACACTCCAATACAAGATATAGAGGATTTACCACTCTTTGAGCCAAATTATGTTGAATAGGGCTAGCATGAGTCCAAGTCGGGCTGAGGACAATAAACCAAGCGCTTCTTGGGAGGCAACCCAAAAGGGTGGAGAGCATATATGACAATCAGATTTGCTATTTCCTACTCTCCATCATTCTATCTTTTAATGTTTTCTTTAGTTATTTTAATTGTTTAGCTCTTTTTTTTGCACATGATTCTGTATTAGGGATGATAGTATTACATTGAGGACAATGTAAGAATTAAGTGTGGGGGGAAGAATTTAGGATTTCCTTTAGTTAGTTTGTTTTGTTTTGAGTTTTTGATTTTTAGTGTGTTTTAGTTACTTTCACTACTATGATGAGACATGAATTGTGTACGTCTAAAACTGGTTTAATAGTGAGAAGATTTTTCATGACAATTGAGCTTGATGCTATTTTCATGAGCCAATGTTAATATGATATGTTGATTGGAAAGAAGCATGTTTAGACTTAAATCTGACTTGTATAATCATCCTTGAGAGTTTTTGAGCCTATATGATTGATGCATTATACATATCAATCCAATTTCTTTCTTGTGTGCTCTTATGATTACATGTTTCTCTAGACCTTGCTTTAAACTGTTTGAGACTATATTGATACATATGACAACATGAATATGATAGAGGCATTAGGATTTTTAACCAAGGCCAAATCAGCCATCCCTATTGATGTTCCAAGAGAACATCCCCCCTAGTGAACCAATTTATGCCTACATTGAATAAAACTATTTCTTTGGTAACCACATCTTACACCTAGCCTATACACATTTATATCTTTACCCTTGTTCTAAAGATGAATGGAATGTTTGAGACATATTACAAAAACAATGGATACTTATTGAAAAGTTGGGTTAGATACAAAAGATAAGTGTGGGGGAGGATAAAGGCAAAAGTCAAGAGAAAAAAAAAAGTAAAATTGTAAAAATACATTCTCATAATAAAAAATAAAAATAAAAAAATTCATCTCTTGAACTTTTGGGTAAAGGAAAAAAAAAAGAATGTTATAAAATTGATTAGAATGAAGCAAAGGCTCAACATGAAATATTCATCCTATGTGATTATATACTTCTAAGGAATATTGAGAAAGTTCTATTTGCAAAATATTATTTTGTCTCTAAATTCTATGAAGTCTTTGGAACCTTTGTAATATCCTTTATCTTTTATTCTTTAACCACATTACAACCCCTTGGCCCCATTACAACCTTGAATAAAGACCTCTTGATTTATGAAGTTGTATGGTCTAAATAGTTGAGAATAGATGGACAAGCAAGCATATGGTAGAACTGTTTTCATGAGATTGATTGAGTGTAAACACTTTACCACAACTTTAAAGAGTGAAAATCATGATAGTATTCCATGTGAGAAGTTGAGATTAAGTTTGAATATGCATTATTTTGATTCAAATATGATATGTTAATATTGGCTTAACTCAAAACTATTTACATTCAAGCATGATTCTTTGTGAACTTTTTTAAGCTATTAACTAAGTTATAAGAATTGTCCAATGATTGTCCCTAATTGTTATTGAAAGTGAACTAGATTTACACAACGGCCAATATTCGAGACAAATCCATCGGGAAGTCGTAATTCTTTTACCCATACACAAACTCTTTTTTTATCTTCCCTGTTTAATGTGTAACTGGCTTTAGGCTTGTACATTTTTCCATTGCTTTCCACTAATTCTAATTTCGACCGTCTTAAAGCAACGCTAAATCCATTCTAGCCTTTATATTGTCTTTTGTTTTGCTCTTGACATCCATCATTGTGTTGAACATGTTATCAAAGATATTTTTCTCAATATGCATCACATCCAAATTATGCCGAATGAGATTTGTATGCCAATAAGGTAAGTCCCAAAAAATACTCTTTTTGGTCCAATTATGGCATTCTCCAAATCCAATCAACTTTTGTTCACATAATTTACTCCCAAATATGATATTTGGAATGCAATCTATCCTTTCCAAAATTGCATCACCAGATAATCGCTCAATTGGAGAGTCATGCTCAAGTCTTCGACAAAATTTATCTCTTTGTCTTCTAGGATTATTTAAAGGCAAGAATTACCGATGACAATAAAAAAAACATGGTTTCTTGCCATAATGCAATCTGAAAGACTTAACTTCTTCCATACAATAACAACAAACCAATCGTCCGTGTGTGCTCTATCCTGATAACATGCCATAAGCAGGAAAGTCATTAATTGTCCATAATAATAAAACTCTTAATATAAAATTTTGTTTCCTATACCCATCATAAGTCGAAACACCATGATTCCACAATAATTTCAACTCATCTATCAATGGTGTGAGAAAAACATCAATATTCTGTGGACTATTTGGACCCGAATTTACCATATTAAGAAGCAAATACGGTTTCTTCATACACATACATGGTGGTAAATTTTATACACAAAGCATTACCGGCCAACAAGATTACAGTTTCACTCCATGAGTAAACGAACAAAACCCATCTGCACACAAACCCAATCTGACATTCCGAGATTCCACTATAAAAAACGGATGCCTACGATTGAAGTCTTGCCAAGCTTCACTATCAATAGGGTGACTCAACACTCCATCATCTCTTCGGTTATGAATATGCCATGTCTTATTCTCAGCTGTTACCATTGACATATATAATCTTTGAAGTCTCGGAATCAATGGAAAATAACGGAGAATCTTCTAAGGAATTATCTTCGACTTTCTAACACTTGAATTGCTTGGTTTATAACGAAGATGACCACATACGGAACAGAATTCTAAGTGGACCGAGTCGTTTGAATACAACATGCAATTGTTCTTGCATGCATGTATCTTCTGATAGTGAAGTCCAAATTTGGCCATCTTTTTCTTCATTAGGTACAAATTATCAGGTAAATTATCACTTTCTGGCAATATCCCTATTATCATAATCATCAAACAATTGAAACACGACTCGCTCATGTTAAATTCAGACTTCACATTTAACAGTTGTAACAGAGCAGATAAAGTTATGTGTTTTGTACATCCTGACGACAACGGTTCATCTGCTTCATTCAACAAGGAATAAAAGTTTCTAAAACTTAAATTCCTAGGATCATTTTCAACCATTGTCTCATCAACATTGTAATTACCACCAAAATTGAGATTCGGGTTTAGAGCATCCATAATCATTCTAGCATAAGAATTATCTCTTTCAACGTCACTTCTCGTCTCCACTTCATCATTATGCATCCTTGATGACTGTCCTTCATGACTTTCACCATGTGCATCCCAAATATAGTAATTCTCCTTAAACCCTCTATAATACAAGTGCTTACGCACATCATCAATTTCTGCAAACCGATTATTCTAACACTTCACACAAGGGCATCTAATTCTATTGTCCTTAACGTACTCGCTATAAGCATATGCAAAACCTATGAATTCTTCGACTCCATTCAAATACTCATTACTAATATATTGAGAGTCGTCCAACCTCCTATACATCCAAGATTTATCGTGCTCCATTGTCTAAGCCTAAGTAAGCTATCAGCAATAAAATAACACAATAAACACAATGACAAAATAAACAGAATAACACAATAAACACAATAACACAAGAATCACAATAACACAATAACACAATAATCACAATAATCACAATAATACATTATACAATTTCATAACTAAAATTAACAATAACAAATAATTTAACAAATATATATTTACAAAACATAATTTCACAATAACATTCAATTTAACATATATATATTTTAACAATAACAATAACATATATATATATTTAACATATATATTTAATAATTTAAATAACAAATATATATTTAACACATATTTAACAAATATATTTAATAATTTAACATATATATTATGTTTTAATATATATTTAATATATTTTAACAATAACAAATATATTTAACAACCACATTTACAATAACAATATTAACAAAATATTAAATAACAATAACAAATATATTTTCCAAATAACAAAAATTAAAAAATAACAACAAACAATAACAAATTTTTATCAAGAGAAAAAAGAAGAGAGAAGTACCACGAATTAATTTCTGACACTGATGGACGGCTTCAGGCAAGGAGACGACGACAGCTACGGCGAGGTTGAAAGACGACGGTGTGGTGAGGGCGACCGGTGACGGCTGCTGTGGGCTAGTTCGACGGTGGGGGAGGAGAGAAAGAGAGAAAAAGAATAAAAGAAAGAAGAAGATGAGGGGGGAAAGTCTCGGGCATATTAGTTATGCCAGAGACTTTTACCGACGGAATTCCATCGGTAAAAAATTTTGAACTTCCAAGAATTAAATTCGTCAAAAAAAGTACTACCGACGGACAAAACTTTTTCAATTAATTTTATTTTTTTTACTTTTTTTATACTTTTAAAAAAATCGGTATTTTTTTTATTGATGGAATATTCCATCAGTAAAAAAAAAAAAAAAACCATTCCGTCGCTGAAATTTTGGCGGGAATGAATTAAATTCGCACCAAAGTTTTATCGACGAAATTTACAGACGGAATTATTCGGTCGTTAAAGTTTCGTCGCTAATGTAGAATTTTCGTCGGTAAAAAAATAAAACATTCCGTCGCTGAAATTTTGGTGGGAAAGAATTAAATTCGCGCCAAAGTTTTAGCAACGGAATTTACCGACGAAATTATTCAATCGTTAAAGTTCCATCTCTAATGTAGAATTTCCGTCGGTAAAAGTAACAAATATTACCGACGGAATTCCGTCAGTAATTCTCATTATTATCGACAGAATGTTTACGTCGGGAATGATTCCATCGGTAAATAGCTGTTCTCTTGTAGTGATACCACCTAGCAGCAGAACCTGTAAGACTATCCTGAAAGACATGGACAAGCAGCTTGTCATCTTTAGTGTGAGCAGCCATCTTTCGGCGGTACATGGTGATGTAAGATATGGGGCACTTGGACTAATCAAACTTCTCGAAATCAGGCGTCTTGAACTTAGGCGATATCACCACATCTAGAACCAGACAAAGCCCTTCAGCGTCCATGGAACCATAGAAATCTAACCCCTCAACAGCACGAAGTCTTTCTTCAATCAGTTTCATCTTTCGAGACTCAATCTCTTCAACTACTGATGCACTCAAAATAGCGTATCTTATCTAACCTTGCACTAAAAAGATCAATTGTTAGGTATAGTAGTGAGTAACGGTCGAATCCACAGGGATTGGGTTTTAATTTATTAGTTATTGGTTTATATCTTTAGTTCAAAGAAAATAAAAGTAAAATGGGGGTTTTGAAATAGTTAAAAGTAAAACAAATCAGAAAAATAAAATGTAAGTAAGAGGAAATCAATATGATAGAAGTATGGTTAAGAGGTATCATTCGCCACCACTAAACATTATTGAGAATCAACATCAGATTTATCAACATCAATCAACTATCAAAACTATCAACCGTAGATAACAACCTCCCGTGTTACCCCAATTCTTCCTTAGTTCGTCATTAAATAGGACAAACGCCACTACTTAATCTCTAACTATCAAACAACCTAGAATAAGCTCTCTAAATTTAATTTGATAGCAGCTTTATGATGAGAAAGATAGGTTGATCTACGCAACAAAAGCATAAACATGAATTGTTTAACTTAGGTTATACTCCACATTGCAATTCCTGAAAACCCAACATAATCATTAATCACAAATTGCTACTATTGTATAGAAAATCAAAACAATTACATATCAAGACTCCTAAACAAGCATTATATAATTATCAAGATCTATCTAGTTGGCCACCTAAACAAATCAAGACAAATATCATGAACAATTCTTATAGAAGAACATAAGCAATCTTGATAGAAAATCAATGTATGATAAAATCTGAATATCAATTACACAACATGTCTAGGGCTTTGAAATCACCCTTAACCAAAAAGAAGTTTAGCCTAGCATAGGCATTCATAACATAAACATGAAACTAAAAAGAAACTAAGAGGAAAACTAAAAGAATGGAGAAGAAGAAGAAGAAGAAGAAGAATATTGACTATTCAACCTCTTGCTCTCTCAAACTCTCTAAGAAAACAATAAAATCTGACTACTATAATATCTACAACGTGTGTTGCGGCTCTCCCCCTCATCCTCTATTTATAGGCAGCAACTAGGGCTTCCAAAAGGTGATTTGCGGCTAGGGCTCTCAGGGTTTTAAAGAGGGATTTATGGCTAGGGTTTTTCTGTCGCTAGGGTTGTTTAAGGAGATATTCGAGCACCAATTTGGATGACCATTTCTTATCCGATTTGGGCCCATGATATACCGTTGGAAAGATATTCAAATCAGTTTCAAAAGACAAGAGGACATTTCTTTGAATAAAGACTCTAACATCATGTTTTCTTAGCAACAAGCTCCGAAGGTCAAATTTGCATTCTTGCTTTGCACCAAGAATTTGATCGTTTTGACTCCCAAGTCTTCTTCCATCTTGTGATTGTGATTTTGTAGGCTATTTAACATCCTAATTGACATGTTTTGACTTCATCTCTTCCAAAATGCCTACAAAGCATAAAAAGCTAGTAAAATGTCAAGGAACTTAAGAATCAAAGCACAAAGTATAAGGAAATTAAATGGGAAATTGTATGAAAGTAAGCACTTATCAAACTCCCCTACACTTAATATTTTGCTAGTCCTCGAGCAAACAAAATAAAAACAAGGTAAGAAAACTTAATCTAATCCTCTTTCAATACAAATTAGAGACAATCATTGGACAAGTCTTATAAACTAATCAATAGCTTAAAGAGTTTCAAAAATCATGCTTGATAGTAAATGGTTTGAGTTAAGCCAATATTAACATAACATATCTCAATCAAAATAGTGCATATTAAAACTTAATCTCAATTTCTCACATGGGATACTCTCATGAAAACAGTTCTACCATATGCTTGCATGTCCACCTCTTCTCCACTGTTTAGATCATACAACTTCATGAATCAAGAGGTCTTTAATCAAGGTTGTAATGGGGCCAAGGGGTAGTAATGTGGTTAGAGAATAAAAGATAAAAGATATTATAAAAGGTTCCAAAGACTTCATAGAATTTAGAGACATAATAAGATTTATGCAAATAAAACTTTCTCAATATTCCTTAGAAGCATATAATAACATGGGCTGAATATTTCATGTCGAGCCTTTGCTTCATTTTAACCAACCTTGTAACAATCTTTTCTTTAACCAAAAGCTCAAGAGATGATTCAACAATTTTTTTTTTTTTTTTTATACATGGGAATGTATTTTGACAATGTTCCCTTTCTTTTTTTCTTGATTTTTGTCTTTCTTCCCCCTACACTTATCTTTTGTTTCTAACCCAAATTTTCAATAGATATCCATTGCTTATGCAATATGTCTCAAAACATGTAATCCATCTTTAGAACAATGGTAAATATATAAATGTGTTTAAGCTAGGTGTAAGATGTGGTTACCAAAGAAATAACTTATTCAATATAGGCTCAAATTGGCTCACAAATATGGATGTTCTCTTGGAACATCAATAGAGATGGCTGATTTGGCCTTGGTAAAAACCCTAATGCCTCTATCATATCCATGTTGTCGCATGTATCAATATAGTCTCAAATGGTTTAAAGCAAGTTCTAGAGAAATATGTAATTATGAGAGAACACAAGAAAGAAATTGGATTGATATGTATAATGCATCAATCATATAGGCTCAAAAACTCACAAGGATGTTTATACAAGTTAATATCAAGTTTAAACATGCTTTTTTCTCAATCAACATATCATATTAACATTGGCTCATAAAAAATAGTATCAAGCTCTATTTTCATGAAAGTTCTTTTCACCAATAAACTAGTTTTAGACCTACATATTTCATATCTCATCATTGTATTGAAAGGAACTAAAACACACTAAAAGAAAATAATAAACTCAAAATAAAACAAAACAAACTAAATAAAGGAAATCCTAAATTCTTCCCCCCACACTTAATTCTTACATTGTCTTCAATGTAATGCTACTATCCCAAATGAAATAATCATGTGTAAGAAAAAAGAACTAAAAACAAAATAATCAAAATAACTAATAAAAGATAGAATGATGGAGAGTAAGAAATAGCAAATCTTGTTATAATGTGTGCTCTCCATCCTTTTGGGTTGCCTCCCAAGAAGCGCTTGGTTTATTGTCCTCAGCCCGACTTGCTAAAACATACAAACAAAAATATTAAAAAAATCAAACCTAATAAAACTTAAATAAACCTAAAAAAAAATTAATAACAAAACAAAACAAAGAGAGAAATGAAGGAAGAAAAAGCAAATATGATATGGCAGGTTGGCTAATCTTTCAGCAATTGGGTTGCCTCCCAATTAGCATTTGATTTAATGTGTCCAACCAAACCAATACCCCTTCTTGGCTTTTTGGGATTTTCAGGTTTAAGCATGAGACTTCCAGGATCTGTGCGTTTGGTAAGAAGCTTTCTTTGCACAACAACAGATGATTTCTCCACCACAATTATTATGTCATCATACTTTAATTTGCTCTCGGTGGTGTATTGTTCATCAAGGAATGGTGTATCTCTTGGTACTTGCTTAATAGCATCCACAAGCAAGCTGTTTAAGGTTTGCAGAATTTGTTGTTCATGTTCCTCCTTCTTGGACTTTGTAAATCTGCTAGAAAACGGTGGAGAAGAAACATTAGTATAAATAGCAACCTTAAAATTTACCTGAGGTGCCGAAATACTCTTATTTTGAATGGTGGCTTCATTATCCTCAAGAAGTGAATCCATCTTTGGTTTTGTCTCATCCTCAACTTGTTCCTCCTTCTTCAAGGTCACAATAGTATCATTCTCCTTTGGGTTAATCACCGACTGGGAAGGGAGTGCTTGAGATATTTGTGCTACTAATTCCACCATACTACTAGCCAATTAGCTCATTTGCGTTTCCAAACTTTGAATACTTGCCCTTGTTTCCTTTATTTTTGCCCTTGTTTCTTGTTGAAATTGCAAAGTATTAGCAACAAGGGAATAAACTAAATTCTCAAGAGATGCACCTTGGCTTTGAGTCACAGATGGTGGTTGAAAAAGATCTGGTTGTTGAGGCCATGATTGATTGAAGCCGGCTGGATGATTGTAGTTGGCATAAGGATCTACTTCTTGATAATTTCCCGAGTAGCCATAATTTTTATGATCCCACCATCCCGCATTATAAGTGTTTGAGTAAGGATCATACTGTTGTTCTTGGAACCCTTGTTGGCCTTGAAATCCTCTTAAATCATAGGATTGTTCACAATTATTTTCTTGGAAGTATGGGTACAAATTAGTTGGATGATCCATAATAAAGCACACTCCACACTTCCTTGATTGTTGAACATTACACATGGCCAATTATTGAACTATGGATGTGAGATTGGCTAGTTGGTTTTGAATGTTTGATGTAGCCCATGCCATCTCTTTTTAGAAAAGAAATTAATTAGAATTGAAAATAAGAATAAACCAAGTAAAAAATAAACTAAATAAAGCAACCCCCGGCAACGGCGCTAAAAACTTGATGCACTCAAAAGAGCGTATCTTTTTTAACCTTGCACTAAAAAGACCAATTGTTAAGTATAGTAGTGAGCAAGGGTTGAATCCACAGGGATTGGGTTTTAATTTATTAGTTATTGGTTTATATCTTTAATTCAAAGAAATAAAAGTAAAAGGGGGGTTTTGATATAGTTAAAAGTAAAACAAATCAGAAAAATAAAATGTAAGTAAGTAAGAGGAAATCAAATAGAGAGAAGTATGGTTAAGAGGTATCATTCGCCACCACTAAACATTATTGAGAATCAACATCAGATTTATCAACATCAATTAACTATCAAAACTATCAACCATAGATAACAACCTCCCGTGTTACCCCAATCCTTCCTTAGTTCGTCATTAAATAGGACAAATGCCACTACTTAATCTCTAACTATCAAACAACCTAGAATAAGCTCTCTAAATTTAATTTGATAGCATCTTTATGATGAGAAAGATAGGTTGATCTAAGCAACAAAAGCATAAACATGAATTGTTTAACTTAGGTTATGTTCCACATTGCAATTCCTGAAAACCCAACATAATTATTAATCACAAATTACTACTATTGAATAGAAAATCAAGACAATTACATATCAAGTCTCCTAAACTAGCATTAGATAATTATCAAGATCTATCTAGTTGGCCACCTAAACAAATCAAGACAAATATCATGAACAATTCTTATAGAAGAACATAAGCAATCTTGATAGAAAATCAATGTATGATAAAATCTGAATATCAATTAAACAACATGTCTAGAGCTTTGAAATCAACCTTAAACAAAAAGAAGTTTAGCCTAGCATAGGCATCAATAACATAAACATGAAACTGAAACTGAAAAGAAATTAAGAAGAAAACTAAAAGAATAGAGAAGAAGAAGAAGAAGAATATTGACTATTCAGCCTCTTGCTTTCTCAAACTCTTTAAGAAATCAATAAAATCGAACTACTATAATATGTACAATGTGTTGCGGCTCTCTCCCTCATCCTCTATTTATAGGCAGCAACTAGGGCTTCCAAAAGGTGATTTGCAGCTAGGGCTCTCAGGGTTTTAAAGAGGGATTTGTGGCTAGGGTTTTTCTGTCGCTAGGGTTGTTTAGAGAGATATTCCAGTGCCGATTTGGATGACCATTTCTTATCCGATTTGGGCCCATGATATACTGTTGGAAAGATATTCAAGTCAGCTTCAAAAGACGAGAAGACATTTCTTTGAATAAAGACTCTAACATCATGTTTTCTTAGCAACAAGCTCTGGAGGTCAAATCTGCCTTCTTGCTTTGCACCAAGAATTTGATCTTTTCGACTCCCAAGTCTTCTTCCATCTTGTGATTGTGATTTTGTAGGCTCTTTAACATCCTAATTGACATGTTTTGACTTCATCTCTTCCAAAATGCCTACAAAGCATAAAAACCTAGTAAAATGTCAAGGAACTTAAGAATCAAAGCACAAAGTATAAGGAAATTAAATACAAAAATATATAAAATTAAGCACTTATCAACTACTTTCAGCCTCTCTTGCTTTTTAGAATCATCTCAGTCTGGGACTTGAACAAGGTCCATTTTTGCCCCGGAAGCAGGAATAGTATATCCCCAAATTTGAGGCTGAACATATGGGTAATTGAATTCTCCCATAAATGGTGCTTGTTGTGATTGCATTTGTTGAGACATTTGAACCTGAGACAGGTCAAAACCTAATGGACATATAGATTCACCCACATTCTAATTCTTCTCTTGGGAACTGGATTCATCTTTCTTATCTATCCCTTTCAAACTTCTCATCATTTCCAACAACAAGCTTAACTGCTCTCAAATCTCATCTTGAGCTTGTTCCACCTTATCTATCCATGAAGCTTGCTCTTCGGCCATTACTATAACTTTTGACCTGATATTATAAGGATGATGAGCAGACTGTCTTGAGGATTCCGATTGTCGAACTATTCTTGAACCTTTATCAAAATTTCTTAAATCAAGAAGTCATGTTTGAAAATTTAAAGTTAGAATGATGATGTATATGTATGTATGGATGACATGTATGAAAGAACACCAGCCATATAACAATTGTAGACAAAATGAATCTTATAAAAAAAAAAAGAAATCCACCACCAAATCCATAGAAATCCTAAAAACCAAAACGATCCTAAAACAATAATAAAAATCCTACAGGATATATAAATCCAACTAACTCCGAAAATCCTAAGTCAAAACATAAAAATATAAAAAAAATCCTTATAATAAATCCTAAAAACATGATAAATCTAACGTCTCCGAAGGAAATTGACAATCTGACGGTAATGAAACTATGCTTCATCCAAAAGTTCGAACATAAGCTGGCCATTTTCTTGGAAAGGGTGCACTTTTGCCTTTAACTCCATGATTCTATCATGAATGTCTTCTGCCTTGCGAGATGCTACACTAAAGTGATCAAACATGTTCATCAGAAGATTCTGCGTCTTTGAATTCACTTCTCGGAGTTCTAAGCATTCTTTTTCCAGATCCGTCATCTTGATAGTCAATTCTAAGCATTCCGATTCTCGTTTGTGACTCTTCATTTTCTTCTTCCAATCGTTTAAGTTCCAGAGTCATGAATGAAGATGCATCTTCCATATTTTCCAAAGATACCTTCAAAGTGTCACTATCCTAAGTAAGTCTCTAAATAATGCCATCTCGTTCTATCAAACCATCTTCCAACTTTCAAACCTTTGATCGAAGCTTCTTGACTCTTCCCTTTTTCTTGCTCAAACCTTCTTCTAACTCTTCTATCTTTGACTGCAGTTTCTGGTTTTCTTCCTTCAATTCATCTTTCTCTTCTTATAGCTTCCTCTTAGCCAACTCTATCATTGGCATTGGATCCGGGACTATAGCATGGGCTGGACCATCAGGACTTCTTTCACAAAAAATCACAACATCTTTTGCTCATCTGGCATGCCATATAAAGTATTCTGGAGTAGTGTTATATGAGAGTCTACCTCCATCCACTCTAATTGTTTGCCTCTAAGCCTTCGCAACTTCCCCTATTTATTTAGTAACCACTTTATCTGAATAGGAGAAATCCACCTGGTTAAGTCCATAGGTCATTGGCACGAACTGTTCGTATCCTTCTTGTCTTCGTACCATGATAGGAGAACAACTGATGGCACCCCAAAGTCCAAGCAGAGGGACCCAACGTTGATCACGACAGCTAAACAGTACTGAGTCATGCGGCATCCATGGTGTTTTCCAGACTACCTGATGGTTCCTAAGCTCTTCCAACATAAATACCCAATCTTCATTTGTCTTCTACTCAGGCCATGTACTTTCAGAAAACTCATTGATTGGGGTGTTGGTGGTGAAGTATAGCTTCCGGAACTTTGACTTTTCACACTCAAAATGGTTTTTCATCCAGATGTAAAGCAACTGTATACATCCAGTGAACGTCCTTTCCCCATCTGTCTACAATGGTTTAGTGATCTGATAGTCCCGACTAAGATGGCTGGAGCCATATTGATCCGGTACTGAATTTGGTCCACAAAAATCACTATAGTAGTTTCGACATGTCCTAATATCTTCGAAAAGATCACCAATCCATAAACGGCTAGGACCATTATCCTTATACCTTCATCGTCGTCTGAGTGTTTGACAATGAAGTCTCGTAGAACGTTCAATGGAATGAAAGTACTATTACCCTTTGTCTTCACAAATTTGTCGACTTCTGGCAAGCTGACTCCTATAATCGTAACTAACTTCTTTGGATAACCTGTCTTATTCTTCCAATAAACCTTGTCCGGACTCGAGGGATCCAAACGAAGTAGCACTAAGTATTCTTCCATAGTCAAAACCATGTCTACCTCGTTGAATCCGAAACATCTGTATGAGAGATTCCAAAACTGTATCATGGCCCTAATCAAGTTGTTATCGACTTCAACGGAGAAAAGCTAATCCAAGTCCCCTTATTTTTCTCTAAATGCCTATTGTCGGGTTGCATCCCAAGATTTCCAGATACTGATCAAATCCCCAAGGTCATTCTGTGTCAGATCCATATGAACCTTCTCAGGAAGAGTGGAAACATACCCTGCTGGAAGACAATCTCCTATATTTCACTAGACTGCTTCAGATCTAAGCTTCAAACTACTAGCAGACTCATGCTTGGCAACTGTTAGACTTTCCATGGATTTGGTGGACATTCTTTTTATATAAACTGCTGCGTGGAAAGATAGTTCTATGATGATGCATGATATATGAAAAAGAAAAAAGGAAAATGAAAAAATGTTAGACATCATATCAACAAACAATGAAAGGATAAAAGTACAACAACAACAGGTGTAAGTAAAGAGCATTACATCATATCAATAAGAATACACCAACAAAACAATCATGTGTAAGACACATAGATACTAAACATTATATCCTGTCAATGAAAAGGTATAAGTATAAAAATACATGTGTAAGGTAAGAAATGTTCCTTCATGTGTCTTAATTTCATGTTATCCTCTATATAAGGGTTCGCATGGCTCTATCCTAAAGTTGGCCACTTAAGTGTTATTTATATGTTGGGTTTAGGATACTTGACTAAGCTAAAAAGGTCCCCAAATTGCTCTTTATCTTCATCCATAGAGGATGAGTAAGGCACCCCATTCCTCACCCATCACAGGCTCCAACCGAAAGGGTTCAATTTGGGTGAGAGTATTTTCCAAAGCTGCTGCGGAGGTTATCACCTCACGAAAGCTTTGGTACTTTACACTCTAAGGGTGTTTCACTAGCTGTTCCGGAGGTTATCACCTCACGAAGGCGTAGGTACTTTACCCCCTCCCACAAGGGATGAGCCTAGGTATAGGGCTTTTATGGTATGCATCGTGTAGTGTGTGCGAAGAAACATAGCAAACCTTCTTTTTCCCACCAATGTACAAGAAAAACATAAGTTGTTAGCAAAAATAACAAAACCAAAATTAAAATGAAGATAAAGATAAAGATAAAGATAAAAAATAAGCATTTTTTTATTACCAATTATTAGAACCTAAGGTATCACAAGACTAATCTATGACTCAACTCTCTAAAATCTCCAGTGGAGTCGCCAAACTGTTATAACGTGCTAAATACGAATTCAGCATGCTAGACACAAATCATGGAGTCGCCACTAATCATCTTATCTAGGTGTGATTAGTCACCTATACGAATCTATCCTCTTTAAAGTAATCCTAAGATTGACTAAGGCACCTTAAAAAGAATAGGTTATGGTCTACTTATCAGAACTAGGTTCGGGAGTACGATTGCGTGTGGGGAAAGATTAGCACCCCCACAACGCCTATCCTAAAGATAGTACCTAATTAGTCTTATGATACTAAAAAGTCTTAATTAAATGGTCTTATATATCGAAAATCATTTTTTAGTCTTCTTTCCATCAATCTGGAGGAATTGCTAAAAACGTTTCCTCACCTCGAGAGTATTCAAAAGAAATCAATATTTCCATTGAAGAGGCTTTGTCGTCGGAAAAGTTAAATTTTATGCAAGGCACTTAAACCTAAGTCTAATCTTCATAATTAAAAACTTATATTTTATTCATGTTTGCTCAAAAATAAATCTCGACCTCAATATCGAAAATTATCTCTTAAAAACCTTTCCATAGCTCTGGAGATTTTTTAAAAGAACTTTCTCACCTAGAAATTTCTTAGAAATCAATTAATCATGACCTCCTCGAATTTCATCCTCGGAAGAAATCTTAATTTATTCTTAAATTTTGATTAAGCATCAATTATGAAAAATTATGACTTAAAAATGATCATTGAAAATTAATTATTTAAAAAAAAAATAAATTTTGATCCTTTTGGTATCGAAAATTATCCCTTAAAAACCTTTCCATCAATCTGGAGAATTTTTAAGAGAGTTTTCTTACCTAAAAATTTCTTGAAAAATCAACCATTCGCGACTTCCTCAAATTTCATCATTGGAAAAATATCTTAATTTATTATTTTTAATTTAATTAATAATCAATTATGAAAATCAATTAACAAACAAAAATAAAATTTACTTAAACTTAAAATTATCTTGATAATAATAAATAAATAAATAATATACAATAATTTACATAAGTAATAATAATAATAATAATAAATAAATATTAGTTATAAAAAATATACCTGCAACCATCAAATTAAATAACATTAGTCAAAAATTAATAATGAAATAAATAAATAAATAAATAAATAAATAATAAATAAAACAATTCATAATATAAAAACAAATCAGAATAAAAATAAGAAAAGAAACATAAAATAAATAAGAAAAAAAAATATTAAAAAAAAAAACAACCAGCATCCTGGTCGGGCCCAGGCGCGTGTCCTGACCCGACCCGGTTGCTGGTCCACCTTAAAAGGCAAAAAAATAAAATAAAATTGGTGAGATTTTTACCTTGTAAAAAAATATATATGATACCCTCTCCTCTTCAATAACACTAAAGAACACCTCAAAATTTCCAGATTCTGACAAACCTCCACTGCTGCTAGCGCCATCGTCGCCGCTGATCGTGGCTGACCACCGATGATCGAACCCAGAAAAATCTCCAAAAATCACCAACTCTTTCTCTCAATCTCCTTTACTCGAAAATCACCTTGGTTTTGTCAAAACCACCTCGAAAATCGTAGATCTGAGTTTGAAAACCCGAAATCCCAAAATTTAGATTTCTCGATCCGGCTCTATTCACCATTGGATGATCACCAAATCTCAGCCGAACCTTCCTTTGATTATTTCCTAAGCTTTCACCGTTGGATTTCTCAAAATAACATCTCAAACTCAAAAACCTAAGAATTTCGAATCTAGAACCCTCACAAAAATATTTCCACCCTTTTCACTACTGATTTCCTTGCTCTCTATTGCTTTATTGTGTATCCGAAATTCTTCGTCCTTTCTCTGTTGATTTCAAGGTTCTTTATATAGGAAAATCCTAGGAGAATCCTAGTATAATCTGACTTACAAGTTCTATCTATAATCTAGATAAAACTCTTTATTTTCCACATTTATCACAAATACTAGAGTTTGATCTTGATCCCAAGAAGAGTTCAGATTTGACCAAACTTGATTTATTTTCTTTTTTTCTTTTTTTCGATTTTTTCTTTTTTTTTTGTTTTTTTTATTTGTATTTCTTTTATTTCTGTTTTTTACTTAATCTCGAAAATAAATAAAAAATAAAATCAAAATAACAATTAAAATTAAAATTAATAATCAAAATAAAAATAAAAATAAAAATAAAATAAAATAATTATAATTAAACTAAAACTAACAATAGAACAACCCGGATAAAAACTGGTGTCTACACACCAATGAAATTATGTCACGTGAAAAAAAATATCACATGATGATTTGTGGGTAGACTTGCTTTTGGGTCGGGTCGGACCGGGACACAGTCCAAAAATTTAAATACAAAATTAAAATACTATTTTTATATTAATATTTACTTATTTTTATAATTAAATTTAAATAAAAATATTTTTTATTATATAAACAGTGATTCGGGCTGGACCTGCCCTAATCATTAAAAGCTCGACCCAAGCCCGGCCCAATACGAGCCGGGCCTATCGGGCCAGGCAGACTATCCATTCTTTAAACAAGTCTATTTGTGGGTCCATTGTCACATTAGCATAAAGACGAAAAAAATAAAAATTGGAAAACTTTTAAAAATTTTCAAAAACCAGAAAAAATAATATATATATACACTGAAACTTTTATAAAATTCAAAACAAACTTATAAAAAATAAAATTTTTGATTTTTTTTAAGAATTAGATATCTATTTTTTTAATTAAAAATTAAAATAAAAAAGAAATTTTCAAAAAATATTATTTTTTAAAATTCAAAATTAAAACATTAAAAAGATAATTTTAAAAAATTTTAAAAAAAATAAAATATGAATTTTTTATTTAAAATCAAAAAAAGAAAAAGAAAAACAGGGGAAGAATCAAGATAGAGGGGAAGGAATGGGGAGGGGAGGGGAGAGAAAGATGCCATTGGTGTCGATCTGCCTAATTCGGGGTAGATTGGCTTGATTATCTAGGACTGGCCAATCAACGACGGGTCATCCCCTTTCTTTCCCCTTCCTTCCCCTCTCTCTCCAATTGTATCCCCTCTCATTTTTTTATTTTTTAGTTTGAATTAAAAATTGACGTTTTTATATTAATATTGCTAATATTTTAATTTTTTTAAAAAATTATCGAATTTTTTTTTAATTAACCAAAATACGCCAATTTTAGCAACATGGAGAAATCGCCATCGGCGATGGCGATTTCCCTTCATGTATTTTTATTGTTTTAAAAAAAAAATACAATGGAAGCCACCCTCATAGAGGGCTGCTTCCATTGTTTATTTTTTTTTTTTTTTTTAAAAAATTGATTTTTAAATTTTTTATATATAATTAAAATTTTATATTTTATATTTTTTATATAATTTTTAATTATATATAAAAAAATAAATTATATAACATGTAATGATAAATAGAAAAAAAACTTGCATAGCATAGAATGCGAAACATGTAAATTTATACATTATTAAATTTATACATTATTATACAAAAATACATTATTACACAAAAATACATGATTCTCGTTATATTATACATTATTATGCAAAAGTACATTAAAGTAATTATCTATTGGGGAGCTCTCTTACCGCGTGGTGTTGAGCAACAGTGCAGAGCTCTCCTTTTGCGTAGTGGTAGCACCCGTCGTTGAACCTCGTTAGTGGCACTTATTCGTGGTCGACCTTGACCTCTTGCTGTAACCACCATTGGTTCTTGTTGTGTGGCATTCGCATGCTCATGGATGGTGCTATAATGATCCACATCAGCTGCGTCAGTCGATGGAAACTCACTATTAGAGGGACCCAAAACTGTTGGGATTCGACCTCATGCTCAAACAATAATCAAATTAAATAAGAACATGAACGCAGCGGAATAATAAACAAGAGACAGTCGAATCTAACAGGATCATGCTTGTAAAATTTTAATGCGATCTTGTAATTATAAAGCATACTTCTGATCAAGAATCATACCTTAACTCAAAGATCTAATAATTTTGAGTTTACAAGCAGCCTACTCAATCTTGAACACCAAGCTGTCAATCCGAGACTTCAAGCCACACAAGTGTCTGGCCTCTAACGGTAATCCACACAAGATGATCAAGAAAACCTTTATAAGGTAGGAATGGAGTCTTGCCGAAAATGATGCTAGTAGTTTAGGTTTCAAGAAACCTCTCCCCATCTAAACATACCATGCTCGAATGCTTGATAAGCATCAAGAAGAAGAAAACGCTTTTCTTGCTTCTCCGGGTTTGATGCACCAACCTCTAGGATTATCTTGATCTTCTTTCTTCTTCACTCTATGCCTTTGCTCTCTTGAAAGAAAACGTTTTTCTCTCTAGCAATCAATGAAGAGGCAAAGAGGAAGTCAAGAAATCAAGAAGACACCAAAGCCTCTAAGCATATCACATATGCAGCTAGGAGGCCATAGGAAGGTCGGCCAAGCTATCATGTTTCTTTTATAGGGGGCGGCAGTCACTCCAGGGTTTGGACTATGGACAAAAGCTCTTATGTATTTTCCCTTAAGTCCTTCCACTTAATTAAACTATTTAATTAAGTCCCTATTGATTAAATTCTCAAATTAATCAATTAGGCTCTTTCCATTTTAATCTCTTAATTCACCTTTCTGTGTGTGACCCATTAGGCTTCCAATATGTTGGCAATGAATATAAATTAATCTAATTAATTTATACTCATAGATCATGAGTAGACTCTAGCAAGCCATCATGACCACCCAAATACTGGAGAGTCAAGTTAGTCTCGACATAACCTTTCGTGTTCAGTCTATCAATGTAATTCGGTCCTTTCACCAAATATCCCGGTAAGACCATAAGCATGGTGTAGTGTCTACTCATGTTCAATCCATATTAGTTCTTGCAACTTTTGGTTAACTTTGTGAATTTAGAGAAACTATTTCTCCTAAATTCATCATAATCTGGCTAGAGATTCCGTCAAGTTAACTTAAGCCAAGAACAGAAGAGATATGTCTCCGATGTCACTTGGAGTGGTGAATCCTCTCTGGATCACTCATCCACCTTCGTATGGTTCATGTCATACCCAAAACCACCCTACCATAAGCATCACTTTGTGTTAGGGACCTGTTCGTGATAGAATCAAAGTATGACACTCCCCATACAAGATGACCTGGTATCACAAGTCAAAGGACTACTTACACGACTGACACGTGAGAACGTTTCCATAGACACTTGAGTGACAATACCAAATGGAGTTCTCACAGCGGGTCATGTTCAGTGAAATTGTTCAACAGACAAGCACCTACATGTTATCCTAAAGTATCTCATATACTTCAACACGTGAGATCAGTTGCTTACTAAGTAAGTAGGCTTAACATGTACCAGTCTTTGAGCATTGCCAATGCCCCGTCTTGGCAATACGATGACCAGGAACCGTTTTATGAACATGGCTTTGATGCATAAGGATCTCACAATATATATAATTCCTTTGCAAGGCCATTATGTTTACTTAATAACTCCTTATCATTGTACTAACATGAAACCTTGTATCACTAAGATATAGTGATGGGTTTGCATTATTCGTAGTTTATGCCTGACCAAACCGATTGACTCTAGGGCATTACCAACAAAATCTTCTGTATCTAAAAAAGGAAACCAACTACTGGAGGAGACAACACCTGGTCCACCAAATGATGTACCAGCATATGCTAAAGAAACGGTTCCAAACTGATACAATGTACTTAGATATGTTGAACTTGAACTTCAGGTGAGGAGATGGTCATCTCACCTCGTTCTTGGCAGTGATGGTCGGTAACACTCATCAACATCATTCCCGGGGTCACTGATTGAATAACGATGACTAGATGCTAATCCATGATCCCGTTCAGGTTCAAGATGACTAAATGACATTCTCAGTGTAGTAAACTCATCGACATGTGATGAGGCCGGTTGACGCGTCCGCCCATGCTGTCAGCTAGGTCTAGGAAGTTCCATTTTCTGTGTATGAGGGACTGGATTTGAAGTTCGTCTGGGAAATGGCCTACTCCTAACATTCTCAAACTCCAACGGTGGACAAACAAAAGGCCGACCTTCATCCTTATACCATATTATGTAATCATCAGATGGTATGAAATTATTACCAACAATGGCATAACCTAGAGGAATTCGTTGAGAACGTATATCCCACCATTGGATCCATTCTTGATGCTTCGTAGGCCAGAATTCTTCATGAAGCCCATGCATGTCAATCTTGTGAACCTTATCAAGGTTCACCGGTGGTTGCGGAATTGGTTATTGCATCCCAAATTGTCGCATCACCCTGTCGGTGTGGTGCCACTCCACATATGCAAAGCATATCAATGCTGTATTTGCTTTCCATATATGACAATTATTGTAGGCATCCGATAGGAGGCATGCCATAATTTCATTTGAAGAATATGGCATCCATACAAACTGCGAATAATTATTATAAATGATTAGTGTTCATATGGATTAAATACACAAATACTTGAATGTAACAATCAAAACATTTACCTTATTATATCCTAGTCGATCTAGTCGTAATCTTATACTTGCAAGGTCGATCAGAATATCAATATGATCTTTACAATGGCTCTAGCTATTAAAATGCATATAAAATCTTAATAGACCTATAAAAAATACAAGTTCGTACAAAATTAATAAAATAGTCAAAATCATTACCTGCTTGCAAGGGGGTATACAAGCGAAACCTTCACACGCGGAGCAAGAAATGGCAGTCGATACCAAGCCCATGACTGCAGAAGTACTAAACATCCACCTATGACATGCCTCTTAGGAACTGTAGCTGATAACTCTATAAAATTGAGTTATTTTACCATATTTTGTGCATTTAAATTAGCTAAGTCCTTGTAGTTTAAACTATTAATTAATTGTTTTTAGTTATTTTTATTTTTATTTTTATTTATTTTATGTTTAATATAGTTATTAATCTAATATCTTTTGTATTTTTGTAGAGTTCTAAAGCAAGAAGAAGAGAATCAGACCATAAATGGAAAGTCCACGCTGGAAGCTGTTACTTACTCATAAAGTTTTCCTTCTTCAGGCTTTTGGATCTCTATAAATAGGAACCCTTTAGGACTTTATTATACACTTCTTTTTAGCTTTTACACTTTCTTAGCTTGTACATATATTTCTTAAACCTAGTTTTCTTAAGAAGAGAGCAGCCACCATAAATTTGCAAGGAGCAAGAGAGGTTTTGGAAATTTGAAGACTGAAGACCTGACAAACTTTAGTTTTCTCTTTTCCCTTAATCTTTTTTTATTTTTATTGTAATATTTATGATGGTGAAACTCCTTTGCTTTATATTTTCAATGTTTAGCATGAACTAATTTAATTTTCTAGGATTGCAATGGAACTCAACATGTTGTTTAAATTATTTTACTCTCTAGCTTGATTTAATGATATTTGGTGTTGTTTATTCAATCTTGTACTTGTTGCTTTTAATTGCTTGATCACCAATTAAATTAATTTTTTCAATACAACTTGGAAAAGAGAGTTTAGTGTTAGACATGGATTGAATAACACATGTTTCATATTCATTTATTATGATGAATTGAGTTGCATGTAGGGTAGGAATATACTTACGTGTCATGTGTAACCAATTTTAGAGTCTAAACTTAATGAGTTCCTCTTTAATTCAATTTTTCATAAGAATATAGTTAATTGGTTAAGAGATATATTTTTATAAGACCATCAGAAGATATTTATAAATAGATTAGAACTCTAGGTTAACAACTCAAGGTCATTAATCTAGTTAAGAGGGTAGCAGAAGTTCATATGAAGTGTTGAGGAAAATTGTAACCCTAGGTTTTTCTTTATTGATTTAAATCCCAATTTTAATTTGCTTTCTTTTATTAGTTTCTTTTATTAGTTCTTAATTTACACCTTTTAATTAATTGTTTGGATAAGATTAAGTTGTTTTAATTTTAGTATTTAACGAATATAGTAACAATTCCTCGTGGGATCGATACTCTACTTTCATTATATTACTAGTTTGCAATAAAGTGCACTTGCGTGGTTAAAACCGACAACAGTAGCCCGACACAGTTTTCTATACAAAAATCCCAAACACGTAGAACCCCAACTATAATTTGCTGCGTGCTCTAAATCACGAAATAATGGAAGATACATTAAATGTACCCAATTGCTCAATTTTTCGGGCATTAGCATTCCTCCAATCAAACGTAAAATATGTGCTCTAACAGCATATTTTACATCTTCTTCACTTGCGTGTTGGAGATTTTGAAAATACTGCAACCAAGTTAGTTTCACTGTTGAGCCTTGACATACTCTTCTAGATGTACAGCGTCCAATAAATTTTGACACTCTTCATTCTAATCTAGAAAGTTTGCACCTGTAACTGCCATGCCATCCACTGAAAGTCCAAGTTGAAGCGCAACATCTTCTAGAGTGATCGTGTATTCACCACACGAAAAATGAAAAGTGTGCATCTCGGGTCTCCATCGTTCAATCAACGCACAAATTTACTCAGGTTGAAGCAGAATTCGTCGAACTTGAGCTGCATAATAAAATTCGGCTCTTTTTAAGTGGTCAATAATATATGGATGCGGGTCGTCAAAAGAAATTTTTCTCGAACGTAAGACGCGACGAGTATCCTGTTGATAATTAATTTAATTAAATAATTATAAAATTATAAAAAATTAATAATGTAATACAGATAATATTAAAAAAAATTACTTACCTCTTGAAATATAGCTGAGGATATGTGATTCTCTTACAACCTCAACAATGATGATGAAGCCATTTTTAAATCAACAAAATGTAGAGAATATTCTTTTTGTATGAAATAAGAGGAGATTGAGGATTTTTTTTTTGGGTATGAAATAAGAGGGAAAAAATTGAGTTTATGAAATAAATTGAAAGAAAGAATGAAGGAGAGAGTGGTTTATATAGAGTTGGAGTTGGGATTGGAGAAGGCAACAGTCAAGTGACCGTTGCCTTCAAATTTTTTTTTTTTTTGAAATTATAACCATTGGCAAAGGTTATGAAAACAATTATAAAATTAAAATTTTCTTTTTTTAAACTTCCATACAATAATTTTTTTTTTTTAAATTGTACAATGGAAGTCGCCTTGAGGGCGGCTCCCATTGTATTTTTTTGAAAAAAAAAAATAAAAATACATGAAGAAAAATTACCATCGGCCATGACGATTTCCCAATGTTTATAAAATTGGCGTGTTCCAGTCAATAAAAATAAAATATCTGTAATTTAAAAAATAAAAAATAGCTATATTAATATAAAAATGCCTTAAAAATTTAGATTTTAATTTATTTTTTAAAAAAAAAATCGAATTTTAAAAGAATCATTTTTTTTGAAAAAAATTTTCTTTCAAATTTTCTATAAAATTTTTTTATTTTATTTTTATTTTCTCTTGATGTGGCAATGAACCTATCAATCTTCACGTGGCATTTTTAACATATATTATGATTTTATTGGATGCTCTTCTCATGTAATCTATTTAACTAACGTTATTAATCCAAATGATCAAAATGTTTGTTGAAAGGTAAATTCAAATACTTAAATGCGTATTTTTATTTTTTAAATATCAATTTAACAAAAATGATATAATCTAAAGTCAAATCACTATTAAAACCTTTTAAATTTAATTCATCAAATTTCTGATTTTTCTTTTTTCAAAAAAAAAAAATCTACGACTATAAGAAGAGATAAAAACAAACGTGTGCTTTATCAAACGGTAGTTACGCCAACCATAACTCAAAAACGATGTATCACCCCAAAATTACCTTAATCTTAGGGTCCGTTTGGAAGCAAAGGACCCTCAGTTCGGTGCGTTTGGGGCATTTTATTGCCCCAAACACACTGACATTAGCGTTTGGATATCAGGTGCAGCACGGTCTCGTCGTGCTGCATCTGATTTCCTCATTGGACCTTTTTAGGTCCAGTGGAGAATAATCCCTCCCACCGATGGGAGGGATTCCTAAATAGCCTTTAGCAATTATTTTTTTTTGTTTTTTATTTTAAAAAGTTATATAATTTTTTAAATTTAATATAATAAATAATTTTTATTATATACTTAACTAATAAATATATAAATTTTATTATTATATAATTAATATAAGTTAATTAAAAAATACATTATATAAATAATAAATATATTTTGAAATCCCTCTTTTATTTTCCTCCATTAATTTTTTAATTTTAATATAAATATAATTTTAATAATTTTTAATTATTATTATTTAACATAAATATTATTTTAATATTTTATTATTAAATATAAATATAATTTTAATTATTTATTTTATATATATATACATTTTAATTTAATGCGCTTAATGATCATTTTACTTTCTTATTATAATTTACCTCACCGCCACCGCTACGTTTGAATCCAAACACATATCTTATCATTTATTTTAATCTTATCACTATATTAATTAATCTCACACTATTTTTAATCTTATCGAATCAATCTAATCGTTCTTCCAAATATACCTTTATATACACCATAGAGCACTTTAGCAGGAAGCCCTCCACCGAAGGAGGAAATTACAAAAACAACCCAAAAATCTCATAACCGGAACGTTAAAGCCGCCCTTCCCATTCCCTCAGGGCTCACTCCCATATTATTAAAGAAAGAACTCTCAAAGCTTTCCGGGGATTGGCATAGCAACTAAGAAACCCATTCCCTACGGGAAAACAAGGAAAAAAAAAGTGCTTCAAGAAAAAGAAATATTATTTTCAGAGGGAATTCAGAGAAAGGGATTTTTTTGTTTGTTTAAAAGATTGAGCTCGCTCTGTGTTTTGGATGCGATCAATGGTGTATTCTGGTGAGAGAGAGATGGCTATGGAACCCGAGAGATCAAAGCCTCTACACAATTTCAAGCTGCCTTGTCTAAAGTGGGGCAATCAGAGGTATCTCAGGTGTATGAAACTTGATGATGCCTCCACCGCCACCGATTCATCCTCCGCCGCCGGTGACCAAAATCATCGTCGTCGTCATATGTTTCAGAGGCGCCGATCTTCCCCTTCGAAGTTTGAGAGTTTGATTGTTGGTGGAATGCGGCGGCGGGAATCGGACTCGTCTCCGAGCAACAACAAGAGCAACGATTATGGAAGGGAGCGGCGATTGGGGATATCAAGGGGAGAGGCGGCCGAGTGGATCGGGGAAGTTAGGGAGAAGATCATGAAAGATCTTAAAACGGCGGCGGATGAGATCAAAGATGCGATTTTTAGAGACGAAGTGTCCGATGATGATGAGGTGGACGACGACGAGGATGAATTTGAAGACCCTAAACAGAAAGTGAAAGAGAAAGAGAGGGAAGAATCGCCTGCGGTAGAGGTGGAGGCGAGGCCGTGGAATCTCAGGACGAGGCGTGCCGCTTGTAAGGCTCCTATTGACGCAGGAGGAACGAACAATAATTATAGTTCTCCGATGAAGAATGAGGTTATTAAGTCACCCAGAGTAAGAGAGAGAGGACCGTCGGTGGCATCGGCGGCGGCGGCGTCCGAGAAGAAAAGGCCAAGACCGAAATTCTCGGTGCCGCTATCAAAGAAAGCGGTCGAGGAGGATTTCATGCTGATGGCTGGGCACCGCCCTCCGAGGAGGCCAAAGAAACGGCCACGTTATGTTCAGAAGCAATTGGATGTAAGTTTTAATTTTGTTTGTTTTACTTTTCGGATTGTTTTTGGTGTTTTTCATTTTTTTTTTTTTTGGTTGTGGTTGCAGTCATTGTTTCCTGGATTGTGGCTGGCGGAGGTGACGGTGGATTCTTACTAGGTTGCTGGGTAAATTTGCTTTTTTTTTTTTTTTTTTCTTTTTGAATCTTGAATTTGCATGTCTCTTTAATTTTAACAAATTATAAGTAAATCACCAAGGAAAGACGAGTCAGATTTTAAAAATTTCCCACCTTTTTTTCCTCTCTGTTTCTGATCATCTCTCAGCAACCAAACAAATTGAAAAAGAAAATTTTCTTCAGCTGCTTTTGAGCTTGTTGGTTTAAATTAAGATCTTTTTATTATGATTGAATCTAAATTTGTTGATAATTGACTTCCTGCAGATGTAGTAACGGCAGTGGCAACAAGCTGTAAGAAAAAATTTCTAGGCTTCTGTTTGCTGACTGATGATAATTTTGTGACCATAACTAGTGGTATACGGTGGTACCAGACCTTTGTGAATTGGCAATTTCATAAAAAAATAAAAAAAATAAAAAAAAAAGTTGAATTTCCCGGTAACTTTCTGCTGTAGATTCAGTTGCTTTGAGATGCTAATTTTTGTTTTGTTATGATCTTCATTCATTTTTTTTTTCTTTATATCAAGCTGAATAATCTTTGTATAAAGTAAGGTGACAAGTGCATCTTTTTTAAATAGAAGAGAATGAGTCTTCAATGAGCTTGATTATCTGATTACAATTGTTGAATGAAATACAATCTGTCTTTTGATTCTGCGTCGTCTTGTATAAAGTAAGGTGACAAGTACGTTTGTTTGCATTATACTGAAACAAGAACTGGTGCATTTTTGCATACACTGAGGATGAGGAACAAATGATAGTTAGAAAATGATTCCAGCCTATGAATTTATTTCATAATAGGTTACTCTTTTCACTTTCGTGTAGGTTTAGCTTTTCTTTTGTGGCTCGTGCTTCTTGTTTCAATAGCTGAAGATACTCGATAATTTGGAACTCCATAGGCATGTAAACTGGACTGGCATGCTTGTAGTTTGCATCTATGTTGTTCCGACTCTTCATTTTTCTTAAAGTACCTGTGTCCGACACATATTCGGACATGAGTATGAAGATATGATCCACCAAGGACCTTCTAAATATATGGAAATCTTGGAAAAAATTTGAATATATCCGTGTCCGATACTTACACCTGCATCCGAGTAACAGAGGTTTGCATCATCATAGAACGGCTTGTCTGTTCTCAATTTTCATGCTGTAACTGTCAATCTGTCACCATTGCTAATTCTCCTAATTAGTGAATGCTATTTAAAACTAGCTTCAATTTGCCGACTATTTGATTATGCATTGTTTAGGTTCCTAAAGCTAAAGGGAAAATTTGAACTGTTTGTCCATTCATTGGTTGTACCAACTGCCAGCTTTGAGAAAAAGCTTCTTTGGTTATTTTGCTGTTCATCCTTACTAATTGCTTTAAGTAGTGATAAATTAGTTTAGCATACAAGTAGGTTGTATTCTATCAAAGATGGAGTTCTATTTGCCGAGATGATCAGCCATAGACGGTGAAAGATTAGGATTTCTTTTTCTTCATGATCTGAGTTCCTGCAGTTCTTTTTAATGTTTTGAGTAGGATTTGCTAACGAATGCAGTTAAGCATTTTTAAGATTAATTAATATATTATTTATAGTAATATCATTATATTAAATGCAATAGTACTTTATTTATCATTTTTAATATATTTGTTGAAAATATTACTATATACAGTAATTTTAAAGAGTGTTCTTGGCATTTGTTAGTAAAATTGCTTGGATATTAGATTCATTCTTTATAAAAGATGGTGTTTTTTCCCTTCACATACCCTGCAGTTTATGCTGTCTCTCTCTTTCTCTCATTTGATTGCTGTGATTCGGTGGAATCTGAGAAAGGAATTCGGATTGTAGTAGCCTATGTAGATAAAATAATGTTGGTATCTAAAAAAAAAACTAAAATAATAAAAAGGTCTTTGAACTTTATAGCTTTATTTAAATAAATTTTTATATTTTTATTACATTCAAATAAATTTTTAATATTTAATTTGCACTCAAATAAGCTTTTAATTTTTACCCATATAAACTCTTAATTTGTATCTAAATAAGTTTTTAATTTAAATAAACTTTTTATATGATATAAAAGTTTATTTAGGTACAAATTAAAAGATAAATACTTATTTGATCTAATAAAAATATAGAAAAAATTCTAAAGTTCAAGAATTTTTTTAATAATTTAGCCACACAAAAAAATGGTAAATTACGTTGCTAGTGGTGCAAAGCTTATACCATCACTGAAAGGGGATGGTGATAGTTGGGTATTTCAAATTTTCAATACTATGATTTTTTTTTTTTTTTTTTTTTTTTTTGAGTTTCAGCACTTTTTCAGTTTAGAATTAGGCCCTCTTTTTGAATGTTGTATTACTTTTTAGGCCAAATATTGGGTACACGCGGTTCTTCTCCAAATGGTGTTACCAAAGGGGGGGGGGGGGGGGGGGGGGGGGGGCTGCAGTTGTGAACTTGTGATGCTTCTTGTCTGTAGGGCACATAACTAGAAATGAAAGTTGACACGGTTAGCAGCAGCTAGGAAGCCTACCGCCAGAGGCTGCTCTCTGATTCAGCAAAGCAAATTGACCTGAAAACGTGTCCCTGCATATTCTCTGTAGCCCAACCGGATGGCAATGGAATTGGAACAATACGGGAGCGGAGATTGTCTTATCCATATTCGTTTTATTTTTGTATGGATATGGAAAACATTTATTTTCATAAATGTCGATTACATTCATAACCGTTCTACGATATTTCACTCCGCTACACCATAATTTTTATTCATTATTTTTAACTTAATATTATAAAAAATTATATTATAATTTATTCATGAACATATATAATATTTTTTTAATATATATAATAAAAATATATATATATATATAAAATATTAATATGTATATATGACTTTAGTATATATATCTAATATATATTAAAAATATAAGAAAAAATATAAAATATTTTAAGAGGTAAGATAATAATTTCAAAAAGCGGAACGGAGTGGAGCCAGCATTTACCAAAATCACCCCGCCCTCGCTTTTTAAAAAAAAAAAACCTCTCCATTCGAACGGATCAATGTAAAATCCATCAATCGGATCGAATTTTGCCATCCCTACTCAACCCCACTTTGTGTTCTTGCAAGTAGACCTGTCAATTGGGCAGGTCGGTTTGGGTTGGATCACTTCGGGTTGGGTCAATTCGGGTCTTACAAAAATTGGGTTATTTCGGGTTCGGGTTATTTTGGGTTCAGGTCATTTCGGGCTCGGGTCATCTTGGGTTCGGATCATTTCGGATTCGGGTCAATCGGGTTCGGGTCATTTCGGGTTTGACACTCGGTTTATTCGGGTTTAAGTCATTCTGGTTTGGATCATTTCGGGTTTGGCACTTGGGTTATTTGAATTCAATTTATTAATTTTTAAAATCGAATCAGATTAAATTTAAACAGATTATTTGATCGAATCAAATTTTATTAAAATTTTATTAAAGATAAAAATAAAAAATTATATTATATTATATAAAAAAATAAATAGGTTATTATCGTGTATCTGAAATCGTTAAATGAATCTATTTTGTTATTTGAAAAATACATAATTTTATGTTTGTCGAAATGTTCCAACCTTGATAAGTAATCCTTAATACAAAAAGTTTTACCAAGTGAACCAATCTTATAAGTTAAAATAATTTTCTACTAAAATTAAATTAGATTTAAGAATTTTACATAAAAGTTTAATTATCAAGTGTAATAAAGTATAATAATAAATGCTTGTTCAAAATAAAAATATAATAATAAATGTTATGAAATTAAATTAGTTATTCATGCTAAATATTTTTAAATTTTAAACATAATGTATAAAATTAAATTAAAAATTTTATAATAAGCAAAGGTGCAATTCTTAACATATTGAAGTATTGATATATATAATATTTTTGTATAATGTATAATTTTTATTAGAGGAGTGATCCACTTACACTAGTATAAAATTAAATTAGTTTACACACTGTCATAACTTTTTATACGAGTAATATTTTAACAATCCGACCGTCATATTTCATGTTCTATTCACGTAGATCATGCAAGTCGAGTTTTAAGTAAATTAAAAATGTCTAACTATTTGTTCGATGTAAGAAACATTCAATCGTTAAATATTTATTGAAAAAGACAGTATTCTCGAACGATATGATAGAGATATCGGATCGTTTTGAAACTTTACGTGCATGACGAGTACAATTATATTTCTAAATCCAACGGTCAGTTTATTAAAATATTAATTTATTATATATCAAATGATAAAGTATTATTATAATGTATACAAATCATTATAATAAAACACATTTCAGTGATCTATTTTATATATATTTTAAATATATATATAATACACATTATCAATGAACGTTTAATTCAATAATTAATGCACGCTTTTTTATTTTAAAATATTAGGATTTTTTTTTTTTCAAAGTAAATTTTTTTTTCCAACTAAATTGAGAGTGAATTACTTTAACTAGATCTGTTCACAGGTTGGACTATTCGTATAAATTCAGATGTAATATTTTTTTCAAGTTTAAACAAATATTTGTTTTTACTTCCAGACGTTGATTAAAAAATTAAATTAAATTCAATTCCATTTCATTCCAAATAATATAATATATTTTAAAATTATAATAACAATTAAAAAATTTAAACTAATCACATAATAAAAAAAAAATTATCATAATAGTATAATTATACATCTTAACTATACTTGTATTGTACATGTATAGTCACTACACTATTTTACATATAGAGAATAAAACAAATATAGGAATATGATCAACTTATACATATCAAATGATAATTGCATATTTTATCACATTTCAAAATGGTAATTACAAGTTATAAAATTAAAACAAATTAATAATTTGTAGTATAGGTATTATTTTTATTAAATTGATATTTTCAAATAAAATTATACTTAATTTAAGTTTGGATCATTTCGGGTTAATTGTTCGGGTCATTTTTGGTTCGGGTCATTTTTGGTTCGGGTCATTCCGAGTTTGGGTTATTTCGGGTTCGGGTCATTCTGGATTCGGATCATTTCGGGTACGGGTCATTTTGGGTTCGGATTGGTCGATTTCGAGTTGATGACTTTTTCTGGTCAAATCGAGTTGGGTCGGGTTTGGATTCGGACAGATTGGACGGGTTTTTTGAGTTCGGATCAGAATTGACAGGTCATCTTGCAAGTCGTGGACCTTGTTTTGTTTGAGATGAAGAGACTCTTCTCTAGGATAAGCTCTTCTTTGTGGAGTTCTAGGATAAACTCTTTAGGGTGAGCTTAAAATAGACTCCATTACATATAAACATGACAAATTACATAAAGTTGTCATATTTATATGTATTTTTTTTTTTACATATAAACATGACAAACTATATATAAATATGATAATTACATGTAAACATGACAAATTGCATATAAATATGATAAATATCTCATATATTTATGTAAAATTTTTTTACATGTACTTTTTTTCTTACATATAAATATAACACAAATTACATAAAAACATGATAAATTACATATGTAATGAAACCTACGAAAAAAACTCATTTTAAAGAGTTTTTCTTAAAAGTTTTCCGACTGTGTAGAATGTCCAAACGGCATACGGATGTTCCTATCGTATTTATAACTTTCATTTTCAAGGGGTCCGCCTCTTGAGGTGGTTCTTATCAATTACTACAATTCCTTTTAGGACTTTAAAAAAAAAAAAAATTATATTCAATTACAATATTGAATTTTATGAAAGTCCATTTATGGTTTTAAAGATTACGTAGATTTTCATATAAAAACTTTGATGAATTTTACAAAAATTCATGATTGTAATTGGATAATTGTAAATATCATAAGCACTTGCTAGTAGGAAATAAAGGGTTTGATTACATGCATCATTGTTTATTTGTCTATAAAATTGTAATACTTGAGGTAGGCATGGCTGGACGATTGAAATTTGGATCCCAATTTGAAAGGTGAAGAAGGATTAAGTTTGGCTTAATCATCATTTAATATGGTTTGAGCACCAGATTCCAACGAAGGCGGTTTAAAAGAGAAAAATAAAAAGGTTCATTGGATTTCAATGCATCGGATCCACAAAGCTGATGCTTGGGACAGGCGTGTGGTCTCCCACTCAACTCTCAATGTTTTTTCCACCCAAATTGTAAACATAATAATTAGGTTTTTTTTATCTAAATATAGCTAAAAAAATATTTTTTTACCAAAATACCGTTCTTTTCAAATTAATTCTCAAAATCCGTTTTTTTTAAATCAGTTGGAAAATCGCCATGGCTCATGGTGATTTCCCAACTAAAATTTTTAATTTTTTTTAAAATACCAGTTGGGAAATCGCCATGGCCCATGGCGATTTCCCAACTAAAATTTTCAATTTTTTTTTTCCATTGAGAAATCGCCACCCACGGTGGCGATTTCCCAAAGGGAAATTCACAAAATATGTGAATTTCCCCTTGAGAAATCGCCACCCAGGTAAGTTTTTACTTTTTTTTTTTTAATTCTTTTAATAAATAATAAAATTTAAATAAAAATTATATAATTTTAAATTTTAAAAAATAAAGATTTAATAATTTTAATATATAATTTTTATCCATGGTGGTAGAAGTGTTCATGGGCCGGGCCGGGCTCATGTATGGTATCAACACCACATTTGCTTGCCCGAGCCACGGTGGCAATTTTTCAACATTTATTTATTTTTTAATTTTATAAAATTATAAAAATTATATAATTTTTAATTTTAAAAAATAAAAATAAAAATATAACAAATTTACCAAAAATTAAAAAATTATATTCGTAATTAGGCCTGCTCATGGGCCGGGCCGCGACCCGAAATTTTTCAATTTCCTTGCCAAGGCTCGGCTTGCAGGCCTGAATTTAATTATTTTAATATATAAATAGTGATCCGGGCCTAGTCGGACGGGCTGCCCAGCCCATGAGCAGGTCTATTCGTAATGTCAATCGAATTCTTTCAACTTGTATTCGTAATAAATGGACCTCCGGGAGAAAGGCCAACCAGAGTGTCGTATTAGTCCGAGCTTGGACAAGTGTTTTTGTAATTTTATTAAATAATAAATTTTAAATAAAAATTATATAATTTTTAATTTAAAAAAATTTAAATAACAAAATTCAAAAAATTATAAAAATATATTTTTAATAGTGAAATGGGCTTTCGGGTTGGCACGACTTGAAATGGGCTTGGGCAAGGGAAAAAAATTTCGGGTCGCGGCTCGGCCCATGAACAGGTCTAATACGAATATAATTTTTTAATTTTTGGTAAATTGTTATATTTTTATTTTTTAAAATTAAAAATTATATAATTTTTATTATTTTATGAAATTAAAAAATAAATAAAGATTTAAAAATTGCCACCGTGGCTTGGGCAAGCAAATGTGGTGTTGATACTATACATGGGCCCGGCCCGACCCATAGACACTTCTACCACCATAGGATAAAAATTATATATTAAAATTATTAAATCTTTATTTTTTAAAATTTAAAATTATATAATTTTTATTTAAACTTTATTATTTATTAAAAAAAAAAACACTTAACTTGGGAAATTCACAAAATATGTGAATTTATGTTTGGGACGGTGGCGATTTCCCAATGGGAAAAAAAGAAAAATTTGAAAATTTTAGTTAGGAAATCGCCATGGCCCATGGCGATTTCCTAACTGATTAAAAACAAGCGGATTTTGGGAATTAATCTGAAAAGAGCGGTATTTTGGTAAATAATTTTTTTTGGCTATATTAAAATAAAAAGACCTAATAATTACCTTTTCTTTTAAGTTAATTATATCAATATTTCAAACCATAGGGCATCTTTTATATTGATTCTCAAATTTTAAAACGTAAAAATCAAATCCTTAATTTTAAATTTTCGTATCAATGTGATCTTTTCGTTAGTAGAATCGTGAGAATAAACGTTAAATGACAGATGACATGTTACTTATAAATTAAAAAAAATAAAAAATAATTTATATTAAGATTTGAATTAATTTTGTGAAAATATAATTAATTTATAAACATATAAAATATCTATTTAAATTAATTTTATAAAAATTAATTTTAATTATTTTGTTTTTTTTCTTTTGTTTCTTTTCTTTCCTTCTCTTTTTGTTTTTTTATTTTGTATTCTTTATAAATAAACTAAAATATAAATAATAATTTATATTATAATTTAAATTAAATTTATAAATATTAAATTATTTATATTTAATTTTTATTATAATTTAAATTAATTTTATAAATATTAAATAATTTATAAAAATATAAAATGTTTATTTACATTAATTTTCTAAATTTTTTTTATTTCTTCCTATATTATATTTTTTCTTTTTTTTATCCTCCTTATAAATAAATACAAAAAATAAATAATTACGATATTATAATTTTCAATTAATTTTATAAAAATTAAATAATTTATAAAAATATTTATTTGCATTAATTTTATAAAAGATATTTTAAGTTTTTTTTACTTTTTTCTTTTTCTTGTTTATAAATAAATACAAAGAAAAATAAATAATAATTTATATTTTAATTTATATTAAATTTAATTTAAAAATTAAATGATTTATAAAAAAATTGAAATAGTTATTTACATTAATTTATAAAAAATAAATTTTGTTTTTTTTTTCTTCTTTCTTTCTTTCTTTTTTATTTAATTTTATAAATATTAAATAAAAATAATTTATTTTATAATAATTAAATAATTTATAAAATAAAATATTTATTTTAATTAAGTAAAAATAGTTATTTTCCTTTTTCTACTTTTTTTTTCTTATTCTTTGCTTTTTATAAATAAATTAATTTTGTAAAAGATTAAATAATTTATCAAATATATATATATATATTTATTTATATTAATTTTATTTGTAAATATATTTTATTTTTATTTTTTTCTTTCTATTTCCCCACATAACTTTTGTCGATCGAAAAAGGGGGATTTGACTCTCCACTGCCAGGCTGACCCTGCGAAAGATCGGACTGCCATTCATAACGCTTAATAAGCATTGAAAGAGGCCAAATGTGATCCCTCGTACCAGATCGGGGAGGGCTGAATTTGGCACTTCATGGCTAATTCGGTCAAGGTTGTCGGCCAAAAAAAGGAAAATAAAATTTACTTATTATAAAATTCATGTAAGTAAATATTTTATATTTTTATAAATTATTTGATTTTTGAAAATTTAATTTAAATTATAATTTTTTTTTGTATTTATTTATAATTAAGAAAAAGGGAAAAAGGAAAAAAAGAAAAAGAAAACTTAAATTTTTTTATAAAATTAATGCAAATAAATATTTTTATATATTTTATAAATCATTAATTTTTATAAAATTAATTTAAATTATAATGTAATTATTATTTATTTTTTGTACTGATTTATAAAGAGGAGAAAAAAGAAAAAATATATCAAAGAAGAAATTAAAAAATTTAGACAATTAATATAAATAAATATTTTATATTTTTATAAATTATTTAATATTTATAAAATTAATTTAAATTATAGTATAAATTATTATTTATGTTTTAGTTTATTTTATATAAAGGAAAAAAACAAAAAAATTAAAAATAGTTTTTTATAAAATTAATTTAAATAAATATTTTTTATGTTTATAAATTAATTATATTTTTACAAAATTAATTCAAATTATAATATAAATTATTTTTTATTTTTTGTACTTATTTATAAAAAAGAAGAGAAGAAAATATAAAATTTGAAAAAAAAAGGAAAAAAGAAAAATGAAAGAAGAAGGACCACATCAGCTAATGGTATTTTCGTAATTTACATGTCACATGTCATCTATCAATTAACGTTTATTTTAAAGGTGTTGCTAACAAACAGACCAAATTGATACGAAACTATGAAATCGGAGATCTGATTAATACGTTTTAAAATTTAAGGACCAATATAAAATAAGCTCTACATTTTAGAGATCATTGGTGTAATTAACTCTCCATTTTAATTGCTTATGATGTGCCCTGCTGCTACTTGGAACTTAACTTACTGATCTTATTCGAGAAAAAAAAAAAAAAGACCTGTTTAACTATTATGAGATTTTGTTAATGTCTTTAAGTATTTTTTTAAGATTAATTAATATATTATTTATTGTCATTGAAAAAAATTAATATAATATTTATAATAATAATTTTATATTGAATATAGTATTTAATAATTTTATTCATTATTTACAATACATTGAATCAAAATATTATTATATATAATAATCTTAAAAACTATTTTAAGATATTCTTTAGCAAAATTCATTTATTATTTTGAAAAAGGATATTTTTGTTTTATGGATTAATTTATGGCACTAAAGAATCCTTAAGCATGGGGTATGGACTATGAACTCTCGAATTGAGCTGACTGGACCAATTTCAACATTACAAGTATGCAACTCAGAAATACTCTGGACACCTAATTTTGTCAGTGCCCCTCCTCCAGGGAGGAGAATCCGTTTGAGTGAGGGGAAAAACAATAGGTAGAGGAAAAGATGACTTAATTTCTCTTAAGATAAAAGGGTCGAGGGTATGAAAAAGACCTCGAAAAAAAGAAATGGAGTCGCCACCAATCTTTTTTGGCTAGGTGTGATCGATCACCTATTAAAACCGGTTTTGATAAATATTTTAAAATTAACTAAAACATTTAAAAAAAAAAAAAACCAATTTTGAAGTCTGCGCTTTGAACCAGAGAAAACAAGTGCGGGTTCGGGAGTCGGTTACGTGTGGGGAAGGATTAGCACCCCCACAACGCCCGTATAAAATGGTACCTAATTAGTCATGTGTTATCTCGAGTCTCGGTGAAAAGCCGATTTTAGATTTAGTATTTGAAAATAATTCTCATTTTAAAAACAATCCTATTTTTGTTCGAGAATGATCCAAAATTTTTTATTGCAAAAAATTTCTATATTCCCCGGCAAACCGGTAAAATATAGATTTTTTATTGATTTTAGAAATCTTCGCATCATACTCTTTTTAAAAGGGTATTCCTTCGTTAATATAGTTGATGAAGACTTGTAAGACCCTCGTAAGACAGAGATTGACTCGGGTCTCTTTAAATGATTCATAGACAGTGGATCAAGTTTATGTAAGCTTGTAGACAAAGCACACTACCATCTGATCTTATTGTTATATTAATAATTTTTAGAGTAAGGGGTTTAATCGGTTATTTGAGAGATTTAGCCTTAAATTGACCACGAGTCAGGAATCGCAATTGGGACAACGTAAAGCTCGTAAAATTTTGTATTTTAACTTCACATAGTGTTAAAATGTGATATATTACTGATCAGGATTATTGAAAAATCTAATAGGCACAAAATCGGTAAAATATGAACCAAGGGTATTTTGGTCATTTTACCCAAAATTTTATTTTTGGTTCCAATATGGTACCAATAGACTCTGTGATCATAGAAGATCTCAATATGATGCTTAGATTAAAAATTTGACATTTTTTTAAAAATTCAAAAATTAAGTGAAAATCAGGTACGCCCTTAATTAGCTTAAAAAAGTGAAAATCGGGAACTGGTGACGGGAAGGTCTGAAAAAGGTTTTAAGTGAATAAATAGATTCATATAGACATAAAATGATGTAAGAATGCTATTAGAGAAATCAGAATGAGAATCAGAGCTAAAACCAAAAAAGTCAAAATATTGATTCGTAAACGGTCCGGGGCCCGAATTTGATGCTCGGGATATCGAAAAATTACGAAAACTTGTGTTCTAGTGTAAAAAGATATTTTAAACATATTCGTGTTGAGAAAAGTGAAAAATGAGCTTCCGAACGTAAAAATTTCATGTGGACCCCGCTTAGACACTAAAAGACAAAAAGTGGGCTATAGGCTTATTTCTTGACATTTGGCTTGGAAAATGGCCATAAAAATGCAGCCATGAAACCCCTTATCAGCCGTGAGCCTCGTTCTTATAGCTTAAGGGTTTTCTTCTTCTTCAACCTTAAAAAAACCTAACCAAGTGAAGAAAACTCCATAACCAAAAGCTTGTAAGCTTGATCTCTTGATTTCTACTCATCACCAAGCCAATAAATACATATTTGCACTATCTAGAAGGTAAGGATCACTTAATTGGTGTTAGTGTTTCAAGAAACCAAGAGGAACTATGTGTTTCTCTTTATGACCATTTTTACCTTAGGTGGTTTCCAACATAGTCATCACCTTAAACCACCACCGTGGGTAGTCCTAAATCAACCTCTACATCCATTATTTGGGGTTGGTTAATTGAAAAAGTGGCTTGGAGACAGGTATCCAAGCTTGGCCAAATATACCTTGGTGGCCAACGACCTTGTGCCGCCACTTCCATCACCATCCGAGACAACTGTTAGCTTTGCTAGGCTCGGGGGAGCAACTTTCTAGTTGATCGTTGCTTCGGATTTCCATCCGAGCTAGGTGTAAAAATTATAAAGCTTAAATAGCTAAGTTGTAAATTTTCGGATACTAGCTAATGAGCTACAATTTGGACAATGTGAATATTTCTAAATTATAAAATATTTATGAAATGACTGTTTATGTGCTAGGAGCACGGATTAGCTGAGTCCATGGTTGGAAAAACTCCGGAGCACGAGGATCCAATTTCTCCCGCTTAGCGCACTGTGAGTAAACTTGTAGCAATAGACGTAGGATCATTAGATTATGTTATGACATACTGGCTGTGATTGTATGAATGTATTAGTGATGGATTATAATGCACTTGAGCTGGTAAATAGTTGTGTATGACATAGAATTACCTTATGGTATTGAATTCTCATAAAGACGTAAGAAAAAGGTCCAAGGAATGGACAAGTGATGATTATGTAATAATCCGGGATTGACGCATGAGTGGTCGACTCTATGGCGCCACATTGTTTCCTTACTTGTGTGCTTATTTAAATGTTATGTGCTGCATGTTTACTATAATGCTAAGCTATGCTTGAATTTGTAGGCTGCCATTGTGCCCTACCGGATTTGTAAGCTGCCATTGTGCCCTACCAGATTTGTAGGCTTCCATTGTGCCCTACCGTATTTATAGGCTGTCATTGTGCCCTACCATTTTTTTAGGAGCTTTCGAGCCCTACCGGTTTGTAGGAGTCTATGGACTCTACCGGATGTTATAGTTGTTTGTGATGTTGGATAGGAACATCAAGGTGATATTAGTTAATATGACTTACGAGTCTTTTCCATAGACTTTACTAATTATGCGTTTGCTCACTGAGTCCTTATAACTCATCTTTTAGTTATTTTTCTTTTTCAGATACTGATTGACCCGGTCCCTCATCCAGCCCGCCAGCTTGCTCGTGACTGATAGTCGGTGAGCATGATATACCGTTTTGACGAGGAGATCCGTTGCGTGATGGAGGAGCCATGCAAAGTCACCTAGGGGTGTCATATGTTATTTTGTCTAAGTATGTTATATTATGTGTAATGCAATTATCCGGTCGGAGATCGAGATTGTTGTTTACATTTTTGACATTGTATACATATATGTACTTTATTGTTCACTTTGTGCGTCTGCTGCAGGGCATCTTGGATACTCCCTAGTTGGAGGTGTCCTAACCGGGTTGTCATGTGATATTATTATTATTTTTTTTCAGTTGCAGGATCTTCTTGATAAGGGCTTTATACGCCCGAGTACTTCTCTTTGGGGTGCTCCGGTTTTATTTGTTAAGAAGAAGGATGGATCGTTACAGTTGTGTATTGATTACATGCAGTTGAATAAGGTGACGACAAAGAATAAGTATCCGTTGCCTAGGATCGATATTTATTCGATCAGCTGCAGGGAGCTCAGTGCTTTTCTAAGATAGATCATAGATCGGGGTACCATCAGCTTCGCATCAGGAGGGAAGATATTCCCAAAATGGCCTTTCGTACTCAATATGGACATTATGAGTTTTTGGTCATGTCGTTTGGACTGATAAATGCACCGGCAGCGTTCATGGATTTGATGAACAGGGTATTCAAACCCTTTCTTGACCAGTTTGTGATTGTATTCATCGATGATATCATAGTGTCTTCGCGAAGCGGGGAGGAACATAGGGAAACCTCCGCATAGTCCTCGAGACTCTTTGAGCACACAAACTGTTTGCCAAGTTCTCCAAGTGTGAGTTTTGGCTATCGAGTGTGAGCTTTCTTGGCCATATAGTTTCGAGGAAAGGTATTTCTGTGGATCCCAGGAAGATTGAGGCAGTACGAGACTGGGAAAAGCTGACTACAGTAACAGAGATCAGGAGTTTCTTAGGGTTAGCTGAATATTATAGGAGGTTCGTGGAGAACTTCTCGAGGATAGCCTCACCACTAACCAGGTTAACATAGAAGAATGTTAAGTTTGTTTGGTCAGATGAGTGCAAAAAGAGCTTCAATGAACTTAAGGAGCTCTTGACTTCAGCACCAATGTTAGCATTGCTGAATAAGATAGATGGCTTTGTGGTGTATTGTGATGCTTCTCGCATAGGTTTGGGTTGCGTATTGATGCAGAAGAACAGGGTTATTGCCTATGCGTCGAGACAGTTGAAAAGACATGAGCAGAATTACCGCACGCATGACTTGGAACTGACAGCCATTATTTTCGCATTAAAGATATGGCGAAACTATTTGTATGGCCGATCATGCAAGATTTATACAGACCACAAGAGTCTCAAGTATATATTTGATCAGCGGGAGCTGAATTTGAGACAGAGAAGGTGGTTGGAATTACTCAAGGATTATGATTGTACCATCCTTTAACATCCCGGCAAGGCCAATGTTGTCGCTGATGCCTTGAGTAGGAAGTCCATGGGTAGCTTAGCCCATAGAGCCGTACAAAAGAGACATATGGTCCGGGAGGTGAGGAATTGCCTCAATGATGGTGTGGTACTTAGTGTTACTGACACGGGGAGATGTTAGCCCATGTGCAAGTACGGTCATCATTAGTGGAGGACGTAAAAGGGTTGCAACATGATGATGATTTTTGCATAAGAAAGAAACCCCAGTTTGGACAAAGATTGTGCGAGGAGTTTCATATAGATGATGATGGAACTTTATGGTTACATGATTGCCTCGTGGTATCGTTGGCAGGAGATATACAACATAGACTCCTCGAGGCAGCTCATAGCTCATCCTACACTATGCACCCTGGTTCCACCAAGATGTATCATGATCTACGAGAACATTATTGGTGGGAAGGCATGAAGAAGGATGTAGCAACTTTGTGGCTAGATGCTTGGTGTGCCAACAGGTTAAGGCCGAACATTAGAAACCGCCAGGTACACTTCAGAGCTTGAATGTCCTTGAATGGAAATGGGACAAGATTATGATGGATTTAGTCACGGGGTTGCCTAGGTCAACCAAAGGATTCGACTCGATATGGGTGATTGTCGATAGATTGACCAAGTCCGCACGTTTCTTGCCAGTGTGCACTACATATACCGCAACCCAGTATGCTAGACTATATTTGGACCAGATAGTGCCTTTGGCATAAAATGTGAATTAAAATAATAATAATACCATGGAAAATATCATAGCAAAAATCACACATTTAAATAAAATGCATGAACATGAAAAATGCAATGCATGAAAATGTATTTTTTCCTCTAAATAATGAAATCAGTATATCTAAAAAGATATCTGGCTACCTTAGGAAAATATGTCAAATTAGATTTTCTAAAAAAAACAAAACTTTGTGATTGTTTAAAAACAATTTTGAATTGTTTAAAAACAATTTTGAGGAAAACTTGAATAAAAATTAAAACCCTTACCAAACCCTTTTAAAATGGCTCTAATCTCCTAAGTTTAAAATCCCGGACTTAACTACCCTCAACCCGAGATTTATAAAATAATTTTTAAAGTTTATAAAGGCTTAGAAACTACCCTAAGATATAGCTAAAGCTTCTAACCAACCCCCTCTAAATGTCTTAGCCAAATTCAACCATTATTCCTCTTTTGATTTCAAATATGCCTCTACTGTCCGGTTTTGCCACACGATTTTTTAGCCTATTTTTAAAAATTCAAAAAAAAAAAATCTAAAACCAATACTGGAGACTCAAAACATATAAATCTATACGAGAAAAAATTGTCTTAATTTTTTGATTAAAGATGACTAGCCAGAAAAATCAGAGAAGTTCGAGTACTGGGTGAAAAAAAACTGTTTTGTCAAAACACATTTTTTGCCTTTGATAAATTCATTCAAAAATCAAAGTAGAAATTGTTGGAGATCATCCTAAAGACCTATGGACAGTAGCTAAAACATTTAAAAACCTTGGACAAAAATTAGCTAAGTAAAAAATATCAAGAGAGCATGACTTTGAGCCATTAATTGGCCTAAGTCACAAATCAAGTGGCAATGACATGGAATGCATGAACATACAGAAAATGAAATGTATGAAATGCATGGTCTAAAGGTCTAAATGGTAAAGGAAATGCATGACAATTGAAGACAACCTAAATGCCTAGCATGAATTTGCATGGCAATAAATGCTATCCTAACTCAATATGCATGCAATGCTTGATAATGCAAATATGACTTGGACCTAATATGTTATGAATATGCATGAAAATGCTAATGTGACCTAAGACCTAAATAGCATAGTAATGCATGATAATACCAATGTGATTTAAGACTCAATATGCATGGCAACACCAATATGGCCTAGACCTAAATGTAATGAACAAGCATAGCAATACTATGAACATACAATGACCAATGAAACTAATGTCAATGCTGGAACAACAGAAACTAATACACAATTTCAAGATATGATGATGCAAAGAATGTTACCTAAACAAAATGCAAATGCATGACAAGGCAAGGGATGCATGAAGAGGCCAAACGATCACATGAGACTCTAAAGCAATCATGTTTAGTAAATGACACAAGTACATGACAAATCATATTAAGATGCATAATGTCATGACATTTTCATAAGCATATAATATACTACAATAAAAAATGCACATGCTCATGGCATGGAAATGCAAACAAGTTAACACACAAAAGGAAAATGCACATGCAAGGCACACAAAAAGGAGTTGCCGAATAAAAAAAAGAATGATGGCATTTTATCATAGCATTTTCATAAGCACATGGCATACTAAAATCAAAATATACAAGTTCATGGCATGGAGATGCAAACAAGTTAAGAAGCAAAAGGAAAATGCACATGCAAGGCATACAAAATGGAGTTGCCGAATGGTCATGAAACAAAACCAAGAAAATGCAAACATGTAAGACATGATACATGAAAAAAATGCACAACATGAGTATATGAACAACAATGGCCGAATATGCAAGGATGCAATATCAAGCATGGAAATGAAATATATAAGTAAATATAGCATAGAAAATAATGTAAAGAACATATATATAAAAGATTAACATAGACATACAAAACAAATAACAAGCAAAACTAGTAAGTAAAACAAGGAAAGTTAAGCTCCATGGTTGGTATCAAATGGGCATAGCCTCTCACCTAACCATAATCACTTGGTCTTGCCAAGATCATGAAGCCTTTCCATCTCAATAAAACAGAAAATAAACCATGCAAAACAGAAAACAAGGTGAGCTTCATGGTAGGTAAAAATGGGCATAGCCTCTCTCCTAACCGTGGTCACTTCGTCTAGCCAAGATCATGTAGCCATTTCAACCTTTTTTGCTTCATATTTTGTAAAAAATCAGAACCTTAGAATACTCTAAAAACCTTGAAAAATCATTTTTCACAACCACATACAAGGAAGAAAAAAAAAGAAAACCAAGACAAATAAAATAGACACATTCGGCCATAGTATGAAACCATAAGAAAAAAATTGTTTTCCACCATTTTAAAGAAGAAGAAGAGATGAAAACATAAGTAAACATTAAAAAAATTTATTTCTATGAAAAATGTAGTAGGAATACATGGTAGAAAAATCAAGAGAACACCATGGAAATCAAGAAGAAAACTATGCTAGAGCTTGGTAGAGATGACTACCTTCAAGCTCTCTATTGAAAACCTTTTTTTTCTTTATTTCAAAACCTTTTTCTTTGCCAAATTAGCTACTATTTACAGCCAAAAAACCTCTGAAAAAATGAAATCCTCCTCCTCCCTTTAGCCTTGGCCGAATGGCCCCTTAACCCTTGGATGGGAATTGCACTTTTTCTCCTCCAATCTTGGCCTTTAGATTAAGATATTTTGATGACAACATAAAAATGTCATCTTGCCAATTTATAGCAGCCCTTAAGATGTGTACTCAGCCCTTTTAGTAACCTTATCCCTTAGATGCAAAAGAGGACCAATCCCATGCACTCCCTTGCTTGCCCCTCTTGAGTGTCTACCCTTGGATGAGTTGTGCTCTTCCATTCTTGGTCATTGGATGAGGACAACATAAAAATGACATCTTGTAGATTAAATCCAGCCCTCAAGATGTGTACTCAGCCCTTGTAGATGGCCTAAGCCATTGGATGAAAAGAGATAATCCCTTGCTCAACCGAATGGATGCTCACCCTTAGATAAATTGTGCTCATCTTTTTCTTCCATTCTTGGCCATTAGATGAGGGTTATTGTATGAAAAATAAAAATGTCATATTGGCATTTAAATTTGGCCATTGGATGTGCATTCAACTTTCCTACAAGGCACCTAAGCCATTGGATGAAGGAGGGACCATTTGCAAGGTGTTAGTGGTAGCATTTGGCTTGATAGTGACTAGGGAATTAAACTGTTCAAGCTTCCTTCTTCTCCTCTATGTTGGCTGACCAAGGGAAGAAAAAATCCCAGCAATTCCTTCTTCTTTCATATTTTCCTCAATTACCAAGTTGCCCATTTTGGTTTCTTTGGTGAAATGATCTTTTTGCCGCCCGAACCTAAATAAATAGTAAACGGACTCCAAATTTGAATTTTATTTTTCAATACTTCTGAAATAATAAAAAATTGAATTCTGGAAGTTTTCAAGATTTTTTGAGTCTATTTTCTATTTATTTCCGAAATTACCCCTTTTATGCACCTGAACTTTACCATTTTTTAAACAAGCTCCGAATCTAGATTTTTCTTCACCAATCTCTTCCAAATAATTTTAAAATGATATTTGCAAATTTTCAGAATTTTTCGAACTCGTTTGCTATTTTTTGGGATTTATCTGCTTGAATTACTGCATAGGAGACCCGGTATTTGGCCATTTTGCAAACGAACTCCGAATCAAGATTTTATTTCGCCAATCTTATAAAATGATTTAAGAATGAGATTTACAAATTTTCAGAATTTTCGGAGTTCATTTGCTATTTTCCCTATATTTTCCAATTTTGCCCTTTTGCCTTTGAAACCCGGTTTTGCTCAAAACAAGTCTGATTTTTAGATTTTCTTCAAACTGAGCCTTGGGCTATCCTTTTTTAATCATTTCTCATCAATTAAGGGCTTTATATCTTTTGAATCGGGCCATTTCTGTAATTTTTCCAAATTTCACTGAAATCCACCAAAAAACCCTAATTCTCGATTTTTTTTCCAAATTGACTTTTCTATCAGTTTTCTTCCAAGTAGCTTCTCCATTACCCGTAGTCAGTGCTTATCTTTCATTTGAGACCTTCAATTTTGACCAATTTGATCGTTTAAGCATTTTTCCCAAAATTTCCAGAATTAGGGTTTCATTTCTACTGAATCTCGTAACCCAACCTTCGAACTCCATATCTTTCAATGTAGACCTCGGATTATCAAAATTCTTTCACCATTTTTCAATTGAACCTTAAATCTTGATTTTGAAAGTGGGTTGACTTTTCCAGTAGTTGACTTTTTTGGGGTTGACTTTTTCGGGGTTGATTTTTTTGGAGTTGACTTTTTTTGAGTTTGACTTTTTTTGTCTTTTTTCTTAGACTAAGTCTCGGAGTACCACCTGCAGGATGAGAAAAGCCTTTTAGCATTCTGAAACATCAATTTAGGAAGAAAATATACCTGATTTAGGGGTTCAAACAAAATTAGGTGTATACAGCTGCCCCTCTTTGGCTATTGCTGAGAATCAAGAATCAGGCAAAGATAAACAAACACTAATTTTGTACGGTTAGTGAAATCACATGTGAAGGAAAGGGAAAGGGGTTTTTTTTTTCTCATTTCTTCTTTTTCATCATTTTTCCTTTTTTTTTTTCAAAAAGCTGTAAATTGAAGATTTTGTCCTTAAATTGAATTCCCTGACTAATCAAGGCTCGACCAGTCTTAAGGAAACGGGTTCGATTTCAAAAGAAAATTTATGCTTGAATGTCTTAAAAATGGTGCCCTAAGGTCTTTAAAAATGGTGCCTGAAGGTCTTTAAAAATGGTGCCCGAAGGTCTTTAAAAATGGTGCCCGAAGGTCTTTAAAACGATGCCCGAAGGTCTTTAAAAATGGTGCCCGAAAGTCTTTAAAAATGGTGCCTGAAGGTCTTTAAAATGGTGCTCGAAGGTCTTTAAAATGGTGCCCGAAGGTCTTTAAAAATGGTGCCCGAAGGTCTTTAAAATGATGCCCGAAGGTCTTTAAAATGGTGCCCGAAGGTCTTTAAAAATGGTGCCCGAAGGTCTTTAAAAATGGTGGCCGAAGGTCTTTAAAATGGTGCCCGAAGGTCTTTAAAATAGTGCCTGAAGGTCTTTAAAATGGTGCCCAAAGGTCTTTAAAAATGGTGCCCGAAGGTTTTTAAAATTGTGCCCGAGGATCTTTAAAAATGGTGCCCGAAGGTCTTTAAAAATGGTGCCTGAAGGTCTTACCCATGATTAAAATACCTTGACGACGGTCTCAAGGCTCGACTCATTTGATAAAACAGAATGAATTCGATTCAAAACAAAAGGAAATACCTCGACGGTGGTCTCAAGGCTCGACTCATTTGAGAAGCAGAACGAGTTCGATTTGGGAAGCCAAAGTTTTCTTGATTCCTGCAATGTTAGCTAAATGCAATGATGAGAATGACATGCTTTGCAAATGCTTATATGTTTCTTGAGGATGAATGCAATCAAATGATTGTGTCATGATTTCTAATCCATTGTTTCTTTGAGGTTCACAGATTATCTGACTTCATAACGGAGTCTTCAATTGTTCACTGATGCCCCACTTACAGAACCTTTTACTCAAGATAATTTGTCAAACAGTCTTAGTTTCTGACTTCACTGAAATTCACAAATTTCTGACTTCATGACGGAGTCTCCGCCACTGTCACTGTTTTCCTTTACTTGGTGAATTTTCCATCGGGATTAGTGGTTTCCAAACCTTTTCTAAGATTTAGATCTATTCCTTAGTAATACTTTTAAACTCCCTTTAATTAAAAAATTTATGTTTACTAATCATCATTCAATTTAATAACAAACAAAATGCAATTTCAAAAATGTATGAAAGAAAGTATGAAACAAGCAATTGTCATAAAAGGGGTAACAAAATTTATTGCAACAAAATGTTTTAAAATGATAAAAGTGGATATCAAGGATATAAGAAACAAATGTAAAGTTATAGGTTGTTGATGCCCCGGATGCGGAATATCTTGGACCCCTCCTTTTTCAAATCATCTGAAATTTCTCTTGAACGGTCAATTTTACTTGGGTAATCCCTCGGCTTCCGTAGTTACGTCAGACTGAGTTGTTCCCCTTTTCTCTAATTTTCAAATACTTTCTCCCCATTTACACGGAGCATTGATTCAAACCTTACTCAGTACTTGAGCCGCCTTTTGCGAGTTTTCAACTCAAGTGTTCCCCATTCGATATTAAGTCGCCCTTTGTGGGTTTTCGACTTAAACCTCTCCTTTTTTTTTTGTTTTTTACCATGCATCTGAGAATTCTAAATGTTTCTAAGGTAAAAATGTCAATTCAAAAGATGGGATGAATTCTGAGAAAAAACCTTTCAAATTAAATACCCATGCTTGATGAAAATAGACTTTTAAAGTACGTAATATGGGCCAAGGTTCGAGTTTAGAAGGAAAGGATAAAATAGGCCCAAAATGTGTTTAAGGGTAATTAGATCAAGGATCATTTCCTAAGGAGAATTCATTTTTGAGACATTTGTCCCCCTTTTTGTTTGAGCTGGCTTTCATTTGCCATTCTTTGATTTTACATTTTACAATGGCTCTCTTTTTTGCCATGATTTTGATTATTTTTCCTCGTATTTGCCCTCCAGTGTAAAGATTGATCCTTGATCAGGGTTCAATGAAAGAAATAATTCCTAAGGCTCAAAGGGGTGACTAGGGATAATTTCTTTTTAGTGAAGGGAATATGAAAGATGGCCATTTATCATACCAAGCATGAATATTTTCTTTGAAAAGCAATTCTCAGGGGAGATAAATATATAAAATTTCCATTTATACACTTCGAATCATTCGAATTCTCATGTGCATAGCATCATACCTTTTTTTTTTAAAGCATAATACTTCTTCAGTTCATCAGCATTCACGGGATGTCTAAAATCATCCCCGTCCATCCGAGTTAGAATCAATGCTCCTCCAGAATAAGCTCTTTTTACCACATAGGGTCTTTCCAATTTAGAGCCCATTTTCCTCGCGGATCCTTCACTATGGGGAGAATTTTCCTTAGTACCAACTCTCCTTCTCGGAACTGTCTGGGTCGAACCTTCTTGTTATGGGCTCGAATCATCCTTTTCTGATACAACTGCCCGTGACAAATTGCCTTCAATCTTTTCTCTTCGATGAGATTCAGCTGTTCATAACGAGCTATAACCCATTCTGCCTCTTCTAGGCCAACCTCCATCAAAACCCGAAGTGAAGAAATCTCGACTTTAATAGGTAACACTGCTTCCATACCATATCAAAGAAAACGGCGTTTCCCCTGTAGATGTGCGAACCGAGTGAGATATGCGTGAAGAGCAAAAGGCAAGATCTCATGCAAATCCTTGTACACATCAGTCGTCTTCTCGACAATCTTCTTGATGTTTTAATTGGCTGCTTCTACTATCCCATTCATCTTCGGATGATAAGGTGCCGAATTGTGGTGCGTGATCTTGAACTGAGTACATACCTCTCTCATCATCTTATTCTTCAGATTGAGGGCATTATCTGAAATAATTCTTGCTGGCAATCCATATCAGCATATCATTTTCTTCTTAACAAATCTGCATACCACTGACTTCGTTACATTCGTATAAGAAGTAGCTTCCACCCACTTTGTGAAATAGTCTATGGCCACCAGGATGAAACGATGTCCATTTGAAGCTTTCGGGGTAATAGGGCCAATCATATCCAATCCCCACATTGAAAACGGCTATGGTGCGATCATGACATGCAATGGCGATGGCGGCACATGAATCTTATCTGCATAGATCTGGCATTTATGACACTTTCGGGAATAACTGATACAATCTCCTTCCATCGCCAGCCAATAATATCCTGCCCTCATAATCTGCTTAGCAAGCATGTAACCATTAGTATGGGTGCTACATAACCCTTCATGGACTTCCTCTATGATTCTTCGAGCTTCGGTAGACCCGACACATCTCAACAGGATTTGATCTTTCCCTTTCTTGTAGAGAATCTCCCGTTCTGAAACAAAACCCTTTGCTAGCCTTCTCAGAGTCCTCTTGTCATTTTTTGTTCCCTGTTCTGGATACTGTTGACTCTTGATGTACTGCAAGATGTCGTTATACCAAGGGAGACCATCTGCTTCTTCTTCAATACTCAAACAGTGGGTAGGAGACTCATATATGCTCATCTTGATCGGTATGACTTTCGTCGCTTCATTCACTTCAAACATTGATGACAAAGTAGCCAGAGCATCCGTCATCCGGTTTTCTTCTCGGGGGAAGTAATTGAAACTTACTTCTTCAAACTCTTCCAATAAACTAAGTATAAGTTCTCGGTATCGGATTAGCTTTGTATCCCGGGTTTCCCATTCTCCCCGTAACTGGTATATCACTAAGGTCGAGTCTCCAAAAACTTCAAAAACTTTTATTTTTCTATCCACTACTACACGAAGGCCCATAGTACAGGCCTCATACTCAGCCGTATTGTTTGTATAATCAAAATCCAATCTGGCGGTGAAGGGATAATAATCTTCTTCTGGGGATATGAGCACTGCACCGATTCCATGCCCCATGGCATTAGATGCCCCATCAAAGTACATTTTCCATACTTTCTTCTTCAAGGGAACCTCATATGCTTGCGAAACATACATCAAATCTTCATCTGGGAAATCAAAGTTCAACGTCTCATAATCTTTCACTGCCCGACTTGCTAAAAATTCAGCCACTGCACTGCCCTTGTTAGCTTTCTGACTCACATATACAATGTCGTATTCTGACAACAAAACCCATCATCTTGCTGTCCTCCTTGAAAAAGAAGGTGCTTCCAACATGTACTTGATCGGATCTAGCTTGGCGATCAACCATGTTGTGTGGTACACCATGTAATGTCTGAGTCTTCGAGCAGTCCAAGCTAAGGCACAGCACAACTTTTCTACTGACGAATATTTCAACTCATAATCTGTGAACTTCTTGCTGAGGTAGTAAACTGCCTGTTCTTTCTTTCTAGTCTCATCAAGCTGCCCCAGAACACAACCCATGGATCTCTCAAATACTGATAGATACAATATCATCAGTTTATCCGGAGCTAGTGGCATTAATATTGGTGGGTTTGATAGATAATGCTTAACCTTTTCAAAAGCAATCTGACACCCTTCATCCCACTCTCCTGGATCACGTTTTCGAAGTAACTTGATTATTGGATCACATTTGTCGGTTAACTGAGAAATAAACCGAGCAATGTAATTCAATCTCCCTAGAAAACCTCTTACTTCTTTTTGAGTACGTGGAGGTGGAAAATTCTGGATGGCCTTCACTTTATCCGGATCAATCTCAATTCCCCTTTTGCTGACAACAAAACCGAACAATTTCCCCGAAGTGACTCCAAAAGTGCATTTTGCCAGGTTTAGCTTGAGTTGAAACTTTCTTAGTCTTTCAAAGAGTTTCCTAAGATTCGCAATATGCTCCTCTTCTCCTTGTGACTTTGCAATCATATCATCAACATAAACCTCAATTCCCTTATGCATCATGTCATGAAACAAGGTCACCATGGCTCTCTAATACGTTGCCTCAGCATTCTTCAACCCAAACGGCATTATCTTGTAGCAGAATGTTCCCCACATTGTAACAAATGTGGTTTTCTCCATATCTTTCGGTGCCATCTTAATCTGATTATATCCCGAGAATCCGTCCATGAAAGAGAACAAGGAACTCTTCGCTGTATTATCCACCAAAGTATCAATGTAAGGCAAAGGGAAATTATCTTTGGGACTGGCTTTGTTCAAATCTCGATAATCGACGCACATACGCACCTTGCCATCCTTCTTTGGTACTGGAACAATGTTTGCCACCCATTATGGATATTTTGCCACCTCTAAGAATCCAGCATCAAACTGCCCCCTCACCTCCTCTTTTACCTTTAACAGCATGTCCGGCCTCATTATTCTCAACTTTTGCTGAACTGGCTTGCACTCTGGCCTTAAAGGGAGCTTATGAACCACAATGTCTGGATCCAAACCTGGCATGTCTTGGTATGACCATGCAAATATATCTACATATTCTCGTAGCAAGGCTATGAGCTCACCCTTTATCGATGACGACAATGTAGTCCCGATTTTAACCTCTTTTATCTCTTCACTACTTCCCAGATTTAACAATTCCAACAGCTCCTCATGAGGAAGTACTTATTTCTCTTCTTGTTCTATTTTTCTTAATAAGTCCGGAGGTAGGCCATAATCCTCAATATCTTCGTCGGCCTCAAAATCACCCGTGCAAATGGGCCTCTCAAAATCAATTTCAGAATTACTGACAGGAAGGTCCTCATATTCCGCATCCGTACACCTGTAAATAGGTGGGGAAGAAACAATATAGGAAAACATATATACAATCGAAGCAAAATAAATATCATAAATGAAAGAATATGGACACATCAATATGAAGGAAATGCATCATGTTTGTTATTTATTGGATGAAAAGTTTTAGACAAAAGTCCATTACAAAAAAAATTCTTAATATCTTCGGGTAAAGATATTTAAGATTTGTTTAAAAGCATGATGTTGGAATAGACCTAAAAAATACGGGTAGCTCGGTTGCACTCTAGTTGGTTAGTCTATATCCTGGTGGACAAGGTCGCACCATCCAATTAACATTCTCTCGTTCAATTCTTTCTTCCCCAGTCGTGCTGATCTCCATATCATACATCTGCTCATCTCATTCACCTGGAATCTCTCAAAGGCTTGCTCTATCATTACGAGCACATCATCAGAATTCTTTTCTCCGAACAGAGAACCGACTGAACGGAAGCTGTGAAGGATAGGTGGGAATTTCATAGGCTCCCAATCAATATCCATACCCGCAAGACGAGCCATCCTCCTTTGTCAGTTCTTTTCAACTTGTTTCCTTTTCTCATGGGCCTTCGGAAGATACCCTAGGCCAAACCGATCTTTCTTTCCCGCTACTTCCATTGCTTGGCCCATCCCCTGAAGATATTTTTCAAGACTTTTTCCAGCCCTGCAGCCTTTTCCCACCGTAGTTCTTACCTCCAGCCTTGTGTTCTTGGACAGCCTCGGTTTTGGAATTTTTCGTCCTTCAGCGACGAAAACTGCATTTACGAATTCCAAAGACCGAAAAGAACATTCTATGGCATCTTTACTGGGTTCAACATAAGGAGATTCAGTAGATGCAGACGCTATTACGTCTTCTTCTCCTGATACAGTGACCAAACGCCCTTCTATCACAAATTTCAGCTTTTGATGGAGAGACGAAGGTACAGCCCCTGCTGAATGTATCCACGGCCTTCCTAATAGGCAATTATAGGATGGATTAATATCCATGACCTGAAAGTTCACTGTATAGGTGCATGGGCCTATTTCCAGAGGAATCTCAATAGTTCCCATCACATCTCTCCTGGTACCATCAAAGGCTCTGACGATCGTGCAACTTGGCAGCATATAAGAAATATCCACTGGTAGTTTGGACAAGGTTGCCAAAGGCATCACATTTAATGAAGAACCATTATCCAAAAGGACCTTTGGTAATATGTGCCCCTTACAAGTGGTAGTTATGTGGAGAGCCTTTGTTGACCCAATACCATTGGGTGGTATCTCCTCGTAGCTGAAATATATATGCTCGTCTATTGCGGTGTTTCCTACCAGCTTGTCCAATTTTTCTACCAATATATTGTTAGCCACGTATGCCAGATTCAACACTCTCAATAGGGCATTTCTATGTGGTTCCGAATTCAAAAGCAAAGATAAGATTGAAATTCTAGCTGGTTGACGTTGCAGTTGCTCAACCACGCTATACTCACTATGCTTTATGAATTTTAAGAACTCACAGGCTTTCTTCTCACTCACCGGCTTTTTATTCTGTTAGCCATGGCTGATCCCCTTTCTACTTCTTTTGACAAATCCATCTCAATATGGATTGGTTCAGCTGTTTTCTTCCCTTTGTCTGCTCCTCTATCTTTCCCTTTAACCCCTGTTCAACAGCCTCAGAAGCATAACACCTTCCACTTCGTGTTAAATGCCCCACACCTGTGATATCCTGCTGACTCGAAGACCCAAGCATAACCATGCTGCAGTCATATTTCCATGGTGCAGCTTTGTTTTCCTTGTACGAAAAGGAAACAGGCAAATCAATGATTAACTTAGGCGCACTTTCCTCAACAACTGGCATAACTTTCTCCTCTGGTTCATCATAATAGATGATCAAGGGTCTTCCTATCCCATAGCCAGCTGCATTCTCAATAACCTCTATTTCCTCCTCTGTCTCTTCGTAAAACTGGGCCTCCCTATTATCCATCATCTTTTGGACTTTAGCCAGAAAGTCCCCGCAGTTCTGTATGATATGACCTTCACACTTATGGAGCGGGCACCAATTCTGCACCCTCTTTGTAACCATTTTTAAACTGTCAACATCCCCTACCATTCCTTCTTTAACCATCTCGACCCAAATACTGTCAACATTGGAGTCTTGACTTCCTTGATGTCTCTTTTTACCCTTCTGACTTCCCCTGTCCATACTGCATTTACCCGATTCCCTGCATGATCTGGCAATGGGTTCCCCGCTACATTCGACCCATTTTTTGCCCCAAACTTCACAACTCCGACGTTGATCAGGCTTTGGACTTTCTTTTTAAAGGCCAGCCAATCTTCAGCCGAATGTCCTTGAATTCCTGCGTGGTACGTACAGTTAGTGTTTGCATTGTACCACCTTGGATATGGCGGTGTCAGAGGTTTGAGGTATACGAGCGCAACAAGTTGACCCTACAACAGTTTAGGATATAGCTCACCATAGGTGGTAGGAATCAGATCAAATTGGGGTTTTTGATCGTTCCTTGGTGAACGTTGGTCATTGCACCCGACTCCCTGAGTGTTTGGGACAATGTTTCGAGGGAGGTTTATTTGTGGGGATATGCTAGTTGGAAACGGCTGTTGTGGTATATTGGTATAAGGGAAGGGATTTTGGGTAAGGTGGTTCACATTGGGGTAATAATAACTATATGTCGGGTAAGATGTGTAGGGTGTAGGAGGTGCATAAGATGTGGTAGGAGTATAGGGCCTTGGTGGTGTATGTGGTGTGGGAGGTACATATGGGTATTGGTTGATACTAACTGCATGGGTCTCTTCTTTCTTCCTAGCAGGGAATACCTTTTTCGGAATAGAAGGCTCTCCCCCTTCTATTTTCCCATTCTTAATAGCCGACTCTATCATCTCCCCAGATATTACCATGTCTGCAAAGTCCTTGGTGGCACTCCTCACCAATTTATCATAATATGGTGCTTTCAAGGTGTTGATGAAAAGCACTATAGTTTCTTTGCTAGTTAAAGGGGGTTGCACTTGTGTGGCCATATCTTTCCATCTTTACGAGTATTCTTTTGAAACTCTCATTGGTCTTCTTTTCCATGTTCTGTAGCGACAACCTATCAGGTACCATGTTAGACACATGCTTATAATATTCCATGAAAGCCCTGGCTAAATCTGTCCATGAACGAATCTTGGTATGACTCAGTTGATTGTACCATCGGGTTGCTGACCCTGTCAAGCTATCTTGGAAACAATGGATAAGCAGTTTCTCATTATCATCATGCTCCATTATCCTTCTGCAGTACATAGTCAGATGTGCTGATGGGTTGGTAGTCCCATTATAATTTTCAAAGTCTGGTACTTTCAACTTTGGGGGAATTACTAGATCGTGTACTAAGCTCATCTCTTTGGCATCCAAATTGCCAAATAACTCTACCCCTTCAACGGCCCTCAGCCTCTACTCCAGCAGTTGATATTTTTTCTGTGATTCTGCCATTTCGACCCTCTTTAGCGCAGTCATCTTTGCTTTTTCCTTTTCAACTAGTTCCTCAAAGTTGGGAACGTTAACATCAGTTAGGTCAGCTCCCACGTGACCCTTTCCTGGAACATAGTTCTGTGTCTCTGCAACTAGCTAGATGTAAACATAGGAGGCTACCCCAATTGGCACCATTTAGTCCTTTTGCTGTATGTTTCCAGGTTGATCCTCTTCAACTACCACCTTTTTCCCAGTGACCGAATTCACTCCTGGCCCTTTTTGTTTCATCATAGCACTCATCATTTCCATGAGTTTAGTCATCTGTTCTCGAGACTCCTCCTGAGATTTAGCTAACTGTTCCTGCAGTTCCCTCTGAGTTCTTTCCATTTTTTCAATTCTAGCAAGCTGATCGTTTTCCATAGCTCTGGCTTGAGATCGAGTATTGTAAGGGTGTCGGAAATCCGTTTCTTTCTGAGTGCGACCAATTGTACCTTTAGTTTTTGAAAACCATGAATTAGAAATTATTGACACATCTTTTTTTTTTTTTATGTTTTATAAAAATGAACGAATGAATGACTAAATGTGAATGAATGAAACAAATAAAATGGATATGTACATGACTACGTATATGAATACGAAAGAATAAATGAATGAACAAGTGAAATGAATAAATGAGTGGTTAAATGTATGAATATGAATGAATGAACAAGTAAAAGGAATAAATAAGTGGTTAAGTGTATGAATATTGTAGACACCTAATTTTGTCCGGACCACTAAACAGGTATGTTTTCTTCCCATATTGATGTTCCCAAGTGTAAAAAGACTGTTTTCATCCTGCAGGTGGTACTCCGAGACTTAGTTTAAGAGGGCGAGCACAAAAAGTCAAACTTGAAAAAAAAGTCAACCCCGAAAAAGTCAACCCCGAAAAAGTCAACCCCGAAAAAGTCAACCCCAGAAAGTCAACTACTGAAAAAGTCAACCCACTTTCAAAATCAAGATTTTAAGTTCAATTGAAAAATGGCGAAAGGATTTTGATAATCCGAGGTCTACATTGAAAGATATGGAGTTCGGAAGTTGGGATTTGGAGATTCAGTAGAAAGGAAACCCTAATCCGAGAAATTTGGGGAAAAGTGCTTAAACGATCAAACTGGTCGAAATTGAAGGTTCCAAATGAAAGATAAGCACTGACTACGGGTAATGGAGAAGTCACTTGCAAGAAAAACCGAAAAAAAAAAGTCAATCCGGGAGAAAACCGAGAATTAGGGTTTTTAGTGGATTTCGGTGAAATCGGGAAGAATCACAGAAATGGCCCGACTTGGTAAGACCAAAGCCCCCAATGGATGAGGAATGATTAAAAAGGATGGCCCAAGGCTCAGATTGAAGAAAATATGAAAATCGGACTTGTTTTGAGCAAAACCGGTTTTCGGAGGTAAAAGGGCAAAATTGGAAAAATTTGGGAAAAATAGCAAATGGACTCCGAAAATTATGGAAAATTTGTCAATCTCATTCTTAAATCATTTGAAGGAGATTGGCGAAAGAAAATCTTGATTCCGAGTTCGTTTGCAAAATGGCCAAATCCCGGGCTTCTTATGCAGTAATTCAAAAAGGAAAATCCCGGAAAAATAGCAAATGGACTCCAAAAATTCTGAAATTTGGCAAATCTCAATTTTAAATTACTTGGAAGAGATTGGCGAAAGAAAATCTTGATTTCGAGTTCGTTTGCAAAATGGCCAAATCTCGGGCCTCCTATGCAGTAATTCAAGCCGATAAATCCCGAAAAAATACCAAATGAGCTCCAAAAATTATGAAAACTTCCAGATCACACTTTTTAATTATTTTGAAGAGATTGGTGAAGAAAAATCTTGATTTGGAGCTCGTTTAAAAAATGGTAAAATGTAGGGGCATAAAAGGGCATTTTTGGGAAGAAAAAATCCAAATAAATAGCAAACGGACTCGGATAATTTTGAAAACTTCCAGAACTCAATATTTTATTATTTTGGAAGTATTAAAAAAAGAAAAATTGAATTTGGAGTCCGTTTGATATTTACTTGCATCCGGGGGGCAAAATGGTCATTTCACCCAAGCAACCGAAAAGGGCTTTTTTGGGCCTTTCAAAAATCAGAGCTGGGCTGGAAAATAGAAGTGCTGGAATGACCAAGCCCAAAGAAAGGAGGAAGCTTCTAATTTGTTTTTTAATCAAGTGGTTAAAAATCAAGAGTTAGTTAACCATTCTCTTTGATCAAGCCATGGTGATTAAACCACAAAGGTTAAGAAAGATGTCAACATTATTTTTGCATAGCTGTAATTTGAGAGGGCTGAGATGCTAATCTAAAGGTGGTAATTTCATGACTTTTCATCTTGAATTATTGGCCATTTGATGGAAATTAGGTTACACAAAAATGACAACATCTTGGAGGCTATATAACCATGCATTAAGGCTAGCCCTAAGGGAGGGGAGGCAGATTTTGGTTTCTTCTTTGCCATTTTGGCTGATTTCTCTTAGTTTTTCTTAGTTTTTATCTTCTTGGTTGAGAGCAAAAAAAAGAAAAGTTTAGAAAAAAAGGAAAGTTTGAAGAGAAAAGCTTGAAATATTAGCTTCTTGAGGTTGCTCTTGAGCACCAACTCTTGCACTTTCATTTTCTATTCTTGTTTTTTGCTATTTTAATCTCTACTTGGTGAGTTTTCATTTTAAAATAATGTTTCTTGTTCTTCCTTCATTTCCTTTCTTAAGTATATTTTTCTTACATTTTGTTTTTACAATAAACTCACCATGGCCAAATGGCCTACATTATTTATTTTAAGTTGTTGTTTTTGATTCATTTTATCATATTGTTTATGCTATTTTCTTTATTTTTGATGTTTTAAATATTATGTTATTTCATGTTCTTAAGTTATATTTAATTTGGTTGCTTTGTTTGTTGCCATTTATGTCTTAGATATCATGTTTTTGCATTTTTAATTTTTTGTTTTCATGTTGTTTAAATTTGAGCATGTTTTAGAGTTAGCATATTAAGTGTTTGTGAAAATGCTTGTGTGATTCTTTGCATGATTCTTGTTTTATATCTTAGTGAGCATGTTTTAGATTTGGTATATTAGGTGTTTGTGAAAATGCTTGTGTGATTTTTGTGTTATGACTTAGTTTTTCATGCTAGCATATCAAGTGTTTGTGAAAATGCCATGCTTGTTGGAGCTTGGGGCCATTTGGCTACTCCATGTGTTTTGCATTGTGTGTTGTATTTTTGTCATGCTAGTTGTTAGGTTTTTGCATTTGCATGATATTTGGTTGGATTTTTGAATTAAGCATGCCTTGTGTTTGTGAAAATGCCATGCATGTCTTAGGTCTAGGTTACATTGAATGCCATGCAAGTTCATGTTAGGTCTAGGCCATATTATTTGTGTCATGCATTTTTCTTACATTTAGGTTTAGATCCATGCATTTCATGCATTATGTTTGCTGCATTGTTTCATGCATTTCATGTTCATGCCACTTGAATAATGACTTGAGCCAATTAATGGTTCAAAGTCATGCTCTCTTGAGCACACTTGTGGAAAATTAAGTTTGTCAAATTGATTATTCTACCTTTGTGATTTTTTTTATTTAGCCAATTTTTATCTAACTTTCAAAGAGTCCTAGCTACTGCTTTCAAGTCATTTTATGAGTTTCAAATATTTTTACTTTGGTTTTTAAATGATTTTATCAAAAGCAAAAATGTGTTGGCAAAGCAGTTTTTTTTCTCCTCCAAAAACTCGTACATCTCTGATTTTTCTGGGAACTCATCTTTGATCAGAAAATTAAGCCGATTTGTTTTCGTGTAGTTTTACATGTCCTGAGTCTCCAGTATTTTTTTCAGAATTTTTGGAATTTTTAAAAATAGGGTAAAAAATCGTGGATTAAAACTGGACAGTGGAGTCAGAATTGAATTTAAAGAAAAACAAAGCAGTTTTTTTTTCTCCTCCGAAAACTCGTACATCTCTGATTTTTCTGGGAATTCATCTTTGATCAGAAAATTAAGCCGATTTGTTTTCGTGTAGTTTTACATGTCCTGAGTCTCCAGTATTTTTTTCAGAATTTTTGGAATTTTTAAAAATATGGTAAAAAATCGTGGATTAAAACTGGACAGTGGAGTCAGAATTGAATTTAAAGAAAAACAAAGCAGTTTTTTTCTCCTCCAAAAAACTCGTACATCTATGATTTTTCTGGGAATTCATCTTTGATCCGAAAATTAAACTGATTTGTTTTTGTGTAGTTTTACATGTCCTGAGTCTCCAGTATTTTTTTCAAAATTTTTGGGAATTTTTAAAAATAGGTTAAAAATCGTGGATTAAAACTGGACAGTGGAGTCAGAATTGAATTTAAAGAAAAACCATTTTTCTGTTTTGGTTAATTTACTTAGAGTGGGCTGATTAGGAGGGTTAGCTACTGACTTAGGGTGACTTCTAAGCCTTTTTAAATTCTAAAAATGGTTTTTCAAGTCCCGGGTTAAGGAGAGTCAAGTCCGGATTTTTTTAAACTTAGGAAATTAGAGCCATTTAAAAATTTTTAGCCCAGTTTTTATTTTTAATTCAAGCTTTTCAAAATTGTTTTCAAACAATCACAAAGTATTTTGGTTTTAGAATATTTAATTTGACATATTTTCCTAAGGTAGCCGGATATCTTTTTAGATATACGGATTTCCTTAATTAAAGGAAAATATACATCTCATGCATTGCATTTTTATATTCATGCATTTTATATAATATGTGATTCTTGCCATAATAATTTCTATGTGTCATGACATTTAGGTTGCATTATATTATTTAGATTTTGCTATGTCATTTTATTTATGTCATGCCTATACATATTCATTTCTTTTAAATGTTTTCAAAAAAAGATAATGATTTTCAATAAAAATAAAGATATTCCCGAGTTAAAATAATTCATGAGTTCTCTACCGGGTTTGCTGGAGGGAATATCATCAATTATTATTAATAAATGAATATCTTTCTTTCAAAAAAAGAGAATGATTCGGAAAGTTTTCCAAAACTAATAAAAATTTCTATATTTTGCCACGTTTGTTGGGGAATATAGGAAAATTTTGAATTTATAAATTCCGGATCATTTTCAATAAAAAAATGGAATTATTTTTCTTTAAATTGGGAATTAATTTGAAATACTAAATTTAAAACCAATCTTTACCGAGACTTGAGATAACACACGATTAATAAGGTACCGATTTATACGGGCGTTGTGGGGGTGCTAATCCTTCCCCACACGTAACCGACTCCCGAACCCGCTTCTTTGATTTCTCTGGTTTAAAACGCAGACTTGAAATTGGTTTTTAAAATGTTTTAATTAATTTTTAAAATATTTTATAAAACCGGTTTTAATAGGTGGCCGATCACACCTAGCTAAAAAAGATTGGTGGCGACTCCATGTCTTTTTTAAGGTCATTTTCAAAACCTTCATTTTTCTAGAGGAATTAAGTCGACTTTTCCTCGATTTTTTTAATGTCACGCCTAACGAATAATAAAGTCTTGCGATGAGACTCGTCGTTATTTTTTTTTTAGGTTGCGACAGCTTGGCGACTCCGCTGGGGACATATTAGAGAGTCAGGCCTAGAATTAGTCGTGTGTTATCAAAGTCTCGGTTTTGTTGGTTTAATTGGTATTTGATTTTAATTCCCACATTTTTTTAATAAGGAGAATTTTGAAAATAATAAATTGTTTTTAAATATGTTCATACTCATGTGCATGCATTTTATTTTTGTTCTCTAGTTATTTAAGGTTGTATATTATAATTGCTTGTTGGTTAATGCGTTACACTATTCTTGAATGTTTTAATTGCTAGGGCATTTAGAATAAGGTTTGTAGAATAGGTGGTGAAAGGTTTATTATTCCTCCACACACACTACACGTGCATTTGCATAACATGAATCCTATACCCGGGTTCCGTCCTTTTAAGTGGGAGTAAAGTAACTACGCCTTCGTGATTGATCCTCCGTATGGGCTAGTGAAACACTTTCGGAGTATAAAGTACCTAATGCCTTCGTGATGATCCTCCGCATGGGCATAGGAAAATATACTCTAACGAATTGAACCCGCTTTTATCGAGGTGCCTTACTAGCCTTCACCGGCGACAGTGAGGAACAATTCGGAGCCTTAGAATCGATTCACCCTCATATAGTGAACCTAGGCGAAGCCATGCCGGATTTCCGTTAGATATACCGAAAATAGGAACACATAGAGGGACAGTTCTAAACCTTTTGTTACCTATTTTACACTCCGAATAAGTGTGGTAGATCGGGCAACGATGTACGTACATCGCCCGTAATAAATGTGATACTCCGCCTCGAAGACATCGTGATGCCTAAATAAGCAGATATTGCTGGGGCAGATGTTCATTAGCTGTTTTTTAAAAAAAAAAAAAAAAAAAAAATCTTTTTTCAAGCATTTTGCATGTTGCACATTTCATACATGTGTGAATAGAGCATGTACATTTTTGGTTGTGTTATTGATCTCATTCTTTGCAATAAACAGTTGGTAATTTCATTTGATGATTTCATAAAACCGGTAGTGTCACATGAACATTTGCATATGGTACCATAGTGGGATCCACCCTGAAATTCTTTTGAAAATAATGTGATTGGTTTTTCATAAATAAAAAAAAAAAACACAAAAAAAAAAGCATGTTAAAAAAAAAAAATCATAAATTAGGAGGCAAATCTTGCATAATGAGATTTTTGAATAATCAAGATTTAGGTCCCACCAATTTCGTGTAATCATTGGTTAATTTATTTGTGTCATTTTGACATCGTGTTACAGTCATAACATGCATGATTATTCATTGTAGAATACATTTGTGATATACATGGTCATTCTTTGTACCTACCTTTGTATTAATTCATTTATTCTTAGCATGTATCATTTTGACATCATAGCATGCATGGTCATTCATTGTAGGACACGTTTATAACATGCATAGTCATTATCTGTATATACCTGGCATTAGATTGCATCCATAGCATACATAGTCATCATAATTTCTCTGTATATGTTCATGCATTAACCATCAGTTTATTCATGCACATAGGAATAGAGCATGTATATTCATAATCTTAATCTCATGACATTTTCATTTGCATGAAAGGGGTTCGAGATATGAGGAATGAATCGGAGGAACGATTGGGTGCTTTGGAACGCAATCAAGATGAATATGGACATGAAATCCGAGAGGTGAAGGAACAACTTGCCAAATTGCTAAAAATGGTTGAGGATATGGGTAACAGTAAAGGTGAACTTTCTCAGGGCTTCGCATCATCTTCGGATCAACCAAAACCATTAGGTCTAGAACATACAATCCTTGCTGGATCCTGCACTTGTCAATGCCACAAAGGTTGCAATCCTGATGAAATTGTGGACAAAATCATGAAAATAATTAAACCGGAAAGCCTGATACCAAAGACAGAAACCTCGAATCCAGTACCATACCTGCAAACTGTTCTAGGTCCAAACCAGTATCCCCACCCTACTATGGTCCAATCGTCCATTGGGACGACCACTACGGGATTCCTGAATCCCACTCCATCGTTACCAACTACCAGTTCATACTATTTCCCTCATCAATCACCTTATCCAGTACCTGAGATAGGAACCTCGAGCTATGTACAACCTCCAAAGGCCCCGTGTCCAAATCCATACCCTTACCATGCTGTTCCGCCACATCCCCATGTAAACACTCCGGTTCGAACCTTAGTGCTACCACAAAGTGCCCCAACTCCTAGGCCATGTGTGACTAAGAAACGATCCCAGAATAAGACCCAAATGCATTTTGATCCCATTCCAATCAGCTACCAAGAGCTCCTCCCTATACTGATCCAAAATCACATGGTTGCCTGTGTCCCATTGAAACCCCTGTTACCACCATATCCAATATGGTATAATCCAAATGAAAGATGTGATTATCACTGTGGAATTGTTGGCCATAGCATCGAAGATTGTATAGCAGTCAAAAGGAAAGTGCAAGCTCTCATAGATGCCAAGTGGTTGGATCCAACGACACTGATTGATAAAGGACTGGGAAAACGCCATTAGGATTGGGAGATTTACAGCATTGAAGTGGAAAGACTTCGGTCTTATATGATGTAATAGGATTTCACTTTTTCAGTAGCCGGCTCTTATAGCCTTAGGATGCTAGGAAGAATAAAGTGCTTGTAAAGACAGTTTTAACTACTGCTCAAATTTTGTAAAACATGGTTTATACCATTGTGAACATTGATATGGGAATGAATTGAGTATGCTTCAAATTTATAAGATGTTGATGATTAAGTTCCTCCGATTCTTATTTCCTCCGTGATATCTTCCCCTTTGCATTTTGCATCCCATCAATTATTTGTCAGGTTGCATTCATAACAAACATAGTCAGCATAATTTCTTTGTATATGTTCATGCATTAATTTGCTTATTACATACATCATGTTAGCATTAGGTCGCATTCATGACACACATGGTTAGCATGATTTTCTTTGTATATACTCTATATCAATCATTCATTGTTTGCATGTATCATAATTGACACCGTGTTGCATTCATAGGATATATGATCATTCATTGGGAAACATGCTAAAATGCACATGATTAGTCATTGCATATATCCATGTGTTGATTTGTTTATTCTTTGTTTGCAACATGTTGGCATTGTGATTGCATTTATCACATATATGGTCAGCATGTTTCCATTGTACATATCCATACATCATATTGTTTAGGCTTCACATGCATGAAATTGCATTCATGGCTCATTCATCATGACATACATTTGGGGGAAATAAAATAGAAGTTGGCTTGGCTTTAGGAGTCTTTGAAAGAATTTCCATTTCAAATCAGAAGAAGTACTGAGTACACTTTTAATACAGGCCGGTGCTATGGAGGATGAACAAGTTGCCCGAATGGAAAAAATGGAAAGGGAACAGAGAGAATTGCGAGAACAACTAGCAAAATCTCAAGCAGAATCTAAGGATCAGATGACTAAACTGATGGAGCTAATGTCTGCTGTAATGAAGGGAAAAGGATACACCGAAAACTTTGTCGCCGGAGAAGGGTTAGAGGTACAAAAGGGCCAAGATGAGGTAGCAATAAGTGATGCCCAGAACACTGTTAACCCCGTCAATGTCCTAAAATCAGATGATCCGGCTGAACAGGCAAAGTTGAAAAGGGTTGCAGTAAATGAGGTTGAGTTGGCAGATTCCCAAGGGAAATATCAGTTGTTAGATGAAAGGCTCCGGGCAATAGAAAGAAAAGATGTATTCGAGAGTGTGGAGGCGAAAGAACGATGCTTGGTCCTCGATTTAGTCATTCCTCCTAAGTTCAAGATCCCTGACTTTGTGAAATATGACGGGACGACCGATCCATCAGCCCACATCACTATGTTCTTCCGAAAGATGACAAGTCAGATAGATAATGATAAGCTTTTGATTCACTGCTTTCAGGATAGCCTCAGCGGGTCCGCAATTAGGTGGTATAGTCAGTTGAGCAAGGATCAGATTCGCTCTTGGAATGATGTGGCTGGGGCTTTTCTAAACCAGTACAAGCATATGACCGACAAGACACTTGATCGTCTCACTTTGCAAAATATGGAGAAAAAAGCTACTGAGAGCTTCAAAGAATATGCACAACGGTGGATGAGCTTGGCTGCCCAAATACAACCGCCCTTGACACAAAAGGAAATCACTATCCTTTTTGTGAATACACTGCACGCCCCGTACTATGACAGACTTGTCGGCAATGCTTCGAAGAATTTTGCGGACATGGTAATTTCAGGGGAGATGATTGAGAATGCTATCAATAATGGGAAACTTGAAAGAGAAGGAACATCCAATACCGAGAGAAATAAGGCACCAAGAAAGAAAGAGGAAGATGTCCAAACTATGGAAGATTTCATCCCATATTCCCAATTTCCCTCATACCAATCATGTTACCCTACTGAGGTATCTCCAAGCCTTTATCCTTACCTACCTACCCAAACACCTAATCCTATACCAGCCCTTGCAACAAGGCCTACTTCTAGAAAACGACCGCGAGAAAATCAAGAAAGAATTCCAATCCCCATCCCTGACTTACTGCCATTACTAATAAAGAATCAGTACCTTACCCCGGTACCTTTGAAAATAGCTCCGAATCCATCAGCAAGGAGTTATGACCCTGACAGCAAGTATGATTATCACCTAGGGGTAGTTGGGCATTCAACTGAAAAATGCAGACAACTGAAGGAAATGATTGAAAGTTTTATCCGTGATGGTATTTTGACACCGGAGCTTATCGATCAATGGAAGGCCACTTAGCCCTAAATCAATTTCTTTCAGGGTTTTAGGGGGAGAATTACTACCTTTGAAGGATGTCAATAGGAGCATTTTTGACGCATGTAGTTTTATACACTGTGATGATGAAAGCACTTGTCTCATGTTAACATCTACATGAATTAAATGAATTTTAAATGCTTTGTGTTTGTTGTGTTTTAAATAAACGTGAATTTACAAAAACAAGCATTAAGGAAGTTTTAATAATGGATAGTCTCAAGAAGATTGATGATCAGTGTTAGAAATGACCCAACACCATCCCCCTCTTTTTTGGGCTTCTCTATACCTAAACCTTGAATCAATAACACTTGAAAGACCTAATGCTTCAAGGAAAAATGAATGAAAAAAAGAGAAGCATTGGCATTGCAAAATAAGCAAGGATGTAAATCCTAGTCTAGGCTATGAACAAAGGAACGAACTTTTTCAAAATTTTCGAATTCCTTGAAATTCAAACAAATGAGACATTCTTTCAAGAGTCTAGATTTTGATAATTTGGTGTGTGTCAAGATTGTGCTAAAACCATTCATGACCTTTCCCAATGACCACAAAACACTAATTGCCCAGACATCACTTCATGATTGACACCCTGGGGCACAATGATTAAACTAGATTATCCCTTGTCCCAGAGAAAACCTATTTTTGGGTCATATTTTCCTTGTCTCTTCAAAGAACTCAGATTGGAAACTCAACCTTTTCAAAACAGACCTAGACTTGCCATGTTCCTCGTTGATACAAATTCGCATGGTTAATCAAATTGGGGCATCATATGTGGAAATGATGGATACATAGTGAATAAGGATGGACTAAGTGCATGAATCATTGGGGCATGCGATGAAAAAACAAAAAAAAAACAAAAAAAAAGAAGAAAAAATTTGTGATATCATGCATATGATAATTCGGATGAATCCAAAGTGCAAAATGAAATTCTGAATATCCATTTCCCCTGGGGATTGCTTTTCAATGTGAATATTTGTGCTTGACATGAGAAATGGCCATCTTTCATATCCCTTTCACACAAAAAGGAATTATCCATAGTCACCCCTTTTGAGCCAAAAGAATTCTTTCTTCTTTGAACCCTGATCAAGGATTACCCTCTACACTGGGGGCAAATGCGAGGAAAGATCTTTTCAAAGATCATTGAGAAATGAGTGACAGCTCAGGGACAGACACAAAGCAAATGGAGCCCCGAATAAATACGGGCGCACTCTGTCAAAGAAAAAAGAAGAGGAAAAGATGACGAAATGAAAGCCAAGAAAAACAAACAAAAAACACAATAAAAAAATGTGTGTGAAAGACATGGCAAATTGAAAGCCAAAAGCAAGGAAGAAAAAGAGCAAAATCAAAAAGAAAGAAATGTCCAAGAAGAGACACATGCTTCAAAGAAAATCCTCTTCAAGAAAGGATCCTTGATCTGATTACCCTCAAACACATATTTTGGGCCTATTTATCCTTTCTTTCTGAATCCTGAGCCATGGCCTACATTACGTGCTTTAAAAGTCCATTTTGATCAAGCATGAATGTTTAATTTGAAGGGTTTTCCTCAGATTTTATCCCATCTTATCAAATTCTCATTTCACTAAGGAAGAATTTAGAATTCTCAAGTGCATGGTAAAAAAAAAAAAAAAAGAGAAAAATTGAAAAGAATGGGACTCTAGGGCGAAAACCCAAAAAAAACGGGCGGTCTAGTGTAGAATGGGAATTTTCGATGCCATCGATGATAGTGCCGATACCCCAAAAGAAAAGATCTTATTAAAAGAGTGGTCATCGAGGAACATCTAGGAATTCCTGAACCCCCCAAATTGTCAGCTCTCATTCGGAGGATTGTCTTCAAAAACTGAAACTTTGTTCCCAAGATTAAACTTTCCGGTTTAAACATCCCAGCCAATCTTGATGCTTGACAAAATGCCTTGATATGGAAACTAAAAGAATGTTGAATTTGTTTGGTTCTCAATGAATTCATGATTTATAAAACCTGTTCCATTTGTGAGCCTAGAAGGGATATACATTTTTGTCATGAAGTTTTCCTGGAAAAGCCAGAATCTTGTTATACCAAGCCTTGCCAATCCAGTTGAAAAAACCCAGATTGATACTTAGAGAAATTTCTAACAATGATCATCAGTCTTCAAAAGATTTGTACATCACACATTGTGGGGTTAATATTTTTTGTTCAGAAGTTTTCAAAATGCGAAAACAAATAAAAAGATTTTTTTGAAATACCCATTTTGATGTTGGCATGAGACAAGGATTTTTCTAACTCAAAGGTGTAGAACTGCCAGGATAGGTCTTGACTTCCAGATATGAGAAGAAGAAATAGAACCCGGTTCAGATCTCTGTTGATGAAAGTTTGAAAAACTGTTGGGGCAAAGAGAATAGCCAAAATGAATTGAAGATATACTCTGATTTGAAGAGGAAAAATGAATTTGAAAGGCTAAGCCAAAGTCTAGAAAAACAGCCGGGGGCACTTGCATCACTCATGAGCACTCATCTCTTTATCGAGCTTTTGCATCTGCACAGTGTCGGCAAGCATTTGCATCATTCATGGGTATTTGCATTGGCATTATTCCATAAGCATCTGTATTTTACCTTTACATTTACATTCTTCATGGAATTCGTATTTGTGTCATCTCAAGCAATTGCATCATTTCTAGAATCATTGCATTTTCATTACTGTGTGGTAATTGTAGTTACACCATTCATAAACCAGTTACATGAACACAATTAGTAGGGGCATCTGCATCATGAAACATGGGCATCAATCCAAGTCATTTACATTTGCATTAAAGACATTTGCACCAGTTTAAGTCATTTCGTGTCTTATTCAACACCTGCATCTGCATCAAAAAGCATTCGCATCTTCTCAAAATCGTTAGGGTAATTTTCAACAATTCTTCAAAGAACATTTTTAAGACCTCCGGGCATAATTTTTCAAATCACAGGTAAGACCTCCGGGCAACATCTTTAAGACCTCCGGGCATAACTTTTTTCAGGGGTAAGGCCTCCGGGCACTATTCTTAAGACCTTCGGGCATCATTTTTAAAGTCGCATACAGCGCATTTTTTCCAAATTATGGGTAAGGCCTCCGGGCACCATTCTTAAGACCTCCGGGCATCATTTTTAAAGTCGCATACAGCGCATTTCTTCCAAATCACGGGTAAGGCCTCCGGGCACCATTCTTAAGACCTCCGGGCATCATTTTTAAAGTCGCATACAGTGCATTTTTTTCAAATCACGGGTAAGGCCTCCGGGCACCATTCTTAAGACCCCCGGGCATCATTTTTAAAGTCGCATACAGCGCATTTTTTCCAAATCACGGGTAAGGCCTCCTGGCACTATTCTTAAGACCTCCGGGCATCATTTTTAAAGTCGCATACAGCGCATTTTTTCCAAATCACGGGTAAGGCCTCCTGGCACCATTCTTAAGACCTCCGGGCATCATTTTTAAAGTCGCATACAGCGCATTTTTTCCAAATCACGGGTAAGGCCTCCGGGCACCATTCTTAAGACCTCCGGGCATCATTTTTAAAGTCGCATACAGCGCATTTTTTTCAAATCACGGGTAAGGCCTCCGGGCACCATTCTTAAGGCCTATGGGCACCATTTTTAAGACCTCCGGGCATAATTTTTCAAATCACAGGTAAGACCTCCGGGCAACATCTTTAAGACCTCCGGGCATAACTTTTTTCAGGGGTAAAACCTCCGGGCACCAATTTTTAAGACCTCCGGGCACCAATTTTTAAGACCTCCGGGCACCATTTTAAGACCTCCGGGCATAATTTTTCAAATCACAGGTAAGACCTCCAGGCAACATCTTTAAGACCTCCGGGCATTATTTTTTTTAGGGGTAAGACCTCCGGGCACTAATTTTTAAGACCTCCGGGCATAATTTTTTTCAAATCATAGGTAAGACCTCTGGGCAACATCTTTAAGACCTCCGGGCATAACTTTTTTTCAGGGGTAAGACCTCCGGGCACCAATTTTTAAGACCTCTGGGCATAATTTTTCAAATCACAGGTAAGACCTCCGGGCAACATCTTTAAGACCTCCGGGCATAACTTTTTTCAGGGGTAAGACCTCCGGGCACCAATTTTTAAGACCTCCGGGCACCAATTTTTAAGACCTCCGGGCACCATTTTAAGACCTTCGGGCACCAATTTTAAAGCCCTTCGAGCATAAATTTTTCTTTTGAAATCGAATTCATTCCCTTAAGACGAATCGAGCCTTGTTTAGGCAGGGAATTCAATTTAAGGACAAAATCTTCAATTTATTGTTTTTAAAAAAAAATGAAAAAAAAAAAAAAAAAAAAAGGAAAAAAGAAAAAAGAAAAAAGAAAAAAAGAAGAAAGAAGAAAGAAGAAAAAAATGAAAAAATGAAAAATAGAAAATGAAAAAAATTAAAATGAAAAAGAAACCCCTTTCCCTTTCCTTCACATGTGATGTCACTGACCGTACAAAATTAGTGTCGGTTTATCTTTGCCTGATTCCTGATTCTCAGCAATAGCCAAAGAGGGGCAGCTGTAGACACCTAATTTTGTCCGGACCACTAAACAGGTATGTTTTCTTCCCATATTGATGTTCCCAAGTGTAAAAAGACTGTTTTCATCCTGCAGGTGGTACTCCGAGACTTAGTTTAAGAGGGCGAGCACAAAAAGTCAAACTTGAAAAAAAAGTCAACCCCGAAAAAGTCAACCCCGAAAAAGTCAACCCCGAAAAAGTCAACCCCAGAAAGTCAACTACTGAAAAAGTCAACCCACTTTCAAAATCAAGATTTTAAGTTCAATTGAAAAATGGCGAAAGGATTTTGATAATCCGAGGTCTACATTGAAAGATATGGAGTTCGGAAGTTGGGATTTGGAGATTCAGTAGAAAGGAAACCCTAATCCGAGAAATTTGGGGAAAAGTGCTTAAACGATCAAACTGGTCGAAATTGAAGGTTCCAAATGAAAGATAAGCACTGACTACGGGTAATGGAGAAGTCACTTGCAAGAAAAACCGAAAAAAAAAAAGTCAATCCGGGAGAAAACCGAGAATTAGGGTTTTTAGTGGATTTCGGTGAAATCGGGAAGAATCACAGAAATGGCCCGACTTGGTAAGACCAAAGCCCCCAATGGATGAGGAATGATTAAAAAGGATGGCCCAAGGCTCAGATTGAAGAAAATATGAAAATCGGACTTGTTTTGAGCAAAACCGGTTTTCGGAGGTAAAAGGGCAAAATTGGAAAAATTTGGGAAAAATAGCAAATGGACTCCGAAAATTATGGAAAATTTGTCAATCTCATTCTTAAATCATTTGAAGGAGATTGGCGAAAGAAAATCTTGATTCCGAGTTCGTTTGCAAAATGGCCAAATCCCGGGCTTCTTATGCAGTAATTCAAAAAGGAAAATCCCGGAAAAATAGCAAATGGACTCCAAAAATTCTGAAATTTGGCAAATCTCAATTTTAAATTACTTGGAAGAGATTGGCGAAAGAAAATCTTGATTTCGAGTTCGTTTGCAAAATGGCCAAATCTCGGGCCTCCTATGCAGTAATTCAAGCCGATAAATCCCGAAAAAATACCAAATGAGCTCCAAAAATTATGAAAACTTCCAGATCACACTTTTTAATTATTTTGAAGAGATTGGTGAAGAAAAATCTTGATTTGGAGCTCGTTTAAAAAATGGTAAAATGTAGGGGCATAAAAGGGCATTTTTGGGAAGAAAAAATCCAAATAAATAGCAAACGGACTCGGATAATTTTGAAAACTTCCAGAACTCAATATTTTATTATTTTGGAAGTATTAAAAAAAGAAAAATTGAATTTGGAGTCCGTTTGATATTTACTTGCATCCGGGGGGCAAAATGGTCATTTCACCCAAGCAACCGAAAAGGGCTTTTTTGGGCCTTTCAAAAATCAGAGCTGGGCTGGAAAATAGAAGTGCTGGAATGACCAAGCCCAAAGAAAGGAGGAAGCTTCTAATTTGTTTTTTAATCAAGTGGTTAAAAATCAAGAGTTAGTTAACCATTCTCTTTGATCAAGCCATGGTGATTAAACCACAAAGGTTAAGAAAGATGTCAACATTATTTTTGCATAGCTGTAATTTGAGAGGGCTGAGATGCTAATCTAAAGGTGGTAATTTCATGACTTTTCATCTTGAATTATTGGCCATTTGATGGAAATTAGGTTACACAAAAATGACAACATCTTGGAGGCTATATAACCATGCATTAAGGCTAGCCCTAAGGGAGGGGAGGCAGATTTTGGTTTCTTCTTTGCCATTTTGGCTGATTTCTCTTAGTTTTTCTTAGTTTTTATCTTCTTGGTTGAGAGCAAAAAAAAGAAAAGTTTAGAAAAAAAGGAAAGTTTGAAGAGAAAAGCTTGAAATATTAGCTTCTTGAGGTTGCTCTTGAGCACCAACTCTTGCACTTTCATTTTCTATTCTTGTTTTTTGCTATTTTAATCTCTACTTGGTGAGTTTTCATTTTAAAATAATGTTTCTTGTTCTTCCTTCATTTCCTTTCTTAAGTATATTTTTCTTACATTTTGTTTTTACAATAAACTCACCATGGCCAAATGACCTACATTATTTATTTTAAGTTGTTGTTTTTGATTCATTTTATCATATTGTTTATGCTATTTTCTTTATTTTTGATGTTTTAAATATTATGTTATTTCATGTTCTTAAGTTATATTTAATTTGGTTGCTTTGTTTGTTGCCATTTATGTCTTAGATATCATGTTTTTGCATTTTTAATTTTTTGTTTTCATGTTGTTTAAATTTGAGCATGTTTTAGAGTTAGCATATTAAGTGTTTGTGAAAATGCTTGTGTGATTCTTTGCATGATTCTTGTTTTATATCTTAGTGAGCATGTTTTAGATTTGGTATATTAGGTGTTTGTGAAAATGCTTGTGTGATTTTTGTGTTATGACTTAGTTTTTCATGCTAGCATATCAAGTGTTTGTGAAAATGCCATGCTTGTTGGAGCTTGGGGCCATTTGGCTACTCCATGTGTTTTGCATTGTGTGTTGTATTTTTGTCATGCTAGTTGTTAGGTTTTTGCATTTGCATGATATTTGGTTGGATTTTTGAATTAAGCATGCCTTGTGTTTGTGAAAATGCCATGCATGTCTTAGGTCTAGGTTACATTGAATGCCATGCAAGTTCATGTTAGGTCTAGGCCATATTATTTGTGTCATGCATTTTTCTTACATTTAGGTTTAGATCCATGCATTTCATGCATTATGTTTGCTGCATTGTTTCATGCATTTCATGTTCATGCCACTTGAATAATGACTTGAGCCAATTAATGGTTCAAAGTCATGCTCTCTTGAGCACACTTGTGGAAAATTAAGTTTGTCAAATTGATTATTCTACCTTTGTGATTTTTTTTATTTAGCCAATTTTTATCTAACTTTCAAAGAGTCCTAGCTACTGCTTTCAAGTCATTTTATGAGTTTCAAATATTTTTACTTTGGTTTTTAAATGATTTTATCAAAAGCAAAAATGTGTTGGCAAAGCAGTTTTTTTTCTCCTCCAAAAACTCGTACATCTCTGATTTTTCTGGGAACTCATCTTTGATCAGAAAATTAAGCCGATTTGTTTTCGTGTAGTTTTACATGTCCTGAGTCTCCAGTATTTTTTTCAGAATTTTTGGAATTTTTAAAAATAGGGTAAAAAATCGTGGATTAAAACTGGACAGTGGAGTCAGAATTGAATTTAAAGAAAAACAAAGCAGTTTTTTTTTCTCCTCCGAAAACTCGTACATCTCTGATTTTTCTGGGAATTCATCTTTGATCAGAAAATTAAGCCGATTTGTTTTCGTGTAGTTTTACATGTCCTGAGTCTCCAGTATTTTTTTCAGAATTTTTGGAATTTTTAAAAATATGGTAAAAAATCGTGGATTAAAACTGGACAGTGGAGTCAGAATTGAATTTAAAGAAAAACAAAGCAGTTTTTTTCTCCTCCAAAAAACTCGTACATCTATGATTTTTCTGGGAATTCATCTTTGATCCGAAAATTAAACTGATTTGTTTTTGTGTAGTTTTACATGTCCTGAGTCTCCAGTATTTTTTTCAAAATTTTTGGGAATTTTTAAAAATAGGTTAAAAATCGTGGATTAAAACTGGACAGTGGAGTCAGAATTGAATTTAAAGAAAAACCATTTTTCTGTTTTGGTTAATTTACTTAGAGTGGGCTGATTAGGAGGGTTAGCTACTGACTTAGGGTGACTTCTAAGCCTTTTTAAATTCTAAAAATGGTTTTTCAAGTCCCGGGTTAAGGAGAGTCAAGTCCGGATTTTTTTAAACTTAGGAAATTAGAGCCATTTAAAAATTTTTAGCCCAGTTTTTATTTTTAATTCAAGCTTTTCAAAATTGTTTTCAAACAATCACAAAGTATTTTGGTTTTAGAATATTTAATTTGACATATTTTCCTAAGGTAGCCGGATATCTTTTTAGATATACGGATTTCCTTAATTAAAGGAAAATATACATCTCATGCATTGCATTTTTATATTCATGCATTTTATATAATATGTGATTCTTGCCATAATAATTTCTATGTGTCATGACATTTAGGTTGCATTATATTATTTAGATTTTGCTATGTCATTTTATTTATGTCATGCCTATACATATTCATTTCTTTTAAATGTTTTCAAAAAAAGATAATGATTTTCAATAAAAATAAAGATATTCCCGAGTTAAAATAATTCATGAGTTCTCTACCGGGTTTGCTGGAGGGAATATCATCAATTATTATTAATAAATGAATATCTTTCTTTCAAAAAAAGAGAATGATTCGGAAAGTTTTCCAAAACTAATAAAAATTTCTATATTTTGCCACGTTTGTTGGGGAATATAGGAAAATTTTGAATTTATAAATTCCGGATCATTTTCAATAAAAAAATGGAATTATTTTTCTTTAAATTGGGAATTAATTTGAAATACTAAATTTAAAACCAATCTTTACCGAGACTTGAGATAACACACGATTAATAAGGTACCGATTTATACGGGCGTTGTGGGGGTGCTAATCCTTCCCCACACGTAACCGACTCCCGAACCCGCTTCTTTGATTTCTCTGGTTTAAAACGCAGACTTGAAATTGGTTTTTAAAATGTTTTAATTAATTTTTAAAATATTTTATAAAACCGGTTTTAATAGGTGGCCGATCACACCTAGCTAAAAAAGATTGGTGGCGACTCCATGTCTTTTTTAAGGTCATTTTCAAAACCTTCATTTTTCTAGAGGAATTAAGTCGACTTTTCCTCGATTTTTTTAATGTCACGCCTAACGAATAATAAAGTCTTGCGATGAGACTCGTCGTTATTTTTTTTTTAGGTTGCGACAAATATGAATGAATGAACAAGTAAAAGGAATAAATAAGTGGTTAAGTGTATGAACATAAACGAATTTCAAAAATGAATGATTATAAATATGAGTAAATGTACAAATGAACAAACAAAATATATAAAATATGAATGCATTTGAATGTATTGGCCCTGGGATAATTTCAACCGAACTGTTTTTCATTGATTTCTTGGAACTAAATACATCACAGATAGAATAGAAGGATCACTGCCTAAGATAAGTCTGTAATTCGCCTTTCAAAGTGCTATTACAAAATTAGTCCTATAATGACTTTCTCGGATTTTGGACTTTCTTTCACAGTCTCCTTTTGATTGCCCTGCTCTTCAATCTGACCCCTACTTGTTCACGGCCCCTTGACGTGTCAGTAGAAGCATCACCGTGTAAGCTTTCCTTAGCTTGCTTCTCCAATTGATTGGCTCGGGCTTCCTCATGCTTCGCTCTCTCTTTCCAGTAGTTATTCTCCTTCTTGAGGTTTTTGACCTCATGTTCCCACTCCCCGTAAGTCTTGAGGGTCCCCTCAAATCTGAGCTCAAAGCCGTACCTCTTGTTCTCCAAATGTGATTCCTGAAGATCGCCCTTAGCAGTGTCCCTTTCTCTCTTGATCTTTTCCTTTTCTCTTTCTCGAGCTGATTCCCTATTTTTCATGTCCTCAAGCTCTTCTTGTAGTCGGGCAATCTCCTTGCTCATCTGGACCTTATTTTTTTTCTTCAAATTCTGCCCTTGCGATTTCTAGCTCTGATGGCATTTCCCTCGGTGGCGCATTCATGAACTGGACCTCTTCCCTATCTGATGTCAACAGTCTATCATTAACCCTTAATTCCCTCCATACCAGGTAATCAGGTGTGACGATGTCGGCATATCTGGCCACTTTTATCTGGTGAGTTTTCTTCCATGCTTTAATCACTGCCCGTACCTTTCCAAAATACCCATCCTCTCCATAAGTGAACTCTGATGATCCTAGATTATGAGTCACGAGTGTGAATTGCCGAGACTCAACCTGTCTATGCACCAACAAAGGCGCATAACTCACAGACCCCCAAATTTTGAGTAGTGGAACTCCCGAGTTGTCCCCACATTTATACATAATCGACATAGGAACCATCCATGGAGCTCTCCAAGTCACCATCTCCCCTTTTCGATTCCGGAACATGTTGACCCATTTCTCTTTATCCCCATCTTCAGGCCAGTCATTTTGAAGGAATTCCCTAATTGAAACTAAAGACTTCATGTACGGTTTGAAGGAAACCTTTTCTATCATCCAAAAGTGACTTTGAATCCAAATATAAAGGAGTTGTACACACCCCTTTATTCTCCCTTGTCCTGCCCTTTTACAAAAATTCAAAGATCGGATAGTTTCAGCTATGATGGCCGGAGATGGGTTGATCTTCTGTGCTAATTTTTCAAAGAAATCAAACACGGCTATATCCACATGACCCAATATCTTCAGGAATATGATTAATCCGTAGATGGCTAAGGCGAAGATGTCCATGGCTTTTTCTTTGTCGGAACAACCCAATATCAACTATCGGAGAGTTTCCCACAGAATGCATCCATTTTTTTGCTTTGTGTCCACATGACTCTCAACCCATGTTGTATCCATTCCTGTGATCCTAGCCACTTTCCTCTTAAAACCTGAAGGTTTCACTTTCTTCAAATATACCCGATCAGGATTAGGACATTCAATACGTAATAGTGCTGAATATTCTTCAATCAGTGGGGCCATATCCTCCTTGTTAAAAGTGAAACATCTATAAGCAGTGTTCTTAAACTTCGGGTATCTAACAGAAATCCGGCATGGCTTCGCCTAGGTTCACTATATGAAGGTGAATCGGTTCTAAGGCCCCGAATTGTTCCTCACTGTCGCCTGTGAAGGCTAGTAAGGCACCCCAATAAAAGCGGGTTCAATTCGTTAGAGTATATTTTCCTATGCTCGTACGGAGGATTATCACGAAGGCATTAGGTACTTTATACTCTGAAAGTGTTTCACTAGCCCATACGGAGGATCATCACGAAGGCGTAGTTACTTTATTCCCACTTAAAAGGACGGAACCCGGGTAGAGGATTCATGTTATGCAAATGCAAATATACTGTGTGCGGAGTAACAAAACAAACATGTCACCACCTATTCTACACCCCTTATTCTAAATACCCCACTAAAATCAAACAATTTAAAGCATCAGTCAAGCAAACATATAAATATACGCAACAAAATAACCAGAGAATAAATAATAATATGCATGCATATGAAGATGGACATATTTAAAACATTTTATTATTTTCAAAATTCTCTTTATTATTTTAAAAATATGAGAATTAAAATTAAATACCAATTAAACCAACAAAACCGAGACTTAGATAACACACGACTAATTCTAGGCCTGACTCTCTAATAGTCCCCAGTGGAGTCGCCAAGCTGTCGCAACCTAAAAAAATAACAAGCGTCTCATCGCAAGACTTTATTATTCGTTAGGCGTGACATTAAAAAAAGAGGAAAAGTCGACTTAATTCCTCTAGAAAAACGAAGGTGTCGATACGTGATCCCGAATCGCGGGAGACCCGTTCGAGTGAGGGGGAAACGAAATCAGAGGAAAAGATGACTTAATTCCTCTTGAAATAAAATAAAAGGTCGAGGGTATGAAAACGGCCTCGTAAAAAGACATGGAGTCGCCACCAATCTTTTTTATCTAGGTGTGATCAGCCACCTATGAAAACCGGTTTTATAAAACATTTTAAAATTAATTAAAACATTTTTAAAAACAATTTCAAGTCTGCGTTATAAACCAGAGAAATCAAAGAAGCGGGTTCGGGAGTCGGTTACATGCGGGGAAGGATTAGCACCCCCACAACGCCCGTGTAAATCGCTACCTTATTAATCGTGTGTTATCTCAAGTCTCGGTAAAAAAGTTGGCTTTTAATTTAGTATTTCAAGTTAATTCCCAATTTTAAGAAAAATAATTCCATTTTTAATTGAAAATGATCCGGAATTTATTAATTCAAAAATTTCCTATATTCCCCGACAAAATCGGCAAAATATAGAAATTTTTATTCATTTGGAAAACTTTCCGAATCATTCTCGTTTTTTTTTAAAAGAAAGATATTCCTTTATTAATGATAATTGATGATATTCCCTCCAGCAAACCCGGTAGGGAATTCATGAATTATTTTAACTCGGGAATATCTTTATTTTTATTGAAAATCATTATCTTTTTCAAAATATTTAAAAATATAAACATGAACATGTATGACATAAATAAAATGACATGGCAAAGTCTAGATAAGATAATGCAACCTAAATGATATGACATAATATATTCTAGGTGAAATGAAAAATCCTAAGTATCATGGTATATTCTAAATGAGATAAAATGATTTAAAATGACATGGCAATTTTTAAATGATATGGCATATTTTAAATGACATGGCATGTTATAAATAAAATAACCTAAATGACATGGAATATGATCTAAATGACAAGAAATGACATGAAGTTAAAATAATGCTAACATATAATATGCATGAAAATAAAAATAATAATGCATGAACATAGTATATGCTAAACAATATGACAAAAATAACTAAATAAAAAGCATAGGATATCATGAAACATTCAAAATCATATGGCATAAAATGTGAATTAAAATAATAATAATACCATGGAAAATATCATAGCAAAGATCACACATTTAAATAAAATGCATGAACATGAAAAATGCAATGCATGAAAATGTATTTTTTCCTCTAAATAAAGAAATCCGTATATCTAAAAGGATATTCGGCTACCTTAGGAAAATATATCAAATTAGATTTTCTAGAAAAAACAAAACTTTGTGATTGTTTAAAAACTATTTTGAGGAAAACTTGAATAAAAATTAAAACCCTTACCAAACCCTTTTAAAATGGCTCTAATTTCCTAAGTTTAAAATCTCGGACTTAACTACCCTTAACCCGAGATTTATAAAATCATTTTTAAAGTTTAAAAAGGCTTAGAAACTACCCTAAGACAGTAGCTAAAGCTTCTAACCAACCCCCTCTAAATGCCCAAATTCAACCATTATTCCTCTTTTGATTTCAAATCTGCCTCTACTGTCCGGTTTTTCCACACGATTTTTTAGCCTATTTTTAAAAATTCAAAAAAATCTAAAACAAATACTGGAGACTCAAAACATGTAAATCTATACGAAAAAAAATTGGCTTAATTTTTTGATTAAAGATGACTGCCCAGAAAAATCAGAAGTTTGAGTATTGGGTAAAAAAAAACTGTTTTGTCAAAACACATTTTTTGCCTTTGATAAATTCATCCAAAAATCAAAATAGAAATTGTTGGAGATCATCCTAAAGACCTAAGGACAGTAGCTAAAACATTTAAAAACCTTGGACAAAAATTGGCTAAGTAAAAAAATCACAAAGGTAGAACAATCAATTTGACAATTCCTTAATTTTCCACAAGTATGCTCAAGAGAGCATGACTTTGAGCCATTAATTGGCCTAAGTCACAAATCAAGTGGCAATGACATGGAATGCATGAACATGAAGCAAATGAAATGTATGAAATGCATGGTCTAAAGGTCTAAATGGTAAAGGAAATGCATGACAATTCAAGACAACCTAAATGCCTAGCATGAATTTGCATGGCAATAAATGCTATCCTAACTCAATATGCATGCAATGCTTGATAATGCAAATATGACTTGGACGTAATATGTTATGAATATGCATGAAAATGCTAATGTGACCTAAGACCTAAATAGCATAGTAATGCATGATAATACCAATGTGATTTAAGACTCAATATGCATGGCAACACCAATATGGCCTAGACCTAAATGTAATGAACATGCATAGCAATACTATGAACATACAATGACCAATGAAACTAATGTCAATGCTGGAACAAACAGCAACTAATACACAATTTCAAGATATGAGGATGCAAAGCATGTTACCTAAAGAAAACGCAAATGCATGACAAGGCAAGGGATGCATGAAGAGGCTAAATGATCACATGAGACTCTAATGAAATCCTATTTAGTAAATGAAACAAGTACATGACAAATCATATTAAGATGCATAATGTCATGACATTTTCATAAGCATATAATATACTAAAATAAAAAATGCACAAGCTCATGGCATGAAAATGCAAACAAGTTAAGACACAAAAGGAAAATGCACATGCAAGGCACACAAAAAGGAGTTGCCGAATAAAAAAAAGAATGATGGCATTTTATCATAACATTTTCATAAGCACATGGCATACTAAAATCAAAATATACAATTTCATGGCATGGAGATGCAAACAAGTTAAGAAGCAAAAGGAAAATGCACATGCAAGGCATACAAAATGGAGTTGCCGAATGGTCATGAAACAAAACCAAGAAAATGCAAACATGTAAGACATGATACATGAAAAAAATGCACAACATGAGTATATGAACAACAATGGCCGAATATGCAAGGATGCAATATCAAGCATGGAAATGAAATATATAAGTAAATATAGCATAGAAAATAATGTAAAGAACATATATATAAAAGATTAACATAGACATACAAAACAAATAACAAGCAAAACTAGTAAGTAAAACAAGGAAAGTTAAGCTCTATGGTTGGTATCAAATGGGCATAGCCTCTCACCTAACCATAATCACTTGGTCTTGCCAAGATCATGAAGCCTTTCCATCTCAATAAAACAAAAAATAAACCATGCAAAACAGAAAATAAGGTGAGCTTCATGGTAGGTAAAAACGGGCATAACCTCTCTCCTAACCATGGTCACTTGGTCTAGCCCAGATCATGTAGCCATTTCAACCTTTTTTGCTTCATATTTTGTAAAAAAATCAGAACCTTAGAATACACTAAAAACCTTGTAAAAATCATTTTTCACAACCACATACAAGGAAGAAAAAAAAGAAAACCAAGACAAATAAAATAGACACATTCGGCCATAACATGAAACCATAAGAAAAAAATTACTTTCCACCATTTTAAAGAAGAAGAAGAGATGAAAACATAAGTAAACATTAAAAAACTTTATTTCTATGAAAAATGTAGTAGGAAAACATGGTAGAAAAATCAAGAAAACACCGTGGAAATCAAGAAGAAAGCTATGCTAGAGCTTGTTAGAGATGACTACATTCAAGCTCTCTATTGAAAATCTTTTTTTTCTTTCTTTCAAAACCTTTTTCTTTGCAAAATTAGCTACTATTTCCAGCAAAAAAACCTCTAAAAAAAATGAAATCCTCCTCCTCCCTTTAGCCTTGGCCTAATGGCCCCTTAACCCTTGGATGGGAATTGCACTTTTTCTCCTCCAATCTTGGCCTTTAGATTAAGATATTTTGATGACAACATAAAAATATCATCTTGCCAATTGATAGCAGCCCTTAAGATGTGTACTCAGCCCTTGTAGTAACCTTATCCCTTAGATTCAAAAGAGGACCAATCCCATGCATTCACTTGCTTGCCCCTCTTGAGTGCCTACCCTTGGATGAGTTGTGCTCTTCCATTCTTGGTCATTGGATGAGGACAACATAAAAATGACATCTTGAAGATTAAATCCAGCCCTCAACATTTGTACTCAGCCCTTATAGATGGCCTATGCCATTGGATGAAAAGAGATAATCCCATGCACACTCTTGCTCAACCGAATGGATGCTCACCCTTGGATGAATTGTGCTCATCTTTTTCTTCCATTCTTGGCCATTAGATGAGGGTTATTTTATGACAAATAAAAATGTCATCTTGGCATTTAAATTTGGCCATTGGATGGTGCATTCAACTTTCCTACAAGGCACCTAAGCCATTGGATGAAGGGGGGACCATTTGCAAGGTGTTAGTGGTAGCATGTGGCTTGATAGTGACTAGGGAATTAAATTGTTCAAGCTTCCTTCTTCTCCTCTATGTTGGCTGACCAAGGGAAGAAAAAATCCCAGCAATTGCTTCCTCTTTCATATTTTCCTCAATTAACAATTTGCCCTTTTTGGTTTTTCCATACAGAGCAATCAAGTCTTAGGGATGGATGAGACGCCCGCGCAAGGATCTCAATTCTCATTAAGAGGTCGAACCAAGGACCTATGGAAGTCGGGGCTACCCTGTCCCCATGGGTAACGCAACAGTGTCCTGAGGGAGGAGTTTAGAGGCCTTATAGTAGCACGAACTTCTTTTTCTTTCTAGGTCATGCGAAGGGGGCCAGTCCAAGATCGTACTGTTCCTCTACAAAGACAATAGACGCTCTCAACGGCTAGGCGTCACTCTCTTTCTGAGTTATTCCAGCTTCTTCATTCTTTCGTGCCGCGGTGAAGAAAAAAGAGGGCCGTCTCAGGGAAGGTTGGTGAAAATCCCAATAGAACGACATTTACCGTTACACGTCGATCGTGCACACTTGTGGCAATTTGAACTCATGCGCTTTGCTCGTCGCTTCTTTGCATAAGTGCTTCTACCTGTACCTGGTAAATGCAAAACAGGAAGATATTCATCTTCACGTACCTTGGCTTCAATTATCCAACGCATGTCTTCAGGAATCCCTTTGTGCATAAGCATTCTTAATCTTTCAAATCGAACTTGGTAAAGCTTCAGTAAAATATTCCGAGGAAAAGGAGGAAATCGTTTCTGCAATCTTTTGAGAATATCATCCATCCTGAAAAAAAAATGAAATAAAATAAAATGAAAGAGAAATTGAAAGAGAAATTTATATACAATATCAGTTTTGTGGGTAGCTGATGGAACCGACTTAAATAATCACGGAGTACCGTTATCCGCCATTTAACCGGGGTTAAAAAAAAAATTATATTTACATATAGTTATTTTCAAAACAAGGATCAGAAAGAAAAACAATCTCTTCTTGAGTAACATGATTTTCCAAAAAGAGTTTGAGTCTTTATCCATTTACCTTGAATACGTTACCATTTTGAGGATTCTCAATGTCAACTGCTCCATAATGATACACATGCTTAACCACAAATGGGCCAGTCCATCTTGATCTCAACTTACCAGGAAATATGTGAAGTCTAGAATTATAAAGTAGAACTTTTTGCCCAACATCAAATGTTTTTCTTGAAATTAACTTGTCATGAAAGGCTTTAGTTCTTTCTTTATGAATTTTAGAATTCTCATATGCATCATTTCTGAGTTCCTCAAGTTCATTTATTTGTAATTTTCGTAAATTAGAAGCGTCATCAAGGTTTGAGTTGAACATTTTAATGGCCCAATATGCTTTATGCTCAAGTTCCACAGGTAAATGACAAGGTTTTCCATAAACTAGCCTATAAGGAGACATGCCCAATGCTGTTTTAAAAGCTGTTCGATAGGCCCATAATGCATCGTTAAGTCTAAGAGACCAATCTTTGCGATTTGGATTAACCGTCTTTTCCAAAATTTGTTTAATCTCCCTATTTGCTAATTCTACCTGTCCATTTGTCTGCGGGTGATAAGGGGTTGCAACTTTGTGTGTAATGGCATATTTCTTCATTAATGTTTCAAAAACCTTGTTGCAAAAATGTGTTCCCCCATCACTTATGATAGATAGAGGAATTCCAAATCGACTCAAAATATTTTCTTTTAAAAATTTAATCACTGTTTTGGGATCATTATTTCGACATGGAATTGCCTCTATCCACTTTGAAACATAATCTATTGCAACTAAAATGTATAAGAAACCAAAAGATGGTGGAAATGGTCCCATGAAATCAATACCCCAACAGTCAAAAATTTCAATTACAAGAATTGGGTTCAAAGGCATCATGTTTCTTTTCGAAATGGAACCTAATTTTTGACAACTCTCACATGACTTGCAAAAATTATGTGCATCTTTGAATAAAGTTGGCCAGTAAAATCCACACTGTAAAATTTTTGCAGTAGTTTTCTTTGATGAAAAATGACCACCACATGCCTCGGAATGACAAAACTTAATTACACTACTTACCTCATTGTCGGGAATGCATCTTCGAAAAATCTGATCAGGACAATATTTGAACAAGTAAGGGTCATCCCAATAGAACTTCTTTACCTCATTCAGAAACTTCCTTTTATCTTGGGTGCTCCATTGAGAAGGAATTTTTCCTGTAGCAAGAAAATTAGCAATGTCAGCAAACCAAGGTGTCGTGGAGACAATTAGAAGTTGTTCATCAGGAAAAGTATCATTTATTGGTGTGGTTCCAAAAGATTCATCACAAACAAGTCTTGATAAATGATCAGCCACCACATTTTCTACTCCTTTTTTACCTCGAATGGTGATGTCAAATTCTTGCAGCAAAAGGATCCACCTCAGCAACCTAGGTTTTGCATCCTTCTTAGAGAGAAGATATTTTAAAGCTGCATGATCACTAAAGACAACAATTGATGATCCAACAAGGTAAGATCTGAATTTATCCAATGCAAAAACAACTGCAAGTAATTCCTTTTCTGTAGTGGAATAATTCATTTGGGCTCTATTTAAAGTTTTACTTGCATAGTAAATTACATGTGGTTTATTATCTTTCCTTTGTCCTAACACAGCACCAACAGCATAGTCACTAGCATCACACATTATTTCAAATGGTAAAGACCAATCAGGAGATCTCATAATAGGAGCAGTAGTGAGCATATTTTTGAGTTTTTCAAAAGCATCTTCACAATCTTTAGTCCATTCAAATGCAGTGTCTTTCATTAAAAGATTACATAGAGGTTTAGATATCGTGCTAAAATCTTTTATGAATCTTCTATAAAAACCTGCATGTCCCAAGAATGACCTAATGTCCTTTACTGTCTTTGGTGTGGGTAGATTAGCAATCAATTCAAGTTTTGACTTGTCTACCTCAATCCATTTTGCAGAAACAATGTGACCTAGTACAATACCTTTAGTGACCATGAAATGACATTTTTCCCAATTAAGAACAAGATTTTTTTCTTCACACCTAATCAATACATTTTTCAAATTGGCTAAGCAATCATCAAATGAATCACCAGAAACAGAAAAATCATCCATGAAAATCTCAAGATTACGTTCAATCATGTCACTAAAAATGCTAAGCATGCATCTTTGAAATGTGGCAGGGGCGTTACATAATCCAAATGGCATTCTACGATATGCAAAAGTACCAAAAGGACATGTAAAAGTGGTTTTCTCTTGGTCCTCAAGTGCAATGGCAATTTGATTATACCCAGAATATCCATCTAGAAAACAATAAAACTCATGCCCTGCAACTCTTTCTAAGATTTGATCCATGAAAGGCAAAGGGAAATGATCTTTCCTCGTCACTGAGTTAAGTTTCCTATAGTCAATGCACATGTGCCAACCAGTAACAGTCCTAGCTGGAATTAATTCATTGTTTTCATTTTTAACTACAGTAACTCCAGATTTCTTAGGTACGACTTGAGTAGGACTTACCCATTTGCTATCAGAGATAGGATAAATGATTCCATTATCTAGAAGTTTAATGACTTCATTTCTCACTACTTCTTTCATATTAGGATTAAGCCTTCGTTGCATTTGTCTAGAGGGTTTAGCATTTTCCTCTAAATAAATATTATGTGTGCAGATTAATGGGCTTATTCCCTTTATGTCAGCTAAGGTCCATCCTAATGCATTTTTGTGCATCTTCAAAAGTTGTAACAACTTACCTTCTTGTAGTTCATCAAGATGTGAAGAAATTATGACTGGAAAAGTTTCACTCTCACCCAAAAAGGAATATTTTAGCTCGGATGGCAATGGTTTTAAATCCAGCTTGGGTGGTTCAATAGTTGATGGTACAGTGACATTTGTGAGTGATGGAAGTTCCTCAAACTTTTGTTTCCAACAATGCTTATCCTGAAAAGAATTTAACAAAGAATCAGTGTGTGAAATTTCTGAAGCATTATCAAACTCACATTCAATTAAATAAGCTTCTAAAGGATCATGGAATGTGGTAGTGGTGAGATGTTCATGAACAAGTTCTTCAATGAAATCCACTTCATGTACTTCTGAATTATCACCAGGTTGCTTGCAAATGTTGAGCACATTTAATTCTAAAGTCATATTTCCAAAAGAAATGTTCAACATACCATTCCTGCAATTTATCAGAGCATTAGAAGTTGCAAGAAATGGACGGCCTAATATAACAGGAATTTGAACATTTCTATTTGAAACAGGATGTGTGTCCAAAACAATAAAATCAACAGGGAAGTAAAAATTATCAATTTGAACCAAAACATCTTCAACTATCCCTCGAGGAATTTTTACAGAACGATCAGCTAGTTGAAGTGTAACAGGTGTTTCCTTGAGTTCACCTAAACCTAACTGTTGATAAACAGAAAAAGGCAAAAGATTAACACTAGCACCAAGATCAAGCAATGCACGTTCTATTCTAGTGTTTCCAATGATGCATGAGATTGTTGGACATTGATGGTAACTCAATTAAGAGTTGTAAACCCAAGTGCAGGTTATGTTCAAGTAATAAATTCTCGGGTGTCCGAGGTCGAACCACAGGGAAGCGTATTAATAAGTATAAGTTTATAAATATATAAGACAAAGAAAGTAAACAAGATATTAGGGAATCAACAACAAAATAAGATAAACAAGATATTAGAGAACCAAATAAACAAAATAACATAAAAACAATTAAACAAGATATAAAAAAACAATAAGAAAGGATGTTGAGGTTAGAGACTCCACTCTTGGTGTTATGCTAAGATTAATCTTGTTTTATTACACAATTGAAATCCACACATAAGGGAGGTTCCAATCGGAAGGTTTAGCAATTCAGTCCAACGTCCATAGCATATGATATTATGTTCATTTGGTGTCCTCAAAACTCATGAAAAGAGTCCAAGCATTCCTTATGCCAAGGTATATGTCTACAACAAATCAAGGTTATGAAACCAAGCATTTACTGTGCCATTTTCATTGTCAATAATGAATCAAGATCTCTACTTTGCAAGTATGATTTTAAACCAAAAGAAAATATTATCTATACTAGTGTTTATAAATGATGATTCATTTTAGCTCATGTTTAAGAGACTAACCTTAGCATTTACCAAGAGCTTCACCTCATCACCTCAACAATATGATTAGCAACACATACTAGATATGAATAAAATGAAAAGAAATGTAAGAAGCATAAGTAAATAAAAAAGAAAACTAGAGAAAGGAAAGAAGAAGAAAACTTAGAGAATTTTACTACAAAGGCTAATATCCTACCAATGTATAATGTATCCCAATACTCATCCAAGACCCTCTATTTATACACATTTTGGAGGGCTAAATGACAAGAGACAAGCTTTACAAATTTCAAAGGTAGGTATAATAGGTGGGTGCATTTTTCTAACAATTTTCGTCATATTGTATGACAATTCTGATCAGCCAGCTTGATGGTCGATTTTGTCAATGTTGGAGGCTCGATCTGATAAAATGGTCTTCTAGAAAAATATACCCCTATCAGTTACGGATCCATAGCCGTTGGAATCAGATCATTTGCGCACGTGGATCGGAAGATATGGTCAAAATACCAAAACGGTGCAGAACAGACGTCATTGCACATCAGCCAACTTGATGGTCGATTTCGCTAGGGAAAACGACTCCGTTTCAAGAAGTGTAAAACATGAAAAAGATAGATATGCCTCTTAGCTTTTCAGGGATACAAAGTTCAGCCTTATTGCTTCAGTGAAACTCGAGATATAGCTGATATGGCAAAAGGTGTCGGAACTGGAACTGAACTGGATTTGCCCTTAATTCTAGTAATCTGAAATCACTCAAAGAAACTTGTGAAAAACACCAAATTACATAAAAATATAAAAGATCATAAACACAATTAGACTAAACAATAATAACTCGTATTTGACACAAAACAATAATAAAACATAACTAAAAACTATATAATTATACGAGTTATCACACCCCCATACTTAGATTGTTGCTAGTCCCTAGCAACGACTCAATAAAAAAAAAAATAATAATAAAATAAGAAAATCTAATCTAATCCATTTTCGTAGGAAATCACGGTGGCACTTAGCATGTGACACAAGCCTTTAAACCCCTAGGTGTCCCTAGTGGACGAGTTTAGTCTCGTGAGGGTTTACTAGGACGATACCCACAAACATTGAAGACATAAGAAAAACTAAAAATAATAATTATAACTAATCCTTCCAATATAAATTAGAGATAATCATTGGACAAGTCTTAAAAACTAATCAATAGCTTAAAGAAATTCACAAAAAATCTTGCTTGAATGTAAATAGTTTGAGTTAAGCCAATAATAACATAACATATTTCAATCAAAATAGTGTATATTCAAACTTAATCTCAACTTCTCACATGAGATACTCTCTTGATTTTCACTCTTTAAAGTAGTGGTAAAGTGTTTACACTCAATCAATCTCATGAAAACACTTCTACCATATGCTTGCTTGTCCACCTATTCTCCACTATTTAGATCATACAACTTCATAAATCAAGAGGTCTTTATTCAAGGTTGTAATGGGGCCAAAGGGTTATAATGTGGTTAAAGACAAAAGGATAAAGATATCACAAAGGTTCCAAAGAGTTCATAGATTTTAGAGACATAATAAGATCATACAAATAAAACTTCTCAAAACTCTTATAAAGCACATAATAACATAGGCTAAATATTCATGTTGAGCCTTTGCATCATTCTAACCAACTTTGTAACATCTTTTTTCTAGAAGTTCAAGAGAAGATTTTTTTTTTTTTTTTTTTTTTTTTTTAATATGGGAATGTATTTGACAATGATCCCTTTCTTTTTCTCTTGACTTTTTCTTTTCTTTTCTTCCCCCACACTTATCTTTTGTTTCTAACCCAAATTTTCAAATAAAAATATCCCTTGTTTTTTTGCAATATGTCTCAAAATATAAAATTCATCTTTAGAACAAGGGTAAGGATATAAGTATATTTAGGCTAGGTGTAAGTTGTGGTTACCAATAAAACATCATATTTAATGTAGGCTCAAATTGGCTCACTAGTGGGGATGTTCTCGTAGAACATTAATAATGGATGGCTGTTTGGCTCTGGTTATAATCCTAATGCCTCTATCATATTCATGTTGTCACATGTATCAATATAGTCTCAAACGGTTTAAAGCAAGTTCTAGAGAATCATGTAATCATAAGAGCACTCAAGAAAGAAATTAGATTGATTTGTATAATGCATCAATCATTATAGGCTCAAAAACTCACAAAGATGATTATACAAGTCAGATTAAGTCTAAACATGCTTCTTTCTCAATCAACATATCATATTAACATTGGCTCATAAAAAGGTTGACATCAAGCTCAATTCTCATGAAAATCTTCTCACTAATAAATCTGTTTTAGACTTATGCAATTCATATCTCATCATTGTATTGAAAGTAAAAAAAAAACACACTAAGTCTAAACATGTTTTTTTTTTTTTTTTTTTTTTTTTTTTTGTTTTTTGTTTTTTTTTTTTTTTGAAGAAGAGATTAAATCAAACTGACAAGGTATGTCTCAAGTCTCCCTTACTCAGACCTTGTTCAGAATGAATACTTCTAAATGTCTTAAAACACAACAATTTTTTTTTTTTTTAGCAAAATATGTCCCTTACCCCCTACTAAAATATGACATTGTCCCCAATGTCAAATTTTAAAGGTAGAATTTAGGAGATATTACCTGCAGAGGTTGCTAACCACTTATTATAACTGAGACACAACAAGCAAAATGTTAGATAATGTCACAAAGACAAAGTGCAATCCACTCCTTGCTCGTCCATATCTCTTTTTCTTTTTCCGAGCGTTTGCGAAACAACCGTAGCAGATAAACACTCATAAGCTTGTAGCTTTTTGAGTAAATCTTCAATGGTTGTAGCAGAAATTATGGTTCTCCTTGCCTCTGAAAACATGAATCCATTATCCACAGCATTATCTAAATATGAAAGTAAATTACTAAAATAACCATTAATATTAAGCAAACCAATGGGTTTCTTATTTGTGACCAAAGATGACCAAGAAGCCACGCAAGCTATTTCTTCCAATGTACCCAGACCTCCTGGTAAGGCAATGAATGCATCGGCAGAATGGTACATGATTGTTATCCGTTCAGGGATACTCCAGACTTGTATTTCCTTACCCACGGTAGGTCCACAAAAATCTGTGAATAGTTTTGGCACGATTCCTAGAACTGGACTTCCTCCGGCGTGTGCTGCTGTAGCGACTGCTCCCATTAAACCCGTACTACCGCCTCCATAAATCAAGTGGATCTTTTGTTGGGCAAGTATTACTCCAACTCTTATGGCTTCATCAGCGAATATGTTATTTTTCCCTGGATAAGCACCTCCAAAGACACAAACTTTTTTTAATGCGCTGGGACGAAGTGCTTTCCATTTTTTTTTCTTTTTCGAGTGCCTGAAAGAGAATGAGTACATGGTGTAATATATAGAGGACTGAGTAGTGAATCAGACAAGAGTAATAATGTCGCCGAAAGTGTATTTGACCTGTCAGAAGAAAATGTTAACCTAACAAAAGATTTTTGCGTGATTTCAGGAAGAAAATCAAAAAGAGAAGAAAAATCAACCGTAAAAGACCAATGCAAAAAAAAGAGAATAATTACACAAATCGAACAACACGTAAACTAAACCGAAATAAAATTATTGCAAATCAAACCAAAAGCTGAGAAGTCATTTATTGTAGTTGTGATTGTGGCTCACATCTTCCTCTGGTTTTACGTCCAGAAACGGCTTAAACGCCTTCTATGAGTCGAGGATATGCTTCCCATCCAGTTTTCTTACAAGCTGGCAAACAGGGTCTTTTAACATCAGATTCCCAAGATGTTGCCATTCCCTTTGGAATTGCGGCCATAAATCAAGAATTTCTCTTTGTACGTCTCCACTAGGATGCGTCTCAAGAGAAAGTTGGATATTACCCAAATTCTCCTTACTCAGTCCATCCTTAATGAATTCAATTTTATCATCTCGATTAGAGGACGGAATCCCAATAGAACGACATTTACCGTTACACGTCCATCGTGCACACTTGTGGCAATTTGAACTCATGCGCTTTGCTCGTCGCTTCTTTGCATAAGTGCTTCTACCTGTACCTGGTAAATGCAAAACAGGAAGATATTCATCTTCACGTACCTTGGCTTCAATTATCCAACGTATGTCTTCAGGAATCCCTTTGTTCATAAGCATTCTTAATCTTTCTAATCGAACTTGGTAAAGCTTCAGTAAAATATTCTGAGGAAAAGGAGGAAATCGTTTCTGCAATCTTTTGAGAATATCATCCATCCTGAAAAAAAATGAAATAAAATAAAATGAAAGAGAAATTTATATACAATATCAGTTTTGTGGGTAGCTGATGGAACCGACTTAAATAATCACGGAGTACCGTTATCCGCCATTTAACCGGGGTAAAAAAAAAATTATATTTACATCTAGTTATTTTCAAAACAAGGATCAGAAAGAAAAACAACCTCTTCTTGAGTAACATGATTTTCCAAAAAGAGTTTGAGTCTTTGTCCATTTACCTTGAATACGTTACCATTTTGAGGATTCTCAATGTCAACTGCTCCATAATGATACACATGCTTAACCACAAATGGGCCAGTCCATCTTGATCTCAACTTACCAGGAAATATGTGAAGTCTAGAATTATAAAGTAGAACTTTTTGCCCAACATTAAATGTTTTTCTTGAAATTAAGTTGTCATGAAAGGCTTTAGTTCTTTCTTTATGAATTTTAGAATTCTCATATGCATCATTTCTGAGTTCCTCAAGTTCATTTATTTGTAATTTTCGTAAATTAGAAGCGTCATCAAGGTTTGAGTTGAACATTTTAATGGCCCAATATGCTTTATGCACAAGTTCCACAGGTAAATGACAAGGTTTTCCATAAACTAGCCTATAAGGAGACATGCCCAATGCTGTTTTAAAAGCTGTTCGATAGGCCCATAATGCATCGTTAAGTCTAAGAGACCAATCTTTGCGATTTGGATTAACTGTCTTTTCCAAAATTTGTTTAATCTCCCTATTTGCTAATTCTACCTGTCCATTTGTCTGCGGGTGATAAGGGGTTGCAACTTTGTGTGTAATGGCATATTTCTTCATTAATGTTTCAAAAACCTTGTTGCAAAAATGTGTTCCCCCATCGCTTATGATAGATCGAGGAATTCCAAATCGACTCAAAATATTTTCTTTTAAAAATTTAATCACTGTTTTGTGATCATTATTTCGACATGGAATTGCCTCTATCCACTTTGAAACATAATCTATTGCAACTAAAATGTATAAGAAACCAAAAGATGGTGGAAATGGTCCCATGAAATCAATACCCCAACAGTCAAAAATTTCAATTACAAGAATTGGGTTCAAAGGCATCATGTTTCTTTTCGAAATGGAACCTAATTTTTGACAACTTTCACATGACTTGCAAAAATTATGTGCATCTTTGAACAAAGTTGGCCAGTAAAATCCACACTGTAAAATTTTTGCAGCAGTTTTCTTTGATGAAAAATGACCACCACATGCCTCGGAATGACAAAACTTAATTACACTACTTACCTCATTGTCGGGAATGCATCTTCGAAAAATCTGATCAGGACAATATTTGAACAAGTAAGGGTCATCCCAATAGAACTTCTTTACCTCATTCAGAAACTTCCTTTTATCTTGTGTGCTCCATTGAGAAGGAATTTTTCCTGTAGCAAGAAAATTAGCAATGTCAGCAAACCAAGGTGTCGTGGAGACAATTAGAAGTTGTTCATCAGGAAAAGTATCATTTATTGGTGAGGTTCCAAAAGATTCATCACAAACAAGTCTTGATAAATGATCAGCCACCACATTTTCTACTCCTTTTTTATCTCGAATGGTGATGTCAAATTCTTGCAGCAAAAGGATCCACCTCAGCAACCTAGGTTTTGCATCCTTCTTAGAGAGAAGATATTTTAAAGCTGCATGATCACTAAAGACAACAATTGATGATCCAACAAGGTAAGATCTGAATTTATCCAATGCAAAAACAACTGCAAGTAATTCCTTTTCTGTAGTGGAATAATTCATTTGGGCTCTATTTAAAGTTTTACTTGCATAGTAAATTACATGTGGTTTATTATCTTTCCTTTGTCCTAACACAGCACCAACAGCATAGTCACTAGCATCACACATTATTTCAAATGGTAAGGACCAATCAGGAGATCTCATAATAGGAGCAGTAGTGAGCATATTTTTGAGTTTTTCAAAAGCATCTTCACAATCTTTAGTCCATTCAAATGCAGTGTCTTTCATTAAAAGATTACATAGAGGTTTAGATATTGTGCTAAAATCTTTTATGAATCTTCTATAAAAACCTGCATGTCCCAAGAATGACCTAATGTCCTTTACTGTCTTTGGTGTGGGTAGATTAGCAATCAATTCAAGTTTTGACTTGTCTACCTCAATCCCTTTTGCAGAAACAATGTGACCTAGTACAATACCTTTAGTGACCATGAAATGACATTTTTCCCAATTAAGAACAAGATTTTTTTCTTCACACCTAATCAATACATTTTTCAAATTGGCTAAGCAATCATCAAATGAATCACCAGAAACAGAAAAATCATCCATGAAAATCTCAAGATTACGTTCAATCATGTCACTAAAAATGCTAAGCATGCATCTTTGAAATGTGGCAGGGGCGTTACATAATCCAAATGGCATTCTACGATATGCAAAAGTACCAAAAGGACATGTAAAAGTGGTTTTCTCTTGGTCCTCAAGTGCAATGGCAATTTGATTATACCCAGAATATCCATCTAGAAAACAATAAAACTCATGCCCTGCAACTCTTTCTAAGATTTGATCCATGAAAGGCAAAGGGAAATGATCTTTCCTCGTCACTGAGTTAAGTTTCCTATAGTCAATGCACATGCGCCAACCAGTAACAGTTCTAGCTGGAATTAATTCATTGTTTTCATTTTTAACTACAGTAACTCCAGATTTCTTAGGTACGACTTGAGTAGGACTTACCCATTTGCTATCAGAGATAGGATAAATGATTCCATTATCTAGAAGTTTAATGACTTCATTTCTCACTACTTCTTTCATATTAGGATTAAGCCTTCGTTGCATTTGTCTAGAGGGTTTAGCATTTTCCTCTAAATAAATATTATGTGTGCAGATTAATGGGCTTATTCCCTTTATGTCAGCTAAGGTCCATCCTAATGCATTTTTGTGCATCTTCAAAAGTTGTAACAACTTACCTTCTTGTAGTTCATCAAGATGTGAAGAAATTATGACTGGAAAAGTTTCACTCTCACCCAAAAAGGAATATTTTAGCTCGGATGGCAATGGTTTTAACTCCAGCTTGGGTGGTTCAATAGTTGATGGTACAGTGACATTTGTAAGTGATGGTAGTTCCTCAAACTTTTGTTTCCAACAATGCTTATCCTGAAAAGATTTTAACAAAGAATCAGTGTGTGAAATTTCTGAAGCATTATCAAACTCATATTCAATTAAATAAGCTTCTAAAGGATCATGGAATGTGGTAGTGGTGAGATGTTCATGAACAAGTTCTTCAATGAAATCCACTTCATGTACTTCTGAATTATCACCAGGTTGCTTGCAAATGTTGAACACATTTAATTCTAAAGTCATATTTCCAAAAGAAATGTTCAACATACCATTCCTGCAATTTATCAGAGCATTAGAAGTTGCAAGAAATGGACGGCCTAATATAACAGGAATTTGAACATTTGGATTTGAAACAGGATGTGTGTCCAAAACAATAAAATCAACAGGGAAGTAAAAATTATCAATTTGAACCAAAACATCTTCAACTATCCCTCGAGGAATTTTTACAGAACGATCAGCTAGTTGAAGTGTAACAGGTGTTTCCTTGAGTTCACCTAAACCTAACTGTTGATAAACAGAAAAAGGCAAAAGATTAACACTAGCACCAAGATCAAGCAATGCACGTTCTATTCTAGTGTTTCCAATGATGCATGAGATTGTTGGACATCCAGGATCTTTGAATTTTGGTGGAGTAAGGTGCTGAATGATTGAGCTCACACTTTCCGTCAAAAATGCTTTCTTTTGTACATTATGTTTCCTTTTAACTGTGCACATGTCCTTCAAAAATTTAGCATAAGATGGAACTTGTTTGATTGCATCCAATAAAGGAATGTTAATCTTAACTTGTTTGAAAAGTTCATAAATTTCTGCATTTTGATTCAAATTCTTTATTGTTTGCAACCTTTGAGGAAAAGGAGCAGGATGCATACCTTTTTCTTTGTCCAAATTTTCAAGAAGTTCAGACTTACCATCATCCTTACCATTACTTTTCGGAGGGGAAAGAGGATCTTGGTCTTTTGATGGAATCTTTTTGTCAATTGCCTTTCCACTTCGAAGAGTTGTGATAGAACTGGCATTTTCCTGTTGAGTTTCATTGGAGCAAGAAACAAGACATTGAGTAGAAGGGTTAGGTTGAGGTTGAGCAGGAAACTTACCTTTTTCTTGAGTGCGTAATGAAGCTGTCAATGTGGACAAGGTGTTTTTGATCTCATTGATGTCCTGTGAAGTCCGGCTATTCACATTTGCTTCTGTTTGCATGAATGCTTGCAATGTCTCTTCCAAGGTTTGTACACGTGAAGGTTGATAGGAAAAAGTGTTGCCCGGCTTTTGAGATTGTGGTACGTGAACATGATTATTATTCCGCCAACTGAAGTTGGGATGATTTCTCCATTCAGGGTTATACGTTTCAGAGTAAGGAGAAGGAAAAGGCTTTTTAAATGTGTTTATGGAATTTACTTGATCATGCAACGCTTCTTTAAGAATGGGAATGTTTGGACATTCAGAAGTGGGGTGTCCCATGATTTCACAAATTCCACAACTTTCTTCATTTTTAACCGTTTTGACTTCTTTTACTTCTCTAAGTTCCATGGCTTCAATCTTTCTAGCCAAATTAGCTACTTTAGCTTTTATCTCATCTTCTTGACTAAAATGATATTTTCCTCTGTTAGAAACAAGATTAGATCTATTGGAACTTTCAGAGGAATTATCTGTGTGCCAGGCTTGAGAGTTATCTGCCAAATGGTCTAGGTAGTCAAAGGCTTCTTCAGGTTCTTTTTCTAGAAACTCACCGTTACACATTGTTTCAACAAATTGTTTAGTTTCGGGAGTTAAACTTTCATAAAAGAAACTAATAAGACGCCATTTTTCAAAACCATGATGTGGACAAGAACTTAACAAATCTTTAAAACGCTCCCAGCACTGAAAAAATGCTTCATTTTGATTTTGATTGAAATTTTGAATCTGTCTTTTCAAAGCAGTAGTTTTATGTGCTGGGAAAAATTTCTTTAGAAACTCAGTTTGTAATTCTTGCCATGTGCCAATTGACCTTGGTTTTAAATTATGAAGCCAAATTTTTGCTTTATCTTTTAAAGAAAAAGGAAATAATTTTAGCTTGACAATTTCATTTGTACATTGTTGGTCATTAAAGGTGACACATACATCTTCGAAGTCTTTTAGAAACGAGTAAGCACTTTCCGATTCCAACCCATAGAAATTTGGAAGCAAAGCTATCATACCTGGTTTAAAACGAAAGTTGTTTGCATTGAGAGGAAAAATAAAACAAGAGGGTGATGAGCTTCGAGTTGGTTGCAAGTAGTCACGCATGGTGCGTACTTGTCTGTTCTCATCTTCAGCATGAACACTTTCATTGTCAGCCATGGTAGGAGTTGTATTAGAAAGATTACCTGAAAAAGTTTCACAATAAAATCTAACTAAACGACGAGATCTAAAATCACGTCGCCAAACAAGCATAAAACAAAGTTAATATACAAAATTAGGCGGTATAACCAGCCAATAAAAATAAATATAAACAAATTAGGCGGTATAACCAGCCAAAAAAAATAAATATACTTATAAACTTATATACTTAGTATTGCTTCCCCGGCAACGGCGCCAAAAACTTGATGGTAACTCAATTAAGAGTTGTAAACCCAAGTGCAGGTTATGTTCAAGTAATAAATTCTCGGGTGTCCGAGGTCGAACCACAGGGAAGCGTATTAATAAGTATAAGTTTATAAATATATAAGACAAAGAAAGTAAACAAGATATTAGGGAATCAACAACAAAATAAGATAAACAAGATATTAGAGAACAAAATAAACAAAATAACATAAAAACAATTAAACAAGATATAAAAAAACAATAAGAAAGGATGTTGAGGTTAGAGACTCCACTCTTGGTGTTATGCTAAGATTAATCTTGTTTTATTACACAATTGAAATCCACACATAAGGGAGGTTCCAATCGGAAGGTTTAGCAATTCAGTCCAACGTCCATAGCATATGATATTATGTTCATTTGGTGTCCTCAAAACTCATGAAAAGAGTCCAAGCATTCCTTATGCCAAGGTATATGTCTACAACAAATCAAGGTTATGAAACCAAGCATTTACTGTGCCATTTTCATTGTCAATAATGAATCAAGATCTCTACTTTGCAAGTATGATTTTAAACCAAAAGAAAATATTATCTATACTAGTGTTTATAAATGATGATTCATTTTAGCTCATGTTTAAGAGACTAACCTTAGCATTTACCAAGAGCTTCACCTCATCACCTCAACAATATGATTAGCAACACATACTAGATATGAATAAAATGAAAAGAAATGTAAGAAGCATAAGTAAATAAAAAAGAAAACTAGAGAAAGGAAAGAAGAAGAAAACTTAGAGAATTTTACTACAAAGGCTAATATCCTACCAATGTATAATGTATCCCAATACTCATCCAAGACCCTCTATTTATACACATTTTGGAGGGCTAAATGACAAGAGACAAGCTTTACAAATTTCAAAGGTAGGTATAATAGGTGGGTGCATTTTTCTAACAATTTTCGTCATATTGTATGACAATTCTGATCAGCCAGCTTGATGGTCGATTTTGTCAATGTTGGAGGCTCGATCTGATAAAATGGTCTTCTAGAAAAATATACCCCTATCAGTTACGGATCCATAGCCGTTGGAATCAGATCATTTGCGCACGTGGATCGGAAGATATGGTCAAAATACCAAAACGGTGCAGAACAGACGTCATTGCACATCAGCCAACTTGATGGTCGATTTCGCTAGGGAAAACGACTCCGTTTCAAGAAGTGTAAAACATGAAAAAGATAGATATGCCTCTTAGCTTTTCAGGGATACAAAGTTCAGCCTTATTGCTTCAGTGAAACTCGAGATATAGCTGATATGGCAAAAGGTGTCGGAACTGGAACTGAACTGGATTTGCCCTTAATTCTAGTAATCTGAAATCACTCAAAGAAACTTGTGAAAAACACCAAATTACATAAAAATATAAAAGATCATAAACACAATTAGACTAAACAATAATAACTCGTATTTGACACAAAACAATAATAAAACATAACTAAAAACTATATAATTATACGAGTTATCACACATCCAGGATCTTTGAATTTTGGTGGAGTAAGGTGCTGAATGATTGAGCTCACACTTTCCGTCAGAAATGCTTTCTTTTGTACATTATGTTTCCTTTTAACTGTGCACATGTCCTTAAAAAATTTAGCATAAGATGGAACTTGTTTGATTGCATCCAATAAAGGAATGTTAATCTTAACTTGTTTGAAAAGTTCATAAATTTCTGCATTTTGATTCAAATTCTTTATTGTTTGCAACCTTTGAGGAAAAGGAGCAGGATGCATACCTTTTTCTTTGTCCAAATTTTCAAGAAGTTCAGACTTACCATCATCCTTACCATTACTTTTCGGAGGGGAAGGAGGATCTTGGTCTTTTGATGGAATGTTTTTGTCAATTGCCTTTCCACTTCGAAGAGTTGTGATAGAACTGGCATTTTCCTGTTGAGTTTCATTGGAGCAAGAAACAAGACATTGAGTAGAAGGGTTAGGCTGAGGTTGAGCAGGAAACTTACCTTTTTCTTGAGTGCGTAATGAAGCTGTCAATGTGGACAAGGTGTTTTTGATCTCATTGATGTCCTGTGAAGTCCGGTTATTCACATTTGCTTGTGTTTGCATGAATGCTTGCAATGTCTCTTCCAAGGTTTGTACACGTGAAGGTTGATAGGAAAAAGTGTTGCCCGGCTTTTGAGATTGTGGTACCTGAACATGATTATTATTCCGCCAACTGAAGTTGGGATGATTTCTCCATTCAGGGTTATACGTTTCAGAGTAAGGAGAAGGAAAAGGCTTTTTAAATGTGTTTATGGAATTTACTTGATCATGCAACGCTTCTTTAAGAATGGGAATGTTTGGACATTCAGAAGTGGGGTGTCCCATGATTTCACAAATTCCACAACTTTCTTCATTTTTAACCGTTTTGACTTCTTTTACTTCTCTCAGTTCCATGGCTTCAATCTTTCTAGCCAAATTAGCTACTTTAGCTTTTATCTCATCTTCTTGACTAAAATGATATTTACCTCTGTTAGAAACAAGATTAGATCTATTGGAACTTTCAGAGGAATTATCTGTGTGCCAGGCTTGAGAGTTATCTGCCAAATGGTCTAGGTAGTCAAAGGCTTCTTCAAGTTCTTTTTCTAGAAACTCACCGTTACACATTGTTTCAACAAATTGTTTAGTTTCGGGAGTTAAACTTTCATAAAAGAAACTAATAAGACGCCATTTTTCAAAACCATGATGTGGACAAGAACTTAACAAATCTTTAAAACGCTCCCAGCACAGAAAAAATGCTTCATTTTGATTTTGATTGAAATTTTGAATCTGTCTTTTCAAAGCAGTAGTTTTATGTGCTGGGAAAAATTTCTTTAGAAACTCAGTTTGTAATTCTTGCCATGTGCCAATTGACCTTGGTTTTAAATTATGAAGCCAAAATTTTGCTTTATCTTTTAAAGAAAAAGGAAATAATTTTAGCTTGACAATTTCATTTGTACATTGTTGGTCATTAAAGGTGACACATACATCTTCGAAGTCTTTTAGAAACGAGTAAGCACTTTCCGATTCTAACCCATGGAAATTTGGAAGCAAAGCTATCATACCTGGTTTAAAACGAAAGTTGTTTGCATTGAGAGGAAAAATAAAACAAGAGGGTGATGAGCTTCGAGTTGGTTGCAAGTAGTCACGCATGGTGCGTACTTGTCTGTTCTCATCTTCAGCATGAACACTTTCATTGTCAGCCATGGTAGGAGTTGTATTAGAAAGATTACCTGAAAAAGTTTCACAATAAAATCTAACTAAACGACGAGATCTAAAATCACGTCGCCAAACAAGCATAAAACAAAGTTAAATTAGGCGGTATAACCAGCCAAACAAAATAAATATACTAAATTAGGCGGTATAACCAGCCAATAAAAATAAATATATACAAAATTAGGCGGTATAACCAGCCAATAAAAATAAATATACTTATAAACTTATATACTTAGTATTGCTTCCCCGGCAACGGCGCCAAAAACTTGATGGTAACTCAATTAAGAGTTGTAAACCCAAGTGCAGGTTATGTTCAAGTAATAAATTCTCGGGTGTCCGAGGTCGAACCACAGGGAAGCGTATTAGTAAGTATAAGTTTATAAATATATAAGAAAAAGAAAATAAACAAGATATTAGGGAATCAATAACAAAGAAAGTAAACAAGATATTAGAGAACAAAATAAACAAAATAACATAAAAGCAATTAAACAAGATATAAAAAACAATAAGAAAAGATGTTGAGGTTAGAGAATCCACTCTTGGTGTTATGCTAAGATTAATCTTGTTTTATTACACAATTGAAATCCACACATAAGGGAGGTTCCAATCGGAAGGTTTAGCAATTCAGTCCAAATTGTCCAACGTCCATAGCATATGTTATTATGTTCATTTGGTGTCCTCAAAACTCATAAAAAGAGTCCAAGCATTCCTTATGCCAAGGTATATGTCTACAACAAATCAAGGTTATGAAACCAAGCATTTACTGTGCCATTTTCCTTGTCAATAACGAATCAAGATCTCTACTTTGCAAGTATGATTTTAAACCAAAAGAAAATATTATCTATACTAATGTTTATAAATGATCATTCATTTTAGCTCAAGTTTAAGAGATTAACCTTAGCATTTACCAAAAGCTTCACCTCATCACCTCAACAATATGATTAGCAACACATACTAGATATGAATAAAATGAAAAGGAATGTAAGAAACATAAGTAAAGAAAAAGAAAACTAGAGAAAGGAAAGAAGAAGAAAACTTAGAGAATTTTATTACAATGGCTAATATCCTACCAATGTATCAATGTATCCCAATACTCATCCAAGGCCCTCTATTTATACACATTTTGGAGGGCTAAATGACAAGAGACAAGCTTTACAAATTTCAAAGGTAGGTATAATAGGTGGGTGCATTTTTCTAACAATTTTCGTCATATTGTACGACAATTCTGATCAGCCAGCTTGATGGTCGATTTTGTCAATGTTTGAGGCTCGATATGATAAAATTGTCTTCTAGAACAATATACCCCTATCAGTTACGGATCCATAGCCGTTGGAATCAGCTCATTTTCTGATGTGGATAAGAAGATATGGGCAAAATACGAAAACAGGTCAGCACAGACGTCATTGCACATCAGCCAACTTGATGGTCGATTTCGCTAGGGAAAACGACTCCGTTTCAAGAAGTGTAAAACATGAAAAAGATAGATATGCCTCTTAGCTTTGCACGGCTACAAATTTTAGCCTTATTGCTTCAGTGAAACTCGAGATATAGCTGATATGGAAAACGGTGTCGGAACTGTAACTGAACTGGATTTGCCCTTAATTCTAGTAATCTGAAATCACTCAAAGAAACTTGTGAAAAACACTAAATTACATAAAAATATAAAAGATCATAAACACAATTAGACTAAACAATAATAACTCGTATTTGACACAAAACAATAATAAAACATAACTAAAAACTATATAATTATACGAGTTATCATAGACACCTAATTTTGTCCGGACCACTAAACAGGTATGTTTTCTTCCTATATTGATGTTTCCGAGTGTAAAAATACTTTTTTCATCCTGCAGGTGATACTCCGAGACTTAGTTTAAGAGGGCGAGCACAAAAAGTCAAACTTGAAAAAAAGTCAACCCCAAAAAAATCAACCCCGAAAAAAGTCAACCCTGGAAAGTCAACTACTGAAAAAGTCAACCCACTTTCAAAATCAAGATTTTACGTTCAATTGAAAAATGGCGAAAGAATTTTGATAATCCGAGGTCTACATTGAAAGATATGGAGTTCGAAAGTTGGGATTTGGAGATTCAGTAGAAACGAAACCCTAATCCGAGAAATTTGGGGAAAAGTGCTTAAACGATCAAATTGGTTGAAATTGAAGCTTCCAAATTACAGATAAGCACTGACTACGGGTAGTGGAGTAGTCACTTGCAAGAAAAATCGAAAGAAAAGTCAATCCGGGAGAAAACCAAGAATTAGGGTTTTTAGTGGATTTCGGTGAAATCGGGAAGAATCACAGAAATGGCCCAACTTGGTAAGACCAAAGCCCCCAATGGATGAAGAATGATTAAAAAGGATAGCCCAAGGCTCAGATTGAACAGAATCTGAAAATCGGACTTGTTTTGAGCAAAACCGGGTTTCGGAGGCAAAAGGGCAAAATTGGAAAATTTGGGAAAAATAGCAAATGACTCCAAAAATTATAAAAATTTGTCAATCTCATTCTTAAATCATTTTAAAGAGATTGGTAAAAGAAAATCTTTATTCGGAGTTCGTTTGCAAAATGGCCAAATCCCGGGCTTCCTATGCAATAATTCAAAAAGGAAAATCCCGGAAAAATAGAAAATGGACTCCAAAAATTCTGAAATTTTGCAAATCTCATTTTTAAATTATTTGGAAGAGATTGGAGAAATAAAATCTTGATTCGGAGTTCGTTTGCAAAATGGCCAAATCTCGGGCCTCCTATGTAGTAATTCAAGCCGATAAATCCCGAAAAAATACCAAATGAGCTCCAAAAATTATGAAAACTTCCAGATCACACCTTTTAATTATTTTGAAGAGATTGGTGAATAAAAATCTTGATTCGGAGCTCGTTCAAAAAATGGTAAAATGTAGGGGCATAAAAGGGCATTTTTGGAAGAAAAAATCCAAATATATAGTAAACGGACTCGGATAATTTTGAAAACTTCCAGAACTCAATATTTTATTATTTTGGAAGCATTAAAAAAGAAAAATTGAATTTGGAGTCTGTTACATCCGGGGGGCAAAATGGTCATTTCACCCAAGCAACCTAAAAGGGCTACTTTGGGCCTTTCAAAAAATCAGATTTGGGCTGGAAAAGAGAAGTGCTGGCCTGCGCAAGCCCACTGGAAGGAGGAAGCTTCTGATTTTTCAATCAAATGGCTAAAAATCAAGAGTTAGTTAGAGATTCTCTTTGATCAAGCCATGGTGATTAAGCCACATAGGCCAAGAGAGATGTCAACATTATTCTTTAACAGCTGTAATTTGAGAGAGCTGAGATGCTAATCTAAAGGTGGTAATATCATGATTTTTCACCTTGAATCACTAGCCCTTGGATGGAAGTTGGTTGGAATCAAAATGACAACATCCTAGGGGAGGAGAGAGGAAAAATTCTGCCACCATTAAGGGGAGGTGCAGAATTTTCATTTTGATCTTCATTTTGCTGAGTTCTTAGGGTTTTTACTTAGTTTTTCTCTTCTTGGTTGAGAGCAAAAAAGAAAAGTTTAGAAAAAAAGAAAAGGAAAGTTTGAAGAGATAAAGCTTGAAAGATAGCTTCTTGAGGTTGCTCTTGAGCACGAACTCTTGCACTTTCTTGATTTTCTATTCTTGTTTTTGCTATTTTGATTTCTATTTGGTAGTTTCCATTTTAAATAAATATTTTTTATTGTTCTTTTCAAGTTCTTCCTTCATCTCCTTCTTAAGTATATTTTTTACATTTTATTTTTACAATAAACTCACCATGGCCAAATGGCCTACGTTATTTATTTAAGTTGTTGTTTTGGGTTTATTTTACCATATTGTTTATGTTATTTTCTTTGATTTTGATGTTTTAAATGTTATGTTACTTCATATTCTTGAGTTATATTTTAATTTGGTTGCTTTGTTTGTTGCCATTTATGTTTTAAATCATGTTTTTGCATTTTTAATTTTCTGTTTTCATGTTGTTTAAATTTGAGCATGTTTTAGATTTAGTATATCAAGTGTTTGTGAAAATGCTTGTGTGGTCTTTGCATGGTTTGAGTTTTATATCTTAGTTGAGCATGTTTTAGATTTAGTATATTAAGTGTTTGTGAAAATGTTTGTGTGGTTTTTGCATGATTTAAGTGTTATATTTTAGTTGAGCATGTTAGTATACCAAGTGTTTGTGAAAATGCCATGCTTGTTGGAGCTTGAGGCCATTTGGCTACTCCATGTGTTTTGCATTGTGTGTTGCATTTTTTGCCATGTTAGTTGGTAGGTTTTTGCATTTACATGTCATTTGATTTAGTTTTGCATGCTAGTATACCAAGTGTTTGTGAAAATGCCATGTTTGCTAGTTACATTATGCTATTCGGCCCTCTTGGAATTTTTGCATTTTTTGTGCATTCTTGCCATGTTAGTTGATAGGTTAGCATTTGCATGATATTTGGTTGAGTTTTTGGTTTAAGCATGCTTTGTGTTTGTGAAAATGCCATACATATTTTAGTTATTAAGTTAGGTTTATTTGCCAAGCATGTTCATGCATTCTAGGTCTAGGTTACATTAAATGCCATGCAAGTTCATTTAGGTCTAGGTCCCTTTATGAATGCCATGCATTTTTTCATGAGTTTTAGGTTTAAATCCATGCATTTCATGCATTATGTTTGCTGTATTGTTTCATGCATTTCATGTTCATGCCACTTGAATAATGACTTGAACCAATTAATGGTTCAAAGTCATGCTCTCTTGAGCACACTTGTGGAAAATTAAGTTTGTCAAATTGATTATTCTACCTTTGTGATTTTTTTTTACTTATCCAATTTTTATCTAACTTTCAAAAAGTCCTAGCTACTGTTTGTAAGTCATTTTATGAGTTTCAAATATTTTTACTTTGATTTTTAAATGATTTTATCAAAGGCAAAATGTGTTTTGGCAAAGTTGTTTTTTTTTTTCACCCAGTTTTCGTAACTTTCTGATTTTTCTGAGCATTCTTCTTTAATCATAAAATTAAGCAGATTTGTTTCCGTGTATTTTTACATGTCCTGAATCTCCAGTATTTGTTTTAGAATTTTTTAAAATTTTAAAAATAGGGTAAAAAATCGTTGCGTAAAACTGGACAGTGAACTCAGAATTGAATTTAAAGAAAAATCATTTTTCTGTTTTGGTTAAGTTACTTAGAGTGGGCTGATTAGGAGGGTTAGCTACTGACTTAGGGTAGTTTCTAAGCCTTTTTAAACTCTAAAAATGGTTTTTCAAGTCTCGGGTTAAGGGTAGTCAAGTCCGGATTTAAAAAAACTTAGGAAATTAGAGCCATTTAAGATTTAGCCCAGTTTTTATTTTTAATTCAAGCTTTTCAAAATTGTTTTCAAACAATCACAAAGTATTTTGGTTTTAGAATATTTAATTTGACATATTTTCCTAAGGTAGCCGGATATCTTTTTAGATATACGGATTTCCTTAATTAAAGGAAAAAATACATTTCATGCATTGCATTTTCCATATTCATGCATTTTATATAATATGTGATTCTTGCTATGATAATTTCTATGATATTGTTATGATTTTGAATTATGTTATATTGTTTATTATATGATTTGGACTATTTCATGATATCCTATGCTTTTTATTTAGTTATTTTTTTTGTCATATTATTTAGCATATACTATGTTCATGCATTATTACTTTCATTTTTATTTTCATGCATATTATATGATAGCATTATTTCATATTCCATCTCATTTAATTTATATGCCATATCATTTATGTTTGCCATGTCATTTAAATTATTTCATTTCATATAGAATATGTTATGTTACTTAGGTTATTTTATTTCATTTAGAAAATATCATGTGACTTAGGTTATTTCATTTCATATAGATTATGTTATGTTACTTAGGTTATTTTATTTCATATAGAATATATCATATGACTTAGGATATTGCATCTCATATAGAATATATTATGTTACCTAGGTCATTTCATTTTATTTATAATATGTCATATAACTTAGGATATTTTATTTCATTTAGAATATGCTAAGGCATTTATTTCATTTCATTTAGAATATGCTAAGGCATTTACATTATATCATATCATTTAGGAAGCATTATATTATTTAGATTTTGTTATGTCATTTTATTTATGTCATGCATATTCATATTTTTTAAAATGTTTTCAAAAGGATAATGATTTTTCAATAAAAAATAAAGATATTCCCGAGTTAAAATAATTCATGAGTTCTCTACCGGGTTTGCTGGAGGGAATATCATCAATTATTATGAATAAAGGAATATCTTTCTTTCAAAAAAAGAGAATGATTCGGAAAGTTTTCCAAAACTAATAAAAATTTCTATATTTTGCCACGTTTGTTGGGGAATATAGGAAAATTTTGAATTTATAAATTCCGGATCATTTTCAATAAAAAAGGGAATTATTTTTCTTTAAATTGGGAATTAACTTGATGCTAAATTTAAAACCAATTTTTACCGAGACTTGAGATAACACATGATTAATAAGGTACCGATTTATACGGGTGTTGTGGGGGTGCTAATCCTTCCCCGCACATAACCGACTCCCGAACCCGCTTCTTTGATTTCTCTGGTCTAAAACACAGACTTGAAATTGGTTTTTTAAAATGTTTTAATTAATTTTTAAAATATTTTATAAAACCGGTTTTAATAGGTGGCCGATCACACCTACCTAAAAAAGATTAGTGGCGACTCCATGTCTTTTTTAAGGTCATTTTCAAAACCTTCATTTTTCTAGAGGAATTAAGTCGACTTTTCCTCGGTTTTTTTAACGTCACGCTTAACGAATAATAAAGTCTTGCGATGAGACTCGTTATTTTTTAGGTTGCGACAATTGGTACGGACTGATATGTGCTGGTATTGACCGATACATAAAAATTTTAAAAAATAAAAAATAATCATGATAGAAAAACATTAGAAATTGATTAGAAAAATAAAATGAATAAGAATTTTAAAAAAATCAAAAATCAAAATCTTGTATCGACTGGTACGGAACGATATGTGCTGGTACTGATCGATACATACCGATAAAATCCGAAATGATACAATACTAATATTTACCGTTTCGATTTACCTCAAAATTGATATGTACCTGCCGTACCGATATCGACCACACCAAAAAAACACACATCTGCCTAATTGCATGTAATTTGAAATAGAAGATGTGGACATTATATTAGTATACCCCAAATGAATGAAAAAAAATTGACTTTTAATTTTATGGATTTGGTTTCTTGACCGTTAGTATGGAACTTTTAGGTGGCTTAACCATAGTTATGAAATCTTATTTTAAATCAAATTATTATTATTTTTTTCATAAAAATCAGATTTATTACTTTAAATATTTAAAATAAAATGTATTAATTATGATGGATTAGAGTTTTATAATTGTAGCTAAACCGAGTCATGAATCGGCAAATTTATTTGAATATTGATAAATAAAAAATTTTAGATTATCGATAATTTGAAATTATGTACCGAAATGCTTTTATCTTTTAAAACGTTGGGAAGTAGCCATATGATATGGCGACTTCCCAACATAAATTTTTTATTTTTTTTAAAAAACAAAGCACGAAATTGCCATATCATATGACGGCTTTCGTGCTATAAATTTTTAAAAAAAAAAATAAATAAATTAAGTTGGGAAGTCGCCATATGATATGGCTACTTCCCAACGTTTTGACTTAAAATTTTTGTTTTAAGAAGTATGGAAGTCGCCATTTCATATGGCGACTTCCATAATAACTTTTTTTTTTTAATTTGTAAAAATTAATATTTTTTAATTTAATTTATACAAAATTTTAATTATATATAAAAAAATTTAAAAATATATTTTAAAAGCCTAATTTTTAAAAATTATAAATTTTTTATTTAATTTATAAAAAATTTAAAAAATCGTATTATATAAATTTTGAGGTGTTCATGTCGTGTTCGTATTTTTTTTCGTTTCATTTCGTGTTTTTAGTTATTTTTTTCGTGTCGTATCCAATGTTGTCAGGTCTAATAAAACTAAAACACACTTTTTATAAAATAGCAGGAAAGCTAACTCCTACTTGGTTCGTAATTTTATACGTGCAAACTAAAACACACTATATTCAATGTTTATAGACATGAGTTTGAAGCAGTTGGAAATGAAGGTTATTAGCCTCAATATAATAGTCCAGAAGTTGTCCCAATCTAGAAATGCGAAGAGTTCCACATGGTCGGCCAAAATAAAGTCGTATTCGTAATGAAATGGATCTCAGGAAGAAAGATCAATTAAAACGTTGTGGATTATGCAGAAATGAAGGTCATAGACGTCGAAAATATCCTTATCAATCTGCCACATCGGGAGAGAGTTCACATCAACAATAATACAATTACATGTTTTCTGCACATGTAATATTTATATATTTCACATTCAATGTGAAGTTTTTTCTTACTTATCATTACATGTTATATGATTTTAAATTATATATAAAAATAATAATATTAAAAAAAATTATTTAGGCTTTTAAATTTTTTTTTTAAAAAAAATTTATTTTTATATATAATTAAAATTTTGTATAAATTAAATTAAAAAAAAAATATTAACTTAAATTAAAAAATTTGTATAAATAAAATTAAAAAATTTGTATATATATTAATTTTTATAAATTAAAAGTTAGTATGGAAGTTTGTTGGTTAAAAATATACCAATTATAGCATTACTGAAATATGAGACATATAAAAAATAATAATATAAAAAAGAAATTACAGAAATGTATTTCAATATATAAAATATGAACTTACAAGAAATATAACACTAACTTCAAACAAGCATAGAACTGAATATACGAAAAAACTTACAGAAATTGATTTGAAAAAATCAATATCGAGTCAATGTTTCACCTCTGACCTTAAGACGAATTTTTCCTGCCTCAAAGGTGCTTGCAGATGTATGCAAATCGTCTCCCAGGCCTCCTCGATAAACGTTGCTTTAGAGGATACACTCCAAGCAACTCAGCAAACCAAGAAGATGTCGGACTCTCTCTCAACACAGCAAAGAAAAGAACCAGAGGAAGAGAAGAAATATAATAAATCAGAATGAGTGAATAAAACAGACACTGATTGTTTGTATTTATAGAGGGCAGAAAACCTGTTCGAAGAAGGTGCATCTGTTGGGAGGAGTCTGTTCGGTCAGAACAGACAGGTCCCAAGCACTGAACTGGTTCGGTCATGCACAGCACCAAACCGACTTGACCAATCCGAAAAGGTAGTCTTCTAGAAACACCGGTTCGGTCAAGGACCGAACAAACATAATCATTCGGACAAAAAATCTGGTTGGATGGTTGAGCTGGGCAGCAAAAAGATAGTTAATGCAACAGGCCCAAGCCCAAACCCGACCCAGCCCAGCCCAAGTTGTGTAGGTTCTCACCAACCACAAAACTTAGGTGCCCCTTGGGGCCCAACCCAACATGGAACACTAGCTTATATAAACTATAAGCTAAAGCTATACTTTGTTCTATGTGGGATATACAACCAACCACACCTTCAACCAATTTTATTCCTCTTCAAGTGAGTGTCCAATGAGACTAATTTCTCATTCAAATTAATATCAATTGTGTATGTAAATATACACCGTGTATGTAGTTACGACAACCTACGTATTGGAATATGTATTTCGTATAAATATACTTAAATAAATACATTGATATCTAACAAAGTTGCCATATGAAATGGCGACTTCCATACTACTTTAAGAACAAATTTTAAGTTAAAATGTTGGGAAGTCGCCATATGATATGGCGACTTCCGTGCTTGGTTTTTAAAAAAAATAAAAATATGATGACTTCTCAACGTTTTAAAAAACAACCGCATTTCGATACATAATTTCAAATTATCAGTAATTTGATTTTTTATTTGATTTTTTTTATTAATATTCAAATAAATTTGCCTCATAAATATGTGATAACTAAAATGGAACCAAATCCAATTTAAAATCATTGGATCAAAACTTGAAATTTTTTGCAAATATGATGGTTTTAAATCTGTCAAGTGGAAACTAATTAGCTAATTGCTTTACTGAAAATTTTCATTAATAAAAATCACTAGAGCCTTAATTTAAAAAAAATACAAAATACAAAATTTAAGGGTTTTTTTAGTATTTTAATCTAATAAGTAAGAAGATGGATCAAGTTACATCTTTGACTTCATGTACAATTAAAATTTTTATAAACCAACTTTGAATTTAACCATCTATTCGTACTCAATATGCACATAAAATTTTAAATTTATCTAATATTTTTATCATTTTGATTGAAAAATAATATATTTTTTAATATATACTAATAATTGAAGTTTTATTATTCTCAAATAAATAATTAAACAGTTTCAATTAATTTAAATTTGACATTTTAATTTACATAAATAAAGTATAAAATTCAATGGTTTGATCAATAAAGTATAACTTGTATAAGAAAAATATAAAAGGTGTAAGTGGATCCTCCACAAGTTGCAAAAATGTTGAATGCAAATCATTAATCTATAATTTAAGCAACTAATTGCCAATATATATTTTGATTTAACCTTTACATGGTAGGTTTCGATCCTAAACACGACCTTTATATGGATTTTAGTTTTTAACAATTATTTTCATATATATATATATATATATATATATATATATATATGATGTGAGATGGATGTCCTATTATATTATATTTTTTTTTTTAAAACGTAATTGTCTAAAAACATATATTATTCTAAATTGAAAACTTGGAAATTCTATACAAATTTTCCATTTTCTTGTTGCTCAAGTCTTTTCTTTTGGCCAATTAATATTTACTTTAATTAATATTGCTCAAGTTTTCTTGTTGCTTAAGTTTAGGTGGGAAATTTATACTACTTTAACTCACAGTTAATTATGAAAATTTTCTCTTCTTTTTTGTATCGGAGGCATTGGGTTGTCAGTTTCCGAACCTTCAACAATTTACAGTAGACTCGATTTAAACCGGCCGTATGGTCTGAAATTCACCAAAGCTGGAACACAAAATTCTATTAACTGAATAACCGTAAATCGAACCTAGTATTAACTCAATTAGTTTATACATCTATCTTTAAAAAATGATATATTAAAAATTAAAAATTTGAATTTTAACATTTACAATATTTTTTTTTTATATTCTCGTACTGCAACTTCATTTGTAAAAAAAACCGTAAATCTTACTCTTTGAAGTATCTTGCAACCAAAGCTCATAAAAAAAAAAAAAAAGAACGGTTGGATTTTTTTTAATTTTGCTTTAATGCTTTACTGCTGTGAGACATTTCATTATTCATATAGTTCTTAAATATATGCTCAAAACTCATAAATTTATATCGTGATGATGTTTCTACTATTTAAAATTGAAGAAAAATTAAAATTTAAGATGCAAAAGTGCATTTTAGTCATTATACTATAGAAGTGAGTAATTTAATCTTTATACGTTTGAAATTGGTGCAAAGAAGTAAAATTGGTAACTGTGTTAATGGAAAACTATCTAAATGGTGACGTGGACATGTAAAACTGACAGAATAGATGACTTGAAAAAAAAAATGATGACGTGTCAAAATTTGTTGCTTAGGTGGAATTTAAAAACTGACAAAATAGATGACTTTGAAAAAAAAATGATGACATGTTTTTACGGGTAAATGAGGAATTTTGGTTAAAAAAAATTATATTTTTCTAAATTTCACTTGAGCACAATTTTTTGATATCTCATCATTTTTTTTGTCAAGTCATCTTTTCTATCAGTTTCATATGTTCATGTCAGCATTTAGACGGTTTTCCATTAACAATGTTACCAATTTTACTTTTTTGCATCAATTTCAAACGTATAAGGATTAAATTACTCATTTCTATAGTACAGAGATTAAAATGCACTTTTAATCATAATACATGGACTGTTTAAGTACTTTAACCCTCACCTTCTTGTCAAAGCAATTTTTATTGAATAATGGTTTGTACGAGGGTTTTTTTTGGTTTTGTTAAATATTGCCTTTTAGACATTTTTAAAAAAAAAAATTATATTAGATAAGTTATAATTTTTAAATTTATTAAAAATTATCAAATTAATTATCGTATTTAATATAAAAGTATATAGTATATAGCTGTCTTTTAACAAGTGATATTAGGACAATTGTTTAGTAAATTTGTTTTTCTTGGAATTGGCTATAAAAGGTCAATCTTAAGAATTCAAAGGCAAAGAAGGAAAGAAAAGAACCTGTTTGAGCTGCAACGGCTACTTGCTTATTCCTTTATATAATATAAGTACAAAATGCAACCGACCATTACCCTTTTTTACAGCTTGGCTCCCCCACCCGGCCAGGCCACCAATCAGATCTTCATACTTTTCTTCAACTTTTTGTATCAATAAAAGCTAGCAGCAGCTCCCTTTCTCATGAATCAACCACAAAAAAGCCCATCAATCCCTTTCCGTGGCTGAGAATTTTGCAGTAGCCAGCCATGAAAATGTCCCTGAAGAGATTGCCCATTCTGCACAAGTTGGTATCCAAGTCCAACAATCTTTTTAGAATCTCCATCTTGCTCACCAAAATGAAGAAACCCATGATTCCTAAGCTTATTTTTCTCAAGAAATCGAGAAAGCTTAAGAGGTTTAAGCTTCTCAAGCATTACAACTACGGGTTCCTCGGAGAGTATCAGTTTGACTCTCCTTCAAGTACTCCTCTTATTCATTACTACGACAGAAAACATGAGCTCAAAAACAGAAGCATCCAAGATATTTACTCGATGCTGTTTTGGTGTCAGTGTTTTGGTTGCTTGAAAGCTCAAGCAAGAGGAGAATTAGCAGATTACAGATTGGCATTGGAAGCTGATCTGCCAGCTCCCATGGTAGGGGAAATAGATGATCAAGAAGATTCAGTTGATGAGAGGGCTGAGAGATTCATTGAAAGGTTCTATGCAGAGATGAGGCTGCAGAGGCAGGAATCATTTTAACTGAAAGAATCCCTTAATTTAAAAAAAAAAAAAGTATTACATTTCTTTTTCTTCTTTTATTTTAAGTGCTATTTTTTTTTTTAGTCTGTTCTCCACATGGTTTTTTTGAGATTGTGGAGTCGTATTTTGCTTTGTTATGATTTTTTTTTTTTTTTTTTGTATTGTAAGGTTGGAGCTTATTTTATTTGTTTATTTGGGAATTGGTAATTAAGTTTAATTGATTTGCAGGCCATTCAACATCTCAAATAAAAATAAAATCTGCATTTCCTTTTTTTTCGTGACAGATGGAGTTTCTCTCAGAAAATTTGACCTGAATTTGAGTCAGATGATATGTAACATTACAACTATGAATAAGGCCTGGAAAGTTAAATGAAGTAATTTACAAGTGAGATTAAAGCTGAATTAAAATTGTCAGATAAAAACATTTTATTTGAACGAATTTATTTCTTGTATTTTTTTTTTTGCCAGAAAAAAATAGTATTTCCATTTCCCTGAATCCCATTCTCAGTAAACAAAATAGCTTCTCTAAGAGCCTAGACAACTAGTACTGATAACTTATGGAGGTGCAGTGAGGCCATCTTTGTCCAAAATCAATACCAAAGAAGATGGGTAGATTTACCCAATTAGAAATGAAAACAAAACTTTAAGAATATTTAAATTATTCTATGAGATAATTGCCGTAACTAATAATTCTTATAGAATTTGGTGCTTTACACAAAGTCTAACATGCAAATTAACCTTTTTGATGGAATGCATATTTTTGCATGTTACACAAATTCTAACACGTAAAAAAAGATAAAAAAGAAAGAAAGAAAGAAAGCATAATCATTTTTTTTTTTTGGGTTAAAAGGTAAATTTGCCGGTGGATATTGAAATTTGCAATTATATTTTATTTTGATTGATATTTGATATTATAATTTGACTAAAGGCAAATTTATTACTATACTTTAACTCAATATTGAATTTTGCTAGTCTATTTTTGTTTGATTGAATTTAGCCACTAAATTTTGTTTTTTAATTAAATTTTGCCACTCAACTTTGATTTTGGATGATTTGAAGATAAAATTTAACAAAAAAAAAATCATTCAAATATTTCATTTTAATAATTGAAAATAGTAAATTAATTAAGAAAAAAATATAAAAAAAAAAAATAACATAGAATTTTTTTTTTTTGTCTTTCTTCTATTATTCAAGCCGTTGGTGACTGATGATGACATTAGTCAGTAGTAATACTATAAGATCAAATATAACATATGCATTCCACAATTTTATTTTTTTAAAACTTTTTTCATGTTGGCATTTTTCTAAAATTTAACAAGAATAAATTATTTCATAGAATATTTTTTTTATCAAATTAAAAATTGATAAAATAATGTGATAAGAAAGAAAAATGTGAACTGTTTAATCTAATATTATGTTTGTATCAAATTAAAATAAAATAATAAAAATGATATGACAAAGAAAAAATATTAATATGAACAAAAAAATGACATGGATATATCGGATTTGGCGACTGACGGTCAAAATTCGTCATTGAGTAACATTACTAACTGATGATGGCATAGGTTTTAAAAACTTAAATAATAAAAGAAAGAGAAAAAAAAAGAGAAAAAAATTTAATTTTTAGTTTTTTATAAAATAAAAATTTTATGTTAATTTTTAATAAATTAATTTATTGTTGTTATTATTAAATGAAATTTTTGAAAGATTTTTCTTTTTTTGGATTAAATTTTATCTTCAAATCATCCAAAATTAAAGTTGAGTGACAAAATTCAATCAAAAATCAAAATTTAGTAGTAAAATTCAATCAAATAAAGATATATTGGCAAAATTCAATATTGAGTTAAAGTATAGTAACAAATTTATCCTTAATCCCAAAAGTATAATAACAAATATCAATCAAAATAAAATATAATGATAAATTTTAACATTCACTTATAATATGATGATGAATTTAACTGTAACTCATTTTTTTTAATGAAATGCATAATCAACTTATTTGCGCCACATGCTATATGTAATAGTAACCATTTTATCTTATTTGTTGTTATGATATTACATCATATGAATATTTTTTATTTTAAATTCTGAAATAAATACTTAACAAGCCGTTGCAACGCCACAGGGTGGTGAGAACTGAGAAGGGCTTGTATTATTACACTAACATGAAAAATCAAGAATAGTAGGCATGTTTAGGTAACCACAAGCTAGGCCCAACTCAATCTCCACCTCTAACTTTGAGAAATAACTTTTTCTTTGACGGCCCAACAGGAAATGAAGTCAAAGTCTGAAATACGTCCACATCTATTGAGTGAATCAATAAGAAATTAAGAAAAAGTTTCTAGACACCAAATTTTGCCAGACCCCTTGAACCGAGTAGATTCTCATTTTCGATTTTTCGGAACGCAAAGAAACTTTCACTGTTCCATAGATGGGTTTCAAAGATTTTGTTTCGAAGGTCAACAAAAAAAAAATCAACTCCAAAAAGTCAACTCAAAAAAAGTCAACCCCAAAAAAGTCAACCTCAAAAAGTCAACCGTTGAAAAGTGAACTCCTAGTCAAAATCAATATTTGAAGTTGAATTGAACAATGGCGAAAGAATTTTGATAATCCGAGGTCTACAATGAAAGATATATAGTTCAGAAGATGGGTTGCAAAAATTCAGTTTAGGGGAAGACCTAATCCGACAAATTTGGGAAAAACTGTAGATATGACCCGATTCAGTGAAATTGAAGCCCCCAGTTGATAAAGAATGAATAAACAAAAATAGCACAAGGCCCAGTTTGAAGTGGATCCTAAGGAAGAGTCGGTTAGAGCAAAAACGGAAAAACAAGAAAACTCTCGAGGTTGAAAAGGGAAAACCAAACCGGAGGGGAATGTGATCGTAAAAGTTGGGCGTTTTCGGACCAACTCAAACTCAATATATTACAAAGGAAGTAGAAAAAGAAAATTTGAAAATCAGACCCGTTTTGAGTAAAACCGAAGTTTCAAAGGTTGAAGGGCAATCCTAAAAAATCTCAAAATAAAATTACGGGAAAAATAGCAAATGAGCTCGGAAAATTATGAAAACTTTCAGATCTCAAATTTATATTTAATGGAAGAGATTTGAAAAGAAAATCCAGAATCAGAGCTCAAATAAAAAATGACAAAGTTCGGGTTAGACCTGCTCATGGGTCGGGCAGCTCGCCCGGCCCGTATTGGGCCGGGCTTTGGGTTGATATTTTTGTTCAGGGCCGGCTCGGCCCGGCCCAGAACAGTGTTTTTTATTATAATAATATTATTTTATTTAATTTTAATTATAAAAACATTTTTTTAATCGATAAACAGTAAATTCGGGCCTAACGGGCCGGCCCGACCCGACCCAGGGCCGGGCTTGGGCAATGAATATGAAAAAAAAAGGGCCGCGGCCCCGCCCATGAGCAGGTCTAGTTCGGGTGCTCTAAGCCGAAAAATCCCAAAGAAAATTTTGGGAAATTAGGAAACGAGCTCAAAAAATTATGAAAACTTCCAGATCTGAGTTTTATAATTTTTGGAAGAGATTTGTGAAGAAAAATCTGGAATTGGAGCTCATTTAAAAATGGCAAAGTTCGGGTGCACTAACCCAAAATTCCAAAAGATAATTTCGGGAAAAATAGCAAACGAGCTTGGAAAATTATGAAAACTTCAAGATCTGAGTTTTATAATTTTTGAAAGAGATTGGTGAAGAAAATATGGAATCGGAACTCATTTGAAAAGGGCTAAATTTGGGAGGCACTAAACCGAAATTTTAGAGAAAAATCTGAAAAAAACAGCAAATTAGCTCGAAAAAATGTGAAAACCTCCAGAACCAAGTTTTATATTGGATGGGATGAGTTGGAAAAGAAAAATCCGAAATTGGGGTCTATTTGCAATTAAATTAAGTTCGGGGGGCTAAAAGGTAATTTTACCGAAAAAATCGAAAAGGGCAAATTTTGCAAAATTAAAAGAAGAGAAAATGAAGGAAATTTTGAAATATCCCAGGCCCTTGGCCGGCCATGCATAGGAGAGGGGTGGAGATTTAATTCATTTCATCAAATGGTCATTATCAAGCTACAAGATGTCATTTTTACTATCTTGAATGTGGTCCTCCCTCTTCCAATAGCCTAGGTGCTTTGTAGAAAGATGAGTACATTCTTCAATGGCCAAGATAAAATTGCAAGAAGACATTTTCATTTTCATTGTCATGAAAATATCCTTATCCAATGGCCTAGATTGTTGGAGAAAAGATGAGCACAATTCATCCAAGGGAGGAGATGTATTCGGCCAAGGGAGTGCAAGTAGTCCTTGTTCATCCAATGGCTTAGGTGCTTTGTAGAAAGATGAGTACATCCTTCAATGGCCAAGATCAAATTGCAAGATAGCATTTTTATTATCATGAAAATATCCTCATCCAATGGCCTAGATTGAGGAGAAAAGATGAGTACATTTCATCCAATAGTAAAGAGGCCAACCGACCAAGAGGATGAATGAGAGGGGAGGATATTTTTTTCCTTAAGGGGGCTGGTCATTTGAAAGAGGAGGTCAGTAGCTAATTTGGCAAGAAAAAGAAAATTTGAAAGAAAGGAAGAGAGAGTTTACTAAGAAAGCTTGGAAGGTGGCCATTCCTCCCTTGCTCTAGCATAATTTCTTCTTCATTCACATGTGTTTTTCTTTGTTTTCCATGTAATTTCTACCTCTTTTCTTGTGAAAATAAAAGTTTTGAAATGTTTTTTTAAGCTTTCATCTTTTCCTTTTCATAAAAAAAAAAGAGAAGAAAACAATTGTCTTGGGGGAAATAAAGGAAAATAGAAGGAAAACAATTTTTTTAAGCTTTCATCGCGAGACATTTTACTCATTAAGTGTGACATTGGGGGAAATAGAGGAAAAGACGACTTAATTCCTCTTGAAATAAAATGAGGGTTTGAAAACAACCTCGAAAAAAAATGGAGTCGCCACCAATCTTTTTTGGCTAGGTGTGATCGGCCACCTATTAAAACCGATTTTATAAAATATTTAAAACATTTTTAAAACATTTTTAAAACCAATTTCAAAGTCTGCGTTTTTAAACTAGAGAAATCAAAGAAGCGGGTTCGGGAGTCAGTTACGTGCGGGGAAGGATTAGCACCCCCACAACGCTCGTACAAAATGGTACCTTATTAATCGTGTTTTATCTCGAGTCTCAGTAAAAAGTCAGTTTTAGATTTGGCGTTTCAAAATAATTCTCAATTTAAAGAAAAATAATTCTATTTTTAATTGAAAATAATTATGAATTTATCCATTCAACATTTTCTTATATTCCACGACAAACTCGGTAAAATATAAAAAATTTTATTTATTTGGAAAATTTTCCTAATCTTTCTCGTTTTTAAAAAACAAAAAAAAAAATTCCGTTATTAATGATAATTGATGATGTCCTCCCCGGCAACCTAGAAGAGAACTCGTGAATTATTTTAACTCGAAAATAACTTTATTTTATTTAAAATCATTATTTTTTTTAAACATTTTAAAAAGATAAATATGAACATGTATGACATGGTAAAAGATGACATAGCAAAATCTAGATGACATAGTATAATCTAAATGACATAATCTAAGTGACATGGTATATTCTAAGTGGCATAGCATAATTTAAACATGACATGATAAAAAAACATAAAATAACATTATAATAAAATATGCGTGAAAATAAAAAAAGGCAATGCATGAACATAATAAATCCTAAATGATATGACAAAATAAATAATGACTAAGCAAGGAGCATAGAATAAAATAAAATATTCACAACCATATAACAATCAATATAACGTCATGAAATATAAATCAAAACAATAACATCACCATATAAATATTCAAAGCATAAATCATATATCATATAATATGCATGAACATGGAAAATGCAATGCATGAGAGTGATTTTTTTTTCTTTAAATAAGGACATCCGTATACCTAAAAAGATATCCGACTATCTTAGCAAAAGACTTAAATAAGATTTTCTAAATACTTTATGATTGGATGAAAAACAATTTGAAAATTTTGGATAAAAATGGCAACTAGGGCCGAAACCCCCTTTAAAAATGCTCTATTTTCCTAACTTTGAAAACTCGGGTTGACCTCCCTTGACCCGACCTTTATAAAATCAAATTTTAGGATTAAAATGACTTAGAAATTAACCTAGGACAGTAGCTATTGTTCTAAATCAGCCCCCTCTTAATGCCTTAACCAAAACAGAAAATTGTTTTCTTCTTGAAAACAAATTTGACTTTTCTGATCAGTTTTAAAACGTGAATTTTACCTATTTTAAAATTTTAAAAAAAACATGAAACAATTATGGGAGACTCAGAACATGTCGACCTCTATGGGAAAAAATCAGCTTAATTTTTAGACTAAGGATGACCTATCCGAAAATTCATGAAAGACAGAACACTGGGTGGAAAACTGTTTAGCCAAAAAACATTTTTAAACCTTTGATAAAAACGTCCAAAAATCAGAATAAAAATATGAGAGACTCCTCTAAGATCCTATATTCAGTGGAAAAAATTTTTAAAAATTTGGACAAGGATTGCCTAATGGAAAAAAATCACAAATGTAGAAAATCCAACTTAACAACATCTTAATTTTCAACAAGCATGCTCATGAGAGCTTGGCTTTGAGCCATTGATTGGCTTAAGTCAAAAATCAAGTGGGATGATATGAAATGCATGACCAAACAGCAAGTTAAATGCATGAAATGCATGATCTAATGCCTAAATGACGTAGAAAATAAGTATGGCATAAAAGATGACCTAATCACTGGATAGAAATATGCATGGCAATAAATGTAACCCTAGACCTAATAAGCATGAAACATACATGGAAATACAAAATGACCTAAGACCTAATAAGCATGAAATTTTGCATGGCATACAAATATTACCCTAATGCATAAAACGTCATGAGAATATACATGGCAATATAATATGACCTAATGCCTAACATGACATATAAATATGCATGGCTATAACATGAACATATAATGACCAAATGAACATAATAATAATGCAAGAACATGAAAAACCAACTACACAATAACATGGAATAATGATGTAAAGCATGAATGAAAGCATGGTAGTCAAATAATCAAGATGAAAATGCAAATACACAAGGCAAAAAAAAAAAACCATGGAAACTGAATGGTCATTTAAAAAATATGTGAGATCCTAGCAAGGCAATAAAACAAACATCTGGCATGGCAAATATGCAAGACATAAATGAAAGCATGGTAGTCAAACAATCAAGATGAAAATGCAAAGATATAGCTAGGAAAATACACAAACACATGGTGTGACAATAATGCAAAGCATGAACAACTTGATATAGTAAAAACAAAAAATTAAAGTTAGTAAATAAAGCAAGTAGACATGAAAATAAATGATAAAAACAGAAAAATAAGAACAAGTAAGTAAAGAAAGTAGAAATAAGCTCCTATTTTGATTATTTTAGAAAGCTAAATCATCAAAACAAACTAACATACCACTGTCGCAACCTAAAAAATAACAAGTTTCATCGCAAGACTTTATTATTCGTTAAGCGTGACATTAAAAAAAAAAACCGAGGAAAAGTCGACTTAATTCCTCTTGAAAAATGAAGGTTTTGAAAATGACCTTGAAAAAGACATGAAGTCGCCACCAATCTTTTTTAGCTAAGTGTGATCGGCCACCTATTAAAACTAGTTTTATAAAACATTTTAAATTTAATTAAAATATTTTTAAAACCAATTTCAAGTCTGCGTTTTAAACCAGAGAAATCAAAGAAGCGGGTTCGGGACTCGGTTACGTGTGGGGAAGGATTAGCACCCCCACACCGCCCGTATAAAATGGTACTTTACTAATCGTGTGTTATCTCAAGTCTCGGTAAAAAAAACTAGTTTTAAATTTAGTATTTGAAGTTAATTCCCAATTTAAAGAAAAATAATTCCATTTTTATTTGAAAATGATCCGGAATTTATAAATTCAAAATTTTCTATATTCCCCAACAAACGTGGCAAAATATAGAAATTTTTATTAGTTTGGAAAACTTTCTGAATCATTCTCGTTTTAGAGAAGATATTCCATTATTAATGATAATTGATGATATCCTCCCCAGCAAACCCGACAGAGAACTTATGAATTATTTTAATTCGGGAATATCTTTATTTTATTGAAAATCATTTCCTTTTTCAAAATTTTTAAAAAAATATGAATATGTGTGACATAAATAAAATGACATAGCAAAGTCTAGATAATATAGTGCAACCTAAATGGTATGATATAATTTAAATGTCATAGCATGTTCTAAATGAAATGAAATATCCTAAGTCATATGATATATTCTAAATGAAATGAATAACCTAGGTAACATGATATATTCTATATGAAATGAAATATCCTAAGTAACATCATATATTCTAAATGATATGAAATATCCTAAGTGACATAATATATTCTAAATGAAATGAAATGACCTAGGTAACATAATATATTCTATATGAAATGAAATATCCTAAGTCACATGATATATTCTAAATGGAATAAAATGATTTAAATGACATGGAAAATATAAATGATATGGCATATAATCTAAATGATATGAAATGACATGAAACATAAAATAATGCTATCATATAATATGCATGAAAATAAAAATAAAAATAATAATGCATGAACATAGTATATGCTAAATAATATGACAAAAATAACTAAATAAAAAGCATAGGATATCATGAAATATTCAAAACCATATAATAAACAACATAACATCAAAAATATAAATAAAAAATAACGACAACACCATGGAAATTATCATAGCAAAAATCACATATTATATAGTATGCATGAATATGGAAAATGCAATGCATGAGAATGTATTTTTTCCTTTAATTAAGGAAATTCGTATATCTAAAAAGATATCCGGCTACCTTAGGAAAATATATCAAATTAAATATTCTAAAACAAAAAAAAAACTTTGTGATTGTTTGAAAATAATTTTGAAAAACTTAGATTTTAAAAAAATAAAAACCTAACTAAACCCTTTTTGAATGGCTCTAATTTCCTAAGCTTAAAATCCCGGACTTGACCACCCTTAACCCGAGATTTATAAAATTATTTTTAGAGTTTAAAAAGACTTAGAAATTATCCTAAGACAGTAGCTAAGCTTCCTAATCAGTCCCCTCTAAGTAACTTAGCCAAAACAGAAAAAGGAATTTTCTTTAAATTCAAATCTGACTCCACTTTCCAGTTTTAGAACATGATTTTTTAACCTATTTTTAAAAATTCCAAAAAATCTAAAAATAATTACTGGAGACTCAGAACATGTAAAATTACACATAAAAAAATTGGCTTAATTTTCTGGTTAAAGATGACTACCCAGAAAAATCGAGAAAGTACAAGTACTCGGTTGAAACACTGTTTTGCCAAAACACATTTTTTTGCCTTTGATAAAATCATTTAAAAATCAAAGTAAAAATGTTAGAGACTCTCCTAAAGACTCACAAACAGTAGCTAAGACTTTTGAAAAGTTAGGCAAAAATTGGCTAAGTAAAGAAAATCACAAAGATAGAATAATCAATTTGACAACTCTTTAATTTTCCATAAGTATGCTCAAAATGAGCATGACTTTAAACCATTGATTGGCCTAAGTCAATAATTATGTGGCATGATATGAAATGCATGAAAATACAGCAAATATGATGCATAAAATGCATGATTTAAGACCTAAATGACATTAAAAATTCATGGCATAGAGAATATGACCTAGACCTAAATGAACTTGCATGGCATTTAATACAACCTAGGTCTAAAATGCATGAATATGCATGGCAAAGCAAGCCAAACCTAAAATTAAAAATGCATGGCAAATAGACAAACATATAGCATACTTAAAAAAATACACAACAACATATCATGGGAATGCAAACCATCAACTAGCATAATAAAAATGCACACACAAAGAATAAGAAAGGGGGTAGCCGAATGGTCCAATGAACATGGCATTTTCACAAACACTTAACATAATAACATGCATAGCTAAAGAATAATACTTAAATCATGCAAATATAAAGTAAAGGCATGAAAACCAATAAGCATTTTCACAAACACATGGATTAACAAAATGTAAATCATAAATAAACTTAAACACTTTGAAAACAGAAAATCAAAAATGCAAGACAAATAAAATAAACATGATAACAAGATAATAAACTCAACAATGGAAACAAGCAAGCAACCAAATCAAAAAAAGCTTCATATTTATGTATTTGAAGAAGATTTAAAGTATCAAAACTTGTTAAATACCACTAATAACATGAAATTAAAAAAAAAAATAGCAACTACATAAAAACAATAGGCCATTCGGCCACCCCAAAAACAAGAGAAAAACATTTTTTCAAAGCTTTTTTCAAGAAAGTATAAAGAAGAACTTAAAGGAGAAACTTAAAAACACTTATTTTAAAAAGGAAAATCAAAATAAACTCACCAAATTATCAATGAAAACAGCAAATCAAGAATGAAAAATCAAGGAAAGTGCAAGAGTATGGTGCTTAAAACAACCTCTAGAAGCTATATTGCAAGCTTTTTCTCATCTAACTTTTTTTTCTTTTCTAAACTTTTCTTTTTGCCTTTCAAAAATGGAGAGCATCCAGCAAAAATCAAAGTGTGAATGAGTGATCAATGAAAAAGAGAGCCCTCCCCCCTTGTAGTGGCCCGTTGGCCTAGGAAGAACCTAGGAGGTTCTAGAATTTTTTGTTAACATCCTATGGCCTTCAATCCAAGATGCCTTCTATGTAGGATTCTCACCCTTAGATTAGAATCATCAGCCCTTGAATTATAATGTCATAAAGATGTCATAAATAGACTCTCTCTTCAACCATTGGTCCATGTGTTGCAAATTCAAATGCTTGATCACAAAAAATAACTACCTTCCTCTTCATTGTTGGCCTTTTGATTAAAAATAAAAAAATATCTACCCACCAATGGGCCTTGGTTGGCTGACCCCTCATCTTCCAGCCCATGCTTCATTTTTTTAAAAGCAAGAAAAGCCCTTTTCGGTTTATTGGATAAAATGACCTTTTTGACCCCCGAACCTAAATAAATAGAAAACGGACTCTAAATTCAAATTTTATTTTTTTAATACTTCTAAAATAATAGAAATTTGAATTCTGAAAGTTTTCAAAATTTTCTGAGCCCATTTACTATTTATTTGGATTTTTCTTCCAAAATTGCCATTTTGTGCTCCTAAACTTTACCCATTTTTAAACGAGCTCCAAATCCATATTTTTCTTCACTAATCTCTTCCAAATAATTTAAAAGTTTTATCTGGAAGTTTTCATAATTTTTGGAGCTCATTTGGTATTTTTTCGGGATTTATATGCTTGAATTACTGCATAGTGGGCTCGGGATTTGGCCATTTTGCAAACGAACTCTGAATCTAGATTTTATTTCGCCAATATCTTCCAAATAATTTAAGAATGATATCTGTAAATTTTTAGAATTTTTGGAGCTCATTTACTATTTCTCCAAGATTTATCCTTTTGGATTTCTGTATAGGGGACCCGGGATTTGGCCATTTTGCAAACGAACTTCGAACTCCGAATTCGCATTTTATTTCTCCAATCTCTTCAAAATGATTTAAGAATGAGATCTGTAAATTTTTAGAATTTTTGGAGTTCATTTGCTATTTTTTTCCAAATTTTCCAATTTTGCCCTTTTACCTTCGTAGCCCGGTTTTGCTCAAAACAAGTCCGATTTTCAGATTTTCTTCAAACTGAGCCTTGGGCTATCCTTGTTTAATCACTCCTTATCAGTTAGGGACTTTATTTTTACCGAATTGGGCCATTTCTGTAATTTTCTCTAATTTCACCAAAATCCACCAAAACCCCTTATTCTCGGTTTTCTTTCGGATTGACTTTCCTTTCAGTTTCTCTTCCAAGTAGCTTCTCCATTACCCGTAGTCAGTGCTTATCTTTCATTTGGAACCTTCAATTTTGACCAATTTGATCGTTTACGCATTTTTTCCCCAAATTTCCCGAACTAGGGTTTTCTTTCTACTGAATCTCCGTAACCCAACTTCCGAACCCCATATCTTTCAATGTAGACCTCGGATTATCAAAATTCTTTCTCCATTTTTCAATTGAACTTCAAATCTTGATTTTGAAAGTGGGTTGACTTTTTAGTAGTTGACTTTTTGAGGTTGACTTTTTTGGGGTTGACTTTTTCAACTTTGACTTTTTGTGCTTGACTTCTTAGACTAAGTCTCGGAGTACCACCTGCGGGATGATTTTTTTTTTTACATTCTTAAACATCAATTTAGGAATAAAACATACCTATTTTAATGGTCCGGACAAATTAGGTGTCTACAGCTGCCTCTCTTTGGCTATTACTGAGAATAAGGAATCAGGCAAAGATAAATAAATACTAATTGTGTTCGGTTAGTGAAATCACATGTGAAGAACAGGGGAAAAAGGTTTTCACTCACTTTCATTCTTCATTTTTTTTTTTATTTTTTTGGAAAAAAAAAGCTGTAAATTGAAGATTTTGTCCTTAAATTGAATTCCCTGACTAATCAAAGCTCGACCCGTCTTAAGGAAACGAGTTCGATTTGCAAGAGAAGAAAAGACCTCGACGATGGTCTCGGGGGCTTAACCTGTCTTGTGCTAAGCTGTGTTTAAAATTCTGGGTATCTCCTTTGAAAGCTTTGGCTATCACCACCAAAGACTTTGTTCATTGTTTATGTAAAACTCTAGATATCTCCACCAGAGGCTTTGGCTATCACCACCAAAGACTTGTTCATTGTTTAAACTGTAAAAACTCTGGAAAATTGTGCCTGGAGGTCTTCATAATGGTGCCCGGAGGTCTTAAAAATGGTGCCCGGAGGCCTTACCCATGATGAAAATACCTTGACGACGGTCTCAAAGCTCGACTCATTTGATAAACAGAATGAATTCGATTTAAAAAAAAAGGAAATACCTCGACGGTGGTCTCAAGGCTCGACTCATTTGATAAAATAGAATAAATTCGATTTAAAACAAAAGGAAATACCTCGATGGTAGTCTCAAGGCTCGACTCATTTGATAAAACAGAATGAATTCGATTTAAAACAAAAGGAAATACCTCGATGGTGGTCTCAAGGCTCGACTCATTTGATAAAACAGAATGAATTCGATTTAAAACAAAAGGAAATACCTCGACAGTGGTCTCAAGGCTCGACTCATTTGATAAAACAGAATGAATTCAATTTAAAACAAAAGAAAATACCTCGACGGTGGTCTCAAGGCTCGACTCATTTGATAAAACAGAATGAATTCGATTTAAAACAAAAGAAAATACCTCGACGGTGGTCTCAAGGCTCAACTTATTTGATAAAACAGAATGAATTCGATTTAAAACAAAAGGAAATACCTCGACGGTGGTCTCAAAGCTCGACTCATTTGATAAAACAGAATGAATTCGATTTAAAACAAAAGGAAATACCTCGACAGTGGTCTCAAGGCTCGACTCATTTGATAAAATAGAATGAATTCAATTTAAAACAAAAGGAAATACCTCGACGGTGGTCTCAAGGCTTGACTCATTTTATAAAACAGAATGAATTCGATTTAAAACAAAAGGAAATACCTCGGCGGTGGTCTCAAGGCTCGACTCATTTGATAAAACAGAATGAATTCGATTTAAAACAAAAGGAAATACCTCGACGGTGGTCTCAAGGCTCGACTCATTTGATAAAACAGAATGAATTCGATTTAAAACAAAAGGAAATACCTCGACGGTGGTCTCAAGGCTCGACTCATTTGATAAAACAGAATGAATTCGATTTAAAACAAAAGGAAATACCTCGACGGTGGTCTCAAGGCTCGACTCTTTTGATAAAACAGAATGAATTTGATTTAAAAAAAAAGGAAATACCTCGATGGTGGTCCCAAGGCTCGACTCATTTGATAAAACAGAATGAATTCAATTTAAAACAAAAGGAAATAGCTCGACGGTGGACTCAAGGCTCGACTCATTTGAGAAGCAGAAGGAGTTCGATTTGGGGAAGCCAAAGTTTTCTTGATTCCTGCAATGTTAACTAATTGCAATGATAAGAATGACATGCTTTGCAAATGCTTTATGTTTCCTAAGAATGAATGCAATCAAATGATTGTGTCATGATTTCTATTCCATGGTTTCTTTGAGGTTCACAGATTATCCAACTTCATGACGGAGTCTTGAATTGTTCACTGATGCCCCACTTAAGGAATCTTTCACTCAAGATAACTTGTCAAACAGTCTCAGTTTCTGACTTTTGCTGAAATGCACAAATTTTTTGACTTCGTGGTAGAGTCTGCAACACGTTCACTGTTTTCTTTTACTTGGTGAATTTTCCATCAAGATTAGTGGTTTCCAAAATTTTTCTAAGATTTAAATCTTTTCCTTAGTAATACTCTAAATTTCTTTATTTAAAGATTTTTATGCTTACTAATCATCATTCAATCTTATAACAAACAAGATGCAATCTCAAAAATGTATGAAAGAAAATATGAGATAAGCAAAATGTCATGAAAAGGATAACAAGAATTTATTGCAACAAAAGTTTTAAAATTGAATATCAAGGATATAAGAAACAAATGTAAAGTTATAGGTTGTAGATGCCCAGGATGCGAAATATCTTGGACCCTGCCTTTTCAAACCATCTGAAATTTCTCTTGAAAGAGCAATATACTTGAGTAATTCCTCGGCTTCCGTATTTACGTCAGACTGAGTTGTTCTCCCTTTCCTCTGATTTTTAGATATTTTCTCCCTCTTTACTTGGAGCATTGATCCAAACCTTAACCAGTACTTGAGCCGCCCTTTGCGGGTTTTCAACTCAAGTGTCCCCCATTCGGTATTAAGTCACCCTTTGCGGGTTTTCGGCTTAAACATCTCCTTTTACATTCTTTTTTTTTCTTTTTTTTCTTGTATTCTACCATGCATCTGAAAATTCTAAATGCTTCTAAGGTAAAAATATCAATTCAAAAGATGGGATAAATTATGAGAACAACCTTTCAAATTAAATATCCATGCTTGATCAAAATGGACTTTAAGAGCACGTAATGTAGGCCAAGGTTCGGGTTTAGAAAGAAAAGATAAAATAGGCTCAAAATGTGTTTAAGGGTAATTAGATCAATTATCATTTCCTGAGGAGGATTCATTCTTGAAACATTTGTCCCTTTTTTTGGACTTTCTTTTCTTTTTCTTTTTCAATCCTTTTTTTATTGCTGGCTTTCATTTGCCATTCTTTGATTTCGCATTTTTCGATAGCTCTCTCTTTTTTTGCCATGATTTTTGTTTATTTTTCCTCGCATTTACCATCCAGTGTAGAGGGTGATCCTTGATCAAGGTTTAAAGAAAGAAATAATTCCTAAGGCTCAAAGGGGTGACTAAGGATAATTTCTTCTTAGTGAAAGGAATATGAAAGATGGCCATTCATCATATCAAACATGAATATTCTCATTAAAAAGCAATCCACAGGGGAGATAGATATATAGAATTTCCATTTTTACGCTTGGAATCATTCGAATTCCCATGTGCATAGCATCACACTTTTTTTTTTCAAGCATAATACTTCTTCAGTTCATCAACATTCACGGGATTTTTGAAATCCTCCCCGTCTATCCGAGTTAAAATCAATGCTCCTCCAGAAAAAGCTCTTTTTACCATATAGGGTCCTTCCCAATATGGAGCCCATTTTCCTCGCGGATCTTTCACTATAGGGAGAATTTTCCTCAGTACCAACTCCCCCTCTCGGAACTGTCTGGGATGAACTTTCTTTTCGTGGGCTCGAATCATCCTTTTTTGATACAAATGACAAATTGCTTTCAATCTTTTCTCCTCAATGAGATTCAGCTGTTCATAACGAGCTCTAACCCATTCTGCCTCTTCTAGGCCAACCTCCATCAAAACCCGAAGTGAAGGAATCTCAACATCAATACGTAGCACTGCTTCCATCCCGTATACCAAAGAAAACGGCGTTGAACCTGTAGATGTGCGGATCGAAGTAAGATATGCATGAAGAGCAAAAGGAAAGATCTCATGCCAATCCTTGTAGACATCAGTCATCTTCTCAACAATCTTCTTGATGTTCTTATTGGCTGCTTTTACTGCCCTATTCATCTTCGGACGGTAAGGTGCCGAATTATGATGTGTGATCTTGAACTGAGTACACACTTCTCTCATCATCTTATTGTTCAAATTGAGAGCATTATCCGAAATAATTCTTGCTGGCAATCCATAATGGCATATGTTTTCTTTCTTAATAAATCTGCAAACCACTGACTTTGTTACATTCGCATAGGAAGCAGCTTCTACCCACTTTGTGAAATAATCTATGCCACCAGATGAGACAATGTCCATTTGAAGCTTTCAGGGTAATAGGCCCAATCATATCTATTCCCCACATTGAAAATGGCCATGGTGAAGTCATGACATGCAATGGCGATGGCGGCAGATCTTATCCGCATATATCTGGCATTTATGGCACTTCCGGGAATAACTGATACAATCTCCTTCCATTGTCAACCAATAATACCCTGCCCTTATAATCTGCTTAGCAAGCATGTGACCATTAGCATGAGTGCCACATATCCCTTCATGGACCTCTTCTATAATTCTCTGAGCTTCGACAGTTCCGACACATCTCAATATTCCCTTTCTTGTAGAGAATCTCACTGTCTAGAACAAAACCCATTGCTAGCCTTCTCAAAGTCCTCTTTTCATTTTCTGTTGCCCGTTTTGGATATTATTGACTCTTAATGTGCTGCAAGATGTCGTTATACCAAGGGAGACCATCTGCTTCTTTTTCGATACTCAAGCAGTGGGCAGGAGACTCGTATATACTCATCTTTATCGGTACAACTTCAGCCCCTTTATTCACTTTGAACATTGATGACAGAGTAGCTAGAGCATCCGCCATTCGGTTTTCTTCTCGAGGGAAGTAATTGAAACTCACTTCTTCAAACTCCTCCAATAAACTCAGTATGAGTTCTAGGTATCGGATTAGCTTTGTATCTCGGGTTTCCCATTCTCCCCGTAGCTGATATATCATTAGGGCTGAATCTCCGAAAACTTCCAATATTTTGATTTTTCTTTCCGCTGCAGCACGAAGGCCCATAGTACATGCCTCATACTCAGTACTATTGTTTGTACAATCAAAATCCAATCTAGTAGTGAAATGATAATAATCTTCTTCTAGGGATATGAGCACTGCACCAATTTCGTGCCCCATGGCATTAGATGCGCCATCAGAGTACATTTTCCATACTTTCTTTTTCAGGGGAATCTTATCTGCTTGCAAAACATACATCAAATCTTCATCCGGGAAGTCAAAGTTCAATGGGTCATAATCTTCCACTGCCCGACTTTCTAAAAATTCAGTCACTGCACTGCCTTTGATGGCTTTCTGACTTACATAAACAATGTCGTACTCTAACAATAAAACTTGCCATCTTGCTGTTCTCCCTAATAAAAAAGGTGCTTCCAACATGTACTTGATTAGATCTAGCTTGGCAATCAACCACGTTCTGTGGTACAACATGTACTGTCTGAGTCTTCGACCTGTCCAAGCTAAGGCAGAACATAACTTTTCTACCGATGAATACTTCAGCTCATAATCTGTGAACTTCTTGCTGAGGTAGTAAATTGCTTGTTCTTTCTTCCCTGCCTCATCATGTTGCCCTAAGACACAACCCATGGATCTCTCAAATACTGATAGATACAGTATCATTGGTTTATTGGGAACAGGTGGCATTAATACTGGTGGGTTGGATAGATAATTTTTAACCTTTTCAAAGGCGACCTGACAACCTTCACCCCATTCTCCTGGATCACGTTTTCGAAGTAACTTAAATATTGGATCACATTTGTTGGTTAACTAAGAAATAAACTGAGCAATGTAATTCAATCTCCCCAGAAAAGCCTTTTACTTCCTTTTAAGTACGAGGTGGTGGCAAATTCTGAATGGCCTTCACTTTATCCGGGTCAATCTCAATTCCATTTTTGCTGACGACAAAATCCAAAAATTTTCCTGAAGTGACTCCAAAAGTGCATTTTGTCGGATTTAGCTTGAGTGGAACTTTCTTAGTCGTTCGAAGAGCTTTTTAAGATTCACAATATGCTCTTCTTCTCCCTATGACTTTGCAATCATATAATCAACATAGACCTCAATTCCCTTATGCATCATATCATGAAACAAGGTTACCATGGCTCTCTGATATGTTGCCCCAACATTCTTCAACCCAAACGGCATTACCTTGTAGCAGAATGTTCCCCATATTGTGAAAAATATGGTTTTCTCCATATCTTTCTGTGCCATCTTAACCTGATTATATCCCGAGAATTCGTCCATGAAAGAAAATAAAGAACTCTTCACTGTATTATCCACTAGAGTGTCGATATGGGGCAAAGGAAAATTATCTTTAGGGCTGGCCTTGTTCAAATCTCTGTAATCAACGTACATCCGTACCTTGCCATCCTTCTTTGGTACTGGAACAATATTTTCCACCCATTCTAGATATTTTACCACCTCTAAGAATCCAGCATCAAATTGCTTCTTCACCTCCTCTTTTATCTTTAACAGCATGTCCGACCTTATTCTTTTTAACTTTTGCTGAATTGGCTTGCATTCGGGCCTTAAAGGGAGCTTATGAACCACAATATTCGGATCCAACCCTGGCATGTCTTGGTAAGACCATACAAATACATCCATATATTCCTGGAGCAAAGCTATCAATTTAGCCTTTATTAATGATGACAATTAAGTCCCGATTTTGACCTCCTTTATCTCCTCACCATTTCCCAGATTTATCATTTCCAATAATTCCTTATGAGGAAGTACTTGTTTCTCCTCTTGTTCTATTTTCCTTAATAGATCTGGAGGTAGACCATAATCCTCAATATCTTCGTTAGCCTCAAAATCACCCGTGCAAATGGGTCTTTCAAAATCAATTTCAGAATTACTGACAAAAAGGTCCTCATATTCCATATCCGTACACCTGTAAATAGGTGGGGAAGAAACAATATAGTAAAATATATATAATAAAAGAAAAATAAATAGCATAAATGAAAGAATATGGACACATCAATATTAATAAAATTGCATCGTGCTTGTTATTTATTGAATGAAAATATTTAAACAAAAAGCCCATTACAGAAAAAGACTCTTACTATCTATGGGTAAAGATAATTAAGATTTTTTTTAAGTATTACTTTGGAATAGACTTAAAAACTATAGGCAACTCAGTCGCACTCCAATTGGTCAGTCTATATCCTAGTGGACAAGGTCGTACCATCTAGTTTGCATTGTCACTTTGCATTCCTTCCTTCCTAGTCATGCAAATCACCATATCCTGTATCTGCCCACCCTTATTCACATAGAACTTTTCAAAAGCTTGCTCGATCATTATGAGTACATCTTCTGAATTTTTTTCTCCGAATAGAAAACCAGCAGAGCAGAAGCTGTGAAGGACTGGTGGGAAAGTCATAGGCTCCCAATCAATATTCATACCCACGAGACAGGCCATCCTTCTTTGTCGGTTCTTTTCAACTTGTTTCCTCTTCTCTTGGGCCTTCGGAAGATACCCTAAGCCAAACCGGTCTTTCTTTCCCACTATTTCCATTGCTCGAGCCATCCCTTGAAGATATTTTCCAAGACCTTTGCCAGCCCTGTAGCCCTTTCCCACTGTAGTTCTTACTCCCAGCCTTGTGTTCTTGGACAACCTTGGTTTTGGAATTTTTTGTCCTTCAGCGACGAAAACCGCATTTACAAATTCCAAAGATCGAAAAGAACATTCTACGACATCTTCATTGGGTTCAACATAAGGAGATTCAGTAAATGCAAAGGATATTATGTCCTTTTCTCCTGATATAGTGACCAAACGCCCCTCCATTACAAATTTTAGCTTTTGGTGGAGAGATGAGGGTATAGCCCTTGCTGAATGTATCCACGGCCTTCCCAACAAGCAATTATAGGATGGATTAATATCCATGACCTGAAAGTTCACCGAATAGGTGCATGGGCCTATCTCCAGAGGAACCTCAATAGTTCCCATTACCTCTCTCCTGGTACCATCAAAAGCTCTGACTACTGTACAACTCGGCAACATATAAGAAATATTAATTGGCAACTTAGACAGGGTTTCCAGAGGCATTACATTTAATGAAGAACCATTATCCAGAAGCACCCTTGGTAGTATATGCCCCTTGCAAGTGGTCGTTATGTGAAGAGCCTTTGTGGACCCAATACCATTGGGTGGTATTTCATCATAACTGAAATATATATGATCGTCTGCCGCAATGTTTACCACCAGCCTGTCTAATTTTTCTACCGATATGTTGTTAGCCACATATGCCTGATTCAACACTCTCAATAGGGCATTTCTGTGTGGTTCCGAGTTTAATAGCAAAGATAAGATAGAGATTCTTGCTGGCTGACGTTGCAATTGCTCAAATACACTATACTCACTATGCTTTATGAATTTTAAAAACTCGCAAGCCTCCTTCTCATTCACCAGCTCTTTTATCTTGTTAACCGGGGCTGACCCCCTCTCTACTTCTTTTGAAAAATCCATCTCAATATGGATTGGTTCAGCTACTTTCTTCCCTTTGTCCATTCCTCCATCCTTTCTTGTTAATCACTGTTCAACAAACTCAGGGGGATAACACCTTCCACTTCGTGTTAAGTGCCCCACACTTGTAATATCTTGCTGACTTGAAGACTCTGGCTTAACCACGCTGCAGTCATATTTCCATGGTGCAGCTTTGTTTTCCTTGTATGAAAAGGAAGAAGGCAAATCTATGATTAGCTTTAGGCGTAATTTCCTCAACAATCGAAGTAGTCTTCTTTGGTTCATCATAATAGATGATCGAAGGTCTTCCTATTCCGTAGCCAGCCACATTCTCAATAACCTCTACTTCATCCTCTATTTTTTCATAAAACTTGGCTTCCCCTTCATCCATCATCTTTTGGACTTTAGCCAAAAAGTCCTCGTATTCCTGTATGATATAACCTTTACATCCATGGAATGGGCACCAATCCTCCACCCTGTTTGCAACTATTTTTAAACTGTCATCATTCTCTACCATTCTCGCTTTTACCATTTCGACCCACACTTTTATCATTGGAGTTTTGACTTCACTGACATGCCTTTTCAACCTTCTCTCTTCCCCTGTCAATACTGCATTTACCCGATTCTCAACATGATCGGGCAATGGATTTCCTGCTGCATTCAGCCCATTCCTTGTCCCGAACTTCACCACCCCAGTATTGATCAAACTTTGGACTTTCTTCTTAAAGGCAATACAGTCCTTAATAGAATGCCCCTAAATCCCTGCGTGATATGCGCAGTTAACATTTGCGTTGTACCATCTTGGATATGGTGGTGTCAGAGGTTTGAGGTATACAAGTGCAACAAGTTGACTCTGCAATAGTTTGGGATATAGCTCACCATAGGTGGTAGGAATCGGATCAAATTGGGGTTTTTGATCATTCCTTGCTGAACATTGATCGTTGCGTCCAGCACCTTGAGTGTTTAGGATAATGTTTTGAGGAAGATTTATCTGTGGGGATATGCCAGTTGGAAAAGGCTGTTGTGGTATATTGGTATAGGGAAATGGATTTTGGGTAAGATGGTTCACATTGGGGTAGTACGGATTATACCTCGGATAAGGTGTGTAGGGTGTAGGAGGTACATAAGATGTAGGAGGAGTATAGGGCCTGGGAGGTATATATGGTGTAGGAGGTGCATAGGGGTATTGATTGAAGCTAACTGCATGAGTCTTCTCTTTCTTCTTTGCAGGGAAAACCTTTTTCTGAGTAGCAGGCTCACCCCCTTTCCATTTCCCGTTCTTAATGGCAGACTCTATCATCTCCCAAGATATCACCATATCTGCAAATTCTTTGGTGGCACTCTCCACCAATTTATCATAATAAGCTGCTTTTAGGGTATTGATTAAAAGCACTGTAGTTTTCTTGTTGGTCAAAGGAGGTTGTACTTATGTAGCCAGATCTCTCCATCTCTGATAATATTCTTTAAAGCTTTCAATAGCTTTTTTTTCCATGTTTTGCAAAGTTAGATGGTCAGGCACCATATCCGTCACATGCTTGTATTGTTCCATGAAAGCTTTGGCTAGATCCATCCAGGAACGGATCTTAGTACGGGTAAGCTGGTTATACCACCGAGTTGCGAACCTTGTCAAGCTATCCTGAAAACAGGGGATAGCAATTTTTCATCTTCATCATGTTCAATCATCTTTCGGTAGTACATGGTCAGATGTGCTGATGGGTTGATAGTTCCGTTATATTTTTCAAAGTCTGGTACTTTGAACATTGGAGGAATCACCAGATCATGCACTAAACTCATCTCTTTGGTATCTAGACTGCCAAATAGCTCTGCCCCTTCAACTGCCCTCAATCTTTCCTCCAATAGCTGATATTTTTTCTGAGATTCTGTCGTTTTAACCTTCTTTAGCTCAGCCATCTTTGCCTTTTCCTATTCAACCAGTTCCTCAAAGTCTGGAACGTCCATATCAATTAGATCAACCCCAATGTTACCCTTTTTAGGACCAAAATTCTGTACCTCAGCTGCTGGTTGGATGTAAACATAGGATGCTGCCCCAATTGGAAGTTCATTTCCCACATGCTGGGATGTCTGGCCATTCTGATGTACTACCTCAGGTCGGCCTTCCTGGATTACTGCCCCCATTCCTGTAACTGAATTTTTTCTTGGCCATTTCTGCCTCATCATGGCACTCATCATTTCCATGAGTTTATTCATCTCTTCTCGTGACTCCTCTTAAGACTTAGCCAACTGTTCCTGCAATTCTTTCTGAGTTCTTTCTATCCTTTCAATTCTAGCAAGCTTATCATTCTCCACAGCTCTAGCTTGAGATCGAGTATTGTAAGGATGTTGAAAATCCGATTCTTTCTGAGTGCAACCAATTGTACCTTTAGTTTTAAAAACCATGAATTAGAATTTATTGACACATTTTTTTTTTTTTGCAAAAAATGAATGAATGAATAACTAAATGTTAATGAATGAACAAATAAGTAAATGACTAAGTGTATGAATATGAATGAATAATTATAAAAAATAAATTAATGGACAAATAAATAAATGACTAAGTGCATGAATAATCTTACAGTATAAATGTATGAATGACTATAAATATGAATGAATGAATGAACAAACAAAATATATAAAGGAAAGAACAAATGAATGATGAATGCATTTAAAAGTATTGGCCCCGAGAAAATTCCAACCAGACGGTCTTTCATTGATTTCCTGGAACTAAATACATCAAAGATAAAAGATCACTGCTTAAGACAATCTGATAATCTGTCTATCCTAATTCAAAAATGCTATTACAAAACACCGGTCCTATAGTAACTCCCTCGGATCTTGGACTTTTTTTTTACTGTCCTCTTTTGATTGCCTGGCTCTTGAATCTAACCCTTACTTGTTCATGTCCCTTAGACATGTCAGCGGAAGCATCACCATGTAAGCTTTCCTTAGCTTGTTTCTCCAGTTAATTGGCTAGGGCTTTCTCATGCTTTGCTCTCTGTTTCCAATAGTTCTTCTCCTTCTTGAGGTTTTTGACCTCTTGCTCCCACTCATCGGAAGTCTTAAGGCTCCCCTCAAATCTGAGCTCGAAGCGGTACCTCTTGTTCTCCAAGTGTAATTCCTGAAGATCGCTCGTAGCAGTGTCCCTTTCTCTCTTGATATTTTCCTTTACTCTTTCTCAAGCTGATTCCCTATTTTTCATGTCCTCAAGCTCTTCTTGTAGCCGGGCAATCTCTTTGCTCATTTGGGCCTTTTCCTTTTCAAATTCTGCCTTTGCAATTTCTAACTTTGATGGCACTTCCTTCGGTGGCAAACTCAAGAACTGGACCTCTGCTCAAGCCTCTCAAAAACATCAAATACCGCCACATCCACATATCCTAATATCTTTGGGAAGATAACTAAACCATAGATAGCCAGAGCAAAAATATTTCTTATTGTCGCCTTACTTGAATGGCCTTGAATTAAGGTCCGTAAAACATCCCATGAGATACAGAGACTTACCCCTTTCCGGACAACATGGCTTTCGACCCAATTTCTTTCCACTCCCAGAATCTTAGACACTTTTTTCTTGAAAGCCGGCATATTTGTATCCTTCAAATAAATACGGTCGGGAATAACGTTCTCAATATGCAGCAAGGTTGAATATTCCTCTATGGTTGGAGTCATATCCTTTCGGTTGAAAGTAAAACACCGATAAGCGGTGTAGACACCTAATTTTGTTCGGACCATTAAAACAGGTATGTTTTCTTCCTAAATTGATGTTTCAGAATGTAAAAAGATTTTTTTCATCCTGCATGTGGTACTCCGAGACTTAGTTTAAGAGGGCGAGCTTAAAAAGTCAAATTTGAAAAGAGTCAACCCCAAAAAGTCAACTACTAAAAAAGTCAACGCACTTTCAAAATCAAGATTTGAAGTTAAATTGAAAAATGGAGAAAGAATTTTGATAATCGGAGGTCTACATCGAAAGATATGGAGTTTGGAAGTTGGGTTATGGAGATTCAGTAGAAAGAAAACCCTAATCCAAGAAATTTGGGGAAAAATGCTTAAACGATCGAATTGGTCAAAATTGAAGGTTCCAAATGAAAGATAAGAACTGACTACGGGTAATGGAGAAGCCACTTGAAAGAAAAACTGAAAGAAAAGTCAATTCGGGAGAAAATCGAGAATTAGGATTTTTGGTGGATTTCGGTGAAATTGGAAAGAATTACAAGAAATGGCCCAAATTGGTAAGGAAAAATCCCCTAATGGATGAGGAATGATTTAAAAAGGATAGCCCAAGGCTCAATTTGAAGAAAATCTGAAAATCGGACTTGTTTTAAGCAAAACCGAGTTTTGGAGGCAAAAGGGCAAAATTGGAAAATCTGGGAAAAATAGAAAATGAACTCCAAAAATTTTGAAAATTGCAAATCTCATTATTAAATAATTTGGAAGAGATTGGCGAAATAAAATCTTGATTCAGAGTTCGTTTGCAAAATGGCCAAATCCCGGGTTTTCTATGCAGTAATTCAAAAAGATAAATCCCGAAAAAATAGCAAATGGACTCCAAAAATTCTGAAAATTTGCAAATATCAATTTTAAATTATTTGGAAGATATTGGCGAAAGAAAATCTTGATTTGGAGTTCTCTTGCAAAATGGCCAAATCTCGGGCCTCCTATGAAGTAATTCAAGCAGATAAATCCCGAAAAAATACCAAATGAGTTCCAAAAATTATGAAAACTTCCAGATCACACTTTTAAATTATTTGGAAGAGATTGGTGAAGAAAAATATTGATTTGGAGCTCGTTTACAAAATGGTAAAATGTGGAGGCATAAAAGGGCATTTTTGGAAGAAAAAATCCAAATAAATAGCAAACGGACTCGAAAAATTTTGAAAACCTCAAAAAATCAATATTTTATTATTTTGAAAGTATTAAAAAAATAAAATTTGAATTTGGAGTCCGTTTGCCATTTATTTGCATCCGGAGGGCAAAAAGGTTATTTTACCCAAGAAACCGAAAAGGGCTTCTCTTGCCTTTCAAAAAAATCAGACTTGGGCTGGAAGAGGGAGTTCTGGCCGGCCAAGGCCCAAGTAAGGGAAGGAGTTTCTGATTTTTCAATCAAAAGGCCAAAAATTAAGAGTTAGTTTGTGATTTTTTTGATCAAGCCATTGCAAATAAGCCACATGGGCCAATGCATGAAGAGGGAGAATGTCAACATAATTCTTGAACAGCTGTAATTATGGACAGCTGATAGCCTAATCTAAGGGTGATAATTTCATGTTTTAAACCTCTTAGAGTAATGGCCCTTGGAAGGAAATTGGTTGGAGGAAAAATGACAACATCCTAGTTAGGAGAAAGGGGATTTTCGACCAGCCTAAAGGGGGAGAAAAAAAATTTCATTTTCAGCACTTTCATTTTTCTCTCTTGTTTGGCTGATTTTTCTCTCCATAATTGCAAAGCAAAAAGAAAAGTTTAGAAAAGAAAAGAAAGCTTGAAGAGAAAAAGCTTGAAAGATAGCTTCTGGAGGTTGCTTTTAGCACCAACTCTTGCACTTTCTTGATTTTCCATTCTTGTTTTTGCTGTTTTGATTATTATTTTGGTGAGTTTTATTTTGATTTTTCTTTTTAAATAATTGTTTTTTAATGTTCTTTTTAAGTTCTTTCTTCATCTTTTCTAAAAGAAAGTTCTTGCAAATTTTTTCTTTTGATTCCTTGATTTGGCCGAATAGCCCATGTTTTTGTTGCTGTTTTGCTTTTGATTTTTCATGTTATTTTGATATTAAATAAAGTCTTGATGCTTTAAATCTTCTTCTACTATATATACTTGAAGCTTGTTTTAAGTTGGTCGCTTGCTTACTTCCATTTATGAGTCTATTGTCATGTTCTTGCATTTTTAATTTTCTGTTTTCTTAATGCTTAAATTTGTTGATGTTTTATATTTTGTAATCCATGTGTTTGTGAAAATGCTTGTTAGTTTTAATACATCTACCTTATATTTGCATGATTTGAGTGTCATATTTAGGTTGATTATGTTAGTATATCAAGTGTTTGTGAAAATGCCAAGCTCACTTAGACATGAGGCCATTCGGCCATCTCACATTATTTTGCTTTGTATGTGCATTTTTGTTATGTTAGATGATAGGTTTGCATTTTTATGACATTTGGTTGAGTTTTTGGTTTAAGCATGCCTTGTGTTTGTGTTATTGCCATGCATATTTTAGATGTTAGGTTTGGTTTATTTTGCCATGCATGTCCATGCATTTTAGACCTAGGTTGCATTAAATGCCATGCAAGTTCATTTAGTTCTAGGTCACTTTATTGATGCCATGCATTTTCCATGACATTTAGGTTTAAACTCATGCATTTCATGCATCATATTTGCTGTATTTTTTTCATGGATTTCATGTCCATGCCACTTGACTAATGACTTAGGCCAATTAATGGTTCAAAGTCATGCTCTCTTGAGTATACTTGTGGAAAATTAAAGAGTTGTCAAATTGATTATTCTACCTTTCTGATTTTTTTTACTTAGCCAATTTTTGTCTAACTTTTTAAAAGTCCTAGATACTGTTTGTGAGTCATTTTGTAAGTTAAATATTTTTACTTTGATTTTTAAATGATTTTATCAAAGGCAAAAAAAATTGTGTTTTAGCAAAACAGTTTTTTTCACCCAGTACTCGTACTTTTTCGATTTTTTTGGGCATTCATCTTTAATCAGAAAAGTAAGAAGATTTTTTCCCGTGTAGTTTTACATGTCCTAAGTCTCCAGTACTTTTTTTAGATTTTTTAAAAGTTTTAAAAATAGGGTAAAAAATCATGGCTTAAAACTGGACAGTGGAGTCTGAATTGAATTTGAAGAAAAATCATTTTTCTGTTTTGGTTAAGTTACTTAGAGGGGGCTAATTAGGAAGTTTAGCTACTGACTTAGGATAGTCTCTAAGCCTTTTTAAACTCTAAAAATGATTTTTTTAAGTCTCGGGTTAAGGGTGGTCAAGTCCGGGATTTTAAACTTAGGAAATTAGAGCCATTTAAAAAAGGGTTTAGCTAAGTTTTTATTTTTAATCTAAGCTTTTCAAAATTGTTTTCAAACAATCACAAAGTATTTTGGTTTTAGAATATTTAATTTGACATATTTTCCTAAGGTAGCAGGATATCTTTTTAGATATTCGGATTTCCTTAATTAAAGGAAAAAATACATTTTCATGCATTGCATTTTTCATATTCATGCATTTTATATAATATGTGATTTTTTTTCTATGATAATTCCTATGGTATTGTTATTATTTTGATTTATATTTTTTGATGTTATATTGTTTATTATATGGTTTTGAATATTTCATGATATCCTATGTTTTTTTTATGTAGTTATTTTTTGTTATATTATTTAGCATATACTATGTTCATGCATTATTATTTTCATTTTTATTTTCATGCATATTATATGATAGCATTATTTTATATTCCATGTCATTTGAATTATATGCCATTTCATTCATATTTGCCATGTCATTCAAATTATTTCATTTCATATAGAATATATTATGTTACTTAGGTCATTTCATTTCATTTCATGTAAAATATATTATGTTACCTAGGTCATTTCATTTCATTTAGGATATATTATGTCATTTAGGATCTTTTATTTCATTTAGAATATATCATATGACTTAGGATATTACATTTCATATAGAATATATTATGTTACCTAGGTCATTTCATTTCATTTAGAATACATCATATAACTTAGGATATTTCATTTCATTTAAAATATGCTAAGGCATTTAAATTATATCATATCATTTAGGTTGCATTATATTATTTAGATTTTGCTATGTCATTTTATTTATGTCATGCATATACATATTCATTTCTTTTAAATGTTTCCAAAAAAAGGTAATGATTTTCAATAAAATAAAGATATTCCCGAGTTAAAATAATTCACGAGTTCTCTGCCGGGTTTGCTGGGGAGGATATCATCAATTATCATTAATGACGGAATATCTTCTTTAAAATGAGAATGATTCAGAAAGTTTTCCAAATTAATAATTTTTTTTTATATTTTGCCACGTTTGTTGGGAAATATAAGAAAATTTTGAATTTATAAATTCCGGATCATTTTCAATTAAAAAAATGGAATTATTTTTTTTTAATTGGGAATTAACTTGAAATACTAAATTTAAAACCAACTTTTTACTGAGACTTGAGATAACACATGATTAATAAGGTAGCGTTTTATACGGGCGTTGTGGGTTGCTAATCCTTCCCCGCACGTATCCGAGTCTCGAACTCGTTTCTTTGATTTCTCTGGTTTAAAAAGCAGATTTGAAATTGGTTTTAAAAATGTTTTAATTAATTTTTAAAATATTTTATAAAATCGGTTTTAATAGGTGGCCGATCACACCTAGCTAAATATGATTGGTGGCGACTCCATGTCTTTTTCAAGGTCATTTTCAAAACCTTCATTTTTCTAGAGGAATTAAGTCGACTTTTCCTCGATTTTTTTTAATGTCACGCTTAACGAATAATAAAGTCTTGCAATGAGACTTATTATTTTTTAGGTTGCGACAGCTTGGTGACTCCACTGGGGACTATTAGAGAGTCAGGCCTAGGATTAGTCGTGTGTTATCAAAGTCTCAGTTTTGTTGGTTTAATTGGTATTTAATTTTAATTCCCACATTTAAAAAAAAATAAGGATAATTTCAACAATAATAATTTTTTTTAAATATGTCCATATTCATGTGCATACATATTGTAATTGTTCTCTGGTTATTTTGGTGCATATATTCATTTATTCATTTATTCATTTATTGATTAATTGATGATTTATGTTGTTTAATCTTGTTGGGGCATTTAGAATAAGGGATATAGAATAGGTGGTGAAAGGTTTGATATTTCTCCTCACACACTACACGTGCATTTGCATATCATGAATCCTATACCCGGGTTCCGTCTTTTTAGGTGGGAGCAAAGTAACTAAGCCTTCATGATTAACAATCCGCATGGGCTAGTGAAACACTTCCGGAGTACTAAATTACCTAAGCTTTCGTGATTAACAATCCGCATGGGCTAGGGAAATAGACTCTAACGAATTGAACCCACTTTTATCGGGGTGCCTTACTAGCCTTCACCGGCAACAGTGAGGAACAATTTGGGGCTTTTAGAACTAATTCACCTTCATATAGTAAACCTAGGCGAAGCCATGCCGAATATCCAATTAGATATCCCGAAGTTAAGAACACATGGAGGAATATTTCCAATCCTTTTACCTTTTATTCTACTTTCCGAATAAGTTTATTTTTGAAAATCCGACAATGATGAACGTGTTGATATTTCATCCCAGAGATGTTATAATGCTGAAATTTTGTTGGCATCCTCAGGGATAATTATTGTTTTGAATTATATGTTTTTTGTATTATTCGTATTTATTCTCGTTACTAATTCATTTTCTTTTTGTTGTTGTTTTTTTGTTTTTTTTTTTTGCATTATTGTCATCATTTTTGCACATTTGAAGGTTATTGGTCTCGGGATATTACTCAACCAAAAGGGCTTTCATGGAGGGTCAGAGTGTCTCAATGGTCAAGAAACATTTAGAGGTTAGGAAACAGTCCGAGAAAGGTCAGCAGGATAATGGGGATTGTTTGAAGATGGGATATGTGTCAGCATTGTCAGCCGAGGTTGATCTTACTATCAAGCAAAATGATCTCCGGGACTTGATGGATATATGGAATTAGTGGAACATATCATAAAAAGAAGCCTTCACTCAGATTTATGGGGACATAGCACTGTTAGTTCAGGTTAAGGTCAGTGGTGAGGTAATCCGGGCTATAGTGCAATTCTGGAATCCAGCTTATCAGTGTTTTACCTTTTACCTAGAGGATATGACTCCAACCATAGAGGAATATTCGACCTTGTTGCAAATTGAGAACGTTATTCCCGACCGTATTTATTTGAAGGATACAAAGACGCCGGTTTTCATGAAAAATGTGTCCAAAATTCTGGGAGTGGAAAGAAATTGGGTAGAAAGCCATGTTGTTCTAAAAGGTGTAAGCTACTGTATATCATGGGACATTTTACCGACCTTAATCCATAGCCATTCGAGTAAGGAGATAGTTAGGAATATTTTATCTTTGGCTATCTATGGTTTAGTTATCTTTCCGAAGACATTCGGGTATGTGGATGTGGCGATATTTGATGTTTTTGAGAGGCTTGAGCAAAGGATAAACCCAGCCCCGACAATTATAGTAGAAACAATCTGATCCTTGAATTTCTGTTGATGGGAAGGAAAAGGGCGTTTTCTAGGTTGTGTACAGCTCCTTTACATATGGGTTCAGAACCATTCTTGTAAACAGGAGAATTTCCCTCTTCGCTCATATTGTAAATCTTTTGCACCAATTGGTGAATTTCTTAAGAGGTATTGGCTCGAAAATAGGAGTGAAGAACAATGGATCAACATATTCTGGAATATCAGGACTGAGATGATAATTTGGAGAGCTCCATGGATACCTCTTATGCCGACATTGTACAAATGCGGAGATAAAGCTTCCGTTCCATTATTAGGAGTATGGGGAGGAGTGAGCTATGCACCACTGCTAGTACTGAGGCAATCAGAATCCCGTCAGTTTACTCCTATGACCCATGACCTTAGTAATTTGGATTTTGCTTATGGAGAATATGGGTATTCGAGAAAGGTACGTGAGATTGTAGTAGCATGGAAGGAAACTCATCGGGTGGAGGTAGCTAGATATGCCGATATCGTCACACTAGATTACCTGACATGGAGGGAATTGAGGGTTAATGATAGTTTGTTGATATCAGATGGGGAAGAAGTTCAGCATTTGAGTTCGCCGCCCAAGGAAGTGCCATCGGAGTTAGAAATCGCAAGGGCAGAATTTGAAAAGGAAAAGACCCAAATGAGCAAGGAAATTGCCCGATTGCAAGAAGAGCTTGAGGATATGAAAAATAGGGAATCAGCCCGAGAAAGAGAAAAGGAAAAGATCAAGAGAGAGCGGGACACTGCTAAAAGCGATATTCAGGAATTACACTTGGAGAACAAGAGGTACCGTTTCGAGCTCAAATTTGAGGGGACTCTCAAGACTTTCGGGGAATGGGAACAAGAAGTCAGAAACCTCATGAAGGAGAAGAACTATTGGGCAGAAAAAGCAAAACATGAGGGAGCCCGAGCAAATGAGCTAGAGAAACAAGCTAGGGAAAGCTTACACCGTAATGCTTCTACTGACACGTCAAAGGGTCGTGAACAAGTAGGGATTAGATGGAAGAGCAAAGCAGTCAAAAGAGGACAGTGAAGAAGGTCCAGGATCCGAGGGAGTTACTATAGGACCAGTATTTTGTAATAGCATTTTTTCTAGGAGAGACAGATTATCATATTGTCTTAAGCAGGGATCTTTTCTTTGATGTATTTAGTTCCAGGAAATCAATGAAAGACCGTTTGGTTGGAATTATCCCAGGGCCAATATTTTTAAATGCATTCATCATTCATTTGTTCTTTCTTTTATATATTTTATTTTATTTCTTCATTCATTTATATTCATAATCATTCATTCATTTATTCTTTATAAATTGTTCATACACTTAGTCATTTATTTATTTGTCCATTCATTTATTCTTTATAATATATAAAAGAAAGCTTAGTGGAGGGATCTAGCCACACAAGTGCAACCCCCTTTAACCAATAAGGAAACCACGGTGCTTTTCATCAATACCTTGAAAGCACCTTATTATGACAAATTGGTGGGAGGCGCCACCAAGGACTTTGCAGATATGGTAATATCTGGGGAGATGATAGAGTCCGCTATTAAGAACGAGAAGATGGAAGGGGGTGAGTTTGCTACCCCAAAGAGAGTTTTTCCTGCAAAGAAGAAGGAGGAGACACATGCAGTAAGTTTCAGTCAATACCCCTATACACCTCCTACACCATACACACCACCAAGGCTCTATACTCCTACCACACCTTATGCACCTCCGACACCTTACCACCATACCCGGGGTATAATCCTTACTACCCCAATGTGAACCACCTTACCCAAAATCCATTCCCCTATACCAATATACCGCAACAGCCGTTCCCAACTAGTATATCCCCATAAATAACCCTTCCTAGAAATACTGTCTCAAACACTCAAGGTCCCGCGCGTAATGACCAACGTTCACCAAGGAACGATCAAAAACCCCAATTTGATCCGATTTCTACTACTTATGGTGAGCTATATCCTAAACTATTGTAGGGTGAACTTGTTGCGCCCTTGTACCTCAAACCTCTGACACCTCCATATCCAAGGTGGTACAATGCAAACACTAACTGCGCATACCACGGAGGAATTCAAGGATATTCGACTGAAGATTGTCTGGCCTTTAAAAAGAAAGTCCAAAGCCTGATTAATGCCGGAGTTGTGAAGTTTGGGTCAAAAAAGAGCCAAATATAGTAGGAAACCCATTGCCCGGTCATGCTGGGAATCGGGTAAATACAGTATTGACAGGGGAAGCTAGAAGGTTAAAAAGGGATGTCAGGGAAGTCAAGACTCCGATGTTGACAGTATGGGTTGAGATGGTTAAGACAGGAATAGTGGAAGATGCAGACAGTCTGAAAATGGTTGCAAAAAGGCTGCAGAATTGGTGCCCGTTCCATAAGTGTGGAGGTCATGTCATACAGGACTGCGGAGACTTTCTGGTTAAAGTCCAAAAGAAGATGGATAATGGGGAAGCCCAGTTCTACGAAGAGACAGAGGAGGAAATAGAAGTTATTGAAAATGCAGCTGGTTACGGGATAGGAAGACCTTTGATCATCTATTATGATGAACCAGAAGAGAAAGTTATGCCAGTTGTTGAGGAATGTACACCTAAGTTAATCATTGATTTACGTGTTTCCTTTTCATACAAGTGTAGGCACCTAATTTTGTCCGGACTCCTAAATCAGGTACATTTTCTTCCTAAATTGATGTTACAGAATGCTAAAAGGCTTTTCTCATCCTGCAGGTGGTACTCCAAGGCTTAGTCTAAAAAAGCAGACACAAAAATCAAACTCAAAAAAGTCACCTCGAAAAAAGTCAACCCAAAAAAAGTCAACTACTGAAAAAGTCAACCCACTTTCAAAATCAAGATTTAAGGTTCAATTGAAAAACGGTGAAAGAATTTTGATAATCTGAGGTCTACATTGAAAGATATGGAGTTCGAAAGTTGGGGTACGAGATTCAGTAGAAAGAAACTCTAATTCAGGAAATTTGGGGAAAAGTGCGTAAACAATCAAATTGGTCAGAATTGAAGGTCTCAAATGAAAGATAAGCACTGACTACGGGTAATGGAGAAGTCATTTGGAAGAATAACAGATAAAAAAGTCAATTTGGAAGAAAACCGAGGATTAGGGTTTTTTGGTGGATTTCGGTGAAAGTTGGAAAAATTGCAGAAATGGCCCAATTCGAAAGATATAAAGCCCTTAATTGATGAGAAATGATTAAACAAGGATAGCCCAAGGCTCAATTTGAAGAAAATCTGAAAATTGAACTTGTTTTGAGCAAAACCGGGTTTCGGAGGCAAAAAGGCAAAATTAGAAAATATGGAAAAATAGCAAATGAACTCCAAAAATTCTGAAAATCTGCAAATCTCATTCTTAAATCATTTTGAAGAGATTGGAGAAAGAAAATCTTGATTCGGAGTTCGTTTGCAAAATGGCCAAATATTGGGTCCCCTATGCAGTAATTCAAGTAGATAAATCCCGAAAAATAGCAAGTGAGCTTCAAAAATTATGAAAACTTCCAGATCACATTTTTAAATTATTTGGAATATATTGGTGAAGAAAAATCTGGAATCGGAGCTCGTTTAAAAAATGGTAAAGTTCGGGTGCATAAAAGGGGTAATTTCGGAAATAAATCCGAAATAAATAGCAAAAAGGTCATTTCACTAAGATTTTGAAAACTTCCAGAATTCAATTTTTTATTATTTCGGAAGTATTGAAAAAATAAAATTCGAATTTGGAGTCCGTTTGCTATTTATTTAAGTTCGGGGGGCAAAAAGGTCATTTCACTAAGGAAACCAAAAAGGGCAAATTGGTAATTGAGGAAAATATGAAAGATGAAGAAATTGCTGGGATTTTTTCTTCCCTTGGTCAGCCAACATAGAGGAGAAGAGGGAAGCTTAAGCAATTTAATTTCCTAGTCACTATCATGCCACATGCTATCACTAACACCTTGTAAATGGTTCCCCCTTCATCCAATGGCTTAGGTGCCTTGTAGGAAAGTTGAATGAACCATCCAATGGCCAAGTTTAAATGTCAAAATGAAATTTTTATTTGTCATAAAAGAATGCTTATCTAATGGCCAAGAATGGAAGAAAAAAGATGAGTACAATTCATCCAAGGGTGAGCATAAATTCGGTTGAGCAAGTTAGTGCATGGGATTATCCCTTTTCATCCAATGGCTTAGGCCATCTACAAGGGCTAAGTACACATGTTGAGGGCTAGATTTAATCTACAAGATATCATTTTTATGTTGGCTTCATCCAATTACCAAGAATGGAAGAGCACAACTCATCCAAGGGTAGGCATTCAAGAGGGGCAAGCAACTGAGTGCATGGGATTGGTCCTCTTTTGCATCTAATGGCTAAGGTTAATACAAGAGCTGAGTATACATCTTAAGGGCTGGAATCAATTGGCAAGATGATATTTTTATGTTGTCATCAAAATATCTACATCTAATGGCCAAGATTGGGGGAGAAAAGGTGCAATTCTTATCCAATGGTTAAGGGGGAATTCGGCCAAGGCTAAAGGGAGAGGGGAAGTTTCATTTTTTCAGAGGTTTTTGGCTGGAAAACAGTAGCTAATTTGTCAAGAAAAAAGGTTTTGAAAGAAAGAAAAAAAAGGTTTTCATTAGAGAGTTTGAAGGTAGTCATCTCTACCAAGTTCTAGCCTAGCTTTATTCTTCATTTTCATGGTGTTTTCTTGATTTTTCTATCATGTTTTCCTACAACATTTTATTAGAAATAAATTTTTTTAATGTTTATTCATGTTTTCATCTTCTTCTTCTTTTAAATGGTGGAAACAATTTTTTTCTTAGAGCTTCATGCCATGGCCGAATGGCTCATTTTTTTTGCCTTGTTTTTTTTCTTTTTTTCTTCCTTGCATGTTGTTGTAAAAAAATGATTTATACAAGTTTTTTTTAGTATTCTAAGGTTCTTATTTTTACAAAATATGAAGCAAAAAAAGGTTGAAATGGCTACATGATCTTGGCTAGACCAAGTGATTATGGTTTGGTGAGAGGCTATGCCCATTTGATACCATCAATGAAGCTTACCTTATTTTTTGTTTTACATAGTTTATTTTCTGTTTTGATGAGATGGAAAGGCTTCATGATCTTGGCAAGACCAAGTGATTATGGTTTGGTGAGAGGCTATGCCCATTTGATACCATCCATGGAGCTTAACTTTCCTTGTTTTACTTATTTGTTTTGCTTATAATTTCTGCATGTCTATGTTAAATCTTGTGTATACATTTTCTTTACATTATTTTCTATGCTATATTTATCATATTTCATTTCCATGCTTGATATTGCATCCTTGCATATTCGGCCATTGTTGTTCATATATCCATGTTGTGCATTTTTTTACGTACCATGTATTACATGTTTGCATTCTCATAGTTTTTTTTATGCATATTCGGCCATTCCATTTTTTATGCCTTGTATGTGTACTTTTTCTTTTGCTTCTTAGCTTGTTTACCTCTCCACGTCATGAACTTGCATATTCTGATTTTAGTATGTCTTGTGCTTATGAAAATGCTATGATAAAAATGCCATCATATTCATCCATAACCATTCGGCAATACCATGTTTGTTTGCCTTGCATGTGTATTTTTTTCTTTTGCTTCTTAGCTTGTTTGCATCTCCATGTCATGAACTTGCATATTCCGGTTTTAGTATGTCTTGTGCTTATGAAAATGCTATGATAAAAATGCCATCATATTGATCCATGACCATTCGGCAATACCATGTTTGTTTGCCTTGCATGTGCATTTTTCTTTTGTTTCTTAACTTGTTTGCATTTCCATGCCATGAGCTTGTGCATTTTGATTTTGGTATGTTATATGTTATATAAAATGCCATGACATTATGCATTTTAATATGATTTGTCATATACTTATGTCATTTACTAAATAGGATTTCATTAGAGTCTCATGTGATCATTTGGCCTCTTCATGCATTCATTGCCTTGTCATGCATTTGTATTTTTGTTTAGGTAACATGCTTTGAATTATCATATCTTGAAATTGTGTATTAGCTACTATTTGTTCCAGCATTGACATTTATTTCATGAGTCATTATATGTTCATAGTATTGTTATGCATGCTCACTACATTTTAGGTCTAGGCCATATTGGTATTGCCATGCATATTGAGTCTTAAATCACGTTGGTATTGTCATGCATTGATATGCTATTTAGGTCTTGGGTCACATTCATTTTCATTCATATTTATAACATATTAGTTCCTAGTCACATTTACATTATCAAGCATTGCATGCATATACAGTTAGGATAGCATTTATTGCCATGCAAATTCATGCTAGGCATTTAGGTTGCCATGAATTGTCATGCATTTCCTTTACCATTTAGACCTTTAGACCATGCATTTCATACATTTCATTTTCTGTATGTTCATGCATTCCATGTCATTGCCACTTGATTTGTGACTTAGGCCAATTAATGGCTCAAAATCACGCTCTCTAGAGCATACTTGTGAAAAATTAAGGAATTGTCAAATTGATTGTTCTACCTTTGTGATATTTTTTTTACTTAGCCAATTTTTGTCCAAGGTTTTTAAAATGCTTAGCTACTGTCCTTAGGTCTTTAGGATGATTTCCAACAATTTCCACTTTGGTTTTTGAATGAATTTATCAAAGGCAAAAAATGTGTTTCGACAAACAATTTTTTTTTCACCTAGTACTCGAACATCTCCAATTTTTATGGGCAGTCACCTTTAATAAGAAAATTAAGCCAATTTTTTCCCATGTATATTTGCATGTTCTAAGTCTTCAGTATTTGTTTTAGAATTTTTATAATTTTAAAAATAGTCTAAAAAATTGTGTGGCAAAACCGGACAGTAGAGGCAGATTTGAAATCAAAAGAGGAATAAGGTTTGAATTTGGCTAAGGCATTTAGAGGAAGTTGGGTAGAAGTTTTAGCTACTATCTTAGGATAGTTTCTAAGCCTTTTTAAACTTTGAAAATAATTTTATAAATATCGGGTTAAGGGTAGTTAAGTCCGGGATTTTAAACTTAGGAAATTAGAGCCATTTTAAAAGGGTTTGGTAAGGGTTTTAATTTTTATTCAAATCTTTCTTCTAAATTATTTTCAAAAAATCACAAAGTTTCATTTTTTTAGAAAATATAATTTGACATATTTTCCTAAGGTAGTCGGATATCTTTTTAGATATAAGGATTTCTTTAATTAAAGGAAAAAAATACATTTTTCATGCATTGCATTTTCCATGTTCATGCATTTTTATTTAAATGTATGATTTTTGCTATTTTCCATGATATTATTATTATTTTAATTCATATATTATGATCTTATATTTGTTTGCCATATGATTTTTAATGTTTCATGATATCCTATGCTTTTTATTTAGTTATTTTTGTCACATTGTTTAGCATATATTATATTCATGCATTATTATTTTTATTAGTATTTTCATGCATATTATATGTTAGCATTATTTTAATTCCATGTCATTTCTTGTCATTTAGATCATATTCCATGTCATTTATGTATTTTTATTTAGAATATGTCATATCATTTAGAATTGCCATGTCATTTAATTCATTGCATATCATTTAGAATATACCATGATACTTAGGATTTTTTTCATTTTTCCTAGAATATACTATGTCATTTGAATTATGTCATATTGTTTAGGTTGCATTATATTATCTAGATTTGCCATGTCATTTTGTTTATGTCATACATGTTCATGTTCATATTTTTAAATGTTTTGAAAAAAATAATGATTTTCAATAAAAAGTAAAGATATTCCCGAGTTAAAATAGTTCATGAGTTCTCTACCGGGTTTGCTGGAGGAAATATCATCACTTATCATTAATAAAGGAATATCTTTCTTTCAAAAAAAGAGAATGATTCGGAAAGTTTTCCAAATGAATAAAAATTTCTACATTTTTCCGATTTTGTCGGGGAATATAGGAAAATTTTGAATTAATAAATTTTGGATCATTTTCAATTAAAAATGGAATTATTTTTCTTAAAATTGGGAATTAACTTGAAATACCGAATTAAAAACCAACTTTTTACCGAGACTTGGGATAACGCATGATTAATAATGTACCGGTTTATATGGGCGTTGCGGGGGTGCTAATTCTTCCCCGCACGTAACCGACTCCCGAACCCGCTTCTTTGATTTCTCTGGTTTATAACGTAGACCTGAAATTGGTTTGAAAAAATGTTTTAATTAATTTTAAAATATTTTACAAAATCGGTTTTTAATAGGTGGTCGATCACACCTAGCTAAAAAATTATTGGTGGCGACTCCATGTCTTTTTACGAGGCCGTTTTCATACCCTCGACTTTTTATTGTTTCTAGAGAAATTAAGTCGTCTTTTCCTCTACTTATGTTTCCCCTCACTCGAACGGTTCCCAGCGATCCTGGATCACGTATCGACACTTTCGTTTTTTTTTTATAGAGGAATTAAGTCTACTTTTCCTCTTTTTTTAATGTCACGCCTAAGGAAAACGAATAATAAAGTCTTGCGATGAGACATATGTTATTATTTTATTTTTTTAGGGTTGCGACAGCTTGGCGACTCCGCTGGAGACTTTTTAGAGAGTTAGGCCTAGAATTAGTCATGTGTTATCAAAGTCTCGGTTTTGTTGGTTTAATTGGTATTTAATTTTAATTCCCACATTCTTTTTAAAAAACAAAAATAAGGAGAATTTGGAAAATAATAATATGTTTTTGAATATGGTCATACTCATGTGCATGCATTTTATTATTTTTCTCTAGTTATTTATGTTGTATATTATAATTGCTTGTTGGTTAATGCGTTACACTATTCTTGATATTTGTTTTAATAAATTGTTGGGGTATTCAGGATAAGGGGTGTAGAATAGGTGGTGACAGGTTTGTTTTGTTCCTCCACACACACTGTATTTGCATTTGCATAACATTAATCCTCTATCGGGGTTCCGTCCTTTTAAGTGGGAGTAAAGTAACTACGCCTTCGTGATGATCCTCCGTATGGGTTAGTGAAACACTTTCGGAGTATGAAGTACCTAATGCCTTCGTGATAATCCTCCGTACGGGCATAGGAAAATATACTCTAACGAATTGAACCCATTTTTATCGGGGTGCCTTACTAGCCTTCACCGGTGACAATAAGGAACAATTCGGGGCCTTTAGAACTGATTCACCCTCATATAGTGAACCTAGGCGAAGCCATGCTAGATTTTCGTTAGATACATCGAAGTTAGGAACACATGGAAGGACATTTCTAACCTTTTATTACCTATTTTTACATCTCAAGTAAGTTTTGTAAACCGGGCAAAGATGAACGTACATCGCCCGTAATAAGTGTGATACTCCACCCCGAAGGCACCGTGATGCCTATATAAGTAGATATTATTGGGGCAAGTGTTCACTAGCTTTTTTAAAATTGAAAATATCAAAACATTCTTTTTCAAACATTTTTGCATTTTTGCACATTTCATGCATGTGTGAATAGAGCATGTACATTTATCGTTGTATTTTTTATCTTATTCTTTGCAATAAACAGTTGGTAATAATAATCTCATTTGGTGATTTCATAAATCGGTAGTGTTACATGAACATTTGCATATTGTACCATAATTAGGATCCACCACCCCGAAATTCTTTTGAAAATAATATGTGTGGTTTTTCATAGAGAAAACATGTTTCAAAAAATTGTAGATTAAATGTGGAGGCAAATCTTGCATAATGAGATTTTTGAATAATCAAAATTTGGTCCCGCCATTTTTGTATAGCCATTGATTTCTTTGTATATACCATGGTGCCAATTCATTTATTCTTTGCATATATCATTTTGACATCATGTTACAGTCATAAGCATGTATGCTCATTCATTATAGAATACAGTCATAGTCAGCATAATTTTTTTGTATATATCCATGCAGAAATTTGCTTATTCTTTACATGCATCATGTTGACATCAGGTTGCACACATGACATACATAGTCATCATAATTTCTTTAAACGCTTCATGCATTAATCATTAGTATATTCATGCATATAGGAGCAGTTTGACATGTACATTCATAATTGTATTCTTAAATCTCATGACATTTTCATTTGCATGAAAGGGGTTCAAGATATGAGGAATGAATCGGAGGAACGACTGGATGCTTTGGAACACAATCAAGAGGAGTTTAGACGTTAAATCCGGAAAGTGAAAGAACATCTTGTCAAATTTATGAAAATTTTTGAGGATATGGGTAAGATTAAGGGGGAACTTTCTTAGGGCTCTGCATCGCCTTCGGATCAACCAAACCTTCAGGTCCAGAACATACGATCCTTGCTAGATCTTGCGCTTTCCAGTGTTACGAAGGGTGCAACCGGATGAAATTGTGGACAAAATCATGAAAATGATTAAACCAAAGAGCCTGATACCAAAGACAGAAATCACGGATCCTATACTATACCTGCAAACTGCTATAAGTCCAAACCAGTATCCCTACCCTACTATGGCTCCATTGTCCCCTGGGATGATCACTACGGGACCCCTGAATCCCACTCCATCACCACCAACTGGCAGTTTGTACTATTTCCCTCATCAATCACCTTATCAAGCATCCGGGATAGGAACCTCGAATTATGTACAATCTCCAAGGGTCCCGAGTCCAAATCCATACCCTTGCCTTGTTATTCCACCATCTCCCCATGCAAACACTCCGATGCAAGCCTTAGCGCCACCACCAAGTGCCCCAACTCCTAGGCTATGTGTGATTAAGAAACAACCCAAAACAAGACTCAAAAGCAGTATGATCCCATTCCAATCAGCTACCGAGAGCTTCTCCCTATACTGATCCAATATCACATGGTTGCCTGTATCCCATTGAAACCCCTGTTACCACCATATCCAAATTGGTATAATCCAAATGCATGATGTGATTATCACTGTAGAATTGTTGGCCATAGCATTGAAGACTGTATAACATTCAAAAAGAAAGTGCAATCTCTTATAGAGATCAAGTGGATCGATCCAACGACGCTGATTGATAGAGGGATGGGAAAACGTCATTAGGATTGGGAGATTTACGGAAGTGATGTAGAAAGACTTTGGTCTGATATGATGTAGTAGGATTTCACTTTTTCAGTAGCCGGCTCTTATAGCCTTAGGATGCTAGGAAGAATAAAGTGCTTGTAAAGACAGTTTTAACCACTGCTCATGATTTTGTAAACATGGTTTATACCATTGTGAATGTTGATTTGGGAATGAATTGGTTATGCTTCAATTTATGAGATGTTGATGATTAAGTTCCTCCGATTCTTATTTCCTCCGTGATATCTTCCCTTTTGCATTTTACATTCGATCAATCATTTGTCATACCATACATTCGTACATGCATCTTGGTAGCATCAGGTGGTATTCATGACAAACATAGTCAGCATGATTTTTCTATATGTTCATGCACTAATTTGCTTACTACAAACATCATGTTAGCATTAGGACGCATTCATAACACACATGGTCAGAATGAGTTTCTTTGTATATACTTCGTGTCAATCATTGTTTACATGCATCATAATTGACATCATGTTGCATTCATAATGTATACGATCATTCGTTGGGAAATAATCTAAAAAATACATAGTCATTCATTGCATATATCTGTGCATTGATTTGTTTATTCTTTGCTTGCAGCATGTTGGCATCGTCATTGCATTTATTATATATATAGTCAGCATGTTTCCACGGGGCATCTACAACCTATAACCTTACATTTGTTTCTTATATCCTTGATATTTATTTTTACTATTTTAAAACATTTCTTGCAATAAATTCTTGTTATCCTTTTCATGACAATTTTTGCTTGATTCATATTTTCTTTCATACATTTTTGAGATACATTATGATTGTTATTAAATTTAATGATGATTAATAAAAAATCTTTAAATAAAAGGATTTCAAAGTATTACTAAGGAATAGATTTAAATATTGGGAAAGGTTTGGAAAGTTCACCAAGAAAACAAAACAGTGAACGTGTTGGAGACTCCATCATGAAGTCAGAAAATCTGTGAATTTCAGCGAAATCAAAAACTGAGACAGCTTGACAAGTTATCTTGAGTGAAAGATTCCTTAAGTGGGGCATCAATGAAAAATTGAACACTCCGTCATGAAGTCGGATAATCTGTGAACCTCAAAGAAACCATGGATTAGAAATCACGATACAATCATTTGATTGCATTCATTCTTAGGAAACATACAAGCATTTGCAAAGCATGTCATTCTCATCATTGCATTTAGTTAAGATTACAAAAATCAGGAAAACTTGGACTTCCCCAAAGTGAGCTCGTTTTGTTTTTCAAAAGAGTCAAGCCCCGAGATCACCGTCGAGGTACGTTTCCTTTCCAAATCGAACTCATTTTGCTTCTCAAATAAGTCGAGCCCCGAGACCTCCGTCGAGGTATTTCCTTTTGTTTTAAATCGAATTCATTCTGTTTTATCAAATGAGTCGAACTTTGAGACCTCCTTCGAGGTATTTCCTTTTGTTTTATATCGAATTCATTCTGTTTTATCAAATGAGTCGAACCTTGAGACCTCCGTCGAGGTATTTCCTTTTGTTTTAAATCGAATTCATTCTGTTTTATCAAATGAGTCAAGCCTTGAGACCTCCGTCGAGGTATTTCCTTTTGTTTTAAATCGAATTCATTCTGTTTTATCAAATGAGTTGAGCCTTGAGACTACCGCCGAGGTATTTCCTTTTGTTTTAAATCGAATTCATTCTGTTTTATCAAATGGGTCGAGCCTTGAGACCACCGTCGAGGTATTTCTTTTTGTTTTAAATCGAATTCATTTTGTTTTATCAAATGAGTCGAGCCTTGAGACCGTCGTCAAGGAATTTTCAAATCACGGGTAAGGCCTCCACGCACCATTCTTAAGACTTCCGGGCACCATTCTTAAGACCTCCGTGCATAATTTTTCAAATCACGGGTAAGGCCTCCGGGCACCATCTTTAAGGCCTCCGGGCATCATTCTTAAGACCTTCGGGCATATTTTTTTGCAAATCGAACTCGTTTCCTTAAGACGGGTTGAGCCTTGATTAGTCAGGGAATTTAATTTAAGGACAATATCTTCTATTTACAGTTTTTCTCAACAAAAAAAAATGATGAAAAAATGAAAAAGGAAAAAAGAAACCCCCTTCCCTTCTCTTCACATGTGATTTCACTAACCGGACAAAATTAGTATTTGTTTATCTTTGCCTGATTCCTGATTCTCAGCAATAATCAAAGAGGGACAGCTATAGACACCTAATTTTGTCCGGACCACTAAAACAGGTATGTTTTCTTCCTAAATTGGTGTTTCCGAATGTAAAAATACTTTTTCATCCTGCAGGTGGTACTCTTATTCTCTATTCTCTCTTGCTTTTGGCTGATTTCTTTCATTTTTAGAACACTCTTATTCTCTATTCTCTCTTGCTTTTGGCTGATTTTCTCTCCATTGTTGAATAGCAAAAATAAAAGTTTAGAAAAGAAAAGAAAGTTAGAAGAGAAAGTTAGAAGAGAAAAAGCTTGAAAGATAGCTTCTAGAGGTTGCTTTTAGCACCATACTCTTGCACTTTCCTTGATTTTCCATTCTTGATTTGCTGTTTTGATTATTATTTTGGTGTGTTTCTTTTGATTTTTCTTTTTAAATAAGTGTTTTTAGTGTTCTTCTTTAAGTGCTTTCTTCATCTTTTCTTATAAAAAGTTCTTGAAATATTTTTTTTCCCTTGTTCTTTGACATGGCCGAATGGCCCAGTTTTTCTTTTAGTTGCTGTTTTCTTTGTTATTTCATGTTATTTTTGATATTAAATAAGTCTTGATGCTTTAAATCTTCTTCTACTACATAGACTTGAAGCTTGTTTTAATTTGGTTGCTTGTTTATTTCCATTTATGAGTCTATTATCATGTTCTTGCATTTTTTATTTTCTGTTTTCAAAATGTTTAAGTTTATTTATGTTTTATATTTTGTAATCCATGTGTTTGTGAAGATGCTTGGTGGTTTTCATGCCTCTACTTTATATTTGCATGATTTGAGTGTTATTCTTTAGTTAAGCATGTTAGTATATCAAGTTTTTGTGAAAATGTCATGCTCATTTTGAACATGAGGCCATTCGGCCACCTCATTTATTTGCTTTGTGTGTGCATTTTTGTTATGTTAGTTGATAGGTTTGCATTTTCATGATGTTTGGTTGAGTATTTTGTTTAAGCATGTCATGTGTTTGTGTTATTGCCATGCATATTTTAGATGTAGGATTGGTTTGTTTTGCCATGCATATCCATGCATTTTAGACCTAGGTTGCATTAAATGCCATGCAAGTTCATTTAGGTCTAGGTCATTTTATTGATGCCATCCATTTTTCATGACATTTAGGTTTAAAATCATGCATTTCATGCATCATATTTGCTGTATTTTTCATGCATTTCATGCCCTTGCCACTTGACTTATGATTTAGGCCAATCAATGGTTCGAAGTCATGCACTCTTGAGCATACATGTGGAAAATTAAAGAGTTGTCAAATTAATTATTCTACCTTTGTGATTTTTTTTACTTAGCCAATTTTTGCCTAACTTTTCAAAAGTGTTAGCTACTGTTTATAAGTCTTTTAGAGAGTCCCAAATATTTTTACTTTGATTTTTAAGTGATTTTATCAAAGGCAGAAAATGTGTTTTGGCAAAATAGTTTTTTCACCCAGTACTCGTACTTTCTCGATTTTTTTGGGCAGTCAATTTTAATCAAAAAAATTAAGCCGATTATTTCCCATGTGGTTTTACATGTTCTGAGTCTCCAGTATTTTTTTAGATTGTTTTGAATTTTTAAAAATAGGGTAAACAATCGTGGTTTAAAACTGGACAATGGAGTCAGAATTGAATTTGAAGTAAAATCATTTTTTTGTTTTGGTTAAGTTACTTAGAGGGGGCTGATTAGGAAGTTTAGCTACTGACTTAGGGTAGTTTCTAAGCCTTTTTAAACTCTAAAAATAATTTTTTTAAGTCTCAGGTTAAGTAGTGGTCAAGTCCGGGATTTTAAACTTAAGAAATTATAGCCATTTAAAAAAGGGTTTAGCTAAGTTTTTATTTTTAATCTAAGCTTTTCAAAATTATTTTCAAACAATCACAAATTATTTTGGTTTTAGAATATTTAATTTGATATATTTTCCTAAGGTAGCCAGATATCTTTTTAGATATACGGATTTCCTCAATTAAAGGAAAAAATACATTTTCATGCATTGCATTTTCCATATTCATGCATTTTATATAATATGTGATTTTTGCTATGATAATTTCTATGGTATTGTTATTATTTTGATTTATACTTTTGATGTTATATTGTTTATTATATGGTTTTGAATATTTCATGATATCCTATGCTTTTTATTTAGTTATTTTTTGTCATATTATTTAGCATATACTATGTTTATGCATTATTATTTTCATTTTTATTTTCATGCATATTATATGATAGCATTATTTTATATGTCATGTCATTTCAATTATATGCCATATCATTTATATTTGCCATGTCATTTAAATTATTTCATTTCATATAGAATATATTATGTTACCTAGGTCATTTCATTTCATGTAGAATATATTATATTACCTAGGTCATTTCATTTAGGATATATTATGTCATTTAGGATATTTTATTTCATTTAGAATATATCGTATGACTTAGGATATAACATTTCATATAGAATATATTATGTTACCTAGGTCATTTCATTTCATTTAGAATATATCATATAACTTAGGATATTCCATTTCATTTAGAATATGCTAAGACATTTAAATCATATCATATCATATCATTTAGGTTGCACTATATTATTTAGACTTTGCTATGTCATTTTATTTATGTCATACATATTCATATTTTTTAAAATGTTTTCAAAAAGGTAATAATTTTCAATAAAATAAAGATATTTTCGAGTTAAAATAATTCATGAGTTCTCTGCCGGGTTTGCTGGGGAGGATATCATCAATTATCATTAATAACGGAATATCTTCTTTAAAATAAGAATGATTCGGAAAGTTTTCCAAACTAATAAAAATTTCTATATTTTGCCACGTTTGTTGGGGAATATAGGAAAATTTTGAATTTATAAATTCCGGATCATTTTCAATCAAAAATGGAATTATTTTTCTTTAAATTGTGAATTAACTTGAAATACTAAATTTAAAACCGATTTTTTATCGAGACTTGAGATAACACATGATTAATAAGGTACCGTTTTATACGGGCGTTGTGGGGGTGCTAATCCTTCCCCACACATAACCGAGTCCTGAACCTGCTTCTTTGATTTCTCTGGTTTAAAACGTAGACTTGAAATTGGTTTTAAAAATGTTTTAATTAATTTTAAAATATTTTATAAAATCGATTTTAATAGGGGGCTGATCACACCTAACTAAAAAAGATTGGTGGCGACTCCATGTCTTTTTCAAGGTCATTTTCAAAGCCTTCATTTTTCAAGAGGAATTAAGTCGACTTTTCCTCGATTTTTTTTAATGTCACGCTTAACAAATAATAAAGTATTGCGATGAGACTTGTTAGTTTTTCAGGTTGCGACATTGGTATTGAGGAAAATTCTCCCTATCGTAAAAGATCCTCGTGGAAAATGGGCTTCGAATTGGGAAGGACCTTATATGGTGAAAAAAGCTTTTTCTGGATGAGCATTGATCTTGACCCGGATGGGCGGTGATGATTTGAGAAATCTTGTGAATGCCAATGAGTTGAAGAAGTACTATGCTTAAAAAAATGAAAATGAAAAAGAATGTAAAAGGAGAAGTTTAAGCTGAAAACCCAAAAAGGACGACTTAAAACCGAAAAGAGGACACTTGGGATGAAAACCCGCAAAGGGCGGCCCAAGTACTGGTCAAAAATTGGATCAATGCTCCGTGAAAGGGGGAGAAGGTATCAAAAATTCAGAGAATAGGGTAAAACTCAGTCTGACTCAACTACGAAAGTCGATAAGTTACCCAAGTAAATTACTCGTTCAAAAGAAATTTCAGATGAATTGAAGCAGGAAGGGTCCAAGATATTCCGCATCTGGGCATCTTTGGCCTACAACTTTGCATTTGTCTCTTAAATCCTTGATATTCGTCCTTTGTTAGATGAAACATTATTGCAATGAATTCTTGTTATTATTATCCCTTTTATGACATTTGGCTATTTCGTACCATCTTTCATACATTTTGTGATACATTTTGAATGTTATTAAATTGAATGATGATTAGTAAACATAAAAATCTTTAAACGAAAGGATTTCTTTCTATTACTATGGAGTAGAGTTAAATTTTAGAAAAGGTTTGGAAACCACTAAAATTTGAAAACACACCAATCCATAATACTGAAAAGCTCGTCAAGTAGGGCAAATAGTGGATAGATTGAAGACATCGTCATAGATGGGTCGAAAAATTTATGGATCTCAGTGAAATCATAAATTATAACTCATGACAATTCATGATACGAGAAAGCTCATCAAGTTGGGCAAATAGTGGAAGATTGATAACATTCATCATGAAGTCGGAAAAATCTGTGGATCTCGATGAAATCATGGATTAGAATTTATTGACACAAACATACAATTGCATTCACCTCTAGGGAACATGCATTCTACAAGTATTTGCAAAACATGTCATCAACATTGTTGCATTTGACTAACATTGTAATAATTGTGGAGAATTTGTTTTCAATTCGAACTCATTTTTTTCTAAATGGGTCGAGCCCCGAGATTGTTGTCACAGATATTTCTTTTATTTTCAAATCGAACTTGTTTTTCTAAATGGGTTGAGCCCCAAGATTTTCGTCGAGATATTTATTTTGTTTTCAAATCGAACTCGTTTTTCTAAATGGGTCGAGCCCCGAGATTGTCATCGAGGTATTTCTTTTGTTTTCAAATCGAACTTGTTTTTTAAATGGGTCGAGCCTCGGGATTGTAGTCGAGGTATTTCTTTTGTTTTCAAATCGAACTCATTTTTTCTAAATAGGTCAAGTCCCGAGATTGTCGTCGAGGTATTTCTTTTGTTTTCAAATCAAACTCGTTTTTTTAAATGGGTCGAGCCTCGAGATTATCGTTGAGGTATTTCTTTTGTTTTCAAATCGAACTCGTTTTTTATATGGGTCGAGCCCCGAGATTGTCGTCGAGGTATTTCTTTTGTTTTTAAATCGAACTCATTTTTTTAAATGGGTCGAGTGCCGAGATTGTCATCGAGGTCTTTCCTTTTGTTTTCAAATTGAACTCGTTTTTTAAATGGGTCGAGCCCCGAGATCATCGCTGAGGTATTGCTTTTATTTCTCAAAATCGAATTCGTTCCCTTGAGACAAGTCGAGCCTTGGTATCACAGTCAAGGTATGTCCAACTCAAGATCAAAACCTTTAAAATTTTGTTTTGTTTAAGTTTATGAAAAGAAAAACTCCTTTTTCCAAATAACCTCCGCACCCGGCCAAATTTTTTATCTATTTGTCTTTGCCTAATTTATGATTCTCAGCAATAGCCAAAGAAAGGTAGCTGTAGACAGCTAATTTTGTCCAGGCCTCTAAACAAGGTCAACATGGAAAAGTTAAGCTCGAAAAAGTCAACATCAAAAAGTCAAGTTTCAAAAAAATCAAGATTTGGAAGGAGAATTGAGTAATGATGAAGTAATCTTGATAATTGGAGAGCTACGATCGAAAATAGAAAAAAAAATGAAAGTTGAGGTTAAAGGTTAGTGGTGGAAGGACTAAATTGAAAAAACAAAAAGTTGGACATTGGAAGATCAAATTGGAAAGGAATTCGGACATAAAAATTGGGCAAAATGGGCTCAATCCAATTCAATATGGGGGGAAAGGGGATGGAAGAAGAAAATTCAAAAAATTGGCCCAATTCGAGCAAATACGAGATTTCAAGGACTAAACTGCAATTTTAGAGAAAAATCAAGAAAAAATGGAATTCAAGCTCAAAAAATTGCAAAACTTTCCAGAATTAAGTTTTAGGATGGAAAAAAATAAAGGAGAGAGAAAAAAACCCAAAATTGGGGCAACAATGCAAATAGGCTAAATTCAGGGGGTTAAAATGCAATTTTGGGAAAAATAGAATTTGAGCTCGAAAAGTTGCAAAACTTTCCAGAATTGAGTTAATATTGAATAGGATGAATTGGGTGAGAAAAATCCAAAATTGGGACCAAAATGCAAATTAGCTAAATTAAGCGGCTAAAATACAAATATGCCTAAATTTGAGGAGGGACCAAGTAACAAGAAAAAAGAGGAAGACAGTAGAACATTCTAGATCATTTTCGGCCAAGAGAGAGAGGGAGAGAGAAAAAGATGAGCACATGCCATGTTGAGACCAAAGGTCATGAGTTACCACACTGAGTACATTAGGTGGCATTTTTGGCCAATGAGGTGTATTCTCAATGGCTAAGGATGAAGGTCATTGGCTAAGGCCATGTGATAGCAATGTGACATTGCCAAGATGTCACTTAGTACATTAGCTGGCATTTTTGGCCAATGAGGTGCATTCTCAATGTATAAGGATGAAGCTCATTGGCTAAGCATGTAAGGCCATGTGATATTGCCAAGATGGCACTTAGTACATTAGGTGGTATTTTTGCCCAATGGAGAGCCCTCTTGGTGACTAGGTAGGAAGGCCATTGGCTAGCCAATGTATGGAATTTTAATGTGTAAGGATTAAATATTATTGGCTAGGCAACATGATGAAGCCAAGTGGCCAAAAAAAAACAAGATGAATGGTAGAGATGGAGCAAGGGTTTCGACCAAGGCTTGTAAAGACTAGGGGAAGTTTTTTTTCATTCACTACTCATTTTGAGAGCTAAAGGCAGTAGCAAAAATCACCTAAGGAGAAAAGGAAAGGAAGAGAGGAAAATGAGGAAGAGTTTGAGAGCTTTTTGGAAAAGCTTTACTAGGTAGCTTCTCTTTTTTTTTCTTGTTTTTTATTTTCTTTTTCTTTTTCATGTTCTTTTCCTCTTCTTTTCCATGTTGTTTTTCATTTCATCTTCTTAAAAACAAAGGCTTTCAAAATGGTTTTCTTAAAAGCTTTTCTTTTCCTTTTCTCTTTTTTCCAAAGAGAGCAAATTTTACAACATCTTCTCCTCTATTTTCCTACTTGGCCGAACCTAGGGGGCCTTCATTGTTTTTGTGTTTATTTCATGCTTCTTGCTTGATATTTCATGTGGGTTGTGCTATTGTGGTAGGATAGTTATTTTCCATTGTTTTCTTCAAAAAATAAAAGTTGTGAGCTTGATGATCTTGGCTTAGTCTAAGTGATGGTTTGAGCCGGATGTAGCATCCAAGAGGCCAAACCATAAGCCAACCTTATTTTCTTGTTTGTTTATATTTTCTTGCTTATATATTGTCATTTTCATATATATTGTTGGTTGTTGTTTTATATTGCTTATTTCACTTTTTAAAAAAATGATTTTGAGCTTGATGATCTTGGTTTTTACCAAGTGATGGCTATAGCCGGATTAACATCCAAGAGGCTAGCCTTGAGCCAATCATTTTGCTTGCTGTAAATCATGTTTTCAAACCATTTCCAGCATGATTTTGGTTAAGATCAACCAATGGTCTATAGCCAAAATCTTTATTTCAAACTAGTTGGAAAAAACAATATTTAAAGGTTAGAGTTGCTGATTTCGGGCAATATTTTCCCTATGCATTTTTTGTCCTAAAAAAAGCTGTTTAAATCTCATTTAGTACACCCTTAGATGAGTCCATGGTTAAAATTTCAGATTTTGTTGAGTTTCCCTTAAAGGACTAAAAAATAGTTTTTGGCAAAAATAGTTTTAGTTAGATATACTGATTTTGGAGCAATTTTGTCCTAGGCATTTCTTGTTCAAATAAAAAAATGTTTTAACTTCATTTAGTATACCCTTAGATAAGTCAATGGTTAAAATTTCAGATTTTTTTGAGTTTTCCTTAAGGGTTTAAAAATAGTTTGATAAAATCGGGTTTTGGTGGTTAAAAGGCAAGCTTTGAAACAAGTTAATGGCTAATTTTTTTCTGCATTCAGAGGGCTAGACGAGACCTATAGTGGGTTTTTCTAGGTCATTTTTGACCATTTAAGACTTAAAAATATATGGTTTTGATAAATCGGGTCATGGGTAGTTAAGACGAGTTTCAAAACGAGTTTACGGTTTTGACTACTATATTATTTGCCTTTCGGCCTAGGTGATTTCTATCTTAATTTTTTATTATTTTGTTGTCTTGATTTTCAGAAAATGTCATTTGCAACGAGGCTTGCTTAGAGGTATTAGGATGACAATCAAGGGCATTAGAATACCCCTTAATCCGAGCCAAAATTCGTGCCCGAAATCCCTCGATTCTAAGGTTCAACTTAAGTTTCATTCAAAGGTATTAGGATATCTCTTTAGGTATCTCGATGCCCTCTCTTCGAGAGATAAACACATTCCATTTTCATGCAAAGCATATTTTTTTTTAAAAATGTTTTTACTTAGTTTGGCATAAAAACGTACCTTCTTTTATTTCTTAGACATTTGGCGAGAATTATTTCTTAATTTTTCCCGGGTTTTCCGGGGAGGTTAGGAAATTATTCAACGCATATGTTTATAAAATTGTAAGGTATGGTTTTCGTTTTATTCGGAATTATGTACATGTCATGCGAAAAGATATTTTTCCAAAGCTTTGTCGGGTCTACCGGGGAGTTCGGTAAAATGTCCCTATGCATGCCATTTATATAATTTTACACAAAAAGAAAATCCATGAAGAAGAATTTTTAAAACAATAATGTGTGCATATGCTATGCTCATACATCTTCTATGATGATGTCATTTAATAGTTGATGTCTACATTTGCCACCTTGATCATGATAATTCTATTTTCATGAATATTCCATGATGATGTCATTCTATGATTGATACTCATGTTGCTATCTTGGTCATGATGTGTTGTTGGATGTGAATATTCTATGATAATGTCATTCTATGATTGGTGCCCATATGATCTTTTTATACCATGTCATGAATTCTTTGCCATGTTATAATAGGATTTGCCAAGTTCTGCATGCCATGTCATGAATTCTTTGCCCTGTTATAATGAGATTTGCCATGTCATGAATTTATTTTCCATGTTATAATAGGATTTGCCATGTCATGCATGCCATGTTATGAATTCTTTTGCCATGTTATAATGAGATTTGCCATGTCATGCATGCCTTGTTATGAATTCTTTTACGATGTTATAATGAGATTTGCCATGTCATGCATGCCATGTCACGAATTCTTTGTCATGTTATAATGAGATTTGCTATGTCATGCATGCCATGTCATGAATTCTTTGCCATGTTATAATAGGAATTGCCATGTCATGCATGCCATTTCATGAATTCATTTACCATGTTATAATAAGGTTTTGCCATGTCACGTATGCCATGTCATGAATTCTTTTACCATGGTATAATAAGATTTGCCATGTCATGCATGCCATATCATGAATTCTTTTGTCATGTCATAAATTCCTTTGCCATGTCACAATGAAAATGTTCACTGTGTCATGATAATTATGCATGTTGTTTGATTTATATTTATATCTTCGTATTAATTTGCATATCCATGATCATTTTCAAATTATTTTAGATGCATGAAAAATAATAATGTTTTTTAACAAAATAAGGTTGTTCCCGAGTTAAAATAATTCATGAGTTCTTTGCTAGGTTTGCCGGGAAGGATATCATCAATTATCATTAACAAAGAAATAACCTTTTTCTCAAAAAACAAGGGTGATTCGGAGAATTTCAAAATAAAGAAAAAATTTTATGTTTTGTCGGGTCTGCCGGGGAATATGAAAAAATTTTGCCCTAATAAATTCCAGATCATTCTCAAATAATATGATTGTTCTTAAAAGGGAATTAATTTTAAATGTCGAACCCAAAACCAACTTTTACCGAGACTTAGGATAACACATGATTAATAAGGTACCATTTTATATGGGCTTTGTGGGGGTGCTAATCTTTCCCCGTACGTAACCGACTCCCGAACCCGCTTTTGTTTTCTCACTGGTTTAAAACACAGATTTCAAAATTGACTTTCTTAAAATGTTTTAATTAATTTTAAAATGTTTTATAAAAACCAGTTTTAATAGGTGAGTGATCACACAAGATCGGTGGCAACTCCATTTTTATGAGGTTGTTTTAAAACCCTTAATTTTGTTTAAGAGGAACCAATAATTTCCTTTTTCCTCCTAACGTCACTTAACAGGTTCCATGAAGGATTTTCGTTATGACACATATAGTATGAAAGCAAAAGCTTACCAAGTTTCACAATCAAATTCCTTAACAATATATTTAATTATCACTAATTTTATTTTATTGTGCAAAATCTCTATTCTAAGATAACAAATATCTTAGAACTCTCACTTAATGCAAAATTACTCATAATTTGCAAAATTTACCACATAGATAAACATAAAAAAAATTCATATATACAAAATATTTACAAAGAGTAAGTCTAACAATATAGACATATCGAAAGAAAGTAAATAAACCAACATCTTAAGAAAAAAAAATTGGGAATAAACATGTCCTAAATTAGAAGTTCTATAAAAACAACTAATGGTTAATCAATTATTTTTATGGTAATTGGAAGTCTGAAATGGAATAAAAAAATTCCTTCGATGGTTTAAAATCCAAGTTGGCCATTCATGGATTTCCTACAACCTTGCGTTTCCCATTGTGAAGATTAGGACCGATAGAGAATGTTGCTAGATTCGGTTGCATGCTCAAACAATAGATAAGCAGCATGACATAGAAAAACATATAATGTTATAGATGTGCAACAAAAGCATAATATCTTAAACAAACAAAAATTGAATCCACCAAGAATCATAGTTACAATATTTAATGTGATTAAAATAATTTATAATTGCATACATGTGATTAAAGAACATACCTACTTGAGATATTGTAATCTTAGTGATTCCACAAGTTTGCTCGAAAGCTTGATCACCAAGTTGTTTTTGTCAAGTCACCAAAGCCTCCCAAGTGTTAGGCCTCCAATGGTAATTCCCACAATCACAGTAAAGACCTTCTCAAGGTAGAGACACTTTTATACTAGCAAGATGACAAGTAGTCCAAAGCAAAAACTTCATATTCCTTATTTCTGCTTGGTTGAATGCTTCATAGTAGAACTCCTCTCACTAAAGGCGTCAAGTATTTGGCTAGTTATCTCAAAGGAACAAGATGGATGAGGGTCTATCTCTCTTCGTTGAATATTTCTTGGGGAACAATTTTCCTCTCAACACTTGTGCTATATGAGCTAAGGTAAAAGATTAAGCAAAATAGTTTTTCTTTACTAGTTTTGTAAGGGTGCAGCTATGCATGTATAACATAGTGCCTTGGCTGAAACCCTTAAGTTGAATTTCTCTTAATTCAACTTTAACCCCTCTTGATTTAATTAAATTCAATATCCTTTTATGTTGTTGTTCAATTAAGTCCTACTAAATTGAATCTCAATTTTAATCCTGAAATGTGATTAACGTGTGTGACCTATTAGGTTTCTAACATGTTGGCAATTAAATATAAATTACAATCTAAGTTTTAACAAAGATCAAGTCATCTATATTCATGACCATGAGCGACATCTGGCAAGACATCATGCCCACCCAAATGTTAGAAAGTCATTGTGATTTTGACTTAACCATTCTATGATCAGTCTATTAGTGTAATTCAGTCCTTTCACCAATATTTATGAAAGACCATAAGAATGGTACAGTTTCTACTTATGAAATCTTTCTATATTAGTTCTTGCAGCTCTTGGTTAACATTGGTAAATTCTAGAATATTCTCAATATCCTAAATTCAACATGCTTTGGCCAAAGATTTTATCAAGTTAACCTAAGCCAAGAACAAGTACGATATGTCTCCTTATTATCACTTCGAGTGGTGAATCCTCTTAGGATCACTCATTCATCTTTGTATGCTTCATGTCATACCCAAAATCACTCTACCTAGGCATCCCTTATTTAGGACTCGTTCAGATGAAATTAAAGTATGACAATTCACATACAAGATAACCTCGCATCACAAGTCAGAGGACTACTTACACAACTGACACATGAGAAGTTTTCCATAAACACTAAAGTGAGCTACCAAATGGAGTTCTCATTACGGGCCATGTTTAGTGAACTTGTTCTCATAATAAGCACTTACATGCTATCCCTAAATATCTCTATACTTTAATCTATGAGATCAATTGTTTACTTCATAAGTAATGAGGCTTAGCATGTACTAATGTTTGAACATTGTCAATGCCCAGTCTTGACAATACAATGACTATGAACAACTTTAGAAACATGGCTTTGATGCTTAAGGATCTCATAGTTATAACTATTTATAATTTCTAAGGCATTTATGTTTCATGGGCTTCATCCAATTAATAGTTAGTGACTCTTACTTTTCTTTAGTAATGATTAAGGAAAACCTTTCATCACATATTACATAAGTGATTAATATGCATTATTGACAATATATCTTTGTTCAATCCGATGGGTTCTAGGGCATACTCCAAAAAATGTCATAGTCCTCGTAACCCCCATCTTCACATGCTTTTCACGAAAGTTTTAATCAAGGTTGCATAATCCATGATGTGGTCATTCTCCGTCTTAGACATCCAAATATCATCAAGAAGATCATTTTGTCTCGAAGTAAGAAATTAATTCTGTAGCATCATGTGTTTGTTACATTCACTCCTTATGAACAAACTACGAATCCAAATCAGCTCTTGGATTTTCTCATTAAGATATGTTTGATAACATCAACATTTGAATCCATTCGATATTTATCTAGCTCTCGTAACAACTTACCAACTCTTAGAAATTGTCCATAGTTCTCATGATCATCAGAGTCCAGACAATTCTCGGCATTGTCTTTTATAACAAATATAAAAAATCAAATATATTTCAATAAACATATTCATACCATAAAATTCACGATGATTAAAAATAAATTTTAATCAATTTTTTGTTATCAGGACTCCCAAGATTTAAATAAAATGTTTGGGATCAAATAAACCAGGTAAAGTTTGATCATTTGATATTTGAAAATAACTTGTTTGAAAATTTACCTTGGGTATTTGAATGCTCTTGGAAGGGCATCCAAATGGCTCATCAAAATCTCTGCGGTTTTGAAAACTTCATAAGAAATTTGAATGCACTTGGTCGAGCATCTGAATGCTTTATAAAAAATTTACAACTTTTTGAAAAATTCATAGGGCATTCGAATATTTTCGTGGGGCATTCGAATGCCTTATCAAAATTTGGAAACTGTTTTCAAAAATGCCTAAGGCATTTGAATGCCTAAGGTCAGACATCCGAATGTCCTACTACAAAAATTCATTTTTGCCTCAAAATTTACCTAGGGCATTCGAATCCCTTTTTTGGAAATTAAAAAATAACGATACAAACCTGATTTTTTATATTAAAAAATACATAATTTTTTATTATGCATTTAAGTTTTATGGCTTCTAGACATTTTCGGAGGACTAAAGCATTTCACCAGAAAATTCTAAATATTCAGTTTAAGTTCATGTTCTTAAACAACTATATCAAAAATCAAAACCTACGAGCCTTGCTATCGATGTTTATTATTGCATATAATCAATATAAATGAATGCGAAATTACAACTTATAAAATCGTCTGACGAAGATGAACTATTTTGATTTACTGATCGAGAACAAAATCAGAAACGAAAATTGTCCTATCGTCCACAACCTAAATTATTGTTGTTTTGCAGAAAATCTGTTTTTGAGTATTGTGTTTTTATTTGAGAGAAAACTTATTTTTCTTTTACTTTTCTTTTAGCCGAATGATTTTTTTTTTTTTAAAGTTATTCTTTATTTTATTATTGGTTAACTAGCACTTGGTAGTTCCCATTTTGCATATGCATTACATTCTCTGTGAAGTATAACTTCCTATCATGGGAGTTATCTTTTTTCAAAATGTTATAACTTCCCAATGGAAGTTATATTGGAACGGGTATTGCTCATTATGAGCACCCGATTGCAACATTTTTTTTTCGTCGCAAATGATAAAAAAAAAATTTGATAGAATATAATTGAGAGAAGCTATACAAACCATCAGTTTTAGTTAAATGAATGTTGTCTTTACCTTCTTCTTTTTTCAAGGATTAAGGTGAAATTTATCAGTATATTATGATTTAATATTAAATTTTGGCATTATATTTTAATTTTATTGAATGTTGTTACTCTATTTTTATTTACTGCTTTTTGGACCCCAAAAAAAAAAATTTGCGATATTGATCATGAGATATTTTGTTAATGGCTTAATGCAAATGATAAATTTTATGATTGTAATTTCAATCTTATTGATTTTTCAATAAAAAGTAATGAAATTGAAATAATTAATGGAATATTTTGTTATTGTAAATGATAAATTTTCAATTTATTATTTTATATATGTTTAAAATCAACAAAATTATAAGTCAGTGGTAAAAGTCATGAAATTGAAGTACAGTATCATTTCTTTTAATAAAGTTGCCTATTCTATTTCCTTTTGTCATTTTTTTTTTAATATGGTTGGGGTATCTCTGAAGTCTTGCTTAGGCCTCATCTCCGGATGATCTTAAGTTTGCACCCAGCATTGATTTGATGCATTTAAATTTTATTCTTGGAATGCCTACAAAAACCGAACTCAGGTTGAGAAGAAAAGGATGCTCTTACTCTTACCAACTGGATTAACACTTTGTGAGTTTTGTCTCGTAGGTTTTCTCTTATGGTAAACGAGAGAATACTTTTTTTTTAGTCTATTTCTTTCCATTTTCTCCTATCAAATGAAATGTTAGCATACAACCATTGAACATAGGCCTGGTGATGGCATGATGTCTCACCACCGCCTCGTCACAATCTTTCTTCCCACAAATTGCCCAATAGTCTAGAAAAAGAAAAGTATAGTCTTGTCAATTAGACCTATCTAGGGAAAAGCCTGCATGTCGACTCCATTCGGATCGGGTCTTTGACAAGATTTTTCAAATTAGAATCCGACTCAATCCAGCTTGTTTGAATTGGATTGAGTCTATAAATGATCCAACTTGAGGAATTCCATCCAAGTTGCACCCCTAGCTAGCTAGGATATTGTGTTGTAGCGAAGATATTAAGATATTGTTGATTTTTGACTCTCGGTACCAATTGTAGTTTTGTGCTACAGTACCGATTTGCTACAGTAACTTTATCTCGGGATGCTACAGTAACTTCCGAAAAACAACTCTTTTATTAACATGAGAAAAGACCAAATATAATTGGTGTGAACAGCAACTAACAATAGAGACAACCTCACACAAGCTTTCACTCAAATCTTTTTCTTTTTTTTTCTCTCTAAACACCACACTTCCTTTTCTTTCTCATCTACACAACACATAACACCTAAGGCTCTATTTATAACCATTTATGTCGGTTCCTTACAACATTCTAGTATGTATGTTGGCTAAGCTATAATGTTCTAGAGAAGGAAATATGGAGAAGAATATAGAAGAAACTAGGGAGAGAAGTTTCTAGGAAGGTGATTGAAGAATAATCTAGGGAGAATTATGTAGACAATTCTAGAAAGGGGGATGAAGAAATTTCTAGGAAGAAGATTGAAGAATAATCTAGAAAAGGACAAAGAAGAGAACTCCAGAAAATTTGAGTAGTCGGTGACTTTCAACACTCCCCCTCAACGACTACTCTCTCTTGATGCTCGCTTTGGTAGTCATGCCAAGTTGTCTTCTGAACTTATCAAATCTTGCATCAAATATCTTCTCTTTTTCTTTCTCTTCTTAAAATTCATCAGCATCATTAGTTCTGCTTCATCCATCGTTGATTGCTCTCTTCTCTTTTGATCCTTGATTTTGTTCACTTCCGTCTTTGCTTCAACACCATTGTTATCTTCTTTCTTCTTGATTTTCTCTGCTAGCCTGTCTCTGACTTTGGCATACTCGACTTTGTCAACTACCATTAATTTGTTGACTTCACAATCGATCTTCATATCTTTCACGCCTTTGTAAGTCTTAACAGTGTCGATGACCTCGTTGTCATCTTTCTCAATGTTGACATCATCTTCAAGCTTCTTCGCCTCTTCGTGAAATAACCTTTCATCTTCAAAAATCTTTTCTTGTGATTGAAATAGAGACTCGTTCTCTTCTTTTGAAGGCTCTTCAATTGTCTCTTGTCTTGGTTGAATATTCTCAAAATCAATTTCTTCTTCGTCTTCATGAACATTTTCTTCTAACTCAGTGGTGCAACCAGATACGAGTTCTTCGCATTCTTCAATAGTAAATGCTGTCTCAAAATCCCATTCTTCTTCATAGTTATGCTCCTGTCGTGAGAACACTGTTGCATAGCCTTGCACTTGTCTATATCGACAATCTCGAGCATAGTGGCCAAGCTTGCCACACTTGAAACACTTAATATTTCGACAATGAGACCTCACATTTTCGCTATCGTCTCTATCTCGAACAATTTGAGCTCCCCCTCGCTGAAAGCTCCTCCGTTGCCAAGCTTCTTGTTTGTTTTGAACTTCAATGTCTTCTATTCCTTGCCTCATAGCAATTTTACCTCTTCTATTGCTAAAGAGGACTTTCTCATAATCTTTTATCATGACTTTAGACATTTGGTTATCTAAAGCCTCTTGATTTGCAAGGATATTTTCCAACTCAGTTAAAGTTGGTTCTTTGCTCCATCCACGAGTTGCAGTAACAATCCCGTTGTATTCAGGTCGCAAGCCATGGATGACAATTCTTCTCATCCTCGTTTCGGTAATGGCATTTTCTGGATCTAATTTTGAAATTTCATCACAAAGAGTTTTAACTTTAGAAAAATATTCGCTTACCGACATATTTTGCTGCGAGATTGACAGGAGTTCATTCTCCAATTGTTGGAGCCTAACATCATTTTTCCTCGCGAACAGCATTGTGAGTGTGTCCCAGGCTTCTCTTCGGTGTCTTTGCATCCTTGATGCGTTGTAATAAATCATCCTCAATGGTGACTGATAACACGTACATGGCCTTACCGGCTTTGATCTTCCATTTTCTTAGTTCTCCGGCATCAGTTGGTGGTGTTGAAGCTTCACCGTTAACAATATCCCATAAATCTTGCCCGAGCATGTAATATTGCATGCGAATACTCCACGTATTATAATTGCTGTTATTGAGCTTCTCGAGCTTACCAACTGGACTTGAAAAATCTTCCATTTTGACTTGAGAGTGCCTCACTTTTCTCAAGGTTGATTCTCGTTCACTTAATTTCACAGTCCGTGACCGTGTACCGGCAGAATTTCCACGTCTCCACGAACTACGATCCTCGATCGTCTTGGTCCTAGACCAATAATCTTCACAGTCCCAGACTGTCTTTCTTCGATATGCGTACTCCGGTCCCTGACCGTCTAGCTCTGTCTTCTCGCGGTGGCTTTCACTCTAATAGTAGGTAGCCCTTTTCACTTCTTCTTGTGACGGCTCTCACTCTACTCCAAGTAGGTAGCCCTTTTCACTTATTCTCGTGATGGCTCTCACACTACTTTAGGTAAGTAGGTAGCCCTTTTCACCTGTTCTCGTGATGGCTCTCACACTGCTTCAGGTAGCCCTTTCCGCGACTCGATCTATCATCGATAATTACAATTCTCGATCATCTGATTTCGAGAAACTTCTGGCTTCTTGTCTTTTCTCTCATGAGCATACTCCGGTCCCTGACCGTCTAGCTCTGATATTCTAGTCCTTTGGATCGTCCCGTTCTGATCGTCCAACTCTAATACTCTGGTCCTCAAGATCGTCTGACTCTGATACTCCGGTCCTTAGGATCGTCTGGCTCTGATACCACTTTGTTGGAACTTGACTCTCGGTACCAATTGTAGTTTTGTGCTACAGTACCGATTTGCTACAGTAACTTTATCTCGGGATGCTACAGTAACTTCCGAAAAACAACTCTTTTATTAACATGAGAAAAGACCAAATATAATTGGTGTGAACAGCAACTAACAATAGAGACAACCTCACACAAGCTTTCACTCAAATCTTTTTCTTTCTTTTTCTCTCTACACACCACACTTCCTTTTCTTTCTCATCTACACAACACATAACACCTAAGGCTCTATTTATAACCATTTATGTCGGTTCCTTACAACATTCTAGTATGTATGTTGGCTAAGCTATAATGTTCTAGAGAAGGAAATATGGAGAAGAATATAGAAGAAACTAGGGAGAGAAGTTTCTAGGAAGGTGATTGAAGAATAATCTAGGGAGAATTATGTAGACAATTCTAGAAAGGGGGATGAAGAAATTTCTAGGAAGAAGATTGAAGAATAATCTAGAAAAGGACAAAGAAGAGAACTCCAGAAAATTTGAGTAGTCGGTGACTTTCAACAGATATTACCGGAATTTGCATAACAGCACCATGTTCAACACTTTGAGGTACTGGTTTGCTAGCTACACTACACTTGAGGAAAGGGCTATCTGTAAGTAGGTCCAATTCCATCTTAATTATATATGCCATCCCTCACATGGCTACAATGAACAGCTAGCTTTATGGCCTATCATGGTCTGTGTGAATGAATGCCCATACCAAAAGACGAACCAGTCCCACTTCATGACTTGACGCCTGACTATACACAAAAAATACAATTCTCTTTTCGCTTTCCATGTAGATCAATGTTGATTATAATCATAGTAAAAAAGAAGTGACTACAATCTGATGGTGATGGTGAATGTCTGGAAATTGATAGACATGAGAGCTGGCGTGGAAGAGGACCACAAAATATCCTACTTTAGGGCCATCAAAATATGTTGTACCTCGTTAAAGTTTGGCTTGTCCCTTTAGTTTATATAGTGGTGCTTAATCTAATGGTAGCTTAGCTATGATCGCACTTGGCTTACTGTCTGGCACATGGAAAAGAGAAAGCTTTGATATTGGTGGTTGGAGTGGGACTTCCCAAGTCCGTTATAAAGGAGCAAGCGTGGGGGTTGTCCTTGCAAAAAGGTGACACTAACTTTGCAAATGGAGCGTACAAAGTGTCTCGACTCTCGAAGTGATAGAAACTTGGCAGAAAAAAAAAAAAAAAAAAAAAAAAAAAAAAAAAACAACTAAACTGTCTATATTGCTAATAATTGTACTATGCTAGGCTTGTACTACGTTAATTTATCCGAATAATTGTGTACATTTTTGACAAGTTAAAAATATTATTTTAGCATTAATAAAATATTAAATGTGATCAATAGTTAATAAAAATAACTATTTGGTTCAATATATAATATAATGATTAATGAAAAAGAAAAAGAAAAAAATCACAAATTTTATTATACCTAATATCATACCAAATTAAGACTCAAAGCATGACCGGATTCACGAGGCCTTATGTCAATCAACCAATAAATGGCTTTTAAAGTGTGCAACACATGTCCTTGATTGACTTAGCTCCACAAGGCAAGTAAGGACAGACGGTTATCGTAAGTAGTAGGAGAGTCGACATCCCCCCAAATGCTCCATGCTCATGAGTGTATAAGGTATGAGATAAGATTAAAGCCCTAAGAAGAATTCTTTATGCTTTCTTCCATGCTTTCTACCTTTATTTTTTCTCCATAGATATTTGTTAACTTAAGTATTGAGACACATCTTGGATACTATTTCCCGTGTCCCTCTAACTGTATTATCTTTTTGACAGGTCTTACCCGACTCAACTTTGTTTCCATCATCCTTTTAGCCCAATTTAGCTCTTTTCATATTCATAGAACCATCCACAAATTTAAATCTCATCACCTATAATTTTTTAAAATATTAAATGATTAAAACCGAGAGGAGAAAGTTCAGCCATATATGCCTTGAAGTTGAACCTCTACACTACTCATTGGGGACCGGGGCTTGGGTTGATTAATTGACCAATTTTTAATATCCCACACTTGCCATTGAAAAAAGTTAAAACTAAAATTTCTTTTAAGATTATTAGGCCAACATTCAGCAGTTCCCAAAGATATGATGGTGTTCAGTTGACACCCTTTTTTTTCAATTCCGAAGTAATTTTTAATCTTACTTAATATATATATATATATATGTATTTAAATAAATGTAAGTCCACAAAAGCACGAGCTAGAGAATGGATGAAATTGAAGACCCTAAAATTGGAATAAGTCATGATTGCTTTGAAATCCCCGAAGATTATGAGGTGGAATAGATGAAACCAGCCCTCAATTCGGGGGCCATTCTTTCTCATAAAGAGCCGAGATCTCTTCAAAAGGATCTTAAGTCAGTATGTATGGTTGGCCCCGTGGGCTTTTAACTCATGTCCTTTTACTCCATTTCAGTTTCTATCTGAGCTTTTGGTTTGGACATTAATTAGCGGCTTTGCCGAGGAAAAAGCAGCAGCAATTATTTAAAATCCATGCCAGGGGCCACCAGCTTTAGGTTTTTAACTTCAAATCCTAACCAACTTAACAATGATGTCTACTTTAGTTTCAAATTCAAGCCATCCTCCCAATTGTTCTACTAGCATTTTGTTTTTTGATTTTTTTTTTTATAAAACAAGTCGTAATTCGAGAATAGAAAAAAATTATAAATATTTTGATTTAAATTTTAAATTTGTTAGATATCATTTTTTAAAAATGAATACATGAATTAACTAAACTAAATTATGGATTCTTTCTAAGGCTGTAAATGAACCGGGCTTGAACAAATAGACCTCTGTTCGTGTTCGTTTATTTATTTTTGATTTTGTTTGTATTTGGTTCGTGTTCGTTAAGGATTTCAAAATTGCGTTCGAGCTCTGTTCGTTTAAAATTAAGTATGTTCGTATTCGTTCATTTAAATTAAATAAACTTGTTCGCGAATATTAATAAACATGTTCATGAACATTTAATCGAATATATTTTTGCTAATAATAAAAAATATGTTCATAAACAATAAACAAACAAACAAATAAAAAATAAGTCAATTTTAAATTATTATTAAATATAAAATAATAAAATATAAATATAAATAAATTTAAGTTATTATTAAATATAAACATTAAAATACAAATATTATTAAATTTAAGTTGTTATTAAATATAAAATATTAAAACACAAATAATATTAATTATATTATAAGTAAATTAAATAAAATACAAATAATTATATTATAATCGAACAATAAACGAGTTTTAAACAATCTATTAAACAAATTTTAAACGATCTATAAACGAGTTTGTTCGTGAACATAAATGTACCGAACATATCTTTTTCATATTCGATTCGTTTAATAAACGAACCTTAAAATCATATTCATAATTATTTATTTAACTTAATAAACGAACATAAATAAACAAAAATAAAACTATTCACGAATTATTCGTTAAACGCTTTGTACAACCCTAATTTTTTTCATTTTTAATTTTGATTGTACAATTTTCTAAGTTTTCGCAATAAAAATATATAAAACCCGATAGCAATTTGCAGTTGGCGTTGTTGGAGTCTCTGATTTCTGAGTACGAACGCAATCAAGTTTCTTCGTACTCGTACACCCCCGTAAATTGATAAATCAGCCAATTGTGTGATTGATTAAATTGGAGCGATGGGAGGGCAAAACATTAGAGCACATTATAAAATGACTATTACTAGTAATACACAGCCAGATGTATGAGGATTGAGGGGTCGTAAACAAATATTTGCAGTCCCTTTTGCAGATAGCTCAGAACGGGCACCAAGGAACCTGACATATATGACTAGAACACTTCAAGAGTCGATTATTCGTCTAAACTCGAAAGTTCGTTTAATATTTAAAAAAAATTTGAATAAAAGTATTAAGTTCGAAAAATAAGTTTGGACAAAAAATGAGACTCATTTAAAAAATGGGCAGGGCCTTGACTTTAACATTGAATTTCATTGGAAAATAATTGAATTTTTCGACAGAAATAATATTTCTGATGGAATTTCTTTGGAAATATTTTTTTAAATTAAAAAATAAATATTTATTGATGAAAAAAATTTCGACGGAATTTTCATCGGAAATAGTTTAGGAGGGAAATTGAAAAGGCTTACTTTTTGGTGGAAAATTAAAATTTTCAAAAAAAATTAACGACGAAATTTTTGTTGGATTAGCGACGAAATTTTCATCGAAAAAAGTCAAAATTTTCATCGCTAAAAGTTGAGCCAGACGTATTTAACCCCTTTTCTTCTTTTTTTATCTCTCCCCAACCCCCCTCTGCCCCTCTCCCCCTGGCTCCTGCCTTCGCTCCCTTTCCTTCCTCCCCCAGCCGCGTCGAAGCCCCCCATGGATGCCCCAGCCACAGCGCCCCTCGCCCAGCCCTCCCTCTCGCCTAGACCTGTCCAAGGACTGAGCTACCCGTCCAAGCTCGAAGGCCCGCTCGATATTTGGAATGTCTTGAACAGAAAAATGAGACCCTTTAAAAAATGAACCGGGTCTTGGCACCGACATTCAAGGCCCGAGCCCAGCCCGGCCTGTTTTTCAATTAAATAATATTTTATTTTTATTTTTATATATATTATGTAATTTATATCATCTAAAGATTAAATATATATAATATTATGGTGTAAACATTAAAAATATGTTAAGTTGTTCATGTTTAAGAACTTAATAAAAGAAAAAATATATATAAAATTACTAAAGATTAAATAAAAAAAAATATGGGCGGGCCTAAACGGACTTGGACTATCCATTTACAAATATGAGCGGGCTTGAACAAAATTTGAGACTCATATTTCGAGCCGGACCGGGCTTGGACAAGCATATATGATGTTGATACCATACATAGGCCAGACTCGAACCTGACCCTGCCCGGCCCATGGACACTTCTACTCTCGCCCCAGCGCCTCTCCCCTTCTCTCTTTTGTTTTTTTATTTCAATAATAATAAAAATAATTTAAATTTAATATATAATTATATATATATACTTAATTTAAAATCAATAATAAAAGATTAATTATTATATTACCCAAGCCAATGAAAAAATTGACTATATTATTATATAAACAAATTTATAAATAACTATGATTAAATTACATTAAAAAAAAAAAACTTTATCGACGAAATTTTTCATCGATAATAACAATTTGCGACGAAATCTTATGCTACCTACAATTTTTTTCGACGGAATATTTCGTCGGATATAAATTTTTCGACGAAATTTTCCTTCGGAAATAACATGACAGAACTTTTCGTCGAAAATGCCTATTTTCGACGGAAAACTATCAACGACTTGAGTATTTTCGACAAAAATTGAACTTTTTTCGACGAAAAATTCCGTCGGAAAAAATCTTGCCTCTTGTAGTGAAATAATTAAAACTCAATATGAAAAATAACATGAACACTACAAGAAATACAGGAATGTGTTAAAATATACATAAAATAAATTATTAACGTGTAAAAAATTATATAAATTTAAAATACTTTAAACACACAAAAAAATAAGAGGAACACGAACATATAAATTTTTTTCATTTTTTTCCTTTCTTCCCTCTTTCTTTTCTTTTTCTTTCCTACTAAAAAAAAAAATTGTGTCGCAATTGGAGGAGTTTGTGTAGTTAATTATATATATATATATTAGATTGGTATTCCTACAACCTTTGTTTGCATCTATACATGTCCAAGGGTCGGGCTACCCGCCTGGTTCGAATTGGACCAGGCTTGGACAAGATTTTCTTTTAATTCGGGTCGGTCTAGCTCAGCCTGAATCATTCGAGTCAAAACGATGAGCCCCTTAGCCCCTCGTCTGACTCACCTGGCTCTCGCACTCGGCCTTCTGATTCAGAAGGGGATCACGGATAGATTGCTTTTCATGCACTTTTCCTTCTTACTTAGCAGCTTTGACGACTTCCCCCTGGGTGGATTGGGTTGATGCATCTTGAGGACATAATGAAAGTTTGAACCTTCTTCTCCTCACTTCAAAACGGTAGCTCTTGGCAACTCGACAGTACACGTTCGCTTCGCTCACTAAAAACAAGCAAGGGATACAACCAACTTGTAGAAAGAACAAAACCCAATGCAACACAAACACTTAGTCAGCATATAAAATCAATAGAAGTATCACCAACAAATCAAGACAGAATCTTCAACAACTCTAAATCAAATCTACAAGATTCTCTTAGATAAACAATGTTTAAATTTCAAATTACAAGCTTAGAGTTTAGCTCAAATTCAACAACTATGTACTTGTATATATACACTCTTCCTCAATAATGAAAATATAGATTTGATCACTGGTTCTGTCAACCTTTACATGGTATCAGAGCTATCATTGGGTTAACAGCTGTTCGATCACCTCCCTACCCTCTCCAATGGCTGCCAACAACAATACCTCTATCCCTGCTACTGTCAGCAACCATAACAATGCTCAAACCGATCCCATTTCAATCAATGCAGCCGCCCAATTACCCTTGAAACTAAATTTCTCAAATTTTCCATCCTGGCAAATTCAGTTTTTCTCCCTTCTTGATGGCCATGATATTACTGGCTATCTAGATGGCACAATTTCATGTCCAGAGGTTATGCTTTCAACCAATGGCATCCAACGTCCAAACCCTGCTCACTCTCTTTGGCGTAGGAAAGATAAATTCATCCTGCATGCTATAGTAGCTTCTGTCTCCGGATCAATCATTCCTATCATTGCCACTGTCAAAACCTCTAGGGAAGCATGGCAGAAACTTTCCACCACCTTTTCAATCAAGACTCGTTCCAGAGTCATGTCCCTGAAAAAGAAGCTTACAATGTCAGCACGGGAAGGACGATCAATTGCAGAATATATGCAATTCATGAAATGTACAGCAGATGATTTGGCATTAGCACAAGCACCTGTATCAAAAGATGATCTTATCATCTTTGTCCTCAATGGCCTTAGCACAGACTTCAAAGAAATATCTATAGCCATTAGAGCTAGAGAAACTGCAATCTCATTTGAAGAGTTGCATGATAAGCTGACTGACTATGAGACCACACTCAAGCAAAAAGATACCTATCATATGCCAACTGCCACTACCAATTTTTCCATGAAAACCAGAGGTAACCAATCTTACAGAGGGAGAGGTACTTATTTTTATAACTCCTTTGCTGCCACTCGCCATTATCCTACATATTACAAGAAAAAATTCAACTCTATTAACTTCTCACCAACAAAATTAATTTGCCAGCTATGTGACAAACCAGGGCATAGTGCTAAAACTTGCAGAGGCTCGAACCAGAAAGAACCAGTAGCCAATCATATCACCACCTATCAGCAGAAGAACTCTCCAAATTGGATTGTTGACACAGGTGTTCCTCATCATGTCACAATAGACTAAACAACCTATCTCTCTACACCAACTATGGAGGACCAGATGAAATTCTTATTGGAGATGGAATAGGTTTGAAAATCTCTCATATTGGCTCATCTGTCATATCTACTCCAAGTAAGCCCCTTCATTTGTCAGATGTACTGCATGTTCCCACCATGAAAAAAAACCTACTTTCAATTTTTAAAATTTGTCAAACTAATAAAGTCTCTGTTGAATTTTTTCCATATCATTTATTGGTGAAGGATCTCACCACGGGGGCACTACTAATTAAAGGCCAGAGTAAAGATGACATTTATGAAGTACCAAGCTGCATGCCATCTCCTCCAAGCACTCGAGCCCAATTGAGTGTCAAAACCTCCACCACCTTATGGTATAACAGACTTGGTCACCCCAATGCAAAAACTCTCAATTACATTATTAGAACATTTGATTTTTCTTGCTCTTCCTCAAATAAAGATTTCATATGTGACACCTGTTGCTGCAATAAAAGTCACAAATTGCCATTTTATCAATCTACTTTAAAAAGTTCCAAACCATTAGAATTGGTCTACACTGATGTATGGGGACTTGCCCATATAAAATCTATGGATGGTTTTTCATACTATGTTATCTATATTGATCATTACACTAAGTATGTATTGCTATTTCATCTCAAAACTAAGTTGATGTCTACCTACAGTTTCCAGTATTTAAAGCTCTAGTTGAAAACAAATTTGGAACTCCTATAATTTCTATGCACTCTGACAATGGTGGTGAATACACTAAACTATTCAAGTTTCTTGACTCTCATGGAATCACTCACCTCACAACTCCCCCTCACACACCCCAGCATAATGGCACAGCTGAAAGAAGACACAGGCACATAGTTGAAACTGGTCTCACATTGCTTCATCATGCATCCCTGCCTCTAAAGTTCTGGTCTTATGCTTTTTCAACAGCTGTATATCTTATCAACAGACATCCTACACCTATACTGAACATGAAATCTCCATTTGAAGCCTTGTTTGATAAAACACCAAACTGCACCAAACTAAGGGTTTTCGGTTGCCTTTGTTATCCATGGCTCAAACCTTACAACAATCATAAGTTACTGCCCAAATCTAGACCTTGTATATTTCTAGAATATTCACCAACACAAAGTGCTTATAAATGTTTTGATCCAAAAACTCAAAAGACATTTGTTTCAAGACATGTTCTATTCTATGAGCAAAACTTTCCTACTATGAACCCTATTGTTACACCATCTAATGCACCACCAAACCAACAGTGGATATCCCTTGCTGCCCTTGCTCCACCTTCATTTCAATCTCCAGTAAATTGCTTGGAAGACGTGGCATGCTCATCAACTTCCACTCAGAGTGATCATTCAGTGCCTGCCACAGTATCTCCATCATCAGGTAACCTATTATCTCTGCCTAACCCTATAGTATTAAATCATGCTTCCATCACTGCACGAGCACAACCCACCACAGGAACTCATAACATGACTACCAGGTCGAGAAACAACATCTTCAAACCCAAAGTCATCAACACAGCCTCCAAACACTTACCCTCCATTGAACCCACATCTGTTAAACAAGCCCTTAGCAACAACTACTGGCACCAACATATGACAGATGAGTACAATGCCTTAGTAAAGAATCATACATGGGAACTAGTTCCAGCATCTTCCAAGCACAATGTTGTAGGTTGTAAATGGGTTTTTTGAGTCAAGAGAAAACCGGATGGTTCCATTGACAGATATAAAGCAAGGGTTAGTGGCCAAGGGATTTCATCAAAGGCCAGGTCTAGACTTCACAGACACCTTCAGTCCAGTTGTCAAACCAACAATAATTTGAACTGTATTGTGTATTGCACTTACCCGAGGTTGGTCAGTTCATCAAATGGATGTCAACAATGCATTCCTTCAGGGTACTCTCACAGAAGAAGTCTTCATGTCTCAACCACAAGGTTTCACCAATTAAGACAAACCCACTCATAACTGCAAACTTAACATAGCCATCAAACAGGCCCCCAAGGCCTGGTACCAAGAGCTAAGTAGTTTTCTATTGGAATATGGTTTTCATAATACTGTATCTGATGCCTCTCTTTTTGTTTATGCCAAAGACTATGTTCTTCTGTACTTCCTAGTGTATGTAGATGATCTGTTAATCATTGGGAACAGCTCAGCAGCCTTAACTCACTTTTAGCAACAACTTGCACAAAGGTTTTTCCTCAAAGATCTTGGAAACCTAAACTATTTCCTTGGAGTTAAGGTGATCTCTACTGCTAAAGGGATGTTATTATCATAGCACAAGTACATCCAAGATGTCCTTCAGAAGTTTGACATGGACAATGCCAAAGAAATATCCACTCATATGGCTTCAACTGAGAAATTACAACTGGATGATGGCACTGGAGCAACTGATGCTACTGCTTACAGAAAGCTCATTGTATCCCTTCAATATTTATCCTTAACAAGACCATATATTACCCATTCCATCAACAAATTGTCCCAGTATATGCATTCTCCCAGTTAAGCTCACTGGACCAGTCTCAAAAGAATTTTACGATATCTTAAAGGTACTCTCTACCATGGTTTATTCCTAAAACCATCTTCTCACCTGGACATCTCAGCATTGAGTGACTCAGATTGGGCTGGCAATCTTGATGACAGATCCTCAATAACAGGTTACATCATATACCTAGGTGGAAATCCAATTTCCTGGAAATCATCCAAACAAAGAACAGTGGCAAGATCCTCTACTAAAGCAGAGTACAGAGCCATTGCAAACACTGCTGCAGAACTCAGTTGGATCAAAAATCTATTATCTGAACTGCATACCTTCTAGAGTCTCTCCCAAACTTTACTCTGATAACATTGGCGCTACATATCTCAGTGCCAATCCAGTATTTCACTCTCGTATGAAGCACTTGGCACTTGAATATCATTTTGTTCGACAGCAAGCTCAAACTGGTCAGTTCCAAATATCATATATCTCAACCATTGATCAACTTGCTAATGGACTCACAAAGCCCCTTGCCAGACAAAGATTCCTATTTCTTCGATCCAAGACAGGTGTAGTCGATAGCTTCACCATCTTGCGGGGGCATGTAGAAAGAACAAAACACTCAGTCGCATACAAAATCAACAGAATTATCACCAACAAATCAAGACAAAATCTTCAACAACTCTAAATCAAATCTACAGGATTCTCTTAGATAAACAATGTTTAAATTTCAAATTACAAGCTTAGAGTTTAGCTCAGATTCAACAACTATGTACTTGTATATATACACTCTTCCTCAATAATGAAAATATAGATTTGGTCACTGGTTCTGTCAATCTTTACACAGCTTTCGCTTCGTTGTGTAGAGCTTCCCTTCCTTCGCTAACTCGCTGCTCGCCTGGAAAAAAATTATTTTGTCGCAACCTAAAAAATAACAAAACAAGTCTCATTGCAAGACTTTATTATTCGTTAAACGTGACATTAAAAAAAAAAGAGGAAAAGTCGATTTAATTCCTCTAGAAAAACGAAGGTGTCGGTACGTGATCCCGATCGCGGGGACCCGTTCGAGTAAGGGGGAAACAAAAGCAGAGAAAAAGACAACTTAATTCCTCTAGATTGAAATAAAAGGTCGAGGGTATGAAAACGGCCTTGTAAAAGACATGGAGTCGCCACTAATCTTTTTTAGCTAGGTTTGATCGGTCACCTATTAAAATCGGTTTTATAAAATATTTTTAAATTAATTAAAACATTTTCAAAACCAATTTCAAGTCTGCGTTATAAACAAGAGAAAATCGAAGAATCGGGTTCGGGACTCGGTTGTGTGCGGGGAAGGATTAGCACCCCCACAACGCCCGTATAAAACGGTACCTTATTAATCATGTGTTATCTCAAGTCTCGGTAAAAAGTTGGTTTTTAATTTAGTATTTCAAGTTAATTCCCAATTTTTAAGAAAAATAATTCCATTTTTAATTGAAAATGATCCGGAATTTATTAATTCAAAATTTTTCTATATTCCCAGACAAAATCGGCAAAATATAGAAATTTTTATTCATTTGGAAAACTTTCAGAATCATTCTCGTTTTTTGAAAGAAAGATATTCCTTTATTAATGATAATTGATGATATTCCCTCCAGCAAACCCGATAGAGAACTCATGAATTATTTTAACTCGGGAATATCTTTATTTTTATTGAAAATCATTGTTTTTTTCAAAACATTTAAAAATATGAACATGAACATGTATGACATAAATAAAATGACATAACAAAGTCTAGATAATATAATGCAACCTAAATGATATGGCATAATTTAAATGACATAGTATATTCTAGATAAAATTAAAAATCCTAAGTGTCATGGTATATTCTAAATGAGATAAAATAATTTAAAATGACATGGCAATTTTAAATGATATGGCATATTTTAGATGACATGGCATATTCTAAATAATTAAACCTAGATGACATGGAATATGATGAAATATCATGAAACATAAAATAATGCTATCATAAAATATGCATGAAAATAAAATAAAAATGCATGAGCATAGTATATGCTAAATAATGTGACAAAAATAAATGACTAAATAAAAAAAAATGGGATATCATGAAACATTCAAAATCATATCGCAAACAATATAAGATCATAAAATGTGAATCAAAATAATAATAATAATAATACCATGAAAAATATCATAGCTAAAATCACACGTTTAAATAAAATGCATGAACATGAAAAATGCAATGCATGAAAATGTATTTCTTCCTCTAAATAAAGAAATCCGTATATCTAAAAAGATATCCGGCTACCTTAGGAAAATATGTCAAATTAGATTTTCTAAAAAAACAAAACTTTGTGATTGTTTAAAAACAATTTTGAGGAAAAACTTGAATAAAAATTAAACCCTTACCAAACCCTTTTTAAAATGGCTCTAATTTCCTAAGTTTAAAATCTCGGACTTAACCACCCTTAACCCGAGATTTATAAATCATTTTTAAAGTTTAAGAAGGCTTAGAAACTACCTTAAGACAGTAGCTAAAGTTTCTAACCAACCCCCTCTAAATGCCTTAGCCAAATTCAACCATTATTTCTCTTTTGATTTCAAATCTGCCTCTACTGTCCGGTTTTGTCACACGAATTTTTTGCCTATTTTTAAAAATTCAAAAAAATAAAAAAACAATACTGGAAACTCAAAACATGTAAAAATACAGAATAAAAAATTGGCTTAATTTTATGATTAAAGATGACTGCCCAGAAAAATCGAAGAAGTTCGAGTACTGGGTGAAAAAACTGTTTTGTCAAAACACATTTTTTGCCTTTGATAAATTCATTCAAAAATCAAAGTAGAAATTGTTGGAGGTCATCCTAAAGACCTAAGGACAGTAGCTAAAACATTTAAAAACCTTGGATAAAAATTGGCTAAGTAAAAAAAATCACAAAGGTGGAATAATCTATTTGACAACTCTTTAATTTTCCACAAGTATTCTCAACAGAGCATGACTTTGAGCCATTGATTGGCCTAAGTCATAAATCATGTGGCAATGACATGGAATACATGAACATACAGCAAATGAAATTGTATGAAATGCATGGTCTAAAGGTCTAAATGGTAAAGGAAATGCATGACAATTCAAGACAACCTAAATGCCTAGCATGAGTTTGCATGGCAATAAATGCTATCCTAACTCAATATGCATGCAATGCTTGATAATGTAAATGTGAGTTGGACCTAATACGTTATGAATATGCATGAAAATGCTAATGTAACCTAAGACCTAAATAGCATAGTTATGCATGACAATACCAATTGGTTTAAGACTCAATATGCATGGCAATACCAATATGGCCTAGACCTAAAATGTAATGAACATGCATAGCAATACTATGAACATACAATGACCCATGAAACTAATGTCAATGCTGGAACAAACAGCAACTAATACACAATTTCAAGATATGATAATGCAAAGCATGTTACCTAAACAAAAAGCAAATGCATGACAAGGCAAGGGATGCATGAAGAGGCCGAATGGTCACATGAGACTCTAATGCAATCCTATCTAGTAAATGACACAAATATATGACAAATCATATTAAGATGCCTAATGTCATGACATTTTCATAAGCATATGACATACTAAAATCAAAATGCACAAGCTCATGGCATGGAGATGCAAACAAGTCAAGAAGCAAGATAAAAATGCACATGCAAGGCATATCAATATGGAGTAGCCGAATGGCCATGTAACAAAATGATGGCATTTTATCATAGCATTTTCATAAGCACATGGCATACTAAAATCAAAATGTACAAGTTCATGGCATGGAGATGCAAACAAGTTAAGAAGCAAAAGGAAAATGCACATGCAAGGCATATCAATATGGAGTAGCCGAATGGCCATGTAACAAAATGATAGAGTGCAAACATGTTTATAATATAAGACATTATACATGAAAAAAAATGCACAACATGAGCATATGAACACAATGGCTGAATATGCAAGGGAAAGTTATTAAGCATGGAATAGAAATATATAAGTAAATATAGCATAGAAAATAATGTAAAGAACATATAAAAAATTTAACATGGACATGCAAAACAAATAACAAGCAAAACTAGTAAATAAAACAAGGAAAGTTAAGCTCCATGGTTGGTATAAAATGGGCATAGCCTCTCACCTAACCATAATCACTTGGTCTTGCCAAGATCATGAAGCCTTTCCATTCCAAAAAATCAGAAAATAAATTATGCTAAACAGCAAAATTAAGGTGAGCTTCATGGTAGGTAAAAATGGACATAGCCTCTCTCCTAACCATGGTCACTTGGTCTAGCCAAGATCATGTAGCCATTTCAACCTTTTTGCTTCATATTTTTTAAGAAATCAGAACCTTAGAATACTCTAAAAAACCTTCTAAAAATCATTTTTCACAACAACATGCAAGGAAGAAAAGAAAAAAAAATACTAAGGCAAGTAAACATGCCATATTCGGCCATAGCATGAAACCATGTAAAAAAATTATTTTCCACCATTTTAATGAAGAAGAAAAGATGAAAACATAAGTAAACATTAAAAAACTTTATTTCTATGAAAAATGTAGTAGGCAAACAAGATAGAAAATCAAGAAAACACCATGGAAAACAAGAAGAAAGCTATGCTAGAACTTGGTAGAGATGACTACCTTCACGCTCTCTATTGAAAACCTTTTTATTTTCTTTCTTTCAAAACCTTTTTCTTTGCCAAATTAGCTATTGTTTCCAGCCAAAAAACATATGAAAAAATGAAACCAACCCCCCCTCTTTAGCCTTGGCCGAATAGCCTCTCACCCTTGGATGGGAATTGCACTTTTTTTCTCCTCCAATCTTGGCCTTTAGATTAAGATATTTTGATGACAACATAAAAATATCATCTTGCCAATTGATAGCAGCCCTTAAGATGTGTACTTAGCCCTTGTAGTAACCTCATCCCTTAGATGCAAAAGAGGACCAATCCCATGCATTCCCTTGCTTGCCCCCTTAAGTGCCTACCCTTGGATGAGTTGTGCTCTTCCATTCTTGGTCATTGGATGAGGACAACATAAAAATTACATCTTGTAGATTAAATCCAGCCCTCAACATGTGTACTCAGCCCTTGTAGATGGTCTAAGCCATTGGATGAAAAGAGACAATCCCATGCACTTCCTTGCTTGACCAAATGGATGCTCACCCTTGGATGAATTGTGCTCATCTTTTTTCTTCCATTCTTGGCCATTAGATGAGGATTATTTCATGACAAATAAAAATTTCATCTTGGTGTTTAAACTTAGCCATTGGATGGTGCTCAACTTTCCTACAAGGCACATAAGCCATTGGATGAATGGGGGACCATTTGCAAGGTGTTAGTGGTAGTATGTGGCTTGATAGTGATTAGGGAATTAAATTGTTCAAGCTTCCTTCTTCTCCTCTATGCTGGCTGACCAAGAGAAGAAAAATCTCAGCAATTCCTTCTCCTTTCATATTTTCCTCAATTACAAATTTGCCCTTTTTGGTTTTTTTGGTGAAATGACCTTTTTGCCCCCCGAATAAATAGAAAATGGACTCCAAATTCGAATTTTATTTTTTCAATACTTCCGAAATAATAAAAATTTGAATTCTTGAAGTTTTCAAAAATTTTCGAGTCCATTTGCTATTTATTTAGGATTTATTTTCAAAACTGCCCCTTTTATGCACCCGAACTTTACCATTTTTTTAAACGAGCTCCGAATCCAGATTTTTGTTCACCAATATTTTCCAAATAATTTAAAAATATGATCTGGAATTTTTCATAATTTTTGGAGCTCATTTGCTATTTTTTCGGGATTTATCTGCTTGAATTACTACATAGGGGACCCGGGATTTGGCCATTTTGCAAACAAACTCCGAATCAATATTTTCTTTCTCCAATATCTTCAAAATAATTTAAAAATGAGATTTGCAAATTTTCAGAATCTTTGGAACTCGTTTGCTATTTTTCCGAGATTTATCCTGTTGAATTTCTGCATAGTGGGCTTGGTATTTGGCCGTTTTGCAAACGAACTCCGAATCAAGATTTTCTTTCTCCAATCTCTTCCAAATAATTTAAAAATGGATTTGAAAATTTTCAGAATTTTTGGAGTTCATTTGCTATTTTTCTCACATTTTCCAATTTTGCCTTTTTGCCTCCGAAACCTGGTTTTGCTCAAAACAAGTCTGATTTTTAGATTTTCTTCAAACTGAGCCTTGGGCTATCCTTGTTTAATCATTTCTCATCAATTAAGGGCTTTATATCTACCAAATTGGGCCATTTCTATAATTCTTCCAAATTTCATCGAAATCCACCGAAAAACCCTAATTCTCGGTTTTCTTTCGAATTGACTTTTCTATCAGTTTTTCTTCCAAGTGGCTTCTCCATTACCCGTAGTCAGTACTTATCTTTCATTTGGAACCTTCAATTCCGACCAATTTGATCGTGTAAGCACTTTTCCCCAAATTTCCCGAACTAAGGTGTCTTTTCCATTGAGATTCCGCCCAACTTTCGACCTCCATATATTTCAATGTAGACCTCGGATTATCAAAATTCTTTCACCATTTTTCAATTGAACTTCAAATCTTGATTTTGAAAGTGGGTTGACTTTTTCAGTAGTTGACTTTTTTGGGGTTGACTTTTTTGGGGGTTGACTTTTTTGAGTTTGACTTTTTCTGTCTACTTTCTTAGACTAAGCCTCGGAGTATCAGCTACAGGATGAGAAAAGCCTTTTAGCATTCGGAAACATCAATTTAGGAAGAAAATGTACCTGATTTAGGGGTCCGGACAAAATTAGGTGTCTACAATTTTTATTTAAATTTAATCATAAAATATATAATTTTTAATATAATTTTTTTTTTTTAAATATTTATGAACAGTAAAGCAAGCTTAAAGGGCCAATCCAAGCCGAGCTTGGATAAGAGAAGAAAAAAAAAATGAACTGCGGCCGACTCAACCCATGGACAAGTCTATTTGCATGGCAACTAAAATATAATTTTTAGCAATCATAATGTATTGAAAATATTATTATGAAATTTCATTATATTTGTAATAATTTTTTATAGTAGTTTTTATTTAAATTTTTTTTAATATTTTATACAACGATAATTTATATCGTTTCAAATTCATATTATTTTCGAAACAACAAAAAAATTATTATAAAACTTTATTATATTTATAATGATTTTTAATATATCATTGTTTAATTATATCTTTTAATATTTTATAAAACGATAAAAGAATTGTTATGAAATCTTTACTATATTCATAGCTACAAAAAATTTTATTGCGAAATCTTATTTAATTTGTAATGACTTTTAACAGTCGTTGTTTAATTAAATCTTATACAACGTGTAAAATAATTGTTAAGTAACTTTCTACAATTTTCTTTAACATAAAAAAAAAAAAATAGAACTTTGTGAAAAAAAATAGAAACTAAGAAAGACTTTTTCTCTCTTATTGCTTTATTTTTAAGTCATCATGTTGTAAATATCCAAACCCGATTACATATCATATATAACTAGTTTGTGACCCGTGCGATGCACAGATTAAATACATGAAATAATTTTATGTAACCATTTACATATTGAAGATATATATAATACATACATATAATATAATAAAGATATTAAATATTAATAATTTTTTTATTAAACAAATTTGACAAAAATTCACTATATATGTTAAATAATATTTAAGAAAGCATAAAAATATCCAAAAGATAGTATAAATAACATTATTGAGCACATTAGCAGAATGTTAAAATATAAACTAAATGTTTCCATCATTACAAATAAATTAAATTTTTTCAATTTGCACAATCTTCATCTTGTGCAGTAATTTTTATACACCTGCAAGTTTATATAAATCTAAGATGATTTTGATTTATTGAGAAAAAATGATAATTTTAAATATTTAATAATGTATGTGATAGCTTACTTGCGTGTACATATTCTTTTTGCAAGAGTTTCAAAAATACCTTAGTTTTGAGCATTTATATGGCTTGCCAAACTTTAATGCTTTTTAGAATTTTTGAGTTTGACATTTAATACAGAATTGTGTTCCTATAAGTATTGAAATGAATTCATTTTAATTGTTGAGTAAGTAATGGTATTAACTGTAAACAATAATTTGAAGAAAAAAAAATAGACAAAAGGATTTAATGAAATTTAGTAAAGTATTTACTTATGTATTTTTTCAAGTAAATAATGACTTTCCTCTTTATAACATATCTCTTGAACGTGTGTAACTGTCAATTTTGAACTTCCACTAACACAATTAAAATCATTAAGTTCTACTTCAAAGATATATGAACGACTTATTAACTCTTCAATTTCCCCCCCCCCCCCACTTTGACATCTCCATCGTCCTGCGAAGAAGTATTGTAAAAAATCAATTAAACAATTATAATATTCATATGAAGTTAGAAATATATTGTGAAAATGATATAACCTCATTTTTCAATTGAAACAACTGATAAGTTGTATAATCTGAAATTCAATTAGCTTTTTCATAAAAAAAAATAAAAAAAAACAAATAGTGCATTTCCAGTAGACCTGTCCAAAGGCCAGGTTACCTGTCCAAGCCCGAAGGCCCGTCCATATTTTGTAGAGTTTAGACAAAAATATTAGGCCCGAAAAATGTGTTTGGACAAAAAAATTAGGCTCATTTAAAAAATTGGCTGGGCCTTAGCTCCAACATTCAAGGCCCGAGCCCGACCTGGCCCTAATCATATAATATAATATTTATATATATATATTATATGATTTATATCATATAAAGATTAAATATATAATATTATATTGTAAACATTAATAATTATGTTAAGTTGTCCATGTTTAAGAACTTAATAAAAAAAATATATAAATTACTAAATATTAAATAAAAAACAATATTTTTTTTAAAAAAAATTAGAAAAAATAATATGGACGGGTCTAAACGGATTTGGACTATTTATTTACAAATATGGACGGGTTTGGGCTGAACTTGAGGCCCATATTTCAGGTCGGATCGGGTTTGATCAAGTATATGTGGTGTTGATACCATACATAGGCCCGACCCGAACCCGGCCCATGGACACCTCTAATTTCCAGTTTCGTGTTAGATTTGTCTTTTTTATTATCAACTGAAAACTTAAAAAAAAAAAAAAAAAAAAAAATTAGAAATGAACTTTTATATCAGTATTGATCATCAATACATTTAAGTGATGTTTATTTTCTACAAACTAACCGTCCTAAACTTAGACTCCATGAGAGTAGGGCAATTATTTCCACCTTTTTAGTTGCCGTGAAATACAAAGTCTATCAACATGCTCTTTGAGCATGGAATGGAAGGCTAAATAAGCACTCAGCTATTAGCACAAAGTTATGTAACAAATTGACAGCGATGGTCGCAGGTAGAAATAAGAAAAGTAAACCAAGAGATAAAATTCATTTTGCTTCTGATATCATACTATAATCAATGTGTGTGTTTGGGTTTCAAAATTGATTCTTGATGGGATGGATAGCTGGCAATGCATCCTTTGGGAGTAATCATAATTCCAAAATGAAGGAGAAATGTAAATGAACACAGCTCTTGAACCTTGTTGAAACTTTGGCACCTGAAAAGTTTGAAGGTTGCTATTCAGATCAAAACTAATGACCTTGTAATTTTATTTATATCTTTTATGCAAATTCGCATCAAATACAAAGATTTTATTTGTAGTTCCCAATTAAGATAATTTTTGAATAACAATCATGAATTTTTGATAGTTTTTAAATTTAATTTTGATTTTAAATGAATCATTTTTTTATTTAATTAATTTAAAAATAAATTAATTGAAACAAATAATAATGATATATGATATATATCATTAGTATTTTTTTTTTGTTGCTAAATCAACTGATTTATTGAATAGAAAAAGAAGTTCCTTACAACCATACACCATAAATCGAAATAAAACAGTTGAACCCGTAAAGCACACCAAACCCAATCATAAGAACTACAGAAACCAGAACTTAGCTTACAAAAACAGGGCCGCCCAACAATAAAATTCTCACTGCAATCGACTCCAGCTTCTACTAAAGAGTCAGCCATTCCATTAGCATCACGCCGAATTTTCATCATCCTTGCATCCTTAATATTTTTCAATTAAACCTCAATCTTATTAAAAATCTTCCACCACTTCCATGGTCCGCTACTCTCTGTTACAACCCAATTATAAGCCAAAAGAGAATGAGTTTTAATTGCTAAACCACCAATATTTGACATACCAGACATAAGAAATACCTCTAATGCAACTTTGATAACAGATAATTCGACCTCATTAGCATCCAGCCTCCCTAACGGACAGGAGAATAACGCCAGATTCCTACAGTTGCGGTCTCTCAAAACACCCCCATGTAACGCCAGAATCATTAGTAGTTCTTAATAAATTGATCATATATATATATATATATATATTATTTACATCGAATTAGAAATTACCTTGGATTCGAAACAAACTCCTTTGTTATGTAACTTAATAGATATGAGTCTCAAATCTACTAGAGCTCCAAGATCAATGATTGCTAACACAAAATTAAAAATGATTAAAAAATTTCTGTCAAAAAAGATGAAAAAATGCTTAATATAATTAAGGCATTGCATACATTACAAAATGTATCCCTTTCATACCTTTACACGAATCTAATATTTTTTGTAAATTTGAACTTTTCGAAAATGAAAAAAAAAAAAAAAAAAAAAGAACAAAAGTGGGGAAAGAGGCGATGGGAAAAAAAGCAAAGGCAAATAATTATATTTAGTAAATTTGGATTTTACGGGAAATGAAAAATACTTGGAAACAAAAGTGGGAAAATAGACAAAGGGAAATAATGATATTTAAGACTTTCAGAATAAATTCTATGTTATCTAGTTAAAATCAAAGTTATTGGATAATGAATGTTGATAAAATATATTTATTTTGAATTTGGATATTTAATTATTTAAATAGATATTTTAAATTATCTCTTAATGTTGATAAAGTAAAATTATTTTGAAATTTAATTATTTAAATGAATATTTTTAATTATTTCTTTGATTTAATATTAATATTAAGATAATGTATATTTATTTATTTAATAATAATTTATTTAAACCATCAATTAGTTACTGATAACGTTTTACATTTAAAAATACAGTGTATAGCTTTTATCCATTTCTTGTTGATAATGATTTACATTTAAATTTTCAAAGCAAAATTTTTTAGGATAATTTTTATTAACTTAAATGGATAATTTACCTAGATATTGAATTTTAATTTGAACTCTATGAGTTACCAACCGTATTGAATTTTAAATGGATAATTTAACTTAATTTTGATTTTTGACAATGGTATTTATACTTGATATATGTGTCATAAAAATAGACTACCCACGTAAGCGTCCATATCAACACACACTTACCCAGTCAGCATGTATTCTGTTATATTATATATAGAGAGAGAGTTTATATTTGATGCGCTGACAGTGTATAAGAGTCATACACTGTCAGTGAACCAAAACACGACATCTCATTAATGAGCAAAACAAAAAATAATAAAAGACCTATAAATAAATATAAAAATCAAAATAGAAATAAATAAGATACCTATTTCTTTATAAGCTCTTCCTTGTTTTTTGTTTTGCTCATTAATGAAGTGTCTCGTTGTGATTCACTGATAGCGTATGAGACTTATACACTGTCAGTGCATCAAATACAAATACAAATTCATATATATATATATATATATATATGATTTAAAATATAACATTGAAGTTTGATTGTTAAAGTATTATTCTAGTCCTCGTAAATTTTTGTAATTTTTGTAATTCGATCTAATTTTAATTATTATTAATTTAATAAAAAATATTTTTTATTTAAATTTTCATATAAAATATAAAAATATTAATATAAAAATATTTTTAATAGTAAAATAGATTTTTAGACCTGATCTGACTCGAACTTAGTTTGAGCAAGTAATAATAAAATGCTCTGGACCTGGTCGATGAACACCTTTAGTCGTAATATTAAGTTAACATATTTAGTGAGTAAGTATGAATCTTACAATTATAAATTAAGCTATTTTAAAACCCTAAATATATTTAACTATATATAATATATACATGTATTAAATGTTGGGAATAGCGTATGAACTCACAACAAGCACTTAAGAAAAAAGAAAACACAATTTTAACATGGCTCAGCCCTTCTGGCCTACATCCATGATCTCTCTTCACAAATATTGTAACTTGTAACTTTTACACAGACAAACTTACAAACTCTCCTCACAAAGATTGTAACTTTTACATTGATAAACTACAAACCATTCTTATAAATATTATAATTCACTACTCATAAAGCTCCAATACAATCTCTCTTAAGTGTATAGACATCTCATAAGGCATTGTGTCTTCCCAAAGGCCAAGGCTCCTACTTATAGGTAAATAATCTTCTTGGCTCATCTAGTTACTCAATTTGAGATGAACACTCCCCTTAACTCAACCAAATTATTCAATGTGAGATTTGGACTTAATATACTTTAACATTAAAAAGCTAATAATTTTTAATGGCGTAAAAATATGAGTGGGTCAATAAGTTATATATAATATACGTCTATCTTTTTTTTAACCATTCTTTGTTTTGTTTATAACAAATCTAGGTCCAAACTGGCTACTTTTGAAATTTGGTAAGTAAATTTTTTATTAATCATTTTCATAATTATCCTTTTTCCATTAATTTGAATAATGTATTAATTAATATTCATTAATTATATAATTAATATTCATTAATTATATATGTGTGATTTCTTTAAATCAAAAGATAAAATAATCAAAATATTAAGTACAATTTATTTTAATCGAAATTTTTAGAAAAATAAGTTAGAATAATTGTTTAAAGGTTAAATATAAATACCCTTTGAAACTACCATTTTAAGATATGATATTATTTTTTTAGCTATTTTATTAAAATAAGTAATTAGTGATGATAGGAAAAGCTATATATTAATTCCTTGGCCTATGGGCCCTATTTAATTATTTTCACAGGTTGCTGCCTAGGTCCTTTACATCTTAATTTCCCCCCCACCTCAATCTTGGTCTACTAAGAGTTGAAGAGTAATTAAGCAGCAGCTGGCAGTGAAGTAACAAACTTGCTAGCAAATTCATGTTACTGGAAGAAAAATATTACTCCAAAGTATTGACTTTCCTCTCAAGTTAGTTATAGTACTATTATTAATTAATGATAGTACAAACAATAAGAGAAATGTTAATCATTATAGTTGATGTTAATGTGGACCAATACTTTCGAATAAAAATGATTCTAGGAAATTAACGTTTTTGTTGTTCCATGTCAAATTATCTTGCTCAGTAAAGAACTGTTAGTGTCCCTACGAGCACTAATGTCAAAGTGTTTTGGTGATGCAATCAAGATTTGCAAGAAAAATGAACTTGACATTTATGTACATGTGCATACTGTGTAGGGAAATTTAGTAACACTGTGTTTTACAAGCTAGCTAGCTAGGTTTTCACTGCAAAATTAAAGATTTACAGGGACGGGTTAAGGGGACGATTAAAATCAAATGTCTTTGATATTAGAACATCAACAACGTTTAGGACGTTATGAGATTTCGGCCTCGTTTAGCATTGCTTCTGGCACAGCTTTTGAGGTCAAAAGCTGCTTTTCACCGCAAACGCAATGCTAAACAGATAAAAAAATTTAGCTTCTGCTGTTGAAACCATGGTTTGAAAAGCCAAACCAAAAAGCCAAAAAATATAGCTTTTGGGCTTTAAAAGCTGGCTTTTGGATAAAATGACTTTATTATCCTCACATCTCTACACTTTTATTATTTTAAACATATCTTTTTTTGACATTTCAATTTCCTACAACACTTTTTCACAGCAATTCTAAACACTTAAAAGTTTTTAAACCACACTTTTTCACCACACTTTATAAACACAATTTTTTCAACTCGAGCTTTTTCCAATCCAAGCTTTTTCCAACAGCAATGCTAAACTAGCCCTTCGTCCTCGAATCACAATTTTAACCAGCTTTGGAGACGAATAAAATAACTATAAAAAAAAATTTCAAATCCAACCCAAAAATTTATATACTTAAACCCAATAAGTCTATTATCATTTTTATATCTAATAAAAAAAACTCTCTCACGATTAGACCTGCTCACGGGCGGGCCGGGCCTGGGCAGGCTAATTTATGTTCCGGGCCGATCCGGCCCGGAACAATGATTTTTATTTTTATAATATTATTTTATTTAATTTTAATTAAAAAAAATAAAAAAAATAAAAAAATATTTTTTTATTCAAATGAACAGTGATTCGAACCTAAACGGGCAGGCCTGAGCAGAAAAAAAAAAAAAATATGAGCACCTCTACTCACGATTTTTCTCAACCCAGTTTTTATTTGTCAAAAAAATAAAAAATCTTCAGATTGAAATCACCTACCTTCAGATTGCAATCACCGTCGCCGTTGAACGTCTTCTTCTCTCCTACCTCCTCGCGCCATTATTGGTAGTTCTGATTTTGGTAATGGTCTCTTTTTTCCTTTCTTTATCCACTGAAACAATCGTTTTCTTCTCTTTACTCCCTATTCTCAAAAGCTCACTCCCTCTACGATCCGAAAACTTTATAGCAAAACCTCTTTTTTAAACTTTAACTAGTAATCTTTGAGGTTGCTTCATCTATCTAGTGTAAATCCTAAAATAGCTTTAATATTTGTGAAGCTGTGTTGGTAAATTTAGGGTTTCAGTTGAGTTATAATTTTTTTAATTAGGGCTTTTTTTGTTAGGCGAAATAAGTTTTTAACCTTTTTTTTTTTGGTCAAATGTTTTACAGATTCTCAACGGTTGCTGTTATTGTTCAGGTTAGCAAGAATTTGAATAAAATATATTCATTTGATCTAATCTAGTAAAATAGATTAGATTTTATAGTGTTATGTGAAGTAGATAGAGGAAGAGATCAAAGAAAGATGTTGGTTTTCTATTTGATCTCGTTGCCTTTAATAATGGGGATGGTGATTCTGACTTTGAAATATTTCACGGGTCCAGATGTCCTCGCCTATTTTTTTTTTTGGATAATTTGTATCTGCAACTGTATCATTTCACAAATAGAAGGAGAGTTCCCCATGCCTATATTGTATATGCATTCAGAGTGAAGTTGTGAGGGCAAAATATATATGAAGCCATGTTTCTTTTTATTGTCAATCTGTTTGCTTTAATTGTAGAAGGCCCTTAGATTTGTAGAAGAGCATGGTGAGTTTCTCTTTTGTTTAATTGCTGCAATCTCATTTCTAATTCCCTATACTGGATTACTGTCTAATGCATATATAATCTAGTTACTATTCAGTGATTTAAGTCATATGGCAAAGCACTGTTATTCATTTTCATTGAGCTACTTTTGATCATGTTAAAATAATTTAACAGGAGTCAAAGTAGAAGGGATCTTACGACAAGCTGCAGATGTTGAGCGCCGAATTCAGGAATATGAATAGGGTTTGTTCAGACACGCTCTGTCCAGTATGAAAGCCTTACCTTGGAGGACCCCAATAAAGTATTATCATTACCAAACACACACTACAAGCATATGCCAAATCTCTCCTATGAACTGCAAGTTGTCCAACACAGCCTAACATTTCTTTGATGAAGTTGAACATTTTATATTTCATATTGACCTTCTGTAGCAATTGAACTTCTTGTAGGTTGATGATGTGGCCCTCGAGAAAGTTCCTGATCATATATTGGGAACAACCATCTTTTATATGTTAATATTCCCTAACTTAAAGCTTTAATCATTATATGTACTGGAATAATTATTTTATTATTATTTTTCGTACTTTTGCATGAAGGCGTTGATATTGGTGCTGCTATAAAGCATGGGATTAAGTTTGCCAGAATTCCTGGTGATGCAACTGAAATGCAGCATCTTGAAATATTTGGTACATGTATTTGCATTACACTTTAACATTAATTGTCTGTTTTGTCATGATATTTGATATGTTCATGACCAGAGTGATTGTGGTGCTCTTGCAGAATGAGATGCAAATTTCTGTAAAGCAGAAAATGCTTGGAGTGCGTGTTTGAGAAACACTTCTAGGCAAGATTACTCCATTAGCAACTATACATTCACCATTAAGGTGGATGGTCTCATGTGTCAAATCATAGTCTCCATGATTTCGTATCTTATTTGATATTTTACATGTTATACCCTGCTTTGTAGGTCTTTATAATGGGATTTTGGAATATTGGAATCGATTTGGCAAAGCGCTTGAAACCATTTGGTGTTAAAATTATTGCTACAAAAAGGAGCTGGGCCTCAAATTTGCAAGTTCCTGTCCCAAAAGGTATAGAGGATTCATTAAGTAAATAGTGAAGCTCAGTTGTGAAGGCATTTTCATTCTGTATGTCTTGAATATTCAGCATTTCCAATTCAAAATAGGGTCGTTGATGATTTGGTTGACAAGAAAGGCAGTCATGGAGATATTTACAAGTTTGCAAGCAATGCCGATATAGTTGTCTGTTGCTTGAGTTTGAATAAAGAAACAGTAAGGCTGTTCTTTTCCTTCTTTACTTGAAATATACGCTTCCACAGAATATGATATTATTTGGCCATGTATTTATGTATATCTGCTAATTTATTCTCCTTTCACGTTTCTTACGACGGGGATATTTCTGTATGGTGAACATATCTCTTACATCTGCTGCAAAATTTATTCTCCAATCACTTACAATTCTATATTTCAAATTTCCAGGTTGGCATTGTAAACAAGTCCTTCGTATCTCCAATGAAACAGGTTTGTTTCAAATGCACTTCAAAATTGTGGAGGGAACTCTCCTAAATTTTAGTTGCAGTCATTGCTACCAGAACAAAAAACTAAACTTGAAAATATTTTTCTGTTAATAATAGTGTGTAATTTATGGGAGCCCTTTTGGTAAATATTGCTCGAGGGGGTCTTCTAGACTATGAGGCTGCTCTGCATCATCTTGAATCTGGACACTTGGGAGGCCTAGGAATCGATGTTGCGTGGACAGAACCTTTTGACCCTGATGATCCGATTTTGAAATTCACGAATGTTATAATTACACCTCGTGTTGCTGGGGTTACTGAACATTCTTATAGATCGATGGCTAAGGTATGGATCTTATCAAATTTTTTAGGTTGTTGAAAGTAAAATGAATTCCATTTATCATTGTCAAAGCATCCTCTTCTACTCAGTCTACCATGAGCCTAGATTATGATGGGCCTAATTATCTTTAGGAGAAAGAGAGAATGCTAATTAAATTGCTAAGTGCACTGTGATCAATAATGAAATGCAGAATTAACATCACTAACATTTCTAATCTTGAGAGCATTATTTAGACTATTTCCAATGTGTGAAAGAAACAACCTAGAAAGTTTTGCTTTCAAACTACAGCTAGACCATTAACAGTTACTATTATTCCCTTGTGAGCATTCCCTACAAACAAATAGCAAACTGCTTCAATGTTCCAAAAGGGATAGAAAAACGGGTCTATTTTGCCTACAGAGTTAATGAAATACATTCTTGCTTGAAAAGACATCATTCCAAGAATTTAATGTTGTCAAAAAAAACATTATCCAAATTTAGAACCTGATTTTAAGCAGTGGCTCAATTTCTGTTAATACTTTTTGTTTTGACTCTTTCTTTTGTTTCAATTTGTTTTAAGCAGTCCTATTCTTTTTTAAATAACATTGTGTTCTTTTTTATTTGAATTTGTAGGATATGGAAGATATTTGATCGGGTAAAGGATTATGTGGAGCACTTTGATTTTTTTATATATATAAACATTGAAAGTTTTAAATTTTAGTAGATTTAATATTGTAATTTCTATGGATTTTAACTATTTTTATTATCTTAAATAAAGATAATTAGCTTTTTTTATTATTGGTTTATATTATTTAGATTTAATTAGCAATAGTGGAATGTTGTATGGAATAAAAATTAGGTGACATTTTTGGGATGATTAGTGTATCCAAAATTATTTTATAAAAACATTAATTTTTTTAATACATTATTATTGAGGACGTGATCGTCCTTAAAAAGATATGGGACATCATTCGTCCTCAATTTATTAGCATCTTTTATGAATTTTGGGGATGATTGATGTCCATAAAAAGATATTGGGACGTCATTCGTCCCCAATTCGTTATCAACTTTTATGAATTTTGGGGATGATTGCGTCCCAAAAACAAAAATTGCATTTTTTTTATGAATTTTGGGATGCTTGTCGTCCTTAAAGCTCTAGGGACAAAAGTCGTCCTTAATCTTGGGGACGATTTGTGAGCATTCGTCTCCAATACTTTTCAGAGACATGGTTTTAGATGGTGACTGTTGGGGACGACCTAGATCGTCTTAAAAATTTTTGGAGACAATTTTTCACTTTTTGGGGACGATTTCTAATCGTCCCAATTCCATTAAAATTTGTAGTGTTTGTTTTGTTACTTCTTTTTGTACTGATCTGATGATCACTTGTAATACAAAACCCTTCTTTCCCTTTATCCTCTGCAAACCTAATTAACTTCAACAGCATACAGGGAACTTTTTCATGTTTTCAATTTGAAAAAAATAAATAAGATATGTTGATGTATGTTGAGCTAAGAGGCTTATTAATTAGCTTAATTGCTCAAGACTAGGAAATGAATGAAACAAATAAACTTGAATTTAGCTAATCCAACCATGTATGTGCTCACTTGATGACTTAGCAGTGTCGATCGAGAGTAAAACATTTATATAGATAGATTGATATGTTGCACACATCTTAATGGAGCGTATTGCACCAATGGTTTATGATTTTTTTAGCAATATTTTAATTTTCTTTTTATTTATAGAAGTCAATTTTTAGATTCATAACCTATATATTAAAAAGATATTTCGAATTGATCTATTTTAATCATTGTTAAAATTCGATAAAATATGTCATGTCCATGCCATATAAATGTTAAACGTATAAATATCCACGTGACAAGAATCTGCGAGTCCGTTTGGCTTGTTGTTGGGATTTATGCCACTTGACTATGAGATGACGAATTTTATTAAATTTTAAATGTGTTTGATGGAATTGATAGATTTGAAATATTTTTGAAAGGTTTAGAATTTAAGAAATTGATTTTTATAGGCCGCCAATGAAAATGATACTTAACTCAAAAATCACTAATTATTGGTGCATTTCACTCCATACGGCTATGTTAGGTCAATTCACCACATGTTTTGTGTAGGTATTATTTGCGTCCTTCCATTTGGCAGAGATTCGTTTGATCACAAACTTCTAGCTCACATGCTTGGCAAAATAGTTTTTATTGCAATTCTCTTCAATTCTAATTAACTCTTAGAATCTCAAGGCGTGTTCATGATTTAATCTTTAAACGGCATGCAAATCTAGAATGGATGATGTTTTTGTATGAGTCTGTTAGGCGCTAGGGTTTGCAAATCTTGAAGATGATTAATTGAGTGGAATGTTTTAAGATGCTCTCGGAATGGAAGAATTCTAGCTTGGTAGATGGAGACAAGGTATTACTTTGTTTGGATGTAACCAGACCAGATTTGCCTTAAGATTGGAGGGATACATTTGTTTATGATGTGCTTGGTGGAGTTGGTCTGCTCGTAATGTTTTTACTGATTTTAAAGATCAACGCCGTGTCCTCTCAATGGCTTGTCTTAAAAGCTTGTTGGTTTTGATTTTCAATATTTGTTCTTTGTTTTTGGCCGGGTCTGGATGTTTTTGGATTTTTCAGGTCTTAAGTTTATGAGTGTTAAGAATGGATTATTAATAAAGTTTTATTTGGCTTAGCAAAAGAAAAATATGTTAGCTTGAAAAGAAATTAACTATCGCCAATGTGATTTTTTGGTGAACTAGCATGGGATTTCTTTTGGTACTGCATGTTGGATTACACAAATTTCTGGTTATAGCCAGTAGGAAAAAGTATAAAGATCAATGTAAGCATCAATAAATAATTAGACTGCCTTGAGATAGAGCAACTAGCCACCCACCAACAAGAAATTTGATTAGTGTGAGAAAAAAAAAATCATGATGTGCCCACCATAATGTTCCAAGTCGTTTTCTGTAAAAAAAAAAAAAAAAAAAAACAATTTTATTACCCAATCTTGAGGTTACTCTTGGAATTAATATTGTGGTTTGAAAATTATATACTAATACAAACTATACAATATTTTTCTTTTGGTACAAAAAAATTTAGGCATGGGAGGTTACTCCAATCCAGGGTCAAGATATACCTTTTTCAGATATGATTAACAATAGTATTTACAGATAATCCACTAAGTGAGACTGCTGATAAGACTCTAATCCAGATACTTACTAGAACGTTAATGAATACTCAATTAATTGAACCAATCTACGTTGACCAAACTATACAAAATTGAATTGATTGCTTATCTTTTAATCTTGTGTATCAAGCTCCAACCAATATTTAGCAGAAATGACTGCCTCATTGAGGACAAAATTCCCTGGTCCCAACAATATTATCGCAGCTGGGGAGAGCTTGTTTATCATGCTCAACAACGTTGAACACGCGAACTACTTTAGTGATCAAATTTGTTTGGAATATGAGTAAGTAGTGAACTTTGATTGGATAATGGTGACTAAGAATTGATAGACATTTGGCTTTAATCCCTCACTTAATTTGGCTTTAATTTAACTAGACAGATTGAACCTCATTGGAGGGTGACTTCTCCCACTAGAAACTAATTAACAAAGAAAAGAAAAGAGAGACTTAGGTTAAGTGGGTGTTGACGTCGGTTTCAATGGCATTGATGAAGCAAAGTTTTGGGTCCCAATCCGGAGCTGGTTTTGTGTTTGATTTTCTTTTCACTTTCTGCCTTACCAACCACTACGAGCTGTATTTTGTAACACTCATATGTCAAAAAAGCTAGCTGATCTTAAAAAAGAAAAATAAACTTTTTTCTGAGTGCACCAGTTTTCAAACCTATGATTGTGCTTCTCCACCTTTCTTTGTCTCTCTCCCTAAACCAAATTCACCAAAAGCTTTGATCAGCTGAAATATACGGAAGTAAAACCTAAAGCATCCAATCGAATACGATATTAGTATTCTATTCTTCTTTCTTGCGTTCTCTCGTGGAATCTGATTCCTTTGGCTCCCACTTGTACCTATCTATCTTCACCATTCATATTATCAACTTCTTCAAACCAATTATTGGTGGTGCCCATTTACCCATTTCAAATGCAAGAAACTTCCATTTACTTGCTATACTTTTTACTAAATTTTTCTTCATTTTTTGTTTATTACAATCCGAAATTGTCTGAAAAAATATCTGTTTGAAATTTTAATAGTCCAAAAAGAAATAATATGATAGAACCGCTATGATAAAAATCAAACTTCAAGATATTTATTTATTGAGTCTTCGGACGGATTCAAACCTTATTAAGTAAAACCGCCACCTTTAAAAATTTTAATGTGGCCTTCCAAAAAAAGAAGAAAAGGTTAGCAAAATCTGCCTTTAGGAAGTGCCAATAGATGAGGAAAAGGTCTGGCACCGACCCTTATGGATATGTTGAAGGCTTTAAGAATCTAAACTTCACTTTGCACCGAAAAAAAGTATGATTTTGGGGCCGGGGATGCCATGCCATGCCAAGCCACTGCCACCACCTGCCCTTTTGACCAATTTAATTTAATGATTAGCTGTTTTAAGTTAGTGGACAAACCCTAGAATGATGCATTAGGTGCTTCGCCATACATTATCTTGTTTAAGTGCTTACACGTAAGCTTCTTTTTGCCCACAAGCTTTTAGTTTCTGATTTGTGAGAACCGCAATATTCTTGGCAGCCATTAACAATCCCATTGTTTTCTCAACCAAATACATTATTCCTGATCCCTCTCATGCTAATAATGATTCTTGAGTTCGTGGTTAATGTTGGACAGCAACCAACCCATCTGAGATCTTAAAAATTTAAGATTAATAAATCCTTAATTAATAATAATAATAATAATAATTATTCCAGGCAATGAGACAGTTGGGTTGCAGCAGCTCATGATCCAATGAAAGCTGCTGATTTCAAAATGTGGGGAAGATCTATAAATTTGGATTGCATTTGCATGTAAGGGGTCCCATTTTCCATCTACTTCTAGTCAACTTGAGAGAAAAGAAACACCAACAAACTATCAAACGTTTAGTTGGGGTTATTTGGACTAAAAGAGAACAAGTCCTTGTAATAATATCTCACCCTCTAGAGGAAAAAGATCCACAAGATTACTTTGTCCTTGCATCAAGAAAAAAAAAATCTGGAGATTGGGTAAAAATAATGTTGTATGTAGGAAAAGTAAAGAGTAATGATGATACCCTAATGTGAAAACTAATTGGAGATGGCAATTAAAGGGATAGAAACAAACAGTGCTCTTTTTTAAAATGGAGAGTCCAGAAAGAAAAAGAAAGTAACGGCTTGAATATGAGAAACTGGCTGCATGCTTCATGTGTATACAGATCCATCAATTGGCCCTTTCTTTTTAAACATGATAAGACAAATTTTGGGTTTTAAGACTTTCTCTTCACTTTAACATGTCTTGTTTGTACTAACGCTGACAACTGCTTACTGTTAATACATTCTTTCAGATTAGAGATGATTGATCTCCACTTGAAAAGATACTAGTTGGCTTCTAAGTTGCAATCCAGCTTGTATTGTCTCCAATCCTACTCAATTTATTGGATTATATATATGCCAAGTATAATCTACAGAAAGAGAGAATCTCGAGGCTAATGACCTCTATTTCTGAATAAATAAAGCAAACAGCACAATTTGATTATCCAAACTTTGACACCACCTTAATTTCCAAGTCTTATTCACAAACCAATGTGTTACCTACCTGATCAGAAATTTTAAAGGATTGATCTTAATTCAAAAGTACCATGGGAAAAGAGAAAAAATATATATTTTAATTAAATGCTGGTTGGTTCTACATTTCAATCACGTTAATTGCTTGCTTACCGACAGGATTCATGGTTATGGTAACAAGAGGAAAAAACCATTAAAATAGTGGTTCCAAGAACTCAAGACTCCTTGCTTCATCAATTGCCATTATCTATATCATTAAGTGGGTGAGGACTGAGGACATTGGGGGCAATTGGCTAATTAATTTTGTTTCTAGAAAATCCTGACACTAGTGTCACAACATAAGGACATTCCTGATGTTTGCAAATTAGGGTTTCTGATTGGTAACAGACAAATAATAGCAGACATGTAGTAATTAACAACAGCTGGATGATAATAATGTCTCCTACTTGAGTCCCCCTTTTCCCCACCTCACCAAGTTATCAGGCAAAGGTTTTCTCAAAATTCTAATAAAATAGCTTAGTATTAAATGAGCATAAACTAACGGGGTTACGGTATCTGGAAGGAACCCACCCCATTTTCTACCGTAATGTTTTTCAAGTATTTTTGAACATTACTTTTGCTCTTAGTTTTTGACATTTAGAGAGAAATGAAGAGACAAAGTGTGTTACCTTTTCAGAGTCATCAATGACCAACCAGCCAAGCATGCAGTAGGGTGTGTTTCATTAGATGAATCACATTTTACTTGCCATAATTAATAAGGCCAAATTTTAAAGGTAAGGACTAAGGACACAACATTCGTCTGGTTATTCTGATTTTTCATTTTTCTTAAAGTATTCGTGTTCAACATTCATATTCGACACATATTCAAATAAAAGTATGATTTTTCATTTTTCAAGTATTCGTGTTCAACATTCATATTCGACACATATTCAAATAAAAGTACGGGGATATAATCTTTCAAATATATGAAAAAATGTTAAAAAATTGAACATACTTGTGTCTAACACATACTCGTATACGACACTTACCTCCAAATAAAAATAACATAAGCTGCTACTACTATGTCAAATCTCCATCACTGCTTCATTCCCTTTTAATTACCTAGGATCTTATTTGTCGTTTGTGGAGTTTCAACTTTCAATTTACTAGCTACTTATACATAAAGATAATAATAGAAAGAAAAAAAAAACAAAAAAAAATACATACATGAAACTTTTGATTCTAAATTTAGATCTTAAGATTCAAAATTGAAATTTGTGAGGAAAATTAACTGAATTATAACTCTAAGAAAAAAAAAAAGGAAAAAGTATGTGCAAGTGAAACAACTAATTTCCCTGAAGAAAATAAATAAAAAAATAAATTTTTTGAAAATGTACAAAGATCCCAAACACCAAAGCCCGAGTCAAGGCCTGGCTGGAGCAAGACTAAGATGTAAATCTAAGCCCAATGAATCATCAAAACCGGGCCCACCATCTCCCTTTGAAAACCTACTCAACGAGGGCCCATCAACGGCCCGCCCATGGTGGGTCCTACCTTGCATCACTTGCGGGCCAACGCCTAAGCCCGAATCCCCCGCTGGCCCCCTCCCCACTCCACCACCACCTGCAGCACCAGCAGTTGGAATCACACAACCATGTGAGACGTGGAAAGGTGGTGGCCCTCCCCGTGGCAAGTAAATCCACGATGGGCCCCCCGCAGCTGGCACCACAACGGGTGTAGCTGACGCTAAGAGATGCGGCGGAGGAGCAAAAGCAGAGATCATAGGATTTCTAGCAAATGAAACGGCTGCGCTTCGAGTGGCTTGAAGCTGAGCACGCTTTAACTGTTGCCTTTCCTTTTTATGAGCGTTTTGGTGACCTCCTAAGGCTTGAGAGTTGGCAAACTCACGGAAACAATACTGACACTCGTATTTGCGGTCACCAGGAGCAGGGAAGCCGCCTGGCTCCGGGGACCCTGTTGATGGATCTTTGGTGGTGCTGGATTCCGAAACATCATCGTCTTCTGAGACGTTGAAGCCGAAGAGCTTTAAACGTGCAGTGGCGCTGTTGGTTTGGGTATTAGCTTGGTATTCTAGCTCTGCCATGTTAGAGAAAATAGAAAAAGAACGCTAGAGAGAGAGATAGAAAGAAAGAAAGAGAAACGAAGAAGTGAGGTAATGTAATGTAAGGGAAGAGTTGCATGTGGGGGTATATATACAGGATAAAAAGGGTTTGTAAAATGTGAACAGTGAAACTAGAATGAGAGAGAGAGAGATTTCGGATATCCCAAGGGGAAAAAAGAGAGTATAAGGGAACACGACACGACCCAAGAACACTTGACTTGGGGACCCTCACCCAAGGGATTGAACTTTGTCTCCTGATATAATAGCTATTTTTCTCATTTTCTCTGCTGCCATAAAATAATTAGACACTATTACTTTATCATTGCATTGCCTTGCATATATACTCTAATGCTAGATTTTATTTTATTTTTAGCTTTTTTTGTTTTTAGCTAGTGTATATATATATATATATATATATAATGATTGAGTTGGTCCATGTTTTTGATAAATATGGGTTTCAGGGAAAAGACGAGCATTTGACAAAATTAATTGGTACCAAAAAGTTAAATTGAGAGAGGTGTTAATATATTCAATTTTTGTTGAGAACGTGAAGCAATTAGGTTAGGAAACAGATAGGAGGGGGACTGATCTGGACCACTTTGCTTTGAATTCCTGTAGATGAAAGGGTTTTAAGATAAAATGGCCAATCAGAAGCTAACAAAGTTGTTTTCAAACATTGGTTGGGTTAATGACAGGTCCCAAATAATGTGCTTACTGGACACGTAATATGAAGTGAAGCGAGGTCTATAGGCTCTAGCTATATAGCTAGTTCGATCCCTTTGAATGGTGGGCATCAACATGGTATGGTTTTTAATTAACAAAAAATATACTAACAAACAAAATGAGTGTACTAATAAAAAATTCCATTCGAAATGATGACACATGTTGGAAAACTGGGGACTTTTTGTAATCACCATGATCTTCAAAGTTTGTTTAATTTCTTTTTTTTCTTTAATATACTTATTAATTAATAAGCAAAACAGTGTTATAGTGATTATGGAAATGTTAGTGGAACGATCTCCAATGAGACGCCGTGATGCCCATCTCTTTGTTCCCTGCCAAATCTCTGCTCCAAAAATGCCCAATTCCCCTTTCTCTCTCTTCTCTTCTCTTCTCTTCTCTTCTCTCCTTGGTGTTTTTGTTTTTATTTGTTTTCTTTTCTTTTCTGTCTCTATCTATCCCGCATTTCACTTTAGCTCAATCTCAGGAGCAGACACCGCCACCCACCACCACTCTCGCCCCCCATTTCTCTCTAAAAAGTCAAAGCATGTAAATCCATGCATGCTATATATATATATATATATATAGCATAATTTAGCAGTATATCCCAAAATTACCACACAAAAGTCAGGAAAAAAACATTAATTTACACGTATGATAATACCAATAATTAGATAATCTAAATATTCAGGGATGACCTATATAGATAAGAAATAATTAGATAATCTTACCGATAATCGAACTGCCTCACAATCGCAAACTTTTTGTATGGCTTAAAATGCATGCATCATGCTATAATATTCTAAGATTTAGAGTTTGAATGATTTTGAAAGAACAAGCAAAATAGTTGAGGAGGGAAAATAGAAAAAGATGAGGAGATCAAACAGCTTTAGGACAGAAGTGATATATCATTATATTGATGGCCCAGGTGTCCACATCGCCATTTATCGTGCATATCTAGCAAAGGATACGCATGTTTCAGATTAGATAAAAACTTTATTCCGGTTATATTTTGCGAGTTTGCAGTGCAAGGAGGCAGTTTAGTCAAGTCAACCATGGGAAGCTGAGGCTAAGCCCCGTGAAGCAAAAGTTTATGTTAGCTTGTTTGAAATGAAAGGGGCGTCAGGATACCGGAATGGATGGAAATTGGGATGATAATGAAGGAATGTTCAGGTGTTTACAACTATGAAAGGGGACCCATCTTTACGTGTTGATGATGAATAATTGTTTAGGATGTTTGCGTGATTGACGTTGAAATCTATATTTCTTTATGATTTTCTTTCTTTGCCACAGATCTCTCCGAATCTTACTAACTACGAGAGAGAGAGAGTTTTTGGGTTTCTTTCTAAATTCTAATCTCTTTCCTTCCACTTCAAAAGAGAATAATTAATGTGTGTATTATTTATTATTCAAAACTCAAAAGCTCTTACTAAGTGTTGGTCACAACTCCAAATATGACCCACCTTTGTCTCCCCTTTCTCATGTGTGTTCCATTCAAACGCCTCTTTCACTTTTCTCCATTTTTTCATCCAAATATATAAACACTTATCAACCCCCCATGATCACCTTTATCTCCAAAGCTCATGTTCTTTTTCAACCATTAGATCCGATTCATAATTATTACTAAGATCAACATGTGCCCACTCTTTTATATTATATATACACACGAATAAGAATTCACTTATATTAATTTAAAATTAATTTAATTTTTTGTATTTTTATATTTTCATAATTTTTATATAATTTATATTTATTTAATTCGATTATTCTATTTTATGTTCTATTCATGTAGGTTGTGCATATCAAATTTTTAGTAAATTAAAAATGTCTAACTATTTGTTTGATATAAAAAAATTTAATCTTTAAAAATATATATATAAAAAGACGATATTTTCGATCGATATAATCGGATCAATTCGAAACTTTACGTGCACGACGAGTGCGATTCTATTACTAAATTCAATGGTAAATTTGTTAATATATCAATCGCATACGAAATTATAAAAGTATTTAAAATTAATAAGTTTTACACCAATATAAATCGACATGGTCAAGTGTCGACTAGTCCCCCCGACCCGATAGACCCGGCCCGTATTGGGCCGGGCCTGGGCAAAAATATGTTCAATTAATAAAAAATATTTTATTTAAATTTAATTATAAAAATATATAAATATTAATATAAAAATAATTTTTTAACTTTTTTATTATTATGTGAATAGTAAATCGGACCGGTGGGCGCATCCAAAGTTAAATTTGGGTAAAGAAAATGAAAATTTTTTGAGCCGCGGTCTTACCCGACCCATAAATATGTCTAAATATAAATTGATCCCTCTTTTATATATATATATATATATATATATTTCGATGGATAAATTACTTGCAAGTTTTTTTACTCTAATCGTAAATTTATAATATATATTTGATCAATAATAAATGCATATATTTCATTAATTAAAAATTTGAGTTTGATTTTTTTTTTCTTTAAAGTAAAAAAAAAAAAAAATCATAAACCTATATGTATATCAAGCTTGACTTCTTTTATAAGTAATGTTCTTAGATTCTTTCTTGGCCTTTCAAACGACAATTTTCTTGCGGTTTCTAATTTTCTATAAGCAAGTAAGAGATGGGATGGTTGTGACTAGGGATGGCAATGGAGCGGGGCGGGGGCGGATTTTGCAGTATCCGCCCCCGCCCCGCCATTGTACTGCTCCGCGCCCCGTCCCGCCCCGCTCCGCCATGGATGTTGAAATTTCAATACCACTACCACCTCCATGGATGTCGGTTACATTCATAACCGCCCCGCCCCGCTCCGCCCCATTTGTTATTTATTAATTATTTTTATTTTTTTCAAATAATAAAGCATTTTAAAAATAAATTAAATATAAACATAAAAATAATAAGTTTAATTATATTATTTTATGATTCATTTAAAAGCTAAATATGTAAGGGTAAAATTGTAATTTCACTATTCGGGGCGGGGCGGTGCGGAGCAGGCAATTACCACAACTGCTCCATCCCCGCCTTTCAGACAAAAAAAACCGCACCGCCCCGCCCCGCCTCCATTGTTCAAAAAAAAAAAACCTCTCCATTCGGATCGGATCGGTTCGAAATCCATCGGTCGGATCGGGTTTTGCCATCCCTAGTTGTGACCCGTTCATGCATCAAATTTATGTGGGACCTTATTTTATTTAAGTCCCCTATATATACATGGTGTTACATATATATATGAGACTTGAAATTATTATGCACATAAATTTAGGACTTAGATTGGGATCTCCATTAATTTAGAGAAAAAAAAACTTGGCTTTATTAAACCTAACGACCTTTTTGCTTTATTATGGGGATCCAATGATTTTTTTTTTTTTCGTTCTTTGGAATATTTATTTGGTATAAAGAATTTTATAACCTAAAATAAGAAAATGATTGTCGATATTAATATCTATATAAATCAATTAAACTAAATCTTAAATTTTTCTTTGAATCTTTCCTTCTCACTCTTTGGAAGGTTAATTAGATTAAAAAAAAAAAAACAGTCAAGGTTGGGCCACTATCACCTAGGGCTGTAATCGAGCCGAGCCGAGCTCGAATACTGAGAAGCTCGAGCTCGATTCGAAACTCGAGGCTCGAAACTCGGTTCGAGCTCGATCGAGTATCATTTTTTAAGCTCGAGCTCGGCTCGAGATAAAATCGAACTATTCGAGCTCGACTCGATTAGGCTCGTTTATATACTCGAGCTCGAGCTCGAATTAAGGGTTTTTAAGTATGTATATATATATATATATTAAGGGTAAAATAGTAAATTAATAATAAAAATATTATAAATAAAAAAAAGCTCGATTAGGCTCGCGAGCTGCTCGAATCGGGTATTAAGATACTCGAACTCTGCTCGCTCGATAGCTCGAGTTGCTTGAGCTCGAGCTCAGCTCGATAATGACCGAATCGAATTCGAGTTTTTTTCGAGTCGAACTCGAGTAGCTTGCGAGCACAGGTGTCTAGTTTACACCCCTACTATCACCCACTATGGGGTTCAAGAAATTGGTCTCACTCAAAAAGTAAATGTACGGTGAAGTGACCTCAAACAAATGTGTTAAGTATCATAAAGGTCGTTCACACAGAGTTGATGGAGCAGTTAGACCTGTCACTTAATGTGTTGGATCAATTTAGATAGAATGAATTTGAATTTTAAAAAATTTGAATAAGTTTTTAATTTGGATCATTTTAAATTTAGGTAATTTTAGTTTGATATTCAGATTATTTAAATTCAAATTATTTCATATTTAATTTATTAATTTTTAAATTTTTAAATTTAAATTAGATTAAAATTTAAATAAATTATTTAATCGAATCATATTTTATTAAAATTTTATTGAAATATAAAAGTAAAATAAATAAATAAATAAAATTTAAAAATACATATAAACATTATAATTTTATGCTTTAAATTAATGTTAATTTTTTTATATAAATAAAAAATATATGATTTTACATTTTTATTAAACTAAAATTTACTGAATGTTTAATTGTATGTAGTTATTTGGTGCACTAGTTCGCTTTTAATGAAATCCTACAAAATCATCTCAATTTTCAATTTTTATACTAAAACAATTTCAATTTCAAACATTTAAAATGTCATCATTTTTCTTTAACCAATTCAATATTAATAGATTACCATACTACAAGGAAAAGAGGTCCGTCGAAAAAAGCTATTTAGGATGAAATTTTTCGACAAAAATTCTTGTAGGATTATAATAAAGGCTGCTAATACTATTATGTCAAAACAAAATTATGTTAAAAATTATACGAGTATTTCTGACAGAAATTTCATCACAAATACTCATTAAGTTGTATGAAAAAAAAAATTCGATTAAATGCAGACAAAAATTATTTTATTATTTTTAATTCCGTTTAAAATGGTGAATTTTTTTATAGATTTCAAGATAAATTATTTTAGACGAAATATTTCGTTGGTAATGTGTAAAAATGAAACTAAATATAATATTATATTTAAAGTTTTTCCGTCGGTAATTAGTCAAAATTTCATCGGAAATTCTTAGTATATTTTTTTCAATTAGATTTTTTTGAGTTTTACTTTTTCCAATGAATAATTTAATTTTTTTTAGATAATTAGCTTGAAAATACTATAATTTATAATATAAGAATTTGATTGTATTTAAAGTGACCATAATTATATAAACTGCATGCATCATAAAATGTACTAATATTAAAATAACAAATATAGAATTTGTTTTCAAAAATCCATATGTGCAAGATCATTGTGTCGGACCAGCACCGGGTTTAGCTCTGTGACCTGCACCATTGCGGTAAGCCTGGGCGTGAGGGGAGGGGGATGCGACAGGGCGCGCGCGGGGAAGGGTGAGGCAAGGTTCCTGTACGGGAAAGGGGTTTGGTAGGGGGAGAAAGAGAAGAGAGAGAAAAAATAGGGAAGAGAAGCCGGCGTGAGAAAGAGGGCGACAAGATAAGGATCAGAATGCTAGGGAAAGGAGAGAGAAGAAAGAGAAAAAAAAAAAAAAAAAAAAAAGATATATGACAGGACATTTAGCAACGAAATTTTTCAATGAAAAATTCAATCGCTAAAGAATTTTGAATTTCCATTTTTTCTCATTTTTTAGAAACGAAATTTTTTCGACGGAAATCTGTCGCGAAAGATTTTTCGACGGATTTTTTTATGAAATTTCCATCAAAAATTATTTAAGCTGAAAAAATAATTTGAAATTTAATTTTTATACCAAAATTTTCGTCTATAAATAATATTACCGGACGTAATTTTCGCACAGAACATTTCGTTGGAATTTATTTTTTCAGAAAAAAATTATTTTTTATAAAATCAAATATTTTTTGATGGAATTTTCATTGCAAAAACACACAAAAATTTGTCGAAAATTTTGGCGGAAGAATATTATGACTCCGGCCATTTCTTTATCGCTATCGTTTCCATCGAAAATCTATTGAAAGTTCCTTTTTCTAAAAGGATGGAAATCCGTCGCTAAAATATATTACTTTGGATGAAAATTTTTCGTCAGAGAAAGACTATTTCCTTGTAGTATCACTAATAATGAGCCGTATATGTAATATACTAATATGCTCATAGGTCATATGGATCCATAATATTTACGATATGAAATTATGAATTATATGGTGAATGATTTTATTATTGAAATGAAATTATTACTATAATAAGTTAAATATAAAAATATTCCAATTTATAATTCAAATTTTAAAGGCTAATATATGTGGATTTATAATTTGAAATCTTGGAATACTTTGATTATGTATAAGTGTGTATGACTATGAATATAATCTACTTTTTACTTGATTTTTAGATAGAGTTTTTCTTTGTAACTATTTTGAAAAGTAATGATTTATTATGAAGTTTATAGTAAAATGTTTAAAATTGTCATAGTTAGTTTGGATTATTTTTAAATTTTTTTTGTTTAAAAATGATTATTATTGATCTATTTGATTATTTTATCAAAATAAAAAAGGAAAATAAAGAATTTTATTTATAATATATACTAAAAAAACATAAAAAATTCTATTCATTTATAAAAATAGAAATGTTTTTTTTATTCTTTTTTAATCATAATTAAGAAGGACAATATTTAAAATATATAAAATTGTAATAATAAAGAAAAAGATTTTAAAAGGTAATTTGAAGTTATAAATTAAAAAAAATTAATAATTTATATTATATTTATTATTTTTATTAAATTAATGCTTTTTAAAAAAATAAAATTATACTTAATTTAAGTTTGGATCATTTCGAGTTTGTATCATTTCGGGTTCGAGTCATTTTTGGATTCGTGTTGTTTTCAAATTCAGGTTGAACGAATTGAATAAATTTTTCAGATTCGAATTAGATTTGATAGATTTAAGACCAATGTCGCCCAAATAAAGTTTGTGTTAGTTCTGTGTCATCACTTGATTTTTGAATTGTCTTTCATTTAATAAGGCATTTTTTAATCGACACATTGTGATGAGAGAGTAACACTAGGGCTTTCATTAAATTGCATTCACACGTCCCGAATGGAATTATATATGTTGATTTTCTTGAGAATCTCGTTCACAATTTTGAGCACATATACATATCATGATGAAACTAGAAAATATGAGAGCAAATTAAGCCCAAATTGAAAGTTCCGTTTTTTCCCAACATTACCTAATTCATTGAATAGACTCATACCATGCAAACGCTAACATATGAAGTATGCGAAAATAAATGAATAGTTCAAAGAGAATTCATCACTTCAAGTTACATATTTAATTTGTTTTTGGTTTAAGTTAACTAGATAAAGGTTCTGGCCAGAGCAAGTTTAATTTAGGAGAAATTGTTTCTCTAAATTCATATGGTTAATGCAAGCTGTAAGAACTAACATGGAAGGATTTCATGAGCAGACATTACAGTATACTCATGGTCTTTTCGGTATATAGATTGAACTCTGAAAGGTTATGTTGAAATTATCTTGACTCTCCGATATGTAGGTGGTCATGATGCCTTACTAGATGTCGCTCGTGATCTTAAATATAAATTAGTTGATCTTTTTTAATCTTAAATTATAATTTATATTTATTGCCAACATATTGAAGTTTAATGGGTCACACACATTAAATCATATTGCCATATTAAATTGAAATTATATTAAGTAGGATTTAATTGAACAAAAGCATAAAGTATAAGGGATTTAATTAAAATACTTAATTAAATCTAAAGGGCTAAAATAGGATTTACAAAAATTCTAAGCTAGGGCTGCGACAACATTAGGGTATAAGACCCTTGCTTAGCCGCACCCTCAGAAAAATTATTTTCTTAATTTTTCTAACCTAGCTGCACATCTTGAGAAGAGAGTGAGGAGTTCTTCTATCACATTCGACCAAGGGAGGAAAAATAGCCCATCATCCAACCTTGTTCTATTTCTAGCCACACTTACTAGAAAACTATAGTGATAATTGTTCTCCAAAAGGATTTTCGGCCAGGAGGAAGCAAGCGTTAAGAAAGAGCTTTTGGTTTAGAACTTTGATCATCTTGATAGCACAAGAGTGTCCCTACCTTGGAGAAGATATTGGCAAGTGGTTGTATGAATTACCATTGGAGGTCATGTTAGTAATCGAATTTCAATACTACATTAATAGATTGTGATATAAGAACAGATTATTATTCTGAAATCACAAGAATATATATATATATATATATATATATATATATATATGAACATCAGAAAAGAAAAATAAATGAACATTTACTCACTGATTTGTTTGAACACAGAAAATGAAGATTGAGTCAAGATAGAATCTCTGACCTTAAGACGATTTTTTCACGTCTCTTAAGTGCTTAAACAGAATAATTAACTCATCTCCCGGATCTCCTCAATCAGGTTGCAATTGAGAACACTATCAATGACAACACAGCGAACTAGAAAATTGCAAGTTTGTCTCTCTCACATAGAACACCAGAATTTCGAGAGCAAAACCGAAGGAGAAATTTAAAGTATCTAAAACAAACACTACTCTCGGATATTTATAGGAAATCCAAAAGACTGTTCGGACAGACATAACAGTTGACAAGAAACGTTTGGTTCGGACAACAGAAAGAATGTTGAAAAGAACACGTTCGGTTCGATCAACTGACAGAACAGTTGACAAAGAAACGGTTCGGTTTGGTCCAAACCAGTATGTCTTGATCATACAATTCTACTTGGTTGGACTGACCTGTAAAAAATTAATTAATTTTCCAAGCCCAAGCCCAGCCCGGCGCGCGCGAGGTCAAACCCAAGTTTGTGTAGGTCCTCACCCTCGACAAAAACTTGGGTGCCCCTTGGGGCCCAACCCTACATTGAACCTTAGCCTATATAAACACAAGAATAAGCTTATGTGTTTCCAATGTGGGATTCCACACCAAGCATAAACATCAACCAACTTCTTCCTCATCAAGTGAGTACTTTTGAGATTAATTTCTCATTCAATATTGATATCAATTGTGTACCTTAATTATATACCGTGTATTTACTTATGACAACCTACGTATTTATATACGTATTTCATATTTATACACAGTTATTAATCAATTGATATCCAACAGGTCAAACATTTGGGTAGCTCTATCTCGACTTTCCTTTTGGTGTTCAAAAGATTCATGGGTTGTTAATGATATGGATGATTTAATGATATGGTATGGTTCATAATGATATGGATGATTTAGTTTATGTCTTACCACTTGAAAAATCACAAGTATGATCTTTCGAAGGTTCGACCATCTCTTTGTTTTATTTTGATATTTTCACTGCATTCTTTGAAAGCACATAGATTAAAAGATTTAGTAGGATGCGTTGTGATGCATTACTCATACGAGATGAATCTACTAAATATAATTATTAACTACGATGCATTATGATGCATTATTATAAGAAATGAGTCTCCTTAATAAAACACTGTTAGTCAATGGAATATACTTTCAGTTCTTATAATATAATCCAAAGAATTGGACTTATCAAAAGGATAAGATATCTTTTGTGCACACTTGAGAGTTAGTGGGAATAATATAAGTTACTCACCAAGATGTATATGAGATACATCAGCAATAAGAAACATGAATAAGCATTAATACTAAGATCTATCAGATTTAGCAATAAATATTGGATTAAATGATAAATGAGTTTAACATAGAGAGAATCCAACAAGTAATTTAAAGTCATGATGTAAATGAATCAGTCTTTTGGAAACGTTCTAAATTAGAGAGGACTGAAAGATCTATACCCTAAGTGAAATATAAACATTTTGTATAAGTATGGAAAATGAGATATATTTGGATCATTAGCACATTGAGCTAATAAAAGATTTGTATAGTTGTTAGAGTAACAACAGAGCCATGAGAAAATGGATTAGGTTTCATTGTAATTTGAATGAGTATTATGACTGTGATAATAGAGATTATCAAAAGATTATGACCAACTATATTCTCACAAAAATGTATTGAGGCCATGTCCTAGTTGAGACACAAATGCTAATCAAAAGAGTTGATATAAGATAAGTTAGTAATTGGCTAAGTGCAAGTGGGAGATTATTAGTGTATTCCCTAGAATCAATTGGATTGGTCAGGGATATACTGTTATTAATGCATTATTATCACTAGTTCTTAGTGATATAAGGTTTTCATTCATCATTGGTACAAAAATAAATAATTATTAAGTGGTAATCGATTAAGCCCATTGAACATAAAGGCCTTACAAAGAAATTATAAAAGGTTATAATTATGAGATCCTTATGCATTAAGCCATGTTCCCAAAATTATTTTTGTCATTGTATAGTATCAATACAAGGCATTGACAATGCTCAAAGACTGGTACATGTTAAGCCTTTTTATTTGTGAAGTAAGCAACTGGTTTCATAGGTTGAAATATAAAGATACTTGGGGATAACATGTAGGTGCTTGTTAGATGAACAAGTTCTCTGAACATGCTCGTTATAAGAACACCATTTGTAGTAGCTCACTCAAGTGTCCATGAAAATGTTCTCATATGTCAGTCGTGTAAGTAATCCTCTGACTTGTGATGTCAGGTTATCTTGTATGTGAATTGTTATACTTTGATTTCATCTGAACTGGTCCTAACAAATGATGCCTATGTAGGTGTTTTTGGGTATGGAATGAATCATGCGAAGATAAATGAGTAGTTCAGAGAGGATTCACCACTCCAAGTGTTAATGAGGAGACATATCTCATTTGTTCTTGGCTTAAGTTAACTAGATAAAGACTCTAACCATAGTAAGATAAATTTAGGAGAAATTGTTTCTTTAAACTCATATGATTAATGTAAACTGCAAGAACTAACATGAAAGAGTTTATGAGTAAATACTACACCATGCTCATGTCTTTTCGGAATATATATGGTGAAAGGACTGAATTATTATACACTAATAGACTGAACACTAAAAGGTTATATCGAGATTACCTTGACTCTCCGATACTTGGATGGTCATGATGCCTTGCTAGATGCCGCTCGTGATCTTGAATATAAATGAGTTGTTCTTTGTTAATCTTAGATTATAATTTATATTAATTGCCAACATATTAGAAGCCTAATGGGTGACACACATTAAATTATATTGCCAGATTAAAATTGAGATTCAATTAAGTAAGATTTAATTAAATAAAAACATAAAATATAAAGGATTTAATTAAAATATTTAATTAAATCTAAAGGGTTAAATATGATTTATAGAAATCCTAAACTAGGGTTGCGGCAACACTAGGGAATAAGACCCTTGCTTAGCCACACCCTCGTATATACCTATGGAGAAAAATCGTTTTCTTATTTTTTCTAACCTAGTCGCACATCTTAAGAAGATAGTGAGGAGGAGAATTGTTCTCCTATCACATTCGGCCAGGGAAGGAAAAATAGCCCCTCGTCTAACCTTGTTTTTGTTGAGTATTTTTGAGTCAAGTCCCAATCCCACATAGCTTGCTTATGTTAAGCCAAGGGGGGCTTTCACCTTATAAGTAGAGAGCTTAGGCTTTGGTTGAACTCACCCACCACCCTTGTGAGAGATAGTCTATACTCTTGTATTAGGATTATCCGGTGGTGAGTCATAGTGTTTTGTTAAGAGGGTTTGTAGCTTAATCCATTCAAAAGCTACTTGTATGAGGGTTTGTAGTTTTATCCGTGCAAAAGCTACTTGTATGAGGGTTTGTAGTTTTATCCGTGCAAAAGCTACTTGTAAGAGGGTTTGTAGTTTTATCCGTGCAAAAGCTACTTGTATGAGGGTTCTACTTGTTGTAGTGATGTTATCCTTATGGGATCGTGGATGTAGGCCAAGAAGGGTCGAACCACGTAAAAAATATTGTGTCTTTTTCTTTTCTTATTCGAATGCTTGTTGTGGGTGAATGCTTGCTTTTGGGTAACCAGGTTTTATTTTTCCCAACAACTGGTATCAGAGCTTATGGTTCGAGGGAGGAGTTGCCTAAAAGCTTTTGGTTCAAGCAAGGAGAGATGCTGCGAGTTCGAGTAAGGAGAGAAGCTTTGTTCGAGGAAGAAAAGTTGTCGAGTTCCTGCCAAGTGGTTATTGGGACTTTGACTCAAGGGAGGATATGTTGAGTATTTTTGAGTCAAGTCCCAATCCCACATAGCTTGCTTATGTTAAGCCAAGTGGGCTTTCACCTTATAAGTAGAGAGCTTAGGCTTTGGTTGAACTCACCCACCACCCTTGTGAGAGATAGTCTATACTCTTGTATTAGGATTATCCGGTGGTGAGTCATAGTGTTTAATTTGAGGGTTTGTAGCTTAATCCATTCAAAAGCTACTTGTAAGAGGGTTTGTAGCTTAATCCATTCAAAAGCTACTTGTATGAGGGTTTGTAGTTTTATCCGTGCAAAAGCTACTTGTTGTAGTGATGTAGCTACTTGTAAGAGGGTTTGTAGCTTAATCCATTCAAAAGCTACTTGTAAGAGGGTTTGTAGTTTTATCCGTGCAAAAGCTACTTGTATGAGGGTTTGTAGTTTTATCCGTGCAAAAGCTACTTGTATGAGGGTTTGTAGTTTTATCCGTGCAAAAGCTACTTGTATGAGGGTTCTACTTGTTGTAGTGATGTTATCCTTATGGGATCGTGGATGTAGGCCAAGAAGGGTCGAACCACGTAAAAAATATTGTGTTTTTTTCTTTTCTTATTCGAATGCTTGCTTTTGGGTAACCAGGTTTTTATTTTTCCCAACAACTGGTATCAGAGCTTATGGTTCGAGGGAGGAGTTGCCTAAAAGCTTTTGGTTCAAGCAAGGAGAGATGCTGCCAGCTGCCAATTTTGGTTCGAGTTCGAGTAAGGAGAGAAGCTTTGTTCAAGGAAAAAGAGTTGTCGAGTTCCTGCCAAGTGGTTATTGGGACTTTGACTCAAGGGAGGATATGTTGAGTATTTTTGAGTCAAGTCCCAATCCCACATAGCTTGCTTATGTTAAGCCAAGGGGGGCTTTCACCTTATAAGTAGAGAGCTTAGGCTTTGGTTGAACTCACCCACCACCCTTGTGAGAGATAGTCTATACTCTTGTATTAGGATTATCCGGTGGTGAGTCATAGTGTTTTGTTAAGAGGGTTTGTAGCTTAATCCATTCAAAAGCTACTTGTATGAGGGTTTGTAGTTTTATCCGTGCAAAAGCTACTTGTATGAGGGTTTGTAGTTTTATCCGTGCAAAAGCTACTTGTAAGAGGGTTTGTAGTTTTATCCGTGCAAAAGCTACTTGTATGAGGGTTCTACTTGTTGTAGTGATGTTATCCTTATGGGATCGTGGATGTAGGCCAAGAAGGGTCGAACCACGTAAAAAATATTGTGTCTTTTTCTTTTCTTATTCGAATGCTTGTTGTGGGTGAATGCTTGCTTTTGGGTAACCAGGTTTTATTTTTCCCAACAGTTTTATCTCTAGCTACGCTTACTAGAAAATTATAGTGAGAATTATTCTCCAAGAGGATTTTCGGCTAAGAGGAAGCAAGGGTTATGAAATAGTTTTTGTTTTAGACCTTTGATCATCTTACTAGTACAAGAGTGTTCCTATCTTGGAGAAGGTCTTGACAAGTGATTGTGTGGATCACCATTGAAAACCTAACACTTGGGTGGCTCTCTCTCGATTTTCCTTTTGATGTTCAAAGGCTTCATGGACTGTTTAGATTCAAGATTACGATACCTTTTAAGTGCTTGTATGATTTTTAATCTTATATACGATTTAATTTATGTTTTATCACTTGAAAAATCACAAGTATGATCTTTTAAAAATTCGAGCATCTCTTATTTTATTTTGATATTTTCGTAGCGTTCTTTGATATTATTTGAGCATGAGGTCAATACCAACCCTTTAGGTATACATAAGTCGAAACACATGGGTAGAAGAGGAGAAGAAGATTGGTAATGCATTTGAAAGGTAAGACAAAGACAATAGGCACAAGGATTTCTCCACTTATGGAGGATAAAACATGTGAGGTTGGATCCAAATTCCAATTGGTGCAAACCGTGGTAGGACCCGCGCACGTTGGGGCATGTTTGGGACCACATGGGCAATTTTTGTGGCATTGACTGCACATGAACAAAAACAGTGCCTAGCTCTCTAGCTCTCATCTTGGGCCTTGCGGGGGAGAATTAAGTAAAGGGTGGTGAAAGAATTGTCCAATCAAACATTCACAATCCCGTTGGTTAATAAACAACTGTCTTTTTAACAATTGTGTTTGTCATTGTTGTAATGGCCTCCACCATCTTCATATAAAAAACACTTTTTAAGAAGGCTTAATCATGCTTTATTTTATTTTTTTTGTTGATTAAAGGGATCCGATATTATCATTTAAGATTGCTCGAATCAACAGGTGTGTCCCACTTAGTTTGTGCTAATCGAAGAGAATTAACTAATTGAAACAATATATTACTTAAAAACTAGTACTAAAAACTAAAGATTATTTAAGACAAGATCCTCTATCGTATTGCAAACTCCATTAACTTTCTAATCAATTTTTTTTTTTGTTGCAACTATTACTTTTGGAAGGATCCAAAAAGGATAGAAAGATATCCCAAAATGTGACTTAGTTTTCAAGTTGAAACCCCTTTTATGGATATGTTCAATGCACTTTTAAGCAAATCCCGAATAATGTGGGTGTGACTCAAAAATAAAACCCCTCCATGTATTCCAAGTGACACTACCTACTTCTCTTTTATAAAAATATAAAAGGTGGAGGTTGAATGGACTTAGCTTTAAGTCATGTGATGAAGTGACCCCTTTCTCTTTCTCTTTTCCCCCCTCTCTATATGATTGAATTAATCAATCACATTATCATGTGTTAAGTATATAATAGTACAAATCTGACATGAGCTAAACCTAGATTATTACAAGTTTTTTTTATTAAAATATAACCTAAAAAAAATTATTTATCAAAATATCGTTCTTTTCAGATTAATTCTCAAAATTCGTTTGTTTTAAAACTAGTTGGAAAATCGCCATCCCCATGGCAATTTCCCAACGTAAAATTTTCAAAATTTGCAAAAAAAAAAAAAACCAAGGGAAATCGCCATGAGGGGTGGCGATTTCCCTTGGTGTTTTAATTTTTTACTTAAATTAAAAAAAAATTGTAAAATTGTTTTTAAAATTTGTATTTTAATTTTAAAAATTGTAAATTAAATAAAAAAATTTATCTTGGTTTATTTATTTATTTATTTTTAAATATATATTTAAATTTATAATTTTATAAAAAATAAATTTTAATTTATTATTAAAATTTCACAAAAAATAAAATTTTATTTCTTATTAAAATTTAAAAAAGAAAATTATATTTCTTATTAAATTTTTATTTAAAAAAATTTATTTCTTATTTAAATTTTATATGTGAGATCTGTAACAAACAGGTATAAAAAATTTTATGTTCGATTGTTTTAATTTTTTTAAAATATATATACTTAAATTTTTTATTAAATTTTTTTTATTATTTTAATTTTATGCTGTAGAAAATATTGTAATTGGATTCCTTCTGCAATGGATGGGACTAATGATTTAGGGTTAGGGTTTCAGCTATTTTTCAGTGAATCAAATCCTGCAGAAAATATTGGAATTGGATTCATTATGCAATGGATGGGAGTATTGACTAGATTTAGGGTTAGGGTTTCAGCTATTTTTCAGTCAATCAAATGCTACACAAAATATTGGAATTGGATTCCTTCTGCAATGGATGAGACTAATGATTTAGGGTTAGGGATAGGTTTCAGCTATTTTCCAGTCAATCAAATGCTGCAGAAAATATTAGAATTGGATTCCTTCTGCAATGGATGGGACTAATGATTTAGGGTTAGGGTTTCAGCTATTTTCCAGTCAATCAAATACTGCAGAAAATATTGGAATTGTATTCCTTCTACAATGGATGAGACTAATGATTTAGGGTTAGGGATAAGTTTCAGCTATTTTCCAGTCAATCAAGTGCTGCAGAAAAAACTGGAATTGGATTCCTTCTGCAATGGATGGGACTAATGATTTAGGGTAAGGGATAGGTTTCAGCTATTTTCCAGTCAATCAAATGCTGTAGAAAATATTGGAATTGGATTCCTTCTACAATGGATGGGACTAATGATTTAGGGTAAGGGATAGGTTTCAGCTATTTTCCAGTGAATCAAATGCTGCAGAAAAAATTGGAATTGGATTCCTTCTGCAATGGATGGGACTATTGGACAGTCCGGTACAAAGGATGGGATTTATCATTAGTTTTTGCATTGAATGAGTTATCAGTTTTTTAGTCAATTAACCCTAGCCAAAAAATGAGAATCAGATTCCATCATGTACAAAGGATGGGATTTGTCATCCGGTACAACATAATGAACCATTATAAATTCATAATACCGATGAAGGTTTACAATACCCCCTACAGCAGTTTTTCATTCAGATTTTTTCTAAGTGCTAATACCTCCTCATTCTCATCCTTCTACATTTCTTCTTTCTTTTGCCGAGTGATAATACTTCCATTCTCATCCTTCTTAGTTTCATTACTACACAACATGAGCAATAGAGTGATCGCATTGGTCTACTATAATGGCCAAACTCATAATACTGACGAAGGTGCTACATTTGATTGTGAACGTCCTAAAAGTTTTTGTGTTGAAGAAGACGTCACATTAGAGGAACTGAAGCTGCAAATTCATACAAAAATTAAAGCTGGAAATAGAAAAAGAGTTTCAGAGATTAAGTATAGGCATCCTCTTTCTATTGGTGAAAGATGTGTTCGATATAGAACATTTCCACTTGAAGATGATGATGATGTCACATGCATGTTTTATGCTCATGAGACATTTACAAATGTTGGTGTACTTGAGTTATATGCTGACATAGAGAATGTTCACGATGATTGTGGGCTTTTGATAACTCGTATAATTATATAGTTTTTAGTTATGTTTTATTATTGTTTTGTGTCAAATACGAGTTATTATTGTTTAGTCTAATTGTGTTTATGATCTTTTATATTTTTATGTATTTTGGTGTTTTTCACAAGTTTCTTTGAGTGATTTCAGATTACTAGAATTAAGGGCAAATCCAGTTCAGTTCCAGTTCCGACACCTTTTTCCATATCAGCTATATCTCGAGTTTCACTGAAGCAATAAGGCTGAAATTTGTAGCCATGCAAAGCTAAGAGGCATATCTATCTTTTTCATGTTTTACACTTCTTGAAACGGAGTCGTTTTCCATAGCGAAATCGACCATCAAGTTGGCTGATGTGCAATGACGTCTGTGCTGACCTGTTTTTGTATTATGCCCATATCTTCTTATCCACATCAGAAAATGAGCTGATTCCAACGGCTATGGATCAGTAACTGATAGGGTAACATTTTTCTAGAAGACCATGTGATCAGATAAGGCCTCCAAAATTGACAAAATCGACCATCAAGTTGGCTGATCAAAATCGTCATATATGACGAAAATTGTTAGAAAATGCACCCACCTATTATACCTACCTTTGAAATTTGTAAAGCTTGTCTCTTGTCATTTAGCCCTCCAAAATGTGTATAAATAGAGGGCCTTGGATGATTGTAAGGGATCATATTGGAGATTGGTAGGATATTAGCCATTTTAACAAAATTCTCTAAGTTTTCTTCTTCTTTCTTTTCTCTAGTTTTCTTTTTCTTTAGAAAGAGCAAGAGGTTGGATAATTAATATTCTTCTTCTTCTTCTTTCTTTCTTTTATTTTCTTCTTAGATTCTATTTAATTTTATGTTTATAATGCCTATGCTAGGCTAAACTTCTATTTGGTTAAGGGTGATTTCAAAGCCCTAGACATGTTTTGTGATTGATTTTCAGATTCTATCTATCATTAATTTTCTATCAAAGTTGCTTATGTTCTTCTACAAGAATTGTTCATGATGTTGTCTTGATTTATTTAGGTGTACAACTAGATAGATCTTGATAATTATCTATTGCTAGTTTAGGAGTCTTGATCCGTGTAATTGTCTTGATTTCCTATTCATAAGTGGCAATTTGTGATTAATGATTATGGTCAAGTTTTCAATAATTGCAAAGTGGAACATAACCTAAGTTGAACAATCCGAGCTTATGTGTTTGTTGCTTAGATCAACCTATCTTTCTCATCATAAAGCTGCCATTAAATTGAATTTAGAGAGCTTATTCTAGGTTGTTTAATGGTTAGAGATTAAATAGAGAGCTTGTTCTATTTAACGACAAACTAAGGAAAGATTGGGGTAACAGAGCTTGTTGTTATCTACGGTTGTTAACTTTGATAGTTGGTTGATATTGATAGATCTGAAATTGATTCTTAATGATGTCTAGTGGTGGAGAATGAAACCTTAACCATATTTTTCATATTTGATTCTTCTTACTTACTTGTTTTCTTACTTTTCTAGTTTGCTTATTTTTAAAAGTATATTTATTTTTATTGGCTGGTTATACCGCCTAATTTGTATATTAACTTTGTTTTATTTTTATTGGCTGGTTATACCGCCTAATTTAGTATATATATTTTTATTGGCTGGTTATACCGTCTAATTTAGTATATATATTTTTATTGGCTGGTTATACCGCCTTGCATCTTATTCTTATTATTTACTTTAGTTTAAATCTGATTTCAAAAACCCCTTTTCTTTTATTGTTCTTGAATTTAAGTTTTAAACTATCAACTTATAAACTAAAACCCAATCCCTGAGGACTCGACCCTTGCTAACTACTATACTTACAATTGATCTTTTTAGTGCAAGGTTAAATAAGATACACTCTTTTGGGTGCATCAAATTTTTGGCGCCGTTGCCGGGGATTGCTTTCTTTAGTTTATTAGTTTATTGGTTTATTCTTATTTTCTGTTCTAATTATTTACTTTCTTATTTTTTTTTATTAGTGAATGTTCCAAGCTCCCGAAGAAGACTTACGACTTAGGAAAATTCGGGAATTTATAACTTCTCACCAACAACCAATCGAGGAGTTGATCCAAAACATCCAAGAGAAGCAAGGAGAGATGGCAGCAGCTGACAACCGAACTCTCAAGGAGCTAGCCGCTCCGGACTTGGGTCAACAACCATTATGCATTGAATATGCTAATCTTGAGGTAGCTTTTGAATTAAAATCTGGTTTGATTCATCTTCTCCCAACTTTTCATGGTTTTGCAGGAGAGGATCCAAATAAGCACCTCAAGGAATTCCATGTAGTTTGCTCAAGCATGAGACCAACAGGGGTCACGGAAGAGCAAGTTAAGTTGAGAGCCTTCCCATTCTCTCTAGCTGATTCAGCAAAGGAATGGCTCTACTATCTACCATCCGGGACCATCACTACATGGAATGATTTGAAGAAAGCATTCTTGGAAAGGTATTTCCCAGCATCTAAGGCTGCCAACATTAGGAAAGAGATATGTGGGATTCGGCAATACAACGGAGAGTCCTTATATGAATATTGGGAGAGGTTCAAGAAACTTTGTGCATCATGTCCACATCATCAGATAAGTGAACAACTTCTCATCCAATACTTCTATGAAGGTCTCATGCCCATGGAGAGAAGTATGATAGATGCCGCTAGTGGGGGAGCTCTAGTTGATAAGACTCCCAGGGCTGCTAGAACATTAATCTCCAACATGGCAGCCAATTCTCAACAGTTCTCAATGAGACAAGATCCACCACCACAACCCAAGAGAGTTAATGAGGTAAGTATATCATCCCTTGAACAAAAATTTGATAAACTGACTTCTCTTGTTCAACAATTGGCTGTAGGTAAAATACAACAAATAAAGGCTTGTGGCATATGTTCAAACATAGGGCACCAAACTGATATGTGTCCAACACTTCAAGAGGATACCAATGAACATGTGAATGCCATGGGTGGATTTCAGAACCAATCAAGGAAATATGATCCCTACTCAAACACTTACAATCCAGGATGGAGGGATCATCCAAACTTCAATTATGGAGGGAACCAATCACAAACTATTCCTCCACCATTTGACCACAGGCCACCGGGTTTTCAGCAAAGAGTGCAACAACCATACCAAACCCGACAACAACTACCACCCACCCAAAATTCAGGTACTTCTCTTGAAGATCTTGTTAAAGCTCTTTCTACTAATACAATTCAATTTCAACAGGAAACAAAGACAAGTATTCGAAATTTGGAGACTCAAATAGGGCAATTGGCAACAACCATGAGTCAAATGCAAGCAAGGGATTATGGGAAATTACCTTCCCAAACCATAGTGAATCCAAGAGAGAATGCCAATGCTATAAATTTAAGAAGTGGGAAACAGCTAGAGACACCACAAAATGATAGTGCTCAAGGGGAGAACAATACCATGGCATCCTCTTCACATCCCAACGAGCCACTAAAAAAGGTAATTCCTAAACCATCCTTTCCTTCTTATATAACTCCTCCACCTTTTCCTAGCAGGTTAGCAAAGTCCAAGAAGGAGGAGCAAGAGAAGGAAATTTTGGAAACCTTCCGGAAAGTAGAGGTGAACATTCCTTTACTAGATGCTATCAAGCAAGTGCCAAGATATGCCAAGTTCCTAAAAGAGTTGTGCACATCTAAACGGAAGTTGAAATGGAATGAAAAGGTAAGTGTGGGGGAGAATGTGTCAGCTGTTCTTCAAAAGAAACTCCCACCTAAATGCAAGGATCCAGGTATGTTTACCATTCCTTGTAAGATAGGCAACACCAGGTTTGAGCGTGCTATGCTAGATCTAGGGGCATCTATTAATGTCATGCCATATTCAATTTATGCTTCATTGAATCTAGGACCATTAGAGGAAACCGGTGTTATAATACAACTTGCTGACCGTTCTAACACTTATCCAAGAGGAGTTGTAGAAGACGTTCTTGTACAGGTTAATGAATTGGTTTTTCCCGCTGACTTTTATGTTATTGAGATGGAAGATGAGATGTCTTCTAATCCCACACCTATTCTATTAGGGAGACCATTCTTGAAAACAGCAAGAACTAAAATAGATGTACATGATGGCACTTTAACTATGGAATTTGATGGTGAAATAATTCGCTTTAACATTTTTGAGGCCATGAGATATCCTAGTGATGTGCATTCTGTTTTTAATATTGATATAATTGACTCACTAGTGCAGCAAGCTTATGAGCTAGATGGTGAAGATAGTGTAGAAATAGTCATTAGCAACCATCTCGGAATGGGGAATGCTAAACTAGCCTTGAGTGACCAGGTGGAAGGGGCACTAGAATCTTTACACTCGCTGCAACCTAAAGATGCAAGGTTTGATGTTTCATTTATTGATTTGCCTTTATCTAATGAGAAACTTCTACCTTCCATTTTGCAGGCACCAACTTTAGAATTGAAACCACTACCGAACCACTTGAAATATGTGTTCTTAGGTAAAAAGGACACACTACCGATCATCATTGCCAAAGAGCTCACACCTTTGCAAGAAGAGCGACTTATCCAGGTGCTTAGAGAGCATAAAACAGCAATTGGTTGGACAATTGCCGATATCAAGGGAATAAGCCCATCCATGTGCATGCACCGGATTTTGTTAGAGGAAGGGTCTAAACCAACAAGAGAAGCACAAAGAAGATTGAACCCTCCTATGATGGAGGTTGTGAAAAAGGAGATACTGAAACTCCTAGATGTTGGAGTGATCTATCCTATCTCGGATAGCAAATGGGTGAGCCCAGTCCAAGTGGTTCCAAAGAAATCAGGTGTAACGGTGGTAACAAATAATGAGAATGAACTTGTTCCTACTAGGATTCAAACAGGATGGCGAGTTTGTATTGATTATCGTAAACTTAATTCCACAACTCGCAAAGACCACTTTCCTTTACCTTTTATTGATCAAATGCTTGAAAGGTTAGCTGGCCATTCTCATTATTGTTTTCTTGATGGTTTTTCAGGTTATAATCAGATAGCCATTGCTCCGGAGGACCAAGAGAAAACAACATTCACATGTCCATTTGGTACTTTTGCATACCGGCGTATGCCATTTGGTCTTTGTAATGCACCAGCTACATTCCAAAGGTGTATGGTTAGCATATTTTCAGATTATGTAGAGAACATCATTGAAGTATTTATGGATGATTTTAGTGTCTATGGTGATTCTTTTGATAGATGTCTAGAGAACCTTACACTTGTACTTGAAAGATGCATGGAAACTAACCTTGTTTTGAATTGGGAAAAATGCCACTTTATGGTAGAACAAGGAATAGTTTTGGGCCATGTTATTTCTTCTAGAGGGATAGAGGTTGATAAGTCTAAAATAGATATTATGCATTCTTTACCACCTCCCACAAATGTGAGAGAGGTTCGTTCTTTTCTTGGACATGCAGGTTTCTATAGGAGATTTATCAAAGACTTCTTAAAGATCACATTACCTCTTTGCAAGCTACTACAAAAAGATGTGGTTTTCCACTTTGATGATAAATGCAAAGAGGCGTTTGAAACATTGAAGGGACTCTTGACATCAGCTCCTATCATCCAACCACCAAATTGGAATGTACCTTTTGAAATCATGTGTGATGCTAGTGACTATGCCATTGGAGCTGTTTTGGGCCAACGGGTTGGCAAAGCCTCACATGCCATTTATTATGCCTCCCGAACTCTTAATGATGCTCAATTGAACTATTCCACTACTGAAAAAGAACTTTTGGCTGTTGTATTTGCTTTAGAAAAATTTCGATCTTATTTAATTGGTACTAAAGTAATTGTATATTCTGACCATGCAGCCCTTAAGTACTTGCTCACTAAAAAGGAGGCCAAACCAAGGTTGATTAGATGGATACTTCTCTTACAAGAGTTTGATTTGGAGATAAAAGATAAGAGAGGTAGTGACAACCTGGTTGCGGACCATCTTAGCCGTTTAGTTCATGAAGAGGATGCACTACCCTTGAATGAGAACTTTCCGGATGAGCAACTTCTTTTTATAAGTACAACAACTCCTTGGTATGCTGATATTGTTAATTACTTAGTTACCAAGAAGTTGCCACAAGAGTTGACACAAGCTCAAAGAAATAAGATCAAGAGTGATGCCAAATACTACATATGGGATGATCCTTACCTTTGGAAGCATTGCTCCGATCAGATTATAAGAAGGTGTGTACTCGAAACTGAATTTCAATCTATTCTCACCTTTTGTCACTCTTATGCATGTGGAGGACACTTTGGATCCAAAAGAACAGCCATGAAAGTTCTTGATTCTGGATTTTATTGGCCTACCATATTCAAAGATGCATACCTCTTTTGCAAGTCATGTGATCGTTGCCAAAGAACAGGTAACTTAGGTCCTAGAAATCAAATGCCTCAAACTCCAATACTTATTGTTGAAATTTTTGATGTATGGGGCATGGATTTCATGGGACCTTTTCCTCCTTCTTTTGGTAATCTTTATATTTTACTTGCCGTTGATTATGTTTCAAAGTGGGTGGAAGCAAAATCCACTAGGACTAATGACTCTAAAGTTGTTTCAGATTTTGTCAAGACTAACATCTTGGCTAGGTTTGGAACGCCAAAGGCCATAATCAGCGATAGAGGTACTCACTTTTGCAATAGGACTATGGAAGCACTTTTGAGGAAGTATAACATCACACACAAGGTCTCCACCTCATATCATCCTCAAACTAGTGGGCAAGCTGAAGTGTCAAACCGAGAAGTTAAGTCCATCCTTGAAAAGACAGTTAATCCAAATAGGAAGGATTGGAGTTCACGACTTGATGATGCACTTTGGGCTTATAGGACAGCATATAAGACACCCATTGGTATGTCTCCTTATCGACTTGTTTATGGTAAGCCTTGTCATCTTCCGGTTGAATTGGAACATAAATCATATTGGGCTATCAAACAATGCAACATGGAGATGGATGAGATAGGAAAGAAAAGAAAACTTGACCTACAAGAATTAGAGGAGATAAGGAATGATGCCTATCAGAATTCTAGGATTTACAAGGAAAAGACTAAGGCATTCCATGACAAGATGATATCAAGAAAAGAATTTGTTGTTGGACAAAAAGTTCTTCTCTTCCATTCACGCCTTAAGTTATATCCAGGTAAGTTACGTTCTCGTTGGGTTGGACCTTTTGTTATTACTAATGTATTTACTCATGGTGCAGTTGAAATCCAAAGCCCGAAAACAGATAAGGCATTCAAAGTGAATGGTCATAGATTGAAGCCTTACTATGAGAACTTTCCAATACAAGATGTGGAGGAGTTTCCACTTTTTGAGCCAAAGTATGTTGAATAATAATGGCATGGGTCTAAGTCAAGCTGAGGACAATAAACCAAGCGCTTCTTGGAGAGGCAACCCAAAAGGATGGAGAGCATCTATTATATCAGATTTGCATATTCCTTACTCTCCATCATTCTATCTTTTATTGTTTTTCTTTTCTTTTGTTTAATAGTTCTTTTCTCTTACATATAATTCTTGCATTGGGGGATAATAGCATTACATTGAGGACAATGTAAAAATTATGTGTGGGGGGAAGAATTTAGGATTTTATTTAGAGTGTTTTGTTTTTGAGTCTTTTTATGTTGTTTTTCTTTCTGATCCTTGTTTTGAAAATAACTAGATGTAAATATAATTTTTTTTTTTAACCCCGATTAAATGGCGGATAACGGTACTCCGTGATTATTTAAATCGGTTCCATCAGCTACCCACAAAACTGATATTGTATATAAATTTCTCTTCCAATTTCTCTTTCAATTTTTTTTTCATTCTTTTTTTCAGGATGGATGATATTCTCACAAGATTGCAGAAACGATTTCCTCCTTTTCCTCGAAATATTTTACTGAAGCTTTACCAAGTTCGACTTGAAAGATTAAGAATGCTTATGCACAAAGGGATTCCTGACGACATACGTTGGATAATTGAAGCCAAGGTACGTGAAGATGAATATCTTCCTGTTTTGCATTTACCAGGTACAGGTAGAAGCACTTTTGCAAAGAAGCGACGAGCAAAGCGCATGAGTTCAAATTGCCACAAATGTGCACGATGACGTGTAACGGTAAATGTCGTTCTATTGGGATTCCGTCCTCTAATCGAGATGATAAAATTGAATTCATTAAGGATGGACTGAGTAAGGAGAATTTGGGTAATATCCAACTTTCTCTTGAGACGCATCCTAGTGGAGACGTACAAAGAGAAATTCTTGATTTATGGCCGCAATTCCAAAGGGAATGGCAACATTTTGGGAATCTGATGTTAAAAGACCCTGTTTGCCAGCTTGTAAGAAAACTGGATGGGAAGCATATCCTCGACTCATAGAAGGCGTTTAAGCCGTTTCTGGACGTAAAACCAGAGGAAGATGTGAGCCACAATCACAACTACAATAAATGACTTCTCAGCTTTTGGTTTGATTTGCAATAACTTTATTTTGGTTTAATTTACGTGTTGTTCGATTTGTGTAACTATTCTCGTTTTTTTATTTATTTGTCTTTTACGGTTGATTTTTTCTTCTCTTTTTTTGATTTTCTTCCTGAAATCACGCAAAAATCTTTTGTTAGGTTAACATTTTCTTCTGACAGGTCAGATACACTTTCGGCGACATTATTACTCTTGTCTGATTCACTACTGAGTCCTCTATATATTACACCATGTACTCATTCTCTTTCAGGCACTCGAAAAAAAAAATGGAAAGTACTTCATCCCAGCGCATTAAAAAAATTTGTGTCTTTGGAGGTGCTTATCCAGGAAAAAATAACATATTCGCTGATGAAGCCATAAGAGTTGGAGTAATACTTGCCCAACAAAAGATCCACTTGATTTATGGAGGCGGTAGTACGGGTTTAATGGGAGCAGTCGCTACAGCAGCACACGCCGGAGGAAGTCCAGTTCTAGGAATCGTGCCAAAACTATTCACAAGTTTTTGTGGACCTACCGTGGGTAAGGAAATACAAGTCTGGAATGTCCCTGAACGGATAACAATCATGTACCATTCTGCCGATGCATTCATTGCTTTACCAGGAGGTCTGGGTACATTGGAAGAAATAGCTTGCGTGGCTTCTTGGTCATCTTTGGTCACAAATAAGAAACCCATTGGTTTGCTTAATATTAATGGTTATTTTAGTAATTTGCTTTTATATTTAGATAATGCTGTGGATAATGGATTCATGTTTTCAGAGGCAAGGAGAACCATAATTTCTGCTACAACCATTGAAGATTTACTTAAAAAGCTCCAAGCTTATGAGTGTTTATCTGCTACGGTTGTTTCGCAAACGCTCGGAAAAAGAAAAAGAGATATGGACGAGCAAGGAGTGGATTGCACTTTGTCTTTGTGACATTATCTAACATTTTGCTTGTTGTGTCTCAGTTATAATAAGTGGTTAGCAACCTCTGCAGGTAATATCTCCTAAATTCTACCTTTAAAATTTGACATTGGGGACAATGTCATATTTTAGTAGGGGGTAAGGGACATATTTTGCTAATTTAAAAAAAAAAAAAAAAAAAAGAGTTCGTTGTGTTTTAAGCAATTTAGAAGTATTCATTCTGAACAAGGTCTGAGTAAGGGAGACTTGAGACATACCTTGTCAGTTTGATTTTAATTTTTTTATGTTTACTTGTTAATTTTTGTTTAGTATTTTAGGATTATTTAGGTTGCATGGTTTTGTTTTGTTTTGAGTCTTAGTTGTTCCTATTCTTATGTTATTAGTTCTTTTCTCTTACACATGATTCTTTCATTTGAGTTAATAGACTTACATTGAGGACAATGTAAGAATTAAGTGTGGGGGGGAATGATTTAGGATTTCTTTTATTTTTGTCTACTATTTTTTTTTTCTTTATTATTATTATTATTTTTTTTGTGAGTTTTAGTTCCTTTTTAATACAATGATGAGATATGAATTGCATAAGTCTAAAACAGATTTATTAGTGAGAAGATTTTCATGAGAATTGAGCTTGATGTCAACCTTTTTATGAGCCAATGTTAATATAATATGTTGATTGAGAAAGAAGCATGTTTAGACTTAATCTGACTTGTATAATCATCCTTGTGAGTTTTTGAGCCTATAATGATTGATGCATTATACAAATCAATCTAATTTCTTTCTTGAGTGCTCTTATGATTACATGATTCTCTAGAACTTGCTTTAAACCGTTTGAGACTATATTGATACATGTGACAATATGAATATGATAGAGGCATTAGGATTTTTAGCCAGGGCCAAACAGCCATCCCTTATTGATGTTCCAAGAGAACACACCCTTAGTGAACCAATTTGAGCCTACATTGAATAAGCTATCTCTTTGGTAACCATAACTTGTCCCTAACCTAAATATACTTATATCTTTACCTTTGTTCCAAAGATGAATTAGCATGTTTTGAGACAAGTTGCAAAGACAAGGGATATTTTTAGTTAAAAATTTGGGTTAGAAACAAGAAATAAGTGTGGGGGGAAAAGAAAAGAAAAGTCAAGAGAAAAAGAAATGGAATACTGGCAAATACATTCCTATGTAAAAAAAAAATATATATGAATCATCTCTTGAATTTGTGGAAAAAGAAAAAGATGTTACAAAGTCGTTTAGAATGAAGAAAAGGCCCAACATGAATATCCGGCCTAGGTGACTATGTACTTGTAAAGAGTTTTGAGAAGTTTCTTTGTATGATCTTTTTATGTCTCTAAACTTTATGAACTCTTTGGAACCTTTGTGATATCTTTATCCTTTTGTTCTTCAACCACATTACAAACCCCTTGGCCCCATTACAACCTTGATTAAAGACCTCTTGATTCATGAAGTTGTATGATCTAAATAGTGGAGAATAGGTGGACAAGCAAGAATATGGTAGAACTGTTTTCATGAGATTGATTGAGTGTAAACACTTCACCACTACTTTAAAGAGTGAAAATCATGAGGGTATCCCATGTGAGAAGTTGAGATTAAATTTGAACATGCAATATTTTGATTGAGATATGTTATGCTAATATTGGCTTAACTCAAACAATTTACATTCAAGCATGATTTTTTGTGAAATTCTTTAAGCTATTGATTAGTTTATAAGACTTGTTCAAATATTGTCTCTAATTTGTATTGAAAGGATTAGGAGTAAATATTTTTAGTATATGCAGTTTATTTATATTTTAGTTTTTCAATGTTTGTGGGTATCGTTCTAGTAAACCCTCACGAGACTAAACTCGTCCACTAGGGACACCTAGGGGTTTAAAGGCTTGTGTCACATGCTAAGTGCCACCGTGATTTCCTACGAAAATGGATTAGATTAGATTTTCTTATTTTATTTTTATTGAGTCGTTGCTAGGGACTAGCAACAATCTAAGTGTGGGGGTGTGATAACTCGTATAATTATATAGTTTTTAGTTATGTTTTATTATTGTTTTGTGTCAAATACGAGTTATTATTGTTTAGTCTAATTGTGTTTATGATCTTTTATATTTTTATGTATTTTGGTGTTTTTCACAAGTTTCTTTGAGTGATTTCAGATTACTAGAATTAAGGGCAAATCCAGTTCAGTTCCAGTTCCGACACCTTTTTCCATATCAGCTATATCTCGAGTTTCACTGAAGCAATAAGGCTGAAATTTGTAGCCATGCAAAGCTAAGAGGCATATCTATCTTTTTCATGTTTTACACTTCTTGAAACGGAGTCGTTTTCCATAGCGAAATCGACCATCAAGTTGGCTGATGTGCAATGACGTCTGTGCTGACCTGTTTTCGTATTATGCCCATATCTTCTTATCCACATCAGCAAATGAGCTGATTTCAACGGCTATGGATCAGTAACTGATAGGGTAACATTTTTCTAGAAGACCATGTGATCAGATAAGGCCTCCAAAATTGACAAAATCGACCATCAAGTTGGCTGATCAAAATCGTCATATATGACGAAAATTGTTAGAAAATGCACCCACCTATTATACCTACCTTTGAAATTTGTAAAGCTTGTCTCTTGTCATTTAGCCCTCCAAAATGTGTATAAATAGAGGGCCTTGGATGATTGTAAGGGATCATATTGGAGATTGGTAGGATATTAGCCATTTTAACAAAATTCTCTAAGTTTTCTTCTTCTTTCTTTTCTCTAGTTTTCTTTTTCTTTAGAAAGAGCAAGAGGTTGGATAATTAATATTCTTCTTCTTCTTCTTTCTTTCTTTTATTTTCTTCTTAGATTCTATTTAATTTTATGTTTATAATGCCTATGCTAGGCTAAACTTCTATTTGGTTAAGGGTGATTTCAAAGCCCTAGACATGTTTTGTGATTGATTTTCAGATTCTATCTATCATTAATTTTCTATCAAAGTTGCTTATGTTCTTCTACAAGAATTGTTCATGATGTTGTCTTGATTTATTTAGGTGTACAACTAGATAGATCTTGATAATTATCTATTGCTAGTTTAGGAGTCTTGATCCGTGTAATTGTCTTGATTTCCTATTCATAAGTGGCAATTTGTGATTAATGATTATGGTCAAGTTTTCAATAATTGCAAAGTGGAACATAACCTAAGTTGAACAATCCGAGCTTATGTGTTTGTTGCTTAGATCAACCTATCTTTCTCATCATAAAGCTGCCATTAAATTGAATTTAGAGAGCTTATTCTAGGTTGTTTAATGGTTAGAGATTAAATAGAGAGCTTGTTCTATTTAACGACAAACTAAGGAAAGATTGGGGTAACAGAGCTTGTTGTTATCTACGGTTGTTAACTTTGATAGTTGGTTGATATTGATAGATCTGAAATTGATTCTTAATGATGTCTAGTGGTGGAGAATGAAACCTTAACCATATTTTTCATATTTGATTCTTCTTACTTACTTGTTTTCTTACTTTTCTAGTTTGCTTATTTTTAAAAGTATATTTATTTTTATTGGCTGGTTATACCGCCTAATTTGTATATTAACTTTGTTTTATTTTTATTGGCTGGTTATACCGCCTAATTTAGTATATATATTTTTATTGGCTGGTTATACCGCCTAATTTAGTATATATATTTTTATTGGCTGGTTATACCGCCTTGCATCTTATTCTTATTATTTACTTTAGTTTAAATCTGATTTCAAAAACCCCTTTTCTTTTATTGTTCTTGAATTTAAGTTTTAAACTATCAACTTATAAACTAAAACCCAATCCCTGAGGACTCGACCCTTGCTAACTACTATACTTACAATTGATCTTTTTAGTGCAAGGTTAAATAAGATACACTCTTTTGGGTGCATCAGCTTTCAAATGTTGGCACAACAGAAAACTTTCTCACAGAAGATGATGATTCTGGGCCGTTCTATGTTCACACTACATACGACGTTCCCACAGAAGAAGTTGTTCTGTTATCTCAAGCTACAACGTTTCATAATTCATTAGTCTCACAAACAATTTCTACTACACTCGAAGATGAGCCAGCTGGTGTTGATCCTGTTCTGCCACGTGGAGTCCATGGAGAATATGTTGGTGACTTTAGTGAGCAAGAAGAGGATGCTGAATTCGCAAGTGATGACAACAGTGATTCTGACCCAAACGTCGTCCCTGCTGAGATCAACACTCATAGAGATCTTCCCCCATATGAGGCTGCATCCCATATGCATACCCTGGATTTGGAGGCAATGCAAGTGCCAGAATTTCCTGAGTATTCTCATACATTAGCTACGCCTTTGACATTTGATCCATCTGCAGTTGATCTGTGTGTTAGGTTACAATTTCCAACGAAAGAGGCTGTGTTTTCAGCTATTAAGCACTATAACATCAAAAACTCTGTAGATTACAGAGTAATTGAATCTGAGCGGACCAAATATTATGCCAAGTGTCTAATGTATGGGAAAGGATGCAATTGGAGAATAAGGGCAACTTTTATGAAGAAGAAACAGGCATGGGAGATTAGAAAATATGAAGTTCCTCATACTTGCACATCGGGGAGGATTTCACAAGATCATTGCAAGTTAGATTCTAACATGATCTGTTCATGCATTCTGTCTTTGGTCCAAGCAAATTCGGAGATCTCCGTTTCAGTTTTGATCGATGAGATGCGAATCCGATATGGATACATCACCTCCTATAAGAAAATATGGAAAACAAAGCAAAAGGCAATTGTTCGAGTTTTTGGCGATTGGGAAAGATCGTACAATGAGCTACCTAAATGGTTAGGTGCAATGCAACATTTCGTGCCTAGTACAATTGTGCAATTGCAAACGGTACCTGTATATCACGGTGATCGACTGGTCCAGGGTAAGAGAATATTCCATCGACTATTTTGGACATTTAAGTCGTGCATTGAAGGGTATCCGTATTGTAAACCTATTGTGCAAATAGACGGTACTCTCTTATATGGAAAATACAAAGGAACATTATTGTTAGCTATTGCACAAGATGGCAACCAAAACATACTGTCAATTGCCTTTGCCATTGTGGAGGATGAGACAACAGAGGCTTGGTCATTCTTTCTCACTAATTTGCGTAGACATGTGACAAAACAGCCTGGCATATGCTTGATGTCTGATCGACATGAAGCCAGCAAAGCTGCGATTAGACGCGATGGTAGTGGATGGAATCCTCCACATGCATATTCAGTGTACTGCATTCGACACATTGCAGCTAACTTTATGAAGAAGTTTAACAATAAGAAATTGCGTCGACACATTGTTAACATGGGTATGGAATCGAATCATAGTTATTTTATCTCTTATATTTCGTTTAGTATATAAAATAATACTGAAATTCAGAAGTCTTTTGTTTTTAATTTTATTAGGATACGAGTTGAGGCTACCGAATTTTCATTTCATGTATGAGAATCTTCGTGGAGAAAATGCAGCGGCGGCTAATTGGCTTGATAGGATCCCTAAGGAGAAGTGGGCCCAATCATATGATCAAGGAAGACGTTATGGCCATATGACAACCAACCTAACTGAATCTATCAATTCGGTGTTGAAGGGAACGTGTCATCTTCCCATTACTGCTTTAGTGCAATCAACATATTATAGGTTGGCTACACTTTTTGTTAAGATGGGGAACAAGCAAATTGCAATGATAGAGGGAGGGCACACATACTATGAAACAGTCACACAGACTATGCAAGAAAATCGTAGGAAAGCTAACTCCCACTTTGTTCGTAATTTTACGTGAGCAAATTAATCTTTTCTGATTGAAGAGTTAGTTGATCCACAAGAGGGTGTTTCTGCAATGAAGTACAAAGTCAAGTTTAGTGACATGTGGTGTGACTGTGGGAAGTTTCAAGCACAAAGGTTCCCTTGTTCACATGTAGTTGCTGCTTGTGCACATGTCCATGTAGATTGCATGCAATATGTGGACAATGTCTATAGACTGGAAACTATATTGAATGTTTATAGACATGAGTTCGAAGCAGTTGGAAATAAAGGTTACTGGCCTCAATATGATGGTCCAGAAGTGTGTCCCAATCAAGAAATGCGGAGAAATCCACATGGTCGGCCAAAATCAAGTCGTATTCGTAATGAAATGGACCTCAGGGAGAAAGGCCAACCAAAATATTGTGGATTATGTAGAAATGAAGGTCATAACCGTCGAAAATGTCCGCATCATTCTGGCACATGGGGGGATAGTTCGCATCAACAATAAAGGAATTACATGTTTTCATAACCTGTAATATTTACATATTTTGCCATTAAGGGAAAATGTTATGCAAGTTTTTTTTCTACTTATCATGTAATTTGGATTATTATTTTATATAAAATTAAGAAATTTTATAAAAATATATTGAATAATATATTTTATTACATTTTTATAAATTAAATAACAATATTAACATTTTAGTTAGATATGCTGAATAAAAAAATTAAAAATAACAATTAATTTCCCAACAAATTTAAAATAAATAACATGAAATGCAAAACATATAAATTTATATATTACAAATTTAAAATACATTATTCTCGTTATATTGATAAAAGTACATTTATTCTAATTATTGCGTGGTGTAGAGCAACAGTGTCGAGCTCTTCTAGTGCGTGGTGGTTGGACCCGTCGTTCAACCTCGTCAGTGGAACGTATTCATGGTCGACCACGACCTCCTACTGTAACCACCACTGGTTTCGGTTGTATGTCATCAGTCATTTCTTCTGTATCAAAAATTTGAAACCCACTGCTGGAGGAGCCAACACCTAGTTCACCCATAATGGGAACTTGACTACTAGATGGACCCAGAAATGATGTACTATCAAATGCTGATGCAGGGGTTCCAAACTGATACATTGATGTTAGATATGCTGAACTTGGATTTAGGATGTGGAGCTGGTCATCTAACCTCGTAATTGGCGGTGATGGTCGGTAACACTCATCAACGTCATATCCGGGGTGACTGACGGAATAACGATGACTGGATGGTACTCCATGATCTCGTTCAGGTTCAGGATGACTAAATGACATCCTCGGTGCTGTGAACTCCGATGAGGCCGGTTGACGCGTCCGCCCACGTTTTCGGCTAGGTCTAGGAGCTTCCATATCCTGTGTAGAAGGGACTGGAGTTGAAGTTCGTCCGGTAAATGGCATACTCCTAACATCCTCATACACCGACTGTGGACAAACAAAAGGCCGACCTTCATTTTTATACCATCCTATGTAATCATCAAATGGGTTGAAATTATTACCAACAATTGGATAACCTGTCGGAATTCGTTGAAAACGTATATTCCACCAATGGATCCAATGTTCATGCTTCGCAGACCAGAATTCCTCATGACGACCACGCATGTCGATCTTGTGGAGCTTATCAAGGTTCACGGGGGCTGCAAGAATTGGTTGTTGCATCCCAAATTGTCGCAACACCCTGTCAGTTTGGTGTCACTCTACATATGAAAAGCATATCAATGCTGTGTTTGCTTTCCATATATTACAATTATTGTAGGCATCCGATGGGAGGCATGCCATAATTTCACTTGAGGAATATGGCATCCATAGAAACTACGAATAATTATTACAAACTATTAGTTTCATATGGATTAAATACAAAAATACTTGAATGTAACAATCGAAATATTTACCTTATCATATCCTACTCGATCTAGTCACAATCTTATACTTGCAAGGTCGGTCGGAGTCTCTGTAAAATCTCTACTCCTACTCCACCTGTTAAAATGCATATAAAATCTTAATAGACCTATAACAATACAAGTTCGTACAAAATTAATAAAATAGTAAAGATTATTACTTGCTTCCAAGGGGGTATACAGCCGAAACATCCACGCGCGGAGCAAGAAATGACAGCCGATACCAAGCCCATGATTGTAGAAGTACTAAACATCCACCTATGTCATGGCTTTTTGGAACTGTAGCCCGGCACAGTTCTCTATACAAAACCGCCAAACACGCAGAACCCTAACTATAATTTGCCGCATGCTCTAAATCACATAGTAATGGAAGATACATTAAATGTACCCGACTGCTCGATTTGTCAGGAATCAGTAATCCTCCAATCAAACGTAAAATATATGCTCTAGCAGCATATTGTATCTATTCTTCAGTTGCGTGTAATGGAAGATTTTGAAAGGATTTCAACCAATTTAGTCTCACCGTTGAGCTAGATACATACTCATCTGGAGGTACCGAGCCCAATAGATTTTGACACTCTTCATTCCAATCTAGCAAGCTTCCGCCTGTAACTGCATCGCCATGGACCGGAAGTCCAAGTTGAAGCGCAACATCTTCTAGAGTTACCGTGCATTCACCAAATGAAAAGTATGCATCTCAGGTCTCTATCGTTCGATCAACGCACTAATTAAGTCGGGTTGTATCAAAAATCGTCGAATTTGAGTTGCGTGATAAAATCCGGCTCTTCATAAGTGGTCGATAATAGATGGATGCAGGTCCTCCAATGTAAATTTCCTCGAAGGTAACACGCGACGAGTATCCTGTTGATAATTAATTAATTAAATAAAATAATAATAAAAATTAATATATCATAAAACTATAATAATTAAAAAATTAAACAATATAAAAAATTATTTATATAATTATTAAATAATTAAATAATAAAAAATAAATAACTATAAAATAAAAAAACAATAATAATTAAAAAATTAAAAAACTATAATAATAAAAAAATAAACAATATAAAAAATAAATAATTATAAAACTATCAAATGAAAAAACAATACTAATTAATAAATGATAAAACTATAATAATTAAAACATTAACAATATAAAAAATATAAAATTATAAAACTATAAATTTACAAAATAATAATAATTAAAAAATTACTAAAAATTGATAATGTAATACAAATAATATTACAACAATTTACTTACCTCTTTAAATATAACCTCCGATATGTGATTTTCTTGCAACCTCAATAGTGATGATGAAGCCATTTTTAAATATTGTTGTAGAAAAAAAATGTTGGTAGAAAAAAATTGATTGTAGAAAGAAGAAAGAAAATAAAAATAAGTTGTAGAAAATGAGGGGGGAGGGGGTTATTTATAGAAGAGTGGTGTGTGTGTGGGAGGAGGGGAGGGGATTTTGAAGGCAAAGGCCAAGTTACCGTTACATTAAAAAAAAATTGAATTTTTTTTTTATTATTATTTCTTTGTTTTAAAAGTTTATCTAGTAAAATTTAACTAAAAAATTTTTAAAAAAAAGTTTCATAAAATTTAAATAAGAAATATACCGTTGGACTTTTATTTTTTATTTTTAAAATTTTAATTTTAATTTTTTTATTTAATTTACAATTTTTAAAATTTAAATACAAATTTTAAAAACAAATTTACATTTTTTTTAATTTAAGTAAAAATAAATAAATTAAAACACCAAGGGAAATCGCCATGGGGGGTGGCGATTTCCCTTGGTGTTTTTTGAATTTTCTTTTTAAATACACCAAGGGAAATCGCCACCCCCATGGCGATTTCCCTTGGTATTTTTTGCAAATTTTGAAAAATTTTACGCTGGGAAATCAACCATTGGGGATGGCGATTTTTCAGCTAGTTTTAAAACAAGCGGATTTTGGAAATTAATCTGAAAAGAAAGGTATTTTGATAAATAATTTTTTTTAGCTATATTCTGATAAAAAAAACGATTATTACAAGTCTAGAATGTGTTTGCATATCTATAATTTATATAAAAGCATAAATATAGAAAAATTTTGAATTAACAAAAATAATTATTGTTGTTTATTATATTTTAAATTACAGTTATAAAAATTTTATCTAATTTATAAGTAAAAAATTTATTTTATTAAAATACTTTCGTTAAATGAATTACTTTAATAATAAATAAATTAATTAAAAATTTATATGAAATTACTTTATCTTAAAATTTTAATTTTTCACTTACCTTAAAAAGTAAATCAATTTATTTTATATAAATAAAAAATAATTACAATTTATATTGAACTTTTTATCTTCGTAATTAATTTGGCATGAATATTAAAATAATAAACTTTATAATGATTTGATATAATTTACATATGAAATAAACTTTACAGCAAATTTTAATTATTATACACTTTATAAGTTTTATTTATTTTAAAATATATAATTATATATTTAAAATTAAATAAATCAACGAATATTCACAGACGAACGCATATGATAACAAATATTATACTAGTATAATTTAAAAGTAAGAAAAGCATTGCCAAATTGCATTTTTAGTTTAAATAAAATACTAGTATTAAGTAGTAACAAAATAGAAACTATAAAGTCTCCGGTGAAAGAAGTATTGAGAGTAAATATGGTAATATTGGATATGACACGACACGAAAAAAATAATACGAATACGACACGAATACATGAATGTTTCAAAATCTATATATTACGAGTTATTAACGTATCAAAATTTATATAAATATAAAATATCTTAAATATGATTATAATATAATAAAATATATAAATATGATACGAATATCAGGTCTAATTGGGAGAGAGGGAAGGGACTTTGGGTCAATCAATGAGACAAAAGAAATGTGCTTTGGTTGCTAATAAAGTGAAGCACTTAGACGGCTAACACAAGCACTATCCAACCCACACAACATCTCACCTGCAGACACCGAGCTTGGGAGGGGACATGTGCACATGACATGACAAAAGAAATTTATGTTGAAATTTCTTTTTTTGGTCAATTGATTTTTTTTTTTTTGGATTTTAAAATAAATTTTATTAATGAGTGTTTTTAAAATATTTTTTTAATTTAATTAATATATTATTTATAATAATAATATTATATTAAATATGATAATAACATTATATTAAAATAAAAGTATTTGTTAGTAAAATTCTTGGAGAATACCACTCTTCTTTATGTTTTGACATAAATCCTTCTGCCACATGGTTCCTGGTTAGCCTATATCTCCGGCTATTGTCATGACAGTTGATAAAAACCAATAATTTTATACAGGAGCATTTGTTTCAATAATAGATGTAAATATTCATTATTAAAGAATAAATTGAAATCTTTTCTTTGTCGAATCAAAAGAATTGCAGCAATTTCATTTGCATGCTCCTCTTTTTTTTTTTTTCTTGTTACATGTATACCTGCTTTATTTTATCTTTTTCATTTCAGCAATTATTTTCAATCACAATAATCGAAACTATTGACCATATGATTTATAAGTTAACAGTTTAAATACATAGTGTGTGATAACTCTAGAAAATAAAGTTATTTTATTTTATTTTTTACTTTTAAATTAGTTAAGTCTTTGTAATTTAAACTATTAATTTATTATTTTTAGTTATTTATTTATTTATTTTTACTTTAATTTATTTATTTTATGTTTAATATAGTTATTAATTTAATATCTTTTGTATTGTAAAATCCTAAAACAAGAAGGAAATGACTCAGCTCATATATGAAAAGTCTAAGTTGAAAGCAGTTACTTGACCACAAAGTTTCTTTCTTCATGCTTTTAAGAGATCTATAAAATAAGAACCATTAGAACTTTATTTTTTTTTTAGACCTTCTTAGTTCTTAGCTTTAATTTTCAAAAAAAGAGAGCAACCACCACAATTTTGCAAAGAGTTATGAGTGGTTTTGGAGACTAAAAGATTGAAGATCTGACAACCTTTAGTTTTCTCTTTCTCCTTAATTCTCTTTTATTCTCTTTGTAATTTGATGATGATGAAACTCCTTTATTTATTGATTTCAATGTTAGGCATGAACTAAATTTATCTTTCTAGGATTGCAATGGAACTCAACATGTAAGGTCCGTTTGTTTTGCAGAAATTGGCTTCCAAAATTTTTTTTGGAAAATGTAAAGATTTTTCGAAAAAGTAAAGATTTTCTGATGTTGGATGATTTAATTAAAAATGTTTTCCTTTGTTTGGTTATTTTCTGGAAAACCTACTTTTTTCAAATAACAATATTGACATGAATATTAAATATTAATTATTAAAATAATAAAATTATTTATTATTAAATTATTAATATTTATAATAGTAATATTTTAATAATAATATTTAATACTAAAATAGTATATTAATATTAAATACTTAAAATAATACTATTTATTATTAAAACAACAATTATATTAATATTTAAAATATATTAAAATATTATTTCTATTAATATAATTATTATTAAAATATTATTTCTATTAGTATAATAATTATTAAAATTTTATTTATATTAATAATTAGTATTAAAATATTTTTCTAGTTTTTCAAATAGTAATATTGCATAAATATTAAAATATTAATAAAATATTATTTCTACTAATGTAATTATGATTAAATATTATTTTTACTTTTTTTCAAATAGTAATATGGCATAAAATATTAAAATATTTATTATTAAAAAATATTAATTATAATATTTATAATATTAATATTTCAGATAGTAATATTTTAATAATAATATTTAATTCTAAAATATTCTGTTGATATTAAAATAATATTATTTATTATTAAAACATTAATTATATTAATTTTTAAAAATATTTAAAGTAATTTAATAATTATTAAAATATTTATACTATTAAAATAATTATATTTTTATACTAAAAACATTTATTATGAAATCTTTATAAAGCATAATTTATATATATTTATTATTAAAATAGTAATATAAAACCATTTTTCAATAAAATATTAAAAATACTATTTAAAATATTGATAATGTTATAATTTATTATTAAAATAATAATATTGTTATATGAAATAATAATTTTTATTAAAATAATAAATAATATTCATTATATAATAATTTATTATTAAAATATAATATTATATAATATTATATATTATTAAAATATAAATATGTATGTTTTATAAATTTAAATAAAATATTGAAAATTAAAATATTAAAATATTTTTATATTAATATTTTTATAATTAAATTTTTTTATTAATATAATAATATTTTGTTCGAGTCAAGTTAAGTCTCGATCTAAAATATGATTCCCAAATTCCGATTCGAGTTGAATTAGGTTCACGGAGTAACCTTACTCATGAACAGTTATTTTCTGGAAATTGTCTTCCCCTTTTGAAAAGAGGAAGACAATTTTCAAAAAAAAAAAAAACCTTATTTTTCGTTGACTTGTAAGTCATTTTCCGTTAATCAATCAATTTTCTGCCAACCAAACACCAGAAAATGTAGAAATCATTTTTCGAAAATCATTTTCTGTGAAACAAACGGACCCGTGGTTTGAACAATTTTACTCTCTAGTTTGACTTAATGATATTTGAGTTGTTTATTCAATATTATGCTTACTGCTTTTAATTGCTTGATAACCAATTAAATTGATTTGTTAACCTAAATACAACTTGAAAAAAGGAGTTTAGTGTTTGACATGGATTTCATAACACATGTTTCATATTCATTTATTATGATGAATTGATCTGCGTGTAGGGTATGAATACACTTACGTGTCATGTGTAATCAATTTTAGAGTCTAAGCTTAATGAGTTCTTCTTTAATTCAATTATCATAGGAATATAGTTAATTGGTTAAGAGGGATATTTTTATAAGACCATCGGAAGATCCTTATAAATAAATTAGAACTCTAGGTTAACAACTCAAGATCATTAATCAAGTTAAGAGGGTAGGAAACGTTCAAGCGAAATGTTGAAGAAAATTGTAATCCTAGGTTTTTTTCCATTGATTTAAATCCAATTTTAATTTGCTTTCTTTGTTTATTATTTCATTTAATTTAGTTTTAATGCACAAACTTTAATTAATTATTTGGATAAGATTAAGCTGTTCTAATTTTAGTATTTAACGAATTTAATAACAATTTCTCGTGAGTTCAACACTCTACTTTCACTTTATTACTTATTCGCGATGATGTGCACTTGCATAGTTAAATCTGATAAAGAAGTTTGGTACTTTACGCAGTATAACTCATCACATGGGAGAAGTTTGCTAGCAACTAATAAGCAATGCATGGAGTACAAATATAACTAACTCATCACATGCTCTTGACTGAACAATGAATCTGCTACTTCAATTGGAATATACTAATATAACCACCCATTTTACTCAATTATTTATGAAGATCATGAGACTTATTGGTCTGAGAAAAGGGTATCAAGAACATATATATTATATATATTCCTCATCTAACAACAAGGTGTTCGATCTTATTATAAAGAAGAAGCCTTGAGTTATGGAAGAATTTGTCTGCAGGGAAAATCCAAGCAGAGATGCAAAGGGTCTTAGTCTTACTATATAGAAGCTACAAGTGGGTTTTTATTCAAACACAGGTCAAGACAACATGTCTTTTTTATTAAAACAAATACAGTTCAAGTAAGTTGTGTTGCGCGTGTGCAACAAGTTATCCCTCAAATTTAAAACCATTTTTTAAAATCTGTTTCAGCTTAAACTATGTAGTCTTCCACACAGATAAACTAAGATGGCATTTTTTTTTGTAGTATAATAGAAAACCCATTATTACAAGTTAAATTAATCTATTTATTTACTATGACTTTTATCAGTGTTTAAATATTTAAACTTTAAACCAATCCATTGCACGATGCGAATAAGGGCTCAATTGAAATTTTAATTAAGTAGGGATTTTTTTTCCTTCGTATTTTAGCGTTATTTATTACATCGGCTTAGGTTGTAAACAAGTCAAGCTACTCGTGAATTTCTCAAGCTCAATTCAATGAATATTCGACTTTGACTCATTCAATTTCAATTCGAGTCCAAGCTCGATCTGCTCGAGTAATGAGTCGTACCTAATTTAAGTGTTACAATACTCGACTCGAGAGATTCGTAAGCTTAATCGAACCTTTTATTTTTTAAAAATATATCTTAATATTTTTAATATGTATATAAATAAATGACGAAAATATAATGTCTAATGTTTATATTATCAATTTTATCAGACCTAATCAAGTATATCGAACTGAATTCGAACTACTCAAGTAAATTATGAATCGAGTTCAAAATACGTAAAACAAAGCTCGATCAAACCCGAATCAAATTTCGAACCTTGAATTTTTAAATCGAGTTGAACTCAAACCTATACTGAATCGACTCAACTCAACTCGACTCGACACATATCAATTCTTAGAGTCCGACAATTGATAGTCAAACAAAAATATTGCAATACAATGTGTCAATTAATTCGAATGAGTTTGATTGTAAGGCTTTCGGCATTGCAATGGAGAGGTAGTAGATCCTATGCTTCGGATCTCCATACACGTAAGGCATCCCCTCCCTTATTAAGAGTAGTAAATATGATATCAATTTGAATTTTGTGACTGTGATTAATCACGTCAAGACGTAATAACTTTCACAAAATCGAGTTTATGAATCAAAATTCATACTTCAATTAGTAAATACTGTTAATTTGGTAGAAGCAGAGTAAACAACTTTGTTAAATAGGACAACTACTATATAAAGAATGTAAGGGACGAGAGGTTTTAACAGAGGAACACTTGCACATTTATTTCTATTCAGCAGTGAGCTTATATACACATGTTTACAGTGGTTAAGAGATAAGGCTAGATAAGTACACTGATTTAAATTCAAGTGTAGAGCTGATATGTTTACAAGATAAGCATGGTTAATCTAGACTAAGTCAGGTAGAATACAAAATTTAATTTGCAGATCACTCAACATCATCTAACATTCCTCCGCAAGATGGTGGAACCGTCAGAGACACCAATCTTGGAGATGATATGTTGTAGTCTGGGCTTTGGCATTGGTTTTGTTAACAAATTTGCTAGTTGATCAATTATTGATATGTGAGCTGATCTTGTGCAATTTTTCTCGAACAAAGAAGTAATCTAATGCCAAATATTTCATCCTTGAGTGAAAGACTGGATTTTTGCAAGTGTAAGTAGCAGATAGGTTGTCACAATACACTGTTGGTTTGGAAGAGATAGGGGGTGTAGTTCAGACAGTAAGGACTGGATCCAAGTGAGTTCAGAAACAGCAGCTGTTATAGCTCGAAGTTCAGCTTTAGTGGATGATTTGGCTTTTGTTTTTTGTTTCTTAGAGCTCTAGGATAACTGAGTACGTACCTCAAGATAAATTAAATATGCAGTGATAGAGATCCTGTCATCAACATTGTCTGCCCAGTCTGAATATGTAAACACTGTAAGTTTAATAGGAGCAACCGTGGAAATATTCAAACCATGGAACAAGGTTCCTTTCAAGTATCTGAGTACTCTTTTCAATGCTGTGAAATGAAACTGAGATGGTTTGTGCATAAATTGTGAAAGCTTGTTGACTGCAAAGCTTATGTCTGGGCGAATGAGACACAAGTATTGTAGAGCTCCAACAATTTTCCTAAAGTCCTTTTCACTGGCAACAGGTGATCCATTAAACAATTGTAGTGAAACTGAAGTGGACAGTAGAGTTGCTGATTCTTTTGCTTCATGCATGTTTGTCCTTTCAAGAAGTTCAACTATATATTTATGTTGAGAGAGAAACAAACCTGTAGATGTAGGGAGAACTTCAATACCAAGGAAGTAATTGAGATTGCCAAGATCCTTGATTGAGAATCTAGATGATAATGTTGCTATAAAAGTAGAGAGAAAACTGTTGTTGTTGCCAGTGATGATTATATCATCTACATAAATGAGCATGTAAGCTAGAGTTCCTTCTTTTACAAAGATGAATAAAGACGTGTCAGATAGAGAGTTGGTGAAGCCATAAGATAGTAGGATGGAGTTAAGGGATTTGTACCAAGCTCGTGGAGCTTGCTTCAAACCATAGATTGCTTTATTCAACTTACAAACATACTGAGGTTTGTCTTTTTCTGCAAAAATTGGTGGTTGCTTCATAGTACTTCTTTAAATAACTTTCCCTGTAGGAAGGCATTGTTGACATCCAACTAATGAAGAGGCCATCCATGAGTCACTGCTATACACAGAACCAACCAAATTGTAACAGGTTTAATGACAGGGCTAATGTCTCAAAGTAGTCAAAGCCAGGCCTTTGATTGAAGCCTTTAGCCACTAGTCTGGCTTTATACCTGGAGATTGTACCATCAGAATTTCTTTTTACTCTGAAGACCTACTTGCAGTTGACATTGTTTTTATCATGGGGAGGAGGCAGAGGCGGAGCCTCATGAAAGCCGAGGGGGCCTTGGCTCCCTCAAAGTTTTTAAAAAATTCTTAGTATATATATATATATATTAAATAAATCTAAATTAATTCTTTCAAATTAAAATTGTTAGTCTTACTTATTTTTCTAGATTTCATAATTTAATTTTACACATTATTATAATTTAAGAGGAGTTAAAATCATAGTACTATTTTTTTTTTACACATCAATTATTATTTACAAATCTTTAAAATTAAAAAACTTATAGTTTTAAATTACAATCATGAAAACTTAACAAAAATCAAATTAACTTTTGACTTTTAACAAAACTCCAAATCTTCAATCAAGTACCAAATATGTGTTTTTTCTTTTCTTTCTAGCTTATTACAATTTTTCCTCTTCATATAATTTTTGCACTTTTAATTTTACTCTACATCTCTATCCCATGTTAACATGCAATCTTGTCTCAAAAAAAAAAAAAAAAATCAGATTGGAAATCATTTTATAAAAAGTTAGGATAAAATCATAATTTGTAATTTCAAAGTTTCAACTTCATTATTTTAAAATTATATATTTTTTTTATCTATGAAAAATATATTGTTTAGCGATTGGTTTATTTACTTTTTATTTCAATTTTAAATTAGCAAAAAAAAATCTCATAATTTATTAAAAAGACTGTATAATTAATAATTTACTATAGATAATGCTACATACACTCATCTCATACATTGATTTCACACACCCACTTTTTATCTAGAGACTTAAAGTGAAAAAGTTGATTAAGTTGCATCAAGTAAGGGGTCTTTAGAGGCAGAAAACATATGCTTAAGTTTAAAAATGTTGTTCTGAGACCTAGTTGTCATAGCATGAGTTCGAACAGGTAAAGGAACATAAGGTTTAATTGTTACCTAGGTTGTTGATGAAAGAGCTGCTGGTGAGGGCACCACTTGTTCTTGTTCTATTGAATGAGTTGATGGAGAGATTGATGAGTGTGAGTCTAAGACATCTGTTGGTGATGTAGACAGTTCTGTGATGGTTGCAGGAAGAGTTCTTGGTGAGTTAGATATATTACGTGAGGGAATAGGGATAATGTTTGTGGACTGTGGTGGAAAGTCAAAGGCAAAATTCCTTGTTGCATAGGTGTTTCTCGTTATTTGAGAATTGGAGTTTGTGCCAACAAAGGGAAAATTAGATTCATCAAATAGTACATGCCTAGAAATATGGATTTTTCCACTTATGGGGTCAAAAGATTTGGAGTTCCCTAAGAAGACACAAGGTTTGAATTTTGGTGCCAATTTATGTCGTGTATATGGCTTTAACCATGGATAACATAAACATCTGAAGACCTTAAGCTTAGTGTAATTTGGTTCCTATCGAAACAACGGCTCAAATGGACACTTACTATTTAAAACTAGAGAAGGAAGTTTGTTTAAAAGGTAGACTCCAGTGAGAAAGGCATAAGACCAATATTGTATTGGCATGGAAGCAACATATAACAGAGTAAGACCAGTTTCTACAATGCTTCCATGTCTTTTTTCTACTATGGCATCGTGTTGAGGTATGTGTGGTGGAGTTTTAAGATGCTGAATGCCAAAAGAAGTAAAGTAGTTAAGGCTTCATTACCACCACAATCAGAGAAAATGGAAATAATAGAGGTATGAAAATAGTTCTCAATCATGGATTTAAATTTTGGGAATAAAATACTAACATCTGATTTGTTTTTCAAAGGTATAACGAAATATACCTAGTGTAGTGATCTACAAAGGCAACATAGTATTTAAAGCCATCAATTGATTGAACTTTAGCAAGTCCCAAGACATCTGTATATATAAGATCCAATGGTGCTTTGCTAACTAAACTAAAAACATGGAATGGAAGTACATGACTCCTATTATAATAGCATGAGTCACATATTTTAGAAGAAGAAACTGAAAAGGAGCAACGCAAGGAGTTTTTGCTGAGTACTTGGTGAAGAACAGAAGAAGATGGATGACCAGTTCTTTGATGCCAAACAGATGAACTAGCTTTTATTCCAACTGATGCTAGGGTAAAGGAATGAATGAGTGATTTGGATGATGGAAACTCATAGACACTAGCATTATTCAGGCCTCGAACAAGTACTCTAGCACAAATGAAAGTAGCTATTTCTTTGAACTCGGGACCAAGACCATTTAAGGCATGAATTACCAAATCATCATCACTAACAGGTGAATTAATCAGTGCTAGTTCATCAGAGACACTTCTAAGTAGCTGAAAGTAATCTGAGACAAACTTTGTACCTCGACGCTTGGTAAGCTTTTCTTTCAAATTCATCATTCTTGATCTTGATTTATTTACATACATTCTTTTGATTTTATCCCATGCTTGTTTGGATGATTGAGATGAGGCAATGAAAGGTACCATTGTTTCAGTGGCAGAAGATATAATGCCATTGAGTAATAATTGATCCTGTCTAATCAAATGCTCATAGGCAGGATTAGACTCTATTTGTGGAGGGTCAGAAGTTTCATCAAGAAGAAATTCAGCAGGGCAAGAGAAGGATCCATCTATGTAGCTAGAGAGCTTGTAGCCAATAAGAAGAGAGTTAAATTGTTCACGCCAAGATGGAAAGTTCAGAGATGTGAGTTTGATGGGGAGTTGTGTTGGTGCATTGATGGTGACAAGCTGATACATTTGATCAGTTGAGATAATGATGGATGATGGAAGAATGATTGACTTTTGATTGGTCTTAGGAGTGTTGATAGTGGAGGAGTTGGCAGAGGTGGCCATTTTTGCAAAGGAATGAGTTATGCAAGATCAAGGTGTAGGCTCTTTAGAGCAATCACAACTCTAATACCATAAAGAAAGTAAGGGACGAGGGAGGTTTTAACAGAGTAACAATTGCACATTTATTTCTATTCAGCCATGAGCTTATATATACATGTTTACAGTGGTTAAGAGATAAGGCTAGATAAGTACACTGGTTTAAAATTAAGTGTAGGTTTACAAGATAAGCATAATTAATCTAGACTAAATCAGGTATAATACAAAATTTAAATTGCAGATCCTTTAACATCATCTAACAGTATACACTACTCTTTACTCTCTAATCACCAATTTTTATCTTGGATTAGATGTACTACTAACAACTCTATGTATGTCAACAACCTTTTTTTTTTTTTAATTCTACAATAATAATATAATAATAACATAGTTGGAAGGATGATTATAAGTAAAAAAGTAACTTTTAAAAGTAGATGCAAAGTGGCTACCAAAGAAAGAAAAAAAAAGTAGATGCCAAGTATTCTTCTATTAAAATAGAAATTGATAATTTAATCCATCTCCTTCACAAGAACTCTTCTAATTCTATAGGTGGACCCTCAATTTTTTCACATTTTTGACTTTTTACCTTTGACATTTTTTTCTCAGACCCAACATCTCCATTTTTTTTGGGGGGTAATTATCTTCATAATAAATTTTCAAAGAATCGTATAGTACCAAAAAAACTTCTCATAGGAATCATATTGTACTTTGGAAATGATAATAATTGCAGTTGATAAAATCATAAACCACACATTGTACTTAGAAAATGATAATAGTTAGAATAGATGAAATGTTAAAACACACATACTTCACTTCAGACATGAAAAAGATGGTTGAACATCTAGTCACTCGTCATTAAATTTTTAAGATCATTAAAAAGACATCTTGCTTTATGCACTTGCCGACTAAAAACCCAGCAGATGTACGTGTCAACTAAGTTATTTCGTTTCTGTTGTTGCCTGATTTTTTTTTTTTTTTTTAAGTTTCTTTGCCAAAAAGTTAGTAATTTCATTTGTAAAAACATTTGGTCTATTCATAACCAGAATCACCATCCATATGAATATTTGGTCATTTCTATAAAATGTATTCTGAGCACCGAAATAAAATTTCATTGGATTGATATTTGTATTATTTGCTTTGTTTTTATTTATATTTTATTTTTACTTTTTAGTAAAAATATACAAACTTTAAAAGCATCAATCAAATAGAACCTAACCGGATTAATCTCCAAGCAAACCGGACGCCGGTCCGGACCAAAAACAAAATAGTTAAACCAGCAATGTTGCAGGAAACAAAAAAAAATTCTTCTAAAAAAAATAAGTACACTGATAACTACAAACGTTGAGGCTGCTAAATGGACTAGATGGAGAGCTCACTTCATCAAATAAGCAAACAAAGGGAATTACATCCATATCATCATACATGACCATTACTGTAACACGACATACTGAACAACCATGGTGGATCGGAGAGCCATTGACACGAAAAGAATTGAATAAATAATACAAGGCAAGCTTTAGCAGGCAGCAGAGTGCTGGCAAATATTTCAAACCTCTATTTGTAAAACAATAACCTACCTGAATACCATTTCAACCAAGCTTTTTATCCGATCCCTTCAGATTCAAATTGAACCATTTCTTTTTGCCTGATTTATCCTTCCCGTCTGAGTTTCCATCTTCCAATGGACTCTCAGCCTCGGCAGGAACTTTGCTACTACTTCCATTACTTAAATTAACAAAGATACTGTTGGGTGCTTTTGTTACGGTGAACGAAGCATGGATACTATCGCGCTGTTTCAGCAGCTCGTCTACCTGTGTTATAGATGCCAAAAATCAGAGTCAAATCAGCAATATATTTACATGACTCTGGCTACAGTTTTGATCATAATACACTTAAAAACGAAGTGAATCCAAATGAGCAAATTACTCTTAGAAATATCGTGAAGCTCAGGAGCATTTTCCATAGGCATTTATCAAAATATTAGAGGGCATAAGTGTGGGCTGGTGCATTAAATATACATATATACAGAAAAACATATCCTCGTGCATATATGAATGCAGTCACTTGCTAAACTGAAAGGAGTGCATAAATCCAGGATAAACAGTATGATTGGAAGATAAAAAAAGTACAGAGAACCAAGGTTTCGAAACATACGGACTGCTTTTCTTGGCTGTATCGGTTGGTCACTTCTTGAAAGCGTGCCAATGCCTACAAAAATCCCACCATAAGATCAAACGTGTACAACTCATACTTATAACAAGCCTGAAATAGAACACAGCTGTTTGCAAAAAAAAAAAAAAAAAAAAAAAAAAGAACACAGCTGGATTAATACTTTTCTGTATTCTGTTTCAAATTGGCGCAACTCATTTCTCTTCCGTAAAATCTGAGCTTCAATATCCTTAAGCTTCTCGGTAGTATCCTCGTAAGACTTTGCACAAAGGGCCTCAATTGTGTAACTAGCAGTCTTGAAAAAATTATCTCCTGAGAAAATTCAGCCAAACCAGTCAACCAATAGCATAAATACTCCAAAACATACTTCAAACAAAATTAACAGACAAAACAAACAGCTCCAACCATAAACAGCGAATATATGTGTGCCAGCTTTTATTTCTGAAACCTCACAAGGTTGAAGACCTTCCAACCTTTTAAAGAAAGCAGATTCAGGGTCTTTAGCTATTGCTAACTGCATAACACATGAATAAATCATCATTGCTTACCACAATAAGAAGCCAAACATCCAGCAGAGACAAGATAAAAAGTATGAAATGACAACTCATACCGCATTTACAGTGGAATCCATTCTGTATATTTGAAAATGCAAGAAATACATGCCAGCAGATGTCACCTTGCCTGTCTTCTCACTGTCTTCCTGTACACAAGACAGTGAAATCATAAATAGAAAGTAATAAATGTATGGAAAAATGCCCAATTACTTCAGAAACACAACTGCAAGTAAGAACATATCCTTGGACTTCCAAGACAATGACAGAAAAAGAACAAATGCATCATAGCGATGACCACAAGAGCTTTCATTGCACTAACATTGAAGCACTAGTAACACGAGCTTTCTTTGAACCACAGAGCACTAGTATAATAATAACCATGTCAAAAAACAAAGACAACCTGACAGAAAATGTCAAAGGGAAATTTGAAAGTCTCAAGTACTTGGACAAAAATAAAGAACTATTACTTGAGGTTGCAAAAATGAGGAGTTGCCATTTTTAAGTATTAACATAATGTTTGGTTCACCTGAATAAGGATTCCATTAAGTCCTTATTCTGTGGGCGCCAATCACTCTTCCATTTGGTTCAAAATTACAGGCCGGATGACCCATTCGGATGCCGGCCATATTACGGGTGAGGGCTGGATAGCCATCCAGCATGCCCCCTCTAAATGGCTACTCAGCCACATCCCGTAATAACAATTTTTCTTTTTTCAGAATAACATCCCCTCATCACCTACCCGAGCCATCACAATTCACTGCATATTGTCATTTTCCTCGACACTTAAGAAATTTGCATCTCTTTTCAAACAAACCCTATGGCATTGAAACATTTTACAGGGAGCTTAGTAGGGGTTAGCATATTGGAATTTTATTTAGAGGGGTTTCCTTTTTCAGTTGGGAGGCAAGGGGATTGGGCCAGTCTTATGTGTGCGATTTGAATGTCATAGCCATCGGAGGCGCGGCCCAGTGCTTCCTATGAGTTTAGGCATTTTATATCCTGTTGTTTGCAGAGGGCCGGAGAGGAGATGGACGGCGGCTCAATTGTTGCAGCATCTTTTATAGTCAGAGGACAGCACCAGGTTGCTTAGAATCTATATCAGTTATTGCCACCTTCACCTCCTCTTTCTTCTTAGTAGTGTTTGTTTGTTTTTCTTTTTTTTTTAAATTCTTCTATAAGTTTTGATATAATGAAGGGTTGGGAGAATTGCGGGCAATTTTTTTTTTTTTTTTTCTGTGATGAATTCCAATGATGATCACAGAAGAGTTTTGGTAAAGGAAGCAACTAAAGGTATAGGGACGGTTCGGATGGAATGCTGTACAAGGGAGGGAAGCTTACAGTTTCTAGAAGACTGAATTGTACCAGCTGGATTTCAGTTACAGGAGCTGAATTATGTCAGCAGTCAGTTAGGAATGTGCTAAATTCTAGAATATGTCTAGGACAATGCTATATTCGTTTTATTTACTGTTTTACTCCATTTCAGTTAGAATCTTTGCAATGGCAGTGCCATATATGTAATGAGGATTGTATTCATCTTTTTCTTATGAAATGAAATACAACTTTTTCCTCTCTATTCTTCTCTATTCTCTTCTGGTCTCTTATTTCTTCTTATCTCATCAACCATCCAAATACCATTCATAACAAATTGGTATCAGAGCTGTTTAGATCCAACCACAGCAAGCTGGGGAAGCACAAATTACATAATACAATGGCAGAAGGAACGAGACTCAATACTTTGCAAGAACAGGTACAAACGCTGCAGTCACAGATGGAAGCTTTGAAGAACTCTGATGGCACAATACCTAGATGTTGGGAGGAACAGAAAAGAAGTATTGATGCCTCGCTGAGAATCATGGCTACATTAGTAAGATGCTTGAATTACTAGCTCAAAAAGGAGAAAGGCACAATCAGGCTAAATCTGGAGGAGTTACAAATGCTCACAGTTCACAACCAACTCCAATATCACACTCTAGGACTGAAGGTAAGAACACTTTTGAGGTGACTGTTATTGATTAACAAGGTAAGCATGTTTATAAGAATGATGACCCTGGGTTGTTGTCAAGCTATGAAGCACGGACAAGGACACGTAATACAAGTACGACACGATACGGACACGGTGAAACGGCAATTTTAAAAAATTGAGGACATGGATACGATAAGATAAGACAATAAAAAATATTTTTTATAAATTTTTTTATTTAAAAATATTTAATATAATTATAAATGTTAAAACTTTAGTTTATATGAATTAGATAATTAAGAGTTAAAAATGTAAAAAGCCCAAAAATATAATTTTTTTTATTGGGTTTTAGTTGCATTACTCACTTATTAAACCCAACATAAATATATAAAAGCCCTTTTAAAATATAGTATGGGCTTAAAATTTTGAAGCCCAATTAAACAAAAAATCCTAACTTTTTTTCTTTTTCTTTTTTCTTCCTTCTTCATTCTCTTCATCACCGACTGCTTTTTTTTTCATTTTCTTTTCTCCTCTCTCTCTCTCTCTCTCTCATCTCTCTCTAATTTCATAATCTAGCAGCCAACCCAGAAACCGGCACCACTCCGCCGCCTCAACCGCGGCTCACCGTCGCTGACCACCGTTCGCCAACGATGGAATTCAATTTGATTTTTTTCTATCCAATTAGATTTTTCAAAAAAGGCCTTGAAAAGCCTAGATCTACGTTCAAAGTTCGTGACTTCTTACACGAGAAACCCTTCCTCCATCGCTCCAAATCGCCTGAAAATTTGATATGTTTTTATTCTCTCCTTGTTCTTCCTTTTCACCAGTTCAAAAGTTCCAAAAGCTCATCCTCCGCCGACGGCCGCCACCTCTTCCGCCACTTTTGGCTCTTTCCCCGTGTCCCCGCGTGTCTTGACCGTGTCAGGACCGTGTCCAATTAAATATTTATTTTTTTGCCGTGTCCTGGCATGTCCCGAATGTATTCCGACGTGTCGTCAGCATGTCTGTTCCGGACATCGGTACGAGGGGGTTTCCCCCCATGTCCGTGCTTCATAGTTGTCAAGAAACTCATTAGAACATCACAATTCCATGTCACAAGCACAAATACCACCCTTTAAGAACAATGAGTACACTGCAGGTACCAGTTCTAATGCTAGTATGACTACTTCACACCTAGACCCAAGATAGAGTTGCCCATGTTTGATGGCACTAATCCCAGGGGATGGGTTAAGAAGTTTCAAAAATATTTTGCTATTTTTGCTATAGTTGACCATCAAAAATTAGAAATTGCTGCTATGTATTTACGTGGAAAGGCAGAAGTATGGTTTGATGGCTATGTGATGCAGAAGGGTAGAATCAATTGGCAAGAATTTGTTGTGGACTTGTGCCAAAGGTTCTTTGACAGGACCTACTCTGATATAGTTGAGTTTAATAAACTCACTCAAAAAGGGACCTTGGATGACTACCAAGAGAAGTTTGAGGAGCTCAAACCTTACATGCTGCAATTTAATCCTAGCCTACCTGAAGCCTATTTCATCTCTAGTTTTATCAATGACCTTAAGGAAGAGCTTAAGCCTAGGGTCAAAGCTTATGAGCCATCTACTCTTGCAGTAGCCTATAGACAAGCGATTACAAGAGTTGTCCATTGAAATAGAAAGCAAGAAAAACAAACAACCTGCTAAACCTGCTTTCATTCCTCAACCAAAACCTATATACACTATACCTAACCAAACAAAAAGATACACCACTAACAACTCCCTATATGAACAGAGGAGAGCTCAAAATCTGTGTTTCGAGTGTGGGGATAGATTTACTCCTAGACATATCTATAAGAACAAACAGCTGAACTCAATCACTGTGGAAGAATGTGATGGAGAGTATGGGGAACAAGAAGAGGTTCAAGCTGATACAGAACAGGAGGTACAAGAAACTCCAGCCAGTAATGAGAGTGGTTTGGAGATCTCAATTAATGCTCTTACTGGAAGTGTTGGACACCATACCTTGAGGATCCAAGGGAGTGTGAAAGGAAAACCTATTAATGTGCTTGTTGGTAGTGGAAGCACTCACAACTTCATCATTCTAGATGGGCTAAAGATGGAATGGAGCTGCTACATACTAATCCTTTGTCAATTAACCAATGGAGAGAAACTTTATAATACTGCCCAATGTAGATAGTTAGAATGGGTAATGCAAGGCCACAAGTTTACTCATGACTTGAGAGTGTTGCCTATGGGGGATAGTGACATGGTACTAGGGGCGGACTGGATGAAGAAGTACAGCCCCTTGATTCTTGATTTTAATGACTTGTCTTTGTCATTTCAAAAGGATGTCCAGCAAGTTACTCTAAAGGGTGGACAGCTTAATCCTAAGCTCAAACTGATATCAGGGGACAAATTGTAGAAGATGGTGGACAAGGATTCTGAGATGTGTGGGGAGATGTATATGATCAATATAGACTGTAAGGAGATGGACATGATCACTGTATTCCACTCAAAACAGATGCTCAACCAGTAAACTTGAGGCCCTATAGGTTTCCCTATCATCAGAAGATAGAAGTTGAAAGGCAGGTCAAGGAGATGCTAACTGCATCCATTATACAGACTAGCAGAAGACCCTTTGCATCACTATGTCTCTTGGTGAAAAAGAAAGATGGAAGTTGGAGGTTATGTGTAGACTATAGACAACTAAATGCCATGACAGTGAATGATAAATTTCCCATACCAGTAATGGAGGACTTGTTGATGAGCTTAAGGGTGCACAAGTCTTCTCCAAGATAGACTTAAGGTCTGGCTACTGGCAAATCAAGGTCAAGCAGAGGATATTCCAAAGACAGCCTTCAGAACTCATCATGGCCATTTTGAGTTTAAGGTAATGCCATTTGGGATCACCAATGCCCCTGCTACCTTTCAAGCTCTAATGACTGACATATTCTCCTTGCAATTGAGAAAATTTGTGCTTGTGTTTTTTTATGACACACTAGCATACAATGCTAACCTTGAGAAACATTTAAGACATTTGCAAACTGTTTTACATCTTTTAGGGTCACATCAGTTGTTTGCAAAGAGGAGCAAGTGCTTATTTGGGCAAAAACAAGTTGAATATTTGGGGCATGTTATCTCAGCTGCTGGAGTATCAACAAACCCAACCAAAGTAGAAGCTATGAGGAATTGGAGACTGCCTAACAGCTTGAAGTCATTGAGAGGATTCCTATGCCTAACTGGGTATTACAGGAAGTTCATTCGAGGATATATGGGGAAATCAGTAAACCACTTACTGATATGCTTAAGAAAGATGGGTTTAATTGGAGTTCTAAGGCAATAACAGCTTTTAATTAGCTGAAAGAAGCTACGTTCACTACCCCTGTCTTGGATTTGCCAGACTTTTCAAAACCTTTTTTTCTTTCCTGGAGACTGATGCTAGTGGAGTTGGCATTGGAACTGTACTGTCACAGGGAGGTAGGCCTATAGCTTACTTGAGTAAAGCTTTAGGACCTAGGCATTTTGACTTATCCATCTATGAGAAAGAGAACCTGGCTATTCTAATGGCAGTTTCAACCTGGAGACGCTACTTAGGGGGACCATTCATCATAAAAGCAGATCATGAACCTTTGAAGCACTTGATAGAATAGAAGCTCACCACCACCATTCAAAAAAGGGGATTGACTAAACTACTAGGATTAGATTATACAATCCAGTACAGGATGGGCAGGACAAACAAGGTGGCTGATGCCCTATCTAGACAGATTGAAACAAAAGCACAATTACACAGCTTGACTTCAACAACTATTATCCCTGAGTGGGTTAAGGGAGTGGAACACAGCTATGAAGGGGATGAATTTGCTCGAGACAAGATTGTTTTACCCTCTATTAGTCCTACTGCTATACCTTATTACTCATACACTAATGGTGTGTTAATGTTCAAAGGAAGAGTTTATATTGGCAAACAAGGTCCTTTGAGAGGAGCAGATAATTCAACAAATGCATGACTCTCCCAAGGTGGTCATTTGGGCATACAAGCAAAATAAAACAAGGCTAGACTGTACTTTTATTGGCCAGGATTGATGAAGCAAGTTAAAGATTATGTCCAACAGTGTGATACTTGCCAAAGAAACAAAGATGAGCATGTCCCTTACTCTGAGTTGTTACAACCAATCCCCATTCCTAAGCAAGTATGCGAACTCATCAACATAGACTACATTCAGGGATTGCCTCCATCACAGAAACAGAGTTGCATTATGGTGATCATTGATAAACTCACTAAATATGCACACTTCCTGTCTCTATCTCACCCATTCTCTTCCTTAGATATAGCTAAGATATACCTCAACAATGTCTACAAACTCCATGGAGCTCCTAAAACAATCATCTCTGATAGGGACAAGGTGTTTACTAGTAATGTGTGGCAGGAACTGATGAAGCTGCTAAGAACTACTACACACTTAAGCACAGCCTATCACCTTGAAACAGATCGCCAATCTGAGAAGCTGAATTAATGCTTGGAGCAGTATTTACAATGTATGTTTTCTCTTAAACCTAAAACCTGAGTTACTTTGTTACCCTTAGTAGAATGGTGGTACAATACAAGCCATCACACTGCCATTGGAATGACTCCATTCCAGGCTTTATATGGATATCAACCTCTTGGTTTTACCTGGGATGCCAGTTCCTTAGCTAGAGTATCTACTATGGAAGACTTACTAAAGGAGAGAAAGCAACTGAGCAAGATGCTAATAGAACAACTTGAAAGAGCTCAAAGCAAGATGAAACATTATGCTGACAGGAACAAGACGAAAGGGAGTTTCAAATTGGTGATGAGGTATTCCTAAAGCTTCAACCTTATAGGCAAACTTCTTTGAGCCTTAGGAAGAATTTGAAGCTGTCATCCAGATATTATGGACCCTATTCTGTTGTTGCAAGAATAGGTCCAGTAGCCTACAAGTTATAGCTACCTACTACTTCAAAATTACATCCTGTCTTTCATGTTAGCTTACTTAAGAAAAGAGTTGGAAGTAAAAAGATTGCTAGTCTAGCTCCACCTTGAAGTGAATGAGGAAGGTCAACCTATGATTTATCTTGTTGCTGTGTTGGACAAGAGAATCATTAAGAGAATCAAATAAGCAATCACACAACTGCTTATTGAATGGGTTAATCTTGGACCTGAGAATGCCACTTGGGAAGATTATTTTGTCCTAACTTCCCAGTTTTCATCTTTTGATCCTTGGGGACAAGGATCAACTGAAGCAGGGGGCAATGTGATGAATTCCAATGATGATCACAGGAGAACATTGGTAACGAAAGTAGCTAAAGGTACAAGGAAGGTTCAGAATGAATGCTGTACAAGGGAGGAAAGCTTACGGTTTCTAGAAAATTGAATTGTACCAGCTGTCTAGGACAATGCTATATTTTAGAATATGTATTGTCATAGCATTGTCCGCAGTCTAGGACAATGCTATATTCGTTTTATTTATTGTTTTACTCCATTTCAGTTAGAATCTTAGCAATGACAGTGCCATATATGTAATGAGGATTGTATTCATCTTTTTTTTATGAAATGAAATACAACTTTTTCCTCTCTATTCTTCTCTATTCTCTTCTGGTGTCTTATTTCTTCTTATCTCATCAATCATCCAAATACCTTTCATAACATTTTCTTTCATGTTTCAATTAATCAATCTTGGTCTTTCAATGAAAGATAATCTTTACAATATTAGAAAGAAAAAAAATTTGTCTATTATGGCTGGCCTTCCCCTGATTTTCTTTAATGTTTACTACACTTTTAATCAGCTTAGAGGCACTTTTAATTCTATTATTATGTGAAAGTGTTGCAATGCAATTTACGCGGTTTTGTTAAAAAAATTGTAAATGACTTGATGATGTTTAGATCCATCTCAAGATTGTTTAGATTTAGGCTTGTTAAAGAATTGTACTAAACAAAAAAAGGGAAGTTCAGTATCTTGGTTTGGTTGCTTATTATTCTTCGGAGTTCTTGTGTTGTTTTTTGGATTGCATCAGTGGCCCCTCCTTTTTTTGGGAAGACATGTTTATTATGTGGCAAGAAAATAAAGGTTTGTTCTCTGCTTTTAGTCAAAATTTGACTTCCCTCTGTATTTGAGAAATATAAATATGTAACATAATGTGTATTTTTAGTCTTTGGAAGAGGATGTTTTGGAAATTCTTTGCATAGGTTATTATGTTAATTGAATCTTTGACCCTTAAGTATCCTAAAATGAGCCATAGAATGAATTGGATGATTGTTAGGGATGATTGATGTTTCAATCTTGCTTGTCTAGAAATCTTGTAGTTGTGGTTCCAACTTTCATTTTTTCTTAATTCCTTGGATTATGAGAAATTGACATCTTTAATTTGTTTGTGTAATGCTCTTGGGGCAGCAAGCCTAAACCACAAGAGACAAGTTGAAATCCATTTCCACCACCTGCAGCTGCCCCTTTACCCGGTTTTTCTGCCACTGACCTTTTAGCTTATAAGCAACAACTTGCCATGAACAAAATGGGTGGTGTTCATGCCCTAATGCACCCTCAGGGACAATATCCTCTCAAGCAGGCAGCAATAGGAGTGGATGCTGCTAGAGCAAGCCAGGCTATATATGATGGTGGGTTCCAGAATGTTGTTGCTGCCCAGTAGCTATTGTACGATCAGTAATAAAAAGGGTTTGTGTGCCTTATTTCCTGCATTTGCAGGTTTTATTTGAGTACTAAACAAAACAGTTAGGTGGCTTTTTATGTATTTTCCCTTTTTTAGCAGTGAGGTTGCACCCTGCTTTTATCCAATGTTTAAATAACCGGACCGGAGGTCAAACCGATGAGACCTTCGGTCACTGATTCAACCAGTTCGACCGGTCAAATCGGTTGAACCGGCCGGTTGTATTAAAAAAGAATTTAAATATTAAATAAATAATTTTAATATTAAATAAGTATTAAATACAGTAAATACTTAATAAATATATGTATTTGGTTAAATGGTATGATCTTTAATATAGATTCAAAAGGTTAATGTTCAAATCTCATCACATACAATAAATAAATAAAAATTAGAAAAAGGTTTAAATCAGTTTTTTCAATTTTTTTTCTGGTTTTTACCGATTCAACCAGTTTTTCACCGATTTGGACTATCCCCGATTTTATGATATGTACCGGACCGAACAGGTCAACAGTTCTTGGTTCAACCGGTCCGACTGGCCGATCTGGTCCCCTTTTTTTAACACTGCTTTTATCTACAGCAAATGTTTGTCGATTGTATCAATCTTAACATATTTCCAAATTTTATTTGAGTTCTAAACGACTAGGAGGCTTCTTAATGTATTTTCTCCTACATATTTCATACGATTGCAAGTTCCAAGGAATCATTAAAAGGATGAAGTTGATTATATAATGATCGACATAAAGAGCAAAACACAAAAGAAAATCACTTGTATTACAATCCAAGAAGTCGAGGATCAGTTAATTACTACATCGTGGTTTAAGCTCCAGACCCTCTTTTCCAAGAAAAAAGGGTTATTTTCTTTAATTTGAGGTTTCTTTCTGTACTTGGAATTTGTAATACAATGTTGTAAAAAAGTGGATTATGCCTCTTTAGTGAAACCATTAGAAGATGTTTCACTAACCATTTTCTTCTTGAAACTGTCTGTAGTCATATGTGATGAAGCATGCACTATCCCTATGTAAGGCTAATTATATGTCTCATTTTAATTGGAAGGATGATGTTATATCTCTATGCTTTAAACTGCTCCATAATATATCTTTCTTTTCAAGAGGAAAAGGATTTTACTTTTCTAAAATAAAGGAGGATGTAGATTAGTTTTTTTGCTGTCATTATTGTTGATTTTGGGGTTTTGTTTTTTTTTTTTTTTGAACTATCTCAATTACATTTTTTTTTTTGGCCAAATACTATCTCAACTTCTATTTGTCAATTACTTTAGGCATAACATCTGTGTGCCTATCTACATTCTCTTGATTAAGGTCCAATAATAATCCTATGTGCATGTCATTGCCAAAGGAGAAAAGCCTATGATCTTGTATAAGCAATTCTATTATTGACTTAAAATGTCAAATTGTGGGATATGTTCATGATCTTTGGTTTCGTTTTCTCTCATCTGTGACTTTGAGGGCTATCATGTTAGCCTTGTTCTTACTTTGTTGTTTAAGTTGTTGCAAATTACAAAGGGATTCGAATACCCTCCTAAAAGATTCGAATTCCCAAGGCCGATGTTATGTAGAATTCAAATCTTGAATAATCGATTCGAATACCCTTTAAGGGGATTTAAATATACTATACGAAATATGCATGATATCTGAATATTCGAATGCCAAACTCTGTAACAACATGCCAACTTATCTTGCAAGAGTATTCGAATGTCAAATTCTTGATCCTTTCAAAATTCGTATATTAAAAAATAATATTTAAAATTTTTAATATATTATATTTCAAGATATATTGTAAAAAATATTTTAATATCTTATATATAATAATATATTTTAAAATAAAATTTATAAATATTTTTATATTTTAAAATTGTATTTAAGAAATTATTGCAAAATAATATTTTATATTTTATAAATAAAAATATATTTAAATATAATATTTAAAAATACTATTTCAACATATTATATTTAATAATATATTTAAAAATAATATTTAAAATACTATTTTGATATATTATATTTACTAATATATTTTATAAATATATTTAAATACTATTTAATGTATTATATTTAATAATTAAAGTAAAAATATTATTTATAAATATATTTCATAACTATATTTAAAAATAATATTTTAATATATTATATTAATAAAAATATTTTAATACTATTTTAGGTTAATTTCCTTTTTTCCATTTTTAGTTTTGGTAATATCCGATGCAAATATACCAAAATTGTAATTAAGGGTACTTTAATTATTTTAGCAAGTATTCTTTTGCTATTCCATATGCTATTCATGCCAACCAAACATAAGAATAATGTTAGAATAATTATTCCATTTTACGAACCAAACTACTAAATAGTTATTTCATTCCATTCCAACTCTATTTCATTTCCACAGAATAGCTATTCCATTCTAGCTCTATTCCATTCAGTGAACCAAACGTAACGCAAATGTACATGCACACAGCACAGATGTATGCAGATATTTGTCTTTTGACGACTCATCATGGTTGATACTGTGTATGACTTGTACAATATAGCAATCAAGATTAGCAGCTTATTCAGATAAACTTTTGCATCTAGAATGTGTATCATTGGAATAGAGAAATACTGGCATACAACCAAATACATGATATCACCAATAACATATCCACATATAATAGAAATAGACATACAGACATAATAGAAAAAGGTTCTAAAAGTTAACTCTAAATGCAACACATTCCAATCTAGAGTTTTCTACTTGGATTGTACTTATTATGAAGGGGCTCAGTTGGGCATCCACAATTATTATATGAAATAGAAAATAGATACGAGAGACTAAAATAAGAATAGTCATTCTTCTTGAAATACCCTCTACTACGTGTCATAGGTGTTTTTTGCCTATCCTCAAGGGATACCCTAACGACTAGAACATGACACTTCAACCAAGAGGGCTTAGGTTTGATTCTTGAGAAGAGGAGGATAGAGTTTATGGCATGGGAAAGGGCTACATCCTTTAGGCCTTCAGATGTACCAAAAAGGCCATTTTTAACAATTGAAATCCAAGTTTATTCCACAAAAGGGTGATAAAATACGTTGGGAAGCATTATTTCATAGATCATAGTTATCAAAAGTTTATTACCTTTTAAAGCTATATGAGAATGAGACAAATAAGCAAATGTAATAACCATGACTCAAGGACAAATGGTAAAAGAAAAAGGTAATAATATTAGAAAGGAATGTCATATTTGGTCCCTGTACTATACTAAATTGTTTAATGTTGCATCAATACTTTAAAAATGTCTAATGTGGGGTCTGTACTATGATCTTGTTTACCAATGTGAAACCAATCCCTATGACCGTTAATTCTCAACGATGATAGGGGCATTGACCAATCAAAAGTTGACATGTGGCATAAAATGGCAATGTCATCAACTTATTCAGTTTCATTAATCCGACGTGACTTCCACGAGTCATAGTTTGTTAAAAAAATAAAAATAAATTAATTTTTTAAAAAAAAAAACCCTTTTTCTTTACTTTTTCCTTATCTTTTTCTTATTCTTCTTCTCTCCTCTCCTTCCTTTATCTTTCCCCACCCCCTTCCATTAGTGGCCGAATCCAATTGATTTTCTTATTCTTAAAATTTGAATAAGAAAAAGAACCAAATACAGCCCATTGAATGAACATTAAAGTGTTTGAGATGAGACCTTCCAACAATTTGGCTTAGTTAAATTCAAATCACTTTTTAAAATGAAGATGAAGTCAAATAATAATTTTTTTTAATGGGTGTCCAAATCAAAATTTCAAAAGCTAAAAGCAAGATGTGTTAAAATATCTTTTCTTGTTTCTAACTCTATGCCATAGCAACATTCAAGTGTATTTCAGCATCACTTTCCTAGTTGCCACTAGCACGCAATGTTCCCGTAGCCATGATTGCAGCAAATTCACGTTTTATGTCTTCTTGGACCTTGGCTTGAGCATCCCTAAGAGGGTTTGCAGCACTTTCTTTTTTTTATGATTTCTCCTGTGCTCTTGTTGATTTGGCAGGTGGTGTTGTCTTTTCTGATGTCTTTTAACTCCAGAAAGTTAGGTTGCTCCCCATCTTTCACATTATCATCAACCTCTTTCTCTTGAGCACCACTTCTAGAGGACATGTTCACATTGACAATTAGGGGCTAAGATGGCTCAGTAGATACAGAAGGCCTGAGTTAGGGAACTTGAGGAACAACACCAGCCTTCAAAGTTGTCTCCAAATTTTGTATCTTTCGAGGAAATCAAATTGGAAAGCGATTAGAGTAAGGAGATAGGAAGCAAAGCAGAACATTGAAGGAAACGAAGGTGGTTTAGGGGTTAGAAATGGCAGTGGATTATGGGGTGGAGCTTTTGGTTTAGCTTTTAGATCTAGGAACTTTGAGAGATTTTTGGAGAAAATCAGTCAAAGAAATAAAAGGGGGGAGCAAAAGGAATCGGGGAAAGGTTTCGGTTTGAGAAAAGGTTGCTAGAGGATGGCGGAGAACACTGGCGTACGGCGGAAGTGGCAACCGAAATCTGGGTTATACAGCTACTGTTCTTGGTTTTCATAGCTTAGTGATAGAAAAAGGAAGTCCAAAGAGAGGAAAGGGAAGGAAGAAATGAAAAAAAAAAAAAAAAAAAAAAAGGATAAAGAAAAAAGAAAGTTTTTTTTTCTTTCATATTTTTAGAATTATGACGTGGCATCCACGAATCTGACATGACAGTGCTACGTGGATGCCACATCGGATTAATGAAATTGAATAAGTTGATGACGTGGTGATGCAGGAGCATTGAATTAAGATTATTCTGTTATGCCAATATTATTTAGTTATTAAATTTGAGTTAATGTTTTATGCCTTTTTAATATTTTATTAGGTCATGTGACTAGCATGTGACTTTTAATGAGTGAACTAGTATCCTAGTAAGGGTTAGTAGCCACTTAGCTTTTTATAATTATTGATTGAGACATTTATAATAAAGGTTTTTGAAGATCTTAAACCTAATTCTCTTGTCCTTTTTCAATTATAGTCGGTATCTCTTTCTTTTTATTTGTTGTTTTTGATCTTACCCTGTATCAAATTGGTATCAGAGCGAAACAGGTCCCAGTTTTGTTTCTAGATTTAAATTTAGCCATGGTTGGACGTGTTAAAAGCCGTGGAAGAGGGAATCAAAGTCAACAAACAGAATTGACTAAGATGAGGTGTATGATTGAAGGATTGAAGAATTGTCGCGGGCTGTACAAGCCTTACAACGACAAGGACATGTAGGAGCCGAATGGAGATTCCGGAAGGTGACCACGACCCTTTTGACATGCCGAAAGGTGGTCTTGACGATGAACTTGATGAGGGAGGCAGGGAATTATCGGATCCCATCTATGATGATTATAATGACGACGGTGATGATGTAGATATCTATCCAGTACAAGGAGAATCATTGATGGTCAGGAGGGTGCTGACAACATCCGAAACTAGCAAATTGAATGGGTTTCTAACAGCTGAAGAGTTGGAGGATGAATGCCAGGAAGCAGGACTGGTGTTCGTTGTTATCAGCAAGGTTATAAATAGCTCTGGCCGTGATGGAGACCTCAAAGAACGACCTGTTGTAGCTCAAAGGTTGTTGGATGAGTTCGCTGAGTTGGTTGGTGACACTTTGCCACAAGGCTTACCACCAATGAGGAGCATTCAACATGCCATAGACTTAGTACCTGGAGCATCTCTACCTAATCTACCAACATATGAATACCACCTGCACAACGGCTCGAGATGCAATAGCAAGTTGAAGAGCTGATGGAGAAAGGACTGGTGCGTTAGAGCAAAAGTCCATGTGCTTGTCCGGCCCTACTTGCCCCTAAGAAGGATGGTTCTTGGAGGACGTGTGTTGACAGCCATGCCATAAACAAAATTACTATCAAGTATCGTTTTCCAATTCCACGCTTGGTGGACATGCTTGATCAGTTAGTGGGTTCTAAGATATTCTCTAAGATCGATTTGAGAAGTGGATATCATCAAATTAGAACTGCGGGGAGGAGACAAATGGAAGACTACCTTTAAGACTCCAGATGGCTTATATGAGTGGCTAGTGATGCCTTTCGATCTTCCTAATGCTCCTAGTACATTCATGCGAGTCATGACCGAGGTACTTAAGCCTTTTTTGAAATCCTTTGTTGTCATTTATTTTGATGATATTTTGATATACAATCGGAGTGAAGAGGAGCATTTAGTTCATTTGTGCCAACCAGATCCTAGAAAGGTTCATGCAATTATGGACTGGCCAGTACCACAGTCAGTCAAGGAAGTTAGGAGTTTCCACGGACTAGCCTCATTTTATAGGAGATTCATAAGGAATTTCAGCTCCATTATGAGCCCCATCACTAAAACCTTGAAGAAAGATCATTTCGAATGGACAAATTCAGCTCATAAGGCCTTTGAGCGAATCAAAATACTTTTGATAGAAACACCCGTTCTTGCTTTACCAGACTTTGACAAGCTATTTGTTGTGGAATGCGATGCTTCCCATAACGAAATTGGAGCTATTCTTAAGTCAAGAAGGAAAACCTGCTTGTAAAAGTACTTGGATTGTAGAAAATGAGTTGAGGAAGATTGATCCTGAAATATATGCAGAAGCGGCCAAAGCTTTCTCATCAGATTCAGTTATCTTTCAACCTGGGGAGATTGATGCAGGAGCATCGAATTAAGATTATTCTATTGTGCAAATATTGTTTAGTTATTAATTTTGAGGTAATGTTTTATGCCTTTTTAATATTTTATTAGGTCATGTGACTAGCATGTGACTTTTAATGAGAGAACTAGTATAAAACCCTAGAAAGGGTTAGTAACCGCTTAGCTTTTTATGATTATTGACTGAGACATTTATAACAAAGGTTTTTGAAGATCTTAAACCTAATTCACTTGTCCTTTTTCAATTATAGCCAGTATCTCTTTATTTGATGTTTTTGATCTTACCCTGCATCACGTGGCCACTTTATTGCACATGTCAGCTTTTGTTTAGTCACTGTTCATTTCATCGTTGAGAGTTAACGGTGTTGGGGGTAGGTACCACATTGGTAAACAGAATAATAGTACATGCACTATATTGGACATTTTTAAAGTACAAGTAACACATTAGACAATTTCCTATAGTACATGGGTCAAATATGACATTAACCCTATTAGAAAAGGATACACCTTTTTCTCTTCCTTCCCATAGAATAACACTCAGATAAAATGAGAAAAATATATAGCATTAACTACAACTTTTAATTGTTATGGCTTGAGATCCCTACCGTTAATTTTTCTCCATCACTTTTCACACATGAGGGTGTTAGTATGGGTGTAAATAAGCAAAGATGCTCGTGAGTTACTCGAGCTCAGCTCAAAAAAATCTATAACTCGACTCAGTTCTCGTCGACCGAGCTCGAGCAACTTGAGTAGTCCAGCAAGTCGAATTCGAGCTTATTAGAGCTTGGCTAGAGAGCCCACTCAAGTTTTTTATTTTTAATTTTTTTACAATATATGTATTATATATCATATATATAATTTTTAATTAATTACTTACAAATTTACCCTCACTATATAAGAAACCCTAACTTTTCTCTTCATCTCTCCTCACTATCTTTCATAGTTCCAACTTACATAGTCACCCTCTCAACCCAAGCCCCAATTTTTCTTCTTCACTGCTGCTTCACCACTTATCAATCCACTTACCCATGTTACTCGGACTCGGGTGTGAGTGTCGGATACGAGTATGTGTCCGACACGAGTATGTTCAATTTTTTCTAAGTTTTTCCATGTATTTGGACGATCCTTAGAGGGTCATATCCCCATACCCATGTCCGAATATGCGTCAGACACGGGTATCGGACATGGGTACTTCAAGAAAAATGAAAAATCTGAGCAACATAGCCACTCACCATTAAACATGCAAAAAACAAATCCACAACCACACCAAGAGTTATAATCCTTCAAATCTCTTAGTCTTTCTTAATATCTTTTTGGGTCCTCTCTCAAATCAAAACTTTCCTAGGCATCAATCCTCTAAATCTCAAGTAGATAATGTGAAAGGTAGCATTAACTTTCTTTCTTTATAATTGTCATTTTTATTTATAGATTTCTCATCTTTTCAACCTCTATCTATTAGATTTTCAAAGCTAATTAGAATTTAAGTAAAAAATTCTAATCCACATCTTCATTCTTTGTTTGTTTCTATTTTTTTCCTTTTCTTTTTTCATATTCAATTTGCATAAATCTTAGTCAAATATTGCAGCAACTTTGTCAAGCTTAGTGTTTTGCTTCATTATCGAGCTTAATTAAGCGAGCTCGAGTAGCTCGACTTCTTTACCAAGTCAAGCTTGAGCCGAGCTTTGAGCCTTGAAGGCTTGGCTCGAATACACCCCTAGGAGTTAGGGACCAAGTCATTTATCTGAACCCCACAAATGTGAATGGTGATGAAATTTATCAAAAAGCAGTGGACAAAAGTAATGAGATGAGCCCAACCAACTTATTTTAATTTTTACTTCTAATAGGAAAAGGTCAGGAAAACAAAAGGCAAAATCAGGCTACAACTCTTGCCTTTTACATTTATAGAAGCAAAAGTCAATATTTTTAGTCTTGACACACTACCAATATTTTGGGGGTAAGGTGCAGTGCACTATTTGTCTTTAACCTTTTAAAAATGATTTTGATCCCTAAACTCCATTTAAGTCCTGAATATCTTTAAATTATTACAACTTTGTTAAAATTGACAAAAAAAGGCTTTCATGGTACTACTCTTTTTTGACATTGGGACACTTTTGTTTAGCATTATTAGTTTTTTTTTTTTTTTCTTTCGTTTCTTTACATAAGAACTAAAGTTTAACATGTAAAGAGCTTCGAGACAAAAATAAAGCTTCATTAAAACCTTAGTATTATGAGATTCTAAACTAATTCATTTTGAATATCTTTATCAATTAAAGAATTTATTTTCTCATTTTTAAAGAAAGAAAACAACAAAATGCTTCTAGCATACTTTATGGAAAATCTCCAAAAATAAGAAACGTGCTTTTCAGAAAGTAAAAGGGTTTCCCTTTCTATTTTGTTCTTTAAAAAAATAGAAGCATCACCAAATCTTGCTGTTGTAATTACTAATATAACTGTATTTCGACAATTCCTTTCCAAAACCAACCAAACAATCAATATTTGTCGAATAGACAACTACAGAAGAGAAAGTAAGAAAAAATATAAGATTATTAAAGCACCCAGAAACTTCTGAGAAAGGAGAATCATAGTGCTGAGAGATTAAACTTTCTAGGAAGAATTGAGGGTGGATAGGAAGAGAAAAAAAAGGAGGGAGGCTGTGTAAGGGTGAAAGAGGAAGAGAAAGGAACATGTTAACTCCACCACCGCTAATTATAAGTTTTTTCAAATTCCACTCTGACCAAAAATCACAAATGTTCAGATCAAAATATACCATCAGAACCAACTTATTCATTATCATGCACTGGTAGCATAGGCAATAGCTAGAATTTTTTTTAAAATCATTAACAAGGTTTCCACTAGCCTTCTCACTGAGGACAAGTAACAAGGTAGCTATAGATTTTTTTTTTCTGTCACTTAAAGTTCCCACACCCATATTACTAGAAAGATATAGCAAAGACAATCACATCACAAATAAATAAATGAAATAAAATGTGCATGGGTTATCTTAACAATTAACAATTAAAGTTGAACATGTACTACAAAAGTTATAGGTAAATCAAACAAATTGGAAACGGCAAGAATCAAGACAAGTGCTTAGTACCTGTAGGGCCAAACCGTAGCCACCACTGACATCTTGTTCAAAATAAAGTAACTGAAATTTTTAAATTAATGAAACAGTGAGTTGCTATATAGTTTTGACATAGTGCCACTCAGAAGAGACGCATTGCACACACACAGAAACACACAACAAGAGAGCAACAGAGAGAGAAGTGATGAGACGGGGCACAGAATCAAACACTTCAGAGTCATTTTGAAAAGAACATAATATCACTCAAGAAAAGTTTTACAGATAACACACCTTGAATTTGCTTTGTGTGGTTGAAGTTACCCTCACAACAATCCCAGCCTCAGCTTGTTCATCACTTATTGTTACACCAAAAAAGTGGGCACATTGCTTGTCGACCTACCGAAAAATGCATGAGAATTTGAGAAAGTGTCTGAAAGAATATGGTGAATCAGCTAGAGAGAAACTAAGCACCTTTCCACTAACTGATGATCCAATAGGAAGGGGTCTAATTGTTACAGTTCCATTTAGAGCTTCTTCAAGAACATTAGCTGAGATTGTAGTCTTGATAGGGACACCAAGCTTGCTAAAGACATATATTTAAGAAGCAGGGTAAAAGAAAGAATAAGTGACTTAGAAATAACTAAATGCCGCATAAAAGTTCCAATATTTCAATGGATGTCTCACCTGAATAATGCTGCAAACATTGTATTAACAGTTCCCAGATTGGATAAATCAATCTCCATATCCATCGAATCTTCAACAGCCTTATAACATTTGTTGAGAAAAGAGAAAAAAGATTTAGGTTTTGACTTGTCATCATAAAAGGAATAAAAGGTAGAAATTATGAACAAGAGAAAAGAAATAGAACTGGAGGAAACAAATACAATCTTAAGTTAACAACATCATCAAGGAAATTTACAAACTAAGATAGTGCCTTCAATGATAAATGCAGATAGATTCTTTAAACTTTAGTCAGTGACGCGAGGTTGCACAACAATATTCGATGGAATTAGATAGAAAGAAGCAGGAGGAGCAGGAGCAGGCAATACCAAATGGCATGGGAATAGGAGATGGTTATGTGACACAAGATGCAAATGTAGGTGATTTAGTACTTAATGCAGACTAGTGTTGCAAAGTGGTTAATCTGAAACAAGAAAGAAATGTGATAAAGTATGTAGGGATCATAAGGAACAGTTGGTTTCCTAGTTTCTAGTGGTAAAACTAGAGGGAAAATTTAAAAGAAAATAAAAGCCAAAATCCTCAATTGGTGATCTGAGGAGATATTTATAGTCTAAGGGGGATGGATTTCCATCAATAGAAGTCTCCATGGCATGTCTCAGTCAATCAATCAAAGGAAGAATATAAATACCTCTCTCTTTGTGTGTATGGCGTTCATGTTTGAGAGAGACAAAGAGAGAGACCAAGATATGATAGAATTTGCACAATACTTAAAAAATGATGGTGGGGAGCTTCATCTCCCATTAAGAACCCAAACAAGCCATCTTAAGGCATCCTCATATTTTCGATTAGACTCAATATCCTACAAGTAAATTCAAGGATCGAGTCTATACACAAAATCTTCAAATACATACAACCTAAAACATGTGCCACATTAAATAATGTGCTTTTTAAGTTAAAGCTGTAACAAATTGGAGCAAAATATTAAAAATTATAAGGTGGAGATCTGATTACAAGCTGAAAGAGCCACATACATTACAAATAAATCACGGACCTAGTTCCAAAATATGCACGAATAAAAATAATTTTATATAAAAGGGAAAATCATCTTATAACACAACTCATCTAAGCCTAACAAACTACTTGCGGTTGGTTATATGATGTAGAGCAAGGAGGAGAATAGGAAGAAAATATAGACTACTAAGAAAATATAAACAAAAGGGGGCAAATAAAGAAATAGAGGGGGAATGGGAGGCAAGGAAACATCACCACTTAAAACTCAAATCTAAATTCATAACCCCAAATGTCCTTATAATTCTTTAAATACTAAAAACTATGATTGAAATGTAAAATTTTGTAACAATAGTAAAACAGTTCTCTAAATAATTGAATCCTTCCATAATCACAATCTTGTCTCGTGTCATCAAGTCAATTTTTCCAATTAGATGTTTTCCTAGAGGATTTTGATAATTAGATTAACGATCCATAGTACTCCATAAGAAAGGGGAACTTAAGAGAACCTATTAAGCAAGTATACAAATAGCCCCTACATACCCGTATCATATTCAGATTCAACAAGGATACATTATTGAAATGGTTAGATACATAACCCAAATCCTTATTTTCTATTAAGCCCCATCACAAGACCAACGTTACCCATCACCTCATTAGTTGCCAATCAAAACCTACACTAATAGTCGCCAAGCTACCACATTATCTAACATATCCATGATACATTACCATGAACGTTAGTAATGCCATGTCAAAGCTTTGGCAAAGAGTCTTCACTACTAATTTTGATGTCCTAATTCCATTTTTGAGATTCATTTTACAAGATTCATCCTCTAGAGGTCAGATTCTATACAATCAATTTATGAAGCATTTATATTGAGATTTTAAAATGTGCTAGTTGAAAACTAATTCATGATTTGGAAGATCATATTGATGAAGCCTCTATGCACTTTATTGAAGTGGAGATAAAGAAAATCCCACATCTGTTAAATTGGGGCCACATGGACACATAAATATAACAAGGGCCACTCTACCTATTGCCAATTGGTTTTAGGTTAGATGTCTAACATGGTATTAGAGCAAGTGTTGCCCTCGTTTGTTAGGCCCTTCGTGATAGATGTGTTATGCCTACGATGCAAAGTTCATACCGCAAGATAGATCCATTATGCCTACACAAGAAGTTCATGTCTCGTGATAAGTCCGTTGTCCCTACACATTAGGGGGGGTATTGAAGTGGAGATCAAGTGCTAATATCTTCAAGAAAATAGATGCAGTATTGAGAATTTTCATCCTTTAGTACTTTAAATACCGTGATCCTAAAAGTTAGTTGTTTTAAAGTGAGAAAACACTTGAAAATGTAAAGTCAAATATAAGTATAATGGTAAACGTAGAGGGTTTCTAGCTTCCATTTCAACCTCACGATCTCAATGATGTTCCTCCAGAATACTTGCAGAAAACAGTTCAATTGTAAATACAAAAGTTAAGGGAATTAAATAACTTAAGGCTGACATTGAAGAAGTTAAAATTGTAACCAAGTCAATAATTCTTGAGGACAAAGACAACAATGATGTGAAAAAATTATTGACCCTTGACGAATCAAATGGTTGAAGCAAGAGGTGAAAGTTCCTAAATAAATGCAATGAAATATGATCCGTTTAAAAAAAGCCAACTAGAAGTTGAGATTGTGCAAGTATAATCTAAAGATTATTTGATCAGGGATGCCCAAGCATGTAAAGAGTTCAGTTGGCATACTTGATGAAAATCCTTGCATTCAGTTTATTATTCTAGATCTAGAGGCAAAAGATTAGGTCCATCCAACCAATGGGAAGTTTAATAATGTTCTATTTGGTAAAAGTTGTTCCATAAAATTTATTCTGTGTTCAAGGATGAGGTAAAAGCAGCTCTATTTACAATGCTTATGCACATCAAGAACTATTGTCGGTATTGCTATTCAAGGTTCCTCGTCATTTATTTCACTCCAATGCTTCAAAATCAAGGGTTAATTATCTCTACCATCAATAGATCTATGCAAGACAAGATCGTGTCTATAAAAGGATTAAATCATTTAAGAATTTGTTTTAATAATGTTATACATGTTATGTGTTCAATTGTAAATTGATACCTCTACCCCAAAAAGGTTGTCAATGTTTGACTTTTCATGGTCAATTTTTTTTTTAATTTTGACCTTTTATTTTAAATTTATTATTGATTAAAATGTGAAAGAAATACTTTTTACAACTTTGAGTAGTTTTTAGATATATATATATATATATATATATATTTAAAAATAATTTAAGTCAAAATTGATAAAAATTGACTACCAAAAGTCAAAACAATGACAAACTTTATGGAACGGAGTTAGTAGTATTTAAGGAATTATTAGGCCATTTAAGGTTATAATTGGTATGTTTTATTAATGCTAGAACTCAGGGAGTAACCTATAACTACCTTTTATTTCAGTTTAGAGCAACTTTGATCAATGAGATATTATGAAATGAAATTTGAGATTCCAATGTTAAGATTCTCCTCTTGCCTTGGTTCTCTTTGTTCTTCCCCATTCTTTTATCTTCCTTCTATTTCCTTTTTCCTCCCCTTCAGGGGGAGAGAGTATTAACTGTTAAAAACCACTTAAGACTTTCTAAAAAAATGCACTAGTCAAGTACTATCCAATTTGGATAGGAAAAATAGAAAGAAAACTGCACATAATTGAACTGCCCATGTTGATCCCATAACATGCTTTTGCTTCCAAAATATAACAATCTGTCATTATAAGGCAGCAACTTCCATTTTCACAATCAGACCTAATGAATTAGAATTCTGCCAAGAGATCCCAAAGAAAGGTAAGAACCAAATAATTCTATGATATACCTGGTCTTCAAGTTGAGTGCCATTTTACTGCGCATTCCCTATAATTCCTGCCTCTTTAATAGGCAATTATTTCATACCAAAAGATATAAGGCAAAAATCAATCAGTACCAAGGCCACTCCAAAATGTCAGAGATAGCACCTTCCTCTATCTATTTTGCTTCTGCATATGGCTTTTCTAGGTTCTGGCTTTAACAAACCCTACCTTAAACCTAATAATAAAGAGAATCCAAGCAAAATATATCCCAGATAGTATGAATAGAAGCAATTTCAATTTTACGCTTGAGTCTAGCATTTCATAATAGTCAACTAAACATACTATGGGGGAAAACCATTTTTTCTTCCCTGACGTAAAAGAGTTCTTGGTCCATCAGAATCAGTGGTTCATTTTCTACATCAATTTGTAACTCTTAGCTTTGCAACCTTAAACTAAAACTGATCTCAATAAAACTTTTTCTAATCATAAATACATTGTTTCCTTTTGAATTGAAGTTCATCATAAAATCTAAATTTACAGCAATTGCACCAATCCCTGAGCAAGAAACTCTTAGTTTCTCAACAAGAAAGTGAGACTCGAATAAAGAAAAATGTTTACATAACAGGAACACTGAATAAAGGAAATGAACCTTGAAACATATGTTGCAATGCTTAATTCTGTACAACATACAAAGACATATAAAGAAAACATTGAACATAATGAAGAATTCTAAAACATTGTGAAAAGAAAGAAAAGCACCTCAAACCCCGCACTGTCATATTGTCTTCTCTTTTCTGGGTCAGATAAAATGCTATAAGAATATGCAACTTCCTTAAAAAGCTCTGAAGCCTCAGGGTTGCTGGCATTCTTGTCAGGATGATACCTGTCAAAAGAACAAAAAAGCAAATATAAAGAAATCCAGGTAAAAATTAAGCCAAACAAACAAGCTTTTGATTGTAACATTAAAACTTAATAACTCGGTCATAATTCTTGTAGGTCGGAGCTATAGATCTGTCATTTATAAATGGATCAAGAAGAATATGACAATACAATCTCGTCTGTAAGATTCCATTCACATTTCAAATTTTACTAATTAGTTTTAGTTAGTATGCAGCTAGATGGGTATCATTATTATAATGTCACCAGCTCATATATGAAATATTTTCATAATAACTCATAAAATACAAGAAGCACTCAACTTGCAAAGGACAACAAAATAAATCCCCACTGAACTTAATTACAAGAGGAACTGGCACAGTCAAAGAAAGATTTGCTGGAAGCTCAGCAACACACATTTGTTCCTGTAACAATCTGGCTCGACTATTTTTTTCATTGTCAGCGATTCCACCAAAGAATCCACTAGGAAAGAGACTTCCTACAAGTATAAGAACTCTTCATAGAAGTTTCCAATTAATATCTCGATCACTTTCACCAACAAGATGTTGCAAAATTTCCCCCATTAAGCCATTAGCCTCATTGAGCCATAATTCAGCTTGCAATTAAACTTAAATGCAAAATTTTTGCAATCGTCAACTTCCTATTAGCTCAAAACCTAATCTAATATTAACGCGACAAAAACACTGCAGAACAAATCCACAAAATTCAATAAGAAAAGCAAAGAAAAAAAGAACCTTACTTGAGAGCTAGCTTTCTATAAGCAGTTTTGATCTCCTGATCAGTGGAATCCCTTGCAACGCACAAAACTTCATAAGGGTCACGACGCATAGCCGGGGCCGATGGTCCTTCCATCTCCTTTGAATGCATCTCCTTCCTTTTTTTCCTCGCTTATCAAAAACTCCCTTCAGATATGCCTAAATTAAAGGCGTAAATCTACAAATCTAGAAACAGAAAAAGAAAAGCTAATAAAAGATCAACATTTTTCAAAGAGGAAAAAAAAAAAAAGAATTACACGGAATTCAACGCGGTATTGGATCAATCCATTTCTTTCTCTAGGGAAAAGAAAAAGCAAAGAAATAGTAATAAATAACAAAAACAAATAGAAAGAAAGAAAGTAAAGATCTAACTTACAAAGAATAAAAATGGGAAAATGAAGGAGCTAGGGTTTTGAAATTTCAAATTTACAGAAGGCCAGAACTAAAGAAGAATTGACCCCTTGTTGTTTCTTAATTTTCGTAAGTGTTTCTGTTTTTCTTTCCTCGTCAGATACGAAGACATTGAGATGATGTAAGAAATACTCGATTCTCCTTTTTTCTTTGTTGTTGCCGAGTGTGTTTGCGCATTTTTTAAACTTAATTAATATTATATTAGACCTCGCACGATTTCGTAAAAATCAAATATTAAATATACAATAACAATATTTTAAAAAATAAAAATTAATAATTAAATTACAAAAAATTAAATATTTTATAAAATAACAAAAAAATTTGTCATAACAATTTAGAGTTATAAACAATTTATAAAAGTCAACTTAAGAGATAAATCTAAGTGAAACAAATTTTTTTCTAAATTGAATCACAATGACAAATTATATAAAATATAAAATGAATTGAGACACGACACAAACACAACATAAAAAAATAATTAAAACATAACACGAAAAATTCGATAAGAATACACAAACATGTAAAAATATATATAAAATGAATTATTAACTTGTAAAAATTTATATAAATTTATAGTACTTTATATAAATTATTAACTTGTAAAAATTTATATAAATTTTAAGACTTTGAAGAAAAAAAACACGAATATGTCAGGAACACACAAATTTTTCTCTAAATCAAATCACTATGACAAATTATGCAAAATATGTCATGAATTGAGATACGACATGAACACATAATTTTTTTTCTAAATTGAATCACAATGAAAAACTATGTAAAATATTAGATGAATTAAAATCCGATACGGACATAACATAAGAAAAAATAAGTAAAACACAACACGTAAAATAACATGAACACGAACACAAAAATAAAAAAAAATTAAAACACAACACGAAAAACAATATGAACACGACACGAATATACAAACGTCTAAAAATATACATAAAATGAATTATTAACGTGTAAAAATTTATATAAATTTATAATACTTAAAAAAAAATACGAACACGTCACGAACATAAAATAGAAAAAATAACACAAACACGATACGGATACACGAACATTTAAAAATATACATAAAACGAATTATTAACGTGTAAAAATTTATGTAAATTTATAATACTTTAAACACACAAAAAAAACACGAATACATAAATTTTTCTCATATTTTTTTCTCCTTTCCAACTAAAAAAAAATGGGACCCACTCAAAAAAAATTGACACGTGGATAAGCTCAAAATTGTGCAAAAACTATCAGATTTATTGTATGGATATTATTTATAATAATAATATTTTATTAAATATAAAATTGATAATTTTATTTATTATCATATATATATAATATAATATATATAACAAATTATATGTTAATCGTGTAAATCATGTAAATCATGTATCATATATATATATATATATATAATATAACAGGATATATGCTGACTGGGTAAATATTTGTTGATATGAACGCTTAGGTGGACAGCTCCTTTTAATGACACATAGGATAATGTTATATATATATATATATTAATGATGAGATAATTCTATTTAATAAATTATTTAAATTCAAAATTGAAATTTATCCAAATTGAAATTTTTTAGATAATAAATAGGATAATATTTATTAGATAATTCTATTTAATAACATATAGGATAATAGGGTAATATTTATTAGTTAGATTCACATAAAATTGAATGATTTTTTATTTTACTGAAAAAGTTTTTATGAAATTGTAAATATTCTATAAATTTTGGATGATGGAAGTTCATAAAACTTTTACTTTTTTTTTCATTATTTTGGGTAAGAAAGGAGAGACCATTGTCCCTGGCGGAACCGGTGACAAAAGCCTCGAAGCTTAAGAATATTTAGCTGAAGGTGCGGGGAACGTGCGGCGGAAGAGGGGATTCCGATTGATGAGAACAAGTTCAAGACAAGGTAGAGGGGCTAATATTTAACCTTTTTGGTGGAGCTGATCTTTAGGATGTTTATCATTATGATATAAGAGTACTAGAGTGCTTTTTAGTTAATTTTCTTTAAGTTGATGAAAAATAGAGTCATGATTTATTTCAAACATGTTGAAACTCTTTTTTCCTCTTTTGTCTCTCATTTTTGTGTTTGATGCATCAAATCTATGTAATAATAGTTTTTATATGCGTTAGTGTTTTTGTTAGATATTTGTTTGAATTGAAATCGAATATTTAAATTATTAGGGTTAAAATAAGTATAATTTCATTAATTATAATCAAATATCTTTGATTATGTAATTAGTTACTCTTGAAAAATTACTTAAATGATTTATATCACAGATGTGCTATAAGTATTTTAAAATTTAACTTGATAATATTATTTTTTATATGATTTATTTTTTCTAAGTTACCTTTTTATTTTTATGAAATTTCAGATTATTATCAAATTAAAAAAGTATGATTTATTCCTTGAAAATACAGATGTACAATTCAAATTTTGTAAAATTTTTAACGTTTACTATTATTATAATAAAAAAAAAAATCCGTGCATGCTTAAATGGCAATATATTCTGACATGAACTTTTACGAGAATACCTTAAATTTTTGACACGTAGGGCAAATTTAAATTTAATTATATATTATATTTAAATTAAAAAATTTCAAAAAAAAATATTTATCTAAAATTTTTAATTTTATATTTAACAAATCTAATCTATTCACTTAATCTTAAAATATATATTATATTTTAAATTAAAAATAAATTATTTTTATTAAATCTTAAATCTTAAAATTACAAAGATTACATGTTAATTTGAATTAAATTGTTTATCTGGATTTTAAATATATATTATATTTAAATTTAGGATTAAGGAGTGAATTATATATTTTTAGGTAGTGATAAAAATAACACTTATTTTATTCCCGCATATATTTATCATATTAAGAATAATATGTTTATCAAATATATGCATACTATTATCATAATAAATATAAATCACATGCGTTTATCTAATATAATTGTAAATAAAATGAATAAAATAGATTATTTTAAATTATTTTTATTAATATAATAAAAAATCAAATATAAATCTAATCTAGGATAATAAATTGTTTTAAATATCATTTTAAGTGCGTTAATCTAATATAATTTTAGATTATTTTTATTAAAAAATAAAAATATTTTTGTTTGTAATTCATACTAATTTTTAAATATATTAAGAAAAAATATAAAATATTATTAATTAAATGAAAATTTAAAATTATAAAAAAAATATAATATTCATTTCATTTCATTTTAAACATATAGATATATATTTTTGATATATCTATATTTTTTTCCTAATACAAATATATCACGTAATATGAGGATAAAAATATCATTATATCAAATTATCCTAAATTTAAAATTTTTAATTTGCATATATAGCACATATATCAAATTATAATATTATATAATATATTTATCATTTTTAGGTAGTGTTAAAATTTTATATATTTTTCATTATATGTTTTGAAATATATATTATTTAGGCAGAGAAGTGAATCTTCTACTATTATTTTTTATCCTATATTTATATTATATCACTTATTTTCTTATCTGTTTTATTTTTAATATATCAATATTATTATAAAATTATGGATAAAAATATATTATATTTAAATTTAGTTGCTTATCTGGATTTTAAGTTTTAAAGAAAATTTGAATGTGATGAGTTTTGAATTAAAAGATTGAATTTATCTCAATATTAAATTGTAATAAAAATTTTGAACTTAAAAAGTTAATCATATTTGATTTAGATTTTATTGGCTATATAGATATCTATTTTTTAAATATACTTTAAGGGATATGTGTTAGCTTGCTAATCCCGTTTATAAAATTTAAAAATTTCACTCACAATAAATTAGATATTTTTTAATTTTTTTTTGTTTATAATAATATCAATAAATGAAGTAGATTTTACAAATGAGTGCAATAAGAGTATTTATCCCATTAAAACATTGATATTAATAAATATTAATAAATTATAATTAGGAAAGCTAAGAAATGATATTGGACATTGACATTTATCAAAATAAATTTTATAGTTTTAAATAATTTTTTCACTTTAACCATAATTTCTTATTAGAATGCTATTTTCTATGCACTTTAATTTTTATTATTTTGTTATATGTAGTTATCGCTTCTATTTTTTATATTTAATATTTTTTTAATTTTATAAATCAATTAAATTAATGAATATATAAGAATTTAATTATGCTAATTTTATAACTGTATAATTATATATAGTAAATCAATAAAAATATATATTTTATAAAGATAATATTAAAATTAAAATGAATTTTGTAAAGAACAAAAATTAAATTATAAAAATATAATAAAAAGTTCTGTGCATCGCACGGATTAAAAAAACTATTATATAATATAATAAGTTATAAGTTTATATGACAAATTTTGCTTACTTAGACACCTACGTGGATATCCTATAATTTTGACATGTAGAATAATATATAAAATTATACAATTTTAAAAATAAAAAAATGCCAATTTGAAATTTAAAAAATTGCTATCCGAATCAACAAAATTTTCTTTTTCAAAATTCAAATATCTTAAATATGATTTTTATCATTACAAATTAATTTCTTATATTCAACAAGCAACCTATTAAAACATTAACATTTATGAATATTAATAAATTAAAATTGAAAAAGCTAAGCAATGGTTTTGAACGTTGATATTAAAATTGGGATAGCAATGCTTTTTTTATGAGCGTATAATTATACATAATAGATCAATAAAATATGTAAATTTTAAAAAGAACAAGAAATAAATTATAAAAAATATAACAAAAAATTTGCTGACATAAATGTTTACGTGAATATCTTCTCCTATTGACACGTAGGATAAGTAAAAGTAAAAATAAAAATATTTATTATCAACTCATTAAACTTTAAAATTCAAAATCAAAATTGAATTGTAAGAAAAATAATTTATTCTCAATATTTGTTATTCAATAATTAAAAAATTAAAATTATCCATTTAAATAATTAAATTTTTAATTTTAAAAATATTTGTTATGCAATAATTGAATAACTAAGCATATATGGATGTCAGAAAATCTAACCTTGAATATTTCAAGAGCCATTTACAAGTACGGCAAAGAAATGAAAGTTTAATCTACGGAATAATTAAGCATATATAATTCTATATATTTAATAAATTAATTCATAATTTAATTACCTTTTAACAATATAATTTCATAATTTTTAAAATAAAAAAATATTTTTATTAATTGATATAAATATATAATTATATATAAGAGTTTTATTTATTTTTATCATATAATTTTTATAATTTTAATACTATTTACCATATATTTGTTTTTAAAAAATTTGTTTCTTTTTATGATATGTCATTTTAATATTTGAAATTTAGGTACGTTATAAATTTTGAAAGTTCAAATGTAAGTGCGCATAAAATGCTAATTTATGTGTGTTTATAAATATTTAAGTAGATAAAACTATCATGTGCATTACACAGGTCACAAACTAGTTTTTAATGTATATTGAATAAAAATATTATTATATATAATAATTTAAAAAAAAAAAGTCCTTAAGGCACCCTAAGATGATCCTTCTTTGATTTAGCTCCCTCTTTGTTCCTCTTTACTTATTTGGAAAATTCTAAGATAAGTTAGTTAATATAAGCTTCATATCAGCTTAAAAAAAATATTGACTGTTAGATGAAAAATGGTTCATCTGAATCATTGAAACAAAAAGAAATAAAAATTTGATGAAACCAGTTAACCCGATAACTCTCACCCCATATAACCAAACCCCTCTCCTCCAAAATCATCAGCTCAAACAAAAATTTGAAACCCCAACACTCACCTTTGAACCGAAACACCAACAAAGTATTTCATCTGCCATCTCCGCTTCAGCCTCCACCTCCATCTGCCAGAGCTACTCCCTCCTAAAACAATCATACCTGAAATTCAGACACTTACCCTCGATACCCAAACCCCTCTCTCACAAAATCATCAAAGCATGAAAATTTTTGAAACCTTAACCCAGACTCTCTAGTCCGAAACCCTAACCAGATTTTTCATCTACCATCTCCGCTTCAGTTTCCACCTCCATCCGCCAGCGATACCCTTCATCTTTTAAATCATCAAACCCTAAATTTAGAGATAACCCTCAACCCGATCCTCTAAACTGAAGCCCTAAAATTGTCAAAACCCTAACCACCTCTATCCGCCTTTGAGCCGACTATATTCCTTTGAAAAACCCAAACCCCAAACCCATCCCAAAACCCTCGAGTTCTCTCTTTGAACCAAAACCTCAATTTTGAAAAAAACCCTCCCATCCATCCGCTGCATCTGAGTTCAGGTTTTTTTATTTATTTATTTTGTGTGTATTTTTCTGAGGTTGTAATTTGTTTTGTGTTAAAATGAGAACTACTGGTATTGTTTTTCTGTTTTATCCCTTGATTTGTGAGGTATAAAAATACTGTAACAACCTCGGAGGTATGTCGTTTCTTCTGATAAACATCTACTATTTCATAATGTTGGTGCTTAGCTTAGTTCTTAGTAGATGACAAGTGCATGCCACTTCAGGATCTTCAGTTTCTTTCCTTCTTCATAGCTATTGAGCATTCAATCATCATATTTATTCCAAGACATGAAATTTTATTTGGTTTTTGGTTAAAACTACTTCTTGAGTAGTTGCTACTTACTAGGTACACTTGCTTTGATATTTTTATTTAAATTATGTGGCAGGTTATTCCATTTCTGGGCTCTTTTGTTGACATAGCATAATAGGCATCTTTGTTCAGATGCTTAAGATCTTCATAAAAGTTGCATTAGAAAAGTTTTCAGTTGATGTTATCCATTGATGCCAATTTTGCCTTACAGAAATAGATGAACTTGAATAGTTGAAGACATAGAAGCATGTATAATTTCATAGTGTTTGGGGAATTAATAGACCATCAAGCTTTTTTAACTATTTTCTACTTGTAGTAATGCCCGATGTTAACTAGCATGACAAATAGCAACATTCTATTTAGGATATTTTCATATTTTGTCATTTTTCTTGTAAAGTTATATTAAATGAGTATTATTTGGAAACTGATTTTTGAGGTATAAATAGAGAAGCTGGTAGGAATGTTAGTTGTAACTTAGAAACTGATTTTGTTTTTTATTTTTGAATGCCTAAACTTGATAAATTTGCAAACATTGGTTGCTTTGAATATGGATAATTCCTTGATTATGCATTATGTTTAATTTATTATAGATTGAAATACATGGTAGAAGTTGGAGAAGATGTGGAGTTCAAAAAAACCTGTATGGAACAAAGTAAATTGCAAAATAAAACAAAGACACCCATGAAGGTGGTTAAACCCTAAAGGTGCCTTTTTGAATTACTAGTAAGTAATTCTACAATTGATTCTAAGTTCAATTCATTAGACATAGGAATAAGCATATAGAAAATATTGTCATAACGTGCCAAATACGAATTCAGCATGCTAGACACAAATCATGGAGTCGCCACTAATCATCTTACTAGGTGTGATTAATCACCTATATAAATCTATCATTTTTAAAGTAATCCTAAGCTTGACTAAGGCACTCTAAAAAGAATAAATTTCGATCTACGTCTTAAAATTAGGTTCGGGAGTTTGGTTACGTGTGTGAAAGAATTAGCACCCCCACAACGCCTATCTAGAAATAGTACCTAATTAGTCTTGTGATACTAAAAAGCCTTAACTAAATGGTCTTATTTATCCTTAACTTCATTTTAATTTATTCAAGTTAAAAATATTGGAAACAATTTTTTAGGTCTTCCTTCCATTCGTTTTGGAGAAATTGCTAAAAAGTTTCCTCACCTCGAGAGTATTCAAAAGAAACCATTCGTTCCCCTGAAGAGGCTCCGTCATCGAAAAAGTTAAATTTTATGGAAAAGACACTTAAACCTAAGTCTAATATTCAAAATTAACTCACATTTTATTCACTGTTCAAAAAATAAATCTTTACCTTAATATCGAAAATTATCTCGTTAAAATCCTTCCATTCATTATGGAGAATTTTTAAGAGAGTTTTCTCACCTAAAAAGTTCTCAGAAGTCAACCATTCGTAACCCCCTTGAATTTCATCATTGGAAAAGATCTTAATTTATTTTTTGATTTTTAATTAAGCATCAATTATGAAGAATTATGACTTAATAAAAAAAAAATTAATTATTTCAAAAAAAATAAATTTTGACCTTTTAGGTATTGAAAATTATCCCTTAAAAACCCTTCCATTCATTGTGGAAAAATTTTAAGAGAGTTTTCTCACCTAAAAATTTCTCAAAAATCAACCATTCGTGACCACCTCGAATTTCAATCGGTCTTAATTTATTCTTTTAATTTAATCAAGCATCAATTATGAGAAAAAATAAATAATAGATAGATAATCAAATAAACTAATAGACAAAATAACAAATAAGTAAATAATCAATATACAGCAATTTACTCAAAAAAATATTAAAAAATAACATAAATAAAACTTAATCATAAATATACCTGCAATAATCAAACTAAATAAAATTAGCCCAAAATTATTAATAATAAAAAATTAAAAAAATAATATCAAATCATGATAAAACAAAAATAAGAAATAAAATAACAAAACACTAAAAGAAATAAAAAACAAAAAATAGAAAAACAAAACACTAGCATCCGGGTCAGACCCAGGCGCTGGTTGGCGCGCGGGTCCTGTGACCCGGCTCGAATGCTAGCTTTAAAAGCAGATTTTTTTTAGAGTCACTTTTTTACCTTTAAAAAAAAAAAAACCTCATCCTCTTTCTGATCTCTCTCTACCTCAAGAACACTAATGTCTATTCTTCACGTTTCCAGATTTCGGTGGTCGTCCATTGTGTTTGTCGTCGCTCGCTGTTGGTCTCCGTCGCTCGTCGCCGTCTGCCGCCGATACCAAAACCCAAAAAAATCCCAAAAAACTCTAAATCTTTCTCTCGATCTCCTGAACACCAAAATCACCTTGGATTCTTCGAAATCAACACCAAAAAACTCAAATCTAAGTGTGAATGCATCGGCTCTTTTCTCTCCGATCTCCTCCTGCAACCGTCCGAAAACCTCCAAAATTTGACCGAAGCCTCCTCTCACCCTTTCCTAGATTCCTATCGTTGGGATTCTCGAAACAACAACTAGAACCCGAAAACCCAAAATTTCCTCCTTTTTTGCTATTGTTTTTCCGATAGTTGTGTCCTTTTTTCTATTCAATTGTGTGATTTCTAATGTTGATTATGAGTGCTTATATAGGAAAATCCAGGAGAGTCCTAGGGTGTTTTGATCTGGAGTTCTAATCCTGATCAAGATAAAAAAAAATCCTTTTTTCCACATTTATTCCAAATTTCAGAGTTTAATCTTGATCTCAAGAGGAGTTTGGATTTGGCCAAACTTTGTTTTTTTCTTTTTCGGTTTTTCCATTTTTTTTGGTGTTATGATTTTTTCCTTTTTTTATTAATAATCACGAAAATAAAAATTAAAATTCAGGAATTAAAATTAAAATTAAAATTAAAATTAAAACTAAAACTAAAATTAAAGTTAATAGACAAACATCCAAACAAAAATGGGTGTCTACAGCTACCCTTCTTTGTGCATTGAGAATCAGGGGACGTGCAAAGACGTAAACACCTTAAATATTCTCAAAAATTTAAAGCAAATCTCATCGTAGAAATGTTCATCTAAACGAGGCATAAACTTTAAATAAATCCAACGTGAAAATATACTTTTCCGTCGAGGCTTCAACTTTAAATACCCAACAGAAAAAACTCCTCATAAAAGGGCATCAACTTTAAATACCCAACGAAAAAAAACTCCTCATAACGAGGCATCAACTTTAAATACCAAACGAGAAAAACTCCTCTTAACGAGGCATCAAATTTAAATACCAAACGAGAAAAACTCTTCCCCTAGCATGGATTTCAACAGGACTCCATTCCTACCTTGATGAAGGTTCTCTTGTTCAGCTTGTGTGGATTACCGTTAGATGTCAAGCACTTGGGTGGCTTAAAGTCTCGGGATTTCTTCTTGGTGTTTAAGATTGCATAGGCTGTTTGAAAACTCAAGATTACTAAATCTTTGAGTTAAGGTATGATTCTTCATCATATGTATGCTTTATAATTGCTATATCACATTAAAATTCTACAAGCATGATCCTTTGAAGATTCGACTACTTCTCTGTTTATTTAATCCTCTGCGTTCATGTTCTACATTAAATCTTTTCTTGTTTGAGCATGAGGCTGAATCTAACAAAATTGACTCTTAGATTCTTTTCCACTAATATAAAAAGACATCTTAGAAGTTTTCTCGCCTCAATAGTATTTAAGAGAACTAATCTTCTCCTTGAAAAAACTCTGTCGCCAGATTATTTAGTTTTATTTAAGTGTTAAAATATTGGAAAACTTTAATTTTAAGTTTTTTTCCACCATTTGTGCTAGATTCCTAAAAACTGCCTCACCTAAAAATTCTTTGAAATTGATCATTCATAATTTTCTTAGAATTTCATCATTAAAAAATAAAAATAAAAATTTATTATTTTAATTTGTTTTTTTAGTTTATAAGTTTCAATTAAAAAAAAAACTAAGATTTAAAATCCTAAATATTAAATTTAAAACTAATAATATAAGATAAATGAAATATTGGTAAACAAATAAAATAAAATAATTAATAGGAAAGTAAATTAATAAACCAATAAATAAATTAGACAAATAAATAAATAAAATAACTTAAATTAAATTAAAATAATGAAATTAAATTAAATTTACTACAACATAAAAAAAGAAAAGAGGGTGCGGATCTGAGTCAACAAGCAGATTCTCGCGCGGGTCGATGATGGAGACTCAATTAAGAGTTATAAACCCAAGTGCAGGTTATGTTCAAGTAATAAATTCTCGGGTGTCCGAGGTCGAACCACAGGGAAGCGTATTAGTAAGTATAAGTTTATAAATATATAAGAAAAAAAAAACTAAACAAGATATTAGGGAATCAACAACAAAACAAAATAAACAAGATATTAGAGAACAAAATAAATAAAATAACATAAAAGAAATTAAACAAAATATAAAAAACAATAAGAAAAGATGTTGAGGTTAGAGAATCCACTCTTGGTGTTATGCTAAGATTAATCTTGTTTTATTACACAATTGAAATCCACACATAAGGGAGGTTCCAATCGGAAGATTTAGCAATTCAGTCCAAATTGTCCAACGTCCATAGCATATGATATTATGTTCATTTGGTGTCCTCAAAACTCATAAAAAGAGTCCAAGCATTCCTTATGCCAAGGTATATGTCTACAACAAATCAAGGTTATGAAACCAAGCATTTACTGTGCCATTTTCATTGTCAATAATGAATCAAGATCCCTACTTTGCAAGTATGATTTTAAACCAAAAGAAAATATTATCTATACTAGTGTTTATAAATGATGATTCATTTTAGCTCATGTTTAAGAGACTAACCTTAGCATTTACCAAAAGCTTCACCTCATCACCTCAACAATATGATTAGCAACACATACTAGATATGAATGAAATGAAAAGAAATGTAAGAAGCATAAGTAAATAAAGAAAAAGAAAACTAGAGACAGGAAAGAAGAAGAAAACTTAGAGAATTTTATTACAATGGCTAATATCCTACCAATGTATGATTAATGCTCATCCAAGGCCCTCTATTTATACACATTTTGGAGAGCTAAATGACAAGAGACAAGCTTTATAAATTTCAAAGGTAGGTATAATAGGTGGGTGCATTTTTCTAACAATTTTCGTCATATTGTATGACAATTCTGATCAGCCAGCTTGATGGTCGATTTTGTCAATGTTGGAGGCTCAATCTGATCAAATGGTCTTCTATAAACATATACCCCTATCAGTTACGGATCCATAGCCGTTGGAATCAGATCATTTGCTCATGTGGATCGGAAGATATGGTCAAAATACCAAAACAGGTCAGCACAGACGTCATTGCATATCAGCCAACTTGATGGTCGATTTCGCTAGGGAAAACGACTCCGTTTCAAGAAGTGTAAAACATGAAAAAGATAGATATGCCTCTTAACTATGCACTGTAAAATTTTCAGCCTTAATGCTTCAGTGAAACTCCAGATATAGCTGATATGGAAAAAGGTGTCGGAACTGGAACTGAATTGGATTTGCCCTTAATTCTTGATTTAACCTAGTAATCTGAAATCACTCAAATAAACTCGTGAAAAACACCAAATTACATAAAAATATAAAATATCATAAACACAATTAGACTAAGCAATAATAACTCGTATTTGACACAAAACAATAATGAAACATAACTAAGAACTATATAATTATACGAGTTATCACACCCCCACACTTAGATTGTTGCTAGTCCCTAGCAACGACTCAATAAAAATAAAATAAGAAAATCTAATCTAATCCATTTTCGTTGGAAATCACGGTGGCACTTAGCATGTGACACAAGCCTTTAAACCCCTAGGTGTCCCTAGTGGACGAGTTTAGTCTCGTGAGGGTTTGCTAGAACGATACCCACAAACATTGAAAAACTAAAATATAAGTAAACTACATACACTAAAAATATTTACTCCTAATCCTTTCAATATAAATTAGAGACAATCTTTGAACAAGTCTTATAAACTAATCAATAGCTCAAGGAATTTCACAAAAATTCATGCTTGAATGTAAATAAATGAGTTAAGCCAATATTAACATAACATATTTCAATCAAAATAGTGCATATTCAACTTAATCTCAACTTCTCACTATACTCTCATGATTTTCACTCTTTAAAGTAGTGGTAAAGTGTTTACACACAATCAATCTCATGAAAACAGTTCTACCATATGCTTGCTTGTCCACCTATTCTCCACTATTTAGATCATACAACTTCATAAATCAAGAGGTCTTTTTTCAAGGTTGTAATGGGGCCAAAGGGTTATAATGTGGTTAAAGAACAAAAGGATAAAGATATCAAAAAGGTTCCAAAGAGTTCATAGAGTTTAGAGACATAATAAGATCATACGAATAAAACTTCTCAAAACTCTTATAAAGCACATAATAACATAGGCTAAATATTCATGTTGAGCCTTTGCTTCATTCTAACCAACTTTGTAACATCTTTTTCTTTACTTTAACTAGAAGTTCAAGAGAAGATTTTTTTTTTCTTTTTAATATGGGAATGTATTTGACAATGATCCCTTTCTTTTTCTCTTGACTTTTGCCTCTCTCCTCCCCCACACTTATCTTTCGTTCTAACCCAAATTTTCAAAAAGTATCCCTTGTTTTTGCAATATGTCTCAAAATATATAATCCATCTTTAGAACAAGGGTAAGGATATAAGTATATTTAGGCTAGGTGTAAGTTCTGGTTACCAATAAAATAGCATATTTAATGTAGGCTCAAATTGGCTCACTAGTGGGGATGTTCTCTCAGAACATTAATAATGGATGGCTGTTTGGCTCTGGTTATAATCCTAATGCCTCTATCATATTCATGTTGTCACATGTATCAATATAGTCTCAAACGGTTTAAAGCAAGTTCTAGAGAATCATGTAATCATAAGAGCACTCAAGAAAGAAATTAGATTGATTTGTATAATGCATCAATCATTATAAGCTCAAAAACTCACAATGATGATTATACAAGTCAGATTAAATCTAAACATGCTTCTTTCTCAATCAACATATCATATTAACATTGGCTCATAAAAAGGTTGACATCAAGCTCAATTCTCATGAAAATCTTCTCACTAATAAATCTGTTTTAGACTTATGCAATTCATATCTCATCATTGTATTAAAAAGGAACTAGAACACATTAAAATAATAATAATAATAATAATAATAAAGACTCATAAAAAATAATAGTAGACAAAAATAAAAGAAATCCTAAATCGTTCCCCCCACACTTAATTCTTACATTGTCCTCAATGTAAGTCTATTAACCCAAATGAAAGAATCATGTGTAAGAGAAAAGAACTAATAACATAAGAATAGGAATAACTAAGACTCAAAACAAAACAAACTCATGCAACCTAATTAATCCTAAAATGCTAAACAAAAATTAACAAGTAAACATAAAAAGATTAAAATCAAACTGACAAGGTATGTCTCAAGTCTCCCTTACTCAGATCTTGTTCAGAATGAATACTTCTAAATTGCTTAAAACACAACAAGCTTTTTTTTTTGTTGAAAGAAGAAATCAAACTGACAAGGTATGTCTCAAGTCTCCCTTACTCAGACCTTCTTCAGAATGAATACTTCTAAATGGCTTAAAACACATCAATTTTTTTTTTTATTTTTAAATTAGCAAAATATGCCCCTTACCCCCTACTAAAGGTAGAATTTAGGAGATATTACCTGCAGATGTTGCTAACTGATGGAGACTCAATTAAGAGTTGTAAACCCAAGTGCAGGTTATGTTCAAGTAATAAATTCTCGGGTGTCCGAGGTCGAACCACAGGGAAGCGTATTAGTAAGTATAAGTTTATAAATATATAAGAAAAAGAAAGAAAAAAAGATATTAGGGAATCAACAACAAAACAAGATAAATAAGATATTAGAGAACAAAATAAACAAAATAACATAAAAGAAATTAAACAAGATATAAAAAATAATAAGAAAAGATGTTGAGGTTAGAGAATCCACTCTTGGTGTTATGCTAAGATTAATCTTGTTTTATTACACAATTGAAATTCACACATAAGGGAGATTCCAATCGGAAGGTTTAGCAATTCAGTCCAAATTGTCCAACGTCCATAGCATATGATATTATGTTCATTTGGTGTCCTCAAAACTCATAAAAAGAGTCCAAGCATTCCTTATGCCAAGGTATATGTCTACAACAAATCAAGGTTATGAAACCAAGCATTTACTGTGCCATTTTCCTTGTCAATAATGAATCAAGATCCCTACTTTGTAAGTATGATTTTAAACCAAAAGAAAATATTATCTATACTAGTGTTTATAAATGATGATTCATTTTAGCTCATGTTTAAGAGACTAACCTTAGCATTTACCAAAAGCTTCACCTCATCACCTCAACAATATGATTAGCAATACATACTAGATATGAATAAAATGAAAAGAAATGTAAGAAGCATAAGTAAATAAAGAAAAAGAAAACTAGAGAAAGGAAAGAAAAAGAAAACTTAGAGAATTTTATTAAAATGGCTAATATCCTACCAATCTATAATGTATCCTAATACTCATCCAAGGCCCTCTATTTATACACATTTTGGAGAGCTAAATGACAAGAGACAAGCTTTATAAATTTCAAAGGTAGGCATAATAGGTGGGTGCATTTTTCTAACAATTTTCGTCATGTTGTATGACAATTCTGATCAGCCAGCTTGATGGTCGATTTTGTCAATGTGGGAGGCTCGATCTGATCAAATGGTCTTCTAGAAAAATATGCCCCTATCAGTTAATGATCCATAGCCGTTAGAATCAGATCATTTGCTCATGTGGATCGGAAGATATGGTCAAAATACCAAAACGGTGCAGAACAGACGTCATTGCACATCAGCCAACTTGATGGTTGATTTCGGTAGGGAAAACGACTCCGTTTCAAGAAGTGTAAAACATGAAAAAGATAGATATGCCTCTTAACTTTGCACTGTCAAAATTTCAGCCTTAATGCTTCGGTGAAACGCCAGATATAGCTGATATGGCAAAAGGTGTCGGAACTGGAACTGAATTGGATTTGCCCTTAATTCTTGATTTAACCTAGTAATCTGAAATCACTCAAAGAAACTCATGAAAAACACCAAATTACATAAAAAAATAAAAGATCATAAACACAAGTAGACTAAGCAATAATAACTCGTATTTGACACAAAACAATAATAAAACATAACTAAGAACTATATAATTATACGAGTTATCACACCCCCACACTTAGATTGTTGCTAGTCCCTAGCAACGACTCAATAAAAATAAAATAAGAAAATCTAATCTAATCCATTTTTGTTGGAAATCACGGTGGCACTTAGCATGTGACACAAGCCTTTAAACCCCTAAGTGTCCCTAGTGGACGAGTTTAGTCTCGTGAGGGTTTGCTAGAACGATACCCACAAACATTGAAAAACTAAAATATAAGTAAACTACATACACTAAAAATATTTACTCCTAATCCTTTCAATATAAATTAGAGACAATCTTTGAACAAGTCTTATAAACTAATCAATAGCTCAAAGAATTTCACAAAAATTCATGCTTGAATGTAAATAAATGAGTTAAGCCAATATTAACATAACATATTTCAATCAAAATAGTGCATATTCAACTTAATCTCAACTTCTCACTATACTCTCATGATTTTCACTCTTTAAAGTAGTGGTAAAGTGTTTACACTCAATCAATCTCATGAAAACAGTTCTACCATATGCTTGCTTGTCCACCTATTCTACACTATTTAGATCATACAACTTCATAAATCAAGAGGTCTTTTTTCAAGGTTGTAATGGGGCCAAAGGGTTATAATGTGGTTAAAGAACAAAAGGATAAAGATATCACAAAGGTTCCCAAGAGTTCATAGAGTTTAGAGACATAATAAGATCATACGAATAAAACTTCTCAAAACTCTTATAAAGCACATAATAACATAGGCTAAATATTCATGTTGAGCCTTTGCTTCATTCTAACCAACTTTGTAACATCTTTTTCTTTACTTTAACTAGAAGTTCAAGAGAAGATTTTTTTTTTTTTAATATGGGAATGTATTTGACAATGATCCCTTTCTTTTTCTCTTGACTTTTGCCTCTCTCCTCCCCCACACTTATCTTTCGTTCTAACCCAAATTTTCAAAAAGTATCCCTTGTTTTTGCAATATGTCTCAAAATATATAATCCATCTTTAGAACAAGGGTAAGGATATAAGTATATTTAGGCTAGGTGTAAGTTCTGGTTACCAATAAAATAGCATATTTAATGTAGGCTCAAATTGGCTCACTAGTGGGGATGTTCTCTCAGAACATTAATAATGGATGGCTGTTTGGCTCTGGTTATAATCCTAATGCCTCTATCATATTCATGTTGTCACATGTATCAATATAGTCTCAAACGGTTTAAAGCAAGTTCTAGAGAATCATGTAATCATAAGAGCACTCAAGAAAGAAATTAGATTGATTTGTATAATGCATCAATCATTATAGGCTCAAAAACTCACAAGGATGATTATACAAGTCAGATTAAGTCTAAACATGCTTCTTTCTCAATCAACATATCATATTAACATTGGCTCATAAAAAGGTTGACATCAAGCTCAATTCTCATGAAAATCTTCTCACTAATAAATCTGTTTTAGACTTATGCAATTCATATCTCATCATTGTATTAAAAAGGAACTAGAACACATTAAAATAATAATAATAATAATAAAGACTCATAAAAAAAAATAGTAGACAAAAATAAAAGAAATCCTAAATCGTTCCCCCCACACTTAATTCTTACATTGTCCTCAATGTGAGTCTATTAACCCAAATGAAAGAATCATGTGTAAGAGAAAAGAACTAAGAACTTAAGAATAGGAATAACTAAGACTCAAAACAAACTCATGCAACCTAAATAATCCTAAAATACTAAACAAAAATTAACAAGTAAACATAAAAAGATTAAAATCAAACTGACAAGGTATGTCTCAAGTCTCCCTTACTCAGACCTTGTTCAGAATGAATACTTCTAAATTGCTTAAAACACAACAAACTTTTTTTTTTATTTTTAAAATTAGCGAAATATGTCCCTTACCCCCTACTAAAGGTAGAATTTAGGAGATATTACCTGCAGAGGTTGCTAACCACTTATTATAACTGAGACACAACAAACAAAATGTTAGATAATGTCACAAAGACAGAGTGCAAAACACTCCTTGCTCGTCCATATCTCTTTTTCTTTTTTCGAGCGTTTGCGAAACAACCGTAGCAGATAAATACTCATAAGCTTGGAGCTTTTTGAGTAAATCTTCAATGGTTGTAGCAGAAATTATGGTTCTTCTTGCCTCTGAAAACATGAATCCATTATCCACAGCATTATCTAAATATGAAAGCAAATTACTAAAATAACCATTAATATTAAGCAAACCAATGGGTTTCTTATTTGTGACCAAAGATGACCAAGAAGCCACACAAGCTATTTCTTCCAATGTACCCAGACCTCCTGGTAAAGCAATGAATGCATCGGCAGAATGGTACATGATTGTCATCCGTTCAGGGATACTCCAGACTTGTATTTCCTTACCCACGGTAGGTCCACAAAAACCTGTGAATAGTTTTGGCACGATTCCTAGAACTGGACTTCCTCCGGCGTGTGCTGCTGTAGCGACTGCTCCCATTAAACTCGTACTACCGCCTCCATAAATCAACTGGATCTTTTGTTGGGCAAGTATTACTCCAACTCTTATGGCTTCATCAGCGAATATTTTATTTTTCGCTGGATAAGCACCTCGAAAGACACAAATTTTTTCAATGCGCTGGGACAAAGTACTTTCCATTTTTTTTTCGAGTGCCTGAAAAAGAATGAGTACATGGTGTAATATATAGAGGACTGAGTAGTGAATCAGACAAGAGTAATAATGTCGCCGAAAGTGTATTTGACCTGTCAGAAGAAAATGTTAACCTAACAAAAGATTTTTGCGTGATTTCAGGAAGAAAATCAAAAAAAGAAGAAAAATCAACCGTAAAAGACCAATGCAAAAAAAAAAAAAAAGAGAATGATTACACAAATCGAACAACACGTAAATTAAACCGAAATGAAGTTATTGCAAATCAAACCAAAAGCTGAGAAGTCATTTATTGTAGTTGTGATTGTGGCTCACATCTTCCTCTGGTTTTACGTCCAGAAACGGCTTAAACGCCTTCTATGAGTCGAGGATATGCTTCCCATCCAGTTTTCTTACAAGCTGGCAAACAGGGTCTTTTAACATCAGATTCCCAAGATGTTGCCATTCCCTTTGGAATTGCGGCCATAAATCAAGAATTTCTCTTTGTACGTCTCCACTAGGATGCGTCTCAAGAGAAAGTTGGATATTACCAAAATTCTCCATACTCAGTCCATCCTTAATGAATTCAATTTTATCATCTCGATTAGAGGACGGAATCCCAATAGAACGACATTTACCGTTGCACGTCCATCGTGCACATTTGTGGCAATTTGAACTCATGCGCTTTGCTCGTCGCTTCTTTGCAAAAGTGCTTCTACCTGTACCTGGTAAATGCAAAACAGGAAGATATTCATCTTCACGTACCTTGGCTTCAATTATCCAACGTATGTCTTCAGGAATCCCTTTGTGCATAAGCATTCTTAATCTTTCAAATCGAACTTGGTAAAGCTTCAGTAAAATATTTCGAGGAAAAGGAGGGAATCGTTTCTGCAATCTTTTGAGAATATCATCCATCCTGAAAAAAAAAAAATAAAAAAAAATGAAAGAGAAATTGAAAGAGAAATTCATATACAATATCAGTTTTGTGGGTAGCTGATGGAACCGACTTAAATAATCACGGAGTACCGTTATCCGCCATTTAACCGGGGTTAAAAAAAATGTATTATTATTATTATTATTTTTTTTGGAAATTAGTAAAAATTATATTTACATCTAGTTATTTTCAAAACAAGGATCAGAAAGAAAAACAACCTCTTCTTGAGTAACATGATTTTCCAAAAAGAGTTTGAGTCTTTGTCCATTTACCTTGAATACGTTACCATTTTGAGGATTCTCAATGTCAACTGCTCCATAATGATACACATGCTTAACCACAAATGGGCCAGTCCATCTTGATCTCAACTTACCAGGAAATATGTGAAGTCTAGAATTATAAAGTAGAACTTTTTGCCCAACATCAAATGTTTTTCTTGAAATTAACTTGTCATGAAAGGCTTTAGTTCTTTCTTTATGAATTTTAGAATTCTCATATGCATCATTTCTGAGTTCCTCAAACTTTTGTTTCCAACAATGCTTAACCTGAAAAGAATTTAACAAAGAATCAGTGTGTGAAATTTCTGAAGCATTATCAAACTCACATTCAATTAAATAAGCTTCTAAAGGATCATGGAATGTGGTAGTGGTGAGATCTTCATGAACAAGTTCTTCAATGAAATCCACTTCATGTACTTCTGAATCATCACCAGGTTGCTTGCAAATGTTGAACATATTTAATTCTAAAGTCATATTTCCAAAAGAAATGTTCAACATACCATTCTTGCAATTTATCAGAGCATTAGAAGTTGCAAGAAATGGACGGCCTAATATAACAGGAATTTGAACATTTGGATTTGAAACAGGATGTGTGTCCAAAATAATAAAATCAACAGGGAAGTAAAAATTATCAATTTGAACCAAAACATCTTCAACTATCCCTCGAGGAATTTTTACAGAACGATCAGCTAGTTGAAGTGTAACAGGTGTTTCCTTGAGTTCACATAAACCTAACTGTTGATAAACAGAAAAAGGCAAAAGATTAACACTAGCACCAAGATCAAGCAATGCACGTTCTATTTTAGTGTTTCCAATGATGCATGAGATTGTTGGACATCCAGGATCTTTGAATTTTGGTGGAGTAAGGTGCTGAATGATTGAGCTCACACTTTCCGTCAGAAATGCTTTCTTTTGTACATTATGTTTCCTTTTAACTGTGCACATGTCCTTCAAAAATTTAGCATAAGATGGAACTTGTTTGATTGCATCCAATAAAGGAATGTTAATCTTAACTTGTTTGAAAAGTTCATAAATTTCTGCATTTTGATTCAAATTCTTTATTGTTTGCAACCTTTGAGGAAAAGGAGCAAGATGCATACCTTTTTCTTTGTCCAAATTTTCAAGAAGTTCAGACTTACCATCATCCTTACCATTACTTTTCGGAGGGGAAGGAGGATCTTGGTCTTTTGATGGAATGTTTTTGTCAATTGCCTTTCCACTTCGAAGAGTTGTGATAGAACTGGCATTTTCCTGTTGAGTTTCATTGGAGCAAGAAACAAGACATTGAGTAGAAGGGTTAGGCTGAGGTTGAGCAGGAAACTTACCTTTTTCTTGAGTGCGTAATGAAGCTGTCAATGTGGACAAGATGTTTTTGATCTCATTGATGTCCTGTGAAGTTTGGTTATTCACATTTGCTTGTGTTTGCATGAATGCTTGCAATGTCTCTTCCAAGGTTTGTACACTTGAAGGTTGATAGGAAAAAGTGTTGCCCGGCTTTTGAGATTGTGGTACCTGAACATGATTATTATTCCGCCAACTGAAGTTGGGATGGTTTCTCCATTCAGGGTTATACGTTTCAGAGTAAGGAGAAGGAAAAGGCTTTTTAAATGTGTTTATGGAATTTACTTGATCATGCAACGCTTCTTTAAGAATGGGAATGTTTGGACATTCAGAAGTGGGGTGTCTCATGATTTCACAAATTCCACAACTTTCTTCATTTTTAACCGTTTTGACTTCTTTTACTTCTCTAAGTTCCATGGCTTCAATCTTTCTAGCCAAATTAGCTACTTTAGCTTTTATCTCATCTTCTTGACTAAAATGATATTTACCTCTGTTAGAAACAAGATTAGATCTATTGGAACTTTCAGAGGAATTATCTGTGTGCCAGGCTAGAGAGTTATCTGCCAAATGGTCTAGGTAGTCAAAGGCTTCTTCAGGTTCTTTTTCTAGAAACTCACCGTTACACATTGTTTCAACAAATTGTTTAGTTTCGGGAGTTAAACTTTCATAAAAGAAACTAATAAGACGCCATTTTTCAAAACCATGATGTGAACAAGAACTTAACAAATCTTTAAAACGCTCCCAGCACTGAAAAAATGCTTCATTTTGATTTTGATTGAAATTTTGAATCTGTCTTTTCAAAGCAGTAGTTTTATGTGCTGGGAAAAATTTCTTTAGAAACTCAGTTTGTAATTCTTGCCATGTGCCAATTGACCTTGGTTTTAAATTATGAAGCCAAATTTTTGCTTTATCTTTTAAAGAAAAAGGAAATAATTTTAGCTTGACAATTTCATTTGTACATTGTTGGTCATTAAAGGTGACACATACATCCTCGAAGTCTTTTAGAAACGAGTAAGCACTTTCCGATTCTAAACCATGGAAATTTGGAAGCAAAGCTATCATACCTGGTTTAAAACGAAAGTTGTTTGCATTGAGAGGAAAAATGAAACAAGAGGGTGATGAGCTTCGAGTTGGTTGCAAGTAGTCACGCATGGTGCGTACTTGTCTGTCATTGTCAGCCATGGTAGGAGTTGTATTAGAAAGATTACCTGAAAAAGTTTCACAATAAAATCTAACTAAACGACGAGATCTAAAATCACGTCGCCAAACAAGCATAAAACAAAGTTAATATACAGATTAGGCGGTATAACCAGCCAATGAAAATAAAACAAAGTTAATATACAATATAAATATAAATATATAGAAAATATAGGCGGTATAACCAGCCAATAAAAATAAATATAGGCGGTATAACCAGCCAATAAAAATAAATATACTTATAAACTTATATACTTAGTATTGCCTCCCTGGCAACGGCGCCAAAAACTTGATGGAGACTCAATTAAGAGTTGTAAACCCAAGTGCAGGTTATGTTCAAGTAATAAATTCTCGGGTGTCCGAGGTCGAACCACAGGGAAGCGTATTAGTAAGTATAAGTTTATAAATATATAAGAAAAAGAAAGAAAAAAAGATATTAGGGAATGAACAACAAAACAAGATAAATAAGATATTAGAGAACAAAATAAACAAAATAACATAAAAGAAATTAAACAAGATATAAAAAATAATAAGAAAAGATGTTGAGGTTAGAGAATCCACTCTTGGTGTTATGCTAAGATTAATCTTGTTTTATTACACAATTGAAATTCACACATAAGGGAGATTCCAATCGGAAGGTTTAGCAATTCAGTCCAAATTGTCCAACGTCCATAGCATATGATATTATGTTCATTTGGTGTCCTCAAAACTCATAAAAAGAGTCCAAGCATTCCTTATGCCAAGGTATATGTCTACAACAAATCAAGGTTATGAAACCAAGCATTTACTGTGCCATTTTCCTTGTCAATAATGAATCAAGATCCCTACTTTGTAAGTATGATTTTAAACCAAAATAAAATATTATCTATACTAGTGTTTATAAATGATGATTCATTTTAGCTCATGTTTAAGAGACTAACCTTAGCATTTACCAAAAGCTTCACCTCATCACCTCAACAATATGATTAGCAATACATACTAGATATGAATAAAATGAAAAGAAATGTAAGAAGCATAAGTAAATAAAGAAAAAGAAAACTAGAGAAAGGAAAGAAAAAGAAAACTTAGAGAATTTTATTACAATGGCTAATATCCTACCAATCTATAATGTATCCTAATACTCATCCAAGGCCCTCTATTTATACACATTTTGGAGAGCTAAATGACAAGAGACAAGCTTTATAAATTTCAAAGGTAGGTATAATAGGTGGGTGCATTTTTCTAACAATTTTCGTCATGTTGTATGACAATTCTGATCAGCCAGCTTGATGGTCGATTTTGTCAATGTTGGAGGCTCGATATGATCAAATGGTCTTCTAGAAAAATATGCCCCTATCCGTTACTGATCCATAGCCGTTGGAATCAGATCATTTTCTCATGTGGATCGGAAGATATGGTCAAAATACCAAAACGGTGCAGAACAGACGTCATTGCACATCAGCCAACTTGATGGTTGATTTCGGTAGGGAAAACGACTCCGTTTCAAGAAGTGTAAAACATGAAAAAGATAGATATGCCTCTTAACTTTGCATTTTTAAAATTTCAGCCTTAATGCTTCGGTGAAACACCAGATATAGCTGATATGGCAAAAGGTGTCGGAACTGGAACTGAATTGGATTTGCCCTTAATTCTTGATTTAACCTAGTAATGTGAAATCACTCAAAGAAACTCATGAAAAACACCAAATTACATAAAAATATAAAAGATCATAAACACAAGTAGACTAAGCAATAATAACTCGTATTTGACACAAAACAATAATAAAACATAACTAAGAACTATATAATTATACGAGTTATCACTAACCACTTATTATAACTGAGACACAACAAACAAAATGTTAGATAATGTCACAAAGACAGAGTGCAATCCACTCCTTGCTCGTCCATATCTCTTTTTCTTTTTCCGAGCGTTTGCGAAACAACCGTAGCAGATAAATACTCATAAGCTTGGAGCTTTTTGAGTAAATCTTCAATGGTTGTAGCAGAAATTATGGTTCTCCTTGCCTCTGAAAACATGAATCCATTATCCACAGCATTATCTAAATATGAAAGCAAATTACTAAAAGAACCATTAATATTAAGCAAACCAATGGGTTTCTTATTTGTGACCAAAGATGACCAAGAAGCCACGCAAGCTATTTCTTCCAATGTACCCTGATAACTCGTATAATTATATAGTTTTTAGTTATGTTTTATTATTGTTTTGTGTCAAATACGAGTTATTATTGTTTAGTCTAATTGTGTTTATGATCTTTTATATTTTTATGTATTTTGGTGTTTTTCACAAGTTTCTTTGAGTGATTTCAGATTACTAGAATTAAGGGCAAATCCAGTTCAGTTCCAGTTCCGACACCTTTTGCCATATCAGCTATATCTCGAGTTTCACTGAAGCAATAAGGCTGAAATTTGTAGCCATGCAAAGATAAGAGGCATATCTATCTTTTTCATGTTTTACACTTCTTGAAACGGAGTCGTTTTCCCTAGCGAAATCGACCATCAAGTTGGCTGATGTGCAATGACGTCTGTGCTGACCTGTTTTCGTATTATGCCCATATCTTCTTATCCACATCAGCAAATGAGCTGATTCCAACGGCTATGGATCAGTAACTGATAGGGTAACATTTGTCTAGAAGACCATGTGATCAGATAAGGCCTCCAAAATTGACAAAATCGACCATCAAGTTGGCTGATCAAAATCGTCATACATGACGAAAATTGTTAGAAAATGCACCCACCTATTATACCTACCTTTGAAATTTGTAAAGCTTGTCTCTTGTCATTTAGCCCTCCAAAATGTGTATAAATAGAGGGCCTTGGATGATTGTAAGGGATGATATTGGAGATTGGTAGGATATTAGCCATTTTAACAAAATTCTCTAAGTTTTCTTCTTCTTTCTTTTCTCTAGTTTTCTTTTTCTTTAGAAAGACCAAGAGGTTGGATAATTAATATTCTTCTTCTTCTTCTTTCTTTCTTTTATTTCCTTCTTAGATTCTCTTTAATTTTATGTTTATGTTTATGATGCCTATGCTAGGCTAAACTTCTATTTGGTTAAGGGTGATTTCAAAGCCCTAGACACGTTTTGTGATTGATTTTCAGATTCTATCTATCATTAATTTTCTATCAAAGTTGCTTATGTTCTTCTACAAGAATTGTTCATGATGTTGTCTTGATTTATTTAGGTGTACAACTAGATAGATCTTGATAATTATCTATTGCTAGTTTAGGAGTCTTGATCCGTGTAATTGTCTTGATTTCCTATTCATAAGTGGCAATTTGTGATTAATGATTATGGTCAAGTTTTCAATAATTGCAAAGTGGAACATAACTTAAGTTGAACAATCCGAGCTTATGTGTTTGTTGCTTAGATCAACCTATCTTTCTCATCATAAAGCTGCCATTAAATTGAATTTAGAGAGCTTATTCTAGGTTGTTTAATGGTTAGAGATTAAATAGAGAGCTTGTTCTATTTAACGACAAATTAAGGAAAGATTGGGATAACAGAGCTTGTTGTTATCTACGGTTGTTAACTTTGATAGTTGGTTGATATTGATAGATCTGAAATTGATTCTTAATGATGTCTAGTGGTGGAGAATGAAACCTTAACCATATTTTTCATATTTGATTCTTCTTACTTTCTTGTTTTCTTACTTTTAGTTTGCTTATTTTTTATATTTATTTTTATTGGCTGGTTATACCGCCTAATTTGTATATTAACTTTGTTTTATTTTTATTGGCTGGTTATACCGCCTAATTTGTATATTAACTTTGTTTTATTTTTATTGGCTGGTTATACCGCCTAATTTAGTATATATATTTTTATTGGCTGGTTATACCGCCTTGCATCTTATTCTTATTATTTACTTTAGTTTAAATCTGGCTTCAAAAACCCCTTTTCTTTTATTGTTTTCTTTGAACGTAAGTTATAAACTAATAACTCATAGATTAAAACCCAATCCCTGAGGACTCGACCCTTGCTAATCATTATACTTACAATTGATCTTTTTAGTGCAAGGTTAAATAAGATACACTCTTTTGGGTGCATCAAATTTTTGGCGCCGTTGCCGGGGATTGCTTTCTTTAGTTTATTAGTTTATTGGTTTATTCTTATTTTCTATTCTAATTATTTACTTTCTTATTTTTTTTTTTATTAGTGAATGTTCCAAGCCCCCGAAGAAGACTTACGACTTAGGAAAATTCGGGAATTTATAACTTCTCACCAACAACCAATTGAGGAGTTGATCCAAAACATCCAAGAGAAGCAAGGAGAGATGGCAGCAGCTGACAACCGAACTCTCAAGGAGCTAGCCGCTCCGGACTTGGGTCAACAACCATTATGCATTGAATATGCTAATCTTGAGGTAGCTTTTGAATTAAAATCTGGTTTGATTCATCTTCTCCCAACTTTTCATGGTTTTGCAGGAGAGGATCCAAATAAGCACCTCAAGGAATTCCATGTAGTTTGCTCAAGCATGAGACCAACAGGGGTCACGGAAGAGCAAGTTAAGTTGAGAGCCTTCCCATTCTCTCTAGCTGATTCAGCAAAGGAATGGCTCTACTATCTACCATCCGGGACCATCACTACATGGAATGATTTGAAGAAAGCATTCTTGGAAAGGTATTTCCCAGCATCTAAGGCTGCCAACATTAGGAAAGAGATATGTGGGATTCGGCAATACAACGGAGAGTCCTTATATGAATATTGGGAGAGGTTCAAGAAACTTTGTGCATCATGTCCACATCATCAGATAAGTGAACAACTTCTCATCCAATACTTCTATGAAGGTCTCATGCCCATGGAGAGAAGTATGATAGATGCCGCTAGTGGGGGAGCTCTAGTTGATAAGACTCCCAGGGCTGCTAGAACATTAATCTCCAACATGGCAGCCAATTCTCAACAGTTCTCAATGAGACAAGATCCACCACCACAACCCAAGAGAGTTAATGAGGTAAGTATATCATCCCTTGAACAAAAATTTGATAAACTGACTTCTCTTGTTCAACAATTGGCTGTAGGTAAAATACAACAAATAAAGGCTTGTGGCATATGTTCAAACATAGGGCACCAAACTGATATGTGTCCAACACTTCAAGAGGATACCAATGAACATGTGAATGCCATGGGTGGATTTCAGAACCAATCAAGGAAATATGATCCCTACTCAAACACTTACAATCCAGGATGGAGGGATCATCCAAACTTCAATTATGGAGGGAACCAATCACAAACTATTCCTCCACCATTTGACCACAGGCCACCAGGTTTTCAGCAAAGAGTGCAACAACCATACCAAACCCGACAACAACTACCACCCACCCAAAATTCAGGTACTTCTCTTGAAGATCTTGTTAAAGCTCTTTCTACTAATACAATTCAATTTCAACAGGAAACAAAGACAAGTATTCGAAATTTGGAGACTCAAATAGGGCAATTGGCAACAACCATGAGTCAAATGCAAGCAAGGGATTCTGGGAAATTACCTTCCCAAACCATAGTGAATCCAAGAGAGAATGCCAATGCTATAAATTTAAGAAGTGGGAAACAGCTAGAGACACCACAAAATGATAGTGCTCAAGGGGAGAACAATACCATGGCATCCTCTTCACATCCCAACAAGCCACTAAAAAAGGTAATTCCTAAACCATCCTTTCCTTCTTATATAACTCCTCCACCTTTTCCTAGCAGGTTAGCAAAGTCCAAGAAGGAGGAGCAAGAGAAGGAAATTTTGGAAACCTTCCGGAAAGTAGAGGTGAACATTCCTTTACTAGATGCTATCAAGCAAGTGCCAAGATATGCCAAGTTCCTAAAAGAGTTGTGCACATCTAAACGGAAGTTGAAATGGAATGAAAAGGTAAGTGTGGGGGAGAATGTGTCAGCTGTTCTTCAAAAGAAACTCCCACCTAAATGCAAGGATCCAGGTATGTTTACCATTCCTTGTAAGATAGGCAACACCAGGTTTGAGCGTGCTATGCTAGATCTAGGGGCATCTATTAATGTCATGCCATATTCAATTTATGCTTCATTGAATCTAGGACCATTAGAGGAAACCGGTGTTATAATACAACTTGCTGACCGTTCTAACACTTATCCAAGAGGAGTTGTAGAAGACGTTCTTGTACAGGTTAATGAATTGGTTTTTCCCGCTGACTTTTATGTTATTGAGATGGAAGATGAGATGTCTTCTAATCCCACACCTATTCTATTAGGGAGACCATTCTTGAAAACAGCAAGAACTAAAATAGATGTACATGATGGCACTTTAACTATGGAATTTGATGGTGAAATAATTCGCTTTAACATTTTTGAGGCCATGAGATATCCTAGTGATGTGCATTCTGTTTTTAATATTGATATAATTGACTCACTAGTGCAGCAAGCTTATGAGCTAGATGGTGAAGATAGTGTAGAAATAGTCATTAGCAACCATCTCGGAATGGGGAATGCTAAACTAGCCTTGAGTGACCAGGTGGAAGGGGCACTAGAATCTTTACACTCGCTGCAACCTAAAGATGCAAGGTTTGATGTTTCATTTATTGATTTGCCTTTATCTAATGAGAAACTTCTACCTTCCATTTTGCAGGCACCAACTTTAGAATTGAAACCACTACCGAACCACTTGAAATATGTGTTCTTAGGTAAAAAGGACACACTACCGATCATCATTGCCAAAGAGCTCACACCTTTGCAAGAAGAGCGACTTATCCAGGTGCTTAGAGAGCATAAAACAGCAATTGGTTGGACAATTGCCGATATCAAGGGAATAAGCCCATCCATGTGCATGCACCGGATTTTGTTAGAGGAAGGGTCTAAACCAACAAGAGAAGCACAAAGAAGATTGAACCCTCCTATGATGGAGGTTGTGAAAAAGGAGATACTGAAACTCCTAGATGTTGGAGTGATCTATCCTATCTCGGATAGCAAATGGGTGAGCCCAGTCCAAGTGGTTCCAAAGAAATCAGGTGTAACGGTGGTAACAAATAATGAGAATGAACTTGTTCCTACTAGGATTCAAACAGGATGGCGAGTTTGTATTGATTATCGTAAACTTAATTCCACAACTCGCAAAGACCACTTTCCTTTACCTTTTATTGATCAAATGCTTGAAAGGTTAGCTGGCCATTCTCATTATTGTTTTCTTGATGGTTTTTCAGGTTATAATCAGATAGCCATTGTTCCGGAGGACCAAGAGAAAACAACATTCACATGTCCATTTGGTACTTTTGCATACCGGCGTATGCCATTTGGTCTTTGTAATGCACCAGCTACATTCCAAAGGTGTATGGTTAGCATATTTTCAGATTATGTAGAGAACATCATAGAAGTATTTATGGATGATTTTAGTGTCTATGGTGATTCTTTTGATAGATGTCTAGAGAACCTTACACTTGTACTTGAAAGATGCATGGAAACTAACCTTGTTTTGAATTGGGAAAAATGCCACTTTATGGTAGAACAAGGAATAGTTTTGGGCCATGTTATTTCTTCTAGAGGGATAGAGGTTGATAAGTCTAAAATAGATATTATGCATTCTTTACCACCTCCCACAAATGTGAGAGAGGTTCGTTCTTTTCTTGGACATGCAGGTTTCTATAGGAGATTTATCAAAGACTTCTCAAAGATCACATTACCTCTTTGCAAGCTACTACAAAAAGATGTGGTTTTCCACTTTGATGATAAATGCAAAGAGGCGTTTGAAACATTGAAGGGACTCTTGACATCAGCTCCTATCATCCAACCACCAGATTGGAATGTACCTTTTGAAATCATGTGTGATGCTAGTGACTATGCCATTGGAGCTGTTTTGGGCCAACGGGTTGGCAAAGCCTCACATGCCATTTATTATGCCTCCCGAACTCTTAATGATGCTCAATTGAACTATTCCACTACTGAAAAAGAACTTTTGGCTGTTGTATTTGCTTTAGAAAAATTTCGATCTTATTTAATTGGTACTAAAGTAATTGTATATTCTGACCATGCAGCCCTTAAGTACTTGCTCACTAAAAAGGAGGCCAAACCAAGGTTGATTAGATGGATACTTCTCTTACAAGAGTTTGATTTGGAGATAAAAGATAAGAGAGGTAGTGACAACCTGGTTGCGGACCATCTTAGCCGTTTAGTTCATGAAGAGGATGCAATACCCTTGAATGAGAACTTTCCGGATGAGCAACTTCTTTTTATAAGTACAACAACTCCTTGGTATGCTGATATTGTTAATTACTTAGTTACCAAGAAGTTGCCACAAGAGTTGACACAAGCTCAAAGAAATAAGATCAAGAGTGATGCCAAATACTACATATGGGATGATCCTTACCTTTGGAAGCATTGCTCCGATCAGATTATAAGAAGGTGTGTACTCGAAACTGAATTTCAATCTATTCTCACCTTTTGTCACTCTTATGCATGTGGAGGACACTTTGGATCCAAAAGAACAGCCATGAAAGTTCTTGATTCTGGATTTTATTGGCCTACCATATTCAAAGATGCATACCTCTTTTGCAAGTCATGTGATCGTTGCCAAAGAACAGGTAACTTAGGTCCTAGAAATCAAATGCCTCAAACTCCAATACTTATTGTTGAAATTTTTGATGTATGGGGCATGGATTTCATGGGACCTTTTCCTCCTTCTTTTGGTAATCTTTATATTTTACTTGCCGTTGATTATGTTTCAAAGTGGGTGGAAGCAAAATCCACTAGGACTAACGACTCTAAAGTTGTTTCAGATTTTGTCAAGACTAACATCTTGGCTAGGTTTGGAACGCCAAAGGCCATAATCAGCGATAGAGGTACTCACTTTTGCAATAGGACTATGGAAGCACTTTTGAGGAAGTATAACATCACACACAAGGTCTCCACCTCATATCATCCTCAAACTAGTGGGCAAGCTGAAGTGTCAAACCGAGAAGTTAAGTCCATCCTTGAAAAGACAGTTAATCCAAATAGGAAGGATTGGAGTTCACGACTTGATGATGCACTTTGGGCTTATAGGACAGCATATAAGACACCCATTGGTATGTCTCCTTATCGACTTGTTTATGGTAAGCCTTGTCATCTTCCGGTTGAATTGGAACATAAATCATATTGGGCTATCAAACAATGCAACATGGAGATGGATGAGATAGGAAAGAAAAGAAAACTTGACCTACAAGAATTAGAGGAGATAAGGAATGATTCCTATCAGAATTCTAGGATTTACAAGGAAAAGACTAAGGCATTCCATGACAAGATGATATCAAGAAAAGAATTTGTTGTTGGACAAAAAGTTCTTCTCTTCCATTCACGCCTTAAGTTATATCCAGGTAAGTTACGTTCTCGTTGGGTTGGACCTTTTGTTATTACTAATGTATTTACTCATGGTGCAGTTGAAATCCAAAGCCCGAAAACAGATAAGGCATTCAAAGTGAATGGTCATAGATTGAAGCCTTACTATGAGAACTTTCCAATACAAGATGTGGAGGAGTTTCCACTTTTTGAGCCAAAGTATGTTGAATAATAATGGCATGGGTCTAAGTCAAGCTGAGGACAATAAACCAAGCGCTTCTTGGAGAGGCAACCCAAAAGGATGGAGAGCATCTATTATATCAGATTTGCATATTCCTTACTCTCCATCATTCTATCTTTTATTGTTTTTCTTTTCTTTTGTTTAATAGTTCTTTTCTCTTACATATAATTATTGCATTGGGGGATAATAGCATTACATTGAGGACAATGTAAAAATTATGTGTGGGGGGAAGAATTTAGGATTTTATTTAGAGTGTTTTGTTTTTGAGTCTTTTTATGTTGTTTTTCTTTCTAATCCTTGTTTTGAAAATAACTAGATGTAAATATAATTTTTTTTTAACCCCGGTTAAATGGCGGATAACGGTACTCCGTGATTATTTAAATCGGTTCCATCAGCTACCCACAAAACTGATATTGTATATAAATTTCTCTTCCAATTTCTCTTTCAATTTTTTTTTCATTTTTTTTTCAGGATGGATTATATTCTCACAAGATTGCAGAAACGATTTCCTCCTTTTCCTCGAAATATTTTACTGAAGCTTTACCAAGTTCGACTTGAAAGATTAAGAATGCTTATGCACAAAGGGATTCCTGACGACATACGTTGGATAATTGAAGCCAAGGTACGTGAAGATGAATATCTTCCTGTTTTGCATTTACCAGGTACAGGTAGAAGCACTTTTGCAAAGAAGCGACGAGCAAAGCGCATGAGTTCAAATTGCCACAAATGTGCACGATGGACGTGTAACGGTAAATGTCGTTCTATTGGGATTCCGTCCTCTAATCGAGATGATAAAATTGAATTCATTAAGGATGGACTGAGTAAGGAGAATTTGGGTAATATCCAACTTTCTCTTGAGACGCATCCTAGTGGAGACGTACAAAGAGAAATTCTTGATTTATGGCCGCAATTCCAAAGGGAATGGCAACATCTTGGGAATCTGATGTTAAAAGACCCTGTTTGCCAGCTTGTAAGAAAACTGGATGGGAAGCATATCCTCGACTCATAGAAGGCGTTTAAGCCGTTTCTGGACGTAAAACCAGAGGAAGATGTGAGCCACAATCACAACTACAATAAATGACTTCTCAGCTTTTGGTTTGATTTGCAATAACTTTATTTTGGTTTAATTTACGTGTTGTTCGATTTGTGTAACTATTCTCATTTTTTTTTTATTTGTCTTTTACGGTTGATTTTTTTTTCTCTTTTTGATTTTCTTCCTGAAATCACGCAAAAATCTTTTGTTAGGTTAACATTTTCTTCTGACAGGTCAGATACACTTTCGGCGACATTATTACTCTTGTCTGATTCACTACTGAGTCCTCTATATATTACACCATGTACTCATTCTCTTTCAGGCACTCGAAAAAAAAAATGGAAAGTACTTCATCCCAGCGCATTAAAAAAATTTGTGTCTTTGGAGGTGCTTATCCAGGAAAAAATAACATATTCGCTGATGAAGCCGTAAGAGTTGGAGTAATACTTGCCCAACAAAAGATCCACTTGATTTATGGAGGAGGTAGTACGGGTTTAATGGGAGCAGTCGCTACAGCAGCACACGCCGGAGGAAGTCCAGTTCTAGGAATCGTGCCAAAACTATTCACAAGTTTTTGTGGACCTACCGTGGGTAAGGAAATACAAGTCTGGAGTGTCCCTGAACGGATAACAATCATGTACCATTCTGCCGATGCATTCATTGCTTTACCAGGAGGTCTGGGTACATTGGAAGAAATAGCTTGCGTGGCTTCTTGGTCATCTTTGGTCACAAATAAGAAACCCATTGGTTTGCTTAATATTAATGGTTATTTTAGTAATTTGCTTTTATATTTAGATAATGCTGTGGATAATGGATTCATGTTTTCAGAGGCAAGGAGAACCATAATTTCTGCTACAACCATTGAAGATTTACTTAAAAAGCTCCAAGCTTATGAGTGTTTATCTGCTACGGTTGTTTCGCAAACGCTCGGAAAAAGAAAAATGGACGAGCAAGGAGTGGATTGCACTTTGTCTTTGTGACATTATCTAACATTTTGCTTGTTGTGTCTCAGTTATAATAAGTGGTTAGCAACCTCTGCAGGTAATATCTCCTAAATTCTACCTTTAAAATTTGACATTGGGGACAATGCCATATTTTAGTAGGGGGTAAGGGACATATTTTGCTAATTTAAAAAAAAAAAAAAAACAAAAAAAAAAGAGTTTGTTGTGTTTTAAGCAATTTAGAAGTATTCATTCTGAATAAGGTCTGAGTAAGGGAGACTTGAGACATACCTTGTCAGTTTGATTTTAATCTTTTTATGTTTACTTGTTAATTTTTGTTTAGTATTTTAGGATTATTTAGGTTGCATGGTTTTGTTTTGTTTTGAGTCTTAGTTGTTCCTATTCTTATGTTATTAGTTCTTTTCTCTTACACATGATTCTTTCATTTGAGTTAATAGACTTACATTGAGGACAATGTAAGAATTAAGTGTGGGGGGGGGAATGATTTAGGATTTCTTTTATTTTTGTCTACTATTTTTTTTCTTTATTATTATTATTATTATTTTTTTGTGAGTTTTAGTTCCTTTTTAATACAATGATGAGATATGAATTGCATAAGTCTAAAACAGATTTATTAGTGAGAAGATTTTCATGAGAATTGAGCTTGATGTCAACCTTTTTATGAGCCAATGTTAATATAATATGTTGATTGAGAAAGAAGCATGTTTAGACTTAATCTGACTTGTATAATCATCCTTGTGAGTTTTTGAGCCTATAATGATTGATGCATTATACAAATCAATCTAATTTCTTTCTTGAGTGCTCTTATGATTACATGATTCTCTAGAACTTGCTTTAAACCGTTTGAGACTATATTGATACATGTGACAACATGAATATGATAGAGGCATTAGGATTTTTAGCCAGGGCCAAACAGCCATCCCTTATTGATGTTCCAAGAGAACACACCCTTAGTGAACCAATTTGAGCCTACATTGAATAAGCTATCTCTTTGGTAACCATAACTTGTCCCTAACCTAAATATACTTATATCTTTACCTTTGTTCCAAAGATGAATTAGGATGTTTTGAGACAAGTTGCAAAGACAAGGGATATTTTTAGTTAAAAATTTGGGTTAGAAACAAGAAATAAGTGTGGGGGGAAAAGAAAAGAAAAGTCAAGAGAAAAAGAAATGGAATACTGGCAAATACATTCCTATGTAAAAAAAAAAAAATATGAATCATCTCTTGAATTTGTGGAAAAAGAAAAAGATGTTACAAAGTCGTTTAGAATGAAGAAAAGGCCCAACATGAATATCCGGCCTAGGTGACTATGTACTTGTAAAGAGTTTTGAGAAGTTTCTTTGTATGATCTTTTTATATCTCTAAACTTTATGAACTCTTTGGAACCTTTGTGATATCTTTATCCTTTTGTTCTTCAACCACATTACAAACCCCTTGGCCCCATTACAACCTTGATTAAAGACCTCTTGATTCATGAAGTTGTATGATCTAAATAGTGGAGAATAGGTGGACAAGCAAGAATATGGTAGAACTGTTTTCATGAGATTGATTGAGTGTAAACACTTCACCACTACTTTAAAGAGTGAAAATCATGAGGGTATCCCATGTGAGAAGTTGAGATTAAATTTGAACATGCAATATTTTGATTGAGATATGTTATGCTAATATTGGCTTAACTCAAACAATTTACATTCAAGCATGATTTTTTTGTGAAATTCTTTAAGCTATTGATTAGTTTATAAGACTTGTTCAAATATTGTCTCTAATTTGTATTGAAAGGATTAGGAGTAAATATTTTTAGTATATGCAGTTTATTTATATTTTAGTTTTTCAATGTTTGTGGGTATCGTTCTAGTAAACCCTCACGAGACTAAACTCGTCCACTAGGGACACCTAGGGGTTTAAAGGCTTGTGTCACATGCTAAGTGCCACCGTGATTTCCTACGAAAATGGATTAGATTAGATTTTCTTATTTTATTTTTATTGAGTCATTGCTAGGGACTAGCAACAATCTAAGTGTGGGGGTGTGATAACTCGTATAATTATATAGTTTTTAGTTATGTTTTATTATTGTTTTGTGTCAAATACGAGTTATTATTGTTTAGTCTAATTGTGTTTATGATCTTTTATATTTTTATGTATTTTGGTGTTTTTCACAAGTTTCTTTGAGTGATTTCAGATTACTAGAATTAAGGGCAAATCCAGTTCAGTTCCAGTTCCGACACCTTTTGCCATATCAGCTATATCTCGAGTTTCACTGAAGCAATAAGGCTGAAATTTGTAGCCATGCAAAGATAAGAGGCATATCTATCTTTTTCATGTTTTACACTTCTTGAAACGGAGTCGTTTTCCCTAGCGAAATCGACCATCAAGTTGGCTGATGTGCAATGACGTCTGTGCTGACCTGTTTTCGTATTATGCCCATATATTCTTATCCACATCAGCAAATGAGCTGATTCCAACGGCTATGGATCAGTAACTGATAGGGTAACATTTGTCTAGAAGACCATGTGATCAGATAAGGCCTCCAAAATTGACAAAATCGACCATCAAGTTGGCTGATCAAAATCGTCATACATGACGAAAATTGTTAGAAAATGCACCCACCTATTATACCTACCTTTGAAATTTGTAAAGCTTGTCTCTTGTCATTTAGCCCTCCAAAATGTGTATAAATAGAGGGCCTTGGATGATTGTAAGGGATGATATTGGAGATTGGTAGGATATTAGCCATTTTAACAAAATTCTCTAAGTTTTCTTCTTCTTTCTTTTCTCTAGTTTTCTTTTTCTTTAGAAAGAGCAAGAGGTTGGATAATTAATATTCTTCTTCTTCTTCTTTCTTTCTTTTATTTCCTTCTTAGATTCTCTTTAATTTTATGTTTATGTTTATGATGCCTATGCTAGGCTAAACTTCTATTTGGTTAAGGGTGATTTCAAAGCCCTAGACACGTTTTGTGATTGATTTTCAGATTCTATCTATCATTAATTTTCTATCAAAGTTGCTTATGTTCTTCTACAAGAATTGTTCATGATGTTGTCTTGATTTATTTAGGTGTACAACTAGATAGATCTTGATAATTATCTATTGCTAGTTTAGGAGTCTTGATCCGTGTAATTGTCTTGATTTCCTATTCATAAGTGGCAATTTGTGATTAATGATTATGGTCAAGTTTTCAATAATTGCAAAGTGGAACATAACTTAAGTTGAACAATCCGAGCTTATGTGTTTGTTGCTTAGATCAACCTATCTTTCTCATCATAAAGCTGCCATTAAATTGAATTTAGAGAGCTTATTCTAGGTTGTTTAATGGTTAGAGATTAAATAGAGAGCTTGTTCTATTTAACGACAAATTAAGGAAAGATTGGGATAACAGAGCTTGTTGTTATCTACGGTTGTTAACTTTGATAGTTGGTTGATATTGATAGATCTGAAATTGATTCTTAATGATGTCTAGTGGTGGAGAATGAAACCTTAACCATATTTTTCATATTTGATTCTTCTTACTTTCTTGTTTTCTTACTTTTAGTTTGCTTATTTTTTATATTTATTTTTATTGGCTGGTTATACCGCCTAATTTGTATATTAACTTTGTTTTATTTTTATTGGCTGGTTATACCGCCTAATTTGTATATTAACTTTGTTTTATTTTTATTGGCTGGTTATACCGCCTAATTTAGTATATATATTTTTATTGGCTGGTTATACCGCCTTGCATCTTATTCTTATTATTTACTTTAGTTTAAATCTGGCTTCAAAAACCCCTTTTCTTTTATTGTTTTCTTTGAACGTAAGTTATAAACTAATAACTCATAGATTAAAACCCAATCCCTGAGGACTCGACCCTTGCTAATCATTATACTTACAATTGATCTTTTTAGTGCAAGGTTAAATAAGATACACTCTTTTGGGTGCATCATACCCAGACCTCCTGGTAAAACAATGAATGCATCGGCAGAATGGTACATGATTGTCATCCGTTCAGGGATACTCCAGACTTGTATTTCCTTACCCAAGGTAGGTCCACAAAAATCTGTGAATAGTTTATGCACGATTCCTAGAACTGGACTTCCTCCGGCGTGTGCTGCTGTAGCGACTGCTCCCATTAAACCCGTACTACCACCTCCATAAATCAACTGGATCTTTTGTTGGGCAAGTATTACTCCAACTCTTATGGCTTCATCAGCGAATATTTTATTTTTCCCTGGATAAGCACCTCCAAAGACACAAATTTTTTCAATGCGCTGGGACGAAGTACTTTCCATTTTTTTTCGAGTGCCTGAAAGAGAATGAGTACATGGTGTAATATATAGAGGACTGAGTAGTGAATCAGACAAGAGTAATAATGTCGCCGAAAGTGTATTTGACCTGTCAGAAGAAAATGTTAACCTAACAAAAGATTTTTGCGTGATTTCAGGAAGAAAATCAAAAAGAGAAGAAAAATCAACCGTAAAAGACCAATGCAAAAAAAAAAAAAAATGAGAATAATTACACAAATCGAACAACACGTAAATTAAACCGAAATGAAGTTATTGCAAATCAAACCAAAAGCTGAGAAGTCATTTATTGTAGTTGTGATTGTGGCTCACATCTTCCTCTGGTTTTACGTCCAGAAACGGCTTAAACGCCTTCTATGAGTCGAGGATATGCTTCCCATCCAGTTTTCTTACAAGCTGGCAAACAGGGTCTTTTAACATCAGATTCCCAAGATGTTGCCATTCCCTTTGGAATTGCGGCCATAAATCAAGAATTTCTCTTTGTACGTCTCCACTAGGATGCGTCTCAAGAGAAAGTTGGATATTACCCAAATTCTCCTTACTCAGTCCATCCTTAATGAATTCAATTTTATCATCTCGATTAGAGGACGGAATCCCAATAGAACGACATTTACCGTTACACGTCCATCGTGCACATTTGTGGCAATTTGAACTCATGCGCTTTGCTCGTCGCTTCTTTGTAAAAGTGCTTCTACCTGTACCTTCTTGTAGTTCATCAAGATGTGAAGAAATTATGACTGGAAAAGTTTCATTCTCACCCAAAAAGGAATATTTTAGCTCGGATGGCAATGGTTTTAAATCCAGCTTGGGTGGTTCAATAGTTGATGGTACAGTGACATTTGTGAGTGATGGAAGTTCCTCAAACTTTTGTTTCCAACAATGCTTATCCTGAAAAGAATTTAACAAAGAATCAGTGTGTGAAATTTCTGAAGCATTATCCAACTCACATTCAATTAAATAAGCTTCTAAAGGATCATGGAATGTGGTAGTGGTGAGATGCTCATGAACAAGTTCTTCAATGAAATCCACTTCATGTAGTTCTGAATCATCACCAGGTTGCTTGCAAGTGTTGAACACATTTAATTCTAAAGTTATATTTCCAAAAGAAATGTTCAAAATACCATTCCTACAATTTATCAGAGCATTAGAAGTTGCAAGAAACGGACGGCCTAATATAACAGGAATTTGAACATTTGGATTTGAAACAGGATGTGTGTCCAAAACAATAAAATCAACAGGGAAGTAAAAATTATCAATTTGAACCAAAACATCTTCAACTATCCCTCGAGGAATTTTTACAGAGCGGTCAGCTAGTTGAAGTGTAACAGGTGTTTCCTTGAGTTCACCTAAACCTAACTGTTGATAAACAGAAAAAGGCAAAAGATTAACACTAGCACCAAGATCAAGCAATGCATGTTCTATTCTAGTGTTTCCAATGATGCATGAGATTGTTGGACATCCAGGATCTTTGAATTTTGGTGGAGTAAGGTGCTGAATGATTGAGCTCACACTTTCCGTCAGAAATGCTTTCTTTTGTACATTATGTTTCCTTTTAACTGTGCACATGTCCTTCAAAAATTTAGCATAAGATGGAACTTGTTTGATTTCATCCAATAAAGGAATGTTAATCTTAACTTGTTTGAAAAGTTCATAAATTTCTGCATTTTGATTCAAATTCTTTATTGTTTGCAACCTTTGAGGAAAAGGAGCAGGATGCATACCTTTTTCTTTGTCCAAATTTTCAAGAAGTTCAGACTTACCATCATCCTTACCATTACTTTTCGGAGGGGAAGGAGGATCTTGGTCTTTTGATGGAATGTTTTTGTCAATTGCCTTTCCACTTCGAAGAGTTGTGATAGAACTGGCATTTTCCTGTTGAGTTTCATTGGAGCAAGAAACAAGACATTGAGTAGAAGGGTTAGGCTGAGGTTGAGCAGGAAACTTACCTTTTTCTTGAGTGCGTAATGAAGCTGTCAATGTGGACAAGGTGTTTTTGATCTCATTGATGTCCTGTGAAGTTTGGTTATTCACATTTGCTTGTGTTTGCATGAATGCTTGCAATGTCTCTTCCAAGGTTTGTACACGTGAAGGTTGATAGGAAAAAGTGTTGCCCGGCTTTTGAGATTGTGGTACCTGAATATGATTATTATTCCACCAACTGAAGTTGGGATGATTTCTCCATTCAGGGTTATACGTTTCAGAGTAAGGAGAAGGAAAAGGCTTTTTAAATGTGTTTATGGAATTTACTTGATCATGCAACGCTTCTTTAAGAATGGGAATGTTTGGACATTCAGAAGTGGGGTGTCCCATGATTTCACAAATTCCACAACTTTCTTCATTTTTAACCGTTTTGACTTCTTCTACTCCTCTAAGTTCCATGGCTTCAATCTTTCTAGCCAAATTAGCTACTTTAGCTTTTATCTCATCTTCTTGACTAAAATGATATTTACCTCTGTTAGAAACAAGATTAGATCTATTGGAACTTTCAGAGGAATTATCTCTGTGCCAGGCTTGAGAGTTATCTGCCAAATGGTCTAGGTAGTCAAAGGCTTCTTCAGGTTCTTTTTCTAGAAACTCACCGTTACACATTGTTTCAACAAATTGTTTAGTTTCGGGAGTTAAACTTTCATAAAAGAAACTAATAAGACGCCATTTTTCAAAACCATGATGTGGACAAGAACTTAAGAAATCTTTAAAACGCTCCCAGCACTGAAAAAATGCTTCATTTTGATTTTGATTGAAATTTTGAATCTGTCTTTTCAAAGCAGTAGTTTTATGTGCTGGGAAAAATTTCTTTAGAAACTCAGTTTGTAATTCTTGCCATGTGCCAATTGATCTTGGTTTTAAATTATGAAGCCAAATTTTTGCTTTATCTTTTAAAGAAAAAAGAAATAATTTTAGCTTGACAATTTCATTTGTACATTGTTGGTCATTAAAGGTGACACATACATCCTCGAAGTCTTTTAGAAACGAGTAAGCACTTTCCGATTCTAACCCATGGAAATTTGGAAGCAAAGCTATCATACCTGGTTTAAAACGAAAGTTGTTTGCATTGAGAGGAAAAATAAAACAAGAGGGTGATGAGCTTCGAGTTGGTTGCAAGTAGTCACGCATGGTGCGTACTTGTCTGTTCTCACCTTCAGCATGAACACTTTCATTATCAGTCATGGTAGGAGTTGTATTAGAAAGATTACCTGAAAAAGTTTCACAATAAAATCTAACTAAACGACGAGATTTAAAATCACGTCGCCAAACAAGCATAAAACAAAGTTAATATACAGATTAGGCGGTATAACCAGCCAATAAAAATAAAACAAAGTTAATATACAAATTAGGCGGTATAACCAGCCAATAAAAATAAAACAAAGTTAATATACAAATTAGGCGGTATAACCAGCCAATAAAAATAAATATACTTATAAACTTATATACTTAGTATTGCCTCCCCGGCAACGGCGCCAAAAACTTGATGGAAACTCAATTAAGAGTTATAAACCCAAGTGCAGGTTATGTTCAAGTAATAAATTCTCGGGTGTCCGAGGTCGAACCACAGGGAAGCGTATTAGTAAGTATAAGTTTATAAATATATAAGAAAAAGAAAGTAAACAAGATATTAGGGAATCAACAACAAAACAAAATAAACAAGATATTAGAGAACAAAATAAATAAAATAACATAAAAGAAATTAAACAAAATATAAAAAACAATAAGAAAAGATGTTGAGGTTAGATAATCCACTCTTGGTGTTATGCTAAGATTAATCTTGTTTTATTACACAATTGAAATCCACACATAAGGGAGGTTCCAATCGGAAGGTTTAGCAATTCAGTCCAAATTGTCCAACGTCCATAGCATATGATATTATGTTCATTTGGTGTCCTCAAAACTCATACAAAGAGTCCAAGCATTCCTTATGCCAAGGTATATGTCTACAACAAATCAAGGTTATGAAACCAAGCATTTACTGTGCCATTTTCATTGTCAATAATGAATCAAGATCCCTACTTTGCAAGTATGATTTTAAACCAAAAGAAAATATTATCTATACTAGTGTTTATAAATGATGATTCATTTTAGCTCATGTTTAAGAGACTAACCTTAGCATTTACCAAAAGCTTCACCTCATCACCTCAACAATATGATTAGCAACACATACTAGATATGAATGAAATGAAAAGAAATGTAAGAAGCATAAGTAAATAAAGAAAAAGAAAACTAGAGAAAGGAAATAAGAAGAAAACTTAGAGAATTTTATTACAATGGCTAATATCCTACCAATGTATGATTAATGCTCATCCAAGGCCCTCTATTTATACACATTTTGGAGAGCTAAATGACAAGAGACAAGCTTTATAAATTTCAAAGGTAGGTATAATAGGTGGGTGCATTTTTCTAACAATTTTCGTCATATTGTATGACAATTCTGATCAGCCAGATTGATGGTCGATTTTGTCAATGTTGGAGGCTGAATCTGATCAAATGGTCTTCTAGAAAAATATACCCCTATCAGTTATGGATCCATATCCGTTGAAATCAGATCATTTTCTCATGTGGATCGGAAGATATGGTCAAAATACCAAAACAGGTCAGCACAGACGTCATTGCACATCAGCCAACTTGATGGTCGATTTCGCTAGGGAAAACGACTCCGTTTCAAGAAGTGTAAAACATGAAAAAGATAGATATGCCTCTTAACTATGCACTGTAACAATTTCAGCCTTAATGCTTCAGTGAAACTCCAGATATAGCTGATATGGCAAAAGGTGTCGGAACTGGAACTGAATTGGATTTGCCCTTAATTCTTGATTTAACCTAGTAATCTGAAATCACTCAAAGAAACTCGTGAAAAACACCAAATTACATAAAAATATAAAATATCATAAACACAATTAGACTAAGCAATAATAACTCGTATTTGACACAAAACAATAATAAAACATAACTAAGAACTATATAATTATACGAGTTATCAGTCGACGTGCTAATCCGCGTGACACGGGTCGCACCGTATAAAAAGGAAATATTTTTTTGTATTATTTTTTAGATTTTGTCTCTCTAAAATTGATTCTCTCTCTCTCTCTCTCTCGAGAAAAATGATTTTCGACCATTGATTTATTAAAAAAATCCATATTTCAACGTCGAAATCTTCAAACAGTGCCAAAAAATTCATAAAAAACCAGTTTTCGATCATCAAAATCTTAAAAAAATTATTAGAAAATTCTTGATATGAATTTAAGGTTTAGGGTTTTCTAGAATTTCATAGATTTTTAGAAACCTTTCTCTTTCCCAAAATTCCTTTCTTTTATGTTTTAAGAAAATCTTTCAGAAAAACTATTATATTTCAAAATCGAAAATCTAAAAAAAATCTATAAATTCAAAACAAAAAACAACCTTCAATTTCTTCCAGAAATGAAAATATTCTCCCCAAAACTTTTTGCTATTGCTTCTGTCAATGTCTGTGTGTGTGATCTGTGTTTTCTGTGTGTGATCTCCATTTGTGCTTGCTTTGCTCTTTATAAGGATTTAGTGTCAAAAAATTTGGGTTTTCATCAATTGGGAAGATTTGCCCCCAATATTTATTTATTTATTTTTTCTTAGATCCCAAGATTTTCCAAAAGAAAACTGATTTGATTTTTTCAAAGTTTTCAACATGTTTCTCATTTGTTTTATTTTTTATTGATTTTTTGGTTTATTTTGATAATATTCTAAAAAACTAGGAAAAGAAATAAAAGAAAAATAATAATAAAAATAAATGGATATGGGTCGGCTTAAATTTGGGTTCCAAGGTTGAATCCGTAAAACTTAACCTATTTAGCAATTTGAAGCCCCAAAATTAATAAGGATCCAATATCCAATTCAAAATCCAAAAGTAATTTTAAGATCTAATAAATGTAAAGGCCCAAATGATGATTTTAAACTTAATAAAAAGAAATTTGACTCTTAATTTATGAAATCAATTTTAGTCTTTGGTTTGAATTAAATAGTATTTGATTCAAATTAAAATTCAAAATTAAACTAATTTGACAATGAAATACAATTCAATTCAAATTAAAAGATATCTTTAAAGACCCCGAACAAATTCAGGGTTCTACATAGCCGAAATATATATACTTTTGCAAAGATTTGCGTCGCATTCCAAAATCGAAAAATAATCCTCAAAATCTCTTCTTTGCCAGCCGGCGACACCCTTTCCAAATTTTGAATCATTAAAAATAAGAAAAGAAAATCCCAGAGGTTATGCTACCACTTTGAATTTCCTACGACTAGCGTTGGCATCTTGTGCTTTTCCGCTATATTACTTAGCACCAGTTTGGGAGTCCTTGTTTGAGTGTTTTAACTGCCATGTCATTTGCTATTCCAATTTTGTTGCTCACTTTCAAGAATTTCAACATGGGCAGCAGTGAGAACGTCTTCTCTGCCGTAGAGGATCCTAGGGTAGACTCCAAAGATGGATTTTTTTCTGATAATGAGAAGGCTTTTGAAAAGATTAATGAGCGATCGAAGTTTCATCATGGGGTAATGTTCGTCGATGGGGTTAATGATACGTGGTACCCTGCTCTTGAGGTCATGATGAGGGCGTGGTTAGGCCGAGGGGATATGCACCTTATGCTCATTGCGTTTGATTTTCCATCATGAGTTCTAAGCGATTATATCATTTGGTTGGATGATATTCTTCTGGATGTCGAATTCAAAAAGAAATTGGATGAGGCGTGGTATTTCTGCAATTTTGTTGTTGATGAGAATTGAATTTCATTGTGAGCATTTCGAGCTGAGACACTTGGTGAGGCATTAGAGTAAGGATACACACATTTTCACCATGGCATTTTGTGAGATTACAGTTACTTTAGAAGATGCAGCGAAAGTTAAATTACTATCAGTACTTGGCAATGAAGACCTTACTTTGATCATACTATCAGTAGATGAGAAGAAAATTGAGAAATCATTGTTGACCATTTTTTAGGATAAAGCTGTGCGAGCGACATCACAACCTTGGAGAGGGGAAAAGACTCTAGGACATACCGGCTGGTGTCGTTACTTCATTGAGCATAAGGGTGAGACTTCAGAGTTTTGTTGAGAGGGTTTCGTTCTGGTGTGGTTGAATAAATTTGTGTTTGGATGTGTTTATTGTTTCCAATTTGAGGTGATGCCAATCCTGTGAGTGTGCTGTAACTGACGATCAAAGGTTTACCACCGGGAATGTGAGATTCATGAAATGAGAGAAAGAATAGTGACGAGACTTCTCATTGGTGATGAACGTGATGTATAGATGAAGAGAAAAAGGTCGTGTAAGAGTGCCATCTGAGGGTTTGCCCTAGCAACGACTGCAATGTCGAAAGTGAAGTGGATATGAACCGTGCAAGGGTTGACCATCTAAGGGTCTCCCGGTCACAGTTGCCGTGTCAATGATGATAGTTTTATAGAGAAGACCAAGAGATTCACCATGTTGTTGGATTAGCTCGCTACTGGACTAGGGGGAGTTTGTCAAAGCTACCTCACTATTGGGCCAAGAAGGAGTTACCATCATGGGTTCATCGCACTGCTGGTAGTTGGAGAATTAGAAGTCTTTGATCGTGTGGAAATTTTCACCAGAGTTATGGAATTCGTTGCCACAACAATAAGTGTCAATAACATAAAGAGTCTCTATTAGTGTGCTATTGTTAGCGGTGCTACTTGAGTTGCTGCTCATGTATGTTGTTGTCAGTGGAGTGGCTGAGATTGTAAGCTAGATTTTCACTGGAGTTTAGTGGAGTAGACACCAATTTTGTCCGGGCTCTTAAACAAGGTATGTTTTCCTTCAATTTAGATTTTCTAAGCTTACTTCTTCTTCATGGCCTAGTGACTTAACATTTGGGTTCTGTGAAGTGGGCATGCGGTTTTGATGCTTCGGATCGAAAAGGTCAAAGTTGACCAAAAAGTCAAAGTCAAAGGTCAAAAGTCAACTTTGGAAAATCAAGATTAAAAAAGAAATTTGGTGTTAAAGAAATAATCTTGATGATTTTAAAGTCAACTTTGATTATTGAAGAGATTAAGTGGAATTAAAGTGAACAAAAATTGGTAGAAGAACACTAGGTGTATTCAACCAAGCATGGTAAAAGCAAGAGGGAAGCTCATTATTTTTATCCAAATGAATGACAATTTTGAGGGAAATATGGAAGCCCATTTTTCTAAATGGATAGCAATTTTTTATGGAAATATGGGAAGCCCATTTTTGCTTAAGTGATGGAGATTTTTGGTGGAACCATGGAAGCCCATTCTTTAATGACCAAGTAGTAGGATTTTTTTTGGTAGAAGAGGATAGCCCATTTTTCAAGACCAAATGGAAGGATTATAGGTAGGAAATGAAGAGCTCAACTTGTGTAAAAAAATATGGAGAGCCCAACTTTAAGAGTTCATGTCAGTTTTTTTTTTGTTGGAGAGGGCCCAAACTTAAAGTCCATGTAGAAAAATGGATGAGAGGAAGAGGGGTGAGTTTAGAATTAAATAAGTTGTAGGAGTATTATGTAAATAAATGAGGTAAAGTTGTAATAAAAAGGAAGAGTGGAGGATGTCCTTGAAGGGGCAAATGACATGGTAGTAAATAAATGGATAGGTGATAAAAGTAGGACATGATTCACCTAGTTAGGACATGAGTTGGCATTTTTGGCCAATGAGAGCCATTCTTGGAGGCTAAGTTGGATGATCATTGCCTAGCCAATGGGTGGTAAACTTAATGAGGAAGGGGTGAATCTAATTGGCTAAAGCATGTGATGTTGCCAAGTGGCTAAAAAATATGACACTAGAAGCATGTGGAAGGCTTATTTTCGGTCAAGGCTATAGGAAAAGGCGGAGGATATTTTTTTCATTGATTCACTCTCATTTTGAAGCTAAGTGCAGTAGCTAAAAGTCACTAAGGAGAAAATGAAAGGAAGAGAGAAAAAGAAAGGAGAATAAGGTTGAGAGGTTTTTTTGAGAAGCTTACCTATAGCTTCCTTTTTTTCTTCTTTATTGCTTTTCTATTTTTTTCAAGCTTCTTCTTCTTGTTTTTTATGTGATTTTCATTTTCTTTTCTTCAAAATAAAAGGTTTCAAAAATGGTTTTCAAAGAGCTTTTCTTTTTCTCTTCTCTTTTTTTAAAAGAATAAAGTTTTACAACATTTTTTCTCTTGGTTTTTCAACATGGCCGAAACTTCGGTGCCTTTGGTTATTTTTTTTTCTTCATGCTTTCATCTTTGATATATGATGCTTGTGGTCTATTGGGTTTTTTGATGTTATTTTCTCCTTTTTTTTCTCTCCTTGAAATGAAGAGGTTTTGAGCTTGATGATCTTGGTTTCATCCAAGTGATGGTTAGACCGGATTAACATCCAAAAGGCCAACCTTGAGCCAACCTTTGTTTTTGCTGCTTATCTATGCTTTTTGCTTATATCTTTCATTTGCATACTTTCTAAATATGGTCTATTGTGGAGCATTCTTTATGTTGCATATTTATTTTTCTTGTTGGAAAAGTGCTTATGAGCTTGATGATCTTAGGTTCTCCTAAGTTATGGTTAGGCCGGATTAAACATCCAATAGGCTAACCTTGAGCCAATCACTTTGTTTACATTAAAATATGTTTTTAAAATGATTTCCAACATGATTTTGGTTAGGATTAATCAATGGTCCATAACCAAAATCTTGTTTTCCAAAATGTTGGAAAAGGCAATGTTTTAAAGGTTGGATATGGTGATTTCGGGCAACATGAATCCAATGCATTTTTTGTCCAAGTAAAAAACTGTTTTAACCCATACAATACATCCTTGGCTGAACTTATGATTAACATTTCAGATTTTTATGAGTTTTCCTTAAGGGTTAAAAAAAAATAGTTTTTATAAAACTGGTTTTAGGTAGCTAAAACAAGTTTTAAAACTAGCAAAAGTTTGAATTTCTTTCTTGTATTTTGAGGGGCTGGTCGAGACCTATGGGGCTGTTTAGAGGTTGTTTTCTTGGTCATTTAAGGTTAAAAATATGGTTTTTATAAATCGGGCCATAGATAGGAAAAACAAGCTTCAAAATCGAGTCAAATTTTGGGCATTTGGCCTTAGGGAGTTTCGACCAAGTAGCTTTTCTCTTGAAAAAAAAATTGCATCTTTTGTTTTCCTTGATTTTAAAATATTGCATTAAGGCTCACTTAGAGGTATTCAGATGCCAATCAAGGGCATTCGAATACCCTCTCTAATCCGAGCAAAATCCGTGCCCAAAAATCCTTTTTTCTCTAAATCCGGTTTAAGTTTTTTTCAAAGGTATTAGGATACCTCCTTAGGTATTCGGATGCCCTTTCTTCAAGAGAGAAACACATTCCGATAAAGGTCCCATTTTCACGCATCTCATACTTAAAAAATTTGTTTTTTAAAAATTCTTCATTAAAACGTGCTTTCTCGGCTTTCATAAACATTTGGTGAGAATTATTTCTTAATCTTTGTCGGGTTTGACGGGGAGGTTGAGAAATCCTTCAACGCACGTGTTTATGAAAAGTATGCTTTTTCTTTTACCTGGAATTACGTACGTGTTAGGCGAAAGAGTATTTTTCCAAGCTTTGCCGGGTTTGCCGGAGAGTTCGATTAAATCTTTTGACATTTGCCATTTATGTAATTTTGAAATAAATAAATACATGAAAAAAGATTTTTAAAATATGGTGGCATGCATATTTTTGTTTATGACTATTTAGTAATTGTTGCTTATGCCATGATCTTGATTATGCCATGTGACAATTGTTGCTTAAGTTAATATTTCGATTATGCCATGAGATAATAGTTGCTTAAGTTAATTTATTGTTTATGCTATTCGATAAGTATTACTTAGATTAATTTCTTATCTATGCCATGTGATGATTAGTGATCAGATTACTTTATTTATATTAAATGTTAATATTTATTTTGCATATTCATATTTATTTAAATGAATTTTAATGCATACTGGTTTAAAACACAAGCCTTAAAATTGGGGTTTTCAAAATATTTTAATTAATTTTAAAATATTTCGCAAAATTCGATTTTAATAGGTGATCGATCACACCTAGCCAAAAAAGATTAGTAACGACTCCATTTTTTCGAGGTTGTTTTAAGACCCTCATATTAATTACGAGAAACCAATTATTTTTTTTCTTCTAACGTCATTTGACGGTCGCGAGATCGTTATGATAGGTAAAACTTTATGTTGCAGGCTTTTAAAGAAGCATGAGTAGACCTGCTCATGGGCCGGGCTAGGCCGGGCCCAAACAAGAAAAAAAGAGCTTTTGTGTCTGCCCAGGCCCTGCCCGAAATATGGGCAAATTTTTTTGACCAGGGCTGGCCCATATTATAACAATGATACCCAGGCTCGACTTCGATCGCCCAAATTTAAGTTTGAAATTCCACTTTTCTGCCTCCTCTTTCTACTGATTGAAAGTAACTAAGAAACTAGCAAATTCAAGTTTAATAATAGAAACAAGGTGTTATTTGAAAATTGAGATTGTTAATCATAAAGATAAACCATAGTTTTTGACTTTATGTTAAATCCTCAAGTGACCACCAGCGAAATTGTGAATATTCTTTTGGACCAGAATGAAGTAATTTATACACATGATCTCTAGACAGTGAATGAAGCTATGAAATTTGTTTAAATGTAAATATAACATGAAATGAAAAATTGATATGATATAATATTATTAATTGAACCTATAACTGATTAAATTGCAAGTCCATAGTCAAAGTACTACTAGAAAATCAGAAGCTTCAGCTACATTGCAAGAAAAAAAATAGAGTACAGTGAAAGCATGCTTCATGGGGAAAACAAATACGCTAACAAGCTACTATTATCCAGATCAGTGAAGAAATTGAAAATTTTAAATCAATTGAAAAAAGAAAAAAGAAAATAGACTTACATGATAAAAGGGAAAGAGGCTGTTGTGTTGCGTGTGAGATTAAGAGGTAAAGAGTAAAGGTGAGATTGAGAGGTGAGAGGTAGAGCTGAGAGGTGGGGAGAGAGTAAAGGGAATTTAGGGTTTGAGAGGCTGCGGCTGTGTTTGTTTAAGTTTGAGAGTTGAGAGAGTAAAGGTGAGAAAGAAAAGTTTGGCTATCTGTGTAAGTCGACTGTGTAAGAAAAGTTTAGAGTTAAAGCCTAAGGGTAATAAAGTAATTATCGAAATTTATAACATAAATTACTTATAATTATTAAATACAAAATATATTTATTATTATACAATAGTATCCAGGCCGGGCCTGGGCTTAAAAAATTTTGCCCAAAGCCTGACCCATTTAGAAAATAAGCCTAAAATTTTATCCAGGCCCAGTTTTCGGGCATAATATTTTTGTTCAAGCCCTCCCAAATATCGGGCGGGCTTCGGGTTTGGACGGGTAGCCCAGCCCATGAACAGGTCTAAGCATGAGTAATTATTTAAGAACCTAAGCCAATAGTGTCTGTTGAAAAAAGTAAGATTTAAAACAAACTTATTTAGAGGATCGGAAGGGCTTGAACTGTTGGTATTCATCCCATTAAGCCAATAAAAAACTACATCCTTTCTTTTCATGGATGTAATTAATGCTAGAGAGACTTTTGATTTTCTGAGATTTCATTTGCCTAACTTATAGCCATAGAAAAAAATTGATATTTGTCGTTGGAAATTCGAAGACAAATAGAGAACAAACGGAGATAATAAACATTTGTTGGTCATGAGTGATTGTGTTGTACTTGGATATAAGATGTTGAGAAATTGATTAGGTGGCTTCCTTTTTGATGATCTAATTACATTTGATACCGAAAGGATAATATGCCTAAGTTGCATTGATCTTGCTTGCACTTGATTTTTTTTTTTTTTTTACTTTCTTTGCGATTGCTATTTTTCTAGGAGCATTTCAAATTCTTGCTTCGAATTTGCATAACCAATAAAGGTGAAGACATCGTCAAGAAATGTGTGGTTGATGATGATCTAGGAATTCTTTGTGGGTGAAGCATGCTTCTAGTGAAATGCTGGCAAAGATTGATCTTGAATCATGGAACTTTTATTAGCTTTGGTGAAAATCATCATTGTAGACACCTAATTTTGTCTGAATCCCTAAATCAGGTAAAGTTTTCTTCCTGATGATGTTTAGAATGCAGAAAGTCTTTTCTCATCCTGCAGGTGGTACTTCAAGACTTTGTTTAAGAAGTTAAACACAAAAAGTCAATTCAAAAAAAGTCAACCTTGGAAAAGTCAACTATTGAAAAAGTCAACCCTTATTCAAAATCAAGATTCAAAGTTTAATTGAACAATGGTGAAAGAATTTTGATAATCTGAGGTCTACAACGAAATATATGAAGTCTGGAAGATGGGTTATGGAGATTCAGAAGAAAGAAAACCTTAATTTGATAAATTTGGAAAAAAGTGCTTAAACGGTCAAATTGGTCGAAATTGGAGTTACCGAAGGGAATTTAATCAATGACTACGGGTATTGGAAAGGCCAGTTAGAAGCAAAACTAAAGGAAGGGTCAATTTGGAAGAAAATAAAAAAAATTAGGGTTTTTGGTAGATTTTGGCAAAATTGGGGAAAATTGCAGAAATGGCTAGATTCGGTAAAATTAAAGCCCCTAGTTGATGAAGAGTGGGTAAACAAAGATAGCCCAAGGCTCAGTTTTAAGTAATTCTGAGAAAATAGTCGGTTGGAGGAAAAACGGAGAAACGAGAAAATTTTCGATATTGGAAAAAGGAAAAATCAAAATGGAGGGGAATTTGATCGTAAAAATTGGGCGTTTTTGGACCAACTCAAATTCAATAATTAAAAAAGGCCTGAAAAAAGAAAATCTGGAAATCGGACTTGTTTTGAGTAAAATCGAGGATTCGGAGGTAAAAGGGTAAACTTGGAAAATCCGAGAAAAATAGAAAATGAGCTTGAAAAATTACCAAAACTTCCAGATCTCAATCTTATGTCATCTAGAAGAGATCGGCGAAGAAAAATCTGAATTGAAGCTCGTTTGCAAAATGGCAAATTTCGGGCCCACTAAGCTGAAATTCCAAGATAAATCCAGAAAAAATAGAAAATGAGCTCGAAAAATTATGAAAACATCCAGATCTCAATTTTAAATTATTTGGAAGAGATTGGCGAAGAAAATCCGAAATCGAAACTCGTTTGCAAAATGGCAAATTTCAGGCCCACTAAGCTGAAATTCTAAAGATAAATCTAGGAAAAATAAAAAATGAGCTCGAAAAATTATGAAAACTTCCAGAACTCAGTTTTATATTATTTAGGAAGTATGAAAAAAAAATTGGATTTGGATTCGTTTGCTATTTAATCAAGTTTGGAGGCCTAAAGTGTAATTTTACCGAATAAATCGAAGAGGGCCTTTTTTGCATTTTTTTAAAATAGAGAGTGGGCTGGAAGTTGAAGGGCCATTCAGCCAAGGCCATGAGAAGAGTGAATTTTGCTGAGATCTTGCATCCAAAGGCCAAAAGTGGATTGTAAGGTAGTTATTTTTTTGATCAAGCCTTTGTGATTATGCCACATGGTCCAATGCATGAAGAGGAAGGATATCAAGATTATGGTTAGATTTTTTTTTTGAACAGTTGTATTTGTTAAGGGCTGATCACTTAATCTAAGGGTGGTAATTTCAGATTTTAAGCATCTTAGATTAGTGACCTTTGGATCAAATTGGCTAGGGGAAAAAATGACAACATCCTACACCACTAAAGGACCATTCGGCTACCATAGTTGAGGGAGGGGGTTTCATTTTTCATTTGGTTCTTGGCTGATCATAGAGAGGGCAGTAGCTAAAGGGAGAGAAAAAAAAGGGGAAAAAGAAAAGAGAAAAAAAAAAGAAGGGTTTTCTTACTACTCTTTGATTTGGAAAGCTAGAGCAAGGTAGCTATTTTCTTTCATGCTCTCCTCCATACTTTGTTGATACGATTATGTTATTTTCATTGTTATTTTATTTTCTTTCATGAAATAAAATTGTTTTTCAAAACAAGTTCCAAAAGGTTCCTATCTTATTTTTTCATGAAAAAATCAAATAAAAACAAATTTTTTTACTTATTTCTTGTGTTGGCCGACGCCCTATGTTTGTGTATGCTTGTGTTTGATTTATTTTCCATGTTGGTTGTGATATTCTAGCTTGTTTTGATGTTTTAGCTTTTTAAAATAACTAAGATATGGAGCTTATTTTTAACCTTATTTACTTACTTACTATTATTTTGCTGATTTTATCATTTATTTTCATGTCTACTTACTTTGTTTGCTATGTTTAATTTTCTGTTTTCACTATATTAAGTTGTTAATGTGTTTGTGTTAATGCCATACCATGTGTTTGTTTATTTGTCTAGCTAGGTCTTTGCATTTGTATCATGTTTGTTTGGTCTAATATGTTTTCTTGTAAGTCTTACATATCTACCATGCCATGTGTTTGTATTATTTCCTTGCTTAAATTTTACATTGTTTTCTTATGGTCCATTCGGCTACCATGTTGGTGTTGTCTTGTGTTTGCATTTTTATTTTGATTATGTGACTAACATGCTTTGCCTCTTTATGTCATGTGATTGTGTATTGGTTGTTCCATGTTCATGCATTCTTTTATGTTTATTTGGTCATTATTTGTTCATGTTACTTCCATGCATTTTCATATGACATATTAGGTCTTAGGTCATTTTGCATTTCCATGCATGGTTTCATGTCTACTAGGTCTAGGTCATCTTTGTATGCCATACACATTTCCATGCTATTTAGGTCTTAGGTCATATTGGTATTGCCATGTATTTTCATGCTCATTAGGTCTAGGTCACATTTGCATTGCCATGTATTTCATGCATATTAGGTCTAGGTAGCATTTATTGCCATGCAAGTTCATGTTAGGCATTAGGTCATTTTGAATTGCCATGCATTTTCTATGTCATTTAGAGCTTAGATCATGCATTTCATATATTTAACTTGCTGTTTATTCATGCATTTCATATCGTACAACTTGATTTTTTACTTAAGCCAATCAATGACTCAAAGCCAAGCTCATATGAGCATGCTTGTGGAAAATTAAGTGATTGTCAAGTTGCATTTTCTACCTTTGTGATTTTGTTTCGTTAGGCAATCCTTGTCCAAATTTTTAGAAATATTAGCTACTGTTTTTAAGTCCTTATAGGAGTCTCCAATATTTTTGTTTTGATTTTTGAATGATTTTATCAAAGGCTTAAAAATGTTTTTTGGCAAAACAATTTTTCCCCCAGTGTTCTGACTTTCCTAATTTTCTGGTAGGTCATCATTAGTCTAAAAATTAAGCCAATTTTTTCCCATAGAGTTCAATATGTTCTGAGTCTCCCATAATCTTTTCAGATTTTTTTGAAATTTTAAAAATAGGTTAAAAGATCACGTTTTAAAACTGGTCAGTAAAGTCAAATTTGAATTCAAGGGAAAAATAATTTTATGTTTTGACTAAGGCATTAAGAGAGGGCTGATTAGGAACCATAGCTACTGTCCTAGGTTGATTTCTAAGTCATTTTAATCATAAAAAATGATTTTATAAAGCTTGGGTCAAGAGTGGTCAAGTCCGGGTTTTCAAAGTTAGGAAAATAGAGCCATTTTTAAAAGGGGGTTCGGCCATGTGTCATTTTTCATCTAAGAATTTTCAAAATTGTTTTTTAAACTAATCACAAAGTATTTTTTATTTTAGAAAATTTAATTTGATGTCTTTTCCTAAGATAGTCGGATATCTTTTTAGGTATACGGATTTTCTTATTTAAAAGAAAAAATATACTTTCATGTATTGTATTTTCCATGTTCATGGATATTATATGATATATGATTTTTGCTATGAATATTTCTATGGTAATGTTATTATTTTGATTTATATTTTATGGTGTTATATGGTTGTGAATTTTCTATGTTATCCTATGCTTTTTGCTTAGTCATTTATTTTTGTCACTTCATTTAGGATTTACTATATTCATGCATTGTTATTTTTATTTTCATGCATATTTCATGATAATATTATTTCATGTTTCATATCATTTCATGTCACTTAGATTATATTGCCATGTCATTTAGATTATATTATGTCATTTAGAATATGCCATGTCATTTAAAACATGGCATGTCATTTAGATTTGCCATGTCATTTAAATTATATTAAGTCATTTAGAATATATTATATCACTTATTTTATATCATTTCATTTAGAATATATTATGTCACTTAGGTTATATCATTTCATTTAGAATATATTATATCACTTAGGTTGTATCATTTCATTTAGAATATATTATGTCACTTAGGTTATATCATTTCATTTAGAATATACTATGTCACTTAGGTTATATCATGTCATTTAGGTTATATTATATCATTTAGATTTTGCTATGTCATCTTTATTATGTCACACATGTTCATATTTTTTTTAAATGTTTTGAAAAGATAATGATTTTAAATAACATAAAGTTATTCCCGAGTTAAAATAAGTCATGAGTTTTCTTTTGGGTTGTCGTGGAGGATATCATCAATTTTCATTAATAACGGAATATCTTTTTTAAAACGAGAATGATTCGAAAAATTTTCTAAATAAATAAAAATTTCTATATTTTGTCGCGTTTGTCGGAGAATATAGGAAAATTTTGAATTAATAAATTTCAGATCATTTTCAATTAAAAATGGAATTATTTTTCTTAAAATTAAGAATTAATTTGAAATCCCAAATTTAAAACCCACTTTTTACCGAGACTTGAGATAACACACGATTAATAAGGTACCGTTTTATACAGGCGTTATGGGGGTGCTAATCCTTCCCCGCACGTAACCGAGTCCCAAACCCGCATCTTTGATTTCTCTGGCTTAAAAACGCAGACTTGAAATTGGTTTCAAAAAATGTTTTAATTAATTTCAAAATGTTTTACAAAATCGTTTTTAATAGGTGGCCGATCACACCTAGCCGAAAAAGATTGGTGGCGACTCCATGTCTTTTTTCGAGGTTGTTTCCAAACCCTCATTTTATTTGAAGAGGAATTAAGTCGTCTTTTCCTCCGTTTTTAAAGTCACGCTTAATAAAGTATAAAGTCTCGCGATGAGATATGTTATTTTTTTAGGTTGCGACAGCTTCGCGACTCCACTGGGGATATTTAGAGAGTCAGGCCTAGAATTAGTCATGTGTTATCAAAATCTCGGTTTTGTTGATTTTTATTTGGTATTTAATTTTAATTCACATATTTTTTCAATAATAAGGAGAATTTTGAAAATAATAAAATGTTTTTGAACATATTCATACTCATGTACATACATATTATTATTGTTCTCTGGTTATGTTGTATATATTTATTTATTGCTTAATTAATGCTTTGCATTGTTTAATCTTATTGGGATATTTAGAATAAGGGGTGTAGAATAGGTGGTGAAAGGTTTGTTATTCCTCCTCACACACCACACGTGCATTTGCATATCATGAACCCTATACCTGGGTTCCGTCCTTTTAGGTGGGAGCAAAGTACGTACGCTTCGTGTGGCAATAGCCTCCGCATAAGCTAGCGAAACACTTTTGGAGTATCAGATTACCTACGCTTCGTGTGGCAATAGCCTCCGCATAAGCCGGGGAAATGAACTCTGACGAATTGAACTTGCTTTTATCGGGGTGACTTACTAGCCTTCATCGGCGACAGTGAGGAACAATTCGGGGCCTTTTAGAACTTCGTTCACCCACATATAGTGAACCATAGAGCCAAGAAAGGCGAAGCCTTGCCGGATTTTCGATAGATATACCGAAGTTAGGAACACATGGAGGGACATTTCTAAACCTTTTGTTACCTATTTTACATTCTGAATAAGCATTGTAGATCAGGCAACGATGAACGTACATCGCCCATAATAAATGTGATAATCTGCCCCAAAGGCACCGTGATGCCTAAATAAGTAGATATTGTTGAGGAACGTGTTCATCAATTTTCTTATTTTTGCATTGATTATTCCACTCTTTTATTGCTTTACTATTTTTTTTCTATGTAATAATGCCGAGAACTAGTATCTTTGGGTTTTTTTTTTAATTTTTTTTATAGGAATTTAATAAAAAGAGAAAAGATGATAGAAAAATATTTCTTCTTTGAAAAATGAAAAAATGAGAATAAAAAATGAGGAAAAATGATGAAAAAAATTCTTTTATAGTGGAGTAGTGAGAAAAAAATCTCCTTTTAGTTTTAGACTTTTGAGAAAATGAGAAAATAAAAAAAAAATGTCAAAAAATAGTTGTTAAAAAAATTCAAGAAAAATAGAAAGAAGAAAAAATCAAAAAAGTGGTGTTAGGAACTTATTTTCCTTTATCTTTTCATTTGCATTTTTGCAAAACATGCAAGCAGTTGTAAATATGAAAATTCATCCCCTCAAACATCTTCGCATCTTGTACATTTCATGCATCAATCATCATCACATTCATGCATATGTGAATAGAGCTTGTCCATTTATTTGTATTCTTGATCTCATGATAATAATGTCAATTTCATTTGTATTTAAAGGGGTTCGAGATATGAGGAATGAATTGGAGGAACGATTGGGTGCTTTAGAAAGCAATCAAGAGGAATTTGGGCATGAAATTCGGGAGGTGAAAGAACAACTTGTCAAATTGATGAAAATGGTTGAGGATATGGGTAAGAGTAAGATGGAATTTTCTTAGGACTCTTCATCACTTTTGGATCAACCAAAACCATCAGGTCCAGAACATACAACCCTTGCTGGATCTGACGCTTGTCAATGCCATAAAGGTTGCAACCCTAATGAAATTATGGACAAAATCGTAAAAATGATTAAACCAAAGAGCCTGATACCAAAGACAGAAACCTCGGATCCTATACCATACCTGCAAACTGCTCTAAGTCTAAACCAGTATCCTCACTCTACTATGGTCCAATCGTCCACTGAGTGATCACCACGGGATCCCCAGGTCCTACTCCATCACCACCAATTGGCAGTTCGTATTTCTTCCCTCATCAATCACCTTATCAAGCATCCGGGATAGGAACCTCGAACTATGCACAACCTCCAAGGGTCTCGTGTCCAAATCCATACCCTTGCCTTGTTATTCCGCCATCTCCCCATGTAAACACTCCGGTTCGAGCCTTAGTGCCACCATCAAAGAACCCAACTCCTAGGCCGTGTGTGACTAAGAAACAACCCAAGAATAGGATCCAAAGGCATTTTGATCCCATTCCAATCAGCTATCAAGAGCTTTTCACAATATTGGTCCGAAATCACCTGGTTACCTATGTGCCGCTGAAACCCCTATCACCACCATATCCCAAGTGGTATAACCCGAACGCAAGATGTGATTATCACTGTGGAACTGTTGGGCATAGCATTGAGCACTGCGTTTCACTCAAGAACAAAGTACAATCTCTTATAGATACCAAGTGGTTGGATCCAACGACACTGATTGATAGAGGACTGGGAAAAGGTAATTAGGATTGGGAGATTTACGGAAATTATGTAGAAGGACTTCGGTCTGATATGATGTAGTAGGATTACGCTTTTCTAGTAGCCATCTCTTATAGCCTTAGGATGCTAGAAAAAATAAAGTGCTTGTAAAGAAAGTTCTAATCACTACTCAGATTTTGTAAACATGGTTTATACCTTGTGAACATTGATATTGGAATGAATTGGTTATGCTTCAAATTTATGAGATGTTGATGATTAAGTTCCTCCGATTCTTATTTCCTCTATGATATCTTCCCCTTTGTATTTTTGCATCCGATCAATTATTTGTCATACCATGCATTTCATTCATACATACATCTTGGTGGCATCAGGTTGCATTCATGACACACATAGTCAGCATGATTTCTCTGTATATGTTCAAAAGTTAATTTGTCTATTCTTTACATGCATCATATTGATATCATGTTGCATTTATAGTATATAGGGTCATTCATTGAAAAATGCGTCTGGAACATACATAGTCAATCATTGCATATATCCATGCATTGATTTGTTTATTCTTGGCTTGCATCATGGTGGCATCATGATTGCATTTATTACATACATGGTCAGCATGTTTTCACTGTATATGTCGATACGTGATCCCAAATCGCGGGGGACCTGTTCGAGCGAGGGGGAAACAGAAGCAGAGAAAAAGATGACTTAATTTCTCTAGATTGAAATAAAAGGTCGAGGGTATGAAAACGGCCTCGTAAAAAGACATGGAGTCGCCACCAATCTTTTTTTAGCTAGGTGTGATCGGCCACCTATTAAAACCGGTTTTATAAAATATTTTAAAATTAATTAAAACATTTTTAAAACCAATTTCAAGTCTGCTTATAAACCGAGAAAATTGAAGAATTGGGTTCGGGACTTGGTTACGTGCGGGGAAGGATTAGCACCCCCACAACGCCCGTATAAAACGGTACCTTATTAATCATGTGTTATCTCAAATCTCGGTAAAAAGTTGATTTTTAATTTAGTATTTCAAGTTAATTCCCAATTTTAAGAAAAATAATTCCATTTTTTATTGAAAAAGATCTGAAATTTATTAATTCAAAATTTTCCTATATTCCTCGACAAAATCGGCAAAATATGGAAATTTTTATTCATTTGGAAAACTTTCCGAATCATTCTCATTTTTTGAAAGAAAGATATTCCTTTATTAATGATAATTGATGATATTCCTTCCAGCAAACCCTATAGAGAACTCATGAATTATTTTAACTCGGGAATATCTTTATTTTTATTGAAAATCATTGTCTTTTTCAAAACATTTAAAAATATGAACATGAACATATATGACATAAATAAAATGACATAACAAAGTCTATATAATATAATGCAACCTAAATGATATGGCATAATTTAAATGACATGGCATATTATAAATAAAATAACCTAAATGACATGGAATATGATCTAAATAACAAAAAAATGACATGAAACATAAAAAAATGCTACAATAAAATATGCATGAAAATAAAATAAAAAATGCATGAACATAGTATATGCTAAATAATGTGGCAAAAATAAATGACTAAATAAAAAAATATGGGATATCATGAAATATTCAAAATCATATGGCAAACAATATAAGATCATAAAATGTGAATCAAAATAATAATAGTACCATGGAAAATATCATAGCAAAAATCACACATTTAAATAAAATGCATGAACATGGAAAATGCAATGCATGAAAATGTATTTTTTCCTCTAAATAAAGAAATCTGTATATCTAAAAAGATATCCGGCTACCTTAGAAAAATATTTCAAATTAGATTTTCTAAAAAAACAAAATTTTGTGATTGTTTGAAAACAATTTTGAGGAAAAACTTGAATAAAGATTAAGAACCTCTACCAAACCCTTTTGAAATGGCTCTAATTTCCTAAGTTTAAAATCTCGGACTTGACCGCCCTTAACCCGAGATTTATAAAATCACTTTTAAAGTTTAAAAAGTCTTAGAAAATATCCTAAGACAGTAGCTAAAGCTTCTACCCAGCCCCCTCTAAATGCCTTAGCCAAATTCAACCATTATTTCTCTTTTGATTTCAAATCTGCCTCTACTATCCGGTTTTGTCACACAATTTTTTTGCCTATTTTTAAAAATTCAAAAAAATCTAAAACAAATGCTAGAGACTCAAAACATGTAAATATACAATAGAAAAAATTGGCTTAATTTTCTAATTAAAGATGACTGCCCATAAAAATCAGAGAAGTTCGAGTACTGGTGAAAAAAAAGTTTTGTCAAAATACATTTTTTTCCTTTGATAAATTCATTCAAAAATCAAAGTAGAAATTGTTGGAGATCATCCTAAAGACCTAAGGACAGTAGTTAAAACATTTAAAAACTTTGGACAAAAATTGGCTAAGTAAAAAAAAAATTACAAAGGTAGAATAATCAATTTGACAATTCCTTAATTTTCCACAAGTATGCTCAAGAGAGCATGACTTTGAGCCATTGATTGGCCTAAGTCATAGATCATGTGGCAATGACATGGAATGCATTAACATACAACAAATGAAATGTATGAAATGCATTGTTTAAAGGTCTAAATGGTAAAGGAAATGCATGACAATTCAAGACAACCTAAATGCCTAGCATGAGTTTGCATGGCAATAAATGCTATCCTAACTTAATATGCATGCAATGCTTGATAATGCAAATATGACTTGGACCTAATATGTTATGAACATGCATGAAAATGCTAATGCAACCTAAGACCTAAGCAGCATATCAATGTATGGCAATACCAATATGATTTAAGACCCAATATGCATGACAATATCAACATGGCTTAGACCTAAAATGTAATGAACATGCATAGCAATACTATGAACATACAATGACCCATGAAACTAATGTCAATGCTGGAACAAGCAGCAACTAATACACAATTTCAAGATATGATAATGCAAAGCATGTTACCTAAACAAAATGCATGTGCATGACAAGGCAAGGCAAGGGATGCATGAAGAGGTCGAATGACCATATGACAATATATGAAAAATGCAAACATATTTATAAAATAAGACATGATACATAAATAAAAATATGCACAATATGAGCATGAACACAATGGTCGAATGTGCAAGAAAAATGATTAAGCATGGAATAAAAATATATAAGTAAATATAGCATAGAAAATAATGTAAAGAACATATAAAAAATTAAAGATAGCATGCAAAGCAAATGACAAGAAAAACTAGTAAATAAAACAAGGAAAGTTAAGCTCCATGGTTGGTATAAAATGGGCATAGCCTCTCACCTAACCATAATTACTTGGTTTTTCCAAGATCATGAAGCCTTTCCATTTTAAAAATGAAAAAATAAACCATGCTAAACAGCAAAATTAAGGTGAGCTTCATGGTAGGTAAAAATAGGCATAGACTCTCTCCTAACCATGGTCACTTGGTCTAGCCAAGATCATGTAGCCATTTCAACATTTTTGCTTCATCTTTTGTAAAAAAACAGAACCTTAGAATACTCTAAAAACCTTCTAAAAATCATTTTTCACAACAACATGCAAGGAAGAAAGAAAAAAGAAAACCAAGGCAAGCAAACATGCCATTTTCGGCCAAGCATGAAACCATAAAAAATAAAATTGTTTTCCACCATTTTAATGAAGAAGAAGAGATGAAAACATAAGTAAACATTAAAAACTTTATTTCTATGAAAACTTTAGTAGGAAAACATGATAGAAAATCAAGAAAACACCATGGAAAACAAGAAGAAAGCTATGCAAGTGCTTGGTAAAGATGACTACCTTCAAGCTCTCTATTGAAAACCTTTTTTTTCCTTCTTTCAAAACCTTTTTTTTGCCAAATTAGCTACTGTTTACAGCCAAAAAACCTTTGAAAAAATGAAACCAACCCCCCTCTTTAGCCTTGGCCGAATGGCCTCTCCACCATTGGATGGAATTTGCACTTTTTCTCCTCCAATCTTGGCCCTTAGATTAAGATATTCTGATGACAACATAAAAATGTCATCTTTCCAATTGATAGCAGCCCTTAAGATGTGTACTCAGCCCTTGTAGTAACCTCAGCCCTTAGATGCAAAAAAAGGACCAATGCCATGCACTCCCTTGCTTGCCCCCTTGAGTGCCTACCCTTGGATGAGTTGTGCTCTTCCATTCTTGGTCATTGGATGAGGACAACATAAAAATGACATCTTGTAGATTAAATCCAGCCCTCAACATGTGTACTCAGCCCTTAGATGGCCTAAGCCATTGGATGAAAAGAGACAATCCCATGCACTCCCTTGCTTGACCGAATGGATGCTCACCCTTGGATGAATTGAGCTCATCTTTTTTCTTCCATTCTTGGCCATTAGATGAGGGTTCTTTCATGAAAAATAAAAATGTCATCTTGTCATTTAAACTTGGCCATTGGATGGTGCATTCAACTTTCCTACAACGCACCTAAGCCATTGGATGAAGGGGGGACCATTTGCAAGGTGTTAGTGGTAGCATGTGGCTTGATAGTGACTAAGAAATTAAATTGTTCAAGCTTCCTTCTTCTCCTCTATGCTGGCTGACCAAGGGAAGAAAAATCCCAGCAATTCTTTCTTCTTTCATTATTTCCTCAATTACAAATTTGCCATTTTTGGTTTCTTCGGTGAAATAACCTTTTTTTCCCCCTGAACCTAAATAAATAGCAAACGGACTCCAAATTTGAATTTTCTTTTTTCAATACTTCCAAAATAATAAAAAATTAAATTCTGGAAGTTTTCAAAAAATTTTGAGTCCATTCGCTATTTATTTCGGATTTATTTCCAAAATTGCCCCTTATATGCACCCGAACTTTACCATTTTTTAAACGAGCTCTGAATCCATATTTTTCTTCACCAATATCTTCCAAAAAATTTAAAAATGTGATCTAGAAGTTTTCATAATTTTTGAAGCTCAATTACTATTTTTTTTCGGGATTTATCTACTTGAATTACTACATAGGGGACCCGAGATTTGGCCATTTTGCAAAACGAACTCCAAATCAAGATTTTATTTCTCCAATATCTTCCAAATAATTTTAAAATGAGATCTACAAATTTTCAGAATTTTTGGAACTCATTTGCTATTTTTTCGGGATTTATCCTGTTGAATTTCTGCAAAGTGGACCCAGGATTTGGCCATTTTGCAAACGAACTCCGAATCAAGATTTTATTTTTCCAATCTCTTTGAAATTATTTAAGAATGAGATTTTCAAATTTTCAGAATTTTTGGAGTTCATTTGCTATTTTCCCCAAAATTTTCAATTTTGCCCTTTTGCCTCCGAAACCCGATTTTGCTCAAAACAAGTCTGATTTCTGTAATTCTTCCAAATTTCACCGAAATCCACCAAAAAACCCTAATTCTCGGTTTTCTTCCGAATTGGCTTTTCTATAAGTTTTTCTTCCAAGTGGCTTCTCCATTACCCATAGTCAGTACTTATCTTTCATTTGGAACCTTCAATTTCGACCAATTTAATCCTTTAAGCACTTTTCCCCAAATTTCCCATACTAGGCTTTGTTTTCTACTGAGTTTCCGTAACCCAACTTCCGACCTCCATATCTTTCAATGTAGACCTCGGATTATCAAAATTCTTTCACCATTTTTCAATTGAACCTCAAATCTTGATTTTGAAAGTGGGTTGACTTTTTTAGTAGTTAACTTTTTCGAGGTTGACTTTTTTGGGGTTGACTTTTTTGAGTTTAAATGTTTTTGTCTGTTTTCTTAGACTAAGTCTTGGAGTACCACCTGCAGGATGAGAAAAGCCTTTTAGCATTCTGAAACATCAATTTAGGAAGAAAATGTACCTGATTTAGGGGTTCGGACAAAATTAGGTGTCTATAGTATATATCCATACATCACATTGTTTATGTTTCACGGGCATCGAGTTGCATTCATGGCTCATTCATCATGACACGCATTTGGAGGGATAAAACAGAAATTGACTTTGCTTTAAGAGTCTTTGAAAGAATTTTCATTTCAAATCAGAAGTATAAGAAGTACTGAGTACCTTTTATAATACAGGTTAGAGCTATGGAGAATGAACAAGTGCCCAAATGGAAAGATTGGAAAGGGCACAAGAAGAATCGTGAGAATAGTTGGCAAAATTTGAAGCAGAATCTAGAGATCAGAGGACTAAATTGATGGAGCTGGTATCCGCCGTAGTCAAGGGAAAGGGATACATTGAAAACTTGGCTGCTAGAGAAGGGTTAGAGGCACAAAAGGGTCAGATTGAGGTCATGATGTTGGATGACCAGAATACAGTTAATCCCAGCAACATCCCGAACTTAGATAATCCAGCTGAACAGGAAAAGTTGAAAATGGTTGAACCGAATAAGGCTGAGTCAGCAAATTCCCAAAAGAAGTATCAGCTGTTGGAGGAAAGTATTCGAGCTGTTGAAGGTGGAGATGAGGTAAGTGTAGGAGAGCTTTTTTTGATCCCTGATCTGGTCATCCCGCCAAAATTGAAGGTTTCGAAATTTGAAAAGTATGATGGACTTAAAAACCCAAAACACACTTGTCTGCATATAGTAATAGGATGATGGGGCATGCGCATGATGAGAAATTGCTTATCCATGTTTTCCAATACAGCCTGACAGGAGGGGCATCTAATTGGTATTATCAGTTGAAAAAAGGCCAAGTGCATACATGGAGAGACTTAGCCCGGGCATTCCTGAAACAATATAAGCACATGTTGGAAATGGCTCCAGATCGATTGACACTTCAGAACATGAAAAAGAAGCCTAATGAGAATTACAAAGAATATGCTCATAGATGGAAAGATGTTGCCTCGCAAGTCCAACCACCGCTTACTGATAGAGAAATGAATATTTTATTTGTGGATACCCCCCACATCCATACTATGACAAGTTGATCGGCAATGTCTCCTCAAAATTTGCAGATATATTGTTTGCAATGGGTAGGATTGAGGATGGTATAAAAAAAGGGAAAATTGTGGATACTAATGTCGGAATTCCTCTCGAAAAGAAAAATGATGTTGCCAAGGGGCACGTTCAAGTCATAAATGTTGAAGGCAGAAATAAAAGAGGGTTCAGTGCAATGCAAGACGATCATTTTGGTGGTTATTTACATCCTCGACCCTATGTTGACCATTGGATTCAGCACGGTCATCATCATGCTCCCAGGTCTTTCACATCACCTCAGGGTTTCGTCATGCCAAATGATTCAGAGTTTAGTTCAGTATGTTCTCAGAGCAATGAGAGAAAGAAGCAAAGGTGTACCATTCAATTCCTATGACCTACACAGAACTTCTTCCATTGCTTGTCCAAAGCCAAATGATCTCCGTTGTACTTGCAAAGCCCAGGAAGTCTCCTTACCCGAAATGGTATGATCCTAATGCCACATGCGAGTATCATAGCGGGGTTAAAGGGCATTCCATGGAGAACTGCACTGCATTCAAGGACAAAGTTCATGCTATAATTGATGTAAACCCAACAAAGTTCAAAGAGCTCATGGATGCTTATCAAGGACGACGGGGCTAAGGATCATTTGTTCTCAGGGTAGCATGCTAATCAGGGGCAATCTTAACCTTGTTTTAAGTTTTGTACTTACCTTCAATTTATTTGAAATGAATGAACTTTAAATTCCAAGCATCATATATCATATCTCATTTGAAGTTTTGAATATTCTTCGTAAGCCTTGTTTATATGATTTGTGAAAGAAAAAACAAAAAGACTGAAAATAAAAGTCCATACGGATAATTTTCCATTTGAAAATAAAAAAATACTCCTTTGAATAGTGAAATAAGTTTCGAAAGAATATGTGATCATCATGGGGGATGGATTCCTAGGAAACACTTTGTCTCTACACATACATAGATCAAAGACCAGTTGAATAATTACCACTCAAAAGTCACAAAGAATAACCTTTATTGAGGCCATGAGTAATGAAAATTTGAAAAAATTCTTTCGTGGATTTCTTGAAAGTCAAGCAAACATGACAATCTTCCAAAAGATCTAGATTAGGTAGCTTGATACGTGTTAAAGTTATGCCACGTTACAAATCATAGTAAAAACTCAAAGATTCAAAACCTTCGAATCCCTTTGAAAGAATTCAAATGCCAAGTCTCTAAGCCTTTTCCCAGACCCTGATTTATGAGCACATGAACCAAAGGATGAACCAGAACACCTTTTTTTTTTCTCTCCCCATGTGTTGGAAACACTTTGAACAAATTGAAACCCAAACAAGTTTATTTAGCGAGAAGCTCAAAGATAAAATCTGAGATGTTCCTTCACAGCAAGGTTCTCGCAAACCAAAAGACCTTCACTTCAATGGCAAATCAAAATAAGACATCATTTGTGGCTGAAAATGAATCACGCATGAATTTTTTGGCGCATACAGTAAAAAGGAAAAAAAAAAAGAAAAAAGAAAAAAGAAAAAAATATTGTGACATCATGAATGTGACATTTTGAATGATTCCAAATAAAAAATTAAATTTTGATTATCTATTTCCCTTGAGGATTGCTTTTCAAGGAGAATATTCATACTTGATATGAGAAATGACCATATTTCATATTCCTTTCACAAAGAGAAATTATCCATAGTCACCCCTTTTGTGCTTAAAGAATTATTTTTCTTTGAACCCTGATCAAGGATCACTCTCCACACTAGGGGGCAAATACGAGGAAGGATTTTCTAAAAAATCATGGTGAAATAAGTCCCGACTGGGAGACAGAAACAAAGCAAATTGAGTTCCCAAACAAGTACGAGTTCACTCTGTCAAAATGGAGATACAAGAAAAAAGAAGGAAAAAAAATGGTGAATTGAAAGCCAAGAACGAGACACACAAAAACAATGTGTGAAAGAGATGGCAAATTGAAAGCCAAGAACAAAGAAGGAAAGAGAAGTCCAAAAGGGACAAATGTTTCAAAGGGAATATTCCTCAGGAAATGATCGTTGATCTAATTACCCTCAAACACATATTTTGAGCTTATTTATCCTATCTTTCTGAACCCCGAACCTTGGCCTACATTACGTGCTTTAAAAGTCCATTTTGATCATGTGTGGGTATTTGACTTGAAGAGTTTTCCTCAGATTTTATCCCATCCCATCTCATCGAAATATCATTTCATTGTGGAAGAATTTAGAATTCTCAGATGCATGACGGAACAATAAAAAAAGAGAAACAATGAAGCTTTAGGGTGAAAACCCAAAAACGGGCAGTCTAGAGCAGAATAAGAAGAAATTCTAATGCCACACATTGGTATTGCCGAAGCCATCGGTTTGAGGAATACAAGGAGCTTCAAGGAACTCCTAGACATACCAAAAAGACAGCCTTTTCTTTTGAGTTGATTTTGAAAGTTAAACCTTTTTCCTTCCAACACTGAACCGGTCATGGCTAAGGTTAAAACTTATCAAAATGCCATATTTAGAGATTGGAGGATTGATGAGATTTAATTAAAACTTTTCCGGGAAAAACGTTTGGTTTTAAGGAATTCATGTTTTGAGAAAACTTACTCATAAGCCGAGACAAAAGGACATTCACCTTCTCTTCTTTGTCAAGATGAAAAGCTTTCCTAGACTAATCCGGACCTTATTGCATCAGCCTATTGACCTTGTTGCATTAAACTGTTCAAATCACTCGAAAAAATGAGGCTGATTTCCCATTTCGCTTAAAAATGTCTCCAATGGGATCACCAATTTCTGAAAAACTTCAATTTCACATGTTTTGGAAGAAATGAAATTGACATGACTTAGGAAGAACAAACTAATATTGATATGTGGATGTGCTCTAGCAAAAAGTTCATATTGTTCAGGGGCATGAAATTTTGAGTTTGAATGAAGTTTGACTCTGTGTTTTGGTTTTAACCAGCTTACTGAAAAGAAAGAATTTGCTAGGGCAAGGACAAATTGGGAATACGAAACCATGCGATTTTTTTTCCAACAAGATGAATTGGAAAATATAGACAAATGGCAGATATCACTCTCTCCAACAGGAAACCTCGCCAGGACACGAGATAAAAAGGAGATGATCAACCCTCTTAACATTCTCTTAATGTGAAATGGTGTCATAAGCATTCATGCATCATGTAATGAACATGTGCATTTGTATTTTTTGCAAGTTACATCGGTTTTTGCATCCATACATTTGATCATTACATTCGTCAAGCATTGAAAAAAACATAAAGGAAAAGAAGATAGGTTTCCTAAAAAGGGGAAGGGCTTTCTTTAGATTTAGAGGAAAGAATCTGTTGAAGAAAAGAAGAAAAACAAAAGTTTGTCTAAAAAGAAAAGATGTGAGTATTGAGATACTTTGGGACGATGAAGTCAAGAAAGTGTTGAAAAATCGAAGATGATGAAAATTTTTAAAAAATGAAAATGATTTTAGATGAGATATTTTCAAAGTTGTGGAGCCTCGAAGGAGGAGTTTTTCAAGCGAAAGATTTGGTTAAGCCCAATGTAAGCTGGCAGAAAAATGGTTAAGCCCAGTGAAGTTGGAATTTTAGATTTGGTTAAGCCCAATGTAAGCTGGCATAAAAATGATTAAGCCCAGTAAAGTTGGCATTTTAGATTTGGTTAAGCCCAATGCAAGCTGGCATAAAAATGATTAAGCCCAGTAAAGTTGGCATTTTAGATTTGGTTAAGCCTAATGTAAGCTGGCACAGAAATGGTTAAGCCCAGTGAAGTTGGCATTTTAAATTTGGTTAAGCCCAATATAGCTGGCACAAAAATGGTTAAGCCCAGTAAAGTTGGCACGTTAGATGTGGTTAAGCCCAGTAAAGTTGGCACGTTAGATGTGGTTAAGCCCAATGTAAGCTGGCACAAAAATGGTTAAGCCCAGTGAAGTTGGCATTTTAAATTTGGTTGAGCCTAATATAGCTGGCACAAAAATGGTTAAGCCCAGTGAAGTTGGCACGTTAGATGTGATTAAGCCCAATGTAAACTGGCGAGTAAGAAGTAAGCCCAGTGAAGTTGGCACGTTAGATGTGATTAAGCCCAATGTAAACTGGCGAGTAAGAAGTAAGCCCAGTGAAGTTGGCACGTTAGATGTGATTAAGCCCAATGTAAGCTGGCGGTTATGGTTTAAGCCCAGTGAAGTTGGCACGTTAGATGTGATCAAGCCCTATGTAATCTAGCAGTTATGGTTTAAGCCCAGTAAAGTTGGCACGTTAGATGTGATTAAGCCTAATGTAAACTGGCGGGTAGGAAGTAAGCCCAGTGAAGTTGGCACGTTAGATGTGATTAAGCCCAATGCAAGCTGGCAGTTATGGTTTAAGCCCAGTGAAGTTGGCACGTTAGATGTGATCAAGCCCAATGTAAGCTGGCGGTTATGGTTTAAGCCCAGTGAAGTTGGCACGTTAGATGTGATTAAGCCCAATGTAAGCTGGCAGTTATGGTTTAAGCCCAGTGAAGTTGGCACGTTAGATGTGATTAAGCCCAATGTAAGCTGGCGGTTATGGTTTAAGCCCAGTGAAGTTGGCATGTTAGATATGATTAAGCTCAATGTAAGCTGGCAGGTATGGTTTAAGCCCAGTGAAGTTGGCATGTTAGATATGGTTAAGCCCAATATAGCTGGCAGTTATGATTTAAGCCCAGTGAAGTTGGCATGTTAGATGTGATTAAGCCCAATGAAAGATGGCGGTTATGGTTTAAGCCCAGTGAAGTTGGCACGTTAGATGTGATTAAGCCCAATGTAAGCTGGCGGGTAGGAAGTAAGCCCAGTGAAGTTGGCACGTTAGATGTGATTAAGCCCAATGTAAGCTGGCAGTTATGGTTTAAGCCCAGTGACGTTGGCACGTTAGATATGATTAAGCCCAATGTAAGCTGGCAGTTATGGTTTAAGCCTAATGAAGTTGGCATGTTAGATATGATTAAGGCCAATATAGTTGGCATAAAGGGAAGTAAGCCCAGTGAAGTTGGCATTTTAGATCGGTTTCGCCTAAGTAATCACTTTTTAAATTGAAGTCGTTTTGTTTCTCAAATGAGTCAAGGTATTTTCCTTTTGTTTTAAATCGAACTCGTTTTGCTTCTCAAATGAGTCGAGGTATTTTCCTTTTGTTTTAAATCAAACTCGTTCTGCTTCTCAAATGAGTCGAGGTATTTTCCTTTTGTTTTAAATCGAACTCGTTCTGCTTCTCAAATGAGTCGATGTATTTTTCTTTGTTTTAAATCGAACTCGTTTCCTTAAGACGGGTAGAGCCTTGATTAGTCAGGGAACTCAATTTAAGGACAAAATCTTCTATTTACAGCTTTTTAATAAATAAATAAATAAAAAATGATAAAAATGGAAAAAAAATGATAAAAAATGAAAACTCTCTTTCCTTTTCTTCACATGTGATTTCACTAACCGGACAAAATTAGTATTTGTTTATCTTTGCCTGATTCCTGATTCTCAGTAATAGCCAAAGAGGGCAGCTGTAGACACCTAATTTTGTCTGGACCCCTAAATCAGGTAAAATTTTCTTCCTGTGGTTTAGAATGCAGAAAGTCTCTTCTCATCCTACAGGTGGTACTCCAAGACTTTGTTTAAGAGGTTAAACACAAAAAGTCAATTCGAAAAAAGTCAACCTCAAAAGTCAACTACTAAAAAGTCAACCCTTATTCAAAATCAAGATTCAAAGTTTAATTGAACAATGGTGAAAGAATTTTAATAATTCGAGGTTTAAAATGAAAGATATGGAGTCCGAAAAATGGGTTACGGAGATTGAGTAGAAAGGAAACCCTAATACGGTAAATTTAGGGAAAAGTGCTTAAACGATAAATTGGTCGAAAAGGGAATATAATCAATGACTACGGGTATTGGAAAGGCCATTTAGAAGCAAAACTAAAGGAAGGGTCAATTTGGAAGAAAATCAGAAATTAGGGTTTTTGGTGGATTTTGGCGAAATTGGGGAAAATTGCAGAAATGGCCCGATTCGGTAAAATTAAAGCCCCTAGTTGATGAAGAGTGGGTAAAAAAAGATAGCTCAAGGCTCAGTTTTAAGTAACTCCGAGAAAAGAGCCGATTGGAGAAAAAACGGAGAAACAAGGAAATTCCCGATATTGAAAAAGGAAAAATCAAAACGGAGGGGAATTTGATCGTGAAAATTGGGCCTTTTTGGACCAACTCAAATTCAAATATGACAAAGGCCTGGAAAAAGAAAATCTGGAAATCGGACTTGTTTTGAGTAAAACCGAGGCTTCAGAGGTAAAAGGGCAAACTTGGAAAATCCGAAAAAAATAGAAAATGAGCTCGAAAACTTACCAAAACTTCCAGATCTCAATATTATGTCATTTGGAAGAGATCGACGAAGAAAAATCCGAAATCGGAGCTCGTTTGCAAAATGGCAAATTTCGGGCCCACTAAGCTGAAATTCCAGAAGATAAATCCCGAAAAAATAGCAAATGAGCTCAAAAAATTATGAAAACTTCTAGATCTCAATTTTAAATTATTTGGAAGAGATTGGCAAAGAAAAATCCAGAATCGGAACTCGTTTATAAAATGACAAATTTCGGGCCCAATAAGTTGAAATTCCAAAAGATAAATCCGGGAAAAATAACAAATGGGCTCATAAAATTATGAAAACTTCCAGAACTCAATTTTATATTATTTAGGAAGTATTAAAAAATAAAATTTGGATTTGGAGTCCGTTTGCTATTTAATCAAATTTGGAGGCCTAAAGTGCAATTTTACCGAAAAAACCGAAGAGGGTCTTTTTTGCAATTTAAAAAAAATAGAGAGTGGGCTGGAAGTTGAAGGGCCATTCACCATGCCCATGGGAAGAGTGAATTTTGCTGAGATCTTGCATCCAAAGGCCAAAAGTGGATAGTAAGGTAGTTATTTTTTTGATCAAGCCTTTGTGATTTTGCCACATGGTCCAATGCATGAAGAGGAAGGATGTCAACATTATGGTTACATTTTTTTTGAACAGATGTATTTGTTAAGGGCTGATCAGTTAATCTAAGGATGGTAATTTCACATTTTAAGCATTTTAGATTAGTGGCCTTTGGATCAAATTGGCTCGGGAAAAAAATGACAACATCCTACACCACTAAAGGACCATTCGACTACCATAGTTGAGGGAGGGGATTTCATTTTTCATTTGGTTCTTGGCTGATCATAGAGAGGGCAGTAGCTAAAGGGAGAGAAAAAAGAAAGAGGAAAAAGAAAAAAGAAAGAAAAAAGAAAATCTGGAAATCAGACTTGTTTTGAGTAAAACCGAGGCTTCAGAGGTAAAAGGGCAAACTTGGAAAATCCGAAAAAAAAATAGAAAATGAGCTCGAAAACTTACCAAAACTTCCAGATCTCAATATTATGTCATTTGGAAGAGATTGACGAAGAAAAATCCGAAATCGGAGCTCGTTTGCAAAATGGCAAATTTCGGGCCCACTAAGCTGAAATTCCAGAAGATAAATCCCGAAAAAATAGCAAATGAGCTCGAAAAATTATGAAAACTTCTAGATCTCAATTTTAAATTATTTGGAAGAGATTGGCAAAGAAAAATCCAGAATCGGAACTCGTTTATTAAATGACAAATTTCGGGCCCACTAAGTTGAAATTCCAAAAGATAAATCCGGGAAAAATAACAAATGGGCTCAGAAAATTATGAAAACTTCCAGAACTCAATTTTATATTATTTAGGAAGTATTAAAAAATAAAATTTGGATTTGTAGTCCGTTTGTTATTTAATCAAATTTGGAGGCCTAAAGTGCAATTTTACCGAAAAAACCGAAGAGGGTCTTTTTTGCAATTTAAAAAAAAATAGAGAGTGGGCTGGAAGTTGAAGGGCCATTCACCATGCCCATGGGAAGAGTGAATTTTGCTGAGATCTTGCATCGAAAGGCCAAAAGTGGATAGTAAGGTAGTTATTTTTTTGATCAAGCCTTTGTGATTTTGCCACATGGTCCAATGCATGAAGAGGAAGGATGTCAACATTATGGTTACATTTTTTTGAACAGATGTATTTGTTAAGGGCTGATCAGTTAATCTAAGGGTGGTAATTTCACATTTTAAGCATTTTAGATTAGTGGCCTTTGGATCAAATTGGCTCGGGAAAAAAATGACAACATCCTACACCACTAAAGGACCATTCGACTACCATAGTTGAGGGAGGGGATTTCATTTTTCATTTGGTTCTTGGCTGATCATAGAGAGGGCAGTAGCTAAAGGGAGAGAAAAAAGAAAGGGGAAAAAGAAAAAAGAAAGAAAAAAGAAAATCTGGAAATCAGACTTGTTTTGAGTAAAACCGAGGCTTCAGAGGTAAAAGGGCAAACTTGGAAAATCCGAAAAAAAATAGAAAATGAGCTCGAAAACTTACCAAAACTTCCAGATCTCAATATTATGTCATTTGGAAGAGATTGACGAAGAAAAATCCGAAATCGGAGCTCGTTTGCAAAATGGCAAATTTCGGGCCCACTAAGCTGAAATTCCAGAAGATAAATCCCGAAAAAATAGCAAATGAGCTCGAAAAATTATGAAAACTTCTAGATCTCAATTTTAAATTATTTGGAAGAGATTGGCAAAGAAAAATCCAGAATCGGAACTCGTTTATTAAATGACAAATTTCGGGCCCACTAAGTTGAAATTCCAAAAGATAAATCCGGGAAAAATAACAAATGGGCTCAGAAAATTATGAAAACTTCCAGAACTCAATTTTATATTATTTAGGAAGTATTAAAAAATAAAATTTGGATTTGTAGTCCGTTTGTTATTTAATCAAATTTGGAGGCCTAAAGTGCAATTTTACCGAAAAAACCGAAGAGGGTCTTTTTTGCAATTTAAAAAAAAATAGAGAGTGGGCTGGAAGTTGAAGGGCCATTCACCATGCCCATGGGAAGAGTGAATTTTGCTGAGATCTTGCATCGAAAGGCCAAAAGTGGATAGTAAGGTAGTTATTTTTTTGATCAAGCCTTTGTGATTTTGCCACATGGTCCAATGCATGAAGAGGAAGGATGTCAACATTATGGTTACATTTTTTTGAACAGATGTATTTGTTAAGGGCTGATCAGTTAATCTAAGGGTGGTAATTTCACATTTTAAGCATTTTAGATTAGTGGCCTTTGGATCAAATTGGCTCGGGAAAAAAATGACAACATCCTACACCACTAAAGGACCATTCGACTACCATAGTTGAGGGAGGGGATTTCATTTTTCATTTGGTTCTTGGCTGATCATAGAGAGGGCAGTAGCTAAAGGGAGAGAAAAAAGAAAGGGGAAAAAGAAAAAAGAAAGAAAAAAGAATGGTGTTTTTACTACTCTTTGATTTGGAAAGCTAGAGCAAGGTAGCTATTTTCTTTCATGCTCTCCTCCATACTTTGTTGATATGATTTTTTTTATTTTCATTGTTATTTTATTTTCTTTCATGGAATAATTTTTTTTTTCAAAACAAGTTCCAAAAGGTTCCTATCTTATTTTTTCATGAAAAAATCAAAGAAAAACAATTTCTTTTACTTATTTCTTGTGTTGGCCGGACCCCCCTATGTTTGTGCATGCTTGTGTTTGATTTATTTTCCATGTTGGTTGTGATATTCTAGCTTGTTTTGATGTTCTAGCTTTTTAAAATAACTAAGATATGGAGCTTATTTTTAACCTTTTTTACTTACTATTATTTTGCTGATTTTATCATTTATTTTCATGTCTACTTACTTTGTTTGCTATGTTTAATTTTCTGTTTTCACTATATTAAGTTGTTCATGTGTTTGTGTTAATGCCATACCATGTGTTTGTTTATTTGTCTAGCTAGGTCTTTGCATTTGCATCATGTTTGTTTGGTCTAATATGTTTTCTTGTAAGTCTTACATATCTACCATGCCATGTGTTTGTGTTATTTCCTTGCTTAAATTTCACATTGTTTTCTTATGGTCCATTCGGCTACCATGTTGGTGTTGTCTTGTGTTTGCATTTTTATTTTGATTATGTGACTAACATGCTTTGCCTCTTTATGTCATGTGATTGTGTATTGGTTGTGCCATGTTCATGCATTGTTTTATGTTTATTTGGTCATTATTTGTTCATGTTACTTCCATGCATTTTCATATGACATGGTAGGTCTTAGGTCATTTTGCATTTCCATGCATGGTTTCATGTCTACTAGGTCTAGGTCATCTTTGTATGCCATACACATTTCCATGCTATTTAGGTCTTAGGTCATATTGGTATTGCCATGCATTTTCATGCTCATTAGGTCTAGGTCACATTTGCATTGTCGTGCATTTTATGCATATTAGGTTTACGTAGCATTTATTGCCATGCAAGTTCATGTTAGGCATTAGGTAATTTTGAATTGCCATGCATTTTCTATGTCATTTAGACCTTAGATCGTCATTTCATACATTTAACTTGTTGTTTGTTCATGCATTTCATATCATACCACTTGATTTTTTACTTAAGCCATTCAATGGCTCAAAGCCAAGCTCATATAAGCATGCTTGTGGGAAATTAAGAGATTGTCAAGTTGGATTTTCTACCTTTGTATTTTTTTTTCGTTAGGCAATCCCTGTCCAACGAAAGGAACTGTCAATCAAGATGAGAGGTAACTGGAGAGCTTCTCTTTTCACAGTCTTCATAGGCAATCTTAGTAGAAGAGTGTCCAGGCAAGCGTTGTGGGAAGCTTTCAATATTTATGGAGAGGTCAGAGATGTTTTCATTTCTTTCAAGCTTCACAACAACAATTTATTTACATTCGCGTTTGTCAGATATAAAGAGGAATGGGAATATTTAAGAGCGATCAAACAGGGGAATGGAAGGATCATTGATGGCTCTGTTATAACTGTAAAGAAAGCTTCTCTTGATTGGGGAAAAAGGCATTTCTCAGTTCCTTCATATGCAGGTTTCCATTATGCTCAGCAAAACAATACTTTGCATCAGGAAAATACTCATAGAGGGGAAAGAAAGAGCTCTAATATGCAACAGATACAACCACCTCTTTGTAATGTCGCTAGGAACTACCGCTTTTACAAAGAAGTATTGGTTGATCCTTTACAAGGCCAAAGCAACAAGAAAGATGAAGTTCCCTCAATTGAATCTTTCAATCCTCCTATTAGTTTCGACATTGAAATTTAGCAAGAGGATTTTGCTTGGTTACAGAGAAGTGCAGTTGGAATTTTGCACAAATACATTTATCATTCCTCCCTTCAAGGGACCTTTTTTCGTGAAGGCTTTTACTGTCGTGTTCATCCAATGGGTGGTAAATGCGTTTTACTGACTTTCAGTGAAAAGAAGGAAATGGAGGCATGTTTAAACGAATTTAAATCCTGGTTGGACGTATGGTTTGAGAAAGTCAAATCATGGAGCATGCACGATGTTGGTAGAGATCGTTTTGTTTGTTTCAGATTAGAAGGTGTCCCTCTACACTAATGGTCAGAAAAATTGTTCAATGCCATTGGAAACTTATGGGGATCCTTTATCACTACAAATGATAGTACTCATGGGAGGCACATATTTGACATTACTAGGTTTTTAGTTTCTGTTAAACCAAACTCTGTTATTTCTCCTTCTATTTTCTTCAAGGCTAATGGTGAATTCTTTAAAATCGCAATTATAGAGGAACCAGTCTACACCTTCCCAAACATGATCTCTGACAAGAAAACACAAAGGATTGAGGTATCTTCTGTTAGTCCCTCTGATGATTCCTCTCCTTCTGTCCCAGAGGTTTTGAAATCACCTTCAGCCAGGTTACCGGTGGAGGATGCATCACCAATTCCCGAAACTAATGAATTGAATGCTTTTCCCTATGAGCAACGGTCTTGTTTGGGAAGCAAAAATGTTGTGCAGGATCATTCACTTCAAGCTAATCATGAGATGGAGCCTTTTTTGAATTAAAGAATGGAGAGAATGCTCTCGCTTCGGCTTTGATGGAGACAAACACTGAACCTTGCTTGAATTTAATTAAACTATGCCCATTGAATTCTCGGGTTAAGAGTAAAATTACTGATCAAGTTAATGATGCAGCAGAGGAAGTGGTGGCCAACTCAGATGATGGCTGCATGGACATTGAAAATAGAACTATTGATGGTGTGATACTAGGGAATAATATAGCATCTAACTTGGAGTTAATGACTGCCTTGAATTAGCGGGAGGAGTGAAGGATTTGAATTTCCAATTTATCAATGAAAAGTCAACTTCAAATGATTTAATAAGGCCTACGTTTGTAGATGGTGATCCAATGTATGATGGGCCTAGTTCAAGGGATACTGGAATTGGGTTGTTAAATGAAGAGTGTGATGTAGATCCAGTTATACCTATGCAGCCCGAAAGTAACATGCTTCAGTCCAAATTAAGGTGCAAAAAAGTTAGATCGTTGGAAGAAATTGAGGAAGAGTTACTCGGTAAACTTAATCAAAAAACAAAAAATAGAGGAAGGAAAATAAAGAAGAATAAGGTAAGAGCAGTCAAGAGTCAAGGGAGTAGATTCGCGAATGAATTTTTATCGGATGGTGATTTTTTAAACAGGATGAAGGTAATAATAGAGGAAGCTCAGGCCACTTGGAAGATTGGAAAACTGTTGGGTTTATCTGCAAACTGCGAAGATGAGGTGGTTATCCAAAGACTAATAGAACTGGAGACTAGAAAGTGAATTTCTTCTAATACAGGTTTAGACTATTTATTTTTTGGTTTGATTGTTTGTTTCTCTGGTGCTAATGTGAGATAGAATAGGCTGGTTTGGAAATTATGGGGGAGGTGATAGTGAGGCTTGGGGATATAAATGCTTCATGATTAAAAAAGTAAATTTTGTGATTACTGGTGGATATGAACTTGCTCAGTTATAGTTGATTGGGGGTCAAATGCTGTTAGGAAATCTACATGGCGTTAACTATGGGAATTTAAGGTGTACTTCTCTCGCTCTTGAAACAGGGGAGCTCTTGCACAATTTCTTTTGATTTTTAGGAGAAATGGATGCTTACTTGGTTTTCTTTCTCTTTACTTTTTATTTTTTTTTTTGGTTTGGTCTCATGTTGGTTACTTGTTTTTAATTGGATGAACATGAAAAGGAATATATGGAACAGTTGGCTGTGGTGGAGTGATATGGGGACTGGGGTGGTTATGTTAAAGGATGCATCCATGGTATGGTGACCTCTTTAATACTTTCTATCTGCTTGGTGATGGATTTGTTACAACTTTCAGATTTTGGTGTTTCATGGTCCTGCTTATAATATTTTTTCTTATGTCCGTGGAATGTATGTGTTTTGATTGAGGTTTTGAGCGTTCTTTGTATTTCCCTCAGGTGGGTTTTAATGGTGTTTTAGTGTTTTAGTTGAATTATATTCTTAGATGTTGCTAGCTTGTCTAGCTTTGTGATCATTCGGTTCATTATTAATATAATTATTTTGGCTTAGCCAAAAAAAAAAAGACAATCCTTTTCCAAATTTTTAGAAATATTTGCTACTGTTTGTAGGTCCTTAGAGGAGTCTCCAATATTTTTGTTTTGATTTTTGAATGATTTTATCAAAAGTTTAAAAATGTTTTTTGGCAAAACAGTTTTTCACCCAGTATTCTAACTTTCGTGATTTTTCTAGTAGGACATCCTTAGTCTAAAAATTAATCCAATTTTTTCCCATAGAGTTAGACATGTTATGAGTCTCCCATAATTTTTCCAAATTTGTTTGAAATTTTAAAAATAGGTAAAAAAAATCACGTTTTAAAACTGGTCAGTAAAGCCAGATTTGAATTCAAGGGAAAAATAATTTTCTGTTTTGGCTAAGGCATTAAGAAAGGGCTGATTAGGAACCTTAGCTACTATCCTAGGTTGATTTCTAAGCCATTTTAATCCTCAAAAATGATTTTATAAAGCTCGGGTCAAGGGTGGTCAAGTCCGGGTTTTCAAAGTTAGGAAAATAGAGCCATTTTTTAAAAGGGGGTTCGACCATGTGTCATTTTTCATCCAAGAATTTTCAAAATTGTTTTTAAACTAATCACAAAGTATTTTTTATTTTAGAAAATTTAATTTGATGTCTTTTCCTAAGGTAGTCGGATATCTTTTTAGGTATACAGATTTCCTTATTTAAAGGAAAAAAATACACTTTCATGCATTGCATTTGCCATGTTCATGCATATTATATGATATATGATTTTTGCTATGAATATTTATACGGTAATGTTATTATTTTGATTTATATTTTATGGTGTTATATTATTTGTTATATGGTTGTGAATATTCTATGTTATCCTATGCTTTTTGCGTAGTCATTTATTTTTGTCATATCATTTAGGATTTACTATGTTCATGCATTGTTATTTTCATTTTCATGCATATTTCATGATAATATTATTTTATGTTTCATATCATTTCATGTCACTTAGATTATATTGCCATGTCATTTAGATTATATTATGTCATTTATAATATGCCATGTCATTTAAAACATGCCATGTCATTTAGATTTGCCATGTCATTTAAATTATATTAGGTCATTTAGAATATATTATATCACTTATGTTATATAATTTCATTTAGAATATATTGTGTCACTTAGGTTGTATCATTTCATTTAGAATATATTATATCACTTAGGTTGTATCATTTCATTTATAATATATTATGCCACTTAGGTTATATCATTTTATTTAGAATATACTATGTCACTTAGGTTATATCATGTCATTTAGGTTATATTATATCATTTAGATCTTGCTATGTCATCTTTATTATGTCACACATGTTCATATTTTTTAAAATTTTTTTGAAAAAATAATGATTTTAAATAAAATAAAGTTATTCCCGAGTTAAAATAATTCATGAGTTCTCTTCCGGATTGTCGGGGAGGATATCATCAATTATCATTAATAACGAAATATCTTTCTTAAAACGAGAATGATTCGAATTTTTTTTTAAATAAATAAAAATTTCTATATTTTGCCGCGTTTGTTGGGGAATATAGGAAAATTTTGAATTAATAAATTCCGGATCATTTTCAATTAAAAATTGAATTATTTTTCTTAAAATTGGGAATTAATTTGAAATGCCATATTTAAAACCGATTTCTTACCGAGACTTGACATAACACACAATTAATAAGGTACCATTTTATACGGGCGTTGTGGGGGTGCTACTCCTTCCCCACACGTTACCGAGTCCCGATCCGTATCTTTGATTTCTCTGGTTTAAAAACGCAGACTTGAAATTGATTTTTAAAAAATATATTTTAATTAATTTTAAAATGTTTTACAAAATAGGTTTTAATAGGTGGCCGATCACACCTAGTCAAAAAAAATTGGTGGCGACTCCATGTCTTTTTCGAAATTGTTTTCAAACCTCATTTTATTTCAAGAGAAATTAAGTCGTTTTTTCCTCCATTTTTAATGTCACGCTTAATAAAGTATAAAGTCTCGCGATGAGACTTGTTATTTTTTAGATTGCGACAATCATGATGTGAAAGCCATTGTTGAAGTAGTGCTTAGGCGATAAAAAGGAACGGCTGTGATGGTGGAAGACCAAGCTGGGTGGTCAATGTTATCACTAGGCTATTGAACTGTGAGTGAGGGCTAGTGTTGGATATATTTCAAAGCTACTAGTAGAGGATTTTCACAAATGTATTCCTTGAATTGTTCTCGACGGAGCCCCCTAGTGCTTTATATGGCTTTGAAAAACTTGAGATGTTGTTGAATGAGAGTTTATAGAAATTATCGAAAAGTATATGCTTCCAGAGGAATATTGGCAAGACATTGCTAACACAAGAAGGTCGTTGCTTCATTTGATGATATGGTTGGGAAATTCTTAGGGCACAAACTTGGGTGTGAGTTTTTTTTTTATTTTTTTATTTTTTATAGATGGTGATGAATATGCTAAGAGAGATATATCCATGGTTGGGAACGACAATATTCCTTTTGCTAGCATGACTCCTGAGGCGGTGCCAAGTAACTGTATTTTTTCTTGGTGATAGTTAAACCATGTTAGTATATTCCCTAAAGCCAATCAGATTGGACTAGGGATATACAGTTAATAATGCAAACCTATCACTATACTTTAGTTATACAAGGTTTTCCTTCATGTTAGTATAATAATAAACAATTATTAAGTACTAATTGGATGAAGCCCATGGAACATAACCGTCTTGCAAAGGAATTATAAAGAGTTATAATTTTGAGATCTTTATGCATTAAAGTCATGTTCTTAAAATTGTTCATGGTCATTGTATTGCCAAGACGAGGCATTGAAAATGCTCATAGACTAGTACATGCTAAGCCTTCTTACCTATGAAGTAAGCAACCGATTTTATAGGTTGAAGTATGAGGGATGCTTGGGATAACATGTAGGTGCTTGTTAGTTGAATAAGTTCACTGAATATGGCCTGCTATGAGAACTCCATTTGGTATATACGCTCAAGTGTCTATGGAAATGTTCTCACGTGCCAGTCGTGTAAATAGTCCTTTGACTTGTGATACCAGTCATCTTATGTGTGGATTGGCATGCTTTGATTTCATCTAAAAAGGTCCTATGAAAGGATGCCTATGCTAGGGTGATTTTCGTTATGGCATGAAGCATACGAAGGTGGATGAGTGATCCAGAGAGGATTCACCACTCTAAGTGACATTGAGAGGCATATCTCATATGTTCTTGGCTTGGGTTAATAGTATAAAGTCTTTGGCCAAATCACGATGATTTTAGGAGGAATCATTTCTCTAAATTTATAATGTTAACCATTAGTTGCAACAACTAGACACTGCATCATACTCAAGGTCTTTTTGGGATATTTGGTGAAAGGATCAAATTATAATGACAGGCTGGTTACTGAAAGGTTTCAAAGAGGTCATCTTGACTTTTCAATATTTGGGTGGTGATGATGTATTGTTGGATGTCGCTCATGATCTATGTTTATAAATTATAAGCTATGTTGAAAAATATTGATTACAATTTATGCTCATTGTCAACATGTTGAAAACCTAATGGTCACAAAAAATAGAGCGAATTGTTAGATTAAACTCGAGATTTGATTAAGTAGGACTTAATTGAATAAAAGGTTAAATTGTGAGGACTTAATTGAATAATTCAATTAAGATTGAATTAATAAATAATTTGGATTTGAGAAATCTAAAAAAGGCTTTCTTAACTAATTTGTGGATAAGCTTGTCTTAACAAGACATTGTCTAAATGTAAACTAACCTAAAGATAAGTGTCCTAGTCGAATTTGGAGTTATTCAAAAGAGAAAAAATGTCTCTTCTTCTTGGAAATTGAGTATAAATCCAATTTTATCTTCTCACATTGACTAAACAATAAGAGTTAGTGTTAGACTAAAACTCTAAGGCTTGCTTGGTAAAAAAGTTTTACTTGTGCAAAGAGTTTGATTGAGAATCAAACTATATCCTCTTTGTCTTAGGCTGGCCGAATCCTATAGGGACTCTAAGAGGTTGATTTTGAATCAAACTTTTCTCCTTTATGATGTGTATGGCCGACCAGAGAACCTAGTCCTAATTTTGTGTATTTAAAGTTTTATTCTTGTAAAATTTTTCAAAAAATTAAATCCTGAGTGATAAAGAAAACAAACATAAACTAACATAGCTTTAAGTTTAAGTTTGCTAATGAGGGATTCTTTTGTAATTTTATTTTGATGGGTAATTACATTTGAATTTTAAAATATTAAAAAGATACAAACAATTAAAAAATTGAGGTCCACATTTTCTTTTTATATATATATATATATATATATATATATTTGAGGTTACTAGGTTTGATCACTGGTCACTGAAACTAAGAATCTAACACTCTACCAACAGATCACATGATTGTTAGAGAGATCCACATTTTCATTTATAGCTTTAGGATAGGTAAAATGAAATATTTGTCTTTTTTTCTTCATTATATTTGATTTTTATATAATTTTATCAATTGAATTAATGTTCATTATCTCAAAAAATTAATTCAATTATTCCTATCGTATACTAGATTTTTTTATTGAATTGTGCACTAAATTTGATTACATCATCTACGTTTGGAAAAGGAAAAAAATGATGATTTGAGAAATAAAATAAAATTTGTTTTTTTTTTTGAAAAAAAAAATTCATGATATGAGTGGTTAATTTTTTTTTTCTTTTCAAATGGATGGGAAATAAAAAAATAAGAAAGGTTTCAAATGGTTTAGAATGTAGTTTTTTCATTTGTTTTTTTTTTTTTATTGAATTGTACACTAAATTTGATTACATCCTTTATGTGTGAAAAAGGAAAAGAAATGATGATTTGAGAAATAAAATAAAATAAATTTTTTTTTTGGAAATTTTTTTTTCATGATATGAGTGGTTAGTTTTATTTTATTATTATTATTTTTTTCAAATGGATGTGAAATAAAAAACAAGGAAAGGTTTAAATGGTTTAGAATGTAATTTATTTTTTTAAGCATTTCACCAATTTTAAAGGAAATTTGATATGATGAAAAATATTTAATTTTTTAAAAATTTAGTTGGTGGGAATCTGATTTCGATGTTTGATATGTTGAAAAATACGACTTTTTTTTTAGAAAATTACTTTTTCACAAACATTGAGAATGTGATTCCATGAAGAGAGGTGATAAAATAACTTTCTCATATAATTTAAAAATTAAAAAAAAATATTAAGACAAAATTACTTTTCTTTCTATTTGATTTAGGCATTTTCTTTCATTTTAAGGATTTTATTTTTAAAATCTTGATTTGTGGCATTAGGGTTATTGCTAACTTAATTTGCAAAGTCTTCATTTATCTTTGTTTGATGAACACGATTATTTTAATCATTTGAAATAAGTTTTTAACATGTCAATATATAAAAAAAGTTGGCTTGCAAATAAGCGTTATATTGAGTTAGTAACTGTTGCTCCTCCCTATTTGCAGCTGCAAGCTACAGCAATGTCCACAGTCCATTTTCTTTCAACTTGTTTCTCTGATCTAAAATATTTTTTATTAATATAATAATATTTGGTTCGAATCAAGTTAAATTTCGATCTAAAATATAATTTTTAAATCTGAATTCGAGTTGAACTAGGTTCACGAGTTTATTGAGTCGCCTTACTCATGGACATTTTTTTTTCTGAAAATTTGCTTCCCTTTTTCAAAAGGAAAGCCAATTTCCAGAAAAAAGACATTTTTTTCGTTAACCAATGAGTTATTTTTCGTTGACCAATTAATTTTTTGCCAATCAAACATCAAAAAAATACAAAAATCATTTTTCGAAAATCATTTTTTGTGAAACAAATTAACGTTTAATTATGTTCAGGATGTTAATATTCATGATATGGTGGTCTTAAATTGACGGAGGAAATTTTTTTCACTAAAAAAATGAGTGTTTTGTCAAATTATTGTGCATTCAATTGATAGACATAATTTAAAAAATTATCAATTAAAATATTATTTTTAAATATTTAGTATAAATGTTTGTTAAAAATAAATATGATTAAAAAATGTTAAAATTAATAAAATTTGTATTTTATTTGATAAAAGTAATTTTGAAAATTATCATCATATTTTTAATAAGGATTTTGCTAACAAGTGCCCTAAGAACAGTCTTTAAACTTATCATATTAGGTAAGTTATAAATTTCAATACATTGAAAATCATTAAATTAACTATCAATTATTATTTTTAATATAAAAATATTACTATAAATAGCAATTTAATTAATTTTAACAAGTGCTTTTAAAATACTCGTTAGTACAATCATTTTAATAAAATATTTAGTAAACTAGATATATAATGTAATTTTTTCATAATTTTAATATACTTTTTCATGTATATCAAAAACTAACAGTAATTTATATGGTCATAACTCACATTATTATTTTTATTATTTATCTACAAAAAAAAAGACTCACAACATTCAACCACCGACTAAAATAGCAACCCAGTTTCAGTCTCACCTCCTTTATTTATTTATTTAATTCTTAATTAATAATTTACCCACCCTCCAAACCCTACCCTACATTGACAACCATTTAAGATTTCGGTTTTAACCACTTTCCCTCTCTTTGGATTCAACCTTCTCATTTCTCTAACCACCAAAAAAAACAAAAATGGCTACTCATAATCTTGCTGTTATCCTCAAAAACCCGTTAAACGACGCCGAATTCCTCCTACTTAAGCAAACACCACCGCCTAAATTCGGCGAAGACCAGTACGATTCTTATGTGGATTCTGATCTCTGGGACCTTCCTTCCACGCTTCTCAACCTTCAACACGACCACTCCCACTCTGGGATCGTTATCCATGGCGCCCAATCCTTCTCTCAGAACATTGATTTGACTAAATTTGATGTCCAACTTGCTCTTAATGGGGTAATTTTTTTTTTTTTCCATTTTAAATAAATAATTTCATTTTCGATTTTGCATGTTCTAATGGTTGCTTAATTGGTTCTTTTTCTAGGTGTTGGAGAAATTGAGGTTAAAGGTGAGTGATGTAGGGGAGTGGAGTTTGTTTAAGTATGTGGAGGAAGCTGAGTTCGGACCTGGGTTTCCAGTTCATACTGTGTTTGTTATGGGCAAATTGTTGGATGGAAATCAAAATTGTCAAAGTATGTTTACTCGTGCTTCAAGCTAAATATTGTTGGTTTAATTTTTTATAGACCGTAATTCTTGTAGAATCTCTATGCTGATTATAAGAAATGCATAATAAGAGAAAGAATTGGGTGAAAACATAAAGTGAAGATTTTTAATTCTTACATTAACTTGATCTACAAAGGGGTTCAGGTGCAGTTATATAAATGATTGTTTTAGTTTTTTTAGTTTTTAGCAGTTTTTCAAATGCATTAGAAGGTGCGAGTTTGTTAAAGCTGTAAAATTGATCAATTTGTGGGTGCGCCAAAACAGGGCAGGTTTTATCTTGGGTTAATGTGTAAATTGGCCCCTGAAGTATACTCCTTTTTATGATTTGGTACCTAAAGAAAAAAAATCACGATTAGGTATCTAAACTTGTATTCTGTCAACCAAGCAAGTTACCCCAAGTAGCTAACGCCGTTACATAAATGTTGATGTGGCCTAATCGACCAATAAAAAATCGACACGTGTCACAGTCAAGTCAGTAATTTTTTTTGTTTTTCTTTTTTGTTAGATTTTCTTTGAAAATTTAAAAAAATAAAAAATTTTAATTCAAAAAATATTTTTTATTTTATTTATTTATAAACTTTTAATTCAAAAAAGTAAAAAATTAATTTTTTTTCTAAAAAGCTAACGTGGCATTGTTGACGTGTACAAGCTGCCACATGTCGCTTTTTATGGTAAAAAAAGTGACATGTCATCATACCGTTAATCATAGACTACCGTGGGTGACAAGAGTAAAGTTTGAGTTCCTAATCGTAAACTTTTTTTCTTTAAGTACCAAATCATGAAAATGGATATAGTTCGAAGGCCAATTTGTGTATTAACCCTTTTATCTTCAATGGTTACCAAAAGTTCATTAGAATGTTATTGTTCAAATCCTATGGGTTTTGATTTTATTGATTCTGTCACCAGAATATGCTATCTTTTGTAAAGCACAAGCAACTTATTGTTAGAAATACTCAACTACTTGTTTCAGGGCTATGTAAGTGGATGTCTACTGAAAGCTGTCTTAATTGGCTTCTGGAGGTGAAACCATGTAATGATCGTGTAGGGCCTTTGGTAGTTGTTGCTCTCATAAATGACTCATTGCAATCTGCAGTACGGAAATTACCACCCACCTTGTGTTATCAGGTTTGCTGTCTTTTGAGTGACTGTGATCTATCAAAGCATGCTGCATTAGCCATAAGCAAGAATGTGGTCTAGACATTAACAATTTTAGGGTGTTTATGACCTAATTTTATGGAAGTATAACTTCTAAGGGTTGTAGATTGATTCTTATTCCCTAATATTAGAAATCCATCTCATTATTTTCATGCTCTGAGGAAGTTTGCTCCAAAAAGGCAAGTTTCTGGAGAGATGATTAAGCTGTGCTTCTTACTCTTTCAAAGTGAAAAAATGAATATGAGAAGTCCAGTGCCTACTTCTAGCAAATGAAGATTCACTTGGTAAAGAGTCTCTTTTATTTTAAGTGTTACTTTTGGGATCCAGATTTATTTTGCCTCTGATATCTGGGTGGTTAGAAGAGTTTTTCTGGAAGTTTATTCTAAAGGCGTGCTTTTCTCGGCACCTATTTTCATAGTTTTCAACTTATAATATATTTTTAGCAAGTACAAATCTGAAGTGTATGGAATTGATGTTTAACAATTAGTGTGCTACCAGATATAGGTGGTTCATAGTGTTAGTAACAGTATAAGATTATGAATGGAGTTGTCTATTCTCTGTTATGTACATCTCATGTCTAGGTTAATAACAATGATTTTATTTTTCATGTGTGTACTTTTTCGGTTGTCCTTTATGAGACATATTTTCTTGATTATATAACATGTATGCGTGATAATTTATGGATTTTTAAAGGAAGGATTCCTTTATGAATGTAAAGGCTGTCAGCCTCATATGTTGCGACAGCTGTCATTAAGTATCCATAGGAATCCTTTCTTAATTCTTGCCTCTTGGAGCATACATACGTGCATACATATACATATACATATACATATACATATACGTACATATATATTATATATATATATATATCCTTATAAAATAGGACTTGGCTCAAGATTGTCCATCTTATTTTACTTAAAAAAAGGACTGATATTTTTTAATTTTAGTGGTTACTTAACATTAAAATGTATTTGTGGACTGAGATTTATTCTAATATTCAGGAGTATCCTCCTGGAGTGGTAATTGTACCCATGCGAAGTAGGACAGCGAAGCCCTTCCATACAGCAAACTTGGTAATATTCGCACCTGAAAAAGTTTCAGATACCTCTGAGGACTGTAGCTTTGTTGCTCATGGAGATGCATTGATAGTGGATCCAGGATGCCGTCATGAGTACCATGAAGAGGTATGAAATACCTGTTTGTTACCTTTGGTTTTTCCGCGCTTCCTTGAACCAACTAATTTCATTCTGAGGTACCTTCTGCTATTGGCACTGAGTTATCGTTTGAGTATGTTGTCCAAGTTAACACCTCGCTTCCTTGAAAAATCAAAAAGGTGCACTTATCCACGATTAGTTTAAACAGGATTCTTAGCTGGATTTCCTAATTTATCTCTCAATAAAAGCAATAGCCTCTTAGCAAGCTTGTAGCTTCTCTGAAAGTTGTGAGATGTCATTTGAACTGGTCTTTCAGTTCAACATAGAAGTTATTTCCAGTAGCAACTCTAGTGTGATTAAATCATGTTAAGTTTCCTAGTTTGATCATGAAAGGAAAATCCGTGCTTTACAGTATGGGAGACAGCTTTTTCACACAGGATTGGAGTATTTCATGAGCAATTCCTTTTTCTCTTTTGTCAAAACAAATAAAAAGGTAGATACTCAAGTAAAAACGGAAAGGAAAATGGCCTTCTAAAGCTGTGAATCTCTGTTTAGCTTAGTACCTAGTCCATATCATTATAAAATAGTTAACTTTTATAAACACCTTAATAATTTATATAATTTTTTGTTTTATGGTTATCTAGCTGTGTGCATTAGTACAGTTGACCTCTATCTACTCTATTCAATAACTGTAATGTTAATCCAACAGCAGATGCAAGCTAAGATATTTCATACTTTTCATTTTGGCATGTTTTACTTATAACTCAACTTGATGTTGACATTATTGTTTTGTTTGACCAGCTCAAGAAGATTGTAGCTTGCTTGCCCAAAAAGTTAATTGTCTACATTACCCATCACCACCGTGATCATGTTGAAGGTCAGTTCACAAAGTACTTCTAACTGATACTATGGGATTTTAGCATTCTTCATCTATCTAATTTACCTCATTTATTCAGCATTGGTTTGTTGCGAGGCACTTATCTAATTTTTTTAAAGAAAGGAAAATCCTTTCTGTTAATAAAAGAATATATGTGATAGATTCTGGAAATCCTTCTAGCCCAGCCTGTTGAACTTTTCCTAGAACTTAATAAGAGAACATATGAGATAAATCTGGAAACCTATCTACCCCACCTTATTGATCTTTTTTAGAACTTAAAAAGGAAGGGTATTCTGTTAAAATGATAATAAATGGGGAAAATATGAATCAACCAGCTTACTCTTTGTAGATTATTGGGAGCTTTTTAACTTGTGGTTCATGATTAAGTCTGCCGTGTGTTAAGGTTGTTCCCATCTCGTTACTAAATTTCATTACTTTTCAGGGGCGAAAAGAACAATTATCCTCTATTGCAATGTAGGAATGCTATCTATGCCATTCTAGAAGTAAAGACCCATTTGATCTATTTGAATGGGTCTCTTTCAAATTTAATTGTAAAATTATGGATGTAACCTTCAAATCACGTAAAGTGAAGTTTTATCATAGGTAAAATGGTCAAAGTAAATACAGAGTAGTACTTGATGTCATCTATGTGGTTTTACTGATGAAAAGGTATCAATCTAATATATATGGTGGTTGAAGGGATAGTGAGCAATGGAAATGAAAAGGAAGTCGGGATTGCCCAAATAGAATAGTGAGGAAAAGGTATCAATCTAATATATATGGTGGTTGAAGGGATAGTGAGCAATGGAAATGAAAAGGAAGTCGGGATTGCCCAAATAGAATAGTGAGGCTCATATCCTGATGCTCCTTGTGAGATCAATTTTCTTGGACTTATAGATAGGCAGAAAGCTACCTTCTAATATCTAGTGTCAAGCTTTGAATAGGAAAGATCGTAACTATTCTTAGTAAGTTTACAACTTTTATTCATGTTCTTGTCATGTTTCTCCCTCTCTCTTCAGCATGTGTAAGCATATTGGTCTTCGTCTGTTTTGTCCAATGACAATTTCACACTATATTTTTCTCCCCATTTAATCCACACAAGTAGGGGAGAGCAAAAGCCGGTTCCACCCGACTTAACCGACCAACCGAAAGTGATTCGGTTTAGTCGAGTCTGTTATTTCGGTTAGGATTAATATCGGTTATATTACTCGGTTTTAATAGGTTAAGTCGGTCGGTTTCGGTTCATGAAATGCATAACCGAAATGACCAACTTAACCGACGTATAATATATTATAATTATATATTTTTATATATTTATTACAAATATATATAAATATTCTTATTCAAACCCAAATCCAAACCCAATTAAACCCATTTATCAATCCAAACCCAATAAATTTAATAAATCCAAACCCAATTAAACCCAACTAAATTTAAACCCATTTATCAATCCATTGAAAAATCCATTCACCAAACCCAATTCCATTCACCGTTTTAACCGTTTTAACTGACTAAACTGACCGACTTAAATCGGTTCAGTTATTTCAGTTATACAATGATAGTCGGTCGGTTGTCGGTTATTTTTCTATAGATGTCGGTTAAGTCGGTTTTCGGGTTTTTTCAACCGAACCGACCGATTGCCCTCCCCTACACACAAGGGCTTCAAATTGATAAAAATCTTCTTGTTAGTCTTAATAACTTTCCAGATTCATACCTAGCTTATATTGATCCATTTAATAGGATTGATGAACGACGTGAATGAACAATATGCCTTATTTGTGCTTTTTCGAAGAACAAGGAATCTATTCTTTGAAGTACATAACCTTTAACTGCTTTCTCATGGATGACTATGAGGTTAATAAGTCATCTATGATGAGGTCCATGAAGCTGCTAACTCTACTATTTTATTAATTTTAGGTGCTTCTTACTCTTAATTCAAAAAAGATGTAATTGGAACCATATCAAATTTCCATGTTATATAATGGATTGAGGCTGTCTATTACCATTTCCTTGTCAATTGAGATTATTTCTTGTGAAGTAACATGCTCTTAGTTGTATATTTATGATTCGAATTTCTTTTCTCGATACATGATATGGGTCTATTCGCTTTGCTGTCATGAAAAAGGTCTTTATTGGATATACTGATTTATGGTTTATTTCAGGTCTTTCTATTATCCAAAAATGCAATCCTAATGCTACACTTCTAGCACATGAAAATACTATGCATCGCATTGGAAAAGGTCAGAAATTGTTTTTATTTTTGAATTCTTATCATTTTGTTTCAATAGCCTAACTGTTAACCACACTACTTCAAAAGGTAGACCCCAACTCTAAATTCACTTTCCTCTAACTATTCATAGAAAACAAAAGGCTACTAAACATATTTTTCTTTCTTTAATGTGGGAGGCATATTAATAAGTAAATGCCACATCCAAGCCTGATGGTTCATTGAATGATTGAAACAAGTATATATGCCATTAAATAATTTGTTATGCATATAATAATATTACTCATAATCTTGACTTACATCATGATTCTCCATCAAGATCATGGTTTAGTTGTGGTCATATGATGACAGGTGACTGGTCTCTTGGCTATACCTCAGTTTCTGGAGGAGAAGACATTTTTGTTGGTGGTCACAGATTGACCGTCATTTTTGCTCCGGTATTTCACTTTTCACTGTTGATCTCCACCAATTGTTCATTCTTTTCTTTTTTGATCAAATAGCTAGGTTGCACTCTAGACACTATAGTGTTGGTCCTACCTCAACACACAGACTGCAAGAGAGAGAAAAAAACGTATTTTTGAAGTTGTGTCACAGTAATTTTCTTGAAAATTACCTTGCGTATTACTCATCCTCATGTTGTTTGAGTTAACATTTGAATGAGATTTATGGAACAATGTCATTGATATCCTCATGTTGAATGGAGTACATAGTTAGAACTTGAAATAATGAGCTTCTTTAGTAGTGGCACTCAATTACGGAGGTTTGTCTACTAAGTATTAGGAAGCCCAAGGTGCAGTTCCTTGTTGGCTATTTCAAGATCATAGAGGTGTTTATCAACTAATATGGCATTTGCAAAGCAAAATAATAAGAATACTTAATTATCGGTGCAGTACTTCGCTAGTTTGTGTATATAACACCATCGCTAAATGGTTATATGTTCACTTAATAATACAATGAATGTCCCCAAAAGCCCCTCTTCTTTCAGGGTTTCTGATCGCTGATATATTCGATCTTTTATATGAAATTTGGACATGCAACCTTCTCTTTTATCTGGATCTAAGAAAAGCATTCTTCTTAATTCAGGGGCATACAGATGGCCACGTGGGATTGCTTGATGTTAGTACTAACTCATTAATTGTGGGTGATCATTGTGTGGGGTAAGATTTTGTAGGAAATTGTTGCATAATAGCATAGTCCAAATAAGAGAAGCTAAAAGAAGATGCTTTAAATGCTTTGTGCATGAAAAGTAAGATTTACATAATTCTACTGTTTGCATTCAGATATGCACATTGACATTGGTGAGATGAGTGTTTGCATATATTTACTTTGGTGGAAAGAAAGGTCTATCTTATTGTTGATTAAACTGAGGTGGCTTTTGATAAAATTGAAACTCAAAATTGAAAAATAAATGCTGAAATTTGTATGTTGTATTTGTGCTTTAAAAGTTGTTTGCTCTAAAAATTTAAAAGCTAAAACCAGATAAAATATAATTAGACTGTTTGTTAATTGCAAATGCTGAATTCTAAAAATTATATAATTTATATTTTTAGCCGTATAGCATTTCTGTCATATAAAATTATAGATTAATTTGTTTTGAGTCAACCTCAATATAGTTTTAGGGTTTTTGTTATCAATCTTTAGGTTAATATATTTTTCTTTAGTATTAAAAACTAGAGAGACAGAAATATTACTTTAAAACAAAAACTTATTATCTTGAATACGTAATCCATTCATATATTTTAATACAATGAATAAAATTGATTAATCTCAAGAAATTTAAAAGTTATATCTCATTATTCTATCAAAATCATAAGGAGTCGAAATTAATTAATCTCAAGAATTTAAAAATTATATCTCATTGTTCTCTCAAAATCATGTATCATTGAAAATTTTACTTATGAGAGTTTTTATTTTTGTAAATGATGGGGCTCATTGGGCCTTAGGCTATAGGCCTATACCTTTTCCCATTCAATAAACTCCATTCCCTTGCTAAAGTTTGAACCTAAGGCCTTCATTTAAGTCGAAAGTCCTGAAGTTCTAACCATTGGGGCGTTGGAATGAGAACTTAATTATGAAATTACTGACATTGTTGTTTAAACACCACAAAGCACATGAAATACTAAATTAAAAAAAAAACAAATCCAACAAAAGAAACAGATAGAAAGACCTTATTTTAGTGGTTGTTGAAGTATGAATGGAATTTGCTATAGTAGATGCTGGCAAGGTTTTGCAAAAGGGGTTTGTTGCAAAGAAGGTACTTGTTATAAGAGTAAAAGAAATGTCATATGGAAAAAAGGTTTAGTAACTAGGATTCAACAGTAAAATTGTCTAATAGCAAAAATTTTAGATCCATCTTAAGCAAACAAATCCTACATTCATCAATAAATAGGCCATTAAAACTTAATGCTTTCGTTAATTTTTTTAGCTTAAAAGAAATTCTATTAAGCAGCGCCACGATAAGATTTTGTTAATATACTGATAGGAAACAGTTACGGAGGAAGCCTTTTGACGACTTTAATTTTTCATTAATGACAATGTATTACTTTTTCTTTCAGTTTATCAGAAATTTTAGTCTTGGTTAATGAACAGAGCAGTTCCATCATGTGAACTCTATGGTGTGGGGTGTGTGACTTATGCCCATCCAATCCAATGAATCTAAAATGATTTGTTAGCTATGGTTTGAGATTGGTCTGTAGCTTTTAATGGTTTTTAATATATGAAAATTACATGGCTCATCCAATTATGTTCCTCTTCTACAATGGGTTGCAGAAGTTTGTGTGAATATACTTGAAAGATGAACCCATGTAAAATGACTTGATTCTGAGCCTAAACAAATAATCATAGGCTTTCTATTCTTATTTCTTATTTTCTTCATGGAACTCCCTTGCTAATACAACTGTGGGTTTGTTACAGTCAAGGAAGTGCTGTCTTGGACATTACTTCTGGTGGAAACATGACTGTAAGTGCATTTGAAGGCCCTAATGTTTTTTTTGGCCTACTATTTCAATGGCTGAATACAATAAGCTTTATCTATCATATTTCAGTGTTTTCTACTGATATATAATTTCTGTTTCCTATTATTTTACTAAGCTTTAGCTAAAGTTACTTCTTCAATTGGATTTGAAGTTAAATGTTATGGGAGAACATAAAAGGTACATTGAGAATGTAATAGTTGCCTGGAAATTTATTTTCTGAACTGAGACCATAATAAAGTTGATTTTTGGCATATAATAAATGTATTCTTTCAGAAATTACTTCTGTTTTGCTTGTTTTAGTATTAAAGATTTTTGTTTGTATAGGGCTTCTCTTTCTTGAGAATATTCCTTTATGCTACTATGTTTGTTATCAGCTCAATCTTGCACCGCAGATTCTATTTCCTTCTACATAAAATAAATGGTTCTAGCTCAGTTTTCGTAATGCAGAATCATGGCTGGAATGGTGCTGAGAGCAGTTAGGGAAAGGGAACTGTGCTTACTGAAGAGAAAAGAAAAAAAAAAAAAAGAAGTGGGGGGGGGGGGGAGCTAAGTATATTTCAAAACTTAATGAGTTGAGTTTAATGTGCAAGCCTTTAACTTTTAAATTTATACCCAAATAAGCTCTTAAACTTTTGATTTGTATCTAAATAAGCCTTAACATAAATCAATATTTCGTTTGAAATAGGACTTATATGGATATAAATCAAAGGATAAGGGCTTATTTGGGTACAATAAAAGTATAGGGGCTTACTTAAGAAAAGTGGAATAGTTTAGGGACTTTTTTAGTATTTTGGCCTAATAATTTTTTATCTTCTACTTAATTGAGCCTATTTGTATAACATTGTTTCCAAATGAAATTCTACTTTTTATGCAGGAATACTTCCAAACAAGTTACAAATTTATAGAGCTTTCACCACATACCTTGATCTCCATGCACGGGAGAGTCAACATGTGGCCAAAGAACATGCTTTGTGCATATCTCAAGTATGAAACAATCTTTACTACTACTTTATCCAAATCATTTGGAAATCCATCTTGGGACCCCAGAAAATCTCTTGTTATAGCTAAACAATTGACAATTAGCATTTCTCATCGCAGAATATCTTTTCAAGTTTTTTGTTTTGTCTTGGTGATATCATCATAGGTACTTAGAAAAAGTTATGCAATGCTGACAAGTGACAAGTTAGGCTGATAGTTATATTTTTTTTAAAGCTCATTTCTTTTGTTGTGCGACAGTATATATGAGGCCAATAATTATTTTTATTGGCCAATTTGATTCTCTAGCATCATGGAACTGCAAACAACAGAGAATTTTTCCTGACACAGAAATTCCTTCTTACCAGGAACCGCAAAAGTAGAGAAGCAAGCATTTTAAAAGCCATAGAAAATGGAGCAGAAACACTGTTTGACATAGTTGCTAATGTGTATTCCGGGGTTGACCGCAGTTTCTGGATCGCTGCTGCATCAAATGTCAGGCTACATGTGGATCATCTAGACCTGCAAAAGAAGTTACCAAAGGTATTGTTTGCCAGGTTTTAGGATAATTTTTTTTCCATGCTTATAATCGATTGCATATTTTCATAAAACTGCATCGTCATGTAGGCATTAAGATTCTTTGTTCTTTTTAATTTTCTTTGATTATTAATGTTGTATAAAATCAAATCAAACTGAAATTGGGTCAACTTGTACTCATATGGATTAGGAAAATGTTAGATCAATTACACATTTTAAACATAGTCTGTCAGAGGTCTTTAGTTATACATGAATCTCCAGCGTGCTTTATAGTAGTGTTGTCAAGGGTGCAGGGCGCAAGGCGCACTCTAGGCGCTAGAGCCCTTATATTGCCTCAGGCGCAAGGCACAAAAAAAACGCTTGCCTGAATGAAGTAAGGCGCAATATGTATATGTGTGTTTTTATGTCTGTGTGTGTGTATATAGATATATATATATATATATATATATATATATCAAATAAACTTAAGATAAATAATTATTATAATAAACTTTAAAGAGTGGTCCAGTTTAAAACATGCAATTTCTTTTTGTTGCCCAATATGCATGATTTTCTTATGGTTCCATGCTTGTTGTTGAATACTCAAATATTGAGAAGTGGAGAGTTTGATACTATCCCCTTTTTTACTAGTAAAGGTACATATGCAAAAAGTTAAAATAAAAGAAATTAAAGAGAACTTCAATTAGGCGGGCTTTTTTTACGCCTATCGCCTTACACATTGATAGTCTTGGGTTTCTTGTGGTCTTATATCAAGTTGGGCTTCTCCATCTGTCTCTAGTTTTAGGTTGGTCGCCCATCTAAAAGTTTAATAGTTGGCTCATATATTTCATGTCTAATTGATACAAGACATCCTAGAAATGCTTGATTCTTAATGCTGTTTTTTGAAGAGTTAAAGCTAGTAGATGGCTTTTGGAATGGTTAAAATCGGTTTCCAAGGTGTAACTAGGGTTTGAGGCCTCTGTGTTGGCTTGATGTTTTAAATTACCACAACAGTGAGCCATCCCAGAGAATTCTTGAAGATAACATATCTGTGTGACTATACTTGCGTAAGAGCTCTTTAAGAGTATCATAGTTTGATTAGGATTAGCGCATTTAACTAAAATAGCATATAATTTGAGATGGTCAAAGAAAATGTATCATGTTAAGTATCCAACCTAAAACCAATTGATAATAGGTGGAGAGGCCCAACTTGAATATAATATCATAGAAAATCCAAGACTTAATAGATTTGAGATAACACCACTTAGCACTCCCCTCACATGTAGCTCAATAGGGCCTACACGTGGACAATCTCACCAAGGGTTGTCAACCTCACATGGAGTTACGGTTGTAAATGAACAGAGCGTTCGATGAATGGTTCGTGAACAATTCGATTTTTGTTCGTTTATGTTCGTTTATCAAGTTAAATAAACGATTACGAACATGATTTTAAGGTTCGTTTATTAAACGAACCGAACACGAACAAGGTCTGTTCAGTTCATTTATGTTCACGAATAAGATCGTTTAAAATTCGTTTAATAGCTTGTTTAAAGTTCGTTTATTGTTCAATTATAATAAAATTAATAATAATAATATTTTTAATTTATTTATAATATAATTAATATTATTTAATAACTTTAATTTAATAATTGAATAATAACTTAAATTTAATTACATTTGTATTTTATTATTTTATATTTAATAATAATTTAAAATTGACTTTTTTTTTTATTTGTTTGTTTGTTAAAATTGTTTAGATTTGTATGTTTATTGTTAATGAACATATTTTTAATTGTTCGCGAACATGTTCGATTATATATTCATGAACATGTTCATTTAATGTTCGTGAATAAGTTCATTTAACTTAAATGAACGAACACACTCTATTTTAAACGAACAGAGCCTGAACACAACCTTAAAATTTTTAACGAACACAAACCAAATACAAACAAGTTTAAAAATAAATAAACGAACACGAACAGAAACATGTTCGTTCAAGCCCGGTTCATTTACAGCCTTACATGGAGTTAGGCAGGAAGAACAACATAACAGAACTTGGGTTCTGATACCATGTTAAGCATCCAACCTAAAACCAATTGACAATAGGTGGAGAGGCCCAACTTGAATATAATATCACAAAAAACCCAAGATATAATAGATGTGGATAACAACACTTAACACATCATATTTTGGAATTTCCTTTAGGAAGAGCTCAATTGAAATGTTAAAATACCCCTTCATGAAATTATGCATAAGATTCCAGCAAGGTTTAATTTATCATGCCTTTTGTTAAGCATGTTGATTTAAAAGTATCTATGTGACCACAATTTTTTTTTTTTTTTGGATAAGCTATGTGTGACCACAATTATATGACCAATTGAATGTGAAATTTATTATTTGATCTAAGAAAATTCTTTTCTGACCCTTTTTCGCAAAGGAATTTAGTAAGTTAAAATTTGAAACCTATAACTTTGGATAAATTACATTACTGTGCATACATACAGTATTACATAGGGGCTGTGAGAATGGCTGCTAATTAGGTGAAAATTTTGTCAAAAATGAATTAACCAAACTTCAAAATGTTTATACCTGAAACCAACTGGATTAATTTGATCTTCTACTAAATTTTTTTAGTTATTTAGGTTGGTTATTTACTAAAACGGAATGCTTTTGTACTTTTTTGCTCATTGTAAACACTAATGAGCTAACATGGGTGTTTGAAACCTTATCTCTTAACCCCTTAACCAACCAATTGACAAAAGAAAAATATTTCTAAAGGCTAAAGTTTGAAATATAAATAATTAAAATCTTATAATATTAATTTATAAATGATTCAATACTATTAAAATTAAGACAAATATCGTATAATGAAAGTCATTAAATGTAAGTAGAATTTTTATTTACAAATTGGATAAATTTTTATTAATATTTATAATAAAAATATTTAAAATGATAATTTAAAAAATATAACAAGTAAAAATGTGGTCAATGTAAAAAATTTTAGACATCTATACTTTTTTTAGTACTTGAGGAGGGGATTGAACCTAGTCACTGGAACTAAGAATGTATTATATGATAAATATTGATTATAGATTATAGATCGCAGATAATTAAGATGTTTGTTTCATTATCAGCATAGCTATGTATTGACGAAGGTGCAGATTATGTAGCTTCATATGATTATTATGTGTAGAAAACATATACTTTTAATTGTAGCTGTAATTTATATCTTCTACAATTTTGAAATAGCATGTGCCCTATGGTACTTATAATTGGATGTTCCTTTCAGATTTAAAATTTGCTAGGATAAGCATTTCAGTGTCATTACATTATTGAGACGAACTGCAACCTTTACTGTGAGAATATGCAGGGCTTCTCTGTGGAAAATTTCATTGACAGTTTGGTTGCATTTGAGAGCCTGGTGGGTGCTTTTGAGCCAAACTCTGGAAAGCCATAACTTTGGACCACCCACCTACCTTCTTTGTTGGATCGCTTTCTTTATACATGCAGCTTCTCTGATTTATATAACTAAACATATCCTAAAAAGTAGTACATTTTACATGCAATTATCATGTCAGATCTAAACCAGTTTCATTATCTGATAATAGAAATTCATTTTGTGATATTTAATTATTTTCTTCTGGGGCTGATTCATGCTTGCATTTATCTTAAATTGGCTGGGATAGAAAGATTCATTATGGTCCATATGTGCTCAATTGAATCATGTAGGAATTTTCTGTTCAGAAGTTCCATAAAACTTGGGTGCCTTTCTTTTTGAGGTGGACATGTGCATATCTTAGTAGCAGGTTTCAGTTCAAGTGTCTGAAGCTGAAGATTTCTAGTTTGCTTATTACTGGGATAGTGGTTGGCATTGCTGGGTATTTACTCAGTAAAAAGCCTGCTTAGATTTGAGAAAGAGGAAAAGGTGTATGGCTCTGGCATTCATCTAGTGATAATTCAAGAATCAACTATTTTTATATTTTCTAGTATATAAAAAGGAATTGCAAAATTGGTTGTTGGAGCAAGAACTTATAGTAGATATTGATATATTATATTTGTGATATTGATGTGAAATGTTAATTGATGGTTACGACATCATTTAAACCTTGTGACGAATACATGCCGAAAGGAATAAAAAAAATGGGATAATGTCATGAATAGCTCTTAAATTTTATCAAATTTGTTAATGTGGTATCTATATTTTAAAAATGTTCAATGTGGTATTTGTATTATCAAACCGTGTATCTATGTGGTATTTTGACTTAACACCGTTAAATATAGATGATGATGTGGTATTGACCAATCAGGTGATGACATGTGGCAGCACTTGATTTTTTAGAAATTAATATTTGAATTTTTGTGAAAAAAAAATATATATTTAAAAAATAAATAAAAAATCTTTTAAAAATAAATAAAATATTTTAAAAATTAATATCTAATTTTTAAAAAATTTAAACAATTATATTAAAATTTAAAATTATAATTTTCAAAATTAAATTCTATTCTTTAAAATCAAAATTTTAAAAAATAACAAAATTAAAATATTTAACTAAAATTATTTTTAAAATATAAAATATTTTAAAATTAAATATTAAATCATTTATGATATTTAAAATTTTAAAAAAATATATTTTTTTAAAAAAAATTATTTTTGAAAATTACAAAAATTAAATTATGAAATTATTTTAATTCTTTTGAAAAAATATTTATTAAAAAATTTCAAAAATTAAATATGATTTTTTTTAATTTTTAAAATTTTTAAAAATATTTATTAATTTTTTAAGTTAATACACGTGGCATCATTATATGGTACCACGTGTTATTATTATATTTTAAAATAATATTATTTTTAAAATTAAAATAATAATTTTTTAGTTAGTACACGTGGTATCTTTATATGGTGATAAATGTCAAGTTTTCATTGGATACAAAAATTAGTTACTGATGGGTACTACAATAGCACACGGAAGGTAAACTTTAAGTACCAAAATAGACATTTTTAAAGTACATGTACTACATTGATAAATTTGATAAACTTTAGAGGCCATTCATGACATTATCCCAAAAAAATTATCTTCCACTATTTTTCAAAGTAAACCAAATGAAGAATCTCGAGCAAAGTTTAATTGGTTCATGTAGTTATTTTTGAAGAGGTGGTATTCAGTAGGTTTGGAATTCGAATTTCAACATTTACAATATCTTTTTTTATCTGGAGGTTTCCTTTGTATCAAAAAGTAAACCAAATGAAAAGTGGTTGATTCAGCATGATCAGAAGTATGGTAGTCGGAGAAAATGCTAAGTTTGATTGCTTAGTCAATGATTAACTGTCAGACCTGCACCACCCTAGCCCTTAAACAGGCTTTAATTGCTGCAACTAATATCGGTTGAATCCAATGTTGGAATGGAATAGATCTAGCCTAGGGAAGTCGGTGAAGGTGCAATTTCTTCTCAATTTGGTCAACTGTAATGCAATGAAGCTTACTTTTGTGTTATTGATGCCAAAGCCAAAGAACCAAAGTGTTTCAATTCAAAAGCATAGCTTCACCAAAATTCTTGCAAGAATGTAGTCAAGGCTTTTAACCATGATTTTGCCCAACAGCAGCACAGTCCGGTTTTGTTTAAAACGAGAGCAATTTGATCATTTTTTTTAATAGAAGAGGTAGTAGTTTAGAGATAGAATTTTTTTAAAATTTATTGGATGTCACCTCTTAAAATTGGTTGTATGAACTAATTGAACTAAGTTTCATCTTTCAATTTGACCACTTTCATTGTTATAATTGTTGTGCAATTCTGTCATCCAACACATGGTTTTCAGATTTTCAGTGGATGTGAGCGATATGAAGCACTAGGTCAATTCATGCGTATGCATCATTTTTAATACCTGGTAACGCCCCACTGCCAGAAACGCTAATAGCTTCACTTTATCCATCTTCTAAGAAATTGCTGTAAACCTAACCTTTCCCTCTCCAATTAAGCTGTATAGCTTTTAAACGGGATTTTAGATTCTTCTGCCACCATCCATGTGTACATTAGTTGATGCATAACCTTTTAGGCCCTACCAAAAACTCTAGTGCTATATTTAGGAACATGAATTTGAGAATTTGGATTTAGATTTAGATTTCATTTGCTATATAAATTGTGATAATGAAATGCATATATTAGTTAAAATTCAACATGATTGTATATTTGAAAAATATAAAAACATGAATTTCAAATTCACAAATATTTATAGGCATGTCAAATTCACTACTACATAGGCATCTAACAAATTCATGAATTTGAAAAATAATCATGAATGTTATATTTACACGTGTTTTACTACATAATTACACTGTTTTTGAAATCCAAATTTATTGTTTGAAATTCAAGTTCCCAAATGTAACCTAGCCGAATTCTGCCCAAGTTCATTGCCTTTAAACACCATTCTTAACCTAATTTGCATGTCATAATTTTAATTATCATAAACTACAGACAACGAAGAAGTTTGAAATTACATGTTTTACAAAGGAACTCTCTCTCGCATTAATTAGAAGAAACTTTATAGAAGGGAAGCTTCCTATTACAATAAACTAGGAATATGTCCCCACGTTGCGGAGTCATATTTTAATAATTTGATATAGAAGTATTTTTAATTAATATTTGATTTTATAATTAATTATTTTTAATTAATTATTTTCCTAAATTGAGTCTTAATATATTAAATAAGAAAAGTCATTTCTTATCTCATATATCTTAACATTTACATCTTAAGGCTTGAACTTAACTCTTAAAATTCTTTAAAGTATTGAAGAGTAAACTGTAAGCAAAGTGCTTTGAGACATTTTATAAGAAATTAATAATAAGATAAATATTTTTAATTATAATAAATACTTTTTTAATAATTTCAATAGTTAAAAGTTAAAACATAAGATTTCAATAAGGATGTTTCCAATTCGAAACTTTTGAAATATTCATATGAAAAAGAGTTATCTTTTTTTTATATATAGTTTTGTACAAAAATAATTAAATAATTCTATTATATATATTAATACATGATAACTAAACACAAAATTTACTTCATAATATTTTAAAATATTTAAATTTAAATTGAAAGACAAAAATCAACAATATTTCTTAAAAAATTGTTGCTTATTTGATTTTTATGGTTCTTACTTTATTACTAAAATCATATGTATTGATGTATTCCTTCAGTTTATATATGTTTTTACTTTTGCAACTAAAATAATTTATGTTGTTATGATAAGCAAAATAAATTTTGAATTTTATGAACTTTTCCTATATATCTGTACTTACATGTTAGAAATTAAAATACTTAAAAATTAGAAAATTACATGAAATTTTCAAAGTTAAATATGAAATTTCATTTATATTCACTACAGCAAATTGATCTTTCAGCGGCGTTTTTTTTTAGGAATAGCGGCGTTTACAAACGCCGCGGAAAAAATTAGAGGCGTTTTAAAAAACGCCTTAACAAACGCCGGTAAAAACAGTGACGGGAAATTTAGTGGCGTTTTAACCATAAACGCCGTTAAATTAGTGGCGTTTTTAGGTACATTAACGGCGTTTATAAATGCCACAATTGAACGTCCGAAATGGTAATACTTGAAACTTTAGCGGCGTTTTCTGTTCTCAAACGCCACTAAGTGTTCGCTTTTAGCGACGTTTTCTGTTCTCAAACGCCACTAAGTGTTCGCTTTTAGCGGCGTTTGTTGATACAAAACGCCGCTATGTGCTGGCTTTTAGCACGTTTTCTGATCACAAACGCCGCTAACTTTTGGCTTGTAGCGGCGTTTGCTGATCAGAAAATGCCGCTATATTTGCAGAAATTTATGTATTTAGCGGCGTTTTTTCCTCAAACGCCGCTATAAATGCAGAATATTTTTTTTTAAAAAAAAATACTATTTATTTCCTTTAAAAAGTTGATATAAATACAAAAATATTATTTGATAAAATTACTATTTAGCAACATTGTCGAATAATACACAAACAACACAAATTATAAAAAAAATATATAATATAAAAATATATTTAATATCAACCATACAAGGAATGTATTATTCAACACATCAAATTCACTTACAAATTCTTTAATCTGAAGTGGATGAGCCTCCTAAATTCTTTTGCTGCACTAAATTCATCAACGACTGAAACTGTGTCTGCAGCTCCTGATATCGTCTATCCTGTTCTTCTTTCTGAGCTAGTCTCTCTGCTTCCTTCTCCTCAAAACGTTTATTCATATTTTGCATTTCTTCTCTCAGCATCTGAACTTCATATGCACTGGAGTTTTGTGAAGAAGAAGCAGTAAACCGTTGAGAACCAAGTCCATAGTAGCTAGATGGTGTCGGACCCATTCCGACACCTCGAACCTGTCCATATCGTTCTTTTCCAGCTACTTCAATGAATATTTGATTCTCGACATCTTGCATATTCGCTGATGACCCATCTGATGCTCCGACTTGATACTCAGCAATTTTATTTCGAGCTTTCTCCTATAAAACAATAAAATTAATAAAATCTTTTATAAAATATATTTGTAAATGAAAATAAGTTTGAAGAAAATATACCACAATTTCCTGAGTCTCGATGTTCAAATAGGATCCATCCTTCTTAGTATGAGTTAACTGAAACAGTTCAACTCGTCCAATTTTTTCACCCCGCTCAATTTCCTACAAAACAATAATAATTAATACTAAATTGTATTAAAAGAATTGAGAACTAATATATTAATACATTATGAATGTAAACTTACTTTTTCATTAGCTTTTCTGGCAAAACTTTTTGAACCACTGGTGTGACTGTATTTCTGTTGTTGTCTACTGCTTACCCCTATATTTTCTCGTTCCTGTACATTAGACAAAGCACGTTATTAATGTATACATATTCCATATAATTGTATTATATCAAGTACTATAAGTAAATGACCAAAATAAATTATAAATGATACCTCTCCTTTTTTTGAATACCAAAATCTAACCAGTCTCTCATACTGCCACATAATCACACCACGCGGTATGGTTCGTAGTAAGACATTAGGATCAGTATTTCGATCGAAATACTTTTTCTTCAACTCATGCTTAAAGTCTTTCCATTTTTTCCCCAATGATTTCATAACAAATGATGTGGGAATCTGCAAAGAAAATCGTGACTGAAACAGAGAAGTTGTACAACGTTAGTTTCGATGATCAACAAAATTATTAAAATAATGCAATACTAATTTAACACGCTTATACCTCAATAAACTTTAACAGCTCGACCTTCTCAGTATTCGGCACGTCACGCCATGACTCATAATGAATGGGACACTTCATCCCATTTCGAGCAATCAGGCCAAGAAAGCTAGCCAATAATTGTGCTTCTGGACCAATTGGCTGCTGCTCATTATTTGCTGCGACAACAATACGCTCTTCAGGAGGTAGTGCCCATAACTCCTTTAATGTCGTACGACCACGAGTTCTGCCTTGTCCAACATTATCAACTACACAAAAGCAAATATATTAGCAATTTCCAAACTATTTTGCGTACTTTTAACACTTCTGTAACACGATACCTGTATTCAAGTTCGTATGAACTGCAGTTTCTGCAGCTGTGGAGGCAGCCGACAACTCTGGTGGGTTAACATCTGCAGTAGACGCATTCGGCACCTCTGAAGGCGTCACTCTAGTGTCACCCTCAATAGTCTGAATGATATTGATATCCCTTAATCTTTTCCTCGCCATGCTATCTGCATCAATTTTAAGTAAACAACATTAGTATAAGAATGAAATACTATTATGTAAAAAACATTAATAATAATATTTACAGTATAAAAACATATTATATACAGAGTATTTGTTTCAAAATAATCTTACTAGATTCCGTTTTTTCATCAAGTTTCATAAATGTCTTCATCAACATCTTCGCGAACCCATCGAACATCTATATTGGTACTAGGGATATTTTCATCCAAGTTTTGATCCGTAAATGGCAAGCATTCAGTTCTTTGTTCAATATCATCTTGAAATTTATCACCCATATCAAACAGGTTTCTAGGTGTGTTACGGAGTACAACATACCAACCCGCATCATTCGGATCTTCGGAATAAAATACTTGTTTGACTTGAGATGAAAAAACATAAGGTTCGTCAATCAGTTGCTGTCCGGTGTGAATTAATAGAGAGAAATTCACCATTGTAAATCCGAACTGATCTTTTTTAACACCTCTACTAGTATTAACATCAGCCCAATCACATTAAATAACACGACCTTCCACTTGCCATAATAATCGAACTCAATAATATCATTTAGAATTCCATAATAATCAATATCCCCCTCCACAGGATTACTATCCCTAGCACTAGCATAGCTTGTTGTTGAAGAAGAAACAACAACTCCACAATTTTGTGTTCTCCTAAAGCATTCATGGGATTTAGTATGAAATCTAAATCCATTAATGATGTAAGCACTGTATCTTTTCACTATTCTATTCGGTCCTTGTGAAAAACACTTAATTTCTTCGCTAACATCTCTTCCACTCCAAACCTATTACAAGAAACGCAAAGGCAAACACTTCACTTTATTTATATATTAAAGAATACATTGATCGTAATAAAATGATAAAAAATTGTGTTACTTACTACTTCTCCTAACCATTCGTGGAAATTTTCCGTAAATAACTTATCAAGCTCGCGAAGTTGTCTTCTTCGAGAACGTAAAGTTCCTCTCAAGTAGCTTCTATACTCACTATCATAAAAAGTACGTTTTTACGTGAGAAAGCAAAAGACAAATTAAACTGTTTGTAAAATTAAAAATTATACTGAAACTTACGTGCGTAATGATTCCAGTGAATCACTATGGAAAAGCACATATCGATGCGCTTGTGCCCAAGATTTATCATCTAGCTCAACCACTTCAACCTTGTCGATTGGTTGTCCAACACTTTCAAATAAGTATGTTTCGGCTAAGTTGTTATGTGTGACCACATCATTTCTTCCCGGTCTATTAAATCTTGTTTCAACATCATCCAAATATCTTGCACAAAATGTCATACACTCCTCCGCTAAATATCCTTCAGCAATAGAACCTTCTGGATAGCATTTGTTCCGACAATAAGATTTTAACTTTCCTAAAAACCTAAAACAGAATACATAACAATCTTAATGTGTAATTAAATGCTATGTAAACCAGATAAAAGTATAATAAGCTAATTAGCAAAGTATACCTCTCTAATGGGTACATCCATCGATAAAAAACTGGTCCGCTGACTTTTGCTTCATAAGGAAGATGGATAACCAAATGCACCATTATAGTGAAGAATGATGGAGGAAAAATCTTCTCTAAGTGGCACAAAGTTAGAGCTGCTCGATGTTGAAGTTTTTCAAGCTCTTCTACCTTGAGAACTTTGCCACAAATAGCTTTCATTATATTACTAAGTTCAATTATAGAAGAAGTCACTTGCTTTGACATAGAACAACGTAAAGCAACTGGAAGTAAGTCTTGCATCAAGATATGGTAATCATGTGACTTTAAAGAAGAAAGTCTTCGATCCTTCACATTCACACATCTTGATATATTTGAGGCATACGCATCCGGGACCTTCATATCTTTCAACACCTTACAGAAGACGTCCTTCTCTTTTTTAGACATCCCAAAGCAAGAAGGAGGCAACCGTGATTTTCCATTAGAAAGTAATTCCGGATGAAGATCACGACGAATTCCCATGTCAACTAGGTCAAGCCGACTCTTTAAGTTGTCTTTTGATTTTCTATCCACATTAAGAATTGTCCCGATGATATTTTCACAAACATTCTTCTCTATATGCATCACATCAAGGTTGTGACGCAATAAATTATGCTCCCAATAAGGTAACTAAAAAAAATACTTTTTTTTTCCACAAATCCGCCTCATTTGGATCATTTTCTTCATCTTCCTCCTCATCACTCTGAATTTCAACATCACCTTCTAACATCTCCCTTGATCTTTTCCTTGATTGTGTGCTACTTGTTTGATTCATCTTTCCATAAGTGAAATTGATATCTTTCAACATCAACAAGATATCCGACCCAATCGTGGTCTCAGGTGCTTGTCTTAACTCTTCACTGCCATCAAAGACATGTTTTTGGAATCTAAATCTATGATTTTCATCTAACCACCGACGATGTCCCATATAACTGAATTTTTTTCCGTTATATAACCATTTTGAACATGTTTGTGCAGCACAACAAGGACAAGCATAACGACCTTTGGTGCTCCAACCAGATAGATTTGCATAAGCAGGAAAATCGTTTATAGTCCATAACAAAGCTGCACGCAAATTAAAGTTTTCCTTTTTTGATGCGTCATATGTTTCAACCCCTTCCCATAAGTGCTTCAACTCTTGAATAAGAGGTTGCATATAAATGTCAATATCATTTCCGGGACCTTTCTCTCCAGGAATTATCATGGACAAGATAAAAGAGGATTGTTTCATGCAAATCCATGGAGGCAAATTATAAGGAATCAAGACAACAGGCCAAGTACTATAAGAAGTACTCATTATTTTGAACGGATTAAAACCGTCAGAACCAAGTCCAAGCCTCACATTCCGGGGATCATTAGCAAAAGATGGGAACTTATTGTCGAATGATTTCCAAGCCAAAGAATCTGCAGGATGTCTTAATAAGCCATCATCAATCCTTTCATCATGATGCCACCTCATAGAATCAGATGTTTTTGATGACATGAAAATTCGTTGAAGTCTTGGTATTAACGGAAAGTACCGCAAAATCTTTGCAGGTTTCTTTTTTAAATGTGTGTCACCATCGTCCTCATTCATATTTTCTTCTGTATTTCCATTCAACCATCGAGATTTACCGCAGACATGACAAAATTGTTCATTTTTCTATCACCCCAATACAACATACAGTCATTCGGACAACTATGAATTTTCTCATATCCAAGGCCTAGATCTTTTATCATCTTCTTCGAATCCTTACAAGACTGAGGGATTTTTGCAAAAGGAAACATTTCTTTCAAAAATTCTAATAACAGTGTCAAAGAATTTCCTGTCCACCCGCTTAAGCATTTTAAGTGAAAAAGACGGACACAGAAAGACAATCTTGTATGCTTAGATCCCTCGTAAAGTTCTTCATTCATATCATCAAGCAACTTATAAAACTTTGCCGCTTCTCCATTGGGTTCCTGATCACCCATACCTCTTCCCGTTTCAGCAAAGTCATTCATGCCAACATTGAACCCATCATTCCCTCCAGGAACTTCTCGTGAAGATGTGTACAAACTATGGTTACGCATGTTAAATGCATCTCGCAACATGCCTTCCATGTCATCTTGTCTAATAGACTGATGTTGATTGTTAGAATTACTTGGACGAACTCTAGAAGATGACCTAGAAGTTGCGGACTCTCCATGAAAAAACCATTGTCTGTAACCCGGGAGAAATCCTTCACAAATCAAATGTTCGAAAACAACTCCACGCATATGCCAATCAATATTGGCACACCTCGAACAAGGACATAATATCTTATTATCTTCGCTTGCGTTCTGAAAAGCAAAATCGAGAAAACTATGTACTCCATCTTGGTACTCTTGACTTAGTCTCGACTTTTGCATCCAACTCTTATCCATTTTGTACGTTCTGCATAGTTAAGTCCCATCAGAAACTCATATTTTAGCATTACCATGAGCTTATGACAAAAAAGACTAATAAGATAAACCACCTAATGCTAATTGTATAGAAATATATATATATATATATATATATATATATATATATACAAAAGACTCTCACTAATTTCATAGGGATACGATAGGAGTGGACAGAGAGTGAGTTTGAGGTTGAGCTCACCTCTCTTTCTTCAAAACTTCAAACTTTGAAAAGATAAACTTTGCAAAGTTTGAGGTTGAGCTCACCTCTATTATTTGTTTTCCTGTTAGAAGAATGGGAAAATCATGCCACTGAAATGAAGGCAAAATTTACTCATGAACAAACTATAGAAATGGTAGGCAATTTAGAAATGGTCCTTTAGGAGCACAAGACTCAAAATGGTACTAACTTATATGCTATCAAGTTTGCATTCGAGACTTTTTTTGAAAACAGATTGGGTTGGAAGGTTGGGCTTGATTACTGAATCAGATTCTATAATTGCTGTGAACTGGTGCAAGAAAGAGGAGGGTCGACCATGTTAAATATAAACTTTATGTTATAGAGGAAAATGGAGGGGAAATAGAGTACATTTCCAGGAGATGGTTCATGGACATTCCAAAAAACATAAAGTCTCAATCACATCAAGTCCTCCTTTTTTAGCCTTCAATAAAAAGAGAAAGTTTTAAAGTACATCAGGAGTGCTTCTGGGATAATGAATGGAACCAGAGAAGAGGATTCTCCTCTGCCCATTAATCACTATAGCTTTCCTATCATAGGTAACACTGCTCTGAATCACTTGACAACCCAAACACAAAGCTAAGCAAAATGCAATTAACAGCCTTGAAAATGAGCTTGTTTCCATGTTTTAACAGCTCAAAACTCAGCCTTTAACTTCAAAACTCACAAAAAGAAAGCTTGCAACTAGAAAGGGTGAGAATGAGATTTCATATTATTACTACTTTACAAACAGTATCTATATCAAAAACCAAGCTACTACATAAGAAAGACAATATAAAAACAAACATAAACTTACATCATCCAACAACAGACTGTAGCTGTAATGACCAATGTTAAGTGGAACCTGCATAATCAAACAAGGAAAAGCAGTTTTTCAATAAGAGCAAGGAAAATCTATTCATTTTATTATTGCAAGCATAAAAACAGGTCTTAACTTTTGCATTATTCACCTTGCTCCATCTACCTAATGCCTACCATCACATATTGAAGAGCTTGGGGAAAATAGTCACAAATGATGGTGTTTTAGAAATAAAATAAACCTTACTAAGACCAGATCTAATGAAATTTTATTCTTTGATTTTAATGCCTGAACTACCTGCTTTTTATAAAACGCAAGGACATTTCATGTAAAAACAAGTTCTTGGTCTATTCATTTTATTATTGCAAACATCCACCAGACCCCAGAGTGGTAGTCATTAAAGCACTCTTGAGCTGCGTAATTGCATCTAATGGGATGTCAAAGCCAATGCATTGAGTAGTTCAGGTTTTCGAAAAATATTTGGCACTCATGGACATACAGGATAATGCAATACATATGATGTATTAATGACGGCATTCAAATAAATAAAACCTAGAGCTCAACAGTATACTCACACTTTTAGGATTGGGATAAAGGATCTTTTATATTAATGATTTTGCCCCAGGAGAAAACCAAAATGGACAAGAAAATTGAGCAGCATTAATCTGCACATTGAACAGAGGAACAGTTAGAAGTTTCACAGTTATATCAATGCACTTACTAAATGCATACGTGATACACACTAAGTTCAATTAAGGTGGTTCCTCTAAGCAAGACATAATAATGGGAGGATTTACAAGCGTGACAAAAATTAAATATTTTGGGTTTGCAGCACAGGACGCAAGTCGGACAAAGAAAATTATAAAAACATAAGAAACAAAATGGGAAAATAAATAAGATTGAAAGTATTCATTACAACACAAAAGAATGGAGGAAAAAGCTGCAGTGCATTGCAGCATAACTGTACATAAATAGCTCAATAGTTCAATAGCAGTCAGTGTCTGCAAATGTTGGAAATTTTATTCACTCACAAAGAAGAAGCACATTGCAAATTATTACTTGTAATAATTGAGAAAAATGTCTAAATCATAATAAAAGCGTTTTTATATTGTCTTTCAAGAGTGATTGCATCAACTAACTAAATTAAATCACAAAAAGGAACAAAAACTCATCAGATGTTTCGAAATACTTACGATTTGAAGATGAAGAGAGACAAATCGGCTTGGAGATGATGATTTGGAGATGAAATGCGAAAAATCGGCTTGGAGATGAGTTTTTGGGGTTGGAGATGTGAGAGAGAGAGAGAGAGAGACTAGGTTTAGGTTTTTGTTTTCGGGGCTGAATTCATATTAACAAACATAGCGGCGTTTGTATCAACAAACGCCGCAAATTGACAAGGTAAAACACATCGTTTTGCCTTAAGCCATAAATGAATCAATATAGCGGCGTTTTTATTACCAAACGCCGCTATATCGAAATATTTAGCGGCGTTTATATTTACAAACGCCGCTTTATCTAAATATTTAGCGGCGTTTATATATAAAAACGCCGCTATATTATATTAGTTAGTGGTGTTTGTGGACACAAACGCCGCTAAAACAAAAGCCAAAACGCATCGTCTCGCCTCCAAATTTTGGCGCCCAAATTTTACTAAAGTGATAAAAATTGATTTTAGTTTAGCGGCGTTTATATAATGCAAACGCCGCAATTAGTACAGATTTAGCGGCGTTTGTATATATAAAACGCCGCTACTTTACAACTTCCCGGCGTTTCTTATAGAAACGCCGTCGGGTATTCAAAAACACGGTACTCCGCGGCGTTTTTAAGTCAAACGCCGCTATGTTAGCGCCACTGAAAACCAATTTGGTTGTAGTGATTAACTATTTTTCTAACATTTAAACATATATGCCTTTTTATTTAGATATAGATTTTACAATATAAATATAATGTACTACTAATATTATATATATATATATATAAATAGCACACATGCACAAACATATTATAATATTTCTGTAACTTTAAATTAATAGATACTAGAATTGACCCCGCGCTATGCTGCGGATGCAACAGATATTAATTAATAATGAATTTATCAAATTTAATATACATTAATTTATTAATTTTGGAAATTATCATTATAAAAAATAATGTAACTTGTAAATAAATAAAATAAAAAACTATTACATCAAAAAATAACAAGAATACGTCACGAACATATAAATGTTTTCTAAATTTAATGACTATGACAAATTTTGCAAAATATGTCATGAATTGAGACAAATATGTCATGAACTGAGATACAATACGAACACACAAATTTTTCTCTAAATTGAATCACTATGACAAATTATGCAAAATATATCATGAATTGAGATACGACATGAACACACAAAATTTTCTCTAAAATTGAACCAAAAGGACAAACTATGTAAAATATGAGATGGATTGAGACACGATACGAAAACAAAATAGAAAAAATAATTAAAACACAACACGAAAATAACATGAACACAACACGAATCGAACGTTTAAACATTTATATAAATTTATAATACTTTATATAAATTATTAACGTATAAAACTAATTATTAACGTATAAAAATTTATATAAATTTATAATACTTTAAAAACACAAAAATAACACGAACACACAAATTTTTCTCTAAATTGAATAACTATGACAAATTATGAGAAATATGTAATGAATTGAGATATGACACGAACACAATACAACATGAAAAACAACAGGAACACGACACAAATATACGAACGTGTAAAAATATACATAAAATAAATTATTAACGTGTCAAATTTATATAAATTTATAATATTTTAAAAACACCAAAAAATAAGACGAATACGAACACACAATTTTTCACTAAATTGAATCATTATGAAAAATTATACAAAATATGTCATGAATTGAAACAGGACACTACACACAAATTTTCTCTAAATTGAATAACTATAACAAATTATGCAAAATATATCATAAATTGAGACACGACACGAACACACAAATTTTTATCTAAATTGAATGACAATGACAAATTATGTAAAATATGAGATGAATTGAGACACGACACAAACACAACATAAAAAAAATAGTTAAAACACAATAAGAAAAATAACATGAACACGACACAAATATACGAATGTGTAAAAATATACATAAAACGAATTATTAATATGTAAAAATTGATATAAATTTATAATATTTTGAAAACCAAAAAAAAATAAAACGAACACGAACACATCACGAACACATAAAATTTTCTTTAAATTGAATCACAATGACAAACTATGTAAAATATGAGATGAATTGAAACACGACACGAACACAACATAAGAAAAATAATTAAAACAAAACATGAAAAATAACATAAACACGATAGAATACACGAATGTTTAAAAATATACATAAAATGAATTAATAACATGTAATTTTTTTTTTTTATAAAATTATAATACTTTAAACACATAAATAAATAACTCAAACACACAAATTTTTCTAATTCATTTTTTCCCTCTTTCTCCTTTCTATTTCCCCAACAACTTAAAAAAAAAAAAAACGTGGCCACTCTCTCCTTGGAGCAAAAACTATAAAATTTATCTTTTAGATATTTTAATTTATCTTATAATTAATTATTTATGGATAAAACACATTTTACTTTTCTAATTAATTCGTCTCTTTAGACAACTTATTTAACAATCTCCATTTTTTTTTTTAATTTTTTGTAATTTATAATATAATATATTCTATTCTCATTTTCTTTTTCATTGCTATGTTTATACAACTAAGCAATTTATTTATGGAGAGTTTCATTATTTTGTGTGGAATCAGACACCTTTGAAATCTCAATTATAAGCTTAACCCCTTTAAAATCAAAATTAAAATCATCATTTGTAGGATAATGCTAAATATAATGTCCAGCCACATTGCACCAGCGACAAACATAGTCATGCAGAGTTTGGTCCTTTACAGACTATTTAACAAGTAAAAACTTCTCATCATCAATTTTGTCTTCTATACAATTAGAGGTGGCAATTGGGCGGGTTCGGGTCGGGTTCATTCGGGTTCGGGTTCATTCGGGTTCGGGCTCATCCGGGTTCGGGCTCATTCGGGTTTGGGTCCATTCGGGTTCGGGCTCATTCGGGTTCGGGCCCATTTGGGTTCGGGCTCATTCGGGTTCGGGCTCATTCGGGTTCGAGCCCATTCGGGTTCGGGCCCATTCGGGTTCGGGCCCATTCGGGTTCGGGCCCATTCGGGTTTGGGTTCGGGTTCGGTCTGGGTTCGGGTTTGGTCTGGGTTCGGGTATGTTTTACATCATTTTATTTTATATTAGATGTAATCATTTTTACGTAATTTAAATATTTATATCTAAAAACAAATTATTAATTTATTATTATTTTTATACTTTTGCTATTATATGATATTTTTAATTATATTTATTTTTAAAATTAATATTTGTTAGCACCAAAAGAATAAGAAATTAATTTGTTATATAAAATCAAATTTTGAAATAATTTATTATAAAAAATATGATATATTATAAATTAATCATATTGATATTTAAAATAATTGATTTGATGAACTCGAATTTCAAAATATAAATACATTATAATTTATATTCACTATAAAATAAAAAACTTTTAAAAATAAATCTTAGCCTTCATCTATTCGTTTATATACTTATAAAATGCAAAAATTTTATGCTTATAGTCAAGATATATATATATATATATATATATATCTATCGAGTACTTATATTTTTTTCATCAGTATAAAGTATAAATTATAAAGTAGTACTAAAAAAATATAATTTATATTTAAATTATACTTAATAAATATATAATTAATATGATTATTTATTAATATATAATAAATATACCCAAAACCAAAAGGCCATAAAACCCAAAACCCCATTAAACCCACCCGCTAAAATAAAATCCCATGAAAGCCATAATCCAATTAAACCCACCCTAACCTAACCGTATAAGTATAACCCAAAAGGCCAAAATAATTGAATTATTGTCAATTTTTTTTACCCTTAAGAATAATTGAATTATTGTCAATTTTTTTTTCACATCTCTAAAATTTTCAAGAATTTAAAATATTTAGATTGTAAATTCATCATGATATGAGACGTTAAAGTTATAACTTATAAGTACAAAATATAATTTACTTTTTGATAAAATTATTATTTCATCATCATATATATATAATATATAATATATTAAATTTTAAATTTTAATTAAATTATTAAAAAAATTAGAATAAAATTAATAATTGAAGTTATTGCTTTGTAAAAAAAAATTAATTGCAATTTGATTATTTTTATTTTTAGTATTAAATTCGGGTTCGGGTTCGGCCCGGTCTCGGGTTCGGGTCCATTGGGTTCGGGCTCATTCGGGTTCGGGCCCATTCGGGTTCGGGTCCATTCGGGTTCGGGCCCATTCGGGTTCGGGCCCATTCGGGTTCGGGTCCATTCGGGTTCGGGCCCATTCGGGTTCGGGCCCATTCGGGTTCGGGTTTTTGACTTTTTGGTCAAATCGGGTTTGGGCGGATTCGGGTTCGGATTTTCCTGGGCGGGTTTTCGGGTTCGGGTTCATTTTGCCACCTCTATATACAATGGATTGCTTGAATTTACTCTTGAGTTTTGTGGGAATAAAATTAAAATCAAATCCAAAATCACAAGAGAATAGTTTTTTTATATACAAATTAAAAATGTAACGGTCAATAAATAAAAAATTGTAACGTTTACATTTAATTAACTTAAGTATATATGATAACGTTTAAAACATAATTAATTACATTAAAAATGTAACAATAAAATAGAAGGAAATAACCAAATCGTAATTAACTAATAAACAACATTGATCCCATGGTCTTTGCGGTCTTCCATACCTTACAAATCTAGTAATTCACAACGAAACAGGGACGATACCCCATCAAAAACAGACTTCTAATTCTCAACAATGAAAAACAGATAAAAAAAAAAAAAAACTGTAAAAACCATACAACATAACATAATCATTCTTCCAATCTAAATTCAAGCCAGAACAAAAAGATAACATCTCTAATGCGAAAATCTAGAACTTATGACAACAAAATATAGACAATAGATTGAAAGGTAGTAACTTAATTATTTCAAAGTTAAGACTCATTCGTTTACCCTATTTTGGCATGTAGAAAAGAAACAGATAGAATGAAAATGTTTTAGCAATTCGCTAATTCAATTAGCTACCATTTAATTTCAAGGGAAAAATGAATGACCATCATTGAATAATAGGCAGAGAAGCAAAAAGCAAGAAACGAAAATGCTTTTTAAATCCAAAAAAAAAAGTTTAAAAACCCCAACCAAATAAATGTAGGCTTCCATCATTCTTTCTATCTCCTTTCACTTTTTTTTTCCCCTTTCGGCTTCCATATAAAAAAATAGAATTCGATGTTAAATGCAAAAATAGGAAGAATCTAACATATATATATATATATATATATATATATAATCAACTACACAAATCGCTTTGTTTTATATAAAATATGAAAACTTCTAAAAAAAAATTCACCCATTGCAACGAGCAAACCAAATCAAAATTACCATGAATTTTGATTTCAAACTTGCAAATATGAAAACACTTAAAAACCCTTATCCCATTGTAGAGACAACATACTCGATTATTCTTGATCTGAAATTAACAGAAAAGAAACAAAATAATCAAAAAGGAAAATTCTTGATTTTCAAGAATTATGGGATTTAAATTTAATGGGTTCATTAAAATTTAAGAAATGAATGAAGCAAGTGAGGTAAGTTCAGAATTAGAAACGGAGAGATGTAGAAATGAAACGTGCAAGTTTAAAGGCTTTCAATGCACTCATTTAAATATTAATTACTTAATTATTTTTTATTTGAAATGTCAAAAAAAAAAAAAAAAAAAGAGTTTTGAAAAGAAAAAAAATGAGGAAGTCAGGAATGGAAAAGAAGAAACTTAAATAGAGACAGAGTAAACGATCTGGAGAGGGAAGGAGAAAGGTACAATTAGTAACTATGTATAAATTTATTAATTGCCTTAATTAATAATTATATAGATACATTAGATATATTAATTAAACGGTTAGGTATGTTTAATTGGAATTCATGAATAATTAATTTTCAATCAAGACTATATATTTAAAATTTGATTTTTACCTAAACTTAATTAATTTAAAATACATAAATTACCCCCTATTTATTCAAAAAAGAGTTGAAAATATTATATTAGGGAGTGTGTAGACATTAATAAGAGTTAACGGATAATTAGGGAGTAAGTAAATATGAGTCAAGATAAAATATCAAAAAATTTGAATCTTTAGTTCTATAACAAGATAACAATCTAAGAAAATCTTTAAAACCCAAAGACTCTTCATCCTAGCCTTTTAAAAACCTCTAATATCTTAATTACTTAAAAGCCACATAGTAAAATATAAAGTATATATTTTAAGAGTATTTAAGTCTTTTTGTTTTTCTATTAAAATAGAAATTGAATATAAATTTTTTAAACTCATCATATTGTTTATTTTTTCTCACTTATAAATAACTAACTTCTCTCATTCCTTCTTTCGTGTTTAGATAACTATAAATTGTTTAATTTTTTTTAACTTTTATTTTATAACTATAATTAGTTATTATTTCACTATGTGTGAGTGTGCATAGGTAGTTAAATAATAATACTTATTTATAGTGAAATATTTAAAATTTTGCTAGTCATGTTACTGTTAATTTACTTGTACAGCTTAACATCCATTTTGCATTTCTCAACTTCTTAGAGTTTTTTGTTTTCACTCCCAAAACTTCGGCAGATTAATTCATTATCCAGTATTCTTCTAAAAAGAATAATTATCTAGTAAAGCAAAATTTAAAACGAAGATAACCCCTTAATTCAGTGTCTAAAACAGAAAATTAATAACTATATTTATGTTTTTAATATGTTCTAGATTGGTTGGGATAAACATATAAAGGTGTAAAATATAACTTTGTTTTTTGTTATATTGGATTAATCTTAAGAAATTTTTATGATTCACATTTATTATCTTACATTTTCATCTTAAATATTACATTTGCATTAAGAGAAAATAATTAGAATAGTTGAATATTAACTATGACATTTAAACCTAAATATAGACGTTTTTGTTTTTTCATCATAGATTTTAGCTTTAAGAATTAAAAAATAATTATATTTTATACGAAAAGATTAATTGTAACCTCTTAAATAATTAAAAGATTCAAAATTGCAACTCCCTTTAACATTAAAAGACAATTAATCAAGCACTATTAAAATAATTATTAGGCAATGAAAACATATTTTAAAACACAATTAATTTAATTTAAGTGTAGTAATAACCCCAAATACACTCATGAATCATTCACATATTTAAGTATTTGCTACTTTTTCGTGGTACAAAATATTTATTGTAAAAAATTTAAATTGATTATCTATCTTAGTTATGTTAATACAGTAAAACCCCTATAAAATAATACTATTGGGACTAAAAAAATTAGTATTTTAAAGAAATTATAATTATAAATAAATAAATAAACTATTCATTTATAGATAAATAAATATTTATTAATTTATAAAGAATTTTATGTTTTCAATTCTTATACATGTATATTATTGTTTTCTTTTACTAAAATACATGAATAACTTATAAATGAAAAATACTAGATAGAATCAACAATTAATATTTATATAGAAAACTACTTGAGACAACATTAAAAGAATGTACCGAATGTGGTGTGTGCATTGTAAAAAGTTAAGGATGAGGTACAGTTTGGTTTAGGTACAAAGAAAAACAAATAATCTTAGATGCATATATTGAGAAAGAGCTTAAATGAGAAGGTAAAAACTATTAAGTACTTATAGTATTATATGAACTTTTATGTATTTTTTTCATTTTTTAAGAATTATTAATTTATATATTTTTTGGACCTTAAGGAATTATAAAAAAATTATGATCTTATGCATTTAGCGAGGTTATTATTTTAATATACTAGCACGAGTTGAGACTACGAAATTTTATTAATTAATTGAGATTATTAATTTATACTCAATTATCGAAATTTAGTGAGAGCTTGAGTTGAGTATTGAGATACTATCATTCCTTTTTTCTTTTTGTTTAACTGCAACTCCCAATGCCCTAAAGGCGAAGCCGAGATTGAGATCCTAGTTCTCATCATAATTTTGATGTGCATAGCTTCCATTCTTTTCCATTCTTTCTTGTTTTCTTCCATAGATTCCAGTAATGAGTTTTGTAGACACCTAATTTTGTCTAGGCCCCTGAACAAGGTATGTTCTTCCTTCGAATCTGTATTCCTAACCTTACCTTGATTTCATAGCTTAATATCCCTACACTTGGATTCGGCACAATGGACAAGACCAAAGTCAAGAGAAAAGTCAAAATCAAATTGACCAAAAGTCAAAGGGTAAAAAAGGTCAACTTTGAAAAATCAAGATTTAAAAGAAAATTGGATGTAAAAAGGCAATCTTGATAATTGGAGAGCTACAATTGAAAATGGAAAGTAAAAATTGGAAGTTTAGGTTAAAGAGAAGTGGTGGAGGGGCTAAATAGAAAGAAATCAAAAGTTGAAATTAAAGGTGTAAAGCAAAATTGAGTTGACAAAGTGGCTAATTTGAACAAATTAAGATTGATGGAAAAGGAATTTGAGACAACTGAAATGAAGAAAAGTGAGATTTAGAGATTGAAATGGTAGAGGAACTAAATTGAACAAATTGAAAGTTTAATTTCAAGGAGAATTATGGAAATATTTAAATTAAAGGAATCTGGAAGTTCAATTTTAAAGAGAATCAATAAAGAAATAGAAATGAAAAGCTCAATTACAAAGAGAATGAGGGGAGGAATTGATTTGAAGAAGAATTGAAATAGAGGAACTAAATTGCACGATTTAAAAGTTTGAATTTGTAGAGAAGGGTGCAATTGAGAAGAAAAATAGTTTGGAAAAGATGGAAGGATGAATTAGAAACAAATGAAAAGTTGAAGGAAAAATATGAAAATAGCCCAAGGTAAATTTGTAATAAGATGGAAGAATAAAGGTCATTTTTGAGAAAATGCAAAATGACATTTTGGGGAATAAATGGATGACTAGGAGAGAGAGGGAGCAAGAGGTACATGACATGGCAAGCCTTGACCAATAGGATTGCTACTTCGTGAGCAAGATTAGGAAATGGGGGACCACTTGAAAAGATGAGAGCTTGGAGGGGGGACCATTAGGAGCATGAAAAAAAGATGAAAGCTTTTGTATTAGGGCCATTCGGCCAAAGCATTTAGGAGGGGAATGGAAACATTCAGCCATTCATATTCTGCACTTGGAGAAAAGAGTTTTGGGAGAAAAAGTTTCACTAAGGAAGAAAAGGAAAGAAAGAGAGAAAATGAGGCAAAAGGAAGGGTTTTAAGGTTTTCTTTTGAAAGCTTCACTAAGGTAGCTTTCTATCTTTTTCTTCTACATTTTTTTCTTGAAGGTTTCTTCCTCTTTTTTCATGTTTCATTTCTTTTCTTAAAGGTTTCAAATTTTTCAAAAAGGTTTTCAAAAAGCTTCTCATCTTCTTCTCTTTTCTTTTTGAAAACTACAAAGTTTTTGCAAAGTATTCTTCATTTTCAAGTACATGCCGCTACCTTTGGCTTCTTTTTGTTAAGTTTTGCTTCATGTTTTCTTTTGATCCTTGGTGTATTGAGGTATATTGTGGTTGATTGATGAGCTTTACTTTGTTTTCTTTCTTAAAATAAAGAGGTTTTGAGCTTGATGATCTTGGTTTCTTCTAAGTTATGGTTAGGCCGGATTAACATCTAATGGGCAACCTTGAGCCAACCTTTGTTCTCTTCGTTTATCTATGACTTCTTGTTTATATTTTGTCATTTTCATGTGCATATTTGCTGAATATGGGTTTATTGTGGAGCATTCTTCATGTTACATATTGCTTCTTCTCTTTGGAAAAGTGATTAAGAGCTTGATAACCTTGGATTATTCCAAGAGATAGTTAGGCCGGATTAACATCCAACAGGCCAACCTTGAGCCAATCACTTTACTTGCATTTAAACATGTTTTTAAATGATTTTCAATGGATTTTGGTTAGGATCAATCAATGGTCCCTAGCCAAAATCTTGTTTTTCAAAGTGTTGGAAAAATCAATGTTTTAAAAGGTTGAATGTGAGATTTTGGGCAATATAAGTCTAGGCATATTTTTATCAAATAAAAAACTATTTTAATCCCATTTAATACACCCTTGGCCGAACGTATGGGTGAAATTTCAATTTTTTTTAGTTTTCCTTAAGGTTTTAAAAAATAGTTTTAACAAAACCGGGCTTCCAAGGTTAAAACGAGTCGAAGTTAAAAAAAAGTTTGCATTTAAAAGGGGTTCGACGAACCTATAGGGGATGATTCTAAGGTAATTTTGGCTTTTTATTCGAAAAATTGCATCTTTTAGTTTGTTTTGGTTTACAAAATGTTTGCATTAAGGCTTGCCTAGAGGTATTCGGATGCCAAACAAGGGCATTCAAATATCCCCTCTAATCCGAGTAAAATCCGTGCCCAAAAAACTATTTTTGTTTAAGTTCAACTTAAGTTTCTTTCAAAAGTATTCGGATACCTCTATAGGTATTTGGATGCCCTCTCTTCAAGAGAGAAACACATTCCGGTAACGGTGTCGTTTTTATGTATTTCATATATAATTTTGTTTTTTTTATAATCCATCATAAAAACGTGCTTCTTCGATTTCATAATCATTTGGCGGGAATCATTTCTTAATCTTTGTCGAATTTGCCGAGGAGGTTAGAAAATTCTTCAACGCACGTGTTTATGAAATTTTGAAGTATGGTTTTCGTTTTACTCGGAATTACGTAAGTGTTAAGCGAAAGGATGCTTTTTCCAAAGCTTTGCCAGGGAGTTTGGTAAAACTTTCCGATGTATGCCATTTACATAATTTCATAAAAAAAATCCATGAAAAATAATTTTAATAATGTTGTGTGCATGTTCTATGTTCATGATATTTTAATTAAAGTGCATATTACTTGATTATGTCATTTAATAATTGATGTTCATATTGTTATGTTGATCATGATATTTGATGGTTGATGTGCATATGCTTTTCTTGTCTATGCCATGTCATGATTAAAAATATGTGCATGTCATGATAGAAGATATGCCATGTCATAGTAAAGTTTATGTCATGTCATGTCATGTCATGATAAATATATATATATAATGTAATTTATGTTCATATCTTAATAATGCTTGCATATTCATATTCATTCTTTTTTAAATGAGTTTAAATGCATACACAAATTAATGGTTTACTAATAAAACGAGGTAATGATCCCGAGTTAAAATAATTCATAAGTTCTCTGTTAGGTCTGTCGGGGAGGATATCATCAATTATTATTAACAACGGAACACCTTTTTCTAAAAAAAAGGATGATACATATATTTTCAAAATAAAGAAAAATTTCATATTCTGCCGAGTCTGTCGGGGAATATGGAAAAATTTTGTGTTAATAAATTCCGGATCATTCTCAAATAATATGATTGCTTTTAAAAGGGAATTAATTTTAAATACTGAAATTAAAATCAACTTTTGTCGAGACTAATGATAACACATGATTAATAAGGTACCGTTTTATACGGGCGTTGTGGGGGGTGCTAATACCTTTCCCGCACGTAACCGACTCCGGAAATCGCCTTTGTTTTTCTCTGGTTTAAAGCGTAGACTTTAAAATTGGTTTTTCAAAATGTTTTAATTAATTTTACAAAAATCCATTTTAATAGGTGACTGATGCACTCAAAAGAGTATATCTTATTTAACCTTGCACTAAAAAGATCAGTTGTAAAATATAGTAGTTAGCAAGGGTCGAATCCACAGAGATTGGTTTTTAGTTTATAAATTACTAATTTAAAACTTAAATTCAAGAACAATAAAAGAAAAAGGGGGTTTTGAAATAATTAAAAGTAAAGAAAAACTAAGAAAACAAGAAAAGTAAGAAGCAATAAAAAAAGATAAAATCAAATATGAGAGAAATATGGCTAAAGGTTCATTATCCACCACTAGACATCATTAAGAATCAAATTCAGATCTATCAATATCAATTATCTATCAAAGTTAACAACCATAGATAACAACATCCTCTGTTACCCCAATCCTTCCTTAGTTCGTCGTTAAGCAGGACGAACGCCACAACTTAATCTCTAACTATCAAACAACCTAGGATAAACATCTCTAAATTTAATTTGACAGTAGCTTTATGATAAGAAAGATAGGTTGATCTAAGCAACAAAAGCATGAACATGAATTGTTTAACTTAGGTTATGTTCCACTTTGCAATTAGCAAAAACTTGACCATAATCATTAATCACAAATTGCCACTTATGAATAGGAATCAACACAATAACACGGATCAAGACTCCTAAACTAGCATTAGACAATTATCAAGATCTATCTAGTTGCGCACCTAAACAAATCAAGACAAAAAACATAAACAATTATTATGAAACAACATAAGCAAATTTGATGGAAAATTAATGATAGATAGAATCTGAAAATCAATTACAAAACATGTCTAGGGCTTTGAAATCACCCTTAACCAAAAAGAAGTTTAGCCTTGCATAGGCATAGATAATATATACATAAAAACTAAAAAGAAAATAAAAGAATGGAGGAGAAGAAGAAGAACAATGATGATCTTTGAGTCTCCTCAAAAGATGTCTAGTTTGTGGATTAAAAGATGGTATTTATGGAGCTTTAAAACCCTGAGAATAAGTCTTTGCCACACAAGTAAGTCTGGAGGCAGAAAAATCACGTTTTTGCCATTTTTTTTTTCAGATTTGCGGTTAGGGTTTTTCTGGCCGTAGGGTTCTTTAGGGAGATCTTCTAGCGCCAATTTGGATGCCCATTTCTTATCCAATTTGGGCTCATAATATATTGTTGGAAATATAATCAAGTCAACTTCAAAAGTCAAGAAGGAAATTTCTTCAAATAAAGACTCTAACATCATGTTTTCCTTGCAACAAGCTCCGAAGGTCAGATCTGCCTGATCACTTAGCATTAAGAATTTGATCTTTTTGAATCCCAAGTCTTCTTCCATCTTGTGATTATGATTTTGTAAGCTCTTTACCATCATTATTGACATCTTTTGACTTTATTCTCCTTAATGTACCTAAAATTCAAAAATATAATATAAGTAAACAAGATAAAGATCGAAAACATAACAAAAACTAAAGGTAGAAAGACATAAAATGTATATTTTATGAGCTTATCAGTGACCGATCACACCTAGCAAAAAAAGATCGATGGTGACTCCTTTTTCTTTGAGGTTTTCCAAAGCCTCAATATTATTTACGAGGAGCCAATTATCTTTTCCACCCCTAACGTCATTTAGCGATCGCGAGATCGTTATGATAGCTTGACGACTCTACTGGGGATATTTAGAGAGCTAGGTCTAAAAATTAGTCATGTGTTATCAAAAGTCTCGGTTTGTTGATTTTAATTGGTATTTAATTATAATTCTCATATTCTTAAAATAAAGAGGATTTCCTTAAAAAATGTTTGTGAATGAATCTATTTACATGCATACTATTGCTGTCTCTGGTTAATTAATGCTTTACATTATTTGATCTTTGTTTTTAATAAATTGTTGGGGTATTTAGAATAACGACTGTAGAATAGATGGTGAAAGATTTGTTTGTTTCTCCTCACACATGATAACTCTATAAAATTAAGTTATTTAATCCCATTTTGTGCTTTTAAAATAGCTAAGTCGTTGTAGTTTAAACTATTAATTTACTATTTTTTTAATTATTTCTTATTTAGTTTTATTTATTTATTATATGTTTTATTTTAGTTATTAATTAATGTCTTTTGTAATTTTGTAGAGTCCTAAAGCTAGAAGGAAAAGCTCAACTCATTTATGGAAAGTCCAAGCTGGAGGCAGTTACTTGGCTACTAAGTTTCCCTTCTTCAGGCTTTCAAGGCTCTATAAATAGGAACCCTTAAGCTTTATTTAAAGGCTTCTTAGACAGTTTTTGTTTTAGTTTTTCAAAAGATGAGAGCAGCCACCACCATCTTGCAAGAAGCCAAGAACAATTTTGGAGACTAGAAGATTGAAGAACTGACAACCTTTAGTTTTTTCTTCTTCCTTAATCTTCTTTTATTTTCTTGTAATTTGATGTTGGTGAAACTCCTTTGGTTATTGTTTTCAATGTCAAGCATGAACTAAATTTCTTTTTTAGGATTGCAATGGAACTCAACACATAGTTTGGATTATTTTACTCTCTAATTTGATTTAATGATATTTGAGTTGTTTATGCATTCTTGTACTTAATGCTTTTAATTGCTTGATCACCAATTAAACTGATTTGTTAACCTAAATACAACTATACATAGGGAGTTTAGTGTTAGACATGGATTGCAAAACACATGTTTCATATTCATTTATTAGGATGAATTGATCTGCATGTAGGGTAGACATACACTTACGTGTCATGTGTAATCACTTTTAGAGTCTAAGCTTAATGAGTTTCTCTTAAATTCAATTATGATAGACATATAGTTAATTGGTTAAGGGAGATATTTTTATAAGACCATCGACAGATGCTTATAAATAGATTAAAACTTTAGATTAACAACTCAAGATCATTAATCAAATTAAGAGGTAAAAGACATCCAAGCAAAGTGTTGAGGGAAGTTGTAATCCTAGGCTTTTCTCCATTGATTTTAATCCAATTTTTATTTGCTTTTCTTTATTTTAGTATTTTCTTTAATTTAGTTTCAATTCCCAAATTTTCAATTAATTATTTGGATAAGATTAAGTTATTTTAATTTTAGTATTTAACAAATTTAATATTCAATTCCTCGTGGGTATGACACTCAACTTTCACTTTATTACCTGTTTGCAATAGCGTGCACTTGCGTATTGAAATTCGACAATAAGTTTTTGGCGCCGTTGCCGGGGGATTGTTTTATTATTGTTTGTTAATATTAATACCAAGCATACTTAGTCTTAATTCAAATTTTCTTTTTCTTATTCTCAGGTAATTTTGGTTGCTGAATGCAGAGATCTAGAAGTTTCGAACTTGTCCCTTTTGATCCAGAACCAGAAAGAAATTTTCATCGACATCGAAGGGATAATTTACAAATCACAACTAACAACCATACAATGGCTGAAGCTAATGAGACAAAGACTTTGCGAGAGTATGGGGTTCCTCTCATGCAAGACCTGCAAACTAGTATTCAGAGGCCTGCCATCCAGGCAAATACTTTCGAGATAAAGCCAGCCATCCTTCAGATGATCCAAGCTTCAGTTCAGTTTGGCGATTTACCGAACGATGATCCGAATTCTCACATCGTGAATTTTCTAGAAGTTTGTGATCTTTTCAAACAAAATGGTGTTACTGATGATGCCATTAGATTGAGACTTTTTCCTTTCTCATTTCGAGATAAGGCCAATAGTTGGTTGAACTCTCTTCCTGCTGGCTCCATTACCACTTGGGCTGATCTGGCCCAAAAATTTCTTGCCAAATATTTTCCTCCTTCCAAGACAGCTAAGATGCGGAATGATATCACATCTTTCCTGCAGTATGATTCAGAATCATTATATGAAGCTTGGGAAAGGTTTAAAGATCTGCTCCAATGATGTCCACATCATGGGATACCTGACTAGCTTCAGGTAAACACCTTCTACAATGGGTTGATGGGTCATACTAGAAGTTCTATAAATGCTGCAGCAGGTAGATCACTCATGGGGAAAAACATTGATGAGGCTTATAATTTAATTGAGATGATGGCTTCAAATAATTATCAATGGTCCACTGAGAGAATTTTGCCAAAGAAAGCTCCAAGCAGTTATAAGTTGAATGAGATCAGTGCCTTATCGGCACAGATGGCTGCCTTGTCCAAAAAAATTGATGCTATGAGTGTGCATTCAGTCCAGCCCATTTGTAACTTGTGAATTATGTGGAGAAGGACACACCAGTAATAGCTGCCCAACCAATATCGAGTCAGTGCAATATGTTGGAAACTATAATAGGCAGCAAAACAATCCTTATTCCAACAATTACAATCTCGATTGGAGAAATCACCCAAACTTTTCTTGGAATAACAATCAAGGGTCTTCATCCTTTGCTAAACTAGCAAACCCTTCTGGTTTTCCATTACAAGCCCATGCTCCTATTCCAGAAAAGAAGATATCACTGGAAGATATGGTTACAAAGTTCATGGCTAATCAAGAAGTGACTAATCAGACTCAAGCAGCGACACTTCGTAATCTTGAGACATAAGTGGGCCAGCTTGCTAATGCACTTAACAATCGTCCTAGGGGATCTTTTCCAAGTGATACTGAAACCAATCCTAGGGGAGATGGAAAAGAACATTGCAAAGCCATCACACTTAGGAATGGAAGGGAGTTAGAAGAGGAGAGAAAGAAGCCAGAATAGCCTCCTAAGCCAATTGAAGAAAAAGATATGGTGGAAAAAGAAGTTGAAAAGACTCAAGAGGAAAAGAAGCAATGTTATCCACCATCACCATTTCCTCAGCGGCTTCAAAAGAACAAGCTTGACAAGCAGTTCCAGAAATTTCTTGAGGTATTTAAAAAGCTTCATATAAATATACCTTTTGCTGAAGCTTTGGAACAAATGCCAAAATATGTCAAGTTTATGAAAGACATATTGTCTAAGAAAAGGAAATTGGGTGAATTTGAGACTATTGTACTTACTGAGGAGTGTAGTGCTATCCTCCAAAAGAAACTTCCACCTAAGCTTAAAGATTTGGAAAGTTTCACCATTCCATGCACAATTAGAAATCAGTTCATTGGTAGAGCTTTATGTGATTTGGGAGCAAGCATTAATCTTATGCCTTTATCAATCTATCGGAAACTGGGTTTGGGGGAAGTTAAGCCTACTACAGTCATACTACAATTGGCAGATAGATCTTACACATATCCAAGAGGCATTGTTGAAGATGCATTAGTGAAGGTAGATAAATTTATCTTCGCAGCTGATTTCATTGTATTGGATATGGAGGAGGATCGCGAAATACCAATTATTCTTGGGAAACCTTTCTTAGCTACTGGTAGAACTCTCATCGATGTGCAAAAAGGCGAACTTACCATGAGAGTTCAAGATCAAGAGGTAACTTTTAATGTTTTTAAAGCTATGAAATTTCTTAATGAATCTGATGAGTGTTTTGCAGTTAATGTGGTGGATAGTGCTACAACTAAATTTTTTGAAAATAGCTATCCGGTTGATCCACTTGAGGCATCCTTGATAAGTACTTCAGAAAGGGATGATGATGATTTTATTGAATAAGTAAATTTGTTGAATGCTTATCTACGCATTGGAAGATCCATTCCTCAATTTGAACCATTGGGACTTAAGACAAGAGAAACATCATCTACCAAGCTATCCATTGAAGAGCCACCATCCCTGGAGCTTAAGCAGTTACCCTCACATTTGCAGTATACTTTTCTTGGTGCAAAATCTAAATTACCTATTATTATCTCATCTTTTCTTAATGTTGAGCAGGAAAATAAACTCCTTAGAGTATTTAGAGAACACAAGAGGGCTTTGGGTTGGTCGATTGCCGATATTAAGGGGATTAGTCCTTCAATTTGCATGCATAAAATCCCTCTTGAAGACAACCACAATGCTACCATAGAGCATCAACGGAGACTTAATCCCATCATGAAAGAAGTGGTAAAAAAGGAGATTATTAAGTGGTTGGATGCAGGCATCATATGTCCTATCTCCGATAGTTCATGGGTAAGTCCAGTTCAATGTGTGCCCAAGAAAAGAGGAACGACGATGGTTTCCAATGCTAATAATGAGCTCATTCCAACTAGAACAATGACTGGTTAGTGGATTTGCATGGATTATCGAAAGCTGAATAAAGCCACTAGGAAAGACCACTTTCCTTTGCCATTCATTGATCAAATACTAGACAGATTTGCTGGTAAAGAGTTTTATTGTTTCTTGGATGGATATTCGGGATACAATCAAATTTCTATAGCTCCTGAAGATCAAGAAAAGACCACCATCACTTGCCTCTATGGAACTTTTGCTTTTCGGAGAATGCCATTCGGACTTTGCAACGCTTCTGCTACTTTTCAGAGATGCATGATGGCCATATTCTCTGACATGGTGGAGCAAGGTTTAGAGGTATTTATGGATGACTTTTCAATTTTTGGAGATTATTTTGATGAATGTCTACATCACCTTGCTAGAGTGCTTAAGAGATGTGAAGAAACAAACTTGGTGTTAAACTGGGAAAAATGCCACTTCATGGTTCAAGAAGGCATTGTTTTAAGACATCAAGTTTCTAGTAGAGGGATTGAAGTACATAAAGCAAAGATTGAAACAATTGAGAAGCTCCCACCTCCAATCAATGTCAAAGGTATTCGGAGTTTCCTTGGTCATGCCGGGTTTTATAGGAGGTTCATTAAATACTTTTCCAAGATCTCAAAGCCACTTTGCAACCTCCTTGAAAAAGATGTCCCTTTCAAGTTTGATGATACATGTCTAACAGCTTTTAAGACATTGGAAGAGAGACTGCTTTTAGAACCTATCATTATTGTTCCAGATTGGAACCTACCATTCGAGCTCATGTGCGATGCTAGTGACTTTGCAGTTGGTGCAGTCTTAGGCCAACGAAAAGATAAGATATTTCATTCTATCTACTATGCAAGCAAAACTTTGACCGATGCTCAGTTGAATTACACCACCACTGAAAAAGAATTGCTTGCAGTAGTATTTTCTTTTGATAAATTCCGATCTTATCTTGTGGGCACCAAAGTCATTCAAGTACTTGATTGATAATAAGGATGCAAAACCTCGCTTGATCCGTTGGATACTTCTTTTGCAAGAGTTTGATTTAGAGATCAAAGACAGAAAAGGAACATAAAATCAAGTGGCAGATCATCTATCAAGATTGGACAATGGGGCACAAGTTGGCGATGCAATCCAAATCAATGAGACTTTTCCTGATGAGCAACTCTTTCTAGTTCTTCAACAGGAATCACCATGGTATGTCGACTATGTGAACTATATTGTAAGTAGAATCTTTCCACCTGATTTAAATTCTCAATAAAAGAAGAAGTTCTTGCATGATGTCAAGCATTATTACTGGGATGAACCATTCTTGTTTAAGCAATTCAATGATCAGATTATTAGAAAGTGTGTACCCAAGGAAGAAGTTGATGATATTTTGCAACATTGTCACTCTTTGAACTATGGAGGACATTTTGGAGGAGAACGGACTATGGAAAAAGTGCTACAATCAGGTTTTTATTGGCCCACTCTCTTTAAAGTGCTCACCAGTTTGTTGCCAGATGTGATAGATGTCAAAGAGTGGGTAACATCTCAAGGAGAAACGAGATGCCTCTAAACAACATTCTTGAGGTAGAGATTTTTTATGTATGGTGAATTGATTTCATGGGTCCATTTATTTCCTTATACAACAATCTTTACATTCTAGTTGCGGTTGATTATGTATCTAAGTGGGTGGAAGCAACAGCCTTGCCAACCAATGATTCCAAGGTGGTATTAAACTTCTTGAAAAAGAATATCTTCACCCGCTTTGGCACTCCAAGAGCAATTATTAGTGACGAGGGGTCTCACTTTTGCAATAAATATTTTGAAGCCCTCCTTGCTAAATATGGAGTCAAGCACAAAATTGCCACTGCCTACCATCCACAAACAAGTGGTCAAGCCAAAGTCTCTAACAAAGAAATCAAGAGGATTTTGGAGAAGACTGTCAACCCAACTAGAAAATATTGGTCCAGGAGATTGGATGATGCATTGTGGGCATATAGGACGGCTTATAAAACTCCAATTGGGATGTCTCCTTACAAATTGGTTTTCGGGAAAGCATGCCATCTTCTCGTAGAGTTGGAACACAATGCATATTGGGCCATCAAGAAGTTGAATTTTGATCTTCAAGTAGTAGGAAGAGGCGTCTATTGCAACTCAATGAGATGGATGAATTCCATCTTCAAGCCTATGAAAATGCCAAGCTTTACAAGGAAAAGACCAAGAGATGGCATGACAAGAAGATCATTGAGCGACAGTTTGAACCAGGCCAATATGTTTTACTCTACAACTCTCGACTCAAACTATACCTGGGAAAACTAAGATCTTGATGGTCCGACCCTTTCAAAATCACAAAAGTATTCCCTTATGGAGCAGTCGAGTTAATCGATGAAAAGGTCAATCTCAACTTTAAAGTGAATGGGCAACGACTCAAGCATTACTGGGGAGGCGATATTGATCGCCAAACATCCTCCATCACCTTAGCCGATCTAGAATGAGCTTGAGATAGTCAAGCCAACGACTATAAATCAATCGCTTCTTGGGAGGCAACCCAAGTTCTAATCTTTACTCTTTGATTTTTCTTATTTTATTTTTGATTTCAATTCATCTATTTTTTTTGCAAGTTTTTACTAAAAAAAAATGGCAGAGAGGTCGGTGCCTCGATGCCAGACCTCATATGTTTTCAAGTCAGTGGCAATGGCGTCGCGGTGTCGAATTCTGGCACCGCGGCGTCCAAAAATGTAAAAACAATTTCTTTTTAAAGTTAGAGAGGTTGGCGCCACGGCACCAAACCTCGTAAAAAAATTCAAATTAGAGTCAGTGTAGCTGGCGCTGCGGCTCCAGCTCGTAAAAAAAAGAGTTTATTATTTTTAGGGTTTTAAAAAAAACCTAACCCCCAAACCCTTTCATCTTTTTGGCAGCCACCAAAAACTCTTTTCTCTCCCAAACCCTTTCCCTCTTCTCTCTCAACTACCAACTTTTTCTTCTTCTTCAAAATCTCTCATTCTCTCTCAACTATCCATCTCCATAAAAACCAACTACACTCCTCCATCTCAATTTTCTTCACAAACCCACTACACAAGTATAAATTTCTTCAATCATCTTCAAGAAGGGACTCTCCCATCATCCTCAAGTTCTTAAAGTAAGTCTTTCAAAATTCCATAAAGATTATACTAGTTTGAGGGTTATTGGTTGATTTTTAGTATTGAAGGTTGTTCTTGCTTCAACTACTCTTGATTGTGGATTGGGTTATTGTGGGTTTTTGAGAATTAGTCCAAATTAGAAGATAATTTTCTTTGCTTGTTGTGGATAGGGTTGTGTTGAGCATATTTGACAATTGGAGAATTTGCTTTGCTTGTTTTGGATTGGGTTGTGTTGAGCATATTTGAGATCTGGAGAATTTGCTAGTAATTCTATCTTAGGTTGGGTGCCTGGTGAAGATAATAGTTGGATTTGGGTCAATTGTTGAACAAGAACTAGAATATGGGACCAAGGAAGAAAACCCGAACTCGCACTAGTGCACCCAATTTTGATAGAAGCAAGTTTGTATCTGATGCAGCGGTTCAACGGTATAACCACTCTCTCTTACATAAAAGCCCTATTCCGGAAGGGGGTTTCATATTGATCCACATGAGCATTTTGAGTTTCAATAAGTCATCAATTCACGTCATTGGCAGAAATTCTGTGCTCCACCGCCATCTTTCGTACTCTCGGTTGTTAGAGAGTTTTATGCCAATGCCTTTGAGCTTAGCTATAATACGATTTTTGTCATTGGGTGCCAAGTTTCATTTGATCCGCAGACCATTAATCGGTATTACAAAACCCCAGATATTGAGACTGATGAATATACTTAGTATTTGGATGGGCTAATTGACATGGATGTTGTCACAGCACATTTATGCCCCAATGGGACGACTTGGAAGACTTCAAGGGATGGGGAACTTGCTTCATTCAAGGCCAACACTTTAAACCGAGAGATTCACGTTTGGTTGCATTTTTCAGCTGCCAATATGCTTCCTAGTAAGCATGTTAGTGATGTCACCAAAGATCGAGCCATCTTGCTCTATATTCTCACCACGGGCGAGACAATTGACATTGGCCAGCTCATTTATCGGACTGTGCTGCATAGTGTTCAATCTCCAAGAGAAGGCCTTTGGTTTCCTTTTTTAATCACTCAATTGTGTGACCAGGCAGGGGTCTAAATGGGCAATAGTAAAGAATTGTTACATCCGAAGGGTCCCATAGATGGCTTTATTATACATCGCTTGACCCGAGACATGGAGGGTCCACCTTCAAGACTCGTTGCAAGTTCATCACAAGCTCTTCCTACACCCAGGCCTCCTCAACCTCGACAATTGACCATGACGAAACATATATCTCGATTGGAAGCCCGTAGTGCTCACCACGATGACTGCTTTCAGGCCTTTGAGCAAATATTCCATTTCCTTGGTCATCATATGGGTGCCAACATGCACCAAGCCCCCGCTATGCCACCACCACCACTTTTTGATGATGAGGAAGAAGAAGCGGACGAGGAAGATGAAGATTAGAGTGCTCTCGGGTTTTCTTCATTGACAGGGGAGTTCTCTCATTCTAACTCTTTTATTTTTCCAACATTGAGGGCAATGTTTGATTTAAGTTTGGGGGGGTGTTTATTTGTTTTTAGTTTTATTATGTTTTGTGTGTCTTACGCTTTATTTTCAGTTTATTTTACATAGTTATATTTAGGAGTCATAAAAAAAAAAAAATTCAGATATGATGCATTTTGACATGATGAAATCCTTATCCAATGATGAATTCTAGTTATTGATTTATCTTGATTTTTGGGATTAACATAAGCATGAGAAGAATTTGTGTTAAGTTCTTTTGTTAGTTTCATGTTAGGATGTGATTTTCACAAATTGAGCACTTAATCTCTTGCTTAGATTTGTATTGCTTAATTTAAAGACTGATTATGTTGTTGTGAATTGCGATTATGTCTAGAACCTAGAATTTGTTTGATTCTCTCTCGAGGTGAAATCCTAGACAACACTAAGTTAAAGAAGTGATTTAGGCCATCTTTGGATCGTTTTGAGCCTTTCGAGCCTACCTTTATACATTAATATCCTTAGTCTACCTCTTTGAGCCTAATTGATATATATCTATTTTCTTTGATTGCTACATCTTTTAGCCTAGCCAAATAAGAAAAACCATGATTAACCATCACTACATAGGCATGTGATGATATTACAGGAAACAATTATGAGCCATGTTGAATTTGGGTGAATTGGTGGTGAATAAAAAAAAAGTGAATAAATTGGTGAAGTAAAAAGGAAGTGTATTCAAAGAAAGAATGGACAATGTAATTTGAGGAAAAGACTATGGATCTCAAAAATCCTGATAAAAATGTAAAGTGTCTATGGGTGAATTTAACCAAAATATATCCTTTATCATACCTTGACCCTAGCCTTACATTACAAGCTTTATAAAGACCTACTTGATCCTTGACAAAGTGTTAGTCTACATTAGTGGATAGAGAGATGAAAAGCAAACATATGAGAATCTAGTACTATAATTCATATTTTGCATTGACATAAACTTATCCGGATTGCATGCAATGATTTGTCAAGAGATTATTCACACACACACTGGAAATCCATTCAAGCATGAAACATACGATTGAATTGAATCATAAAGTTCGATTATGTTTGTGTTTACTTTGAATTGAGATTTTGAGATAGATTTTGAGGAAAAATTAAGGAAATCATTATTAAGTGCATTCATCTTTAGCTATGCTTTATTTTGTTTTGTTTTGATTAGTTTGTCTTCTTTTGTTTTGCTCGAGGACTAGCAAAATCTTATGTTTGGGGGTGTGATAACTTTATAAAATAGAGTTATTTAATCTTATTTTGTGCTTTTAAAATAGCTAAGTCCTTGTAGTTTAAACTATTAATTTACTACTTTTTTAGTTATTTTTATTTATTTCTTATTTCTTATTTAGTTTTATTTAGTTTTATGTTTTATTTTAGTTATTAATTAAAGTCTTTTGTAATTTTTTAGAGTCCTAAAGCTAGAAGGAAAAGCTCAACTCATATATGGAAAGTCCAAGCTGGAGGCAGTTACTTGGCTACTAAGTTTCCCTTCTTCAGGCTTTCAAGGCTCTATAAATAGGAACCCTTAAGCTTTATTTAAAGGCTTCTTAGTCAGTTTTTGTTTTATTTTTTCAAAATAGGAGAGCAGCCACCACCATCTTGCAAGAAGCCAAGAACAATTTTGGAGACTAGAAGACTGAAGAACTGACAACCTTTAGTTTTTTCTTCTTCCTTAATCTTCTTTTATTTTCTTGTAATTTGATGTTGGTGAAACTCCTTTGGTTATTGTTTTCAATGTCAAGCATGAACTAAATTTCTTTTCTAGGATTGCAATGGAACTCAACACATAGTTTGGATTATTTTACTCTCTAATTTGATTTAATCATATTTGAGTTGTTTATGCATTCTTGTACTTAATGCTTTTAATTGCTTGATCACCAATTAAACTGATTTGCTAACCTAAATACAACTAGACATAGGCAGTTTAGTGTTAGACATGGATTGCATAACACATGTTTCATATTCATTTATTAGGATGAATTGATCTGCATGTAAGGTAGACATACACTTACGTGTCATGTGTAATCACTTTTAGAGTCTAAGCTTAATGAGTTTCTCTTAAATTCAATTATGATAGACATATAGTTAATTGGTTAAGGGAGATATTTTTATAAGACCATCGACAGATGCTTATAAATAGATTAGAACTTTAGATTAACAACTCAAGATCATTAATCAAATTAAGAGGTAAAAGACATCCAATCGAAGTGTTGAGGGAAGTTGTAATCCTAAGCTTTTCTCCATTGATTTTAATCCAATTTTTATTTGCTTTTCTTTATTTTAGTATTTTCTTTAATTTAGTTTCAGTTCACAAATTTTCAATTAATTATTTGGATAAGATTAAGTTATTTTAATTTTAGTATTTAACAAATTTAATATTCAATTCCTCGTGGGTACGACACTCTACTTCCACTTTATTACTTGTTTCCGATAGCGTGCACTTGCGTATTGAAATTCGACAACAACACACTACACTTGCATTTGCATAACATGAGCTCTATTCCAGGGCTCCGTCATTTTTAACTGGAAGTAAAGTTACTACGTCTTTGTGATGATCCTCCGTAGGAAAATTATTCTCTAACAAATTGAACCATTTCCTTTTGATCAGGGTGCCTTACTAGTCCTCACGAACGATAGTGAGGAACAATTTGGGACCTTTTAGAATCCGACTGAACCACATATAGTGAGCCATATGAAGCCAGCCTAGGCAAATCCATGCTGAATTTTTGATAGAGACACCGAAGCTAGGAACACTTCCAACCTTTTGCTATTTATTTTACATTCCGAATAAGTATCATAGATCGGGCAATGATGAACATACATCATATTGCCTGCAATAAGTTTAAAATTCCACCCAAAGGCACCGTGATACCTATATAAGTCGATATTGTTTGGGCTAGTGTTCATTTAACTTTTTGAAGTTGTAAATAAGAATTTTTTTTCAAGCATTTTGACATCTCGTACATTTCATGCATTCATGCATATATAAATAGAGCATATACATTTATAATTGTATTTTTTATCTCACGGTAGTAATAATCTCATTTGTTAATTGCATAAACATTTGTTGATTGATCAAATAAGAATTGTAGACCGGTAGTGTTGAATAAATATTTGGACACCTGTGCAATAATAAGACCCACTACCCCAATTTTTTTTTTGATAAAAAATGGTTTTGGAAAATAATATTTTGATTTTTGCAGGGAAAACATGTTTCAAAAAAAAAAATCGTAGAGCAAATTTAGGGGCAAATCTTGCATAATGAAAATTTTGAAAATTAAGATTGGTCCCACCAATTTAGTTTAATTATTGTATTATTTCTCTGTATATGTTCATGTATTAATTTGTTTATTCTTTACATGCATCATGTTGGCATCAAATTGCATTCATGACATTCATGGCTCATTCATCATGAAATGCATTTGGGGGATAAATCAGAAGTTGGCTTTGGCTTTAAGAGTTTTTGAAGAAATTTCTATTTCAAATCAAAGGTATAAGAAATACTGAGCACCTTTATAACACAGGCCAGGATCATGGATAACGAACAACAAAATAAACTAGATATGATGGAAATGGCTCAGCAAGAGGCCCAAGAAAGAACGTTGAAGCATCAAGAGGAGGTTAGAGAGCAGATGGCAAAGCTCATGGAACTGGTGTCCGTCGCGATTAAGGGAAAGGGACATGCTGAAAACTTGGCCGTGAAAGAAGGGCTGGGGGCACAAAAGGGTCAGAATGAGGCGATACTACCTAATGGACAACTTACTCGGAGTACTCAAGTCTTACTCCCAGCAAATCCCATCAACTTCCCGAACTTAGAAGATCTTGTTGAGAAAGAAAGGTTGAAAATGGTGGCTTTAAAAGAGGCTCAGTCGGTAGATTCACAAAGCAAGTATCAGCTATTGGAGGAAAGGCTAAAGGCCGTAGAAGGGACAAAGATGTTTAGTATCCTCGATGCCAGAGAGTTTGCATGGTCCTTGGTCTGGTAATCCCACCAAAGTTTAAAGTGCCAAACTTTGAGAAATATGATGGGACTAGCGACCTTTCTACGCATCTAACTATGTACTATCGAAAGATGATCGGGTATGCTAATAATGATAAGTTGCTCATTCACTGTTTTCAAGATAGTTTTACAGGGTCAGTAACCAGATGGTATAATCAGCTTAGCAAAAGCAAGATCCGTTCTTGGATGGATTTAGCGAGGGCCTTCTCTGAGCAATATAAGCATGTATCAGACATGGTTCCAGATAGACTTTAACTACAGAACATGGAGATGAAGGCCACTGAGAGCTTTAAGCAGTATGCTCAGAGGTGGGGGACATGGCCACCCAAGTACAACCGTCCCTGACTGAGAAGGAAACCACTGTCGTTTTCGTGAATACACTGCGGGTCCCATATTATGAAAGACTCGTCGGCAATTCCACAAAAAACTTAGCAGACATGGTAATCTCAGGGGATGTGATTGAGAATGCAATCAAGAATGGGAAGCTTGAAGACATTCACTACCATGAGAAACGGGGCACCCAAAGAGAAAAAAGAAGATATCCAAGTTATGGAAGGCTTTGCCCCATATCCCTAATTCCCCTTATGTCAGTCATACTACTCTACCATGAACAATGTTTCTCAAGGTTCTTATCCTTACCAACCAATGCCTGCAATCGCGTCAGCCCCACATCTATCTATCAATATAATAAAAGAGGGCGTAAAAAGCGAGAAAGAAATCAGGTTGACCCAATTGTCATGTCGTACAGTGAGCTATTACATCAATTTATTTAGAATCACCTTCTAACACCAATGCAACTGGAGCCTCTCAAGCCTCCATACCCAAGCTGGTATTATGCTAATGAGTGTTATGATTATCATTCTGTCAATCAAGGCCACTCAACGGGGAACTGCCCCTCTTTGAAATACAAGGTCAAGGATCTCATCAAGGCTGGTTTGATAAGTTTCGAAGAAGGGAAAGCCAAGTGTCATAAGAAACATGGTGCATGATCATATTAGAATTTCTAATGCATGTAGTTCTATATCGTGACGATGAAAGCACTTCTCTCATATCGACATCCTTATGAAATAAATAAATGTTGAGTTTTAAATGTTTTGTGTGATATTGTTTTTTACTAGTAATTTCCATTTGCAAAAACAAACATTGAAGAAATCTTTGATTTTGTAAAAAAATTGAACAATAATAATGTGTTTTTTTTTAAAAAAAGAAATTTATTTTTTTAAGAAATAATGGAGAGTCTCGAGAATATTGATGATCATTGTTAGAAATGAGGTAAGACTCCTTTTTTCGGGCTTTCCCATGCCTAAATCCTTTGAATTGAGATTACTTGAAAGACCTAATGCTTCAAGGAAAAAAATTTCTAAATTTCATGGTCACTACAAAATAAAGAAAATATAGATCCTAGCCTAGGCTATGAACAATGGAACGAACCTGTTTGAAATTTTTTTGAGCTCCTTGGAAACTCAAACAAATGAAACATTCTTTTAAGAATCCAGATAGTGGTGATTTGATGTGCATCAAGGTTATGCCAAAACCATTCACATCCCTTCTAATAACAACAAAACACGAATTGCCCATACATTACTTCATGATTGATATCTTGGGACACAATGGCTAAACTAGATTTTTCCATGTCCCCAGAAAAACCTATTTTAGGCCATACTCTTCCTTGTCACTTCGGAGAACCCAGAAAAAACTTGAAATATTCCTCGTAATGATATGAATTCTCATAGCTAATCAAAATGGGGCATCATTTGTAGATATGGTGGATAGATGGTGAATAAAGATGAAGTAATGCATGAATTTTCGGGGTGTCACAACCTAAAAAATAACAAGTCTCATAGCAAGACTTTATTATTCGTTAAGCGTGACATTTAAAAAAACCGAGGAAAAGTCGATTTAATTCCTCTTGAAAAATGAAGGTTTTGAAAATGACCTTGGAAAAGACATGGAGTCACCACCAATCTTTCTTAGCTAGGTGTGATCAGCCACCTATTAAAACCGGTTTTATAAAATATTTTAAAATTAATTAAAATATTTTTTAAAACCAATTTCAAGTCTGCGTTTTAAACCAGAGAAATCAAAGAAGCTGGTTCGGGACTCGGTTACGTGTAGGGAAGGATTAGCACCTCCACAACACCCGTATAAAACGGTACCTTATTAATTATGTGTTATCTCAAGTCTCGGTAAAAAGTCGATTTTAAATTTAGTATTTCAAGTTAATTCCCAATTTAAAAAAAAATAATTCCATTTTTAATTGAAAATGATCTAAAATTTATAAATTCAAAATTTTCCTATATTCCCCAACAAACGTGGCAAAATATAGAAATTTTTATTAGTTTGAAAATTTTCTGAATCATTCTCATTTTAAAGAAGATATTCCGTTATTAATGATAATTGATGATATCCTCCCCAACAAACCCGATAGGGAACTCATGAATTATTTTAACTCTGGAATATCTTTATTTTATTGAAAATCATTACCTTTTTGAAAACATTTAAAAAATATGAATATGAATATGTATGACATAAATAAAATGACATAGCAAAGTCTAAATAATATAATGCAACCTAAATGGTATGATATAATTTAAATGTCTTAGCATATTCTAGATGAAATGAAATGACCTAGGTAACATGATATATTCTATATGAAATGAAATAATTTAAATGACACGGCAAATATAAATGATATGGCATATATTCTAAATGAAATGAAACATAAAATAATGCTATCATATAAAATGCATGGAAATAAAAATAAAAATAATAATGCATGAACATAGTATATGCTAAATAATATGACAAAAATAATTAAATAAAAAGCATAGGATATCATGAAATATTCAAAACCATATAACAAATAATATAATATCAAAAATTTAAATACAAGATAATAACACCATCATGAAAATTAAACATAGCAAAAATTACATATTATATAATATGCATGAATATGGAAAATGCAATGCATGAGAACGTATTTTTTCCTTTAATTAAGGAAATCCATATATCTAAAAAGATATCCGGCTACCTTAGGAAAATATATCAAATTAAATATTCTAAAACCAAAATACTTTGTGATTGTTTGAATTTTTTTTTTGAAAAGCTTAGATTAAAAATAAAAACTTAGCTAAAACCTTTTTTAAATAGCTCTAATTTCCTAAGTTTAAAATCCCGGACTTGACCACCCTTAACCCGAGACTTGAAAAATAATTTTTAGAGTTTAAAAAGGATTAGAAACTACTCTAAGTCAGTAGCTAAACTTCCTAATCAACCCTCTCTAAGTAACTTAACCAAAACAGAAAAATGATTTTCCATCAAATTCATTTATGCCTCCACTATCCAGTTTTAAAGCACGATTTTTTACCCTATTTTTAAAAATTAAAAAAAAAATACTGGAGACTCAGGACACGTAAAAATACACGGGAAAAAATTAGTTTAATTTTCTGATTAAAGATGACTGCCCAGAAAAATCGAGAAAGTACGAGTATTGGGTGAAAAAAATGTTTTGCCAAAACATATTCTTTTGCCTTTGATAAAATCATTTAAAAATCAAAGTAAAAATATTAGAGACTCTCTAAATGACTCACAAACAGTAGCTAACACTTTTGAAAAGTTAGGCAAAAAATTGGCTAAGTAAAAGAAATTACAAAGGTAGAATAATTAATTTGACAACTTTTTAATTTTCCACAAGTATGCTCAAGTGAGCATGACTTTGAACCATTGATTGGCCTAAGTCATAAGTCAAGTGGCAAGGACATGAAATGCATGAAAAATACAGCAAATATGATGCATGAAATACATGATTTAAAACCTAAATGACATGAAAAATGCATGGCATCAATAAAATGACCTAGACCTAAATGAACTTGCATGGCATTTAATGTAACCTAGGTCTAAAATGCATGAATATGCATGGCAAAGCAAAGCAAACCAATCCTAAACCTAAAACATGCATGGCAATAACACAAACATATGGCATGCTTAAACAAAATACTCAACCAAATATCATGAAAATGCTAACCTATCAACTAGCATAAAAAAAAATGCACACACAAAGCACACAACATGAGGGTGGCCGAATGGCCTCATGTTTAAAATGAGCATGGCATTTTCACAAACACATGATTTACTAACATGCATAGCTAAAGAATAACACTCAATTCATGCAAATATAAAGTAAAGGCATGAAAACCAATAGGCATTTTCACAAATACATGGATTACAAAATATAAAACATAAACAAACTTAAACATTTTGAAAACAGAAAATCAAAAATGCAAGACAAGTAAAATAAACATGATAACAAGATAATGACTCAAAAATGGAAACAAGCAAGCAACCAAATTAAAGCAAGCTTTATGTTTATGTATTATAAGAAGATTTAAAGCATCAAAACTTGTTAAATATCAAGAATAACATGAAATAAAAAATGCAAACAACAACTATACTAAAACAGACCATTCGGCCACCCTTATAACAAAAGAAAAATAATTTTCAAAGCTTTTTTCCAAGAAAGTATGAAGAAGAACTTGAAGAAGAATATTAAAAACACTTATTTTAAAAGAAAAATCAAAAGAAACTCACCAAAATAGTAATCAAAACAGCAAATCAAGAATGGAAAATCAAAGAAAGTGCAAGAGTATGGTGCTTAAAGCAACCTCTAGAAGCTATCTTTCAAGCTTTTTCTCTTATAACTTTATTTTCTTTTCTAAAATTTTCTTTTTGACTTTCAACAATGGAGAGAAAAATCAGCAAAAACCAATAGAGAGTAGAGAGTGAATAGCCGAAAAATGAAAGAGATAGTGACCCCTCCTTTTAGTGACCGAATGGCCCTTATACCTTAGGATGTTGTCATCTTTTCTTCAACCAATTTTCATCCAAAGGCTATTGATCCAAGATGTTTAAAAAATGAAATTATCACCCTTAGATTAGGCCATCAGCTATCCATAATTAAAGCTGTTCAAGAATCTTAAGCCATTATGTTGACACTCTCCCTCTTCATGCATTGGTCCATGTGGCTTATTTGCAAAGGCCTTGATCAAAAAATAACTTACTCTTCATTGTTGGCCTTTTGATTAAAAATAAAAAAATGTCTACCATTCTTGGGCCTTGGCCGGCCAACCCCTTTTCTTCCAGCCCATGTTTCATTTTTTTAAAAGGCAAGAAAAGCCCTTTTTCGGTTTCTTGGGTAAAATGACCTTTTTGCCCCATGAACATAAATAAATGGCAAACGGACTCCAAATTCAAATTTTATTTTTTCAATACTTTCAAAATAATAACAAATTGAATTCTGGAAGTTTTCAAAAATTTTCGAATCCATTTGCTATTTATTTGGATTTTTTCTTCCAAAATTGCCCTTTTATGCTCCCAAACTTTACCATTTTTTAAACGAGCTCCAAATCCAGATTTTTCTTCACCAATATCTTCCAAATAATTTAAAAGTGTGATCTAGAATTTTCATAACTTTTGGAATTCATTTGGTATTTTTTCGAGATTTATCTAGCTTGAATTACTACATAGGGGGCTCGGGATTTGGCCATTTTGCAAATGAACTCCGAATCCATATTTTATTTCACCAATATCTTCCAAATAATATAAAAATGAGGTTTGCAAATTTTCAAAATTTTTGGAGTTCATTTGCTATTTTTTCGGGATTTATCTTCTTGAATTTCTACATAGGGGACCCGGGATTTGGCCATTTTGCAAACGAACTCTGAATCAAGATTTTATTTCGCCAATCTCTTTGAAATGATTTAAGATTGAGATCTGCAAATTTTCAGAATTTTTGGAGTTCATTTGCTATTTTCCCAGATTTTCCAATTTTGCCCTTTTACCTCCAAAACCCGGTTTTGCTCAAAACAAGTCCGATTTTTAGATTTTCTTCAAACTGAGCTTTGGGCTATCCTTTTTAATCATCCTTATCCATTAGGGGCTTTAGTCTTACCGAATCGGATCATTTCTATAATTCTTCCCAATTTCTTCGAAATCCACCAAAGACCCTAACTCTTGATTTTCTTCCGGATTGACTTTTCTTTCAGTTTTTCTTTCAAGTGGCTTTTCCATTACCCGTAGTCAGTGCTTATCTTTCATTTGGAAACTTCAATTTTGACCAATTCGATCGTTTAAGCAGTTTTCCCTAAATTTCTCGGATTAGGGTTTCCTTTCTACTGACTCTCTATATCCCAACTTCCGAACTCCATATATTTCGATGTAGACCTCTGATTATCAAAATTCTTTCGCCATTTTTCAATTTAACTTCAAATCTTGATTTTGAAAGTGGGTTGACTTTTTTAGTAGTTGACTTTTCGAGGTTGATTTTTTTCAAGTTTGACTTTTTATGCTCGCCTTCTTAGACTAAGTCTTAGAGTACCACCTGTAGGATGAAAAAAGTCTTTTTACATTCTGAAACATCAATTTAGGAAGAAAACATACATGTTTTAGTGGTTCGGACAAAATTAGGTGTCTATAGCTGCCCCTCTTTGGCTATTGCTGAGAATCAGGAATCAGGCAAAGATAAATAAACACTAATTTTTTCCGGTTAGTGAAATCCAATGTGAAGAGAAAGGGAAGGGGTTATTTTTTCATTTTTTTGTTGAAAAAAAGCTGTAAATGGAAGATATTGTCCTTAAATTGAATTCCCTGACTAATCAAGGCTCTACCCGTCTTAAGGAAACGAGTTCGATTTGCAAGATAAGAAAAGACCTCAACGATGGTCTCGAGGGCTTAACCTGTCTTGTGCTAAGCTGTGTTTAAAAATTCTGGGTATCTCGTCCAAAAGCTTCGGCTATCACCACCAAAGACTTGCTCAAGCAAATGCAAAACTCTGGACATCTCCACGAGAGGCTTTGGCTATCACCACCAAAGACTTGTTCAAGCAAATGTAAAACTCTGGAAACTTATGCTTGGAGGTCTTAAAAATGGTGCCTAGAGGTCTTAAAAATGGTGGCCGGAGGCCTTACCAGTGATTTGAAAAAAATGCACTGTATGCGACTTTAACAATAATGCCCGGAGGTCTTAAGAATGGTACCCGGAGGCCTTACCCGTGATTTGGAAAAAAATGCGCTGTATGCGACTTTAAAAATGATGCCCGGAGGTCTTAAGAATGGTGCCTGGAGGTCTTAAGAATGGTCCCTGGAGGCCTTACCTGTGATTTGAAAATACCTTGACGACGGTGTCAAGGCTCAACTCATTCGATAAACAGAATGAATTCGATTTAAAACAAAAGGAAATACCTTGACGGTGGTCTCAAGGCTCGACTCATTTGATAAAACAGAATGAATTCGATTTAAAACAAAAGAATATACCTTGACGTTGGTCTCAAGGCTCGACTCATTTGATAAAACAGAATGAATTTGATTTAAACCAAAAGGAAATACCTCGACGGTGGTCTCAAGGCTCGACTCATTTGATAAAACAGAATAAATTCGATTTAAAACAAAAGGAAATACCTCGACGGTGGTCTCAAGGCTCGACTCATTTGATAAAACAGAATGAATTCGATTTAAAACAAAAGGAAATATCTCGACGGTGGTCTCAAGGCTCGACTCATTTGATAAAACAGAATGAATTCGATTTAAAACAAAAGGATTTTCAAAAGCTTGCTCGATCATTATGAGTACATCCTTTGAATTCTTTTCTCCGAATAGAAAACCAGCAGAGCGAAAGTTGTGAAGGATTGTTTGGGAAAGTCATGGGTTCCCATTCAATATCCATACCCGCGAAACAGGCCATCCTCCTTTGTCGGTTCCTTTCAACTTATTTTCTCCTCTCATGGGCCTTCGAAAGATACCCTAAGCCAAACTGATCTTTCTTCTCCACTGCTTCCATTGCTCGGGCTATCCCTTGAAGATATTTTCCAAGACCTTTTCCAGTAATGCAGCCTTTTCCCACTGTGGTTCTTACTCCCAGCCTTGTGTTCTTGGACAACCTTAGTTTTGGAATTTTTCATCTTTCAGCGACGAAAACTGCATTTACGAATTCCAAAAACCGAAAAAAACATTCTACGATATCTTTATTGGGTCCAACATAAGGAGATTCAGTAGATACAGAGGCTATTATGTCTTCTTCTCCTGATACAGTGACCAAACGGCCCTCCAACACAAATTTTAGCTTTTGGTGGAGAGACGAGGGTACAGCCCCTACTGAATGTATCCACGACCTTTCCAACAAGCAATTATAGGACGGATTAATATCCATGACCTGAAAGTTCACAGTATAGTTGTATGGGCCTATCTCCAGAGGAACCTCAATAGTTCCCATGACCTCTCTCCTGGTACTATCGAAAGCCCTGATTACTGTGCAACTCGGTAACATATAAGACATATCAACTGGCAACTTAGACAGGGTTGCCTAGGGCATTACATTTAATGAAGAACCATTATCCAGAAGCACCCTTGGTAGTATATGCCCCTTGCAGGTGGTTGTTATGTGAAGAGCCTTTGTGGACCCAATGCCATTGGATGGTATTTCATCATAAATGATATATATATGGTCGTCTGCCGCAATGTTTCCCACTAACCTGTCTAACTTTTCTACCGATATGTTGTTAGCCACATATGCCTAATTCAACACTCTCAATAGGGCATTTCTGTGTGGCTCCGAGTTTAATAGCAAAGATAAGATGGAGATTCTTGCTGGTTGACGTTGCAATTTCTCAACCACACTATGCTCACTATGTTTTATGAACTTTAAAAACTCACAGGCCTCATTCTCATTCACCGGCTCTTTTATCCTGTTTACTAAGGCTGATCCCCTCTCTGCTTCTTTTGACAAATCCATCTCAATATGAATTGGTTCAGCTGCTTTCTTCCCTTTGTCCAGTCCTCCATCCTTTCTTGTTGATCCCTGTTCAACAACCTCAAGGGCATAACACCTTTCACTTAGTGTTAAGTGCCCCACACCTGTAATATCTTGCTGACTTGATGACCCGGGCATAACCATGCTGCAGTCATATTTCCATGGTGTAGTTTTGTTTTCCTTGTATGAAAAGGAAGAAGGTAAATCTATGATTAGCTTGGGCGCAATTTCATCAACAACCAAAGCAGTCTTCTCTGGTTCATCATAATAGATGATCAAAGGTCTTTCTATTCCATAGCCAGTTGCATTCTCAATAACCTCTACTTCATCCTCTGTCTCCTCGTAAAACTGGGCCTCTCCATCATCCATCATCTTTTGGACTTTAGCCAAAAAGTCCCCACAGTCCTGTATGATATGACCTCTACATTTATGGAACAGGCACCAATTCTGCACCCTTTTTGCAACCACTTTTAAACTGTCTGCATCCCCCGCCATTCCTGCCTTAACCATCTCAACCTATACTGTTAAGATTGGAGTCTTGACTTCCCTGGCATCCTTTTTTACCCTTCTGACTTCCCTTGTCCATACTGCATTTACCCGATTCTTAGCATGATCGGGCAATGGGTTTCCCGCTATATTCGGCCCATTCTTTGACCCAAACTTCACAACTCTGGTATTGATTAAACTTTGGACTTTCTTTTTGAAGGCAATGCAATCCTCAGTCGAATGCCCCTGAATTCCTGCATGATATGCGCAATTGGTATTTTTATTATACCACCTTGGGTAGATGGGGTCAAAGTTTAAGATATACGGGTGCGAAAAGTTGGCCTTACAGTAATTTGGGATATAGCTCACCGTAGGTGGTAGGAATGGGATCAAACTAGGGTTTTTGATCGTTCCTTGGTGAACGATAGTCATTGCGCGCGGGACCTTGAGTATTTGGGATAGTGTTTAGAGGAAGTGTTATCTGTGGGGATATAACAGTTGGAAATGGCTGTTGTGGTATATTGGTATAAGGGAATGGATTTTGGGTAAGGTGGTTCACATTGGGGTAGTAAGGATTATACCCCGGGTAAGGTGTGTAAGGTGTAGGAGGTGCATAAGATGTAGTAGAAGTATAGGGCCTGGGAGGTATGTATGGTGTAGGAGGTGCATAGGGGTATTGATTGAAATTGACTGCATGTGTCTCCTCCTTCTTCTTTGCAGGGAAAACCCTCTTCGGGTTAGCCGACTCACCCCCTTCCATTTTCCCGTTCTTAATGGCAGACTCTATCATCTCCCCGGATATCACCATATCTGCAAAGTCCTTGGTGGCACTCCCCACCAATTTATCATAATAAGGTGCTTTCAGGGTATTGATGAAAAGCACTATAGTTTCCTTGTTGGTCAAAGGAGGTTGTACTTGTATAGCCAGGTCTCTCCATCTCTGAGAATATTCTTTAAAGCTTTCAGTAGCTTTCTTTTCCATATTTTGCAGAGTTAGACAGTCAGGCACCATGTCCTTCACATGCTTATATTGTTCCATGAAAGCTTTAACTAGATCCATCCAGGAACGGATCTTAGTACGGATAAGCTGGTTATACCATCGAGTTGCGGACCCTATCAAGCTATCTTGAAAACAGTGGATAAGCAATTCTCATCCTCATCATGTCCGGTCATCTTCCGACAATAAATGGTCAGATGTGCTGATGGGTTAGTAGTTCCGTTATGTTTTTCAAAGTCTGGTACTTTGAACTTTGGGAATCACCAGACGTGCACTAAACTCATCTCTTTGGCATCCAGACTGCCAAATAGCTCTGCTCCTTCAACTGCCCTCAATCTTTCCTCCAGTAGCTGATATTTTTTCTAGGATTCTAACATTTCAACCCTCTTCAGCTCAGTCGTCTTTGCCCTTTCCTTTTCAGCCAATTCCTCAAAGTCTGGAATGTCCACATCAATTGGATCAACCCCAATATTACCCTTTTTAGTACCAAAATTCTGTGCTTCAGCCATTGGTTGGATGTAAATATAGAATGCTGCCCCAGTCGAAATTTCATTTCCCACATGCTGGGATGTATGGCCATTCTTCTGTACCACCTCTGGTCGGTCTTCCTAGTTTACTGCCCCCATTCCTGTAACTGAATTTTCCCTTGGCCATTTCTGCCTCATCATGGTATTCATCATCTTCATGAGTTTGGTCATTTGTTCCCGTGACTCCTCTTGAGACTTAGCCAACTGTTCCTGCAGTTCCCTTTGAATTCTTTCCATCCTTTCAATTCTAGCAAGCTGCTCTTCTCTATAGCTCTTGCTTGAGATCGAGTATTGTAGGGGTGTTGAAAGTCTGATTCTTTCTGAGTGCGACCAATTGTACCTTTAGTTTAAAAAACTATGGATTAGAAATTATTGATATATTTTTTATTTTATTTTATAAAAATGAACGAATGAATAAATGACTAAATGTTAATGACTGAACAAATAAGTAAATGACTAAGTGTATGAATATGAATGAATAATTATAAAGAATAAATGAATGGACAAATAAATAAATGACTAAGTGTATGAATAATCTATAAAGAATAAATGAATGAATGATTATAAATATAAATAAATGAATGAATAAACAAAATATATAAAGGAAAGAACAAATGAATGATGAATGCATTTAAAAGTATTGGCCCCGAGATAATTCCAACCAAACGGTCTTTCATTGATTTCCTGGAACTAAATACATCAAAGAAAAAAGCTTAAGACTATATGATAATCTGTCTATCCTAATTTAAAAATGTTATTACAAAACACTGGTCCTATAGTAATTCCCTCGGATCGTGGACCTTTCTTACTGTCCTCTTTTGATTGTCTTGCTCTTCAATCTGACCCCTACTTGTTCACGGCCCTTTGACATGTCAGTAGAAGCATCACCGTGTAAGCTTTCCTTAGCTTGTTTTTCCAGTTGATTGGCTCGGGCTTCTTCATGCTTTGCTCTCTCTTTCCAAAAGTTTTTCTCCTTCTTGAGGTTTTTGACCTCTTGCTCCATCTTGAGGGTCCCCTCAAATCTGAGCTGGAAGAGGTACCTCTTGTTCCCCAAGTGTAATTCCTGAAGATCGCTTTTAGCAGTGTCCCTTTCTCTCTTAATCTTTTCCTTTTCTCTTTCTCGAGTTGATTCCCTATTTTTCAAATCCTCAAGCTCTTTTTGCAATCAGGCAATTTCCTTGCTCATTTGGGCCTTTTCTTTTTCGAATTATGCCCTTGCAATTTCTAACTCTGATGGTGCTTCCTTAGGAGGTGGACTGATGAACTGGACCTCTTTTCCATCTGATGTCAACAACCTATCATTAACCCTTAATTCCCTCCATACCAGGTAATCAGGTGTGATGATGTCGGCATATCTAGCTACCTCCACCCGATGAGTTTCCTTCCATGCTACTACAATCTCACGTACCTTTCCCGAGTATCCATCTTCTCCATAAGAAAATTCCAAATTACTAAGGTCATGGGTCGTAGGAGTAAACTGACGGGATTCCAATTGTCTTAGTACTAGAAGTGGTGCATAGCTCACTCCTGCCCATACTCCCAATAATGGAACAGAAGCTTTATCTCCGCACTTGTACAATGTGGGTATAGGAGCTATCCATGGAGCTATCCATGGAGCTCTCCAAATTATCATCTCAGCCCTGATATTCTAAAATATGTTGATCCATTATTTCTCAGTCCTATTTTCAAGTCAATTCCTCTTAAGAAATTCACCAATTGGTGCAAAAGACTTCCAATACGAGCGAAAAGGGAAATTATCCTGTTTACAAAAATGGCTCTGAACCCATATGTAAAGAAGCTGTATGCAACCTATAAAACGCCCTTTTCCTTTTCGTCTATAGAAATTTAGCGATCGGATTGTTTCTGCTATAATTGTCGGGGCTGGGTTTATCCTTTGCTCAAGCCTCTCAAAAACATCAAATACCGCCATATCTACATACCCTAATGTCTTTGAGAAGATAACTAAACCATAGATAGCCAAAGAAAAAATATTTCTAGCCGTCTCCTTACTTGAATGGCTATGGATTAAGGTTCGTAAAATATTCCATGATATACAGTAGCTTACCCATTTTCGGACAAGATGGCTTTCGACCCAATTTCTTTCCACTCCCAGAATCTTAGACACCTTTTTCTTGAAACCCGACATCTTTGTATCCTTCAAATAAATATGGTCGGGAATAACGTTCTCAATATGCAGCAAGGTCGAATATTCCTCTATGATTGGAGTCATATCCTCTCGGTTGAAGGTAAAACACCGATAAGCGGGATTCCAAAATTGCACCACAGCCCGGATCACCTCAGCACTGACCTTAACCTGAACTAACAGTGCTATGTCCCCATAAGTCCGAGTGAAGGCTTATTTTTCTGATATGTTCCATTGATTCCATATATCCATCAATTCCCGGAGATCATTTTGCCTGATAGTAAGATCATCTTTGGCTGGCAATACTGACACATCCCATTTTCAAACAATCCCCATTATCCTACTGACCTTTCTCGGACTATTTCCTAACCTCTAAATGCTTCTTGACCATTGAGACATTTTGACCCTCCATGGAAGCCCTTTTGGTTGAATATTATCCTGAGACCAATAACATTCCATGTGCAAAAAATGATGACAAGAATGCAAAAAAAAAAAAAAAATCAACAACAACAACAAAAAGAAAATGAATTAGTAACGGGAATAAATTCAAATAATACAAAAAACATATAATTCAAAACAATAATTATCCCTGAGGACACCAACAAAACTTTGGCATTATAACACCCTTGGGATGACACACCAACACTTATTACGGGCATTGTGATGTACGTTCATCATTGTCCGATTTTCAAAAATAAACTTATTAGGAAAGTAGAATAGAAGGTAAAAGGATTGGAAATATTCCTGCATGTGTTCTTAACTCCGGGATATCTAATTGGAAATCCGGCATGGCTTTGCCTAGGTTTACTGTTTGAAGGTGAATTAATTCTAAAAGCCCTAAATTGTTCCTCACTGTCGCCGGTGAAGGCTAGTAAGGCACCCCGATAAAAGCGAGTTCAATTCGTTAGTCTATTTCTCTAGCCCATGCAGATTGTTAATCACGAAGGCTTAGGTAATTTAGTACTCCAGAAGTGTTTCACTAGCCCATGCGGATTGTTAATCACGAAGGCTTAGTTACTTTGCTCCCACCTAAAAGGACGGAACCCGGGTATAGGACTCATGATATGCAAATGCACGTGTAGTGTGTGAGGAGAAATAACAAACCTTTCACCACATATTCTACATTCCTTATTCTAAATGCCCCAACAAGATTAAACAACATAAGTCATCAATTAATCAATAAATGAATATATGCACAAAAATAACCAGAGAACAATTATAATATGTATGCACATGAATGTGGACATATTTAAAACTATTTTATTATTTTTAAAATTATCCTTATTATTTAAAAAATATGGGAATTAAAATTAAATACCAATTAAACTAACAAAATCGAGACTTTGATAACACACGACTAATTCTAGGCCTGACTCTCTAAAAATCCCCAGTGGAGTCGGCCAAGTTGTCGCAACTTAAAAAATAACAAGTTTCATCGCAAGACTTTATTATTCGTTAAGCGTGACATTAAAAAAAATCGAGGAAAAGTCGACTTAATTCCTCTAGAAAATCGAAGGTTTTGAAAATAACCTTGAAAAAGATATAGAGTCGCCCCCAATCTTTTTTGGCTAGGTGTGATTGGCCACCTATTAAAACCAATTTTATAGAACATTTTAAAATTAATTAAAACATTTTTTAAAACCAATTTCAAGTTTGCGTTTTTAAACCAAAGAAATCAAAGAAGCGGGTTCGGGGACTCGGTTACGTGTGGGGAAGGATTAGCACCCCCACAATGCCCGTACAAAACAGTACCTTATTAATCCTGTGTTATCTCAAGTCTCGGTAAAAAGTTGATTTTTAATTTCTTATTTCAAGTTAATTCCCAATTTAAAGAAAAATAATTTCATTTTTAATTGAAAATGATCCGAAATTTATTAATTCAAAATTTTTCTATATTCCCCAATAAACGTGGCAAAATATATAAATTTTTATTAGTTTGGAAAACTTTCCAAATCATTCTTATTTTAAAGAAGATATTTCGTTATTAATGATAATTGATGATATTCTCCCCATCAAACCCGGCAGAGAACTCATGAATTATTTTAACTCGGGAATATCTTTATCTTATTGAAAATCATTACCTTTTTCAAAACATTTAAAAAAAAATATAAATATGAATATGTTTGACATAAATAAAATGACATAGCAAAGTCTAGATAATATAATGCAACCTAAATGGTATGATATAATTTAAATGTCATAGCATATTCTAAATGAAATGAAATATCCTAAGTCATATGATATATTCTAAATGAAATAAAATGACCTAAGTAACATAATATACTCTATATGAAATGAAATATCCTAAGTAACATAATATATTCTATATGAAATGGAATAATTCAAATGACATGGCAAATATAAATGATATGGCATATAATCTAAATGATATGAAATGACATGAAACATAAAATACTGCTAACATATAATATGCATGAAAATAAACATAAAAATAATAATGCATGAACATAGTATATGTTAAATAATATGACAAAAATAACGAAATAAAAAGCACAGGATATCATGAAATATTCAAAACCATATAATAAACAACATAACATCAAAAATATAAATAAAAAATAATAACAACATCATAGAAATTATCATAGCCAAAATCACATATTATATAAAATGCATGAATATGGAAAATGCAATGCATGAAAGTGTATTTTTTCCTTTAATTAAGGAAATCTATATATCTAAAAAGATATCCGGCTACCTTAGGAAAATATATCAAATTAAATATTCTAAACCCAAAATACTTTGTGATTGTTTGAAAACAATTTTGAAAAGCTTAGATTAAAAATAAAAACTTAGCTAAACCCTTTTCAAATGGCTCTAATTTCCTAAGTTTAAAATCCAGGAATTGACCACCCTTAACCCGAGATTTAGAAATCATTTTTAGAGTTTAAAAAGGCTTAGAAACTACCCTAAGTCAGTAGCTAAACTTCCTAATCAGTCCCCTCTAAGTAACTTAACCAAAACAGAAAAATGATTTTCCTTCAAATTCAATTCTGCCTCTACTCTCCAGTTTTAAAGCACGATTTTTTATCCTATTTTGAAAATTCAAAAAAATCTAAAAAAAAAATATTGGAGACTCAGTACATGTAAAACTACATAGGAAAAAATCGAATTAATTTTTTGATTCAAGATGATTGCCCGAAAAAATCAGAAAAGTACGAGTACTGGGTAAAAAACTGTTTTGCCAAAACACATTTTTTTTTGCCTTTGATAAAATCATCTAAAAATCAAAGTAAAAATGTTAGAGACTCTCCTAAGGACTCATAAACAGTAGCTAACACTTTTGAAAAGTTAGGCAAAAATTGGTTAAGTAAAACAAATCACAAAGGTAGAATAATCAATTTGACACATCTTTAATTTTCCACAAGTATTCTCAAAATTAGCATGACTTTGAACCATTGATTGGTCCAAGTCATAAATCAAGTGGCAATGACATGACATGCATGAAAATACAAAAAATATGATGCTTGAAATGCATGATTTAAAACATAAATGACATGAAAAATGCATGGCATCAATAAAATGACCTAGACCTAAATGAACTTGCATGGTATTTGATGCAACCTAGGTCTAAAATGCATGAATATGCATGGAAAAACAAACCAATCCTAAACCTAAAGAATGCATGGCAATAACACAAACATATAGCATGCTTAAATAAAATACACAACCAAATATCATGAAAATGCAAACCTATCAACTAACATAAAAAAAATGCACACACAAAGCTTAAAAGATAGGGGTGGCCGAATAGTCTATATAAAAATGAGCATGGCATTTTCACAAACACTTAATATACTAACATGCGTAGCTAAAGAATAACACCTCAAATCATGCAAATATAAAGTAAAGGCATGAAAACCAATAGGCATTTTCACAAACACATGGATCACAAAATGTAAAACATAAACAAACTTAAATATTTTGAAAACAGAAAATCAAAAATGCAAGACAAGTAAAATAAACATGATAACAAGATAATAGACTAGAAAATGGAAACAAGCAAGCAACCAAATTAAAACAAGCTTCATGTTTAGGTATTAGAAGAAGATTTAAAGCATCAAAACTTGTTAAATATCAAGAATAACATGAAATAAAAATGCAAACAGCAACTACACTAAAAAAACAAGCCATTCGGCCACCCCGAAAACAAAAGAAAAAAAAAATTCTCAAAGTTTTTTCCAAGAAAGTATAAAGCAGAACTTGAAGAAGAATATTAAAAACACTTATTTGAAAAAGAAAAATCAAAAGAAACTCACCAAATATCAAATGAAAATAGCAAAACAAGAATGGAAAATCAAAGAAAGTGCAAGAGTATGGTGCTTAAAGCAACCTCTAGAAGCTATATTGCAAGCTTTTTCTCTTCTATCTTTCTTTTCTTTTCTAAACTTTTCTTTTTACCTTTCAACAATGGAGAGAAAATCAGCCAAAACAAGAGTGAAATAGAGAGTGAATAGCTGAAAATGAAAAGAGAGAGACCCCCTCTAGTAGTAGCCGAATGGCCCTTCTCTTGCTAGGATGTTGTCATCTTTTCTTCAACCAATTTTGATCCAAAGGCTAGTGATCAAAGATGTTTAAAATGTGAAATTATCACCCTTAGATTAGGCAATCAGCTATCCACAATTATATCTGTTAAAGAATCTTAAGCCATTATGTTGACACTCTCCCTCTTCATGCATTGGTCCATGTAGCTTAATTACAAAGGTTTGATAAAAAAATAACTACCTTCCTCTTCATTGTTGCCATTTTAATTAAAAATAAAAAAAATATTTGCCCACCCTTGGGCCTTGGCCGGCTGACCCCTCTTCTTACAATCCATGCTTCGTTTTTTTAAAAGGCAAGAAAAGCCCTTTTCGGTTTTTTGGGTAAAATGACTTTTTTACCCCTCGAACATAAATAAATAGAAAACAGACTCCAAATTTAAATTTTATTTTTTAAATACTTTCAAATTAATAAAAAATTGAATTCTAGAGGTTTTCAAAGTTTTTCGAGCCCATTTGCTATTTATTTGGATTTTTTCTTCCAAAATTACCTTTTTGTGCTCCCAAACTTTACCATTTTTTAAACGAGCTCCAAATCTAGATTTTTCTTCACCAATCTCTTCCAAATAAATTAAAAGTATGATCTGGAAGTTTTCATAATTTTTGGAACTCATTTGGTATTTTTTTTCAAGATTTAGCTGCTTGATTTACTGCCTAGTGGGCCCAGGATTTGGCCATCTTGCAAACGAACTCTGAATCTGGATTTTCTTTCGCCAATCTCTTCCAAATAATTTAAGAATGAGATCTGCAAATTTTCAGAATTTTTGGAGTTCATTTGCTATTTGTTCGGGATTTATCTTATTGAATTTCTACACAGGGGACCCGGGATTTGACCATTTTGCAAACGAACTCTGAATCCGGATTTCTTTCTCCAATCTCTTTCAAATAATTTAAGAATGAGATCTGCAAATTTTTAGAATTTTTGGAGTTCATTTGCTATTTTTTTCGGGATTTATCTTCTTGAATTTCTTCATTGGGGACCCGAGATTTGGCCATTTTGTAAACGAACTCCGAATCCGGATTTTCTTTCGCCAATCTCTTTGAAATGATTTAAGAATGAGATCTGCAATTTTTCAGAATTTTTGGAGTTCATGTACTATTTTCCCCAAATTTTCCAATTTTGCCCTTTTGCCTCCGAAACCCGATTTTGCTCGAAAGAAGTTTGATTTTCAGATTTTCTTCAAACTGAGCCTTGGGATATCCTTGTTTAATCACTCCTTATCAAATAGGGGCTTTAGTCTTATCGAATCGGGCCATTTCTGTAATTCTTCCAAATTTCATCGAAATCCACCAAAAACCCTAATTCTCGATTTTCTTCCGGATTGACTTTTCTTTTAGTTTTTCTTCCAAGTAGCTTCTCCATTACCCGTAGTCAGTGCTTATCTTTCCTTTGGAACCTTCAATTTTGAGCAATTTGATTGTTTAAGCACTTTCCCCCAAACTTCCCGAACTAGGGTTTCTTTTCTACTGAATCTCCGTAACCCAACTTCCGAACTCCATATATTTTGTTGTAGACCTCGGATTATCAAAATTCTTTCACCATTTTTCAATTGAACTTCAAATCTTGATTTTGAAAGTGGGTTGACTTTTTAAGTAGTTGACTTTTGAGGGTTGACTTTTTGGGGTTGATTTTTTTTCAAGTTTGACTTTTTATGCTCGCCTTCTTAGACTAAGTCTCGGAGTACCACCTGCAGGATGAAAAAAGTCTTTTTACATTCTGAAACATCAATTTGGGAAGAAAACATACCTGTTTTAGTGGTCCGGACAAAATTAGGTGTCTACGTACATCATTGCCGTAAATCTCCCAATCCTAATTATGCTTTCTTAGACCTCTATCAATTAGCATCGTTGGATCGATCCACTTGATCTCTATAAGAGACTGTACTTTCTTTTTGAATGCTATACAATCTTCAATGCTATGGCTTGCAATTCCACAGTGATAATCACATCTTGCTTTTGGATTATACCACTTTGGATATGGTGGTAACAGGGGTTTCAGCGGCACACATGCAACCATGTGATTTTGAACCAGTATAGGGAGAAGCTCTCGGTAGCTAATTGGAATGGGACCATACTGCTCTTGAGTCTTGTTTTTGGGTTGTTTCTTAGTCACACATGGCCTAGGAGTTGGGGCACTTAGTGGTGGCACTAAGGTTCGAACCAAAGTGTTTACATAGGGAGATGGCGAAATAAAAAGGAAAGGGTATGGATTTGGACTCGGGACCGTTGGAGGTTGTACATAATTCGAGGTTCCTATCCCGGATGCTTGGTAAGGTGATTGATGAGGGAAATAGTATGAACTGCCAATTGGAGGTGATGGAGTGGGATTCAGAGGTCCCGTAGTGATCCTTCCAATGGACAATTGGGCCATAGTAGGGTGAGGATACTGGTTTGGAGCTAGGACCAATTGCAGGGACTGTTTGGGATCTGAGGTTTCTATCCTTGGTATCAGGCTCTCGAGTTTAATTATTTTCACGATCTTGTCCACAATTTCATTAGGATTGCAACCTTTGTGGCATTGACAACTGCAGGATCCAGCAAGGATTGTATGCTCTGGACCTAATGGTTTTGGTTGATCCGAAGGCGATGCAGAGCCCTGAGAAAGTTCCCCCTTACTCTTACCCATATCCTCAAACATTTTCATCATTTGACAAGCTGTTCTTACACCTCCTGCATTTCATGTCGAAACTCCTCTTGATTGCGTTCCAAAGCACCCAATCATTCCTCCGATTATTTCCTCATATCTCGAACCCATTTCATGCAAATGAAAATGTCATGAGATTAAGAATACAATTATGAAGGTACATGCTCTAATCTTATGTGCATGAATATACTGATGATTAATGCATGAACATATACAGAGAAATTATGATGACTATGTTTGTCAAGAATGCGACCTGATGCTGACATGGTGCATTAAAGAATAAGCAAATTAATGCATGGATATATACAGAAAAATCATGCTGACTATGAATGATAATGCAACCTGATGCCAATCATGATACATGTGAAGAATAAGCAAATTAATGCATGGATATATACAAAAAAATCATGCGTGTCATGAATGTATTCTACAATGAATAACCATGCATGTTAGGACTGTAACATGTAAGGAATAAATGAATTAACACAAAGGTATCTACAAAGAAATCAATGATTACACAAAATTGGTGGGACCTAAATCTTGATTATTCAAAAATCTCATTATGCAAGATTTGCCTCCAAATTTAATCTGAGTTTTTTTAAACATGTTTTCTCTTTGAAAAACCAAACATATTATTCTTCAAAAGAATTTCGAAATAATGGATCCTACTATGGTACAATATGCAAATGTTCATGTAACACTACCGGTTTATGAAATCATTAAATGAGATTATTACCACCATCTGTTTATTGCAAAAAATGAGATCAACAATACAACCATAAATGTACATGCTTTATTCACATATGCATGAAATGTGCAAAATACAAAAATGTTTGAAAAAGAATGTTTTGATATTTTCAATTTTAAAAAGTTTATGAACACTTGCCCCAACAGTATCGACTCATTTAGGCATCAGATGCCTTTGGGACGGGGTATTAAATTTATTACGGGCGATGTTGTACGATCTACAACACTTATTCAGAGTGTAAAATAGGTAATAAAAGGTTTAGAAATGTCCCTCCATGTGTTCCTATCTCCGGTATATCTAACGAAAATCCAGCATGGCTTCGTCTAGGTTCACTATATGAGGGTGAATCGGTTCTAAAGGCCCCGAATTGCTCCTCACTGTCATCGGTGAAGGCTAGTAAGACACCTCGATAAAAGCGGGTTCAATTCGTTAGAGTCTATTTCCCTAGCCCATGCGGATTGTTAATCACGAAGGCTTAGTTACTTTGCTTCCACCTAAAAGGACGAAACCCAGGTATAGGGCTCATGATATGCAAATGCACGTGTGGTGTGTGTGTAGGAACAACAAACCTTTCACCATCTATTTTTACAAACCTTATTCTAAATGTTCTAGCAATTTATTAAAAGAATATTCAAGAATAGTGTCACGCATTAACCAACAAGCAATTATAATATACAAGCTTAAATAACTGGAGAACAATAATAAAATGCATGCAAATGAGTATAGACATATTTAAAAACATTTTATTATTTTCAAAATTCTCCTTATTTAAAAAAAAGGTGGGAATTAAAATTAAATACCAATTACACCAACAAAACCGAGACTTTGATAACACACGACTAATTCTAGGCCTGACTCTCTAATGTCTCCAGTGGAGTTGCCAAGCTGTCGCAACCTAAAAAAATAACAATAACAAGTCTCATCGCGATACTTTATTATTCGTTAGGCGTGACATTAAAAAAATTCGAGGAAAAGTCGACTTAATTCCTCTTGAAATAAAATGAGGGTTTGGAAACAACCTCGAAAAAAGTCATGAAGTCGCCACTAATCTTTTTTAGCTAGGTGTGATCGGCCACCTATTAAATAGGTTTTGTAAAAAATTTTAAAATTAATTAAAACATTTTTAAAACCAATTTTAAGTCTGCGTTTTAAACCAGAGAAATCACAGAAGCGGGTTCGGTACTCGGTTTCGTGTGGAGAATGATTAACACCCCCATAACACCCATATAAAACGGTACCTTATTAATCATGTGTTATCTCAAGTCTCGGTAAAAAGTCAGTTTTTCATTTAGTATTTCAAGTCAATTCCCAATTTAAAGAAAAATAATTTCATTTTTAATTGAAAATGATCCGGAATTTATTAATTCAAAAATATATCCAAAACCTTAGGAAAATATATCAAATTAAGTCTTCAAAAATCAAAACACTTTGTGATTTGTTTGAAAACGATTTAAGAGACTTGAATAAATATTAAAACCTTAGCCAAAACCTTTGAAAATGGCTCTAATTTCCTAAGTTTAAAATCCCGGACTTGACCACCCTTAACCCGAGATTCATAAAATCATTTTAAAGTTTAAAAATGCTTAAAAACTATCCTAAGACAGTAGCTAAAGCTTCTAATCAACCCCCTCTAAATGCCTTAGCCAAATTCAACAATTATTTTTCTTTTGAATTCAAATCTGCCTCTTCTGTCCGGTTTTGACACACGATTTTTTAGCCTATTTTTAAAAATTCAAAAAAATCTAAAAAAAATACTGAAGACTCAAAACATGTAAAACTACACGAAAAACAATTGGCTTAATTTTTTGATTAAAGACGATGCCCATAAAAAATGGGAAAGTATGAGTACTGGGTGAAAAACTGTTTTGGCAAAACACAAAATTTTTTGCCTTTGATAAAATCATTTAAAAATCAAAGTAAAATTGTTGGAGACTCTCCTAAGGACCTACAAGTAGTAGCTAAAACTTTAAAAAAACTTGGACAAAAATTGGCTAAAGTAAAAAAAAAATCACAAAGGTAGAATGATCAATTTGATAACCCTTTAATTTTCCACAAGTATGCTCAAGTGAGCATGACTTTGAGCCATTGTTTGGCCTAAGTCATAAATCAAGTGGCAATGAGATGGAATGCATGAACATACAACAAATGAAATGTATGAAATGCATGGTCTAAAGCCTAAATGATGAAGGAAATGCATGACAATTCAAAATAACCTAAATGCCTAGCATGAGTTTACATGGCAATAAATGCTATCCTAACTTAATATGCATGCAATGCTTGATAATGCAAATATGACTTAGACCTAATATGTTATGAATATGCATGAAAATGCTAATGTGACCTAAGACCTAAGTAGCATAGCAATATCAATATGATTTAAGACCTAATATGCATGGCAATATCAATATGGCCTAGACCTAAAATGTAATGAGAATGCATAGCAATACTATGAACATACAATGACCAATAAACCTAATACTAATGCTTCAACAAAAAGAAACTAATACACAATTTCATGGCATAATCCTAGCTAGCATGGTACCTAAACAAAATGCAAATGCACACACAAGGCAAGGAATGCATGAAGAGGCCAAATGGTCACATGGTACTCTAATGCAATCCTATCTAGTAAATAACACAAATACATGAAAAATCATATCAAAATACATATGTCATGACATTTTCACAAGCATATGACATACTAAAATCAAAATACACAGGCTCATGACATGGAAATGCAAACAAGTCAAGAAGCAAGATGAAAATGCACATGCACATGCAAGTCAAGGCAAGCAAAAGTGGAGTAGTCGAATGGTCATATGACCAAAATATAAAATGCAAACATGTTTATAATGCAAGATATGATACATGAAAAAATGCACAATATGGTCAAGATGAACACAAAGGCCGAACCTACAAGGAAAAATCATTAAGCATGGAAAAGAAATATAAAAGTAAATATAGCATAGAAAATAATGTAAAGAACATGAACAAAATAAGCATAGACATACAAAGAAAATAACAAGAAAAGCTAGTTAACAAAACAAGGAAAGTTAAGCTCCATGGTTGGTACAAAATGGGCATAGTCTCTCCCCAAACCATAATCACTTGATCTAGTCAAGATCATGAAGCCTTTCCATTTTTTTTCCTTAATTTTTTTTGTAAAAAAATCAGAACCTTAAATACTTATATAAACCTTCAAAAATCATATTTTTCATGACAACATCCAAAGAAAAAAACCAAGGCAAACAAACATACCATTAGGCCATAGCAAAAATCTTTAAGAAAAATTTGTAAAGATTTATTTTCAACCATTTTGATGATGAAGAAGAAGAAGAGATGAAAACTTAAGTAAACATTTAAAACTTTGATTTATATGAAAAATGTAGTAGGAAAACAAATGGAAAATCAAGAAATCAACATAGAAAACAAGAAGAAAACAATGCTAAAGCTTGGTAAAAATGGCTACCTTCAAGCTTTTTTCATAAACCTCTTATTCCTTTCTTTCAAAAACTTTTTTTTTCTAAATTAGCTACTGACTTTGCTCTTCAAATAACTTAGCCTATATGAAAAAAATCAAACATTCCTTCTCCTTCTTCCTCTTGGCCGGTTGGCATGCCCACCATTGGATGATTTTTGCACTTTTTCTCCTCCAATCTTGGCCCTTAGATTAAGATATTTTCATGACAACATAAAAATGTCATCTTGCCAATTGATAGCAGCCCTTAATATGTGTACTCAACCCTTGTAATAACCTCATCCCTTAGATGAAAAGGAGGACCAATCCCATGCACTCCCTTGCTTGGCCTTTTGAGTGCCTACCCTTGGATGAGTTGTGCTTTTCTATTATTGGCCATTGGATGAGGATTCTTTTATGACAACATAAAAATGTCATCTTGGCATTTAATCCCAGCCCTTTACATGTGTACTCAGCCCTTGTACATGGCCTAACCCATTGGATGAAAAGGAACAATCCCATGCACTTCCTTGCTTGGCCGAATGGATGTCCACCTTTGGATGAGTTGTGCTCTTCCATTCTTGGCTATTAGATGAGGGTTCTTTCATGACAAATAAAAATGTCATCTTGGCATTTAATCTCTGCCATTGAATGGTGTATTCAACTTTTCTACAAGGCACCTAAGCCATTGGATGAAGGGTGGACCATTTGCAAGGTATTAGTGGTAGCATGTGAGCTTGATAGTGACTAAGGAATTAAATTGATCAAGCTTCCTTCTTCTCCTCTATGCTGGCTGATCAAAGGAGGTAAAATCTCGGCAATTCCTTCTTTTATATTTTCCTTAATTACAAATTTGCCCTTTCTGGTTTCTTTGGTAAAATGACCTTTTTGACCCCCAAACCTAAATAAATAGCAAACGGACTCCAAATTCAAATTTTATTTTTCCAATAATCCCAAAATAATAAAAAATTGAATTCTGGAAGTTTTCAAAATTTTCTGAGTCCATTTGCTATTTATTTAATTTTTTTCTTCCAAAATTGCCCTTTTATGCACCTGAACTTTCACCATTTTTAAACGAGCTCCGAATCCAGATTTTTCTTCACCAATATCTTCCAAATAATTTAAAAGTGTGATCTAGAAGTTTTGGTAATTTTTTGAGCTCATTTGCTATTTTTTCGGGATTTATCTGCTTGAATTTCTGCGTAGGGACCCATGATTTGGCCATTTTGCAAACGAACTCCGAATCTAGATTTTATTTTTCCAATCTCTTCCAAATAATTTAAGAATGAGATCTGCAAATTTTCAAAAATTTTGGAACTCATTTGCTATTTTTCGGGATTTATCTCTTTGAATTTCTGCATAGTGGGCCCGGGATTTGGCCATTTTACAAACGAACTGCGAATCAAAATTTTCTTTCACCAATCTCTCCAAAATGATTTAAGACTGAGATCTGCAAATTTTCAAAATTTTTGGAGCTCATTTGGTATTTTTCGGGATTTATCTCTTTGAATTTCTACATAGTGGGCCCGGGATTTGGCCATTTTGGAAACGAACTCCGAATCTATATTTTCCTTTACCAATCTCTTCAAAATGATTTAAGAATGAGATATGAAAATTTTCAGAATTTTTGGAGCTCATTTGGTATTTTTCCCAAATTTTCCAGTATTGCCCTTTTGCCTCCAAAGCCCGGTTTTGCTCAAAACAAGTCCGATTTTCATATTTTCTTTTCCTGGGCCTTTTTCCTATATTGAATTGGAGTTGGTCCGAAAGCACCCAATTTTTACGATCAAATTCCCTTTCTTTTTTATTTTCCCTCTTTTTAGTATCGGGAATTTCCTCTTTTTCCGTTTTTCCTCCAATCGGTTTTTTTCCTCGGAATTACTTCAAACTGAGCCTTGGGCTATCCTTGTTTACTCACTCCTCATCAAGTAAGGGCTTTAGTCTTACCGAATCGGGCCATTTCTGTAATTTTTCTCGAATTCACCAAAATCCACTAAAAAAATCCTAATTCTCGGTTTTCTTTCTTTCGAATTGACTTTTCTTTCAGTTTTTCCTCCAAGTATCCTCTCCAATACCTGTAGTCAGTGCTTATCTTTCATTTGGAACCTTCAATTCTGACCAATTTGATTGTTTAAGCACTTTTCCCCAAATTTCTCGAATTAGGGTTTTTTTTCTACTAAATCTCCGTAACCCAACTTCCGAACTCCATATCTTTCAATGTAGACCTTGGATTAACAAAATTATTTCACCATTTTTCAATTGAACTTCAAATCTTGATTTTGAATGTCGGTTGTCTTTTTTAGTAGTTGACTTTTTGAGGTTGACTTCTTCGGGGTTGACTTTTTTTGTCTGTTTTCTTAGACTAAGTCTCGGAGTACCACTTGCAGGATAAGAAAAGTCCTTTTGCATTCTGAAACATCAATTTAGGAAGAAAACATACCTGTTTTAGTGGTCCGGACAAAATTAGGTGTCTACACCGGGTATAAGGGCTCATACTATGCAAATGCAAGTGTAATGTGTGAGGAGGAACAAGCAAACCTTTCACTATCTATTCTACAACCCTTATTCTAAATGTCCTGACAATTTATTAAAAAACTGAATCAAATAAGGGAATGCATTAGTCAATCGAAGAGTAACGATAATATAAAACACTTAAATAGACGGAGAATAATAATAATATACATGTACATGAGGATGAACATATTTAAAAACATTTTATTATTTTTGGAAATCCTCCATATTTTATTAAAAAAATGGGAATTATAATTAGATACCAATTAGAATTGACAAAATCGAGACTTTTGATAACACACAACTAATTCTAGGCCTAACTCTCTAAGTTTCCCCAATGGAGTCGCCAAGCTGTCGTAACGTGAAAAATCTATTCGCGAGATCCCGTCAGAGGACGTTTGAAAAAAAGAGGTGGAGAGAAGAAGAGGAAAAGACGATTTAATTCCTCTTAAAATAAAGGTTGAGGGTTTGAAAACGACCTCAAAAAAAGAAATGGAGTCGCCACCAATAATTTTTGGCTAGGTGTGATTGGTCACCTATTAAAATCGGTTTTAAATAAAACATTTTAAAATTAATTAAAACATTTTAAGAAAACCAATTTCGAAGTCTGCGCTTTAATCCAGATAACAACAAAGACGGGTCTAGGAGACGGTTGCATGTAGGGAAGGATTAGCACCCCCACAACGCCCGTATAAAATGGTACCTTATTAGTCATGTGTTATCTTGAGTCTCGATGAAAAGTCGGTTTTAGATTTGATATTTAAAAATAATTCCCATTTTAAAAACAATCCTATTTTTGTTTGAAAATGATCCGGAATTTATTATTGCAAAAAGTTTCTAAATTCCCAGCAAACTAGCAAAATATAGAATTTTTATTGTTCTGAAAATCTCTGCATCATCCTCTTTTTAGAAGGGTATTCATTCGTTAATAATAATTGATGAAGACTCCCCGTAACCCGAAGGAGGATCCATGAATTATATTAACTCGGGGATATTGCCTTATTTATTAAAAATCATTCTTTATTTTTCATGCATTTTTTAAAATCATAAAGAAATGATCAAGAATATGCAAAGTATTACTAAGATAAAAATTAAACAACATGCATATTTAACATGGCATGGCAAACATTTTATCATAACATGGCAAAAGAATCAATAACATGGCATGCTTGACATAGCAAAAATCTAAATGACATGGCCAAAAGAATGAATGACATGGCATGGCATGGCATGCTTGACATGGCAAAATCTTAATGATATGGTCTAAGAATTAATGGCATGGCATATGAATTTATGACATGGAAAATCCTATTATGAAATGACAAAATAAATTAGTGACATGGCATGCTTGACATGGCAAAATCTTATTATGGCATAGCAAAATAAATCATGACATGGCATACAAAGAGATCATAATCACCAAATGACATTATCATAGAATATTCACATCCATCAACACATCATGATCAAGATAGCAAAATGAATATCAATAGAATGACACAATCATGGAATATTCATATACATAGAGTTATCATGATCAAAATGACAAATGAAGACATCAATTAATAAATGATCTCACCATGGAATATGCATGATCATAGAATATGCACACATCATTATTTTGAAATGGATTTTTCATGTGAGGAATCACATAAATGGCATATGTCAAAAAATATTACCGTACTCCCTGGCAAACCCGACAAAGCTTGGAAAATAATTCTTTCATGTGACATTTATATGATTCCGAATAAAAATGAAAATCATACCTTTCGAATCCATAAACACATGCGTTGAATAATTTCCTAACCTCCCCGGCAACCCGGCAAAGATTAGGAACTAATTCTCACCAAATGTTTAGGAAACCGAAAATACGTTTTTATGCCAAATTAAATAAAAACATTTTAAAATATGCAATCCATGAAAACGTATTTCTCCCTTGAAGTAAGGACATCTGTATACCTAAATAAGGTATCCGACTACCTTTGAAAGAAACTTAAATTGGATTTTTAAATCGAATGACTTTGGGCTCGGATTAAAAAAATTTGGAATGAAAAGGGCCATGGCCGAACCCTCCGTTAAAAACAGCTCTAGTTTTCCTATTTTTTTAAAACCCGGATTGACTACCCATTACCCGATCTTTGTAAAATCAATTTTTATCCTTCAGATAACATAGAAAAAAACCTAAAATAGTAGCTAATGACTCCAATCAGCCCCTTTTTTTTCAAATAAAAAAAATAGTTTTGAAAAACTCATTTTGAATCCAAAAACCAGTTTTAGAAAACTATTTTTCTACCCTTTATAAAAAATTCAATAAATTCTAAAAAAAAAAAAATCCAGTTTTGACTTGAAACATGATGGTATTTATGAGGAAAAATCAGTTTTAAATTCAGACTAAACATGCATAGACTGAAATTGCCTTAAAGACAGAACAGTAAACTAAAATCTGTTTTACCGAAAACCATTTTTCCACCCTTGATAAAAAAAATTCTAAAAATCCTAGAAAAAAAATACCAGAGACTCCTTTAAGGGTCTACTAAATGTGGTTAAAAATATTTTTATTTTGACAAAATAAGCTTGGTGAAAACATTGCCCAAAGTCAGAATATCCAACTTAACAAACCATTGCTTTTCCAACTAGTTTGCACAAGAGACCTTGGCTATAGATCATTGATTGATCTTAGCCAAAAACCAAGTTGAGAAATGTTATGAATGCATGATTTTACAGCAAAACAAACATATGAAAATGATCAATCATGACCTAAAAAAATAAACAAGCAAAGGAAAATCAAGGTTGGGTCAATGGTTGGTTCCTTGGACATAGTCCCACCTAACCAAAATCACTTGATAAAAATCAAGATCCTCAAGCTTCTCAAACCTTTTACTTCATTTTTTAAAAAAGAAAACCAAAGGAGGAAATCTATCTTACCACAATAGTGAAACCCACAATCAACATGCAAGCAAGAAAATCAAGCAAAAGAAAAACACCATAATCAAACAAGGTTTCGGCCAAACAAGGAATGTTGTAGGAAAATTTTGCAAACTTTGTTATTTTGTAAAGAATAAAAAGAAAGGGAAAAAACCTTTAGAAATTTTATTTTGAAAACATTTTATTTAACAAAGAAACTTACCACTCACATGGAAAAGAAGAGAACATGAAATCCAAGTAAATAATTGAAAAAGAAGAGGAGAAATAACTACCTAGCTAAGCTTTTCCAATCAAACTTCCAAGCTTCTTCTTCTTTCTCCCTCTTTCTCTCTTTTTCTTTTTCTCCTTGAGAGGTTTCTTTTTGCTCTTCCTTTTTTGTTCAAGAATCTAGAGAATAGCCTCTTGAAAAAAATGAAAAAACCTCTTTTTTATAGAGCTGGCCAAATGCCCTCTTTTGTTTGTGAGAGTGCTAATCTTTTTTTAGCCTTAGTCATGCTTTGCATGCTCTCCCAACATCTTTGCCACATGGCTATTTCTTGTCCCCTCTTTGCATGATGCTTTCCTTAAATTAAGGGTTCTTGTCTCCATTTTGCATGATGCTTCCCTTAAATTAAGGGTTTTATAACCTCTCATTGGCCAATAATGCTACCTAGATCATTTTTGTCTCCTATCTCTACAAAATATCGAAGCCACTTGTCATGATCATATGGCTTACTATCAAAATATCTTCCTATGTGGCATTTTTAATCTATTTGGCATCATCACATAGCCTTCACATGCTCTTCACATGGCTTTGCAATTAGGAGGCCTCCCATTGGCCAAAAGTGCCATGTAGGCAAGTGGTGGAGAATCTTGTCGTTTCTTAAAAATGTCATCTTTCTACTCAATCTTGCTCTTTTTTTTAATATTATCAAACTTCTCTCCCTTTTCCATGAACTGGCCGAAAATGGCCTGGAAAATTCCAGGCCATTCCTCTTTTTTTTTTTTTTTAATTTGCAAGATGGTCTTTTTCGGTTCTTTAGTAAAATTGCATTTTGGCACCAAAACTTTATTTATTTTCAAATAGACTCCAACTTTGGAATTTTCTTTTTTAATCCATCCCATCCAATATAAAACTCAGTTCTGGAGGTTTTCATAATTTTCCGAGCTCATTTTCCATTTTTCTTAGATTTTTCTCTAAAATTTGGTTTAGTGCCCCCGAACTTTGTCTATTTTCATTTCAGCTCCATTATTCTCCACTCTATTCCATCCAATATAAAACTGAGTTATGGAAGTTTTCATAGTTTTCTGAGCTCGTTTTATATTTTTCCCGGATTTTTCTTTAAAATTACGGATTAGTCTCCCGAATTTAGCATATTTGCATTTCAACCCCAATTTTGGGTTTTCTTCTTCTCATTTCTTTCTTTCTATCCTAAAAATTAGTTCTGGAAAGTTTCACAATTTTCTGAGCCCTGATTCTATTTTTCTCGAATTTTCCAAAATTGCCCTTTACCATTTGAAACCTCGATTTTACTCGAAACGGGCCAATTTTTTGGATTTTCTTTTTCCATTGCCTTTGTCATATATTGAATTGGAGTTGGATCGATTTTTCCCAATTTTTACATCCGAATTCCTCTCCGATGCAGTTTTTCTCTTTTTTTTCAAAATTGGGAATTTTTGGAATTTTCTCGTTTCTCCTCCAATCGGCTTTTCCTTTGGATCCACTTCAAATTGAAACTTGGGGTACCCTTGTTTATTATTATTCATCAACTGGGGACTTCAATTTCTTTGAATCAGACCATCTTTGTAGTTTTTCCCAAATTTGTGAATTTTCCATTTATTTATTAAATCTTTATTTTCCTTTTTCTCTTCAAACCAATTCTTCCTTCAACTCCGCTTCAAAATTGGGTCTTCCAATATCCATATTTATTGATCTTATTCCATTTTGAACCTCCAATTTTGTTCAATTTGATTGTTTACGCACTTTTTTCCAAATTTGCAAAATTTCCCATTTTTCTCAAAAATAGCAATTTCCAATTTTGTCCACATCTTCTTCGATTGATTCCTCTTGGTGAAATTAGACCTTGGGATATCCTTTTTTATTGATCATCCTTCAATTTGAGCTTTCAATTTCATTCAATTTGATCGTTTACGTACTTTTTCCCAAATTTGAAAATTCCATACTTTTCTCCTACACTGAATTTTGTAATTTGTCTTTCAACCTCTCTATCTTCAATTGTAGATCTTCGATTATCAAAATTCCTTCAGCATTTTTCAATTCACCTTCGAATGTTGATTTTGATTGAGAGTTGACTTTTTTAGGGGTTGACTTTTTTAGAGTTGAATTTTTTTAGGTTGACTTTTTCATTTTGACCTCCGAATCAAAGTCTTAGAGACCTATCTGTGGAATGGGGGAAGATTCTTTGCATTTCGGGAAGTTGAAAGGAGAATTTACCTTGTTTAGGGGGACCGGACAAAATTAGGTGTCTACAATGGACACTCGCAGTGATGCAGATGGCAGTTCTTTTTTAAGTTTGTTCGTAGCCTTATCGTATGGGATTGCTTCGATGACTATGGTTTTATCTCAATAAAGCAATTCTTATGCAATAGGCGCACACTAACTCGTAAGCGTATGTAATGTTTTTTTTCTTTTTGTTTCTTTCACGTTTTTTTTAGGTTTGTTACTTTTGAACTTATTTGTTTCTTAATCCTTTTAAATCTGTTTGCTTTGTTTAGTTCATTAAATTTGTTTGTTTTTTTTTTTTTTTTATTCTTTCAAGGTCATTTGTTGTTGTTTGTTTGTTTTTTTTTTTTTTTTAAATTCGTTTGATTCTTATTCCTTTTAAATTTGTTTTGTTATTTTTCTATATTCTTTTAAATATGTTTTTAATGCTTGTTTCTTGAAACTTCTTTTTATTTTTTTATTATTTTATTGTTTGAATGATTGTATGATAAGTATATGATAATTATATGATGATTATGTGATGATTATATGATAATTATGTAATGATTATATGATAATTATATGATGATTAGTGTTATGATTACATGATGATTTATTTATTATTTGATTTGTTTTGAGTATATGTTTGGATGATTTTTTTCATGTATGATTCTTTTTATTTTTATTTATTCTGTGTTACTATATATGATTTATTTATGTTATGTTACTAACATTATTTTTATTTCATGTTTCAGGTCTAAGTTAATTTTATTTTATTATTGATTGAATATATTTGATTATTTATGTAATATTTTATGTTTATTTTTCTTGTTTTAATTATTTTGCATGATTAGGAAAATAAATATTAACTTGGTAAATTATAGGATTAATTAAGACCATTTAGACAAGATCAATTTAGGATAATATGTGATTAATATGTTACTATCTCTAGATAGGCGTTGTGGGGGTGCTAATCCTTCCCTACACATAACCGAACTCCCGAACTCAGTTCTGAAACGTAGATTGGAACCTATTCTTTTTAGGATGCCTTAGTCAAGCTTAGGATTACTTTAAAAATGATAGATTTATATAGGTGACTAATCGTACCTAGATAAGATAATTAGTAGCGACTCCATGATTTGTGTCTAGCATGCTGAATTCGTATTTGGCACGTTATAACAATCAGTAAAAACACATTGTTGACATGGTCCCTGACCGTTTGTCTTTACAAAACATGGAGTATAAGTCCACGAAAAGTTTCAAGGACTATGCTTAGAGATGGAGGGATATTATTGCCCAGATCCAACCACCTCTAACTGAGAAAGAGACCACTATGTTATTTGTTAGCACTCTTAAGGCCCCGTACTATGACAAAATGATTGGAAAAGCCACTAAGAACTTTGCTGATATGGTGATTTCCAAGGAAACTATAGAATGGTAAGTTTGAAAGGGGGGAGTCCACTGCAAAGAAAAGTGTTACTTCCAAGAAAAATGAAGCTGATGTTCAAACCGTTGCATACGGAGGGCCACAAATGGGAGGCTACATCCCACAACCCATGTACTAGCCTTACTACCCAAACACAAATGCCATTGCCCCTAGCCCCTACACTTATCCACCAGCACCACCACAAGCATTCCAACCGAATTTTCGCCCCAGACCACTGGTTCCTCTAGTCAGACCAACAATACAAACCAATCAGCCCACAAATAACCCAAGGGGACCGTGAATTGGTCAAGAAAGAACACCTATTGATCCAATTCCCATGTCCTATACAGATCTACTTCCAGACCTTATCAAAAACCACTTGGTTGCACCGGTACACTTGGAACCATTGAAACCTCCATATCCCAAGTGGTATGATCCTAATACCCGATGTGATTATCATTCAGGGAATATTGGACACTCTACAGAAAATTGTACAGCTTTGAAGTACAAGGTACAGAGTCTCATCAAGGCCGGTTTGATAAATTTTGAGGAGAAAAGTGGGCCAAATGTTAATTGATTGATAAATTTGCATGTTATCTTTTTAAAAAATTATTTCTATACAGTTGCACATATCATTCATGTTTCCATCAATGTAATAATAGTAACATATTTTTAAAAGCATTTCTAACAAAACTTTCAACAAACAATTAAATAAACAGTAAACAATAATTAATGGAGTTCAAAACAAACAAATTAGCAAAAACAAAAACCAACTTTAACCTAATGAAGGAAAGTGGAACCATGAAAGCATGGGAAACTGTGTTGGGAATAGCGTGACAGCCCACAACAAACATTAACCTACAACATGCACTCGAAAAGAAGAAAAAAAGAGAACACAATATTTTTAACGTGGTTCAGCCCTTCTTGGCCTACATCCACGATCCCAAAGGGATAATCTCCACTACAACTTATAGCTTTTGCACAGATAAAGCTACAAACCCTCCTACAAGTATTGTAACTTTTGCACGGATAAAGTTACAAACCCTCATCACAAATAATGTAATTTTTGCACGGATAAAGTTACAAATCTTCCTACAAACAAACTTGACTCACCATCCAAAGAATCCTAATACAACTTCTACTTAAGTGTATAGACCCTCTCTCACAAGGGGTGGTAGTGGTTCTTTTCCAAAAACTAAAGCTCCTACTTATAGATGAGCACCCTCCTTGGCTTAACATAACTACTCAATGTGGGATGAGTGCTCTACTTGACTTAACAAAGTTAAACAATGTGGGATGACACTTCCTTTAGCTAACCAAGTTACTCAATGTGGGACTTGGACTCAATAACCCAACAAATCTCCCTTGAGTCAAAGTCTCAATTACCTCTTTTTGAATCTGTTTGCTTTGTTTAGTTCATTAAATTTGTTTGTTTATTTATTCTTTCAAAGTCATTTATTTTATTTTTTTAATTCGTTTGATTCTTATTCCTTTTAAATTTGTTTTGTTATTGTTCTATACTCTTTTAAATCTATTTTTAATGCTTGCTTCTTTAAACTTTTTTTTTTTAGTTTTTATTATTTGAATGATTGTATGATAATTATATGATGATTATGTGATGACTATATGATAATTATGTAATTATTGTATGATAATTATATGATGATTTATTTATTATTTGATTTGTTTTATGATTATATGTTTGGATACTTTTCATGTATGATTCTTTTTATTTTTATTTATTCTATGTTACTATATATGATTTATTCTATGTTATGTTACTAACAATATTTTTATTTCATGTTTCAAGTCTATGTTAATTTTATTTTATTATTGATTGATTATATTTGATTATTTATGTAATATTTTATGTTTATTTTTCTTGTTTTAGTTATTTTGCATGATTAGGAAAATAAATATTAACTTGGTAAATTGTAGGATTAATTAAGACCATTTAGATAAGATCAATTTAGGAAGATATGTGATTAATGTGGTACTATCTCTAGATAGGCATTGTGGGGGTGCTAATCCTTCCCTACACGTAACCGAACTACCGAAATCAGTTCTGAAACATACATCGGAACCTTTTCTTTTTAGGGTGCCTTAGTCAAGCTTAGGATTATTTTGAAAAGGATAGAATAATATAGGTGACTAATCACACCTAGATAAGATGATTAGTGGTGACTCCATGATTTGTGTCAAGCATGCTGAATTCGTATTTGGCACGTTATGGCAGTTTGGCGACTCCACTGGAGAGCTTTAGAGAGTCGAGCCATCGGTTAGTCACATGTTATTTTTGGTTTTAAAATTGATCTTAAATGTTTTTTTTTTTTAATTTCTATCATTTTAATCATTTTTCTTTTTAATGTATTTTTTTTTTTTATTTACAAGAATTTTCGTGAGTCAAAGGTTTGTTATGTCCCTTCGCACACACCACACTTTCATGAACATAAGCCCTATACCCGGGCTCGTCCTTTTAGGAGGGGGTAAAGTAACTACGCCTTCTTGGGGTAATAACCTTCATATGGGCTAGTGAAACACTCTCAGGGTGTAAAGTACCTATGCTTTCGTGGGGTAATAACCTCCGTATGGGCTAGGAAAATACTCTCACCCAAATTGAACCCTTTCCAAGGAGCCTATAATGGGTGAGGATTGGGGTGCCTTACTAATCCTCCATGGATGAAGTTAAAGAGCAATTTGGGGACCTTTTAGATGGCCAAATATCTTAAAGCCCAACATATAGATAACACTTAAGAGGCCAACCTAAGTTAGAGCCATGTCCACCCATTTCATAGATAATAACTCAAAATAGGACACATGAAGGAATGTTCTTACTTTCTGAAAAAAAAATTAATTTTGTGAATATTATTTGTATTTTCTCTAATATGTATCTAACTATTGAATTTTGTGAAATCTTTGTGGCCATTACTTGAATTAACTTTATTCTTTTAGTTATTTTCATGCATGCACACATTTTTCATAATGCTCATGCATTCACCACGTACATTTTTCATAATGCTCATGCATTCACCATGTACATTTTTCATAATGCTCATGCATTCACCATGCACACATTTTTCATAATCTCATGCATTCACCATGTACATTTTTCATAATGCTCATGCATTCATTATGTACATTTTTGTTGTGTGCTCATGCACTCATCATATACAATTTTCATAATGTTACTGTTAAACTTTTTGAATATTTTTGGTATTGTCATTTAAATTAACTTCGTTCTTTTGTTTATTTGCATCATACAAGTCTATGTCATGGAAGCATTTTACTTAAATTTTTAAAAATTATGGTAATGAAGGGCTCAAGGATAGCTCCAACAAACAAAAGATCTTGGGGCATTCCTACAACACCCGTTCACAAGCTAGAGTAACGGCCGAAGAACAAGCTTCAAGGATAGATAGGATGGAACAGGCTCAAGATGAAGTTAGAGAGCAGTTAAGTACATTGCTGGAAATGATGAAGAGTTTGAAGGGGAATAATAAAGCAGATGAATTCGATTCTCAGGAGAAGAACCAAAATGTGGACAATCTCTATGTCCACCAGGTTTCAACCCTTCTCAGGTTCAGATGTCTCAATAGGAACACTCGCAGCAGACACCATTTATGGGGGAATTCAAATATGCTCAACCTTAGAGCCCGGGATATACTATTAATATCCCTGGGGCAAAGATAGATCCTGTCCAAGTTCCAGACTTAGATGATCTCAAAGAGTAAGAAAGCCTGAAGGTAGTTGTAGAGATGGAATCTCATAAGATGAACCTGATTGAAGAAAGACTTCGGGCTGTTTAGGGTTTAGATTTCTATGGTTCTATAGAAGTTGAAGGGCTTTGTTTGGTTCAAGATATGGTTATCCCGCCCAAGTTCAAGACTCCTAATTTCGAGAAGTTTGATGGGTCCAAATGCCCCATATCTCACATCACCATGTATTGTCGGAAGATCGCTGCTCACGCAAAAGATGATAAGTTGCTCATCCATGTTTTCCAGGACAGTCTTCCAGGTTCTGTTGCCAGGTGGTATGTTCAGCTAGATAAGAACCGCGTCTGTACTTGGAAAGAATTAGCAAAGGCCTTCATTAATCAGTACAAGCACATTGTTGACATGGCCCCTGATCGATTATCCTTGTAGAATAGGGAGAAGAAAGCTACTAAAAGCTCCAAAGAGTATGCCCAAAGGTGGAGGACATTGCTGCCGAAGTCCAACAACTTCTCACTAAAAAGGAAACTACAATTTTGTTTGTAAGTACCCTCAAAGCATCGTACTATGAAAGGATGATTGGGAATGCCACCAAGAATTTTGCAGACATGGTAATCTCCAGGGAGATAATTGAAAATGCTATAAAGAGTGGAAAGCTTGAAGTTGGAGAAACATCCGGTGGAAAGAAAAGTAGGGCATCTAAAAAGAAAGAAGAAGATATCCAAGTTGTGACTTATGGAGGGCACCAGGTATGAGGTTTTCCCCCATACCATCCATACCCCAAGTACCAACATTATTACCCCACTGTAAGTAATGTTGCACCAAACCTTTATCCACCAGTATCACAACCAAATTTCCATCCGAACTTTCATTCTCAAACACTTGTCCCTTTGTCTAACCCTGCATCCATGTCTTCAAATAGACTTGCTACTCAGCCACCAGTGAGTAATCAGAAAAGGCAACAGAACAGTCGGGATAGAACTCCTATAGATCCAATCCTAATGTCATACGCCGAATTACTCCCTCGACTTATCCAAGATCATCTAGTTGAATCGATATATTCTGAGCCTCTAAAACCTCCTTACCCTGAGGGCTATGATGCTAGTGTCAGTTATGATTACCACATTAGGAGCTCAGGCCATTCCACAGAAGAATACGGAGGTTTGAAGTGAAAAGTGCAAAATTTTGTCAAAGAGGGTCTATTGAGTTTTAATGAGAAAACAGAACCAAGTGTTTTGTGGTAAAGGGCCTCTATGAGAAGATTGTGAGAAGAATATGGAAGTTGCATGCTATCTTTGAACTTTTCCTTCTAAAGTGATGTCTTTTATGTTTAAACTTAATTTATTTTTTATCATTTCAATGAATTGGCAAGTTTGATGCATTTTCATTTCCTCTTTAAATTGTTATGTCTTCCTTTGCCTTTATATATTGCCTACCCCTTCAATTTCATCCATTTCAAGTTTCCAAATAATGAATATGAAGACAATCGTAGCAAATAATTTGAGATTCAATTTTGAAAGTTATGTCCATATTGGTGAACTTGAACATATATGACCATACTCTGCCATTTGATTTGTTGAGATTACTATGGTAAAAAAGAATGTGAAAGTTCATATGCAGTTTTGGCATGATTAGAAGAAAATTAGTAGAATTGCTTCATAAGTATGATGAATTGCTGTTGAATTCCTTTACAAGTATTTGTAAGTCCTCTAGGAAGAATTTATACAAGCTTGTCGTTTTTCAATTAATGTTCTTTGATGAGAATGTTCACATTTGAGATGATAAATGGTCGTCTTTCTTTTATCCTTACATAAAGAAATTATCTATTTGCTACCCATGTTTGATCCTTTAAATTTCTTTCAAAAAAACCCAACCAAGGATCACCCTCCACCCTGGGGGGCAAAGTTTATAAAGAAACCTGTTCGCAACGAGACTTTTGGGGCAAAGAAAGTCCCCCTTTGTGAAAGAAAAATGAAAAACTGAATGTTGATGAAAAAAGTGATTGATGATTGATGAAAAAAAAAGAAGAGAAAATTTGATGGAAAATGATTATGGAAAATAATAGCCAATGTAAAGGTTGATACTTCTAAGAAATTATCCTTGGTTTGCAACCCCTAAACACATGTTTAAGCCTATTTTACCCTTTCTTTCATAAACCCAAACCCGAGCCTACATTACGTACCTAGAAAAGTCTATTTTGACCAAATGTGAATGTTTGAATTGAAAAACATATATTGAATTAGGACATTCTTGTGGTATCATCAAAGGACAATGAAACTTAGATGCTTGAAGACAGCTCCAAAGAAGAAAGAAAAGGCTTGTAAGACTTTGATATGCTCAATTGTCTCTAAGAAGATTGAGGCGAACACATGATGAGAAAAGTTTGTTTTTGATACTTTGAGAAAGAATTAGTTTTGAAGAAATTGCTCTTATGTCACATGGCCATTGGAGAGAGTACACATCTATTTATAGAGTTCTTATGAAGTGAAAAGCTTTTTCGAGTGAGGCATTATTTTGAGAAAGATGAATGAAGGTGATTTGCCAAATATTGTGGAGAAATGTTTCTTTGAAAAAAATGAAAAAAAAATGAAAAACATGAAAAAGAAAAGAAAAAAAGAAGAGAAAAAAGAATGAAAAAGAAAAATGAGGACTCAAATTGAAAACCAAAAAATGCAGTTTGAGTCATACGAGATATCTAAGTTGAAAACCTGAAAGGGCGGCTTAGGTATAATGAAAGTCAGTTTGAAGTTTACATTGGAGGCATGTTTTGGTTTGTCACAACTCGAAAAGATAAAGAATACCGATTGGATTGATTTTTGAAAATAAATCATGGATGTCAATAAGTGATCCAGTCGCAGGGATCCGTTCGAGTGAGGGGACAAAAAATTGGGAAGTTTTGAAAACAACCTCTGAAAAAAGAAATGGAGTCGCCACCAATCTTTTTTTGGCTAGGTGTGATCGGCCACCTATTAAAATCGGTTTTGATAAATATTTTAAAATTAATTAAAACATTTTATAAAAAAAAAAAAAACCAATTTTGAAGTCTGCGCTTTGAACTAGAGAAAACAAGTGCGGGTGCGGGAGTCAGTTTCGTGTGGAGAAGGATTAGCACCCCCACAACGCCCGTATAAAACAGTATCTTATTAGTCATGTGTTATCTAGAGTCTCGATGAAAAGTCGGTTTTAGATTTGGTATTTGAAAATAATTCCCATTTTAAAAACAATCCTATTTTTGTTCGAGAATGATCCGAAATTTGTTATTTCAAAATTTTTCTATATTCCTCGGCAAACTAGTAAAATATAGATTTTTTTATTGATTTTAGAAATCTCTGCATCATACTCTTTTTAAAAAAGTATTCCTTCGTTAATATAGTTGATGAAGACTCCCCGGCAACCCGGAGGAGAATTCATGAATTGTAATAAAAGTTGGATGATCATGAATGTGCAAATTAAAATTAAAACTTGAAGGTATAACATGCATGATTAACATGGCATGGCAAGCAATTTATTATGCCATGACAAAATTTAAATGACATATCCAAAGAATAAATGACATGAAATATGAATGACATGGCATAAGCATGAATGTCATGTGAATGAAATCGACATGGCATACAAAATGTCATGGCATATGAATGACATGGGACATGAATGAATTTATTGTGAATGAATTTCTTGTGAATGAAATAGACATGGCAAACAAAATGACATAGCATATGAACAACATGGCACACTAAATGAATGAAATGGCATAAACTAAATGACATGACATGTGAATGAATGATATGTCATGTGAATGAATGACATGGCATGTGAATGAATGACATGGCATAATCTAGATGACATGGCTTGTGAAAGAATGACCTAGCATAATCTAGATGACATGGCATGTGAATGAATGACATGGCATAACCTAGATGACATGGCATGTGGATGAATGACATGGCATAACCTATATGACATGGCATGAGAATGAATGACATGGCATAATCTAGATGACATGGCATGTGAATGAATGACATGGCATAATCTAGATGACATGGCGTGTGAATGAATGACATGGCATGACCTAGATGACATGTCATGTGAATGAATGACATGGAACAATCTAGATGACCTGGTATGTGAATGAATGACATGGCATAATCTAGATGACATGGCATGTGAATGAATGACATGGCATGCTAGACATGGTAAAATGTAATTAAGGCAACATGAACATAAAATGACATCAACATGGAATATTCGTGGACATATAATTTTCATGTGAGGAATCATACAAATAGTATACATCAAAAAATATTACCACACTCTCCGGCAAACCCGACAAAGCTCAGAAAATATTTCTTTCTTACGATATTTAAATGATTACGAATAAAACAAAACCAATATCTTTCAGTTTCATAAACACGTGCGTTGAAGAATTTCCTAACCTCCCCGGCAACCCGGCAAAGATTAAGAACTAATTCTCGCCAAGTGTTTAGGAAATCGAAACACACGTTTTATGTCTAATTAAAATTTATAACATTTTAAAAATGCAATGCATGGAGATGTATTTCTTCCTTGAAGTAAGGACATCCTTATACCTAAAAAGGTATCCAACTACTTTAGGAAGATACTTAAATCGGATTTTCAAAATCGAAAGACTTTGGGCTCAAATTTAAAAAAAAAAAATTGGAATTTTTGGATGAAAATGGCCTCATGGCCGAACCCCCTTTTAAAAGGCTCTATTTTCCTAGTTTTGAAATCCGGGTTGACCACCATTGACTCGACTTTTATACAACCAAATTTTTATGACTGAAATAACTTTGAAATTAACCTAAGACAGTAACCAATGTCCCAAATCAGTCCCCTCTTTGTATCCTAACAAAACAGAACATTATTATTTCTTAAAAAACAAATCTGAATTCCACTAGAAGTTTTGAAACACTATTTTTTTACCCTTCTAAAAATTTCAAAAATTATGAAAAAATTAGGGCAGACCTAAAACATATTGATCTTCATGGGAAAAAATCAGCTTAATTTTTGGAGCAAAGGTACTATGACCGAATTTTACCAAAATCAAGACAGTGAGTGATAACTCGTATAATTATATAGTTTTTAGTTATGTTTTATTATTGTTTTGTGTCAAATACGAATTATTATTGTTTAGTCTAATTGTGTTTATGATCTTTTATATTTTTATGTAATATGGTTTTTTTCACAAGTTTCTTTGAGTGATTTCAGATTACTAGAATTAAGGGCAAATCCAGTTCAGTTCCAGTTCCGACACCTTTTTCCATATCAGCTATATCTCGAGTTTCACTGAATCAATAAGGCTAAAATTTGTAGCCGTGCAAAGCTAAGAGGCATATCTATCTTTTTCATGTTTTACACTTCTTGAAACAGAGTCGTTTTCCCTAGCAAAATCGACCATCAAGTTGGCTGATGTGCAATGACGTCTGTGCTGACCGGTTTTCGTATTTTGCCCATATCTTCTTATCCACATCAGCAAATGAGCTGATTCCAACGGCTATGGATCCGTAACTGATAGGGGTATATTTTTCTAGAAGACCATTTTATCAGATCGAGCCTCCAACATTGACAAAATCGACCATCAAGCTAGCTGATCAGAATTGTCATACAATATGACGAAAATTGTTAGAAAAATGCACCCACCTATTATACCTACCTTTGAAATTTGTAAAGCTTGTCTCTTGTCATTTAGCCCTCCAAAATGTGTATAAATAGAGGGCCTTGGATGAGTATTGGGATCATATTGTACATAGGTAGGATATTAGCCATTTTAATAAAATTCTCTAAGTTTTCTTCTTCTTTCTTTTCTCTAGCTTTCTTTCTTTTCTCTAGTTTTCTTTTTCTTTAGAGAGAGCAAGAGGTTGGATAATTAATATTCTTCCTCTTCTTCTTTCTTTCTTTTATTTTCTTCTTAGATTTTCTTTAATTTTATGTTTATGTTTACAATGCCTATGCTAGGCTAAACTTCTATTTGGTTAAGGGTGATTTCAAAGCCCTAGACATGTTTTATAATTGATTTTCAGATTCTATCTATCATTAATTTTCTATCAAAGTTGCTTATGTTCTTCTACAAGAATTGTTCATGATGTTGTCTTGATTTGTTTAGGTGTACAACTAGATAGATCTTGATAATTATCTATTGCTAGTTTAGGAGTCTTGATCCGTGTAATTGTCTTGATTTCCTATTCATAAGTGGCAATTTGTGATTAATGATTATGGTCAAGTTTTCAATAATTGCAAAGTGGAACATAACCTAAGTTGAACAATCCGAGCTTATGTGTTTGTTGCTTAGATCAACCTATCTTTCTCATCATAAAGCTGCCATTAAATTGAATTTAGAGAGCTTATTCTAGGTTGTTTGATGGTTAGAGATTAAATAGAGAGCTTGTTCTATTTAACGACAAACTAAGGAAAGATTGGGATAACAGAGCTTGTTGTTATCTACGGTTGTTAACTTTGATAGTTGGTTGATATTGATAGATCTGAAATTGATTCTTAATGATGTCTAGTGGTGGAGAATGAAACCTTAACCATATTTTTCATATTTGATTCTTCTTACTTACTTGTTTTCTTACTTTTAGTTTGCTTATTTTTTATATTTATTTTTATTGGCTGGTTATACCGCCTCATTTGTATATTAACTTTGTTTTATTTTTATTGGCTGGTTATACCGCCTAATTTAGTATATATATTTTTATTGGCTGGTTATACCGCCTAATTTAGTATATATATTTTTATTGGCTGGTTATACCGCCTTGCATCTTATTCTTATTATTTACTTAGTTTAAATCTGGCTTCAAAAACCCCTTTTCTTTTATTGTTCTTGAATTTAAGTTTTAAACTATTAACTTATAAACTAAAACCCAATCCCTGAGGACTCGACCCTTGCTAACTACTATACTTACAATTGATCTTTTTAGTGCAAGGTTAAATAAGATACACTCTTTTGGGTGCATCAAATTTTTGGCGCCGTTGCCGGGGATTGCTTTCTTTAGTTTATTTGTTACTTGGTTTATTCTTATTTTCAGTTCTAATTAGTTTTATTTTCTTGTACATACAAGTTTTTCTTTTCAAATTTAAAAAAAAAAAAAAAACAATGGAATTGAGCAATCTAACACTTGAAGAGTTGGTGGCATACATGAACATGGAGAATCAACAAGCCAATCTCACCTCCCCAGTTCAACAATTGGCCATGGGAGGATGTCAAGGCCATCAAGTGTTCCAAGACCAACAGTATGATCATTACTCAAACACTTACCATGAGGGATGGTGGGATCATACTAATTTTGGCTACTCAAAAAATTACCAAGAAGTAGATCCTTATGCCAATTACACTCATCCATCTAGCTTCAATCAATCATGGTCTCAAGAACCAGATCTTTTTCAACCACCACATATGACTCAAAACTCAGGTACTTCTTTAGAAGATCTTGTCTATTCTCTTGTTACTGATTCTTTGCAATTTCAACAGGAAACAAGGGCAAGCATCCAGAGTTTGGAAAAGCAAATGAGCCAATTGGCTAGGAGTATGGTGGGATGGGTAGCACAAAGATCTGAAGAACTCCCAGCCCAAACGATGGTTAACCCAAAGGAGAATGCTACTATTGTGACCTTGAAGAATGAGGAACAAGATGAGGATGAAACAAAATTAGAGATGGATTCTATTCTTGAGGATAATGAAGCCAAAGATCCAAATAAGAGTATTTCGGCACCTGAGGTAACGTTTAAGGTTTCACTTTTTACTAATGTTTCTTCTCCACCTTTTCCTAGTAGATTTGCAAAGTTCAAGGAGGAAGAACATGAACAACACATGCCGGAAACCTTAAACAACTTGTTTGTGGAGGTCATTCAACAAGTATCAAAATATGCTCCATTCCTCGATGACATATGCACCACAAAGGATGATGGAATAATACTTGTAATGGAGAATGCATCCACTGTTGTGCAAAGAAAGCTTCCTCTCAAACGCATAAATTTGGGAAATTTCATGTATGAGCCTGACAAGCCTAAAATGCCAAGAAGGGGTGTTGGTTAGGTTCAAAACACTAAATCAAGTGCTAATTGGGGGAGGCAGCCTAATTAGTGAAAGCATTGCCAAACTACCATCCTCAGATTTGCTCTCTTTTTCTTTATCTTTTTCTTATGTTTCTTTGTTAATATTTGTTTAGTATTTTAGGATTATTTAGGTTGCATGAGTTTGTTTTGTTTTGAGTCTTAGTTGTTCCTATTCTTATGTTATTAGTTCTTTTCTCTTACACATAATTCTTTCATTTGGGTTAATAGACTTACATTGAGGACAATGTAAGAATTAAGTGTGGGGGGAATGATTTAGGATTTCTTTTATTTTTGTCTACTATTTTTTTTTTATGAGTCTTTATTATTATTTTTAGTGTGTTTTAGTTCCTTTTTAATACAATGATGAGATATGAATTGCATAAGTCTAAAACATAGTTATTAGTGAGAAGATTTTCATGAGAATTGAGCTTGATATCATTTTTTTTTATGAGCCAATGTTAATATGATATGTTGATTGAGAAAGAAGCATGTTTAGACTTAATCTGACTTGTATAATCATCCTTGTGAGTTTTTGAGCCTATATGATTGATGCATTATACATATCAATCTAATTTCTTTCTTGAGTGCTCTTATGATTACATGATTTTCTAGAACTTGCTTTAAACCATTTGAGACTATATTGATGCATGTGACAACATGAATATGATAGAGGCATTAGGATTTTTAGCCAGGGCCAAACAGCCAGCCCTTATTGATGTTCCAAGAGAACACACCCTTAGTGAACCAATTTGAGCCTACATTGAATAAGCTATCTCTTTGGTAACCATAACTTGTCCCTAACCTAAATATACTTATATCCTTACCTTTGTTCCAAAGATGAATTAGCATGTTTTGAGACAAGTTGCAAAGACAAGGAAGATCTATTGAAAATTTGGGTTAGAAACAAGAAATAAGTGTGGGGGAAAAGAAAAGAAAAGTCAAGAGAAAAAGAAAGGGAATATTATGAAATATATATATATAATGAATCATCTCTTGAACTTCTAGTTAAAGAAAAGAAAAAGAATGTTACAAGGTTCGTTAGAATGAAGTAAAGGCTCAACATGAAATATTCAGCCTAGGTGACTATGTACTTGTAAAGAGTTTTGAGAAGTTTCTTTGTATGATCTTATTATGTCTCTAAACTTTATGAACTCTTTGGAGCCTTTGTGATATCTTTATCCTTTTGTTATTCAACCACATTACAAACCCCTTGGCCCCATTACAACCTTGATTAAAGACCTCTTGATTCATGAAGTTGTATGATCTAAATAGTGGAGAATAGGTGGACAAGCAAGAATATGGTAGAACTGTTTTCATGAGATTGATTGAGTGTAAACATTTCACCACTACTTTAAAGAGTGAAAATCATGAGGGTATCCCATGTGAGAAGTTGAGATTAAATTTGAACATGCACTATTTTGATTGAAATATGTTATGTTAATATTGGCTTAACTCAAACAATTTACATTCAAGCATGATTTTTTGTGAAATTCTTTAAGCTATTGATTAGTTCATAAGACTTGTTCAAAGATTGTCTCTAATTTGTATTGAAAGGATTAGGAGTAAATATTTTTAGTATATATAGTTTATTTATATTTTAGTTTTTCAATGTTTGTGGGTATCGTTCTAGTAAACCCTCACGAGACTAAACTCGTCCACTAGGGACACCTAGGGGTTTAAAGGCTTGTGTCACATGCTAAGTGCCACCGTGATTTCCTACGAAAGTGGATTAGATTAGATTTTCTTATTTTATTTTTATTGAGTCGTTGCTAGGGACTAGCAACAATCTAAGTGTGGGGGTGTGATAACTCGTATAATTATATAGTTTTTAGTTATGTTTTATTATTGTTTTGTGTCAAATACGAATTATTATTGTTTAGTCTAATTGTGTTTATGATCTTTTATATTTTTATGTAATATGGTTTTTTTCACAAGTTTCTTTGAGTGATTTCAGATTACTAGAATTAAGGGCAAATCCAGTTCAGTTCCAGTTCCGACACCTTTTTCCATATCAGCTATATCTCGAGTTTCACTGAATCAATAAGGCTGAAATTTGTAGCCGTGCAAAGCTAAGAGGCATATCTATCTTTTTCATGTTTTACACTTCTTGAAACAGAGTCGTTTTCCCTAGCAAAATCGACCATCAAGTTGGCTGATGTGCAATGACGTCTGTGCTGACCGGTTTTCGTATTTTGCCCATATCTTCTTATCCACATCAGCAAATGAGCTGATTCCAACGGCTATGGATCCGTAACTGATAGGGGTATATTTTTCTAGAAGACCATTTTATCAGATCGAGCCTCCAACATTGACAAAATCGACCATCAAGCTGGCTGATCAGAATTGTCATACAATATGACGAAAATTGTTAGAAAAATGCACCCACCTATTATACCTACCTTTGAAATTTGTAAAGCTTGTCTCTTGTCATTTAGCCCTCCAAAATGTGTATAAATAGAGGGCCTTGGATGAGTATTGGGATCATATTGTACATAGGTAGGATATTAGCCATTTTAATAAAATTCTCTAAGTTTTCTTCTTCTTTCTTTTCTCTAGCTTTCTTTCTTTTCTCTAGTTTTCTTTTTCTTTAGAGAGAGCAAGAGGTTGGATAATTAATATTCTTCCTCTTCTTCTTTCTTTCTTTTATTTTCTTCTTAGATTTTCTTTAATTTTATGTTTATGTTTACAATGCCTATGCTAGGCTAAACTTCTATTTGGTTAAGGGTGATTTCAAAGCCCTAGACATGTTTTATAATTGATTTTCAGATTCTATCTATCATTAATTTTCTATCAAAGTTGCTTATGTTCTTCTACAAGAATTGTTCATGATGTTGTCTTGATTTGTTTAGGTGTACAACTAGATAGATCTTGATAATTATCTATTGCTAGTTTAGGAGTCTTGATCCGTGTAATTGTCTTGATTTCCTATTCATAAGTGGCAATTTGTGATTAATGATTATGGTCAAGTTTTCAATAATTGCAAAGTGGAACATAACCTAAGTTGAACAATCCGAGCTTATGTGTTTGTTGCTTAGATCAACCTATCTTTCTCATCATAAAGCTGCCATTAAATTGAATTTAGAGAGCTTATTCTAGGTTGTTTGATGGTTAGAGATTAAATAGAGAGCTTGTTCTATTTAACGACAAACTAAGGAAAGATTGGGATAACAGAGCTTGTTGTTATCTACGGTTGTTAACTTTGATAGTTGGTTGATATTGATAGATCTGAAATTGATTCTTAATGATGTCTAGTGGTGGAGAATGAAACCTTAACCATATTTTTCATATTTGATTCTTCTTACTTACTTGTTTTCTTACTTTTAGTTTGCTTATTTTTTATATTTATTTTTATTGGCTGGTTATACCGCCTCATTTGTATATTAACTTTGTTTTATTTTTATTGGCTGGTTATACCGCCTAATTTAGTATATATATTTTTATTGGCTGGTTATACCGCCTAATTTAGTATATATATTTTTATTGGCTGGTTATACCGCCTTGCATCTTATTCTTATTATTTACTTAGTTTAAATCTGGCTTCAAAAACCCCTTTTCTTTTATTGTTCTTGAATTTAAGTTTTAAACTATTAACTTATAAACTAAAACCCAATCCCTGAGGACTCGACCCTTGCTAACTACTATACTTACAATTGATCTTTTTAGTGCAAGGTTAAATAAGATACACTCTTTTGGGTGCATCAGTGAGTTAAAAATTGCTTTGTCAAAATCTATTTTTTCGACCATGATAAAATAAATCTAAAAATCATAATAAAAATACCATGGCATCCCTAAATGGCTACTGCATGTGGTAAAAGAATCAATTTATTTTGACCATGGATGAGTAATTAAAAAAAATCCCAAAATCAGAATACCCAATCTAGAATATTAATCTCTCAACTAGTAAAGGTAATGGATTTTTGGCTTGAGATCATTGGTTGATCTTGGCCAAAATCCTAGTTGAAATGTCATGAAAATGCATGATTTTACAGCCCTCAATCATATGACAATAGATAAATCATGAGTCAAGAGATTAACACAACCAACCAACCAAGCAATATCAAGCAAGAAAAAGCACAAAATCCCATAGGTGGTTCAGCTAATGCAAGAAACATGTAAAAAAAAATAAAAATTGTCAACTTGGTTATTTGATAAAGAATGAAGAACAAAAGATAGAAAACCTTTAAGATTTATTTTTGAAAACCTTTTTATTCATCAAAAGTTTACCAATCACATGAACAAAAAGAGGAGAAAAGAAATCACAACATCAAAGAAAAGTATTAAAGAAGATGAAAGGAGATGATAGCTACCTAGCTATTGCTTTCCAAATCAAGGTTGCAAAAACTTTTCTCTTCTCTTTTCTTTCTCTTCTCCCTTTTCTCTCAAGAATGAAATGCCTTAAAGAAAAAAATGAACCCCCTCCTTCTTCTCTCATGGTCGGCCCTTGGTATTCTTATAGGGAGTGTGGCTTTTATTTTTTTTACCTTTGTCATGCCTCCCACGCTCCTCCAACATCCATTGCCACATAGCCAAAAATGTTCCCTCTAAATGCCTATTTCCCTTAAAAATATGGAGCTTGTCCCCTATATGCATGGTGCTTCCCTTAAAAATAGGGAATGCTAGCCTCCCATTGGCTAACAGTGCCACATAGGCCATTTGTGTCTCATAGCTCTTATAAAATATCTTTTCCATTTGTCAAGATCATGGAGGCTACTACAAAAATATCCTTCTACATGGCATTATTTATCCTGTTTGGCATCATCTTATTAACTTCACATGCTCTTCACATGGCCATGCAAATTGGAGCCTTCCTATTGGCTTAAAATGCCATGTAGGCAAAGTAGTGGAGAATCTTGTCCTTGTAAAAATGTCATCTTGCTATCTATCCTTAGCCATTTGATCCATGATGATCACAGTCCTTATCCATTTGATCCATGATGATCACACTCCCCCTTTTGCATCAGTTGCTGGTCGAAAAAGGCCTGGAAATTCTAGGCTATTCAACTTTTTTTTTATTTGCAAATTGGCCCTTTTTCGGTTTTATTGGTAATATTACATTTTGGCCACCAAACTTATTTTAATTGCAAATGGACCCCGATTTCAAAATTTTCTTTTCCAACTCATCCCATCCAATATAAAACTTAGTTCTGGAGGTTTTCACATTTTTCGGACCTCATTCTCTATTTTTTTTGGATTTTTCTCTAAAGTTTCGGTTTAGTACCTCCCAAATTTAGCCTTTTTCATTTGAGCTCCAATCCCGAATTTTTCTTCATCAATACCTTCTAAAAATTATTAAACTCTGATCTAGAAGTTTTCATACTTTTTCGAGCTCATTTCCTATTTTCCCAGAATTTTCTTTTGGATTTTTCGGGTTAGTGCACCCAAACTTCGCCTTTTTTATTCGAGCTTCGATTCTGGATTTTTCTTCACCAATATCTTCAAAAAAATATAAAACTCAGATCTGGAAGTTTCTATAATTTTCCGAGCTCATTTTTTATTTTTCTCGGAATTTTCTTTGGGATTTTTCGGGTTAGTGCACCCGAACTTTGTCTTTTTCCATTTGAGCTCCGATTTTGAATTTTTCTTCACCGATCCCATCCATATGATATAAAATTAAAATCTGGAAGTTTTCATAATTTTCTAAGCTTGAGACCTATTTTTCCCGGATTTTCCAGTATTGCCCTTTAACGTCCGAAACCTCGGTTTTACTCAAAACGGGTCCGATTTTTGGATTTTCTTTTTTCACTGCCTTTTTCATATATTGAATTTGAGTTGGTCCAAAAATGCCTGATCAAATTCCCCTCCGATTTTGTTTTCTCTTTTTTAATACCGGGAGTTTTCTCGTTTTTTCGTTTTTCCTCTAAATGACTCTTCCTTGGGATCCACTTCAAACTGGGCCTTGGGCTATATTTTTTTATTCATTCTTTATCAACTAGGGCATCAAGTTCACCGAATCGGGCCATCTCTGCAGTTTTCTTTCCGTGAATTTCTTATTAAATCCTTATTTTCTTTCAAATCGCACATTTCTTCAACTCCGTTTCCAAAATTAGACCTTCTAATATCTGTAGTTATTGATCTTTTTCCATTTGGGACCTCCAATTTTGTCCAATTTGATCGTTTACGTACTTTTCCCTAAATTTGCCAAATTAGGTATTCCCCTACATTGAATTTTCGTAACCCATCTTTCAAACTCTATATCTTTCGTTGTAGACCTCATATTATCAAAATTCTTTCGCCATTGTTCAATTCAAATTCGAATCTTGATTTTGAATGGGAGTTGACTTTTTAGTGGTTGACTTTTTGGTATTGAATTTTTCCGAATTGACTTTTTAAGGTGACCTTCGATACAAAGTCTTGGGTACCTATCTGTGGAACGGTGGAAGTCTTTTTGCATTTTGGGGGGTTAAAAAGAGAATTTTCCTGATTTAGGGGGCTCAGACAAAATTAGGTGTCTACGGCTGCCCCTCTTTGACTACTGCTGAGAATCAGGAATCAGGCAAATATAAACTAGATAATAATTTTGTCCCGTAAGTGAAATCACATGTGCAGGATAAGAGGGAGGATTTTTATTCATTTTATTTTTTATTTTTTGTAAACCGTAAAATAAAAGAAAATAAAAGAAATTTGTCCTTAAATTTAGTTCCTTGACTAATCAAGGCTCGACCGGTCTTAGGAAAACAAGTTCGATTTGCAAGAGAAGACAATACCTCGACCGAAGTCTTGGGGCCTTACCTCATCTTGGTGAAGCTTTGACTAACAAAAAGATTTGTCCTTAACCTGACTAATCAAGGCTCGATCCGTCTTAAGGAAACGAGTTTGATTTGCATGAGAAGATAATACCTCGACGGAAGTCTCAGGGCCTTACTACATCTTGGTTCAGCTTTGACTCGACGGAAGTCCCGGGGCCTTACTTCACTTGGTGCATCTTTGACTAAAACAATAAAATTTGTCCTTAACTTGAATTTCCTGACTAATCAAGGCTCGACACGTCTTAAGGAAATGAGTTCGATTGGAAAATCTTAGATGTCTTGTCCATGAGAAGTTTGGTCGTCTTGTCTAGGAAAATTTGGATGTCTTGTCCGAAATCTGGTTGTCTTGTCCAGGAAAATTTGGATGTCTTGTCCAAGAAATTATATATGACATGTGTCAGGATGATCGAGCTCCTCGGCAGAGTTTTTGAAAAATCTATTTTCACATGGCATTGTATATAATTATATTCTAGATGTCTTGTACAGAAAATTTTTGGATATCTTGTCCAAATGATTTGGATGCCTTGTCCGGTGTGATCTGGTTGTCTTGTCCAGAAAGATTATATAAATGAAATGTGTTAGGATAATCGTGCTTCCCGGCAACCCAGTAGAGTTTTCAAAAAATCTCTTTCCATATGGCACTGTATATAATTTTTGGGAAGGAATCATATTCTGGATGTCTTGTCTGGTAGAATTTGGATAAAGCGCTTGCTTCCTTTTGTGTCAGCTATGTTGGGCTTACAAAGGAAAACTTTCTATAGTTCCTACAATGTTAGTCGAATGCAATGATGTTGATGATAAGTTTTGTAAAATGCTTGTAAGATGCATGTTCACTAAGGATGAAATGCAATTACATGATTGTGTTTAGAGTTTTTAAATCCATGATTTCACTGAGGTTCATGAATCTTCTCAACTCCATTTTTTGCTCTAATTGATGAGCTCTTCATCGTTATGGGTTCGCTGAGCCTCACAAGTTTCTCGATTTGGTGGCGATGTCTTTAACTTATCCATGTCTTGCTCTACTTGATGAGCTCTTCTCTGTGGTTTCACCGTGATCCACAAGTTTTAACTCTGCGGCGGTATCTCCATCCTATCTCTGATTTGCTCTACTTGATGAGCTCTTCTTTATGGTTTCACCGTGATCCACAAGTTTTGACTTTGCAACGGTGTTTCCAATCCTATCTTTGATTTGCTTTACTAGATGAGCTCTTCAACATCTTAGGTCAATGTGTTTAGCGCATCCAATGTTTACCCTACTTTATGAGTTTTTTAGCGTTATGGGTTGTCTCGACTTTCCCCAAATTTTAGTGGTATCCAAACCTCTTCTAAAATTTAAATCTACTCCATACTGATACAAAGAAATCCTTTTATTTAAAGATTTCTTTTTTAATAATCATCATTCAATTTGATAACATTCAAAATGCATCACAACATGTATGAAAGATGGTATGGAACAGCCAAATGCCATGAAAAGGCCAACAAGAGTTCATTGCAAAAAAGGTTTAGACAACAAAGATATTCATCAAGGATTAAAAGGAAAATGCAAATGAGAAGGTATAGATGCCCCAGACAAAGAATATCATGGACCCTTTCTGCTTTAGTTCGTCTGAAATATCTTTTGAGCTTGCCATTTGCTTGGGTGACTTCTCAACTTTTGCTGTTGCTTCAGACTGAGTTTTACCCATTTTTTATGATTTTCTGATATTTTCTCCCCCTTTACATGGAGCATTGATTCAGTCTTTGATCTGTACGTGAGAATTCTAAATTCTTCCATGATAAGAATGACAATTCCAAAATATGGGATGAAATCTGAGAAAAACCCTTCAAATTAAATACCCATGCTTGATCAAAATGGACTTTAAAAGCACGTAATGTAGGCCAAGGTTCGGGTTTAGAAAGAAAGGATAAATAGGCCCAAAATGTGTTTAAGGGTGATCAGATCAAAGATCATTTCATGAGGAGGTTTCATTTTTGAAATATTCATCCTTTTTGGACTTTTCTCCTTTGAATTTTTTTTTTATTTTTGTTTCTTTTCATTCTTGGCTTTCATTTGCCATTCTTTGATTTCACATGTTTTTTGTGTGCCTTGTTCTTTTTTTTTTATATCTCTTTTTGCCATTTTTTTAAGGAGATTTTTTCCTCACATTTGCCCCCAGTGTGGAAGGTGATCCTTGATCAGGGTTGAAAGAAAGAAAGAATTCCTAAGACTTGAAGGGGTGACTAGGGATAATTTCCTCTTAGTGATAGGAATATGAAAGATGGTCATTGTCGTAACCTTAAAAAATAACGACTAGTCTCATCGCAAGACTTTATTATTCGTTAAGCGTGACATTAAAAGAAACGAGGAAAAGTTGACTTAATTTCTTTTGAAATAAAATGAGGGTTTGAAAACAACCTCGGAAAAAGTCATGGAGTCGCCACCAATCTTTTTTAGCTAGGTGTGATCGGCCACCTATTAAAACCAATTTTATAAAACATTTTAAAATTAATTAAAACATTTTTAAAAACCAATTTCAAGTCTGCGTTATAAACCAAAGAAAATTGAAGAATCGGGTTCGGGACTCGGTTACGTGCGGGGAAGGATTAGCACCCCCACAATGCCCGTATAAAACGGTACCTTATTAATCATTGGTTATCTCAAGTGTCGGTAAAAAGTCGATTTTTAATTCAGTATTTCAAGTTAATTCCCAATTTAAAGAAAAATAACTCTATTTTTAATTGAAAATGATCCGAAATTTATTAATTCAAAATTTTTCTATATTCCCCGACAAAATCGGCAAAATATATAAATTTTTATTTATTTGGAAAACTTTCTGAATCATTCTCGCTTTTTGAAAGAAAGCTATTCCTTTATTAATGATAATTGATGATATTCCCTTCAGCAAACCCGGTAGAAAACTCATGAATTATTTTAACTCGAATTTTTTTTTATTTTATTGAAAATCATTATCTTTTTCAAAACATTTAAAAAATTGAATATGAACATGTGTGACATAAATAAAATGACATAGCAAAGTCTAGATAATATAATGCAACCTAAATTATATGATATAATTTAAATGGCATAGTATATTCTAGATGAAATGAAAAATCCTAAGTGTCATGGTATATTCTAAGCGAAATGAAATATCCTAAATGAAATAATATATTCTATATGAAATGAAATGACCTAAGTAACATGAAATATTCTAAATGAAATAAAATAATTTAAACGACATGGCAATTTTTAAATGATATGGCATATTTTAAATGACATGGCATATTCTAAATAATATAACCTAAATGACATGGAATATGATCTAAGTGACATGAAATGACATGAAACATAATATAATGCTATCATGGAATATGCATGAAAATAAAATAATAATGCATGAATATAATATATGCTAAATGATGTGACAAAAATAAATGACTAAATAAAAAGCATAGGATAACATGAAATATTCAAGACCATATAACAAACAATAATCATCATAAAAAAATGAATCAAAATAATAATAATACCATAGAAAAATATCATATCAAAAATCACATATTAAATAAAATACCTGAACATGGAAAATGCAATGCATGAAAATGTATTTTTTCCTTTAAATAAGGAAATCCGTATATCTAAAAAGATATCCAGCTACCTTAGGAAAATATATCAAATTAAATTTTCTAAAACAAAAAAAAAAACTTTGTGATTGCTTGAAAACAATTTTAAAGAGACTTAAATAAAGATTAAAGCCCTAGACAAACCCTTTAAAAATAGCTCTAATTTCCTAAGTTTAAAATCCCGGACTTGACCACCCTTAACCCGAGGTTCATTAAATCATTTTAAAAGTTTTAAAAGACTTAGAAACTATCTTAAGACAGTAGCTAAAGCTTCTAACCAACCCCCTCTAAATGCCTTAGCCAAATTCAACAATTGTTTTTCTTTTGAATTCAAATTTGCCTGTACTGTCCCGTTTTGATACACGATTTTTTAACCTATTTTTAAAATTCAAAAAAATATAAAACAAATATTAGAGACTCAAAACATGTAAAAATACACAAGAAAAAATTGGCTTAATTTTTTTATTAAAGATTGCTACCTAGAAAAATCGAGAAAGTACAAGACTGGATGAAAAACTATTTTGCCAAAAAGCATTTTTTTTGCCTTTGATAAAATCATTTAAAAATCAAAGTAAAAATGTTAGAGACTCTCCTAAAGACCCACAAACAGTAGCTAACACTTTTAAAAAGTTGGACAAAAATTGGAAAGTAAAAAAATCACAAAGGTAGAATAATCAATTTGACAACTCTTTAATTTTCCACAAGTATGCTCAAGTGAGCATGACTTTGAGCCATTGATTGGCCTAAGTCATAAATCATGTGGCATGACATGGAATGCATGAAAATACAGCAAATAGAATGCATGAAATGCATGGTTTAAAGTCTAGTGATATGGAAAATGCATGGCATAAATAACCTAAATGCCTAGCATGAGTTTACATGACAATAAATGCTATCCTAACTTAATATGCATGACCTAGTGTCTAAATGACATGGGAAAGGACATGGCATATGAAAATGGCTTAATGTCTAAATATCATGGAAAAACAACATGGCATATGAAAATTGCCTAAGGCTTAAATGACATGTAAAATGACATGGAATAATAAAAATGGCCTAAAGCTAAATGACATGTGAAATGACATGGCATATGAAAATGGCCTAATGTCTAAATGTCATGGAAAAATAAAATGGCATATGAAAATGGCTTAAAGCTAAATGACATTTAAAATGACATAGAATAATAAAATGACCTAAACTTAAATGACATGGAATAATAAAAATGGCCTAAAGCTAAATGACATGTGAAATGACATGGCATATAAAAATGGCCTAATGTCTAAATGTCATGGAAAAATGACATGGCATAAGAAAATGGCCTAATGCTAAATGACATGTAAAATGATATAGAATAATAAAATGACCTAAACTTAAATGACATGGAATAATAAAAATGGCCTAAAGCTAAATGACATGTGAAATGACATGGCATATGAAATTGGCCTAATGCTAAATGACATGTAAAATGACATAGAATAATAAAATGACCTAAACTTAAATGACATGGAATAATAAAAATGGCGTAAAGCTAAATGACATGTGAAATGACATGGCATATGAAAAAGGCCTAATGTCTAAATGTCATGGAAAAATAACATGGCATATGAAAATGGCCTAATGCTTAAAGAAAATACACATGGCCGAATGGCCTAGGAACCAAAGTGTTGTGAGAAATCTCATGTAAAATGGCCTAAATAAATGCTGTGAAAGATGATATGAAAAATGGAAATGGCCTAAACTATATGGCAATAGCCCCAAGATGCAAAAATATGACATAAGTCAAAAGAACAAGATGGTTAGCAAGAATATAAATATACATAAAGATAAACAATAATAGAAATAAGCAAGTTAAAGTAATCAAATAAATAACAAAGAGATGAGCTCCATGATTGGTACATTGGACAAAGCCCCCTAACCATTATCTCTTGATTTTCATCAAGGTCATGAAGCCTTTTCAATCTCAAAATCATAAAAAATAACTAATGTAAGAAAAAAATATGGAGATGAGCTCTATGGTTGGTATATTGGACAAAGCCCACCCTAACCATTATCACTTGATTTTCATAAAGATCATGAAGCCTAACCATTGTTTTATTTATTTTTTGAAAAGCAAGAACAACAAAAAAGATGTAAAAAAAATTATAGGAAATCACATGGAAAACAAGAAATAAAGCATGAGGAAGAATAAGAAAAAATGTAGTAGCAATGGTAGAATGGCTACCTTAACAAAAGCTTTTCTTCCTTTCTTTCAAAAACCTTTTTTTTTTCTCAATTAGCTACTGACTTCCCTTCTCCAATGCTCAGCCACTTAAGAAAAATGGAAACATTCCCACCCACTCTCATGCTTGGCCGAATGGCCCCTCAACCATTGGATGATTTTTGCACTTTTTCTCCTCCAATCTTGGCCCTTAGATTAAGATATTTTCATAACAACATAAAAATGTCATCTTGCCAATTGATAGGAGCCCTTAAGATGTGTAATCAGCCCTTGTAATAACCTCAGCCCTTAGATGAAAAAAGAGGACCAATCCCATGCACTCCCTTGTTTGCCCCTTTGAGTGCCTACCTTTGGATGAGTTGTGCTCATCTTTCTTGTTCCATTCTTGGTCATTGGATGAGGACAACATAAAAATGACATCTTGTTTCTTAAATCCAGCCCTTAACATGTGTACTCAGCTCTTGTAGATGGCCTAATCCATTGGATGAAAAGAGACAATCCCATGCACTCCCTTACTTGGCCGAATGGATGCCTACCTTTTGATGAATTGTACTCATATTTTTTTTCATTCTTGGCCATTAGATGAGGGTTCTTTCATGAAAAATAAAAATTTCATCTTGGAATTTAAACTTGGCCATTGGATGGTGCATTCAACTTTTCTACAAGGCACCTAAGCCATTGGATAAAGAGGGGACCATTTGCAGGGTACTAGTGGTAGCATGTGACCTTGATAGTGACTAAGGAATTAAATTGATCAAGCTTCCCTCTTTTCCTATATGCTGGCTGATCAAAGGGGTAATCCCAGCAATTCCTTCTTCTTTCATATTTTTCTTAATTACAAATTTGCCCTTTCGATTTCTTCGGTAAAATAACCTTTTTGGCCCCCGAACCTAAATAAATAAAAAACGGACTCCAAATACAAATATTCTTTTTTCAATACTTTCGAAATAATAAAAAATTGAATTCTGGAAGTTTTCAAAAATTTTGAAGTCCATTTGCTATTTATTTTGAATTTATTTCCAAAATTACCACTTAATGCACTCGAACTTTTGTCATTTTGTAAACGAGATCCGAATCCATATTTTTCTTCACCAATCTCTTCCAAATAATTTAAAAGTGTGATCTGGAAGTTTTCAATATTTTTGGAGCTTATTTGCTATTTTTTCGGGATTTATCTACTTGAATTTCTGCATAGGGGATCTAGGATTTGGCCATTTTGCAAACAAACTCCGAATTCGGATTTTCTCTCTCCAAACTCTTCAAAAAAATTTAAGAATGATATTTGCAAATTTTCAGAATTTTTGAAACTCATTTGCTATTTTTTCGGGATTTATCCTTTTGAATTTCTGCATAGTGGACCCAAGATTTGGCCATTTTGCAAACGAACTTCGAATCAAGATTTTATTTCACCAATCTCTTCGAAATAATTTAAGAATGAGTTCTGCAAATTTTCAGAATTTTTGGAGTTCATTTGCTATTTTTCCCAAATTTTTAACTTTGCCCTTTTGCCTCCGAAGCTCGGTTTTGCTCAAAACAAGTTCGATTTTCAGATTTTCTTCAAACTGAGCCTTGGGCTATCCTTGTTTAATCACTCCTCATCAATTAGGGGCTTTAGTTTTACCGAATCGAGCCATTTCTGTAATTCTTCCAAATTTCACCGAAATCCATCCAAAATCCTAATTCTCGGTTTTCTTCTGAATTGACTTTTCTTTCGGTTTTTCTTTCAAGTAGCTTCTCCATTACCCATAGTTTGTGCTTATCTTTCATTTGGGACCTTCAATTTCGACCAATTTGATCGTTAAAACACTTTTCCCTAAATTTCTCGAACTAGGGTTTTCTTTCTACTAAGATTCCATAACCCAACTTCCGACCTCCATATCTTTCAATGTAGACCTCAGATTATCAAAATTATTTCACCATCTTTCAATTGAAATTCAAATCTGGATTTTGAAAGTGGGTTGACTTTTTCAGTAGTTGACTTTTCATGGTTGACTTTATTAGGGTTGACTTTTTCAAGTTTGATTTTTTCTATCTGCTTTCTTAGACCAAGTCACGGAGTACCACCTGCATGATGAGAAGAGTCTTTTTGCATTCTGAAACATCAATTTAGGAGGAAAACATACCTGATTTAGTGGTCCGGACAAAATTAGGTGTCTACAGTTGCCCCTCTTTGGCTATTGCTGAGAATCAGGAATCAGGCAAAGATAAACAAACACTAATTTTGTCCGGTTAGTGAAATCACATGTGAAGAAAAGGGAAAGGGGTTTACATTCATTTCCATTTTTTCATTAATCTTCTTTTTTTAAAAAAAAAAAAAAATTGTAAATTGTAGATTTTGTCCTCAAATTGGGTTCCCTGACTAATCAAGGCTTGACCCATCTTAAGGAAACAAGTTCAATTTGCAAGAGAAGAAAAGACCTCGACGATGGTCTCGGGGCTCGACTCATCTGATAAAACAGAATGAATTCGACTTAAAACAAAAGGAAATACCTCGACGATGGTCTCCGGGCTCGACTCATTTGATAAAATAGAATGAATTCAGTTTAAAACAAAAAGAAATATCTCAACGATGGTCTCGGGGCTCGACTCATTTGATAAAATAGAATGAATTCGATTTAAAACAAAAGAAAATACCTCGACGATGGTCTCGGGGCTTGAATTATTTGATAAAACATAATGAATTCGAATTAAAACAGAAGGAAATTCCTAGACGATGGTCTCGGGGCTCGACTCATTTGATAAAACAAAATGAATTCGATTTAAAACAAAAGGATATACCTCGACGATGGTCTCGGGGCTCGACTCATTTGATAAAACAGAATTAATTCGATTTAAAACAAAAGGAAATACCTCGATGATGGTCTCGGGGCTCGACTCATTTGATATAACAGAATGAATTTGATTTAAAATAGAAGGAAATACCTCGACGATGGTCTCCGGGCTCGACTCATTTGATAAAACAGAATGAATTCGATATAAAACAAAAGGAAATACCTTGACGATGGTCTCGGGGCTCGACTCATTTGATAAAAGAAAATGAATTCGATTTAAAACAAAAGGAAATACCTCGATGATGGTATCGGGGCTCGACTTATTTTCTAAAACAAAATGAATTCGATTTGGGGAAGCTAAATGTAATGATGAGAATGACATGCTTTGCAAATGCTTGTATGTTTCCTAAGGATGAATGCAATCAAATGATTGTGTCATGATTTCTAATCCATGGTTTCTTTGAGGTTCACAGATTATCTGACTTCACGACGGAGTCTTCAATTGTTCATTGGTGCCCCACTTAAAGAACCCTTTACTCAAGATAAATTGTCAAACAGTCCAAGTTTCTGACTTCGCTGAAATTCACAAATTTCTGACTTCATGATGGAGTGTCCATCACATTCACTGTTTTCCTTTACTTGGTGAATTTTCCATCAAGATTAGTAGTTTCCAAACCTTTTTCTAAGATTTAAATCTATTCCTTAGTAATACTTTTAAAATCCTTTTATTTAAAGATTTTTATGCTTACTAATCATCATTCAATTCAATAATAAACAAAATACATCTAAAAAATGTATGAAAGAAAAATATGAAACAACCAAATGTCATAAGAAGGATAACAAGAATTTATTACAACAGAATGTTTTAAAATGGTAAAAATGAATATCAAGGATAAATGTAAAGTTATAGGTTGTAGATGCCCCGGATGCGGAATATCTTGGACCCTTCCTTTTTCAAAACATCTGAATTTTTTTTTGAATGAACAATTTACTTGGGTAGTCCCTCGACTTCCTTAGTTACATCAGACTGAGTTGTTCCCCTTTTCTCTGATTTTCGAATACTTTCTCCCTTTACACGGAGCATTGAGTCAAACCTTAATCAGTACTGGAGTCGTCCTTTGCGGGTTTTCAACTCAGGTGTCCTCCATTCGATATTAAGTCGCCCTTTACGGGTTTTCGCCTTAAACCTCTCCTTTTTTTTTTGTATTCTACCTCGCATTTGAGAATTCTAAATGCTTCCAAGGTAAAAATGTCAATTCAAAAGATGGGATAAATTCTGAGAACAACCTTTCAAATTAAATATCCATGCTTGATCAAAATGGACTTTTAAAGTACGTAATGTAGGCCAAGGTTTGGGTTTAGAAGGAAAGGATAAAATAGGCCCAAAATGTGTTTAAGGGTGATTGGAACAAGGATCATTTCCTGAGGATAATTCATTCTTGAGACAATTGTCCCCTTTTTGGACTTTTCTTTTTGCTTTTTTTTTCTTTTTTTTTCAATCTTTTTTTTTTGATTGCTGGCTTTCATTTACCATTCTTTGATTTCACATTTTCCAATGGCTCTTTTATTTTTTTGCGATGATTTTGATTATTTTCCTCGTATTTGCCCTCCAGTGTAGAGGGTGATCCTTGATCAGGGTTCAACAAAAGAAATAATTCCTAAGGTTCAAAGGGGTGACTAGGGATAATTTCTTCTTAGTGAAGGGAATATGAAAGATGGCCATTCATCATATCAAGCATGAATATTCTCTTCGAAAAGCAATTCTCAGGGGAGATAGATATATAGAATTTCCATTTCTACACTTGGAATCATTCGAATTCCCATGTGCATAGTATCACACCTTTTTTTTTAAAACATAATACTTCTTCAGTTCATCAGCATTCACGGGATGTCTAAAATCATACCCGTCTATCCGAGTTAGAATCAATGCTCCTCCAAAAAAATCTCTTTTTACCACATAGAGTCATTCCCAATTTGGAGCCCATTCTCCTCACGGATCATTCACTATAGGGAGAGTTTTCCTCAGTACCAACTCTCTTTCTCGGAACTGTCTGGTCGAACCTTCTTGTTATGGGCTCGAATCATCCTTTTCTGATACAACTGCTCGTGACAAATTGCCTTCAATCTTTTCTCCTCGATGAGATTCAGCTATTCATAACGAGCTCTAACCCATTCTACCTCTTCTAGGCCAACCGCTATCAAAATACGAAGTAAATGAATCTCAACTTCAATAGGTAACACTGCTTCCATACCATATACCAAAGAAAATGGCGTTGCCCCTATAGATGTGCGAAATGAAGTGCGATATGCGTGAAGAGCAAAAGGCATGATCTCATGCCAGTCCTTGTACACATTAGTCATCTTCTCGACAATCTTCTTGATGTTTTTGTTGGCTGCTTCTACTGCCCCATTCATCTTCGGACGATAAGGTGCCGAATTGTGATGCGTGATCTTGCACTGAGTACATACTTCTCTCATCATCTTATTATTCAGATTGAGAGCATTATCTAAAATAATTTTTGCTGGCAATCTATATCGGCATATGATTTCCTTCTTAACAAATCTGCATACCACCGACTTTGTTACATTCGCGTAGGAAGTAGCTTCTACCCACTTTGTGAAATAATCTATGGCCACCAAGATGAAGCGATGTCCATTTGAAGCTTTCGGGGTAATAGACCCAACCATATCCATTCCCTACATTGAAAACAGCTATGGTATGGTCATGACATGCAATGGCGATGGCGGTAGATGAATCTTATCTGCATAGATCTGGCATTTATGACACTTCCGGGAATAACTGATGCAATCTCCTTCCATCGTCAGCCAATAATATCCTACCCTCATAATCTGCTTAGCAAGCATGTGACTATTAGCATGGGTGCCACATATCCCTTCATGGACTTCCTCTATGATTCTCCGAGCTTCGACAGATCTGGTACATCTCAATAGGACTTGATATTTCCTTTTCTTGTAGAGAATCTCGCCATCTAGAACAAAACTCATTGCTAGCCTTCTCAGAGTTCTGTTGTCGTGTTCTGTTGCTCGCTCTGGATACTGTTGATTCTTGATGTATTGCAAAATGTCGTTATACCAAGGGAGGCCATCTGCTTCTTCTTCGATGCTCAAGCAGTGGGCAGGAGACTCACATATGCTCATTATGATCGGCACAACTTTCGCCCCTTCATTCACTTTAAACATCGATGACAAAGTAGCCAGAGCATCTGCCATCCGGTTTTCTTCTCGGAGGAAGTAATTGAAACTTACTTCTTCAAACTCCTCCAATAAACTTAGTATGAGTTCTCGGTATCGGATTAATTTTGTATCTCGGGTTTCCTATTCTCCACGTAACTAGTATATCACTAGGGCTGAATCTCCAAAAACCTCTAATTTTTTTATCTTTCTATCTACGGCAGCACGAAGGCCCATAGTACACGCCTCATATTCTGTAGTATTATTTGTACAATCAAAATCCAATCTAGTAATGAAAGGATAAAAATCTTCTTCTGGGATATAAGGACTGCACCAATTCCGTGCCCCAGGGCATTGGATGCCCCATCAAAGTACATCTTCCATATTTTCTTCTTCGGGGGAACCTCATCTGCTTGCAAAACATACATCAAATCTTCATCTGGGAAGTCGAAGTTCATAATCTTCCACTGCCCGACTTGCTAAAAATTTAGTCACTGCATTGCCCTTGATAGCCTTCTGACTTACATATACAATGTCGTATTCTGACAATAGAACTTGTCATTTTGCCGTTCTCCCCGACAAAGAAGGTGCTTCCAACATGTACCTGATTGGATCTAGCTTGGTGATCAACCACGTCGTGTGGTACAGCATGTACTGTCTAAGCCTCTAAGCAGTCCAAGCTAAGGCACAACACAGATTTTCTACCGATGATACTTCAGCTCATAATATATGAACTTCTTGCTTAGGTAGTATATTGCTTGTTCTTTCTTCCCAGTCTCATCATGTTGCCCCAAGACACAACCAATGGATCTCTCAAATATTGATAAATACAGTATCATTGGTTTATCCGAAACAGGTGGCATTAATACTAGTGGGTTTGACAGATAATGCTTAACTTTTTCAAAAGCGATCTGACACCCTTCATCCCATTCTCCTGGATCACGTTTTCGAAGTAGCTTAAATATTGGATCACATTTATCGGTTAATTAAGATATAAACCGAGCAATGTAATTCAATCTCCCCAAAAAACCTCTTACTTCTTTTCGAGTACGGGGAGGTGGAAAATTCTGGATGGCCTTCACTTTGAGCGGATCAATCTCAATTCCCCTTTTGCTAACAACAAAACCCAACAATTTCCCCGAAGTGACTCCAAAAGTGCATTTTGCCGGGTTTAGCTTGAGTTGAAATTTTCTTAGTCTTTCAAATAGTTTCCTAAGATTCGCAATATGCTCATCTTCTCCTTGTGACTTTGCAATCCTATCATCAACATAGACCCCAATTCCCTTATGCATCATGTCATGAAACAAGGTCACCATGGCCCTCTGATATGTTGCCCCAGCATTCTTCAACCCAAATGGCATTACCTTGTAGCAGAATATTCCCCACATTGTAACAAATATGGTTTTCTCCATATCTTTCGGTGCCATCTTAATCTAATTATATCCCGAGAATCTATCCATGAAAAAAATAAGGAACTCTTCATTGTATTATCCCCCAAAGTATCAATGTGAGGCAAAAGGAAATTATCTTTGGGACTAGCCTTGTTCAAATCCCGGTGATCGACGCACATCCGCACCTTGCCATCCTTATTTGGTATTGAAACAATGTTTGCCACCCATTCTGGATTTTTTTCCACCTCTAAGAATCCAGCATCAAACTGCCTCTTTACCTTCTCTTTTACCTTTAACAGCATGTCTGGCCTCATTCTTCTCAATTTTTGCTGAATTGGCTTGCACTTCGGCCTTAAAGGGAGCTTATGTACCACAATATCTAGATCCAAACCCGGCATGTCTTGGTATGACCATCCAAATACATCTACATATTCCCGGAGCAAGGCTATCAATTCACCCTTTATTGATGACGACAATGTAGTCCTAATTTTAACCTCTTTCATCTCCTCCCTACTTCCCAAATTTAACAATTCCAATTGCTCCTCATGAAGAAGTACTTGTTTCTTTTCTTGTTCTATTTTTCTTAATAAGTTCAGAGGTAGACCATAATCCTCAATATCTTCGTCGGCCTCAAAATCACCCATGCAAATAGGTCTCTCAAAATCAATTCATAATTACTGACAGGAAGGTCCTCATATTCCGCATCCCTACACCTGTAAATAGGTGGGGAAGAAACAATATAGGCAAACATATATACAATGAAATCAAAATAAATAGCATAAATGAAAGAATATGGACACATTAATATGGAGGAAATACATCATGTTTGTTATTTATTGAATGAAAACTTTTAGAAAAAAGCCCATTACAAAAGAAATTCTTAATATCTTCGGGCAAAGATATTTAAGATTTGTTTAAAAGCATTACGTTGGAATAGACCTAAAGACTATGGGCAGCTCGGTTGCACTCCAATTGGTCAGTCTATATCCTGGTGGACAAGGTCGCACCATTCAGTTAGCATTCTCACTTTCAATTCTTTCCTCCCTGGTCATGCAGATTTCCATATCATGTATTTGCTCATCCCTATTCACCTAGAATCTCTCGAAGGCTTGCTCAATCATTATAAGTACATCATCTGAATTCTTTTCTCCAAACAGAAAATTGGCCCAGCGGAAGCTGCGATGGATTGGTGGGAATGTCATAGGCTCCCACTTAATATTCATACCCGCGAGACGGGCCATCCTCCTTTGTCGGTTCTTTTCAATTTGTTTCCTCTTCTTATGGGCCTTCAGAAGATATCCTAAGCCAAACCGGTCCTTCTTTCCCACTATTTCAATAGCCCGGGCCATCGCCTGAAGATATTTTTCGAGACCTTTACCAGCCCTGTAGCCCTTTCCTACGGTTGTCCTCACTCCTAATCTTGTATTCTTGGACCACTTTGGTTTTGGAATTTTTCGTCCCTCAGTAATGCATATTGCATTCATAAACTCCAAGGATCGGAAGTAGTATTCCACAGCCTCCTCATTAGGCTCAATGTAAGGGGAACCAGTAGATGCATAGGCTATGATGTCCTTTTCTCCCGATACAGTGACCAAACGTCCCTCCATATCAAATTTCAACTTTTGGTGGAGAGATGAGGGTACAGCCCCTACTGAATGTATCTAAGGCCTTCACAATAAGCAATTGTAGGACGGGGTAATATCCATGACTTGGAAATTGACCTTATAGGTGCAAGGATCTATCTCCATCGGGACCTCGATAGTTCCCATTACCTCCCGTCTAGTTCCATCAAAAGCTCTAACCACTGTGCAACTTGGTAGCAAATTAGAAATATCAACTGGCAATTTGGACTAGGTTGCCAAGGGTAGCACATTTAATGAAGAACCGTTATCCAAAAGGGCCCTCGGTAATATGTGCCCTTTGTAGGTGGTTGTTTTGTGAAGAGTTGTGGTTGATCGGATACCATTGGGTGGTATTTCATCATAACTAAAATAGATATGATCGTCTGCTGCAACGTTTCACACCAGCCTATCTAGTTTTTCCACCGATATGTTGTTGGCAACATATGCCTGATTCAAAACTCTCAACAAGGCATTTCGGTGTGGCTCTAAATTCAGTAGCAAAGATAGGATTGAAATTCTTGCTGGCTGACGCTGTAGTTGCTCAACCACACTATACTCACTATGCTTTATGAACTTTAAAAACTCGCAAGCTTCCTTTTCGTTCACCAGCTCTTTTATCTTGTTAACCGGGGCTGACCCCCTCTCTACTTCTTTTGACGAATCCATCTCAATATGGATTGGTTCAGCTGCCTTCTTCCCTTTATCCATTCCTCCATCCTTCCTCGTTGATCCCTGTTCAACAACCTCAGGGGCATAACACCTTCCACTTCGTGTTAAGTGCCCTACACCTGTGATATCTTGCCGACTCGAAGACCCTGGCATAACCATGCTGCAGTCATACTTCCACGGTGCAGCTGTGTTTACCTTGTGTGAAAAAGAATAAGGAAAATCTATGATTAACTTAGGCGTAATTTCCTCCATAACCGACATAACTTTCTCTTCTGGTTCATCATAATAGATGATCAAAGGTTTTCCTATCCTATAGCCAGTTGCATTCTCAATAACCTCTACTTTCTCCTCTATTTCCTCGTAAAACTAAGCTTCCCCCTCATCCATCATCTTTTAGACTTTAACCAGAAAGTTCCCACAATCCTGTATGATATGACCTTTACATCAATGGAACGAGCACCAATTCTCCACCTTGTTTGTATCCATTTTTAAACTGTCTCCATCCTCAACCATTCCTGCTTTCACCATTTTGACCCACAGTTTTATCATTAGAGTCTTGACTTTACTGACATACCATTTTACCCTTCTGACTTCTCCTGTCAATACTGCATTTACCCGGTTTTTAGCATGATCGGGCAATAGATTTCCTGCTACATTCGGTCCATTCCTTGTCCCGAACTTCACAACCCCAGTGTTGATCAAGCTTTGGACTTTCTTTTTAAAGGCCAAGCAATCTTCAGTCGAATGTCCTTGAATTCCTGCATGATACGCGCAGTTAGTATTTGCATTGTACCACCTTGGATATGGCGGTGTCAAAGGTTTGAGATATACGGGTGCAACAAGTTGTCCCTGCAATAGTTTGGGATATAGCTCAACATAGGTGGTAGGAATCATATCAAATTGGGGTTTTTGATCGTTCCTTGGTGAACGCTGGTCATTATGCCCGGCTCCCTGAGTGTTTGGGATAGTGTTTCGGGGAAGGGTTATCTGTGGGGATATACAGCTGAAAACGGTTGTTGTGGTATATTGCTATAAGGGATTGGATTTTGGGTAAGGTTGTTCATATTGGGGTAGTAAGGATTATACCCCGAGCAAGGTGTGTAGGGTGTAGGAGGTGTATAAGATGTAGTAGGAGTATAGGGCCTTGGTGGTGTATATGGTATGGGAGGTGAATATGAATATTGGTTGATACTAACTGCGTGGGTTCCCTCTTTCTTCCTAGAAGGGAATACCTTCTTCGGAGTAGCAGACTCACTCCCTTCCATTTTCCCATTCTTAATGGCAGACTCTATAGTCTCCCCGGATATCACCATATCTGCAAAGTCCTTGGTGGTACTCCCCACCAATTTATCATAATAAGGTGCATTTAGGGTATTGATGAAAAGCACTGTAGTTTTTTTGCTAGTTAAAGGGGGTTGCACTTGTGTAGCCAGATCCCTCCACCTTTATGAGTATTCCTTGAAACTCTCAGTAGTCTTCTTTTCCATGTTCTGTAGTGACAGTCTATCAGGTACCATATCAGATACATGCTTATAATACTCCATGAAAGCCCTGGCTAAATCCGTCCACGAACGAATTTTGTTACGACTCAGTTGATTATACCATCGGGTTGCAGACCCTGTCAAGCTATCTTGGAAACAGTGGATAAGCAGTTTCTCATTATCATCGTGCCCGGTCATTCTTTTGCAGTACATGGTCAGAACTTTGGGGGAATTACCAGATCGTGTACTAAACTCATCTCTTTGGCATCCAGATTGCCAAATAACTCTGCCCCTTCAACAGCCCTCAGCCTCTCCTCCAGCAGTTGATATTTTTTCTGGGATTCTGCCATTTCAACCCTCTTCAGCTCAATCATCTTTGCCTTTTCCTTTTCAGCTAGTTCCTCAAAGTCTGGAACATTAACATCCATTGGGTCAACCCCAATATTAACCTTTCCAGGACCAAAATTCTGTGCCTCAGCAGCTGGCTAGATATAAACATAGAAGGCTACCTTAATTGGAAGTTCTTGGCCTTTTTGCTGTATGTTTTCAGGTTGATCGTCTTCATTTACCACCTTTTTCCCAATGATCGAATTCTCCCCCGGCCCTTTTTCTTTCATTATGGCACTCATCATTTCCATGAGTTTAGTCATCTGTTCCCGTGACTCCTCCTGAGACTTAGCCAACTGTTCCTGCAGTTCCCTTTGAGTTCTTTCCATTCTTTCAATTCTAGCAAGCTGATTGTTCTCCATAGCTCTGGCTTGAGATCGAGTATTGTAAGGGTGTCGAAAATCCGATTCTTTCTGAGTGCAACCAATTGTACCTTTAGTTTTGAAAACTATGAATTAGAAATCATTGACACATCTTTTTTTTATGTTTTATTAAAAATGGATGAATGACTAAATGCGAATGAATAAATAAAATGAATAAATAAATGACTAAGTATAAAAATATGAAAGAGTAAATGAATGAACAAATAAAATAAATAAATGACTAAGTTATATGAATATGAATGAAATAAATGATTGAATAATTATAACTATGAATAAGTGTATGAACGAATGAACAAAATATATAAAGGACATAATAAGTGAATGATAAAGATATGTATGCATTTGAAAGTATTGGCTTCGGGATAATTTCAACCGAACGGTCTTTCATTGATTTCCATGAACTAAATACATCAAAGATAGAATAAAAAGATCACTGCAAGATAAGTCCATAATTCGCCTTTCAGAGTGCTATTACAAAATTAGTCCTACAATGACTTCCTTGGATCTTGGACTTTCTTTCACAATCTCCTTTTGATTGCCTTGCTCTTCAATCTGACCCCTACTTGTTCGCGACCTCTTGACATGTCAGCAAAAGCATCATCGTGTAAGCTTTCCTTAGCTTGCTTATCCAATTGATTGGCTCGGGCTTCTTCATGCTTTCCTCTCTCTTTCCAGTAGTTACTCTCAATCTTGAGGCTTTTGACCTCTTGTTCCTATTCCCCGGAAGTCTTGAGTGTCCCTTCAAATCTGAGCTCGAAGCGGTACCTTTTGTTTTCCAAGTGCAAATCCCTGAGATCTCCCTTGACAGTGTCCCTTTCTCTTTTGATCTTTTCCTTTTCTCTTTCCCGAGCTGATTCCCTATTTTTCATGTCCTCAAGCTGTTCTTGCAATCAGGCAATCTCTTTTCTTTTTCGAATTCCGCCCTTGCGATTTCTATCTCTGATGGCACTTCCTTCGGTGGTGGATTCATGAACTGGACCTCTTCCCCATCCGATGTCAACAGCCTATCATTAACCCTTAATTCCCTCCATATCAGGTAATCAGGTGTGACGATGTCGGCATATCTTGCCACTTTTATTCGGTGAGTTTTCTTCCATGCTTCAATCACTGCCTGCACCTTTCCAGAATACCCATCCTCTCTATAAGTGAACTCTGATGATCCTAGCTTATGAGTCACGGGTGTGAATTGTCGAGACTCAACCTGTCTTTGCACCAACAGAGGTGCATAACTCACAGACCCCTTAAATTTTGAGTAGTGGAACTCCCGGGTTGTCCCCATATTTATACATAATCGGCATAGGAACCATCCATGGAGCTCTCCAAGTTACCATCTCCCCTTTTAGAGTCTGGAACATGCTGACCCATTTCTCTTTATCTCTATCTTCAGGCCAATCATTTTGAAGGAATTCCCTAATCGGAACTAAAGACTTCATGTACGGTTTGAAGGAAACCTCTTCTATCTTCCAAAACTGAATTTGAATCCAAATATAAAGGAGTTGTACACTCCCTTTGATTCTCTCTTGTCCTTCCCTTTTACAAAAATTCAAAGATCGGATAGTTTCAGCTATGATGGTCGGAGATGGGTTGATCTTCTGTTCCAACTTTTCAAAGAAATCAAACACGGCTATATCCACATGACCCAATATTTTTGGGAATATGATTAATCTGTAGATGGCTAGAGCGAAGATGTCTCTGGCTTTTTCTTTATCGGAATATCCCAATATCAATTGTCGGAGAGTTTCCCACGGAAAGCATCCATTTTTCTGCTTTGTATCCACATGACTCTCAACCTATGTTGTATCCCTTCCTGTGATTCTAGCCACTTTCCTCTTAACACCTAAAGGTTTCACTTCCATCAAATATACCCGATCATGATTAGGACATTCAATACGTAACAGTGCTGAATATTTTTCAATAAGTGGGGTCATATCCTCCTTGTTAAAAGTAAAACATCTATAAGTAGGATTCCAGAACTGTACCATAGCCTGAATTAACCCACTATTGACCTTAATCGAAATTAAGAGTGCTATATCTCCATATTTTTTAGTGAAGGCTTCTTTCTCTGATATATTCCATTGATTCCAAGTCTCGGCTAACCCTCATAGATTATTCTGTCTAATATCCACTTTGACCCTTTCCAACAATACTGACACATAATCTTTCTTCAGGCAATCACCATCCTCCCTCTGATCTTTCTCCGACTGTGCCCTAACTACTACATGATCTTCTATTACTAAAATAACCTGACACTCCATGAAAGTCCTTTGGGTTGATGGCTATCCCGAGGCCAATAAACTTCAAGTGAAACACCCTGTCCGGATAATCTACCTAAAATTCGGCAGAGTTTCCTTTCTATCTCAACTATAACCCTCCTACAAATAACACTCAATTCATATCCTCAACCAGCAATATTTCTCAATACTATTATCACATATATCCATGCATATTCAAAAATTATCCATGATCAATTTATGCTCAAGTCAAAACATATTGATCTATTATCTCATATCTTCAAATATATATAATATATCCAGAAGTAAACCTATCTCAGCAATGTTTACTAAAAAAAACATCAAGAAATCAAATCTTCTAGAAATTTAGATATGATTCCCTCCACGTCAATACACTCTTGAAGCGAAAAGTAGAGGAAGGCAGTAATCCTGACACCTAACTGTGACCTAAAAATGAGAAATAAGAAGAGGTGAGATATATGAATATCTCAATGAGTAGACAACATTTAAAGCGTGTGAAAACTATAATGGTAACCTGTAAAGCATAATTGACATTTTCAAAATAAATAATAGTAAAACCATAATGAGTAATTCAAAGATGTAGCGAACTTTTCTAATGTATAACAATTTATAATATTAAATCAATGTATAAAATTTGTAAAGTAAATCAAGTTACGTATAGTTGGGCTCCAACTTACTGTCATGCATAAGAATACATCCATGAAATAACCAGGCAATATCCATGTAGGCATACTAGTAGTCGGCCCCAAAGGCCAATACCACCATAGAACGCCCCAAAGGCATATGTGTCACTATGATGTGCCCCAAAAAAGGCTAATATAAAGGGATAGGGACTCTGGAGATGGCTCCCACCACAAAGGTGTAGCACGCAGCTCCCATACCCCAGTCTAATATCACGGAATTGGGACTCTGGAGGTGGCTCCCGCCACAAAGAGTAGCACGTAGCTCCCGTATTCCGATCAAGGGTATAATCTCATACGTTAAGTCAGGTGGAGCCAAAACCATGCACGTCAAATTCTATGTATAATCATATTTCATAAATCAACCAACTTACTCGATATAATATTTCTTGAAATAAATGTACTTTAATAACAAATCAATTCATATGATTATATATTGTATATACCTTTAATACTTAAAATAAATATCATGCAAAAGAAATTATAATTATAATTATAATTAAAGAAATTTCAAATAACTATAGTTGTCGTCTACTCACAATCCTTGAGATGATCTCACTGTACACCTCGATCTGAAACTTTGAGTTCCACAGGTGACGTCGGATCTACGTGGCCCAGAGATTAACGATAATTAGTATCAATACATGCTCAAAGCATTACACAATTATGACTGCAACTTAAGTCCTATTAATCTACCCCATAGTTAATACTAATTTCTCATACTCAAAACAACATATCCTTGATTTTTAGTATCATTTTCATAATAATTTTCTCCATAATTCAACTCCATATTCATGTCCTTATCAAATTCCTTTCTAGTACTCCATGCCTTAGAGATTTTCATAATCCATAACCATCATTTAGTACTATATTTCTCTTAAGCAATAAATTCCTTAATATCAAGCTAGATTAGAAAATCATAACTTTAGTTTGGTAAGGAATTTTGAAGTGATTCCAATTGGTTTATTTTAATCAATAAGTCTAATTTATGACGAAAATAACTAACTTAGACAATTAGAACAAAATCTTGATCAAATTTGATAAATCCCGAAACTATGTCGAAATAGGGGTCAACACAGAAAAGCCAACTTCACCGAATTTTATATTTTTAACTGCTTATCGGTTTTGGTTGATTAAAAAGCCAAAATTCTCGTATTGAAGTCTAGTTTCTAGGAAAAATATCAAAAAAAATACAAACCCAGCTATGACGAACCCAAAAAATCCGAACAGCAAGCATGCTCAACTTCCCCTATTTTGCTTTTTCTTCCTATTTTCTTGTTCATGCTTTCAAATCCTTTTAATTCTTACCAAAGGTGAGTAAAACTCATACTTAATAGATGGATTTCAGACCTTAACATGTTTATGGAGCTAAGATCTTAGCATGCTCAAGTAGAATATCTAAAGAAAAGGAAGAATTTATCAAGAAACTAACCTTGGATGTGATTATTGTTGAGATTTTAGTGGAATACTTGAAGAGAAATGTTGGAGGAGATGAAGAGAATTTGAGAGGGGAGGGTGGCCGGCTAGCTCATAAAGAAATGAAGAAAATTTTCTAGAAATTTCAAGATAATAAGATGACTAAAAGATATTTTTCAACTTTTGGTATAATTGCCCATTGGTCCCTCAACTTTTTATAATAACCATTAAGCCCCTTTTTTAGTTTGTTCAATTTGATCCTTTCTTCTATTAATTCCTTCACTTATAACTTCTTACCAATTTCCAAGTTTGTCCTTAAAATTTTTGGGATTTAACTTTACATGATTGTACGTAACCTCGGTTGTTACATCAAGTGTATGATAGTGTTTATGATGCATGTCAAAGAAAAGAAAACAAAACAAAAAGAAATAGATTAGTAAAGAAATGAATTCACAAATATAACATAAATAACAACATGCTTTTTAAGAAAAAAATGTCCCGAAAATTTTAACCGAGTTTCGGCATTATGACGCCTTTGGGACAAAATAATTAATTTTAGTACGAGTGATATGATGTTCGTTCATCATCACCCAATTTGTAAAATCTAACATATAGAAAGATGGTAAAATGTTGGAAATGTTCCTCCATGTGTTCTTAAACTTCGGGTATCTAACAAAAATCTAGCATGGCTTTGCCTAGGTTCACTATATGAAGGTGAATCGATTCTAAGGCCCCGAATTGTTCCTCACTGTCACCTGTGAAGGCTAGAAAGGCACCCTGATAAAAGCGGGTTCCATTCGTCAGAGTATATTTTCCTATGCCCGTACGGAGGATCATCACGAAGACATTAGGTACTTTATACTCCGAAAGTGTTTCACTAGCCCATACGGAGGATCATCATGAAGGCGTAGTTACTTTACTCCCACTTAAAAGGATGGAACCCAGGTAGAGGGTTTATGTTATGCAAATGCAAGTGCAGTGTGTGCGGAGGAACAAAACAAACCTGTCACCACCTATTCTACACCCCTTATTCTAAATACCCCACTAAAATCAAACAATGTAAAGCATCAGTCAAGCAAACATATAAATATATGCAACAAAATAACCAGAGAACAAATAATAATGTGCATGCACATGACAAATGAACAAATTTAAAACATTTTATTATTTTCAAAATTCTCTTTATTATTATAAAAAAAAGATGGGAATTAAAATTAAATACCGCGTAAAAACCAACAAAACCGAGACTTTGATAACACACGACTAATTCTAGGCCTGACTCTCTAAAGTCCCCAGTGGAGTCGCCAAGGTGTCGCAACCTTAAAAAATGACGACAAGTCTCATCGCAAGACTTTATTATTCGTTAGGCGTGACATTAAAAAATAGAGGAAAAGTCGACTTAATTCCTCTTTAAATAAAATGTGGGTTTGAAGACAACCTCAGAAAAAGTCATGGAGTCGCCACTAATCTTTTTTTGGCTAGGTGTGATCGGCCACCTATTAAAACCGGTTTTATAAAATATTTTCAAATTAATTAAAACATTTTTAAAAAACCAATTTCAAGTCTGCGTTATAAACAAGAGAAATCAAAGAAGCGGGTTCGGGAGTCGGTTACGTGCGAAAAAGGACTAGCACCCCTACAACGCCCGTATAAATCGGTACCTTATTAATCGTGTGTTATCTCAAGTCTCGGTAAAAAGTTGGTTTTTAATTTAGTATTTCAAGTTAATTCCATTTTTAATTGAAAATGATTCGAAATTTATTAATTCAAAATTTTTCTATATTCTCCGACAAAATCGGCAAAATATGGAAATTTATATTTATTTGAAAAACTTTCCGAATCATTCTCGTTTTTTGAAAGAAAGATATTCCTTTATTAATGATAATTGATGATATTCCCTCCAGCAAGCCCGGTAGAGAACTCATGAATTATTTTAACTCGGAAATATCTTTATTTTTATTGAAAATCATTATTTTTTTAAAAAAAATAAAAATAAAAAAACATTTAAAAAAATGAATATGAACATGTGTGACATAAATAAAATGACATAGCAAAGTCTAGATAATATAATGCAATCTAAATGTTATGACATAATTCAAAAGGCATAGCATATTCTAAATGAGATGAAATAATTTAAATAACCTAATATTCTAAATGAAATGAAATGTCCTAAATGACATAATATATTCTATATGAAAGGAAATAACCTAAGTAACATGGTGATAACTCGTATAATTATATAGTTTTTAGTTATGTTTTATTATTGTTTTGTGTCAAATACGAGTTATTATTGTTTAGTCTAATTGTGTTTATGATCTTTTATATTTTTATGTAATTTGGTGTTTTTCACAAGTTTCTTTGAGTGATTTCAGATTACTAGAATTAAGGGCAAATCCAGTTCAGTTCCAGTTCCGACACCTTTTGCCATATCAGCTATATCTCGAGTTTCACTGAAGCAATAAGGCTGAACTTTGTATCCCTGCAAAGCTAAGAGGCATATCTATCTTTTTCATGTTTTACACTTCTTGAAACGGAGTCGTTTTCCCTAGCGAAATCGACCATCAAGTTGGCTGATGTGCAATGACGTCTGTTCTGCACCGTTTTGGTATTTTGACCATATCTTCCGATCCACGTGCGCAAATGATCTGATTCCAACGGCTATGGATCCGTAACTGATAGGGGTATATTTTTCTAGAAGACCATTTTATCAGATCGAGCCTCCAACATTGACAAAATCGACCATCAAGCTGGCTGATCAGAATTGTCATACAATATGACGAAAATTGTTAGAAAAATGCACCCACCTATTATACCTACCTTTGAAATTTGTAAAGCTTGTCTCTTGTCATTTAGCCCTCCAAAATGTGTATAAATAGAGGGCCTTGGATGAGTATTGGGATACAATTGATACATTGGTAGGATAGCCATTGTAATAAAATTCTCTAAGTTTTCTTTTTCTTTCCTTTCTCTAGTTTTCTTTTTCTTCTTACATTTCTTTTCATTTTATTCATATCTAGTATGTGTTTCTAATCATATTGTTGAGGTGATGAGGTGAAGCTCTTGGTAAATGCTAAGGTTAGTCTCTTAAACATGAGCTAAAATGAATCATCATTTATAAGCACTAGCATAGATAATATTTTCTTTTGGTTTAAAATCATACTTGCAAAGTAGAGATCTTGATTCATTATTGACAATGAAAATGGCACAGTAAATGCTTGGTTTCATAACCTTGATTTGTTGTAGACATATACCTTGGCATAAGGAATGCTTGGACTCTTTTTATGAGTTTTGAGGACACCAAATGAACATAATATCATATGCTATGGACGTTGGACAATTTGGACTGAATTGCTAAACCTTCCGATTGGAACCTCCCTTATGTGTGGATTTCAATTGTGTAATAAAACAAGATTAATCTTAGCATAACACCAAGAGTGGATTCTCTAACCTCAACATCCTTTCTTATTGTTTTTTATATTTTGTTTAATTTCTTTTATGTTATTTTATTTATTTTGTTCTCTAATATCTTGTTTATTTTGTTTTGTTGTTGATTCCCTAATATCTTGTTTACTTTCTTTTTCTTATATATTTATAAACTTATACTTACTAATACGCTTCCCTGTGGTTCGACCTCGGACACCCGAGAATTTATTACTTGAACATAACCTGCACTTGGGTTTACAACTCTTAATTGAGTTTCCATCAAGTTTTTGGCGCCGTTGCCGGGGAAGCAATACTAAGTATATAAGTTTATAAGTATATTTATTTTTATTGGCTGGTTATACCGCCTAATTTTGTATATATTTGTTTTTATTGGCTGGTTATACCGCCTAATTTGTATATTAACTTTGTTTTATGCTTGTTTGGCGACGTGATTTTAGATCTCGTCGTTTAGTTAGATTTTATTGTGAAACTTTTTCAGGTAATCTTTCTAATACAACTCCTACCATGGCTGACAATGAAAGTGTTCATGCTGAAGATGAGAACAGACAAGTACGCACCATGCGTGACTACTTGCAACCAACTCGAAGCTCATCACCCTCTTGTTTTATTTTTCCTCTCAATGCAAACAACTTTCGTTTTAAACCAGGTATGATAGCTTTGCTTCCAAATTTCTATGGGTTGGAATCGGAAAGTGCTTACTCGTTTCTAAAAGACTTCGAAGATGTATGTGTCACCTTTAATGACCAACAATGTACAAATGAAATTGTCAAGCTAAAATTATTTCCTTTTTCTTTAAAAGATAAAGCAAAAATTTGGCTTCATAATTTAAAACCAAGGTCAATTGGCACATGGCAAGAATTACAAACTGAGTTTCTAAAGAAATTTTTCCCAGCACATAAAACTACTGCTTTGAAAAGACAGATTCAAAATTTCAATCAAAATCAAAATGAAGCATTTTTTCAGTGCTGGGATCGTTTTAAAGATTTGTTAAGTTCTTGTCCACATCATGGTTTTGAAAAATGGCGTCTTATTAGTTTCTTTTATGAAAGTTTAACTCCCGAAACTAAACAATTTGTTGAAACAATGTGTAACGGTGAGTTTCTAGAAAAAGAACCTGAAGAAGCCTTTGACTACTTAGACCATTTGGCAGATAACTCTCAAGCCTGGCACACAGATAATTCCTCTGAAAGTTCCAATAGATCTAATGTTGTTTCTAACAGAGGAAAATATCATTTTAGTCAAGAAGATGAGATAAAAGCTAAAGTAGCTAATTTGGCTAGAAAGATTGAAGCCATGGAACTTAGAGAAGTAAAAGAAGTCAAAACGGTTAAAAATGAAGAAAGTTGTGGAATTTGTGAAATCATGGGACACCCCACTTCTGAATGTCCAAACATTCCCATTCTTAAAGAAGCGTTGCATGATCAAGTAAATTCCATAAACACATTTAAAAAGCCTTTTCCTTCTCCTTACTCTGAAACGTATAACCCTGAATGGAGAAATCATCCCAACTTCAGTTGGCGGAATAATAATCATGTTCAGGTACCACAATCTCAAAAACCGGGCAACACTTTTTCCTATCAACCTTCACGTGTACAAACCTTGGAAGAGACATTGCAAGCATTCATGCAAACACAAGCAAATGTGAATAGCCGGACTTCACAGGACATCAATGAGATCAAAAACACCTTGTCCACATTGACAGCTTCATTACGCACTCAAGAAAAAGGTAAGTTTCCTGCTCAACCTCAGCCTAACCCTTCTACTCAATGTCTTGTTTCTTGCTCCAATGAAACTCAACAGGAAAATGCCAGTTCTATCACAACTCTTCGAAGTGGAAAGGCAATTGACAAAAAGATTCCATCAAAAGACCAAGATCCTCCTTCCCCTCCGAAAAGTAATGGTAAGGATGATGGTAAGTCTGAACTTCTTGAAAATTTGGACAAAGAAAAAGGTATGCATCCTGCTCCTTTTCCTCAAAGGTTGCAAACAATAAAGAATTTGAATCAAAATGCAGAAATTTATGAACTTTTCAAACAAGTTAAGATTAACATTCCTTTATTGGATGCAATCAAACAAGTTCCATCTTATGCTAAATTTTTGAAGGACATGTGCACAGTTAAAAGGAAACATAATGTACAAAAGAAAGCATTTCTGACGGAAAGTGTGAGCTCAATCATTCAGCACCTTACTCCACCAAAATTCAAAGATCCTGGATGTCCAACAATCTCATGCATCATTGGAAACACTAGAATAGAACGTGCATTGCTTGATCTTGGTGCTAGTGTTAATCTTTTACCTTTTTCTGTTTATCAACAGTTAGGTTTAGGTGAACTCAAGGAAACACCTGTTACACTTCAACTAGCTGATCATTCTGTAAAAATTCCTCGAGGGATAGTTGAAGATGTTTTGGTTCAAATTGATAATTTTTACTTCCCTATTGATTTTATTGTTTTGGACACACATCCTGTTTCAAATCCAAATGCTCAAATTCCTGTTATATTAGGCCGTCCATTTCTTGCAACTTCTAATGCTCTGATAAATTGCAGGAATGGTATGTTGAACATTTCTTTTGGAAATATGACTTTAGAATTAAATGTGTTCAACACTTGCAAGCAACCTGGTGATGATTCAGAAGTACATGAAGTGGATTTCATTGAAGAACTTGTTCATGAACATCTCACCACTACCACATTCCATGATCCTTTAGAAGCTTATTTAATTGAATATGAGTTTGATAATGCTTCAGAAATTTCACACACTGATTCTTTGTTAAAATCTTTTCAGGATAAGCATTGTTGGAAACAAAAGTTTGAGGAACTTCCATCACTTACAAATGTCACTGTACCATCAACTATTGAACCACCCAAGCTGGAGTTAAAACCATTGCCATCCGAGCTAAAATATTCCTTTTTGGGTGAGAGTGAAACTTTTCCAGTCATAATTTCTTCACATCTTGATGAACTACAAGAAGGTAAGTTGTTACAACTTTTGAAGATGCACAAAAATGCATTAGGATGGACCTTAGCTGACATAAAGGGAATAAGCCCATTAATCTGCACACATAATATTTATTTAGAGGAAAATGCTAAACCCTCTAGACAAATGCAACGAAGGCTTAATCCTAATATGAAAGAAGTAGTGAGAAATGAAGTCATTAAACTTCTAGATAATGGAATCATTTATCCTATCTCTGATAGCAAATGGGTAAGTCCTACTCAAGTCGTACCTAAGAAATCTGGAGTTACTGTAGTTAAAAATGAAAACAATGAATTAATTCCAGCTAGGACTGTTACTGGTTGGCGCATGTGCATTGACTATAGGAAACTTAACTCAGTGACGAGGAAAGATCATTTCCCTTTGCCTTTCATGGATCAAATCTTAGAAAGAGTTGCAGGGCATGAGTTTTATTGTTTTCTAGATGGATATTCTGGGTATAATCAAATTGCCATTGCACTTGAGGACCAAGAGAAAACCACTTTTACATGTCCTTTTGGTACTTTTGCATATCGTAGAATGCCATTTGGATTATGTAACGCCCCTGCCACATTTCAAAGATGCATGCTTAGCATTTTTAGTGACATGATTGAACGTAATCTTGAGATTTTCATGGATGATTTTTCTGTTTCTGGTGATTCATTTGATGATTGCTTAGCCAATTTGAAAAATGTATTGATTAGGTGTGAAGAAAAAAATCTTGTTCTTAATTGGGAAAAATGTCATTTCATGGTCACTAAAGGTATTGTACTAGGTCACATTGTTTCTGCAAAAGGGATTGAGGTAGACAAGTCAAAACTTGAATTGATTGCTAATCTACCCACACCAAAGACAGTAAAGGACATTAGGTCATTCTTGGGACATGCAGGTTTTTATAGAAGATTCATAAAAGATTTTAGCACGATATCTAAACCTCTATGTAATCTTTTAATGAAAGACACTGCATTTGAATGGACTAAAGATTGTGAAGATGCTTTTGAAAAACTCAAAAATATGCTCACTACTGCTCCTATTATGAGATCTCCTGATTGGTCTTTACCATTTGAAATAATGTGTGATGCTAGTGACTATGCTGTTGGTGCTGTGTTAGGACAAAGGAAAGATAATAAACCACATGTAATTTACTATGCAAGTAAAACTTTAAATAGAGCCCAAATGAATTATTCCACTACAGAAAAGGAATTACTTGCAGTTGTTTTTGCATTGGATAAATTCAGATCTTACCTTGTTGGATCATCAATTGTTGTCTTTAGTGATCATGCAGCTTTAAAATATCTTCTCTCTAAGAAGGATGCAAAACCTAGATTGCTGAGGTGGATCCTTTTGCTGCAAGAATTTGACATCACCATTCGAGATAAAAAAGGAGTAGAAAATGTGGTGGCTGATCATTTATCAAGACTTGTTTGTGATGAATCTTTTGGAACCTCACCAATAAATGATACTTTTCCTGATGAACAACTTCTAATTGTCTCCACGACACCTTGGTTTGCTGACATTGCTAATTTTCTTGCTACAGGAAAAATTCCTTCTCAATGGAGCACACAAGATAAAAGGAAGTTTCTGAATGAGGTAAAGAAGTTCTATTGGGATGACCCTTACTTGTTCAAATATTGTCCTGATCAGATTTTTCGAAGATGCATTCCCGACAATGAGGTAAGTAGTGTAATTAAGTTTTGTCATTCCGAGGCATGTGGTGGTCATTTTTCATCAAAGAAAACTGCTGCAAAAATTTTACAGTGTGGATTTTACTGGCCAACTTTGTTCAAAGATGCACATAATTTTTGCAAGTCATGTGAAAGTTGTCAAAAATTAGGTTCCATTTCGAAAAGAAACATGATGCCTTTGAACCCAATTCTTGTAATTGAAATTTTTGACTGTTGGGGTATTGATTTCATGGGACCATTTCCACCATCTTTTGGTTTCTTATACATTTTAGTTGCAATAGATTATGTTTCAAAGTGGATAGAGGCAATTCCATGTCGAAATAATGATCACAAAACAGTGATTAAATTTTTAAAAGAAAATATTTTGAGTCGATTTGGAATTCCTCGATCTATCATAAGCGATGGGGGAACACATTTTTGCAACAAGGTTTTTGAAACATTAATGAAGAAATATGCCATTACACACAAAGTTGCAACCCCTTATCACCCGCAGACAAATGGACAGGTAGAATTAGCAAATAGGGAGATTAAACAAATTTTGGAAAAGACAGTTAATCCAAATCGCAAAGATTGGTCTCTTAGACTTAACGATGCATTATGGGCCTATCGAACAGCTTTTAAAACAGCATTGGGCATGTCTCCTTATAGGCTAGTTTATGGAAAACCTTGTCATTTACCTGTGGAACTTGAGCATAAAGCATATTGGGCCATTAAAATGTTCAACTCAAACCTTGATGACGCTTCTAATTTACGAAAATTACAAATAAATGAACTTGAGGAACTCAGAAATGATGCATATGAGAATTCTAAAATTCATAAAGAAAGAACTAAAGCCTTTCATGACAAGTTAATTTCAAGAAAAATATTTGATGTTGGGCAAAAAGTTCTACTTTATAATTCTAGACTTCACATATTTCCTGGTAAGTTGAGATCAAGATGGACTGGCCCATTTGTGGTTAAGCATATGTATCATTATGGAGCAGTTGACATTGAGAATCCTCAAAATGGTAACGTATTCAAGGTAAATGGACAAAGACTCAAACTCTTTTTGGAAAATCATGTTACTCAAGAAGAGGTTGTTTTTCTTTCTGATCCTTGTTTTGAAAATAACTAGATGTAAATATAATTTTTACTAATCTTCAAAAAAAAAAAAAAAAAAAAAAATTCATTTTTTTCTCGGTTAAATGGCGGATAACGGTACTCCGTGATTATTTAAGTCGGTTCCATCAGCTACCCACAAAACTGATATTGTATATAAATTTCTCTTTCATTTTATTTTATTTCATTTTTTTTTCAGGATGGATGATATTCTCAAAAGATTGCAGAAACGATTTCCTCCTTTTCCTCGGAATATTTTACTGAAGCTTTACCAAGTTCGATTAGAAAGATTAAGAATGCTTATGAACAAAGGGATTCCTGAAGACATACGTTGGATAATTGAAGCCAAGGTACGTGAAGATGAATATCTTCCTGTTTTGCATTTACCAGGTACAGGTAGAAGCACTTATGCAAAGAAGCGACGAGCAAAGCGCATGAGTTCAAATTGCCACAAGTGTGCACGATGGACGTGTAACGGTAAATGTCGTTCTATTGGGATTCCGTCCTCTAATCGAGATGATAAAATTGAATTCATTAAGGATGGACTGAGTAAGGAGAATTTGGGTAATATCCAACTTTCTCTTGAGACGCATCCTAGTGGAGACGTACAAAGAGAAATTCTTGATTTATGGCCGCAATTCCAAAGGGAATGGCAACATCTTGGGAATCTGATGTTAAAAGACCCTGTTTGCCAGCTTGTAAGAAAACTGGATGGGAAGCATATCCTCGACTCATAGAAGGCGTTTAAGCCGTTTCTGGACGTAAAACCAGAGGAAGATGTGAGCCACAATCACAACTACAATAAATGACTTCTCAGCTTTTGGTTTGATTTGCAATAACTTTATTTCAGTTTAATTTACGTGTTGTTCGATTTGTGTAATTATTCTCGTTTTTTTTTGCATTGGTCTTTTACGATTGATTTTTCTTCTCTTTTTTGATTTTCTTCCTGAAATCACGCAAAAATCTTTTGTTAGGTTAACATTTTCTTCTGACAGGTCAAATACACTTTCGGCGACATTATTACTCTTGTCTGATTCACTACTCAGTCCTCTATATATTACACCATGTACTCATTCTCTTTCAGGCACTCGAAAAAGAAAAAAAAAATGGAAAGCACTTCGTCCCAGCGCATTAAAAAAATTTGTGTCTTTGGAGGTGCTTATCCAGGGAAAAATAACATATTCGCTGATGAAGCCATAAGAGTTGGAGTAATACTTGCCCAACAAAAGATCCACTTGATTTATGGAGGCGGTAGTACGGGTTTAATGGGAGCAGTCGCTACAGCAGCACACGCCGGAGGAAGTCCAGTTCTAGGAATCGTGCCAAAACTATTCACAGATTTTTGTGGACCTACCGTGGGTAAGGAAATACAAGTCTGGAGTATCCCTGAACGGATAACAATCATGTACCATTCTGCCGATGCATTCATTGCCTTACCAGGAGGTCTGGGTACATTGGAAGAAATAGCTTGCGTGGCTTCTTGGTCATCTTTGGTCACAAATAAGAAACCCATTGGTTTGCTTAATATTAATGGTTATTTTAGTAATTTACTTTCATATTTAGATAATGCTGTGGATAATGGATTCATGTTTTCAGAGGCAAGGAGAACCATAATTTCTGCTACAACCATTGAAGATTTACTCAAAAAGCTACAAGCTTATGAGTGTTTATCTGCTACGGTTGTTTCGCAAACGCTCGGAAAAAGAAAAAGAGATATGGACGAGCAAGGAGTGGATTGCACTTTGTCTTTGTGACATTATCTAACATTTTGCTTGTTGTGTCTCAGTTATAATAAGTGGTTAGCAACCTCTGCAGGTAATATCTCCTAAATTCTACCTTTAAAATTTGACATTGGGGACAATGTCATATTTTAGTAGGGGGTAAGGGACATATTTTGCTAAAAAAAAAAAAAAAAAAAAAGAAAAAAAAAAATTTGTTGTGTTTTAAGACATTTAGAAGTATTCATTCTGAACAAGGTCTGAGTAAGGGAGACTTGAGACATACCTTGTCAGTTTGATTTAATCTTCTTCTTCAAAAAAACAAAAAAAAAAAAAAAAAAAAAAAAAAAAAAAAAAAGCATGTTTAGACTTAGTGTGTTTTTTTTAGTTACTTTCAATACAATGATGAGATATGAATTGCATAAGTCTAAAACAGATTTATTAGTGAAAAGATTTTCATGAGAATTGAGCTTGATGTCAACCTTTTTATGAGCCAATGTTAATATGATATGTTGATTGAGAAAGAAGCATGTTTAGACTTAATCTGACTTGTATAATCATCTTTGTGAGTTTTTGAGCCTATAATGATTGATGCATTATACAAATCAATCTAATTTCTTTCTTGAGTGCTCTTATGATTACATGATTCTCTAGAACTTGCTTTAAACCGTTTGAGACTATATTGATACATGTGACAACATGAATATGATAGAGGCATTAGGATTATAACCAGAGCCAAACAGCCATCCATTATTAATGTTCTACGAGAACATCCCCACTAGTGAGCCAATTTGAGCCTACATTAAATATGATGTTTTATTGGTAACCACAACTTACACCTAGCCTAAATATACTTATATCCTTACCCTTGTTCTAAAGATGAATTTTATATTTTGAGACATATTGCAAAAAAACAAGGGATATTTTTATTTGAAAATTTGGGTTAGAAACAAAAGATAAGTGTGGGGGAAGAAAAGAAAAGAAAAAGTCAAGAGAAAAAGAAAGGGATCATTGTCAAATACATTCCCATATTAAAAAAAAAAAAAAAAAAAAAAAAAAAAAAAAAAAAATCTTCTCTTGAACTTCTAGAAAAAGATGTTACAAAGTTGGTTAGAATGATGCAAAGGCTCAACATGAATATTTAGCCTATGTTATTATGTGCTTTATAAGAGTTTTGAGAAGTTTTATTTGTATGATCTTATTATGTCTCTAAAATCTATGAACTCTTTGGAACCTTTGTGATATCTTTATCCTTTTGTTCTTTAACCACATTATAACCCTTTGGCCCCATTACAACCTTGAATAAAGACCTCTTGATTTATGAAGTTGTATGATCTAAATAGTGGAGAATAGGTGGACAAGCAAGCATATGGTAGAAGTGTTTTCATGAGATTGATTGAGTGTAAACACTTTACCACTACTTTAAAGAGTGAAAATCAAGAGAGTATCCCATGTGAGAAGTTGAGATTAAGTTTGAATATACACTATTTTGATTGAAATATGTTATGTTATTATTGGCTTAACTCAAACTATTTACATTCAAGCAAGATTTTTTGTGAATTTCTTTAAGCTATTGATTAGTTTTTAAGACTTGTCCAATGATTATCTCTAATTTATATTGGAAGGATTAGTTATAATTATTATTTTTAGTTTTTCTTATTTCTTCAATGTTTGTGGGTATCGTCCGAGTAAACCCTCACGAGACTAAACTCGTCCACTAGGGACACCTAGGGGTTTAAAGGCTTGTGTCACATGCTAAGTGCCACCGTGATTTCCTACGAAAATGGATTAGATTAGATTTTCTTATTTTATTTTTTTTTTTTATTGAGTCGTTGCTAGGGACTAGCAACAATCTAAGTATGGGGGTGTGATAACTCGTATAATTATATAGTTTTTAGTTATTTTTTATTATTGTTTTGTGTCAAATACGAGTTATTATTGTTTAGTCTAATTGTGTTTATGATCTTTTATATTTTTATGTAATTTGGTGTTTTTCACAAGTTTCTTTGAGTGATTTCAGATTACTAGAATTAAGGGCAAATCCAGTTCAGTTCCAGTTCCGACACCTTTTGCCATATCAGCTATATCTCGAGTTTCACTGAAGCAATAAGGCTGAACTTTGTATCCCTGCAAAGCTAAGAGGCATATCTATCTTTTTCATGTTTTACACTTCTTGAAACGGAGTCGTTTTCCCTAGCGAAATCGACCATCAAGTTGGCTGATGTGCAATGACGTCTGTTCTGCACCGTTTTGGTATTTTGACTATATCTTCCGATCCACGTGCGCAAATGATCTGATTCCAACGGCTATGGATCCGTAACTGATATGGGTATATTTTTCTAGAAGACCATTTTATCAGATCGAGCCTCCAACATTGACAAAATCGACCATCAAGCTGGCTGATCAGAATTGTCATACAATATGACGAAAATTGTTAGAAAAATGCACCCACCTATTATACCTACCTTTGAAATTTGTAAAGCTTGTCTCTTGTCATTTAGCCCTCCAAAATGTGTATAAATAGAGGGCCTTGGATGAGTATTGGGATACAATTGATACATTGGTAGGATAGCCATTGTAATAAAATTCTCTAAGTTTTCTTTTTCTTTCCTTTCTCTAGTTTTCTTTTTCTTCTTACATTTCTTTTCATTTTATTCATATCTAGTATGTGTTTCTAATCATATTGTTGAGGTGATGAGGTGAAGCTCTTGGTAAATGCTAAGGTTAGTCTCTTAAACATGAGCTAAAATGAATCATCATTTATAAGCACTAGCATAGATAATATTTTCTTTTGGTTTAAAATCATACTTGCAAAGTAGAGATCTTGATTCATTATTGACAATGAAAATGGCACAGTAAATGCTTGGTTTCATAACCTTGATTTGTTGTAGACATATACCTTGGCATAAGGAATGCTTGGACTCTTTTTATGAGTTTTGAGGACACCAAATGAACATAATATCATATGCTATGGACGTTGGACAATTTGGACTGAATTGCTAAACCTTCCGATTGGAACCTCCCTTATGTGTGGATTTCAATTGTGTAATAAAACAAGATTAATCTTAGCATAACACCAAGAGTGGATTCTCTAACCTCAACATCCTTTCTTATTGTTTTTTATATTTTGTTTAATTTCTTTTATGTTATTTTATTTATTTTGTTCTCTAATATCTTGTTTATTTTGTTTTGTTGTTGATTCCCTAATATCTTGTTTACTTTCTTTTTCTTATATATTTATAAACTTATACTTACTAATACGCTTCCCTGTGGTTCGACCTCGGACACCCGAGAATTTATTACTTGAACATAACCTGCACTTGGGTTTACAACTCTTAATTGAGTTTCCATCACATGGTATATTCTAAATGGAATAAAATGATTTAAATGACATGGCAAATGTAAATGATATGGCATATTTTGAATGACATGGCATATTCTAAATAATATAATCTAAATGACATAGAATATAATCTAAGTGACATGAAATGACATGAAACATAAAAAATGCTATCATAAAATATGCATGAAAATAAAATAAAAATGCATGAACATAGTATATGCTAAATAATGTGACAAAAATGAATAACTAAATAAAAAGCATAGAATAACATATAATATTCAAAGACATATAAACAACATAACACCATAAAATAAATCAAAATAATAACAATATCATAGAAATAATCAAAAAAATCACATATTATATAGTATGCATGGACATAGAAAATGCAATGCATGAAAATGTATTTTTTCCTTTAATTAAAGAAATCTGTATATCTAAAAAGATATCTGACTACCTTAGGAAATATGTCAAATTAAATTTTCTAAAATCAAAATACTTTGTGATTATTTGAAAACAATTTTGAAAATCTTGGATTAAAATTAAAAACCTAGCCAAACCCTTTAAAAATAGCTCTAATTTCCTAAATTTAAAATGACTTGACCACCCTTAACCCGAGATTTATAAAATCATTTTTTTAGTTTAAAAAGACTTAGAAACTATCCTAAGGCAGTAGCTAAAGCTTCTAACCAACCCCCTCTAAATGCCTTAGCCAAATTCAACAATTGTTTTTCTTTTGAATTCAAAACTGCCTCTAATATCCAGTTTTGACACAATATTTTTTAGCCTATTTTTAAAAATTAAAAAAAATCTAAAACATTTACTGGAGACTCATAACATGTAAAAATACACAAGAAAAAATTGGCTTAATTTTTTGATTAAAGATAACTACGTAGAAAAATCGGGAAAGTACAAGTACTGGATGAAAAACTGTTTTGCTAAAACACATTTTTTTGCCTTTGATAAAATCATTTAAAAATCAAAGTAAAATTGTTGGAGATCATCCTAAAGACCTAAAAATAGTAGCTAAAACATTTAAAAACCTTTGAAAAAAATTGGCTAAGTTAAAAAAATCACAAAGGTAGAATAATCAATTTGACAACCTTTTAATTTTCCACAAGTATGCTCAAGTGAGCATGACTTTGAGCCATTGATTGGAATGACATGGAATGCATGTGGCATGACATGGAATGCATGAAAATACAGCAAAGTGAATGCATGAAATGCATGGTTTAAAGTCTAGTGATATGAAAAATGCATGGCATAAAGAACCTAAATGCCTAGCATGAGTTTGCATCACAATAAATGCTATCCTAACTTAATATACATGAACTAGTGTCTAAATGACATGTCATAATGAAAATGGCCTAGTGCCTAAATGACATGAGAAATGACATGCCATAGGAAAATGGCCTAATGTATAAATGTCATGGAAAAACAACATGGCATATGAAAATAGCCTAATGCTTAAATGACATGTAAAATGACATGCAATAATAAAAATGGCCTCGAGCTAAATGACATGTGAAATGACATGGCATATGAAAATGGCCTAATGTCTAAATGTCATGGAAAAATAACATGGCATATGAAAATGGCCTAATGCTAAATGACATGTAAAATGACATAGAATAATAAAATGACCTAAACTTAAATGACATGGAATAATAAAAATGGCCTAAAGCTAAATGACATGGCATATGAAAATGGCCTAATGTCTAAATGTCATGGAAAAATAACATGGCATATGAAAATGGCCTAATGCTAAATGACATGTAAAATGACATAGAATAATAAAATGACCTAAACTTAAATGACATGGAATAATAAAAATGGCCTAAAGCTAAATGACATGGCATATGAAAATGGCCTAATGTCTAAATGTCATGGAAAAATAACATGGCATATGAAAATGGCCTAATGCAAAATAATGTAAAATGACATAGAATAATAAAATAACCTAAACTTAAATGACATGGAATAATAAAAATGGCCTAAAGCTAAATGACATGTGAAATGACATGACATATGAAAATGGCCTAATGTCAAAATGTCATGGAAAAATAACATGGCATATGAAAATGGCCTAATGCTTAAAGAAAATATACATGGCCGAATGGCCTAGGAACCAAAGTGTTGTGCGAAATGTCATGTAAAATGACCTAACTAAATGCTATGGAAGATGATATGAAAAATGGAAATGGCCTAAACTATATGATAACAGCCCCTAGATTCAAAAATATGACATAAATCAAAAGAAAAAGATGGTTAGCAAGAATATTAATATACATAAAGATAAACAATAATAGAAATAAGTAAGTAAACAAATAAATAACAAAGCGATGAGCTCCATGGTTGGTATATTGGACAAAGCCCCCCTAACCATTATCTCTTGATTTTCATCAAGGTCATGAAGCCTTTTCAATCTCAAAATCATAAAAAATAACTAAGGTAAGAAAAAAAATATCGAGATGAGCTCCACGGTTGGTATATTGGACAAAGCCCACCCTAACCATTATCACTTGATTTTCATCAAGATCGTGAAGCCTAACCATTGTTTTATTTATTTTTTGAAAAGCAAGAACAATAAGAAAGATGTAAAAAAAATGGAAGGAAATCACATGGAAAACAACAAATAAAGCATGAGGAAGAAAAAGAAAAAATGTAGTGGCAATGGTAGAATGGCTACCTTAACAAAAGCTTTTCTTCCTTTCTTTCAAAGCCCTTTTTTTTCAATTAGCTACTGACTTCCCTTCTCCAATGCTGAGCTACTTAAGAAAAAATAAAACATTCCCCCCTCTCTCATGCTTGGCCGAACGGCCCCTCAACCATTGGATGATTTTTGCACTTTTTCTCCTCCAATCTTGGCCCTTAGATTAAGATATTTTCATGACAACATAAAAATGTCATCTTGCCAATTGATAGCAGCCCTTACGATGTGTACTCAGCCCTTGTAATAACCTCAGCCCTTAGATGTAAAAAGATGACCAATCCCATGCACTCCCTTGCTTACCCCTTTGAGTGCCTACCCCTAGATGAGTTGTGCTCATCTTTCTTCTTCCATTCTTGGTCATTGGATGAGGACAACATAAAAATGAAATCTTGTAGATTAAATCTAGCCCTTAACATGTGTACTCAGCCCTTGTAGATGGCCTAATCTATTGGATGAAAAGGGATAATCTCATGCACTCCCTTGCTTGGCCGAATGGATGCCTACCTTTGGATGAATTGGGCTCATTTTTTTTCTTCTATTCTTGGCCATTAGATGAGGGTTCTTTCATGAAAAATAAAAATGTCATTTGGCATTTAAACTTGGCCATTGGATGGTGCATTCAACTTTTCTACAAGGCACCTAAGCATTTGCAAGATACTAGTGGTAGCATGTGAGCTTGGTAGTGACTAAGGAATTAAATTGATCAAGCTTCCCTCTTCTCCTCTTTGCTGGCTGATCAAAGGAGGTAAAATCCCAAAAACTCCTTCTTCTTTCATATTTTTCTTAATTATAAATTTGCCCTTTCGGTTTCTTCGATAAAATGACCTTTTTGGCCCTCAAACCTAAATAAATAGCAAACGGACTCCAACTTTGAATTTTATTTTTTCAATACTTCCAAAATAATAAAAAATTGAATTCTGGAAGTTTACAAAATTTTTCGAGTCCATTTGCTGTTTATTTCAGATTAATTTCCAAAATTGCCCTTTAATGCACCCGAACTTTTGTCATTTTGTAAACGAGCTTCGAATCTAGATTTTTCTTCACCAATGTCATCCAAATAATTTGAAAGTGTGATCTGGAAGTTTTCAATATTTTTGGAGCTTATTTGCTATTTTTCAGGATTTATCTGTTTGAATTTTTGCATAAGGGACCCGGATTTGGCCATTTTGCAAACGAACTCCGAATCCGGATTTTATTGCGCCAATATCTTCCAAATAATTTAAGAATGAGATCTGTAAATTTTCAGAATTTGTGGAACTCATTTGCTATTTTTTCAAGATTTATCCTTTTGAATTTCTGCATAGTGGACCCGGGATTTGGCTATTTTGCATACGAACTCCGAATCAAGATTTTCATTCTCCAATCTCTTCGAAATGATTTAAGAATGAGATCTGCAAATTTTCAGAATTTTGGAGTTCATTTGCTATTTTTCCCAAATTTTCCAATTTTGCCCTTTTGCCTCTAAAGCCCGGTTTTGCTCAAAACAAGTCCGATTTTCAGATTTTCTTCAAACTGAGCCTTGGGATATCCTTTTTTAATCACTCCTCATCAATTAGGGGCTTTAGTTTTACCAAATTGGGCCATTTCTGTAATTCTTCCAAATTTTACCGAAATCCACCAAAAACCCTAATTCTCTGTTTTCTTCCGAATTGACTTTTCTTTTAGTTTTTCTTTCAAGTAGCTTCTCCATTACCTGTAGTCGGTGCTTATATTTAATTTGGGACTTTCAATTTGACCAATTTGATCGTTAAAGCACTTTTCTCCAAATTTCTCGAACTAGGGTTTTCTTTCTACTGAGATTCCGTAACCCAACTTTCGACCTCCATATCTTTCAATGTAGACCTCGGATTATAAAAATTATTTCACCATCTTTCAATTGAAATTCAAATCTTGATTTTGAAAGTGGGTTGACTTTTTCAGTAGTTGACTTTTTGTTGACTTTTTTGTGGTTGACTTTTTCTGTCTGATTTCTTAGACCAAGTCACAGAGTACCACCTGCAGGATGAGAAAAGTCTTTTTGCATTTTGAAACATCAATTTAGGAGGAAAACATACCTGATTTAGTGGTCCGAACAAAATTAGGTGTCTAAGTCATTTCTCATATCAAGCATGAATATTCTCATTGAAAAACAATCCTCAGGGGAAATAGATACATAGAATTCTCATTTTTACATTTGGAATCATTCGAATTCACATATGCACAATATCACACTTTTCTTCTTCTTTTTTCTTTTTTTATTTTCTTCAAGCATAGTATCTTCAATTTGTCGGCGTTCATAAGATTTCTCAAGTCATCACCGTTCATCCGAGTTAAGATCAATGCTCCTTCAGAAAAAGCTTTTTTTACCATATAGGGTCCTTCCCAGCCCATTTTCTGTGAGGATCTTTCACAATAGGGAGAACTTTCCTCAGTACCAACTCTCTCTCTCGAAACTTCCTGGGGCAAACCTTCTTGTTGTGGGCTCGGATCATCCTCTTTTGATACATCTGCCCATGACAAATTACCTTCAGCCTTTTCTCCTTTATGAGATTCAACTGTTCATAGCGAGCTCTAACCCATTCTGCCTCTTCTATGCCTACTTCTATCAAAACACGAAGTGAAGGGATTTCAACATCAATAGGTAGCACTGCCTCCATCCCGTATACCAATGAAAATGGCGTGGCACCCGTAGATATGCGAACTGAAGTACGGTATGCGTGGAGAGAAAAAGGCAAGATCTCATGTCAATCTTTGTACAGATCAGTCATTTTTTTCAACAATCTTCTTTATGTTTTTATTGGCTGCTTCTACTGCTCCGTTCATTTTCGGATGATAAGACGTCGAATTATGATGCTTGATCTTGAACTGTGTACATATTTCCCTCATCATCTTGTTGTTCAGATTGAGAGCATTGTCCGAAAGTATTCTCTTCGGAAGTCCATATCGACACATAATCTCTTTCTTAACGAATTTGCACATCACTGACTTTATTACATTGGCATAAGAAGCTGCTTCTACCCACTTTGTGAAGTAGTCTATGGCTACCAGGATGAAACGGTGTCCATTTGAAGCTTTTGGGGTAATAGGCTCGATCATATCCATTCTCCACATTGAAAATAGCCATGGAGCTGTCATGACATGCAGCGGCGATGGCGACACATGAATCTTTTCGGAATATATCTGGATCTTATGGCACTTCCAGGAATAATTAATGCAATCCCCTTCCATGGTTAGTCAATAGTATCCTACCCTCATAATCTATTTAGCCAGCATGTGGCCATTGGCGTAAGTGTCGCATATCCCTTCGTGGACCTCTTCGAGAATTCACTAAGCTTCAGCAGAGATGACACATCTCAACAGAACCTGGTCTTTCCCTTTCTTGTAAAGGATTTCACCGTCTAAGACAAAATCCATTACCATTCTTCTCAAGGTTCTCTTATCATTTTTCGTTCCTTGTTCTGGGTACTTTTGACTCTTGATGTATTGCAAGATGTCGTAATACCAAGGGTGACCATCTGTTTCTTCTTCGATACTCAAGCAGTGGGTAAGAGACTTGTATATGCTCATCTTAATTGCCACAACTTCGGCTCCTTCATTCACTTTAAACATTGATGATAAAGTGGCTAAAGCATCTGCCATTCGATTTTGCTCTCGGGGCAAGTAATTGAAAACCACTTCTTTGAACTCCTCAATTAAGCCCAGTATAAGCTCTTGATATCGGATTAGCTTTGCATCTTGGGTTTCCCCTTCTCACGCAGTTGGTATATTACCAGGGATGAATCTTCGAAGACCTCTAAGATTTTGATCTTTCTTTCTATGGCGGCACGAAGACCCATAGTACATGCTTCATACTCAGCGATATTGTTTGTACAGTCAAAATCCAATATGGCGATGAAAGGATAATAATCTTCCTCAAGGGATATGAGCACTGCACCGATCCCGTGCCCCATCGCATTAGATGCGCCATCAAAGTACATTTTCCAAGTTTTCTTCTCTGAGTAAGTCCCTTTTGCTTGTGAAACACACATTAAGTCTTCGTCAGGGAAATCAAAGTCTAGAGGCTCGTGATCCTCCACCGCTTGGCTTGCTAGGAATTCGGCTACTGCGCTACCCTTTATAGCTTTTTGGCTCACATATACAATATCATATTCGAAAAGCAACACTTGCCATCTTGTCGTTCTTCCTAAAAAGAAGGCGCCTTGAATACATATTTGAGGGGATCTAGTTTTGCAATCAGCCATGTCGTGTAATACAACATGTACTGTCTGAGCCTTTTGGCAGTCCAAGCTAGGGCACAACAAAGCCTTTCTACCAATGAATACTTCAGCTTGTACTTAGTGAACTTTTTGCTGAGATAGTAGATGGCCCATTCTTTCTTTTCGGATTCATCGTGTTGCCCCAACACACATCCCATGGACCTTTTGAATACTGGCAAATACAATATCAGCGGCTTTCCTGGGACTTGTGGCATTAGTATCGGTGGGTTTGACAGATAATGTTTGACCTTATCAAAGGCTATCTGGCATGCTTCATCCCATTTTCCTGGATCACACTTTCGGAGTAACTTGAAGATTGGGTCGCACTTATCGGTTAATTGAGAAATGAACCGAGCGATATAATTCAACCTACCCAAAAAGCTTCTTTCTGAGTAGCTCTTAATAGCTTTCACTTTATTAGGATCAATTTCAATCCATTTCTGGCTAACAAAGAAGCCCAGTAACTTTCCTGAGGTAACTCCAAAAGTACACTTTGCCGGGTTGAGTTTAAGTTAGAATTTTCTCAACCTTTCAAAGAGCTTTTTAAGATTCGCAATGTGTTCGTCCTCTCCTTGCGACTTTGCTATCATATCATCGACATAAACTTCGATCCCTTTGTGCATCATGTCATGGAACAAAGTTACCATGGCTCTTTGATATGTTGCCCCAACGTATTTCAACCTGAACGGCATTACCTTATAACAAAAGGTTCCCCACATTGTCACGAATGTGGTTTTCTCCATATCCTCCGGTGCCATCTTAATCTGATTATACCCTGAGAACCCATCCATGAATGAAAACATGGAATTCTTGGCTGTATTATCGACTAGAGTATTAATGTGAGGCAACGAGAAATTATCCTTAGGACTTGCCCTGTTCAGATCCAGGTAATCGACATACATCCGTACTTTGCTGGGTATTTTGCCACTTCCAAGAATCCGGCATCGAATTGCTTTTTCACCTCTTCTTTCACTTTTAACAGCATTTCGGGCCTCATTCTTCCCAATTTCTGCTAAATTGGCTTGCAATCTTGTTTTAACGGAAGTTTGTGAACCACGATATCAAGGTCCAACCCAAGCATATCTTGGTACGACCATGCAAACACATTCGCGTATCAAATTTTGCTTTATCGATGGTGAAATGGCAGTCCCAATCTTGACTTCTTTTATTTCTTCCCCTTTCCCCAAATTTATCACTTCCAACTGCTCTCTATGAGGCAATACTTGTTTTTCCTCTTGTTCTATTATTCTCAACAAATCTGGAGGCAACTCACAGTCCTCGACATCTTCGTTAGCGTCGAAATCACCCGTACAGATGGGTTTTTCAAAATCAATTTCAGAATTATTGACAGGACGGTCCTCATATTTCGTATTCGGGCACCTGTAAATAGATGGGGAAGAAACAATATAGGAAGGCATATAGGCAATAATAATGAAAGAATGAAGACACATCAATATGAAGAAAATGCATCGTGATTGTTATTTATTAAATGATAAGCCTTAAACATGAGCCCATACAAAGGATTCTTAATGCCCTTGGGCAGAGGCAATTAAGGTTGATTTAGAGTATTACACTGGAGTAGACCTAAAAACTATAGTAAGTTCAGTCACACTCCAGTTGGTCAATTCATAACCCGAAGGGCACGGGAGCACCATCCAAATAGTGCCTTTCTTTTCTAGCTTATTTGTTTCGGCCATGCCGACCATCATTCCCTGTGGCTGCTTATCTTCAAACCCGTAGAACTTCTCAAATGCTTGTTCCAGCATAACCATCACATCCTCAAAATTCTTATCACTAAGTTGGTGACTTGCTGAGCAAAAAATGTGAAGGATTGGAGGGAAAGTCATAGGTTCCCATTCCACATCCATACCCGAAAGTTGAGCCACCCTCATCTTTCGGTTCTTCTCAACTTGTTTTTTTTCTCGTGGGTTTTAGGGAGGTACCCAAGACCAAAACGGTCTTTCTTTTCGGCCTCTTCGATTGCTCTGGCCATTCCTTGGAGATATCTTCCTTGTACTTTTTGGCTCGACAACCTTTTCCAACTGTCATCTTTACCCCCAACCTGGTATTCCTGGATAACCTCGGCTCTAAAATTTTATGTTCCTCGATGATGAACACAGCATTGACGAATTCCAGTGACCTGAATAAACACTCTACGACATCTTCGTTCACTTATATGTAAAGGGTATCTGTGGATGCTGAAGCTACGATATCTTCTTCTCCTGACACATTGACCAGGCGCCCTTCCATCACAAATTTTAGCTTTTGATGTAGGGATAATGGCATAGCCCCGGTAGAGTGAATCAACGGCCTTTCCAGCAAGCAATTGTAAGATGGGGTGATGTCCATCACTTGAAAATAAACCTTATAGGTATAGTGACCTATCTGAAGCAGGATTTCAATGCTTCCCATCACCTCCCGACGAGTGCCATCAAAGGCTCTGACAACGGTATGACTCGGGAGCATGGAGGTCATATCAATTGGCAGCTTTGATAAGGTTGCTAATGGCATCACATTTAAAGAAGATCCGTTGTCGAGAAGTACTCGGGGTAAAATGTGCCCCTTATAAGTAGTGGTAATATGAAGAGCCTTAGTGGATCCTATTCCATTTGGTGGTATCTCATCATAACTAAAAGAGATATAATCATCTGTTATGATGTTTCCCACCAATCGGTCTAACTTCTCTACCGATATGTTGTTAGCCACATAAGCCTGGTTCAAAATTCTCAGCAGAGCATTCCGATGGGGCTCTGAGTTTAACAGTAGTGAAAGAACTAAAATCCTCGTCGGTTGGCGGTGCAATTGTTCTACTACACTATACTCGCTGTGCTTGATGAACTTTAAGAACTCGTAGGCTTCCTTCTCATTCGCCAGCTCTTTTACTTTATTAGTTGGAGCTGGATCTTTCTCCACTTCACCAGATTGTTCTACCACCATAGGTTCTGGCTCTGCTGTCTTTTTTCGTTTGTCAGGTCCTCTTGTCTTTCCAAGTTCAACTGTCCTCGGGGCATAACATCTATCGCTTCGGGTTAGATGTCCTACTCCAATTACATCCACGACAGCTGCCTGATGGTTCAAAGATCCCAGCATTGCCATATTGTATTCATAGTTCCATGGAATCGTCTTATCCCCTTTGTAAGGAAAAAGTGATGGCAATTCTATGATCATCTTCGGAGTGGGTCCCTCGACTACTGGAATAGCCTTTACCTCGGGCTCATCATAGTATATGATCAGGGGTCTGTCCACCCCATAACCAGTTTCATTCTTTAGGATCCTCTACCTTTTCAGAAAACTAGGCCTCGCCCATGTCCATCATCTTTTGAATATTTTCTAAGAACTCTTCGCAGCCCTAAATGTCATGCCCCTTACACTCATGGTATTGGCAAAAGTCCTCTAACTGGCTGACTATTTTTCTCATATATGATTTTTTCTTAATGAGCCCTGCCTTGACCATCTCTACCCAGACTCTGATCATTGGTGTTTTTACTTTCCTGACATCTCGTTTCACCTTTTCAAACTCTCCCGACATTATCGTGTTAACCTTGGCCTCCGTATGAGTAGACAACGAGTTACCTGTGATATTAGGGTCATTTTTCGATCCGAATTTCAAGATTCCTGCATCAATAAGGCTTTGGTCCTTGCGCTTGAAAGCAGTGCAGTTCTCGGTTGAGTGTCCTTGGATGCTCGCATGGTATGCGCAATGAGCGTTGGAATCATACCATTTGGGATAAGGAGGTTTAAAAGGTTGTAGATAAACAGGTGCAACGAGTTGGCCTTGTAGAAGCTTCGGGTATAACTCACAGTAGCTAGTGGGGATAGGGTCATATTGAGGCTTTTGGGTATTCCTCACAAGCCTTTGATCATTTCGGGGAATGTTTTGAGTGTTTGAGGTAGTGTTTGGTGGAATGCTGAGGAGATAAGCCAGTCAGATATGGTTGCTGTGGTATGGCTGTATAGGGAAAAAGGTTTTCAGTGAGGCTGTTTATAGCTGGATAGTATGGATTGTAGGTTGAGTAAGGTGTATAGGGTGTGGGAGGTGAGCAAGGTCGGTTATTGAAACTGACTAGATGAGCCTCCTTTTTTTTTTCTTGGCAAGAGTTGTTTTCTTATGGGCGGCTGGTTCCCCACTATCCATCTTCCCTCTTTTGATAGCAGTTTCGATCATCTCCTCGGATATGACCATATTTGTGAAATTTTTAGTGGCATTACCCACCAACTTTTCATAGTATGGCGTCTTCAGAGTATTGATAAAGAGAACCGTATTTCTTTATCAGTCAACGGTGGCTGCACCTGGGTAGCCATGTCTCTCTATTTATGGGCAAACTGTTTGAAGCTTTCAGTAGCCTTCTTCTCCATATTTTGCAGGGATAATCTGTCAGGTACCATGTCAGATACGTGCTTGTAGTGTTCCAGAAAGGCCCTAGCTAAGTCCGTCCATGAACGGGTCTTGCTTTGGGTGAGTTGATTGTACCATCGAGTGGCAGACCCAGTAAGGCTATCTTGGAAGCAATGGATAAGTAACTTCCCATCACTATCATGTCCGGTCATCTTTCAGTAATACATCATCAAATGTACAAAAGGATTAGTGGTCTCGTTGTACTTCTCAGAATCTGGCATTTTCAACTTAGGTGGGATCACTAAACTAGAGACTAAGCTCATCTCTTTAGCATCGAGGCTTCCAAACAACTCAAACCCTTCCTCAACCCTCAGCCTTTCTTCTAATATCTGATACTTCTTTTGTGATTCAGCTGTTTCAACCCTTTCCAGCTCTGTCGTTTTTACCTTTTCTTGTTCGGTGAGATCATCTAGGTCTGTGATATCGATAAGATCTGTCAGGATTGCCCCAAGATTTACCCCAATTGGCATATATTTCTGTTCTTCTGGGTTGGTTTGAACATACAAGGAAGGCATCACTGCTGTCGGTGGTGGAATTTTTGTATTCTACGAAGATTGGTCGTTTGTCAATACGGCTTCTTGCTGACTCTCTTTGCCCCTTTGATTTCCTTATTCTAATCCTAAGGCTGAATTTTCCGTGTGTCCCTTTCCCTTAAATGAGGCGGACACCAGCTCCATTAGTTTATTCATCTGATCTCTTGATTCGGCCTAAGATTTGGCTAGCTGTTCCCTTAACTCATCCTATGCTTTTTCCATTCGCTCCATTCGGGCAATCTGTTCATTTTCCATGATCCTGACTTGCGATCAAGTATTGTACTAATGCGGAGTGCTTCTCTCTGGAAGTTTCGAAGGACTCCCAATTTCTAAACCTTGGTGTAAATACCACGGATTAGAATTTCATCACACATTATTCCTTTTTATTTATTAAATGTGTCCAAGGATGAATAAAAGAATCAATGCATGACTAATCAAACAAATGAATGAATGAATGTATGCCTCTATAATTGTATGAAATGATGCAAGTAATGGTATTTGCCTTAAGATCAAATTCCAACACAAAGGTTTTTCATTAATTCATAGAAACTTGTTACATATCATCTCCTAATCTCAGGTTACATAGAAATATTGATCTGCTCATACTGGTCTTATGCTTCCTCTAGGAAGTTCAATAGATGTTGTCCATGTTTCCCGGTCGGGTTGACATCCTGTCTCAAAGTCTTCACTTTCTTCACCATCTCTCTTGCCTTAATCACAGCCTTACGGATCTTCCTGGTCAAGTGGTCTATATACTTTTTTCGCCCCAAAGTTTCTGTCTTTCACCTCATGCTAGCATCTACAACTAAATCATTTTCTTAGCTCCACTTGGTTTCCCTCTCTCGGCATTCCCGAATGATGGCAATGATGTCAGCCCTCTAGACTTGCAACTGATGCTCTAGGGTCTGGATGGTCGCATGGAGCGTCTCATTCTTCTTGCGTAGCATGGATGTCTTTTCCCTCTCATTTCCCAATCTGGCTTTCAACAGTTCATTCTCTTGTAGGCACCTTTCCATCTTGGCCGAAACCAATGAGCGTGCATCACACCACTTCTGCCGCTCATAGACAAGTCTGGACTCCTTTTCCTTGCTTTCCTTAGCCTTGCCCTTCTAGAATTCCAATTCTTTCTAAAACTTTTCTATCTCTCTCTCATGTGTACCAACAAGTCTGCTAGTCTCAGTAAATTTCCTTTGGCCCTTAGCTTCTTGTTCTCTTGATGCAAATCTTTTATTTCAGATTGTGCCGTGTCTCGCTCTTTAGCCAATCTCCGTGTCTTGGCTTCTTGGATCTTAAGGTCGATCCTCAAATCTTTGACTTTCTTTTGAAGCTTATCATATTCTCGCTTCAGTTTCCCTTTGTCCTTTTCCAACTCATGCCTGACAATCTCAACTTCTAATGGCTTTATGGGTTCTAGCTGAAGTGTTACTGGATGAACAGAGGTGTCTTTGGCAGGAAGCACAATGTCATAGACCCTTATGGCTCTCCATACCTGATATGCAAGGGTAGCATTGTCAGTGTACCTACCCACTTGTGATCGGTGTAACTTCTTCTATGCTTTGATAACTTCATGTATCTTTCCTATATATCCAGACCCATCATAGGAGAACTCCATCGAAATAAGCTCATGAGTCATCGGGATAAACTGTTCGGATCCATATTGCCTCCGTACTAGTAATGGTGCATAGCTAACTGCCCCCCAAATTCCCAACAGTGGAACCCATTAATTTTCACCACAACGGTACAAGATCAACCTAAGTGGCATCCACGGAGCCCTCCAAGTTATATCTTCTCTACCTAAGTGACGAAGAGTCCTGATCCATTGCTTCTTATCCCCTTTCTTTGACCATTTTTCCTTGTTGAACTCTCGGAGGGGACTAAAAGTTTTTATGTAAGGGCAAAGTTTTCTGCTATCATCACCCCAAAAATGACTCTGAATCCAGACATAGAGGAGCTGTACACAACCCTTGAAACATCCTTTACCTCTTCCTTGATAGTAACTTAGTGACCTGATCGTTTCAACAAGAATGGCAGGGGAAGGGTCGATTTGCTTGTTCAAACGATCGAAGAGATCTACCACGGCCGGTTCGAAGTGACCTTCTATCTTCGGGAATAGGACTAAATCGTAAATTGCCAAGGCAAAAACATCTACAATACGGTCATCATCCAGGTTATTCTTAATATAGTTTTGCAAAACTACCCAAGGAATGCAATCAGTCGAACCCTTTCTCTTTATATGTGGAGAATCAATCAGAAACTCTATACCCATCACTTTGGAAAGCTTTTTTCAACAGCTCGATGTCTTCTTCTCCTTCCAATAGATTTTATCCGGATTCGCTGACTCAATACGAAGCAAGATAGAATACTCCTCAATGGTGGGCACCATATCTTCCTGATTAAAAGTGAAACATCGATATGAAGGATCCCAAAACTGCACTATTGCCCTAATCCAATTCTCGTCCATCTTGACCGGAAGGAGTAAAGCTATGTCACCATATCTCCCGATGAACTTATCTTTCCTCGCAACTCCCCACTGTCTCCAAATTTCTTCTAACTCTGCTAAGTCGTTCTGAACAAAATCCAAGTGAACCGACTCAGGAAATGCAGACACAAAACCTGCGACCAAACAGTCTCCTTTGTTCCCCTAATGTCCCTCGGACTCAATCCTAACCTCTTGATATGTCTTGCTAACCACTGATACCGACATAAGGTCTTGAAGTTCCATGATTATAATGAAAATCCCTTCGGTTGGCACTCGGCTTAAGACAAATACCCCTTAAATGATTATGATGCATGGGATAGAAACCAAAACAAAACAGAACACGAGTCGGTACAGGGATAAAAGTAATCACAACAGTGTCATAAAATAGATAGTAAAAGGAGAGAGATGTTCCTCTGAGTGTTTCTTAACTTTGAGATATCTAAGAGAAAATGGGCATGGCTTCGCCTAGGTTTTCTATATGGAGTGGTATTAGGTTCTAAAAAGGCTCCAAATTACTCCTCACTGTCACCGGTGAAGGCTAGTAAGGCATCCGATCAAAATGGGTTCGATTTGTTAGAATACATTTCCCAGGCTTATGTGGAGGTTAACACCTCACCAAGCGTAGGTAATTTATACCGCAGGAGTGTTTCGCTAGCTTATGCAGAGGTTATCACCTCACGAAGCGTAGTTACTTCACTCCACCTAGAAAGACAGCACCCGGGTTGAGGGATCATGTTATGCAAATGCAAGTATAGTGTGTGAGGAGGAACAACAAACCTTTCACTACTACTTTACAACCTATAATTTAAAAATACCCCAACAATGCATTATAATAAAAACTGAATCAAATAAAAGAAAGCATTAGTCAATGAAAAAATAATGATAATACATAACACTTGGATAAACAGAGCACAATAATAATATGTATGCTCATGAAGATGAAAAGAAAAATTTTGTTATTTTCAAAATTCTCTTTATTTTACAAAAATGGAAATTATAATTAAATACCAATTAAAACCGACAAAATCGAGACTTTTGATAAAATGCGACTAACTTTAGATCTGACTCTCTAAAGTCCCCATTGGAGTCACCAAGATATCGATACGTGATCTTGTCACGGGGATCGAGGGGAGAAAAATAGATAGAGGAAAAGACGACTTAGTTCCTCTTAAGTTAAAATTGGGAAGTTTTGAAAACAACCTCTGAAAAAAGAAATGGAGTCATCACCAATCTTTTTTTGGCTAGGTGTGACCGGTCACCTATTAAAATCGATTTTGATAAATATTTTAAAATTAATTAAAACATTTTAAAAAAACCAATTTTGAAGTCTGCGCTTTTAACCAAAGAAAACAAGTGTGGGTTAGGGAGTCGGTTACGTGTGGGGAAAGATTAGCACCTCCACAACGTCCGTAGAAAATGGTACTTTATTAGTCATGTGTTATCTCGAGTCTCGATGAAAAGTCAGTTTTAGATTTGGTATTTGAAAATAATTCTCATTTTAAAAACAATCCTATTTTTGTTTGAGAATGATCCGAAATTTGTTATTGTAAAAATTTCTATATTCCCTGGCAAAGCGATAAAATATAGATTTTTTATTGATTTTAGAAATCTACGCATCATACTCTTTTTAAAAGGGTATTCCATCGTTAATATAGTTGATGAAGACTCCCCGGAAACCCGAAGGAGACTTCATGAATTATAATAACTCGGGGATATTGTCTTATTTTATTAAAAAATCTCAATTTTCAAAAAGTTGGATGATCATGAATGTGCAAATTAAAATTAAAACTTGAAGGTATAACATGCATGATTAACATGGCATGGCAAGCAAGTTATTATGGCATGACAAAATTAAATGACATAGCCAAAGAATAAATGACATGAAATATGAATGACATGGCATAAGAATGAGTGTCATGTGAATGAAATCGACATGGCATACAAAATGTCATGGCATATGAATGACATGGGACATGAATGAATGTCATATGAATGAATCGACATGGCATACAAAATGTCATGGCATATGAATGACATGGGACATGAATGAATGTCATGTGAATGAAATCGACATGGCAAACAAAATGACATGGCATATGAACGACATTGCATGAGAATGAATGTCATATGAATGAAATCGACATGGAAAACAAAATGACATGGCACATGAATGAATGTCATGTGAATGAAATCGATATGGCAAACAAAATGACATGGCATGTGAATGACATGGGACATGAATGAATGTCATGTGAATGAAATCGACATGGCAAACAAAATGACAGGGCATATGAATGACATGGCATAAGGAAGACATAGCATGAACATGAAGGACATAACATATATATAACCTAATCTATGGATGACATGGTGCAAATGACATGGCATGAGCAAATGGTGACATGGCCGAATAACATGGCACACTAAATGAATGACATGGCATAAACTAAGTGACATGACATGTGAATGAATGATATGGCATGTGAATGAATGACATGGCATAATCTAGATGACATGACATATGAATGAATGACATGGCATAATCTAGATGACATGGCATAACCTAGATGACATGGCATGTGAATGACATGGCATGGCATAATCTAGATGACATGGCATGTGAATGAATGACATGGCATAATCTAGATGAAATTACGTGTGAATGAATGACATGGCATGTGAATGAATGACATGGCATAATCTATATGACATGGCATGTGAATGAATGGCATGGCATGGCATAATCTAGATGACATGGCATGTGAATGAATGACATGGCATGCTAGACATTGTAAAATCTAATTAAGGCAACACGAACATAAAATGACATCAACATGGAATATTCATGGACATATAATTTTTCATGTAAGGAATCATACAAATAGCATACATCGAAAAATATTACCACACTCCGACAAACCCGGTAAAGCTCGAAAAATATTTATTTCTTACGATATTTATATGATTTCGAATAAAACAAAATCCAATATCTTTCAATTTCATAAACACGTGCGTTGAAGAATTTCCTAACCTCCCTGGCAACCCGGCAAAGATTAAGAACTAATTATCGCCAAGTGTTTAGGAAATCGAAACGCGCGTTTTATGTCAAATTAAAATTTAAAACATTTTAAAAACGCAATGCATAGAGATGTATTTCTTCCTTGAAGTAAGGACATCTGTATACCTAAAAAGATATCTGACTACCTTAGGAAGATACTTAAATCGGATTTTCAAAATTGAAAGACATTGGGCTTGGATATAAAAAAAAAATTGGAATTTTTGGATGAAAATGGCCTCATGGCCGAACCCCCCTTTAAAAGGCTTTATTTTTCTAGTTTTGAAATCCGAGTTGACCACCTATCGCAACCTAAAAAATAACAAGTCTCATCGCAAGACTTTATATTCATTAAGCGTGACATAAAAAAAAAACCCGAGGAAAAGTTGACTTAATTCCTCTAGAAAAACGAAAGTTTTGAAAATAACCTTGAAAAAGACATGGAGTCGTCACCAATCTTTTTTAGCTAGGTGTGATCAGCCACCTATTAAAATCGGTTTTATAAAACATTTTAAAATTAATAAAACATTTTTAAAACCAATTTCAAGTCTGCGTTATAAACCAGAGAAAATCGAAGAATCGGGTTCGGGACTCGGTTACGTGCGGGGAAGGATTAGCACCCCCACAATGCCCATATAAAACGGTACCTTATTAATCATCTGCTATCTCAAGTCTCGGTAAAAAGTTGGTTTTTAATTTAGTATTTCAAGTTAATTCCCAATTTTAAGAAAAATAATTCCAGTTTTAATTGAAAATGATCCGAAATTTATTAATTCAAAATTTTCCTATATTCCCCTACAAAATCGACAGAATATAGAAATTTTTATTCATTTGGAAAACTTTCCGAATCATTCTCATTTTTTGAAAGAAAGATATTCCTTTATTAATGATAATTGATGATATTCCCTCCAGCAAACCCGGTAGAGAACTCATGAATTATTTTAACTCGGGAATATCTTTATTTTTATTGAAAATCATTATCTTTTTCAAAATATTTAAAAATATGAACATGAACATGTATGACATAAATAAAATGACATAGCAAAGTCTAGATAATATGATGCAACCTAAATGATATGACATAATTTAAATGACATAGTATATTCTAGGTAAAAAAAAATCCTAAGTGTCATGGTATATTCTAAATGAGATAAAATGATTTAAATGATATGGAAACTTTAAATGATATGACATATTTTAAATGACATGGCATATTCTAAATAATTAAACCTAAATGACATGGAATATGATGAAATATCATGAAATATAAAATAATGCTATCATAAAATATGCATGAAAATAAAATAAAAATGCATGAACATAGTATATGCTAAATAATATGACAAAAATAAATGACTAAATAAAAAAAATGGGATATCACGAAACATTCAATATCATATGGCAAACAATATAAGATCATAAAATGTGAATCAAAATAATAATAATAATACCATGGAAAATATCATAGCAAAAATCACACATTTAAATAAAATGCATGAACATGAAAAATGCAATGCATGAAAATGTATTTTTTCCTCTAAATAAAGATATCTGTATATCTAAAAAGATATCCGACTACCTTAGGAAAATATGTGAAATTAGATTTTGTAAAAAAAAAAAACAAAACTTTGTGATTGTTTGAAAATAATTTTGAGGAAAAACTTGAATAAAAATTAAAACCCTTACCAAACCATTTTAAAATGGCTCTAATTTCCTAAGTTTAAAATCCCGGACTTAACCACCCTTAACCGAGATTTATATAATCACTTTTAAAGTCTAAAAAGGCTTAGGAACTACCCTAAGACAGTAGCTAAAGCTTCTACCCAACCCCCTCTAAATGCCTTAGCCAAATTCAACCATTATTTCTCTTTTGATTTCAAATCTGCCTCTACTGTCCGGTTTTACCACACGATTTTTTAGCCTATATTTAAAAATTCAAAAAAATATAAAAAAACTACTGGATACTCAAAACGTGTAAAAATAGACGAGAAAAAATGGGCTTAATTTTTTGATTAAAGATGACTGTCCAGAAAAATCGGAGAACTTTGAGTACTGGGTGAAAAAAATTGTTTTGTCAAAACACATTTTTTGCCTTTGATAAATTCATTCAAAAATCAAAGTAGAAATTGTTGGAGGTCATCCTAAAGACCTAAGGATAGTACTTAAAACATTTAAAAACCTTTGATAAAAATTGGCTAAGTAAAAAAAAAAATCACAAAGGTAGAATAATCAATTTGACAATTCCTTAATTTTCCACAAGTATGCTCTAGAGAGCATGACTTTGAGCCATTGATTGGCCTAAGTCATAAATCATGTGAAAATGACATGGAATGCATGAACATACAGCAAATGAAATGTATGAAATGCATGGTTTAAAGCCTAAATGGTAAAGGAAATACATGACAATTCAAAATAACCTAAATGCCTAGCATGAGTTTGCATGGCAATAAATGCTATCCTAACTCAATTTGCATGCAATGCTTGATAAAGTAAATATGACTTGGACCTAATATGTTATGAATATGCATGAAAATGCTAATGTAACCTAAGACTTAAGTACCATAATAATGCATGGCAATACCAATATGATTTAAGACCCAATATGCATGGCAATATCAACATGGCCTAGACCTAAAATGTAATGAACATGCATAGCAATACTATGAATATACAATGACCAATGAAACTAATGTCAATGCTGGAACAAACAACAACTAATATACAATTTGAAGATATGATAATGCAAAGCATGTTACCTAAACAAAATGCAAATGCATGACAAGGCAATGGATGCATGAAGAGGCCGAATGTAGTTACATGATACTCTAATGCAATCCTATCTAGTAAATGGCACAAGTACATGACAACTCATATGAAGATGCATAATGTCATGACATTTTCACAAGCATATGACATACTAAAATCAAAATGCACAAGCTCATGGCATGGAGATGAAAACAAGTCAAGAAGCAAGATAAAAATACACATGCAAGGCATACTAAATGGAGTAGCCGAATGGCCATATGACAAAATATGAAGATGCAAACATGTGTATGATATAAGACATGATATATGAAAAAAATGCACAATATGAACTTATGAATACAATGGCCGAATATGCAAGGGGAAATTATTAAGCATGGAAATGAAATATAGAAACAAATATAGCATAGAAAATAATGTAAAGAACATATAAAAAATTAAACATAGACATGCAAAGCAAATAACAAGCAAAACTAGTAAATAGAACAAGGAAAGTTAAGCTCTATGGTTGGTATAAAATGGGCATAGCCTCTCTCCTAACCATAATCACTTGGTTTTGCCAAGATCATGAAGCATTTCCATTTCAAAAATCATAAAATAAACCATGCTAAACAGCAAAATTAAGCTGAGATTCATGGTAGGTAAAAATGGGCATAGCCTCTCCCTAACCATGGTCACTTGGTCTAGCCAAGATCATGTAGCCATTTCAACCTTTTTGCTTCATCTTTTGTAAAAAATCAGAACCTTAGAATACTCTAAAAAACCTTCTAAAAATCATTTTTCACAAGAACATGTAAGGAAGAAAGAAAAAGAAAATCAAGGCAAGCAAACATGCCATATTAGACCAAGCATAAAACCATGTAAAAAAAAATTGTTTTCCACCATTTTAATGAAGAAGAAGAGATGAAAACATAAGTAAACATTAAAAAAAAACTTTATTTCTATGAAAAATTTAGTAGGAAAACAAGATAGAAAATCAAGAAAACACCATGGAAAACTAGAAGAAAGCTATGCTATAGCTTTGTAGATATGACTACCTTCAGGCTCTCTATTGAAAACCTTTTTTTTCTTTCTTTCAAAACCTTTTTCTTTGCCAAATTAGCTACTTTTTCCAGCCAAAAAAACATATGAAAAAATAAAACCGACCCCCATCTTCAGCCTTGGCCGAATGGCCTCTCACCCTTGGATGGGAATTGCACTTTTTTCTCCTCCAATCTTGGCCTTTAGATTAAGATATTTTGATGACAACATAAAAATGTCATCTTTCCAATTGATAGCAGCCCTTAAGATGTGTACTCATCCCCTGTAGTAACCTTAGCCCTTAGATGCAAAAGAGGACCAATCCCATGCATTCCCCTGCTTGCCCCCTTGAGTGCCTACCCTTGGATGAGTTGTGCTCTTCAATTCTTGGTCATTGGATGAGGACAACATAAAAATGACATCTTGTAGATTAAATCCAGCCCTCAACATGTGTACTCAGCCCTTGTAGGTGGCCTAAGCCATTGGACGAAAATAGATAATCCCATGCACTCTCTTGCTTAACCGAATGGATAATCACCCTTGGATGAATTATGTTCATCTTTTTTCTTCCATTCTTGGCCATTAGATGATGGTTATTTCATGACGAATAAAAATGTCATCTTGGCATTTAAACTTGCCCATTGGATGGTGCATTCAACTTTCCTACACGGCACCTAAGCCATTGGATGAAAGGGGGGACCATTTGTAAGGTGTTAGTGGTACCATGTGGTCTGATAGTGACTAAGGAATTAAATTGTTCAAGCTTCCTTCTTCTCCTCTATGCTGGCTGACCAAGGGAAGAAAAATCCCAGAAATTCCTTCTTTCTTCATATTTTCCTCAATTACAAATTTGCCCTTTCTGGTTTTTTCGGTGAAATGACCTTTTTACCCCCCGAACCTTAATAAATGGCAAACGGACCCCAAATATGAATTTTACTTTTTTCAATATGTCCAAAATAATAAAAAATTGAATTCTTAAAGTTTTCAAAATTTTCCGAGTCCATTTTCTTTTTTTCGAATTTATTTCCGAAATTGCCCTTTTTATGCACCCGAACTTTACCATTTTTTAAACGAGCTCCGAATCTAGATTTTTATTTAGCAATCTCTTCCAAATAATTTAAAAATGTTATCTGGAAGTTTTCATAATTTTTGGAGCTCATTTGCTATTTTTCGGGATTTATCTGCTTGAATTACTGCATAGGGGACCCGAGATTTAGCCATTTTGCAAACGAACTCCGAATCAATATTTTCTTTCGCCAATCTCTTCCAAATAACTTAAAAATGAGATTTGCAAATTATCAAAAGTTTTGGAGTTCATTTGCTATTTTTTCGGGATTTATTCTGTTGAATTTCTATATAGGAGAACCGGGATTTGGCCATTTTGCAAATGAACTCCGATGATTTTCTTTCGCCAATCTCTTCCAAATGATTTAAGAATGATATTTGCAAATTTTCAAAATTTTTGGAGTTCATATGCTATTTTTCCCACATTTTCCAATTTGCCCTATTGCCTCCGAAACCCGGTTTTGCTCAAAACAAGTCTGATTTTCAGATTTTCTTCAAACTGAGCCTTGGGCTATCCTTGTTTAATCATTTCTCATCAATTAAGGGCTTTAGATCTACCGAATCGGGCCACTTTCGTAATTCTTCCAAATGTCACCGAAATCTACCAAAAAACCCTAATTCTCGATGTTCTTTCGAATTGACTTTTCTATCTGTTTTTCTTCCAAGTGGCTTCTCATTTACCCGTAGTCAGTACTTATCTTTCATTTGTAACCTTCAATTCCAACCAATTTGATCGTTTAAGCACTTCTTCCCAAATTTCTGAACTAGGATTTCTTTTCTACTGAAATTCCGTAACCCAACTTTCGACCTCCATATCTTTCAATGTAGACCTCGGATTATCAAAATTCTTTCACCGTTTTTCAATTGAACCTCAAATCTTGATTTTGAAAGTGGGTTGACTTTTTTAGTAGTTGATTTTTTTGGGGTTGACTTTTTCAGGGTTGTTTTTTTCGAGGTTGACTTTTTCAAGTTTGACTTTTTCTATATGCTTTCTTAGACTAACTCTCGGAGTACCACCTGCAGGATGAGAAAAGCCCTTTAGCATTCTAAAACATCAATTTAGGAAGAAAATGTACCTGATTTAGGGGTCCGGACAAAATTAGGTGTCTACAGCTGCCCCTCTTTGGCTATTGCTGAGAATCAGGAATCAGGCAAAAATAAGCAAATACTAATTTTGTACGGTTAGTGAAATCACATGTGAAGGAAAGGGAAGGGGGTTTTCAATCATCATCACTCTTTTTTTTTTTGAAAAAGCTGTAAATTGAATATTTTATCCTTAAATTGAATTCCCTAACTAATCAAGGCTCAACCCGTCTTAAAGAAACGGGTTCGATTTCAAAAAAAAGAAAAAAATTATGCTCGAAGGTCTTAAAGATGGTGCCCAGAGGCCTTACCCGTGATTTGAAAAATTATGCTCGAAGATCTTAAAAATGGTGCCCGAAGGTCTTAAAAATGGTGCTCGGAGGAATTAAAAATGGTGCCCGAAGGTCTATAAAATGGTGCCTAGAGGTTTTAAAAATGGTGCCCGAAGGTTTTTAAAAATGGTGCCCGAAGGTCTTTAAAAATGGTGCCTGGAGGCCTTACTCGTGATGAAAAATTATGCCCAAAGGTCTTAAAAATGGTGCCCGAAGGTCTTTAAAATGGTGCCCGGAGGCCTTACCCGTGATTTGCAAAATTATGCCCGAAGGTCTTAGAAATAGTGCCTGAGGGTCTTTTAAAAATAGTGCCCGGAGGTCTTAAAAAAGGTGCCCGAAGGTCTTTAAAATGGTGAGCTGAGGTCTTAAAAATGGTGGCCAAAGGTCTTTAAAAATAGTGCCCGGAGGTCTTAAAAATGGTGCCCGAAGGTCCTTAAAAATGGTGCCCGGAGGCCTTACCCGTGATAAAAAATTATGCCCGAAGGTCTTAAAAATGGTGCCCGGAGGCCTTACCTGTGATGAAAATACCTTGACAACAATCTCAACGCTCGACTCATTTGATAAACAGAATGAATTCGATTTAAAACAAAAGGAAACACCTCGACGGTGGTCTCAAGGCTCGACTCATTTGATAAAACAGAATGAATTCAATTTAAAACAAAAGGAAATACCTCGACGGTGATCTCAAGGCTCGACTCATTTGAGAAGATGAACGAGTTCGATTTGGGAAGCCAAAGTTTTCTTGATTCCTGCAATGTTGGCTAAATGCAATGATGAGAATGACATGCTTTGCAAATGCTTGTATGTTTCCTGAGGACGAATGCAATCAAATGATTGTGTCATGATTTCTAATCCATGGTTTCTTTGAGGTTCACAGATTATCCGACTTCATGATGGAGTCTTCAATTGTTCATTGATGCCCCACTTAAAGAACCTTTTACTCAAGATAATTTGTCAAATAGTCCCAGTTTCTCACTTCGCTGAAATTCATAAATTTCTGACTTCATGCCGGAGTCTCCAACACATTCACTGTTTTCCTTTTCTTGGTGAACTTTCCATCAGGATTAGTTGTTTCCAAACTTTTTCTAAGATTTAGATCTATTCCTTAGTAATACTTTTAAACTCCCTTTTATTTAAAAAAAAAAAATTATGTTTACTAATCATCATTCAATTTAATAACAAACAAAATGCATCTCAAAAATGTATGAAAGAAAGTATGAAACAAGCAATTGTCATAAAAGGGGTAACTAAAATTTATTGCAACAATGTGTTTTAAAATGATGAAAATGGATATCAAGGATATAAGAAACAAATGTAAAGTTATAGGTTGTTGATACCCCGGATGTGGAATATCTTGGACCCCTCCTTTTTCAAATCATCTGAAATTTCTCTTGAACGGTCAATTTACTTGGGTAATCCTTCGGCTTCCGTAGTTACGTCAGACTTAGTTGTTCCCCTTTTCTCTGATTTTCAAACACTTTCTCCCCCTTTACACGAAGCATTGATTCAAACCTTAATCAATACTTGAGCGCCCTTTACGGGTTTTCAACTCAAGTGTCCCCCATTCGGTATTAAGTCGCCCTTTGTGGGTTTTCAGCTTAAACCTCTCCCCTTTTTTTTCTTGTATTCTACCACGCATCTGAGAATTCTAAATGCTTCCAAGGTAAAAATGTCAATTCAAAAGATGGGATGAATTCTGAGTAAAAACCTTTCAAATTAAATATCCATGCTTGATCAAAATGGACTTTTAAAGTACGTAATGTAGGCCAAGGCTTGGGTTTAGAAGGAAAGGATAAAATAGGCCCAAAATGTGTTTAAGGGTAATTGGATCAAGGATCATTTCCTGAGGATAATTTATTCTTGATACATTTGTCCCCTTTTTGAACTTTTTTTTTTAATCTCTTTTCTTTCATTGCTGGCTTTCATTTGCCATTCTTTGATTTCACATTTTCCAATGGCTCTCTTTTTTGCCATGATTTTGATTATTTTTCCTTGTATTTGCCCTCCAGTGTAGAGAGTGATCCTTGATCAGGGTTCAACGAAAGAAATAATTCCTAAGGCTCAAAGGGGTGACTAGGGATAATTTCTTTTTAGTGAAGGGAATATTAAAGATGGCCATTCATCATATCAAGCATGAATATTCTCTTTGAAAAGCAATTCTCAAGGGAGATAGATATATAGAATTTCCATTTCTACACTTGGAATCATTCGAATTCCCATGTGCATATCATCATACCTTTTTTTTTTAAGCATAATACTTTTTCAGTACATCAGCATTAACGAGATGTCTAAAATCATCCCCGTCCATCCGAGTTAGAATCAATGCTCCTCCAGAAAAATCTCTTTTTACCACATAGGGTCCTTTCCAATTTGGAGCCCATTTTCCTCATGGATCCTTCATTATGGGGAGAATTTTCCTCAATACCAACCCTCCTTCTCGGAACTGTTTGGGTCAAACCTTCTTGTTATGGGCTTGAATCATCCTTTTTTTATACAACTGCCCATGACAAATTGCCTTCAATCTTTTCTCTTCGATGAGATTCAGCTGTTCATAACAAGCTCTAACCCATTCTGCCTCTTCTAAGCCAACCTCCATTAAAACCCGAAGTGAAGGAATCTCAACTTCAATAGGTAACACTGCTTCCATACCATATACACCAAAGAAAATGGCGTTGCCCCTGTAGATGTGCGAACCGAAGTGCGACATGCATGAAGAGAAAAAGGCAAGATCTCATGCCAATTCTTGTATACATCAGTCATCTTCTCGACAATCTTCTTGATATTTTTGTTGGCTGCTTCTACTGCCCCATTCATCTTCGGACGATAAGGTGCCGAATTGTGATGCGTGATCTTGAATTGAGTACATACCTCTCTCATCATCTTATTATTCAGATTGAGAGCATTATCTGAAATGATTCTTGCTGGCAATCCATATCGGCATTTCCTTCTTAACAAATCTGCATACCACCGACTTCGTTACATTCGTATAAGAAATAGCTTCCACCCACTTTCTAAAATAGTTTATGGCCACCAGGTTGAAACGATGTCCATTTGAAGCTTTCGGGGTAATGGGTCCAATCATATCCAATCCTCACATTGAAAACGGCCAAGGTACAGTCATGACATGCAATGGCGATGGTGGCATATGAATCTTATATGCATAGATCTGGCATTTATGGCACTTCCGGGAATAACTAATACAATCTCATTCCATCATGAGCCAAAAATACCTTGCCCTCATAACCTGCTTAGCAAGCATGTAACCATTAGCATGGGTGCCACGTATCCCTTCATGGACTTCCTCTATGATTCTTCGAGCTTCGGGAAACCCGACACATCTCAGTAGGACTTGATCTTTCCCTTTCTTGTAGAGAATCTCCCCATCTAGAACAAAACCCATTGCTATCCTTCTCAGAGTTCTCTTGTCATTTTCTGTTGTCTGTTCTGGATACTGTTGACTCTTGATGTACTGCAAGATGTCATTATACCATGGGAGACCATCCGATTCTTCTTCGAAACTCCAAAAGTGGGTAGGAGACTTATATATGCTCATTTTGATAGGCACGACTTTTGCCCCTTCATTCACTTTAAACATTGATGACAAAGTAGCCAGAGCATCCGCTATCCGATTTTCTTCCTGGGGAAAGTAATTGAAACTTACTTCTTCAAACTCCTCCAATAAACTTAATATGAGTTCTAGGTATCGGATTAGCTTTGTATCCTGAGTTTCACATTCTCCCCGTAACTGGTTTATCACTAAGGCTGAGTCTCTGAAAACTTCCAAAACTTTGATTTTTCTATCCACTGTTGCACGAAGGCCCATAGTATACGCCTCATACTCAGCCATATTGTTTGTACAATCAAAATCCAATTTGGCGATTAAGGGATAATAATCTTCTTCTGGGGATATGAGCACTACACCGATTTCGTGCCCTATGGCATTGGATGCCCCGTCAAAGTACATCTTCCATACTTTCTTCTTCAAGGGAACCTCATCCGCTTGTGAAACATACATCAAATCTTCATATGGGAAATCAAAGTTCAACGGCTCATAATCTTCCACTGCCCGACTTCCTAAAAATTCAACCACTGCACTGCCCTTGATAGCTTTCTGACTCACATATACAATGTCGTATTCTGACAACAAAACCTGCCATCTTGCAGTCCTCCCTGACAAAAAAGGTGCTTCCAACATATACTTGATCGGATCTAGCTTGGCGATCAACCACCTCGTGTGGTACAACATGTAGTGTTGGAACCTCCGAGCAGTCCAAGCTAAGGCACAGCACAGCTTTTCTACCGACGAATATTTCAACTTATAATCTGCGAACTTCTTGCTGAGGTAGTAAACCACCTGTTCTTTCTTTCCAGTCTCATCAAGCTGCCCCAAAACATAACCCATGATCTCTCAAATACTGATAGATACAATATCATCAGTTTATCCGGAGTCGGTGGCATTAATACTGGTGGGTTTGATAGATAATGCTTAACCTTTTCAAAAGCAATCTGACACCCTTCATCCCACTCTCCTGGATCACGTTTTCAAAGTAACTTGTATATTGGATCACATTTGTCGGTTAACTGAGAAATAAACCGAGCAATGTAATTCAATCTCCCCATAAAACCTCTTACTTCTTTTTGAGTACGTGGAGATGGCAAATTCTGGATGGCTTTCACTTTATCTGGATCAATCTCAATTCCCGTTTTGTTAAACAACAAAACCCAACAATTTCCCCGAAGTGACTCCAAAAGTGCATTTTGTCGGGTTTAGCTTGAGTTGAAACATTCTTAGTCTTTCAAAGAGTTTTCTAAGATTCGCAATATGCTCCTCTTCTCCTTGTGACTTTGCAATCATATCATCAACATAAACCTCAATTCCCTTATGCATCATGTCATGAAACAAGGTCACCATGGCTCTCTGATACGTTGCCCCAGTATTCTTCAACCCAAACGGCATTACCTTGTAGCAGAATGTTCCCCACATTGTAACAAATATGGTTTTCTCCATATCTTCTTGTGCCATCTTAATCTGATTATATCCCGAGAATCCATCCATGAAAGAAAAAAAGGAACTCTTTGCCGTATTATCCACCAAAGTATCAATGTAAGGCAAAGGGAAATTATCTTTGGGGCTGTCTTTGTTCAAATCTCGATAATCGACACACATACGCACCTTGCCATCCATCTTTGGTACTAGAACAATGTTTGCCACCCATTCCGGATATTTTGCCACCTCTAAGAATCCAACATCAAACTTCCTCTTCACCTCTTCTTTTACCTTTAACAGCATGTCCGGCCTCATTCTTCTCAACTTTTACTGAATTGGCTTGCACTCTGACCTTAAAGGGAGCTTATGAACCACAATGTCTGGATCCAAACTTGGCATGTCATGGTATGACCATGCAAATACATCTACATATTCCCGGAGCAAGGCTATCAAGTCACCCTTTATTGATGACGACAATGTAGTCCCGATTTTAACCTCTTTAATCTCCTCACTATTTCCCAAATTCAGCAATTCCAATAGCTCCTTATGAGGAAGTACTTGTTTCTCTTCTTGTTTTATTTTTCTTAATAGGTCCTGAGGTAGAGCATAATCCTCAATATCTTCATCGGCCTCAAAATCACTCGTGCAAATGGGTCTCTCAAAATCAATTTTAGAATTACTAACAAGAAGGTCCTCATATTCCGCATCCGTACACCTGTAAATAGGTGGGGAAGAAACAATATAGAAAAATATATATACAATGGAAGCAAAATAAATAGCATAAATGAAAGAATATGGACATATCAATATGAAGGAAATGCATCATGTTTGTTATTTATTGGATGAAAAGTTTTAGACAAAAGCCCATTACAAAAGAAATTCTTAATATCTTCGGGCAAAGATATTTAAGATTTGTTTAAAAGCACTACGTTGGAATAGACCTAAAAACTATGGGTAGCTCGGTTGCACTCTAATTGGTCAATCTATATCCTGGTGGACAAGGTCACACCATCCAGTTAGCATTCTCTCTTTCAATTCTTTCTTCCCAGTCGTGCAGATCTCCATATCATACATCTGATCATCATTATTCACCTGGAATCTCTCGAAGGCTTGCTCGATCATTACGAGCACATCATCAGAATTCTTTTCTCCGAACAGAGAACCGGCTGAGAGAAAGCTGTGAAGGATAGGTTGGAATGTCATAGGCTCCCATTCAATATCCATACCCACAAGATGGGCCATCCTCCTTTGTTGGTTCCTTTCAACTTGTTTCCTTTTCTCATAGGCCTTCGGAAGATACCCTAGGCCAAACCGGTCTTTCTTTTCCATCACTTCCATTGCTCGAGCCATCCCCTAAAGATATTTTTCGAGATCTATTCTAGCCCAGCAGCCTTTTTGCACGGTAGTTTTTACCCCCAACCTTGTGTTCTTGGATAATCTAGGTTTTGGAATCTTTCACCCTTTAGCGACGAAAATTGCATTTACGAATTCCAAAGACCGAAAGGAACATTCTACAGCATCTTCATTGGGTTCATCATAAGGAGATTCATTAGATGCAGAGGCTATTATGTCCTCTTCTCCTGATACAGTGACCAAACTCCCCTCTATCACAAATTTTAGCTTTTGGTTGAGAGATGAAGGTATAGCCCCTGCTGAATGTATCCACGGCCTTCCCAATAGGCAACTATAGGATGGATTAATATCCATGACCTAAAAGTTCACTGTATAGGTACATGGGCCTATCTCCAGAGGAACCTCAATAGTTCCCATTACATCTCTCCGAATACCATCAAAGGCTCTGACCACCGTGCAACTTGGAAGCATATAAGAAATATCCACTACCAATTTGAACAGGGTTGCCAAAGGCATCACATTTAATGAAGAACTGTTATCCGAAAGGACCCCTGGTAATATATGCCCCTTACAAGTGGTAGTTATGTGAAGAGCCTTTGTTGACCCAATACCATTGGGTGGTATTTCCTCATAACTGAAATATATATGGTCGTCTGCCACGATGTTTCCCACCAGTCTGTCTAATTTTTCTATCGATATGTTGTTAGCCACATATGCCTGATTCAACACTCTCAACAGGGTATTTCTGTGTGGTTTCGAATTCAAAAGTAAAGATAAGATTGAAATTCTAGCTAGTTGACGTTGCAGTTTGCTCAACCACGTTATACTCACTATGCTTTATGAATTTTAAGAACTCGCATGCGTCTTTCTCATTCACCAGCTCTTTTATTCTGTTTACCGAGGCTAACCCCCTTTCTACTTCTTTTGACAAATCCATCTCTATATGGATTGGTCCAACGGCTTTCTTCCCTTTGTCCGTTCTTCTATCTTTTCTTGTTAACCCCTGTTCAACACCCTCATGAGCATAACACCTTCCACTTCGTGTTAAATGCCCCACACCTGTGATATCTTGCTGACTTGAAGACCTTGGCATAACCATGTGCAGTCGTATTTCCATGGTGCAGCTTTGTTTTCCTTGTACGAAAAGGAAACAGGCAAATCAATGATTAACTTAGGCGCACTTTCCTCAACGACTGGCATAACTTTCTCCTCTGGTTCATCATAATAGATGATCAAGGGTCTTCCTATCCCGTAGCCAGCTTCATTCTCAATAACCTCTACTTCCTCTTCAGTCTCCTCGTAAAACTGGGCCTCCCCATCATCCATGATCTTTTGGATTTTAGCTAGAATATCCCCGCAGTCTTGTATGATATGACCTCCACACTTATGGAACGGACACCAATTCTGCACCCTCTTTGCAACCATTTTTAAACTGTTTGCATCCGCCACTATTCCTGCCTTAACCATCTCGACCCATACTATCAGCATTGGAGTCTTGACTTCCTTGGCATCCCTATTTACCCTTCTGACTTCCCTTGTCCATACTGTATTTACCTGATTCTCCGCATGATCTGGCAATGGGTTTCCCGCTACATTCGGCCCATTCTTTGCCCCAAACTTCACAACTCCGGCGTTGATCAGGCTTTGGACTTTCTTTTTAAAGGCCAGGCAACATTCAGTCAAATGTCCTTGAATTTCTGCGTGGTACGCGTAGTTAGTATTTGTATTGTACCACCTTGGATATGGCAGTGTCAGAGGTTTGAGGTACACAGGTCCAACAAGTTGACCCTGCAATAGTTTGGGATATATCTCACCATAGGTGGTAGGAATCGGATCAAATTGGGGTTTTTGATCGTTCCTTGGTGAACGTTGGTCATTACGCCCAGCTCCTTAAGTGTTTGGGACAGTGTTTCGATGAAGGTTTATCTGTGGGGATACGCCAGATGGAAACGGCTATTGTGGTATATTGGTATAAGGAACAGTATTTTGGGTAAGGTGGTTCACATTGGGGTAGTAAGGATTATACCCCGGGTAAGGTGTGTAGGGTGTAGGAGGTGCATAAGATATGGTAGGAGTATAGGGCCTTGGTGGTGTATGTGGTGTGGGAGGTGCATATGGGTATTAGTTGATACTAACTGCATGGGTCTCCTCTTTCTTCCTGGCAAGGAATACCTTTTTCGGAGTAGAAACTCTCCCCCTTCCATTTTCTCATTCTTAATGGCCGACTTTATCATCTCCCCAGATATTACCATATCTGCAAAGTCCTTGGTGGCACTCCCCACCAATTTATCATAATAGGGTGCTTTCAAGGCGTTGATGAAAAGCACTGTAGTTTCCTTGCTAGTTAAAGGGGGTTGCACTTGTGTGGCCAGATCCCTCCACCTTTGTGAGTATTCTTTGAAACTCTCAGTGGTCCTCTTTTCCATGTTCTGTAGCGACAACCTATCAGGTACCATATCAGATACATGCTTATAATATTCCATGAAAGCCTTGGCTAAATCCGTCCATGAACGAATCTTGGTACGACTCATTTGGTTGTACCATCGGGTTACAGACCCTGTCAAGCTATCTTGGAAACAATGGATAAGCAGTTTCTCATTATCATTGTGCCCCGTCATTCTTTTGCAGTACATGGTCAGATGTACTGATGGGTTGGTAGTCCCATTATATTTTTCAGAGTCTGGTACTTTGAACTTTGGCAGAACTACTAGATCGTGCACTAAACTCATTTCTTTGGCATCTAGACTGCCAAATAACTCTGCCCTTTCAATGGCCCTCAGCCTCTCCTCCACCAGTTGATATTTTTTTTGTGATTCTACCATTTTGACCCTCTTCAACTCAGTCATCTTTTCTTTTTCCTTTTCAGCTAGTTCATCAAAGTCTAGAACGTTAACATCATTTGGGTCGGCTCCCATATTACCCTTTCCGGGAACATAGTTCTGTGTCTTAGCAACTGGCTGGATATAAACATAGGAGGCTGCCCCAATTGGCATCTCTTGGCCCTTTTGCTGTATGTTTTCAGGTTGATCCTCTTCAACTACCACCCTTTTCCCGATGACCGAATTCTCTCCCGGCCCTTTTTGTTTCATCATGACACTCATCATTTCCATGAGTTTAGTCATCTGTTCTCTAGACTCCTCCTGAGATTTAGCTAACTGTTCCTGAGTTCCCTTTGAGTTCTTTCCATTCTTTCAATTCTAGCAAGCTTATCGTTTTCCATAGCTCTAGCTTGAGATCGAGTATTGTAAGGGTGTCGAAAATCCGATTCTTTATGAGTGCTCCCAATTGTACCTTTAGTTTTGAAAATCATGAATTGGAAATTATTGACTCATCCTTTTTTATGTTTTATAAAAAATAAATGAATTAATGTATGACTAAATGTGAATGAATGAATCAAATAAAATGGATACGTACATGACTACGTATATGAATATGAAAGAATGAATGAACAAGTGAAATGAACAAATAAGTGGTTAAGTATATGAATATGAATGAATGGACAAGTAAAATTAATAAATAAGTGGTTAAGTGTATGAATGAATGAATGAACAAGTAAAAGGAATAAATAAGTGGTTAAGTGTATGAACATAAACGAATTTCAAAAATGAATGATTATAAATATGAGTAAATGTACAGATGAACAAACAAAATATATAAAATATGAATGCATTTGAATGTATTGGCCCCGAGATAGTTTCAACCGAACAATCTTTCATTGATTTCCTGAAACTAAATACATCATAGATGGAATAAAAAGATCACTGCCTAAGATAAGTCTGTAATTTGCCTTTCAAAGTGCTATTACAAAATTAGACCTATAGTGACTTCCTTGGATCTTGGACTTTCTTTCACAATCTTCTTTTGATTGCCCTGCTCTTCAATCTGACCCCTACTTGTTCACGGCCCCTTGACGTGTCAGCAGAAGCATCACCTTGTAAGCTTTCCTTAGCTTGCTTCTCCAGTTGATTGGCTCGGGCTTCCTCATGCTCCGCTCTCTCTTTCCAGTAGTTATTCTCCTTCTTGAGGTTTTTGACCTCATGCTCCCATTCCCCAGAAGTCTTGAGGGCCCCCTTAAATCTGAGCTCAAAGCGGTATCTCTTGTTCTCCAAATGTAATTCTCAAAGATCGCCCATAGCAGTGTCCCTTTCTCCCTTGATCTTTTCCTTTTCTCTCTCTCGAGTTGATTCCCTATTTTTCATGTCCTCAAGCTCTTCTTGTAGTCGGGCAATCTCTTTGCTCATCTGGGCCTTTTCTTTTTCAAATTCCGCCCTTGCGATTTCTAACTCTGATGGAATTTCCCTCAGTGGAGATTCAAGAACTGGACCTCTTCCCCATCTGATGTCAGTAGCCTATCATTAACCCTTAATTCCCTCCATACCAGGTAATCAGGTGTGACGATGTCGGCATATCTCGCCACTTTTATCCAGTGAGTTTTCTTCCATGCTTCAATCACTGCCCGCACCTTTCCAGAATATTCATCTTCTCCATAAGTGAACTCTGATGATCCTAGATTATGAGTCATGGGTGTGAATTGCCAAGACTCAACCTGTCTTTGCACCAACAAAGGCTCATAACTCACAGACCCCCAAATTTCGAGTAGTGGAACTCCCTAGTTGTCCCCACATTTGTACATAATCGGCATAGGAACCATCCATGGAGCTCTCCAAGTCACCATCTCCCCTTTTAGATTCTGGAACATGTTGACCCATTTCTCTTCATCCGGTCTTGAGGCCAATCATTTTGAAGGAATTCCCTAATCGAAACTAAAGACTTCATGTACAGTTTGAAGGAAACCTTTTCTATCTTCCAAAAGTGATTTCGAATCCAAATATAAAGGAGTTGTACACACCCCTTGATTCTCCCTTGCCCTTCCTTTTTGCAAAAATGCAAAGATCGGATAGTTTCAGCTATAATGGTTGGAGATTGGTTGATCTTCTGTTCCAACTTTTCAAAGAAATCAAACACGGCTATATCTACATGACCCAATATCTTCGGGAATATGATTAATCCGTAGATGGCTAGAGCGAAGATGTCTCTGGCTTTTTCTTTGTCGAAATAACCCAATATCAACTGTCGGAGAGTTTCCCACGGAATGTATCCATTTTTCTGCTTTGTATCCACATGACTCTCAACCCATGTTGAATCCATTCCTGTGATCCTAGCCACTTTCCTCTTAAAACCTGAAGCTTTCACTTCCTTCAAATATACCTGATCAGGATTAGGACATTCAATACGTAACAGTGCTGAATATTCTTCAACTAGCGGGGTCATATCCTCTTTGTTAAAAGTAAAACATCTATAAGCATGATTCAAAAACTGTACCATAGCCTGAATCAACCCATTATTTACCCGAATCGGAATTAAGAGTGCTATATCTCTATATTTCTGAGTGAACGCTTCTTTCTCTGATACATTCCACTGATTCCAAATGTTGGCTAACCCTCGGAGATTATTCTTTCTAGAATCCACTTTGACCCTTTCCGGCAATACTGACACATAATCTTTCTTCAGGCAATCACCATCCTCCCTCTGATCTTTTTTCGACCGTGCCCTGACTGTTGCATGATCTTCTATCACTGAAATAACATGACACTCCATGAAAGTCCTTTGGGTTGATGACTATCCCGAGGTTAATAAACTCCAAGTGTATGATGATGTCTATGATGCAAGTCAAATAAAAGAAAACAGAAAGAAATAGATTAGTTAAGAAATAAATTCACAAATATAACATAAATAACAACATGCTTTTTAAAGAATGTCCCGAAAATTTTAACAAAGCTTTGGCATTACGGCGCCTTTGGGACAAATAATAAATTTATTACGAGCGATAGGATGTTCGTTCATCATCACCCAATTTGTAAAATCTAACATATAGAAAGATGGTAAAAGGTTGGAAATGTTCCTCCATGTGTTCTTAAACTTCGGGTATCTAACAGAAATCCAGCATGGCTTCGCCTAGGTTCACTATATGAAGGTGAATCGGTTCAAGGCCCCGAATTGTTCCTCACTATCGCCTGTGAAGGCTAGTAAGGCACCCCCGATAAAAGCGGGTTCGATTCGTTAGAGTATATTTTTCTATGCCCGTACGGATGATTATCACGAAGGCATTAGGTACTTTATACTCCGAAAGTGTTTCATTAGCCCATATGGAGGATCATCACGAAGACGTAGTTACTTTACTCCCACTTAAAAGGACGAAACCCGGGTAGAGAGTTCATGTTATGCAAATGCAAATATAGTGTGTGCGGAGGAACAAAACAAACCTGTCACCACCTATTCTACACCCCTTATACTAAATACCCCACTAAAATCTAACAATGTAAAGCATCAGTCAAACAAACATATAAATATACGCAACAAAATAACCAAAGAACAACTAATAATATGCATGCATATGAAGATGGAAAATTTTAAAACATTTTATTATTTTCAAAATTCTCTTTATTATTTTAAAAATATGGGAATTAAAATTAAATACCAATTAAACCAACAAAACTGAGACTTTGATAACCCGCGACTAATTCTAGGCCTGACTCTCTAAAAAATTCCCAGCGGAGTCGCCAAGCTGTCGCAACCTAAAAAATAACAAGTCTCATCGCAAGACTTTATATTCGTTAAGCATGACATGAAAAAAAACCGAGGAAAAGTCGACTTAATTCCTCTAGAAAAATGAAGGTTTTGAAAATAACCTTGAAAAAGACATAGAGTCGCCACCAATCTTTTTTAGCTAGGTGTGATCGGCCACCTATTAAAACCGGTTTTATAAAACATTTTAAAATTAATTAAAACATTTTTAAAACCAATTTCAAGTCTGCATTATAAACCAGAGAAAATCGAAGAATCGGGTTCGGGACTCGGTTACGTGCGGGGAAGGATTAGCACACCCACAACGCCCGTATAAGACGGTACCTTATTAATCATGTGTTATCTCAAGTCTTGGTAAAAAGTTGGTTTTTAATTTAGTAATTCAAGTTAATTCCCAATTTTAAGAAAAATAATTTCATTTTTAATTGAAAATGATCCGGAATTTATTAATTCAAAATTTTTCTATATTCCCGGACAAAATCGGCAAAATATAGAAATTTTTATTCATTTGGAAAACTTTCCGAATCATTCTCGTTTTTTGAAAGAAAGATATTCATTTATTAATGATAATTGATGATATTCCCTCCAGCAAACCTGGTAGAAAACTCATGAATTATTTTAACTCGGGAATATCTTTATTTTTATTGAAAATCATTATCTTTTTCAAAACATTTAAAAATATGAACATGAACATGTATGACATAAATAAAATGACATAGAAAAGTCTAGATAATATAATGCAACCTAAATGATATGACATAATTTAAATGACATAGTATTTTCTAGGTAAAAAAAAAAAATCCTAAGTGTCATGCTATATTCTAAATGAGATAAAATGATTTAAATGACATGGCAATTTTAAATGATATGGCATAATTTAAATGACATGGCATACACTAAATAATTAAACCTAAATGACATGGAATATGATGAAATATCATGAAACATAAAATAATGCTATCATAAAATATGCATGAAAATAAAATAAAAATGCATGAACATAGTATATGCTAAATAAGGGACAAAAATAAATGACTAAATAAAAAATATGGGATATCATGAAACATTCAAAATCATATGGAAAACAATATAAGATCATAAAATGTGAATCAAAATAATAACAATACCATGGAAAATATCATAGAAAAAATAAAACATTTAAATAAAATGCATGAACATGGAAAATGCAATGCATGAAAATGTATTTTTTCCTCTAAATAAAGAAATCCATATATCTAAAAAGATATCCGGCTACCTTAGGAAAATATGTCAAATTAGATTTTCTAAAAAAAACAAAACTTTGTGATTGTTTGAAAACAATTTTGAGGAAAAACTTGAATAAAAATTAAAACCTTTAGCAAACCCTTTTAAAATGGCTCTAATTTCCTAAGTTTAAAATCCCGGACTTAACCACCCTTAACCCGAGATTTATAAAATCACTTTTAAAGTTTAAAAAGGCTTATAAACTACCCTAATACAGTAGCTAAAGCTTCTACCCAACCCCCTCTAAATGACTTAGCCAAATTCAACCATTATTTCTCTTTTGATTTCAAATCTGCCTCTACTGTCTTGTTTTACCACACGATTTTTTAGCCTATGTTTAAAAATTCAAAAACATCTAAAAAAACTACTGGAGACTCAAAACATGTAAAACTAGACAATAAAAAATTGGCTTAATTTTCTGATTAAAGATGACTACCCAGAAAAACCTAAGAAGTTTGAGTACTGGGTGAAAAAAACTGTTTTGTTAAAACACATTTTTTGCCTTTGATAAATTCATTCAAAAATCAAAGTAGAAATTGTTGGAGATCATCCTAAAGACCTAAGGACAGTAGCTAAAACATTTAAAAACCTTGGATAAAAATTGGCTAAGTAAAAAAAAAAAAACACAAAGGTACAATAATCAATTTGACGATTCCTTTATTTTCCACAAGTATGCTCTAGAGAGCATGACTTTGAGCCATTGATTGGCCTAAGTCATAAATCATGTGGTAATGACATGGAATGCATGAACATACAGAAAATGAAATGTATGAAATGCATGGTCTAAAGCCTAAATGGTAAAGGAAATACATGACAATTCAAAATAACCTAAATGCCCAGCATGAGTTTGCATGGCAATAAATGCTATCCTAACTCAATATGCTTGCAATGCTTGATAATGTAAATATGACTTGGAGCTAATATGTTATGAATATGCATGAAAATGCTAATGTAACCAAAGACTCAAGTAGCATAGCAATGCATGGCAATACCAATATGATTTAAGACCCAATATGCATGGCAATATCAACATGGCCTAGACCTAAAATGTAATGAACATGCATAGCAATACTGTGAACATACAATGACCAATGAAACTAATGTCAATGCTGGAACAAACAGCAACTAATATACAATTTCAAGATATGATAATGCAAAGCATGTTACCTAAACAAAATGCAAATGCATGACAAGGCAAGGGATGCATGAAGAGGCCGAATATAGTTACATGATACTCTAATGCAATCCTATCTAGTAAATGGCACAAGTACATGACAACTCATATGAAGATGCATAATGTCATGACATTTTCACAAGCATATGACATACTAAAATCAAAATGCACAAGCTCATGGCATAGAGATGCAAACAAGTCAAGAAGCAAAATGAAAATACACATGCAAGGCATACTAAATGGAGTAGCCGAATAGCCAAATGACAAAATATGAAAATGCAAACATGTGTATAATATATGACGTGATATATGAAAAAAATGCACAATATGAGCATATGAATACAATGGCCGAACATGCAAGCAAAAATTATTATGCATGGAAATGAAATATAGAAACAAATATAGCATAGAAAATAATGTAAAGAACATATAAAAAATTAAACATAGACATGCAAAGCAAAACTAATAACAAGCAAAACTAGTAAAAAAAACAAGGAAAGTTAAGCTCCATGGTTGGTATAAAATGGGCATAGCCTCTCATCTAACCATAATCACTTGGTTTTGCCAAGATCATGAAGCCTTTCCATTTCAAAAATCAGAAAATAAACCATGCTAAACAGCAAAATTAAGGGGAGCTTCATGATAGGTAAAAATGGGCATAGCCTCTCCCCTAACCATGGTCACTTGGTCTAGCCAAAATCATGTAGCTATTTCAACCTTTTTGCTTCATCTTTTGTAAAAAATCAGAACCTTAGAATACTCTAAAAAAACCTTCTAACAATCATTTTTCACAACAACATGCAAGGAAGAAAGAAAAAGAAAACCAAGGCAAGCAAACATGCCATATTCGGCCAAGCATAAAACCATGTAAAAAAAATTGTTTTCCACCATTTTAATGAAGAAGAAGAGATGAAAACATAAGTAAACATTAAAAAAAATTATTTCTATTAAAACTGTAGTAGAAAAACAAGATAGAAAATCAAGAAAACACCCAGGAAAATAAGAAGAAAGTTATGCTAGAGCTTGGTAGAGATGACTACCTTCAAGCTCTTTATTGAAAACCTTTTTTTCTTTCTTTCAAAACCTTTTCTTTGCCAAATTATCTACTTTTTCCAGGAAAAAAAACATATAAAAAAATGAAACCAACCCCCCCTCTTTAGCCTTGGCCGAATGGCCTCTTACCCTTGGATGGGAATTGCACTTTTTTCTCCCCCAATCTTGGCCTTTAGATTAAGATATTCTTATGACAACATAAAAATGTCATCTTTCCAATTGATATCAGCCCTTAAGATGTGTACTCAGCCCTTGTAGTAATCTTAGCCCTTAGATGCAAAAGAGGACCAATCCTATGCATTCCCTTGCTTGCCCCCTTGAGTGCCTACGCTTGGACGAGTTGTGCTCTTCCATTCTTGATCATTGGATGAGGACAACATAAAAATGACATCTTGTAGATTAAATCTAGCCCTCAACATGTGTACTCAGCCTTTATAGATGGCCTAAGCCATTGGATGAAAAGAGACAATCCCATGCACTCCCTTGCTTAACCGAATGGATGCTCACCTTTGGATGAATTGTGCTCATCTTTTTTCTTCCATTCTTGGCCATTAGATGAGGGTTCTTTCATGAAAAATAAACATGTCATCTTGGCATTTAAACTTGGCCATTGGATGGTGCATTCAACTTTCCTACAAGGCACCTAATCCATTGGATGAAAGGGGGGACCATTTGCAAGGTGTTTGTGGTAGCATGTGGCTTGATAGTGACTAAGGAATTAAATTGTTCAAGCTTCCTTCTTCTCCTCTATGCTGGCTGACCAAGGGAAGAAAAATCCCAGCAATTCCTTTCTATTTTCATATTTTTCTCAATTACAAAATTACCCTTTTTGGTTTCTTCAATGAAATGACCTTTTTGCCCCCCGAACCAAAATAAATAGAAAATGGACTCCAAATTCAAATTTTCTTTTTTCAATACTTCCAAAATAATAAAAAATTTCTGAAAGTTTTCAAAATTTTCCGAGTCCATTTGCTATTTTTTCGGATTTATTTCCGAAATTGCCCCTTTTATGCACCTGAACTATACCATTTTTTAAACGAGCTCCGAATCCAGATTTTTCTTCACCAATGTATTCCAAATAATTTAAAAATGTGATCTGGAAGTTTTCATAATTTTTGGAGCTCATTTTCTATTTTTTCAAAATTTATCTGCTTGAATTACTATATAGGGCACCCGAGATTTAGCCATTTTGCAAACGAACTCCGAATCCAGATTTTCTTTCTCCAATCTCTTCTAAATAATTTAAAAATGAGATTTACAAATTTTCAAAATTTTTGGAGTTCATTTGCTATTTTTTCGGGATTTATCCTGTTGAATTTCTACATAGAAGACCCGAGATTTGGCCATTTTGCAAACGAACTCCGAATTAAGATTTTATTTCGTCAATCTCTTACAAATGATTTAATAATGATATTTGCAAATTTTCAGAATTTTTTTAGTTCATTTGCTATTTTTTCCACATTTTCCAATTTTGCCTCCGAAACCCGGTTTTGCTCAAAACAAGTCCGATTTTCAGATTTTCTTCAAACTGAGCCTTGGGCTATCCTTGTTTAATCATTTCTCATCAATTAAGGGCTTTAGATCTACCGAATCGGTCCATTTCCGTAATTCTTCCCAATTTCACCGAAATCCACCAAAAAACCCTAATTCTCGGTTTTCTTCCGAATTGACTTTTCTATCAGTTCTTCTTCCAAGTGGCTTCTCCATTACCCGTAGTCAATACTTATCTTTCATTTGGAACCTTCAATTCCAACCAATTTGATCGTTTAAGCACTTTTCCCCAAATTTATTGAACTAGGGTTTCTTTTCTACTGAGATTGCGTAATCCAACTTTCGACCTCCATATCTTTCAATGTAGACCTCGGATTATCAAAATTCTTTCACCGTTTTTCAATTGAACCTCAAATCTTGATTTTGAAAGTGGGTTTACTTTTTCAGTAGTTGACTTTTTTGGAGTTGACTTTTTTTGGGTTTGATTTTTTCGAGTTTGACTTTTTCTATCTGTTTTCTTAGACTAAGTCTCGGAGTACCACCTGCATGATGAGAAAAGTCGTTTAGCATTTTGAAACATCAATTTAGGAAGAAAATGTACCTGATTTAGGGGTCCGAACAAAATTAGGTGTCTACACCACCCTTGACCCGACTTTTATAAAATCAAATTTTTATGATTGAAATGACTTGGAAATTAACCTAAGACAGTAACCAATGTACCAAATCAGCCCCCTCTTTGTATCCTGACAAAACAGAAAACTATTATTTCTTAAAAACAAATCTGGCTCCCACTGGCAGTTTTGAAAATCTATTTTCTTACATTTCTAAAAAATTTCAAAAAATTCTGAAAATATTAGGGCAGATCTAAAACATATTGATCTCTATGGGAAAAAATTTGCTTAATTTTTGGCTCAAAGGTACTATGACCGAATTTTACCCAAATCAAGCAGTGAGTTAAAAACTGCTTTGTCAAAATATATTTTTTTCAACCATGATAAAAAATCTACAATCATGAGAAAAATACCATGGCATCCCCTAAATGTCTACTTCATGAGGTAAAAAATCAATTTATTTTGACCATGGATGAGTAGTTAAAAAAAATCCCAAAGTCAGAATGCCCAATCTAGAATATTAATCTCTCAACTAGTAGAGGCAAAGGGTTTTTGGCGTGAGATCATTGGTTGATCTTGGCCAAAATCCTAGTTGAAATGTCATGAAATGCATGATTTTATAGCCCTCAATCATATGACAATAGATAAATCATGAGTCAAGAGATGAACACAACTAACCAAGCAATATCAAGAAAGAACAAGCACAAAATTCCTTAGGTAGGTTCGGCTAATGCAAGAAACATGTAAAAAAAAAATTTGTCAACTTGGTTATTTGATAAAAATTGAAGAACAAAAGATAGAAAAAATTTAAGATTTATTTTTGAAAACCTTTTTATTTATCAAAAGTTTACAAATCACATGAAGAAAAAAGGAGAAAAGAAATCACAACATCAAAGAAAAGTATTAAAGAAGATGAAAGGAGATGATAGCTACCTAGCTATTGCTTTCCAAATCAAGGTTGCAAAAAATTTTCTCTTCTCTTCTCTTTTCTTTCTATTCTCTCCTTTCTCTCAAGAATGAAATGCCTTAAAGAAAAAAATGAACCCCCTCCTTCTTCTCTCATGGTTGGCCCTTGGTATTCTTATAGGGAGTGTGGCTTTTATTTTTTTACCCTTGTCATGCCTCCCATGCTCCTCCAACATCCATTGCCACATGGCAAAAAATGTTCCCTCTAAATGCCTATTTCCCTTAAAAATAGGGAGCTTGTCCCCTATATGCATGGTGCTTCCCTTAAAATTAGGGAATGCTAGCCACCTATTGGCTAACAATGCCACATAAGCCATTTGTGTCTCCTATCTCTTATAAAATATCTTTGCCATTTGTCAAGATCATGGAGGCTACTACAAAAATATCCTCCTACATGGCATTATTTATCTATTTGGCATCATCTTATTAACTTTACATGCTCTTCACATGGCCATGCAAATTGGAGCCTTCCTATTGCCTTAAAATGCCATGTAGGCAAAGTAGTGGAGAATCTTGCCCTTGTAAAAATGTCATCTTGCTATCCATCCTTAGCCATTTGATCCATGATGATCACACTCCTCCTTTTGCGTCAACTGCTGGCCGAAAATGGCCTAGAAATTTCCAGGCCATTCAACTTTTTTTTTATTTGCAAATTGGCCCTTTTCGGTTTCTTTGATAAAATTACATTTTGGCCCCTAAACTTATTTTAATTGGAAATAGACCCCAATTTCGAAATTTTCTTTTCCAACTCATCCCATCCAATATAAAACTTAGTTCTGGAGGTTTTCAAATTTTTCCGAGCTCATTCTCTATTTTTCCTAGATTTTTCTCTAAAGTTTCGGTTTAGTACCTCCCAAATTTAGCCTTTTTCATTTGAGCTCCAATCCCGGATTTTTCTTCACCAATACCTTCTAAAAATTATAAAACTCTGATCTTAAATTTTTCATAATTTTTCGAGCTCGTTTCCTATTTTCCCAAAATTTCTTTTGGATTTTACCGATTAGTGCACCCGAACTTCGCCTTTTTCATTCGAGCTACGATTCTAGATTTTTCTTCACCGATATCTTCCAAAAAATATAAAACTTAGATCTGGAAGTTTTTATAATTTTCCGAGCTCATTTGCTATTTTTCCCGAAATTTCTTTGGAATTTTTCGAGTTAGCGCACCCGAACTTTGTCTTTTTTCCATTTGAGCTTCGATTCTGGATTTTTCTTCACCGATCCCTTCCATATGATATAAAAATCAAATCTGGAAGTTTTCATAATTTTTTGAGCTTTGGACCTATTTTTCTCGGATTTTCCAATATGGCCCTTTAACCTCCGAGACCTCGATTTTACTCAAAACTAGGGTTGTAAACGAATAGAGCGTTCGACGAACCGTTCGTGAACAGTTTGATTTCTGTTCATTTATGTTCGTTTATTAAGCTAAATAAACGATTATGAACACAATTTTAATGTTCATTTATTAAACGAACCGAGTTCGAACAGATGTGTGTTTGGTTCGTTTATGTTCATGTTCAAGCTCGTTTATTAGTTTGTTTAAAGCTCGTTTATATTCGTTTATTGTTTGTATATAATATAATTAATATTATTATTATTATTATTTGTATTTGTATTTGTATTTTATTTATTTATAATATAATTAATATTATTTAATAACTTAAATTTAATAATTTAGTAATAAATTAAATTTATATTTTATTATTTTATATTTAATAATAATTTAAAATTGACTTGTTTTATATTTGTTTGTTTGTTTATTGTTCATGAACATATTTTTAATTGTTCGCGAACATGTTCGATTATATGTTCATGAACATGTTCATGTAATGTTCACGAACAAGTTCATTTAATTTAAATGAACTTGTTCATGAACATTAAATGAACGAACACAAACACACTCAATTTTAAACGAACAGAGCTTGAACACAATTTAAAAATCCTAAACGAACACGAACCGAACACGAACAAGTTCAAAAATAAATAAACGAACACAACAAAGAGTTGTTCGTTCAAGCTCGGTTCATTTACAACCCTACTCAAAACAGGTCCGATTTTCTAATTTTCTTTTTTCACTGCCTTTGTCATATATTGAATTTGAGTTGGTCCGAAAATGCTCAATTTTGACGGCCAAATTTCCCTCAAATTTAGTTTTTCCTTTTTCAATACCGATAATTTTTTCGGTTTTTCGTTTTTCCTCTAACCGGCTCTTCCTTGGGATCCACTTCAAACTGGGCCTTAGGCTATTTTTGTTTATTCATTCTTTATCAACTTAGGGCTTCAATTTCACCGAATCGGACCATCTCTGTAGTTTTCCCCAAATCCGTGAATTTCTTATTAATTAATTATTTTCTTTCAAACTACACCTTCCTTCAACTCCATTTCCAAAATTAGACCTTCCAATATCCGTAGTTATTGATCTTATTCCATTTGGGACCTCCAATTTTGTCCGATTTGATCGATTACGCACTTTTCCCCCAAATTTGCCGAATTAGGTATTCCATTACACTGAATTTCCGTAACCCATCTTCCGAACTCTATATCTTTTGTTGCATACCTTAGTTTATCAAAATTCTTTCGCCATTGTTCAATTCAACTTTGAATCTTGATTTTGACTAGGAGTTTGACTTTTTTAGTGGTTGACTTTTTAGGGCTGACTTTTTTTTAGTTGACTTTTTGTGCTGATCTTCGAAACAAAGTCTTGGGTACCCATCTGTTGAACGGTGGAAGTCTTTTTGCTTTCAGGAAGTTGAAAAGAGAATTTTCCTGATTTAGGGGGCCCGGACAAAATTAGGTGTCTACAATGGATTAATCTTAAGGTGTCAACATATTCATTATTTGGGAATGTTGATATCCCATCCAAATATCCTTGTATAATTCTTTGATTTGCCAATTATTCTTGACATAGATTTGTTCTTTCATTGATAAAGACCCTTGTCTTCAATTCACTTTGTTTCTTACCATTCTTTGTTGCCAACTTTGCATACCCATAATGAATAGAGGAAATGTTGATGCATTGCATTTGTATGAAATTGGAATGATGATTGATAAGTTAAGATAATAATCATGAAAGATATCTAGATTACTTTGAGAAAAAACAAACTCAAGGATGATGTCTTGGGGCAAAAGGAAAGAAAGATGAGAATCAAGAAGAGTCTGGAATATGGACATTTGGGGCTTCTAAGCTAGAAAACTTACACTCTGGAAACGGTCAAATGCTGTATTTGAAATTGAATAAAATCAACAAAAAGGACTAGTTCAGTGGATAGAACTTGTTAGCCAGTTCTAAAGTTACATGTTTGGAAGATGAAAAGAATGAGCTTGAGAATCTTTGTTACCACGATTCGAGACACATGATGTGGATTAATTGGAACATTTGTTGTAGACACCTAATTTTGTCCGAGCCTTTTAAAACCAATTTTAATTTGTCCCCCTCTCGGGTTTAATATTTTTGTAAAAGTCACGGTCGCGATTTTAGATTTTTAAAATGTTCTAAATTATATATCCTTTTTTAGCTTTAATTGTTCAAATAAAATCGGACCGTAAAATTACCAATTTTAAAATTCAATTTAAACCCAAGGTGAAAAAGTTTAATCTTGAGCTTTATTAGATTTTTAAAATAAATTTTTAAATTGAAAATATTTGAAAAAAAAAAAGAGACTTGGAATAAAGGATGGGTAATTTAGACATTACACATTTTTTAGGTTAGGGACATGTTAAAAAGGAGGCCGGTTATTCTTCTTGGGAGAGGGGTAGATTCCAAAAAAAAGGAAAAGAGAACGGCGGCTAAAGAAAAAGGAAAGCTTTGGGTTTTTTTGGGATGGAGGCTAGGTTTTATTTGAGGGATCAGTCTCAGGCTTCCATTTTTTTCCTAACAAAAAGCAAAGCAAAGAAACCCATTTTCTCGAAAAAAGCAGACGCAAAAGAACAAAGAAATGAGAGAAATCTCAATGTGAGAACCATATCGAGGCTAAGTTCTGGGAAGTCATATGCGATGAGTATAGAGTTGACAACACTGGAAAGTGTAGCGGTGGCTCCGACCTACAGCTGGAGCGTATCAATGTCCATTAAATGAAGCCAGTGGGGGAGGATCTTTCATCCTTATAACTTTGTCTTCGGCCAGTCTGGTGCTGGGAACAACTAGGCCAAGAGGCATTATACCGAGGGAGCTGAGCTCATTGATTCTGTTCTTGACGTTGTGAGAAAGGAGGCTGAGAATTGTGATTGTTTGCAGGTTCTGAATAGTCAATATGGGAGGAGGGTTCAGAGTGCTGCATCTGGTTAGACTATTTCTTTCATTTCTGCCAGAGGTTCAGAGTGCTGACAGGAAAATTCCCTTTAGAGAGAAGGTCATCTACACCGTAATTGCCCTCTTCATCTTTCTGGTGTGCAGTCAGCTTCCACTTTATGGAATACATTCTACGACGGGTGCTGATCCATTCTATTGGATGCGTGTTATACTTGCATCAAACCGTGGAACTGTTATGGAACTTGGGATTACCCCCATTGTGACATCTGGATTGGTGATGCAACTCCTGGCTGGTTCAAAGATCATTGAGGTGGACAATAGAGTTCGCGAGGATCGTGCACTCTTAAATGGGGCTCAAAAATTGTTGGGCATCCTAATTGCTGTGGGTGAGGCAGTAGCGTATGTACTGTCTGGTATGTATGGCAGTGTCAATCAGCTTGGTGTCGGGAATGCTATTCTTATTATTATTCAACTTTTCTTTGCTGGAATCATTGTGATCTGCCTGGATGAACTTCTCCAGAAAGGATATGGTTTGGGCTCTGGGATCTCCCTTTTCATAGCTACCAATATCTATGAAACCATAATCTGGAAAGCCTTTAGCCCTATAACTATTAACAGTGGTCGTGGGGCTGAATTTGAAGGTGCTGTCATTGCTATGTTCCATCTATTGATAACTAGGACGGACAAAGTTCGAGCACTTCGCGAGGCTTTCTATCGGCAGAATCTTCCAAATGTTACAAATTTACTTGCTATAGTATTGATCTTCCTTATTGTCATCTACTTCCAAGGTTTCCGTGTTGTTTTGCCTGTAAGATCAAAGAACGCTCGTGGACAACAAGGGTCATATCCCATTAAGTTATTCTACACTTCCAACATGCCTATCATCCTGCAATCTGCACTTGTTTCAAATCTTTATTTCATCTCCCAGTTGCTGTACAGGAGATACAGTGGTAACTTCTTTGTGAATCTTTTGGGCAAGTGGAAGGAATCTGAATATTCAGGTGGTCAGTTTATTCCTGTTGGAGGTCTAGCATACTACGTTACTGCACCTGCAAGCTTGGCGGACATGGCAGCAAATCCCTTCCATGCTTTTTTTTTATCTGGTATTCATGCTTTCAGCCTGTGCTTTGTTTTCAAAAACTTGGATTGAAGTTTCTGGTTCTTCTGCCAGAGATGTGGCTAAGCAGCTCAAGGAACAACAAATGTTGATGCCTGGACATAGAGATTCAAATCTGCAGAAGGAACTGAACCGTTACATACCGACTGCAGCAGCCTTTGGTGGAGTGTGCATTGGTGCATTAACTGTCTTAGCCGATTTCATGGGAGCAATTGGTTCAGGTACTGGAATATTGCTTGCCGTAACAATCATATATCAGTACTTTGAGACATTTGAGAAGGAGAGAGCCAGTGAATTGGGCTTCTTCGGCCTCTAAGCTCTATCTTCTAGTCCATTTTAGGGAGAAAAAAAAAACATGTTAGGTGGTGCTGTTGAGGAGAATCATGGCAATTTTGATTAACGAATTCAAAGATGCAAGTAGGTTCCACCTTTGTTAACACCCCCCCGGGATTCTTTGTTCGGATTAATTAATAGTTCGCCACCAAGTTTGTTTTTATTCTCATGATATACCGGGGCATATCAATTTTTTCGGATTATGTGATTACGGACTCAAAATTCCAAACCATCCTTTATTTTCCCGAAAATGTTTTAAAAATCCAAAAACAATTTTTCAAGGCTATTTTTTTGAAATAAAAACCTTTTTAAGACCTTCGGGCATTTGTTTTCAAAACCTCCGGGTTACAATTCTTCAAATCCTTTGGGCATTGTGCTTTTTTAAAAACCTTCGGGTCCGTTTTTGCTAAATCCGATTTAAGTATCTTTCTAAGGTATTCGAATACCTTTTTAGGTATACGGATGTCCTTACTTTAAGAAAGAAATACATCTCCATGCATTGCATTTTCAAAATGTTTTTACTTAATTTGTCATAAAAACGTACTTTTCGTTTTATTAAACATTTGGCGAGAATTAGTTCCCGATCTTTGCCGGGTTTGCCGGGGAGGTTAGGAAACTGTTCAACGCACGTGTTTATTGAATCGAAACGTATGGTTTTCATTTTACTCGGAATCATGTAAATATCATATAAAAGAATTATTTTTCAAGCTTTGTCTGGTTTGCCGGGAAGCAAGATAATATTTTATGACATATGCTATTTATGTGATTCCTCACATGAATAATTCATTTCAAATAATGATGTGTGCATGTGATCATGATGTGATTATGAATATTTTGTGGTGGTGTCATTTTGTTGATTATGCCATGTCATTCATTTTGCCATGTCATCCATATTGTCATGTCATTCATATACCATGTCATTTTTGCATGTCATGACGATTTCATTCACATGACATTTGTGTTCATGCCATGTCATTCATATGCCATGTCATTTTGTTCACATGAAATTCATCCTTATTCCATGTCATTCATATGCCATGTCATCTCATGCCATGTCGATTTCATTCACATGATATTAATCCTCATGATATCCATTCTTATGCCATGTCATTTTGTTTGCCATGTCGATTTCATTCACATGACATTCATTCTTATGTCGTGTCATTTATATGCCATATCATTCATGTTTGCCATGTCATTTAAATTATTTCATGCATATACATATTCATATCTTTTAAAATGTTTTCAAAAGGATAATGATTTTTCAATAAAAAAAATAAAGATATTCCCGAGTTAAAATAATTCATGAGTTCTCTACCAGGTTTGCTGGAGGGAATATCATCAATTATCATTAATAAAGGAATATCTTTCTTTCAAAAAAGAGAATGATTCGGAAAGTTTTTCAAAACTAATAAAAATTTCTATATTTTGCCACGTTTGTTGGGGAATATAGGAAAATTTTTAATTTATAAATTCTGAATCATTTTCAATTAAAAATGGAATTATTTTTCTTTAAATTGGGAATTAACTTGAAATACTAAATTTAAAACCGATTTCTTTTACTGAGACTTGAGATAACACACAATTAATAAGGTATCGATTTATACGGGCGTTGTGGGGATGCTAATCCTTCCCCGCACGTAACCGACTCCCGAACCCGTTTCTTTGATTTCTCTGGTTTTAAAACGCAGACTTGAAATTGGTTTTTAAAATGTTTTAATTATTTTTAAAATATTTTATAAAACCGGTTTTAATAGGTGGCCGATCACACCTAGCTAAAAAAAGATTGGTGGCGACTCCATGTCTTTTTTAAGGTCATTTTCAAAACCTTCATTTTTCTAGAGGAATTAAGTCGATTTTTCCTCGGTTTTTTTTTAATGTCACGCTTAACGAATAATAAAATCTTGCGATGAGACTCGTTATTTTTTTAGGTTGCGACAGCTTGGCAACTCCGCTGGGGACTATTAGAGAGTCAGGCCTAGAATTAGTCATGTGTTATCAAAGTCTTGGTTTTGTTGGTTTAATTGGTATTTAATTTTAATTCCCACATTTTTTAATAAGGAGAATTTTGAAAATAATAAAATGTTTTTAAATATGTTCATTCTCATGTGCATGCATTTTATTATTGTTCTCTAGTTATTTAAGGTTGTATATTATATTTGCTTGTTGGTTAATGCGTTACACTATTCTTGAATGTTTTAATTGCTAGGGCATTTAGAATAAGGTTTGTAGAATAGGTAGTGAAAGGTTTGTTATTCTTCCACACACACTACACGTGCATTTGCATAACATGAATCCTCTACCCGGTTCCGTCCTTTTAAGTGGGAGTAAAGCAACTAAGCCTTCGTGATTGATCCTCCTTATGGGCTAGTGAAACACTTTCGGAGTATAAAGTACCTAATGCCTTCGTGATGATCCTCCGCATGGGCATAGGAAAATATACTCTAACGAATTGAACCCGCTTTTATCGGGGTGCCTTACTAGCCTTCACCGGCAACAGTGAGGAACAATTCGGGGCCTTAGAACCGATTCACCCTCATATAGTGAACCTAGGCGAAGCCATGCCGGATTTCCGTTAGATATACCGAAAATAGGAACACATGGAGGGACATTTCTAAACTTTTTGTTACCTATTTTACACTCCGAATAAGTGTGGTAGATCGGGCAACGATGTACGTACATCGCCCGTAATAAATGTGATACTCCGCCTCGAAGGCATCGTGATGCCTAAATAAGCAGATATTGTGGGGGCAGATGTTCATTAGTTGTTTAAAAAAAAATCCCTTTTCAAGCATTTTTGCATGTTGCACATTTCATGCATGTGTGAATAGAGCATGTACATTTTTTGTTGTGTTATTGATCTCATTCTTTGCAATAAACAGTTGGTAATTTCATTTGATGATTTCATAAAACCGGTAGTGTCACATGAACATTTGCATATTGTACCATAGTAGGATCCACCCTGAAATTCTTTTGAAAATAATGTGATTGGTTTTTCAAAAAAAACAAAAAAAAAATCATAAATTTGGAGGCAAATCTTGCATAATGAGATTTTTGAATAATCAAGATTTAGGTCCCACCAATTTCGTGTAATCATTGATTTCTTTGTATATACCTTTGTGTTAATTTATTTATTTTTTGCATGTATCATTTTGACATCATGTTATAGTCATAGCATGCATGGTCATTCATTGTAAGATACGTTTATGACATGCATGATCATTATTTGTATATACTTATGTATCAATTTATTCTTTCTTTATATGCATCATGTTAGCGTCAAGTTGCATTCATGCATTCATAGTCAGCATGATTTTTCTGTATATATCCATATATCAATTTATTCTTTCTGTATATGCATCATGGTAGCATCAAGTTGCATTCATGCATTCATAGTCAGAAATGATTTTCCTATATATACCCATGCATTAATTTACTTATTCTTTGCATTGATTTGTTTATATAAATCATGTTGACATCGGGTTGGATTCATGGCATACATAATCATCATGATATGCTCATGCATTAATCTATCATATTAATATCAGGATGCATTCGTGACACACATTATCAGCATGATTTTCTTTGTATATACTCTGTGTCAGTCATTTATTCTTCACATGCATCATAATTGACATTGTGTGACATTCATAGTGTATATGATCATTCATTGGGAAATGCATTTGGAGCATACATGGTCATTCATTGTATATGTTCATGCATTAATTTGTTCATCCTTTACATACATCATGTTGACATCAGGTCGCAGTCATGGCATACACAGTCATCATGAGTTCTCCGTATATGCTCATGCATTAAATTGTCATATTGGCATCAGGTTGCATTCATAACATACACGGTCAGCATGATTTTCTTTGTATATACTCTGTGTCAGTCATTTATTCTTCACATGCATCATAATTGACATTGTGTGGCATTCATAGTGTATATGATCATTCATTGGGAAATGCATTTGGAACATACATGGTCATTCATTACATATATCCATGCATTGATTTTTCTTATTCTTTAAATGCATCATGTTGGCATCGTGTTGCATTTATAACATACATGGTCAACATGTTTCCACTGTATATGACCACACATAACTTTGTTTATCCTTCATATGCATCAAATTGCACTCATGACATTCATAACTCATTCATCATGAAACACATTAATAAGATGAAATAGAAATTGGCTTAGCTTTGAAGAGTTTTCTTAGTCAGCTAAAAGCAATGACCCCAACAGCAAGTGCGAGTATCATATTGGGGCAATTGGACATTCGACTAAAAAAATGCAGAAAACTGAAGGAAAGAATTGAGGGTCTTGTCCACGATGGCATTTGGATTCCAGAGCTTATCGAACATTGGAAATCTGTTTTACCATAGATTGATTTCCTCTTGAAGAATTTTGAGGATAAGAACTGTTATCCTTGAAAGCATGTCAATAGGAGCATTCTGATGCATATTTTTCTATACACTTTGATGATGAAAACGCTTGTCTCATGATGACATCTACATGAAATAAATAAATTTTGAATTTAAATATTTTGTGTTCATTTTATTTTAGCAATAAATTTGAATTTGCAAAAACAAATGAAACTTTGAGAAAATTTGTGGTAAACAATAAATAAGTGGTTTTCACATGAAATAATGAACAATCTTGAGAATATTGATGATCAGTGTTACAAATTACCTAATACCTTCAGCTCTCTCTTTTAGGCTTTCCTAAGCCTAAATCTTTTGAATCGAGACCACTTGAAAGACCTAATGCTTCAAGGAATATGAATGATTTGACTTCATAAAACCATTGTCAGTACAGAATAAGCAAAGACGTAGATCTTAGTCTAGGCTATGAACAAAGGAACGAACTTTTTGAAAATTTTCAAATTCCTTGAAAATCAAACAAAAGAGACATTCTTTCAAGAATCCAGATTTTGAAAATTTGGTGTGTGTCAAGATTGTGCTAAAACCATTCATGACCTTTCCCAATGACCACAAAACACTAATTGCCCAGGCATCACTTCATGTTTGACACCCTGGGGCACAATGATTAAAATAGATTATCCCTTGTCCCAGAGAAAACCCGTTTTTTGGGTCATATTTTCCTTGTCTCTTCAAAGAACTCAGATTTGAAATTTAGCCTTTTCAGTACAAACCTGGACTTGCTATGTTCCTCGTTGATACAAATTCTCATTGGTTAATCAAATTGGGGCATCATATGTGGAAATGATGGATACATGGTGAATAAGGATGGACTAAATGCATGAATCATTGGGGCATGCGACGAAAAAAAAAACGAAAAAGAAAAAGAAAATTGTGATATGATGCATATGAGAATTTGGATGATTCCAAAGTGCAAAATGAAATTCTGAATATCTATTTCCCCTGGGGATTGCTTTTCAATATGAATATTTGTGCTTGACATGAGAAATGGCCATCTTTCATATCCCTTTCACACAAAAAGAAATTATCCATAGTCACCCCTTTTGAGCCAAAAGAATTTTTTCTTCTTTGAACCCTGATCAAGGATCACCCTCTACACTGGGGGGCAAATGCGAGGAAAGATCTTTTCAAAGATCATTGAGAAATGAGTAACAGCTCAAGGAAAGACACAAAGCAAATGGAGCCCCGAATAAATACGGGCGCACTCTGTCAAAGAGAAAAAAGGAAAAGATGGTGAAATGAAAGCCAAGAAAAACAAAAAAAAACAAAACAAAATGTGTGAAAGACATGGCAAATTGAAAGCCAAAAGCACGGAAGAAAAAGAGCAACGTCAAAAGGAAAGAAATGTCCAAGAAGGGACAAATGCTTCAAAGAGAATCCTCCTCAATAAATGATCCTTGATCTGATTACCCTCAAACACATATTTTGGGCCTATTTATCCTTTCTTCCTGAACCCTGAGCCATGGCCTACATTACGTGCTTTAAAAGTCCATTTTGATCAAGCATGAACATTTAATTTGAAAGGTTTTTCCTCAGATTTTATCACATCTCATCAAATTCTCATTTCTCTAAGGAAGAATTTAGAATTCTCAAGTGCATGGTAAAACAATGAAAAAATTGGAGAGAAAAGGGACTCTAGGGCGAAAACCCAAAAACGGGCGGTCTAGAGTAGAATGGGAATTTTTGATGCCATCTATGAAAGTGTCGATACCACAAAAAGAGAAGTTCATCTTGAAAAAGTGGTCATCGAGGAACATTTAAAAATTCCTGAACCTCCCAAAATTGTCAATTCTCATTCGGAGGATTGTCTTCAAAAATTGAATCTTTTTTCCTCCAAGATTAAACTTTTCGATTTAAACATCCCGGCCAATCTTGACGCTTGTCAAAATGCCTTGATATGGAAACTAAAAGAATGTTGAATTTGCTTAGTTCTCAATGAATTCATGATTTGTAAAACCTGTTCCATTTGTGAGCCTAGAAGGGATATACATTTTTGTCATGAAGTTTTCCTGGAAAAGCCAGAATCTTGTTATACCAAGCCTTGCCAATCCCAGTTGGAAAAACCCAGATTGATACTTAGAGAAATTTCTAACAATGATCATCAATCTTCAAAAGATTTATACATCACACATTGTGGGGTTAATATTTTTTTGTTGAGAAGTTTTCAAAATAAGAAAACAAATAAAGAGATTTTTTGAAATACCCATTTTGATGTTGACATGAGACAAGGATGTTTTCTAACCCAAAGGTATAGAACTGCCAGGGTAGGTCCTGACTTCTAGATATGAGAAGAAGAAATCGAACCCAGTGCAGATCTCTGTTGATGAAAGTTTGAAAACTGTTGGGGCAAAGAGAATAGCCAAAATGAATTGAAGATATACTCTGATTTGAAGAGGAAAAATGAATTTGAAAGGCTAAGCCAAAGTCTAGAAAAACAACCGGGGGCATTTGCATCACTCATGAGCACTCATCTCTTTATCGAGCTTTTACCTCTGCACAGTGTCAGCAAGCATTTGCATCATTCATGAGTATTTGCATTGGCATTATTCCATAAGCATCTGCATTTTACCTTTACATTTACATTCTTCATGGAATTCGCAGTTGTGTCATCTCAAGCAATTGCATCATTTCTAGAACCATTGCATTTTCATTATTGTGTGGTAATTGTAGTTACACCATTCATAAACCAGTTACATGAACACAATTAGTAGGGCATCTGCATCATGAAACATGGGCATCAATCCAGGCCATTTGCATTTGCACTAAGAAATATTTTACATTTGCACCATGAAGCATGAGCACCTTGTTAAAGGACATGTGCATCTGCATTATTTCTCAAAGCTTCTGGTGGGGATATCCAGAATTTTATAGTTTTAAAAGTGAACAAGTCTTCGGTGGTGATAGCTGAAGCCTCTGGTGGAGATATCCAGGGTTTTATAATTTTAAAAATGAGAAATCTTCTTCTGGAGGAGTTACCCAGAATTTTACAATGAGCAAGTCTTTGGTGGTGATAGCCAAAGCTTCTGGTGGGGATATCCAGAATTTTACAGTTTTAAAAGTGAACAAGTCTTCGGTGGTGATAGCTGAAGCCTCTGGTGGAGATATCCAGGGTTTTATAATTTTGAAACATGAGAAATCTTCTTCTGAAAGAGTTACCCAGAATTTTACAATGAGCAAGTCTTTGGTGGTGATAGCCAAAGCTTCTGGTGGGATATCCAGAATTTTTCAGTTTTAAAAGTGAACAAGTCTTCGGTGGTGATAGCTGAAGCCTCTGTTGGAGATATCCAGGGTTTTATAATTTTGAAAAATGACCCAGAATTTTATTCAACATATGCATCTATATCAAGAAGCATTTGCATCAATCTAAGTTAGTTGAATCTGCATCGAGAAAGTTTGCATCAAATGAAGTCATTTACATTTGCATCAAAGACATTTGCACCAATCTAAGTCATTTGCATCTACATCAATAAGCGTTTGCATCAACTAAAGACATTTGCATTTGCATCATGAAGCATTTGCATCATCTCTTAAAGTTGTCAGGTATAATCGAACTCGTTTTGCTTCTCAAATGAGTCGAGCCCCGAGATCATCGTCGAGGTACTTTTTTTTTTATTATTATTATGAACAAGTCTTCGGTGGTGATAGTTGAAGCCTTTGGTGGAGATATCCAGAGTTTTAAAATCCTTTGAAAAGGTAAAAAGTCTTCGGTGGTGATAACTGAAGCTTCTGGAGGTGATACCCAGAATTTTTTACAGTTTTAAAAATGAGCAAGACTTTGGTGGTGATAGCCGAAGCTTCTGGAGGTGATACCCAGAATTTTTTACAGTTTTAAAAATGAGCAACACTTTGGTGGTGATAGCCGAAGCTTCTGGAGGTGATACCCATAATTTTTTTACAGTTTTAAAAATGAGTAAGACTTTGGTGGTGATAGCCGAAGCTTTTGGAGGAGATACCCAGAATTTTAAACACAGCTGAGAACAAGACAGGTTAAGGCCCCGAGACCATCGTCGAGGTATTTCCTTTTGTTTTAAGTCGAATTCATTCTGTTTTATCAAATGAGTCGAGCCTCGAGACCACCGTCGAGGTATTTCTTTTTGTTTTAAATCGAATTCATTCAGTTTTATCAAATGAGTCGAGCCTCGAGACCACTATCGAGGTATTTCCTTTTGTTTTAAATCAAATTCATTCTGTTTTATCAAATGAGTCGAGCCTCGAGACCATCGTCGAGGTATTTCCTTTTGTTTTAAATCAAATTCATTCTGTTTTATCAAATGAGTCGAGCCTCGAGACCACCGTCGAGGTATTTCCTTTTGTTTTAAATCGAATTCATTCTGTTTTATCAAATGGGTCGAGCCTCGAGACCACCGTCGAGGTATTTCCTTTTGTTTTAAATCGAATTCATTCTGTTTTATCAAATGAGTCGAGCCTCGAGAACACCGTCAAGGTATTTCCTTTTGTTTTAAATCGAATTCATTTTGTTTTATCAAATGAGTCGAGCCTCGAGACCACCGTCGAGGTATTTCCTTTTGTTTTAAATCGAATTCATTCTCTTTTATCAAATGAGTCGAGCCTCGAGACCACCGTCGAGGTATTTCCTTTTGTTTTAAATCGAATTCATTCTCTTTTATCAAATGAGTCGAGCCTCGAGACCACCGTCGAGGTATTTCCTTTTGTTTTAAATTGAATTCATTCTGTTTTATCAAATGAGTCGAGCCTCGAGACCACCGTCGAGGTATTTCCTTTTGTTTTAAATCGAATTCATTCTGTTTTATCAAATGAGTCGAGCCTCGAGACCACCGTCGAGGTATTTCCTTTTGTTTTAAATCGAATTCATTCTGTTTTATCAAATGAGTCGAGCCTCGAGACCACCGTTGAGGTATTTCCTTTTGTTTTAAATCGAATTCATTCTGTTTTATCAAATGAGTCGAGCCTCGAGACCACCGTCGAGGTATTTCCTTTTGTTTTAAATCGAATTCATTCTGTTTTATCAAATGAGTTGAGCCTCGAGACCACCGTCGAGGTATTTCCTTTTGTTTTAAATCGAATTCATTCTGTTTTATCAAATGAGTCGAGCTTTGAGACTACCGTCGAGGTATTTCCTTTTGTTTTAAATCGAATTCATTCTGTTTTATCAAATGAGTCGAGCCTTGAGACCACCGTCGAGGTATTTTGTTTTGTTTTAAATCGAATTCATTCTGTTTTATCAAATGAGTCGAGCCTTGAGACCACCGTCGAGGTATTTCCTTTTGTTTTAAATCGAATTCATTCTGTTTTATCAAATGAGTCGAGCCTTGAGACCACCGTCGAGGTATTTTGTTTTATTTTAAATCGAATTCATTCTGTTTTATCAAATGAGTCGAGCCTTGAGACCACCGTCGAGGTATTTCCTTTTGTTTTAAATCGAATTCATTCTGTTTTATCAAATGAGTCGAACCCTGAGACCGTCATCAAAGACCTTCGGGCACCAGTTTTTTCAAAGACCTCCGGGCACAATTTTAAAGACCTCCGGGCACCAACTTTTAAGACCTCCGGGCACCATTTTAAAGACCTCCGGGCATCATTTTAAAAGACCTCCGGGCAAAAATTTCAAATTTAAAGACCTCCGGGCACCATTTTAAAGACCTTCGGGCAATAGTTTTTTTAAGACCTCCGGGCACTATTTTGAAGACCTCCGAGCACAATTTTCAATTTTAAAGACCTCCGGGCACAATTTTTTAAGACCTCCAAGCACCATTTTTTTAAGACCTCCGGGCACCATTTTAAAGACCTCCGGGCACCAGTTTTTTTAAGACCTCCGGCACCATTTTAAAGACCTCCGGGCACCAGTTTTTTTAAGACCTCCGGGCACCAGTTTTTTTTAAGACCTCCGGGCACCATTTTAAAGACCTTCGGGTACCAGTTTTTTAAGACCTCCAGACACCAATTTTAAAGACCTCCGGGCACCATTTTAAGACCTCCGGGCACCAATTTTAAAGACCTTCGGGCATAAATTTTTCTTTTGAAAATCGAATTCGTTTCCTTAAGACGAATCGAGCTTTGTTTAGACAGGGAATTCAATTTCAGGACAAAATCTTCAATTTATTGTTTTTTTTTTAAATATTATGAAAAGATGAAAAAATAGAAAAAAGGAAAAAAAGGAAAAAGAAAAAAGAAGGAAAAAAAAAGAAGAAAATGAAAAATGAAAAATGCAAAAATGAATGAAGAAATGAAAAAGAAAACCCCTTTCCTCTTTCCTTCACATGTGATTTCACAGACCGGACAAAATTGTTGTCTATTTTATCTTTGTCTGATTCCTGATTCTCAGCAATAGCCAAAGAGGGGCAGCTGTATACACCTAATTTTGTCCGAGCCTTTTAAAACCAATTTTGATTTGTCCCCCTCTCGGGTTTAATATTTTTGTAAAAGTCACGGTCGCGATTTTAGATTTTTAAAATGTTCTAAATTATATATCCTTTTTTAGCTTTAATTCTTCAAATAAAACCGGACCGTAAAATTACCAATTTTAAAATTTAATTTAAACCCGAGGTGAAAAAGTTTAATCTTGAGCTTTATTAGATTTTTAAAATAAATTTTTAAATTGAAAATATTTGAAAAAAAGAAGACTTGGAATAAACGATGGGTAATTTAGACATTACACATTTTTTAGGTTAGGGACATGTTAAAAAGGAGGCCGGTTATTCTTCTTGGGAGAGGGGTAGATTCCAAAAAAAAGGAAAAGAGAACGGCGGCTAAAGAAAAAGGAAAGCTTTGGGTTTTTTTTGGGATGGAGGCTAGGTTTTATTTGAGGGATCAGTCTCAGGCTTCCATTTTTTTTTCCTAACAAAAAGCAAAGCAAAGAAACCCATTTTCTCGAAAAAAGCAGACGCAAAAGAACAAAGAAATGAGAGAAATCTCAATGTGAGAACCATATCGAGGCTAAGTTCTGGGAAGTCATATGCGATGAGTATAGAATTGACAACACTGGAAAGTGTAGCGGTGGCTCCGACCTACAGCTGGAGCGTATCAATATCCATTAAATGAAGCCAGTGGGGGAGGATCTTTCATCCTTATAACTTTGTCTTCGGCCAGTCTGGTGCTGGGAACAACTAGGCCAAGAGGCATTATACCGAGGGAGCTGAGCTCATTGATTCTGTTCTTGACGTTGTGAGAAAGGAGGCTGAGAATTGTGATTGTTTGCAGGTTCTGAATAGTCAATATGGGAGGAGGGTTCAGAGTGCTGCATCTGGTTAGACCATTTCTTTCATTTCTGCCAGAGGTTCAGAGTGCTGACAGGAAAATTCCCTTTAGAGAGAAGGTCATCTACACCGTAATTGCCCTCTTCATCTTTCTGGTGTGCAGTCAGCTTCCACTTTATGGAATACATTCTACGACGGGTGCTGATCCATTCTATTGGATGCGTGTTATACTTGCATCAAACCGTGGAACTGTTATGGAACTTGGGATTACCCCCATTGTGACATCTGGATTGGTGATGGAACTCCTGGCTGGTTCAAAGATCATTGAGGTGGACAATAGTGTTCGCGAGGATCGTGCACTCTTAAATGGGGCTCAAAAGTTGTTGGGCATCCTAATTGCTGTGGGTGAGGCAGTAGCGTATGTACTGTCTGGTATGTATGGCAGTGTCAATCAGCTTGGTGTCGGGAATGCTATTCTTATTATTATTCAACTTTTCTTTGCTGGAATCATTGTGATCTGCCTGGATGAACTTCTCCAGAAAGGATATGGTTTGGGCTCTGGGATCTCCCTTTTCATAGCCACCAATATCTATGAAACCATAATCTGGAAAGCCTTTAGCCCTATAACTATTAACAGTGGTCGTGGGGCTGAATTTGAAGGTGCTGTCATTGCTATGTTCCATCTATTGATAACTAGGACGGACAAAGTTCGAGCACTTCGCGAGGCTTTCTATCGGCAGAATCTTCCAAATGTTACAAATTTACTTGCTACAGTATTGATCTTCCTTATTGTCATCTACTTCCAAGGTTTCCGTGTTGTTTTGCCTGTAAGATCAAAGAATGCTCGTGGACAACAAGGGTCATATCCCATTAAGTTATTCTACACTTCCAACATGCCTATCATCCTGCAATCTGCACTTGTTTCAAATCTTTATTTCATCTCCCAGTTGCTGTACAGGAGATACAGTGGTAACTTCTTTGTGAATCTTTTGGGCAAGTGGAAGGAATCTGAATATTCAGGTGGTCAGTTTATTCCTGTTGGAGGTCTAGCATACTGCGTTACTGCACCTGCAAGCTTGGCGGACATGGCAGCAAATCCCTTCCATGCTTTTTTTTTTATCTGGTATTCATGCTTTCAGCCTGTGCTTTGTTTTCAAAAACTTGGATTGAAGTTTCTGATTCTTCTGCCAGAGATGTGGCTAAGCAGCTCAAGGAACAACAAATGGTGATGCCTGGACATAGAGATTCAAATCTGCAGAAGGAACTAAACCGTTACATACCGACTGCAGCCGCCTTTGGTGGAGTGTGCATTGGTGCATTAACTATCTTAGCCGATTTCATGGGAGCAATTGGTTCAGGTACTGGAATATTGCTTGCCGTAACAATCATATATCAGTACTTTGAGACATTTGAGAAGGAGAGAGCCAGTGAACTGGGCTTCTTCGGCCTCTAAGCTCTATCTTCTAGTCCATTTTAGGGGAAAAAAAAATGTTAGGTGGTGCTGTTGAGGAGAATCATGGCAATTTTGATTAACGAATTCAAAGATGCAAGTAGGTTCCACCTTTGTTAACACCCCCCCCGGGATTCTTGGTTCGGATTAATTAATAGTTCGCCACCAAGTTTGTTTTTATTCTCATGATATACCGGGGCATATCAATTTTTTCGGATTATGTGATTACGGACTCAAAATTCCAAACCATCCTTTATTTTCCCGAAAATGTTTTAAAAATCCAAAAACAATTTTTCAAGGCTATTTTTTTGAAATAAAAACCTTTTTAAGACCTTCGGGCATTTGTTTTCAAAACCTCCGGGTTACAATTCTTCAAATCCTTTGGGCATTGTGCTTTTTTAAAAACCTTCGGGTCCGTTTTTGCTAAATCCGATTTAAGTATCTTTCTAAGGTAGTCGGATACCTTTTTAGGTATACAGATGTCCTTACTTTAAGAAAGAAATACATCTCCATGCATTGCATTTTCAAAATGTTTTTACTTAATTTGTCATAAAAACGTACTTTTCGTTTTATTAAACATTTGGCGAGAATTAGTTCCCGATCTTTGCCGGGTTTGCCGGGGAGGTTAAGAAACTGTTCAACGCACGTGTTTATAGAATCGAAACGTATGGTTTTCATTTTACTCGGAATCATGTAAATATCATATAAAAGAATTATTTTTCAAGCTTTGTCGGGTTTGCCGGGAAGCAAGATAATATTTTATGACATATGCTATTTATGTGATTCCTCACATGAATAATTCATTTCAAGTAATGATGTGTGCATGTGATCATGATGTGATTATGAATATTTTGTGGTGGTGTCATTTTTTTGATTATGCCATGTCATTCATTTTGCCATGTCATCCATATTGTCATGTCATTCATATACCATGTCATTTTTGCATGTCATGACGATTTCATTCACATGACATTTGTGTTCATGCCATGTAATTCATATGCCATGTCATTTTGTTCACATGAAATTCATCCTTATTCCATATCATTCATATACCATGTCATCTCATGCCATGTCGATTTCATTCACATGACATTAATCCTCATGATATCCATTCTTATTCCATGTCATTTTGTTTGCCATGTCGATTTCATTCACATGACATTCATTCTTATGCCGTGTCATTTATATGTCATATCATTCATGTTTGCCATGTCATTTAAATAATTTCATGCATATACATATTCATATCTTTTAAAATGTTTTCAAAATGATAATGATTTTTCAATAAAAAATAAAGATATTCCCGAGTTAAAATAATTCATGAGTTCTCTACCGGGTTTGCTGGAGGGAATATCATCAATTATCATTAATAAAGGAATATCTTTCTTTCAAAAAAGAGAATGATTCGGAAAGTTTTTCAAAACTAATAAAAATTTCTATATTTTGCCACGTTTGTTGGGGAATATAGGAAAATTTTGAATTTATAAATTCCGAATCATTTTCAATTAAAAATGGAATTATTTTTCTTTAAATTGGGAATTAACTTGAAATACTAAATTTAAAACCGATTTCTTTTACTGAGACTTGAGATAACACACGATTAATAAGGTACCGATTTATACGGGCGTTGTGGGGTGCTAATCCTTCCCCGCACGTAACCGACTCCCGAACCCGTTTCTTTGATTTCTCTGGTTTTAAAACGCAGACTTGAAATTGGTTTTTAAAATATTTTATAAAACCGGTTTTAATAGGTGGCCGATCACACCTAGCTAAAAAAAGATTGGTGGCGACTCCATGTCTTTTTTAAGGTCATTTTCAAAACCTTCATTTTTCTAGAGGAATTAAGTCGATTTTTCCTCGGTTTTTTTTTAATGTCACGCTTAACGAATAATAAAGTCTTGCGATGAGACTCGTTATTTTTTTAGGTTGCGACATTTGTCATTCATTGCATTTCATTGCATTCATGACATTTCTATTTCGTGCACTGCATGATGTCATTCATTGCATGCATTTAGCATATGAGAAAGATTTTGAATTTTGAAATCAAACTTTTCTCAAAGTGAAATTCTTGAGCCTCAGTTGAGGAAAACTTTTCTTAGAGTAATGTTGTATGAAGAAGTCTTTTAAAATGAAATGGAAAAATTACAAGATAAGATTCTTGAATTTCGGTTGAGGATATTTTTAAGATAAATTTTTTAATTTCATTTGGAAATTTTGCAAGATAAACTTTTTGAAGATTGGATAAAATTTTAAAACCTCTCTGGAGAAATACTTTTAAAGTTGAATGAGATTTGGAAACCTATTTTGAGTATATTTAAATAGATGAGATTTCTAAGCCTCTCATGAGGATGTTCATTTTCAAAGTCTCTCATGAGGATGTCGTTAAACGTCTCACGAGGATGTTTCTAAGCCTCTCACGAGGATGTTCATTTTAAAACCTCTCACGAGGATGTTCGTTTTAAAACCTCTCACGAGGATGTTCGTTTTAAAACCTCTCACGAGGATGTTTTCAAAACCTCTCATAAGGATATTCTGTTTAAAACCTATTTCAAGGATATTTTTCATGCCTCTCTTGAGGATATTTTCGTTAAGCCTATCTCGAAGATTATTTGTTAAGCCTCTCTCGAGGAATATTTTTAAGAGCCTTTCTAGAAGGTATATTTGCTAATCATTTTTTTTTAGAATATTTTTGTTAAGCCTCTCTCGAGGATATTTTTGATAAAATCTCTCTTAAAAAATGTTTTAATTTTATCAAACCTCTCTTGAGGAACATTTTTGCGTTTGGGTTTCTTTTAAATTTTATATTTTATATTTCTTTGAAAGGAGTGATGTTTCATTTGTCCTAGTTGATTCGAACTGACTATAAGGTGTCTACGTCTTTGCACACGTCTTGTTTCTCAGCAAATGCGCAAAGAGGGGCAACTGTAGACACCCGTTTTTATCCAAGTTGTTTTTTTGTTAGTTTAATTTTAATTCTAATTTTAATTTTAAATTTAGTTTTATTTTTAATTTTATTATTAGTTTTTAATTTTCGAAATATTAGAAGAAAAATAAAAAAGAAACACAAGTTTGATAGAATCCAAACTCCTCTTTGAACTGGAATTAAACTTAAACTCCTTGGTGGAATTAGACTTTGATTTGGATTAGAACCCCAAAACCAAGTACAATAAACTCTCTTGATTTTTCCTATACAAACAACCCCAAATCCTCAGCAAAAGAGGGGAATCAGGGAACAATTAGAAGACACAATTCAGAGGAGAAAAATGGAGATTTGGAGAGAAAAACTTGGCTTTTGTTCTTAGAAGAATTTTTTGGTTTTCTTAGATTTAGAGTTTCGGAATCTAGTTTTTGAGAGTTTCATTTGGAGAATCAAAAGAGGGTAGCTTTAGGTATTTTTTGATATTTTTTCAAAAAAAATTTGGGGATATTTTTTCGACGGGTTTGATTAGAATTTTCGGGTTTTCTCAGATTTGGAGTTTTGGAGTTTAGTTTTTTAAGATTTTTGTTTAGGAAATAAAAGGAAGGTAGCTTTAGGTATTTTTTGCAATTTTTTTGAAATTTTTCTGGAGATTTTTTTTTGACGAGTTTGATTTTTTCGGTAACTTTTTTTGGCGAAGTTTGAATTTTTCGATACCGATTTCTGGGTTCTTTGATTTTTTTGATGACTTTTGCTTCATCCGACATCGGCATACGGCAATGTAAGGCGTCACACGGCAACAGTACCAAAATCTGAAATTAGGCCGGCTATTTATCTGGTGTTCAAAGTCATGGGCACTCGTAGTGATGCAAATGGCAATTCCTTTTTAAGTTTGTTCGCAGCCTTATCGTATGGGATTGCTTCGATGACTATGGTTTTATCTCAATAAAGCAATTCTTGTGTAGTAGGCACACACTGACCCGTATGCGTATGTAATGTTTTTTTCTTTTTGTTTCTTTCACGTTTTTTTTAGGTTTGTTACTTTTGAATTTATTTGTTTCTTAATCCTTTTAAATCTGTTTGCTTTGTTTAGTTCATTAAATTTGTTTGTTTTTTTGTTCTTTCAAAGTCATTTGTTGTTTTTTTATAATTCGTTTGATTCTTATTCCTTTTAAATTTGTTTTGTTGTTTTTCTATATTCTTTTAAATCTATTTTTGATGCTTGTTTCTTTAAACTTTTTTTTATTTTTTTATTATTTTATCATTTGAATGATTGTATGATAAGTATATGATAATTATATGATGATTATGTGATGATTATATCATAATTATGTAATGATTGTATGATAATTATATAATGATTAGTGTTATGATTACATGATGGTTTATTTATTATTTGATTTGTTTTATAATTATATGTTTGGATGATTTTTTTCATGTATGATTCTTTTTATTTTTATTTTTATTTATTCTGTGTTACTATATATGATTTATTTATGTTATGTTACTAACATTATTTTTATTTTATGTTTCAGGTCTAAGTTAATTTTATTTTATTATTGATTGATTATATTTGATTATTTATGTAATATTTTATGTTTTTTTTCTTGTTTTAATTATTTTGCACGATTAGAAAAATAAATATTAACTTGGTAAATTGTAGGATTAATTAAGACCATTTAGATAAGATCAATTTAGGATAATATGTGATTAATGTGTTACTATCTCTAGATAGGCATTGTAAGGGTGCTAATCCTTCCCTACACATAACCGAACTCCCGAACTCAGTTCTGAAACGTAGATCGGAACCTATTCTTTTTAGGGTGCCTTAGTCACGCTTAGGATTACTTTAAAAATGATAGATTCATATAGGTGACTAATCACACCGAGATAAGATGATTAGTGGCGACTCCATGATTTGTGTCTAGCATGCTGAATTCGTATTTGGCACGTTATAACAATCAGTAAAAACACATTGTTGACATGGCCCCTGACCGTTTGTCTTTACAAAACATGGAGAAGAAGTCCAAGGAAAGTTTCAAGGACTATGCTCAGAGATTGAGTGATATTATTGCCCAGATCCAACCACCTCTAACTGAGAAAGAGACCACTATGTTATTTGTTAGCACTCTTAAGGCCTCGTACTATGACAAAATGATTGGAAACGCCACTAAGAACTCTGCTGATATGGTGATTTCCGGGGAAATTATAGAATGGTAAGATTGAAGGAGGGGAGTCCACTGCAAAGAAGAGTGTTACTTCCAAGAAAAATGAAGTTGATGTTCAAACCGTTGCATATGGAGGGCAACAAATGGGAGACAACATCCCACAACCCATGTACCAGCCTTACTACCCAAACACAAATGCCATTGCCCCTAGCCCCTACACTTATCCACCTGCACCACCACAAGCATTCCAACCGAATTTCCGCCCCAAACCACTGGTTCCTCTCAGACCACCAATACAAACCAATCAGCCCACAAATAACCCAAGAGGACCGCGAATTGGTCAAGAAAGAACACCTATTGATCCAATTCCCATGTCCTATACAGATCTACTTCCAGACCTTATCAAAAACCACTTGGTTGCACCGGTACACTTGGAACCATTGAAACCTCCGTATCCCAGGTGGTATGATCCTAATGCCCGATGTGATTATCATTCAAGGAATATTGGACACTCTACAGAAAATTGTACAGCTTTGAAGTACAAGGTACAGAGTCTCATCAAGGCCGGTTTGATAAACTTTGAGCAGAAAGGTGGGCCAAATGTTAATAGATTCATAAATTTGCATTTTATCTTTTAAAAAAATTGTTTCTATACAGTTGCACATATCTTTCATGTTTCTATAATGTAATAATAGTAACATATTTTTAAAAGCATTTCTAACAAAACTTTCAACAAACAATTAAATAAACAGTAAACAATAATTAATGGAGTTCAAAACAAACAAATTAGCAAAAATAAAACCAACTTTAACCTAATAAAAGAAAGTTGAACCATGAAAGCATGGGAAACTAGGTTGGGAATAGCGTGACAGCCCACAACAAACATTAACCCACAACATGCACTCGGGAAAAAGAAAAAAAGATAATACAATATTTTTAACGTGTTTCAGCCCTTCTTGGCCTATATCCACAATCCCAAAGGGATAATCTCCACTACAACTTATAGCTTTTACACAGATAAAGCTACAAACCCTCCTACAAGTATTGTAACTTTTGCACGGATAAAGTTACAAACCATCCTCCCAATATTGTAACTTGTGCACGGATAAAGTTACAAACCCTTCTCACAAATAATGTAACTTTTGCACGGGCAAAGTTACAAACCTTCCTACAAACAAACTTGACTCACCATCCAAAGAATCCTAATACAACTTCTACTTAAGTGTATAGATCCTCTCTCACAAGGGGTCGTAGTGGTTCTCTTCCAAAAACTAGAGCTCCTACTTATAGGTGAGCACTCTCCTTGGCTTAATATAACTACTCAATATGGGATAAGTGCTCTACTTGACTTAACCAAGTTAAACAATGTGGGATGACACTCCCTTTAGCTAACCAAGTTACTCAATGTGGGACTTGAACTCAATAACCCAACAAATCCTCCCTTGAGTCAAAGTCCCAATTACCTCTTGGCAGGAACTTAGCAACTCTTCTTTCTCGAACAAAAAGTTTCTCTCCTCGCTCGAAGCAAAAAACTCTTGGAAACATCTGATCTCCTCGCTTAAACCAAAAACTTCTAGGCAACTTCTCCCTCGAACCAAAAGCTTTGATACCAGTTGTTGGAAATAGCGTGGCAACCCAATAACAAGCAATAACCCACAACATGTACTCGGGAAGAAGAGAAAAAGAGAACACAATATTTTTAACGTGGTTCAGCCCGTCTTGGCCTACATCCACGATCCCAAAGGGATAATCTCCACTACAACTTATAGCTTTTGCACGGATAAATCTACAAACTCTCCTACAAGTATTGTAACTTTTGCATGGATAAAGTTACAAACCATCCTCCCAGTATTGTAACTTTTGCACGAATAAAGTTACAAACCCTCCTCACAAATAATGTAACTTTTGCACAGATAAAGTTACAAACCTTTCTACAAACAAACTTAACTCACCACTCAAAAAATCATAATACAACTTCTATTTAAGTGTATAGACCCTCTCTCTCTCATAAGGGGTGGTGGTGGTTCTCTTCCAAAGGCTAAAGCTCTTACTTATGGGTGAGCACCCTTCTTGGATTAACATAACTACTTAATGTGTGATGAGTGCTCTACTTGACTTAACCAAGTTAAACAATGTGGGATGACACTCTCTTTAGCTAACCAAGTTACTCAATGTGAGACTTGGACTCAATAACCCAACAAACTGGAATCAAGTAGCTAGTATTAAGAACCAAGCCAAGAGGTAGAAATAGAAACCAAAAGTAACGAGATACCGCATTTGGCAAAAAATGAAAATTCAGGGCATAAAAGCTAGCAAACTAGAGTGCAGTTCCAAACCTCTGCTGATATCGAGTTGTTGATGAAAAACAAGTGCTGGATAAATGATTCTATTATTTACTAGTCTTTACCTTCTTGAAAATTTTCAACAGTCCATTTTTTAGATATGAAACTCTAATTAAGATTCTTAATTAGGTGCATGCATTTCACTTATGTGTTTTCTTTTTTATTAAAAATATATGCTGAAATGAGAGAGAGCTATAAACTGAAAGTTTACCAGGAAGTTACAATAAAAATTTGTTATTTAAGGTTAATAAGATTTTACTCTCCTTAATGGGCACAAACACGCGGCAGGAACCGAGGGCAGCGATTTTCATTCTGTATTAACGATTAGTGAAGACTGAAAGTAGTTTTGCTTTACTGCTTGGTATTGAAAAAGCAATTAAAATACAATATGCTTTACTCTCTATCTTGGATATTTAGTGAAAAGCACCCTTTTTGAAGAGGGGGGAGTGGGATGACAGATTCTGACTATTGCCTCCTTGAAGAGCAGCAGCACTGTTATCTGAAAGTGAGAGAGGCTACTTATAACCAAATCCGGCAGCATTATTTTACCTTTCATGAACATGCGTCTACCTCTTGAAGAGACAACTGACCTTTTCCATTCCTAGAGGAATGGGCAGGCTTACTACTCTTTTATAGGTTTTAATTGTTAATCACTAGCAAAAACTAGCATTAATTATGTGTATAATATTTCTGTTGGTATAAGTAGTCCAATTCCTCATTATCTACAGGCTTACTAGCTCACTTATGTTAACCAGTGGATGTCGTCTACGGTCTACCTGAAAATCTGAACCATTGTAGCAATGTTGGGTGGCAGAATCCAACCAAACTTTTGTTAGGATCACTTTAGCCACCCCTTGTTATCCTGTTTTTTAGTAACTCCTTGTGTTTTTGCATGTTGATGGTAGCAGACTAGCGTAAGAAGATAAGCATAGAGCAATGATTGATGATGGAGAGGTCTTTCCTGTCTTCCATAACTGCTCAATTTGGCCCCCACTTCTGCTTCACTTCAGATATGCAGATTCAGTTATAGGTACTTGCCGGATAGAATAGTACTATTATATAAATGTAGCTGCCTCCCTCTAGTTAGAGCAGATCAACGTGCTTTTGCTACCAATTCTGACTTTCTTGCTCAACCAAAAGGTCCAAAACAATCAAATGGATTCCAATGCATCAGGCTTTCTTCAAAACAATTCGGCTCTCCACTCAGTTTATAGCCAAGGAAGACAATGGTATTATTGATCTTGGTCTTAGTCTGCGAACTTTAAAACCTGAAGCCTACCATCCATCTACACATAGTAAGTCTGATTTTTTTTCTTTTTAGTTTTTAATTTCCCCCCCCCCCCCCCCTCTTTATTTGATCAACTTTTGCTTTACATATTATAATAGTTTGCCAGATAGATCATTTCTTTCGTTCTGTTTTATAATTTCCAATGTTCTAACTGGAATTTGAGTCAGTGGTAAACCTGGAAGGATACAATGACTTGGTAAGTTGGCCCCAGAATAATTCACAGCTGAAAAGCTCGAACACTGGATATTCCATTTCCAGGCTTGCACCAGAAGATTGTGATGATGAAGCAGAGGGGGTCCAGAGCAGAGCTAGGTGGGCTTATGTCAAGGTTAAGATGGATGGGGTTATGGTTGGTCGCAAAGTTTGCCTGACTGATCATGCTGGTTACTCAGGCCTTGCACGTCAACTAGAAGAAATGTTTGGTAAGTAGAAGAAATCATTCTCAGGAGTTAGCTTGAGATTTTCTGTTTTAGAAATTACTATTAACATTGTTAAGATTATTGCTTCCAGGGAGGCATACCGCGTCAGGTTTAAGGCTGTTTGAAGTTGAGTCTCAGTTTTCCTTGTAAAGGAGGAAAATTGGAGGAATGTCGACGATGTACCTTGGAAGTAAGCTATTTACCATTACTACCATAATCTATTATAAGCTGGAAATTCTCTTTTGTTTTCAGATTAAATACTGCTAATTTGTTTTGTTGAATTTGAATAGGGAGCTTGTGGAACGTGGGAAACGGCTGAGGATTTCGCGAAAGAATGAAGCTCTTTATCATTGTTCATCATCATTCAACTAATTTATCTCTCTTGCTCCCTCGCTCCTATATATTATGGTTTTGAAAATTTGTGTTGGATTAAAGATGTGACTTAGAAAGTGACCATGTCTAGAAGAAGGAAAAAGAGAAAATGTCAAATGAAAATGGTAACCAGTGAACATTGACATATATTTTTCATGATTCAACTATATATGTCAGATAATTTCATGATTGATGATGCTTAATGCAATGAATGGACCGGCCCAATTCTTTACTGCATGACATCGTTCAAACTTCAGAATGATCAAGCAAGCCCAATGTGCTCAAAATATGTTAAAATATTTTGGTTCAAGTTCAAGGTCCAAGCCCAATAAAAAAAAAGTGAATTTTCACTTAAAGAGATATATTTTCTTAACTCATAATTTTGATATGTATAATATTTAAAATTGATATTATGAATTTCTTTTTAATTTTTTACTGTTTACTATTTAAAAAATATTTTAAGTATCATTAAAATGAAGTTTAAAATACTCAAATAAATTATTATTCAATTAAAAATTTTCTATTAATTTTTAAAATAAATTAATTAATAGTATATTCGTAAATTATGATTCATAATTTAATCATCCCATTGATTATTTTATTTAAGTGAAAAGTCTTAGTAATAGTATATTAATTTCAAGGTTTTAAAATATTAACATTAATTCAAATATGTTTCAACATGCAAATTGTGTAAATTTATTAAAAGACACTTTCATATCATACTTATATAGTACTAACTATTAAGCCTCAGGCAGGCTCCCAGTCCAAACAGCAATTTGTTTAACCGTAAACATGGCCAAAACCGACCTGCCAATCAGAGCTACCAAATTCTTCTTCAATTCAGCAATTAATAGCCCATCTGATTAATCCTCACTCTTCAAAGTTCAACAGCTCCAAATGCTAAGAAGACAGTCAGACAGACTCCAAAACACCCGTTGATTCCAAACAATTATCCCGTCTCTCATTTAACATGGTAGATAAAGTTTCACTACTATATCTTTTCTAGCTCATAACGGGTATATCAGCCAATTGACACGAAAAAAAATAAAAACAAATTTGACAATACGTTCTTTAAATTCCCAGCATTCCAATATCATAAAAGGATATGATCAATTGCCAACAACTCCAGTTTGGTTATATCCTTGAAGGAGTTTTTGCAAACAGTGAAATAATGAGTCCAAACCTTACTTTTTTCTTGATCTGGTTGTTCAAGTATTACTGTTTCGGATGAGAATGTGATTAATTTGGTTTTGGAAATCTATCAGCACTCAATTATCTTTTTTTGTCCCACTAATCAATTGATTTGCAATTAATTAAACTTGTCTTTTTAATATAATATGAATATTTTTTATTGACATATAGTATAGATAAGCCAAACATTCTTTGTCGTGCACATTTTCAGAATCCACCTTACTCAAAAATAAATTAATAAATGTGTGGCGTTCTTGCTCATATGCAAGGCGACGCAGTCCAATTAATAAAAGCCTATAATTACTCAATCAAGACTGTGTTTTAGTGGTGAATGATGATAAGCTAGTAGTAGCCTGGCTGGATTGAATTTAGGTTAGACTGATCGAATACATTCCGACAACAAAGATATGGTTAAAGTCAAGAAAACAAAACAGAAAAATACACTGCCAATTAATTCCAAAAGACAGCTAAGAGTCTTCTCTTCTCTTGTCTTAGACTTTAAACTTTTAGTTTTAGTTTTAGTTTTAGTTTTACTCCCTTCATTCGCGCCACACCGTGGTAGATAGCTAGGAAATAATAATCTACCATTAGTTTCTAACTGCATTCTAATTTGACCATGAGACAGTTGGAATATTAAGGTTTTGTTTTATAGGAAAGATAAAAAAAAAAAAAAAAAAATTGTTAATTCATGATTAAGATTTATAATTATCTTTTTAATTTGTAACTTAATCATAAAATTAAGAATTTTTTCATTATTTTTTTTATTTTTTCTACCAACCAAAAATAAATCACACTTTCCGTTTTACTAGAATAAAGGTGATTTACTTTGAAATGGGTTGTCTTCCAATCCAGCAGTTGGAACCAACTTTTATGAAGGAAGAAGGAACAAAATGGGTGGGAGTTGGGTATAAAAGATGATCTCTAGAAAATGATTGATAATTTCAAATCACAGCAGCACATGTGAAAAATAAATAAAATCGGCACTACCCTGAAAGTTAAAACCATTTACCAATACAAGGGGGGTCCCAAATTTAGCGCTCATAACGCATGAATTTTTTTCTTTTTTCTTTTTTAATTTACTATTATTAATATCTAATATTTTAAATTTTCAAAAATTGAATCGAAGACAAACTAAATCTATCATTAAATGAAATTTAGGTATCATGGTATTTTTATTTTTTGTTATTTTTCTTTTGCTTTTAATTCATTTTTATTAAAAATTATAAACAAATAAAATAAAAAATATATATATTAAGATTTGATGAACTAGCTTCATATTATGCTCTATAATAAGCTTATTTATTTATTTTTTAAGTATAAATTATATTCCATATATTTTTATTATTTGATGTATTATTTTTTATTTATTTTTTTGTAATTTTACCTCAATTTGTTTAATAATTTAATTTATATTTTTTATATTTATTTAAGATATTTGTTCGAAAGTTTTATATTGATTGTTTGTTAAAATAATTTAAATTTAAGATCATTATAATTATTATAAATGTTTGTCATTTTTATTTGTAGGCGTTTGATAATTTTTCAAAAAAAATTATATGAAAATTAATTTACATTTATGTGTTAATTACTCAAATAATAATAATAGTCCAAAAACTGCAGTGAAGTGCGGCTCTAATAATGCTAATATGTATGAAAATTAAATCCATCCAAAGTCCAAACCCGACTCTAATGGTTCAAATCGATTCGGTACGTTAGTTTTTTAAATTATAAAGATTTTAATCTTTAAAGTATTATTTCCATTTTTTTAAAAATATTATGTTTTGAATTTATTTACTTAAATTTATAAATAAAATTTATTTATTTTATGATTAAATAAAATAATATAAAAAAATAGCCAATACAATTTGATTCAGTTCAATAATTTTTTTATGTATGCATTAAAAACTGAGTCGAATAAGTATTTTTATCATTTGAATTAAACCAAACTGAATACAATAAAACATCGACAAAACCAAGTGAAACACTACAATTTGATTATGGTTTTCAATTTTCTAAATTTTTTTACTCAGTCCTATATCAATGTTTTTGAAATCGGATTAAAAGTTTATTTGATAGGGTTTCAGTTTTATATTCAACCGATGATTGATTGATCCAATTAGAAAAATATTTTAATAGTAAATGCATAATTTTGATATTAAATAAGTACTAAATGTAGTAAATACTTAGCAAAATTATATATTTGACTTAATGGGTGTGATTTTTAATTTAAATCTAAGTGGTTAAAAATTGAATTCCCACAGTTTATAAAAAAAAAAAATTAGTATAAACAAATAAATCAATCTAAAACTAATTTAATTAGTGATTTAATCTGAATTAAACCGATTCTTGATTGGTTTTGTTAAAAATATGATTTTATATCTTCTATGAGACATGATAGATCAATGATTATCGATTCCATCAGTCTGATTTTTTTAAGTACCGGTAACAATTCTTTTCTGTTCTTTTAGTTAATGAAACATGATATGCATGAAGTTTTGAAAGCATTACACTTTTGACTCTCTTTAAGGTCTCAAAATAAGCTGCTATCAACTTGATAATGACTACATGGACACATTAATTTGATTTGATAATCCCTATTTATTTATTCTAAATTTTCACTAGATACTGATAGCAGCTTTATCCCACATCGATCGGCAACTGCCATTAGTTACTTAAATCACCTCATCAGTCAAGCATCCACAGAATTCAATGATTTGAAACGGGGCCAATAGTGTGAAAAGCATATTCAATTGTCAACTCTAAGTAATTCATTTGCGAGGGCAAATGTCCCTTCTTAATTAAGATCTGTGTCTATTTTCGATGTGAATAAGACCGGAGAGTGAAAGAAAAGCAAGCGAAGCTCCAACTCATATCATTCTTTGTAAGCAACCGTGCATTTAATCCAATGATAGATAGGTGCTTGCATTGCATCCATTAACTGAAAAGCTATAATCCCTCTTTCTCCAAAATTCTATATTCATTTAAAGTAAACAAAAAGACCCTTCTTTACAGCCATATATGTCCATTTTTCTTCTGTATTTTATTTACTATTTAATACCAAGGCTGGGTGTTTGCACGCAGGCCACTTCACTGACCATATATACGAGTTCCCCCAGGCGTGCCTGTTGCGGTCTCCAAGTCATCATAGAATATAGTATTGATCTTCTTCATGCATAGGGGAAATATAATATATATATATATATTTTTTTTTTTTCTTCCATTGCCCAAGATCATGTGTCATGACAAACGAAAATAGAAAACAAACAACTAAAATAATTAACTTTATTGACTAAGAAAAACAAGGGACAAAAGGTCTGCTATAAGAGCAAGAAGAAAACACCCATCACATATACTGTATACTAACAGACAGCCAATTCATGCAAAAGCACAAAGAAGTTAAAAACTCACAGCAGCTTTTATAGCAGACCTACCATCACCTAGCCCTTAGAGAAATACAAGGGAATCCTATAGAAATAAAGACATAAAACATTTTGCTTTTAGAGCACAATTGCATTGTTTCTCTCCACTGCCACAATTGTTATAGGACTACATAGTTTCAGTTGAAGTGGAACTAACCATAATCTTGAAACCATCCTCAGTTTGATGGAAAGGACTTCAAGTATCCCTTGAGGCACCAGATTCTTGGATTTAATTGGTTTCTTAATCAGTTGATACGACCAACCTGTCCAAAGCATCCGAGACATGCCTCATGGTAGGTCTTCTTTCAGGGCTGATATGCACACAAGCCATTGTGATCTTCAGAACTGCAATTATCTCCTCCTCTTTATCTGCATCTGGAGCTAAATAAGGATCTAAAACATCTGAAAGTGGTTTCTTCTCTTCAATGCATAGCTGAATCCAATGAACAAGATCCATTTCTGAGGTACCCACATGAACTACAGGTGATCTTCCTGTGATCATTTCTAGCAAGATTACCCCATATGAGTAGACATCCCACTTCTGTGATGGTTTTACCACTTTCAGGGCTTCAGGGGCCTGGTAATAAGATCCCAAGTTCGTGGAGGAGTAAACGGCAGTAGCTTCTGAGGAAGCACTCTTTTGTAGTCTCTCTTGCGGTTTATCTGAAGGCATTCGGTTAGATTGCATGGTTGGGGACCCTCCAGCAATATTGGCAAGTCGTCCAAGTCCAAAATCAGATATGTGTGCTTCCATGTTCGGATCAAGTAATATATTACTTGGCTTCAAATCTCCGTGAACATATTTTTTGGGGCTGAATTCATGGAGATAAACCAAGCCTTTGGCTATACCCTTAATGATTTTTAGTCGAACAGACCACGATAATGGTGTGAATGATATCATTCCTGCCTTCCCTGATAACAATAAGAAAATGGGGACAATCAATACGAAAAAGAAAAATTATACTAACTGCTGTTCTAACAGAAGGAAATAGAAAGAAATTTATAGTGCGGAAAGAAGGCTTGGTGAAACATACCATGCAATGCAGTGACAAGGCTTCCGTTAGGCATGTAATCATATATCAGAAGCTTCTCATCAACTGACCAATAATAGGCTCTTAGAGTAACAATATTAGGATGCCTCAGCTTTCCAATTGCTTCTACTTCTGTCTGGAATTCCTTAAACCTCTGAGAGCCCCCTTCACCCAATCTTCTCACAGCTAAGGAAAGCCCATCTTCCAGCACAACTTTGTATACGATACCAATTCCACTCTTCCCCAGAACAAAAGCAGAAGCTTTAAGCAGCTCATCCAAATCGAATGCCACCTGTGTATCCAGTGGCACAAGATCATACTGCTCTACATTTTCTGATAAAGTCTCCGACTCATCTTTTCTGAAGCACAAACACTCCTTTCCCTTCCATCCCCTCTTCTCAAAACCATAACCATGGTCATCTTTATCCTTACTGCATGGGCAGATCCTTGAATAACAAAAGGAGAATAGCAACCCAACAAGGCATATTCCAATTATATCACTCACTATTATAGCAATAACAGCTCCCTTACTTAGTCCTCTCCCTCTCTCATTTTTACCTTCATTGTCACCTGACTTCCCAGGTGGGTAATTATTGGGCAGAAACGGATATGAAGAAGGTGAACTCGCACCTGGAGCATCTGAAGAACAGGGGTTCCTCAAGGGGGGGCCACAAAGCCCAGGATTCCCAATAAATGCTGTTGGTCCTCTGTTCATTAGAGCACCATTTTGGGGTATTGGCCCACTCAAATTGTTAAAAGTAAGATCAATATAAACCTTCTCAGGAAAATTTCCAAGGCTAGCTGGAATTGAACCGGCGAAAAGGTTGTGAGACAAATCAACAGTTCCTTGCAAACTAGACAGATTTCCGAAATCGCTAGGAATTGTACCATTGAACCTATTGAATGAAAGATCAAGTTTTTCAAGAGACACCAAGCCAGTCCCGAACCCATCTGGCAGAGAACCAGAGAAATTGTTTCGGCTGAGATCAAGGATCTTTAGTCTCTTCCATTGAACAATTGATGAGGGTAATGACCCATTGAAGAAATTCTCAGATAAAGCTAATGATTGAAGATATTTAAGCTTCCCTATTTCTTTTGGCAAAGACCCAGATAAGGAATTCCCATAAAGAACCAAACTCTGTAACCCCTGAGCTTCAAGAAGCTCAACAGGCAAAACCCCAAAGAATTTATTGTTCCTCAAATTTACATGGCGAAGATCAGATAAAGAGCCTAAAGCAGAAGGAAGAAACCCATAGAGTTTCTTCTTTGGAATGCTAACAGAAACAACTCTTTGTTCCTTGCATGTAACCCCATTCCATGAACAAGGGTTGTCATCGGAAGAGTTCCAGTTACTTAAAGACCCTTCAGGGTCCTCGTAAATGGACTGCTTAAATGATATAAGTGCATACCCTTCATTGTTCAAACAAGTCACTACACCATGAAAGTTCAAGAGAGCTAGAATCACCAAAACCAAAGAAAACATCTCCACGGAAAAAGAGAAAATATATGACCGTTGGAGAGAAAATGTTAAAACGCAAATCTTGGGGTTCAAAGGCCTTACCTTTCTGTCTACCTGGAAAAACCAAGTAATGAAGGAGAAAGCTTGAAAAGAGAAAGCAATGGAGACTCAAAAGATAGGGAGAGAGATAAGAAGGGAAGAAGGAGAGAGTGTGAAACCTGAGACAGACAGTGATAAGAAAAAAAGAAAATTGTTGAAGAATGGTAAAGGTTTCAGCTTGCAAGACCTTAGGAAGATAGATGAATTACTTAATTAGAGTGAGTAAGAAAATAAAATTGGAAAAAAGGTAAAAGTTGGTGAGAAATACTATACTGCTAAATGCTAATACATTCTACTTTTTATTGCAAAATATCTCCAATTTATTTATCATGATATTTTCCTAGAGAAACTGTTGTCGCATGAGGTTGAGGGCGTGAGGCCTAGGGTGCTTTTCTTTTATGGGTTTTTGTAAAAGAAACATGAACTTTAGCCATATGCTTCTTCTTTTTTAGTTTATGTAACAGTATCTATTTGTCCAACATGAAAAATCCCATGCCAAACATAAATATAGTGACATAAAAGACAAAACAATATTGCTTTAAGCTTTTGGTTTTTTGTTCTTCAATTTCATTGCTCATTTTTTTTTTTTAAATCGTAAAAATATACTATTACCAGTTAAATTTAAAATTATTTTATGTCCATGTTTTATTTAGTTTGATTTTCTAATTAATTAAGAATGACTTTATGAGAATATTAATTAGATTAACTATTTTATAGTACAAAAATAATGTTGCATTCCCTAGGTCTAGAACGAATCAAATTGTTGAAGCTGTTGACCAAGAAAAAATAAATAAATTACAATAAAATCTCGACAAATTAATATTCGATAAATTAATAAATTTGGTTAATTAATTAAATTTTATACTTTTGATTCCGGTCAATATATTAAGATAATAACCTCATTAAATATATAAGATAATAATTTTTTTGTATAATTTTTAAGATCCAACAAATGTATAAATTAATAATTCTTAAAAAAATTTAAAAGTACATAAAAGTTCATATAATACTATAAGAAAATTTTTATTTAACAAATTTTACCTTATCATTTAAATTCTTTTCTCAAAATATGCATTTAAAGTTTGTTTTTTCTTTGTACCTGAACTAAATTGAATTTCATCCTTAATGTTTTGCAATGTACACACCACATTCGATATTTTTTATGTTGTAGCAAGTAATTTTCTATGTAAATATTAATTGTTGATTCTATCTAGTTTTTTTTTATTTATAAGTCATTCATGTATTTTAGTAAAATATATATATATACATGTATAACATTGAAAACATAAAATTCTTTATAAATTAATAAATATTAATTTATTAATAAATAAATTATTTATTTATTTATCGATAATTAAATAAACTCTTTAAAATAATATTTTTTAGTTCTAATAGTATTATTTTATAGGGATTTTACTGTATCAAAATTAACTCAAAATATTTGTGAGAAGAGAAAAGTTCCGAAATCTATTAAATTATTTTCCTTATGTAAACTAAAAAAAATAGACAACAACAGTTAGACATAAACTTACTATTTTAATATTTTAACATTTTTAGGTTAATATTTGTAGTAAATTAAAAGAGAAAAGTTGCAAAATCTACTAGATTGTTTTCTTTATGAAAAAAAAAAAAAAAAAAAAAACAACAACAACAACAATTAAACATAAACTTAAAATTTTAATTTAATTTAATTTAATTTTTTTGAATTAGTATTTAATTATAATTATATATAAATATTTTAAAATATAAAATTTGAATGATAAAGAACTGATATTTTGTAACATTAATCTATAAATTAATCAATAATATTAGAATTAAGAATGGTATTACAACTCAGTACAAACTTATAGAACACTCTTATTAAAAAGAGTTATTATGACCCAAAAAAATAGTTTCAAATCAATTTTAATTTAGTTTAATTTGCAAGTGCCAAAACTTGCTGCATTATGTTAATACAAGTGGGGAGGAATGGATTAGATTAGAGGGTGAAGAAGAATGTAGAAAGGAGCAGAGCCAGAGCCAGGGAGTCAGTAGTCATGATTATCTCCATATTTCTCATAAACTGTTAAGAAGGCATGTTTTATGATTATGCTTACTTTCTGGTTATTCTTTCTTTTCTTTTTCATCCTTAATAATTCCTTAGAAACAGAAATTTTCATTATCAGCTAGCTTCAGATTCAACGTGCCATTAAACAAACGCTCCTTATATATTCTAAGCAGTGGGGCCAGTATGGACACCTCTTGAATGTTCTCCACGTGTAAGAATAGCTTAGCTCCTCCATGCCACGCAGGTCAGCTGAACTAAGCTCTCTTTCTCTTTCAATTTATCGTGATTTTTTTGGAAATTGGAGATAAATTGGCATGTGAACTTAGAGAGCTCAGCTAGCCGTTTGTCAGATTGGGGGCTCACAACTCAGACGGTGAACCCCACTTTAAGCTTTTATTACTTCACTCTCATTGCCCATAGCCATAGGCTGTGTTGGAAAGAACCAGAGGAAAAATGATAAATCAGATACTTTTGGGTTCTAATATTGTGTTTATCAAGAGCAAAAAATAAAAGAAAAAATTATTAGAATATTTTAAAATAAAGTGAAAAATAAAAGATAATTGATTAAATTTAATGTATTAATCAATTGAGAGCCCATTATAACTTTGATAACGTTTAAGTGTAATTGTTAATTTCTTTTCGAATGAGTTATAATTTAATTGTCAATAACACCTATCGAATTCCAACAAATAGGAACTCAATAGAAAGATAAATTGATTAAATTAATTTAGGGATGTTCATTCAGTTAATAACCGAATCGAAATATAATTAATCGAATTTATTTTTTCATTAACCGTTAATCGAATCGAATAATTAAAAAGGAGAATTAACCGAAACGAAATTATTTCGGTTAATTCGGTCGATTTTCGATTAACCGAAATAAATACCTAATTTATTTTGCAACCTATTTTGAATACATAGTTTTATATCCAAATAATCTATCCAATCAACCAAAATCCAAAAACAAAGCATAAAAAAATATATAATAAAATTCAAATATCAAACATACTAAACAACTAAATATACTAAATAAGCATGATAAAGCATAATGAACATTACAAATGTCAAACATATATTTTCGGTTAATTCGGGTATTTTCGTTTAACCGATAACCGAAAATTTTCAAAATCATTAACCGATAACTGAACCGAATTTTATTTGGTTAACCGATTAACCGAACTAAATTAAATTTCAATCAGTTAATACGGTTAAAACCGAATAGTGAACATCTCTAAATTAATTACTACAATTAAAAAATTATATCTCTTTATTCAAATCTTTATAAATATAAATATCAATTTCATTCCAATAGACTTGAACATACTCAAGAATACTTCAAGTTAAGAATTCTATCGTTCAAGTCTCTTATGCATTATTGATTGCAAAAAATAATGTATAAGAAAGATGATATTGCTGCTCAATAAGAAATGTTTAGTAGTTTGATTTCATCAGTGCAAAGTGAAGTCAAATAGGATTTTCATTATATCTTATGATTATTCGATTCACTCTGTTGCACAACATAAGTCGAAAGGAACGCAGTATTTCCAACACACCTTGAAACCAAATTTTCTCATGTTATGACTTTCCGGTTTACACCACGAAACTCTCAAAAACAACAAAAACTATTTTCTTTCTTTTAGTGGAGGGATTCTTACATTCTCAAACAATAACAAGCATAATAATCATTAAATCTAATATCATATATTAGAGATGTGCAGCAGAAACATAATCCTTATAATTCAAACAATACCTGAATCCTTCAAGGATCATACTTACAATCTTTAATGTGATTAAAGATAATTTTAAAGTTGCAAACATGTGATCAAGATGTAGACACCTAATTTTGTCTTGACCCCTAAACAATGTATGTTTCTTCTATGAATCCATCTTCCTAAATTCACTCCATTTTCTCGATTTAGTGGCCTTAATACTTGAGTTCGTCAAAGTGGACAAGACCAAAGTCAAGATCAAGATCAAGGTCAAAGTCAACGAAAAAGTCACCTTTAGAAAATTGAGATCAAAAGGAAAATCGAATGTCAAAGAGGCAATCTTGATAATTGGAGAAGCCACAATTGAAGATTAAAGGCGGGAAAGGAATAATGGGAACGTTGGAAGGACTAAATTGAACAAATTGAAAGTTCAAATTTAGGGGAAATATAGAAATGATTAAATTGGATGAAATTGAAGGTTCAATTTGAGAAATAATCAATAAATGGAGGTATTTAAAAGTTCAATTCAAAGTAGACTGAAAAGAGAAGTCAATTGGAAGATGAATCGGAAAAAACAAGGACTAAATTGAACAAGTTGAAAGTTCAAGTTCAAGGGGAATTAAAGGAAAAGGTTAAATCAAATGAAATTGAAACTTCAATTTGAGGAAGGATCAATAAAGGAATGGGATTCAAAAATTCAATTTGAAGTGGTATAAAGAGAGAAATCAATTTGATGAAGAATTGAAAGTTAAAGGACTAAATTGAATAAATTGAAAGTTCAATTTCAAGGGGAATTATAGGAAATGATTAAATTGGATGAAATTGAAAGTTCAATTTGAGAAAGAATCAATAAATGGAGGTATTTAAAGTCTAATTCGAAGTAGAATGAAAAGAGAAGTCAATTGGAAGATGAATTGGAAAAAGGAAAGACTAAATTGAACAAATTAAAATTCAATTTTTGGGGAAATATAAAAATGATTAAATTAGATGAAATTGAAAGTTCAATTTGAAGAATAATCAATAAAGACATGGATTCAAGAAGCTCAATTACATGGAGAGTGAAGGGAAAAGCTAATTTGAAGATGAATTGGAAAAATAAAGACTGAATTGAATAAATTGAAAGTTTAATTTCGAGAAATTATGAAAATTTTTAAATTGGAAGAAATTGAAAGTTCAATTTAAAGAGAAATCAACAAAGGAATGGACCTTGAAAGATCAATTTGAAGGAGGAAACCAATTTGAAGAAAAATAAAAAATGGAAGGAATAAATTACACAAATTGCAAATTGAGGGTTTACAATTGGAAGGAGAAAATTAGCTTGGAAATGATGGAGGGGTGAATAAGGAATAAATGAAAGTTGAAGGAAAGGTATGAAAATAACCCAAGGTAAATGTGAAGTAAAATGAAGAAGTGAGGCCATTTTGGAGAAAACACAAGGTGGCATTGTTGTAAATAAATGGATGACTAGGAGAGATAGGGAGTAAGAAGTATATGATATGGCAAGCTTTGGCCAATAGGATTGTTAATTGGTCCCTAAGAATAGGAAAGATGACGATGTGGATGGGGGGATCATTTGACATGAAAAAAACATGACCAAGGGCAAAAAGGAAGGCCATTTGGCCAACATGAATATACAAGGGCAGCAGTCATTTGCCTAGGGATGGAGTAGGTCGGATATCTGCATTTTTTGTATTATCCGAATCTGAATCCGCAAAACTATTTTAAAATCCGAATCCGCAAATTATCCGCATTTAATCTGCATATTACTATCCGAATCCGAATTAAATAACATTATCCGTTGGATATCCGAATCCGCTAAAAATTCGAATTCAATAAATCAATTTTTTAAAATAAAATATAAAATCAAACAAAATTTATGTGTTTTACAAATAAGCGAATTTGAATATCTTAATCCGTTATCCGAATTCGCAGAAGTAATTTGGATTCGGATAATGGATATCCGAGGTTTCATATCCGCATCCGTTCCGAATCCGCTATGAATAGTAATTATAATATCCGAATCCGACATTTATCCGAATTCACAAATCTGAATCTGTAAAAAATGGAATGAATATTCGCGGATATCCGAATCCGCATTTCAGATTGCCATCCTTACATTTGCCTCTAGACCATTCGGCTACTTTCATTTTAAGGGAGAAATTTTTTCAAAAAATGCTAAGGAGAAAAGGAAAGGAAGAGAGGAAAGGAGGAAAAAAAGGAAGGTTTAAGGTTTTTGCTCTTGAAAGTTTACTAAGGTAACTTGCTTTCCTTCATCTTTTTCATTATTTTTCATCCATTATCAAGTTTTATTTCTTGTGTTTTTTTTTTTTTTTTGAAATCTCAAGGTTTTAAAAAGGCATATCAAAAGCTCTTCTTCTTCTTCTCTTTTTCTTTTACAAAATTATAAAGTTTGTAAAACTCTTTTCCTCAAATTTTTCCTCTTGGTCGAAACTAGTAAGTTTTATTGTGCTTGTGTTTGCTTCATGTGTCTACCTTGCTATTTGATGTGGGTTGGTCTATTGTGGTAGGATAGTGATTTTTCTTTTGTTTTCCTTCTCAAAATAAAAAAGGTTTTGAGCTTGATGATCTTGGTTTTATCCAAGTGATGGTTAGGTGATTTTTTTTCATCTATATAGAGTTGATAACAATCCCTAGCAATAGTTAATCGTGATGGTACATGAAATCTAGGACATGCAAGATGCAACGCATAAATCCCTTCCATTCTACAAATATAAAAGGCAACTTATATATAATAATCATCTCAGTCATACCTTTCCTAATGACATCTTGATCAAATTTTCAAGTACCTAAAGACCCATCTCCACTTGATTGCAAAACTAATTCTGCTTGGGTAAGATCACCACAAGAACGAGGGTATTTGACACAAGAACCCATGTGGTTCTTTAATGCAGTTGTTCCATTCTTTTAAGATGAGCATAAAATTATCTATCACAATAATTATATTTAGCTTTGAAATCACATTCCTCATTTTGATTCTATCACAATAAAATTATCTGTCACAATAATTCTTGTATAAGTGTGATTTGTTTGTAGTTTTTTAATTTAATTTTGATTTAAATGGATAATTTTATCTATTTAATTGTTTAAATCTAAATTAATTGAAATAAATTTTGATTTATTAGAAGTATTACCAATTAAATTAAAAATTAAAAAAGACTAAAATTCTTGTTAATCTATATATATATATATTAATTAATTAAAGAAGAAAAATCGATTTTTAAAAGGATTGTATTATTTAATATATAATATTACTTATAGTTTCAACTAATTAATTAATTAATTTAAAAAGAATCTTATGTAAAAAAGTTTTATTGAATTCAAAACTTTTTGATTTTATTGTTGAGATAAGAAAATAACATTAATATTATTTTTAAATAACATATATAATAAATGATAGTAGTGTTTTTGAATTTAAAAAAAAAAACTAAATGCTAAAGGATTAAAAAAAAATTTGGAAAGATAAAATTATATTTAAGATTTTTGAATTAAAAAAAAAATATCTCTATTAATTTGGATTGTAATTCTTAAGTTTCAAATTTCAAATTGGTATTTTTTTTGAAATTTTATTTATTATCCTACGTGACAAAAATATAAGGTATCCACGTAAGCGTCCATGTCAACAGACTTTGCCAAGTATGTTCCTTGTAATATTATATATATATATATATATATATATATATATATATATATGATTACCATTTTTGAGTATGATAAAGTACACATTATGCAGACAATGGCTGTAGGAAAAATTTGAAAATAAAAAAGAAACTTGATGTTATTATATATAGTATTAGGGTATTAGGAATTAAAATTTAATCAATCGTTTGTAATCAATCTGAATATATTTATTTTAAATCAAACCGTTAGATTGGATAAATGGCAAGTTTGTTATATTATTACCATAATGACCTTCTTAAATTAATTATTCAAGACTTCACGATAATTATTCAAAAAATAAAATAGTTTTTTAAATACATAATAATCTCTCAAATAAATAATAAAATATTATATCAATTAAAATTATTTTATAATAAGATTTAAAATAAATTATATATTTTAATTATCATGATATACTTAAGATAATTTTATAACATTGTTTATTGTTATACATATTATTTAAAATAAAGATATTATTTTTATTTTAAAAAGTATAACCCATTCTCATGTAATTTAGAATAAAGTACAAAAAATTAATTGTTAATAATGATACGTATGTTTTATTATAATGATTTGTACGTTATACTATAATAATATCTTATCATGTAAGTTAGATCAAATTATATAATTTTTTATCGTTATACATGTTATTTTTAGGATAAATATGTTATTTTTATTTTAAATGTATAATCTCTTAAATCTTATAATGTGATTTTCTAAAAGTATATAAAATAGGTCATTGATATGTATATTATGTTATAATGATTTGTACACTGCGGTATAATAATACATTTACAAATATGTAAATGAATTGAGATAACGATTTCAGATATACAACAATACTCGTTTAAGTAAAACGGATACTCAAATTTGAAAAATTATCGGATTATGCTCGAATCCAAAAAAATCGAGTTAGTAAGATATTTATTTTTAAATTAAAAATTACAATGTCTATATTTATTTTTAAATATTATTTATTACTTATTTTTTATATTTTAATAAACTTTTAATTAAATCTAACTCGATCAAATAATTTGTTTAAATTTGATATGATTTGATTTTAAAATTAAAAAATTGAACCTGAATAGCTTGAGTGTCAAACTTGAATGAAACGAACCCGAATGATCGGAACCCGAATAACTTGACTGTCAAACCCGAATGACCCGAATCAAAAATGATCCGAATCCAAAATAGCAAAAAGAATTTAAGATTCGAATTGATCCAATTCGAAACTAACCCGATCCACCCAATTGACAAGTGAGTTAATCTAGAAAAGATAAAAATGCTTTCAATTTGAGGTCTCAACAAAATGCAACGACTTTAAAGTAGAGGTGTCCATAGGCCGAGCTCGGCCAGGTTCGGGCCGGGCCCATGTATAGTATCAATACTATATTTGCTTGCTCAAGCCTGGCCCGGCCTAATATATGGGTTTCGAATTTTGTCTAAGCCCGTCCATATTTGTAAATGGATAGCCCAAACCCGTTTGACCCATCCATATTATTTTTTTCTAATTTTTTTTAAAATATATATATTTTTATTATTTAATCTTTAATAATTATATATATATATATTTTTATTAAGTTCTTAAACATGGATAACTTAACATATTTTTTAATGTTTACACTATAATATTATATATATTTAATTTTTATATGACATAAATTACATAATATATAAATATAAATAATATATTATTTAATTAGAAAACGGGTCGGGCCGGGCTAGGTTCGCCCTTGAATGTTGGAGCCAAGGCCCGACTCATATTTTAAACGGGCTTAATTTTTTTGCCCAAGCCCATTTTTCGGGTCTAATATTTTTGTCCAAACCCTCCCAAATATAAACGAGCCTTCGAATTTGAACGGATAATTCGACCCATGAACAAGTCTACTTTAAAAGCTCCTTTGTCAATTTAGAATTAAAAAAATGTCAAATGGGCTGTTTCTCGACATCTAAATTAGAAAACTAGCCTTAAGGTGAGTATTTTTTTTTTTTTTTAAAACCAATCTCTCTTAAAGCAAAATATAAATGCAATTTTCAAGTATTTTTTTATTTTCTCATTTTTTTTCCTTCTTATTTTTAACTTCTTGGTACTTAAAACCAAATGCTACACACACACGTGAGTAGGCCATGAATGAAGAAGTTACACTCCCCATCACAGCCTAAGTAAATATTTGTTTTTAATATTTCACTTTGTAAATAATATTTCTATATTGAACATAAGATCCCTTGTTGCAATAATTGCAACCAAAGGCATAATTAGGGGCCAGCTGGCGGAATTCTTAAAATGTTTTTATATTTTTATAGGTAGTTTGGTTTTATAGGTTAAAAATTACAATTTCACCCTTACAAAGTTAAATATAAGATTTTATATTGATATTTTATTCACCTTTCTTTATTAAAAAATGGGTTATTGTCCTACGTAGTCCTATGATATTGAAAAATATTCAATATGATACTTAAATTAAAAAAAAAATACTCTATCAAGTATTCAAAATTTAAATTTATCTATCAAGTAATCACAACCCTTAACACCGTTAACGTAAAATCCCGATGGTGAACATTAGTCAATAAAAATTTGATACATGTACAAAAATATTGCCATAAAGGGGAACAATTAAATTTGTACACATGACAAACATGAGGCAATGTAATAAAAATTTTCAAATCTTTTTCAAGAAAATTTAATTTTTCTTTTCTTTTTTTTTTCATAAAATTTTATATTTCTTGTTTGAAAATAAAAAGCAAAAAATTATAAAATAAAATTTGTTTTTTGAAACATTCAAATCATACTTTTTTTAAAAAACAATTTTTTGTTGTAATTTTTCCTTTTTTCACAAATTTTTAAATCTGTTGTTTAAAAAAAATTAAAAATAAAAATTTGATTTTTTTCTTCTTTCTCTCATCCATTCTTCTTCTCTCCCCGACCCCCCTACCCACCCTACTTTTTGGTCGGATTCAATCATTATCCGATCGATCAGGCCAATTGGTGCCAAATTCACCTTGTGTTTCGACTCAATCAGATTATTTTTGGCTTGTTTAGAGTTCTGACCATGAAAAAAAATACCAATTGGTGGCTTCTCATGCCTCTTCAATCACAATATACCTTATATAGCTAACTTTCATTTAATGTTAGATTTACAATTACTGCGAAATGACTTAGACATTTGAGAAAGTTATTTACTCTTTTCTTTTAGGTCTTTTTTCAGTAACAGTCCAGTGCGTTGAGAATTCATTCTCACCACATTAGACTCCATTTGACCCCCCAAAGCCACTACATATTTTGGGGTTAAATATATGGCTCAATGCAATGAGACATTGGGATCTGTCCGAACGAACCCTTGATATCAAATGCTCGATAAAAAAAATACATTAACACTCTTTAACTATTAAAGTTATATAATTTTCTTTTGAAGCTATTTCAAAGAGTTATTTAATTGTAAATAGGGGTAGATAATGCTATAAAATTTCGACTTTCTACTGTTTAATTATTCTCAAATGGTACGTAAGAGTGTAATAAATAATAATTGATAGTCTAACTTTATGGGCTAGTTTAGCAGAAAAAACTTGAGTTGAAAAAAATTTAGTTGAAAAAAATGTGTTTAAAAAGTGTGGTGAAAAATTGTGATTTAAAATTTTTTAAGTGTTTAGCATTATTATGAAAAAATGTTGTGGAAAATTGAAATCTAAAAAAAAATATGTTTAAAATAATAAAAATGTAGAGATATGAGGATAATAAAGTTATTTTATTCAAAAGCCAGCTTTTAAAGCCCAAAAGCTATATTTTTTGGCTTTTCAAACCATAATTTCAACAAAAAAAAAACCACATTTTTTTTATTTGTTTAATAATTTTTGACCTCAAAAATTATGTTAGAAGCAATGCTAAACAAGCCTCAATCACTTTATCATTTCTCTAATAAATATAGTACCCAATTGCCCAAAATTGCAACTGATGATCCAATGATTGGTTGTTGCTTCAACTTCAAATATGAGCATTGAGCAGCAGCATGAAATATCGTCCAATCAAGAAAATTTCATTTTATTAGACAATGCTAGCTGAGCTTTGGGCTCATTGTGTCTATACTATGCATGTGGTGGCAAAAGCGCAAAGGAGAAGGAGAAGGAGAAGCAGAAGCAGCAGTCATTTCAATCCAAGACTCGTGAATTCTCATATTCTCCCATCTTCCTGACCCTAATTAAGTCTGAGGACAACTTCATTCCTTTAATTTGGAGCCCACAGCCAAATTAAACAATGGACTTTGCTTTACAGCCTCATAAAAATGACTTAAAAACACTCCACTTTCATTTAAATCTTATTATAAAGCTACCTTTTGTTTACCCATCTGTTCGTGCTGCCCAAAACTGACAACTAATTCATAGAAAGACACCTTTACAAGAGAGTTTTTGTTGGGAACAAAGACAAAGTATCACATGGTATCCTTACTTTTCTTCCCTGTGAGACGCGCAAATCATCATAATGTTCTGTTTTGGGGGCATAAGGTTTTCTTTAATTTCCATCCGTTCATTCAGGATGTCTCTTGTTTCAACTTGTTTAGTTTATAGATAAAGATATTCTAACCTCAGGGCTGGATGTGCTAAATTATCCAGATCCGGAAACAATGATAATGTGTCTAAATAATACAAAAGTTCAAAGCTCATATTGGAATCGATTATTTTTTACTCTTCGTTTTTCCATTTCATAGTATATATGATGAAAAAGCGTCATGGTTACTTTTGCAAAACAAGGGAAAAACAATCTTCCATTAAGGATGCCCAGGCCATGCCTTTATGGCAGCTGAAGAAATACCAATTTTGTGCAGTTTTCAATGTTTTGTATGGCATTGGCAAGTCATCATGTGATCCCAAATTTCATAAGATATTGTTGATTGTGATTTTTAGGCTGGTAGATGGTTTCTTGGTGAAAGGAGAGCTAGAAGCTGTAGAGCGGAACTTAAAAGAGAGACAGAGGTCAGAAGGGCGTCGGAGTTAGGATTTCGGGACGAGTTCCGATGATTAAGTCATCAAGAATTCAAAGAAGAAGAGACTAGAGACCATGGTAGCAAAGAAGAAGATGAGCAAAGCATAAAGTTTGAAATTTTCTGACTTATCTCACACCTTATTTTATACTTGAACTTAGGAAGAATTTGAGGCTACCCGCTTGATTTACCCGCCTATCAGCTATTGTAACTGTATTTTGTTTGACTATATTGTTTAGAAAAAAGTGTCATTTCCTTTAAAGGGTGTGGGTGGTGGTCCCAGTCTAATGGACCTCCAAGTCATGCCTTAGTCCTATACAATATAGGTATAACAGATATAACATGCAAAGATCGAAAATCTTGATAATCATAAAATGTTAGATTAATTTTTTTTAATTCAAGTTTTAATCACTATCATTAAAATGATTGCCGTGGTAATAAAATAAATAAAATAAACAAAAAAATAAAAGTGATATGCTGCTGCATCATGTTCAGTAAAACATTTGGATTGACATACTTTGGCAGTTTACTGAAAGGTGCAGATAATAGAGCACCCATGGCCATGAGGTTGGAGATGCATGCTGATTAGCAGCACAGATTGGCACGGATTACTTCAGCGTTGTTATAGACCCGGACTAAGGCCCAGAGACATAAAACACGGGCTCAGGCCCAAACAACCAATTCCTCAGAAGTTGGTGATCCGCCAATAATTCCCGCCGAGGGAGCTACAAAAAGGGCAATTCCTCATAAATTAGCAAAAAGTGATTTACTTAGCATCATGGAGACACCTCGGACGCCCACTTCTTATGTTCTTGGAGATCAGGAACCAATTTGAACTTGAGGACACTGTCAGATCCAACAAAATATCATAGTATCAAAATGCGGTCGTTTACGTGACATAACTGTTGTTGGAATTGATTTTATAAAACATGGTTAATTGACAGTTTTGAGAAAAAATTAAATGTGAGGGTCCACTCACATTTGTGGTTAAAACTTTGCTGGATTTTGTACTCCAACATGATTTATTTAACATGGAACATTAACATGTTTAAAACCAATTATAGGTGAATGAGAAATTGATCTCAAAGACCTTTGGATGGCAAAATGTCAAACCCAATTATTATCAATTATTTGATAGATTAGAGCTTGTCTTGTGGTTTGGGCCGTGGGCCCGTGAGCTCGGGTTTGGTTAATTGGAATATATTATGCTGTTTAACATTTTTGTCTCTAAATGTCTTAGGACATGAACCAATACATTAATTATGGTGTGATATACATGAATGTTATGGATATTCATGAATTATGGAGATTCATGAATATCCATAATTCATGTGCTATGTATATTCATCATAATTAATGTATATTCATGTTTTATGTACATTCATGTATCATGTACATTCATGTGCTATGTATATTCATCATAATTAATGTACATTCATGTATCATGTACATTTATTTGGGTAATTAATTTTAGGTCTTTAGAGTTCTATATATAGGTGCTTTAAGTGGATGGGAAATTCAATCAACTATTCTTAAGCTCTTTTCTTCTTAGTTGTTCCAGTTCTAAGACTATTGTTTTATTTGTTCCTTCTACTCTAAAACTTAGGAATCTATCATTGTAGAAAGAAAATTGAATCAAATTCCATAAGTTCGTGGACCTTGAAAAGGTGTGCAACTTTTCAAGGTGGTGTCGTTGAAATCCTGGGAGGCAATTGCATTGAAACCTTTTGCACCAAGTGACGGGCAATTTCACCTTAAGGACAAAGGGTTCAATCCTTGGCAACAATGTAAAGTTCTTAATTATTCAATTTTGTCTTCAACAAGTAAGTTCTCTAATATTCTATTTAAGGGCATACTATTTAATTATTGCAAGTAAATTTTTCAACAAGGTTTTTACAAATATGCAAAATATCTCCAACAATCTTAAGGGGAAAATTCTTCCTTTTATTTTGTTATTTGTTTTCTTTGTTGTGTTACTTGCTTGTCATAACCAATATTTATTTTGTTTATAAATATTGGTGCTTGGGTTTCCTTATTTTGTATACATGTTTAAAAAAATATCTTAATTTATTATTATATTGGTGTTTGGTTATGATTGCGTTATAATCAATGATAACTCGTATAATTATATAGTTTTTAGTTATGTTTTATTATTGTTTTGTGTCAAATACGAGTTATTATTGTTTAGTCTAATTGTGTTTATGATCTTTTATATTTTTATGTAATTTGGTGTTTTTCACAAGTTTCTTTGAGTGATTTCAGATTACTAGAATTAAGGGCAAATCCAGTTCAGTTCCAGTTCCGACACCTTTTGCCATATCAGCTATATCTCGAGTTTCACTGAAGCAATAAGGCTGAAATTTGTAGCCGTGCAAAGCTAAGAGGCATATTTATCTTTTTCATGTTTTACACTTCTTGAAACGGAGTCGTTTTCCCTAGCGAAATCGACCATGAAGTTGGCTGATGTGCAATGACATCTGTGCTGACCTGTTTTCGTATTTTGCCCATATCTTCTTATCCACATCAGCAAATGAGCTGATTTCAACGGCTATGGATCAGTAACTGATAGGGTAACATTTTTCTAGAAGACCATGTGATCAGATAAGGCCTCCCAAATTGACAAAATCGACCATCAAGTTGGCTGATCAAAATCGTCATGTATGACGAAAATTGTTAGAAAATGCACCCACCTATTATACCTACCTTTGAAATTTGTAAAGCTTGTCTCTTGTCATTTAGCCCTCCAAAATGTGTATAAATAGAGGGCCTTGGATGATTGTAAGGGATCATATTGTACATAGGTAGGATATTAGCCATTTTAATAAAATTCTCTAAGTTTTCTTCTTCTTTCTTTTCTCTAGTTTTCTTTCTTTTCTCTAGTTTTCTTTTTCTTTAGAGAGAGCAAGAGGTTGGATAATTAATATTCTTCCTCTTCTTCTTTCTTTCTTTTATTTTCTTCTTAGATTTTCTTTATTTTTATGTTTATGTTTACAATGCCTATGCTAGGCTAAACTTCTATTTGGTTAAGGGTGATTTCAAAGCCCTAGACATGTTTTATAATTGATTTTCAGATTCTATCTATCATTAATTTTCTATCAAAGTTGCTTATGTTCTTCTACAAGAATTGTTCATGATGTTGTCTTGATTTGTTTAGGTGTACAACTAGATAGATCTTGATAATTATCTATTGCTAGTTTAGGAGTCTTGATCCGTGTAATTGTCTTGATTTCCTATTCATAAGTGGCAATTTGTGATTAATGATTATGGTCAAGTTTTCAATAATTGCAAAGTGGAACACAACCTAAGTTGAACAATCCGAGCTTATGTGTTTGTTGCTTAGATCAACCTATCTTTCTCATCATAAAGCTGCCATTAAATTGAACTTAGAGAGCTTATTCTAGGTTGTTTGATGGTTAGAGATTAAATAGAGAGCTTGTTCTATTTAACAACAACTTAAGGAAAGATTGGGATAACAGAGCTTGTTGTTATCTACGGTTGTTAACTTTGATAGTTGGTTAATGTTGATAGATATGAAATTGATTCTTAATGATGTCTAGTGGTGGAGAATGAAACCTTAACCATATTTTTCATATTTGATTCGTCTTACTTACTTGTTTTCTTACTTTTCTCGTTTGCTTATTTTTAAGACTATATTTATTTTCATTGGCTGGTTATACCGCCTAATTTGTATATTAACTTTGTTTTATTTTTATTGGCTGGTTATACCGCCTAATTTGTATATTAACTTTGTTTTATTTTTATTGGCTGGTTATACCGCCTTGCATCTGATTCTTATTATTTACTTTAGTTTAAATCTGGCTTCAAAAACCCATTTTCTTTTATTGTTCTTGAATTTAAGTTTTAAACTATTAACTTATAAACTAAAACCCAATCCCTGAGGACTCGACCCTTGCTAACTACTATACTTACAATTTATCTTTTTAGTGCAAGGTTAAATAAGATACACTCTTTTGGGTGCATCAAATTTTTGGCGCCGTTGCCGGGGATTGTTTTCTTTAGTTTATTTGTTACTTGGTTTATTCTTATTTTCAGTTCTAATTAGTTCTATTTTCTTGTACATACAAGTTTTTCTTATCAAATTTTGAAAAAAAGAAAAAAAAAAAGAAAAAGAAAACGATGGAAATGAGCAATCTAACACTTGAAGAGTTGGTGGCATACATGAACATGGAGAATCAACAAGCCAATCTCACCTCCCCAGTTCAACAATTGGCCATGGGAGGATGTCAAGGCCATCAAGTGTTCCAAGACCAACAGTATGGTCATAACTCAAACACTTACCATGAGGGATGGTGGGATCATACTAATTATGGCTACTCGAAAAATTACCAAGAAGTAGATCCTTATGCCAATTACACTCATCCATCTAGATTTAATCAATCATGGTCTCAAGAACCAGATCTTTTTCAGCCACTACATATGACTCAAAACTCAGGTACTTCTTTAGAAGATCTTGTCGATTCTCTTGTTACTAATACTTTGCAATTTCAACAGGAAACAAGGGCAAGTATCCAGAGTTTGGAAAGGCAAATGAGCCTATTGGCTAGTAGTATGGTGGTATGGGTAGCACAAAGATCTGAAGTCCCTGCCCAAACGATGATTAACCCAAAGGAGAATGCTACTATTGTGACCTTGAGGAATGAGGAACAAGATGAGGATGAGACAAAATTAGAGATGAATTCTATTCTTGAGGATAATGAAGCCAATGATCCAAATAAGAGTATTTCGGCACCTGAGGTAACGTTTGAGTTTCCAATTTTTACTAATGTTTCTTCTCCACCTTTTCCTAGTAGATTTGCAAAGTTCAAGGAGGAAGAACATGAACAACACATGCCGGAAACCTTAAACAACTTGTTTGTGGAGGTCATTCAACAAGTATCAAAATATGCTCCATTCCTCGATGACATATGCACCAGAAAGGATGATGGAATAATACTTGTAATGGAGAATGCATCCACTGTTGTGCAAAGAAAGCTTCCTCTCAAACGCATAAATTTGGGAAATTTCATGTATGAGCCTGACAAGCCTAAAATGCCAAGAAGGGGTATTGGTTAGGTTCAAAACACTAAATCAAGTGCTAATTGGGGGAGGCAGCCTAATTACTGAAAGCATTGCCAAACTGCCATCCTCAAATTTGCTCTCTTTTTCTTTATCTTTTTCCTATGTTTCTTTGCTAATTGTGTTTAGTGTTTCTAAGTTCATTTAGGCTGCATAAGTTTATTTTGTTTAATAGTTCTTTTCACTTACACATGATTCTTTCATTTGGGTTAATAGCATTACATTAATGACAATGTAAGAATTATGTGTGGGGGGAAGAATTTAGGATTTTATTTAGAGTGTTTTGTTTTTGAGTTTTTTTTTATGCTGTTTTTCTTTATGATCCTTGTTTTGAAAATAACTAGATGTAAATATAATTTTTTTTTAACCCCGGTTAAATGGCGGATAACGGTACTCCGTGATTATTTAAATCGGTTCCATCAGCTACCCACAAAACTGATATCGTATATAAATTTCTCTTCCAATTTCTCTTTCATTTTTTTTTCAATTTTTTTCAGGATGGATGATATTCTCACAAGGATGCAGAAACGATTTCCTCCTTTTCCTCGAAATATTTTACTGAAGCTTTACCAAGTTCGATTTGAAAGATTAAGAATGCTTATGCACAAAGGGATTCCTGACGACATACGTTGGATAATTGAAGCCAAGGTACGTGAAGATGAATATCTTCCTGTTTTGCATTTACCAGGTACAGGTAGAAGCACTTTTGCAAAGAAGCGACGAGCAAAGCGCATGAGTTCAAATTGCCACAAATGTGCACGATGGACGTGTAACGGTAAATGTCGTTCTATTGGGATTCCGTCCTCTAATCGAGATGATAAAATTGAATTCATTAAGGATGGACTGAGTAAGGAGAATTTGGGTAATATCCAACTTTCTCTTGAGACGCATCCTAGTGGAGACGTACAAAGAGAAATTCTTGATTTATGGCCGCAATTCCAAAGGGAATGGCAACATCTTGGGAATCTGATGTTAAAAGACCCTGTTTGCCAGCTTGTAAGAAAACTGGATGGGAAGCATATCCTCGACTCATAGAAGGCGTTTAAGCTGTTTCTGGACGTAAAACCAGAGGAAGATGTGAGCCACAATCACAACTACAATAAATGACTTCTCATCTTTTGGTTTGATTTGCAATAACTTTATTTCGGTTTAATTTACGTGTTATTCGATTTGTGTAATTATTCTCATTTTTTTGATTTTTCTTCTCTTTTTTATTTTCTTCCTGAAATCACGCAAAAATCTTTTGTTAGGTTAACATTTTCTTCTGACAGGTCAAATACACTTTCGGCGACATTATTACTCTTGACTTTTACGGTTGATTTTTCTTCTCTTTTTGATTTTCTTCCTGAAATCACGCAAAAATCTTTTGTTAGGTTAACATTTTCTTCTGACAGGTCAGATACACTTTCGGCGACATTATTACTCTTGTCTGATTCACTACTCAGTCCTCTATATATTACACCATGTACTCATTCTCTTTCAGGCACTCGAAAAAAAAAAAAAAAAAAAAAGAAAAAAAAAATTGGAAAGTACTTCGTCCCAACGCATTAAAAAAATTTGTGTTTTTGGAGGTGCTTATCCAGGGAAAAATAACATATTCGCTGATGAAGCCATAAGAGTTGGAGTAATACTTGCCCAACAAAAGATCCAGTTGATTTATGGAGGCGGTAGTACGGGTTTAATGGGAGCAGTCGCTACAGCAGCACACGCCGGAGGAAGTCCAGTTCTAGGAATCGTGCCAAAACTATTCACAGATTTTTGTGGACCTACCTTGGGTAAGGAAATACAAGTCTGGAGTATCCCTGAACGGATAACAATCATGTACCATTCTGCCGATGCATTCATTGCTTTACCAGGAGGTCTGGGTACATTGGAAGAAATAGCTTGCGTGGCTTCTTGGTCATCTTTGGTCACAAATAAGAAACCCATTGGTTTGCTTAATATTAATGGTTATTTTAGTAATTTGCTTTCATATTTAGATAATGCTGTGGATAATGGATTCATGTTTTCAGAGGCAAGGAGAACCATAATTTCTGCTACAACCATTGAAGATTTACTCAAAAAGCTCCAAGCTTATGAGTATTTATCTGCTACGGTTGTTTCGCAAACGCTCGGAAAAAGAAAAAGAGATATGGACGAGCAAGGAGTGGATTGCACTTTGTCTTTGTGACATTATCTAACATTTTGTTTGTTGTGTCTCAGTTATAATAAGTGGTTAGCAACCTCTACAGGTAATATCTCCTAAATTTTACCTTCTTAAAAAAAAAAAAAAAGTTTGTTGTGTTTTAAGCAATTTAGAAGTATTCATTCTGAACAAGGTCTGAGTAAGGGAGACTTGAGACATACCTTGTCAGTTTGATTTCTTCTTTTTAAAAAAAAAAAGAGTTTGTTGTGTTTTAAGCAATTTAGAAGTATTCATTCTGAACAAGGTCTGAGTAAGGGAGACTTGAGACATACCTTGTCAGTTTGATTTTAATCTTTTTACGTTTACTTGTTAATTTTTGTTTAGTATTTTAGGATTATTTAGGTTGCATGAGTTTGTTTTGTTTTGAGTCTAGTTATTCCTATTCTTATGTTATTAGTTCTTTTCTCTTACACATGATTCTTTCATTTGGGTTAATAGACTTACATTGAGGACAATGTAAGAATTAAGTGTGGGGGGAATGATTTAGGATTTCTTTTATTTTCGTCTACTATTTTTTTTTATGAGTCTTTATTATTATTATTTTTAGTGTGTTTTAGTTCCTTTTTAATACAATGATGAGATATGAATTGCATAGGTCTAAACTGGTTACTAGTGAGAAGATTTTCATGAGAATTAAGCTTGATACTAATTTTTATGAACCAATGTTAATATGATATGTTGATTGAGAAAGAAGCATGTTTAGACTTAAAACTGACTTGTATAATCATCATTGTGAGTTTTTGAGCCTAAAATGATTGATGCATTATACAAATCAATCTAATTTCTTTCTTGAGTGCTCTTATGATTACATGATTCTCTAGAACTTGCTTTAAACCGTTTGAGACTATATTGATGCATGTGACAACATGAATACGATAGAGGCATTAGGATTTTTAGCCAGGGCCAAACAGCCATCCCTTATTAATGTTCCAAGAGAACACACCCTTAGTGAACCAATTTGAGCCTACATTGAATAAGCTATCTCTTTGGTAACCATAACTTGTCTCTAACCTAAATATACTTATATCTTTACCTTTGTTCCAAAGATGAATTAGCATGTTTTGAGACAAGTTGCAAAGACAAGGAAGATTTATTGAAAATTTGGGTTAGAAACAAGAAATAAGTGTGGGGGGAAAAGAAAGAAAAAAGTCAAGAGAAAAAGAAAGGGATCATTGTCAAATACATTCCCATATTAAAAAAAAAAAAAAAAACTTCTCTTGAACTTCTAGTTAAAGTAAAAAAAAAAAAAGATGTTACAAAGTTGGTTAGAATGATGCAAAGGCTCAACATGAATATTTAGCCTATGTTATTATGTGCTTTATAAGAGTTTTGAGAAGTTTTATTTGTATGATCTTTTTATGTCTCTAAACTTTATGAACTCTTTGGAACCTTTGTGATATCTTTATCCTTTTGTTCTTCAACCACATTACAAACCCCTTGGCCCCATTACAACCTTGATTAAAGACCTCTTGATTCATGAAGTTGTATGATCTAAATAGTGGAGAATAGGTGGACAAGCAAGAATATGGTAGAACTGTTTTCATGAGATTGATTGAGTGTAAACACTTCACCACTACTTTAAAGAGTGAAAATCATGAGGGTATCCCATGTGAGTAGTTGAGATTAAGTTTGAATATGCACTATTTTGATTGAAATATGTTATGTTAATATTGGCTTAACTCAAACAATTTACATTCAAGCATGATTTTTTGTGAAATTCTTTAAGCTATTGATTAGTTTATAAGACTTGTTCAAAGATTGTCTCTAATTTGTATTGAAAGGATTAGGAGTAAATATTTTTAGTATATGTAGTTTATTTATATTTTAGTTTTTCAATGTTTGTGGGTATCGTTCTAGTAAACCCTCACGAGACTAAACTCGTCCACTAGGGACACCTAGGGGTTTAAAGGCTTGTGTCACATGCTAAGTGCCACCGTGATTTCCTACGAAAATGGATTAGATTAGATTTTCTTATTTTATTTTTATTGAGTCGTTGCTAGGGACTAGCAACAATCTAAGTGTGGGGGTGTGATAACTCGTATAATTATATAGTTTTTAGTTATGTTTTATTATTGTTTTGTGTCAAATACGAGTTATTATTGTTTAGTCTAATTGTGTTTATGATCTTTTATATTTTTATGTAATTTGGTGTTTTTCACAAGTTTCTTTGAGTGATTTCAGATTACTAGAATTAAGGGCAAATCCAGTTCAGTTCCAGTTCCGACACCTTTTGCCATATCAGCTATATCTCGAGTTTCACTGAAGCAATAAGGCTGAAATTTGTAGCCGTGCAAAGCTAAGAGGCATATTTATCTTTTTCATGTTTTACACTTCTTGAAACGGAGTCGTTTTCCCTAGCGAAATCGACCATGAAGTTGGCTGATGTGCAATGACATCTGTGCTGACCTGTTTTCGTATTTTGCCCATATCTTCTTATCCACATCAGAAAATGAGCTGATTCCAACGGCTATGGATCAGTAACTGATAGGGTAACATTTTTCTAGAAGACCATGTGATCAGATAAGGCCTCCCAAATTGACAAAATCGACCATCAAGTTGGCTGATCAAAATCGTCATGTATGACGAAAATTGTTAGAAAATGCACCCACCTATTATACCTACCTTTGAAATTTGTAAAGCTTGTCTCTTGTCATTTAGCCCTCCAAAATGTGTATAAATAGAGGGCCTTGGATGATTGTAAGGGATCATATTGTACATAGGTAGGATATTAGCCATTTTAATAAAATTCTCTAAGTTTTCTTCTTCTTTCTTTTCTCTAGTTTTCTTTCTTTTCTCTAGTTTTCTTTTTCTTTAGAGAGAGCAAGAGGTTGGATAATTAATATTCTTCCTCTTCTTCTTTCTTTCTTTTATTTTCTTCTTAGATTTTCTTTATTTTTATGTTTATGTTTACAATGCCTATGCTAGGCTAAACTTCTATTTGGTTAAGGGTGATTTCAAAGCCCTAGACATGTTTTATAATTGATTTTCAGATTCTATCTATCATTAATTTTCTATCAAAGTTGCTTATGTTCTTCTACAAGAATTGTTCATGATGTTGTCTTGATTTGTTTAGGTGTACAACTAGATAGATCTTGATAATTATCTATTGCTAGTTTAGGAGTCTTGATCCGTGTAATTGTCTTGATTTCCTATTCATAAGTGGCAATTTGTGATTAATGATTATGGTCAAGTTTTCAATAATTGCAAAGTGGAACACAACCTAAGTTGAACAATCCGAGCTTATGTGTTTGTTGCTTAGATCAACCTATCTTTCTCATCATAAAGCTGCCATTAAATTGAACTTAGAGAGCTTATTCTAGGTTGTTTGATGGTTAGAGATTAAATAGAGAGCTTGTTCTATTTAACAACAACTTAAGGAAAGATTGGGATAACAGAGCTTGTTGTTATCTACGGTTGTTAACTTTGATAGTTGGTTAATGTTGATAGATATGAAATTGATTCTTAATGATGTCTAGTGGTGGAGAATGAAACCTTAACCATATTTTTCATATTTGATTCGTCTTACTTACTTGTTTTCTTACTTTTCTCGTTTGCTTATTTTTAAGACTATATTTATTTTCATTGGCTGGTTATACCGCCTAATTTGTATATTAACTTTGTTTTATTTTTATTGGCTGGTTATACCGCCTAATTTGTATATTAACTTTGTTTTATTTTTATTGGCTGGTTATACCGCCTTGCATCTGATTCTTATTATTTACTTTAGTTTAAATCTGGCTTCAAAAACCCCTTTTCTTTTATTGTTCTTGAATTTAAGTTTTAAACTATTAACTTATAAACTAAAACCCAATCCCTGAGGACTCGACCCTTGCTAACTACTATACTTACAATTTATCTTTTTAGTGCAAGGTTAAATAAGATACACTCTTTTGGGTGCATCAATCAATATTTAATATATATTGGTTTTAAATAACATGTCATCTACTTCTTTTCAAACTTCTTAAAATGATGTGGCTAAGACTTCTTCGGAAAGGAGGATTCCACCATCACCCTCGTTGGTGCATGATGAGAAATCTGAAAAGTTTGATGGGTTGAACTTTAAGAGGTGTCAGCAAAAGATGTTGTTTTATGGAATCAAGGACCTTCCTTCAAATATCTCAAAGTGTGGGGGTGTCTTGTTAAGGTAGCAATACCTGATCCTAAAAAGGTCTTGATAGGATCTAAAACTGTGTTCGGTGCCTCATTTGATGGGATCATGACCTAGTCCTTGAGGGCAAGAAAATGACATGTGGGAAAGTGTCAACTATATGCAACAAGGGTACTTGGGTATGATCTTGGCGTCGATGAGGGCATCAACATAGTAACTGGGGCAGAGTGTCATGGTCTGGCATTGGTATGCCTTGGTGCTACCATGACTACCCCGTTATGGAGCAAAGGTCGAGAACTTGTCCATGGGATCAGTGATCCCTGATGGTGCCATGAGTGGCACGGGCCCTAGAAGCAAACCATTAGGTTGTAAATAGATCTTCTAGAGGAAGATGAAAGCTGATGGAACTATTGACAAATACAAAGCTAGGCTTGTTATTAAAGGGTACAAACAATAAGAAGGAGTGGTATTTTGATACATACTCACTTGTATCAAGAATTACATCCATACGGGCGTTATTAGCCTTTGCTGCTATTAAAAGTTAGAAATACATCAAATGGATGTAAAGACAACTTTGTTAAATGGTGACCTTGACGAAGAGGTTTATATGCAACAACCCGAGGGGTTTGTTGTTAAAGGAAAGGAAAAATAAAGTGTGTAAGCTTGCTAAGTCTTTGTATGGCTTGAAACAAGGTCCTAAACAATGACATGAAAAATTTGACAATGTTATGTTGTCAAATGACTTTAAAATCAACGAGGCCGATAAGTGTGTCTTTGTGAAGAACAATGATAAAGGCTATGCCATTGTACGTATCTGACATGCTACCCGACAGACTATCCCTGCAAAACATGGAGAAACAAGCTACTGAAAGCTTCGAATAGTATGCCCAGAAACGAAGAGACATGGCTACCAAGGTGCAGCCATCTTTGACTGATAAAGAAACTACAGTTCTCTTTATCAATACTCTGAAGGCACCGTACTATGAAAAATTGGTAGGTAATGCCACTAAAAATTTCGCAGATATGGTCATATCTAGAGAGATGATTGAAACCGCTATCAAGAGCGGGAAGATGGATAGTGGGGAACCAGTAGCCCATAAGAAAACAACTCCTGCTAAGAAAAAAGAAGGGGAGGCTCATGCAGTCAGTTTCAATAACCGACCATTTGCACCTCCACCATCCTATACACATTACCCAACCTACAATCCGTACTATTCGGCTATAAACAGCCTCACTCAGAACCCTTTTCTTTACACAGCTATACCACAACAATCATATCCGACTGGCTTATCTCCTTAGATAGCCATTCCCCCAAACATTACTTCAAACACTCAAAGCATTCCTCGAAATGATCAAAGACCTGTGAGGAATACCCAAAAGCCTCAGTATGAATCTATCCCCACTACTTATAGTGAGTTATAACCCAAGCTTCTACAGGGCCAACTCATTGCACCTATCTATGTTCAGCCTTTAAAATCTCCTTATCCTAAGTGGTATGATTCCAACGCTCATTGCGCATACCATGCAAGGATCCAAGAACACTTAACCGAGACTTGCACTGCTTTCAAGCGCAAGGTTCAGAGCCTTATTGATGCAGGAATTTTGAAATTCGGACTGAAAAATGGCCCTAATGTCGCGGGTAACCCGTTGCCTAATCATACGGAGGCCAAGGTTAACGTGATAATGTCGGGAGAGTTTGAAAAGGTGACATGGGATGTCAGGAAAGTAAAAATGCCAATGATCAGAGTCTGGGTAGAGATGGTCAAGGAAGGGCTGATTAAGCCGAAATCAGATGTGAAGAAAATAGGCAGCCAGTCAGAGGACTTTTGCCAATATCATGAGTGTAAGGGGCATGCCATTCAGGATTGCGAAAAGTTTTTGGCTAGAATCCAAAAGATGATGGATATGGGCGAGACCCAATTTTCTGAAAAGGTAGAGGAGCCTGAAATTAGTATGAATAAAACTGGCTACGGGATGGACAGACCCCTAATCATATACTACGATGAGCCCGAGGTAAAGGTTATTCCAGTAGTCGAGGGACCTGCTCCAAAAATGATCATAAAATTGCCCTCACCCTTTCCTTACAAAGGGGATAAGACGATTCCACAGAACTATGAATACAATATGATAATGCCGGGATCTTTGAACCATCAGGAAGCTACCGTGGATGTAACCGAAGTGGGGCACCTAAGCTAAAGTGGTAGATGTTACGCCCCAGAGACCGTTGAACTTGGAAAGACTGAGGACCTAACAAAGGAAAAAGGACAGTGGGACCAGACCCTATGGTAGTAGAACAATCTGGGGAAGTGGAAAAGGATCCAGCTCTGGTTGGTAATGTAAAAGAACCGATAAATGAGAAGGAAGCCTGTGAGTTCCTAAAGTTTATCAAACACAGCAAGTACAGCGTGGTAGAGCAGTTGCACCACCAACCGACGAAGATTTCAATTCTCTCATTGCTGTTAAACTCAGAGCCACACCGAAATGCTCTATTGAGAATTTTGAACCAGGCTTACATGTCCAACAACATATTAGTGGAGAAGTTGGATCGGTTGGTGGGGAACATCACAGCAGATGATTACATCTCTTTCAGTTATGATGAGATATCGTCGAACGGAGTATGATCCACTAAGGCTCTTCATATTACCACTACTTGCAAAGGGAACATTCTACCCCGAGTACTCCTTAACAATGGATCTTCTCTGAATGTGATGCCATTGGCTACCTTGTCAAAACTGCCAATTGATATGACCTACATGCTGTAGAGTCATACCATTGTTAGAGCCTTTGATGGCACCCGTTGGGAAGCGATGGAAAGCATTGAAATTCCACTTCAGATAGGCCCTTATACCTATAAGGTTGAGTTCCAGGTGATGGATATCACCTCATCTTACAATTGTTTGTTGGGAAGGTCGTGGATTCACTCTGCTAGGGCTGTGCCGTCATCTCTCCATCAAAAGCTAAAATTTGTGATGAAAGGGTGCCTGATCAGTGTATCAGGAGAAGAAGATATCATAGCTTCAGCATCCACAGACACCCCTTACATAGAAGTGAACGAAGATGCCGTAGAGTGCTCATTTAGGTCACTGGAATTCGTCAATGCTGTGTTCATCACTGAGGGACATAAAATTCCAGAGCTGAGGTTGTCTAGAATACCAGGTTGGGGGTGAAGATGACAGTTGGAAAAGGATGTCGAGCCAAAAAAGGACTAGAAAAATATCTCCAAGGAATGGCTAGAGCAATCGAAGTGGCCGGAAAGAAAGACCGATTCAGTCTTAGGTACCTCCATAAAGCCCACGAGAAAAGAAAACAAGTTGAGAAGAACCGAAAGAGAAGGTTGGCCCGACTTTCAGGTATAGATGTGGAATGGGAACCTATGACTTTCCCTATAATCCTTCACATTTTTCGCTCAGCAGGCCACAAGTTTGGTGATAAGAATTCTGAGGTTGTGATGTTTATGCTGGAACAAGCTTTTGAGAAATTTTACGGGTTTGAAGGCAAGCAGCCACAGGGAATGATGATCGGTATGGCCGAAATAGATGAGCTAGGAAAGGAAAGCACTAGTTGGATGGTGCGCCCATGCCCTCCGGGTTATGAATTGACCAACTGGAGTGTGACTGAACTTCCTATAATTTTTAGGTCTACTCCAGTGTAATACTCTAAATCAACCTTAATTGCCTCTGCCCAAGGGCATTAAGAATCCTTTGTACGGGCTTATGTTTAAAACTTATCATTTAAGAAATAACAATCACGATGCATTTTCTTCATATTGATGTGTTCATATTCTTTCATTTTCATTCTTTCATTATTATTGCCTATATACCTTCCTATATTGTTTCTTCCCCACCTATTTACAGGTGCCCAGATACGGAATATGAGGACCTTCCTGTCAATAATTCTGAAATTGATTTTGAAAAACCCATCTGTACTGGTGATTTCGACATTAACGAAGATGTCGAGGACTGTGATTTGCCTCCGGATTTGTTGAAAATAATAGATCAAGAGGAGAAACAGGTATTGCCTTATAAAGATCAAATAGAAGTGGTAAATTTGGGGAATGGTAAAGAAATAAGAGAAGACAAGATTGGTACCGCTATTTCACCATTGATAAAACAAGATTTGATAATTCTACTTGGAGAATATGCTGATGTGTTTGCATGGTCATACCAAGACATGCCTGGGTTGGAACCTGATATTGTGGTTCACAAATTGCCTTTGAAACTAGATTGCAAGCCAATTTAGCAAAAACTGAGAAGAATGAGGCCCGAAATGCTGTTAAAAGTGAAAGAGGATGTGAAAAAGCAATTCGAGGCTGGATTCTTGAAAGTGGCAAAATACCCGGATTGGGTAGCCAACATTGTCCCAATTTCGAAGAGGGACGGCAAAGTAGGGATGTTTGTCGATTATCGGGACCTGAATAGGGCAAGCCCTAAGGATAATTTCCCATTGCCTCACATTGATACTCTAGTCGATAATACCGCCAAGAATTCTGTATTTTCCTTCATGGGTGGGTTCTCAGGGTACAATCAGATTAAGATGGCATCGAAGGATATGGAGAAAACCATATTCATGACGATGTGGGGAACCTTTTGCTATAAGGTAATGCCATTCGGGTTGAAAAACGCTAGGGCAACATATCAAAGAGCCATGGTAACTTTGTTCCATAACATGATGCATAAAGGAATCGAAGTTTATGTCGATGATGTGATCACAAAGTCGCAAGGAGAGGAAAAACACATTGCGAATCTTAAAAAGCTTTCGGAGTCACCTCAGGAAAAGTGTACTTTCAGACAAACACATTGCGAATCTTAGAAAGTTCCAACTTAAACTCAATCCGGCAAAGTGTACTTTCGGAGTCACCTCAAGAAAGATACTGGGTTTCGTTGTTAGATAGAAAAGGGATTGATATTGATCCGAATAAAGTAAAATCTATTCAAAGCTTGCCTTCCCTCGTACTCAGAAAGAAGTAAGAAGCTTTTTGGGTAGGCTGAATTACATCGCTCGATTCATTTCTCAATTGAACGAAAAGTGCGACCCGATCTTCAAGTTACTTTGAAAGCATGATCCAGGAGAATGGGATGAAAGATGTCAGATAGCCTTTGATAAGGTCAAGCATTATCTGTCAAACCCACCGATACTAATTCCACCAGTCTTAGGGAAGCTGCTGATATTGTATTTGTCAATATTTGAAAGGTCCATGGGATGTGTGTTGGGGCAACATGATGAAACCGGAAAAAAAGAACAAGCCATCTACTAACTCAGCAAAAAGTTTCTGAGTATGAGTTGAAGTATTCATTGGTAGAAAGGCTTTATTGTGCCTTAGCTTGGACTACCGGGAGGCTTAGACAATACGTGTTGTATCACACGACATGGCTGATTGCAAAACTAGATCCCCTCAAACACGTAATCGAGATACCTTCGTTGTCAGGAAGAACGACAAGATGGCAAGTGTTTCTTTCCGAATATGATATTGTGTATGTGAGCCAAAAGGCTATAAAGTGTGGTGTAGTAGCTGAATTCCTAGCAAGCCGGCGATGGAGGATTACGAGCCTCTAAACTTTGATTTCCCTGACGAAGACTTAATGTGTGTCTCGCAAGAAGAAGGGACTTCCTTTGAAAAGAAAATGGAAAATGTATTTTGATGGAGCTTCTAACGCCATGGGGCACGGAATTGGTGCAGTGCTCATATCCCCTAAGGAAGATTTTTATCCTTTCACTGCCAGATTGAATTTTGATTGTACAAACAATACCGCTGAGTATGAAGCATGTACTATGGGTCTTCGTGCAGCCATAGAAAGGAAAATCAAAACAGTAGAGGTCTTCAGAGAATTAGCCTTGGTGATATACCAACTGCGCGGAGAATGGGAAACCTGAGATGCAAAGTTAATTCGATATCGAGAGCTTATACTGAGCTTGATTGAGGAATTTGAAGAAGTGGTTTTTAATTATTTGCGTCGAGAAGAGAATTGAATGGAAGATGCTCTAGCCACTTTATCATCAATGTTTAAAGTGAATGAAGGGGCCGAAGATGTGCCAATCAAGATGAGCATATACGAGTCTCCTGCCTACTGCTTGAGCATCAAAGAAGAAGCAGATGGTCACCCTTGGTATTACAACATCTTGCAATACGTCAAGAGTCAAAAGTACCCTGAGCAAGCAATGAAAAATGACAAAAGAAACTTGAGAAGAATGGCGATGGATTTTATCTTGGATGGTGAAATCCATTACAAGAAAGGGAAAGACCAGGTTTTGTTGAGGTGTGTCATTTCTGCTAAAGCTCAGAGAATCCTCGAAAAGGTCTACGAAGGGATATGCAACACTCATGCCAATGGCTACATGCTGGCTAAACAGATTATGAGGGCAGGATACTATTGGCTAACAATGGAAGGGGATTGCATTAATTATTCCCGGAAATGCCATAAGTGCCAGATATATGCCGACAAGATTCATGTGTCGCCATCCCCGCTGCATGTCATGACAGCTCCATGGTCATTTTCAATGTGAAGAATGGATATGATCGGGCCCATTACCCCGAAAGCTTCTAACGGACACTGCTTCATCCTGGTAGCTGTGGGCTACTTCACAAAGTGGGTAGGAGCAGCTTCTTATGCCAATGTAACAAAGTCAGTGGTGTGCAGATTCATCAAGAAAGAAATTGTGTGTCGATATGGACTCCCGGAGAGAATAATTTTGGACAATGCTCTCAATCTGAACAACAAGATGATGAGGGAAATATGTACCTAGTTCAAGATCAAGCATCATAATTCGGCGCCTTATCGTCCAAAAATGAATGAGGCAGTAGACATCAAGAAGCCTGTTGAAAAGATGAATGATGTGTACAAAAATTGGCATGAAATCTTGCATTTTGCTGTCCACGCATACCGTACTTTGGTTCGCACATCTATGGGTGCTACGCCATTTTCACTGGTATACGGGATGGAGACAGTGCTGCCTATTATTGAGGTTGAAATCCCTTCACTTTGTGTGTTGATGGAAGTGGGCCTAGAAGAGGCAAAATGGGTTAGAGCTCGCTATGAACAGTTGAATCTCATCGAGGAGAAAAGATTGAAGGCAATTTGCCATGGCCAGATGTATCAGAAAAGGATGATTCGAGCTCATAACAAGAAGGTTCTCCCCAGGCAGTTTCGAGAGGTAGAGTTGGTATTACGAAAAGTTATCTCATCGTGAAAGATCCTCGCGAAAAATGGGCTTCGAATTGGGAAGGACCCTATATGGTGAAAAAAGCTTTTTCTGGAGGAGCATTGATTTTAACTTGGATGGACGGTGATGACTTGAGAAATCCCGTGAACACCGATGAATTGAAGAAATACTATGCTTGAAGAAAAGAAAAAAGAAAAGAATTGAAGAAATACTATGCATACGTGAATTCAAATGATTCCAAATGTAAAAGTGAAAATTCCATGTATCTATTTCCCCTGAGGATTGCTTTTCAATGAGAATATTCATGCTTGATATTAGAAATGGCCATCTTTTTTATTCCTGTCACTAAGAAGAAATTATCCCTAGTCACCCTTTTGAGCCTTAGGATTTCTTTCTTTCTTTGAACCTTGATCAAGGATCACCCTCCACACTGGGGGCAAATGCGAGGAAAAATCTCCTTCAAAAAAATTATGGCTAAAAGAGCCATCAAAAAGAAAAAAGAAACACACAAAAAAAGTGTGAAATCAAAGAATGGCAAATGAAAGCCAAGAATGAAAAGAAACAAAAATAAAAAATTCAAAGGAGAAAAGTCCAAAAAGGATGAACGTTTAAAAAATGAAACCTCCTCATGAAATGGTCCTTGATTTGATCACCCTTAAACATATTTTTGGCCTATTTATCCTTTCTTTCTGAACCCGAATCTTGGCCTACATTACGTACTTTTAAAGTCCATTTTGATCAAGCTTGGGTATTTAACTTGAAGGGTTTTTCTCAGATTTCATCTCGTCTTTTAGAATTGTCACAATTCTTCAAAATCATGGATAAGACCTCTGGGCACCATATTCAAAAAATACCCCTGGTTTCACCCAGGTCTTCTTCGACTTCTAGTTCCGCCCAAGTCATCTCATTTGAAAATTATTTATGGTTTCACCGAGATAATTTTTTGACTTCTAGTTCTACCCAAGTCATCTCATTTGAAAATTATCTATGGTTTTGCCTAGATAACTTTTTGACTTCTGGTTTCGCCTAAGTCATCCCATTTGAAAATTATCTATGGTTTTGCCTAGATAACTTTTTGACTTCTGGTTCTGCCCAAGTCATCTTATTTGAAAATTATCTATGGTTTCGCCTAGATAACTTTTCGACTTCTGGTTCCGCCCAAGTCATCTTATCTGAAAATTATCTATTGTTTCGCTTAGATAACTTTTAAATCTATGGTTTCACTCAGGTCTTTTTAATCTCTGGTTTCGCCAGTAAAATCACACCAAGATAAGTAAGGCCCCGGGACTTTCGTCGAGGTATTGTCTTCTTTTGCAAATCGAACTCGTTTTCTTAAGACGGTCGAGCCTTGATTAGTCAGGGAACTCAAGTTAAGGACAAATCTTTTGTTTTAGTCAAAGCTGCACCAAGATGAGGTAAGGCCCCGGGACTTTCGTCGAGGTATTATTTTCTCTTCCGAATCGAACTCGTTTTCCTTAAGACGGGTCGAGCCTTGATTAGTCAAGGAACTCAATTTAAGGACAAATTCCTTTTATTTTACAATTCACGAAAAATGAAAAAAATCAAATGATGGAATAAAAAGAAGAAGGAAATTCTCCCTTTTATCCTATACATGTGATTTTGCTAACCGGACAAAATTATTGTTTATTTTATTTTTGTTTGATTCCTGATTCTCAGAAATAGTCAAAGAGGGGTAGCTGTAGACACCTAATTTTGTCCGGGCCCTCTAAACCAGGGGAATTCTCCTTTCAACTTTTCGGAACATAGAGAGACTTCCACCATTCGATAAATGGGTCTCCAAGACTTCATTTTGAGGGTTAACATAAAAAGTCAACTCAAAAATAGTCAACATCCAAAAATTCAACCACTAAAAAGTTAACATCAGTCAAAATCAAGATTCGAAGTTGAATTGAAAATGGCGAAAGAATTTTAATAATCCAAGGTCTACAACGAAAGATCTAGAGTTCGGAAGATGAGTTGCAGAAATTCTGTGGAAAGAAATACCTAATTACACAAATTTGGGGAAAAGTTCGGGAATGATCAAATTGGACGAAATTGGAGGTCCCGAATGGAATAAGATCAGTAACTACGAATATTGGAAGGTCCAATTTTGAAGTAGAGTTGAAAGAAAAATCAGTTTGAAGAAAAGAAAAAAAAGGATTTAATTAATAAATAAGAAATTCACAGATTTAGGGAAAACTGCAGAAATGGTCCGATTCGATGAAATTGAAGCCCCCAATTGATAAAGGATAAATAAATAAGAGTATCCCAAGTCCCAGTTTGAAGTGGATCCCAAGGAAGAGCCGGTTAGAGGAAAAACGAAAAAATGAGAAAAATTCTCGGTGTTGAAAAGGGGAAAACAAAATCGAAAGGGAATTCGATTGTAAAAATTGGGCATTTTTGGACCAACTCTAATTCAATGTATAAAGAAGGCTGTGGAAAAAGAAAATCCAGAAATTGGACCCTTTTTGAGTAAAATCGAGGTTTCAAGAGTTAAAGGACAAACTTGGAAAATCCGAGAAAAATAGAATCCGAGCTCAAAAAATTATGAAAACTCCCATATCTTAATTTTATATTTTTTGGAAGGTGTTGGAGAAGAAAAATCTGGATTCGGAGCTGAAATGAAAAAAGGAAAAGTTTGGGTGTACTAACCCGAAATTCCAAAAGAAAATTTTGGGAAAAATAGAATTCGAGCTTTGAAAATTATGAAAACTTCCAGATCTTAATTTTATATTTTTTTGAAGGTGTTGGAGAATAAAAATCCGGATTCGGAGCTCAAATGAAAAAAGGCAAAGTTCGAGTGCACTAACCTGAAATTCCAAGTGAAAATTTTGAGAAAAATAGGAAACGAGCTTGGAAAATATGAAAACTTTCAGATCTGAGTTTTACATTTTTTGGAAGGCATTGGAGAAGAAAAATCCAGAATCAGAGCTCATTTGAAAAAAAAAACAAAGTTTGGGAGGCACTAAATCGAAACTTTAGAGAAAAATCTAGGAAAAATAGAGAATGAGCTCAGAAAAATTTGAAAACCTTCAGAATTGAGTTTTCGATTGGATGGGATGAATTGGGAAATAAAATTTCAGAATTGGGGTTCATTTGTAATTAAAATAAGTTTGGGGGCTAAAATGCAATTTTATCGAAAAAACCGAAAAGGGCCATTTTGCAAATTAAAAAAATGAGTAAGTTACTGGAACATTCCAGGGTATTCGGCCAGCTCATGAGGAATGAAGGGTGAGATTTGGTCAATTTTATTCAATGGCCAAGATTGAGTTGCAAGACGACATTTTTAATCTTTGGTTAGTTCCTTTGTGATCATGCCAAGTGGCCTAGGTATTTTGAAGAGAAATGTTCACTTCCTTATCCCCCTTGGCAGGCTAGCTCATAGACTTGGAGAGGAATTTTTGATCAACGGCCAAGATGAAGTTGCAAGATTGCATTTTTATTTTCTTTGGCTAGTATATCTTGTGATGATGTTGTCGCAACCTAAAAAAAAATGACGACGAAGTCTCATCGCAAGACTTTATTATTCGTTAGGCGTGACATTAAAAAAAACCGAAGAAAAGTCGACTTAATTCCTCTAAAAAAAATGAAGGTTTTGAAAATGACCTTAAAAGACATGGAGTCGCCACCAATCTTTTTTAGCTAGGTGTGATCGGCCACCTATTAAAACCGGTTTTATAAAATATTTTAAAAATTAATTAAAACATTTTAAAAACCAATTTCAAGTCTGCGTTTTAAACCAGAGAAATCAAAGAAGCGGGTTCGGGAGTCGGTTACGTGCGGGGAAGGATTAGCACCCCCACAACGCCCGTATAAATCGGTACCTTATTAATCGTGTGTTATCTCAAGTCTCGGTAAAAATTGGTTTTAAATTTAGTATTTCAAATTAATTCCCAATTTAAAGAAAAATAATTCCATTTTTTTATTGAAAATGATCCGGAATTTATAAATTCAAAATTTTCCTATATTCCCCAACAAACGTGGCAAAATATAGAAATTTTTATTAGTTTTGGAAAATTTTCCGAATCATTCTCTTTTTTTGAAAGAAAGATATTCATTTATTAATAATAATTGATGATATTCCCTCCAGCAAACCCGGTAGAGAACTCATGAATTATTTTAACTCGGGAATATCTTTATTTTTATTGAAAATCATTATCTTTTTTGAAAACATTTAAAAGAAATGAATATTTATAGGCATGACATAAATAAAATGACATAGCAAAATCTAAATAATATAATGCAACCTAAATGTCATGACACATAGAAATTATTATGGCAAGAATCACATATTATATAAAATGCATGAATATAAAAATGCAATGCATGAGATGTATTTTTTCCTTTAATTAAGGAAATCCGTATATCTAAAAAGATATCCGGCTACCTTAGGAAAATATGTCAAATTAAATATTCTAAAACCAAAATACTTTGTGATTGTTTGAAAACAATTTTGAAAAGCTTGAATTAAAAATAAAAACTGGGCTAAAAATTTTTAAAATGGCTCTAATTTCCTAAGTTTAAAAAATCCGGACTTGACTACCCTTAACCCGGGACTTTAAAAACCATTTTTAGAGTTTAAAAAGGCTTAGAAATTACCCTAAGTCAGTAGCTAACCCTCCTAATCAGCCCACTCTAAGTAAATTAACCAAATCAGAAAAATGGTTTTTCTTTAAATTCAATTATGACTCCACTGTCCAGTTTTAATCCACGATTTTTTATCCTATTTTTAAAAATTCCAAAAATTCGGAAAAAAATACTGGAGACTCAGGACATGTAAAAATACACGAGAAAAAATCGGATTAATTTTCTGATCAAAGATGAATTCCCAGAAAAATCAGATATGTACGAGTTTTTGGAGGAGAAAAAAAAAACTGCTTTGTTTTTCTTTAAATTCAATTCTGACTCCACTGTCCAGTTTTAATCCACGATTTTTTACCCTATTTTTAAAACTTCCAAAAATTCTGAAAAAAATACTGGAGACTCAGGACATGTACAGATACACGAGAAAAAATCGGATTAATTTTCTGATCAAAGATGAATTCCCAGAAAAATCAGAGATGTACGAGTTTTTGGAGGAAAAAAAAAAAACTGCTTTGTTTTTCTTTAAATTCAATTCTGACTCCACTGTCCAGTTTTAATCCACGATTTTTTACCCTATTTTTAAAAACTCCAAAAATTCTGAAAAAAACAATGGAGACTCAGGACATGTACAGCTACACGAGAAAAAATTTTCTTAATTTTCTGATCAAAGATGAATTCCCAGAAAAATCAGAGATATATGAGTTTTTTGGAGGAGAAAAAAAACTGCTTTGTCAGCACATTTTTGCTTTTGATAAAATCATTTAAAAACCAAAGTAAAAATATTTGAAACTCATAAAATGACTTGAAAGCAGTAGCTAGGACTCTTTGAAAGTTAGATAAAAATTGGCTAAATAAAAAAATCACAAAGGTAGAATAATCAATTTGACAAACTTAATTTTCCACAAGTGTGCTCAAGAGAGCATGACCTTGAACCATTAATTGGCTCAAGTCATTATTCAAGTGGCATGAACATGAAATGCATGAAACAATGCAGCAAACATAATGCATGAAATGCATGGATCTAAACCTAAATGTAAGGAAAATGCATGACATAAATGATATGGCCTAGACCTAACATGAACTTGCATGGCATTTAATGTAACCTAGACCTAAGACATGCATGGCATTTTCACAAACACAAGGCATGCTTAATTCAAAAATCCAACCAAATATCATGCAAATGCAAAAACCTAACAACTAGCATGACAAAAAATACAACACACAATGCAAAACACATGGAGTAGCCAAATGGCCCCAAGCTCCAACAAGCATGGCATTTTCACAAACACTTGGTATGCTAGCATGAAAAACTAAGTCATAACACAAAAATCACACAAGCATTTTCACAAACACCTAATATACCAAATCTAAAACATGCTCACTAAGATATAAAACAAGAATCATGCAAAGAATCACACAAGCATTTTCACAAACACTTAATATGCTAACTCTAAAACATGCTCAAATTTAAACAACATGAAAACAGAAAATTAAAAATGCAAAAACATGATATCTAAGACATAAATGGCAACAAACAAAGCAACCAAATTAAATATAACTTAAGAACATGAAATAACATAACACTTAAAACATCAAAAACAAAGAAAATAGCATAAACAATATGGTAAAATGAATTGAAACAACAACTTAAAATAAATAATGTAGGCCATTTGGCCATGGTGAGTTTATTGTAAAAACAAAATGTAAAAAAAATATACTTAAGAAAGGAAATGAAGGAAGAACAAGAAACATTATTTTAAAATGAAAACTCACCAAGTAGAGATTAAAATAGCAAAAAACAAGAATAGAAAATGAAAGTGCAAGAGTTGGTGCTCAAGAGCAACCTCAAGAAGCTAATATTTCAAGCTTTTCTCTTCAAACTTTCCTTTTTTTCTAAACTTTTCTTTTTTGCTCTCAACCAAGAAGATAAAAACTAAGAAAAACTAAGAGAAATCAGCCAAAATGGAAAAGAAGAAACCAAAATCTGCCTCCCTTGCCTTAGGGCTAGCCTTAATGCATGGTTATATAGCCTCCAAGATGTTGTCATTTTTGTGTAACCTAATTTCCATCAAATGGCCAATAATTCAAGATGAAAAGTCATGAAATTACCACCTTTAGATTAGCATCTCAGCCCTCTCAAATTACAGCTATGCAAAAATAATGTTGACATCTTTCTTAACCTATGTGGTTTAATCACCATGGCTTGATCAAAGAGAATGGTTAACTAACTCTTGATTTTTAACCACTTGATTAAAAAAAAAAAATTAGAAGCTTCCTCCTTTCTTTGGGCTTGGGCATGCCAGCACTTCTCTTTTCCAGCCCAACTCTGATTTTTTTGAAGGGCCAAAAAAGCCCTTTTCGGTTGCTTGGGTGAAATGACCATTTTGCCCCCCGGATGCAAATAAATATCAAACGGACTCCAAATTCAATTTTTCTTTTTTTAATACTTCCAAAATAATAAAATATTGAGTTCTGGAAGTTTTCAAAATTATCCGAGTCCGTTTGCTATTTATTTGGATTTTTTCTTCCCAAAAATGCCCTTTTATGCCCCTACATTTTACCATTTTTTAAACGAGCTCCAAATCAAGATTTTTCTTCACCAATCTCTTCAAAATAATTAAAAAGTGTGATCTGGAAGTTTTCATAATTTTTGGAGCTCATTTGGTATTTTTTTGGGATTTATCGGCTTGAATTACTGCATAGGAGGCCCGGGATTTGGCCATTTTGCAAACGAACTCGGAATCAAGATTTTCTTTCGCCAATATCTTCCAAATAATTTAAAAATGAGATTTGCCAAATTTCAGAATTTTTGGAGTCCATTTGCTATTTTTCCGGGATTTATCTTTTTGAATTACTGCATAAGAAGCCCGGGATTTGGCCACTTTGCAAACGAACTCGGAATCAAGATTTTCTTTCTCCAATCTCTTTCAAATGATTTAAGAATGAGATTAACAAATTTTCCATAATTTTTGGAGTCCATTTGCTATTTTTCCCAAATTTTTCCAATTTTACCCTTTAACCTCCGAAACCCGGTTTTGCTCAAAACAAGTCCGATTTTCAGATTTTCTTCAATCTGAGCCTTGGGCCATCCTTTTTAATCATTCCTCATCCATTGGGGGCTTTGGTCTTACCAAGTCGGGCCATTTCTGTGATTCTTCCCGATTTCACCGAAATCCACTAAAAACCCTAATTTTCGGTTTTCTCCCGGATTGACTTTTTTTTCGGTTTTTCTTGCAAGTGACTTCTCCATTACCCGTATTCAGTGCTTATCTTTCATTTGGAACCTTCAATTTCGACCAGTTTGATCGTTTAAGCACTTTTCCCCAAATTTCTCGGATTAGGGTTTCCTTTCTACTGAATCTCCAAATCCCAACTTCCGAACTCCATATCTTTCAATGTAGACCTCGGATTATCAAAATTCTTTCACCATTTTTCAATTGAACTTACAATCTTGATTTTGAAAGTGGGTTGACTTTTTCAGTAGTTGACTTTCTGGGGTTGACTTTTTCGGGGTTGACTTTTTCGGGGTTGACTTTTTCGGGGTTGACTTTTTTTCAAGTTTGACTTTTTGTGCTCGCCCTCTTAAACTAAGTCTCGGAGTACCACCTGCAGGATGAAAACAGTCTTTTTACACTTGGGAACATCAATATGGGAAGAAAACATACATGTTTAGTGGTCCGGACAAAATTAGGTGTCTACAGCTGCCCCTCTTTGGCTATTGCTGAGAATCAGGAATCAGGCAAAGATAAACCGACACTAATTTTGTACGGTCAGTGACATCACATGTGAAGGAAAGGGAAAGGGGTTTCTTTTTCATTTTAATTTTTTTCATTTTCTATTTTTCATTTTTTCATTTTTTTCTTCTTTCTTCTTTTTTTTTATTTTTTTATTTCTTTTTTATTTTTTCCTTTATTTTTATTTTTATTTTATTTTTATTTATTTTTATTTATTTTTATTTATTTTTCTATTTTCTCTTTTTTCATTTTTTTTAAAAACAATAAATTGAAGATTTTGTCCTTAAATTGAATTCCCTGCCTAAACAAGGCTCGATTCGTCTTAAGGGAATGAATTCGATTTCAAAAGAAAAATTTATGCTCGAAGGGCTTTAAAATTGGTGCCCGAAGGTCTTAAAATGGTGCCCGGAGGTCTTAAAAATTGGTGCCCGGAGGTCTTACCCCTGAAAAAAGTTATGCCCGGAGGTCTTAAAGATGTTGCCCGGAGGTCTTACCTGTGATTTGAAAAATTATGCCCGGAGGTCTTAAAAATTGGTGCCCGGAGGTCTTACCCCTGAAAAAAGTTATGCCCGGAGGTCTTAAAGATGTTGCCCAGAGGTCTTACCTATGATTTGAAAAAAATTATGCTCGGAGGTTTTAAAAATTAGTGCCCGGAGGTCTTACCCCTAAAAAAAATAATGCCCGGAGGTCTTAAAGATGTTGCCCGGAGGTCTTACCTGTGATTTGAAAAATTATGCCCGGAGGTCTTAAAAATGGTGCCCATAGGCCTTACCCCTGAAAAAAAGAGTTATGCCCGGAGGTCTTAAAGATGTTGCCCGGAGGTCTTACCTGTGATTTGAAAAATTATGCCCGGAGGTCTTAAAATGGTGCCCGGAGGTCTTAAAAATTGGTGCCCGGAGGTCTTACCTGTGATTTGAAAAAAATGCGCTGTATGCGACTTTAAAAATGATGCCCGGAGGTTTTAAGAATGGTGCCCGGAGGCCTTACCCGTGATTTGGAAGAAATGCGCTGTATGCGACTTTAAAAATGATGCCCGGAGGTCTTAAGAATAGTGCCCGGAGGCCTTACCCATAATTTGGAAGAAATGCGCTGTATGCGACTTTAAAAATGATGCCCGGAGGTCTTAAGAATGGTGCCCGGAGGCCTTACCCATAATTTGGAAAAAATGCGCTGTATGCGACTTTAAAAATGATGCCCGGAGGTCTTAAGAATGGTGCCCGGAGGCCTTACCCATAATTTGGAAAAAATGCGCTGTATGCGACTTTAAAAATGATGCCCGGAGGTCTTAAGAATAGTGCCCGGAGGCCTTACCCCTGAAAAAAGTTATGCCCGGAGGTCTTAAAGATGTTGCCCGGAGGTCTTAAAGATATTGCCCGGAGGTCTTACCTGTGATTTGAAAAATTATGCCCGGAGGTCTTAAAAATGTTCTTTGAAGAATTGTTGAAAATTACCCTAACGATTTTGAGAAGATGCGAATGCTTTTTGATGCAGATGCAGGTGTTGAATAAGACACGAAATGACTTAAACTGGTGCAAATGTCTTTAATGCAAATGTAAATGACTTGGATTGATGCCCATGTTTCATGATGCAGATGCCCCTACTAATTGTGTTCATGTAACTGGTTTATGAATGGTGTAACTACAATTACCACACAGTAATGAAAATGCAATGATTCTAGAAATGATGCAATTGCTTGAGATGACACAAATACGAATTCCATGAAGAATGTAAATGTAAAGGTAAAATACAGATGCTTATGGAATAATGCCAATGCAAATACCCATGAATGATGCAAATGCTTGCCGACACTGTGCAGATGCAAAAGCTCGATAAAGAGATGAGTGCTCATGAGTGATGCAAGTGCCCCCGGCTGTTTTTCTAGACTTTGGCTTAGCCTTTCAAATTCATTTTTCCTCTTCAAATCAGAGTATATTTTCAATTCATTTTGGCTATTTTCTTTGCCCCAACAGTTTTTCAAACTTTTATCAACAGAGATCTGAACCGGGTTCTATTTCTTCTTCTCATATCTGGAAGTCAAGACCTATCCTGGCAGTTCTACACCTTTGAGTTAGAAAAATCCTTGTCTCATGCCAACATCAAAATGGGTATTTCAAAAAAATCTTTTTATTTGTTTTCGCATTTTGAAAACTTCTGAACAAAAAATATTAACCCCACAATGTGTGATGTACAAATCTTTTGAAGACTGATGATCATTGTTAGAAATTTCTCTAAGTATCAATCTGGGTTTTTTCAACTGGATTGGCAAGGCTTGGTATAACAAGATTCTGGCTTTTCCAGGAAAACTTCATGACAAAAATGTATATCCCTTCTAGGCTCACAAATGGAACAGGTTTTATAAATCATGAATTCATTGAGAACCAAACAAATTCAACATTCTTTTAGTTTCCATATCAAGGCATTTTGTCAAGCATCAAGATTGGCTGGGATGTTTAAACCGGAAAGTTTAATCTTGGGAACAAAGTTTCAGTTTTTGAAGACAATCCTCCGAATGAGAGCTGACAATTTGGGGGGTTCAGGAATTCCTAGATGTTCCTCGATGACCACTCCTTTAATAAGATCTTTTCTTTTGGGGTATCGGCACTATCATCGATGGCATCGAAAAATCCCATTCTACTCTAGACCGCCCGTTTTTTTTGGGTTTTCACCCTAGAGTCCCATTCTTTTCAATTTTTCTCTTTTTTTTTTTACCATGCACTTGAGAATTCTAAGTTCTTCCTTAGTGAAATGAGAATTTGATAAGATGGGATAAAATCTGAGGAAAACCCTTCAAATTAAACATTCATGCTTGATCAAAATGGACTTTTAAAGCACGTAATGTAGGCCATGGCTCAGGATTCAGAAAGAAAGGATAAATAGGCCCAAAATATGTGTTTGAGGGTAATCAGATCAAGGATCCTTTCTTGAAGAGGATTTTCTTTGAAGCATGTGTCTCTTCTTGGACATTTCTTTCTTTTTGATTTTGCTCTTTTTCTTCCTTGCTTTTGGCTTTCAATTTGCCATGTCTTTCACACACATTTTTTTATTGTGTTTTTTGTTTGTTTTTCTTGGCTTTCATTTCGTCATCTTTTCCTCTTCTTTTTTTCTTTGACAGAGTGCGCCCGTATTTATTCGGGGCTCCATTTGCTTTGTGTCTGTCCCTGAGCTGTCACTCATTTCTCAATGATATTTGAAAAGATCTTTCCTCGCATTGCCCCCCATTGTAGAGGGTAATCCTTGATCAGGGTTCAAAGAATTAAGAATTCTTTTGGCTCAAAAGGGGTGACTATGGATAATAATTTTTTTCTTGTGAAATGGATATAAAAGATGGCCATTCATCATATCAAGCCCAAATATTCTCATTGAAAAGCAATCCTCAGGGGAAATAGATATTCAGAATTTCATTTTGCACTTTGGAATCATCTGAATTCTCATATGCATGATATCATGATTTTTCTTTTTCTTTTTTTTCTTTTTTTTTTGTTTTTTTCGTCGCATGCCCCCAATGATTCATGCATTAGCCCATCCTTCTTCACTATGTATCCATCATTTCCACATATGATGCCCCAATTTGATTATCCATGCGAATTTGTATCAACGAGGAACATGGCAAGTCTAGGTCTGTTTTGAAAAGGCTGAGTTTCCAATCTGAGTTCTTTGAAGAGACAAGGAAAACATGACCCAAAAGCAGGTTTTCTCTGGGACAAGGGATAATCTAGTTTAATCATTGTGCCCCAAGGTGTCAATCATGAAGTGATGTCTGGGCAATTAGTGTTTTGTGGTCATTGGGAAAGGTCATGAATGGTTTTAGCACAATCCTGACACACACCAAATTATCAAAATCTGGATTCTTGAAAGAATGTCTCATTTGTTTGATTTTCAAGGAATTCAAAAAATTTCAAAAAGTTTGTTCCTTTGTTCATAGCCTAGACTAGGATTTACATCCTTGCTTATTTTGCAATGACAATGCTTCTCTTTTTTCATTCATTTTTCCTTGAAGCATTAGGTCTTTCAAGTGTTATTGATTCAAGGTTTAGGTATAGAGAAGCCCAAAAAAGAGGGGGATGGTGTTGGGTCATTTCTAACACTGATCATCAATCTTCTTGAGACTATCCATTATTAAAACTTCCTTAATGCTTGTTTTTGTAAATTCACGTTTATTTAAAACACAACAAACACAAAGCATTTAAAATTCATTTAATTCATGTAGATGTTAACATGAGACAAGTGCTTTCATCATCACAGTGTATAAAACTACATGCGTCAAAAATGCTCCTATTGACATCCTTCAAAGGTAGTAATTCTCCCCCTAAAACCCTGAAAGAAATTGATTTAGGGCTAAGTGGCCTTCCATTGATCGATAAGCTCCGGTGTCAAAATACCATCACGGATAAAACTTTCAATCATTTCCTTCAGTTGTCTGCATTTTTCAGTTGAATGCCCAACTACCCCTAGGTGATAATCACACTTGCTGTCAGGGTCATAACTCATTGCTGATGGATTCGGAGCTATTTTCAAAGGTACCGGGGTAAGGTACTGATTCTTTATTAGTAATGGCAGTAAGTCAGGGATGGGGATTGGAATTCTTTCTTGATTTTCTCGCGGTCGTTTTCTAGAAGTAGGCCTTGTTGCAAGGGCTGGTATAGGATTAGGTGTTTGGGTAGGTAGGTAAGGATAAAGGCTTGGAGATACCTCAGTAGGGTAACATGATTGGTATGAGGGAAATTGGGAATATGGGATGAAATCTTCCATAGTTTGGACATCTTCCTCTTTCTTTCTTGGTGCCTTATTTCTCTCGGTATTGGATGTTCCTTCTCTTTCAAGTTTCCCATTCTTGATAGCATTCTCAATCATCTCCCCTGAAATTACCATGTCCGCAAAATTCTTCGAAGCATTGCCGACAAGTCTGTCATAGTACGGGGCGTGCAGTGTATTCACAAAAAGGATAGTGATTTCCTTTTGTGTCAAGGGCGGTTGTATTTGGGCAGCCAGGCTCATCCACCGTTGTGCATATTCTTTGAAGCTCTCAGTAGCTTTTTTCTCCATATTTTGCAAAGTGAGACGATCAAGTGTCTTATCGGTCATATGCTTGTACTGGTTTAGAAAAGCCCCAGCCAAATCATTCCAAGAGCGAATCTGATCCTTGCTCAACTGACTATACCACCTAATTGCGGACCCGCTGAGGCTATCCTGAAAGCAGTGAATCAAAAGCTTATCATTATCTATCTGACTTGTCATCTTTCGGCAGAACATAGTGATGTGGGCTGATGGATCGGTCGTCCCGTCATATTTCACAAAGTCAGGGATCTTGAACTTAGGAGGAATGACTAAATCGAGGACCAAGCATCGTTCTTTCGCCTCCACACTCCCGAATACATCTTTTCTTTCTATTGCCCGGAGCCTTTCATCTAACAACTGATATTTCCCTTGGGAATCTGCCAACTGAACCTCATTTACTGCAACCCTTTTCAACTTTGCCTGTTCAGCCGGATCATCTGATTTTAGGACATTGACGGGGTTAACAGTGTTCTGGGCATCACTTATTGCTACCTCATCTTGGCCCTTTTGTACCTCTAACCCTTCTCCGGCGACAAAGTTTTCGGTGTATCCTTTTCCCTTCATTACAGCAGACATTAGCTCCATCAGTTTAGTCATCTGATCCTTAGATTCTGCTTGAGATTTTGCTAGCTGTTCTCGCAATTCTCTCTGTTCCCTTTCCATTTTTTCCATTCGGGCAACTTGTTCATCCTCCATAGCACCGGCCTGTATTAAAAGTGTACTCAGTACTTCTTCTGATTTGAAATGGAAATTCTTTCAAAGACTCCTAAAGCCAAGCCAACTTCTATTTTATTTCCCCCAAATGTATGTCATGATGAATGAGCCATGAATGCAATTTCATGCATGTGAAGCCTAAACAATATGATGTATGGATATGTACAATGGAAACATGCTGACCATATATGTGATAAATGCAATCACAATGCCAACATGTTGCAAACAAAGAATAAACAAATCAACACATGGATATATGCAATGACTGATCATGTGCATTTTAGCATGTTTCCCAATGAATGATCATATATCCTATGAATGCAACACGGTGTCAATTATGATACATGCAAACAATGAATGATTGATATAGAGTATATACAAAGAAAATCATGCTAACCATGTGTGTCATGAATGCGACCTAATGCTAACATGATGTATGTAATAAGCAAATTAATGCATGAACATATACAAAGAAATTATGCTGACTATGTTTGTTATGAATGCAACCTGACAAATAATTGATGGGATGCAAAATGCAAAGGGGAAGATATCACGGAGGAAATAAGAATCGGAGGAACTTAATCATCAACATCTTATAAATTTGAAGCATACTCAATTCATTCCCATATCAATGTTCACAATGGTATAAACCATGTTTTACAAAATTTGAGCAGTAGTTAAAACTGTCTTTACAAGCACTTTATTCTTCCTAGCATCCTAAGGCTATAAGAGCCGGCTACTGAAAAAGTGAAATCCTATTACATCATATAAGACTGAAGTCTTTCCACTTCAATGCTGTAAATCTCCCAATCCTAATGGCGTTTTCCCAGTCCTTTATCAATCAGTGTCGTTGGATCCAACCACTTGGCATCTATGAGAGCTTGCACTTTCCTTTTGACTGCTATACAATCTTCGATGCTATGGCCAACAATTCCACAGTGATAATCACATCTTTCATTTGGATTATACCACATTGGATATGGTGGTAACAGGGGTTTCAATGGGACACAGGCAACCATGTGATTTTGGATCAGTATAGGGAGGAGCTCTTGGTAGCTGATTGGAATGGGATCAAAATGCATTTGGGTCTTATTCTGGGATCGTTTCTTAGTCACACATGGCCTAGGAGTTGGGGCACTTGGTGGTAGCACTAAGGTTCGAACCGGAGTGTTTACATGGGGATGTGGCGGAACAGCATGGTAAGGGTATGGATTTGGACACGGGGCCTTTGGAGGTTGTACATAGCTCGAGGTTCCTATCTCAGGTACTGGATAAGGTGATTGATGAGGGAAATAGTATGAACTGGTAGTTGGTAACGATGGAGTCGGATTCAGGAATCCCGTAGTGGTCGTCCCAATGGACGATTGGACCATAATAGGGTGGGGATACTGGTTTGGACCTAGAACAGTTTGCAGGTATGGTACTGGATTCGAGGTTTCTGTCTTTGGTATCAGGCTTTCAGGTTTAATTATTTTCATGATTTTGTCCACAATTTCATCAGGATTGCAACCTTTGTGGCATTGACAAGTGCAGGATCCAGCAAGGATTGTATGTTCTGGACCTAATGGTTTTGGTTGATCCGAAGATGATGCGAAGCCCTGAGAAAGTTCACCTTTACTGTTACCCATATCCTCAACCATTTTCATCAATTTGGCAAGTTGTTCCTTCACCTCTCGGATTTCATGTCCATATTCATCTTGATTGCGTTCCAAAGCACCCAATCGTTCCTCCGATTCATTCCTCATATCTCGAACCCCTTTCATGCAAATGAAAATGTCATGAGATTAAGATTATGAATGTACACGCTCTATTCCTATGTGCATGAATAAATTGATGATTAATGCATGAACATATACAGAGAAATTATGATGACTATGTATGCTATGGATGCAATTTAATGCCAGGTATATACAGATAATGACTATGCATGTCATAAACGTGTCCTACAATGAATGACCATGCATGCTATGATGTCAAAATGATACATGCTAAGAATAAATGAATTAATACAAAGGTAGGTACAAAGAATGACCATGTATATCACAAATGTATTCTACAATGAATAATCATGCATGTTATGACTGTAACACGATGTCAAAATGACACAAATAAATTAACCAATGATTACACGAAATTGGTGGGACCTAAATCTTGATTATTCAAAAATCTCATTATGCAAGATTTGCCTCCTAATTTATGATTTTTTTTAACATGCTTTTTTTTTGTGTTTTTTTTTTTATTTATGAAAAACCAATCACATTATTTTCAAAAGAATTTCAGGGTGGATCCCACTATGGTACCATATGCAAATGTTCATGTGACACTACCGGTTTTATGAAATCATCAAATGAAATTACCAACTGTTTATTGCAAAGAATGAGATCAATAACACAACCAAAAATGTACATGCTCTATTCACACATGTATGAAATGTGCAACATGCAAAATGCTTGAAAAAAGATTTTTTTTTTTTTTTTTTTTTAAAAAAAAAAACAGCTAATGAACATCTGCCCCAGCAATATCTGCTTATTTAGGCATCACGATGTCTTCGAGGCGGAGTATCACATTTATTACGGGCGATGTACGTACATCGTTGCCCGATCTACCACACTTATTCGGAGTGTAAAATAGGTAATAAAAGGTTTAGAACTGTCCCTCTATGTGTTCCTATTTTCGGTATATCTAACGGAAATCCGGCATGGCTTCGCCTAGGTTCACTATATGAGGGTGAATCGGTTCTAAGGCTCCGAATTGTTCCTCACTGTCGCCGGTGAAGGCTAGTAAGGCACCCCGATAAAAGCGGGTTCAATTCGTTAGAGTATATTTTCCTATGCCCATGCGGAGGATCATCACGAAGGCATTAGGTACTTTATACTCCGAAAGTGTTTCACTAGCCCATACGGAGGATCAATCACGAAGGCGTAGTTACTTTACTCCCACTTAAAAGGACGGAACCCGGGTATAGGATTCATGTTATGCAAATGCACGTGTAGTGTGTGTGGAGGAATAATAAACCTTTCACCACCTATTCTACAAACCTTATTCTAAATGCCCTAGCAATTAAAACATTCAAGAATAGTGTAACGCATTAACCAACAAGCAATTATAATATAGAACCTTAAATAACTAGAGAACAAAAATAAAATGCATGCACATGAGTATGAACATATTTAAAAACAATTTATTATTTTCAAAATTCTCCTTATTAAAAAAATGTGGGAATTAAAATCAAATACCAATTAAACCAACCAAAACTGAGACTTTGATAACACACGACTATTTCTAGGCCTGACTCTCTAATAGTCCCCAGTGGAGTCGCCAAGCTGTCGCAACCTAAAAAAAAATGACGACGAAGTCTCATCGCAAGACTTTATTATTCGTTAGGCGTGACATTAAAAAAAACCGAAGAAAAGTCGACTTAATTCCTCTAAAAAAAATGAAGGTTTTGAAAATGACCTTAAAAGACATGGAGTCGCCACCAATCTTTTTTAGCTAGGTGTGATCGGCCACCTATTAAAACCGGTTTTATAAAATATTTTAAAAATTAATTAAAACATTTTAAAAACCAATTTCAAGTCTGCGTTTTAAACCAGAGAAATCAAAGAAGCGGGTTCGGGAGTCGGTTACGTGCGGGGAAGGATTAGCACCCCCACAACGCCCGTATAAATCGGTACCTTATTAATCGTGTGTTATCTCAAGTCTCGGTAAAAGTTGGTTTTAAATTTAGTATTTCAAATTAATTCCCAATTTAAAGAAAAATAATTCCATTTTTTTATTGAAAATGATCCGGAATTTATAAATTCAAAATTTTCCTATATTCCCCAACAAACGTGGCAAAATATAGAAATTTTTATTAGTTTTGGAAAATTTTCCGAATCATTCTCTTTTTTTGAAAGAAAGATATTCATTTATTAATAATAATTGATGATATTCCCTCCAGCAAACCCGGTAGAGAACTCATGAATTATTTTAACTCGGGAATATCTTTATTTTTATTGAAAATCATTATCTTTTTTGAAAACATTTAAAAGAAATGAATATTTATAGGCATGACATAAATAAAATGACATAGCAAAATCTAAATAATATAATGCAACCTAAATGTCATGACACATAGAAATTATTATGGCAAGAATCACATATTATATAAAATGCATGAATATAAAAATGCAATGCATGAGATGTATTTTTTCCTTTAATTAAGGAAATCCGTATATCTAAAAAGATATCCGGCTACCTTAGGAAAATATGTCAAATTAAATATTCTAAAACCAAAATACTTTGTGATTGTTTGAAAACAATTTTGAAAAGCTTGAATTAAAAATAAAAACTGGGCTAAAAATTTTTAAAATGGCTCTAATTTCCTAAGTTTAAAAAATCCGGACTTGACTACCCTTAACCCGAGACTTTAAAAACCATTTTTAGAGTTTAAAAAGGCTTAGAAATTACCCTAAGTCAGTAGCTAACCCTCCTAATCAGCCCACTCTAAGTAAATTAACCAAATCAGAAAAATGGTTTTTCTTTAAATTCAATTATGACTCCACTGTCCAGTTTTAATCCACGATTTTTTATCCTATTTTTAAAAATTCCAAAAATTCGGAAAAAAATACTGGAGACTCAGGACATGTAAAAATACACGAGAAAAATCGGATTAATTTTCTGATCAAAGATGAATTCCCAGAAAAATCAGATATGTACGAGTTTTTGGAGGAGAAAAAAAAAACTGCTTTGTTTTTCTTTAAATTCAATTCTGACTCCACTGTCCAGTTTTAATCCACGATTTTTTACCCTATTTTTAAAACTTCCAAAAATTCTGAAAAAAATACTGGAGACTCAGGACATGTACAGATACACGAGAAAAAATCGGATTAATTTTCTGATCAAAGATGAATTCCTAGAAAAATCAGAGATGTACGAGTTTTTGGAGGAAAAAAAAAAAACTGCTTTGTTTTTCTTTAAATTCAATTCTGACTCCACTGTCCAGTTTTAATCCACGATTTTTTACCCTATTTTTAAAAACTCCAAAAATTCTGAAAAAAATACTGGAGACTCAGGACATGTACAGCTACACGAGAAAAAATTTTCTTAATTTTCTGATCAAAGATGAATTCCCAGAAAAATCAGAGATATATGAGTTTTTTGGAGGAGAAAAAAAACTGCTTTGTCAGCACATTTTTGCTTTTGATAAAATCATTTAAAAACCAAAGTAAAAATATTTGAAACTCATAAAATGACTTGAAAGCAGTAGCTAGGACTCTTTGAAAGTTAGATAAAAATTGGCTAAATAAAAAAATCACAAAGGTAGAATAATCAATTTGACAAACTTAATTTTCCACAAGTGTGCTCAAGAGAGCATGACCTTGAACCATTAATTGGCTCAAGTCATTATTCAAGTGGCATGAACATGAAATGCATGAAACAATGCAGCAAACATAATGCATGAAATGCATGGATCTAAACCTAAATGTAAGGAAAATGCATGACATAAATAATATGGCCTAGACCTAACATGAACTTGCATGGCATTTAATGTAACCTAGACCTAAGACATGCATGGCATTTTCACAAACACAAGGCATGCTTAATTCAAAAATCCAACCAAATATCATGCAAATGCAAAAACCTAACAACTAGCATGACAAAAAATACAACACACAATGCAAAACACATGGAGTAGCCAAATGGCCCCAAGCTCCAACAAGCATGGCATTTTCACAAACACTTGGTATGCTAGCATGAAAAACTAAGTCATAACACAAAAATCACACAAGCATTTTCACAAACACCTAATATACCAAATCTAAAACATGCTCACTAAGATATAAAACAAGAATCATGCAAAGAATCACACAAGCATTTTCACAAACACTTAATATGCTAACTCTAAAACATGCTCAAATTTAAACAACATGAAAACAGAAAATTAAAAATGCAAAAACATGATATCTAAGACATAAATGGCAACAAACAAAGCAACCAAATTAAATATAACTTAAGAACATGAAATAACATAACACTTAAAACATCAAAAACAAAGAAAATAGCATAAACAATATGGTAAAATGAATTGAAACAACAACTTAAAATAAATAATGTAGGCCATTTGGCCATGGTGAGTTTATTGTAAAAACAAAATGTAAAAAAAATATACTTAAGAAAGGAAATGAAGGAAGAACAAGAAACATTATTTTAAAATGAAAACTCACCAAGTAGAGATTAAAATAGCAAAAAACAAGAATAGAAAATGAAAGTGCAAGAGTTGGTGCTCAAGAGCAACCTCAAGAAGCTAATATTTCAAGCTTTTCTCTTCAAACTTTCCTTTTTTTCTAAACTTTTCTTTTTTGCTCTCAACCAAGAAGATAAAAACTAAGAAAAACTAAGAGAAATCAGCCAAAATGGAAAAGAAGAAACCAAAATCTGCCTCCCTTGCCTTAGGGCTAGCCTTAATGCATGGTTATATAGCCTCCAAGATGTTGTCATTTTTGTGTAACCTAATTTCCATCAAATGGCCAATAATTCAAGATGAAAAGTCATGAAATTACCACCTTTAGATTAGCATCTCAGCCCTCTCAAATTACAGCTATGCAAAAATAATGTTGACATCTTTCTTAACCTATGTGGTTTAATCACCATGGCTTGATCAAAGAGAATGGTTAACTAACTCTTGATTTTTAACCACTTGATTAAAAAAAAAAATTAGAAGCTTCCTCCTTTCTTTGGGCTTGGGCATGCCAGCACTTCTCTTTTCCAGCCCAACTCTGATTTTTTTGAAGGGCCAAAAAAGCCCTTTTCGGTTGCTTGGGTGAAATGACCATTTTGCCCCCCGGATGCAAATAAATATCAAACGGACTCCAAATTCAATTTTTCTTTTTTTAATACTTCCAAAATAATAAAATATTGAGTTCTGGAAGTTTTCAAAATTATCCGAGTCCGTTTGCTATTTATTTGGATTTTTTCTTCCCAAAAATGCCCTTTTATGCCCCTACATTTTACCATTTTTTAAACGAGCTCCAAATCAAGATTTTTCTTCACCAATCTCTTCAAAATAATTAAAAAGTGTGATCTGGAAGTTTTCATAATTTTTGGAGCTCATTTGGTATTTTTTTGGGATTTATCGGCTTGAATTACTGCATAGGAGGCCCGGGATTTGGCCATTTTGCAAACGAACTCGGAATCAAGATTTTCTTTCGCCAATCTCTTCCAAATAATTTAAAAATGAGATTTGCCAAATTTCAGAATTTTTGGAGTCCATTTGCTATTTTTCCGGGATTTATCTTTTTGAATTACTGCATAAGAAGCCCGGGATTTGGCCACTTTGCAAACGAACTCGGAATCAAGATTTTCTTTCTCCAATCTCTTTCAAATGATTTAAGAATGAGATTAACAAATTTTCCATAATTTTCGGAGTCCATTTGCTATTTTTCCCAAATTTTTCCAATTTTACCCTTTAACCTCCGAAACCCGGTTTTGCTCAAAACAAGTCCGATTTTCAGATTTTCTTCAATCTGAGCCTTGGGCCATCCTTTTTAATCATTCCTCATCCATTGGGGGCTTTGGTCTTACCAAGTCGGGCCATTTCTGTGATTCTTCCCGATTTCACCGAAATCCACTAAAAACCCTAATTTTCGGTTTTCTCCCGGATTGACTTTTTTTTCGGTTTTTCTTGCAAGTGACTTCTCCATTACCCGTATTCAGTGCTTATCTTTCATTTGGAACCTTCAATTTCGACCAGTTTGATCGTTTAAGCACTTTTCCCCAAATTTCTCGGATTAGGGTTTCCTTTCTACTGAATCTCCAAATCCCAACTTCCGAACTCCATATCTTTCAATGTAGACCTCGGATTATCAAAATTCTTTCGCCATTTTTCAATTGAACTTACAATCTTGATTTTGAAAGTGGGTTGACTTTTTCAGTAGTTGACTTTCTGGGGTTGACTTTTTCGGGGTTGACTTTTTCGGGGTTGACTTTTTCGGGGTTGACTTTTTTTCAAGTTTGACTTTTTGTGCTCGCCCTCTTAAACTAAGTCTCGGAGTACCACCTGCAGGATGAAAACAGTCTTTTTACACTTGGGAACATCAATATGGGAAGAAAACATACATGTTTAGTGGTCCGGACAAAATTAGGTGTCTACAGATGTCACATGTCTTAGATGGAAAAAAAAGATGAGCACATATACTCACCTCAGGGGGGCATTCGGCCAGCTTGATAAATGAGAGGGGGTTTTTATTTTTCATTATTTAGTGATCTTTGGTAGAGCATAGGCTGTAGCAAAAAGGAAGAGAAATTTTTTGAAGAGAAAGCTAGCTTGAGAAAGCTTTGAAGGTAGCCATTAGCACTACTCTCTTGCATTTTTCTTTCCTTTACATGTTCCTTTTTCTTTCTTTTCCATGTTGGTTGTGGTAGGATAGCTTTCTTTGATGGTTTAGTTTTCAAAAGTAAACAAAAATGAAAAGATTGAAAGACTTCATGACCTTGATGAAAATCAAGAGATGATGGTTAGGGGGGACTATGTCCAAGGCACCAACTATGGAGCTCACCTCTATTTTCCTTATTTGCTTGCTTTAAATTACTATTTTTTTTTATTTTATATTTTCATGTGTATTTCTTGCTATACTATTTTGTTCATACCAAGTCATCATGCCTTTGCATCTTGTGGCTATGTCATTTAGCATCCTTGCTATACTATGTTTTGCATCATAGAGTCTAGGTCATTTTTCTTTATGCCATGCATCTATATTGTCTCCATGTCATTCAGCCACCATGCATCCATAATGTCTCCATGCTCATTCGGCCATGTCATTTAGCTAGGTCACTTGCCATGTCATTTTCCATGCCATTTAGATTTTAGGTCATTTTCATATGCCATATCTTTTTGCATGCCATTTTCATATGCCATATCATTTTGCATGCCATGTCATTTTCCATGTCATTTAGACATTTAGGTTATTTTCATGTGCCATATCATTTTCTATGTCATTTAGGCATTTAGGTCATTTTTATTATGCCATATCATTATGCCATGTCATTTTCCATGCCATATAGATTTTAGGTCATTTTTATATGCCATATCTTCTTGCATGCCATTTTCATATGCCATATCATTTTGCATGCCATCTCATTTTCTATGTCATTTAGGCATTTAGATTATTTTCTTGTGCCATGTCATTTTCTATGTCATTTAGGCATCTAGGTTATTTTTATTATGCCATATCATTATGCCATGTCATTTTCCATATTATTTAGATATTAGGTCATCTTTCATATGACATGTCATCTTCCATGTCATTTAGACATTAGGTTATTTTCATGTGCCATGTCATTTTTCCATGTCATCTAGCATTTTAGATTATTTTGCGATGCCACTTAGAACCTAGGTATGCCATGCCACTTATTTCATGTATTCATCTTGCTGTTTGTTCATGCATCTTTACATTCCCCACTTGATTTTTGACTTAAGCCAATTAATGGCTCAAAGCCAAGCTCTTTTGAGAATGCTTGTGAAAAATTAATAGTTTAGATTGGGTATTCTAACTTTGTGATTTTATTTCACTACTCATGCATGGTCAAAATAATATGATATTTTTACCACATACTGTAGTCATTTAGGGGATGCCATGATATTGTTTTCACGATTTTTAGATTTCTTTTATCTGAAAAAATGGCTTTTGACAAAGCAGTTTTAACTCACTGTTCTGACTTTGGTAAAATTTCAGTCTTGTTTCCCTTGCTCCAAAAATTAAGCTGATTTTTCACATGTAGATAAACATGTTATAGGTATACCTAATTTTTTCAAAATTTTTGGAAATTTTCTAAAAGGGTAAAAAAATCGGTTTTCAAAACTGGTTGTGGGAGTCAAATTTGTTTTCAAGAAATAATAATTTTATGTTTTTATTAGTATATTAAGAGTGGGCTGATTTGGGACATTAGTTACTGTCTTCAATCATGAAATTTGATTTTATAAAAGTCGGGTCAAGGGTGGTCAACCCGGATTTCAAAACTAGGAAAAACAGACCTTTTTAGGGGGGTTCGATCATTTTCTATAAAATCGAAAATTGCATTTTTTATACCCGAGTCCAAATTAGAAAATCCAACTTAGGTCTCTTCCAAAGGTAGTCGGATACCTTTTTAGGTATACGAATGTCCTTGCTTCACGGGAGAAATACATTTTCATGCATTGCATTTTCCATGTTCATGCCTATTCCATGATATCTAATTTTTGCTATCTTAATCATGTAAATTCTATATGTATGAATATTCCATAGTGATGTCATTTCTTTGATTTAAATTTCATGTTTTTATCTTGGTTATGATGTAAACATAGATATTATATGATAATGTCATTTTGTGCTTTTTGCCTTGTCATCATTTCTTTTGCCTTGTCATTTAGATTATGCCATGTCATCTAGATTTTGCCATGTCAAGCATGCCATGTCATTAATTCTTTTGCCATGTCATTAGTAATGATTTGCATATTCATAACCATCTTTTTAAAATGATTTCTAATGCATTAAAGATAATGATTTTCAATAAAATAAGGTTATTCACGAGTTAAAATAATTCATGAGTTCTCTGCCGGGTTGCCGGGGAGGATATCATCAATTATCATTAACAATGAAATATCTTTATTTCCAAAAACGAGAGTGATTCAGAGATTTTCTAAGTAAATAAAAATTTCTATGTTTTGCCAGTCTGTCGGGAAATATAGGAAAATTTTGAGTTAATAAATTACGGATCATTTTCAACTAAGAATGTGATTAATTTTCTTTAAAATGGGAATTATTTTAAAATGCCAATTTCAAAACCGACTTTTATCGAGACTCGAGATAACACACAATTAATAAGGTACCATTTTATACGGGCGTCATGGGGGTGCTAATCCTTCCACGCACGTACCGACTCCCGAACCCGCTTTCTTTGATTTCTCTGGTTTAAATGCGCCGACTTCGAAAATGGTTTTTAAATGATGTTTTAATCAGTTTTAAAATGTTTTACAAAATCGGTTTTAATAGGTGGCCAATCACACCTAGCCAAAAAAGATTGGTGGCGATTCCATTTCTTTTACGAGGTTGTTTTCAAACCCTCATTTTATTTCAAGAGGAATTAAGTCGTCTTTTCCTTTGTTTCCCTAATGTCACACTTAACGAGTAATGTCTCACGATAGGACTTGTTATTTTTTAGGTTGCGACACAAAGTAACTAAGCCCTCGTGATTAATAATCCGCATGGGCTAGTGAAACACTTCCGAAGTACTAAAGTACCTACGCCTTTGTGATTAACAATCTGCATGGGCTTGGGAAATATGCTCTAAAAAATTGAAACCGCTTTTATCTGGGTTAGCCTTCATTGGCGACAATGAGGAACAATTTGGAGCCGATAGAACCTGATGCAACCTCATATAGTGAACCTAGGAGAAGCCATGCCAAATTTCCAATAGAGGTAGCAAAGTTAAGAACACATGGAGGGACGTTTCTAACCCTTTTATCCCCTATTCTACATTCTGAATAAACCTTGCAAATCAGACGATGATGAACGCACATCATATCGCCCGTAATAAGTTTGATGTTCCGTCCCAGGGGTATCATAATGCCAAAATTTTGTTGACACTATCAGGACAGTTATTGATTTGGATCATATATTATTTTGCTCTTATTTGAATCTTTTACCTTACTAATTCATTTACTTTCTTTTTCATGCATTTTTGTCATCATCTTGCACAAGGAAGGTTATTGGTCTAGGGGTAGTAATCAACCAAGAGGGCTTTCATGGAGGTTCAGTGTGCCTCAATGGTCGAAAAACATATTATGGTGAGAAAACGATCCGAGGAGGATCAGTAGGGTAATAGGGATTGTTTGAAAGAAGGGTATGTATCAGTATTGCCAACTGAAGTTGATCTCACCATCCGACAAAACGATCTCCGTGGGCTGATAGATATATGGAATCAGTGGGACATAGCAGAAAGAGAAGCCTTCACTCAGATTTATGGGGACATAGCACGGTTTATCGCAGTCAAAGTCAGCGGTGAGTTAATCCGGGCTTGGTGCAATTTTAGAATCTCGCTTATCGATGGTTCACCTTCAACCGAGAGGATATGACTCCAACCATCGAAGAATACTAGACTTTGTTGCATATTGAGAATGCTATTTCGGATCGTATTTACTTGAAATATTCGAAGACGCCGGGTTTCAAGAAAAAGGTCTCCCCAATTTTGGGGGTGGAAAGAAGTTGGGTCGAGATTCACGTGGTCCAAAAAGGAGAAAACAATTGCATCTCATGGCATACTCTACGGGCTTTAATCCATAGTCATTCTAGTAAAGGGACGGCTAGAAACATCTTTGCCTTTGCTATCTATGGGTTAGTTATCTTCCCGAAGATATTGGGATACGTGGATGTGGCAGTACTAGACCTTTTTGAGAGGTTACAGCAGAAGATAAACCCGGCCCCGACAATCATAGAAGAACAATTCGATCCTTGAATTTTTGTAGACGGGGAGGAAAAGGGCATTTCGTGGGTTGTGCTCACTTCTCTACATATGGATTCAGACCACTTTTGGAAGCAAGAAAAAGTTCCTCTCCGCCCGTATTTGAAGTCCTTTGCACCGATCAATGAGTTTCTCAAGAGGGATTAGCCCGAAGAACAGTGGATCGACATACTTAGATATCTCAAGACTGAGATGGTAACTTGGAGAGCTCCATGGATAGCTCCTATGCCGATGTTGTACAAGTGTGGGGACAAGGCATGTGTCCCATTGTTAGGAGTATAGAGAGGTGTGAGTTATGCGCCTCTGCTGGTGCTAAGGTAATATGAATCTTGTCAGTTCACTCCTACGACCCACAGGCTTAATGAGTTAGAATTTGCATATGGAGAGGACGGGTACTCAGGAAAAGTGCACGAATTGTAGTGGCATGGAAGAAAACTTATCGGGTAGAGGTGGCTCGGTACGCCGATAATGTCACACCAGATTACATGGTATGGAGAGCCAATAGGGTTAAGATAGATTGTTGGTGCCCGATGGGAGGGATGTCTCACTGATGGATCTGCAACTGTAAGAAGTGCCATCTCAGTTAGAAATCACGAAGTTGGAATTTGAAAAAGAAAAGGTTCGAATGAGCAAAGAGATTACCCGACTTCAAGAAGAGATTGATGACTTGAAAACTAGGGAATCGATTCGGGAAAAGGAAACGGAGAAGTTCAAAAAAAAGAGAGATACTTTCAAGAGCGATCTTAGGAACCTGCATTTGGAGAATAAAAGGTTTTGATTTGAACTGAAATATGAAGGGCTGCTAAGTCTTCCAGGGAATGGCAGAAAGAAGTCGACAATCTCAAAAAAAAGGAGCGACTACTGGAAAGGGAAAGCGAAACAGGAGGAAGTCAGAGCTGTCAGACTTGCGCAAGAGAAGTGAGTTAAGGAAAGCTCGCCCACCGTTGTTTTTGCTGAACTGTTGAGATGTCAACTAGAAAATGAAAGATTGCGGGCTAGGTTGATAGGTGAAGAAGCAAAGCAGTCCAAAAAAGGGGCACTGTGAGAGAGAGTCCGAGATTCGGGAAGGTCCTTCAGGGCCATCATAGTTGTAATGACACGTTGACTTCAGATAGAAAGAAAATAGATTGGCAAATTACTTAGTAGATGCTAGATTTTCTTAGGCAAAGTTATTATGCAATATGGACAGATCTTGTTTTTTTTTTTATCATTGATATATTTAATTTCAGTAATCAATGGAAGACCATTATCCCGGGGCCAATACTTTCAAGTTCATTCGTACATTTATTTATTAATTGTACATATTTATTTACTTAGTCATTCATTTATTCATTTATCCATTTGTTCATTCTATTATTATTTAATTAATATTTTCTCATTCTTTCATTTAAACATTCATTCATTCATAACAAAACACAAAGATTATGTCACTAAGTTCTAATCCATGGTATTTAAACTTAAGGTATAAAGATTGGGCGTCCTCCGAAAGACTTAGAGTTTCAGTGCCAACACAAAACCAGATCACGAATCAGAGCCATGGAATGTGAACAGACAGCTCGTATTGAAATGGAAAGGGCTTAAAGGGAATTGCAAGAATAGTTAGCAAGATCGCAAGAACAATTAGCGAAGTCTCAAGAAGAGTCTAGGGAACAGATGACAAAGATGATGGAAATGATGTTTGCTGTACTTCGAGAAAAAGGGCATATTGAGAATTCAACTATAAGAAGAGAGGCAGGAAATCAAAGGGTTCAACCAGAGACTGTACTATTAAACGATCAATCATCTCAGGGCACCGAAAATCAACCACCGGTTACTTCTATGCCATTCATATATGTCCAACCCCATGTGGGAGCATAGAATCAGGTGTCGATTGGCACAAATATTGGAAATATCCTGGCAAACCCCATTGAAGTCCCAGACTTGGATGACTAGGCTGAGCAAGAAAAGGTAAAGATGGCAGAACTGAAAAAGGCTGAGTCACAGAAGAAATATCAGTTGTTGGAAGACAGACTGCGAGCTGTAGAAGGGGCTGAATTATTTGGCAGTCTTGATGCTAAGAAGCTAAGTTTTCCCGGTCTTGTGATCCCACTCAAGTTTAAAAGCTAGATTTCGAGAAATATGGTGGAACTACTAACCCTTCCGGACACTTGACAATGTACTGTCGAAAGATGACTGGGCATGCTGATGATGAGAAACTGCTCATTCATTGTTTTCAGGACAACCTTACCAGGTCGGCAACTTGGTGGTATAATCAGCTCACTCGAAGCAAGATCCACTATTGGGCGGACTTGGCTAGGGCCTTTTTGGAGCACTATAAGCATGTATCTGACATGGTGCCTGATAGGCTATCCTTGCACAATCTAGAAAAAAAGCTATTGAAAGCTTTAAGCAATATGCACAAAGGTGGCGGGATATGGCTACTCTAGTTGAACCTCCTCTAACGGACAAGGAGACCATTGTTCTCTTTGTCAATACTCTGAAGGCACCGTATTATGAAAAGATGGTAGGTAATGTCACTAAAAACTTTGCAAACATGGTCATATAGGGGAAATGATTAAAACCGCTGTCAAGAACGGAAAAATAGAGAGTGGGGAACCTGTTATCCCTAAGAAAACATTCTCCGCCAAGAAGAAAGAAGGGAAACACATGCGGTGAGTTTTGGCAACCAACTTTTCACAAACCCGACCCTATATAAACCTTATCCAACCTATAATCCATACTACCCAGCCATAAACAACCTTACCCAAAATCCTTTCCCATATACAGCCATACCCCAACAAGTATATCAGATCTGTATTTCGCCACAAATAACTGCTTCCTCAAACATTGTACCAGACACCTAGAACAATATTCGAGATGAACAAAGACCGCCAAAGAACAATCAAAAACCTCAATTTGATCCTATCCCTACGACCTACAATGAGTTGTGCGCTAAGCTGCTACAGGGGCAACTCATCGCACCAGTGTACCTCAAACCCTTGAAATTATCGTATCCTAGACGGTATGACACTAATGCTCACTGTGCATACCATGCAATAATTCAAGGACATTCCATTGAAAACTATACCGCCCTTAAGTGGACGGTCCAAAACCTGATTGATGCTGGGATCGTGAAATTCGAACCTACTAACGGGCCTAATATTGCGGGCAACCCATTGCCTAATCACACGGAAGCTAAGGTAATGTAGTTTGGTCAGAAGAAGTTGGTCGGGTCAAAAGAGACATCAGTGAGGTGAGGACACTGATGCTAAAAGTCTGGTTTGAAATGGTTAAGTCTGGATGAAGCAAGTTTGAAAGAGATTGTAAGCAAGTCAGAGAACTTTTGTCCATTTCACAGGTGTAAGGGCCACACTATACAGAAATGTGAAGATTTTCTAGCAAAGGTCCAGAAGATGATGGGTATGGGTGAGGCCCAATTTTATTGAAAAACAGAAGAAGAGGTAGATGCAACTGAGAGTACAGTCGGCTATGGGGTGGATAGACCCCTGATCATCTATTATGATGAGTCGAAAGAAAAGGCTATCCCAGCTGATAAGGAAACCATGCCTAAATTAATCATAGAGTTACCATCTCATTTCTCTTACAAGGAAGATAAGAGGGTGCCTTAGAAATATGATTGTAGTATGGTGATGCCTGGGTCTTCGAGCCATCAAAGGGTGACGACCAACGATATAACATGAGTGGGTCATCTAACTCGTAGTAATAGATGCTATGCCCCAAGAACAGTTGAACATAGTCAGATGAGAAAGATAAGAGGACTTGACAAAGGGAAAAAGACAGCGGAACCGATCCATATAGAGGTAGAACAGTCAGAGGAAGTAGAGAAGAATTCATCCCCAGTTAATAAAATGAAAGAGCCAGTGAATGAGAAGGAAGCCTACAAATTCTTAAAATTTATCATATACAGTGAATACAGTGTAGTGAAACAATTACACTGCCAACCGACATGGATTCATGTCCTTTCACTGTTGTTAAACTCAAAGCCACACCGAAACGCTTTGCTAAAAATTTTAAACTAGGCATATGTGGCTAACAATATAACGATAGAAAAATTGGACCGACTGGTAGGGAATATCATGGTAGATGACTACATCTCTTTCAACTATGATGAGATACCACCTAATGGTATAGGATCTACCAAAGCTCTTCATATACAAATACATGCAAGGGGTATATTCTACCACGAGTGCTCCTAGATAATGGTTCCTCCTTGAATGTGATGCCCTTGGCAACCTTATCTAAATTGCCGGTCGATATATCCTACATGCTTCAAAGTCATACCGTAGTTAGGGCCTTTGATGACACCCGCCGGGAGGTGATGGGAAGCATGAAATCTCACTTCAGATAGGTCCATGTACTTATGAAGTCAAATTCCAAGTAATGGACATCACCCCATCCTATAACTGTTTGTTGGAAGGGCCGTGGATTCACTCTGCTGGAGCTGTGCCATCATCTCTCCATAAAAAGTTGAAATTTGTGATGAAAGGACGCTTAGTCAATGTTTTAAGAGAAGAGGATATCATAACTTCTACATCCATCTGATTCCCCTTATATAGAAGTGAATGAGGATGCTGTAGAGTGCTTGTTCAGGTTGTTGGAATTTGTCAACGTTGTATTCATCATCGAAGGACACAGAATCCCAGAGCCTAAGTTATCCAGGAACACCAGGTTAGGGGTGAAGGCGACAGTAGGAAAAGGTTGTTGTGCAGGGAAAGGATTAGGAAAATACCTTCAAGGAATGGCCAGAGAAATAGAAGTGGCCAAAAAGAAGGACCAATTCGTTCTTGGGTACCTCCTTAAAGCCCATGAGAAAAGAAGAGAGAAGAACAGGAAGAGGAGGTTGGCTCGGCTTTCGAGTGTGGATATGGATTGGGAACCCATAACTTTCTCTCCGATCCTTCACACTTTTTCGCTCCGGAGGATTCGAATATAGAAAGAAGAATTTTGATGATGTGATGGTAATATTAGAACAAGCATTTGAGAAGTTCTACGTGAATGAGGATGAACAACTACAAGAAATGGTAATCGGCATGGTCAAGATAGAAGAAATGGGGAATGAAAACGCAAGCTGGATGGTGCGCCCATGTCTCCCGGGTTATGAGTTGACAAATTGGAGTGTGACTGAACTTCCTCTAGTTTTTAGGTCTACTCTAGAGTAATGCTCTAAATTAATCTTAATTGCCTCTGCCCAAAGGCATTAAGAATCCTTTTGTAAGGACTTATGTTTAAGACTTTTCATTCAATAAATGACAATCACGATGCATTTTCTTCATATTGATGTGTCCATATTCTTTCATATCTTTTATTATTATTGCCTATATGCCTTCCTATATTGTTTCTTCCTCACCTATTTACAAGTGTCCGGATGCGGATTATGAGGATAATCCTGTCAATAATTCTGAAATTGATTTTGAAAGACCCATTTGTACGGGTGATTTTGACGTCAATGAAGATGCCGATGATTATGGTTTGCCTCTGGATCTGTTGAGCATAATAGAACAAGAGGAGAAGCAAGTATTGCCTCATAAAGAGCCATTGGAAGTGACAAATTTGGGGAGTAAAAAAGAGATAAAGGAGGTCAAGATTGGGACCTTAGTTTCACCAGCAATAAGGCGTGAACTGATGGCCTTACTCTGAGAGTATGTCGATGTATTTGCATGGTCGTTCCAAGACATGCCAGGGTTGGATTTCGATATTGTGGTTCACAAGCTCCCTCTAAAGCCAGATTACAAGCCAATTCAGCAGAAATTGAGAAGAATGAGGCCTGAAATGCTATTAAAGATAAAAAAGAGGTGAAAAAGCAGTTTGATGTAGGATTCTTGGAAGTGGCAAAATATCCAGAATGGGTAGCGAATATTGTTCCAGTTCCGAAGAAGAATGGGTAGCGAGATCTGAATAGGGCCAGCCCTAAGGATAATTTCCAATTGCCTCACATTGATACCTTGGTGGACAATACTGCAAAGAGTTCTGTGTTTTCCTTCATAGACGAATTCTCAGGGTACAATCAGATTAAGATGGCATCGGAGGACATGGATAAAACCACGTTTGAGATAATGTGGGGAATGTTTTGCTATAGAGTGATACCATTCAGATTGAAAAATGCCGGTGCAACATACCAAAGAGCCATGGTAACTTTGTTTCATGATATTATGCATAAGGAGATCGAAGTCTATGTTGATGATATGATCGCAAAGTTGCAAGGAGAAGATGAGCATGTTGTGAATCCTAAGAAGCTCTTTGAAAGATTAAGAAAGTTTTGACTCAAACTCAACCAGGCAAAATGCACTTTCGGAGTCACTTCGGGAAAATTGTTAGGTTTTTTTGTCAGTAAGAAGGGAATCAAGATTGATCCAGATAAAGTGAAGGCCATCAAAAATTTGCCACCGCCTCGTACTCAAGAGAAAGTGAGAAGCTTTCTGGGAAGATTAAATTACAATGCTCGATTCATTTCTTAACTAAATGACAAGTGTGACCCAATATTTAAGCTACTTCGAAAGTGTGATCCGGGAGAATAGGATGAAGGATGTCAGATAGCCTTTGATAAGGTTAAGTATTATCTATCAAACCCACCAGTGTTCATGTTGCCTGCTCCAAAGAAATCGATGATACTTATTTATCAGTATTTGAAAGATCTATGGGTTGTGTATTGGGGCAGCATGATGAGACTGGAAAAAATATTTCACAGAGTATGAGATGAAGTATTCATCGGTAGAAAGGCTTTGTTGTGCCTTAGCTTGGATTTCCCGAAGGCTCAGACAATACATATTGTATCACACGACGTGGTTGATTGCAAAGCTAGACCCCATCAAGTATATGTTGGAAGCACCCTCCCTGTCAGAAAGAACGGTGAGATGGAAAGTTTTGCTTTCTGAATATGACATTGTGTATGTGAGTCAAAAGGCTATAAAGGGCAACGCAATAGCTGAATTCCTAGCGAGTTGAGCGATAGAAGATTATGAGCCTCTGAACTTTGATTTCCCTGATGAAGATTGATGTGTGTCTCGCAAGAAGATGGGACTTCCTCTGAGAAGAAAACGTGGAAAATGTATTTTGATGGTGCCTCTAATGCCATGGGGCACATGATCGGTGCAGTGCTCATATCCCCTGAGGAAGATTATTATCCTTTCATTGCCAGACTGGATTTTGATTGTACAAACAATATCGCTGAGTATGAGGCGTGTACTATGGGCCTTCGTGCCGCCATAGAAAGGAAGATCAAGACATTAGAGGTTTTTGGAGATTCAGCCCTGGTGATATACCAATTACGGGGAGAATGGGAAACACAGGATGCAAAGCTAATCCGATATCGAAGGCTTATACTGAGCTCGATTAAGAAGTTCGAAGAAGTGGGTTTCAATTACTTGCCTCGAGAAGAGAACTGATTTGCAAATGCTTTAGCCACTTTATCGTTAATGTTTAAAGTAAATGAAGGGGCCGAAGTTATGCCAATCAAGATGAGCATATACGAGTCTCTTGCCCACTGCTTGAGCATCGAAGAAGAAGAGGATGGTCACCCTTGGTATTACGACATCTTGCAATACAACAAAAGTCAATAGTACCCTGAACAAGCAACATAAAATGATAAAAGAACCCTGCGGAGAATGGCGATGTGTTTTGTCTTAGATGGTGAAACCTTTTACAAGAAAGGGAATGACCAGGTTTTGTTGAGATGTGTCATTTTCGTTGAAGCTCAGAGAATTCTCGAAAAGGTCCAGAAAGGGATATGCGGCACTCACACCAACAGCCATATGCTGTCTAAACAGATTATTAGGGCATGATACTATTGGCTAACAATGGAAGGGGATTGTATTAATTATTCCCGAAAGTGCCATAAATGCCAGATATATGCAGACAAGATTCACGTGCCTCCATCACCACTGCAGGTAATGACAGCTCCATGGCCATTTTCAATATGGAGAATAGACATGATTGGACCCATTACCCCGAAAGCTTCAAATGGACACCGTTTCATCCTGGTGGCTATAGATAACTTCACAAAGTGGGTAGAAGCCGTTTCTTATGCCAATGTAACAAAGTCAGTGGTGTGTAGATTCATCAAGAAGGAGATTGTGTGCCGATATAGACTCTCGGAAAGAATAATTTTGGACAATGCTCTCAACCTGAATAATAAGATAATGAGGGAAGTGTGTACTCAGTTCAAGATCAAGCATCATAATTCAGCACCTTATCACCCGAAAATGAATGGAGTAGTGGAAGCGGCCAATAAGAATATAAAGAAGATTGTTGAAAAGATGACTGATGTGTACAAAGATTGGCATGAGATCTTGCCTTTTGCTCTCCACGCATATCGTACTTCAGTGCGCACATCTACCGGTGCCACGCCATTTTCTCTGGTATATGGGATGGAAGCAGTATTGCCTATTGAGGTTGAAATCCCTTCACTTCGTGTTTTGATGGAAGTTGGCCTAGAAGAAGCAGAATAGGTTAGAGCTCGCTATGAACAATTGAATCTCATCAAGGAGAAAAGGTTTATCGCAATTTGTCATGGGCAGATGTATCAGAAGAGGATGATTCAAGCCCACAATAAAAGGATTCATTCTAGGCAGTTTCAAGAAGGAGAGTTGGTACTGAGGAAAGTTCTCCCTATTATGAAGGATCCTCGTGGAAAATGGGCTCCGAATTGGGAAGGACCCTATATGGTGAAGAGAGCTTTCTGTGGAGGAGCATTGATTTTAACTTGGATGACGGTGATGATTTGAGAAATCCCATAAACACTGATGAATTGAAGAAATACTATTCTCGCAACCTCTTTTAAAAAAGCCCAAAAACTGCCCTGTCGCGGGACGTCGGCTTCGTTAAAGGTGTGACATTGGAAAAAATAGAGGAAAAGATGACTTAATTCCCCTTGAATTAAAATTGAGAGGGTTTGAAAACGACCTCGAAAAAGAAATGGAGTTGCCACCAATCTTTTTTGGCTAGGTGTGATCAACCACCTATTAAAACCAGTTTTTATAAAACATTTTAAAATTAATTAAAATATTTTTTAAACCAATTTTGAACTCTGTGCTTTGAACTAGAGAAAACAAGTGCGGGTTCGGGAGTCGGTTACGTGCGGAGTAGGATTAGCACCCCCACAAAGCCCGTATAAAACGATACCTTATATTAGTCTTGTGTTATCTCGAGTCTCGGTGAAAGTCGGTTTAAAATTTGGTGTATAAAAATAATTCCTTTAAAAAAACCATATTTTATTTGAAAATGATCTGGAATTTGTTAACATAAAATTTCCCATATTTCCCGACAAACTCGGCAAAACATGGAATTTTTCCTTGATTTTGAAATTCTCCGGATCACTCTCGTTTTTGGAAAAAAGATATTCCGTCGTTAATGATAATTGATGATATCCTCCCCGACAGACCCAACAGAGAACACATGAATTATTTTAACTCGAGAATAATTTTGTTTTATAAAAAACATTATTTATTTTTCATGCATCTTAAAATCATAAAGAAATGATCATGCAAAAATATTACTAAGATAAAAATTAAACAACATGCATATTTATCATGGCATGGCCAACATTTTATTATGACATGGTAAAAGAATTAATGACATGGCATGCTTGACATGATAAAATTTAAATGACATGGCCAAAAGAATTAATCACATGGCATTTGAATGAATGACATGGAAAATCCTATTTTGACATGGCAAAAGAATTAATGACATGACATGCTTGACATGGCAAAATATTATTATAGCATAGCAAAATAAATCATGACATGGTAAAAGAATTAATGACATGGCATGCTTGACATGACAAAATCTAAATGACATGGCCAAAAGAATTAATGACATGGCATATGAATTAATGACATGGCAAATCTTATTACGGCATAGCAAAATAAATCATGACATGGCATGCAAAGAGATCATATTGGCAAAAATCACAAAATGACATCATCATAAAATATTACTAATCACATGCACACATCATCATTTTGAAATTGATTTTTCATGTGAGGAATCACATAAATGGCATATGTCGAAAAATATTACAATACTCCATGGCAAACCCGGCAAAGCTTGGAAAATAATTCTTTCATATGACATTTATATGATTCCGAATAAACAAAATTCATGCCTTGCGATTTTATAACCAAGTGTGTTGAATAATTTCCTAAGCTCCCCGGCAAACCCGATTAAGATAGGAACTAATTCTCGCCAAATGTTTAGGAAACCGAGAAGCACATTTTATGCCAAATTAAATAAAAACATTTTAAAATATGCAATGCATGAAGATGTATTTCTCTCTTGAAATAAGGACATCCGTATACCTAAAGAAGGTAGCCGACAACCTTTGAAAGGAACTTAAATTGGATTTTTAAATCGAATGACTTTGGGCTCGGATTTAAAAAAGGTTGGAATTTTTTGATGAAAAAAGGCCTTGGCTGAACCCCCTCTAAACAGTCTCTAGTTTTCCTATTTTTAAAACCCGAATTAACTACCATGACCCGATCTTTGTAAAATCAATTTTTATCCTTGAGATGACATGGGAAACAAACTAAAACAATAGCTAATGACTCCAATCAGCCCCTTGTTTTTACAAATAAAAAAAATTATTAATTTAGAGAAAAATCATTTTAACTCCAACAACCAGTTTTAGAAAACTATTTTCTACCCCTAATAAAAAATTAAAAAATCCTGAAAAATCAGTTTAGACTTGAAACATGAAGGTCTTTATGGTGAAAAATCAGTTTTAAATTTGGACTAAAAATGCCTTGACCGAAATTGCATTAAAGTCAGAACAATAGACTAAAATCTGTTTTACCGAAAACTATTTTTCCACCATTGATAAAAAATTCTAAAAACCTTATAAAAAGTACCAGCGGCTCTTCTAAGTGTCTATTAAATGTGGTTAAAAAATATTTTTATTTTGACAAAAGGAACTTAGTGAAAAAAATGTGCAAAGTCAAAATATCCAACTTAACAACCCATTACTCTTCCAACTAGTTTGCACAAAAGATTTTGGCTAGAGATCATTGATTGATCTTAGCCAAAAATCAAGTTGAGAATGGTATGAATGCATGATTTTATAGTCAAACAAACATATGAAAATGATCAAACATATACTAAAAAGAAATAAACAAGCAAGAAAAATCAAGGTTGGCTCAATGGTTGGTTCCTTGGACATAGTCTCACCTAACCAAAATCACTTGATAAAAATCAAGATCCTCAAGTTTCTCAAACCTTTTATTTGATTTTTTAAAAGAAAAACCAAAAGAGAAAATCTATCCTAGCACAATGGTGAAACCCACAATCAACAAGCAAGTAAGAAAATCAAGCAAAAACAAGCACAATAAGGCCTCCAAGGTTTCGGCCATGGTGAAAAATGTGTAGGAAAATTTTGTAACCTTGTTATTTTGTAAAGAATAAAAAACAAGGGAAAAAAACTTTTGAAATATATTTTGAAAAGCATTTTTATTCAACAAAGAAAGTTAACAATCACATGGAAAAGAGGAGAAAAAAATATGAAATCAAAGAAAATAATTGAAGAAGAAGAGAGGAAATAGCTACCTAACAAAGCTTTCCAAATCAAGCACTCAAAATTCTCTTTCATTCTTCTTCATTCTCTTTTTTTTTTCTTTTTCTCTTTTCTTCCTCCAAGAGTGTACGAAAATTTCCTTTGAAAAAAAATGAAATCCTCTCCGATTTAGTTTTTCCTTTTTTCCATAAAATTGAGAATTTTCTCGTTTTTCCTATTTCTCCTCCAATCGGCTCTTCCTTGGGATCCATTTCAAATTGGGACTTAGGATATTTTTATTTATTATTCATCAACTGGGGCTTCAATTTCACCGAATCAGACCATCTCTGTAGTTTTCCCCAAATTTGTGGATTTCCTATTTATTCATTAAATCTTTATTTTCTTTTTTCTCTTCAAACCACATGTTCCTTCAACTCCCCTTCAAAATTGGATCTTCCAATATCCATGTTATTGATCTTATTCTATTTCCAATTTGATCTTTACGCACTTTTCCCCAAATTTGCAAAATTTTCCATTTTTCCTACATTGAATTTTGCAATTTGTCTTTCAACCTCTCTATCTTCAATTGTAGATCTCCGATTATCAAAATTCCTTCACCATTGTTCAATTCAACTTTGAATCTTGATTTTGATTGAGTGTTGACTTTTTAGTGGTTGACTTTTTGGGGTTGACCTTTTTGGAGTTGACTTTTACAATGTTGACTTTTTCGTTTTGACCTTCGAATCAAAGTCTTTGAGACCCATCTATAGAATGAGAGAAGATTCTTTACATTCTGGGAAGTTGAAAGGAGAACTCACTTCTTTAGGGGGGCCCGGACAAAATTAGGTGTCTAAAACTATGCTTGAAGAAAAAAAAAAGTGTGACATCATGCATATGAGAATTCGAATGATTCCAAGTGCAAACTGAAAATTTTGATTATCTATTTCCCCTGAGGATTGCAATTCAATGAGAATATTCATGCTTGGTATGAGAAATGGTCGTCTTTCATACTCCTTTCACTAAAAGAAATTATACCTAAATACCTCTTTGAGCCTTAGAAATTCTTTCTTTCTTTGGACCTTGGTTAAGGATCACCGTCTACACTGGGAGGCAAATGCGAGGAAAGATCTTCTTCAAAAATCATGGTTAAACGAACCACAATGGTAAAAAAGAAATGTGTGAAAAAGTGTGGCGAATGAAAGCCAAGAATGAAGAAGAAACAAGAGTCAAGAAAGGAAAAAGTCCAAAAAGAATGAATGTTTCGATAATGAATCCTCCTCATGAAATAATCCTTGATCTGATTACCCTCAAACACATTTTGGGCCTATTTATCCTTTCTTTCTAAACCCAAACCTTGGCCTACATTACGTGTTTTTAAAGTCCATTTTGATCAAGCATGGGTATTTAACTTGAAGGGTTTTTCTCAGATCTCATCCCATCTTTTGAATTGTCATTTTTCCATGATAAATTTAGAATTCTCAGATGCATGGTGGAACACAAAAAGAAAAAAATGTAAAAGGAGAGGTTTAAGTCGAAAACCCGAAAAAGGGCAACTAAAAACCAAATGGGGGACACTTGGGTTAAAAACCCGCAAAGGGCGACCCAAGTACTGATCAAAGATTGAATCAATGCACCGTGAAAGGGGAGAAGATATCAAAAATTCAGAGAGAAAGGGGTAAAGCTCAACTAACGCAACTACGGAAGCCGAGAAATCACCCAAGTAAATTGCTCATTCAAATGAAATTTCAAATGAATAGAAGGAGGAAAGGTCCAAGATATTCCGCATCTGGAGCATCTACAGCCTACAACTCTACATTTGTTTCTTGTATCCTTGATATTCATCTCTGTTATCTGAAACATTATTGTAACAAATTCTTGTTATCTCTTTTTTGTCATTTGGCTGTTTCATACTATCTTTCATATAATTTATGGTGCATTTTGAGTGTTATTGAATTGAATGATGATTAGTAAACATAAAAAGCTTCAAACGTAAGGATTTCTTTGTATTTATATGGAGTAGGGTTAAAAGTTCAGAGGAAGTTTAGAGAACCACTAAAATCTGAAAACATACCAATCCCCGATACTGAAAAACTAGTCAAGAAGGGTGAATAGAGGATAGATTGAAGTTATCGTCAAGGAGTTAGAAAATTTGAGGATCTCAATGAAATCATAAGTTAGAACTCATGATAGTTCGTAAAGACAAAAGAATCATTAGGTAAGGCAGACAGGGAAAAATCTAAGAAATTCGTCATAAAGTTGGAAGAGTCTGTGAATCTCAGTGAAATCATGGATTAAGATTTATGATGTAAACATAAGACTACATTCATCTCTAGGAAACATGCATTGTACAAACATTTGCAAAACATGTCATCAACATCATCGCATTTGATTGACCTTGCAGGAATCAAGGAGAATTTTCTTTTTCTTTTAAATCTAACTTGTTTTTCAAATAAGTCGAGCCCCGAGATTGCCATCGAGGTATTTTTTTTTCTTTTAAATCGAACTTGTTTTTCAAATGAGTTGAGCCCCGAGATCGCCGTCGAGGTATTTTCTTTTCTTTTAAATCAAACTTGTTTTTAAAATGAGTCAAGCCCCAAGATCGTCGTCAAGGTATTTTCTTTTCTTTTAAATCGAACTTGTTTTTCAAATGAGTCGGGCCCTGAGATCGCAGTTGAGGTATTTTCTTTTCTTTTAAATCAAACATGTTTTTCAAATGAGCTGAGCTCTGAGATCGCCGTCGTGGTATTTTTTTTCTTTTAAATCGAACTTGTTTTTCAAATGAGTCGGGCCCCGAGATCGCCGTCGATGTATTTTTTTTCTTTTAAATCAAACTTGTTTTTCAAAAGAGTCGAGCCCCGAGATCGCCGTCGAGGTATTTTCCTTTCTTTTGAATCGAACTTGTTTTTCAAATAAGTCGAGCCCCGAGATCGCCGTTGAGGTATTTTCTTTTCATTTAAATCGAACTTGTTTTTCAAATGAGTCGAGACTTGAGATCGCCGTCGAGGCATTTTCTTTTCTTTTAAATCGAACTTGTTTTTCAAATGAGTTGAGCCCCGAGATCGCCGTCGAGGTATTTTATTTTCTTTTAAATTGAACTTTTTTTTGAAATGGGTCTAGCCCCGAGATCGACGTCGAGGTATTTCCTTTTCTTTTAAATCGAACTTGTTTTTCAAATGAGTTGAGCCCCGAGATCACCATCAAGGTATTTCCTTTTGTTTTGAATCAAACTTGTTTTTAAAATGAGTCGAGCCCCGGGATCACCGTCGAGGTATTGCTTTCATTTCCAAAAGTCGAATTCGTTCCCTTGAGACGATTTGAGCCTTGGTATCGCAGTCAAGGTATTTTTAATTCAAGACCTAAATCTTTTATCTACTGTTTTACTTTAAAATTTTTGAAAAAAATCCCTCATCTTTTTTGCGAGCAGCCTCCGTACCCGGACAAAATGGTTGTCTATTGGTCTCAGCAATAGTCAAAGAGGGGTAGCTGTAGACACCTAATTTCTTCTTTCAACTTCTCGAAATGCAGAGAATCTCCCCTCATTCCACAGTTGGGTCTCTAAGACTTTGATTCGGAGGTCAATAACAGAAAAGTCAACTCAAAAAGTCAACCCTAAAAAGTCAACCACTAAAAAAGTCAACTTTTGGGGAAAAATCAAGATTCAAGGTTGAATTGAACAATGGTGAAGAAATTTTGATAATCAGAGATCTACAATTGAAGATGGACAGGTAGAAAGACAAATTGCAAAATTCAGTGGAGGAAAAAGCATGGAATTTTCAAATTTGGGGAAAAGTACCTAAATGATCAAATTGAATGAAATTGAAACCTAAAATTGAAAGATGATCAATAAAAAGGGATATCTCAAGGTCCAATTCCACCAAGAGGAATCAATCGGAAGAAGAACTGGACAAAATCGAAAATTGTCATTTTTGGAAAAAAATGAGAAATTTTGCAAATTTGGGGAAAATATATAAATAATCAAATTGGACAAAATTGAAAATTCAAAATGGAATAATATCAATAAATAAGGATATTGGAAGGTCCAATTTGAAGTAGAGGTGAAGGAAGAATCAATTTAAAGAGAAAAAAGAAAATATGGATTTAGTGCTTAAATAGAAAATTTTGCAAATTTGGGGAAAACTACAGAGATGGTCCAATTCGATAAAATTGAAATCCCTAGTTGGTAAATAATAAAGAAATATGGATATTTGAAGTTCCAATTTGGAGTGGATCCAAAGGAAGAGTCGATTGGAGGAGAAACTAGAAAATTGAGAAAATTCTCAATTTTGAGGAAAAAAGGGAAAAACTAAATCGAAGAGGAATTCAGATGTAAAAATTGGGCAAAATCGGTCCAACTCCAATTCATTATATGAAAAAAGCAATGGAAAAAGAAAATCGGGAAGATTGGTCGATTTCGAGTGAAATCGAGGTTTCAGGGGCTATAGGGCAATTTTGGAAAATCCAGGAAAAATAGAATTCGAGCTTCAAAATTTATGAAAACTTCTAGAACTGGGTTTTATATTGGATAGAATGGATTGGATAAGAAAAATCCAAAATTGGAGCTGAAATGAAAATAGACAAAGTTCGGGGGTATTAAATAAAAATTCTAGAGAAAAATCAGGAAAAATGCAAAACGAGCTCGAAAAATTATAAAAATTTTCAGAACTGAGTTTTATATTGGATAGAATGGATTGGAGAAGAAAAATCCAAAATTGGAGCTGAAATGAAAATAGACAAAGTTTGGAGGTATTAAATCGAAAATTTGGAGAAAAATTCAAGAAAAATGCAAAACAAGCTCGAAAAATTATGAAAAGTTATAGAATTGAGTTTTACATTGGATAGGATGGATTGAAAAAGAAAAATCCAAAATTGGATTCCATTTACAAATAGATCAAGTTTGGGGGGCTAAAAGGCATTTTTACCAAAGAAACCAAAAAGGACCAATTTGCAAATAAGAAAAGAGGAATGGCCTGGAAATTTTTAGGCCATTTTCAGCCAGCTGATGGAGAGGGAGAAGAAGGTTTGATCATCTTAATCAAATGGTCAAGATTGAGTAACAAGATGACATTTTTAGAATGAAGGACAAGATTCTCCACTACTTGCCTATGTGGCATTCTTGGCCAATAAGAGGTGAATAAGACCCTTAATTTGAGGAAAACATCATGCAAAAAGGGAAAAAGAACCCTTAATTCAAGGAAAGCATCATGAAAAAATGGGACAAGAAACAACCATGTGGGAAAGGTGTTGGGAGAGCATGTAAAGCATGACTAAGGCAAAAAAAAAAAAACACACACATGCTCACCAAAAGGGGGTGGCCGGCCAAGCTAGATAGAAGGGTCTTCTTTCATTTTTAATACTACACATTCACTACATTTTTAAGGAAAGGGCAGTAGCTAAAAGACTAACAGGAGAAAGGAAAGGAGAAAAAAAAGGAGTAAGGTGGAGGAGTCAGAGAGCTTGGTTGGAAGCTTTGCTAGGTAATCTCTTCTACATTCTTGTTCTTCTTTTTCCTTATCATTCCTTGTTATTTTGCTTTTCTTTTCAAGATATTTTTTTTTATTCCATTTCATAAAGAAAAAAAACCAAGGTTTCAATTTTTTTAAGAGGTTCTTTACTTCTTCTTCTTTTTTGAAAAGAAACAAAGTTTACAAAATCTCTCTACCTTTCTACTTTGGACGAAACATGCTTTGATATTGTGCTTGCTTTTGCTTGATTTTCTTGCTTGTATGTTGGATGTGGACTTCACTATTGTGGTAGGATAGATGTTTCCTTTGTTTTATTTTTAAAAAATTCAAATAAAAGGTTTGAGAAGCTTGAGGATCTTGATTTTTATCAAGTGATTTTGGTTAGGTGGGACTATGTCCAAGAAACCAACCATTGAGCCAACCTTCATTTTCTTGGTTTGTTTATATTTTTTAGCTCATGTTTGATCATTCTCATATGTTTGCCTTGTTGGAGAATCATGCATTCATATCATTCTCAACTTGATTTTTGGCTAAGACCAATCAATGCTCTATAGCCAAAGTCTCTTGTGCAAACTAGTTGGAAAAAAGATGATTTGTAAATTGGATAGTTTGCTTGAGCCAATATTCTTCTTAGGTATTTTTGGTCCGAATTTAAAGCTGATTTTTTCCCAAATAGTTCATCATGTTTTAAGTCAAAACTAATTTTTCCAGAATTTTTAGAATTTTTCTTCAAGGGTAAAAAAGTGATTTTCGGTAGAGCAATCTTTAACTAGTATTCTATTTTTGGGAAATATTCTTCCTAGGTATTTTTGGTTCGAATTTAAAACTGATTTTTTCTCATATGGTTCATCATGTTTTAAGTCAGAACTAATTTTTCCAGAATTTTTAGAATTTTGTTCAAGGGTAAAAAGATGGTTTTCGGTAGACCAATCTTTAACTAGTATTCTGTCTTTCGGCAATATTCTTCCTAGGTATTTTTTGTCCCATTTTAAGACCATTTTTTCCTGACATAGACCATCATGTCTCAAGTCAAAACTTTTTCCAGAATTTTTCTTCAAGGGTAAAAAAATAGTTTTTTAAAACCGGTTTTTAAAGTCAAAATGAGTTTTTTAAACTAGCAATTTTTTGATTTTATTTGTAAAGAAAGAGGGGCTGGTTGGAGTCATTAGCTACTATTTTACGATGTTTTCTATGTTATCCCAAGGATAAAAATCGATTTTACAAAGATCGGGTCATGGGTAGTTAATCCAGGTTTCAAAATTTTCATTTTTCTTAATCCGAGCCCAAAATCCTTCAACTCAGAAATCCAATTTAAGTTTCTTTCAAAGGTATTCGGACACCTTTTTAGGTGTACGGATATCCTTACTTCAAGGGAGAAACACATTTTCATGCATTGAATATTTTAAAATGTTTTTATTTAATTCAGTGTAAAAACATATTTTTTGGTTTCCTAAATATTTGGCGAGAATTAGTTCCTAATTTTTGCCGGGTTTGCCGGGGAGATTAGGAAATTATTCAACGCACGTGTTTATGGAATCGAAAGGTATGGTTTTCATTTTACTCAGAATCATGTAAATGTTATATGAAAGAATTATTTTCCAAGCTTTGTCGGGTTTGCCGAGGAGTACAGTAATATTTTCTGACATATGCCATTTATGTGATTCCTCACATGAAAAGTCCATTTTAAAATATTGATGTGTGCATATTCCATGATCATTCATATTCCCTGATATCTACATTTGTCATCTTAATCATGCAAATTCCATGTCCATGAATATTACATGATGATGTCATTTTTATGATTTGTTATTTATGTTGCTATCTTGATCATGATGTGATTATGAATATTCTATGCTAATGTTATTCTGTGATTGTTATGATCTCTTTGCATGCCATGTCATGATTTATTTTGCTATGCCATAATAAGATTTTGCCATGTCAAACATGCCATGTCATAATAAGATTTGCCATGACATTAATTCCTAGGCCATATCATTATTAAGATTTTGCTATGTCAAGCATGCCACGTAATTCATTCTTTGTGCCATGTCATTTAGATTTTTGCCATGTCAAGCATGTCATGTCATTAATTCTTTTGCGATGACATTAATTCATATGCCATGTCATTAATTCTTTTATCATTTTTGCCATGTCAAGAATGCCGCCTCATTATTTCTTTTGTCATATCATTTAGATTTTGCCATGTCAAGTAATTATGCCATGTCATTCATTCTTTTGACCATGTCATTTAGATTTTTCCATGTCAAATATGACATGTCACTAATTCTTTTGCCATGTCATATTAAATGTTTGTAATGCCATGATATTTGTATCATAGTATTGATTTGCATATTCATAACATTTTCTTATGATTTAAAATGCATGAAAAATAATTAATGATTTTTAATAAAACAAGATTATTCCCGAGTTAAAATAATTCATGAGTTCTATGCTAGGTCTGTCGGGGAGGATATCATCAATTATCATTAACAACGAAATATCTTTTTTCAACAACAAGGATGATTCGCAGAATTTTTAAAATAAATAAAAGTTTCTATGTTTTGCCGGGCCTGCCGGGGAATATAGAAAAAATTTACATTAATAAATTCCGGATCATTCTCAAATAATATAATTGTTTTTAAGGGGAATTATTTTTAAATATCAAATATAAAACCAACTTTTATCGAGACTCGAGATAACACACAATTAATAAGGTACCGTTTTATACGGGCCTTGTGGGGTTACTAATCCTTCCCACATGTAACCAACTCCCAAACCCGCACTTGTTTTCTCTGGTTCAAAGCGCAGACTTCAAAATTGATTTTAAAAAATGTTTTAATTAATTTAAAATATTTTAACAAAAATCGATTTTAATAGGTGGCCGATCACACCTAGCCAAAAAAGATTGGTGGCGACTCTGTTTCTTTTTCGAGGTTGTTTTCAAACCCTCATTTTTATTCAAGAGGAATTAAGTCATCTTTTCCTCTTCTTTTCCCCACACATTGTTACTATTTTTAAACGTCGCTTAACGGGTCGCGATATTTCCGTTATTACAACAATATTTACAGAACTGTCCAACAATACACAAATAACATAAACTATAAAATCCAGTTACAACTTAAAAAGTACGAGTTACAAATTTTAAAAGTTTGAAGAGAGCCGTAAGAATAACGTTTATCCGCAGCAAGTTCGTTCTCATGTTTTGAACCCTACTAAAAAAAGTTAAAAAACATAATTAATATATAAGATATTAAGTTCTAAAAAGTAAGATAGTTAACTATGAAGATATTATATTACTTGGGGTGGAGGATTTTATGAACTAGTTGCATCTGCCGAGAACTTTTGTTGCACTAAATTCATCAAGGAATCAAACTGCGTCTACAGTTGCAGATATCTTCGTTCTTGTTCTTCTCTCTCTGCTTGTCTCTCTTCTTCTTTCTTTGCCAACTCTGCATCTCTTTATGCTTCCTTTTCATCAAACCGTTGTTGAATATTTTTCATTTATTCTCTCAGCATCTGAACTTTATATGTAGAGCTTTGTGAAGAATAAGCAATATATTGTTGGACCTAATCCATAGTAGCTAGACAGTGTTGGACCTAATCCGAGACCTCGAACTCATCCATGCCTTTCTTTTCTAGCAATTTCAATGAAAATTTGATTCTCGATATCTTGAATATTGACTAAGGTATATGATGATGCTGCTTGATACTCAACAATTTTTTCTTTTGCTTTCTCCTATAGAACAATAAAATTAATAATATTTTTTATTATATTGGTAAATAGAAAAAAGAATGAACAAAATATACCATAATTTCCTGAGTCTCAACGTTCAAATAGGATCCTAAGTATGATTTAACTGAAACAGTTCAACTTGTTCAAATTTTCCCCCCGCTCAGCTTCCTACAAAATAATAATAATTAATACTAAATTATATTAACAAATAATTATCTGATAACACAAGTATTATGGCAACTTCAAATTTTCAACAACTATAATATATATACTCGAGCTATTTACGTGCATAAAATACACTAACATTGCTTGTTTGACATTTTAATGCTTTTACAAGACTTAAAGTGAACTAAACGGACAGTTTGACAATTTTGTTCTATTATGGGATCAAATGTACTTAACACTAACATAATAATAAATAATGAATGAAAACTTACTTTTTCATTAGCTTTTTTGGCAAAGTTTTTTTATCCACTTGTGTGTTTGTATTTCTATTGCTTTCTACTGCTAACCCCTATCCGTTCTCAGTCCTGTAAATTGGACTCAAACATTATTAATGTATACATATTCCTTACAATTGTATTACAAAAAGTGCTAAAAGTGAATGACAAAAATAAATTATAAATGATACTTCTTTTTTTTTTTTTTTTTTGAATACCAAAATCTAACCAATTTCTCATACTACCACATAATCACACCATGCGGTAGGTTTCGTAACATGACAGCAGGATCAGCACCTCGATCGAAATACTTTTTCTTCAAGTCATGCTTATAGTCTTTCCATCTTTCCCCAATGACTTCAGAACAAATTATGTTGGAATTTGCAAAGAAAATCTTAACTAAAATGGAAAAGTTGTACAAAGTTAGTTTCGATCATAAACAAAATTTCGATATTAATGCAATACTAATTTAATACGCTTATACTTTTACCTCAATAAACTTTAAGATCTCGGCTTTCTCTGTATTGGGCATATCACGCTGTAGACACCTAATTTTGTCCGGGCCCATTAAACAAGGCAAATTCTCCTTTCAACTTTCCAGAATGCAAAGAATCTTCCCTCATCCACAGATAAGTCTCCAAGACTTTGATTCGAAGGTAAAAATGAAAAAGTCCACCAAAAAAAGTCAGCTCCAAAAAAGTCAACCCCAAAAAGTCAACCATTGAAAAAGTCAACTCTCAGTCAAAATCAAGATTCGAAATTGAATTGAACAATGGTGAAGGAATTTTGATGATCGAAAATCTATAATTGAAGATAGAGAGGTTGAAAGACAAAATGCAAAATTCAGTGTAGGAGAAAAGCATGGAATTTCCAAATTTGGAAAAAAGTACGTAAATAATCAAATTGAATGAATTTGACACCACAAATTGAAAGATGATCAATAAAAAAGGATATCCCAAGGTCCAATTTCACCAAGAAGAATCAATCGGAAGAGGAAGTGTATAAAATTGGAAATTGCCATTTATGGGAGAAATGAGAAATTTTGCGAATTTTGGAAAAAGTGCGTAAACGATCAAATCGAATGAAATTGGGGGTTCCAAATGGAATAAGATCAATAAATATGGATATTGGAAGATCCAATTTTGAAGGGGAGTTGAAGGAAGATGTGGTTTGAAGAGAAAAAGGAAAATAAAGATTTAATGAATATATAGGAAATTCACAAATTTGGGGAAAACTACAAAGATGGTCCGATTCGGTGAAATTGAAGTCCCCAGTTGATGAATAATAAATAAATAAAAATATCCCAAGCCCCAATTTGAAGTGGATCCAAAGGAAGAGCCGATTGGAGGAGAACGGGAAAATCGAGAAAATTTTCAATTTTAAGAAAAAAGAGAAAAACTACATCGGAGAGGAATTTAGATGTAAAATTTGTGAATTTTAGGTTCAACTCCAATTCAATATATGACAAAGGTGGTGGAAAAAGAAAATTCGGAAATTTGGCCTGTTTCGAGCAAACCCGAGGTTTCAAGGGTTAAAGAGCAATTTTGGAAAATCCATAAAAAATAGAATTCGAGCTCAAAAAATTGTGAAACTTTCCAGAACTGAGTTTTAGGACGGAAAGAAGGAAATGAGAAGAAGAAAACCCAAAACTGGGACTGAAACGCAAATATGCTAAAATCGGGAGACTAATTCGCAATTTTAAAGATAAATCTGGAAAAAAATATAACACGAGCTTGGAAAATTATGAAAACTTCCAGAACTGAGTTTTATATTGGATTGAATGGATTGGAGAAGAAAAATCTAAAATCGAAGCTCAAATGGAAATAGACAAAGTTCGGGGGCACTAAACCAAAATTTTAGAGAAAAATCCGAAAAAATGTAAAATGAGCTCGAAAAGTTATGAAAACCTCCAGAATTGAGTTTTATATTGGACGAAATGGATTGGAGAAGAAAAATCCAGATCGGAGCTCAAATGGAAATAGACAAAGTTTGGGGGCATTAAACTGAAGTTTTAGAGAAAAATCCGGGAAAATGCAAAACGAGCTCGAAAAATTATGAAAACCTCGAGAACTGAGTTTTATATTTGATGGGATGGATTAAAAAAGAAAAATCCAAAATTGGGGTCTATTTGAAAATAAATTAAGTTTGAGGGCCAAAATGCAATTTTACCGAAAAATCAAAAAGGATCATCTTGCGAATAAAAAAAGAGGAATGGCCTGGAAAATTCTAGGTCATTTTTGGCCAGCTCATGGATGGAAGGTGGAAGTGTGATCATCTTAAATCAAATGGCCAAGATTGAATAGCAAGATGACATTTTTAAGAAAGGACAAGATTCTTCAGTACTTGCCTACATGGCATTTTTGGCCAATAGGAAGCTTCCTAATTGCAAAGCCATGTGAAGGCCATGTGAAGGCTATGTGATGGTGCCAAATGGATTAAAAATGCCACCTAGGAAGATATTTTGATAGTAAGCCATATGATCATGACAAGTGCCTTAGATATTTTGTAGAGATAGGAGACAAGAATAATCTAAGTGGCATTATTGGCCAATGAGAGGTTATAAAAGCCTTAATTTAAGGAAAGCATCATGCAAAAAGGGGACAAGAGCCCTTAATTTAAGGAAAACATCATGCAAGGAGGGGACAAGAATTAGCCATGTGGCAAAGATGTTGGGTGAGCATGCAATGCATGACTAAGACTAAAAGATTGAGCACTTTCACACCAAGATACAGTGAGGGATTCGGCCAGCCCTAGAGGAGGAAGGATTTCATTTTTTTTCAAAGGCTATTCCCTACACTCTTGAGAAAAAAACAAGAGCAAAGAAGAAAACCTCTCAAGGAGAAAAAAGAGAGAAAAAGAGAAGAAGCTTGGAAGGAAAGCTTAGCTAGGTAGCTATTTCTTCTTTTCTTTTTAAATTATTTACTTGGATTTCATGTTCTTTTTCTCTTCTTTTCCATGTGATTGTTAACTAAATAAAATGTTTTCAAAATAAAGTTTCTGAAAGGTTTTTCCCTTTCTTTTTATTCTTTACAAAAATAAAAAAGTTGACAAAATTTTCCTACACATTTTCCACTTTGGCCGAAATCTAGGGGGCCTTATTGTGCTTGTCTTTTGTTTGATTTTCTTGCTTGCTTGCTTGTTGATTATGGGTTTCATCATTGTGGTAGGATAGATTTTTTTTGGGATTTTGCTCATGCTCAAACAGAGATAATGTATAATTTAATCAACAAGTTAAACATACAAGGCAGCGGAATAAAATAAAACATAGAGAAAATCAAAATCCCTTCAAGGATCTGCCTATGAATTCAAAACGACCAGCCTTTCAAGAACAGATAATAATAAAAATCTCATACATCTGTAATGGAGATTGCCAAAACCTCAAGACAGATTCTTGACGTTCTTGTTCTTGTACAAAAAGCTCACTTGTCGAGAATCAAAGTCGTCCAATTGTCCGACCTCTAACAGTAATCTCCACAGGTGATTCGAAAAACCTTCACAAGGTTGAGATTATGTTTTGCCAAGACGATGCTAGTAGTGTAGGTTGTGAGAAACCTTCCTCATCTACCTTGGATAGCAAAAAAAAACTAGAAGAATCGAATTCTCCCTTCTCTTGCTATTCGGCCGAACCACATACTTAGGGAGTGAGGCGCCAATTTCAGGTATCTTACTTGGGGGGAGGTGGCAACAACATAAGCATATATATAAAAGGTTTAAAGTATGCTGACTATTGGACTTATTGCACTAAAGCCTTTATACATATTATTAAATATTCACACTAAGCCCACAATACTTAATGAATATTTAATCTGGCCCAATCTCATTTTAATTTCATTAATCACCTTTTGGTGTGACCCATTAGACCCTTGACATGTTGGCAATAAATATAATTAATTCAATTAAGAATTTTTCCTTTTATATTTATAGATCATGAGCTGCATCTAGCAATGCATCATGACCAACCAAATGCCAAGAGAGTCATCAAGCTTTAACAAGCCTTTCGTGTACAATATGTCTGTGTAATTCGATCCCTTCATCAAATATCCCGGGATAGGAAAGATCATGGTTCAGTGTCTACTCTTAACCCATTCCATATTAGATCTGCAGCTTTATATTAACTCCTTAAGTATTGCCTTGGCCAAGGACTTCTATAAGTTAATATAAGCCAGATACATGTGAGATATGTCCCCTTAATCACTTGGGGTGATGAATCCTCTCTGGACCACTCATTCGTCTTTGTATGCTTCATGTCATACCTAATAACACCCTACTTTAAGCATCCTCGTGATTGGGACCCGTTCGTGATGAGATCTAATTATGACAATTCACATACAAGATGACCTGGTGTCACAAGTCAAAGGATTATTTACACTATTGACACATGAGAGTATTTACCATAGACACTTGAGTGAAATACGAAATGGAACTCTCATAGCGGGTCATGTTCAGTGAACTTGTTCAACTAACAAGCACCATATGTTATCCCCAAGTATCTCTATACTTTCAACCTATGAGATCAGTTGCATGCATCAAGTGCATGAAAGCTTAATATATGCCAGTCTTAGAGCATTGTCAATGCCATGTCTTGACAATACAATGACTAGGAACAGTTTAGAAACACGGCATTTATGCATAAGGATCCTCATAATTATAATACCTTACAATTCCTTTGCAATGCCACTGTGTTTCATGGGCTTTACCTTCACAAGTCATTTATAACAATTTATAACAATACTTATGGATAAAGAAATACCTCAATTAATTAATAAACTATAATGTGCAATACATGAATATATAAATAGTGTTTTACAAGCCTAACTAGACTGGCTTGTAGGGCTTACACCAATAATCTCCTACTAGCACTAAAGCCAATGGCACATGTACTTAAGCCCATGTCCTTCCATGTGATGATTGTGTTTCTGCTGGGACAGAACCTTAGTGAAAGGATCAGCTATATTGTCCTCTGTGGGTACCCTTTCCATACTTATATCACTTCTTTGAATTATGTCTCTAATCAAGTGATATTGTCGCAATACATGTTTGGATTTGTGATGAGATCGTGGTTCCTTAGCTTGTGCTATGTCTCCATTGTTATCACAGTAAAGTGGTATTGGATCAACAATGTTTGGAACCACACCAAGTTCAGTTATGAACTTCTCAATCCAAACAGCCTCCTTCGCTGCCTCACACGTGGAGATGTATTCAGCCTCTGTTGTTGAAGCTGCAGTTGTAGTCTGTTTGGAACTTTTCCAACTGACTGCAGCTCTATTTAAGGTAAATACGTAACCGCCCTGCGATTTACTGTCATCCCTATCAGTTTGGAATCTAGCATCTGTATAACCCCTTACTTGGAGTTCAACCCCTCTATAGACCAAGAAAATATCCTTAGTTCTTCTCAAGTACTTGAAGATATTCTTCACAGCAGTCCGGTGAATTTCACCAGGATTGCTTTGGTATCAGCTCGTGACACTCAGAGTGTACGATACATCTGGTCTTGCGCACAACATGGCATACATGATAGATCCTATTGCCGAAGCATATGGGATCCTATCTATCCGTGTCCTTTCTTCATAAGTTTTAAGACACATCTCTTTCGAGAGTTGTACACCATGTACCATAGGCAAGTTACCTCTTTTGGAGATATCCATGCTAAACCTCTTTAGCACCTTGTCTATGTAAACGGATTGGGATAATCCAAGCAACCTTTTCGATCTATCTCTATAGATGTTAATTCCCAGAATATATGCTGCTTCTCCCAAATCCTTCATGGAGAACTGTTTGGATAGCCAGACCTTGATGGTCTAAGCATAGGTACATCGTTTCCTATGAGCAATATGTCGTCGACATATAGCACCAAGAAAACAATTGCATGTCCGTTTACCTTCTTGTAAACACATGCTTCATTAGGATTTTTAATGAAACCAAATTCTTTAATTGTTTCATCAAACCTGATGTTCCAACTCCGAGATGCTTGCTTTAGTCCAAAAATAGACTTTTGCAGCTTGCATACCTTATTAGATGTGGCCTTGGATGAAAAACCTTCAGGTTGTGTCATATACACTTCCTCTTGCAAATTCCCGTTAAGGAATGCCGTTTTTACATCCATCTGCCATATCTCATAATCATGGTATGCAGCAATAGCAAGCATAATCCTAATAGACTTTACCATGGCAACTAGTGAAAAGGTTTTTTCAAAATCAATGCCTTCAACTTGATTATAACCTTTTGCAACCAATCTAGCCTTATACATTTGTATGTTGCCATCCATGTCTGTCTTTATCTTGTAGACGCATTTACACCCTATTGGTTTTATCCCTTGAGGTGGATCAACTAAAGACCAAACTTGGTTAACTTCCATGGCATCCATTTTGGATTTTATGGCTTCTAGCCATTTCTTGAAATTAACGTCCGACATCACTTCCTTGTAGGTAGCAAGTTCATTATCAATGGGCAAACTATCTCTTTCCAAAAGAAATCCATATCTTATTGGAGTTTTCCTCTCCCTACTAGACCTTTGGAGTACTTGTGTTTCTTGAGCATTAGTCCGAGTATCCAATGCCTCGACCAATGGCTCAAGATCTATTTTACTCCCACTGAATCCTTCTAGTAGAAACTCTTTCTCTAGAAAAGTAGCGTGTTTTGACACAAACACCTTTTGATCAGTAGGACTGTAAATGTAATATCCAGCAGTCTTTTTAGGATATCCCACAAACTTACATTTTTTTGATCTAGCTCCCAGCTTATCAGAAGGTACTTGCTTCACAAAAGCAGTACATCCCCAAATCTTTAGAAAAGATAAACACGGCTTCTTGCCGTTCCATATCTTATATGGTACCTTATCTATCGACTTGCTTGGAACCCTATTTAGAAGGTAAGCTGTAGTTTCTAAGGCATATCCCCAAAAGCATATCGGAAGGTCAGCCTTAGACATCATGGACCGAACCATGTCCAATAAGGTTCGATTTCTCCTTTCAGATACTCTGTTATGCTGAGGAGTTCTAGGTGGAGTCCATTGCGACAAAATTCCATTATCTGTCAAATGATCCAAGAAATCATGAGTTAAATATTCTCCTCCTTGATCTGATCTAAGAGCTAGAATATTTTTCCCAGTCTGTTTCTCTACTTCAGGTCTGAATTCTTTGAACTTTTCAAAAGCTTCAGAATTGTATCTCATCAGATACACATAACCATATCTAGAATGATCATCGATAAAGGTTATGAAGTATGAGAAATTACCTCTAGCGGTTGTGTTTAGTGGCCCACATACATCTGAATGTATTCAGCCTAATAAAACACCAGCTTTCTCACCATTTCCTGTAAAGAGAGTCTTGGTCATCTTACCAAGGAGAGAACATTCACAAGTCCCATATGATTCATAATCAAAGGGTTCCAAATAACCATGTTTATGCAATTTGGAAATCCTTGTCTCATTGATATGACCAAGTCTACAGTGCCAGATGTAAGTCTTACTTGGATCATCCTTTCTTGCTTTCTTGACATTTATATCAAACACAGGCATCTCTGGATCCAAAACATATAATCCATTATGTAATGTTGCCAATCCATAGTGAATGTCTTTAAGAATTATAGAGCAACTATTGCCCTTCATTCTTATCTTGAAACCATCATCAATAATGAGGTATGAAACTGAAATGACATTTCTAGACAATACTGGAACAAAGTAACAATCTTTCAGTTCCAATTTCATGCCAGACGACAAAGATAAAGTACATGTTCCAATGGCCAATGCTACAACTTTTGCACCATTGCCTACTCTAAGAACTACTTTATCTTTGCTCAACTTTCTAATTCCTTTTAACATCGCTATGTCATTACATAGATGTGAACCGCGTCCTGAATCAATTATCCAGGAATTGGATTTAACAGTAGAAAGATTCAGTTCAATCACAAACATAGTCAACCCAGAAACTTCTATAAGTTCTTCTTGACTTGTTAAGTTAGCAACCTTCCTTTCATTGAGAACGCTTCTCAATCTCATGTACCAATCCAAACATTTTGGACTAATGGCATTCATAATGCCGCGCAGCACAGTTAATGTATTAACCATTTTCAACAACCTAATATGGAAAAAGTATATATATCAGTTATATTCATGCTTTTATACCAATTTAAGATGAGGTATTAAATCTCTTATTGGTTCTCCCACTAATTTTTTGAGATAATAGCCCTCACTATTATTCGAAAATCTCATCAAGGTATTTCTAGTGGGCTGGGATCCATTTCAACATGTTGCAACCTTGAGTGACTCAACAAATTACAACAAGCCTAGTTGGGTAGATAACATAGCTTATCAATTGCATTTCTATGCAACTCCCAGATTAGTTAGGTGACAACTCTTTGTCTAAGCACGTCTATGTACTTCGAGTAACTTTGCCTCTAACACTATGCAGTCAAGTTTGAAAGCATCCGGACAACATAGCATTAGTTGAGTAATACCCAACTTCATAACTCAAACATATTCGTTTAGTAGTTTGACCTTGAGTGACTCAACAAGCCTCTTACTGGAAGAACTCTTGTTATCTTGTTATGATGATGGAAGGCAACTTTATCATGCGAAACATGTGGCTCAATATAGTAAAAAGGGATTCCCTTTTCTTTTAAGTCTCATCATATTAAAAATTCATAGCATTTATAATATCGCATAAAATAAATCTATAAGATGCTTTCTACTTGGATGATTATGGACTTTTCTAATATAATTTTCTTGAGCCATCAAAGGAAATTAGTTGGTCAAATTCCTAGGTTATTACATATATAGTCTTCAAAGCTTGCTTGTAATCTCATTATCTTCATGGAGCCTATCTTCATCTTCAAGTTACAAAAATTATTCCTAGCTAATCCTAATTTCACACTTTGATGTAACTAATTACATTTGTAATAAAGAATCCTCAAGTTACATTTGAGGGGAGTTAGATGAGGAAAGAATTTTTACAACTCCAGAAAATGAGAGATAAGGCAGGGCACGCAGTCCCTATTTAATTAATAAAAACCATAAAAATAAATTCAACTATCCACAATCATATTGGGTCTAAGTCCATAATCATTCCATACATTCACAAACAATTTATGAACATATAAATCATGCTTTAATCTCTAGTTATCATTCAATGATTATATTTGATCCATAATTTAATTCAAAGAAAATAATAAACATTTATTCTAATCTCATTAGAATAAATCCTAATCCTATTATGATTATTTCCTTTAATTAAATTATTATCCAATTAAATAATTTAATTGAATATTCATGTAAATTCTTATTTTGGTGATTTAATTGATTTAACAATATTACCATGATCACTAATTTTAGTGTTGTATCTCAACTAGGACACTACAACATTAGTAACTCAATATTGCTAAAATCCATAAGCTGTGAGAATCTGATAGAAGCTAAAAACCCTAGCAAGGGAGGCACAGGCATTGGTTACTTGATGTAGCCGTTACCCTTCCATCTCCTTACAGGCTGTCTATCCGCTTTTCAATGCTAAATTAATTTTATAATTTTTTAGGCTTGCCAAGAACAATTCTAAGCAATTTTAAATCCTAAAAATCATTAAACCATGCATTAAAAATCAGCCAAGAAAAATCTACAAGTTTTTCTCACTAAAATCACCAAATCTACGCAAAGTAGGCAAAACAGTTCTCAATTGCTGCCAAACTTTCTCCAGTTGCATTAATCAGTTTCAAACAATTTTAAACCAATTAATCAACATGAATTCACCATGATTAATTGCTTCCTTCACCGAAACACTACAAGTGCAAATAACTCAAAGAACATAACAATTTTGTTAAAGGTAATAATCAAAGCACAGATCGTATAGGAATAACATAAACCTGGCTCTGATACCACTGTTGGGATTAGGCTCAAGCTCAAACAGAGATAATGTATAATTGAATCAACAAGTTAAACATACAAGGCAGCGGAATAAAATAAAACATAGAGAAAATCGAATCCCTCCAAGGATCTGCCTATAAATTCAAAACGATCAACCTATCAAGAGCAGATAACAATCAAAATCTCATACCTCTTTAATGGAGATTCCCAAAACCTCAAGACAGATTCTTGACGTTCTTGTTCTTGTACACAAAGCTCTCTTGTCGAGAACCAAAGTCGTCCAATTGTCCGACCTTTAACATAATCTACACAGGTGTTTCAAAAAACCTTCACAAGGTTGAGATTATGTTTTGCCAAGACGATGCTAGTAGTCTAGGTTGTGAGAAACCTTCGTCCTCTACCTTGGATAGCCAAAAGAAAACTAGAAGAATCGAATTCTCCATTTTCTTGCTATTCGGCCGAACCACACACTTAGGGGAGTGAGGCACTGATTTCAGGTATCTTACTTAGGGGGGAGGCGGAAACAACATAAGCATATATATAATTAGGTTTATGTATGCCAACTATTGGACTTATTGCACTAATGCCCTTATACATATTATTAAATATTCACACTTAGCCCACAACACTTAATGAATATTTAATCTGGCCCAATCTCATTTTAATTTCATTAATCACCTTTTGTGTATGACCCATTAGGCCCTTAACATGTTGGCAATAAATATAATTAATTCAATTAGGAATTTTTCCTTTTATATTTATAGATCATGAGCGGCATCTAGCAATGCATCATGACTACCCAAATACCAAGAGAGTCATCAAGCTTCAACAAGCCTTTTGTGTACAATAAGTCTATGTAATTCGATCCCTTCATCAAATATCCCGGGATAGGAAAGAGCATGGTTCAATGTCTACTCTTAACCCATTCCATATTAGATCTGCAGCTTTATATTAACTCCTTAAGTATTGCCTTGGCCAAGGACTTCCATAAGTTTATATAAGCCAGATACATGTGAGATATGTTCCCTTAATCACTTGGGGTGATGAATCCTCTCTGGACCACTTATTCATCTTTGTATGCTTCATGTCATACCTAATAACACCCTACTTTAAGCATCCTCGTGATTGGGACCCGTTCGTGAGGAAATCTAAGTATGACAGTTCACATACAAGATGACCTGATGTCACAAGTCAAAGGATTATTTACACTATTGACACATGAGAGTATTTACCATAGACATTTGAGTGAAATACCAAATGGAACTCTCATAGCGGGTCATGTTCAGTGAACATTTTCAACTAACAAGCACCCATATGTTATCCCCAAGTATCTCTATACTTACAACCTATGAGATCAGTTGCATGCATCAAGTGCATGAAGGCTTAACATATTCTAGTCTTTGAGCATTGTCAATGCCCTTTCTTGACAATACAATGACCAGGAACAATTTAGTAACACGGCATTGATGCATAAGGATTCTCATAATTGTAACACCTTACAATTCCTTTGCAATGCCATTGTGTTTCTTGGGCTTTATCTTCACAAGTCATTTATAACAATACTTATGGATAAAGAAATACCTCAATTATAATTCATAAACTATAAAATGCAATACATGAATATATAAATAGTGTTTTACAAGCCTAACTAGATTGTCTTGTAGGGCTTCCACCAAAAATTTTCTTCTTTGGTTTTTCTTTTAAAAAAAATCAAATAAAAGGTTTGAAAAACTTAAGGATCTTGATTTTTATCAAGTGATTTTGGTTAGGTGGGACTATGTCCAAGAAACCAACCATTGAGCCAACCTTGATTTTCCTTTCCTTTGCTTGTTTATTATTTTTTTTTAGTTCATGATTGATCATTTTCATATGTTTGTTTGGCTGTAAAGTCATGCATTCATATCATTTCAACCTGATTTTTTGGTTAAGACCAATCAATGGTCTCTGATCAAAGTCTTTTGTGCAAACTAGTTGGAAGAGTAATAGTTTTTAAGTTGGATATTCTGACTTTGGGCAATTTTTTCACAAAGTCTCTTTTGTGAAAATAAAATTAACCACATTTAGTAGACTCTTAGAGCAGCCTTTGGTATTTTTTCTAGGTTTTTTTGAATTTTTTATCAAGGGTGAAAAAATAGTTTTCGGTAAAATAGATTTTGGTCTACTGTTCTGACATTAATGCAATTTCGGTCAAGGCATTTTTAGTCCAAATTTAAAACTGATTTTTCCTCATAAATACCTTCAAGTTTCAAGTCTAAACTGATTTTTTCAGAATTTTTTGATTTTTTGTAAGGGGTAGAAAAATAGTTTTCTAAAACTGGTTGTTGGAGTTAAAATGAGTTTTTTCTCAAAACTAACAATTTTTTGTTTTTTATTTGTAAAAATGAGGGGCTGATTGGAGTCATTAGCTAATGTTTTAGGTTGTTTTCCATGTCATCTCAAGGATAAAAATTGATTTTACAAAGATAGGGTCATGGGTAGTCAACCCGGGTTTTAAAAAAATAGGAAAACTAGAGCCTTTTTTAGAGGGGTATTCGGCCATGGCACTTTTCACTCCGAAAATTCCATTTTTTTTTTAATCTGAGCCCAAAGTCATTCGGTTTAAAAATCCAGTTTAAGTTTCTTTCAAAGGTAGTCGATACCTTCTTTAGATATACGGATGTCCTTACTTCAAGGGAGAAATACATCTTCATGCATTGCATATTTGAAAATGTTTTTTTATTTAATTTGGCATAAAAACGTATTTCCCGATTTCCTAAACATTTGGCGAGAATTAGTTCCTAATCTTTGCCGGGTTGCCGGGGAGGTTAGAAAATTATTCAACGCACATGTTTATGGAATCAAAGGTATGGTTTTTGTTTTATTCGGAATCATATTAAATGTCATATGAAAGAATTATTTTTCAAGCTTTGCCGGGTTTGCCAGGGAGTACGGTGATATTTCCCGACATATGCCATTTGTGTGATTCCTCACATGAAAAATCCATGAAAATGAATTTTGTAATAATGATGTTAGCATATTCCATGATATATAGGTTTATCATCTTAATCATGATATGTTTGTGAATATTCTGTGATGATGTCATTTTTATGATTGAATACTTAATTCATATGCCATGTCAATTATATTTTACCATGTCAAGCATGTCATGTCATTCATTCATATGCTATGTCATTTATATTTTTTCATGTCAAGCATGCCATGACATTCATTCATATGTCATATCATTTAGATTTTACCATGTCAAGCATCCCATCCCATCCCATGCCATGTCATTTATTCATATGCTATGTCATTTATATTTTGCCATGTCAAGCATGCCATGACATTCATTCATATGCCATGCAGATTTTGCCATGTCAAGCATGCCATGGCATTCATTCATATGCCATGTCATTTAGATTTTCCCATGTCAAGCATGCCATGCCATGTCATTCATTCATATGTCATATCATTCAAATTTTTCCATGTCAACCATGCCATGCCATGCCATGTCATTCATTCATGTGCCATGTCATTTATAGTTTGCCATGTCGAGCATGCCATATCATTCATTCTTTTGGCCATATCATTTAGATTTTGCCATGTCAAGCATGCCATGTCTTTGATTTATATGCCATGTCATTCATTCTTTGGCTACGTCATAATAGGATTTGCCATGTCATTAATTCTTTTGCCATGTTATAATAAAATGCTTACCATGCCATGTTAATTATGCATGTTCTATATTCATGTTTTAATGATAATTTATACATTCATGATCATTTAAATTTTTGAAAATTGATATTTTTTATATAAATAAGGCAATATCCCCGAGTTAATATAATTCATCAATTATATTAATGAAGAAATATCCTTCTAAAAGAAGATGATGCGGAGGTTTTGAAAAGCAATAAAAATTCTACATTTTTGTTGGTTTGCAGGGGAATATAGAAAATTTTTGCAATAACAAATTCCGGATAATTTCTAAACAAAAATAGGATTGTTTTTAAAAACGGTAATTATCTTCAAATACCAAATCTAAAACCGACTTTTCACCAAGACTCGAGATAACACATGACTAATATGGTACCATTTTATACGGGCGTTGTGGGGGTGCTAATCCTTCCCCACACGTAACCGACTCCCGAACCTACACTTGTTTTCTCTAGTTCAAAGCGCAGAATTCGAAATTGGTTTTAAAATGTTTTAATTAATTTAAAATATTTTTCAAAACCTATTTTAATAGGTGACCGATCACACCTAGCCAAAAAGATTGGTGACGACTCCATTTCTTTTTTTCGAGACTGTTTTCAAACCCTCAACCTTTATTTTAAGAGGAATTAAGTCGTTTCCTCTTCCCCAATGTCACACTTAAAAAGGTGGACATCCCGCGATGGGGCGAAAGTCAAGCATGCCATGTCATTAATTCTTTTGCTATGTTATAATAAAATGCTTGCCATGCCATGTTAATTATGCATGTTTCATATTCATGTTTTAATGATAATTTATACATTCATGGTCATTTAAATTTTTGAAATTTGATATTTTTTTATATAAATAAGGCAATATCCCCGAGCTAATATAATTCATGGATCCTCCTCCAGATTTCCGATGAGTCTTCATCAATTATATTAACGAAGGAATATCCTTCTAAAAGAGGATGATGTAGAGGTTTTTAAAAACAATAAAAATTCTATATTTTTATCGGTTTGCCGGGGAATATAGAAAAATTTTGCAATAACAAATTCCGGATCTTTTCCAAACAAAAATAGGATTGTTTTTAAAAATGGGAATTATCTTGAAATACCAAACCTAAAACCGACTTGTCACCGAGACTCGAGATAACACATGACTAATAAGGTACCGTTTTATACGGGAGTTGTGGGGGTGCTAATCCTTCCCCACACATAGCTGACTCCCGAACCCGCACTTGTTTTCTCTGGTTCAAAGCACCGACTTCGAAATTGGTTTTAAAATGTTTTAATTAATTCTAAAATATTTTTTAAAACCGATTTTAATAGGTGGACGATCACACCTAGCCAAAAAGATTGGTGGAGACTCCGTTTCTTTTTTCGAGGTTGTTTTCATACGCTCAACCTTTATTTACAGAGGAATTAAGTCGTCTTTTTCCTCTTTTCCTCCCCACACTTTATAAGCATCCTCTTACGGGATCCCGCGAAGGATCACGTTACGACAGCTTGGCGACTCCACTTGGGACATTTAAAGAGTCAGGCCTTGAATTAGTCGTGTGTTATCAAAATCTCGATTTTGTCAATTTTAATTGGTATTTAATTATAATTCCCATTTTTTAAAAGTAAAAAGGATTTTCAAAAATAATAAAATGTTTTTAATATGTTCATTTTCATGCATATTATTATTGTTCTCTGGTTATTTAATCTTGTATACTATTATTGTTCTTCGGTTATTTAACTTTTTATATTATTAATGCTTTCTGGTTGGTTAATGCGTTACACTATTCTTGATCTTTTAATAAATTGTCGGGGCATTTAGAATAAGGTTTGTAGAATAAGTGGTGAAAGGTTTACTTGTTCCTCTTCACACACTATACTTGCATTTTCATAGCATGAGCCCACATCCCGGGTTGTATCCTTTTAGGTGGGAGTAAAGTACCTATGCTTTTTGAGGTGATAACCTCCGCATAAGCTAGAGAAACACTTTCGGAGTATCAAACTACCTATGCTTCGTGAGGTGTTAACCTTGAAATAAGCCTGGGAAATGTACTCTAACAAATTGAACCCGTTTTGAACGGGGTGCCTTACTAGCCTTCACTGACGACAATGAGGAGCAATTTGGAGCCTTTTAGAGCCTAATTCAACTTCATATAGTGAGCCGTACGGAACCAACTTAGGTAGAGCCATGCTGAATTTCTGTTAGATGCACCGGAGATAGGAACACATGGAGGAATGCTTCTAATCTTTTGCCATTTACTTCCATATTCTGAATAAACATTGTTGATCGGGCAACGATGAACGTACATCGCCCGTAATAAATTTAAATTTCCGCCCCAAAGGCATCATGATGCCTAAATAGGTTGATATTGTTAGGGCAAATGTTCACTAACTTCTATTATTTTTTATTGATGATTTTACTCTTTTATTCTTTTTTTTTTCATGTGTTATTTCTAATAATATCGAAACTTAGTGTTTTTGGGTTATTTTTAATTTTTTTTATACCTGTACCTTTTTAGGTATTTCTAGAAAAAAAAAAGAGTTTTTATTCCATGAAAAAAATTTCTTCTTTGAAAAAGAAATAAATAAAGAGAAAAACAAAATTTGAAAAAATGAGAGGATAGTGTTATGAGAATAATAAAAATCTCCTCTTAGTTTTGACATCTAAGAAAATATGAAAAATGTGCCAAAAAAATAGTTGTCAAGAAAATTCAACAAAAATAGAAAGAAAAAAATTAAAGAAAATAAAGAGTGATATTAGGATCTTCTTTTCCTTGATGATTTCATTTGCATTTTTTGCATAACATGCATATTATTTAAGTAGTTGTTGTAAATATGAAAATTCATCTCCTCAAGCATCTTCGCATCTTGCACCGTTTACGCATTAATCATCATTACATTCATGCATATGTAAATAGAGCGTGTACACTCATTTTTTATCTCACGGTAATAATAATCTAATTTGTTAATTGCATAAAAATTCATTGGTTGAATAAGAATTATAGACCAGTAGTGTTGAATAAACATTTGGACGTTGTACCATAGTAGGATCCACTACCCTGAAATTCTTTTGAAAAATAATATGTTGATTTTCGTGGAGAAAACATGTTTAAAAACATCATGTATTAAATTTTGTGGCAAATCGTGCATAATGAAGATTGGTCCCACCATTTTAGTTTATTTTGTATAATTTCCCTGCATGTGCCCATGCATTGATTTGTCTATTCTTTACATACATCATGTTGACATCAGGTTGCATTCATGGCATACATAATCAGCATAACTTCTCTATATATTTCCATGCATTGAATTGTTTATTCGTTACATACATCATGTTGATATCAGGTTGCATTCATGGCATACATAGTCATCGTGATTTCTCTGTATATGCTCATGCATTAATTTGTCCTATTGGCATCGGGTTGCATTAATGACGTACATGGTCAGCGTGATTTCTTTGTATATACCCGTGTGTCAATTCATTTATTTCTTTACATGCATCATGTTGACATCGTGTTGCAATTATAACATACATGGTCAGCCTTTTTTCTCTATGTATACCTATGCATTTAGTTGTTTATTCTTTACATTCATCAAATTGCATTCATGACATTCATAGCTCATACATTAATGAGATGAAATAGAAATTGGCTTAGCTTTAAAAGCTTTGGAAGAAATCTTTCTTTCAAATCAGAGGTATAAGGGTTACTGAGAACCTATACAACACTTGTCAGGATTCATGGAAGGCGAGAATTCAGATAAAATGGAAAGAATGAGACAGGCTCTGCAGGAGACCCAAGAGAGGCTAATTAGAAGCAAAGAAGATTACCGAGAACAAATGGCTAGATTAATGGAATTGATGTTCGCCACTGTCAAAGGCAAAGGGCATATTGAGGACTCTACTGAGAAAGAAAGAGCCATAGAGGCCAAGTATTTGGCTAGAATAGAGAGAATGGAACAGGTTTAGCAAGAGATGAAGGAAGAAGTGATTAGAACTCACGAAGAGATCCAAGAGCAAATGATTAAACTGATGGAGCTGATGCCTGCTACTGTAAAAGAAAAGGGGTAGGTTGAGAGTTCTACTACAAAAGGAACATCGAAAGCCTCAAAAAATGATTCAGAGAATTGCCTCCCCTACCCGTTTGGGGTAACAGCAATCAAAGGACAGAATTATCAAGGCACATAGCTACAAGATACACTACCAGTGAGGTACCAATTGTTAGAAAAAGAAGCTTTGTGCACTGGGGGAAACAGAGATATTTGGGAATGGGATCCGAAAGAATTTAGCTTGGTTCCCAATTTAGTCATTCCACCTGAATTCGAAGTCCCCAACTTCAAGATATACAGTGGGACAAATGATCCAATTACCCACCTCAAAATGTTCTACCGAAGGATGATGGGCCATACGAGTAAGGATGAGCTATTGATCCACTGTTTTTAGTTTAGCCTCGGTGGTTCCGCGAGTAGGTGGTACAATCAGTTGAGTAGGGGTCAGATTTGTTCTTGGAAGGATTTAGCTAGGGCTTTATTTGACAATATAAATATATGACACCGACTCATCTCACTCTCCAAAATATGGAGAAGAAAGCTGCTGAATGCTTCAAAGAGTACTCTCATAGGTGGAGAGATCTAGCTGCCCAGGTACAACCGCCCTTAACTAAGAAAGAAGCTGTTGTCCTATTTGCAAATACACTGCAGGCCCCACACTATGATAAACTCACTGGTAATGCCACGAGGAACTCTGAGGATATGGTGATCACAAAAGAGATGATGGAAAAGGTAGCTAAGTATAGGAAGCTCCAAACAGGTGAGACTTCCGGTACCAAAGGAAATTGGGTACCCTAGAAAAAATAAGAGATATCCAATCTATGACCTATGGTGAGCAATGGATGGGAAGCTTTACCCCATATCCTCCACAACCCATATACCAACTGTTTTGCCCTTCCATGAACAATGCATATTGGGGTCCTCACTTATACCCGATGGCCTCTCAATATAATTACTTGACTAATCTTCAACCTCAGGCAAACCAGGGAAAGTCAAAGACTATTAGAAAAAGAGATCAGTTTGAGCCACTCTTCATCTCTTACTCTGAGTTGTTACCCTAGCTTGTTGAAAGTCGACGCCAATGAAGCCCATCTGACCCCCATACCCAAACTGGTACGATGAAAATGCATTTTGTGATTACAATTACGGGATTCGAGGTCATTCCACAAAAAATTATCTGTCTCTAAAATGAAATGTTCAATCACTAATCAGCAACGAACAGATAGATCTTGAAAAGAAACAAAAATCAGATGACGAGAAGAAACCACTGTTTGTTCATGTAAGACAAGTGGGGGTGTTACGATAGGAAAGAAAGGCATACATGCTTGGAATACAATACCTCGGGCTCATGCAAAAACATGATAATCAAAGAGAAGCAGAAATAAACAAAAAAGCACCCGAAGTACAACAGGATCTTAGGCTTGTGTTTGCATAGGTTTATAACATTCAAAAACAATTAAATCACCAATATGATTTAGAAGTTACCTACTTAAGATATCGTAACCTAAAGTTGCAGATCCTAATCTCGAATCCAAGATCTACAAAGCTTCCAACTCATCCAAGACCATAAGAAGCACAATTGTCCTTTCTCTAGAGCTAGTCCACATGAATAGCTGATGGATATTTCTCTAAGGTATGACGATTTACTTGTGCTAGCAAGTTGATTCTGAGATCAAAATCAAAAGGTTTATATTCTTGTATCCTTCTCCCGTAATCAATCTCACTCAACTAGGCGAAGAAGCAGCAAGAAGAACACCAAGATAGGAGGAATTACGGCAAGCCTTAGGGACCTTAGGGAGGTTGCGATTTCACCTTTTTGCTAAGTTACAGTTCTCTTCTTGAAACCAAACTTTTTCTTAAGCAAAATCAGAATATCACAAGTAGAATAGAGCTTGCTTGGGTGGCTACAACCTCTAAATATCATTATATAGTGGTGCACACCCTAATCCCTATCTCCCTACGCTTAGCCGGCCACCTGTTACTTGTTGCACAAGATTTTCATTAATCCACTTGGACTTAAACTATTTAATTCTAAGATGGATCAATAGGCCCATTATATTATCTAATAATAATAATGGTCCAACAATCTCTTAATACCTTAAGTTGGGCAAACCATCCATAGTGGACAGTCCTAAATTAGAATAGTCGCTTTGGACTCATTCTAATTTTATCATGCTTATTTATTGGATAGATTAATTTCTAAACAAAAGTAATTTAATTCTCAATTAAATTTTCTTTCTCCTCATGAAACAATTCATGTCATTAATCTATTAATATCATCTCATGATATTATTCCAATATAGTATAGTCAATCGCAATTCACTTTGCATATCTATATGTCAAAGGCGACTACTACACTAGATATGACCTTTTGATTCCTCTTATCTCATTAAGACATTGTCCTTGGATTTTTCAATCTCAATTATGTCTTAATTCATCTCAATTGAACTTTCTTCAACTGAGTCCTTAATATAGATCTTTTATTCCATTAAGTTTTATCTTAATAGAATACCATGTTTAATCCATACATTTCTGCTCTTAAGTGTGTGACCCTCTAGGTTCCCAATTTGTTGGCAATGATTATAAGTTAATCTCATTAACTTGTTATCATAGATCAAGAGTGGGATCTAGCAACCCATCATGACCACCCAAATATTGTGAAGTCAGCATGACCTTTTAGAACCTTTTAGCAACCAGTCAGTCGGTGTAATACGGTTTTTTCACCATATATCCCTGATAGCGCATGAGCATGGTGCAGTGTCTACTCATGATCAATCCATATTAGTTCTTTGCAACTGATGATACCTTATGAATTTAGAGAAACAACTTTCTCCTAAATCCATTATGCTTTAGCCAAAGACTTAATCAAGTTAATCGTAGTCAAGAACAAACGAGATATGTCTCCAATATCACAGGGAGTGGTGAATCCTCTATGGATGACTCATTCATCTTCGTATGGTTCATGTCATACCCAATAACACCCTACCATAAGCATCCTCGTGTTTGAGACCCATTCGTGATGAAATCTAAGTATGACACTCTCCATACAAGATGACCTGGTATCACAAGTCCGATGACTAGTTTACACGATTGGTACTAAGAGAACATTATCATAGACAGTAGAGTGATATATTACCAAATGAAGTTCTCTTGGTGGGCCATGTTCAGTGAACTTGTTCAGCAGACAAGCACCTATATGTTATCCCAAGTATCCCATACTTCAACCTATATAAGATCGGTTGCTTACTTCATAAGTAAGAAGGCTTAACATATACCAGTCTTTGAGCATTGCCAATACCCTGTCTTGGCAATACGATGACTAGAAACAGTTTGAGGAACAAGGCTTTGATGCATAATGATCTCATAACTATAACTCCTTATAATTCCTTTGCAAGGCCATTATGTTCCATCGGCTTCATCTTAGTACTTAATAACTCCTTATTATTGTACTAACATGAAGAAAAACCTTGTATCACTATAATACTAGTGAAGGGTATGCTTTATTGACTGTGTATCCCAAGCTCAATTTGATTGGCTCTAGGGCATACACCGACAATCTCCCACTTGCACTAAGCCAATCACTAACGCATCTAATGCTGAACTCTTTCGATTAGTAATTTTGTCTCTACAAGGACATAGCTTTAAGTGCATCTAGATTATTCTTTGTCATATACATGACAATCTTATTATCAAGGTTAATAATTTAGATCACAACAAGACCTAGATTCCATTCAAATGGCTCAATTGTATCTAAAACAACTATTGGAATCTACTTGTTAGCTAGTAGCTAATGATCCAAATATAACTCCTTTTGCAAGCCAAAACAAAAAAGTTAGTCTTAAAAACCTTTAATATAAACATGCAATCTATTCAAGTATGGAACGTTTCCTACTAATTGCATTTTTTCAAAAATGGCAATTTATCATAACATTTAATCATTCAAAAAGTTATTAATAGCTCCCACTAAATCCTACATATGTAGATGTTAAGGGATTAATTCAATAACAATTCGAATTCCATATCACTAAGCTAAATGGTATTCAAAATACTTTGCAAGTTGTATAATATATAAGACTAAGTTATAGAACAATTCTATAACTGATTTATTTAAGAGGAAACTAAATAAGCTTGGCATCCTATGCCAGCAAAACAATATGTTTCGAAAACATAAATAAAATATCCTCAACATTGGCCTATAATGCCAATGAAAACATCAAATGTTTCTAAATAAATCCTAACTAAACAGTCTTATTAAAAACCCATAAGATGGGCAAGCTCTGATGCAGTATCAAACTTGGTTGCCATTTTCTTGGTCCAGCTTCACTATTATTTCCTTTGGTCCCTACAATATGTCATACATATTTAGTACCAAATTATAGGTATCATATACCAAGAGAAGTGAATCAAATTATACCTGAAGCTAAAACTCCTTTCAGCTTCTTTCCCTTGTTAGACTCAAGGTACTCCTTACAATTACGCCTCCAATGACTCGTTTTCCCACAATGGAAGCAAGCTTTGTTAGCATTATCCTTATCCTTTGCTTCCTTTGCAACACCATCATCAGGCTTCAAACTCTTTGAAGCAGGAGGTACATCCCATCTAGTCTTCATTTTCTTCTTACCTTTCAGTTTAGAGGAAAAGACTAAATGGATAGATGACTTGTCCTTAACAATGGGTTGCTCAGCCTGTTTGAGCATATTCAATAACCCAGAAAGGGTTTCCTCTAAATGGTTCATGTTGAAGTTCAACAAAAACTACGAATAGCTCTCAGGCAGTGAAGAAAGAATTAGATCAATGCTTAGATCATGATCCATAACCCATCCTATCTACTCTAATCGGGTAATATACCCTATCATCTTAAGCACATGAGGCCTCACTAGGCTTCCCTCTACATCTTTGTTTGGAACAATTTCTTTGAGATGTCAAATATCTCAGTGCGATTCTCCTTAGCTGTAAGACCCTCGTAAGACAGAGATCGACTCGGGTCTCTTTAAATGATTCATAGATGGTGGATCAAGTTTACGTATGATTGTAGACAAAGCACACTACCATCTGGACTTATTGTTATATTAATAATTTTTAGGGTAAGGGGTTTAATCGGCTATTTGAGAGATTTAGCCCTAAAGTGACCACGAGTCAAGAATCGCAACCGGGACAACGTAAAGCCCGTAAAATTTTGTATTTTAACTTCACATAGTGTTAAAATGTGATATATTATTGATCAAGATTATTGGAAAATCTAATCGGCACAAAACCGATAAATATGAACTAGGGGTATTTTGGTTATTTTACCCAAAATTTTATTTTGGGTTCGAATATGTAGCAGTATACTCTGTGATCATAGAGGATCTCAATATGATGCTTAGATTGAAAATTTGACTTTTCTTTTTAAACTCAAAATTAAGTGGAAATCTGGTACGCCCTTAATTAGCTTAAAAGAGTAAAAATCAGGAACTGGTCACGGGAAGGTTCGAAAAAGGTTTTAAGTGAATAAATGGATTCATATAGACGTAAAATGATGTTAGAATGCTATTGGTGAAATCAGAATGAGAATCGGAGCTAAAACTGAAAAAGTCAAAATGTTGACCCGTAAATGGTTTAGTGCTCAGATTTGATGCTCGGGATATCAAAAAATTATGAAAACTTGCATACTAGTGTAAAATGATATTTTAAACACATCCACAAGATAAGTGAAAAATGAGCTTTCGAACGTAAAAATTTCATGTGGGCCCCGTTTAGGCATTAAAAGACAAAAAGTGAGCCATAGGCTCTTTGCTTGACACTTGGCATGGGAAAAATGGCTACAAAATGCAGCCAATACCCCTGTTCAGCTGTGAGTCTCATTTTCTTATTCCTTAAGGGTTTGCTTCATCTTCTTCCTTGAGAAAACCTAACCAAAGTGAGAAAACTCCATAGCCAAAAGCTTGGTAAGCTTGATTTCTTGATTTCTACTCATCACCAAGACAAAAAATACATATTCTTACAATATAGAAGGTGAGTATCACTTATTTGGTGTTAGTTTTTCAAGAAACTAGGAGAAACTATGTGTTTCTCTTTCTGGCCATTTTGCCTTAGGTGGTTCCCAACATAGCCACCACCTTAAACCACCACCATGGGTAGTCCTAAATCAATCTCTACATCCATTATTTGGGGTTGGTTAATTGAAAAAGTGGCTTGGAGACAAATATCCAAGCTTGGCCGAATATACCTTGGTGGCCAACCACCTTGTGCCGCCACTTCCATCACCATCCGAGGCCACTATTGGCTTTGCTAGGCTCGGGGGAGCAACTTACTAGTTGATCGTTGCTTCGGATTTCCATCTAAGCTAGGTGTAAAAATTATAAAGCTTAAATAGCTAAGCTATAAAATTTCGGATAGTAGCTAACTAGCTACAATTTTGGATAGTGTGAATGTTCCTAAATTATAAAATATTTATGAAATGACTGTTTATATGCTAGGAGCGCGGAGTAGCTGAGTCCGTGGTTGGAAGAACTCCGAAGCACGAGGATCCAATTTCTCCCGCTTAGTGCGCAGAGAGTAAACATGTAGGGATAGACGTAGGATCGTTAGATTATGTTATGACATACTGACTGTGATTGTATGAATGTATCGGAGATGGATTATAATGCACTTGAGTTGGTAAATGGTAGTGTGTATGACATAGAATTACTTTATGGCATCGAATTCTTGTAAAGATGTGAGAAAAAGGTCTAAAGAATGGACAAGTGATGACGCATGAGTGGTGTACTCTATGGCGCCATATTGTTTCCATATTTGTGTGCTTATTTAAATGTTATGTGCTGCATGTTTATTGTAATGTTAAGCTATGCTTGAATTTGTAGGGTGCCATTGTGCCCTACCGAAATTGTAGGGTGCCATTGTGCCCTACCGGACTTGTAGGTTGCCATTGTGCCCTACCAGATTTGTAGGCTGCCATTGTGCCCTACTGGATTTATAGGCTGCCATTGTACCCTACCGGATTTGTAGGCTACCATTGTGCCCTACCGGATTGTAATAGCCTTCATGCCTTACCAATTTGTAGGAGCTTTCGAGCCCTACCGGTTTGTAGGAGTCTACGGACCCTACTGGATGTTATAGTTGTTTGTGATGTTCGATAGGAACATCAAGGTGATATTAGTTAATATGACTTGCGAGTCTTTCCCATAGACTTTACTTATTCTGTGTTTGCTCACTACGTCCTTATGACTCACCCTTTAGTTATTTCCCTTTGTCAGATACTGATCGACCAGGTCCCTCAACCGCCCCGCCAGCTTGCTCGTGATCGATAGTCGGTGATCATGATATACCATTTTGACGAGGTGATCCGTTGCTTGATGGAGGAGCCGTGCACAGTCATCTAGGGATGTCATATGTTATTTTGTCTAGGTATGTTGTATTATGTGTCATGTAGTTATCCGGTCGGAGACAGAGATTGTTGTTTATATTTTTGGTATTGTATATAAATATATGCATTATGGTTCACTTTGTGCGTCTGCTACGGGGCATCTCTATTACTCCCTAATTCGAGGTGTCCTAACCGGGATGTCATGTGTTAGTATTATTATTTTGCATGTTTTGCAGGTTCGGTAAACCCCAGGGTCATGCCGAAATTTCGTTAGGTAGATGAGTGGTTAAGGCTTCGGAGGCAAGGGCAAAAACTTGTCTCTGGCCGGTCACACTCCCGGATTTGGGATGTGAAAAAGTTGGTATCAGGGGATTGTGTAGAGGTTGGTGACTGTACATGTGTCCACCACGTAAAGGATCACTTGACAATTATAGTTGATAGTACGGGGTTGGATAAATGAGAGTACCTATAGGTTAAGTTTCTTTCTCAGGTTACTATGCCCCCGATGCTAAGAATATGGGGTAAGCAGAGGGAACAACCACCTAGGATTCTCGATCAGGTCTCCACGGGACGTCTAAATCCCGTACCTGGAGAACGAGAACAGACCGCTGGATCTACTAAGGCGTCAATAGTAAATGATAGGGTAGAACAGTTAGCTGTTGAGACTGGTGAAATAGTTAGGAGGTTAGGACCCTGATAGATCTAGTAGAAGATCAGAGACAGGACCAGGCTCTTCCAGGTCTTCCACAGCCACAGAATCCCCTGAAGGACAACAACCTGCCCAACAGGGACAATATCTCCCAGTGACATTATATGAGTTTCGATGGAATAAGCCATCGGTATTTTTGGGGATTGAGCTTGATTCAGATCCATAGGACTTTGTGGATGTATGTGATCCGTTATGTGTGGCTCTTGGATGCTCACCAGTTAGGGCCGCAGAGTTGACTAGTTATCTATTGACGGGGGTGGCTTATGAGTGGTATAAGACCTTATTGAGGAGCCGGCCAGCGGGTATCCTTCCATTAGAATGGTCTGAGTTTCATAATGCTTTTATTGAGCAATTCATGCCTGAGAGTCTACAGGATGCAAAGGCTTGAGAGTTTGAGTTACTGAAACAGACTGAGGGCATGTCAGTGTTGGATTATGATACTAAGTTTAATTAGTTGGCAAAGTATGCGCCACATATGGTGATGACTGATACTATGAAGGCCAAGTGGTTTGCTAATGGCCTAAGGGAGTACTTACTTAGGGCGATACTAGTGACGAGGATCTCTACATACTTCGATGTTCTTGACGCAGCCTTGCGATTTGAGGCACGGGCCAAAGAGAGGCAGGTTGAACGTGAGCCTCGGAAGAAGGCCAGGATTGGGAGACAGGGTTTTAGGCTGTCTGGTGCAGGCGGATCAGGAGCACCTAGTGCTGCTAGTACAGTGGTCTGGGATAGAGCAGTCAGACTAGACTAGTTACCCAGTCATTAGGTAATATTAGAAGATCAAGAGCTCCCCATTGTCAGAGTTGTGGTTATCCGCATTTTGGATGACGCGGAAGGCCTGGTACTTGTTTCAGATGCGGTCAGCCGGGGCATATGAAGAAGGACTGTCCGCTGAATTTTTCTTGACCCACGTACACTACAGTTGCACCGCCCCTAGTTGTTAAGCCAGCTGTTACTACTGGATTAGTGGCCCAGTCAGTGGGCAGTGGTACAGTAGGCAGAGGTACACAGTCTAGAGATAGGGGACAAACTGTGGGAGGTAGAGCACAGACTCCAGGGGGTCGAGGACAGGCCAGGGCATTTGTGCTGAATCCTTAGGACACGCAGGCGTCAAATGCAGTCGTGATAGGTACATTAGATATTTGTTCCAAGAAGGCTGTTGTATTATTTGATTCGGGTGCTACGTACTCCTTTATATCCCCTTCCTTTGCTTTGTGTTTGAACATGAGTTATGATATGTTAAATAATCCGTTGATAGTGCTTACTCCGATAGGGAAGGTTTACCCTATGAACAGAATATTGAAAGGATGTGAAATAAGGATTGAGGGTGAGATATTTTTGGTAGATCTAATTGAGCTAGATATACTTGAGTTTGATGTGATTTTGGGCATGGACTGATTGTCTGCCCACCATGCGGTATTGGATTGCCACGAGAAGGTGGTAGAGTTGAGGTATCAAGGAGATCGTAGAATGACTTCGCCTCACTTGATCTCGATAATTAGTGTCAGGAAACTGTTAGCGAAGGGTTGCCAAGGATTTTGGCTTATGTATATGATGCTAAGATGATGTCTCAGGATTTGAGAGGGATTCCTGAAGTAGAGGATTTTCCTGATGTTTTTCCCGAGGAGCTGCCAAGACTTCCACCGGATAGAGAGATTGAGTTTTGCATAGATGTACCCCTTAGAACACAGCCGATACCTATTCCTCCTTACCGTAAGGCTCTGTTGGAGCTAAGGGAACTAAAGGTTCAGTTACAGGGTCTTCTTCATAAGGGCTTTATACGCCCGAGTACTTCTCCTTGGGGTGCTCCGATTTTATTTGTTAAGAAGAAGGATGGATCATTATGGTGTATTGATTATAGGCAACTGAATAAGGTGACGACGAAGAATAAGTATCCGTTGCCTAGGATCGATGATTTATTCAATTAGTTGCAGGGAGTTCAGTGCTTTTCCAAGATAGATCTTAGATCGGGGGTACCATCAGCTTTGCATCAGGAGAGACGATATTCCCAAAACTGCCTTTCGCACTCGATATGGACACTATGAGTTTTTGGAAATGTCGTTTGAACAGACGAATGCATCGGCAACGTTCATGGATTTGATGACCAGGGTGTTCAAACCCTTCCTTGACCAGTTTGTGATTGTGTTCATCGATGATATCTTAGTGTATTCGCGAGGCGAGGAGGGACATAGGGAACACCTTCGCATAGTCCTCGAGACTCTTCGAGCACAAAAACCGTTTGCCAAGTTCTCCAAGTGTGAGTTTTGGCTATCGAGTGTGAGCTTTCTTGGCCATATAGTTTCGAGGGAAGGTATTTCTACGGATCCCAAGAAGATTGAGGCAGTACGAGACTGCGAGAGGCCGACTATAGTAATAGAGATCAGGAGTTTCTTAGCGTTAGCTGGATATTATAGGAGGTTCGTGGAGAACTTCTCGAGGATAGCCGCACCACTAACCGGTTAACATAGAAGAATGTTAAGTTTGTTTGGTCAGATGAGTGCGAAAAGAGCTTCAATGAACTTAAGCAGCTCTTGACTTCAGCACCAGTGTTAGCATTGCCAAATGACATAGATGGCTTTGTGGTGTATTGTGATGCTTCTCGCATAGGTTTGGGCTGCGTATTGATCCAGAAGAACATGGTTATTGCCTATTGTCGTAACCTAAAAAATAACAAGTCTAATCGCAAGACTTTATATTCATTAAGCTTGCATTAAAAAAAAACTGAGGAAAAGTCGACTTAATTCCTCTTAAAAAATGAAGGTTTTGAAAATGACCTTGAAAAAGACATGGAGTCGCCACCAATCTTTTTTTAGCTAGGTATGATCGGCCACCTATTAAAACCGGTTTTAGAAAATATTTTAAAATTAATCAAAATATTTTCAAAACCAATTTCACGCCTGCGTTTTAAACTAGAGAAATCAAAGAAGCGGGTTCGGGACTCGGTTACGTGTGGGGAAGGATTAGCACCCCCACAACGCCCGTATAAAATGGTACCTTATTACTCGTGTGTTATCTCAAGTCTCGGTAAAAATATCGGTTTTAAATTTAGTATTTCAACTTAATTACCAGTTTAAAGAAAAATAATTCCACTTTTAATTGCAAATAATCCGGCATTTATAAATTCAAAATTTTCCTATATTCTCCAACAAACGTGGCAAAATATAAATTTTTTTATTAGTTTGGAGAACTTTCCGAATCATTCTTATTTTAAATAAGATATTTCGTTATTAATAATAATTGATGATATCCTCCCCAGCAAACCCAGCAGAGAGCTCAAGAATTATTTTAACTCGGGAATATCTTTATTTTATTGAAAATCATTACCTTTTTGAAAACATTTTAAAAAATATGAATTATGTATGACATAAATAAAATGACATAGCAAAGCCTAAATAATATAATGCAACCTAAATGGTATGATATAATTTAAATGTCTTAGCATATTCTAAATGAAATGAAATATCCTAAGTTATATGATATATTCTAAATGAAATGAAATGACCTAAGTAACATGATATATTCTATATGAAATGTAATATTCTAAATCATATGATATATTCTAAATGAAATAAAATATCCTAAGTGACATAATATATTCTAAATGAAATGAAATAACCTAGGTAACATGATATATTCTATATGAAATGTAATATTTTAAATCATATGATATACTCTAAATGAAATAAAATATCCTAAGTGACATAATATATTCTAAATGAAATGAAATGACCTAGATAACATAATATATTCTACATGAAATGAAATGATTTAAATGACATGGAAAATATAAATGATATGGCATATAATCTAAATGACATGAAATATAAAATAATGATATCATATAATCTGCATGAAAAAAAAAATAATAATGCATGAACATAGCATATGCTAAATAATATGACAAAAATAACTAAATATAAAGTATAGGATATCATGAAATATTCAAAATCATATAACAAATAATATAACATCAAAAATTTAAATCAAAGATAATAACACCATCATGAAAATTAAACATAGCAAAAATTACATATTATCTAATATTCACGAATATGGAAAATGCAGTGCATGAGAATATATTTTTTCCTTTAATTAAGGAAATTCGTATATCTAAAAAGATATCTGGCTACCATAGAAAATATATCAAATTAAATATTCTAAAATCAAAATACTTTGTGATTGTTTGAAAACAATTTTGAAAAGCTTAGATTAAAAATAAAAACTTAGCTAAACCTTTTTTAAATGGCTCTAATTTCCTAAGTTTTAAAATCCCGGACTTGACCACCCTTAACCCGAGACTCAAAAAAAAAATTTAGAGTTTAAAAAGGCTTAGAAACTATCCTAAGTCAGTAGCTAAACATCCTAATTAGCCCCCTCTAAGTAACTTAACCAAAACAGAAAAAATGATTTTCCTTCAAATTCAATTATGACTCTATTATCCAGTTTTAAAGCATGATTTTTTTCCCTATTTTTAAAAATTCAAAAACATCTAAAAATCTACTGGAGACTCAGAACATGTAAAACTACATGGGAAAAAATTACTTAATTTTCTGATTAAAGATGGCTGCCCAAAAAAATGGGAAAGCAAGACTACTAGGTGAAAAAACTATTTTGCCAAAACACATTCTTTTTCCATTGATAAAATCATTTAAAAATCAAAGTAAAAATATTAGAGACTCTCTAAATGACTCACAAATAGTAGCTAACACTTTTGAAAAGTTAGGCAAAAAATTGGCTAAGTAAAAAGAAATCACAAAGATAGAATAATCAATTTGACAACTTTTTAATTTTCCACAAGTATGCTCAAGAGAGCATCACTTTGAACCATTGATTGGCCTAATTCATAAGTCAAGTGGCAAAGACATGAAATGCATGAAAAATACAGCAAATATGATGCATGAAATGTATGATTTAAAACCTAAATGACATGAAAAATGCATGGCATCAATAAAATGACCTAGACCTAAATGAACTTGCATGGCATTTAATGCAACCTATGTCTAAAATGCATGAATATGCATGGCAAAACAAACCAATCCTAAACCTAAAATATGCATGGCAATAACACAAACACATGGCATACTTAAACAAAATACTCAACCAAATATCATGAAAATGCAAACCTATCAACTAACATAACAAAAATGCACACACAAAACAAACAATATGAAGTGGCCGAATGTCCTCATGTTTAAAATGAGCATGGCATTTTCACAAACACATGATATACTAACATGCTTAGCTAAAGAATAATGCTCAAATCATGCAAATATAAAGTGAAGGCATTAAAACCAATAAGCATTTTCACAAACACATCTATTACGAAATATAAAACATAAACAAACTTAAACATTTTGAAAACAGAAAATCAAAAATGCAAGACAAGTAAAATAAACATGATAACAAGATAATAGATTCAAAAATAGAAACAAGCAAGCAACCAAATTAAAACAAGCTTCATATTTATGTATTAGAAGAAGATTAAAGCATCAAAACTTGTTCAACATCAAGAATAACATGAAAATAAAAATTCAAACAACAACCCTCAAAAACTAGGCCATTCGACCATCTACAAAACAAAGGGGAAAAAAAATTTTCAAGAGCTTTTTACAAGAAAGAATGAAGAATGAACTTAAAGAAGAACATTAAAAACACTTATTTAAAAAGAGAAACCAAAAGAAACTCACCAAAATAGTAATCAAAACAGCAAATCAAGAATGGAAAATCAAAGAAAGTGCAAGAGTATGGTGCTTAAAGCAATCTCTAGAAGCTACCTTTCAAGCTTTTTCTCTTCTAACTTTCTTTCCTTTTCTAAACTTTTATTTTTTCTTTTCAACAATGGAGAGAAAAATCAGCCAAAACCTAGAGGGAATAGAGAGTGAATAGTTGAAAATGAAAGAGAGAGTCCCTTTCCCTTGTAGTGCTCGAATGGCCCCCCTAGGCTAGGATGTTGTCATTTTCCATTCAACCAATTTTCATCCAAAGGCTATTGATCCAAGATGTTTAAAGCATGAAATTATCACCCTTAGATTAGGCAATCAGCTATCCACAATTACAGCTGTTCAAGAATCTTAAGCCATTATGTTGACACTCTCCCTCTTCATGCATTGGTCCATGTGGCTTATTTGCAAAGGCTTGATAAAAAAATAACTAACTTCCTCTTCATTGTTGGCCTTTTGATTAAAAAATCAGAAACTACCTACCTATCCTTGGGCCTTGGCCAGTCAACCCCCCTTCTTCTAGCCCATGTTTCATTTTTTTAAAAGGCAAGAAAAGCCCTTTTCAATTTCTTGAGTAAAATGACCTTTTTGCCCCCTGAACATAAATAAATGGCAAACGGACTCCAAATTCAAAATTTATTTTTTCAATACTTTCAAAACAATAAAAAATTGAATTCTGAAAGTTTTCAAAATTGTTCGAGTCCATTTGCTATTTGTGTTTGGATTTTTTCTTCTAAAATTGCCCTTTTATGCCCCCAAACTTTACCATTTTTTAAACGAGCTCCAAATCCAGATTTTTCTTTAACAATCTCTTCCAAATAATTTAAAAGTGTGATATGGAAGTTTTCATAATTTTTGGAACTCATTTGGTACTTTTTCGGGATTTATCTACTTGAATAGGGGCCCAAGATTTGGCCATTTTGCAAACGAACTCCGAATCCAGATTTTCTTTTGCCAATCTCTTCCAAATAATTGAAAAATGAAATTTTCAGAATTTTTGGAGTTCATTTGCTATTTTTTCGGGATTTATCTTCTTAAATTTCTGCATAAGAGACCCGCGATTTGGCCATTTTGCAAACGAACTCTGAATCAAGATTTTCTTTGGCCAATCTCTTCGAAATGATTTAAGAATGAGATTTGAAAATTTTCAGAATTTTTGGAGTTCATTTGCTATTTTTCCCAAATTTTCCAATTTTGCCTTCGAAACCCGGTTTTGCTCAAAACAAGTCCAATTTTCAGATTTTCTTCAAACTGAGCTTTGGGCTATCCTTTTTTAATCACTCCTCACCCGTTTGGGGCTTTAGTCCTACCGAGTCGAGTCATTTCTGTAATTTTTCCCAATTTCATCAAAATCCACCAAAAACCCTAATTCTCGATTTTCTTTCGGATTGACTTTTCTTTCAATTTTTCATTCAAGTGGCTTCTTCATTACCTGTAGTGAGTGCTTATCTTTTATTTTGAACCTCCAATTTTGACCAATTCGATCGTTTAAGCACTTTTCCCCAAATTTCCTGGATTAGGGTTTCCTTTTTACTTAATCTCCATAACCCAACTTCCGAACTCCATATCTTTCGATGTAGACCTCGGATAATCAAAATTCTTTCACCATTTTCCAATTAAACTTCAAATATTGATTTCAAAAGTGGTTTGAATTTTTTAGTAGTTAATTTTTTGGGGTTGACTTTTCGGGGTTGACCTTTTTAAGTTTGAGTTTTTATGCTCACCTTCTTAGACTAAGTCCCGGAGTACAACCTGCAGGATGAAAAAAGTCTTTTAACATTCTGAAACATCAATTTAGGAAAGAAACATACCTGTTTTAGGGGTCCAGATAAAATTAGGTGTCTACAGCTGCCTATCTTTGGCTGTTGTTGAGAATCAGGAATCAGGAAAAGATAAATAAACACTAATTTTGTCCGGTTAGTGAAATCACATGTGAAAAGAAGGGGAAGAGGGTTTCTTTTTTCAATTTTTTTGTTATTGAATAAAAGCTATAAATTGAAGATTTTGTCCTTAAATTGAGTTCCCTGACTAATCAAGGCTCGACCCGTCTTAAGGAAACAAGTTCAATTTTCAAAATGAAAATTATGCCCGGAAGTCTTAAAAATAGTGCCCGGAGATCTTATCTATAATTTAAAGAAAAATTATGCCAGGAGGTCTTAAAAATAGTGCCCAGAGGCCTTATCCATGAAAACAAATATGTTGTATGTGACTTTGAAAATGATGCCTGGAGGTCTTAAGAATGGTGCCCAGAGGCCTTAACCGTGATTTGAAAAATTACGTTGTATGCGACTTAAAAAATGATGCCCGGAGGTCTGAAGAATGGTGCCTGGAGGTCTTAAGAATGGTGCTCGGAGGCCTTAAAAATGGCGCTCGGAGGTCTTAAGAATAGTGCCCAGAGGCCTTACCCGTGATTCAAAAAAAATGAGCTGTATGCGACTTTAACAATGATGCCTGGAGGTCGTAAGAATGATGCCCGAAGGCCTTAACCATGATTTGTGAAAATGCGCTGTATGCGACTTTAAAAATGATGCCCTGAGGTCTTAAAACTGGTGCCCGGAGGCCTTAATCGTGATTGGGAAAAATACGTTGTATGCGACTTTAAAAATGATGCCGGGAGGTCTTAAAAATGGTGCCCGGAGGCCTTTCCCGTGATTTGAAAAAAATACGCTATATACGACTTAAAAAATGATGCCCGGAGGTCTTAAGAATGGTGCCCGGAGGTCTTAAGAATTGTGCCCGGAGGCCTTAAAAATGGTGCCCGGAGGTCTTAAGAATGGTGCCCGGAGGCCTTACCCGTGATTCGGAAAAAATGCGCTGTATGCGACTTTAACAATGATGCCCAGAGGTCTTAAGAATGGTGCTCGGAGACCTTAATCGTGATCTGGGAAAATGCGCTATATGTGACTTTAAAAATGATGCCCGGAGGTCTTAAAAATGGTGCCCGGAGGCCTTAACGTGATTTGGGAAAAATGCGTTGTATGCGACTTTAAAAATGATGCCCGGAGGTCTTTAAAATGGTGCCCGGAGGCCTTACTTGTGTTTAAAAAAATACGCTGTATGCGACTTTAATAATGATGCCCGAAGGTCTTAAGAATGGTGCCCGGAGGCCTTACCCGTCATTTGGAAAAAAATGCGTTGTATGCGACTTTTAAAAATGATGCCCAGAGATCTTAAAAATGGTGCCCGGAGGCCTTACCCGTGATTTTTGAAGAATTGTTGAAAACTAATCTGAAGATTTTGAGAAGATGCGAATGCTTTTTCATGCTAGTGCAAATGATTAACAGGATGCACATACCTCATTTTGCAAATGTAAATGTTTTGAATTGATGCAAATGTTTCTTGATGCAGATACAGATGTTGGATAAAATGCAGATGCTTCGTGGTGTATATGCAAATGGATTAGATTGAAGAAAATGCTTATTGATGCCGATGCAGATGCTGAATAAGATACAGATGCTTCTAAATGATGCAAATGCAAATGATCCTCAAATAACGCAATTACTTCTCAGAAGGATGCAAAGGTCAATAATGTGCAAATGCTTCTTTATGATGCAAATGCGAAAATTAGTGTTAACGCAACTACGTCATGGAATGATGCAGATGCAAAGATTGGCATTATGCAAATGCTTCTAAATGATGCAAATGCAAGGATTTGACAACGTCCAGAATGCTTCTATATGATGCAAATGCAAAGATCAATAATGATGCAAACGCTTCATGAAAAGATGCAAATGCCCCTGATCATTTTTCTGGACTTTGGCTTAGCCTTTCCAATTCATTTTTCCTTTTCAAATCAGAGTATATCTTCAATTCATTTTTCAATCTTTGGCTATTCTCTTTGCCCTAATAGTTTTCAAACTCTTATTGATAGAAGTCTATTTCTCGAGTTCTATCAAGATAAACCCTAGTAGTTCCACACCTTTGGTTTAGTAAACCATTATCTCATGTCAACATCAAAAATGGGTATTTTCAAAAATATCTTTATTTGTTTTCACATTTTGAAAACTTCTAAAAAAATATTAACCCCACAGTGTGTGATGTACAAATCTTTTGAAGACTGATGATCATTGTTAAAAACTCCTCTAAGTGTCAATCTGGGTTTTTCAATTTGAATTGGCAATGTTTGGTATTATAAGATTTTGGTTAATCAAAGGAAATTTCATAACAAAAATATACGTCCTTTTCTAGGCTCAAAAATGGAACAGGTTTTATAAATTATGAATTCATTGAAAATCAAACAAATTCAACATTATTTTAGTTTTCATATCAAGGCATTTTGACAAGCATCAAGATTGGCTGGGATGTTGAAAATGGAAAGTTTAATCTTGGAGGGAAAAAATCTCAGTTTTTGAAGTCAATTCTCCGAATAGAGCTAATAATTTGGGATGTTCAAAAATTCCTAGATGTTCCTCGATGACCACTTCTTCAAGATGACTTTCTCTTTTGTGGTATCGGTACTAACATAGATGGCATCAAAAATTCCATTTTACTCTAGACCGCCCATTTTTGGGTTTTTTGCCCTAGAGTCCCATTCTTTCCATTTTTCTTTTTTTTTTTCTTTTTCATTGTTTTACCATGAACTTGAGAATTCTAAATTCTTCCTTAGTGAAATGATAATTCGATGAGATGGGATAAAATCCGAGGAAAAACCCTTCAAATTAAATATTCATGCTTGATCAAAATGGACTTTTAAAACATGTAATGTAGGCCATGGTTCGGGCTTCAAAAAGAAAGGATAAATAGGCCCAAAATATGTGTTTGAGGGTAATCAAATCAAGGATCATTTCTTGAGGAGAATTCTCTTTGAAGCATTTGTCCCTTCTTGGACATTTCTTTCCTTTTTACTTTTACTCTTTTTCTTCTTTGCTTTTGGCTTTCATTTGCCATACTTTTTCACACACTTTTTCTTTTTGGCTTCCATTTCGCTATCTTTTCCTTTTCCTTTTGACAGAGTGAACCCATATTCATTCGGGGCTCCATTTGCTTTTTATCTGTCTTTGAGCCAGGACTCATTCCTCCATGATCTTTAAAAGGATCTTTCCTCGCATTTTCCCTCCAGTGTAAAGGGTGATCCTTGATCAGGGCTCAAAATGGGTGACTATGGATAATTTCTTTTTTTACGAAAGGGATATGAAAGATGGCCATTCATCATATCAAGCACAAATATTCTCATTGAAAAGCAATCCCCAGGGGATATAGAAAATCAAAATTTCATTTTTCACTTTGGAATCATCCGAATTCTCATATGCATGATATCACAATTTTTCTTTTTTGTTTTTTCATTGCATGCCCCAATCATTCATGCGTTAGTCCATCCTTATTCACCATGTATCCATCATTTCCACATATGATGCCCCAATTTGATTAACCAAGAGAATTTGTATCAACGAGGAACATAGCAAGTCTAGGTCTATTTTGAAAAGGCTGAGTTTCAAATCTGAGTTCTTTGAAGAGACAAAGAAAATATGACCTAAAAATGGGTTTTCTCTGGGACATGGGATAATCTTGTTTAATCATTGTGCCCCAGGGTGTCAATCATGAAGTGATGTTTGGGCAATTAGTGTTTTGTGGTTGTTGAAAATGACATGAATGGTTTTGGCACAACCTTGACACACACCAAATTACCATGATTTAAATTTTTGAAAGAAAGTCTCATTTGTTTGAATTTCAAGGAGTTATAAATTTTTGAAAAGTTCGTTCCTTTGTTCATAGCCTAGACTAGGATCTACATCTTTGCTTATTCTATGATGACAATGGTTTTATGAAGTTCAATCATTCATATTCCTTGAAGCATTAGGTCTTTCAAGTGTTCTTGATTCAAGGGGTTTAGGCCTAGGAAAGCTTAAAAGAGAGGGGAGAAGGTATTGGGTCATTTGTAACAATGATCATCAATATTCTTGAGACTATCCATTATCAAAACTTCCTTAATACTTGTTTTTGCAAATTCAGATTATTGTTAAAACACAACAAACACAAAGCATTTAAAAATCAAAATTTATTTAATTCTTATGAATGTCGACATCAGACAAGTGTTTTCATCATAAGGTCTGAAACTACATGCATCAAAATGCTCCTATTGACATCCTTCAAAGGTAGTAATTCTCCCCCTAAACCCTGAAAGAAACTGATTTACGGCAAAACGGCCTTCCACTGATTGATAAGCTCCGGTGTCAAAATACCATCACGGATAAGACTTTCAATCCTTTCATTCAATTGTCTGCATTTTTCAGTTGAATGCCCAACTACCCCCAGGTGATAATCACACTTGTTGTCAGGGTCATAACTCCTCGCTGATGGATTCAGAGCTATTTTCAAAGGTACCGGGGTAAGGTACTGATTCTTTATTAGAAATGGCAGCAAGTCAGGGATGGGGATTAGAATTCTTTCTTGGTTTTCCCGTGATCGTTTTTTAGAAGTAGGCCTTGTTGCAAGGGCTGGTATAGGATTAGGTGTTTGGGTAGGTAGGTAAGGATAAAGGCTTGGAGATACCTCAGTAGGGTAACATGACTGGTATGAGGAAAATTAGGAATATGGGACGAAATCTCCCATAGTTTGGACATCTTCCTCTTTCTTTCTAGATGCCTTATTTCTCTCGGCATTGGATGTTCCTTCTCTTTCAAGTTTCCCATTCTTGATAGCATTCTCAATCAACTCCCTTGAGATTACTATATTTGCAAAATTCTTCGAGGCATTGCCGACGAGTATATCATAGTACGGGGCCTGTAGTGTATTAACAAAAAGGACGGTGATTTCCTTTTGTGTCAAAGGTGGGTTGTACTTGGGTAGACATGTTCCTCCACCTTTGAGCATACTCTTTGAAGCTCTCAGTAGCTATTTTCTCCATATTCTGCAAAGTGAGACGATCAGGTGTCCTGTCGGTCATATGCTTGTACTGGTTTAGAAAAGCCCTAGCCAAATTATTCCAAGAGCGAATCTGATCCTTGCTCAACTGACTATACCACCTAATTGCAGACCCGCTGAGGCTATCCTGAAAGTAGTGGATCAGAAGCTTATCATTATCTATATAACTTGTCATCTTTCAGCAAAACATAGTGATGTGGGCTGACGCATCAGTCGTCCCGTCATATTTCACAAAGTCAGGGACCTTGAATTTAGGAGGAATGACTAAATTGGGGACCAAGCATCGTTCTTTCGCCTCCACACTCCCGAATACGTCTGTATTTTCTACTTCACGGAGCCTTTCCTCTATCAACTGATATTTCCCTTGGGAATCTGCTAACTCTACCTTATTAACCATTTTCAACTTTGCCTGTTCAGCTGGATCATCTGAATTTAAGACATTGACGGGGTTAATTGTGTTCTGGGCATCTATCATTACAACCTCATTCTGACCCTTTCGTGCCTCAAACCCTTCTCTGGCGGCCAAGTTTTTAGTGTATCCCTTGATTACAGTGGACATTAGCTCCATCAATTTAGTCATCTGATCTTTAGATTCTGCCTGAGACTTTGCTAGCTGTTCTCGCAATTCTTCCTGTACCCTTTCCATTCTTTCCATTCGGGCAACTTGTTCATTCTCCATAGCACTTGCCTCTATTAAAAGGGTACTCAGTACTTCTTATACCTCTGATTTGAAATGGAAATTCTTTCAAAGACTCTTAAAGCCAAGCCAACTTCTATTTTATTCCCCCAAAATGCATGTCATGATGAAGGAGCCATGAATACAATTAGATGCACGTGAAGCCTAAACAATATGATGTATGGACATGTACAGTGGAAACATGCTGACCATATATGTAATAAATGCAATCACGATGCCAACATCTTGCAAGCAAAGAATAAACAAATCAACGCATGGATATATGCAATGAACGATCAAGTACATTTCAGCGTATTTCCCAATGAATGATCATATACACTATGAATGCAACACGATGTCAATTATGATGCATGTAAACAATGAATGATTGATACAGAGTATATACAAAGAAAATCATGCTGACCATGTGTGTCATGAATGCATCCTGATGTTAATATGATAGATTAATGTATGAGCATATATAGAGAAATCATGCTGACTATGTTTGTCATGAATGCAACCCAAAGTCAACATGATGCATGTAAAGAATAAGAAAATTAATGCATGGATATATACAGAAAAATCATGCTGATTATGAATGCATGAATGCAACCTGATGCTAACATGATACACGTATGAATGTATGGAATGAGAAATAATTGATCGGATGCAACATGCAAAGGGGAAGATATCATGGAGGAAATAAGAATCGGAGAAACTTAATCATCAACATCTCACAAATTTGAAGCATAGTCAATTCATTCCAATATCAACATTCACAATGGTATAAACCATGTTTTACAAAATCTGAGCAATAGTTAAAACTGTCTTTTACAAGCACTTTATTCTTCCTAGCATCCTAAGGCTATAAGAGCCGGCTATTGAAAAAGTGAAATCCTACTACATCATATCAGACCGAAGTCTTTCTACGTCATTGCTGTAGATCTCCCAATCCTAATTACCCTTTTCTAGTTCTCTGTCAATCAATGTCGTTTGATCCAACCACTTGGCGTCTATAAGGGATTGTACTTTGTTCTTGAGTGCATTGCAGTGCTCAATGCTATCCCAACAGTTCTACAGTGATAACCACATCTTGCATTCGAATTATACCACTTTGGGTATGGTGGTGACAGGGGTTTCAACGGCACATAGGCAACCAGGTGATTTCGGACCAAAATTGGGAAAAGCTCTTGATAGCTAATTGGAAGGGGATCAAAATGCCTTTGGGTCTTATCCTGGGGCCGTTTCTTAGTCACACAGAGCCTAGGAGTTGGGGCACTTGGTGGTGGCACTAAGGTCCGAACTGGAGTGTTTACATAGAGAGATGGAGGAATAACAAGGCGAGGGTATGGATTTGGAAACGGGGCCTTGGGAGGTTGTACAGAGCTCGAGGTTCGTAACCCAGATGCTGGATAAGGTGATTGATGAGGGAAATATTATGAACTGGCAGTTGGTGGTGATGGAGTGGGATTCAGGAATCCCGTAGTAGTCATCCCAATGGATGATTGGAACATAGTAGGGTGGGGATATTGGTTTGGACCTAGAACAGTTTGCAGGTATGGTACAGGATCCGAGGTTTCTATCTTTGGTATTAGGCTCTCGGGCTTAATCATTTTCACGATTTTGTTCATAATTTCATCAGGATTGCAACCTTTGTGGCATTGACAAGCGCATGATCCAACAAGGATTGTATGTTCTGGACCTAATGGTTTTGGTTGATCCGAAGGTGATGCAGAGCCCTGAGAAAGTTCCCCTTTACTCTTACCCATATCCTCAAACATTTTCAACAATTTGGCGAGTTGTTCTTTCACTGCCCGAATTTCATGTCCAAATTCCTCTTGATTTCGTTCCAGAGCACCCAATCGTTCCTCTGATTCTTTCCACATATCTTGAACCCCTTTCATGCAAATAAAAATGTCATGAGATTAAGAATACAATTATGAATGTACATGCTCTATTTTTATGTGCATGAATATACTGATGATTAATGCATGAACATATACAGAGAAATTATGATAACTATGTATGCTATGGATGCAATCTAATGCCAACATGATGCATTTAAAAAATGAATAAATTGATGCGCAGGTATATACAAATAATGACTATGCATGTCATAAACGTATTCTACAATGAAAGACCATGCATGCTATGATGTCAAAATGATATATGGAAAGAATAAATGAATTAATACAAAGGTAGGTACAAAGAATGACCATGTATATCACAAATGTATTCTACAATGAATAACCATGCATGTTAAGACTGTAACATGATGTCAAAATGATACAAATAAAATTTTTAATGATTACACGAAATTGGTAGGACCTAAATCTTGATTATTCAAAAATCTCATTATGCAAGATTTGCCTCCAAATTTAATCTCTGATTTTTTGAAACATGTTTCCTTTATGAAAAACCAAACACATTATTTTCAAAAGAATTTCGGGGTAGTGGATCCTACTATGGTATAATATGCAAATGTTCATGTAACACTACCGGTTTATGGAAACCATCAAATAAAATTATTACCACCATCCTTTATTGCAAAAAAAAAAAATGAGATCAACAATACAACCATAAATGTACATGCTCTATTCACACATGCATGAAAAAATGTTTGAAAAAGAATGTTTATATTTCCAATTTCAAAAAATTAGTGAACACTTGCCCCGACAGTATCTGCTTATTTAGGTATCACAATGCCTTTGGGGCAGATTATCACATTTATTACGGGCAATGTACGTACATCGTTGCCCAATCTACCACACTTATTCAGAGTGTAAAATAGGTAATAAAAGGTTTAGAAATATCCCTCCATATGTTCCTATCTTCGGCATCTAATCGGAAATTCAGCATGGCTTCGCCTAGGTTCACTATATGAGAGTGAATTGGTTCTAAAGGCCCCGAATTGCTCCTCACTGTCGTCAGTGAAGGCTGGTAAGGCACCCCGATAAAAGCGGGTTCAATTCGTTAGAGTCTATTTTCCTAGCCCATGCAGATTGTTAATCATGAAGGCTTAGGTAATTTAGTACTCCAGAAGTGTTTCACTAGCCCATGCGGATTGTTAATCACGAAGGCTTAGTTACTTTGCTCCCACCTAAAAAGACGAAACCCAGGTATAGGGCTCATGATATACAAAGGCACGTGTGGTGTGTGTGGAGGAACAACAAACCTTTCACCACCTATTCTACAAACCTTATTCTAAATGCCCTAGCAATTTATAAAAAAAAATTCAAGAATAGTGTAATGCATTAACCAACAAGCAATTATAATATACAATTATTAAATAACTAAAGAACAATAATAAAATGTATGCACATGAATATGGACATATTTAAAACATTTTATTATTTTCAAAATTCTTCTTATTATTTAAAAAAATGGGGGAATTAAAATTAAAAACCAATTAAACCAACAAAATCGAGACTTTGATAACGCACGACTAATTCTAGGCCTAACTGTCTAAAAATCCCCAGCGGAGTCGCCAAGCTGCCACAACCTAAAAAATAACAAGTCTCATCGCAAGACTTTATATTCATTAAGCGTGACATTAAAAAAAACCCGAGTAAAAGTCGACTTAATTCCTCTTGAAAAATGAAGGTTTTGAAAATGACCTTGAAAAAGACATTGAGTCGCCACCAATCTTTTTTAGCTAGGTGTGATCGGCCAGCTATTAAAATCGATTTTATAAAATATTTTAAAATTAATTAATATACTTTTAAAACCAATTTCAAGTTTGCGTTTTAAATCAGAGAAATCAAATAAGCGGGTTCGGGACCCGGTTACGTGTGGGGAAGGATTAGCACCCCCACAACGCCCGTATAAAATGGTACCTTATTAATCGTGTGTTATCTCAAGTCTCGGTAAAAATGTCGGTTTTAAATTTAGTATTTCAAGTTAATTCGTAGTTTAAAGAAAAATAATTCCACTTTTAATTGTAAATGATCCGGAATTTATAAATTCAAAATTTTCCTATATTCCCCAACAAACGTGGCAAAATATAGAAATTTTTATTAGTTTGAAAAACTTTCCGAATCATTCTTATTTTAAATAAGATATTCCGTTATTAATAATAATTGATGATATCCTCCCCAGCAAACCCGACAGAGAACTCATGAATTATTTTAAATCAGGAATATCTTTATTTTATTGAAAATCATTATCTTTTTGAAAACATTTTAAAAAATATGAATATGTATGACATAAATAAAATGACATAGCAAAGTCTAAATAATATAATGCAACCTAAGTGGTATGATATAATTTAAATGTCTTAGCATATTCTAGATGAAATGAAATATCCTAAGTTATATGATATATTCTAAATGAAATGAAATGAAATGACATAGGTAACATGATATATTCTATATGAAATGTAATATTCTAAATCATATGATATATTCTAAATGAAATAAAATATCCTAAGTGACATAATATATTCTAAATGAAATGAAATGACCTAGGTAACATGATATATTCTATATCAAATGTAATATTCTAAATCATATGATATATTCTAAATGAAATAAAATATCCTAAGTGACATAATATATTCTAAATGAAATGAAATGACCTAGGTAACATAATATATTCTACATGAAACGAAATGATTTAAATGACATGGAAAATATAAATGATATGGCATATAATCTAAATGACATGAAATATAAAATAATGATATCATATAATCTGCATGAAAATAAAAATAAAAATAATAATGCATGAACATAGCATATGCTAAACAATATGACAAAAATAACTAAATTTAAAGTATATGATATCATGAAATATTCAAAACATATAACAAATAATATAACATCAAAAATTTAAATCAAAGATAATAACACCATCATGAAAATTAAACATAGCAAAAATTACATATTATCTAATATGCATGAATATGGAAAATGCAATGCATGAGAATGTATTTTTTTCTTTAATTAAGGAAATCCGTATATCTAAAAAGATCTGGCTATCTTAGGAAAATATATCAAATGAAATATTCTAAATTCGAAATACTTTGTGATTGTCTGAAAACAATTTTGAAAAGCTTAGATTAAAAATAAAAACTTACCTAAACCTTTTTTAAATGGCTCTAATTTCCTAAGTTTTAAAATCCCGGACATGACCACCCTTAACCCGAGACTTAAAAAATCATTTTTAGAGTTTAAAAAGGCTTAGAAACTACCCTAAGTTAGTAGCTAAACTTCCTAATCAGCCCCTCTAAGTAACTTAACCAAAACAGAAAAATGATTTTCCTTCAAATTCAATTCTGACTCCACTGTCCAGTTTTAAAGCACGATTTGTCACCCTATTTTCAAAAATTCAAAAAAATCTAAACAAAATACTTGAGACCCAGAACATGTAAAAGTACATGGGAAAAAATCGGATTAATTTTCTGATTAAAGATGACTACCCAAAAAAATCGGGAAAGTACGAGTACTAGGTGAAAAAACTATTTTGCCTAAACACATTCTTATGCCTTTGATAAAATCATTTAAAAATCAAAGTAAAAATATTATAGACTCTCTAAATGACTCACGAACAGTAGCTAACACTTTTGAAAAGTTAGGCAAAAAATTGGCTAAGTAAAAAAAATAACGAAGATAGAATAATCAATTTGACAACTCTTTAATTTTCCACAAGTATGCTCAAGAGAGCATGACTTTGAACCATTGATTGGCCTAAGTCATAAGTCAAGTGGCAAGGACATGAAATGCATGAAAAATACAGCAAATATGATGCATGAAATGCATGATTTAAAACCTAAATGACATGAAAAATGCATGGCATCAATAAAATGACCTAGAACTAAATGAACTTGCATGGCATTTAATGCAACCTATGTCTAAAATGCATGAATATGCATGGCAAAACAAATCATTCCTAAACCAAAAATATGCATGGCAATAACACAAACACATGGCATGCTTAAACAAAATACTCAACCAAATATCATGAAAATGCAAACCTATCAACTAACATAACAAAAATGAACACACAAAGCAAACAATATGAAGTGGCCGAATGGCCTCATGTTTAAAATGAGCATGGCATTTTCACAAACACATGATATACTAACATGCTTAGCTAAAGAATAATGTTCAAATCATGAAAATATAAAGTGAAGGCATGAAAACCAATAAGCATTTCCACCAACACATGGATTACAAAATATAAAACATAAAAAAACTTAAACATTTTGAAAACAGAAAATCAAAAATGCAAGACAAGTAAAATAAACAAGATAATAGACTCAAAAATAGAAACAAGCAAGCAACCAAATTAAAAAAAGCTTCATATTTATGTATTAGAAGAAGATTAAAGCACCAAAACTTGTTAAATATCAAGAATAACATGAAAATAAAAATGCAAACTGCAAACCTCAAAAACTAGGCCATTCGGCCATCTCAAAAACAAAGGGGAAAAAAATTTCAAGAGCTTTTTACAAGAAAAAATTAAGAAAGAACTTAAAGAAGAACATTAAAAACACTTATTTAAAAAGAGAAATCAAAAGAAACTCACCAAAATAGTAATCAGAATAGCACATCAAGAATGGAAAATCAAAGAAAGTGCAAGAGTATGGTGCTTAAAGCAACCTCTAGAAGATATCTTTCAAGTTTTTCTCTTCTAACTTTCTTTTCTTTTCTAAACTTTTCTTTTTTATTTTCAAGAATGGAGAGAAAAATCAGCCAAAACCAAGAGAGAATAGAGAGTGAATAGCTGAAAATGAAAGAGAGAATCCCTTTCCTTGTAGTGGCCGAATGGGCCCCCTAGGCTAGGATGTTGTCATTTTCCATTCAACCAATTTTCATCCAAAGGCTATTGATCCAAGATGTTTAAAACATGAAATTATCACCCTTAGATTAGGCCATCAGCTATCCACAATTACAGCTGTTCAAGAATCTTAAGCCATTATGTTGACACTCTCCCTCTTCATGCATTGGTCCATGTGGCTTACTTGCAAAGGCTTGATAAAAAATAACTAACTTCCTCTTCATTGTTGGCCTTTTGATTAAAAATGAGAAACTACCTACCTATCCTTGGGCCTTGGCCAGCCAACCCCTTCTTCCAGCCCATGTTTCATTTAAAAGGCAAGAAAAGCCCTTTTCGATTTCTTAGGTAAAATGACCTTTTGGCCCCTCGAACATAAATAAATGACAAACGCACTCCAAATTCAAATTTTATTATTTTAATACTTTCAAAATAATAAAAAATTGAATTCTGAAAGTTTTCAAAATTTTTCGAGTCCATTTGCTATTTATTTGGATTTTTTTCTTCCAAAATTGCCCTTTTATGCCCCCAAACTTTAACATTTTTGAAATGAGCTCCAAATCCAAATTTTTCTTCACCAATCTCTTCCAAATAATTTAAAAGTGTGGTCTGGAGGTTTTCATAATTTTTGGAACTCATTTGGTATTTTTTCGGGATTTATTTGCTTGAATTACTACATAGGGGGCTCGGGATTTGGCCATTTTGCAAACGAACTCCGAATCCAGATTTTTTTTTGCCAATCTCTTCCAAATAATTTAAAAATACGATTTGCAAATTTTCAAAATTTTTGGAGTTCATTTGCTATTTTGTTGGGATTTATCTTCTTGAATTTCTACATTAGTGACCCGGGATTTGGCCATTTTGCAAACGAACTCCATATCAAGATTTTATTTCGCCAATCTCTTTGAAATGATTTAAGAATAAGATTTGCAATTTTTCAGAATTTTTGGAGTTCATTTGCTATTTTTCCCAAATTTTCTAATTTTGCCCTTTTGCCTTTGAAACCCGAATTTGCTCAAAACAAGTCCAATTTTCAGATTTTCTTCAAACTGAGCTTTGGGCTATCCTTTTTAATCACTCCTCATCCATTAGGGGCTTTAGTCCTACCGAGTTGGCTATTTCTTTAATTCTTCCCAATTTCACCGAAATCCACCAAAAACCCTAATTCTCGATTTTCTTCCGGATTGACTTTTCTTTCAGTTTTTCTTTCAAGTGGCTTCTCCATTATCATAGTCAGTGCTTATCTTTCATTTGGAACTTTCAATTTCTACCAATTCGATCGTTTAAGCACTTTTCCCCAAATTTCTCGGATTAGGTTTTCCTTTCTACTGAATCTCGATAACCCAACTTCTGAACTCCATATCTTTCGATGTAGACCTCAGATTATCAAAATTCTTTCGCCATTTTTCAATTGAACTTCAAATCTTGATTTTGAAAGTGGGTTGACTTTTTTAGTAGTTGACTTTTTAGGGTTGACTTTTTGTGGTTGACCTTTTCAAGTTTGACTTTTTATACTCGCCTTCTTAGATTAAGCCCCGGAGTACCACCTGCAGGATGAAAAAAGTCTTTTTACATTCTGAAACATCAATTTAGGAAGAAAACATACATGTTTTAGTGGTCCAGACAAAATTAGGTGTCTACACCTATACGTCGAGACAGTTAAAAAGGCATGTGCAGAATTACCTCATGCATGACTTGGAACTGGCAGCCATTATTTTCGCATTAAAGATATGGCGATATTATTTGTATGGTCGATCATGCGAGATTTATACAAACCACAAGAGTCTCAAGTATATATTTGATCAACGAGAGCTGAATTTGAGATAGAGAAGGTGGTTGGAATTACTCAAGGATTATGATTGTACCATCCTTTGTCATCCAAGCAAGGCCAATGTTGTCGCGGATGCCTTGAGTAGGAAGTCCATGGGTAGCTTAGCCCATATAGCAGTACAGAGGAGACATATGGTCCGAGGAGTGAGGAATTGCCTCAATGATGGTGTGGTACTTAGTGTTACCGACACGGGGGAAATGTTAGCCCATGTGCAAGTACGATCATCATTAGTGGATGAGGTAAAATGGTTGCAACACGATGATGATTTTTGCATCGAAAAGAAAGCCCAGGTTGGATAAGGATTGTGCGAAGAGTTTCGTATAGATGATGATGGAACTTTATGGTTACATGATCGCCTCGTGGTACCGTTGGCAGGAGATATACGACATAGACTCTTTGAGACAGCTCATGGCTCATCCTACACTATGCACCCTTGTTCCACCATGATGTATCATGATCTATGAGCACATTATTGGTGGGATTGCATGAAGAAGGATGCAGTCAACTTTGTGGCTAGATGTTTGGTGTGCCAACAGGTTAAGGCCGAACATCAAAAACCGCCAGGTACACTTCAGAGCTTGGATGTCCCTGAATGGAAATGGGACAAGATTATGATGGATTTAGTCACGGGGTTACCTAGGTCAACCAAAAGATTCGACTCGATATGGGTGATTGTCGATAGATTGGCCAAGTTCGCACGTTTCTTGCCAGTGCGCACTACATATACGGCAACCCAGTATGCTAGACTATGTATTTGGACCGGATAGTGCCTTTGCATGGAGTGCCTATTTCTATTGTGTTAGATAGAGGCACACAGTTCGCATCGAGGTTTTGTAAATCATTTCAAAGGGCACTGGGTACTTAGTTGAGATTCAGTACCGTATTCCATCCCCAAATCGATGGTCAGTCTGAGAGGACCATCTAGACTTTAGAGGATATGCTACGGGCATGTTTTTTAGATTTTGAGGGTAGCTAGGATCAGCACTTTTCTTTGATTGAGTTTGCATATAATAACAGTTATCAAAGTACCATACAGATGGCACCATATGAAGCATTGTATGGCCGGAAATGTAGATCTTCAGTGGGATGGTTCGAGGTGGGTGATCGTTCATTATTAGGTCCAGATATGGTTCAGGAAGCATTGAGAAGTCTAGAGTTGATCCATGACAAAATGCGAGCGGCATAGAGTCGGCAAAAGTCTTATGCTGATAATAGACGTTGGGAACTAGAGTTTGATGTGGGGGATCATGTGTTCTTGAAAGTGTCTCCGTTTATGGGGGTCATGAGTTCGGCAAGAGAGGAAAGCTGAGTCCAAGGTACATTGGACCGTTTGAGATACTTCGAAGACATGGGGCAGTAGCATATGAGTTAGCCCTTTCTCCTGAGTTAGCCACTGTACACCCAGTATTTCATGTGTCGAGGCTTCGAAATACCTCGCCGATGAGCCCCATGTGTTGCAACCGCAGGCGGTAGAGGTAGATCCAGGCATGCCATATGTAGAGGAACCCATAGCCATAGTAGAACGGCAGGTACGAAGGCTCCGATCGAAGGATATTCCTTCGGTGAAGGTTGTATGGAATCATCATGGGGAGGAGGAAGCTACTTGGGAACTTGAAAGAGACATGAGGAGATAGTACTCCCAGTTGTTTCAAGAGTAGGTACGTAATTCTTTAAATTAATTATTCAATAAGTTCACAATTAGGAAAGTTCGAGGACGAATTTTTTTAAAAGGGGGAGAATTGTAAGACCCTTGTAAGACAGAGATCGACTCGGGTCTTTTTAAATGATTCATACACGGTGGATCAAGTTTATGTATGCTTGTAGACAAAGCACACAACCATCTGGTCTTATTGTTTTATCAATAATTTTTTGAGTAAGTGGTTTAATCGGCTATTTGAGAGATTTAGCCCTAAAGTGACCACGAGTCAGGAGTTGCAACTGGGACAATGTAAAACCCATAAAATTTGGTATTTTAACTTCACATAGTGTTGAAATATAATATATTACTGATCAGGATTATTGGAAAATCTAATCGGCACAAAACCGATAAAATATGAACCAGGGTATTTTGGTTATTTTACCCAAAATTTTATTTTTGGTTCGAATATGGTACCAGTAAACTCCATGATCATAGAGGATCTCAATATGATGCTTAGATTGAAAATTTGACATTTTTTTTAAAACTCAAGAATTAAGTGGAAATTTGGTATGCCATTAACTAGCTTAAAAGAGTAAAAATCAGGAACTGGTCGCGGGAAGGTTCGAAAAAGGTTTTAAGTCAATAAATGGATTCATATAGACATAAAATGATGATAGAATGCTATTGGTGAAATCATAATGAGAATCGAAGCTAAAACCGAAAAATTCAAAATGTTGACCTGTAAACGGTCCGGGACTCGGATTTGATGCTCGAGATATCAAAAAATACGAAAACTTGCGTACTAGTGTAAAATGATATTTTAAACACATCCGTGTTGAGATAATTGAAAAATGAGCTTCCGAACATAAAAATTTCATATGGGCCCCGTTTAGGCACTAAAAGACAAAAAGTGAGCCATAGGCTCTTTGCTTGACACTTGGCATGGGCAAAATGGCTACAAAATGCAGCCACTACCCCATGTTCAGCCGTGAGTCTCATTTCCTTATGCATTAAGGGTTTGCTTCATCTTCTTTCTTGAGAAAACCTAACCTAAGTGAGAAAACTCCATAGCCAAAAGCTTGGTAAGCTTGATTTCTACTCATCATCAAGCCAACAAAATACATATTCTTACCATCTAGAAGGTGAGGATAATTTATTTGGTGTTAGTTTTTCAAGAAACTAGGAGAAACTATGTGTTTCTCTTTATGGCCATTTTGCCTTAGGTGGTTCCCAACATAGCCACCACCTTAAACCACCACCATGGGTAGTCCTAAATCAACCTCTACATCCATTATTTGGGGTTGGTTAATTGAAAAAATGGCTTGGAGACAGATATCCAAGCTTGGCCGAATATACGTTGGTGGCCAACCACCTTGTGCCGCCACTTCCACCACCATCCGAGGCCACTATTGGCTTTGCTAGGCTTGGGGGAGCAACTTTCTAGTCGTTCGTTGCTCCGGATTTCCATCCTAGCTAGGTGTAAAAATTATAAAGCTTAAATTGCTAAGTTGTAAAATTTATTATAGTAGCTAATTAGCTACAATTTTGGATATCTTAATGTTTCTAAATTATAAAATATTTATGAAACGACTGTTTATGTGCTAGGACCGCGAATTAGCTGAGTCTGTGGTTGGAAGAACTCCGAAGCACGAGGATCCAATTTCTCCCGCTTAGTGCAAAGTGAGTAAACATGTAGCAATAGACATAGGATCATTAGATTATGTTATGACATTCTGACTATGATTGTATGAATGTATCAGTGATGGATTATAATGCACTTGAGTTGGTAAATGGTACTGTGTATGACATAGAATTACCTTATGGTATCGAATTCTCGTAAAAACGTGAGAAAAAGGTCCAAGGAATGGACATGTGATGATTATGTAATTATCCGGGATTGATGCATGAGTGGTCGACTCTATGGCGCCATATTGTTTCCTTATTTGTGTGCTTATTTAAATGTTATGTGCTGCATGTTTACTGTAATGTTAAGCTATGCTTGAATTTGTAGGGTGCTATTGTGCCCTACCAGACTTGTAGGCTGCCATTGTGCCCTACCGGACTTGTAGGTTGCCATTATGCCCTACCGAATTTGTAGTCTGCCATTGTGCTCTACCGGATTTGTAGGCTGCCATTGTGCCCTACCGTATTTGTAGGCTTCCATTGTGCCCTACCAAATTGTAGGAGCCTTCATGCCCTACCGGTTTGTAGGAGCTTTCTAGCCCTACCGGTTAGTAGGAGTCTACGGAACCTACCGGATGTTATAGTTGTTTGTGATGTTGGATAGAAACATCAAGGTGATATTAGTTAATATGACTTACGAGTCTTTTCCATAGACTTTACTTATTCTCTGTTTGCTTACAGAGAGTCCTTATGACTCACCTTTTAGTTATTTCCCTTTTTCAGATACTGATCGACTAAGTCCCTCATCCGCCCCGCCAGCTTGCTCGTGATCAACTATTTCCCTTATATATACCGTTTTGACAAGGTGATCTGTTGCTTGATGGAGGAGCTGTGCACAGTCACCTAGGGATGTCATATGTTATTTTGTCTAAGTATGTTGTATTATATGTCATGCAGTTATCCGGTCGGAGACCGAGATTGTTTTTTATATTTTTGGTATTGTATATAAATATATGCACTGTGGTTCACTTTGTGCATCTGCTGCGGGGCATCTCGGTTACTCCCTAATTGGAGTTGTCCTAACCGGGATGTCATGTCTTAGTATTATTATTTTACATGTTTTGCAGGTTCGGTAAACCCCCTTATCGGGCGGGGTCATGCCGAAATTTCGTTAGGTAGATGAGTGGTTAAGGCTTCGGAGGCAAGGGAAAAAACTTGTCTCTGGCCGGTCACACTCCCGGATTTGGGATTTGACATTAGCGAACAATTCTCTAAGGTTAAGGATGATATCCTGAGCATTCATAGTCTCATGTTGCTTTTGGAGATCAGGTGCCATACTAGCCAACATCACACATGTTGCTTGTACGAGATCATCTCTATGAACTCTATAGGCCACCCTCTCCTCTTCAGTTGCATCAGCAACAAGCTCATTTGGAATGGGCTCATCAAGAACATAAGCTTTCTTTTCCTCTATCAAGACAATCTTAATATTGCGAAACCAGTCAACGAAGTTCGGTCAAGTTAACTTATTAGCATCAAGTATGCTTCTCAGTGATAATGCATTTGCCATTTTAGCGTTTATATGCTATATGAATCAAAACATTAAACAGTCAATCAATAGCAAGTAGTAATCATTTATGTCAGGCTTTATTACTTAAATGATTATTTTCACTATTTGAACAAAATAAATGCCCTCTTCACTATTTCGAGAAATTTAACTCTTAAACTTCTTAATGAGCTAGGACCCCTTTCATTCCAGCATAACCTTGAGTGCCTCAACAAGCTATGTTGAAACAAATTGAGTAGGTAACTTTGTTTACGAATTACATCTCTATGCAACTCCTAGACAACTCTTTGCCTAAATACATCATATGCATTCCACCTAACTATGCCTCTAAATGTCATGTGATCAAGTTTTACGCATCCGGATAACATAACACTTAGTTGAGTAAGACCCACCTTAAATAACTCAAACATGTTCGTACATAAGTTTGACTCTGAGTGACTCAATAAGCCTTCGAATGGAAGAACTCTGGTTCTCTTGTTATGATGGTGGAAGGCAACTTATCATGCGTAACATGGACTCAATATAATTTAATGAGGGATTTCATTTAACTTTTATATAGGTCTCATTGATTTCATACTTGATTAACATGCATAGCATTCATTCAATTACATACATCGCATATACATAATTCAAAATAAATATATCACATTCAATCTACTAGGATGATTATGGACTTTATACTAATCTAGTTTACTTGAGCCATTAGGAAACTAGTTGGTCAGATTCCTAAGGGATACCATACATAGTCTTCGAAAGCTTTGTTGGTAATCTCCTTGGTTGCTTCTTCTTGGCGCCTTATCTCCTTACAAACTTGGAATTTACATAAATTCTACTTCCTATCCTAAATCTAAATCTATAAAGAATATAACAGTTACATTGCTTTATCAGAAACCTTGAGTTACATTCGAGGGGAGTTAGATGAGAAGAGAATTGACAACTCCAGAATGAAAAATAGAAGGCAAGGTGCGCAGACCTTATTTATAAAATACCAATAAGAAAATTCAACCATACATTCCGTAGTCATACTAAGGTCTAGTCCATAACCATCCTTCATGCATACATAATCATATTATAAGCATGAAATATAAACATGCATAGTCAAATATCACCTGGTGATCTTGTGTACTATTTGCACAAAATGTCCCCAAATAAATCTGAGACAATTTATCAAATCATTCTAGGAATTTCAGTTCCAACTATTAAAACACTTTTAATAACATGTTAACAATTAATAAGGCTATCTTGAAATCAGACTTTACCTAACTTTTAGGTTGCTTGTCTTAATTAGGACATAACATTCTAGCATGCTTAAAATCCTAAACCTTTTAGGACTTCTATGTTTGTCTTATATAAAGTCTTTAAGTTTACAATCCATCCTAACTCTTCAGGAACTTAAAGTCTTATTAGGTAACTCTTACCTAATAATACTACATGTCTCTCCTCACTTTAGGATTCACACTCCCACTAGGAAACGATTTCCTTGTTAAAGCAGGACTCTAACTCTTAGTGTCCTAGGCGTAGGTAATCTCTTTGGCCATCGAATGGTCACTGCCAGTCTATGATCAGACTATTATATGCCATCTACATGTGGCTACTGGATGCTCAACAAGAGCCAAATGACCGCCCCTTATAACTGCACTCAATTCGGCAACAATTGCCTCCTTGGTGTTTTGGTTCGGCCTTACTAGCATGTAGCAACAATTGCCACCTTGTCCAGTCATGTTCCATGCCTAAACCAGCCATCATAGATGAATCATATTCACCTTAGATGCTGTCCAAAAATCCTAGCAAACATGTGGAACATTTCCACACTCATGCTCGAATTTATGGCATGCAAACACCTATAAAACAGTCTAGAAAATTTCAGCATTGTAGTAACAACGTTTCATGTCTAAAAACAACTTCGCTTAAATGTTTTAAGCTCAAATCAGTTTTGTAACTTCAATGGCAGTATATAATATAAAATTTCTAGATACGTCTATAAAATCAATTTTATATTATCTCCAAATTAGCTTAAAAAACTTGACTCAAAACTATGTTTTTGACATCAAAACTTGTCGGGTTTACTAAGACATGTCATGGCTTTAATCCTTGTTGATTAAAACAATTTTAATCTACCATTTAAACAATTTTAAATATGATTAAAGTCATTATATAGCTGCTGTCCAGATTTAACAAAATAAAGAAAATAATATTTCTTTTCAAACATAGGAACCGAAATCATGCCAAAATCAATACACAACACTTTAACTTGTATATCACCAAGAATTGACATACATAAACCTCATGTAAACAACATAACCTGGCTTTGATACCACTGTTGGGAATACACTACCTCGGGCTCATGCAAAAACATGATAATCAAAGTGCAGCGAAAATAAACAAAGAAGCACCCGAAGTACAACAGGATCTTAGGCTTGTGTTTGCATAGTTTTATAACATTCAAAAACAATTAAATCACCCATATGATTTAGAAGTTACCTACTTAAGATATTGTAACCTTAAGTTGCAGATCCTAATCTCGAATCCAATATCTACAAAGCTTCCAACTCATCCAAGACCACAAGAAGCACAATTGTCCTTCCTTTAGAGCTAGTCCACACGAACAGCTGATGGATCCTTCTCTAAGGTATGGCGATTCACTTGTGCTAGCAAGTTGATCCTAAGATCACAATCAAAAGGCATATATTCTTGTATCTTTCTCCCTTAATCAATCTCACTCAACTAGGTGAAGAAGCAGCAAGAAGAACGCCAAGATAGGAGGAATTGCGGCAAGCCTCAAGGAGCTTAGAGAGGTTGCAATTTCACCTTTTTACAAAGTTAGAGTTCTCTTCTTGAAACCAAACCTTTTCTTAAGCAAAATCAGAATATCACAAGTAGAATAGAGCTTTCTTGGGAGGCTAAAACCTCTAAATATCATTATATAGTGGCGCCAACCCTAATCCCTATCTCCATATGCTTGGCCGGCCACCTATTACTTATTGCACAAGATTTTCATTAATCCACTTAGACTTAAACTATTTAATTCTAAGATTGATCAATAGGCCCATTATATTATCTAATATTAGTAATGGTCCAACAATCTTAATGCCTTAAGTTGGGCCAACCATCCTTAGTGGACAGCCCTAAATTAGAATAGTCGCTTTGGACTCATTCTAATTTTATCATGCTTATTTATTGGATAGATTAATTTCTAAACGAAAGTAATTTAATTCTCAATTAAATTTTCTTTCTCATCATGAAACAATTTATGTCAGTAATCTATTAATATCTTCTCATGATATTATTCCAATATAGTATAGTCAATCGCAATTCACTTTGCACATCTATATGTCAAAGTCGACTACTACACTAGATAAGACTTCTTGATTCCTCTTATCTCATTAAGACATTGTCCTTGGATTTCTCAATATCAATTATGTCTTAATTCATCTCAATTGAACTTTCTTCAATTGAGTCCTTAATATAGATCTTTTATTCCATTAAGTTTTATCTTAATAGAATACCATGTTTAATCCATACATTTTCGTTCTTCTGTGTGTGACCCTTTAGGTTCCAATATGTTGGCAATGATTATAAGTTAATCTCATTAACTTGTTATCATAGATCAAGAGCGGGATCTAGCAACCCATCATGACCACCCAAATTTTGTGAAGTCAGTGTGACCTTTTAGAACTTTTCAGCAACTATTCTGTCGGTGTAATACGGTTCTTTCACCACAAATCCCGGATAGCACATGAGCATGGTGTAGTGTCTACTCATGATCAATCCATATTAGTTCTTTGCAAATTATGATTAACCTTATGAATTTAGAGAAACAACTTTCTTCTAAATCCATTATGCTTTGGCCAAAGACCTAATCAAGTAAATCGTAGTCAAGAACAAACGAGATATGTCTCCAAGATCACAGGGAGTGGTGAATCCTCTCTGGATCACTCATTCATCTTCGTATGGTTCATGTCGTACCCAATAACACCCTACCATAAGCATCCTCGTGTTAGGGACTCGTTCGTGATGAAATCTAAGTATGACACTCTCCAAACAAGATAACCTGGTATCACAAGTCTGAGGACTAATTTACACGACTGGTACTAAGAGAACATTATCATAGACACTAAAGTGATATATTACCAAATGAAGTTCTCTTGGCGGGCCATGTTCAGTGAACTTGTTCAACAGACAAGCGCCTATATGTTATTCCAAGTATCCCGTACTTCAACCTATATGAGATCGGTTGCTTACTTCATAAGTAAGAAGGCTTAACATATACCAGTCTTTGAGCATTGCCAATACCCCGTCTCGGCATTACGATGACCAGGAAATGTTTGAGGAACAAGGCTTTGATGCATAAGGATATCATAATCATAACTCTTTATAATTACTTCGCAAGGCCATTATGTTTCATGGGCTTCATCCGATTAGTACTTAATAACTCCTTATTATTGTACTAACATGAAGGAAAACCTTGTATCACTATAATACTAGTGAAGGGTATGCTTTATTGACTGTGTATCCTATGCTCAATCTGATTGGCTCTAGGGCATACACCAACAATACATGGGTTCATGAAGCAAGAAAGAAATCAAGTTGACCCGATTCCTGTGTCATACAGTGAGCTACTACCTCAACTTATCCAGAAACGCCTCCTAACACCCAAGCAAATGGAGCCTCTAAGCCCCCGTAACCAAGCTGGTATAATGCTAATGAGCGTTGCAATTACCGTTCCGACAACCAAGGCCACCCAACCGAGAACTGCCCATCTTTGAAATACAAGGTCACGGATCTCATCAAAGCTGGTTTGCTGAGTTTTGAAGAAGGGAAGGCCAAGTGTCATGAAAGGCCTCCTTCCCCAAAACAACCATAGGATAACCAAGAGAAGATTCTAATCCCAATCCCTGACCTGCTGCCAATGCCAATAAAGAACTAGTACCTTACCCCTGTGCTTTTGACAACAGTTCTGGATTCATCAGCTAAAAGCTATGACCCCAATAGCAAATGTGAGTATCACATAGGGGCAATTGGGCATCCGACTGAAAAATATAGACAACTGAAGGAAAGGGTTGAAGTCTTGTTCACGATGGCATTTTTAACTCCAGAGCTTATCGAATAGTGGAAGTTTGCTTGCCATAAATCAGTTTCTTTTAGGGTTTTAGGAGAAGAATTACTATCTTGAAGGCATGTCAATAGGAGCATTTTGATGCATGTACTTTCATACGTCATGATGAAAACACTTGTCTCATGTCGACATCTATATGAACTAAATAAATTTTGAATTTTAAATGCTTTGTGTTTGTTGTGTTTTAGCAATATTTGAATTTTCAAAAAACTAGAACTTTGAGAAAAATTTTGGTGAACAATAATAAGGGGTTTTCACATGAAATAATGGACAGTCTCGAGATTATTAATGATCATTGTTAGAAATGACCCAATACCCTCCCACCTCTCTTTTAGGCTTTCCTATGCTTAAATCCCTTAAACCGAGACCACTCAAAAGACTTAATGCTTCAAGGAATATGAATGATTGAACTTCATAAACTATTGTCACTACAAAATAAGCAAAGATGTAGATCCTATTATAGGCTATGAGCAAAGGAACAAAATTTTTGAAAAATTTTCGAGCTCTTTGGAAACTCAAACAAATGAGACATTCTTTCAATAATCTAGATCGTGGTAATTTGATGTGTCTCAAGGTCCTGCCAAAACCATTCACATCATTTCCAAATAACCACAAAACTCTAATTGCCCAAATTTCACTTCATGGTTGACACCTCGGGGCACAATGACTAAACCAGATTATCCTATGTCCTAGAGAAAATCTATTTTTGGGCCATAGTTTCCTTGTCACTTCAAGCAAACCCAAGATTGAAACTCAGCCTTTTCAATATAGACCTAGACTAGCGATGCTCCTCGTAATGATACAAATTCTCATGGTTAATCAGATTGGAGCATCATATGTTGAAATGATGGATACATGCTGGATAAGGGGAATTAACGCATGAATCATTGGGGCATGCAACAAAAAAAGAGGAGAAAGATTGTGATATCATGCTTATGAGAATTAGGATGATTCCAAGTGCAAAATGAAATTCTGATTATCTATTCCCCCTGAGGATTGCTTTTCAATGAGAATATTTTTGCTTGATATGAGAAATGGTCATATTTCATATCCCTTTCAAAAAAAGAAATTTTCCATAGCCACCTCTTTTGAGCCGAAAGAATTCTTTCTTCTTTAAACCCTAATCAAGGATCACCCTTTACACTAGGGGACAAATGCGAGGAAAGATCTTCTCAAAGATCACGGAGAAATGAGTACTAACTCGAAGACAGATACAAAGCAAATTGAGCTCCCAAATAAATACGGGCTCACTCTATCGAAATAAAGATACAAAAAGAAAAGGAAAATATAGAAAATATTGCGAAATGAAAGCCAAGAACAAAAAAAAAGAGAAGAAAAAGGAAAAGGAGAAAAAGATGGCAAAATGAAAGCAAAAAAAAAAACAAAAGAAAGGAAAATGTAGAAAAGATGGCGAAATGAAAGCCAAGAACAAAAAAGAAAATGAGAAAAAATCAAAAGAAGGAAAGAAAAGTCCAAAAGGGATAAATGTTTCAAAGGGAGTCCTCTTCAAAAAATGATCTTTGATCTGATTACCCTCAAACACATGCTTTAGGCCTATTTATCATTTCTTTCTGAACCCCGAACCTTGGCTTACATTACGTGCTTTAAAAGTCCATTTTGATCAAGTATGAATATTTAACTTGAAGGGTTTTTCCTCAGATTTTATCCCATCTCATCAAATTATCATCTCGTTTTGGAAGAATTTAGAATTCTCACGTGCATGGTGGAACAATAAAAAAAGAAAGAAAAAATGGAAAGAATGGGACTTTAGGGTGAAAACCCAAAAATGGGCGGTCTAGAGTAAAATGGGAATTTTCGACGCCATCTATGTTACTGCCGATGCCACAAAAGAGAAGGTCATCTTGAAGAAATCGAGGAACATCTAGTAATTCTTGAACCTCCCAAATTGCTAACTCTTATCTGGAGGATTAACTTCAAAAAACTGAAACTTTTTTCCCTCCAAAATTGATTTTCCAGTTTGAACATCCCGGCCAATCTCGACGCTTGTCAAAATGCCATGATTTGGAAACTAAAAGAATCTCAAGGAATTCATGTTTTACAAAACCTGTTTCATTTTGTGAACCTAGAAGGGACATACATTTTTCTTGTTGTGAAGTTTTCTTGGATCAGCCAAAATCCTGTTGAACCAAGCGTTTCAATTCAAATTGAAAAACCCAAATTGACATTCAGAGAAATTTCTAACAGTGATCATCAGTCTTCAAGAGATGTGTACATTACACGCTATGGGGTTAATATTTTTGGCTCAAAAATTTTCATCAAAAAAGTAATTTTTTCTAAAAAAAAAGGGAAAACAAATAAAAGAAATAGAAATAGAAATATTTTTGAAATAACCATTTTTGATGTTGACATGAGACAAGGGTTTTCTAACCCAAAAGATGGAGCAACTGGGGGTTAACCTTGACTTCCGTATATGAGAAGAAAAATAGAACTCGGCAAACAGGTTTTCATGGATAAGAGTCTTAGAAACTGTTGGGGCAAGGAGATAGCCAAGTACTGAAAAGAGAACAATCTCTTATGAGGCACGAGTATTCAAGATACACTCTAATTGGAAAAAAAAGAATGAATTGAAAGGCTAAGTCAAAAGTCTAGAAAAATAATCAGGGACATTGGCTTCATTCATGAGCACTTAACTCTTTATTGAGCTTTGCAATTGCACCGTGTCAACAAGCATTTGCATCATTCACGGGTATTTGCATTTGCACTATTCCGTGAGCATCTGCATTTTACCATTACATACATCTTTCATGGATATTTGCATTTGCGTCATCTCAAGCAATTGCATTATTTCTAGGATCATTGCATCTTCATTATTGTGTGGTAACTACAGTTACACCATTCATGGACCACTTACATGAACACGATTTGTAGGGGCATCTGCATCTTTTCATGAAGCATTTGCATCATTATTGATCTTTACATTTGCATCATTTAGAAGCATTTTGCACAATGTTGATCTTTGCATTTGCATCATTTTAAAAGCATTTGCACATTGTTAATCTTTGCATTTGCATCATTCAGAAGCATTTGCTTAATGTCGATATCTGCATTTGCATTATTCCATGAAGTAGTTGCGTCAATATTGATCTTTGCATTTGCATCATTTAGAAGCATTTGCGCATTGTTAATCTTTGCATTAGCATCATTCAAAAGCATTTGCATAATGTCGATTTTTGCATCTGCATCATTCCATGCAGTAGTTGTGTCAACGTTGATCTTTGCATTTCCATCATTTAGAAGCATTTGCACATTGTCAATCTTTGCATTTGCACCATTTAGAAGCATTTGCACATTGTTGATCTTCGCATCTGCATCATTCCATGAAGTAGTTGCATCATTTGAGGATCTTTGCATTTGCATCATTTGGAAGCATTTGTACACTGCTAATCTTAGCATATGCATTATTCATGAAGCATTTACACATTGATAATCTCTGCATTTGCATCAAGAAGCATTTGCATCCATGTAAATTTCTGCATCTGTATCAAGAAGCATTTGCATCAATCCCAGACATCTGCATCTGCATCAAGAAGCATTTGCATCAATCCAAGATAGTTGCATTTGCACCATGAAGCATTTGCATCTTGTTTAATCTATGCATTCGCATCACTTTATGAAGCTTTTGCATCCTCTCTCAAAGCCTTCGGGTATAATGTTTAACATATTTTCAAAAATCATCGTAGATTTTAAGCCCAATGCAGCTGACATCAAAAAGTAAGCCCCGTAAAGTTGGCATCGTAGATTTTAAGCCTAGTATAGCTGGCACCAAAAAGTAAGCTCAATAAAATTGGCATCGTAGATTTTTATCCCAATGTAGCTTGCACCAAAAAGTAAGCCCAGTAAAGTTGGCATTGTAGATTTTCAGCCCAATGTAGATGGCACCAAAAAGTAAGCCCATTAAAGTTGGCATCGTAGACTTTAAGCCCAATGCAGCTGGCACCAAAAGGTAAGCCCAGTAAAGTTGGCATCTTAGATTTTAAGCCCAATGTAGCTAGAACCAAAAAGTAATCCCAATAAAGTTGCCATTGTAGATTTTAAACCCGATGTAGCTGGCACCAAAAGAGTAAGCCCAGTGAAGTTGCCATCGTGGATTTTAAGCACAATGAAGCTGGCACCAAAAAGTAAGCCCAGAAAAGTTGGCATCTTAGATTTTAAACTCGATGTAGCTAGCACAAAAGGAAGTAAGCCCAGTAAAATTGGCACTCTGGACAAGACATCCAAACATTTTATGGACAAGACATCCAACATTTCAGGGACAAGACATCCAAACTTTTTTTGGACAAGACATCCAAAATATAATTTCATCCCAAAATTATATACATGTCATGTGAAAAGATATTTTTCTAAAGTATGCCGGGTTGCTGGGGAGTTCAATATCCTAACACATGCCATTTATATAATTTCACACCAAGATAAGATAAGGCTTCGGGATTTTCGCTGAGGTATTTTCTTTTCTTGCAAAAGCGAACTCATTTCCTTAAGACGGGTCGAGCCTTGATTAGTTAGGGAATTCAATTTAAGGAAAATTTATTCAAAAATATGGTTTTCGTTTGATCCAAAATTATATACATGTCATGTGAAAAAATATTTTTCTAAAGCTCTGCCGGGTTGCCGGGGAGTTCGGTGAAATATCCTGATACAATGCCATTTATATAATTTCACACATTTTCCTGGGTAAGACAACCAGATTTTTCTTGGACAAGACATCCAAAAATTTTCCTGGATAAGACAACCAGATTTTTCTTGGACAAGACATCCAAAAATTTTTCCTGGATAAGACAACCAGATTTTTCTCGAACAAGACATCCAAAATTTAAGAAATCAAACTCGTTTCCTTAAGACGGGTTGAGCCTTGATTAGTCAGGGAGTTTAATTTAAGGACAAACCTTTTTGTTTTAAAGAAATCGAACTCGTTTCCTTAAGACGGGTCGAGCCTTGATTAGTCAGGGAATTCAATTTAAGGACAAACCTTTTTGTTTTAAAGAAACTGAACTCGTTTGCTTAAGACGAGTCGAGCCTTCAATTTGAGGACAAACCTTTTGTTTTAAAAGAAATTGAACTCATTTCCTTAAGACGGGTCGAGCCTGGATTAGTTAGGGAACTCAATTTAAGGATAAATCTTATTGTTTTAAACGAAATTTCACCAAGATACGATAAGGCCCCGGGATCTCTGCTAAGATATTTTTTTATTTTGCAAAATGAACTCGTTTCCTTAAGACGGGTTAAGCCTTGATTAGTCAGGGAACTCAATTTAAGGAGAAAATTCTTTTATTTACACTTTACAAAAAAATGAATGAAAAAATGAAAAAAAATGAAGAAAATTATCCCTTCTATCCTTCACATGTTATATCACTAAACAGACAAAATTATTGTCTATTTTATCTTTGCCTAATTCCTGATTCTCAGCAATAGTCAAAGAGGGGCAGCTGTATACACCTAATTCTGTCCAGACCCCCTAAACAAGGCAAATTCTCCTTCTAACTTCCCTAAATGCAAAGAATCTTCCCTCATTCCACAGATGGGTCTCCAAGACTTGGATTCGGAGGTAAAAATGCAAAAAGGGTCAACCCAAAAAAGTCAACTTCGAACAAGTCAACCCAAAAAAGTCAATCATTGAAAAAGTCAACTCTCATTCAAAATCAAGATTCGAAGTTGAATTGAACAATGGTGAAGGACTTTTGATGATCGAAAATCTACAATTGAAGATAGCGAGGTTGAAAGACAAAATGCAAAATTCAGTGTAGGAGAAAAGTATGAAATTTTCAAATTTGGGAAAAAGTACGTAAATTATCAAATTGAATGAATTTGGCACCTCAAATTGAAAGATGATCAATAAAAAAGGATATCCCAAGGTCCAATTTCACCAAGAAGAATCTATCGGAAGAAGAAGTGGACAAAATTGGAAATTGCCATTTATGGGAAAAATTGGAAATTTTGCGAATTTGGGGAAAAATGCATAAACAATCAAATTGGACGAAATTGGAGGTTCCAAATGGAATAAGATAAAAAAATATGGATATTGAAAGATCCAATTTTGAAGGGGAGTTGAAGGAAGATATGGTTTGAAGAGAAAAAGGAAAATAAAGATTTAATGAATAAATAAAAAAATTCACAAATTAGGAGAAAACTACAGAGATGGTCCGATTCAGTGAAATTGAAGTCCCTAGTCGATGAATAATAAATAAATAAAAATATCCCAAGCCCCAATTTGAAGTGGATCCAAAGGAAGAGCCGATTGGAGGAGAAAAAGGAAAATTCCCAATTTTGAGGAAAAAGAGAAAAACTAAATGGGAGAGGAATTCGGATGTAAAAATTGGGTATTTTCAGTCCACTCCAATTCAACATATGACAAAGGCGGTGGAAAAAGAAAATCCTAAAATTTGGCCTTTTCGATTAAAATCGAGGTTTCAAGGGTTAAAGGGCAATTTTGGAAATATCCGAGAAAAATAGAATCTGAGCTCTGAAAATTGTGAAACTTTCCAAAGTTGAGTTTTAGGATGGAAAGAAGCAAATGAGAAGAAGAAGAAAACCAAAAATTGGGACTGAAATGCAAATATGCTAAAATCGAGAGGCTAATTCGCAATTTTAAAGAAAATCCAAGAAAAATAGAAAATGAGCTCGAAGAATTATGAAAACTTTCAGAATTGAGTTTTATATTGGATGGAATTTGTTGGAGAAGAAAAGTCCAAAATCCGAGCTCAAATGGAAATAAACAAAGTTCGGGGGCACTAAACCGAAATTTTACAGAAAAATCCGAAAAAAAATGGAAAACGAGCTCGAAAAATTATGAAAACCTCCAAAACTAAGTTTTATATTGGATGGAATGGATTGGAGAAGAAAAATATGGAATCGGAGCTCAAATGGAAATAGACAAAGTTTGGGGGGAACTAAACCGAAGGTTTAGAGAAAAATCGAGGAAAAATGCAAAACAAGCTCAGAAAATTATGAAAACTTTCAAAACTGAATTTTATATTGGATGGGATGGATTAAAGAATAAAATCTAAAATTGGGGTCCATTTGCAAATAAATTAAGTTTGGGGGCCAAAATGCAATTTTATCGAAAAAGACCATCTTGCAAATAAAAAAAGAGGAATGGCCAGGAAAATTGAAGGCCATTTTCGGCCAGCTCATGGATGGAAGGTAGGAGTGTGATCATCTTAAATAAAATGTCCAAGATTGAATAGCAAGATGACATTTTTAAGAAAGGACAAGATTCTCCATTACTTGCCTACATGGCATTTTTGGCCAATAAGAAGCCTCCTAATTGCAAAGCCATGTGAAGAACATGTGAGGGCTATGTGATGGTGCCAAATGGATTAAAAATTCCACCTAGAAAGATATTTTGATAGTAAGCTATATAATCATGACAAGTGGCTTAGATATTTTGTAGAGATAAGAGACAAGAATAATCTAGATGGCATTATTGGCCAATGAGAGGTTATAAAACCCTTAATTTAAGAAAAGTATCATGCAAAAAGGGGACAAGAGCCCTTAATTTAAGGAAAGCATCCTGCAAGGAGGGGACAAGAATTAGCCATGTGGCAAAGATGTTGGGAGAGCATGCAATGCATGACTAAGGCTAAAAGATGAGCACTCTCACACCAAGATATAGAGGGGGATTCAGCCAGCCCTAGAGGAAGAAGGATTTCATTTTTTTTTTCAAAGGCTATTCACTACAGTCTTGAGAAAAAAAGAAGAGCAAAAAAGAAAACCTCTTAAGGAGAAAAAGAGAGAAAAAGAGAAGAAACTTGGAAGGAAAGCTTAGCTAGGTAGCTGTTTCTTCTTTTCTTTTTCAATTATTTACTTGGATTTCATGTTCTTTTTCTCTTCTTTTCCATGTTATTGTTAACTTTATTTGTTGAATAAAATGCTTTCAAAACAAAGTTTCTAAAAGGTTTTTCCCTTTCTTTTTATTCTTTACAAAAATAACAAAGTTGACAAAATTTTCCTACACATTTTCCACTTTGGCCGAAACCTAGAGGGCCTTATTGTGCTTGTCTTTTGTTTGATTTTCTTGCTTTCTTGTTGATTGTGGGTTTCACCATTGTGGTAGGATAGATTTTCTGCTTTGGTTTTTCTTTAAATAAAAACAAATAAAAGGTTTGACAAGCTTGAGGATCTTGATTTTTATCAAGTGATTTTGGTTAGGTAGGACTATGCCCAAGAAACCAACCATTGAGCCAACCTTGATTTTCCTTTGCTTGTTTATTTTTTTTAGATCATGATTGATCATTTTCATATGTTTGTTTGGCTGTAAATTCATGCATTCATACCATTTTCAACTTGATTCTTGGTTAAGATCAATCAATGGTCTCTAATCAAAGTCTTTTGTGCAAACTAGTTGGAAGAGTAGTAGTTTTTAACTTGGATATTCTGACTTTGGGAAATTTTTTCACCAAGTTTCTTTTGTTAAAATAAAATTATTTTTTAACCACAATTAATGGACTCTTAGAAGAGCCTCTGGTATTATTTCTAGGATTTTTAGAATTTTTTATCAAGGGTGAAAAAATAGTTTTCGGTAAAACAGATTTTGGTCTACTATTCTGACTTTAATGCAATTTCAGTCAAGTCATTTTTAGTCTAAATTTAAAACTGATTTTTCATCATAACGACCTTCATGTTTCAAGTCTAAAATGATTTTTTCAGAATTTTTTTAATTTTTTATAAGGAGTAGAAAAATAGTTTTCTAAAACTGGTTGTTGGAGTTAAAATGAGTTTTTTCTCAAAACTAACAATTTTCTGTTTTTTATTTGTAAAAAAGAGGGGCTGATTGGAGAATTAGTTCCTAATCTTTGCCCGTGTTGCCGGAGAGGTTAGAAAATTATTCAACGCACATGTTTATGAAAGTAAAGGTATGGTTTTTGTTTTTTTTTTCAGAATCATCTTAAATGTCATAGGAAAGGATTATTTTCCAAGCTTTGCCGGGTTTGCTGGGGAGTACGGTAATATTTTCTGACATATGCCATTTGTGTGATTCCTCACATGAAAAATCCATGAAAATGAATTTTGAAATAATGATTTGAGCATATTCCATGAATCTAGATTTATCATTTTAATCATGATATGTTTGTGAATATTCTATGATGATGTCATTTTTCTGATTGAATACTTAATTCATATGCCATGTCATTTAGATTTGACCATGTCAAGCATGCCATGCCATGTCATTCATTCATATGCTATGTCATTTATATTTTGCCATGTCAAGCATACCATGACATTTATTCATTCATATGTCATATCATTTAGATTTTACCATGTCAAGCATGCCATGTCACTCATTCATATGCTATGTCATTTATATTTTGCCATGTCAAGCATACCATGACATTTATTCATATGCCATATCATTCAGATTTTGCTATGTCATTCAGATTTTGCCATGTCATTCAAATTTTGCCATGTCATTCATTCATATGCCATGTCATTCATTCATGTGCGATGTCATTTAGAGTTTGCGATGTCAAGCATGCCATATCATTCATTCTTTTGGCCATATCATTTAGATTTTGCCATGCCAAGCATGCCATGTCTTTGATTGATATGCCATGTCATTCAGTCTTTGGCTACGTCATAATAGGATTTGCCATTTCAAGCATGCCATGTCATTAACTCTTTTGCCATGTTATAATTATGCATGTTTTAATGATAATTTATAAATTCATGATCATTTAAATTTCTGAAAATTGATATTTTTTATATAAATAAGGCAATATCTCCGAGTTAATATAATTCATGGATCCTCCTCCGGGTTGCCAGGGTGTCTTCATCAATTATATTAATGAAGGAATATCCTTCTAAAAGAAGATGATGCGGAGCTTTTCAAAAACAATAAAAATTCTATATTTTTGCTGGTTTGCCGGGGAATATGGAAAAATTTTGCAATAACAAATTCTGGATCATTTCCAAACAAAAATAGGATTATTTTTAAAAATGGGAATTATCTTCAAATACCAAATCTAAAACTAACTTTTCACCGAGACTTGAGATAGCACATGACTAATAAGGTACTATTTTTTACGGGCATTGTGGGGGTGCTAATCCTTCCCCACACGTAACCGACTCCCGAACCCGCACTTGTTTTCTTTGGTTCAAAGCGCAGACTTCGAAATTGGTTTTAAAATATTTTAATTAATTTTAAAATATTTTTCAAAACCGATTTTAATAGGTAACCGATCACCCCTAGCAAAAAATATTGGTGGCGACTTTATTTCTTTTTCTCGAGTTCGTTTTCAAACACTCAACCTTTATTTTAAGATGAATTATGTCGTCTTTTCCTCTTCCCCAATGTCACACTTAAAAGGGTGGACGTCCTGTGACTGGGCGAATGTCAAGAATGCCATGTCATTAATTCTTTTGTCATGTTTTAATGATAATCTATGATTAACTTAGGCGCAATTTCCTCCATAACCGGCATAACTTTCTCTTCTGGTTCATCATAATAGATGATCAAAGGTTTTCCTATCCTATAGCCAGTTGTGTTCTCAATAACCTCTACTTCCTCCTCTATTTCCTCGTAAAACTGGGCTTCCCCCTCATCCATCATCTTTTGGACTTTAGCCAGAAAGTCCCGACAGTCATATATGATATGACTTTTACATCCATGGAACGGGCACAAATTCTCCACCTTGTGGTGCAACCATTTTTAAACTGTCTCCATTCTCAACTATTCTTGCTTTCACCATTTCGACCAACACTTTTATCATTGGAGTCTTGACTTTACTAACATACCTTTTTACCCTTCTGACTTCCCCTGTCAATATTGTATTTACCCGATTCTCTGTATGATCGGGCAATGGATTTCGTGCTACATTCGTGCTATTCCTTGTCCCGAACTTCACAACCCCAATGTTGATCAAGCTTTGAACTTTCTTTTTAAAGGCCAGGCAATCTTCAGTCGAATATCCTTGAATTCTTGCGTGATACGCGCAATTAGTATTTGTATTGTACCACCTTGGATATGGCGGTGTCAGAGGTTTGAGGTATACGGGTGCAATAAGTTGTCCCTGCAACATTTTTGGATATAACTCACCATAGGTGGTAGGAATCGGATCAAATTGGGGTTTTTGATCGTTTCTTGGTGAACGTTGGTCATTGCGCCCGGCTTGCTGAGTGTTTGGGATAGTATTTCGGGGAAGGGTTATCTGTGGGGATATACCAGTTGGAAACGGCTGTTGTGGTATATTGGTTTAAGGGAATGGATTTTGGGTAAGGTGGTTCACATTGGGGTAGTAAGGATTATACCCCGGGCAAGGTGTGTATATGGTGTGGGAGGTGAATATGGATATTGGTTGATACTAACTGCGCCGGTCTCCTCTTTCTTCCTAGCAGGGAATACCTTCTTCGGAGTAGCAGACTCACCCCCTTCCATTTTCCCATTCTTAATGGCAGACTCTATCATCTCCCCGGATATCACCATATCTGCAAAGTCCTTAGTGGCACTCCCCACCAATTTATCATAATAAGGTGCTTTTAGGGTATTGATGAAAAGCACTGTAGTTTTTTTGCTAGTTAAAGGGGGTTGCACTTGTGTATCCATATCCCTCCACCTTTGCGAGTATTCCTTGAAACTCTTAGTAGTCTTCTTTTCCTTGTTCTGTAGTGACAGCCTAACAGGTACCATATCAGATACATGCTTATAATACTCCATGAAAGCCCTGGCTAGATCCGTCCACGAACGAATCTTGGTACGACTCAGTTGGTTATACCATCGGGTTGCAGACACTGTCAAGCTATCTTGGAAACAGTTGATAAATAGTTTCTCATTATCATCGTGCCCCGTCATTCTTCTGTAGTACATGGTCAGATGTGTTGATGGTTTGGTAGTCCTATTATATTTCTCAAAGTCTGGTACTTTGAACTTTGGGGGAATTACCAGATCGTGTAATAAACTCATCTCTTTGGCATCCAAACTGCCAAATAACTCTGCCCCTTCAACGGCCCTCATCCTCTCCTCCAGCAGTTGATATTTTTTCTGGGATTCTGCCATTTCAACCCTTTTCAGCTCAGTCATCTTTGCCTTTTCCTTTTCAGCTAGTTCCTCAAAGTCTGGAACATTAACATCCATTGGGTCAACCCCAATATTAACCTTTCCAGGACCAAAATTTTGTGCCTCAGCAGCTGGCTAGATATAAACATAGGAGGCTGCCCCAATTGGCAGCTCTTGGCCTTTTTGCTGTATATTTTCAGGTTGATCCTCTTCATTTACCACCCTTTTCCCGGTGACCAAATTCTCCTCCCGCCCTTTTTTATTTCATCATGGCACTCATCATTTCCATGAGTTTAGTCATCTGTTCCCGTGACTCCTTCTGAGACTTGGCCAATTGTTCCTGTAGTTCCCTTTGAGTTCTTTCTATTCTTTCAATTCTAGCAAGCTGATCGTTCTCCATAGCTTTGGCTTGAGACCGAGTATTGTAAGGGTGTCGAAAATCTGATTCTTTCTGAGAGCGACCAATTGTACCTTTAGTTTTGAAAACCATGAATTAGAAATCATTGACACATCTTTTTTTTTATGTTTTATTAAAAATGGATGAATGACTAAATGCGAATGAATAAATAAAATGAATAAATAAATGACTAAGTATAAAAATATGAAAAGGTAAATGAATGAACAAATAAAATGACTAAATAAATGACTAAGTTATATGAATATGAATGAAATAAATGAATGAATAATTATAACTATGAATAAATGTATGAATGAATAAACAAAATATATAAAAGACAGAATAAGTGAATGATAAAGATATGTATGCATTTGAAAGTATTGGCCCCGGGATAATTCCAACCAAACGGTCTTTCATTGATTTCCTGGAATTAAATACATCAAAGATAGAATAAAAGATCTCTGCCTAAGATAAGTCCATAATTTGCCTTTCAAAGTGCTGTTACAAATTATTAGTCCTATAGTAACTCCCTCTGATCTTGGACTTTCTTTCACAGTATCCTTTTGATTGCCTTGCTCTTCAATCTGACCCCTACTTGTTCACGGCCCCTTGACATGTCAGCAGAAGCATCACCGTGTAAGCTTTCCTTAGCTTGCTTCTCCAGTTGATTGGCTCAGGCTTCCTCATGCTTCGCTCTCTCTTTCCAATAGTTATTCTCCTTCATGAGGTTTTTGAACTCTTGCTCCCATTCCCCGAAAGTCTTGAGTGTCCCTTCAAATCTGAGCTCGAATCAGTACCTTTTGTTTTCCAAATGCAAATCCCTGAGATCTCCCTTACAGTGTCCCTTTCTCTCTTGATCTTTTCCTTTTCTCTTTCTCGAGTTGATTTCCTATTTTCATGTCCTCAAGCTCTTCTTGCAATCGGGCAATCTCCTTGCTCATCTGGGCCTTTTCTTTTTCGAATTTCGTCCTTGCGATTTCTAACTCTGATGGCACTTCCTTCGATGGCAGATTCATGAACTGGACCTCTTCCCCATCCGATGTCAACCGCCTATCATTAACCCTTAATTCCCTCCATATCAGGTAATCAGGTGTGACGATGTCGGCATATCTGGCCACTTTTATGTGGTGAGTTCTCTTCCAGGCTTCAATCACTGCCTGCACCTTTCCAGAATACCCATCCTCTCCATAAGTGAACTCTGATGATCCTAGCTTATGAGTCACGGGTGTGAATTGTCGAGACTCAACTTGTCTTTGCATCAACAGAGGTGCATAACTCACAGACCCCCGAATTCCGAGTAGTGGAACTCTCGGGTTGTCCCCACATTTATACATAACCGGCATAATAACCATCCTTGGAGCTCTCCAAGTTACCATCTCCTCTTCTAGACTCAAGAACATGGTGACCTATTTCTCTTCATCTTCGTCTTCAGGCCAATCATTTCGAAGGAATTCCCTAATCGAAACTAAAGACTTCATGTACGGTTTGAAGGAAACCTCTTCTATCTTCCAAAAGTGACTTTGAATCCAAATATAAAGGAGTTGTACACACCCCTTGATTCTCCCTTGTCCTTCCCTTTTACAAAAATTCAAAGATCGGATAGTTTTAGCTATGATGGCTGGAGATGGGTTGATCTTCTGTTCCAACTTTTCAAAGAAATCAAACACGACTATATCCACATGCCCCAATATCTTCGGGAATATGATTAATCCGTAGGTGGCTAGAGCGAAGATGTCCCTGGCTTTTTCTTTATCGAAATAACCCAATATCAATTGTCGGAGAGTTTCCCACGGAATGCATCAATTTTTCTGCTTTGTATCCACATGACTCTCAACCCATGTTGTATCCATTCCTGTGATCCTAGCCACTTTCCTCTTAAAACTTGGAGGTTTCACTTCCTTCAAATATACCCGATCAGGATTAGGACATTCAATAAGTAACAGTGCTGAATATTCTTTAATAAGTGGGGTCATATCCTCCTTATTAAAAGTAAAACATCTATAAGAGCATTCCAAAACTGTACCATAGCCTGAATCAACCCATTATTGACCCTAATCGGAATTAAGAGTGCTATATCTCCATATTTCTGAGTGAAGGCTTCTTTCCCTGATACATTCCACTGATTCCAAATGTCGGCTAACCATCGGAGATTATTCTGTATAAAATCCACTTTGACCCTTTCTAGCAATACTGACACATAATATTTCTTTAGGCAATCACCATCCTCCCTCTGATCTTTCTCCGATCGTGCCCTAACTACTGCATGATCTTCTATTACTGAAATAACCTGACACTCCATGAAAGTCCTTTATGTTGATGACTATCCCGAGGCAAATAAACTTCAAGTGTATGATGGTGTCTATGATGCATTTCAAAGAAAACAAAACAAAAAGAAATAGATTAGTAAAGAAATTAATTCACAAATATAACATAAATAACAAAATGCTTTTTAAAAAAAAATGTCCCTAAAATTTTAACAGAGTTTCGGCAGTATGACGCCTTTGGGACAAATTAATAAATTTTATTACGAGCGATATGATGTTCGTTCATCATCACCTAATTTGTAAAATCTAAAATATAGAAAGATGGTAAAAGGTTGGAAATGTTCCTCCATGTGTTCTTAAACTTCGGGTATCTAACAGAAATCCGGCATGGCTTCGCCTAGGTTCACTATATGAAGGTGAATAGGTTCTAAGGCCCCGAATTGTTCCTCACTGTCGCCTGTGAAGGCTAGTAAGGCACCCCGATAAAAGCGGGTTCAATTCGTTAGAGTATATTTTCCTATGCCCGTATGGAGGATCATCACGAAGGCATTAGGTACTTTATACTCCGGAAGTGTTTCACTAGCCCATACGGAGGATCATCACGAAGACGTAGTTACTTTACTCCCACTTAAAACGACCGAACCCGGTAGAGGGTTCATGTTATGCAAATGCAAGTGCAGTGTGTGCGGAGGAACAAAACAAACCTATCACCATCTATTCTACAGCCCTTATTCTAAATACCCCACTAAAATCAATCAATGTAAAGCATCAGTTAAGCAAACATATAAATATATGCAACAAAATAACTAGAGAACAAATAATAATGTGCATGCACATGACAAATGAACATATTTAAAACATTTTATTATTATCAAAATTCTCTTTATTATTAAAAAAAAAAGATGGGAATTAAAATTAAATACCGAGTAAAAACGAACAAAACCGAGACTTTGATAACACACGACTAATTGTAGGCCTGGCTCTCTAAAGTCCCCAGTGGAGTCGCCAAGCTATCGCAACCTTAAAAAATAACGACTAGTCTCATCGCAAGACTTTATTATTCATTAAGCGTGACATTAAAAGAAACAAGGAAAAGTCGACTTAATTCCTCTTGAAATAAAATGAGGGTTTGAAAACAACCTCAGAAAAAGTCATGGAGTAGCCACCAATCTTTTCTAGCTAGGTGTGATCGGCCACCTATTAAAACCGGTTTTATAAAACATTTTAAAATTAATTAAAACATTTTTAAAAACCGATTTCAAGTCTGTGTTATAAATCAGAGAAAATCGAAGAATCGGGTTCGGGACTCGGTTATGTACGGGGAAGGATTAGCACCCCCACAACGCCCGTATAAAACTGTACCTTATTAATCATGTGTTATCTCAAGTTTCGGTAAAAAGTCGATTTTTAATTTAGTATTTCAAGTTAATTCCCAATTTAAAGAAAAATAACTCCATTTTTAATTGAAAATGATCCGGAATTTATTAATTCAAAATTTTTCTATATTCCCCGACAAAATTGGCAAAATATAGAAATTTTTAGTTATTTGGATAACTTTCCGAATCATTCTCGTTTTTTGAAAGAAAGTTATTCCTTTATTAATGATAATTGATGATACTCCCTCCAGCAAACCCGGTAGAGAACTCATAAATTATTTTAACTCGGGAATTTCTTTATTTGATTGAAAATCATTATCTTTTTCAAAACATTTAAAAAAATGAATATGAACATGTGTAACATAAATAAAATGACATAGCAAAGTCTAGATAATATAATGCAACCTAAATGATATGATATAATTTAAATGGCATAGTATATTCTAGATGAAATGAAAAATCCTAAGTATCATGGTATATTCTAAGTGAAATGAAATATCCTAAATGAAATAATATATTCTATATGAAATGAAATGAGCTAGGTAACATGATATATTCTAAATTAAATAAAATGATATAAATGACATGGCAATTTTTAAATGATATGGCATATTTTAAATGAAATGGAATATTCTAAATAATATAACCTAAATGACATGGAATATGATCTAAGTGACATGAAATGACATGAAACATAATATAATGCTATCATGGAATATGCATGAAAATAAAATAATAATGCATGAATATAATATATGCTAAATGATGTGGCAAAAATAAAGGACTAAGTAAAAAGCATAGGATAACATGAAATATTCAATACCATATAACCAACAATAATCATCATAAAAAAGTGAATCAAAATAATAATAATACCATAGAAAAATATCATAGCAAAAATCACATATTAAATAAAATGCGTGAACATGGAAAATGCAATGCATGAAAATGTACTTTTTCCTTTAAATAAGGAAATCCGTATATCTAAAAAGATATCCGGCTACCTTAGGAAAATATATCAAATTAAATTTTCTAAAAAAAAAAAAAAACCTTGTGATTGTTTGAAAACAATTTTAAAGAGACTTAAATGAAGATTAAAACCCTAGACAAACCCTTTAAAAATGGCTCTAATTTCCTAAGTTTAAAATCCCGGACTTGACCACCCTTAACCCGAGGTTTATAAAATCATTTTTAAAGTTTGAAAAGACTTAGAAACTATCCTAAGACAGTAGCTAAAGCTTCTAACCAACCCCCTCTAAATGCCTTAGCCAAATTCAACAATTGTTTTTCTTTTGAATTCAAATCTGTCTCTACTGTCCCATTTTGATACACGATTTTTTTAACCTATTTTTAAAAATTCAAAAACATCTAAAAGAACTACTGGAGACTCAAAACATGTAAAACTACACGAGAAAAAATTGGCTTAATTTTTTGATTGAATATGACTACCCAAAAAAATCGGGAAAGTACAAGTATTGGATGAAAAACTGTTTTGCCAAAACACTTTTTTTTCCTTTGATAAAATCATTTAAAAATCAAAGTAAAAATGTTAGAACTCTCCTAAAGACATACAAACAGTAGCTAACACTTTTAAAAAGTTAAACAAAAATTGGCTAAGTTAGAAAATCACAAAGGTAGAATAATCAATTTGACAACTCTTTAATTTTCCACAAGTATGCTCAAGTGAGCATGACTTTGAGCCATTGATTGGCCTAAGTCATAAATCATGTGGCATGACATGGAATGCATGAAAATACAGCAAAGTGAATGCATGAAATGCATGGTTTAAAGTCTAGTGATATGGAAAATGCATGGCAAAAATAACCTAAATGCCTAGCATGAGTTTGCATGACAATAAATGCTATCCTAACTTAATATGCATGTCCTAGTGTCTAAATGACATGGGAAAGGACATGGCATATGAAAATGGCTTAATGTCTAAATGTCATGGAAAAACAACATGGCATATGAAAATTGCCTAATGCTTAAATGACATGTAAAATGACATGGAATAATAAAAATAGCCTAAAGCTAAATGACATGTAAAATGACAAGGCATATGAAAATGGCCTAATGTCTAAATGTCATGGAAAAATAACATGGCATATGAAAATGGCCTAAAGCTAAATGACATGTAAAATGACATAGAATAACAAATGACCTAAACTTAAATGACATGGAATAATAAAAATGGCCTAAAGCTAAATGACATGTGAAATGACATGGCATCTGAAAATGGCCTAATGTCTAAATATCATGGAAAAATAACATGGCATATGAAAATGGCCTAATGCTAAATGACATGTAAAATGACATAGAATAATAAAATGACCTAAACTTAAATGACATGGAATAATAAAAATGGCCTAAAGCTAAATGACATGTGAAATGACGTGGCATATGAAAATGGCCTAATGTCTAAATGTCATGGAAAAATAACATGGCATATGAAAATGGCCTAATGCTAAATGACATGTAAAATGACATAGAATAATAAAATGACCTAAACTTAAATGACATGGAATAATAAAAACGGCCTAAAGCTAAATGACATGTGAAATGACGTGGCATATGAAAATGGCCTAATGTCTAAATGTCATGAAAAAATAACATGGCATATGAAAATGGCCTAATGCTTAAAGATAATACACATGGCCGAATGGCCTAGGAACCAAAGTGTTGTGAGAAATGTCATGTAAAATGACCTAACTAAATGCTATGGAAGATGATATGAAAAATGGAAATGGTCTAAACTTTATGAAAATAGCCCTAAGATGCAAAAATATGACATAAGTCAAAAGAACAAGATGGTTAGCAAGAATATAAATATACATAAAGATAAACAATAATAGAAATAAGCAAGTTAAAGTAAGCAAATAAGTAACAAAGAGATGAGCTCCATGGTTGGTACACTGGACAAAGCCCCCTAACCATTATCTCTTGATTTTCATCAAGGTCTTGAAGATTTTTCAATCAAAAAGTCATAAAAAATAACTAAGGTAAGAAAAAAAAATGGAAATGAGCTCTACAATTGGTATATTGGAAAAAGCCCACCCTAACCATTATCACTTGATTTTTCATCAAAATCATGAAGCCTAACCATTGTTTTATTTATTTTTTGAAAAGCAATAACAACAAGAAAGATGTAAAAAAATGATAGGAAATCACATGGAAAACAAGAAATAAAGCATGAGGAAGAAGAAGAAAAATGGTAGTAGCAATGGTAGAATGGAAACCTTAACAAAAGCTTTTCTTCCTTTCTTTTCTTTAAAAAACCTTTTTTTTTCTCAATTAGCTACTGACTTCCCTTCTCAAATGCTCAGACACTTAAGGAAAAATAAAACATTCCCCCCTCTCTCATGCTTGGTCGAATGGCCCCTCAACCATTGGATGATTTTTGCACTTTTTCTCCTCCAATCTTGGCCCTTAGATTAAGAAATTTTCATGACAACATAAAAATGTCATCTTTCCAATTGATAGAAGCCCTTAAAATGTGTACTCAGCCCTTGTAATAACCTCATCCCTTAACATGCACTCCCTTGCTTGCCCCTTTGAGTGCCTACCCTTGGATGAGTTGTGCTCATCTTTCTTCTTCCATTCTTGGTCATTGGATGAGGACAACGTAAAAATGACATCTTGTAGATTAAATCCAGCACTTAACATGTGTACTCAGCCCTTGTAGATGGCCTAAGCCATTGGATAAAAAGTGACAATCCCATGCACTCCCTTGCTTGGCCGAATGGATGCCCATATTTGGATGAATTGTGCTCATATTTTTTCTTCCATTCTTGGCCATTAGATGAGGGTTCTTTCATGACAAATAAAAATTTCATCTTGGCATTTAAACTTGGCCATTGGATGGTGCATTCAACTTTTCTACAAGGCACCTAAGCTATTGGATGAAAGAGGGACCATTTGCAAGGAGCTAGTGGTAGCATGTGAGCTTGATAGTGAGTAAGGAATTAAATTGATCAAGCTTCCTTCTTCTCTTCTATGCTGGCTGATCAAAGGAGGTAAAATCCAAGCAATTCCTTCTTCTTTCATATTTTTCTTAATTATAAATTTGCCCTTTTCGGTTTCTTCGATAAAATAACCTCTTTGACCCCCGAACCTAAATAAATAGCGAACGGACTCCAAATTCAAATTTTCTTTTTCCAATACTGCCAAAATAATAAAAAATTTAATTCTTGAAGTTTTCAAAAAAGTTTGAGTCCATTTGCTATTTATTTGGATTTTTTCTTCCAAAATTGCCCTTTTGTGCACCCGGACTTTCACCAATTTTAAACGAGCTTCAAATCCATATTTTTCTTCACCAATATATTCCAAATAATTTAAAAGTGTGATCTGGAAGTTTTCATAATTTTTGGAACTCATTTGTTATTTTTTGGGGATTTATCTTCTTGAATTTCTACATAGTGGACCCGGGATTTGGCCATTTTGCAAATGAACTCCGAATTAAGATTTTCTTTCACCAATCTCTTACAAATAATTTAAGAATGAGATCTGCAAATTTTCAAAATTTTTGGAGCTCATTTACAATTTTTTCGGGATTTATCCTTTTGAATTTGGCCATTTTGCAAATGAACTCCGAATCAAGATTTTCTTTCACCAATCTCTTCCAAATAATTTAAGAATGAGATATGCAAATTTTCAGAATTTTTGGAGCTCATTTACTATTTTTTCGGGATTTATCCTTTTGAATTTCTACATAGTGGACCCAGGATTTGACCATTTTGCAAACGAACTCCGAATCAAGATTTTCTTTCGCCAATCTCTTCGAAATGATTTAAGAATGAGATCTGCAAATTTTTTGAATTTTTGGAGTTCATTTGCTATTTTTCCCAAATTTTCCAATTTTGCCATTTTGCCTCCGGAGCCCAGTTTTGCTCAAAACAAGTTCGATTTTCAGATTTTCTTCAAACTGAGCCTTGGGCTATCCTTATATAATCGCTCCTCATCAATTAGGGGCTTTAGTCTTACCGAATCGGGTCATTTCTGTAATTCTTCCAAATTTCACCAAAATCCACCAAAAACCCTAATTCTCGATTTTCTTCCGAATTAACTTTTCTTTCAATTTTTCTTTCAAGTAGCTTCTCCATTACCTAGAGACAGTGCTTATCTTTCATTTGGGACCTTCAATTTCGACCAATTTGATCGTTCATGCATTTTTCACCAAATTTCCCAAACTAGGGTTTCCTTTCTACTGAGATTTCGTAACCCAACTTCCGACCTCCGTATCTTTCAATGTAGACCTCGGATTATCAAAATTCTTTCACCATCTTTCAATTTTAAATTCAAATCTTGATTTTCAAAGTGGGTTGACTTTTTTAGTAGTTGACTTTTTGGGGTTGACTTTTTCAAGTTTGACTTTTTCTGTCTGCTTTCTTAGACCAAGTCATGCAGTACCACTTGTAGGATGAGAAAAGTCTTTTTGCATTCTGAAACATCAATTTAGGATGAAGACATACCTGATTTAATGGTCCGGACAAAATTAGGTGTCTACAGCAGCCAAGGTTTTTTCAAAATAAGTAAAGGTTGGTGACTTGCAGCTAACTTAATATGTTTAAAGAAAGAAATCAAACTTGGCAGCCAAGGCATGTAGAAATAAGGAATGTCATAGCTGATTTAAGTCTCCTACTTTGACAAGGATTAGCTTCAAGGAAAGATTCTTGCAATTAATGCAAGTTGACATTCACTAATCCTATTTGTCGCAACCTAAAAAATAAACAAGTCTCATCGCAACACTTTATTATTCGTTGAGCGTGACATTAAAAAAACCCGAGGAAAAGTCGACTTAACTCCTCTTGAAAAATGAAGGTTTTGAAAATGACCTTGGAAAAGACATAGAGTCGCCACCAATCTTTTTTAGCTAGGTGTGATTGGCCACCTATTAAAACTGGTTTTATAAAATATTTTAAAATTAATTAAAACATTTTTTAAAACCAATTTCAAGTCTGCGTTTCAAACCAGAGAAATCAAAGAAGCGAGTTCGGGACTCGGTTACGTGTGCAGAAGGATTAGCACGCCCACAACGCCTGTATAAAACGGTACCTTATTAATCATGTGTTATCTCAAGTCTCGGTAGAAAATCGATTTTAGATTTAGTATTTCAAGTTAATTCCCAATTTAAAGAAAAATAATTCCATTTTTAATTGAAAATGATCCGGAATTTATAAATTCAAAATTTTCCTATATTCCCCAACAAACGTGGCAAAATATAAAAAAATTTATTAGTTTGAAAATTTTTCGAATCAATCTCATTTTAAAGAAGATATTCCGTTATTAATGATAATTGATGATATCTTCCCCAGCAAACCCGGCAGAGAACTCATCAATTATTTTAACTCGGGAATATCTTTATTTTATTGAAAATCATTACCTTCTTCAAAACATTTAAAAAAATATGAATATGAATATGTGTGACATAAATAAAATGACATAGCAAATTATAGATAATATAGTGCAACCTAAATGGTATGATATAATTTAAATCTCTTAGCATATTCTAAATGAAATGAAATATCCTAAGTCACTATGATATATTCTAAATGAAATGAAACAACCTAGATAACATGATTATATTCTACATGAAATGTAATATCCTAAGTCATATGATATATTCTAAATGAAATGAAATATCCTAAGTAACATAATGAAATGAAATAACCTAGGTAACATAATATATTCTACATGAAATGAAATAACCTAGGTAACATAATATATTCTATATGAAATGAAATAATTTAAATGACATGGCAAATATAAATGATATGACATATAATCAGAATGACATGAAACATAAAATAATGCTATCATATAATATGCATGGAAATAAAAATAAAAATAATAATGCATGAACATAGTATATGCTAAATAATATGACAAAAATAATTAAATAAAAAGCATAGGATATCATGAAGTATTCAAAACCATATGACAAATAATATATTATCAAAAATTTAAATCCAAGATAATAACACCATCATGAAAAATTAAATATAGCAAAAATTACATATTATATAATTTGCATAAATATGGAAAATGCAATGCATGAGAATGTATTTTTTTCCTTTAATTAAGGAATTCCGTATATTTAAAAAGATATCCGGCTACCTTAGGAAAATATATCAAATTAAATATTCTAAAACCAAAATACTTTGTGATTGTTTGAAAACAATTTTGAAAAGCTTAGATTAAAAATAAAAACTTACCTAAACCCTTTTTAAAATGGCTCTAATTTCCTAAGTTTAAAATCCCAGACTTGACCACCCTTAACCCGAGACTTAAAAAATCATTTTTAGATTTTAAAAAGGCATAGAAACTACGCTAAGTCAGTAGCTAAACTTCCTAATCAGCCCCCTCTAAGTAACTTAACCAAAACAAAAAAATGATTTTCCTTCAAATTCAATTCTGCCTCCACTTTCCAGTTTTAAAGCACGATTTTTTATACTATTTTTAAAAATAAAAAAAAAACATAAAAAAATACTCGAGACTAGGGACACGTAAAAATACACGGGAAAAAATCGGCTTAATTTTCTGATTAAAGATGACTACCCAAAAAAATAAAAAAAGTACGTGTATTGGGTGAAAAAACTGTTTTACCAAAACACATTCTTTTGCCTTTGATAAAATCATTTAAAAATTAAAGTAAAAATATTAGAGAATCTCTAAATGACTCATAAACAGTAGCTAACACTTTTGAAAATTTGGACAAAAAATTGGCTTAAGTAAAAAAAAATCACAAAGGTAGAATAATCAATTTGACAACTCTTTAATTTTCCACAAGTATGCTCAAGTGAACATGACTTTGGACCATTGATTCACCTAAGTCATAAGTCAAGTGGAAAGGACATGAAATGCATGAAAAATACAGCAAATATGATGCATGAAATGCATCATTTAAAACCTAAATGACATGAAAAATGCAAGGCATCAATAAAATGACCTAGACCTAAATGAACTTGCATGGCATTTAATGCAACCTAGGTCTAAAATGCATGAATATGCATGGCAAAACAAACCAATCCTAAACCTAAAATATGCATGGCAATAACACAAACATATGGCATGCTTAAACAAAATACTCAACCAAATATCATGAAAATGCAAATCTATCAACCAACATAACAAAAATGCACACACAAATCATACAACATGAAGGTGGCCGAATGGTCTCATGCTTAAAATGAGCATGGCATTTTCACAAACACATGATATACTAACATGTATAGCTAAAGAATAATGCTCAAATCATGCAAATATAAAGTAAAGGCATGAAAACCAATAAGCATTTTCACAAACACATGGATTACAAAATATAAAACATAAACAAACTTAAACATTTTGAAAACAGAAAAATAAAAAATGCAAGACAAGTAAATTAAACATGATAACAAGATAATAGACTCAAAAATAGAAACAAGCAAGCAACCAAATTAAAACAAGCTTCATATTTATGTATTAGAAGAAGATTTAAAGCATCAAAACTTGTTAAATATCAAGAATAACATGAAATAAAAAATGCAAATAGCAACTATCAAAAAGCTAGACCATTCGGCCACCCTTGTAACAAAAAGAAAAAAAAAATATTTCAAAGCTTCTTTCCAAGAAAGTATGAAGAAGAACTTGAAGAAGAATATTAAAAACACTTATTTTAAAAGAAAAATCAAAAGAAACTCACCAAAATAGTAATCAAAACAGCAAATCAAGAATGAAAAATCAAAGAAAGTGCAAGAGTATGGTGCTTAAAGCAACCTCTAGAAGCTATCTTTCAAGCTTTTTCTCTTCTAACTTTCTTTTATTTTCTAAAATTTTCTTTTTGCCTTTCAACAATGGAGAGAAAAATCAGCCAAAACCAAGAGAGAATAGAGAGTGAATAGCTCAAAATGAAAGAGAGAGTGTTCCCCTTGTAGTGGCCGAATAGCCCTCCCTAGGCTAGGATGTTGTCATATTTTCTTCGACCAATTTTCATCCAAAGGCTATTGATCCAAGATGTTTCAAAAAATAAAATTATCACCCTTATATTAGGCCATCAGCTATCCACAATTACAGCCATTCAAGAATCTTAAGCCATTATGTTGACACTCTCCCTCTTCATGCATTGGTCCATGTGGCTTATTTGCAAAGGCTTGATCAAAATATAACTAACTTACTCTTCATTGTTGGTCTTTTGATTAAAAATAAGAAAATGTATACCTATTCTTGGGCCTTGGCCGGCCAACCCCTTTTCTTCTAGCCCATGGTTCATTTTTTTAAAAGGCAAGAAAAGCCCTTTTCGATTTCTTGGGTAAAATGACCTTTTTGCCCCCCGAACATAAATAAATGGCAAACGGACTCCAAATTCAAATTTATTTTTTCAATACTTTCAAAATAATAAAAATTTGAATTCTGGAAGTTTTCAAAAAATTTCGAGTCCATTTGCTATTTATTTGGATTTTTTCTTCCAAACTTGCCCTTTTATGCTCCCAAACTTTACCATTTTTTAAACGAGCTCCAAATCCAGATTTTTCTTCACCAATCTCTTCCAAATAATTTAAAAGTGTGATATGGAAGGTTTCATAAATTTTGGAACTCATTTGGTATTTTTTCGGGATTTATCTGCTTGAATTACTACATAGGGGGCCCGAGATTTGGCCATTTTGCAAACGAACTCCGAATCCAGATTTTCTTTTGCCAATCTCTTCTAAATAATTTAACAATGATATTTGCAATTTTTCAAAATTTTTGGAGTTCATATGCTATTTTTTCGGGATTTATCTTCTTGAATTTCTACATAGGGGACCCGGGATTTGGCCATTTTGCAAACGAACTTCGAATCAAGATTTTCTTTAACCAATCTCTTTGAAATGATTTAAGAATGAGATCTGCAATTTTTTTAGAATTTTTGGAGTTCATTTGCTATTTTTCCTAAATTTTCCAATTTTGTCCTTTCGCCTCCGAAACCCGATTTTGCTCAAAACAAGTCCGATTTTCAGATTTTTTTCAAACTGAGCCTTAGGCTATCCTTTTTTAGTCACTCCTCATCCATTAGGGGCTTTAGTCTTACCGAATCGGGCCATTTCTATAATTCTTCCCAATTTCATCGAAATCCACCAAAAATCCTAATTCTCGGTTTTCTTCTGGATTGACTTTTCTTTCAGTTTTTCTTTCAAGTGGCTTCTTCATTACCCATAGTCAGTGCTTATCTTTCATTTGAAACCTTCAATTTCGACCAATTTGATCGTTCAAGCACTTTCCCCAAATTTCTCGGATTTGGGTTTTCTTTCTATTGACTCTCCATAACCCAACTTTCGAACTCCATATCTTTCGATGTAGACCTCGGATTATCAAAATTCTTTCGCCATTTTTCAATTGAACTTCAAATCTTGATTTTAAAAGTGGGTTGAATTTTTTAGTAGTTGACTTTTTGAGGTTGACTTTTTGGGGTTGACTTTTTTCAAGTTTGACGTTTTATGCTCGCCTTCTTAGACTAAGTCCTGGAGTACCACCTGCAGGATGAAAAAAGTCTTTTTACATTCTGAAACATCAATTTAGGAAGAAAACATACATGTTTTAGTGGTCCGGACAAAATTAGGTGTCTACAGCTGCCCCTCTTTCGCTATTGCTGAGAATAAGGAATCAGGCAAAGATAAACAAATACTAATTTTGTCCGGTTAGTGAAATCATATGTGAAGGGAAGGGAAAGGGGTTTTTTTTTCATTTTTTTCATTCATTTTTCTTCTTCTTTTTCTTCTTCTTTTTTTTTTTTTTTTGAAAAAAAACTGTAAATAGAATATATTGTCCTTAAATTGAATTCCCTGACTAATCAAGGCTCAACCCGTCTTAAGAAAACGAGTTCGATTTGCAAGAGAAGAAAAGACCTCGACGATGGTTTCGAGGGCTTAACCTATCTTGTGCTAAGCTGTGTTTAAAATTCTGGGTATCTCCTCCAGAAGCTTCGGCTATAACCATTAAAAACTTGCTCAAGCAAATGTAAAACTCTGGATATCTCCACTAGAGGCTTTAGCTATCACCACCAAAGACTTGTTCAAGCAAATGTAAAACTCTGGATATCTCTACCAGAGGCTTTGGTTATCACCACCAAAGGTTTGTTCAAGAAAATGTAAAAACTTTGGAAACTTACACCTGGAGGTCTTAAAAATGGTGCCTGGAGGTCCTAAAAATGGTGCTCGGAGGCTTTACCCGTGATTTGAAAAAAATGCGTTGTATACGACTTTAACAATTATGCCAGGAGGTCTTAAGAATGGGGCCCAGATGCCTTACCCGTGATCTGAAAATACCTTGAAGACGGTCTCAAGGCTCGACTCATTTGATAAACAGAATGAATTCAATTTAAAACAAAAGGAAATACCTCGACGGTGGTCTCAAGGCTCAACTCATTTGATAAAACAGAATGAATTCGATTTAAAACAAAAGAAAATACCTCGACGGTGGTCTCAAGGCTCGACTCATTTGATAAAATAGAATGAATTCGATTTAAAACAAAAGGAAATACCTCCACAGTGGTCTCAAGGCTCGACTCATTTGATAAAACAGAATGAATTCGATTTAAAACAAAAGGAAATACCTCGACGGTGGTCTCAAGGCTCGACTCATTTGATAAAACAGAATGAATTCGATTTAAAACAAAAGGAAATACCTCGACGGTGGTCTCAAGGCTCGACTCATTTTGATAAAACAGAATGAATTCAAATTTAAAACAAAAGGAAATACCTCGATGGTGGTCTCAAGGCTCGACACATTTGATAAAACAGAATGAATTCGATTTAAAACAAAAGGAAATACTAAGAATGATTATGGGTTTGGTTCATTTGGAAAAAATAAATTTAACTTGAAAATGAAAGGAACATACCTCGGCGGCAGTCTCGGGGCTCGACTTATTTGAGAAGCAAAATGAGTTCGATTTGGAAAGGAAACATACCTCGACGGTGATCTCTAGGCTTGACTCATTTGAAAAACAGAACGAGTTCACTTTGGGGAAGTCCAAGTTTTCTTGATTTCTGCAATGTTAGCTAAATGCAATGATGAGAATGACATGCTTTGCAAATGCTTATATGTTTCCTAAGAATGAATGCAATCAAATGATTGTGTCATGATTTCTAATCCATGGTTTCTTTGAGGTTCACAGATTATCCAACTTCATGATAGAGTCTTCAATTGTTCGCTGATGCCCCACTTAAGGAATTCTTCACTCAAGATAACTTGTCAAACAGTCTCAGTTTCTAACTTTCGCTGAAATTCACAAATTTTCTGACTTCGTGATGGAGTCTGCAACACGTTCACTATTTTCTTTTCTTGGTGAACTTTCCAAACCTTTCCCAAGATTTAAATCTATTCCTTAGTAATACTCTGAAATCCTTTTTGTTTAAAGATTTTTTTTTTACTAATCATCATTCAATTTAATAACAATCATAATGCATCTCGAAAATGTATGAAAGAAAATATGAATCAAGCAAAAATGTCATAAAAAAGATGACAAGAATTTATTGCAAGAAATGTTTTAAAATAGTAAAAATAAATATCAAGGATATAAGAAACAAATGTAAAGTTATAGGTTGTAGATGTCCCGGATGCGGAATATCTTGGACCCCTCCTTTTCAAACCATCTAAAATTTCTCTTGAACAAGCAATTTACTTGGGTAACCTCTCGGCTTCCGTAGTTACATCAGATTGAGTTGTTCCCCTTTCTTCTGATTTTCAGATGCTTTCTCCCCCTTTACACGGAGCATTGATTCGAACTTTGATTAGTACGTGAGCCTCCCTTTGCAGGTTTTCAACTCAAGTGTCCTCCATTCGGTATTAAGTCGCCCTTTGCGTGTTTTTAGCTTAAACCTTTCATTTTACATTCTTTTTCATTTCCATTTTTTCGTATTCTACCATGCATTTGAGAATTCTAAATGCTTCCAAGCTAAAAATATCAAATCAAAAGATGGGATGAATTATGAGGATAACCTTTCAAATTAAATATCCATACTTGATCAAAATGGGCTTTTAAAGCACGTAATGTAGGCCAAGGTTCAGGTTTAGAAAGAAAGGATAAAATAGGCCAAAAATGTGTTTAAGGGTGATTGAATCAAGGATCATTTGCTGAGGAGAACTCATTCTTGAAACATTTGTCCCTTTTTTGGACTTTCTTTTCTTTTTCTTTTTTTGCTTTATTGGCTTTCATTTGCCACATTTTTTTTATGGCTTTCTTTTTGCCATGATTTTTTATTATTTTTTCTACTATTTGCCCTCCAGTGTAGAGGATGATCCTTGATCAAGGTTTAAAGAAAGGAATAATTCCTAAGGCTCAAAGGGGTGACTAAGGATAATTTCTTTTTAGTGAAACGAATATGAAAGATGGCCATTCATCACATCAAGCATGAATACTCTCATTAGAAAGCAATCCACAGGGGAAATAGATATGTAGAATTTCCATTTTTACACTTGGAATCATTCGAATTTTCATGTGCACAGCATCACACTATTTTTTTTAAGCAAAATACTTCTTCAGTTCATCAGCATTCACGGGATTTCTGAAATCCTCCCCGTCCATTCTAGTTAAAATCAATGCTCCTCCAGAAAAAGTTCTTTTTACCATATAGGATCCTTCCCAATTCGGAGCCCATTTTCCTCTCGGGTCCTTCACTATAGGGAGAATTTTCCTAAATACCAACTCCCCCTCTCGAAACTGTCTGGGACGAACTTTCTTATTGTGGGCTCGAATCATCCTTTTCTAATACAACTGCCCGTGACAAATTGCTTTCAATCTTTTCTCCTCGATGAGATTCAACTGTTCATAACGAGCTCTAAGCCATTTTGCTTCCTCTAGGCCAACTTCCATCAAAACCCGAAGTGAAGGGATCTCAACTTCAATAGGTAGCACTGCTTCCATCCCATATACCAAAGAAAACGGCGTTGCCCCTATAGATGTACGGACCGAAGTACGATATGCATGAAGAGAAAAAGGCAAGATCTCATGCCAATCCTTGTACACATCAGTCATCTTCTCAACAATCTTCTTGATGTTCTTGTTAGTTGCTTCTACTGCCCCATTCATCTTCAGACGGTAAGGTGCCGAATTATGATATGTGATCTTGAACTGAGTACACACTTCTCTCATCATCTTATTGTTCAAATTGAGAGCATTATCCAAAATAATTCTTGCTGGCAACCCGTAACGGCATATGCTTTCTTTCTTAACAAATCTACATATCACCGACTTTGTTACATTCACATAGGAAGCAACTTCTACCCACTTTGGGAAATAATCTATGGCCACCAAGATGAAACGATGTCCATTTGAAGCTTTCGGGGTAATAGGCCCGATCATATCCATTCCCCACATTGAAAAAGGCCATGGTACAGTCATGACATGTAATGGCAATAGCGGCACATGAATCTTATCTGCATATATCTAGCATTTATGGCACTTCCGGTAATAACTAATACAATCTCCTTCTATTGTCAACCAATAATACCCTGCCCTCATAATCTGCTTAGTAAGCATGTGACCATTAGCATGAGTGCCACATATCTCTTCATGGACCTCTTCTATAATTCTCCGAGCTTCGATAGATCCGACACATCTCAACAAGACTTGGTCTTTTCTTTTCTTGTAGAGAATTTCACTGTATAGAACAAAACCCATTGCTAGCCTTCTCAGAGTCCTCTTTTCATTTTCTATTGCTTGTTCTGGATACTGTTGACTCTTGATGTATTGCAAGATGTCATTATACCAAGGGAGGCCATCTGCTTCTTCTTCAATACTCAGACAGTGGGCAGGAGACTCATATACACTCATCTTTATTGGCATAACTTCAGCCCCTTCATTCACTTTAAACATTGATGACAAAGTAGCGAGAGCATCTGCCATTCGGTTTTCTTCTCGAGGAAAGTAATTGAAATTCACTTCTTCAAATTCCTCCAATAAACTCAGTATGAGTTCTCGGTATCGAATTAGCTTTGTATCTCGGGTTTCCCGTTCTCCTCGTAGCTAGTATATCACGAGGGCTGAGTCTCCGAAAACTTCCAATACTTTGATCTTTCTGTTTACTGTAGCATGAAGGCCCATAGTACACGCTTCATACTCGGTAGTATTGTTTGTACAATCAAAATCCAATCTAGCAGTGAAAGAATAATAATCTTCTTCTGGGGTTATGAGGACTGCACCAATTCCATGCCCTATGGCATTAGATGCGCCATCAAAATATATTTTCCATACTTTGTTTTTCAGAAAAATCTCATCTGCTTGTGAAACATACATCAAATCTTCATCCGGGAAGTCAAAGTTCAATGGCTCACAATCTTCCACTGCCCGACTTGCTAAGAATTCAAACACTGCACTGCCCTTGATAGCTTTTTGACTTACATATACAATGTCGTATTCTGACAATAAAACTTGCCATCTTGCTGTCTTCCCTAACAAAGAAGGTGCTTCCAACATGTACTTGATTGGATCTAGCTTGGAAATCAACCACGTTGTGTGGTACAACATGTACTGTCTAAGTCTTTGAGTAGTCCAAGCTAAGGCACATCACAACTTTTCTACCGATGAATATTTCAACTCATAATCTGTGAACTTCTTGCTGAGGTAGTAAACTGCCTGTTCTTTCTTTCCAGTCTCATCATGCTGCCCCAAAACACAACCCATGGATCTCTCAAATACTAATAAATACAGTATCATTGGTTTATCCGGAACATGTGGCATTAATACTGGTGGGTTGGATAGATAATGTTTAACCTTTTCAAATGCAATCTAACAACCTTCATCCCATTCTCTTGGATCACGTTTTCGAAGTAACTTAAATATTGGATCACATTTGTCAGTTAACTGAGAAATAAACCGAGCAATGTAATTCAATCTCCCCAGAAAGCCTCTTACTTCCTTTTGAGTACGAGGTGGTGGCAAATTCTGAATGACCTTCACTTTATTCGGGTCAATCTCAATTCCTTTTTTGCTAACGACAAAACCCAACAATTTTCCCGAGATGACTCTAAAAGTGCATTTTGCCGGATTTAGCTTGAGTCTAAACTTTCTTAGTCATTTGAAGAGCTTCTTAAGATTTCCAATATGCTTCTCTTCTCTTTGTGACTTTGCAATCATATCATCAACATAGACCTCAATTCCCTTATGCATCATATCATGAAACAAGGTCACCATGGCTCTCTGATATGTTGCCCCAGCATTCTTCAACCCAAATGGCATTACCTTGTAGCAGAAGGTTCCCCACATTGTAACAAATATGGTTTTCTCCATATCTTCTGGTGCCATCTTAATCTAATTGTATCCTAAGAATCCGTCCATGAAAGAAAATAAAGAACACTTTGTCGTATTATCCACCAGAGTATCAATATGGGGCAAAGGGAAATTATCTTTAGGGCTGGCCTTGTTCAAATCTCGGTAATCAACGCACGTCCGCACCTTGCCATCCTCCTTTGGTACTGGAACAATATTTGCCACCCATTTTGGATATTTTGCCACCTCTAAGAATCCAGCATCAGGTTGCTTCTTCACCTCCTCTTTTATCTTTAACAACATGTCTGGCCTCATTCTTCTAAACTTTTGCTGAATTGGTTTGCATTCTAGCCTTAAAAGGAGCTTATGAACCACAATATCCGGATCCAAGCCTGGCATGTCTTAGTAAGACCATGAAAATACATCCAAATATTCTTGGAGCAAGGCTATCAATTCACCCTTTATTGATGATGACAATGAAGTTTTGATTTTGACTTCCTTTATCTCTTCACCATTTCCTAGATTTACCATTTCTAATAATTCCATATGAGAAAGTACTTGTTTCTCCTCTTGTTATATTTTCCTTAATAAATTCCGAGGTAGACCATAATCTTCAGTATCTTCGTTAGCCTCAAAATCACCCGTGCAAATAGGTTTTTCAAAATCAATTTCAGAATTACTGACGGGAAGGTCCTTATATTCCGCATTCGTACACCTGTAAATAGGTGGAGAAAAAACAATATAGGAAAATATATATAATGAAAACAAAATAAATAACAAAAATGAAAGAATATGGACACATCAATATGAATAAAATGCATTGTGCTTGTTATTTATTGAATGAAAATGTTTAAACAAAAAGCCCATTACAGAAAAAAAACTCTTAATATCTCTGGGTAAAGATAATTAAGATTGTTTTTTAAAGTATTACGCTGGAATAGACTTAAAAACTATGGGCAACTCAGTCGTACTCCAATTGGTCAGTTTATATCCTGGTGGACAAGGTTGCACCATCCAATTCGCACTGTCACTTTCCATCCCTTCTTTCCCGATCATGCAAATCACCATATCCTGAATCTGCCCCCTTTTATTCACATGGAATTTTTCAAAAGTTTGCTCGATCATTATGAGTACATCCTCTAAATTCTTTTCCCCGAATAGAAAACAGCAAAGCGAAAGTTGTGAAGGATTGATGGGAAAGTCATGGGTTCCCATTCAATATCCATACCCGCGAGACAGGTCATCCTCCTTTGTTGATTTCTTTCAACTTGTTTCCTCCTCTCATGGGCCTTCGGAAGATACCCTAAGCCAAATCGATCTTTCTTTCATACTGTTTCCATTGCTTGGGCCATCCCTTGAAGATATTTCCCAAACCCTACAGCCTTTTCCCACTGTGGTTCTTACTCCCAGCCTTGTGTTCTTGGACAATCTTGGTTTTGGAATGTTTCATCCTTCAGCAACGAAAATCGCATTTACCAATTCCAAAGAACGAAAAGAACATTCTACAGCATCTTCATTAGGTTCAACATAAGGAGATTCAGTAGATGCAGAGGCTATTATGTCTTCTTCTCTTGATATAGTGATCAAACGGCCTTCCATCACAAATTTCAGCTTTTGGTGGAGAGACGAGGGTACAGCCCCTGCTGAATGTATCCACGGCCATCCCAACAAGTAGGATGGATTAATATCCATGACCTGGAAGTTCATCGTATAAGTGCATGGTCCTATTTCCAGAGGAACCTCAATAGTTCCCATTACCTCTCTCTTGGTACCATCGAAAGCCCTGACTATTGTGCAACTTGGTACCATATAAGACATATCAACTGGCAACTTAGATAGAGTTGCCAAGGGCATTACATTTAACGAAGAACCATTATCCATAAGCACCCTTGGTAGTATATGCCCCTTGCAGGTGGTTGTTATGTGAAGAGCCTTTGTGGACCCAATACCATTGGGTGGTATTTCATCATAACTGAAAAATATATGGTCGTCTGCCGCAATGTTTCCCACCAGCCTGTCTAACTTTTCTAACGATATGTTGTTAGCCACGTATGCCTGATTCAACACTCTTAATAGGGCATTTCTGTATGGCTCTGAGTTTAATAGCAAAGATAAGATGGAGATTCTTGCTGGCTGACGCTACAATTGCTCAACCACACTATACTCACTATGTTTTATGAACTTCAAAAACTCGCGGGCCTCCTTATCGTTTACTGGTTTTTTTATCCTATTTATCTGGGCTGATCCCCTCTCTGCTTCTTTTGGAAAATCCATCTCAATATGGATTGGTTCAACTGCTTTCTTCCCTTTGTCCAGTCCTCTATCATTTCTTGTTCATCCCTGTTCAACAACCTCAGGGGCATAACACCTTCCACTTCATGTTAAATGCCCCAAACCTGTAATATCTTGCTGACTTGAAGACCCGAGCATAACCATACTCCAGTCATATTTCCATGGTGTAGTTTTGTTTTCCTTGTATGAAAAGGAAGAAGGAAAATCTATGATGAGCTTAGATGCAATTTCCTCAACAATCGGAGTAGTCTTCTCTGGTTCATCATAATAGATGAGCAAAGGTCTTCCTATTCCATAGCCAGCTGCATTTTAAATAACCTCTACTTCCTCCTCTGTCTCATCGTAAAATTGGGCCTCTCCATTATGCATCATCTTTTGGACTTTAGCCAAAAAGTCCCCGTAGTCCTATATGATATGACCTGAACATTTATGGAATGGGCACCAATTTTGCACCCTCTTTGCAACCATTTTTAAACTGTCTGCATCCCCCACCATTCCTGCCTTAACCATCTCGATCCATGCTATTAACATCGGAGTCTTGACTTCCCTGCCATCCTTTTCTAACCTTCTGACTTCCCATGTCAATACTGCATTTACCCAATTCTCAGCATGATCGGGCAATGAAATTCCTGCTACATTCGGCCCATTCTTTGACCCAAACTTTACAACTCCGATATTAATTAAACTTTGGACTTTCTTTTTGAAGGCAATGCAATCCTCCGTTGAATGCCCCTGAATTCCTGCATGATATGTGCAGTTGGTATTTGCATTGTACCACCTTGGGTATGGTGGGTTCAAAGGTTTAAGATATACGGGCACGACAAGTTGGCCTTGCAGTAGTTTAGGATATAGCTCACCATAGGTGGTAGAAATGGGATCAAACTGGGGTTTTTGATCGTTCCTTGGTGAACGATAGTCATTGCGTGCGGGACCTTCAGTGCTTGGGATAGTATTTCGAGAAAGGGTTATCTGTGGGGATATACTAGTTGGAAACGGCTGTTGTGGTATATTGGTATAGGGGAATGGATTTTGGGTAAGGTGGTTCACATTGGGGTAGTAAGGATTATACCCTGGGTAAGGTGTGTAAGGTGTCGGAGATGCATAAGATGTAGTAGGAATATAGGGCCTGGGAGGTATGTATGGTGTAGGAGATGTATAGGGGTATTGATTGAAACTGACTGCATGTGTCTCCTCCTTCTTCTTTGCAGGAAAAACTCTCTTCGGGATAGCAGACTCACCCCCTTCCATTTTCCCATTCTTAATAGCAGACTCTATCATCTCCCCAGATATTACCATATCTACAAAGTCCTTGGTGGCACTTGCCACCAATTTATCATAATAAGGTACTTTCAAGGTATTGATGAAAAGCACTGTAGTTTCGTTGTTGGTTAAAGGGGGTTGCACTTGTGTAGCCGGGTCTCTCTATCTCTAAGAATATTCTTTAAAGCTTTTAGTAGCTTTCTTTTCCATGTTTTGGAGAGTTAGACGGTCAGGCACCATGTCTATCACATGCTTGTATTGTTCCATGAAAGCTTTGGCTAGATCCATCTAGGAATGGATCTTAGTACGGGTAAGATGGTTATACCACCGAGTTGTGGACCCTATCAAGCTATCCTGAAAATAATGGATAAGCAGTTTTTCATCTTCATCATGTCCGGTCATCTTCCGGCAATACATGGTCAGATGCGCTGATGGGTTGGTAGTTCCGTTATATTTTTCAAATTATGGTACTTTGAACTTTGGAGGAATCACCAGACCGTGCACTAAACTCATCCCTTTGGCATCTAGACTGCCAAATAACTCTGCTCCTTCAACTGCCCTCAATCTTTCCTCCAGCAGCTGATATTTTTTCTAGGACTCTTCCGTTTCAACCCTCTTCAGTTCAGTCATCTTTGCGCTTTCCTTTTCGGCTAATTCCTCAAAGTCTGGAATGTCCACATCAATTAGATCAACCCCAATATTACCCCTTTTAAGACCAAAATTCTGTGCTTCGGCCTCTGGTCGGATGTAAATATAGGATGCTGCCCCAGTCGGAAGTTCATTTGCCATAGGCTGAGATGTCTGGCCATTCTTCTATACCACCTCTGGTCGTTCTTCCTTGTTTACTGCCCCCATTCCGGTAATTGAATTTTCTCCTGGCCACTTCTGCCTCATCATGGTACTCATCATCTCCATGAATTTGGTCATTTGTTCCCGTGACTCCTCTTGAGACTTAGCCAACTGTTCTTGCAGTTTCTTTTGAATTCTTTCCATCTTTTCAATTCTAGCAAGCTGATCGTTCTTCTTAGCTCTTGCTTGAGATCGAGTATTGTAGGGATGTCAAAAGTCAGATTCTTTCTAAGTATGACCAATTGTACCTTTAGTTTTAAAAACCATGGATTAGAAATTATTGACACATTTTCTGTTTTATTTTATAAAAATGAATGAATGAATAAATGACTAAATGTTAATGAATGAACAAATAAGTAAATGACTAAGTGTATGGACATGAATGACTAATTATAAAGAATAAATGAATGGACAAATAAATAAATGACTAAGTGTATGAACAATTTATAAAGAATAAATGAATGAATGATTATAAATATAAATGAATAAACAAACAAAATATATAAAGGAAAGAACAAATGAATGATGAATGCATTTAAAAGTATTGGCCCAAGGATAATTCGAACCAAACGGTCTTTCATTGATTTCCTGAAACTAAATACATCAAAGAAAAAATATCACTGCTTAAGACAATCTGATATTCTGTCTATCCTAATTTAAAAATGCTATTACAAAACACCGGTTCTTTAGTAACTCCCTCAGATCTTGGACCTTTTTCACTGTCCTCTTTTGATTGCCTTGCTCTTCAATCTGACCCCTACTTGTTCACGGCCCTTTGACATGTCAGCAGAAGCATCGCCGTGTAAGCTTTCCTTAGCTTGTTTCTCTAAATGATTGGCTTGGGCTTTCTCATGCTTTGGTCTCTCTGTCCAATAGTTCTTCTCCTTCTTGAGGTTTTTGACTTCTTGCTCCCATTCCACGGAAGTCTTAAGAGTCCCTCTGAACTTCTTCCCCATTTGATGTCAACAACCTATCATTAACCCTCAATTCCCTCCATGTCAGGTAATTAGGTGTGACGATGTCGGCATATCTAGCTACCTCCACCCGATGAGTTTCCTTCCATGCTACTACAATCTCACGTACCTTTCCCAAGTATCCATCTTCTCCATAAGCAAATTCCAAATTACTAAGGTCATGGGTCATAGGAGTGAACTGATGGGATTCCGATTGTCTTAGTAACAACAGTGGTGCATAACTCACTCCTTCCCATACTCCCAATAATGTAATAGAAGCTTTATTTCCGCACTTGTACAACGTCGGTATAGGAGCTATCCATGGAGCTCTCCAAATTATCATCTCAGCCTTGATATTCCGGAATATGTTGATCCATTGTTCCTCAGTCCTATTTTCAAGCCAATTCACCAATTGGTGCAAAAGACTTCCATACGAGCGAAGAGGGAAATTCTCTTGTTTACAAAAATGGCTCTGAACCCATATGTAAAGGAGCTGTATACAACCTATAAAACGCTCTTTTCCTTCCAGTCTATAGAAATTCAGGGATCGGATTGTTTTTGCAATAATTGTCGGGGCTGGGTTTATCCTCTGCTCAAGCCTCTAAAAACATCAAATATCGCCACATCTACATACCCTAATATCTTTGGGAAGATAACTAAACCATAGATAGCCAAAGCAAAAATACTCCTAACTGTCTCCTTACTTGAATGGCTATGGATTAAGGTCCGTAAAATATCCCATGATATATAGTAGCTTACCTCTTTTCGGACAACATGGCTTTCGACCCAATTTCTTTCCACTCTCAAAATTTCAGACACATTTTTCTTGAAATCCGGCGTCTTTGTATCCTTCAAATAAATACAGTCGGGAATAACGTTCTCAATATGCAGCAAGGTCAAATACTCCTCTATGGTTGGAGTCATATCCTCTCAGTTGAAGGTAAAACACCGATAAGCGAGATTCCAGAATTGCACCAAAGCCCGGATCACCTCACCACTGACCTTAACCTGAACTAACAGTGCTATATCCCCATAAGTCTGAGTGAAGGATTCTTTTTCTGATATGTTCCATTGATTCCATATATCCATCAATTCCCGGAGATCATTTTTCCTGATAGTAAGATCAACCTCGGCTGGCAAGCTGACACATATCCCATCTTCAAACAATCTCCATTATCCTGCTGATCTTTCTCGGACTATTTCCTAACCTCTAAATGCTTCTCGACCACTGAGACACTCTAACCCTCCATGAAAGCCCTTTTGGTTGAATATTATCCCAAGACCAATAACCTTCCATGTGCAAAAAAAAAAATGATGACAAGAATGCAAAAAAAAAAAAAAAAACAACAAAAAGAAAATGAATTAGTAACGGGAATACATTCGAATAATAAAAAAAAACCATATAATTCAAAACAATAATTATCCCTGAGGATGCCAACAAAATTTTGGCATTATAACACCCTTGGGATGAAATACCAACACTTATTACGGGCATTGTGATGTACGTTCATCATTGTCCGATTTTCAAAAATAAATGTATTCGGAAAGTGGAATAGAGGGTAAAAGGATTGGAAATATTCCTCCATGTGTTCTTAACTTCGGGATATCTAACTGGAAATCTGGCATGGCTTCCCCTAGGTTTACTATATGAAGGTGAATTAGTTCTAAAAGGCCCCGACTTATTCCTCACTGTCGTCGGTGAAGGCTAGTAAGGCATCCCGATAAAAGTGGGTTCAATTCGTTAGAGTCTATTTCCCTAGCCCATGCGGATTGTTAATCACGAAGGCTTAGGTAATTTAGTACTCCGGAAGTGTTTCTCTAGCCCATGCGGATTGTTAATCACGAAGGTTTAGTTACTTTGCTCCCACCTAAAAGGACGGAACCCAAGTATAGGATTCATGATATGCAAATGCACGTGTAGTGTAGTGTATGAGGAGAAATAACAAACCTTTCACCACCTATTCTACATCCCTTATTCTACATGCCCCAATAAGATTAAACAACATAAGTCATCAATTAATCAATAAATGAGTATATGCACCAAAATAACCAGAGAACAATTATAATATGTATGTACATGAATATGGACATATTTAAAAACATTTAACTATTTTTGAAATTATCCTTATTTTTTTAAATGTGGGAATTAAAATTAAATACCAATTAAACCAACAAAACCGAGACTTTGATAACACATGACTAATTCTAGGCCTAACTCTCTAATATTTCCCCAGCGGATTCGCCAGGCTGTCGCAATCTAAAAAATAACAAGTCTCATCGCAAGACTTTATTATTCGTTAAGCGTGACATTAAAAAAAACCGAGAAAAAGGCGACTTAATTTCTCTTGAAAAATGAAGGTTCTGAAAATGACCTTGGAAAAGACATGGAGTCGCCACCAATCTTTTTTTGCTAGGTGTGATCAGCCACCTATTAAAACCGATTTTATAAAATATTTTAAGATTAATTAAAACATTTTTTAAAACCAATTTCAAGTCTACGTTTTAAACTAGAGAAATCAAAGAAGCTGGTTCAGGACTCGGTTACGTGTGGGGAAGGATTAGCACTCCCACAACACCCATATAAAATGGTACCTTATTAATCATGTGTTATCTCAAGTCTCGGTAAAAATTCGATTTTAAATTTAGTATTTCAAGTTAATTCCCAATTTAAAGAAAAATAATTCTATTTTTAATTGAAAATGATCTGGAATTTATAAATTTAAAATTTTCCTATATTCCCCAACAAACGTGGCAAAATATAGAAATTTTTATTAGTTTGAAAATTTTCTGAATCATTTTCATTTTAAAGAAGATATTCCGTTATTAATGATAATTGATGATATCCTCCCCAGCAAACCCAGCAGAGAACTCATCAATTATTTTAACTCTGGAATATCTTTATTTTATTGAAAATCATTACCTTTTTCAAAACATTTAAAATAATATGAATATAAATATGTGTGACATAAATAAAATGATATAGCAAAGTCTAGATAATATAGTGCAACCTAAATGGTATGATACAATTTAAATCCCTTAGCATATTCTAAATGAAATGAAATATCCTAAGTCAATATGATATGTTCTAAATGAAATGACATCGCCTAGATAACATGATTATATTCTACATGAAATGTAATATCCTAAGTCATATGATATATTCTAAATGAAATGAAATATCCTAAGTAACATAATATATTCTAAATGAAATGAAATAACCTGGGTAACATAATATATTCTACATGAAATGAAATGACCTTAGGTAACATAATATATTCTATATGAAATGAAATAATTTAAATGACATGGAAAATATAAATGATATGGCATATAATCAAAATGACATGAAACATAAAATAATGCTATCATATAATATGCATGGAAATAAAAATAAAAATAATAATGCATGAACATAGTATATGCTAAATAATATGACAAAAATAATTAAATAAAAAGCATAGGATATCATGAAGTATTCAAAACCATATAACAAATAATATAATATGAAAAATTTAAACCCAAGATAATAACACCATCATGAAAATTAAACATAGCAAAAATTAGATATTATATAATATGCATGAATATAGAAAATGCAATGCATGAGAATATATTTTTTCCTTTAATTAAGGAAATCCGTATATCTAAAAAGATATCCGGCTACCTTAGGAAAATATATCAAATTAAATATTCTAAAACCAAAATACTTTGTGATTGTTTGAAAACAATTTTGAAAAGCTTAGATTAAAAATAAAAACATAGCTAAACCCTTTTTAAAATGGCTTTAATTTCTTAAGTTTAAAATCCCGGACTTGACCACCCTTAACCCGAGACTTAAAAAATCATTTTTAGAGTTTAAAAATGCCTAGAAACTACCCTAAGTTAGTAGCTAAACTTCCTAATCAGCCCCCTCTAAGTATCTTAACCAAAACAGAAAAATGATTTTCCTTCAAATTCAATTCTGCCTCCACTGTCCAGTTTTAAAGCATGATTTTTTTACCCTATTTTTAAAAATCCAAAAAAAATCTAAAAAATATAATGGAAACTCAGGACACGTAAGACTACAAGAGAAACAATCGGCTTAATTTTTTGATTAAAGATGACTACCCAGAAAAATTGAGAAAGTACGAGTATTGGGTGAAAAAACAGTTTTGCCAAAACACATTCTTTTGCCTTTGATAAAATCATTTAAAAATCAAAGTGAAAATATTAGAGACTCTCTAAATGACTCACAAATAGTAGCTAATACTTTTGAAAAGTTGGACAAAAAATTGGCTAAGTAAAAAAAATCACAAAGGTAGAATAATCAATTTGACAACTCTTTAACTTTCCACAAGTATGCTCAAGTGAGCATGACTTTGAACCATTGATTGGCCTAAGTCATAAGTCAAGTGGCAAGGACATAAAATACATGAAAAATACAGCAAATATGATGCATGGAATGCATGATTTAAAACCTAAATGACATGAAAAATGCATGGCATCAATAAAATGACCTAGACCTAAATGAACTTGCATGACATTTAATGCAACCTAGATCTAAAATGCAAGAATATGCATGGCAAAATAAACCAATCCTAAACCTAAAATATGCATGGCAATAACACAAACATATGGCATGCTTAAACAAAATACTCAACCAAATATCATGAAAATGTAAACCTTTCAACTAACATAACAAAAATGCACACACAAAGCATACAATATGAAGGTGGCCGAATGGTCTCATGCTTAAAATGAGCATGGAATTTTCACAAACAGATGATATACTAAAATGCATAGCTAAAGAATAATGATCAAATCATGCAAATATAAAGTAAAGGCATGAAAACCAATAAGCATTTTCACAAACACATGGATTACAAAATATAAAACATAAACAAACTTCAACATTTTGAAAACAGAAAACAAAAAATGCAAGACAAGTAAAATAAACATGATAACAAGATAATAGACTCAAAAATAGAAACAAGCAAGCAACCAAATTAAAACAAGCTTCATATTTATGTATTAGAAGAAGATTTAAAGCATCAAAACTTGTTAAATATGAAGAGTAACATGAAATAAAAATGCAAACAGCAACTATCAAAAAACTAGACCATTCGGCCACCCTTATAACAAACGAAAAAAAATATTTCAAAGCTTATTTCCAAGAAAGTATAAAGAAGAACTTGAAGAAGAATATTTAAAACACTTATTTTAAAAGAAAAATCAAAAGAAACTCACCAAAATAGTAATCAAAACAGAAAATCAAGAATGGAAAATCAAAGAAAGTGCAAGGGTATGGTGCTTAAAGCAACCTCTAGAAGCTATCTTTCAAACTTTTTCTCTTCTAACTTTCTTTTCTTTTATAAACTTTTCTTTTTTCCTTTCAAAAATGGAGAGTAAAATCAGCCAAAACCAAGAGAGAATAGAGAGTGAATAGCTCAAAATGAAAGAGAGAGTGTTCCCCTTGTAGTGGCCGAATGGCCCTCCCTAGGCTAGGATGTTGTCATCTTTTCTTCAACCAATTTTCATCCAAAGGCTATTGATCCAAGATGTTTCAAAAAATGAAATTATCACCCTTAGATTAGGCCATCAGCTATCCATAATTACAACTATTCAAGAATCTTAAGCCATTATGTTGACACTCTCCCTCTTCATGCATTAGTCAATGTGGCTTATTTGCAAAGACTTGATCAAAAAATAACTAACTTAGTCTTCATTATTGGCCTTTTGATTAAAAATCAGAAAATCTATACCCATTCTTGGGCCTTGGCCGGCCAACCCCTTTTCTTCCAGCCCATGTTTCATTTTTTTAAAAGGCAAGAAAAGCCCTTTTCGATTTCTTGGGTAAAATGACCTTTTTGCCCCCCGAACATAAATAAATGGCAAACGGACTCCAAATTGAAATTTTATTTTTTCAATACTTTCAAAATAATAAAAAATTGAATTCTGGTAGTTTTCAAAATTTTCTGAGTCCATTTGCTATATATTTGGATTTTTTCTTCCCAAATTGCCCTTTTATGCTCCCAAACTTTACCATTTTTTAAAGGAGCTCCAAATCTAGATTTTTATTCACCAATCTCTTACAAATAATTTAAAAGTGTGATCTGGAAGTTTTCATAATTTTTGGAACTCATTTGGTATTTTTCGGGATTTATCTGCTTGAATTATTGCATAGGGGGCCCGAGATTTGGCGATTTTGCAAAGGAACTCCGAATCCAGATTTTCTTTCACCAATCTCTTCCAAATAATTTAAAAATGAGATTTACAAATGATTTTTGGAGTTCATTTGCTATTTTTTCGGGATTTATCTTCTTGAATTTTTGCATAGGGGACCCGGGATTTGGCCATTTTGCAAACGAACTCCAAATCAAGATTTTCTTTCGCCAATCTCTTAGAAATGATTTAAGAATGAGATTTACAATTTTTCAGAATTTTTGGAGTTCATTTGCTATTTTTCCTAAATTTTCCAATTTTGCTCTTTTGCTTCTGAAACCCGGTTTTGCTCAAAACAAGTCCGATTTTCAGATTTTCTTCAAACTGAGTCTTGGGCTATCCTTTTTTAATAACTCCTCATCCATTAGGGGCTTTAGCCTTACCGAATCAGGTCATTTCTGTAATTCTTCCCAATTTCACCGAAATCCACCAAAAATCCTAATTCTCGATTTTTTTCCGGATTGACTTTTCTTTCAACTTTTCTTCCAAGTGGCTTCTCCATTACCCGTAGTCAGTGCTTATCTTTCATTTGGAACCTTCAACTTTGACCAATTCGATCTTTTAAGCACTTTTCCCCAAATTTCTCGGATTAGGGTTTCCTTTCTATTGACTCTCCATAACCCAACTTTCGAACTCTATATCTTTCAATGTAGACCCCGGATTATCAAAAAGATTTCGCCATTTTTCAATTGAACTTCAAATCTTGATTTTGAAAGTGGGTTGAATTTTTCAATAGTTGATTTTTTGAGGTTGACTTTTTTCAAATTTGACTTTTTATGCTCGCCTTTTTAGACTAAGTCCCGGAGTACCACCTGCAGGATGAAAAAAATCTTTTTACATTCATAAACATCAGTTTAGGAAGAAAACATACCTGCTTTAGTGGTCCGAAAAAAATTAGTTGTCTACATTATTTTCACAAGGAAAGACATATTTCAGCTAGGGTATTTATCAAGGGACAAATTAAGACAGCATATGGATAGTTAAATAAAGTGGCGACTGAACTTCTTCACCCTAAAATAAAAGTTGTAGCTAGGGTTCCAAATGGTGTCGGAGTGGTTTTTCCAACAAGGGTTTTTAGGAAAGAAGAGTATATGATAAGCCACTAGTTTATTTATGGAAGGTTTAGGTTACGTTTGGCCACATAGTGTCTCCTTGATGGGCAGTCAGCTTTCTTTGTGCTTGAAGCTTCATTTCTTGTCCAAATTCAATATTTTCAACTCCATAGCAATCCTTATCTTCCAAAACACCTACAAAACACAAAACCATAGTAAATTATCAAGGATTTCAAGGAACTAAGCATAAAATATAAGGAATTGATATATGGAAATATATGAATTTAAGCACTTATCAAATTCCCCCACACTTAGTCTTTTGCTAGTCCTCGAGCAAAACTAAAATAGACACAAGGTAAGAAAATCTAATTTAGTCCACTTTCAATACAACTTATAGATAATCATTGAACAAGTCTTATAAACTAATCAATAACTTAAAGAGTTTCACAAAGAATCATGCTTGATAGTAAGGGTTTGAGTTAAGCTAACATTAACATAACATACCTCAATCAAAATAGTGCATGTTCAAACTTAATCTCAACTTCTCACATGGGATGCTCTCATGATTTTCACTCTTTAAAGTAGTGGTAACGTGTTTACACTAAATCAATCTCATGAAAATAGTTCTCATATATGGTCGCTTGTCCACCTATTCTCCACTACTTAGATCATGCAACTTTATGAATAAAGAGGTCTTTATTCAAGTTTGTAATGGGGCCAAGGGGTTGTAATATAATTAAAGAACAAAAGGAAAAATATATTACAAAGGTTCCAAAGATTTCATAGAGTTTATAGACATAATAAGATTCATACAAACAAAACTTCTCAAAACTCTTTACAAAGCACATAATACATAGGCCGAATATTCATGTTGGGCCTTTTCTTCATTCTAAACAACTTTGTAACATCTTTTTCTTTTTCCACAAGTTCAAGAGATGATTCATATTTCTTTTTCTTTTTTTTCATTTTTTTTTCATATAGGAATGTATTTGGCAATATTCCCTTTCTTTTTCTCATAACTTTTCTTTTCTTTTCCCCCACACTTATTTCTTGTTTCTAACCCAAATTTTCAATAGATCTTTCTTGTCTTTGCAATATGTCTCAAAACATGCTAATTCATCTTTAGAACAAGGGTAAGGATATAAAAAAGTATATTTAGGTTAGGGACAAGATGTGGTTACCAAAGAAATAACTTATTCAATGTAGGCTCAAATTGGTTCACTAGAGGGATGTTCTCTTGGAACATCAATAAAGGATGGTTGTTTGGCCCTGGTTATATTCTTAATGCCTCTATCATATTCATGTTGTCACATGCATCAATATAGTCTCAAAAAGGTTTAAAGCAAGTTCTAGAGAATCATGTAATCATAAGAGCACTCAAGAAAAAAATTAGATTGATATGTATAATGCATCAATCATATAGGCTCAAAAACTCACAAGGATGATTATACAAGTCAATATTAAGTCTAAACATGCTTCTTTCTAAACCAACATATCATATTAACAATAGCTCATGAAAAATAGTAATGTCAAGCTTAATTCTCATAAATATCTTACCACTAATGATTAGTTTTAGACCCATGCAATTCATATCTCATCATAGTATTGAAAGTAACTAAAACACTCTAAAAGCAATTAAAAAGACACAAAATAAGCAAAGTACAATCTGATATATAAGAAACCCTAAATTCTTCCCCCCACACTTAATTCTTACATTGTTCTCAATGTAATACTATCACCCCATATGCAAGAATTATGTGTAAGAGAGAAGAGCTACTAAACAAAAGAAGAAAAATAATCAAAGAAAACTATAAAGATAGAGGGATGGAGAGTAAGAAATAGCAAATCTGATTATATGGTGTGCTCTCCATCCAATTGGGTTGCCTCCCAATCAGCGCTTGGTTTATTGTCCTCAGCCTGACTTAGATTCATGCTAGCACTATTCAACATAGTTTGGCTCAAAGAGTGGTAACTCCTCTATATCTAGCATTGGAGAGTTCTCATAGTAAGGTTTCAGCCTATGTCCATTCACCTTGAAAGCATTACCTGTTTTTGGATTCTTAATTTCAACTGCACCATGAGTAAAAACATTAGTAATAACAAAAGGTCCAATCTATCTAGAACGCAACTTATCAGGAAATAACTTAAGGCAAGAATTGAAAAGAAGAACTTTTTGTCCAACAACAAAATTCTTTCATAAAATCATCTTATCTTGAAAAGCCTTAGTCTTTTCCTTGTAAATTCTAGAATTCTCATAAGCATCATTCCTTATCTCCTCTAATTCTTATAGGTCAAGTTTTCGTTGCTTACCTGCCTCATCCATCTCCATGTTGCATTGTTTGATAGCCCAATATGCTTTATGTTCTAATTCAACTAGAAGATGACAAGCTTACCATAAACAAGATGATAAGGAGACATACCAATGGGTGTCTTGTATGTTGTTCTATAAACCCAAAGTGCATCATCTAGACGTGAACTCCAATCTTTTCGATTCGGATTTACAATCTTTTCAAGGATGGATTTTACCTCTCGATTTGACACTTCAGCTTGCCTACTAGTTTGAGGATGATAAGATGTTATACCTTCTTAAAAGTGCTTCCATGGACCTATTGCAAAAGTGAGTACCTCTATTGCTGATTATGGCCTTTGGTGTTCCAAACCTTGCAAAATGTTAGTCTTTACAAAATTTGAAACAACTTTTGAATCATTAGTCAGAGAGGTTTTTGCCTCTACCCATTTTGAGACATAATCAACAGCAAGTAATATATAAAGATTGCAATAAGAAGAAGGAAAAGGTCCCATAAAATCCATGCCCTATACATCAAAAATTTCAACAATGAGTATTGGAGTTTTATTATTCATGAAAGAACCCTCATCTAATGGCCAGAATGGCCAAGAATGGAAGAACACAACTCATCCAAAGGTGGACATCCATTTGGCCTAGCAAGGAAGTGCATGGGATTGTTCCTTTTCATCTAATGGCTTAGGCCATGTACAAGGGCTGAGTACACATTTTAAGGGCTAGATCTAATCTACAAGATGTCATTTTTATGTTGTCCTCATCCAATGATCAAGAATGGAAGAGCATAACTCATCCAAGGGTAGGCACTCAAAGGGCCAAGCAAGGGATTGCATGGGATTGGTCCTCTTTTTCATCTAAGGGTTGAGGTTATTACAAGGGCTGAGTACACATCTTAAGGGCTGCTATCAATTGGCAAGATGACATTTTTATGTTGTCATGAAAATATCTTAATCTAAAGGCCAAAATTGGGGGAGAAAAAGTACACATTTGATCATATGGTGGAGAGGCCATTCGGTCAAGGCTAAGGGAGAGGGGCTGAGCTTTTTTTTTCACAGGTTTGAAGGTTGGAAGTCAGTAGCTAGGGGAGAAAAAAAAGTTTTGACAGAAAAAGGAAAGGTTTTCAATAAGAGAGCTTGAAGGTAGTCATTTCTACCTAGCTCTAGTATGTTGATTTCTTGATTTTCCACTTTTTTATCTACTACATTTCTCATAGAAATAAAGTTTTTGAAATGTTTACTTAAGTTTTCATCTCTTCTTCTTCATCATAATGGTTGAAAACAACTTTTGTTTTTTACAAAGTTTGTGCTTGGCCGAATTTGAAGGAATGCTTGCCTTGATTTTTTTTTTCTTTTTTTCTTCTTTGCATGTTGTTGGGGAAAAATGATTTTTAGAAGGTTTATTTAAGTATTTAAGTTTCTGATTTTTTACAAAAAATGAAGCAAAAGAGGTTGAAATGGCTACATGATCTTGATACATATCAAGTGACCATGCTAAGGGGAGAGGCTATGCCCATTTTTACCAACCATGAAGCTCACCTCTATTTTGTTGATTGGCATGGTTTATTTTCTGACTTTTTTGAAATGGAAAGGCTTCATGATCTTGACAAGATCAAGTGATTATGGTTAGGGGAGAGGCTATGCCCATTTTGTACCAACCATGGAGCTTAACTTTCCTTGTTTTGTTTACTAGTTTTTTCTTCTTATTTTCTTTGCATGTCTATGTTTATTTTGATCATGTTCTTTATATTATTTTTATGCTATATTTGCTTTTTATATTTTTTCATGAAATGATATTTCTTTATAGGTTTTGGCCCTTATGTTCTCCTTGATTATATTTTGCATTTTGTTTCATGTATCATACTTTGCATGTTGCCATATTTTCATCACATTTTTACCATATGACCATTTGCTATCCGAGATTGGATAGATCACTCCAACATCTAGGAGCTTCAGCATCTCCATTTTCACCACCTCTATCATAGGAGGATTCAATCTACGTTGTGCTTCTCTTGTTGGTTTGGACCCTTCCTCTAACAAAATCCGGTGCATGCACATAGATGGGCTTATTCCCTTAATATCGACAATTGTCCACCCAATTGCTGTCTTATGCCCTCTAAGCACCTGGATAAGTCTCTCTTCTTGCAAAGGTGTGAGCTCTTTGGCAATGATAACCGGTTGTGTGTCCTTTTCATATAAGAACACATATTTCAAGTGGTCCAATAATGGTTTCTGTTAGAACCTAAAAAATAACAAGTCTCATCACGAGACTTTATTCGTTAAGTGTGACATTGGGGTAAACAGAGGAAAAAACTACTTAATACCTCTTGAAATAAAATGAGTTCTTGAAAACAACCTCAAAAAAAAATAAATAGAGTCGCAACCAATCTTTTTTGGCTAGGTGTGATCGGCCACCTATTAAAATCGGTTTTGTAAAAAAATTTAAAATTAATTAAAACATTTTTAAAACCAATTTCAAGTATGCGTTTTTAAACCAGAGAAATCAAAGAAGCGGGCCCCGGAGTTGGTTACGTGCAGGGAAGAATTAGCACCCCCACAACGCCCGTATAAAACGGTACCTTATTAGTCGTGTGTTATCTCAAGTCTCGGTAAAAAGTCGGTTTTAAATTTAATATTTTTAAATAATTCTCAATTTAAGGAAATATAATTCAATTTTAATTGAAAATGATCCGGAATTTATTAATTCAAAATTTTCCTATATTCCCCGACAAAATTGACAAAATATAGAAATTTTTATTTATTTTAAAAATCTCCGAATCATTTTCATTTTTTGAAAGAAAGATATTCCTTTATTAATGATAATTGATGATATCCTCCCCAGCAAACCCGACAGAGAACTCATGAATTATTTTAAGTTGAGAATATCTTTATTTTATTGAAAATCATTATCTTTTTTTAAACATTTTAAAAAGATGAATATGAACATGTATGACATAGAAAGATGACTTAGCAAAAATATAGATGACATAGTATAATCTAAATAACATGATATAATCTAAGTGACAGTATATTCTAAATGACAGGATATATCCTAGGTGACATGGTATATTCTAAATGACATGGCATATAATCAATAACATGAAATGATATGAAACATAAAATAATATTATCATGAAATATGCATGTGAATAATAAATAAATCTAAAATATATGGGAAAATAATTTAGGACTAAGCAAAAAGCATAGGATAACAAAGAATATTCACAATCATATAACAAACAATATAACATCATGAAATATAAATCAAAACAATAACATAGCCATAGAAATATTCATAGCAAAAAAAATCATATATCATATAATATGCATGAACATGGAAAGTGCAATGCATGAAAGTGTATTTTTTTCCTTTGAATAAGGAAATCCGTGTATCTAAAAAGATATCCTACTACCTTAGAAAAAGACATCAATTCATATTTTTCTAAATCAAATATACTTTGTGATTGAATTGAAAACAACTTGAAAAAATTTTTGGATGAAAATGGCACTAGGCCGAAATTCCCTTTAAAAAGGCTCTATTTTCCTAACTTTGAAAACCTGGACTTGACCACCTTTGACCCGACCTTTATAAAATAATTTTTTAGAATTAAAATGACTTAGAAATCCACCTAGGACAGTAGCTAAGGTTTTAAATCAGCCCCCTCTTGATGCCTTAGCCAAAACAAAAAATTATTTTCTTTTTGAAATCAAATCTGACTTTTCTGTCCAGTTTTCAAACGTGATTTTTTTACCTATTTTAAAATTTTCAAAAATATCTGAAAAATTTATGGGAGACTCAGAACATGTCGAAATCTATGTGAAAAAATTTTCTTAATTTTTAAACTAAGGATGATTGACCAAAAAATTCACGAAAGTCAAAATACTGGGTGAAAAACTGTTTAACCAAAAAACATTTTTAAACCTTTGATAAAATCACTTAAAAATCAGAATAAAAATATTAGAGACTCCTCTAAGGACCTATAACAGTAGTAAAAATTTCTAAAGAATTGGACAAGGATTGCCTAATGGAAACGAATCACAAAGGTAGAAAATCCAACTTGACAACTTCTTGATTTTTCACAAGCATGCTCATCAAAGCTTGGCTTTGAGCCATTGATTGGCTTAAGTCAAAAATCAAGTGGGATGAGATGAAATGCATGAACAAACAGCAAGTTAAATGCATGAAATGCATGACCTAATGCCTAAATAACATAGAAAATGCATGGCATAAAAGATGACCCAATGCCTAGATAGAAATTGTGCATGGCAATAAATGCAAACCTAGACCTAATATGCATGAAAATGCATGGCAATACAAAAATGACCTAGGCCTAATGTGACATATAAACATGCATGGAAATAAAAATATGACCTAAGACCTAATAGGCATGGAATTGTGCATGGCATACAAAGATGACCTAGACCAAATGGACATAAAACCATGCATGGAAACACAAAATGACCTAAGACCTAATATGAACATAAGATATGCATGGCAATACAACACAACCTAATGCCTAATAGGACATACAAATATGAATAGCTATAATATGAACATATTATGACCAAATAAACATAATACTAATGCTTGAACATGGCAAAACAAGTACCCAATAACATAGCATAATGATGCAAAACATGGTAATCACATACTCAAAATGAAGATGCAAATGCACAAGGCAAAAATCCTAGTAGTAGCCGAATGGACACTAAACATATATAAAGAAATATAGCAAGGAAATAACACAAACATATGGCATGGCAAATCAAACATACAATACCATGGCATAAAGATACAAAGCATGAAAGAAAGCATGGTAACTAAACAAGATGAAAATGCAAATACACACATAAAAAGACACGAAAACCAAATAGTCACTAATCAACATGTGAAATCCTAGCAAGGCAATAACACAAACACATGGCATAGTAAATGTGCAATACCTAAATGGAAACATGCTAGATAATAATCATGATGAAAATGCAAAGATATAACTAGGCAAATACACAAACACATGGTATGGCAATGACATAAAGCATTAACAACTTAATATAGTGAAAACATAAAATTAAAGTTAGTAAACAAAGCTAGTACACATGAAAATAAATGATAAAAACAGCAAAATAATAACAAGTAAATAAAGAAAGTTAGAAATAAGCTCTATATCTTGATTATTTTAGAAAGCTAACATATCAAAACAAGCTAATCTACCACAACCAACATAGGAAATAAATCAAACACAAGGTAATCACACCAAGGGGGGTTCGACCATAGTAAAGAAAAAGTAGAAACATTTGTTTTTTTATTTTTTAATGAAAACACAAGATAGGAGCATTCAAAGGAAGTTTTAAAAACTTTTATTTCTTAACAAAAACAACAAGAAATCACAAAATATCAAGGAAAATCAACACATTAAGATGGAAAAAGAAAGAAAATGCAAGAGTTATGTCGCAACCTAAAAAAATAACAAGTCTCATCGCAAGACTTTATTATTCGTTAAGCGTGACATTAAAAAAACTGAGGAAAAGTCGACTTAATTTCTCTAGAAAAACGAAGGTTTTGAAAATAACCTTGAAAAAGACATGGAGTCGCCACCAACCTTTTTTGGCTAGGTGTGATCGGCCACCTATTAAAACCAGTTTTATAAAACATTTTAAAATTAATTAAAATATTTTTTAAAACCAATTTCAAGTCTGCGTTTTAAACCAGTGAAATCAAAGAAACGGGTTTGGGACACGGTTACGTGTGTGGAAGGATTAGCACCCCCACAATGACCGTATAAAACGGTACCTTATTAATCGTGTGCTATCTCAAGTCTCGGTAAAAAATCGATTTTAATTTGGTATTTCAAGTTTATTCCCAATTTAAAGAAAAATAATTCCATTTTTAATTGAAAATGATCCGGAATTTATTAATTCAAAATTTTCCTATATTCCACAACAAACATGGCAAAATATAGAAATTTTTATTAGTTTAAAAAACTTTCCGAATCATTCTTATTTTAAAGAAGATATTCCGTTATTAATGATAATTGATGATATTCTCCCCAGCAAACCCGACAGAGAACTCATGAATTATTTTAACTCGAGAATATCTTTATTTTATTGAAAATCATTACCTTTTTCAAAATATTTTATTAAAAAAAAGGAATATGAATATGTGTGACATAAATAAAATGACATAGCAAAGTCTCGATAATATAATGCAACCTAAATGGTATGATATAATTTAAATGTCTTAGCATATTCTAAATGAAATGAAATGAAATATCCTAAGTCATATGATATATTCGAAATGAAATAAAATATCCTAAGTGACATAATATATTCTAAATGAAATGAAATGACCTAGGTAACATAATATATTCTACATGAAATGAAATGACCTAAGTCACATGATATATTCTAAATGGAATAAAATGATTTAAATGACATGGCAAATATAAATGATATGAAATGACATGAAATATAAAATATTGCTAACATATAATATGCATGAAAATAATAATAATAATAATAATGCATGAACATAGTATATGCTAAATAATATGACAAAAATAACTAAATAAAAAGCATAGGATATCATGAAATATTCAAAACCATATAATAAACAACATAACATCAAAAATATAAATAAAAAATAATAACAACACCATGGAAATTATCATAACAAAAATCACATATTATATAGTATGCATGAATATGGAAAATGCAATGCATGAGAATGTATTTTTTCCTTTAATTAAGAAAATCCGTATATCTAAAAAGATATCCGGATACCTTAGGAAAATATATCAAATTAAATATTCTAAAACCAAAATACTTTGTGATTGTTTGAAAACAATTTTGAAAAGCTTAGATTAAAAATAAAAATTTAGCTAAACCCTTTCTAAAAGGCTCTAATTTCCTAAGTTTAAAATCCCGTACTTGACCAACCTTAACCCGAGATTTAAAAAATCATTTTTAGAGTTTAAAAAGGCTTAGAAACTACTCTAAAACAGTAGCTAAACTTCCTAATCAGCCCCCTCTAAGTAACTTAACCAAAACAGAAAAATGATTTTCCTTCAAATTCAATTCTAAGTCCACTGTCCAGTTTTAAAGCACGATTTTTTACCCTATTTTTAAAAATTCAAAAAAATCTAAAACAACTAATGGAGACTCAGGACATGTAAAACTACACGGAAACAAATCATCTTAATTTTATGATTAAAGATGACATGCCCAGAAAAATCGGGAAAGTACGAGTATTGGGTGAAAAAACAGTTTTGCCAAAACACATTTTTTTGCCTTTGATAAAAAAAATTAAAAAATCAAAATAAAAGTATTAGAGACTCTCCTAAGGACTCACAAACAGTAGCTAACACTTTTGAAAAGTCAGGCAAAAATTGGCTAAGTAAAAAAATATCACAAAGGTAGAATAATCAATTTGACAACTCTTTAATTTTCGACAAGTATGCTCAAATGAGCATGACTTTGAACCATTGATTGGTCTAAGTTATAAATCATGTGGCAAGGACATTAAAGGCATGAAAAATACAGCAAATGTGATGCAGGAAATGCATGATTTAAAACCTAAATGACATGAAAAATGCATGGCATCAATAAAATGACCTAGACCTAAATGAACTTGCATGGCATTTAATGTAACCTAGGTCTAAAATGCATGAATATGCATGGCAAAGCAAACCAATTCTAAACCTAAAAAATGCATGGCAATAACACAAACATATGGCATGCTTAAACAAAATACTCAACCAAATATCATGAAAATGCAAACCTATCAACTAACATAACAAAAATGCACACACAAAGCATACAACATAGGGTGGCCAAATGGTCTCATGCTTAAAATGAGAATGGTATTTTTGCAAACACATGATGTACTAACATGCATAGCTAAAGAATAATGCTCAAATCATGCAAATATAAAGTAAAGGCATGAAAACCAATAAGCATTTTCACAAACACATGGATTAACATTTTGAAAACAGAAAATCAAAAATGCAAGACAAGTAAAATAAACATGATAACAAGATAATAGACTCAAAAATAGAAACAAGCAAGCAACCAAATTAAAACAAGCTTCATATTTATGTATTAGAAGAAGATTTAAAGTATAAAAACTTGTTAAATATCAAGAATAACATGAAATAAAAAATGCAAACAACAGCTATCAAAAAACTAGGCCATTCGACCACCTCAGAAAAAAAAAGAAAAAAAGTTTCAAAAGCTTTTTACAAGAAAGAATCAATAAGGAACTTAAAGAAGAATATTAAAAACACTTATTTAAAAAGAAAAATCAAAAGAAACTCACCAAATATTAAATGAAAACAACAAATCAAGAATGGAAAATCAAAGAAAGTGCAAGAGTATGGTACTTAAAGCAACCTCTAGAAGCTATATTTCAAGCTTTTTCTCTTCTAACTTTCTTTTTCTTTTCTAAACTTTTCTTTTTGCCTTTCAACAATGGAGAGAAAAATCAGCAAAAACCAGGAGAGAATAGAGAGTGAATAGCTCCCAATGAAAAGAGATAGAGACCCCCTTGTAATGGCCGAATGCCCTCCCTCAATGCTAGGATGTTGTCATTTTTCATTCAACCAATTTTCATCCAAAGGCTATTGATCCAAGATGTTTAAAATATGAAATTATCACCCTTAGAATAGGCCATCAGCTATCCACAATTACAGCTATTCAAGAATCTTAAGCCATTATGTTGACACTCTCCCTCTTCATGCATTGGTCCATGTGGCTTATTTGCAAAGGCTTGATCAAAAAATAACTACCTTCCTCTTTATTGTTGGCCTTTTGATTAAAAATAAGAAAATATCTACCCATCATTGGGCCTTGGCCGGCTGACCCCTCTTCTTCCAGCCCAATCTTTATTTTTTTAAAAGGCAAGAAAAGCCCTTTTCGATTTCTTGGGTAAAATGACATTTTTGCCCCCCGAACATAAATAAATAGAAAATGGACTCCAAATTCAAATTTTCTTTTTTCAATACTTTCAAAATAATAAAAAAATAAATTCTTGAGGTTTTCAAAAAATTTCGGAGCCCATTTGCTATTTATTTGAATTTTTCTTCAAAAATTGCCCTTTTATGCTCCCAAACTTTACCATTTTTTAAACGAGCTCCAAATCTAGATTTTTCTTCACCCAATCTCTTCCAAATAATTTAAAAGCATGATCTAGAAGTTTTCATAATATTTGGAACTCATTTGGTATTTTTTTAGGATTTATCTGCTTGAATTACTACATGGTGGGCCCAAAATTTGGCCATTTTGCAAACGAACTCCAAATCAAGATTTTATTTTTCCAATCTCTTCCAAATAATTTAAAAATGAGATCTATAAATTTCAGAATTTTTGGAGTTCATTTGCTATTTTTTCGGGATTTATCTTCTTAAATTTCTGCATAGAGGACCCGGGATTTGGCTATTTTGCAAACGAATTCCGAATCAAGATTTTCTTTCACCAATCTCTTCTAAATTATTTAAGAATGAGGTCTGCAAATTTTCAGAATCTTTGGAGTTCATTTGCTATTTTTCCCAAATTTTCCAATTTTGCTCTTTTGCCTCCGAAACTCGATTTTGCTCAAAACAATTCCAATTTTCAGATTTTCTTCAAACTGAGCCTTGGGCAATCCTTTTTTAACCACTCCTCATCCATTAGGGGCTTTATTCTTACCAAATCGGGTTATTTCTGTAATTCTTCTAAATTTCCGGATTGACTTTAATTTCAGTTTTTCTTCCAAGTAGCTTCTCTATTACCTGTAGTCAGTGCTTATCTTTCATTTGGAACCTTTAATTTCGACCAATTTGATCGTTTAAGCACTTTTCCCCAAATTTCCCGAACTAGGGTTTTCTTTCTACTAAATCTCCATAACCAAACTTCCGAACTCCATATCTTTCAATGTAGACCTCGGATTATCAAAATTCTTTTGCCATTTTTCAATTGAACTTCAAATCTTAATTTTGAAAGTGGGTTGACTTTTTTAGTATTTGACTTTTCGAGGTTGACTTTCTAGGGTTGACTTTTTGAAGTTTGACTTTTTATGCTCGCCTTCTTAGATAAAGTCTCGGAGTACCACTTGCAGGATGAAAAAAAATCTTTTTACATTCTGAAACATCAATTTGGGAAAAAAACATATATGCTTTAGTGGTCTGGACAAAATTAGGTGTCTAGAAGTTAGGTGCCAAAAGGCTACCATTTAAAGCTATCTTTCAAGCTTTTCTTCTCTTCTAAATTTTCTTTGCTTTTCTACACTTAGCTATTGCTCCACAAAATGAAAAATGATCAGCCCAAAAAAAATCCCTTGAAGGATGAAACCCCCCCTCTAAATAGGCTAGCCGAATGGCCCTTGGTGTGCCCACTATTTTGTCATTTTGTTCCTAGCTAATTTGATCCAAAAGCCACTAATCAAAGATGCAAAAAATGTGAATTTACCATCCTTAGATGAAGTGATCAGCTCTTAACAAATACATCTATTCTAAAATATGTAACCATAATGTTGACATCCTTCCTCTTAATTCATTTGACCATGTGGCAAAGTCACAAAGGCTTAATAAAAAAAATAACCACCTTACTATCCAATTTTGGCCTTTGGATGAAAGAACTCAGCAACATTTATTCTCTTCATGGGCTAGCTGAGTGGCCCTTCAAATTCTAGCCATCTCTCTATTTTTTTAAATTGCAAAAATGGCCATCTTCAGTTTCTTCGGTAAAATTACACTTTAGCCCCCCCCAAACTTGATTAAATAAAAAACGAACTCCGAATCCGGTTTTTCTTTTTCCAATACTTCCTAAATAATATAAAATTGAGTTTTGGAAGTTTTCATAATTTTTTGAGTTCATTTGCTATTTTTCTCGGATTTATCTTCCAAAATTGCCTTTAGTGCACCCGAACTTTTGCCATTTTTCAAACGAGCTCTGATTCTGGATTTTTCTTCTCCAATCTCTTCCAAATAATATAAAATTGAGATCTGGAAGTTTCATAATTTTTCGAGATTATTTGTAATTTTTTCCGGATTTATCTTCTGGAATTTCAAATTAGTGGGCCCGAAATTTGCCATTTTTCAAACGAGCTCCGATTATGGATTTTTCTTCGCCGATCTCTTCCAAACGATATAAGATTGAGATCTGGAAGTTTTGGTAATTTCCCGAGCTCATTTACTATTTTTCTCGGATTTTCCAAGATTGCCCTTTAACCTCCAAAACCTTTTTTTTTACTCAAAACAAGTTCGATTTCCAAATTTTCTTTTTCCAGACCTTTGTTATATATTGAATTCGAGTTGGTCTAAAAACACCTAATTTTACGATCAAATTCCCCACCGATTTGATATTTCCTTTTTCCAATATCGAGAATTTCCTCGTTTATCCATTTTTCTCCAATCGGCTCTTTTCTTGGAATTACTTCAAATTGAGCCTTGGGCTATCTTTGTTTACCCACTCTTCATCAATTAGGGGCTTTAATTTTACTGAATCGGGTCATTTTTGCAGTTTTCCCCAATTTTGCCAAAATTCACCAAAAACCCTAATTTTCGGTTCTCTTCCAAATTGACCTTTCCTTTGGTTTTGCTTCCAAATGGCCTTTCCAATACCCGTAGTCATTGATTATCTTTCATTCAAAATCTCCAATTTCGACCAATTTGATCGTTTTAGCACTTTTCCCTAAATTTACCGAATTAGGGTTTTTTTTCCATTGAATCTTCATAACCCATCTTCTGGACTCCATATCTCTTGTTCTAGACCTCGGATTATCAAAATTCTTTCACCATTGTTCAATTAAACTTTGAATCTTGATTTTGAATAAGGGTTGACTTTTCAGTGGTTGACTTTTTCCAAATTGACTTTTCATGTTTGCCTTCTTAAACAAAGTCTTGGAGTACCACCTACAGGATGAGAAGAGACTTTCTGCATTCTAAAACCTCATTCAGGAAAAAAAATTACCTGATTTAGGGGTCCGGACAAAATTAGGTGTCTACAACTGCCCTTCTTTGACTATTGTTGAGAATTAGGAATCAGGCAAAGATAAATAAACACTAATTTTGTCCGGTTAGTGAAATCACTTGTGAAGAAAAGGAAAGGGAGTTTTCATTTTTTTCATTTTTTCATCTTTTCATCTTTTCATCTTTTCATTTCATCATTTTTTTAATAATTACAAGCTGTAAATAGAAGATTTTGTCCTTAAATTGAGTTCCCTGACTAATCAAGGCTCGACCCGTCTTAAGGAAACGAGTTCGATTTGCAATGTGATGACTTGGGCAAAACCAGAAGTTGAAAAGTTATCTAGGTGAAACCATGGATAATTTTCATGGTGATGACTTGGGCGAAACCAAAAATTGAGGAAGATCTGGATGAAGCCAGAGATTGAAATGACATGGGTGAAACCAGAAAGTTGAGGAAGATCTAGATGAAACCAGAGATTGAAATGACATGGGTGAAACCAAAAAATTGAGAAAGATCTTGATGAAGCCAGAGATTGAAATGACATGGGTGAAACCAGAAAATTGAGAAAAGATCTAGATGAAACCAAAGATTGAAATGACCTGGGTGAAACATGAAAATTGAGAAAGATCTGGATAAAAATCAGAGATTCAAATGACCTGGGTGAAACCAAAAAATTGAGAAAGATCTGGATAAAGCCAGAGATTGAAATGACATGGGTGAAACCAGAAAATTGAGAAAGATTTGGATGAAACCAGAGATTGAAATGACATGGGTGAAACCAAAAAACTGAGAAAGATTTGGATGAAATTAGAGATTGAAATGACCTGGGTGAAACTAGAAAATTGAGAAAGATCTAGATGAAACCAGAGATTGAAATGACCTGGGTGAAACCAGAAAATTGAGAAATATCTAGATGAAATTAGAGATTGAAATGACCTAGGTGAAACCAGAAAATTGAGAAAGATCTGGATGAAGCTAGAGATTGAAATGACATGGGTGAAACCAGAAAATTGAGAAAGATCTGGATGAAACCAGAGATTGTCTGAATATGGTGTCTGAATGACCTATCCATGATTTTTTTGAAATTGTGTTGAAAGTTTACCTGAAGGTTTTGAGAGAAGATGCAAATGCTTCATGATGCAAATGCAAATGGCTTGGATTGATGCAAATGCTTCTTGATGCAAATGCAGATGTTGGTTAAGATAAAGATGCTTCATGGTGCAAATGCAAATGACTTGAATTGATGCAAATGCTTCTTGATGCAGATGCAGATATTGGATAAGATGCAGATGCTTCATGGTGCAAATGCAAATGACTTGAATTGATGCAAATGCTTCTCGATGCAGATACAGATGTTGGATAAGATGCAGATGCTTCATGGTGCAAATGCAAATGACTTGAATTGATGCAGATGTTGGATACTATGTAGATGCTTCATGGTGCAAATGCAAATGGCTAAGATTGATGCAAATGCTTCTTGATGTAGATGTAAAGATCGAGTTCATGTAAGGGGTTTATGTATGGTGTAACCGCACTTACCACACAATAATAAAAATGCAATGATTCTAAAAATGATGCAATTGCTTGAGATGATGCAAATGCAAATATCTATGAAGGATGTAAATGTAAAGGTAAAATGTAGATGCTTCATGAAATAGTGCCAATGCAAATACCCATCAATGATGCAAATGTTTTCTGACACTGTGCAGATGCAAAGCTCAATAAAGAGATGAGTGCTCATGAGTGATGCAAATGCCCCCGATCATTTTTCTAGACTTTGGCTTAGCCTTTCCAATTCATTTCTCCTCTTCAAATCAGAGTATATCTTCAATTCATTTATCAATCTTTGGCTACTCTCTTTGCCCCAACAGTTTTCAAACTCTTATTGGCTGAAGTCTGCTTGCCGAGTTCTATTTCTTCTTCTCATATCTGGAAATCAAGATCTATCCTAGTAATTCCATACTTTTGGGTTAGAAAAAATCATTGTCTCATGTCAACATCAAAAATGGTTATTTCAAAAATATTTTTACTTGTTTTCCCATTCTAGAATGAATTTAATTAAAATTTATGAGTCAAAATATTAACCCCATAGTGTGTGATGTACAAATCTCCTAAACACTGATAATCACTGTTAGAAATTTTTTGAATGTCAATTTGGGTTTTTCAACTTGAATTGAAAGGCTTGATAAAACAGGATTTTGGTTGATCGAAGAAAACTTCACAACAAAATTGTATGTCCCTTCTAGGCTCACAAATGGAACAGGTTTTATAAATCATGAATTCATTGAGAACGAAACAAATTCAACATTCTTTTAGTTTCCATATCAAGGCATTTTGACAAGCGTCAAGATTGGCCGGGATGTTTAAACTGGAAAGTTTAATTTTAGAGGGAAAAAGTTTCAGTTTTTGAAATCAATCCTCCAAATAAGAGTTGACAGTTTAGGAGGTTTAGGAACTCCTAGATGTTCCTCGATGATCACTTCTTTTGTTGTGTCTTTGGTACTGACATAGATGGCATCAAAAATTCCCATTTTACTCTAAACCGCTCATTTTTGGGTTTTCGCCCTAGAGTCCTCTTCATTCCATATTTTCTTTCTCTTTTTTTTTTTTTTTGTTTTTTTACCATGCACTTAAGAATTCTAAATTCTTCCATAGTGAAATGATAATTTGATGAGATGGGATGGGATAAACTCTGAGGAAAAAAAACCTTCAAGTTAAATATTCATGCTTGGTCAAAATGGACTTTTAAAGCACGTAATATAGGACAAGGTTTAGAGTTTAGAAAGAAAGGATAAATAGGCCCAAAATATATGTTTGAGGGTAATCAGATAAAGGATCATTTCTTGAGGAAGATTCCTTTTGAAGCATTTGTCATTTTTGGACTTTTCTTTCCTTCTTTGACTTTGCTCCTTTTCTTCTTTGCTTTTATTTGCCATACTTTTTCACACATGTTTTTTGGTGTGTTTTTTCTTATCCTTTTTCCATTTCTTTTGTTTTGTTGTTGGCTTCCATTTGGCCATCTTTTCCTTTTCTTTTCGGCAGGGTGAGCCCGTATTCATTTAGGAGCTCAATTTGCTTTGTATCTATCTTCGAGCTAGGATTCATTTCTCAATGATCTTTGAGAAGATCTTTCCTCGCATTTGCCTCCCCAGTGTAAGGGGTGATCCTTGATCAGGGTTCAAAGGAGATGTCGATACGTGATCCCAAATCGCGGGGGACTCGTTCGAGTGAGGGGGAAATGGAATCAGAGGAAAAGAGGACTTAATTCCTCTTGAAATAAAATAAACGGTCGAGGGTATGAAAACGGCCTCGTAAAAAGACATGGAGTCGCCACCAATCTTTTTTAGCTAGGTGTGATCGGCCACCTATTAAAACCGATTTTATAAAACATTTTAAAATTAATTAAAATATTTTTAAAAAACCAATTTCAAGATTGCATTATAAACCAGAGAAATCAAAGAAGCGGGTCCGGGAGTCGGTCACGTGTGGGGAAGGATTAGCACCCCCAGAATGCCCGTATAAATCGGTACCTTATTAATCGTGTATTATCTCAAGTCTCGGTATAAAAGTTCGTTTTTAATTTAGTATTTCAAGTTAATTCCCAATTTTAAGAAAAATAATTCCATTTTTAATTGATAATGATCCGAAATTTATTAATTCAAAATTTTCCTACATTCCCCGACAAAATCGGCAAAATATAGAAATTTTTATTCATTTGGAAAACTTTTCGAATCATTCTCATTTTTTGAAAGAAAGATATTCCTTTATTAATGGTAATTGATGATATTCCATCCAGCAAACCCGGTAGAGAACTCATGAATTATTTTAACTCGAGAATATCTTTATTTTTATTGAAAATCATTATCTTTTTCAAAACATTTAAAAATATGAACATGAACATGTATGACATAAATAAAATGACATGGCACAGTCTAGATAATATAATGCAACCTAAATGATACGACATAATTTAAATGACATCGTATATTCTAGGTAAAATGAAAAATCCTAAGTATCATGGTATATTCTAAATGAGATAAAATGATTTAAATGACATGGCAATTTTAAATGATATGGCATATTTTAAATGACATGGCATGTTATAAATAAAATAACCTAAATGACATGGAATATAATCTAAATGACATCAAACTAAAATAATGCTAACATATAATATGCATGAAAATAAAAATAAAAATAATAATGCATGAACATAGTATATGCTAAACGATATGACAAAAATAACTAAATAAAAAGCATAGGATATCATGAAACATTCAAAATCATATGGCAAACAAATATAAGATCATAAAATGTGAATTAAAGTAATACCATGGAAAATATCATAGCAAAAATCACACATTTAAATAAAATGCATGAACATGGAAAATGCAATGCATGAAAATGTATTTTTTCCTCTAAATAAAGAAATCCGTATATCTAAAAAGATACTACCATAGTAAAACATGTCAAATTAAATTTTCTAAAAAAACAAAACTTTGTGATTGTTTGAAAACAATTTTGAGGAAAACTTGAATAAAAATTAAAACCCTTACCAAACCCTTTTAAAATGGCTGTAATTTCCCAAGTTTTAAAATCCCGGTCTTAACTACCCTTAACCCGATATTTAAAAAATAATTTTTAAAGTTTAAAAATGATTAGAAACTACCCTAAGATAGTAGCTAAAGCTTCTGCTCAACCCCCTCTAAATGCCTTAGCCAAATTCAACCATTATTTCTCTTTTGATTTAAAATCTGCCTCTACTGTCCGATTTTGTCACACGATTTTTTTTCCTATTTTAAAAAATTCAAAAAAATCTAAAAAAAATACTGGAGACGCAGAACAGGGAAAAATATATGAGAAAAAATTGGCTTAATTTTATTATCAAAGATCATTGCCCAGAAAAATCGGAGATATTTAAGTACTGGGTGAAAAAAAACTGTTTTGTCAAAACACATTTTGTGCCTTTGATAAATTCATTCAAAAATCAAAGTGAAAATTGTTGGAGGTCATCCTAAAGACCTAAGGATAGTAGCTAAACATTTTAAAAACCTTGGACAAAAATTGGATAAGTAAAAAAAATCACAAAGGTAGAATAATCAATTTGACAATTCCTTAATTTTTCACAAGTATGCTCTAGAGAGCATGACTTTGAGTCATTAATTGGCATAAGTCACAAATCAAGTGGCAATGACATGGAATGCATGAACATGGAGAAAATGAAATGTATGAAATGCATGGTCTAAAGGTCTAAATGGTAAAGGAAATGCATGACAATTCATGGCAACCTAAATGCCTAGCATGAATTTGCATGGCAATAAATGCTATCCTAACTCAATATGCATGCAATGCTTGATAATGCAAATATGACTTGGACCTAATATGTTATGAATATGCATGAAAATGCTAATGTGACCTAAGACCTAAATACCATAGTTATGCATGACAATACTAATGTGATTTAAGACTCAAAATGCATGGCAATACCAATATGGCCTAGACCTAAAATGTAATGAACATGCATAGCAATACTATGAACATACAATGACTCATGAAGCTAATGTTAATCCTGGAAGCAACAGCAACTAATACACAATTTCAAGATATGATAATGCAAAGAATGTTACCTAAAGAAAATGCAAATGCATGACAAGGCAAGGGATGCATGAAGAGGCCAAATGATCACATGAGACTCTAATGCAATCCTATTTAGTAAATGACACAAGTACATGACAAATCATATTAAAATGCATAATGTCAAGACATTTTCATATGCATATAACATACTAAAATAAAAAATGCACAAGCTCATGGCATGGAAATGCAAACAAGTTAAGACACAAAAGGAAAATGCACATGCAAGGCACACAAAAAGGAGTTGCCGAATGGTCATGAAAAAAAAAAAAGAATGATGGCATTTTATCATAGCATTTTCATAAACACAAGGCATACTAAAATCAAAATATACAAGTTCATAGCATGGAGATGCAAACAAGTTAAGAAGTAAAAGGAAAATGCACATGCAAGGCATACAAAATGGAGTTGCCGAATGGTCATGAAACAAAACCAAGAAAATGCAAACATGTAAGACATGATACATGAAAAAAATGCACAACATGAGTATATGAACAACAATGGCCGAATATGCAAGGATGCAATATGAAGAATGGAAATGAAATATATAAGTAAATATAGCATAGAAAATATTGTAAAGAACATATATATAAAAGATTAACATAGACATACAAAAGAAATAACAAGCTAAACTAGTAAGTAAAACAAGGAAAGTTAAGCTCCATGGTTGGTATCAAATAGGCATAGCTTCTCACCTAACCATAATCACTTGGTCTTGTGAAGATCATGAAGCCTTTCCATCTCAATAAAACAGAAAATAAACCATGTAAAACAGAAAATATGGTGAGCTTCGTGGTACGTAAAAATGGGCATAGCCTCTTTCCTAACGATGGTCACTTGGTCTAGCCAAGATCATGTAGCCATTTCAACCTTTTTTGCTTCATATTTTGTAAAAAATCAGAACCTTAGAATACTCTAAGAACCTTTTAAAAATCATTTTTCACAACAACATGCAAGGAAGAAAAAAAAGAAAACAACAAGGTAAGTAAAATGTGCCATATTCGGCCATAACATGAAACCATAAAAAAAATTGTTTTCCACCATTTTAAAGAAGAAGAAGAGGTGAAAACATAAGTAAACATTAAAAATCTTTATTTCTATGAAAAATGTAGTAGGAAAACATGGTAGAAAATCAAGAAAACACCATGGAAATCAAGAAGAAAGCTATGCTCAAGCTTGGTAGAGATGACTACCTTTAAGCTCTCTATTGAAAACCTTTTTTTTTTCTTTCTTTCAAAACCTTTTTTTTTTTTTTGCCAAATTAGCTACTGCTTCCAGCCAAAAAAACCTTTGAAAAAAATAAATCATCCCCCTCCCTTTAGCCTTGGCCGAATGGCCCTCTAACCCTTGGATGGGAATAGCACTTTTTCTCCTCCAATCTTGGTCATTAGATTAAGATATTTTGATGACAACATAAAAATGTCATCTTGCCAATTTATAGCAGCCCTTAAGATGTGTACTCATCCCTTGTAGTAACCTTAGCCCTTAGATGCAAAAGAGGACCAATCCCATGTATTCCCTTGCTTGCCCCTCTTGAGTGCCTACCCTTGGATGAGTTGTGCTCTTCCATTCTTGGTCATTGGATGAGGCCAACATAAAAATGACATCTTGTAGATTAAATACAGCCCTCAACATGTGTACTCAGCCCTTGTAGATGGCCTAAGCCATTGGATGAAAAGAGATAATCCCATGCACTCCCTTGCTCAACTGAATGGATGCTCACCCTTGGATGAATTGTGCTCATCTTTTTTCTTCCATTCTTGGACATTAGATGAGGGTTCTTTTATGACAAATAAAATGTCATCTTGGCATTTAAATTTGGCCATTGGATGGTGCATTCAACTTTCCTACAAGGCACCTAAGCCATTGGATGAAGGGGGACCATTTGTAAGGTGTTAGTGGTAGGTTGTGGCTTGATAGTGACTAAGGTATTAAATTGTTCAAGCTTCCTTCTTCTCCTCTATGTTGGCTGACCAAGGGAAGAAAATATCCCAGCAATTCCTTCTTCTCTCATATTTCTTCAATTACAAATTTGCCCTTTTTGGTTTCTATGGTGAAATGACCTTTTTGCCCCCCGAACCTAAATAAATAGAAAACGGACTCCAAATTCAAATTTTCTTCTTTCAATACGTCTGAAATAATAAAAAATTGCATTATGGAAGTTTTCAAAATTTTTCGAGTCTATTTTCTATTTATTTCGGATTTATTTTTGAAATTTCCCCTTTTATGCACCCAAACTTTGCCCTTTTTTTAAACGAGCTCCGAATCTAGATTTTTCTTCACTAAGCTCATTTGCTATTTTTTCGGGATTTATCTGCTTTAATTACTGCATAAAGGACCCGAGATTTGGCCATTTTGCAAACGAACTCTGAATCAAGATTTTCTTTTTCCAATCTCTTCCAAATAATTTAAAAATGGGATTTGAAAATTTTCAGAATTTTTGGATTTCATTTGCTAATTTTTCAGGATTTATCCTGTTGAATTACTACATATGAGACCTAGTATTTGGCCATTTTGCAAACGAACTCTGAATCAAGATTTTTTTTTTGCCAATCTCTTCAAAATGATGTAAGAATGAAATTTGCAAATTTTCAGAATTTTTGGAGTTCATTTGCTATTTTCCCATATATTCCAATTTTGCCCTTTTGCTTTCGAAACCCAATTTTGCTCAAAACAAGTCTGATTTTCATATTTTCTTCAAACTGAGCCTTGGGCTATCCTTGTTTAATCATTTCTCATCAATTAAGGGCTTTAAATCTTCTGAATCGGGCCATTTCCGTAATTCTTCCAAATTTCACTGAAATCCACCAAAAAAACCCTAATTCTCAGTTTTTTTTTTTCGAATTGACTTTTCTATCAGTTTTTCTTCCAAGTAGATTCTCCATTACCTATAGTCCGTGCTTATCTTTCATTTGAGACCTTCAATTCTGACTAATTTGATCTTTTGAGCACTTTTCCCCAAATTTCCTAAATTAGGGTTTCCTTTCTACTAAATCTCGTAACCCAACTTTCGAACTCCGTACCTTTCAATGTAGACCTCAGATTATCAAAATTCTTTCACCGTTTTTCAATTGAACTTCAAATCTTGATTTTGAAAATGGGTTGACTTTTTCAGTAGTTGACTTTTTTGGGGTTGATTTTTTCGGGGTTGACTTTTTTGAGTTTGACTTTTTCTGTCTGCTTTCTTAGACTAAGCCTCGAAGTACCACCTGCAGGATGAGAAAAGCCTTTTAGCATTCTGAAACATCAATTTAGGAAGAAAATGTACCTGATTTAGGGGTCCAGACAAAATTTGGTGTCTACAGCTGCCTCTCTTTGGCTATTGCTGAGAATCAGGAATCAGGCAAAGATAAACAAACACTAATTTTGTACGGTTAGTGAAATCAGATGTGAAGGAAAGGGAAAAAGGTTTTCAATCATCATCATTTTTTCTTTTCATTCATCATTTTTTTTTTGAAAAAGCTATAAATTGAACATTTTGCCCTTAAATTGAATTCCCTGACTAATCAAGGCTCGACCCGTCTTAAGGAAACGGGTTCGATTTCAACAGAAAAAATTATGCTCGAAGGTCTTAAAAATGGTGCCCGAAGGTCTTTGAAAATGGTGCCCGGAGGTCTTAAAAATGGTGCCCGAAAGTCTTTAAAATGGTGCCCGAAGGTCTTTAAAAATAGTGCTCGAAGGTCTTTAAAATAGTGCCCGAAGGTCTTTAAAAATGGTGCCCGAAGGTCTTTAAAATGGTGGCAAAGGTCTTTAAAATGGTGCCCGAAGGTCTTTAAAATAGTGCCCGAAGGTCTTTAAATATGGTGCCCGGAGGTCTTGAAAATGGTGCTCGAAGGTCTTTAAAATAGTGCCCGAAGGTCTTTAAAAATGGTGCCCGAAGGTCTTTAAAATGGTGCCCGAAGGTCTTTAAAATGGTGCTCGAAGGTCTTTAAAAATGATGCCCGGAGGTCTTGAAAATGGTGCCTGAAGGTCTTTAAAATGGTGCCCGAAGGTCTTTAAAAATGGTGCCCGAAGGTCTTTAAAATGGTGCTCGAAGGTCTTTAAAAATGGTGCCCGAAGGCTTTTAAAAAGGTGCCCGAAGGTCTTTAAAAATGGTGCCTGAAGGTCTTTAAAATGTTGCCCGAGGGTCTTTAAAAATGGTGCCGAAGGTCTTATCTGTGATTAAAATCGAAAATTGAAAAAGATTTGGATGAAACCAGAGGTTAAAAAGGCATGGGTGAAACCATAAAATTGAAAGAGATCTGAATGAAATCAGAAAATTGAGATAACATGGGTGAAACCAGAAATTTGAAAATGATCTGGATGGAACCAGAAATTGAAAAGCATGGGTGAAACCAGAAATTTGAAAAAGATTTGGATGAAACCAGAAATTAAAAAGCATGGGTGAAACCAGAAAATTAAAAAAGATTAGGATGAAACCAGAAATTGAAAAGATCTGGATAAAACCAGAAACTGAAATGATATGGATGAAACCAGAAAATTGAGATAGACCTGGATAAAACCAGAGATTAAAAAGGCATGGATGAAATCAGAAAATTGAAAAAGATCTGGATGAAACCAGAGATTGAAAAGCTTGGGTGAAACCAAAAATTTGAAAAAGATCTGGATGAAATCAGAGATTAAAAGTATGGGTGAAACCAAAAATTTGAAAATGATCTGGATGGAACCAGAAATTAAAGGCATGGGTGAAACCCAGAAATTTGAAAATTATCTGGATGGAACCATAGATTAAAGGCATGGGTGAAACCAGAAACTTGAAAATGATCTGGATGGAACCAGAAATTTGAAAAGCATGAAATTAACCTGAAAGATTTGAGAGAGGATGCAAATGCTTCATGGTGTAAATGCAAATATCTTGGATTGATGCAAATGCTTCTTGAAATGATATAGATATTTTGGATTGATGCAAATGCTTTTAAATGCAGATGCAAATGTCCCTACGAATCATGTTCATGTAAGTGGTTCATGAATGGTGTAATTGCAGCTACAATGAAGATGAATGATCCTAGAAATGATGTACTTGCTTGAGATGATGCAAATGCAAATATGTATGAAGGATGTACTTGTAAAGATAGAATGCAGATGCTCATGGAATAGTGCAAATACAAATACTCATGAATTATGCAAATGCTTGCTGACACGGTACAGATACAAAGCTTAATAAATAGATGAATGCTCATGAGTGATGCAAATGCCCCTGATCATTTTTCTAGATTTGGCTTAGCCTTTCCAATTCATTTTTCCTCTTCAAATCAGAGTATATCTTCAATTCGTTTTTCAATCTTTGGCTATTCTCTTTGCCCCAACAGTTTTCAAACTCTTATTGACAGAAGTCTACTTGTCGAGTTCTATTTCTTCTTCTCATATTTGGAAGTCAAGGTTAACCCTAATAGTTCCACACCTTTGAGTTAGAAAAACCCTTATCTCATGTTAACATCAAAAATGGGTATTTCAAAAATATTTTTATTTTGCCTTTCTAAAAAACAATTTTGCTTATTTAATGAAAACTTTTGAGTCAAAAAATTTTAACCCTATAGTGTGTAATGTACAAATCTTTTGAAGACTGATGATCATTGTTAGAAATTTTCGTAAGTATCAATTTGGGTTTTTCAACTTGAATTGACAATGCTTGGTACAACATGATTTTGGTTTTTCCAGGAAAGCTTCATAACAAAAAATGTATGTCCCTTCTAGGCTCACAAATGGAACAGATTTTATAAATCATGAATTCATTGAGAACCAAACAAATTCAACATTCTTTTAGTTTCCATATCAAGGTATTTTGACAAGCGTCAAGATTGGCTGGGATGTTTAAACTGGAAAGTTGATTTTGGAGAAAAAAAAGTTTCAGTTTTTGAAATCAATCATCCAAATGAGAATTGAAAATTTGGGAGGTTCAGGAATTCCTAGATGTTCCTTGATGACCACTTCTTTAAGATGATCTTCTCTTTTGTGGTATCGGCACTATCATAGATGGCATCGAAAATTCCCATTTTACTCTAGACCGCCCGTTTTTGGGTTTTCGTCCTAGAGTCCCATTCTCTCCAATTTTTTTCTTTTTTCATTGTTTTACCATGCATTTGAGAATTTTAAATTCTTCCTTAGTGAAATGATAATTCGATGAGATGGGATAAAATCTGAGGAAAAAACCCTTCAAGTTAAATATTCATGCTTGATCAAAATGGACTTTTAAAGCACGTAATGTAGGCCATGGCTCAGGGTTCAGAAAGAAAGGATAAATAGGCCCAAAATATGTGTTTGAGGGTAATCAGATCAAGGATCATTTCTTGAGGAGGATTCTCTTTGAAACATTTATCCCTTTTAGACTTTTCATACCTTTTGACTTTGCTCTTTTTCTTCTTTGCTTTTGGCTTTCATTTGCCATACTTCTTCACATTTTTTTCTTTTTGTTTTTCTTGGCTTTCATTTCACCATCTTTTCCTTTTCCTTTTTCTTTTTCTTTGACAAAGTGAGCCCATATTTATTCGGGGCTTTATTTGCTTTGTATCTGTCTCTGAGCTAGGACTCATTTTTTCGTGATCTTTGAGAAGATCTTTCCTCGCATTTGCCCCCTAGTGTAGAGGGTAATCCTTGATCAAGGTTCAAAGAAGAAAGAATTCTTTTGGCTCAAAAGGGGTGACTATGGATAATTTCTTTTTGTGACAGGGACATGAAAGATGGCCATTTCTCATGTTAAGCACGAATATTCACATTAAAAAGCAATCCCCAGGGGAAATAAATATTCAAAATTTTATTTTGCACTTTGGAATCATCCGAATTCTCATATGCATGATATCACAATTTTTTTTCTCGCATGCCCTAATGATTCACGCGTTAGTCCATCCTTTTTCACCATATAACCATCATTTCCACATATGATGCCCCAGTTTGATTAACCAATAGAATTAGTATCAACGAGGAACATAGCAAGTCTAGGTCTATTTTAAAAAGACTGAGTTTCAAGTATAAGTTCTTTGAAAGGACAAGGAAAATACGACCCAAAAAAACGGGTTTTATCTGGGACATGGGATAATCTAGTTTAATCATTGTGCCCCAGGGTGTCAATCATGAAGTGGTGTTTGGGGTAATTAGTGTTTTATGGTTATTGGTAAAGGTCATGAATGGTTTTAGCACAATCTTGACATACATCGATTTACCAAAATCTAGATTCTTGAAAGAATGTCTCATTTGTTTGAATTTGAAGGAATTCGAAAAAATTTCAAAAAGTTCGTTCCTTTGTTCATAGCCTAGACTAAGATCTACATATTTTCTTATTCTATGATGATAATTGTTTTATGAAGTTCAATCATTCATATTCCTTGAAGCATTAGATCTTTCAAGTGATCTTAGTTTTAGGGATTTAGACATATAGAATCCCCAAAAGAGGGAAGGTCTTGGGTCATTTCTAACAATGATCATCAATATTCTCGAGACTATCCACTATTATAACCTCCTTAATGCTTGTTTTTGCACATTCAAATTATTGTTAAAACACAACAAACATAAAAACATTCAAAATTCATTTATTTCATAGGGATGTTAACATAAGACAAGTGTTTTCATCATGACGTATGAAACTAAATGCATAAAAACTTTCCCTTGACATGTTCTCCCTAATTCAAACTGGCTATTCCTTGGTACTCTTTTCAACCTTTCCATCTTCTTCCCTTATTATGACTTCCACAATGGTCTCATCATTCCCATTCAGTAGATTCTCCCCGCTGTCTGACCTTTGTTTCTTCCCCACATCTAACTGTCCTTTATTAATGAGTGCTTGAACCTTCCGTTTCAAACATAGGCAATTTTTTGTGGAATGTCCCCGAATCCAGAATAATAATCACAATATGCATTCTTGTCATACCAACTCGAATATGGGGGTTGGATAGGCTCCACTGGAACTTTAGTGAGGAGTTGCTCTTCGACCAGCTGAGGCAATAGTTCAGAGTAAGATATGGGGAGTGGCTCAAACTGATCTCTTTTTCGAATATTCTTTGGTTTCCTCTGGCTGACAAAAGGTTGAAAATTTACGGGATTCTGAGAGGCCATCGGGTATAAGTATGAATCCCGGGATACATAGTTTGTAGAAGGACAAGGTGGTTGGTATGAAGTAACCGGAATATACGGGGCAAAGTCTCCCACAGCTTGGACATCTTCCTATTTCTTTTTGGGCGTTCTGTTTCTCTCTACATAAAATGTTTTACCTCCTTCGAGCTTCCCAGTCTTGATAGCATTTTCAATCATTTCCCCAGAGATTACCATATCCGAAAAATTCTTCGTGGTGTTGCCAACAAGTCTACCGTAGTATGGGGCCTGTAGTGTATTCACAAAAAAGACAGTGGTTTCCTTCTAAGTTAAGGGCGGTTGTACTTGGGTGGCCATGTTCTGCCACCTTTGAGCATACTCTTTGAAGCTCTTAGTAACCTTTTTCTCCATATTTTAAATGGTGAGACGGTCAGGTGTCATGTCGATCACATGCTTGTACTGGTTTAGAAAAGCCCTGTCCAAATCATTCCAAGAGCGAATCTGATCCTTGCTCAACTGACTATACCACCTAATTGCAGACCCACTGAGACTATCCTGAAAGCAATGAATCAAAAGCTTATCATTATCTATGTGACTTGCCATCTTTCGACAGAACATGGTGATGTGTGTTGATGGATCGGTCGTCTCGTCATATTTCACAAAGTCAGGGACCTTGAATTTAGGAGGAATGACTAAATTGAGGACCAAGCATCGTTCTTTCTCATCCACACTCCCGAATATGTCTGTATTTTCTACTGCCCGGAGCCTTTCATCTAACAACTGATATTTCCCTCTAGAATCTGTCAACTCAGCCATATTTGACTCAACCATTTTCAAGGTTTCCCGTTCAACTGGGTCGTCTAAGTTCAGGGTGTTGCTGGGGTTAACTGTGTTCTGGCCATCCATCATTACGACCTTATTCTGACCCTTTTTTGCCTATGACCCTTCTCTGGCGGCAAAGTTTTCAATGTATCCTTTTCCCTTGATTACGGTGGACATCAGCTCCATCAATTTAGTCATTTGATCCTTAGATTCTGCTTGAGACTTTGCCAACTATTCTTGCAATTCTTCCTGTACCCTTTCCATTCTTTCCATTCGGGCAACTTGTTCATTCTCCATAGCTCTAGCCTGTATTGGAAAGGTACTTAGTACTTCTTATACCTCTGATTTGAAATGGAAGCTTCTTCAAAACTCTTAAAGCCAAGCCAACTTTTATTTTATTCCCCCCCAAGTGCATGTCATGATGAAGGAGTTATGGATGCAATTTGATGCACGTGAAGCCTAAACAATATGATTGTATGGACATATACATTGGAAACATGCTGACTATAAATGCAATAAATACAATCACGATGCCAACATGCTGCAAGAAAAGAATAAACAAATCAATGCATGGATATATGCAATGAATTACCACGTATATTTCAGCGTATTTCCCAATGAATGATCGTATACATTATGAATGCAACATGATGTCAATTATGATGTATGTAAACAATGAATGATTGACATAGAGTATATACAACGAAACTCATTCTGGCCATGTGTGTTATGAATGCGACCTAATGCTAACATGATGTATGTAATAAGCAAATTAGCGCATGAACATATAGAAAAATCATACTAACTATCTTGTCATGAATACCACCTGATGCTACCAAGATGCATGTATGAATGTATGGTATGACAAATAATTGATTGGATGTAAAATACAAAGGGGAAGATATCACAGAGGAAATAAGAATCGGAGGAACTTAATCATCAACATCTCATAAATTGAAGCACAACCAATTCATTCCCAAATCAACATTCACAATGGTATAAACCATGTTTACAAAATCATGAACTGTCTTTACAAGCACTTTATTCTTCCTAGCATCCTAAGGCTATTAGAGTCGGCTACTGAAAAAGTGAAATCCTACTACATCCTATAAGACCGAAGTCCTTCCACATCATTGCCGTAAATCTCCCAATCCTAATGACGTTTTCCCAGCCCTCTATCAATCAGCGTCGTTGGATCGATCCACTTGATCTCTATAAGAGATTGCACTTTCTTTTTGAATGCTATACAGTCTTCAATGCTATGGCCGGAAATTCCACAGTGATAATCACATCTTTCATTTGGATTATACCACTTTGGATATGGTGGTAACAGGGGTTTCAGCGGGATACAGACAACCATGTGATTTTGGATCAGTATAGGGAGAATCTCTCGGTAGCTTATTGGAATGGGATCATACTGCTCTTGAGTCTGGTTTTCGGGTTGTTTCTTAATCACACATGACCTAGGAGTTGGGGCACTTGGTGGTGGCACTAAGGTCTGAACCGGAGTGTTTACATAGGTTATGGCCGAATAACAAGGCAAGGGTATGGATTAAGACATGGGACCCTTGGAGGTTGTACACAGTTTGAGGTTCCTATCTCGGATGCTTGATAAGGTGATTGATAAGGGAAATGGTATGAACTTCCAGTTGGTGGTGATGGAGTGGGGTCCAAGAGTCTCGTAGTGATCATCCGAGGGGACAATTGAGCCATAGTAGGGTAGGGATACTGGTTTGGACTTAGAGTAGTTTGCAGGTATGGTACAGGATCCGTGATTTCTGTCTTTGGTATCAGGCTCTCTGGTTTAATCATTTTCATGATTTTGTCCATAATTTTATCAGGGTTGCACCCTTTGTAATACTGGCAAGCTCAGGATCTAGCAAGGATTGTATGTTCTGGACCTCAAGGTTTTTGTTGATCCGAAGGTGATGCATAGCCTTGAGAAAGTTCCCCCTTAATCTTACCCATATCCTCAAGCATTTTCATCAATTTGGCGAGTTGTTCTTTCACTTCCCAGATTTCATGTCTAAACTCCTCTTGATTGCGTTCCAAAGCATCCAGTCGTTCCTCTGATTCATTCCTCATATCTCAAACCCCTTTCATGCAAATGAAAATGTCATGAGATTTAAGAATACAATTATGAATGTACATGCTCTACTCCTATATGCATGAATATACTAATGATTAATGCATGAAGCGTTCAAAGAAATTATGATGACTATGTATGCCATGTGTGCAACCTGATGCCAACATGATGCATGTAAAGAATAAGCAAATTACTGCATGGATATATACAGGAAAATTATGCTGACTATGATTGTATTCTACAATGAATAAGCATACATGCTTATGACTGTAACATGATGTCAAAATGATACATGCAAAGAATAAATGAATTGGCACCATGGTATATACAAAGAAATCGATGGCCACACAAAATTGGTGGGACCAAATTTTGATTATTCAAAAATCTCATTATGCGAGATTTCCCTCCACATTTAATCTACAATTCTTTGAAACATGTTTTCTCTATGAAAAACCACACATATTATTTTCAAAAGAATTTCGGGGTAATGGATCTTAATATGGTACAATATGCAAATGTTCATGTAACACTACCGATTTATGAAATCACCAAATGAGATTATTATTACCAACTGTTTATTGCAAGGAATGAGATAAAAAATACAACGATAAATGTACATGCTCTATTCACACATGCATGAAATGTGCAAAAATGCAAAAATGTTTGAAAAAGAATGTTTTGATATTTTCAATTTTTAAAAAAGCTAGTGAACACTTGCCCCAAGCGAGATATTAAACTTACTACGGGCGATGTACGTACATTGTTGCCCGATCTACAATCCTTATTCAGAGTGTAAAATCGGTAACAAAAGATTTAGAAATGTCCCTCCATGTGTTCTTATCTTCGATGTATCTAATGAAAATCCGGCATGGCTTTGCCTAGGTTTAGTATAGGAGGGTGAATCAGTTCTAAAGGCCTCGAATTGCTCCTCATTGTCGCCGGTGAAGGCTAGTAAGGCACCCCAATAAAAGCCAGTTCAATTCGTTAGAGTATATTTTCCTATGCCTGTATAGAGGATTCTCACGAAGGCATTAGGTACTTTATACTCCGAAAGTGTTTCACTAGCCCATACGAAGGATTATCACGAAGGCATAGTTACTTTACTCCCACTTAAAAGGACGGAACCTGAGTAGAGGATTCATGTTATGCAAATGCAAATATAGTGTGTACGGAGGAACAAAACAAACCTATCACCACCTATTCTACACCCCTTATTCTAAATACCCCACTAAAATCAAACAATGTAAAGCATTAGTCAAGCAAACATATAGATATACGCAACAAAATAACCAGAGAACAAATAATAATATGCATGCATATGAAGATGGACATATTTAAAACATTTTATTATTTTCAAAATTCTCTTTATTATCTTAAAAATATGGGAATTAAAATTAAATACCAATTAAACCAACAAAACCGAGACTTTATAACACATAACTAATTCTAGGCTTCACTCTCTAAAGTCCCCAGTGGAGTCGCCAAGCTGTCGATACGTGATCCAGAATCGCGGGGGACCCGTTCGAGTGAGGGGCAAACGGAATCAGAGGAAAAGACAACTTAATTCCTCTTGAAATAAAATAAACGGTCGAGGGTATGAAAACGGTCTCGTAAAAAGACATGGAGTCGGCACCAATCTTTTTTAGCTAGGTGTGATCGGCCACCTATTAAAACCGGTTTTATAAAACATTTTAAAATTAATTAAAACATTTTTAAAAACCAATTTCAAGTCTGTGTTATAAACCAGAGAAATCAAAGAAGCGGGTTCGGGAGTCGGTTACGTGCGGGAAGGATTAGCACCCCCACAACGCCCGTATAAATCGGTACCTTATTAATCATGTTTTATCTAAAGTCTCGGTAAAAAAGTTCATTTTTAATTTAGTATTTCAAGTTAATTTCCAATTTTAAGAAAAATAATTCCATTTTTAATTGAGAATGATCCGGAATTTATTAATTCAAAATTTTCCTACATTCCCCGACAAAATCGGCAAAATATAGAAATTTTTATTCATTTGGAAAACTTTTCCAATCATTCTCGTTTTTTGAATGAAAGATATTCCTTTATTAATGATAATTGATGATATTCCCTCCAGCAAACCCAGTAGAGAACTCATGAATTATTTTAACTCGGGAATATCTTTATTTTTATTGAAAATCATTATCTTTTTCAAAACATTTAAAAATATGAACATGAACATGTATGACATAAATAAAATGACATGGCAAAGTCTAGATAATATAATGCAACCTAAATGATATGACATAATTTAAATGACATAGTATATTATAGGTAAAATGAAAAATCCTAAGTATCATGGTATATTCTAAATGAGATAAAATGATTTAAATGACATGGCAATTTTAAATGATATGGCATATTTTAAATGACATGGCATGTTATAAATAAAATAACCTAAATGATATGGAATATGATCTAAATGACATGAAATTAAAGTAATTCTAACATATAATATGCATGAAAATAAAAATAAAAATAAAAATGCATGAACATAGTATATGCTAAACAATATGACAAAAATAACTAAATAAAAAGCATAAGATATCATGAAACATTCAAAATCATATGGCAAACAAATATAAGATCATAAAATGTGAATTAAAGTAATACAATGGAAAATATCATAGCAAAAATCACACATTTAAATAAAATGCATGAACATGGAAAATGCAATGCATGAAAATGTATTTTTTTTTCCTCTAAATAAAGAAATCCGTATATCTAAAAAGATATCCGGCTACCTTAGGAAAATATGTCAAATTAGATTTTCTAAGAAAACAAACTTTCTGATTGTTTGGAAACAATTTTGAGGAAAACTTGAATAAAAATTAAAACCGTTACCAAACCCTTTTAAAATGGCTCTAATTTCCTAAGTTTTAAAATCCTGGACTTAACTACCCTTAACCCAAGATTTATAAAATCATTTTTAAAGTTTAAAAAGGTTAGAAACTACCCTAAGACAGTAGCTAAAGCTTCTACCCAACCCCTTCTAAATGCCTTAGCCAAATTCAACCATTATTTCTCTTTTGATTTCAAATCTGCCTCTACTGTCCGATTTTGTCACATGATTTTTTTTTCCTATTTTTAAAAATTAAAAAAAATCTAAAATAAATACTGGAGACTCAGAACATGTAAAAATACACGACAAAAAAATTGGCTTAATTTTTTTATTAAAGATGACTGCCTAGAAAAATCGGAGATGTTCTATTACTAGGTGAAAAAAAACTGTTTTGTCAAAACACATTTTTTGCCTTTGATACATTCATTCAAAAATCAAAGTGAAAATTGTTGGAGATCATCCTAAACACCTAAGGACAGTAGCTAAACATGTTAAAAACCTTGGACAAAAATTGGCTAAGTAAAAAAAATCACAAAGGTAGAATAATCAATTTGACAATTCCTTAATTTTCCACAAGTATGCTCTAGAGAGCATGACTTTGAGCCATTAATTGGCCTAAGTCACAAATCAAGTGGAAATGACATGGAATGCATGAACATACAGCAAATGAAATGTATGAAATGCATGGTCTAAAGGTCTAAATGGTAAAGGAAATGCATGACAATTCATGGCAACCTAAATGCCTAGCATGAATTTGCATGGCAATAAATGCTATCCTAACTCAATATGCATGCAATGCTTGATAATGCAAATATGACTTGGACCTAATATGTTATGAATATGCAGGAAAATGCTAATGTGACCTAAGACCTAAATAGCATAGTAATGCATGACAATACCAATGTGATTTAAGACTCAATATGCATGGCAATACCAATATGGCCTAGACCTAAAATGTAATAAACATGCATAGCAATACTATGAACATACAATGACTCATGAAACTAATGTAAATGCTGGAACAAACAGCAACTAATACACCATTTCAAGATATGATAATGCAAAGCATGTTACCTAAACAAAATGCAAATGCATGACAAGGCAAGGGATGCATGAAGAGGCCAAATGATCACATGAGACTCTAATGCAATCCTATTTAGTAAATGACACAAGTACATGACAAATCATATTAAAATGCATAATGTCATGAGATTTTCATAAGCATATAACATACTAAAATAAAAAATGCACAAGCTCATGGCATGGAAATGCAAACAAGTTAAGACACAAATGGAAAATGCACATGGAAGGCACACAAAAAGGAGTTGTCGAATGGTCATGAAAAAAAAAAGAATGATGGCATTTTATCATAGCATTTTCATAAGCACATGGCATACTAAAATCAAAATATACAAGTTCATGGCATGGAGATGCAAACAAGTTAAGAAGTAAAAGGAAAATGCACATGCAAGGCATACAAAATGGAGTTGTCGAATGGTCATGAAACAAAACCAAGAAAATGCAAACATGTAAGACATGATACATGAAAAAAATGCACAACATGAGTATATGAACAACAATGGCCGAATATGCAAAGATGCAATATCAAGCATGGAAATGAAATATATAAGTAAATATAGCATAGAAAATAATGTAAAGAACATATATATAAAACATTAACATAGACATACAAAACAAATAACAAGATAAACTAGTAAGTAAAACAAGGAAAGTTAAGCTCCATGGTTGGTATCAAATGGGCATAGCCTCTCACCTAACCATAATCACTTGGTCTTGCCAAGATCATGAAGCCTTTCCATCTCAATAAAACAGAAAATAAACCATGTAAAACAGAAAATAAGGTGAGCTTCATGGTAGGTAAAAATGGGCATAGCCTCTCTCCTAACCATGGTCACTTGGTCTAGCCAAGATCATGTAGCCATTTCAACCTTTTTTGCTTCATATTTTGTAATAAATCAGAACCTTAGAATACTCTAAAAACCTTTTAAAAATCATTTTTCACAACAACATGCAAGGAAGAAAAAAGAAAACAACAAGGTAAGTAAAATGTGCCATATTCGGCCAAAGCATGAAACCATAAAAAAAAAATTTGTTTTCCGCCATTTTAAAGAAGAAGAAGAGTTGAAAACATAAGTAAACATTAAAAAACTTTATTTCTATGAAAAATGTAGTAGGAAAACATGGTAGAAAAATCAAGAAAAAACCATGGAAATCAAGAAGAAAGCTATGCTAGAGCTTGGTAGCAATGACTACTTTCAAGCTCTCTATTGAAAACCTTTTCTTTCTTTCAAAACCTTTTTTTTTGCCAAATTAGCTACTGTTTCCAGCCAAAAAAACCTCTAAAAAAATGAAATCATCCCCCTCCCTTTAGCCTTGGCTGAATGGCCCTCTAACCCTTGAATGGGAATTGCACTTTTTATCCTCCAATCTTGGCCATTAGATTAAGATATTTTGATGACAACATAAAAATTTCATCTTGCCAAATGATAGCAGCCCTTAAGATGTGTACTCAGCCCTTGTAATAACCTTAGCCCTTAAATGCAAAAGAGGACCAATCCCATGCACTCCCTTGCTTGCCCCTCTTGAGTGCCTACCCTTGGATGAGTTATGCTCTTCCATTCTTGGTCATTAGATGAGGCCAACATAAAAATCACATCTTGTAGATTAAATACAGCCCTCAACATGTGTACTCAGCCCTTGTAGATGGTCTAAGCCATTGGATGAAAAGAGATAATCCCATTAACTCTCTTGCTCAACCGAATGGATGCTTACCCTTAGATGAATTGTGCTCATCTTTTTTCTTCCATTCTTGGCCATTAGATGAGGGTTCTTTTATGAAAAATAAAAATTTCATCTTGGCATTTAAATTTGGTCATTGGATGGTGCATTCAACTTTCCTACAAGGCACCTAAGCCATTGGATGAAGAGGGGACCATTTGCAAGGTGTTAGTGGTAGCATGTGGGCTTGATAGTGACTAGGGAATTAAATTGTTCAAGCTTTCTTCTTCTCCTCTATGTTGGTTGACCAAGGGAAGAAAAAATCCTAGGAATTTCTTCTTCTCTTATATTTTCCTCAATTACAAATTTACCTTTTTTGGTTTCTTTGGTGAAATGACCTTTTTGCCCACCGAACCTAAATAAATAGCAAATGGACTCCAAATTCGAATTTTATTTTTTCAATACTTCCAAAATAATAAAAAATTAAATTTTGGAAGTTTTCAAAAATTTTCGAGTCCATTTGCTATTTATTTCAGATTTATTTTCGAAATTGCCCCTTTTATGCACCCGAACTTTACCTTTTTTTAAAACAAGCTCCGAATCTTGATTTTTTTTTCACCAATCTCTTCAAAATAATTTAAAAATGTGATCTGGATGTTTTTATAATTTTTGGAGCTCATTTTTTATTTTTTCGGGATTTATCTGCTTGAATTACTGCATAGGGGACCCGGGATTTGGCCATTTTGCAAACGAACTCCGAATCAAGATTTTCTTTCTCCAATCTCTTCCAAATAATTTAAAAATAAGATTTACAAATATTCAGAATTTGTGGAGTTCATTTACTATTTTTTCGGGATTTATCCTGTTGAATTACTACATGTGAGACCCGGTATTTGGCCATTTTGCAAACGAACTCCGAATCAAGATTTTCTTTAGCCAATCTCTTCGAAATGATTTAAGAATGAGATTTGCAAATTTTTAGAATTTTTGGAGTTCATTTGCTATTTTTTCCATATTTTCTAATTTTGCCCTTTTGCCTCTGAAACCCGGTTTTGCTCAAAACAAGTCCGATTTAATATTTTCTTCAAAATGAGCCTTGGGATATCCTTTTTTAATCATTTCTCAACAATAAAGGACTTTAGATCTTCCGAATTGGGCCATTTCCGTCTTTTCAAATTTCATCGAATTCCACCAAAAAAACCCTAATTCTCGATTTTCTTCCGAATTGACTTTTCTATCATTTTTTATTCCAAGTAGCTTCTCCATTACCCGTAGTCAATGCTTATATTTCATTTGAGACCTTCAATTTCGACCAATTTGATTGTTTGAGCACTTTTTCCCAAATTTCCAGAATTAGGGTTTTCTTTTTACTGAATTTCATAACCCAACTTTCGAACTCCATATCTTTCAATGTAGACCTCGGATTATCAAAATTCTTTCACCGTTTTTCAATTGAACCTCAAATCTTGATTTTGAAAGTGGGTTGACTTTTTTAGTAGTTGACTTTTTCGAGGTTGACTTTTTTGGGGTTGACTTTTTTTGGGGTTGACTTTTTTGAGTTTGACTTTTTCTGTCTGCTTTCTTAGACTAAGCCTCGCAGTACCACCTCCAGGATGAGAAAAGCCTTTTAGCATTCTAAAACATCAATTTAGGAAGAAAATGTACCTGATTTAGGGGTCCGGACAAAATTAGGTGTCTATAGGAGAAAGAATTCTTCGGCTCAAAAGGGGTGACTATGGATAATTTCTTTTCGTGAAAGGGATATGAAATATGGTCATTTATCATATCAAGCACGAATATTCTCATTTAAAAGAAATCCCCAGGGGGAATAGATAATCAGAATTTCATTTTGCACTTTGGAATCATCCGAATTCTCATATGTGTGATATCACAAATTTTCTTTTTTCCTTCTTTTTTTCCCGCATGCCCCTAATGATTCATGCATTAATCCATCTTTATTCACCATGTATCCATCATTTGCACATATGTTGCCCCAATTTGTTCAACTTTAGAAATTTGTATCATTACTAGGAACATTGCAAGTCTAGATTTATAATGAAAATGCTGAGTTTCAATCTTGGGTTTGTTTGAAGTACCAAGGAAAATATTACCCAAAAACAAGTTTTCTCTAGGACATGGGATAATCTGGTTTGGTCATTGTGCCTCGGGGTATCAAACATGAAGTGATGTTTGGGCAATCGGTGTTTTGTGGTTATTGGAAAGGGCATGAATGGCTTTGGCACAAGCTTGACTCATACCAAATTACCATGATCTAGATTCTTGAAAGAATGTCCCATTTGTACGAGTTTCCAAGCAGCTCGAAAAAAAAATTCAAAAATTTCGTTCTTTTGCTCATAGCCTAAACTTGGATCTACATTTTTGCTTATTTTGTAGTGGCAATGATTTATGAAGTTCAATCATTCATATTCCTTGAAGCATTAGGTCTTCCAAGTGGTTTCGGTTCAAGGGATTTAGGCATAGGAAAGCCCAAAAAAGAGGGGAGAGGGTATTGGGTCATTTCTAACAATGATCATCAATATTCTCGAGACTGTCCATTATTAGAACTTCCTTAATGCTTGTTTTTGCACATTCAAATTATTGTTAAAACATAATAAACATAAAAGCATTCAAAATTCATTTATTTCATACGGATGTTAGCATAAGACAAGTGTTTTCATCATGATGTATGAAACTACATGCATAAAAAACTCCCCCTTGACATGTTTTCCCTAATTCAAACTGGCTATTCCACAGTACTCTTTTCGACCTTTTCATCTTCTTCCCCTATTATGACATACACAATGGTCTCATCATTCCCATTCAATGGATTCTCCACGTTGTCTGGTCTTTGTTTCTTCCCCACATCTAATTGCCCTTTATTAATGAGTTCTTGAACCTTCTGTTTCAGACATAGGCAATTTTCTATGGAATGTCCCCGAATCCCAGAATGATAATCACAATATGCATTCTCGTCATACCAGCTCGGGTATGGGGGTTGGATAGGCTCCACTGGAACTTTAGAGAGGAGTTGCTCTTCGATCAGCTAGGCAATAGTTCAAAGTAAAACAAAGGGAGTGGCTCAAACTAATCTCTTTTTCAAATGTTCTTCAGCTTCCTCTGGCTGACAAGAGGTTGAAGATTTGCTGGATTCTGATAGGCCACCGGGTATAAGTATGAGCCCTGGGATATGTAGTTCATAGAAGGGCAGGATAATTGGTATAAAGAAGCCTGAAGATACGGGACAAAGCCTCCCATAGCTGGGACATCTTCCGCTTTCTTTTTGGGTGTCCTATTTCTTTCTGCATTAGATGTTTTACCTCCTTCGAGTTTCCTAACCTTGATAGCATTTTCAATTATTTCCCTGGAGATTACCATGTCCGAAAAATTCTTCGTGGCATTGCCGACGAGTCTATCATAGTACGGGGCTGTAGTGTGTTTATAAAAAGGATAGTATTTTCCTTCTGAGTCAGGGGCAGTCATACTTGGGTGGCCATGTTCCTCCACCTCTGAGCATACTCTTTGAAGCTCTTATTAGCTCTTTTCTCCATATTTTGCAAGGTGAGATGGTCAGGCGCCATATCGGTCATATGCTTGTACTGGCTTAGAAAAGCCCTAGCCAGATCATTCCAAGAGCGAATCTGATCCTTGATCAACTGACTATACCATTTAATTGCGGACCCGCTGAGGCTATCCTGAAAATAGTGGATCAAAAGCTTATCATTATCTATATGACCCGTCATCTTTATAGAATATAGTGATGTGGGCTGACGGATCAGTTGTCCCATCATATTTCTCAAAGTTGGGGACCTTGAATTTAGGAGGAATGACTAAATCGGGGACCAAACAAAGTTATTTCGCATCTACACTCCTAAATACATCTGTATTTTCTACTACCCGGAGCCTCTCATCTAACAGCTGATATTTCCCTTGGGAATTTGATAACTCAACCTCATCCACCGCAACCATTTTCAACTTTGCCTGTTCAGCTGGATCATTTGAGTTTAGGACGTTGACAGGATTAACTGTGTTCTGGACACCTAATATTACGACCTCATTCTGATCCCTTTATGTCCCCGACCCTTTTTTGGAGGTCAAGTTTTCAGTGTATCCATTTCCCTTGACTACGGCGAATATCAGCTCCATTAACTTAGTCATCTGATCTCTCGATTCTACTTGAGATTTTGCCAAATGTTCTTGCAATTCTTCTTGTGCCCTTTCCATTCTTTCTATTCGAGCAGCTTGTTCGTTCTCCATAGCTCTAGCCTGTATTAAAAAGGTACTCAGTACTTCTTATACCTCTTATTTGAAAATTCTTTCAAAGACTATTAAAGCCAAGCCAACTTCCATTTTATCCCTCCAAATATGTTATGATGAATGAGTCATGAATGCAATTTGATGCACGTGAAGAATAAGCAAAGTGATGTATGGACATATACAGTGAAAGCATGCTGACCATGTATGTAATAAATGCAATCGTGATGCCAACATGATGCATGAATATACAGAGAAACCATGCTAACTATGTATGTTATGAATACGACCTGATGCCAACATGATGCATGTAAAGAATGAATAAACTGATACATGGGTACATACAGATAATTACCATGCATGTCATAAATGTATTCTTCAATGAATGAGCATGCATGCTATGATTGTAACATGATGTAAATAATTCATAAATTAACACAAGGGTATATACAAAGAAATTAATCAATGATTACACGAAATTGGTGGGACCAAATCTTGATTATTCAAAAATCTCATTATGCAAGATTTGCCTCCAAATTTAATCTATGATTTTTTTTTGAAACATGTTTTCTCCATGAAAAACCAACATATTATTTTTCAAAAGAATTTTGAGGTAGTGGATCCTACTATGGTACAATATCCAAATGTTCATTCAACAATATCGGTCTACAATTCTTATGAAAACATCGAATGAAATTATTATCATCATCCATTTATTGAAAATAATGAGATCAAAAATACAATCATAAATGTACATGCTTTATTTACATATGCATGAAATGTGTAAAATGCAAAATGTTTGAAAAAGGATTTTTATATTTTCAATTTCAGAAAGTTATTGAACATTTGCCCCAACAGTATCCACCTATTTAGGCATCACAAAGCCTTTGGGGCGAAAATTTAAATTTACTACGGGCGATGTACGTTCATCCTTACCCGGTTCATGATGCTTGTTCGGAATGCAGAAATAAATGGCAAAAGATCATAAGCATTCCTCCATGTGTTCCTAGCTTCGGTACCTCTAATGAAAATTCGTCATGGCTCCGCCTAGGTTCACTACATGAGGGTGAACCGGTTCTAAAAGACACCCCGATAAAAGCGGGTTCAATTTGTTAGAGTATATTTTCCTCAGCCCATGCGGAGGGTCAATCACGAAGGCTTTAGGTACTTTATACTCCGGAAGTGTTTCACTAGCCCATACGGAGGGTCAATCACAAAGGCTTAGTTAATTTGCTTCCACTTAAAAGGACGAAACTCGAGTAGAGAGTTCATGTTATGCAAATGCAAGTGCAATGTGTCTGGAGGAACAAAACAAACCTTTCACCACCTATTCTACATTCCTTATTCTAAATGCCTCAACAATTTATTAAAAGAACATTCAAGAATAGTGTAACGCATTAACCAACAAGCAATTGTAATATACAACACTAAATAACTAGAGAACAATAATAAAATGCATGCACATGAGTATGGACATATTAAAAACATTTTATTATTTTCAAAATTCTCCTTATTAATGAAAAATGTGGGAATTAAAATTAAATACCGAATAAAAACCAACAAAACCGAGACTATCGATAACACACAACTAATTCTAGGCCTGACTCTCTAAATTTCCCTAGCGGAGTCTCCAAGCTGTCGCAACCTAAAAAATAACAAGTCTCATCGCGAGACTTTATTCGTTAAGTGTGATATTTGGGGTAAACAGAGGAAAAGATGACTTAATTCCTCTTGAAATAAAATGAGGGTTTGAAAACAACCTCGAAAAAAAAAACATGGAGTCGCCACCAATCTTTTTTGGCTAGGTGTGATCGCCCCCCTATAAAAATCGATTTTGTAAAATATTTTAAAATTAATTAAAATATTTTTAAAACCAATTTCAAGTCTGCGTTTTTAAACCAGAGAAATCAAGAAGCGGGTTCGGGAGTCGGTTACGTGCAGGGAAGGATTAGCACCCCCACAACTCTCGTATAAAATGGTACCTTATTAGTCTTGTGTTATCTCAAGTCTCAGTAAAAAGTCGATTTTAAATTTAGTATTTTAAAATAATTCCCAATTTAAAGAAAAATAATTCCATTTTAATTGAAAATGATCCGAAATTTATTAATTCAAAATTTTCCTATATTCCCCAACAAAATCGGCAAAATATAAAAAAATTTATTTATTTGGAAAATCTCCAAATCATTTTCATTTTTTGAAAGAAAAATATTCCTTTATTAATGATAATTGACGATATCCTCCCTAGCAAACCCGGCAGAGAACTCATAAATTATTTTAACTCGAGAATATCTTTATTTTTATTGAAAATCATTATCTTTTTTTAAACATTTAAAAATATGAATACGAACATGTGTGACATAGAAATATGACTTAGCAAAAATCTAGATGACATAGTATAATCTAAATAACATGATATAATCTAAGTGACATAGTATATTCTAAATGACATGATACATCCTAAGTGACATGGTATATTCTAAATGACATGGCATATAATCAATAACATGAAATGATATGAAACATAAAATAATATTATCATGAAATATGCATGTGAATAATAAAAATAATGCATGAACATAATAAACCTAAAATATATGGCAAAATAATTTAGGACTAAGCAAAAAGCATAGGATAACATAGAATATTCACAACTATATAACAAACAATATAACATCATGAAATAAAAATCAAAACAATAACATAGCCCTAGAAATATTCATAGCAAAAAAAAAATCATATATCATATAATATGCATGAACATGGAAAATGCAATGCATGAAAGTGTATTTTTTTTCCTTTGAATAAGGAAATCCGTATATCTAAAAAGATATCTGACTACCTTAGGAAAAAACATCAAATTAGATTTTTCTAAATCAAATATACTTTGTCATTCGATTGAAAACAACTTGAAAATTTTTTTTGGATGAAAATGGCACTAGGCCGAAATTCCCTTTAAAATGGCTCTATTTTCCTAACTTTGAAAATGTGGACTTGACCACCTTTTATCCGACCTTTATAAAATCATTTTTTAGAATTAAAATGACTTAGAAATCCACCTAGGACAGTAGCTAAGTTTTAAATCAGCCCCCTCTTAATGCCTTAGCAAAAACAGAAAATTATTTTCTTTTTGAAATCAAATCTGACTTTTCTGTCTAGTTTTAAAACGTGATTTTTTTTACCTATTTTAAAATTTTCAAACAAATATGAAAATATTATGGGAGAATCAGAACATGTCGAATTTTATGGGAAAAAATTGGCTTAATTTTTAGACTAAGGATGACCTACCAAAAAATTCACGAAAGTCAGAACACTGGTGAAAAATTGTTTAACCAAAAAATATTTTTAAACCTTTGATAAAATCACTCAAAAATCTAAATAAAAATGTTGGAGACTCCTCTAAGGACCTAAAAACAGTAGTAAAAATTTCTAAAAATTTGGACAAGGATTGCCTAATGGAAAAAAATCACAAAGGTAGAAAATCCAACTTGACAACTTCTTAATTTTCCACAAGCATGCTCATGAGAGTTTGGCTTTGAGCCATTGATTGGCTTAAGTCAAAAATCAAGTGGGATGATATGAAATGCATGAACAAATAGTTAAATGCATGAAATGCATGACCTAATGCCTAAATAACATAGAAAATGCATGGCATAAAAGATGACCTCAGGCCTAGACAGAAATTGTGCATGGCAATAAATGCAAACCTAGACCTAATATGCATGAAAATGCATGGCAATACAAAAATGAACTAGGCCTAATGTGACATATAAACATGCACGGAAATAGAAATATGACCTAAGACCTAATAGGCATGGAATTCTACATGGCATACAAAGATGACCTAGACCAAATGGACATAAAACCATGAATGGAAATACAAAATGACTTAAGACCTAACATGAACATAAGATATGCATGGCAATACAACACAACCTAGACATACAAATATGCATAGCTATAATATGAACATATAATGACCAAATGAACATAATACTAATGCATGAACATGGCAAAAGAAGTACCCAATAATATAGCATAATGATGCAAAACATGGTAATCACATACTCAAAATGAAGATGCAAATGAACAAGGCAAAAATCCTAGTAGTAGCCGAATGGACACTAAACATATATAAAGAAATACAGCAAGGCAATAACACAAACATATGGCATGGCAAATCAAACATACAATATCATGGCATAAACATACAAAGCATGAAAGAAAGCATGGTAACTAAACAAGATGAAAATGCAAATACACACATAAAAAGACAAGGAAACCGAATGGTCACTAATCAACATGTGAAATCCTAGCAAGGCAATAACACAAACACATGGCATAGTAAATGTGCAAGACCTAAATGGAAACGTGTTAGACCAATAATCATGATGAAAATGCAAAGCTATAACTAGGCAAATACACAAACACATGGTATGGCAATAGCACAAAGCATGAACAACTTAATATAGTGAAAACAGAAAATTAAAGTTAGTAAGCAAAGCTAGTAGACATGAAAATAAATGATAAAAACAGCAAAATAATAACAAGTAAATAAAGAAAGAAATAAGCTCCATATCTTGATTATTTTAGAAAGCTAACACATCAAAACAAGCTAATCTACCACAACCAACATAGGAAATAAATCAAACACAAGGCAATCACACCAAGAGGGTTCGGCCATAGTAAGGAAAAAGTAGAAACATTTGTTTTTTGATTTTTTTTAATGAAAACACAAGATAGGAGCATTCAAAGGAAGTTTTAAAAATTTTTATTTCTTAACAAAAACAACAAGAAATCATAAAATCTCAAGGAAAATCAGCAAATTAAGCATGGAAAAATAAAGAAAATACAAGAGTTAGGTGCCAAAGGCTACCTTTTAAAGCTATCTTTCAAGCTTTTCTTCTCTTCTAAATTTCTTTGCCTTTCTACACTTAGCTATTGCTCCACAAAATGAAAAATGAACAGCCCAGAAAAAACCCCTTGAAGGATGAAACCCCCCTCTAAATAGGCTAGCTGAATGGCCCTTGGTGTGCCCACTATGTTGTCATTTTTTTCCTAGCTAGTTTGATCCAACGGCCACTAGTCAAAGATGCTAAAAATGTGAATTTACCACCTTTAGATGAAGTTCCTCTTCATTTAACCATAATGTTGACATCGTTCCTCTTCATTCATTTAACCATGTGGCAAAATCACAATGGCTTGATCAAAAAAATAACCACCTTACTATCCAATTTTGGCCTTTGGATGAAAGAACTCAGCAAAATTTATTCTCTTCATGGGCTGGCCGAATGGCCCTTCAAATTCCAGCCATCTCTGTATTTTTTAAATTGCAAAAATGGCCCTATTCATTTTCTTCGGTAAAATTGTACTTTAGCCCCCATAAACTTGATTAAATAGCAAACGGACTCCGAATCCGGTTTTTCTTTTTCCAATACTTCTTAAATAATATAAAATTGAGTTCTGGAAGTTTTCAAAAAATTTCGAGCCCATTTCCTATTTTTCCCGAATTTATATTCCAAAATTTCCCTTAGTGCACCCGAACTTTTATCATTTTTCAAACGAGCTCTGATTCTCGATTTTTATTCTCCATGATATTCCAAATAATATAAAATTGATATCTGAAAGTTTTATTAATTTTCTGAGCTTATTTGCTATTTTTTTCGGATTTATCTTCTAGAATTCAACTTAGTGGGCCTGAAGTTTTCCATTTTTCAAACGAGCTCCGATTCTGAATTTTTCTTCACTGATCTCTTCCAATCGATATAAGATTGAGATCTGAAAGTTTTGGTATCTTTTTGAGCTCATTTACTATTTTTCCAAGATTTTCCAAGATTGCCTTTTAACCTTCGAAACTTCGATTTTACTCAAAACAAGTCTGATTTCCAAATTTTCTTTTTCCAGGCCTTTGTTATTTATTGAATTGGAGTTGGTCCAAAAACACCCAATTTTTACGATCAAATTCCCCTCCGATTTGATTTTTCCTTTTTCCAATATTGGAAAATTTTCCTCATTTCTCCGTTTTTCCTCCAATCGGCTCTTTTCTCGGAATTACTTCAAACTAAGCCTTGGGCTATCTTTGTTTACCCACTCTTCATCAATTAGGGACTTTAACTTTATTGAATCGAGCTATTTTTGTAATTTTCCTCAATTTTTCCAAAATTTACCAAAAGCCCTAATTTTTGATTTTCTTCCAAATTGACCCTTTCTTTGGTTTTGCTTCCAAATGGCCTTTCCAATACCCGTAGTCATTGATTATCTTTCATTAAGAATCTCCAATTTCGACCAATTTGATCGTTTAAAGCACTTTTCCCCAAATTTACCGAATTAGGGTTTCCTTTCCACTGAATCTTCATAACCCATCTTCCGGACTCCATATCTCTTGTTGTAGACCTCAGATTATCAAAATTCTTTCACCATTGTTCAATTAAACTTTGAATCTTGATTTTGAATGAGGGTTGACTTTTTAGTGGTTGACTTTTTAGAGTTGACTTTTTCAGGTTAACTTTTTCTAGATTGACTTTTCATGCTTGTCTTCTTAAACAAAGTCTTGGAGTACCACCTGCAGGACGAGAAGAGACTTTCTGCATTCTAAAACCTCATTCAAGAAGGAAATTACCTGATTTAGGGGTCCGGACAAAATTAGGTGTCTACAGCTTCAATTCCAAAATTGGTGCCTACAAAATGGAAGGTAGAGGTTTCTCATCGGATAAAGGCAAATCTATATATCTGAAAAGATATCCGGCTACCTTAGGAAAATATATCAAATTAAATATTCTAAAATCAAAATACTTTGTGATTGTTTGAAAACAATTTTGGAAAACTTAGATTAAATATTAAAAACCTAGCTAAACCCGTTTTAAATGGCTCTAATTTCCTAAGTTTAAAATCCCGAACTTGACCACCCTTAACCTGAGGTTTATAAAATCCTTTTTAGAGTTAAAAAGGCTTGGAAACTACCCTAAGATAGTAGCTAAACTTCCTAATCAGCCCCCTTTAAATAACTTAGCCAAAACAGAAAAATGATTTTCCTTCAAATTCAAATATGCCTCCACTGTCCAGTTTTAGAACACGATTTTTTAATCTATTTTTAAAAAATTTTAAAAATATAAAAAACATGCTGAAGACTCAGAACATGTAAAACTAAACGGGAAAAAATTGGCTTAATTTTTTTGTTAAAGATGACTGCCCAGAAAAATCAGGAAAGTAAGAGTACTGGGTGAAAAAACTGTTTTGCCAAAAACACATTTTTGTGCCTTTGATAAAATCATTTAAAATCAAAGTAAAAATGTTAGAGACTCTCCTAAAGACTCACAAACAGTAGCTAACACATTAGAAAAGTTAGGCAAAAATTGGCTAAGTAAAAAAATCACAAAGGTAGAATAATCAATTTGACAACTCTTTAATTTTCCACAAGTATGTTGAAAATGAGCATGACTTTGAACCATTGATTGGTCTAAGTCATAAATCATGTGGCCATGATATGAAATGCATGAAAATACAGCAAATATAATGTATGAAATGCACGATTTAAAACTTAAATGACATGGAAAATGTATGGCATCAATGAAATGACCTAGACCTAACATGAACTTGCATGGCATTTAATGTAACCTAGGTCTAAAATGCATGAAATGCATGATAATGCAAGCATAACCTAAAGCTAAAAAATGCTTGGCAAATATACAAACATATAGCATACTTAAACAAAATACACAACAATATATCATGGAAATGAAAACCTATCATCTAGCATAATAAAAATGCACACATAAAGCATAAGAGAGGGTTAGCCGAATGGCCCATATGGACATGGCATTTTCACAAACACTTAACACACTAACATGTATAGCTAAAGAATAATACTTAAATCATGCAAATATAAAGGCATGAGAACCAATAGCCATTTTCACAAACACATGGATTAACAAAATGTAAAACAAACTTAAACACTTTGAAAATAGCAAATCAAAGATGCAAGACAAATAAAATAAACATGATAACAAGATAAAAAAAAAAAAAACTCAACAATGTAAACAAGCAAGCAACCAAATCAAAACAAGCTTCATATTTATGTATTTTAAGAAGATTTAAAGCATAAAAACTTGTTAAATACCATGAATAACATGAAATAAAAAAGCAAACAGCAACTACACAAAATCAATAGGCCATTCTGCCACCCCTTTTAATAATGAAAAAAAATTCTCAAAGCTTTTTCCAAGAAAGTATAAAGAAGAACTTAAAGGAGAAACTTAAAAACACTTATTTTAAAATGGAAAATCAAAAGAAACTCACCAAAATAGCAATCAAAACCGCAAATCAAGAATAGAAAATCAAGGAAAGTGCAAGAGTATGGTGCTTAAAGCAACCTCTAGAAGCTATATTGCAAGCTTTTTCTCTTCTAACTTTCTTTTCTTTTCTAAACTTTTCTTTTTGCCTTTCAAAAATGGAGAGCATTCAGAAAAAATCAGAATGTGAATAGAGTGAAAATGAAAGAGAGAACCCCTCCCCCCTTGTAGTGGCCGGCTAGCTCCTTGGAAGAACCTAGAAGGTTCTAGAATTTTTTTCAACAAATTTGATCCTATGGCCTTCAATCCAAGATGCCTTCTATGTAGGATTCTCACCCTTAGAATAGAATCATCAGCCCTTGAATTATGATGTCATGAAGATGTCATAAATATATTCTCTCTCCAACCATTGGTCCATGTGTTGCAAATTAAAAGGATTGATCACAAAAATAACTACCTTCCTCTTCATTGTTGGCCTTTTGATTAAAAATCAAAAAATATCTGCCCACCATTGGACCTTGGCCAGCTGACACCTCATCTTCCAGCCCATGCTTCATTTTTTTTAAAAGCAAGAAAAGCCATTTTCGATTTCTAGGGTAAAATGACCTTTTTGCCCCCCCGAACATAAATAAATAGAAAACGAACTCCAAATTAAAAAGTTCTTTTTTAATACTTTTTAAATAATAAAAATTTGAATTTTGGAAGTTTTCAAAAATTTTCGAGCCCATTTGCCATTTATTTGGATTTTTTCTTCCAAAATTGCCCTTTTATGCTCCCAAACTTTACCATTTTTTAAACGAGCTCCAGATCCAGATTTTTCTTCACCAATCTCTGCCAAATAATTTAAAAGTATGATCTGGAAGTTTTCATAATTTTTGGAACTCATTTGGTATTTTTTCAGGATTTATCTGCTTGAATTACTGTATAGTGGGCTCGAGATTTGGCCATTTTGCAAACGATCAAGATTTTTCTTTGCCAATCTCTTCAAAATAATTTAAGAAAGAGATCTGCAAATTTTCAGAATTTTTGGAGCTCATTTGGTATTTTTCCGGGATTTTTCCTTTTGAATTTCTACATAGAGGACCCGCGATTTGGCCATTTTGCAAACGAACTCCGAATCCAAATTTTCTTTCGCTAATCTCTTCAAAATGATTTAAGAATGAGATCTTCAAATTTTTAGAATTTTTGGAGTTCATTTGCTATTTTTTCCCAAATTTTCCAATTTTGCCCTTTTGCCTCCAAAACTGGATTTTGCTTAAAACAAGTCCGATTTTAAGATTTTCTTCAAACTGAGCCTTGGGCTATCGTTTTTTAATCACTCTTCATCAATTAGGGGATTTAGTCTTACCAAATCGGGCCATTTCTGTAATTCTTCCAAATTTCACCAAAATCCATCAAAAACCCTAATTCTCGATTTTCTTCCGGATTGACTTTTCTTTCAGTTTTTCTTCCAAATAGCTTCTCCATTACCCGTAGTCAGTGCTTATCTTTCATTTGGAACCTTCAATTTCGTCCAATTTGGTCGTTTAAGAACTTTTCCCCAAATTTCTCAAACTAGGGTTTCTTTTCTACTGAATGTCCGTAACCCAACTTCCGAACTCTATATCTTTCGATGTAGACCTCGGATTATCAAAATGCTTTCACCATTTTTCAATTGAACTTCAAATCTTGATTTTGAAAGTGGGTTGACTTTTTTAGTAGTTAACTTTTTGAGGTTGACTTTTTCAAGTTTGACTTTTTATGCTCGCCTTCTTAGACTAAGTCTCGAAGTACCACTTGTAGGATGAAAAAAGTCTTTTATATTCTGAAACATCAATTTAGGAAGAAAACATACCTGTTTTAGTGGTCCGAACAAAATTAGGTGTATACAGCTGCCCCTCTTTGGCTATTGCTGAGAATCAAGAATCAAGCAAAGATAAACTAATACTAAATTTGTCTTGTTAGTGAAATCACATGTGAAGGAAAGGGGAAAGGGGTTTTCACTCACATCCATTCATCATTCATTTTTTTTTAAAAAAAAAGCTGTAAATAGAAGATTTTGTCCGTAAATTGAATTCCCTGACTAAACAAGGCTCGACCCGTCTTAAGGAAACGAGTTCGATTTGTAAAAGAAAATTGTGCCCAGAAGTCTTAAGAATGGTGCCCGGAGGTCTTAAAACTGGTGCCCGAAGGCTTTACCCGTGATTTGAAAAAAATTATGCCCAAAGGTCTTAAAAATGGTGCCCAGAGGCCTTACCCATGATGAAAATACCTTGACGACGGTGTCAAGGCTCGACTCATTTGATAAACAGAATGAATTCGATTTAGAATAAAAGGAAATACCTCGACGGTTGTCTCAAGGCTCGAATCATTTGATAAAACATAATGAATTCGATTTAAAACAAAAGGAAATACCTCGACGGTGGTCTCAAGGCTCGACTCATTTGATAAAATAGAATGAATTCAATTTAAAACAAAAGGAAATACCTTGACGGTAGTCTCAAGACTCGACTCATTTGATAAAACAGAATGAATTCGATTTAAAACACAAGAAAATACCTCGACGGTGGTCTCAAGACTCGACTCATTTGATAAAACAGAATGAATTCGATTTAAAACAAAAGGAAATAAACTAAAAATGATCCTAGATTTGATTTATTTGGAAAAAATAAATTTAACTTGAAAATGGAAGGAACATACCTCGACGGCGGTCTCGGGGCTCGACTCATTTGAGAAGCAGAACGGGTTTGATTTGAAAGGAACATACCTCGACGGTGATATCGGGGTTTGACTCATTTGAGAAGCAGAACGAGTTCGATTTGGGGAAGCCAAAGTTTTCATGATTCCTGCAATGTTAGTAAATGCAATGACGAGAATGAGTAGAAAATGCTTGTATTTTTCCTAAGAATGAATGCAAACAAATGATTGTGTCATGAGTTCTAATCCATGGTTTCTTTTAGGTTCATAGATTATCCGACTTCATGATGGAGTCTCCAATTGTTCACTGATGCCCCACTTAGGGAACCCTTCACTCAAGATAACTTGTCAAACAATCTCAGTTTCTGACTTTTGCTGAAATTCACAAATTTTCTGACTTCGTGATGGAGTCTTCAACACGTTCACTGTTTTTCTTTACTCGGTGAATTTTTCCTCAAGATTAGTGGTTTCCAAACTTTTTCTAAGATTTAAATCTATTCCTTAGTAATACTTTAAATCTCTTTATTTAAAGATTTTTATGTTTACTAATCATCATTCAATTTAATAACAAACAAAATGCATCTCAAAAATGTATGAAAGAAAGTATGAAACAAGCAAATGTCATAAAAGGGATAACAAAAATTTATCGCAACAAATGTTTTTTTAAAATTGTAAAAGTGAATATCAAGGATATAAGAAACAAATGTAAAGTTATAGGTTGTAGATGCCCCGAATGCGTAATATCTTGGACCCCTCCTTTTTCAAACCATCTGAAATTTCTCTTGAACGAGCAATTTACTTGGGTAACCCCTCGCCTTCCATACTTACCTCGGACTGAGTTGTTCCCCTTTGCTCAGATTTTCAGATACTTTCTCCCTCTTTACACGGAGCATTGGTTCAAACTTTAATCAATACCTGAGCCGCCCTTTGCGGGTTTTCAACTCAAGTGTCCTCCATTCGGTATTAAGTCGCCCTTTGCGGGTTTTCGGCTTAAACCTCTCTTTTTACATTCTTTTTTCATTTTAATTTTTTTTGTTTTCTCTTTTTTCTTGTATTCTACCATGCATCTGAGAATTCTAAATTCTTCCAAGGTAAAAATATCAATTCAGAAGATGGGATGAATTCTGAGAATAACCTTTCAAATTAAATATCCATGCTTGATCAAAATGGGCTTTTAAAGCACGTAATGTTGGCCAAGGCTCGGGTTTAGAAAGAAAGGATAAATAGGCCCAAAATGTGTTTAAGGGTGATTGGATCAAGGATCATTTCTTGAGGAGAGTTCATCCTTGAAACATTTGTCCCTTTTTTGGACTTTCTTTTCTTTTTTCTTTTTTGCTTTGTTGGCTTTCATTTGTCATTCTTTGATTTCACATTTTTCAATGGCTCTCTTTTTGCCATGATTTTTTATTATTTTTCCTCGCATTTACCCTCCAGTGTAGAGGATGATCCTTGATCAAGGTTTAAAGAAAGAAATAATTCCTAAGGCTCGAAGGGGTGACTAAGGATAATTTCTTCTTAGTGAAAGAAATATGAAATATGGCCATTCATCATATCAAGCATGAATATTCTCGTTAAAAAGAAATCCACATGGGAGATAGATATATAAAATTTCCATTTTTACACTTGGAATCATTCGAATTTCCATGTGCATAGCATCACACTTTTTTTTCTTTTTTTTTTCATGCATAATACTTCTTTAGTTCATCAGCATTTACGGGATTTCTGAAATCCTCCCCCCGTCCATCTGAATTAGAATCAATGCTCCTCCAAAAAAAGCTCTTTTTACCACATAGGGTCCTTCCCAATTTGGAGCCCATTTTCCTCGCGAGTCCTTTACTATAGGGAGAATTTTCCTCAGTACCAACTCCCCCTCTCGGAACTGTCGGGGACGAACCTTCTTGTTGTGGGCTCGAATCATCCTTTTCTGATACAACTATCCATGACAAATTGCTTTCAATCTTTTCCCCTCAATCAGATTCAGCTGTTCATAACGAGCTCTAACCCATTCTGCCTCTTCTAGGCCAACCTCTATCAAAACCCAAAGTGAAGGGATCTCAACTTCAATAGGTAGCACTGTTTCCATCCCATATACCAAAGAAAATGACATTGTCCCTGTAGATGTGCGGACCGAAGTACGATATGCGTGAAGAGCAAAAGGCAAGATCTCATGCCAATCCTTACATCAATCATCTTCTCAACAATCTTCTTGATGTTCTTGTTAGCTGCTTCTACTGCACCATTCATCTTCGGGCGATAAGGTGCCGAATTATGATGTGTGATCTTGAACTGAGTACACACTTCCCTCATCATCTTATTGTTCAAATTGAGAGCATTATCTGAAATAATTCTTGCTGGCAATCCGTAACGACATATGAATTCTTTCTTAACAAATATGCATACCACCGACTTTGTTACATTCGCATAGGAAGCAGCTTCTACCCACTTTGTGAAATAATCTATGGCCACCAAGATGAAACGATGTCCATTTGAAGCTTTCTGGGTAATAGGCCCAATCATATCCATTCCCCACATTGAAAATGGCCATGGTGAAGTCATGACATGCAATGGCGATGGTGGCATGTAGATCTTATCTGCATATATCTGGCATTTATGGCACTTCCGAGAATAACTGACACAATCTCCTTCCATTGTCAGCCATTAATACCCTGCCCTTATAATCTGCTTAGCAAGCATGTGACTATTAGCATGAGTGCCACATATCCCTTCATGGACCTCTTCTATAATTCTCCTAGTTCGACAGATCCGACACATCTCAATAAGACTTGGTATTTTCCTTTCTTGTAGAGAATCTCACTGTCTAGAACAAAACCCATTGCTAGCCTTCTCAAAGCCCTTTTGTCATTTTCTGTTGCTTGTTTTGGATACTATTGACTCTTGATGTACAGCAAGATGTCATTATACTAAGGGAGGCCATCTACTTCTTCTTCAATACTCAAACAGTGGGCAGGAGACTCATATATACTTATCTTTATTGGCACAACGTTAGCCCCTTCATTTACTTTAAACATTGATGACAAAGTAGCCAAAGCATCCGCCATTCGATTTTCTTCTCGAGGGAAGTAATTGAAATTCACTTTTTCAAATTCCTCCAATATACTCAGTATGAGTTCTCGGTATCGGATTAGCTTTGTATCTCGGGTTTCCCATTCTCCCCGTAGTTGGTATATCACTAGGGCTAAGTCTCTGAAAACTTCCAATACTTTGATCTTTCTGCCCACTGCAGCACGAAGGCCCATAGTACATGCTTCATACTCGGCAGTATTGTTTGTACAATCAAAATCCAATCTAGCAGTGAAAGGATAATAATCTTCTTCTGGGGATATGAGCACTGTATCGATTCCATGCCCCATGGCATTGGATGCACCATCAAAGTATATTTTCCATACTTTTTACTTTAGGAGAGCCTCATCTGCTTGCGTAACATACATCAACTCATCTGGGAAGTCAAAGTTCAATGGCTCATAATCTTCCACTGCTCTATTTGCTAAGAATTTAGCCACTGCACTACCCTTGATAGCTTTCTGACTTACATATACAATATTTTATTCTGACAATAAAACCTGCCATCTTGCCGTCCTCCCTGACAAAGAAGGTGCTTCCAACATGTACTTAATTGGATCGAGCTTGGCAATCAACCACGTCGTGTGGTACAACATGTACTGTCTGAATCTTCGAGCAGTCCAAGCTAAGGCACAACATAACTTTTCTACCGATGAATATTTCAACTCATAATTTGTGAGCTTTTTGCTGAGGTAGTAAATCGCCTGTTCTTTCTTTCCAGTCTCATCAACCTGCCCTAAAACACAACCCATGGATTTCTCAAATACTGATAGATACAATATCATTGGTTTATCCAGAAGAGGTGGCATTAATACTTGTGGGTTTGATAGATAATGCTTAACCTTTTCAAAAGTGATCTGGCATCCTTCATCCCATTCTCCTGGATCACGTTTTCGAAGTAACTTAAATATTGGATCACATTTGTCGGTTAACTGAGAAATAAATTAAGAAATGTAATTCAATCTCCCCATAAAGCCTCTTAATTCTTTTTGAGTACGTGGAGGTGGCAAATTATGAATGGCCTTCACTTTGTCCGGGTCAATTTCAATTCCCCTTTTGTTGACGACAAAACCCAACAATTTTCCCGAGGTGACTCCGAAAGTGTATTTTGTCGGATTTAGCTTGAGCTGAAACTTTCTTAGTCATTCGAAGAGCTTCTTAAGATTCGCAATATGCTCCTCTTCTCCTTGTGACTTTGCAATCATATCATCAACATAGACCTCAATTCCCTTATGCATCATATCATGAAACAAGGTCACCATGGCTCTCTGATATGTTGCCCCAGCATTCTTCAACCCAAACGGCATTACCTTGAAGCAGAATGTTCCCCACATTGTGACAAATATGGCTTTCTCCATATCTTCCGGTGCCATCTTAATCTGATTATATCCCGAGAATCCGTCCATGAAAGAAAATAAAGAACTCTTTATCGTATTATCCACCAGAGTATCGATATGGGGCAAAGGGAAATTATCTTTGCGGCTAGCCTTGTTCAAATCTCTGTAATCAATGCACATCTGCACTTTGCCATCCTTCTTTGGTACTGGAACAATATTTGCCACCTATTCTGGTTATTTTGCAACCTCTAAAAATCCAGCATCAAATTGTTTCTTCACCTCCTCTTTTACCTTTAACAGTATGCCTGGCCTCATTCTTCATAACTTTTGTTGAATTGGCTTGCACTCTGGCCTTAAAGGGAGCTTATGAACCACAATATCCGGATCCAACCCTGGCATATCTTGGTAAGACCATGCAAATACATTCACATATTCCCGGAGCAAAGCTATCTATTCACCCTTTATTGATGATGACAATGAAGTCCCGATTTTGACTTCCTTTATCTCCTCACTATTTCCCAGATTTATCATTTCCAATAATTTCTTATGAGGAAGTACTTGTTTCTCCTCTTGTTCAATTTTCCTTAGTAGATCTGGAGGTAGACCATAATCCTCAGAATCTTTGTTAGCCTCAAAATCGCCCGCGCAAATGGGTCTTTCAAAATCAATTTCATAATTACTGACAGGAAGGTCCTCATATTCCGCATCTGTACACCTATAAATAGGTGGGGAAGAAACAATATAGGAAAAAATATATAATGAAAACAAAATAAATCGCAAAAATGAAAAAATATGGACACATCAATATGAATAAAATGCATCGTGCTTGTTATTTATTGAATGAAAATGTTTAAACAAAAAGCCCATTACAGAAAAAAAAAAAAAAAAAAAAAAAAAAAGAAAAACTCTTAATATCTCTGGGTAAAGATAATTAAGATTGTTTTAAAGTATTACTTTGGAATAGACTTAAAAACTATGGGCAACTCAGTCGCACTCCAATTGGTCAGTCTATATCCTGGTGGACAAGGTCGCACCATCCAATTCGCATTGTCACTTTCCATCCCTTCTTTCCCAGTCATGCAAATCAACATATCCTGAATCTGCCCACCCTTATTCACATGGAATTTTTTAAAAGCTTGCTCGATCATTATGAGTACATCCTCTGAATTCTTTTCTCCGAACAAAAAAACCAGCAGAGCAGAAGTTGTGAAGGATTGGTGGGAAAGTCATAGGTTACCATTCAATATCTATACCCGTGAGACGGGCTATCCTCCTTTGTCGGTTCTTTTCAACTTGTTTCCTCTTCTCATGGGCCTTCGGAAGATACCCTAAGCCAAACCGGTCTTTCTTTCCGACAACTTCCATTGCTCGGGCCATCCTTTGAAGATATTTTCTAAGTCCTTTTCCAGCCCTGCAGCCCTTTCCCACTGTAGTTCTTACTCCTAGCCTTGTATTCTTGGACAACCTTGGTTTTGGAATTTTTCGTCCTTCAGCGATGAAAATCGTATTCATGAACTCCAAAAACCGAAAATAACATTCTACGGCATCTTCATTGGGTTCAACATAAGGAGATTCAGTAGATGCAGAGGCTATTATGTCTTCTTCTCCTAATACAGTGACCAAACGGTCCTCCATCACAAATTTCAGCTTTTGGTGGAGAGATGAAGGTACAGCCCCTGCTGAATGTATCCATGGCCTTCCCAACAAGCAATTATAGGACGGATTAATATCCATGACTTGAAAGTTCACCATATAGGTACATGGGCCTATCTCCAGAGGAACCTCAATAGTTCCCATTACCTCTCTTCTGGTACCATCAAAAGCTCTGACTACTGTGCAACTCGATAACATATTAGACATATCAACTGGCAACTTAGACAGGGTTGCCAAGGGAATTACATTTAATGAAGAACCATTATCCAGAAGCACCCTTGGTAGTATATGCCCCTTGCAGGTGGTTGTTATGCGAAGAGCCTTTGTGGACCCAATACCATTGGGTGGTATTTCATCATAACTGAAATATATATGGTCGTCTGCCGCAATGTTTCCCACCAGCCTATCTAATTTTTCTACCGATATGTTGTTAGCCACATATGCTTGATTCAACACTCTCAACAAGGCATTTCTGTATGGCTCTGAGTTTAATAGAAAAGATAAGATGGAGATTCTTGCTGGCTGACGCTGCAATTGCTCAACCACACTATACTCACTATGCTTTATGAACTTTAAAAACTCGCAAGACTCTTTTTCATTCACCGGCTCTTTTATCTTGTTAACCGGGCCTGACCCCCTCTCTACTTCTTTTGACAAATCCATTTCAATATGGATTGGTTCTGTTTCTTTCTTCCCTTTGTCCATTCCTCCATCCTTTCTTGTTGATCCCTGTTTAACAACCTCAGGGGCATAACACCTTCCATTTCGTGTTAAGTGCCCCACACCCATAATATCTTATTGACTTGAAGACCCGGGCATAACCATGCTGCAGTCATATTTCATGGTGCTGTTTTGTTTTCCTTGTATGAAAAGGAAGAAGGCAAATCTATGATTAGCTTAGGCGCAATTTCCTCCACAATCGGAGTAGTCTTCTTTGGTTCATCGTAATAAATGATCAAAGGTCTTCCTATTCCGTAGCCAGCCACATTCTCAATAACCTATACTTCATCCTCTATTTCTTCATAAAACTGGGCTTCCCCCTCATCCATCATCTTTTGGACTTTAGCTAGAAAGTTTGCGCATTCCTGTATGATATGACCTTTACATCTATGGAACGGGCACCAATCCTCCAACCTGTTTGCAACCATTTTTAAACTGTCACCATTCCTTCTATTACCATTTTGACCCACACTTTTATCATTGGGGTCTTGACTTCATTGACATGTCTTTTCGACCTTCTTTCTTCCTCTGTCAATACTGCATTTACCCGATTCTGAGCAAGATCAGGTAGTGAATTTCCTGCTACATTCGACCCATTTCTTGTCCCAAACTTCACCACCCCAGTATTAATCAAACTTTGGACTTTTTTCTTAAAGGCAATACAGTCCTCAGTCGAATGCCCCTGGATCCCTACGTGATATGCGCAGCTAACATTTGCATTATACCACCTTGGATATGGTGCTGTCAGAGGTTTGAGGTATACAGGTGCAATAATTTGACTCTGCAATAGTTTAGGATATAGCTCACCATAGGTGGTAGGAATCAGATCAAATTGGGGTTTCTGATCATTCCTTGGTGAACGTTGATCATTGCGTCCAGCACCTTGAGTTTTGGGATAGTGTTTCGGGGAAGATTTATCTGTGGGGATATGCCAATTGGAAAAGGCTATTATGGTATATTGGTATAGAGGAATGGATTTTGGGTGAGGTGGTTCACATTGGGATAATAAGGATTATACCCCAGATAAGGTGTGTAGGGTGTAGGAGGTGCATAAGATGTAGGAAGAGTATAGGGCCTGGGATGTGTATATGGTGTAGGATGTGCATAGGGGTATTGATTGAAGCTAACTGCATGGGTCTCCTCTTTCTTCTTTGCAGGGAAAACCTTCTTCGGGGTAGCAGACTCATCCCCTTCTATTTTCTCATTCTTAATGGAAAACTCTATCATCTCCCCAGATATTACCATATCTGCAAAGTCCTTGGTGGCACGTCCCACCAATTTATCATAATAAGGTGCTTGCAGGGTATTGATGAAAAGCACTGTAGTTTTCTTGTTGGTCAAAGGAGGTTGTACTTACATAGCCATGTCTCTCCATCTCTGAGAATATTCTTTAAAGCTTTCAGTAGCTTTCTATTCCATGTTTTGCAGCGTTATACGGTCAAGCACCATGTCTGTCACATGCTTGTATTGTTCCATGAAAGCTTTGGCTAGATCCATCTAGGAACGGATCTTAGTACGGGTAAGCTAGTTATACCATCGAGTTGCAGACCCTGTTAAGCTATCCTGAAAATAGTAGATAAGCAATTTTTCATCTTCATCATGTCCGGTCATCTTCTAGCAGTGCATGGTCAGATGCGCTGATGGGTTGGTAGTTCCGTTATATTTTTCAAAGTCTGGTACTTTGAACTTTGGAGGAATCACCAAACTGTGCACTAAACTCATTTGGCATCCAGACTACCAAATAGCTCCGCCCCTTCAACTGCCCTCAATCTTTCCTCCAACAGCTGATATTTTTCCTCGGATTCTGCCATTTCAACCCTCTTTAGCTTTGTCATCTTTGCCCTGTCCTTTTCAGCCAGTTCCTCAAAATCTGGAACGTCCACATCAATTGGATCAACCCCAATATTACCCTTTTTAGGACCAAAATTTTGTGCTTCAGCCGTTGGTTGGATGTAAACATAGGATGCTGCCCCAGTTGGAAGTTCATTTCCCACATGCTGGGATGCCTGGCCATTCTGCTGTACCACCTCTGGTCGACATTCCTGGTTTACTGCCCCATTCTTGTAATTGAATTTTCCCCTGGCCATTTTTGCCTTATGATGGTATTAATCATCTCCATGAGTTTGGCCATTGGTTCCCGTGACTCCTCCTGAGATTGAGCCAACTGTTCCTGCAATTCCCTTTGAGTTCTTTCCATCCTTTCAATTCTAGCAAGCTTATCGTTCTCCATAGCTCTGGCTTTAGATCGAGTATTGTAAGGGTGTCAAAAATCTGATTCTTTCTGAGTGCGACCAATTGTACCTTTAGTATTTTCTTAAGAAAACCATGAATTAGAAATTATTGACACATTTTTTATTTTATTTTATAAAAATGAATGAATGAATAAATGACTAAATGTTAATGAATGAACAAATAAGTAAATGACTAAGTGTATGAACATGAATGAATAATTATAAAGAATAAATGAATGGACAAATAAATAAATGACTAAGTGTATCAATAATTTATAAAGAATAAATGAATGAATGATTATAAATATAAATAATGAATGAACAAACAAAATATATAAAGGAAAGAACAAATGAATGATGAATGCATTTAAAAGTATTGGCCCTGGGATAATTCCAACCAAACAGTATTTCATTGATTTCCTGGAACTAAATACATCAAAGATAAAAGATCACTGCCTAAGACAATACGATAATCTGTCTATCCTAATTCAAAAATGCTACTACAAAACACCGGTTCTATAGTAACTCCCTTGGATCTTGGACCTTTTTTTACTGTCCTCTTTTAATTGCCTTGCTCTTCAATCTGACCCCTACTTTTTCACGGACCTTTGACATGTTAGCAGAAACATCACCGTGTAAGCTTTCCTTAACTTGTTTCTCCAGTTGATTGGCTCGGGCTTTCTCATGCTTTGTTCTCTCTTTCCAATAGTTCGTCTCCTTCTTGAGGTTTTTGACCTTTTGCTCCCATTCCCCGGAAGTCTTGAGGGTCCCCTCAAATCTGAGCTTGAAGCGGTACCTCTTGTTCTCCAAGTGTAATTCCTGAAGATCGCTCTTAGCAGTGTCCCTTCTCTCTTGATCTTTTCCTTTTCTCGAGCTGATTCCCTATTTGTCATGTCCTCAAACTCTTCTTCCAGTCGGGCAATCTCTTTGCTCATTTAGGCCTTTTCTTTTTCCAATTCTGCCCTTGCAATTTCTAACTCTGATGGCACTTCCTTCGGTGGCGAACTCAAGAAATGAACTTCTTCCCCATTAGATGCCAACAACCTGTCATTAATCCTCTTTTCTCTCCATGCTAGGTAGTCGGGTGTGACAATGTCAACATATCTGGCTACCTTTATCCCACGAGTCCTTTTCCATGCTTCAATTATTCCCTGCACCTTTACTGAGTAACCTTCTTCTCCATAGGTGAACTCTAATAGAGCCAGTCCATGAGTCACTGGTGTGAACTGCCGAGACTCAACCTATCTTTGCACCAACAGAGGTGCGTAGCTCACGGCTCCCCAAATCCCGAGTAGTGGAACCCCTGACTTGTCTCCACATTTGTATAATATCAGCATAGGAATCATCTATGAAGCTCTCCAAGTTATCAATTCACTCTTAAGATTTCGGAACAGGTTGATCCACTGCTCTTCATTTCTGTCTTCGGGCCAATCTATCTTAAAGAACTCATTGATTGTTATTAAGGTTTTCAAATATGGTTTGAAAGAAACATCCTCCCTCTTCCAAAAATGACTCTAAATCCAAACATAGAGGAGCTGCATACATCCCATGAATCTTCCTTTTCCTTCCCTTTTTCAAAAATTCAAAGATCGGATAGTTTCTGCTAGGATGACTGGAGACGGATCTATCTTATGTCTTAACTTCTCAAAAAGGTCAACTATGGCCAACTCGATACGTCCCAGTGTCCCCGGGAAAATAACCAAACCATATACAACTAAAGCAAAAATATCCCTAGCAGTCTCTCTATTTGGGTGACTTTGGATCAAAGATTGGAGAGCATCCCAAGAAATACACTCACTTTTCCTTTTTTTAACCACATGTGCATCGACCCATTTGCTATCCATTCCCACGATCCTAGCTAATTTATTCTTAAACCCTAATGTCTTTGAATCCTTTAAATAAATCCGATCAGGGATAGCATCATCAATACGTAAGAAAGCCGAATATTCCTCTATGGTCGGTGTCATGTCTTCCTTGTTGAAGGTGAAACATCGGTATGCTGGATCCCAGAAATGTACCATAGCCCGAATCAACTCACTGTTAATCTTAATCGGCATCAACAATGCTATGTCTCCATATACCTGAGTGAAAATCCTCTTTTCTGACACATCCCATTGACTCCAAATATCCATCAACCCCCGGAGATCATTTTGCCAGTAAACTAAATCTACCCCTTCTGGCAATACTGATATGTATCCCTCCTTTAAACAATCCCCATCTCTTCGCTGCTCTGACTCCGACCACTGCCGTACCCCTGCATGTTCTTCCACTATCAAACTAGCCTGACCCTCCATGAAAACCCTTTTGGTTGAAGATTATCCCGAGGCCAATAATTTTTCCTATGCATTATGATGACACAAAAAATGCATCAAAAAGAAACAAGTCAGTAAAGGTGAAGAAACCAAATAATAACAAAATAATATAACAAATATCCCAATGAAAACTCGGCATTATGATGCCTTTGGGATGGGGTATTTAACTTATTACGGGCGAAACGATGTGCGTTCATCACCGCCCGGTTTTGCTAAACTTAATCGGAATGTAAAATAGGTAATAAAAGGTTAGAAATGTCCTTCCATGTGTTCCTAACTTCGGTATATCTATAAAAATTTAGTAGGGCTTCACCTATGTTGGCTCGACGGCTCATTATATATGGGAGAACGAAGTTCTAAAGGCCTCGAATTGTTCCTCACTGTCGCTGGTGAAGGCTAGTAAGGCACCTCGATAAAAGCGGGTTCAATTCGTTAGAGTATATTTCCCTTGCCCATGCGGATTGTTAATCATAGGAGCTTAGGTAATTTATACTCCGAAAATATTTTGCTAACCTATACGGATTGTTAATCACGGGAGTATAGCTACTTTATTTCCACTCAAAAGGACGAAACCCGGGTATAGGGCTCATTGTAGACACCTAATTTTGTCCGGGCCACTAAACAGGTATGTTTTCTTCCTATATTGATGTTTCCAAGTATAAAAAGACTGTTTTCATCCTACAGGTGGTACTCCGAGACTTAGTTTAAGAGGGCGAGCATAAAAAGTCAAACTTGAAAAAAAGTCAACCTCGAAAAAGTCAACCCCAAAAAAGTCAACCCCAAAAAGTGAACTACTGAAAAAGTCAACCCACTTTCAAAATCAAGATTTTAAGTTCAATTGAAAAATGGAGAAAGAATTTTGATAATCCGAGGTCTACATTGAAAGATATGGAGTTCGGAAGTTGGGATTTGGAGATTCAGTGGAAAAGAATCCTAATCCGAGAAATTTGGGGAAAAGTGCTTAAACGATCAAACTGGTCGAAATTGAAGGTTCCAAATGAAAGATAAGCACTGACTACGGGTAATGGAGAAGTCACTTGCGAGAAAAACCGAAAGGAAAGTCAATCCGGGAGAAAATCGAGAATTAGGGTTTTTAGTGGATTTCGGTGAAATCGGGAAAAATCACAGAAATGGCCCGACTTGGTAAGAACAAAGCCCCCAATGGATGAGGAATGATTAAAAAGGATGGCCCAAGGCTCAGATTGAAGAAAATCTGAAAATCGGACTTGTTTTGAGCAAAACCGGGTTTCTGAGGTTAAAGGGCAAAATTGGAAAAATTTGGGAAAAATAGCAAATGGACTCCGAAAATTCTGAAAAATTTGTCAATCTCATTCTTAAATCATTTGAAAGAGATTGGTAAAAGAAAATCTTGATTCGGAGTTCGTTTGCAAAATGGCCAAATCCCGGGCTTCTTATGTAGTAATTCAAAAAGGAAAATCCCGGAAAAATAGCAAATGGACTCCAAAAATTCTGAAATTTGGCAAATCTCATTTTTAAATTATTTAAAAGATATTGGCAAAAGAAAATCTTGATTCCGAGTTCGTTTGCAAAATGGCCAAATCCCGGGCCTCTTATGCAGTAATTCAAGCCGATAAATCCCGAAAAAATACCAAATGAGCTCCAAAAATTATGAAAACTTCCAGATCACACTTTTTAATTATTTTGAAGAGATTGGTGAAGAAAAATCTTGATTTGGAGCTCGTTTAAAAAATGGTAAAAAGTAGGGGCATAAAAGGATATTTTGGGAAGCAAAAATCCAAATAAATAGCAAACGGACTCGGATAATTTTGAAAACTTCTAGAACTCAATATTTTATTATTTTGGAAGTATTAAAAAAGAAAAATTGAATTTGGAGCCCGTTTGATATTTATTTTCTATCCGGGGGGCAAAATGGTCGTTTCACCCAAGCAACCGAAAAGGGCTTCTTTGGGCCTTTCAAAAATCAGAGCTGGGCTGGAAAAGAGAAGTGCTGGCCTGCCCAAGCCCAAAGGAAGGAGGAAGCTTAGGATTTTTTCAATCAAGTGATTAAAAATCAAGAGTTAAGTTAGAGATTTTCATTTTTGAGCCTAAGTCCCAATCCCACATCCCTTTGTAATGTCAAGCCAAGGAGGTGCTCACCTTATAAATAAGGGGTCTTGGCCTTTGGTTGAAATCACCCACTACCCCTTGTGAGATAGTCTATACACTTGTATTAGGATTATCCGGGTGGTGAGTCATAGTGTTTTTGTTGAGAGGGTTTGTAGCTTAATCCGTTCAAAAGCTACTCTGAGGGTTTGTAGCTTAATCCGTTCAAAAGCTACTCTGAGGGTTTATAGCTTAATCCGTTCAAAAGCTACTTGTGAGAGGGTTTGTGGCTTAATCTGTTCAAAAGCTACTCTGAGGGTTTATAGCTTAATCCGTTCAAAAGCTACTTGGTGAGTTTTCATTTTAAAATAATGTTTCTTGTTCTTCCTTCATTTCCTTTCTTAAGTATATTTTTCTTACATTTTGTTTTTACAATAAACTCACCATGGCCAAATGGCCTACATTATTTATTTTAAGTTGTTGTTTTTGATTCATTTTACCATGTTGTTTATGCTATTTTCTTTATTTTTGATGTTTTAAATATTATGTTATTTCATGTTCTTAAGTTATATTTAATTTGGTTGCTTTGTTTGTTGCCATTTATGTCTTAGATATCATGTTTTTGCATTTTTAATTTTCTGTTTTCATGTTGTTTAAATTTGAGCATGTTTTAGAGTTAGCATATTAAGTGTTTGTGAAAATGCTTGTGTGATTCTTTGCATGATTCTTGTTTTATATCTTAGTGAGCATGTTTTAGATTTGGTATATTAGGTGTTTGTGAAAATGCTTGTGTGATTTTTGTGTTATGACTTAGTTTTTCATGCTAGCATACCAAGTGTTTGTGAAAATGCCATGCTTGTTGAAGCTTGGGGCCATTTGGCTACTCCATGTGTTTTGCATTGTGTGTTGTATTTTTGTCATGCTAGTTGTTAGGTTTTTGCATTTGCATGATATTTGGTTGGACTTTTGAATTAAGCATGCCTTGTGTTTGTGAAAATGCCATGCATGTCTTAGGTCTAGGTTACATTAAATGTCATGCAAGTTCATGTTAGGTCTAGGCCATATTATTTGTGTCATGCATTTTCCTTACATTTAGGTTTAGATCCATGCATTTCATGCATTATGTTTGCTGCATTGTTTCATGCATTTCATGTTCATGCCACTTGAATAATGACTTGAGCCAATTAATGGTTCAAGGTCATGCTCTCTTGAGCACACTTGTGGAAAATTAAGTTTGTCAAATTGATTATTCTACCTTTGTGATTTTTTTTACTTAGCCAATTTTTATCTAACTTTCAAAAAGTCCTAGCTACTGTCTTCAAGTCATTCTATGAGTTTCAAATATTTTTATTTTGGTTTTTAAATGATTTTATCAAAGACAAAAAAAATGTGTTCGCAAAGCAGTTTTTTTTCCACCCAAAACTCGTACATCTCCGATTTTTCTGGGAATTCATCTTTGATCAGAAAATTAAGTCGATTTTTTCCCGTGTATTTTTACATGTCCTGAGTCTCCAATAATTTTTTCAGAATTTTTGGAATTTTTAAAAATAGGGTAAAAAATCGTGGATTAAAACTGGACAGTGGAGTCAGGATTGAATTTAAAGAAAAACAAAGCAGTTTTTTCTCCTCCAAAAACTCGTACATCTCTGGTTTTTCTGGGAATTCATCTTTGATCAAAAAATTAAGCCGATTTTTTCTCGTGTAGTTTTACATGTCCTGAGTCTCCAGTATTTTTTTTAGAATTTTTGGAATTTTTAAAAATAGGATAAAAAATCATGGATTAAAACTGGACAGTGGAGTCAGAATTGAATTAAAAAAAAAAACCATTTTTCTGTTTTGGTTAATTTACTTAGAGTGGGCTGATTAGGAGAGTTAGCTACTGAATTAGGGTGGTTTCTAAGCCTTTTCAAACTCTAAAAATGGTTTTTCAAGTCTCGGGTTAAGGGTAGTAAAATCCGGATTTTTAAACTTAGGAAATTAGAGTCATTTTAAAAATTTTAGCCCAGTTTTTATTTTTAATTCAAGCTTTTCAAAACTGTTTTCAAACAATCACAAAGTATTTTGGTTTTAGAATATTTAATTTGACATATTTTCCTAAGGTAGCCGGATATCTTTTTAGATATACGGATTTCCTTAATTAAAGGAAAAAAATACATTTCATGCATTGCATTTTTATATTCATGCATTTTATATAATATGTGATTCTTGCCATATTAATTTCTATGTGTCATGACATTTAGGTTGCATTATATTATTTAGATTTTGCTATGTCATTTTATTTATGCCATGCCTATACATATTCATTTCTTTTAAATGTTTTCAAAAAAAGATAATGGTTTTCAATAAAAATAAAGATATTCCCGATTTAAAATAATTCATGAGTTCTCTACCGGGTTTGCTGGAGGGAATATCATCAATTATTATTAATAAAGGAATATCTTTCTTTAAAAAAAGAGAATGATTCGGAAAGTTTTCTAAAACTAATAAAAATTTCTATATTTTGCCACGTTTGTTGGGGAATATAGGAAAATTTTGAATTTATAAATTTCGGATCATTGTCAATAAAAAAATGAAATTATTTTTCTTTAAATTGGGAATTAATTTGAAATATTAAATTTAAAACCAACTTTTACCGAGATTTGAGATAACACACGATTAATAAGGTACCGATTTATACGGGCGTTGTGGGGGTGCTAATCCTTCCCCACACGTAACCGACTCCCGAACCCGCTTCTTTGATTTCTCTGGTTTAAAACGCAGACTTGAAATTGGTTTTTAAAATGTTTTAATTAATTTTTAAAATATTTTATAAAACCGGTTTTAATAGGTGGCCGATCACACCTAGCTAAAAAATATTGGTGGCGACTCCATTTTTTTTTAAGGTCATTTTCAAAACCTTCATTTTTTTAGAGGAATTAAGTCGACTTTTCCTCGGTTTTTTTTAATGTCACGCCTAACGAATAATAAAGTCTTGCGATGAGACTCGTCGTCGTTATTTTTTAGGTTGCGACACTCATGTTATGCAAATGCACGTGTAGTGTGTGAGGAAGAACAACAAACCTTTCACCACCTATTCTACAATCCTTATTCTAAATGCCCAGATAAAATTAAACAACATAAATCATCAATTAATCAATAAATGAATATATGCACCAAATAATCAGAGAACAATTATAATATGTATGCATATAAATATGGACATATTTAAGAGCATTTTATTATTTTCAAAATTCTCCTTTTTTTTAAAAATATGGGAATTAAAATTAAATACCAATTAAACCAACAAAATCGAGACTTTGATAACATACGACTAATTCTAGGCCTGACTCTCTAAATGTCCCCAGTGGAGTCGCCAAGCTGTCGCAACCTAAAAAATAACAAGTCTCATCGCAAGACTTTATTATTCGTTAAGCATGACATTAAAAAAAAAACGAGGAAAAGTCGACTTAGTTCCTCTTAGGAAATGAAGGTTTTGAAAACGACCTTGAAAAAGACATGGAGTCGCCACCAATCTTTTTTAGCTAGGTGTAATTGGCCACCTATTAAAACCGATTTTATAAAATATTTTAAAATTAATTAAAATATTTTTAAAACCAATTTCAAGTCTGCATTTTAAACTAGAGAAATCAAAGAAGCGGGTTTGGGACTCGATTACGTGTGGGGAAGGATTAGCACCCCCACAACGCCCGTATAAAACGATACCTTATTAATCGTGTGTTATCTCAAGTCTCGGTAAAAAAGTCGGTTCTAAAATTTAGTATTTTAAGTTAATTCCCAATTTAAAGAAAAATAATTACATTTTTATTTGAAAATAATCCGGAATTTATTAATTCAAAATTTTTCTAAATTCCCCGACAAACGTGGCAAAATATAAAAAAATTTATTAGTTTGAAAAACTTTTCGAATCATTCTCGTTTTAAAGAAGATATTTCGTTATTAATGATAATTGATGATATCCTCCCCAGCAAATCCGGCAGAGAACTCATGAATTATTTTAACTAGGGAATATCTTTATTTTATTGAAAATCATTATCTTTTTCAAAACATTTTAAAAAAATATATGAATATGAATATGTGTGACATAAATAAAATGACATAGCAAAGTCTAGATAATATAATGCAACCTAAATGGTATGATATAATTTAAATGTCATAGTATCTTTTAAATGAAATGAAATATCCTAAGTCATATGGTATATTCTAAATGAAATAAAATGACCTAGATAATATAATATATTCTATATGAAATGAAATATCCTAAGTCACATGATATATTCTAAATGAAATGAAATATCCTAAGTGGCATAATTTATTCTAATTGAAATGAAATATCCTAAGTCACATGGTATATTCTAAATGAAATGAAATATCCTAAGTAACATAATATATTTTAAATGAAATGAAATGACCTAGGTAACATAATATATTCTATATGAAATGAAATATCCTAAGTCACATGATATAATTCTAAATGGAATAAAATAATTAAAATGACATGGCAAATATAAATGATATGGCATATAATCTAAATGATATGAAATGACATGAAACATAAAATAATGCTAACATATAATATGCATGAAAATAAAAATAAAAATAATAATGCATGAACATAGTATATGCTAAATAATATGACAAAAATAACTAAATAAAAAGCATAGGATATCATGAAATATTGAAAACCATATAATAAACAAAATAACATCAAAAAATATAAATCAAAAATAATAACAACACCATGAAAATTATCATAGCAAAATCGCATATCATATAGTATGCATGAATATGGAAAATGCAATGCATTAGAATGTATTTTTTCCTTTAATTAAGGAAATCCGTATATCTAAAAAGATATCCGGCTACCTTAGGAAAGCATATCAAATTAAATATTCTAAAATCAAAATACTTTGTGATTGTTTGAAAACAATTTTGGAAAACTTAGATTAAAAAATAAAAGCCTAGCTAAACCCTTTTTAAATGGCTCTAATTTCCTAAGTTTAAAATTCCAGACTTGACCACCCTTAACCCGAGGTTTATAAAATCCTTTTTAGAGTTTAAAAAGGCTTGGAAACTACCCTAATACAGTAGCTAAACTTCCTAATCAGCCCCCTTTAAATAACTTAGCCAAAATAGGAAAATGATTTTCCTTCAAATTCAAATCTGCCTCCACTGACTAGTTTTAGAACACGATTTTGTAACCTATTTTTAAAAAATATAAAACAAATACTGGAGACTCAAAACATGTAAAACTACATGGAAAAAAATTGGCTTAATTTTTTAGTTAAAGATGACTGCCCAGAAAAATCGGGAAAGTACAAGTACTAGGTGAAAAAACTGTTTTGCCAAAAACACATTTTTTTGCCTTTGATAAAATCATTTAAAAATCAAAGTAAAAATGTTAGAGACTCTCCTAAAGACTCGCAAACAGTAGCTAACACTTTTGAAAAGTTAGGCAAAAATTGGCTAAGTAAAAAAATCACAAAGGTAGAATAATCAATTTGACAACTCTTTAATTTTTCACAAGTATGCTCAAAATGAGCATGACTTTGAACCATTGATTGGTCTAAGTCATAAATCATTTGGCCATGATATGAAATGCATGAAAATACAGCAAATATAATGTATGAAATGCATGATTTAAAACCTAAATGACATGGAAAATGTATGGCATAAATAAAATAACCTAGACCTAACATGAACTTGCATGGCATTTAATGTAACCTAGGTCTAAAATGCATGAAATGCATGATAATGCAAGCATAACCTAAAGCTAAAAAATGCATGGCAAATACACAAACATATAGCATACTTAAACAAAATACACAACAATATATCATGGAAATGAAAACCTATCAACTAGCATAATAAAAATGCACACATAAAGCATAAGAGAGGGGTAGACGAATGGTCCATATGGACATGGCATTTTCACAAACACTTAACACACTAACATGTATAGCTAAAGAATAATACTTAAATCATGCAAATATAAAGTAAAGGCATGAGAACCAATAGGCATTTTCACAAACACATGGATTAACAAAATGTAAAACAAACTTAAACACTTTGAAAACAGAAAATCAAAAGATGCAAGACAAATAAAATAAACATGATAACAAGATAAAAAAAAAAAAAAAAAAAAAAACTCAACAACGGAAACAAGCAAGCAACCAAATCAAAACAAGCTTCATATTTATGTATTTTAAGAAGATTTAAAGCATCAAAACTTGTTAAATACCATGAATAACATGAAATAAAAAAGCAAACAGCAACTACACAAAATCAATAGGCCATTCTGCCACCCCTTTTAATCATGAAAAAAAATTCTCAAAGCTTTTTCCAAGAAAGTATAAAGAAGAACTTAAAGGAGAAACTTAAAAACACTTATTTTAATAAGGAAAATCAGAAGAAACTCACCAAAATAGCAATTAAAACAGCAAATCAAGAATAGAAAATCAAGTCTAGTGCAAGAGTATGGTGCTTAAAGCAACCTCTAGAAGCTACATTGCAAGCTTTTTCTCTTCTAACTTTCTTTCCTTTTCTAAACTTTTCTTTTTGCTTTTCAAAAATGGAGAGCATTCAGCAAAAATCAGAATGTGAATAGAGCGAAAATGAAAGAGAGAACCCCTCCCCCCTTGTTGTGGCCAGCTAGCTCCTTGGAAGAACCTAGGAGGTTTTAGAATTTTTTTTCAACAAATTTGATCCTATGGCCTTCAATCCAAGATGCCTTCTGTGTAGGATTCTCACCCTTAGATTAGAATCATCAGCCCTTGAATTATGATGTCATAAAGATGTCATAAATATATTCTTTCTCCAACCATTGGTCCATGTGTTGCAAATTCAAATTCTTGATCACAAAAATAACTACCTTCCTCTTCATTGTTGGCCTTTTGATTAAAAATCAAAAAAATATCTGCCCACCATTGGGCCTTGGCCGGCTGACCCCTCATCTTCCAGCCCATGCTTCATTTTTTTTTAAAATCCAGAAAAGCCTTTTTCGGTTTCTTGGGCAAAATGACCTTTTTGCCCCCTGAACATAAATAAATAGAAAACGAACTACAAATTCAAAAATTCTTTTTTAATACTTCCAAAATAATAAAAAATTGAATTTTGGAGGTTTTCAAAATTTTTTCGAGCCCATTTGCTATTTATTTGGATTTTTTCTTCCAAAATTGCCCTTTTGTGCTCCCAAACTTTACCATTTTTTAAACGAGCTCCAAATCTAGATTTTTCTTCACCAATCTCTTCCAAATAATTTAAAAGTATGATCTGGAAGTTTTGATAATTTTTGGAACTCATTTGGTATTTTTTTCAGGATTTATCTGCTTGAATTACTACATAGTGGGCCCAGGATTTGGCCATTTTGCAAACGAACTCCGAATCAAGATTTTTCTTCTCCAATCTCTTCGAAATAATTTAAGAAAGAGATCTGCAAAATTTCAAAATTTTTGGAGCTCATTTGGTATTTTTTCGGGATTTTTCCTTTCGAATTTCTACATAGGGGACCCGGGATTTGGCCATTTTACAAACGAACTTAGAATTCGGATTTTCTTTCGATAATATCTTCAAAATGATTTAAGAATGAGATCTGCAAATTTTCAGAATTTTTGGAGTTCATTTGCTATTTTTCCCAAATTTTCCAATTTTGCCTTTTTGCCTCCGAAACCCGGTTTTGCTCAAAACAAGTCCGATTTTCAGTTTTTCTTCAAACTGAGCCTTAGGCTATCCTTGTTTAATCACTCCTCATCAATTAGAGGCTTTAGTCTTACCGAATCGGGCCATTTCTGTAATTCTTCCAAATTTCACCGAAATCCACCAAAAACCCTAATTCTCGGTTTTCTTCCGGATTGACTTTTCTTTCAGTTTTTCTTCCAAGTAGCTTCTCCAATACCCGTAGTCAGTGCTTATCTTTCATTTGAAACCTTCAATTTCGACCAATTTGATCGTTTAAGCACTTTTTCCCAAATTTCCTGAACAAGGGTTTTCTTTCTATTGAATCTTCGTAACCCAACTTCCGAACTCCATATCTTTCGATGTAGACCTCGGATTATCAAAATTATTTCGCCATTTTTCAATTGAACTTCAAATCTTGATTTTGAAAGTGGGTTGACTTTTTCAGTAGTTGACTTTTTGAGGTTGACTTTTTCAAGTTTGACTTTTTATGCTCGTCTTCTTAGACTAAGTCTCAGAGTACCACCTGCATGATGAAAAAAGTCTTTTTACATTATAAAACATCAATTTAGAAAGAAAACATTCCTGTTTTAGTGGTCCGAACAAAATTAGGTGTCTACACCTATCAATATTAATTATCTATCAAAGTTAACAACCGTAGATAACAACCTACCGTGTTACCCTAATCCTTTCTTAATTCGTCGTTAAGCTGGACAAACGCCACCACTTAATCTCTAACTATGAAACAACCTAGGATAAACATCTCTAAATTTAATTTAATAGCAGCTTTAAGATGAGAAAGATAGGTTGATCTAAGCAACAAAAGCATGAACATGAATTGTTTAACTTAGGTTATGTTCCACTTTGCAATTAGCGAAAACTTTAACATAATCATTAATCACAAATTGCCACTTTTGAATAGAAATCAAGATAAGCTACGTATCAAACTCCTAAACTAGCATTAGATAATTATCAAGATCTATCTAGTATGCATTCTAAACAAATCAAGACAAAAATCATATACAATTCATGTAGAAGAACATAAACAACTTTGATAGAAAACTAATATATGATAGAATCTGAAAATTAATTACATAACATGTTTAGGGCTTTGAAATCACCCTTAACCAAAGAAAAGTTTAGCCTTGCATAGGCATTGTTAACATAAACATAGAATAAAAGAGAAAACAAGAAGAAAACTAGAAGAATGGAGAAGAAGAAGAAGAAGAAGAAGAAGAAGAAGAAGAAGAATATTGGCTATTCAGGCTCTTGCTCTCTCAAGCTCTCTAAAAAAAGAAGAAAATCAGAAGACTCTTGCTTGGAATTGTGTAGAGATCAGCTCCCCCTTGTGTCTCTATTTATAGGCAGCCTCTAGGTCTTGAGCATTTAATGTTGAGTGGCAGCCAAGGTTTCTTCAAAATAAGGAAAGGTTGGTGACTTGCAGCTGACTTAATATGTTTAAGGAAAGAAATCAAACATGGAAGCCAAGACATGTAGAAATAAGGAAAGTCATAGCTGATTTAAGTCTCTTACTTTGACAATGATTAGCTTTAAGGAAAGATTCTTGCAATTAATGCAAGTTGACAGCCACTAATCCTATTTTGACAAGGAAAGACATATATTTCAGCTAGGGTATTTATCAAGGGACAAATTAAGGCAACCCATGGATAGTTAAATAAAGTGGCGGCTGAACTTCTTCACCCTAAAATAAAAGTTGTCGCTAGGGTTCCAAATGGTGTAGGAGTGGTTTTTCCAACAAGGGTTTTTAGAAATGAAGAGTATATGATAAGACACTAGTTTATTTATGGAAGGTTTAGGTTAGGTTTAGCCACATAGTGTCTCCTTAATGGGCAGTCAGCTTTCCTTTGTGCTTGAAGCTTCATTTCTTATCCAAATTCACTCTTTTCAACTCCATAGCAATCCTTAGCTTCCAAAACACCTACGAAACACAAAGCCATAGTAAATTATTAAGGATTTCAAGGAACTAAGCATAAAATATAAGGAATTGATATATGGAAATACATGAATTTAAGCACTTATCAAACACCTTACAGAATACGTCTTTTTCTTTTTTAGACATCTCAAAGCAAGAAGGAGGCAACCGTGATTTGCCATTAGGAAGTAATTCCGAACGAAGATCACGGTGAATTCCCATGTCAACTAGGTCAAGCCGACTCTTTAAATTGTCTTTTGATTTTCTATCCATATTAATTGTCCCAATGATATTTTCACAAATATTCTTCTCTATATGCATCACATCAAGGTTATGACACAATAAATTATGCTTCGAATAAGGTAACTAAAAAAAATACTTCTTTTTTTCCATAAATCCGCCTCATTTGGATTATCTTCTTCATCTTACTCCCCATCACTCTGAATATCAAAATCACCTTCAAACATCTCCCTCGATCTTTTCCTTGATTGTATGCTACTTGAGTGATTCATCTTTCCATAAGTGAAATTGATATCTTTCTACATCAAGAAGATATAAGACCCAATAGTGGTCTCAGGTGCTTCTCTTAACTCTCCAGTGCCATTAAAGACATGTTTTGGAATCTAAATCTATGATTTTCATCTAACCACCGACGATGTCCCATATAATTGAATTTCTTTTCATTATAACCATTTCGAACATGTTTGCGCAGCACAACAAGGACAAGCATAACGGACCTTTGGTGTTCCAACCAGATAGATTTGCATAAATAGGAAAATTGTTTATAGTCCATAGCAAAGCTGCGTGCAAATTAAAGTTTTCCTTTTTTGATGCATCATATGTTTGAACCCTTTCCCATGACTACTTCAAATCTTGAATAAGAGGTTGCATATAAATGTCAATATCATTCCCTAGACCTTTCTCTCCAGGAATTATCATGGACAAGATAAAAGAGGATTGTTTCATGCATAACCATGGAGGCAAATTATAAGGAATCAAGACAATCGGCCAAGTACTATAAGAAATACTCATTATTTTGAACGGATTAAAACCGTCAGAACCAAGTCCAAGCCTCACATTTCGGGGATCATTAGCAAAACATGGGAATTTTTTGTCGAATAATTTCCAAGCCAAAGAATCCGCAGGATGTATTAATAAGCCATCATCAGTCCTTTCATCATTATGCCACCTCATAGAATCAGATGTTTTTGAAGACATGAAAATTCATTGAAGTCTTGGTATTAAAGTAAAATACCGCAAAATCTTTTAGAGTTCTTTTTTAAATGTGCGTCACCATCGTCCTCATTCACAATTTCTTTTTTGTATTATCGTCCAACCATCGAGATTTACCTCAGACATGACAAAATTGTTGATTTGTTCTATCATCTCAATACAACATACATTCATTCGGGCAACTATGAATTTTCTCATATCCAAGGCCTAGATCATTTATCATCTTCTTCAAATCCTTACAAGACTGAGGGATTTTTGCAAAAGGAAACATTTCTTTCATAAACTCTAATAATAGTGTCAAAGAATTTTCTATCCACTCGTATAAGCATTTTAAGTGAAAAAGACGGACACAAAAAGACAATCTTGAATGCTTAGATCCTCGTAAAGTTCTTCATTCATATCATCAAGCAACTTATAAAACTTTGCCGCTTCTCCATTAGGTTCTTGATCACCCACACCTTTTCCCATTTCAGCAAAGTCATTCATGCCAACATTAAACCAATCATTTCCTTTAGGAACTTCTGGTGAAGATGTTTGGAAACTGTGGTTACGCATGTTAAATGCATCTCGCAACATGCCTCCCATGTCATCTTGTCTAATAGACTGATGTTGGTTGTTAGAATAACTTGGAGGAACTCTAGAATATGACCTAAAAGTTGTGGACTCTCCATGAAAATATCATTGTCTGTACCCTGGGAGAAATCCTTGACAAATTAAATGTTAGAATACAACTTTAAGCATATGCCAATCAATATTAGCACACCTCGAACAAGGACATAGTATCATATTATCTTTGCTTGCTTTTTGAAAAGAGAAATTGAGAAAACTATCTACTCCATCTTGGTACTCTTGACTTAGTCTCAACTTTTGCATCCAACTCTTATCCATTTCGTACGTAAGTCTAAATTATAAAATAATATATTATAAGTTCTACTAAATTCTACTAAATGATCAATAAAAATGGAGCTAAGTTCTACTAAGTCATGATTGCCTGGCCTTCATACTCTATAAGAGATCATTCCGTATTTAATATGGATAAATGAAATATATAGACATCGAATATGTTGATAGAGAATAGAAATTAATATAACAAATTCCGAGGCAATGAAGCAGGATTGAAGCCAATTGGAAAGAGCGTCATGCTTGGTATTAGTGAATTTAAAACTAACACCTAAAGAATGCAACATCTCTATCTTGCATAATAATAGAAAGTAAAGTAACTTCTTCAAAATATTGTTATGATATCACAAAATGTTTTCAAGATGTTCATAACTTAGAAAATAAAATCGTACCTTGTAGTTTTTTAAGTTAGTGAAAAACTGCAAAGTAGAATACCAACGTTGATAAGACCGAAGCCAATCTCTGCAAATTAAAGCCAAAATTTCTCATAGTACCCAAAGTTAAATTAACTAATTAAAAACCTTGAGAGAATATAAAAATAGTTGAAGTCAAATAAATTCAGTACAATCTAAAAATAGTTGAAGGTGAATTCAGCAAATTAAAGCCAAGTACCCAGCACTCAAAGGTGCTATTGTTGGGTGCTGGCAGCAGCACTCAGCAGCAGGATGCTGCTGCCACCACCCAACAAAAACAACTGTTGCACATCCCCAAACAATTTCCCCCAACCCATAAAACCAATTCCTAAGTCCAATCCCTAAACTCAAAATTTTACCTATCACTAAAATAATCCTAGCAAATTTCACATAAAAAAATAATAAGATAAAATTAAACAATAACAACAAAATTATAAAAATTCACAACAAACTCAACAAAAATATCAATAATACCAAAATATATCAAAACCCTAATATACAAATTGCAAAAAATCCTAAATCCTTACCTTGAAAGGAGATTGTGAAACGAAAACACGTAGAATACAAATGCACGTCTCGAATCTGAGTTTGGGAGGGAAGGTGATGGAGAGAGAGAGAGAGCGAGAGAGTGTGTATTCTGATTTGGGGAAAGGGGTGTTAATGTTATTGTGGGTTTAGCGGTGTTTGTATCGACAACCGTCGCTACGACCATAGGTAAAACAACGCGTTTAAAGTAACAGTTTTAATGAAGCATATTTAGCAGCATTTTTATGAAAGAAACGCCCCTATTTTCTGAATGTAGCGGCGTTTGTTCTAAGAAATGCCGGTAATCCTAGAAGCAAAACGTTGCGTTTCAGTTTGTGGTTTATAGAATCATTCGTTATAGCATTTATACGACTCAAAAACTGCAAATTATTCTAATTTAGCGACGTTTTTAAATAGAAGCGCCACCAAAATACTTATCAAAACGCTACGTTTCACCTGATAAAAATGGCGATAACAATTTGGCGGAATAAAAAATGCCCGCGTGAAATTGAGAACTATTTAGCGACGTTTTATTCTGTAAACGCCGCTAGTTTTTGTTTTGAGCGGTGTTTATGAGATTAAAATGCTGCTATTAATAAAAACAGGCTACATGGAGGCGTTTGTTAGTGAAACGCCGCTACTAAAATGCCATTGAAAGTCTAATTTGCTGTAGTGTTGAAATAAGATGATGGAGATTGAGGCGCGAATGAGATCGCTCTCTTGAGACGATTTTTGCCTTCTCGATGATAAGAACTGGTGTAGAGAGATTCTATTGCACGTCGTCTCCTAGGATACAACAAGCTTAGTCACCCATTGTATATTTTGCTAACCTGCACAAGTTAAAAGGTAGAAGCTCTACCAAAATTGAAACCTTTTACACCCTATTAATTAAAACTATTAAAGAATAATTTAAGAATATTTTCTTAGAAAAAAGGTTAGTAACAAGGGAACAACTAGAAAAGGAATTTGTTTTAGAGTTGGATGATGTGAAGTGAAAAGTTACTTCACTATTTATGTTTTGCTTTTAACTCAAATATTGTAATAGCAATTTGAGAAAACTTACAAAAGTAAGAAATTTAATCTCACGGTTACTTTATAAAATTGTTTTGCTTTATTTATTTAAATACTCCAAAAATAAGAAGCTCTGCAAGTTTAATGACCTTAATCTAGAAGCAAGACGAGTCCCTATCAAAAACGTCATGTGCTTCTAAAGAAAAAGGTCGAATTGGTTATAAGGATATCGCAAACAATGAATACTTGGACTTTCTAAGTCAATCACCTTGACTTCTTTTGATGAAAACATTAGTTGACACCTTTAACCCTCTTGGAATGTTTTAGATTGGATCTTCTCTCTTTTGGTCTTCTGAGACTATTCTCCAATTCAAATTGGTATGGCACTTTCTTTACTTATATCGACCTTTCGAATTTTCGTCTTAAGCCCCCTATTGGTCCAGGTCACCTTTTCGAGATTTTGACCCGAACTCATTCTTTCGTCCTCATTTTTTTATGCATAGTATTTTTTTCATTGTATCGATATTCACTCGGTTTGCCATATCATTTCCATCCATCTGTGTTAAGATTAATACTCCTCCGGAAAAAGTTTTCTTCACCACATATGGTCCTCCCAATTAAGCATCCATTTGCCTCAAGAATCTTGTTGATTAGGAAGGACCGTTTTTAGCACTAGTTCACTCTCTAGAAATTGCTTGGGACGCACTTTTTTGTTATGGGCTGCATCATTCTCTTTTGGTATAATTGCCCATGATAAAATGCTTTAATCCCCTCTCTTCAATGAGGCTCAATTGTTCATACCAGGTTTTCACCCATTCAGCCATTTCTAACTCAGCCTCATTTAAGACCCGTAGGGAGGGGATTTCAACTTTGTTTGGCAAACCGCTTTCATCCCATATACTAATGAAAATGGTGTGGCACATGTGGACGTGTAAGCCGAGGTACGATTTGCATGCAAGGCAAAAGGTAACTTTCCATGCCAATCTTTATACACATCCGTCATCTTCTCCATGATTTTCTTTATGTTTTTGTTGGCAGCCTCTACAGCTCGATTCATCTTCGGGGAGATAAGGCGTCAAATTTTGATGCTTAATCTTGAAATGGGCATAGACTTCTGTCATCATTGCATTATTCAAGTTGAGGGCATTATCTGAAATTATCCTTTCGGGAGCCCCATGTCGACATATTATTTCTTTCTTTATAAATCTAGACACCATTGACTTTGTTATGCTTGAGTAGGATGCCGTCTCTACCCATTTATTGAAGTAATCAATAACCACTAAGATAAAATGATGCTCGTTCGAATCTTTCAGAGTAATGGGCCTGATCACATCCATTCCCCACATTGAGAAAGGCCACGAAGTCGTCATGACATGTAGGGATGTTAGAGGAGCATGTACTTATTTGCATATATCTGGCACTTATGGCATTTTCGAGCTTTGTTAATACAATCATTCTCCATTGTTAACTTGTAATATCCTACACTCATAATTTGTCGAGTCATCGTACAGCCATTAGCATGAGCCCTCATATCTCTTCATGTATTGCTTTTAGAATTCTTCCGTCTTCGATCACATCCACGAATCTCAATAGTATCTAATATTTCCTTTTCTTGTACAGAATCTCTCCATCTAAGAAAAAACTCATCGCCATCCTCCTTAGGCTTCTCTTATCGATTTTTAGAGATTTGCTTCGAGTATTGTTGATTCTTGACATATTGCAAAATTTCATAATACCATGGCTTGCCATCAATTTCTTCTTCAACACTTGAACAGTGTGCTAGGGATTCATATATACTAATCTGGATTGATAAGACTTCGACTCCTTTATTCACCTTAAACATTGCGGCCAATGTAGCCAGAGCATCTGTCGTTTGGTTCTCTTCTCTAGGCACATGATTAAAACTGATATCTCCGAATTCTTTAATCAAATCAACTACAAACTCTCGATATCAAATCAATTTTGCATCTCTGGTCTCCCATTCTACCCGTAACTGGCATATTATCAACGCAAAATCCCGATAAACTTTCAATACTCTAATCTACTTATGAATAGATGCACGAAGCCCCATAAACAAGCTTCATATGCTACCACATTGTTGGTGCAATCGAAAACTAATATTGTTGTGAATGGGCAATAGTCTCATTTTGGGGATATTAACACCGTGCCGACACCATGTCCCAAAGAATTTGAAGCACCGTCAAATTATACCCTCCATGAATTCTTTGTTCAGTATACCTCTTCGATTTGTGAGGCGATCATCAAATCATCACTTGGGAAGTCAAAATTTATGGGCTCGTAATCTCTATCGCCCTGTCAGCCAGAACTTGATTATCGCACTCCCTTTGATAGCCTTTTGATAAACATAAATAATATCATACTCAAAAACTAGCACCTGTCATTTTGATATTCTCCCTGATAATGAAGGCACCTCAAAAATGTATTTAATGGGGTCCAATTTTGCAATTAGCCAAGTCGTGTGATACAACATGTATTGCTTAAGCCTTCAGATCGTCCACGCCAACGCACAACATAACTTCTCTAATGTTGAGTACCTCGACTCATAGTCGGTGAATTTCTTGCATAGAAAGTCGATATCTCACTCTTTTCTACCAGTTTCATCATGTTGCCCCAACACAGTCCATAGAAGTCTCATGTGCTGTTAAGTACAGAATCTGTGGTCTCTCGATAACAGATGACACCAGTACTGGTGGATTTGTCAAGAAATCCTTAACTTTATCAAACATCTCTTGACACTCTATTAATCAATGATAACAGAGTTCAAAGAAAAAAACTACTCAGGGAAACAACAAATCTTGTTCTTATCTTTGCTGGAATGACGCTAAAAAAACATATAGGCCACTTTCTTATTTAGTCCTGGTTATTAACTACCTAAAATGATTTTTTTCATTTTAGTTTTCTCATTAATTCTTCAATATTTGAGGAGAACTATGTCTATCATCAAGCTCAGCAACTAAAGTGTATCTCAATTTGAACATTCCGAAAACAACTCAATTCAAAGAACAATAAGCTCAAAAAAATACCCCACAACTTAACTTTCACAGCTATTAATTGCCTAATTGACACTCATAACTAAATTGTACACATAAATACTGATTCAAGGATGAAGCAATCCAAGTACAGCTTGTTGCACAAGAAAATGATCTTGGACAAGCAGCTGCTGAACAAAAGCCAAAACAAGATGCAACAATTATAGAACTACTGAATGTTGAGCCAACCAAATCACAAGTAACCATAACTACTACTCACTCAAAAACTTTAAGTTGTATCATACAACTCATAATATAAATCTCTTTTGGTGATTTTAGAATACAATATTTAACTTAAAGGCAAAGATAACTAATGTTTATCCAAACAATGGATGTTTCTACAATGCTTTCAATGAGTATGCAAATTCACTTAAATTCTGTGCAAAAAATTCTGGTGTATAAATCATGGTGAAAAAATGCCACTGCTAATGTGAGTTAAACAATCCATATAACAAATTCCCTTTATTTATAAACATATCTTAAACTAAAACACATTTTTCTTGCCATACTAAAGTACAACTCATCATTGAAGATAGCAATACACAAATGAAGTTGATGGCCTTTGAAAATTCTATCAAGAAATTGACTGGAACAACCTTTACACAGCTGCTACAACTCAACTAAATGAACAAAATGATTATCCCAGAACTAGTTAAATCTCTGAATAATGAAACAAAACACTAGAACTGGTCATAACTTCAAAAGCGATCAAAACAGGAATCATTGACTACAAATTGTTTGACTATGACCACTCAATTACCAAAAATGCAAGTAAACAACAAGGCGAATTCTCAACAACCGTTACACAAGTCACACAATCCTCCACACAAACAACTCCAAGAACAAGCAGCACACCACCAGAAAACAAGATCAATCCTCCACACCCATTGTCCAGACAAGGACAACCACAAAACTAACCACTCTAGTGCAACACCAACTAGAAAAACATGCTCAATCCTCTACAACCACTATGCAAACCAAACCAGTAGCCACATCAACCAAAACCACTCCTCAGTGGTAACGAAACACCACAAGAAAAATTTCTATTCAAACCACCAAACAAATTGCAAGAGAACTCTTTCCAAAGGAATCACTTATAAAAAGAAAAAAAAAGCATACTCAAGTACCAGATGATGGTCTCGCTAACACATGATTTCTTTGTTATTCTTCTTAAATTTACACTCTATATTTCTCTTAGAGAACATAATAATACTATTAATACATATTAAAAAATTATATGTTTTTAATTACTTACAGAGCATACTATCTTCAGTCCAAAAAATACCTAAGAGCCTACTAATTTTGTCATTAGTGTTCGCCATCTCTTAATATTTTTTCTTTATGCTTTCTTTTTTCATACATTTTCTTTTTATCTAATTTTTACTGCTGCAATTAATTGTAATGGACTCTCTTTTTATGCATATAAGATGAAATAATACACATTTGATGTTTGAGAGGATTGAAAATGGCATCGTGCTTTGCTACAATTTGCTTGACATTATTGTTAGAAGTGAAGAATTCTTAAAAACTTACTAGAGAAATATTTCAAATTTTGATTACTTCAACTAATTTTTGAGTAGTAGAGTTAATGTGGGTTTGCTAATTTAATGGGTCACCATAGATGTTTATTTTTGTAGAACTGAGTGACTTTTGTTCTCTTCTTTATGAAAAATACAAAGATGGTTAGCTCAACTGGTATCTCTTTAAAAAAAATAACAAAATTGTTGGAATTAAGTGCTAATGTTTGCATATGTTTTCAAGTGTTTTATATGTAGGTCAACATGTTCTGTGAATCAGCACGAATACCAACTAATATGAAAACTCTCATTTTATGAAGTGACAAAATAAAACAGATAAGTGTAGCACCAAAGACAACCAGCCACAACACTCTCCTCCCATGCAAATATAATTTTTGGCAATGTAGTTACGAAGGACATCAAACATATTCAGCTGAATAATGTTTGATGTTATCGTCAATACTTACAAATTTTTTTGTATACACTCAATACTTAACATCGTGTATTGAGATTCCTCACTCCTCTTGTGTACTAAGAGTAGTAACTCTTTTTAAAATACTTTGCATTAACTTTTGTAATACTCAAAATGCAAATAGAATGTTTTTACATTGTTTTTTGTATAATCATAATGAATGGTGCTTCCTCTTTCTCCCTTAAAAAGTATACTAGATTGAATTAGAATACTCGATGCAAAATGCGAGCAACACATTAGTTTGAACTCAAAGGATAAATTAAAAAAGAATAGACATTATTAAAATAAAAAATATTGATAGTAAGAATATAAATAAAATTTTAATAAATAATTTTTAAATAAATATTTATTAATTTAAAAATTTTAAGTTTAGCATTTCTATCACATTTTTATCATAAATTTATTAAATAATTAATGATTATGTAAAAAAATAAAATTAATTATTGCATTTGAATTGATAAAAAGATGTTTATATCTTATATAAATCTAAAAAAAGATTCAAAACCTATTTGAATCCGTCCGAATTTGAAATAGATCAAACTTGAAATTGTTCGAATTCAAAATGATTTAAATTTGAGATGATCTTATTTTGAAATGATACCTATTTAAATTATTTGAATTTGAAATAATTCTAATATAATAACGTTAAAAAATAGAACAAGATAAACCTTAAATAACTTACCTTTGATTTTTTTATTTTGTCTAAATTTAGGGTGTTCTTCGATCCTCATTTTATGGTTGATGAAAAATTAATCTCTGTCGTATCAGGAGTGTAATGATAAAGCCTTTCCAAAATTCAAATTTTAATTCTTATCTTGAAAATTGAACTGAAACTACTTTACCACTCTAACCAACTAAATCAATTAAACCAACCAAATGTTGATAAATAATTTACCTTTGTTTTGTTTTCGCTAATTGACTTTTTCGGCTGGTACGGATAGTGTTCGGTGATTTGAAATTTTGAATCGGGTTAGTCCAAGCAAAAGTGTAGAATTGAATGACGGCGTATAACTAAGATTATCCGGAAGAAATGAAAATAGACAAAAGAGGAGGAGACGAACCGTGAATCATAAAAGACAGAGACGAAGAAATGACTGACGCTTGCATAAGAGCCGTCGTCGAATCTATCCACTCTTCTCCCACCCAGGCCGTCCTCTACCTCTCCGGCGGCGCCTCTCTCGTCTCTCTCTTTCTTTCCTCTCTGCAAAATAAATTCTTGCTTTTCTTTAAATAAAGATTTTAAACTGAATGATTATCACTAATTAAAGTGGTTAATTAAAAATTTTAAGCAGGCTTTAGGGTTGTTAACGTCAGTTCCTGGAGCTTCAAATACGGTGCTGGAAGCTGTCGTACCATACTCCAGAATGTCCATGATCCAATTACTCGCCAAGGTTCTCTTCTCTCTTTTCTTTTTATTTGAAAAGGAATTTCCATTTTTTTATTTTTATTTTTGGTTTTATAATATAATAATTACTAAATCGATTTGTCGATGCAGATTCCTGCCCAGTATTGTAGTCAACAAACTGCCGATGAAATGGCTTTGCTTGCTTATAATCGCGCGCTGAAGCTTTCTTCTCCGGGTTCTAAAATTTCTATTCCAGATTTTGGTTTATTTTCAATTATTAATTTGAAAAAAAAATTATTGCTTTTTTATTTTTTATGTTTGAAAACATAAGGCTCCATTTAGCTTTCGAAAATGCTTTTTATTTTCTATCTCCACTTTTACTATACATGTGATCAATAAAAGCAGGAAATTTCTTAAATTTGGAAATGCTTGTTCTCTAATTTTCTGAAGACTGCACAATAATTTTAAATTATTTTGTTGAATTTTGGAAACCCTTGCTTTTCAATTTCCTAATTTAGATATTTACCATATTTTATTGATTATATTAGGAGTAAAAGTGTAGAGGGAAATTGGAATACATTTTGCAAAAGTGAACAGGCTATGCTTCTTAATTGTTTGGATTGTGGCCAATTTGTGTAACATGGGGTTATATTCAACTATTTGAATAGGTTCTCCTGTTCTTGGTGTGGGGTTTACTGGTTCTTTGGCTACCACGCATCCGAAACTGGGGGACCATAGGTATGTTTCTTCAATTCTACCCTTGGTTAACTGATATGTAATGACCCATTTGCAGTTTGGTTAAGTGGTTCTACTATTTTTGATTGGATAATGCTTTTCTAAGTTGTAACGATGGCCTTTTGAATTGCCCTTGCTACTTGGATTGATATTTAGTTTTCGTAACAAGTAACTAAAAGCAATTGAGAAAATCAAACCTAAAATCCACACAAATGGCCAAATCATTCACTATGTTAGTCGTTAAGTTTCTGTTAGATCATGATGTCATTGCTCATTGGCAAGTTCTAAAATACTTCAAATGTACAAACTGAAAGCCTTTACTACATATTAGAATGTTATGCATGCAGACAAATAAAAAAATTAAAATTATAAACATATATGGTAAATGCCTTTTTAGACTCCTAAAGCAGTTATACTTTTGATTTCCATGCGGTGTGGCAGTGTAAATGTTTTAATCTTATGAATCTTTAGATGCTGCAGTTTTCTACTTGTCTGCAAGGTGATTGTTAGTCCCCTTCTTTCTATGTGTAGGTTTCACTTGTCAACAAGAACATCTGATCGACATTGGGCATCTACAGTTACTCTGTCAAAGGTAATTACTATATGATTATTTTTCTTTACAAATTTGCTCTTGGGCATTGGATGTGCTTTTTTCTAATCTGATACTGAGTCATCCAGGGCTTGAGGAGTCGAGATCAAGAAGAAAAGGTTTCAAGTTACTTCCTACTGAAGGTGTGTGATGTGTACATGTACGTTATTTAAGGATATGTCTTAAGAATCTATTATTAAATGCTTTTTTTGTCGAATAATCTTTTCTATAAATTATTGAGACTTAAAACATCTCAAAAAGGTAGAAAAAGGAAAGTTTCTGATGGTTCTTGAGTTGCCGACTTTGTCACATTGCATCTCTTGATAAATACTATAGTTTTATTTCTTTTCCAACATCTGTTGTTGATTTTAATGCTTTCAATAATGTGGCTATAGGCGATCGCTAATGCATGCAAAGTCTCTTCAACATTTGATTCTGAGTTGACTGAATCTGATGTTGCTGATGAATGTGAAAGGTTCTTCGATGAAGATCAGGAGTTAGAGCAACTTATAAATGGGCAAATTTGCTTTAAGGTTTATCCGTTTTCAAGTGGTATGGTTCAACCTTTGCTTGAATTTATGCCAATTACAATTTGACTATCTGACACTCTTTTTTTTTTTTTTTTCTTTCTCTTTTAAGTATATCTTTGATATGTTATTTACAGTATGGAAACTGCTTTGCTGGGACAGATACGTCAAATGATGATAGGAAGATTATACTCTCTGGATCCTTTAATCCGTTACATGATGGTCACCTCAAGCTCTTGAAAGTTGCCACTAGGTTTGTGAATGTGGTTTAGAAACTTAAATTTCTAAAATTGTTAACTCAGTTATGATTCATTTCACAATCTCCTTTGTTTTAGAAATCAGTTGATTTTGGCCATTTTCATCAAACTGGTTCTAGCTGGCAAGTGGATATGCACTTGCCTATTTGTTGTAGTCTCCAAAACAAACTTCAGAGGGCTGCCTATTTGATTCAGAGGTCATTTTCATCAAATTGGTTCTTGATGGCAAGTGGATATACACTTGCCTATTTGCTGTAGTCTCCAAAATGAACTATATAGGGCTGTCTATATATATTATGAAAGGACAGGTGAGTTTTGCTGTTGGGGAGCCTTTTAAAGGTTAAGATCAAAGATCTAATAGGCCTCTCATTTCTGCAGTCTTTATTACACATTCCAACACTCATTTTTCCTGAGTTAGTGAGGTTTTTAGCCATACATAATAAGCTACTCATTAAAGGTTTATTATGATGCAGCATTTGTGGCAATGGGTATCCTTGCTTTGAATTATCTTGCATCAATGCTGACAAACCTCCATTGTTGATACCACAAATCAAAGAGCGTGTTTTGCAGTTTGAAAAATTCGGTGAGGCTCATTACTTTTATAAACTCTCTGAATGTCTTTATGTATATCTGGTGCCGATTATGATTCCTTGAATGTTAAAACTTTGTGTAAAATTAAGGGAAAAAACATAATTGGCTGCAGGAGTGAGCATGGATCATGAGTTAGGCAATCATATTGGAATAGGCAAGATGATTATGTTGAAGAGTTTATGCTTACTTTGTTAGTTTATAACATGCATATTAGTGGTAGTTGGTTTTCTCAGAAGTCAAATCCGAGTTGGATGGAATCTGAAAGTTAACACTTTAGTTTATAACACATTATAAGTATCATATATTCATTTATTAACTACACTGGATGTATGCTCTGTCAAAAAGGACATCTGATCACAATTTTCTCATATGCTGGAGTTCTTTGATGCATGGTGAGGGGGAAAGGTTACAAGTAGTTATAGTCAAGGTTCTTGCTGGTGTTTGGTTGTCTGCATTTGTTTTATTATTATTTTTTTAATTTCTTTCTTATGGCAATTTGTATTCTTAAATGATGAAAGTATGTTGTATCAGTTTTTGCTTGCATCCTCAGTCATATACAATCTTTGCAGGGTTGGTTTTCCCTACCTGCTACCATTTTGATCTTACAACTTTTTGTAAGAATTAATAAGAGGTTTGTGTTTCTCTAATGGCAGGAAAGACGGTAATAATTTCCAATCAGCCTTATTTCTACAAGAAAGCTGAACTTTTTCCGGGTAGTGCTTTTGTAATTGGTGCTGACACTGCAGTGAGGCTTATTAATGTATGAAATTTCGAATTCCTTCAAAATTATGGCATTATATCATGATTTTTTTTGCTAAGCTTGGTAGATGTTAAGTCATAGGATTGTTTAATAGATGTCTTGATAGTTCAAAGTTTCTGTTGTTAAAATATTTATGCATAATTTTTTCAATTGAGATCTTCATGGAGAATAATCCTCTTTCTTTCTAAGTTATAACTTATAGTATAATATGTGTCTTTATTTTGATATTTAAGGTGCAAGACCTGACTGTTAAGGGAACACTTAATATTCTTATAGGCATATTTGAGCTACATAAACAATATAGAGAAGATGGATTTTGGATAATCTCGAGCACAGCTTCAGTTATCATTTCATTTCCTATAGATGACTTATTGAATTAGCTACCTTTTGATCTCATTATGTGATGTCCCTGTCTGTTACTGGAGTTCTTTTTTGTTATCTACTAAAATGTGGAAATGTGTAAACATTCAAATACATCATACAGAAATCTTTTGCAGTGAACTTATTTGAGAAACTTTGGAGAAAATGATGCTAGAAATTTCAAGTATAATTACTGTTACTTTGATGAGAAGAAAAGTAGTACCCTATTATATTTTCTAGCTGGAACTGCTGGTGAAGCACCTTTGTATTAAGAGAATACTAGAAAATATTAGGCTCAAAATGGTTGTTTTCATAATTGTACTTTCAGAGATTCTCATCAAAAGGTTGGCTGTAAAAAACGGAAAGATAAATGTTTGCTTTGCCTTCTTGGATGTTGAAGTAGCTATAAGGGATATATGATTAAACAAAAATATTGCAGAAAACTTTATGCATAATTGTTCCTCTGGGGATGGTTTAGGGTCCGATGCTGTGGTATCAGATAGAGTGATAAAACAGAACTTGATGTTCAGGTTGTGCTACTGCTCCAAACCCTTCTCTATCCATGAATATTGCTGTTGGCAACAGTGCGGATGAAAAGTATGCTAATCCTGATTGGAATGGGCTTCTTTTTAGAAACCAAATCTTGTGGAACCTCATTATATTCCTCAAAAGTGTGATGAATTTTCTGTATAAAAACATTGAAATATGATATCTTTATAGTCTATAGATTGTAACCTAAATAATTAATGTTGAATGCATTCAGGCTTCTACATGCATTTGGATGCAACATGTTCTACTTCGGTTGGAAGCGCTGAATGATATGTTGACTTTTGCTAGTTATTTCTCTTACTTTGCAGCCTAAATACTATGATGGGAGCTATGATAGGATGCTAAAGACACTCACTGGATGCAAAAGAACAGGATGCACCTTCATTGTGGCTGGTCGGAATGTAGATGGTTCTTTTAAGGTGTGCCAAGCATCACAAATGGTTAAAGCACATATTTGTTCATATACTTATCCAAATTATAGATTTTAATCCCTCTTTTATTATTCCGAGGATTTCGGTCCTCGTACTTCTATTAAATGTGGATTTTGATCTCTCCGGTAATAAATACCATCAAATTGGTGACATGGATCATTAGATTGATGCCGCGACTATTTTTTTGGCTTGACATGGCGAGTTAAATGACCTTTTTTATTATTTCTCTTCAATTCTGTTTTTTTTATTTAATTTCTACTTTTATAAAAATTTATTTATTTTTTATAAATATTTTTGAATTTTTTATTCTAAAAAAAACAGCCATGTTAGCCAAAAAATGATATGTAACTTGCCAATGTCAGCCAGAGAATAGCTATGTCATCATTTAATGGTCCACATCGTTAATTAAATTGTGATTATTGATGGAGAGATCAAAATCTACATTTAATAATAATATAACACTAAAATTGTCGAAATTAAAGAAGAGGGGCCAACATCCATAATTTTGATAAGTACAGGATCAAAACTGTAATTTAACCATCAGAAGCGTGTGAAAATACTTGCTTGTTTTTCATCTTTTATTTTAATATATTCTATCTAACTTTTTTGCTATTCCTATAGGTTCTTGAGGATTTTGATATTCCTGAAGTGTTAAGAGATATGTTTGTTCCAATACCAGCAGAAAGGTTCCGCATGGATATATCCTCAACTGAAATAAGGAAAAGCCGTGGAATGTAGCAGATTTAAACATGGCTTTTTATTTTAGGACAATTCATTTCAATATGCATGAAGGATGACATATGATATTAATATCTATAATGTCTTCCTCGTTATTCTTGTATTGTATGTGTTAATTTCGGGAGCCTAACTTTAGTTCAAACACATTTCACTTGATCTTTAAAGTATAAGTGCATATTGCAATCAAAAAACTGTTTCAAGTATATATCACAGTAGATAGATATTTCCTTAAATATGAAAAATTTCTTGAGTAATTGACAAATTGCATTGCTGTCGTTATCAAATGCAAATTCACCAATTTGTAGGATATTATCTTCTTGTATTTTGCGGTTTTGTTTCACAAAAAACATTTTACCGGTTGGAGAGAGATGACGTGAACATTTACGTACCTGATTGAATTTTAGCACACAATCCAATCTATGTGGATTCAAGACTGTTTCTTTGGGACAATGAAGCTCAAGCTCGGAGGATTTTGTGCTTATCTAACCCTATGGTTCAGTGCAGTATTGAATTCCGATGTAATCAGATTATATACTTGACCTCAACTCCTAGGGCCTCCAACGGCAATAAAATTTGTAATCGAAGCTGGGGGGGTGGGGGGGGGGTTGGAGAATTTTGACATCAATTGTGCAGCTTTATACGCTTTTTTAGTTCAGAAAATCTTGAAACCAACCAGAACGTGAAAAAGTAGATAAGGAAGTTTTGATTGTAAAGAATCTATCTCTACTCCTCTCATTAGCATGTTAAATTTTTATTACAAAAAACATGAAAGTCGATGATATGCACTCTACGTTACTGCACTAATATTTTGTTCAAGCGTGGATAATTTACGAACATGGAAAATTAATGCCTTGTTGGTATTGTGCAGAGTTTCATTCTCGTCCATGCATGAAAGCTAACTGGTAGCGAACAAGAGTTTAGTTCATCCACTGCAGCCTGCGCCGCATCCAGCAGCGCAGCTAGAACCATAGGCGTCTATATGGGTAGCGGAGGAGGGCATGATTGCTGTAATGAGAGAAAGGAACTCTATAACACTGCTTAAGTCTTGAATCTTGATTGCTTCCCCTCCAGCCGTTCTATCCACCTGTTTCCACTCCGCACCGTCTCTTTTTTATCTTCTCTTGTAGAAATAGCAGGCAGTTGCAAAAATTCCTTTCTAACGTTAATGGTGAAGAAGCTTTGGCTTTTGTGGACGTTTATATCAAAAACAAGGTCGGTCGCTAATTGACATGGACTTTAAGGGGAGTTCCCAGTAAAGGTACTGGCCTCTTGGGTGATCACTGATACGTGTTTGGATGAAATATTTGGAGAAGGAATTTTATTTTAATTTAAGATTTTTAAAATAAATTTATTTGTTTAGAAAAAATAAGACAGAATATTAAAATTTAAAAGAAAATTTAAGAAGCAATTTAAGTACCTCAAAATTTTTTTTTTTGAAATTTCATTTAAAGATGTAATTTTTAAAATTTCTCTAAATCTCTTCTTCTTTTACCTTCACATAGTCCATTATAAAGTATAAAACTCAAAAAATAAAATATCATTTATTTAACTCTAATATATATTTTAATTTTTTATATTATTAATAATATCTATTCATGATACTCATACTCCATATTTTATATATATATATTTTTATTTTTAATATTTTTATTTTTTATTTTATGAAATTTTAATAACATAAAATTTTGTTTTAAAAAAATATTTATCCAAATAAAATATTACAAATGTTAATATTCTAAACTGATGCATTTTAAAATATTTTCATTTTAAATTTTTTCGAAATTTAAAAAAAATAAAATTAGACTTCAAAAATTGGAGGGCTATATGGTAAAGTAGCCTTAATTTTCAGTGCAATCAAAGTGTTTATTACACTAAATTTGTATTGGCAGTAGACCTATTTAAAAGTTGAATAATTCGTTTTGTCCGTATTGAATCAGACTTGAACATAGATATTTTTGATTCGCATCAGCCCGATCCAAATCATTATTTAATTAATAAAAAATATTTTTTATTTAAATTTAATTATAAAAATATATAAATATTAATATTAAAATAAAAAAAAATTATTATTATTTAAATAATAAATCCAGCTAACAGGTGAATCTAAATAAAAAAAATAAAAAATTTTTAAACTGTGGCTCAGCCTAACCCAACTCATTAGAAAGTCTAATTATGGTAAAATGACGTGGAAAGTTGTCCATGGCAGGATTGGCCAAAAGAAGTCCATAGTCTTAAGTAACCTTATCCCTTTTCAAACCCAACTTTGTTGACAACAAAGTGACGGAAAAAAAAAAAAAAAAAGACCGAAATAGATGCCTTCATTAACAAGGATTCCACAATTATTGCAATCGGTCAATATCCAAGGCTGATAATTACAATTACTCAAGGGCCGGCTAGTTGATCCAGTTTGATATATTCGATCTATATTAAATTGAGTTTGGACATAATTTTTAATGATATGAGTTAGTTCGATCCAGCTCAAATCACTGTTTAAATAATAAAAAAAATAATTTTTATTTAAATTTAATTATAAAAATATAAAAAAAAATTAAATTTTTTTAATATTAAATGAACAGTAATACGGGTCAGCTTGGACTCGCCCAAAATTGAGTTTGGATAAGGTAAAAAAAAATTTGAGCTGTGGCCCGACCCATGAGCAGGTATACTGATAATTGATGCATTTGCTTTTCTTTTTTGTTTTTCAAAATTTTTATGTTTGTACTATTTGTTTACTTTAGGAGAATATAATTAAATATTAATAATCATGTGATCCAATTGATGTCATAACTAAAGTAGTCAATACCGTATTGATGAATATATTATTTTTGTTATAATCCTGGTACGTATCGATATCAATGTGTTTTGATGTACCGTTTTGGGATTTTTTTTATTTTTTAAATATTTTCTTATATATATATTTATATCTTATTTTTAAGTTCCTTAATAAAATATATATTATATACACATGTAAATAAACATTCATTATATTCATATTATCAGATATATATATATATATTTATATGCAAATATAAATTTTAAAATTATAAATATTTAATATTCAAAAATTTTAACACATCAAATAAATATAATAAATTATTATTAAGTAAGTTAAATAGCCTAGTTTAATGAACATATTTTAGTTTAAAATGTAATTATGAAAAAAATAAAAATGATCAAGACTAAAAAAATTTAAAATTGGTTTAAAAAATCAAATAAGTGAAAAAAAATTAAAAAAAAAAAATTTGTACCAACTAGTACGGACCGGTACTGACTGATATTGACCGGTACAGATCGGTACAGGCCAATACGGATCAATACAAAAACCGAAACGGTACGATATTGATATCGTTTCGTTTTACCTTAAAACCAGTACGACCGGTACCGATATAATATCGGCTACTCTGGTCATAACTGATTAATCGATTACATTAGTTAAATGATCTATTATCGAATTAATCGAAATTTTCATCTCATAAACTTTGATGCAGTTGAGTCCAATTTTCAATTATAACTTTTACTGTGTTAAATTTTTTTATTTTGTTTTTTAGGTAGAGTTTATTTGGATGGACTTACACATAGTGAGGCTCATAAACAACTTGTCTATAAATATTGCTTGAAGAATTAAGGTCTATATAAATTTATATTGGAAATTTGGAATAATGTCTCCTTTAATCCTTATAGTTTATGAAAATTCTAAGAGTAAATTACACCCATGATCTCTAAACTTTGGGCCAATACCATTTGATCCTTAAACTTTAAAACATAACATATTAATCATTGATTGAAAAGTATCATAACGAATTGATCTTTTAATTATCTGATCTGCTAGGTTACTGTTAAATGCTAGCTGGTGACACATATCACCAGCTAATGGTTAACACGTCTTTTTCTTTTTTCCCCCATTTATTACTTTGCTAGTTTTTTAACTCGTGTATTGACGGATTTTTTAATTATATTTTTCATACTCTTAAAATTTTTAATTCATTTCAATTTTATATTATCTTAATAAATAATTGTATATTCTTATTGATTTAGTATATATAATCATACAATTATAAATATCAAGATATAAATTGGTATATCTTTTAAATTGAAATGTAAAATACAAATCAATTACCCATATTCTATATTCTATTTTCTCTAGAAAAAATATATAATTTCATGTTAAAAATTTTATTAGGAAAATAATTAAGATAAATTTGAATGATATTGAACTTTAAAAGGATATAATAGATGATATGCGAGTTTTTGAATTAAAAAAAAAAAAAAAGACAAAATATTAAAGGATCATAAGGAAATTTATTTTTAAAGATAAAAATCATATTTAAGATTTTTGAGTTTAGAAAAAAAGCATCTCTATTGATTTGGATTGCAAATTTTTAAATTTCAAATTGGTATTTTCTTTTAATTTTTAAATTGCATAATTTTATATATTATGTTACGTGTCAAAAATATAAGATATGCACATAGACGTCCACGTCAACAGAACATTGTTGTCAGATTTTACTACGCAAGTGCACGTTATCGCAAACAAGTAATAGAGTGAAAGTAGAGTGTCGAACCCACGAGGAATTGTTATTAAATACTAAAATTAAAACAGTTTAATCTTATCCAAATAATTAATTAAAAATTTGTGAATTGAAACTAAATTAAAGAAAAATAATAAACAAAGAAAGCAAATAAAAATTGGATATAATTCAATGGAGAAAAACCTAGGATTACAATTTTCCTCAACACTTCGCTTGAACGTTTTCTACCCTCTTAACTTGATTAATGACAATGAGTTGTTAACCTAGAGTTCTAATCTATTTATAAGGATCTTCCGATGATCTTATAAAAATATCATTCTTAACCGATTAACTATATTCCTATGATAATTGAATTAAAGAAGAACTCATTAAGCTTAGACTCTAAAATTGATTACACATGACACGTAAGTGTATTCCTACCCTACATGCAGATCAATTCATCCTAATAAATGAATATGAAAAATGTGTTATGCAATCCATCTAAACTCCCTTTTCCAAGTTGTATTTAGGTTAACAAATCAGTTTAATTGGTTATCAAGCAATTAAAAACATTAAGCACAAGATTGCATAAACAACTCAAATATCATTAAATCAAACTAGAGAGTAAAATAATCCAAACTATGTGTTGAGTTCCATTTCAATCGTAGAAAAGAAATTTAGTCCATGCTAAATAATAAAAATATAAAACAAAGGAGTTTCACCATCATTAATATTACAAGAAAGATAAAGAAGAGTAAAGGAAAAGAGAAAACTAAGGTTTGTCAGGTCTTCAGTCTTCAATCCTCTAAAATCTCCTTAGCTCCTTGAAATCTTTTGGTGGCTACTCTCCTCTTAAGAAAATTAGGTTTATAGAACTTAATTCCCCTTTATTTGAGCCTTAGAAGGTCCTATTTATAGAGTTTTAGAGCCCTGGAGTCAGAAACTTCACGTCCAAGCAATAGGTAAGTGTTTTCTTGTCTTTTTTTTTTTTTGTTCAGGCTGATGCACAGGCGCCGCGGCGCTAGTTTTGGGCACCGCAGTGCCAACCCCTCGGTTTACTACACTTCACTTCTATCATCTTCTCGCACTTCCTCGACTGATTTGGATAGGCAAATCTTGTCCGATTTGGACGAGTAAACTACTGCTGGAAAGGTATGGAAATAAGCTTCAAAAGTCAAGAATAAATTTTTATTTAATAAAGAATTTATGATCATTTTTTCCTAGAAACAAGCTCTAGAGGTCAAATCTGCCTATACGTTACTTTGCACCATTTTTCGTCTTTTCGGATCGCGAAGCTCCTTCTCACTTTGGACCTATAAAAATACAAAAATACTAATTTAATAACTAAATTTAAAAATGAAATAAATAAAATTAATATAAAAAACAATTAAAACTAATTAATTCCAAATAAAAATCTCAAGGACTTAGTCGATTTGAATGCAAAAAATATGGTAAAGTAGCTATATTTCATAGAGTTATCACACCTCCAAACATAAGATTTTGCTAGTGCTCGAGCAAAACAAAACAAAACAAACAAACTAAATAAAATGAAACAAAACACAACTCAAGATAAATGCACTTAAATAATGATTCTTAATTGTCCTCAAAAGTTATCTCAAAATCCCGACTTAAAGTAGAACACAAACATAATCCAACTTTATGATTCAATTCAATCGTATGTGTAGACATCTAATTTTGTCCGGACCACTAAATCAGGTATGTTTTCTTCCTAAAGTGATGTTTCAGAATGCAAAAAGGCTTTTCTCATCCCGCAGGTGGTACTTCGAGACTTAGTTTAAGAAAGCAGGCATAAAAAGTCAACCTTGAAAAAGTCAACTCCAAAAAAGTCAACCCCAAAAAGTCAATTATTGAAAAAGTCAACCCACATTCAAATTCAAGATTCAAAGTTCAATTGAACACCAGTGAAAGAATTTTGATAATCCGAGGTCTGCAATGGAAGATATGGAGTCCGGAAGACGAGTTATAAAGATTTAGTAGAAAGAAAACCCTAGTTCGAAAAATTTGGGGAAAAGTGCTTAAACAATCAAATTGGTCAAAATAGGAGTTCCGGATGAAAGATAAGCAATGACTAGAGTAATGAAGAGGCCATTTGGAGGCAAAACTGAAGGAAAAGTCAATTTGGAAGAAAATCGAGAATTATGGGTTTTTGGTGGATTTTGGCAAAATTGGAGAAAATTGCAGGAATGGTCCGATTCGGTAGAACTAAAGCCCCTAATTGATGAGGAGTGAGTAAAAAAGGATAGCCCAAGGCTCATTTTGAAGCAATTCCGAGAAAAGAGCCGATTGAAGGAAAAACGGAAAAATGAGGAAATTCTCGATACTGAAAAAAGGAAAAATCAAACGGAGGGGATTTGATAGTAAAAATTGGGCATTTTTGGATCAACTCCAATTCAATATATGAAAAAGACACAAAAAAAGAAAATCTGGAAATCAGACTTGTTTTGAGCAAAACCGGGCATTGGAGACAAAAGGGCAAACTTAGAAAATTTGTAAAAAAATAGAAAATAAGCTCCAAAAATTCCCAAAACTTCCAAATCTCAAGCTTAAATCATTTGAAAGAGATTGGCAAAGAAAAATCCAGATTCGGAGTTCATTTGCAAAATGGAAAATTTCGTGCCCACTAAGCTGAAAATTCTAGAAGATAAATCCCAAAAAAAATAGCAAATGAGCTCGAAAATTTTTGAAAATCTCTAGATCTCAATTTTAAATTATTTGGAAGAGATTGGTGAAGAAAAACCCATATTTGGAGCTCGTTTGCAAAATGGTAAAAGTTCGGGTGCATTAAGGGGCAATTTAGGAAATAAATCCGAAAAAATTAGCAAATGGGCTCGAAAAATTATGGAAACTTCTAGAATACAAGTTTTTATTATTTAGGAAATATTGAAAAAATAAAAATTGGATTTGGAGTTCGTTTGCTATTTAATTAAGTTTGGGGGTCAAAAAGGACATTTTATCGAAGAAATCGAAGAGGGCTTTTAAAAATTGGAGTTTGGGCTGGAATTCCAAGGGTCATTCAGCCAAGCCCATAATGAAGAGTGATTTTGCTAAGATTTTGCATCTAAGGGCCAAGAGTGGATAGGAAGGTAGTTATTTTTCTTAATCAAGCCTTTGCAATTGTGACACATGGACCAATGCATGAAGAGGGATGATGTCATATTTATGATATCATATTAGTTAGGGGTTGATTTAATCTAAGGGTGGGAATTTCACTTAGAAAGCATCTTGGATTAAGGGCCATTGGATTAAAATTGGTTAGAAAAAAATGACAACTTTCTACACACTTCTACTACCATTCGACCAAGGTATTTTGGGGAGGGGAATTCAGATTTTTTTCAAAGGCTTTGGAGGCTGAATAGAGGCAGTAGCTAAGGAAAAAAAGGAGAGAAAAAAGAAAGGAAAAAGAGAGGAGAAAAAAGAAGGAAAAAGAAAGGTTTTGGCTTGCTACTTCTTGATTTGGAAAGCTAGAGCAAGGTAGCTATGTTCTTTCATGGTTTTCTCATACTTTATTGACATGATTTTGTTATTTTGATTGTCATTTTATTCTCTTCTATGAAATAAAATTGTTTTTAAATAAGTTCTAAGGAGCTTCTACTTTGTTTTTTAAAAAGAAATCAAGAAAGCAAGTTTTCTTCTATTTTTCATCATGGCCGAATGGACCATTTTTGTTAAATGATTTTGTGTTTGATTTTGCTTATGTGATTTGTTGTGGTAGGTTAGCTTACTTGTGTTAGATTAGCTTGATTGTGGTAGTTTAGCTATACACCATGCCATGTGTTTGTGGAAATACCATGCTAGATCCATGCTACCATTCGGCCATGATGAGTTTAGGTTACCATGCTTGCATTTTTTATGTTGTTTACTTGCTTAATATGCTTCCATTTATGTTCATATATTTAGACCATGCCATGTGTTTTTTATATTGTCATTGCTATGTTCATGAGTTATGTTAGTCACCATGTTTGCATTATTATCATGTTTACTAGTTTAATATGCTTCCATGTAGATTTTGCATATGTAGATTACCATGTGTTTGTGTTATTGTCTAGCTAGGATTTCACCATTTTGTTTTAATGACCATTCGGCCAACATGTTCTTTCTTGCTTTGTGTGTGCATTTTCATCTTGTTTAGTTGATAGGTTTGCATTTTATGCCATAATCTTGTGTATTTTGATTTAGTTTGCCATGTGTTTGTTTTAATGCCTTGCTACATCTCTCCACATAGAATTAGTGGCCATTCGGCCTCTACATGTGTTCCTTGCCTTGTGTGTGCATTTGCATTTTGTTTAGGTACTATGCTTTGCATTATTATGCCATGAGATTATGTATTGGTTGTGCCATGTTCATGCATTAGTATTAGGTTTATTTGGTCATTATATGTTATAATATTGCCATGCATTTTCATAACATTTTAGGTCTAGGCCATCTTTGTATTGCCATGCATATTCCCATGCATATTAGGTCTTAGGACAACTTTGTATTGCCATGCATTTTCATGTCATTTTAGGTCTAGGTTACATTTGCATTACTATGTTTCTCATACATATTAGGTAGGTAGCATTTATTGCCATGCAAATTCATGCTAGGCATTAGGACAACTTTGTATTGCCATGAATTTTCATGTCACTTTAGGTCTAGGTTACATTTGCATTACTATGCTTCTCATACATATTAGGCAAGTAACATGTATTGCCATGCAAATTCATGCTAGGCATTAAGATATTTTTGTATTGCCATGCATATTCACAACATTTTAGGTCTAGGTTACATTGGCATTACTATGCATCTCATGCATATTTAGGTTAAGGTAGCATTTATTGACATGCAAACTCATGCTAGGCATTAGGTTATTTTAAATTGCCATGCATTTCCCATATCATTTAGGCTTTAAATCATGCATTTCATACATCAAATTTTCTGTTTGTTCATGCATCTCATACCATACCACTTGATTTTGACTTAAACCAATCAATGGTTTAAAGTAAAGCTCACATGAGCATACTTGTGGAAAATTGAGGAGTTGTTAAGTTAAAATTTCTACATTTGTGATTTTTTTTTACTTAGCCAATTTTCGTCCAAATTTTTAGAAATTTTAGCTACTATTTGTAGGTCCATAGAAGAGTCTCCAATATTTTTACTTTGATTTTTGAATGATTTTATCAAAGGCTAAAAAATGATTTTTGGCAAAACAGTTTTTCACCCAGTGTTCTGACTTTCGTGATTTTTCTGGGAGGTTATCCTTATTCTAAAAATTAAGCCAATTTTTTCCCTGAAAGTTAAACATGTTCTGAGTCTCCTATATTTTTTTTTTTCAGATTTTTTAGATTTTTATTTTTAAAATAGGTTAAAAAATCACGTTTTAAAACTGGACAGTAGAGTCAAATTTGAATTTGAGGGAAAATTAATTTACTATTTTATCTAAGGCATTAAGAGAAAGCTGGTTAACTATTTTAAATGGGAATTTCGGCTATGGTATCATTTTTCATCCAATATTTTTAAAATTGTTTTCAAACCAATCACAAAGTATTTTTGATTTTAGAAAATTTGATTTGGTGTCTTTTCCTAAGGTAGTCGGATATCTTTTTAGGTATACGAATTTCTTTATTAAAGGAAAAAAAATACACTTTCATGCATTGCATTTTCCATGTTCATGCATACTATATAATATATGATTTTTTCTATGATAATTTCTATGGTAATGTCATTATTTTGATTTATGTTTTATGGTGTTATATTGTTTGATATATGGTTGTGAATATTCTATATTATCATATGCCTTTTGTTTTGTCATTTATTTTTGTCATACCATTTGGCATTTTCTATATTCATGCATTATTATTTTTATTTTTATGCATATTTCATGATAATATTATTTTATGTTTCATATTCATATTCATTTCATGTCATTTAGATTATATTAGGATATTTCATTTCGTTTAGAATATGTTATGTTACTTAGGATATTTCATTTCAATTAGAATATGTTATGTTACTTTTGTTATATTCATTCCATTTAGAATATATTATGTTACTTAGCTTATATTTCATTTCATTTAGAACATATTATGTCACTTAGATTATATCATGACATATAGGTTATATTATATCATTTAGATTTTGCTATGTCATCTTTAAAATAAGATAACGATTTTCAATAAAATAAAGATATTCCCGAGTTAAAATAATTCATGAATTATCTACCGGGTCTGCTGGAGAGGATATCATCAATTATGATTAATAAAGGAATATCTTTCTTTCAAAAAACAAGGATGATTCGAAAAGTTTTCCAAATAAATAAAAATTTCTATATTTTGCCAATTTTATCGGGGAATATAGGCAAATTTTGAATTAATCAATTTCGGATCATTTTCAAATAAAAATGAAATTATTTTTCTTGAAATTGGGAATTAATTTGAAATACCAAATTTTAAAACCGACTTTTCACCAAGACTTGAGATAACACACGATTAATAAGGTACCGTTTTATACGGACGTTGTAAGGGTGCTAATCCTTCCCCGCACGTAACCAAGTCCCGACCCGCTTCTTTGATTTTCTCTGGTTTAAAAATGCAGACTGGAAATTGGTTTTAAAAATATTTTAATTAATTTTAAAATATTTTATAAAACCAGTTTTAATAGGTGGCCTATCACACCTAGCCAAAAAAGATTGGTGGCGACTCCATGTTTTTTTCGAGGTTGTTTTCAAACCCTCATTTTATTTTAAGAGGAATTAAGTCGTCTTTTCCTCTGTTTTCCAATGTCAGACTTAATGAATATAAAGTCTCGCGATAAGACTTGTTATTTTTTAGGTTGCGACTGCTTGGCGACTCCGCTAGGGACATTAGAGAGTCAGGTCTAGAATTAGTCGTGTGTTATCAAAGTCTCAGTTTGGTTGGTTTTTATTTGATATTTAGTTTTAATTTCCACATTTTTCAATAGTAAGGAGAATTTTGGAAAATAATAAAATGTTTTGTGTAGACACCTAATTTTGTCCGGGCCTTTTAAAACCAATTTTTATTTGTCTCCTCTCGGGTTTAATATTTTTGTAAAAGTCACGGTCGCGATTTTATATTTTTTAAATGTTCTAAATTATATATCCTTTTTTTCTTTAATTATTAAAATAAAATTGGACCGTAAAATTACCAATTTTAAAATTCAATTTAAACCCGAGGTGAAAAAAGTTTAATTTTGAGCTTTAAAGTTAACGCCATTTAGATTTTTAAAATAAAATTTTTAATTAAAAATGTTAAAACAATATGAAAAATGAATAAAACAGGAGGGAAGGGTAACTTAGACATTACCCTTCCTTCTTTTCTTTATTTTAATCTAGGACGTTTATTTTTTTAATCTAAGGGTGCATTAAAAAAAGATAAAAGAGAAGAAAATTTTTTAAGGGTATTTATGGAATAAAAGAGGACCTAATTAAGTTAAAAGAGGGGTTTTAAATAGACCACTTGTGACATGTAAAAAGGGGGGCCAATTATTTTGGACAATGGGGATGGCGGCTAAAGAAAGCTAAAAGAAAAAGCTGTGATTTTTTCATAAGGTTGGCGGCTACTGCTATGAAAGAATAAAAAAAAAATAAAGCAAAGAAAAGAGGGGAGAGCTTCCAAGGGAATGGAGATCTTGTGGGAGCTACAAGTGAAAAAAAAAAGAGAAGAAATAAAAGTAATAATGGAGAGCTTCAGGGGGGTTCTCATTCAACTCTCCAATTTTTAAGCATATTTTCTAATGCCTTCTTCAATGCTCCTGTGCCAACCTCGGTGGTTTTGATTCCTTCCGAATGTTCAATAAGGGTTTCTCAACTCCCTTTTCTTTGAAGGAACCTGAACTTGCCAAGTTCTCTACCATTGCGGATACTTGGTGGGATTATGAAGGACCATTTAAGCCATTGCATAAAATGAATCCTACCAGCTAGAAGAAACAGCGAGGATGTGTATTCAGGGAAATTGCAAAAAGAAGAGGATGAGAGTGTGGTTTCTAGTTCAGAGTATATTTTTAGATTGGGGCTCAACATGCTAAGATGAACCCAGGGGCAGAATAGGCAAAGCATGATTTGGGGTTGAGGAATGATGGTATTTATGATGATGAATCATCCGATGAAAAAAGGGTGTAGTGGCAGCTTGTGGTTATAGAAAAGGTGGCTAGTGAAGAGAACAAAGGATTCGGAGCCGTTTTTCTTGGCCCTCGCAACCATATACGGGCTTCTACATATGGACAAGTAAAGAGGTTCTTTTCCATCACTTTTGACTGAGCATTGCATATTTCATTAGATTAGGATTCTTGTTCTTATAGTGAAAAAATTATATTATTTTGCAAGATGCTCGTCTCAGTATGACTAGAATTGTTCCTTACATGGCTTAGTTCATTTACCTATGTTTTCGAACTTCATTGTCGAATGAAAGATGATCATTGTTGTTGTTATACAATGTCTAATAACCCTCTGCATCTACTATATAGTTTTCTTTGCTGAGTTGTATATGCAAATTGTTCATACATTTGTGATTAGTTATAATGCTTGTCGTTGGGTAACGTATAGTCTTCCCTAGTATGAAATAGTAATTGTCGTAATTGCTGGCACCCCCTCCTTATCCTAAGTTTTTAAATAATATATTTATTCTCCTTGCTTAAGATTGATGACATTCTTGGAAAGCATGCTAGTCTTTTTAAGGAACGCTACTACGTAAAGCCCTCCGAAAATTCTTGGTTCGGATTAATTAATAGTTCATAACCAAGTTTGTTTTTATTCTCATGATATACCAGGGCATATCAATTTTTTTGGATTTTGTGATTACGGACTCAAAATTCCTAACCATCCTTTATTTTCCTGAAAATGTTTTAAAAATCCAGAAACAATTTTTCAAGACTATTTTTCAAAGTAAAAGCTTTTTTAAGACCTTTGGGCAATTATTTTCAAAACCTCCGAGTTACAATTCTTCAAATCCTCTGGGCATTGTTTTTTTTATAAAAAAAACCTCTGGGGTGCCATTTAAAAAAAACCTTCGGGTTCGTTTTTGCTAAATTCGATTTAAGTATTTTTCTAAGGTAGTCGGATACCTTTTTAGGTATACGGATGTCCTTACTTCAAGGAGGAAATACATCTCCTTGCATTGCATTTTCAAAATGTTTTTACTTAATTTGTCATAAAAATGTACTTTTCGTTTTATTAAACATTTGGCGAGAATTAGTTTCGATCTTTGTCGGATTTGCAGGGGAGGTTAGGGAATTGTTCAATGCACGTGTTTACAGAATCGAAACGTATGGTTTTCGTTTTACTCGGAATCATGTAAATATCATATGAAAGAATTATTTTCTAAGCTTTGCCGGGAAGCACGATAATATTTTCCGACATATGCTATTTATGTGATTCCTCACATGAATAATTCATTTCAAATAATGATGTGTGCATGTGATCATGATGTGATTATGAATATTTTGTGATGGTGCCATTTTGTTGATTATGCAATGTCATTGATATTGCCATGTCATTCATTTTTCCATGTCATCCATATTGTCATGTCATTCATATGCCATGTCATTTTGCATGTCATGACGATTTCATTCACATGACATTCGTGTTCATGCCATGTCATTCATATGCCATGTCATTTTGTTTGCCATGTCGATTTCATTCACATGACATTCATCCTCATGATATCCATTCTTATGCCATGTCATTCATATTCCATGTCATTTTGTTTGCCATGTCAATTTCATTCACATGACATTCATTCTTATGTCGTGTCATTTATATGCCATGTCATTTCGTTTGCCACATCATTTAGGTTTTAAATCATGCATTTCATGCATTCAATTGGCTATATGTTCATGCATCTCATGTCAGGCCACATGATTTATGACTTAGGCTAATCAATGGCTCAAAGTCATGCTCACTTGAGCATATTTGTGAAAAATTAAAGAGTTGTCAAATTGATTATTCTACATTTGTGATTTTTGTTACTTAGCCAATTTTTGTCTAACTTTTTAGAATTATTATTTACTGTTTTTAGGTCTTTAGGAGAGTCTCCAACATTTTTACTTTGATTTTTAAATGATTTTATCAAAGGCAAAAAAATGTGTTTTCGCAAAACAGTTTTTCACCCAGTACTCGAACTTTCTTGATTTTTCTAGGAAGTCATCTTTAATCAAAAAGTTAAGCCAAGTTTTTTCTCGTGTATTTTTATATGTTTTGAGTCTCCATTATTGTTTTTATATTTTTTTAATTTTTAAAAATAGGTAAAAAAATCATGATTTAAAATTGGACAGTAGAGGCAGATTTGAATTCAAAAGAAAAACAATTGTTGAATTTGGCTAAGGCATTTTAGAGGGGCTGGTTAGGAACTTTAGCTACTATCCTAGCTTGATTTTTAGACTATTTTAAACTTTAAAAATGATTTTATAAACCTCGGGTTAAGGGTGGTCAAGTCCGGGATTTTAACTTAGGAAATTAGAACTATTTTTGAAAGGGAATTCGGTCATGAATTATTTTTCATCCAATATTTTCAAAATTGTTTTAAAACAATCACAAAGTTTTTTTTTTTTTGGTTTTAGAAAATTTAATTTGATGTCTTTTCCTAAGGTAGCAGGATATCTTTTTAGACATACGAACTTCCTTAATTAAAGGAAAAAAATACACTTTCATGCATTGCATTTTCTATGTTCATGCATACTATATAATATGTAATTTTTGCTATGATAATTTCTATGATATTGTTATTATTTTGATTTATATTTTATGGTATTACATTGTTTGTTATATGGTTTTGATTATTCCATGTTATCTTATGCTTTTTATTTAGTCATTTATTTTTGTCACATCATTTAGCATTTACTATGTTCATGCATTATTATTTTTATTTTCATGCATATTCCATGATAACATTGTTCTATGTTACATATCATTCCATGTCATTTTAATTATGTCATTTCATTTAGAATATGTTATGCTACTTAGGTTATTTCATTTCATTTAGAATATGTTATGATACTTAGGTTGTATCATTTCATTTAGAATATGCTATGCCATTTAAATTATATCATATCATTTAGGTTGCATTATATTATCTAGACTTTGCTATGTCATTTTATTTATGTCACATGTTCATATTCATTTTTTTTTTAAATGTTTTGGAAAGGATAATGATTTTAAATAAAAATAAAGATATTCTCGAGTTAAAATAATTCATGAGTTCTCTGTAGGGTTTGCTGGGGAGGCTATCATCAATTATCATTAATAACGAAATATCTTCTTTAAAACGAGAATGATTCGGGAAGTTTTCGAAACTAATAAAAATTTCTATATTTTGCCACGTTTGTTGGGGAATATAGAAAAATTTTGAATTTATAAATTCCGGATCATTTTCAATTAAAAATGGAATTATTTTTCTTTAAATTGGGAATTAACTTGAAATACTAAATTAAAAACCGACTTTTTACCGAGACTTGAGATAACATATGATTAATAAGGTACCGTTTTATACGGGCGTTGTGAGGGTGCTAATCCTTCCCAACATGTAACCGAGTCCCGAACCCGATTCTTCGATTTTCTCTGGTTTATTACGCAGACTTGAAATTGGTTTTAAAAATATTTTAATTAATTTTAAAATATTTTATAAAATCGGTTTTAATAGGTGGCCGATCACACCTAGCTAAAGAAGATTGGTGGCGACTCCATGTCTTTTTCAATGTCATTTTCAAAACCTTCATTTTTCAAGAGGAATTAAGTCGACTTTTCCTTGGTTTTTTTTTTTATGTCACGCTTAATGAATATAAAGTCTTGCGATAAGACTTGTTATTTTTTAGGTTGCGACAGCTTGGCCACTCCACTGGAGAATTGAGAGAGCTAGGCCTAGAATTAGTCGTGTGTTATCAAAGTCTCGATTTTTGTTGGTTTATTCGGTATTTAATTTTAATTTCGATATTTTTTTAAATAAGAAGAATTTTGAAAAATATAAAATGTTTTAAATATGTCCATATTCATGTATATACATATTATTATTGTTCTCTGGTTATTATTCCTTGCTAAATGCTTGACATTATTTAATCTTGCTTTTAATATTTTGTTGGGGCATTTAGAATAAGGGGTGTAGAATAGGTGGTAAAAGGTTTGTTGTTCCTCCTCACACACTACACGTGTATTTTGCATATCATGAGCCCTATACTCGGGTTCTGTCCTTTTAGGTGGAAGCAAAGTAACTAAGCCTTCGTGATTGATAATCCGCATGGGCAAGTGAAACACTTTCGGAGTACTAAAATACCTAAGCCTTCGTGATTAACAATCCGCATGGGCTAGGGAAATATACTCTAACGAATTGAACCCGCTTTATCAGGGTGCCTTACTAGCCTTCACCAGCGATAGTGAGGAACAATTCGAGGCTTTTAGAATTGATTCACCTTCATACAATGAACCTAAGTAAAGCAGTACCGGATTTCTGATTAGATATCCCGAAATTAAGAACACATGGAGGAATATTTCCATTCCTTTTACTTTCTATTCTACATTCCGAATAAGTTTACCTTTGCAAATCGGGCAATGATGAATGCACATCACACCGCCCATAATAAGTTTTGAAAATAACAAAATGTTTTTTTTTTGCATGCATATTATTATTACTCTATGGTTGGTTAATGCGTTACACTATTCTTGATCTTTATTTTAATAAATTGTTGGGGTATTTAGGATAAGAGTTATAGAATAGGTGGTGAAAGGTTTGTTTTGTTCTTCCACACACATTGCATTTGCATAACATGAACTCTCTACCCGGGTTCCGTCCTTTTAAGTGGGAGTAAAGTAACTATGCCTTCGTGATGATCCTCCGTATGGGCCAGTGAAACACTTCTAGAGTATAAAGTACCTAAAGCCTTCGTGATGATCCTCCGTATGGGCTTAGGAAAATATACTCTAATGAATTGAACCCGCTTTTACCGGGTTGCCTTACTAGCCTTCATAGGCGACAGTGAAGAACAATTCGGGGCCTTTAAGAACTTCGTTCACCCACATATAGTGAACCATAGAGCCAACATAGGCGAAACTCTACCGGTTTTTTGATAGAATTATCGAAGATAGGAACACATGGAGGGACATTTCTAAACCTTTTGTTACCTATTTTACATTCTGAATAAGTATTGTAGATCGGGCAACGATGTACGTACATCGCCCGTAATAAATGTGATAATCCGTCCCAAAGGTTTTGTGATGCCTAAATGGGTGGATACTGTTGGGGCAAATGTTCATTAACTTTTTGAATTTTAAAAAATAAAAACCCTTTTTCAAGCATTTTGCACATTTCACGCATGTGTGAATAGAGCATGTACATTATGGTTGTATTGTTGATCTCATTTTTTGCAATAAATAGATGGTGATAATAATCTCATATGATGATTTCATAGACCGGTAGTGCTACATAAACATTTGCATATTGTACCATAGTAGGATCCACTACCCCGAAATTATTTTGAAAATAATATGTTTGGTTTTTCATAAAGAAAACATGTTTAAAAAAAAATCATAGATTAAGTTTGGAGGCAAATCTTGCATAATGAGATTTTTGAATAATCAAGATTTAGGTCCCACCAATTTCGTGTAATCATTGGTCATTCTTTGTATATACCTTTGTGTTAATTCATTTATTCTTTACATGTATCATTTTGACATCATGTTACAGTCCTAACATGCATGGTTATTCATTATAAAATCCATTTGTGATATACATGGTCATTATTTGTATATACCCTTATGTTAATTCATTCATTCTTTACATGTATCATTTTGGACATCATGTTACAATCATAGCATGTAAGGTCATCCATTATAGAATACATTTATGACATACATGGTCATTTTTCTTTATATATCCATGCATTAATTTGTTTATTCTTTACATGCATCATGTTGGCATTAGGTTGCATTCATGCATTCATAATCAGCATGATTAGTCTGTATATATCCATGCATTAATTTGCTTATTCTTTATGTGCATTATGTTGGCATTAGGTTTCGTTCATGCATTCATAGTCAGCATGATTTTTTTGTATATATCCATGTATTAATTTGCTTATTCTTTATACGCACCATGTCAGCATCAGGTCGCATTCATGACAAACATAGTCAACATGACTTTTCTGTATATATCTATGCATTAATTTGCTTACTCTTTACATGCATTGATTTGTTTATATAAATCATGTTGACATCGGGTTGCATTCATGGCATACATAGTCATCATGATATGCTCATGCATTATGATGCACCCAAAAGAGTGTATCTTATTTAACCTTGCACTAAAAAGATAAATTGTAAGTATAGTAGTTAGCAAGGGTCGAGTCCTCAGGGATTGGGTTTTAGTTTATAAGTTAATAGTTTAAAACTTAAATTCAAGAACAATAAAAGAAAAGGGGTTTTTGAAGCCAGATTTAAACTAAAGTAAATAATAAGAATAAGATGCAAGGCGGTATAACCAGCCAATAAAAATATATATACTAAATTAGGCGGTATAACCAGCCAATATATATACTAAATTAGGCGGTATAACCAGCCAATAAAAATAAAACAAAGTTAATATACAAATTAGGCGGTATAACCAGCCAATAAAAATAAATATACTTTTAAAAATAAGCAAACTAGAAAAGTAAGAAAACAAGTAAGTAAGAAGAATCAAATATGAAAAATATGGTTAAGGTTTCATTCTCCACCACTAGACATCATTAAGAATCAATTTCAGATCTATCAATATCAACCAACTATCAAAGTTAACAACCGTAGATAACAACAAGCTCTGTTATCCCAATCTTTCCTTAGTTTGTCGTTAAATAGAACAAGCTCTCTATTTAATCTCTAACCATTAAACAACCTAGAATAAGCTCTCTAAATTCAATTTAATGGCAGCTTTATGATGAGAAAGATAGGTTGGTCTAAGCAACAAACACATAAGCTCGGATTGTTCAACTTAGGTTATGTTCCACTTTGCAATTATTGAAAACTTGACCATAATCATTAATCACAAATTGCCACTTATGAATAGGAAATCAAGACAATTACACGGATCAAGACTCCTAGACTAGCAATAGATAATTATCAAGATCTATCTAGTTGTACACCTAAATAAATCAAGACAACATCATGAACAATTCTTGTAGAAGAACATAAGCAACTTTGATAGAAAATTAATGATAGATAGAATCTGAAAATCAATCACAAAACATGTTTAGGGCTTTGAAATCACCCTTAACCAAATAGAAGTTTAGCCTAGCATAGGCATTATAAACATAAAATTAAATAGAATCTAAGAAGGAAATAAAAGAAAGAAAGAAGAAGAAGAAAATAAAGAAAAAGAAAACTAGAGAAAGGAAAGAAGAAGAAAACTTAGAGAATTTATTTATTATGGCTAATATCCTACCAATGTACAATATGATCCCTTACAATCATCCAAGGCCCTCTATTTATACACATTTTGGAGGGCTAAATGACAAGAGACAAGCTTTACAAATTTCAAAGGTAGGTATAATAGGTGGGTGCATTTTCTAACAATTTTCGTCATACATGACGATTTTGATCAGCCAACTTGATGGTCGATTTTGTCAATTTTTCAGGCCTTATCTGATCACATGGTCTTCTAGAAAAATGTTACCCTATCAGTTACTGATCCATAGCCGTTGGAATCAGCTCATTGGCTGATGTGGATAAGAAGATATGGGCATAATACGAAAACAGGTCAGCACAGACGTCATTGCACATCAGCCAACTTCATGGTCGATTTCGCTAGGGAAAACGACTCCGTTTCAAGAAGTGTAAAACATGAAAAAGATAAATATGCCTCTTAGCTTTGCACGGCTACAAATTGCAGCCTTATTGCTTCAGTGAAACTCGAGATATAGCTGATATGGCAAAAGGTGTCGGAACTGGAACTGAACTGGATTTACCCTTAATTCTAGTAATCTGAAATCACTCAAAGAAACTTGTGAAAAACACCAAAATACATAAAGATCATAAACACAATTAGACTAAACAATGATAACTCGTATTTGACACAAAACAATAATAAAACATAACTAAAAACTATATAATTATACGAGTTATCACACCCCCACACTTAGATTGTTGCTAGTCCCTAGCAACGACTCAATAAAAATAAAATAAGAAAATCTAATCTAATCCACTTTCGTAGGAAATCACGGTGGCACTTAGCATGTGACACAAGCCTTTAAACCCCTAGGTGTCCCTAGTGGACGAGTTTAGTCTCGTGAGGGTTTACTAGAACGATACCCACAAACATTGAAAAACTAAAATATAAATAAACTACATATACTAAAAATATTTACTCCTAATCCTTTCAATACAAATTAGAGACAATCTTTGAACAAGTCTTATAAACTAATCAATAGCTTAAAGAATTTCACAAAAAATCATGCTTGAATTTAAATTGTTTGAGTTAAGCCAATATTAACATAACATATTTCAATCAAAATAGTGCATATTCAAACTTAATCTCAACTACTCACATGGGATACCCTCATGATTTTCACTCTTTAAAGTAGTGGTGAAGTGTTTACACTCAATCAATCTCATGAAAACAGTTCTACCATATTCTTGCTTGTCCACCTATTATCCACTATTTAGATCATACAACTTCATGAATCAAGAGGTCTTTAATCAAGGTTGTAATGGGGCCAAGGGGTTTGTAATGTGGTTGAAGAACAAAAGGATAAAGATATCACAAAGGTTCCAAAGAGTTCATAAAGTTTAGAGACATAAAAAGATCATACAAATAAAACTTCTCAAAACTCTTATAAAGCACATAATAACATAGGCTAAATATTCATGTTGAGCCTTTGCATCATTCTAACCAACTTTGTAACATCTTTTTTTTTTTACTTTAACTAGAAGTTCAAGAGAAGTTTTTTTTTTTTTTTAATATGGTAATGTATTTGACAATGATCCCTTTCTTTTTCTCTTGACTTTTTTCTTTCTTTTCCCCCCACACTTATTTCTTGTTTCTAACCCAAATTTTCAATAAATCTTCCTTGTCTTTGCAACTTGTCTCAAAACATGCTAATTCATCTTTGGAACAAAGGTAAAGATATAAGTATATTTAGGTTAGGGACAAGTTATGGTTACCAAAGAGAGAGCTTATTCAATGTAGGCTCAAATTGGTTCACTAAGGGTGTGTTCTCTTGGAACATTAATAATGGATGGCTGTTTGGCTCTGGTTATAATCCTAATGCCTCTATCATATTCATGTTGTCACATGTATCAATATAGTCTCAAACGGTTTAAAGCAAGTTCTAGAGAATCATGTAATCATAAGAGCACTCAAGAAAGAAATTAGATTGATTTGTATAATGCATCAATCATTATAGGCTCAAAAACTCACAAGGATGATTATACAAGTCAGATTAAGTCTAAACATGCTTCTTTCTCAATCAACATATCATATTAACATTGGCTCATAAAAAGGTTGACATCAAGCTCAATTCTCATGAAAATCTTCTCACTAATAAATCTGTTTTAGACTTATGCAATTCATATCTCATCATTGTATTAAAAAGGAACTAAAACTCAAAAAAAAATAATAATAATAATAATAATAAAGACTCATAAAAAAAAAAAATAGTAGACAAAATAAAAGAAATCCTAAATCATTCCCCCCACACTTAATTCTTACATTGTCCTCAATGTAAGTCTATTAACTCAAATGAAAGAATCATGTGTAAGAGAAAAGAACTAATAACATAAGAATAGGAAAAGCTAAGACTCAAAACAAAACAAACTCATGCAACCTGAATAATCTTAAAATACTAAACAAAAATTAACAAGTAAACATAAAAAGATTAAAATCAAACTGACAAGGTGTGTCTCAAGTCTCCCTTACTCAGACCTTGTTCAGAATGAATACTTCTAAATTGCTTAAAACACAACAAACTATTTTTTTTTTTTGAAAAGAAGAAATCAAACTGACAAGATATGTCTCAAGTCTCCCTTGTTCAGAATGAATACTTCTAAATTGCTTAAAACACAACAAACTTTTTTTTTTTTTTTTTTTTTAAGATTAGCAAAATATGTCCCTTACCCCCTACTAAAATATGACGTTGTCCCCAATGTCAAATTTTAAAGGTAGAATTTAGGAGATATTACCTGCAGAGGTTGCTAACCACTTATTATAACTGAGACACAACAAGGAAAATGTTAGATAATGTCACAAAGACAAAGTGCAGTCCACTCCTTGCTCGTCCATATCTCTTTTTCTTTTTCCGAGCGTTTGCGAAACAACCGTAGCAGATAAACACTCATAAGCTTGGAGCTTTTTGAGTAAATCTTCAATGGTTGTAGCAGAAATTATGGTTCTCCTTGCCTCTGAAAACATGAATCCATTATCCACAGCATTATCTAAATATGAAAGCAAATTACTAAAATAACCATTAATTTTAAGCAAACCAATGGGTTTCTTATTTGTGACCAAAGATGACCAAGAAGCCACGCAAGCTATTTCTTCCAATGTACCCAGACCTCCTGGTAAAGCAATGAATGCATCGGCAGAATGGTACATGATTGTTATCCGTTCAGAGACACTCCAGACTTGTATTTCCTTACCCACGGTAGGTCCACAAAAACTTGTGAATAGTTTTGGCACGATTCCTAGAACTGGACTTCCTCCGGCGTGTGCTGCTGTAGCGACTGCTCCCATTAAACCCGTACTACCGCCTCCATAAATCAAGTGGATCTTTTGTTGGGCAAGTATTACTCCAACTCTTATGGCTTCATCAGCGAATATGTTATTTTCCCCTGGATAAGCACCTCCAAAGACACAAATTTTTTTAATGTGCTGGGATGAAGTACTTTCCATTTTTTTTTCTTCGAGTGCCTGAAAGAGAATGAGTACATGGTGTAATATATAGAGGACTGAGTAGTGAATCAGACAAGAGTAATAATGTCGCCGAAAGTGTATCTGACCTGTCAGAAGAAAATGTTAACCTAACAAAAGATTTTTGCGTGATTTCAGGAAGAAAATCAAAAAGAGAAGAAAAAATCAACCGTAAAAGACAAATAAAAAAAAAACGAGAATAATTACACAAATCGAACTACACTTAAATTAAACCAAAATAAAGTTATTGCAAATCAAACCAAAAGCTGAGAAGTCATTTATTGTAGTTGTGATTGTGGCTCACATCTTCCTCTGGTTTTACGTCCAGAAACGGCTTAAACGCCTTCTATGAGTCGAGGATATGCTTCCCATCCAGTTTTCTTACAAGCTGGCAAACAGGGTCTTTTAACATCAGATTCCCAAGATGTTGCCATTCCCTTTGGAATTGCGGCCATAAATCAAGAATTTCTCTTTGTACGTCTCCACTAGGATGCGTCTCAAGAGAAAGTTGGATATTACCCAAATTCTCCTTACTCAGTCCATCCTTAATGAATTCAATTTTATCATCTCGATTAGAGGACGGAATCCCAATAGAACGACATTTACCGTTACACGTCCATCGTGCACATTTGTGGCAATTTGAACTCATGCGCTTTGCTCGTCGCTTCTTTGCAAAAGTGCTTCTACCTGTACCTGGTAAATGCAAAACAGGAAGATATTCATCTTCACGTACCTTGGCTTCAATTATCCAACGTATGTCGTCAGGAATCCCTTTGTGCATAAGCATTCTTAATCTTTCAAGTCGAACTTGGTAAAGCTTCAGTAAAATATTTCGAGGAAAAGGAGGAAATCGTTTCTGCAATCTTGTGAGAATATCATCCATCCTGAAAAAAAATTGAAAAAAATTGAAAGAGAAATTGGAAGAGAAATTTATATACAATATCAGTTTTGTGGGTAGCTGATGGAACCGATTTAAATAATCACGGAGTACCGTTATCCGCCATTTAACCGGGGTTAAAAAAATTAAAAATTATATTTACATCTAGTTATTTTCAAAACAAGGATCAGAAAGAAAAACAACATAAAAAGACTAAAAAACAAAACACTCTAAATAAAATCCTAAATTCTTCCCCCCACACATAATTTTTACATTGTCCTCAATGTAATGCTATTATCCCCCAATGCAAGAATTATATGTAAGAGAAAAGAACTATTAAACAAAAGAAAAGAAAAACAATAAAAGATAGAATGATGGAGAGTAAGGAATATGCAAATCTGATATAATAGATGCTCTCCATCCTTTTGGGTTGCCTCTCCAAGAAGCGCTTGGTTTATTGTCCTCAGCCTGACTTAGACCCACGCCATTATTATTCAACATACTTTGGCTCAAAAAGTGGAAACTCCTCCACATCTTGTATTGGAAAGTTCTCATAGTAAGGCTTCAATCTATGACCATTCACATTGAATGCCTTATCTGTTTTTGGGCTTTGGATTTCAACTGCACCATGAGTAAATACATTAGTAATAACAAAAGGTCCAACCCAACGAGAACGTAACTTACCTGGATATAACTTAAGGTGTGAATGGAAGAGAAGAACTTTTTGTCCAACAACAAATTCCTTTCTTGATATCATCTTGTCATGGAATGCCTTAGTCTTTTCCTTGTAAATCCTAGAATTCTGATAGGCATCATTCCTTATCTGCTCTAATTCTTGTAGGTCAAGTTTTCTTTTCTTTCCTATCTCATCCATCTCCATGTTGCATTGTTTGATAGCCCAATATGATTTATGTTCCAATTCAACCGGAAGATGACAAGGCTTACCATAAATAAGTCGATAAGGAGACATACCAATGGGTGTCTTATATGCTGTCCTATAAGCCCAAAGTGCATCATCAAGTCGTGAACTCCAATCCTTCCTATTTGGATTAACTGTCTTTTCAAGGATGGACTTAACTTCTCGGTTTGACACTTCAGCTTGCCCACTAGTTTGAGGATGATATGAGGTGGAGACCTTGTGTGTGATGTTATACTTCCTCAAAAGTGCTTCCATAGTCCTATTGCAAAAGTGAGTACCTCTATCGCTGATTATGGCCTTTGGCATTCCAAACCTAGCAAAGATGTTAGTCTTGACAAAATCTGAAACAACTTTAGAGTCATTAGTCCTAGTGGATTTTGCTTCCACCCACTTTGAAACATAATCAACGGCAAGTAAAATATAAAGATTACCAAAAGAAGGAGGAAAAGGTCCCATGAAATCCATGCCCCATACATCAAAAATTTCAACAATAAGTATTGGAGTTTGAGGCATTTGATTTCTAGCACCTAAGTTACCTGTTCTTTGGCAACGATCACATGACTTGCAAAAGAGGTATGCATCTTTGAATATGGTAGGCCAATAAAATCCAGAATCAAGAACTTTCATGGCTGTTCTTTTGGATCCAAAGTGTCCTCCACATGCATAAGAGTGACAAAAGGTGAGAATAGATTGAAATTCAGTTTCGAGTACACACCTTCTTATAATCTGATCGGAGCAATGCTTCCAAAGGTAAGGATCATCCCATATGTAGTATTTGGCATCACTCTTGATCTTATTTCTTTGAGCTTGTGTCAACTCTTGTGGCAACTTCTTGGTAACTAAGTAATTAACAATATCAGCATACCAAGGAGTTGTTGTACTTAAAAAAAGAAGTTGCTCATCCGGAAAGTTCTCATTCAAGGGTAGTGCATCATCTTCATGAACTAAACGGCTAAGATGGTCCGCAACCAGGTTGTCACTACCTCTCTTATCTTTTATCTCCAAATCAAACTCTTGTAAGAGAAGTATCCATCTAATCAACCTTAGTTTGGCCTCCTTTTTAGTGAGTAAGTACTTAAGGGCTGCATGGTCAGAATATACAATTACTTTAGTACCAATTAAATAAGATCGAAAATTTTCTAAAGCAAATACAACAGCCAAAAGTTCTTTTTCAGTAGTGGAATAGTTCAATTGAGCATCATTAAGAGTTCGTGAGGCATAATAAATGGCATGTGAGGCTTTGCCAACCCGTTGGCCCAAAACAGCTCCAATAGCATAGTCACTAGCGTCACACATGATTTCAAAAGGTACATTCCAATCTGGTGGTTGGATGATAGGAGCTGATGTCAAGAGTCCCTTCAATGTTTCAAACGCCTCTTTGCATTTATCATCAAAGTGGAAAACTACATCTTTTTGTAATAGCTTGCAAAGAGGTAATGTGATCTTTGAGAAGTCTTTGATAAATCTCCTATAGAAACCTGCATGTCCAAGAAAAGAACGAACCTCTCTCACATTTGTGGGAGGTGGTAAAGAATGCATAATATCTATTTTAGACTTATCAACCTCTATCCCTCTAGAAGAAATAACATGGCCCAAAACTATTCCTTGTTCTACCATAAAGTGACATTTTTCCCAATTCAAAACAAGGTTAGTTTCCATGCATCTTTCAAGTACAAGTGTAAGGTTCTCTAGACATCTATCAAAAGAATCACCATAGACACTAAAATCATCCATAAACACTTCTATGATATTCTCTACATAATCTGAAAATATGCTAACCATACACCTTTGGAATGTAGCTGGTGCATTACAAAGACCAAATGGCATACGCCGGTATGCAAAAGTACCAAATGGACATGTGAATGTTGTTTTCTCTTGGTCCTCCAGAGCAATGGCTATCTGATTATAACCTGAAAAACCATCAAGAAAACAATAATGAGAATGGCCAGCTAACCTTTCAAGCATTTGATCAATAAAAGGTAAAGGAAAGTGGTCTTTGCGAGTTGTGGAATTAAGTTTACGATAATCAATACAAACTCGCCATCCTGTTTGAATCCTAGTAGGAACAAGTTCATTCTCATTATTTGTTACCACCGTTACACCTGATTTCTTTGGAACCACTTGGACCGGGCTCACCCATTTGCTATCCGAGATAGGATAGATCACTCCAACATCTAGGAGCTTCAGTATCTCCTTTTTCACAACCTCCATCATAGGAGGGTTCAATCTTCTTTGTGCTTCTCTTGTTGGTTTGGACCCTTCCTCTAACAAAATCCGGTGCATGCACATGGATGGGCTTATTCCCTTGATATCGGCAATTGTCCAACCAATTGCTGTTTTATGCTCTCTAAGCACCCGGATAAGTCGCTCTTCTTGCAAAAGTGTGAGCTCTTTGGCAATGATGATCGGTAGTGTGTCCTTTTTACCTAGGAACACATATTTCAAGTGGTTCGGTAGTGGTTTCAACTCTAAAGTTGGTGCCTGCAAAATGGAAGGTAGAAGTTTCTCATTAGATAAAGGCAAATCAATAAATGAAACATCAAACCTTGCATCTTTAGGTGGCAGCGAGTGTAAAGATTCTAGTGCCCCTTCCACATGGTCACTCAAGGCTAGTTTAGCATTCCCCATTCCGAGATGGTTGCTAAGGACTATTTCCACACTATCTTCACCATCTAGCTCATAAGCTTGCTGCACTAGTGAGTCAATTATATCAATATTAAAAACAGAATGCACATCACTAGGATATCTCATGGCCTCAAAAATGTTAAAGCGAATTATTTCACCATCAAATTCCATAGTTAAAGTGCCATCATGTACATCTATTTTAGTTCTTGCTGTTTTCAAGAATGGTCTCCCTAATAGAATAGGTGTGGGATTAGAAGACATCTCATCTTCCATCTCAATAACATAAAAGTCAGCGGGAAAAACCAATTCATTAACCTGTACAAGAACGTCTTCTACAACTCCTCTTGGATAAGTGTTAGAATGGTCAGCAAGTTGTATTATAACACCGGTTTCCTCTAATGGTCCTAGATTCAATGAAGCATAAATTGAATATGGCATGACATTAATAGATGCCCCTAGATCTAGCATAGCACGCTCAAACCTGGTGTTGCCTATCTTACAAGGAATGGTAAACATACCTGGATCCTTGCATTTAGGTGGGAGTTTCTTTTGAAGAATAGCTGACACATTCTCTCTTGGATTCACTATGGTTTGGGAAGGTAATTTCCCAGAATCCCTTGCTTGCATTTGACTCATGGTTGTTGCCAATTGCCCTATTTGAGTCTCCAAATTTCGAATACTTGTCTTTGTTTCCTGTTGAAATTGAATTGTATTAGTAGAAAGAGCTTTAACAAGATCTTCAAGAGAAGTACCTGAATTTTGGGTGGGTGGTAGTTGTTGTCGGGTTTGGTATGGTTGTTGCACTCTTTGCTGAAAACCCGGTGGCCTGTGGTCAAATGGTGGAGGAATAGTTTGTGATTGGTTCCCTCCATAATTGAAGTTTGGATGATCCCTCCATCCTGGATTGTAAGTGTTTGAGTAGGGATCATATTTCCTTGATTGGTTCTGAAATCCACCCATGGCATTCACATGTTCATTGGTATCCTCTTGAAGTGTTGGACACATATCAGTTTGGTGCCCTATGTTTGAACATATGCCACAAGCCTTTATTTGTTGTATTTTACCTACAGCCAATTGTTGAACAAGAGAAGTCAGTTTATCAAATTTTTGTTCAAGGGATGATATACTTACCTCATTAACTCTCTTAGGTTGTGGTGGTGGATCTTGTCTCATTGAGAACTGTTGAGAATTGGCTGCCATGTTGGAGATTAATGTTCTAGCAGCCCTGGGAGTCTTATCAACTAGAGCTCCCCCACTAGCGACATCTATCATACTTCTCTCCATGGGCATGAGACCTTCATAGAAGTATTGGATGAGAAGTTGTTCACTTATTTGATGGTGTGGACATGATGCACAAAGTTTCTTGAACCTCTCCCAATATTCATATAAGGACTCTCCGTTGTATTGCCGAATCCCACATATCTCTTTCCTAATGTTGGCAGCCTTAGATGCTGGGAAATACCTTTCCAAGAATGCTTTCTTCAAATCATTCCATGTAGTGATGGTCCCGGATGGTAGATAGTAGAGCCATTCCTTTGCTGAATCAGCTAGAGAGAATGGGAAGGCTCTCAACTTAACTTGCTCTTCCGTGACCCCTGTTGGTCTCATGCTTGAGCAAACTACATGGAATTCCTTGAGGTGCTTATTTGGATCCTCTCCTGCAAAACCATGAAAAGTTGGGAGAAGATGAATCAAACCAGATTTTAATTCAAAAGCTACCTCAAGATTAGCATATTCAATGCATAATGGTTGTTGACCCAAGTCCGGAGCGGCTAGCTCCTTGAGAGTTCGGTTGTCAGCTGCTGCCATCTCTCCTTGCTCTTCTTGGATGTTTTGGATCAACTCCTCGATTGGTTGTTGGTGAGAAGTTATAAATTCCCGAATTTTCCTAAGTCGTAAGTCTTCTTCGGGAGCTTGGAACATTCACAAATAAAAATAAATAAGAAAGTAAATAATTAGAACAGAAAATAAGAATAAACCAATAAACTAATAAACTAAAGAAAGCAATCCCCGGCAACTGCGCCAAAATTTTGATGCACCCAAAAGAGTGTATCTTATTTAACCTTGCACTAAAAAGATAAATTGTAAGTATAGTAGTTAGCAAGGGTCGAGTCCTCAGGGATTGGGTTTTAGTTTATAAGTTAATAGTTTAAAACTTAAATTCAAGAACAATAAAAGAAAAGGGGTTTTTGAAGCCAGATTTAAACTAAAGTAAATAATAAGAATAAGATGCAAGGCGGTATAACCAGCCAATAAAAATATATATACTAAATTAGGCGGTATAACCAGCCAATATATATACTAAATTAGGCGGTATAACCAGCCAATAAAAATAAAACAAAGTTAATATACAAATTAGGCGGTATAACCAGCCAATAAAAATAAATATACTTTTAAAAATAAGCAAACTAGAAAAGTAAGAAAACAAGTAAGTAAGAAGAATCAAATATGAAAAATATGGTTAAGGTTTCATTCTCCACCACTAGACATCATTAAGAATCAATTTCAGATCTATCAATATCAACCAACTATCAAAGTTAACAACCGTAGATAACAACAAGCTCTGTTATCCCAATCTTTCCTTAGTTTGTCGTTAAATAGAACAAGCTCTCTATTTAATCTCTAACCATTAAACAACCTAGAATAAGCTCTCTAAATTCAATTTAATGGCAGCTTTATGATGAGAAAGATAGGTTGGTCTAAGCAACAAACACATAAGCTCGGATTGTTCAACTTAGGTTATGTTCCACTTTGCAATTATTGAAAACTTGACCATAATCATTAATCACAAATTGCCACTTATGAATAGGAAATCAAGACAATTACACGGATCAAGACTCCTAGACTAGCAATAGATAATTATCAAGATCTATCTAGTTGTACACCTAAATAAATCAAGACAACATCATGAACAATTCTTGTAGAAGAACATAAGCAACTTTGATAGAAAATTAATGATAGATAGAATCTGAAAATCAATCACAAAACATGTTTAGGGCTTTGAAATCACCCTTAACCAAATAGAAGTTTAGCCTAGCATAGGCATTATAAACATAAAATTAAATAGAATCTAAGAAGGAAATAAAAGAAAGAAAGAAGAAGAAGAAAATAAAGAAAAAGAAAACTAGAGAAAGGAAAGAAGAAGAAAACTTAGAGAATTTATTTATTATGGCTAATATCCTACCAATGTACAATATGATCCCTTACAATCATCCAAGGCCCTCTATTTATACACATTTTGGAGGGCTAAATGACAAGAGACAAGCTTTACAAATTTCAAAGGTAGGTATAATAGGTGGGTGCATTTTCTAACAATTTTTGTCATACATGACGATTTTGATCAGCCAACTTGATGGTCGATTTTGTCAATTTTCCATGCCTTATCTGATCACATGGTCTTCTAGAAAAATGTTACCCTATCAGTTACTGATCCATAGCCGTTGGAATCAGATCATTTGCTGATGTGGATAAGAAGATATGGGCAAAATACGAAAACAGGTCAGCACAGACGTCATTGCACATCAGCCAACTTCATGGTCGATTTCGCTAGGGAAAACGACTCCGTTTCAAGAAGTGTAAAACATGAAAAAGATAAATATGCCTCTTAGCTTTGCACGGCTACAAATTGCAGCCTTATTGCTTCAGTGAAACTCGAGATATAGCTGATATGGCAAAAGGTGTCGGAACTGGAACTGAACTGGATTTACCCTTAATTCTAGTAATCTGAAATCACTCAAAGAAACTTGTGAAAAACACCAAAATACATAAAGATCATAAACACAATTAGACTAAACAATAATAACTCGTATTTGACACAAAACAATAATAAAACATAACTAAAAACTATATAATTATACGAGTTATCACATTAATCTGTCATATTAACATCAGGATGCATTCATGACACATATGGTCAGCATGATTTTCTTTGTATATACATTGCGTCAATCATTCATTGTTTACATGCATCATAATTGACATCGTGTTTCATTCATAGTGTATATTATCATTCAATTGGGAAATACATCTGAAATATACATGGTCATTCATTGCATATATCCATGCGTTAATTTGTTTATTCTTTGTTGGCATCATGTTGGCATCGTGATTGTATTATTACATATATGGTTAGCATGTTTGCACTGTACATGTCCATACATCATATTGTTTAGGCTTCACGTGCCTCAAATTGCTTTCATGACTCTTTCGTCATGACATACATTTGAGGGAAATAAAACAGAAGTTGGCTTGGCTTTAAGAGTCTTTGAAAGAATTTTCATTTCAAATCAGATGTATAAAAAGTACTAAGTACCCTTTTAATACAGGATAGTGCTATGGAGAATGAACAAGTTGCCCAAATGGAAAGAATGGAAAAGGTACTGGAAGAATTGCGAGAACAGCTGGCACAGTCTCAAGCAGAATCTAGGGATCAGATAACTAAATTGATGGAACTGATGTCCGCTGTAATCAAGGGAAAATGATACACTGAAAACTTGGCCGTCAGAGAAGGGTTAGAGGCACAAAAGGGTTAGGGCACTAATTTGAATTTGAAAAAAAAAATAAAAAAATAAAAAATGAAACTTCATGAAAATTTGTGGTAAACAATAATAAGGGGATTTTACATTGAAATAATGGACAGTCTCGAGAATATTGATGATCATTGTTAGAAATGACCCAACACTTTCCCTCTCTCTTTTAAGCTTTCATATGCCTAAATCCTTTGAACCGAGATCACTTGAAAGACCTGATACTTCAAAGAATATGATTGATTAAACTTCATAAACCATTGTCATTACAGAATAAGCAAAGGTGTAAATCCTAGTCTAGGCTATGAACAAAGGAACAAACTTTTTGAAAATTTTTCGAACTCCTTGAAATTCAAACAAATGAAACATTCTTTCAAGAATCTAGATTTTGGAAATTTGATTTGTGTCAATATTATGCCAAAGCCATTCATGTCCTTTCCAATAACACAAAACACCAGTTACCCAAACATCATTTCATGATTAACACTTTGGGGCACTATGACCAAACCAGATTATCCCATGTCTTAGAGAAAACCCATTTTTGGGTAATATTTTCCTTGGCACTTCAAACAAACCCAAGATTGAAACTTAGCATTTTCAGTATAAACCTAGATTTGCGATGTTCCTCGTAATGATACAAATTCTCGTGGTTAATCAAATTGGGGCATCATATGTAGAAATGATGGATACATGGTGAATAAGGATGGAATTAATGCCTGAATCATTAGGGGCATGCGAAAAAATGAAAAAGAAGAAAAAATTTGTGATATCATGCATATGAGAATTCAGATGATTTCAAGTGCAAAATGAAATTTTGATTATCTATTTCCCCTGAGGATTGCTTTTCAATAAGAATATTTGTGCTTGATATAAGAAATGGCCATCTTTCATAACCCTTTCACAAGAAGAAATTATCCATAGTCACCCTTTTTGAGCCAAAAGAATTCTTTCTTCTTTGAACCCTGATCAAGGATCACCCTCTACACTGGGGGGCAAATACGAGGAAAGATCTTTTTAAAGATCATGGAGGAATGAGTCCTAACTCAAAGACAGATGCAAAGCAAATGGAGCCCCGAATAAATACGGGCTCACTCTATCGAAGAAAAAGAAAAATGGCGAAATGAAAGCCAAGAAAAACAAGAAGAAGAAGTGTGTGAAAAAGTATGGCAAATGAAAGCCAAAAGCAAAGAAGAAAATGAGCAAGTCAGAAAAGTCCAAAAAAATGCTTCAAAAGAGAATCCTCCTCAAGAATTGATCCTTGATATGATTACCCTCAAACACAGATTTTGGGCCTATTTATCTATTTTTTCTGAACCCAGAACCATGGCCTACATTACGTTATTTAAAAGTCCATTTTGATCAAGCATGAATATTTAATTTGAAAGGTCTTCCTCAGATTTTATCCCATCTCATCGAATTATCATTTAACTAAGGAAGAATTTGGAATTCTCAAGTGCATGGTAGAACAACAAAAAAAGAAAGAAAAAATGGAAAGAATGGGACTCTAGGGCGAAAACCCAAAAATGGGCAGTCTAGAATGAAATGAAAGAAGTGGTCATCGAGGAACATCTAGGAATTCTTGAACCTTCCAAATTGATAGCTCTCATTCTGAGGATTGTCTTCAAAAACTGAAATTTTTTTTCCTCCAAAATTAAACTTTTCGGTTTAAACATCCTGACCAATCTTGACACTTGTCAAAATACCTTGATATGGAAACTAAAGAATGTCGAATTTGTTTGGTTCTCAATGAATTTTTGATATAAAGAATCTGTTCCATTTGTGAGCCTAGAAGTGACATACATTTTTGTTGAGAAGTTTTCCTGGAAAAACCAAAATCTTGATGTACCAAGCCTTTTCAATTCAAATGGAAAAACCCAAATTGACACTTAGGGAAATTTCTAATAGTGATCATCAATCTTCAAAAGATTCGTACATCACACACTGTGCAATTGATATTTTGACTCAGAAGTTTTCATTAAATAAGCAAAATTGTTTTTCAAAAAAGGGAAAATAAAAATATTTTTGAAACACCCATTTTTTATGTTGTCATAAGATAAGGGTTTTTCTAACCGAAAGGTGTGGAACTACTAGGGTTAACCTTGACTTCCATATATCAGAAGAAGAAATAGAACTTAGCAAGCATATTTCTATTGATAAGAGTTTGAAAACTGTTGGGACAAGAGAATAGCCAAAGATTGAAAAAGGAGTTGAAGATATACTATGATTTGAAGAGGAAAAATGAATGGGAAAGGCTAAGCCAAAGTCTAGAAAAAATGATTAGGGGCATTTGCATCATTCATGAACATTCATTTCTTCATTAAGCTTTGCATCCGCACCGTGTCAGCAAGCATTGGTATCATTCATGGGTATTAGCATTTGCACTATATCATGAGCATCTGAATTTTACCTTTACAATTACATCCTCAATAGATATTTGCATTCGCATCATCTCAAGCAATTGCATCATTTCTAGGATCATTGCATCTTCATTGTATTTGCAATTAAACCATTCTTGAACTACTTACATGAACACGATTCGAAAGGGCATTTGCATATTTTCATGAAGCATTTGCATCTTATTCAATATCTGGATTTGCATTTAGAAGCATTTGCATCAATTCAAGACATCTGCATCTGCATTTAGAAGCATTTGCATTAATCCAAGTCATTTGCATCTGCATTAAGAAGTAGTTGTATCAATTGAAGACATTTGCATTTGCACCATGAAGCATTTGCATTTGGCATCTGCATTTAGAAGCATTTGCATCAATCTAAGCATCTGCATCAAGAAAGACTATTTGATTAATTGATCTAGATTGATAATTGATCTAGATTGAAGGTTCCACAAGTGGGGCATCAGAGAAAATTTGAAGACTCCGTCATGAAGTCAAATAGTTCATGAACTTCAAAGAAATCATGGGCTAATAATCATGACACAATCATTTGATTGCATTCATTCTTAGGAAACATACAAGCATTTGCAAAGCATATCATTCTTATCATTGCATTTAGCTAACATTGCAGGAATCAGGAAAACTTTGGCTTCCCCAAATCGAACTCGTTCTGTTTTATCAAGTGAGTCGAGCCCCGAGACCATTCTCGAGGTATTTCCTTTTGTTTTAAATCGAATTCATTCTGTTTATCAAATGAGTCAAGCCTCGAGACCATCGTCGAGGTATTTCCTTTCGTTTTAAATCGAATTCATTTTGTTTTATCAAATGAGCCGAGCCTCGAGACCATCTTTGAGGTATTTCCTTTTGTTTTAAATCGAATTCATTCTATTTTATCAAATGAATATAGCCTCGAGACCATCGTCGAGGTATTTCCTTTTGTTTTAAATCGAATTCATTCTGTTTTATCAAGTGAGACGAGCTCCGAGACCATCGTCGAGGTATTTCCATTTGTTTTAAATCAAATTCATTATGTTTTATCAAATGAGTCGAGCCTCGAGACCATCGTTGAGGTATTTCCTTAAGTTTTAAATCGAATTCATTCTGCTTTAGCAATTGAGTCGATCCCCGAGACCATCGCCGAGGTATTTCCTTTTGTTTTAAATCGAATTCATTCTATTTTATCAAATGAGTCAAGCCTCGAGACCATCGTCGAGGTATTTCCTTTTGTTTTAAATCGAATTCATTCTGTTTTATCAAATGAGTCGAGCCTTACCATCTTCAAGGTATTTCCTTTTGTTTTAAATTGAATTCATTCTGTTTTATCAAATGAGTTGAGCCCCAAGACCATCGTCGAGGTATTTCCTTCTGTTTTAAAACTAGTTCTATTTTTTAAATGAGTCAAATATTTTGTTTTAAAATCGAACTCGTTTCCTTAAGATGGGTCGAGCCTTGATTAGTCAGGGAACTCAATTTAAGGACAAAATATTCTATTTACAGCTTTTTCAATAATAAAAAAAATGAAGAAAACTCCTTTCTCTCCTTCACATGTGATTTCACTGACCGGACAAAATTGTTGTCTATTTTATCTTTGCCTGATTCCTGATTCTCAGCAATAGCCAAAGAGAGGCAGCTGTAGACACCTAATTTTGTCCGAGCCTTTTAAAACCAATTTTTATTTGTCCCCTCTCGGGTTTAATATTTTTGTAAAAGTCATGGTCGCGATTTTAGATTTTTAAAATGTTCTAAATTATATATCCTTTTTTGCTTTAATCATTCAAATAAAATCAGACCGTAAAATTATCAATTTTAAAATTCAATTTAAACCAGAGGTGAAAAAAGTTTAATTTTGAGCTTTTAAGTTGACCCCATTTAGATTTTTAAAATAAAAGTTTTAAATAAAAATGATGAAAAATGAATAAAATAGGAGGGAAGGGTAACTTAGACATTACCCTTCCTTCTTTTCTTTATTTTAATCTAGGCCATTTATTTTTTTAATCTAATGGTGCATTAAAAAATAGATAAAAGAGAAGAAAAATTTTTAAGGGTATTTATGGGAATAAAAGAGGACATAATTAGGTTACAAGAGGGGTTCTAAATAGACCACTTGTGACATGTTAAAAGAGGGGCCAGTTATTTTGGAGAATGGGGATGGCGGCTAAAAAAAGCTAAAAGAAAAAGCTGTGATTTTTTTTTTGTAAGGTTGGCGGCTACTGCTAGGAAGGAATAAAAACGGAATAAAGTACAGAAAAGAGGGGAGAGCTTCCAAGGGAATGGAGATCTTGTGGGAGCTACAGGTGAAAAAAATAAGAAGAAATAAAAGTAAGAATGGAGAGCTTCAGGGGGGGTTCTCATTCAACTCTCCAATTTTTAAGCATATTTTCTAATGTCTTCTTCAATGCTCCTCTGCCAACCTTGGTGGTTTCGATTCCTTCCGAATGTTCAATAAGGGTTTCTCAACTCCCTTTTCTTTGAAGGAACCTGAACTCGCCAAGTTCTCTACCATTGCTGATACTTGGTGGGATTCTGAAGGACCATTTAAGCCATTGCATAAAATGAATCCTACCAGCTAGAAGAAACAGCGAGGATGTGTATTCAGGGAAATCGCAAAAAGAAGAGGATGAGAGTGTGATTTCTAGTTCAGAGTATATTTTTAGATTGGGGGCTCAACATGCTAAGCTGAACCCAATGACAGAATGGGAAAAGCATGATTTGGGGTTAAGGAACAAGGGTATTTATGATGATGAATCATCCAATGAAGAAAAGGGTGTAGTGGCAGCTTGTGGTTATAAAAACGGTGGCTAGTGAAGAGAACAAAGGATTCAGAGCCATTTTTCTTGGCCCTCGCAACCATATACGGCCTTCTACATATAGACAAGCAAAGAGGTTCTTTTCCATCACTTTTGACTGAGCATGGCATATTTTATTAGATTAGGATTCTTGTGCTTATACTGAAAAAAAGATATTATTTTGCATGATGCTCGTCTTAGTATGACTAGAATTGTTCTTTACATGGCTTAGTTCATTTACCTATGTTTTCGAACTTCATTATCGAATGAAAGATGATCATTGTTGTTGTTATACAATGTCTAATGACCCTCTGCATCTACTATATAGTTTTCTTTGTTGAGTTGTATATGCAAATTGTTAATACATTTGTGATTAGTTATAATGATTGTCATTGGGTAACGTGTAGTCTTCCCTAGTATGAAATAGTGATTGTCGTAATTGCTGGCACCCCTCCTTATCCTAAGTTTTTTAAATAATATACTTATTCTCATTGCTTAAGATTGATGACATTTTTGGAAAGCATGCTAGTCTTTTTAAAGAACGCTACTACGTAAAGCCCCCCGGGAATTCTTGGTTCGGATTAATTAATAGTCCGTAACCAAGTTTTTTTTATTCTCATGATATACCGGGGCATATCTTTTTTCGGATTAAGTGATTACGGACTCAAAATTCCTAACCATCCTTTATTTTCTCGAAAATGTTTTAAAAATCCAAAAACAATTTTTTGAAGTAAAATTTTTTTTTAAGGGCTTCGGGCAATTGTTTTCAAAACCTCCGAGTTACAATTCTTCAAATCCTTTGGGCATTGTTTTCTTTAAAAAAACAACCTCTAGGTGCCTTTTAAAAAAAACACCTTCGGTTCCGTTTTTGCTAAATCCAATTTAAATATCTTCCTAAGGTAGTCGAATAACTTTTTAGGTATACGGATATCCTTACTTCAAGGAATAAATACATCTCCATGCATTGCATTTTCAAAATGTTTTTACTTAATTTGTCATAAAAATAGACTTTTCGTTTCATTAAACAGAGAATTAGTTCCCGATCTTTGCTGGATTTGCCAGGGAGGTTAGGGAATTGTTCAACGCACGTGTTTATAGAATCAAAACGTATGGTTTTCATTTTACTCAGAATCATGTAAATATCATATGAAAGAATTATTTTCCATGCTTTGCCGGGTTTGCCGGGAAGCACGATAATATTTTCCGACATATGCTATTTATGTGATTCCTCACATGAATAATTCATTTCAAGTAATGATGTGTGCATGTGATCGTGATGTGATTATGAATATCTTGTGATGGTGCCATTTTGTTGATTATGCCATGTCATTCAAATTGCCAAGTCATTCATATTGCCATGTCATTCATTTTGCCACGTCATCCATATTGTCATGTCATTCATATGCCATGTCATTCATATGCCATGTCATTTTGCATGTCATGATGTTTTCATTCACATGACATTCGTGTTCATGCCATGTCATTCATATGCAATGTCATTTTGTTTGCCATGTCGATTTCATTCACATGACATTCATCCTTATGCCATGTCATCTCATGCCATGTCAATTTCATTCACATGACATTCATCCTCATGATATTCATTCTTATGCGATGTCATTCATATGCCATGTCATTTTGTTTGCCATGTCGATTTCATTCACATGACATTCATTCTTATGCCGTGTCATTTATATGCCATGTTATTCGTTTGCCACATCATTTAGGTTTTAAGTCATGCATTTCAGGCATTCAATTGGTTGTATGTTCATGCATCTCATGTCAGGCAACATGATTTATGACTTAGGCTAATCAATGGCTCAAAGTCATGCTCACTTGAGCATACTTGTGAAAAATTAAAGAGTTGTCAAATTGATTATTCTACATTTGTGATTTTTTTTACTTAGCCAATTTTTGTCTAACTTTTTAGAAGTATTATCTACTGTTTGTAGGTCTTTAGGAGAGTCTCCAATATTTTTAATTTGATTTTTAAATGATTTTATCAAAGGAAAAAAATGTGTTTTCGGAAAACAATTTTACACCTAGTATTCGAACTTTCTCGATTTTTCTGGGAAGTCATCTTTAATCAAAAAATTAAGCCAGCTTTTTCTCATGTATTTTTATATGTTCTGAGTCTCCAGTATTGTTTTTAGATTTTTTTAAATATTTAAAAATAGGTAAAAAAATTGTGATTTAAAACTGGACAGTAGAGGCAGATTTGAATTCAAAAGAAAAATAATTGTTGAATTTGGCTTAGGCATTTTAGAGAAGATGGTAAGGAACGTTAGCTACTGTCCTAGCTTGTTTTTAGACTTTTTTAAACTTTAAAAATTATTTTATAATCCTCGGGTTAAGGGTGGTCAAGTCCGGGATTTTAAACTTAGGAAATTAGAGCCATTTTTAAAAGGAAATTCGGTCATGAATTATTTTTCATCCAATATTTTCAAAATTGTTTTCAAACAATCACAAAATTTTTGTTGGTTTTAGAAAATTTAATTTGATGTCTTTTCTTAAGGTAGCCGGATATCTTTTTAGATATACGAATTTCCTTAATTAAAGGAAAAAATACACTTTCATGCATTGCATTTTCTATGTTCATGCATACTATATAATATGTGATTTTTGCTATGATAATTTCTATGATATTGTTATTATTTTGATTTATATTTTATGGTATTACATTGTTTGTTATATGATTTTGATTATTCCATGTTATCCTATGCTTTTTATTTAGTCATTTATTTGTCACATCATTTAGCATTTACTATGTTCATGCATTATTATTTTTATTTTTATGCATATTCCATGATAACAATGTTCTATGTTACATATCATTCCATGTCATTTTAAATATGTCATTTCATTTAGAATATATTATGTTACTTAGGTTATTTCATTTCATTTAGAATATGTTATGATACTTAGGTTGTATCAAGTCAATTAGAACATGCTATGCCATTTAAATTATATCATATCATTTAGGTTGCATTATATTATCTAGACTTTGCTATGTCATTTTATTTATGTCACATATTCATTTTTTTAAATGTTTTGGAAAGGATAATGATTTTAAATAAAAATAAAGACATTTCCGAGTTAAAATAATTCATGAGTTCTCTGCCGGGTTTGCTGGGGAGGATATCATCAATTATCATTAATAACGGAATATCTTCTTTAAAACGAGAATGATTCGGAAAGTTTTCCAAACTAATAAAAATTTCTATATTTTGCCACGTTTGTTGTGGAATATAGAAAAATTTTGAATTTATAAATTCTGGATCATTTTCAATTAAAAATTGAATTATTTTTCTTTAAATTGGGAATTAACTTGAAATATTAAATTAAAAACCGACTTTTTACCGAGACTTGAGATAACATATGATTAATAAGGTACCGTTTTATACGGGGGGTTGTGGGGGTGCTAATCCTTCTCCACACTTAACCAAGTCCCGAACCCGATTCTTCGATTTTCTCTGGTTTATAACGCAGACTTGAAATTGGTTTTTAAAATGTTTTAATTAATTTTAAAATATTTTACAAAATCGATTTTAATAGGTGGCCGATCACACCTAGCTAAAAAAGAATGGTGGTGACTCCATGTCTTTTTCAATGTCATTTTCAAAACCTTCATTTTTCAAGAGAAATTAACTCGACTTTTCCTTGGTTTTTTTTTAATGTCACGCTTAACGAATATAAAGTCTTGCGATGAAACTTGTTATTTTTTAGGTTGCGACATTTTGAATATGTCCATACTCATGTGCATGCATTTTATTATTGTTCTCTAGTTATATAGTGTTGTATATTACAATTGCTTGTTGGTTAATGCGTTACACTATTCTTAAATGTTCTTTTAATAAATTGATAGGGCATTTCGAGTAAGGATTGTAGAATAGGTGGTGAAAGGTTTGTTGTTCTTCCACACATACTCCACTTGTATTTGTTCGTCCTTTTAAGTGTGAGTAAAGTAACTACGCCTTCGTTTTGATCCTTCGTATGGGCTAGTGAAACACTTTCGGAGTATAAAGTACCTAAGCTTTTGTGATGATCCTCCGTATAGGCTTAGGAAAATATACGAATTGAACCCACTTTTATTGGGGTGCCTTACTAGCCTTCACAGGCTACAGTGAGGAACAATTCGGGGCTTTTTAGAACTTTGTTCACCCACATATAGTTAACCATAAAGCCAACATAGGTCTTCCCCTGCCGAATTTTTGATAGATATACCAAAAATAGGAACACATGGAGGGACATTTCTAACCTTTTGTTACCTATTTTACATTTTGAATAAGCATTGTAGATCGGGCAACGATGAACGTACATCGCCCGTAGTAAAGTTTAATACCCTGCCCTGAAGGCATCGTGATGCCTAAGTGAGTCGATATTGTTGGGGAAAGTGTTCACTAACTTTTTGAAATCAAAAATAAAAATCCTTTTTCAAGCATTTTGCATTTTGCACATTTCATGCATATGTGAATAGAGCATGTACATTCAGGGTTGTATTTTTTGATCTCATTTTTTGCAATAAACGGCTGGTAATAATAATCTCATTTGATGATTTCATAAACATTCATTGGTTGAATAAGAATTATAGATCGATAGTGTTGAATGAACATTTGGATATTGTACCATAGTAAGATCCACTATCCCGAAATTCTTTTGAAAATATGATGGTTTTTCATGGAGAAAACATGTTCCGAAAAATCATAGATTAAATTTGGAGGCAAATCTTGCATAATGAGATTTTTGAAGCATCAAAAAAACATTCCTACCAATTTCGTGTAATCATTGATTAATTTATTTGTATATACCTTTGTGTTAATTCATTTATTCTTTACATGTATCATTTTGACATCATGTTACAGTCCTAACATGCATGGTTATTCATTGTAGAATATATTTGTGATGTACATGGTTATTCTTTGTACTTACCTTTGTGTTAATTCATTTATTGTTTACATGTATTATTTTGACATCATGTTACAGTCATAGCATGCATGGTCATTCATTGTAAAATACATTTATGACATGCATGGTCATTATTTGTATATACCTGTGTATCAATTTATTCATTCTTTAAATACATCATGTTGACATCAGGTTGCATTCATGGCATACATAATCAACATGTTTTCTCTGTATATGCTTATGCATTGATTTGTCACGTCGGTATCAGAATACATTTATGACACACATGGTCAGCATGATTTTTTTCATATATACTATGTGTCAATCATTCATTATTTACATGCATCATATTTGACATCGTGTTGCATTCATAGTGTATATTATCATTCATTGAGAAATACACTGAAATATACATGGTCATTCATTGCATATTTCCATGCGTTGTTTTGTTTATTCTTTGCTTGCAGCATGTTGGCATCGTGATTGCATTTATTGCATATACGGTCAGCATGTTTCCACTGAACATGTCCATACATCATATTGTTTTAGGCTTCACGAGCATCAAATTGCATTCATGGTTCCTTCATCATGACACACACTTGGGGGGACAAAACAAAAATTGGCTTGGTTTTAAGAGTCTTTGAAAGAATTTCCATTTCAAATCAGAGGTATAAGCTGTACTGAGCACCTTTATGATATAGGCCAGAGCTATGGAGAATGAACAAGTTGCTCGAATGGAAAGAATGTAAAGGGTACAGGAAGAATTGTGAGAAAAGTTGGAAAAATCTGAAGCAGAATCTAGAGATCAGATGACTAAATTGATAGAGCTGATGTCTGCAATCAAGGGAAAAGGATACACTAAAAACTTGACCACCAAAGAAGGGTTGGGGAGTACAAAGGGATCAGAATGAGGTCATAATGATGGATGCCCAGAACACAGTTAATCTCGTCAACGTCCTAAACTCAGATGTTCCAGCTGAATAGGCAAAGTTGAAAATGGTTGCAGTAAATGAGGTTGAGTTAGAGGATTCCCAAGGGAAATATCAGTTGTTAGATGAAAGGCTCTAGGCAATAGAAAATACAGATGTATTCGGGAGTGTGGATGCTAAAGAACGATGCTTGGTCCTCGATTTAGTCATTCCTCCTAAATTCAAGGTCCCCGACTTTGAGAAATATGATGGGACAACCGATCCATCAGCCCACATCACTATGTTCTGCCGAAAGATGACGAGTCATATAGATAATTATAAGCTTTTGATCCACTGCTTTCAGGATAGCCTCAGCAGGTCCGCAATTTGGTGGTATAGTCAGTTGAGCAAGGATCAGATTCGCTCTTGGCATGATCTGGCTAGGGCTTTTCTAAACCAGTACAAGCATATGACCGATATGGCGCCTGACCGTCTCACCTTGCAAAATATGGAGAAAAGAGCTACTGAGAGCTTCAAAGGATATGCGCAATGGTGGATGAGCATGGCCACCCAAGTACAATCGCCCCTGACTCAGAAGGAAATTATTGTCCTTTTTCTGAATACAGTACGGGCCCCGTACTATGATAGACTCGTCGGCAATGCCACAAAGAATTTTGTAGATATGGTAATCTCAGGGGAGATGATTGAGAATGCTATCAAGGATGGGAAACTTAAAGGAGAAAGAACATCCAATGCCAAGAAAAATGGGGCATCTGAAAAGAAAGAGGAAGATACCCAAGTCGTGGAAGGCTTTGCCCCACCTCTCCAATTCTCCTCGTATCAGCCATTCTACCCTATTTTGAACAATGTCTCTCAAGGTGCTTAGCCTTACCAACCAATGTCTGCAACCACACCAGAATTTACATCTGTCTATCAATCTAACACCCTTAGGAATAATCAAAGGGGGCATAAAAAGCGAAAAAGAAATCAGGTTGACCCGATTCCTGTGATAGATAGTGAGCTACTACCTCAACTCATCCAGAACCACCTTGTGACACCCATGCAATTAGAGCCTTTGAAGCCCCCTTATCCGAGCTGGTATGATGCTAATGAGTGTTGTGGTTATCATTCTGGCAATCAAGGTCACTCAACAGAGAACTGCCCCGCTTTGAAGTACAAGGTCAGGGATCTCATCAAGGCTAGTTCAATAAGTTTTGAAGATGGGAAAGCCAAGTGTCATAAGAAACATGGTGCATAATCATATTAGGATTTCCGATGCATGTAGATCTATATATACTGTGATGATGAAAGCACTTGTCTCATGTTGACATATACATGAAATAAATAAATTTTGAATTTAAATGTTTTGTGTTCTTTATGTGTTAATAATAATTTGAATTTGCAAAAAAATGAAACTTCATGAAAATTTGTGGTAAACAATATAAGGGGTTTTCAGATGAAATAATGGACAGTCTCGAGAATATTGATGATCATTGTTAGAAATGACCCAACACGTTCCCTCTCTCTTTTAGGCTTTCCTATGCCTAAATCCCTTGAATCAAGACTACTTGAAAGACCTAATGCCTCAAAGAATATGAATGTTTAAACTTCATAAACCATTGTCATTGCAGAATAAGCAAAGATGTAAATCCTAGTCTAAGCTATGAACAAAGGAACGAACTTTTTGAAAAAATTTCGAACTCCTTGAAATTCAAACAAATGAGATATTCTTTCAAGAATCTAGATTTTGGTAATTCGATGTGTACCAAGATTGTGCTAAAACCATTCATGACCTTTTCCAATAACCACAAAACACTAATTGCTCAAACATCACTTCATGATTGATACCTCAGGGCACAATGACCAAACCAGATTAACCCATGTCCTAGAGAAAACCTATTTTTTTGGGTAATATTTTCCTTAGTACTTCAAACAAACCTAAGATTGAAACTCAACATTTTCATTGTAAACCTAGACTTGCGAAGTTCCTCGCAATTATAAAAATCCTCATGGTTAATCAAATTGGGGCATCATATGTGAAAATGATAGATACATGGTGAATAAGGAGGGATTAATGCATGAATCATTGAGGGCATGCGGAAAAAAAAAGAAAAAAAAAAAGAAAAATTGTGATATCATGCATATGAGAATTCGGATGATTCCAAAGTGCAAAATGAAATTTTGATTATCTATTCCCCTGTGGATTGCTTTTCAATGAGAATATTTGTGCTTGATATGAGAAATGGCCATCTTTCATATCCTTTTCACAAAAAGAAATTATTCCATAGTCACCCCTTTTGAGCCAAAAGAATTTTTTCTTCTTTGAACCCTGAGCCGAAAGAATTGTTTCTATACTGGGGTGCAAATGCGAGGAAAGATCTTCTCAAAGATCACGAAAAAATGAGTCCTAGCTCAAAGACATATACAAAGCAAATTGAGCCCGGAATAAATACGGGCTCACTCTGTCGATGTAAAGAAAAATGAAAAGAAAAATATGGTGAAATGAAAGCCAAGAAGAAAACAAAAATAAAAATGTGAAAAAGTTTGGCAAATGAAAGCCAAAAGCAAGGAAGAAAAAGGACAAAAGTCAAAAACGAATGAAAAGTCCAAAAAGGACAAATGCTTCAAAGGGAATCCTCCTCAAGAAATGATCCTTGATCTGATAAGCTTCAAGCACATATTTTTGGGCCTATTTATCCTTTCTTTCTGAACCCTGAACCATGGCCTACATTATGTGCTTTAAAAGTCCATTTTGATCAAGCATGAATATTCAACTTGGAAAGTTCCTCCTCAGATTTTATCCCATCTCATCGAATTATCATTTCACTAAGAAAGAATTGTTTCTACACTGGGGTGAAAATGCGAGGAAAGATCTTCTCAAAGATCACGGAAAAATGAGTCCTAGCTCAAAGACAGATACAAAGCAAATTGAGCCCGGAATAAATACGGGCTCACTCTGTCGATGTAAAGAAAAATGAAAAGAAAAATATGGTGAAATGAAAGCCAAGAAGAAAACAAAAGAAAAAATGTGAAAAAGTTTGGCAAATGAAAGCCAAAAGCAAGGAAGAAAAAGGGCAAAAGTCAAAAAAGAACGAAAAGTCCAAAAAGGACAAATGCTTCAAAGGGAATCCTCCTCAAGAAATGATCCTTGATCTGATAAGCTTCAAGCACATATTTTTGGGCCTATTTATCCTTTCTTTCTGAACCCTGAACCATGGCCTACATTATGTGCTTTAAAAGTCCATTTTGATCAAGCATGAATATTCAACTTGGAAAGTTCCTCCTCAGATTTTATCCCATCTCATCGAATTATCATTTCACTAAGGAAGAATTTAGAATTCTCAAGTGCATGGTGAAACAATACCAAAAAAAATTAAAAAAAAAAGAGAAAGAAAAAATGGAAAGAATGAGACTCTAGGGCAAAAAACAAAAAAATGGGCGATCTAGAGTAAAACGGGAATTTTTGATACCATCTATGTTAGTGTCGATGCCACAAAAGAGAAGGTCATCTTGAAAGTGGTCATCGAGGAACATCTATGAATTCCTGAACCTCCCAAATGTTAGCTCTCATTCGGAGGATTGATTTCAAAAACTAAGACTTTTTCCCTCCAAGATTAAACTTTCTAGTTTAAACATCCCGGCCAATATTGACGCTTGTCAAAATGCCTTGATATTGAAATTAAATGAATGTTGAATTTGTTTGGTTCTCAATGAATTAATGATCTATAAAACCTGTTCCATTTGTGAGTCTAGAAGGGACATACATTTTCGGTTCTGAAGTTTTCTTCGATCAACCAAAATTTTGTTATATCGAGCCTTGCCAATCCCAGTTGAAAAAACCTAGATTGGCACTTAGAGAAATTTCTAACAGTGATCATCAGTCTTCAAAAGATTTGTACATCATACATTGTGGGGTTAATTTTTTTTTTTTCAAAAGTTTTCAAAATGAGAAAACATATAAATATATTTTTTTTGAAATACCTATTTTTGATGTTGACATGAGACAAGGGTTTTTCTGACCCAAAGGTATAGAACTACTAGGATAGGTCTTGACTTCCAGATATGAGAAGAAGAAATAGAACCCGTTTCAGACCTCTGTTGATAAGAGTTTGAAAACTGTTGGGGCAAAGAGAATATCCAAAATGAATTGAAGATATACTCTGATTGGAAAAGGAAAAATGAATTTGAAAGGCTAAGCCAAAGTCTAGAAAAATGACCAGGGGCATTTGCATCACTCATGAGCACTCATCTCTTTATTGAGCTTTTGCATCTGCACAGTGTCGACAAGCATTTGCATCATTCATGGGTATTTTCATGGCCACTATTCCATAAGCATCAGCATTTTACCTTTACATTTACATCCTTCATTGAATTCACATTTGCGTCATCTCAAGCAATTGCATCATTTCTAGAACCATTGCATTTTCAATATTGTGTGGTAATTGCAGTTACACCATTCATAGACCACTTACAGGAACATGATTAGTAGGGGCATTTGCATCATTCGATGAAGTAGTTGCATCAATCTAAGAGCATTTGCATCTGCATCAATCCAAGCCATTTACATTTCCACCATGAAGCATGAGCATCTTGTTAAAGACATTTGCATCTGCAACCTCTCTCAAAGCTTTTGGGTATAATTTTCAACACGATTTTTAAAATGAGCAAGTCTTTGGTGGTGCTAGTTGAAGCTTCTAGAGGAGATACCCAGAATTTTACAAATTTTTAAAAGTGATAGCTTCTGGAGGAGTTACCCAGAATTTTACAATGAGTAAACCTTTGGTGGTGATAGCCAAAGCTTCTGGTGGAGATATCCAGAGGTTTACAGAATTTTACAAATTTTTAAAAGTGAGTAAGTCTTCGGTGGCGATAGCTAAAGCTTATGGAGGAGTTACCCAGAATTTTACAACGAGCAAACCTTTGGTGGTGATAGCCAGAACTTCTGGAGGGGATATCCAGAATTTTACAAATTTTAAAAGTGAACAAGTTTTCAGTGATGATAGCCGAAGCCTCTGGTGGAGATATCCAGGGTTTTATAATTTTTGAACAATGAGAAATCTTCTTTTGGAGGAGTTACCTAGAGTTGTACAGTTTTAAAAAAAATGATGAGAAAGTCTTTGGTGATGATAGCCGAAGCCTCTGGAGGGGATATTCAAAATTTTACAAATTTTTAAAAGTGAGCAAGTCTTTGGTGATGATAGCCGAAGCTTTTGGAGGAGATGCCCAGAATTTTATTCAACATCTGCATCAAGAAGCATTTGCATCAGTCTAAGTTATTTGAATCTGCATCAAGAAACATTTGCATAAAATCAAGTCATTTGCATCAAAGACATTTGCATCTTATTAACATCTGCATCTTCACCAAGAAGCATTTGCATCCCTTTTCAAAGCTTTCAAGTATAATCTTCAACATGTTTTCAAGAACCAATATCCAGAGTTTTAAAATTTTTTGAAAAGAGAGAAAGTCTTCGATGATGATAGCTGAAGCCTCTGTGGAGATATCCAAGGTTTTAAAGTTTTAAAATGAGAAAGTCTTCGGTAGTGATAGCTAAAACTTCTGAAGGAGATATCCAGAATTTTACATGTTTTAAAAAAAAAAGTGAAAAAGTCTTCGGTAGTGATAGTTGAAGCTTCTGGAGGAGATATCCAAAATTTTAAATGTTTTTAAAAGTGAGAAAGTCTTCGATAGCGATAGCTGAAGCTTCTGAAGGAGATATCCAAAATTTTACATGTTTTTAAAAGTGAGAAAGTCTTCAGTAGCGATAGCTGAAGCTTCTGGAGGAGATATTCAGAGTTTTACAGTTTTAAAAATAAGCAAGTCTTTGGTGGTGATAGACGAAGCTTATGGAGGAGATACTTAGAATTTTAAACACAGCTGAGCACAAGACAGGTTAAGATGCCGAGACCATCGTCGAGGTCTTTTCTTCTCTTGCAAATCAAACTCGTTTCCTTAAGACGGGTCGAGCCTTGATTAGTCAAGGTACTCAATGTAAGGACAAAATCTTCTATTTACAACTTTTAATCAAAAAAAAATGAAAATGAAAAACTGAAAAAATGAAAAAAAAAAAGAAAAGAAGAAAAATGGAAAAAAGTGAAAGCCCCTTTCTCTTTTCCTTCACATATGATTTAACTAACCGGACAAAATTAGTGTTTGCTTATCTTTGCCTGATTCTTGATTCTCAGCAATAGCCAAAGAGGGGCAGCTTTAGGTATGTTTTCTTCCTAAAGTGATGTTTCAGAATGCAAAAAGGTTTTTCTCATCCAGCAGGTGGTACTCTGAGACTTAGTTTAAGAAAGCAGGCATAAAAAGTCAGCCTTGAAAAAGTCAACTTCAAAAAAGTCAACCTCGATAGTCAATTATTGAAAATGTCAACCCACATTCAAAATCAGAATTCAAAGTTCAATTGAACACTGATGAAAGAATTTTGATAATCCGAGGTCTACAATGGAAGATATGGAGTCCGGAAGATGGGCTATGGAGATTCAGTAGAAAGAAAACCCTAGTTCAAAAAATTTGGGGAAAAATGCTTAAACAATCAAATTGGTCAAAATTAGGAGTTTTGGATGAAATATAAGCAATGACTACTAGTAATGAAGAGACCATTTGGAGGCAAAACTAAAGGAAAAGTCAATTTGGAAGAAAACAGAGAATTAGGGTCTTTTGGTAGATTTTGGCAAAATTGGGGAAAATTGCAAGAATTGCCCAATTCGGTAAAGCTAAAGCCCAATGAGGAGTGAGTAAACAAGGGTAGCCCAAGGCTCAGTTTGAAGTAATTCCGAGAAAATAGCCGATTGGAGGAAAAAACTGAAAAACGAGGAAATTTTCGATACTGAAAAAAGGAAAAATCAAAACGGAGGGGAATTTGATCGTAAAAATTAGGCGTCGTTGAACCAACTCCAATTCAATATATGACAAAGGCACCAAAAAAAGAAAATCTGGAAATCGGACTTATTTTGAGCAAAACTAGGCTTTGGAGATAAAAGGGCAAACTTGGAAAATTCGGGAAAAATAGCAAATTATGCTCCAAAAATTCCCAAAACTTCCAAATCTCAATCTTAAATCATTTGGAAGAGATTGGCGAAGAAAAATCCAACTTCGGAGTTCATTTGAAAATGGCATATTTCGGGCCCACTAAACTGAACATTCTAGAAGATAAATCCCAAAAAAATGGCAAATGAGCTCAAAAAATTTTGAAAATCTCCATATCTCAATTTTAAATTATTTGGAAGAGATTGGTGAAGAAAAATCTGAATTTGGAGCTCGTTTGCAAAATGGCAAAAGTTTGGGTGCATTAAGGGGCAATTTTGGAAATAAATCCGAAAAAAATAGCAAATGGGCTCAAAAAATTATGGAAACTTCTAGAATATAATTTTTTATTATTTAGGAAGTATTGAAAAATAAAAATTGTATTTGGAGTCCGTCTGCTATTTAATTAGGTTTGGGGGTCAAAAAGGTCATTTTACCGAAGAAATCGAAGAGGGCTTTTAAAAATTGGAGTTTGGGCTAGAATTCCAAGTGTCATTCAGCCAAGCCCATAGTGGAGAGTGATTTTTCTGAGATTTTGCATCCAAGGGCCAATAGTGGATAGGAAGATAGTTATTTTTCTTAATCAAGCCTTTGCAATTATGCCACATGGACTAATGCATGAAGAGGGATGATGTCATATTTATGACATCATATTCATGACATCATATTAGTTAGGCGTTCATTTAATCTAAGGGTGGGAATTTCACATAGAAAGCATCTTGTATTAAGGGCCATTGGATTAAAATTGGTTAGAAAAAAATGACAATTTTCTACACACTTCTACTACAATTCGGCCAAGGCATTTTGGGGAGGGGAATTCAGATTTTTTCAAAGGCTTTGGAGGCTGAATAAGTCAGTAGCTAAGGAAAAAAGGAGAGAAAAAAGAAAGGAAAAAGAGAGGAGAAAAAAGAAGGAAAAAGAAAGGTTTTGGCTTGCTACTTCTTGATTTGGAAAGCTAGAGCAAGGTAGCTATGTTATTTCATGGTTTTTCTCATACTTTGTTGACATGATTTTGTTATTTTGATTGTCATTTTATTCTCTTTTATGAAATAAACTTGTTTTAAAATAAGTTTTAAGGAGCTTCTACTTTGTTTTTTAAAAAGAAATCAAGAAAGCAAGTTTTCTTCTATTTTTCATCATGGCCGAATGGACCATTTTTGTTAAATGATTTTGTGTTTGATTTTGCTCATGTGATTTGTTGTGGTAGGTTAGCTTACTTGTGTTAGATTAGCTTCATTGTGGTAGGTTAGCTTGATTGTGGTAGTTTAGCTATACACCATGCCATGTGTTTGTGGAAATACCATGCTAGATCCATTCTACCATTCGGCCATGATGAGTTTAGGTTACCATGCTTGCATTTTTTATGTTGTTTACTTGCTTAATATGCTTCCACTTCTGTTCATATATTTAGACCATGCCATGTGTTTGTTATATTGTCATTGCTATATTCATGAGTTATGTTAGTCACCATGTTTGCATTATTATCATGTTTGCTAGTTTAATATGCTTCCATGTAGATTTTGCATATGTAGGTTACCATGTGTTTGTGTTATTGTCTAGCTAGGATTTCACCATTTTGTTTTAGTGGCCATTCGGCCAACATGTTCTTTCTTGCTTTGAGTGTTCATTTTAAGAGGAATTAAGTCGTCTTTTCCTCTGTTTTTTGATGTCACGTTTAACGAATATAAACTCTAGCGATAAGACTTGTTCTTTTTTAGGTTGCGACAGTATGTCTCATGCTTGAATGGATTTTCAGTGTGTATGTGAATAATCTCATTGCAAATCATTACATGCAATCTAAATCAGTTTATGCCAATGCAAAATACGAATTAGTACTAGATTCTCATATGTTTGCTTTTCATCTCTCTCTCCACTAATGTAGACTAACACTTCGTCAAGGATCAAGTAGGTCTTTATTAAGCTTGTAATGAAAGGCTAGGGTCAAGGTATGATAAAAGATATATTTCGGTTTAAGTCACCCATATAGACACTTTTCATTTCTTCAGGATTTTTGAAGAGCCATAGTCTTTATCTCAAATTACATACTTCATTCTTTGAATGCACTTCCTTTTCGCTTCACCATTTTATTTTTTTCCCGATTCTTCATTTTCAAAGAACCATTATCTTTTCTTTCTTCTTTTTTTTTTCTTCATTTTTCATTCACATCACCATTTCACCCAAATTTGACATGGCTCATAATTATTTCCTGTAATACCATACACATGCCTATGTAGTGAGGGTTAATCATGGTTTTTCTTATTTGGCTAGGCTAAAAGATGTGGCAATCAAAGAAAATAGATATATCAATTAGGCACAAAGAGGTAGACCAAGGATATTAATATATAAAGGTAGGCTCGGAAGGCTCAAACGATCCAAAGATGGCCTAAATCACTACCTTAACTTAGTATCGTCTAGGATTTCGCCTCGAGAGAGAATCAAACAAATTCTAGGCTCTAGACATAATCGCAATTGATATCAACATAAACAGTCTTTAAATAAGCATTGCAAATCTAAGTAAGAGATCAAGTGCTCAAATTTTGAAAATCATATCCTAACAATGAGATTAACAAAAGAATTTAACACAAAATCAAATTATGCCTATGTTTTCCCAGAAGTCAAGATAAATAAATAACTAATTCTCATCACTCGATAAGGATCTCATCATGATAAATGCACAATATCCAATTTTTTTTTTATAGACTCCTAAAATATAAATATAGAAAAGAAAACACACAAAACAAAAGAAAACTAAAGACACCCTCAAACTTAGAACAAACATTGTCTTCAATATGTAGAAAATAAAAAAGTAAGAACAAGAAAACTCCCCTACCGATGCAAGCAAAGCAGAAGAAGCTCTAGTTTTCCTCTTAGACCTCATGATGCTTGTCCAAGTTGGGTGAGTGTCTACTACAAAAGAAAACAAAATAAAAAGAAATTAAATAAGAAAATCTAAAAAAAATTTAAATTCAAAATTAAAGAAAAGAAAAGAAAAAAATTTAGAACTTGGGTTGCCTCCCAAGAAGCGCTTGATTTATAGTCATCGGCTTGACTATCTCATTGTTATTTCGGATTGACTAAAGTGGTGAAGGACTTTTGTTGACCAAATTCGTCTCCCCAATAAAGCTTTAGTTGCTGCCTGTTCATCTTGAACTTTCTATTCAAACTTTCTTCATCTGCCTTGACTGGCTCAAAGTGATGCTCAATGATCTTCTTATCATGCTTTTTTTTTTTTGCAAACTTTAAAGCATTCACTAGATTTTTGGTCACACTTTTCACCATATTGACTGCCAAACACTCTTCAGATTCATTAGGAAACTTCATAGCTTTAAAAACTTTAAAGGTTACCTCTTGGTCTTGAACTCTCATGGTAAGTTCGCCTTTTTGCACATCGATGAGAGTTCTACCGGTAGCTAAGAAAGGTCTCCCAAGAATGATTGGTATTTCACTATCCTCTTCCATGTCGAGTACAATAAAATCTGCCGGGAAGATAAATTTATCAACCTTTACCAACACATCTTCAACAATACCTCTTGGATGAGTGTAAGATCTATCAGCTAATTGCAGCATTACTGTTGTAGGCTTAACTTCCCCCAAGCCAAGTTTTCTATAGATAGAAAGTGGCATCAAATTTATGCTTGCTCCAAGATCACATAAAGCTCTACCAAAGAATTTATTTCCAATTGTGCATGGAATGGTGAAGCTTCCTGGATCTTTGAACTTTGGTGGAAGTTTCTTTGTGATGCACCCAAAAGAGTGTATCTTATTTAACCTTGCACTAAAAAGATAAATTGTAAGTATAGTAGTTAGCAAGGGTCGAGTCCTCAGGGATTGGGTTTTAGTTTCTAAGTTAATAGTTTAAAACTTAAATTCAAGAACAATAAAAGAAAAGGGGTTTTTGAAGCCAGATTTAAACTAAAGTAAATAATAAGAATAAGATGCAAGGCGGTATAACCAGCCAATAAAAATATATATACTAAATTAGGCGGTATAACCAGCCAATAAAAATAAAACAAAGTTAATATACAAATTAGGCGGTATAACCAGCCAATAAAAATAAATATACTTTTAAAAATAAGCAAACTAGAAAAGTAAGAAAACAAGTAAGTAAGAAGAATCAAATATGAAAAATATGGTTAAGGTTTCATTCTCCACCACTAGACATCATTAAGAATCAATTTCAGATCTATCAATATCAACCAACTATCAAAGTTAACAACCGTAGATAACAAGCTCTGTTATCCCAATCTTTCCTTAGTTTGTCGTTAAATAGAACAAGCTCTCTATTTAATCTCTAACCATTAAACAACCTAGAATAAGCTCTCTAAATTCAATTTAATGGCAGCTTTATGATGAGAAAGATAGGTTGATCTAAGCAACAAACACATAAGCTCGGATTGTTCAACTTAGGTTATGTTCCACTTTGCAATTATTGAAAACTTGACCATAATCATTAATCACAAATTGCCACTTATGAATAGGAAATCAAGACAATTACACGGATCAAGACTCCTAAACTAGCAATAGATAATTATCAAGATCTATCTAGTTGTACACCTAAATAAATCAAGACAACATCATGAACAATTCTTGTAGAAGAACATAAGCAACTTTGATAGAGAATTAATGATAGATAGAATCTAAAAATCAATCACAAAACATGTCTAGGGTTTTGAAATCACCCTTAACCAAATAGAAGTTTAGCCTAGCATAGGCATTGTAAACATAAACATAAAATTAAAGAGAATCTAAGAAGGAAATAAAAGAAAGAAAGAAGAAGAAGAAAATAAAGAAAAAGAAAACTAGAGAAAAGAAAGAAGAAGAAAACTTAGAGAATTTTATTACAATGGCTAATTTCCTACCAATCTACAATATGATCCTCTACAATCATCCAAGGCCCTCTATTTATACACATTTTGGAGGGCTAAATGACAAGAGACAAGCTTTACAAATTTCAAAGGTAGGTATAATAGGTGGGTGCATTTTTCTAACAATTTTCGTCATATTGTATGACAATTTTGATCAGCCAACTTGATGGTCGATTTTGTCAATATTGGAGGCCTGATCTGATCACATGGTCATCTAGCAAAATGTTCCCCTGTCAGTTACTGATCCATAGCCATTGGAATCAGCTCATTTTCTGATGTGGATAAGAATATATGGGCAAAATACGAAAACAGGTCAGCACAGACGTCATTGCACATCAGCCAACTTGATGGTCGATTTCGCTAGGGAAAACGACTCTGTTTCAAGAAGTGTAAAACATGAAAAAGATAGATATGCCTCTTAGCTTTGCACGGTTAAAATTTCAGCCTTATTGCTTCAGTGAAACTCCAGATATAGCTGATATGGCAAAAGGTGTCGGAACTGGAACTGAACTGGATTTGCCCTTAATTCTAGTAATCTGAAATCACTCAAAGAAACTTGTGAAAAACACCAAATTACATAAAAATATAAAAGATCATAAACACAATTAGACTAAACAATAATAACTCGTATTTGACACAAAACAATAATAAAACATCACTAAAAACTATATAATTATACGAGTTATCACACCCCCACACTTAGATTGTTGCTTGTCCCTAGCAACGACTCAATAAAAATAAAATAAGAAAATCTAATCTAATCCACTTTCGTAGGAAATCACGGTGGCACTTAGCATGTGACACAAGCCTTTAAACCCCTAGGTGTCCCTAGTGGATGAGTTTAGTCTCGTGAGGGTTTACTAGAACGATACCCACAAACATTGAAAAACTAAAATATAAATAAACTACATATACTAAAAATATTTATTCCTAATCCTTTCAATACAAATTAGAGACAATCTTTGAACAAGTCTTATAAACTAATCAATAGCTTAAAGAATTTCACAAAAATTCATGCTTGAATGTAAATTGTTTGAGTTAAGCCAATATTAACATAACATATCTCAATCAAAATAGTGCATGTTCAAATTTAATCTCAACTTCTCACATGATATACCCTCATGATTTTCACTCTTTAAAGTAGTGGTGAAGTGTTTACACTCAATCAATCTCATGAAAACAGTTCTACCATATTCTTGCTTGTCCACCTATTCTCCACTATTTGGATCATACAACTTCATGAATCAAGAGGTCTTTAATCAAGGTTGTAATGGGGCCAAGGGGTTTGTAATGTGGTTGAATAACAAAAGGATAAAGATATCACAAAGGCTCCAAAGAGTTCATAAAGTTTAGAGACATAATAAGATCATACAAAGAAACTTCTCAAAACTCTTTACAAGTACATAGTCACCTAGGCCGAATATTCATGTTGGGCCTTTTCTTCATTCTAAACAACTTTGTAACATCTTTTTCTTTTTCCACAAATTCAAGAGATGATTCATATTTTTTACTTAGGAATGTATTTTCCAGTATTCCATTTCTTTTTCTCTTGACTTTTCTTTTCTTTTCCCCCCACACTTATTTCTTGTTTCTAACCCAAATTTTCAACTAAAAATATCCCTTGTTTTTTGCAATATGTCTCAAAATATATAATCCATCTTTAGAACAAGGGTAAGGATATAAGTATATTTAGGCTAGGTGTAAGTTGTGGTTACCAATAAAACAGCATATTTAATGTAGGCTCAAATTGGCTCACTAGTGGGGATGTTCTCTTAGAACATTAATAATGGATGGCTGTTTGGCTCTGGTTATAATCCTAATGCCTCTATCATATTCATGTTGTCACATGTATCAATATAGTCTCAAACGGTTTAAAGCAAGTTCTAGAGAATCATGTAATCATAAGAGCACTCAAGAAAGAAATTAGATTGATTTGTATAATGCATCAATCATTATAGGCTCAAAAACTCACAAGGATGATTATAAAAGTCAGATTAAGTCTAAACATGCTTCTTTCTCAATCAACATATCATATTAACATTGGCTCATAAAAAGGTTGACATCAAGCTCAATTCTCATGAAAATCTTCTCACTAATAAATCTGTTTTAGACTTATGCAATTCATATCTCATCATTGTATTAAAAAGGAACTAAAACTCAAAAAAAAAAAATAATAATAATAATAATAAAGACTCATAAAAAAAAAATAGTAGACAAAAATAAAAGAAATCCTAAATCATTCCCCCCACACTTAATTCTTACATTGTCCTCAATGTAAGTCTATTAACCCAAATGAAAGAATCATGTGTAGGAGAAAAGAACTAATAACATAAGAATAGGAACAACTAAGATTCAAAACAAAACAAACTCATGCAACCTAAATAATCCTAAAATACTAAACAAAAATTAACAAGTAAACATAAAAAGATTAAAATCAAACTGACAAGGTATGTCTCAAGTCTCCCTTACTCAGACCTTGTTCAGAATGAATACTTCTAAATTGCTTAAAACACAACAAATTTTTTTTTTTTTTTAAATTAGCAAAATATGTCCCTTACCCCCTACTAAAATATGACATTTTCCCCAATGTCAAATTTTAAAGGTAGAATTTAGGAGATATTACCTGCAGAGGTTGCTAACCACTTATTATAACTGAGACATAACAAACAAAATGTTAGATAATGTCACAAAGACAAAGTGCAATCCACTCCTTGCTCGTCCATATCTCTTTTTCTTTTTCCGAGCGTTTGCGAAACAACCGTAGCAGATAAATACTCATAAGCTTGGAGCTTTTTGAGTAAATCTTCAATGGTTGTAGCAGAAATTATGGTTCTCCTTGCCTCTGAAAACATGAATCCATTATCCACAGCATTATCTAAATATGAAAGCAAATTACTAAAATAACCATTAATATTAAGCAAACCAATGGGTTTCTTATTTGTGACCAAAGATGACCAAGAAGCCACGCAAGCTATTTCTTCCAATGTACCCAGACCTCCTGGTAAAGCAATGAATGCATCGGCAGAATGGTACATGATTGTCATCCGTTCAGGGATACTCCAGACTTGTATTTCCTTACCCACGGTAGGTCCACAAAAACTTGTGAATAGTTTTGGCACGATTCCTAGAACTGGACTTCCTCCGGCGTGTGCTGTTGTAGCGACTGCTCCCATTAAACCCGTACTACCGCCTCCATAAATCAAGTGGATCTTTTGTTGGGCAAGTATTACTCCAACTCTTATGGCTTCATCAGCGAATATGTTATTTTTCCCTAGATAAGCACCTCCAAAGACACAAATTTTTTTAATGCGCTGGGATGAAGTACTTTCCAATTTTTTTTTTTTCCGAGTGCCTGAAAGAGAATGAGTACATGGTGTAATATATAGAGGACTGAGTAGTGAATCAGACAAGAGTAATAATGTCGCCGAAAGTGTATCTGACCTGTCAGAAGAAAATGTTAACCTAACAAAAGATTTTTGCGTGATTTCAGGAAGAAAATCAAAAAGAGAAGAAAAATCAACCGTAAAAGACCAAGAAAAAAAACGAGAATAATTACACAAATCGAACAACACGTAAATTAAACCGGAATGAAGTTATTGCAAATCAAACCAAAAGCTGAGAAGTTATTTATTGTAGTTGTGATTGTGGCTCACATCTTCCTCTGGTTTTACGTCCAGAAACGGCTTAAACGCCTTCTATGAGTCGAGGATATGCTTCCCATCCAGTTTTCTTACAAGCTGGCAAACAGGGTCTTTTAACATCAGATTCCCAAGATGTTGCCATTCCCTTTGGAATTGCGGCCATAAATCAAGAATTTCTCTTTGTACGTCTCCACTAGGATGCGTCTCAAGAGAAAGTTGGATATTACCCAAATTCTCCTTACTCAGTCCATCCTTAATGAATTCAATTTTATCATCTCGATTAGAGGACGGAATCCCAATAGAACTACATTTACCGTTACACGTCCATCGTGCACATTTGTGGCAGTTTGAACTCATGCGCTTTGCTCGTCGCTTCTTTGCAAAAGTGCTTCTACCTGTACCTGGTAAATGCAAAACAGGAAGATATTCATCTTCACGTACCTTGGCTTCAATTATCCAACGTATGTCTCCAGGAATCCCTTTGTGCATAAGCATTCTTAATCTTTCGAATCGAACTTGGTAAAGCTTCAGTAAAATATTTCGAGGAAAAGGAGGAAATCGTTTCTGCAATCTTGTGAGAATATCATCCATCCTGAAAAAAAAATGAAAAAAATTGAAAGAGAAATTGGAAGAGAAATTTATATACAATATCAGTTTTGTGGGTAGCTGATGGAACCGATTTAAATAATCACGGAGTACCGTTATCCGCCATTTAACCGGGGTTAAAAAAATTAAAAATTATATTTACATCTAGTTATTTTCAAAACAAGGATCAGAAAGAAAAACAACATAAAAAGACACAAAAACAAAACACTCTAAATAAAATCCTAAATTCTTCCCCCCACACATAATTTTTACATTGTCCTCAATGTAATGCTATTATCCCCCAATGCAAGAATTAAATGTAAGAGAAAAGAACTATTAAACAAAAGAAAAGAAAAACAATAAAAGATAGAATGATGGTGAGTAAGGAATATGCAAATCTGATATAATAGATGCTCTCCATCCTTTTGGGTTGCCTCCCAAGAAGCGCTTGGTTTATTGTCCTCAGCCTAACTTAGACCCATGCCATTATTATTCAACATACTTTGGCTCAAAAAGTGGAAACTCCTCCACATCTTGTATTGGAAAGTTCTCATAGTAAGGCTTCAATCTATGACCATTCACTTTGAATGCCTTATCTGTTTTTGGGCTTTGGATTTCAACTGCACCATGAGTAAATACATTAGTAATAACAAAAGGTCCAACCCAACGAGAACGTAACTTACCTGGATATAACTTAAGGCGTGAATGGAAGAGAAGAACTTTTTGTCCAACAACAAATTCCTTTTTTGATATCATCTTGTCATGGAATGCCTTAGTCTTTTCCTTGTAAATCCTAGAATTCTGATAGGCATCATTCCTTATCTCCTCTAATTCTTGTAGGTCAAGTTTTCTTTTCTTTCCTGTCTCATCCATCTCCATGTTGCATTGTTTGATAGCCCAATATGATTTATGTTCCAATTCAACCGGAAGATGACAAGGCTTACCATAAACAAGTCGATAAGGAGACATACCAATGGGTGTCTTATATGCTGTCCTATAAGCCCAAAGTGCATCATCAAGTCGTGAACTCCAATCCTTCCTATTTGGATTAACTGTCTTTTCAAGGATGGACTTAACTTCTCGGTTTGACACTTCAGCTTGCCCACTAGTTTGAGGATGATATGAGGTGGAGACCTTGTGTGTGATGTTATACTTCCTCAAAAGTGCTTCCATAGTCCTATTGCAAAAGTGAGTACCTCTATCGCTGATTATGGCCTTTGGCGTTCCAAACCTAGCAAAGATGTTAGTCTTGACAAAATCTGAAACAACTTTAGAGTCATTAGTCCTAGTGGATTTTGCTTCCACCCACTTTGAAACATAATCAACGGCAAGTAAAATATAAAGATTACCAAAAGAAGGAGGAAAAGGTCCCATGAAATCCATGCCCCATACATCAAAAATTTCAACAATAAGTATTGGAGTTTGAGGCATTTGATTTCTAGCACCTAAGTTACCTGTTCTTTGGCAATGATCACATGACTTGCAAAAGAGGTATGCATCTTTGAATATGGTAGGCCAATAAAATCCAGAATCAAGAACTTTCATGGCTGTTCTTTTGGATCCAAAGTGTCCTCCACATGCATAAGAGTGACAAAAGGTGAGAATAGATTGAAATTCAGTTTCGAGTACACACCTTCTTATAATCTGATCGGAGCAATGCTTCCAAAGGTAAGGATCATCCCATATGTAGTATTTGGCATCACTCTTGATCTTATTTCTTTGAGCTTGTGTCAACTCTTGTGGCAACTTCTTGGTAACTAAGTAATTAACAATATCAGCATACCAAGGAGTTGTTGTACTTATAAAAAGAAGTTGCTCATCCGGAAAGTTCTCATTCAAGGGTAGTGCATCCTCTTCATGAACTAAACGGCTAAGATGGTCCGCAACCAGGTTGTCACTACCTCTCTTATCTTTTATCTCCAAATCAAACTCTTGTAAGAGAAGTATCCATCTAATCAACCTTGGTTTGGCCTCCTTTTTAGTGAGTAAGTACTTAAGGGCTGCATGGTCAGAATATACAATTACTTTAGTACCAATTAAATAAGATCGAAAATTTTCTAAAGCAAATACAACAGCCAAAAGTTCTTTTTCAGTAGTGGAATAGTTCAATTGAGCATCATTAAGAGTTCGGGAGGCATAATAAATGGCATGTGAGGCTTTGCCAACCCGTTGGCCCAAAACAACTCCAATGGCATAGTCACTAGCATCACACATGATTTCAAAAGGTACATTCCAATCTGGTGGTTGGATGATAGGAGCTGATGTCAAGAGTCCCTTCAATGTTTCAAACGCCTCTTTGCATTTATCATCAAAGTGGAAAACCACATCTTTTTGTAGTAGCTTGCAAAGAGGTAATGTGATCTTTGAGAAGTCTTTGATAAATCTCCTATAGAAACCTGCATGTCCAAGAAAAGAACGAACCTCTCTCACATTTGTGGGAGGTGGTAAAGAATGCATAATATCTATTTTAGACTTATCAACCTCTATCCCTCTAGAAGAAATAACATGGCCCAAAACTATTCCTTGTTCTACCATAAAGTGACATTTTTCCCAATTCAAAACAAGGTTAGTTTCCATGCATCTTTCAAGTACAAGTGTAAGGTTCTCTAGACATCTATCAAAAGAATCACCATAGACACTAAAATCATCCATAAACACTTCTATGATGTTCTCTACATAATCTGAAAATATGCTAACCATACACCTTTGGAATGTAGCTGGTGCATTACAAAGACCAAATGGCATACGCCGGTATGCAAAAGTACCAAATGGACATGTGAATGTTGTTTTCTCTTGGTCCTCCGGAGCAATGGCTATCTGATTATAACCTGAAAAACCATCAAGAAAACAATAATGAGAATGGCCAGCTAACCTTTCAAGCATTTGATCAATAAAAGGTAAAGGAAAGTGGTCTTTGCGAGTTGTGGAATTAAGTTTACGATAATCAATACAAACTCGCCATCCTGTTTGAATCCTAGTAGGAACAAGTTCATTCTCATTATTTGTTACCACCGTTACACCTGATTTCTTTGGAACCACTTGGACTGGGCTCACCCATTTGCTATCCGAGATAGGATAGATCACTCCAACATCTAGGAGCTTCAGTATCTCCTTTTTCACAACCTCCATCATAGGAGGGTTCAATCTTCTTTGTGCTTCTCTTGTTGGTTTGGACGCCTCCTCTAACAAAATCCGGTGCATGCACATAGATGGGCTTATTCCCTTGATATCGGCAATTGTCCAACCAATTGCTGTTTTATGCTCTCTAAGCACCCGGAGAAGTCGCTCTTCTTGCAAAGGTGTGAGCTCTTTGGCAATGATGATCGGTAGTGTGTCCTTTTTACCTAAGAATACATATTTCAAGTGGTTCGGTAGTGGTTTCAACTCTAAAGTTGGTGCCTGCAAAATGGAAGGTAGAAGTTTCTCATTAGATAAAGGCAAATCAATAAATGAAACATCAAACCTTGTATCTTTAGGTTGCAGCGAGTGTAAAGATTCTAGTGCCCCTTCCACCTGGTCACTCAAGGCTAGTTTAGCATTCCCCATTCCGAGATGGTTGCTAAGGACTATTTCCACACTATCTTCACCATCTAGCTCATAAGCTTGCTGCACTAGTGAGTCAATTATATCAATATTAAAAACAGAATGCACATCACTAGGATATCTCATGGCCTCAAAAATGTTAAAGCGAATTATTTCACCATCAAATTCCATAGTTAAAGTGCCATCATGTACATCTATTTTAGTTCTTGCTGTTTTCAAGAATGGTCTCCCTAATAGAATAGGTGTGGGATTAGAAGACATCTCATCTTCCATCTCAATAACATAAAAGTCAGCGGGAAAAACCAATTCATTAACCTGTACAAGAACGTCTTCTACAACTCCTCTTGGATAAGTGTTAGAACGGTCAGCAAGTTGTATTATAAAACCGGTTTCCTCTAATGGTCCTAGATTCAATGAAGCATAAATTGAATATGGCATGACATTAATAGATGCCCCTAGATCTAGCATAGCACGCTCAAACCTGGTGTTGCCTATCTTACAAGGAATGGTAAACATACCTGGATCCTTGCATTTAGGTGGGAGTTTCTTTTGAAGAACAGCTGACACATTCTCCCCCACACTTACCTTTTCATTCCATTTCAACTTCCGTTTAGATGTGCACAACTCTTTTAGGAACTTGGCATATCTTGGCACTTGCTTGATAGCATCTAGTAAAGGAATGTTCACCTCTACTTTCCGGAAAGTTTCCAAAATTTCCTTCTCTTGCTCCTCCTTCTTGGACTTTGCTAACCTGCCAGGAAAAGGTGGAGGAGTTATATAAGAAGGAAAGGATGGTTTAGGAATTACCTTTTTTAGTGGCTCGTTGGGATGTGAAGAGGATGCCATGGTATTGTTCTCCTCTTGAGCACTATCATTTTGTGGTGTCTCTAGCTGTTTCCCACTTCTTAAAGTTATAGCATTGGCATTCTCTCTTGGATTCACTATGGTTTGGGAAGGTAATTTCCCAGAATTCCTTGCTTGCATTTGACTCATGGTTGTTGCCAATTGCCCTATTTGAGTCTCCAAATTTCGAATACTTGTCTTTGTTTCCTGTTGAAATTGAATTGTATTAGTAGAAAGAGCTTTAACAAGATCTTCAAGAGAAGTACCTGAATTTTGGATGGGTGGTAGTTGTTGTCGGGTTTGGTATGGTTGTTGCACTCTTTGCTGAAAACCCGGTGGCCTGTGGTCAAATGGTGGAGGAATAGTTTGTGATTGGTTCCCTTCATAATTGAAGTTTGGATGATCCCTCCATCCTGGATTATAAGTGTTTGAGTAGGGATCATATTTCCTTGATTGGTTCTGAAGTCCACCCATGGCATTCACATGTTCATTGGTATCCTCTTGAAGTGTTGGACACATATCAGTTTGGTGCCCTATGTTTGAACATATGCCACAAGCCTTTATTTGTTGTATTTTACCTACAGCCAATTGTTGAACAAGAGAAGTCAGTTTATCAAATTTTTGTTCAAGGGATGATATACTTACCTCATTAACTCTCTTAGGTTGTGGTGGTGGATCTTGTCTCATTGAGAACTGTTGAGAATTGGCTGCCATGTTAGAGATTAATGTTCTAGCAGCCCTGGGAGTCTTATCAACTAGAGCTCCCCCACTAGCGGCATCTATCATACTTCTCTCCATGGGCATGAGACCTTCATAGAAGTATTGGATGAGAAGTTGTTCACTTATTTGATGGTGTGGACATGATGCACAAAGTTTCTTGAACCTCTCCCAATATTCATATAAGGACTCTCCGTTGTATTGCCGAATCCCACATATCTCTTTCCTAATGTTGGCAGCCTTAGATGCTGGGAAATACCTTTCCAAGAATGCTTTCTTCAAATCATTCCATGTAGTGATGGTCCCGGATGGTAGATAGTAGAGCCATTCCTTTGCTGAATCAGCTAGAGAGAATGGGAAGGCTCTCAACTTAACTTGCTCTTCCGTGACCCCTGTTGGTCTCATGCTCGAGCAAACTACATGGAATTCCTTGAGGTGTTTATTTGGATCCTCTCCTGCAAAACCATGAAAAGTTGGGAGAAGATGAATCAAACCAGATTTTAATTCAAAAGCTACCTCAAGATTAGCATATTCAATGCATAATGGTTGTTGACCCAAGTCCGGAGCGGCTAGCTCCTTGAGAGTTCGGTTGTCAGCTGCTGCCATCTCTCCTTGCTTCTCTTGGATGTTTTGGATCAACTCCTCGATTGGTTGTTGGTGAGAAGTTATAAATTCCCGAATTTTCCTAAGTCGTAAGTCTTCTTCGGGAGCTTGGAACATTCACTAATAAAAAAAAATAAGAAAGTAAATAATTAGAACAGAAAATAAGAATAAACCAATAAACTAATAAACTAAAGAAAGCAATCCCCGGCAACGGCGCCAAAAATTTGATGCACCCAAAAGAGTGTATCTTATTTAACCTTGCACTAAAAAGATAAATTGTAAGTATAGTAGTTAGCAAGGGTCGAGTCCTCAGGGATTGGGTTTTAGTTTATAAGTTAATAGTTTAAAACTTAAATTCAAGAACAATAAAAGAAAAGGGGTTTTTGAAGCCAGATTTAAACTAAAGTAAATAATAAGAATAAGATGCAAGGCGGTATAACCAGCCAATAAAAATATATATACTAAATTAGGCGGTATAACCAGCCAATAAAAATAAAACAAAGTTAATATACAAATTAGGCGGTATAACCAGCCAATAAAAATAAATATACTTTTAAAAATAAGCAAACTAGAAAAGTAAGAAAACAAGTAAGTAAGAAGAATCAAATATGAAAAATATGGTTAAGGTTTCATTCTCCACCACTAGACATCATTAAGAATCAATTTCAGATCTATCAATATCAACCAACTATCAAAGTTAACAACCGTAGATAACAACAAGCTCTGTTATCCCAATCTTTCCTTAGTTTGTCGTTAAATAGAACAAGCTCTCTATTTAATCTCTAACCATTAAACAACCTAGAATAAGCTCTCTAAATTCAATTTAATGGCAGCTTTATGATGAGAAAGATAGGTTGATCTAAGCAACAAACACATAAGCTCGGATTGTTCAACTTAGGTTATGTTCCACTTTGCAATTATTGAAAACTTGACCATAATCATTAATCACAAATTGCCACTTATGAATAGGAAATCAAGACAATTACACGGATAAAGACTCCTAAACTAGCAATAGATAATTATCAAGATCTATCTAGTTGTACACCTAAATAAATCAAGACAACATCATGAACAATTCTTGTAGAAGAACATAAGCAACTTTGATAGAGAATTAATGATAGATAGAATCTAAAAATCAATCACAAAACATGTCTAGGGTTTTGAAATCACCCTTAACCAAATAGAAGTTTAGCCTAGCATAGGCATTGTAAACATAAACATAAAATTAAAGAGAATCTAAGAAGGAAATAAAAGAAAGAAAGAAGAAGAAGAAAATAAAGAAAAAGAAAACTAGAGAAAAGAAAGAAGAAGAAAACTTAGAGAATTTTATTACAATGGCTAATTTCCTACCAATCTACAATATGATCCTCTACAATCATCCAAGGCCCTCTATTTATACATATTTTGGAGGGCTAAATGACAAGAGACAAGCTTTACAAATTTCAAAGGTAGGTATAATAGGTGGGTGCATTTTTCTAACAATTTTCGTCATATTGTATGACAATTTTGATCAGCCAACTTGATGGTCGATTTTGTCAATATTGGAGGCCTGATCTGATCACATGGTCTTCTAGAAAAATGTTCCCCTGTCAGTTACTGATCCATAACCATTGGAATCAGCTCATTTTCTGATGTGGATAAGAATATATGGGCAAAATACGAAAACAGGTCAGCACAGACGTCATTGCACATCAGCCAACTTGATGGTCGATTTCGCTAGGGAAAACGACTCCGTTTCAAGAAGTGTAAAACATGAAAAAGATAGATATGCCTCTTAGCTTTGCACGGTTAAAATTTCAGCCTTATTGCTTCAGTGAAACTCCAGATATAGCTGATATGGCAAAAGGTGTCGGAACTGGAACTGAACTGGATTTGCCCTTAATTCTAGTAATCTGAAATCACTCAAAGAAACTTGTGAAAAACACCAAATTACATAAAAATATAAAAGATCATAAACACAATTAGACTAAACAATAATAACTCGTATTTGACACAAAACAATAATAAAACATCACTAAAAACTATATAATTATACGAGTTATCACTTTGGAAGGATAGCACTGCACTCCTCAGTAAGTGCAACAATCTCAAATTCACCCAATTTCCTTTTCTTGGACAATATGTCTTTCATAAACTTGACATAGCTTGGCATTTGTTCCAAAGCTTCAGCAAAAGGTATATTAATATGAAGCTTTTTAAATACCTCAAGAAATTTCTGGAACTGCTTGTCAAGCTTGTTCTTTTGAAGGCACTGAGGAAAGGATGGTGGTGGATAACATTGCTTCTTTTCTACTTCTTGAGCCTTTTCATTTTCTTTTCCCCCCATAATTTTTTCTTCAAGAGGCTTGGGTGGCAATTCTGGAACTTTATTTTGAAAACACGGAGGAAAGGGTAGTGGTGGGTAGATTAGAGGTTTCTTTTATTGAATTTTCTCATTATGCTTCTTGCTATCCACTTCTACTTCTTTTCCACTCCTGAGTGTAATTGCATTGCAATGCTCTTGTCTGTCTTTCCTAGGATTGGTTTCAGTATCACTTGGAAAGGATCCCCTAGGACGATTGTTAATTGCATTAGCAAGCTGGCCCATTTGTGTCTCAAGATTTTTAAGTGTTGCTGCTTGACTCTAAAGTGTCGCTGCATGAGTCTGATTTGTCACTTCTTGACTAGCCATGAACTTTGTAAACATCTCTTCAATGATGTCTTCTTTTCTGGAACAGGAGCACGAGCTTGTGACGAGAACCAAGGAAGGATTGTTGGCTTAGCAAAGGATGAAGACCCTTGATTGTTATCCCACGAAAAGTTTGGGTGATTTCTCTAACCCGGATTGTAATTGGTGGAATAAGGATTGTTCTGCTGTCTATTATAGTTTCCAACATATTGCACTGATTCGGAGTTGGTTGGGCATCTATCACTGGTGTGTCATTCTCCACATAATTCACAAGATACAAATGGGCTCTGGAAGGCATGAACACTTACAATATCGAATTTCTTAGCTAATGCAGCTATCTGGGCACTTATGGTACTCATTGCATCCAAGTCATGAATCCCTGTAGCTTTCTTTAGTACAAGTCTTTCTGATCGCCATTGATAATTATTAAATGCCATCTCTTCAAGCAAATCATAGGCCTCAGCAGGCAATTTTCCCATTAATGCTCCACCTGCAGTGGCATCAATATTGGTTCGAATTGGTCCTAACAACCCACTGTAGAATGTTTGCACCCAAAGCCATTCTGGTAACCCATGGTGAAGACATCTTCGAAGTAAATCCTTGAATCTCTCCCAAGCTTCATATAGCGATTCAGAATCAAATTGCATAAATGATGTGATATCATTACGCATCTTAGCTGTCTTCGCTGGAGGAAAATATTTGGCAAGAAATTTCTAGGCCAAGTCATCCCATGTAGTGATAAAGCCAGCGAGAAGTGAATGTAAACAACTCTTGGCCTTATCCTGAAGTGAGAAAGGGAAGAGTCTCAGTCTAATGGGATCGTCAGAAACTCCATTGTGTTTGAAAGTGTCACAAATTTTCAGAAAATTCACAATGTGAGCATTCGGATCATCGTTAGGTGGCCCGCCAAACTAAACTGATGTTTGGATCATCTGAATAATGGCTGGCTTTATCTCAAAATTGTTAGCTTGGATGGCAGGCCTCAGTATACTGGTATGGAGTTCTTGCATGAGAGGAACAACAAACTCTCACAAAGTCTTTGTATCATTTTCTTTAGCCATTATATGGTTATTAGTTAAGACTTGTAAATTCTCCCTTCGATGTCGATGAAAAGTTCTTTCCGGTTCTGGATCAAAAGGGGTAAGTTCGAAACTTCTAGATCTCTACATTCAACAACCAATAGTACTTGAAAATAAGAAAAAGAAAATTTGGATTAAGACTAAGAATGCTTGGTATTAATATTAACAAAAATAATAAAATAATTCCCCGGCAACGGCGCCAAAAACTTGTTGTCAGACTTTACTACGCAAGGGCACGTTATCGCAAACAAGTAATACAGTGGAAGTAGAGTGTCGAAACCACGAGAAATTGTTATTAAATTCGTTAAATACTAAAATTAAAATAGCTTAATATTATCCAAATAATTAATTAAAAATTTGTGAATTGGAACTAAATTAAATAAAAATAATAAGCAAAGAAAGTAAATAAAAATTGGATTTATTTCAATGGAGAAAAACCTAGGATTACAATTTCCCTCAACACTCCGCTTGAACGTTTCCTACCCTCTTAACTTGATTAATGACAATGAGTTGTTAATCTAGAGTTCTAATCTATTTATAAGGATCTTCCGATGGTCTTATAAAAATATCCTTCTTAACCAATTAACTATATTCCTATGATAATTTAATTAAAGAATAACTCATTAAGCTTAGACTCTAAAATTGATTACACATGACATGTAAGTGTATCCCTACCCTACATGCATATCAATTCATCCTAATAAATGAATATGAAACATGTATTATGCAATCCATGTCTAACACTAATCTCCCTTTTCCAAGTTGTATTTAGGTTAACAAATCAGTTTAATTGGTGATCAAGCAATTAAAAGCATTAAGCACAAGATTGCATAAACAACTGAAATATCATTAAATCAAACTAGAGAGTAAAATAATATAAACTATGTGTTGAGTTCCATTGCAATCCTAGAAAAGGAATTTAGTTCATGCTAAATAATAAAAATATAAAACAAAGGAGTTTCACCATCATCAATATTACAAGAAAGATAAAGAAGAGTAAAAAAAAAAAACTAAGGTTTGTCAGGTCTTCAGTCTTCAATCCTTCAAAATCTCCTTAGCTCCTTGAAATCTTTTGGTGGCTACTCTCCTCTTAAGAAAATTGGGTTTATAGAACTTAATTCCCCTTTATTTTAGCCTTAAAAGGTCTTATTTATAGAGCTTTAGACCCCTAGAGTCAGAAACTTTGCATCCAAGCAACAAGTAAGTGTTTTTTTGTCTTTTTTCTTTTTGTTCAGGCTGACGCACGAGCGCCGCGACGCCCATGAATCTGACTTGCTAGCGCTGCGACGCCATCCCCTAGGTTTGCTGCACTTCGTTTATGTCGTCTTCTCGCACTTCCTCAACTGATTTGGATAGGTAAATCTTGTCCGATTTGGAAGAATAAACTACCATTGAAAAGGTATGGAAATTATCTTCAAAAGTAAGGAGGAAGTTTTCTTGAATAAAGACTTTAAGATCATGCTTTCCAAGAAGCAAGCTCCGGAGGTCAAATCTGCCTATACGTTGCTTTGCACCATTTTTCGTCTTTTCGCACCGCAAAACTCGTTCTCACTTTGGACATATAAAAAATACAAAAATACTAATTTAATAACTAATTTTAAACATGAAATAAATAAATAAAATTAATATAAAAAACAATTAAAACTAATTATTTCCAAATAAAAATCTCAAGGACTTAGCCGATTTGAATGCACAAAATGTTGTAAAATAACTATATTTATAGAGTTATCAAACATACCAAGTAAGCTTGTACCTTGTAATATTATATATATATATATATATATATATATATATATATATGATTTCTTCATTTCATCATTTCTTTTTCATTTTTTCTTTTTTTTATAAATAAATATAAAAAAGATATATTTTATATTAGAATTTAAATTCATTTGTCAATCTATAATTGATTTATAAAAATATTAATTTACTTTAATTTTATAAAAAATATTTTTTGTTTTTTCATTTCTTCCCTTTTTTCTTTTTTCCCTTTCCCTTTCTTATAAATAAATAATAATTTATATTATGATTTGAATTAATTTTGCAATAATTAAATAATTTATATAAAAATATAAAATATTTATTTACATTAATTTTATAAAAAAGTTTTGTTTTGTTTTGTTTTTCTTTTTCTTTTCCTTTTCCTTTTCCTTTTCTTTTTCCTTTTCATTCATTCTTTTTTTCTTTTTCTTTTTTTATAAATAAATTATTTTGTAAAAAATACTTTTTGTTTTCTTTTTTCTTCTTTCTTTTTCTTTCAATGTTTTTATAAATAAATTAATTTTATAAAATATTTTTTTTTCTTTCTTTCTCTTCTCCCCACCTCATTCTCGCCAACCAAGGGTGATTTCAAATCCCTAAACATGATTGTTAGTTAATAAATTTCAGATTTTCTTTCAGCTCTCTTTTGAATTTGTTATATTCTGCTGATTGTATGTCATAAATTGCTCTTTTATTTATTTAGGTGCGCAACTAGATGAATATTATAGTGGTTTGATTGCTAGTTTACTGTTTTGATCGGTAATTATCAAGATTCCTAAACATAAGTAGCAAATTGTCATCAATGATTATGGGATATTTTCATTCGATACAATGTAGAGTATGGCTCAAGTTAAATAAATCGAGCTTTTTGTTTATTGCTTGATATAATATATCTTTCTAGATTGAATACTTTCATTGAATTAAATTTAGAGAGCTTATTCTAGGTTGTTCATTGGAAAGAGATTGGGTAAAAGCGCTTATTCTTTTTCCCAACAATAAAGTAAGGAAAGATTCGAGACAACGCTTGTGGTTGTCTTAGGGTTATTATCTTCAAAAGAGAGAGTGAAAGATAATTATGATTATTTGCTATATTTCATGTTTAGAGGTGGAGAATGATTCCTTAACCATACTTTTTATGTTTAAGTACCCACATAGTCCCTGTATTATAGTGAAAAGAGTAATTTAGTCCTTGTACTATAAAAGTGAGTAATTTAGTCCCTGTACAATTGAAATAGGTGCAAATAAGTAAAATTGATAACGATGTTAATGAAAAACCGTTAAAATGCTGATGTGGACTTGTAAAATCTAATATTATTAATGACTTGGAATAAAATATGACTTGAAATATATCTAAATCTGTTAGATTTTACGAGTCCACGTCAGTATTTTAATGGTTTTTCATTAAAACCGTTATCAATTTTACTTATTTGCATCTATTTCAATTGTACAGGGACTAAATTACTCACTTTTGCAATGCAGGGACTGATTTACTCTTTTCACTACAGTACAGGGACTATGTGGGTACTTAAACCTACTTTTCATCATACTTGTTACTTGTTATATTTAAATTTCTGTTTCTTTAAGTTTTACTTTACTTTTAAGTTTTCTTTTTTTCTTTATATCTCAAAACAATTCGAACCCTTCCCCCCCCCAACAAAGTTTAGTTTAGCTGTTTTGTGAGTTTTGCATCAATTAACATATAAATTAAGAACAATCTCTGTGGATTCGACCAATGCTTACTACTATACACAATAACGACCATAATTTAGTGCAAGGATTTAAAAGATACATTATTTTGTGTATCAAACACCTCATTCTTATTTTTCATCAAATAAAGCCAAGTCATACGTGTGCACTCATCTACAAAGATCACAAACCATCTAAAACCTGAAGAAATCGAGATGGGAGCCGGTCCACAAACACCTAAGTGAATTAATTTAAATGGTGTCTCACATTTTTTTTCAAACTTATTGGGTAAGAAACATGACGACTCTTGGCCATAATGTAAGTTTCACACCTAAAATCAAGCTCATGTAAGTTGAAAAACAAACTTGGAAACAAATGCCTTAAGTAAGAAAATGATGGATGTCCCAGTTGACGATGCCACAACCAAATCTGTTGTTCTTTGTTACCAGTGCGACATGCAATGTTTGCTCGATCAAAGTTGAGATCATCCATGTAGTACAGCCCCTCTCTTTTGGTACCACGACCAATAATCTCCTTGGTGAGAATATCCTGAAATAGACAGAACTTAGGACAAATTAGTGCACAACAATTCAATTCCTCAGTAACTTGGCCTACAAATAATTTATTTGAAAGAGATGGAACTAATAAAAGTGTTTGGTGGTGAAAAAGAGGGTGAAACTGCCACTCTTCCAGCCACTGTAACTGGGTATGTCACTCCATTAGCATTGGCAATGCATGTTCGTTTTGGTTGAATGGTTTCAACACAATCTCGTGGATCAAACGTCATGTGATCACTCTCACCTGAATCAACAATCTAATCATGGTTACCTGAATCATTAAGAACCATAGATTTGGTTCCACAGTAGGCTAAGAGTCTTTTTATGGTATAAGGGAAAGTTGAGATTCAGTGTTTGCCATAGTAGGAGGAGAATCTCTAGTGTTCACTAATACGGCTCGACCAGCTACACGTTTCCTTTTTTCCTTAAGTTAGTTCCACCATTCTAGATATCCATGCAGCTTACAACAGGTATCTCTAGTTTGTTTCATATTCCCATAGTGTGTGCAAACCCCTTTCTCTGCTTGTGACTCCAACTTTGTCGATGTATTAGGCTTCCCATTGGATATCAAATGAAGTGAAGATTGATATTGTGGCTTTTGTCCTCATTTTGAGATCATAATAGCACCAGGCACGATATCTCCTTTTGTCAACATCACTGTTTGTCTTAAATCTTCCCGGCCAACATGTACAATGGCTTGTTCTACTGTAGAAAATGGCTGAAGTTGAAGCACATCTCCTCGAATCTTGTCAAGACGACCATCTAATCCATCCAGAAATGTATAAACTCTATCTTTTTGTAAAATAGAGTTATACTTCTATATATCAGTGTCACATTTCATCGGATTTGGATGATCAAAATCGATTTCTCTCCAAAGGCCTTGAAGATTGTTGCAATATGTCTTAATAGATCCTCCACCTTGTTAAGCCTTGTCACCTTCCACTTGAGATCATAAACTTGTGAGGTGTCGCTGCCATCAAAATATGTTGTAGCAACCACGTCTCATACTGCTTTCGTCGTTGAGAATCTGATGTAGATGTCGATCAGTTTTGGATCCATAGAGTTGATCAACCATCACTTCACCACTGCATTTCCAGTTCTCCATTTTTTGAAACTAGGATCTGTCTCATGGGGTTGTGGAAGATCCCTATTTATGTATCCAAACTTATCTTTACTTGAGATGTACATCTCCCTGACTTGGGACCAAAGTCCAAAATTGATGTCATCCAGATTAATGCCAATCGGTGCAGTGATAGATTCATGACAAATTGTGCTTGATGTCTGGTTCAACATCTATGACATTCTGGATGTTAAGTCTACAAGGATTGAATTCTCTCCTTCGAAATTCTCTATTGAAGGAGTACATTCTCCTATTGCTCTTAATTTCTCGTATTTTTCTTTTCTTTCTACTATTCCACAAAAAGAAACCCACAACTCCTAGAGTCTAGGCTTCGATACCATGATAAAATGGTTCATTTTTATTATTATCACTACTTTTTTCTGAATACAAGAGACTACTTATCTAACATGTACAGAAACCTATCTTTGGAAGATAATAACTACTATACATAAATTTAGGCAAAGATTATTGGATTTCACAATTAGTGGAAACAAATAAAAAGAATCTCTATAATCTCTCCACAATATCTTCTATTACAGCTCATACCAATAATAGTTTAATGAGATTTTTGTATTGTGGTAGGAGCATTTGGAAAACAATGAGGGGGATCTTGAGTTATTTGTTTACATTCCGTAAATGACTGCTTTTAGTTTTTTAGTGCTTTTATTGTATGACTTGAAAGTTCGCTTTGAAGTTCATGTATTACTTGTGTGATTTCCTGACCACCATCTACATCTACGATTTTAATGTTATAAGTGTCCATCTTAAATCTCGGGTGTTTGAAGCTAACTGAAGGAGGCATGCTAGATTAAAACAACTTTAATCTATCGTTTAAACAATTTTAAACATGATTAAAGTCATTATACAGCTGCTGTCCAGATTTAACAAAATTGAAGAAAACAACTTTTCTTTTAAATCCTTTGGAACCCAAATCATGCAAAAATCAATACACAACACAATAACCTGTATATCACCAAGAATTGACATGCACAAACCTCATGTAAACAACAGAACCTTGGCTCTGATACCACTGTTGGGTTATGCTACTCTCGGGCTCATGCTTAAACATAATAATCAAAATGCAGCGGAAGTAAACAAAGAAGCACTTGGAGCACAACAAGATCTTAGGCTTGTCTTTAGCATAGGTTTATAGCATTCAAAACAAAATAAATCACCTATATGATTTAGAAGTTACCTACTTAAGATATCGTAACCTTAAGTTGCATATCCAAATCCCAATTTGCTCTCAAGTCCAAGATCCAATTCGAATAAGATCACAAGAAGCACAATTGTCCTTCCTCTAGAACTAGTCCACACGAACAGCTGATGGATCCTTCTCTAAGGTATGGTGATTCACTTGTGCTAGCAACTTGATCCTAAGATCACAATCAAAAGATCTATCTTTTGTGTTTATCTTCCTAAATCAATCTCACTCAACAAGGTGAAGAAGCGGCAAGAAAACATCAAGGACAAGAGGAATTGCGGCAAGCACAAATTCTGCAGGGAGGTGGAGATATACTATTTTTGCTAGGCTAGGGTTCTCTTCTTGAAACCAGCTTTCTCTCAAGAAAAAATCAGAATATCTCAAGTAGAATTACAAGCTTAGATTGCGGCTACAGCCTCTATATCTGATATATAAGTAGGCGCAAACCCTGATCCCCTCTCCCTAAGCTTGGCCGGCCCCTGTAGCTTGTTGCACAAGATTTTCATTAATCCACTTGGATTTAAACTATTTAAATCTAATATGGATAAATAATCCCAATATATTATCTAATAATATTAATGGTCCATTAACCTTAATGCCTTAAGTTGGGCCAACCATCCTTAGTGGACAGTCCTAAATTAGAATAGTCACTTTGGACCCATTCTAATTTATCATGCGTATTTATTGGATAGATTAGTTTCCAAACGAAAGTAATTTAATTCTCAATTAAATTTATTTCTCCTCATGAACAATTCATGTCATTAATCTATTAATATCATCTCATGACATTATTCCAATATAGCATAGTCATTCGAAATTCACCTTGTACATCACTATGTCAAAGTCGACTATACTAGATAAGACTTCTTGATTCCTCTTATCTTATTAAGACATTGTCCTTAGATTTCTCAAATCTCAATTATGTCTTAATCTCTCTCAATTGAACTTCTTCAATTAAGTCCTCAATATAGATCTTTTATTCCATTTAAGTTTTACCTTAATAGAATACTATGTTTAATCCATACATATCTGTTCTTATGTGTGTGACCCTCTAGGTTCCCAATATGTTGGAAATGAACATAAGTTAATCTTATTAACTTGTTTTCATAGATCATGAGCGGGATCTAGCAACCTATCATGACCACCCAAATATTGTGAAGTCAGCGTGACCTTTTAGAACCTTTCAGCAACCAGCCTATCAGTGTAATACGGTCCTTTCACCATATATCCCGGATAACGCATGAGCATGGTGCAATGTCTACTCATGATCAATCCATATTAGTTCTTCGCAACTTATGATTAACCTTATGAATTTAGAGAAACAACTTTCTCCTAAATCCATCATGCTTTGGCCAAAGACTTAATCAAGTTAATCGTAGTCAAGAACAAATGAGATATGTCTCCATTACCACAGGGAGTGGTGAATCCTCTCTGGATCACTCATTCATCTTCGTATGGTTCATGTCATACCCAATAACACCTTACCATAAGCATCCTCATGTTTGGGACCCGTTCGTGATGAAATCTAAGTATGACACTCTCCATACAAGATGACCTAGTATCACAAGTCTGAGGACTAATTTACACGACTGGTACTAAGAGAACATTATCATAGACACTAGAGTGATATTACCAAATGAAGTTCTCTTGGAGGGCCATGTTTAGTGAACTTGTTCAACAGACAAGAACATATGTTATTCCAAGTATCCCATACTTCAACCTGTATGAGATCGGTTGCTTACTTCATAAGTAATAAGGCTTAACATATACTAGTCTTTGAGCATTGCCAATGCCCCTTCTTGGCAATACGATGACCAGGAACAGTTTCAAGAACAAGGCTTTGATGCATAAGGATCTCATAATTATAACTCTTTATAATTCCTTTGCAAGGCCATTATGTTCTATGGGCTTCATCCGATTAGTACTTAATAACTCCTTATTACTGTTCTAACATGAAGGAAAACCTTCTATCACTATCTTCATAGTGAAGGGTATGCTTTATTGACTGTGTATCACAAGCTCAATCTGATTGGCTCTAGCCACGTGTTATCACCTGTTTGGTCAATGCCACATCATCATCTAATATTAAACGGTGTTAGGTCAAGGTACCACATTGATGCACAGTTTGATAGTACAGGTACCACATTGAATATTTTTAAAGTTCAGGTATCATATTGACAAATTTGATAAACTTCAAGGGCTATTCATGACATTATCCCATTTATATTTGTACCTTAGTAGTAATTTGTATATCCATGGTCATTTTTTATATATTGTTTTCAATACATAAAAATTAATAATTTTTAACAAAAATAAGGTTATTCCCGAGTTAAAATAATTCATGAGTTCTCTACTGGGTCTGTCAGGGAGGATATCATCAATTATCATTAATAACGGAATATCTCTTTTTTTGAAAACGAGGGTGATTCGGAGAATTCCAAAATAAATAAAAGTTTCTCTGTTTTGCCGGGTCTACAGCAAAACATGGAAAACAATTTGCACTAATAAATTCTGGATCATTCTCAAATAATATGATTGTTTTATTATAAAAATAAAAAAACAAAAAAAAAAGAGGGAATTATTTTTAAATATCAAATATATAACCAAACTTTTACCGAGACTCGAGATAACACATTATTAATAAGGTACCATTTTATACGGGCGTTGTGGGGTGCTAATCCTTCTCCGCATGTACCCGACTCCCAAACCCGCTTTTTTTTTCTCTCTGGTTCAAAGCGCAGACTTCGAAACTGGTTTTAAAAAATGTTTTAATTAATTTTAAAATATTTTACAAAAATTGGTTTTAATAGGTGACTGATCACACCTAGCCAAAAATGATTGGTGGCGACTCCATTTTCTTTTTCGAGGTTGTTTTCCGAACCCTCAATTTTATTTAAGAGGAATTAAGTCGTCTTTTCCTCTTTTCCATTTTTTAATGTCACTTGACGGGATCCCGCGACGGGAATTTTCGTTAAGGCATAGTGTTTTTGGCACTTTTCAAACCATTAAAGGGTGAAATGATATATCTGTTTGTTATAACGTGCAAATTTGAAGATCCGTTCACTAGACACAAATATGGAGCCGCCACCAATATTTTTTGCTAGATGTGATTGGCCACCTATATAAATCTATTCTCTCTAAAGAAATTCAAAACTTGACTAAAGCGTTTTCAAAAGAATAAGTTCTAGTCTACATCTTAGAACTACATTTGAGAGTATGGTTACGTATGAGAAATAATTAGCACTCTCACAGCGCCCGTCCAAAGGACGGCTTATGTTCCTCTAAAATGGTTTTAAATAAATTGTCTTATTTATTCTTAATTTCATTAAATATTGAAAAATTCCTAGGTTATCTCCATCAAGCTGGTAAAATTCCAAAAGAAATTTCCACACTTCAAGAGTTTTCAAGAGAAATTAATCTTTCCTCTGAAGATACTACGTTGTTCGATTGAATTATTATTTAAATTATTTAAATGTTAAAATATTAGAAAAATTCTTAGATCCTCACCACTAATTTGAAAAGAATTCCTAAAAATTTTCTCAACTCAAGAATGTTCAGGTGAACTAATTTTCTCCTTAAAGAGGCTCCGTCGTAGGATTTTATTTTGTATTTTATAAAAGAGGTTTTTATCTTGATTTACTTTTATTTAAAAATAAAAATTACAATTCTGAAAAATCTTCAAAAAAATTTCTCACCTAAAAAATTCTAAAAAAAATCATCCATTCGTGATTTCTTAAAATTTTATCATCAAAATATATTTTTTTATGTTTGAAACAATTAACTCTTTTATTTTAACTCATTCAAAAGAATCCTAAAATTCTAAGCATAATAAAAAAATTAATTAAATAAATCAATAATAAATAAAATAACTAATAACTAATAAATAACTAAATAACAAATGATGGAATATTAAAATAAATAAATAAAAAAAAAATAATGAAAATAATGTAAAATAGAATAATAATAATAAAATAAAATAAATCTCTTTTTTTCAGAATGCCAATGCTCACCTAAAAGTTCCTCAGCCTCCCCCAAAACAAAAAATCTTTCCCTACCTCATGGATGGGGAAGACTACCACGTCAAAGCGCTCTAAAGAAGTAAGCATGATGCATTAATCCCACATCAAACATGAAAGGGAAGGTCTTTGGGCATATAAATGGATGCGCTGCACATCTCACTAGACACATCTTTTAGGAGAAGAGTAATGGCCGCTTGACAAGTGGTACTAGAGATAACCCTTGACTGCTTGATTCCACGCCGATCGTCTCAACGGGTGGGGTAGGCAAGATGGACCAGGCGTGGGGTAGGCAAGATGGACCAACTGTGACCCCACGTCGAACACCCAGGGGGGATAGGCAAAAAGATAGACAAGTTTGTGATGGAGTGTCACAAGATTGGGTAGGGAGAAATGTCACGCTAAAGTGCTCTAAAAAATTAGCAAGGTGAATTACTCTCACATCAGATATAAAAAAAAAAAAAAAAAAAAAAAAAAGTCATGGCCCCATGAACCGTATGCGTCCAAAAACATCTACTGATTATATCATCAAAGCATTTTTTCATCTTAGAATATGTTAAAATAACTTGAATTTCAAACTAATCAAATGGACTCTCCAATCATTTGTAATGGAATTGGATGGAGAACCTAGCAACGAGACTAGAAGCCAGCTGAGAAGTGGGAATGAACCAGTAGGAGCTGATATTGAGCTGGAGGAACTGATGTTGGGGGCTAGCGAGCAACATACTGAGCTGAATACTACCAGACTGGACATTGGTGAGCTGGATGTGGATAAACTAAAGGCTACCAAGCTGGATGATAGCCATGAAGAGGAATGTAAATACTAGCTGAGTAGCTGGTATCTAGAAGCTACTGAATAAATGATTATAGGACAGCTGTTAAGTCTGTTATTGCTAAATTCTAGAAGTTGGCTAATTTGTTGAATTCCATGTATTTGGTATAGCATATATACCATCACTATATACTGAAGAATTCATGAATGAAAATATCAAATTATTTCTCTTTTGTTATCTCTTTCTTCTCTCTCGTCTTTTCATTAAAACTCACTCAGTCACAGTGAATAATCTATGACAAAGTGGTATCAAGAGCTCCCAAAGATCTAACAACAGACTGGGAAAACACAAGAAGCATCAATCAATGGCTGAAGGAACCAGATTAAACACATTACTTGATCAGGTTCAAGCCTTGCAAACCAAGTTGGATTCTCTGCAAGTCTCTGATAATACTATTCCTAAGTGATGGAAAGATCAAAGGAGGAGCATCGAGGCCAAGCTAGTGGAAAATCAAGGGTATATGAACAGAGTTCTGGGATTACTAGCATAGAAAGGCGAACTGGAAGCACAAGCAGACTTTGGAGGCACTGCTAATCCAACTCAGACTCAATCCCCTACTCCTCAAAAGAAACCAGAAGGTAAAAATCCTGTTGAGATCACTGTTATTGACAGCCATGGAAAGTTTACATATAAACCTGATGAACCTGGATTGTTACACAACAAACATGTCGAACCTAAAAACTCACCTTAAAGAAACAACTCCTAAAACCACTGAGTTTATTCATGGCTCAAGTTCCTCGAATACCTATCGTGCCTTTACCCCTAGGCCTAAGGTAGAGTTACCTATGTTTAAGGGTATTAACCCACGAGGTTTGATAAACAAATGTCAATAGTATTTTGCCATTTTTGCTATGGCAGACCATCAGAAATTAGAAATAGCAACTATGTATTTAGCTGGGAAGGCCGAAATCTGGTTTGATGTGTACATTATGCAAAAACCATAAGTGATTTGGCCTGAGTTTGCCAATGATTTATGTTTGAGATTCTGTAGTAAGACTTATTCTGATGTGATGGAAGATTTTAATAAACTTATCCATAAAACTAAAGTAGAAGAGTATCAAGAAAGGTTTGAAGAACTGAAACCCTATATGCTGCAATATAATCCTCACTTGGATGAGAAATACTTTGTGTCAAGCTTTGTGAGTGGATTGAAGGAGGACCTCATGCCAGGGTTAAAACCAATGAACCAGCCACGTTGGTAGTAGCTTATAAGCAAGCCAAGTTACATGAACTCTCCATGGAACTTGAAGGAAAAAGAAACAAACCTACCTTTAAACCAAGCTACACATCAACCTTTCAACCTTACTCCAGACCACTAAACACTACCACCACTCTTACACAAAAAGCCAACCCAACCACCTATGTACCTAACCAATTCCAAAACAGACAGTTGCTAATGGAGCAGAGGAGAGCCCAGAATCTATGCTTTAAGTGTGGTGAGATTCACTCCTGGCCATATTTACAAAAACAAACAACTTAACTCTATTACAGTGAATAACTCAATAGAATGAGAAGGGGAAGAGGAACACGAACAACTAGACATGGGACATGAAACTGGTGTGGAGCAGAATACTGAGGGTGACCTAGAGATCTCTATTAGTGCACTAACTGGTAGTGCTGGCCATAGCACTTTAAGGATTCAAGGTAGAATGAAAGGGAAACTTATTAATGTGCTAATAGACAGTGGAAGTACCCACAGTTTTGTTACTCCTGGGCTAGCTAAAGATGGAGTTGAGTTAGTATAAACTAATCCCTGACGATAACAGTAGCAAATGGAGAGAAGTTATATAGTACAACCAAGTGCAAACATTTAACTTGGTTTATGTAGGGTCATCAGTTCATCCATGATCTTAGGATACTGCCTATGGGAGGAAGTGACATGGTTTTAGGTGTTGACTGGATGAAGACATTCAGTTCTTTAGTGTTTGACTTCAATGACATGTCAGTGACTTTTGATAAAAATAGACAACAGGTGACTTTGAAAGGAGAACCAATTCATTCTAGTTTGAAAATTATCTCTGGGGAGAAGCTGCAAAAACTAGTTGACAAAGAACCAAATTTGATTGGAGAGTTATACATGATAAGTATTGAGAATGGGGACAGGGGAACATTACCAGTTATACAGTCACTGCTCAACACTTACCAGGATGTCTTTAAGGAACCAAAAGAACTGCCACCCACCAGATTTCAAGACCACAGTATCACTCTCAAACCTAATTCCCATCCTATCAGGCTCAGACCTTATAGGTTCCCACACCACCATAAGATTGAAGTGGAGAAGCAAATTGCTGAAAATGTTATCATCTTCAATTATTCAAACTAGTAAAAGTTCTTTTGCCTCTCTTTGTTTGCTGGTTAAGAAGAAAGATGGCAGTTGGAGGTTATGCATTGACTACAGACAACTCAATGCCATGACTGTCAAAGATAAATTTCCTATTCCTGTGGTTGAGGATCTACTAGATGAGTTGAATGGGGCTCAGTACTTCTCCAAGATTGGTTTGAGGTCTGGCTACTGTAGATCAGGGTTAGGGAGGAAGATATACCAAAGAGAGCTTTCAGAACCCATCAAGGCCACTATGAGTTTAAGGTAATGCCTTTTGGACTCACTAATGCACCAGCTACCTTCCAAGCATTGATGAATAGTGTTTTCGCTCCATTTTTGAGGAAGTTATACTTGTATTTTTTTATGATATTCTTGTTTATAGTGTTGATTTTAAAAAAACATGTACAGCACTTACAATCTATTTTTGAGGTTCTGAATGCAAACAAACTTTTTGCCAAGAGGAACAAGTGTTATTTTGGCCAGAAACAGGTAGAGTACCTGGGGCAAATCATTTCACCTACTGGAGTATCTACTGACCCCTCTAAGGTGGAAGCAATGAAGAGTTGGCAGTTTCCTAAATCTTTCAAGTTCTTGAGGGGATTTCTGGGCCTTACTGGATACTATAGGAAATTTATAAGGAATTATGGGGTGATTAGCAAACCACTGACAGACATGCTAAGGAAGAATAGATTTCAATGGACCCCTGTAGCAGTGGCAGCCTTTCAACAGCTTAAAGAAGCTATGAGTACTGCTCCAGTGTTGGCATTGCTAGATTTCTCAAAGCCCTTCTACTTGGAAATAGATGCAAGCACCACTGGTATAGGAGCTGTGTTGTCTCAAGTAGGTAGGCCAATTGCTTACCTTAGCAAAGCCTTGAGCCCTAGGCATATGGACCTATCCATTTATGAAAAAGACGATAAGTGTTTAAATTCATGTATTTTCATATATCAATTCCTTATATTTTATGATTAGTTCCTTGAAATCCTTGATAGTTACTATGGTTTTGTGTTTTGTAGGTGTTTTTGAAGATAAGGATTACTATGGAGTTGAAAAGAGTGAATTTGGACAAGAAATAAAGGTTCAAGCACAAAGGAAAGCTAACTGCTCATCAAGGAGACACTATGTGGCTAAACCTAACCTAAACCTTCCATAAATAAACTAGTGGCTTATCATATTTTCTTTATCCATAAAACCCTAGTTGAAAAACCCACTCCCACACCAAAATGAGCCCTAGCGCCAAGTTTTATTTCCTTGTTAAGTTGTTCAGCCGCCACTTTCTTTTGTAATGTCATGGCTGCCCTAATTCTTCCTTTATAGAATACCGTAGATGACTTACATGTTCTCCTAGTCAAACAAGGACCAACGACAAGAAATAATTTAGGTTAAAAAGATGTCAGCCGCCAACCCCTTGTTAGACACCATGGGCTGCCTTGAATTATCCTTTCTTGAATAACCTAGTTGAAATATATGCTTCTCCTTGTCAAAGTAAGATTAGTGGCTGTCAACTTTTCAACCTTGCATTAAATGCAAGAATCTTTCCTTAAAGCTAATCCTTGTCAAAGTAGGAGACTTAAATTAGCTATGACTTTTCTTATTTCTACATGCTTTGGCTGCCAAGTTTGATTTCTTACCTTAAACATATTAAGTCAGCTGCAAGTCACCAACCTTTCCTTATTTTGAAGAAACCTTGGCTGCCACTCAACATTAAATGCTCAAGACCTAGAGGCTGCCTATAAATAGAAACACAAGGGGGAATTGAATAATTAATATTCTTTTTTTTTAGAGAGTTTGAGAGAGTAAGAGGCTGAATAATTAATATTCTTCTTCTTCATCTCCATTCTTTTAGTTTTCTTCTTATTTTCTTTTTGATTTCATGTTTATGTTTATAATGCCTATGTTAGGCTAAAGTTTCTTTTTGGTTAAGGGTGATTTCAAAGCCTTAGACATGTTGTGTAATTGATTTTCAGATTCTATCTATCATTAGTTTTCTATCAAAGTTGCTTATGTTCTTCCATAAAAATTGTTCATGATATTGTCTTGATTTGTTTTTGAATGCATACTAGATATATCTTGATAATTATCTAATGTTAGTTTAGGAGACATGATATGTTATTGTCACGATTTCCTATTTAATAGTGGTAATTTATGATTAATGATTATGGTCAAGTTTTTGCTAATTGTAAAGTGGAACATAACCTAAGTTGAATGAATCCATGTTTATGTATTTATTGCATAGATCCACCTATCTTTCTTATCATAAAGATGCCATCACTTTGAATCTAATGATGTTTATCTTAGGTTATTTGATGGTTAGAGATTAAGTAGTGGTGTTCGTCCTATTTAACAACAAAAGAATGAAGGATTGAGGTAACACGGGAGGTTGTTAACTACGGTTGATAACTTTGATAGCTAATTGATATTGATAGATATGAAATTGATTCTCAATGATGTCTAGTGGTGGAGAATGAAACCTTAACCATACTTTTCTCATATTTGACTTTTTCTCTTTAATTACTTGCACTTTTATTATTCTGATTTGTTTTACTTTCACTTATTTCAGAAACCCCTTTTTTCCTTTATTTTCTTTTCTTATCCTAGAACTAAAGTTTTAAACCAACAAACTTATAAATTGAAACCCAATCCCTGTGGATTCGACCCTTGCATACTACTTTACTATAATTGATCCTATTAGTGCAAGGTTTGACAAAGATACACTATTTTGAGTGCATCAAGTTTTTGGCGCCGTTGCCGGGGATTGCTTCCTTTAGTTTAGTCGTTATTTGGTTTATTCTTACTTTCAGTTCTATTTTTTTTCTCTCCTTTTTCTTTTTCAGTGAATGTCCCAAGATCCTGAAGAAGACTTAGGAGAATCTTGGATTTTGTTGCTTCATACAAAAATTCAAGCGATGAGTTGATCCAATACATCCAAGATAAGCAAGGAGAGATGGTCGATAACACCCGAACTCTTAAAGAGCTAGCCGCTCCGAACTTGGATCAACAACCATTATGCATTGAATATGCTAATCTTAAGGTAGCTTTTGAATTAAAATCTGGTTTGATTCATCTTCCCAACTTTTCATGATTTTGCAAGAGGGATCCAAATAAGCACCTCAAGGAATTCCATGTAGTTTTCTCAAGTATGAGACCAACCGGGGTCACGGATGAGCAAATTAAGTTAAGAGCCTTCCCATTCTCTCTAGCTGATTCGGCAAAGAAATGGCTCTACTATCTACCATTCGGGACCATCACTACATGGAATGGTATGAAGAAAGCATTCTTGGAAAGGTATTTCCCAGAATCTAAGGCTGCCAATATTAGAAAAGAGATATGTAGGATTCGACAATACAACGGAGAGTCCTTGTATGAATATTGGGAGAGGTTCAAAAAGCTTCGTGCATTATGTCCACATCATCAGATAAGTGAACAACTTCTCATCCAATACTTTTATGAAGGTCTCATGCCCATGGAGAGAAGCATGATAGATGCCGCAAGTGGGAGAGCTCTAGTTGATAAGACTCCCAAAGCTGCTAGACTTCTCATCTCCAACATGGCAGCCAATTCCCAACAATTCTCAATGAGACATAAACCACCACCACACCTAAGAAAGTCAATGAGGTAAGTACATCATCCCTTGAACAAAAAATTTCTCAATTGACTTCTCTTATGCATCAATTGGCTGTAGGTAATATACAATAAATTAAGGCTTGTGGCATATGTTCTACCATGGGGCACCAAACTGATATGTGCCCAACACTATAAGAGGATACTAATGAACATGTGAATGCCATGGGTGGATTTCAAAACCAACGAAGGAAGTATGATCCCTACTCAAACACTTACAATCCAGGATAGAGGGATCATCCAAACTTCAATTATGGAGGAAACCAATCACAAGCTGCTCCTCCACCAATTGACAATAGACCACTGGGTTTTCAACAAAGTGTTCAACAACCATATCAAAAGAATATCTAGCCATTTTAATGGCTGTTTCCAAATGGAGACACTACTTGGAGGGAGGACCCTTTGTGATTAAAATAGACCGTGAAGCTCTCAAACACTTGTTGGAGCAGAAACTTACAACTACCATCCAGAAAAAGGGGTTAATGAAACTTTTGGGACTGGACTATTCTATTCAGTATAGGAAAGGAAAGACAAATGTGGTGGTAGATGCCTTATCTAGAAGATATGAAGATGAAGCTCAGCTTTTCAGTCTGAATTCTATCAATAACATTCCAGAATGGGTGAAGGAAGTAGAACAAAGTTACCATGAGGATCCTTTGGCTCAAGAAAAGATTACAACTTTGACTGTTAAGCCTTCTTCAATTCCTCATTATACTTTCTCTAAATGGTATACTCAGGTTCAAAAGGAGAGTGTATCTGGGTACACAAGGACAAGTGAGAGCCAGGGTCTTGCAAGTACTACATGATTCACCTCAAGGGGGCACTCTGGTATTCAAGCTACATATTAGAGGCTTAAACTTCATTTCTGTTGGCCAGGGTTAAAGAAGGAAGTTCAGGAATATGTGCAGCAATGTGACACCTGCCAAAGGAATAAAGATGAGCATGTAGCATCACTTGGACTTTTACAGGCAATACCTGTTCCAAATCAGGCTTGGGAGGTAATCACCATGGATTTTATTGAAGGTCTTCCACAGTCTTCTAAATTAAACTGCATTCTGACAGTTATTGACAAGTTTACTAAGTATGCTCAGTTTTTATCCTTAAGACATCCTTACACAGCAGTTGATGTTGCTCGAGCATATCTTAATCAAGTCCATAAATTACATAGGACTCCAAAAACTACTATTTCTAATAGAGATAAGGTATTTACAAGCCTCTTTTGACAGTAGTTCATGAAGCAGCTTGGCACTATGGGTACAACATATCATCCCGAGTCTGATGGCCAATCAGAAAGGTTAAATCAATGTGTAGAACAGTATTTGAGATATATGTGTTTTCTACGGCCTAAAACTTGGGCTCATTGGTTGTCCCTAGCAGAGTGGTAATACAACACCAGCTATCACACTGCCTTGAAAATGACACCGTTTCAATCTTTGTATGGATATAAACCACCAGGATTATCTTGGGATATTAGCACTAAAGTGGCTTATGTGGAGAGCTTGCTTAAAGAAAGGGAACAATTGAGTAAGTTATTAGTTGATCAACTTCAAAAGGCACAACAGAGGAGGAAATTCTATGCTGATAAGAATCGGAGTGAAAGAACCTTTCAGGTTGGAGATAAAGTTTACTTAAAACTTCAACCTTATCAACAAACTTCCTTAGCACTTAGGAAAACTATTAAGCCGTCATCACGTTATTATAGCCCCTATCTTATAATTGCTAAGGCTGGTTCTGTTGCTTATAGACTACAACTTACAGCAACTTCAAAGATCCATCCTATTTTTCATGTCAGTTTACTGAAAAGGACGATTGGTACTAAAGTGGTTTCCAGTATAGCACCACCAGAAATAGGAGATGATGGTCAACCTCTTGTGTACCCTTTAGCAGTATTGAACAAGAGAATGGTGAAACGTAATAACAAGGCAGTCACTTAATTGCTGGTAGTATGGTCTAATTTGGATCCTGAGAATGCAACCTGGGAAGATCATACAATGTTAAAATCTCAATGTCCTTTATTTGATGCTTGGGGACAAGGATCCTTTGGAGGAGTGGGTATTGTAATGGAGTTGAATAGAGAACCTAGCAACCAGACTAGAAGCCAGCTGAGAGGTAGGAATGAAGTTGGGGGCTAGTGAGCTGCATACTGAGCTGAATACTGTCAGACTGGACGTTGGTGAGCTGGATATGGACAAGCTGAAAGCTACCAAGCTGGATGATAGCCATGAAGAGGAATGTAAATACTAGCTGAGTCGGCTGGTATCTAGAAGCTACTGAATAAATGATTATAGGATAGCTGTTAAGTTTGTTATTGCTAAATTCTTGGTTAATTTGTTGAATTCCATGTACTTGGTATAGCATATAAGCCATCACTATGTACCGAAAAATTCATGAATGAAAATATCAAATTACTTCTCTTCTGTTATCTCTTTCTTCTCTCTCATCTTTTCCTTAAAACTCAATCAAGTGAATAATCTATGACATCATTGTAATAATAATGTATAATTTTGTTCCTAATTTGATTTTAATCCATGATTTTCGTCAACCTTATTAGCCTAATTCCTCGTTAATATTCCAAAATAAACTCTTCTTGAAGAGTTTTGACCTTATCGTGACTTTTTGAAATTTGAAAATACTTCAAAATTGAATCAAATATGATTTTAATTTGGAAATATCAATGGCATGTTTTCCTTGGAATTGTTATTTACAACCAGGAAGGAAAATGATTCCCTCGATTCATTTTCTTTTATGTTTTAATAGTTTTTAAAACTCTAACTCTGAACTAGGCTATTTTATGAGTCGTATCGGATCAAGTCTGACTGGCCTTCTAAAATTCTTGTCCAAAGCTTGGCTTATTTGGTCTTAAAGACCCAATTTTTTTTTAAATATAATAAAATATTTATTTTAATATTTTAATATATTTTGAAATTAAAATAAATAAAATACATTATTAATTAATATTTTAATTTATTGAATCGATTGGGCCGAGCTAAAAATTTCTTATCCAAAACCTGACCTGAACCGAGTCGGGTAGGGTCCACTAGACCGGATGAATAGCCCAACTTTGAACAGGTCTACTCTAAACCTTCGACCTTATCTTCTTTACTTGTTTTTATTTCTCAAATTTTCTACCTTTTTTAGTTCCATATACATATTTTAAATCAAATACTTTAAATCAAACGACGGACTAACTCCGTACATTTGGAATACTTTTGAGATAAATTCCATTTCTAATTCTTTGGATGACTTCAGCCATGTAAGCCTTCAAATGTTAAGCAATCGTTGTTAAAACTTTTTTTAACTACAGAAGGTCTTTCCTTATCTATTGTCTCAAGATCATATGGCCAACGTTTTAAATCAACATGTTAAAAACTTTTTTTCTCGTTAAGGCGACCTCAAGCTTTTTAAATCAACTAGTAATGATCTCTTTGTGACTACCAAAATTTCACTGGCTGAAGTTTTAGCTTCATGTTCATTTTCCCTGATACTCTTCAATGTTTTTCCAACTCAACCATGTCAACTGACTTTTTATCGGCTAACACTATCTTAGGAAATAAGTTCTTATGGATTTATAATAGTTTTCTTGCATTTGCCATAATATTGATGGCTTGAAGGATATATAGTATAAGTTGGCTAGTAAGGGTTTCCCTCAACCCTAGTTATTTCCCCATACATTAACCTAGCTCCAACCTACATTTGCCTGTACATCGTTAACCTGGTTTGGTTGAATCGCTTGACCTAACTAAGGCTAAACACATAAACTTATGTCTACTTGTGTAGGTTTGGTTATCTCACACTCATTGAAGCGTGATTAGCTTGTGCCCCAAGCCATAATTTGGTTGAGCACCTACAATTTGATTAACTTGAGTGTCTAAGTTTGAATTTGGCAAAACACTAAAATCATGACTAGCTAGTCTGCTTAATTGAGTTTCCTAATCATGAATTAGGTAAGATACCTAAAACTCAGTTAACTTGTACACTTTGGCTTACATTAGGTTGAACCCTTAAAACAATATTTGAACTAACTTGTGGAGCTAGAGGCTATGGACTAGGTAATTCATTCTCTTTACCTAGAACTAAATTTGTTCCCTGAGGTGCATTACTTTTACCTCCAATTCCCATACCTAGATTTTCTGTCTTGTTACCAACCAAACTTGTCTCAACCATGTTTTATGAACCTTAACTTTGACTTAAACTTGTGATATTGCTAACCTTAGTCAACTGCCTTGACTGATTTTCATTCATATCCCTTATCTTGAGAATGATCGCTTGCCTTACTGGTTTGCTTCTAGACATTTTACTTAATTCACAACTAAATTTCCTAAAATATTAGCTTGCCTCGATCCTAAATTAAACTGAGATGTTAAACTTGGGTTCTGATTAACCTGATAGGCCTCAACATTTGCCTGAAACCCTAATTTAAGCAAAGAACATAAAAATCTACTGTGCGAGGCCTGATGGGTTTGGTATTGATGTGTTGGGTTCTATCAAATTCTTTCCTATCTATACTATTACAAAAATAATGGTTGAGTTGGTGTCACTCAGTCAAGTGACACCAACTCAGTTAATAAAATTATCAAAAAATAATTTTAAAAAATTATAATGATTATAGATTAGGGATGTTAATATCTTTAATATTTTTTAAAACATAATTTTTATTTAAAAAAACTTACAAAATTTATCCTATTTTTATACTAAAAACTAATTAAAAAATAACTATTTTTATATAAATAAAAAAAACTACCCACCCACATGGTGGGTGTGACAAATTCTAGTCATATACTGTGTTACATGGACTCGGCATTCCATAGCTCCGTACCCGTGTCGACACGACACGACACGGGTTCGGGTGTGAAATACGAGTCCGACATGGCTCTGGTTATTCAGACTCGGCTCTCATGTAAGTTGCAAATAAGAAAAACTCAATCCAAAAATTTAACAAAACATAGATAACCAGATGGCATCACGAAAGAAAAGAGGAACTTCTGGGAAGATAGAGAGAGAAAGAGGATCGAGAATAGGAGGAAAAATAATAACAAGAAAATAAAATTGTTACGGAGAAAAGAAGAAAGATGAAGAGACCAGAAGATTTTAGATAGATAGATAGACATATGACAGATAAGTGGTGCACGTGGTTGATTTTTGACTTTAATAATTAGTTTTAGGTTTTTTTATTAAAACAGAAAAATGACAATACAAACCCATAAGTCATCATAAGCCCATTTTAAAAAAAGAAGCTGTTGGTTTAGGATAAGATAGGCCCAAATTGTTTTTATTTTTTCATACTAGGCTATTTATTAACACAAGATTTTGATAGTCAAATTTGATTTTTCAAAATTTTAATTTATACAAGTAGTATTATTATATTCCTTATCAAGTTTTTTAAGGATCTCCGTACCCGTATCTTATTTTTGGACACTTTTTAGCCGACTCCCCGAATCCAAAACATTGAGCAAATGACGAGTCCGACCCTCAGATACATACCCGTATCGGATACCCGCACCCGAGTCAATGTAACATAGGTCATATATAATAAAAATCTACTATCTGCAAAGTTAATTGAACTCGAAGATTATGAAGAGAGAGAGAGAAGCGGAAGCGAAAGATGAGAAGAGTACCTGCACTTTCTTGGATTACGAAACGTAATTTCTTGTTGGTTTCGATTTTCAAACTGTTTAGATCCTTTGGGCCTTTGCTTTCCATTTCGGATGTGTGTAAATAGTTTGATGTCTGGATCAGGCCCATTAGGCTTTTAGGGGTGTCAAATGGGTGGGTTTGGGAGCTTCTGACCTTCTCACCGTTCGTTAAGGCACTCGCGAGTATAACTATTTTTCCATGTTTTCAATTACTATTTGCTTATTCTGATTTGAACTAAAGTCCGTTTCAATCCGTCTTCATGTAAATAACCACTTAATTTTTGGTTAAAACTTGAACTTTCAAATTAAGAGAATCTAAACTTCAATTTTTAGAGTGCAATTTTACATAGAGAAGGGTCGTTTACAGAAGGTGAGTTGGTGGCTCAAATGATTAGGTAGGTATGGATGACAAAACCCGATCCGATAGATGAATTTTGCATTGATTCGTTTCGAATGAAGAAAAGTTTTTTTTTTTTTTTGAAAAACGAGGGCGAGATAAAGCAGGATGATTTTGGTAAATACTTGTTTCACTTCACCCTGCCCCACTTTTTGAAATTACTATTTTACCCTTTAAAATATTTTATATTTCCCTTATATTTTTAATATATATTAGATATATATACTAAAATCATATATATATATATTTTAATATTGATATTTTATATATATATATATATATTAAAAAAAATTATATATTAAAATTATATTCATAAATAAATTATAATATAATTTTTTACAATATTAAATTAAAAATAATTAATAAAAATTAAAATATAACCGACATTCATGAAAATAGAAGTTTTCAATATTCATAGCAAAAGTGAAACGGAGATAGATTAAACAATCCCCGCTCCATTGCCATCCCTATAGATAGGTGATGATGAATTAAGAGAGCAAGCAACTCAAGGGAAATGCGTGGGCAATGAAGACGGGTTTAGGCAACGTGAGTTAACAAGTACCTATCCGGACACATTTACCCGCTTCATTGAAAAGTTTGCGCCTCAGATAGCTACTGTTGTTGCCTAGTGCGTCAACTAATATTCTATTTCTATTCCGTAGCTTGAGTAGCGAAACAATTGATGAAAGATGATATATACGATCTAAACCATTGTATTAAATGCCAGTGTAATTAACATGCAATATTGAGAAAGGCAATGGGACAAAACTAGATGTGATCAAATCATCAATGAAAACGAAGCCAATTAAATTGATAAATATTAACAACCATAGTACCCTATATAATTCGTCTTTGAAACTACACAACTTATATTCATCCACAGCTCACTCAGTCCATTAATGCTTGATCTATCCATACCTCTCTTGACAGAAATCACCAAAATTGTGGAAACCAAACAAACTAAAGCACAATTAGAGTTAGACCTTCCCGAATTCAGGAGGCTGCTGTGCATAACTAGAACTAGAACTGGTCATTCCAAGGCCTTCATTCTGATGTTTCTCCCACCCACCAGTATCAGCTCTAGACTGAGCCCAGTAATAGAAGATTGATCCCAGCAATGACAACAAAGTTAGAGCAGCTCCAGCAGCAAAGACACCTTTCCTGAGCGTAGCACATGATAAGTCATCTCCGCCAAAGATTCCTCTGTACTTGGTGTGGTATGCATTTTTTGCTGATCCCGCCAGTAAACATGCCTCAGCTCCCAAAAAGCTTATCCTAATTCATTGTTCAAATTTTGTTACAATAACAACAACAAAATTTCTAATTGGTAACAATAACATTCAAGATGATTTTAGCAAATTAAAGATACAAAAATACTTGCTAAACCGTGAGTGGGGTCACAAATTATGATATACAAGTAAAGATAGGAATAAGAATGAGGTAGGTATAGTTTTACAACACCAGTTGGTTGATAAAATTGTTGATATTAAAAGATGATAGGATCTTGCTCATTAAACTCATACTAAGTGACAAGGCTTTAAACATCATTAGTGCTTATGCACCATAAATAGGCTTAAATGATGCTAGTAAGCGACAATTTTGGAAGGACTTAGATAAAGTGGTGCAAGGAATACCTATAGAAGAAAAAAATTTCATTAGAGATGATTTTAATGAACATGTAACGGTTAGTCGTAATGGGTTTGAGAGTATTCAGAGAGGATATGGTTTTGCGGATCGAAACGAGGTGAGAAACAACATCCTAGGTTTTGCTGTATCTTATGACTTGATTTAGTAAAAGTGACTCATATGATCACCTATAGTAGAGGAGGGAATGCAAGCCAAATAAACTTCTTTCTGACCAGAAGGCTAGGGAGGAATTGTTGCATAGACTATAAGATGATACAAGGGAAGAGTGTAGCTACACAACATCGACTTCTAGGTTTAGATGTTCGTTTTAGAAAGATATAAAGAAAGCAAGACATGTCTTAGACCCTTAGATTAAATGGTGGAGGTTAAAGAGGGACACAAGCATCTTTCATGAATAGACTAACCAAGGAGACTAATTGGGAAGACGAGATCAACCCTAGTGTGATGTGAAATAAGATGGCCAAATGTATTAGGCGGGTGGCAAAGGAAGAACTTGATGAAACAAAGGGCATGGCTGCCATGTAAGGAAACACCATTGTGGAACGAGAAAGTAAAGGCAGCTATATATTAAGAACAAAAAATTTGCTATAAAAACTTAGGAAATAATGGAGATGCAAAGAAATTCAAGAAATATAAAATAGCAAAAAATGAGGCCAAGAAAACTGTAAAGGAAGCCAGAGCGAGAGTCTACAAAGATATTTCTGATAGATTGAACTTAAAAGATGGAGAGAATGATATTTATAGGCTTGCTCGATAAGGGAGAAGAAGACTAGAGATTTGGAAATTATTAGTTGTATTAAACTAATAATCATATGATCCTGGTGAAGGATGAAGAGATTACTGTGAGATGGGAGAATATTTTGATAAGCTCTTCAATGGTAATTACTCTCGAGATGTGGATGACCTAACTATAGCGTCAGATGATCTAAATTGCGACTTTATACGTAAGATAAGACCCTTTGAGACCAAAGAAGCTTTGCGCCAAATGAAGACTAGAAAGGTGGTAGGCCTGAATGCAATTCCTATAGAGGTTTGGAAATACCTCGATTAGGTTGGAGTTGGATGGTTGACGAACTTGTTTAACAAGATTTGACGAAGTAATAAGATGCTTGACGAGTGGAGGAAGAGTACCTTGGTGCCTTTATATAAAAACAAAGGCAACATTCAGGATTGCTCAAATTATAGAAGAATAAAACTTATGAGTCATACTATGAAATTTTGCAAAAGGATTATTGAGCAATATTTACAATAACTTGCTAGGATTGCAAAAAATCTGTTTAGTTTCATGCCAGGACGATCCACCATGAAACAATTCATCTCTTCCGACAACTTATTGAGAGATATAAAGCATCAAGAGGAGATTTATACATGGTTTTTATTGATTTAGAGAAGAGTTATGATAGAGTACTTAAAGACGTTCTTTGTTGGCTTTGAATACAAAGACAGTTCCTCTCAAATATGTTAGTATAATACAAGATATGTACAAGGGAGTCATTATGAACGTAACAACTTGTGGTGGATTGACGGATGAGTTTCCAATTACAATAGAGGTGCACAAGGATCAACATTGAGTCATTTTCTCTTTGTCATAATAATGGATGAGATAAAGAAAGCATTCAAGATGAAATAGCTTTTTGATGTATGCTATTTGCAGATAATATTGTATCGGTTTATGATAGTAAAAAATAGGTTAATAACAAATTAGAGTTGTGAAAACAAACACTAGAAATTCGGAGATTTCGATTGAGCAGATCGAAAATTGAGTATATAGAGTGTACGTTTAGTAAAAGACAAAATAACGATCAAGATGTGATCACATTCGATGGTCAAGGGGTACCAGTTGTGGAGTGCTTTAAGTACCTAAGGGCGATAATTCAAAACAGAAATTGATGAGGATGTTAACCATAGGATCAAGACTGGGTGGCTTAATTAGAGAAGTGCGACAGGAGTTTTTTGTGATGGCAAAATACCTTTGAGTTTGAAGGTAAGTTCTATACGACAGCTATCAGACCTACTTTACTATATGGTATGGAATGTTGGGTTAACAAAAGCAACATATATAAAAAAATAAGCATAGCCGAGATGCAAATGTTGAGATGGATATGTGGTAAAACTAGGAAGGACAGAGTTAGAATTGAAGATATTCTTCTCCAAGTTGGGATAGCTCCTATAGAGGACAAGGTGAGAGAAAACTGTTACGGTGATTTGGCCACATAGAACACAAATTGAAGGATGCACATGTTAGAAGGATGGAGCAAATTAACATTGCACAAGATAAAAGGTTGAAGGGGAGACACACAAAAACGAGACATGGTTGGAGGTGATAAATAATGATTTGAAACTATTAGAACTTGAAAAGAAGATGGTAGCAAATAGGAATGATTGGAATAAACGGATTTGTGTATCCGATGTAAATGTTTCTAGGTCTTGATTCTTGTAACCCACCCCAAATATATTGGGATTAAAGCTTGTTGGTTTGGTTTGGTTTGGTTTAAAGATACAAAGATACTTCTTACCAGTCTTTTGCCTTTCAAAACTTTGAGAATGGTAGCTTGATTTCCTAGTTTACCTTGTAAAGGAATAAATTTGTCTTGATAAAAAATAGAGATCAGAAACATTTTTGCTTTTTGTTTTATATAAAAGAAACACCTGGCAAGCTTTAATTTGCCCAGCATAAGTCCCTTAGCATACCAAGTAATCATACTCCATTGTTCTACCAAAGAAAGAGGCATAATTATATTGCATGTCCCAATTTACCAAATACTAAATGAATTGGATAATTTTACTTATTCCTAAACTACAAAAAAATTAAACCCGCAATTCCTATTGCCCCCAACTTTAATCACAAGACTTGCTCTTTGATCAAGTACTCAAGTTTGTTAGATTTCTTCCAAACAAAAAAACTATTACATGAATAGTTAAAGATTGAAATCGCAAATCAAAAGCCCAATAAATAAAAAGTTTCTCTACTTGATCAACAATAGAGAAGAATCACCAATTAAACATAATAGTATAATGTTTGTACTTTGTAAGTATTATTAAGTATTAGTAATTCAACATCTAGCATCTTTGTACAACTTGTTAGCCTCTAAGTTAACCTATTGGGTAAATTGTGGGCTCCATACATGTGCATAATTGATTATATCACAGGGGAGAAATCAGTGAAGGGGGAAGTTGCATCCACACAAAACCAACCATTTCCGTTTCACAAATAAACCAAATCTAAGTAGATAATCAGTTTCTAACTTGGAAAATGTTTACCTCTAAAACTTATCGGTGGGATGTATTTTGAAAGTACTTATAAGAATACCAGATAGATCTTTAAAAAGGAACTCAGACAAAGCAAAATAACAACAGCTAAGCAAGTAATAGATTAAATCAAAGCAGTAGAGGGGGAAAAAATTAAAAAAAATTAAAAAAAATTAAAAAAATAAAGAGTGAAATTCTTATTAAAATGAGGAAGGGAGATGTTTGGTAAAAATACCAGGAGAAAACGAAGAAAAAGATGGCACAAGTGGTGGATGAAGTGCCCGTGACAAGGCCTTTCCCAAAGCAGAGACATCTAGTAACGCCGTTAACAACAATCTGGCTAAGAAGAAGCAGACCAAAAGCAGATAGTCCGTACACCGTCGAGGCGTCCGTACTGTAGACGCAGTAGGTCCTCTCGTCGTACTGATCAGGCACCACCTTAGCCTTCAAAAAACCAAACCCACAAAGCAAAAACAACGAGTTAAGTTAAAACAACACAAAATTACAGTTTTATATGTGAGAGTGAGAGAGAAAGAGAGAGTACGTAGCTACGGCGTCGTTCGGCGCCGACGGCGAAGACGAAGGCGATGAGATGGAGGGCAGTGATAATGGCTAAAATGGGGACGGACATAGCCATTGTTATCAGCTTTCCGGTTGGAGGTTTAAGAAAGAAAAAAAAAAAAAAAAAGGTCTAAATAGATGGGGTTTTTGTTTGTCTAAATAAATGTCTCTGCTTTTGAGAAGGGGGATAAAGGCAAAAACTTTATCTCTTTAACGCTGCTAGCTGCCTTTGGTTTCTTTCAAAAGATCAAAACCATATATCGGGGGCATTACTTACCTGCTGCTTTTTTGGATGCTTGTGGAATGCGCAGCGTAGCGCTATTACCTGTTTCGCTCTTATTTGCAGAGGGAGGCTGGGCTTTTATCAACTGATATTAACAACATTTTAGTGTTCATCTTTATTTTCCATTTGGGAGGTTTAGATTGGTGTATACTTTGAATGACTGACATGTTCTGCATTTACATTGGCGGATATTTGGGGAGTATTTCAGCCCCAGCGTATAGAAAAACTTGCCGGTGCAGAAAATGGTGGGACCCTTTGTCCTGAACCTCTATTGACGAAAGAGGACGGGGGTGTGGGCTCAACCACAAATAGCTGGACCCTGGCTGGCTTTCCGGGTTCACAGTTTTCCCGGTTGCCCGCTGGATATAACCAGTCAACCCCTAATTTCTACTTCTAAGAGTCCATGGATAATGAGATTGATTTTCGTAAAATTAAAAACAGCATTAGAGATAACATTAGTTATTATAATAGTAACATTGAGTATTGTAACGATAAAATTAAAATCAACGATATATATTTGGATAAAAAATAACGATGATAATTATAATAAATTTTAAATTATTTGATATTTATAACAGTGGTAATGAAGTGAATTATAGTAAAAGAAAATGATAAAGATATTAGATAAAAATTTATATATAACGAAAATTTTAAATTATTTGATATTTATAAAATTAATAAATTATATTTATATAGAATAATAGTTTTATTAATAAATATTAAAATTTAATAAAAATAGAGTAATATATCAAAAAATATTTTTGTATTATTTATGTAATTATTTATTTTTTAATTAATTCATATTAGCTATGTGATAATAAAATAATTTATTAATCTATTTATTATATTAAATTAAAAAATATTTTATATTTTTAAATAAAAAAATTAAAAAAATGGTAAGAACATTTTTTTGTCTCTGCTCTGCACTGCACTATTCTCTTAAACATAAAAAAAAAAAATTAAAAAAAAAAAAAAGGTTATAATTGATAAATACCCTCCCACGGAGGGCATTATTCGACACTAGAGCATATCATGTTCCAATAAAAAAAAAAAAATAGGGGTTAGCACGGTCTCATGTTGGCCTTGTAACCCATATGACAAGTGCGATTCAATTGAAATCAAAAAGTATTCTGATCAGACCGCATTGAAGTCAAACGGACCCTCAATAATAATGTGTACATTTTTAGGACGATGATTACTAGGGGTGAGCGTTCGATCGAGTCGAGTCGAATCGACTGAAAAAAATTCGGATTAGTCGAGTTGACGAGTCCTATTTTGTCAACCAAACTAAATTTGAAATTTTAGCAAATCGAATCGAGTTAAAAAAATTCGAGTCGAGTCGAATCGAATAAATTTATTCGAGTTAAAATAAATTAGCTAAAAATTACTCATCCATCAAAATCACAATACCTATAAGATCAAAGGATAAAAGGCAATGTTCAAGATTGATAAAGCTAAAGCAAATGATACTAAAATTCCTTTAGAAGTATAATTAACAGACAAAAAACAGGACTATGGCTTTAGATTGTACAAAGTGATACCAGGGCCGTGGTCGAGGACGTGGGAGGGGAAGGGGACGTGGTCGTGGTCAAGGTTTCAAATCTGATGGTCCATTCGAGAAAGCTGCTTGAGCATATAGCATCCTAGATTCTACAGAACTATGGCTTTAGATTGAAACAAGCCAGTGGATGGCTGCTCTATCCATCGCCAGTCTTAGTACAAATGTCCTTTGGACATTATTTAAGGCTTTGTTTCGATTGGAAAATTGAGTGGCAGGGGACCTTATATATTTGTTTTCCTTTTAGGCCGCAATTTTTGTAGGAAAGTTAGTAGGATATTATAATTTTATCACGCTCTCGGATCTGCCAATGTTGTACAATTTTTAGCTAATTTTCTCGAAATAATAGAGCAGTACATTCGTTCAAACAAAATTAACAGAAAAGAAACAGAAGAACAAAACCGAGGCAGACAAATCTACCTTCTTTGGAGGCTCTTTTCTTTCTCCCTTTTTCTTTATATTTTACAAAAAGAATACAGACAAAATTGATCCCGATTATATTCAATCCTGATTATTTTAGAGAATACTAACTAAATCCTAACACGTAATCAAAGAAAAAAGAAAAACTAGTATGGCACTAAGAAGTTAAAATTCACGTAAACAATAAGGAATTCATAGATGAAAATTAAGAACAATTGCAAGTCTTGAAAAAGCAAGTTGATCTAATGATTTTCATACCTGGGAAACTTAGAGCAAGTCTTCAAAAAGCAAACAACCAAACTGTGTCTTCAAAAGATTCTTTTTCTTCAAACGTTTTTCTTTAATTGTTGAGAGTGAAGCTAGGATTCTAAAAAGGAGAAAAGGGAAATGAATGAGTGTTTGAAGTCGGAAGCGTTAACTCTGCTAACTTAAAACCCAACCCCCAAAACGAAGTCGTATTGTGTTATCTTATTCGGATTTTCGGTTTATTCGAGTTGCATAAATCAAATCCGAACTAAACTATATAACTCGAATTATTTAATCGAATCGATCCGAAAACTCGAATAACTCGAACTATTTAATTTGAAATTTGAAATTTTTTTCGATTTTTTCGAATCGAGTCGGATTTTGCTCACCCCTAATGACTACAATAAAAACTTTTCTCTGGTGCAAACGTACGCACCATTTCAATTCAATTTGTTGGAGATGTTGGTGTAAATTTCAATGCAAATTTAGTGATTTTGTTGAGTTGAGAACATAGAGGTAAGAATGTAACATAGGACAATTTCAAAATGGGGCAAGTAGCAAAAAGAATTTGAGTTTGCTTTAGTAAAAAATAAATATAGTAATTTATATATTCGTATCATGTTTATTTATTTTTATGTATTATAATCGTGTTTAAACTATTATATATTTATATATATTTTGATATGTTAATAATTCGTATTATATAGATTTTAACAGGTTCATGTATTCGTGTCATATTCGTGTTATTTTTTATATCGTGTTTTACTTATTTTTTTCGTATCATATCAAAAGTAGTCAAACATATTTATTAAAAAAGTTTACTTTTTTATGAAAAGAAAAAATATTTTTATAATAATTAATTAACAAGAATTATGTAATTATTTAATTTATCATTAATACTTTTTTTTTAGTTTTAGATAATATTATATTTAACCTCTATAATTTATAAAAATATTTACTCTTATATTTGTACTAAAAATATTTAATATAATATTTAAACTTTCATAATAATTATCAATATGCATTAATATCTAACTTGGTTAAAAATATTGATGTGTCAATAACTCTATCAAAATGCAACACTAGACGAAATAAATATTACATCATTCTTCGATTTATGACACATGACATAACTTTATTTGTAAAAATAATTTTTTTAATAAATAAAATTAAAAGAAAAAAATAATTTTTATTTTTTAAAAATAAAATAAACGATTTTAAAAACATTTCCTTTTATAGGAAATTTTTTATTTTTTTCTTCCTTCTCTCATTCCTTTCCTTTTTCTTTATTTTGATCTTTTCATTTCAAATTGTTTTGACTATTTTTCAATCTGATCTCGCCAATCAAAGCTTGATCTAGCATTGGTATAATTGATAACAATTTCAAAATTGATCGAAAATAACTTGAAATAAGAGTAAATCTACATTAGACATTTTTATTTTTAAAAATATATATATATTTTTTATTTTATTTATTAAAAATAAAAATATATTAAAGGATTAAAATTTTATTTATCTACATTAGGCAACATTAAAATGTTTTATTGAACTATATTAAAGCAAGTTGATAGATTGAATAAAAGTTTGAATATTATATCAAATATTTTTAATATAAGTACTACACTAGATATTTTTTAAATTAAGAAATCCAAACATGAAGAAAAAAAATGTTAATGATAAATTTAATAATTATATAATTCTTGGTAATTAATTATTATAAAAATATTTTTCTTTTCATCAAAATGTTTATTTTTTTTATAAATATATTTTTTACTAAAGCAAACTCAAATTTTTTTTAACTACTTGCCCCATTTTGAAATTCTCCTATGTTGCAGTTACTTTTGTTATTCTCCATAGTTACCTCCATATTCTCAACTCAATCAAATCACCGAATTCACATTGAAATTTATGCCAAAACATCCAACAAATAGAATTGGAATGGTGCGTACAGTTTGCACCAGGGAAGTTCTTACCGTAGTCGTCACCCATTTTTAGGTTTCACTTCTAAACATTTTATTTATTATATTTATTTATTTTTTTTAAAAATGAAAAGAAAGTAAAAGTAAATTTTGAATAGAAAACTTAAAACAATAATAAAAAGGAAAAAGTAAATGCCTTTACCAAACTAACCTTACGCTTAGGTAGATACAGTGAAAAAAGTGAGGGATGAAAAGAGAAGAATGAAAAACCGAAAAAAAAAAAAATTATATTTATCTATTTTTTATTTAAGATTGTCAAAATTTGAATCTTGATCTCTAAAATTAAGAATCCAACATAGAAAATAAAAGTGCAACACTATATTAACACACCACACAGTTGTTAAAAAAGTGAGAGAAAAAAATAAATAATCTATCTTTATTCATAAAATAAATTATTTTAATTAAAAATATTAGAAGATAAAAAAAATGAGGAGATGAGAGTCAATGCTACAAATTTATAAGATGATTCATTCTTCTTTTGATATGATCTCTTTATCTCCACTTATAAAAGATATAATGATAAAAAAAATGTAATTATCATTTCCTTATCTTTCATTGTTTATCTCAACAAAAGAATTAATAAAAAAAAAAAATCATTTTTCTATCAACTTTTTTATATTTTCTATCAAGTATATCAATAATATATATTATCTTTTTATTATCAACAAAACAATTAATGGTGCTGAAAAAGTAAAGAAAGCTTGAAATAAAATATTGAAAATGTAAAGATAAATGCATTAAAAAGCTTGAAGATAAAGATAATATTGTAATTGCTTGACTGATACTTTTTTGTAAAAATCCCTTTTACATTTTTTTTTGGAAATAAATTAATCACATTTGGACATTGCTCAACCCAGACAACACTCCCTTGCATTTGTGTCCCATGTTTGGCTAAGAGGTGGGCAACTACATTTCCTGCTCTCGGTGTATGACTGATGTTGCACGTATGGAATAGTCTCATCTTCTCCCTAGCTTCATCTATAATCGTCCCTGTCATTGATAAATTCCTCTCCATTGTCCTTAGTTGTTTAACAATCCTTAGTGCATCTCCTTCCAGTGTTATTTTTGTAAACCCCAACTCATGCGCCAATTGCAGTGCTTCTATTGCTGCATAAGCCTCAACCAAGAACGAGTTCTTTACAACTAAAAGGTTCTGGGCATTTGCAGCCATCACTTCCCCATTTTCGTTTCGAATCACCACTTAATGCCTCCCATATCTCTAGCTCTACTTATAGCACCATCAAAGTTTACTTTGTACGTTCCTGGACTTGGTGGGTTCCATGTTGGACTTTTCATTGGTCCTTGGAGGTTTCAGTTTTGTGCTGCACTATATTTTGCTGCATAATTCCTCACAAAGTTGGCTTCTTCCTGCATTGTTCTTCTTTTTCGTTGTGAAGTTCCTCGTTTCGTTCTCCCCATATCGCCCATGCTACAATATAAACAAGGCAAGCTTTTCTTGGTTGGTGGCATTGCATACCTGTGTGAACCACTCGATAATGTCATAACTCTCAGCACTGTTTATCCCCAAACTGAAATCAAGTTGTGTCTGGACCTGTCATAACTCTCAGCACTCTCAGATATAGCTGGAGTTGGATGAAGCTGCTGAAGCTGAGAAGTTTAGCTCCACAGTTTATGCAACAAGCAAGGGGACAGGATAATTTGGAGTTGGTCTGGAGCTGGCTACAAAGCTTCTTTTGTTTGGAACGAACTGAAACATAAATAGGAGAAGGTGAATTGGCACAGATTGGTCTGGTGCCAATTTTACATTCCTAGACACTCACTTATTTCTTGGCTAGCAATTCAAGATAGACTTCCAACAAAAAACAGATTGCACTCTTGGGGTTGTCAAGTTACTCTTGAGTGTTTGCTCTATGGCAAGGAGATGGAAACTAGGGATCATGTGTTTTTCAGCTGTCAACACTCCAAGCAACTATGGAATAGGATATTGCAGGCCTGTGAGCTTAACAGACCATAGGGATTTTGGTAGGAGGTACTCACTTGGGCAGTTAGAAGATTAAAGGGAAAGGCATTAATTTCAGTCATCTTGAGGCTTGCTTGGAATGCCTACATCTGTTTTCTTTGGCAAGAGTGAAACGAGAGACTTCATGTGGACCAGCAAGACAAGCACAGGAGTAATTCAATCTGATCCTTAGTATCATGCAAGACAGGTTGATAGGTCTTAGGACTATAACTAATGATCCTATTAATAAGCAACTCTGTAATGCTCGGGGGCTTAGTCTAACTAGCTGAGCTAAAATCTGTGAACTGTGGCTATATGTTGCAGGATGTTGACTGTCGTAACGAATCAGTCGCGGGATCCGTCAAGTGATGTTTAAAATAAAAATAAAAAGAGTGGGGAGAAACAGAAGAAAAGACAACTTAATTCCTTTAAAATTAAAATGAAGGGTTTGGAAACAACCTCGAAAAAGAAATAGAGTCGCCACTAATCTTTTTTTGCTAGGTGTGATTGGCCACCTATTAAAATCGATTTTTATAAAATATTTTAAAATTAATTAAAACATTTAAAAAAAAAAAAAACCAATTTTGAAGTCTGTGCTTTGAACCAGAGAAAACAAGTGCAGGTTCGGGAGTCGGTTACGTGTGGGGAAGGATTAGCATCCCCACAACGCCTATATAAAACGGTACCTTATGAGTCATGTGTTATCTCAAGTCTCGGGAAAATTCGGTTTTAAATTTGGTGTTTAAAAATAATTCCTTTAAAAAACAATCATATTTTATTTGAAAATGATCCGGAATTTATTAACATAAAATTTCCCATGCTTCCTGACAAACTCGGCAAAACATGGAATTTTTCTTTGATTTTGAAATTCTCCGAATCACCCTCATTTTTTTAAAAAAGATTTTCGTCGTTAATGATAATTGATGATATTCTCCCCTGTAGATCCAGCAGAAAACTCATGAATTATTTTAACTCGGGAATAGTCTTGTTTTATAAAAACAATATTTATTTTTCATGTGTTTTGAAATCATAAAAAAAATGATCATGAATATGCAAAAATATTACTAAGACAAAAATTAAACAACGTGCATATTTATCCTGACATGGCGTAATCTAGATGACATGACACATAAATGGCATATGAATGAATGAATGACATGACATACTTGACATGGAAAAATCCAAATGACATGACACATGAATGAATGACGTGGCATGCTTGACATGACATATGAATGAATGACATGACATGCTTGACATGGCAAAATCTAAATGACATAGCATATGTATAAATGACATGGCATGTTTGACATGGCAAGGTCTAGATGACATAGCATATGTATAAATGACATGACATGCTTGACATGACAAAATCTAAATGACCTAGCATATGTACGAATGACATGACATGCTTGACATGGCAAAATCTAAATGACATAGCATATGTATGAATGACATGGTATGCTTGACATGGAAAAATCTAAATGGCATAGCATATACATGGATGACGTGGCATGCTTGACATGGCAAAATATAAATGACATGGCATATGTATGAATGACATGGCATGCTTGACATGACAAGATCTAAATGACATAGCATATGTATGAATGACATGACATGCTTGACATGGCAAAATCTAAATGACATAACATATGTATGAATGACATGACATGTTTGACATGGAAAAATCTAAATGACATAGCATGTGTATGAATGACATGACATGACATGCTTGACATGACAAAATCTAAATGACATAGTGATAACTCTAGGAAATATAGTTATTTTGCCACCTTTGATGCTTTTGAATCGGCTAAGTCCTTGAGGATTTTATTAGGATTTGATTAGTTTTAGATATTTTTATATGAAACATAAAATAATATTATCATGAAATATGCATATGAATAAAAATAATACATGAACATAATAAACCTAAAATATATGGCAAGACAATTTATGACTAAGCAAAAAAAAAAAAAAAATAGAATAACATAAAATATTCACAACCATATAACAATCAATATAACATCATGAAATTTGAATCAAAACAATAACATAGCCGTAGAAATATTCATAGAAAAAAACATATATCATATAATATGCATGAACATGGAAAATGCTATGCATGAAAGTGTATTTTTTCCTTTAAATAAGAAAATCCGTATATCTAAAAAGATATCCGACTACCTTAGGAAAAGACATCAAATCAGATCTTTCTAAATCAAATATACTTTGTGATTGAATTGAAAACAATTTTAAAATTTTTGGATGGAAGTGGCACCATGGCCGAAAACCCCTTTGAAAAGGCTCTATTTTCTTAACTTTGAAAACCCGGGTTGACCTCCCTTGACTCGACCTTTATAAAATAATTTTTTAGGATTAAAATGACTTAGAAGTCAACCTAGGACAATAGCTATGGTTCTAAATCAGCCCTTTCTTAATGCCTTAGCCAAAACAAAAAATTATTTTCTTCTGAAAATCAAATCTAACTTTTCTGACCAGTTTTAAAACGTGATTTTTTTACCTATTTTAAAAGTTTCAAAAAAAAATCTGAAAAAATTATGGGAGACTCAGAACATATCGAACTCTATGGAAAAAAATTGGCTTAATTTTTAAACTAAGGATGACCTACCAGAAAATTCGTGAAAGACAGAACACTGGGTGAAAAACTGTTTAACCAAGAAACATTTTTAAACCTTTGATAAAAACACTCAAAAATCAGAATAAAAATATTTGAAACTCCTCTAAAGTCCTACAAATAGTGGTAAAAATTTCTAAAGATTTGGACAAGAATTGCCTAATGAAAAAAAAAATCACAAAGGTAGAAAATCTAACTTGACAACATCTTAATTTTCCACAAGCATGCTTATGAGAGCTTGACTTTGAGCCATTGATTTGCTTAAGTCAAAAATCAAGTGGGATGATATGAAATGTATGAACAAACAGCAAGTAAAATGCATGAAATGCATATCCTAATGCCTAAATGACATAGAGAATGCATGGCATAAAAGATGACCTAATGCCTAGATAGAAATTGTGCATGGCAATAAATGCAATCCTAGACCTAATATGAATGAAAATGCATGGCAATACAAAAATGACCTAGACCTAATGAACATGAGACATGCATGGAAATACAAGATGACCTAAAACTTACTAAGCATGAAAATATGCATGGCACACAAAGAATGACCTAATGCCTAAAATGTCATGAGAAGATGCATGACAATATAACATGACCTAAACACAAATATGAAATATGAAATATGCATGGAAGTAACATGAACAATAATGACTAAATGAATACAATAATAATGCATGAACATGGCACCACAAATACACAATCTCATGGCATAAAGATGCAAAGCATGAATGGAAGCATGATAACCAAACAAGATGAAAATGCAAACACACACAAGGCAAACAAAATGGTGGAAACCGAATGGTCACATAAACAATATGGTGAAATCCTAGCAAGGCAATAACACAAACACATGGCATGGTAAATATGCAAGACGTAAATGAAAACATGTTAGACAAATAATCATGATGAAAATGCAAAGATATAGCTAGGCAAATACACAAACACATGGTATGGCAATAATACAAAGCATGAACAACTTGATATAGTAAAAACAGAAAATTAAAGTTAGTGAATAAAGCAAGTATACATGAAAATAAATGATAAAAACAGCAAAATAAGAAAAAGTAAAGAATGTTAGAAATAAGCTCCATATCTTGATTATTTTAGAAAGCTAAAACATCAAAACAAGCTAACATATTACAAGCAGCATAGGAAATAAATCAAACACAAGACATGCACACCAAGGGGGGTCATTCGGCCATCATGAAAAGAATAGTAAAAAATTTTGTTTTTGATTTTTTTATGAAAACACAAGATAGGAGCCTTCAAAGGGAGTTTTAAAACCTTGATTTCATAACAAAATAACAATCAATCATATAGAAAATGAGCAAAATCAGCATAGAAAAAGAAAGAAAAATGCAAGAGTTAGGTGCCAAAAGGCTACCTTTCAAAGCTATCTTTCAAGCTTCCTTCTTTTCAAATTTTTCTTTGCTTTTCTATCCCTTTTAGCTACTGTTTTTGCCTCAAATGATCAGCCAAAAAGAACCCTTGATTAAATGAAACCCCCCTTATGAAGGCAGCCGAATGGCCCTCTTTGTGCTCACTATGTTGTCATTTTTTTCCTAACTAATTTGATCCAAAGGCCACTAATCAAAAATGCTAAAAATGTGAATTTACCACCATTAGATGAAGGGATCAGCTCCTAACAAATATAGCTATTCTAAAATATTAACCATAATTTTGACATCCTTCCTCTTCATTCATTTGACCATATGGCAAAATCACAAAAGCTTAATCAAAAAAATAACAACCTTACTATCCATTTTTGGCCTTTGGATGAAAGAATTCAGCAAAACCTCTCCTCTTCTTGGGCTGGCCAAATGGCCCTTCAAATTCCAGCCATCTCTCTATTTTTTTAAATTGCAAAAATGGCCCTCTTCAGTTTCTTCGGTAAAATTGCACTTTAGGCTCCCAAACTTGATTAAATTGCAAACGGAATCCAAATCCTGATTTTCTTTTTCCAATAATTCCTAAATAATATAAAATTGAGTTCCGGAAGTTTTCATAATTTTTCGAGCCCGTTTGCTATTTTTCCCGATTTAGCTTCTGGAATTTTGGTTTGATGCCTCCCAAATTTGGCCTTTTTCAATTGAGCTCCGATTCTGGATTTTTCTTCGTCAATCTCTTCCAAATAATATAAAATTAAGATCTGAAAGTTTTCATAATTTTCTGAGCTCATTTTCTATTTTTCCCGGATTTATCGTCTTGAATTTCATCTTAGTGGGCCCGAAATTTTCCATTTTTCAAATGAGCTCCGATTCCGGATTTTTCTTCGCCAATCTCTTCCAAATAATATAAAATTGAGATCTGGAAGTTTTCATAATTTTCTGAGCCCATTTACTATTTTTTCTGAATTTATCTTCTGGAATTTTAATTTAGTGGGCCCGAAATTTGCCATTTTTCAAATGAGTTCCGATTCCGGATTTTTCTTCGCCAATATCTTCCAAATAATATAAAATTGATATCTGAAAGTTTTCATAATTTTTCGAGCTCGTTTCCTATTTTTCTCAGATTTTCCAAGATTGCCCTTTAACCTCCGAAACCTCGGTTTTACTCAAAACATGTCCGATTTCCAGATTTTCTTTTTCCATGCCTTTGTTATATATTGAATTGGAGTTGATCCAAAAACACCCAATTTTTACAAGCAAATTCTCCTCCGATTTGATTTTTCTTTTTTCCAATATTGGGAATTTTCTCGTTTTTTTCCAACCGGCTCTTTTCTCGGAATTACTTCAAATTGAGCCTTGAGCTATCCTTGTTTACCCACTCTTCATCAATTAGGGGCCTTAATTTTACCGAATCGGCCCATTTTTGTAATTTTTCCCAATTTCACCAAAATTTACCAAAAAGCCTAATTTTCAGTTTCCTCCAAATTGACTCTTCCTTTGGTTTTGCTTCCAAATGGCCTTTCCAATACCGTAGTCATTGATTATCTTCCATTCAAAACCTCCAATTTCAACCCATTTGATCGTTTAAGCACTTTTCTCCAAATTTACAGAATTAGAGTTTCTTTTCTACTGAATCTCGATAACCTATCTTTCGGACTCCATATTGTTCGTTGTAGACCTCGGATTATCAAAATTCTTTCACCATTGTTCAATTAAACTTTGGATCTTGATTTTGAATAAGGGTTGACTTTTTTAGTAGTTGACTTTTTGAGGTTGACTTTTTTCAGATTGACTTTTCATGCTTGACCTCTTAAACAAAGTCTCGGAATACCACCTGCAGGATGAGAAGAGCTTTTCTGCATTCTAAACATCACAATGAAGGAATTTTATATGATTTAGGGGTCCGGACAAAATTAAGTGTCTACATATAGATATAGATATGTGCATATAGGCAAACGCAGCATTGCCATTGAGTTTATAACAAGAGAACAGGCTGAAGCAAATGGGTGCAAAACAGTAAGGAATGCTTCAATATGCAAAGAAAGATTGAAGATGAATGAGGAGAGAGAGAAGGTTGCAAGGACTATAATGTGGAAAATGTCAATAGAGCAACTATCTGAATTGGATACATTCTACAACAAGATGTCTAAAATATGTTCAGAGGCCTTGGACATGAAGCTCCAAGTCCTAGTGGATGAGTAAGGCTGATCTTTAACTTTTGCCCCCACTTTTCTGCTGCAAATTTCTCCCTTTTTAGTAGTTTCATTTTTATTTGGTTTTTGACGTTTTGGTTTCCTCGCATCCCCAAATGAAGACTGTAAAAAAAAAAAAAAAAAAAAAAGAGGAAAGCTAAGATTGTAATTATAGGAGAAAATTTCTGCTATATGTTCAGAGGCCTTGGACATGAAGCTCCAAGTCCTAGTGGACGAGGAAGGCTGATCTTTAACTTTTGCCCCCACTTTTCTGCTGCAAATTTCTCCCTTTTTAGTAGTTTCATTTTTATTTGGTTTTTGACGTTTTGGTTTCCTCGCATCCCCAAATGAAGACTGTAAAAAAAAAAAAAAAAAAAAAAAAAAAAAAAAAAAAAAAAAAGAAAAAAAAAAAAGAGGAAAGCTAAGATTGTAATTATAGGAGAAAATTCATGTTGACAGCACTTCAGGTCAATGAAACGAAGTGAAAGGCAATTATGTTGAACATTAGTATTTGGTTCCTAAAACTCACTAAAAATGTTTGGTTCTCAGAGTTTGGATTGTTAAACATTGAATACAAAAGGAATTAAATGTCAATCAATGTTCAACAAGAGACAATTATTTAGGCCCAAAAAACTGATCAAAAGTTGAATGTGGTTGGTTCTACATGATTTTCCCAACCATAAGGTTGAAAATTTTGCAATAGCATAAAATGACAAGGTTTAAAATTTGTTTAGGGTGAAAGAAATGTGCATATAACCTAGAGTTGTTTTCCTTATCCAAGTCAAAACCAAATCAATGTTCATAAAAGGGCATAAAAAAACATGCAACATGCTGACTCCACTCCAGTGAGTCTGGTCAGCCCGATGTTCCATGCTCAGCATTAACGACCATTAAAAACAAAAGTCTGCACAGATAAATAACATGTAATAATGATTCAGTGACAAAAACGATCCAGTTGTAAAGACATAAACAGAATGCATCGCAAAATTGCTTAAGAAGCAGAGCCAAATGCCATTTAAATTGCTCTCGACACTTTAGATGACATTTTGCATTACAAGTAGTGCAGAAACAAAATGTAGAATAAAAGCTATTCAGAGCATAGAATATAGCCAAACAACCAGAGATTAAATTAATAAACATTAGCATTACAATACATATCAGGGATAGCTCAAAATCCCCTTTAATAATGTTAAGTAAAACATGAAATCCTACATTTTCATCATTAGGACAGGAAAAAAGGCCTGGTTTTTCTTTAACTTATCCATATTTAAAATAAAAACATGGAGACAAAACAAGCAAGATGAAACTAACATATGATATGATATCAAGCAAAAACCACCTTTCACACTGGCTCAAGCTCAGCTCTCCATAAGCTTTCAAGTCGAAATATTCTCCATTTACTTCCTCTAAAGCCTTAATGCAAATGCTTCACTTCGTCACTTTCATCCCGAAGCATTCTGTGTCCCACATTTTTTTCCCAGTTCTTTTATAAATTATTACAAAAGACAATCACCCCAAACTGAACTTTTGACCTTGACCTCCAAAACTGAAGTATTATAATTTGTAGGTGATGTTTGACAAGTAATGATTGCACTTCCCTTCTGGAATGATAGGAGTACTACTGTTACAGAGATATCTGAATATCACCTGCGGCAGAAAAATGTGAAATCTGGCTGATTGACCTGAAGAAGTCTCAACCAATTGTCAGCAGCCTGAAAGAGGTTGTTTGCCAAGTAATGATCACTTGCTCCATTAGGTGTCCATAAGGAACCCTTAAACTTGTATGACGCAAGACCAAAAACAGGCAATGACATCTTTGGAACACCATCCATGTCATTGGGACATGTCACAACCGGTGCCTGAGCACTTTGTCCACCTAAAATATGACAAGTTACATAAAACAACAGATGAGATTTCTTTGCCAATACATGGATGCTACCAAAACTTATGCAAACACAAACTATTAGTATTACTGATTAATGGCAAGTCTGTAAAATACCAGGTTATGTAATCAGTATTTTGGTTAACATTCAGCTGCTAAAAGTTTCTATAAAAAGATATTTCTATCCACAAAATTATAACAAATGAACTAGAAATAAAACTTTGTTGAAACAGAGCAATATTTTCAGTAACTACTTCGAAGTCAAACAGGGGGAAACATTTGAGGAAAAGTGATGAAGAGAAGAAGGTATAGCTGTTAAAATGCTTAAAATTACTCTTCATATTTTACAAGTACTTAGACACACATTATGAGAGACTCTCAAGCACCATTTGATAAAGTAATTCACAAAGCTTGTTAGAGATGTAAAAGATTCACAATTACAAGTGAAAGCCAGAAAATATGGCTCAGCAAGAAAGCCTAGCATTATTCCCTAGTTCACGCACATTGGAAATAAAAAGTTTTAAAATGAAAATTCTTTATTACCTCTTACGGGTGTATGAAGATAATGGTAAGTCAGAAAGCAAGCATCTAGATCTTTTAACGTAGGTCCAATAGGTATTCTGTAAATTGGATACCTACAAGAAATTCAGAATAACATATCAGTCACATATATGCAAACACAAGTTTGAAAAGAAATGTCAAGAAAAAATAGATAATAATACCATGCCACAGAAATCCAGCTGGAAGATAGTAAATCACAGCTTTTCAGTGTCTTCAGTTCAGGGAACCAGAAGGCCAGATCTGCAATCTGTTACCACAGATTAAGTTTAGGAAGTGACCAAAAATGGGAAAAGCATTGATCCAGACATTAAACGACCTCCTGCGGTAAAAGAGAGAGAGAGAAGGAGAGAAATACATACTAACCTTGTCAGATAAAGGTTCTCGGCTACGAGGAGGGTCTCGTTCAAAATACTCAAAAATCAAACAACTTCGAGAACTGACAGATTCACCCTCATCACTAGATAAGTCTTCTTGAAGTATCTGCTGATCTCCCATGGACAATCTATCCATCCTAAGAGACATCTCACTTGCCATGCGGTGATTTCTTTTTTCTCTCAAAACGTTTGCTCCTCTTTCAGAATCAAAATCACTACTACCATCACTGCTTGAGTCCCTAAAGTCACTATCACTGTCCTCACCTGGTTGCCTATCATAAAGGGAATTATTTAATATAGCACGAAATATTTTGTATTATTTTATTTGATGCAAGTATCAAACAATAACAATTGCTAACAAACTACTAAGCCAAAAAAAAGGGTGGGTTCTTGGGAAATCTTTTGCTTAGACTGAAATCTGTTTCTCAAGACAGAATAAGGAGAGGAGGCAAAAAAGAAAAAGAAAGGTGTGGTGAGTGGGGGCAACAGTGGCTGCAAGATCTGCAGGAACTCTTAAGCTTGGTCTAGGTTAACAACAAATATAACTACCAAGTCTACCATTTCAACTCTATATAGAACCAACTTTTTATTGAAAAATTGGAAACAGAAAACAAATCATTGTGTTGATATTCCCACAAAAATAGTCAAGTACACAGCAATTGATTCGCTTCAAAATTGTCACCATAACACACTCAGATAGTTAGATTGTGCATGGCATTTTTGCATTAAATAGGAACTGGAAACAACACAAAGGATTTGCAACAGGAAGGACAAAGATAGGACTCATCAAGTCAAAGAACTTATTTTCACCTTCAGAGAATATGCTATAAAAGAAGTTAAAAATATTCCCATTGTCCTTAACACTAGAAAAAGAAGGCCTAAACTAAAAGACCAACTAAATCCAGGTCATGCAGCACAGGAAAGTTGAGACAATGTGAGTATACGAAACAAACTCTCACAGTTATAAATTGCACTTAATTACATTCAAAGAAGAGAATCATTCTTTAACTGAATAGATTGTAAAGGAGTTATTCGGTTGAAAACACGCAGAAAGCCCTCAACACAGGGATATAATAATCATTCAACCATAAAGAACCATTCAAGAAACAAGGGACTATATCAAAATTCATAGTAAGTATAAAATAGTAAACTAAAATTCATTGTATCACAATCACATAGCTAACACAAGAGAATGAGAGTTACAAAATAAACAAATTAAGTAGAACTAAATACTAATACCCCAACAAGTTCAAATAAAACTCCAGTGCTAGAAATGTATAATTTACCTTGACTTGGCAGACAACTTCATTGAATCTGTGTATATTTGAATACCGGATAAATATGGTACATAATACTGAACAACGGAATCAAAGTCATTCAAAATTAGTGGGACTCCTGCTCCATATGCACTCCACTCTTTGAATGACTCCCATAAATCACCTAACACGAAATATGGCTGAAATTCCTCGTCACACGTCCGAGGTTGTTTTCAAACCCTCATTTTATTTCAAGAGGAATTAAGTCGACTTTTCCTCTGTTTTTCAATATCACACTTAACGAATATAAAGCCTCGCGATGAAACTTGTTATTCTTTAAGTTGGGACAATCTTCATATTGACTCAAATTCCATCAAATCTTCATTCTAGACATGCTTAGCTCCACTTGTAATAGAAGTCTCATACAATCTTTTCTTGTGTGTTTCATCTTCATCACCATCACAACATCAAATTAGTTATGATACCACTTGTTAGGTCAAACCCCAAAAATCAATCATCCAAGCAAGCAAAAACATAATCTAACAATAAACCATTCTCACAAGAGACAACAATTTAACGTAACAATAAATCATCCACACAAGAGCCAACAATTTAACGTGGTTCGGCACTCAACTTGCCTACGTCCATGGATGAGAGAAAAGATCCACTAGTTATAGAAAATTACAAACACATCAATAATCAACAAATCAAACACTCAAACTCACAATCAATCCAGACATACATAATCAATATGAACTCACAAACGTAACAATATCAACTCAAACATCAAACAATCACAATTCAAACACATCTATAAGCACTCTCGCTCGATTTTTAATAATTTCAAACCAAATATTTACACCTATGAACACTTTTCCTTAGCCCCATAGGATGTCCACTCAGCCAAACCCATTAAACCTTACAACTCTCCTTATATATTTATCTCACATCTGACCCTATGGAGACTCCTCTCTGTCTAGAAGTCTACTAACTAGCTCATAAACTTAATCACTAAGCTGTATTTTCAATGAATCTAAAAATATATTTTACCAAAATCATTTGAGATTTGAGTCAATATTTTCAATAATACGAAGTAAAACAAATCCAATAAATAAAAAATTACGATAAAATTGCATCAAACTTTTATATATATATATATATATATATTTATATATATATGGCAGCATTCAAATAAGGTATTCACAAAGTACTAAAATTTGTGATTAATTAGTGTTTTTCAAAATTGAATTTAAAAACTTTAATTAATTTAGATTGGGATATTAAGGAGAATTTTGTTATGTGATTTTCTTTTAATCACTCTTTAATGAAGTTGTATGCAGAGCCGGAGCCTCGTAGAAGCCAGAGGGGCCTTTGGCTCCTCCAAAGTTTTTAATTTTTTTTTTAGTATATATATATATTAATATTAAATAAATTTAGAATATATCATATGATTTAGGACATTTCATTTCATATAGAATATATTATATAACTTAGGATATTTCATTTCATTTAGAATATGCTAAGGCATTTAAATTATATCATATCATTTAGGTTGCATTATATTATTTAGATTTTGCTATGTTATTTTATATATGTCATGCATATACATATTCATTTCTTTTAAATGTTTTCAATAAGGTAATGATTTTCAATAAAATAAAGATATTCCCGAGTTAAAATAATTCATAAGTTCTCTGCCGGGTTTGCTGGGGAGGATATCATCAATTATCATTAATAACGGAATATCTTCTTCAAAATGAGAATGATTCGAAAAGTTTTCCAAAAATAATAAAATTTTTTATATTTTGCCACGTTTGTTGGGGAATATAGGAAAACTTTGAATTTATAAATTCTGGATCATTTTCAATTAAAAATGAAATTATTTTTCTTTAAATTGGGAATTAACTTGAAATACTAAATTTGAAACCGACTTTTTACAGAGACTTGAGATAACACATGATTAATAAGGTACCGTTTTATACGGGCGTTGTGGAGGTGCTAATCCTTTCCCACACGTAACCGAGTCTTGAACCCGTTTCTTTGATTTCTCTGGTTTAAAACGCAGACTTGAAATTAGGTTTAAAAATGTTTTAATTAATTTTAAAATATTTTATAAAACCGATTTTAATAGGTGGTCGATCACACCTAACTAAAAAAGATTGGTGGCGACTCCATGTTTTTTTTAAGGTCATTTTCAAAACCTTCATTTTTTAGAGGAATTAAGTCGACTTTTCCTCGATTTTTTAATGTCACGCTTAACGAATAATAAAGTCTTGTGATGAGACTTGTTATTTTTTAGGTTGCGACACAAAATAACTCAAAGAACAAAACAATTTTGTTAAAGATAACAATCAAAGCATAGATCGTATAGGAATAACATAAGCGAGACTCTGATACCACTGTTGGGATTCGGCTCATGCTCAAACAGAAATAAAATATAATTTAATCAACAAGTTAAATATACAAAGCAGCGGAATAAAATAAAACAAAGAGACACCGAATCCCTCCATGGATCTGCTTATGAATTCAAAACGATCAAGCTATCAAGAACAGATAACAATCAAAATCTCATACCTCTGTAATGGGGATTGTCGAAACCACATCATAGATTCTTGATGTTCTTGCTCTTGTATACAATGCTAGCTTGTCGAAGACCAAAGTCGTCCAATTGTCCGACCTCTAACGATAATCCACACAGGTGATCTAAAAGCCTTCACAAGGTTGAGATTATGTTTTGCCAAGACGATGCTAGTGGTCTAGGTTTTGAGAAACCATCCTCCTCTATCTTGGATTGCCAAAAGAAAACTAGAAGAATCGAATTCTACCTTGTCAATGTTGTTCGGCCGATTCACTCTTAGGGGGAGTGAGCCGCCGACTTGCAAGGTTTCTAATTGGGTTCCTTAGGGGTCGGCAACAACATAAATGTCGCATATATATATTATTAGGTTTAATGCATGCCAACTATTGGACTAATTGCACTAAATCCCTTGAACATATTATTAAATATTCACAATAAGCCCACAACACTTAATGAATAAATAATTTGGTCCAATTTCATTTTAATTTCAATAATTACCTTTTGTGTGTGACCCATTAGGCCCTTAGCACGTTGGCAATAAATATAGTAAATTCAATTAAGAATTTCTTCTTTATATTTATAGATCATAAGCGGCATCTAGCAATGCATCATGACCACCCAAATGCCAAGAGAGTCATCAAGCTTCGACTAGCCTTTCATGTAAAATATGTCTGTATAATTCGATCCCTTCATCAAATATCCCGGGATAGGAAAGAGCATGGTTCAGTGTCTACTCTTAACCCATTCCATATTAGATCTGCAGCTTTATATTAACTCCTTAAGTATTGCCTTGGCCAAGAACTTCAATAAGTTAATATAAAGCCAGATACATGTGAGATATATCCCCTTAATCACTTGGGGTGATGAATCCTCTCTAGACCACTCATTCATATTCGTATGCTTCATTTCATACCCAATAACATCCTACTTTAAGCATCCTCGTGATTGGGACCCGTTCGTGATGAAATCTAAGTATGACAGTTCACATACAAGATGACCTGGTGTCACAAGTCAAAGGATTACTTACACTATTGACACATGAGAGTATTTACCATAGACATTTGAGTGAAATACCAAATGGAACTCTCATAGCGGGTCATGTTCAGTGAACTTGTTCAACTAACAAGCACCCATATGTTATCCCCAAGTATCTCTATACTTTCAACCTATGAGATCAGTTGCTTGCATCAAGTGCATAAAAGGCTTAATATATGTCAGTCTTTGAGCATTGTCAATGCCTTGTCTTGACAATATAATGACCAGGAACAGTTTAGAAACACGGCATTGATGCATAAGGATCCTCATAATTGTAACACCTTACAATTCTTTTGCAATGTCATTGTGTCTCATAGGCTTTATCTTCACAAGTCATTTATAACAATTATAACAATACTTATGGATAAAGAAATACCTCATTTATAATTAATAAACTATAATATGCAATACATGAATATATAAATAGTGTTTTACAAGCTTAACTAGATTGGCTTGTAGGGCTTACACTAACATATTTCGGCCGGGCTGGACTTGGGCAAGTAAATGTAGTGTTAACACCATACATAGGCCCAGCTTGGCCTATGGACACCTCTACTCCACACTAGACCTGTCCATGAGCCGAGCCGAGCCGCGGCCCGAATTTTTTTTTTCTCTTGTCCAAGTCCATTCGAGCCGACCCGTATAGACCCGTTCCACTATTCAAAAATATTAAAATATTAAAAAATTATTTTATATTTTATAATTAAATTTAAATAAAATAATATTTTTTATTTAATAAATAGTAATTCGGATCAAACCGATTCGATCCAAATTACTAAATATTTTATCTAAATCTAACTTAATACGAGATGAATCTATCGAGCTGAACAAGTTACCCGACCGTGGACAGATCTACTCCACACCTACTCTTCCTTTCTCTAATATATAATATAATATAATAATATTCATAGTAATCTAATTGTGTATCTTCTTCCCCACCATCTCTCTCTTCCAAAACATAAAGATTCCCAAATGAATCAAATCCATTTGTTTAACCTTACATCAACTCTCTTTCCGGTTCTAAACTTGGTTATCTTGAGTTTCTTTTTCCTGGCAAGAAAATATTTAGCTGTGGACGAAAACTTTACAATTTGCAGCGTGCCCAGAAATTGTGGTAGTCTAAACATAAAGTTCCCATTCTTCATCCAGGAGCAGCTGGAATCTAGTTCTAGATGTGGTTATCCGGGGTTCAAAATCTCCTGCAGAAACAACAACACAGACCCAATTCTTAGCTTGCCTGATGGCGACTATATCATCCATGATATCTTTTATCAGAGCCAATCTTTCCACGTGTCGAAAGCTGTTGATTTTGAGAGAGATGCCGTTTGCAGCCATTCAATCCGAAACATATCCTTTCCTGGAGACCGCCTTTATCTTCCCCCAATGCGTAGAGAAATATTTTTACTCTTCAATTGCAACTTAACCTCGCAATTGACCTAGGAACTTTCACAGTACAAGATCCATTGTGCTGCTGAAAATGAAACTAATACAACGTTGGCACTGTTTAATAGCGATCCTAAGCTGAATTTTGCTTCAGAATATTGTAATGAAACGGTAGTGGCGCCTGTGGCTTTTTATCAAGGAGAGGGAGGTGTTGAAGATATACTGAATAGAGGGTTTTTGTTGAATTGGACAGCGAGCAACTGTAGCATTTGTGAGGCGAGTGGTGGCAAGTGTGGATTTGATTATACTACCTACCATTTCAACTGCTTTTGCCCGGATAGGCCTCACGCTTGACACTGTAAACCTGGTATGTATCTCTCTCTCTCTCTCTCTCTCTTTCTTCTTGTTAATGCAAAGTCTAAACAATTCAAAGAAGAAACCTTCTTTTGTCGTCTTGGGAATTCTCTATCTTCTCTGTAGGAACAGCTGCCATTGGCCATTTATGTGCCATGCTCTGTTCATTTGGTCCACCTTTCGTCGTAAAGGGTAAAGTTCTTCTCCGGCTGCTTAATCTGATGTTTCTTAGCCCCACCCCAATTAATCACCAGTCACTAAGTGGATCCCACATAGGACAACTTTGTCCTATTATGTTAGTGTTAAGGGTTAAGATTAAGAATTAGAATTAGTACATCTTACGATATCCTGTTGTGTTAGTGTTAAGAGTTAAAATTAGGGATTAAAATTAATGGTTAATTTTTTAATGAAATATCAATATAAAATTATTGTCAATACATTAAATATAAATCTTTTATACTCTGCTTTAATCTTCCTTGGTTTTACACAAAACCAGCTTTTTTTTTTTCAGAATTCGTTAAAATCACAAACCAACTTCTGCTAATTCAAATTTCAAATTTAGAAAAAATTGCGTACTACAGTATCCAGTTTGGAGAAAATGTGGTGCTTAAACCACAATAAAAAAAACCTAAGTTCAGCTTATGGGTTGCTTTGTAAAGAAACAACCCGTTCGAACCTTTTGGAACTAATACTCTTTGGATAAAATTTTGTATTGGTTTGTGACTGAAAATAGTTAAACAGAACAGAAGATATAGTATGCTATTTGGTCATTTCTGGCAAAAGTTTGTTTGAATTAGAACTTCATGTTTAGGCTCTTCTGATAGATTGAGACAATGCGTTCGAGTCCCACTGTGAAACGGCATTGTGCCCTATTAACCGATGCTACATCATTGTGTGATTGTTCCTTTCCTATCCTCTTCCGGTGTAAACTGTCAAATTGCTTTAATCTATCCAACTCAAGATTGTTCCCAATGGCCATGGATATATAGATGATTGGATCTCCCCTTTTCGAAATAATATGATCTGAAGCTCAGATTTGGTCGTTGGGGTAGGATAGATTATACAACTTGGTACTAACTAAACAATTCTAGTTGATATATTTGCTAGTTGTTTTCGCTTGAAATGGAAGTATATATGCTCCATTACAAGAACTCTTTAATAATGATTGTCAGTATCCATGTTCAACACTTTATCATTAGGACAGGACACAAAATATAGTTCCGACACTTTATAAACAAAAGTGGATAACAAAAGCGGACACTTCATCATAGAAATTAACACAGCTCTTGTGACTGTTGCAACTAGAGGAGGAGGAGCAAAAAAAGAAGTTGGTTCACTTTTTCTCTAGTTTGATCCATACATTCATTCGCTTATTTTTTTTTGGTTTTCCTCTTTTAATTTTTGTATTTTACATACTCAATTTCTTGAACAATACCATTAATCTTCTGGATTGTTTGAATTGAAGTTGGGTAGTAATTAGAGATGAAAATGAAAAGCTGATTGATAGAATAGACAAAAATGTATTGACTGATATTGGTGTCTAGGTTGAAGCTATACCTATTAAGGAAGGAGTACTTATGGCACAAAAAAAAAAAAGTAATTTAAGAAAGATAATTATATTTAAATATGAATATAATGATATAAATAATATTTAAATAAAATAAATTAAATCAAACAAAATATATTTAAATATGAATAATTTATATAAAATTATATGAATAAATATAGAAGTAAATAAACATATTTATATATGGCATTGCATTAGACCTGTCCAAGAATCGGTTATCCACCCGATTTGGTAGGCTTGACTCGAATTGAGTCGGGCTTGTGATAGAATTTTCTCAATCCAGGCTTGCCCGGTCCAACTTTGATTACTATTTAATTAATAAAAATATTTTCTATTTAAATTTAATTATAAAAATATATAAATATTAATTAAAATATTTTTTAATATTTTTAAAATAATAAAACAGATTTTTCAAGCACGACGGGTCGGGTTCAATCTTGGACAAGCAAAATTTTTTGCTAACCAAACCCGACCCATGAACAACTATATATTACATTATTTGTATTTTTATATATTTATTTAATTATTATAAGATATATCTACGTATCGTATTTAATTTTTGAATTTTTTTTAGTCGATTTCATGAATTCAAAACTTTGAACAAAAGATAAGTCAAACACACGAACCCATATTAGTGCCAAATATTAATACTTGAATCCATGTTAACTTAGTATATATGTACTAGGAAACTACATCATGGCAACTGCCGCCTAACATCTAGAGTAATTTACAGTTTTTGCAATTAAAATTCCAGCATAAATAGATGAAAAAATTATTTCATAGGTCTTTCTCACCACGTCAGTCATAAGTCTAATAAATTAAATTATATCAAATCAGATTTTTCTTTCACATCATACTTATTATTTTGTTTTTTTACTTCGTTCTATTTTTTTTTTCTTGAGAGAGAAAGAGAAAGTGAATAACATAACTTTTATTTATTTATTTATTTATTTATTTTTACGGGAAATAACTCGTGTTTTATGTTAGAGGTTAAGTATGTCGTAAAACAAAAATTTAATTTGTTTTAATTTCATTGATCGAGACCAACGTGGTAAGAAAGATCTATAGAATAATTTTTTAGAGATGGGCCTTGCATTTTATCTCCTTGCAGGGTCATTTGCAAATGAATAAATTTTTGGTCAAAACTTAAACCATGTACTGGCATGGCAATTAACTACAGTCGAAAGAGTGTCTTACCTCTTAAGTCTTAACCCAGCAGGGGATTAGTGCCTGGAGTTGCAAACTTGACTCTTGGGATGCAACTGACTACATGCCTAATGGCAATTTGTCCAGAAATTGTTTAAACTTTGAATGGTTGGTTAAAAGGTTTAGGCTCCGCTTTCTAGACTTACGCTTCATTTGAATAAACGATGAGGTGAGATTGATTTCGGTGAGATTAAAAATAATGATCGAAATGAGATTAATTACTGTAACGGTGAGATTATATATTGCAACGGTAAGATTAAAATCAGCGGTGGGATATGTGTTTGGATGCAAACGCAGCGATTACGGTGAGGTGAATTATAATGATAAAGAAAAATGATCATTAAAGACATTAGATTAAAATGTATATATATATAATAAATAATTAAAATATATTATATTTATATTTATATTAAATAATAAAATATATATTATAATTATATTTATGTTAAAATATAATAATTAAAATTATATTTATGTCAAAAAATAAATTAATAAAATAAAAATAAAAATAAAATAACTAAAAAATTGAATAAAATAATATTTTGTACTTTTTATTATTTATGTAATTACTTATTTTTAATTTTATTATTTATGTAATTACTTTTTTTTAATTAACCATATTAATTATATAATAATAAAATATATGTATTTCATTTTTAAATGAAATAAAAAAAAGTGTCAAGAACAAAAATATCTCTATATTATTCACATAAAACAAAAAACAATAAGAATAAAATTGAAAAATGCCCTCCAGTGACAGGACATTTTCCTTGACTTCCAAAAAATAGGCATCACCCAAACCTGAATAATGATGTGGTTGAAACAAAAAATGTCCCAATTGTAACGAACAGTGGCTCCGTTTAAATTTAAATGGAGCCTTAATTGAGTTGCCATCTAGAGAAGAACAAGTTAGAAATTTGGTCTCCAAAATATATTTTTTTTTACTCGGCCAGATGAGATTCCTTCAGATTTCAGTGTGGCAAAACCTGTGCCAACTGCCCCAGCTGTGTAGTGAAGGTGCTTAAATACATCATTCTTGGACCTTGTCAGAGGACTTGGCCAATTGTTTAAGCATTTACTCCTACTTTCTCCTAAGAACCCCCCCCCCCCCCCCAATCCTCTTTTAAATAATGGTGACTGTTGATTTGACTCTTTTGATTTTTGTAGGAGATTATCATATATATATATATATATTAACCTCTACAAGTTTATTCACGTCATAATCTAGTTGATCAAAGACTATCATAAAATACAAAACAATAAGTTATGTAAGGGATTAATATATTTCCTTGAATTGTATGAATGAGCTAAGTGCAATAAAATTATTTAAGCTAAAGTTTTATGTATGCATTGCAAAGGCTAGGCAAAGCGTGATCTCTAAAATCTGGGGAGTAACTCTTGCTTGTAAATATTACAAATTCTTAGTGTCTTGGTTATAAGTAAATAATTAATCCAATGCAATAATTGCAAACATAAAGTTTCTGTATTAGGAAGTAATAGAGCAAAACAGCTTTCAGAAATTTAAAAATTCTGGTATGAATGTTTTTTTTTGGATAAGTAAGTGTTTTATTTATCCAGAAAGCAGTTAAACTGCTACATCCAACATCATGTGCAACATGTACTTAAGCTATACATACTTAAACAATACTTGAACAAAACTTAAGACCACTAATCAATCAGGGAACAATAGCAACATACTTCAGCAATACTTAAAGCTATTCCAGAATGGACAAAGATCCTAGGAAAAAAGTGACAGTCCCCAATCTGCATCCAATCTTCGGTTCACTTCATCAGGACTAATGTTCTTGAGCCCCAACAATCGCATTCTGATGATCTCTTTTATCTGCTCAATGATGGCTCCTTGTGTGGATTGAAGGCGATTAAAACACCTATTATTTCTCTCCCTCCAGATCGAGTAAAGAAAGGCACTCCATGATAAACGCAAAATAACAGAAATGAGAGTTTTTCCTCTGATTCTGTTTACTGCCCATTGCAGCTCTGCTTGCCAGCTCCTTATGCTTCTATGAAGTTGACATAAGCATAGTATATGCCCCCAGATTTCCTTTAAATAGTCACATTCAAAAAATATATGATTCCGGGTTTCTTGCTCAGTTTGACATAGCTCACATTTGCCATCCACCTCCATGCCCCATGACATCAATCTGTTCTTTGTAGGCAGTTTGTCCAATATAGCCATCCAAGCTACCAGTGCATGTTTAGGAATATGAAATGGAAACCAGATCAGTTTATCCCACTCCACCTTGTCATGCCTAGGCCTGAGGTCATTCCAGACTTTAGCCACCATAAATCTGTTCCCAGGGAACTTCCAAGTTAGAGCACCATTCTGGTTGGAGGTGAACCTCAAAGCCAAAGCCCTCAGCTGAAGCATTTTACGCCATGTCCAGCTGCTTCCTGGGGAAGGTTGAACCTGCCACACTGTTCTTCCTTTCATTTTTTTTTTATTGCAACTTGATTGAAATGTGATTATGCTAAACAATTAAAAATGAAAAAGAATTCAGATACAAAAGGGGAAAAAAAGTTTAAATTAACTGTAAAATATTTGAATAACATCAGAAACAGGGCAAGCGAGGAGTAGTTGATCAACAGAACATCTAACATCTTGCAACTGTAAGCCATTTTCGTATTTTCATTAAAGTTGAATTCATGTTTAATCCAGTTGATTCATACAATTAATTTTAAGAATTAAAATTTTAACATTTGTAATTTCTTTCTTTATTCCATAATTGCAGCGTCGTTTGTGCCAAAAAAAAATATATATATATTTTCGCTAAAGCAAGTTCTCTAGTTTTCCATTTCAATTTTCACCTAAGAAAATAATGAAATAGAATATGATTTGTATAATCTTATTGCTTTCAGTTGTTATTGTTTGTTTTAGTAAGAGAGAACAATTACTTGCATTTAGCATATAACAATACTTTATTTATAAAAATTATTTTCATTTTTTAATCTCTTCCAAACTATTATTAATACATTTAAAAAATATTTAAATGTATTATATTTATAAATAAATTTAAAAAAAAATCAAAATTAAAATAAAATATTTAAAAATATTTTAATATATATTATTTTAAAAAATCCAAAAAAATGTTTTAATATATTATATTAATATATAAATTTAATATTAAAAAACATTTAATATATTTAATATTAATTTAAAATATATTTAATATTAAATTTAAAATATATTTAAAATAACATTTAAATTTATTTTAAAATATATTTAATATTAATTTTCGGCTTATATAAAAGTCAAAATTTTTTTTTTCATTTTTCACCTCTCTCTCTCTAATCCTTTAACTCTCTCTCTCTCTAAAAATTATGAACATTCAACCGGAATGTTCATACAAACCCAGTCCGCCGCCGCTAATTCCAAGTTTCGATTGGTAGCCGCCGTTGCTCGAACTCAAAAAGTTTTCAAATTCTACCCAAAACTTTTTCTAAATCTCATCTTTTTGTTTTTCAATTTGGTTTTTCCTAAAAATCACTGAAAAACTTAGATTTACAAAAATAACTCGTGGCTTCCATCTTCTTTTTGCTATCTTCGGCCGCTTCAAAAGCTTCAATTTTTTTTATATTTTCTTTGTGTTTTTGCTATTACTTGCCTCCAGGTGTTTAGAGAAAGAGGCAAGATGGTGAGATTTGTCAACATACTTGAAGGTAAAATAATCAAAAAAAAATTCTCTGTGAAAGGCTGAAATAGCCATTCTTTAGGGCTACTGAATGTCTATTACAAAAGAAAAGAGAATAAAGGCTGAATAAGGATTCTGTGGAATAGCCAATTTTTAAACCAAACTTTGGTTCTACTGTTCATCAACAACCAAACATGTTGTTAGTTCTTTCTTGTTTTGACTTTGAGCTGTTTTTCTTAAGATTCAGAGATAAAACAACCTTGGAAAAGCAGAGGTTCTTTGAACTTGGCTCTTTCTCTTTCCTTCATAGCTTTATTTAAGGCCTCGCATTCTTTTAGGTCAAAAGCTACTTTTCACCGTAAACGCAATGTTAAACAGATAAAAAAAATTGATTTCTGCGGTTGAAATCATAGTTTGAAAAGCCAAACCAAAAAACCAAAAAATATAGCTTTTGGGCTTTAAAAACTGACTTTTGGATAAAATAACTTTATTATCCTCATATCTCTACACTTTTATTATTTTAAACATATCTTTTTTTGACATTTCAATTTCCTACAACACTTTTTCACAGCAATACTAAACACTTAAAAGTTTTTAAACCACATTTTTTTTACCACACTTTATAAACACACTTTTTTCAACTTAAATTTTTTTCAACCCAAACTTTTTACAACAGCAATGCTAAACTAGGCCTAATTCATGTCTGAATGGAGAAAATTTCAGGCTAACGGTAAGCCATTGACAAGTAGCTAGGTTGAAATTATATAGATAGCATCACCTTAATTTTCAAAACTATCTCCGTCTTGGCTTCGAATTCTGCTCCGTTAATATGGGTGTTACATTTGATACTGCCATATACTAGGACACTCTGGAAAAATAGAAAGGAGGATCCTTGTGTGGGATGAGAGGAAGAAGCAAGAAATCTTGAAAATTGCGTCAAAAATCATGACTAAATGACCAAACCGCCATTGAATTCACTCATGAAAACGCCTTTTTTCTTTTTTTCTCTACCCCATCCCCTACTTCTCGCTCAAAGACCAACCGTGAAAAAGTTGTCAAAGATAGAGAAATCAAGGAAAATATTGTGGGAAATTCAATGTGCCTTTCAACTTTGAGAAAGGATCATATCATTTTCACAAGGTAGACTTGGGTGTTTCTTTACGGGCCACAATCTAAATTTACCCCCTTCCCCCCCCCCCTAATAGATTCCTTCTTTCACCCCACATCCACCTTCCGAACGAGTCTTAAGTCTCTGGAACATATATCTATCTATCTATATAATAGACAGAACGCCTAATCTTATCGTTCTCAATATATATAGGATTATCATCCTATACATAGTGAATTTTTTTAACTTCACTAATGGATTTACACATTTTCGTAATTTTTCATACGATTTATATTTCGTAATCTTATAGTTGGATTTAACAATATAATTTTACTCGTCGTGTACGTAAAGTTTCAAATCGATCCGATATCCCTATCATATCGATCGAGATATTGTCTTTTTAATATATATATATAACAGTTGAAAGTTTTTTACATCGGAATGAATAGTTAAACATTTTTAATTTACTCGAAACTCAACGTGCATGATCTACGCGAATAGAACACGAAATACGACGGTCAAATTAGATAGATATAAATCATATGAAAAATTACAGAAGCGTGTAAGTCTTGCTTGTAAAATTAAAAAAATCCACTGATAATGTACAGAATAATAGTCCATATATATATATATATGTATATATACTTACCATCTTCTTCTTTAGCCTTTAGGTTTAATTCCAAGTGCTAAGCACCAAAATAGCGAAAGACTTTCAAATCTTTAATTTACTTTCCTCAACGTTTCAAACAAGCAGCAAATAGTTGTTGATATCAGAAATATACCTTTCAAACAAGAAAGGATTTATATTTGATGCACTATCAATGTATAGATTTATATATTGATAGTACATCATATCATGCCACTTATTAAAAGTTAAGTTTAGATTTAGGGTTTAGATTTTTAAGGTTTAAAGTTTATTTTTTTTTAATGAGTTGTCACCGTAGGATTCACTGTCAGTGTATAGAACTATACATTGATAATGCATTAAATACAAACCCTTAAAGAAATGATTTATATTTGATGACTGTTAGTGTGTAGATTTACACTGCACCACATCATGCCACTTGTTAAAAGTTAGTTTTAGGTTTAGGGTTTTAGGTTTAGATTTTAATGAGGTATCACTGTAGGATTCACTATCAGTGTATAGAATTATACACTGACGACAATGCATCAAATACAAACCCTTAAAAAATGATTTATATTTGATGCACTGTCAGTGTATAGATCTATATACTGATAGTGCACTACATTATGCCACTGGTTAAAAGTTAGGTTCAGAGTTTAGGTTTAGGGTTAGGATTAGAGTTACAGATACAGTTAGAGTTTTAGGGTTTATTTTTTTAATGAGGTGTCACCGTAGGATTCACTGTCAGTGTATAGTGTTAGAAAAAATAATGAAGATAAAATATTTAAATGCTGACTTTGAGGCATGAGAAACACTTTTCTTAAGACTTTATAATGCCTCTAGAATACAACAAAGTCATAACGTTCCAAACATAATAGTAAAAATGACAGAATAGAAAAGTCTCCTTTTATAGACATTGTAAAGTTACATTTGTTAGTAACTTGTTTGTCTGATGGCTTAAATTGTGTTCTTACACAACAATTGTTTAGGTAAGTGTTGTGTCTTTATATAACAGCATTGTTAAGAAACACAACCATTCAATACAACTGATTATTTAATATAATTTTTTGGTTTAATTAGTATTTTAATTAATTTCGAAAATCAAAAAAGAAAAAAAAAATCAATTGTATAAGTGCCTAAGTGCCCATATCTGATATTAAATAATTAGTAGCCCACTAAGTAAGCTCACTACTACTTTGGGCTCATGGCACTTAATGCAATTGTTTAAGTTAAGAAGAATAGCTTATTATATATTCCTTACTCTTGACTTTTCTAAGTAATATGGGATAGTTTCCATCAATATTGCAAACTACTAACATATAGAACTATATACTGACATTGCATCAATACAAACCCTTAAAAAAATGATTTATATTTGATGCACTGTCAGTGTATAGATCTATACATTGACAGTGCACCATATCATGCCACTTGTTAAAAGTTAGTTTTAGGTTTAGAGTTTAGATTTAGGGTTTATAATTTTAAAGTTTAGAATTTTAGTGTATGTCAGTGTATAAAAGTATACACTGACAATTCATCAAATACAAACCCTTAAAGACATTAAGGAGATTCGCAAATTTTTACACGAGTCACACGCCGACCAATTAAAAGGACTTGCCAATGCACATCAAATGCGTAGCTTGTAGTGGAAACCCCACTTTCCTCGTCTTTCATACCCGATTCGTCAAGTCTTTTGTCCCCTTATTCCTAGTCAACCGGCGTTTCGAAAGAATAATATATGAAAAGCTGAAGTGCTGAACGTAATCTGAACCTCCAAATAGGTTGGTTTTGTTATGTAGTCTCAAGTGAGAGAATTTGGCTCTGTTTCACTTCCTGATTTTTGAGATCTTCGAATGGCTGTTATACCTATACCCTTCTTGATTTTGGTTGTTCTCTCGCAATTCTTGCTACTTCAGTCAATTGAAAATGACAGAAACCGCCACCGCCCGGATTGCCGACCCTTCCCTTGCGGAAAACTTGGTGACATTAAATTCCCCTACACTCAAAGGGATCGCCCTGGTTGTGGGTTGTTTGTAGTTGAGGGTTGCAAAGAAAACCATCAGAGGGTCCAGCTAGAACAGGAAGGACGATGGTATCAAGTTAATACAATCTCCCAAGCTGACACCCTTACTATTTATGACGAAATGCTTGCGAAGCAGTTAAAGAACAAGGATTGTCAATCTTTGAAGAATTTGAGTTTTCGCAATCTTCCATATGTTACTTTCGAAATCGCTTCCAACCTAACCTTGTGTAAATGCAATAGCGCTTTGAGTGCTAGCTTTCCAAAAGAATTCAGCTACGCACTCTGCAACAATTACACTACTATATACTATAGTCAACCGGAGGGGATGCCAATGCCAAAGCCACTAGACAACAATAAAAACGATAGATTGTCAAGCCTTTGTAATTGTCCAACTATTCAGCTCCCTTTTACCAATCTTCCACCGACTAACAGTGACTTGTTTAATTTATTAACTTCCAATGTATCTATCAAAGTTTACGTATCCGGCCATTGTTGGAAGTGTCATTCAGAACAGTACTACTCATTCTAGAGGCGGTAGATGTCTAGTTAACAAGCAAAGATTTCACTGTATCAAAGGTATATCCAAACGAACATTTCTATACTCTACTTTTCGTATTACAGAGTCTGTTGCTTTTTTTGTTTTTTTTGTTTTTTTTCTGTTTTTTCTTCATTGCAGATCATGCAACAAATGTTTACAAGAAGCATAAACCAGTTTCTTGCAGTGAAATGTCTAAACAATAAAAATGAATGGTTTTGACTTGTGAATTATCATAGACATGGTGCACCTGCATCTTTTTTTGGGTAAAAGCTGACTTTTTACTTCTTTGTAACTTCAATTGTAGGGACGAACAAATTGGTACTGAAGCTGGGACTTGGTAATCTCTCTTTCTTTTTAGCATCTCATGTTGAAGTCACACCGACTACTCTAAGAATTGTCTAGAATTGTCTTTACTCATCTTTGTTGAATTTTCCTTAGTCTTTTATTCTTCTGTCTCTAAAATAGTCTAGCTTTCACAAGAATGCTGTAGGCTTGGTTTATAAACCGACTTACACAAATATAAATAGAGGTTGTGGGTGTTATGTGTTGTGTAGATGAGAAAGAAAAGGAAGAGTGGTGAGTAGAGAGAAAAAGGAAGAATTGTGAGTGCATATTAAAAGAGTGTGTCTAGTGTATATTTAGTCTTTTCTCATATTAATAAAAGAGTTGTTTTTCGAAAGTTACTGTAGCATCCCGAGATAAAGTTACTGTAGCAAAGCGGTACTGTAGCACAAAACTACAATTGGTACCGAGAGTCAAAAATCAACATCTCAAGTTATCAACTTTGATTCCAGTAAAAGAAGAAGAAAAGAAATTATTGAGCATACTATTATTGCTGATTATAATATAAGAATAGATTTAAATTGCAGTGGTGAATACGTTTTTGATCGTTCCATATTTATCGTGATACGGATATTATCACGATCATCATCGAAGTCGCAGCAGTCATGAATTTTTTACGTTTTGCACAATATATTAGGAAACATAATAATTATAATTATAAAAACTTATTTTAATTATTTTAAATAATTTATGGCATTTTATAATTTTTTATTTATAAGAGAAAAAATTATTGATATTATATTAAAATATTCATATTGAGAAAATTTAAATGTTATGTTTGGAAATTTGAATTTCAAAAAATAGATTTGGACTTCAGAAATAATGTAAATTGTGTAATGAAAACATGTAAATGTAACATTTATGATTATTTTTCAAATCATGGATTTGTTGGATGCCTATTTAGTGGTGAATTTGAAATACCTATAGATATTTATGAATTCGAAATTTATGTTTTTATACTTTTCAAATATATAACCAAAAATATATATGTATATAATCATATTGAATCTTAACTTTTATATATATTTAGTGTATGCATTTCATTCTCACAATTTATATAGCAAATGAAATCCAAATCCAAATTTTCAAATTCATATTTTCAAACATAGCAAAAAGTACAATTGAATCTACCTTAAATTGAATCTACCTTAAATTGAATCTTTCATACATTTTCTAAATTTTAATTTTTAATCCTATAATTGCTTAAGAGTAGTAGATTTTGAAATGCTAAATTTATTAAGAAATTTAATTTTAAACAAAATTAAAATGTGATTAATTATTATATTAAAAATTTAGAATTATATAGGAGAAATTGATAAATAAGAATGCGATTAAAATTTATAATATAAGCAAAGTACATTTGACTTTCAATTTGAGCCTATTCTAAACATAAATTTAGAAATATTATTGATTATATTATTTATTTCATCATTAAAAATTCAATCTACGTTAAATGTACTAATTTTTAGTTTTTAATCCTAAGAATAATATAATGTAAAACATTCAATTAATTAATAATTTAATTTTTTCACTTTATTAAATAATTTAACACTTTTCTCACAAATTCTTTTTAATTATTAAATAATCCATAATTATATAATGAATGACATCTTTAATTGTTAGTTAATTAAAAAAATAATAACAAAATAAAATTAACAACAATATAAATACCAAAACAGGAAAACATTAATACAAATCCAAATTGAAAATAAAATATTAATAAATAATAAAATTAATATATTAATCATTTCAATTATAGAAAATATCTCTCAAATTTCTATTAACCTTTTCCTTCCAAACTTCTAAACTTAAATAAAAAGAATTCTAAAAAACTTTCTGTAGATACCTAATTTTGTCCGGACCACTAAAACAGTTATGTTTTCTTCCTAAATTGATGTTTCAGAATATAAAAAGACTTTCTTCCTAACTGATTAATGAACGTCTCTGCTAATTCCTTCCAAGTACGGACACGGTTCTTATCTAGCTGAACATACCACCTGGCAGTAGAACCTCTAAGACTGTCCTGGAAGACATGGATGAGCAACTTATCATCTTTCGCATAAGCAGCCATCTTCCGGCAAAACATGGTGATATGAGATATGAGGCACTTAGACCCATCAAACTTCTCAAAATCAGGAGTCTTGAACTTGGGCGGGATAACCACATCTGGAACCAAACAAAGCCCTTCAACATCCATAGAACCATAGAAATCCAAACCCTCAATAGCTCGGAGTCTTTCTTCAATCAATTTCATCTTACGAGAGTCCATCTCTTCAACTTTCTTCAGCCTTTCTTGATCATCTAAATCTAGAATTCGGACAGGATCTATCTTTGCCCCTGGGGCAGGAATGTTATATCCCGGATAGTTAAATCCTCCTACGAGCAATGCTTGTAGCGACTGCACTTGTTGAGGTATTTGAACTTGAGATTGGAGACCTGGTGGATACGAAGATTCACCCACATTCTGATTCTTTCTCTCAGAGCCGGATTCATCTGTCTTATCTTTCCCTTTCAAACTCTTCATCATTTTCAACAACGAGTTTAATTGCTCTCTAATCTCACCCTGGGTTTGTTCTATTTGGTTCATCCTAGCAACATGTTCCTCTGCCATTGCTTTAACCCGTGAACGAATCCTAGCAGCCTATTCCCCTGTCATTGTTTTAACCCATGAACGAATGTTGTAGGAATTCCCCCAAGATCTTTCTGAGCTATCCTTGAACCTTTCATTACCACAATTTTAAAATTCAGGTCTCATGTCTTTATGAAATGCACATGGATGAAAATAAACGAAAGAAAGAAATTAATTTACATGACAATACCAAAAATATTCACAAAGTTTAACAGTAACATTATGAAAAATGTACATGATGAGTGTATGAGTATTATGAAAATATACATGGTGAATGTATAAGCATTATGAAAAATATACATGGTAAATGCATGAGCATTATTAAAAAATGATGGTAAATGCATGAGCATGGTTAAAAAATGTACATGGTAAATGCATGATGAAAATATCTAAATGATGAAGTTTATGACATATGCAATGACTTTACAAAGCTTGACACAAATGAAATGATATTCACAATAATTTTAACAAGAAAATGTGAAAATAAAGAAAAATAAAATAAAATACAAGGACATTCCTTCATGTGTCCTATTTCGGGTTATTATCTATGAAAAGGTGGACAAGGCTCTATCTTAAAGTTTGGCCACTTAAGTGTTGTTTATATACTGGGTTTAGGATACTTGACCAAGCTAAAACGGTCCCCAAGTTGCTCACTAACATCATCCATGTAGAATGAGTAAGGCACCACATTCCTCACCCATTATAGGCTCCAACCGGAAGGGTTCAATTCGGGTGAGAGTATTTTCCAAAGTTGTGGCGGAGGTTATCACCTCTCGAAAACTTTGGTACTTTACTCTCGGAAGGTGTTTCGCTAGCCGTTGCGGAGGTTTTCACCCCTCGAAGGCGTAGGTACTTTACCCCCTCCTAAAAGGGACGAGCCCGGGTATAGGGCTTTATGATAGGCAATTCGTCGTGTGTGCGAAGGGACATTCAAACCTTCTCTTTTCCCACCAATGTATAAGAAACAAGAGTCATCTCAAATAATAAAATCAAAAATAAAAATTAAACACTTAAAGACCAATATTTAAAACCTAAGGTATCACAAGACTAATCCATGGCTCGACTCTTTATTGTTCCCAGCGGAGTCGCCAAACTGTCATAACGTGCCAAATGCGAATTCAGCATGCTAGACACAAATCAATGGAGTCGCCACTAATCATCTAATCTAGGTGTGATTAGTCACCTTTATAAATCTATCCTATTTAAAGTAATCCTAAGCTTGACTAAGGTACCTTAAAAGGAATAGGTTCTGGTCTACTTATCAAAACTAGGTTCGGGAGTACGGTTACGTGTGAGGAATGATTAGCACCCTCACAACGCCTATCTAAGAGATAGTACCTAATTAGTCTTGTGATACTTAAAAAGTCTTAATTAAATGGTCTTGTCTATCTTATTTTCTTTTTAATTATTAAAGTTAGAAATCTCGGAGATTATTTTTTAGGTCTTCCTTCCATTCATTTTGGAGAAATTACTAAAAAATGTTTACTCACCTCGAGAGTATCCAAAAGAAACCATTCGTTCTATTGAAGAGGCTCCGTCGTCGAAAAAGTTAGATTATTTAGCAAAGTTATTTCTCTTAAATTAATCTTCCAAAATTAATCCATATTTGATTAATGTTTGTTCGAAAAATAAATTCTGATCTTTAATATCGAAAATCATCCCTTAAAATATTCTTCCATTCATTTTGGAGAATTTTTAAGAGAATTTTTCTCACCTAGAAAATTCTTAAAAGTCAACCATTCGTGACTCTCTTGAATTTCATCATCGGAAAAAAATCTTAATTTATCCTTCAGTTTTAATTAAGCATTCATTATGGAAAATATCTCAGAGAAAAGAAAAACATTGAAAATTAATTATTTCAAAAGAATAAATTTTGACCTTTATTGATATAAAAAATAATCCCTTAAAAAAAATCCTTCCATTCATTCTGGAGAGTTTTCTCACCTAGAAATTCCTTAGAAATTAACCAAACGTGAAGTCCTCGGATTTCATCATTGGAAAAGATCTCCTCTTAGCTTTGATTTTATTAATTCTCAATTAAAAAAAATAGCAAAAATAATCAATATAAAAATAATTATAAAATCTAAAGAAAATTCAAAATAAAATTAATCACAATAATCAAGCAAGAATTAAATAAATAAATAAAATTAATTAATTTAGACCTGAAACATGAAATAAAAAATAATGTTAGTAACATAAGATAAATAAATCGTATATAATAAATTAATTAAACAAACATAAATAAATCATATATAATAAATTAATTAAACAAACACAAGATAAAAAATAAATAACATGAATAAAACAAATAAAAAAAATGACATACGGCTCTCAAGATGTTGGGCAGCACAATGCAATGTTCAACTTCACTTGTTTCCTTAGCCCATGCAACGTAAAAGATATGAGTGACAAGGTGGGGACGACGAGCTACTACATAGAACTTTCTAGTTCTACTGCATAAGATGGGCCTCCAGTCAAAGCAATGACATCCCTAGTAGCCATGGCTAAGATGTTTGCACATGAAACCTTGTTTCGGCACTCAGGCACACTATCGACAACAGCCTTTGCTTTGATCACAGTGTCAAATCCATCCCCAACTAACGAAAGATTATCCTTCACTGCAGTATTGTTCCATGAAGCTAGCACCACCAGAATCATTAAAAAAATTTTAAATCCAAACCCATTATTCACTGGTTCACTCTTGAAGCACCGATTCTCCTTCCCCCTTTTTTGCAATGTTTTCACCGATTGCTGGTCTGCCCTCTATCGTGTGTTTCCAAAATCCCTCCCTTTCTTGCTGAGATTGTGTTGCTGCTTTCTTCATCCGGGCCCCCTTGATCGTCGAACCCAAGCCTCTTTTTATAGCAAAAAATCCTAGAAGAATTTCAGTCCATGTGAGTAACAAGTCCTAATTAATTTACATAAAAAATTTATATTTATCAAAACACCTAAGCCTAATACAAATCTGAGGAAGAGTTTCAATTTGATCCAAACCCTTTTTTTTCAATTTTCTGATTTTCTCCTTTTTTTATTTAAAAATCCAAAAATAATATTAAAAATTAAGATTAAAATTAAAAAAATAATCTTAAACAATATAACAACCATGATAAAAACGGGTGTCTACAAAACAATCACAAAGTATTTTGATTTTAGAATATTTAATTTGACATATTTTCCTAAGGTAGCCGGATATCTTTTTAGATATACGGATTTCCTCAATTAAAGGAAAAAATACATTTTCATGCATTGCATTTTCCATATTCATGCATTTTATATAATATGTGATTTTTTCTATGATATTATTATGATTTTGAGTTATGTTATATTGTTTATTATATGATTTGGAATATTTCATGATATCCTATACTTTTTATTTAGGTATTTTTGTCATATTATTTAGCATATACTATGTTCATGCATTATTATTTTCATTTTTATTTTCATGCATATTATATGATAGCATTATTTTATATTTTATGTCATTTAAATTATATGCCATATCATTCATATTTGCTATGTCATTCAAATTATTTCATCTCATATAGAATATATTATGTTACCTAGGTCATTTCATGTAGAATATATTATGTTACCTAGGTCATTTCATTTAGGATAATATATTATGTCATTTAGGATATTTTATTTCATTTAGAATATATCATATGACTTAGGATATTTCATTATATATAGAATATATTATGTTACTTAGGTCATTTCATTTCATTTAGAATATGTCATATAACTTAGGATATTTCATTTATAATATGCTAAGACATTTAAATCATATCATATCATTTAAGGTGCATTATATTATTTAGATTTTGCTATGTCATTTTATTTATGTTATGCATATTCATATTCATATATATATTTTTTAATGTTTTCAAAAATGTAATATTTGTCAATAAAATAAAGATATTCCCGAGTTAAAATAATTCATGAGTTCTCTGCCGGGTTTGCTGGGGAGGATATCATCAATTATCATTAATAACGGAATATCTTCTTTAAAATGAGAATGATTCGGAAAGTTTTCCAAAACTGATAAAAATTTCTATATTTTACCACGTTTGTTGGGGAATATAGGAAAATTTTGAATTTATAAATTCCGGATCATTTTCAATTAAAAATGGAATTATTTTTATTTAAATTGGGAATTAACTTGAAATACTAAATTTAAAACCGGCTTTTTTACCGAGACTTGAGATAACACACGATTAATAAGGTGCCGTTTTATACGGGCGTTGTGGGGGTACTAATCCTTTTCCGCACGTAACCGAGTCCCGAACCCGTTTATTTGATTTCTCTGGTTTAAAACGCAGACTTGAAATTGATTTTAAAAATGTTTTAATTAATTTTTAAAATATTTTATAAAACCGGTTTTAATAGGTGGCCGATCACACCTAGCTAAAAAAGATTGGTGGCGACTCCATGTCTTTTTCAAGGTCATTTTCAAAACCTTCATTTTTCTAGAAGAATTAAGTCGACTTTTCCTCGATTTTTTTTAATGTCACGCTTAACGAATAATAAAGTTTTGCGATGAGACTCGTTATTTTTTAAGTTGAAACAATTTCAATTTTAACTTAAAAACTAATTTTCCTCTATAAAATTCCCCCTTAAAATCTAACCTAAAAGGTAATTTTTAATTGGTTTAATTGCACCCAATCTCGCTAAATCTGTCAATGCCTACAAATCTCTCACAAATCTGAACTTAAATACCCAAAATTTTGTTTCTATTCTCCAATTCCTACCCATAACCCATCGACCCAGCCCCCTCGACCCAGCCCCCTGCTTTTTCTAAAGTCTAAACCAACAAATTCCTTATTACCATTTCCCTCCACTTCTAGCTTATATTTGTCTTATATTTGTCTTAAGGGTTAGGCTATTTGTTCAGATTCAAAGGTTCACATGAAATTTGAAAGAGTTTGGATAAGAATTTTAAGTCCGTTAAATGGGATTTGACACAAATCAGAAGCTCATTTCTAAATAATTTAAGCTTTGGTCAAAGCATTTAAGGCTCAAGTTTGACTCGATTCGACTTAATATATTATATATTATATTAAATTAAAAATGCATATATATAATATTATATATTTTAGTTTGAACTTTGAAAGATAAACTTGTGTTATATTATGTAATTTTGTTAAGTTATTTATTACTTATTACTTAATATTTTTTTTTTGAATATGTATATATATATATATATATAAATCTAGACGGGTCTGGATTGTCCATTTGAAACTATGAGTGGGCCTAAACAAATAATAAATATCATATTTCGGACCGATTAGTAGGGATGGTAAAACCCGAACCGTCCAATGGATTTCGAACTGATCTGCTCCGAATGAAGAGGTTTTTTTTTTTTCTTGAATAGTGGAGGCGAAGCGGAGTGAGGCGATTTTTTTTTTTGTTTGAACGGCGGGGATGGAGCAGTTTTTGTAATTGTCTGCTCTACCTCGTCCCGCCCGAATATTGAAATTACTATTTTAAGGATAATAAATTAATACAACTAAACCTATTATTTTTATTTTTCTTTTTAAAAACTTAAACGTAATACTTTATTTTTTTTCTCTCCCTAGATTAGAAACTCGTTTATGTTGAATTTATATTTAAATTTTTTTACAATACTTTATTATTTAAAAATTTTAGAAATAACTAATAAAAATCGGATGAAACGGGACGGGGCGAGACAGTTATGGATGTACCCGACATCTATGGAGGTGGTAGTGGTATTGAAATTTCAACATTCACTGTGGAACGGAACGAGGAACGGGGCAGAGCATTCAAATGTCGGGACGGGGTAGATATTGCAAAATCCGCCCCGCCCTGCTCCACCATTGCCATCCGTACCGGTTAGGCATGGGCAACCATGAAAAATGTAATTTAAAAGTTTACTTACCTTGTAAAATTTCTTCTTTGATGTTTGATCTTGAATTCTTGAATCTTGATTGAATTTGAGGCTGATTTGAGTGAGTTGTTTGCCTTAGGTCTAGGATTTGTTATCTGTTTAGGGGCTAACTGATTATCTGTTATATAAGTAGGAATTGGATGCTCAGTCACTCTAATATTACTGCTCTTGTGCATCTCTGTCTTTTGGCGTCGATACAAACAAAGATATGCCTCTTCAAACTTTGTCAGAGGAAAAACTTCATCCGATCCCTCTTCAAAGTCAGACCTGGAATGCAGCAGTAGTACTGTCTGCTTTGGGCTCCCTATCTTCTCCTATAATGAACTTGTGGAAGCCACAGATAATTTTGACGCTGAGAAAGAACTTGGAGATTGAGGTTTTGGAACTGTATACTATGGTAAGACAATTAATAAACTACATGTTCTTTAATTACCATATATATATATATAAATGAGACAGCTGCTAAGCAACAGTATAAATAGTTGTAAGAAAAGCTTGATGGATGGACAATCTCTCTTTGTTTTGATCTAGGGAAACTCCGATATGGGCGAGAAGTTGCAATCAAGCGACTTCACCAACACAACTATAGACGGCTAGAACAGTTCATTAACGAAGTTGAAATCTTAACCCGCTTGCGCCACAAAAACTTGGTTTCTCTTTATGGTTGCACTTCACGCCGTAGCCGGGAACTTCTCCTTGTTTATGAATTCATTCCTAATGGCACCGTTGCTGATCATCTCCATGGTGATCTTGCACACTCAGGTTCACTCACATGGCCCATTCGTATGAGCATTGCAATAGAAACTGCAAGTGCATTAGCTTATCTCCATGCCTCTGATATCATACACCGTGATGTTAAAACTAACAACATTCTCCTGGATGATAACTTTTCCGTCAAAGTAGCAGATTTTGGGCTTTCTCGTTTGTTCCCCAATGATGTCACCCATATCTCAACTGCTCCACAAGGGACCCCTGGCTGTGTTGACCCAGAATATCACCAATGTTACCAGCTTACTGAAAAGAGTGATGTCTATAGCTTTGGAGTTGTTCTCATTGAACTCATATCATCAATGCCTGCTGTTGATATCACCAGGCATAGGCATGAGATTAATTTGGCAAATTTAGCAATAAACAGGATTCAAAAGTGTGCATTTGATGAGTTGATTGACCCTAATCTTGGGTATAATAAATCAGATGAACAAGTTACAAGGATGACAACTTCAGTTGCAGAGCTGGCTTTTCGATGTTTGCAACAAGAGAAAGAAATGCGCCCTTCAATGGAAGAGGTTTTGGGGGAACTACAGAGAATACAAAGTGAAGATTACAAGTTGGAGGAACACACTGATAGTGAGATGCCCAGGAGTGTACGGCCGCCTCCTTCGCCACCAACCGGCGATCAGATTGCATTGTTAAAGAATATTATCCGGCTGCCACCTTCACCAGTTTCTGTGACAGATAAATGGATTAGCCGGAGCACTACACCTAATGCCAGTGGATAAGTTTTTCTTTACTATCCTGTTTAAATTCAAATCTCATTGCCATGTTCTCATTTTCTTTTTCTTGAGGGGATGCATCATATTCTGCAGATCCTTTATTCGACTTCCCTGCTTTCTGCATCTGATATTTCTTAATTAGCAAAAATTATAGAAGAAATAAATGATCTCAAAAATGCATTATTGATCATTCAGGGAAGATTTTTCAGTTGCAAACTCAGGTGAAAAACTATAACAATGGCACCGACATTGATTCCTCAAGATAATGCTTGTGGAAACCTGCTATAAATGTTTAGAGCAAAACAAAGATGAATTTCATGAAAAATCCATTCTCAACTATGTTCAGATCCTCTGAAATCTGCTGAACTCTAAATTTTAACATATGATTGCAAATGTCAATGGCTACATACATAATATAAAACTTAAAAGCCTTGTTCCTATTATTGTTCCAACATATAACAAGCATGTTATATGTGCTATAATTTAAACAAATCCACAATGGCGCATTTCTAAAATCCAACATGGTCACAACCATTGAATTGAACAAAGTGAATGGAAGCTCTTGTTTTGCTTCTTCCAGGGTCTAATACTACAATAAATACAGACAAAACTCTTGAATGTGATGATATATGGTTCTATTCTTTCTGGAAAGGAAGGTCAGCAAGGACTTTTCAAGCAATTGAGACAGACGAAAATTGTCTTATTCATTTCCGTTTTATTATCGTATGAATGTTAAAATATTATTATCATTCTCATTTCTAAAGATGTTGGTTACATATATAACCGCTTCACCTTGCTCCGTCTCACTTTATTAATTATTTTTAATTTAATTTTGTAAAAAAATATTATAATTTATTTTATGAATATAATTTTAGTATATATTATTTTTTTAGTGTATATAATATATATATATACTAAAAATATATAAATATTTCGAAAGACGAACGGGACAAAATAAATTAGCAAACAAATACCAAAATCATTTGTTCCATCGCACCCCCACTTAAAAAAAAAAAAAAAAACTCTCTCAGAATGAATTGGATTTTGTCATCTACTTTTCAAGTTATCACTAACAAAGACATGATTTTTATAAGTGAATTTTCTTTTTAATATCCAGTTCGCCAAAGTTGTATAATTTTAGAATTTTCTTGAAAAATGCACCCTCCTCCACTCGCTCTTTCTCTCTCTTCGGCTTTTTCTTTTTCATCGGAGATTTTACGGTAAGTTTTTATGATAAAGTTATGGTAAGATCATGACATGCTTAAAATTACGAAATTTGAATAGTAGGTGTTATCAAATTATCAAGTTTTTACATATAAATATGATCGAAATTATATATAAACATGACAAATTACATAAATCATTAAAGGATATTGTCATATATTTATGTAACTGAAAGTTGTCATGTATTTATGTAATTTTTTTTTTTTTACATATAAACATGACAAATGACAAATTACACATAAACATAAACATGACAAATTACATAAATCATTAAAGGATACTGTCATTAATATATATGTAACTGAAAGTTGTCATGTATTTATGTAATTTATTTATTTTACATATAAACATGATAAATTACATATAAATATGACAAATGACAAATTACACATAAACATAAACATGACAAATTACACATAAATATAAACATGACAAATTACATATAAACATAATAAATTACATAAATCATTAAAAAATATTGTTATGTATTTATGTAACTGAAAGTTGTCATGTATTTATGTAATTCCCTTTTTACATATAAACATAACAAATGAAAAATTACATATAAACATGACCGAAATTACATATAAACATGAAAAATTACATAAATCATTAAAGGATATTGTCATGTATTTATGTAATTGAATCAAAAGTTGTCATGTATTTATGTATTTTTTTTACATATAAATATGACCGAAATTACATATAAACATGACAAATTACATAAAGCATTACAGGATATTGTCATGTATTTCTATAATTGAAAAAAGAGAATCAAAAGTTGTCATGTATTTATGTAACTTTTTTGCATATAAATATGACCGAAATTATATATAAACATGACAAATTACATAAATTATTAAAACATATTGTCATATATTTATGTAATTGAAGAAGAGAATCAAAAGATGTCATGCATTTATGTAATTTTTGTTTTACATATAAACACGACCGAAATTATATATAAACATAACAAATTACATAAATCATTACAGGATATTATCATGTATTTATGTAAAAAAAAAATTTAATATATAAATATGATCAAAATTACATATAAACATGACAAATTACATAAATCATTAAAGGATATTGTCATATATTTATGTAACTGAAAAAAAGAATAAAAAATTATCATGTATTTATGTAAACTTTTTTACATATAAACATGACTAAAATTACATATAAACATGACAAATTACATAAATAAGATAAAAATTAAAAAATCAATTAACAAACATTAATAAGAACGAAAAATTAAAAAGCAATTAACTTATAATACACTTTAATTTGGCACAATTAACTTATAAAATACACTTTAATTTGGCACAATTTTCCTTTAAATCAATTATTATATTCAAATTCATTAACTTATAATACATTTTAATATTTTTGAAGTTGATTAATTAAACTCTTCAAGACTCAAAAGCAGCATAAAATTTGACAGCTTCAATGTCTTAAAAGATTGAAAATATTGAATATGCTATCTATTTTTCTTCTGTATATCTTTCAGATTGCATCCAGAAATTCTAATTAATATTATTTCATTTGGAAATTTTGAACTATAAAAAGAATCAAACAACATATAAGGCTTGTAATATCTTAAACAATGTTGTTGTTTCGGATGCATCAAAATTTCCATTTTAGAAAGTTACAAGGAGCAAGACATCAATCATTAACCAAAAAACAGTGAAAAATGCAGGAAACAATTTATGATAAGTATAATATCTAATTTTATTCATTCATCACTTACAAAAAGCATTTCAAAATTATGATAAGTATAATCAATCATTAGCCATTACAGCAACTGCAGCCAACTCTGTCCTATAACCAAACTTGGAGAATGTTACACTGATTGAGGTGAATAATAAGAGCTTTTCTTCTACGCCAGAATTATCATTAAAACTGAGAATATGGCATGGAACCAATATCATTAAAAGGGATGAACAAAGAAACAGGGAGGAGCTGACACTCTCATTCTGGATCATGTGAGCCTCTTGGGACCAGCTGCATTGCACAAAAAAGAATTATTATGAGAACTTTGATACTGGAATCCATTACAATTCTTTATGTTAAGCAGCCTTTGGTTTCTCTTTCTAAAATTGCTAATTTTTGGCCCTAGTGGGCGATATATAGTTTACATGCTTATATCTAGCAGAAGTTTGCTTCAATCTTAATCATATACTGTAATCCTCAATAAATATATCAAACCTAGGTAAATTATGGTTTTAACAAGAAGTACATTAACTAAATCAGAAACCATTTAATCTTACAATGGCAATGTTGTTTCCATTAAGCAATATTAAATCAAGCTTTGTTATCCGTCTCCTTCAACAGTGATCTCATTGTGACTAGCAAATAGAAACAGAGAAGCAAACACGGTCAGCACAAGCTATGAAGGCTGTCCTATTTAATGGGACAAACATTCTGCAATTACTTTGTCAGTATGTCTCGATGGGATTTAAATAATGAAGCTTTGCCAGTCTTTTTGTATTCAGCATTGGAATCATAAGCATATTTGTATTGGGAAGCTTAAGGTGAGAAACTTTTTTAGAATTTTCCTTTTTCATCTCTTCCAAGAGAAAAGAAAATTCCATTCAAACACTTCACTTTTGATTTTTGAAACTGTAAAAAAGAAAAAGCACAAAGCATGCAAAAGAGGAAAAAAGAAACAGAAAAACTCCACCATAGATTCTTTTCTCTTGCTTTCAAGCAACCAATACAAAAACGAAAATCACCTCTCAATCATTCTTCCAAGTTTCGAATTCCAAATTCTCCCATTCACTTCACTTAAATTGCTCATCAGATATACAATACATCGGAAGAAGACAGACTGAGAGAGGGAACCTGAAACAAAAATGACGACGTTGCAGAAATTCAAGCTACTAGCGACACAATGCGGCGTCACCCAAAGTCCAACAAGAAGTCCAAGGACGAGTCCCGTGGTCAATTTCCGTCGCCCTAAAACCACCCTGCGAATGCTTCTCACCAGAACCGGTAGCTGCAAATCATCAACCTGTCGGGAAATGTCGTATCCACAGAGTTTTGTCGGCATTTTACCTGAGAAAAAGAAGGGCGACAAGGATTTGAGTGGTCACACTTTGAAGGATTTATTTGTATCATCTCCGTCATTAGAAGAAGAAGATGATGATGAATGCAAAGTTGTTAACGAGAAATTTGGCGGGAAGAGTGAAGTTGTTTTGGTGACAAAACTTGGTGGTCTTAATGGATTGGGAGGCGAACCGGGCTCGCCGAGGCCGGGTTGGATCGGATTCAGGCATAGGATGCTGTTGAGAAGGGCTTGGCGTCCCATGCTTATGACCATTTCTGAGTAATTTTTAGTAATAATTTGTTGAACTTTTCAATGAAAATTTTGTTTTTTTTTTAAAGAATTTCTTATCTAGTTTCTCTGTCTTTCTTTGCCTTAAAATCCAAATGTTGAATTTGATTATGTAAGATTGAATTTTCATAATCACTAGAAGAAAAAAAAATCCCGCTTTCGTTGGGTACTTTAAATTTTTTTATAATTTTTTAATTAATTAATAATAATAAATTAAATTTAGTTTATATTTCATTAAATAATAATTATTTATTTAAATAATTTATTTTTAAATTATAATAATATTAATATAATTATAAATTTTTAATTATGAAAATTAAATTTATGATAATTGTTGATTTATAAATTACATAATACAATTTCTTTTTCAAATGTTATTTATATGTATTTTTGAAAAATATTTAGACCTTATCGTATACTGTATATTTTTATTTATAGGAGGTAAAAAATAATAAATAAGAAAATAAAATTAGGATTTGTATTTTATTCTCTCGTAAAATCGATTTTCTCACATAAGTTAGCAGCAAGTTTGTTTTTTTTTTCTCTCTTTTTTTAAACTTTTTCTCTAGCGAGTCGGATACGGATCCTAAATCGACCCGCGAGTCAACGTGCGAATCAACCACTTTAAATTCATCATATAAAATAAATTAATAAAATAAATTTCTTTTTTAACTTTTTCTCCGAGCAGGTCGGATACGGATTCTAAATTGACCTGCAAGTCAACGTGCAGACTAACCCCTTTAAAATACATCATTTAAATTTCTTTCTTAAAATTTTCCTCTAGCGAGTCAGGTACGAATCCTAAATCGATTCGCAAGTCAACGTATGGATCAATTCCTTTAAATACATCATTTTAAAATAATATAAAATAAAAAACAAAAAATAATTAATAAGTTATATAAATATTTTTGTTTAATTTTAAAAATACAAAGTGATAAATTAATTTTTATAATTATTTTTAAACAATGATTTTTCTTAAAAAATAAAAAATAATTATAATTTTTTTAATACACAAAAATTTAAAAAATTTAAAAATCATAAAATATATATTTATTAATTTTTTTGAAAATAATAAATTATAAAAAATAAAAATAAATCTAAGCCCTTAAGACCAAACTACCCTCAACATCTAAAAAATACCCCCTTGTCCCTAGGGCCCTTAAGACCAAACTACTCTCAACATTTCAAAAATACCCCCTTATCCTTAAGACTCAAAAATAATTATAATAGATTTAAAAAATTTGTGGTTCAATAAAATGAATATTATTATTATTAGAAATCCACTTATTATCTAGATATATATATATATATATAATATATAAAAGCACGAACATAAAAAATTTTAAATTGTCGAAATGGTTATTGTTGTTCATTAAAATTTTAAATTTCTATTTTAATTTTTTATTACTAATAAGATTTATCTAATTTATAAGTAAGAGTTTTAATAAATAAATTTATTTGATAATAAATAAAAAAAGTTAAAATTTACATTAAATTGCTTTATTTTCAAAGTTCTAATTTTCAAAGTAAATAAATTTATTTGGTCAAAAAAAAAAGTTAAAACATACATTAATATCATATTTTTTTAGGTCATTTCAAGTTTGGATCATTTCAAGTTTGGGCTCGGGTTCAGGTTGGTTTTGTATAATATCATATCTTTTAATTATATATGTATATTTATATCAATATTTGTTAGCACCAAAAAGGATATAAAATTAATTTATTATATAAAATCAATTTGTCAAATATTTGATTATAGAAAATATGATATTTATCATATTGATATTTAAAACAATTAATTCGATGAACTCTACTATTCAACATGTAAATATCTTATTTTATATTATGCATACATATAAATATAATTGTCCACAATAATAATTAAATCAAAATGGACAAATGGCTATATTTGAAGAGAAATAAGACTAAAATTTAAGAGCTGATAAGACAATGTAAAAAAAATACTACTATTAATTATTGCTTAATTATTTGTCCTAATAGTGTAATTTTAACTAAAAACTAAATTTTCTAAAAAATCATGATTAAAATTTCTTGATATATATAGTATATATTTTAATATTTTAATAGTAATTATTAAATAGTAATGATCAATGAAGATGAGAACATATAATGATTTGTAGACATGATAATTTTAAATACATTATGATTACATCACACGTGAACATACGGGATATATAAGATAATATCATGATTTTATTAATTAATTAAAGTGTTATTAAAGAAAAAATAATTATGTAAGAATTTTTTTTATGAATTCTAAAAGAATAGGGAATATGATTTGCAACGCATATCTTCAAAAATAAAATAACCTTATATTATTAAATTCTAAAAAGGGATCCTCATGTTCTATCCTATTAAACACTAACTCATTTTCTCGTACAAAACACAAAAAGATGAAAGAATAATATATACTAGATTAAACCCCCGCACGATGCCGCAGAAATCAAATGTTAAATATACGATGACAACATTTTTAAAAACAAAAATTAACAATTAAACAAAAAAAAAAAATTTTAAATAGCAAAAGAGAACTGTCATAACAATTTAAAGTTATAAAGAATTTATAAAGTCAGCTTAAAAGATAAATCTAAGTAAAACAAATTTTATCTTAAATTGAATCACAATGACAAACTATGTAAAATATAAAATGAATTGAGACACGACACGAACACAATATAGAAAAAATAATTAAAACACAACACGAAAAATTCAATAAGAATACACGAACATGTAAAAATATACATAAAATGAATTATTAACGTGTAAAATCTTATAATACATTGAAGGGGAAAAAAACACGAACACGTCAAGAACACACAAATTTTTTTCTAAATCGAATCACTATGACAAATCATGCAAAATATGTCATGAATTGATGAAAAACTATGTAAAATATTAAATGAATTGAAACACGAATTATCAACGTGTAAAAATTTATATAAATATATAATATTTTAAACACAAAAAATAACACGAATATATAAATTTTTTCGTTTTTTTTTTTCTACCATTTTTTTCTATACACTAAAATAAAGTGGGGTCCACAACAAAGTGGAGCTCACAAAAAATGGAGTAAAGTGGGGTCCACAACAAAGTGGGACCCACCAAAAAAATTGGAGGGGGGCGACGTGGCCACCCTCTCCTTGCTGCAAAAACAGCAAAATTTATATATTAGATTATTATCAATAAAATTTTCACAAAATCATCAACAATATTTGAAGTGGGATATCCTCAAATTCTTGATTATCAATCTAAGTTGTAATTATCATTCATAATTAAACATACCACAACATTTGTCATAAACTGATGGTAATCATTCATTTGATTGCTCATTTTTTATAGTAAAAAAGAACTAAACAGATCACAATTTTCTTATTGTATACCTGCTCACCAACAACAAAATGAATCAGATAAAGAACTAATTGGGGTCGACCAAACCAAAAAAGCTACTATATACAAGTTGTGCAAATATTAAAGTATACCTGCTCACCAACAACATTGAGAACAGGCACAAGGCTGACATGAACCAAACAGAAATTGCCAGGGCCTAGGACAAAAAACATTAAGTGAAATTATCATCCCACCAGTAGAACATCTGAAAGAAAATTCATACTAACCAATTAGAAAAGGAAACAGAAGAGAATATTCTTACCTACACGGTATGAGAATTGACCAAGGGCCTCAATAAATGGCATAGATTCAATATCCCCTGGATCAAGAAAAGTTGCAACTAAGCAAAGCATCTGACTCAGAAGTTTTGTCTGCAAAACGAATTAAAAAAAAAAAAAAAAAAAATAGAACTTATAAAAAAGTTTAGTGAGTTATTGGGTATTGAAATTTAGAACTAACCACATTCTGATAAGTTACTGCAACTCTTGTACCTATAAAAAAATGTAACCACATCCCGGTACCTATAAAAAAAAAACAGATTTAAGTTGGGGAGGAGTCACCTTTCTTTAAGAAGTAAACAAAATAGTAATAATGATAAGAAAGGTTAGTGAAAGAAAGGAGACTAAAGGTAATTAAATATGTCATTACCAAATAACTTCGATCAATTTCACATACTATTTCTGAAGTGAAGGTAGTCCCCTATTTCCATCATCTTATTAAATATCTTTTGAATGATCACTTTAGCTCTAGAATCCGATGGAATAGGGGCAAGCTGACTATGTCTATAATCACCTTCTACAAATTGGCCTATCCTGTTCTGGAATCGTATTTAGAGAAGCACCACTTTTGAAAAAGCCAACCAATTATGTCATTAATTGAAGCTAAATTTTGGGGGAAAAAAGGTTAGAAAAATCAGTACAATTATGACATTTCAATTTGCATATCCCTCCATGTGAAATCTGGTGCTTTCCAACCAAAAGCACCGAACAAATTAGAGGTATATACTTTAATTTGTAGGTGTAGAATTACCTTAATTAGCATTGTGGATATGATTTTATTATCCACCATATTTTAAGCAAATCTTAATCAAGATTATGTCTCAATAGCCAAAAAGAACAAAACAACTTTCCTTACCCTCAAAGGCAGAAGAATAGCCACCATTACCACTTAGTGCAAGCAGAAGTCTCTTCACTTGCCTTATCTATTATTTGCTCATTGGATCAAAGGTAAAGCTTGTGTACAATTGCAATCTCCATTAATATGGAATGGAGTACGTACAATTGCAATCTCCATTAATATGGAATGGAGTACTTTTTTTCTTTACTGTCACGACAGTATTTCATTACAGGTAAATATCAGGTACTAATACTACCTTGCAAAGACGCAAATCCTGCTTGAACCTCGTTGAACTATGCTGAAACCAAACACACACAGATAAGACACCATTAATTACCTTTAGTCTCCCAAGCATCATAGTAACAAAACTAAAACATGAAAAACTGCAAAAAAGAATATGAGGATATGTAACTCATGCAATCCTTCAGTGGATATAAGCTGTTCATGCCCCTGTAGAGAAACCCAATTACTTACATTTCATTCACATATTTAACTAATAATCCCACAAAGTGCTCAGAAATTGTCAATTGCAAATTTATCAGAAAGCAAGACGCGACCATAAAAAATGAAAAAAAAAAAAAAAAAAACACTGACTTAAGGTCGGACTTGAGCTTGACGGAAACTAGAAAATCAAATGAACGAAACAAACAAGCTTTTAGTAAGATCATATTTCAAATCTATAAATTAGAGAAAAACAAGAAAACGATTAGTTCTTTTAACAATCAAATTTTTGTTTGGTTTATTAGAAAATGAAAATCAAATTGGAGAGAAAGTAATTTTGGTGAAACTACCTTGAAGAAACGATGGTGACTGTTACGATCTACTTTTCAAGTTATCACTAACAAAGACATGATTTTTATAAGTGAATTTTCTTTTTCATATCCAGTTCGCCAAAGTTGTATAATTTTAGAATTTTCTTGAAAAATGCACCCTCCTCCACTCATTCTTTCTCTCCCTTCGATTTTTTTTTTTAATCGGAGTTTTCATGGTAAATTTCTTAGGGTTAATATGCAAAACATGCAGTCCACAGAAAATTATTGTGAAATGGTGTAATAAATAAAAATTATTTGAAAAACAGAAATAAATAATTAGAAATTATTATAAAGGATATTGTAAATACAAAATTACCTTTCATGAAAAAACTTACTTTTTCTTTTTCTTTCATTAAGGAAATATTATTTTTTAAAAATTTTAATTGAAAATAAATTTAAAAAATAAAATATTTAAATATATATATTTTTTAAAATTTTAAAAAATAAAGAAAAATTAATTTTAGGCATATTATTTTATTTTTTTAATTAAAAAAGTAAATAAAAAATTTAAAAATTTATTTTTTAAAATTAAAAATTTTTATTTTCAGAATATTTATTTTTTAATTAAAAAGTAAATTAAAAAATAAAAGAAAAAGAGAGGAGAAAGTTTTTTTATCAAGGATAATTTTGTCTTTACAATATCCTTTTTAATAATTTCTAATTATTCATTTCTCTTTTTCAAATAACTTTTATTCATTATACCATTTTACAATAATTTCTTATAGACTGCATGTTTTTCATATTAACCCAATTTCTTATGATAAAGTTATAGTAAGGTGATTTAAAATTACAAAATTTGAATAGTCGATATCATCATATTACTAAATTTTTATATATAAATATGACCGAAATTATATATAAATATGATAAATTATATAAATTATTAAAAGATATTGTTATGTATTTATGTGATTGAAAAAAGAATAAAAAAATTTCATGTATTTATGTAATTTTTGTTTCTACATATAAACATGACAAATTACATATAAACATGACAAATTACATAAATCATTAAAAAATATTGTCATGTATTTATGTAACTAAAAGTTGTCATGTATTTATGTAAAAAAAAATTTACATATAAACATGACAAATTACATATAAACATGACAAATTACATAAATTATTAAAGGATATTGTCATGTATTTATGTAACTGAAAGTTGTCATGTATTTATGTATTTTTTTTTTCTTCATATAAATATGACAAATGACAAATTACACATAAATATAAACATGACAAATTACATAAATCATTAAAGGATATTGTCATATATTTGTGTAACTGAAAGTTGTCATGTATTTATGTAATTTTTTTTTTTTTTTTACATATAAACATGATAAATTACATATAAACATGACAAATGACAAATTATACATAAAATGACAAATTATACATAAACAAAAACGTGACAAATTACATATAAACATAATAAATTACATAAATCATTAAAAAATATTGTCATGTATTTATGTAACTGAAAGTTGTCATGTATTTATGTAATTCTTTTTTTACATATAAACATGACAAATTACATATAAACATTACTAATTACATATAAACATGACAAATTACATAAATCATTAAAGGATAGTGTCATGTATTTATATAACTGAAAGTTGTCAAGTATTTTTTTTTCTTTTTTTACATATAAACATGATAAATTACAAATAACCATGACCGGAATTACATATAAACATGACAAATTACATAAATTATTAAAGTATATTCATATGTATTTATGTAATTGAAAAAAAAAATCAAAAGTTTTCATGTATTTATGTACTTTTTTTTTACATATAAATATGACCGAAATTACATATAAACATGACAAATTACATAAAACATTACAGGATATTATCATGTATTTATATAATTAAAAAAAAAAGAAAATCAAAAGTTGTCATGTATTTATGTAACTTTTTTACATATAAATATGACCGAAATTACATATAAACATAACAAATTACATAAATCATTAAATGATATTGTCATGTATTTATGTAATTGAAGAAGGGAATCAAAAGTTGTCATGTATTTATGTAATTTTTGTTTTACATATAAACATGAACGAAATTACATATAAACATAACAAATTACATAAATCATTACAAGATATTGTCATGTATTTATGTAATTGAAAAAAGGAATCAAAAGTTGTCATGTATTTATGTAATTTTTTTTAACATATAAACATGACCGAAATTACATATAAACATGACAAATTACATAAATCATTAAAAGATATTGTCATGTATTTATGTAACTGAAAAAAGGAATTAAAAGTTGTCATGTATTTATGTAATTTTTTTTTTACATATAAACATGACCGGAATTACATATAAACATGACAAATTACATAAATAAGATGAAAAATAAAAAATCAATTAACAAATTACATTAATAAGATGAAAAATTAAAAAGCAAGTAACTTATAATACACTTTAATATTTTAAAATACACTTTAATTTGGCACAATTAACTTATAAAATACACTTTAATTTGGCACAATTTTCCTTTAAATCAATTATTATATCCAAATTCATTAACTTATAATACATTTTAATATTTTTGAAGTTGATTAATTAAACTCTTCAAGACTCAAAAGCAGCATAAAATTTGACAGCTTCAATGTCTTAAAAGATTGAAAATATTGAATATGCTATCTATTTTTCTTCTGTATATCTTTCAGATTGCATCCAGAAATTCTAATTAATATTATTTCATTTGGAAATTTTGAACTATAAAAAGAATCAAACAACATATAAGGCTTGTAATATCTTAAACAATGTTGTTCTTTCGGATGCATCAAAATTTCCATTTTAGAAAGTTACAAGGAGCAAGACATCAATCATTAACCAAAAAACAGTGAAAAATGCTGGAAACAATTTATGATAAGTATAATAACTCATTTTATTCATTCATCACTTACAAAAAGCATTTCAAAATTATGATAAGTATAATCAATCATTAGCCATTACAGCAACTGCAGCCAACTCTGTCCTATAACCAAACTTGGAGAATGTTACACTGATTGAGGTGAATAATAAGAGCTTTTCTTCTACGCCAGAATTATCATTAAAACTGAGAATATGGCATGGAACCAATATCATTAAAAGGGATGAACAAAGAAACAGGGAGGAGCTGACACTCTCATTCTGGATCATGTGAGCCTCTTGGGACCAGCTGCATTGCACAAAAAAGAATTAGTATGAGAACTTTGATACTGGAATCCATTACAATTTGGTAAGCTCATAAAATATACATTTTATGCCTTACTACCTTTAGTTTTTATTATGTTTTCGATCTTTATCTTGTTTACTTATAATATGTTTTTGAATTTTAGGTACAATAAGGAGAATGAAGTCAAAAGATGTCAATAATGATGGTAAAGAGCTTACAAAATCATAATCACAAGATGGAAGAAGACTTGGGAGTCAAAAATATCAATTTTTGGTTGAAAAGCAATCAGGCAGATTTGACCTCTGAAGCTTGTTGTAAGGAAAATATGATGTTAGAGTCTTTATTTGAAGAAACTTCCTTCTTGACTTTTGAAGTTGACTTGATTATCTTTCCAACGATATATTATAGGCCCAAATCGGATAAGAAATGGGCAACTGAATTGTCGCTAGAAGATCTCCCTAAAGAACCCTACGGCCAGAAAAACCCTAACCGCAAATCTGAAAAAAAAAAATAAGGCAAAAACGTGATTTTTCTTCCTCCAGGCTTACTTGTGCGGCAAGGACTTATTCTCAGGGTTTTAAAGCTCTATAAATACCATCTTTTGAGCCACAAACTAGACATCTTTTGAGGAGACTCAAGGATCATTATTATTATTCTTCTTCTCCATTCTTTTATTTTCTTTTTAGTTTTATGTATATATTATCTATGCCTATGCTAGGCTAAACTTTTATTTGGTTAAGGGTGATTTCAAAGCCTTAGACATGTTTTGTAATTGATTTTCAGAATCTATCTATCATTGTTTTCTATCAAAGTTACTTATGTTCTTCTATTAAAATTGTTCATGATGATGTTTTGATTTGTTTAGGTGGCCAACTAGATAAATCTTGATAATTGTCTAATGCTAGTTTAGGAGTCTTGATCCGTGTAATTGTCTTGATTTCCTATTCATAAGTAGCAATTTGTGATTAATGATTATGGTCAAGTTTTCAATAATTGCAAAGTGGAACATAACCTAAGTTGAACAATCCGAGCTTATGTGTTTGTTGCTTAGATCAACCTATCTTTCTCATCATAAAGCTGCCATTAAATTGAATTTAGAGAGCTTATTCTAGGTTGTTTGATGGTTAGAGATTAAATAGAGAGCTTGTTCTATTTAACGACGAACTAAGGAAAGATTGGGGTAACAGAGCTTGTTGTTATCTACGGTTGTTAACTTTGATAGCTAATTAATGTTGATAGATATGAAATTGATTCTTAATGATGTCTAGTGGTGGAGAATGAAACCTTAACCATATTTTTCATATTTGATTCTTCTTAATTACTTGTTTTCTCATTCTTATTGTTAACTTTAGCTTAAATCTGATTTCAAAATCCCCTTTACTTTTGTTTACTTGTTTTTAAGTTTTAAACTATTAACTTATAAACTAAAACCCAATCCCTGAGGACTCGACCCTTGCTAATCACTATACTCTACAATTGATTCTTTTTTTTTAGTGCAAGGTTAAATAAGATATACTCTTTTGGGTGCATCAAGTTTTTGGCGCCGTTGCCGGGGATTGTTTTCTTTAGTTTATTTGTTACTTGGTTTATTCTTATTTTCAGTTCTAATTAGTTTTATTTTCTTGTACATACAGGTTTTTCTTATCAAATTTTGAAAAAAAAAAAAAGAAAACGATGGAATTGAGCAATCTAACACTTGAAGAGTTGGTGGCATACATGAACATGGAGAATCAACAAGCCAATCTCACCTCCCCAGTTCAACAATTGGCCATGGGAGGATGTCAAGGCCATCAAGTGTTCCAAGACCAACAGTATGATCATTACTCAAACACTTACCATGAGGGATGGTGGGATCGTACTAATTATGGCTACTCGAAAAATTACCAAGAAGTAGATCCTTATGCCAATTACACTCATCCATCTAGCTTCAATCAATCATGGTCTCAAGAACCAGATCTTTTTCAACCACCACATATGACTCAAAACTCAGGTACTTCTTTAGAAGATCTTGTCTATTCTCTTGTTACTGATACTTTGCAATTTCAACAGGAAACAAGGGCAAGCATCCAGAGTTTGGAAAAGCAAATGAGCCAATTGGCTAGTAGTATGTTGGGATGGGTAGCACAAAGATCTGAAGAACTCCCAGCCCAAACGATGATTAACCCAAAGGAGAATGCTACTATTGTGACCTTGAAGAATGAGGAACAAGATGAGGATGAGACAAAATTAGAGATGGATTGTATTCTTGGGGATAATGAAGCCACAAATCCAAATAAGAGTATTTCGGCACCTGAGGTAACGTTTAAGATTCCAATTTTTACTAATGTTTCTTCTCCACCTTTCCCTAGTAGATTCGCAAAGTTCAAGGAGGAGGAACATGAACAAAACATGCTGGAAACCTTAAACAGTTTGTTTGTGGATGCCACTCAACAAGTACCAAAAGATGCACTATTCCTCGATGAGCAATGCACTACAAAGGATGGAATAATACTTGTAATGGACAATGCATCCACTTTTGTGCAAAGAAAGCTTCCTATCAAACGCTCAAATTTGGGAAGTTTCATGTATGAGCCTAACAAGCCTAAAAAGCCAAGAAGGGGTGTTGGTTAGGTTGGACAACTTAACTCAAGTACTAATTGGGAAGGCAGCCCAATTAAAGAAGAAATTACCAACCTGCCATACTCAGATTTGCTTTCTTTTCCTTTTCCTTTTATTATTTTTATTGTTTTTATTTATTTTTATGTTTATTTGTTAATTATTTGTTTAGTATTTTAGGATTATTTAGGTTGCATGAATTTGTTTTCTTTTGAGTCTTAGTTATTTCTATTCTTATGTTATTAGTTCTTTTCTCTTACACATGATTCTTTCATTTGGACAAATAGCATTACATTGAGGACAATGTAAGAATTAAGTGTGGGGGGAAGGATTTAGGATTTCTTTTATTTTTGTCTATTATTTTTTTTAAGTCTTTAATATTATTATTATTATTATTATTTTTAGTGTGTTTTAGTTCTTTTTTAATACAATGATGAGATATGAATTGCATAGGTCTAAACTGGTTATTAGGGAGAAGATTTTCATGAGAATTAAGCTTGATACTAATTTTTATGAGCCAATATTGATATGATATGTTGATTGAGAAAGAAGCATGTTTAGACTTGACAAGTCATCATCCTTGTGAGTTTTTGAGCCTATATAATTGATGCATTACACATATCAATCTAATTTCTTTCTTGAGTGCTCTTATGATTACATGATTCTCTAGAACTTGCTTTAAACCATTTGAGACTTTATTGATGCATGTGACAACATGAATATGATAGAGGCATTAGGACTTTTAACTAGGGCCAAACAGCCATCCCTTATTGATGTTCCAAGAGAACATCCCCCTAGTGAGCCAATTTGAGCCTACATTGAGTAAGCTATTTATTTGGTAACCACATCTTACACCTAGCCTAAACACATTTATATCTTTACCCTTGTTCTAAAGATGGACTAGAATGTTTGAGACATATTGCAAAAACAAAGGATACTTTTTGAAAATTTGGGTTAGAACAAAAGATAAGTGTGGGGGAGGAGAAAGGTAAAAGTCAAGAGAAAAAGAAAAGGGAACATTGTAAAAATACATTCCCATTGAAAAAAAATGAAAAAAAAAAAAAGAATCATCTCTTGAACTTCTAGTTAAAGAAATGAAAAAGAATTTACAAGGTTGGTTAGAATGAAGCAAAGGCTCAACATAAAATATTCAACCTATGTGATTATGTACTTCCAAGGAATATTGAGAAAGTTTTATTTGCAAAATCTTATTGTCTCTAAATTCTATGAAGTCTTTGGAACCTTTGTAATATCTTTTATCTATATTCTTTAACCACATTATAACCCCTTGGCCCTATTACAACCTTGAATAAAGACCTCTTGATTTATGAAGTTGCATATCTAAATAGTGGAGAATAGGTGGACAAGCAAGCATATGGTAGAACTGTTTTCATGAGATTGATTGAGTGTAAACACTTTACCACTACTTTAAAGAGTGAAAATCATGAGAGTATAGTGAGAAGTTGAGATTAAGTTTGAATATGCACTATTTTGATTGAAATATGTTATGTTAATATTGGCTTAACTCAAACTATTTACATTCAAGCAAGATTTTTTGTGAATTTCTTTAAGCTATTGATTAGTTTATAAGACTTGTCCAATGATTATCTCTAATTTATATTGCAAGGATTAGTTGTAATTATTATTATTATTTTTATTTTTTTTTTAGTTTTTCTTATGTCTTTAATGTTTGTGGGTATCGTCCTAGTAAACCCTCACGAGACTAAACTCGTCCACTAGGGACAGCTAGGGGTTTAAACGCTTGTGTCACATGCTAAGTGCCACCGTGATTTCCTACGAAAGTGGATTAGATTAGATTTTCTTATTTTATTTCTATTTTGTTTTGCTCGAGGACTAGCAAAAAGCTAAGTGTGGGGGTATTTGATAAGCTCATAAAATATACATTTTATGCCTTTCTACCTTTAGTTTTTGTTATGTTTTCGATCTTTATCTTGTTTACTTATAATATGTTTTTGAATTTTAGGTACAATAAGGAGAATGAAGTCAAAAGATGTCAATAATGATGGTAAAGAGCTTACAAAATCATAATCACAAGATGGAAGAAGACTTGGGAGTCAAAAATATCAATTTTTGGTTGAAAAGCAATCAGGCAGATTTGACCTCTGGAGCTTGTTGTAAGGAAAACATGATGTTAGAGTCTTTATTTTAAGAAACTTCCTTCTTGAATTTTGAAGTTTACTTGATTATCTTTCCAACGATATATTATGGACCCAAATCAGATAAGAAATGGGCAACCGAATTGTCGCTAGAAGATCTCCCTAAAGAACCCTACGGCCAAAAAAACCCTAACCGCAAATCTGAAAAAAAAGAGGCAAAAACGTGATTTTTCTTTCTCCAGGCTTACTTGTGCGGCAAGGACTTATTCTCAGGGTTTTAAAGCTCTATAAATACCATCTTTTGAGCCACAAACTAGACATCTTTTGAGGAGACTCAAGGATCATTATTATTCTTCTTCTTCTCCATTCTTTTATTTTCTTTTTAGTTTTATGTATATATTATCTATGTCTATGCTAGGCTAAACTTTTATTTGGTTAAGGGTGATTTCAAAGCCTTAGACATGTTTTGTAATTGATTTTCAGAATCTATCTATCATTGTTTTCTATCAAAGTTGCTTATGTTCTTCTATTAAAATTGTTCATGATGATGTTTTGATTTGTTTAGGTGGCCAACTAGATAAATCTTGATAATTGTCTAATGCTAGTTTAGGAGTCTTGATCCGTGTAATTGTCTTGATTTCCTATTCATAAGTAGCAATTTGTGATTAATGATTATGGTCAAGTTTTCAATAATTGCAAAGTGGAACATAACCTAAGTTGAACAATCCGAGCTTATGTGTTTGTTGCTTAGATCAACCTATCTTTCTCATCATAAAGCTGCCATTAAATTGAATTTAGAGAGCTTATTCTAGGTTGTTTGATGGTTAGAGATTAAATAGAGAGCTTGTTCTATTTAACGACGAACTAAGGAAAGATTGGGGTAACAGAGCTTGTTGTTATCTACGGTTGTTAACTTTGATAGCTAATTAATGTTGATAGATATGAAATTGATTCTTAATGATGTCTAGTGGTGGAGAATGAAACCTTAACCATATTTTTCATATTTGATTCTTCTTAATTACTTGTTTTCTCATTCTTATTGTTAACTTTAGCTTAAATCTGATTTCAAAATCCCCTTTACTTTTGTTTACTTGTTTTTAAGTTTTAAACTATTAACTTATAAACTAAAACCCAATCCCTGAGGACTCGACCCTTGCTAATCACTATACTCTACAATTGATTCTTTTTTTTTTAGTGCAAGGTTAAATAAGATATACTCTTTTGGGTGCATCAAGTTTTTGGCGCCGTTGCCGGGGATTGTTTTCTTTAGTTTATTTGTTACTTGGTTTATTCTTATTTTCAGTTCTAATTAGTTTTATTTTCTTGTACATACAGGTTTTTCTTATCAAATTTTGAAAAAAAAAAAAAGAAAACGATGGAATTGAGCAATCTAACACTTGAAGAGTTGGTGGCATACATGAACATGGAGAATCAACAAGCCAATCTCACCTCCCCAGTTCAACAATTGGCCATGGGAGGATGTCAAGGCCATCAAGTGTTCCAAGACCAACAGTATGATCATTACTCAAACACTTACCATGAGGGATGGTGGGATCATACTAATTATGGCTACTCGAAAAATTACCAAGAAGTAGATCCTTATGCCAATTACACTCATCCATCTAGCTTCAATCAATCATGGTCTCAAGAACCAGATCTTTTTCAACCACCACATATGACTCAAAACTCAGGTACTTCTTTATAAGATCTTGTCTATTCTCTTGTTACTGATACTTTGCAATTTCAACAGGAAACAAGGGCAAGCATCCAGAGTTTGGAAAAGCAAATGAGCCAATTGGCTAGTAGTATGGTGGGATGGGTAGCACAAAGATCTGAAGAACTCCCAGCCCAAACGATGATTAACCCAAAGGAGAATGCTACTATTGTGACCTTGAAGAATGAGGAACAAGATGAGGATGAGACAAAATTAGAGATGGATTGTATTCTTGGGGATAATGAAGCCACAAATCCAAATAAGAGTATTTCGGCACCTGAGGTAACGTTTAAGATTCCAATTTTTACTAATGTTTCTTCTCCACCTTTCCCTAGTAGATTCGCAAAGTTCAAGGAGGAGGAACATGAACAAAACATGCTGGAAACCTTAAACAGTTTGTTTGTGGATGCCACTCAACAAGTACCAAAAGATGCACTATTCCTCGATGAGCAATGCACTACAAAGGATGGAATAATACTTGTAATGGACAATGCATCCACTTTTGTGCAAAGAAAGCTTCCTATCAAACGCTCAAATTTGGGAAGTTTCATGTATGAGCCTAACAAGCCTAAAAAGCCAAGAAGGGGTGTTGGTTAAGTTGGACAACTTAACTCAAGTACTAATTGGGAAGGCAGCCCAATTAAAGAAGAAATTACCAACCTGCCATACTCAGATTTGCTTTCTTTTCCTTTTCCTTTTATTATTTTTATTGTTTTTATTTATTTTTATGTTTATTTGTTAATTATTTGTTTAGTATTTTAGGATTATTTAGGTTGCATGAATTTGTTTTCTTTTGAGTCTTAGTTATTTCTATTCTTATGTTATTAGTTCTTTTCTCTTACACATGATTCTTTCATTTGGACAAATAGCATTACATTGAGGACAATGTAAGAATTAAGTGTGGGGGGAAGGATTTAGGATTTCTTTCATTTTTGTCTATTATTTTTTTTAAGTCTTTAATATTATTATTATTATTATTATTTTTAGTGTGTTTTAGTTCTTTTTTAATACAATGATGAGATATGAATTGCATAGGTCTAAACTGGTTATTAGGGAGAAGATTTTCATGAGAATTAAGCTTGATACTAATTTTTATGAGCCAATATTGATATGATATGTTGATTGAGAAAGAAGCATGTTTAGACTTGACAAGTCATCATCCTTGTGAGTTTTTGAGCCTATATAATTGATGCATTACACATATCAATCTAATTTCTTTCTTGAGTGCTCTTATGATTACATGATTCTCTAGAACTTGCTTTAAACCATTTGAGACTTTATTGATGCATGTGACAACATGAATATGATAGAGGCATTAGGACTTTTAACTAGGGCCAAACAGCCATCCCTTATTGATGTTCCAAGAGAACATCCCCCTAGTGAGCCAATTTGAGCCTACATTGAGTAAGCTATTTATTTGGTAACCACATCTTACACCTAGCCTAAACACATTTATATCTTTACCCTTGTTCTAAAGATGGACTAGAATGTTTGAGACATATTGCAAAAACAAAGGATACTTTTTGAAAATTTGGGTTAGAACAAAAGATAAGTGTGGGGGAGGAGAAAGGTAAAAGTCAAGAGAAAAAGAAAAGGGAACATTGTAAAAATACATTCCCATTGAAAAAAAATGAAAAAATAAAAAAGAATCATCTCTTGAACTTCTAGTTAAAGAAATGAAAAAGAATTTACAAGGTTGGTTAGAATGAAGCAAAGGCTCAACATAAAATATTCAACCTATGTGATTATGTACTTCCAAGGAATATTGAGAAAGTTTTATTTGCAAAATCTTATTGTCTCTAAATTCTATGAAGTCTTTGGAACCTTTGTAATATCTTTTATCTATATTCTTTAACCACATTATAACCCCTTGGCCCTATTACAACCTTGAATAAAGACCTCTTGATTTATGAAGTTGCATATCTAAATAGTGGAGAATAGGTGGACAAGCAAGCATATGGTAGAACTGTTTTCATGAGATTGATTGAGTGTAAACACTTTACCACTACTTTAAAGAGTGAAAATCATGAGAGTATAGTGAGAAGTTGAGATTAAGTTTGAATATGCACTATTTTGATTGAAATATGTTATGTTAATATTGGCTTAACTCAAACTATTTACATTCAAGCAAGATTTTTTGTGAATTTCTTTAAGCTATTGATTAGTTTATAAGACTTGTCCAATGATTATCTCTAATTTATATTGCAAGGATTAGTTGTAATTATTATTATTATTTTTATTTTTTTTTAGTTTTTCTTATGTCTTCAATGTTTGTGGGTATCGTCCTAGTAAACCCTCACGAGACTAAACTCGTCCACTAGGGACAGCTAGGGGTTTAAACGCTTGTGTCACATGCTAAGTGCCACCGTGATTTCCTACGAAAGTGGTTTAGATTAGATTTTCTTATTTTATTTCTATTTTGTTTTGCTCGAGGACTAGCAAAAAGCTAAGTGTGGGGGTATTTGATAAGCTCATAAAATATACATTTTATGCCTTTCTACCTTTAGTTTTTGTTATGTTTTCGATCTTTATCTTGTTTACTTATAATATGTTTTTGAATTTTAGGTACAATAAGGAGAATGAAGTCAAAAGATGTCAATAATGATGGTAAAGAGCTTACAAAACATAATCACAAGATGGAAGAAGACTTGGGAGTCAAAAATATCAATTTTTGGTTGAAAAGCAATCAGGCAGATTTGACCTCTGGAGCTTGTTGTAAGGAAAACATGATGTTAGAGTCTTTATTTGAATAAACTTCCTTCTTGACTTTTGAAGTTTACTTGATTATCTTTCCAACGATATATTATGGGCCCAAATCGGATAAGAAATGGGCAACCGAATTGTCGCTAGAAGATCTCCCTAAAGAACCCTACGGCCAGAAAAACCCTAACCGCAAATCTGAAAAAAAAGAGGCAAAAACGTGATTTTTCTTCCTCCAGGCTTACTTGTGCGGCAAGGACTTATTCTCAGGGTTTTAAAGCTCTATAAATACCATCTTTTGAGCCACAAACTAGACATCTTTTGAGGAGACTCAAGGATCATTATTATTCTTCTTCTTCTTCTCCATTCTTTTATTTTCTTTTTAGTTTTATGTAAATATTATCTATGCCTATGCTAGGCTAAACTTTTATTTGGATAAGGGTGATTTCAAAGCCTTAGACATGTTTTGTAATTGATTTTCAGAATCTATCTATCATTGTTTTCTATCAAAGTTGCTTATGTTCTTCTATTAAAATTGTTCATGATGATGTTTTGATTTGTTTAGGTGGCCAACTAGATAAATCTTGATAATTGTCTAATGCTAGTTTAGGAGTCTTGATCCGTGTAATTGTCTTGATTTCCTATTCATAAGTAGCAATTTGTGATTAATGATTATGGTCAAGTTTTCAATAATTGCAAAGTGGAATGTCGCAACCTAAAAAAATAACGAGTCTCATCGCAAGACTTTATTATTCGTTAAGCGTGACATTAAAAAACCGAGGAAAAGTCGACTTAATTCCTCTAGAAAAATGAAGGTTTTGAAAATGACCTTAAAAAAGACATGGAGTCGCCACCAATCTTTTTTAGCTAGGTGTGATCGGCCACCTATTATAACCGGTTTTATAAAATATTTTAAAAATTAATTAAAATATTTTAAAAACCAATTTCAAGTCTGCGTTTTAAACCAGAGAAATCAAAGAAGCGGGTTCGGGAGTCGGTTACGTGTGGGGAAGGATTAGCACCCCCACAACGCCCGTATAAATCGGTACCTTATTAATCGTGTATTATCTCAAGTCTCGGTAAAGATTGGTTTTAAATTTAGTATTTCAAGTTAATTCCCAATTTGAAGAAAAATAATTTCATTTTTTTTTATTGAAAATGATCCGGAATTTATAAATTCAAAATTTTCCTATATTCCCCAACAAACGTGGCAAAATATAGAAATTTTTATTAGTTTTGGAAAACTTTCCGAATCATTCTCTTTTTTTGAAAGAAAGATATTCCTTTGTTAATGATAATTGATGATATTCCCTCCAGCAAACCCGGTAGAGAACTCATGAATTATTTTAACTCGGGAATATCTTTATATTTTTTATTGAAAACCATTATCTTTTTTTGAAAACATTTAAAAGAAATGAATATGTATATGCATGACATAAATAAAATGACATAGCAAAATCTAAATAATATGATGCAACCTAAATGACATGGCAAACATGAATGATATGGCATATAAATTAAATGAGATGGAATATGAAATAGTGCTACCATATAATATGCATAAAAATAAAAATGGAAATAATAATGCATGAACATAGTATATGCTAAATAATATGACAAAAAAAAATAACTAAATAAAAGCATAGGATATCATTAAACATTCCAAATCATATAATAAACCATATAACATCAAAAATATAAATCAAAATAATAACAATATCATAGAAATTATTATAACAAGAATCACATATTATATAAAATGCATGAATATAAAAATGCAATGCATGAAATGTATTTTTTCCTTTAATTAAGGAAATCCGTGTATCTAAAAAGATATCCGGCTACCTTAGGAAAATATGTCAAATTAAATATTCTAAAATCGAAATACTTTGTGATTGTTTGAAAACAATTTTGAAAAGCTTGAATTAACGATAAAAACTGGGCTAAAATTTTTTTTAAATGGCTCTAATTTCCTAAGTTTTAAAAAATCCGGACTTGACTCTCCTTAACCCGGGACTTGAAAAACCATTTTTAGAGTTTAAAAAGGCTTAGAAATTACCCTAAGTTAGTAGCTAACCCTCCTAATCAGCCCACTCTATGTGAATTAACCAAAACAGAAAATTGGTTTTTCTTTAAATTCAATTATGACTCCACTGTCCAGTTTTAATCCACGATTTTTTACCCAATTTTTAAAACTTCCAAAAATTCTAAAAAAAATTCTGGAGACTCAGGACATGTAAAACTACACGAAAACAAATCGGCTTAATTTTCTGATCAAAGATGAATTCCCAAAAAAATCATAGATGTACGAGTTTTTGGAGGAGAAAAAAAACTGCTTTGTTTTTCTTTAAATTCAATTCTGACTCCACTGTCCAGTTTTAATCCATGATTTTTTACCCTATTTTTAAAAATTCCAAAAATTATAAAAAAAATACTGGATACTCAGGACATGTAAAACTACACGAAAAGAAATCGGCTTAATTTTCTGATCAAAGATGAATTCCCAGAAAAATCGGAGATGTACGAGTTTTAGGAGGAAAAAAAAAACTGCTTTGTTTTTCTTTAAATTCAATCCTGACTCCACTGTCCAGTTTTAATCCATGATTTTTTACCCTATTTTTAAAAATTCCAAAAATTTTGAAAAAATTATTGGAGACTCAAAACATGTAAAACTACACGAGAAAAAATTGGCTTAATTTTTTGATCAAAGATGAATTCCCAGAAAAATCGGAGATGTACGAGTTTTAGGTGAAAAAAAAACTGCTTTGCCAACACATTTTTTTTTGTCTTTGATAAAATCATTTAAAAATAAAAATAAAAATATTTGAAACTCATAAAACGACTTGAAAGCAGTAGCTAAGACTTTTTGAAAGTTAGATAAAAATTGGCTAAGTAAAAAAATCACAAAGGTAGAATAATCAATTTGACAAACTTAATTTTCCACAAGTGTGCTCAAGAGAGCATGACTTTGAACCATTAATTGGCTCAAGTCATTATTCAAGTGGCATGAACATGAAATGCATGAAACAATGCAGCAAACATAATGCATGAAATGCATGGATCTAAACCTAAATGTAAGGAAAATGCATGACATAAATAATATGGCCTAGACCTAACATGAACTTGCATGGCATTTAATGTAACCTAGACCTAAGAGATGCATGGCATTTTCACAAACACAAGCCATGCTTAATTCAAAAATCCAACCAAATATCATGCAAATGCAAAAACCTAACAACTAGCATGACAAAAAATGCAACACACAATGCAAAACACATGGAGTAGCCAAAGGGCCTTAAGCTCCAACAAGCATGGCATTTTCACAAACACTTGGCATACTAGCATGAAAAACTAAGTCATAACACTTAAATCATGCAAAAATCACACAAGCATTTTCACAAACACTTAATATACTAGATCTAAAACATGCTCAATTAGGATATAAAACAAGAATCATGCAAAGAATCACACAAGCATTTTCACAAACACCTAATATGCTAGATCTAAAACATGCTCAAATTTAAACAACACGAAAACAGAAAATTAAAATGCAAAAAAACATGATATCTAAGACATAAATGGCAACAAACAAAGCAACCAAATTAAAATATAACTCAAGAACATGAAATAACATAACATTTAAAACATCAAAAAAAAGAAAATAGCATAAACAATATGGTAAAATGAATCAACACAACAACTTAAAATAAATAATGTAGGCCATTTGGCCATGGTGAGTTTATTGTAAAAACAAAATGTAAATAAAATATACTTAAGAAAGAAAATGAAGGAAGAACAAAAAAAACATTATTCTAAAATGAAAACTCACCAAGTAGAGATTAAAATAGCAAAAAACAAGAATAGAAAATGAAAGTGCAAGAGTTGGTGCTCAAGAGCAACCTCAAGAAGCTAATATTTCAAGCTTTTCTCTTCAAACTTTCTTTTTTTTTTTTCTAAACTTTTCTTTTTTTGCTCTCAACCAAGAAGATAAAAACTAAGAAAAACTAAGAGAAATCAGCCAAAATGGAAAAGAAAAAAACCAAAATGTGCCTCCCTAGGGTTGGCTTAATGATGCTTATATAGCCTCAAAGATGTTGTCATTTTTGTGTAACCTATTTTCCATCAAATGGCCAATAATTCAAGATGAAAAGTCATGAAATTACCACCCTTAGATTAGCATCTCAGCCCTCTCTATGCAAAAATAATGTTGACATCTTTCTTAACCTATGTGGTTTAATCACCATGGTTTGATCAAAGAGAATGGTTAACTAACTCTTGATTTGTAACCACTTGATTGAAAAAAGAAAAAAAAAATTAGAAGCTTCCTCCTTTCTTTGGGCTTGGGCATGCCAGCACTTCTCTTTTCCAGCCCAACTCTGATTTTTTGAAGGGCCAAAAAAAGCCCTTTTCGGTTGCTTGGGTGAAATGACCATTTTGCCCCCCGGATGCAAGTAAATATCAAACGGACTCCAAATTCAATTTTTATTTTTTTAATACTTCCAAAATAATAAAATATTGAGTTCTGGAAGTTTTCAAAATTATCCGAGTCCGTTTGCTATTTATTTGGATTTTTTCTTCCCAAAAATGCCCTTTTATGCCCCTACATTTTACCATTTTTTAAACGAGCTCCAAATCAAGATTTTTCTCCACCAATCTCTTCAAAATAATTAAAAAGTGTGATCTGGAAGTTTTCATAATTTTTTGGAGCTCATTTGGTATTTTTTTAGGGATTTATCGGCTTGAATTACTGCATAGGAGGCCCGGGATTTGGCCATTTTGCAAACGAACTCGGAATCAAGATTTTCTTTCGCCAATCTCTTCCAAATAATTTAAAATTGAGATTTGCCAAATTTCAGAATTTTAGGAGTCCATTTGCTATTTTTCCGAGATTTTCCTTTTTGAATTACTGCATAAGAAGCCCGGGATTTGGCCATTTTGCAAACGAACTCGGAATCAAGATTTTCTTTCGCCAATCTCCTTCAAATGATTTAAGAATGAGATTGACAAATTTTCCATAATTTTCGGAGTCCATTTGCTATTTTTCCCAAATTTTTCCAATTTTGCCCTTTTACCTCCGAAGCCCGGTTTTGCTCAAAACAAATCCGATTTTCAGATTTTCTTCAATCTGAGCCTTGTGCCATCCTTTTTAACCATTCTTCATCCATTGGGGGCTTTGGTCTTACCAATTCGGGCCATTTCTGTGATTCTTCCCGATTTCACCGAAATCCACTAAAAACCCTAATTCTCGGTTTTCTCCCGGATTGACTTTTCTTTCGGTTTTTCTTGCAAGTGACTTCTCCATTACCCGTAGTCAGTGCTTATCTTTCATTTGGAACCTTCAATTTCGACCAGTTTGATCGTTTAAGCACTTGTCCCCAAATTTCTCGGATTAGGGTTTCTTTTCTACTGAATCTCCAAATCCCAACTTCCGAACTCCATATCTTTCAATGTAGAACTCGGATTATCAAAATTCTTTCGCCATTTTTCAATTGAACTTAAAATCTTGATTTTGAAAGTGGGTTGACTTTTTCAGTAGTTGACTTTTTGGGGTTGACTTTTTCGGGGTTGACTTTTTTTCGGGGTTGACTTTTTTCAAGTATGACTTTTTGTGCTCGCCCTCTTAAAATAAGTCTCGGAGTACCACCTGCAGGATGAAAACAGTCTTTTTATACTCGAAAACATCAATATGGGAAGAAAACATACCTGTTTAGTGGTCCGGACAAAATTAGGTGTCTACAGCTGCCCTCTTTGGCTATTGCTGAGAATCAGGAATCAGGCAAAGATAAACCAACACTAATTTTGTACGGTCAGTGATATCACATGCGAAAGAAAGGGAAAGGGGTTTTCTTTTTCATTCTTCTATCATTTTTTCATTTTCCAATTTTTTTTGATTTTTTTGATAATAAGCTGTAAATTGAAGATTTGTCCTTAAATTGAATTCCTTGACTAATCTAGGCTCGATCCATCTTAAGAAAACGAATTCGATTTTCAAAAGAAAAATGGTGCCCGGGGGTCTTTAAAACTAGCGAAAATATATTGACGACAATCTCAGGGTTCGACTCATTTGATAAAACAGAATGAATTCGATTTAAAACAAAAGGAAATACCTCGATGGTGATCTCAAGGCTCGACTCATTTGATAAAACAGAATGAATTCGATTTAAAACAAAAGGAAATACCTCGACGATGGTCTCAAGGCTCGACTCATTTGACGAAACAGAATGAATTTGATTTAAAACAAAAAGAACTACCTCGACGATAGTCTCAAGGCTCGACTCATTTGACGAAACAGAATGAATTCGATTTAAAACAAAAAGAACTACCTCGACGATGGTCTCAAGGCTTGACTCATTTGATAAAACAGAATGGGCTCGATTTAAAACAAAAAGAACTACCTCGACGATGGTCTCAAGGCTCGACTCATTTGATAAAACAGAATGAATTCGATTTAAAACAAAAGGAAATACCTCGACGATGGTCTCAAGGCTCGACTCATTTGACGAAACAGAATGAATTCGATTTAAAACAAAAGAACTACCTCGACGATGGTCTCAAGGCTCGACTCATTTGACGAAACAGAATGAATTCGATTTAAAACAAAAAGAACTACCTCGACGATGGTCTCAAGGCTCGACTTATTTGATAAAACAGAATGGATTCGATTTAAAACAAAAGGAAATACCTCGACGGTGATCTCAAGGCTCGACTCATTTGATAAAACAGAATGAATTCGATTTAAAACAAAAGGAAATACCTCGACTATGGTCTCAAGGCTCGACTCATTTGACGAAACAGAATGAATTCGATTTAAAACAAAAGGAAATACCTCGACTATGGTCTCAAGGCTCGACTCATTTGACGAAACAGAATGAATTCGATTTAAAACAAAAGGAAATACCTCGACGATGGTCTCAAGGCTCGACTCATTTGACGAAACAGAATGAATTCGATTTAAAACAAAAAAACTACCTCGACGATAGTCTCAAGGCTCGACTCATTTGATAAAACAGAATGAATTCGATTTAAAACAAAAAGAACTACCTCGACGATGGTCTCAAGGCTCGACTCATTTGATAAAACAGAATGAATTCGATTTAAAGCAAAAGAAAATACCTTGATGGCAATTTCAAACTCTGAATCTTTTGAGAAACAAAACGAGTTTCTCCTTGGGGAAGTCCAAGCTTGCCTGATATCTGCACTGTTAACTAAATGCAATGATGAGAATGCTATGCTTTTGCAAATGCTTGTATGCTTCCTAATAAATGCAATCAAATGATTATGCCATAATTTCTAATCCATGGTTTCTTTGAGGTTCACAGATTATATGACTTCAGGACAGAGTCTTCAACTGTTCATTGATGCCCCACTTGAGGGATCCTTCACTCAAGATATCTTGTCAAATAATCTCAGCTTCTGTCTCTCGCTGAAGTTCACAGATTTTCTGACTACGCGACGGAGTTTCCACCACGTTCACTGTTTTCTTTTCTTGGTGAACTTTCCAAACCTTCCCAAGATTTAAAATCTATTCCTTAATAATACTTTGAAATCCCATCATTCAATTTAATAACAACCATAATGCATCTTAAAAGTATATGAAAAAGAATATGAATCAATCAAAAATTGTCATGAAAAGGATGACAAGAATTTATTGCAAGAAATGTTTTAAAATGGTAAAAATAAATGTCTAGGATATAAGAAACAAATATAAGGTTATAGGCTGTAGATGCCCCGGATGCGGAATATCTTGGACCCCTCTTTTTTCAAACCATCTGAAATTTCTTTTGAACGAGCAATTCACTTGGGTAATCTCTTAACTTCTGTAGTTACATCAGACTGCATTGTTCCCCTTTTCTCTGACTGTCAGATGCTTTCTTCCCCATTACACGGAGCATTGATTAAAACTTTGATTAGTACTTGAGCCGCCTTTTACAGGTTTTCAACTCAAGTTTCCTCCGTTCGGTATTAAGTCGCCCTTTGGGGTTTTCGGCTTAAACCTCTCCCTTTTTTTTTTGCCATGCATTTGAGAATTCTAAATGCTTCCACAGTAAAAATATCAATTCAAAAGATGGGATGGATTCTGAGAATAACCTTTCAAATTAAATATCCATGCTTGATCAAAATGGGCTTTCAAAGCATGTAATGTAGGCCAAGGTTTAGTTTTAGAAAGGAAGGACAAATAGGCCCAAAATGTGTTTAAGGGTGATTGGATCAAGGATCACTTCATGAGGAGAACTCATTCTGGAAACATCTGTCCCTTTTTTTTTTTTTTCGATGGCTTTCTTTTTGCCATGATTTTTTTATTATCTTTCCTCGCATTTGCCCTCCAGTGTAGAGGGTGATCCTTGATCAAGGTTCAAAGAAAGAAATAATTCTTAAGGCTCAAAGGGGTGACTAAGGATAATTTCTTCTTAGTGGAAGGAATATGAAAAACGGCCATTCATCATATCAAGCATAAATATTTTCTTTGAAAAGCAATTCTCAGGGGAAATAGGTATATAGAATTTCTATTTTTACACTTGGAATCATTCGAATTTTCATGTGCACAGCATCACACAAATTTTTTTTTTTCAAGCATAATACTTCTTCAATTCATCAGCATTTACGGGATGTCTAAAATCATCTCCGTCCATCCGAGTTAGAATCAATGCTCCTCCAGAAAAAGCTCTCTTTACCACATAAGGTCCTTCCCAATTTGGAGCCCATTTTCCTCTTGGATCCTTCACTATAGGGAGAATTTTCCTCAATACCAACTCCCCCTCTCGGAACTGTCTGGGACGAACTTTCTTGTTGTGGGCTTGAATCATCCTTCTCTGATACAACTGCCCGTGACAAATTGCTTTCAATCTTTTCTCCTCGATGAGATTCAACTGTTCATAACGAGCTTTAACCCATTCTGCTTCCTCTAGGCCAACTTCCATCAAAACCCGAAGTGAAGGGATCTCAACTTCAATAGGTAGCACTGCTTCCATCCCGTATACCAAAGAAAACGGTGTTGCCCCTGTAGATGTGCGGACCGAAGTACGATATGCATGAAGAGCAAAAGGCAGGATCTCATGCCAATCTTTGTACACATTGGTCATCTTCTCAACGATCCTCTTGATGTTCTTATTAGCTGCTTCTACTGCGCCGTTCATCTTCGGACGGTAAGGTGCCGAATTATGATGTGTGATCTTGAATTGAGTACACACTTCTCTCATCATCTTGTTGTTCAAATTGAGAGCATTATCCGAAATAATTCTTGCTGGCAACCCATAACGGCATATGATTTCTTTCTTGACGAATCTGCATACCACCGACTTCGTTACATTTGCATAAGACGTAGCTTCTACCCACTTTGTGAAATAATCTATGGCCACCAAGATGAAACGATGTCCATTTGAAGCTTTTGGGGTAATAGGCCCGATCATATCCATTCCCCACATTGAAAAAGGCCATGGTGCAGTCATGACATGTAAAGGTGATGGCGACACATGAATCTTATCTGCATAAATCTGGCATTTATGACACTTCCGGGAATAACTGATACAATCACCTTCCATGGTCAGCCAATAGTACCCTGCCCTCATAATCTGTTTAGCAAGCATGTGACCATTACCGTGGGTGCCACACATCCTTTCATGGACCTCTTCTTTGATTCTTCGAGCTTCGGCAGACCCGACACACCTCAACAAGACTTGATCTTTCCCTTTCTTGTAGAGAATCTCGCCATCTAGAACAAAACCCATTGCTAACCTTCTTAGAGTCCTCTTATCATTCTCTGTCACTTGTTTTGGATACTGTTGACTCTTGATGTACTGCAAGATGTCGTTATACCAAGGGAGACCATCTGCTTCTTCTTCGATACTCAAGCAGTGGGCAGGAGACTCGTATATGCTCATCTTGATCGACACAACTTCTGCCCCTTCATTCACTTTAAACATCGATGACAAAGTAGCCAGAGCATCCGCCATTCGATTTTCTTCTCGAGGAAAGTAATTGAAATTCACTTCTTCGAACTCCTCTAATAAACTCAGTATGAGTTCTCGGTATCGGATTAGCTTTGTATCTCGGGTTTCCCATTCTCCTCGTAACTGGTAAATTACCAAGGCTGAGTCTCCATAGACTTCCAATACTTTGATCTTTCTGTCCACCGCGGCACGAAGGCCCATAGTACATGCTTCATACTCAGCAGTATTGTTTGTACAATCAAAATCCAATCTAGCAGTGAAAGGATAACAGTCTTCTTCTGGGGATATAAGCACTGCCCCGATTCCATGCCCCATGGCATTAGATGCGCCATCGAAGTACATTTTCCACACTTTCTTCTTTAGGGGAATCTCATCTGCTTGCGACACATACATCAAATCCTCATCTGGGAAGTCAAAGTTCAATGGCTCATAATCTTCCACTGCCCGACTTGCTAAGAATTCCACCACTGCACTGCCCTTGATAGCTTTTTGACTTACATATACAATGTCGTACTCTGACAATAAAACCTGCCATCTTGCCGTCCTCCCTGACAGAGAAGGTGCTTCCAACATGTACTTGATTGGATCTAGTTTGGCAATCAACCATGTGGTGTGGTACAACATATACTGTCTGAGTCTTCGAGCTGTCCAAGCTAAGGCGCAGCATAACTTTTCTACCGACGAATATTTCAACTCATAATCTGTGAACTTCTTGCTGAGATAGTAAACTGCCTGTTCTTTCTTTCCCGTTTCATCAAGCTGCCCCAAAACACAACCCATGGAACTTTCAAATACTGATAAATACAGTATCATTGGTTTATCCGGGATCGGTGGCATTAATACTGGTGGGTTTGATAAATAATGCTTAACCTTTTCAAAAGCAATCTGACACCCTTCATCCCATTCTCCTGGATCACGCTTTCGAAGTAACTTAAATATTGGATCACATTTGTCGGTCAACTGTGAAATAAACCGAGCAATGTAATTCAATCTCCCTAGAAAGCCTCTTACTTCCTTTTGAGTGCGAGGTGGTGGCAAATTCTGAATGGCATTCACTTTATCTGGGTCAATCTCAATTCCTCTTTTGCTGACAACAAAACCCAACAACTTCCCCGAGGTGACTCCAAAAGTGCATTTTGCCGGATTTAGCTTGACTCTAAATTTCCTTAATCGTTCAAAGAGCTTCTTAAGATTCGCAATATGCTCCTCTTCTCCTTGTGACTTTGCGATCATATCATCAACGTAGACCTCAATTCCCTTATGCATCATATCATGAAACAAGGTCACCATGGCTCTCTGGTATGTTGCCCCAGCATTCTTCAATCCAAATGGCATTACTTTGTAGCAGAAAGTGCCCCACATTGTAACAAATGTGGTTTTCTCCATATCTTCCGGTGCCATCTTGATTTGATTGTATCCTGAGAATCCGTCCATAAAAGAAAATAGAGAACTCTTCGCTGTATTATCCACCAGAGTATCAATATGGGGCAAAGGGAAATTATCTTTAGGGCTGGCCTTGTTCAAATCTCGATAATCAACACACATCCGCACCTTGCCATCCTTCTTCGGTACTGGAACAATATTTGCCACCCATTCCGGATATTTTGCCACCTCTAGGAATCCAGCATCAAATTGTTTCTTCACTTCCTCTTTTATCTTTAACAGCATATCAGGCCTCATTCTTCTCAACTTTTGCTGAATTGGCTTGCACTCTGGCCTTAAAGGGAGCCTATGAACCACAATATCCGGATCTAACCCTGGCATATCTTGGTATGACCATGCAAATACATCCACATGCTCCTGGAGCAAAGCTATCAATTCACTTTTTATTAATGGTGACAATGAAGTTCCAATTCTGATTTCTTTTATCTCTTCATCATTTCCCAAATTTATTGTTTCCAATAATTCCTTATGAGGAAGTACTTGCTTCTCCTCTTGTTCTATTTTTCTCAATAAATCCGGAGGTAGACCATAATCCTCAGTATCTTCATTAGCCTCAAAATCACCCGTGCAAATGGGTCTTTCAAAATCAATTTCAGAATTACTGACAGGAGGGTCCTCATATTCCACATCCGTACACCTGTAAATAGGTGGAGAAAAACAATATAGGAAAATATATATATAGAAAACAAAATGAATAACAAAAATGAAAGAATATGGACACATCAATATGGATAATGCATTGTGCTTGTTATTTATTGAATGAAAATGCTTGAAAAGCCCATTACAAAAAAAACTTAATATCTCTGGGTAAATATAATTAAGATTGCTTTTTTAAAAAGTATTACTTTGGAATAGACTTAAAGACTATGGGCAACTCAGTCGCACTCCAATTGGTTAGTCTATATCCTGGTGGACAAGGTCGCACCATCCAGCTAGCACTTTTTCTTTCAATTCTGTCTTTCCCAGTCATGCAGATCTCCACATCATTCATCTGTTCATCACCATTCACCTGGAATTTCTTGAAGGCTTTCTCTATCATCACAAGTACATCATCAGAATTCTTTTCTCCGAACAGAGAACCGGCTGAGCGGAAGTTGTGAAGGATAGGTGGGAATATCATAGGCTCCCACTCAATATCCATACCCGCAAAACGGGCCATCCTCCTTTGTCGATTCTTTTCAACCTGTCTTCTTTTCTCATGGGCCTTTGGAAGATATCCTAAGCCAAATCGGTCCTTTTTTCCTTTTACCTCTATGGCTCGAGCCATCCCCTGAAGATATTTCCCGAGACCCTTTCCTGCCCTACAGCCTTTTCCTACGGTGGTTTTTACTCCCAACCTTGTGTTCTTGGACAGCTTTGGTTTTGGAATTTTTTGTCCTTCAGCGACAAAAACTGCATTTACAAATTCCAAAGACCGGAAAGAACACTCCACGGCCTCTTCATTCGGCTCCACATAAGGAGATTCAGTGGATGCGGAGGCTATTATGTCTTCCTCTCCTGATACCGTAATCAACCGACCCTCCATCACAAATTTTAGTTTCTGGTGAAGAGACGAGGGTACAGCCCCAACTGAATGTATCCATGGCCTTTCCAACAAACAGTTATAAGATGGATTGATATCCATAACCTGGAAGTTCACTGTATATGTGCACGGGCCTATTTCCAAAGGAACTTCAATGGTTCCCATAACCTCCTTTCTAGTTCCGTCAAAAGCTCTGACCACCGTGCAACTTGGTATCATATAGGATAAATCCACTGGTAACTTGGATAAGGTTGCTAAAGGCATCACATTTAGTGAAGAACCGTTGTCCAGAAGGACCCTCGGTAATATGTGCCCCTTACAAGTAGTGGTTATATGGAGAGCTTTTGTTGATCCAATACCATTGGGTGGTATTTCCTCATAGCTGAAGAATATGAAGTCATCAGCTGCGATGTTTCCCACCAACCTATCCAGCTTTTCCACTGATATATTATTGGCCACGTACGCTTGATTTAATACTCTTAATAAAGCCTTTCTGTGTGGTTCTGAATTTAAAAGCAAAGATAAGATTGAAATCCTAGCTGGTTGACGTTGCAGTTGTTCAACCACGCTATATTCACTATGCTTTATAAATTTCAAGAACTCACAAGCTTCTTTTTCACATACTGGCTCTTTGATTCTATTAACCGGGGCTGATCCCCTCTCTGTTTCCTCTGGCAAATCCATCTCAATATGGATTGGCTCGACGACCTTCTTCTCTTTGTCAATTCCTCTGTCTTTCCCTGCTACCCCTTGTTCAACAGCCTCCGGAGCATAACACCTCCCACTTCGGGTTAAATGCCCCACACCTGTAATATCCTGTTGGCCTGAAGACCCGGGCATAACCATACTGCAGTCATATTTCCATGGTGTAGCCTTGTTTTCCTTGTATGGAAAGGAAACAGGTAAATCAATGATTAATTTGGGCGCATTTTCTTCCATGGCTGGCATAACTTTTTCCTCCGGTTCATCATAGTAGATGATTAGGGGTCTTCCTATCCCATAGACACTTGTATTTTCAATGACTTCTATTTCCCCTTCTATCTCCTCATAGAATTGGGCTACCCCACTATCCATCATTCTTTGGACTTTAACCCGGAAGTCCCCACAGTTCTGTATGTCATGGCCTTCACTCTTATGGAACGGGCACCAATCATGCACCCCTCCTGCAACTATCTTCAAATCTTCCGTACCTTCTACCAATTCTGCCTTGACCATTTCAACCCATACTGTCATCATTGGAGTCTTAACCTCCTCAATATCCCTTTTTAATTTTCTGTCCCCTCCGGTCAATATTGCATTTATTTGATTCCCAGCATGATTGGGCAACGGATTTCCAGCTACGTTCGGCCCATTTTTTGATCCAAACTTCACTACCCCTGAATTAATCAAGCTTTGGACTTTCCTTTTGAAGGCTAGGCAATCTTCAATTGAATGTCCTTGGATTCCCGCATGGTATGCACAGTTGGTGTTTGCATTGTACCATCTTGGATATGGAGGTGTCAAAGGTTTTAGGTACACAGGTGCAACAAGTTGACCCTGCAACAGTTTTGGATATAGATCACCGTAAGTAGTGGGAATCGGATCAAATTGGGTTCTTTGATCGTTCCTTGGTGAACGTTGGTCATTACGCACAGGCCCTTGTGTGTTAGGAACAGTATTTCTAGGAAGGGTGATTTGAGGGGATATGCCAGTTGGGAATGGCTGTTGTGGTATATTGGTGTAAGGGAACGGGTTTTGGGTAAGGTGGTTGATATTAGGGTAATAAGGATTATACCCCGGGCATGGTGTGTATGGTGTAGGAGGTGCATAAGGTGTGGTAGGGGTATAAGGCCTCGGTGGTGTGTATGGTGTTGGAGGTGTGTAAGGATATTGGTTGAAGCTTACTGCATGGGTTTCCTCCTTTTTCTTTGTAGGAAAAGCTCTTTTTGGGGTAGCAGACTCACCCCCTTCCATCTTTCCACTCTTAATGGCTGACTCAATCATTTCTCCAGATATTACCATATCCGCAAAATCTTTGGTAGCATTTCCCACCAATCTGTCATAATAAGGTGCCTTCAATGTGTTGATGAAAAGCACCGTGGTTTCTTTGTTGGTTAAAGGGGGTTGCACTTGTGTTGCCAGGTCCCTCCACCTCTGTGAATACTCCTTGAAGGTCTCATTGGACCTCTTTTCCATGTTCTGTAATGACAGCCTGTCTGGTACCATATCAGAAACGTGCTTATAATACTCCATAAAAGCCCTGGCCAGATCCGTCCATGAACGAATCTTGGTACGACTGAGTTGGTTGTACCATCGGGTGGCTGACCCTGTTAAGCTGTCCTGGAAGCAATGAATAAGCAATTTTTCATTATCCTCGTGCCCTGTCATCCTTCTACAGTACATAGTCAGATGGGCGGATGGGTTGGTGGTCCCATTATACTTTTCAAAATCTGGTACTTTGAACTTTGGTGGAATTAATAGATCATGTACCAGGCTCATCTCTTTGGCATCTAGGCTGCCAAACAACTCTGCTCCTTCCACTGCTCTTAGCCTTTCTTCCAACAACTGATATTTCTTCTCAGATTCAGCAGTTTCGACCCTCTTCAGTTCGGTCATTTTGGCCTTTTCCTTTTCTGCCATTTCTTCGAAGTCTGGAACCTCAACCTCAATTGGACCAGCTCTGATGTTACCCCTTTTTGGACCGAAATTCTGTGGTTCGGCCGCCGGCTGGATGTAGATGTAGGATGCTGCCCCAGTTGGAATTTCATTTCCCATAGGTTGGGATGCCTGGCCATTTCTCTGTACCACTTCTGGTCTATCCTCCTGATTTACTGCCCCCATTCCAGCAGCTGAATTCTCTCCAGGCCACTTCTGCTTCATCATATTGCTCATCATCTCCATGAGCTTTGTCATCTGTTCTCGTGTCTCTTCTTGAGACTTAGTCAACTGTTCTTGTAGTTCTTTCTGGATTCTTTCCGTTCTCTCAATTCTGGCAAGCTGGTCATTTTCCATGGCTTTTGTTCGAGACCGAGTATTGTAAGAGTGTTGGAAATCTGGTTCTTTCTGAGTGCGACCAATTGTACCTTTATTTTAAAAAAAAAAAAAAAACATGGATTAGAAATTATTGACACAATTTTTTATTTTATAAAAAATGAATAAATGAATGAATGAATATGAACAAAGTGAGTATTGGCCCCGGGATAATTCCAACCAAACGGTCTTTCATTGATTTCCTAGAACAAAAGATCATGATAATCTGTCTCTCCTAAAAACTATTACAAGATACTAGTCCTATAATAACTCCCTCGGATCCTGGACCTTCTTCAATGTCCTCCTTTAACTGCCTTGCTCTTCCATCTGATCCCTACTTGTTCACGGCCCTTAGACGTGTTAGCAGAAGCATCACCCTGTAAGCTCTCCCTAGCTTGCTTCTCAAGTTGATTTGCTCGGGCTTCCTCGTGTTTCGCCTTTTCTACCCAATAATTCTTCTCCTTTTTGAGGTTTTTGACTTCTTGTTCCCATTCTCCGGAAGTCTTGAGAGTCCCCTCAAACCTGAGCTCAAAGCGATACCTCTTGTTCTCCAAATGTAACTCTCGAAGGTCGTCCTTGACGGTGTCCCTTTCTCTCTTAATCTGTTTCTTCTCTTTTTCCCGAGCTGATTCCATATTTTTCATGTCTCCAAGCTCTTTTTGCAGTCGGGCAATTTCTTTACTCATCCGGGCCTTTTCTTTTTCAAATTCCGCTCTTGTAATTTCTAACTCTGATGGCATTTCCCTCGGTGGCGAATTTATGAACTGGATCTCCTCCCCATCTGATGTCAATAGTCTATCATTAACCCTTAACTTCCTCCATACCAAATAATCAGGTGTGACGGTGTCGGCATATCTGGCCACTTTTATCCGTTGAGTTTTCTTCCATGCTTCGATCGCTGCCCGCACTTTTCCAGAATATCCATCTTCCCCATAAGTGAACTCTGATGATCCTAAATTATGAGTCATGGGTGTGAATTGCCGAGACTCAACCTGTCTTTGCACCAACAGGGGAGCATAACTCACAGACCCCCAAATTCCGAGCAGTGGAACTCCCGGGTTGTCCCCACATTTGTACATAATCGGCACAGGAACCATCCATGGAGCTCTCCAAGTCACCATCTCCCCTTTTAGATTTCGGAACATGTTGACCCATTTCTCTTCATTCCCTTCCTTAGGCCAATCATTTTGAAGGAATTCCCTAATCGGAACTAAAGTCTTCATGTATGGTTTGAAGGAAACATTTTCTATCTTCCAAAAGTGACTTTGAATCCAAATATAAAGGAGTTGTACACACCCCTTGATCCTCCCGTGTCCGGCTCTTTTACAAAAATTCAAGGATCGGATAGTTTCAGCTATGATGGCCGGAGATGGGTTGATCTTTTGTTCCAACTTTTCAAAGAAATCAAACACGGCTATATCCACATGACCCAATATCTTCGGGAATATGATTAACCCGTAGATAGCTAGAGCGAAGATGTCCCTGGCTTTTGCTTTGTCAGAACAACCCAATATCAACAGTCGGAGAGTTTCCCACGGAATGCACCCATTTTTCTGCTTCGTGTCCACATGACTCTCAATCCATGTTGTATCCATTCCCGTGATCCTAGCCACTTTCTTCTTAAGACCTGAAGGTTTCATTTCCTTCAAATATATCCGATCAGGATTAGGACATTCAATACGTAACAGTGTCGAGTATTCTTCGATCAGTGGTGTCATATCCTCCTCGTTAAAAGTGAAACATCTATAAGCAGGATTCCAGAACTGTACCATAGCCTGAATCAACCCACTATTGACCTGAATCGGAATTAAGAGTGCTATGTCTCCATACTTCTGAGTGAAGGCTTCTTTCTCTGATACATTCCACTGGTTCCAAATGTCGGCTAACCCTCGGAGATTATTCTGTCTAGGATCCACTTTGACCCTTTCCGACAATATTGACACATAACCCTTCTTGAGGCAATCTCCATCCTCCCTCTGATTTTTTTCTGACTGTGCCCTGGCTACTGCATGATCTTCTATCACTGAAATAACCTGGTCCTCCATGAAAGTCCTTTGGGTTGATAACTATCCCGAGGCCAATAAACTTCAAGTGTACGATGATGTCTATGATGCATGCCAAAGAAAAGAAAACAGAAAGAAATAGATTAGTAAGGAAATGAATTCACAAATATAACATAAATAACAACATGCTTAAAAAAAATGTCCCAAAATTTAAACAGAGCTACGACATTACAACGCCTTTGGGACAAAATAATAAAAAATACGAGTGGTATGATGTTCGTTCATCATCACCCAATTTGTATCTAACATATAGAAAGATGGTAAAAGGTTGGAAATGTTCCTCCATGTGTCTTAAACTTCGGGTATCTAACAGAAATCCGGCATGGCTTCGCCTAGGTTTACTATATGAAGGTGAATTGGTTCTAAGGCTCCGAATTGTTCCTTAATGTCGCCGGTGAAGGCTAGTAAGGCACCCCGATAAAAGCGGGTTCAATTCGTTAGAGTATATTTTCCTATGCCCGTACGGAGGATTATCACGAAGGCATTAGGTACTTTATACTCCGAAAGTGTTTCACTAGCCCATACGGAGGATCATCACGAAGGCGTAGTTACTTTACTCCCACTTAAAAGGACGGAACCCGGGTAGAGGATTCATGTTATGCAAATGCACGTGTAGTGTGTGTGGAGGAACAAAACAAACCTGTCACCACCTATTCTACAACCCTTATTCTAAATACCCCACTAAACTTAAACAATGTAAAGCATCATTCAAACAAACATATAAATATACGCAACAAAATTAACAGGGAACAACTAATAATATGAATGCACATGAATATGGACATATTAAAACATTTTTTTATTTTCAAAATTCTCTTTTTTTTTTCAAAGAAATATGGGAATAAAAATTAAACACCAATTAAACCAACAAAACCGAGACTTTGATAACACACGACTAACTCTAAGCCTGACTCTCTAAAATTCCCCAGCGGAGTCGCCAAGCTGTCGCAACCTAAAAAAATAACGAGTCTCATCGCAAGACTTTATTATTCGTTAAGCGTGACATTAAAAAACCGAGGAAAAGTCGACTTAATTCCTCTAGAAAAATGAAGGTTTTGAAAATGACCTTAAAAAAGACATGGAGTCGCCACCAATCTTTTTTAGCTAGGTGTGATCGGCCACCTATTAAAACCGGTTTTATAAAATATTTTAAAAACCAATTTCAAGTCTGCGTTTTAAACCAGAGAAATCAAAGAAGCGGGTTCGGGAGTCGGTTACGTGTGGGGAAGGATTAGCACCCCCACAACGCCCGTATAAATCGGTACCTTATTAATCGTGTATTATCTCAAGTCTCGGTAAAGATTGGTTTTAAATTTAGTATTTCAAGTTAATTCCCAATTTGAAGAAAAATAATTTCATTTTTTTTATTGAAAATGATTCGGAATTTATAAATTCAAAATTTTCCTATATTCCCCAACAAACGTGGCAAAATATAGAAATTTTTATTAGTTTTGGAAAACTTTCCGAATCATTCTCTTTTTTTGAAAGAAAGATATTCCTTTATTAATGATAATTGATGATATTCCCTCCAGCAAACCCGGTAGAGAACTCATGAATTATTTTAACTCGGGAATATCTTTATATTTTTTATTGAAAACCATTATCTTTTTTTGAAAACATTTAAAAGAAATGAATATGTATATGCATGACATAAATAAACTGACATAGCAAAATCTAAATAATATGATGCAACCTAAATGACATGGCAAACATGAATGATATGGCATATAAATTAAATGAGATGGAATATGAAATAGTGCTACCATATAATATGCATAAAAATAAAAATGGAAATAATAATGCATGAACATAGTATATGCTAAATAATATGACAAAAAAAAATAACTAAATAAAAGCATAGGATATCATGAAACATTCCAAATCATATAATAAACCATATAACATCAAAAATATAAATCAAAATAATAACAATATCATAGAAATTATTATAACAAGAATCACATATTATATAAAATGCATGAATATAAAAATGCAATGCATGAAATGTATTTTTTCCTTTAATTAAGGAAATCCGTGTATCTAAAAAGATATCCGGCTACCTTAGGAAAATATGTCAAATTAAATATTCTAAAACCGAAATACTTTGTGATTGTTTGAAAACAATTTTGAAAAGCTTGAATTAACGATAAAAACTGGGCTAAATTTTTTTTTAAATGGCTCTAATTTCCTAAGTTTTAAAAAATCCGGACTTGACTCTCCTTAACCCGGGACTTGAAAAACCATTTTTAGAGTTTAAAAAGGCTTAGAAATTACCCTAAGTCAGTAGCTAACCCTCCTAATCAGCCCACTCTATGTGAATTAACCAAAACAGAAAATTGGTTTTTCTTTAAATTCAATTCTGACTCCACTGTCCAGTTTTAATCCACGATTTTTTACCCAATTTTTAAAACTTCCAAAAATTCTAAAAAAAATGCTGGAGACTCAGGACATGTAAAACTACACGAAAACAAATCGGCTTAATTTTCTGATCAAAGATGAATTCCCAAAAAAATCATAGATGTACGAGTTTTTGGAGGAGAAAAAAAACTGCTTTGTTTTTCTTTAAATTCAATTCTGACTCCACTGTCCAGTTTTAATCCATGATTTTTTACCCTATTTTTAAAAATTCCAAAAATTCTAAAACAAATACTGGAGACTCAGGACATGTAAAACTACACGAAAAGAAATCGGCTTAATTTTCTGATCAAAGATGAATTCCCAGAAAAATCGGAGATGTACGAGTTTTAGGAGGAAAAAAAAACTGCTTTGTTTTTCTTTAAATTCAATCCTGACTCCACTGTCCAGTTTTAATCCATGATTTTTTACCCTATTTTTAAAAATTCCAAAAATTCTGAAAAAATTATTGGAGACTCAAGACATGTAAAACTACACGAGAAAAAATTGGCTTAATTTTTTGATCAAAGATGAATTCCCAGAAAAATCGGAGATGTACGAGTTTTAGGTGAAAAAAAAACTGCTTTGCCAACACATTTTTTTTTGTCTTTGATAAAATCATTTAAAAATAAAAATATTTGAAACTCATAAAACGACTTGAAAGCAGTAGCTAAGACTTTTTGAAAGTTAGATAAAAATTGGCTAAGTAAAAACAAAGGTAGAATAATCAATTTGACAAACTTAATTTTCCACAAGTGTGCTCAAGAGAGCATGACTTTGAACCATTAATTGGCTCAAGTCATTATTCAAGTGGCATGAACATGAAATGCATGAAACAATGCAGCAAACATAATGCATGAAATGCATGGATCTAAACCTAAATGTAAGGAAAATGCATGACATAAATAATATGGCCTAGACCTAACATGAACTTGCATGGCATTTAATGTAACCTAGACCTAAGAGATGCATGGCATTTTCACAAACACAAGGCATGCTTAATTCAAAAATCCAACCAAATATCATGCAAATGCAAAAACCTAACAACTAGCATGACAAAAAATGCAACACACAATGCAAAACACATGGAGTAGCCAAAGGGCCTTAAGCTCCAACAAGCATGGCATTTTCACAAACACTTGGCATACTAGCATGAAAAACTAAGTCATAACACTTAAATCATGCAAAAATCACACAAGCATTTTCACAAACACTTAATATACTAGATCTAAAACATGCTCAATTAGGATATAAAACAAGAATCATGCAAAGAATCACACAAGCATTTTCACAAACACCTAATATGCTAGATCTAAAACATGCTCAAATTTAAACAACATGAAAACAGAAAATTAAAATGCAAAAAAACATGATATCTAAGACATAAATGGCAACAAACAAAGCAACCAAATTAAAATATAACTCAAGAACATGAAATAACATAACATTTAAAACATCAAAAAAAAGAAAATAGCATAAACAATATGGTAAAATGAATCAACACAACAACTTAAAATAAATAATGTAGGCCATTTGGCCATGGTGAGTTTATTGTAAAAACAAAATGTAAATAAAATATACTTAAGAAAGAAAATGAAGGAAGAACAAAAAAACATTATTCTAAAATGAAAACTCACCAAGTAGAGATTAGAATAGCAAAAAACAAGAATAGAAAATGAAAGTGCAAGAGTTGGTGCTCAAGAGCAACCTCAAGAAGCTAATATTTCAAGCTTTTCTCTTCAAACTTTCTTTTTTTTCTTCTAAACTTTTCTTTTTTTGCTCTCAACCAAGAAGATAAAAACTAAGAAAAACTAAGAGAAATCAGCCAAAATGGAAAAGAAAAAAACCAAAATGTGCCTCCCTAGGGTTGGCTTAATGATGCTTATATAGCCTCAAAGATGTTGTCATTTTTGTGTAACCTATTTTCCATCAAATGGCCAATAATTCAAGATGAAAAGTCATGAAATTACCACCCTTAGATTAGCATCTCAGCCCTCTCTATGCAAAAATAATGTTGACATCTTTCTTAACCTATGTGGTTTAATCACCATGGTTTGATCAAAGAGAATGGTTAACTAACTCTTGATTTGTAACCACTTGATTGAAAAAAGAAAAAAAATTAGAAGCTTCCTCCTTTCTTTGGGCTTGGGCATGCCAGCACTTCTCTTTTCCAGCCCAACTCTGATTTTTTGAAGGGCCAAAAAAAGCCCTTTTCGGTTGCTTGGGTGAAATGACCATTTTGCCCCCCGGATGCAAGTAAATATCAAACGGACTCCAAATTCAATTTTTATTTTTTTAATACTTCCAAAATAATAAAATATTGAGTTCTGGAAGTTTTCAAAATTATCCGAGTCCGTTTGCTATTTATTTGGATTTTTTCTTCCCAAAAATGCCCTTTTATGCCCCTACATTTTACCATTTTTTAAACGAGCTCCAAATCAAGATTTTTCTCCACCAATCTCTTCAAAATAATTAAAAAGTGTGATCTGGAAGTTTTCATAATTTTTTGGAGCTCATTTGGTATTTTTTTAGGGATTTATCGGCTTGAATTACTGCATAGGAGGCCCGGGATTTGGCCATTTTGCAAACGAACTCGGAATCAAGATTTTCTTTCGCCAATCTCTTCCAAATAATTTAAAAATGAGATTTGCCAAATTTCAGAATTTTTGGAGTCCATTTGCTATTTTTCCGAGATTTTCCTTTTTGAATTACTACATAAGAAGCCCGGGATTTGGCCATTTTGCAAACGAACTCGGAATCAAGATTTTCTTTCGCCAATCTCCTTCAAATGATTTAAGAATGAGATTGACAAATTTTCCATAATTTTTGGAGTCCATTTGCTATTTTTCCCAAATTTTTCCAATTTTGCCCTTTTACCTCCGAAGCCCGATTTTGCTCAAAACAAATCCAATTTTCAGATTTTCTTCAATCTGAGCCTTGGGCCATCCTTTTTAAACATTCTTCATCCATTGGGGGCTTTGGTCTTACCAAGTCGGGCCATTTCTGTGATTCTTCCCGATTTCACCGAAATCCACTAAAAACCCTAATTCTCGGTTTTCTCCCGGATTGACTTTTCTTTCGGTTTTTCTTGCAAGTGACTTCTCCATTACCCGTAGTCAGTGCTTATCTTTCATTTGGAACCTTCAATTTCGACCAGTTTGATTGTTTAAGCACTTTTCCCCAAATTTCTCGGATTAGGGTTTCTTTTCTACTGAATCTCCAAATCCCAACTTCCGAACTCCATATCTTTCAATGTAGAACTCGGATTATCAAAATCCTTTCGCCATTTTTCAATTGAACTTAAAATCTTGATTTTGAAAGTGGGTTGACTTTTTCAGTAGTTGACTTTTTGGGGTTGACTTTTTCGGGGTTGACTTTTTTTCGGGGTTGACTTTTTTCAAGTATGACTTTTTGTGCTCGCCCTCTTAAAATAAGTCTCGGAGTACCACCTGCAGGATGAAAACAGTCTTTTTATACTCGGAAACATCAATATGGGAAGAAAACATACCTGTTTAGTGGTCCGGACAAAATTAGGTGTCTACATGGAACATAACCTAAGTTGAACAATCCGAGTTTATGTGTTTGTTGCTTAGATCAACCTATCTTTCTCATCATAAAGCTGCCATTAAATTGAATTTAGAGAGCTTATTCTAGGTTGTTTGATGGTTAGAGATTAAATAGAGAGCTTGTTCTATTTAACGACGAACTAAGGAAAGATTGGGGTAACAGAGCTTGTTGTTATCTACGGTTGTTAACTTTGATAGCTAATTAATGTTGATAGATATGAAATTGATTCTTAATGATGTCTAGTGGTGGAGAATGAAACCTTAACCATATTTGATTCTTCTTAATTACTTGTTTTCTCATTCTTATTGTTAACTTTAGCTTAAATCTGATTTCAAAATCCCCTTTACTTTTGTTTACTTGTTTTTAAGTTTTAAACTATTAACTTATAAACTTAAACCCAATCCCTGAGGACTCGACCCTTGCTAATCACTATACTCTACAATTGATTCTTTTTTTTAGTGCAAGGTTAAATAAGATATACTCTTTTGGGTGCATCACAATTCTTTATGTTGAGCAGTTTGGTTTCTCTTTTTAAAATTGTTAATTTTTGTTATTTATTAAACTCTTTCTTTATTTCTCTGTATGGTTGTTAAGAAAAGAAATTAGGATAAAACAAAGAATAACTACCTCTGAAGGTCAAACTTAGTTAAATTTAAACTCTTTTTTTTAATTTCCATGATGAGAAATTTGAGATTTTAGTTTCTTTTTATTTGCGTTAGATGTAGAATCGAGATCTTAGAGAATGAGGTTTGTTATATTACAGATTTATCTAGATTCTGTAACTAGTTTTCCAAAGACAAAGTCTTGAAGAACCACCATATGGCTTATTATATTTCTGATGTTAGCTCTTCAATAAATTTAATCAAACTGAAGCATGGTGTTTAGAGTAGTTGAGATATATAGATTGCTTATAACTGTCTTGGTTTGTATGCAGGGGGGAGATTCTGACTGGATAACTGTGAAAGTTGAATGCCCTAAACCTTCCCAGGGTGATTGGATTGCAGTCTTTTACTCCTGCAAACTTCAAGTAATTTTTTTTTTCTTTTTGAAACTAAGTTCGATAGTAATGGCTCTAGAGGCAATTTTTGTATAACTTTCTGATAACTACATATCTGAAATTTTCTTTTCTTCTTCTGTAAACTCTAGTTTTGAAGATTAAGGAATTCATTATATAATGGCATCTCGTCTACCTGCTCACCAAGTGAGGATATGCAACAATTTCCTTATATATGCTCAGCCCCTATAAAGGTATGAATTATTGCTAGGTACCACCTGTTTGTTCTTAGCCTAATATTGAGACCGTATGCCTTAATACAATGTGTTTTTTTTTAATACAAATATGCTTATGATTCCAATGCTGAATACAAAAGAACTGGCAAAGCTTCGTTATTTAAATCCCATCGAGACATACTGGCAAAGTAATTGCAGAATGTTTGTCCCATTAAATAGAACAGCCTTCATAGCTTGTGCTGACCTTGTTTGCTTCTCTGTTTCTATTTGCATGTCACAATGAGATCACTGCTTAATTAAATTTTGCTTAATGGAAATAATATTGCCATTGTAAGATTAAATGGTTTCTGATTTAGTTAATGTACTTCTTGTTAAAACCATAATTTACCTAGGTTTGATATATTTATTGAAGATTACAGTATATGATTAAGATTGAAGCAAATTTTTTCTAGATATAAGCATGTAAACTATAGATCGCCCACTTGATTATCAATTTGAGTTGTAGTTATCATTCACGTTTTGATGAAATTATTATTTTACCTTATATATATATATATATATATTAAATTTTAACACTTGATTAAAAAAGTAAAATAAAATAGAATAAAATTAATAATTTTATAAAAAATTATTTAATTACAATTCAATCATTCTTATTTTTAGTATTAAATTCGAGTTATTACATGTTCATGATCGGGTCAGTCTTGGGTAGGGATGGCAAAACCCGATCCGACCGATGGATTTCGAACCGATCCGATCCGAATGGAGAGGTTTTTTTTTTTTTGAACAATGGAGGCGGAGCGGGGCGGTGCGGTTTTTTTTGTTTGAAAGGCGGGGATGGAGCAGTTGTGGTAATTGCCTGCTCCGCACCGCCCCGCCCCGAATATTGAAATTACAAATTTACCCTTAAATATTTAACTTTTAAAAAAATAATAAAATAATATAATTAAACTTATTATTATTATTTTTCTTTTTAAAAACTTAAACCTAATACTTTATTTTTTTCTCTTCCTAGATTAGAAACATGTTTATATTGAATTTATATTAAAAAAATTTTATAATACTTTATTATTTGAAAAAAAATAAAAATAATTAATAAATATCGAATGGGGCGGAGCGGGGTGGGGCGGTTATGGATGTAACCGACATCCATGGAGGCGGTAGTGGTATTGAAATTTCAACATCCACGGCGGAGCGGGGCGGGGGGCGGGGCAGAGCAGTGCCATGGCGGGGCGGGGGCGGATACTGCAAAATCCGCCCCCGCCCCGCTCCATTGCCATCCCTAGTCTTGGGTTCGGGTCATTTCGGGTTTGGGTCATTTCGAGTTCGGGTTATTTTGAGCTCGGGACACTTCAAATTCAAGTTTTTTCGAGTTCGGGTCTTTGACTTTTTGGTCAAATTGGGTTTGGACGGGTTTTTGGATTCATATTCATTTTGCCACCTCTATGAATCACGTTGATAAGAAGTTACACAATAAATAAAGGCCAACAGCAAGAGCACAATTTGTTCTTACTTTGCTTTGGTGATGACGACAAGATTAATTATCCAAGAACTTCAAGCTTGATTGTAGCAAACCAACAACTATCAAAGTGCTCAGCCTCTAACACTAATCCATATGAACAAGGAGGAAAAGTTTTCATAAGGTTGGGTAGTGTTATAGCTGAAATTTTATCCTAGTAAGATCTTTGATTACTCTCTCTAATTTTTCTTTTTTCTCAAGAATTCTCAACACATGAGATAAAATATGATTAATAGCTTAATTGTTATATGAGAGTGGACTACATAGAGCTCTTTAAATAGGGGAAGGGTTCAACCAAGTCCTATTTCAAATAGGACTTGTGATGTGTCGGCCCTAGTCCTAATCTAAGTAATACTATGTGAGATGCGACTAACCCTAAGGACTTTTCAATTTAGTCCTTAATTAAATCTTTATTTAATTCAATTAAGTCCAGTTTAATTTCAATGCATTTAATTTTTCACAAGCTACATTCTATTCTATTGCATGTGACATATTAAGTTCCTTAACATATTGACAATAAATGTAAGTATTGTAATCATTTATTTAAATTAGATTAATAAATAAATTTATTTGATTTCATCATTAATTTTTTAATTAATCAATTTTATATTTATATATCATTGTTGTTATTTAACAATAAGTCATGATCCCCAATTATTAAAGAAAGTTAATGTGATTTGACTAATCTATCCGTACTTAACTTCTCAGTATAATTAATATTCTTTTCATCATTAATCTCAATTTAACATTGAGTACAGATTAGTATATACTCAATTTATTCAATCTTGTTAAGTCTTGAATTTAACATTAACTCTCGAATAAGTTTTACAATTATTCCAAAATCGTATTCTATTTTGGCTAAAGATGACTTGAGTTAATTCTTATCAAGACTAATGAAATATTCTATTGACCACTCAATGTGATGAATTCTACCCAAAAGAATCCGGACTAGGACATCCATGATTAGGACCATAAGTAAGGTTAACATTCCTCTTACAAGATCATCAGTAATCTCAAATAAAAAAAAATCACATATACAACCATTACATAAGAATATTGCTGCAGACACTAAGTAATATACCAAATAGTATTTTCATATCGAGTCATATTTAGTGAATTTGTTCATGTAGTTAGCACCCACATGTTAGCTTAGGATTATTCAAACTTCAATTTATGAAATAGATTGCTTACTCCATAAATAAAAACATAATCATGTATCGATCTCAATAGCTTCAATGTATTATCTTTATAAAGTATTGAATAAAAATATTTTAAAAATATGGCTCTGATGTAATGATAATTTCATAATACAACTCCTTATAATTCTCTTATAAAATTTATATATTCTAAGAATTTTATTATCTAAGTATTAACAAGAACATAATTAAAAACTTATAAATATCAACACTTTTATTAGATAATAAAATCCATAATATAACAATATATTTTAGACTAAATTCGATTGATGTCTAACCATAGACTATAGGGTCATTATCGAGCCGAAAAAAAAACTCGAATTCGATTCGGTCATTATCGAGCCGAGCTCGAGCTCGAGCAGCTCGAGCTATCGAGCGAGCCGAGTTCGAGTATCTTAATACCCAATTCGAGCAGCTCGCGAGCCTAATCGAGCTTTTTTTATTTATAATATTTTTATTATTAATTTACTATTTTACCCTTAATATATATACATACTTAAAAACCCTTAATTCGAGCTCGAGCTCGAGTACATAAACGCGCCTAATCGAGTCGAGCTCGAATAGTTCGATTTTATCTCGAGCCGAGCTCGAGCTTAAAAAATGATACTCGATCGAGCTCGAACCGAGCTTCGAGCCTCGAGTTTCGAATCGAGCTCGAGCTCGAGCTTCTCAGTATTCGAGCTCGGCTCGGCTCGATTACAGCCCTACTAACATATCACACATAAACACATGTTAACATTTTCTTATCATCCAAATATTTTGTGTAACTACTACTTCAAATTTTACTAAAACTTATGTTTTAGGGAAAAGTATACTAACCCCTTGAAGTTTATTAAAAAATACACTTACCCCCTATAGTTTGAAAACTACCCACTTATCCTCCCGAGGTTTGATGAAATACACACTAACCCCATGAGCCCTAAACCCTAACACTATGTTTGGTTCACATGAATAAAGAACGGAATCCGGGTTTATTCATTTTTCAACAGTGATGCGCTCACTACAAGAGGACATTAAATTAGCGACGGAATCATTACCGACGAAAATTTTTCGTCGATAAATCAAATTTTCAGCGATGAAAATTAAAACATTATCGACGAAATTTCGTCGGTAATGTTTTTTCGTATTACCGACGGATTATTTGATAATTACCGACGAAAATATTATATTACCAACGGAGTATTAGCGACGGAGCAGTTTCGTCGGTGATTTTCGTCGTTAAAACTTTGGCGCGAATGGCCTAGATTCCCGCTGAAATATCACTGAGGAATTACCACAATTACCGACGGAATTTCCGTCGGTAATAAAAGAGCATGGATTTTTATATTTGGTAATAAGTTTTTTTTATTACCAAATTAATTTAAAAAATAATAATAAAATTGAACGGTCAAAAACTATTATCGACGAAATATCCGTCGGTAATAGTCAAAATCTTTCGGTGATACATTTTTCGTTGGTAATACATTACCGACGGAACATTTATATCACCGACAGAATTTGTATATTACCGACCGAATATCCGTCGGTAATACTATTTCAATGAATCTTATGCGCAATAAATGCAAATTTCAAATCTGAACGTTCAAAAAGTTTTACTGACATAATATCCGTCGGTAATACTCAAATTCCGTCGATGAAAGATTTTTCGTCGGTGATAATTTACCGACGGATTAGGAATTTACCGACGGAATTTTCGTCGGTAATACATTATCACTGAAGGATGTAATTTGAATTCCCGCCCAAAGTTTTACCGACGAAATTTTCGTCGGTGATAATCCGATCCCGTCGGTGATAGTCTCGAGCATAAATAAGCCCCGAGACTTCTTCTACCCCATTTTCTTTCTTTCTCTGATTCTCTCTTTCCCCCTGTCTTTCCCCCGTCGTCCGATCGTCCCCCGTCGACGGATCGTCCACCGTCGACCGGCCGTCCCCTGTCGTTCATTCGACCGTGCCCGTCGTCCGACCATCCGCGCGCCCAGCTGTCCAACCAATAGATTCAGGTTTGATTAAAGTCTCTTAAATTTTTGTATATTTATTTAAATATTTTAATTAATAAAATAATTGTTATATTGTTGATAATTTAAGATAATTGTGTTGATAAAATGTGTTGATATTGTTGATAATTGTGTTGATAATTTTAGATAATTGTGGTTATAATTGTTGATAATTATATTGATAATTTTATATAATTGTGTTGATATTGTTGATAATTGTGTTGACAATTAATAAAATAATTGTTATATTGTTGATAATTCTGTTGATAATTTATTGACTGAATAAATAATTTAAAAACTTTTCAATTAAAAAAATTAAAAAGTAAACTAAAAAATAAAAAATGAAAGAGTTAACAAAAATTAATAAAAAAAAATTAATAAATAATAAATTAATAGAAAATGAGTAAAAATGAAGAAAAAAAACGACAATTGCTTAACTGCATTAGGTGCTATAGAATTCAAAGTGAACCTTGGCATAAAAAATATTAGATATTACATTAAATTATATAATATGTTATTGTGATTATTTATCGTTATTGTTCATTTTGATTGTTTTTTTATTGTGTTATTCTATTTATTTATTAATAAATTTAATATTAATTTATTAATAAATTTAATATTTTTCATTTTACAGATAAAATGCGAGGAACATGGCGTAAAACTGCTGGAAAGAAGAAACAGAGTTCTATGTGGGGTGCATTTCGACCATCTAGAGGATTGTCCTCAGGGCCTGGTACACCAGAGTTGCCACCTGCGTCTTCTCCCTCCTTACGCCCTCCACCGAGACAGTTGCCGCCTTATTCGGTTCCATCGCCACATACTCCATCTGCAGTACCTCCATCGCCCTTGCATCCCTCTGCACTGCCTCCGGCTATAGTGGATTCGTCCAGATTGCCTCCCTCTACAGTGGCACCGTCCACATCAACTCCCACTCCACTACCAGGGCCGACACTTACTCTGGCGACTCAGGCAGATCCCGCGTTACAGGCTTCTACGTCACCGCTGGATGAAATTTCACAGTTTTTACTTAATGAGCCAGCACCGACGTATTTAGCGAATGATGGCATGGGGCAGCAGACATAGGTACCTGCATCACATCCTACGCCGTCTACCGGTACTGCCACTGAGAAAAGGAAATGAGATAGAGGTCGGACGAAAGGATTATCGACACCGAGTAATCCGGATGACAGGTTTCGGCTATCAATTCTTCAAAACACGTAAGTTAATAATATTTCGATAATTTAATTATTTGAGTAAAATAAATTATTGTCCACTAACACGTATCCTTGATTTTAGGACTTTCACGGAGAGTTGTGTAAAATCGACCATTGCCTCCATCATCAGACAACACTATAACAGACCATGGCCTACTTGGTCGAAAATATCTGTTGACGTGAAACTGTCTATGTGGACTATGTTTGAGGTATGATTTGGTTAAAAGTCAAATTATAATTTAATTATATTTAATACTATATATTAATTCATAATGTCTTATTGTAGAGAAAATGCCAGTGGCCTCCCGAGCAGACACTATTGGTTAGGAAATTATGGGAGGCCACGTGCAAGGATCGATTCAAGGACATGATGAATTTTGAGAGGGACAATGCCATGTCCTTCTTTCAAACGAATCAAATAGAAGATTGCAAGGGTTACAGGTGTGATTGGATAGCAGTCGATATTTGGGATCAACTAATTGATAGCGTCTGGAGTACCGACGCTTGGAAAAATAGGTCCCAAAAGGCTTCGACTAATAGGAACACGGAGAAAGATGGCATCATTACAAAGCACACTGGTGGATCAGTTCCTTTTTTAGTTACCGGTAAAAGGATGGTAAGATTAAATTTTGTTTTGCAATTTATTGTTTTAAAGTTTTATCGACTTAACTCAAAATTTTTATTGGTTTAACATAATTTTCTCTTTTTTTTTTTTTAATTTGTAGTCACGAGAGTTGCAGTGCAACGTGACTTTCCTGGAGCTGTTTAACAAAACCCATAAACGTGCAAAGGGTCAGGGTGATTACGTAGACAACAAGTCTAAAGCTGTAACTGTAAGTATTTCACTTTATCAATATTTTATATATTACATTAATTGATTATACCAGATCCTTGTGTTTATGTACGTGTTCATTATAATTTCACATATTAATTGTTTATATATTTAAATATTTGTGATTGTAGAAAAATTATACTGCTTCGTTGCAGCAAAAATATGGGGACGATACGTCTTCATATCCTGATTTCGACCCTCAGTCCTGGTCTAATGCTATTGGGGGCATTGAGACTACGCGGACGCATGTTTATGGGTTTGGAACGAGACCCAAGAGAGGGCAAATTTTCGATCCACCCGGCAGTCACCAAAGTTCAGATGCAGCCAGTTACGCTCCATGTGGTCCTAGTACTACACAGTAGCCGACAACAGCGCCGTTTGAGGACTATCATGCATTGAGGTCCGATGTCTCGCAAATCCAGACCTCAATCGTGAGACTTGAGAATATCGTGACGAGTTGGAATACAATAATCACAACTTTACTGCAGTCACAAATAGCAGCTGCATTAGTCGGGATAGGAACTCAGGTTGCCGGACTCAGTGTTGCCTTAGGCATGGGTGTTGGATCGAGTGCTGTCGAAGTCGGTGCTGCTGGAGGCATGGCTGCTGGACTAGGATTGAGTGTTGTCGGTGCTGGAGTCGGTGCTGCGAGAGTCGGTGCTGTCGGAGGTGATGCCGAATTCGGAGGCATAGGTGCTGTCGGAGGATTGAGTGCTACCGGAGGCAATGCCGAGGTAGACAGTGAAGCCGATGATAGTAGTACCTCGTGATGAGTTTTTTTTTTATTATATTCGAGAGATACATTTGAATATTTTTTTTATTTATATTTTTACGGATTTCATTTTATTTTTTATGGTGTAATTATATAAAATTTTCATTTTATTTTAATTTTTTTTAATAATTTAAATTTAATTTTTTTTTTTGTTACAAAAAATTAATTACTGATGGATAAATCCGTCGGTAGTTCACATTTACCGACGAAACATTTCGTTGGTAACTAAACATTACCGACCAAATTCATCTGACGGTAAATCAATAACCGACGGAACTATTCCGTCGGTAAAATTCCATCGATAAAGTCAAACAATACCGACGAATTTTTCTTCACCGACTTAAGTATCACCGACGGATATTTTCGACGAAAGTTTTCATCGGTAAAATGCATCACCGACGAAAAACAAATATTTACCGATGGATTATTCTGTCGGTAAAAGTCTATCCTTGTAGTGGCTTGTTTGGTTCACATTTGACTGTTGAATCAATCATTCCGTTTCGGCCTTTATTACGGGTGAAGCCTGAATAGCCATTCAGCGCCTCCCCTGCTGAATGGCCATTCAGCGCCATCCGTAATAACTATTTATTTTTTCGGACTAAAATCTCCTTGCACCTACCCTTTCGTCCCAGCTTTTTCTCCAACCTCCTGAACAAACACAAATCCTAGGCATTGCTCCACTTACAGAGAAACAAAGGTGAAGAAGAAATTTTCCATCATTGCTGGGTAGTTGCAGCTCATCTCCAGCATCCTATCTCATCTCCGACACCTTTTTAACCTTTTTTGTTGTGCCACTGCCACCATCGATCTCGCCTTCACTTTGAAGCATTTGCCCATCAAAATCCTCCATAGTAATTTCATTTCTGTTTTGCTGAGCCATTTAAATGTTGTATATTGTCTGCTTCCTCAAAGGCTATTCTTTGTTATTTGGGGAAAAAAAAATTAAGGAAGGTTAAGGAAAAGGGGGAAAAACGATAGATTCAGGTCATTTTCTTTATTCATTTTAATTACCTAATTATTTTAATAAAATAATTAAATATTATATTTAATTAATGGGTATGAAGGAATTATTATTTTATATTTATTATTTAATTAATGGGTATGAAAAATCATAGTAATTTCACGTATTCCTTCAATAATATAAAAATTATTATTTTATATTTATTATTAATTATTTTATATTTTATATTTTATAATTTTTATTTTAATATATTTAATATAATTTTAAAAGATTAATAAATTAATTTTAGTTTTTATTTAATAAAAATATTATTATTTATGTTAAGGACAAAATAATCTTTTTGTATCTATTTTTTATTTATTCCTTAACATCATTTTAACCAACCAAATAAATTAATAGTATTCCTCCTTTACTCCATTCAACCAACCAAACTATGTGATATCTATTCATACTTTGTTCCATTCCTCTTTTATTCTATTCCTCTTCTATTTTATTACAGCGAACCAAACGTGCTGTAAGTAAATTTTAAATAAAAAGACAATTATATTCTTATTAATTATTAATCATATATTTTTCTATTTATTTTATTCATTTTTTTAATTATAAAACAATAAAAATTTAATTAATTTTAAAATTATCTTTAATTTAATAAAAAAATAATTTTTTTTTTTGACAGCAATGATAATTTATTAGCAAAAGAAAAAGTCACTTGAGTTCAACAGGAAGATAAAGAATCCTAAATTTCGAAACTACCCTTCGAGCCCGACAGCCTGTCCCCTATTAAGTCCTTACAAACTAAATTGATTAATCATTAAAAGCCAAGAGATAAAACATAAACTACCCTTTCAGTTACAAAGTACCCTTATGAAGAAAAAATAACTTATCTTTAATTTAATATATTAATTTTGAGATGAATGTATTACTTTTTTTATTTGAAATAAATTAATAAAATCATTTTAAAAAGTTTAGTGATAAAAGAAATTGATTAAAACAAAAAAAAATGAAAAAAGGCATGAAAATAAGAAAAATAAATAAAATTAGGGTCTTAATATTTAAAGTCAAATTTAAATAAATATAAATTTGATTAATGAAATCCTAACATTACTTATTTTTTTTGAGAGATAAAATGTACTTTTCAAGTTAATATATATAAGTTTATATTTAATAAAATCTCATAGATGATAATTATATATTTTTTTCTTCTCCTTTATTTCTTTTTTAATCAGTTTTTATGCAAGTACATGTTAAATATTTTAAACTTATCTCTAATTCAATTATATATTAACTTTGAGATGAATTCATTAAATTATTTTTATATTTAAAATAAATAAATAAAAATTATTTTAAAAAGTTTAATGATAAAAAATAATTAAAACAAAAAAATAAAAATAAAAATAAGGAAAAATAAATAAAATGGGAGTATTTTTAATATTTAAAGTAAAATTTGAATAAATATTAGTTTGATTAATGAAATCCTAACATTAATTATTTTCTAGAGAGATAAAATATGGTTTTCAAACTAATAGAGGTAAGTTTAATTTTAATAAAATCTCATGGATGATACTGATAGTTATATTTTCATTTTTTTTCTTCTCCTTTATTTCTCTCTTTTTATTTTAATCAATTTTTTTACCATTAATTTTTTTTAAACAATGATAATTTATTTATTTTAAATAAAAATAATTTAATGAATTCACTTCAAAATTAATATATAATTGAATTAAAGATAAGTTTAAAATATTTAACATTTACTTGAATTAAAATATAATTTAATTAGAATTTAACTTTATAATAATTAAAAATAATTTTAAAATTAATTAAATTCTCATTATTTTGTAATTAAAAATAAATAAAATGAATAAAAAAATAAAAAATATATATATAATTAATAATTAACAAAAATATAATTATCTTTTTATTTAAAATTTACTTACACTATGTTTAGTTCACATGAATCCCTATTACATTCAACCCATATTCGGTGGGCCCACAATAAACAGACGTTTGGTTCATTATTTTGAATTATTCAGCTGTTTATGATTGCAGCCCTATTACGGGAAGGGACTGAATAGCCATTGAATGGCTATTCGGTCTGTCCCTGTAATAGAACAAAAAAAAACTGTCAAAAATGTCCTTCCGGCTTCCATTCCCAAGCAAATCAACCTATTTCAATTTTTTTCCATCGGGTCAGATCTGGTTTTTATCTTTCATTTCCTTAATTTTACTATACTCAAAACCCCATTGAGCAATATGTTTTAATCTTTCTTTTAATTCTCATAAATTGTTCAGAAAACTTTCTTTTCCTTCAATCTTTTCGTTTTCCATTACATCTCTTTCCCTTTCCAAATTTAAGCCCTCTTCAACCTCAAATTACCGAATATATATTACATAATAAATTTTAAAACAAATAGGAACCCAAAAAACTTAAGAAGAAAACCCACCTTAAATTAATGAATAAATCATCCAAAATTAGTTAAATAAAAAAATACCATTTGTTTACTGTGAAAAAGAGAACTCTTCAATCTCATCATCCCAATTATTCCAAACCAATGTCTTTTCTGATTCTTTTTTCGTTGCCTAAGATTTATTGGCGGCCCGACGCAACCGCTTCAATTTGATTCTTTTCTGATTCATTCATCAGTGAATCACGATTTCGTTACAGATCTGAAGATGTTGTTTTGCAGATTTATCTGCATAGTTTGGTTTAGAGAATCTGATGATAGTGTCAAAATAGAGGGTAGAGAGATAAATAGGTTTTAGAAAGAGAGTTTGGGGTTTCAAAATAGAAGAAGAGGTTTAAGAGAAATAATTTGGGGTTTCGGAGAGAGGAGAAGTTAGAGAGAGAAGTGAGGGAAATGAGAAAATAATAATTTTGGCTTTACATATAATATATATAAAACTATTTTAAATATTATTATGTAATATATTATTAGGTTTAAGAGAAATATTTTTTTATATATTTTATGATTAAATATTTAATACTAATATTTTATACTTTAAGAGATTAATAAAATAATGTTAATTTTTATTAAATAGAAATATTATTATTTATATTAATAGTAAAATAATATTTTTTTTGGTCTATTCTTTACTTATTTATTATCTCATTTTATCCAACCAAATAAAGTAATAATATTTTTCTTTATTCCATTCAATAATCCATTCTCTCTTTATTTCATTTCTCTTTCATTCTTCCTTTATTTTATTCCACTTCTATTTCATTTCAACGAATCAAATTAATGTATTTTTCATTAAATCTCAAAAAAATAAATGAATAGTTTTTAAATTATAAAAAGATAAATATATTTTTTTTATCAAATCTCGAGAATAATTATACTTTTCCCTATGTTTTATAATTGACAATTTCTTTTACCAATGAACCGAATTATTCAAAAGTTTTTTTTGGAATTTGGAATGTTAATTGTTGAATGCTTTTGATATCCGGTGGAAAGTTAAAGCGGAAATGGCCCTCACTCATCGGGAGAGGGGACCAGAACTCCAAATGTTGCACATTATATTATTATTATTATTATTATAAAGGTTCAATACTCGATAGCTTCTCGACCTCAACTTTTATATTCGAAAATTTTCACTTCCCTTTAAATAATATTATTATATTATCTTGAAAATATTTCACATACTCATATGCTCTATTTGGATTTAGATATGTTGATCGATTTGGTTGGATCTTTTTTTTTTTTGTTTTTATTTGGATTTTGTTTAGGGTGGGCTCGAGTCAGCCTCTGACCTGATTTACTATTTAAAAAAATATATATTTTTATAATTAAATTTAAATAAATATTTTTATTATATGAACAATGATTTCGGTCGGGTCTGTCCGAACCGAATTGAAAAAAATTCTACTCAGATCAGGCCCAATACAGGCCAGACGGGTTACCCGAACCTTGAGCAGATTTATTTGGATCTACCATAAAATTTATTTTAGTGAGATTAAAAATAACAGTGATGGTAAAATTAGTTACTATAGTAGTAAGATTAGATATTATAGTAGTGAGATTAAAATCAATAATGAGATATGTGTTTGGATAACAAATCAACTGTGACGATTAGGTGAAAATGAAAAATTATCATTATGAACATCAATCTAAGAATGTATTGATAAATTATTTATATATATATTTTAATGATATTTAAGATTTAAAATTTTAATACATACTATTTAATATATTTATTTAAATATTTTAATTAATTAACTAATTTTTATATAATTATATAAATTTTTTATTATATTATATTAAATTAAAAATATAAATATAAATGTTTTTGCTAACAAAAAAATGAAAGAATTAAAAAAGAAATTATTTAAAAAAATTTAAGTAAAAAACTTAATAAAATTAAAAAAAAAAAGATAAAGTGTCACTTTTTTTTGGTACTAAAGAAGTTGTAGTCTAGATAAAAAAAATTATAAATATTGAGATTCGAACTCAAATCTGCTGAATTGACTTAAGATAAAATGTCACTTTACCCGATCGCAAACTCCAATGATTTCATTGGACTCTAATCCTTTTAAAGATCAACTAGAGGGACAATTTAAAAAACGCCTCGTAAAATGCTATCCAAATACACCTTGCGATGCATTTAGCATGAGTAAAATTCAAATGCATCTTAATTTTATACTTATATTATTTAGAGGAGAATTCTTTAAGCAAATACTATGCTATTCATTATTTAATTAAATACTCAAGATAATATATGTAAATAGATATTTTTGAAAAAAAAATAATTTTTTTTTTTTTACAAATTTTGTGGAAAAAGAATTTTGAATTCAAGAAACACATACTTCTTACTACTTAAACAAATGCTCACATGTTAAGCAGAACTGCGTGATTTATGATCTTGTTGTTAACTTGTGATATATATTTTCTTTTACAAAAAAATTCAAAGATAAATAAGTTGTTTAATCTTTTCGATTGAAACAAATATTTATTGACATGTGCATTTGGGAATAGCAGCACCGACGGGTTACAATTAAAATTTGAATTTAAAATCACTTACGATTAGATAAACAAATTTATCAATTAAATCAACTCTTTATTGATAGTTTGAGATTTGTCTTTGATTAAAGGCATAAATTTTTATCGAACAAAGAATTTTTTTTTTTTTAAATACAAAACTCATTCTTTGATTAAAGGCAGAATAAATATGTTCTTTGTAATTTAAAAAATGACACTTAGCCCTCCTGAGTTTATCTTTATCTTTTTCCTTTTTTTTTTTTTTTCATTCTTTTCTTTTATCACCCTTTTATTATTCCTTGAATTTCTAGCTCCTCTCTTTAACAGTGTCATATATATATATATATTTATCATTTTTTAGCAATGTTAATTTGAAAATTAACGAAAGAAATCAAAGGGTGATAAAATGTTAATTTTTAAATGTCAAGAGAGATAAATTTATTCTCTAATTATAGTGTATTTTTTAATTTACCTAATATAAAATGCAAATCATATTAATTATGTTGTTTTTCAATGTTATTTTCTCATAGAAGACTTCTTCAAATGTAATTAACTTTTGGGAAATGTACATTGACTCTGGTGAGGTTTTAGCTAAACAAAAATACACTTATCCCTCAATGATTTGAAAAATGCCTTTTTATCATCTTCAGATTTGGTAAAAAAGACAGTAATTCTCCTGCAGTGTTAATTATTAAGTTATTTTAAATAAAAAGATAAACATACCTTTTATTAACTACTAATTATTTATTATTTATATATTTATTTATTTCATCGAAGAGATTTTTAACTATAAAATTATGATAATTTAATTAGTTTTAAAATTATATGTAATTATTATCAAATTAAAATTTTATTATAATTAAATATATGTTAAATATTTTAAATTAATTTTTAATTTAATTATATATTGATTTTGAGATGAACATATTAAGTTATCTTTATTAAAATAAATCAATCACCATTATTTTAAACAAATTTCACTGATAAAGAAATTTATTATTATTTTTTTTTTTGAAAACTAGGAAAAGAAATGAGAAATGAGAAAAAAATATATATATATATAATTATCATCTATGAAATTTATTGAAAATAAATTTAATCTTATTAGTTCGAAAAACATATTTTATCTTTCTTGAAAAATTAACTAATATTAGGATTCCATTAGTCAAACTAATATTTATTCAATTTTTACTTTAAAAATTAAAAATACCCTCATTTTTATTTTTTTCCCCTTCTTTTCTCCTTTTTTATTTTTTTTAATTCTTTATCCCTAATTTTTTTTTTTAAAATTGATGCTAATTGATTTATTTTAAATAAAGATAACATAATACATTTATCTCAAAATTAACATTTAATTGAATTAAAATAAATTTTAAATGTGTAATATGTACTTGAATTAGAATAAAACTTAATTAAATTATCATAATTTTATAGTTAAAAAACTCTTTAGGGTGGAAGAAAGAATGAAAGAAAACTAAGAAATTGGTAGTTAAAAAAGGGTATATTTATATTTTTCATTTAAGATTAACTTAGTTATAATCAGTGAATAAAAAATCGGACCGGATTGGCCGATCGGATCGGTTGAACCGAGAACAGATGGCTTATCCGGTCTGGTAAGTGTAATAAAATCAGATTTGATCGAACCGATCAAAAACCGATTCAACCGATCAAAAACCAATCAAAAACCCGGAAAAAAAAGGGGAAAAAACCATTTTTTTAATTTTTTAATTATTTTTTCAAAATTATTTTTTGTAATTGATGGGATTTGAACCCATAACCTCTTAAAAATATACTAAAAATCATAACACTAAGCTAAATACTTATTTTTATTTATTATTTACTATATTTAATATTTATTTAACATTAAAAATATTTTAAAAATCTTATTTAAAGTGTCCAACCGGTTCAACTGGTTGAACCGAGAATCGGAGATCACACCGGTTTAACCTTTGGTCTGATTTTTTTCAACCTTGGTTATAACACCTCGAAGAGATTAATATCTTTTTCACCAAAACTCAAACGGATAAAAGACATTTTCCAAACTATTTTTGCTTAAACCTCAAGTGGCTTAATCAAGGTTGAGAAAATCGGACCGGAGGTTAAACCGGTGTAACCTCCAATTCTCGGTTCAAGCGGTTGAACTGGTTTAACCGATTGGACACTTTAAATAAGATTTTTAAAATATTTTTAATGTTAAATAAATATTAAATATAGTAAATAATAAATAAAAGTAAGTATTTAGCTTAGTATGGTTTTTAGATTTTTTAAGAGGTTATGGGTTCAAATCTCATCAATTACAAAAAATAATTTTGAAAAAAAAATTAAAAATTTGATTTTTCCCCCTTTTCTAGTTTTTACCGATTTTTTTTCAGGTTTTTGACCGGTTCGATCAAATTCAGTTTTATTACACTTATCGGACCGGATAAATCACCGATTCCCGATTCAACCGATCTGACCGGCCGATCCGATCCGGTTTTTTATTCACTGGGCTCAATGCACTTTTCCTTTATTTATTTTTATCATTGAGCTTAATAAAGTACTGCATTAAAATGTTCTTTGTAATGAACTCGTATTTTCTCTATGATAAAACTACATTATAAATTTAAATTTTATGAACATAAAAGGAAAAATTTACTTGACAAAAGTATATAAAAATCGAAATGAATTTCTTTATATATTTAGGGCTAAAAACTATGAGATATTATAACTATGTAATACCTATTAATTATATTTTATGGGTTGATTTTTTACATATATATCATCGATCTACTTTTTGAAGTATATTAATTTAATTTATTTAATTTTTTTTTTTACTTAATCGTTTTAAAGTGACAATTTCATGAATTTTACTTCAAAAATGTTTTTGAGTTTTGCCTAACATAAGATGAAATTCATATGCAATTATTCTTATCCATGAATCAATTTTCCCTACACTTAAAATTCTAACAATTTGGTTTTTTTTTTTTTTGAATTATTAGTTTATCAAATAATAAATACTTGAGTAAAATTCATTGATAGTTCATGACTTTTTATTAATTTCTCATTTTCAATTATAATATTAAAAAGTTATGTTTATCATGTTTTAAAAGATTTTATCACATCGTTCCATTAATCAAAGATAAAAAAATTAACAGATTAATCAACGATAATTTTTTTTTTTTTTAACAGAAACGTCCAAGTAAATGTCACTTGTAGCTTGATGTAATGTCCATCAAATTATAAATAAGAGTGTGAGAAAAAAATGCCGCCCAAAATAATCATATTAACTTTTGTTTCTTTCTTTGAAAAAAATATTTTATACAATATTGACTTCAGAATATTGACATTATTGATTTAAATATTTGGTTATAATTAAAATTTATTATCATTTTACACAAAATGAAGGATTTTTATGTATTACAAGATATAAGATGATGAACAGTAAACCCAAGAAACAAACCAAATGCATCATTTCTATAATATCCAAAATGTGACAATAATACATGGCATAAAAGTTCAAACTCGTTGTTGTCAACCACTACATTCTATTAAAATTTGTCAAATTTTTTAAAATAATACCATTCTTATGGAGCCAATATTGTATAAAATATTATATATTTTTTTGAATAAAAGAAAGAAAAAAAAACAGAAATTAATATGATTGGATTTTGGGTGACATTTTTTTTCTCACTCTTACTCATATTTTGATAGGTTATATCATGTGTACATCAAGCGATGTGGATAGAAAAGTAATGTTTATGTGGACATTTTCGTTAATTCTTTTACCTTTATTTAACATAATGATGGATGATAAAATATTTTGAAAGATAGTAGATGGTAAACATAACATTTGAAAATTACGAATGAAAATGAAATGTATAAAAGGTCTATCTACTATCAATGAATTTTACTCTAAATACTTATATTATAAACTTGGAGAATTACATTTATGAAGGAGACAATTCAAAACTTAAGGCTTAACCTAATAGATATTTGTAATCACCCTTAAAAAATAATATATAACAAATTTACTATTTGAATCCCAATATTTATATATATATATATATATATATTTTTTCTTCAAGCTACAGCTTCCTTAAGCATGTTGATGATGGTAGCAGATAATGGATAAATATCCAAGCCTTCAACGTCAATAAAGTTTGAACAGATAGAAGAATTGTTTAGCATGAATCAGGTTTAGGACTACTTTAGTATCGCTGATAAAAAAATTTAGGTTAAAAAAAGTGTTTAAAAGATATAATAAAAAATTATGATTTAAATTTTTTTAAATATTTGGCATTGTTATGAAAAAGTGCTCTGAAAAATTGAAATGTCAAAAATAGATATATTTAAAATAATAAAAGTTTAGAGATGCCAGGATAATCAAATTATTTTATCCAAAAACTAGATTCTAAAACTTAAAAACTCTATTTTTTTTTAATTTTTTTATTTAATTGTCAAATCATAATTTTAATCACAAAAATTAAAATTTTTTACTTAATTTTTTATCTCAAAAATTATAACTATCATCTCCATTCCAACGCGTTTCAATGCTCAAGAAAAAAAACATCAATTCAGCTTTGGTTGATGATAAGCCTTCGATTGATTGCTCTCCAGTCTCCAGGACCATTTGGTTAGAACTAGAGGGCACATGATGCTCCTACCTAGTACCTACCATCCGGCCACATCACAATCTTTTGAATTCTCTCTTTTATAGGGAAGAAATAAAATATATTCGAATCATACTTTTTGAGTTGCATGCACTTATTTAAAACTTAAATATAATAATGTGATTTTTTATCAATTTAAAATTTTAAGACAATTTATCATCTAATTTAACAAAACATCAAAACCGAATCTTGAAAAAAAAAACAATCTGATTGTGCAATACCTTTTCTTAAATTTCTTTTTTTTTTTTGGAATGACACTTTCTTCATTTGGTTATAAATATAGAGTTATTAATCATTAATCCAACTTGTTCCTTGCACGTGAGAGGCATGTTAAAACCTAAATGGCTAAATACGATTAGATGAGTCATTCCTATCAAAGCTATTTCCTGCTAGGGCATGCACATGAGAGGCATGTTACAGCTTTAATACCATGAATGAGCCATTCCTATCAAGCTTTTTTGAAACAATGGATCACCCAATTTAGAATCTACTTCGAACGCACAATCTTCTAAGATCTGAAATTGAATAAATTTAAATGTTCACATAAAAGAGTTGCTTCAGACATCAATCTAACAGATTTCAACTTTGAAAGGATCAAAATCGTGGGTTTATTCCCCAACAAGTATGAAACAAGTTAAGCATTTGCACTAACAAATAAAGCAATAAAAATTTACACTTTTATTACGCTTTCATTTTCTTTTACGAAAATGTAAGGTGATGGAAAAAGGAAAAAAAAACAGTCAACACTTGTCAGTTGTTATTTCTTCTCTAAAGGGATTGAAGGTGTAATCTTATTAGAGTGAGTTTGCGATCGTTTATTGTCTTCCATATTTCCTCTATTATCTGGCCGGGACTTGACCTGGCCATGATCAGATTTAGGACGGGCCTTCGAATTCTTTGTGTCCGGAGATAAAACTTGGTGCAGAAATCGGCGAATCATCTCGTAACTGGTAAATGTGATGACAGCTGATGGTGTCGTTCTAAGTAGATTAGTTGCACAGCCTCGGTAAAAGCCCGGAAGACCTTCCTTTCGGAATACCTTCCTAATGCAATCAATAACCCCTGCATACTGGACCTCAGAGTTTCTGGCCTGCCCTTGCTCTTGAAGTCTTGATCGAATAACCTGGTGATATGAAATTGAGGAGTAAGACAGACTTAGGAAGAAAAATAAGCATGCATGATGTATGAAACAAGAGAGTTTCTTCAATGATGCTGGCTCCATTGCAGTTGAGTACTATGTTGCTCCGACTCTTGATTCTTTCTTCAAGTATCCGTGTCCGACACATATCCAGACATGAGTATGGGGATACTACGACCCTCCAAGGAACCCTCCAAATACATGAAAAACTTAGAAAAAATTGAACAGACCCGTATTCGACACTCACACCCGAGTTCAAGTAACATAGGTTGAGTAAATATGACAAAGTCCAACCAAAACATACCTCATGTGGGTAGGTCATAATAGAGGCAAGCACTTTTGATATTGATGAGGCAATTGCAAAATCAGCAGGACTTAGATGATCAACAGTTGTATTTTCTGACCAAAAAGAAAAAAGAAAAATTAATATGATCAGAAACACCAACTAAATAAATTATATGACAGAGGATCCAGAGAATCTTATTTTTACAACCTGAAAATTACATAATGAGAATAGTGATAACTTATTTTACCCTTTTTTGCCATATAGGTTTTTATCTTTTCATATGCCGGAAACTGAATTGCAACATGACTAATCCCAGCCAAAGAAGGCAAAACTCCACTGTTTCAAATAATGAAAATAAAATTATGACACCAATGGTAAATGGAAAATGAAAAAGTTCTGTTTTCAGATAAAAATTGAAGCAAATATGCTTGCAAAATATTCCAAGCAGAGTGGAACTCAATCACTGACCTATACAGCCCTCGCAAGCCTTCCTCATGTACAATCCTTTGTAAAGCAGAAAGTACACCTGTGTAGGGAACCACACCTGTCCTCATTCCCTGTGTCTAAACCAAACCCAAAAGAAAAAAAGAATAAAAATGAATGCATAAAGAATGACTATTTTTATATATCCACAATGATATCTAATAAATATGATATCCAAGGTAAGTCTTGGGTAAACATAATTGTTTATAATACCAAAATATTAACATCACTAAATCTGAGGTATTGAATCCAACATTCCGAGTATGAATCAGGAAATTCATCCTAGCAGGCCAGATAATGAAAAGTTGAAATACTTATCCGTCTGCAGCACATAGAAATTATTCTGAAACTAAGCAAGTCTGATTTTTGCTGTATCTTTCTCATTTTTCCACTTTACTAAGGCCCCATTGGGCTAGGGGAGAGGAGGGTGTGGCAAGGGGATTTTGTAAGTTTTAAAGCATCAAAGGCAGCTTCAACAAGGCAATGGCAGTATCACATGAACACCACAAACAAATCTAATCTTGCTGTCATATCCCAGACAGTAGTAATTTAAGGATTGACGCCAAAACAGGAAACAAAGGTAAAATTATGATGCCCCTAGACCCTGTGAAACGTATAAAACACTAAACCCATTTGCAAACATGCTTTCCATGTGGATGGCAGCAAGGTATATGAAATTAAACTGATAAGGATTCAACACAGGTTGGATCTCTAAACTCTCAAGGAGCTGTAAATTCCAATAGTTGGAGTACTACCATGCCACTCGAATACGGCCTAGTGCATCTTATGTTTTCTTCTAACATGCATTGTCAAGGGCACCCAATCACAATTTATACAAGAACTTTTGAAAATCTTCATGAGGGATTACTACTTTTAAGGAGAAGAAAAGCTTCAATGATGATTTAATGCAGTCAACATTCATACAGTTTGTCACGATATATCCTTCAATAACATCAACGTAAAGAGGTGCAGCAAAAGCAACAGACATTACATGTCCTTGAAAGTGACCACTACATTAAAATAATCACATAGTAGAGCATGTCTGACTAAAACAAATAAAGGTGAAATCCCACAGCCCAACTCACAAAGAAATGGCAAAACCAAATCAGTCTTCACATTTATAAATCTTAGAAAATAAATTACTAGTCCAGTTTTAGGTCCAATTATGTACTAGCGGAATAATGTAGAATAGGCTTTATTCAACATTGAAACTTCAAAGAAAGTTAAATGTTCTGATACAAATCCAGAACAACCGATCAGTCTCATCCACTTGCCAAAAAAGCCTTACTTTTATGGTTCAAAATATATGCCTGCTTGACCCATGCTTCTGCCAAAGCATTGATAAGGAGTTTGATCCTCCAAACACCCAGTCATAAACCTTGGTTTGGGTACCTCCAGAAGACTGCAACATAGAGAAGCATGTTCTGTTGCAACAAGAGAATGTACTCTGATAACCAAAATTAAGTACTAACTACAGCTACTTAACTCTGAATTATAAGTGTATGTGTGCATCAATATCAAGGTCATACAACTACTTGTAATTACGTTTTAGAAACGAAAGATCATGATTTAAGCAAAGACAAAACAAAATATGATATAAACCACTGATATATTTTACAAGAAACATAATATCCTCATAGATAACAACAAACTTACTTGGAGTCTTGTCTTTACAACCCATAATGGGTTAGTTGTGATGGCTGTGGCAGCCCCAGCACCAGCAGCAGCTACCATGTTTGCTCCGATAGTGAGTTGCCCACCATTATCATCTGCAACATCACAATGTGTAATTTTAGTAGAAACCAAAACAACTGAAGCTGGATTGGCAGAACACATGTCAAGCGACAACTCTAGAGAAAATTACAAGAAGAAGAACCAACCATGTGAAGTGAGTAGGCCTTTTAGTTGCTCATAAAGGGTAAAATACACCTACATATGAAATAAGAGTTTCTGTTACTTTGCAGAAGAAAAAATTTACACCAAATGGTATTTTGCATTGTAGTTGGAATCAATATTTTACCAAGAAACTTATGGTTTATAAACATGGCAGTGGGTTACTTAACGTTCCCTCTACAAATCTAGTGATAGTTCAAAGAGAATAGCAAGAAATCTCACACAAAATACCTTTTTTCATGGCATAATAAGAAATTTAGTAGCAAAATTCAGCTTAAAGCCAGTTTCAAAAAGAAGTGGGAGATCATAGAGGAGAAGGGAAAAGTTTGCCTTTGGGGGTGGCAGGTTAAGAAATCTCAAACAAGATGGCCAAGGCAGTGGCATTTATCTGTCAACTGTAAACCAACTCATGGGAGGGGAAACAAGTAAAGCTTATATATATATATATAACACCAGTATAGCATTACAAGTTATGTTACACGGACTCTTCAGTTTATCCTAACGTACCCGTATCCAACACCCTATCCCAAGTCCATCTAACGTAGATCATTAGCACCTCAAAAGCACGAAGAGAAACTAGAAACTTTTAAGTCTGAGCTATAATGAAGAGAAAAAAAATCCAACACTGTAATAAGTAGCTTCCAGTTAATTGCTTTATGGGTGAAAATGTTACTTACCGCCCAGTTTGGAAGTAGAGCAAGTATTGTTGGTGAAAGTCCACGATACAACCCCCTCAAACCTTCATTTTTTATTATATTCTGTAAACTTGTTATAATGACACTGCCTGTGTATAGACAAAAAAGAAGGGCAGGAAGAATAGTTGCTCATCAGCAATGATAGCAGTAAACACCATCCATCATTAAATTAATCACAAACTATTTCACCTAATATTTAAAATCAAACTTCAAAATGTTAAACATTTAATCAAAACTATATCTATCAACCATTTTTCTTTCAATCTTGTCAGCAGTTCGTATGACCAAAATCTATCAGAGCCAGACACTCTGAAATTAACAGAAAACCATTCTTGGCCTAGAATTTGAGACACAGTGTGATCCATATCAGAAAAGACAGCTCTTTAGTAACAAAAATTTGCAAACAATTCAAATTTAGGTGTGGAGCAGCCCAACAAAGCAAGAATTTTGCATTCCAAAGATGCTCCAAGAAAAGTACTTGGATTACAAAATCTGAATCACACACTAACATCAACCCTATATCCCAATTACTATTCTCAGCTTATCCAATAATCCAGTATCACAGAAGTAAAAAAGGCAAGCCTAGTACTTCTGCTAAACCATGCACTACAAATAAAAATCAGTTTCAAAAGCACAAAGTCTACAATACCTCCAGCACCACAATGTGAAGCTTCAGGGAGTCCATGGACCTGTAACCTTGTCTTGATTACATCTAAAGGGCACACAAAAGTGGCTGCAATTGTACCTAAAAGTTTCCAACCAAAATCATCAATAAATGGAAATTTCATTCAAATTAAAAGTAACACTCATATTTTCAACTCTCTTTCCTAGCACCAATAATCCAAAAATCCAAAAATCAACCATACAAACCCTCATTTCTATCACTTAAAAAATCCAATAAATTTCTAATTTTTTTTGGCAAGAACTGATAGAAAAACACCTAAAAGAATAAATCAAAAGAGCAATTAAGTAACGTTAACCTGCAGTGGCACCTGCACCCGCCTGGCAGATAAGTTCTCTGATGCTTATGCTTTGAGGATGAGAAGATTGCCCACCTCCACTACTCATCTTCAAACCCTTCAAAAGTTTTTACAAACTACTCAAAAACATCTAAGCAAAAAGCCCATCAAAGATCTATATATATATATATAGCTTCTGTCTCTCACATTGAAACCCTCTCTCTTTGTGAAAAACGTTCTGGGTTTTAGCTTGTTTGAAGGGTTAAGACCGTTGGATTAAGACCGAGTTATGACACTTTTAGTTTTAGTTATTATTATTGAAGGAGTGAGAAATTGAAATTGAAATTGGAATTGAAGTTGAAGTTGAAGGGGTGACCTTTGTTTTGTTTTTCTTTGTTCAACGAATGAATATTAATGGGAAAGTGCAAGTAAGTTTTGGCCTATGATGATTTTTATTGATATTGATATTGATATTGATATTGATTTTTGTGTTAAAGTAATAATAACAGAGAAGTTTCAGAGAAAAAGTTTCCCTTTGCAGCTTTGCTTTGCTCTGATTTTTATCTTTTTTTGGATTGGTGTGGGCTTGTTGAGAAGCTGATGTTGTCAAATCAAATTTTGAGCTGTCTATAATTAATAAAGTTGTTACTCAAAAACAACATTATTTGTTTAGGGAAAAAAATCGCATGAAATAATTATTTTATATTAATATATATATTTTTATTTAAATTATGATACGCAATTAATTTTTTTAAAAATATTAATTATTTATTATTAAAATTATTTATAATTGTTAAAATAAATATTTATTATTTAATTATTACATGTAATGTTTAATAAATAATTGATTTTAAAAAAAAATGATTACATGATATAATTTAAATAAAAAAGATATATGCTGACGTAGAATAATTATTTCATACAATCATTTCTCTTTGTTTAGGTCATTGTCTTTGCTAAGCTTTTCAGCTACTTAAAAAAAAAAAAAACCTAAAATACAAGTCTTTGAATTATTTTATTTTCTAAAATAAATTTTTATATTTTTATTGTACCCAAATAAATCTTTATCATTTGATTTATACCTAAATAAATTTTTATCTCAAATGAAAGGTTGATTTATGTTAGCAGTTTATTTAAGTATAAATTAAAAATTAAAAATTTATTTGGATACAAATCAAAAAATAAAAACTTATTTGAATGTAATAAAAGTATATGCGAACTATATAAAGTGATAAATTTTAAGGGTTTTTATAATTTTAACTGAAAAAACCAATTTTTGAGATTATTTTTCTTTTCTTTTATAGAAGAAACGAAAAAATACTGCATACTATGTATAGTGTTTGGATTTAATGAAATTAAGGTGAGTTTTGTGCGTTAATGCGTTATTGCAGTTCTATTTTTAAACGATAGAAGCAAGTAATGCAGATAATCAGATAAGATAATATATATATATATATATATATATATCTAAATATGATTGTTTTTACATTGTTGAAACTTAAGTTAAGACGAAAATTACATTATATTTTAATATAAAAGTAAATTATTCAAAAAGACAAAAGTATTTATAATGAAAAATCAAACATTATATTTGCAACTCACATGTTTGATGTCCTTCACAATAATATTATCAAAATGTTATTTTCTATATTTCCTTTGTCTCATTTCTTGTGTTTTTTTTTTATGCAAATAGATAAAAATCATAAAACTTTGTTTTAAATTAAATTAAATGTATATGATTATTATTGATATTTGAGATTTAAATGCATTTAATTTATATTTTAATATGTACAAAAAATATGTATCTTATATGTAAAAAAAAAATTATGATGGATATCAAAATTTAATTCATTTAAATTATTTTAATATTCATCATTCATATTCATATTAAGAGTTATAAAAAATAGTAATATATAAACCCTACATATCATACAATAACTCATAACTTATAACATTACTTAACATAGTTTTTTTACCATTTAATCATCATAATATTTTTCTTTTGATTCAATACCTAAAATTACAAAAAAAAAAAAAATCCACTTACATCAACCAATATCATATTATTATTCAATATTTTAATTTTAACCAATCATTTATCAATATAGTATTTTTTAATTCAATAATATAAAAAAATTAATATGACCTTATTTAAAAAAATTTAAAAATCAATCATTATACGACACATGACACAAAATTAAGAGTTATTTAAATAGTACTAATTAGGCATGACAATATCAGATACGACACAGAAAAAATAAATAAAACACGACACAAAACACCTCTCTTTCCTTCTTTCATTTAATTTCATTTCATTTCTTTTTCCTTTCTTTTCCTTTCCTTTCCTTTCTTTCTTCACCAAAATCCAAAAAAAAAACTAGGGGATTGCTTTCATTTATAGTACTAGAAAAATGCCCGCGCTTCGCTACGGGTATATTATCGAATTTGAATTGATATTTTGTAATAAATTTGAAAGATAAAAAAAAAGAGAAGTGAAGATAATTTAGAAAAATAATAACTCCAATCATTATACGACACCTGATATAAAATTGAGAGTTATTTGATATGATCAATTAGATTTGGTAATTTTGGACAAAACATAATTATACGATGCAAATATAACATGAAAAAATAATTAAAACACGACAAGAAAAATAAAATGAACATGATACAAATACATGAACGTGTCAAAATCAACATAAAACGAATTATTAACATGTCAAGATTTATATAAATATATAATAGCTTGAATACGATTATGACAGAAAAATAATACGAACACAATGACACGTGACACAAAATTGAGAGTTATTTGAATATTGTCAATTAGACTTGATAATTTCGGAAACAACATAATTATACGACATAAACATAATATGAAAAAATTATTAAAACACAACACGAAAAATAACATGAATACGACACAAATACAGGAACGTATCAAAATCTACATAAAACCAATTATTAACGTGTAAAAATTTATATAAATTTATAATACTTTAAATGCACGATAAAATAACACAAACATGTTACGAACATACATTTTTTCTCTAAATTGAATCATTATGAAAAATTATGCAAAATATGGGATGAATTGAGACACGACACGTACACACAAAATTTTTTCTAAATTGAATCACAATGACAAATGATGCAAAATATTTGGATGAATTTAAAACGACACGAATATAACATGAAAAAATAATTAAAATACGACACGAAGGATAACATGAACACAAAACAAATACACGAACGTCTTAAAATCTACATAAACGAATTATTAACATGTAAAAATTTATATAAATTTATAATACTTTGAGCACACGAAAAAATAACACGACGCGAATGTGTCAAAATCTACATTAAACGAATTATTAACTTGCAAAAATTATATAAATTTATAATACTTTGAACACACGAAAAATAACACGAATACGAATACTTTGAACACACGAAAAATTAACACACATATGACACGAAAAATTATATAAACACGACACAAAATATTTGAAACCAAAATTATTTGAAATCGAAAAAATCTGAATCCGAAAAGGTACGAACCTGAAAAGACCTAAACTCGATATGACCCGAACCCGAAATAATCCGAGATAAAAAATATCTCATTAGTGTTAAACAAAAGACAAAACAAACACAAAAAAAAAAAAAATTCTAAAATAACCTAATTAATCCCTAAATCATATGACAAAAAAATCAAAATACCATAATTATCCTTCAAACTATAGCTAATGACATGGCTTATGTGGCAAATGCATGTTATTTCAAAATCCTACATTCTCAAGAAAAACAACAAGAACATGGTTATACAATACGAACACAACATGAAAAAAATAATTAAAATATGACACAAAAAATAACATGAACATGATAAAAATACACGAATGTGTCAAAATCTACATAAAATGAATTATTAATATTTAAAAATTTATATAAATTTATAATACTTTAAACACACGATAAAATAACACGAACATGTTACGAACATAGAATTTTTTCTTTAAATTTAATCATTATGACAAATTATACAAAATATGAGATACGATATAAACACACAATTTTCTCTAAATTGAATCACCATGACAAACTATGCAAAATATTTGGATGAATTAAAACATAACTCGAACACATGGAAAAAATAATTAAAATACGACACGACACGAAAATAACATGAACACAACACAAATACATGAACGTATCAAAATCTATATAAAATGAATTATTAATATGTAAAAATTTATATATAATACTTTGAACATACGAAAAAATAACACGAGCACGACACAAAAAATAATATGAATACGAATGAATATTCGAACGTATCAAAATCTACATAAATGAATTATTAACATGTAAAAGTTATATAAATTTATAATATTTTGAACACACGAAAAAATAACACGAATATGACACGAATACGCGAACGTGTCAAAATCTACATAAAACAAATTATTAACGTGTAAAAATTGCATAAATTTATAATATTTTGAACACAAAAAAAAAAAAATAACACGAACACAAAAAGACACGAACACAATTTTTTTTCCATTTTTTTTACCTTTCTTTCACGAAAAATTAACACAAACACGACACGAATATGCGAACGTGTCAAAATCTACATAAAATGAATTATTAACGTGTAAAAATTGTATAAATTTATAATAGTTTGAATAAAAAAAATAAACAAAAAAACGACACGAACACACAATTTATTTTTCAACTTTTTTTTTCTTTCTTTTTCCTTTCTTTCCTTTTTAATAAAAAAAAAATGAAAATATCTAAACTAACCCTTCAACCTCCTTAATACCTATGCTTATGTGGCAAATACATATTGATTCAAAACTCAAAATTCTCTACTCTCATGTAATTGGGGGATTGTTTTTATAATTAGTTATAGATTATAGAATATGGATAAAGGAAAAGAGAAATGAAAGAACAATAAATTTCTATATTTTTGTTATTGTGATGAACAAATTGCCCAACGAAGTAAACATAAAAATTAAATAAATTGTCATCTTGGGTTTTTTTTTTTTTTTTAGAGATTGTAGTTTGAAAATATGAGAAGGGGTTGCAGATACTGATATTCAAACTCTAGATCTGCTGGATGTCACTTCTTAAGTGTGATTACATGAATTAACTAGACTAAACCTTGGGTTCAAATTATCATCTTATTTCTACTTTTTTTTTGTTTCTTTTTAAAATTTGAGATATTTAAAAAGGAGTAAAAAATAAAAAATATAATTAGATAATTATATAATATTTTGAAGATTTTTTTCGTTGAATTTGATAAAATCTATAACACTAACTAAAAGTTGTCCCCAAAGCATGAGAGTGCTCAATTCCAATTTTGAGTGCTGTTGCTTGGGGACAACTAAGCAATGATATTAAAGATGTTTGTAGGGTTAATTTAGGTATTTTAAGGTTTTTTAATCAAGAAGGAAAGAAAGAAAGAAAAGAAAAAGGTAAGGAAGGAAAGAGAAAAAAAAAGAGAAATTTTGTGTTTGTGTTATTTTTTGCGTGTTCAAAATATTATAAATTTATATAATTTTTACATGTTATTAATTCGTTTTATGTATATTTTGACATGTTCATGTATTCGTATCGTGTTCATGTTATTTTTCATGTCGAGTTCGTGTTTGTGTTATTTTTCGTGTGTTCAAAGTATTCGTATTATTTTTTCACACTTTTAAAGTATTATAAAATTATATAATTTTTGCACGTTAATAATTCGTTTTATGTAGATTTTGACATGTTCATGTATTCGTGTCGTATTCATGTTATTTTTCGTGTCGTGTTCGTGTTATTTTTTCGTGTGTTTAAAGTATTATAAATTTATATAAATTTTTACATGTTAATAATTCATTTTATGTAGATTTTGACACGTTCGTGTATTTATGTTGTGTTCATGTTATTTTTCGTGTCGTGTCATATTTTAATTATTTTTTCAATGTTGTGTTCGTGTTTATTTCAATTCATCCAAATATTTTGTATAGTTTGTCATGGTGATTAAATTTAGAAAAAAATTTGTTTGTTCGTGTCGTGTCTCAATTCATCCCATATTTTGCATAATTTGTCATAATGATTCAATTTAGAGAAAAAATTATATGTTCGTAACGTGTTCTTGTTATTTTATCGTGAGTTTAAAGTATTATAAATTTATATAAATTTTTACATGTTAATAATCGTTTTATGTAGATTTTGACATGTTTGTGTATTTGTGTCGTGTTCATGTTATTTTTCGTGTCGTGTTTTAATTATTTTTTCCAAATTGTGTTCATATCGTATAATCATTTTGTATCCGAAATTGTCAAGTCTAATTGATACTATTCAAATAACTTTCAATTTGATTTGTGTCACGTGTTTGTCGTGTTTGTGTTATTTTTTGTCATAATCGTATTCAAGGTAATATATATTTATATAAATCTTGACACGTTAATAATTCATTTTATGTAGATTTTGACACGTTCGTGTATTTGTGTCGTGTTATATTATTTTTCGTGTCGTGTTTTAATTATTTTTCTCATGTTATGTTCGTATCGTATAATTATATTGTGTTCGAAATTGTCGGATCTAATTGACCATATTTAAATAACTCTCAATTTTATATCAGGTGTCGTATAATGATTGAAGTTATTGTTTGTCTAAATTATCTTTACTCATCTTACTTTTTTATGTTTCAAATTTATTATAAAATATCAGTTTAAATCAGATAACATGTCCGCAATAATACACGGGCATCTATCTAATAAAAGTAGAAACCTTTGGATTATTTTTAAAATGATTTCCTTTCTCTTCTTATTACTTTTTTCTTTTAACAATCCAAAAAATTAAAAATAAACATTTTCGATTGCAAACCGTTATAATTAGTTCACTCTTCTAAATTATTCCTTTTTGTTCTCTTATCTAATGCCAATTCAAATAAAAAAACAGTGATTGTCACTATACATGTAATTGAAAACTATCTATTGATGGAATAATATTGATAAATATTTTTTTTTGAATTGATAAGGGTATTAATGGATGTTCTAGGTCTGTTACTGCTAGTATGTGACAAAATCGTGTCATTTATTAACACCGTTAGCCCTTTTAATAACGATAGCTTAACTCAAAGTTATATCAGAAAATAAAAATAAGGGGTGTATGTGAGAAAGCGATAAATTACAGGAGGTTTATGTGAGATTTACCAAATTTTATAATAATATTTTTTTGTCAAATATAGTTGCTAATTAATACTAATTAGTATGAATGACAATGTAGTAAAAAATTATGCCAATCTGCCCTTATTTTAGTGACAAGGAGGGTGTAGAAGGAGAAAATTTGTAACCAATTACAAATTGCCACGTGTTAATTGAAATTTCTTTTAATTAAGAAATTTTCAATTAAATTATACATTACCATGTGAAATTGATAATATCATATTATAATTAATTATTTTATAATTAATTAAATATGTACACATGGTTTGACCAATCAAATTGCAATGATTCATGGGTTATCCAATCAAATTTCACCCATGTGTCATAATTATTTTACCTCTAATTAAATTAAATTAATTAAGAGATAAATAATAAATTTTTATCTCTAATTAAATTAAATTAATTAAGAGATAAATAATAAAGTTTTATCTCTAATTAAATTAAATTAATTAAGAGATAAATAAATATTTTATCTCTAATTAAATTAAATTAAATTAATTAAGTGATAAAAATAAATATTTTATCTCTAATTTAATTAATTAATTAAGAGATAAATAAATATTTTATCTCTAATTTAATTAATTAATTAAGTGATAAAAAAATAATAAATATTTTATCTCTAATTTAATTAATTAATTAAGGGATAAATAATGAAGCTTTATCTCTAATTTAATTAAATTAATTAAGAGATAAATAAGGAGGATGAGTTCTTTTAAAACTCTCTTTCACCTGGCTAGCTACCACTATAAATAGAGACCTCCTCTTAACACAAATTCACAATTCAGAAAGCCTGAAGAGAAGAAGATTTTGAAGAGCCAAATCCTCTCAAAATTCTTAAGAAGAAATTAGAGAAATTCTAAGAACGCGGTGCTTGTTCTTGAGAATTCTCTAAGAAGCTGCTCTCCGATCTTGTTCATCGAAGGAAAGGAGATAATTCCTGTTTTTCAAGACCAAGTCTAGAAGACCCTTGAAGCAGATCTTACCGATTCAAGATCAAGTCGTGAAGACCCTTGGATCAAAGTTTTACTGAAGAAAAGAATCAAAGGATTTCTTTCTTTAAGAATATTCAGAGATTGTAACCTCAAAGTTTGATTAATAAAATTATTTATTTGACTCCAAATTTTCCTTGTCATATTTTTGACATAAAATTTGTGTGTACAAATTTTGGCACGCCCGGTGGGACAATCTCTGCCTTTCATCTCTTTTCTTCAAAACTCAAGTTATCAAGTTGCAATGGCTCCCAAGAAGAACCTTGCTAACAAACCAACTCTCAAGCCTGCTCGAGCTAATCCTGCAGTCTACCCCACTTCATCGTCAAGCATTGATATCCCTGCTCATCCTTATGGCACTAGGAGCAAGACCAAAACTCTTGCTGAATTGTATGAGCAAACTTTTCCGGTGCTCAATCAAAACCCCCTCTATGACACTTCTTCTCCAATTCAAGACTTAGAAGAAGTTTCTGCTAGACAAGTTGATTCTCCTCGAGGATCAAGTGCATGTCGCCAGTTAACATACAAAGAACAAGATAGCTACTCAAGCAACAAGCCTATTCCATCATCTGCTCCAAAATCAAGTTCTGGAGTAATGGCTGTCATGACAACTGGCACCACATCATTGGAAGAACAAGTTGCACTTCTGGCAAAATCTGTTGAAATTCTTTCAGCAAGTATCAAAGAGAAGGATAACCAGATCGCTTCCATGATGGACAAGATCGCCGGTCTCACTGGAAAAAGGAACGAGGCTTCAAACCAAAATTGGCAATCAATCTTTCAAGATGATGGTGAGAACTCTGGCAAGGAAGTTGCTAAGGATTCTGAAGAAAAGATCAATGAACTCGTCACTACCAGTCAGCTCAAGGATCTTATCAAGGAGGCTATCAAAGATCAAGTTGAAAGCATCACTCAACCTTCATATACATATGCAAAACCATATTCTCAAAGGATCGATCGTCTGAGGATGCCTGGGAACTATCAACCCCCAAAGTTTCAGCAGTTCGATGGAAAAGGAAATCCACGCCAACATGTTGCACATTTCGTGGAAACTTGCAGTAATGCTGGTACCTATGGGGATCTCATGGTGAAGCAGTTCGTTCGCTCCCTAAAAAGCAACGCCTTTGATTGGTATACTGATCTTGAGCCTGGGACGATTGACAGCTGGGAACAACTTGAGCGTGAATTCCTTAATCGATTCTACAGCACTCGTCGCTTAGTCAGCATGATCGAACTCACAAGCTCACGTCAATGGAAGGATGAGCTAGTAATTGATTACATTCACAGATGGAGAAATCTGAGCCTTAACTGCAAAGAAAGACTGTCTGAGTCTTCTGCCCTTGACATGTGCATCCAAGGTATGAATTGGGGCTTGCGTTACATTCTTCAAGGCATCAAGCCTAAGACCTTTGAAGAATTAGCCACTCGTGCTCATGATATGGAGTTGAGTATGACAGCTGCTGGAAATCAAGAACCTCCGGTGCAAGAGCCAAAGAAAGCCAAGGAAAAACAAGATACCCGCAAAGGGGGCAAAACCTTTACCAATAAGGGAGAAAGCAAACAGTCCATGGCCGTGACTACCAAGCCTCTTAAGATATCTCCCAAGTCAAAACAATCTCAAGAGACGAAATCTTCTCCTATCCAAGACAAAGGTAAAGGCAAGATCACTTTGAAGGAGAGGCAAGAAAAGAAGTATCTTTTTCCTGATTCTGATGTTTCAAGCATTCTTGAAGAACTTTTAAAGACTAAGCTGATTCAGTTGCCAGAAATGAAGCGACCTGAAGAAGCTGATAAAGTAGAAGACTCCAATTATTGCAAGTACCATCGCTTGATTAGCCATCCTCTGGAAAAGTGCTTTATTTTGAAGGATAGAATTATGCGACTCTATGAAGAAGGGAAAATCGAGTTTGAAGAAGAAACGATGTCGTCAAATTTGGCATCAGTCAATACGGTTTCTCAATCCAATTTGCTGGATAGAACCATAAAATTTGGCTCTTTTGATCCTATCATACTGGCTCCAAGTACAAGTACGATAGTGGATCTTCAGGGAAGTGGGGGCAACTATTTGCTTCAAAGACAAAATCAAGATCACGATGGTTGGACTCTAGTCACACGCCGAAAAAGCAAAAAGAAGAATCTTCCAAAAGTTGTGAAAGTGCCTACAAGAACTAAGATGGTCAAACAACCATCTAAATTTCTAAAGCCCAATGTGCCTCAAGAAGCAAAAATGCCATCTCGGAGCAAAAATTCAGTAGGGAGGAAGTCAAGGAGGCAAATCACTTTAAACGAATTCATGCCAATTCAGCTTAGAAATGAAGATTTGGTTTTCATGACTTGTTACCATAACGGTGGCAATGAAGATAATGAAAACAACACAGACTCGGTAGCATTTGAAGTCGATGAGCATTCTTGTGCTACGTAAATTAACTTTTCTGATGAGGATCTGTTGCTAGGGTCAACCCCTCATAATCGGCCGTTGTTCGTCGTAGGATATACTCGGGAACAGAAGATCAATAGAATCTTGATCGATGATGGTTCTGCTGTCAACATACTCCCGTTGATGACAATGAAAGAATTGGGAGTTCTTTTGGATGAATTGATGCAAAGCCGCTTGATGATCCAAGGATTCAACCAAGGGGGACAAAGACCTCTTGGAAAACTTAGACTTCAACTTTTCATTGGAGATATGGAGTCAAGTCCACTTTTCCATGTGATCGATGCCAAAACGACATACAACATGTTGTTAGGACGACCATGGATACATCAAAATGGTGTAGTCTCCTCAACTCTGCACCAGTGTCTCAAGTATTGCAGAAACGGTCAAGTCAAGACGATCCTTGCAGACGCTAAGCCATTTACTATAGCAGAAGCACATTTCGCAGATGCAAAGTTTTATCTCAAAGATACATTTATTGAAGAAGTAATGTCCAACCCGATGCAAGAATTAAAGCAAAAGGGAAAGAATTTGGCTTCTTCCACAATTGGAGAAGATGAAATTGCTCAAGGTTTAAAAGATCTGACTCTTCCCCTCACTAACTTGGAAGAATCAAGAGGCCTTATACCTCCACTGCAAGGATTTGTTAGGCCAGTAGAAGAACCTCTTTGTGAACATCAAGATCTTCCTACTCATCGAGCTAAAGATTTTAATCCTAACGCTTATAGGTTGCTTGTCAAAGCTGGATATAAGCAAGAGGATGTTGCAAAATTGGCTCACGAGACAAAAGAGCCTAGCAAAGAAAAGCCGCAAAGTTCATTCAAGATCCGACAGGTCTGGCAAAAGAAGATTGATCACATCGGAACTTCTAGAGAGGGGCTTGGATATTCTCCATTAAAATTGAAGATTCATAAACAAACTTCGAGGTACATAAATGTGGAGGAAGTTCTCGAGGAGCAAGAAGATGCAGTGAAGCCACCAGGACTTTCAGTATTTGATCGCTTGGGAGCACGCTCAACACGATGTTCAGTGTTTGATCGTTTGAGCATTCAATCATCACGAAGGTCAGTTTTTGAACGAATGGGAGAAAAATGCAGTGAAGTTTCTGTAAGTAAACCAATTTCCATTCAGTCAAGGCTTGGAAGTCTGTACTCTGAAGAAGTTAACTGTGGCCGAAAAAGAAAGTCTTCCACTTTAAAGGAATCAAGAGATTTTCACAGCAAAATTCCTTCTCGAATGAAAAGGCAAAGCGAATGGAAGGTAACTACTGGTGAAGTTCTAAAGGCTAGAAAGCACACAGTGGTTATAACCAAATCGGTCCCATCCTCAGAGGAAGAAGAACTTGAAGAAACAGAAATCTTTACTTCTAACCATGTATCTGTAAAGGAAACTGGTGAAAAATCTCAAGAGGAAGAAGCCCAAGAAGCCCCTTCATCTTTTGAAGAAGGAAATCAAGCTACTATTGACAAACTAAAGGAGGTTAACATCAGTACTAGTGAAGATCCACGACCGGTCTTTATTAGTGCTTGCTTACCACCAGAAGAAGAAAAAGCCTATCTTGATCTTTTGATAGAGTATCGAGATATCTTTGCTTGGACTTACAAAGAGATGCCGGGACTTGATCCAAAAGTAGCTATGCATCATCTGGCTGTCAAGAAAAGTGTCCGACCTATCAAACAAGCTCAACGACGTTTCCATCCTGACTTGATCCCCCAAATTGAAGCTGAGGTCAATAAGCTCATCAAAGCTGGCTTTATTAGAGAAGTCAAGTATCCCACTTGGATCTCAAATATTGTTCCAGTGAGAAAGAAAAATGGTCAACTTCGAGTTTGTGTAGATTTTCGAGACTTGAACAATGCTTGTCCAAAGGACGACTTTCCTCTCCCTATAACAGAAATAATGGTTGATGCTACAACTGGCCATGAAGCTTTGTCATTTATGGATGGATCGTCTGGTTATAATCAAATTCGCATGGCTCCAAGAGATGAAGAACTTACCGCATTTCGAACTCCAAAAGGAATATACTGTTACAAAGTTATGCCGTTTGGGTTAAAGAATGCAGGTGCTACTTATCAAAGAGAAATGCAAAAGATCTTTGATGATATGCTTCACAAAAATGTCGAATGTTATGTTGATGACTTGGTAGTGAAGTCAAAGGAAAAATCCAATCATCTTGTTGATCTTCGCCAAGTGTTTGAAAGATTGCGTAGATACCAATTGAAGATGAATCCGCTCAAGTGTGCGTTCGGAGTATCCTCGGGCAAGTTTTTGGGGTTCATCGTACGACATCGTGGGATTGAGATCGATCAATCAAAAATAGATGCAATCATGAAAATGCCTGAACCGCGCAATCTGCATGAACTTAAAAGTCTGCAAGGAAGATTGGCATATATCCGACGTTTTATCTCAAACTTGGCTGGTCGATGTCAACCACCCTTTTGTCTGGGATGAGGCCTGCAGTAATGCTTTTAAGAGCATTAAGACCTTATTGTTACAACCACCTATTCTGAAGGCACCTATACCAGGACAACCGTTAATCCTTTATATTGCTGCACAAGAACGTTCCTTAGGAGCATTGTTGGCACAAGAGAATGATGAAGGAAAAGAAACTGCACTCTACTATCTTAGTAGAACTCTTAATGGCGCTGAATTAAATTATTCTCCCATTGAAAATACTTGCTTGTCATTGATGTTTGCAGTTAAAAAGCTGAGGCATTATTTGCAAGCACATTCTGTTCGTTTGATTTCGCGAGCAGATCCCCTCAAATATCTCATGTCCAAGTCTGTGCTCAGTGGAAGATTGGCAAAATGGGCTCTTTTGCTACAAGAGTTCGATATTACTTATATTTCACAAAAGGCCATTAAAGGGCAAGCACTTGCCGATTTCCTTGCAAACCATCCGATTCCAGATGATTGGGAATTCTCTGAAGATCTCCCAGATGAAGATGTTCTTTTCATCGAAATTCCCAGGCCATGGAAACTATTCTTCGATGGGGCTGCCCGTCAAGATGGAGCTGGAGCAGGTGTTGTCTTTGTCACTTCAGAAGGAGATGTATTGCCTTATGCATTTACTCTCATTGAAAACTATTCCAACAATGTAGCAGAATACCAAGCGCTGATCATTGGATTGGAAATGGCAGTGGATATGAAGATCACTCAACTTAAAGTGTTTGGGGATTCCAAATTGGTCATCAACCAACTTCTTTCACTTTATGAAGTTAAGAAGCCAGACCTCTTACCATACGTCAACTATGCAAAGAAGATTTTGGAATGGTTTGACAATGTAAGCTTGGAACATGTACCAAGAAGAGAGAACAAGCAAGCAGATTCTCTAGCTAATCTAGCATCAGCTCTTGCCATGCCAAGTGTAGAAGTAAAAGTCCCTCTTTGCAAACGATGGATTTTGCCTCCAGTTGATTTTAAAGATAACAATACGGAATCCAATGTTGTTTCAGTTTGCGAAGTTGAAAAAGAAGATTGGAGACAACCATTGATTGATTATTTAGAGCATGGGAGGCTACCCAATGATCCAAGGCATAAAACAGAAGTGAAACGTCGAGCTCCTCGATTTATTTACTTCAAGGGTACGCTCTATCGCCGCTCTTTTGATGGTCTCTTCCTTCGATGTTTAGGTGAAGATGAAGTATCCAAAACCTTACAAGAAGCTCATTCAGGAATTTGTGGTGCACATCAGTCTGGAGCTAAATTGCACTTTCAAATTAAAAGAATGGGATACTACTGGCCAACAATGGTAAAGGATAGCATGGACTACTCCAAGAAATGTCAAGCTTGTCAGTTTCATGCAAATTTCATCCATCAACCTCCTGAACCATTACATCCGACGGTCACATCTTGGCCCTTCGATGCTTGGGGACTTGATTTGGTAGGACCATTACCTAAGAGTTCACTAGGGAATATGTATATACTTGCCGCTACAGATTACTTTTCAAAGTGGGCAGAAGTGGCACCTTACAGGGAAGTAAAAAAAGAAACTGTTGCAACTTTTATCAGAACAAACATCATTTATCGGTATGGTGTACCTCGTCACATCATAACTGATAATGGAAAGCAGTTTGACATGAGCAAATTATGTGCACAGTTTGACTTCAAGCAGTACAAGTCTTCAATGTACCATGCTCCAGCAAACAGATTAGCAGAAGCTTTTAACAAGACTTTGTGCAATCTCCTCAAGAAAGTTGTTAACCGTTCAAAGAAAGATTGGCACGAAAGGATAGGAGAAGCTCTGTGGGCTTATCGAACTACATATCGCACACCAACTCAAGCCACTCCGTATGCACTTGTTTATGGTGTAGAAGCTGTTCTACCACTTGAGCGACAAATTCCATCATTGAGGATTGCAATCCAGGAAGATCTTTCTAGTGAAGACAATGTACGCTTACGTTTGGAAGAATTAGAAGCACTGGATGAGAAAAGGTTGGAAGCCCAACAACACTTGGAGTGCTATCAAGCTCGACTATCCAAAGCTTTTAATAAGAAAGTCAAGCAGCGATCTTTCCAAGTTGGAGATTTAGTCATTGCTGTAAGAAGACCCATAAATACTTCACATCGTATTGGCAACAAGTTCCTTTCAAAATGGGATGGACCATACGTTGTTCGAGAAGTTTATACCAATGGTGCATACAAGATCGTTGATCAAGATGGTGTCAAAGTTGGACCGATCAATGGAAAGTTTTTGAAGCGTTACTATGCTTAAAGAAGATAATGCTCCTAAGCACGAGCTTAAACTGCACATCCAAAAAAAAAAAAGCCCGCTATGTTGAAAATCCTTTATAGGACAACTTAGGCAAAAGTTAGGGCACAAAAAAAAAATATGATGAACTACGTTATGACTTGATCCTTCAAATTCGAGGGTACGTAGGCAGCTTGGTTTCATTGCCAAGTTCAGTCCAAACAAAAAAAAAAAAAAATTGATTCAAATATTATCTTTTGTTCACTTGAAAGTATCATGATAATTCTCCATTCAAATTTCATGATTCAAATTATTTTTCAAGTAAAACAAATCTTTTGCAAATTAAAGATCTTTGGGAATTTAATTTGTAGTCCATACATGATGCAAAAATGCTTCAGAAAGTGCAAAAGAAAGATGATATATGGAGAAAAAGAAATTTAACTTCATTTCAAACTTGAAAAGAACTTACAATAAAAAAAATAAAATAAAAAAACTAGCAAGCCTAAGGACTAATATAAATTTCAAAAAAAAAAAAGTTACATCAAAAGGGATTCAGGGCTTCCATTTGAAATTCTTCAAGTCGTCTCGAGAGGCTTCCAACATATTTCGCAACAAATCTAAGTTTTTGGCTTCATCCTCAATAAGGGTAGTAATAGACTCAACAGAATTCATCTCTTCACGAATCTTGGAGGTGTCGGTTCTTCTTCTTTTCAGTTCATCTTCAGTTTCTTGGAGCGAAGATTCAAGTCTATGTTTTTTGCGTTGCAAAGTAATGAACTCTTGCTCTATATCTGCCAAGTTCGACTGCAGGGTGTTAAGGTTCTCGACAGTTTTATGTTCAAGTAACATTGAATCTTTAAGTCGAATTTCAAGTCCTTGAAGTCTTTCAATTCTATCCTTGGATGAAGAAATGGAAGATTCAAGCTCATTAAACTTTTGGACTTGTGTAAAGTAGTCTTCCACCATGCCTTTCAATGAGGATGAATCAACGGACTTGATTGCTTCTATTGCATCAAAGATCTTGTGAACATCACCACTAAGTGAAGAAACCCGATCAAAAGAAGCGCGAATAATCCTTGGTTGAATGCTTTCCCACAAAATAGTTGCAAGCTTCAACTGACTATCGGATGTCACTTTTTCAGCACTAAACTTAGAAAATTCTGGAAGGGCAAGATGACTAGCTTCAACAAGAGGGCCTGTGGAAGTCTTCACTATAGGGGAAGTATTATTAACAATCACATTAGGGCAAGCATCTTCTTGGTTGGAAATGGTACTTGAAACATTATTTCTGATCTTAGCTGCAAGTTTGTTGAACTCATGCAAACTAGAAACTGAAGCTTCACTTTTGGCGGGGGATATATCACCTTGAAAGGATTTCCTTGGCCTGGTTCGCTTCCAATGTCTTTCATGATCACTCTCATCAATTGAATCTTCAACGATCGCATTATGCTTCCCTTCGATGACTTTCGGTAAAACCCTTTGTCCTTCATCAACTAATGACACTGATCGAGGAACTCCTTGTGAAGTCTTCACATGCTCCTCTGTTAAATCTATGGTGGACGAGACTTTGGCTTTATTGGATTTGTCTTGCGAAATCTCTAAAGACTTTTTCTTAACATCCTTTGGAGGTTTTCTTCTCTTCGATGGTGATGTACGGATGCTCGAAATCAAAATATCAATAGAATGCTCAAGATATGACTCATGAACTTTCGACCACCATTCCATGTATCTTGCGGTTGCATGATCATTAGGATTTAGAGAACGAGCTGGAGAGATCAATCTGGACTTTGTATGAGAACGAGTGCAAATTCTCCAAAACCTACATAAATCATCCACAGACCCAGAACGAATGTCTTCCTTAAGAGCTCCGGGAATATCCTGACAAAATCCAAATAGTCTCCCAAATCGATGAGGACTGTAAGGTTCTACAATGATGGCTTGGTTACATCGGGCAGGCAAATAGCTCGAACGAGCATTAACAAGGTAGCCATGATTGATCTTACTAAGAGTGTCATCATCAACAATCACTTCATCCCTATTTCTGGGATATAAGTTAGCATTCCACACTATGCCACTATGAATTAACTTGCGGGCGTCATAATCCTCAAAGTATTTGGCTCCACCTTCTCCCGAAAACTTGCTCATCAAAGGCCCATATACATCATCTGGATTTTGAAAGTGAGTCCGGAAGTAATAACTTAGCCACCCGTAAATATAGTGAATTGGAAAACACGCATCTGAAGAGCCCGCTTGAGCAGAAAGTGTAATTCGATTTAGTCCATGGTAAATATTGGCTAACACTGGAACCGCGAGATTAACAGTTCTCCCAATCGCCATCAGGCTGGCTATCTTAAATGTCTCTGGCCGAACAAATTCTGAATCTTTACTTGGAAAAACGAAAACAAAAATCCAACAAGAAAGGAAGGCAGCTAAATAAGTGTCTGTTGTTAAACTGTCTTTGATTCCAAGTGCAGTAAATGCTCCATCTCCTGCCATTCCCCGACCTTGGTATTTTCGAAGAATCCCAGTAGGGTTATGTGTAGCTTTTGGGCGAACAAGCTTCTTTGTTTTTCGAGCAGGTGGTTTGGTGTAACGCAATTTCCCTTGAAACCAAAAATTGATCCAATCCTCAATAGACACCTTATCCTCCTTGCCTTGCTTCAAAAGATGGAATGCAACAAATAGATATTCACAACATCTCGGGATGAATCTTTCCTTGTTATCAAAGCCAGTCAATTCGGCAGCACAAGGAATGACTTCATCATAAAATATGCCGTGAATAGGTAGACCGCCTAGTCTATGCAGATCCCATAAGGAGATGGAAGCTTCCCCAGTAGCAAGGTGGAGAGTGTTGGTAGCCGGGCACCAAGCTTCACAAAAAGCGCGAATGACGTCCTTGTTGTGATCATAAGTGTATAATGATGCATAAACTGCATCATATATACTAATAGTCGTTAAATTTTTGTTGAAGTGATATAACACATCTTCAGTCCATTCCCAGTACTTTGGTATGTAACCAAACTCTCCAAAAATCTTGAAGGAAAATCCCCAATATGATTTTTCGGAAGTGATACGGCTTCCCAACGTGTCAAACTTCTCATGATTAGAAGTATTGACGTGAAGATTAGACTGAAGAGATCTCGCCTTTGGAGAAGATTGTGAGATTGGAGAAAGTTCTATCGACCAATCTTCCAAAGTGGTAGGAAAATCAAATGATTTCCAAGCGGACTTATATCTACCCGACATGGGCTTGTCGATGGAGAGATATAATCCTTCTTTTATGTCTTCGTCTTCCTTGGAAAGAATCACAAGATAATCTTTATGATCTTTGAAGTACACCATGATGATTCTACAAAAACAAAAACAAAACAAACAAAAACAAGTCAAATAGGTAAAAAAAAAATTAAAAAAAAATATAAAAAATAAAAAATAAAAAAATAAAAAAGAGGGAAAAGTCAGACTTTTCAGAAATTCTCCTCTCGCAAAAATGTTTCTCTTATAGGCAAACATGGCAACCCAATTTACGTTATACAATAATATAGGGAAAGATGGGCTAATCGACGGGCTTGCAATTGGGCCAAGCATATAGCTGAGATGAATTTTTAGGCTTTCAAAAAGGCCCAACCTGATATGTTACGTTTCCAGCACTTGACCGGCTTGTAGCCTCTCAGTTCAATGGTCAAACCGAGACATCTAGGCAATTGGCCTGCTTCGATGACAACTCCATGGCCTACAGCAAGCCCTATATTGATCGTCATGATCTACAATCACCACCCCTTCGATCATCATTCATATCGTACAACAGGTCTTACAATAGAACTCAAGATTATAACAGCGAAATAGACCTCTGGAGTTTCACTAGATCATCGTCATCATCCGATCCACTGTGCTACATGGTGAATGCTAGTGTATAACAGAATATCCCTAAGTCTCTAAGCCCTATATCTAATAATACCTTAGCTGCTAAAGTCAAAAGGTTATTATTACAGCAGTCATGTTGATGAATATATAAATGATTTTAATATGAATAAAAGTTAAATTTATTCTTAGATGGGGTGGCATTGTCAACCATTATCTTTACTTAATAATCAAAGATGTCTACCATTTTTATAAAAAAAAAGGGGGAACCTGTAGATGATGAATCGGACAGCTGCTACTCTGGCTGGTACAGGTCTGATGATGGCTATACTGGTTCTCGTGATTCACTGAAAATCAGCCTCAACTCTTACACAGGCAGATCACATAATTAATCTATCTGATGATGAGTATTATTCCCTCTAAAAAGAAGATTATAGCAGCAGCCCTCTTTCAGGCATTAAAAAGAAGGCACGATTGCTGTCTGCTAAGGTTAAAGCCAGTTTTGCCGAGGGGTCGGGTGATAGCCTATCTTTGTCTGATGATGCTTCAAATTCTGGTAGGGTTTATATGAAGAACGTGTTAGACAATCTTAGCAAGACGATGAATGGGTTGTGATTGGAAAGGGTTCTTGCAGTTGTAAAGATGTGAAAATTGGTGAAAATTTTACTCTTAGATACAATCAAAATTCTAGCTCCCAATTTCAGCATGCGATAAGGACAAATCGATTTGCGAAGGGTGAATGTGGTCCTGTTAACAAAAAGGTTAATTACCAGGAATATGTTATTGCTTCCTCAAAAAAAAAAAAAAAACTCAAGAGAGGATGCTACTCTCAAGTTGAAGCTCATGCGGGAGCTGGACTGAAGCTTAGAGCTGTTGAGAAAGATGGAAGATTCTACTTCACTGATTATAATCACAGCCTATTATAAAGAAAAAAAAATAAAAGATGTTAGGATGGTAAAAAAAAAAAAAAATCGGAACCATTCAAAGAACAAAAGCAAGAAACTGTTTCAAAAAAGGATGGCAGTCGAGATATTGCTCGAAGAAGAAGAACCAGGTTGCGCCCACAAGACTTATAGTTTGGTTCCACGTAAGAAATCCCATGCAAACTCATCAGAAAAAGGGGTGGTACAAAAAGTATTATAATGCTCTTTAATGGTTGTTAAAATAAACAATATTACTTTAAAGAGAATAAGGCATAAAGCATAATCAGATTATGTGCATGCAAGGTGTCAACATGCATGATGATTTAATGAGCAAGTGGCTTCGTTAATGGATGCCATGAAGAAGCATAAAAAAAAATAATAATAAAAAAAAAAGAGGGAGAGACTCGCCTATCAAGCTCTTGAACGCGTAACAACCCTCGGTAATTTTTTTTTGATATGCAAATCAGCTGGAAAGGTCTTGTTTTTATAGGGGAAACAATTCAAGTTCCATGTGGTCAAGGAATAGAACTTCTAATTGTATTAGAATTTCTTTAAAACTGGAGGTTGAGTTTTAATTGAAATTAATTTGAGCAAAGAAGCGATTAGATCAAACTCAAATTCTTTGAAGCTGTAGAAAGTCTCCGAACTGTGAACTATATTTTGCATGTGTTATTGGGTTCCTTTACCAATCAAACAATTTGAAGAATATTTAAAGTCTAGCAGCCCTATTCAATTTTTGTTATGTAGGCTAATATTGGCTGATCATATTGCCATACGTAGGCCAATGTTGGCCCAACACCCAATATCCATTTTTTTGCTAAACCATTTAGGGTGGGCCGATCTTCCATTCATGGTCCATTTTGATGCATAGAAAATTATATTTGCTAAATCAATTTTTTTTCGTCTCATATACAAAATTATATGAAGATAATTAATTGATGTAGATAAATTTCAAGACTTGTCTACTTGCTAGACTAAAAAGAAAAAAAAAAAATCGTGTACGTAGCCAAGTCTTGAGGGGGCATTTGTAGAAGGAGAAAATTTGTAACCAATTACAAATTGCCACGTGTTAATTGAAATTTCTTTTAATTAAGAAATTTTCAATTAAATTATACATTACCATGTGAAATTGATAATATCATATTATAATTAATTATTTTATAATTAATTAAATATGTACACATGGTTTGACCAATCAAATTGCAAGGATTCATGGGTTATCCAATCAAATTTCACCCATGTGTCATAATTATTTTACCTCTAATTAAATTAAATTAATTAAGAGATAAATAATAAATTTTTATCTCTAATTAAATTAAATTAATTAAGAGATAAATAATAAAGTTTTATCTCTAATTAAATTAAATTAATTAAGAGATAAATAAATATTTTATCTCTAATTAAATTAAATTAATTAAGTGATAAAAATAAATATTTTATCTCTAATTTAATTAATTAATTAAGAGATAAATAAATATTTTATCTCTAATTTAATTAATTAATTAAGTGATAAAAAAAATAATAAATATTTTATCTCTAATTTAATTAATTAATTAAGGGATAAATAATGAAGCTTTATCTCTAATTTAATTAAATTAATTAAGAGATAAATAAGGAGGATGAGTTCTTTTAAAACTCTCTTTCACCTGGCTAGCTACCACTATAAATAGAGACCTTCTCTTAACACAAATTCACAATTCAGAAAGCCTGAAGAGAAGAAGATTTTGAAGAGCCAAATCCTCTCAAAATTCTTAAGAAGAAATTAGAGAAATTCTAAGAACGCGGTGCTTGTTCTTGAGAATTCTCTAAGAAGCTGCTCTCCGATCTTGTTCATCGAAGGAAAGGAGATAATTCCTGTTTTTCAAGACCAAGTCTAGAAGACCCTTGAAGCAGATCTTACCGATTCAAGATCAAGTCGTGAAGACCCTTGGATCAAAGTTTTACTGAAGAAAAGAATCAAAGGATTTCTTTCTTTAAGAATATTCAGAGATTGTAACCTCAAAGTTTGATTAATAAAATTATTTATTTGACTCCAAATTTTCCTTGTCATATTTTTGACATAAAATTTGTGTGTACAGAGGGATCTTGGAATCTTGAGATCTCAAATTCAAGTTCATCGTGTATGAGATTTGATCTAATTTTATATTGGATTTATTTAATTATGTGCTGGTTTGTTGGTTAATTTATTTGTTTGATTTAATTAAATGATTTCTTATATGAATGCAATACTTAATTATGATTATAATTTTTTTTTTATGTTTGTAGCTTCATAAAAAATAAATAATTTGTAAAATTAAGATAATACATCAATTTATTAATTTTTTAAAATATATTTTAATAAGGTATGTAATAATTTTTAATCTCATTGATGGAGTTTAAAATTTAAAAAAATAACAAAAAATTTGGAAATTTTGATAAATGAAAGCGCACAAAAATTACAACTAAAGGAAGTTCCACTCTCCTCCGTCCATTAATAATGTACTAGTTAGACTTTCTTTGATCAACTTTATTTAAAAGGGTAAAATACACACGTCCTATGAGGTTTAAGAAAAAAAATACACTTAGTTCATTTAATTTGAAAAACATTCTTTTACCCTCGAGGTTTGATGAAAAATGCACTAACCCCTTTAGGTTTATTTACTAAGTGAATTTTAAATAAAAAGACAAATGTACCATTTATTAACTATTAATTATTTATTACTCTATTTATTTTTTTTATTTTTTATCCAAGATTTTATAACTACAAAATAATAAAAAATTAATTAGTTTTAATTATTATTAAATTAAATTCTAATTAAATTATATTCTAATGCAAGTACATGTTAAATACTATAAATTTAAATTTAATTCAATTATATTCTAACTTTGAGATGAATGTATTATTTTACTTTTATTTAAAATAAATAAATAAAAATTATTTTAAAAAGGTTTATGATAAAGAAATTGATTAAAATCAAAAAATGAAAAAGGGAGGAAGTAAGGAAAAATAAATAAAATGAGGGTATTTTTAATATTTAAGTAAAATTTAAACAAATATTAGTTTGATTAATGAAGTCCTAAAATTAGTTACTTTTCTAGAGACATAAAATGTGCTTTTCAAACTAATAGATGTAAGTTTATTTTTAATAAAATCTTATGGATGATAATTATATTTTTTTTCTTCTCCTTTATTTTCCTCTTTTTTTTTTTTTATAATTAATTTCTATGCAAGCACATGTTAAATATTTTAAAACTTATCTCTAATTCAATTATATATTAACTTTAAGATAAATTCATTAAATTACTTTTATTTAAAATAAATTAATTAAAAAATTTAGTAATAAAGAAATTGATTAAAACAAAAAATACGGAAATAAGGAAAAAATAAATAAAATGAGTGTATTTTTAATATTTAAAGTAAAATTTGAACAGATATTAGTTTGATTAATGAAATCCTAACATTAGTTATTTTTCTAGAGAGATAAAATGTGCTTTTTAAACTAATAAAGATAATTTTATTTTCAATAAAATCTCATGAAAAATAATTATATTTTCCTTTTCCCCCTTTTTCCTTTTTTTTGTTTGTTTTGTTTTTGTTTTAACCAATATCTTTACTACTATTTAAAAAAAATAATGATAAATAATTTATTTTAAATAAAAATAATTTAATGAATTAATCTCAAAGTTAATATATAGTTGAATTTAAGATAAATTTAAAATATTTAACATATACTTGAATTAGAATTTAATTTTATAGAAAGTAATATAATTTTAAAACTAATTAAATTTTCATTATTTTGTAATTAAAAAATTTTGAATATAAAATTAAATAAAAATAAATAGAGAAATACATGATTAATAATTTACAAGAGTATATATATTTTTCATTTAAAATTCACTTAGTAAATAAATTTTAGGAAGATTAATGTATTTTTCATCAAATCTTAGAGAGTAAGAAAGCGTTTTTCAAACTAAAGGGATGTAAGTGTATTTTTTTCTTAAGCTTCAAGGGATATGTGCACTTTACCCTACTTATATTCTCAAAGATTTTAAGAGATATTGATAATAATTGTGTGATCTATTACTAGAGTATATGAAGTCTTAATTTTCGTGCTTAAGGTTCAGTTCTTGATAATCATTTTAAAAATTAAAAAAAAAAAAAAACAAGTTGAAAATGTTTGATCAGTACAAATAAAAAAGAACACTATTTATGAGATAGACGAAGTAATAAAAATGCACAACCACATATAGAAAGCTTTAGAGAAAAAGAAGATATCTTAGGTAAGATTACAATGCACAACTCTTGGCCAGTTGCTTTGGAAACTAAGGGGCCTTATAGATTTAATCACGCCTCCAACGCGATGAAATTTTTAAATATTTGTGGGAAATTTTTTTTGGTCGGATGCATTTAGATGCCTTCCAGTGAGGTTTCCATTGAATTAAAATTTCAGTGGACCAGTGAATCTTTAGGAGAGGAGAAATTTTTTTTTTACTCCTTTCATTGTTTTATTAATTTTTTTTAATACAAATATAAATTTAATATTTTTTAATTATTATTTAACAAAAATATAATTTTAATATATATTTTATTATTTATTATTTAATATAAATATAATTTTAATTATTTATTTATTTTATATTTATACATATTTTAGTTTAATATCTTTAATAATTATTTTTTTCTCATTATAATTCACTTTATCGTTATTGATAACTCGTATAATTATATAGTTTTTAGTTATGTTTTATTATTGTTTTGTGTCAAATACGAGTTATTATTGCTTAGTCTAATTGTGTTTATGATCTTTTATATTTTTATGTAATTTGGTGTTTTTCACGAGTTTCTTTGAGTGATTTCAGATTACTAGGTTAAATCAAGAATTAAGGGCAAATCCAGTTCAGTTCCAGTTCCAACACCTTTTTCCATATCAGCTATATCTGGAGTTTCACTAAAGCATTAAGGCTGAAATTTTTACAGTGCAAAGTTAAGAGGCATATCTATCTTTTTCATGCTTTACACTTCTTGAAACGGAGTCGTTTTCCCTAGCGAAATGTGGTATCAAGTTGGCTGATGTGCAATGCCGTCTGTTCTGACCAGTTTTGCTATTTTGACCATATCTTCTGATCCAAATGAGAAAATGAGCTGATTCCAATGGCTATGGATCACAAACTGATAGGGGAATATTTTTCTAGAAGACCATTTGATCAGATCAAGCCTCCAACATTGACAAAATCAACCATCAAGCTGGCTGATCAGAATTGTCATACAATATGACGAAAATTGTTAGAAAAATGCACCCACCTATTATACCTACCTTTGAAATTTATAAAGCTTGTCTCTTGTCATTTAGCTCTCCAAAATGTGTATAAATAGAGGGCCTTGGATGATTGTAAGAGACATGGTACATTGGTAGGATATTAGCCATTGTAATAAAATTCTCTAAGTTTTCTTCTTCTTTCCTTTCTCTAGTTTTCTTTTTCTTTATTTACTTATGCTTCTTACATTTCTTTTCATTTTCTTTTTAGATTCTCTTTAATTTTATGTTTATGTTTACAATGCCTATGCTGGGCTAAACTTCTATTTGGTTAAGGGTGATTTCAAAGCCCTAGACATGTTTTATAATTGATTTTCAGATTCTATCTATCATTAATTTTCTATCAAAGTTGCTTATGTTCTTCTACAAGAATTGTTCATGATGTTGTCTTGATTTGTTTAGGTGTACAACTAGATAGATCTTGATAATTATCTATTGCTAGTTTAGGAGTCTTGATCCGTGTAATTGTCTTGATTTCCTATTCATAAGTGGCAATTTGTGATTAATGATTATGGTCAAGTTTTCAATAATTGCAAAGTGGAACATAACCTAAGTTGAACAATCCGAGCTTATGTGTTTGTTGCTTAGATCAACCTATCTTTCTCATCATAAAGCTGCCATTAAATTGAATTTAGAGAGCTTATTCTAGGTTGTTTGATGGTTAGAGATTAAATAGAGAGCTTGTTCTATTTAACGACAAACTAAGGAAAGATTGGGATAACAGAGCTTGTTGTTATCTACGGTTGTTAACTTTGATAGTTGGTTGATATTGATAGAATTGAAATTGATTCTTAATGATGTCTAGTGGTGGAGAATGAAACCTTAACCATATTTCTCTCATATTTGATTTCCTATTTCTCACTTGCATCTTACTTTTCTTGTTTGCTTATTTTTAAAACTATTTCAAAACCCCCTTTTCTTTTATTGTTCTTGAATTTAAGTTTTAAACTATCAACTTATAAACTAAAACCCAATCCCTGAGGGCTCGACCCTTGCTAATCATTATACTCTACAATTGATTCTTTTTAAGTGCAAGGTTAAATAAGATACACTCTTTTGGGTGTACCAAATTTTTGGCGCCGTTGTCGGGGATTGCTTTCTTTAGTTTATTAGTTTATTGGTTTATTCTTATTTTCTGTTCTAATTATTTACTTTCTTATTTTTTTTTTATTAGTGAATGTTCCAAGCTCCTGAAGAAGACTTAAGACTTAGGAGAATTCGGGAATTTATAACTTCTCACCAACAACCAATCGAGGAGTTGATCCAAAACATCCAAGAGGAGCAAGGAGAGATGGCAGCAGCTGACAACCGAACTCTCAAGGAGCTTGCCGCTCCGGACTTGGATCAACAACCATTATGCATTGAATATGCTAATCTTGAGGTAGCTTTTGAATTAAAATCTGGTTTGATTCATCTTCTCCCAACTTTTCATGGTTTTGCAGGAGAGGATCCAAATAAGCACCTCAAGGAATTCCATGTAGTTTGCTCAAGCATGAGACCAACAGGAGTCACGGAAGAGCAAGTTAAGTTGAGAGCCTTCCCATTCTCTCTAGCTGATTCAGCAAAGGAATGGCTCTACTATCTACCATCCGGGACCATCACTACATGGAATGATATGAAGAAAGCATTCTTGGAAAGGTATTTCCCAGCATCTAAGGCTGCCAACATTAGAAAAGAGATATGTGGGATTAGGCAATACAATGGAGAGTCCTTATATGAATATTGGGAGAGGTTCAAGAAACTTTGTGCATCATGTCCACACCATCAGATAAGTGAACAACTTCTCATCCAATACTTCTATGAAGGTCTCATGCCCATGGAGAGAAGTATGATAGATGCCGCTAGTGGGGGAGCTCTAGTTGATAAGACTCCTGGGGCTGCTAGAACTCTAATCTCCAACATGGCAGCCAATTCTCAACAATTCTCAATGAGACAAGATCCACCACCACAACCCAAGAGAGTTAATGAGGTAAGTATATCATCCCTTGAACAAAAATTTGATAAACTGACTTCTCTTGTTCAACAATTGGCTGTAGGTAATATACAGCAAATAAAGGCTTGTGGCATATGTTCAAACATGGGGCACCAAACTGATATGTGTCCAACACTTCAAGAAGACACCAATGAACATGTGAATGCCATGGGTGGCTTTCAGAACCAACCAAGGAAATATGATCCCTAATCAAACACATACAATCCGGGATGGAGGGATCATCCAAACTTCAAATATGGAGGGAACCAATCACAAGCTGTTCCTCCACCAGTTGACAATAGGCCACCGGGTTTTCAGCAAAGAGTGCAACAACCATATCAAACCCGACAACAAGTGCCACCACAAAAAAGTTCAAGTGAGACTCTTGAAGATCTTGTCAAAACCCTTACTACTAATACAATTCAACTTCAACAGGAATCAAGGGAGACAAAGGTAAGTATCCGAAACTTAGAGGCTCAGATGGGGCAATTGGCAACAACCCTGAGTCAAATGCAAGCAAGGGATTCTGGGAAAATACCTTCCCAAACCATAGTGAATCCAAGAGAGAATGCCAATGCTATAACTTTAAGAAGTGGGAAACAGCTAGAGACACCACAAAATGATAGTGCTCAAGGGGAGAACAATACCATGGCATCCTCTTCACATCCCAACGAGCCACTAAAAAAGGTAATTCCTAAACCATCCTTTCCTTCTTATATAACTCCTCCACCTTTTCCTAGCAGGTTAGCAAAGTCCAAGAAGGAGGAGCAAGAGAAGGAAATTTTGGAAACCTTCCGGAAAGTAGAGGTGAACATTCCTTTACTAGATGCTATCAAGCAAGTGCCAAGATATGCCAAGTTCCTAAAAGAGTTGTGCACATCTAAACGGAAGTTGAAATGGAATGAAAAGGTAAGTGTGGGGGAGAATATGTCAGCTGTTCTTCAAAAGAAACTCCCACCTAAATGCAAGGATCCAGGTATGTTTACCATTCCTTGTAAGATAGGCAACACCAGGTTTGAGCGTGCTATGCTAGATCTAGGGGCATCTATTAATGTCATGCCATATTCAATTTATGCTTCATTGAATCTAGGACCATTAGAGGAAACCGGTGTTATAATACAACTTGCTGACCGTTCTAACACTTATCCAAGAGGAGTTGTAGAAGACGTTCTTGTACAGGTTAATGAATTGGTTTTTCCCGCTGACTTTTATGTTATTGAGATGGAAGATGAGATGTCTTCTAATCCCACACCTATTCTATTAGGGAGACCATTCTTGAAAACAGCAAGAACTAAAATAGATGTACATGATGGCACTTTAACTATGAAATTTGATGGTGAAATAATTCGCTTTAACATTTTTGAGGCCATGAGATATCCTAGTGATGTGCATTCTGTTTTTAATATTGATATAATTGACTCACTAGTGCAGCAAGCTTATGAGCTAGATGGTGAAGATAGTGTGGAGATAGTCCTTAGCAAACATCTCGAAATGTGGAATGCTAAAGGGGAACTAGCCTTGAGTGACCATGTGGAAGGGGCACTAGAATCTTTACACTCACTGCCACCTAAAGATGCAAGATTTGATGTTTCATTTATTGATTTGCAATTATCTAATGAGAAACTTCTACCTTCCATTTTGCAGGCACCAACTTTAGAGTTGAAACCACTACCGAACCACTTGAAATATGTGTTCTTAGGTGAAAAGGACACACTACCTGTCATCATTGCCAAAGAGCTCACACCTTTGCAAGAAGAGCGACTTATCCGGGTGCTTAGAGAGCATAAAACAGCAATTGGTTGGACAATTGCCGATATCAAGGGAATAAGCCCATCCATGTGCATGCACCAGATTTTGTTAGTGGAGGGGTCCAAACCAACAAGAGAAGCACAAAGAAGATTGAACCCTCCTATGATGGAGGTTGTGAAAAAGGAGATACTGAAGCTCCTAGATGTTGGAGTGATCTATCCTATCTCGGATAGCAAATGGGTGAGCCCAGTCCAAGTGGTTCAAAAGAAATCAGGTGTAACGGTGGTAACAAATAATGAGAATGAACTTGTTCCTACTAGGATTCAAACAGGATGGCGAGTTTGTATTGATTATCGTAAACTTAATTTCACAACTCGCAAAGACCACTTTCCTTTACCTTTTATTGATCAAATGCTTGAAAGGTTAGCTGGCCATTCTCATTATTGTTTTCTTGATGGTTTTTCAGGTTATAATCAGATAGCCATTGCTCCGGAGGACCAAGAGAAAACAACATTCACATGTCCATTTGGTACTTTTGCATACCGGCGTATGCCATTTGGTCTTTGTAATGCACCAGCTACATTCCAAAGGTGTATGGTTAGCATATTTTCAGATAATGTAGAGAACATTGATAGAAACTCAATTAAGAGTTGTAAACCCAAGTGCAGGTTATGTTCAAGTAATAAATTCTCGGGTGTCCGAGGTCGAACCACAGGGAAGCGTATTAGTAAGTATAAGTTTATAAATATATAAGAAAAAGAAAATAAACAAGATATTAGGGAATCAATAACAAAGAAAGTAAACAAGATATTAGAGAACAAAATAAACAAAATAACATAAAAGCAATTAAACAAGATATAAAAAAAACAATAAGAAAAGATGTTGAGGTTAGAGAATCCACTCTTGGTGTTATGCTAAGATTAATCTTGTTTTATTACACAATTGAAATCCACACATAAGGGAGGTTCCAACCGGAAGGTTTAGCAATTCAGTCCAAATTGTCCAACGTCCATAGCATATGATATTATGTTCATTTGGTGTCCTCAAAACTCATAAAAAGAGTCCAAGCATTCCTTATGCCAAGGTATATGTCTACAACAAATCAAGGTTATGAAACCAAGCATTTACTGTGCCATTTTCATTGTCAATAATGAATCAAGATCTCTACTTTGCAAGTATGATTTTAAACCAAAAGAAAATATTATCTATGCTAGTGCTTATAAATGATGATTCATTTTAGCTCATGTTTAAGAGACTAACCTTAGCATTTACCAAGAGCTTCACCTCATCACCTCAACAATATGATTAGAAACACATACTAGATATGAATAAAATGAAAAGAAATGTAAGAAGAAAAAGAAAACTAGAGAAAGGAAAGAAAAAGAAAACTTAGAGAATTTTATTACAATGGCTATCCTACCAATGTATCAATGTATCCCAATACTCATCCAAGGCCCTCTATTTATACACATTTTGGAGGGCTAAATGACAAGAGACAAGCTTTACAAATTTCAAAGGTAGGTATAATAGGTGGGTGCATTTTTCTAACAATTTTCGTCATATTGTATGACAATTCTGATCAGCCAGCTTGATGGTCGATTTTGTCAATGTTGGAGGCTCGATCTGATAAAATGGTCTTCTAGAAAAATATACCCCTATCAGTTACGGATCCATAGCCGTTGGAATCAGATCATTTGCGCACGTGGATCGGGAGATATGGTCAAAATACCAAAACGGTGCAGAACAGACGTCATTACACATCAGCCAACTTGATGGTCGATTTCGCTAGGGAAAACGACTCCGTTTCAAGAAGTGTAAAACATGAAAAAGATAGATATGCCTCTTAGCTTTGCAGGGATACAAAGTTCAGCCTTATTGCTTCAGTGAAACTCGAGATATAGCTGATATGGCAAAAGGTGTCGGAACTGGAACTGAACTGGATTTGCCCTTAATTCTAGTAATCTGAAATCACTCAAAGAAACTTGTGAAAAACACCAAATTACATAAAAATATAAAAGATCATAAACACAATTAGACTAAACAATAATAACTCGTATTTGACACAAAACAATAATAAAACATAACTAAAAACTATATAATTATACGAGTTATCACACCCCCATACTTAGATTGTTGCTAGTCCCTAGCAACGACTCAATAAAAATAAAATAAGAAAATCTAATCTAATCCATTTTCGTAGGAAATCACGGTGGCACTTAGCATGTGACACAAGCCTTTAAACCCCTAGGTGTCCCTAGTGGACGAGTTTAGTCTCGTGAGGGTTTACTAGGACGATACCCACAAACATTGAAGACATAAGAAAAACTAAAAATAATAATTATAACTAATCCTTCCAATATAAATTAGAGATAATCATTGGACAAGTCTTAAAAACTAATCAATAGCTTAAAGAAATTCACAAAAAATCTTGCTTGAATGTAAATAGTTTGAGTTAAGCCAATATTAACATAACATATTTCAATCAAAATAGTGCATATTCAAACTTAATCTCAACTTCTCACATGGGATACTCTCTTGATTTTCACTCTTTAAAGTAGTGGTAAAGTGTTTACACTCAATCAATCTCATGAAAACACTTCTACCATATGCTTGCTTGTCCACCTATTCTCCACTATTTAGATCATACAACTTCATAAATCAAGAGGTCTTTATTCAAGGTTGTAATGGGGCCAAAGGGTTATAATGTGGTTAAAGAACAAAAGGATAAAGATATCACAAAGGTTCCAAAGAGTTCATAGATTTTAGAGACATAATAAGATCATACAAATGAAACTTCTCAAAACTCTTATAAAGCACATAATAACATAGGCTAAATATTCATGTTGAGCCTTTGCATCATTCTAACCAACTTTGTAACATCTTTTTCTAGAAGTTCAAGAGAAGATTTTTTTTTTTTTTTTTAATATGGGAATGTATTTGACAATGATCCCTTTCTTTTTCTCTTGACTTTTTCTTTTCTTTTCTTCCCCCACACTTATCTTTTGTTTCTAACCCAAATTTTCAACTAAAAATATCCCTTGTTTTTTTGCAATATGTCTCAAAATATATAATCCATCTTTAGAACAAGGGTAAGGATATAAGTATATTTAGGCTAGGTGTAAGTTGTGGTTACCAATAAAACAGCATATTTAATGTAGGCTCAAATTGGCTCACTAGTGGGGATGTTCTCTTAGAACATTAATAAGGGATGGCTGTTTGGCTCTGGTTATAATCCTAATGCCTCTATCATATTCATGTTGTCACATGTATCAATATAGTATCAAACGGTTTAAAGCAAGTTCTAGAGAATCATGTAATCATAAGAGCACTCAAGAAAGAAATTAGATTGATTTGTATAATGCATCAATCATTATAGGCTCAAAAACTCACAAGGATGATTATACAAGTCAGATTAAATCTAAACATGCTTCTTTCTCAATCAACATATCATATTAACATTGGCTCATAAAAAGGTTGACATCAAGCTCAATTCTCATGAAAATCTTCTCACTAATAAATCTGTTTTAGACTTATGCAATTCATATCTCATTATAGTATTGAAAGTAACTAAAAAAACACACTAAGTCTAAACATGCTTTTTTTTTTTTTTTTTTTTTGAAGAAGAAGATTAAATCAAACTAACAAGGTATGTCTCAAGTCTCCCTTACTCAGACCTTGTTCAGAATGAATACTTCTAAATGTCTTAAAACACAACAATTTTTTTTTTTTTTTGTAAAATATGTCCCTTACCCCCTACTAAAATATGACATTGTCCCCAATGTCAAATTTTAAAGATAGAATTTAGGAGATATTACCTGCAGAGGTTGCTAACCATTTATTATAACTCAGACACAACAAGCAAAATGTTAGATAATGTCACAAAGACAAAGTGCAATCCACTCCTTGCTCGTCCATATCTCTTTTTCTTTTTCCGAGCGTTTGCGAAACAACCGTAGCAGATAAACACTCATAAGCTTGTAGCTTTTTGAGTAAATCTTCAATGGTTGTAGCAGAAATTATGGTTCTCCTTGCCTCTGAAAACATGAATCCATTATCCACAGCATTATCTAAATATGAAAGCAAATTACTAAAATAACCATTAATATTAAGCAAACCAATGGGTTTCTTATTTGTGACCAAAGATGACCAAGAAGCCACGCAAGCTATTTCTTCCAATGTACCCAGACCTACTGGTAAGGCAATGAATGCATCGGCAGAATGGTACATGATTGTTATCCGTTCAGGGATACTCCAGACTTGTATTTCCTTACCCACGGTAGGTCCACAAAAATCTGTGAATAGTTTTGGCACGATTCCTAGAACTGGACTTCCTCCGGCGTGTGCTGCTGTAGCGACTGCTCCCATTAAACCCGTACTACCGCCTCCATAAATCAAGTGGATCTTTTGTTGGGCAAGTATTACTCCAACTCTTATGGCTTCATCAGCGAATATGTTATTTTTCCCTGGATAAGCACCTCCAAAGACACAAATTTTTTTAATGCGCTGGGACGAAGTGCTTTCCATTTTTTTTTCTTTTTCGAGTGCCTGAAAGAGAATGAGTACATGGTGTAATATATAGAGGACTGAGTAGTGAATCAGACAAGAGTAATAATGTCGCCGAAAGTGTATTTAACCTGTCAGAAGAAAATTTTAACCTAACAAAAGATTTTTGCGTGATTTCAGGAAGAAAATCAAAAAGAGAAGAAAAATCAATCGTAAAAGACCAATGCAAAAAAAAAACGAGAATAATTACACAAATCGAACAACACGTAAATTAAACTGAAATAAAGTTATTGCAAATCAAACCAAAAGCTGAGAAGTCATTTATTGTAGTTGTGATTGTGGCTCACATCTTCCTCTGGTTTTACGTCCAGAAACGGCTTAAACGCCTTCTATGAGTTGAGGATATGCTTCCCATCCAGTTTTCTTACAAGCTGGCAAACAGGGTCTTTTAACATCAGATTCCCAAGATGTTGCCATTCCCTTTGGAATTGCGGCCATAAATCAAGAATTTCTCTTTGTACGTCTCCACTAGGATGCGTCTCAAGAGAAAGTTGGATATTACCCAAATTCTCCTTACTCAGTCCATCCTTAATGAATTCAATTTTATCATCTCGATTAGAGGACGGAATCCCAATAGAACGACATTTACCGTTACACGTCCATCGTGCACACTTGTGGCAATTTGAACTCATGCGCTTTGCTCGTCGCTTCTTTGCATAAGTGCTTCTACCTGTACCTGGTAAATGCAAAACAGGAAGATATTCATCTTCACGTACCTTGGCTTCAATTATCCAACGTATGTCTTCAGGAATCCCTTTGTTCATAAGCATTCTTAATCTTTCTAATCGAACTTGGTAAAGCTTCAGTAAAATATTCCGAGGAAAAGGAGGAAATCGTTTCTGCAATCTTTTGAGAATATCATCCATCCTGAAAAAAAATGAAATAAAATAAAATGAAAGAGAAATTTATATACAATATCAGTTTTGTGGGTAGCTGATGGAACCGACTTAAATAATCACGGAGTACCGTTATCCGCCATTTAACCGGGGTTAAAAAAAAAATTATATTTACATCTAGTTATTTTCAAAACAAGGATCAGAAAGAAAAACAACCTCTTCTTGAGTAACATGATTTTCCAAAAAGAGTTTGAGTCTTTGTCCATTTACCTTGAATACGTTACCATTTTGAGGATTCTCAATGTCAACTGCTCCATAATGATACACATGCTTAACCACAAATGGGCCAGTCCATCTTGATCTCAACTTACCAGGAAATATGTGAAGTCTAGAATTATAAAGTAGAACTTTTTGCCCAACATCAAATGTTTTTCTTGAAATTAACTTGTCATGAAAGGCTTTAGTTCTTTCTTTATGAATTTTAGAATTCTTCTATGCATCATTTCTGAGTTCCTCAAGTTCATTTATGACTGGAAAAGTTTCATTCTCACCCAAAAAGGAATATTTTAGCTCGGATGGCAATGGTTTTAAATCCAGCTTGGGTGGTTCAATAGTTGATGGTACAGTGACATTTGTGAGTGATGGAAGTTCCTCAAACTTTTGTTTCCAACAATGCTTAACCTGAAAAGAATTTAACAAAGAATCAGTGTGTGAAATTTCTGAAGCATTATCAAACTCACATTCAATTAAATAAGCTTCTAAAGGATCATGAAATGTGGTAGTGGTGAGATGTTCATGAACAAGTTCTTCAATGAAATTCACTTCATGTACTTCTGAATCATCACCAGGTTGCTTGCAAGTGTTGAACACATTTAATTCTAAAGTCATATTTCCAAAAGAAATGTTCAACATACCATTCCTGCAATTTATCAGAGCATTAGAAGTTGCAAGAAATGGACGGCCTAATATAACAGGAATTTGAACATTTGGATTTGAAACAGGATGTGTGTCCAAAACAATAAAATCAACAGGGAAGTAAAAATTATCAATTTGAACCAAAACATCTTCAACTATCCCTCGAGGAATTTTTACAGAACGATCAGCTAGTTGAAGTGTAACAGGTGTTTCCTTGAGTTCACCTAAACCTAACTGTTGATAAACAGAAAAAGGCAAAAGATTAACACTAGCACCAAGATCAAGCAATGCACGTTCTATTCTAGTGTTTCCAATGATGCATGAGATTGTTGGACATCCAGGATCTTTGAATTTTGGTGGAGTAAGGTGCTGAATGATTGAGCTCACACTTTCCGTCAAAAATGCTTTCTTTTGTACATTATGTTTCCTTTTAACTGTGCACATGTCCTTCAAAAATTTAGCATAAGATGGAACTTGTTTGATTGCATCCAATAAAGGAATGTTAATCTTAACTTGTTTGAAAAGTTCATAAATTTCTGCATTTTGATTCAAATTCTTTATTGTTTGCAACCTTTGAGGAAAAGGAGCAGGATGCATACCTTTTTCTTTGTCCAAATTTTCAAGAAGTTCAGACTTACCATCATCCTTACCATTACTTTTCGGAGGGGAAAGAGGATCTTGGTCTTTTGATGGAATGTTTTTGTCAATTGCCTTTCCACTTCGAAGAGTTGTGATAGAACTGGCATTTTCCTGTTGAGTTTCATTGGAGCAAGAAACAAGACATTGAGTAGAAGGGTTAGGCTGAGGTTGAGCAGGAAACTTACCTTTTTCTTGAGTGCGTAATGAAGCTGTCAATGTGGACAAGGTGTTTTTGATCTCATTGATGTCCTGTGAAGTCCGGCTATTCACATTTGCTTGTGTTTGCATGAATGCTTGCAATGTCTCTTCCAAGGTTTGTACACGTGAAGGTTGATAGGAAAAAGTGTTGCCCGGCTTTTGAGATTGTGGTACCTGAACATGATTATTATTCCGCCAACTGAAGTTGGGATGATTTCTCCATTCAGGGTTATACGTTTCAGAGTAAGGAGAAGGAAAAGGCTTTTTAAATGTGTTTATGGAATTTACTTGATCATGCAACGCTTCTTTAAGAATGGGAATGTTTGGACATTCAGAAGTGGGGTGTCCCATGATTTCACAAATTCCACAACTTTCTTCATTTTTAACCGTTTTGACTTCTTTTACTTCTCTAAGTTCCATGGCTTCAATCTTTCTAGCCAAATTAGCTACTTTAGCTTTTATCTCATCTTCTTGACTAAAATGATATTTTCCTCTGTTAGAAACAACATTAGATCTATTGGAACTTTCAGAGGAATTATCTGTGTGCCAGGCTTGAGAGTTATCTGCCAAATGGTCTAAGTAGTCAAAGGCTTCTTCAGGTTCTTTTTCTAGAAACTCACCGTTACACATTGTTTCAACAAATTGTTTAGTTTCGGGAGTTAAACTTTCATAAAAGAAACTAATAAGACGCCATTTTTCAAAACCATGATGTGGACAAGAACTTAACAAATCTTTAAAACGATCCCAGCACTGAAAAAATGCTTCATTTTGATTTTGATTGAAATTTTGAATCTGTCTTTTCAAAGCAGTAGTTTTATGTGCTGGGAAAAATTTCTTTAGAAACTCAGTTTGTAATTCTTGCCATGTGCCAATTGACCTTGGTTTTAAATTATGAAGCCAAATTTTTGCTTTATCTTTTAAAGAAAAAGGAAATAATTTTAGCTTGACAATTTCATTTGTACATTGTTGGTCATTAAAGGTGACACATACATCTTCGAAGTCTTTTAGAAACGAGTAAGCACTTTCCGATTCCAACCCATAGAAATTTGGAAGCAAAGCTATCATACCTGGTTTAAAACGAAAGTTGTTTGCATTGAGAGGAAAAATAAAACAAGAGGGTGATGAGCTTCGAGTTGGTTGCAAGTAGTCACGCATGGTGCGTACTTGTCTGTTCTCATCTTCAGCATGAACACTTTCATTGTCAGCCATGGTAGGAGTTGTATTAGAAAGATTACCTGAAAAAGTTTCACAATAAAATCTAACTAAACGACGAGATCTAAAATCACGTCGCCAAACAAGCATAAAACAAAGTTAATATACAAAATTAGGCGGTATAACCAGCCAATAAAAATAAAACAAAGTTAATATACAATATAAATATAAATATATAGAAAATTAGGCGGTATAACCAGCCAATAAAAATAAATATAGGCGGTATAACCAGCCAATAAAAATAAATATACTTATAAACTTATATACTTAGTATTGCCTCCCCGGCAACGGCGCCAAAAAACTTGATAGAAACTCAATTAAGAGTTGTAAACCCAAGTGCAGGTTATGTTCAAGTAATAAATTCTCGGGTGTCCGAGGTCGAACCACAGGGAAGCGTATTAGTAAGTATAAGTTTATAAATATATAAGAAAAAGAAAATAAACAAGATATTAGGGAATCAATAACAAAGAAAGTAAACAAGATATTAGAGAACAAAATAAACAAAATAACATAAAAGCAATTAAACAAGATATAAAAAAAACAATAAGAAAAGATGTTGAGGTTAGAGAATCCACTCTTGGTGTTATGCTAAGATTAATCTTGTTTTATTACACAATTGAAATCCACACATAAGGGAGGTTCCAACCGGAAGGTTTAGCAATTCAGTCCAAATTGTCCAACGTCCATAGCATATGATATTATGTTCATTTGGTGTCCTCAAAACTCATAAAAAGAGTCCAAGCATTCCTTATGCCAAGGTATATGTCTACAACAAATCAAGGTTATGAAACCAAGCATTTACTGTGCCATTTTCATTGTCAATAATGAATCAAGATCTCTACTTTGCAAGTATGATTTTAAACCAAAAGAAAATATTATCTATGCTAGTGCTTATAAATGATGATTCATTTTAGCTCATGTTTAAGAGACTAACCTTAGCATTTACCAAGAGCTTCACCTCATCACCTCAACAATATGATTAGAAACACATACTAGATATGAATAAAATGAAAAGAAATGTAAGAAGAAAAAGAAAACTAGAGAAAGGAAAGAAAAAGAAAACTTAGAGAATTTTATTACAATGGCTATCCTACCAATGTATCAATGTATCCCAATACTCATCCAAGGCCCTCTATTTATACACATTTTGGAGGGCTAAATGACAAGAGACAAGCTTTACAAATTTCAAAGGTAGGTATAATAGGTGGGTGCATTTTTCTAACAATTTTCGTCATATTGTATGACAATTCTGATCAGCCAGCTTGATGGTCGATTTTGTCAATGTTGGAGGCTCGATCTGATAAAATGGTCTTCTAGAAAAATATACCCCTATCAGTTACGGATCCATAGCCGTTGGAATCAGATCATTTGCGCACGTGGATCGGGAGATATGGTCAAAATACCAAAACGGTGCAGAACAGACGTCATTACACATCAGCCAACTTGATGGTCGATTTCGCTAGGGAAAACGACTCCGTTTCAAGAAGTGTAAAACATGAAAAAGATAGATATGCCTCTTAGCTTTGCAGGGATACAAAGTTCAGCCTTATTGCTTCAGTGAAACTCGAGATATAGCTGATATGGCAAAAGGTGTCGGAACTGGAACTGAACTGGATTTGCCCTTAATTCTAGTAATCTGAAATCACTCAAAGAAACTTGTGAAAAACACCAAATTACATAAAAATATAAAAGATCATAAACACAATTAGACTAAACAATAATAACTCGTATTTGACACAAAACAATAATAAAACATAACTAAAAACTATATAATTATACGAGTTATCAAACATCATAGAAGTGTTTATGGATGATTTTAGTTTCTATGGTGATTCTTTTGATAGATGTCTAGAGAACCTTACACTTGTACTTGAAAGATGCATGGAAACTAACCTTGTTTTGAATTGGGAAAAATGTCACTTTATGGTAGAACAAGGAATAGTTTTGGGCCATGTTATTTCTTCTAGAGGGATAGAGGTTGATAAGTCTAAAATAGATATTATGCATTCTTTATCACCTCCCACAAATGTGAGAGAGGTTCGTTCTTTTCTTGGACATGCAGGTTTCTATAGGAGATTTATCAAAGACTTCTCAAAGATCACATTACCTCTTTGCAAGCTACTACAAAAAGATGTGGTTTTCCACTTTGATGACAATTGCAAAGAGGCGTTTGAAACATTGAAGGGACTCTTGACATCAGCTCCTATCATCCAACCACCAGATTGGAATGTACCTTTTGAAATCATGTGTGATGCTAGTGACTATGCCATTGGAGCTGTTTTGGGCCAACGGGTTGACAAAGCCTCACATGCCATTTATTATGCCTCCCGAACTCTTAATGATGCTCAATTGAACTATTCCACTACTGAAAAAGAACTTTTGGCTGTTGTATTTGCTTTAGAAAAATTTCGATCTTATTTAATTGGTACTAAAGTAATTGTATATTCTGAAAATGCAGCCCTTAAGTACTTACTCACTAAGAAAGAGGCCAAACCAAGGTTGATTAGATGGATACTTCTCTTACAAGAGTTTGATTTGGAGATAAAAGATAAGAGAGGTAGTGACAACCTGGTTGCGGACCATCTTAGCCGTTTAGTTCATGAAGAGGATGCACTACCCTTGAATGAGAACTTTCTGGATGAGCAACTTCTTTTTATAAGAACAACAACTCCTTGGTATGCCGATATTGTTAATTACTTAGTTACCAAGAAGTTACCACAAGAGTTGACACAAGCTCAAAGAAATAAGATCAAGAGTGATGCCAAATATTACATATGGGATGATCCTTACCTTTGGAAGCATTGCTCCGATCAGATTATAAGAAGGTGTGTACTCGAATCTGAATTTCAATCTATTCTCACCTTTTGTCACTCTTATGCATGTGGAGGACACTTTGGATCCAAAAGAACAGCCATGAAAGTTCTTGATTCTGGATTTTATTGGCCTACTATATTCAAAGATGCATACCTCTTTTGCAAGTCATGTGATCGTTGCCAAAGAACAGGTAGCTTAGGTGCTAGAAATCAAATGCCTCAAACTCCAATACTTATTGTTGAAATTTTTGATGTATGGGGCATGGATTTCATGGGACCTTTTCCTTCTTCTTTTGGTAATCTTTATATTTTACTTGCCGTTGATTATGTTTCAAAGTGGGTGGAAGCAAAATCCACTAGGACTAATGACTCTAAAGTGGTTTCAGATTTTGTCAAGACTAACATCTTTGCTAGGTTTGGAACGCCAAAGGCCATAATCAGCGATAGAGGTACTCACTTTTGCAATAGGACTATGGAAACACTTTTGAGGAAGTATAACATCACACACAAGGTCTCCACCTCATATCATCCTCAAACTAGTGGGCAAGCTGAAGTGTCAAACCGAGAAGTTAAGTCCATCCTTGAAAAGACAGTTAATCCAAATAGGAAGGATTGGAGTTCACAACTTGATGATGCACTTTGGGCTTATAGGACAGCATATAAGACACCCATTGGTATGTCTCCTTATCGACTTGTTTATGGTAAGCCTTGTCATCTTCCGGTTGAATTGGAACATAAATCATATTGGGCTATCAAACAATGCAACATGGAGATGGATGAGACAGGAAAGAAAAGAAAACTTGACCTACAAGAATTAGAGGAGATAAGGAATGATGCCTATCAGAATTCTAGGATTTACAAGGAAAAGACTAAGGCATTCCATGACAAGATGATATCAAGAAAGGAATTTGTTGTTGGACAAAAAGTTCTTCTCTTCCATTCACGCCTTAAGTTATTTCCAGGTAAGTTACGTTCTCGTTGGGTTGGACCTTTTGTTATTACTAATGTATTTACTCATGGTGCAGTTGAAATCCAAAGCCCAAAAATAGATAAGGCATTCAAAGTGAATGGTCATAGATTGAAGCCTTACTATGAGAACTTTCCAATACAAGATGTGGAGGAGTTTCCACTTTTTGAGCCAAATTATGTTGAATAATAATGGCATGGGTCTAAGTCAGGCTGATGACAATAAACCAAGCGCTTCTTGGGAGGCAACCCAAAAGGACGGAGAGCATTTATTATATCAGATTTGCATATTCCTTACTCTCCATCATTCTATCTTTTATTGTTTTTCTTTTCTTTTGTTTAATAGTTCTTTTCTCTTACATATAATTCTTGCATTGGGGGATAATAGCATTACATTGAGGACAATGTAAAAATTATGTGTGGGGGGGAAGAATTTAGGATTTTATTTAGAGTGTTTTGTTTTTGAGTTTTTTTATGTTGTTTTTAGTGTGTTTTAGTTACTTTCAATACTATGATGAGATATGAATTGCATAAGTCTAAAACAGATTTATTAGTGAGAAGATTTTCATGAGAATTGAGCTTGATATCAACCTTTTTATGAGCCAATGTTAATATGATATGTTGATTGAGAAAGTAGCATGTTTAGACTTAATCTGACTTGTATAATCATCCTTGTGAGTTTTTGAGCCTATAATGATTGATGCATTATACAAATCAATCTAATTTCTTTCTTGAGTGCTCTTATGATTACATGATTCTCTAGAACTTGCTTTAGACCTTGTTGAGACTATATTGATGCATGTGACAACATGAATATGATAGAGGCATTAGGATTTTTAGCCAGGGCCAAACAGCCATCCCTTATTGATGTTCCAAGAGAACACCCTTAGTGAACCAATTTGAGCCTACATTGAATATGCTATCTCTTTGGTAACCATAACTTGTCCCTAACCTAAATATACTTATTTATATCTTTACCTTTGTTCCAAAGATGAATTAGCATGTTTTGAGACAAGTTGCAAAGACAAGGAAGATCTATTGAAAATTTGGGTTAGAAACAAGAAATAAGTGTGGGGGGGAAAGAAAAGAAAAGTCAAGATAAAAAGAAATGGAATACTGGCAAATACATTCCTATGTAAAAAAAAAAAATATGAATCATCTCTTGAATTTGTGGAAAAAGAAAAAGATGTTACAAAGTTGTTTAGAATGAAGAAAAGGCCCAACATGAATATCCGGCCTATGTGACTATGTACTTGTAAAGAGTTTTGAGAAGTTTCTTTGTATGATCTTATTATGTCTCTAAACTTTATGAACTCTTTGGAACCTTTGTGATATCTTTATCCTTTTGTTCTTCAACCACATTACAAACCCCTTGGCCCCATTACAACCTTGACTAAAGACCTCTTGATTCATGAAGTTGTATGATCTAAATAGTAGAGAATAGGTGGACAAGCAAGAATATGGTAGAATTGTTTTCATGAGATTGATTGAGTGTAAACACTTCACCACTACTTTAAAGAGTGAAAATCATGAGGGTATCCCATGTGAGAAGTTGAGATTAAGTTTGAACATGCACTATTTTGAAATGTTATGTTAATTTTAGCTTAACTCAAACCATTTACTAGATGTAAATATAATTTTTTTAACCCCGGTTAAATGGCGGATAACGGTACTCCGTGATTATTTAAGTCGGTTCCATCAGCTACCCACAAAACTGATATTGTATATAAATTTCTCTTTCAATTTCTCTTTCATTTTTTTTTTCAGGATGGATGATATTCTCACAAGATTGCAGAAACGATTTCCTCCTTTTCCTCGAAATATTTTACTGAAGCTTTACCAAGTTCGATTTGAAAGATTAAGAATGCTTATGCACAAAGGGATTCCTGAAGACATACGTTGGATAATTGAAGCCAAGGTACGTGAAGATGAATATCTTCCTGTTTTGCATTTACCAGGTACAGGTAGAAGCACTTTTGCAAAGAAGCGACGAGCAAAGCGCATGAGTTCAAATTGCCACAAATATGCACGATGGACGTGTAACGGTAAATGTCGTTCTATTGGGATTCCGTCCTCTAATCGAGATGATAAAATTGAATTCATTAAGGATGGACTGAGTAAGGAGAATTTGGGTAATATCCAACTTTCTCTTGAGACGCATCCTAGTGGAGACGTATAAAGAGAAATTCTTGATTTATGGCCGCAATTCCAAAGGGAATGGCAACATCTTGGGAATCTGATGTTAAAAGACCCTGTTTGCCAGCTTGTAAGAAAACTAGATGGGAAGCATATCCTCGACTCATAGAAGGCGTTTAAGCCGTTTCTGGACGTAAAACCAGAGGAAGATGTGAGCCACAATCACAACTACAATAAATGACTTCTCAGCTTTTGGTTTGATTTGCAATAACTTCATTTCGGTTTAATTTACGTGTTGTTCGATTTGTGTAATTATTCTCATTTTTTTTGCATTGGTATTTTACGGTTGATTTTTCTTCTCTTTTTGATTTTCTTCCTGAAATCACGCAAAAATCTTTTGTTAGGTTAACATTTTCTTCTGACAGGTCAAATACACTTTCGGCGACATTATTACTCTTGTCTGATTCACTACTCAGTCCTCTATATATTACACCATGTACTCATTCTCTTTCAGGCACTCGAAAAAAAAAAATGGAAAGTACTTCGTCCCAGCGCATTGAAAAAATTTGTGTCTGTGGAGGTGCTTATCCAGGGAAAAATAAAATATTAGCTGATGAAGCCATAAGAGTTGGAGTAATACTTGCCCAACAAAAGATCCAGTTGATTTATGGAGGCGGTAGTACGGGTTTAATGGGAGCAGTCGCTACAGCAGCACACGCCGGAGGAAGTCCAGTTCTAGGAATCGTGCCAAAACTATTCACAGGTTTTTGTGGACCTACCGTGGGTAAGGAAATACAAGTCTGGAGTATCCCTGAACGGATGACAATCATGTACCATTCTGCCGATGCATTCATTGCTTTACCAGGAGGTCTGGGTACATTGGAAGAAATAGCTTGCGTGGCTTCTTGGTCATCTTTGGTCACAAAAAAGAAACCCATTGGTTTGCTTAATATTAATGGTTATTTTAGTAATTTGCTTTCATATTTAGATAATGCTGTGGAAAATGGATTCATGTTTTCAGAGGCAAGGAGAACCATAATTTCTGCTACAACCATTGAAGATTTACTCAAAAAGCTCCAAGCTTATGAGTATTTACCTGCTATGGTTGTTTCGCAAACGCTCGGAAAAATAAAAAGAGATATAGACAAGCAAGGAGTGGATTGCACTTTGTCTTTGTGACATTATCTAACATTTTGTTTGTTGTGTCTCAGTTATAATAAGTGGTTAGCAACCTCTGCAGGTAATATCTCCTAAATTCTACCTTTAAAATTTGACATTGGGGACAATGTCATATTTTAGTAGGGGGTAAGGGACATATTTTGCTAATTTGTAAAAAAAAAAAAATTTGTTGTGTTTTAAGCCATTTAGAAGTATTCATTCTGAACAAGGTCTGAGTAAGGGAGACTTGAGACATACTTTGTCAGTTTGATTTAATCTTTTCAAAAAAAAAAAAAACACTATCTGGTCTGTTTATTATCTGCATGTGTTTTACTAATTTTATGTATGTATTTTTTTTTTGAGTATTAGTATAATCTTGGCAAGCATGTGGATAAAGCAATAGAGTTACAAAGGCTTTGATTAAGTTATCTAGGTTATTTTCAATTTGGTTTTCTGAAAATTGAATATTTTTGATGATCAAATGTCTTTGAGATTGTTTTTGGCAGATCGGTTCGATTTTTGTTGGAATGTGAATTCATGGTGAGCCTTTGGAAAGTCACGGAAAACTGGGAAGACATAGTAAGTTTACTTTTTCTCTTCATTCCACATGCAGATTTAGGTCATCACATAGATGCTTGCATCTATACATGATCTGATCTTAGAACAAAGTCACTATCCAGAAAGCCCCTTATCTTTGCCCCCCTTACATTAGGAGCCCATAGGTTGTAAACCTTCGGGTTGGATCCCTAGATATGAACTCCAGAAATTATGCCAAAGTGAACGGATACGATTCCGACCCCCATTCCCTCTTTATACTTTTATGATAATATTTGTGATCATTGGGTTTGGGATTGTGTGTTTCCTTCTTGTTTATTTTGTTATCTTTTGAAATCTGAAAAAAAAGGGAATAATGCAAAAGAGGGTAGTTAGAATGAGTGACTGTTTTTAGAGTCGTGAACTTCGAACTTATTGATGCCAAAACAATGTTGTGATGAGTTGAGAAAAAGATGCTGAAAAAAAAAAAGAGCTGATGAAAATCTGTCTTGTTTGATCAATTGAATGAAAAGAAAGAAAAAGAAAGTATGGAATCCAATGTGATTTCTGAAAAAAAAAAAAAATCAGAATTCAAGATTCGAGGTTCTTCATTATAGAGAGGTTTTTACTTTTCTATTTTCTTTGGATCGAGTCTTTTCTTGCTTTTTGTTTTCTTTTCAAAATATTAATGTTGAACATAGGACTAAGGATGAGTGAGAATGGAAATATTTTGAGAGGATTGATCACATTATTATTATATTTCTTGAGCCTAACTTGTGATAAACCTCAGATTATGTTTGAACATTCCACCCCTCACTTGTCCATAAGCCTCAGATTCATCTCTGTACCGATCAAATTTGTCGAGTTCACTTGTGAACTGCGGTGACAAGGATCTTAGCATGTGTACTTTTGAAGTTATAGTTTGCCTAGTCCTCCATGGCTAGCTAAAGTCTCGCCAAGAAGGAAGTTCCTCAATCGTACGGTAATGCCTTCAATTTTAATCTCATTGACCCTTTACTCGAACTTAATATGCCAATGATACTTAATTAGATGCCTTGCCAATTCTTACGCTTGATCTTGCTTGTTTGTTTGAGATCCCTTTAACTTGTTTTCCTGTTTATTTTTTTTCTAGGATTGAGTCGTTGCTAGGGACTAGCAACAATCTAAGTGTGGGGGTGTGATAACTCGTATAATTATATAGTTTTTAGTTATGTTTTATTATTGTTTTGTGTCAAATACGAGTTATTATTGCTTAGTCTAATTGTGTTTATGATCTTTTATATTTTTATGTAATTTGGTGTTTTTCACGAGTTTCTTTGAGTGATTTCAGATTACTAGCTTAAATCAAAATTAAGGGCAAATCCAGTTCAGTTCCAGTTCCGACACCTTTTGCCATATCAGCTATATCTGGAGTTTCACTGAAGCATTAAGGCTGAAATTTTTACAGTGCAAAGTTAAGAGGGATATCTATCTTTTTCATGCTTTACACTTCTTGAAACGGAGTCGTTTTCCCTAGCGAAATGTGGTATCAAGTTGGCTGATGTGCAATGCCGTCTGTTCTGACCAGTTTTGGTATTTTGACCATATCTTCTGATCCACATAAGAAAATGAGCTGATTCCAACGGCTATGGATCACAAACTGATAGGGGAATATTTTTCTAGAAGACCATTTGATCAGAGCAAGCCTCCAACATTGACAAAATCAACCATCAAGCTTGCTGATCAGAATTGTCATACAATATGACGAAAATTGTTAGAAAAATGCACCCACCTATTATACCTACCTTTGAAATTTATAAAGCTTGTATCTTGTCATTTAGCTCTCCAAAATGTGTACAAATAGAGGGCATTGGATGATTGTAAGAGACATGGTACATTGGTAGGATATTAGCCATTGTAATAAAATTCTCTAAGTTTTCTTCTTCTTTCCTTTCTCTAGTTTTCTTTTTCTTTATTTACTTATGCTTCTTACATTTCTTTTCATTTTCTTCTTAGATTCTCTTTAATTTTATGTTTATGTTTACAATGCCTATGCTGGGCTAAACTTCTATTTGGTTAAGGGTGATTTCAAAGCCCTAGACATGTTTTATAATTGATTTTCAGATTCTATCTATCATTAATTTTCTATCAAAGTAGCTTATGTTCTTCTACAAGAATTGTTCATGATGTTGTCCTGATTTGTTTAGGTGTACAACTAGATAGATCTTGATAATTATCTATTGCTAGTTTAGGAGTCTTGATCCGTGTAATTGTCTTGATTTCCTATTCATAAGTGGCAATTTGTGATTAATGATTATGGTCAAGTTTTCAATAATTGCAAAGTGGAACATAACCTAAGTTGAACAATCCGAGCTTATGTGTTTGTTGCTTAGATCAACCTATCTTTCTCATCATAAAGCTACCATTAAATTGAATTTAGAGAGCTTATTCTAGGTTGTTTGATGGTTAGAGATTAAATAGAGAGCTTGTTCTATTTAACGACAAACTAAGGAAAGATTGGGATAACAGAGCTTGTTGTTATCTACGGTTGTTAACTTTGATAGTTGGTTGATATTGATAGAATTGAAATTGATTCTTAATGATGTCTAGTGGTGGAGAATGAAACCTTAACCATATTTCTCTCATATTTGATTTCTTATTTCTTACTTGCATCTTACTTTTCTTGTTTGCTTATTTTTAAAACTATTTCAAAACCCCCTTTTCTTTTATTGTTCTTGAATTTAAGTTTTAAACTATCAACTTATAAACTAAAACCCAATCCCTGAGGACTCGACCCTTGCTAATCATTATACTCTACAATTGATTCTTTTTAAGTGCAAGGTTAAATAAGATACACTTTTTTGGGTGTACCAGTTATCATTATTTTTAAATTCAAATACATATCCCACTATTTATTTTAATTTCATCGCTATAATAACTAATCTCATCGTAATTATTATTTTTAATTTTATCGAAATTAGTTTTACGGTCAATCCAAATAAAACCTATCACTATTATCTGTATTAATGGAAAAGTAGACAAGTCAAAGTTGCATTAAGTCATTAAGTGCACACTCATAGAAGAGAAAATTTTCCTTTACTTTTTTAAACAAAAATGGAAAAAAAAGGTACCATGTATTTATGACTCAAAGCGCCAAAGTCCATTTATAATATAATGGTTTGATTGTCAAGACAAGTTTTGTTTTCCTTTCCCCCATATATAATACTCCTCATTTCCCCAACTACACAAAAGTTAAAAAAAAAAAAAAATTGACAACATTATTTCTCGTTTTATTTTTAAAATAGAACATAGCATTTATAAAAGGGAAAAGTATTAAAACTCTATGAGATTTGGGTATAATTTCACATACTCCTTAAGATTTGAATAATATCCTATTTTTCTCCTGAAAATTAATATCATGTTAAAATTATCCTTTTATGGTATAAAACATATCTATGGTTGGCAAAATAATCCGAACCGTCGGGTTAGGCAGATAATTTCAAAAAATAACGGATCGAGTCGGGTTCGGGTTTACCATAAACCCGATTTGACCCGCCCCTGATTATTTTTTTTATTTTTCTAACTTTTAATTTTTTATATATGTTAATTTTATATATTATTAGGGGTGAGCATTCAGTCGGTTTAGTTGGTTCGATTTCAAAATTTCGAAAATCGATTAAACCGTCTAAACTTATAAAACCGATCGAACTGACCGACAAAGATTCTAAAATCGAAAAAATCGAAACCAACTTAAGTCGGTCGGTTCGATCGGTTTAATCGATTTTAACTGTTTAAAAAATAATTTATTTATTGTATATTATATATTATTATATAATATAAATGATATATTATATTATATTATATTATATATAATTTTAAATTATTATATAAATAATTATATTTAAAATAAAATTAAAAGGGTCGGTTAGTTCAGTCTATTCGGGATGGGATTGAGGGGGTTTTTTGGGGGTCGGGTTTGGGGTCGAGGGCTAAAATTTTAAATAAAATCGGATTTGGGGTGGTTTCGATTATATCTAAACGGAACCTTTATAGGAAAAAGTATTAAAATCCCCACGAGGTTTGATCATAATTTCAGATACCCCCTATAGTTTGGATAATACCCTCTTTCCCCCCTAAAAATTAATATCATGCCAAAACTGCCCTTCTATGGCATAGAACATGTCTAGGGTTGGATAAATAATCCGAACCGTCGGGTCAAGCAGGTAATTTCAAAAAATAACAAGTTTGGGTCGGGTTCGGATTTACCATAAACCTGAATTGACCTGCCCCGATTATTTTTTTATTTTTCTTACTTTTAATTTTTTATAATTCTATATATTATTAGGGGTGAACATTCAGTCAGTTCAGTTGGTTCGGTTTCAAAAATTTGAAAACCGATTAAACAGACTAAACTTATAAAACTACCGAACCGACTGACAAAAATTCTAAAATCGAAAAAACCAAAACCGACTTAAGTCGGTCGATTTAATCGGTTTTAATTATTTAAAAAAATAATTTATTTATTGTATATTATATATTACTATATAATATAAATGATATATTATATTATATATAATTTTAAATTATTATATAAATAATTATATTTAAAATAAAATTAAAAGGGTCGGTTAGTTCAGTCTATTCGGAATGGGATCAGGGGTCTTTTCGGGGTTGGGTTCGGGTCGAAGGTTAAAATTTTAAATAAAATCGGGTTCGGGGCGGTTTCGAGTATATCTAAACGGAGGTCGAGTCGGGGGCTAAAATTTTAAATAAAATCGGGTTCAGGTTCGAACTGATGGAATTCGGTTCGGGTCGGTACGATTTTTGATTCTATTTGGTTCGGTAACCGTAAAGTGTTAAAAATCAGAATACTGCACATTAACCGTAATTTTTGTCTAAAATTGAACCTAACCGAACCCCCTAATCGTGGGTTATCTCCAAAAACCTTAAAAGATAAAATTGTCATTTGATTATTTTATAACTTGAATAGGAGATAAAGTGAAAATTTTAGAACTTTAAGGGATAAGTGAAATTTTCATTAAATATTAAGGGGTAAGTGTCTTTTACCCTTTATAAAAATTATAATAAAATTTCTCCTGAATAATTTAGGCAAGGCTTGCGAATCCCTCGCTAGCTAACAACTGTTGCCCAGCATGCAAACACCAGGCAACGTACCAACCGGACTTGATTGATTCATGCTGGTCAACAGTGGTGTTGGTTTATTATCCTAAAATTTATAGAAATGATAAAACATAGTTAAATCAAATGCCATGAGCGAACATTGTAAGGTCACGATCAATTAGAGGTGTCATGAGTTAATCTTCATGTATTTAAAAAAAATATTCCTATTTCAAACATTTAATGATTCATAGTAGCATACTTGTAAATTTCATTTGCTTTTTAGAGGGGTGAGTAATCATAAGGCGGTGGACTGTTTTATTAGTTAAGATATGTGTTAGACCATTCATTTAGGGTTATTTCCTCGACTCCGACAATGACGTGAAAGATCCGATGTTCATAACTAATAAAATGTTTTTCCCTTCGAGAACATTGGGGTCCCCTGGTGTTCACTCACTCTGTGCTGCTATTTCGTTTCGTGTCCTATAGACTAACTCGTTGCTGGTTTGTTGCTTGGTCCAATATATAAGTTCTTTTGGCTGACTTGTGTGCAGCGTCAATCCAAGTTTGCATGGACTATCGTTTAATCGCAGGAAATCTTAGTTCGTGACATATGATATTAGAGTAAAGTTAAGACGTACTAGCGAGAAAACAAAGATTGTTGTGACTCGAAATGGATTAGATGATTATCAAAGGATTGACGAGCTTAAGGCTGCGATGGCTGTTGTGAAAGCTCACATGCTTACTCATGACTGAATGAGGGAGATCAAGACAACCCAGTGGGAGCTGTTCGATACTTTGAACACCTTGGATGAAGAGACTGTTGGGTTTACTCTACCTTGGGCTCATGTTTAAACATAATAATCAAAGTGCAACGGTAATAAACAAAGAAGCACCTGAAGTACAACAGGATCTTAGGCTTGTGTTTAGCATAGATTTATAGCATTCAAAACTAATTAAATCAACCATATGATTTAGAAGTTACCTACTAAGATATCGTAACATTAAGTTGCAGATCCAATTCGCAAATTGCTTTGATGTCCAAGACACAATTGGAACAAGATCACAAGAAGCACAATTGTCCTTCCTCTAGAGCTAGTCCACACGAACAGCTGATGGATCCTTATTTAAGGTATAGTGATTCACGTGTGCTAGCAAGTTGATCCTAAGATCACAATCGAAAGATCTATTCTCTTATGTTTATCTCCCTAAACCAATCTCAATCAACAAGGAAGAGAAACGGCAAGAAAACACTAAGAGGAGAGGAATTGCGGCAGCCTCACTTTCTGCATGGAGGTGGCGATATCACTATTTTGCTAGGCTAGGGTTCTCTTCTTGAAACCAAACTTTTTCTCAAGCAAAATCAGTATATCTCAAATAGAATCAATCACTCAGGGTACGGCTACAGCCTCTATATCTGATATATATAGGTGCAAAACCCTGACCCCTCTCTCCCTAAGCTTGGCCGGCCCCCTGTAGCTTGTTGCACAAGATTTTCATTATTCACTTGGACTTAAACTATTTAATTCTAAGATGGATCAATAGGCCCATTATATTATCTAATAATATTAATGGTCCATTAACCTTAATGCCTTAAGTTGGGCCAACCATCCTTAGTGGACAATCCTAAATTAGAATAGTAACTTTGGACCCATTCTAATTTATCATGCTTATATATATTGGATAGATTAATTTCCAAACGAAAGTAATTTAATTCTCAATTAAATTTCTTTCTCCTCATGAACAATTCATGTTATCAATCTATTAATATCATCTCATGACATTTTTCCAATATAGCATAGTCATTCAAAATTCACCTTGTACATCTCTATGTCAAAGTCGACTATACTAAATAAGACTTCTTGATTCCTCTTATCTCATTAAGACATTGTCCATGGATTTCTCAAATCTCAATTATGTCTTAATTTATCTTAATTGAACTTCTTCAATTAAGTCCTCAGTATAGATCTTTTATTCCATTAAGTTTTACCTTAATAGAATACCATGTTTAATCCATACATATCTGTTCTTATGTGTGTGACCCTCTAGGTTCCCAATATGTTGGCAATAAAGGTAAGTTAATCTCATTAACTTGTTTTCATAGATCAAGAGCGGGATCTAGCAACCCATCATGACCACCCAAATATTGTGAAGTCAGCATGACCTTTTAGAACCTTTCAGCAACCAGCCTGCCGGTGTAATACGGTCTTTTCACCATATATCCTGGATAGCGCATGAGCATGGTGCAATGTCTACTCATGATCAATCCATATTAGTTCTTCGCAACTTATGATTAACCTTATGAATTTAGAGAAAAACTTTCTCATAAATCCATCATACTTTTGGCCAAAGACTTAATCAAGTTAATCGTAGTCAAGAACAAACGAGATATGTCTCCAATATCACAGGGAGTGGTGAATCCTCTTTGGATCACTCATTTATCTTCGTATGGTTCATGTCATACCCAATAACACCCTACCATAAGCATCTTCGTGTTTGGGACCCGTTCGTGATGAAATCTAAGTATGACAATCTCCATACAAGATAACCTGGTATAACAAGTCTGAGGGCTAATTTACATGACTGGTACTAAGAGAACATTATCATAGACACTAGAGTGATATTACCAAATGAAGTTCTCTTGGTGGGCCATGTTCAGTGAACTTGTTCAACAGACAAGCACCTATATGTTATCCCAAGTATCCCATACTTCAACCTGTATGAGATCGGTTGGTTACTTCATAAGTAATAAGGCTTAACATATACTAGTCTTTGAGCATTGCCAATGCCCAGTCTTGGCAATACGATGACCAGGAACAGTTTGAGGAACAAGGCTTTGATGCATAAAGATCTCATTATTATAACTCTTTATAATTCCTTTGCAAGGCCATTATGTTCCATGGGCTTCATCCGATTAGTACCTAATAACTCCTTATTATTGTACTAACATGAAGGAAAACCTTGTATCACTATCTTTATAGTGAAGGGTATACTTTATTGACTGTGTATCCCAAGCTCAATCTGATTGGCTCTAGGGCATACACCAACAATCTCCCACTTGCACTAAGCCAATCACTAATGCATCCGATGCCGAACTCTTTCGATTAGCAATTGTGTCTCTACAAGGACATAGCTTAAGTGCATTGAGAATATGCTTTGTCATATTCATGATAATCTCATTATCAAGGTTAATAATTTAGATCACAACGAGACCTAGATTCCAATCATATGGCTCAGTTGTTTCTATAACAACTATTAGAATCTATTTATTAGCAAGTAGCTAATGATCCAAATATAACTCCTTTTGCAAGCTAAAACAAAAAGTTAATCTTAAAAACCTTTAATATAAACGTGCAATCCTTTCAAGCTTGGAACGTTTCCAACTAATTGCAATTTTCAAAAATGGTAATTTATCATAATCTTTTATAATTTAAAGAGTTATTAATAGCTCCCACTAAATCCTACATATGTAGATGTTAAGGGATTAATTCAATAACAATTCGAATTCCATATCACCAAGCTAAATGATATTCATAATACTTTGCAAGTTGTATAATATAAGACTATGTTATAGAACTATTCTATAACTGAATTATTTAAGAGAAAATTAAATAAGCATGGCATCCTATGCCAGCAAAGCAATATGTTTCGAAAACATAAATTAAATTTCCTCAACATTGGCCCATAATGCCAATAAAACATCAAATGCTTCTAAATAAATCATAAATAAATGTCTTATTAAAAATCCATAAGATCGGCAAGCTCTGATGTAGCATCAAACTCGGTTGCCATCTTTATGGTCCAGCTTCACTGCTCTTTTCCTGTGGTCCCTACAATATGTCATACATATTTAGTACCAAATGACACGTATCATATACCAAGAGGAGTGAATCATATTATACCTGAAGTTGAAACTCCTTTCGGCTTTTTTCCCTTGTTAGACTCAAGGTACTCTTTGCAATTGCGCCTCCAATGACCAGTTTTTTCACAATGAAAGCAAGCTTTGTTAGCATTATCCTTATCCTTTGCTTCCTTTACAACACCATCATCGGGTTTCAAACTCTTTGAAGCAGGAGGTACATCCTATCTAGTCTTTCTTTTCTTCTTACCTTTCGGTTTAGAGGAAGAGACTAAATGGACAGATGAATTGTCCTTAACAATGGTTTGTTCGGCTTGTGTGAGCATATTCAGCAACCCAGAAAGGGTAGCCTTCAAGTGATTCATGTTAAAGTTCAACACAAACTGCGAATAGCTCTCAGGTAGTGAAGTAAGGATTAGATCAATGCTTAGATCATGATCCATGACCCATCCCATCTGTTCCAATCGGGTAATATACCCTATCATCTTAAGCACATGAGGCCTCACTGGGCTTCCCTCTAACATCTTTGTTTGAAACAATTCCTTTGAGATGTCAAATCTCTCAGTGCGATTCTCCTTAGTGAACAGTTCTCTAAGGTTAAGGATGATATCCTGAGCATTCATGACCTCATGTTGCTTTTGGAGATCGGGTGCCATACTAGCCAACATTACACATGTTGCTTGTACGAGATCATTGTCGCAACCTAAAAAATAACAAGTCTCATCGCAAGACTTTATTATTCGTTAAGCGTGACATTAAAAAAAAGGAGGAAAAGTCGACTTAATTCCTCTAAAAAATGAAGGTTTTAAAAATGACCTTAAAAAAGACATGGAGTCACCACCAATCTTTTTTAGCTACGTGCGATCGGCCACCTATTAAAACCGGTTTTATAAAAATATTTTAAAAAATTAATTAAAACATTTTTAAAACCAATTTGAAGTCTGCGTTTTAAACCAGAGAAAAAAAAGGGGTTCGGGACTCGGTTACGTGCGGGGAAGGATTAGCACCCCCACAACTCCCGTATAAAATGGTACCTTATTAATCGTGTGTTATCTCAAGTCTCGGTAAAAAGTTGGTTTTAAATTTAGTATTTCAAGTTAATTCCCAATTTAAAGAAAAATAATTCTATTTTTTAATTAAAAATATCCGAATTTATAAATTCAAAATTTTCATATATTCCCCAACAAACGTGGCAAAATATAGAAATTTTTATTAATTTGGAAAACTTTCCGAATCATTCTCTTTTTAAAGAAGATATTCTGTTATTAATGATAATTGATGATATCCTCCCCAGCAAACCCGGCAGAGAACTCATGAATTATTTTAACTCGGGAATATCTTTATTTTATTGAAAATCATTTCCTTATTGAAAACATTTTAAAAGATATGAATATGTATATGCATAACATAAATAAAATGACATAGCAAAATCTAAATAATATAATGCACCCTAAATGATATGATATGATTTAAATGTCTTAGCATATTCTAAATGAAATGAAATATCCTAAGTTATATGACATATTCTAAATGAAATGAAATGACCTAGGTAACATAATATATTCTATATGAAATGTAATATCCTAAGTCATATGATATATTCTAAATGAAATGTAATATCCTAAGTCATATGATATATTCTAAATGAAATAAAATATCCTAAATGACATAATATATCCTAAATGAAATGAACTGACCTAGGTAATATAATATATTCTACATGAAATGAAATGACCTAAGTAACATAATATGTTCTATATGAAATGTAATATCCTAAGTAACATAATATATTCTATATGAAATAAAATAATTTAAATGACATGGAAAATATGAATGATATGACATATAATTTAAATGACATAAAATATAAAATAATGCTATCATATAATATGCATGAAAATAAAAATGAAAATAATAATGCATGAACATAGTATATGCTAAATAATATGACAAAAATAACTAAATAAAAAGCATAGGATATCATGAAATATTCCAAATCATATAATAAACAATATAACATAACTCAAAATCATAACAATATCATAGAAATTATCATAGCAAAAATCACATATTATATAAAATGCACGAATATGGAAAATGCAATGCATGAAAATGTATTTTTTCCTTTAATTAAGGAAATCCGTATATCTAAAAAGATATCCGACTACCTTAGGAAAATATGTCAAATTAAATAGTCTAAAACCAAAATACTTTGTGATTGTTTGAAAACAATTTTGAAAAGCTTAGATTAAAAATAAAAAAAAACTGGGCTAAACCTTTTTTAAATGGCTCTAATTTCCTAAGTTTAAAATCCCAGACTTGACCACCCTTAACCCGAGACTTAAAAAATCATTTTTAAAGTTTTAAAAAAGCTTAGAAACTACCCTAAGTCAGTAGCTAAACTTCCTAATCAGCTCCCTCTAAGTAACTTAACCAAAAGAGAAAAATGATTTTTCCTTAATTCAATTCTGACTCCACTGTCCAGTTTTAAGCCACGATTTTTTATCCTATTTTTACAAATTCTAAAAAATCTAAAAAAATACTGGAGACTCTGGACATGTAAAACTACATGAGAAAAAATCAGCTTAATTTTCTGATTGAAGATGAATGCCCAGAAAAATCGGGAAAGTATGAGTACTGGGTGAAAAAACTGTTTTGCCAAAACACATTTTTTTGCCTTTGATAAAATCACTTAAAAATCAAAGTAAAATATTTAAGACTCACAAAATGACTCACAAACAGTAGCTAGGACTTTTGAAAAGTTAGGCAAAAATTGGCTAAGTAAGAAAAATCACAAAGGTAGAATAATCAATTTGACAACTCTTTAAATTTCCACAAGTATGCTCAAGAGAGCATGACTTTGAACCATTAATTGGCTTAAGTCATTAGTCAAGTGGCATGAACATGAAATGCATGAAAAAATACAGCAAATATGATGCATGAAATGCATGAGTTTAAACCTAAATGTCATGAAAAAATGCATGGCAAAAATATAGTGACCTAGACCTAAATAAACTTGCATGACATTTAATGCAACCTAGGTCTAAAATGCATGGACATGCATGGAAAAATAAACCAAACCTAATAACTAAAACATACATGGCAATAACACAAACACAAGGCATTCTTAAACCAAAAACTCAACCAAATATCATGAAAATGTAAACCTATCAACTAACATAGCTAAAATGCACATACAATGTAAAACACATGGAGTAGCAAAATGGCCTCAAGCTCCAACAAACATGGCATTTTCACAAACACTTGGTATACTTAAACTAAATACTCAAACAAATGTCATGCAAACGCAAACCTATTAACTAACATAGCAAGAATGCACATACAATGTAAAACACATGGAGTAGCCGAATGGCCTCAAGCTCCAACAAACATGGCATTTTCACAAACACTTGATATACTTAAACTAAATACTCAAACAAATGTCATGCAAATGCAAACCTATTAACTAACATAGAAAAAATGCACATACAATGTAAAACACATGGAGTAGCCGAACAACAAGCATGGCATTTTCACAAACACTTGATACACTTGAACTAAAACATCAACAAATTTAAACATTATGGAAACAGAAAATTAAAAATGCAAGAACATGATAATAAACTTATAAATGACAACAAACAAGCAATCAAATTAAAACAAGCCTCAAGTATATATAGTAGGAGAATATTTAAAGCATCAAGACTAAAGAAAATAACATGAATTAAATGAGAAATCAAACAAAACAGCAACACTAAAAAATATAGGCCATTCGGCCATAGTAAGAAAATAAGAAAAAAATGTAAAAAAACTTGTTTAAGAAAAAGATGAAGAAAGAACTTAAAAAGAATATAAAAAAAACACTTATTTAAAAAGAAAACTCACCAAATAATAATCAAAATAGCAAAAACAAGAAAAGAAAATCAAGAAAGTGCAAGAGTTGGTGCTAAAAGCAACCTCAAGAAGCTATATTTCAAGCTTTATCTCTTCAAACTTTCCTTTCTTTTCTAAACTTTTTCTTTTTGCTTTCAACCAAGGAGAGAAAAACTAAGCAAAACCAAGAAGAAATCTGAAAAATGAAGTGAAGAAAATGAAAATTCTGCTCCCCTCTTTAGGCTGGCCGAATGCACCATCTCTCCTCCTAGGATGTTGTCATTTTGATTCAAACCAATTTCCATCCAAGGGCTAGTGATTCAAGGTGAAAAATCATGAAATTATCACCCTTAGATTAGTGTATCAGCTGTCCATAATTACAACTGTTCAAGAATAATGTTGACACTCTCCCTCTTCATGCATTGGCCTATGTGGCTTAATTACAATGGCTTGATCAAAAAAATCTCTAACTAACTCTAAATTCTTGGCCTTTTGATTGAAAAATCAGAAGCTTCCTCCTTCTGTTGGGCCTTGGCAGGCCAGCACTCTCTTTTACAGCCCAAGTCTGATTGTTTGAAAGGCCAAAAGAAGCCTTTTTCGGTTGCTTGGGAAAAATAACCATTTTGCCCCCTGGATGCAAATAAATGGCAAACGTACTCCAAATTCAATTTTTATTTTTTTTAATACTTTCAAAATAATAAAATATTGAATTTTGGAAGTTTTAAAAATTTTCTGAGTCTGTTTGCTATTTATTTGGAGTTTTTCTTCCAAAAATGCCCTTTCATGCCCCCACATTTTACCATCTTTTAAACGAGCTCCAAATCAAGATTTTTCTTTACCAATATCTTCCAAATAATTTAAAAGTGTGATCCGAAAGTTTTCATAATTTTTGGAACTAATTTGGTATTTTTTAGGGATTTATCTGCTTGAATTACTACATAGGGGCTCGGGATTTGGCCATTTTGCAAACAAACTCCTAATCAAGATTTTAATTTTCCAATCTCTTCCAAATAATTTAAAAATGATATTTACAAATTTTCAAAATTTTTGGAGTCCATTTGCTATTTTTTCGGGATTTATCTTCTTGAGTTATTGCATAGGAGGCCCGGGATTTGGCCATTTTGCAAACGAACTCCGAATCAAGATTTTATTTCACCAATCTCTTTCAAATATTTTAAAAATGAGATTTGAAAATTTTTAGAAGATTTGGAGTTCATTTGCTATTTTTTCGGGATTTATCTTCTTGAATTTCAGCATAAGTGACCCGAGATTTGGCCATTTTGCAAACGAACTCCGAATCAAGATTTTCTTTCGCCAATATCTTTCAAATAATTTAAAAATGAGATTTGCAAATTTTCAGAAGATTTGGAGTCCATTTGCTAATTTTCCCAAATTTTCCAATTTTGCTCTTTTGCCTCCGAAACCCGGTTTTGCTCAAAACAAGTCCGATTTTCAGATTTTCTTAGAACTGAGCCTTGGGCTATCCCTTTTTAATCATTCCTCATCCATTGGGGGCTTTAGTCTTACCAAGTCGGGCCATTTCTATAATTCTTCCCAATTTTACCGAAATCCACCAAAAGTCCTAATTATCGGTTTTCTCCCGGATTGACTTTTCTTTCAGTTTTTCTTTCAAGTGGCTTCTCCATTACTCGTAGTCAGTGCTTATCTTTCATTTGGAACCTTCAATTTTGACCAGTTCGATCGTTTAAGCACTTTTCCCTAAATTTTCCGGATTAGGGTTTCCTTTCTACTGAATCTCCATAACCCAACTTCTGAACTCCATATCTTTCGATGTAGACCTCAGATTATCAAAATTCTTTCACCATTTTTCAATTGAACTTCAAATCTTGATTTTGAAAATGGGTTGACTTTTTTAGCAGTTGACTTTTCGGGGTTGACTTTTTTCAAGTTTGACTTTTTATGCTCGCCCTCTTAAACTAAGTCTCGGAGTACCACTTGCAGGATGAAAAAAGTCTTTTTACTTTCTGAAACATCAATTTAGGAAGAAAACATACCTGTTTTAGTGGTCCGGACAAAATTAGGTGTTTATAACTGCCCCTCTTTGGCTATTGCTGAGAATCTGGAATCAGGCAAAGATAAACAAACACTAATTTTGTACGGTCAGTGAAATCACATGTGAAGGAAAGGAAAATGGGTTTTCTTTTTTCTTTTTCATCCTTTTTCATTTTTTCATCATTCATTTTTTTTTTCTTTTTTTTGAAAGAGCTGTAAATTGAAGATTTTGTCCTTAAATTGAATTCCTTGACTAATCAAGGCTCGACCCGTCTTAAGGAAACGGGTTCGATTTTCAAAAGAAAAAATTATGCTCGAAGGTCTTAAGAATAGTGCTCGAAGGTCTTTAAAATGGTGCCCGGAGGTCTTTAAAATGGTGCCCAGAGGTCTTTAAAACTGATGCTCGAAGGTCTTTAAAATTGGGGCCCGAAGGTCTTTAAAACTGGTGCTCGAAGGTCTTTAAAATTGGTGTCCGAAGGTCTTTAAAACTGGTGCCTGAAGGTCTTTAAAACTGGTGCCCGAAGGTCTTTAAAACTGGTCTTAAAAACTGGTGCCCGGAGGTCTTTAAAATGACGCCCGGAGGTCTTTAAAATGATGCCCGGAGGTCTTTAAAATGATGCCCGGAGATCTTTAAAATGGTGTCCTGAGGTCTTACCCGTGATTAAAATACCTTGACGACGGTCTCAAGGCTCGACTCATTTGATAAAATAAAATGAATTCGATTTAAAACAAAAAGAAATACCTTGACGGTGGTCTCAAGGCTCGACTCATTTGATAAAACAAAATGAATTCGATTTAAAACAAAAAAAATACTAAGAATGATTCTGGGTTTGGTTCATTTGGAGAAAATAAATTTAACTTGAAGATGAAAGGAACATACCTCGACGGTGTCTCGGAGCCTGACTCGTTTGAGAAACAAAATGAATTTGATTTGGGGAAGTCCAAGCTTTCCTGATTTTTGCACTGTTAGCTAAATGCAATGATGGGAATGACATGCTTTGCAAATGCTTGTATGTTTCCTAAGAATGAATGCAATCAAATGATTGTGTCATGATTTCTAATCCATGGTTTCTTTGAGATTCACAGATTATCCGACTTCATGACAGAGTCTTCAATTTGTTCCTTGATGCCCCACTCAAGATATCTTGTCAATCAGTCTCAGTTTCTGGCTTTCGCTGAAATTCACAGATTTTTTTGACTTCATGATAGAGTTCCCACCACATTCACTGTTTTCTTTTCTTGGTGAACTTTCCAAACCTTTCCCAAGATTTAAATCTATTCCTTAGTAATACTTTGAAATCTTTTTAGTTAAAGATTTTTTATTACTAATCATCATTCAATTTAATAACAATCATAATGCATTTCAACATTGTATAAAAGAAAGCAAAAATTGTCATGAAAAGGATACCAAAAATTTATTGCAAGAAATGTTTCAAAATAGTAAAAATAAATATCAACGATATAAGAAACAAATTTAAGGTTATAGGTTGTAGATGCCCTGGATGCGGAATATCTTGGACCCCTCCTTTTTAAGACCATCTGAAATTTCTCTTGAACGAGCAATTTACTTAGGTAACCTCTCGGCTTCCGTAGTTACATCAGACTGAGTTGTTCCCCCTTTCCTCTGATTGTCAGATACTTTCTCCCCCTTTACATGGAGCATTGATTCGAACTTTGATTAGTACTTGAGCCGCCTTTTGCAGGTTTTCAACTCAAGTGTCCTCCATTCGGTATTAAGTCGCCCTTTGCGGGTTTTCGGCTTAAACCTCTCATTTTACATTCTTTTTTCATTTCCATTTTTTTTGTATTCTACCATGCATCTGAGAATTCTAAACGCTTCCAAGGTAAAAATATCAATTCAAAAGATGGGATGAATTCTGAGAATAACCTTTTAAATTAAATATCCATGCTTGATCAAAATGGGCTTTTAAAGCACGTAATGTAGGCCAAGGTTTAGGTTTAGAAAGAAAGGATAAAATAGGCCCAAAATGTGTTTAAGGGTGATTGGATCAAGGATCATTTCCTGAGGAGAACTCATTCTTGAAACATTTGTCCCTTTTTGGACTTTCTTTTCTTCTTTTTTTGCTTTGTTGGCTTTCATTTGCCACATTTTCCGATGGCTTTCTTTTTGCCATGATTTTTTTATTATTTTTCCTCGCATTTGCCCTTCAGTATAGAGGGTCATCCTTGATCAAGGTTTAAAGAAAGAAATAATTCCTAAGGCTCAAAGGGGTGACTAAGGATAATTTCTTCTTAGTGAAAGGAATATGAAAGATGACCATTCATCATATCAAGCATGAATATTTTCTTTGAAAAGCGATTCACAGGGGAGATAGATATATAGAATTTCCATTTTTACACTTGGAATCATTCGAATTTCCATGTGCATAGCATCAGACACATTTATTTTTCAAGCATAATAGTTCTTCAGTTCATCAGCATTCACGGGATGTCTAAAATTATCTTCGTTCATCCGAGTTAGAATCAATGCTCCTCCAGAAAAAGATCTTTTTACCACATAGGGTCATTCCCAATTCGGAGCCCATTTTCCTCTCGGGTCCTTTACTATAGGGAGAATTTTTCTCAGTACCAACTCCCCCTCTCGGAACTGTCTAGGACGAACCTTCTTGTTGTGGGCTCGAATCATCATTTTCTGATTCAACTGCCCGTGACAAATTGCTTTCAATCTGTTTAGCAAGCATGTGACAATTAGCATGAGTGCCACATATCCCTTCATGGACCTCTTCTATGATTCTTCGAGCTTCGGCAGACCCGAAACATCTCAATAGGACTTGATCTTTCCCTTTCTTGTAGAAAATCTCACTGTCTAGAACGAATCCCATTGCTAGCCTTCTCAGAGTCCTCTTGTGATTCTCTGTTGCCTGTTCTGGATACTGTTGACTCTTGATGTACTGCAAGATGTCGTTATACCAAGGGAGGCCATCTGCTTCTTCTTCAATACTCAGACAGTGAGCAGGAGACTCATATATACTCGTCTTTATTGGCACAACTTTAGCCCCTTCATTCACTTTAAACATTGATGACAAAGTAGCCAGAGCATCTGCCATTCGGTTTTCTTCTCGAGGAAAGTAATTGAAATTCACTTCTTCAAACTCCTCCAATAAACTCAGTATGAGTTCTCGGTATCGAATTAGTTTTGTATCTCGGGTTTCCCATTCTCCTCGTAGCTGGTAAATCACTAAGGCTGAGTCTCGGAAAACTTCCAATACTTTGATCTTTCTGTCCACTGCAACGCGAAGGCCTATAGTACATGCTTCATATTCGACGGTATTATTTGTACAATCAAAATCCAATATGGCAGTGAAAGGATAATAATCTTCTTCTGGGGATATAAGCAATGCACCGATTCCATGCCCCATGGCATTAGATGCGCCATCAAAGTACATTTTCCATACTTTCTTCTTCAAGGGAATCTCATCTGCTTGCGACACATACATCAAATCTTCATCTGGGAAGTCAAAGTTCAACGGCTCATAATCTTCCACTGCCCGACTTGCTAAGAATTCAGCCACTGCATTGCCCTTGATAGCTTTTTGACTTACATATACAATGTCGTACTCTGACAATAAAACTTGCCATCTTGCCGTCCTCCCTGACAAAGAAGGTGCTTCCAACATTTATTTGACTAGATCCAGCTTAGCAATCAACCATGTTGTGTGATACAACATATACTGTTTAAGTCTTCGAGCAGTCCAAGCTAAGGCGCAACACAACTTCTCTACCGACTAATATTTCAACTCATAATCTGTGAACTTCTTGCTGAGGTAGTAAACTGCCTGTTCTTTCTTTCCAGTTTCATCAAGCTGCCCCAAAACACAACCCATGGATCTTTCAAATACTGATAAATACAGTATCATTGGTTTATCCGAAATAGGTGGCATTAGTACTGGTGGGTTGGATAGATAATGTTTAACCTTTTCAAATGCAATCTGACAACCTTCATCCTATTCTCCTGGATCACGTTTTCGAAGTAACTTAAATATTGGATCATATTTGTCGGTTAACTGTGAAATAAATCGAGCAATGTAATTCAATCTCCCCAGAAAGCCTCTTACTTCCTTTTGAGTGCAAGGTGGTGGCAAATTTTGAATAGCCTTCACTTTATCGGGGTCAATCTCAATTCCTCTTTTGTTGATGACAAAACCCAACAATTTCCCCGAGGTGACTCCAAAAGTGCATTTTGCCGGATTTAGCTTGAGTCTAAACTTCCTTAATCGTTCAAAGAGCTTCTTAAGATTCGCAATATGCTTCTCTTCTCCTTGTGACTTTGCGATCATATCATCAACGTAGACCTCAATTCCCTTATGCATCATATCATGAAACAAGGTCACCATGGCTCTTTGGTATGTTGCCCCAGCATTCTTCAACCCAAATGGCATTACCTTGTAGCAGAAGGTTCCCCACATTGTAACAAATATGGTTTTCTCCATATCTTCCGGTGCTATCTTGATCTAATTGTATCTTGAGAATCCATCCATGAAAGAAAATAAAGAACTCTTTGCTGTATTATCCACCAGAGTATCAATATGGGGCAAAGGGAAATTATCTTTAGGGCTGGCCTTGTTCAAATCTCGGTAATCAATGCACATCCGCACCTTGCTACCCTTCTTTGGTACTGGAACAATATTTGCCACCTGATGGAGACTCAATTAAGAGTTGTAAACCCAAGTGCAGGTTATGTTCAAGTAATAAATTCTCGGGTGTCCGAGGTCGAACCACAGGGAAGCGTATTAGTAAGTATAAGTTTATAAATATATAAGACAAAGAAAGTAAACAAGATATTAGGGAATCAACAACAAAATAAGATAAACAAGATATTAGAGAACAAAATAAACAAAATATAAAAGAAATTAAACAAGATATAAAAAAAACAATAAAAAAGATGTTGAGGTTAGAGAATCCACTCTTGGTGTTATGCTAAGATTAATCTTGTTTTATTACACAATTGAAATCCACACATAAAGGAGGTTCCAATCGGAAGGTTTAGCAATTTAGTCCAAATTGTCCAACGTCCATAGCATATGATATTATGTTCATTTGGTGTCCTCAAAACTCATAAAAAGAGTCCAAGCATTCCTTATGCCAAGGTATATGTCTACAACAAATCAAGGTTATGAAACCAAGCATTTATTGTGCCATTTTCTTTGTCAATAATGAATCAAGATCCCTACTTTGCAAGTATGATTTTAAACCAAAAGAAAATATTATCTATAATAGTGTTTATAAATGATAATTCATTTTAGCTCATGTTTAAGAGACTAACCTTAGCATTTACCAAGAGCTTCACCTCATCACCTCAACAATATGATTAGCAACACATACTAGATATGAATAAAATGAAAAGAAATGTAAGAAGCATAAGTAAATAAAAAAAAAGAAAACTAGAGAAAGGAAAGAAGAAGAAAACTTAGAGAATTTTATTACAATGGCTAATATCCTACCAATGTATATTATATCCTAATACTCATCCAAGGCCCTCTATTTATACACATTTTGGAGAGCTAAATGACAAGAGACAAGCTTTATAAATTTCAAAGGTAGGTATAATAGGTGGGTGCATTTTTCTAACAATTTTCGTCATGTTGTATGACAATTCTGATCATCCAGCTTGATGGTCGATATTTTCAATGTTGGATGCTCGATCTGATCAAATGGTCTTCTATAAAAATATGCCCCTATCAGTTAGTGATCCATAGCCGTTGAAATCAGATCATTTGCTCATGTGGATCGAAAGATATGGTCAAAATACCAAAACGGTGCAGAACAGACGTCATTGCACATCAGCCAACTTGATGGTTGATTTCGGTAGGGAAAACGACTCCGTTTCAAGAAGTGTAAAATATGAAAAAGATAGATATGCCTCTTAACTTTGCACTGTCAAAATTTCAGCCTTAATGCTTCGGTGAAACTCCAGATATAGCTGATATGGCAAAAGGTGTCGGAACTGGAACTGAATTGGATTTGCCCTTAATTCTTGATTTAACCTAGTAATCTGAAATCACTCAAAGAAACTCATGAAAAACACCAAATTACATAAAAATATAAAAGATCATAAACACAAGTAGACTAAGCAATAATAACTCGTATTTGACACAAAACAATAATAAAACATAACTAAAAACTATATAATTATACGAGTTATCACACCCTCACACTTAGATTGTTGCTAGTCCCTAGCAACGACTCAATAAAAATAAAATAAGAAAATCTAATCTAATCCATTTTCGTAGGAAATCACGGTGGCACTTAGCATGTGACACAAGCCTTTAAACCCCTAGGTGTCCCTAGTGGACGAGTTTAGTCTCGTGAGGGTTTACTAGGACGATACCCACAAACATTGAAGACATAAGAAAAACTAAAAATAATAATTATAACTAATCCTTCCAATATAAATTAGAGATAATCATTGGACAAGTCTTAAAAACTAATCAATAGCTTAAAGAAATTCACAAAAAATCTTGCTTGAATGTAAATAAATGAGTTAAGCCAATATTAACATAACATATTTCAATCAAAATAGTGCATATTCAAACTTAATCTCAACTTCTCACATGGGATACTCTCTTGATTTTCACTCTTTAAAGTAGTGGTAAAGTGTTTACACTCAATCAATCTCATGAAAACACTTCTACCATATGCTTGCTTGTCCACCTATTCTCCACTATTTAGATCATACAACTTCATAAATCAAGAGGTCTTTTTTTCAAGGTTGTAATGGGGCCAAAGGGTTATAATGTGGTTAAAGAACAAAAGGATAAAGATATCACAAAGGTTCCAAAGAGTTCATAGAGTTTAGAGACATAATAAGATCATACGAATAAAACTTCTCAAAACTCTTATAAAGCACATAATAACATAGGCTAAATATTCATGTTGAGCCTTTGCTTCATTCTAACCAACTTTGTAACATCTTTTTCTTTACTTTAACTAGAAGTTCAAGAGAAGATTTTTTTTTTTTAATATGGGAATGTATTTAACAATGATCCCTTTCTTTTTCTCTTGACTTTTTCTTTTCTTTTCTTCCCCCACACTTATTTTTTGTTTCTAACCCAAATTTTCAACTAAAAATATCCCTTGTTTTTTTGCAATATGTCTCAAAATATATAATCCATCTTTAGAACAAGGGTAAGGATATAAGTATATTTAGGCTAGGTGTAAGTTGTGGTTACCAATAAAATAGCATATTTAATGTAGGCTCAAATTGGTTCACTAGTGGGGATGTTCTCTTAGAACATTAATAAGGGATGGCTGTTTGGCTCTGGTTATAATCCTAATGCCTCTATCATATTCATGTTGTCACATGTATCAATATAGTCTTAAACGGTTTAAAGCAAGTTCTAGAGAATCATGTAATCATAAGAGCACTCAAGAAAGAAATTAGATTGATTTGTATAATGCATCAATCATTATAGGCTCAAAAACTCACAAGGATGATTATACAAGTCAGATTAAGTCTAAACATGCTTCTTTCTCAATCAACATATCATATTAACATTGGCTCATAAAAAGGTTGATATCAAGCTCAATTCTCATGAAAATCTTCTCACTAATAAATCTGTTTTAGACTTATGCAATTCATCTCTCATCATTGTATTAAAAAGGAACTAGAACACATAAAAAAAAAATAATAATAATAAAGACTCATAAAAAAAAATAGTAGACAAAAATAAAAGAAATCCTAAATCGTTCCCCCCACACTTAATTCTTACATTGTCCTCAATGTAAGTCTATTAACCCAAATGAAAGAATCATGTGTAAGAGAAAAGAACTAATAACATAAGAATAGGAATAACTAAGACTCAAAACAAAACAAACTCATGCAACCTAAATAATCCTAAAATACTAAACAAAAATTAACAAGTAAACATAAAAAGATTAAAATCAAACTGACAAGGTATGTCTCAAGTCTCCCTTACTCAGACCTTGTTCAGAATGAATACTTCTAAATTGCTTAAAACACAACAAACTTTTTTTTTTTAAAATTAGCGAAATATGTCCCTTACCCCCTACTAAAGGTAGAATTTAGGAGATATTACCTGCAGAGGTTGCTAACCACTTATTATAACTGAGACACAACAAACAAAAAGTTAGATAATGTCACAAAGACAAAGTGCAATCCACTCCTTGCTCGTCCATATCTCTTTTTCTTTTTCCGAGCGTTTGCGAAACAACCGTAGCAGATAAATACTCATAAGCTTGGAGCTTTTTGAGTAAATCTTCAATGGTTGTAGCAGAAATTATGGTTCTCCTTGCCTCTGAAAACATGAATCCATTATCCACAGCATTATCTAAAGATGAAAGCAAATTACTAAAATAACCATTAATATTAAGCAAACCAATGGGTTTCTTATTTGTGACCAAAGATGACCAAGAAGCCACGCAAGCTATTTCTTCCAATGTACCCAGACCTCCTGGTAAAGCAATAAATGCATCGGCAGAATGGTACATGATTGTTATCCGTTCAGGGATACTCCAGACTTGTATTTCCTTACCCACGGTAGGTCCACAAAAACCTGTGAATAGTTTTGGCACGATTCCTAGAACTGGACTTCCTCCGGCGTGTTCTGCTGTAGCGACTGCTCCCATTAAACCCGTACTACCGCCTCCATAAATCAACTAGATCTTTTGTTGGGCAAGTATTACTCCAACTCTTATGGCTTCATCAGCGAATATGTTATTTTTCCCTGGATAAGCACCTCCAAACACACAAATTTTTTTAATGCGCTGGGACGAAGTACTTTCCATTTTATTTTCAAGTGCCTGAAAGAGAATGAGTACATGGTGTAATATATAGAGGACTGAGTAGTGAATCAGACAAGAGTAATAATGTCGCCGAAAGTGTATTTGACCTGTCAGAAGAAAATGTTAACCTAACAAAAGATTTTTGCGTGATTTCAGGAAGAAAATCAAAAAGAGAAGAAAAATCAACCGTAAAAGACCAATGCAAAAAAAAAAACGAGAATAATTACACAAATCTAACAACACGTAAATTAAACCGAAATGAAGTTATTGCAAATCAAACCAAAAGTTGAGAAGTCATTTATTGTAGTTGTGATTGTGGCTCACATCTTCCTCTGGTTTTACGTCCAGAAACGGCTTAAACGCCTTCTATGAGTCGAGGATATGCTTCCCATCCAGTTTTCTTACAAGCTGGCAAACAGGGTCTTTTAACATCAGATTCCCAAGATGTTGCCATTCCCTTTGGAATTGCGGCCATAAATCAAGAATTTCTCTTTGTACGTCTCCACTAGGATGCGTCTCAAGAGAAAGTTGGATATTACCCAAATTCTCCTTACTCAGTCCATCCTTAATGAATTCAATTTTATCATCTCGTTTAGAGGACGGAAACCCAATAGAACGACATTTACCGTTACACGTCCACCGTGCACATTTGTGGCAATTTGAACTCATGCACTTTGCTCGTCGCTTCTTTGCAAAAATGCTTCTACCTGTACCTGGTAAATGCAAAACAGGAAGATATTCATCTTCACGTACCTTGGCTTCAATTATCCAACGTATGTCTTCAGGAATCCCTTTGTGCATAAGCATTCTTAATCTTTCAAATCGAACTTGGTAATGCTTCAGTAAAATATTTCGAGGAAAAGGAGGAAATCGTTTCTGCAATCTTGTGAGAATATCATCCATCTTGAAAAAAAAAAAAAAATGAAAGAGAAATTGAAAGAGAAATTTATATACAATATCAGTTTTGTGGGTAGCTGATGGAATCGACTTAAATAATCACGGAGTACCGTTATCCGCCATTTAACCGGGGTTAAAAAAAAGTATATTTACATCTAGTTATTTTCAAAACAAGGATCAGAAAGAAAAACAACCTCTTCTTGAGTAACATGATTTTCCAAAAAGAGTTTGAGTCTTTGTCCATTTACCTTGAATACGTTACCATTTTGAGGATTCTCAATGTTAACTGCTCCATAATGATACACCTGCTTAACCACAAATGGGCCAGTCCATCTTGATCTAAACTTACCAGGAAATATGTGAAGTCTAGAATTATAAAGTAGAACTTTTTGCCCAACATCAAATGTTTTTCTTGAAATTAACTTGTCATGAAAGGCTTTAGTTCTTTCTTTATGAATTTTAGAATTCTCATATGCATCTTTGAATAAAGTTGGCCAGTAAAATCCACACTGTAAAATTTTTGCAGCAGTTTTCTTTGATGAAAAATGACCACCACATGCCTCGGAATGACAAAACTTAATTACACTACTTACCTCATTGTCGGGAATTCATCTTCGAAAAATTTGATCAGGACAATATTTGAACAAGTAAGGGTCATCCCAGTAGAACTTCTTTACCTCATTCAAAAACTTCCTTTTATCTTGGGGGCTCCATTGAGAAGGAATTTTTCCCAAAAAGGAATATTTTAGCCCGGATGGCAATGGTTTTAAATCCAGCTTGGGCGGTTCAATAGTTGATAGTACAGTGACATTTGTGAGTGATGGGAGTTCCTCAAACTTTTGTTTCCAACGATGCTTATCCTGAAAAGAATTTAACAAAGAATCAGTGTGTGAAATTTCTGAAGCATTATCAAACTCACATTCAATTAAATAAGCTTCTAAAGGATCATGGAATGTGGTAGTGGTGAGATGTTCATGAACAAGTTCTTCAATGAAATCCACTTCATGTACTTCTGAATCATCACCAGGTTGCTTGCAAATGTTGAACACATTTAATTCTAAAGTCATATTTCCAAAAGAAATGTTCAAAATACCATTCCTGCAATTTATCAGAGCATTAGAAGTTGCAAGAAATGGACGGCCTAATATAACAGGAATTTGAACATTTGGATTTGAAATAGGATGTGTGTCCAAAACAATAAAATCAACAGGGAAGTAAAAATTATCAATTTGAACCAAAACATCTTCAACTATCCCTCGAGGAATTTTTACAGAACGATCAGCTAGTTCAAGTGTAACAAGTGTTTCCTTGAGTTCACCTAAACCTAACTGTTGATAAACAGAAAAAGGCAAAAGATTAACACTAGCACCAAGATCAAGCAATGCACGTTCTATTCTAGTGTTTCCAATGATGCATGAGATTGTTGGACATCCAGGATCTTTGAATTTTGGTGGAGTAAGGTGCTGAATGATTGAGCTCACACTTTCCGTCAGAAATGCTTTCTTTTGTACATTATGTTTCCTTTTAACTGTGCACATGTCCTTCAAAAATTTAGCATAAGATGGAACTTGTTTGATTGCATCCAATAAAGGAATGTTAATCTTAACTTGTTTGAAAAGTTCATATATTTCTGCATTTTGATTCAAATTCTTTATTGTTTGCAACCTTTGAGGAAAAGGAGCAGGATGCATACCTTTTTCTTTGTCCAAATTTTCAAGAAGTTCAGACTTACCATCATCCTTACCATTACTTTTCGGAGGGGAAGGATGATCTTGGTCTTTTGATGGAATGTTTTTGTCAATTGCCTTTCCACTTCGAAGAGTTGTGATAGAACTGGCATTTTCCTGTTGAGTTTCATTGGAGCAAGAAACAAAACATTGAGTAGAAGGGTTAGGCTGAGGTTGAGCAGGAAACTTACCTTTTTCTTGAGTGCGTAATGAAGCTGTCAATGTGGACAAGGTGTTTTTGATCTCATTGATGTCCTGTGAAGTCCGGTTATTCACATTTGCTTGTGTTTGCATGAATGCTTGCAATGTCTCTTCCAAGGTTTGTACACGTGAAGGTTGATAGGAAAAAGTGTTGCCCGGCTTTTGAGATTGTGGTACCTGAACATGATTATTATTCCGCCAACTGAAGTTGGGATGACTTCTCCATTCAGGGTTATACGTTTCAGAGTAAGGAGAAGGAAAAGGCTTTTTAAATGTGTTTATGGAATTTACTTGATCATGCAACGCTTCTTTAAGAATGGGAATGTTTGGACATTCAGAAGTGGGGTGTCCCATGATTTCACAAATTCCACAACTTTCTTCATTTTTAACCGTTTTGACTTCTTTTACTTCTCTAAGTTCCATGGCTTCAATCTTTCTAGCCAAATTAGCTACTTTAGCTTTTATTTCAACTTCTTGACTAAAATGATATTTACCTCTGTTAGAAAAAAGATTAGATCTATTGGAACTTTCAGAGGAATTATCTGTGTGCCAGGCTTGAGAGTTATCTGCCAAATGGTCTAGGTAGTCAAAGGCTTCTTCAGGTTCTTTTTCTAGAAACTCACCGTTACACATTGTTTCAACAAATTGTTTAGTTTCGGGAGTTAAACTTTCATAAAAGAAACTAATAAGACGCCATTTTTCAAAACCATGATGTGGACAAGAACTTAACAAATCTTTAAAACGCTCCCAGCACTGAAAAAATGCTTCATTTTGATTTTGATTGAAATTTTGAATCTGTCTTTTCAAAGCAGTAGTTTTATGTGCTGGGAAAAATTTCTTTAGAAACTCAGTTTGTAATTCTTGCCATGTGCCAATTGACCTTGGTTTTAAATTATGAAGCCAAATTTTTGCTTTATCTTTTAAAGAAAAAGGAAATAATTTTAGCTTGACAATTTCATTTGTACATTGTTGGTCATTAAAGGTGACACATACATCTTCGAAGTCTTTTAGAAACGAGTAAGCATTTTCTGATTCTAACCCATGGAAATTTGGAAGCAAAGCTATCATACCTGGTTTAAAATGAAAGTTGTTTGCATTGAGAGGAAAAATAAAACAAGAGGGTGATGAGCTTCGAGTTGGTTGCAAGTAGTCACGCATGGTGCGTACTTGTCTGTTCTCATTTTCAGCATGAACACTTTCATTGTCAGCCATGGTATGAGTTGTATTAGAAAGATTACCTGAAAAAGTTTCACAATAAATTCTAACTAAACGACGAGATCTAAAATCACGTCGCCAAACAAGCATAAAACAAAGTTAATATACAGATTAGGCGGTATAACCAGCCAATACAAATAAAACAAAGTTAATATACAATATAAATATAAATATATAGAAAATTAGGCGGTATAACCAGCCAATAAAAATAAATATACTTATAAACTTATATACTTAGTATTGCCTCCCCGGCAACGGCGCCAAAAACTTGATGGAGACTCAATTAAGAGTTGTAAACCCAAGTGCAGGTTATGTTCAAGTAATAAATTCTCGGGTGTCCGAGGTCGAACCACAGGGAAGCGTATTAGTAAGTATAAGTTTATAAATATATAAGACAAAGAAAGTAAACAAGATATTAGGGAATCAACAACAAAATAAGATAAACAAGATATTAGAGAACAAAATAAACAAAATATAAAAGAAATTAAACAAGATATAAAAAAAACAATAAAAAAGATGTTGAGGTTAGAGAATCCACTCTTGGTGTTATGCTAAGATTAATCTTGTTTTATTACACAATTGAAATCCACACATAAAGGAGGTTCCAATCGGAAGGTTTAGCAATTTAGTCCAAATTGTCCAACGTCCATAGCATATGATATTATGTTCATTTGGTGTCCTCAAAACTCATAAAAAGAGTCCAAGCATTCCTTATGCCAAGGTATATGTCTACAACAAATCAAGGTTATGAAACCAAGCATTTATTGTGCCATTTTCTTTGTCAATAATGAATCAAGATCCCTACTTTGCAAGTATGATTTTAAACCAAAAGAAAATATTATCTATAATAGTGTTTATAAATGATAATTCATTTTAGCTCATGTTTAAGAGACTAACCTTAGCATTTACCAAGAGCTTCACCTCATCACCTCAACAATATGATTAGCAACACATACTAGATATGAATAAAATGAAAAGAAATGTAAGAAGCATAAGTAAATAAAAAAAAAGAAAACTAGAGAAAGGAAAGAAGAAGAAAACTTAGAGAATTTTATTACAATGGCTAATATCCTACCAATGTATATTATATCCTAATACTCATCCAAGGCCCTCTATTTATACACATTTTGGAGAGCTAAATGACAAGAGACAAGCTTTATAAATTTCAAAGGTAGGTATAATAGGTGGGTGCATTTTTCTAAAAATTTTCGTCATGTTGTATGACAATTCTGATCATCCAGCTTGATGGTCGATTTTGTCAATGTTGGATGCTCGATCTGATCCAATGGTCTTCTAGAAAAATATGCCCCTATCAGTTAGTGATCCATAGCCGTTGAAATCAGATCATTTGCTCATGTGGATCGGAATATATGGTCAAAATACCAAAACGGTGCAGAACAGACGTCATTGCACATCAGCCAACTTGATGGTTGATTTCGGTAGGGAAAACGACTCCGTTTCAAGAAGTGTAAAATATGAAAAAGATAGATATGCCTCTTAACTTTGCACTGTCAAAATTTCAGCCTTAATGCTTTGGTGAAACTCCAGATATAGCTGATATGGCAAAAGGTGTCGGAACTGGAACTGAATTGGATTTGCCCTTAATTCTTGATTTAACCTAGTAATCTGAAATCACTCAAAGAAACTCATGAAAAACACCAAATTACATAAAAATATAAAAGATCATAAACACAAGTAGACTAAGCAATAATAACTCGTATTTGACACAAAACAATAATAAAACATAACTAAAAACTATATAATTATACGAGTTATCACCACCCATTCTGGATATTTTGCCAGCTCTAAGAATCCAGCATCAAATTGCTTCTTCACCTCCTCTTTTATCTTTAACAGCATGTTGGGCCTCAGTCTTCTCAACTTTTGCTGAATTGGCTTGCATTCTGGCCTTAAAGGGAGCTTATGAACCACAATATCGGGATCTAACCCTGGCATGTCTTGGTAAGACCATGCAAATACATCCGCATATTCCTGGAGCAAAGCTATCAATTCACCTTTTATTGATGATGATAATGATGTTCCGATTTTGACTTCCTTTATCTCTTCACCATTTCCCAGATTTATCATTTCCAATAATTCCTTATGAGGAAGTACTTGTTTCTCCTCTTGTTCTATTTTCCTTAATAGATCCAAAGGTAGACCATAATCCTCAGTATCTTCGTTAGCCTCAAAATCACCCGTGCAAATGGGTCTTTCAAAATCAATTTTAGAATTACTGACAGGAATGTCCTCATATTCCGTATCCGCCCACCTATAAATAGGTGGAGAAGAAACAATATAGGAAAATATATAATGAAAACTAAATAAATAACAAAAATGAAAGAATATAGACACATCAAATATGGATAAAATGCATTGTGCTTATTATTTATTGAATGAAAATTTTTAAAAAGCCCATTACAGAAAAAACTCTTAATATCTCTGGGTAAAGATAATTAAGATTGCTTTTTAAAAAGTATTACGTTGGAATAGACTTAAAAACTATGGGCAACTCAGCACTCCAGTTGGTTAGTCTATATACTGGTGGACAAGGTCGCACCATCCAGTTAGCATTCTCTCTTTCAATTCCTTCTTCCTCAATTGTACAGATCTCCACATCATACATCTGCTCTTCCCTATTCACCTAGAATCTCTCGAAGGCTTGCTCTATCATTACGAGCACATCATCAGAATTCTTTTCTTCGAACAGAGAACCGGCTGAGCCAAAGCTGTGAAGGATAGGTGGGAATGTTATAGGCTCCCATTCAATATCCATACCCGCAAGACGGGCCATCCTCCTTTGTCGGTTCCTTTCAACTTGTTTCATTTTCTCATGGGCCTTCGGAAGATACCCTAGGCCAAACCGGTCTTTCTTTCCTATTACTTCTATTGCTCGAGCCATTCCTTGAAGATATTTCCCCAAACCTTTTCCAACCCTGCAGCTTTTTCCCACTGTGGTTCTTACTCCCAGCCTTGTGTTTTTGGAGAACCTTGGTTTCAGAATTTTTCGTCCTTCAGCGAAGAAAACTGCATTTACGAATTCCAAAGACCGAAAAGAACACTCTACGGCATCTTCATTGGGTTCAACATAAGGAGATTCAGTAGTTGCGGAGGCTATTATGTCTTATTCTCCTGATACTGTGATCAAACGGCCCTTCATCACAAATTTCAGCTTTTGGTGGAGAGGCGAGGGTACAGCCCCAGCTAAATGTATCCATGGCCTTCCCAACAAGCAATTATAAGATGGATTAATATCCATGACCTGGAAGTTCACCGTATAAATGCACGGGCCTATCTCCAGAGGAACTTCAATGGTTCCCATAACCTCTCTCCTTGTTCTATCAAAAGCCCTGACCACTGTGCAACTTGGTATCATATGAGATATATCCACTGGCAATTTGGATAGGGTTGCTAAAGGCATCACATTTAGTGAAGAACCATTATCCAAAAGGACCCTTGATAATATGTGCCCCTTACAAGTGGTAGTTATATGGAGAGCTTTCGTTGACCCAATACCATTGGGTGGTATCTCCTCATAGCTGAAAAATATATAGTCGTTTGCTGCGATGTTTCCCACCAGCCTGTCCAACTTTTCTACTGATATATTATTAGCCACGTATGCATGACTCAATACTCTTAACAGGGCATTTCTGTGTGGTTCTGAATTCAAAAGCAAGGATAAGATTGAGATTCTAGCTGGTTGATGCTGCAGTTGTTCAACCACGCTATACTCACTGTGCTTTATGAATTTTAAGAACTCATAGGCTTTCTTCTCATATACTGGTTCTTTCATTATAGTAACCAGGGCTGATCCCCTCTATGTTTCTTTTGGCAAATCCATCTCAATATGGATTCGCTCGACTACCTTCTTCCCTTTATCTACTCCTCTGTTTTTCCCTGCAAACCCCTGTTCAGCAACTTCCGGAGCATAACACCTTTCGCTTCAGGTTAAATGCCCCATACCTGTGATATCCTGCTGACTTGAAAAGCCAGGCATAACCATGCTGCAGTCGTATTTCCATGATACAGCCTTGTTTTCCTTGTATGAAAAGGAAACAGCTAAAGCAATGATTAACTTGGGCGCATTTTCCTCAATGACTGGCATAACTTTCTCCTCCGGTTCATCATAATAGATGATCAGGGGTCTTCCTATCCCATAGCCACCTGCATTTTCAATGACTTCTATTTTCTCCTCTATCTCCTCGTAGAATTGGGCTTCTCCATTATCCATCATCCTTTGGACTTTAACCCGAAAGTCCCCGCAATCTTGTATGTCATGGCCTCCACACTTATGGAACGGGCACCAATTATGCACCCTTTTTGCAACCATTTTCAGACTATCTGTATCTTCCACTAATCCTGCCTTGACTATTTCAACCCATACTGTCAACATCGGAGTCTTGACTTCCCTAATATCCCTTTTTAATCTTCTGCCTTCTCCAATTAATATTGCATTTACCTGATTCCCAGTATGATAGTGCAATGGGTTTTCAGCTACATTCGGCCCATTTTTTGACCCAAACTTCACAACCCCAGCATTGATCAGGCTCTAGACTTTCTTTTTGAAGGCCAGGCAATCTTCAATTGAATGTCCTTGGATTCCCGCGTGGTATTCGCAGTTAGTGTTTGCATTGTACCACCTTGGATATGGAGGTGTCAGAGGTTTGAGGTACACGGGTGCAACAAGTTGACCCTGCAATAGTTTTGGATATAGCTCACCGTAGGTGGTAGGAATCAGATCAAATTGGGTTTTTTGATCGTTCCTTGGTGAACGTTGATCGTTGCGTGCAGGATCCTGAGTGTTTGGGACAGTATTTCTAGGAAGGGTTATTTAAGGGGATATACCAGTTGGGAATGGCTGTTGTGGTATATTGGTGTAGGGGAATAGGTTTTGGGTAAGGTGGTTGACATTGGGGTAATAAGGATTATACCCCGGGTATGGTGTGTAAGGTGTCAGAGGTGCATAAGGTGTGGTAAGAGTATAGGGCCTTGGTGGTGTGTATGGTGTAGGAGGTGTATAGGGGTATTGGCTGAAGCTTACTCCATGTGTTTCCTCCTTCTTCTTTGCAGGAAAAGCTCTATTTGGGGTAGCAGACTCACCCCCTTCCATTTTTCCATTCTTAATAGCTGACTCAATCATTTCCCCAGATATTACCATATCTGCAAAGTCCTTGGTAGCGCTTCCCACCAATTTGTCATAATAAGGTGCTTTCAAGGTGTTGATGAAAAGCACTGTGGTTTCTTTGCTAGTTAAAGGGGGTTGCACTTGTGTGGCCAGATCCCTCCACCTCTGCGAATATTCTTTGAAGCTCTCATTGGACCTCTTTTCCATATTCTGTAATGACAGCCTATCAGGTACCATGTTAGACATATGCTTATAATATTCCATGAAAGCCCTGGCCAAATCCGTCCATGAACGAATCTTGGTACGACTCAGTTGATTGTACCACCGGGTTGCTGACCCTGTCAAGCTATCTTGGAAGCAATGAATAAGCAATTTCTCATTATCATCATGCCCTGTCATCCTTCTGCAGTACATGGTCAGATGAGCTGATGGGTTAGTGGTCCCATTATACTTTCAAAGTCTGGTACTTTGAACTTTGGGGGAATTACTAGATCGTGTACCAAGCTTATCTCTTTGGCATCCAAATTGCCAAATAGCTCTGTCCCTTCAACTGCCTTTAACCTTTCCTCCAGCAACTGATATTTGTTCTGAGATTCAGCATTTTTGACCCTCTTCAATTCAGTCATTTTGGCCCTTTCCTTTTCTGCCATTTCTTCGAATTTTGAAACCTCAACCTCAATTGGATCAACTCCGATATTACCCCTTTTAGGACCGAAATTTTGTGCTTTGGCTGCTGGTTGGATATAAATGTAGGATGCTGCCCCAGTTGGGAATTCATTTCCCACAGGTTCGAATGTCTGACCATTTCTCTGTACCACTTCTAGTCGATCTTCCTGGTTCACTGCCCCCATTCCGATAGCCGAATTTTCTCCTGGCCATTTTTGCCTCATCATGGTGCTCATCATCTCCATGAGTTTTGTCATTTGTTCTCGTGTCTCCTCTTGAGACTTAGCTAACTGTTCTTGCAGCTCTTTTTGAATTTTTTCCATCCTCTCAATTCTAGCAAGCTGATCGTTTTCCATGGCTCTTGCACGAGATCGAGTATTGTAAGGGTGTTGAAAGTCTGATTATTTTTGAGTGCAACCAATTGTACCTTTAGTTTTAAAAACCATGGATCAGAAATTATTGACACAGTTCTTATTTTATAAAAAATGAATGAATGAATGAACAAATGTTAGTGAATGCACAACTAAGTAAATGACTAAGTGTATGAACTTAAATGACTAATTATAAATAATAAATGAATGGACAAATAAATAAATGACTAAGTGTATGACCAATTTATAAAGAATAAATGAATAAATGATTATGAATATAAATGAATGAACAAATAAAATGAAATATATAAAAGAAAGAACAAATGAATGATGAATGCATTTAAAAGTATTGGCCCCGGGATAACTCCAACCAAATGATCTTTCATTGATTTCCTGGAACTAAATACATAAAAAAAAAAATCCCTGCTTAAAACAATATGATAATCTGTCTCTCCTAAAAGCTATTACAAAATACTGGTCCTATTATAACTCCCTCTGATGCACCCAAAAGAGTGTATCTTATTTAACCTTGCACTAAAAAGATCAATTGTAAGTATAATGATTAGCAAGGGTCGAGTCCTCAGGGATTGGATTTTAATCTATGAGTTATTAGTTTATAACTTACGTTCAAAGAAAACAATAAAAGAAAAGGGGTTTTTGAAGCCAGATTTAAACTAAAGTAAATAATAAGAATAAGATGTAAGGCGGTATAACCAGCCAATAAAAATATATATACTAAATTAGGTGGTATAACCAGCCAATAAAAATAAAACAAAGTTAATATACAAATTAGGCGGTATAACCAGCCAATAAAAATAAATATACTTTTAAAAATAAGCAAACTAGAAAAGTAAGAAAACAAGTAAGTAAGAAGAATCAAATATGAAAAATATGGTTAAGGTTTCATTCTCCACCACTAGACATCATTAAGAATCAATTTCAGATCTATCAATATCAACCAACTATCAAAGTTAACAACCGTAGATAACAACAAGCTCTGTTATCCCAATCTTTCCTTAGTTTGTCGTTAAATAGAACAAGCTCTCTATTTAATCTCTAACCATTAAACAACCTAGAATAAGCTCTCTAAATTCAATTTAATGGCAGCTTTATGATGAGAAAGATAGGTTGATCTAAGCAACAAACACATAAGCTCGGATTGTTCAACTTAGGTTATGTTCCACTTTGCAATTATTGAAAACTTGACCATAATCATTAATCACAAATTGCCACTTATGAATAGGAAATCAAGACAATTACACGGATCAAGACTCCTAGACTAGTAATAGATAATTATCAAGATCAATCTAGTTGTACACCTAAATAAATCAAGACAACATCATGAACAATTCTTGTAGAAGAACATAAGCAACTTTGATAGAAAATTAATGATAGATAGAATCTGAAAATCAATCACAAAACATGTCTAGGGCTTTGAAATCACCCTTAACCAAATAGAAGTTTAGCCTAGCATAGGCATTGTAAACATAAACATAAAATTAAAGAGAATCTAAGAAGGAAATAAAAGAAAGAAAGAAAGAAGAAGAAGAAAATAAAGAAAAAGAAAACTAGAGAAAAGAAAGAAGGAGAAAACTTAGAGAATTTTATTACAATGGCTAATATCCTACCAATGTACAATATGATCCTCTACAATCATCCAAGGCCCTCTATTTATACACATTTTGGAGGGCTAAATGACAAGAGACAAGCTTTACAAATTTCAAAGGTAGGTATAATTGGTGGGTGCATTTTTCTAACAATTTTCGTCATATTGTATGACAATTTTGATCAGCCAACTTGATGGTCGATTTTGTCAATATTGGAGGCCTGATCTGATCATATGGTCTTCTAGAAAAATGTTCCCCTGTCAGTGACTGATCCATAGCAGTTGGAATCAGCTCATTTGCTGATGTGGATAAGAAGATATGGGCAAAATACGAAAACAGGTCAGCACAGACGTCATTGCACATCAGCCAACTTGATGGTCGATTTCGCTAGGGAAAACGACTCCGTTTCAAGAAGTGTAAAACATGAAAAAGATAGATATGCCTCTTAAATTTGCACGGTTAAAATTTCAGCCTTATTTCTTCAGTGAAACTCCAGATATAGCTGATACGGAAAAAGGTGTCGGAACTGGAACTGAACTGAATTTGCCCTTAATTGTTGATTTAACCTAGTAATCTGAAATCACTCAAAGAAACTCGTAAAAAAACACCAAATTACATAAAAATATAAAATATCATAAACACAATTAGACTAAGCAATAATAACTCGTATTTGACACAAAACAATAATAAAACATAACTAAAAACTATATAATTATACGAGTTATCACCCTCGGATCCTGGACCTTCTTCACTGCCCTCTTTTGATTGCCTTACTTTTCCATCTGATCCCTACTTGTTCACGACCCTTTGACGTGTCAGCAGAAGCATCGTCGTGTAAGCTTTCCCTAGCTTGTTTCTCAAGTTGATTTGCTCGGGCTTCCTCATGTTTTGCTTTTTCTGCCCAATAGTTCTTCTTCTTCTTGAGGTTTCTGATTTCTTGTTCCATTCCCCGGAAGTCTTAAGGGTCCCCTCGAATTTGAGCTCGAAACGACATCTCTTGTTCTCCAAGTGTAATTCCTGAAGATCGCTTTGAACAGTGGCATGCTCTCTCTTGATCTTTTCCTTTTCTTTTTCTCGGGCCGCCTCTCTATCTTTCATATCCTCAAGCTCTTCTTGCAATCGGGCAATTTCCTTGCTCATTTGGGTCTTTTCTTTTTCAAATTCTGCCCTTGCGATTTCTAACTCCGATGGCACTTTCTTGGGCGGCGAACTCAAATGCTGAACTTCTTCCCCATCCGATGTCAACAACCTATCATTAACCCTCGATTCCCTCCATGTTAGGTAATCAGGTGTAATGATATCGGCATATCTAGCTACCTCCACCCGATGAGTTTCCTTCCATGCCACCACAATCTCACATACCTTTCCCGAATATCCATCTTCTCTGTAAGCAAATTCCAAATTACTAAGGTCATGGGTCATTGGAGTAAACTGACGAGATTCTGATTGCCTCAGTACTAGCAGTGGTGCATAGCTCACTCCTTCCCATACTCCCAATAATGGAACAGAAGCTTTATCTCCATATTTATATAATGTCGGCGTAGGAGCTATCCATGGAGCTCTCCAAACTATCACCTCAGCCCTAATATTCCGAAATATGTTGATCCATTGCTCCTCAGTCCTATTCTCAAGCCAATCCCTCTTAAGAGATTCACCAATTGGTGCAAAATATTTCCAGTATGAGCGAAGAGGGAAATTTTCCTGTTTACAAAAATGGCTCTGAACCCATATGTAGAGGAGCTGTATACAACCTAGAAAATGACCTTTGCCTTCCCATCTACAGAAATTCAGGGATCGAATTGTTTCTGCTATGATTGCTGGGGCTGGGTTTATCCTTTGCTCAAGCCTCTCAAAAACATCAAATACTGCCACATCCACATACCCTAATGTCTTCGGGAAGATAACTAAACCATAGATAGCCAAAGCAAAAATATTCCTAACTGTCTCTTTACTTGAATGGCTATGGATTAAGGTCCGTAAAATGTCCCATGATATACAGTAGCTTACCCCTTTTCGGACAACATGGCTTTCGACCCAATTTCTTTCCACTCCCAGAATTTTAGACACATTTTTCTTGAAACCCGACGTCTTTGTATCCTTTAAGTAAATACGGTCGGGAATAACATTCTCAATATGCAGCAAGATCGAATACTCCTCTAAGGTTGGAGTCATATCCTCTCGGTTGAAGGTAAAACACCGATAAGCGGGATTCTAGAATTGCACCATAGCCCGGATTACCTCACCACTGACCTTAACCTGAGCTAACAGTGCTATGTCCCCGTATGTCTGAGTGAAGGCTTCTTTTTTCGATATGTTCCACTGATTCCATATATCTATCAATCCCGGAGATCATTTTACTTGATAGTAAGATCAACCTCGGCTGTCAATGCTGACACATATCCCATCTTCAAACAATCCCCATTATCCTGTTGACCTTTCTCGGACTGTTTCCTAACCTCTAAATGCTTCTCCACCACTGAGACACTCTGACCCTCCATGAAAGCCCTTTTGGTTGAATAATATCCCGAGACCAATAACCTTCAAATGTGCAAAAATGATGACAAGAATGCAAAAAAGAAACAAAAAAACAACAACAAAAAGAAAATGAATTAGTAACGGGAATAAATACGAATAATACAAAAAAACATATAATTCAAAGCAATAATTATCCCTGAGGATGCCAACAAAATTTCAGCATTATAACACCCCGGGGATGAAATATCAACATTTATTACGGGCATTGTGATGTACGTTCATCATTGTCCGAAAAAATAAACTTATTCGGAAAGTAGAATAGAAGGTAAAAGGATTGGAAATATTCCTCCATGTGTTCTTAACTTCGGGATATCTAATTGGAAATTCGGCATGGCTTCGCCTAGGTTTACTATATGAAGGTGAATGAGTTCTAAAAGCCCCGAATTGTTCCTCACTGTCGTCGGTGAAGGCTAGTAAGGCACCCCGATAAAAGCGGGTTCAATTCGTTAGAGTCTATTTCCCTAGCCCATGCGGATTGTTAATCATGAAGGCTTAGGTAATTTAGTACTCCGGAAGTGTTTCACTAGCCCATGAGAATTGTTAATCACGAAGGCTTAGTTACTTTGCTCCCACCTAAAAGGACGGAACCCGGGTATAGGATTCATGATATGCAAATGCACGAGTAGTGTGTGAGGAGAAATAACAAACCTTTAACCACCTATTCTACATTCCTTATTCTAAATGCCCCAACAAGATTAAACAACATAAATCATCAATTAATCAATAAATGAATATATGCACCAAAATAACCAGAGAACAATTATAATATGTATGCACATGAATATGGACATACTTAAAAACATTTTATTATTTTTGAAATTATCCTTATTTTTTTTAAAATGTGGGAATTAAAACTAAATGCCAATTAAACCAACAAAACCGAGACTTTGATAACACACGACTAATTCTAGGCCTGACTCTCTAATTGTCCCCAGTGGAGTCGCCAAGCTATCGCAACCTAAAAAATAACAAGTCTCATCGCAAGACTTTCTTATTCGTTAAGCGTGACATTAAAAAAAGAGAGGAAAAGTCGACTTAATTCCTCTAAAAAATGAAGGTTTTGAAAATGACCTTAAAAAAGACATGGAATCGACACCAATCTTTTTTAGCTAGGTGTGATCGGCCACCTATTAAAATCGATTTCATAAAAATATTTTAAAAAATTAATTAAAACATTTTTAAAACCAATTTCAAATCTGCGTTTTAAACCAAAGAAAAAAAAACGGGTTCGGGACTCGGTTACGTGCGGGGAAGGATTAGCACCCCCACAACGCCCGTATAAAACGGTACCTTATTAATCGTGTGTTATCTCAAGTCTCGGTAAAAAGTTGGTTTTAAATTTAGTGTTTCAAGTTAATTCCCAATTTAAAGAAAAATAATTCCATTTTTTAATTGAAAATGATCCGGAATTTATAAATTCAAAATTTTCCTATATTCCCCAACAAACGTGGCAAAATATAGAAATTTTTATTAATTTGGAAAACTTTCCGAATCATTCTCTTTTTAAAGAAGATATTTCGTTATTAATGATAATTGATGATATCCTCCCTAGCAAACCCGACAGAGAACTCATGATTTATTTTAACTCGGGAATATCTTTATTTTATTGAAAATAATTAGCTTTTTGAAAACATTTTAATAGATATGAATATGTATATGCATAACATAAATAAAATGACATAGCAAAATCTAAATAATATAATGCACCCTAAATGATATGATATGATTTAAATGTCTTAGCATATTCTAAATGAAATGAAATATCCTAAGTTATACGACATATTCTAAATGAAATGAAATGACCTAGGTAACATAATATATTCTATATGAAATGTAATATCCTAAGTCATATGATATATTCTAAATGAAATGTAATATCCTAAGTCATATGATATATTCTAAATGAAATAAAATATCCTAAATGACATAATATATCCTAAATGAAATGAACTGACCTAGGTAATATAATATATTCTACATGAAATGAAATGACCTAAGTAACATAATATGTTCTATATGAAATGTAATATCCTAAGTAACATAATATATTCTATATGAAATGAAATAATTTAAATGACATGGCAAATATGAATGATATGACATATAATTTAAATGACATAAAATATAAAATAATGCTATCATATAATATGCATGAAAATAAAAATGAAAATAATACTGCATGAACATAGTATATGCTAAATAATATGACAAAAATAAATAAATAAAAAGCATAGGATATCATGAAATATTTCAAATCATATAATAAACAATATAACATAACTCAAAATCATAACAATATCATAGAAATTATCATAGCAAAAATCACATATTATATAAAATGCACGAATATGGAAAATGCAATGCATGAAAATGTATTTTTTCCTTTAATTAAGGAAATCCGTATATCTAAAAAGATATCCGGCTACCTTAGGAAGATATGTCAAATTAAATATTCTAAAACCAAAATACTTTGTGATTGTTTGAAAACAATTTTGAAAAGCTTAGATTAAAAATAAAAAAACTGGGCTAAACCTTTTTTAAATGGCTCTAATTTCCTAAGTTTAAAATCCCGGACTTGACCACCCTTAACCCGAGACTTAAAAAATCATTTTTAGAGTTTAAAAAAAGCTTAGAAACTACCCTAAGTCAGTAGCTAAACTTCCTAATCAGCTCCCTCTAAGTAACTTAACCAAAACAGAAAAATGATTTTTCCTTAAATTCAATTCTTACTCCACTGTCCAGTTTTAAGCCACGATTTTTTATCCTATTTTTACAAATTCTAAAAAATTCTAAAACAAATACTGGAGACTCAGGACATGTAAAAATACACGGAAAAAAATCAGCTTAATTTTTTGATTGCAGATGAATGCCCAGAAAAATCGGGAAAGTACGAGTACTGGATGAAAAAACTGTTTTGCCAAAACACATTTTTTTGCCTTTGATAAAATCACTTAAAAATCAAAGTAAAATATTTAAGACTAACAAAATGACTCACAAACAGTAGCTAGGACTTTTGAAAAGTTAGGCAAAAATTGGCTAAGTAAGAAAAATCACAAAGGTAGAATAATTAATTTGACAACTCCTTAATTTTCCACATGTATGCTCAAGAGAGCATGACTTTGAACCATTAATTGGCTTAAGTCATTAGTCAAGTGGCATGAACATGAAATGCATGAAAAAATACAGCAAATATGATGCATGAAATGCATGAGTTTAAACCTAAATGTCATGAAAAAATGCATGGCATCAATATAGTGACCTAGACCTAAATGAACTTGCATGGCATTTAATGCAACCTAGGTCTAAAATGCATGGACATGCATGGAAAAATAAACCAAACCTAATAACTAAAACATACATGGAAATAACACAAACACAAGACATGCTTAAACCAAAAACTCAACCAAATGTCATGAAAATGTAAACCTATCAACTAACATAGCTAAAATGCACATACAATGTAAAACACATGGAGTAGCCGAATGGCCTCAAGCTCCAACAAACATGGCATTTTCACAAAGACTTGGTATACTTAAACTAAATACTCAAACAAATATCATGCAAATGCAAACCTATTAACTAACATAGCAAGAATGCACATACAATGTAAAACCCATGGAGTAGCCGAATGGCCTCAAGCTCTAACAAACATGGCATTTTCACGAACACTTGATATACATAAACTAAATACTCAAACAAATGTCATGCAAATGCAAACCTATTATCTAACATAGCAAAAATGCACATACAATGTAAAACACATGGAGTAGCCGAATGGCTTCAAGCTCCAACAAGCATGGCATTTTCACAAACACTTGATACACTTGAACTAAAACATCAACAAATTTAAATATTATGGAAACAAAAAATTAAAAATGCAAGAACATGATAATAAACTTATAAATGACAACAAACAAGCAATCAAATTAAAAAAATCCTCAAGTATATATAGTTGGAGAATATTTAAAGCATCAAGACTAAAGAAAATAACATGAATAACATGAGAAATCAAACAAAACAACAATACTAAAAAATATAGGTCATTCGCCCATAGTAAGAAAATAAGAAAAAAATGTAAAAAAACTTGTTTAAGAAAAAGATGAAGAAAGAACTTAAAAGGAATATAAAAAAACAGTTATTTAAAAAGAAAACTCACCAAATAATAATCAAAATAGCAAAAACAAGAATGGAAAATCAAGAAAGTGCAAGAGTTTGTGCTAAAAGCAACCTCAAAAAGCTATATTTCAAGCTTTATCTCTTGAAACTTTCCTTTCTTTTCTAAAATTTTTCTTTTTGCTTTCAACCAAGGAGAGAAAAACTAAGCAAAACCAAGAAGAAATCTGAAAATGAAGTGAAGAAAATGAAAGTTCCCCTCCCCCCTTTAGGCTGGCCGAATGCACCCTCTCTCCTCCTAGGATGTTGTTATTTTGATTCCAACCAATTTCCATCCAAGGGCTAGTGATTCAAGGTGAAAAATCATGAAATTATCACCCTTAGATTAGTGTATCAGCTGTCCATAATTACAACTGTTCAAGAATAATGTTGACACTCTCCCTCTTCATGCATTGGCCTATGTGGCTTAATTACAATGGCTTGATCAAAAAAATCTCTAACTAACTCTTAATTCTTGGCCTTTTGATTGAAAAATCAGAAGCTTCCTCCTTCCTTTGGGCCTTAGCATGCCAGCACACTCTTTTCTAGCCCAAGTCTGATTTTTTGAAAGGCCAACAGAAGCCCTTTTCGGTTGCTTGGGTAAAATGACCATTTTGCCCCCCGGATACAAATAAATGGAAAACGAACTCCAAATTAAAATTTTATTTTTTAATACTTTTAAAATAATAAAATATTGAATTCTGGAAGTTTTCAAAATTTTCCGAGTCCGTTTCCTATTTATTTGGATGTTTTCTTCCAAAAATGCCCTTTCACGCCCCCATGTTTTATCATTTTTTAAACGAACTCCAAATCAAGATTTTTCTTCACCAATCCCTTCCAAATAATTTAAAAGTGTGATCTGGAAGTTTTCATAATTTTTGGAACTCATTTGGTATTTTTTTTTGGGATTTATCTGCTTGAATTACTACATAGGGGCTCGGGATTTGGCCATTTTGCGAACGAACTCCGAATCAAGATTTTATTTTGCCAATCTCTTAAAAATAATTTGAAATTAGATTTGAAAATTTTCAGAATTTTTGGAGTCCATTTGCTATTTTTTCGGAATTTATCTTCTTGAATTATTGCATAGGAGGCCCGGGATTTGGCCATTTTGCAAACGAACTCCGAATCAATATTTTCTTTTTCCAATATCTTTAAAATAATTTAAAAATGAGATTTGCAAATTTTCAGAAGATTTGGAGTTCATTTGCTATTTGTTTGGGATTTATCTTCTTGAATTTCAGCATAAGAGACCCGGGATTTGGCCATTTTGCAAACGAACTCCGAATCAAGATTTTCTTTCGCCAATATCTTTCAAATAATTTAAAAATGAGATTTGAAAATTTTCAGAAGATTTGGAGTCCATTTGCTATTTTTCCCAAATTTTCCAATTTTGCCCATTTGCCTCCGAAACCCGGTTTTGCTCAAAACAAGTCCGATTTTCAGATTTTTTTAGAAATGAGCCTTGGGCTATCCCTTTTTGATCATTCCTTATCCATTGGGGGCTTTAGCCTTACCAAGTCGGGCCATTTCTGTAATTTTTCTCGATTTCACCGAAATCCAAAAAAAACCTTAATTCTCGGTTTTCTCCCAGATTGACTTTTCTTTCAGTTTTTCTTTCAAGTGGCTTCTCCATTACCCATAGTCAGTGCTTATATTTCATTTGGAACCTTCAATTTTGACCAATTCGATCGTTTAAGCACTTTTCCCCAAATTTCTCGGATTAGGGTTTTCTTTCTACTAAATCTCCATAACCCAACTTCCGAACTCCATATCTTTTGATGTAGACCTCGGATTATCAAAATTATTTCACCATTTTTCAATTGAACTTCAAATCTTGATTTTGAAAGTGGGTTGACTTTTTTAGTAGTTGACTTTTTGAGATTGATTTTATGGGGTTGACTTTTTTCAAGTTTGGCTTTTTATGCTCGCCCTCTTAAACTAAGTCTCAGAGTACCACCTGCAGGATGAAAAAAGTCTTTTTACATTCTGAAACATCAATTTAGGAAGAAAACGTACATGTTTTAGTGGTCCGGACAAAATTAGGTGTCTACAATCATCTCTATGAACTCTATAGGTCACCTTCTCCTCCTCAGTTGCATCAGCAGTAGGCTCATCTGAGATGGGCTCATCAAGAACATAAGCTTTATTTTTCTATGTCAAGACAATCTTAACATTGCGAAACCAGTCAACGAAGTTTGGCCCAGTTAACTTATTAGCATCAAGTATGCTTCTCAGTGATAATGCATTTGCCATTTTAGCGTTTATATCCTATATGAATCAAAACATTTCTTAGTCAATAAATAGCAAGTAGTAATCATTTATGTCAGGCTTTAATACTTAAATGATTATTCTCATTATTTTAACAAAATAATAGCCTTCTACTACTGTCGCAACCTAAAAAATAACAAGTCTTATCACGAGACATTTTTCTCGTTAAATGTGACATTGGGGGAAACAGAGGAAAAGATGACTTAATTCCTTTTGAAATAAAATGAGGGTTTGAAAACATCCTCGAAAAAGAAATGGAGTCGCCACCAATATTTTTTGGCTAGGTGTGATCGGTGTAGACACCTAATTTTGTCCGGACCACTAAAACATGTATGTTTTCTTCCTAAATTGATGTTTTAGAATGCAAAAAGGCTTTTCTCATCCTGTAGGTGGTACTCCGAGACTTAGTCTAAGAAAGCAGATAGAAAAATGTCAAACTTGAAAAAATCAACCTCAAAAATGTTAATCTCGAAAAGTCAACTATTGAAAAAGTCAACCGACTTTCAGAATCAAGATTTGAAGTTCAATTGAAAGATAGTGGAAGAATTTTGATAATCCAAGGTCTACATTGAAAGATATGGAGTTCGAAAGTTGGGTTACAGAGATTTAGTAGAAAGGGAACCGTAGTTCGAGAAATTTGGGGAAAAGTGCTTAAATGATCAAATTGGTCAGAATTGAAGGTTCCAAACGAAAGATAAGCACTGACTACGGGTAATGGAGAGGCTAATTGGAACAAAAACTTAAAGAAAAGTCAATTCGGGAGAAAACCGAGAATTAGGGTTTTTGGTGGATTTCGGTGAAATTTGGAAGAATTACAGAAATGGCCCAATTCGGTAAGACTAAAGCTCCTAATTGAAGGAGAGTGATTAAACAAGGATAGCCCAAGGCTTAGTTTGAAGAAAAATTTGAAAATCGAACTTGTTTTGAGCAAAACCGGGCTTCAGAGGCAAAAAGGTAAATTTGGAAAATTTGGGAAAAATAGCAAATGAACTCAAAAAATTCTAAAAATTTGTAGATATCTTTATTTAATTATTTCAAAGAGATTGGCGAAATAAAATCTTGATTCGAAGTTCGTTTGCGAAATGGCCAAATCCCAGGTCCACTATGTAGAAATTCAAAAGGATAAATCCCGAAAAAATACTAAATAAGCTCCAAAAATTCTAAAAATTTGCAGATCTCATGCTTAAATTATTTGGAAGATATTGGTGAAAGAAAATATTGATTCGGAGTTCGTTTGCAAAATGGCCAAATCCCGAGTCCACTATGTAGAAATTCAAATAGATAAATCCCGAAAAAATAGAAAATGAGTTCCAAAAATTATGAAAACCTCTAGATCACACTTTTAAATTATTTGGAAGAGATTGGTGAAGAAAAATTTGGATTTGGAGCTCATTTAAAATTGGTGAAAGTTCGGGTGCACAAAAGGGCAATTTTGGAAGAAAAAATCCAAATAAATAGCAAATGGACTCGAAAAATTTTGAAAACTTTCAGAATTCAATTTTTTATTATTTCAGAAGTATTGAGAAAAGAAAATTTGAATTTGGAGTACGTTTGCTATTTATTTATGTTCGGGGGTCAAAATGATCATTTTACCGAAGAAATCGAAAGGGGCCAATTTGTAATTAAGAAAAATATGAAAGAAGAAAGAATTGCTGGGATTTTATCTCCTTTGATTAGCCAGCATAAAGGAGAAGAAGGAAGCTTGATGAATTTAATTCCTTAGTCACTATCAAGCTCACATGCTACCACTAGTACCTTGCAAACGGTCCCCCTTCATCCAAAGGCTTAGGTGCCTTGTAGAAAAGTTGAATACACCATTCAATGTCCAAAATTAAATGCCGAGATGGAATTTTTATTTTTCATGAAAGAACCTTCATCTAATGGCCAAGAATGGAAGAGCACAACTCATCCAAAGGTGGACATCCATTCGGCCAAGCAAGAAAGTGCATGGGATTGTTCCTTTTCATCCAATGGCTTAGGCCATGTACAAGGGCTGAGTACACATGTAAAGGGATGGGATTAAATACCAAGATGAATTTTTATTTTTCATGAAAGAACCCTTATCTAATGGCCAAGAATGGAAGAGCACAACTCATCCAAAGGTGGACATCCATTCGGCCAAGCAAGGAAGTGCATGGTTCATCCAATGGCTTAGGCAATGTACAAGGGCTGAGTACACACGTAAAGGGCTGGGATTAAATGCCAAGATGACATTTTTATGTTGTCATGAAAGAATCCTCATCTAATGGCCAAGAATAGAAGAGCACAACTCATCCAAGGGTAGGTAGGCACTCAAAGGGCCAAGCAAGGGAGTGCATGGGATTGGTCCTCTTTTTCATCTAAGGGCTAATGTTATTACAAGGGCTGAGTACACATCTTAAGGGCTGCTATCAATTGGCAAGATGACATTTTTATGTTGTCATGAAAATATCTTAATCTAAGGGCCAAAGTTGGAGGAGAAAAAGGGCACAATCCATGCTATGGTTGAAGGGCCATTCGGCCAAGGCTAAGAGAGGGGGGGCTGAGCAGGTTTTTCACAAGGTTGAAGGCGGGAAGTCAGTAGCTAATTTAGAAAAGAAAGTTTTTGAAAGAAAAAAAAGAAAGATTTTCAAAAGAGAGCTCGAAGGTAGTCATTTCTACCTAGCTCTAGCATAGTTTTCTTCTTGTTTTCCATGTTGATTTCTTGATTTTCCACTTTGTTTTCCTACTACATTTCTCATAGAAATCAAGTTTTTAAAATGTTTACTTAAGTTTTCATTTCTTCTTCTTCATAAAAAATGGTTGAAAACAATATTTGTTTTTACAATGTTTGTGCTTGGCCAAATTTGATGGAATGCTTGCCTTGATTTTTTTCTTTTTTTCTTCTTTGCATGTTGTTGTGAAAAAATGATTTTTAGAAGGTTTTATATAAGTATTTAAGGTTCTGATTTTTTGCAAAAAAAATGAAGGAAAAGAAATGGAAAGGCTTCATGATCTTGACTAGATCAAGTGATTATGGTTTGGGGAGAGGCTATGCCCATTTTGTACCAACCATGGAGCTTAACTATCCTTGTTTTGTTAACTAGCTTTTCTTGTTATTTTTTTTGTATGTTTATGCTTATTTTTTTCATGCTCTTTACATTATTTTCTATGCTATATTTGCTTTTATATTTCTTTTTCATGCTTAATGATTTTTCCTTGTAGGTTCGGCCTTTGTGTTCATCTTGATCATATTGTGCATTTTTTCATGTATCATGTCTTGTATTATAAACATGTTTGCATTTTATATTTGGTCATATGACCATTCGACTACTCCATTTTTGCTTGCCTTGCATGTGTATTTTCATCTTGCTTCTTGACTTGTTTGCATTTCCATGTCATGAGCTTGTGTATTTTGATTTTAGTATGTCATATGCTTGTGAAAATGTCATGACATTATGTATTTTGATATGATTTGTCATGTATTTGTGTTATTTACTAGATAGGATTGCATTAGAGTACCATGTGATCATTCGGCATCTTCATGCATTCCTTGCCTTGTGTGTGCATTTGCATTTTGTTTAGGTACCATGCAAGCTAGGTTTATGCCATGAAATTGTGTATTAGTTTCTATTTGTTCAAGCATTAGTATTAGGTTTATTGGTCATTGTATGTTCATAGTATTGCTATGCATTCTCATTACATTTTAGGTCTAGGCCATATTAGTATTGCCATGCATATTAGGTCTTAAACCATATTGGTATTGCCATGCGTTGCTATGCTACTTACGCCTTAGGTCACATTAGAATTTTCATGCATATTCATAACATATTAGGTCTAAGTCATATTTGCATTATCAAGCATTGCATGCACATTAAGTTAAGATAGCATTTATTTCCATGCAAACTCATGCTAGGCATTTAGGTTATTTTGAATTGTCATGCATTTTCTTTATCATTTAGGCTTTAAACCATGCATTTCATGTCATTTCCACTTGATTTATGACTTAGGCCAATCAATAGCTCAAAGTCATGCTCACTTGAGCATATTTGTGGAAAATTAAAGGGTTATCAAATTGATCATTCTACCTTTGTGATTTTTTCTACTTAGCCAATATTTTTCCAAGTTTTTTTAAAGTTTTAGCTACTGTTTGTAGGTCCTCAGGAGAGTCTCCAACATTTTTACTTTGATTTTTAAATGATTTTATCAAAGGCAAAAAATTGTGTTTTGACAAAATAGTTTTCTCACCAGTACTTGTACTTTACTGATTTTTTTGGGTAGTCATCTTTAATCAGAAAATTAAGTCAATTTGTTTTATTGTAGTTTTACATGTTTTGAGTCTCCAGTATTATTTTTAGATTTTTTTGAATTTTTAAAAAGAGGTTAAAAAATCGTGTGTTAAAACCGAACAGTAGAGGCAGATTTGAATTCAAAAGAAAAAGAATTGTTGAATTTGGCTAAGGCAGTTAGAGGGGGTTGGTTAGAAGCTTTAGCTACTGTCTTAGGATAGTTTCTTAGTGTTTTTAAACTTTAAAAATGATTTTATAAATCTTGGGTTAAGGGTGGTCAAGTCTGGGATTTTAAACTTAGGAAATTAGAGTAATTTTTAAAGGGCTTGGTTAGGGTTTTAATCTTCATTCAAGTTTTTCTTCAAAATTGTTTTCAAACAATCACAAAGTTTTTTGTTTGTTTTTGTTTTAGAAGATTTAATTTGATATATTTTTCTAAGGTAGCCGGTTATCTTTTTAGATATACGGATTTCCTTATTTAAAGGAAAAAAAAATACATTTTCATGCATTGCATTCTCCATGTTCATGCATTTTATTTAATATGTGATTTCTGCTATGATATTTTCCATGGTATTATTATTATTTTGATTTACATTTTATGATGTTATATTGTTTGCCATATGGTTTTGAATATTTCATGCTATCATATGCCTTTTATTTAGTCATTTATTTTGTCACATTATTTAGCATGTTCATGCATTTTGTTATTTTATTTTCATGCATATTTCATGATAGCATTATTTAATGTTTCATATTCCATGTCACTTAGATAATATTCCATGTCATTTAGATTATATTATTTAGAATATGCCATGTCATTCAAAATATGCCATATCATTTACATTTGCCATGTCATTAAATCATTTCATTTCATTTAGAATATACTATGCCATTTAAATTATATCATATCATTTAGGTTGCATTATATTATCTAGACTTTTCTATGTCATTTTATTTATGTCACACATGTTCATATTCATTTTTTTAAATGTTTTGAAAAAGATAATGATTTTCCATTAAATAAAGATATTCCCGCGTTAAAATAATTCATGAGTTCTCTGCCGGGTTTGCTTAGGAGGATATCATCAATTATCATTAATAACGGAATATCTTCTTTAAAACGAGAATGATTCGAAATTTTTTCCAAGTTAATAAAAATTTCGATATTTTGCCACGTTTGTTGGGGAATATAGAAAAATTTTGAATTAATAAATTCCAGATCACTTTCAATTAAAAAAAGGAATTTTTTTTCTTTAAATTGGGAATGAACTTGAAATAATAAATTAAAAACCAACTTTTTACCGAGACTTGAGACAACACATGATTAATAAGGTACCATTTTATACGGGCATTGTGGAGGTGCTAATCCTTTCCCGCACGTAACCGAGTCCCGAACCCGATTCTTCGATGTTCTCTGGTTTATAACGCAGACTTGAAATTTTTTTAAAAAATGTTTTAATTAATTTTAAAATGTTTTACAAAATCGGTTTTAATAGGTGGCCGATCACACCTAGCTAAAGAAGATTGGTGGCGATTCCTTGACTTTTTCCGAGGTTGTTTTCAAACCCTCGACCTTTTATTTCAATCTAGAGGAATTAAGTCATCTTTTCCTCTACTTCTGTTTTCCCCTCACTCGAATGGGTCTCCGTGACGGGATCACATATCGATAGCTTGGCGACTCAACTGCGGACATTAGAGAGTCAGGCCTAGAATTAGTCGTGTGTTATCAAAGTCTCGATTTTGTTGGTTTAATTGGTATTTGATTTTAATTCCCATATTTTTTAAATAAGGAGAATTTTGAAAATAATAAAATGTTTTTAAATATGTCCATACTCATGTGCATGCATTTTATTGTTGTTTTCTAGTTATTTAAGGTTGTATATTATAATTGCTTGTTGGTTAATGCGTTACACTATTCTTGAATATTCTTTTAATAAATTGCTAGAGCATTTAGAACAAGGTTTGTAGAATAGGTGGTGAAAGGTTTGTTGTTCCTCCACACACACCACACGTGCATTTGCATATCATGAGCCTTATACCCGGGCTTCATCCTTTTAGGTGGGAGCAAAGTAACTAAGCCTTCGTGATTAACAATCCGCATGGGCTAGTTAAACACTTCCGGAGTACTAAATTACCTAAGCCTTCGTGATTAACAATCCGCATGGGCTAGGAAAATAGACTCTAACGAATTGAACCCACTTTTATCGGGGTGCCTTACTAGCCTTCACCGACGATAGTGAGGAGCAACTCAGGGCCTTTAGAACCGACCCTCATATAGTGAACCTAGGAGAAGTCATGCCGGATTTTCGTTAGATATACCGAAGATAGGAACACATGGAGGGACATTTCTAAACCTTTTGTTACCTATTTTTACATCTCAAATAAGTTTTGTAAACAGGGCAGAGATGAACGTACATCGCCCGTAATAAGTATGATAATCTGCCCCGAAGGCATCATGATGCCTAAGTGATTTGATACTGTTGGGGCAAATTTTCGTCAACTTTTTGAAATTGAAAATACAAACATTCTTTTTCGAACATTTTTTTTTTTGCATTTTTGCACATTTCATGCATGTTTGAATAGAGCATGTACATTCATGGTTGTATTTTTGATCTCATTCTTTGCAATAAACAATTGGTAATAATCTCATTTGATGATTTCATAAACCAGTAGTGTTACATGAACATTTGCATATTGTACCATAGTAGGATCCACTACTCCAAAATTCTTTCGAAAATAATATGTTTGGTTTTTCAGAGAGAAAACATGTTTAAAAAAACTCATAGATTAAATTTGGAGGCAAATCTTGCATAATGAGATTTTTGAATAATCATGATTTAGGTCCCACCAATTTCGTGTAATCATTGATTTCTTTATATATACCTTTGTGTTAATTCATTTATTCTTTACATGTTACAGTCCTAACATGCATGGTTATTCATTGTAGAATACATTTATGACATGCATGGTCATTGTTTCTATATATCCATGCATTAATTTGCTTATTCTTTATATGCACCATGTCAGCATCAAGTCGCATTCATGACAAACATAGTCATCATAATTTCTCTGTATATGTTCATGCATTAATCATCAGTATATTCATGCACATAAGAATAGAGCATGTACCTTCATAATTGTATTCTTAATCTCATGACATTTTCATTTGCATGAAAGGGGTTCGAGATATGAGGAAAGAATCAGAGGAACGATTGGGTGCTTTGGAACGAAATCAAGAGGAATTTGGACATGAGATCCGGGAGGTGAAAGAACAACTTGTCAAAATGATGAAAATGTTTGAGGATATGGGTAAGAGTAAGGGGGAACTGTCTCAGGGCTCTGCATCACCTTCAGATCAACCAAAACCATTAGGTCCAGAACATACAATCCTTGTTGGATCCTGCACTTGTCAACACTACAAAGGTTGCAACCCTGATGAAATTATGGACAAAATCATGAAAATGATTAAACCCGAGAGCCTGATACCAAGGATAGAAACCTCAGATACCAAACAGTCTCTGTAATTGGTCCTAGGTCCAAACTAGTATCCTCACCTTACTATGGCCCAATTGTCCACTGGGTGGATCACTACGGGACCTCTGTATCCTACTCCATCACCTCCAACTGGCAGTTCATACTATTTCCCTCATCAATTACCTTATCAAGCATCCAGGATAGGAACCTCGAATTATATACAACCTCCAAGGGTCATGAGTCCAAATCCATACCCTTACCTTGTTATTCCACTATCTCCCCGTGTAAACACTCTGGTTTGAACCTTAGTGCCACCGTCAAGTGCCCCAACTCCTAGGCCATTTGTGACTAAGAAACAACCCAAAAACAAGACTCAAGAGCAGTATGATCCCATTCCAATCAGCTACTGAGAGCTTCTCCCTATACTGATCCAAAGTCACATGGTTGCCTGTATCTCGCTGAAACCCCTGTTACCACCATATCCAAAGTGGTATAATCCAAATGCAAGATGTGATTATCACTGTGGAATTGCTAGTCATAGCATTGAAGACTGTATAGCATTCAAAAAGAAAGTACAGTCTTTTATAGAGATCAAGTGGATTGATCCAACGACACTAATTGATAGAGGGCTGGGAAAGCATAATTAGGATTGGGAGATTTACGGCAATGATGTAGAAAGACTTCGGTCTGATATGGTGTAGTAGGATTTCACTTTTTCAGTAGCCGGCTCTTATAGCCTTAGGATGCTAGGAAGAATAAAGTGTTTGTAAAGACAGTTTTAACCATTGCTCAAATTTTGAAAACATGGTTTATACCATTGTGAACGTTGATATGGGAATGAATTGGTTGTGCTTCAAATTTATGAGATGTTGATGATTAAGTTCCTCCGATTCTTATTTCCTCCGTGATATCTCCCCCTTTGCATTTTGCATCTGATCAATTATTATACCATACATTCATACATGCATCTTGGTAGCATCAGGTGATAGTCATGACAAACATAGTCAGCATGATTTTTCTTTATATGTTCATGCACTAATTTGCTTATTACACATCATGTTAGCATTAGGTCGTATTCATAACACACATGGTCAGCATGAGTTTCTTCGTATATACTTTGTGTCAATCATTCATTGTTTACATGCACCATAATTGACATCGTGTTGCATTCATAGTGTATACGTTCATTGATTGGGAAATACACTAAAATATACATGGTCATTCATTGCATATATCTATGCATTGATTTATTTATTCTTTACTGGCAGCATGTTGGCTTCGTGATTGCATTTATTAAATATATAGTCAGCATGTTTTCACTGTACATGTCCATACATCATATTGTTTAGGTTTCATGTGCATCAAAATTGCATTCATGACTCTTTCATCATGACATACATTTGGGGAAATAAAATAGAAGTTGGCTTGGCATTAAGAGTCTTTGAAAGAATTTCCATTTCAAATAAGAGGTATAAGAAGTACTGAGTACCCTTTTAATACAGGCTAGTGCTATGGAGAATGAACAAGTTGCCCTAATTAAAAAAATGGAAAGGGAACAGAAAGAATTGCGAAAACAATTGGCAAAGTCTCAAGCAGAATCTAAAGATCAGATGACTAAATTGATGGAGCTAATGTCCACTGTAATCAAAGGATACACTGAAAACTTGACCACCAGAGAAGGGTTAGAGGCACAAAAGGGTCAGAATGAGGTCGTAATGATGGATGCCCAGAACACAGTTAACCCCGTCAATGTTTTAAATTCAGATGATCTAGCTGAACAGGAAAAGTTGAAAATGGTTGAGTCGATTGAGGCTGAGTTGGCAGATTCCCAAGGGAAATATCAGTTGCCAAATGAAAGCTCCGGGCAGCAAAAAATACAGATATATTCAGGAGTGTAGATGCGAAAGAACGATGCTTGGTCCTCGATTTAGTCATTCCTCCTAAGTTCAAGATCCCTGACTTTGTGAAATATGACGGGACGACCGATCCGTCAGCCCACATCACTATGTTCTGCCAGAAGATGACAAGTCATATAGATAATGATAAGCTTTTGATTCATTGCTTTCAGGATAGCCTCAGCGGATCCGCAATTAGGTGGTATGGTCAGTTGAGCAAGGATCAGATTCACTCTTGGAACGACATGGCTAGGGCTTTTCTAAACCAGTACAAGCATATGACCGACATGGCGCCTGACGTCTCACCTTGGAGAATATGAAGAAAAGAGCTACTAAGAGCTTTAAAGACTATGCGCAGTGGTGGATGAGTCTGGCCGCCCAAGTACAACTTCCCTTAACTTAGAAGGAAACTATTGTCCTTTTTGTGAATACACTGCAGGCCCCTGATATACTTGTCGGCAACACCACAAAGAATTTTTCGAACATGGTAATTTCAGGAGAGATGATTGAGAATGCTATCAAGGATGGGAAAATTGAAAGAGAAAGAACATCCAATACCGAGAGAAATGGGGCATCTGAAAAGAAAAAAGAAGATACCCAAGTTTTGGAAGGCTTTACCCCACCTCCCCAATTCTCCTCGTATCAGCCGTTTTACTCTACCCTGAACAATGTCTCTCATGGTGCTTATCCTTACCAACCAATGCCTGCAACCGTGCTAGCATTTACATCTGTCTATCAATATAACACCCTTGGGAATAATCGAAGGGGGCATTAAAAGCCAAAAAAAAATCAGGTTGACCCGATTCCTGTGACATACAGTGAGCTACTACCTCAACTCATCCAGAATCACCTTGTGACACCCATGCAATTAGAGCCTTTAAAGCCCCCTTATCTGAGCTGGTATAATACTAATGAGTGTTGTGGTTATCATTCTGGAAATCAAGGTCACTCAACAGAGAACTGCTCCGTTTTGAAGTACAAGGTCAGGGACTCATAAAGGCTGGTTCGATAAGTTTTGAAGATGGGAAAGCCAAGTGTCATAAGAATCATGGTGCATTATCATATTAGGATTTCTGATGCATGTAGTTCTATACACTATGATGATGAAAGCACTTGTCTCATGTTGACATCTACATGAAATAAATAAATTTTGAATTTAAATGTTTTGTGTTCATTATGTTTTAATAATAATTTGAATTTGCAAAAAAATGAAACTTTGAGAAAAAAATTTTGGTAAACAATAATAAGGGGTTTTCACGTGAAATAATGGACAGTCTCGAGAATATTGATGATCATTGTTAGAAATGACCTAACACTTTCCTTCTCTCTTTTAGGCTTTCCTATGCCTAAATCCTTTGAATCAAAACTACTTGAAAGACCTAATGCTTCAAAGAATATGATTGATTGGACTTCATAAAACCATTGTCATTGTAGAATAAGCAAAGATGTAGATCCAAGTCTAGGCTAAGAACAAAGGAACGGACCTTTTGAAATTTTTTCGAACTCCTCAAAATTCTAACAAATGAGACATTCTTTCAAGAATTTAGATCATGGTAATTTGGTGTGTGTCAAGATTGTGCTAAAACCATCCATGCCTTTTCCAATAACCACAAAATACTAAATGCCTAAACATCAATTCATGATTGATACCCTGGGGCACAACGATTAAAATAGATTATCCCATGTCCCAGAGAAAACCCGTTTTTGGGTCATATTTTCCTTGTCTCTTCAAAGAACTCAGATTTGAAACTCAGCCTTTTCAAAATAGAACTAGACTTGCTATGTTTCTCGTTGATACAAATCCTCATGGTTAATCAAATTAGGGCATCATATGTAGAAATGATGGATACATGGTGAATAAGTATGAAATTAATGCCTAAATCATTGGGGGCATGCAAAGAAAAAAGAAGTAAAAAAATAAAAAAAGAAAAGAAATTTGTGATATCATGCATATGAGAATTTGGATGATTCCAAAGTGCAAAATGAAATTTTGATTATCTATTTCCCCTAAGGATTGCTTTTCAATGAGAATATTTATGCTTGATATGATAAATGGACATCTTTCATATCTCCTTCACTAAGAAGAAATTATCCCCAGTCATCCCTTTGAGCCTTAGGAATTATTTCTTTCTTTGAACCCTGATCAAGGATCACCCTCTACACTAGAGGGCAAATACGAGGAAAAATAATAAAAAATCATGGCAAAAAAAGAGAGCCACTAGAAAATGTGAAATCAAAGAATGGCAAATGAAAACAAGCAATCAAAAAAAAATGAAAAAGAAAAAAGAAAAGTCCAAAAAAAAGGGACAAATGTTTCAAGAATGAATTCTTCTCAAGAAATGATCATTGATCCAATTATCCTCAACACAGATTTTGGGCCTATTTATCCTTTCTTTTCAACCTCGAGCCATGGCCTACATCACGTGCTTTAAAAGCTCATTTTGATCAAGCATGAATATTCAACTTGAAGGGTTTTTCCTCATATTTTATCCCATCTCATCGAATTCTCATTTCAGTAAGGAAGAATTTATAATTCTCAAGTGCATGGTAAAACAAAACAAAAAGAAAAAAAGAAAAATAGGAAAGAAGGGGATTCTAGGGAGAAAATCCAAAAATGAGAGGTCTAGAGTAAAATGCGAATTTTCGATGCCATCTATGATAGTGTTGATACCAAAAAAGAAAAGGTCACCTTGAAGAAGTGGTCATCGAGGAACATCTAGGAATTCCTGAACCTCTCAAATTGACAGCTCTCATTCGGAGGATTGTCTTCGAAAACTGAAATTTTTTTTTGCTCCAAAATTAAACTTTCCAGTTTAAACATCCCGGCCAATCTTGACGCTTGTCAAAATGCCTTGATAGGGAAACTGAAAGAATGTTGAATTTGTTTGGTTCTCAATGAATTCATGATTTATAAAACCTGTTCCATTTGTGAGCCTAGAAGGGGTATATATTTTTGTTATGAAGTTTTCCTGGAAAAGCCAGAATCTTGTTATACCAAGCCTTGCCAATCCCAGTTGAAAAAACCAGATTGACACTTAGAGAAATTTCTAACAGGGATCATCAGTCTTTAAAAGATTTGTACATCACACACTATGGGGTTAATATTTTTGTTCAGAAGTTTTCAAAATGAGAAAACAAATAAAGATATATTTTTTAAGCACCCATTCTTGATGTTGACATGAGACAAGGGTTTTTCTAACCCAAAGGTATATAACTGCTAGGATAGGTTTTGACTTCCAGATATGAGAAGAAGAAATAGAACCCGTCTCAGACCTCTATTGATGAAAGTTTGAAAACTGTTGGGGCAAAGGAAATAGTCAAAGATTGAAAAATGAACTGAAGTTATACTCTGATTTAAAGAGGGAAAATGAATTGGAAAAGCTAAGCCAAAGTGTAGAAAAATGATCAAGGGAATTTGCATCTTTTCGTGAAGCATTTGCATCATTATCGATCTTTTCATTTGCATCATATAGAAGCATTTGCACATTGTTGACCTTTGCATTTGCATCATTCTATGAAGTAATTGTGTTATTTGAGGATCATCTGCATCAATAAGCATTTGTATCAATCTAAGCCATTTGCATGTACACTATGAAGCATCTGCATCTTATCAGATATCTGCATTTGCATCATGAAGCATTTGCATCAATCCAAGCCATTTACATTTGCACCATGAAGCATGAGCACCTTGTTAAAGACATGTGCATCTGCATTTCTTCTCAAAGCTTTTGGGTATAATTTTTAACATGATTTTAAAAAAAAATGATGAGCAAGTCTTCAGTAGTGATAGCCGAAGCCTCTGTGGAGATATCCAGAGTTTTAAATTTTTTTTTGAAAAGGGAAAGTCTCTGGTAGTGATAGCCGAAGCCTCTACGGAGATATCCAGAGTTTCTAAATTTTTTGAAAAGGGAAAGTCTTTGGTAGTGATAGCTGAAGCTTCTGGAGGAGATACCCAGAATTTTACAAATTTTAAACAGTGAGAAAGTCTTTGGTAGTGATAGCCGAAGCCTCTGTGGAGATATCCAGAGTTTCTTTTAAATTTTTTAAAATGAGCAAGTCTTTGGTGGTGATAGCCAAAGCTTCTGGAGGAGATACCCAGAATTTTATTCAACATCTGCATCTACATCAGAAGCATTTGCATCATGAAGCATTTGCATCCTCTCTCAAAGCTTTCAGGTATAATCGAACTCGTTTCTCTTCTCAAAGGAGTCAAGTCCCGTTACCACTGCCGAGATATTTTGTTTTAAATTCGAACTTGTTCAGCTTCTCAAATGAGTCGAGCCCCGAGACCACCGTCGAGGTACTTTCTTTTATTTTGAACCTGCCGAACCTAGAATTTTTACAAATTTTAAACAGTGAACAAGTCTTTGGTAGTGATAGCTGAAGCTTCTAGAGGAGATACCCAGAATTTTACAAAATTTAAACAGTGAGAAAGTCTTTGGTGGTGATAGCTGAAGCTTCTAACGAGATACCCAGAATTTTACAAATTTTAAACAGTGAGAAAGTCTTCGGTGGTGATAGTTAAAGCTTCTGGAGGAGATACCCATAATTTTACAAATTTTAAACAGTGAGAAAGTCTTCGGTAGTGATAGCCGAAGCCTCTGTGGAGATATCCAGAGTTTTAAATTAAAAAATAAAATGAATGAGCAAGTCTTTGGTGGTGATAGCCGAAGCTTCTAGAGGAGATGCCTAGAATTCTAAACACAGCTGAGAACAAGACAGGTTAAGACCCCGAGACCATCGTCGAGGTCATTTCTTCTCTTGCAAATCGAACTCATTTCCTTATGACGAGTCGAGCCTTGATTAGTCAAGGATCTCAATTTAAGGATAAAATCTTCTATTTACAGTTTTTTCCTTAAAAAAAGAAAATGAAATGAAAAAAATGAAAAAAAATGAAAAAAATGAAAAATGATGAAAAAGAAAAAATGGAAAAAAGAAACCTCCCTTTCCCTTCTCTTCACATGTGATTTCACTAACCGAACAAAATTAGTGTTTGTTTATCTTTTCCTGATTCCTAATTCTCAGCAATAGCCAAAGAGGTGCAGCTGTAGACACCTAATTTTGTCCAGACCACTAAAACAGGTATGTTTTCTTCCTAAATTGATGTTTCAGAATGCAAAAAGGCTTTTCTCATCCTGCAGGTGGTACTCCGAGACTTAGTCTAAGAAAGCAGATAGAAAAAGTCAAACTTAAAAAAGTCAACCCAAAAAAGTCAATCCCAAAAAGTCAACTACTAAAAAAGTCAACCCACTTTCAAAATCAAGATTTGAAGTTCAATTGAAAAATGGTGAAAGAATTTTGATAATCCGAGGTCTACATTGAAAGATATGGAGTTCGGAAGTTGAGTTACGGAGATTCAGTAGAAAGGAAAACATAGTTAAGGAAATTTGGGGAAAAGTGCTTAAACGATCAAATTGGTCAGAATTGAAGGTTCCAAATGAAAGATAAGCATCGACTACTGGTAATGGAGAGGCTACTTGGAAGAAAAACTGAAAGAAAAGTCAATTCGAAAGAAAACCGAGAATTTGGGTTTTTGGTGGATTTCGGTTAAATTTGGAAGAATTATAGAAATGGCCCGATTCGATAAGACTAAAGCTCCTAATTTATGAGGAGTGATTTTAACAAGGATATCCCAAGGCTCAGTTTGAAGAAAATTTTAAAATCGGAGCTGTTTTGAGCAAAACCGGGCTTCGGAGGCAAAAAAGTAAAATTGGAAAATTTGGGAAAAAGAGCAAATAAACTCCAAAAATTCTAAAAATTTGCAGATCTCATTCTTAAATCATTTCAAAGAGATTGGCGAAAGAAAATCTTGATTCGGAGTTCGTTTGCAAAATGACCAAATCTCGGGTCCACTATGTGGAAATTCAAAAGGATAAATCCCGAAAAAATAGTAAATGAGCTCCAAAAATTCTGAAAATTTGCAGATCTAATTCTTAAATTATTTGGAACAGATTGGTGAAAGAAAATCTTGATTCGGAGTTCATTTGTAAATTGGCCAAATCCCGGGTCTACTATCTAGAAATTCAAGCAGATAAATCTCGAAAAAATAGCAAATGAGTTCCAAAAATTATGAAAACTTCCAGATCACACTTTTAAATTATTTGGAAGAGATTGGTGAAGAAAAACTTGGATTTGGAGCTTGTTTAAAATGGGTGAAATTTTGGTTGCAGAAAAGGGTAATTGTGGAAGAAAAAATCCAAATAAATAGCAAATAGACTCGAAATTTTTTAAAAACTTCCAAAATTCAATTTTTTATTATTTTGGAAGTATTGAAAAAATAAAATTTAAATTTGGAGTCCGTTTGCTTTTTATTTAGGTTCGGGGGTCAAAATGGTTATTTTATCAAAGAAACGGAAAGGGGCCAATTTGTAATTAAGAAAAATATGAAAGAAGATGGAATTGCTGGGATTTTACCTCCTTTGATCAGCCAGCATAGAGGAGAATAAGGAAGCTTGATCAAATTAATTCTTTAGTCACTATCAAGCTCACATGCTACCACTAGTACCTTGCAAATGGTCCCCCCATCATCCAATGGCTTAGGTGCCTTGTTGAAAAGTTGAATACACCATTCAATGGCCAAGATTAAATGCCAAGATGACATTTTTATTTTTCATGAAAGAATCCTCATCTAATGGCCAAGAATGGAAGAGCACAACTCATCCAAAGGTGGACATCCATTCAGCTAAGCAAGGAAGTGCATGGGGTTGTTCCTTTTCATCCAATGGCTTAGGCCATGTACAAGGACTGAGTACACATGTAAAGGGCTGGGATTAAATACCAATATGACATTTTTATGTTGTCATGAAAGAATCCTCATCTAATGGCCAAGAATAGAAGAGCACAACTCATCCAAGGATAGGTAGGCACTCAAAGGGCCAAGCAAGGGAGTGCATGGGATTGGTCCTCTTTTTCATCAAAGGGCTGAGGTTATTTGGAGGGCTGACTACACATATTAAGGCCTGATATCAATTGGAAAGATGACATTTTTATGTTGTCATGAAAATATCTTAATCTAAGGGCCAAAATTGGAGGAGAAAAAGGGCACAATCCATGCTATGATTGAGGGGCCATTCGGCCAAGGCTAAGAGAGGGGGGGCTGAGCAGTTTTTTCACAAGGTTGAAGGCGGGAAGTCAGTAGCTAATTTAGAAAAAAAATGTTTTGAAAGAAAAGAAAGAAAGATTTTCAAAAGATAGCTTGAAGGTAGTCATTTCTACCTAGCTCTAGCATAGTTTTCTTCTTGTTTTCCATGTTGATTTCTTGATTTTCCACTTTGTTTTCCTACTACATTTCTCATAGAAATCAAGTTTTTAAAATGTTTACTTAAGTTTTCATCTCTTCTTCTTCATCAAAAATGGTTGAAAACAATATATATTTTTTTACAAAGTTTGTGCTTGGCCGAATTTGAAGGAATGCTTGCCTTGATTTTTTTCTTTTTTTCTTCTTTGTATGTTGTCGTGAAAAATGATTTTTAGAAGGTTTTATATAAGTATTTAAGGTTCTGATTTTTTACAAAAAAATGAAGGAAAAGAAATGGAAAGGCTTCATAATCTTGACTAGATCAAGTGATTATGGTTTGGGGAGAGGCTATGCCCATTTTGTACCAACCATGGAGCTTAACTCTCCTTGTTTTGTTAACTAGCTTTTCTTGTTATTTTCTTTGTATGTCTATGCTTATTTTTTTCATGTTATTTACATTATTTCTATGCTATATTTGCTTTTATATTTCTTTTTCATGCTTAATGATTTTTCCTTGTAGGTTCAGCCTTTGTGTTCATCTTGATCATATTGTGCATTTTTTTATGTATCATGTCTTGCATTATAAACATGTTTGCATTTTATATTTGGTCATATGACCATTCAACTACTCCATTTTTGCTTGCCTTGCATCTGTATTTTCATCTTGCTTCTTGACTTATTTGCATTTCCATGTCATGAGCTTGTGTATTTTGATTTTAGTATGTCATATGCTTGTGAAAATGTCATGACATTATGTATTTTGATATGATTTGTCATGTATTTGTGTTATTTACTAGATAGGATTGCATTAGAGTACCATGTGATCATTCGGCCTCTTCATGCATTCCTTGCCTTGTGTGTGCATTTGCATTTTGTTTATGTACCATGCTAGCTAGGACAATGCCATGAAATTGTGTATTAGTTGCTGTTTGTTCAAGCATTAGTATTAGGTTTATTGGTCATTGTATGTTCATAATATTGCTATGCATTCTTATTACATTTTAGGTCTAGGCCATATTGGTATTGCCATGCATATTAGGTGTTAAATCATATTGGTATTGCCATGCATTGCTATGCTACTTATGTCTTTGGTCACATTAGCATTTTCATGCATATTCATAACATATTAGGTTTGAGTCATATTTGCATTATCAAGCATTGCATGCACATTAAGTTAAGATAGCATTTATTGCCATGGAAACTCATGTTAGGCATTTAGGTTATTTCGAATTGTCATGCATTTTCTTTATCATTTAGGCTTTGAACCATGCATTTCATTTGTTGTATGTTCATGCATTTCATGTCATTGCCACTTGATTTATGACTTAGGCCAATCAATGGCTCAAAGTCATGCTCACTTGAGCATACTTGTGGAAAATTAAAGGGTTATCAAATTGATCATTCTACCTTTGTGATTTTTTCTACTAAGCCAATTTTTGTCCAAGTTTTTTTTTTAAGTTTTAGCTACTGTTCTAAGTCTCCAGTAGTTTTTTAGATTTTTTTTGAATTTTTAAAAATAGGTTAAAAAATCGAATGTTAAAACCGGACAGTAGAGGCAGATTTTAATTCAAAAGAAAAACAATTGTTGAATTTGGCTAAGGCATTTAGAGGGGGTTGGTTAGAAGATTTAGCTACTATCTTAGGTTAGTTTCTAAGTGTTTTTAAACTTTAAAAATGATTTTATAAATCTCGGGTTAAGGGTGGTCAAGTCCTGGATTAGGAATTAGAGCCATTTTTAAAGGGCTTGGTTAGGGTTTTAATCTTCATTCAAGTTTTTCTTCAAAATTGTTTTCAAACAATCACAAAGTTTTTTTTTTTTTTTTTGTTTTAGAAGATTTAATTTGATATATTTTCCTAAGGTAGCCGGATATCTTTTTAGATATACGGATTTCCTTATTTAAAGGAAAAAATACATTTTCATGCATTGCATTCTCCATGTTCATGCATTTTATTTAATATGTGATTTCTGCTATGATATTTTCCATGGTATTATTATTATTTTGAATTTACATTTTATGATATTATATTGTTTGCCATATGGTTTTGAATATTTCATGCTATCCTATGCCTTTTATTTAGTCATTTATTTTTTCACATTATTTAGCATGTTCATGCATTTTGTTATTTTTATTTTCATGCATATTTCATGATAGTATTATTTAATGTTTCATATTCCATGTCACTTAGATAATATTCCATGTCATTTAGATTATATTATTTAGAATATGCCATGTCATTCAAAATATGCCATATCATTTACATTTGCCATGTCATTTATATCATTTCATTTCATTTAGAATATACTATGCCATTTAAATTATATCATATCATTTAGGTTGCATTATATTATCTAGACTTTTCTATGTCATTTTATTTATGTCACACATGTTCATATTCATTTTTTTAAATGTTCTGAAAAAGATAATGATTTTCCATTAAATAAAGATATTCTTGAGTTAAAATAATTCATAAGTTCTCTGCCGGGTTTGCTGGGGAGGATATCATCAATTATCATTAATAACAGAATATCGTCTTTAAAACGAGAATGATTCGGAAAATTTTCCAAGTTAATAAAAATTTCTATATTTTGCCACGTTTGTTGGGGAATATAAAAAATGTTTGAATTAATAAAGTTCGGATCACTTTCAATTAAAAAATGGAATTATTTTTCTTTAAGTTGGGAATGAACTTGAAATACTAAATTAAAAACTAACTTTTTACCGAGACTTGAGATAACACATGATTAATAAGGTACCGTTTTATACGGGCGTTGCGGGGGTGCCAATCCTTCCCCGCACGTAACTGAGTCCCGAACCCGATTCTTCGATGTTCTCTAGTTTATAACGCAGACTTGAAATTGGTTTTAAAAATGTTTTAATTAATTTTAAAATGTTTTACAAAATCGGTTTTAATAGGTGACCGATCACACCTATCTAAAAAAATATTGGTGGCGATTCCATTACTTTTTTCGAGATTGTTTTCAAACCCTCGACCTTTTATTTCAATCTAGAGGAATTAAGTCGTCTTTTCCTCTGCTTCTGTTTCCCCCTCACTCGAATAGGTCTCTGCGACGGGATCACGTATCGACAATCGGCCACTTATTAAAACCGATTTTGTAAAACATTTTAAAATTAATTAAAATAATTTTAAAACCAATTTCGAAGTCTGCGCTTTTAAACCAAAGAAATCTAAGAAGCGGGTTCGGGAATCGGTTATGTGTGGGGAAGGATTAGCACCCCCACAACGCCCGTATAAAACGGTACCTTATTAATCGTGTGTTATCTCAAGTCTCGGTAAAAGTTGGTTTTAGATTTGGCATTTTAAAATAATTCCCAATTTAAAGAAAAATAATTCCATTTTTAATTGAAAATAATCCATAATTTATTAATTCAAAAATTTCTTATATTTTCCAGCAAACCCGATAAAATATAGAAATTTTTATTTATTTGGAAAATCTCCGAATCATTTTCATTTTTGAAGGAAAGATATTCCTTTGTTAATGATAATTGATGATATCCTCCCCAGCAAACCCGGCAGAGAACTCATAATTTATTTTAACTCGGGAATATCTTTATTTTTTATTGAAAATCATTATCTTTATTAAAAACATTTTAAATGATGAATATGCAAATCATTATTAATGACATGGCAAAAGATAACATAGCAAAATCTAGATGACATAGCATAATCTAAATAACATGGTAAAATCTAAATGACATGATATAATCTAAATGACATGGCAAAATGACATGATATAATCCAAATGACATGGCATAATCTAAATGACATGGCATAATTTAAATGACATAGTAATAGAATTAATAACATGACATGATATGAAACATAAAATAACATTATCATAAAATATGCATGTACATAAAAAAAAATAATGCATGAACATAATAAACCCTAAATATATGGCAAAATAATTAATGACTAAGCAAAAGGCATAGAATAACATAGAATTTCCATAACCATATAACCACCATGACAACACCATGAAATCTAAATCAAGACAATAACATCACCATAGAATATTCATAGCAAAAATTATATATCATGGAATATGCATGAACATGGAAAATGCAATGTACGAAAGTGTATTTTTTTTCTTTACATAAAGACATCCGTATACCTAAAAAGATATCCGACTACCTTAGGAAAAGACTTTAAATCAGATTTTCTAAATCAAAAATACTTTGTGATTGAATTTGAAAACAATTTGAAAATTTTTAGATGAAAATGGCACTATGGCCTAAATCCCTTTTTAAAAAGGCTTTATTTTCATAATCTTGAAAACCCGGGTTGACCTCCTTGACCTGACCTTTACAAAATCAAATTTTATGATTAAAATGACTTAGAAATTAACCTAAGACAGTAGCTAATTTCCCAAATCAACCCCTTCTCAATGCCTTCAACAAAACAGGAAATTATTAGTTCTTTAAAACAAATATGACTTTTCTGACTAGTTCTATAACGTGATTTTTTTACCCTTCTAAAAAAATTCAAAACAATCTGAAAAAAATATGGGAGACTTAGAACATGTCGAACTCTATGGGAAAAAATCATCTTAGTTTTTAGACTAAGGATGACCTACCCGAAAATTCATGAAAGACAAAACACTGGGTGAAAAACTACTTAACCAAAAAACAATTTTAAACCTTTGATAAAAATGTCCAAAAATCAGAATAAAAATATTAGAGACTTATCTAAGATCCTATAATTAGTGGTAAAAATTTCTAAAAATTTGGACAAGGGTTGCCTAATGAAAAAAAAAACACAAAGTTAGAATATCCAACTTGTACAAATCTTAATTTTCCACAAGTATGCTCATGAGAGCTTGGCTTTGAGCCATTGATTGGATTAATTAAAAAATCAAGTAGGAATGAAATGAAATGCATGAAAAATAGCAAAATGAATGCATGAAATGCTTGACCTAATGCCTAAATGACATGAAAATGTGTATGACAATATAATATGACCTAAGACCTAACATGAGATAGAAATATGCATGGCAATAAATGATAACCTAATGCCTAACATGAGATAGAAATATGCATGGCAATAAATGATAACCTAATACTTAACATGAGATAGAAATATGCATGGCAATAAATGATGACCTAATGCAATAATATGACATGAAAGTATGTATGGCAATATAATATGACCTAAGACCTAATAAACATGAAAAATATGCATGGAAATATAAGATGACCTAAGACCTAATAAACATGAAAATATGCATGAAATAACATGATCTAAGACCTAATATGACATGAAAATATGAATGATATAGAAAGATGACCTAATAACAGAATGGACATGATGAAAATGTGCATGGAATACAAAGATGACATAGGACCTAATAAACATGATGAAAATATGTATGGCATACAAAGATAACCTAGTAGCCGAGTGGACATGATGAAAATGTGCCAAAATATGGCAAAACAAAAACCCAAACACATGGTATGGCAATAATGCAAAGCATGAATAACTTGATAAAAACAGAAAATTAAAGTTAGTAAGTAAATAAAGTAGACATATAAATGAATAATAATAAAAGCAGAAAAATAAATAATGAAAATAGAGATGTACTCCATATTTTAAATATTTTAGAAAGCTAAATCATCAAGACAAACTAACCTACCACAATCAACATAGGAATAAAATCAAACACAAGGTAATCATAGTAATGGGAAGCATTCGGCCATAGCAAAAAATGTGGTAAGAAGATGTTTTTGATATCTTTGATGAAAACAAAAGATAGGAACCTTAAAAGTAAGCTTTAAAAACCTTTATTTCATAAGAAAAGAACAAGAAATCATATGAAAAGTAAGAAAATCAGCATAGAAAAAGAAAGAAAAATGCAAGAGATTGGTGCCCAAATGCTACATTTCAAAGTTATCTTTCAAGCTTGCTTCTCTTCAAAAAATTTGTTTGCTTTTCTGCCACTTTAGCTATTACTCATAAATGAAATACTCAACCAAAAAACCTCCTCAAATCTAAAAATCCTCCCCCTATTTATAGGCTGGCAGAATGGCCTTCATGTTGTCATTCTTTTTCCTAGCTAGCAAGATCCAAAGGCTACTAATCAAAGATGATAAAAATGTGAATTTGCAACCATAGGATGAAGTGATCAGCCCCTAACCGATAACCAGATGTCCAAGAATCCTAACCATAATGTGCTCCTCCTTTCTCTTCATCACCTTGGCCACTTAGCATGATCACAAGGGCTCAATCAAATAAAAATGTCACCTTACTATCCAATTTTGGCCTTTGGATGAGAGAAATCAGTCATTCCTTCCCCTCTTCATGGGCTGGCCGAATGGCCTTAAAAATTCCAGCAGCTTCTCTATTTTATAAATTGCAAAAATGGCCCTTTTCGATTTCTTCGGTAAAATTGCACTTTAGCCCCTAAACTTAATTAAATTGCAAACGGACCCCAAATCTGGATTTTCTTTTTCCAATACCATAATCAATATAAAACTCAGTTCTAGAAGTTTTCATAATTTTCTGAGTTCGTTTCCTATTTTTTCCTGGAATTTTCTTTAAAAGTGTGGATTGGTGCCTCCCAAATTTTGTCATTTTTCATTTGAGCTCCGATTCTAGATTTTTCTTCACCAATCTCTTCCAAATAATATAAAACTCATATTTGGAAGTTTTGGAAACTTTTCGAGCTCGTTTCCTATTTTCCCAAAATTTTCTTTTGGAATTTCGGACAAATACACCCAAACTTTGTCAATTTTCATTTGAGCTCCGATTCCAAATTTTTCTTCATCAATCTCTTCCAAGTAATATAAAACTCAGATCTGGAGGTTTCCATAATTTTCGAGCTCGTTTCCTATTTTTCTCGAATTTTCCAAGATTGACCTTTAACCCCCAAGACCTCGGTTTTACTCAAAACGAGTCCGATTTCAGATTTTCTTTTTCCATTGCCTTTATTATATATTGAATTGGAGTTGGTCCAAAAATGCCCAATTTTTACGACCAAATTCCCCTCCGATTTGATTTTTCTTTTTCTTTTTTCAATATCGGGAATTTTTTCGTTTTTCCTCCAACCGGCTCTTTTCTTGGAATTACTTCAAACTAAGCCTTGGGCTATCCTTGTTTACTCACTCTTCATCAATTAGGGGCTTCAATTTTACCGAATCGGGCCATCTCTGCAGTTTTATCCAATTTTGCAAATTTCACCAAAAACCCTAATTTCCTATTTTCCTTACAAATTGACTCTTTCTTTGGTTCTGCTTCCAATTGACCTTTCCAATACCCGTAGTCATTGATTATATTCCATTTGGAACCTGCAATTTCGACCAATTTGATCGTTTAAGCATTTTTCTCCAAATTTACTAAATTAGGGTTTCTTTTTCACTGAATTTTCACAACCCATCTTCCAAACTCCATATCTCTTATTGTAGACCTCAGATTATTCTTTCACCATTGTTCAATTAAACTTTGAATCTTGATTTTGACTGAGGGTTGACTTTTTAGTGGTTGACTTTTTTGGTTGACTTTTTCAAAGTTGACTTTTTTTGAATTGACTTTTCATGCTGACCTCCTAAACAAAGTCTTGGAATACCATCTGCAAGATGAAAAGAGATTTTCTGCATTCTAAAAAAGCACAAGGAAGAAATTACCTGATTTAGGGGCCTAGACAAAATAAGATGTCTACAACTATTATTTCGAGAAATTTAACTCTTAAACTTCTTAATGAGCTAGGACCCCTTTCATTCTAGCATAACCTTGAGTGACTCAACAAACTATGTTGAAACTAATTGAGTAGGTAACTTAGTTTACCCATTACATCTCTATGCAACTCCTAGATCCAGTTAGGTGACAACTCTTTGCCTAAATACATCATATGCATTTCGCCTAACTTTGCCTCTAAATGTCATGTGATCAAGTTTGACGCATCCGGATTACATAACAATTAGTTGAGTAAGATCCACATTCAATAACTCAAACATGTTCATACGTAAGTTTGACCTTGAGTCACTCAACAAGCCTCCGAATGGAAGAACTCTGGTTATCTTGTTATTATGGTGGAAGGCAACTTATCATGCGTAACATGGACTCAATATAATTTAATGAGGGATTTCATTTAAACTCTTATAAAAGGTTTCATTGATTTCATACTTGATTGACATGAATAGCATTCATTTAATTACATACGTCACATATATATATATAATTCAAAATAAATCTATCACATGCAATCTACAAGGATGATTATGGATTAAATCTAATCTAGTTTCCTTGAGCCATTAGGAAACCAGTTGGTCAAATTCCTAGGGGATACCATACATTGTCTTCAAAAGCTTTGTTGGTGATCTCCTTGGTTACTTCTTCTTGGCGCCATATCTCCTTACAAACTTGGAATTTACGTAAATTCAACTTCCTATCCTAAATCTAAATCTATAAGAATATAAAAATTACATTGCGTTACATTCGAGGGGAGTTAGATGAGAAGAGAATTTACAACTCCAGAATGAAAAGAGGAGGAAGGATTCATAGACCCTATTTATAAAATACAAATAAGAAAATTCAACCATACATTCCCTAGTCATACTAAGGTCTAGTCCATAACCATCCTTCATGCACACATAATCAAATTATAAGCATGAATTTAAAAACATGCATAATCAATATCACCTGGTGATCTTGTCTAATATTTGCATAAATGTTACCAAATAAATATGAGAAATTTATCAAATCATTCTAGCAATTTTGATTCCACCTATTAAAACACTTTTAATAACATCTTAACAATTAAGAAAGCTATCTTGAAATCGGAGTTCACCTAACTTTTAGGTTGCTTGTCTTAATTAGGACAAAACATTCTAGGATGCTCAAAATCCTAAACATTTTAGGACATCTCATAGTCTTATATTGAGTCTTTAAGTTTGCAATCAATCCTAACTCCTTAGGAACTTATAGTCTCATTAGGTAACTCTTACCTAATCATACTACTAGTCTCTCCTAACATTTAGGATTCACACTCCCACTAGGAAACGGTTTCCTTGTTGGAGTAGGCTCTAACTCTTAGTGTAGGCAATCTCTTTGGCCATCGAATAGCCGCTGCCAGCCCATCAGACTATTGTATGCCATCTACAGTGGCTACTGGATTCCCTAAAAGAGCTTGCCTCCTTGGTGCCGCAGTTCGGCCTACTTACGTGTAGCAACAATTGCCACTTTATCCAGTCATGCTCCATGCCTAAACCAGCCATCATAGATGAATCATATTCACCGTAGATGCTATCAAAAATTCCTAGCAAACATGTGGAACGTTTCCACACTTATGCTCAAATTTTATGGCATGCAAACACCTACAAAACAGTCCATAAAATTTTAGCATTGTAATAACAACGTTTCATGTCCAAAAACAACTTTGCTTAAATGTTTTAAGCTCAAATCAATTTTGTAACTTCAATGGCAGCATGTAATATAAAATTTCCAGATCTGAAACATCTAAAAAATCAATTTTATAACATCCCCAAATCAGCTTACAAAACTTGACTCAAAACTATGTTTTTGACATCAAAATTTGTCGGGTTTACTTAGACATGTCATGGCTTTAATCCTTGTTGATTAAAACAATTTTAATCTACTGTTTAAACAATTTTAAACATGATTAAAGTCATTATATAGTTGCTATCCAGATTTAACAAAATTAAAGAAAACAACTTTTCTTTTAAATTCTTAGGAATCGAAATCATGCCAAAATCAATACACAACACAAAAATTTGTATATCACCAAGAATTGACATGCACAAACCTCATGTAAAAAACAAAACCTTGGCTCTGATACCACTATTGGGTTTACTCTACCTTGGGCTCATGCTTAAACATAATAATCAAAGTGCAGCCGAAATAAACAAAGAAGCACCCGAAGTACAACAGGATCTTAGGCTTGTGTTTAGCATAGGGTTATAGCATTCAAAACTAATTAAATCACCCATATGATTTAGATGTTACCTACTTAAGATATTGGAACCTTAAGTTGTAGATCCAATTCACAAATTTCTTTGATGTCCAAGACACAATTCGAAGAAGATCACAAGAAGCACAATTGTCCTTCTTCTAGAGCTAGTCCACATGAACAACTAATGGATCCTTCTCTAAGGTATGGTGATTCACTTGTGCTAGCAAGTTGATCCTAGGATCACAATCAAAAGATCTATTCTCTTATGTTTATCTCCCTAAACTAATGTCACTCAACAAGGAAGAGAAGCGGCAAGAAAGCACTAAAAGGAAGAGGAATTACGGTAAATTCACTTTCTGCAAGGAGGTGGCGATATCACTATTTTGCTAGGCTAGGGTTCTCTTCTTGAAACCAAACTTTTTCTCAAGCAAAATCAGTATATCTTAAATAGAATCAATCACTTAGGGTGCAGCTACAGCCTCCATATATGATATATATAGGCGCAAAACCCTAACCCCTCTCTCTCTAAGCTTGGCCGCCCCCTTGTAGCTTGTTGCACAAGATTTCATTAATCCACTTGGACTTAAACTATTTAATTCTAAGATGGATCAATAGGCCCATTATATTATCTAATAATATTAATGGTCTATAAACTTTAATGCCTTAAGTTGGGCCAACCATCCTTAGTGGACAGTCCTAAATTAGAATAGTCACTTTGGACCCATTCTAATTTATCATGCTTATATATATTGGATAGATTAATTTCCAAACGAAAGTAATTTAATTCTCAATTAAATTTCTTTCTCCTCATGAAAATTCATGTTATTAATCTATTATTATCATCTCATGACATTTTTCCAATATAGCATAGTCATTCAAAATTCACCTTGTACATGTCTATGTCAAAGTCGACTATACTAGATAAGACTTCTTGATTCCTCTTATCTCATTAAGACATTGTCCTTGGATTTCTCAAATCTCAATTATGTCTTAATTTATCTTAATTGAACTTCTTCATTAAGTCCTCAATATAGATCTTTTATTCAGTTAAGTTTTACCTTAATAGAATACCATGTTTAATCCATACATATATGTTCTTATGTGTGTGACCCTCTAGGTTCCCGATATGTTGGCAATAAAGGTAAGTTAATCTCATTAACTTGTTTTCATAGATCAAGAGTGGGATCTAGCAGCCCATCATGACTACCCAAATATTGTGAAGTCAGCGTGACCTTTTAGAAACTTTCAGCAACCAGCCTGTCGGTGTAATACGGTCCTTTCACCATATATCTCGGATAGCGCATGAGCATGTTGCAGTGTCTACTCATGATCAATCCATATTAGTTCTTCGCAACTTATGATTAACCTTATGAATTTAGAGAAACAACTTTCTCCTAAATCCATCATGCTTTGGCCAAAGACTTAATCAAGTTAATCGTAGTCAAGAACAAACGAGATATGTCTCCAATATCACAGGGAGTGGTGAATCCTCTCTGGATCACGCATTCATCTTCATATGGTTCATGTCATACCTAATAACACCCTACCATAAGCATCCTCGTGTTTGGGACCTGTTCGTGATGAAATCTAAGTATGACAATCTCCATACAAGATGACCTGGTATCACAAGTCTGAGGACTAATTTACACGACTGGTACTAAGAGAACATTATTATAGACACTAAAGTGATATTACCAAATGAAGTTCTCTTGGCGGGCCATGTTTAGTGAACTTGTTCAACAGACAAGCACCTGTATGTTATCCCAAGTATCCCATACTTCAACCTGTATGAGATCGGTTGCTTACTTCATAAGTAAGAAGGCTTAACATATACTAGTCTGTGAGTATTGCCAATGCCCCGTCTTGGCAATACGATGACCAGGAACAGTTTGAGGAACAAGGCTTTGATGCATAAGGGTCTCATAATTATAACTCTTTATAATCACTTTGCAAGGCCATTATGTTCCATGGGCTTCATCCGATTAGTACCTAATAACTCCTTATTATTGTAGTAACATGAAGGAAAACCTTGTATCACTATCTTCATAGTGAAGGGTATGCTTTATTAACTGTGTAACCCAAGCTCAATCGGATTGGCTATAGGGCCTACACCAACAGAGATAAGGATGCCATGAGCACCCTCTAAAGAGAGTTTGAGGAGCTCAAGGCCCAAGTCAGTCTGTTACAATTAGCTATGGGCAGGTCTTGTTCTATCCCAAAAGATATAGGAAAGAGGGCCAAAGTGTTGGAACCACGACGCTGCGATAGGGCAAAAGATGTTAAAGTGCTTGAGAATTTCCTGTCTTTCATGGAGCAATACTTTCGAGCGGCACCCAAAATCAGTGGAAGAGAAGGTTGCAATGGCTGCAATGTATCTTGTTAGGGATGCTAAGCCATGGTGGCGTTCAAAATTTTACAATGATGAACGCCTTATCAAAACTTGGGGTGACTTCAAGCAAGAGCTAAAGAATCAAATCTTTCATTAGAGTGTGGAGAACATGGCTTGACAAAAGCTTCAAGAGTTGGTGCAAACAGGGACAATGTGAGAGTTTATAAGGAGCTTTTCTATCTTGATGCTAGATATTAGGTACATGTCCAAAAAGGACAAGATGTTGCATTTCCCTGATGTCGCAACCTAAAAAATAACAAGTCTCATCGCAAGACTTTATAATTCGTTAAGCGTGACATTAAAAAACCGAGGAAAAGTCGACTTAATTCTTCTAGAAAAATGAAGGTTTTGAAAATGACCTTGAAAAAGACATAGAGTCGCCACCAATGTTTTTTAGCTAGGTGTGATCGGTCACCTATTAAAATCGGTTTTATAAAATATTTTAAAAATTAATTAAAATATTTTTATAACCAATTTCAAGTCTGCGTTTTAAACTAAAGAAATCAAAGAAACGGGTCCGAGACTCGGTTACGTGTGGGGAAGGATTAGCACCCCCATAACGCCCGTATAAAACGGTACCTTACTTATCGTGTGTTATCTCAAGTCTTGGTAAAAAGTTGGTTTTAAATTTAGTATCTCAAGTTAATTCCCAATTTAAAGAAAAATAATTCCATTTTTAATTGAAAATGATCCGGAATTTATAAATTCAAAATTTTCCTATATTCCCCAACAAACGTGGCAAAATATAGAAATTTTTATTAGTTTGGAAAACTTTCCGAATCATTCTCATTTTAAAGAAGATATTCCGTTATTAATGATAATTGATGATATCCTCCCCAGCAAACCCGGCAGAGAACACATGAATTATTTTAACTCGGGAATATCTTTATTTTATTGAAATTCATTAACCTTTTGAAAACATTTTAAAAGATATGAATATGTATATGCATGACATAAATAAAATGACATAGAAAAATTTAAATAATATAATGCACCCTAATGATATGATATAATTTAAATGTCTTAGCATATTCTAAATGAAATGAAATATTCTAAGTTATATGATACATTCTAAATGAAATGAAATTACCTAGGTAACATAATATATTCTATATCAAATGAAATGTCCTAAGTCATATGATATATTCTAAATGAAATAAAATATCCTAAATGACATAATATATATCCTAAATGAAATGAAATAACCTAGGTGACATAATATATTATACATGAAATGAAATGACCTAGGTAACATAACATATTCTATATGAAATGAAATAATTTAAATGACATGGCAAATATGAATGATATGGCATATAATTTAAATGACATGGAATATAAAATAATGCTATGATATAATATGCATGAAAATAAAAATGAAAATAATAATGCATGAACATAGTATATGCTAAATAATATGAATAAAAAAATAATTAAATAAAAAACATAGGATATCATGAAATATTCAAAACCATATAATAAACAATATAACATCAAAAAATATAAATCAAAATAATAACAATACCATAGGAATTATCATAGCAAAAATCACATATTATATAAAATGCATGAATATGGAAAATGCAATGCATGAAAATGTATTTTTTCCTTTAATTAAGGAAATCCGTATATCTAAAAAGATATCCGGCTACGTTAGGAAAATATGTCAAATTAAATATTCTAAAACCAAAATACTTTGTGATTGTTTGAAAACAATTTTGAAAAGCTTAGATTAAAAATAAAAATTTAGCTAAACCGTTTTTTAAATGGCTCAATTTCCTAAGTTTAAAATCCCGGACTTCACCACCCTTAACACGAGACTTTAAAAAAATCATTTTTAGAGTTTAAAAAGACTTAGAAACTACCTTAAGTCAGTAGCTAAACTTCCTAATCAGCCCCCTCTAAGTAACTTAACCAAAACAGAAAAATGATTTTCCTTCAAATTCAATTATGACTCCATTGTCCAGTTTTAAACCACGATTTTTTACCCTATTTTTAAATATTCTAAAAACTCTAAAAAAAATACTGGAGACTCAGGACATGTAAACAACACGATAAAAAATCGGCTTAATTTTCTGATTAAAGATGTCTGCATAGAAAAATTGGGAAAGTACAAGTACTGGGTGAAAAAATTGTTTTGCCAAAACTCATCTTTTGCCTTTGATAAAATCATTTAAAAATCAAAGTAAAAATATTTAAGACTCACAAAATGACTCACAAGCAGTAGCTAGGACTTTTGAAAAGTTAGAAAAAAATTGGCTAAGTAAAAAACATCACAAAGGTAGAATAACCAATTTGACAACTCTTTAATTTTCCACAAGTGTACTCAAGAGAGCATGACTTTGAACCATTAATTGGCCTAAGTCATTAGTCAAGTGGCATGGACATGAAATGCATGAAAAATACAGAAAATATGATGCATGAAATGCATGAATTTAAACCTAAATGTCATGAAAAATGCATGGCATCAATAAAATGACCTAGACCTAAATGAACTTGCATGACATTTAATGCAACCTAGGTCTAAAATGCATGGACATGCATGGAAAAATAAACCAAACCTAACATCTAAAATATGCATGGAAATAACACAAACACAAGGCATGCTTAAACCAAATACTCAACCAAATGTCATGAGAATGCAAACCTATCATCTAACATAACAAAAATACACACACAAAGCAAAATAATGTGAGATGGCCGAATGGCCTCATGTCTAAATAAGCAAGGCATTTTCACAAACACATGATATACTTAAACTAAATACTCAATCAAATGTCATGCAAATGCAAACCTATCACCTAACATAGCAAAAATGCACACACAAAGCAAAATCAATGGGATGGCCGAATGGCATCAAGTTCCAAGTGAGCTTGGCATTTTCACAAACACTTGATATACTAACATACTCAACCTAATTATGACATTCAAATCATGCAAATATAAAGTAGATGTATTAAAACTAACAAGCATTTTCACAAACACATGGATTACAAAATATAAAACATCAACAAATTTAAACATTATGAAAACAGAGAATTAAAAATGCAAGAACATGATAATAAACTCATAAATGGCAACAAACAAACAACCAAATTAAAACAAGCTTCAAGTATATGTAGTAGAAGAAGATTTAAAGCATCAAGACTAAAAAAATAACAAAAATAACATGACAAATCAAAGCAAAACAACAAGAATAAAAACATGGGCCATTCGGCCAAGACAAGAAATCAAGAGAAAAAAATGCAAGAACTTTTTTAAGAAAAGGTGAAGAAAGAACTTAAAAAGAACATTAAAAAAACACTTATTTAAAAAGAAAAATCAAAAGAAAACTCACCAAAATAATAATCAAACAGCAAAAACAAGAATGAAAATCAAGAAAGTGCAAGAGTTGGTGCTAAAAGCAACCTCAAGAAGCTATCTTTCAAGCTTTTTCTCTTCAAACTTTCTTTTCTTTTCTAAACTTTTCTTTTTGCTTTGGTGCAATGGAGAGAAAACTCAGCAAAAAAAAAGAGAGAGAAATATGAGAAATGAAGTGCTAAAAATGATTCTGGATCCCCTAGGCTGGCCGAGACCCCTCTCTCATATAGGCTAGGATGTTGTCATCTTTCCTCCAACCAATTTTCATCCAATGGCTAATGAATCAAGAGGTTTAAAACATGAAATTATCACCCTTAGATTAGGCCATCAGATGTCCATAATTACAGCTGTTCAAGAATTATGTTGACACTCTCCCTCTTCATGCATTGGCCTATATGGCTTTTTTGCAAAGGCTTGATAAAAAAAATCACTAACTAACTCTTGATTTTTGGCTTTTTGATTGAAAAATCAGAAATTCCTTCCCCTTCTTGGGCCTCGGCCGGCCAGCACTCTCTCTTTCAGCCCAAGTCTGATTTTTATGAAAGGCAAAAGAAGCCCTTTTCGGTTTCTTGGGTAAAATGACCTTTTTACCCCCCGAATGCAAATAAATGGAAAACGGACTCCAAATTCAAATTTTATTTTTTAATACTTTTAAAATAATAAAATATTAAATTCTGGAAGTTTTCAAAAATTTTCGAGTCCGTTTGCTATTTATTTGGATTTTTTCTTCCAAAATTGCCCTTTATGCCCCCAAAATTTACCATTTTTTAAATGAGCTCCAAATCAAGATTTTTCTTCACCAATATCTTTCAAATAATTTAAAAGTGTGATCTGGAAGTTTTCATAATTTTTGGAACTCATTTGGTATTTTTTCGGGATTTATCTGCTTGAATTACTGCATATGAGGCCCGGGATTTAGCCATTTTGCAAACTAACTTCAAATCAAGATTTTATTTTGCCAATATCTTCCAAATAATTAAAAAATGATATTTTCAAAATTTTTGGAGTCCATTTGCTATTTTTTAGGGATTTATCTTCTTGAATTACTACATGAGAGACCCGGGATTTGGCCATTTTGCAAACGAACTTCGAATCAAGATTTTATTTCTCCAATCTCTTTCAAATAACTTAAAAATGATATTTCAAATTTTCAGAAGATTTGGAGTTCATTTGCTATTTTTCCGGGATTTATCTTCTTCAATTACTACATAAGAGACCCGAGATTTGGCCATTTTGCAAACGAACTCCGAATCGAGATTTTCTTTCGCCAATCTCTTCCAAATGATTTAAGAATGAGATTTTCAGTTTTTTAGAATTTTTGGAGTGACTTTGCTATTTTTCCCAAATTTTCCAATCTTGCCCTTTTGCCTCCGAAACCCGGTTTTGCTCAAAACAAGTCTGATTTTCAGATTTTCTTCAAACTGAGCCTTGGGCTATACTTTTTTAATCACTCCTCATCCATTAGGGGCTTTTATATTACCAAGTCGATCCATTTCTGTAATTCTTCCCAATTTCACCGAAATCTACCAAAAACCCTAATTCTCGGTTTCTCCCGGATTGACTTTTCTTTCAGTTTTTCTTTCAAGTGGCTTCTCCATTTCCCGTAGTCAGTGCTTATCTTTCATTTGGAACCTTCAATTTTGACCAATTCGATTGTTAAAGCACTTTTCCCCAAATTTCCCGGATTAGGGTTACCGTTCTATTGAATCTCCATAACCCAACTTTTGAACTCCATATCTTTCGATGTAGACCTCGAATTATCAAAATTCTTTCGCCATTTTCAGTTGAACTTCAAATCTTGATTTTGAAAGTGGGTTGACTTTTTCAATAGTTGACTTTTCGAGGTTGAGTTTTTTCAAGTTTGACTTTTTATGCTCGCCCTCTTAAACTAAGTCTCAGAGTACCACATGCAGGATGAAAAAAGTATTTTTACATTCTGAAACATCAATTTAGGAAGAAAACATACCTGTTTTAGTGGTCCGGACAAAATTAGGTGTCTACAGTTGCCCCTCTTTGGCTATTGCTGAGAATATGGAATCAGGCAAAGATAAACAAACACTAATTTTGTACGATCAGTGAAATCACATGTGAAGGAAAGGGAAAAGGGGTTTTTTTCATTTTTCCATCATTTTTATTTTTATTTTTCATTTTTTTTATTTTTTATTTTTAATTTTTAATTTTTAAATTTTCATTTTCATTTTTTTTTTGTTTTTTTGTTTTTTTTTGAAAAACCTGTAAATTGAAGATTTTGTCCTTAAATTGAATTTCCCGACTAATCAAGGCTCGACCCGTCTTAAGGAAACAGATTCAATTTGAAAAGAAAAAATTGTGCTCGAAGGTCTTAAGAAATGTGCCCGAAGGTCTTAAAAACGGTGCCCGAAGGTCTTTAAAATGGTGCCCGGAGACCTTACCCGTGATGAAAAAATTTGCCCGGAGGTCTTTAAAATGGTGCCCGAAGGTCTTTAAAATGGTGCCCGGAGGTCTTTAAAATGGTGCCCGAAGGTCTTTAAAATGGTGCCCGGAGGTCTTTAAAATGGTACCGGAGGCCTTACCCGTGATGAAAAATTATGCCCGGAGGTCTTAAGAATGGTGCCCGGAAGCCTTACCCGTGATTTGAAAATACCTTGACGACAGTCTCAAGGCTCGACTCATTTGATAAATAGAATGAATTCGATTTAAAACAAAGGAAATACCTCGACGATGGTCTCAAGGCTCGACTCATTTGATAAAACAAAATGAATTCGATTGAAAACAAAAAGGAATACCTCGATAAAGGTCTCAAGGCTCGACTCATTTGATAAAACATAATGAATTCAATTTAAAAAAAGAAAAAGAAATACCTTGACGGAGGTCTCAAGGCTCGACTCATTTGATAAAACAGAATGAATTCGATTTAAAACAAAAGGAAATACTAAGAATGATTATGGGTTTGGTTCATTTGGAAAAGAATAAATTTAACTTGAAAATGAAAGGAACATACCTCGACGGCGGTCTCAGGGCTCGACTTATTTGAGGAGCAAAATGAGTTCGATTTGGAAAGGAAATGTACCTTGACGGTGATCTCAGGGCTCAACTCATTTGAAAAACAGAACGAGTTCACTTTGGGGAAGTGCAAGTTTTCCTGATTTCTGCACTGTTAGCTAAAATGCAATGATGAGAATGACATGCTTTGGAAATGCTTGTATGTTTCCTAAGAATAAATGCAATCAAATGATTGTGTCGTGATTTCTAATCCATGGTTTCTTTGAGGTTCACAGATTATCTGACTTCATGACGGAGTATTCAATTTGTTCATTGATGCCCCACTCAAGATAACTTGTCAAACAGTCTCAGTTTCTGACTTTCGCTGAAATTCACAAATTTTCTGACTTCGTGATGGAGTCTCCACCACGTTCACAGTTTTCTTTTCTTGGTGAACTTTCCAAACCTTTCCCAAGATTTAAATCTATTCCTTAGTAATACTTTGAAATTCTTTTATTTAAAGATTTTTTTTATTACTAATCATCATTCAATTTAATAATAATCATAATGCATCTCAAAAATGTATGAAAGAAAATACGAATCAAGCAAAAATTGTCATGAAAAGTATAACAAGAATTTATTGCAAGAAATGTTTTAAAATAGTAAAAATAAATATCAAGGATATAAGAAACAAATGTAAAGTTATAGGTTGTAGATGCCCCAAATGCGGAATATCTTGGACCCCTCCCTTTTCAAACCATCTGAAATTTCTCTTGAATGAGCAATTTTCTTGGGTAACCTCTTAGCTTCCGTAGTTACATCAGATTAAGTTGTTCCCCTTTCCTTTGATTGTCAGATACTTTCTCCCCCTTTACACGGAGCATTTGATTCGAACTTTGATTAGTACCTGAGCTGCCCTTTGCGGGCTTTCAACTCAAGTGTCCTCTATTTGGTATTAAGTCGCCCTTTGCGGGTTTTCGGCTTAAACATTTTCTTTTACATTCTTTTTTCATTTCCATTTTTTTTCTACCATGCATCTAAGAATTCTAAATGTTTCCAAGGTAAAAATGTCAATTCAAAAGATGGGATGAATTCTGAGAATAACCTTTCAAATTAAATATCCATGCTTGATCAAAATGGGCTTTTAAAGCACGTAATGTAGGCCAAGGTTTAGGTTTAGAAATAAATAATAAAATAGGCCCAAAGTGTGTTTAAGGGTGATTTTCCTGAGGAGAACTCATTCTTGAAACATTTGTCCCTTTTTGGACTTTCTTTTATTTTTTTTTTCTTTGTTGGCATTCATTTGCCACATTTTCCGATGGCTTTCTTTTTACCATGATTTTTTATTTATTTTTCCTTTCCTTTGCCCTCCATTGTAGAGGGTGATCCTGGATCAAGGTTTAAAGAAAGAAATAATTCCTAAGGCTCAAAGGGGTGACTAAGGATAATTTCTTCTTAGTGAAAGGAATATGAAAGATGGCCATTCATCATATCAAGCATGAATATTCTCTTTGAAAAACAATTCTCAGGGGAAATAGATATATAGAACTTTTATTTTTACACTTGGAATCATTCGAATTTCCATGTGCACAGTATCACACATTTTTTTTAAGCATAATACTTCTTCAGTTTATCAGTATTCACGGGGTTTCTGAAATCCTCCCCGTCCATTCTAGTTAAAATCAATGCTCCTCCAGAAAAAGCTCTTTTTACCACATAGGGTCCTTCCCAATTAGGAGCCCATTTTTCTCTCGGGTCCTTCACTATAGGGAGAATTTTTCTCAGTACCAACTCCCCCTTTCGGAACTCTCTGGGATGAATCTTCTTGTCGTGGGCTTGAATCATCCTCTTCTGATACAACTGCCCGTGACAAATTGCTTTCAATCTTTTCTCCTCGATGAGATTCAACTGTTCATAACGAGCTCTAACCCATTATGCTTCCTCTAGGCCAACTTCCTCAAAACCCGAAGTGAAGGGATCTCAACTTCAATAGGTAGCACTGCTTCCATCCCGTATACCAAAGAAAACGGCGTTGCCCCTGTAGATGTGCGGGTCAAAGTACGATATGCATGAAGAGCGAAAGGCAAGATCTCATGCCAATCTTTGTACACATTGGTCATCTTCTCAATAATCTTCTTGATGTTCTTGTTAGCTGCTTCTACTGCGCCATTCATCTTTGGACGGTAAGGTGCCGAATTATGATGTGTGATCTTGAATTGAGTACACACTTCTCTCATCATCTTATTGTTCAAATTGAGAGCATTACCCGAAATAATTCTTGCTGGCAACCCTTAACGGCATATGATTTCTTTCTGAACGAATCTGCATACCACCGACTTTGTTACATTCGCATAGGACGTAGCTTCTACCCACTTTGTGAAATAATCTATGGCCACCAAGATGAAACGATGTCCATTTGAAGCTTTCGGGGTAATAGGCCCGATCATATCTATTCCCCACTTTGAAAAAGGCCATGGTGCAGTCATGACATGTAATGGCGATGGTGACACATGAATCTTATCTGCATATATCTGGCATTTATAGCACTTTCGGGAATAACTGATGCAATCTCTTACCATCGTCAACCAATAGTACCCTGTCCTCATAATCTGTTTAGCAAGCATGTGACCATTAGCATGAGTGCCACATATCCCTTCATGGACTTCTTCTATAATTATCCGAGCTTCAGCAGATCCGAGACATCTCAATAAGACTTGGTTTTTTCCTTTCTTGTAGAGAATCTCACTGTCTAGAACAAAACCCATTGCGAGCCTTCTCAGAGTCCTCTTGTCATTCTCTGTTGCTTGTTCTAGATACTGTTGACTCTTGATGTACTACAAAATGTCGTTATACCAAGGAAGGCCATCTGCTTCTTCTTCAATACTTAGACAGTGGGTAGGAGACTCATATATACTCATTTTAATTGGCACGACTTCAGCCCCTTCATTCACTTTAAACATTGATGACAAAGTAGCCAGAGCATCTGCTATTCGATTTTCTTCTCGAGGAAAGTAATTGAAATTCACTTCTTCAAACTCCTCCAATAAACTCAGTATGAGTTCTCGGTATCGGATTAGCTTTGTATCTCGGGTTTCCTATTCTCCTCGTAGCTGGTAAATCACTAAGGCTGAGTCTCCAAAAACTTCCAATACTTTGATCTTTCTATCCACTGCAGCACAAAGGCCCATAGTACATGCTTCATACTCGGTAGTATTGTTTGTACAATCAAAATCTAATCTGGCAGTGAAAGGATAATAATCTTATTCTGGGGATATAAGCATTGCACCGATTCCGTGCCCCATGGCATTAGATGCGCCATCAAAGTACATTTTCCATACTTTCTTTTTCAGGGTAATCTCATCTACTTGCGACACATACATCAAATCTTCATCCGGGAAGTCAAAGTTCAACGGCTCATAATCTTTCACTGCACGACTTGCTAAGAATTCCGCTACTGCACTGCCCTTGATAGCTTTTTGACTTACATATACAATGTCGTACTCTGACAATAAAACCTGCCATCTTGCCGTCCTCCCTGACAAAGAAGGTGCTTCCAAATGTACTTGACTGGATCCAGTTTGGCAATCAACCACGTTGTGTGGTACAACATGTACTGTCTGATTCTTCGAGCAGTCCAAGCTAAAGCACAACACAGCTTTTCTATCGACGAATATTTCAACTCATAATCTGTGAACTTCTTGCTGAGGTAGTAAACTGCCTGTTCTTTCTTTCTAGTCTCATCAAGCTGCCCCAAAACACAACCCATGGATCTCTCAAATACTGATAAATACAGTATCATTGGTTTATCCGAAACAGGTGGCATTAATACTGGTGGGTTGGATAGATAATGTTTAACCTTTTCAAATGCAATCTGACAACCTTCATCCCATTCTCCTGGATCACGTTTTCGAAGTAACTTAAATATTGGATCACACTTGTCGGTTAATTGAGAAATAAACCGAGCAATGTAATTCAATCTCCCCAGAAAGCCTCTTACTTCCTTTTGAGTACGAGGTGGTGGCAAATTCTGAATAGCCTTCACTTTATCCGGGTCAATCTCAATTCCTCTTTTGCTGACGACAAAACCTAACAATTTTCCTGAGGTGACTCCAAAAGTGCATTTTTCCAAATTTAGCTTGAGTCTAAACTTCCTTAATCATTCAAAGAGCTTCTTTAGATTTGCAATATGCTCCTCTTCTCCTTGTGACTTTACGACCATATCATCAACATATACCTCAATTCCCTTATGCATCATATCATGAAACAAGGCCACCATGGCTCTTTGGTATGTTGCCCCAGCATTCTTCAACCCAAATGGCATTACCTTGTAGCAGAAGGTTTCCCACATTGTAACTAATGTGGTTTTCTTTATATCTTCCGCTGCCATCTTGATCTGATTGTATCCTGAGAATCCATCCATGAAAGAAAATAAAGAACTTTTCACCGTATTATCCCCAGAGTATCAATATGGGGCAAAGAAAAATTATCTTTAGGGCTGGCCTTGTTCAAATCTCGGTAATCAATGCACATCCGCATTTTGCCATCCTTCTTTGGTACTGGAACAATATTTGCCACCTATTCTGGATATTTTGCCACCTCTAAGAACCCAGCATCAAATTGCTTCTTCACCTCCTCTTTTATCTTTAACAGCATGTCTGGCATCATTCTTCTCAACTTTTGCTCAATTGGCTTGTATTCTGGCCTTTAAGGGAGCTTATGAACCACAATATCCGGATTCAACCCTGGCATGTCTTGGTATGACCATGCAAATACATCCACATATTCTTGGAGCAAAGCTATCAATTCAACCTTTATTGATGATGACAATGAAGTTCCGATTTTGACTTCCTTTATCTCTTCACCATCTCCCAGATTTATCATTTCCAATAATTCCTTATGAGTAAGTACTTGTTTCTCCTCTTGTTCTATTTTCCTTAATAGATCCGGAGGTAGACCATAATCCTCAGTATCTTCGTTAGCCTCAAAATCACCCCTGCAAATGGATCTTTCAAAATCAATTTCAGAATTACTGACAGGAAGGTCCTCATATTCCGCATCCGCACACCTGTAAATAGGTGGAGAAGAAACAATATAGGAAAATATATAATGAAAACAAAATAAATAACAAAAATGAAAGAATATGGACACATCAATATGGATAAAATGCATTGTGCTTGTTATTTATTGAATGAAAATGTTTAAACAAAAAGCCCATTACAGAAAAAACTCTTAACATGTTTGGGTAAAGATAATTAAGATTGCTTTTTAAAAGTATTACGTTGGAATAGACTTAAAAACTATGGGCAACTCAGTCGCACTCCAATTGGTTAGTCTATATCCTGGTGGACAAGGTCGCACCATCTAGTTCGCACTGCCACTTTCCATCCCTTCTTTCTCGATCATGCAAATCACTATATCCTGAATATGCCCCCCTTTATTCACATGGAAATTTTCAAAAGCTTACTCGATCATCACAAGTACATCCTCTGAATTCTTTTCCCCGAATAGAAAACCAGCAGAGCTGAAGTTATGAAGGATTGGTGGGAAAGTCATGGGTTCCCATTCAATATCCATACCCATGAGACAGGCTATTCTTCTTTGCCTATTCCTTTCAATCTGTTTCCTCTTCTCATGGGCCTTCGGAAGATATCCTAAGCCAAATCGGTCTTTCTTTCCCACTGCTCAAGCCATTCCTTGAAGATATTTCCCCAAACCTTTTCCAGCCCTACAGCCTTTTCCCACTGTGGTTCTTACTCCCAGTCTTGTGTTCGTGGACAACCTTGGTTTTGGAATTTTTTGTCCTTCAGCGAGGAAAACTGCATTTACAAATTCCAAAGACCAAAAAAAAAAACATTCTACGGCATCTTCATTGGGCTCGACATAAGGAGATTCAGTAGATGCGAAGGCTATTATGTCTTCTTCTCCTGATATAGTGATCAAACGACCTTCCACCACAAATTTTAGCTTTTGGTGGAAAGATGAGCGTACAGTCCCAGCTGAATGTATCCATGGCCTTCCCAGCAAGCAATTATGAGACGGATTAATATCCATGACCTGGAAGTTCACACTATAAGTGCATGGGCCTATCTCTAGAGGAACCTCAATAGTTCCCATAACCTCTCTCCTTGTACCATCGAAAGCCCTGACCACTGTGCAACTCGGTATCATATAAGATATATCCGCTGGCAACTTGGATAGGGTTGTTAAGGGCATCACATTTAATGAAGAACCATTGTCCAAAAGGACCCTTGGTAATATGTGCCCCTTACAAGTGGTAGTTATATGGAGAGCTTTCGTTGACCCAATACCATTGGGTGGTATCTCCTCGTAGCTGAAAAATATATAGTCGTCCGCTGCAATGTTTCCCACCAGCCTATCCAATTTTTCTACTGATATGTTATTAGCCACGTATGCCTGATTCAATACTTTTAACAGGGCATTCCTGTATGACTCTGAATTCAAAAGCAAAGATAGGATTGAAATTCTAGCTGGTTGACGTTGCAGTTGTTCAACCACGCTATACTAACTGTGCTTTATGAATTTTAAGAACTCGCATTCTTTCTTCTCACATACCGATTCTTTTATTATGTTAATCGGGGCTGATCCTCTCTCTTTTTCTTTTGACAAATCCAACTCAATATGAATTGGCTCAACTACTTTCTTCCCTTTGTCTGCTCCTCTGTCTTTCCCTATTAACCCCTGTTCAGCAGCCTCAGGAGAATAACACCTTCCGCTTCGGGTTAAATGCCCCATGCCTATGATATCTTGCTGACTCGAAGACCCAGGCATAACCATGCTGCAGTTGTATTTCCACGGTGCAGTTTTGTTTTCCATATATGAAAAGGAAACAGGTAAATCAATGATTAACTTAGGTGCAATTTCCTCACCGACTGGCATAACTTTCTCCTCTGGTTCATCATAATAGATGATCAAGGGTCTTCCTAACCCGTAGCCAGCTGTATTCTTAGTAACTTCTATTTTCTCTTCCATCTCTTCGTAGAATTGGGCTTCCCCATTATCCATCATTTTTTGGACTTTAACCAGAAAGTCTTCGCAGTCTTATATGACATGACCTCCACACTTATGGAACGGGCACCAATTCTGCACCCTCTTTGCCACCATTTTTAGATTGTCTGCATCTCCCCCCATTCCTGCCTTGACCATTTCAACCCATACTGTCAACATCGGAGTCTTGACTTCCCTAATATCCCTTTTTAATCTTCTGACTTCCCCGGTCAATATTGCATTTACCCAATTCCCAGCATGACCGGGCAATGGGTTTCCTGCTACGTTCGACCCATTTTTTGACCCAAACTTCACAACTCCAGCATTGATCAGGCTTTGGACTTTCTTTTTAAAGGCCATGCAATCTTTGATCAAATGTCCATGAATTCCTGCGTGGTTTGCGTCGTTAGTATTTGCATTGTACCACCTTAGATATGGAGGTGTCAGAGGTTTGAGGTACACGGGTGCAACAAGTTGACCCTGCAATAGTTTAGGAGATAGTTCACCATAGGTAGTAGGAATCGGATCAAATTGGGGTTTTTGATCGTTCCTCGGTGAATCTCGGTCATTGCACGCGGGACCTTGAGTGTTTGGGACCGTATTTCGAGGAAGGGTTATTTGAGGGGTTATAACAGTTTGGATTGGCTGTTGTGGTATATTGGTATAGGGGAATGGATTTTGGGTAAAGTGGTTCACATTGGGGTAGTAAGGATTATACCCCGGGAAAGGTGTGTAAGGTGTTGGAGGTGCATAAGATATGGTAGGAGTATAAGGCCTTGGTGGTGTGTATGGTGTAGGAGGTGTATAGGGGTATTGATTGAAACTTACTGCATGTGTCTCCTCCTTCTTCTTTGCAGGAAAAACTCTCTTTAGGGTAACAGACTCACCCCCTTCCATCTTCCCGTTTTTAATAGCGGACTCTATCATCTCCGCAGATATCACCATATCTGCAAAGTCTTTGGTGGCGCTTCCCACCAATTTGTCATAATAAGGTGCTTTCAAGGTGTTCATGAAAAGCACTGTGCTTTCTTTGCTAGTTAAAAGGGGTTGCACTTGTGTGGCCAGATCCCTCCACCTCTACGAGTATTCTTTGAAACTCTCATTGGACCTCTTTTTTCATATTCTGTAGCGACAGCCTATCAGGTACCATGTAAAACACATGCTTATAATATTCCATGAAAGCCCTGGCTAAATTCGTCCATGAACGAATCTTGGTACAACTCAGTTGATTGTACTATCGGGTTGCTGACCTTGTCAAGCTATCTTGGAAACAATGAATAAGCAGTTTCTCATTATCATCATGCCCCGTCATCCTTCTGCAGTACATGGTCAGATGTGCTGAGGGGTTGGTAGTCTCATTATACTTTTCAAAGTCTGGTACTTTGAACTTTGGGGGAATCACTAGATCGTGTACTAAGCTCATCTCTTTGGCATCCAGGCTGCCAAATAACTCTGCCCCTTCAACTGCCCTTAACCTTTCCTCCAGCAGCTGATTTTTTTTCCTGGGATTCAGCAGTTTCAACCCTCTTCAATTCAGTCATCTTTGCCCTTTCCTTTTCAGCCATTTCTTCAAAGTCTGGAACTTCCACGTCAATTGGATCAGTCCCAATATTACCCCTTTTAGGACCAAAATTTTGTGCTTCGACCGCTGGTTGGATGTAAATATAGGATGCTGCCCCAGTCGGAAGTTCATTTCCCACAGGCTGGGATGTCTGACCATTCTTCTGTACCACTTCTGGTCAGTTTTCCTGATTCACTGCCCCCATTCCGGTAACGGAATTTTCTCCTAGCCACTTCTGCCTCATCATGGTACTCATCATCTCCATGAGTTTGGTCATTTGTTCTCGTGTCTCCTCTTGAGACTTAGCTAACTGTTCCTGTAGTTCTTTTTGAATTCTTTCCATCCTTTCAATTCTAGCAAGCTGATCATGCTCCATAGCCCTTGCTTGAGATCGGGTATTGTAAGGGTGTCGAAAGTCTGATTCTTTCTGAGTGTGACCAATTGTACCTTTAGTTTGAAAAACCATGGATTAGAAATTATTGACACATTTCTTATTTTATTTTATAAAAAATGAATGAATGAATAACTAAATAAATGACTAAGTGTATGAACCTAAATGACTAATTATAAAAAATAAATGAATAGACAAATAGATAAATGACTAAGTGTATGAACAATTTATAAATGAATGAATGATTATGAATATAAATGAATGAACAAATAAAATATATAAAAGAAAGAACAAATGAATGATGAATGCATTTAAAAGTATTGGCCCCGGGATAATATCAACCAAACGGTCTTTCATTGATTTCCTGGAACTAAATACATCAAAGTAAAGATCCCTACTTAAGACAATATGATAATCTGTCTCTCCTAAAAAATGCTATTACAAAATACTGGTCCTATAGTAACTCCCTCGGATTTTGGGCCTTTTTCACTATCCTCTTTTGACTGCCTTGATCTTCCATCAGATCCCTACTTGTTCACGACCCTTTGACATGTCAGCAGAAGCATCACCGTGTAAGCTTTCCTTAGCTTGTTTCTCCAGTTGATTGGCTCGGGCTTCCTCATGCTTTGCTTTTTCTGCCTAGTAGTTCTTCTCCTTCTTGAGGTTTCTGACTTCTTATTCCCATTCCCCGGAAGTCTTGAGAGTTCCCTCGAATTTGAGCTCGAAATAGTACCTCTTGTTCTCCAAATGTAATTCCTGAAGATCGCTTTTAGCAGTATCCCGCTCTCTCTTGATTTTTTCCTTTTCTCTTTCTCGGGCTGACTCCCTATTTTTCATATCCTCAAGCTCTTCTTGCAAGCGGGCAACTTCCCTGCTCATTTGGTCCTTTTCTTTTTCGAATTCTACCCTTGCAATTTCTAACTCCAATGGCGCTTCCTTGGGCGGCGAACTCAAATGCTAAACTTCTTCCCTATCTGATATCAACAACCTATCATTAACCCTCAATTCCCTCCATGTCAAGTAACCAGGTGTGACGATGTCGGCATATCTAGCTACCTCCACCTGATGAGTTTCCTTCCATGCTACTACAATCTCATGTACCTTTCTTGAATATCCATATTCTCCATAAGCAAATTCCAAATTACTAAGGTCATGGGTCATAGGAGTAAACTGACGGGATTCTGATTACCTCAGTACTAGCAGTGGTGCATAGCTCACTCCTCCCCATACTCCCAATAATGGAACATAAGCTTTATCTCCACACTTGTACAATGTCGGCATAGGAGCTATCCATGGAGCTCTCCAAATTATCATATCGGCCCTGATATTCTGGAATATGTTGATCCATTATTCCTTAGTCCTATTTTCAAGCCAATCCCTCTTAAGAAATTCACCAATTGGTGTAAAAGATTTCTAGTATGAGCGAAGAGGGAAATTCTCCCGTTTACAAAAATGGCTCTGAACCCATATGTAAAGGAGCTGTATACAACCCAAAAAACGCCCTTTTCATTCTCGTCTACAGAAATTCAGGGATCGGATTGTTTCTGCTACAATTGTCGGGGCTGGGTTTATCCTTTGCTCAAGCCTCTCAAAAACATCAAATATCGCCACATCCACATACCCCAATGTCTTTGGGAAGATAACTAAACCATAAATAGCCAAAGCAGAAATATTCCTAATTGTCTCCTTCTTTGAATGGCTATGGATTAAAGTCCATAAAATGTCCCATGATATATAGTAGCTTACCCCTTTTCGGACAACATGGCTTTCGACCCAATTTCTTTCCACTCCCAGAATTTTAGACACCTTTTTCTTGAAACCCGGTGTCTTTGTATCCTTCAAATAAATACGATCGAGAATAACATTCTCAATATGCAGCAAGGTCGAATATTCCTCTATGGTTAGAGTCATATCCTCTCGGTTGAAAGGAAAACACCGATAAACGGGATTCCAGAATTGCACCATAGCTCGAATCACCTCACTATTGACCTTAACCTGAGCTAATAGTGCTATGTCCCCATATGTCTGAGTAAAGGCTCTTTTTCTGATATGTTCCACTGATTCCATATATCCATCAATTCCCGGATATCATTTTGCTTGATAGTAAGATCAACCTCGGCTGGCAATGCTGACACATATCCCATCTTCAAACAATCCCCATTATCATGCTGACCTTTCTCGGACTGTTTCCTAACCTCTAAATGCTTTTCGACCACTGAGACACTCTTCCATGAAAGGCCTTTTGGTTGAATAATATCCCGAGACCAATAACCTTCAAAATGTGCAAAAATGATGACAAGAATGCAAAAAAAAAAACAAAAAACAACAACAAAAAGAAAATGAATTAGTAACGGGAATAAATACGAATAATACAAAAAAAAACATATAATTCAAAACAATAATTATCCCTGAGGATGCCGACAAAATTTCGACATTATAACACCCCGGGGATGAAATATCAACATTTATTATGGGCATTGTGATGTACGTTCATCATTGTCCGAAAAAATAAACTTATTCTGAAAGTATAATAGAAGGTAAAAGGATTGGAAATATTCCTCCATGTGTTCTTAACTTCGGGATATCTAATTGGAAATCCGTCATGGCTTCGCCTAGGTTTACTATATGAAGGTGAATTAGTTCTAAAAGCCCCAAATTGTTCCTCACTGTTGCCGGTGAAGGCTAGTAAGGCACCCCGATAAAAGCGGGTTCAATTCGTTAGAGTCTATTTCCCTAGCCCATGCGGATTATTAATCACGAAAGCTTAGGTAATTTAGTTTCCGGAAGTGTTTCACTAGCCCATGCAGATTGTTAATCACAAAGGCTTAGTTACTTTGCTCCCACCTAAAAGGACGGAACCCAGGTATAGGATTCATGATATGCAAATGCACGTGTAGTGTGTGAGGAGAAATAAAAAACCTTTCACCACCTATTCTACATCCCTTATTCTAAATGTCCCAACAAGTTTAAACAACATAAATCATCAATTAATCAATGAAGGAATATATGCATCAAAATAACCAGAGAACAATTATAATATGTATGCACATGAATATGGACATATTAAATACATTTCATTATTTTTGAAATTATCATTACTTTTCTTTAAAATATGGGAATTAAAATTAAATACCAATTAAACCAACAAAACCGAGAATTTGATAACACACGACTAATTCTAGGCCTGACTCTCTAATTGTCCCCAGTGGAGTCGCCAAGCTGTCGCAACCTAAAAAATAACAAGTCTCATCGCAAGAATTTATTATTCGTTAAGCGTGACATTAAAAAAACCTAGGAAAAGTCGACTTAATTCCTCTAGAAAAATGAAGGTTTTGAAAATGACCTTGAAAAGGACATGGAGTCGCCACCAATCTTTTTTAGCTAGGTGTGATCGGCCACCTATTAAAACCAGTTTTATAAAATATTTTAAAAATTAATTAAAACATTTTTAAAGCCAATTTCAAGTCTGCGTTTTAAACCAGAGAAATCAAAGAAACGGGTTCGGGACTCGGTTACGTGTGGGGAAGGATTAGCACCCCTACAACGCCCGTATAAAACGGTACCTTATTAATCATGTGTTATCTCAAGTCTTGGTAAAAAGTTGGTTTTAAATGTAGTATCTCAAGTAAATTCCCAATTTAAAGAAAAATAATTCCATTTTTAATTGAAAATGATCCGGAATTTATAAATTCAAAATTTTCCTATATTCCCCAACAAACGTGGCAAAATATAGAAATTTTTATTAGTTTGGAAAACTTTCCGTATCATTCTCATTTTAAAGAAGATATTCCGTTATTAATGATAATTGATGATATCCTCCCCAGCAAACCCGGCAGAGAACTCTTGAATTATTTTAATTCGGGAATATCTTTATTTTATTGAAAATCATTAACCTTTTGAAAACATTTTAAAAGATATAAATATGTATATGCATGACCTAAATAAAATGACATAGCAAAATCTAAATAATATAATGCACCCTAAATGATATGATATAATTTAAATGTCTTAGCATATTGTAAATGAAATGAAATATTCTAAGTTATATGATACATTCTAAATGAAATGAAATGACTTAGGTAACATAATATATTCTATATGAAATGAAATGTCCTAAGTCGTATGATATATTCTAAATGAAATAAAATATCTTAAATGACATAATATATATCCTAAATGAAATGATATAACCTAGGTAACATAATATATTCTACATGAAATGAAATAACCTAGGTAACATAACATATTCTATATGAAATGAAATAATTTAAATGACATGGCAAATATGAATGATATGGCATATAATTTAAATGACATGGAATATAAAATAATGCTATCATATAATATGCATGAAAATAAAAGTGAAAATAGTAATGCATGAACATAGTATATGCTAAATAATATGACAATAAAAAATAATTAAATAAAAAACATAGGATATCATGAAATATTCAAAACCATTCAAAACCATATAATAAACAATATAACATCAAAAAATATAAATCAAAATAATAACAATACCATAGGAATTATCATAGCAAAAATCACATATTATATAAAATGCATGAATATGGAAAATGCAATGCATGAAAATGTATTTTTTCCTTTAATTAAGGAAATCCATATATCTAAAAAGATATCCGGCTACGTTAGGAAAATATGTCAAATTAAATATTCTAAAACCAAAATACTTTGTGATTGTTTGAAAACAATTTTGAAAAGCTTAGATTAAAAATAAAAATTTAGCTAAACCCTTTTTTAAATGGCTCTAATTTCATAAGTTTAAAATCCCGAACTTGACCACCCTTAACCCGAGACTTAAAAAAATCATTTTGAGAGTTTAAAAAGACTTAGAAACTACCCTAAGTCAGTAGCTAAACTTCCTAGTCAGCCCCCTCTAAGTAACTTAACCAGAACAGAAAAATTATTTTCCTTCAAATTCAATTATGACTCCACTGTCCAGTTTTAAACCATGATTTTTACCCTATTTTTAAAAAATCTAAAAAATATAAAAAAATACTGGAGACTCGGGACATGTAAAAATACACGATAAAAAATCAGCCTAATTTTCTGATTAAAGATGACTGCCCAAAAAAATCGGGAAAGTACGAGTACTGGGTGAAAAAACTGTTTTGCCAAAACACATTTTTTGCCTTTGATAAAATCATTTAAAAAATCAAAGTAAAAATATTTAAGACTCATAAAATGACTCACAAATAGTAGCTAGGACTTTTGAAAAGTTAGACAAAAATTGGCTAAAGTAAAAAAAAAAACCACAAAAGTAGAATAATCAATTTGACAACTCTTTAATTTTCCACAAGTATACTCAAGAGAGCATGACTTTGAACCATTAATTGGCCTAAGTCATTAGTCAAGTGGCATGGACATGAAATGCATGAAAAATACAACAAATGTGATGCATGAAATGAATGAATTTAAACCTAAATGTCATGAAAAATGCATGGCATCAATAAAATGACCTAGACCTAAATGAACTTGCATGGCATTTAATGCAACCTAGGTCTAAAATGCATGGACATGCATGGCAAAATAAACCAAACCTAACATCTAAAATATGGATGGAAATAACACAAACACAAGGCATGCTTAAACCAAATACTTAACCAAATGTCATGAGAATGCAAACCTATCATCTAACATAACAAAAATGCACACACAAAGCAAATTAATGTGAGATGGCCGAATGGCCTCATGTCTAAATAAGCAAGGCATTTTCACAAGCACTTGATATACTTAAACTAAATACTCAATCAAATGTCATGAAAATGCAAACCTATCAACTAACATAGCAAAAATGCACACACAATGCAAAATCAATGGGATGGCCGAATGGCCTCAAGTTTCAAGTGAGATTGGCATTTTCACAAACACTTGATATACTAACATACTCAACCTAAATATGACACTCAAATCATGCAAATATAAAGTAGATGTATTAAAACTAACAAGCATTTTCATAAACACATGGATTACAAAATATAAAAATCAACAAATTTAAACATTACGAAAACAGAAAATTAAAAATGCAAGAACATGATAATAAACTCATAAATGGCAACAAACAAACAACCAAATTAAAACAAGCTTCAAGTATATGTAGTAGAAGAAGATTTACAGCATCAAGACTAAAAAAATAACAAAAATAACATGATAAATCAAAGCAAAATAGCAAGAATAAAAACATGGGCCATTCGGCCAAGACAAGAAATCAAGAGAAAAAAATGCAAGAACTTTTTTAAGAAAAGATGAAGAAAGAACTTAAAAAGAACATTAAAAAAACACTCATTTAAAAAGAAAAATCAAAATAAAACTCACCAAAATAATAATCAAAACAACAAAAACAATAATGGAAAATCAAGAAGGTGCAAGAGTTGGTGCTAAAAGCAACCTCAAGAAGCTATCTTTCAAGCTTTTTCTCTTTAAACTTTCTTTTCTTTTCTAAACTTTTATTTTTGCTTTGGTGCAATGGAGAGAAAACTCAGCAAAAACAAGAGAGAAATATGAAAAATGAAGTGCTAAAAAATGAAAATTCTAGATCCCCTAGGCTGGCCGAAACCCCTCTCTCATATAGGCCAGGATGTTGTCATCTTTCTTCAACCAATTTTCATCCAATGGCTAATGAATCAAGAGGTTTAAAACATGAAATTATCACCCTTATATTAGGCCATCAGCTTTCCATAATTACAGCTGTTCAAGAATTATGTTGACACTCTCCCTCTTCATGCATTGGCCCATGTGGCTTATTTGCAAAGGCTTGATAAAAAAAATCACTAACTAACTCTGAATTTTTGGCCTTTTGATTGAAAAATCAGAAACTCCTTCCCCTCCTTGGGCCTTGGTCGGCCAGCACTCTCTCTTTCAGCCCAAGTATGATTTTTTTGAAAGGCAAAAGAAGCCCTTTTCGGTTTCTTGGGTAAAATGACCTTTTTGCCCCCCGGATGCAAATAAATGGCAAACGGACTCCAAATTCAAATTATATTTTTTTAATACTTTCAAAATAGTAAAATATTGAATTCTGCAAGTTTTCAATATTTTCCGAGTCCGTTTGCTATTTATTTGGATTTTTTCTTCCAAAATTACCCTTTTATGCCCCCAAATTTTACCATTTTTTAAACGAGCTCCAAATCAAGATTTTCTTTGCCAATATCTTCCAAATAATTTAAAAGTGTGATCTGGAAGTTTTCATAATTTTTGGAACTCATTTGTTATTTTTTCGGGATTTATCTGCTTGAATTACTGCATAAGAGGCTCGGAATTTAGCCATTTTGCAAACGAACTCCGAATCAAGATTTTATTTTGCCAATATCTTCCAAATAATTTAAAAATGAGACTTGGAAATTTTCAGAATTTTTGGAGTCCATTTGCTATTTTTTCGGGATTTATCTTCTTGAATAGTACATAGGAGACCCGGGATTTGGCCATTTTGCAAACGAACCTCGAATCAAGATTTTCTTTCGCCAATCTCTTTAAAATAATTTAAAAATGAGATATACAAATTTTCAAAAGATTTGGAGTTCATTTGCTATTTTCCCGGGATTTATCTTCTTGAATTACTACATAAGAGACCCAAGATTTGGCCATTTTGCAAACGAACGCCGAATCAAGATTTTCTTTCGCCAATCTCTTCCAAATGATTTAAGAATGAGATTTGAAAATTTTCAAAATTTTTGGAGTCCATTTTGCTATTTTTCGCCAATTTTTCAATTTTGCCCTTTTGCCTCCGAAACTCGGTTTTGCTCAAAACAAGTCCGATTTTTAGATTTTCTTCAAAATGAGCCTTTGGCTATCCTTTTTTAATCACTCCTCATCCATTAGGGGATTTTTTCTTACCAAGTCGGGCAATTTCTGTAATTCTTCCCAATTTCACCAAAATCTACCAAAAACCCTAATTCTCGGTTTTTTACCGGATTGACTTTTCTTTCAGTTTTTCTTTCGAGTGACTTCTCCATTACCCGTAGTCAGTGCTTATCTTTCATTTGGAACCTTCAATTTCAACCAATTCAATCGTTTAAGCATTTTCCCCAAATTTCTCGGATTAGGGTTTCCTATCTACTGAATCTCCATAACCCAACTTCCGAACTCCATATCTTTCGATATAGACCTCGGATTATCAAAATTCTTTCGCCATTTTTCAATTGAACTTCAAATCTTCATTTTGAAAGTGGGTTGACTTTTTTAGTAGTTGACTTTTCGAGGATGACTTTTTTCAAGTTTGACTTTTTATGCTCGCTCTCTTAAACTAAGTCTCGGAGTACCACCTGCAGGATGAAAAAAGTCTTTTTACATTCTGAAACATCAATTTAGGAAGAAAACATACCTGTTTTAGTGGTCCGGACAAAATTAGGTGTCTACACCTGAGGATCTCAAGCCTTGGGCCAGGACAGAGCTTCAAAGACAAAATGTGCAAGATGTGCCACTGCCATGGATTCCACCAAATGTCTTAAAGACTACAATGATGGCCCATCGAAGCATAAGAACCCCATTAGGTGGCAATAACTATAATTTTTGGAATGAGGTAAAGATGGCTAGAGTGGACAAACCCTCAAGTGATGGAGCGGATAAGAGGCCATCTGGAAGAGACACACCCTAACCCAAGAAAAAATGCGTCGAACTTCAACCCAAAGCAACCGTTGGCTTGCTTCTTGTGCACAGATTACATCAAGTAGTAGAGTGTCCACATAAAGGTTCCCTTAATGCATTGAGAACTTCCTAACAGAAATATCTCACTTAGACCAAACTGTAGAGAAAGTCGAGGATGAGCCAGTAAGGATGGGTTCCATACGATTCTTTAGCCTTCTATACACAACTAAACAAGCTGAAGAAAAAGCCTAAGCATGGCCTCATGTACGTAGATGTAGTGCTCAATAACAAGATAACAAGGGTTATGGCAGACATGGGGGCAACCGATACCTTTATCACACCAGAAGAAGCAAAAAAGTGTTGTCTCAAGGTTAACAAGGACTGTGGGAAAATGAAAATGGTCAACTCGCCAGCCTTTGCAATCAGTGGAAGCTCCAAAAATATCATGGCCAAGCTTGGCACATGGGAAGAAGGCGTAAACTTCATTGTTTGCCCTATGGACGACTTTAATGATGTCTTAGGATTAGATTGCATGATATTGGCCTATGCGATCCCTATTCCGATCGTAACTTGCTTGTTGGTCTTATAGGAATTGCTGGATTTGGCCTCAGGCTCAAGCAATAAACAATTTAATCAAGAACATGAATATAGAGAAAAGAAAACATAAAGAATCAAAGAAGTAGTCAAATCCCCAAGGATCATACTTGTAAACTTTTAATATGATTAAAGAATTGGATAACAAACATATGATAAAGAATCATGCCTTATCTCGAAGATATCATAATCTAGAGTTTTAAAACAGTCCATGTGTTCTTGAACACCAAGAAGAATCTCGAGACATCAAACCACCCAACTATTTGGCCTCCAATGGTGATAGACACATATGAACAAGAAAACTTTCTCAAAGTAGGAATGGAGTGTTTGGCGAAATTCATGCTAGTGGTTTAGGTTTCATTTACCTTATCCTCATCAAAGGAACCTAGGCCAAATGCTTCAATAAGCAAGAGGAGGAAGGAAACAATTTTCTCTCCACAAAGTAAGGTGCGGTACACAAGGAAAGAATCTAGATCATTTTTCTTTTTCACTCTAAGCCATATGCTTTTAAGGGAGAAATCTTTTCTGTCTAGTAATTCACTAAGTGGCAAAGAGGAAGAAAAAGATGTAGAAGGAGGCACACCTATTCATGCACATCACAATGTGCGGATAGGTTATATTATATGGTGGACTAGGTTATCCTTATATAGAGGGGCGGCAAGCACTAGGTATTTTTACTTAGGGCGATAACACAACTCTTGTGTTATTTGCTCTTAAGTCTTTCTCATTAATCAAACCATTTAATTAAGCCCTCATTGACAAATTATGAATTTAATCAATTAGGTTCATTCCATTTTAATTTCTTAAATTCATCTTATTGTGTGTGACTCATTAGGCTTCCAATATGTAGGCAATGAATATAAATTAAAAGCCCAAATATAAATAAAGATAATTAACTTATATTCATAGATCATGAGTGGCATCTAGCAATGCATCATGGACCACTAATTATTGGAGAGTAAAGATAGTCTCGACATAACCTTTCAGTGTTCAGTCTATCAGTTTAATTCGGTTCTTTCACCATATATTCTGTGAAGATTATTACATAAATAATCTATAAACAAATGTGAAATTAAATAACTTACAGGATCGTTCGATGATGAACTCGATTTGATTCACTGGTCGGAGACAAGATCACATAATCAAAAATTGTCTATTAGCTAACGGTTTTTCGACCGCTAGATGATTTTGGAAAACACATGGAGTCGCCACCAATCTTTTTTGGTTAGGTGTGATTGGCTACCTAAGAAAATTTATCCTCTTAATAAAATCTTAAAATTAATTAAGATCTATTAAAAGGATAATTTTTGGTCTACGAAAATAAAAATCGAGTTCGGGAGTACGATTACGTGTAGGAAAGGATTTGAAGCCCCACAATGCCCGTTTTAAAAATGATACCCATTAATTGCGTGTTATCTTTGAACTTGAAAAAGTGGTTTTAATTTTGATATCTGAAAAAATCCCTTTAATCCCTTTTATTTACCAACAAAATTTCCTGAATTTGTTTTTCGATAAAAAAATATGCTTTTATTTGTTTTGGAAAAAGTTAAGCGTGAACCTTTGTATCGAAAAACCGCACAAAAAACCCCAATACTTTTGGTAACTCTTAGCGGATTTTCCTTACCTCAAGATTTCGCCGGGACCACTACTTGTGAATCCGTTTGAGTTCCATCATCGGAGATTAGCATTCACTTTTTTATTCTTGCATGGATGCACACAATTCAGGTAATTAAAAACATGATGCACATGGGTTTCATTTTCTCGTAATTTATTCCCCTAATTTTCAAATACATACATATTTTAAATGATTATTTATAGAACAAATTATCTAGGTAAAAATAATCTTTGAAACACCCCAATACTTTTGACAACGTCTGATTAATTATCTTTACCGGAACATTTTGAGGAAAAATTAATAGTTTAACTTCTCCAAAAATAAATTTCTTTTAGAGATTTTTTCAATAAAAAAAATTATAATCATTGTATTTCACAATGTATTCATCAAAAACATTCATCAAAAACATAACAAATAAAAATTGCTACGAGATTCTTATAAAAAGTAGGAAAATAAATAAACAAATAAAAATAACGAAGGAAAGAAATTATACTCACTATTTGCTTAGAATTGGCCCAAAATTTTGATGAAAATTGAGTCCACAGTTGACTGGGCATGAAAGGATCCACGGACCGGACCTTGGCTTGCTAGGCTAGCCTTTTCCTTTTTTTTTTCTTCATTCCTTCTTCCTTTCTTTCTCTTCAGGTGAGGTCGGATTACATCTGGGTCGGACCCAGAGCCGGCTCCACCTGCAAGTCTTCATATTTTTCCTAACTATAAAATCCCAGATTTTTTTAAACTTATTTTTCCCTTCCCCTCTCTCTCTAGATTCTCTCTCTCTCCCAAAACACTCTCTCTTCTATTCTCTCTTCTTGTTCATCAACCAAACCCAGAAAACCCTTCCCCAACCTAGATTTCGACGCCGGCCATCGTGCCCGCCACGTCTCGTCGACGCTGAATTTTGACAAAAAAACCAGATTCTTCCTCTTGGCCTCTTCTCGATTCTTCAGCTAGTTTTTCTCGAAAAAGCCTCCAAACATCCAGATCTAAAAGTAAGCCTGCGGCCAACAACCCCTTCCCCTTCCATTTTCCGCCGTTTGATCATCCTTCAAATTTCAGTGTAGCCTCTCCACCCCTAAGCTTCCTTTTCACCATTCGGATTGCCTATAGCTGATTCCGAACTACCCAAAGCCAAGAGACCCAAAGCAAAAAGCCTTTGTGTTTGTGTGTTTTTTTTTTTTGGTGTGTTTATTGTGGTTTTCTGCCTTATTTGTTTTTTTTTTTTTTTGTGTATTTGTAGTTCTTTCTGTATGGGGGTTGTGGGTGCTGCTTTGCTGTTTGGATGATTGTGTTGTGTGTGATTGTGGGCATTTGTGAAAGGTAGGTGCATAGGCAGTGGGTCTCGGGTATCCGGTGGCTTCGAGAGGTTCTTGGGGTTTATTTTGCTGCTTATTTTTCGGATCCCCCCCATATGTTTGTGGCTCTTTTTGTAGAGCTTTGGAAATCAAATCCTTTATCTTTGGGATTTAGGGTTTGCTTCAAGTACTGGGGTGCAAGATGGTATGGAGGTCTAGGTCTAGGGGTGGCATGGGAGACAGCTATAAGTGTGGTAGGGTGGATGGCAGGCTAGGTAGGAGGGTAGGGGGCTGTTGCAGGGTTAGGGGCGATGGTGGGCCATTGGGCTTGCAATCTGGGCCTTTAACCTATTTTAGTGAAATGGAACTTCGGGCCCAATAACCAAATTGGCCCAATTAATTTTAAACTTAATCAAAATTCAACCCAAGAAAATCCAACATGGAAATCCAAATTGAGCCATAATTTGTAGTGAAGCCTGATTCACTTAAAAAGAGAAGTCAATCCGATTATCCAGTCTAATTGGAATCGTACTCAACTTAAAACTTGTTCATATTAAAGAAATCAGATTAATGGATCGAGAGAATTAAACTAAAGATTAGTAACTTCATTTGACTTTTTGACTTGGGACTTGACTTAAGATGTGACTCGGGTGAGACTTGAGGCTTGATCCAGACAAAATTAGGTAGCTACAGCTGCCCCTGTTTGCACACTGTTAAGAATAAAGATTAGGGCAAAGACGATACACAACAATTTTGTACGATCATAGAGTTCAATTTTCGAGAAAGGCTCTTGCTTCACCATTGAGGAAGGATCGGTTTATTTTTATTTTTTTTGAAAATTCAAAAGTTAAAACTGATTTTCAAAATGATTTAATGATCTAGACGAAACCAGAAATCAAAATGTGCTCTAGACAAAACTAGAAATTGAAAAGTGATATGGATGAAAAAAGAAATTAAAAAGGATGACTTAGACGAAACCAAAAATCAAAAAGTGACTTAATCGAAATCAAAAATCTAAAAGAGGCGATTTGGACGAAACCAGAAATCGAGAAAGCGATTTAAGCGAAACCAGAAACCAAGAAAGTGGCCGGGGCGAAACTAGAAATTGACTGAAGATGACTTGGATGAAACCAAAGTTAAAGGAATGACTTGGCGAAGGCAGAGTTGGAAAATGAATTGGGCGAACCCAAAGTTGGGAAAGTGATCTGCGCAAAACCAAAAACCAAGAAAGCAGCCTAGGCAAAACTAGAATTGACTCAAAATGACTTGGACGAAACCAAAATTGAAGGAATGACGTGGGTGAAACCAAAGTAAAAAAATGAACTGTGCCAAACTAAAGTTGGAAAAGTGATCTAGGCGAAATTAGAATCCAAGTAATGACTTGGGCGAAACTAGAGTTGGAGAGTGATCTGGGCGAAACCAGAAATCGTAAAATGACCTGGGCTAAACTAAAAGTAAAAAAATGACCTGGATGAAACTAAAAATTGAAAGAGATGACCTGGACGAAACCAGTAATTGAAAAATGACGTGGGCGAAACCAAAAGTCGAACAAGATGACCTAGAGAAAACCAGTAATTGGAAAATGACTTGGGCAAAACTAGAAATTGGAAAATGAGCTGGGCGAAACTAGAAATTGAAAAATGACCGGTGAAACCAGTAGTAGGAAGATGACCTAGGCGAAAACAGAAGTGAGAAAGTGGCTTTGGTGAAACCAGTAGTCGAAAAATGATCTGGGCGAAACCAAAAATCTTAAAGAGTGACTTGGGCGAAACCAGAAGTCGAAAGGATCTGATCAATAGTCAATGAAGTGATCTAGGCGAAACCAGAAGTTAGAGAATTGGTGAGATGGCACAACAGTGTGGACTTAACCAATATCTGAAAGTGACTTGGATGAAACCAATTTCAAAATTAATTCCATAGCTTTTATGGCTTGGACGGAACCAACACCTGAAGGCGACTTGGGCAGAACCAAAGTCAAGATCAAAATTGAAATATTTGGCGATGACTTGGGCGGAACCAAAGTCAGGATTAATTATGAGATAAATTCCATGGCATAAGGGGTTTCGACGAAACCAATATCTAAAAGTGACATGGAAGAAATTAAAGTCATGAATAAAATCGAAATTTGGATGGTGACTTGGGTAGAGCCAAAAATCAGAAAATGTCTAGGATGCAAAATTCGAAAATGACTTGGATGAAAACAACATCTTGAATGATTTACACGACACCAATGCTTGAAAATGACATGGAAAAAACCAAAGACTGGACTGGAATTAACAATTTTTTTATGCTGACTTGGGAGGAACCAAAGTTTGGAAATGAAAAAGCTTGAAAGTGACTTGGACGAAACCAACGTCTAATTCTTGAAATTTTTCATGAATTTGAATTTTGTTTATCTTTTTGGTTGTTCACATTATAGTTCCTTGGATGCTTATAACACCATTAATGCAATGTAATGATTGAACCAATATCAAGATGCAAATGTAAATGCAAACGACTTTTAACAATATGCAAACATCTTTTACAAAGGCACAAATGTTATGATACACACAAATGATGCAGATGCCCATGAATGATGCAAATGCAATGAATGATGCAGATGCTCATGAATAATGTAAATGAAAAACAAGAACCCTTTATCATTCCCCTGAATGATCTTCTTTCTAGTTCATCACTATTCATATCATCTCCCTATTGGTCTCTCAATGTCATCTTGTCGATGAATCATTGTGCCAGCTTTTCTTTTACAAAATCTTTCTCCAACTTTTCTCATCAAAATTTGAAGACATATTTTTCTCTTTCATCTCAGAGAATAATGATTTATCTGAATAATTCCAAGCTTCTTGATCATGAGAACCCTTGTTTCTTTCTAAAAAAAAATTTCATTTGTCATCCGTTTTCCCAAATGATTATCCCATCACTGAAAAATGCCCCACAAAAGTTTTCTCTTTTTCATTTATATCTCATAACTCATTTTCATCATTTTCACAAAATGCTCATCTGATGAAAACATAAAAGCCAAAATATTTCTCACAAATGTGACATTCATCTTTTGTTTCTCGAGGAAGGTTTTGTAACATAAAAGTTTTGGGGTTTGACCTCATGCTCAAACAATAATCGAATTAAAGAAGAACATGAATACAGCGGAAAAATAAACAAAGAGATAGCCGAATTTAACAGGATCACGCTTGTAAAATTTTAATGCGATCTTGTAATTATAAAGCTTATATATGATCAAGAATCATACCTTAACTCAAAGATCTAGTAATCTTGAGTTTACAAATAACCCATTCAATCTTGAACACCAAGCAGTCAATCCGAGACTTCAAGCCACACAACTATCTGGCCTCTAACGGTAATCCATACAAGATGATCATGAATAAGGTAGGAATGGAGTCTTACCGAAAATGATGCTAGTAGTTTAGGTTTCGAGAAACCTCTCCCCTTCTAAACATACACGGTCAAATGCTTCACAAGCATCAAGAAAAAGAAAACATTTTTCTTGCTTCTCCGGGTTTGGTGCGCCAACCTCAAGGATTATCTTGATCTTCATTCTTCTTCACTTTATGCCTTTGCTCTCTTGAAAGAAAACATTTTTCTCTCTAGCAATCCATGAAGAGGGAAGGAGGAAGTCAAGAAATCAAGAAGACACCAAAGCCTCTAAGCATATCACATATGCGGCTAGGGGGCCATAGAGAGGTCGGCCAAGCTATCATGTTTCTTTTATAGGGGTAGCAATCACTCCAGGGTTTGGACTATGGACAATAACTCTTATGTATTTACCCTTAAGTCCTTCCATTTAATTAAACTATTTAATTAAGTCCCTGTAGACACCTAATTTTGTCCGGACCCCTAAATCAAGTACATTTTCTTCCTAAATTAATGTTTCAGAATGCTAAAAGGCTTTTCTCATCCTGCAGGTGGTACTCCGAGACTTAGTCTAAGAAAGCAGACAAAAAAAGTCAAACTCAAAAAACTCAACCTCAGAAAAAGTCAACCCCAAAAAAGTCAACCCCGAGAAAGTCAATTACTGAAAAAGTCAACCCACTTTCAAAATCAAGATTTGAGGTTCAATTGAAAAACAGTTAAAGAATTTTGATAATCCGAGGTCTATATTGAAAGATATGGAGGTCGGAAGTTGGGTTACGAGATTCAGTAGAAAAGAAACCCTAATTCAGGAAATTTGGAGAAAAGTGCTTAAACGATCAAATTGGTCAGAATTGAAGGTCTCAAATGAAAGATAAGCACTGACTACGGGTAATGGAGAAGCATTTGGAAGAAAAACTGATAGAAAAGTCAATTCGGAAAAAATCGAGAATTAGGGTTTTTTGGTGGATTTCGATAAAATTTGGAAGAATTATAGAAATGGCCCAATTCTAAAGATATAAAGCCCTTGATTGATGAGAAATGATTAAACAAGGATAGCCCAAGGCTCAGTTTGAAGAAAATCTGAAAATCGAATTTGTTTTGAGCAAAACCGGGTATAGGAGGTGAAAGGGCAAAATTGGAAAATATGGGAAAAATAGCAAATGGCTCCAAAAATTCTGAAAATTTGCAAATCTCATTATTAAATTATTTCGAAGAGATTGGCGAAAGAAAATCTTGATTCGGAGTTCGTTTGCAAAATGGCCAAATATCGGGTCTCTTATGTAGTAATTCAAGCAGATAAATCCCGAAAAATAGCAAATGAACTCCAAAATTTTTGAAACTTTGCAAATATCATTCTTAAATTATTTGGAAGGTATTGATGAAAGAAAATATTGATTCGGATTTCGTTTGCAAAATGGCCAAATACCGGGTCTCATATGTAGTAATTCAAGCAGATAAATCCCGAAAAAATAGTAAATGAGCTCCAAAAATTATGAAAACTTCCAGATCACATTTTAAATTATTTGGAAGATATTGGTGAAGAAAAATCTGGATTCGGAGCTCGTTTAAAAAATGGTAAAGTTCGGCTGCATAAAAGGGGTAATTTTGGAAATAAATCCGAAATAAATAGCAAATGGACTCGGAAAATTTTGAAAACTTCCAGAATTCACTTTTTTTATTATTTCAGAAGTATTGAAAAAAGAAAATTTGAATTTGGAGTCCGTTTGCTATTTTTTAAGTTCGGGGGGCAAAAAGGTCATTTCACCAAGGAAATCAAAAGGGCAAATTGGTAATTGGGGAAAATATGAAAGAAGAAGGCATTGCTGGGATTTTTTATTCCCTTGGTCAGCCAACATAGAGGAGAAGAAGGAAGCTTGAACAATTTAATTTCCTAGTCACTATCAAGCCACATATTATCACTAACACCTTGCAAATGGTCCCCCCTTCATCGAATGGCTTAGGTGCCTTGTAGGAAAGTTGAATGCACCATCCAATGGCCAAGTCTAAATGCCAAAATGAATTTTTATTTGTCATAAAAGAACCCTCGTCTAATGGCCAAGAATGGAAGAAAAAAGATGAGCACAATTCATCCAAGGGTGAGCATCCATTCGGTTGAGCAAGGGAGTGCATGGGATCATCTCTTTTCATCCAATGGCTTAGGCCATCTACAAGGGCTGAGTACACATGTTGAGGGTTGTATTTAATCTACAAGATGTCATTTTTATGTTGGCCTCATCCAATGACCAAGAATGAAAGAGCACAACTCATCCAAGGGTAGGCACTCAAGAGGGGTAAGCAAGGGAGTGCATGGGATTGGTCCTCTTTTGCATCTAATGGCTAAAGTTACTACAAGGGCTGAGTAATCATCTTAAGGGCTGGTATCAATTTGCAAGATGACATTTTTATGTTGTCATCAATATATCTAAATCTAAAGGCCAAGATTAGAGGAGAAAAAATGCAATTCCCATCCAAGGGCTAGGGGGCATTCGGCCAAGGCTAAAGGGAGGAGTATGTTTTCATTTTTTCATAAGTTTTTGGCTAGAAACAGTAGCTAATTTGGAAAAAAAAAAGGTTTTCAATAGAGAGCTTGAAGGTAGTCATCTCTACCAAGCTCTAGCCTAGCTTTCTTCTTCATTTCCATGGTGTTTTCTTTGATTTTTCTATCATGTTTTCCTACTACATTTTTCCTAGAAATAAAGTTTTTTAATGTTTATTTATGTTTTCATCTCTTCTACTTCTTTAAAATGGTGGAAAACAATTTTTTTTCTATGGTTTCATGCTATGGCCGAAAAAGGCACATTTATTTGCCTTGTTTTTCATTTTTTTTCCTTCTTCCTTGCATGTTGTTGTGACAAATGATTTTTACACCTTTTTTTTAGAGTATTCTAAGGTTCTGATTTTTTACAAAATATGAAACAAAAAAAGGTTGAAATGGCAACATGATCTTGGCTAGACCAAGTGACCATGGTTAGGAGAGAGGCTATGCCCATTTTTACCTACCATGAAGCTCACCTTATTTTCTGTTTTACATGGTTTATTTTCTATTTTATTGAGATGGAAAGGCTTCATGATCTTGGCAAGACCAAGTGATTATGGTTTGTTGAGAAGCTATGCCCATTTGATACCAACCATGGAGCTTAACTTTCCTTGTTCTGCTTACTAGTTTTGTTTGTTATTTGTTTTGCATGTCTTTGTTAAATCTTTTGTATATATGTTCTTTACATTATTTTCTATGCTATATTTACTTATATATTTCATTTCCATGCTTGATATTGCTTCCTTGCATATTCGTCCATTGTTGTTCATATGCTCATGTTGTGCATTTGTTTTCATGTATCATGTCTTACATGTTTGCATTTTCTTGGTATTGTTCCATGACCATTCGGTCACTCCATTCTGTATGCCTTGCATGTGTATTTTCCTTTTGCTTCTTAACTTGTTTGCATCTCCATGCCATGAACTTGTATATTCTGATTTTAGTACCATGTGCTTATGAAAATGCTATGATAAAAATGCCACCATATTATTCCATGACCATTCGGCAATCCCATGTTTGTTTGCCTTGCATGTGCATTTTCCTTTTGTTTCTTAACTTGTTTGCATTTCCATGCCATGAGCTTGTGCATTTTGATTTTGGTATGTTATATGCTATTGAAAATGTCATGACATTATGCATTTTAATATGATTTGTCATGTACTTGTGTCATTCAGTAAATAGGATTGCATTAGAGTCTCATGTGATCATTTGGCCTCTTCATGCATCCCTTGCCTTGTCATGCATTTGCATTTTGTTTTGGTAACATGCTTTGCATTATCATATCTTGAAATTGTGTATTAGTTGTTGTTTGTTCCAGCATTGGCGTTAGTTTCATGAGTCATTGTATGTTCATAGTATTGCTATGCATGTTCATTACATTTTGGGTCTAGGTCATATTGGTATTGCCATGCATATTGAGTCTTAAATCACATTGGTATTGTCATGCATTACTATGCTATTTAGGTCTTAGGTTACATTAGAATTTTCATGCATATTCATAACATATTAGGTCCAAGTCACATTTTCATTATCAAGCATTGCATGCATATTGAGTTAGGATATCATTTATTGCCATGCAAATTCATGCTAGGCATTTAGGTTGCCATGAATTGTCATGCATTTCCTTTACCATTTAGACCTGTAGACCATGCATTTCATACATCTCATTTGCTGTATGTTCATGCATTCCATGTCATTGCCACTTGATTTGTGACATAGGCCAATTAATGGCTCAAAGTCATGCTCTCTAGAGCATACTGGTGGAAAATTAAGGAATTGTCAAATTGATTATTCTACCTTTGTGATTTTTTTACTTAGCCAATTTTTGTCGAAGGTTTTTAAAATTTTTAGCTACTGTCCTTAAGTCTTTAGGATGATCTCCAACAATTTTTACTTTGATTTTTGAATGAATTTATCAAAGGCAAAAAATGTGTTTTGACGAAACAGTTTTTTTCACCCAGTACTCGAACATCTCCGATTTTTCTGGGCAGTCATCTTTAATCAGAAAATTAAGCCAATTTTTTATCGTGTATATTTACATGTTCTAAGTCTCCAGTATTTGTTTTAGATTTTTTTGAATTTTTAAAAATAGGCTAAAACATCTTATGGAAAAAACCGGACAGTAGAGGCAGATTTGAAATCAAAAGGAGAATAATGGTTGAATTTGGCTAAGGCATTTAGAGGGGCTTGGTTAGAAGATTTAGCTACTGTCTTAGGGTAGTTTCTAAGCTTTTTTAACTTTAAAAATGATTTTATAAATCTCGGGTTAAGGGTAGTTAAGTCCGGGATTTTAAACTTAGGAAATTAGAGCCATTTTAAAAGGGTTTGGTAAGGGTTTTAATTTTTATTCAAGTTTTCCTCAAAATTGTTTTCAGACAATCACAAAGTTTTTTTTTTTAGAAAATCTAATTTGACATATTTTCCTAAGGCAGCTGGATATCTTTTTAGATATACGGATTTCTTTATTTAGAGGAAAAAATACATTTTCATTCGTTGCATTTTTCATGTTCGTGCATTTTATTTAAATGTATGATTTTTGCTGTGATATTTTTCATATACTATTATTATTTTAATTCACATTTTATGATCTTATATTTGTTTTCCATATGATTTTGAATGTTTCATGATATCCTATGTTTTTTTTTTTATTTAGTTATTTTTAGTATTGTTTAGCATATACTGTGTTCATGCATTATTATTTTTATTTTCATTTTCATGCTTATTATATGTTAGCATTATTTTAATTCCATGTCATTTCTTTTCATTTAGATCATATTCCATGTCATTTAGGCTATTTTATTTATAACATGCCATGTCATTTAAAATATGCCATATCATCTAGAATTGCCATGTCATTTAAATCATTTTATCTCATTTACAATATACCATGATACTTAGGATTTTTTCATTTTACCTAGAATATACTATGTCATTTGAATTATGTCATATCATTTGGGTTGCATTATATTATATAGATTTTCCATGTCGTTTTATTTATGTCATTCATGTTCATGTTCATATTTTTAAATGTTTTGAAAATGATAATGATTTTCAATAAAAATAAAGGTATTCCCGAGTTAAAATAATTCATGAGTTCTCTACCGGGTTTGCTGGAGGGAATATCATCATTTATCATTAATAAAGGAATATCCTCCTTTAAAAAAAATGAGAATGATTCGAAAAGTTTTCCAAATGAATAAAAATTTCTATATTTTGTCGATTTTTTCGGGGAATATAGGAAAGTTTTGAATTAATACATTCCGGATCATTTTCAATAAAAAAAATGAAATTATTTTTCTTAAAATTGGGAATTAACTTGAAATACTAAATTAAAAACCAACTTTTTACCGACTTGAGATAACACACGATTAATAAGATACCGATTTATATGTGCGTTGTGCGGGTGCTAATCCTTCCCCGCACGTAACCGACTCCCGAACCCACTTCTTTGATTTTCTCTGGTTTATAATGTAGACTTGAAATTGGTTTTAAAAATGTTTTAACTAATTTTAAAATGTTTTATAAAACAAGTTTTAATCGGTGGCCGACCACACCTAGCTTAAAAAAGATTGGTGGCGACTCCATGTCTTTTTACGAGGCATTTTTCATACCCTCGACCATTTATTTTATTTCAAGAGAAATTAAGCCATCTTTTCCTCTGCTTCTGTTTCGCCCCTAACTCGAACGGGTCCCCCGCGATCCGGGATCACGTATCTACAGCTTCGTTTTCTAGAGGAATTAAGTTGACTTTTCCTCGTTTTTTAATGTCATGCCTAAGGAAAACGAATAATAAAGTCTTGCGATGAGACTTGTTATTGTTATTGGAATGTTTTTTTTAGGTTGCGACAGCTTGGCGACTCCACTAGGGACATTTTTAGAGAGTGAGGCCTAGAATTAGTCGTGTGTTATCTAAGTCTCGGTTTTGTTGGTTTAATTGGTATTTAATTTTAATTCCCATATTTTTAAAATAATAAAGGACAATTTTGAAAATAATAAAATGTTTTAAATATGTCCATCTTCATATGCATACATATTATTATTTGTTCTCTGGTTATTTTGTTGAGTATATTCATATGTTTGCTTGACTGATTCTTTACATTGTTTGATTTTAGTGGGGTATTTAGAATAAGGGGTGTAGAATAGGTGGTGACAGGTTTGTTTTGTTCCTCCGCACACACTATATTTGCATTTGCATAACATGAATCCTCTACCTGAGTTCCGTCCTTTTAAGTGGGAGTAAAGTAACTACGCTTTCGTGATGATCCTCCGTATGGGCTAGTGAAACACTTTCAGAGTATAAAGTACCTAATGCCTTCGTGATAATTCTCTGTACAGGCATAGGAAAATATACTCTAACGAATTGAACCCGCCTTTATCGGGGTGCCTTACTAGCCTTCACCAGCAATAGTGAGGAACAATTCGGGGCCTTAGAACCGATTCACCTTCATATAGTGAACCTAGGTGAAGCCATGTCGGCTTTCTGTTAGATACCCGAAGTTTAAGAACACATGGAGGAACATTTCCAACCTTTTACCATCTTTCTATATGTTAGATTTTACAAATTGGGTGATGATGAACGAACATCATATCACTCGTAATAAATTTATTATTTTATCCCAAAGGCGTCGTAATGCCAAAGCTCTGTTAAATTTTCGGGACATTTTTTTAAAGCATGTTGTTATTTATGTTATATTTGTGAATTCATTTCTTTACTAATCTATTTCTTTCTATTTTATTTTCTTTGACATGCATCATAGACATCATCATACACTTGGAGTTTATTGGCCTCGGGATAGTCATCAACCCAAAGGACTTTCATGGAGTGTCAGGTTATTTCAGTGATAGAATATCATGCAGTAGTCAGGGCACGACAGGAAAAAGATCAGAGGGATGATGGTGATTGCCTGAAGAAAGATTATGTGTCAGTATTTCCGGAAAGGGTCAAAGTGGATTCAAGAAAGAATAATCTCTGAGGGTTAGCCGACATTTGGAATCAGTGGAATGTATCAGAGAAAGAAGCCTTCACTCAGAAATATGGAGATATAGCACTCTTAATTTCGATTCGGGTCAATAGTGGGTTGATTCAGGCTATGGTACAGTTTTGGAATCCTGCTTATAGATGTTTCACTTTTAACAAGGAGGATATGACACCACTAATTGAAGAATATTCAGCAATGTTACGTATTGAATGTCCTAATCATGATCGGGTATATTTGAAGGAAGTGAAACCTTCAGGTTTTAAAGAGGAAAGTGGCTAGGATCACAGGAATGGGTACAACATGGGTTGAGAGTCATGTGGACACAAAGCAGAAAAATGGATGCATTCCGTAGGAAACTCTCTGACAGTTGGTATTGGGTTGTTCCGACAAAGAAAAAGTCAGGGACATCTTCGCTCTAGCCATCTACGAATTAATCATATTCCCGAAGATATTGGGTCAGGTGGATATAGCCGTGTTTGATTTCTTTGAAAATTTGGAACAGTAGATCAACCCATCTCCGGTCATCATAGCTGAAACTATCCGATCTTTGAATTTTTGCAAAAGGGCAGGACAAGGGAGAATCAAAGGGTGTGTACAACTCCTTTATATTTGGATTCAAAGTCACTTTTGGAAGATAGAAAAGGTTTCTTTCAAACCGTACATGAAGTCTTTAGTTTCGATTAGGGAATTCCTTCAAAATGATTGGCCTGAAGACGGGGATGAAGAGAAATGGGTCAACATGTTCTGAAATCTAAAAGGGGAGATGGTGACTTGGAGAGCTCCATGGATGGTTCCTATGACGATTATGTACAAATGTGGGGTCAACTTGGGAGTTTCACTACTCGAAATTTGGGGTTCTGTGAGTTATGCGCCTTTGTTGGTGCAAATACAGGTTGAGTCTCGGCAATTCACACCCGTGACTCATAATCTAGGATCATCAGAGTTCACTTATGGGGAAGACGGATATTCTGGAAAGGTGTGGGCAGTGATTGAAGCATGGAAGAAAACTCACCGGATAAAAGTGGCCAGATATGCCGACATCTTCACACCTGATTACCTGGTATGGAGGGAATTAAGGGTTAATGATAGGCTGTTGACATCAGATGGGGAAGAGGTCCAGTTCATGAATACGCCACTGAGGGAAATGCCATCAGAGTTTGAAATCGCAAGGGCAGAATTTGAAAAAGAAAAGGCCCAGATGAGCAAGGAGATTGCCCGACTATAAGAGGAGCTTGAGGACATGAAAATAAGGAATCAGCTCAAGAAAGAGAAAAGGAAAAGATCAAGAGAGAAAGGGACACTGCTAAGGGCGATCTTCAGGAATTACATTTGGAGAACAAGAGGTACCGCTTTGAGCTCAGATTTGAGGGGACTCTCAAGACTTTCGGGGAATGGGAGCATGAGGTCAAAAACCTCAAGAAGGAGAATAACTACTGGAAAGAGAGAGCGAAGCATGAGGAAGCCCGAGCCAATCAACTAGACAAGCAAGCTAAGGAAAGCTTACACAGTGATGCTTCTGTTGACACGTTAAGGGGCGTGAACAAGTAGGGGTCAGATTGAAGAGCAGGGTAATCAAAAGAAGACTGTGAAAGAAAGTCCAAGATCCGTGGAAGTCACTATAGGACTAATAAAGTAATAGCACTTTGAAAGGAGAATTACGAACTTATCTTAGGCAGTGATCCTTTTATTCTATCTATGATGTATTTAGTTACAGGAAATCAATGAAAGACCGTTCGGTTGAAATTATCCCGGGGACAATAGATTCAAATGCATTCACATTTTCTATATTTTGTTTGTTCATTTGTACATTTACTCATATTTATATTCATTCATTTTTGAAATTCATTCATATTCATGCACTTAACCATTTATTTATTCCTTTTACTTGTTCATTCATTCATATTCATACACTTTAATACTTATTTGTTCATTTCACTTGTCCATTCATTTATTCTTTCGTATTCATATACGTAATCATGTACATATCCATTTTATTTGATTCATTCATCCACATTTAGTCATACCTTCATTCATTCATTTTTTATAAAACATAAAAAAGAATGAGTCAATAATTTCTAATTCATGGTTTTCAAAAACTAAAGGTACAATTGGTCGCACTCAGAAAGAAACGGATTTTCGACACCCTTACAATACTCGATCTCAAGCCAGAGCTATGGAAAACGATCAGCTTGCTAGAATTGAAAGAATGGAAAGACCTCAAAGAGAACTGCAGGAACAGTTAGCTAAATCTCAGGAGGAGTCTCGAGAACAGATGACTAAACTCATGGAAATGATGAGTGCCATGATGAAGCAAAAAGGGCTGGGAGAGAATTCGGTCACCGGGAAAAGGGTAGTAGTTGAAGAGAATCAGCCTGAAAACATACAGCAAAAGGGCCAAGAGGTGCCAATTGGGGCAGCCTCCTATGTTTACATCCAGCCAGCTGCAGAGACACAGAACTATGTTCCCGGAAAGGGTAATGTGGGAGCTGACCTAAGTGATGTTAACGTTCCCTACTTTGAGGAACTAGCTGAAAAGGAAAAAGTAAAGATGACAGAGATGAAGAGGGTTGAAATGGAAGAATCGTAGAATAAATATCAACTGCTGGAGGAGAGGCTGAGGGCCGTTGAAGGGGCAAAGTTATTTGGCAGTCTGGGTGCCAAAGAAATGAGCTTAGTACACGATCTAGTAATTCCCCAAAGTTCAAAGTACCAGACTTTAAAAAGTATAATGGGACTACCAACCCATCAGTACATCTGACCATGTACTGTAGAAGGATGACGGGGCATGATGATAATGAGAGACTACTTATCCATTATTTCCAAGATAGCTTGACAGGGTTAGCAACCCAATGGTACAATCAACTGAGTCGTACCAAGATTCGTTCACGGACGGATTTAGCCAAGGCGTTCATGGAATATTATAAGCATGTGTCTGACATGGTAAGTCGATAGGTTGTCGCTACAAAACATGGAAAAGAGGACCAATGAGAGTTTCAAGGAATACTCGCAAAGGTGGAGGGATCTGGCCACACAAGTGCAGCCCTCTTTAACTAGCAAAGAAACCACATTGCTTTTCATCAACACTTTGAAAGCACAATATTATGATAAATTGGTGGGGAGTGCCACCAAGGACTTTGCAGACATGGTGATATCCGGGGAAATGATAGAGTCGGCCATTAAGAAAGGGAAAATGGAATGGGGTGAGCCTTCTATTTTGAAAAAGGTGTTCCCTGCCAGGAAGAAAGAAGAGACCATGCAGTTAGTATCAACCAATAACTTTATGTACCTCCCACACCACATACACCACCAAGGCCCAATACTCTTACCACATCTTATGCACCTCCTACACCCTATACACCTTACCCGGGGTATAGTCCTTATTACCCCAATGTGAACCGCCTTACCGAAATCCCTTCCCTTACACCAATATACCATAACAACTATTTCCAACTGGCATATCCCCAAAAATAAACCTTCCCCGAAACACTGTCCCAAACACTCAGGGAGCCGGGCGTAATGACCAACGTTCATCAAGGAACGATCAAAAACCCCAATTTGATCCGATTCCTACCACCTATGGTGAGCCATATCCTAAACTATTGTAGGGTCAACTTGTTGCACCCGTGTACCTCAAACCTCTGACACCTCCATATCCAAAGTGGTACAATGCAAACACTAATTGCGCATACCAAGTAGGAATTCAAGGACATTCGACTGAAGATTGCCTGGCTTTTAAAAAGAAAGTCCAAAACCTGATCAACGCCGAAGTTATGAAGTTTGGGGCAAAGAATGGGTCGAATATAGCGGGGAACCCATTGCCAGATCATACGGGGAATCGGGTAAATGCAGTATGGACAGGGGAAGTCAAAAAGGTAAAAAGGGATGTCAAGGCTCCAATGTTGACAGTATAGGTCGAGATGGTCAAGGTAGGAATGGTGGGAGATGCGGACAGTTTAAAAATGGTCGCAAAGAGGGTGCATAATTGGTGCCCGTTACATAAGTGTGGAGGTCATGTTATACAAGACTACGGTGACTTTTTGGCTAAAGTCCAAAAGATGATGGATAATGGGGAGGCCCAATTTTACGAAGAGATAGAGGAGAAAATAGAGGTTATTGAGAATGCAGCTGGCTACGAGATAGGAAGACCCTTGATCATTTATTATGACGAACCAGAGGAGAAAGTCATGCCAGTCGTTGAGGAAACTGTGCCTAAGTTAATTATTGATTTGCCTGTTTCTTTTTCATACAAGGAAAACAAAGCTGAACCATGGAAATATGACTGCAACATGGTTATGCCTGGGTTTTCGAGTCAGCAGGATATCACAGGTGTGGGGTACTTAACACGAAGTAGAAGGTGTTATGCTCCTGAGGCTGTTGAACAGGGGTTAACAGGGAAAGATAGAGGAGGAGACAAATGGAAGAAAGCAGCTGAACCAATCCATATTGAGATGGATTTGTTAAAAGAAGCAGAAAGGGGATCAGCCCCGGTTAATAGAATAAAAGAGCCGGTAAGTGAGAAGGAAGCCTGCGAGTTTTTAAAATTCATAAAGCACAGTGAGTATAGCATGGTTGAGCAACTGCAACGTCAACCAGCTAGAATTTCAATCTTATCCTTGCTTTTGAACTCGGAGCCACACAGAAATGCCCTGTTAAGAGTGTTGAATTAGGCATACGTGGCTAACAATATATCGGTAGAAAAATTGGATAAGCTGGTGGGAAACATCGCGGCAGACGACCATATATATTTCAGTTATGAGGAGATACCACCCTATGGTATTGGGTCAACAAAAGCTCTCCACATAACTACCACTTGTAAGGGGCACATATTACCAATGTTCCTTTTGGACAATGGTTCTTCATTAAATGTGATGCCTTTGGCAACCCTGTCAAAATTTCCAGTGGATATTTCTTATATGCTGCCAAGCTGCACGGTGGTCAAGGCCTTTAATGGTACCAGGAGAGATGTAATGGAACTATTGAGGTTCCTGTGGAGATAGGCCCATGCACCTATACAGTGAACTTTCAGGTCATGGATATTAATCCGTCCTATAATTGCCTGTTGGGAAAGCCGTGGATACATTCAGCGGGGGCTGTACCTTCGTCTCTCCACCAAAAGCTGAAATTTGTGATAGAGGGGCGTTTGGTCACTGTATCAGGAGAAGAGGATGTGATAGCCTCTACATCTACTGAATCTCCTTATGTTGAACCCAGTGAAGATGCCGTAGAATGTTTTTTTCGATCTTTGGAATTCGTAAATGCAGTTTTCATCGCTGAAGGATGAAGAATTCCAAAACCGAGGCTTTCCAAGAACCCAAAGCTGGGGGTAAGAACTACGGTGGGAAAAGGTTGCAGGGCTGGAAAAGGTGTCGAAAAATATCTTTAGGGGATGGCTCGAGCAATGGAAGTAATGGGAAATAAAGATCGGTTTGGCCTAGGGTATCTTCCGAAGGCCCATGAGAAAAGAAAACAAGTTGAAAGGAACCGACAAAGGAGGATGGCTCGTCTTGCGGGTATGGATATTGAATGGGAGCCTATGATATTCCCACCTATTCTTCACAACTTTCGCTCAGTCGGTTCTCTGTTCGGGGAAAAGAATTCTGATGATGTGCTCGTAATGATAGAACAAGCCTTCGAGAGATTCCAGGTGAATAGGGATGATCAGATGTATGATATGGAGATCTGCACAATTGGGGAAGAAAGAATTGAAAGTGAGAATGCTAACTGGATGGTGCGACCTTGTCCACCAGGATATAGACTGACCAATTGGAGCACAATCGAGCTACCCATAGTTTTTAGGTCTATTCCAACGTAATGCTTTTAAACAAATCTTAAATATCTTTTCCCGAAATTAAGAATTTCTTTTGTAATGGGCTTTTGTCTAAAACTTTTCATCCAATAAATAACAAACATGATGCATTTCCTTCATATTGATGTGTCCATATTCTTTCATTTACGCTATTTATTTTGCTTCGATTGTATATATGTTTTCCTATATTGTTTCTTCCCTATCTATTTATAGGTGTACGGATGCAGAAAATGAGGACCTTCCTACCAGTAATTTTGAAATTGATTTTGAGAGGCCCATTTGCACGGGTGATTTTGAGGCCGACGAAGATATTGAGGATTATGGTCTACCTCTGGACTTATTAAGAAAAATAGAACAAGAAGACAAACAAGTACTTCCTCATGAGGAGTTATTGGAATTGTTGAATTTGGGAAGTGATGAGGAGATAAAAGAGGTTAAAATCGGGACTACATTGTCGTCATCGATAAAGGGTGAACTCATAGCCTTACTCCAAGAATATGTAGATGTATTTGCATGATCATACCAAGACATGCCGGGTTTGGATCCAGATATTGTGGTTCATAAGCTCTCTTTAAGGCCAGAGTACAAGCCAATTCAGCAAAATTTGAGAAGAATGAGGCCGGACATGCTGTTAAAGGTAAAAGAAAAAGTGAAGAGGCAGTTTGATGCTGGATTCTTAGAGGTGGCAAAATATCCGAAATGGGTGGTATACATTACTCCAGCACCAAAGAAGGATGGCAAGGTACGTATGTGCGTCGATTACCTAGATTTGAACAAGGCTAGTCCCAAAGATAATTTCCCTTTTCCTCACATTGATACTTTGGTGGATAATACGGGGAAAAGTTCCTTGTTTTCTTTCATGGACGGATTCTCGGGATATAATCAGATTAAGATGGCACCGAAAGATATGGAGAAAACCATATTTGTTACAATGTGGGGAACATTCTGCTACAAGGTAATGCCGTTTGGCTTGAAAAATGCTGCGGCAACGTATCAGAGAGCCATGGTGACCTTGTTTCATGACATGATGCATAAGGGAATTGAGGTTTATGTTGATGATATGATTGCACAGTCACAAGGAGAAGAGGAGCATATTGCGAATCTTAGAATACTCTTTGAAAGACTAAGAAAGTTTCAACTCAAGTTAAACCCGAGAAAATGCACTTTCGGAGTCACTTCGGGGAAATTGTTGGGTTTTGTTGTTAGCAAAAGGGGAATTGAGATTGATCCGGATAAAGTGAAGGCCATCCAGAATTTGCCACCTCTACGTACTCAAAAAGAAGTAAGAGGTTTTCTAGGGAGATTGAATTACATTGCTCGATTTATTTCTCAGTTAACCGACAAATATGATCCAATATTCAAATTACTTCGAAAATGTGATCCAAGAGAGTGGGATGAAGGGTGTCAGATTGCTTTTGAAAAGGTTAAGCATTATCTATCAAACCCACCAGTATTAATGTCACCGACTCCGGATAAACCGATGATATTGTATCTATCAATATTTGAGAGATCTATGGTTTGTGTTTTGGGACAATTTGATGAGACTGGAAAGAAAGAACAGGTGATTTACTACCTCTGCAAGAAGTTCACAGATTATGAGTTGAAATATTCGTCGGTAGAAAAGCTGTGTTGTGCCTTAGCTTGGACTACTCGGAGACTCAGACAGTACATGCTGTACCACACAACGTCGTTGATCGCCAAGCTAGATCCGATCAAGTACATGTTAGAAGCACCTTCTTTGTCTGGGAGGACGGCAAGATGGCAGGTTTTGTTGTCAGAATACGACATTGTATATGTGAGTCAAAAAGCTATCAAGGGCAGTGCAGTGGCTGAATTCTTAGCAAGTCGGGCAGTGGAAGATTATGAGCCGTTGAACTTTGACTTCCCAGATGAAGATTTGATGTATGTTTCGCAAGCAGATGAGGTTCTCTTGAAGAAGAAGATATGGAAGATGTACTTTGATGGGGCATCTAATGCCATAGGGCACAGAATCGGTGCAGTGCTCATATCCCAAAAAGAAGATTATTATCCCTTCACAACTAGATTGGAATTTGATTGTACAAACAATACGGCTGAGTATGAGGCATGTACTATGGGCCGTCGTGCTGTTGTAGACAGAAAGATCAAGAAACTGGAAGTTTCCGGAGACTCAACCTTAGTGATATATCAATTGCGGGGAGAATGGGGAACCCGGGATACAAATCTAATCAGATATAGAGAACTCATACTGAGTTTACTGGAGGAGTTTGAAGAAGTAAGTTTCAATTACTTCCCTGAGAAGAAAATCGGATGGCGGATGCTCTGGCTACTTTGTCATCAATGTTTAAAGTGAGTGAAGGGGCGAAAGTTGTGCCGATCAAGATGAGCATATATGAGTCTCCTGCCCACTACTTGAGTATTGAAGAAGAAGCAGATGGTCTCCCTTGGTATAACGACATCTTGCAGTACATCAAGAGTCAACAGTATCCAGAACAGGCAACAGAGAATGACAAGAGGACTCTGAGAAGGCTAGCAATGGGTTTTGTTCTAGATGGGAAGATTCTCTACAAGAAAGGGAAAGATCAAGTCCTATTGAGATGTGTCGGGTCTACCAAAGCTCGAAGAATCATAGAGGATGTCCATGAAAGGATATGTGGCACCCATGCTAATGGTTACATGCTTGCTAAGAAGATTATGAGGGCAGGGTATTGTTGGCTGACGATGGAAGGAGATTGTATTAGTTATTCCCGGAAGTGCCATAAATGCCAGATCTATGCAGATAAGATTCATGTGCCGCCATCGGCATTGCATGTCATGACCGCACCTTGGCCATTTTCAATATGGGGAATAGATATGATTGGACCTATTACCCCGAAAGCTTCAGATGGATATCGTTTCATCCTGGTGGCCATAGACTATTTCACAAAGTGGGTGGAAGCTGCTTCTTATGCGAATGTAACGAAGTCGGTGGTATGCAGATTTGTTAAAAAAGAAATCATATGCCGATATGGATTGCCAGCAAGAATTATTTCAGATATTGCTCTCAGTCTGAATAATAAGATAATGAGAGAGGTATGTACTCGGTTCAAGATCACGTATCACAATTCGGCACCTTATCTTTCGAAGATGAATGGAGCAGTAGAAGCAGCCAATAAGAACATCAAGAAAATTGTCGAGAAGATGACTGATATGTACAAGGATTGGCATGAGATTTTGCCTTTTTCTCTTCACGCATATCGCACTTCGATTCGCATTTCTACAGGGACAACGCCTTTTTCTTTGGTATATGGTATGGAAACAGTGTTACCTATTGAAGTTGAGATTCCTTCGCTTCGAGTTTTGATGGAGGTTGGCCTTGAAGAGGCAGAATGGGTCAAAGCTCGTTATGAACAGCTGAATCTCATCGAGGAGAAAAGATTGAAGGCAATTTGTCACGGGCAGTTGTACCCGAAAGGGATGATTCGAGCCCATAACAAGAAGGTTCGACCCAGACAATTCCGAGAAGGAGAGTTGGTACTGAGGAAAATTCTCCCCATAGTGAAGGATCTGCGATGGAAATGGGCTCCAAATTGGGAAGGACCCTATGTGGTAAAAAGAGTTTTTTTCTGGAGGAGCATTGATTCTAACTCGGATGGACGGGGATGATTTTAGACATCCCGTGAATGCTGATGAACTGAAGAAGTATAATGCTTAAAAAAAAAAAAGAATGTGTGATGCTATGCACATGGGAATTCGAATGATTCCAAATGTAGAAATGGAAATTCTATATATCTACCTCCCCTGAGAATTGCTTTTCAAAGAGAATATTCATGCTTGGTGTGATAAATGGCCATCTTTCATATTCCCTTCACTAAGAAGAAATTATCCCTAGTCACTCCTTTGAGCCTTAGGAATTATTTCTTTCGTTGAACTCGGATCAAGGATCACCCTCTACACTGGAGGGCAATTACGAGGAAAAAGAATCAAAATCATGGCAAAAAAGAGAGTCATTGGAAAATGTGAAATCAAAGAATGGCAAATGAAAGCCAGCAATGAAAAAAAAAGAGAGAGAAAAGTTCAAAAAAGGGGACAAATGTCTCAAGAATGAATTATTCTCAGGAAATGATCCTTGATCCAATTACCCTTAAACACATTTTGGGCCTATTTTATCCTTTCCTTCTAAACCCGAACCTTGGTCTACATTACGTACTTTAAAAGTCCATTTCGATCAAGCATGGATATTTAATTTGAAAGGTTTTTCTCATAATTCATCCCATCTTTTGAATTGACATTTTTACCTTGGAAGCATTTAGAATTCTCAAATGTATGGTAGAATACAAAAAAAAAGGGAGAGGTTTAAGCCGAAAACCCTCAAAGGGCGATTTAATACCGAATGGGGAACACTTGAGTTGAAAACCCGCAAAGGGCGGCTCAAGTACTGATTAAGGTTTGAATCAATGCTTCGTGTAAAGGGGAGAAAGTGTTTGAAAATCAGAGAAATGGGGAACGACTCAGTCTGATGTAACTACGGAAGCCGAGGGATTACCCAAGTAAATTGACAGTTCAAGAGAAATTTCAGATGATTTGAAAAATGAGGGGTCCAAGATATTCCGCATCCAGGGCATCAACAACCTATAACTTTACATTTGTTTCTTATATCCTTGATATCCACTTTTATCATTTTAAAACATTTTGTTGCAATAAATTTTAGTTACCCCTTTTATGACAATTGCTTGTTTCATACTTTCTTTCATACATTTTTGAAATTGCATTTTGTTTGTTATTAAATTGAATGATGATTAGTAAACCTAAATTTTTTTAATAAAAAAGAGTTTAAAGGTATTACTAAGAAATAGATCTAAATCTTAGAAAAGGTTTGGAAACCACTAATCCCTATGGAAAAATTCACCAAGTAAAAGAAAACAGTGAATGTGTTGGAGACGCCGTTATGAAGTAAAAAATTTGTGAATTTCAGTGAAGTTAGAAACTGGGACTGTTTAACAAATTATCTTGAGTAAAGGGTTCTTTAAGTGGGGCATCAGTGAACAATTGAAGACTCCGTCATGAAGTCAGATAATCTGTGAACCTCAAAGAAACCATGGATTAGAAATCATGACACAATCATTTGACTGCATTCATCCTCAGGAAACATATAAGCATTTGTGAAGCATGTTATTCCCCCATCATTGCATTTAGCTAACATTGCAGGAATCAAGAAAACTTCGGCTTCCCAAATCGAACTCGTTCTGCTTCTCAAATAAGTCGAGCCTTGAGACCACCGTCGAGGTATTTCCTTTTGTTTTAAATCGAATTCATTCTGTTTTCTCAAATGAGTCGAGCCTTGAGACCGTCGTCAAGCTATTTTAATGACGGGTAAGACCTTCGGGCACCATTTTTAAAGACCTTCGGGCACCATTTTAAAGACCTTCGGGCACCATTTTAAAGACCTTCGGGCACCATTTTTAAAGACCTTCGGGCCCATTTGAAAGACCTTCGGGCACCTTTTTTAAAGACCTTCGGGCACTATTTTAAAGACCTTCGGGTACCAATTTTAAAGACCTTCGGGCACCATTTTTAAAGACCTTAGGGCACCATTTTAAAGACCTTCGGACACCTTTTTAAAGACCTTCTGGCACCATTTTTAAAGACCTTCGGGCACCATTTTAAAAACTTTCGGGCACCATTTTTAAAGACCTTCAGGCACTATTTTAAAGACCTTCAGGCACCATTTTAAAGACCTTCGGGCACCATTTTAAAGACCTTCGGGCACCATTTTTAAAGACCTTCGGGCACCATTTTAAAGACCTTCGGGCTCCATTTTAAAGACCTTCAGGCATCATTTTTAAAGACCTTCAGGCACCATTTTTAAAGACCTTCGGACACCAATTTAAAGACCTTCGGGCACCATTTTTAAGACCTTCGGGCACCATTTTTAAGACCTTCGAGCATGATTTTTTCTTTTGAAATCGAACCCATTTCCCTAAGACGGGTCGAGCCTTGATTAGTCAGGGAATTCAATTTAAGAACAAAATCTTCAATTTACAGCTTTTTCAAAAGAAAAAAATAAAAAAATGATGAAAAAGAAGAAATGAGAAAAAGAAAACCCTTTTCCCTTCATTCACATGTGATTTCACTAACCGTACAAAATTAGTGTTTGTTTATCTTTGTCTGATTCCTGATTCTCAGCAATAGCCAAAGAGGGGCAGCTGTAGACACCTAATTTTGTCAGGATCCCTAAATTAGGTACATTTTCTTCCTAAATTGTTGTTTCAAAATGCTAAAAGGCTTTTCTCATCCAGTATGTGGTACTCCGAGACTTAGTCTAAGAAAGCAGACAAAAAAAGTCAACCCCAAAAAAAGTCAACCCCAATAAAGTCAACCCCGAGAAAGTCAACTACTGAAAAAGTCAACCCACTTTCAAAATCAAGATTTGAGGTTCAATTGAAAACTGGTGAAAGAATTTTGATAATCCGAGGTCTACATTGAAAGATATGGAGGTCAGAATTTGGGTTACGAGATTCAATAGAAAGGAAACCCTAATTCAGGAAATTTGGGGAAAAGTGCTTGAACGATAAAATTGGTCAGAATTGAAGGTCTCAAATGAAAGATAAGCACTGACTACGGGTAATGGAGAAGCTATTTGTAAGAAAAACTGATAGAAAAGTCAATCGAAAGAAAATCGAGAATTTGGGTTTTTTGGTGGATTTCGGTGAAATTTGGAAGAATTATAGAAATGGCCCAATTCGGCAGATCTAAAGCCCTTAATTGATGAGAAATGATTAAACAAGGATAACCCAAGGCTCAATTTGAAGAAAATCTAAAAATCGGACTTGTTTTGAGAAAAATCGGGTTTCGGAGGCAAAGGGCAAAATTGCAAATGAACTCCAAAAATTCTAAAAATTTGCAAATCTCATTCTTAAATCATTTCAAAGAGATTGGCAAAATAAAATCTTGATTCAGAGTTCGTTTGCAAAATGGCCAAATATTGGGTCTCTCATGCAGTAATTCGAGCAGATAAATCTCAAAAAAATAGCAAATGAACTCCAAAAATTTTGAAATTTTACAAATTCATTCTTAAATTATTTGGAAGATATTGACGAAAGAAAATCTTGATTCGGAGTTTGTTTGCAAAATGGCCAAATACCGGGTCCCCCATGCAGTAATTCAAGCAGATAAATCCCGAAAAATAGTAAATGAGCTCCAAAAATTATGAAAACTTCCAGATCACATTTTAAAATTATTTGGAAGAGATTGGTGAAGAAAAATCTGGATTCAGAGCTCGTTTAAAAAATGGTAAAGTTCGGGTGCATAAAAGGTGTAATTTCGGAAATAAATCCGAAATAAATAGCAAATGGACTCGAAATTTTTTGAAAACTTTCAGATTTGAATTTTTTATTGTTTCAGAAGTATTGAAAAATAAAATTTGAATTTGGAGTTCGTTTGCTATTTATTTAAGTTCGGAGGGCAAAAATATCATTTCACCAAGGAAACCAAAAAGGGCAAATTGGTAATTGGGGAAAATATGAAAGAAGAAGGAATTGCTGGGATTTTTTCTTCCCTTGGTCAGTTAACATACAGGAGAAGAAGGAACCGTGATCAATTTAATTCCCTAGTCACTATCAAGCCACATGCTATCATTAACACCTTGCAAATGGTCCCCCTTCATCCAATGGCTTAGGTGCCTTGTAGGAAAGTTGAATGCACCATCCAATGGCCAAGTTTAAATGCCAAAATGACATTTTTATTTGTCATAAAATAACCCTCATCTAATGGCCAAGAATGGAAGAAAAAAGATGAGCACAATTCATCCAAGGGTGAGCATCCATTCAGTTGAGCAAGGGAGTGCATGGGATCATCTATTTTCATCCAATAGCTTAGGCCATCTACAAGGGCTGAGTACACATGTTGAGGGCTGGATTTAATCTACAAGATGTCATTTTTATGTTGGCCTCATCCAATGACCAAGAATGTAAGAGCACAACTCATCCAAGGGTAGGCACTCAAGAGGGCAAGCAAGGGAGTGCATGGGATTGGTCCTCTTTTGCATCTAATGGCTAAGGTTACTACAAGGGCTGAGTACACATATTAAGGGATGGTATCAATTTGCACGATGAAATTTTTATGTTGTCATCAAAATATCTAAATCTAAAGGCCAAGATTGGAGGAGAAAAAGTGCAATTCCCATCCAAGGGCTAGGGGGCATTCGACCAAGGTTAAAGAGAGGGGTATGCTTTCATTTTTTCATAAGTTTTTGGCTGGAAATAGTAGCTAATTTGGCAAAAAAAATGTTGTGAAAGAAAGAAAAAAAAAGTAAAAAAGGTTTTCAATAGAAAGCTTGAAGGTAGTCATCTCTACTAACTAAGCTCTAGCCTAGCTTTCTTCTCCATTTCCATGGGGTTTTCTTGATTTTTATATCATGTTTTCCTACTACATTTTTCATAGAAATAAAGTTTTTTAATGTTTACTTATGTTTTCATCTCTTCTCCTTCTTTAAAATGGTGGAAAATAATTTTTTTTCTATGGTTTCATGCTATGGCCGAAAATGGCACATTTATTTGCCTTGTTTTTCTTTTTTTTTTCTTCTTCCTTGCATGTTGTTGTGAAAAATGATTTTTACACGTTTTTTAGAGTATTCTAAGGTTCTGAATTTTTACAAAATATGAAGCAAAAAAGGTTGAAATGGCTACATGATCTTGGCTAGACCAACTGACCATGGTTAGGAGAGGGGCTATGCCCATTTTTGCCTACCATGAAGCTCACCTTATTTTCGGTTTTACATGGTTTATTTTTTGTTTTATTGAGATGGAAAGGCTTCATGATCTTGGCAAGAACAACTGATTATGGTTTGGTGAGAGGCTATGCCCATTGGATACCAACCATGGAGCTTAACTTTCCTTGTTCTACATACTATTTTTGCTTGTTATTTGTTTTGCATGTCTATGTTAAATATTTTGTATATATGTTCTTTACATTATTTTCTATGCTATATTTACTTATATATTTCATTTCCATGCTTGATATTGCATCCTTGCATATTCGGCCATTGTTGTTCATATGCTCATGTTGTGCATTTTTTTTCATGTATCATGTCTTACATGTTTGCATTTTCTTGGTATTGTTCCATGACCATCCGGCCACTCCATTTTGTATGCCTTGCATGAGTATTTTCCTTTTGCTTCTTAACTTGTTTGCATATCCGTGCCATGAACTTGTATATTCTGATTTTAGTATGCCATGTGCTTATGAAAATGCTATGATGAAAATGCCACCATATTGTTCGATGACCATTCGGCAATCCCATGTTTGTTTGCCTTGCATGTGCATTTTCCTTTTGTTTCTTAACTTGTTTGCATTTCCATGCCATGAGCTTGTGCATTTTGATTTTGGTATGTTATATGCTATTGAAAATGTCATGACATTATGTTTTAATATGATTTGTCATGTACTTGTGTCATTTAGTAAATAGGATTGCATTAGAGTCTCATGTGATCATTTGGCCTCTTCATGCATCCCTTGCCTTGTCATGCATTTGCATTTTGTTTAGGTAACATGCTTTGCATTATCATATCTTGAAATTGTGTATTAGTTTCTGTTTGTTTCAGCATTGGCATTAGTTTCATGAGTCATTGTATGTTCATAGTATTGCTATGCATGTTCATTACATTTTAGGTCTAGGTCATATTGGTATTGCCATGCATATTGTCTTAAATCACATTGGTATTGTCATGCATTACTATGCTATTTAGGTCTTAGGTTACATTATAATTTTCATGCATATTCATAACATATTAGGTCCAAGTCATATTTGCATTATCAAGCATTGCATGCATATTGAGTTAGGATATCATTTATTGCCATGCAAATTCATGCTAGGCATTTAGGTTGCCATGAATTGTCATGCATTTCCTTTACCATTTAGACCTTTAGACCATGCATTTCATACATTTCATTTGCTGTAGGTTCATGCATTCCATGCCATTGCCACTTGACTTGTGACTTAGGCCAATTAATGGCTCAAAGTCATGCTCTCTAAAGCATACTTGTGGAAAATTAAGGAATTGTCAAATTGATTATTCTACCTTTGTGATTTTTTTACTTGGCCAATTTTTGTCCAAGGTTTTTAAAATGTTTAGCTACTGTCCTTAGGTCTTTAGGATGATCTCCAACAATTTTTACTTTGATTTTTGAATGAATTTATCAAAGGCAAAAAATGTGTTTTGACAAAACAGTTTTTTTTCACCCAGTACTCGAACATCTCCGATTTTTTTGGGCAGTCATCTTTAATCAGAAAATTAAGAACATTTTTTATCGTGTATATTTACATGTTCTGAGTCTCCAGTATTGTTTTTATATTTTTTTGAATTTTTAAAAATAGGCTAAAAAATCTTATGGCAAAACAGGACAGTAGAGGCAGATTTGAAATCAAAAGGGGAATAATGGTTGAATTTGGCTAAGGCATTTAGAGGGGGCTGGTTAGAAGATTTAGCTACTGTCTTAGGGTAGTTTCTGAGCCTTTTTTAACTTTAAAAATGATTTTATAAATCTCGGGTTAAGGGTAGTTAAGTTCGGAATTTTAAACTTAGGAAATTAGAGCCATTTTAAAAGGGTTTGGTAAGGGTTTTAATTTTTATTCAAGTTTTCCTCAAAATTCTTTTCAAACAATCACAAAGTTTTTTTTTTTTAGAAATCTAATTTGACATATTTTCCTAAGGTAGCCGATATCTTTTTAGATATACAGATTTCTTTATTTAGAGGAAAACATACATTTTCAAGCATTGCATTTTCCATGTTCGTGCATTTTATTTAAATGTATGATTTTTGCTATGATATTTTTCATGATACTATTATTATTTTAATTCACATTTTATGATCTTATATTTGTTTGCAATATGATTTTGAATGTTTCATGATATCCTATGTTTTTTTTTTTTTTTAGTTATTTTTGTCATATTGTTTAGCATATATTATGTTCATGCATTATTATTTTTATTTTTATTTTCATTTTCATGCATATTATATGTTATCATTATTTTAATTCCATGTCATTTCTTGCATTTAGATCATATTCCATGTCATTTAGGTTATTTTATTTATAACATGCCATGTCATTTTGAAATATGCCATATCATCTAGAATTGCCATGTCATTTAAATCATTTTATCTCATTTAGAATATACCATGATACTTAGGATTTTTTCATTTTACCTAGAATATACTATGTCATTTGAATTATGTCATATCATTTAGGTTGCATTATATTATATAGATTTGCCATGTCATTTTATTTATGTCATACATGTTCATGTTCATATTTTTAAATGTTTTGAAAATGATAATGATTTTCAATAAAAATAAAGATATTCCCGAGTTAAAATAATTCATTAGTAATCTACCGAGTTTGCTGGAGGGAATATCATCAATTATCATTAATAAAGGAATATCTTTCTTTCAAAAAAAAAAAGAGAGAGAGAATGATTCGGAAACTTTTCCAAACGAATAAAAATTTCTATATTTTGCCGATTTTGTCGGGGAATATAGAAAAATTTTGAATTAATAAATGCTGGATCATTTTCAATAAAAATAATGGAATTATTTTTTCTTAAAATTGGAAATTAACTTGAAATACTAAATTAAAAACCAGCTTTTTACCGAGACTTGAGATAACACAAGATTAATAATGTACCGATTTATATGGGCATTATGGGGGTGCTAATCCTTCCTCGCACGTAACCGACTCCCGAACCCGCTTCTTTGATTTTCTATGGTTTGTAACGCAGACTTGAAATTTGTTTTAAAAATGTTTTAATTAATTTTAAAATATTTTATAAAATCGGTTTTAATAGGTGGCCGATCACACCTAGCTAAAAAAGATTGGTGGCAACTCCATGTCTTTTTACGAGGCCTTTTTCATACCCTCGACCATTTATTTTATTTCAAGAGGAATTATGTCGTCTTTTCCTCTGCTTCTGTTTCACCCCTCACTCGAACGGGACCCCCGCGATCAGAATCACGTATCGACAACTTCGTTTTTCTTGAGGAATTAAGTCAACTTTTCCTCCTTTTTTAATGTCACGCCTAAGGAAAACGAATAATAAAGTCTTGCGATGAGACTTGTTATTGTTATTGGAATTTTTTTTTAGGTTGCGACAGTCCCTATTGATTACTTCTCAAATTAATCAATTAGGCTATTTCCATTTTAATCTCTTAATTCACTTTTCTGTGTGTGACCCATTAGGCTTCCAATATGTTGGCAATAAATATAAATTAATCTAATTAATTTATACTCATAGATCATGAGCGGACTCTAGCAAGCCATCATGACCACCCAAATACTGGAGAGTCAAGTTAGTCTCGACATAACCTTTCTTGTTCAGTCTATTAGTGTAATTCGATCCTTTCACCAAATATCCCAGAAAGACCATGAGCATGGTGCAGTGTTTACTCATGTTCAATCCATATTAGTTCCTGCAGCTATTGGTTAACTTTGTGAACTTAGAGAAACTATTTCTCCTATATTCATCATACTCCTCTCTGGATGAGATTCCATCAAGTTAACTTAAGCCAGAGATTCCATCAAGTTAACTTAAGCCAAGAACAGATGAGATATGTCTCCGATGTCACTTGGAATGGTGAATCCTCTCTGGATCACTCATCCATCTTTGTATGGTTCATGTCATACCCAAAACAACCCTACCATAAGCATCACTCTGTGTTAGGGACCCGTTCGTGATGGAATCAAAGTATGACACTCCCCATACAAGATAACATGGTATCACAAGTCAAAGGACTACTTACACGACTGACATGTGAGAACGTTTCCATAGACACTTGAGTGACAATACCAAATGGAGTTCTCACAACGGGCCATGTTCAGTGAACTCGTTCAACAGACAAGCACCAACATGTTATCCTAAAGTATCTCATATACTTCAACACGTGAGATCAGGTTCTTACTAAGTAAGTAGGCTTAACATGTACCAGTCTTTGAGCATTGCCAATGCCCCGTCTTGGCAATACGATGACAAGGAACCGATTTAGGAACATGGCTTTGATGCATAAGGATCTCACAATTGTATATAATTCCTTTGCAAGGCCATTATGTTCCATGGGCTTCATCCGATTAGTACTTAATAACTCCTTATCGTTGTACTAACATGAAGGAAAACCTTGTATCACTAAAACATAGTGATGGGTTTGCATTATTGGTTGTTTATGCCTGACCAAATTGATTGGCTCTAGGGCATACACCAGCAATCTCCCACTTGCACTAAGCCAATAGCTAGTGCATCAAATGCCGAACTCTTTCGATTAGCAATTGTGTCTCTACTAGGACATAGCTTCAGTACATTATTGTGAGAATATGCTTCGGTCATATACTTTTGATAATCTCTATTATCATAGTCACAATACTTATTCAGATCACAATGAAACCCGATTCCTTATGGCTCATGTTGTTACTTTAATAGCTAGGAATCTTTTAATTAGCCTAGTGAGCTATGGATCCAAATACACCTTTTGCAGCCTTAAACAAAAGGTTTGTCTTCTGACTGGGACTATAAATAATTCAGTCCTCTTTAATTTGGAATGTTTCCAAATGACTGAATTCATTTACATCATAGCATTAAGTCAGTTGTTGGATTCTCTCTATGCTAAACTCATTTAATATTTAATCCAATCATCTGTTGTTAAATCTTTTAGATCTTAGCATTACTAGTCAATTCACCTTTTAATCACCAATATATCTGATATACCTTGTTTGATGAGTAATCTGTATTACTCCCACTAACCCTTAGGTGTGCACAAAAGATATCTTATCCTTTCGATAAATTCAACTCTTGAATGTCACTATCAAAACTGGATATCTCAATCCATTGTCTAACAATGTTCTATTAAGTAGACTCATCTCTTATGAGTTATGTATCACTATGCATCCTACTTAATCTTTGTGCCTTTATGCATCCTATGCATAAACTTTGGATTTCTACTTATGACCTTTAACTTTTAAATGTCATAATTCTCCTATTGTTTCCTACTTGTGTAGAAACATTCAAAGTAAACTCATTTACTTTCCTATGGGATGTGAATTCAAAACTCTTTGGAATGCACATTTGTAATTATAAAACCAAACACCTCATATCCCATATGAATGTTTGTTTTACAAATACAATTCGAAATCCTCTCTAGGTTACTGTTTTAGCAATCTTGGATATTTGGAGCATCATGGACTTTACTATGTCATCATATAGTAATGTCCATCCAATTCATCTTATATGAATTCTATTAGATAATCAATCAATTTAGTTTCAAGCCATTCTTCATTTAGATCATATCTTAATAAGACTGCTCTTAGCTAAATTAGTTTCATAATCTCATTATAAAATTCCTTGAGCCAAAGCTCATCTAGTTGTCAAGTTTTGTATAAGATTTCTTTTGATTCATAATCAAATAAACTACTAGTATCTATATACTTTAACCTTATACTTTTGACCTAAACAATCTTTGATTATCTTTTATGCAAGTTTCTAGCTTATTATGAGTGTAATAAGATCATAATATGGAACAAATTCCATATTAACTTTCGGTTCATTCTAGGATGAATGGCCAAGCATCTAATGCTAGCATAACCGAAATATCAATGATAATGTTTCTAAAACATTCATCATGAATAGGTTGGCAAGCTTGATCAAGAATCAACTAGGTTTCCACATCCTTGGTCTTATTCTTTTTCACTTGTCCTTATCATTGGTTCCATCTATATGTCATACATATCTTTGAACCAATTTTATAGGTATCATATACCTAAAGGTAGTGAAAACAAACTCATAATAACCATGAAGTAAAACTTCTCAAGTTTCACTTCCTTTCAAGTATCAAATATACTTCTTGCATTTAAGCCTCTAATGCCTTGTATTGCCATAATGATGGTATGTCCTTTTGATCATATCAATTTCTTTCTTCATCTTATCATCCTTACTTTGAAGAACGTTTCTTCGGTTACCTTCCCTTGGTGGAAGTAACAAAGTGGATGATCTTCTAGTCTAGTGAGCACATTTAGCAACACCAACCGGTTCATGTTGTCCTACAACACGACTTGCTAATTGCTCTTAGACAATGAAGAAAGAACTAAGTCTATACTTAGATTATGATCCATAAATAAACTAAGTTTCTCAAACTTGTTTATGCATCTATTAGCACATGATGCCTCATAGGCTACCTTCTAACATCTTTCATTGGACCAATTCGTTAAGATGTTGAACTTCTCATTGCTAAGTACCTCATGGATCATTAAGAACATAGACATTCATTTCATTGATTAGTGAAATCGACATTACATCATGTATGCAATCAAGTGACTAGTTAACCTGCCATGACGATTTATATCCCATATAAACCAATGCATATAATAGTCATTATGCAAATTGCAATCTATAAAACCAAGTTTTAAAGTTTGAATGATTGTTCTCACTATTTTATCAACATAGTAGCCTTCTTCTACTGTTCGAAAAATTTAACTTTTAAACTTCTTAGTAAACAAGGACCCCTTTCATCCCACCATGACCTTGAGTGACTCAACAAGCCATGTTGAAACTAATTGAGTAGGTAACTTTGCTTACCAATTGCATCTCCATGCAACTCCTTGATCAGTTAACTCTTTCCCTAAATGCATCATATGCATTTCGCCTAACCATTGCCTCTAAACATCATGCGATCAAGTTTTAAAGCATCCGGATATCATGACATTTAGTTGAGTAAGACCCACCTTCTATAGCTCAAACATATTCGTACAGTATTTTGAACTTGAGTGACTCAACAAGCCTCCTACTGGAAGAACTCTAGTTATCTTGTTAAGGTGGTGGAAGGCAACTAATCATGCGTAACATGGACTCAATATAATTAATTGAGGGATTTCTTTATTTCATTAATTAGGTCTCATTGCTTTTCTTTGTTGATTGACATGCATAGAATTTATTCAAATATATATCACATATATAAATTCAAAATAAATCTATCTCATGCAATCTACTAGGATGATTATGGACTTTACTACTCTAGTTTCCTTGAGCCATTAGGAAACTAGTTGGTCAAATTCCTAGGGATACCATACATAGTCTTCATAAGTCTTGATGGTGATCTCCTTGGTCCTTCTTCTTGGCGCATTGTCTCCTTAAATTTGGGAATTACATAAATTCTAATCTTAGCCTAAATCTAAATCTACAATCCTATATAACATTTACATATCTTTGGTAGAAACCTCGAGTTACATTCGAGGGGAGTTCGATGAGAAGAGAATTTACAACTCCGGAAATGAAAAAGAGAAGGTACGGTTCGCAGACCCTATTTATAAAAATACCAAAAAGAAAATTTAACCATCCATGACCTAAGTCTAAGGTCTAAGTCCATAACCATCCTCATGCTTTCATAATCACATCATAAAGCATAAAAATAAATGCATACATATTTAATATCACTTAGTAATCTTGTGTGTCATTTAAGGAAAGTAATATTTAAATTCATTTAAATATACTTGGCTCAAATTATCTAGCAATTTTAATTTTAATTCAATTTACTTGAGTCCTAATCCAATTAGGATACATTGAATTAAAATCTTCCATCTAATTAAACAATTTAATTAGATTTCGTAACACCTTAGGAAGTTCAAGTTTGATTATGAAACTTTCTCTACAAGGAAAGTTTCATATCTTCTCCTAATTTTAGGAGTCTTTGTTTAACTAGGAAATAATTTCCACCAGGATAGCTTAGATTCATTCCTAACTCTTAGGAATCCAATCTTGACTAGGAAACAATTTCCACAAATCTAAATTTCCAAAGAATAAGAATTTCCAAAAATAGAAGGTGATGCCCTAACACACAACTTTTGTGTGTAGCCGCCTCCTACTTTTAGTAAGTCATGCCGCCGTAACCTGCAGCCCTTGTTGGGCCAACGTTGCCTCAAAGTAGTTGCCTCTTTTGGTGGCTAAGTGGTGAACAATTCACACACAATTCATTCTTTGATTTTTAGCCAATTATACCTACAATTCAAGAATCAAATTCAAGAACTCAAGGCTGCCCAGAAAATTCCAGCAACCATGCAAACTGTTTGCACAACTTTGAGAGGCAGTTTCGGCAATAATAAAAAATAAAAAATTCACCAAAAATTACAGCATCAAGATAGACATGTTTTGGACTTCTCCTCAAATTTCAAAATTTTTGGACACGTCTAACCATGTCAAAACGCAACTTACAGCAGGTGTGCAGAAAAATCCTACACTTGTGTTCTTCGAAATTCAACCATCAAAACCAATCCAAATCAAATCCAAACTTGTTTCTTTAAAATTCTTTGTGTCATGCAATCATATGGCAAGTTTAAACATTGATCAAATCAATTTTAAACATGTTTTAAACAATTTAAAACACGAAGATCAGATTACAAACAGAAGCAATCAGAATTGAAACAAAACAAGAAAACGTTTTTCTTGAAAGAACTTTGCTAGAGCGACACACAATTCAATCCAGTTGAATATTACCAAGAATTAAACATGTAAATCACAAGAAAACTTACAAGCTAGGCTCTGATACCACTGTTGGGATTCGACCTCATGCTCAAACAATAATCGAATTAAAGAAGAACATGAATGTAGCGGAAAAATAAACAAAGAGATAGCCGAATCTAACAGGATCATGCTTGTAAAATTTTAATGCGATCTTGTAATTATAAAGCATACATATGATCAAAAATCATACCTTAACTCAAAGATCAAGTAATCTTGAGTTTACAAACAGCCCACTCAATCTTGAACACCAAGCAGTCAATCAGAGACTTCAAGCCACACAAGTGTCTGGCCTCTAACGGTAATCCACACAAGATGATCAAGAAAACCTTCATAAGGTAGGAATGGAGTCTTACCAAAACTGATGCTAGTAGTTTAGCTTTCAAGAAACCTCTCCCCTTCTAAAAATACATGGCTGAATGCTTCACAAGCATCAAGAAGAAGAAAACACTTTTCTTGCTTCTCCGGGTTTGGTGCGCCAACCTCAAGGATTATCTTGATCTTCATTCTTCTTCACTCTATGCCTTTACTGTCTTGAAAGAAAACGTTTTTCTCTTTAGCAATCCATGAAGAGGGAAGGAGGAAGTCAAGAAATCAAGAAGACACCAAAGCCTCTAAGCATATCACATATGCAGCTAGCGGGCCATAGGGAGGTCGGCTAAGCTATCATGTTTGTTTTATAGGGGGCGATAATCACTCTAGGGTTTGGACTTGGACAATAACTCTTATGTATTTACCATTAAGTCCTTCCATTTAATTAAACTATTTAATTAAGTCTCTATTGATTAATTCTCAAATTAATCAATTAGGCTATTTCCATTTTAATCTCTTAATTCACTTTTCTGTGTGTGACCCATTAGGCTTCCAATATGTTGGCAATAAATATAAATTAATCTAATTAATTTATACTCATAGATCATGAGCGGACTCTAGCAAGCCATCATGACCACCCAAATACTGGAGAGTCAAGTTAGTCTCGACATAACCTTTCGAGTTCAGTCTATTAGTGTAATTTGATCCTTTCACCAAATATCCTGGAAAGACCATGAGCATGGTGCAGTGTCTACTCATGTTCAATCCATATTAGTTCCTGCAGCCATTGGTTAACTTTGTGAACTTAGAGAAACTATTTCTCCTAAATTTATCATACTCTGGCCAGAGATTCCATCAAGTTAACTTAAGCCAAGAACAAATGAGATATGTCTCCGATGTCACTTGGAGTGGTGAATCCTCTCTGGATCACTCATCCATCTTCGTATGGTTCATATTATACCCAAAACCACCTACCATAAGCATCACTCTGTGTTAGGGACCCGTTCGTGATGGAATCAAAGTATAACACTCCCCATACAAGATAACCTGGTATCACAAGTCAGAGGACTACTTACACGACTGACACGTGAGAACGTTTCCATAGACACTTGAGTGACAATACCAAATGGAGTTCTCACAACGGGCCATGTTCAGTGAACTCGTTCAACAGACAAGCACCAACATGTTATCCTAAAGTATCTCATATACTTCAACACGTGAGATCAGGTTCTTACTAAGTAAGTAGGCTTAACATGTACCAGTCTTTGAGCATTGCCAATGCCCCGTCTTAAGCAATACGATGACCAGGAACCGATTTAGGAACATGGCTTGGATGCATAAGGATCTCACAATTATATATAATTCCTTTGCAAGGCCATTATGTTCCATGGGCTTCATCCGATTAGTACTTAATAACTCCTTATCATTGTACTAACATGAAGGAAAACCTTGTATCACTAAAACATAGTGATGGGTTTGCATTATTGGTTGTTTATGCCTGACCAAATCGATTGGCTCTAGGGCATACACCAACAAAAAGGTGCATGCCTTTTCATCCGAGCTCGTTAATTTTTATAAAAACATGAATTTCACGAAAATCAACTATATGAAAAAGGCTCATTTTGGAGTGCAAACAAATTGGACAGTCTTTCTTGTCTTCAAATAATGGCATTTTGACGAATATCAATACTGACCTCGACATGCTTATGATTTTCAAAGGTCATTTTGAGAATGGTTTTAAAATTTTCAATTTCGACTCCCTCACAAATCTCGTGCTTCAAACATTGTTGACAGTCTTCAATGCTCATTTGTGGCACCATGGGTGGCTTTAAAAGTTTTTCTTTTCACTCTAAACTGCCATTCTTTCAGGTTTTCAACCTAAAGCCTCACTTTTCTTTTCCATGCTTTCATTTTTTTTTATTATTCTATCGTACATTTGAGAGTTTAAAATTCATCCAATGTGGGCTTGGTAACTCAAAAGTATAATTTTGACAAGCGAAAGTTATTAAAGCCTCATGAAAATGTACATTCCTGAAGGTACAAACTCTCCAATTCAAATAACCATGTTTGAAAGTGGACTTTTGAGGTATGTAACCTAGTCCAAGGTTCAAGGCTTTGAAATAAAGGATATGTAGGCCCAAAATATGTGGTTGAAGGCAATCAGACTAGCGATCACTTCGTTGTGAGAAGAATTCTATTATTTTCACTTGACATTCTTTTCTTTCTATTTGCTTCTTTGTTGTTTTTGCCTTACTCATTTTTACATCTTCAAAACTTTTTGAGACCCCGCTCATCAAAATTTGCCCTTTAAAATAAGGCATTCTCTCCTTGTCCTTGTAATAGGACTTAACAATTCTTAATCTTTGAAAAGATTTCTCACTATTTGCCTCTTGTGGAGTGTGATCCTTGATTAGGGTTTATTTGGAAAAAATTCATTAAGCTCAAGGGGGTAGGAAGCGGATAATTTTCAATATTCGTGAAAGGACAATGAAATATGGCCACTTATCATCTCAAGCACGGTCACCTAACCATCCCTTAAAAAATTGGCTGATAATGTTCTCTTCGAATCATTCTAAACATCTCAAATGCATAATGTCACACAATTTTCTTTTCGTTTTTTTTCTTTTCATTTTTTTGAAGCATGCTTCCATCCACTTTTTCCACTATTACTAATGATGTCCTCTTTTTAATTTACCATACAAATAGAGGTTCATGTGAAAGTGAAATTCTTTAAAATATCAGATTCGAACCCCTAAGGTTTATGCTGAAAGAGCTGAGTTTTATCCAAGTGAAGGGAAAGGGTATGGCATGAATTTGGCTTTGGATAACTTTTGTTCATTCTTTGTACTCAAAAGGTGAGTCAAGGGTAACCTTGGGGAACGGTCAAGGCGTTTGCATTTTTCATGGCCATTCCAAAGAATTTTGGCAGTTTTTGTACATTAGAAACTATAGCTCAATCTTGACACTTATTAAATTATCAAAAGTTAGATTCTTCGAAAGAGTATCGTGTTTACCTATCCATAAAGTTTTTTATGTGAAACTCAGATTAATCATCAATTTTTCAAGGCTCTTTATTACTTCTTATTTTGATTTTTTTTTTTTTTTTTTTGCAATCTCCGGAACCAGTTACGTGCTGCCTTATTCTCAAAAAACCTTTTCATGCTTTCAAATAAATGAAACATGGCACAAAATGCTTGAAATTTAAAGTTGATTCATTCCATGGAAATGTTTAGATAGGACAAGAGTTCTCATTCTCATGAATGTTATCAAAATAGAACTACACACATCAAAAAGTTCCCTCAGGTGACATGTTTTTCCATAGTTTAAAATACAATTATTCCTGGATGTTCTACTTAATCTTGCATGGCTTATTTTCCCATGTTAGTATTCACGCTTGCCTCACCATGAACAAGTAACGCGCCCTTCTTGATATTCAACCCCTATTAGTTCCCAACCTCTAGTTCTCTAGTCATCATGAGTACTTGCACTTTGCGTTTTAGCGACAGACAATTTTTCGTGGAATGACCCTGAATTTTACAATGATAATCACAGTATGCGTTCTCATCATACCAACTCGGATATGGTGGTTGAAGAGGTACCACTGGGATTTGAGAAGGAGCTGATTTTCAACAAGTTGTGGCAGCAGTTCAGTATATGAAATGGAAAGTAGATCAGACTGATCTCCTTTTATTTTTATTTTTTTTACAGTTCTAGGTTTCTTTGATTGTTTACAAGGTTGCTATGTCGGTTCATTGGTCGAGGAGTAGGCACAAAGGTGGGTGCAGAGATAGTGGCATTCATTTGTGGTTCGAAATTTGCAGGGTAGATTGGTTGAGGAAATGAGGATACAGGTTATGGAAAATGTTGTTCATAGCTGGATAGTAAGGGTGGCATAAGGGATAAGGTTGTTACGGAGCAAGATTCTTAGGAATTCAATATTCAAAATTTATGGCTTGTGCTTCTCCTTCTTTCTTCTTCGCTAACTTTTCTTTCTTGGGAGCAACAGTATCTCCCGCATCATTTTTTCCACTTTTGATCAAACTTTCAATCATCTCTCCAGAAATAACCATATCAATGAAATTACTTGTGGCATTACCAACCAATTTGTCATAATACGATGCCGATAGTGTACCGATGAACAATGCAGTGGTTTTTTTCTCAATGAGGGGTGGTTGCACTTGTGCTGCCAGATCCCTCAACCGTATTTTGCAAAGACAACCTATCCGGTGCCATGTTGGTCATATGCTTATATTGAGCCGTGAAAGCTTTCGTCAGATCTTTCCAAAGATGGATACGGTTTCAATCTAACTGACTATACCACCTAGCAGCTGGCCCTGTTAGATTGTCTTGGATGTAATGAATTAGCTATTTTTCATTATTGGTGTGGCTAGCCATTTTTTGACAAAACATAATAATGTGGGCCGATGGGCATTTTGATCCATCATACTTTTCAAATTCGAGGACCTTGAGTTTTGGTTGTAATACCAAATCTGGAACCAAACTGAGCTCATTCACAGCCACACTCCCAAAAATGTCCATTCATTCAATGGCTTTAAGTCTCTCTTCCAACATATAATATTTTTGTTGCACCTTTGTGTCTTCCACTTGCTTTGCCACACATTTCTTCAGCTTTTCTTGTTCTAGTGGATCATCTAGGTTTGGAACAATAATCAGGTTTGAAGGATGAGCTCCCGAGTTCAACCAGATTGCCATTGACCTTGTTGACCCATGGGAATAGGCATACCGAAGTAGGCATAATGTTGTCCTCCCGTTGATACTCCCTTTTGCGGATATGCATCATACGACGTTTGAGCTTGGGGAGGAATGGACCCCGATAGGTAAACCGGATATTCTTTGTTGTTTTCATAGGGTCGGGACTCTTCCATTGTGACTGTCCCTTTTGTAAGCCCTTTTCCTCGGGTGAGACTCATCATCATCTCCATTATTTTGGCCATTTTTTCACGCGACTCTTTTTGTGACTTCGCTCTTTCTTGTTGGGACCTAGCTAATTGCTCTTGCAATTCTCTTTGTAGTCTTTCCATTCGCTCTATCCGTGCTGCTTGCTCACTTTCCATGGCTTTAACTGTGAGAAGGTATTGTATTTTTGTTGGTGAGTGGTCTCGGGTTTCTTGTCAGCTTTTAAATATTGTACCTTTATTCTGAAAGTGAACTTTCCTTAAAATGCTTTTAAAGCCGAACATAATCGTATATGACTGCAAAATTATTGCATGTATGCTCATGAATGAATGCATGCATGTATGGATGCAACATGATGTTAGCGTGATGCATGTAAAGAAAAGAAAACAAGTTAGTATAGACATACTGTACAAAGATCAAAGAATGGATATTTATTGCAAAAGGTTTTATTTTCATAACAAAATTTTCCTCGCAAGAGGTTGAATTAGCTGGAGAAATCTACTCTTTAAAACAAAAGTTTTTCAAAAATAAGCTTCAAAATTTATTGGCATTGTGATGCTTTTGGGGCAACAAATCCATTTTATCATGAGCGCTCAGATGTTTATGCAACTTTGTACACTCCATGGTTTGGAAAATGAAAAGCAAAGAGCATGGAGGTTCCTTCGTGTACCTAATTTTAGGTAACTTCTAAGTAACGGGCAAGAATGGCTCTACCTAAGCTGGGCCTCCTACGACTCATTATATGCTTTGTAGGGATTTACGCGGTACTAAGGGTTCCCAAATTGTTCCTTATTTTCGTCCAAGCGGACTAGTAAGGCACCTAGATCCTCACCTATTACAGACTACAAAAGGAAAAATGTTTAATTTGGGTGAGAGTATTTTCCAGGCTTATGCGGAGGTTATCACCTCATGAAAGCGTAGGTACTTCACACCCCGAGAGTGTTTCGCTAGCCCATACGGAGGTTATCACCTCACAAGAGAGTAGGTACTTTACCCCCTCCTAAAAGGACAGAGCCCGGGTATAGAGCTCATGCATGAAATGTGCGTGCTAAGTGTGTGAAGAGAACAAACAACCCTTAATCATTTATTTTACAACCCGATCCTAAATGCCCCCAACAATTTAGTATGAGCAAACAATATAAAAAACATAAAGAACGACAAAAATATCTAAATGCAAGTTTATGCAAAAAGTTTCATAAAAAGGAAAGAAATGAAAAAAAAAAAAAAATTCTTTTTATTTCAAAAATAAGGGAATTATAATTAATACCAATTAAAATCATCAAATCAAAATTTCAGATAACTCATGATTAATATATGGCTCGACTCTGAAAAAGTCTCCAGGAAACTCGCCACACTGTCGTAACGATTTTTCAACCGCTAGACGATTTTGAAAAACACATGGAGTCGCCAAAAACATTTTTTGGTTAGGTGTTATTGGATATCTAAAAAAATTATCATCTTAATAAAATCCTAAAATTAATTAAGATCTATTAAAATGATAAATTTTTGTCTACGAAAACAAAAAGCGGGTTCGGGAGTAGGATTACGTGTGCGGAAGGATTAACACCCTTACAACGCCCGTTTTAAAAATGGTATCTATTAATTACGTGTTATCTTTGATCTTGAAATTTTGATTTTCATTTTGATATCTAAAAAATAAGTCCCTTAATCCCTTTTATTTATCGATAAAATTTCTCGAATTTATTTTTTCGATAAAAAAAACATTTTTTATTTGTTTTGGAAAAAGGTAAGCGTGAACCTTTATATTGAAAAATTACACTAAAAACCCCAACACTTTTGTAACTCTTAGCGGATTTTCCTCACCTCAAGATTTCGCTGGGATCACTACTTGTGAGTCCCTTTTTTCCATCATCGAAGATTCGCATTCACTTTTTTATTATTGCTTGGATTGCGCATAATACAAGTAATTAAAAACATGATGCACATGGGTTTAATTTTATCATAATTTATTCTCCTAATTTTCAAATATATACATATTTTAAATGATATTTTATAGAAAAAAATCATCTAGGTAAACATAATCTTTTAAACACCCAAATACTTTTGACAACGTCTCATTGATTATCTTTACCGGAACACTTTAAGGAAAAATTAATACTTTAACTTCTCCAAAAATAAATTTCTTTTAGAGATTTTTTCAGTAAAAAATAATAATAATCATTTTTATTTTAAAATTTATTTATCAAAAGCATTCATCCTCTAAATTTCACCAAATAAATCTTATGTTGATGACATTTACAAATAAAAATTGCTACAATATTCTTATAAAAATTAAGAAAATAAATAAACAAATAAAAATAAGAGATAATGTCCCTAATAGCCCCTGAAGTTTATCAAATCTTCTATTGTAATCCCTGTACTTTAAAAATGTCTATTTTGGTATTTAACGTTTTCACTACGTTTGCTATTATAGTACCTGTCAGTATCACCGTTAAATATTGATGATGTGGCTTTGGTATCCAATAAAAACTTGACATGTGGCACCATATAATGATGCCACGTGTATTACCAAAAAAAAGAATATTATTTTAATTTAAAAAATAAAATTATATTTTTTTCTTTTACATGTGACACCACATAGTGATGCCACGTGTAATAATGAAAATTTATTATTTTAATTTAAAAAATATTTTTTTCTTTTCTTTCTCTCTCCACCTTTTGATTTTAAGAAATATTTTTAACAAAAATAAAAATATAATTTTAAATATTTGAATTTTTGTACAAACATTTAAAATTATATTTTAAATAATTAATATCTATTTTTTTTAAAAAAAAAATTATATTACAAATTTAAAAAATTTTAAAATTATATTTTTAAAAATTAAATATGTTTTTTTATTAAAATTATTTTAATATTTTAATATTTAATAAATACCGACAAATGATTAAAAAAATGTCATCTATTGTCTGATTTGCTATAGTGATACAAATATTTTATATAACAATCTCATTTTTTTAACATAAAGTTTAGGCGAAGAGGTTACTCCAGTTCAGGATTAGGGTATATTATAAGTTTCAGAGAGGGTTAACAGTGATATTTACAGATCACCCACCAAATGAGACTGCTAGTGAGACTCGAACCTTGATACTTGCCAAGACACTAATGAATATTAAACCAACTGAGCCAACCCACGTTGACAACGATTTTTTTTTTGTTGCTATTTTTGGTGGTCACTCGAAATATTCAATACACATAGATGTGTACATTTATAAAGCAATTTTTTTTTTGTTGAGGAAAATATCAAATTTCCTGCTATAATAGCTTGATTTTGAACTTTATTATTATTATAAATAAAATAAAAATAGTATATAAAGAGAGATCAAGACAAAAGAAATAAAACTTTCAAAGTCTAATTCTTCAGTAACTAGCTATGTCACCAATCCTTTTCTATATATTCTTCTTGGATGCAAACCAATCCTTATATAGGATTTCAAAAATAAATAGGGAGAGGAGAATACACTTCTCAATATAATGTACCATAATGTACATGTACATAATAATTAAGAACAAAACCATACTAATTAATGGCATCTTTAGTATCTAATCATCCACTACATGCAAAATATGCATGTATTATAACACTTCCCCTTGGATGACTATTCACTATGAATATGCCTCGTTAAAACCTTGCTAAGAAAAACCCAATGGGAGAATTTAGCGAAGGAAAAAGAGTACAATATTCAAAGGAAACTTACTTCTCCTCAAAAATAAAACCAATTATTCAATGTCCTTAAGCCGGCACATTCCAATATTATGTATTGCTTCTTGAAAATTGAAGTTGGCAATGCCTTGTGAATAGATCTGTTGGGTTGTCACTTAAGCGAATTTTGCAAATATCAACATCACTTTTCTTCAAGAGTTCATGTGTGTAAAAGAATTTTGATAAAATATATTTAGTTCTATCACCTTTTATGTAGCCACATTTGATTTGTGTAATGCATGCTGCATTATCCTCATGCAATATTGTTGGCTTCTCATTTTCCATGAACAATCCACATGCTCTTCTAATATGTTGAATCATAGTTCTTAACCACACAAACTCACGACGTGATTCATGAATAGCCAATATTTCTGAATGGTTTGATGAGGTAGCGGTGATTGTTTGTTTTACAAACCGCCATGAGGTAGCAGTATCATCACATGTGAAGACATAACCTGTTTGTATCGAGCTTTGTGAGGATCGAAAAGATATCCAGCATCAACATATCCTATTAATTCTGACTTTACTCAAAACAAACTCATGTCTGTCATGCCACGGAGATAACGAAAAACATGTTTCACTCCATTCCAATGTCTTCATATTGGTGCAGAACGAAACCTTGCTAGTAAATTGACTGCAAAAGCTATGTCTGGTCTAGTGCAATTTGCCAGAAACAAAAGTGCTCCTATTGCACTAAGATATGGTACTTTAGGACCAAGAATTTCTTCTTCGTCTTCTCGTGGACGAAAAATATCTCTTTTTACATCAAGTAGACGAACAACCATAAAAGAGATTAATGGATAAAATTTATCCATATGAAATTGTTTCAAAATCTTTCCTATATAAGATGATTGATGAATAAGAATCCCACTTGTCAAATGTTCAACTTGAAATCCAAGATAAAATTTTGTCTTCCCAAAATCTTTCATTTCAAATTCCTTTTTTAGGTAGTTAGAAGTCTTTGAGATCTCTTCTGGAGTCCCTACTATGTTTAAGTCATCAACATACACTGTGACTATAGCAAACCAGAATTTATTTTCTTGATGAAAACACAAGGACAAATGACATTATTTTCATATCCATTTTTCAATAAATATTCACTTATATGATTATACCACATGTGTCCAGATTGCTTTAGCCTATACAAGGATCTTTGTAGTTTAACAGAGTACATTTGCTGAGGTTTCGAGTTATATGCTTCAGGCGTTTTAACTCCTTCTAAGATTTTCATGTATATATCATTATCTAATGACCCATATAAGTAAGCTGTTACTACGTCCATTAGACGTATGTCAAGTCTTTCAGAGATTACCAAATTAATCAAAAATCTAAAAGTTATTACATCCATAACAGGAAAATATGTCTCTTCATAATCTATACCAGGTTTTTCTAAAAAAACCTTGTGCTACAAGTCGTGCCTTGTATCTCACAATTTCATTTAACTTATTTCTTTTACATACATAGACTCGTTTATACCCAACGGTTTTGACATATTCAGGTGTCTAGGCTATTTGTCAAAATACTTTACGTTTGGTTAATGAGTCTAGCTCAACCTTTATTACTTTTTTTCATTTTGTCAATCACTTCTATGTCAACATTCTTCTAAAGTTTGAGGTTCAGGCTCATTATCATTGACAATATTAGAAGCAATTGTATATGGAAACACATTATCAACAACAACTTAATTTCTTCCCCACATATTCCTAGATTTTAATAAGATCTCATAATTTACCGGTATCCAGACCACTTCTAGGGTTGCTTGTCTAGAAATATGAGGTTGTTGATCTATATTATTTTTGATCTCTTCTGGAGTGTCATTTTGAAGTGTTTTCATTACCTTTTTCTTTCGAGGAATAGATTCCTTTGCACCAAAAGGTCTACCATGCTTCTGGCATACTTTAGATTCATTGGCTGCCATACCCACAGGATGTCCTGTAGAGACAATTAAACGTGCAGCAATATTAGCATCCGGTACATGTCATTTAGGGACTTGTTGGATGTCTGTAAAAATATCTGGTAATTGTTTTGCGGCATTCTGCAAATGAATTATTCTTTGAACTTCAAGTTCACATTGGTTTGTGCGTGTGTCAAGATTGGACAATGTTGGTGTATACCAAAAAATTTCTTGTGTTTTAGATCCTTTACCTTTTTTTCCCCTAATGATGGGAAAAATGATTCATCAAATTGTCAATCTAAAAATCTTGCTCTAAAAAGATCATCTGTTAAAGGTTCAAGATATCTAATGATAGATGTGTCGCAACCTAAAAATTAACAAGTCTTATCGCAAGACTTTATTATTCGTTAAGTGTGACATTTAAAAAAATCGAGGAAAAGTCAACTTAATTCCTCTAGAAAAACGAAGGTTTTGAAAATAATCTTGAAAAAGACATGGAGTCGCCACCAATCTTTTTTGGCTAGGTGTGATCGGCCACCTATTAAAACCAGTTTTATAAAACATTTTAAAATTATTTAAAACATTTTTTTTAGAACCAATTTCACATCTGCGTTTTAAATCAGAGAAATCAAAGAAGCGGGTTCGAGACTCGGTTACGTGTAGGGAAGGATTAGCACCCCCACAACGCCCGTATAAAACGGTACCTTATTAATCGTGTGTTATCTCAAGTCTCAGTAAAAAGTCGATTTTAAATTTAGTATTTCAAGTTAATTCCCAATTTAAAGAAAAATAATTCCATTTTTTAATGGAAATGATCCAGAATTTATTAATTCAAAATTTTCCTATATTTTCCAACAAGCGTCAAAATATAGAATTTTTTATTATTTTGGAAAATTTTCCAAACCATTCTCGTTTTAAAGAAGATATTCCGTTATTAATGATAATTGATGATATCCTCCCTAGGAAACCTGGCAGAGAACTCATGAATTATTTTAACTCGGGAATATCTTTATTTTATTGAAAATCATTATCTTTTTCAAAACATTTTAAAAATTTTGAATATGAATATGAGTGACATATATAAAATGACATAGGAAAGTCTAGATATTATAATGCAACCTAAATGGTATGATATAATTTAAATGTCATAGCATATTCTAAATGAAATGAAATATCCTAAGTCATATGATATATTCTAAATGAAATAACCTAGGTAACATGATATATTCTATATGAAATGAAATAACCTAAGTAACATGATATATTCTATATGAAATGAAATATCCTAAGTGACATAATATATTCTATATGAAATGAAATGACCTAGGTAACATGATATATTCTAAATGGAATAAAATGATTTAAATGACATGGCAAATATAAATGATATGGCATATAATCTAAATGACATGAAATGACATGAAACATAAAATAATGCTGTCATATAATATGCATGAAGATAAAAATAAAAACGATAATGCATGAACATAGTATATGCTAAATAATGTGACAAAAATAAATAACTAAATAAAAAGCATAGGATATCATGAAATATTCAAAACCATATAATAAACAACATAACATCAAAAATATAAATAAAAAATAATAACAACACCATGGAAATTATCATAGCAAAAATCACATATTATATAGTATGCATGAATACGAAAAATGCAATGCATGAGAATGTATTTTTTCCTCTAATTAAGGAAATTCTTATCCGGCTACCTTAGAAAAATATATCAAATTAAATTTTCTAAAAATCAAAACAATTTTGAAAAACTTAGATTAAAAATAAAAACCTAGCTAAACCCTTTTTAAATGGCTCTAATTTCCTAAGTTTAAAATCTCGGATTTGACCACCCTTAACCCAAGGTTTATAAAATCATTTTTAGAGTTTAAAAAGGCTTGGAAACTACCCTAAGACAGTAGCTAAACATCCTAATCAGCCCCCTCTAAATAACTTAGCCAAAACAGAAAAAATGATTTTCCTTCAAATTCAAATCCGCCTCCACTGTCAAGTTTTACAACACGATATTTTAACCTATTTTTAAAACTTGAAAAAAATATAAAAAAAAAATAATGGAAACTCAGAACATGTAAACCTACATGGGAAAAAATTGGCTTAATTTTTTGGTTAAAGATGACTTCCCAAAAAATCGGAAAAGTATAAGTACTGGGTGAAAAAATTGTTTTGCCAAAACACATTTTTTTTCCTTTGATAAAATCATTTAAAAATCAAATTCAAAATGTTAGAGACTCTCCTAAAGACTCAAAAACAGTAGCTAACACTTTTGGAAAGTTAGGAAAAAATTTGCTAAGTAAAAAAATCACAAAGGTAGAATAATCAATTTGACAACTATTTAATTTTCCACAAGTATGCTCAAAATGAGCTTGACTTTGAACCATTGATTGGTTTAAATCATAAATCATGTGGCCATGACATGAAATGCATGAAAATACAGAAAATATGATGTATGAAATGCATGATTTAAAACGTAAATGACATCGAAAATGCATGGCATCAATAAAATGACCTAGACCTAACATAAACTTGCATGGCATTTAGTGCAACCTAGGTCTAAAACGCATGACATGCATGATAATGCAAGCACAACCTAAAGTTAAAAAATGCATGGAAAATACACAAATATATAGTATACTTAAACAAAATACACAAAAATATATCATGGAAATGAAAACCTATCAACTAGCATAATAAAAATGCACACATAAAGCATAAGAAAGGGGGTAGCCGAATGATCTATATGGACATGGCATTTTCACAAACACTTAACACACTAACATGTATAGCTAAAGAATGATACTTAAATCATGTAAATATAAAATAAAGGAATGAAAACCAATAGGCATTTTCACAAACACATGGGTTAACAAAATGTAAATCATAAACAAACTTAAACACTTTGAAAACAGAAAATCAAAAATGTAAGACAAGTAAAATAAACATGATAACAAGATAATAAACTCAACAATGGAAACAAGCAAGCTACCAAATCAAAACAAGCTTCATATTTATGTATTTGAAGAAGATTTAAAGCATCAAACTTGTTAAATATCACTAAGAACATGAAATAAAAAACAAAAATAGCAACTACACAAAAACAATGGGCCATTCGGCTACCCCTCTAAATCATGAAAATAAAAATTCTCAAAGCTTTTTCCAAGAAAGTGTAAAGAAGAACTTAAAGGAGAAACTTAAAAACACTTATTTAAAAAAAGAAAATCAAAAGAAACTCACCAAAATAGCAATCAAAACAGCCAATCAAGAATAGAAAATCAAGGAAAGTGCAAGAGTATAGTGCTTAAAGCAACCTCTAGAAGCTATATTGCAAGTTTTTTCTCTTCTAACTTTCTTTTCTTTTCTAAACTTTTCTTTTCCCCTTTCAAAATGGAGAGCATTCAGCAAAAATCAGAATGTGAATAGAGTGAAAATGAAAGAAAGAACCCCTCCCCCTTGTAGTGGCCGGCTAGCCCTTGGAAGAACCTAGGAGGTTCTAGAATTTTGTTTCAACAAATTTGATCCTATGACCTTCAATCCAAGATGCCTTCTATGTAGGATTCTCACCCTTAGATTAGAATCACCAGCCCTTGAATTATGATGTCATAAATATGTCATAAATATATTCTCTCTCCAACCATTGGTCCATGTGTTGCAAATTCAAAGGCTTCATCACAAAAATAACTACCTTCCTCTTCATTGTTGGTCTTTTCATTAAAAATCAGAAACTATCTGCCCACCATTGGGCCTTGTCCCTAAGCCCTCATCTTCCATCCCATGCTTCATTTTTTTAAAAGCAAGAAAAGGCCCTTTTCGGTTTTTTTGGTAAAATGACCTTTTTGCCCCCCAAACATAAATAAATATAAAACGGACTCCAAATTCAAAAATTATTTTTTAAATACTTCTGAAATATTAAAAAAACTGAATTCTGGAGGTTTTCAAAATTTTTCGAGCCCATTTGCTATTTATTTGGATTTTTTCTTCCAAAATTGCCCTTTTGTGCTCCCAAACTTTGCCATTTTTTAAACGAGCTCTAAATCAAGATTTTTCTTCACCAATCTCTTCCAAATAATTTAAAAGTATGATCTGAAAGTTTTCATAATTTTTGGAACTCATTTGGTGCTTTTTCGGGATTTATCTGCTTGAATTACTGCATAATGGTCTCGGGATTTGGCCATTTTGTAAATGAACTCTGAATCAAGATTTTTCTTCGCCAATCTCTTCAAAATAATTTAAAAAAGAGATCTGCAAATTTTCAGAATTTTTGGAGCCCATTTGGTATTTTTTCAGGATTTTTCCTTTTGAATTTCTGCATAGGGGACCCGGGATTTGGCCATTTTGCAAACGAACTCTGAATCCGGATTTTGTTTCTCCAATCTCTTTTAAACAATTTAAGAATGAGATCTGCAAATTTTCATTATTTTTGGAGTTCATTTGCTATTTTTCCCAAAATTTCCAATTTTTGCCCTTTTGCCTTTGAAACCTGGTTTTGCTCAAAACAAGTCCGATTTTTAGATTTTCTTCAAAATGACCTTGGGCTATCCTTGTTTGTTCACTCCTCATCAATTAGGGGCTTTAGTCTTACCGAATCAATCTATTTCGGTAATTCTTCCAAATTTCATCGAAATCCACAAAAAACCCTAATTCTCGATTTTCTTCCGAATTGACTTTTCTTTCAATTTTTCTTTCAAGTAGCTTCTCCCCATAGTCAATGATTATCTTTCATTTGGAACCTTCAATTTTGACCAATTTGATCGTTTAAGCATTTTCCCCAAATTTCTCGAATTAGGATTTTCTTTTTACTGAATCTCCGTAACCCAACTTCTGAACTCCATATCTTTCAATGTAGACCTCGGATTATCAAAATTCTTTCACCATTTTTCAATTGAACTTTCAAATCTTGATTTTGAAAGTGGGTTGACTTTTTCAATAGTTGACTTTTTGGGGTTGACTTTTTCAAGTTTGATTTTTTATGCTCGCCTTCTTAGACTAAGTCTCGGACTACCACCTGCATGATGGAAAAAAATCTTTTTACATTCTGAAACGTCAATTTAGGAAGAAAACATACCTATTTTAGTGGTCCGGACAAAATTAGGTGTCCACAGCTGCCCTTCTTTGGCTGTTGCTGAGAATCAGGAATCAGGCAAAGATAAACAAATACTAATTTTGTCCGGTTAGTGAAATCACATGTGAAGGAAAGGGGTTTTCACTCACTTCCATTCTTTATTCATCATTCATTCATTTTTTTTGGTTGAAAAAGCTGTAAATAGAAGATATTGTCCTTAAATTTAATTCCCTGACTAATCAAGGCTCGACCCGTCTTAAGGAAACGAGTTTGATTTGCAAGAGAAGAAATGACCTCGACGATGGTCTCGGGGGCTTAACCTATCTTGTGCTAAGCTGTGTTTAAAATTTTGGGTATCTCCTCCAGAAGCTTCGGCTATCACCACCAAAGACTTGCTCAAGCAGATGTAAAACTCTGGATATCTCCACCAGAGGCTTTGGCTATCACCACCAAAAAATTGTTCACTTTTAAAGCTAAAAAACTTTGGATATCTCCATCAGAGGCTTTGGTTATCACCACCAAAGACTTGTTCATTGTTTAAAATTGTAAAAACTCTAGAAACTTGTGCCTGGAGGTCTTAAGAATGGTGCCCGGAGGCCGTACCCGTGATTTCAAAAATTATGCCAGCAGGTCTTAAAAATGGTGCTCGAAGGCCTTACACTTGATGAAAATACCTTGACGATAGTCTCAAGGCTCGACTCATTTGATAAATAGAATGAATTCGATTTAAAACAAAAGGAAATACCTCGACGGTGGTCTCAAGGCTCGACTCATTTGATAAAACAGAATGAATTCGATTTAAAACAAAAGGAAATACCTCGACGATGGTCTCGAGGCTCGACTCATTTGATAAAACAAAATGAATTCGATTAAAACAAAAGGAAATACCTTGACGATGGTCTTGAGGCTCGACTCATTTGATAAAACAGAACGAATTCGATTTAAAACAAAAGGAAATACCTCGACGATGGCCTCGAGGCTCGACTCATTTGATAAAAAAAAATGAATTCGATTTAACACTAAGTTTTCTTGATTCCTGCAATGTTAGCTAAATGCAATGATAAGAATGACATGCTTTGCAAATGCTTGTATGTTTCCTAAGAATGAACGCAATCAAATGATTGTGTCATGATTTCTAATCCATGGTTTCTTTGAGGTTCACAGATTATCCGACTTCATGACGGAGTCTTCAATTGTTCACTGATGCCCCAATTAAGGAATCCTTCACTAAAGATAACTTGTCAAACAGTCTCAGTTTCTGACTTTCGCTGAAATTCACAAATTTTTTGACTTCGTGATGGAGTCTCCAACACGTTTACTGTTTTCCTTTACTTGATGAAATTTCCAAACCTTTCTTAAGATTTAAACCTATTCCTTAGTAATACTCTAAATTTCTTTATTTAAAGATTTTTATGCTTACTAATCATAATTCAAACTTATAACAAACAAGATGCAATCTCAAAAATGTATGAAACAAGCAAAATTTCATGAAAAGGATAACAAGAATTTATTACAAGAAATGTTTAAAATAGTAAAAGTGAATATCAAGGATATAAGAAACAAATGTAAAGTTATGGGTTGTAGATGCCCCGGATGCGGAATATCTTGGACCCTGCTTTTTCAAACCATCTGAAATCTCTCTTGAATGAACAATTTACTTGGGTAATCCCTCGGCTTCCGTAGTTACGTCAGACTGAGTTATTCCTCTTTCCTCTGATTTTCAAATATTTTCCCCTTTTTTACACGGAGCATTGATTCAAACCTTAGTCAGTACTTGAGCCGCCCTTTGCGGGGTTTCAACTCAAGTGTCCCTCATTCGGTATTAAGTCACCCTTTGCGGGTTTTTGACTTAAATCTCTCATTTTACACTCTTTTTTCATTTTCATTTTTTGTTTTCTCTTTTTTCTTGTATTCTACCATGCATCTGAGAATTCAAAATGCTTCCAAGGTAAAAATGTCAATTCAAAAGATGGAATAAATTCTGAGAATAACCTTTCAAATTAAATATCCATGCTTGATTAAAATGGGCTTTTAAAGCACGTAATGTAGGCCAAGGCTCGGGTTCAGAAAGAAAGGATAATAGGCCAAAAATGTGTTTAAGGGTGATTGGATCAAGGATCATTTCCTGAGGAGAATTCATTCTTGAAACATTTGTCCCTTTTTTTTTTGGATTTTTTTTTTTTTTTTGCTTTGATGGCTTTCATTTGCCATTCTTTGATTTTCACATTTTTCGATGGCTTTCTTTTTGCCATGATTTTTGATTATTTTTTCTTGCATTTGCCTTCCAGTGTAGAGAGTGATGCTTGATCAAGGTGTAAAGAAAGAAATAATTCCTAAAGCTCAAAGGGTGACTAAGGATAATTTCTTCTTAGTGAAAGGAATATGAAAGATGGCCATTCATCATATCAAGCATGAATATTCTCATTAAAAAGCAATCCACAGAGGAGATAGATATATAAAATTTCCATTTTTACACTTGGAATCATTTGAATTTCCATGTGCACAGCATCACACTTTTTTTTTTTTAAGCATAATACTTTTTCAGTTCATCAGCATTTACGGGATTTCTGAAATCCTCCCCGTACATCCAAGTTAGAATCAATGCTCTCCAGAAAAAGCTCTTTTTACCACATAGGGTCCTTCCCAATTCGGAGCCCATTTTCCTTGTTTGTCCTTCACTGTAGGGAGAATTTTTCTCAGTACCAACTCCCCCTCTCGGAACTGATTAGGACGAACCTTCTTGTTGTGGGCTCGAATCATCCTTTTTTGATACAACTACCCGTGACAAATTACTTTCAATCTTTTATCCTCGATGAGATTCAGTTGTTCATAACGAGCTCTAACCCATTCTACCTCTCTAGGCTAACCTCCATCAAAACCCGAAGTGAAGGGATCTCAACTTCAATAGGTAGCATCGCTTCCATCTCGTGTACCAAGGAAAATGGCGTTGCCCCTGTAGATGTGCGAACTAAGGTACGATATGCATGAAGAGCAAAAGGAAAGATCTCATGCCAATCCTTATACACATCAGTCATCTTCTCAACAATCTTCTTGATGTTCTTGTTAGCTGCTTCTACTGCCCCATTCATCTTCGGACGGTAAGGTGCCGAATTATGATGTGTGATCTTGAACTGAGTACACATTTCTCTCATCATCGTATTGTTCAAATTGAGAACATTATCTGAAATAATTCTTGTTGGTAATCCCTAACGGCATATGATTTCTTTCTTAACAAATTTGCATACCACTAACTTTGTTACATTAGCATAGGAAGCAGCTTCTACCAACTTTGTGAAATAATCTATGGCCACCAAGATGAAACGATGTCCATTTGAAGCTTTTAGGGTAATAGGCCCGATCATATCCATTCCTCACATTGAAAATGGCCATGATGAAGTCATGACATGCAATGGCAATGGCGGCACATGGATCTTATCTGCATATATCTGGCATTTATGGCACTTCCGGGAATAACTAATACAATCTCCTTCTATTTTCAGCCAATAATACCTGCCCTCATAATCTGCTTAGCAAGCATGTGACCATTAGCATGAGTGCCACATATCCCTTCATGGACCTCTTCAATAATTCTCCGAGCTTCGGCAGATCCGACATATCTCAATAAGACTTGGTCTTTCCCTTTATTGTAGAGAATCTCACTGTCTAGAACAAAATCTATTGCTAGCCTTCTCAGAGTCCTTTTGTCATTTTCTGTTGCTTGTTCTGGATACTGTTGACTCTTAATGTACTACAAGATATCGTTATACCAAGGAAGGCGATCTGCTTCTTCTTCGATACTCAAGCAGTGGGCAGGAGACTCATATATACTCATCTTTATCGGCACAACTTCAGCTCCTTCATTCACTTTGAGCATTGATGATAGAGTAGCCAGAGCATCTGCCATTCGGTTTTCTTCTCGAGGGAAGTAATTGAAATTCACGCTTCAAATTCCTCCAATAAACTTAGTATGAGTTCTCGGTATCAGATTAGCTTTGTATCTCGGGTTTTCCATTCTCCCCGTAGTTGGTATATCACTAGGGCTGAGTCTCCGAAAACTTCCAATACTTTGATCTTTCTGTCCACTGCAGCACGAAGGCCCATAGTACACGCTTCATACTTGGCAATATTGTTTGTACAATCAAAATCAAATCTAGCAATGAAAGGATAATAATCTTCTTCTGGGGATATTAGGACTGCACCAATTTCGTGCCCCATGGCATTGGATGCACCATCAAAGTACATTTTCCATACTTTTTTCTTCAGGGGAGCCTCATCTGCGTGTGAAACATACATCAAATCTTCATCTGGGAAGTCAAAGTTCAACGGTTCATAATCTTCCACTGCTCGACTAGCTAAGAATTTAGCCACTGCACTGCCCTTGATAGCTTTCTAACTTACATATACATATCGTATTCTGACAATAAAACTTGCCATCTTGTTGTTCTCCCTGATAAAAAAGGTGCTTCCAACATGTACTTGATTGGATCTAGCTCGGCAATCAACCACGTCGTGTGGTACAACATGTACTGTCTGAGTTTTCGAGCAGTCCAAGCTAAGGCACAGCACAACTTTTCTACCAATGAATATTTCAACTCATAATCTGTGAACTTCCTGCTGAGGTAGTAAGCTACCTGTTCTTTCTTTCCAGTCTCATCAAGTTGCCCTAAAACACAACCTATGGATCTCTCAAATACTGATAAATATAGTATCATTGGTTTATCTGGAACAGGTGGCATTAATACTGGTGGGTTTGATAGATAATGCGTAACCTTTTCAAAAGCGGTCGGGCATCTTTCATCCCATTCTCCTGGATCACATTTTCGAAGTAACTTAAATATTGGATCACATTTGTCGGTTAACTGAGAAATAGACTGAGCAATGTAATTCAATCTCCCCAAAAAGCCTCTTACTTTCTTTTGAGTAAGAGGTGGTGGCAAATTCTGAATGGCCTTCACTTTATCTGGGTCAATCTCAATTCCCCTTTTGCTGACAACAAAACCCAGTAATTTTCCCGAGGTGACTCCAAAAGTGCATTTTGTCGGATTTAGCTTGAGTCAAAACTTTCTTAGTCATTCGAAAAGCTTCTTAAGATTCGTAATATGCTCCTCTTCTCCTTGTGACTTTGCAATCATATCATCAACATAGACCTCAATTCCCTTATGCATCATATCATGAAACAAGGTCACCATGGCACTCTGATATGTTGCGCCAACATTCTTCAATCCAAACAACATTACCTTGTAGCAGAATGTTCCCCACATTGTGACAAATGTGGTTTTCTCCATATCTTCCGATGCCATCTTAATCTGATTATATCCCGAGAATCAGTCCATGAAAGAAAATAAAGAACTCTTCACCATATTATCCACCAGAATATCGATATGGGGCAAAGGGAAACTATCTTTAGGGCTGGCCTTGTTCAAATCTCTGTAATCAATGCACATCCGCACCTTACAATCCTTCTTTGGTACTCGAACAATATTTGCCACCCATTCTAGATATTTTGCCACCTCTAAGAATCCAGCATCAAATTGCTTCTTCACCTTCTCTTTTTAACTTTTGCTGAATTGGCTTGCATTCTGGCCTTAAAGGGAGCTTATGAACCACAATATTCGGATCCAACCCTGGCATATCTTGGTAAGACCACGCAAATACATCCACATATTCTTGGAGCAAGGCTATCAATTCACCCTTTATTGATGATGACAATGAAGTCCCAATTTTGACCTCCTTTATCTCCTTACCATTTCCCAGATTTATCATTTCCAATAGTTCCTTATGAGGAAGTACTTGTTTCTCCTTTTGTTCTATTTTCCTTAATAGATTCGGAGGTAGACCATAATCCTCAGTATCTTCGTTAGCCTCAAAATCACCCGTGCAAATGGGTCTTTCAAAATCAATTTCAGAATTATTGACAAAAAGGTCCTCATATTCCGCATCCGTATATCTGTAAATAGATGGGGAAGAAACAATATAGGAAAATATATATAATGAAAACAAAATAAATAGCAAAAATGAAAGAATATGGACACATCAATATGAATAAAATACATTGTGCTTGTTATTTATTGAATGAAAATGTTTAAACAAAAAACCCATTACGGAAAAAAAAACTCTTAATTTCTCTGGGTAAAGATAATTAAGATTTTTTTAAAGTATTACATTGGAATAGACTTAAAAACTATGGGCAACTCAGTCGCACTCCAATTGGTCAGTCTATATCCTGGTGGACAAGGTCGCACCATCCAGTTCGCATTGTCACTTTCCATCCCTTCTTTCCCAGTCATGCAAATCACCATAACCTGAATCTGCCCACCCTTATTCACATGTAACTTTTCAAAAGCTTGCTCGGTCATTATGAGTACATCTTCTGAATTTATTTCTCCAAATAGAAAACCAGCAGAGCGGAAGCTGTGAAGGATTGGTGGGAAAGTCATAGGCTCCCACTCTATCCATACCCGCGAGACGGGCCATCCTCCTTTGTCGGTTCTTTTCAACTTGTTTCCTCTTCTCATGGGCCTCCGAAAGATACCTTAAGCCAAATCGATCTTTCTTTCCCACTACTTCCATTGCTAGGGCCATCCCTTGAAGATATTTTCCAAGACCTTTTCCAGCCCTGCAGCCCTTTCCCACTGTGGTTTTTACTCCCAACCTTGTGTTCTTGGACAAACTTGGTTTTGGAATTTTCCGTCCTTCAGCGACAAAAACCACATTTACGAATTCCAAAGACCGAAAGAAACATTCTATGGCATCTTCATTGGGTTCAACATAAGCAGATTCAGTAGATGCAGAGGCTATTATGTATTCTTCTCTTGATACAGTGACCAAACAGCCCTTCATCACAAATTTTAGCTTTTGGTGGAGAGATAAAGGTACAGTCCCTGCTGAATGTATCCACGGCCTTCCCAACAAGCAATTATAGGATGAATTAATATCCATGACCTGAAAGTTCACCATACAGGTACATGGGCCTACCTCTAGAGAAACCTCAATAGTTTCCATTACCTCTCTTCTAGTACCATCAAAAGCTCTGACTATTGTGCAACTCGGTAACATATAAGACATATCAACTGGAAACTTAGACATGGTTGCCAGGGGCATTACATTTAATGAAGAACTATTGTCCAGAAGCACCCTTAGTAGTATATGCCCCTTGCAAGTGGTTGTTATGTGAAGAGCCTTTGTGGACCCAATACCATTAGGTGGTATTTCATCATAATTGAAATATATATGATTGTCTGCCGCAATGTTTCCCACTAGCCTGTCTAATATTTTTACCGATATGTTGTTATCCACATATGCCTGATTCAACACTCTCAACAAGGTATTTCTGTGTAGCTCCGAGTTTAATAGCAAAGATAAGATGGAGATTCTTGCTGGCTGACGTTGTAATTGTTCAACCACACCATACTCACTATGCTTTATGAATTTTAAGAACTCGCAGGCCTCCTTCTCGTTCACTAGCTCTTTTATCCTGTTTACCAATATTGATCCCCTTTTTGCTTCTTTTGACAAATCGATCTCAATATGGATTGGTTCAGCTGTTTTCTTCCCCTTGTCCATTCCTCCATCATTTCTTGTTGACCCCTATTCAACAACCTCAGGGGCATAACACCTTCCACTTCGTGTTAAGTGCCCCGCACCTGTAATATCTTGCTAACTTGAAGACCCGGGCATAACCATGCTGCAATCATATTTCCATGGTGCAGCTTTGTTTTCCTTGTATGAAAAGGAAAAAGGCAAATTTATGATTAGCTTAGGCGCAATTTCCTCAACAATCGGAGTAGTCTTCTCTGGTTCATCGTAATAAATGATCAAAGGTCTTTCTATTCCATAGCCAGCCGCATCCTCAATAACCTCTACTCCATTCTCTATTTCTTCATAAAACTGGGCTTCTCCATCATCCATCATCTTTTGGACTTTAGCCAAAAAGTCCTTGCATTCCTGTGTGATATGACCTTTACATCCATGGAACGGGCACCAATCCTCCACCCTGTTTGCAACCATATTTAAACTGTTATCATCCTCCACCATTCCCGTTTTTACCATTTTGACCCACACTTTTATCATTCGGGTCTTGACTTCACTGACATGTTTTTTAAATCTTCTTTCTTCCCCTATCAATACTGTATTTACCCAATTCTCAGCATGATCGGGTAATGGATTTCTTTCTACATTCGGTCCATTCCTTGTTCTAAACTTCACCACCCCAGTATTAATCAAACTTTGGACTTTCTTCTTAAAGGCAGTACAGACCTCAGTCGAATGCCCCTGGATCTCTGCGTGATATACGCAGCTAACATTTGCGTTGTACCACCTTGGATATGGTGGTGTCATAGGTTTGAGGTATACAGGTGCAATAAGTTGACTCTGCAACAGTTTAGGATATAGCTCACCATAAGTGGTAGAAATCGGATCAAATTGGGGTTTTTGATCATTCCTTGGTGAACATTGATCATTGCGTCCAGCACCTTGGGTGTTTGGGACAGTGTTTCGAGGAAGATTTATCTGTGGGGATATGCCAGTTGGAAAAGTCTATTGTGGTATATTGGTATAGGGAAATGGATTTTGGGTAAGATGGTTCACTTTAGGATAGTAAGGATTATACCCCGGATAAGGTGTGTAGGGTGTAGGAGGTGCATAAGATGTAGGAGAAGTATAGGGCCTGGGAGGTGTGTATGGTGTAGGAGGTGCATAGGGGTATTGATTGGAGCTAACTGCATGTGTCTCCTCCTTTTTGTTTTGCAGGGAAAACCCTCTTCAAGGTAGTAGACTCATCCCCTTCCATTTTCGGTTCTTAATGGCAGACTCTATCATCTCCCCGATATCACCATATCTGCAAAGTCCTTGGTGGCACTCCCCACCAATTTATCATAATAAGGTGCGTTCAGGATATTGATGAAAAGCATTATAGTTTCCTTGTTGGTCAAAGGAGGTTGTACTTGTGTAGCCAGGTCTCTCCATCTCTGAGAATATTCTTTAAAGCTTTCATTAGCTTTCTTTTCCATGTTTTGCAGAGTTAGACGGTCAGGCACCATGTTCGTCACATGCTTGTATTGTTCCATGAAAGCTTTGGCTAGATCCATCCTGGAACGGATCTTAGTACAGGTAAGTTGGTTATACCACCGAGTTGCGAACCCTATCAATATATCTTGAAAACAGTGGATAACGAATTTTTCATCTTCATCATGTCCGGTCATCTTCCGGCAGTACATGGTAAGATGCGTTGATGGGTTGGTAGTTCTGTTATATTTTTCAAAGTCTGGTACTTTGATCTTTGGAGGAATTACCAGACCGTGCACTAAACCCATCTCTTTGGCATCTAGACTGCCAAATAGTTTCGCCCCTTCAACTGCCCTCAATCTTTCCTCCAGCAGCTGATATTTTTTCCTGGGATTTCATCGTTTCAACCCTCTTTAGCTCAGTCATCTTTGCCATTTCCTTTTCAGCCAGTTCCTCGAAGTTTGGAACGTCCACATCAATTGGATCAACCCCAATATTACCCTTTTTAGGACCAAAATTTTGTGCTTCAGCCGCTGGTTGGATGTAAACATAGGATGCTTGATAACTCGTATAATTATATAGTTTTTAGTTATGTTTTATTAATGTTTTGTGTCAAATACGAGTTATTATTGTTTAGTCTAATTGTGTTTATGATCTTTTATATTTTTATGTATTTTGGTGTTTTTCACAAGTTTCTTTGAGTGATTTCAGATTACTAGAATTAAGGGCAAATCCAGTTCAGTTTCAGTTCCGACACCTTTTTCCATATCAGCTATATCTCGAGTTTCACTGAAGCAATAAGGCTGAAATTTGTAGCCATGCAAAGCTAAGAGGCATATCTATCTTTTTCATGTTTTACACTTCTTAAAACGGAGTCGTTTTCCCTAGCGAAATCGACCATCAAGTTGGCTGATGTGCAATGATGTCTGTGCTGACATGTTTTCGTATTATGCCCGTATCTTCTTATCCACATCAGCAAATGAGCTGATTCCAACGGCTATGGTTCCGTAACTGATAGGGGAACCTTTGTCTAGAAGACCATGTGATCAGATCAGGCCTCCAATATTGAATAAATCGACCATCAAGGTGGCTGATGTGTAATGACATCTGTGCTGACATGTTTTCGTATTTTGCCCATATCTGCTTAACCACATCAGCAAATGAGCTGATTCCAACGGCTATGGTTCCGTAACTGATAGGGGAACCTTTTTCTAGAAGACCATGTGATCAGATCAGGCCTCCAATATTGACGAAATCGACCATCAAGTTGGCTGATCAAAATCGTCATATACCTACCTTTGAAATTTGTAAAGCTTGTCTCTTGTCATTTATCCCTCCAAAATGTGTATAAATAGAGGGCCTTGGATGATTGTAGAGGATCATATTGTACATAGGTAGGATATTAGCCATTTTAATAAAATTCTCTAAGTTTTCTTCTTCTTTCTTTTCTCTAGTTTTCTTTCTTTTCTCTAGTTTTCTTTTTCTTTAGAGAGAGCAAGAGGTTGGATAATTAATATTCTTCCTCTTCTTCTTTCTTTCTTTTATTTTCTTCTTAGATTTTCTTTAATTTTATGTTTATGTTTACAATGCCTATGCTAGGCTAAACTTCTATTGGGTTAAGGGTGATTTCAAAGCCCTAGACATGTTTTGTGATTGATTTTCAGATTCTATCTATCATTAATTTTCTATCAAAGTTGCTTATGTTCTTCTACAAGAATTGTTCATGATGTTGTCTTGATTTATTTAGGTGTACAACTAGATAGATCTTGATAATTATCTATTGCTAGTTTAGGACTCTTGATACGTGTAATTGTCTTGATTTCCTATTCATAAGTGGCAATTTGTGATTAATGATTATGGTCAAGTTTTCAATAATTGCAAAGTGGAACATAACCTAAGTTGAACAATCCGAGCTTATGTGTTTGTTGCTTAGATCAACCTATCTTTCTCATCATAAAGCTGCCATTAAATTGAATTTAGAGAGCTTATTCTAGGTTGTTTAATGGTTAGAGATTAAATAGAGAGCTTGTTCTATTTAACGACAAACTAAGGAAAGATTGGGGTAACAGAGCTTGTTGTTATCTACGGTTGTTAACTTTGATAGTTGGTTGATATTGATAGATCTGAATTTGATTCTTAATGATGTCTAGTGGTGGAGAATGAAACCTTAACCATATTTTTCATATTTGATTCTTCTTACTTATTTGTTTTCTTACTTTTAGTTTGCTTATTTTTTATATTTATTTTTATTGGCTGGTTATACCGCCTAATTTGTATATTAACTTTGTTTTATTTTTATTGGCTGGTTATACCGCCTAATTTAGTATATATATTTTTATTGGCTGGTTATACCGCCTAATTTAGTATATATATTTTTATTGGCTGGTTATACCGCCTTGCATCTTATTCTTATTATTTACTTTAGTTTAAATCTGGCTTCAAAAACCCCTTTTCTTTTATTGTTCTTGAATTTAAGTTTTAAACTATTAACTTATAAACTAAAACCCAATCCCTGAGGACTGGACCCTTGCTAACTACTATACTTACAATTTATCCTTTTAGTGCAAGGTTAAATAAGATACACTCTTTTGGGTGCATCAAGTTTTTGGCGCCGTTGCCGGGGATTGTTTTCTTTAGTTTATTTGTTACTTGGTTTATTCTTATTTTCAGTTCTAATTAGTTCTATTTTCTTGTACATACAAGTTTTTTTTATCAAATTTAAAAAAAAAAAAAAAAAAAAAACGATGGAATTAAGCAATCTAACACTTGAAGAGTTGGTGGCATACATGAACATGGAAAATCAACAAGCCAATCTCACCTACCCAGTTCAACAATTGGCCATGGGAGGATGTCAAGGCCATCAAGTGTTCCAAGACCAACAGTATGATCATTACTCAAACACTTACCATGAGGGATGGTGGGATCATACTAATTATGGCTACTCAGAAAATTACCAAGAAGTAGATCCTTATGCCAATTACACTCATCCATCTAGCTTCAATCAATCATGGTCTCAAGAACCAGATCTTCTTCAACCACCACATATGACTCAAAACTCAGGTACTTCTTTAGAAGATCTTGTCGATTCTCTTGTTACTAATACTTTGCAATTTCAACAGGAAACAAGGGCAAGTATCCAGAGTTTGGAAAGGCAAATGAGCCTATTGGCTAGTAGTATGGTGGTATGGGTAGCACAAAGATCTGAAGAACTCCCAGCCCAAACGATGATTAACCCAAAGGAGAATGCTACTATTGTGACCTTGAAGAATGATGAACAAGATGAGGATGAGACAAAATTAGAGATGGATTCTATTCTTGAGGATAATGAAGCCACTAATCCACATAAGAGTATTTCAGCACCTGAGGTAACGTTTGAGATTCCAATTTTTACTAATGTTTCTTCTCCACCTTTTCCTAGTAGATTCGCAAAGTTCAAGGAGGATGAACATGAACAAGACACGCTGGAAACCTTAAACAGTTTGTTTGTGGATGTCATTCAACAAGTACCAAAAGATGCACCATTCCTCGATGAGATATGCACCACCAAGGATGATGGAATAATACTTGTAATGGAGAATGCATCCACTGTTGTGCAAAGAAAGCTTCCTCTCAAACGCATAAATTTGGGAAATTTCATGTATGAGCCTGACAAGCCTAAAAAGCCAAGAAGGGGTGTTGGTTAGATTCAAAACACTAACTCAAGTGTTAATTGGGAAGGCAGCCCAATTAAAGATGAAATTGCCAACCTTCCATATTCAGATTTGCTTTCTCTTTCTTTTCCTTTTTCTTTTATTATTTTTATTGTTTTTATTTTATTTCTTATGTTTCTTTGTTAATTGTGTTTACTACTTTTAAGTTCATTTAGGCTGCATAAGTTTCTTTTGTTTAATAGTTCTTTTCTCTTACATATAATTCTTGCATTGGGGGATAATAGCATTACATTAATGACAATGTAAGAATTATGTGTGGGGGGAAGAATTTAGGATTTTATTTAGAGTGTTTTGTTTTTGAGTCTTTTTATGTTGTTTTTCTTTCTGATCCTTGTTTTGAAAATAACTAGATGTAAATATAATTTTTAATTTTTTACCCCGGTTAAATGGCGGATAACGGTACTCCGTGATTATTTAAATCGGTTCCATCAGCTACCCACAAAACTGATATTGTATATAAATTTCTCTTCCAATTTCTCTTTCATTTTTTTTCATTCTTTTTTTTCAGGATGGATGATATTCTCACAAGATTGCAGAAACGATTTCCTCCTTTTCCTCGAAATATTTTACTGAAGCTTTACCAAGTTCGACTTGAAAGATTAAGAATGCTTATGCACAAAGGGATTCCTGACGACATACGTTGGATAATTGAAGCCAAGGTACGTGAAGATGAATATCTTCCTGTTTTGCATTTACCAGGTACAGGTAGAAGCACTTTTGCAAAGAAGCGACGAGCAAAGCGCATGAGTTCAAATTGCCACAAATGTGCACGATGGACGTGTAACGGTAAATGTCGTTCTATTGGGATTCCGTCCTCTAATCGAGATGATAAAATTGAATTCATTAAGGATGGACTGAGTAAGGAGAATTTGGGTAATATCCAACTTTCTCTTGAGACGCATCCTAGTGGAGACGTACAAAGAGAAATTCTTGATTTATGGCCGCAATTCCAAAGGGAATGGCAACATCTTGGGAATCTGATGTTAAAAGACCCTGTTTGCCAGCTTGTAAGAAAACTGGATGGGAAGCATATCCTCGACTCATAGAAGGCGTTTAAGCCGTTTCTGGACGTAAAACCAGAGGAAGATGTGAGCCACAATCACAACTACAATAAATGACTTCTCAGCTTTTGGTTTGATTTGCAATAACTTCATTTCGGTTTAATTTACGTGTTGTTCGATTTGTGTAATTGTTCTCATTTTTTTTATTTGTCTTTTACGGTTGATTTTTCTTCTCTTTTTGATTTTCTTCCTGAAATCACGCAAAAATCTTTTGTTAGGTTAACATTTTCTTCTGACAGGTCAGATACACTTTCGGCGACATTATTACTCTTGTCTGATTCACTACTGAGTCCTCTATATATTACACCATGTACTCATTCTCTTTCAGGCACTCGAAGAAAAAAAAAATGGAAAGTACTTCATCCCAGCGCATTAAAAAAATTTGTGTCTTTGGAGGTGCTTATCCAGGGAAAAATAACATATTCGCTGATGAAGCCATAAGAGTTGGAGTAATACTTGCCCAACAAAAGATCCACTTGATTTATGGAGGCGGTAGTACGGGTTTAATGGGAGCAGTCGCTACAGCAGCACACGCCGGAGGAAGTCCAGTTCTAGGAATCGTGCCAAAACTATTCACAAGTTTTTGTGGACCTACCGTGGGTAAGGAAATACAAGTCTGGAGTGTCCCTGAACGGATAACAATCATGTACCATTCTGCCGATGCATTCATTGCTTTACCAGGAGGTCTGGGTACATTGGAAGAAATAGCTTGCGTGGCTTCTTGGTCATCTTTGGTCACAAAAAAGAAACCCATTGGTTTGCTTAATATTAATGGTTATTTTAGTAATTTGCTTTCATATTTAGATAATGCTGTGGATAATGGATTCATGTTTTCAGAGGCAAGGAGAACCATAATTTCTGCTACAACCATTGAAGATTTACTCAAAAAGCTCCAAGCTTATGAGTGTTTATCTGCTACGGTTGTTTCGCAAACGCTCGAAAAAAGAAAAAGAGATATGGACGAGCAAGGAGTGGATTGCACTTTGTCTTTGTGACATTATCTAACATTTTGTTTGTTGTGTCTCAGTTATAATAAGTGGTTAGCAACCTCTGCAGGTAATATCTCCTAAATTCTACCTTTAGTAGGGGGTAAGGGACATATTTTGCTAAAAAAAAAAAAAAATTGATGTGTTTTAAGCCATTTAGAAGTATTCATTTTGAACAAGGTCTGAGTAAGGGAGACTTGAGACATACCTTGTCAGCTTGATTTCTTCTTTTCAAAAAAAAAAAAAAAAAAGTTTGTTGTGTTTTAAGCAATTTAGAAATATTCATTCTGAACAAGGTTTGAGTAAGGGAGACTTGAGACATACCTTGTCAGTTTGATTTTAATCTTTTCAAAAAAAAAAAGTTTGTTGTGTTTTAAGCAATTTAGAAATATTCATTCTGAACAAGGTCTGAGTAAGGGAGACTTGAGACATACCTTGTCAGTTTGATTTTAATCTTTTTATGTTTACTTGTTAATTTTTGTTTAGTATTTTAGGATTATTTAGGTTGCATGAGTTTGTTTTGTTTTGAGTCTTAGTTGTTCCTATTCTTATGTTATTAGTTCTTTTCTCTTACACATGATTCTTTCATTTGGGTTAATAGACTTACATTGAGGACAATGTAAGAATTAAGTGTGGGGGGAATGATTTAGGATTTCGTTTATTTTTGTCTACTATTTTTTTTTTTTATGAGTCTTTATTATTATTATTATTTTTTTTAGTGTGTTTTAGTTCCTTTTTAATACAATGATGAGATATGAATTGCATAAGTCTAAAACAGATTTATTAGTGAGAAGATTTTCATGAGAATTGAGCTTGATGTCAACCTTTTTATGAGCCAATGTTAATATGATATGTTGATTGAGAAAGAAGCATGTTTAGACTTAATCTGACTTGTATAATCATCCTTGTGAGTTTTTGAGCCTATAATGATTGATGCATTATACAAATCAATCTAATTTCTTTCTTGAGTGCTCTTATGATTACATGATTCTCTAGAACTTGCTTTAAACCGTTTGAGACTATATTGATACATGTGACAACATGAATATGATAGAGGCATTAGGATTTTTAGCCACGGCCAAACAGCCATCCCTTATTGATGTTCCAAGAGAACACACCCTTAGTGAACCAATTTGAGCCTACATTGAATAAGCTATCTCTTTGGTAACCATAACTTGTCCCTAACCTAAATATACTTATATCTTTACCTTTGTTCCAAAGATGAATTAGCATGTTTTGAGACAAGTTGCAAAGACAAGGAAGATTTATTGAAAATTTGGGTTAGAAACAAGAAATAAGTGTGGGGGGAAAAGAAACAAAAAAGTCAAGAGAAAAAGAAAGGGATCATTGTCAAATACATTCCCATATTAAAAAAAAAAAAAAAAAAATTTCTCTTGAACTTCTAGTTAAAGTAAAGAAAAAGATGTTACAAAGTTGGTTAGAATGATGCAAAGGCTCAACATGAATATTTAGCCTATGTTATTATGTGCTTTATAAGAGTTTTGAGAAGTTTTATTTGTATGATCTTATTATGTCTCTAAACTCTATGAACTCTTTGGAACCTTTGTGATATCTTTATCCTTTTGTTCTTTAACCACATTATAACCCTTTGGCCCCATTACAACCTTGATTAAAGACCTCTTGATTCATGAAGTTGTATGATCTAAATAGTGGAGAATAGGTGGACAAGCAAGAATATGGTAGAACTGTTTTCATGAGATTGATTGAGTGTAAACACTTCACCACTACTTTAAAGAGTGAAAATCATGAGGGTATCCCATGTGAGAAGTTGAGATTAAATTTGAACATGCAATATTTTGATTGAGATATGTTATGCTAATATTGGCTTAACTCAAACAATTTACATTCAAGCATGATTTTTTGTGAAATTCTTTAAGCTATTGATTAGTTTATAAGACTTGTTCAAATATTGTATCTAATTTGTATTGAAAGGATTAGGAGTAAATATTTTTAGTATATGCAGTTTATTTATATTTTAGTTTTTCAATGTTTGTGGGTATCGTTCTACTAAACCCTCACGAGACTAAACTCGTCCACTAGGGACACCTAGGGGTTTAAAGGCTTGTGTCACATGCTAAGTGCCACCGTGATTTCCTACGAAAATGGATTAGATTAGATTTTCTTATTTTATTTTTATTGAGTCGTTGCTAGGGACTAGCAACAATCTAAGTGTGGGGGTGTGATAACTCGTATAATTATATAGTTTTTAGTTATGTTTTATTAATGTTTTGTGTCAAATACGAGTTATTATTGTTTAGTCTAATTGTGTTTATGATCTTTTATATTTTTATGTATTTTGGTGTTTTTCACAAGTTTCTTTGAGTGATTTCAGATTACTAGAATTAAGGGCAAATCCAGTTCAGTTTCAGTTCCGACACCTTTTTCCATATCAGCTATATCTCGAGTTTCACTGAAGCAATAAGGCTGAAATTTGTAGCCATGCAAAGCTAAGAGGCATATCTATCTTTTTCATGTTTTACACTTCTTAAAACGGAGTCGTTTTCCCTAGCGAAATCGACCATCAAGTTGGCTGATGTGCAATGATGTCTGTGCTGACATGTTTTCGTATTATGCCCGTATCTTCTTATCCACATCAGCAAATGAGCTGATTCCAACGGCTATGGTTCCGTAACTGATAGGGGAACCTTTGTCTAGAAGACCATGTGATCAGATCAGGCCTCCAATATTGAATAAATCGACCATCAAGGTGGCTGATGTGTAATGACATCTGTGCTGACATGTTTTCGTATTTTGCCCATATCTGCTTAACCACATCAGCAAATGAGCTGATTCCAACGGCTATGGTTCCGTAACTGATAGGGGAACCTTTTTCTAGAAGACCATGTGATCAGATCAGGCCTCCAATATTGACGAAATCGACCATCAAGTTGGCTGATCAAAATCGTCATATACCTACCTTTGAAATTTGTAAAGCTTGTCTCTTGTCATTTATCCCTCCAAAATGTGTATAAATAGAGGGCCTTGGATGATTGTAGAGGATCATATTGTACATAGGTAGGATATTAGCCATTTTAATAAAATTCTCTAAGTTTTCTTCTTCTTTCTTTTCTCTAGTTTTCTTTCTTTTCTCTAGTTTTCTTTTTCTTTAGAGAGAGCAAGAGGTTGGATAATTAATATTCTTCCTCTTCTTCTTTCTTTCTTTTATTTTCTTCTTAGATTTTCTTTAATTTTATGTTTATGTTTACAATGCCTATGCTAGGCTAAACTTCTATTGGGTTAAGGGTGATTTCAAAGCCCTAGACATGTTTTGTGATTGATTTTCAGATTCTATCTATCATTAATTTTCTATCAAAGTTGCTTATGTTCTTCTACAAGAATTGTTCATGATGTTGTCTTGATTTATTTAGGTGTACAACTAGATAGATCTTGATAATTATCTATTGCTAGTTTAGGACTCTTGATCCGTGTAATTGTCTTGATTTCCTATTCATAAGTGGCAATTTGTGATTAATGATTATGGTCAAGTTTTCAATAATTGCAAAGTGGAACATAACCTAAGTTGAACAATCCGAGCTTATGTGTTTGTTGCTTAGATCAACCTATCTTTCTCATCATAAAGCTGCCATTAAATTGAATTTAGAGAGCTTATTCTAGGTTGTTTAATGGTTAGAGATTAAATAGAGAGCTTGTTCTATTTAACGACAAACTAAGGAAAGATTGGGGTAACAGAGCTTGTTGTTATCTACGGTTGTTAACTTTGATAGTTGGTTGATATTGATAGATCTGAATTTGATTCTTAATGATGTCTAGTGGTGGAGAATGAAACCTTAACCATATTTTTCATATTTGATTCTTCTTACTTATTTGTTTTCTTACTTTTAGTTTGCTTATTTTTTATATTTATTTTTATTGGCTGGTTATACCGCCTAATTTGTATATTAACTTTGTTTTATTTTTATTGGCTGGTTATACCGCCTAATTTAGTATATATATTTTTATTGGCTGGTTATACCGCCTAATTTAGTATATATATTTTTATTGGCTGGTTATACCGCCTTGCATCTTATTCTTATTATTCACTTTAGTTTAAATCTGGCTTCAAAAACCCCTTTTCTTTTATTGTTCTTGAATTTAAGTTTTAAACTATTAACTTATAAACTAAAACCCAATCCCTGAGGACTGGACCCTTGCTAACTACTATACTTACAATTTATCCTTTTAGTGCAAGGTTAAATAAGATACACTCTTTTGGGTGCATCAATGCTGCCCTAGTTGGAAGTTCATTTCCCACATGCTAGGATGCCTGGCCATTATGCTGTACCACCTCTGGTCGGCCTTCCTGGTTTATTGCCCCCATTCCTGTAATTGAATTTTCCCCTGGACATTTCTGCCTCATTATGGTATTCATCATCTCCATGAGTTTGGCCATTTGTTCCCGTGACTCCTCCTAAGACTTAGCCAACTGTTCCTGCAGTTCCCTTTGAGTTCTTTCCATCATTTCAATTCTAGCAAGCTGATCGTTCTCCATAGCTCTGGCTTGAGATCGAGTATTGTAAGGGTGTCGAAAATCTGATTCTTTCTGAGTGCGACCAATTGTACCTTTAGATTAAAAACCATGAATTAGAAATTATTGACACATTTTTTATTTTATTTTATAAAAATGAATAAATGAATAAATAACTAAATGTTAATGAATGAACAAATAAGTAAATGACTAAGTGTATGAACATGAATGAATAATTATAAAGAATAAATGAATTGACAAATAAATAAATGACTAAGTGTATGAATAATTTATAAAGAATAAATGAATGAATGATTATAAATATAAATATAAATAAATGAATGAACAAACAAAATATATAAAGGAAATAACAAATGAATGATGAATGCATTTAAAAGTATTGGCCCCAGGATAATTCAAACCAAACGGTTTGTCATTGATTTCCTAGAACTAAATACATCAAATATAAAAGATCACTGCTTAATACAATCTGATAATCTGTCTATCCTAATTCAAAAATGCTATTACAAAACACCGGTCCTATAGTAACTCCCTCGGATCTTAGACCTTTTTTACTGTCCTCTTTTGATTGCCTTGCTCTTCAATCTGACCCCTACTTGTTCATGGCCTTTTGACATGTCAGCAGAAGCATCACCGTGTAAGCTTTCCTTAGCTTGTTTCTCCAGTTGATTGGCTCGGGCTTCCTCATGCTTTGCTCTCTCTTTCCAATAGTTCTTCTCCTTCTTGAGGTTTTTGACCTCTTGCTCCCGTTCCCCGAAATTTTGAAGGTCCCCTCAAATCTGAGCTCGAAGCGGTACCTCCTGTTCTCCAAGTGTAATTCTTGAAGATTGCTCTTAGCAGTGTCCCTTTCTCTCTTGATCTTTTACTTTTCTCTTTCTCGAGCTGATTCCCTATTTTTCATGTCCTCAAGCTCTTCTTGCAGCCAGGCAATCTCTTTGCACATTTGGGCCTTTTCTTTTTCGAATTCTGCCCTTGCAATTTCTAACTCTGATGAAGCTTCCTTAGGTGGTGGACTCATGAACTGGACCTCTTTTCCATCTGATGTCAACAACCTATCATTAACCCTCAATTCCCTTCATACTAGGTAATCAAGTGTGACAATGTCGGCATATATAGCTACCTCCACCCAATGAGTTTCCTTCCATGCTACTACAATCTCACGTACCTTTCCCAAGTATCCATCTTCTCCATAAGCAAATTCCAAATCACTAAGGTCATGGGTCGTAGGAGTAAACTGACGGGGTTCCGATTGTCTTAGTACCAGTAGTAGTGCATAGCTCACTCCTTCCCATACTCCCAATAATGGAACAGAAGCTTTATCTCTGTACTTGTACAACGTCGGCATAGGAGCTATCCATAGAGCCCTCCAAATTATCATCTCAGCCCTGATATTTCGGAATATGTTGATCCATTGTTCCTCAGTCCTATTTTCAAGCCAATCCCTCTTAAAAAGTTCACCAATTGGTGCAAAAGAATTCCAATACGAGCGAAGACAGAAATTCTCCTGTTTAAAAAAATGGCTCTGATCCTATATGTAAAGAAGCTGTATACAACCTATAAAACTCCATTTTTCTTCCCGTCTACAGAAATTCTGAGATCGGATTATTTCTGCTATAATTACCAGGGCTGGGTTTATCCTCTGGTCAAGCCTATCAAAAACATCAAATATAGCCACATCCACATACCCTAATGTCTTTGGGAAGATAACTAAACCATAGATAGCCAGAGCAAAAATATTTATACTTGTCTCCTTACTTGAATGGCTGTGGATTAAGGTCCGTAAAACATCCCATGAGATACAGTGACTTACCCCTTTCCGGACAACATGGCTTTCGACCCAATTTCTTTCCATTCCCAGAATCTTAGACATTTTTTCTTGAAACCCGGCGTCTTTGTATCCTTCAAATAAATACGGTCAGGAATAACGTTCTCAATATGCAGCAAGGTCGAATATTCCTCTATGGTTGGAGTCATATCCTCTCGGTTGAAAGTAAAACACCGATAAGCAGGATTCCAGAATTGCACCACAGCCCCGATCACCTTTCCACTGACCTTAACCTGAACTAACAGTGCTATGTCCCCATAAGTCTGAGTGAAAGATTCTTTTTCTGATATGTTCCATTGATTCCATATATCCATCAATTCTCGGAGATCATTTTGCCTGATAGTAAGATCAACCTCGGCTGGCAATACTGACACATATTCCATTTTCAAACAATCCCCATTATCCTGCTGACCTTTCTCGGACTGTTTCCTAACCTCTAAATGCTTCTCGACCCCTGAGACATTCTGACCCTCTATGGAAGCCCTTTTGGTTGAATATTATCCCGAGACCAATAACCTTTGATAACTCGTATAATTATATAGTTTTTAGTTATGTTTTATTATTGTTTTGTGTCAAATACGAGTTATTATTGTTTAGTCTAATTGTGTTTATGATCTTTTATATTTTTATGTAATTTGGTGTTTTTCACAAGTTTCTTTGAGTGATTTCAGATTACTAGAATTAAGGGCAAATCCAGTTCAGTTCCAGTTCCGACACCTTTTGCCATATCAGCTATATCTGGAGTTTCACTGAAGCAATAAGGCTGAAATATTAACCGTGCAAAGTTAAGAGGCATATCTATCTTTTTCATGTTTTACACTTCTTGAAACGGAGTCGTTTTCCCTAGCGAAATCAACCATCAAGTTGGCTGATGTGCAATGACGTCTGTCCTGAGCAGTTTTCGCATTTTGACCATATCGTCCGATACACATCAGAAAATGAGCTGATTCTAACGGCTATGGATCACTAACTGATAAGGGAACATTTGTCTAGAAGACCATGTGATCAGATAAAGCCTCCAATATTGAAGAAATCGACCATCAAGTTGGCTGATGTGCAATGATGTCTGTGCTGACCTGTTTTCGTATTTTGCCCATATCTTCTTCTCCACATCAGCAAATGAGCTGATTCCAACGGCTATGAATCAGTAACTCATAGAGGAACATTTGTCTAGAAGAACATGTGATCAGATCAGGCCTCCAAGATTGACAAAATCGACCATCAAGTTGGCTGATCAAAATGGTCATACAATATGACGAAAATTGTTAGAAAAATGCACCCACCTATTATACCTACCTTTGAAATTTGTAAAGCTTGTCTCTTGTCATTTAGCCCTCCAAAATGTGTATAAATAGAGGGCCTTGGATGATTGTAGAGGATCATATTGTAGATAGGTAGGATATTAGCCATTGTAATAAAATTCTCTAAGTTTTCTTCTTCTTTCTTTTCTCTAGTTTTCTTTTTCTTTAGAAAGAGCAAGAGGTTGGATAATTAATATTCTTCTTCTTCTTCTTTCTTTCTTTTATTTTCTTCTTAGATTCTATTTAATTTTATGTTTATAATGCCTATGCTAGGCTAAACTTCTATTTGGTTAAGGGTGATTTCAAAGCCCTAGACATGTTTTGTGATTGATTTTCAGATTCTATCTATCATTAATTTTCTATCAAAGTTGCTTATGTTCTTCTACAAGAATTGTTCATGATGTTGTCTTGATTTGTTTAGGTGTACAACTAGATAGATCTTGATAATTATCTATTGCTAGTTTAGGAGTCTTGATCCGTGTAATTGTCTTGATTTCCTATTCATAAGTGGCAATTTGTGATTAATGATTATGGTCAAGTTTTCAATAATTGCAAAGTGGAACATAACCTAAGTTGAACAATCCGAGCTTATGTGTTTGTTGCTTAGATCAACCTATCTTTCTCATCATAAAGCTACCATTAAATTGAATTTAGAGAGCTTATTCTAGGTTGTTTAATGGTTAGAGATTAAATAGAGAGCTTGTTCTATTTAACGACAAACTAAGGAAAGATTGGGGTAACAGAGCTTGTTGTTATCTACGGTTGTTAACTTTGATAGTTGGTTGATATTGATAGATCTGAAATTGATTCTTAATGATGTCTAGTGGTGGAGAATGAAACCTTAACCATATTTTTCATATTTGATTCTTCTTACTTACTTGTTTTCTTACTTTTCTAGTTTGCTTATTTTTAAAAGTATATTTATTTTTATTGGCTGGTTATACCGCCTAATTTGTATATTAACTTTGTTTTATTTTTATTGGCTGGTTATACCGCCTAATTTAGTATATATATTTTTATTGGCTGGTTATACCGCCTAATTTAGTATATATATTTTTATTGGCTGGTTATACCGCCTTGCATCTTATTCTTATTATTTACTTTAGTTTAAATCTGATTTCAAAAACCCCTTTTCTTTTATTGTTCTTGAATTTAAGTTTTAAACTATCAACTTATAAACTAAAACCCAATCCCTGAGGACTCGACCCTTGCTAACTACTATACTTACAATTGATCTTTTTAGTGCAAGGTTAAATAAGATACACTCTTTTGGGTGCATCAAATTTTTGGCGCCGTTGTCGGGGATTGTTTTCTTTAGTTTATTTGTTACTTGGTTTATTCTTATTTTCAGTTCTAATGAGTTTTATTTTCTTGTACATACGGGTTTTTCTTATCAAATTTTGAAAAAAAAAAAAAAGAACGATGGAATTGAGCAATCTAACACTTGAAGAGTTGGTGGCATACATGAACATGGAGAATCAACAAGCCAATCTCACCTTCCCAGTTCAACAATTTGCCATGGGAGGATGTCAAGGCCATCAAGTGTTCCAAGACCAACACTATGATCATTACTCAAACACTTACCATGAGGGATGGTGGGATCATACTAATTATGGCTACTCGAAAAATTACCAAGAAGTAGATCCTTATGCCAATTACACTCATCCATCTAGATTTAATCAATCATGGACTCAAGAACCAGATCTTTTTCAGCCACTACATATGACTCAAAACTCAGGTACTTCTTTAGAAGATCTTGTCGATTCTCTTGTTACTAATACTTTGCAATTTCAACAGGAAACAAGGGCAAGTATCCAGAGTTTGGAAAGGCAAATGAGCCTATTGGCTAGTAGTATGGTGGTATGGGTAGCACAAAGATCTGAAGAACTCCCTGCCCAAACAATGATTAACCCAAAAGAGAATGCTACTATTGTGACCTTGAGGAATGAGGAACAAGATGAGGATGAGACAAAATTAGAGATGAATTCTATTCTTGAGGATAATGAAGCCAATGATCCAAATAAGAGTATTTCGGCACCTGAGGTAACGTTTGAGATTCCAATTTTTACTAATGTTTCTTCTCCACCTTTTCCTAGTAGATTCGCAAAGTTCAAGGAGGATGAACATGAACAAGACACGCTGGAAACCTTAAACAGTTTGTTTGTGGATGTCATTCAACAAGTACCAAAAGATGCACCATTCCTCGATGAGATATGCACCACCAAGGATTATGGAATAATACTTGTAATGGAGAATGCATCCACTGTTGTGCAAAGAAAGCTACCTCTCAAGCGCATAAATTTGGGAAATTTCATGTATGAGCCTGACAAGCCTAAAAAGCCAAGAAGGGGTGTTGGTTAGATTCAAAACACTAACTCAAGTGTTAATTGGGAAGGCAGCCCAATTAAAGATGAAATTGCCAACCTTCCATATTCAGATTTGCTTTCTCTTTCTTTTCCTTTTTCTTTTATTATTTTTATTATTTTTATTTTTATTTCTTATGTTTCTTTGTTAATTGTGTTTACTGTTTTTAAGTTCATTTAGGATGCATAAGTTTCTTTTGTTTAATAGTTCTTTTCTCTTACATATAATTCTTGCATTGGGGGATAATAGCATTACATTAATGACAATGTAAGAATTATGTGTGGGGGGAAGAATTTAGGATTTTATTTAGAGTGTTTTGTTTTTGAGTCTTTTTATGTTGTTTTTCTTTCTGATCCTTGTTTTGAAAATAACTAGATGTAAATATAATTTTTAATTTTTTAACCCCGGTTAAATGGCGGATAACGGTACTCCGTGATTATTTAAATCGATTTCATCAGCTACCCACAAAACTGATATTGTATATAAATTTCTCTTCCAATTTCTCTTTCATTTTTTTTCATTTTTTTTTCAGGATGGATGATATTCTCACAAGATTGCAGAAACGATTTCCTCCTTTTCCTCGAAATATTTTACTGAAGCTTTACCAAGTTCGATTTGAAAGATTAAGAATGCTTATGCACAAAGGGATTCCTGGAGACATACGTTGGATAATTGAAGCCAAGGTACGTGAAGATGAATATCTTCCTGTTTTGCATTTACCAGGTACAGGTAGAAGCACTTTTGCAAAGAAGCGACGAGCAAAGCGCATGAGTTCAAATTGCCACAAATGTGCACGATGGACGTGTAACGGTAAATGTCGTTCTATTGGGATTCCGTCCTCTAATCGAGATGATAAAATTGAATTCATTAAGGATGGACTGAGTAAGGAGAATTTGGGTAATATCCAACTTTCTCTTGAGACGCATCCTAGTGGAGACGTACAAAGAGAAATTCTTGATTTATGGCCGCAATTCCAAAGGGAATGGCAACATCTTGGGAATCTGATGTTAAAAGACCCTGTTTGCCAGCTTGTAAGAAAACTGGATGGGAAGCATATCCTCGACTCATAGAAGGCATTTAAGCCGTTTCTGGACGTAAAACCAGAGGAAGATGTGAGCCACAATCACAACTACAATAAATGACTTCTCAGTTTTTGGTTTGATTTGCAATAACTTTATTTTGGTTTAATTTACGTGTTGTTCGATTTGTGTAATTATTCTCATTTTTTTTATTTGTCTTTTACGGTTGATTTTTCTTCTCTTTTTGATTTTCTTCCTGAAATCACGCAAAAATCTTTTGTTAGGTTAACATTTTCTTCTGACAGGTCAGATACACTTTCGGCGACATTATTACTCTTGTCTGATTCACTACTCAGTCCTCTATATATTACACCATGTACTCATTCTCTTTCAGGCACTCGAAAAAGAAAAAAATGGAAAGTACTTCGTCCCAACGCATTAAAAAAATTTGTGTCTTTGGAGGTGCTTATCCAGGGAAAAATAACATATTCGCTGATGAAGCCATAAGAGTTGGAGTAATACTTGCCCAACAAAAGATCCAGTTGATTTATGGAGGCGGTAGTACGGGTTTAATGGGAGCAGTCGCTACAGCAGCACACGCCGGAGGAAGTCCAGTTCTAGGAGTCGTGCCAAAACTATTCACAGATTTTTGTGGACCTACCGTGGGTAAGGAAATACAAGTCTGGAGTATCCCTGAACGGATAACAATCATGTACCATTCTGCCGATGCATTCATTGCTTTACCAGGAGGTCTGGGTACATTGGAAGAAATAGCTTGCGTGGCTTCTTGGTCATCTTTGGTCACAAATAAGAAACCCATTGGTTTGCTTAATATTAATGGTTATTTTAGTAATTTGCTTTCATATTTAGATAATGCTGTGGATAATGGATTCATGTTTTCAGAGGCAAGGAGAACCATAATTTCTGCTACAACCATTGAAGATTTACTCAAAAAGCTCCAAGCTTATGAGTATTTATCTGCTACGGTTGTTTCGCAAACGCTCGGAAAAAGAAAAAGAGATATGGACGAGCAAGGAGTGGATTGCACTTTGTCTTTGTGACATTATCTAACATTTTGTTTGTTGTGTCTCAGTTATAATAAGTGGTTAGCAACCTCTGCAGGTAATATCTCCTAAATTCTACCTTTAAAATTTGACATTGGGGACAATGTCATATTTTAGTAGGGGGTAAGGGACATATTTTGCTAATTTAAAAAAAAAAAAAAAATTGTGTTTTAAGCCATTTTGAAGTATTCATTCTGAACAAGGTCTGAGTAAGGAAGACTTGAGACATACCTTGTCAATTTGATTTCTTCTTTTCAAAAAAAAAAAAAAAAAATTTGTTGTGTTTTAAGCAATTTAGAAGTATTCATTCTGAACAAAGTCTGAGTAAGGGAGACTTGAGACATACCTTGTCAGTTTGATTTTAATCTTTTTATGTTTACTTGTTAATTTTTGTTTAGAATTTAAGGATTATTTAGGTTGCATGAGTTTGTTTTGTTTTGAGTCTTAGTTGTTCCTATTCTTATGTTATTAGTTCTTTTCTCTTACACATGATTCTTTCATTTGGGTTAATAGACTTACATTGAGGACAATGTAAGAATTAAGTGTGGGGGGGAATGATTTAGGATTTCTTTTATTTTTGTCTACTAATTTTTTTTTATGAGTCTTTATTATTATTTTTAGTGTGTTTTAGTTCCTTTTCAATACTATGATGAGATATGAATTGCATAAGTCTAAAACAGATTTATTAGTGAGAAGATTTTCATGAGAATTGAACTTGATATCAATCGTTTTATGAGCCAATGTTAATATGATATGTTGATTGAGAAAGAAGCATGTTTAGACTTAATCTGACTTGTATAATCATCCTTGTGAGTTTTTGAGCCTATAATGATTGATGCATTATATAAATCAATCTAATTTCTTTCTAGTGCTCTTATGATTACATGATTCTCTAGAACTTGCTTTAGACCTTGTTGAGACTATATTGATGCATGTGACAACATGAATATGATAGAGGCATTAGGATTTTTAGCCAGGGCCAAACAGCCATCCCTTATTGATGTTCCAAGAGAACACACCCCTAGTGAGCCAATTTGAGCCTACATTGAATAAGCTATTTATTTGGTAACCACAACTTACACCTAGCCTAAATATAACCCTTGTTCTAAAGATGAATTATATATTTTGAGACATATTGCAAAAAAAAAAAAACAAGGGATATTTTTAGTTAAAAATTTGGGTTGGAAACAAAAGATAAGTGTGGGGGAAGAAAAGAAAAGAAAAAGTCAAGAGAAAAAGAAAGGGATCATTGTCAAATACATTCCCATATAAAAAAAAAAAAATCTTCTCTTGAACTTCTAGTTAAAGTAAAGAAAAAGATGTTACAAAGTTGTTTAGAATGAAGAAAAGGCCCAACATGAATATCCGGCCTAGGTGACTATGTACTTGTAAAGAGTTTTGAGAAGTTTCTTTGTATAATCTTTTTATGTCTTTAAACTTTATGAACTCTTTGGAACCTTTGTGATATCTTTATCCTTTTGTTCTTCAACCACATTACAAACCCCTTGGCCCCATTACAACCTTGATTAAAGACCTCTTGATTTATGAAGTTGCATGATCTTTTAGTGGAGAATAGGTGGACAAGCAAGCATATGGTAGAAGTGTTTTCATGAGATTGATTGAGTGTAAACACTTTACCACTACTTTAAAGAGTGAAAATCAAGAGAGTATCCCATGTGAGAAGTTGAGATTAAATTTGAACATGCACTATTTTGATTGAGATATGTTATGCTAATATTGGCTTAACTCAAACAATTTACATTCAAGCATGATTTTTTGTGAAATTTTTTAAGCTATTGATTAGTTTATAAGACTTGTTCAAATATTGTCTCTAATTTGTATTGAAAGGATTAGGAGTAAATATTTTTAGTATATGTAGTTTATTTATATGAAGTTTATTTATATTTTAATTTTTCAATGTTTGTGGGTATCGTTCTAGTAAACCCTCACGAGACAAAACTCGTCCACTAGGGACACCTAGGGGTTTAAAGGCTTGTGTCACATGCTAAGTGCCACCGTGATTTCCTACGAAAATGGATTAGATTAGATTTTCTTATTTTATTTTTATTGAGTCGTTGCTAGGGACTAGCAACAATCTAAGTGTGGGGGTGTGATAACTCGTATAATTATATAGTTTTTAGTTATGTTTTATTATTGTTTTGTGTCAAATACGAGTTATTATTGTTTAGTCTAATTGTGTTTATGATCTTTTATATTTTTATGTAATTTGGTGTTTTTCACAAGTTTCTTTGAGTGATTTCAGATTACTAGAATTAAGGGCAAATCCAGTTTAGTTCCAGTTCCGACACCTTTTGCCATATCAGCTATATCTGGAGTTTCACTAAAGAAATAAGGCTGAAATTTTAACCGTGCCAAGTTAAGAGGCATATCTATCTTTTTCATGTTTTACACTTCTTGAAACGGAGTCGTTTTCCCTAGCGAAATCAACCATCAAGTTGGCTGAAGTGCAATGACGTCTGTCCTGAGCAGTTTTCGCATTTTGACCATATCGTCCGATACACATCAGAAAATGAGCTGATTCTAACGGATATGGATCACTAACTGATAAGGGAACATTTGTCTAGAAGACCATGTGATCAGATAAAGCCTCCAATATTGAAGAAATCGACCATCAAGTTGGCTGATGTGCAATGACGTCTGTGCTGACCTGTTTTCGTATTTTGCCCATATCTTCTTCTCCACATCAGCAAATGAGCTGATTCCAACGGCTATGAATCAGTAACTCATAGAGGAACATTTTTCTAGAAGAACATGTGATCATATCAGGCCTCCAAGATTGACAAAATCGACCATCAAGTTGGCTGATCAAAATGGTCATACAATATGACGAAAATTGTTAGAAAAATGCACCCACCTATTATACCTACCTTTGAAATTTGTAAAGCTTGTCTCTTGTCATTTAGCCCTCCAAAATGTGTATAAATAGAGGGCCTTGGATGATTGTAGAGGATCATATTGTAGATAGGTAGGATATTAGCCATTGTAATAAAATTCTCTAAGTTTTCTTCTTCTTTCTTTTCTCTAGTTTTCTTTTTCTTTAGAAAGAGCAAGAGGTTGGATAATTAATATTCTTCTTCTTCTTCTTTCTTTCTTTTATTTTCTTCTTAGATTCTATTTAATTTTATGTTTATAATGCCTATGCTAGGCTAAACTTCTATTTGGTTAAGGGTGATTTCAAAGCCCTAGACATGTTTTGTGATTGATTTTCAGATTCTATCTATCATTAATTTTCTATCAAAGTTGCTTATGTTCTTCTACAAGAATTGTTCATGATGTTGTCTTGATTTGTTTAGGTGTACAACTAGATAGATCTTGATAATTATCTATTGCTAGTTTAGGAGTCTTGATCCGTGTAATTGTCTTGATTTCCTATTCATAAGTGGCAATTTGTGATTAATGATTATGGTCAAGTTTTCAATAATTGCAAAGTGGAACATAACCTAAGTTGAACAATCCGAGCTTATGTGTTTGTTGCTTAGATCAACCTATCTTTCTCATCATAAAGCTACCATTAAATTGAATTTAGAGAGCTTATTCTAGGTTGTTTAATGGTTAGAGATTAAATAGAGAGCTTGTTCTATTTAACGACAAACTAAGGAAAGATTGGGGTAACAGAGCTTGTTGTTATCTACGGTTGTTAACTTTGATAGTTGGTTGATATTGATAGATCTGAAATTGATTCTTAATGATGTCTAGTGGTGGAGAATGAAACCTTAACCATATTTTTCATATTTGATTCTTCTTACTTACTTGTTTTCTTACTTTTCTAGTTTGCTTATTTTTAAAAGTATATTTATTTTTATTGGCTGGTTATACCGCCTAATTTGTATATTAACTTTGTTTTATTTTTATTGGCTGGTTATACCGCCTAATTTAGTATATATATTTTTATTGGCTGGTTATACCGCCTAATTTAGTATATATATTTTTATTGGCTGGTTATACCGCCTTGCATCTTATTCTTATTATTTACTTTAGTTTAAATCTGATTTCAAAAACCCCTTTTCTTTTATTGTTCTTGAATTTAAGTTTTAAACTATCAACTTATAAACTAAAACCCAATCCCTGAGGACTCGACCCTTGCTAACTACTATACTTACAATTGATCTTTTTAGTGCAAGGTTAAATAAGATACACTCTTTTGGGTGCATCAACCTTCCATGTACAAAAATGATGACAAGAATGCAAAAAAAAAAACAAAAAACAACAACAAAAAGAAAATGAATTAGTAACGGGAATAAATTCGAATAATACAAAAAACATATAATTCAAAACAATAATTATCCCTGAGGATGCCAACAAAATTTCGGCATTATAACACCCCTAGGACAAAACACCAATACTTATTACGGGCATTGTGATGTACGTTCATCATTGTCCGATTTTCAAAAATAAACTTATTCAGAAAGTAGAATAGAAGGTAAATGGAATGGAAATATTCCTCCATGTGTTCTTAACTTTGGGATATCTAATTGGAAATATGACATGGCTTCGCCTAGGTTTACTATATGAAGGTGAATTAGTTCTAAAAGCCCTGAATTGTTCCTCACTGTAGCCGATGAAGGCTAGTAAGGCACCCCGATAAAAGCGGGTTCAATTCGTTAGAGTCTATTTCCCTAGCCCATGCGGATTGTTAATCACGAAGGCTTAGTTACTTTGCTCCCACCTAAAAGAACGAAAGCCGAGTATAGGGCTCATGATATGCAAATGCACGTGTAGTGTGTGAGGAGAAATAAGAAACCTTTCACCACCTATTCTACATCCCTTATTCCAAATGCCCTAACAAGATTAAACAACATAAATCATCAATTAATCAATAAATGAATATATGCACCAAAATAACCAGAACAATTATAATATGTATGCACATGAATATGGACATATATCAGAGCATTTTATAATTTTCAAAATTCTCCTTATTTTTTAAAAAAATGTGGGAATTAAAATTAAATACCAATTAAACCAACAAAACCGAGACTTTGATAAAACACGACTAATTCTAGTCCTGACTCTCTAAATGTCCCCAGTGGAGTCGCCAAGCTGTCGCAACCTAAAAAATAATAAGTCTCATCGCAAGACTTTATTATTCGTTAAGTGTGACATTAAAAAAAACCGAGGAAAAGTCGACTTAATTCCTCTAGAAAAAACGAAGGTTTTGAAAATAACCTTGAAAAAGACATGGAGTCGCCACTAATCTTTTTTGGCTAGGTGTGATCGACCACCTATTAAAACCGGTTTCATAAAACATTTTAAAATTAATTAAAACATTTTTTAAAACCAATTTCAAGTCTGGGTTTTAAACCAGAGAAATCAAAGAAGCGGGTTCAGGACTCGGTTACGTGTGGGGAAGGATTAGCACCCCCACAACGCCCGTATAAAACGATACCTTATTAATCGTGTGTTATCTCAAGTCTCGATAAAAAGTCGATTTTTAATTTAGTATTTCAAGTTAATTCCCAATTTAAAGAAAATTAATTCCATTTTTTTTTATTGAAAATGATCCGGAATTTATTAATTCAAAATTTTTCTATATTTCTCAACAAGCGAGGCAAAATATAGAACTTTTTATTATTTTGGAAAATTTTCCGAACCATTCTCGTTTTAAAGAAGATGTTCCGTTATTAATGATAATTGATGATATCCTCCCAAGCAAAACCCTGCAGAGAACTCATGAATTATTTTAACTCGGGAATATCTTTATTTTATTGAAAATCATTACCTTTTTCTAAACATTTTAAAAAATATTAATATCTGTGACATAAAAGAAATGACATAGCAAAGTTTAGGTAATATAATGCAACCTAAATGGTATGATATAATTTAAATGTCATAGCATATTCTAAATGAAATGAAATATCCTAAGTCATATAATATATTCTAAATGAAATAAAATAACCTAGGTAACATGATATATTCTATATGAAATGAAATAACCTAAGTAACATGATATATTCTATATGAAATGAAATATCCTGAGTGACATAATATATTCTATATGAAATGAAATGACCTAGGTAACATGATATATTCTAAATAGAATAAAATGATTTAAATGACATGGCAAATATAAATGATATGGCATATAATCTAAATGACATGAAACATAAAATAATGCTATCATATAATATGCATGAAAATAAAAATAAAAGTAATAATGCATGAACATAGTATATGCTAATTAATGTGACAAAAATAAATAACTAAATAAAAAGCATAGAATATCATGAAATATTCAAAACCATATAATAAACAACATAACATCAAAAATATAAATAAAAAAAAATAATCACAACACCATGGAAATTATCATTGCAAAAATCACATATTATATAGTATGCATGAATATGAAAAATGCAATGCATGAGAATGTATTTTTTCCTCTAATTAAGGAAATTCCTATCCGGCTACCTTAGGAAAATATATCAAATTAAGTTTTCTAAAAATCAAAATACTTTGTCATTGTTTGAAAACAATTTTGAAAAACTTAGATTAAAAATAAAAACCTAGCTAAACCCTTTAAATGGCTCTAATTTCCTAAGTTTAAAATCTCGGACTTGACCATCCTTAACCCGAGGTTTATAAAATCATTTTTAGAGTTTAAAAAGGCTTGGAAACTACCCTAAGACAGTACCTAAACTTCCTAATCAGCCCCCTCTAAATAACTTAGCCAAAACAGAAAAATGATTTTCCTTTAAATTCAAATCTGCCTCCACTGTCCAGTTTTAGAACACGATTTTTTAACCTATTATAAAAACTTGAAAAAAATCTAAAAAAAAATAGTGGAGACTCAAAATATGTGAACCTACACGGGACAAAATTGGCTTAATTTTTTGGCTAAAGATGACTTCCCAGAAAAATCAGAAAAGTACAAGTACTGGGTGAAAAAATTGTTTTGCCAAAACACATTTTTTTGCCTTTGATAAAATCATTTAAAAATCAAAGTAAAAATGTTAGAGACTCTCCTAAAGACTCACAAACGGCAGCTAACACTTTTGAAAAGTTAGACAAAAATTGGCTAAGTAAAAAAAATCACAAAGGTAGAATAATCAATTTGACAACTCTTTACTTTTCCACAAGTATGCTCAAAATAAGCATGACTTTGAACCATTCATTGGTCTAAGTCATAAATCATGTGGCCATGACATGAAATGCATGAAAATACAGCAAATATGATGTATGAAATGCATGATTTAAAACCTAAATGACATGGAAAATGCATGGCATCAATAAAATGACCTAGACCTAACATGAACTTGCATGGCATTTAATGTAACCTAGGTCTAAAATGCATGACATGCATGATAATGCAAGAACAACCTAAAGTTAAAAAATGCATGGAAAATACACAAACATATAGTATACTTAAACAAATTACACAACAATATATCATGGAAATGAAAACCTATCAACTAGCATATTAAAAATGCACACATAAATCATAAGAGAGGGGGTAGCCGAATGATCCATATGGACATGGCATTTTCACAAACACTTAACACACTAACATGTATAGCTAAAAAATAATACTTAAATCATGTAAATATAAAATAAAGGCATGAAAACCAATAGGCATTTTCACAAACACATGGATTAACAAAATGTAAATCATAAACAAACTTAAACACTTTGAAAACAGAAAATCAAAAATGTAAGACAAGTAAAATAAACATGATATCAAGATAATAAACTCAACAATGGAAACAAGCAAGCTACCAAATCAAAACAAACTTCATATTTATGTATTTGAAGAAGATTTAAAGCATCAAACTTGTTAAATATTACTAAGAACATGAAATAAAAAACAAAAACAACAACTACACAAAAACAATGGGCCATTCGGCTACCCCTCTAAATCATGAAAAAAAAATTTCTCAAAGCTTTTTCCAAGAAAGTATAAAGAATAACTTAAAAGAGAAACTTAAAAACATTTATTTTAAAAAAGAAAATCAAAAGAAACTCACCAAAATAGCAATCAAAATAGCAAATCAAGAATAGAAAATCAAGGAAAGTGCAGGAGTATGGTGCTTAAAGCAACCTCTAGAAGCTATATTGCAAGCTTTTTGTCTTCTAACTTTCTTTTCTTTTTTAAACTTTTCTTTTTCCCTTTCAAAATGGAGAGCATTCAGCAAAAATCAGAATGTGAATAGAGTGAAAATGAAAGAAAGAACCCCTCCCTTTTGTAGTAGCCGGCTAGCCCTTGGAAGAACCTAGGAGGTTCTAGAATTTTTTTCAACAAATTTGATCCTATGGCCTTCAATCCAAGATTCCTTCTATGTAGGATTCTCACCCTTATATTAGAATCATCAGTCCTTGAATTATGATGTCATAAAGATGTCATAAATATGTTGCAAATTCAAAGGCTTCATCACAAAAATAACTACCTTCCTCTTCATTGTTGGCCTTTTGATTAAAAATCAGAAAATATCTGCCCACCATTGGGCCTTGGCCGACTGACCCCTCATCTTCCAGCCCATTCTTCATTTTTTTAAAAGCAAGAAAAGGCCCTTTTAGGTTTCTTTGGTAAAATGACCTTTTTGCCCCCCAAACATAAATAAATAGCAAACGGACTCCAAATTCAATTTTTTTTAATACTTCTGAAATAATAAAAAATTGAATTCTGGAGGTTTCCAAATTTTTTGAGCCCCTTTGCTATTTATTTGGATTTTTTCTTCCAAAATTGCCCTTTTGTGCTCCCAAACTTTACCATTTTTTAAACGAGCTTCAAATCAAGATTTTTCTTCACCAATCTATTCCAAATAATTTAAAAGTATGATATGGAAGTTTTCATAATTTTTGGAACTCATTTGGAACTTTTTCGGGATTTATCTGCTTGAATTACTACATAGTGGGCCCGAGATTTGGCCATTTTGCAAACGAACTCCGAATCAAGATTTTTCTTCGCAAATCTCTTTGAAATAATTTACCAAAGAGATTTGCAAATTTTTAGAATTTTTGGAGCCTATTTGGTATTTTTTCGGGATTTTTCCTTTTGAATTTCTACATAGAGGACTCGGGATTTGGCCATTTTGCAAACAAACTCTGAATCCGGATTTTCTTTTGCCAATCTCTTCGAAATGATTTAAGAATGAGATCTGAAAATTTTCAGAATTTTTGGAGTTCATTTGCTATTTTTCCCAAATTTTCCAATTTTGCCTTTTTGCCTTCGGAACCCGGTTTTGCTCAAAACAAGTTCGATTTTCAGATTTTCTTCAAACTGAGCCTTGGGCTATCCTTGTTTAATCCCTCCTCATCAATTAGGGCCTTCATTCTTATCGAATCAGGCCATTTCTGTAATTCTTCCAAATTTCACCGAAATCCACCAAAAACCCTAATTCTCAGTTTTCTTCCGAATTGACTTTTCTTTCAATTTTTCTTTCAAGTAGCTTCTCCATTACCCGTAGTCAGTGCTTATCTTTCATTTCGAACCTTCATTTTTGACCAATTTGATCGTTTAAGCACTTTTCCCCAAACTTCCCGAATTAGGGTTTTCTTTCTACTAAATATCCATAACCGAACTTTCGAACTCCATATCTTTCAATGTAGATCTCGGATTATCAAAGTTCTTTCAACATTTTTCAATTGAACTTCAAATATTGATTTTGAAAGTGGGTTGACTTTTTGGGGTTGACTTTTTCAAGTTTGATTTTTCATGCTCGCCTTCTTAGACTAAGTCTCGGAGTACCACCTGCAGGATGAAAAAAAAAATCTTTTTATATTCTGACACATCAATTTAGGAAGAAAACATACCTGTTTTAGTGGTCCAGAAAAAATTAGGTGTCTACAAGATGGAGAATCAAAACAAATATAAATTCCAAGACGTCATTGGGGGCCCATCTTAGTTCGTTGAGTGGGTGGAATAAAAACATATACAACACAACCAAAAATTCTAAGATGAGAGATATTTGGTTGTTGAGCAAACACAATATGTAAAGGTGAAAATTTGTGATATGAAATGGTCGGTTACAAACTAAAGATGCAACATGTACTATAGTATGTCCCCAAGTAGATACAGAAAGTTTTGATCTCACAAGCATAAGTCTAGCAATCAATTGTAAACGTTTAATAAAAGAATCTGCTAAACCATTTTGAGTATGAACATGTTCAAGGAAATGCTCAACACTAATTCTAATATAGATGCAATAATCATAAAAAGTTTTTGAAGTAAACTCTCCTACATTATCTAAACGAACTGTCTTAATAGAATGGTCAGGAAAACTTGATCTTAATTTTATTATTTGAGCAAGGAATTTAGCAAAAGCAATATTACGAGTTGAAAGCAAACAAAAATGTGACCATCGTGTGGAAGCATTAATTAAAACCATGAAATACTGAAATAGTCCGCAAGATGGATGAATTGAGCCATAAATATCTCCTTGTATTCTTTGTAGAAAAGTGGAAGACTTAGATAATTTAGATGGAGAAGGTCTAACAATTAATTTACCTTGAGCGCAAGAAGAACAAAAATAATCCTTAGGCAAAAGGATTTTCTGATCCTTAAATGGGTGTCCATGTGCATTTTCAATGATACGTTGCATCATGGTTGAACCTGGATGGCCAAAATGATAATGCCAAAGTATAAAAGTTTTAGGATCTGAGCACTTCCGGTGCATAAAATTTGATTCAACCATTCTTATATTTGTGAAATATAAGCCAGATGAGAAACTCGAAAGTTTCTCTAATATGAACTTCTGGTTCGAAACAGTAGAGGTAATATAAAGCTATTCCACATCTCCCTCATTTTCTATTTCAACATAATACCCATTGATAAGTTCATCAATTACACATTTTATGCCCTTTCTATTCTTAGTTTTCGTTATGTTTTCTATCTTTATTCTAGTTACTTATGTTTTTGAATATTAGGTATGTCGCAACGAATCTGGCGACCCGATAAGTGACGTTTTAAAAATAATAATAATAAGTGTGGGGAAACAAAGGAAAAGACGACTTAATTCCTCTAAAATAAAGAGTGAGGGGTTTGGAAACAAACTCGGAAAAGAAATGGAGTCGCCACCAATATTTTTTGGCTAGGTGTGATTGGCCACCTATTAAAACTGATTTTTATAAAATATTTTAAAATTAATTAAAACATTTTTTTAAACCATTTCGAAGTCTGCGCTTTGAACCAGAGAAAACAAGTGCGGGTTTGGGAGTCGGTTACGTGTGGTGAAGGATTAGCACCCCCACAACGCCCTTATAAAACGGTACCTTATTAATCATGTGTTATCTCGAGTCTCGGTAAAAGTCGGTTTTAGGTTTGGCATTTAAAATTAATCCTCTTTTAAAACAATTTATTATTTGAGAATGATCCGGAATTTATTAACATAAAATTTTTTCGTATTTCCCGACAAACTCAGTAAAACATGGAATTTTTTCATTATTTTGAAAATTCTCCGAATCATCCTTGCTTTTGAAAAAAAAAAACAAAAAAGATATTACGTCGTTAATGATAATTGATGATATCCTCCCCAGCAGACCCAGCAGAGAACTCATGAATTCTTTTAACTCGGGAATAACCTTGTTTTAGAAAAAATCATTAATTATTTTTCATGTATTTTAAATCATAAAAAAATGGTCAAGAATGTGCAAATCAATACTAAGATACAAATGTAAATTAAACAACAAGTAGAATTATCATGGCATTGCAAACATGTACAATTATTATGACACGGCAAAAGAATTAAGGACATGACATGCTTCACATGGAAAAATCTAAATGACATGGTCAAAAGAATGAATGACATGGCATGCTTGACATGGAAAATTCTAAATGATATGACCAGGATTAATGACATGGCAAAATCTAAATGATATGACCAGAATTAATGACATGGCAAAATCTAAATGACATGGCCAAAAGAATAAATGACATGGCATGCTTGACATGGCAAGTCCTATTATGACATGGCAAAAGAATTAATGACATGGCATGCTTGACATGGCAAAATCTAAATAATATGGCCAAAAGAATGAATGACATAGCATCCTTGACATGGCAAATCCTATTATGACATGGCAAAAGAATTAATGACATGGCATGCTTGGCATGGCAAAAATCTAAATGATATGACCAAAAGAATAAATGAAATGGCATGCTTGACATGGCAAATCCTATTATGGCATAGCAAAACAAATCATGACATGGCACACAAAGAGATCATATAGACAACAATAACAAAATGACATCGTCATAGAATATTTACAATCACATTATGATCACACTAGCATCATGAATATAAAATGACATCAATCATGGAATATTCTTAAACATACCATTTGCATAATTAAGATGACAAATGTAGATATCATGGAATATGCATGATCATGGAATATGCACACATCATCATTTTGAAATTGATTTTTCATGTGAGGAATCACATAAATGGCATATGTCGGAAAATAATACCGTACTCCCCGGCAAACCGGGCACAGCTTGGAAAATAATTCTTTCATATGACATTTACATGATTTTGAGTAAAAATAAAACCATACATTTTGATTCCATAAACACTTGCGTTGAATAATTTCCTAACCTCCCCGTCGAACCTAGAAAAGATTAGGAACTAATTCTCGCCAAATGTTTAGGAAACCGAAAAATACGTTTTTACACTAAATTAAATAAAAACATTTTAAAATATGCAATGCATAAAAATGTGTTCTCCCTTGAGGTAAGGACATCCGTACACTTAAAAAAGGTGCCCGACTACCTTTGGAAGAAACTTAAATTGGATCTCTAAGTTGAATGATTTTGGGCTCGGATTAAGAAACATGCAAATTTTGAAACCCGGATTAGCTACCCATGACCCAATTTTTGTAAAAATAATTTTTATCCTTGAGATAACATAGAAAACATCCTAAAATAGTAGCTAATGACTCCAACCAGCCCCTCTTTTTACAAATAAAATTAGAAATTTGCTAGTTTAGAAAAAACTCATTTTTGACTCCAAAAACCGGTTTTAGAAAACTATTTTTCTACCCTTTATAAAAAATTCAATAAATTCTAAAAAAAATCAGTTTTGACTTGAGACATGATGGACTATATGAGAAAAAATCATCTTTAAATTCAGACAAAAATACCTAGGAATATTATTGCCCAAAAACAGAATACTAGTTAAAGACTGCTGTACCGAAAACCATTTTTTTACCCTTGAAGAAAAATTCTAAAAATTCTGAAAAAATTAGTTCTGACTTAATACATGATGAACTATATGATAAAAAATCATCTTTAAATTCGGACGAAAAATACCTAGGAAGAATATTACCCAAAAACAGAATACTAGTTAAAGACTGCTCTACCGAAAACCATTTTTTTACCCTTGAAGAAAAATTCTAAAAATTCTGGAAAAATTAGTTTTAACTTAAAACATGATTAAATATATGAGGAAAAATCATCTTTAAATTCAGACAATAAAATACCTATGAAGAATATTGCCCAAATCAAACTATCCAATTTATAAATTATTATTTTTCCAACTAGTTTGCACAAGAGACTTTGGCTATAGACCATTGATTGGTCTTAGCCAAAAATCAAGTTTAGAATGATATGAATGCATGATTTTCTAGAAAAACAAACATATGAAAATAATTAATCATGAGCTAAAAAATAAACAAGCAAAGAAAAATCAAGGTTGGCTCAATGGTTGGTTGTTTGTACATAGTCCCACCTAACCAAAATCACTTGGTAAAACCAAGATCCTCAAGCTTCTCAAACCTTTTTATTTCATTTTTTTAAACAAGCTAAAAAATAAACAAGCAAAGAAAAATCAAGGTTGGCTCAATGGTTGGTTCTTTGGACATAGTCCCACCTAACCAAAATCACTTGGTAAAACCAAGATCCTCAAGCTTCTCAAACCTTTTTATTTCATTTTTTTCAAGAAAATCAAAGGAGAAAATTTATCCTACCACAATGGTGAAACCCACAATCAACATGCAAGCAAGAAAATCAAGCAAAAGACAAGCACAATAAAGGAAGCAAGGTTTCGGCCAAACAAGAAAATATGTAGGAAAAGTTTTGCCAACTTTGATATTTTGTAGAGAATAGAAAAAAAACTTTTAGAAATTTATTTTGAAAACATTTTTGATAAGTGCATAAATTACACATTTTATGCCCTTTCTATTCTTAGTTTCCGTTATGTCTTCTATCTTTATTTTGGTTAATTAGGTTATGTTTTTCAATTTCAGCTATGATTAAGGGAATTAATCAAAAACATGTCAATTAGGATGTTAAAGAGCTAACAAAATGATAATCACAAGATGGAAGAAATCTTGGGAGTCAAAAAGATCAAATTCTTGATGCAAAGCAAGAAGGCAGATCTGACCTCCGGAGCTTATTGCAAGGATAACATGGTTTTAAAGTCTTTATTCAAAGAAACTTCCTTCTTCACTTTTGAAGCTGACTTGAATAACTTTTCAACGGTAGTTCACATACCCAAATCGGACAAGAAATAATCATCAAAATCAGCCGAGGAATTGCGAGAAGATGCAGTAGGAAAAGACAAAAACCCTAACCGATAATCCATATTAACACCCTAAAAACCCTAGCCAAAATTTCCTATTCACACCTTAACTAACCTAGCCGCAATTCACTATTTCATACATAGAAAAACCCTAGATGCCATACTAAATAAAGCCCTAGTGGCTGCCTATAAATACAAGTGTTGGGGGAGAGCTAAAAAACATCTCTTACAACTTAAAACACATTGTACATAGTTTTGTAGTCAGATTTTAGTATTTTCTTAGATAGTTTAGGAGTGCAAGAGGCTGAATAATCAATATTCTTCTTTTTCTTCTCCATTCTCCTAGTTTTCTTTTGTAATTGATTTTATTGTTTTCTAGTCAGTTTGAGAGGAGCAAGAAGCTGAATAATCAATATTCTTCTTCTCCATTCTTTTAGTTTTCTTCTTATTTTCTTTTTAGTTTCATGTTTATGTTATCTATGCATATGCTAGGCTAAACTTCTATTTTGGTTAAGGTTGATTTCAAAGCCCTAGACATGTTGTGTAATTGATTTTCAGATTCTATCTATCATTAATTTTCTATCAAAGTTGTTTATATTCTTCCATTAAAATTGCTCATGATGTTGTCTTGATTTGTTTAGGTGGCCAACTAGATAGATCTTGATAATTATCTATTGCTAGCCTAGGAATCTTGATCCATGTAATTGTCTTGATCTCCTATCCATTAGTAGGAATTTGTGATTAATGATTATGTTGGGTTTTCAGGAATTGCAATGTGGAACATAACATAAGTTAAACAATCCGAGCTTATGTGTTTGTTGCTTACAACAACCTATCTTTCTCATCATAAAGCTGCTGTCAAATTAAATTTAGAGAGCTTATTTTAGGTTGTTTGATAGTTAGAGGTTAAATAGAGAGCTTGTTCTATTTAACGATGAACTAAGGAAAGATTGGGGTAGCAGAGCTAGTTGTTATCTACGGTTGATAGTTTTGATAGATAATTGGTGTTGATAAATCTGATGTTGATTCTCAATAATGTCTAGTGGTGGGGAATGAAACCTTAACCATATTTTCTCATATTTGATTTTATCTTATTTCTTTAATTCTGGTTTTTCTTGTTTAGTTTAATTTCAAAACAATTTAAAACCCCTTTTCTCTTATTCTGTTAGAACTTGAGTAATAACTTATAACTTATAAATTAAGAACAATCTCTGTGGATTCGACTCTTGCAACTACTATACTAAACAATCGATCACACATAGAAAAGAAGAAAAAGAGGTCATGAAATCAAATAAAATAAATGAAAAGAAGAGAAGAGAATATTACCTAGCAAAGCTTTTTCCAATCAAACTCTCAAACTCATCCTCCTTTCTCCCTCTTTCTCTCTTTTCCCTTCTTTCCTTGAGAGGTTTTTTTCTTCTTTTTACTTCAAAATGTAGTGAATAGAGTATGAGAATGAATGAAAAATCCCTCCTCCTCTAGCTTGGCCGATTGGTATTCTTATGTGGAGAATGTGCTTATCTTTTTTTTATCCTTAGTCATGCCTTGTGCATGCTCTCCAACATCTTTGCAACATGGCCATTTCGTGTCCCCTTTTTGCATGATGCTTCCCTTAAATTAAGGGTCTCCTATCCTCTCACTAGCCAACAATGCCACCTCAATTACTCTTGTCTCCTCTACAAAATATCTAAGCCATTTGTCATGATCATATGGCTTACTACTAAAATATCTTTCTAGGTGGAATTTTTATTCCATTTGGCATCATCACATAGCCTTCACATGGCTTTGCAATTAAAAGACTCCCATTGGCCAAAAATGCCATGTAGGCAAGTAGTGGAGAATCTTGTCCTCTCTTAAAAATGTCATCTTTCTACTCAATCTTGGCCATTGGATTAAGATGATCAATCCTCTCTCTTTCCTCTCCATGAACTGGCTGAAAAATTCCAGGCTATTCCTCTTTTCTTTATTTGCAAATTGGTCATTTTTTTTTTCGGTAAAATTACATTTTGGCCTCCAAACTTAATTTATTTGCAAATGGACCCCAATTTTGGATTTTTCTTTTCCAATCCATCCCATATAATATAAAACTTAGTCCTGGAGGTTTTCAAAAATTTATGAGCTTGTTTTCCATTTTTTCCGAATTTTTCTCTAAAATTGTGGATTAGTACCTCTAAACTTTGTTTATTTTCATTTGAACTCCTGTGTTGGATTTTTCTTCTCCAATCCATCCTATCCAATAAAAAACTCATTTCTGGAAGTTTTCATAATTTTTCGAGCTCATTTTCTATTTTTTCCATATTTTCTATAAAATTGCGGATTAATCCCCCGAATTTAGCCTATTTGCATTTCGGTCCCAAGTTCGAGTTTTTTTTCTCTCATTTCCTTCTTTCCATCCTAAAACTTAATTCTGAAATGTTTTGCAATTTTTCGTGCTCGGATTCTATTTTTTCAAATTTTCCAAAATTGCTGTTTAGCCCCTAAAACCTCGGTTTTACTCGAAACGGGCCAATCTTTCGGATTTTCTTTTTCCATTTCCTTTGACATATATTAAATTGGAGTTGGACCGATTTTGCCCAATTTTTACATCTGAATTTCTCTAAGATTTAGTTTTTTTTATTCCTTTTTTCTCAAAATTGGGAATTTTCTTGATTTTCCAGTTTCTCCTCTAATCTGCTCTTCCTTTGGATCCACTTCAAATTGGAACTTGGGGTATCTTTATTTATTTATTATTTACCAACTAGGGGCTTCAATTTTACCGAATCGAACCATCTCTATAGTTTTTCCCAAATTTGCAGAATTCCCTATTTATGCATTAAATCTTTATTTTCCTTTTCCTCTTCAAATTAATTCCTCCTTCAACTCCGCTTCAAAATTGGACCTTCCAATATCCTTATTTATTGATCTTATTCCATTATGAATCTTCAATTTTTTCCAATTTTATTGTTTACGCACTTTTCCCCAAATTTACAAATTCCAAGCTTTTCTCCTACACTGAATTTTGCAATTCGTCTTTCCACCTCTCTATCTTCAATTGTAGATCTCAGATTATCAAGATTTCTTCACCATTGTTCAATTCACCTTCAAATCTTGATTTTCCCTGAAGGTTGACTTTTTTAGTAGTTGACTTTTTGAGGTTGACTTTTTCAGAGTTAACTTTTTTGGGTTGACTTTTTTGGGTTGACTTTTCCGTGTTGACCTCCGAATCAAAGTCGTGGAGACCCATCTGTGGAATGAGCGAAGATTCTTTGCATTCCGGGTAGTTGAAAGGAGAACTTACCTTGTTTAAGGGGTCCAGAGAAAATTAGGTGTTTACAGCTGCCCCTCTTTGACTATTGTCGAGAATCAGGAATCAGGCAAAGATAAAATAGATAATAATTTTGTCTGATCAGTAAGAACACATGTGATGGAGAGAAGAGAGAGTTTTCTTTATTTTTTACTATTTCATTCATTTTGTTTTTTGTAAACTATAAATAAAAGGTTTGTCCTTAAATTGAGTTCCCTGACTAATCAAGGCTCGACCCGTCTTAAGGAAACGAGTTCGATTTTTGGTGTAAAATTTTGGATGACTTGTCTAGGAAAAGTTTGGATGTCTTGTCCATAAAAAAATTTGATGTCTTATCCAGGAAAAATTTGGATGTCTTATCCAAACTTTTTTTGGATGTCTTGTCCAAAAATTGAAATGACCTGGGTGAAACCAAGAGTCAAGAAAGATCTGGATGAAGCCAGAAGTTGACATGAGATGACTTGGGCGGAACCAAAGGTCAAAATGTAACTAGGCAAAACTATAGATAATTTTCAGAGATGACCTGGGCGAAACCAAAAGTCGAAAGGTTTTCTAGGCGAAACCGTAGATGATTTTCAAATAAAATGACTTGGTCAGAACCAAAAGTCGAAAAGTTATCTAGGAGAAACCGTAGATAATTTTCAATGAGATGACTTGAGTGGAACCAAAAGTCAAAAAGTTATCTAGGCAAAACCATAGATAATTTCAAATGAGATGACTTGGGCGAAATCAAAAGTTGAAAAGATATCTAGGAGAAACCGTAGATAATTTTCAATAAGATGACTTGGGTGAAACCAATAGTCGGGAAGAGATCTGGTGAAGCCAGGAATATTTTGAAAACAGTGCTCGAATGTCTTATCCATGATTTTTGAAAATGTGTTGAAAATTAACCTGGAGGTTTTGAGATGATGCAAATGCTTCTTGATGCAGATGCGAATGTCTTCAATTTGATGCAAATGCTTCATGATGCAGATGCAAAGGTTACAGATGCAAATGCTTCTTCATGCAAATACAGAGATTAAAGATGCAAATGCTTTTTCGCACAGATGCGAAATTAAAGATGCAAATGTTTCTTGATGCAGATGCAGAAATTAAAGATGCAAATGCTTCTTGTTGTACATACAATGATCAACAAAGATGCAAATGCTTCATGATGGAAATGCAATGATTAACAAAGATGCAAGTGCTTCATAATGTAGATGGAATGTCTGGGATTGATGCAAATGCTTCTTCATGCAGATACAAAGATCAACCAAGATGCAAATATTGTTAGCGTAAGCCCTGCAAGCCAATCTAGTTAGGCTTGTAAGACACTATCTATATATTTCATGTATTGCACATTATAGTTTTTAATTATAATTGAGGTATTTCTTTATCCATAAGTTTTGTTATAATTTGTTATAAATAACTTGTGAAGATAAAGCACATGAAACACAATGGCCTTGCAAAGGAATTGTAAGGAGTTATAATTATGAGGATCCTTATGCATCAAAGCCGTGTTTCTAAAACTGTTCCTGGTCATTGTATTGTCAAGACAGGGCATTAACAATGCTCAAAGACTAGCATATGTTAATCCTTCATGCACATGATGCATGCAACCGATTTCATAGGTTGAAAGTATAGTGATACTTGGGAATAACATATGGGTGCTTGTTAGTTGAACAAGTTCACTGAACATGACCCGCTATGAGAGTTCCATTTGGCATCTCACTCAAGTGTCCACGAAATATACTCTCATGTGTCAATAGTGTAAGTAATCCTTTGGCTTGTGACAACAAGTCATCTTGTACGTGAATTGTCATACTTAGATTTCATCACGAACGGGTCCCAACAAGGGATGATTATGGTGGGGTGTTATTGGGTATGACATAAAGCATACTAAGATGGATGAGTGGTCCAGAGAGGGTTCATCACCCCAAGTGATATGAATGGATGTATCTCACATGTTTCTGCCTTATATTAACTTATGGAAGTCCTTGGCCAAGGCAATACTTAAAGAGTTAATATTAAAGCTGCAGGACTAATATAGAATAGGACAAAGAGTAGACACTAAACCATGCTCTTTCCTATCCCGAGATATTTGATGAAGGGATCGAATTACACGGACATATTGTACACAGAAGGCTTGTCGAACCTTGTTGACTCTCTCGACATTTGGATGGTCATGATGCATTGCTAAATGCCGTTCATGATCTATAAATATGAATTGAAAATTCTTAAATGAATTTAATTTATATTTATTGCCAACATGTTGGGGGCCTAATAGGTCACACACAAAAGGTGATTAAGGGAATTAAAATGAGATTGGGCTAGATTAAATATTCATTAAGTATAAAGGACTTATTATGAATATTTAATAATACACAAGGGCTTTAGTGCAATAAGTCCAATACTTTGCATACACTAAACCTGGTTATATAAAGTCTAATGTTTTTGCTACCCTCCCTAACCCTGGAAGTCGTCGCGCGCCTCTCACTCTCTCTGACTGAGGTTCGGCCGCATAGGTGAAAAGGAGGAAGAATTTGATTCTTCTTGCTGTCTTCTGAATCGGCTGACTAGAGTTCTAAGGAGGAAGGTTTCTCACAAACAAGACAACTAGAATTTGGCAAAACATAATCACAACCTTGTGAAGGTTTTCGAGTCGCCTATGTGGATTATTGTTAGAGGCCGGACAATTGGACAGCTTTGGTTTGCGACAATCGGGCTCGGTGTACAAGAGCAAAAGGACCTGTGATCTGACTTGAGATTTCGGCAATCTCAAGATCTGAGGTATGAGATTCAGCTTGTTATTTGTTCTTGACAGGATGATCATTTTTGAATTCATAAGCAGATCCATAGAGAGATTCAGACTTTTTTTGTTTTGTTTTATTCTGCTACGTTGTTTAATTTAACTTGTAGATTAAATTTTACATGATCTCTGTTTGAGTATGATCGGAATCCCAACAGTGGTATCCGAGCCTCGCTTATGTTATTCTTAAACGATCTATGCTTTGATTGTTACCTGATAACTCGTATAATTATATAGTTTTTAGTTATGTTTTATTATTGTTTTGTGTCAAATACGAGTTATTATTGTTTAGTCTAATTGTGTTTATGATCTTTTATATTTTTATGTAATTTGGTGTTTTTCACAAGTTTCTTTGAGTGATTTCAGATTACTAGAATTAAGGGCAAATCCAGTTCAGTTCCAGTTCCGACACCTTTTGCCATATCAGCTATATCTCGAGTTTCACTGAAGCAATAAGGCTGAACTTTGTATCCCTGCAAAGCTAAGAGGCATATCTATCTTTTTCATGTTTTACACTTCTTGAAACGGAGTCGTTTTCCCTAGCGAAATCGACCATCAAGTTGGCTGATGTGCAATGACGTCTGTTCTGCACCGTTTTGGTATTTTGACCATATCTCCCGATCCACGTGCGCAAATGATCTGATTCCAACGGCTATGGATCCGTAACTGATAGGGGTATATTTTTCTAGAAGACCATTTTATCAGATCGAGCCTCCAACATTGACAAAATCGACCATCAAGCTGGCTGATCAGAATTGTCATACAATATGACGAAAATTGTTAGAAAAATGCACCCACCTATTATACCTACCTTTGAAATTTGTAAAGCTTGTCTCTTGTCATTTAGCCCTCCAAAATGTGTATAAATAGAGGGCCTTGGATGAGTATTGGGATACAATTATACATTGGTAGGATAGCCATTGTAATAAAATTCTCTAAGTTTTCTTTTTCTTTCCTTTCTCTAGTTTTCTTTTTCTTCTTACATTTCTTTTCATTTTATTCATATCCAGTATGTGTTTCTAATCATATTGTTGAGGTGATGAGGTGAAGCTCTTGGTAAATGCTAAGGTTAGTCTCTTAAACATGAGCTAAAATGAATCATCATTTATAAGCACTAGCATAGATAATATTTTCTTTTGGTTTAAAATCATACTTGCAAAGTAGAGATCTTGATTCTTTATTGACAATGAAAATGGCACAGTAAATGCTTGGTTTCATAACCTTGATTTGTTGTAGACATATACCTTGGCATAAGGAATGCTTGGACTCTTTTTATGAGTTTTGAGGACACCAAATGAACATAATATCATATGCTATGGACGTTGGACAATTTGGACTGAATTGCTAAACCTTCCGATTGGAACCTCCCTTATGTGTGGATTTCAATTGTGTAATAAAACAAGATTAATCTTAGCATAACACCAAGAGTGGATTCTCTAACCTCAACATCTTTTCTTATTGTTTTTTATATCTTGTTTAATTTCTTTTATATTTTGTTTATGTTGTTCTCTAATATCTTGTTTATCTTATTTTGTTGTTGATTCCCTAATATCTTGTTTACTTTCTTTGTCTTATATATTTATAAACTTATACTTACTAATACGCTTCCCTGTGGTTCGACCTCGGACACCCGAGAATTTATTACTTGAACATAACCTGCACTTGGGTTTACAACTCTTAATTGAGTCACCATCAAGTTTTTGGCGCCGTTGCCGGGGAAGCAATACTAAGTATATAAGTTTATAAGTATATTTATTTTTATTGGCTGGTTATACCGCCTAATTTATAAGTATTTATTTTTATTGGCTGGTTATACCGCCTAATTTTGTTTATTAACTTTGTTTTATGCTTGTTTGGCGACGTGATTTTAGATCTCGTCGTTTAGTTAGATTTTATTGTGAAACTTTTTCAGGTAATCTTTCTAATACAACTCCTACCATGGCTGACAATGAAAGTGTTCATGCTGAAGATGAGAACAGACAAGTACGCACCATGCGTGACTACTTGCAACCAACTCGAAGCTCATCACCCTCTTGTTTTATTTTTCCTCTCAATGCAAACAACTTTCGTTTTAAACCAGGTATGATAGCTTTGCTTCCAAATTTCCATGGGTTAGAATCGGAAAGTGCTTACTCGTTTCTAAAAGACTTCGAAGATGTATGTGTCACCTTTAATGACCAACAATGTACAAATGAAATTGTCAAGCTAAAATTATTTCCTTTTTCTTTAAAAGATAAAGCAAAAATTTGGCTTCATAATTTAAAACCAAGGTCAATTGGCACATGGCAAGAATTACAAACTGAGTTTCTAAAGAAATTTTTCCCAGCACATAAAACTACTGCTTTGAAAAGACAGATTCAAAATTTCAATCAAAATCAAAATGAAGCATTTTTTCAGTGCTGGGATCGTTTTAAAGATTTGTTAAGTTCTTGTCCACATCATGGTTTTGAAAAATGGCGTCTTATTAGTTTCTTTTATGAAAGTTTAACTCCCGAAACTAAACAATTTGTTGAAACAATGTGTAACGGTGAGTTTCTAGAAAAAGAACCTGAAGAAGCCTTTGACTACTTAGACCATTTGGCAGATAACTCTCAAGCCTGGCACACAGATAATTCCTCTGAAAGTTCCAATAGATCTAATGTTGTTTCTAACAGAGGAAAATATCATTTTAGTCAAGAAGATGAGATAAAAGCTAAAGTAGCTAATTTGGCTAGAAAGATTGAAGCCATGGAACTTAGAGAAGTAAAAGAAGTCAAAACGGTTAAAAATGAAGAAAGTTGTGGAATTTGTGAAATCATGGGACACCCCACTTCTGAATGTCCAAACATTCCCATTCTTAAAGAAGCGTTGCATGATCAAGTAAATTCCATAAACACATTTAAAAAGCCTTTTCCTTCTCCTTACTCTGAAACGTATAACCCTGAATGGAGAAATCATCCCAACTTCAGTTGGCGGAATAATAATCATGTTCAGGTACCACAATCTCAAAAGCCGGGCAACACTTTTTCCTATCAACCTTCACGTGTACAAACTTTGGAAGAGACATTGCAAGCATTCATGCAAACACAAGCAAATGTGAATAGCCGGACTTCACAGGACATCAATGAGATCAAAAACACCTTGTCCACATTGACAGCTTCATTACGCACTCAAGAAACAGGTAAGTTTCCTGCTCAACCTCAGCCTAACCCTTCTACTCAATGTCTTGTTTCTTGCTCCAATGAAACTCAACAGGAAAATGTCAGTTCTATCACAACTCTTCGAAGTGGAAAGGCAATTGACAAAAACACTCCATCAAAAGACCAAGATCCTCTTTCCCCTCCGAAAAGTAATGGTAAGGATGATGGTAAGTCTGAACTTCTTGAAAATTTGGACAAAGAAAAAGGTATGCATCCTGCTCCTTTTCCTCAAAGGTTGCAAACAATAAAGAATTTGAATCAAAATGCAGAAATTTATGAACTTTTCAAACAAGTTAAGATTAACATTCCTTTATTGGATGCAATCAAACAAGTTCCATCTTATGCTAAATTTTTGAAGGACATGTGCACAGTTAAAAGGAAACATAATGTACAAAAGAAAGCATTTTTGACGGAAAGTGTGAGCTCAATCATTCAGCACCTTACTCCACCAAAATTCAAAGATCCTGGATGTCCAACAATCTCATGCATCATTGGAAACACTAGAATAGAACGTGCATTGCTTGATCTTGGTGCTAGTGTTAATCTTTTGCCTTTTTCTGTTTATCAACAGTTAGGTTTAGGTGAACTCAAGGAAACACCTGTTACACTTCAACTAGCTGATCGTTCTGTAAAAATTCCTCGAGGGATAGTTGAAGATGTTTTGGTTCAAATTGATAATTTTTACTTCCCTGTTGATTTTATTGTTTTGGACACACATCCTGTTTCAAATCCAAATGTTCAAATTCCTGTTATATTAGGCCGTCCATTTCTTGCAACTTCTAATGCTCTGATAAATTGCAGGAATGGTATTTTGAACATTTCTTTTGGAAATATGACTTTAGAATTAAATGTGTTCAACATTTGCAAGCAACCTGGTGATGATTCAGAAGTACATGAAGTGGATTTCATTGAAGAACTTGTTCATGAACATCTCACCACTACCACATTCCATGATCCTTTAGAAGCTTATTTAATTGAATGTGAGTTTGATAATGCTTCAGAAATTTCACACACTGATTCTTTGTTAAAATCTTTTCAGGATAAGCATTGTTGGAAACAAAAGTTTGAGGAACTACCATCACTTACAAATGTCACTGTACCATCAACTATTGAACCACCCAAGCTGGAGTTAAAACCATTGCCATCCGAGCTAAAATATTCCTTTTTGGGTGAGAGTGAAACTTTTCCAGTCATAATTTCTTCACATCTTGATGAACTACAAGAAGGTAAGTTGTTACAACTTTTGAAGATGCACAAAAATGCATTAGGATGGACCTTAGCTGACATAAAGGGAATAAGCCCATTAATCTGCACACATAATATTTATTTAGAGGAAAATGCTAAACCCTCTAGACAAATGCAACGAAGGCTTAATCCTAATATGAAAGAAGTAGTGAGAAATGAAGTCATTAAACTTCTAGATAATGGAATCATTTATCCTATCTCTGATAGCAAATGGGTAAGTCCTACTCAAGTCGTACCTAAGAAATCTGGAGTTACTGTAGTTAAAAATGAAAACAATGAATTAATTCCAGCTAGGACTGTTACTGGTTGGCGCATGTGCATTGACTATAGGAAACTTAACTCAGTGACGAGGAAAGATCATTTCCCTTTGCCTTTCATGGATCAAATCTTAGAAAGAGTTGCAGGGCATGAGTTTTATTGTTTTCTAGATGGATATTCTGGGTATAATCAAATAGCCATTGCACTTGAGGACCAAGAGAAAACCACTTTTACATGTCCTTTTGGTACTTTTGCATATCGTAGAATGCCATTTGGATTATGTAACGCCCCTGCCACATTTCAAAGATGCATGCTTAGCATTTTTAGTGACATGATTGAACGTAATCTTGAGATTTTCATGGATGATTTTTCTGTTTCTGGTGATTCATTTGATGATTGCTTAGCCAATTTGAAAAATGTATTGATTAGGTGTGAAGAAAAAAAATCTTGTTCTTAATTGGGAAAAATGTCATTTCATGGTCACTAAAGGTATTGTACTAGGTCACATTGTTTCTGCAAAAGGGATTGAGGTAGACAAGTCAAAACTTGAATTGATTGCTAATCTACCCACACCAAAGACAGTAAAGGACATTAGGTCATTCTTGGGACATGCAGGTTTTTATAGAAGATTCATAAAAGATTTTAGCACGATATCTAAACCTCTATGTAATCTTTTAATGAAAGACACTGCATTTGAATGGACTAAAGATTGTGAAGATGCTTTTGAAAAAGTCAAAAATATGCTCACTACTGCTCCTATTATGAGATCTCCTGATTGGTCTTTACCATTTGAAATAATGTGTGATGCTAGTGACTATGCTGTTGGTGCTGTGTTAGGACAAAGGAAAGATAATAAACCACATGTAATTTACTATGCAAGTAAAACTTTAAATAGAGCCCAAATGAATTATTCCACTACAGAAAATGAATTACTTGCAGTTGTTTTTGCATTGGATAAATTCAGATCTTACCTTGTTGGATCATCAATTGTTGTCTTTAGTGATCATGCAGCTTTAAAATATCTTCTCTCTAAGAAGGATGCAAAACCTAGGTTGCTGAGGTGGATCCTTTTGCTGCAAGAATTTGACATCACCATTCGAGATAAAAAAGGAGTAGAAAATGTGGTGGCTGATCATTTATCAAGACTTGTTTGTGATGAATCTTTTGGAACCTCACCAATAAATGATACTTTTCCTGATGAACAACTTCTAATTGTCTCCACGACACCTTGGTTTGCTGACATTGCTAATTTTCTTGCTACAGGAAAAATTCCTTCTCAATGGAGCACACAAGATAAAAGGAAGTTTCTGAATGAGGTAAAGAAGTTCTATTGGGATGACCCTTACTTGTTCAAATATTGTCCTGATCAGATTTTTCGAAGATGCATTCCCGAAAATGAGGTAAGTAGTGTAATTAAGTTTTGTCATTCCGAGGCATGTGGTGGTCATTTTTCATCAAAGAAAACTGCTGCAAAAATTTTACAGTGTGGATTTTACTGGCCAACTTTGTTCAAAGATGCACATAATTTTTGCAAGTCATGTGAAAGTTGTCAAAAATTAGGTTCCATTTCGAAAAGAAACATGATGCCTTTGAACCCAATTCTTGTAATTGAAATTTTTGACTGTTGGGGTATTGATTTCATGGGACCATTTCCACCATCTTTTGGTTTCTTATACATTTTAGTTGCAATAGATTATGTTTCAAAGTGGATAGAGGCAATTCCATGTCGAAATAATGATCACAAAACAGTGATTAAATTTTTAAAAGAAAATATTTTGAGTCGATTTGGAATTCCTCGATCTATCATAAGCGATGGGGGAACACATTTTTGCAACAAGGTTTTTGAAACATTAATGAAGAAATATGCCATTACACACAAAGTTGCAACCCCTTATCACCCGCAGACAAATGGACAGGTAGAATTAGCAAATAGGGAGATTAAACAAATTTTGGAAAAGACAGTTAATCCAAATCGCAAAGATTGGTCTCTTAGACTTAACGATGCATTATGGGCCTATCGAACAGCTTTTAAAACAGCATTGGGCATGTCTCCTTATAGGCTAGTTTATGGAAAACCTTGTCATTTACCTGTGGAACTTGAGCATAAAGCATATTGGACCATTAAAATGTTCAACTCAAACCTTGATGACGCTTCTAATTTACGAAAATTACAAATAAATGAACTTGAGGAACTCAGAAATGATGCATATGAGAATTCTAAAATTCATAAAGAAAGAACTAAAGCCTTTCATGACAAGTTAATTTCAAGAAAAACATTTAATGTTGGGCAAAAAGTTCTACTTTATAATTCTAGACTTCACATATTTCCTGGTAAGTTGAGATCAAGATGGACTGGCCCATTTGTGGTTAAGCATGTGTATCATTATGGAGCAGTTGACATTGAGAATCCTCAAAATGGTAACGTATTCAAGGTAAATGGACAAAGACTCAAACTCTTTTTGGAAAATCATGTTACTCAAGAAGAGGTTGTTTTTCTTTCTGATCCTTGTTTTGAAAATAACTAGATGTAAATATAATTTTTACTAATCTTCAAAAAAAAAAAAAAAAAAAAAAAATTCATTTTTTTCCCGGTTAAATGGCGGATAACGGTACTCCGTGATTATTTAAGTCGGTTCCATCAGCTACCCACAAAACTGATATTGTATATAAATTTCTCTTTCATTTTATTTTATTTCATTTTTTTTTCAGGATGGATGATATTCTCAAAAGATTGCAGAAACGATTTCCTCCTTTTCCTCGGAATATTTTACTGAAGCTTTACCAAGTTCGATTAGAAAGATTAAGAATGCTTATGCACAAAGGGATTCCTGAAGATATACGTTGGATAATTGAAGCCAAGGTACGTGAAGATGAATATCTTCCTATTTTGCATTTACCAGGTACAGGTAGAAGTACTTATGCAAAGAAGCGACGAGCAAAGCGCATGAGTTCAAATTGCCACAAATGTGCACGATGGACGTGTAACGGTAAATGTCGTTCTATTGGGATTCCGTCCTCTAATCGAGATGATAAAATTGAATTCATTAAGGATGGACTGAGTAAGGAGAATTTGGGTAATATCCAACTTTCTCTTGAGACGCATCCTAATGGAGACGTACAAAGAGAAATTCTTGATTTATGGTCGCAATTCCAAAAGGAATGGCAACATCTTGGGAATCTGATGTTAAAAGACCCTGTTTGCCAGCTTGTAAGAAAACTGGATGGGAAGCATATCCTCGAATCATAGAAGGCGTTTAAGCCGTTTCTGGACGTAAAACCAGAGGAAGATGCCAAATACACTTTCGGCAACATTATTACTTTTGACTTTTACGGTTGATTTTTCTTCTCTTTTTGATTTTCTTCCTGAAATCACGCAAAAATCTTTTGTTAGGTTAACATTTTCTTCTGACAGGTCAAATACACTTTCGGCGACATTATTACTCTTGTCTGATTCACTACTCAGTCCTCTATATATTACACCATGTACTCATTCTCTTTCAGGCACTCGAAAAAGAAAAAAAAATGGAAAGCACTTCGTCCCAGCGCATTAAAAAAATTTGTGTCTTTGGAGGTGCTTATCCAGGGAAAAATAACATATTCGCTGATGAAGCCATAAGAGTTGGAGTAATACTTGCCCAACAAAAGATCCACTTGATTTATGGAGGCGGTAGTACGGGTTTAATGGGAGCAGTCGCTACAGCAGCACACGCCGGAGGAAGTCCAGTTCTAGGAATCGTGCCAAAACTATTCACAGATTTTTGTGGACCTACCGTGGGTAAGGAAATACAAGTCTGGAGTATCCCTGAACGGATAACAATCATGTACCATTCTGCCGATGCATTCATTGCCTTACCAGGAGGTCTGGGTACATTGGAAGAAATAGCTTGCGTGGCTTCTTGGTCATCTTTGGTCACAAATAAGAAACCCATTGGTTTGCTTAATATTAATGGTTATTTTAGTAATTTACTTTCATATTTAGATAATGCTGTGGATAATGGATTCATGTTTTCAGAGGCAAGGAGAACCATAATTTCTGCTACAACCATTGAAGATTTACTCAAAAAGCTACAAGCTTATGAGTGTTTATCTGCTACGGTTGTTTCGCAAATGCTCGGAAAAAGAAAAAGAGATATGGACGAGCAAGGAGTGGATTGCACTTTGTCTTTGTGACATTATCTAACATTTTGCTTGTTGTGTCTCAGTTATAATAAGTGGTTAGCAACCTCTGCAGGTAATATCTCCTAAATTCTACCTTTAAAATTTGACATTGGGGACAATGTCATATTTTAGTAGGGGGTAAGGGACATATTTTGCTAAAAAAAAAAAAGCATGTTTAGACTTAGTGTGTTTTTTTTTTTAGTTACTTTCAATACAATGATGAGATATGAATTGCATAAGTCTAAAACAGATTTATTAGTGAGAAGATTTTCATGAGAATTGAGCTTGATGTCAACCTTTTTATGAGCCAATGTTAATATGATATGTTGATTGAGAAAGAAGCATGTTTAGACTTAATCTGACTTGTATAATCATCTTTGTGAGTTTTTGAGCCTATAATGATTGATGCATTATACAAATCAATCTAATTTCTTTCTTGAGTGCTCTTATGATTACATGATTCTCTAGAACTTGCTTTAAACCGTTTGAGACTATATTGATACATGTGACAACATGAATATGATAGAGGCATTAGGATTATAACCAGAGCCAAACAGCCATCCATTATTAATGTTCTACGAGAACATCCCCACTAGTGAGCCAATTTGAGCCTACATTAAATATGATGTTTTATTGGTAACCACAACTTACACCTAGCCTAAATATGCTTATATCCTTACCCTTGTTCTAAAGATGAATTTTATATTTTGAGACATATTGCAAAAAAACAAGGGATATTTTTATTTAAAAATTTGGGTTAGAAACAAGAGATAAGTGTGGGGGAAAGAAAAGAAAAGAAAAAGTCAAGAGAAAAAGAAAGGGATCATTGTCAAATACATTCCCATATTAAAAAAAAAAAAAAAAAAAATCTTCTCTTGAACTTCTAGAAAAAGATGTTACAAAGTTGGTTAGAATGATGCAAAGGCTCAACATGAATATTTAGCCTATGTTATTATGTGCTTTATAAGAGTTTTGAGAAGTTTTATTTGTATGATCTTATTATGTCTCTAAAATCTATGAACTCTTTGGAACCTTTGTGATATCTTTATCCTTTTGTTCTTTAACCACATTATAACCCTTTGGCCCCATTACAACCTTGAATAAAGACCTCTTGATTTATGAAGTTGTATGATCTAAATAGTGGAGAATAGGTGGACAAGCAAGCATATGGTAGAAGTGTTTTCATGAGATTGATTGAGTGTAAACACTTTACCACTACTTTAAAGAGTGAAAATCAAGAGAGTATCCCATGTGAGAAGTTGAGATTAAGTTTGAATATACACTATTTTGATTGAAATATGTTATGTTATTATTGGCTTAACTCAAACTATTTACATTCAAGCAAGATTTTTTGTGAATTTCTTTAAGCTATTGATTAGTTTTTAAGACTTGTCCAATGATTATCTCTAATTTATATTGGAAGGATTAGTTATAATTATTATTTTTAGTTTTTCTTATGTCTTCAATGTTTGTGGGTATCGTCCTAGTAAACCCTCACGAGACTAAACTCGTCCACTAGGGACACCTAGGGGTTTAAAGGCTTGTGTCACATGCTAAGTGCCACCGTGATTTCCTACGAAAATGGATTAGATTAGATTTTCTTATTTTATTGAGTCGTTGCTAGGGACTAGCAACAATCTAAGTATGGGGGTGTGATAACTCGTATAATTATATAGTTTTTAGTTATGTTTTATTATTGTTTTGTGTCAAATACGAGTTATTATTGTTTAGTCTAATTGTGTTTATGATCTTTTATATTTTTATGTAATTTGGTGTTTTTCACAAGTTTCTTTGAGTGATTTCAGATTACTAGAATTAAGGGCAAATCCAGTTCAGTTCCAGTTCCGACACCTTTTGCCATATCAGCTATATCTCGAGTTTCACTGAAGCAATAAGGCTGAACTTTGTATCCCTGCAAAGCTAAGAGGCATATCTATCTTTTTCATGTTTTACACTTCTTGAAACGGAGTCGTTTTCCCTAGCGAAATCGACCATCAAGTTGGCTGATGTGCAATGACGTCTGTTCTGCACCGTTTTGGTATTTTGACCATATCTCCCGATCCACGTGCGCAAATGATCTGATTCCAACGGCTATGGATCCGTAACTGATAGGGGTATATTTTTCTAGAAGACCATTTTATCAGATCGAGCCTCCAACATTGACAAAATCGACCATCAAGCTGGCTGATCAGAATTGTCATACAATATGACGAAAATTGTTAGAAAAATGCACCCACCTATTATACCTACCTTTGAAATTTGTAAAGCTTGTCTCTTGTCATTTAGCCCTCCAAAATGTGTATAAATAGAGGGCCTTGGATGAGTATTGGGATACAATTATACATTGGTAGGATAGCCATTGTAATAAAATTCTCTAAGTTTTCTTTTTCTTTCCTTTCTCTAGTTTTCTTTTTCTTCTTACATTTCTTTTCATTTTATTCATATCCAGTATGTGTTTCTAATCATATTGTTGAGGTGATGAGGTGAAGCTCTTGGTAAATGCTAAGGTTAGTCTCTTAAACATGAGCTAAAATGAATCATCATTTATAAGCACTAGCATAGATAATATTTTCTTTTGGTTTAAAATCATACTTGCAAAGTAGAGATCTTGATTCATTATTGACAATGAAAATGGCACAGTAAATGCTTGGTTTCATAACCTTGATTTGTTGTAGACATATACCTTGGCATAAGGAATGCTTGGACTCTTTTTATGAGTTTTGAGGACACCAAATGAACATAATATCATATGCTATGGACGTTGGACAATTTGGACTGAATTGCTAAACCTTCCGATTGGAACCTCCCTTATGTGTGGATTTCAATTGTGTAATAAAACAAGATTAATCTTAGCATAACACCAAGAGTGGATTCTCTAACCTCAACATCTTTTCTTATTGTTTTTTATATCTTGTTTAATTTCTTTTATATTTTGTTTATGTTGTTCTCTAATATCTTGTTTATCTTATTTTGTTGTTGATTCCCTAATATCTTGTTTACTTTCTTTGTCTTATATATTTATAAACTTATACTTACTAATACGCTTCCCTGTGGTTCGACCTCGGACACCCGAGAATTTATTACTTGAACATAACCTGCACTTGGGTTTACAACTCTTAATTGAGTCACCATCATTACCATTTAACAAAACTGTTTTGTTCTTTGAATTGTTTTGATCCGATTGTCACTAACCGAAATTGTGAGATTTGCTTTTGTAGTGTTTCGGTGAAGGCAGCATCTTATTCATGGATAATTCTTTTTGATTAATTGGTTTAAAACTATTTTAAACTGATTAATGCAAAGGCGAAAGTTTGGCAGCAATTGCAAATTGTCTATGCCTTCTATGCACCGACTTTAGTGTTGTTTTGATGCTGAAAAATTATAGATTTTTCTTTGCTATTTTTAATGCAGTGTTTGATGATTTTATAGGTTTTAAAATTGCTTAGAATTGTTCTTTGCAAGCCTAAAAGATCATAAACTGAATGGGCATTGAAAACGTTTCAACACAGTGAAAAGAGGAGAGAGAGAGACGATGACAAAAGGAGACGGTGGTTAATGCCTGTAGCCGCAGCCTGTGCCTTTTTCCCCGTTAGGGTTGTTGATTGCCTCTGCTTGTTCACTGCATATGTATTTTCGGCAATATTGAGTTACCAAGGTTGTAGTGTCCTCGTTGAATTGGTGACCATGGTGATATTGTTGAATTAATTCTATCAAACCACCAATGTAAGAATTTACATGTTATAAATTTCCAAATAAATTGTTTAATTGGATGATAATTTAATTAAAGGAAATAATCTTAATTGGATTAGGATTTATTTTAATGAGATTAGAATAAATATTAATTATTTTCTTTAAATTAAATTATGGATCAAATATAATTAATGAATGGTAACTAGAGATTAAAGCATTGTTTATATGTTCATAAATTGATTGTGAATGTATGGGATGATTATGGACTTAGACCCAATATGATTGTGGATGGTTAGATTTATTCATGGATTTTATTATTAATAGGGACTGCGTGCCCTGCCTTATCTCTTATTTTCTGGAGTTGTAAAAAAAATTTGCTTACCTAATTTCCCTCAAATATAACTTGAGGTTTCTTTATTGCAAATGTAATTAGTTACATCAAAGTGTAAAATTAGGATTAGTTAGGAATGATTTTTGTAACTTGAAGATGAAGATTAAAGGCGTCTTGAAAAACGAGGAGGTTACAAGCAAGCTTTTGAAGACTATGTATGTAATCACTTGGGAATTTGACCAACTGATTTCCTTTGATGGCTCAAGGAAATTATAGTAGAAAGTTGATGGAAACTCAATTAAGGTCGAACCACAGGGAAGCGTATTAGTAAGTATAAGTTTATAAATATATAAGAAAAAGAAAGTAAACAAGATATTAGGGAATCAACAACAAAACAAAATAAACAAGATATTAGAGAACAAAATAAATAAAATAACATAAAAGAAATTAAACAAAATATAAAAAACAATAAGAAAAGATGTTGAGGTTAGAGAATCCACTCTTGGTGTTATGCTAAGATTAATCTTGTTTTATTACACAATTGAAATTCACACATAAGGGAGATTCCAATCGGAAGGTTTAGCAATTCAGTCCAAATTGTCCAACGTCCATAGCATATGATATTATGTTCATTTGGTGTCCTCAAAACTCACAAAAAGAGTCCAAGCATTCCTTATGCCAAGGTATATGTCTACAACAAATCAAGGTTATGAAACCAAGCATTTACTGTGCCATTTTCATTGTCAATAATGAATCAAGATCCCTACTTTGCAAGTATGATTTTAAACCAAAAGAAAATATTATCTATACTAAATGATGATTTATTTTAGCTCATGTTTAAGATACTAACCTTAGCATTTACCAAAAGCTTCACCTCATCACCTCAACAATATGATTAGCAACACATACTAGATATGAAGAAAATGAAAAGAAAAAGAAAGAAAAAGAAAACTAGAGAAAGGAAAGAAGAAGAAAACTTAGAGAATTACATTGCAATGGCTAATATCCTACCAATATATCAATTGTATCCCAATACTCATCCAAGGCCCTCTATTTATACACATTTTGGAGGGCTAAATGACAAGAGACAAGCTTTACAAATTTCAAAGGTAGGTATAATAGGTGGGTGCATTTTTCTAACAATTTTCGTCATATTGTATGACAATTCTGATCAGCCAGCTTGATGGTCGATTTTGTCAATGTTGGAGGCTCGATCTGGTAAAATGGTCTTCTAGAAAAATATACCCCTATCAGTTACGGATCTATAGCCGTTGGAATCAGCATATTTGCTGATGTGGATAAGACGATATGGGCAAAATACGAAAACAGGTCAGCACAGACGTCATTGCACATCAGCCAACTTGATGGTCGATTGCGCTAGGGAAAACGACTCCGTTTCAAGAAGTGTAAAACATGAAAAAGATAGATATACCTCTTAGCTTTGCATGGCTACAAATTTTAGCCTTATTGCTTCAGTGAAACTCGAGATATAGCTGATATGGCAAACGGTGTCGGAACTGGAACTGAACTGGATTTGCCTTTAATTCTAGTAATCTGAAATCACTCAAAGAAACTTGTGAAAAACACCAAATTACATAAAAATATAAAAGATCATAAACATAATTAGACTAAACAATAATAACTCGTATTTGACACAAAACAATAATAAAACATAACTAAAAACTATATAATTATACGAGTTATCACACCCCCACACTTAGATTGTTGCTAGTCCCTAGCAACGACTCAAAAAAAATAAAATAAGAAAATCTAATCTAATCCATTTTCGTAGGAAATCACGGTGGCACTTAGCATGTGACACAAGCCTTTAAACCCCTAGGTGTCACTAGTGGACGAGTTTAGTCTCGTGAGGGTTTGCTAGAACGATACCCACAAACATTGAAAAACTAAAATATAAGTAAACTACATACACTAAAAATATTTACTCCTAATCCTTTCAATATAAATTAGAGACAATCTTTGAACAAGTCTTGTAAACTAATCAATAGCTCAAAGAATTTCACAAAAAATCATGCTTGAATGTAAATAAATGAGTTAAGCCAATATTAACATAACATATTTCAATCAAAATAGTGCATATTCAACTTAATCTCAACTTCTCACTATACTCTCATGATTTTCACTCTTTAAAGTAGTGGTAAAGTGTTTACACTCAATCAATCTCATGAAAACAGTTCTACCATATGCTTGCTTGTCCACCTATTCTCCACTATTTAGATCATACAACTTCATAAATCAAGAGGTCTTTTTTCAAGGTTGTAATGGGGCCAAAGGGTTATAATGTGGTTAAAGAACAAAAGGATAAAGATATCACAAAGGTTCCAAAGAGTTCATAGATTTTAGAGACATAATAAGATCATACAAATAAAACTTCTCAAAACTCTTATAAAGCACATAATAACATAGGCTAAATATTCATGTTGAGCCTTTGCATCATTCTAACCAACTTTGTAACATCTTTTTCTAGAAGTTCAAGAGAAGATTTTTTTTTTTTTTTTTTAATATGGGAATGTATTTGACAATGATCCCTTTCTTTTTCTCTTGACTTTTTCTTTTCTTTTCTTCCCCCACACTTATCATTTGTTTCTAACCCAAATTTTCAACTAAAAATATCCCTTGTTTTTTTTTTTTTTTTTTTTTTTTTTTGCAATATGTCTCAAAATATACAAATTCATCTTTAGAACAAGGGTAAGGATATAAGTATATTTAGGCTAGGTGTAAGTTGTGGTTACCAATAAAACAGCATATTTAATGTAGGCTCAAATTGGCTCACTAGTGGGGATGTTCTCTTAGAACATTAATAATGGATGGCTGTTTGGCTCTGGTTATAATCCTAATGCCTCTATCATATTCATGTTGTCACATGTATCAATATAGTCTCAAACGGTTTCAAGCAAGTTCTAGAGAATCATGTAATCATAAGAGCTCTCAAGAAAGAAATTAGATTGATTTGTATAATGCATCAATCATTATAGGCTCAAAAACTCACAAGGATGATTATACAAGTCAGATTAAGTCTAAACATGCTTCTTTCTCAATCAACATATCATATTAACATTGGCTCATAAAAAGGTTGACATCAAGCTCAATTCTCATGAAAATCTTCTCACTAATAAATCTGTTTTAGACTTATGCAATTCATATCTCATCATTGTATTAAAAAGGAACTAGAACACATTAAAAAAATAATAATAATAATAAAGACTCATAAAAAAAAATAGTAGACAAAAATAAAAGAAATCCTAAATCGTTCCCCCCACACTTAATTCTTACATTGTCCTCAATGTAAGTCTATTAACCCAAATGAAAGAATCATGTGTAAGAGAAAAGAACTAATAACATAAGAATAGGAATAACTAAGACTCAAAACAAAACAAACTCATGCAACCAAAATAATCCTAAAATACTTAACAAAAATTAACAAGTAAACATAAAAAGATTAAAATCAAACTGACAAGGTATGTCTCAAGTCTCCCTTACTCAGACCTTGTTCAGAATGAATACTTCTAAATGGCTTAAAACACATCAAATTTTTTTTTTTTTTTAAATTAGCAAAATATGTCCCTTACCCCCTACTAAAGGTAGAATTTAGGAGATATTACCTGCAGAGGTTGCTAACCACTTATTATAACTGAGACACAACAAAAAAAATGTTAGATAATGTCACAAAGACAGAGTGCAATCCACTCCTTGCTCGTCCATATCTCTTTTTCTTTTTCCGAGCGTTTGCGAAACAACCGTAGCAGATAAATACTCATAAGCTTGGAGCTTTTTGAGTAAATCTTCAATGGTTGTAGCAGAAATTATGGTTCTCCTTGCCTCTGAAAACATGAATCCATTATCCACAGCATTATCTAAATATGAAAGCAAATTACTAAAATAACCATTAATATTAAGCAAACCAATGGGTTTCTTATTCGTGACCAAAGATGACCAAGAAGCCACGCAAGCTATTTCTTCCAATGTACCCAAACCTCCTGGTAAAGCAATAAATGCATCGGCAGAATGGTACATGATTGTCATCCGTTCAGGGATACTCCAGACTTGTATTTCTTTACCCATGGTAGGTCCACAAAAATCTGTGAATAGTTTTGGCACGATCCCTAGAACTGGACTTCCTCCGGCGTGTGCTGCTGTAGCGACTGCTCCCATTAGACCCGTACTACCGCCTCCATAAATCAACTGGATCTTTTGTTGGGCAAGTATTACTCCAACTCTTATGGCTTCATCAGCGAATATGTTATTTTTCCCTGGATAAGCACCTCCAAAGACACAAATTTTTTTAATGCGCTGGGACGAAGTACTTTCCATTTTTTTTCGAGTGCCTAAAAGAGAATGAGTACATGGTGTAATATATAGAGGACTGAGTAGTGAATCAGACAAGAGTAATAATGTCGCCGAAAGTGTAGTTGACCTGTCAGAAGAAAATGTTAACCTAACAAAAGATTTTTGCGTGATTTCAGGAAGAAAATCAAAAAGAGAAGAAAAATCAACCGTAAAAGACCAATGCAAAAAAAAAAAAAAAAAAAAAAAAAAAAAAAAGAGAATAATTACACAAATCTAACAACACGTAAATTAAACCGAAATGAAGTTATTACAAATCAAACCAAAAGTTGAGAAGTTATTTATTGTAGTTGTGATTGTGGCTCACATCTTCCTCTTGTTTTACGTCCAGAAACGGCTTAAACGCCTTCTATGAGTCGAGGATATGCTTCCCATCCAGTTTTCTTACAAGCTGGCAAACAAGGTCTTTTAACATCAGATTCCCAAGATGTTGCCATTCCCTTTGGAATTGCGGCCATAAATCAAGAATTTCTCTTTGTACGTCTCCACTAGGATGCGTCTCAAGAGAAAGTTGGATATTACCCAAATTCTCCTTACTCAGTCCATCCTTAATGAATTCAATTTTATCATCTCGATTAGAGGACGGAATCCCAATAGAACGACATTTACCGTTACACGTCCATCGTGCACATGGTAGGAGTTGTATTAGAAAGATTACCTGAAAAAGTTTCACAATAAAATCTAACTAAACGACGAGATCTAAAATCACGTCGCCAAACAAGCATAAAACAAAGTTAATATACAGATTAGGCGGTATAACCAGCCAATAAAACAAAGTTAATATACAATATAAATATAAATATATAGAAAATTAGGCGGTATAACCAGCCAAAATAAATCAAAGTTAATATACAAATTAGGCGGTATAACCAGCCAATAAAAATAAATATACTTATAAACTTATATACTTAGTATTGCCTCCCCGGCAACGGCGCCAAAAACTTGATGGAAACTCAATTAAGAGTTGTAAACCCAAGTGCAGGTTATGTTCAAGTAATAAATTCTCGGGTGTCCGAGGTCGAACCACAGGGAAGCGTATTAGTAAGTATAAGTTTATAAATATATAAGAAAAAGAAAGTAAACAAGATATTAGGGAATCAACAACAAAACAAAATAAACAAGATATTAGAGAACAAAATAAATAAAATAACATAAAAGAAATTAAACAAAATATAAAAAACAATAAGAAAAGATGTTGAGGTTAGAGAATCCACTCTTGGTGTTATGCTAAGATTAATCTTGTTTTATTACACAATTGAAATTCACACATAAGGGAGATTCCAATAGGAAGGTTTAGCAATTCAGTCCAAATTGTCCAACGTCCATAGCATATGATATTATGTTCATTTGGTGTCCTCAAAACTCACAAAAAGAGTCCAAGCATTCCTTATGCCAAGGTATATGTCTACAACAAATCAAGGTTATGAAACCAAGCATTTACTGTGCCATTTTCATTGTCAATAATGAATCAAGATCCCTACTTTGCAAGTATGATTTTAAACCAAAAGAAAATATTATCTATACTAAATGATGATTTATTTTAGCTCATGTTTAAGAGACTAACCTTAGCATTTACCAAAAGCTTCACCTCATCACCTCAACAATATGATTAGCAACACATACTAGATATGAAGAAAATGAAAAGAAAAAGAAAGAAAAAGAAAACTAGAGAAAGGAAAGAAGAAGAAAACTTAGAGAATTACATTGCAATGGATAATATCCTACCAATATATCAATTGTATCCCAATACTCATCCAAGGCCCTCTATTTATACACATTTTGGAGGGCTAAATGACAAGAGACAAGCTTTACAAATTTCAAAGGTAGGTATAATAGGTGGGTGCATTTTTCTAACAATTTTCGTCATATTGTATGACAATTCTGATCAGCCAGCTTGATGGTCGATTTTGTCAATGTTGGAGGCTCGATCTGGTAAAATGGTCTTCTAGAAAAATATACCCCTATCAGTTACGGATCTATAGCCGTTGGAATCAGCGTATTTGCTGATGTGGATAAGAAGATATGGGCAAAATACGAAAACAGGTCAGCACAGACGTCATTGCACATCAGCCAACTTGATGGTCGATTTCGCTAGGGAAAACGACTCCGTTTCAAGAAGTGTAAAACATTAAAAAGATAGATATGCCTCTTAGCTTTGCATGGCTACAAATTTTAGCCTTATTGCTTCAGTGAAACTCGAGATATAGCTGATATGGCAAACGGTGTCGGAACTGGAACTGAACTGGATTTGCCCTTAATTCTAGTAATCTGAAATCACTCAAAGAAACTTGTGAAAAACACCAAATTACATAAAAATATAAAAGATCATAAACATAATTAGACTAAACAATAATAACTCGTATTTGACACAAAACAATAATAAAACATAACTAAAAACTATATAATTATACGAGTTATCAAAAGTCCATAATCATCCAAGTAGAAAGCATGTTATAGATTTATTTTTATGCGATATTATAAATGCTATGCATGCCTGATATGATGAGACTTATTTGTAAAGAACCAAGAAATCCCTCAATACAATATTGAGTCACATGTTTCGCTTGATAAAGTTGTCTTCCATCATCATAACAAGATAACCATAGTTCTTCCAGTAGGAGGCTTGTTGAGTCACTCAAGGTCAAACTACTGTACGAATATGTTTGAGTTATAATGATGGGTCTTACTCAACTAATACCATGTTGTCCGGATGCACGAAACTTGACTGCATGGTGTTAGAGACAAAGTTAGGCGAAGTACATATGATGTGCTTAGAAAAGGAGTTGTCACCTAACTGATCTGGGAGTTGCATAGAGATGTAATTGATAAGTTATGTTATCTACCCAACTAGGCTTGCTGTAATTTGTTGAGTCACTCAAGGTTGCAACATGTTGAAAGGGATCCCAGCCCACTAGAAATACTTTGAAGAGATTTTCGAATAATAGTGAGGGCTATTATCTCAAAAAATTAGTGGGAGAACCAATAAGAGATATAATACCTCATCTTGAATGGTTTAAATACATGAAATAACTAATACATGTTTTTTCCATATTAGGTTGTTGAAAAATGGTTAATACTTTAACTGCACTGCGCGCATTTTAAATGTCATAAGTCCAAAATGTTTGGATTGGTACATAAGATTGAGAAGCGTTCTCAATGAAAGAAAGGTTGCTTTCTTGACAAGTCAAGAAGAACTTATAGAAGTTTCTGGATTGACTGTGTTAATGATTGAATTGAATCTTTCTACTGTTAATTTGATTCCTGGATAATTGATTCAAGATGCGGTTCACATTTGTGTAATGACATTACAATGTTGAAAAGAAGTAGAAAGTTAAGCAAAGATGAAGTAGTTCTAAGAGTAGGCAATGATGCAAAAGTTGCAGCATTGGCCGTAGGAACATGTACTTTACCTTTGCTGTCTGGCGTGATATTGGAACTGAAAGAGTGTTACTTTGTTCCAATATTGTCTAGAAAAATCATTTCGGTATCATACCTCACTGTTAATGATGGTTTCAAGATAAGAATGAAGGGCAATAGTTGCTCCATCATTCTTAAAGACATACATTATGGACTGTCAACATTAAATAATGGTTTATATGTTTTGGATCCACAAATGCCAGTGTTCAATATAAATGTCAAGAAAGCAAGAAAGAATGATCCAAGTAAGACCTACATGTGGCACTGTCGACTTGGTCATATCAATGAGACAAGAATATCCAAATTGCATAAACATGGTTATTTGGAACCCTTTGATTATGAATCATATTGGACATGCGAATGTTGTCTCCTCGGTAAGATGACCAAGACTCCCTTACAGGAAAGGGTGAAAGAGCTGGTGTTTTAATGGGCTTAATATATTCAGATGTATTCGGGCCACTAAGCACAGCTGCTAGAGGAGGTTACTCATACTTCATAACCTTTATTGATGATCATTCAAGATTTGATTACGTGTACCTAATGAGGTACAAGTCTGAAGCTTTTGAAAAGTTCAAAGAGTTCAGAGCTGAAGTAGAGAAACAAACTGGTAAAAATATTTTGGCTCTTAGATTAGATCGATGAGGAGAATATTTAACTCAGAATTTCTTGGATCATTTGACAAAAAATGGAATTCTGTCGCAATGGACTCCTCCTGGAACTCCTCAACATAATAGAGTGTCCTAGAGGAGAAATCGAACCTTGTTGGACATGGTTCGGTCCATGATGTCTAAGGTTGAGCTTTCGATATCTTTTTGGGATATGCCTTAGAGACTAAAGATTACCTTCTAAATAGGGTTCCAAGCAAGTCGGTATTAAGGTACCATATGAGTTATGGAATGGCAAGAAGCCCTGTTTATCTTATCTAAAGATTTAGGGATGCACTGCTTATGTGAAGCGTGCACCTTCTCATAAGCTGGGAGCTAGATCAGAAAAATATAAGTTTGTGGGATATCCTAAAGAGACTGTTGGATATTACTTTTACAGTCCTACTGATCAAAAGGTGTTTGTATCAAAACACGCTGCTTTTTTAGAGAAAGAGTTTATACTAGAAGGATTCAGTGGGAGTAAGGTAGAACTTGAAGAAGTTCAAGACCAAAACTGACTTTCCCTTAGATCCTGAGCCATTGGTTGAAGTATTGGATGCTCGAATTGATGCTTAAGAAACACAAATACTCCAAAGGTCTAGTAGGGTGAGGCAAACACCAATAAGATATGGATTACTTTTAGAAAGAGATGGTTTTCCCATTGATAATGAACCTGCTACATATAAGGAATCGATGTCTGACATCAATTCCAAAAAATGGCTTGAAGCCATGAAATCTAAAATGGATGCCATGGAAGTCAACCAAGTTTGGACTTTAGTTGATCCACCTGAAGAGATAAAACCCATAAGGTGTAAATGGGTCTTTAAGATAAAGACAGACATGGATGGCAACATACAAACGTATAAGGCCAGATTGGTAGCAAAAGGTTATAATCAAGTTGAAGGTATTGATTTTGAAGAAACCTTTTCAGCAGTTGCCATGGTTAAATCCATTAGGATTATGCTTGCTATTGTTGCATACCATGATTATGAAATATGGAAAATGGATGTAAAAACTACATTCCTTAACGGGAATTTGCAAGAGGAGGTGTATATGACACAACCTGAAGGTTTTTCATCCAAGGCCAGCTCTAATAAGGTATGCAAGCTGCAAAACTCCATTTATGGACTAAAGCAAGCATCTCGGAGTTGGAACATTAGATTTGATGAAACAATTAGAGAATTTGGTTTCATTAAGAATCCTGATGAACCATGTGTTTATAAAAAGGTTAACAAAAATGTTGTTGTATTCCTAGTGCTATATGTTGACAACATATTTCTTATAGGAAATGATGTACCTATGCTTCAGACAACCAAAGTCTGGCTTTCCAAACAATTCTTCATGAAAGATTTAGGAGAAGCAGCATATATTCTGGGAATTAAGATCTATAGAGATAGATCGAAAAGGCTGCTTGGATTGTCCCAATCCATTTACATAGACAAGTTGCTAAAGAGGTTTAGCATGGATATCTCCAAAAGAGGTAACTTGCCTATGTTACATTGTATACATCTCTCGAAAGAGATGTGTCCTAAAACAATTGAAGAGAGGACACAAATGGATAAGATCCCATATGCTTCGGCAATTGGATCTATCATGTATGCCATGTTGTGTACGAGACCAGATGTATCGTACGCTCTGAGTGTCACGAGCAGATACCAAAGCAATCCTGGTGTAAGCCCTGCGAGCCAATCTAGTTAGGCTTGTAGGACACTACTTATATATTTCGTGTATTGCACATTATAGTTTTTAATTATAATTGAGGTATTCTTTATCCATAAGTTTTGTTATAATTTGTTATAAATAACCTGTGAAGATAAAGCCCATGAAACACAATGGCCTTGCAAAGGAATTGTAAGGAGTTACAGTTATGAGGATCCTTATGCATCAAAGCCGTGTTTCTAAAAATATTCCTGGTCATTGTATTGTCAAGACAGGGCATTGATAATGCTCAAATACTGGCATATGTTAAGCCTTCATGCACATGATGCATGCAACCAATCTCATAGGTTGAAAGTATAGTGATACTTGGGGATAACATATGGGTGCTTGTTAGTTGAACAAGTTCACTGAACATGACCCGCTATGAGAGTTCCATTTTGTACCTCACTCAAGTGTCTATGGAAAATACTCTCATGTGTCAATAGTGTAAGTAATCCTTTGACTTGTGACACCAAGTCATCTTGTATGTGAATTGTCATACTTAGATTTCATCAAGAACAGGTCCCGACAAGGGTTGCTTATAGTAGGATGTTACTGGGTATGACATGAAGCATACGAAGATGGATGAATGGTCCAGAGAGGATTCATCACCCCAAGTGATATGAGGGGACATATCTCACATGTTTCTGGCTTATATTAACTTATGAAAGTCCTTGGCCAAGGCAATATTTAAGGAGTTAATATTAAAGCTGCAGGACTAATATGGAATTGGGCAAAGAGTAGACACTGAACCATGCTCTTTCCTATCCCGGGATATTTGATAAAGGAATCAAATTACACAGACATATTGTACACGAAAGGCTTGTCGAACCTTGTTGACTCTCTCGGCATTTGGCTGGTCATGATGCATTGCTAGATGCCGCTCAAGATCTATAAATATGAATTGGAAATTATTAAATGAATTTAATTTATATTTATTACCAACATGTTGGGGGCCTAATGGGTCACAAACAAAAGGTGATTAATGGAATTAAAATGAGATTGGGCTAGATTAAATATTCATTAAGTATAAAGGACTTATTATGAATATTTAATAATATACAAGGTCTTTAGTGCAATAAGTCCAATAGTTGGCATACACTAAACTTTGTTATATAAGTCTAATGTTTTTGTCGCCCTCCTTAACCCTGGAAGTCGCCGCACGCCTCTCACTCTCTCTGGCTGAGGTTCGGCCGCATAGGTGAAGAGGCGAAAAAATTCAATTCTTCTTGATGTCTTCTGAATCGGCTGACTAGAGTTCTAAGGAGGAAGGTTTCTCACAACCAAGACAACTAGCATTGTCTTTGGCAAACCATAATCTCAACCTTGTGAAGGTTTTCGAGTCGCCTGTGTGGATTATTGTTAGAGGCCGGACAATTGGACGACTTTGGTTTGGGGCAACCGGGCTCGGTGTACAAGAACAAGAGGACCTGCGATCTGACTTGATATTTCGACAATCTCAATATCTGAGGTATGAGATTCGGTTCGTTATTTGTTCTCGACAGGATGATAGTTTTTGAATTCATAAGCAGATCCATGGAGGGATTTAGACTTTCTTTCTTTTGTTTTATTCCGCTGCGTTGTTTGATTTAACTTGTAGATTAAATTTTACATGATCTCTATTTGAGTATGATCTGAATCCCAACAAATGCTTCATGATGCAAATGCAGAAATTAAAGATGCAAATGCTTCTTGTTGCAGATGCAGAAATTAAAGATGCAAATGCTTCTTGTTGCAGAAGCAATGACTACCAAATATGCAAATGCTTTATGGTGCAAATGCATAGATTATCAATGTACAAATGCATCTGTATGATGCAAATGCAGATGTCCTTGGATTGATGTAACTGACTTCATGGAATGATGCAGATGCAAAGATCAATACTATGCAAATGCTTCTAAATGATACAAATGCAGAGATTAACAGTGTGCAAATGCTTCTATATGATGCAAATGCAAATGTCCTTGGATTGATGCAAATTCTTCTGAATGGTGCAAATGCAAAGATTAAAAGTGCGCAAATGCTTTTGAATGGTGCAAATGCAGAGATTATCAATGTGCAAATGCCTTTGTATGATGCAAATGCAGATATCCTTAGATTGATGCAAATGCTTCATAAAATGATGCGGATGTAAATATTAATACTGATGCAGATGCTTCATGAAAAGATGCAAATGCAACAACGAATCGTGTTCATGTAAAAGGTTCATGAATGGTGTAACTACAGTTACCACACAATAATGAAGATGCAATGATCCTAGAAATGATGCAATTGCTCGAGATGATGCAAATGAAAATATCCATGAAGGATGTAGATGTAATGGTAAAATACAGATGTTCATAGAACGGTGCAAATGCAAATACCCATGAATTACACAAATGCTTCCTGACACAGTGCAGATGCAAAGCTCAATAAGGAGGTAACTGCTCATGAATGATGCAAATGTCCCCCATTATTTTTCTAGGCCTCGACTTAACCTTTCCAATTCAATTTTCCCTTTCAAATCAGAGTGTATCTTGAACACTCATGCCCCATAAGAGATCATTCCCTTTTCAGTCTTTGGCTATCTCTTTACCTCAACAGTTTTCAAACTCTTATCCACAGAAGTCTAAGCCAGATGTTCATTTTTCTTCACATTTCCAGGAGTCAAGACCTACCTCAATAGTCTCATACCTTTGGGTTAGAAAAACTTTTGTCTCATGTCAACATCAAAAATGGTTATTTCCAAAAATATTTTTATTTCTTTTCCCTTTTTAGAAAGAATTGCTCATTTAATGAAAACTTCTGAGTCAAAAATATTAACCTCATAGTGTAATGTACAAATCTCTTGAAGACTGATGATCACTGTTAGAAATTTTTCTGAATGTCAAATTTTTTTTTCAACTTGAATTGAGAGGCTTGGTACAACAGGATTACGGTTGATCGAAGAAAACTTCAGAACAAGAAAAATATATGTCCCTTCTAGGCTCACAAATAGAACAGGTTTTATAAAACATGAATTCCTTGAGAATCAAACAAATTCAACATTCTTTTAGTTTCCAGATCATGGCGTTTTGAAAAGCATCAAGATTGGCCGGGATATTTAAACTGGAAAGTTAATTTTGGAGGGAAAAAGGTCTCAGTTTTTTAAGTCAATCCTCTAAATGAGAGTTGACAATTTTAGGGGGTTCAGGAATTCTTAAATGTTCCTCGATTTCTTCAAGATGACTTCCTCTTTTGTTATGGATTCGATAATACCATGAGTGGCATCAAAAATTTCCTCTTGTTTCGCTCTATACTGCCCATTTTTGAGTTTTCACCCAAGAGCTTCATTGTTTCTTTTCTTTTTTTTTTTTATTGTTCCACCATGTATCTGAGAATGATAATTCGAAGAGATGAGATAAAATCTGAGGAAAAACTCTTCAAACTAAATATTCATGCTTGATCAAAATGGAATTTTAAAGCACGTAACGTAGGCTAAGGCTCGGGGTTCAAAAAAAAGGATAAATAGGTCCAAAATATGTGTTTGAGGGTAATCAGATCAAGGATCATTTCTTGAGGAGGATTTCTTTTGAAACATTTGTCCCTTCTGGACTTCTCTTTGACTTCTTTTGACTTTTTCTCCTTTTCTTCTTTGTTCTTGGCTTTTATTTTGTCATTTTTCACATTTTTCTTTTTCTGTTTTGTTCTTGGCTTTCAACTCGCCATCTTTTCTACAATTTTCTTTTCTTTCTTCCTTTGCATCTCTATTTTGACAGAGCGGGCCAGAACTTATTTGGGAGCTCAAATTACTTTGTATCTGTCTTTGAGTTAGGACTTATTTCCCCATAATCTTTGAGAAGATCTTTCCTCGCATTTGCACCCCAGTATAGAGGGTGATCCTTGATCAGGGTTCGAAGAAAAAAGAATTATTTCGGCTCAAAAGGGGTGACTATGAATAATTTATTTTTGTGAAAGGGATATGAAAGATGGCCATTTATCATATCAAGCACAAATATTCTCATTGAAAAGCAATCCTCAGGGGAATAGATAATCAGAATTTCATTTTGCACTTCGGAATCATCCGAATTCTCATATGCATGATATCACAATTTTTTTTTATCGCATGCCCGGATGCTTCATGCATTAATTCCTCCTTATCCACCATGTATCCATCATTTCATATATAATGCCCCAATTTGATTAACCATGAGAATGAGGAAGTATAGGTCTATATTGAAAAGGCTGAGTTTCAATCTTGGGTTTGTTTGAAGTGACAAGGAAGAATATGGCCCAAAAGATGTTTCTCTGGGGACATAGGATATTGTGCCCGAGGTGTCAATCATGAAGTGATATTTGGGAAATTTGTGTTTTGTAGTTATTGGAAAGGATGTGAATGGTTTTGGTGCAACCTTGATGCACATCAAATCAACATGATCTAGATTCTTGAAAGAATGTCTCATTTGTTTGAGTTTCCAAGGAGCTCGAAATTTTTTCGAAAAGTTTGTTCCATTGTTCATAGCCTAAGCTAGGATCTACATATTTGCTTATTTATGGTTCAAAATTTATATTCCTTGAAGCATTAGGTCTTTCAAGTGGTCTCGGTTTAAGGGATTTAAGCATAGAAAAGCCCAAAAAGAGGTGGGAGGGTATTAGGCCATTTCTAACAATGATCATCAATATTCTTCTAGACTTTCCCTTATCAAAACCTCCTTAATGTTTGTTTTTGCATATTCAAATCATTGTTAAAACACAATAAACACAAAAGCATTTTAAAATTCATTTATTCATTTATTTTATATGGATGTTAACATAAGACAAGTGCTTTCATCATGAGGCATAGAACTACATGCATCAGAAACTCCCCTCTTGACATGTTTTCCCATAATTCAAACCGACTATTCCTCGATACTCTTTTCAACCTTTTCATCTTCCTCCCCCATTATGACATCTACAATGGTCCCATCATGCCCATTCAGTGAATTCTCCATGTTGTTTGACCTTTGTTTCTTACCCACATCTAATCGCCCGTCATTGATGAGTGCTTGAACCTTCCATTTTAGGGATATGCAATTTTTTTGTGGAATGTCCTCGAATCCCAGAATGATAATCACAATATGTATTCTCGTCATACCAGCTCGGATATAGGGATTGAATAGGCTCCACTGGAACTTTAGTGAGGAGTTTCTCTTTGACCAGCTGTGGCAATAGTTTAGAGTAAGACATGAGGAGTGTCTCAAACCGATCTCTTTTTCGGATGTTCTTCAGCTTTCTCTGGTTGACAAGAGGTTGAATATTTGTTGGATATTGAGAGGCCATCGGATATGAATATAGACCCTAGGATATGTTATTCATAGCAGGACAAAGTGGTTGGTATGAGGGGGCCTTTAGATATGGGGCAAAGCCTCCTATAGCTTGGAAATCTTCCTCTTTCTTTTTGGGTGTCCTGTTTTTCTTTGCATTGGATGTTTTATCTCCTTCGAGTTTCCCAGTCTTGATAGCATTCTCAATCATTCCAAAGAGATTACCATGTTCGCAAAATTTTGCGTGGCATTGTCAACAAGTCTATCATAGTACGGGGCTCGCAGTGTATTCACAAAAAGGACAGTGGTTTCCTTGAGTCTGGGGTGGTAGTACTTGGGTGGCCATGTTCCTCCACCTCTGAGCATACTCTTTGAAGCTCTCAGTAACCTTTTTCTCCATATTTTGCAAAGTGAGACAATCAAGTGCCATATCGGTCAAGTGCTTCTATTGGATTAAAAATGCATTAGCCAAGTCATTCCAAGAGCGAGTTCGATCCTTGCTTAACTGATTATATACCACCTAATTGCGGATCCGCTGAGATTATCTTGAAAACAGTGGATCAAAAGCTTATCATTATTTGTATGGCCCGTCATCTTTCTGCAGAACAAAGTGATGTTGACTGATGGATCTGTGGCCCCATCATATTTCTCAAAGTTGGGAACCTTGAATTTAGGAGGAATGACTAAATCGGGGACCAAGCAATGTTCGTTTGCATCTACACTCCCAAATACATCTGTGTTTTCTAATGCTCAAAGCCTTTCATCTAATAACTGCTATTTCCCTTGGGGATTTGCCGACTCAGCCTTCTTCAATTCAGCCATTTTCAACTTTGCCTGTTCAGCTGGATCATCTAAGTTCAGGACGTTGATGGGATTAGCTGTGTTCTGAAAAGACTGGCCATCCAACATTAAGACCTCCATTTGATCCTTTTGTGCCTCCGACCTTTCTTTGGTGGCCAAGTTTTCAGTGTATCCCTTTCCCTTGATTGCGGCAGACACCAGTTCCATGAGCTTGGTCATTTGACCTCTAGACTCTATTTGAGACTTAGCCAATTGTTCTCGCAATTCTTCCTGTACCTTCTCCATTCTTTCCATTCGGGCAGCTTGTTCATAAGGTGCTCAATACTTCTTATACCACTTGTTTGAAATGGAAATTTCTTCAAAAACTCTTACAGCCAAGCCGACTTCTGTTTTATCCCTCCAAGTGTGTGTCATGATGAATGAGCCATGAATGTCGTGAATATAACATGATGCATGTAAAGAATAAACAAATCAATGCATGAACAAATATAGAAAAATCATGCTGGCTATGTTTGTCATGAATGCAACCTGATGCCAACATGATGCATGTAAAGAATAAACAAATCAATGCATGAACATACAGAGAAATCATGCTGACTATGTTTGTCATGAATGCAACCTGATGCCAACATGATGCATGTAAAGAATAAACAAATCAATGCACAAACATATACAGAGAAATCATGTTGACTATGTTTGTCATGAATACAACCTGATGCCAACATGATGCATGTAAAGAATAAACAAATCAATGCACGAACATATACAGAAAAAGCATGCTGACTATGTTTGTCATGAATGCAACCTGATGCCAACATGTTGCATGTAAAGAATGAGTAAATTGATACACGAGTATATACCGATAATGACCATGTATGTCACAAATGTATTCTACAATGAATAACCATGCATGTTAGGACTGTAACATGATGTCAATATGATACATGTAAGAAATAAATGAATTAACACAAGGCTATATACAAAGAAATTAATCAATGATTAAACAAAATTGGTGAGACCAATCTTGATTATTCAAAAATCTCATTATGCAAGATTTGCCCCCAAATTTAATCCACGTTTTTTTTTAAACATGTTTTCCCAGCAAAACTCAAAATATTATTTTCCAAAACCAAATTTTAAAAACCTTTGGGATAGTGGGTCTTATTATGGCACAGGTGTCCAAATATTTATTCAACACTACCGGTCTACAATTCTTATTTAATCAATCAACAAATGTCTATGCAATTAACAAATGAGATTATTATCATCGGGAAATCAAAAATGCAATTATAAATGTGCATGCTCTATTTATTTATGCATTAATGCATGAAATGTACAAGATGCCAAAATGCTTGAAAAAAGAAATTTCTTATTTATAACTTCAAAAAGTTGATGAACACTTGCCCCTACAATACCAACTTATTTAGGCATCATGGTGCCTTTGGGGCGGAATATTAAACTTATCTCGGGCGATATGATGTACGTTACCATCTTATTCTGGATGCAAAATAGATAGCAAAGGGTCAGAAGCATTCCTCCATGTGTTCCTAGCTTTGGTGCATCTATCAAAAATTTGGCAGGGCTTCGCCTATGTTGGCTTTATATGGTTCACTATATATGGGTGAATGAGGTTCTAAAAGGCCTCGAATTGTTCCTCACTGTCGCCTGTGAAGGCTAGTAAGGCACCCCAATAAAAACGGATTCAATTCGTTAGAGTATATTTTCCTAAGCCCATACAGAGGATCAATCACGAAGGCTTTAGGTACTTTATACTCCGAAAGTGTTTCACTAGCCCATACAGAGGGTCAATCACGAAGGCGTAGCTACTTTACTTCCACTTAGAAAGGACGGAGTCTGGGTAAAGAGCTCATGTTATACAAATGCAAGTGTAGTGTGTGTAGAGGAACAAAACAACATTTCATCACCTATTCTACAACCCTTATTCTAAATACCCCGATAAGATTAAACAATGTAAGGCATTAGTTAAGCAGAGAACAATAATATACAACAAAATAACCAGAGAACAATAATGATATGCATGTACATGAGTATGAACATATTCAAAAACATTTTTATTATTTTCGAAATTCTCCTTATTATTGTTAATAAAAAAAATATGGTAACTAAAATTAAATATCGGATAAAACCGACAAACCAAGACTTTTTGATAACACACGACTAATTTTAGGCTTGACTCTCTAAATGTCTTTAGTCGAGTCGCCAAACTGTCGCAACGAATCTCGCGACCCGTTAAGTGATGTTTTTAAAAATAATAATAATAATAAGTGTGGGAAAACAGAGGAAAAGATGACTTAATTCCTTTTAAATAAAGACTAAGGGGTTTGGAAACAACATCGAAGAAAGAAATGGAGTTGCCACCAATATTTTTTGGGTAGGTGTGATCAGCCACCTATTAAAACTGATTTTTGTAAAATATTTTAAAATTAATTAAAACATTTTGTTAAAACCAATTTCGAAGTCTGCGCTTTGAACCAGAGAAAACAAGTGCGGGTTCGGGAGTCAGTTACGTGTGGGGAAGGATTAGCACCCCTACAACGCCCGTATAAAATGCTACCTTATTAATCATGTGTTATCTAGAGTCTCGATAAAAGGCGGTTTTAGGTTTGGCATTAAAAATTAATCCCCTTTTAAAACAATTATATTATTTGAGAATGATCCAAAATTTATTAATATAAAATTTTTCGTATTTCTCGACAAACTCAGCAAAATATGAAAATTTTCTTTTATTTTGAAAATTCTCCGGATCATGCTTGTTTTTGAAAATATATATATATTCCGTCGTTAATGATAATTGATGATATCCTCCCCTGCAGACCTAACAGAGAACTCATGAATTATTTTAACTCGAGAATAACCTTGTTTTATAAAAAATAATTAATTGTTTTTCATGCATTTTAAATCATAAAAGAATTGGTCATCAATATGAAAATCAATACTAAAATACAAATGTAATTTAAACAACATGTACAATTATCATGGCATTGCAAACACTTATTATGACATGGCAAAAGAATTAAGGACACGGCATGCTTGACATGGTAAAATCTAATGGTCAAAAGAATGAATGACATGGCATGCTTGACATAGCAAAATATAAATGACATGGCTAAAAGAATAAATGAAATGACATGCTTGACATTGCAAATCCTATTATGACATGCCAAAAGAATTAATGACATGGCATGCTTGAAATGACAAAAATCTAAATGATATGGCCAAAAGAATGAATGACACGTCATGCTTGATATGGCAAATCCTATTATGGCATAGAAAAACAAATCATGACATGGCATACAAAGAGATCATATAGACAACAATCACAAAATGGCATCGTCATAGAATATTTACAATCACATTATGATCACACTAGCATCATGAATATAAAATGATATCAATCATGGAATATTCATAAACATAGCATTTGCACAATTAAGATGACAAATGTAGATATCATGGAATATGCATGATCATGGAATACGCACACATCATCATTTTGAAATTGATTTTTCATGTGAGAAATCACATAAATGGCATATGTTCAAAAATATTACCGTACACCCCGACAAATCCGGCAAAACTTGGAAAATAATTCTTTCATATGACATTTACATGATTCCAAGTAAAATGAAAACCATACCTTTCGATTCCATAAACACGTGCGTTGAATAATTTCCTAACCTTCCCGGCAAACCCGACAAAGATTAGGAACTAATTCTAGCCAAATGTTTAGGAAACCGAAAAATACGTTTTTACACTAAATTAAATAAAAACATTTTAAACTATGCAATGCATGAAAATGAATTTCTCCCTTGAGATAAGGACATCCGTACACCTAAAAAAGGTGTCCGACTACCTATGGAAGGAATTTAAATTGGATCTCTAAGTTGAATGATTTTGGGCTCGAATTAAGAAAAATGCAAATTTTCAAACCTGGATTAACTACCCATGACCCGATCTTTGTAAACCAATTTTTATCCTTAAGATAACATAGAAAACATCCTATAACAGTAGCTAATGACTCCGACGAGCCCCTCTTTTTTACAAATAAAATAAAAAATTTGCTAGTTTAGAAAAAACTCATTTTTGACTCCAAAAATCGATTTTAGAAAACTATTTTTCTACCCATTATAAAAAATAAAATAAAATAAAATAAAATAAAAATCAAGAAATTCTGAAAAAATCAGTTTTGACTTGAGATATGATGGACTATATTAGGAAAAATCTGCTTTAAATTGGGACCAAAAATACCCAGGAAGAATATTGCCCAAAAACAGAATATTAGTTAAAGACTGCTCTACCGAAAACCATTTTTTTACCCTTGAAGAAAATTTCTAACAATTATGGAAAAATTATTTATGACTTAAAACATGATGAATATATGAGAAAAAATCAGCTTAAATTCGGACCAAAAATACCTAGGAAGAATATTGCCCAAAAACATAATACTAGTTAAAGACTGCTCTACCGAAAACCATTTTTTTACCCTTGAAGAAAAATTCTAAAAATTCTGGAAAAATTAGTTTTCACTTAAAACATGATGAACTATATGAGGAAAAATCAGCTTTAAATTCGGACCAAAAATTCCTAGGAAGAATATTGCCCAAATCAAACTATCCAATTTATAAATCATTATTTTTCTAACTAGTTTGCACAAGAGACTTTGGCTATTGACCATTGATTGATCTTAGCCAAAAATCAAGTTGAGAATGATATGAATGCATGATTTTCCACAAAAAAAAAAAAAAAAACAAACATATGAAAATAATTAATCATGAGCTAAAAAATAAACAAGCAAAGAAAAATCAAGGTTGGCTCAATGGTTGGTTCTTTGGACATAGTCCCACCTAATCAAAATCACTTGGTAAAACCAAGATCCTCGAGCTTCTCAAACCTTTTTATTTAATTTTTTTTAAAGAAAATCAAAGGAGAAAATCTATCCTACCACAATGGTGAAACCCACAATCAACATGCAAGCAAGAAAATCAAGCAAAAGACAAGCACAATAAAGGAAGCAAGGTTTCGGCCAAACAAGAAAATATGTAGGAAAAGTTTTGCCAACTTTGGTATTTTGTGGAGAATAGAAGAAAACCTTTTAGAAATTTATTTTGAAAACATTTTATTCAAAACAAAGAGAGTGAATAATCACATAGAAAAGGAAAAAAAAAAAAAAAAAAGAGGTCATGAAATCAAAGAAAATAAATAAAAAGAAGAGAAGAGAAAAGAAAAGAAAAGAATATTACCAAGCAAAGTTTTTTCCAATCAAGCTCTCAAACTCTCCCTCCTTTCTCCCTCTTTCTCTCTTTTTCCTTTTTTCCTTGAAAGATTTTTTTCTTCTTTTTTACTTCAAAATGTAGTGAATAGAGTATGAAAATGAATGAAAAGCCCCTCCTCCTCTAGCTTGGGCGATTGGTATTCTTATGTAGAGAATGTGCTCACCTTTTTTTTTTTAGCCTTAGTCATGCCTTGTGCATGCTCTCCAACATCTTTGCCACATGGCCATTTCTTGTCCCCTTTTTGCATAATGCTTCCTTTAAATTAAGGGTCTCCTATCCTCTCATTGGCCAACAATGCCACCTCAATTATTCTTGTCTCCTATCTCTACAAAATATCTAAGCCATTTATCATGATCATATGGCTTACTACCAAAATATCTTCATAGATGGCATTTTTATTCCATTTGGCATCATCACATAGCCTTCACATGGCTTTGCAATTAAAAGGCCTCCTGTTGACCAAATTTGCCAGGTAGGCAAGTAGTGGAGAATCTTGTACTCTCTTAAAAATGTCATCTTTCTAATCAATCTTGGCCATTGGATTAAGATGATCAATTCTCTCTCTTTCTACTCAAAAATATCTTCCTAGGTGGCATTTTTATTCCATTTGGCATCACCACATAGCCTTCACATGGCTTTGCAATTAAAAGGGCTCCCATTGACCAAAAATGTCATGTAAGCAAGTAGTGGAGAATCTTGTCCTCTCTTAAAAATGTCATCTTTCTACTCAATCTTGGCCATTGGATTAAGATGATCAATTCTCTCTTCCTTCTCCATGAGCTGGCTGAAAATGGCCCTAAAAATTTCTGGCCATTCCTCTTTTTTATTTGCAAATTGGTCATTTTCGGTTTTTTCGTTAAAATTGTATTTTGGCGCCCAAACTTAATTTATTTGTAAATGGACCCCAATTTTGGATTTTTCTTTTTCAATCTATCCCATATAATATGAAACTTAGTTTTGAAGGTTTTCATAATTTTTCGAGCTCGTTTTCCATTTTTCCTGGATTTTTCTCTAAACTTGCGAATTAGTACCCCCAAACTTTGTCTATTTTCATTTGAGCTCGGATTTTAGATTTTTCTTCCCCAATCCATCTTATCCAATAAAAAACATAGTTCTGGAAGTTTTCAGAATTTTTCAAGCGCGTTTTCTATTTTTTCTAGATTTGTTTCTAAAATTGCGGATTAGTCCTCCGAATTTAGCATATTTGTATTTCGGCCCCAATTTCGTGTTTTTTTCTTCTCTTTTCCTTATTTCCATCCTAAACTTAATTCTGGAAAGTTTAGCAATTTTTCGGGCTTGGATTCTAATTTCCTCGAATTTTCTTTTTTCATTGCCTTTGTCATATATTGAATTGGAGTTGGACCGATTTTGCCCAATTTTTACATCTGAATTCCTCTCTGATTTAGTTTTTTTTTCCTTTTTCCTCAAAATTTGGAATTTTCTCAATTTTCCAATTTCTCCTCTAACCGGCTCTTCCTTTGGATCCACTTCAAACTGGAACTTGGGGTATCTTTATTTATTTATTATTCACCAACTAGGGGCTTCAATTTTACCGAATCGGACCATCTCTGTAGTTTTCCCCAAATTTGCAGAATTCCCTATTTATGCATTAAATCTTTATTTTCCTTTTTCTCTTCAAATTGATTCCTCCTTCAACTCCGCTTCAAAATTGGACCTTTCAATATCCTTATTTATTGATCTTATTCTATTCTGAACCTTCAATTTTGTCCAATTTCATCTTTTACGCACTTTTTCCCAAATTTAGAAATTCCACGCTTTTCTCCTACACTAAATTTTGTAATTTTTCTTTCCACCTCTCTATCCTGAATTGTAGATCTCCGATTATCGAGATTTCTTCACCATTGTTCAATTCACTTTCAAATCTTGATTTTCCCTAAAGTTTCGACTTTTTCAGTAGTTGACTTTTTAGGGTTGACTTTTTTGGATTTGATTTTTTTGGGTTGAATTTTCCGGGTTGACCTCCGAATCAAAGTCGTGGAGACCCATCTATGGAATGAGGGGAGATTCTTTGCATTTCAGGAAGTTGAAAGAAAAACTTACCTCATTTAAGGGGCCTGGACAAAATGAGGTGTCTACAAGGTATATTTAAGACAATGAATCAAAAACATGTCAATTATGATGTTAAAGAGCTTACAAAATCATAATCACAAAATGGAAAAAGACTTGGGAGTCAAAAAGATCAAATTCTTGGTGCAAAGCAAGAAGGCAGATTTGACCTCTAGAGCTTGTTGCTAAGAAAACGTGATGTTAAAGTCTTTATTCAAAGAAACTTCCTTCTTGACTTTTGAAGTTGACTTGAATCAATGTCCAACGGTATGTTACTTACCCAAATTAGATAAGAAATGGTCATCCAAATTGGCTTAGGAAGTGCGAGAAGATACAGAAGAAAAGAAAATTTTGAGAGCCCAGTGCCGCGGCGCTCGACGACTTTCCAAAACCAAATTTTTGGCCCCCTAAACTTACTTGTATGTAAGAAAGGATTCTCAGAGATTTGAAACTCTATAAATACCATATTTTGAGCCACAAAGTAGACATGTTTTGGTTCTTATTAATCTCTTTCTTCTTCTCCATTTTATTATTTTCTTTTTATTCTTATGTTTATGTTAACTATGCCTATGTTAGGCTAAACTTTCTTTTTGTTAAGGGTGATTTCAAAGCCCTATACATGTTGTGTAATTGATATTTAGATATTATCATATATTGATTTTCTATCAAGATTGCTTATGTTCTTCCATTAAAATTGTTCATGATATTTGTCTTGATTTGTTTAGGTGTACAACTATATAGATCTTGATAATTATCTATTGCTAGATTAGGAGTCTTGATCCGTGTAATTGTATTGATTTCCTATTCATAAGTAGCAATTTGTGATTAATGATTATGTTGAAGTTTTCAGTAATTGCGATATGGAACAAAATATAAGTTGAACAAACCGAGCTTATGTGTTTGTTGCTTAGATCAACCTATTTTTCTCATCATAAAGCTGCTGTCAAATTGAATATAGAGAGTTTATTCTGGGTTATTTGATAATTAGGGATTAAATAGAGAGCTTATTCTATTTAACGACGAACTAAAGAAATATTGGGGTAGTAGAGCTTATTGTTATATACGGTTGATAGTTTTGATAGATAATTGATGTTGATAATTCTGTTATTGATTCTCAGTTATGTTTAGTGGTGGCGAATGACTCCTTAACCATACTTCTCCTTATTTGATTTCATCTTATTTCTTTAAATCTTGTTTTTCTTGTTTTCTTTACTTTCAAAATAATTTAAAACCCCCTTTTATTCTTTTAGAGCTAGAGTATAAATCATTAACTTATAAATTAAAAACAATATCTGTGGATTCGACCTTTGCTCACTACTATACTAAACAATTGATCATATTAGTGCAAGGTTTAATAAGATATACTATTTTAAGTGTATCAAGTTTATGGCGTCGTTGTCGAGGATTGTTTTCTTTAATTTATTTTTTACTTGGTTTATTTTTAGTTCTAACTAGTTTTAATTTTCTTGTTTATCCAGGTTTTCTTTTCAATCCGAGCAAGGAGAAATGACATGGAGCTTTATGGTGAATCATCCAACCAATTTGTGCCCATACTTACAAGAAGATAATTTTGAACAAGCCTATGATTTAGGAAGATTTCAAGGCCAACAAGGATTCCAAGGACAATAGTATGATCCTTTCTCAAAGACTTACAATGTGGGATGGTAGGATCATCCTAATTTTAGCTATTCGAGAAATTATCAACAAGTTGCTCCTTATGCCAATTACAATCATCCATATGGCTTCAATCAACCATGGCCTCAACAACCAGATCTTTTTCAGCTACCACCTGTGACTCAAAACTCAGGTACTTCTTTAGAAGATATTGTCAAATTCATTGCTACTAATACTTTGCAATTTAAACAGGAAAAGGGCAAGTATCCTGAGTTTGGAAACGCAAATAAGCCAATTGGCTAGTAGTGTGGCGCGAAGATTTGAAAAACTCCCTTCCCAAACGGTGATCAAATCGAAAGAGAATGCTAGTGTCTTAACCTTGAGGAATAGGGAACAAATTGAAGAAGCACCAAAAAGAGAAGTGGAGTCAACTCTTGAGGATAAAGAAGCCACATTTGAGAGTACTTTGGCACCTGAGGTAACTTTTATGGTTCCTATTTCTACTAATGTTTCTTCTCCACCTTTTCCTAGCAGATTTGCAATGAATGAGGAAAATGAAAAACAAATTCTGGAAACCTTACGCAAAGTACAAGTAAACATACTGCTTTTGGATGCCATTAAACAAGTACCAAAATATGCACAATTCCTCAATGAGCTATGCACCACCAAGCGCAAATTAAAGAGTGATGAGATAACAAGTGTGGGGGAGAATGCATCTGCTGTTTTGCACAGAAAACTTCCTCCAAAACGCAAAGATCCAAGAAGTTCCACGCCTGAGCTAAAAGATCCTGAAAAACCAAGAAAGGGTATAGGTTAGGTTGAAGACATTAAATCAAGTGCTAATTGGGAGGCAACCCAATTGATGAAAGCATTGCCAACCTGCCATTTTAGATTTGCTTTCTTTTCTTTTCCTTTCTCTTTTTATGTTTCTTTGTTATTTTTTTGTTTAAGTTTCATTAGTTTGTTTTGTTTTGAGTTTTTAATATTTTTGTTTGTTTCTGTGTTTTAGCAAGTCAGGCTGAGGACACTAAAATAAGCGCTTATTGGGAGGCAATCCAATAGATGGAGAGCACCCATAATTAACAGATTTGATACTTCTTACTCTCCATCATTCTATCTTTTATTGTTTTCTTTAGTTATGTTTACTATTCTGTTTTTAGTTCGTTTCTCTTGCACATAATTCTTTCATGTGGGATTATAGTATTACATTGAGGACAATGTAAAAATTAAGTGTGGGGGGAAGAATTTAGGATTTCTTTTATTTTAGGTTATTTTGTTTGTTTTGGTTTGTTTTGAGTCTTTAGTATTATTTTCTTTTTGTGTGTTTTAGTTCCTTTCAATACAATGATGAGACAGGAATTGTGTAGGTCTAAAACTGGTTTATTAGTGAACATAATTTTATTGAGAATTGAGCTTGAAATATCAAATTTCAATGAGCCAATGTTAATATGATATGTTGATTGAGAAAGAAGCATGTTTAGACTTGATATCTTATATAAATATCCTTGTAAGTTTTGAGCCTGTATGATTGATGCATTATACATATCAATCCAATTTCTTTTCTTGTGACAACATGGATATGATAGAGGCATTAGGATTTTTACAACCAAGGCCAAATCAGCCGATTCCCTATTGATGTTCCAAGAGAACATCCCTAGTGAGCCAATTTGAGCCTACATTGAATAAGCTATTTCATTAGTAACCACATCTCTCACCTAGCCTAAATATACTTATATCCTTACCCTTGTTCTAAAGATGAATTAGAATGTTCTGAGACATATTGCACAAGCAAAGGATATCTATTGAAAATTTGGGTTAGAAACAAGAGATAAGTGTGGGGGGGGAAAGAAAAGGCAAAAGTCAAGAGAAAAAGAAAGGGAACATTGTCAAAATACATTCCCATATTGAAAAAAAGGAGAAAAAATGAAAGAAATGAATCATCTCTTGAGATTTTGGTTAAATAAAAGATGTTACAAGGTTGGTTAGAATGAAGCAAAGGCTCAACATTAATATTTAGCCTATATTATTATGTGCTTCTTAGGAGTATTGAGAATTTTTCTTTGCATTATCTTATTATGTCTCTAAACTCTATGAAGTCTTCGGAACCTTTATGATATCCTTTATCTTTTATTCTTTAACCACATTACTACCCCTTGGCTCCATTACAACCTTGAATAAAGACCTCTTGATTCATGAAGTTGCATGTTCTAAATAGTGGAGAATAGGTGGACAAGAAAGGATATGATAGGACTGTTTTCATGAGATTAATTGAGTGTAAACACTTTACCACTACTATATAGAGTGAAAATCATGAGATTATTCCATGTGAGAAGTTGAACTTAAGTTTGAATATGCACTATTCTTATTGAGATATGTTATGTTAATGTTGGCTTAATTCAAACCATATAAATTCAAGCACGATTTTTTTGTGAAATTCTTTAGCTATTGATTAGTTTATAAGACTTATCCAATGATTTTCTCTAATTTATATTGAAAGGATTAGAGTAATTATTTTTAGTATATTTAATTTTATTATGTTTTCAATGTTTGTGGGTATCGTCCTAGTAAACCCTCACGAGACTAAACTCGTCCACTAGAGACACCTAGGGGTTTAAAGGCTTGTGTCACATGCTAAGTGCCATCGTGATTTTCTACGAAAATGGACTAGATTAGATTTTCTTACTTTGTTTTTATTTTGTTTTGCTCGAGGACAAGCAAAAGCTAAAGGTGGGGGTTTTTGATAAGTTCATAAAATACACATTTTATGCCCTTTCTATTTTTAGTTTTCGTTATGTTTTTCTATCTTTATTCTAGTTATTTATGTTATGTTTTTGAATATTAGGTATATTTAAGACAAAGAATCAAAAATATGTCAATTATGATGTTAAAGAGCTCAAAAAATCACAATCACAAGATAGAAGAAGATCAAATTCTTGGTGCAAAGCAAGAAGGCAAATTTGACCTCTAGAGCTTGTTGCTAAGAAAACGTGATGTTAAAATCTTTATTCAAAGAAAGTTTCTTCTTGAATTTTGAAATTGACTTGAATATCTTTCCAACAGTATATGACTCGCCCGAATCGAATAAGAAATGGTCATCCAAATCGGCTTAGAAATTGCGAGAGGATGCAGTAGAAAAAAAATATTTGAGAGCTCGGTGCCACGACGCCCAATTCCAGCGCCGCGGCACCCGAAGACTTTCCAAAATCGAATTTTTGGCCCCCTAAACTTACTGGTTCGAAAAGAAAGGGTTCTAAGGGTTTTGAAACTCTACAAATAACATCTTTTGAGCCACAAAGTAAACATGTTTTGGTTATTATTAATCTTCTTCTCCATTCTATTATTTTCTTTTTACTTTTATTTTTATGTTAACTATGCCTATGCTAGGCTAAACTTTTTTTTGGTTAAGGGTGATTTCAAAGTGTTAGCTCAAGTGGTGATTAAATCAAGAGGGGGGATGAATTGATTTCTTAAAAATTAATTAAGGAATTAAAGCACAAGTGATGAAATTGTAAAATTTAAACAATATACTTAATTTGGAAAGTAAATATGCAAATAAAGTATGTAAAAGAGTAGGGAAAGAAGATCAAACACTAGTGGTTTATAGAGGTTCGGCCTTATGCCTACGTCCTCTCCCTTAGCCTTACTTGCCAAGGAGTTCCCAATTCACTAACTTGAATTGCTACCTTTTCTAGGACAAGGTATAACCTTTACACTCTCCATCTTTTACAAAGGCATAGATAGCAACCTCTGCCCCCTATCTTTTCAAGGCTTAGATAGAACCTCTCTACCTTTTCAAGGCTAAAGTAGTAACCTATCCCTTTAATAAAGGTACTTGTGTAAACAAGATGAACCTCTAGTAGGCTAGATGTTTACAAGGTTAAGCTCAACAAATAAAGACTGTACAATGCTGATTTTACAAAGGAATACAAGAAAGATTGAAAGGATTTAGCTTAAAACAAAGAAAACTACTTGAAAGCTTAAGAGAGATGAAATATATGGTTTTGATCTTTCTCTCTTGGTGTCTCTTGCTCTTGGAAGTGTTAGAGAGTCCCTTTAATACCTTGGATATGATTTATGACCGTTTGGAGTTGATTGGGATGGAAAAGAGCCGTTGGAGCTTCAAAAAATCGTACTTGAAAAACTACCCAGCAGGAAAGGGATCGATCCTCTAAATGAGGGGATCGGTCCCCTACTTGTTCTAAACCAAAATATGACCGTTGGAGTCCATGGGATCGATCCTCTCCTGGGGGGGATCGTTCCCCTACTGTCCTGCAAAGTTCAATTAGCTACTGACTCTCATGGGATCGATCCTAGGATCAATCCCGGATCGATCCTCTATCTTAGGGGATCGATCCTCTCATTTAAAAAATGTTTTTTTTGATATTTAAAAGAGGTCAAATTGTCTCAAAAATATTTTAAACATATATATATTTAAGAACATGTATTTTTGAGAAAATTAAGCAGTTTAAAGTATTTTAACATTTTTCAAAATATTTTCAAAATTATTCAACAAAAAATGCTAAATTGAAAATAATTAATCTCAAGCTAATTAAGCTTAAGAGTTTGTCATTTTAAAATTAAGATCAATTCAAAGCTAATATAGCTAACAATCTCCCCCTTTTTGATATGACAAAACTTAAGATAAATTTGCTTGTAAAAAACTCCCCCTTAATTAAAGAGATAAAAATTTTCAATAAAAACTCCCCCTTAATTAAAGCTTTCTTTTCAACTTTGCAAGAACAAGCAAAGAACAAGTAAGGACACTTTCAATCCACAATATCCAAAAACATTTAAGCACAATATCCAAAACAATTCAGATTCATAAGATAGAAAACATTTAAAGCACATATGAAAACTCTCCCACTTTTTGCTTTTCATCTAATTCTTCCCTTTTTGTTTTAAAGAAAATTTGTCCATATAAAACTTCTCCCCCTTTTTGTTATATCAAAAAGAAGATCAATTCAAAGTTAAGGACAATGCAACAAGAGAAATACAATCATGTATACCAAATGTTAAGCAATGAAGTTCAATACCAATTGTTAAAATGGACAATGAAGTTCAATCAAGAGTTCAAGATAATCTTGTATTCATTTGAAGTCATTTAAGAACAAAGTCTCAAGATCATGAGTAAAAAATACCAATTGTTATTAAAACAAATACCAATTGTTATCTTTATGCATAATATTCACAATTAAACAATCATACATATGGAAGTCATTTAAGCACAAAAAAAAAAATCATACATATGAAAAGTATAAGCTCACTTATTAAATAGACATGAAAATCAATTGAGCAATTAAGAAGAAAACCATCATACCAATTGTTAGTACCAACACTATACCAATTATTAATATTTTCATGTCAATTGTTAACACAAAAAGATAAAAATATAGCAATATGCCCAATTCAAATATATGCAAACATGTAAGCACAAGGTTTGATACTAATTGTTGTTAAAAGAGATGGTTTAACTCAAACATTCATACAAGACAAACTTTTCAAGCATACATGACATAAAGAGATACCAAGTGTCATTCAACTCATGTATGTTATCAAACTTAATACCAATAGATAGGAGCTTGTATAACATAAGTGTCGCAACCTAAAAAAAAAATAACGACGAAGTCTCATCGCAAGACTTTATTATTCGTTAGGCGTGACATAAAAAAAATCGAGGAAAAGTCGACTTAATTCCTCTAGAAAAATGAAGGTTTTGAAAATGACCTTAAAAAAGACATGGAGTCGCCACCAATCTTTTTTAGCTAGGTGTGATCGGCCACCTATTAAAACCGGTTTTATAAAATATTTTAAAAATTAATTAAAACATTTTAAAAACCAATTTCAAGTCTGCGTTTTAAACCAGAGAAATCAAAGAAGCGGGTTCGGGAGTCGGTTACGTGCGGGGAAGGATTAGCACCCCCACAACGCCCGTATAAATCGGTACCTTATTAATCGTGTGTTATCTCAAGTCTCGGTAAAAAGTTGGTTTTAAATTTAGTATTTCAAGTTAATTCCCAATTTAAAGAAAAATAATTTCATTTTTTTTATTGAAAATGATCCAGAATTTATAAATTCAAAATTTTCCTATATTCCCCAACAAACGTGGCAAAATATAGAAATTTTTATTAGTTTTGGAAAACTTTCCGAATCATTCTCTTTTTTGAAAGAAAGATATTCCTTTATTAATGATAATTGATGATATTCCCTCCAGCAAACCCGGTAGAGAACTCATGAATTATTTTAACTCGGGAATATCTTTATTTTTATTGAAAACCATTATCTTTTGAAAACATTTAAAATAAATGAATACGTATATGCTAAATAAAGATAACTAAATAAAAGCATAGGATATCATGAAATATTCGAAACCATATAATAAACCATGTAACATCAAAAAATATAAATCAAAATAACAACAATATCATAGAAATTATTATAGCAAGAATCACATATTATATAAAATGCATGAATATAAAAATGCAATGCATGAAATGTATTTTTTTCCTTTAATTAAGGAAATCCGTATATCTAAAAAGATATCCGGCTACCTTAGGAAAATATGTCAAATTAAATATTCTAAAACCAAAATACTTTGTGATTGTTTGAAAACAATTTTGAAAAGCTTAAATTAAAAATAAAAACTGGGCTAATTTCTTTAAAATGGCTCTAATTTCCTAAGTTTAAAAAATCCGGACTTGACTACCCTTAACCCGGGACTTGAAAAACCATTTTTAGAGTTTGAAAAGGCTTAGAAATTACCCTAAGTCAGTAGCTAACCCTTCTAATCAGCCCACTCTAAGTAAATTAACCAAAACTGAAAATTGTTTTTTTTTTTTAAAATTCAATTCTGACTCCACTGTCCAGTTTTAATCCACGAATTTTTATCCTATTTTTAAAAATTCCAAAAATTCTAAAAAAAATACTGGAAACTCAGAACATGTAAAACTACACGAAAAAAAATCGGCTTAATTTTCGAATCAAAGATGAATTCCCAGAAAAATCAGAGATGTACGAGTTTTTGGAGGAGAAAAAACTGCTTTGTTTTTCTTTAAATTCAATTCTGACTCCACTGTCCAGTTTTAATCCACGATTTTTTACCCTATTTTAAAAAATTCCAAAAATTCTGAAAAAAAATGCTGGAGACTCACGACATTTAAAACTACACGAGAAAAAATTGGCTTAATTTTCTGATCAAAGATGAATTCCCAGAAAAATCGGAGATGTACGAGTTTTGGGTGGAAAAAAAACTGCTTTGCCAACACATTTTTTTTGTCTTTGATAAAATCATTTAAAAATAAAAATAAAAATATTTGAAACTCATAAAATGACTTGAAAGCAGTAGCTAGGACTTTTTGAAAGTTAGATAAAAATTGGCTAAGTAAAAAAAATCACAAAGGTAGAATAATCAATTTGACAAACTTAATTTTCCACAAGTGTGCTCAAGAGAGCATGACTTTGAACCATTAATTGGCTCAAGTCATTATTCAAGTGGCATGAACATGAAATGCATGAAACAATGCAGCAAACATAATGTATGAAATGCATGGATCTAAACCTAAATGTAAGGAAAATGCATGACATAAATAATATGGTCTAGACCTAACATGAACTTGCATGGCATTTAATGTAACCTAGACCTAAGACATGCATGGCATTTTCACAAACACAAGGCATGCTTAATTCAAAAATCCAACCAAATATCATGCAAATGCAAAAACCTAACAACTAGCATGACAAAAATACAACACACAATGCAAAACCCATGGAGTAGCCAAATGGCCCCAAGCTCCAACAAGCATGGCATTTTCACAAACACTTGGTATGCTAGCATGAAAAACTAAGTCATAACACAAAAATCACACAAGCATTTTCACAAACACCTAATATACCAAATCTAAAACATGCTCACTAAGATATAAAACAAGAATCATGCAAAGAATCACACAAGCATTTTCACAAACACTTAATATGCTAACTCTAAAACATGCTCAAATTTAAACAACATGAAAACAGAAAATTAAAAATGCAAAAATATGATATCTAAGACATAAATGGCAACAAACAAAGCAACCAAATTAAATATAACTTAAGAACATGAAATAACATAATATTTAAAACATCAAAAATAAAGAAAATAGCATAAACAATATGGTAAAATGAATCAAAAACAACAACTTAAAATAAATAATGTAGGCCATTTGGCCATGGTGAGTTTATTGTAAAAACAAAATGTAAGAAAAATATACTTAAGAAAGGAAATGAAGGAAGAACAAGAAACATTATTTTAAAATGAAAACTCACCAAGTAGCTTTTGAACGGATTAAGCTATAAACCCTCAGAGTAGCTTTTGAACGGATTAAGCTACGAACCCTCAGAGTAGCTTTTGAACGGATTAAGCTACGAACCCTCAGAGTAGCTTTTGAACGGATTAAGCTACGAACCCTCAGAGTAGCTTTTGAACGGATTAAGCTACGAACCCTCAGAGTAGCTTTTGAACGGATTAAGCTACGAACCCTCAGAGTAGCTTTTGAACGGATTAAGCTACAAACCCTCAGAGTAGCTTTTGAACGGATTAAGCTACGAACCCTCAGAGTAAAACACTATGACTCACCACCCGGATAATCCTAATACAAGTGTATAGAATATCTCACAAGGGGTAGTGGGTGATTTCAACCAAAGGCCAAGACTCCTTATTTATAAGGTGAGCACCTCCTTGGCTTGACATTACAAAGGGATGTGGGATTGGGACTTAGGCTCAAAAATGAAAATCTCTAACTTAACTCTTGATTTTTAATCACTTGATTGAAAAAATCCTAAGCTTCCTCCTTCCTTTGGGCTTGGGCAGGCCAGCACTTCTCTTTTCCAGCCCAGCTCTGATTTTTGCAAGGCCCAAAGAAGCCCTTTTCGGTTGCTTGGGTGAAACGACCATTTTGCCCCCCCCGGATGCAAAATAAATATCAAACGGACTCCAAATTCAATTTTTCTTTTTTTAATGCTTCCAAAATAATAAAATATTGAGTTCTGGAAGTTTTCAAAATTATCCGAGTCCGTTTGCTATTTATTTGGATTTTTTCTTCCCAAAATATCCTTTTATGCCCCTACTTTTTACCATTTTTTAAACGAGCTCCAAATCAAGATTTTTCTTCACCAATCTCTTCAAAATAATTAAAAAGTGTGATCTGGAAGTTTTCATAATTTTTGGAGCTCATTTGGTATTTTTTCGGGATTTATCGGCTTGAATTACTGCATAGGAGGCCCGGGATTTGGCCATTTTGCAAACGAACTCGGAGTCAAGATTTTCTTTCACCAATCTCTTCCAAATAATTTAAAAATGAGATTTGCCAAATTTCAGAATTTTCGGAGTCCATTTGCTATTTTTCCGGGATTTATCTTTTTGAATTACTACATTAGAAGCCCGGGATTTGGCCATTTTGCAAACGAACTCGGAATCAAGATTTTCTTTCGCCAATATCTTTCAAATGATTTAAGAATGAGATTGACAAATTTTTCAGAATTTTTGGAGTCCATTTGCTATTTTTCCCAAATTTTTCCAATTTTGCCCTTTAACCTCCGAAACCCGGTTTTGCTCAAAACAAGTCCGATTTTCAGATTTTCTTCAATCTGAGCCTTGCACCATCCTTTTTAATCATTCCTCATCCATTGGGGGCTTTGGTCTTACCAATTCGGGCCATTTCTGTGATTCTTCCCGATTTCACCGAAATCCACTAAAAACTCTAATTCTCGGTTTTCTCCCGGATTGACTTTTCTTTCGGTTTTTCTTGCAAGTGACTTCTCCATTACCCGTAGTCAGTGCTTATCTTTCATTTGGAACCTTCAATTTCGACCAGTTTGATCGTTTAAGCACTTTTCCCCAAATTTCTCGGATTAGGGTTTCTTTTCTACTGAATCTCCAAATCCCAACTTCCGAACTCCATATCTTTCAATGTAGACCTCGGATTATCAAAATTCTTTCGCCATTTTTCAATTGAACTTAAAATCTTGATTTTGAAAGTGGGTTGACTTTTTCAGTAGTTGACTTTCTGGGGTTGACTTTTTCGGAGTTGACTTTTTTGGGGTTGACTTTTTTTCAAGTTTGACTTTTTGTGCTCGCCCTCTTAAACTAAGTCTCGGAGTACCACCTGCAGGATGAAAACAGTCTTTTTACACTTGGGAACATCAATATGGGAAGAAAACATACCTGTTTAGTGGTCCGGACAAAATTAGGTGTCTACAGCTGCCCCTCTTTGGCTATTGCTGAGAATCAGGAATCAGGCAAAGATAAACCGACACTAATTTTGTACGGTCAGTGACATCACATGTGAAGGAAAGGGAAAGGGGTTTCTTTTTCATTTTAATTTTTTTCATTTTCTATTTTTCATTTTTTCTTCTTTCTTCTTTTTTTCTTTTTTCTTTTTTCCTTTTTTTTTTTATTTTTTTTTATTTTTTTTTATTTTTTTATTTTTTTTCTATTTTCTCTTTTTTTCATTTTTTTTAAAAACAATAAATTGAAGATTTTGTCCTTAAATTGAATTCCCTGCCTAAACAAGGCTCGATTCGTCTTAAGGGAATGAATTCGATTTCAAAAGAAAAATTTATGCTCGAAGGGCTTTAAAATTGGTGCCCGAAGGTCTTAAAATGGTGCCCGGAGGTCTTAAAAATTGGTGCCCGGAGGTCTTAAAAATTGGTGCCCGGAGGTCTTACCCCTGAAAAAAGTTATGCCCGGAGGTCTTAAAGATGTTGCCCGGAGTTCTTACCTGTGATTTGAAAAATTATGCCCGGAGGTCTTAAAAATTGGTGCCCGGAGGTCTTACCCCTGAAAAAAGTTATGCCCGGAGGTCTTAAAGATGTTGCCCAGAGGTCTTACCTATGATTTGAAAAAACTTATGCCCGGAGGTCTTAAAAATTAGTGCCCGGAGGTCTTACCCCTAAAAAAAAATAGTGCCCGGAGGTCTTACCCCTAAAAAAAATAATGCCCGGAGGTCTTAAAGATGTTGCCCGGAGGTCTTACCTGTGATTTGAAAAATTATGCCCGGAGGTCTTAAAAATGGTGCCCATAGGCCTTACCCCTGAAAAAAAGAGTTATGCCCGGAGGTCTTAAAGATGTTGCCCGGAGGTCTTACCTGTGATTTGAAAAATTATGCCCGGAGGTCTTAAAATGGTGCCCGGAGGTCTTAAAAATTGGTGCCCGGAGGTCTTACCTGTGATTTGAAAAAAATGCGCTGTATGCGACTTTAAAAATGATGCCCGGAGGTTTTAAGAATGGTGCCCGGAGGCCTTACCCATAATTTGGAAAAAATGTTGTATGCGACTTTAAAAATGATGCCCGGAGGTCTTAAGAATAGTGCCCGGAGGCCTTACCCATAATTTGGAAAAAATGCGGTGTATGCGACTTTAAAAATGATGCCCGGAGGTCTTAAGAATAGTGCCCGGAGGCCTTACCCGTGATTTGGAAGAAATGCGCTGTATGCGACTTTAAAAATGATGCCCGGAGGTCTTAAGAATGGTGCCCGGAGGCCTTACCCATAATTTGGAAAAAATGCGCTGTATGCGACTTTAAAAATGATGCCCGGAGGTCTTAAGAATAGTGCCCGGAGGCCTTACCCCTGAAAAAAGTTATGCCCGGAGGTCTTAAAGATATTGCCCGGAGGTCTTAAAGATATTGCCCGGAGGTCTTACCTGTGATTTGAAAAATTATGCCCGGAGGTCTTAAAAATGTTCTTTGAAGAATTGTTGAAAATTACCCTAACGATTTTGAGAATATGCGAATGCTTTTTGATGCAGATGCAGGTGTTGAATAAGACACGAAATGACTTAAACTGGTGCAAATGTCTTTAATGCAAATGTAAATGACTTGGATTGATGCCCATGTTTCATGATGCAGATGCCCCTACTAATTGTGTTCATGTAACTGGTTTATGAATGGTGTAACTACAATTACCACACAGTAATGAAAATGCAATGATTCTAGAAATGATGCAATTGCTTGAGATGACACAAATACGAATTCCATGAAGAATGTAAATGTAAAGGTAAAATACAGATGCTTATGGAATAATGCCAATGCAAATACCCATGAATGATGCAAATGCTTGCCGACACTGTGCAGATGCAAAAGCTCGATAAAGAGATGAGTGCTCATGAGTGATGCAAGTGCCCCCGGCTGTTTTTCTAGACTTTGGCTTAGCCTTTCAAATTCATTTTTCCTCTTCAAATCAGAGTATATCTTCAATTCATTTTGGCTATTCTCTTTGCCCCAACAGTTTTTCAAACTTTCATCAACAGAGATCTGAACCGGGTTCTATTTCTTCTTCTCATATCTGGAAGTCAAGACCTATCTTGGCAGTTCTACACCTTTGAGTTAGAAAAATCCTTGTCTCATGCCAACATCAAAATGGGTATTTCAAAAAAATCTTTTTATTTGTTTTCGCATTTTGAAAACTTCTGAACAAAAAATATTAACCCCACAATGTGTGATGTACAAATCTTTTGAAGACTGATGATCATTGTTAGAAATTTCTCTAAGTATCAATCTGGGTTTTTTCAACTGGATTGGCAAGGCTTGGTATAACAAGATTCTGGCTTTTCCAGGAAAACTTCATGACAAAAATGTATATCCCTTCTAGGCTCACAAATGGAACAGGTTTTATAAATCATGAATTCATTGAGAACCAAACAAATTCAACATTCTTTTAGTTTCCATATCAAGGCATTTTGTCAAGCATCAAGATTGGCTGGGATGTTTAAACCGGAAAGTTTAATCTTGGGAACAAAGTTTCAGTTTTTGAAGACAATCCTCCGAATGAGAGCTGACAATTTGGGGGGTTCAGGAATTCCTAGATGTTCCTCGATGACCACTCCTTTAATAAGATCTTTTCTTTTGGGGTATCGGCACTATCATCGATGGCATCGAAAATTCCCATTCTACTCTAGACCGCCCGTTTTTTTTGGGTTTTCGCCCTAGAGTCCCATTCTTTTCAATTTTTCTCTTTTTTTTTTTACCATGCACTTGAGAATTCTAAATTCTTCCTTAGTGAAATGAGAATTTGATAAGATGGGATAAAATCTGAGGAAAACCCTTCAAATTAAACATTCATGCTTGATCAAAATGGACTTTTAAAGCACGTAATGTAGGCCATGGCTCAGGATTCAGAAAGAAAGGATAAATAGGCCCAAAATATGTGTTTGAGGGTAATCAGATCAAGGATCCTTTCTTGAAGAGGATTTTCTTTGAAGCATGTGTCTCTTCTTGGACATTTCTTTCTTTTTGATTTTGCTCTTTTTCTTCCTTGCTTTTGGCTTTCAATTTGCCATGTCTTTCACACACATTTTTTTTATTGTGTTTTTTGTTTGTTTTTCTTGGCTTTCATTTCGTCATCTTTTCCTCTTCTTTTTTTCTTTGACAGAGTGCGCCCGTATTTATTCGGGGCTCCATTTGCTTTGTGTCTGTCCCTGAGCTGTCACTCATTTCTCAATGATCTTTGAAAAGATCTTTCCTCGCATTTGCCCCCCAGTGTAGAGGGTAATCCTTGATCAGGGTTCAAAGAATTAAGAATTCTTTTGGCTCAAAAGGGGTGACTATGGATAATAATTTTTTTCTTATGAAATGGATATGAAAGATGGCCATTCATCATATCAAGCCCAAATATTCTCATTGAAAAGCAATCCTCAGGGGAAATAGATATTCAGAATTTCATTTTGCACTTTGGAATCATCCGAATTCTCATATGCATGATATCATGATTTTTCTTTTTCTTTTTTTCTTTTTTTTTTTGTTTTTTTCGTCGCATGCCCCCAATGATTCATGCATTAGCCCATCATTCTTCACTATGTATCCATCATTTCCACATATGATGCCCCAATTTGATTATCCATGCGAATTTGTATCAACGAGGAACATGGCAAGTCTAGGTCTGTTTTGAAAAGGCTGAGTTTCCAATCTGAGTTCTTTGAAGAGACAAGGAAAACATGACCCAAAAGCAGGTTTTCTCTGGGACAAGGGATAATCTAGTTTAATCATTGTGCCCCAAGGTGTCAATCATGAAGTGATGTCTGGGCAATTAGTGTTTTGTGGTCATTGGGAAAGGTCATGAATGGTTTTAGCACAATCCTGACACACACCAAATTATCAAAATCTGGATTCTTGAAAGAATGTCTCATTTGTTTGATTTTCAAGGAATTCGAAAAATTTCAAAAAGTTCGTTCCTTTGTTCATAGCCTAGACTAGGATTTACATCCTTGTTTATTTTGCAATGACAATACTTCTCTTTTTTCATTCATTTTTCCTTGAAGCATTAGGTCTTTCAAGTGTTATTGATTCAAGGTTTAGGTATAGAGAAGCCCAAAAAGGAGGGGGATGGTGTTGGGTCATTTCTAACACTGATCATCAATCTTCTTGAGACTATCCATTATTAAAACTTCCTTAATGCTTGTTTTTGTAAATTCACGTTTATTTAAAACACAACAAACACAAAGCATTTAAAATTCATTTAATTCATGTAGATGTTAACATGAGACAAGTGCTTTCATCATCACAGTGTATAAAACTACATGCGTCAAAAATGCTCCTATTGACATCCTTCAAAGGTAGTAATTCTCCCCCTAAAACCCTGAAAGAAACTGATTTAGGGCTAAACGGCCTTCCATTGATTGATAAGCTCCGGTGTCAAAATACCATTACGGATAAGACTTTCAATCCTTTCCTTCAGTTGTCTGCATTTTTCAGTTGAATGCCCAACTACCCCTAGGTGATAATCACACTTGCTGTCAGGGTCATAACTCCTTGCTGATGGATTCGGAGCTATTTTCAAAGGTACCGGGGTAAGGTACTGATTCTTTATTAGTAATGGCAGTAAGTCAGGGATGGGGATTGGAATTCTTTCTTGATTTTCTCGCGGTCGTTTTCTAGAAGTAGGCCTTGTTGCAAGGGCTGGTATAGGATTAGGTGTTTGGGTAGGTAGGTAAGGATAAAGGCTTGGAGATACCTCAGTAGGGTAACATGATTGGTATGAGGGAAATTGGGAATATGGGATGAAATCTTCCATAGTTTGGACATCTTCCTCTTTCTTTCTTGGTGCCTTATTTCTCTCGGTATTGGATGTTCCTTCTCTTTCAAGTTTCCCATTCTTGATAGCATTCTCAATCATCTCCCCTGAAATTACCATGTCCGCAAAATTCTTCGAAGCATTGCCGACAAGTCTGTCATAGTACGGGGCGTGCAGCGTATTCACAAAAAGGATAGTGATTTCCTTTTGTGTCAAGGGCGGTTGTATTTGGGCAGCCAGGCTCATCCACCGTTGTGCATATTCTTTGAAGCTCTCAGTAGCTTTTTTCTCCATATTTTGCAAAGTGAGACGATCAAGTGTCTTGTCGGTCATATGCTTGTACTGGTTTAGAAAAGCCCCAGCCAAATCATTCCAAGAGCGAATCTGATCCTTGCTCAACTGACTATACCACCTAATTGCGGACCCGCTGAGGCTATCCTGAAAGCAGTGAATCAAAAGCTTATCATTATCTATCTGACTTGTCATCTTTCGGCAGAACATAGTGATCTGGGCTGATGGATCGGTCGTCCCGTCATATTTCACAAAGTCAGGGATCTTGAACTTAGGAGGAATGACTAAATCGAGGACCAAGCATCGTTCTTTCGCCTCCACACTCCCGAATACATCTTTTCTTTCTATTGCCCGGAGCCTTTCATCTAACAACTGATATTTCCCTTGGGAATCTGCCAACTCAACCTCATTTACTGCAACCCTTTTCAACTTTGCCTGTTCAGCCGGATCATCTGATTTTAGGACATTGACGGGGTTAACAGTGTTTTGGGCATCACTTATTGCTACCTCATCTTGGCCCTTTTGTACCTCTAACCCTTCTCCGGCGACAAAGTTTTCGGTGTATCCTTTTCCCTTCATTACAGCAGACATTAGCTCCATCAGTTTAGTGATCTGATCCTTAGATTCTGCTTGAGATTTTGCTAGCTGTTCTCGCAATTCTCTCTGTTCCCTTTCCATTTTTTCCATTCGGGCAACTTGTTCATCCTCCATAGCACCGGCCTGTATTAAAAGTGTACTCAGTACTTCTTCTGATTTGAAATGGAAATTCTTTCAAAGACTCCTAAAGCCAAGCGAACTTCTATTTTATTTCCCCCAAATGTATGTCATGATGAATGAGCCATGAATGCAATTTCATGCATGTGAAGCCTAAACAATATGATGTATGGATATGTACAATGGAAACATGCTGACCATATATGTGATAAATGCAATCACAATGCCAACATGTTGCAAACAAAGAATAAACAAATCAACACATGGATATATGCAATGACTGATCATGTGCATTTTAGCATGTTTCCCAATGAATGATCATATATCCTATGAATGCAACACGGTGTCAATTATGATACATGCAAACAATGAATGATTGATATAGAGTATATACAAAGAAAATCATGCTAACCATGTGTGTCATGAATGCGACCTAATGCTAACATGATGTATGTAATAAGCAAATTAATGCATGAACATATACAAAGAAATTATGCTGACTATGTTTGTTATGAATGCAACCTGACAAATAATTGATGGGATGCAAAATGCAAAGGGGAAGATATCACGGAGGAAATAAGAATCGGAGGAGCTTAATCATCAACATCTTATAAATTTGAAGCATACTCAATTCATTCCCATATCAATGTTCACAATGGTATAAACCATGTTTTACAAAATTTGAGCAGTAGTTAAAACTGTCTTTACAAGCACTTTATTCTTCCTAGCATCCTAAGGCTATAAGAGCCGGCTACTGAAAAAGTGAAATCGTATTACATCATATAAGACCGAAGTCTTTCCACTTCAATGCTGTAAATCTCTCAATCCTAATGGCGTTTTCCCAGTCCTTTATCAATCAGTGTCGTTGGATCCAACCACTTGGCATCTATGAGAGCTTGCACTTTCCTTTTGACTGCTATACAATCTTCGATGCTATGGCCAACAATTCTACAGTGATAATCACATCTTTCATTTGGATTATACCACATTGGATATGGTGGTAACAGGGGTTTCAATGGGACACAGGCAACCATGTGATTTTGGATCAGTATAGGGAGGAGCTCTTGGTAGCTGATTGGAATGGGATCAAAATGCATTTGGGTCTTATTCTGGGATCGTTTCTTAGTCACACATGGCCTAGGAGTTGGGGCACTTGGTGGTAGCACTAAGGTTCGAACCGGAGTGTTTACATGGGGATGTGGCGGAACAGCATGGTAAGGGTATGGATTTGGACACGGGGCCTTTGGAGGTTGTACATAGCTCGAGGTTCCTATCTCAGGTACTGGATAAGGTGATTGATGAGGGAAATAGTATGAACTGGTAGTTGGTAACGATGGAGTCGGATTCAGGAATCCCGTAGTGGTCGTCCCAATGGACGATTGGACCATAGTAGGGTTGGGATACTGGTTTGGACCTAGAACAGTTTGCAGGTATGGTACTGGATTCGAGGTTTCTGTCTTTGGTATCAGGCTTTCATGTTTAATTATTTTCATGATTTTGTCCACAATTTCATCAGGATTGCAACCTTTGTGGCATTGACAAGTGCAGGATCCAGCAAGGATTGTATGTTCTGGACCTAATGGTTTTGGTTGATCCGAAGATGATGCGAAGCCCTGAGAAAGTTCACCTTTACTGTTACCCATATCCTCAACCATTTTCAGCAATTTGGCAAGTTGTTCCTTCACCTCTCGTATTTCATGTCCATATTCATCTTGATTGCGTTCCAAAGCACCCAATCGTTCCTCCGATTCATTCCTCATATCTCGAACCCCTTTCATGCAAATGAAAATGTCATGAGATTAAGATTATGAATGTACATGCTCTATTCCTATGTGCATGAACAAACTGATGGTTAATGCATGAACATATACAGAGAAATTATGATGATATGTATGCTATGAATGCAATCTAATGCCAGGTATATACAGATAATGACTATGCATGTTATAAACGTGTCCTACAATGAATGACCATGCATGCTATGATGTCAAAATGATACATGCTAAGAATAAATGAATTAATACAAAGGTAGGTACAAAGAATGACCATGTATATCACAAATGTATTCTACAATGAATAATCATGCATGTTATGACTGTAACACGATGTCAAAATAACACAAATAAATTAACCAATGATTACACGAAATTGGTAGGACCTAAATCTTGATTATTCAAAAATCTCATTATGCAAGATTTGCCTCCTAATTTATGATTTTTTTTAACATGCTTTTTTTTGTGTTTTTTTTTTTATGAAAAACCAATCACATTATTTTCAAAAGAATTTCAGGGTGGATCCCACTATGGTACCATATGCAAATGTTCATGTGACACTACCTGTTTTATGAAATCATCAAATGAAATTACCAACTGTTTATTGCAAAGAATGAGATCAATAACACAACCAAAAATGTACATGCTCTATTCACACATGTATGAAATGTGCAACATGCAAAATGCTTAAAAAAGATTTTTTTTTTATAAAAAAAACAGCTAATGAACATCTGCCCCAGCAATATCTGCTTATTTAGGCATCACGATGCCTTCGAGGTAGAGTATCACATTTATTACGGGCGATGTACGTACATCGTTGCCCGATCTACCACACTTATTCGGAGTGTAAAGTTTAGAAATGTCCCTCCATGTGTTCCTATTTTTGGTATATCTAACGGAAATTCGGGATGGCTTCGCCTAGGTTCACTATATGAGGGTGAATCGGTTCTAAGGCCCCGAATTGTTCCTCACTGTCGCTGGTGAAGGCTAGTAAGGCACCCCGATAAAAGCGGGTTCAATCCGTTAGAGTATATTTTCCTATGCCCGTACGGAGGATTATCACGAAGGCAATAGGTACTTTATACTCCGAAAGTGTTTCACTAGCCCATACGGAGGATCATCACGAAGGCGTAGTTACTTTACTCCCACTTAAAAGGACGGAACCCGGGTAGAGGATTCATGTTATGTAAATGCACGTGTAGTGTGTGGAGGAATAACAAACCTTTCACTACCTATTCTACAAACCTTATTCTAAATGCCCTAGCAATTAAAACATTCAAGAATAGTGTAATGCATTAATCAACAAGCAATTATAATATACAACCTTAAATAACTAGAGAACAAAAATAAAATGCATGCACATGAGAATGAACATATTTAAAACATTTTATTATTTTCAAAATTCTCCTTAAAAAATGTGGGAATTAAAATTAAATACCAATTAAACCAACAAAACCGAGACTGAGATAACACACGACTAATTCTAGGGCTGACTCTCTAATATGTCCCCAGCGGAGTCGCCAAGCTGTCGCAACCTAAAAAAAAAATAACGACGAAGTCTCATCGCAAGACTTTATTATTCGTTAGGCGTGACATAAAAAAAATCGAGGAAAAGTCGACTTAATTCCTCTAGAAAAATGAAGGTTTTGAAAATGACCTTAAAAAAGACATGGAGTCGCCACCAATCTTTTTTAGCTAGGTGTGATCGGCCACCTATTAAAACCGGTTTTATAAAATATTTTAAAAATTAATTAAAACATTTTAAAAACCAATTTCAAGTCTGCGTTTTAAACCAGAGAAATCAAAGAAGCGGGTTCGGGAGTCGGTTACGTGCGGGGAAGGATTAGCACCCCCACAACGCCCGTATAAATCGGTACCTTATTAATCGTGTGTTATCTCAAGTCTCGGTAAAAAGTTGGTTTTAAATTTAGTATTTCAAGTTAATTCCCAATTTAAAGAAAAATAATTTCATTTTTTTTATTGAAAATGATCCAGAATTTATAAATTCAAAATTTTCCTATATTCCCCAACAAACGTGGCAAAATATAGAAATTTTTATTAGTTTTGGAAAACTTTCCGAATCATTCTCTTTTTTGAAAGAAAGATATTCCTTTATTAATGATAATTGATGATATTCCCTCCAGCAAACCCGGTAGAGAACTCATGAATTATTTTAACTCGGGAATATCTTTATTTTTATTGAAAACCATTATCTTTTGAAAACATTTAAAATAAATGAATACGTATATGCTAAATAAAGATAACTAAATAAAAGCATAGGATATCATGAAATATTCGAAACCATATAATAAACCATGTAACATCAAAAAATATAAATCAAAATAACAACAATATCATAGAAATTATTATAGCAAGAATCACATATTATATAAAATGCATGAATATAAAAATGCAATGCATGAAATGTATTTTTTTCCTTTAATTAAGGAAATCCGTATATCTAAAAAGATATCCGGCTACCTTAGGAAAATATGTCAAATTAAATATTCTAAAACCAAAATACTTTGTGATTGTTTGAAAACAATTTTGAAAAGCTTGAATTTAAAAATAAAAACTGGGCTAATTTCTTTAAAATGGCTCTAATTTCCTAAGTTTAAAAAATCCGGACTTGACTACCCTTAACCCGGGACTTGAAAAACCATTTTTAGAGTTTGAAAAGGCTTAGAAATTACCCTAAGTCAGTAGCTAACCCTTCTAATCAGCCCACTCTAAGTAAATTAACCAAAACAGAAAATTGTTTTTTTTTTTTAAAATTCAATTCTGACTCCACTGTCCAGTTTTAATCCACGAATTTTTATCCTATTTTTAAAAATTCCAAAAATTCTAAAAAAAATACTGGAAACTCAGAACATGTAAAACTACACGAAAAAAAATCGGCTTAATTTTCGAATCAAAGATGAATTCCCAGAAAAATCAGAGATGTACGAGTTTTTGGAGGAGAAAAAACTGCTTTGTTTTTCTTTAAATTCAATTCTGACTCCACTGTCCAGTTTTAATCCACGATTTTTTACCCTATTTTAAAAAATTCCAAAAATTCTGAAAAAAATGCTGGAGACTCACGACATTTAAAACTACACGAGAAAAAATTGGCTTAATTTTCTGATCAAAGATGAATTCCCAGAAAAATCGGAGATGTACGAGTTTTGGGTGGAAAAAAAACTGCTTTGCCAACACATTTTTTTTGTCTTTGATAAAATCATTTAAAAATAAAAATAAAAATATTTGAAACTCATAAAATGACTTGAAAGCAGTAGCTAGGACTTTTTGAAAGTTAGATAAAAATTGGCTAAGTAAAAAAAATCACAAAGGTAGAATAATCAATTTGACAAACTTAATTTTCCACAAGTGTGCTCAAGAGAGCATGACTTTGAACCATTAATTGGCTCAAGTCATTATTCAAGTGGCATGAACATGAAATGCATGAAACAATGCAGCAAACATAATGTATGAAATGCATGGATCTAAACCTAAATGTAAGGAAAATGCATGACATAAATAATATGGTCTAGACCTAACATGAACTTGCATGGCATTTAATGTAACCTAGACCTAAGACATGCATGGCATTTTCACAAACACAAGGCATGCTTAATTCAAAAATCCAACCAAATATCATGCAAATGCAAAAACCTAACAACTAGCATGACAAAAATACAACACACAATGCAAAACCCATGGAGTAGCCAAATGGCCCCAAGCTCCAACAAGCATGGCATTTTCACAAACACTTGGTATGCTAGCATGAAAAACTAAGTCATAACACAAAAATCACACAAGCATTTTCACAAACACCTAATATACCAAATCTAAAACATGCTCACTAAGATATAAAACAAGAATCATGCAAAGAATCACACAAGCATTTTCACAAACACTTAATATGCTAACTCTAAAACATGCTCAAATTTAAACAACATGAAAACAGAAAATTAAAAATGCAAAAACATGATATCTAAGACATAAATGGCAACAAACAAAGCAACCAAATTAAATATAACTTAAGAACATGAAATAACATAATATTTAAAACATCAAAAATAAAGAAAATAGCATAAACAATATGGTAAAATGAATCAAAAACAACAACTTAAAATAAATAATGTAGGCCATTTGGCCATGGTGAGTTTATTGTAAAAACAAAATGTAAGAAAAATATACTTAAGAAAGGAAATGAAGGAAGAACAAGAAACATTATTTTAAAATGAAAACTCACCAAGTAGCTTTTGAACGGATTAAGCTATAAACCCTCAGAGTAGCTTTTGAACGGATTAAGCTACGAACCCTCAGAGTAGCTTTTGAACGGATTAAGCTACGAACCCTCAGAGTAGCTTTTGAACGGATTAAGCTACGAACCCTCAGAGTAGCTTTTGAACGGATTAAGCTACGAACCCTCAGAGTAGCTTTTGAACGGATTAAGCTACGAACCCTCAGAGTAGCTTTTGAACGGATTAAGCTACAAACCCTCAGAGTAGCTTTTGAACGGATTAAGCTACGAACCCTCAGAGTAAAACACTATGACTCACCACCCGGATAATCCTAATACAAGTGTATAGAATATCTCACAAGGGGTAGTGGGTGATTTCAACCAAAGGCCAAGACTCCTTATTTATAAGGTGAGCACCTCCTTGGCTTGACATTACAAAGGGATGTGGGATTGGGACTTAGGCTCAAAAATGAAAATCTCTAACTTAACTCTTGATTTTTAATCACTTGATTGAAAAAATCCTAAGCTTCCTCCTTCCTTTGGGCTTGGGCAGGCCAGCACTTCTCTTTTCCAGCCCAGCTCTGATTTTTGCAAGGCCCAAAGAAGCCCTTTTCGGTTGCTTGGGTGAAACGACCATTTTGCCCCCCCCGGATGCAAAATAAATATCAAACGGACTCCAAATTCAATTTTTCTTTTTTTAATGCTTCCAAAATAATAAAATATTGAGTTCTGGAAGTTTTCAAAATTATCCGAGTCCGTTTGCTATTTATTTGGATTTTTTCTTCCCAAAATATCCTTTTATGCCCCTACTTTTTACCATTTTTTAAACGAGCTCCAAATCAAGATTTTTCTTCACCAATCTCTTCAAAATAATTAAAAAGTGTGATCTGGAAGTTTTCATAATTTTTGGAGCTCATTTGGTATTTTTTCGGGATTTATCGGCTTGAATTACTGCATAGGAGGCCCGGGATTTGGCCATTTTGCAAACGAACTCGGAGTCAAGATTTTCTTTCACCAATCTCTTCCAAATAATTTAAAAATGAGATTTGCCAAATTTCAGAATTTTCGGAGTCCATTTGCTATTTTTCCGGGATTTATCTTTTTGAATTACTACATTAGAAGCCCGGGATTTGGCCATTTTGCAAACGAACTCGGAATCAAGATTTTCTTTCGCCAATATCTTTCAAATGATTTAAGAATGAGATTGACAAATTTTTCAGAATTTTTGGATTCCATTTGCTATTTTTCCCAAATTTTTCCAATTTTGCCCTTTAACCTCCGAAACCCGGTTTTGCTCAAAACAAGTCCGATTTTCAGATTTTCTTCAATCTGAGCCTTGCACCATCCTTTTTAATCATTCCTCATCCATTGGGGGCTTTGGTCTTACCAATTCGGGCCATTTCTGTGATTCTTCCCGATTTCACCGAAATCCACTAAAAACTCTAATTCTCGGTTTTCTCCCGGATTGACTTTTCTTTCGGTTTTTCTTGCAAGTGACTTCTCCATTACCCGTAGTCAGTGCTTATCTTTCATTTGGAACCTTCAATTTCGACCAGTTTGATCGTTTAAGCACTTTTCCCCAAATTTCTCGGATTAGGGTTTCTTTTCTACTGAATCTCCAAATCCCAACTTCCGAACTCCATATCTTTCAATGTAGACCTCGGATTATCAAAATTCTTTCGCCATTTTTCAATTGAACTTAAAATCTTGATTTTGAAAGTGGGTTGACTTTTTCAGTAGTTGACTTTCTGGGGTTGACTTTTTCGGAGTTGACTTTTTTGGGGTTGACTTTTTTTCAAGTTTGACTTTTTGTGCTCGCCCTCTTAAACTAAGTCTCGGAGTACCACCTGCAGGATGAAAACAGTCTTTTTACACTTGGGAACATCAATATGGGAAGAAAACATACCTGTTTAGTGGTCCGGACAAAATTAGGTGTCTACAATAAGATTAGCATTTACCTCCATTCTTACCAAGCTTTGTTGATATGTTTATTTAACTTTGAATCCTTCATACCAAATATTTGAGCAAGTCCTTGAAGTACTAGGCTTGATTTTGTTGAAAATGGCATGCTTTGTTTGCTTGTATTTGAAATGCAAGTCTAAGTTCTCCGCAAAGGAATGTAAGCTTTATCACCATTTTACCTTGCATAGACTTAGAGAAAATCTTGAAAAATATATTCATTTGTAGCCCCAAGATATCAAGTGTTATAAAAATATATTCATTAAGCTCAAATAATACCAATTTTAAGAAATAGTATTCAAAGAAAACCATTAAGCATTTAACTTAACAAAGGAAATTTTAAGCATATAAGGTCAAGCTAAAACAATAAACATATAAACATATATCTTGACCAAAGTAATAGATGAACCAACAATCAATGTATTTCAATGAAAGATCAAGGAGTTCATTTTGCACAAATTTACAAGCATAAGTTATGATTTTTATCTTGAATTATCAATAAAGCACAAAGAATCAATATATATCAAAATTCTTTCCATAATCAGGCCATTTGATTTGTAAAATTATTCATCAAGAGTGAATTCATACATATAAGCACATGATGATTCAAGAAATAATGTCAATCATGATTGGAAAATCATATAATTGAAGCATTTAGAGCAAGATCTCATTAAAAATGAAAAAAAAAAAACAGCATTTTTGGCCCAAAACTGGCCTAGGGGATCGATACTCTTTGAATAAGGGATCGATCCTCTATGAATGAGGGATCGATCCTTCCCTTGTTTTCCAACAAAAGTCAATGCAATTTTGTAATTTTCTGATTTTTGATACCAAATAAGGATGTCTGATATTTTTAATCAAAAATAAGACTTGTAACATGTTCAAAACATCATTTGAGACTTGTAAGAACATGAAGTTTGGATCAAAAACAATTTTTGAAAAGATTTTGCAAATAAGTCATCATGCAATTTTAAAGCACTGAACATGAGATTTTTCATTCAAAAGACACATACACAAGTTCATAAGCATATCCAATATTCACCAAACTTGTTCAAGCAATAAAAACATGTTCATATGAACACAATTTCATAAGTAAACTATATAATCCTCATATAAGCAAAATAACCATATAGCATTCAAGAGGTATAAAGTTTGTTAAAACAAGACACCAAACTCACTCAAGATAGTTTATGATACACAACATGATAGAATAAATCAATCAAAGCTCAACATATTTAAGATTTTGATTTTTGGTACCTTAAAAACCCATTTTTGCTTGAAAAATGGCCTTGAAAAATAGTCAAAACTTGTTAATCTTATTTTTAACCAACTTGAACCTTTGCAACAAGTTTCAAATGATAAAACAAAATTGTTCAAGTGATCATTTGGCCTTAAAAACAGGGAAATCAAAAATTCAACTCTTCAAACCCCATATTTCCTTGAAAACAACTTGAGACAATAAACTTCTTTATTTGAGCAAGTTTGAGACAATAAACTCAAGATATTTATAAGTATTAAGAACTTGCTAAAACAAATTTTCACATTTAAAAGATTTTATTTTTGCAAAAATGATTTTCAATGTAAAACTTGAAATCTCAAAATCATTAAGCTTTGTATGCTCCCCTAAAGATGTGCATAAATATAACTTATTCATTCAAGCATACAACATAATTTTTTAAAGCATGATACCATAAAAAATCAAACATTTATGCATAAGGTCATGCTTAAGCTAATGCTCACAAAATAAGTATATCTCAAGAAATATTAAGTCAAGTTCATTAAGCTTGAGAATATACTTATATCTACATAATGAAGCATTCAAGATCAAAGACAATAGCATGTTCAAGATTATACAATTCAAAACATGTATAATATTGAACCTTTGCATAATCAAAATTTATCGGTGAAGCAATTCAAGAGCAAATGACATATTCAATTAGGCTTATACTTAGTTCAAGATGCATCTCAAAACATGTATCTTCATTAAAATACTTTGCATCAACAAGATAAATCAATGAAGTTCAAAAGAATTAAACACCAAAGAATTAAACATGAATAGGCAACCAAATTACTCATCCAAAAAGCTATTAAGCATAGAGATTACCCATTTTCCATCTTGTGTGTCTAGAACATCCAATCAAAGCACTTTGTTCCTCCTCGTAGCACATCTACAAGAGACACTCATTTGGATTTTGGTACCCAAATTTCTTTGAGTCCTTGAAAGTTAGTCACCAAATCTCTTATTCCTTTTGGAACCCATACTTACCTAAATCTATATGAAAATTTTCTCTTTATAGAACAAGTAGGTGTAGTATGACCATGATAATCACAATAAGCACATTTGGTCATTTTGGAGAGTAAAGATTTTTCAAAAATTAATTGTTTTTCATTTCTCAAGTTCTCAAGTTTCATTTTCAATTCAAATTTATCTTTTTCCAAAATTTCAATTTTCTCATTAGAACTTGGAAGCATCAAAATTCTTTTTCAAATCATTGTTTTGATTTTCTAAGTTAATCTTTGTTTTCAATAAAAAATCATTTTCAATATTTAACTTTGAAATCATTTTCTTGTATTTCAAATTCATTTCCTCAAATTCCATAACTAACTCATCAAAAGCATCTCGCGATTCATCAAATTTATAAGAGTTTGAATCACAAGGTGAGGAATTTACCTTGGGCTCTTCAAGAGCCATGAGACATGACACATTTTGGTTTGAAGGGTGGCTTTCACTTGATTCTTCATCTTTATTTGCCTTTTCACTTGTTGAACATTGATTTTCACAAGGCTTTTCTTTAATTTCTTCCTCTTTCTTTTTGTCCCCATAGAGTTCCTCACGTTTTTCCCATATTTCCTTGGAGGTAGCACAAGAGGAGACCAAGTTGAGGTTGTCATCATTTAGTTCTTCATAAAGAAAATTTGTGGCCTTTGCATAAACTTGCAATCTCTTCATAAATTCATCATTATTAAAGTAAGCTCCAAGATCATTTTCAACTACCATCCAAGCTCCAATGTCATGTGCCATCAAAAAGACCTTCATCCTCAATTTCCAAGCCCAAAACTCATGTTCTTCCAACTTTGGGGCCTTGAAGATATTGTCACCATATTGCATCATTTTTTAAGCTTTGAAAAAGATCTTTTCTCAAGGTTGTTAGACCTAAAAAAGAGATCAAAGCTCTAATACCAATTGTTAGCTGAAGTGGTGATTAAATCAAGAGGAGGGTGAATTGATTTCTTAAAAATTAATTAAGGAATTAAAGCACAAGCAATGAAATTGTAAAATTTAAACAATATACTTAATTTGGAAAGTAAATATGCAAATAAAGTATGTAAAAGATGGGGAAAGAAGATCAAACACTAGTCTTCTCCCTTAGCCTCACTTGCCAAGGGATTCCCAATTCACTAACTTGAATTGCTACCTTTTCTAGGACAAGGTATAACCTTTCCACTCTCTATCTTTTAACAAAGGCTTAGATAGCAACCTCTACCCCCTATCTTTTCAAGGCTTAGATAGAACCTCTCTACCTTTTCAAGGCTAAAGTAGTAACCTCTCCCTTTAACAAAGGTATTTGTGTAAACAAGATGAACCTCTAGTAGGCTAGATATTTACAAGGTTAAGCTCAACAAATAGAGACTATACAATGCTGATTTTACAAAGGAATACAAGAAATATTGAAAGGATTTAGCTTAAAACAAAGAAAACTACTTGAAAGCTTAAGAGATATGAAATATATGGCTTTGATCTTTCTCTCTTGGTGTCTCTTGCTCTTGGAAGTGTTAGAGAGTCCCTTTAATACCTTGGATATGATTTATGACCGTTTGGAGTTGATTGGGATGAAAAAGAGCCATTGGAGCTTCAAAGCATCGTACTTGAAAAACTGCCCAGCAGGCAAGGGATCGATCCTCTACATGAGGGGATCGATCCCCTACTTGTTCTAACCCAAAATATGACCGTTGGAGCCCATGGGATCGATCCTCTCCTTGGGGGGATCGATCCCCTACTGTCCTGCAAAGTTCAATTAGCTACTGACTCTCATGGGATTGATCCTGGGATCAATCATGGGATCGATCCTCTATCTTAGGGGATCGATCCTCTCATGTAAAAAATGTTTTCTTTGATATTTAAAAGAGGTCAAATTGTCTCAAAAATATTTTAAACATATATATATTTAAGAACATGTATTTTTTAGAAAATTAAGAATTTGACATTTTCCAAAATATTTTCAAAATTATTCAACAAAAAATGCTAAATTGAAAATAATTAATCTCAAGCTAATTAAGCTTAAGAGTTTGTCATTTCAAAATTAAGATCAGTTCAAAGCTAATATAGCTAACACAAAGCCCTAGAAATGTTGTGTAATTGATATGCAGATATTATCATATATTGATTTTCTATCAAGATTGCTTATGTTCTTCCATTAAAATTGTTCATGATATTTGTATTGATTTGTTTAGGTGTACAACTAGATAGATCTAGATAATTATCTATTGCTAGATTAGGAGTCTTGATCCGTGTAATTATCTTGATTTCCTATTCATAAGTAGCAATTTGTGATTAATGATTATGTTGAAGTTTTCAGTAATTGCGATGTGGAACATAACATAAGTTGAACAATCCGAGCTTATGTGTTTGTTGCTTACATCAACCTATCTTTCTCATCATAAAGCTGCCGTCAAGTTGAATCTAGAGAGTTTATTCTAGGTTATTTGATAATTAGGGATTAAATGTAGAGCTTATTCTATTTAACGAAGAACTAAGAAAAGATTGGGGTAGCAGAGCTTATTGTTATCTACGGTTGATAGTTTTGATAAATAATTGATGTTGATAATTCTGATATTGATTCTCAATTATGTTTAGTGGTGGTGAATGACTCTTTAACCATACTTCTCCTTATTTGATTTCATCTTATTTCTTTAAATCTTGTTTTTCTTGTTTTCTTTACTTTCAAAACAATTTAAAACCCCCTTTTATTCTTTTAGAGCTAGAGTATAAATCAATAACTTATAAATTAAGAACAATCTCTGTGGATTCGACCCTTGCTCACTACTATACTAAACAATTGATCATATTAGTGCAAGGTTTAATAAGATATACTATTTTAAGTGCATCACCCATCGCGACATATATCTTTGAAACTTGGTAGATTTCTTCGGGACCTACTAGAATATAACGCATCATCAATATATAATTTTGTTCCATTTGAGAACATAATGTGGACTCTTCTAGAGCCATCAATTATATTTGCAGAACCAGATATTGTATTAACATTAATTTCGGCTAATGTTAATTGCAAGAAATATTTACTATCACGAAAAATTTTGTGAGTTGTACCACTATCCACTAAACATATGTCATCCTCTATGACATCAAGTTTATTTTGCATTATCTATTAAAAACAAATATATATATATATATATGTTTTTGGGGATTGAAAAGAGATAATAAACATGAAATATGCAAGACATTATTATTTATATTATAAGTAAAACTTACATATGATAACCCTTAAAATAACATAAACAGAAATATATCTCATCAGTAGACATTTTCATCTCCAATCAAATGATTAATTTTGCCACTAAGTTCTTCGAAAAAATCATAAGCATCAAAATCATTATTTAAAGAAAATTCATCATCATACGTTGGATCAACAGGTTTAGATAAATTTACTTCAATATTTTTTTCTTTTTCTTTTAGTGATGCTTTGTAAAGATTAACTTGATGTTTTGGAGTGCGACATATTCGAGACCAATGACCTTTAGTTCCACACCTATAGCAAATATTATCATTGTTTTGCACTTTATTACTCTTTTCTAGAATTTCCTCATTTTTGACTCACTTCTTTTGACTCCATTTAGCACATTTTCTTTTAGAACTTGAAGGAGGACTATCACGGGTCCAATAATTTTTTCTCCCGCGACCTCTTTTACCACTACGACCTCGTCCTTGACCTTGAAAAAATGCCACATTCACTTTAGGGAATGGTGTTGAGCCAGTTGGACGAGAATGATGGCTTTTCATAAAAATAAAAAAAAATAAAAACTCATTGTTTTGTTAGCCATAAGTAAACAAAAAAATAGCTCAGAATATTTTGTGAATCTACACTCTTAATATTGCAGCTGTAAAAGCACATTCGAGGCAAGAAAAGTTGAATATGTTTTTTCTAACATATCTTAATCAGTAATTTTTTTTCACATAATTTCAATTGAGAGATAATCTTAAAGAAGACTTAATTATATTTACTTACGTTTTTGAAATTTTGTAGCCGTAAATGTATCCACTCATATCGAGCTTTTGGAAGAATCACCATTTTTTGGTGTTCGTATCTGTCTTTTAAGTTATTCCAAATGGCTAATGGGTCTTTAATAGTAAGATACTCAGTTTTCAATTCTTCGTGTAAATGGTGTCGAAGCAAAATCATTGCTTTTGTGTGATTCTGCAGAGATGTTTGGTTTCCTTCTTTAATAGTATTTCCAAGATTCATAGCATTAAAATGAATCTCAGCATCAAGTACCCATGACAAATAATTTCTTCCATAAATATCAAGAGCAATGAATTCAAGTTTCGTGAGATTTGTCATTGTAAAGACACTTGAAAGAATAAAAAAAAAATCCAAAGTCAGGTAGACATTAAGAATCTAAACAATAAAAAAATTTACTCATCTCACATAATCATATTATAGAACATGTAAAGATATATACTTTTTTCAAATAATAAGATATACTAGATTTTTAGATAACACATGTTAGAGAAAGCAAAACTCTTACCTTGATATAATGAAAGGAAACTTGAGAGATTTTACTATAGTTAGAGACTTGATCGTGCTGATAACGTATTATAAATAAAATAAAATGAATAAATAAATAAATAAAGAGAGAGAGAGAGAGAGAGAGAGAGAGATCAAGACAAAAGAAATATGAACTTTCAAAGTCTAGTTTTTCATGAACTAGCTATGTCACCAATCCTTTTCTATATATTCTTCTTGGATACAAACCAATCATTATATAGGACTCCAAAAATAAATAGGGAGAGGAGAATAAACTTCTTAATACAATGTATCATAATGTACATGTACATAATAATTAAAAACAAAATCGTACAAATGACATCCTTAGTATCTAGTCATCCATCACATGCAAAATATGTATGTATTATAACAATTATTATATTTTAATTATTTTAATTATATTAAATTTTGTCATTATATTTCAATTTTGTTCAATTTTATCATTGTACATGATTTTTGAAAGAAAAAAAAAATTATATTCCCTTTATACAGTTTAAATAAATTTTAGAGAAGCAAAATTTGTGATGTTGAATTTGGCAATTTTTATTTCATAATTTTGACTGCACTATCATAAAGAGGAAAGAGAGATCCGGTGTAAAATTCTACAATATCACAATTTAGCTTCTTCAAAACTAAATTAAATTGTATAAACATAATTATATTCCTTCACAGTTAAAATTTGTCCAAAAATCACCAGATAAAAGAATTGTGACAAAATTTCAACATTATGGTATAGTTAAATTTAATTTATTTATTATTATCAATATCTTTTTATAACTAAAAGAAGACGAGGGTGTTTGCATCACAGGCAATTATGATGTATGCGATATAAGCCATATGTTAGGGTGACGGTGAGTAGATATGCTCAACCGTTCAAGGGTTGGATTATTCATTTAAGTTCGAAAGTTCGTTCGATATTTGAGATGGTTTGAACAAAAATATTAAGCCCGAAATATGGGTTTGGGCAAAACAATGAAGCTGCTCATTTCAAAAATGGGCCGAGCCTTGGCTTTAACAATTAAGGCACGAACTCAACCTTGCTCGGTCCGTTTTTCATTTATATAATATATTATTTTTATATTTATATATATTATATAATTTATATCATATAAAGAATAGATATATAATATATTATAGTGTAAACATTTAAAAATATCTTAAAGTATTCATGTTTTAAAATTTAATAAAAGAAAAAAAAATTAAATTATTAAAAATTAAATAAAAAATAACATATTGTTTAAATATTTTTAAAGAAAAATAATATGGACGGACATAAACGGGTTTTGACTATCCATTTATAAATATGAATAGGTTTGGACAGAATTTAAAATTTATATTTCGGATCGGGCCGAACTTAAATATATATATATATATGTAATATTGATACCATACTTAAATAGATTCAAATCCGACTTGACTCCAGCGCATGAACACCTCTAATGGTGATGCATGGACAATAGTCAATTTGGAATTTACAACCTCGATTCATGATTCAACAACACAGAATATAGAGAAGCCTAGCTAGCTTTTTTTTTTTTTTTTTCTAAGCGAGAAGCCTAGCTAGCTAGCAAGCTGTTTTATTTGGATTACAATCATCTGTTGGTCATTTTCAGCAGATGTATAATCTCCCAAACTCTCCACAATATTTCTTAATTCCCAACTACATCTGCTCATCTACATTCTTCGTCCTTCAATTCATCTCCAACTGTCCATGCAAGCACAAACTAATGCTACTTCTCAACGTAAACTTTAATTATATCTACGATGACAGCACCTATTTATAGAAACGAAACAACTTCTTTAACAATGTAAACATCAATCTCGACCTGCGAAACTGTGAAGTTCAGGCAATCCGGAGCTATGTATTTCGAATGAGTAATAGTTTCAGTTGTCAATTACTTCCATTACATGAAGCAAAATATGTGTTAGTTCCTCAGAAATTTTTTAGTGGCCGACTTTTCAAATCCCACAGGGTAACAAAAAGTTATGATTAAGAAATTAATCAGAGACACCCATACATTCTTCTTCCATTACCTCTGATTCAATGTTTCTTTGTTTGCATCTGTTCAGAGGTCTGTCATATAATGATGCTGATCATCTTGGTGACTGTTGAGCTTTTATTTTTGGCTTACCCGACGATGCAGCTTTTGAAGGCAACAATTTGGAAGTACGTAGCACCTACTCCAAAAGTGTCCAGACTCCAGACCAGACCGGTTGACCCTCGATTAATGAATTGCATAAGACAATTTGAAATACATAATCTTACCATGTATTTGAATTAAGTTCTCATTTTCTTGTCCACTTACAATAAACTAAACTAAACCTTCAATTATTACATACAGGCTACTATCTTTTCCAGTATTAATAATAATAATTAGGCTAGGGTAGGGTAGGGCAGTAGTAGTAGAAATTTTGGGAAAGTGGGAGTTCATCAATCATCATGTTACACACATTTTTAATTTTCAAGCCTTCTCAGGCTTTTTTACAACCCTGCAAACCCTACCCTACTTACTATAAGCTGCACATGCTGTTTTTTCTGATCACTTGGCTCGAGACAGTTAGTAGTTGTGTCAACTTTGGCATAAATTGATGGGCAATACAATTTGGTACAAGTCAAGGTTGGGATGCATTTATACCAGCTCTGTCCAAATAATATGTGGACATATTTTTATTTCAGGCACTCTGGCAATTTGGCAGATAAATTTTCCCTATTCTGCTCCACAATTTGTTATGAGAACATCCTTCTAAAATTAAATAAGAAATCTCTCAAAATGGACCAAAGTGTATAAATCATGTCATGTGAGTTTTATAGCCAAAGATACTATCGATAACTTTATTGGGTAACTTTTGGAATTAATCATATCTGTGGCAAAATTAATAGATATATATATTTATATATATATATATAAGATATATATTTATATATATATATATTGCAGGATAAACAAATTCCTTAAATAATATACCATATAATGAGAGGAAGATTTTCCAATCATGGATGTCTAAATTACTTGAGGACAACTTTAGATGAGTAATTGCTTTTCAATTTTCATGAAAAAGTTTTTTAAGTAGTGTTTGGTATTTTTCTATGTCATGATTTCAATAGAATATAATTGTTTTGAATGTAATTTTTGAGAATGTAACTTTATAACGTTTGGTATACATGAGAAAGTACTGATTAAAATTTTGAAAAAATTACATTGACATGTTTGGTTCATTAAACACTTTATTAAGAATATGATGATAATTTTCGAAATTACCCTTATAAAAAATACAAATTTTATTAATTTTAATATTTTTCAATTATATTTATTATTAACAAATATTTGTACTAAATATTTAAAAATAATATTTCAATTAGTAATTTGAGTTACTTTTAGGATAAAAAATGTTTGTAAGTAATAAAATTTTGAAGTAACTCTCATGGAGTTGGGAAGTTAAAAGGTTGGATGCAAATTAAATATTATTTAAATATTTTAATGATATTTATTATTAACAAACATTTGTACTAAATATTTGAAAATAATATTTTAATTGATAATTTGATTTACTTTTAGGATAAAAAATATTTGTTAATAATAAAATTTTGAAGTTATTCTCATCTAGTTGAAAAGTTAAAAGGCTGGATACAATTTAAATATTATTTAAATATTTTAATGATATTTATTATTAACAAATATTTGTACTAAATATTTAAAAATAATATTTTAATTGATAATTTGAGTTACTTTTAGGATAAAAATTGTTAGTTAATATTAAATTTTGTAGTTGAAAAGTTAAAAGGTTGAATGCAAATTAAATATTATTTAAATATTTTAATGATATTTATATTAATAAATATTTATACTAAATATTTAAAAATAATATTTTAATTGACACTTTTAAATCAAATAGGAAGAAGGGTAATTTTATCTTAATATTTTGTTTTTAACTTTTCAACTACATGGGAAAGTTACTTTCTCACTTTTTTTCATGGGGATGACATTCCAATACTTGTGGGAAAGTAATTCCCAAAGAAAAGTTAGTGAGTATTTTTTTAAGCATATCAAACATGAGAATCACATTTTCACTAATTATTTTTTCAAAAAAAAATGATCACTTTTCATCATATCAAACGATCTCTTATTATTAACTAGGGGTACTTTTTTACCCTCTTGACAAAAAAAAAATGGAATTGGAGCTTAAATGTTGTGAATTTTGTGATTTTTCCTGCTTGCCTTTTTGTTTCTAGAAGTAAATAAATAAAAAAAAAAAGTAAAAAGTGCATTTAGATGCACAAATAAATTAATACTAATATATATTCTTGAATTTAATTGACTGACTAAAAAAATCAAATTTACTTATGTGGAAAATTGGACACATCAAAATTATTTGCATAAGACAAGAAGTTATTAATTAACACTTGTGTTGTGATCTAATAATACTCTCTTTATCTCTTTTTTTTTTCATCTTTCTTTTCATTTTTAGATCTCCCAAAATTATGGTTTTTTTTCTTTAACAACTAAATTGTTATTCTTTATAATCTAAATTAATTTTTCATGATTTTTTTATCTTTTATCATTATAACAAATCAAATAATTATTAAAAAATTATTAAAGTTACATTTATATCAAATATTAAAATATATTATGTAAAAACTGAACTAAAAAAATAAAATTAAAAGAATCTAAGAAAATAAAAAATAAAAAATAAATAAAATAACAAAATATTTATCGAAAACAAAGGGACAAAAAGGGGTTTTATCCCCACTGCAATATTACTAACTGGACTCCTGCACCCTAATGAGATCGATAAAATTAGAAAATTTTGAGATAAAATCCAAACGAAACTTAAAGCTAAAAGTTCCATCGGTTCAATATCCAATATCTTATAATATCCAATATGTGTACAGCGATGTTCACTCTCTCAGTGAGTTAGTGTTGGAATACTACCTAGAATACTACAAGATTAAAGAGTAACTAGAGGAGCTTTTCCATTATGACATCTTCTACTTCAGATCTAGCTTTAGATGTACCTCCTTCTACTACTTCTCGTCTTTCTTTCTCTTTACCTCCTCATCCTTCACTAAAGAAAACTACCGCCAATCAATATGACTACTTTTATGAGATTACTCATATCCCATAATCAAACCAAGTTGAAGATTCCCATCTTCCTCTTCTTAACCCTTACAGAATGTTCAAAAACCATCTTCCTCGCTAATAAAGAAGTTGGTTTCCCCAAAAATCCAAGCTCCAAAAGAATATATCCAATCCACCAGGTTTGACCACTGTGTTCTTCCTTCAGGAACACTGGAACACTTTGTCACCATAGAAATTCCAAAAGAGTTTCCACCCCAGTGGATAGAACATGGTTACACCCATATCCATTTCGGAGCAGCCAGACTAGCACTAAGCTACCATGGCATCAAAGGACAACCAATCTCTATCAGAATAGCCTTGCTAGACTCCAGATACCTCAAATATCAGCATGCTTGCATAGGAATTACTGAGACATCCTTGAACTCAAGAACGGTCTACCTGACCTTCTTCCCCAATTACAACATGGCACTCAAAGATCCAACTCTTCTTGATTGCCTGAAAGTTCAGATTCAGATTGCTGGAGCAGAAATGATCAATTAGACAAATGAAGCCACTCTTCGCTACCAGATGGCTTACAGGATCCAAGATCATGCCATTGACAACTCAATTCCACAGAAGAATGAGACCCCTTCTTGAAGTTCGATGCTCAGAAAAACAGTACCATATGCGTACATGTTCCAAAAGCAGTTACCAGAGATCAGATGTTGTCTCTCCTCCCGACTTCTTGGGTCACAGATTATGAAAAGATTCATGAAAGATCTAGAAGTTACTTTTGTCTCTAATCCAGACAAAACTGTCACCATCAAGTTCAACCATCAGGACAAAGAAGTGGCTACTCCCTCAATATTCTCAACTTCGTACATGATGCAGCTTGCTTTTACAGCAGAATCAGTACAGTTCAATATGCCTGAATTCCCAAATGATGTACCTAATCCAAGGTGGTCCTCACCCAACAATATCATTCACAGCTTTGCTACTGATGGCAAAGAAATCTATGACTTCAAAGATCCCATTATAGGACATTGTTATTGGGATATCAATTGCGACTCTGATGATTGCTATAATGACTTTCTTGAAGAATGTGAAAAATCAAAGAAGCTGAAAAAGAAAAAAGGCAAATATTCTTCTGAAAAAAATTATACAAACGGTATCTAGACAAAGATCCATCTGTTGCACCATTAGGCGAAGATGACGGCAAGTATAGTACTTGGTCAGCTACTATCCTCCAGAGTGGGCACCGACTACTGTTACTTCAGACGACTTTTCTCCTTTGCCTCCTTCTCCTAAAAAACCCACACTGCCAAACCTTTACCCTGCTATGCAGAAGCCCTTGCTTACATCCAAAAAGAAGAACAAGAAAAACAAAAAGCCTCTCTAGCCTCTCAAATTCCTTAGATCTGTATGATCCAACTAGAGACTTCCTACGATGCAAAATTCCCTCCTCTAAGGGAATATCACCAGGATCAATTCAGATTTATGCCAAGAGTCCCAAACCCTACTAATAGGGATGAAAGAGATGTTCAGAAAAAGACTTCAACAGCAGAAGCAGTTCTCACTGGCAAACTCATAACTCAATTTCTTAGAGCTCAATCCTCCACAGGATTGAGAACAAAATAGACAAGATCAGTGAACACTTTGATCAATATCTCCTCAACCTCCAAGAAGCTATGTTTCTTATCCGGTCCAGACTTGATACCCTGGATAAAGTCTTCAACAGTAGACTTCAACATCAGAAGCAGTTCTCAACTGGCAAACTCATAACTCAATTGCTTAGAGCTCAGTCCTCCACAGGATTGAGAACAAAATAGACAAGATCAGTGAACACTTTGATCAACATCTCCTCAACCTCCAAGAAGCTATGTTTCTTATTCGGTCCAGACTTGATACCCTGGATAAAGAACTCCCTCAATCTATTGCAATTACTTCTCAAGGTTATACCTTCGGAATGGCGAAAAAAGAAACTAAAATCATGTCACTCAAAACTCAACTTGCTGATCTACAGAAACAATACCAGCAAAAACTGAAATAGCAAGAACAACAGAGCTTTCATGCTCAACCTCCTCCTCCTCCAAGAATGTTTGATACATATAATCCACCTCCCCCAACACCCTCTACACATATTCCCTTTCACTTTTCACTACACCTCCAAACACCTCCTCAAGGATTATCACTCCCATCCTTTACCCTGCTACAAACATCACCAACAAAACCCTTCTTCCCATATAAGCCATTCTTTACATCTTTGAACCTTGCAGCTCAATACAAAACCCAAACAAGTCCAAGTTCAATTGAAAAATGGGTTCAACAGTTCAAACAGGAATAGGAACAACAAGTTGTTGACAGAAAAGAAAAAATGACAGTTGAAGTTCCCTTTCCACATCCAACTAAACCCAAAACCTTAGTACCTCTCTACACTCCACCTTACACACCAGATCCAGTAGCTGGAGCCTCATCAAATCCTCTATCTCAGCTAATGATCTCAGATACACCAAACATCTTCCCCACTTTACTACAAGAAATGGCCAGAGAAAACCTTCCTATCATCACTCAACAAGAATCCTCTGATGATTCTTCAGATGAGTTTCTCACAGAAACTACAACCTCTGAAGACAATACTGAATCATTTCAACAGATCTTCATGATAGAACCACATGTTGAAATACCAGATGATGATCCCCCAGAAATCCATGATCCACAACCAATGGATACCGATCCAGCACCCCAAACACAAAACCAGAACCAACATCATCACCAGTACTACTCATCCTCAAAGTTTACAGGATTCTTTACTGTTGATGGCATTCCTCTAAGCAAATGGAACCTTCGCTTCCAGGAATTTAAAGCATGGGGATTATGTGAGTTAACCAAACCAGGCGCTACAATTCGCTCAGTCCTACATTTCTCCACCAGACTAGTAGGAACTCTCAAAGAGTTTTGGGATAAACTCGGTGAATACAGATAAGCAATATTCCTCAACGGATCTAACTTCACTGTAACCATGAATGAATTGTCCAACATTTTCTATGGACAACAAGGTCACAAACTTGATAAAGTTAGGGAACAGTTTTTCAAACTGAAATGTTGTTATCGCATTCCCAAAGACCTTGATCGACATTATCAGAATTTCTCAAGATACTTCTACCAGCTCGGTGGTCATGATAATGTCAATCTCAAATAAGCATTCCTTCATTTAGTTCCTCTGGAACTGCATGATCAGACGCAACTGCAACTCTCTGCAAGAGGCATTCAGTTAAACGACCTATGTCTTGGTGATATATACAAGATAATGCTCAGAGCCCTTGACGAGATTTGCAATGAGCACAAGTACATTGCCAACATAGTTCAGAATTCTAGAAAGCTCAAGGCACCTTTCACTCTCTCTCCAGGACTATAAATCAAATGTTCAAAAGATCAGTCCTCATGTCTTTGTCACTCAAAGAAGAAAAGACATTTTAGGAAGCCATATCACAGATCTAAAGAGTTCTCAAATCCTTCAAAGTTTTTCAGACAAAGAAAGCCACCCAGAAGAAAAGGATTTAAGATCAGACAACCTCAAAGATTCAAGTATGGTAGAAAAAAGACAGCATGAACAAATCGTCTAATTGTTTCGTTTGTGGTAAAAAAAGCCCACTTTGCAAAACAATGTCCCAAAGCCGATAAAAAACGATAAAGATGTTGTAACAAGTTGCCATCACCAAAGAACTCAACCTCTCCAAAGAAGATGATTTGGAATTAGTCTTCTCACTAGATGATGAACAAGGTCCTCAATCGTTGTTTGTTGTTCAAACATATGAAACTGATCCAGATTCTTCAGATTTCTCCAGTTCCTCAACAAAAGAAGATGAGTCAGACACATCAAGCTCAGAATGTTTGATAATCCAAAACTTCTTCTCAGCCCAACATGCAAATGGCCCAACAGAACTAGTCCAGATTTTCATAGATGAGTAGTCACCTCCAATAGAAGTCACTGCATTCTTTGATATAGGTGTAGCCCAAACCATTGCCAACCCACTTGTCCTTCCATCCTCCTACTGAAAAACACAGAAAATCTTTTTCAGAACAGCTGATGAAAATGTCTTTGCGACAGATTTTATTAGTAAGCCCCAGTTCTTTCCCGGATGCTACATAACCCAAAAGATACTTGGTTCTTCCTTACCAGGAAAAGACTTAGTTGTTGGTTTTTATATTATGACTAGAAAAATAGGTCTCAAACTCAACAGAAAAGGAATCAAGTATAAACACTTTTTTCAGCCATGGCAAACACTTCCTAACCTTTTCACCATCCAGCCACAATCATTTGAGGATATTAAACAGAAGTTAATCTTAACTTCTTTTGCAGAATCACATTCAGAATTTCTCATCAAATGCCAGAAACCATTGTGGAAAATTCAGAGTTCTTTATAACTCTTCCTTTCAAGAAAGATGAATTGGTAAATCCTACAAAGGCCAGTCATTCAGGAATGAATCTTGATCATCTACAACAAGCACTTGAAGAATGTTCACAAATCCAAAGTCAAGGTTTGATAGAGCCTACGGATTCTTCGTGGGCATGTGAAGCATTCTATGTCAATAAAAGATCAGAACAAGTTCGTGGTAAACTCAGACTGGTTATTAATTACAAGCCATTGAACATCTTTCTAGCAGATGATAAGTTTCCCCTTCCAAACAGAAAGACTCTTTTCGCCAACTTATCAAATGCTCAAGTATTCTCCAAGTTCAATATCAAAACATGATTTCGGCAACTTGAAATACATCCATCAAAAAGATACAAAACAGCATTCTGTATCCCACAACAACATTTTCAATGGACAACATACCCTTTGTCTTGAAGACAGTCCCTTCACTTTTTCAATAAGCGATGATCAAGATTTTCAATTCTATTCTGGATAATGCTCTTATCATATTGATGACATCCTACTGTTTTCTCCAGATGAGACTAATCACAAACAACTTTTAGAAAAGTTTCAGAAAATTGTCCAAAGCTATAGGATAACGCTTTCAGAAAAGAAAATGATAATTGCAGCCCCTTATAGACACCTAATTTTGTCCGGACCCTTAAATCAGGTACATTTTCTTCCTAAATTGATGTTTCAAAATGCTAAAAGGCTTTTCTCATCCTACAGGTGGTACTCCGAGACTTTTCTCATCCTGTAGGTGGTACTCCGAGACTTAGTCTAAGAAAGCAGACAAAAAAAAGTCAAACTCAAAAAGTCAACCCCGAAAAAAATAACCCCTAAAAAAGTCAACCTAAAAAAGTCAACTACTAAAAAAGTCAACCCACTTTCAAAATCAAGATTTGAGGTTCAATTGAAAAACGGTGAAAGAATTTTGATAATCCGAGGTCTACATTGCTAGAAATAAAGGTCGGAAGTTGGGTTACGGAATTTCAATAGAAAGGAAACCCTAATTCGAGAAATTTGGGAAAAAGTGCTTAAACGATCAAATTGATCAGAATTGAAGGTTTCAAATAAAAGATAAGTACTGACTACGGGTAATGGAGAATCCACTTGGAAGAAAAACTGATAGAAAAGTCAATTCGGAAGAAAACCGAGAATTAGGGTTTTTTTTTGTCGATTTCGGTGAAATTTGGAAAAATTATAAAAATGGTCCAATTTGGTAGGACTAAAGCCTCTAATTAATGAGAAATGATTAAACAAGGATAGACCAAGGCTCAGTTTGAAGAAAATCTAAAAATCGGACTTGTTTTGAGCAAAACCGGGTTTCGGAGGCAAAAAGGCAAAATTGGAAAATATGGGAAAAATAGCAAATGAACTCCAAAAATTCTGAAAATTTGCAAATCATATTCTTAAATCATTTCGAAGAGATTGGCAAAAGAAAATCTTGATTTGGAGTTCATTTGCAAAATGGCCAAATATCGAGTCTCTTATGTAGTCATTCATGCAGATAAATCCCGGAAAAATAGCAAACGAGTTCCAAAAATTTTGAAAATTTGCAAATCTCATTTTTAAATTATTTGGAATAAATTGGCGAAAGAAAATCTTGATTCGGAGTTCGTTTGGAAAATGGCCAAATCCCGGGTCTTTTATGTAGTAATTCAAGCAGATAAATCCCAAAAAAATAGCAAATGAGCTCCAAAAATTATGAAAACTTCCAGATAACATTTTTAAATTATTTGGAAGATATTGGTGAAGAAAAATCTAGATTCAGAGCTTGTTTAAAAAATGGTAAAGTTCGGGTGCATAAAAAGGGCAATTTCGGAAATAAATCCGAAATAAATAGCAAATGGACTCGGAAAATTTTGAAAACTTCAGAATTCAATTTTTTATTATTTCAGAAGTATTGAAAAAATAAAATTTGAATTTGGAGTCCGTTTTCTATTTATTTAGGTTCGGGAAGCAAAAAGGTAACTTCACCGAAGAAACCAAAAACGGCAAATTTGTAATTAAGGAAAATATGAAAGAAGAAGGAATTGCTGGGATTTTTCTTCCCTTGGTCAGCCAGCATAGAGGAGAAGAAGGAAGCTTGAACAATTTAATTCCTTAGTCACTATCAAGCCACATGCTACCACTAACACCTTACAAATGGTCCCCCTTCATCCAATGGCTTAGGTGCCTTGTAGGAAAGTTGAATGCACCATCCAATGGCCAAGTTTAAATGCCAAGATGATATTTTTATTTGTCATGAAAGAACCCTCATCTAATGGCCAAGAATGGAAGAAAAAAGATGAGCACAATTCATCCAAGAGTGAGCATCCATTCGGTTAAGCAAGGGAGTGCATGGGATTGTCTCTTTTCATCCAATGGATTAGGCCATCTACAAGGGCTGAGTACACATGTAGAGGGCTGGATTTAATCTACAAGATGTCATTTTTATGTTGTCCTCATCCAATGACCAAGAATGGAAGAGCACAACTCATCCAAGGGTAGGCACTCAAGGGGCAAGCAAGGGAGCGCATGGGATTGGTCCTCTTTTGCATCTAAGGGCTGAGGTTACTACAAGGGCTGAGTACACATCTTAAGGGCTGCTATCAATTGGCAAGATGACATTTTTATGTTGTCATCAAAATATCTTAATCTAAAAGGCCAAGATTGGAGGAGAAAAAGTGCAATTTCCATCCAAGGGTGAGAGGCCATTCGACCAAGGCTAAAGAGGGGGGTTGGTTTCATTTTTTCATATGTTTTTTGGCCGGAAACAGTAGCTAATTTGGAAAAGAAAAAGGTTTTGAAAGAAAGAAAAAAAAAGTTTTGAATAGAGAGCTTGAAGGTAGTCATCTCTACCAAGTTCTAGCATAGCTTTCTTCTTGTTTTTCATGGTGTTTTCTTGATTTTCTATCTTGTTTTCCTACTACATTTTTCATAGAAATAAAGTTCAATTTCCATCCAAGGGTGAGAGGCCATTCGACCAAGGCTAAAGAGGGAGGGTTGGTTTCATTTTTTCATATGTTTTTTGGCTAGAAACAGTAGCTAATTTGGCAAAGAAAAAGGTTTTGAAAGAAAGAAAAAAAAAAAGGTTTTGAATAGAGAGCTTGAAGGTAGTCATCTCTACCAAGTTCTAGCATAGCTTTCTTCTTGTTTTTCATGGTGTTTTCTTGATTTTCTATCTTGTTTTCCTACTACATTTTTCATAGAAATAAAGTTTTTAATGTTTACTTATGTTTTCATCTCTTCTTCTTCATTAAAATGGTGGAAAACAATTTTTTTTTACATGGTTTCATGCTATGGCCGAATATGGCATGTTTACTTGCCTTGGTTTTCTTTTTTTTCTTCCTTGCATGTTGTTGTGAAAAATGGTTTTTAGAAGGTTTTTTAGAGTATTCTAAGGTTCTAATTTTTTACAAAAGATGAAGCAAAAAGGTTGAAATGGCTACATGATCTTGGCTAGACCAAGTGACCATGGTTAGGAGAGTGCATAGGAGTGCATGGGATTTTTACCTAACATGAAGCTCACCTTAATTTTTTTGTTTAACATGGTTTATTTTCTGTTTTACTGAGATGGAAAGGCTTCATGATCTTGGCAAGACCAAGTGATTATGGTTAGGTGAGAGGCTATGCCCATTTTATACAGACCATGGAGCTTAACTTTCCTTGTTTTATTTACTAGTTTTGCTTGTTATTTGTTTTGCATATCTATGTTAAATTTTTTATATGTTCTTTACATTATTTTCTATGCTATATTTACTTATATATTTCTATTCCATGCTTAATAACTTTCCCTTGCATATTCGGCCATTGTGTTCATATGCTCATGTTGTGCATTTTTTTCATGTATCATGTCTTATGTTATAAACATGTTTGCATTTTTCATAAATTGTTATATGGTCATTCGGTTACTCCATTTTAGTATGCCTTGCATGTGCATTTTCATTTTGCTTCTTAACTTATTTGAATCTCCATGCCATGAACTTGTACATTTTGATTTTAGTATGCCATGTGCTTATGAAAATGCTATGATAAAATGCCATCATTTTGTTACATGGCTATTCGGCTACTCCATATTGATATGCCTTGCATGTGCATTTTCACTTTGCTTCTTGACTTGTTTGCATCTCCATGCCATGAGCTTGTGCATTTTGATTTTAGTATGTCATATGCTTATGAAAATGTCATGACATTATGCATCTTAATATGATTTGTCATGTACTTGTGTCATTTACTAGATAGGATTGCATTAGAGCATCATGTGGGACATTCGGCCTCTTCATGCATCCCTTGCCTTGTCATGCATTTGCATTTTGTTTAGGTAACATGCTTTGCATTATCATATCTTGAAATTGTGTATTAGTTGATGTTTGTTCCAGCATTGACATTAGTTTCATTGGTCATTGTATGTTCATAGTATTTCTATGCATGTTCATTACATTTTAAGTCTAGGCCATATTGGTAGTGCCATGCATATTGAGTCTTAAATCACATTGGTATTGTCATGCATTACTATGCTATTTAGGTCTTAGGTTAAATTAGCATTTTCATGCATATTCATAACATATTAGGTCCAAGTCATATTTGCAATATCAAGCATTGCATGCATATTAAGTTAGGATAGCATTTATTGCCATGCAAACTCATGCTAGGCATTTAGGTTGTCATGAATTGTCATGCATTTCCTTTACCATTTAGACCTTTATACCATGCATTTCATACATTTCATTTGCTGTATGTTCATGCATTCCATGTCATTGCCACATGATTTATGACTTAGGCCAATCAATGGCTAAAGTCATGCTCTCTTAAGCATACTTGTGGAAAATTAAGGAATTGTCAAATTGATTATTCTACCTTTGTGATTTTTTTTTTTTTTTACTTAGCCAATTTTTGTCCAAGGTTTTTAAATGTTTAGCTACTGTCCTTAGGTCTTTAGGATGATCTCCAACAATTTTTACTTTGATTTTTGAATGACTTTATCAAAGGCAAAAAATGTGTTTTGACAAAATAGTTTTTTTTCACCTAGTACTCAAACATATCTGATTTTTCTGGGCAGTCATCGTTAATCAAAAAATTAAACAAATTTTTTATCGTGTAGTATAGCATGTCCTGAGTCTCCAGTACTTTTTTTAGCTTTTTTTGAATTTTTAAAAATAGGAAAAAAAATCATGTGTCAAAACCGGACAGTAGAGGTAGATTTGAAATCAAAAGAGGAATAATGGTTGAATTTGGCTAAGGCATTTAGAGGAGGTTGGTTAGAAGCTTTAGCTACTGTCTTCGGGTAGTTTCTAAGCCTTTTTAAACCTTAAAAATGATTTTATAAATCTGAGGTTAAGGGTGGTTAAGTTCGGGATTTTTAACTTAGGAAATTAGAGCCATTTTAAAAGGGTTTGGTAAAGGGTTTGGTAAGGGTTTTAATTTTTATTCAAGTTTTTCCTCAAAATTGTTTTCAAACAATCACAAATTTTGTTTTTTTAGAAAATCTAATTTGACATATTTTTCTAAGGTAGCAGGATATCTTTTTAGATATACGGATTTCTTTATTTAGAGGAAAAAATACATTTTCATGCATTGCATTTTCCATGTTCATGCATTTTATTTAAATGTGTGATTTTTGCTATGATATTTTCCATGGTATTGTTATTATTTTAATTCACATTTTATGATCTTATATTTGTTTGCCATATGATTTTGAATGTTTCATGATATCCTATGCTTTTTATTTAGTTATTTTTGTCATATTGTTTAGCATATACTATGTTCATGCATTATTTTTTTTATTTTCATTTTCATGCATATTATATGTTAGCATTATTTTAATTTCATGTCATTTCTTATCATTTAGATCATGTTCCATGTCATTAGGTTATTTTATTTTTAACATGCCATGTCATTTAAAATTGCCATGTCATTTAAATCATTTTATCTCATTTAGAATATACCATGATACTTAGGATCTTTCATTTCACCTAGAATATACTATGCCATTTAAATTATGTCATATCATTTAGGTTGCATTATATTATCTAGACTTTGGCATGTCATTTTATTTATGTCATACATGTTCATGTTCATATTTTTAAATGTTTTAAAAAAGATAATGATTTTCAATAAAAACAAAGATATTCCCGAGTTAAAATAATTCATGAGTTCTCTACCGGGTTTGCTGGAGGGAATATCATCAGTTATCATTAATAAAGGAATATCTTTCTTTCAAAAAAACGAGAATGATTCGGAAATTTTTCCAAATGAATAAAATTTTTTATATTGTGCCAATTTTGTCAGAGAATATAGGAAAATTTTGAATTAATAAATTCCGGATCATTTTCAATTAAGGAATTATTTTTCTTTAAATTGGGAATTAACTTGAAATACTAAATTAAAATCGACTTTTTTACCGAGACTTAAAATAACACACCATTCATAAGGTATCGTTTTATACAGGCGTTGTGGGGGTGCTAATCCTTCCCCGCACGTAACTGACTCCCGAACCCGCTTCTTTGATTTCTCTGGTTTATAACGCATACTTGAAATTGGTTTTTAAAATATTTTAATTAATTTTAAAATGTTTTATAAAACCGGTTTTAATAGGTGGCCGGTCACACCTAGCTAAAAAAGATTGGTGGCGACTCCATGTCTTTTTACGAGGCCGTTTTCATACCCTTGACTATTTATTTTATTTCTAGAGGAATTAAGTCGTCTTTTCCTCTGCTTCAGTTTCCCCCTCACTCGAACGGGTCTCCGCGATCGGGATCACGTATTGACACCTTCGTTTTTCTAGAGGAATTAAGTCGACTTTTCCTCTCTTTTTTAATGTCACGCCTAACGAATAATAAAGTATTGCAATAAGACTTGTTATTGTTATTTTTTAGGTTGCGACACCCCTGATATAGACTTTTTTAAAAGATGGAAAATACGTTGCACAGCCACACATCTCTCAAGAATTACTCAAATTCCCAGATGAAAACCTCACAAAACGACAAGTTCAACAGTTCCTTGGAATTGTTAACTATATAAGTGAATTCATACAGAATTTGGCTAAGCTTACAAGTCCTCTCAAACAGCTGTTAAAAAAGGACTTTCCTCAACAATAGACTCCAAAATAGACAAAAGCAGTCAGAAAGATCAAATCCATTGCTCAGTCCCTTCTTGCATTACAGATTCCCTCTCAAGGAGATCAGTCCAAAAGAATTCTCCAGGCCAATGCAAGTAACCACTATTGATCAGCCGTACTTCTTGAAGAAATCAACGAAAAATGACAAATATGTGGATACAATAGTGGTCAATTCAAAGATTCGGAAATCCACTACCACTCAACTTCAAAGAAATCCTTGCAGTCAAATATGGCATTCATAAATTTGAATTCTATCTTATCGGTCACCACTTCACTGTTGAATCAGACATGGCAGCCTTTAACCATATGCTTAACCTCAAAAAAAAAATATTACCTAATGCTCAACTTCTTCGATGGGCACAATAGTTCTCTCAGTACAGTTTCACTTTCAAGCATATAAAAGGCAAGCACAACATCATCCCAGACATGGTATCCAGACCTCTTCCTCAACAAGCTAAACAGTTCATTCAGGTGATAGCAATGATGAATCCTTCACCAGGTTCTTCTTCTTCTTCCAAACCTCCAAACCTCCCTGATCCAAAAACCCTTCAGGAAATGGAACCAAACCTTCCATTAGACCAGTTCCCACCAGAACTTCAAAGAGCAATAACACAAAAAATCCTTGATGCAAGAGCCAGAGATAAAATGTTCTGTTATCAATCTTGCATAATCCAAAAATATGGAGACCAGGCCATAAGACCTATTGGAATCAGCTTCACTCATCATTTTCTCCACTTGTTCCAAATACCACATCTTGCTTTATTCTCTAAGAAACTTCTACCATTTTTATGGTATCTCTGCCAGCTCCATACAATTGCCATTGAATTTCCAACCCAAAATCTTATCCAGGCCGTTCATCACTAGTACAAAGACCATCTCACAAATTTTTTGGGATGCTTTTACCCTTTGGAAAAATGGCAAGCTCTTCTCAAAGATTACCAAGACTCATATTCCTCCACCATAATCCTTTTCCACAGAACATACATAGAAGACGGATACAAACCTTTTGCCAAGCCATACACCATATCCCCTTGTCCCCTTTATGAGAACCCATTCACACAAACCCAACAATACATTGAGCTTCTTAACATCTTGTTCCAGGCAAATAACACAATGATTCCTGAAAATCAGTTCCCACTCCTACAAGAAGATCCATGGAATTCATACCCACTGCAATACACCCAAAGGTTGAAAAAAGACCTTCACACTTATCTAACCTCCACCAATATTTGGGTATGTTCTCACTGGGTCCAAGAACCTTCCCCCCCCCCAAGCATGTTAACCTTCCTCTAATGCTTCCATCTGAATCCCAACATTTTCCTCGAAATCCTTTCTGGACAAACAAAGGAAAATACAAGTTTGACCCCATGAGGTTCCTCAATGCAAAAATTACAATCGTTGACAGAGAGATCTACCTTCTTGGAAGAATAAATAGAAGTGAATATAAACATATTGAAGATAAGATGATAAATAGTAAATCATATCTTCAGCAGGTGCAAGAACTCCAAGCCTACACTCAAGACGAAGACCTGAACATTCCAAACTAAAGACAGACTAAGAATAAAATATTGTATAATTATGTGTGCAACTGTGTGTTTACTTTCAGCAGTACTGTATAATTACCCTCAGTTCCAATTTCACAAGCAAAAGTTTTGACAACTCAACATCAAGACAAAACTTCTCAAAAGACGAGCTCCGCTACAAGAAAAATCTCTCAAAAGGAGTGAAAGATGTGACTTGACCTCTACTTGAAGACAAAGCTCATCAAAAGAAGATAAAACTAGATGTGACTAGTCATGCTTGTAGCTTTATGTCTTTTCCAGTCATTATTCTTAAATAATGATTAGTTTGTTTGTATGTTCTTTCCTTAGCCTATATAAAGGCAACTTCTTCCTCTAGAAGGAGCAGAACGCATAAAAAAACTTACTACTGCTCTTGTAAAAAATCCTTGTGAAATATAAGCTATGTGTTTCTAAACTTCTCTCCTTTTGGTTGCTCTTTTCTTTAGTATAATAGGTAATATGAATCCACTACTCACACTTAGTAAGTAATGACATAAGTCATATACTCTGCAATTGTCACTCCGGTGGATCCTCTGCATCAGAAAACTCATGGAGTTGATTACATATCAAATGACCAAAACTGCAGAATTAGCATTGTAGCAAGGTTACTGTAGCACGACGGCATAGAGTCATAAAAGTCGGGCCTTGACTAGATCAGTTACCAAGAAGGCGTTTGAGGGTCAAGAGTCGGCCTGGATACCTTGATCTATGCTTGAGTGTTCTGGTCTCCTATGCTATGACTCTTGATAACTCATATAATTATATAGTTCTTAGTTATGTTTTATTATTGTTTTGTGTCAAATACGAGTTATTATTGCTTAGTCTAATTGTGTTTATGATATTTTATATTTTTATTTAATTTGGTGTTTTTCACGAGTTTCTTTGAGTGATTTCAGATTACTAGGTTAAATCAAGAATTAAAGGCAAATCCAGTTCAGTTCCAGTTCCGACACCTTTTGCCATATCCGCTATATCTGGAGTTTCACTGAAGCAATAAGGCTGAATTTTTTAAAGTGCAAAGTTAAGAGGCATATCTATCTTTTTCATGTTTTACACTTCTTGAAACGGAGTCGTTTTCCCTAGCGAAATCGACCATCAAGTTGGCTGATGTGCAATGACGTCTGTGCTGACCTGTTTTGGTATTTTGACCATATCTTCCGATCCACATGAGCAAATGATCTGATTTCAACGGCTATGGATCCATAACTGATAGGGGTATATTTTTCTAGAAGACCATTTGATCAGATCGAGCCTCCAACATTGACAAAATCGACCATCAAGCTGGCTGATCAGAATTGTCATACAATATGACGAAAATTGTTAGAAAAATGCACCCACCTATTATACCTACCTTTGAAATTTATAAAGCTTGTCTCTTGTCATTTAGCTCTCCAAAATGTGTATAAATAGAGGGCCTTGGATGAGCATTAAAGATAGATTGGTAGGATATTAGCCATTGTAATAAAATTCTCTAAGTTTTCTTTTTCTTTCCTTTCTCTAGTTTTCTTTTTCTTTATTTACTTATGCTTCTTACATTTCTTTTCATTTTATTCATATCTAGTATGTGTTGCTAATCATATTGTTGAGGTGATGAGGTGAAGCTCTTGGTAAATGCTAAGGTTAGTCTCTTAAACATGAGCTAAAATGAATCATTATTTATAAACACTAGTATAGATAATATTTTCTTTTGGTTTAAAATCATACTTACAAAGTAGGGATCTTGATTCATTATTGACAAGGAAAATGGCACAGTAAATGCTTGGTTTCATAACCTTGATTTGTTGTAGACATATACCTTGGCATAAGGAATGCTTGGACTCTTTTTATGAGTTTTGAGGACACCAAATGAACATAATATCATATGCTATGGACGTTGGACAATTTGGACTGAATTGCTAAACCTTCCGATTGGAACCTCCTTTATGTGTGGATTTCAATTGTGTAATAAAACAAGATTAATCTTAGCATAACACCAAGAGTGGATTCTCTAACCTCAACATCTTTTCTTATTGTTTTTTATATCTTGTTTAATTTATTTTATATTTTGTTTATTTTGTTCTCTAATATCTTGTTTATCTTATTTTGTTGTTGATTCCCTAATATCTTGTTTACTTTCTTTGTCTTATATATTTATAAACTTATACTTACTAATACGCTTCCCTGTGGTTCGACCTCGGACACCCGAGAATTTATTACTTGAACATAACCTGCACTTGGGTTTACAACTCTTAATTGAGTCACCATCAAGTTTTTGGCGCCGTTGCCGGGGAGGCAATACTAAGTATATAAGTTTATAAGTATATTTATTTTTATTGGCTGGTTATACCGCCTATATTTATTTTTATTGGCTGGTTATACCGCCTAATTTAGTATATATATTTTTTGGCTGGTTATACCGCCTAATTTTCTATATATTTATATTTATATTGTAAAGTTTATATTTATATATTATCTATTTATTAACTTTGTTTTATGCTTGTTTGGCGACGTGATTTTAGATCTCGTCATTTAGTTAGATTTTATTGTGAAACTTTTTCAGGTAATCTTTCTAATACAACTCCTACCATGGCTGACAATGAAAGTGTTCATGCTGAAGATGAGAACAGACAAGTACGCACCATGCGTGACTACTTGCAACCAACTCGAAGCTCATCACCCTCTTGTTTTATTTTTCCTCTCAATGCGAACAACTTTCGTTTTAAACCAGGTATGATAGCTTTGCTTCCAAATTTCCATGGGTTAGAATCGGAAAGTGCTTACTCGTTTCTAAAAGACTTCGAAGATGTATGTGTCACCTTTAATGACCAACAATGTACAAATGAAATTGTCAAGCTAAAATTATTTCCTTTTTCTTTAAAAGATAAAGCAAAAATTTGGCTTCATAATTTAAAACCAAGGTCAATTGGCACATGGCAAGAATTACAAACTGAGTTTCTAAAGAAATTTTTCCCAGCACATAAAACTACTGCTTTGAAAAGACAGATTCAAAATTTCAATCAAAATCAAAATGAAGCATTTTTTTCAGTGCTGGGAGCGTTTTAAAGATTTGTTAAGTTCTTGTCCACATCATGGTTTTGAAAAATGGCGTCTTATTAGTTTCTTTTATGAAAGTTTAACTCCTGAAACTAAACAATTTGTTGAAACAATGTGTAACGGTGAGTTTCTAGAAAAAGAACCTGAAGAAGCCTTTGACTACCTAGACCATTTGGCAGATAACTCTCAAGCCTGGCACACAGATAATTCCTCTGAAAGTTCCACTAGATCTAATCTTGTTTCTAACAGAGGTAAATATCATTTTAGTCAAGAAGATGAGATAAAAGCTAAAGTAGCTAATTTGGCTAGAAAGATTGAAGCCAACTTAGAGAAGTAAAAGAAGTCAAAACGGTTAAAAATGAAGAAAGTTGTGGAATTTGTGAAATCATGGGACACCCCACTTCTGAATGTCCAAACATTCCCATTCTTAAAGAAGCGTTGCATGATCAAGTAAATTCCATAAACACATTTAAAAAGCCTTTTCCTTCTCCTTACTCTGAAACGTATAACCCTGAATGGAGAAGTCATCCCAACTTCAGTTGGCGGAATAATAATCATGTTCAGGTACCACAATCTCAAAAGCTGGGCAACACTTTTTCCTATCAACCTTCACGTGTACAAACCTTGGAAGAGACATTGCAAGCATTCATGCAAACACAAGCAAATGTGAATAACCAAACTTCACAGGACATCAATGAGATCAAAAACACCTTGTCCACATTGACAGCTTCATTACGCACTCAAGAAAAAGGTAAGTTTCCTGCTCAACCTCAGCCTAACCCTTCTACTCAATGTCTTGTTTCTTGCTCCAATGAAACTCAACGGGAAAATGCCAGTTCTATCACAACTCTTCGAAGTGGAAAGGCAATTGACAAAAACATTCCATCAAAAGACCAAGATCCTCCTTCCCCTCCGAAAAGTAATGGTAAGGATGATGGTAAGTCTGAACTTCTTGAAAATTTGGACAAAGAAAAAGGTATGCATCCTGCTCCTTTTCCTCAAAGGTTGCAAACAATAAAGAATTTGAATCAAAATGCAGAAATTTATGAACTTTTCAAACAAGTTAAGATTAACATTCCTTTATTGGATGCAATCAAACAAGTTCCATCTTATGCTAAATTTTTGAAGGACATGTGCACATTTAAAAGGAAACATAATGTACAAAAGAAAGCATTTTTGACGGAAAGTGTGAGCTCAATCATTCAGCACCTTACTCCACCAAAATTCAAAGATCCTGGATGTCCAACAATCTCATGCATCATTGGAAACACTAGAATAGAACGTGCATTGCTTGATCTTGGTGCTAGTGTTAATCTTTTGCCTTTTTCTGTTTATCAACAGTTAGGTTTAGGTGAACTCAAGGAAACACCTGTTACACTTCAACTAGCTGATCGTTCTGTAAAAATTCCTCGAGGGATAGTTGAAGATGTTTTGGTTCAAATTGATAATTTTTACTTCCCTGTTGATTTTATTGTTTTGGACACACATCCTGTTTCAAATCCAAATGTTCAAATTCCTGTTATATTAGGCCGTCCATTTCTTGCAACTTCTAATGCTCTGATAAATTGCAGGAATGGTATGTTGAACATTTCTTTTGGAAATATGACTTTAGAATTAAATGTGTTCAACATTTGCAAGCAACCTGGTGATGATTCAGAAGTACATGAAGTGGATTTCATTGAAGAACTTGTTCATGAACATCTCACCACTACCACATTCCATGATCCTTTAGAAGCTTATTTAATTGAATGTGAGTTTGATAATGCTTCAGAAATTTCACACACTGATTCTTTGTTAAATTCTTTTCAGGATAAGCATTGTTGGAAACAAAAGTTTGAGGAACTTCCATCACTCACAAATGTCACTGTACCATCAACTATTGAACCACCCAAGCTGGATTTAAAACCATTGCCATCCGAGCTAAAATATTTCTTTTTGGGTGAGAATGAAACTTTTCCAGTCATAATTTCTTCACATCTTGATGAACTACAAGAAGGTAAGTTGTTACAACTTTTGAAAATGCACAAAAATGCATTAGGATGGACCTTAGCTGACATAAAGGGAATAAGCCCATTAATCTGCACACATAATATTTATTTAGAGGAAAATGCTAAACCCTCTAGACAAATGCAACGAAGGCTTAATCCTAATATGAAAGAAGTAGTGAGAAATGAAGTCATTAAACTTCTAGATAATGGAATCATTTATCCTATCTCTGATAGCAAATGGGTAAGTCCTACTCAAGTCGTACCTAAGAAATCTGGAGTTACTGTAGTTAAAAATGAAAACAATGAATTAATTCCAACTAGTACTGTTACTGGTTGGCGCATGTGCATTGACTACAGGAAACTTAACTCAGTGACGAGGAAAGATCATTTCCCTTTGCCTTTCATGGATCAAATCTTAGAAAGAGTTGCAGGGCATGAGTTTTATTGTTTTCTAGATGGATATTCTGGGTATAATCAAATTGCCATTGCACTTGAGGACCAAGAGAAAACCACTTTTACATGTCCTTTTGGTACTTTTGCATATCGTAGAATGCCATTTGGATTATGTAACGCCCCTACCACATTTCAAAGATACATGCTTAGTATTTTTAGTGACATGATTGAACGTAATCTTGAGATTTTCATGGATGATTTTTCTGTTTCTGGTGATTCATTTGATGATTGCTTAGCCAATTTGAAAAATGTATTGATTAGGTGTGAAGAAAAAAATCTTGTTCTTAATTGGGAAAAATGTCATTTCATGGTCACTAAAGGTATTGTACTAGGTCACATTGTTTCTGCAAAAGGGATTGAGGTAGACAAGTCAAAAATTGAATTGATTGCTAATCTACCCACACCAAAGACAGTAAAGGACATTAGGTCATTCTTGGGACATGCAGGTTTTTATAGAAGATTCATAAAAGATTTTAGCACGATATCTAAACCTCTATGTAATCTTTTAATGAAAGACACTGCATTTGAATGGACTAAAGATTGTGAAGATGCTTTTGAAAAACTCAAAAATATGCTCATTACTGCTCCTATTATGAGATCTCCTGATTGGTCTTTACCATTTGAAATAATGTGTGATGCTAGTGACTATGCTGTTGGTGCTGTGTTAGGACAAAGGAAAGATAAGAAACCACATGTAATTTACTATGCAAGTAAAACTTTAAATAGAGCCCAAATGAATTATTCCACTACAGAAAAGGAATTACTTGCAGTTGTTTTTGCATTGGATAAATTCAGATCTTACCTTGTTGGATCATCAATTGTTGTCTTTAGTGATCATGCAGCTTTAAAATATCTTCTCTCTAAGAAGGATGCAAAACCTAGGTTGCTGAGGTGGATCCTTTTGCTGCAAGAATTTGACATCACCATTCGAGATAAAAAAGGAGTAGAAAATGTGGTGGCTGATCATTTATCAAGACTTGTTTATGATGAATCTTTTGGAACCTCACCAATAAATGATACTTTTCCTGATGAACAACTTCTAATTGTCTCCACGACACCTTGGTTTGCTGACATTGCTAATTTTCTTACTACAGGAAAAATTCCTTCTCAATGGAGCCCCCAAGATAAAAGGAAGTTTCTGAATGAGGTAAAGAAGTTCTACTGGGATGACCCTTACTTGTTCAAATATTGTCTTGATCAGATTTTTCGAAGATGCATTCCCGACAATGAGGTAAGTAGTGTAATTAAGTTTTGTCATTCCGAGGCATGTGGTGGTCATTTTTCATCAAAGAAAACTGCTGCAAAAATTTTACAGTGTGGATTTTACTGGCCAACTTTATTCAAAGATGCATATAATTTTTGCAAGACATGTGAAAGTTGTCAAAAATTAGGTTCCATTTCGAAAAGAAACATGATGCCTTTGAACCCAATTCTTGTAATTGAAATTTTTGACTATTGGGGTATTGATTTCATGGGACCATTTCCACCATCTTTTGGTTTCTTATACATTTTAGTTGCAATAGATTATGTTTCAAAGTGGATAGAGGCAATTCCATGTCGAAATAATGATCACAAAACAGTGATTAAATTTTTAAAAGAAAATATTTTGAGTCGATTTGGAATTCCTCGATCTATCATAAGTGATGGGGGAACACATTTTTGCAACAAGGTTTTTGAAACATTAATGAAGAAATATGCCATTACACACAAAGTTGCAACCCCTTATCACCCGTAGACAAATGGACAGGTAGAATTAGCAAATAGGGAGATTAAACAAATTTTGGAAAAGACGGTTAATCCAAATCGCAAAGATTGGTCTCTTAGACTTAACGATGCATTATGGGCCTATCGAACAGCTTTTAAAACAGCATTGGGCATGTCTCCTTATAGGCTAGTTTATGGAAAACCTTGTCATTTACCTGTGGAACTTGAGCATAAAGCATATTGGGCCATTAAAATGTTCAACTCAAACCTTGATGACGCTTCTAATTTACGGAAATTACAAATAAATGAACTTGAGGAACTCAGAAATGATGCATATGAGAATTCTAAAATTCATAAAGAAAGAACTAAAGCCTTTCATGACAAGTTAATTTCAAGAAAAACATTTGATGTTGGGCAAAAAGTTCTACTTTATAATTCTAGACTTCACATATTTCCAGGTAAGTTGAGATCAAGATGGACTGGCCCATTTGTGGTTAAGCATGTGTATCATTATGGAGCAGTTGACATTGAGAATCCTCAAAATGGTAACGTATTCAAGGTAAATGGACAAAGACTCAAACTCTTTTTGGAAAATCATGTTACTCAAGAAGAGGTTGTTTTTCTTTTTGATCCTTGTTTTGAAAATAACTAGATGTAAATATAATTTTTACTAATCTTCAAAAAAAAAATACATTTTTTTAACCCCGGTTAAATGGCGGATAACGGTACTCCGTGATTATTTAAGTCGGTCCCATCAGCTACCCACAAAACTGATATTGTATATAAATTTCTCTTTCAATTTCTCTTTCATTTTTTTTTATTTTTTTTTTTCAGGATGGATGATATTCTCAAAAGATTGCAGAAACGATTCCCTCCTTTTCCTCGAAATATTTTACTGAAGCTTTACCAAGTTCGATTTGAAAGATTAAGAATGCTTATGCACAAAGGGATTCCTGAAGACATACGTTGGATAATTGAAGCCAAGGTACGTGAAGATGAATATCTTCCTGTTTTGCATTTACCAGGTACAGGTAGAAGCACTTTTGCAAAGAAGCGACGAGCAAAGCGCATGAGTTCAAATTGCCACAAATGTGCACGATGGACGTGTAACGGTAAATGTCGTTCTATTGGGATTCCGTCCTCTAATCGAGATGATAAAATTGAATTCATTAAGGATGGACTGAGTAAGGAGAATTTGGGTAATATCCAACTTTCTCTTGAGACGCATCCTAGTGGAGACGTACAAAGAGAAATTCTTGATTTATGGCCGCAATTCCAAAGGGAATGGAAACATCTTGGGAATCTGATGTTAAAAGACCCTGTTTGCCAGCTTGTAAGAAAACTGGATGGGAAGCATATCCTCGACTCATAGAAGGCGTTTAAGCCGTTTCTGGACGTAAAACCAGAGGAAGATGTGAGCCACAATCACAACTACAATAAATGACTTCTCAACTTTTGGTTTGATTTGCAATAACTTCATTTTGGTTTAATTTACGTGTTGTTAGATTTGTGTAATTATTCTCGTTTTTTTTTTGCATTGGTCTTTTACGGTTGATTTTTCTTCTCTTTTTAATTTTTTTCCTGAAATCACGCAAAAATCTTTTGTTAGGTTAACATTTTCTTCTGACAGGTCAAATACACTTTCGGCGACATTATTACTCTTGTCTGATTCATTACTCAGTCCTCTATATATTACACCATGTACTCATTCCCAGCGCATTAAAAAAATTTGTGTCTTTGGAGGTGCTTATCCAGGGAAAAATAACATATTCGTTGATGAAGCCATAAGAGTTGGAGTAATACTTGCCCAACAAAAGATCCAGTTGATTTATGGAGGCGGTAGTACGGGTTTAATGGGAGCAGTCGCTACATCAGCACACGCCGGAGGAAGTCCAGTTCTAGGAATCGTGCCAAAACTATTCACAGGTTTTTGTGGACCTACCGTGGGTAAGGAAATACAAGTCTGGAGTATCCCTGAACGGATGACAATCATGTACCATTCTGCCGATGCATTCATTGCTTTACCAGGAGGTCTGGGTACATTGGAAGAAATAGCTTGCGTGGCTTCTTGGTCATCTTTGGTCACAAATAAGAAACCCATTGGTTTGCTTAATATTAATGGTTATTTTAGTAATTTGCTTTCATATTTAGATAATGCTGTGGATAATGGATTCATGTTTTCAGAGGCAAGGAGAACCATAATTTCTGCTACAACCATTGAAGATTTACTCAAAAAGCTCCAAGCTTATGAGTATTTATCTGCTACGGTTGTTTCGCAAACGCTCGGAAAAAGAAAAAGAGATATGGACGAGCAAGGAGTGGATTGCACTCTGTCTTTGTGAAATTATCTAACATTTTGTTTGTTGTGTCTCAGTTATAATAAGTGGTTAGCAACCTCTGCAGGTAATATCTCCTAAATTCTACCTTTAGTAGGGGGTAAGGGACATATTTTGCTAATTTAAAAAAAAAAAAAACAAAATTGATGTGTTTTAAGCCATTTAGAAGTATTCATTCTGAACAAGGTCTGAGTAAGGGAGACTTGAGACATACCTTGTCAGTTTGATTTCTTCTTTCAAAAAAAAAAAACTTTGTTGTGTTTTAAGCAATTTAGAAGTATTCATTCTGAACAAGGTCTGAGTAAGGGAGACTTGAGACATACCTTGTCAGTTTGATTTTAATCTTTTTATGTTTACTTGTTAATTTTTGTTTAGTATTTTAGGATTAATTAGGTTGCATGAGTTTGTTTTGTTTTGAGTCTTAGTTATTCCTATTCTTATGTTATTAGTTCTTTTCTCTTACACATGATTCTTTCATTTGGGTTAATAGACTTACATTGAGGACAATGTAAGAATTAAGTGTGGGGGGAACGATTTAGGATTTCTTTTATTTTTGTCTACTATTTTTTTTTTATGAGTCTTTATTATTATTATTATTATTTTAATGTGTTCTAGTTCCTTTTTAATACAATGATGAGATATGAATTGCATAAGTCTAAAACAGATTTATTAGTGAGAAGATTTTCATGAGAATTGAGCTTGATGTCAACCTTTTTATGAGCCAATGTTAATATTATATGTTGATTGAGAAAGAAGCATGTTTAGACTTAATCTGACTTGTATAATCATCCTTGTGAGTTTTTGAGCCTATAATGATTGATGCATTATACAAATCAATCTAATTTCTTTCTTGAGAGCTCTTATGATTACATGATTCTCTAGAACTTGCTTTAAACCGTTTGAGACTATATTGATACATGTGACAACATGAATATGATAGAGGCATTAGGATTATAACCAGAGCCAAACAGCCATCCATTATTAATGTTCTAAGAGAACATCCCCACTAGTGAGCCAATTTGAGCCTACATTAAATATGCTGTTTTATTGGTAACCACAACTTACACCTAGCCTAAATATACTTATATCCTTACCCTTGTTCTAAAGATGGATTATATATTTTGAGACATATTGCAAAAACAAGGGATACTTTTTGAAAATTTGGGTTAGAACGAAAGATAAGTGTGGGGGAGGAGAGAGGCAAAAGTCAAGAGAAAAAGAAAGGGATCATTGTCAAATACATTCCCATATTAAAAAAAAAAAAAAAAAATCTTCTCTTGAACTTCTAGTTAAAGTAAAGAAAAAGATGTTACAAAGTTGGTTAGAATGAAGCAAAGGCTCAACATGAATATTTAGCCTATGTTATTATGTGCTTTATAAGAGTTTTGAGAAGTTTTATTCGTATGATCTTATTATGTCTCTAAACTCTATGAACTCTTTGGAACCTTTGTGATATCTTTATCCTTTTGTTCTTTAACCATATTATAACCCTTTGGCCCCATTACAACCTTGAAAAAAGACCTCTTGATTTATGAAGTTGTATGATCTAAATAGTGGAGAATAGGTGGACAAGCAAGCATATGGTAGAACTGTTTTCATGAGATTGATTAAGTGTAAACACTTTACCACTACTTTAAAGAGTGAAAATCATGAGAGTATAGTGAGAAGTTGAGATTAAGTCGAATATGCATTATTTTGATTGAAATATGTTATGTTAATATTGGCTTAACTCATTTATTTACATTCAAGCATGAATTTTTGTGAAATTCTTTGAGCTATTGATTAGTTTATAAGACTTGTTCAAAGATTGTCTCTAATTTATATTGAAAGGATTAGGAGTAAATATTTTTAGTGTATGTAGTTTACTTATATTTTAGTTTTTCAATGTTTGTGGGTATCGTTCTAGCAAACCCTCACGAGACTAAACTCGTCCACTAGGGACACCTAGGGGTTTAAAGGCTTGTGTCACATGCTAAGTGCCACCGTGATTTCCAACGAAAATGGATTAGATTAGATTTTCTTATTTTATTTTTATTGAGTCGTTGCTAGAGACTAGCAACAATCTAAGTGTGGGGGTGTGATAACTCGTATAATTATATAGTTCTTAGTTATGTTTTATTATTGTTTTGTGTCAAATACGAGTTATTATTGCTTAGTCTAATTGTGTTTATGATATTTTATATTTTTATTTAATTTGGTGTTTTTCACGAGTTTCTTTGAGTGATTTCAGATTACTAGGTTAAATCAAGAATTAAAGGCAAATCCAGTTCAGTTCCAGTTCCGACACCTTTTACCATATCCGCTATATCTGGAGTTTCACTGAAGCAATAAGGCTGAATTTTTTACAGTGCAAAGTTAAGAGGCATATCTATCTTTTTCATGTTTTACACTTCTTGAAACGGAGTCGTTTTCCCTAGCGAAATCGACCATCAATTTGGCTGATGTGCAATGACGTCTGTGCTGACCTGTTTTGGTATTTTGACCATATCTTCCGATCCACATGAGCAAATGATCTGATTCCAACGGCTATGGATCCGTAACTGATAGGGGTATATGTTTCTAGAAGACCATTTGATCAGATCGAGCCTCCAACATTGACAAAATCGACCATCAAGCTGGCTGATCAGAATTGTCATACAATATGACGAAAATTGTTAGAAAAATGCACCCACCTATTATACCTACCTTTGAAATTTATAAAGCTTGTCTCTTGTCATTTAGCTCTCCAAAATGTGTATAAATAGAGGGCCTTGGATGAGCATTAAAGATAGATTGGTAGGATATTAGCCATTGTAATAAAATTCTCTAAGTTTTCTTTTTCTTTCCTTTCTCTAGTTTTCTTTTTCTTTATTTACTTATGCTTCTTACATTTCTTTTCATTTTATTCATATCTAGTATGTGTTGCTAATCATATTGTTGAGGTGATGAGGTGAAGCTCTTGGTAAATGCTAAGGTTAGTCTCTTAAACATGAGCTAAAATGAATCATTATTTATAAACACTAGTATAGATAATATAATCTTTTGGTTTAAAATCATACTTACAAAGTAGGGATCTTGATTCATTATTGACAAGGAAAATGGCACAGTAAATGCTTGGTTTCATAACCTTGATTTGTTGTAGACATATACCTTGGCATAAGGAATGCTTGGACTCTTTTTATGAGTTTTGAGGACACCAAATGAACATAATATCATATGCTATGGACGTTGGACAATTTGGACTGAATTGCTAAACCTTCCGATTGGAACCTCCTTTATGTGTGGATTTCAATTGTGTAATAAAACAAGATTAATCTTAGCATAACACCAAGAGTGGATTCTCTAACCTCAACATCTTTTCTTATTGTTTTTTATATCTTGTTTAATTTCTTTTATATTTTGTTTATTTTGTTCTCTAATATCTTGTTTATCTTATTTTGTTGTTGATTCCCTAATATCTTGTTTACTTTCTTTGTCTTATATATTTATAAACTTATACTTACTAATACGCTTCCCTGTGGTTCGACCTCGGACACCCGAGAATTTATTACTTGAACATAACCTGCACTTGGGTTTACAACTCTTAATTGAGTCACCATCAACTCTCTTTGCTAAGTTTACTTTGTAACAGTCTCTTTGCTATGGACTACTTTGTTATGTTCTCTCTTGGTGCCAGTGCCGTTGGTTGTGAATTTGTTAAAATAAAAACTCTTATTTTTAGGTTTGCATCTTGATTACTTCATTGATCCAAGATTTGTTTTAGGGGGAGTTGCAACAAGGTGCAGTTTACTTACCATAATCAACAATAATTAATGAAAATGTCAATATGTAAAATTAGTAAAATGAAAATGGAAATTAGTTTTATGACCTAATTTTATGGGTGAAAAATCATAATTATATATAATCGTCATATGTACAAGAAACATGTATATTTTGTGAAAGAAATGTACAATTAATTAATAATGCATGTACATTAATAAAAGTTCAACGTCCTAGTTATTAATGAACAAAAAATGAAAAAATGTTAAGAGTATTAAAATATATATATATAATTTTTAAAATGACTTTTCCTAGGATTTTAAATAAAAGAGTATATAATGGACAATAGTGTACATTTCAAAATTGAGAACATATGTTTTACTATTGTTCATATAGTTTAAGCTCTTTGTTAAATGTATATATATATATATATATATTCTCAATTGATGTACATTTTATATCCCAATATAAATATTTATCAAAATTTCTTGTTAGTTTGTTATCCGAAGAATGCTTAGATTTAAGGCTTCGGATTTAGAAATCATATATTTTAAAATATAAAGTAATGTTTAAAAATGAACTATTAAACATAGTATTTTATATCCACTTAACTTTGTTTCTTGCGATTACTAATGTACATATGATCTATAAGATAATTGTACATGCTTTTTGACTTCTAAAATGTACATATATCGAGTCTTATTTGTACATGAGGAGGGATCCACTTTACTAATATAAAATTAAATTAATTTTACACACATTTATTTAATTTTACACACATTCGTAATTTTTTATACGATTTATATTTTAATGAATCGATCGTTGGATTTAATAATATAACTGTACTCGTCGTGCACGTAAAATTTTGAATCGATCCGATATCTCTATCATATCGATCAATAATACTGTCTTTTTCAATATATATTATAATGGTTGAAAGTTTTTTACTTCAAACAAATAGTTAGATATTTTTAATTTTACTTGAAACTCGACGCACATGATCTATGTGAATAAAACATGAAATACGTCGGTCGAATTAAACAAATATAAATCGAATAAAAAGTTACGAAAAATGTATAAAATTAATTTAATTTTAAACTAATATAAGTGAATTTCTTCTCTTTATACATATATGATAATTATTGTTTTCAACTCATTAAATATTAGGAGACATAAAAGTAATTTTCATTTCTTTTTATTAATTTTATACATTGATATTTCCTTGACATTGATTATTTATGATTATAGTGCCAAGTAGTAAATATTTTCACTAGATTGCATCTTTTCAAAATTCTCCATCTTTTTTTAATCAAAATCTTTTAACTTAGATTCCAATCACACAGATATGACTGTGGTCCTAAGTGGACTGATTAATGACTGGGACCCACTTCAAAAAAAAAAATACAGACAGCAATAATATAATAATAGATAAAAATTAAAGTAAGCTTACCTTACTCACCCCAAAAATCAGCATTCAGTCAACACTCAGCAAACACATGTTAACATCATTGCCATCACAGAACACATATGCAAAGCTGTACTCCCTCGCACGTGTCATTATCTCCTCCTTTTATCTCACACGTGAATTCATCTTCACAAATGAAACAATTAAGATTTTTTTTTTTTATTTTAAAATTTTCATTTCATTTAGCTATGATCATAATAGGATGACAGCAGATCGAATATCTGTTATTTTTTGTATTATTCGAATCTGAATCCTCAAATTCGTTTTAAAATTCGAATCCGTTTATTATTCGCAATAATTCGAATATTACTATCCTAATCCGAATCCGAATTAATTAACATTATCCGTCGGATATCCGAATCCGCAAAAAATTCGAATCTGATAAGTCAAATTTTTTTTATAAAAAAAAAAATTATAAAATCAAACAAAAATTAATTTTAAATTCAAAATTACTCATAATTAACAATAAATAAATTCTAAAATACAAGAACAACAACTTAAATAAGAAAATAACGATTCCAAAATATTGATAAGCTCATAAAATATACATTTTATGCCTTTCTACCTTTAGTTTTTGTTATGTTTTCGATCTTTATCTTGTTTACTTATAATATATTTTTGAATTTTAGGTACAATAAGGAGAATGAAGTCAAAAGATGTCAATAATGATGGTAAAGAGCTTACAAAATCGTAATCACAAGATGGAAGAAGACTTGGGAGTCAAAAATATCAATTTCTGGTTGAAAAGCAATCAGGCAGATTTGACCTCCAGAGCTTGTTATAAGGAAAAAATGATGATAGACTCTTTATTTGAAGAAACTTACTTCTTGACTTTTGAAGTTGACTTGATTATCTTTCCAACGATATATTATGGGCTCAAATCGGATAAGAAATGAGCATTCAAAATGGCGCTAGAAGATCTCCTTAAAGAACCCTGCGGCCAGAAAAACCCTAATCGCAAATCTGAAAAAAAAGCAAAAACGTGATTTTTGCACCTCCAGGCTTACTTGTGCGGCAAGGACTTATTCTCAGGGTTTGAAAGCTCTATAAATACCATCTTTTGAGCCACGAATTAGACATCTTTTGAGGAGACTCAAAGGATCATCATTCATCATTCTTCTTCTTCTTCATTCTTTTATTTTCTTTTTAGTTTTATGTATATATTATCTATGTCTATGCTAGGCTAAACTTTTATTTGGTTAAGGGTGATTTCAAAACCCTAGACATGTTTTGCAATTGATTTTCAGAATCTATCTATCATTGTTTTCTATCAAAGTTGCTTATGTTCTTCCATTAAAATTGTTCATGATGATGTTTTGATTTGTTTAGGTGGCCAACTAGATAAATTTTGATAATTGTCTAATGCTAGTTTAGGAGTCTTGATCCGTGTAATTGTCTTGATTTCCTATTCATAAGTGGCAATTTGTGATTAATGATTATGGTCAAGTTTTCAATAATTGCAAAGTGGAACATAACCTAAGTTGAACAATCCGAGCTTATGTGTTTGTTGCTTAGATCAACCTATCTTTCTCATCATAAAGCTGCTATTATATTGAACTTAGAGAGCTTATTCTAGGTTGTTTGATAGTTAGAGATTAAATAGAGAGCTTGTTCTATTTAACGACGAACTAAGGAAAGATTGGGGTAACAGAGCTTGTTGTTATCTACGGTTGTTAACTTTGATAGCTAATTAATGTTGATAGATATGAAATTGATTCTTAATGATGTCTAGTGGTGGAGAATGAAACCTTAACCATATTTTTAATATTTGATTCTTCTTAATTACTTGTTTTCTCATTCTTATTATTTACTTTAGTTTAAATCTGATTTCAAAAACCCCTTTTCTTTTATTGTTCTTGAATTTAAGTTTTAAACTATTAACTTATAAACTAAAACCCAATCCTTGAGGACTCGACCCTTGCTAATCACTATACTTTACAATTTATTCTTTTTAAGTGCAAGGTTAAACAAGATACACTCTTTTGGGTGCACCAAATATAAAAAATAACTTAGGTAATACAAGGAATTAGTTCCATAAACTAAAAGTATTTGTTCCATAAACTAAAAACAAACATAAAACTTAGTTATATCAACTATGAAAGATTACTCATCGTTTTCAACAACACATGTGCTAACTGAATCTCCAACTGAATTGGATACTACATAAAGAAAAATTAAACATTAATTTAACTCTTGAGATGAAATATAATAGATTGAATGTTTCTTTTTTAATCCTTAAATAAAAAAATTGAATGCTTCTTTTTATTATGCTATTTTATATTGAATGTTTCTTTTATTATGCTATTTTATAATGTTAAAATAAATAAATAAATCCTTAAATTTTATTTTTTTATTTAAATATATTGATAAATATTAAAATACTAAAAATATTGATAAATATTATTGAAATATTTTATATTAATATTCAAGTCAAATCAAACATGATTTAAAAAGTTATGTTCAAAACTTTGATCCGAATCAAGTCAAACACGTTGACACGGAACACAATTAGACGAAATGCATAGTACATAAAATAGGTAATTGAGAATGATATATGTATTTTATTTAGATCTGTCAATACGTGTATTCATATCGTTCATGATAGTGCACTTTAACGTTTCATAATCGTGTTTAAGGTATTATATATTAATATAAATTATGACACATTAATAATTCGTGTTATATAGATTTTGACACGTTCATTTATTCATGTCATGTTTGTGTTATTTTTATATCGTGTTTTAATTATTCGACTCGTTGCCATCCTTAATCGTATTCATGTCATGTAAAGGGTTTCAAAAAAATATATATACATATATGTATATAATTTGTTAAAGTTTGTACATTTATATAAAAATATCATGTATATTTAGAATTTATAAATGTTTAACATATATTAACTAATTTAATTTTATAATTATTTTATCATTTTACTTTTATATTGTCCAATGAAATTAAAGAACAAAAGATGAAAGAGGATTTTATGTATAATTTTTTAAGCTAATAAAAGTTTGATTCTTAAGATTTATACTTAAAAACATATATATATATATATATATATTTTTATGTCGTATTAAACAAAATTTACTTTTATACTGTCGAATGAAATTAAAGAATAAAAGACGAAAAATGATTTTATGTATAATTTCTTAAGCTAATAAAAGTTTGATTCTTAAGATTTATACTTAAAACATCTCTCTCTATATATATTTATGTCGTATTAAAAAAATTATATTTTAATATTTATTTTAATTAACATAAGTACTAAAGTACATAACTTCATTACAAGATTATTTTGTAAAAAATAAAATAAATATTGTCATTAGAGTGATTAAATTAATTAAGCTGATTAAGTTATCAAATATTATTTTATAAAAGTACCATGTATTTTTTAAATTTAAAGGTATTTAACATAATTAATTAATTTATTATTATATTTTTTTTTGAAAAAATATTTTAAAAGTATTATTATATTTTATTATACTTGATATAATTTAATTTTAGTAGCAAGTTATTTCAAAATTGAAGCTTAGCTCACTTGGTTAAGTTTTTGGTGGATAACTTTGCAGGCCAAGGTCAAGTCTCTAAGAGCAAAATTTTATGTGTTTTACAAAAACCGGATTCGGATTCGGATATCCGAATCCGCATAACTTATGCGAATTCGGATAATGGATATCCGAGGGTTCATATCCGCATTCGCTCCGAATCCGCTGCGTATAGTAATTATAATATTCGAATCCGATTTTTATTCGAATCCGCAAAAAACAGATCGGATATCCGTGGATATCCGAATCTGTAGTACAAATTCTCATCCCTTCTCATCATAATACTTACTTTCAATTTTAATACCAAGCGAACTTTTTTTTTTTAATATGATTAGGGTATCTAATTTTTTTTAGGTCAACAAAAGTTTAGGTGAAGGACGTTATTCCAGTTCAGGGTTAGAGCATGTCATAGATTTTAGAGAGGGTTAACAGTGGTATTTATAAATCACTCATCAAGTGAGATTGCTGGCGAGACTCGAACTTTAGTACTTGCCAAGACACTAATGAGTACTCAACCAACTGAATCAACCCACGTTGGCAGTATTTAAATTTTACTTGAACTTAATTTTTTTTGGACAATTTTAAATTTTTTTTATATTAAAATGATTTATTCAAAATTTTATTTTTAAAAGTATTATATATAAAATGACACTTTGATTGATAAAAAGAGACACTCCTCATTATCTCTTGAATTAACGCTTGTGTGTATATACTAAGTGAATTTTTGTTTGGAGATTTAAATTTGAATTTTGTATTTTAAATTTATGATTTGAAATTCCTTATTTGGGAGAATCAATAGTTTAAATTCTTAGATTTTAATTAAATTCAAATTTATTGATTGAATAATTAAGATTTGGATTTAGATTTAAATAAAAATAATTTTTATTACTTTTCAAAAATTAAATAAAAATAAAATATAAAATGCACATTAAAAATAAACCATTTTATTTCCAAGTTCTTAATGCATTTTTTAATAAAATTTGAAAATTTTTGACTAATTTCAAACATCAAACCAATTTAAAAGTTATATATATTATAAGAAGAGTTCTTTTTATAAACGGAGGGTAATTTTTTTTTCTTTCTAATTTCATAAGTAAAATTATGAGATTATCATATGTCTTTTTTTTTTAATATACTCTAGAAGGTTTGTATTACTCTACTAATTCCGTTTGTGGAATATGAAAATTTTACTGACAATAAATAAGATAATCTTTTTTTTTTATAAAAATAGAATCATTTAAAAAGAAAAAAAATGACAATAAAACAGAAATGCAAGTCGTGTTTGTTGAAATTAGACTTGTTCAAGGTCAGACTACCTACTCAAACTCGAAGACCCATCCGATATTTGGGAGAATTTGAACAAAAATATTAGGTCTGAAATATGGGCTTGAGAAAAAAAATAAGATCCGTTTAGAAAATAGGTTGAGTTTTGACTCCAACAATCAAAGCACGAGCCCGACCCAGTCCTTTTTTCATTTATATAATATAATATTTTATTTTATTTTTATTTTTATTTTTATATATATTATATAATTTATATCATATAAAAAATAAATATATAATATTATAATATAAATATTTAAAAATATGTTAAGTTATTAATTTTCTAGAATTTAATAAGAGAAAGAAAAAAGATAAATTATTAAAAATTAAATAAAAAATAACATATTTGTTAATTTTTAAAAATAAAATAAAATAATATGGACATGTCTAAACGGTTTTGAACTATCTATTTACAAATATGGATGAACTTAGGTAAAATTTGAGATACATATTTCGAATCGAATCAAAATTAAGCATGTTGATATCACACCACGACCCAATCAGAATTCGACCTATGAACATCTATATACACTATATTAAAACAATCTCCCTCAATTTGAGGGGGATTGCTTCACATGGGGTTGCCACGTAGCAACCCCATTTTTTTATTTATAAAAAAAATGGTGAGAAAGAGAAAAAAAATTAGGTATTTATATTGTGTTCGTGTTATTTTTTTTTTTGTGTTTTAAAGTTTAAATTGAATCATTATAAACAAATTATACAAAATATCCTAAATGAAAACAACTTTTAAATTAAGATATAGATATCTAAAATTACTAAATTTAATCTAGACAAATAATAACTCCCAATCATTATACAACACATGACACAAAATTGAAAGTTATTTGAATAGTGTCAATTAGACATGACAATTTCGGATACAATATAATTATACGACACGAATACATAGAAAAGAAATTAAAACACAATATGAAAAATAATATGAACACAACACGAATAGACGAACGTGTGCTACTTTTTCGTGTCATAATCGTTTTCTCAATTGAGGATATTTTGTATAATTTATCATAGTAATTCAATTTAAACTCTAAGTTCATTGACTAAAGAATTGAGTTATTGCATTTGCATCTGTTATATATTAATATAAATATAATGTTCAAAACTTATTCTTTATAAAGAATTGAATTATTACATTTGCATCTGTTATATATTAATATAAATATAATGTTCAAAATTTATTCTTTATATTTTTATTTTGTTTATTTAATAAGTTTAAATTATGAATTAATTGTTTTAAAAAATAAATATAATAAAATTTCAAAAAATTAAAATTATTAATTGAATAAATTGTCTTAAAAGGTAAAAATATGAAAAATGTGAAAAATAAAATTATTAACTCAATATACATTAAGAAATAAAATAGAAATTATTAATAAAATACATTAATTCAATATACATTACGTAATAAAATATAAAATTTTCAAATACATTTCAATTATATAATTTATGGATAATTATTTTTAACATAATTTTTAAATTAATAGATATATGATTATATTTATATTATAAATTAAAATATAGAAAAACTAAATCTTTTTAAAAGAAAAATTATTTATAAAGAAATTTACTATGACAACAACACAAAAATAAAAAATTATTATAAAAATATTATAAAATAATTATCAATAAATTATTAATATTATTATTATATTTTTTAAAATTATTTGTTTTTATAAAATATTAAAACAAAACATCCTGGCGAAGCCGGGGCTAACATATTAGTTCTTATTAAAATACAACCCTACTATAATTTAATGTTTTTTTTTTATATCAAAATATAGCTAAAAAAAAATTATTTATCAAAATATCGTTATTTTCAGATTAATTCTCAAAATTCGTTTTTTTAAACCAGTTGAGAAATTGCCATGGCCCATGACGATTTTCCAACTGAAAATTTTAAATATTTTTAAAATACCACTTGGAAAATCGCCATGGGTCATGGCGATTTTCTAACTACAAATTTAAAATTTTTCAACTTTTTACATTGGGAAATGGTGGCGATTTCCCAAGGTAACTTTTTTTTAAAATTTTAATAAATAATAAAATTTAAATAAAAATTATATAATTATAATATAAAAATTGTAACCTTTCTTTATTTATTTTTTAATTTTATAAAATATTAAAAATTGTATAAAAAATATATAATTTTTAATTTTAAAAAATAAAAATAAAAAATATTACAATTTACCAAAAATTAAAAAATTATATTCGTAATTATGCCTGCTCATGGGCAGGGCCGCGACCGGGAATTTTTCAACTTCTTGCCAAGGCCTGGCTCACGGGCCTAAATTTAATTATTTTAATATATAAATAGTGATCCGAGCCTGGTCGGACGGGCTGCCCGGCCCATGAGCAGGTCTATCCGTAATGTTAATCGAATTCTTTTAACTTGTATTCGTAATAAATGGACCTCCGGGAGAAAGGCCAACCAAAGTGTCGTATTAGTCCGGGCTTGGACAAGTGTTTTTGTAATTTTATTAAATAATAAATTTTAAATAAAAATTATATAATTTTTAACTTAAAAAAAAATTAAAGAAAGAAATTCAAAAAGTTATAAAATATATAAAAATATTTTTTTAATAGTGAAATGGGCTTTCGGGTCGGCACGACTCGAAATGGGCTTGGACAAGGGAAAAAAATTTCGGGTCTCGGCCTGGCCCATGAACAGGTCTAATTACAAATATATTTTTTTAATTTTTGGTAAATTGTTATATTTTTATTTTTATTTTTTAAAATTAAAAATTATATAATTTTTATTATTTTATAAAATTAAAAATAAATAAATGTTGAAAAATTGCTACAGTGTCTTAGACAAGTAAATATGGTGTTGATACCATACATGGGTCCGGCTCGACCCATTGACACTTCTACCACCATAGGATAAAAGTTATATATTAAAATTATTAAATCTTTATTTTTTAAATTTATAAATTATATAATTTTTATTTAAATTTTATTATTTATTAAAATTAAAAGAATAATAAAAAAAAAGTTACCTTAGGAAATCGCCACCGTGGGTGACGATTTCTCAATGTAAAAAGTTGAAAAATTTTAAAATTGTAGTTGGAAAATCGTCATAGTCAATTGCGATTTTCCAACTGGTATTTTAAAAAAAATTAAAATTTTCAGTTGAAAAGTCATGACTATTTTCCAACTGATTTAAAAAAACGAATTTTAAAAATTAATCTGAAAAAAAAAACTATATTTTGATAATTTTTTTTGACTATATTAAAATAAAAAGACCATAATTTAATTGTTAAAATTGAATCAGTTTTAAGATAAAAAAGCAGATGAGAGAGAAAAACATGGAAGAGGCCCAGAGGGTTTCGGGAAAATATCATTCAGATAACCTCCGGCCAGCCCGAATCGTCGGTTCTTGGCTTCCATATCCCAAATCCAATTATATCAGGTCAAATCCTATGTCGACGTGATGGGATCTATTTTTTAGAGAGAGAAATAAATAGCAAGGGAGGGAGAGAGAGAGAGAGAAGGACCAAGGAGGAATCTACTCCGGGAACAATCAAGACGTCAGATTCGACCTGGATCTAGCCATGGCCAACATTTTCGGCCGTTACGACTGAAACCAGCATGATCCGACCCTTTAACTATTTGACCTAGTCAGATTTGGCTTGTTATGATTGAATCCGACCATAAACAAGCCTGAAATAGCTCTGATTTGGCATGGGCTTGTCTGATTCGAGCTAAACGGGTAGAAACCGACAGTTTCAGGTTGACTCCGATGGTGTAAAAGTCGACGCCGCCGCTTCATGGTTGCTGTCGGTGCTTTGAACGTTGCTATCCTTGACCATCATATTTCCTAATATAATTTAATTTTGATTTTGTAAATTCATACTTTCAAATTGTAACGGTACGAGTTTTTTTTTTTTTTGAAAGAAATTATTGAGTAGATAAACTACTTCATTCTCAAGGGCACAAATATAATTTGATAATATGTCTTAGATTTATATGATATCAAAACAACTAAACTAATATATTGAATTAAAATCTTGATTTTGATAAGTGACGTATATTTATAAAAAAAAAAAAAAAAAACCTTTGTTGTTAGCAAGTTTTAATACTATTACCTATTACATTTTTCTATGTCTATATTTACTAGGAGTCGAGTCGACGACAAACAAAAGGCAGTCTTTGCAAAGATTCTTTAGTTTTATGATACTTACTACTTGGCTGTTTTTGTTTAACTTTTTTACATGATTGAAACAGGTTTTCACTGTTAAACTAGAAAAGGATTGGGTTTTTTGACAGAGAAAAGCCAGCTGATTTGCTTGTTGAAACCGACCCTAAACAGAAACAGAATGTGGCTTTGTCGACAGATTGCTTTATAGTCAGCAAATCCCACTTTCTGTGCTTTCTTTGTGGAAAAAAGCTGTCATTTTTTTTTTTTTTCTGAAGCAATCCTTTTTGTAAAAAAAAGAAAATCGATTTTTTTAAAAGCAAAAGCTTTGTTTGAGTGTTTGGTGGAAGGAAAATGTTGTGAAGCTGACCTGGGGTGGGTTCTTTCTTTCTCAAAATATTCAATTCTGAAGTATTTTCTATCCTTTTTAAATACAAATGCCTTTCTCTCTATGGTAACTAAAACTTTTTTAATTAGAGTTTGGTTTTTAGATTAATGGGATTTACAGTTCATGTCTTCTGACCAATAACGCGTTGGGTTTCCGTGTTAGGTTTCTTTTCTCTTCATTGTTTTTGGTTTGCTTAGTGTAGCAACCAGATCTGCATTTGGTTTTGTACGAAACGCAAAACCAAATATTCTTTGCTGGTAACTTAACGTTCCTTCACTTTCTTGTCTGCTGTAATCTTTCTAGATTACTGGCAACTTAGCTCTTTTTTAGTAGAATTGGAATCGTATCCGTATCTTAGCAGTAAAATGTGTGAAAAAAGATTCTACTGTTATAAATTTTCTATATTTTCTAGCAACGTTGTTTAATTTTGTATTTTGAAATTAAATATTTTTTCCTGCTTAATCTGCAAATTGGATGTTGCGTTGTTGTTTTTGCTGGATCTTACACTGACATTTTTCTCTTTCTTCTTGATGCTTAATAATGGTATGTGTTCTTCAATGCAGCTGCAGATCAAGGGGAAACTTCAGAGTTGCTTTTGGAAAAACAGTTAAGTGAATTCATAATACTTTTTGGATGGATACCAGATAATACTTTTTGGATGGTGGGTTTGTGATCAGTTAGGGAGTTGGTTCATTTGATGACTGCAGATTAAGGTGGTAACTCTGCAGTTGTTTTTGCGAAATAATTCAGTTTAAGTAAATTGGAAGAAGGGCTTGTGATTTTGAGATTTGTGGGGGATCTTGTTCATTTGAAGGAATTTGCCTTGTGATTGAGTTAGACAGAACGTGGCAATGGGTTATTTAGGATGTTGGGAAATAGTTTGATTTTGGGGCGAAGGATTGGGTTAGCTGAATTGTTGGGTCAAAGGTGAAAACCTTGCTGTGGTAGATATGGCCTCTGGAGAAGGCAGGCCTCATCGTCATGAACTCGTGCCTCTTGCTGCTTTGATCAGCAGAGAGATGAAGAATGAGAAGATGGAGAAGCCAACTCTGAAGTACGGGCATGCGGCTCAGTCTAGGAAAGGAGAAGATTATTTCTTGGTTAAAACGGATTGTCAGCGAGTACCTGGGAATCCTTCATCTACCTTCTCTATTTTTGCGGTAATCTTTGCAATTTCTCATGCATAATCTATTCTGTATTTCTCCATCTCATGAATGACTTGCCAAAGAACTGACATTTCTTTGTCTCGTTGCACTCTCCAACATTTGTTCTTTGACATGCTTGGTGCGTGGGTTGATATATTTTAGTCAAGTAGTCAGTATTGTAACGGTGAGTGTACCGTTTTTATTTTGGTATTAGTACGTAACGGTAATGTGTTTCGGCATATCATTTCGGATTTATTGGTATTTTCAAATATTTTTTAGTGGTACAATACTAGTATCGAAAAACTGGTACCTACCGGCCGGTACCATCAGTACCGGTACAGTACCGATAACCCTGGTTTTAGTGCCCAATGTTTATTATCAATGTTGTTCTTAGGGATGCTTTGAATCTACTAAATGTTTTAGTGTGGATTTCAGTTAGTAATTACAATATGCAAGGTTGACTAGCTTAGCAGTTGGTAGAAGTATTCATGCTTGAGCAATTGTTTTCTTTATTTTTTGGGTTAAATTGAAGGATGATACATAAGAGCATACGAACAAGAGGAGCATTATTCATTCTCTAATGAATTGTAGTAATCTCTGCAGAATTCAATTGTTTATGTTCAGTGCTTGGATGGTTTCTTCATTACTTTCTTCACTTCCTCTGTGATAGTAACTATTTTCTTCTGCTTCAGATCTTTGATGGGCACAACGGTAATGCTGCAGCAATTTTTACAAGGGAGCACCTTTTGAGTCATGTATTGAGTGCTGTTCCTCGTGGCCTTGGGCGGGAGGAGTGGTTTCAAGCTTTACCTCGGGCATTAGTTGCTGGATTTGTGAAGACTGACAAGGAGTTTCAGAGTAGAGGCATGGAAATTGGCCTTCTTCAGTCTTTGCATTGTTTTTCAATTTGACATAGTGCAATTGTATCTTTTGTACATTTAGATAACACTATTGCTCTCTGTCCTTATTGAATTGTCTCCAGGGGAAACGTCGGGTACTACTGCTACATTTGTAATAGTTGATGCGTGGACAGTGACTGTTGCTTCTGTTGGGGATTCTCGTTGTATTTTAGATACTCAGGGTGGTGCAATCTCCACCTTAACTGTTGATCACAGACTTGAAGAGAATGTGGAAGAGTGTGTCTCTATCTTGAAAAAGCTCCTTTCTTGCATTTTCATGAATAAAATTCTTAAAAGTAGTGCATTATTTTTGTTATTGTAGGAGGGAACGTGTCTCTGCAAGTGGGGGTGAAGTTGGGAGGCTTAGCATTGCTGATGGTGCTGAGGTAGGTGTTTTTAGAGCTTTAACTTTCTTTTTTCTCCCCTAGTAACACTTGCAGTCATTGATTTTTTTTTTTTTTTTTTTTTCCGATTACGTTGTGTAACTTCTTTTTCTTGATTGCGACAGATTGGTCCTCTCCGTTGTTGGCCAGGGGGTTTATGCCTGTCTAGGTCAATAGGAGATATGGATGTTGGAGAGTTTATAGTTCCCATACCATATGTAAAGCAAGTAAAGGTAAGCTTGTGGACCTTGTGCAATGCACTTGTTGATTTTATGGTTGCTTTCTCATTTGACATTGAAGCCCATGTTTGAAATGCTGATGTTTCTTATTGTGTATAAAAGCTGTCAAATGCTGGTGGGAGGCTTATAATTGCTTCTGATGGCATTTGGGATGCCCTATCGTCGGAAATGGCTGCAAAATCTAGCCGTGGATTGCCAGCTGAACTTGCTGCTAGACAAGTTGTTAAGGTGATTTAATTCATTGCTATACAATTTCTCCTTTTTTTTTTACCCTTGTTTTAAACCTGCCTTTTTCCTATTTTCGTAATAGCATTTTGTTGATCCTTGTTTAGGAGGCATTAAGGACACGAGGGTTAAAGGATGACACAACCTGCATTGTTGTCGACATAATTCCTCCCGACAATTCAGCACAGCCTTTGCCTCTTCCCAAAAAGCAGAATAAATTGAGAGCTTTATTATTCAGGAAGAGGTCTCGTGATTCTGCGAATAAACTATCAAAGAAGCTTTCAGCTGTTGGTATAGTGGAAGAACTGTTTGAAGAAGGCTCAGCAATGCTTGCTGAAAGGTTAGCACTTGACTTCTTTTTGCTAGTTGAGGTTCTACTTGTTATCTTACCCTCCCCATACTCTTTCTCCTTTCGTTCTAACATCCCACTGTCAGAGCTAAAGTTGACTGATATCCTATAATAAAACAAATCTATGTTGTTCCGACTATTCATTTTTTTTGAAGTATACGTGTCCGACATCTATATCCAGACATGGATATGAAGATATGATCTTTTAAATACATGGAAATCTTGGAAAAAATTGAACATACCCGTGTCCGACACTCACACCCGAATCCGAGTACCATAGAAACAAATACCTTGTCTACAGTTGGCATTGCTACTTAAATACAATCATTTAAATTAATTCTATTGCACTTGATACTGAAATCTAGCAACTGTCGCTTCATTTTGAGCTAAAATAATTGATTAACCTTTTTGATCATGTAGCATATCAGCTGTAATATGTTCAATTTGAAAAGAGTAGTTTCTTACAGTATATCTGTTCACATCTTATTAATTTCTTTGTGTCATGCAGACTAGGAAACGATGACTCCGCAGGGCAAACAACATCTGGTCTTTTCACGTGTGCTGTATGCCAAGTTGACCTTGCTCCAAGTGAAGGCATATCTGTTCATGCCGGTTCCATATTCTCCAGCAGCTCAAAGCCCTGGCAAGGGCCCTTCCTTTGTGCTGGTTGCCGCAATAAAAAGGATGCCATGGAAGGAAAACGCCCGAGTGGAGGAGTTAAAGTGGCTTAGATTTCTTATTATTTGCCTCATTCCTTGTCCTTCAATTTTGATTCCTTTGATAGCAGTCCTTTACTAGGTCAGGCAATTGTTGGAATCCTACTATAATGTGCAAATGTATATGTAATCCCAATGAATAATTTATAATCTACATATAAAAGCACAGATTTTTCACTGCCGAAATACAAGCGTGGTTGATTATTAAATTTTTAGATTTTCATTTTAAATTAATTTTTATTTATTATAATTTCAAATTTTAATAATAAGATTAGTTTTATAGATAAAAAAGAGTTTTAATTATATTAAATTATTGTTATTAGAATAGAATTTTTGAGATAATTTTTAATCCGTTAATAATTTATCAAATAGAAGTAAAATTAATTAGAGTTCATGAGTAATTAAATTTCATATCATTATATTTATTGGTAATTTTCGTTTTAATATAATCTAAAGATTTTGTAAGTATTTTTTTCCTTCAAAAAATTAGTTTGGACTGATTATTTAGATAACTCTTACTCGGTTAATTTATCAAACAAGATATTTTAATTAGAATTCATGAGAAACTAAATCTCATGTCCATTATATATTGGTAAATTTTGATGTTAATATCATCTCACTCAAAAGGTTTGGCAAGTGAATTTTTCATTTTTATATCAGTTTCGACTAGATTAGAAATGAATGACATATATGTTCATATTTTTTTATGTGACAAGTAAGAGTTCTTCAACCCATTTATTCAAGCAATTTATACAATATAAGGTTATAAATTTTTTAAACAAGTCTTTTTTTTTTTTATTACTATAATTATTTTAATGAATATTGCATATACATGTTTTAATTTTTAATTTTTATAGTGATGATTTGTTGTTTTTGAAATTAAGAGTTGTATTTGAGCTCGTTTAGAGCTGCTCATGGGCCGGGCCGGGCCGCGGCCCGATTTTTTTTTCTTTCTCTTCCCAGGCCCGGCCCTGGGTCGCCCAGGCCCGCCCGTTTAGGCCCGAAATATTGTTCATTGGAATAAAAAATATATTTTTTTAATTTTTTTTATAATTAAAATTAAATAAAATAATATTATTATAATAAAAATTATTGTTCCGGGCCGGGCCGACCCGGAACACAAAATATCCTGCCCAGGCCCGGCCCAATACGGGCCTGGCGAGCTGCCCGGCCCGTGAGCAGGTCTAAGCTCGTTAAATCAATTTCTCTAATTGGTTTGAAATTTATATGTCCTTCAATTAACAAGATTATCTTTACTTTTTTCATAATTTAATTTATTTTGATGAAAATTTTGACTTTATAATTGAGATTTCCTTTTAATATGAGAATTTTTAATTTCATATAGATTAAGTTTTTAGAATATTAAAGGATGTAAAACTCTATTAATAAATCAATTATTAATTAAAGACTTATTTATTTTATATTTATAATTTAAAATATTATAACAAGTATTTTAAAAAAATGCATATTCACGTGCGAGGCATGTGGTCATTTTTAGTTTATATAAAAGTACGGAGGTGGAGAATCTTTTAAACTTATGAATTTAGTTATTATTGTTCACTATATTTCTAAATTGTTATTGTAAATATTTTCTATTAATAAGATTTATCCAATTTATAAGTAAGAATTTTAATTTAATTATAAAACTTTCAGATTTATTTGATAATAAATAAGAAAAATTAAAGTTTACATTGAATTGATTTATTTTCAGATTTTGAATTTTTCATTAATCTTAAAAATAAATGAATTTATTTGATAAATAAAAAAGAGTTAAAGTTTACATTGAAATTTTATCTTTATCTTTATAATTTTAATTTTACATTAATATTAAAAATAATAAATTTTATATTAATTGATATAATTTGTACGTAAAACAAGATTGATATGTAATATATATTTTTTATTTATATATACTTTATTAATTTTATTTGTAAATATATAACTATATATTCAAATATAAATAAAATAATAAGTATTCACGTTTGATGTGCGGAAAACAAGTACTAATAATGTAAAATGAGCTCAGCATTAAGAGGTGTCGTTACAAGTAGAGGTGTAAATGAGATATCTGTACTCGCAAGCTACTCAAGTTCGGCTCGACAAAAACTTGAATTTGGCTCAATCATTGTTGAGCCGAGCTCGAGCAGCTCGAGCGAACCGAGTTCGAGTATCCTAATATCCGGTTCGAGTAGCTCATGAGCCTAATCGAATTTTTTTAATATATATTTTATTATTTTAATTAAAATTTACTATTTTACCCATAATATATATACTTTAAAACCTTAAAACCTAATTTTTCTCCCTCTCTCACATGTGCGGCCACACCTCTTCTTTCTCTCCCTCCCAATCCCAACTCCCACTTGCGGCTCCTCCCTTCTCTCCCACTTCCACAGTCCCACCTGAGCGCCGAGTGGAGGTCCGGTGTATTTAAATTTAGGCATTTGTTGAAGTTAGGGACAAATTTCATATCTCTCAAGCCGCAAACGAGCTTTCGCCGAAGTAGAAAGAAATAGAAAACAAGAAAAAAAAAATAGAGGCAGCAAGAACTATTAAGGACATTTCTCCTCACGAGTTTGTTAAGGCCTATGATGCTCATCTCAAGCACTTCAGAAAGGCTTGTATTTAGAGACTTATTCCTTTGCATTTTATCTATTGCTTTTAGTTCACTATCTTTTTTTTTTTTTTTTTTGCATTGTTTAGGGTTTTTGTCTTTGATTTATTTTCCCGTTGTTTATCTAGTCTGCATTTTGTTATGTAATTGGGGATTCTTTTGATTATGTGAAATTTACTCGAAAGATGATGCTTTGTATGAAATTTCAAATAAGGAGTCCAAAATAAGTAACCTTTGAAATAAATTTTATAAGAACTTGATGTTTCTACTGCTAATGTAACTTTATTAAAAAAACTTGAATCCTTTAGCTTTGTTTGATTGTTACTTTTACTACTTGATTACCTTCTTTGGATACAATGGTGAATAATTGTTTCAAAGAATAAAAAGTTAAAAGTAAAAATGTTTTTGAATAATAAAATGTATGATTTATTTGTACTTTTATGTTGGATCTAGTATGTTAGAATTTGTCTTGCTTTTTAGTAATTTGTTCATTGCCTAACCATTATATCCGTTGAGAATAGCGTGACAGCTCACAACAAGCATTAACCCATAACATGCACTCGAGAAGAAGAGAAAAGGAGAACACAATACTTTTAACGTGGTTCAACCTTTCTTAGGCTACATCCACGAGCCCAAAGGGATAAACATATTTCACTAACGAAAAATTCCAACTTGTAACTTTTGCACGGATAAAGTTACAAACCTTCTTACAACACACTTGACTCATCATTCGGATAGTCCCAATACAATTTCTACCTAAGTGTATAGACTATCTCTCACAAAGGGTGGTGGTGGTTCTTTTCAAAAGACCAAAGCTCCTACTTATAGGTGAGCACTCTCCTTGGCTTAAGATAACTACTCAATGTGAGATGAGTGCTCTACTTGACTTAACCAAGTTAAGCAATGTGGGATGACACTCCCCTTAGCTTAACCAAATTACTCAATGTGAGATTTAAACTCAATAACCCAATAATATCATCTAGAAGAAATTTCATCATTTTTTAAATTTAATTAATATAAAAAAAATTTATATGAAAAAGATTAATTCGAGCTCGAGTTCGAATATGGAAATCGAGTAAACGAGTCTAATCGAGTGAGTTCGAATAGTTCGATTTTATCTCGAGCTGAGCTCGAACTTAGAAAATGATACTCAATCAAGCTCGAGCTGAATTTCGAGTCACGAATTTTGAATCGAATTTCTCACTGTTCAGACTTGGCTAAACTCGATTACAGCCTAGGTCCAAGTAGAATATGCAACATCAGCAATGGGGTGGCTTTCTCAAAAGCCCTGCAACATTGCGAAGGCTGCTAGTATATACATAGATTGATGCTTGGGGTTGATCAGAGCAATTGCCGCGCTTTGTTCAGTTTGACTAGCTGCAAGGCGCATAGCATGTTGGTTATTAATGTTGGCTTCAGGGTCATTTTTACTAAGAGACAGAGCAGTAGAAAATTTAATTCCTGGGAAGCTTCATGTAGTAGTATAATACTGTCTAGGAAAAATAAATCCATTTTCTTTCCACTACATCAACTTACCAAATTTGTGGGTCTCGAATGGTCTTGCATGCTTACACATTTTGTAACAATCTTAAAGTGCTGAGAACATAGAGCAAGCAAACTGGCACATCTCCCTACTACAATAGATCTTGATAAAATTAGTATGTAGTGCTGTTAAAGACAAAAACCCCAGTCCAGATGTCCTCTCGAGAAAAACCAAGACCAATATTTCGAATTTAACAGACCAATCAGGGAATCAGTCTCGGCTATTAGCATTATGTGGCTGCTTTCCAATAATAGTTGTCACTCAGTCATAAGACTAGAAGAAGTGGCAGAGAGGACATAAGGTTTGCCATTGACCGTAGACACCATCAGAATTTCCCCCAACAAATTCCAGTTGCAGCTATAAAAAATCGAGACAACCTATAAATCTTCTTCCATTGTTAATTGAATCGTCGTTGCTAGCTTGCTTTAGTGCTTTGTCTACAAATAGTAGTTTAATCTAATACTTCTCGTTTACAAGTTGTAATTAAATCTTGAAAACAACAGTAATAGATTTGTGGGCAACAAGAAAACATTTTCTTCATGTAATTCAAAGTTAAACTCTTGTAGATATTTTGACTTCGGCTACTACCGTATCATCTCTTCAATATCATTAATAAAGTTGTCATTAAGGAAATTACATTACCCTAGTCCGCATACAATAATGAAAGTAATTCGAAACATTTAGAAAAGTTGTGTTACCACATGGTGAGCAGTAGAAGTAGCCTTTGAAACAATTAACAAAGTTACTTCACTATAAGGAGAAAATATAAGTAACCCTAAAACAAGTGATGATAGAATTTTTGAGTTAATTTCACTCATGGGATGTTATGGAGAGCTTGATTTTGTCTTTCTCTTAACCATTTTCCGAAGTACGAGTACTCTTCCCTTCCCTTTGGAACATGGGAGCATTTTAAGTGACCTACTAAGTCACAAAATTCACTTTTACCATGAGTGACCTAAATATGTACTCGGAAAAAGCTTTAGAATCTTAAAAATCGACCTCTCTTATTTTAATATTAATGGTCCTTGTTAGTAGTTGTACTCTTTAGTAACTGCCGTCTTTGGCCTAATACCTGTGATGCAAATGTCCTCAACACATGTTTCTGATAAACCTCTCTATTAAAGGATTTTCCCAAATCCTAAAAACCTTTTCTGCCCATTAAACATAGTACCGATCTGCACCGTCTTCTGTCCATCGATACTCCCTCAAACTCAAAAAACCAAAATCCTCCCATTTTCCATCTTCATTCATCCAATACCAATGCCTTTTGTAGTTATTCAGTCAAACAGTAGCCAAATTCTACTCGATTGAAGCCAAAAATTCGCCTCCGCATAACTGAAACTCTGTCGAATTCCCCTAAAAATTCCACAACCTGGAGAGGAATCAAAATCCATCCTTAGTTATTTTTTGAACCTATCAAAATGGTTCAATTTGGTAAATCTACTTTTCCTTCTTACATGCCAAACATGTGAATTACTTGCAAATGAATCATTCATCATGTAGGCTTAGGTATACATGGTGATTTGCATTAATTTAATTTTATATCTAATGTCATCCAAATCTTTTTGCATCATATAGAATCTTATGTTATGATTTATTTGTGTTCTATTTCAATTATATCATTCAAGTATGCCATGTAGCATCATGATTAGTTCTAAACATATATTAATTATGTTATACATCATGTAGCTTAGGAGCATATATATATCTTTTTTTTTTATGTTTTTATTTTGTTTATTTATTTTTCATGTAATTTATTTTATTTACTTTTCAAGATCTTTATTTTTTAAGTTATTTACTTTAATCCTTGCATTAGCATTAATGATCGAAAGGTCACCCAATATTGTCAATCCACTTGTATCTATTTAGATACATCCGTAATAACATAGGACATTCAACTATATAATTATGTGTTTGCATTAAGTGACTAGTGAGGTGTGCTTTTAAAATTGAAAGTTTGATACAGTCGTATCTGAAGTGAAATAGTAAAGGTTTGTTGCTCTAGGCATAGTTAGAAGTTTTAATTCCTTCTATACTCTGTACCTTAATCTTTGAATAAGTTCTTTGATAAAGATGAGACTAGTAGCCTTAGCACCTATAATTGGTTCTCAGTTTCTAGCTTAACCCAAGTGTCGACTCCTAAAATCGAACCTACGCCTAAACGATAGGGATAAGGGTGAAACCCGTCCTGCTCATAATAACGTCTAAACCTGCTCAAGGGCCGGGAAACTCGCTCGGCTCGATAGGCACGACCAGAATTGGGTTGGGCCTAGGTAAGGATTTTTGTAATTCGGGTTTGCCTGACTCGAATTACTATTCATTAAATAATTTTTTTTTTAATTTTAATTTTTATTTAAATTTAATTATAATATATATTAATATTAATATAAAAATAAAAATAATTTTTTAATATTTTAATAATTTATGAATAGTAAAATGGATTTACGGGTTAATCCGAGCCTGGCTTAGAATAGGCTTGGGCAAGGAAAAAAAATTTCGAGCCGTGACACGGTCCATGAGCAGGTCTGGTAGCACCTCCACTAGGGAGATTAAAACTTGTAGTTCCACTTATGTGATCCTCTGGGGATGATGAAAAAAATTTAAAATCACATCTCACCAATGCATCATTTGAACCTTAACACCTTAACCTGGAAAGAAAGCCTAGAGGTGCTAGGGGCCACACCAACCCAACTTGCATACTTTGGGTCCATTTCCACCTGTGGCACAATTTTTTCCTATGATGGGTTCAAAATGTTGCACTGACTTAATGCTAACGGCTCAGCCTATATGGGAGAACAAGGAATGTTGACCGTCGGGCTGCTGTTGGCCATTGGACCTTGTGGAAGAATAAGGATGGAATGGACTTGCCTCTTTACTTGTGAATAGAGGTGGCAATTGGGCGGGTTCGGGTCGGGTTCATTCGGGTTCGGGTTTATTCGGGTTCGGGCTCATTCGGGTTCGGGCTCATTCGGGTTCGGGTCCATCCGGGTTCGGGCTCATTCGGGTTCGGGTCCATTCGGGTTCGGGCTCATTCGGGTTCGGGCTCATTCGGGTTCGGGCCCATTCGGGTTTGGGCTCATTTGGGTTCGGGCCCATTCGGGTTCGGGCCCATTCGGGTTCGGGTTCGGTCTGGGTTCGGGTTCGGTCTGGATTCAGGTATGTTTTACATCATTTTATTTTATATTAGATGTAATCATTTTTACGTAATTTAAATATTTATATCTAAAAACAAATTATTAATTTATTATTATTTTTATACTTTTGCTATTATATGATATTTTTAATTATATTTATTTTTTAAAATTAATATTTGTTAGCACCAAAAGAATAAGAAATTAATTTGTTATATAAAATCAAATTTTGAAATAATTTATTATAAAAAATATGATATATTATATTTTAATCATATTGATATTTAAAATAATTGATTTGATGAACTCGAATTTCAAAATATAAATACATTATAATTTATATTCACTATAAAATAAAAAACTTTTAAAAATAAATTCTGGTCTTCATCTATTCGTTTATATACTTATAAAATGCAAAAAATTTTATGCTTATAGTCAAGATATATATATATATATTGAGTACTTATATTTTTTCATCAGTATAAAGTATAAATTATAAAGTAGTACTAAAAAAATATAATTTATATTTAAATTATACGTAATAAATATATAATTAATATGATTATTTATTAATATATAATAAATATACCCAAAACCAAAAGGCCATAAAACCCAAAACCCCATTAAACCCACCCGCTAAAATAAAATCCCATGAAAGCCATAATCCAATTAAACCCACTCTAACCTAACCGTATAAGTATAACCCAAAAGGCCAAAATAATTGAATTATTGTCAAATTTTTTTACCCTTAAAGAATAATTTAATTAGTGTCAAATTTTTTTTCACATCTCTAAAATTTTCAAGAATTTAAAATATTTAGATTGTAAATTCATCATGATATGAGACGTTAAAGTTATAACTTATAAGTACAAAATATAATTTACTTTTTGATAAAATTATTATTTCATCATCATATATATATATATATTAAATTTTAATTAAATTATTTAAAAAAATTAGAATAAAATTAATAATTAAAGTTATTGCTTTGTAAAAAAACAATTAATTAATTGCAATTTGATTATTTTTATTTTTAGTATTAAATTCGGGTTCCGGTTCGGGCCGGTCTCGGGTTCGGGTCCATTCGGGTTCGGGCTCATTCGGGTTCGGGCTCATTCGGGTTCGGGCCCATTCGGGTTCGGGTCCATTCGGGTTCGGGTCCATTCGGGTTCGGGCCCATTCGGGTTCGGGTTTTTTCGGGTTCGGGTTTTTGACTTTTTGGTCAAATCGGGTTTGGGCGGGTTCGGGTTTGGGTTTTCCTGGGCGGGTTTTCGGGTTCGGGTTCATTTTGCCACCTCTACTTGTGAAGTAAACAATTAGTCTTATAGGTGAAGTATAAGAGATACTTGGGGATAGCATATACATTATAAAAAAATTGTCATTTATTGAAGGACAAAAATCCGTCAGTAAAAACCCAAAATCCATCGATAAAGATCCGAAAAATCTTTACCGACGATCGATATAGATATTCCGACAAAAAAAATGCCGTCGGTATAAGACTTGTCGGTAAAGACGTTTAGCGACGGTCATTTTCCGTTGGTAAAGATATATATGACCCTATATTGACGGATTTTTCCCGTCAGTAAAATATTTCCCAACTTTTCAATTACAACAGATATTTACTGTCGGCCATTTTCGTCGGTAAAACATGACCCAATAGTGATGGATGACCGTCAGTAATGTGATTCCTATTTTTTTTAGTACTCCCTCTATCCGTTGGTATAGGTTAGGATCCGTCAGTAATAAACTATATTTACCGACGGATTATCCGTAGGTAAAAGTGTAATCTGTCAAATCTTAGCCGTCAGTAATGCTCAAATTGTCCGTCGGTATTTGTATACCACTGGTATAAAATTTGGTGTTTAATTGCTAAAGAACTTTTCATTTCGTTTATATATTTTATGTTATCAAAATTCATTTTATTATAATTGTAATTATAAATTAAAATATTAATTAAAATATATTTTTTAATATAATTTCTTAGAAAAATAAAGAAAGAAAATAATTGTCTTATAATTAATAATATATGAGTCACAAATACTTAAGTGATAACACAAAGTTTTCAAAAAAAACATCAAAACATGTCTCTAACTACAAAAACACCCTAAACAAATATCAAACATAGATTTTCCAAACTTCTTACAGGTTATAAAACATGATCCAATCTTCTTACGGTGCATTTCCTGCATCCAAATAGACAAAGCAAAGCAATTTAAATAAATTATTTGTCATAGAACAGAAATCAAGCAAAGCAAGAACTTGGAACCTCATAATCAATACCATGGGTTGATGTATTGAAATGGCCTGAAACCTGAAACATGTTATGGAATCTGGAGCTTGTATCATGCAAAAAATTTATTATGCCAACCTTTTTTTCTTTTTTTTTGATAGCATGCCAACCTTTTTTTCATTATAGCGAAGATATTGCCATTTCAATTTCCTTTCATTAAGGTCTATGTTTAGTAAGAAAAATAGTTGCCGCCTAAAACAAAAGTTACCTAAGTGATCATATACATACAGGGTTACCTAAGGTCTATGTTCAGTAAAAAACGAACTAGTAAGATTTAACAAAAGGGTTGCTACCTAGTTTATAGAATAAGTTGACTAAAGCAACAAGTACGGAAATAATCTAAATGATAAAAAAAAATTAACTTACAAATTCTCTATAGTTTATTTATTTATTGAAGTATTCTCTATGAGAATCATAACAATTTCGTAACATTCTTATTTTCAAGAAGAGTCATTCAAATTCAAGGCAATTTCAACCACTGGATCATCAAGAAGACCATGGACAAAGTAAAGGAACATGTAAAAAAAAAACCCATTTTTTTCCTATCAAAAGAATTATCATAGCATTGAGTCCGACTGATCCAGAGATAATGCAAAGTCTTTTCTCATGAAAACAATAATTCTAAGAAAAAGAGAGACAAACTATTAAGGGTTTTAAAAACTTACATATATATATATATATATATATATATATTAACAGAGGGTACAAAATAATTAGGGAAAAAGGAAGGAGGGATGGTCAGACCATATCAATTCATGGCTTTACTTTGTCAAAGTAGAAACATTAGTCTCAGATGTGTGAACGCGTAAATAGGAATTATAACTTTGCAATTCAAAACAATTCAATGGTTTCATGGACTCAGCCACATAGATAATTATAGTCCTCGTTCATAAAATTCTCCTGGACTAATTAACATTTAACAGTTCAAAAACAATGATGAGAATGTAGCAACAACAATAAAATAGTAACAATGGAATAATGAATAGCCAGGTTACCCGAATATAAGCTCTTGCCCAAGGATTTTCGAACTTAGTGTCAAGTTTACGGATCTGTATAATGTTAGAACATGTCAGTTGGATTATAAGCGATGAAGAAGCACAAATTCACGGCAAAGAGGTAGTGAAGTTTCTTTCTAAACCACTTACAACATATTTCATGTCATCATAATTTTGGTATAATCAACAATATCAAAGGCCCCTGAATGAACAGAGAGAGGTAAAAAATGAAAACTAATTCAAAATCATGAAGGCTTAAGAACAAAGCCAATTCAGTTGGAAAAAATCATGAAGACACAATAACTATTTCAATCCATTCAAAACATGAAGGGAACAACTCATAAAAAAATCAGAATCAGATGCTCTATATAAGCATATAAAAGGGACGTAGCAGGAACAACTGATCTTTTAATTCTAAACATCACCTAATTTGAACATCAAAAACATCCATACAAGTATGCCCTTCATAAGGAGATAAGAATATCAAATTGCAACATTTTACAGCCAATAGAGTTGGAACAAAGTAAGATTTGATGTGTGAACATCAAATGAAAAGAGTAAAACAAAAAGAAGAAACCAAGGGAGCAGCAAGGGTATAAGGTAAACTATGAACTGCGAATGCTCATTAATATGTACACTTAGTTCATACCATCACTGTCATGCAAAATTTCAGCAAAACACACATCGCCAGATTTTCGCAAGTGATCCTGAAAAGAATTTATAAATAGGTAACAATTACAGCATAATTAACAAAGCCTAAAATTTGTTTTGAGTTTTATATTTGTTCACTTTCGTAGTTAGCATTTGGGTTAATGTGTTATAACAATTGGCCATCAACATAAAAAAAAAAGGTTAAAGAAGATTATTTTTGAATGTTACTTAGTACTCTGATAGGGCATATTGCAGAAGTCACATTCGAAATAATGTTAGTTAATGCTGGAGCTCAAAGTATGGAACTTTGATAAGATGTAAAAAGCTGTCATAGACAAGGAATTAGTTTCTTATTTGGCACTGTTGGAACTTGGTCGTCTTCAATTCCAAAGAATTTGGATATTTTGATTAAATGAATGAATATCATGACTTGGTGCCTTAGAAGTCTGTTGGGATTAGTTCCTCCACCCAATGAGTGGCACACCTGGAAACTTGCAATGGCAGATCAGATCCGCAACTGTCAATAAAGATATCAAATATATAACTCTAAGAAACAGGTTTGGCAACTAAAATTAAATGGAATTATCAATTTATACCAGTCAGAACCTAAAAGAAACAACCTCTTTACCTTGCAGACAGTCACAGTTCTTAGCCTCCTTCCTCACAACATCAAGAATGGCGTCAATAAGCTCGGCTCCCTCAGTGTAATAGCCCTTAATCCAGTTGTTTCCAGCACTAGATTGTCCCAAAATAAAGTTATCCGGCCTAAAAATCTGGCCGTAAGGACCAGTTCGGACACTGTCCATGGTACCAGGCTCCAAGTCCATGAGCACAGCACGAGGAATAAAACGGCCATAGGAAGCCTCATTATAGTAGACATTGACACGCTCCAACTGCAGATCTGAGGAACCAATGTACCTTCGAGTTGGATCTAAGCCGTGCTCATCGCAAAGAACCTCCCAAAACTTGGAACCAATCTGGTTCCCACATTGTCCACCTTGAACATGAAGGATCTCTCTCACTTTTCCCTAATTGAGAACAATTGAGCCAAAATTAAATTCTAAATTCTTTAATCTATGATAAAATGAATGCATTTTTTAAGAAACAAAAAACGTTGAGTGAAAATGTGATGCTTAAGATCTAAAAACTAAACATATCCAAGAGATTTGCGATCTAATATCCAAGGCATTCAAATATTGATAGAGAGGCAATGCAAATTTGAACAAAACTTAGTTTCCGAAAGCTTCTAAAAGAAATCTAACCCAAAAAAAAGACAATAATAATCAGTGCATACTTTCAGTGAAAACAAACAGAAAAAGATAAGGAAATTCAGATCCAAGAAAATGCCAAAAGAAATCTAAATCTACCAGAAATGAAATGCAGAGATAAGAATGAGAAGCAATATACATACCGAAAATGTCATAAAAATTATACAAAAATTTGAGATATATTTAGACATATATTTGTTCTTTCATATAATAAAAAGGCATTGGCAAAAAACTGAATTCGACACCTACCTTGTAGAACAGATCTTCGACCTCCCATTCTCTAATATCAGAGGGTAGGTTGCCAACGTAGATTGTGCGAGAGAAGTGTGATATGGCTCACTGATTAGAAGAAGAACAGAAACAGAAAATAGCAGAAAAGAGAGAAGATAACCAAAGAAGAGAAGAAGAAGAAGATTGCAGAGAAAGAGAATCTTTCTTTTCTTTTCATAAACGTTGCATAACCGAATTACATGGAATATATGATAGTGGTGCAAGATCCTAGGAAACTGACAAATATACTGGAAATGACTCATCTACCCTTAACATTCCTACTGCATGATTATACTGGGCTGACATCCACCCTGGGCTGACAACCATAGCTAACCCATAGCCCACCTAAGCCCGGTTCAGCAATAAACGTAACTAACATAACAGAAATTCAAATTGTTTATATTGAGCCTGTAACAATACTCCCTGGGTAAAAACAATCCTTGTCCTCAAGGATTGAAATTCGGATATTTCTGTTGTAACTCATAGAGGATCTCCCAAGTCGCATCTTCTGGAAAAGAATTTGCCCAGCAAACCAAAACCTCAGTGACTGCCCTATTCCCTTTTTTCTTCATCCGTCTGCTCAAAATTTTCACAGGCTCTTTGGAAATGGTTCCATCCTCTCCCAGTAATGGAAGTTGAGATTGAGTGGGAACATCACCAACATGTTGTTTAAGTTGCGAAACATGGAAAACAGCATGTACTCTGGAGCTTGGTGGAAGCTGTAACTGATAAGCAACTTTTCCCACTCTTTTAACTATATGATACGGGCCAAAGTACCTTGCAGCAAGTTTCAAGCTGCTTCGATTAACCACAGACTTCTGGCGATATGGCTGCAGTTTGACATACACCCATTCTCCCACGACATATTCTCTATCAGTCCTCTTTTTGTCAGCCAAATGTTTCATTCGCATCTGAGCTCGCTGCAGATAGAATTTCAACATTCGAATGGCTGCTTCTCGGGCTGTCAAACTCCTATCCACTGTTTCCACTGGAGAGTCACCTGCTAAATAAGGTAGATGTACAGGAGCAGGTTGTCCATAGACTACCTCATAAGGTGTAGAGTTTATAGCAGTGTGGAAAGTTGTGTTATACCACCACTCTGCTAAAGCTAACCATTGACTCCAGTCCTTAGGCTTCTCACTGGTCATGCAACGCAGATAGGTCTCCAGACATCGATTCACCACCTCAGTTTGGCCATCGGTTTGTGGGTGATAGGCAGTGGAAAAGTTCAATGAAGTTCCCAGTTTGCTGAATAAAGCTTGCCAAAATTGACTCATAAAAATTTTATCACGATCAGAAACAATGCTGGTAGGAGTGCCATGGAGTTTGAACACATTGTCCATGAACACCTGAGCCACTGTCAGTGCAGTAAAAGGATGAGATAGTGACAGAAAGTGGGCAGACTTACTCAACCTATCGACCACAACGAGGATGGTGTCCTTGGTTCCAGATTTTGGCAAGCCTTCAATAAAATCCATAGATATATCAGTCCAGATCCTCTCAGGTATAGGAAGTGGTTGCAGCAACCCTGGACTGGCCACACATTCATACTTATTTTGTTGGCAGACTGTGCATTCTCGAACCCATTGCCTGACATTCTTCCTCAGCCCTTTCCAGTATAAAATCGAGGTGAGTCTGTGTGTAGTTGCTTGAGCCCCAGAATGCCCCCCTGTAGGGCCTGCATGAAAGTATTTAAACAATTGCTTTCGAAGCTCAGAATCCTGACCCACCACAAGCTTACCCTTCCTTCTCAATTGCTGTCCATGCCAAGTATACTTAGAACTGGAGTTGGAATCTGTTTGTAAATCAAGTATGACCTTTTGAAGTCCCACATCTGATTCCCACGAGTCCTGTATCTTCTCCACTAAGCCTGAAGAAATGGTGGATATGGATTGTAATGTGGCAGCAGCTTCTTCTACTTTCCTGGAAAGTACATCAGCCACAGTGTTAGAGGCTCCTTGTCTATAAACAACCTCGTAATCATATCCCATCATTTTAGTTACCCATAACTGTTGAGCAGGGGTAGTGGTTTGTTGGCTGAGTAAAAACTTGAGACTCTGATGATCCGTTTTAATCTGAAAGTGTCTCCCAATCAGATATGCACTCCATTTTTTAACAGCCATAAGAACTGCTAACATCTCTTTCTCATAAATGGAAAGTGCTTGATGTCGGGGTCCCAATGCCCTGCTGAAATAGGCAATAGGTCTTCCTCCTTGGGTCAACACAGCTCCCACACCCATGGCTGAAGCATCTGTCTCAACTACAAACAGTTTAGAGAAATCAGGTATAGCTAGTACTGGTGCTGTGGTTACTGCTGTCTTCAGCAGTTCAAAGGATCTAGTAGCATTGTCATCCCATTTCCATGAGTCCTTCTTGAGAAGGCTGGTTAATGGTTTAGCCATCTCACCATAACCCTGTATGAACCTTCTGTAATACCCTGTTAGGCCAAGAAAACCTCGCAACTCCTTGGTTGATTTGGGTTGTGGCCAGGTTGCAATACATTGGACCTTAGATGTGTCCATGGTAATGCCAGAACCTGACAGAATATGTCCTAAATATTCTATCCTGGCTGCCCCAAAAACACATTTGCTACGTTTAAGACATAGCTGGTTAGTCAACAGCAGTTCAAAGACCACCTGCAGATGTGCCAAATGTGTATCCCAATCTGGTGAATAGATGAGGATATCATCAAAAAATACCAGCACAAACTTCCTGAGATGTGGCTTGAATATACAATTCATAAGACTCTGGAATGAAGATGGAGCATTTGTCAGACCAAATGGCATTACCAAGAATTCATAGTGACCATCATGCGTTCTGAAAGCTGTTTTGTGAATGTCATCTTCATGCATCCGGATTTGGTGATAACCCGACCTGAGATCCAATTTGGAGAACACTATGGTTCCAGCCAATTCATCAAGCAATTCTTCAACAAGAGGAATTGGAAATTTATCTTTTATAGTCAGCTGATTCAGCTGTCTATAGTCGATACATAATCTCCAGGAGCCATCTTTTTTCTTGACTAACACAATGGGAGATGCAAATGAACTGCAACTATGTCTAATCACCCCACTGTCCAGCATTTCCTGCACCATTTTCTCAATTTCATCTTTCTGTATGGTAGGATATCTGTAGGGGCGTATTCTAACCACTGCACTTTCATCTTTGAGTGGAATCTTATGATCATGAGTGCGTTTGGGAGGAAGTTGGGTTGGTGCTTCAAAGAGTTTGCTATATAACATGAGCAATTGTTGTAGTTGTGGCTGTTCTGTACCAGATAGCTCATGCAATGGATCAACTGACACTTGCTTAGCATGCCTTTCAGTGAGCAAGAGAGAGCAAGGATGGTGTGAACTACCAACTACACAACTTAACAGCTTAGTAGCCTGTTTGTCACTAGGAATCTCAATGTGACCTGGAAAAAGACCTTGGAGAGAATGCCATTTGCCCTGCATCTGAAATTGCATTCGCATCATAGAGAAATCCCAGAGAATTGGGCCAAGTGTGACTAACCATTCAACTCCTAATACCACATCACAACCGTTTAAGGGTAAGACCTTAAAACTGGTGAAGAATTCCAAATTCTGGACTGACCAGTTGACATCATAGCAAGTACCCAATGTTGTCATTTGTTCACCATTAGCCACTGTAACCTGCACCTGTCCTCTAGGCTTGGTGGAAAGACCCAAGGTGCGTGCTAAACCACTGTCAATGAAGTTGTGAGTGCTCCCAGAATCAATGAGCATCACAGCAGTTGTCTTGTGAATCAAACCATGTACTCGCATAGTATGAAAATCAGATGTGCCTAAAATGGCATGTAATGATATCACAGGTTGCTCACTAGTACTGTCACAACCAGCAGATAACATCTCCGGATTGTCAATACAATCTGAAAACTCCTCATGATCAGTACCCTCTTCCAGTGAATCAGTAAGAATCTGGTACAATTGGGATTTGACACACTTGTGATCAAAAGTGTATTTCAAACCACACCAAAAACACAGTCCTTTCCTTCTCCTTTCTTCAATTTCTGCAGAAGTAGGTTTCCTGGAAGGTCCTTTGAAAAATGGTATTTGTGGTGAAGTAGTTCGAGCAGGGTGAGGATGTAAGTGTTTGGGATTGAAGGGTGGAACATTCTTGGGAGTAGGTAATAATGGAGGAAGATTTGTTGGTTTTGGTTGTGGTGTTTGTGGTGTGTAAGATGTTGGAGCAGGGGAGGATGGATTGTGAGATGGCACAGTTTTACTAAGCAGGATTGGTTTTCTGGAGCCAGGAAACAAAATTGTTTCAACATGTTTGGCCAGGTAGAAAGCTTGATTTAAATCTCGAGGACGAAACAATCTCACAGTCTGAGAGATCTCAGACTTCAAATTGCTCACAAATATACTTAAAGCATAAGAATCAGTCAATTGAAGGAGATTAAGGATACCTATGAAATCCTCGTGGAATTGTTCAACTGTGCTCGTCTGTTTCAACTCCACCAATTCTGACATTGGATCATCGAATTCCTCTGAGGCAAAGCGGTTCCTCATCTCTTGAACATACTCAGACCAATCCAATTTGTCAAAACCTCCCTTAGCATTACAATAATGCTGATGCCATTGTAGGGCTCTCCCTTCTAAACTCAACATCACCACTTGTAGCTTGAGGTCCTCTGGAACACGCTCGGCAATGAAATATTGCTCGATCTTCAACCACCATCCTTTAAAATCATCCCCCTGAAACTTAGGACATTCCAACTTGAAGCCTCGGGACACATCATATCCACCTGGTCTCCTCACCGCTTGCATTGGCAAAACCGAGTCCAGATTGCTATTAGCAGGATCTGCAGGAGAAGAACCACTGGCAGAAGGATGAACTCCCAGTCCCTGTGGAGATGGACGATGCTCATCCCGTAACGCCATCAGATCAAAGAATTTTTTAAACTCCATACGCATCTCAGATCTGATATCTTCCAGCTTTTCATCCACACGTTTATCCATCTGCTGAACCTCTAACTCGATCCGGGACAGATTCTGTTGGTTTTGTTGAACATCTTTCTGGAGTCGGGTAGTCATGCCGTCGGCCATGGCCAGGTCGGAAGCTCTGATACCTTTGATATGGCTCACTGATTAGAAGAAGAACAGAAACAGAAAATAGCAGAAAAGAGAGAAGATAACCAAAGAAGAGAAGAAGAAGAAGATTGCAGAGAAAGAGAATCTTTCTTTTCTTTTCATAAACGTTGCATAACCGAATTACATGGAATATATGATAGTGGTGCAAGATCCTAGGAAACTGACAAATATACTGGAAATGACTCATCTACCCTTAACATTCCTACTGCATGATTATACTGGGCTGACATCCACCCTGGGCTGACAACCATAGCTAACCCATAGCCCACCTAAGCCCGGTTCAGCAATAAACGTAACTAACATAACAGAAATTCAAATTGTTTATATTGAGCCTGTAACAAAGTGACTCATTTCTAGTACCAGAAAACAATAATACAAATATCTCAGTGCATGCACAAAAATAGAACCAATTTAAAATCGAAAGAAAAGTCCTAATTTAAAAATTAATTTAATTCTATCCTCACAGACATCCCATTATCATCAACATCTACTTTGATTATAAGGAAAAAAGTTATTGCAAAACCAAAAACCATGAAGCACACCAAGTGAGCAATTCCTCCAATAGCGAGCGGTGCTCCTCAAGCTCCATTGCTAATTTGATCCAAAGCTGCTCCAAAATCTATAACAAGATTTGAAACGTAATTTGGTCTCCTCATCCTCCTATGAACTGAACTGACTTTACAGTTATTCTCTTCGACTAAACCCATCGGTCGAAATGAATTAGGGCAATAGATCAAAAATCAAATGGCAGATAATACAAGACTATAATACACGAAATTAAGTACCTCAGTCAGAAGGAAGAGAAAGTGAGTGCGATGAGAAAGAGGATGGTGAGAGGAAGCAGTCTGATATGTGAAAAATAATGAAGAGTCAGTTAGTGACCGTTGGTGGCAGTTAGCTGTTGAGAAGTTGTTACATTGTTTGTTACTTAGTTAGTTACTTAGTTCATTCATCTGGGGAGCTGGAAAAGTAATTGAATAACTGCAAATATGGAAGTATATAAGCTGTAATATGTATATTGAACATTCAGGAATGATATTACAGTTTCTCTCATAACTCTCTGTTCTTCTTTCTTTCTCTCAAGTTACATTACTTCAAGATCTCGAAGACTGTTTTCTATCCTCAGTTTTCCTACGTATTGAAGGTCACGAATTTAGCACACACCAAGTGATATCAGAGCTTCCTTTCTGGCACCTGTCATGGCAGATAACACCCGATCACATAACTCTCGAAAATTTGAAGAATTTATCAAAGAATCCTTAAAGGAGTTGTTGAACAGAGTTCAAGGTCAGGAACATCAGCAAGAAAGGACCTTTGCAGCCCTTAAACAAGACATCATTGCTCTCACCCTTCAACAAAACTTGATTATAGATCAATTTCACAATGTGGAGGCCACTGCTCAAACAAGGCAACAGGGGAGGGGCCAGTACTTTGCAACAAGACAGTCTAAGGTGGATTTTCCAAGATTCAACGGGAATGACTTGGGAGGTTGGATCTTCAGATGTCAACAATTTTTCGAGTTGGATGGTACACCAGAAGGAGCCAAGATTAAATTGGCTGTCATAAATTTGGAGGGCAGGGCCCTACAATGGCATCAAAACTGGATTAAGTACAAAGGAGGCAATGCTGCAGCCTCTTGGGATGAGTATGTCCAGGCTTTGGAAGCAAGATTTGGGGACAAGTTGTATGGTGACCACATGACTGAGCTTCTCAACTACAAGCAGACAGGTATAGTGGCATAGTTTCATGATCATTTTGAATTCTTAATTGGTAGGGTAGATATTACTGAAGAATATGCTATCAGCTTCTTCTTGAAAGGTCTAAAAGAAGCTATACAGAAACTAGTTAGAATGTTTATGCCTAAGACTCTACCACATGCCCTTGCCTTGGCCCAATTACAAGAATCTACCCTGGACACCTTACACCGAGAACTAGCACCCACTATGACCAGAAGGCAACCATCCTTTAACCCTACACCTATCCTTAGAACACCCTCCTTTCAACCAGGTTTCAAACCAAACTAGAAACCTATACCAATAACTCAACCTACATCACCTACATTCCCAAGACTACCCTACAATTCAACCAAGCAACCTGATAGACCTACCAAACTACAAGCCAGTGTAGACTTTGATGAAAAGAGGGCAAAAAGACTGTGCTTTTAGTGTGATGACAAGTATGAACCGGGGCATCAGTGTAGACAAAGACAACTATACTTGATTGAGCTCAGTGAGATTGAGGAAGAACCACAAGATGAGGTCAGTCAGGAAAATGAAGAGTTGGAGGATGAGAATCCTAAGATTTTTGTGCATGCTATGAATGGCAATAGTGAGCAGGGATATAGAACCATGAGGGTTATTGTGTATGTGAAAAAAAAACCTCTCCATATTTTGATCGACTCGGGTGGTAATCATAACTTCCTGGATGAAAATCTTACAAGGAAAATGGGGAGCAAGATTGTAAGCATAGGGCCTTTGAAGGTAGGAATGGCTGATGGCAACAGTGTGCTATGTCGAGCTATGTGTAAAGGGTTATCTTGGACCCTACAGGGAACCACTTTCACCATGTATGTGTTACTTTTACCATTGAGCAATTGTGATATGGTGTTAGGGGTCCAATGGTTGGAAACACTAGGGGTGATACAGTGAGACTTCAAGCAACTTAGGATGGAGTTCACTGTTAATGAGAAGAAACATGTGCTCAGGGGAAGGCAGGCCCAACCAACTGTCAAATCAGTTTCTAGTAAACAAATGGCTAAAATCCTACCATACTCATCCCAATGCTCATTGATTCAACTATGTTGCATAGACTTGGATCGAGCACCTGAGTTTTCACTCAGTCCCACCAGCCTCAGTAATGATGAAGAAACCCCAATCACAAATGAGATTAAACAACTTTTGTTCCAATACGAGTTGTTTGATGAACCTAGGAGGCTACCCCCTCACAGAGGGCATGACCACAAGATCACACTGAAGGAAGAAGTCTCTGTAGTGAATGTGAGACCATACAGGCATTCTTCACTCCAAAAGGATGTGATTGAGCAGATGAGTAAAGAAATGTTGGCAACATGGCTCATTCAACATAGCAACAGCTCTTTCTCCTCACCTGTAGTCTTTGTAAAAAAAAAAGATGCCACATGGAGGATGTGTATTGATTATAGAGAGCTGAATAGGGAACTATCAAGGACAGGTATCCCATCCCTATCATCGAAGAGCTGCTGGAAGAGTTACATGGGTCTGCCTGGTTTTCAAAGATTGACTTGAGATCAGGATATCACTAAATCAGGTGCACCCCCCTGATGTGCCCAAGACAGCCTTCAGAACTCATGATGCCACTACGAGTTCTTGGTCATGCCTTTTGGTCTCACCAATGCATCTTCTACATTTCAAAGCTTGATGAATGACATTTTCAGGCCTTATTTGCGGAAGTTTACCCTAGTGTTCTTTGATGAAATCTTGGTTTACAACAGAAACCTTGAGGAGCATGTGCAGCATTTGGAGAAGGTGTTTCGAATACTGTAGCAACATTCTCTGGTTGCCAAGAGAAGCAAATGCTATTTTACTCAGCCTAAAGTTGAATATTTGGGACATATAATATCAGCTGCTGGGGTCTCCACTAATCCTAAGAAGATTGAGGCAGTCCAACAGTGGCCAACTCCAAAGAACGTGAAACAATTGAGAGGGTTCTTAGGCTTAACAGACTACTATAGAAGATTTGTAAAGAATTATGGTCTTATTTGCAGACCTCTCAAAGAATTGTTAAAGAAGGATCAGTTTAAATGGAATGAGCAGGCTGATGTGGCGTTTCAAGTGCTTAAGGCTGTGATGACATCTTCCTCTGTGTTGGCATTGCTAGATTTCTCACAAAACTTTGTCATTGAAACAGATGCTTCAGGTAGTGGAATTGATGCTGTATTAATGCAAGAGGGCCACCCTACTGCTTACATTAGTAAAATTCTCTCTCATAGACATCAAGGGTTATCAGTGTATGAAAAAGAGCTACTAGCTATAGTGTATGCTGTTACCAAATGGCATCATTATCTAGTTGGCAGATATTTCAGCATTAGGACTGATCATCAAAGTTCAAAACACTTATTGCAGCAGAGAATTTCACATCCGGGCCAACATGCTTGGTTAACCAAACTGATGGGCTATGACTATGATATCAGTTACAAAAAGGGCAAAGAGAACACAGCAGCAGATGCATTGTCTAGGATGCCATCGTGTGAGTTGTTACTCATGATTGTCACAGGAGTTTCAGCAAACTTATGGTCACAAATTCAGAACAACTGGGATCGGATGAAGTGTTAAGGGAGCTCATTCAACAACTAAAGCTCCAAACAACTCCAGATACGTTGTATACATGGAAAGATGTTCAACTAAGGAGGAATGGAAGACTGGTAATTGGTAATGATGCCTCATTACGTACCAAGCTTATTCAGTTGTATCATAATGGAAGTTTGGGAGGACATTCGGGGGTCCAGGCCACAACCAAAAGGCTTACGGTCATGTTTTACTAGAAGGGTCTGGCCAAACAAGTGAGGAAGTTCATAAGGGAATGTGATGTTTGCCAGCATTTTAGATATGACTCAAGTGCTTCCCCAGGGCTTCTTCAACCACTCCCAATACCTGCTGAAGCGTGGTCTCAGGTGAGTCTAGATTTTTTTGAAGGCTTACCTAATTCTTGTGGCAAATCAGTGATCCTTGTGGTGGTGGATCGCTTGACCAAATATGCCTATTTTATTAGTATGTTGATGCACCCAAAAGAGTGTATCTTATTTAACCTTGCACTAAAAAGATCAATTGTAAGTATAGTAGTTAGCAAGGGTCGAGTCCTCAGGGATTGGGTTTTAGTTTATAAGTTAATAGTTTATAACTTACGTTCAAAGAAAACAATAAAAGAAAAGGGGTTTTTGAAGCCAGATTTAAACTAAAGTAAATAATAAGAATAAGATGTAAGGCGGTATAACCAGCCAATAAAGATATATATACTAAATTAGGCGGTATAACCAGCCAATAAAAATATATATACTAAATTAGGCGGTATAACCAGCCAATAAAAATAAAACAAAGTTAATATACAAATTAGGCGGTATAACCAGCCAATAAAAATAAATATAAAAAATAAGCAAACTAAAAGTAAGAAAACAAGTAAGTAAGAAGAATCAAATATGAAAAATATGGTTAAGGTTTCATTCTCCACCACTAGACATCATTAAGAATCAATTTCAGATCTATCAATATCAACCAACTATCAAAGTTAACAACCGTAGATAACAACAAGCTCTGTTACCCCAATCTTTCCTTAGTTTGTCGTTAAATAGAACAAGCTCTCTATTTAATCTCTAACCATTAAACAACCTAGAATAAGCTCTCTAAATTCAATTTAATGGCAGCTTTATGATGAGAAAGATAGGTTGATCTAAGCAACAAACACATAAGCTCGGATTGTTCAACTTAGGTTATGTTCCACTTTGTAATTATTGAAAACTTGACCATAATCATTAATCACAAATTGCCACTTATGAATAGGAAATCAAGACAATTACACGGATCAAGACTCCTAAACTAGCAATAGATAATTATCAAGATCTATATAGTTGTACACCTAAATAAATCAAGACAACATCATGAACAATTCTTGTAGAAGAACATAAGCAACTTTGATAGAAAATTAATGATAGATAGAATCTGAAAATCAATTATAAAACATGTCTAGGGCTTTGAAATCACCCTTAACCAAATAGAAGTTTAGCCTAGCATAGGCATTATAAACATAAAATTAAATAGAATCTAAGAAGAAAATAAAAGAAATAAAGAAAGAAAGAAGAAGAAGAATATTAACTATCCAACCTCTTGCTCTTTCTAAAGAAAAAGAAAACTAGAGAAAAGAAAGAAGAAGAAAACTTAGAGAATTTTATTACAATGGCTAATATCCTACCTATGTACAATATATCCCTTACAATCATCCAAGGCCCTCTATTTATACACATTTTGGAGGGCTAAATGACAAGAGACAAGCTTTACAAATTTCAAAGGTAGGTATAATAGGTGGGTGCATTTTCTAACAATTTTTGTCATACATGACGATTTTGATCAGCCAACTTGATGGTCGCTTTTGTCAATTTTGCAGGCCTTATCTGATCACATGGTCTTCTAGAAAAATGTTACCCTATCAGTTACTGATCCATAGCCGTTGGAATCAGCTCATTTGCTGATGTGGATAAGAATATATGGGCAAATTACGAAAACAGGTCAGCACAGACGTCATTGCACATCAGCCAACTTCATGGTCGATTTCGCTAGGGAAAACGACTCCGTTTCAAGAAGTGTAAAACATGAAAAAGATAGATATGCCTCTTAGCTTTGCATGGCTATAAATTTCAGCCTTATTGCTTCAGTGAAACTCGAGATATAGCTGATATGGCAAAAGGTGTCGGAACTGGAACTGAACTGGATTTGCCCTTAATTCTAGTAATCTGAAATCACTCAAAGAAACTTGTGAAAAACACCAAAATACATAAAAATATAAAAGATCATAAACACAATTAGACTAAACAATAATAACTCGTATTTGACACAAAACAATAATAAAACATAACTAAAAACTATATAATTATACGAGTTATCATATGTCACATCCTTATACAGCCTTAACAGTGGCCCAAAGTTACATGGATTTTGTATTCAAGCTTCATGGTCTGCCCACTATCATTGTGAGTGACAGGGATTCGACATTCCTTAGTCAGTTTTGGCAAGAGCTGTTTAAAATTTAGGGCGTAGCGTTGCAGATGTCTACTGCCTACCATCCACAAACTGATGGTCAAACTGATGTCGTTAATAAATGTTTGGAGACCTACTTGAGATGTGTTTTAGGGGATCAACCTAAAGCTTGGAGTAAGTGGTTGTCTCTTGCTGAATGGTGGTATAACACCAACCATCATTCAACCACTAATATCACTCTCTTTGAAGCTCTCTATGGATACCCTCTTCCAGTACATGTTCCTTACTTTCTAGGAGATTCTCAAGTACAGATAGTGGACACTAGCCTTCAAGCCAAGGAGGCCATGATGCAACTCTTGAAGCATCATTTGGTGTGAGCTCAACAAAGGATGAAGGTTCAGGCTGATAAACATAGAAGTGAAAGGCAATTTCAAATCAGAGATTGGGTGTATTTGAAATTGCAGCCATACCGACAGAACTCTCTAGCTAATAGGCAATGTCAGAAGTTAGCTCCGAGGTACTTTGGCCCATACCAGATCATGAACAAGGTGGGATCTGTGGCCTACAAGTTGGCACTTCCTGCTAGTGTAAAACTTTATCCTGCCTTCCATGTGTCATAGTTAAAGAGGAAAGTGGGAAATGCTCCAGCAGTATAGTCACAACTACCCTTACCAAACCAGTCACCAACACTAGAGCCAGTGGCTGTTTTGGAAAGAAGGATGGTGAAGAGGGGTAACCAACATGCCACTCAGGTTCTGGTTCATTGGTCAAATTCGTTTCCTGAAGATGCAATGTAGGAATACCTGTATGATTTGCAAAGGAAGTTTCCTGATTTCCAACCTTGAGGACAAGGTTTTTCTTATGGGGAAGGGATTGATATGTGCAAAATAATGAAGAGTCAATTAGTGACCGTTGGTGGCAGTTAGCTGTTGAGAAGTTGTTACATTGTTTGTTACTTAGTTAGTTACTTAGTTCATTCATCTGGGGAGCTGGAAATCAATTGAATAACTGCAAATATGGAAGTATATAAGCTGTAATCTGTATATTGAACATTCAAGAATGATATTACAGTTTCTCTCATAACTCTCTATTCTTCTTCCTTTCTCTCAAGTTACATTGCTTCAAGATCTCGAAGACTATTCTCTATCCTCGGTTTTCCTGCGTATTGAAGGTCACGGATTTAGCACACACCACAGTCACCTGGTAGTCGGGGGAGGGAAAGAGATGGGTGAAAGACAGAATAGGTGAAAAACAAATGAAAAATATAACCTATGGGTTTATCGACGCCAAGCCCGTTGCTATAGTTTTTTAATAAAAAAAATTTCCTGCTAAAAAAATAAGAGGCATGTTTTTTTTAAGAGGAATCTATACTAACAGATCAGAGAAATTCGTCAGTATAGATTAGGCCTATACCGACGAATTTTTGTGATCCGTCAGTAAAAGTAAGACTTATATTGACGGCTAAATAGTCCATTAGTATATGATTCATATATACCGACAGTTTATAAAATCCATCTGAAAAAACATTTATACCAACGAATTTTGTCCATCGGTATAGATCATCGTCAGTATATGGAATTTTTTTTTTGTAGTGATAGATACTTATTAGTTGAACAAGTTCACTAAACATGACCTACTATGAGAACTCCATTTGGTATTTCACTCAAGTGTCTATGGAAATATTCTCACGCGTCAGTCGTGTAAATAGTCCTTTGACTTATGATACCTTGTATGTGAATCAGCATGCCTTGATTCTATCCATACGGGTCATTATTTAATGAAGCCTAAAATGAGTAGTTTTAGGTATGGCCTGAAGCATGCAAAGGTAAATAAGTGATCCAGAGAGGACTTACCACTTCAACTGATATTAGGAGACGTATCTCATCTATTTTTGGCTTAGGTTAGCTTGATAAAGTCTTTGGCCAAAGCATGACGGATATAGGAGAAATCGTTTTTCTAAATTCATAAGGTTAACCATAAACTGCAAGAACTAATATGAATGAATTTCATGAGTAGAAATTGAACCATACTCATGGTCTTTGCGAGATATATGGTGAAATGACTGAATTACAGTGATAGGCACATTACTGAAAGGATTTGTAGAGGTTATCTTGGACTTTTTAACATTTGAGTGGCCATGATGCATTGCTAGATGTCGCTCATTGTTGGTAAATCTGGCCTCATGCTCAAACAGTTTTGGCATAAATACATAAAATAAATGGTAAAGCGTAACAGAAATTAAAACATAGAAATTGTTGGATCCTTCAAGATCTTTAGATCATGATTTACATGTGGTTGATAACAAACAAAATTTTTATCAATCATGTGATTCGGATTCGGACCATACCTACTCAAAGATCGTAACTTTGAGTTTGTCGTGTCCTACACAAACTCTGCAATGGAATAGTCACTGCATGATTTCTCCAAGGTCATGAGCAACACAAGCGTATTACCTCCAACGGTGATCTACACAGACGGATGTTGGAACCTTCTCAAGGCTCGGGGATTCACCAATGCTAGTTGGTAGGTTTTAGCCTCAATCAAAAGTTTCTAACTTTGTTTTTTCTCTCAAGACCAAAATACTCTACAACAATTCTAAGGTATATACAGTTTAACAAAGGAAGAAAGAAGAAGGAGCAAGAATAGGGCTCGACTACAATAAGGATATTCTTGGCCGAATTCTTCTTGATTTTTACTCAAAGGGAAAGTAGTTTTCTCTCAAACTGAAATCAGTTTTTCAATTGCATAAAAACTCTCATTGGAGACCCCTATGGCCGGTTATCCCCTTAAGTGATTAAGATAGGAAGAGTTTGATACAATATCAAACAGTTCATATGAGATGAAACTCTTTCATCTCAATGAGTTATGGTTCGGTCATGACACTAACTCTTAGTGTCAATGGTCGAACCTCATCATTTAAAGGGACTAGGTTAATCACCGGTCTAGCTTGTACAAGTCAAAGAGTTTTGGTTCAAAACTGACTCTTCAAACCTTGTATTAGTTCGGCTAAGCTAGAAGATTTCAAGCTAGAGTTTGATTCACAATCAAACTACTTGCTAATGCAAAATTCTTTCACTTTAAATCTTCTACTTAAATTAGAACACTATAATATAGAATTCAACCGAACTTAAACCTGTACAAGGCCATGTTCGGCTAGACATAGATCAAGAGAAGAAGTTTGATTTATAACAACCTCTTAGAATTCAACCATCCCGGTTTAACAGAGTTTGATTTATAATCAGACTCCTTGCTTAAGTGAAACTCTCACTTAGCAAGTCTTAGAGTCCTAGTCAAACACTAACTCTTAGTGCCGAACCTAGACTTAGACATATCGAGGCAATGTTTAGTCTAGTGAAATATGAGAAGATAGAATTTGATCCGCAATCAAATTCCTTGAAGAAGAGAAACTTTTTCCTATTTTAGACAACTCAAAATTTCGGCCAGGACAACTTATCTTAAGACATGTCTACATTTAGACATTGTCTTGTCAAGACAAGCTTATCCCCAATGTAATATTAAGACATCTTTATTTGGATTTCCCAAATCCAAATTATGTCTTAATCTTTCCTTAATTGAACTTATTCAATTAAGTCCTCCAAATTTAACCTTTTATTCAATTAAGTTCTACTTAATCAAATTTCAAGTTTAATCCAACAATACGTCCTATTGTGTATGACCCATTAGGTTCCCAACATGTTGGCAATGAGCATAAATTATAATCTATATTTTTCAACATAGTTTACAATTTATAAACATAGATCATGAGCGGGATCTAGCAACCCATCATGACCACTCAAATATTGAAAAGTCAAAGTGACCTCTTTGAAACTTTTCAGTAACCAACCTATCAGTGTAATTCGGTCATTTCACTAAATATCTCAGAAAGAGCATGAGCATGATACATTTTCTACTCATATTCAATACATATTAGTTTTTGCAGCTTATGGTTAACGTTATGAATTTAGAGAAATAATTTCTCCTAAATCCATCGTGCTTTGGCCAAAGACTTTATTCAATTAACCCAAGCCAATAACAGATAAGATATATCTCCGATGTCACTTCGAGTGGTGAATCCTCTCTGGATCACTCATCTACCTTCGCATGCTTCATGTCATACCCAAAATCACACTACCATAGGCATCCATTCTTGGGACCCGTTCGTGATGAAATCAAAGTATGACACTCCCCATACAAGATGACTTGGTATCACAAGTCAGAGGACTATTTACACGACTGACACGAGAGAACATTTCCATAGACACTAGAGTGACAATACCAAATTGAGTTCTCATACGGGCCATGTTCAGTGAACTTGTTCAATAGACAAGAACCTACATGCTATCCTAAGTATCCCTCATACTTCAACCTATGAGATAGGTTGCTTACTTCACAAGTAAGAAGGCTTAACATGTACTAGTCTTTGAGCATTGGCAATGCCCCGTCTTGACAATACAATGACTAGAAACAGTTTTAGGCACATGGCTTTGATACATAAGGATCTCACAATTATAACTCTTTATAATTTTTTTGCAAGGCCTTTATGTTCCATGGGCTTCATCCAATTAGTACTTAATAACTATTTATTGTCATACTAACATGAAGGAAAACCTTGTATCACTAAGGAATAGTGATAGGTTTGCATTATTAATTGTATATCCTTTGTCCAATCTGATTTGCTCTAGGGCATGTACTAACACTCATGGTCTATGTTCATAAATTATAATATTTGTTGAGAAACTTAGATTATAATTTATGCTCATTGCCAACATGTTGGAAACCTAATGGGTCACAGACAATAAACTAATGTATTGGATTGAAATTGGGATTTAATTAAGTTAGACTTAATTGAATAAAATGGTTAATTCTTAGGACCTAATCCAATAGTTCAATTAGTTAAATTTGGAAATAAATTGGATTTAATGAAATCCAAATGAAGATATCTTAATTGATTGTCGATAGCGTGTCCTAAGCCACACTATGTCTTATGCAAAGAAGGATTGGCCAAAACCCTAATTGTTAAAGCTTGGTTGAATTTGACTAGTTCAAAGAATGAAATGTTTCTCTTGGATAACATTTAGGTTGGATTGAAACTCCAATGCGATGTGTCATGAACCTAGTCACGTTTTGGTTGAATATGAGTAATTGAAAAAGAAAGAGTTTCTTTTCAGCAAGGAGTTTGGTTTTCAACTAAACTCTTTCTCCTAGTCACTTAGCTTTGCCAGCTACATGCACTTGGACATGTAAATGATAGGTTTGGCTAATGACACTAAGTGTTGTTGTTTTGTACGAACAAGAAGGCTACAAAGAAAATGAGTTTCTCTTCTTGTAGGAGTTTGGTTATGATTCAAATTCCGTTTTTCTTCTGATTGCTTTTGCAGACAAATGAAGCTATTGAAAAGGTCTAGGTTTGGTCAAGACACTAAATGTTAGTGCCGAAACAAGGGAGCTTGGAAAGAGGAAGAGTTTCTATTCCACTAGGAGTTTGATTGTGAATCAAACTTAATCACCTTGGAACCTAGGTTGGGCGAATTTCTATGTGGTTTTTGACATATGTATTTTTGTAAAGAAGTAAAACCTAAGAGAAATAAACAAGAAAATATTTCTCTCTTTAAAAGTTTTACACCATTCAACCATAGAAAAGGAAAAGAGTTATCTGCCACACACCTTGCTTTCTTCTCTTTCTTATTTTCTTCTTATTATTGTACATAGAAGAAAAGTTCCCCTTGAGTGTCTCGGCCATAACCAAAAGAAGGAAAAGAACTAACCCTTTTGATTAAGACTTTGAGTCTGCCTACTAGCACCGGTAAATTCCTAGTCCTTCTTAAGGCTCTGATAGTTGGTTGTGTGGATCACCGTTAGAGGTTGCACACACTGAGTAGGTCGTGACCTCATGAACTTTCATGTTAATAATCATCTAGTTACTTCCAAGAGAGGAACGACACACTCAGAGTAATGATATACTTTGAGTAGGTATGACCTCTAAACACATGTTTGTTCAAAATGTTTTAAACTGCATGAAAAATAACAACCTACAACCTAAAGAGGTTCGACTATTTCTTTGTTTTATTTTCTGTTGTGTAATTATGTTTTTCTTTAATTTTTACTCACGTATGGCTATGAGGTCAAGCTCTAGCAAGAGAAACCCAATGAAATCTTTGCTGAATTCTTAACCCGATGGAGAGTCAAGGCTGCACTAATGACCACCGTGCCTTTTGAAAAACTGAAGTGAGGATTACGGTGAAAACCTTCTTTCAGTCTACTATGACCATCTATTTTCCATACTCCTAGCCACCTTCAAACAATTTTTTATGACTCATGCATTCAATTAGAAGACGTTTTGCTAGAGGATGAAAGTAATGATAAAGATGAACCAAGAATTTTTAGTTGGTTGTACAAGTGAAACTTTCCCTGTAGACACCTAATTTTGTCTAGGCCCTTAAACAAGGTATGTTTTTCTTCAATTTAGACTTTTCTAAGCTTACCTCTTCCTCATGTCCTAGTGACTTAACATTTGGGTTCAGTGAAGTAGGCATGCCATTTTTGATACTTCGGATCAAAAAGACAAAGTTACCGAAAAGTCAAAGTCAAAGGTCAAAAAGTCAACTTTGAAAAATCAAGATTAAAAAGGAATTTGGGTATTAAAGAAGTAATCTTGATGGTTTTAAAGTCAATTTTGAATGTTGAAGTGATGAGATTAAATGGAAGTGAAGTGAACAAAAAATGGTGGAAAAATGCATGACGGGTTCGACCAAAGTAAATTAGACAAGGGGGAAGCCCATTATTTTTATCCAAATGCATGACAATTTTATTGAAAATATGAAAGCCTATTTTTTCTAAATGGATGGCAATTTTTGGTGAAAAATATGGGAAGCCCATTTTTGCTTAAGTGATGGAAATTTTGGTGGGAATCATGGAAGCCCATTTTTCAATGACCAAGTTGTAGGTTTTTTTGGTGGAGGAGGATGACCCATTTCTCAAGACCAAGAAGAAGGAAGATGGGTAGGATTAAGAGCCCAACTTGTGTGAAAAAATATGGAGAGCCCAACTTTAAGAGTCCATGTAAGTTTTTTGTTGTTGAGAGGCCCAAACTTAGGATCCATGTAGGAAAATGAGGGTGAGTTTAGAATTAAGTGAAAGTTGTAGGAGTATGGTGTAAATAAGTAAGGTATATTGGTAATTAAAAAGGAAGAGTGAAAGGTGTCCTTGGAGAGGCTAAATAGCATGTTGGTAAATAAATAGATAGCAACAAAGGACATGAGTCACCTTATTTAGTACATGAGTTGGCATTTTTGGCTAATGGGAGCCATCCTTAGAAGGGGACCATTGGCTAAAGCATGTGATGTAGTGGCTAAAAAAAGGAAGACACTAGAACTTTCAAGGTGGTATTCGGCCAAGAGGGAGGAAGGAGGATAAGGAAAACCAAATGGCATAGATGTAAATAAGTGGATAGTTTTCAAGAGCAAAGGACATGAGTCATATTATTTAGTATATAAGGTGGCATTTTTGGTCAATGAAGAGCACTCTTGGGGACCAAGTAGGAATGCCATTGGCTAGCCAATGGATGGTGTTTTAATGAGTAAGGACTAAAGCTCCTTGGCTAGGCAACATGATAAAGTCAAGTGGCTAAAAAAAATTGAAGAAAGGTGAAGATTGAGAGGGCTATTCGGCCAAGCTAGTTGTAGGCACCTAATTTTATCCGGACCACTAGATCAAGTATGTTTTCTTCCTAAATAGATGTTTCAGAATGCAAAAAAGTTTTTCTCATCCTGCAAGAAGTCGAGCATAAAAAATGAAACTTGAAAAAGTCAACTCCAAAAAAGTCAACCTCAAAAAAGTCAACTATTGAAAAAGTCAACCCACTTTCAAAATCAAGATTTGAAGTCCAATTGAAGAATGGTGAAAGAATTTTGATAATCCGAGGTCTACATTGAAAGATATGGAGTTCGGAAGTTGGGTTACGAAATTTCAATAAAAAAGAAACCCTAATTCAATGAATTTGGGAAAAAGTGCTTAAATGATCAAATTGTCCGAAATTGGAGGTTCCAAATGGAAGATAAGCACTCGCTACGGGTAATGGAGAGGCTGCTTGGAAGAAAAATCGAAGGAAAAGTCAATTCAGAAAAAAATCGAGAATTAGGGTTTTTGGTGGATTTTAGTGAAATTTGAAAAATTACAAAAATGACCCGATTTGGTAAGACTAAAGCCCCTAATTGATGAGGAGTTATTAAACAAGGATAGCCCAAGGCTCAGTTTGAAGAAAATCTGAAAATTTGACTTGTTTTGAGCAAAATCGGGTTTCGAAGGCAAATAGGCAAAATTGGAAAATTTGGAAAAAATAGCAAATGAACTCCAAAAATTTTGAAAATTTGCAGATCTCATTCTTAAATCGTTTCGAAGAGATTGGCAAAAGAAAATCTTGATTCGGAGTTCGTTTGCAAAATGGCCAAATCCCGGGCCCACTATGCAAAATTTAAAGGAGATAAATCCCGAAAAAATAGCAAATGAGCTCCAACAATTCTGAAAATTTGCAGATCTCATTCTTAAATTATCTGGAAGAGATTGCCGAAAGAAAATCAAGATTTGGAGTTCGTTTGGAAAATGGCCAAGTCCCGGGTCCCCGATGTAGAAATTCAAGCAGATAAATCCCCAAAAAATAGCAAATGAGCTCCAAATTTTTTGAAAACTTCCATATCACACTTTTAAATTATTTGAAAGAGATTGGTGAAGAAATAATCTGGATTCGGAGCTCGTTTACAAAATGACAAAAGTACGGGTGCATTAAGGGGCAATTTTTGAAATAAATCCAAAATAAATAGCCAATGGACTCAAATTTTTTTGAAAACTTGCAAAATTCAATTTTTTATTATTTTGGAAGTATTGAAAAAAGAAAATTTGAGTTTGGAGTCTGTTTGCTATTTATTTAGGTTCGGGGGTCAAAAAGGTCATTTTATCGAAGAAACCAAAAAGGGCAAATTTGTAATTAAGAAAAATATAAAAGAAGAAGGAATTGCTGGGATTTTACCTCCTTTGATCAGAAAGCATAGAAGAGAAAAAGGAAGCTTGATCAATTTAATTCCTTAGTCACTATCAAGCTCACATGCTACCACTAGTACCTTGCAAATGGTCCCCGCTTCATCCAATGGCTTAGGTGCCTCGTAGAAAAGTTGAATGCACCATCCAATGGCCAAATTTAAATGACAAGATGACATTTTTATTTGTCATGAAAGAACCCTCATCTAATGGCCAAGAATAGAAGAAAAAAGATGAGCACAATTCATCCAAAGGTGGGTATCCATTCGGCCAAGCAAGGGAGTGCATGGGATTGTCTCTTTTCATCCAATGGCTTAGGCCATCTACAAGGGCTGAGTACACATGTTATGGGCTGGATTTAATCTACAAGATTTCATTTTCATGTTGTCCTCATCCAATGACCAAGAATGGAAGAAGAAAGATGAGCACAACTCATCCAAGGGTAGAGGTCCATTTGGCCAAGCAAGGGAGTGCATGGGATTGTGTCCTTATTTCATCTAAGGGCTGAGGTTATTAGAAGGGCTAAGTAAACATCTTAAGGGCTGATATCAATTGGCAAGATGACATTCTTACGTTGTCATGAAAATATCTTAATCTAAGGGCCAAGATTATAGGAGAAAAAGTGCAAAAATCATCCAATGGTGGGCATGCCAATCGGCCAAGCATGAGAGAGGAGGGGAATGTTTTATTTTTCCTTAAGTGGCTGAGCATTTGAGAGTGGAGGTCAGTAGCTAATTGAGAAAAAAAAAAGGTTTTTGAAAGAAAGGAAGAAAGCTTTTGTTAAGGTAGCCATTCTACTATTGCTACTACATTTTTTCTTCTTCTACCTCATGCTTTATTTCTTGTTTTCCATGTGATTTCCTACCATTTTTTCATGTGATTTCCTACCATTTTTTTTACAACTTTCTTGTTGTTCTTGCTTTTCAAAAAATAAATAAAACAATGGTTAGGCTTCATGATCTTGATGAAAATCAAGTGATAATAGTTAGGGTGGGCTTTGTCTAATATACCAACCATAAAGCTCATCTCCATATTTTTTTATCTTAGTTATTTTTTATGATTTTGAGATTGAAAAGGCTTCATGACCTTGATGAAAATCAAGATATAATGGTTAGGGGGGCTTTGTCCAATGTACCAACCATGGAGCTCATCTCTTTGTTATTCATTTGCATACTTTAACTTGCTTATTTCTATTATTGTTTATCTTTATGTATATTTATATTCTTACTAACCATCTTGTTCTTTTGACTTATGTCATATTTTTGCATCTTGGGGCTATTGTCATATAGTTTAGGCCATTTCCATTTTTCATATCATCTTCCATAGCATTTAGTTAGGTCATTTTACATGACATTTCTCACAACACTTTGGTTCCTAGGCCATTCGGCCATGTGTACTTTCTCTAAGCTTTAGTTCATTTTTCTAGGCCATGATATTTGCCATTTCATTTAGACATCTAGATCATTTTACTTGTCATTTAGCTTTAGGCCATTTTTATTATTCCATGTCATTTAAGTTTAGGTCATTTTATTATTCTATGTCATTTTACATGCCATTTAAAATTTAGGCCATGTTCATATACCATGTCATTTTACATGTCATTAAAAGTTTAGGCCATTTTCATATACCATGTCATTTTACATGTCATTTAGACAGTAGGCCATTTTCATATGCCATGTCATTTCACATGTCATTTAGCTTTAAGCCATTTTTATTATTCTATGTCATTTTATGTGTCATTTAAGCATTAGGCTATTTTCATATGCTATGTTGTTTTTCCATGACATTTAGACATTAGGCCATTTTCATATGCCATGTCATTTCCCATGTCATTTAGGCATTAGGCCATTTTCATTATTTCATGTCATTTTCCATGTCATTTAGACACTAGTTCATGCATGCTAAGTTAGGATAGCATTTATTGTCATGCAAACTCATGCTAGGCATTTAGGTTATTTATGCCATGCATTTTCCATATCACTTAGGCTTTAAACCATGCATTTCATGCATTTACTTTGCTGTATTTTCATGCATTTCATGTCATGCCACATGATTTATTACTTAGGCCAATCAATGGCTCAAATTCATGCTCACTTGAGCATACTTGTGGAAAATTAAAGAGTTGTCAAATTGATTATTCTACCTTTGTGATTTTTTTTTTACTTAAGCCAATTTTTATTTAACCTTTAAAAAGTGTTAGCTACTGTTTTTGGGTCTTTAGGAGAGTCTCTAACATTTTTACTTTGATTTTTAAATGATTTTATCAAAGGCAAAAAAATGTGTTTTGGCAAAACAGTTTTTCACCCAGTACTCGTACTTTCCCGATTTTTCTGGGCAGTCATCCAGAAAATTAAGCCAATTTTTTCTCATGTAGTTTTACATGTTCTGAGTCTCCAGTATGTTTTTTATATTTTTTTTGATTTTAAGAATAGGTTAAAAAATCGTGTATCAAAATGGAACAGTAAATGCAGATTTAAATTCAAAAGAAAAAACAATTGTTGAATTTGGCTAAGGCATTTAGAGGGGGTTGGTTAGAAGCTTTAGCTACTGTCTTAGAATAGTTTCTAATTCTTTTTAAACTTTAAAAATGATTTTATAAATCTCAGGTTACGGGTGGTCAAGTCCGGGATTTTAAACTTAGGAAATTAGAGCTTTTTTTAAAGGGCTTGGTTATGGTTTTAATCTTCATTCAAGTTTTTCTTCAAAATTGTTTTCAAACAATCACAAAGTTTTTTTTTTTTTTTTCGAAAATTTAATTTGACATATTTTCCTAAGGTAGCCGGATATCTTTTTAGATATACGAATTTCATTATTTAGAGGAAAAAATATATTTTGATGCATTGCACTTTCCATGTTCATGCATTTTATTTAATATGTGATTTTTGTTATGATATTTTTCTATGGTATTATTATTATTATTATTATTATTATTTTGATTCACTTTTTATGATGATTATTATTTGTTATATGGTATTGAATATTTCATGTTATCATATACTTTTTATTTAGTCATTTATTCTTGTCACATCATTTAGCATATATTATATTCATGCATTATTATTTTTTATTTTTATGCATATTCCATGATAGCATTATTTTATGTTTCATGACATTTCATGTCACTTAGATCATATTCCATGTCATTTAGGTTATATTATTTAGAATATGCCATGTCATTTAAAATATGCCATATCATTTAAAATTGCCATGTCATTTAAATCATTTTATTTCATTTAGAATATACCATGATACTTAGGATTTTTCATTTCATCTAGATTATACTATGCCATTTAAATTATACCATATATTTAGGTTGCATTATATTATATAGATTTTGCTATATGTCACACATGTTCATATTCATATTTTTATAAAAATGTTTTGAAAAAGATAATAATTTTAAATAAAATAAAGATATTCCCAAGTTAAAATAATTCTTGAGTTCTTTGCCAGGTTTGCTGGGGAGGATATCATCAATTATCATTAATTACGGAATATCTTCTTTAAAACGAGAATGATTTGAAAAATTTTCCAGATAAATAAATTTTTTTATATTTTGCCACGATTGTCAGGAAATATAGGAAAATTTTGAATTAATAAATCCCGGATTATTTTCAATTAAAAATGGAATTATTTTTCTTAACATTGGGAATTAATTTGAAATACTAAATTTAAAACTGACTTTTTATCGAGACTTGAGATAACACACGATTAATAAGGTACCATTTTATACGGCCGTTATGGGGGTGCTAATCTTTCCCCGCAAGTAACCGAGTCCCGAACCCGATTCTTCAATTTTCTCTGGTTTAAAACGCAGACTTGAAATTGGTTTTAAAAATGTTTTAAATAATTTTAAAATGTTTTACAAAATCGGTTTTAATAGGTGGCCGATCACACCTAGCCAAAAAAGATTGGTGGCGACTCCATGTCTTTTTCCGAGGTTGTTTTCAAACCCTCATTTTATTTCAAGAGGAATTAAGTCGACTTTTCCTCGGTTTTTTTAATGTCATGCCTAACGAATTATAAAGTCTTGCGATGAGACTTGTTATGTTATGTTATTTTTTTAGGTTGCGACAGCTTGGCGACTCCACTGGGGATATTAGAGAGTTAGGCCTAGAGTTAGTCATGTGTTATCAAAGTCTCGGTTTTGACGGGTTTAATTGGTGTTTAATTTTAATTCCCATATATATATTTTTTTAAAATAAGGAGAATTTCAAAAATAATAAAATGCTATTAAATATGTCCATATTCATGTGCATACATATTATAATTGTTCTCTGGTTATTTTGGTGCATATATTCATTTTATTGATTAATTGATGATTTATGATGTTTAATCTTGTTGGGGCATTTAGAATAAGGGATGTAGAATAGGTGGTGAAAGGTTTGTTATTTCTCCTCACACACTGCACGTGCATTTGCATATCATGAGCCCTATACCCGGGTTCCATCCTTTTAGGTAGGAGCAAAGTAACTAAGCCTTCGTGATTAATAATCTGCATGGGCTAGTGAAACACTTTCGGAGCACTAAATTACCTAAGCCTTTGTGATTAACAATCCGCATGGGCTAGGGAAATAGACTTTAACGAATTGAACCCGCTTTTATCTGGGTGCCTTACTAGCCTTCACCGGCGACAGTGAGGAACAATTCGGGGCTTTTAGAACTAATTCACCTTCATATAGTAAACCTAGGCGAAGCCATGTCGAATTTTCGATTAGACATCCTGAAGTTAAAAACACATGGAGGAATATTTCCCATCCTTTTATCTTCTATTCTACTTTCCGAATAAGTTTATTTTTGAAAAATCAGGCAATGATGAACGTACATCACAATGCCCGTAATAAGTATCGATGTTTTGTCCCAGGGGTGTTATAATGCCGAAATTTTGTTGGCATCCTCAGGATAATTATTGATTTGAATTATATCTTTTTTTTGTATTATTTGAATTTATTCCTGTTACTAATTCATTTATTTTTTGTTGTATTTTTTTTTTGCATTCTTGCCATCATTTTTTGCACATGGAAGGTTATTGGTCTCAGGATAATATTCAACCAAAAGGGCTTCCATGGAAGGTCAGAGTGTCTCAGTGGTCGAGAATCATTTAGAGGTTAGGAAACAGTCCGAGAAAGGTCAGCAGGATAATGGGGATTGTTTGAAAATGAGGTATGTGTCAGTATTGCCAGCTGAGGTTGATCTTACTATCAGGCAAAATGATCTCCGAGAATTGATGGATATATGGAATCAATGGAATATATCAGAAAAAGAAGCCTTCACTCAGACTTATAGGGATATAGCACTGCTAGTTCAAGTTAAGGTCAGTGGTGAAGTAATTCGGGCTGTGGTGCAATTCTGGAATCCCGCTTATCGGTGTTTTACTTTCAACTGAGAGGATATGACTCCAACCATAGAGGAATATTCAACCCTGCTGCATATTGAGAATGTTATTCCCTATCGTATTTATTTGAAAAATACAAAGACGTCGGGTTTCAAGAAAAAGGTGTCTAAGATTTTGGGAGTGGAAAGAAATTGGGTCGAAAGCCATGTTGTTCGAAAAAGGGTAAGTCACTGTATCTCATGGGACGTTTTATGGACCTTAATTGACGACCATTCCAGTAAGGAGACAGTTAGAAATATTTTTGCTCTGGCTATCTATGGTTTAGTTATCTTCCCAAAAACATTATGATATATGGAAGTGGCTGTATTTGATGTTTTTGAGAGGCTTGAGCAGAGGATAAACATAGCCCCGACAATCACAGCAGAAACAATCCGATCTTTGAATTTCAGTAGACGAGAAGAAAAAGGGCGTTTTATAGGTTGTATGCAGCTTCTTTACATATGGGTTCAGAGTCATTTTTGTAAACAGGATAGTTTCCCTCTTTGGTCGTATTGGAAGTCTTTTGCACCAACTGGTGAATTTCTGAAGAGGGATTGGCCTGAAAATAGGACTGAGGAACAATGGATCAACATTTTCCGGAATATCAGGGCTGAGATGATAATTTGGAGGGCTCCATGGATAGCTCCTATGCCGACATTGTACAAATGTGGAGATAAAGCTTCTGTTCCATTATTAAGAGTATGGGGAAGAGTGAGCTATGCACCGCTACTAGTACTAAGACAATCGGAGTCCCGTCAGTTTACTCCTATGACTCATGATCTTAGCGGATTAGAATTTGCTTATGGAGAAGATGGGTATTCAGGAAAGGTACGTGAGATTGTAGTAGCATGGAAGAAAACTAATCGGGTAGAGGTAGCAAGATATTCCGATCTTGTCACACTCGACTACTTAGTATGGAGAGAAAGGAGGATCAATGACAGGTTGTTGACGTCTAATGGGGAGGAGGTTCAGTCCTTGAGTTCACCACCGAAGGAAGTGCCATCAGAGTTAGAAATTGCAAGGGAAAAATTTGAAAAAGAAAAGGCCCAAATGAGCAAAGAGATTGCTCGACTGCAAGAAAAGCTTGAGGACATGAAAAATAAGGAATCAGCTCGAGAAAGAGAAAAGGAAAAGATCAAGAGAGAAGGGACACTGCTAAGGGCGATCTTCAGGAATTACACTTGGAGAACAAGAGGTACCCTTCGAGCTCAGATTTGAAGGGACCCTCAAGACTTCCGTAGAATGGGAGCAAGAGGTCAAAAACCTCAAGAAAGAGAATAACTATTGGAAAGAGAGAGCGAAGCATGAGGAATCCCAAGCCAATCAACTAGAGAAGCAAGCTAAGGAAAACTTACATGGTGGTGCTTCTGATGACATGTCAAGAGGCCGTGAACAAGTAGGGGTCAGATTGAAGAGCAAGGCAATCAAAAGGAGACCGTGAAAGAAAGTCCAAGATCCGAGGAAGTCACTATAGGACAAATTTTGTAATAGCACTTTGAAAGGCGAATTATGGACTTATCTTAGGCAGTGATCTTTTTATTCTATCTTTGATGTATTTAGTTCCAGGAAATCAATGAAAGATCGTTCGGTTAAAATTAACTCGGGGCCAATACTTTCAAATGCATTCATATTTTATATATTTTGTTTGTTCATTCGTACATTTACTCATATTTTTATAATCATTAATTTTTGAAATTCATTCAAATTCATACACTTAACCACATATTTATTTCTTTTACTTGTTCATTCATTCATATTCATACACTTAACCACTTATTTATTCATTTATCTTGTTTATTCATTTATTCTTTCATGTTCATATACGTAGTCATGTACTTATTCATTTTATTTGATTGATTCATTCACATTTAGTCATTCATTCATTTTTAATAATAATAAAAAAAATTATGTCAATAATTTCTAATCCATGGTTTTTCAAAACTAAAGGTACAATTGGTCACACTCAGAAAGAATCAGATTTTCGACACCATTACAATACTCGATCTCAAGCCAGAGTTATGGAGAACGATCAGCTTGCTAGAATTGAAAGAATGGAAAGAACTGAAAGGGAACTGTAGGAACAGTTGGCTAAGTCTCAGGAGGAGTCACGAGAACAAATGACTAAACCCATGGAAATGACGAGTGTCATGATGAAACAAAAAGGGTCGGGGGAGAATTCGGTCACCGAGAAAAGGGTGGTTAATGAAGAGGATCAACCTGAAAACATACAGCAAAAGGGCCAAGAGCTGCCAATTGGGGCAGCCTCCTATGTTTATATCAAGCCAGCTGCTGAGGCACAGAACTATGTTCCCGAAAAAAGTAATATTGGAGCTAACCCAGTGGATGTTAATGTTCCAGACTTTGAGGAACTAGCTGAAAAGGAAAAGGCAAAGATGACTGAGCTGAAGAGGGTCGAAATGGCAGAATCCAAAAAAAATACCAACTGCTGGAGGAGAGGCTGAGGGCCGTTGAAGGGGCGGAGTTATTTGGCAGTCTGGGTGCCAAAGGGATGAGTTTAGTACACGATCTGGTAATTTCCCAAAGTTCAAAGTACCAGACTTTGAGAAATATAATGGGACTACCAACCCATCAGCACATCTAACCATGTATTGCAGAAGAATGACGGGGCACAATGATAATGAAAAACTGCTTATCCATTGTTTCCAAGATAGCTTGACAGGGTCTGCAACCGATGGTATAATCAACTGAGTCATACCAAGATTCGTTCGTGGACGAATTTAGCCAGGGCTTTCATGGAGTATTATAAGCATGTATCTGATATGGTACCAGATAGGCTATCACTACGGAACATGGAAAAGAAGACTACTGAGAGTTTCAAGGAATACTCGCAAAGGTGGACGGATTTGGCTACACAAGTGCAACCCCCTTTAACTAGCAAAGAAACTATAGTGCTTTTTGATAACTCGTATAATTATATAGTTTTTAGTTATGTTTTATTATTGTTTTGTGTCAAATACGAGTTATTATTGTTTAGTCTAATTGTGTTTATCATCTTTTATATTTTTATGTAATTTGGTGTTTTTCACAAGTTTCTTTGAGTGATTTCAGATTACTAGAATTAAGGGCAAATCCAGTTCAGTTCCAGTTCCGACACCGTTTGCCATATCAGCTATATCTCGAGTTTCACTGAAGCAATAAGGATAAAATTTGTAGCCATGCAAATATAAGAGGCATATCTATCTTTTTCATGTTTTACACTTCTTGAAACGGAGTCGTTTTCCCTAGCAAAATCGACCATCAAGTTGGCTGATGTGCAATGACGTCTGTGCTGACCTGTTTTCGTATTTTGCCCATATCTTCTTATCCACATCAGCAAATACGCTGATTCTAATTGCTATAGATCCGTAACTGATAGGGGTATATTTTTCTAGAAGACCATTTTATCAGATCGAGCCTCCAACATTGACAAAATCGACCATCAAGCTGGCTGATCAGAATTGTCATACAATATGACGAAAATTGTTAGAAAAATGCACCCACCTATTATACCTACCTTTGAAATTTGTAAAGCTTGTCTCTTGTCATTTAGCCCTCCAAAATGTGTATAAATAGAGGGCCTTGGATGAGTATTGGGATACATGGATACATTGGTAGGATATTAGCCATTGTAATAAAATTCTCTAAGTTTTCTTTTTCTTTCCTTTCTCTAGTTTTCTTTTTCTTTATTTACTTATGCTTCTTACATTTCTTTTCATTTTATTCATATCTAGTATGTGTTGCTAATCATATTGTTGAGGTGATGAGGTGAAGCTCTTGGTAAATGCTAAGGTTAGTCTCTTAAACATGAGCTAAAATTTATAAACACTAGTATAGATAATATTTTCTTTTGGTTTAAAATCATACTTGCAAAGTAGGGATCTTGATTCATTATTGACAATGAAAATGGCACAGTAAATGCTTGGTTTCATAACCTTGATTTGTTGTAGACATATACCTTGGCATAAGGAATGCTTGGACTCTTTTTGTGAGTTTTGAGGACACCAAATGAACATAATATCATATGCTATGGACGTTGGACAATTTGGACTGAATTGCTAAACCTTCCGATTGGAACCTCCCTTATGTGTGGATTTCAATTGTGTAATAAAACAAGATTAATCTTAGCATAACACCAAGAGTGGATTCTCTAACCTCAACATCTTTTCTTATCGTTGTTTATATCTTGTTTAATTTCTTTTATATTTTGTTTATTTTGTTCTCTAATATTTTGTTTATCTTATTTTGTTGTTGATTCCCTAATATCTTGTTTACTTTCTTTTTCTTATATATTTATAAACTTATACTTACTAATACGCTTCCTTGTGGTTCGACCTCGGACACCCGAGAATTTATTACTTGAACATAACCTGCACTTGGGTTTACGACTCTTAATTGAGTCTCCATCAAGTTTTTGGCGCCGTTGCCGGGGAAGCAATACTAAGTATATAAGTTTATAAGTATATTTATTTTTATTGGCTGGTTATACCGCCTATATTTATTTTTATTGGCTGGTTATACCGCCTAATTTTTTATATATTTATATTTATATTGTATATTAACTTTGGTTTATTTTTATTGGCTGGTTATACCGCCTAATCTGTATATTAACTTTGTTTTATGCTTGTTTGGCGACGTGATTTTAGATCTCGTCGTTTAGTTAGATTTTATTGTGAAACTTTTTCAGGTAATCTTTCTAATACAACTCCTACCATGACAATGAAAGTGTTCATGCTGAAGATGAGAACAGACAAGTACGCACCATGCGTGACTACTTGCAACCAACTCGAAGCTCATCACCCTCTTGTTTTATTTTTCCTCTCAATGCAAACAACTTTCGTTTTAAACCAGGTATGATAGCTTTGCTTCCAAATTTCCATGGGTTAGAATCGGAAAGTGCATACTCGTTTCTAAAAGACTTCGAAGATGTATGTGTCACCTTTAATGACCAACAATGTACAAATGAAATTGTCAAGCTAAAATTATTTCCTTTTTCTTTAAAAGATAAAGCAAAAATTTGGCTTCATAATTTAAAACCAAGGTCAATTGGCACATGGCAAGAATTACAAACTGAGTTTCTAAAGAAATTTTTCCCAGCACATAAAACTACTGCTTTGAAAAGACAGATTCAAAATTTCAATCAAAATCAAAATGAAGCATTTTTTCAGTGCTGGGAGCGTTTTAAAGATTTGTTAAGTTCTTGTCCACATCATGGTTTTGAAAAATGGCGTCTTATTAGTTTCTTTTATGAAAGTTTAACTCCCGAAACTAAACAATTTGTTGAAACAATGTGTAACGGTGAGTTTCTAGAAAAAGAACCTGAAGAAGCCTTTGACTACCTAGACCATTTGGCAGATAACTCTCAAGCCTGGCACACAGATAATTCCTCTGAAAGTTCCAATAGATCTAATCTTGTTTCTAACAAAGGTAAATATCATTTTAGTCAAGAAGATGAGATAAAAGCTAAAGTAGCTAATTTGGCTAGAAAGATTGAAGCCATGGAACTTAGAGAAGTAAAAGAAGTAAAAACGGTTAAAAATGAAGAAAGTTGTGGAATTTGTGAAATCATGGGACACCCCACTTCTGAATGTCCAAACATTCCCATTCTTAAAGAAGCGTTGCATGATCAAGTAAATTCCATAAACACATTTAAAAAGCCTTTTCCTTCTCCTTACTCTGAAACGTATAACCCTGAATGGAGAAATCATCCCAACTTCAGTTGGCGGAATAATAATCATGTTCAGGTACCACAATCTCAAAAGCCGGGCAACACTTTTTCCTATCAACCTTCACGTGTACAAACCTTGGAAGAGACATTGAAAGCATTCATGCAAACACAAGCAAATGTGAATAACCGGACTTCACAGGACATCAATGAGATAAAAAACACCTTGTCCACATTGACAGCTTCATTACGCACTCAAGAAAAAGGTAAGTTTCCTGCTCAACCTCAGCCTAACCCTTTTACTCAATGTCTTGTTTCTTGCTCCAATGAAACTCAACAGGAAAATGCCAGTTCTATCACAACTCTTCGAAGTGGAAAGGCAATTGACAAAAACATTCCATCAAAAGACCAAGATCCTCCTTCCCCTCCGAAAAGTAATGGTAAGGATGATGGTAAGTCTGAACTTCTTGAAAATTTGGACAAAGAAAAAGGTATGCATCCTGCTCCTTTTCCTCAAAGGTTGCAAACAATAAAGAATTTGAATCAAAATGCAGAAATTTATGAACTTTTCAAACAAGTTAAGATTAACATTCCTTTATTGGATGCAATCAAACAAGTTCCATCTTATGCTAAATTTTTGAAGGACATGTGCACAGTTAAAAGGAAATATAATGTACAAAAGAAAGCATTTTTGACGGAAACTGTGAGCTCAATCATTCAGCACCTTACTCCACCAAAATTCAAAGATCCTGGATGTCCAACAATCTCATGCATCATTGGAAACACTAGAATAGAATGTGCATTGCTTGATCTTGGTGCTAGTGTTAATCTTTTGCCTTTTTCAGTTTATCAACAGTTAGGTTTAGGTGAACTCAAGGAAACACCTGTTACACTTCAACTAGCTGATCGTTCTGTAAAAATTCCTCGAGGGATAGTTGAAGATGTTTTGGTTCAAATTGATAATTTTTACTTCCTTGTTGATTTTATTGTTTTGGACACACATCCTGTTTCAAATCCAAATGTTCAAATTCCTGTTATATTAGGCCGTCCATTTCTTGCAACTTCTAATGCTCTGATAAATTGCAGGAATGGTATTTTGAACATTTCTTTTGGAAATATGACTTTAGAATTAAATGTGTTCAACATTTGCAAGCAACCTGGTGATGATTCAGAAGTACATGAAGTGGATTTCATTGAAGAACTTGTTCATGAACATCTCACCACTACCACATTCCATGATCCTTTAGAAGCTTATTTAATTGAATGTGAGTTTGATAATGCTTCAGAAATTTCACACACTGATTCTTTGTTAAATTCTTTTCAGGTTAAGCATTGTTGGAAACAAAAGTTTGAGGAAGTTCCATCACTCACAAATGTCACTGTACCATCAACTATTGAACCACCCAAGCTGGATTTAAAACCATTGCCATCCGAGCTAAAATATTCCTTTTTGGGTGAGAATGAAACTTTTCCAGTCATAAATGAACTTGAGGAACTCAGAAATGATGCATATGAGAATTCTAAAATTCATAAAGAAAGAACTAAAGCCTTTCATGACAAGTTAATTTCAAGAAAAACATTTAATGTTGGGCAAAAAGTTCTACTTTATAATTCTAGACTTCACATATTTCCTGGTAAGTTGAGATCAAGATGGACTGGCCCATTTGTGGTTAAGCATGTGTATCATTATGGAGCAGTTGACATTGAGAATCCTCAAAATGGTAACGTATTCAAGGTAAATGGACAAAGACTCAAACTCTTTTTGGAAAATCATGTTACTCAAGAAGAGGTTGTTTTTCTTTCTGATCCTTGTTTTGAAAATAACTAGATGTAAATATAATTTTTAATAATCTTCAAAAAAAAAATTACATTTTTTTAACCCCGGTTAAATGGCGGATAACGGTACTCCGTGATTATTTAAGTCGGTTCCATCAGCTACCCACAAAACTGATATTGTATATAAATTTCTCTTTCAATTTCTTTTTCATTTTTTTTTCAAGATGGATGATATTCTCACAAGATTGCAGAAACGATTTCCTCCTTTTCCTCGGAATATTTTACTGAAGCTTTACCAAGTTCGATTTGAAAGATTAAGAATGCTTATGCACAAAGGGATTCCTGAAGACATACGTTGGATAATTGAAGCCAAGGTACGTGAAGATGAATATCTTCCTGTTTTGCATTTACCAGGTACAGGTAGAAGCACTTTTGCAAAGAAGCGACGAGCAAAGTGCATGAGTTCAAATTACCACAAATGTGCACGATGGACGTGTAACGGTAAATGTCGTTCTATTGGGATTCCGTCCTCTAATCGAGATGATAAAATTGAATTCATTAAGGATGGACTGTGTAAGGAGAATTTGGGTAATATCCAACTTTCTCTTGAGACGCATCCTAGTGGAGACGTACAAAGAGAAATTCTTGATTTATGGCCGCAATTCCAAAGGGAATGGCAACATCTTGGGAATCTGATGTTAAAAGACCCTGTTTGCCAGCTTGTAAGAAAACTGGATGGGAAGCATATCCTCGACTCATAGAAGGCGTATAAGCCGTTTCTGGACGTAAAACCAGAGGAAGATGTGAGCCACAATCACAACTACAATAAATGACTTCTCAGCTTTTGGTTTGATTTGCAATAACTTTATTTCGGTTTAATTTACGTGTTGTTAGATTTGTGTAATTATTCTCGTTTTTTTTGTTTTTTGCATTGGTCTTTTACGGTTGATTTTTCTTCTCTTTTTGATTTTCTTCCTGAAATCACTCAAAAATCTTTTGTTAGGTTAACATTTTCTTCTGACAGGTCAAATACACTTTCGGCGACATTATTACTCTTGTCTGATTCACTACTCAGTCCTCTATATATTACACCATGTACTCATTCTCTTTCAGGCACTTGAAAAAAAAATGGAAAGTACTTTGTCCCAGCGCATTGAAAAAAATTTGTGTCTTTGGAGGTGCTTATCCAGGGAAAAATAAAATATTCGCTGATGAAGCCATAAGAGTTGGAGTAATACTTGCCCAACAAAACATCCAGTTGATTTATGGAGGCGGTAGTTGATGCACCCAAAAGAGTGTATCTTATTTAACCTTGCACTAAAAAGATCAATTGTAAGTATAATGATTAGCAAGGGTCGAGTCCTCAGGGATTGGGTTTTAATCTATGAGTTATTAGTTTATAACTTACGTTCAAAGAAAACAATAAAAGAAAAGGGGTTTTTGAAGCCAGATTTAAACTAAAGTAAATGATAAGAATAAGATGCAAGGCGGTATAACCAGCCAATAAAAATATATATACTAAATTAGGCGGTATAACCAGCCAATAAAAATATATATACTAAATTAGGCGGTATAACCAGCCAATAAAAATAAAACAAAGTTAATATACAAATTAGGCGGTATAACCAGCCAATAAAAATAAATATACTTTTAAAAATAAGCAAACTAGAAAAGTAAGAAAACAAGTAAGTAAGAAGAATCAAATATGAAAAATATGGTTAAGGTTTCATTCTCCACCACTAGACATCATTAAGAATCAATTTCAGATCTATCAATATCAACCAACTATCAAAGTTAACAACCGTAGATAACAACAAGCTCTGTTATCCCAATCTTTCCTTAGTTTGTCGTTAAATAGAACAAGCTCTCTATTTAATCTCTAACCATTAAACAACCTAGAATAAGCTCTCTAAATTCAATTTAATGGCAGCTTTATGATGAGAAAGATAGGTTGGTCTAAGCAACAAACATATAAGCTCGGATTGTTCAACTTAGGTTATGTTCCACTTTGCAATTATTGAAAACTTGACCATAATCATTAATCACAAATTGCCACTTATGAATAGGAAATCAAGACAATTACACGGATCAAGACTCCTAGACTAGCAATAGATAATTATCAAGATCTATCTAGTTGTACACCTAAATAAATCAAGACAACATCATGAACAATTCTTGTAGAAGAACATAAGCAACTTTGATAGAAAATTAATGATAGATAGAATCTGAAAATCAATCACAAAACATGTTTAGGGCTTTGAAATCACCCTTAACCAAATAGAAGTTTAGCCTAGCATAGGCATTATAAACATAAAATTAAATAGAATCTAAGAAGGAAATAAAAGAAAGAAAGAAGAAGAAGAAAATAAAGAAAAAGAAAACTAGAGAAAGGAAAGAAGAAGAAAACTTAGAGAATTTATTTATTATGGCTAATATCCTACCAATGTACAATATGATGCCTTACAATCATCCAAGGCCCTCTATTTATACACATTTTGGAGGGCTAAATGACAAGAGACAAGCTTTACAAATTTCAAAGGTAGGTATATGACGATTTTGATCAGCCAACTTGATGGTCGATTTCGTCAATATTGGAGGCCTGATATGATCACATGGTCTTCTAGAAAAATGTTCCCCTATCAGTTACGGATCCATAGCCATTGGAATCAGCTCATTTGCTGATGTGGATAAGAAGATATGGGCAAAATACGAAAACAGGTCAGCACAGACGTTATTGCACATCAGCCAACTTGATGGTCAATTTCGTCAATATTGGAGGCCTGATCTGATCACATGGTCTTCTAGACAAATGTTCCCCTATCAGTTACTGATCCATAGCCATTGGAATCAGCTCAATTGCTGATGTGGTTAAGAAGATATGGGCAAAATACGAAAACAGGTCAGCACAGACGTCATTGCACATCAGCCAACTTGATGGTCGATTTCGCTAGGGAAAACGACTCCGTTTCAAGAAGTGTAAAACATGAAAAAGATAGATATGCCTCTTCGCTTTGCACGGCTACAAATTTCAGCCTTATTGCTTCAGTGGAACTCGAGATATAGCTGATATGGAAAAAGGTGTCGGAACTGGAACTGAACTGGATTTGCCCTTAATTCTAGTAATCTGAAATCACTCAAAGAAACTTGTGAAAAACACCAAAATACATAAAAATATAAAAGATCATAAACACAATTAGACTAAACAATAATAACTCGTATTTGACACAAAACAATAATAAAACATAACTAAAAACTATATAATTATACGAGTTATCACACCCCCACACTTAGATTGTTGCTAGTCCCTAGCAACGACTCAATAAAAATAAAATAAGAAAATCTAATCTAATCCATTTTCGTAGGAAATCACGGTGGCACTTAGCATGTGACACAAGCCTTTAAACCCTTAGGTGTCCCTAGTGGACGAGTTTAGTCTCGTGAGGGTTTACTAGAACGATACCCACAAACATTGAAATACTAAAATATAAATAAACTACATATACTAAAAATATTTACTCCTAATCCTTTCAATACAAATTAGAGACAATCTTTGAACAAGTCTTATAAACTAATCAATAGCTTAAAGAATTTCACAAAAAATCAAGCTTGAATGTAAATTGTTTGAGTTAAGCCAATATTAACATAACATATCTCAATCAAAATAGTGCATGTTCAAATTTAATCTCAACTTCTCACATGGGATACCCTCATGATTTTCACTCTTTAAAGTAGTGGTGAAGTGTTTACACTCAATCAATCTCATGAAAACAGTTCTACCATATTCTTGCTTGTCCACCTATTCTCCACTATTTAGATCATACAACTTCATGAATCAAGAGGTCTTTAATCAAGGTTGTAATGGGGCCAAGGGGTTTGTAATGTGGTTGAAGAACAAAAGGATAAAGATATCACAAAGGTTCCAAAGAGTTCATAAAGTTTAGAGACATAATAAGATCATACAAAGAAACTTCTCAAAACTCTTTACAAGTACATAGTCACCTAGGCCGAATATTCATGTTGGGCCTTTTCTTCATTCTAAACAACTTTGTAACATCTTTTTCTTTTTCCACAAATTCAAGAGATGATTCATATTTTTTTTACATAGGAATGTATTTGCCAGTATTCCATTTCTTTTTCTCTTGACTTTTCTTTTCTTTTCCCCCCACACTTATTTCTTGTTTCTAACCCAAATTTCCAACTAAAAATATCCCTTGTTTTTTGCAATATGTCTCAAAATATATAATCCATCTTTAGAACAAGGGTAAGGATATAAGTATATTTAGGCTAGGTGTAAGTTGTGGTTACCAATAAAACAACATATTTAATGTAGGCTCAAATTGGCTCACTAGTGGGGATGTTCTCTTAGAACATTAATAATGGATGGCTGTTTGGCTCTGGTTATAATCCTAATGCCTCTATCATATTCATGTTGTCACATGTATCAATATAGTCTCAACAAGGTCTAAAGCAAGTTCTAGAGAATCATGTAATCATAAGAGCACTCAAGAAAGAAATTAGATTGATTTATATAATGCATCAATCATTATAGGCTCAAAAACTCACAAGGATGATTATACAAGTCAGATTAAGTCTAAACATGCTTCTTTCTCAATCAACATATCATATTAACATTGGCTCATAAAAAAAAATGATATCAAGCTCAATTCTCATGAAAATCTTCTCACTAATAACTCTGTTTTAGACTTATGCAATTCATATCTCATCATTGTATTAAAAAGGAACTAAAACACACTAAAAATAATAATAAAGACTCATAAAAAAAAATAGTAGACAAAAATAAAAGAAATCCTAAATCATTCCCACCACACTTAATTCTTACATTGTCCTCAATGTAAGTCTATTAACCCAAATGAAAGAATCATGTGTAAGAGAAAAGAACTAATAACATAAGAATAGGAACAACTAAGACCCAAAACAAAACAAAACCATGCAACCTAAATAATCCTAAAATACTAAACAAAAATTAACAAGTAAACATAAAAAGATTAAAATCAAACTGACAAGGTATGTCTCAAGTCTCCCTCACTCAGACCTTGTTCAGAATGAATACTTCTAAATTGCTTAAAACACAACAAACTTTTTTTTTTTTGAAAAGAAGAAATCAAACTGACAAGGTATGTCTCAAGTCTCCCTTACTCAGACCTTGTTCAAAATGAATACTTCTAAATGGCTTAAAACACAACAAACTTTTTTTTTTTTTTTAAATTAGCAAAATATGTCCCTTATCCCCTACTAAAATATGACATTATCCCCAATGTCAAATTTTAAAGGTAGAATTTAGGAGATATTACCTGCAGAGGTTGCTAACCACTTATTATAACTGAGACACAACAAACAAAATGTTAGATAATGTCACAAAGACAAAGTGCAATCCACTCCTTGCTCGTCCATATCTCTTTTTCTTTTTCCGAGCGTTTGCGAAACAACCGTAGCAGATAAACACTCATAAGCTTGGAGCTTTTTGAGTAAATCTTCAATGGTTGTAGCAGAAATTATGGTTCTCCTTGCCTCTGAAAACATGAATCCATTATCCACAGCATTATCTAAATATGAAAGCAAATTACTAAAATAACCATTAATATTAAGCAAACCAATGGGTTTCTTATTTGTGACCAAAGATGACCAAGAAGCCACGCAAGCTATTTCTTCCAATGTACCCAGACCTCCTGGTAAAGCAATGAATGCATCGGCAGAATGGTACATGATTGTCATCCGTTCAGGGATACTCCAGACTTGTATTTCCTTACCCACGGTAGGTCCACAAAAACTTGTGAATAGTTTTGGCACGATTCCTAGAACTGGACTTCCTCCGGCGTGTGCTGCTGTAGCGACTGCTCCCATTAAACCCGTACTACCGCCTCCATAAATCAACTGGATCTTTTGTTGGGCAAGTATTACTCCAACTCTTAGGGCTTCATCAGCGAATATGTTATTTTTCCCTGGATAAGCACCTCCAAAGACACAAATTTTTTTTATGCGCTGGGACGAAGTACTTTCCATTTTTTTTTTCGAGTGCCTGAAAGAGAATGAGTACATGGTGTAATATATAGAGGACTGAGTAGTGAATCAGACAAGAGTAATAATGTCGCCGAAAGTGTATCTGACCTGTCAGAAGAAAATGTTAACCTAACAAAAGATTTTTGGTTGATTTCAGGAAGAAAATCAAAAAGAGAAGAAAAAATCAACCGTAAAAGACAAATAAAAAAAACGAGAATAATTACACAAATCGAACAACATGTAAATTAAACCAAAATAAAGTTATTGCAAATCAAACCAAAAGCTGAGAAGTCATTTATTGTAGTTGTGATTGTGGCTCACATCTTCCTCTGGTTTTACGTCCAGAAACGGCTTAAACGCCTTCTATGAGTCGAGGATATGCTTCCCATCCAGTTTTCTTACAAGCTGGCAAACAGGGTCTTTTAACATCAGATTCCCAAGATGTTGCCATTCCCTTTGGAATTGCGGCCATAAATCAAGAATTTCTCTTTGTACGTCTCCACTAGGATGCGTCTCAAGAGAAAGTTGGATATTACCCAAATTCTCCTTACTCAGTCCATCCTTAATGAATTCAATTTTATCATCTCGATTAGAGGACGGAATCCCAATAGAACGACATTTACCGTTACACGTCCATCGTGCACATTTGTGGCAATTTGAACTCATGCGCTTTGCTCGTCGCTTCTTTGCAAAAGTGCTTCTACCTGTACCTGGTAAATGCAAAACAGGAAGATATTCATCTTCACGTACCTTGGCTTCAATTATCCAACGTATGTCTCCAGGAATCCCTTTGTGCATAAGCATTCTTAATCTTTCAAATCGAACTTGGTAAAGCTTCAGTAAAATATTTCGAGGAAAAGGAGGAAATCGTTTCTGCAATCTTGTGAGAATATCATCCATCCTGAAAAAAAAATGAAAGAGAAATTGGAAGAGAAATTTATATACAATATCAGTTTTGTGGGTAGCTGATGGAACCGATTTAAATAATCACGGAGTACCGTTATCCGCCATTTAACCGGGGTTAAAAAAAATTATATTTACATCTAGTTATTTTCAAAACAAGGATCAGAAAGAAAAACAGCATAAAAAGACTCAAAAACAAAACACTCTAAATAAAATCCTAAATTCTTCCCCCCACACATAATTTTTACATTTCCTCAATGTAATGGTATTATCCCCCAATGCAAGAATTATATGTAAGAGAAAAGAACTATTAAACAAAAGAAAAGAAAAACAATAAAAGATAGAATGATGGAGAGTAAGGAATATGCAAATCTGATATAATAGATGCTCTCCATCCTTTTGGGTTGCCTCTCCAAGAAGCGCTTGGTTTATTGTCCTCAGCCTCACTTAGACCCATGCCATTATTATTCAACATACTTTGGCTCAAAAAGTGGAAACTCCTCCACATCTTGTATTGGAAAGTTCTCATAGTAAGGCTTCAATCTATGACCATTCACTTTGAATGCCTTATCTGTTTTCGGGCTTTGGATTTCAACTGCACCATGAGTAAATACATTAGTAATAACAAAAGGTCCAACCCAACGAGAACGTAATTTACCTGGATATAACTTAAGGCGTGAATGGAAGAGAAGAACTTTTTGTCCAACAACAAATTCTTTTCTTGATATCATCTTGTCATGGAATGCCTTAGTCTTTTCCTTGTAAATCCTAGAATTCTGATAGGCATCATTCCTTATCTCCTCTAATTCTTGTAGGTCAAGTTTTCTTTTCTTTCCTATCTCATCCATCTCCATGTTGCATTGTTTGATAGCCCAATATGATTTATGTTCCAATTCAACCGGAAGATGACAAGGCTTACCATAAACAAGTCGATAAGGAGACATACCAATGGGTGTCTTATATGCTGTCCTATAAGCCCAAAGTGCATCATCAAGTCGTGAACTCCAATCCTTCCTATTTGGATTAACTGTCTTTTCAAGGATGGACTTAACTTCTCGGTTTGACACTTCAGCTTGCCCACTAGTTTGAGGATGATATGAGGTGGAGACCTTGTGTGTGATGTTATACTTCCTCAAAAGTGCTTCCATAGTCCTATTGCAAAAGTGAGTACCTCTATCGCTGATTATGGCCTTTGGCGTTCCAAACCTAGCAAAGATGTTAGTCTTGACAAAATCTGAAACAACTTTAGAGTCATTAGTCCTAGTGGATTTTGCTTCCACCCACTTTGAAACATAATCAACGGCAAGTAAAATATAAAGATTACCAAAAGAAGGACGAAAAGGTCCCATGAAATCCATGCCCCATACATCAAAAATTTCAACAATAAGTATTGGAGTTTGAGGCATTTGATTTCTAGCACCTAAGTTACCTGTTCTTTGGCAACGATCACATGACTTGCAAAAGAGGTATGCATCTTTGAATATGGTAGGCCAATAAAATCCAGAATCAAGAACTTTCATGGCTGTTATTTTGGATCCAAAGTGTCCTCCACATGCATAAGAGTGACAAAAGGTGAGAATAGATTGAAATTCAGTTTCGAGTACACACCTTCTTATAATTTGATCGGAGCAATGCTTCCAAAGGTAAGGATCATCCCATATGTAGTATTTGGCATCACTCTTGATCTTATTTCTTTGAGCTTGTGTCAACTCTTGTGGCAACTTCTTGGTAACTAAGTAATTAACAATATCAGCATACCAAGGAGTTGTTGTACTTATAAAAAGAAGTTGCTCATCCGGAAAGTTCTCATTCAAGGGTAGTGCATCATCTTCATGAACTAAACGGCTAAGATGGTCCGCAACCAGGTTGTCACTACCTCTATTATCTTTTATCTCCAAATCAAACTCTTGTAAGAGAAGTATCCATCTAATCAACCTTGGTTTGGCCTCCTTTTTAGTGAGTAAGTACTTAAGGGCTGCATGGTCAGAATATACAATTACTTTAGTACCAATTAAATAAGATCGAAATTTTTCTAAAGCAAATACAACAGCCAAAAGTTCTTTTTCAGTAGTGGAATAGTTCAATTGAGCATCATTAAGAGTTCGTGAGGCATAATAAATGGCATGTGAGGCTTTGCCAACCCGTTGGCCCAAAACAGCTCCAATAGCATAGTCACTAGCGTCACACATGATTTCAAAAGGTACATTCCAATCTGGTGGTTGGATGATATGAGCTGATGTCAAGAGTCCCTTCAATGTTTCAAACGCCTCTTTGCATTTATCATCAAAGTGGAAAACCACATCTTTTTGTAGTAGCTTGCAAAGAGGTAATGTGATCTTTGAGAAGTCTTTGATAAATCTCCTATAGAAACCTGCATGTCCAAGAAAAGAACGAACCTCTCTCACATTTGTGGGAGGTGGTAAAGAATGCATAATATCTATTTTAGACTTATCAACCTCTATCCCTCTAGAAGAAATAACATGGCCCAAAACTATTCCTTGTTCTACCATAAAGTGACATTTTTCCCAATTCAAAACAAGGTTAGTTTCCATGCATCTTTCAAGTACAAGTGTAAGGTTCTCTAGACATCTATCAAAAGAATCACCATAGACACTAAAATCATCCATAAACACTTCTATGATATTCTCTACATAATCTGAAAATATGCTAACCATACACCTTTGGAATGTAGCTGGTGCATTACAAAGACCAAATGGCATACGCCGGTATGCAAAAGTACCAAATGGACATGTGAATGTTGTTTTCTCTTGGTCCTCCGGAGCAATGGCTATCTGATTATAACCTGAAAAACCATCAAGAAAACAATAATGAGAATGGCCAGCTAACCTTTCAAGCATTTGATCAATAAAAGGTAAAGGAAAGTGGTCTTTGCGAGTTGTGGAATTAAGTTTACGATAATCAATACAAACTCGCCATCCTGTTTGAATCCTAGTAGGAACAAGTTCATTCTCATTATTTGTTACCACCGTTACACCTGATTTCTTTGGAACCACTTGGACCGGGCTCACCCATTTGCTATCCGAGATAGGATAGATCACTCCAACATCTAGGAGCTTCAGTATCTCCTTTTTCACAACCTCCATCATAGGAGGGTTCAATCTTCTTTGTGCTTCTCTTGTTGGTTTGGACCCTTCCTCTAACAAAATCCGGTGCATGCACATGGATGGGCTTATTCCCTTGATATCGGCAATTGTCCAACCAATTGCTGTTTTATGCTCTCTAAGCACCCGGATAAGTCGCTCTTCTTGTAAAAGTGTGAGCTCTTTGGCAATGATGATCGGTAGTGTGTCCTTTTTACCTAGGAACACATATTTCAAGTGGTTCGGTAGTGGTTTCAACTCTAAAGTTGGTGCCTGCAAAATGGAAGGTAGAAGTTTCTCATTAGATAAAGGCAAATCAATAAATGAAACATCAAACCTTGCATCTTTAGGTGGCAGCGAGTGTAAAGATTCTAGTGCCCCTTCCACATGGTCACTCAAGGCTAGTTTAGCATTCCCCATTCCGAGATGGTTGCTAAGGACTATTTCCACACTATCTTCACCATCTAGCTCATAAGCTTGCTGCACTAGTGAGTCAATTATATCAATATTAAAAACAGAATGCACATCACTAGGATATCTCATGGCCTCAAAAATGTTAAAGCGAATTATTTCACCATCAAATTCCATAGTTAAAGTGCCATCATGTACATCTATTTTAGTTCTTGCTGTTTTCAAGAATGGTCTCCCTAATAGAATAGGTGTGGGATTAGAAGACATCTCATCTTCCATCTCAATAACATAAAAGTCAGCGGGAAAAACCAATTCATTAACCTGTACAAGAACGTCTTCTACAACTCCTCTTGGATAAGTGTTAGAACGGTCAACAAGTTGTATTATAACACCGGTTACCTCTAATGGTCCTAGATTCAATGAAGCATAAATTGAATATGGCATGACATTAATAGATGCCCCTAGATCTAGCATAGCACGCTCAAACCTGGTGTTGCCTATCTTACAAGGAATGGTAAACATACCTGGATCCTTGCATTTAGGTGGGAGTTTCTTTTGAAGAACAGCTGACACATTCTCCCCCACACTTACCTTTTCATTCCATTTCAACTTCCGTTTAGATGTGCACAACTCTTTTAGGAACTTGGCATATCTTGGCACTTGCTTGATAGCATCTAGTAAAGGAATGTTCACCTCTACTTTCCGGAAGTTTCCAAAATTTCCTTCTCTTGCTCCTCCTTCTTGGACTTTGCTAACCTGCCAGGAAAAGGTGGAGGAGTTATATAAGAAGGAAATGATGGTTTAGGAATTACCTTTTTTAGTGGCTCGTTGGGATGTGAAGAGGATGCCATGGTATTGTTCTCCCCTTGAGCACTATCATTTTGTGGTGTCTCTAGCTGTTTCCCACTTCTTAAAGTTATAGCATTGGCATTCTCTCTTGGATTCACTATGGTTTGGGAAGGTAATTTCCCAGAATCCCTTGCTTGCATTTGACTCATGGTTGTTGCCAATTGCCCTATTTGAGTCTCCAAATTTCGAATACTTGTCTTTGTTTCCTGTTGAAATTGAATTGTATTAGTAGAAAGAGCTTTAACAAGATCTTCAAGAGAAGTACCTGAATTTTGGGTGGGTGGTAGTTGTTGTCGGGTTTGGTATGGTTGTTGCACTCTTTGCTGAAAACCCGGTGGCCTGTGGTCAAATGGTGGAGGAATAGTTTGTGATTGGTTCCCTCCATAATTGAAGTTTGGATGATCCCTCCATCCTGGATTGTAAGTGTTTGAGTAGGGATCATATTTCCTTGATTGGTTCTGAAATCCACCCATGGCATTCACATGTTCATTGGTATCCTCTTGAAGTGTTGGACACATATCAGTTTGGTGCCCTATGTTTGAACATATGCCACAAGCCTTTATTTGTTGTATTTTACCTACAGCCAATTGTTGAACAAGAGAAGTCAGTTTATCAAATTTTTGTTCAAGGGATGATATACTTACCTCATTAACTCTCTTGGGTTGTGGTGGTGGATCTTGTCTCATTGAGAACTGTTGAGAATTGGTTGCCATGTTGGAGATTAATGTTCTAGCAGCCCTGGGAGTCTTATCAACTAGAGCTCCCCCACTAGCGGCATCTATCATACTTCTCTCCATGGGCATGAGACCTTCATAGAAGTATTGGATGAGAAGTTGTTCACTTATTTGATGGTGTGGACATGATGCACAAAGTTTCTTGAACCTCTCCCAATATTCATATAAGGACTCTCCGTTGTATTGCCGAATCCCACATATCTCTTTCCTAATGTTGGCAGCCTTAGATGCTGGGAAATACCTTTCCAAGAATGCTTTCTTCAAATCATTCCATGTAGTGATGGTCCCGGATGGTAGATAGTAGAGCCATTCCTTTGCTGAATCAGCTAGAGAGAATGGGAAGGCTCTCAACTTAACTTGCTCTTCCGTGACCCCTGTTGGTCTCATGCTTGAGCAAACTACATGGAATTCCTTGAGGTGCTTATTTGGATCCTCTCCTGCAAAACCATGAAAAGTTGGGAGAAGATGAATCAAACCAGATTTTAATTCAAAAGCTACCTCAAGATTAGCATATTCAATGCATAATGGTTGTTGACCCAAGTCCGGAGCGGCTAGCTCCTTGAGAGTTCGGTTGTCAGCTGCTGCCATCTCTCCTTGCTTCTCTTGGATGTTTTGGATCAACTCCTCGATTGGTTGTTGGTGAGAAGTTATAAATTCCCGAATTTTCCTAAGTCGTAAGTCTTCTTCGGGAGCTTGGAACATTCACTAATAAAAAAAAAATAAGAAAGTAAATAATTAGAACAGAAAATAAGAATAAACCAATAAACTAATAAACTAAAGAAAGCAATCCCCGGCAACGGCGCCAAAAATTTGATGCACCCAAAAGAGTGTATCTTATTTAACCTTGCACTAAAAAGATCAATTGTAAGTATAATGATTAGCAAGGGTCGAGTCCTCAGGGATTGGGTTTTAATCTATGAGTTATTAGTTTATAACTTACGTTCAAAGAAAACAATAAAAGAAAAGGGGTTTTTGAAGCCAGATTTAAACTAAAGTAAATGATAAGAATAAGATGCAAGGCGGTATAACCAGCCAATAAAAATATATATACTAAATTAGGCGGTATAACCAGCCAATAAAAATATATATACTAAATTAGGCGGTATAACCAGCCAATAAAAATAAAACAAAGTTAATATACAAATTAGGCGGTATAACCAGCCAATAAAAATAAATATACTTTTAAAAATAAGCAAACTAGAAAAGTAAGAAAACAAGTAAGTAAGAAGAATCAAATATGAAAAATATGGTTAAGGTTTCATTCTCCACCACTAGACATCATTAAGAATCAATTTCAGATCTATCAATATCAACCAACTATCAAAGTTAACAACCGTAGATAACAACAAGCTCTGTTATCCCAATCTTTCCTTAGTTTGTCGTTAAATAGAACAAGCTCTCTATTTAATCTCTAACCATTAAACAACCTAGAATAAGCTCTCTAAATTCAATTTAATGGCAGCTTTATGATGAGAAAGATAGGTTGGTCTAAGCAACAAACATATAAGCTCGGATTGTTCAACTTAGGTTATGTTCCACTTTGCAATTATTGAAAACTTGACCATAATCATTAATCACAAATTGCCACTTATGAATAGGAAATCAAGACAATTACACGGATCAAGACTCCTAGACTAGCAATAGATAATTATCAAGATCTATCTAGTTGTACACCTAAATAAATCAAGACAACATCATGAACAATTCTTGTAGAAGAACATAAGCAACTTTGATAGAAAATTAATGATAGATAGAATCTGAAAATCAATCACAAAACATGTTTAGGGCTTTGAAATCACCCTTAACCAAATAGAAGTTTAGCCTAGCATAGGCATTATAAACATAAAATTAAATAGAATCTAAGAAGGAAATAAAAGAAAGAAAGAAAGAAGAAAAAAATAAAGAAAAAGAAAACTAGAGAAAGGAAAGAAGAAGAAAACTTAGAGAATTTATTTATTATGGCTAATATCCTACCAATGTACAATATGATGCCTTACAATCATCCAAGGCCCTCTATTTATACACATTTTGGAGGGCTAAATGACAAGAGACAAGCTTTACAAATTTCAAAGGTAGGTATATGACGATTTTGATCAGCCAACTTGATGGTTGATTTCGTCAATATTGGAGGCCTGATATGATCACATGGTCTTCTAGAAAAATGTTCCCCTATCAGTTACGGATCCATAGCCATTGGAATCAGATCATTTTCTGATGTGGATAAGAAGATATGGGCAAAATACGAAAATAGGTCAGCACAGACGTTATTGCACATCAGCCAACTTGATGGTCAATTTCGTCAATATTGGAGGCCTGATCTGATCACATGGTCTTCTAGACAAATGTTCCCCTATCAGTTACTGATCCATAGCCATTGTAATCAGCTCAATTTCTGATGTGGTTAAGCAGATATGGGCAAAATACGAAAACAGGTCAGCACAGACGTCATTGCACATCAGCCAACTTGATGGTCGATTTCGCTAGGGAAAACGACTCCGTTTCAAGAAGTGTAAAACATGAAAAAGATAGATATGCCTCTTAGATTTGCACGGCTACAAATTTCAGCCTTATTGCTTCAGTGAAACTCGAGATATAGCTGATATGGAAAAAGGTGTCGGAACTGGAACTGAACTGGATTTGCCCTTAATTCTAGTAATCTGAAATCACTCAAAGAAACTTGTGAAAAACACCAAAATACATAAAAATATAAAAGATCATAAACAAAATTAGACTAAACAATAATAACTCGTATTTGACACAAAACAATAATAAAACATAACTAAAAACTATATAATTATACGAGTTATCAGTAGTTCGGGTTTAATGGGAGCAGTCGCTACAGCAGCACACGCCAGAGGAAGTCCAGTTCTAGGAATCGTGCCAAAACTATTCACAGGTTTTTGTGGACCTACCGTGGGTAAGGAAATACAAGTCTGGAGTATCCCTGAACGGATGACAATCATGTACCATTCTGCCGATGCATTCATTGCTTTACCAGGAGGTCTGGGTACATTGGAAGAAATAGCTTGCGTGACTTCTTGGTCATCTTTGGTCACAAATAAGAAACCCATTGGTTTGCTTAATATTAATGGTTATTTTAGTAATTTGCTTTCATATTTAGATAATGCTGTGGATAATGGATTCATGTTTTCAGAGGCAAGGAGAACCATAATTTCTGCTACAACCATTGAAGATTTACTCAAAAAGCTACAAGCTTATGAGTGTTTATCTGCTATGGTTGTTTCGCAAACGCTCGGAAAAAGAAAAAGAGATATGGACGAGCAAGGAGTGGATTGCACTTTGTCTTTGTGACATTATCTAACATTTTGCTTGTTGTGTCTCAGTTATAATAAGTGGTTAGCAACCTCTGCAGGTAATATCTCCTAAATTCTACCTTTAAAATTTGACATTGGGGACAATGTCATATTTTAGTAGGGGGTAAGGGACATATTTTGCTAAAAAAAAAAAAAAATTGTTGTGTTTTAAGACATTTAGAAGTATTCATTCTGAACAAGGTCTGAGTAAGGGAGACTTGAGACATACTTTGTCAGTTTGATTTAATCTTCTTCTTCTTCTTCTTCAAAAAAAAAAAAAAAAAAAACATGTTTAGGCTTAGTGTGTTTTTAGTGTGTTTTAGTTCCTTTTTAATACAATGATGAGATATGAATTGCATAAGTCTAAAACAGATTTATTAGTGAGAAGATTTTCATGAGAATTGAGCTTGATATCAACCTTTTTATGAGCCAATGTTAATATGATATGTTGATTGAGAAAGAAGCATGTTTAGACTTAATCTGACTTGTATAATCATCCTTGTGAGTTTTTGAGCCTATAATGATTGATGCATTATACAAATCAATCTAATTTCTTTCTTGAGTGCTCTTATGATTACATGATTCTCTAGAACTTGCTTTAAACCGTTTGAGACTATATTGATACATGTGACAACATGAATATGATAGAGGCATTAGGATTATAACCAGAGCCAAACAGCCATCCATTATTAATGTTCTAAGAGAACATCCCCACTAGTGAGCCAATTTGAGCCTACATTAAATATGCTATTTTATTGGTAATCAGAACTTACACCTAGCCTAAATATACTTATATCCTTACCCTTGTTCTAAAGATGGATTATATATTTTGAGACATATTGCAAAAACAAGGGATACTTTTTGAAAATTTGGGTTAGAACGAAAGATAAGTGTGGGGGAGGAGAGAGGCAAAAGTCAAGAGAAAAAGAAAGGGATCATTGTCAAATACATTCCCATATTAAAAAAAAAAAAAAATCTTCTCTTGAACTTCTAGAAAAAGATGTTACAAAGTTGGTTAGAATGATGCAAAGGCTCAACATGAATATTTAGCCTATGTTATTATGTGCTTTATAAGAGTTTTGAGAAGTTTTATTTGTATGATCTTATTATGTCTCTAAAATCTATGAACTCTTTGGAACCTTTGTGATATCTTTATCCTTTTGTTCTTTAACCACATTACAACCTTGAATAAAGACCTCTTGATTTATGAAGTTGTATGATCTAAATAGTGGAGAATAGGTGGAAAAGCAAGCATATGGTAGAAGTGTTTTCATGAGATTGATTGAGTGTAAACACTTTACCACTACTTTAAAGAGTGAAAATCAAGAGAGTATCCCATGTGAGAAGTTGAGATTAAGTTTGAATATACACTATTTTGATTGAAATATGTTATGTTAATATTGGCTTAACTCAAACTATTTACATTCAAGCAAGATTTTTTGTGAATTTCTTTAAGCTATTGATTAGTTTTTAAGACTTGTCCAATGATTATCTCTAATTTATATTGGAAGGATTAGTTATAATTATTATTTTTAGTTTTTCTTATGTCTTCAATGTTTGTGGGTATCGTCCTAGTAAACCCTCACGAGACTAAACTCGTCCACTAGGGACACCTAGGGGTTTAAAGGCTTGTGTCACATGCTAAGTGCCACCGTGATTTCCTACGAAAATGGATTAGATTAGATTTTCTTATTTTATTTTTATTGAGTCGTTGCTAGGGACTAGCAACAATCTAAGTGTGGGGGTGTGATAACTCGTATAATTATATAGTTTTTAGTTATGTTTTATTATTGTTTTGTGTCAAATATGAGTTATTATTGTTTAGTCTAATTGTGTTTATGATCTTTTATATTTTTATGTAATTTGGTGTTTTTCACAAGTTTCTTTGAGTGATTTCAGATTACTAGAATTAAGGGCAAATCCAGTTCAGTTCCAGTTCCGACACCGTTTGCCATATCAGCTATATCTCGAGTTTCACTGAAGCAATAAGGCTAAAATTTGTAACCATGCAAAGATAAGAGGCATATCTATCTTTTTCATGTTTTACACTTCTTGAAACGGAGTCGTTTTCCCTAGAAAAATCGACCATCAAGTTGGCTGATGTGCAATGACGTCTGTGCTGACCAGTTTTCGTATTTTGCCCATATCTTCTTATCCACATCAGCAAATATGCTGATTCCAACGGCTATAGATCCGTAACTGATAGGGGTATATTTTTCTAGAAGACCATTTTATCAGATCGAGCCTCCAACATTGACAAAATCGACCATCAAGCTGGCTGATCAGAATTGTCATACAATATGACGAAAATTGTTAGAAAAATGCACCCACCTATTATACCTACCTTTGAAATTTGTAAAGCTTGTCTCTTGTCATTTAGCCCTCCAAAATGTGTATAAATAGAGGGCCTTGGATGAGTATTGGGATACATGGATACATTGGTAGGATATTAGCCATTGTAATAAAATTCTCTAAGTTTTCTTTTTCTTTCCTTTCTCTAGTTTTCTTTTTCTTTATTTACTTATGCTTCTTACATTTCTTTTCATTTTATTCATATCTAGTATGTGTTGCTAATCATATTGTTGAGGTGATGAGGTGAAGCTCTTGGTAAATGCTAAGGTTAGTCTCTTAAACATGAGCTAAAATTTATAAACACTAGTATAGATAATATTTTCTTTTGGTTTAAAATCATACTTGCAAAGTAGGGATCTTGATTCATTATTGACAATGAAAATGGCACAGTAAATGCTTGGTTTCATAACCTTGATTTGTTGTAGACATATACCTTGGCATAAGGAATGCTTGGACTCTTTTTGTGAGTTTTGAGGACACCAAATGAACATAATATCATATGCTATGGACGTTGGACAATTTGGACTGAATTGCTAAACCTTCCGATTGGAACCTCCCTTATGTGTGGATTTCAATTGTGTAATAAAACAAGATTAATCTTAGCATAACACCAAGAGTGGATTCTCTAACCTCAACATCTTTTCTTATCGTTGTTTATATCTTGTTTAATTTCTTTTATATTTTGTTTATTTTGTTCTCTAATATCTTGTTTATCTTATTTTGTTGTTGATTCCCTAATATCTTGTTTACTTTCTTTTTCTTATATATTTATAAACTTATACTTACTAATACGCTTCCTTGTGGTTCGACCTCGGACACCCGAGAATTTATTACTTGAACATAACCTGCACTTGGGTTTACGACTCTTAATTGAGTCTCCATCACTTTTCATCAATACTTTGAAAGCACCCTATTATGATAAATTGGTGGGGAGTGCCACCAAGGACTTTGCAGACATGGTGATATCCGAGGAGATGATAGAGTCTGCCATTAAGAATGGGAAAATGGAAGGGGTGAGTCTGCTACTCCGAAGAAGGTATTCCCTGCTAGGAAGAAAGAGGAGACCCACGCAGTTAGTATCAACCAATATCCATTTTACCTCCCACACCATATACAACACCAAGGTCCTATACTCCCACTACATCTTATGCACCTCCTACACCCTACACACCTTACCCGGGGTATAATCCTTACTACCCCAATGTGAACCACCTTACCCAAAATCCATTCCCTTATACCAATATACCACAACAGCCATTTCCAACTGGCATATCACCACAGATAAACCTTCCCCAAAACACTATCCCAAATACTCAGGGTCCCGTGCGCAATGACCAACGTTCACCAAGGAACGATCAAAAACCCCAGCTTAATCCCATTCCTACCACCTATAGTGAGCTATACCCAAATTACTATAAGGCCAACTTGTCACGCCCGTATATCTTAAACCTTTGATCCCACCATACCAAAGGTGGTACAATGCAAATACCAACTGCGCATATCACGCAAGAATTCAGGAGCATCTGACTAAGGATTGCATTGCCTTCAAAAAGAAAGTCCAAAGTTTAATCAATATCGGAGTTGTGAAGTTTGGGTCAAAGAATGGGCCGAATGTAGCGGGAAACCCATTGCCCGATCATGCTGAGAATCAGGTAAATGCAGTATGGACAGGGGAAGTCAGAAGGGTAAAATGGGATGTCAGAAAAGTCAAGACTCCAATGATAACAGTATGTGTCGAGATGGTTAAGGCAGGAATAGTGGGGGATGCAGACAGTTTAAAAATGGTTGCAAACAGGGTGCAGAATTGGTGCCCGTTCCATGGATGTAAAAGTCATATCATACAGGAATATGGGGATATTCTGGCTAAAGTCCAAAAGATGATGGATGATGGGGAGGCCCGGTTTTACGAGGAGACAGAGGAGGAAGTAGAGGTTATTGAGAATGCAGCTGGCTACGGGATATGAAGACCCTTGATCATCTATTATGATGAACGAGAGGAGAAAGTAATGCCAGTTATTGAGGAAAGTACGCCTAAATTAATCATAGATTTGCCTTCTTCCTTCTCATACAAGGAAAAGACAGCTGCACCGTGGAAGTATGACTGCAACATGGTTATGCCAAGGTCTTCGAGTTAGTAAGATATCGCAGGTGTATGGCACTTAACACGAAGTGGAAGGTGTTATGCCCCTGAGGTTGTTGAACAGGGATCAACGAGGAAGGATGGAGGAATGGATAAAGGGAAGAAGGCAGCTGAACCAATCCATATTGAGATAGATTCGTCAAAAGTAGTAGAGAGGGGGTTAGCCTCGGTTAACAAGATAAAAGAGTCGGTGAACGAAAAGGAAGCTTGCGAGTTTTTAAAGTTAATAAAGCATAGTGAGTATAGTGTGGTTGAGCAACTACAGCGTCAGCCAGCAAGAATTTCAATCCTATCTTTGCTACTGAATTCAGAGCAACATCGAAATGCCTTGTTGAGAGTTTTGAATCAGGCATATGTTGCCAACAAAATATAAATGGAAAAACTAGATAAGCTGGTGGGAAACATTACAGCAGACTATCATATCTATTTCAGTTATGATGAAATACCACCCAATGTTATCGGATCAACCAAAGCTCTTCACATAACGACTACCTGCAAAGGGCACATATTACCGAGGGTCTTTTTGGATAACAGTTCTTCATTAAATGGGCTACCTTTGGCAACCTTGTCCAAATTGCCAGTTGATATTTCTTATATGCTGCCAAGTTGCACGGTGGTTAGAGCTTTTGATGGAACTAGACGGGAGGTAATGGAAACTATCAAGGTCCCGATGGAGATAGGTCCTTGCACCTACAAGGTCAATTCCCAAGTGATGGATATTACATTGTCCTACAATTGCTTGTTGGGAAGGCCTTGGATACATTCAGCAGGGTTGTACCCTCATCTCTCCACCAAAAGTTGAAATTTGTTATGGAGGGACATTTGGTCACTGTATCGGGAGAAGAGAACATCATAGCCTTTGCATCTACTACTTCCCCTTACATTGAGCCGTATGAGGAGGCTGTGGAATGCTCCTTCCGATCCTTGGAGTTTGTGAAAGCAATATTCATTGCTGAGGGACGAGAAATTCCAAAACCGAAGTGGTCCAAGAATACAAGATTGGGAGTGAGGACTACAGTAGGAAAGGGCTGTAGGGCTGGTAAAGGTCTCGGAAAGTATCTTCAGGGGATAGCCCGAGCAATTGAAATAGTAGGAAAGAATGATCGGTTTGGCTTAGGATATCTTTCGAAGGCGCATGAGAAAAGGAAACAAATTGAAAAGAACCGACAAAAGAGGATGGCCTATCTCGCGGGTATGGATATTGAGTGGGAACCTATGACATTTCCACCAATCCTTCACAGCTTTCGCTCGGCCGATTTTCTGTTTGGAGAAAAGAATTCAGAGGATGTACTTATAATGATTAAACGAGCCTTCTAGAGATTCCAGGTGAATAGGGATGAGCAGATGCAGGATATGGAGATCTGCATGACCAGGGAGGAAAAAATTGGAAGTGAGAATGCTAACTGGATGGTGATGACCTTGTCTACTAGGATATAGACTGACCAATTGGAGTGCGACTGAACTGACCATAATCTTTAGGTCTAGTCCAACGTAATGCTTTTAAACAAATCTTAAATATCTTTGCCCGAAGATATTAAGAATTTCTTTTGTAATGGGCTTTTGTCTAAAAGTTTTCATTCAATAAATAACAAACACGATGCATTTCCTTCATATTGATGTGTCCATATTCTTTCATTTATGCTATTTATTTTGCTTCCATTGTATATATGTTTTCCTATATTATTTCTTCCCCACCTATTTACAGGTGCACGGATACGGAATATGAGGACCTTCCATTCAGTAATTCTGAAACTGATTTTGAGAGGCCCATTTGCACGAGTGATTTTGAGGTCGACGAAGATATTGAGGATTATGGTCTACCTCCGGACTTATTAAGAAAAATAGAACAAGAAGAGAAACAAGTAATTCCTCACGAGGAGCTATTGGAATTGTTAAATTTGGGAAGTAGTGAAGAGGCAAAAGAGGTTAAAATTGGGACTACATTGTCGTCATCAATAAAGGGTGAATTGATAGCCTTGCTCCGAGAATATGTAGATGTATTTGCATAGTCGTACCAAGACATGCCGGGTTTGGATCTAGACATTGTGGTTCATAAACTCCCTTTAAGGCCAGAGTGCAAGCCAATTCAACAAAAGTTGAGAAGAATGAGGCCGGACATGTTGTTAAAGATAAAAGAGGAGGTGAAGAGGCAATTTGATGCTGGATTCTTAGAGGTGGCAAAATATCCGGAATGGGTGGCAAACATTGTTCCAATACCAAAGAAGGATGGCAAGGTGTTTATGTGCGTCAATTACCGAGATTTGAACAAAGCCAGTACCAAAGATAATTTCCCTTTGCCCCACATTGATACTTTGGTGGATAATACGGAAAAGAGTTCTTTGTTTTCTTTCATGGATGGATTCTCGGGATATAATCAGATTAAGATGGCACCGAAAGATATGGAGAAAACCATATTTGTTACAATGTGGGGAACATTCTGCTACAAGGTAATGCCATTTGGGTTGAAGAATGCTGGGGCAACATATCAGAGAGGCATGGTGACCTTATTTCATGACATGATGTATAAGGGAATTGAGATCTATGTTGATGATATGATTGCAAAGTCACAAGGAGAAGAGGAGCATATTGCAAACCTTAGGAAACTCTTTGAAAGACTAAGAAAGTTTCAACGAAAGCTAAACCCGGCAAAATGCACTTTTGGAGTCACTTCGGGGAAATTGTTGGGTTTTGTTGTTAGAAAAAGGGGAATTGAGATTGATCCGGATAAAGTAAAGGCCATCTAGAATTTGCCACCTCCACATAGTCAAAAAGAAGTAAGAGGTTTTTTGGGGAGATTGAATTACATTGCTCGGTTTATTTCTCAGTTAACAGATAAATGTGATCCAATATTTAAGGTACTTCAAAAACGTGATCCAAGAGAATAGGATGGAAGGTGTCAGATCACTTTTGAAAAGGTTAAGCATTATCTATCCAACCCACCAGTATTAATGCCACTTGTTCCAGATAAACCAACGATACTGTATTTATTAGTATTTGAAAGATCCATGGGTTGTGTTTTGGGGCAGCATGATGAGACTGGGAAGAAAGAACAAGCAATTTACTACCTTAGCAAGAAGTTCACAGATTATGAGCTGAAGTATTCATCGGTAGAAAAGCTGTGTTGTGCCTTAGCTTGGACTGCTCGGAGGCTAAGACAGTACATGCTGTACCATATGACATGGTTAATTGCCAAGCTAGATCCAATCAAGTACATGTTGGAAGCACCTTCTTTGTCAAGGAGGACGGTGAGATGGCAAGTTTTGTTGTCAGAGTACGACATTGTATATGTGAGTTAGAAAGCTATCAAGGGTAGTGCAGTGACTGAATTCTTAGCAAGTCGGGCAGTGAAAGATTACGAGTCGTTGAACTTCGATTTCCCAGACGAAGATTTGATGTATGTTTCGCAAGCATATGAGGTTCCCCCGAAGAAGAAAATATGGAAGATGTACTTTAATGGGGCATCCAATGCCATGGGGCACGAAATTGGTGCAGTCTTCATATCCCCAGAAGAAGATTATTATCCTTTCATTGCTAGATGGATTTTGATTGTACAAATAATACTGTAGAATATGAGGCATGTACAATAGGCCTTCGTGCTGCCGTAGACAGAAAGATAAAACAATTGGAGGTTTTCGGAGATTCAGCCCTAGTGATATACCAAATTAATCCGATACCGAGAACTCATACTGAGATTATTGGAAGAGTTTGAAGAAGTGACTTTTAATTACTTCCCTAGAGAAGAAAACCGAATGGCGAATGCTCTGGCTACTTTGTCATCAATGTTTAAAGTGAATGAAGGGGCGAAAGTTGTGCCGATCAAGATGAGCATATATGAATCTCCTGCCCACTATTTGAGTATCGAAGAAGAAGCATATGGTCTCCCTTGGTATAACGACATTTTGCAATACATCAAGAATCAACAGTATCCAGAGCGAGCAACAGAAAACGACAAGAGAACTCTGAGAAAGCTAGCAATGAGTTTTGTTCTAGATGGTGAGATTCTCTATAAGAAAGGGAAAGATCAAGTCCTATTGAGATGTGTCGGAGCTATCGAATCTCAGAGAATCATAGAGGAAGTCCATGAAAGGATATGTGGCACATATGCTAATGGTCACATGCTTGCTAAACAGATTATGAGAGCAGGATATTATTGGCTGACGATGGAAGGAGATTGCATAAGTTATTCCCGGAAGTGTCATAAATGCCAGATCTATGCAGATAAGATTCATGTGCCGCCATCACCATTGCATGTCATGACCGCACCATGGCCATTCTCGATGTGGGGAATGGATATGATTGGCCTTATTACCCTGAAGCTTCAAATGGACATCGTTTCATCCTGGTGGCCATAGGTTATTTCACAAAGTGGGTAGAAGCTGCTTCCTATGCGAATGTAACAAAGTCGGTGGTATGCAGATTTGTTAAGAAGGAAATCATATGCCGATATGGATTGCCAGCAAGAATTATTTCAGATAATGCTCTCAATCTGAACAATAAGATGATGAGAGAGGTGTGTACTCAGTTCAAAATCATGCATCATAATTCGGCACCTTATCGTCAGAAGATTAATGGGGCAGTAGAAGTAGCCAACAAAAACATCAAGAAGATTGTCGAGAAGATGACTGATGTGTACAAGGATTGGCATGAAATCTTGCCTTTTGCTCTTCACGCATATCGCACTTTGGTTCGCACATCTACAGGGGCAACACCGTTTTCTTTGGTATATGGTATGGAAGCAGTGCTACCTTTTAAAGTTGAGATTCCTTCACTTCGTGTTTTGATGGAGGTTGGCCTAGAAGAGTCAGAATGGGTTAGAGCTCATTATGAATAGTTGAATCTCATCGAGGAGAAAAGATTGAAGGCAATTTGTCATGGGCAATTGTATCAAAAAAGGATGATTCGGACCTACAACAAGAAGGTTAATCTCGGAGAGTTCCGAGAGAGGGAGTTAGTACTGAAGAAAATTCTCCCTATAGTGAAGGATCCGCAAGGAACATGGGCCCCAAATTGGGAAGGACCCTATATAGTAAAAAGAGCTTTTTCTGGAGGAGCATTGATTCTAACTCGGATGGACGGGGATGATTTTAGATATACTGTGAATGCTGATGAACTGAAGAAGTATTATGCTTGAAAAAAAAAAGTTTGATGCTATGCACATGGGGATTCGAATGATTCCAAGTGTAAAAATGGAAATTCTATATATCTATCTCCCCTGAGAATTGCTTGTCAAAGAGAATGTTCATGCTTGGTATGATAAATAGTCGTTTTTCATATCCCATTCACTAAGAAGAAATTATCCCTAGTCACCCCTTTGAACCTTAGGAATTATTTCTTTCTTTGAACCTTGATCAAGGATCACCCTTTACACTAGAGGGCAAATACGAGGAAAAATGATAAAAAATCATGGCAAAAAAGAGAGCCATTGGAAAATGTGAAATAAAAGAATAGACAAATGAAAGCCAGCAATCGAAAAAAAAGACAAATGTTTCAAGAATGAATTCTCCTCAGGAAATGATCCTTGATCCAATCACCCTTAAACATATTTTGGGCCTATTTTATCCTTTCTTTCTAAACCAGAACCTTGGCCTACATTACGTGCTTTAAAAGTCCATTATGATCAAGCATGGATATTTAATTCGAAAGGTTGTTCTCAAAATTTACCCCATCTTTTGAATTGACATTTTTACCTTGGAAGCATTTAGAATTCTCAGATGCATGGTAGAATACAAAAAAAAAAAGAAAACAAAAATGAAAAAAGATTGTAAAAGGAGAGGGTTAAGCCGAAAACTTGCAAAGGGTGACTTAATACCGAATGGGGGAGAAAGTATCTAAAAATCAGGGAAAGAGGGACAACTCAGTCTGACGTAACTACGGAAGCCAAGGGATTACCCAAGTAAATTGCTCGTTCAAGAGAAGTTTTAGATGATTTGGAAAAGGAGGGGTCCAAGATATTCCGCATCTGGGGCATCTACAACCTATAACTTTACATTTATTTTTGATATTCACTTTTATCATTTTAAAACATTTGTTGCAATAAATTCTTGTTATCCTTTTTATGACAATTGCTTGTTTCATATTTTTTTTTCTTTCATACATTTTTGAGATGCATTTTGTTTGTTATTAAATTGAATGATGATTAGTAACCATAAAAATCTTTAAATAAAAGGATTTTAAAAGTATTACTAAGGAATAGGTTTAAATCTTAGAAAAGGGTTTGGAAACCATTAATCCTGATGGAAAATTCACCAAGTAAAGGAAAACAGTGAATGTGTTGGAGACTCCGTCATGAAGTCAAAAATTTGTGAATTTTAGCGAAGTCAGAAACTGGGACTGTTTGACAATTTATCTTGAGTAAAAGGTTCTTTAAGTGGGGCATCAGTAAACAATTGAAGACTCCATCATGAAGTCAGATAATCTGTGAACCTCAAAGAAACCATGGATTAGAAATCATGACACAATCATTTGATTGCATTCATCCTTAGGAAACATACAAACATTTGCAAAACATGTCATTTTCATCATTGCATTTAGCTAACACTGTAGGAATCAGGAACACTTTGGCTTCCCCAAATCGAACTCATTCTGCTTCTCAAATGAGTCAAGCCCGAGACCGCCGTCGAGGTATGTTCCTTTCATTTCTAAGTTAAATTTATTTTTTCCAAATGAATCAGACCTAGGATCATCCTTAGTGTTTCCCATTATTTTAAATCGAATTCATTCTGTTTTATCAAATGAGTTGAGCCTCGAGACCATCGTCGAGGTATTTTCTTTTGTTTTAAATTAAATTCATTCTGTTTTATCAAATGAGTTGAGCCTCGAGATCACCGTCGAGGTATTTCCTTTTGTTTTAAATCGAATTCATTATGTTTTATCAAATGAGTCGAGCCTCGAGACCATCCTTGAGGTATTTCCTTTTGTTTTAAATTGAATTCATTCTGTTTTATCAAATGAGTCGAGCCTTGAGATCACCATCAAGGTATTTCATTTTGTTTTAAATCGAATCCATTCTGTTTTATCAAATGAGTTAAGCCTCGAGACCATCGTCGAGGTATTTCCTTTTGTTTTAAATCGAATTCATTCTATTTTATCAAATGAGTCGAGCCCCGAGACCATCATCGAGGTATTTCCTTTTGTTTTAAATCGAATTCAGTCTGTTTTATCAAATGAGTCAAGCCTCGAGATCACCGTAGAGGTGTTTCCTTTTGTTTTAAATCGAATTCATTCTGTTTTATCAAATGAGTCGAGCCTTGAGACCGTCGTCAAGGTATTTTCATCATGGGTAAGGCCTCCGGGCACCATTTTTAAGACCTCCGGGCATAATTTTTCAAATCACGGGTAAGGCCTCCGTGCATCATTCTTAAGACCTCTGGGCACAATTTTCTTCTTTTACAAATCGAACTCATTTCCTTAAGACGGGTCGAGCCTTGATTAGTCAAGGAACTTAAATTAAGGACAAAATCTTCCATTTACAGCTTTTTAAAAATAAATAAATAAATAATAATAATAATATTAATAATAATGATGGATGATGATGATTGAAAACCCCTTTTCCTTTCCTTCACATGTGATTTCACTAACCGTACAAAATTAGTATTTGTTTATATTTGCCTAATTCCTGATTCTCAGCAATAACCAAAGAGGGGCAGCTGTAGACAACTAATTTTGTCCGGATCACTAGACCAGCTATGTTTTCTTCCTAAATTGATGTTTCAGAATGCAAAAAGGTTTTTCTCATCCTGCAGGTGGTAGTCCGGGACTTGGTCTATGAAGTCGAGCATAAAAAGTCAAACTTGAAAAAGTCAACCCCAAAAAAGTCAACCCCAAAAAAGTCAACTACTAAAAAAGTGAACCCACTTTCAAAATCAAGATTTGAAGTTCAATTGAAGAATGGTGAAAGAATTTTGATAATCCGAGGTCTACATTGAAAGATATGGAGTTCGGAAGTTGGGTTACGAAATTTTAGTAGAAAGGAAACCCTAATTCGAAGAATTTGGAGAAAAGTGCTTAAACGATCAAATTGCCCAAAATTGGAGGTTCCAAATGGAAGATAAGCACTGACTACGAGTAATGGAGAGGCTACTTGGAAGAAAATTTGAAGAAAAAGTCAATTCGGAAGAAAACTGAGAATTAGTGTTTTTGGTAGATTTTAGTGAAATTTGAAAAATTGCTGAAATGGCCCGATTCAGTAAGGCTAAAGTCCCTAATTGCTGCGGAGTGATTAAACAAGGATAGCCCAAGGCTCAGTTTGAAGAAAATCTGAAAATCGGACTTGTTTTGAGCAAAACCGGGTTTCGGAGGCAAAAGGGCAAAATTGGAAAATTTGGAAAAAATAGCAAATGAACTCCAAAAATTCTAAAAATTTGTAGATCTCATTCTTAAATCATTTCGAAGATATTAGTCAAAGAAAATCTTGATTCGGAGTTCGTTTGCCAAATGGCCAAATCCCGGGCCCACTATGAAAAAATTCAAAGAGATAAATCCCGAAAAAATAGCAAATGAGCTCCAAAAACTATGAAAATTTGCATATCTCATTCTTAAATTATTTGGAAGAGATTGGCAAAATAAAATCCGTATTCGGAGTTTGTTTGCAAAATGGCCAAATCCCGGGTCCCTAATTAAGAAATTCATGTAGATAAATCCCGAAAAAATAGTAAATGAGCTCCAAAAATATTGAAAACTTCCAAATCACACTTTTAAATTATTTGGAAGAGATGGGTGAAGAAAAATCTGGATTCAGAGCTTGTTTACAAAATGACAAAAGTACGGGTGCATTAAAGGCAATTTTGGAAATAAATCCAAAATAAATAGAAAATGGACTCGGAAAATTTTGAAAACTTACAGAATTCAATTTTTTATTAACTTGGAAGTATTGAAAAAATAAAATTTGAATTTGGAGTCCGTTTGCTATTTATTTAGGTTCGGGGGTCAAAAAGGTCATTTTATCGAAAAAATCGAAAAGGGAAAATTTGTAATTAAGAAAAATATGAAAGAAGAAGGAATTGCTATGATTTTACCTCCTTTGATCAGCCAGCATAGAAGATAAGAAGGAAGCTTGATCAATTTAATTTCTTAGTCACTATCAAGCTCACATGCTACCACTAATACCTTGCAAATGGTCCCCCCTTCATCCAATGGCTTAGTTGCCTTGTAGAAAAGTTGAATGCACCATCCAATGGCAAAATTTAAATGCCAAGATGACATTTTTATTTGTCATGAAGGAACCCTCGTCTAATGGCCAAGAATGGAAGAAAAAAAGATGAGCACAATTCATCCAAAGGTGGGCATCCATTCGACCAAGCAAGGGAGTGCATGGGATTGTCTCTTTTCATCCAATGGCTTAGGCTATCTACAAGGGCTGAGTACACATGCTAAGGGCTGGATTTAATCTAAAAGATGTCATTTTTATGTTGTCCTCATCCAATGACCAAGAATGGAAGAAGAAAGATGAGCACAACTCATTCAAGGGTAGAGGTCCATTTTGCCAAGCAAGGCAGTGCATGGGATTGTGTCCTTATTTCATCTAAGGGTTGAGGTTATTAGAAGGGCTGAGTACACATCTTAAGGGATGCTATCAATTGGCAAGATGACATTTTTATGTTGTCATGAAAATACCTTAATCTAAGGGCCAAGATTGGAGGAGAAAAAGTGCAAAAATCATCCAATAGTGGGCATGCCAATCGGCGAAGCATGAGAGAAGGGGGAATGTTTTATTTTTCCTTAAGTGGCTGAGCATTTGAGAGGGGAGGTCAGTAGCTAATTTGAGAAAAAAAAAGGTTTTTGAAAGAAAGGAAGAAAGCTTTTGTTAAGGTAGCCATTCTACCATTGCTACTACATTTTTTCTTCTTCTTCCTCATGCTTTATTTCTTATGTGATTTCCTACCATTTTTTTTACATCTTTCTTGTTGTTTTTGTTTTTCCAAAAATAAATAAAACAATGGTTAGGCTTCATGATCTCGATGAAAATCAAGTGATAATGGTTAGGGTGGGCTTTGTCCAATATACCAACCATGGAGCTCATCTCCATATTTTTTTTTTACCTTAGTTATTTTTTATGATTTTGAGATTGAAAAGGCTTCATAACCTTGATGAAAATCAAGAGATAATGGTTAGGGGGGCTTTGTCCAATGTACCAACCATGGAGCTCATCTCTTTGTTATTCATTTGCATATTTTAACTTGTTTATTTCTATTATTGTTTATCTTTATATATATTTATATTCTTACTAACCATCTTGTTCTTTTGACTTATGTCATATTTTTGCATCTTGGGGCTATTGCTATATAGTTTAGGCCATTTCCATTTTTCATATCATCTTCCATAGCATTTAGTTAGGTCATTTTACATGACATTTCTCACAACACTTTGGTTCCTAGGCCATTCAGCCCTGTGTATTTTCTCTAAGCTTTAGGTCATTTTTCTAGGCCATGATATTTGCCATTTCATTTAGACATCTAGGTCATTTTACATGTTATTTAGCTTTAGGCCATTTTTATTATTCCATGTCATTTTACATGCCATTTAAACTTTAGGTCATGTTCATATACCATGTCAATTTACATGTCATTAAAACTTTAGGCTATTTTCATATACCATGTCATTTTACATGTCATTTAGATATTAGGCCATTTTCATATGCCATGTCATTTCACATGTCATTTAGCTTTAAGCCATTTTTATTATTCCATGTCATTTCATATGTCATTTAAGCATTAGGCTATTTTCATATGCTATGTTGTTTTTCCATGACATTTAGACATTAGGCCATTTTCATATGCCATGTCATTTCCTATGTCATTTAGGCACTAGGCCATTTTCATTATTTCATGTCATTTGCCATGTCATTTAGACACTAGCTCATGCATGTTAAGTTAGGATAGCATTTATTGTCATGCAAACTCATGGTAGGCATTTAGGTTATTTATGCCATGCATTTTCCATATCACTTAGGCTTTAAACCATGCATTTCATGCATTCACTTTTTTGTATTTTCATGCATTTCATGTCATGCCACATGATTTATGACTTAGGCCAATCAATGGCTCAAAGTCATGCTCACTTGAGCATACTTGTGAAATATTAAAGAGTTGTCAAATTGATTATTCTACCTTTGTGATTTTTTTTTTACGTAGCCAATTTTTGTCTAACTTTTTAAAAGTATTAGCTACTGTTTGTGGGTCTTTAGGAGAGTCTCTAACATTTTTACTTTGATTTTTAAATGATTTTATCAAAGGAAAAAAATGTGTTTTGGCAAAACAATTTTTCACCCAGCAGTCGTACTTTCCCGATTTTTCTGGGTAGTCATCTTTAATTGGAAAATTAAGTCAATTTTTTATCGTGTATTTTTACGTGTTTTGATTCTCCAGTATATTTTTATGTTTTTTTTTTTTAAAAATAGGTTAAAAAATCGTGTATCAAAATGGAACATTAAAGGCAGATTTGAATTCAAAAGAGAAATAATTGTTGAGTTTAGCTAAGGCATTTAGAGGGGGTTGGTTAGAAGCTTTAGCTACTGTCTTAGGATAGTTTCTAAGTCTTTTTAAACTTTAAAAATGATCTTATAAGTCTCGGGTTAAGGGTGGTCAAGTCCGGGATTTTAAACTTAGGAAATTAGAGCTTTTTTTAAAGGGCTTGGTTATGGTTTTAATCTTCATTCAAGTTTTTCTTCAAAATTGTTTTCAAACAATCACAAAGTTTTTTTTTTTTTTTTTTGAAAATTTAATTTGACATATTTTCCTAAGGTAGCCGGATATCTTTTTAGATATACGGATTTCTTTATTTAGAGGAAAAAATATATTTTGATGCATTGCACTTTCCATGTTCATGCATTTTATTTAATATGTGATTTTTGTTATGATATCTTTCTATGGTATTATTATTATTATTATTATTTTGTTTCACTTTTTATGATGATTATTATTTGTTATATGGTCTTGAATATTTCATGTTATCATATGCTTTTTATTTAGTCATTTATTATTGTCACATCATTTTGCATATATTATATTCATGCATTATTATTTTATTTTTATGCATATTCCATGATAGCATTATTTTATGTTTCATGACATTTCATGTCACTTAGTTCATATTCCATGTCATTTAGGTTATATTATTTAGAATATGCCATGTCATTTAAAATATGCCATATCATTTAAATCATTTTATTTCATTTAGAATATACCATACTTAGGATTTTTCATTTCATCTATAATATACTATGCCATTTAAATTATACCATATCATTTAGGTTGCATTATATTATCTAGATTTTGCTATGTCATTTTATTTATGTCACACATGTTCATATTCATATTTTTTTTGAAAATGTTTTGAAAAAAATAGTGATTTTCAATAAAATAAAGATATTCTCGAGTTAAAATAATTCATGAGTTCTCTGCAGGGTTTGCTGGGGAGGATATCATCAATTATCATTAATAGTGGAATATCTTCTTTTAAAATGAGAATGATTTGAAAATTTTTCCAAATAAATAAAAATTTCAATATTTTGCCACGTTTGTGAGGAAATGTAGAAAATTTTGAATTAATAAATTCGAGATTATTTTCAATTAAAAATGGAATTATTTTTCTTAAAATTGGGAATTAATTTGAAATACTAAATTTAAAATCGACTTTTTATCGAGGCTTGAGATAACACACGATAAATAAGGTACCATTTTATATGGGCATTATGGGACTGCTAATCCTTCCCCGCACGTAACCGAGTCCCGAACCCGATTCTTCGATTTTCTCTGGTTTAAAATGCAGACTTGAAATTGGTTTTAAAAATGTTTTAATTAATTTTAAAATGTTTTACAAAACCGGTTTTAATAGGTGGCCGATCACACCTAGCCAAAAAAGATTGGTGGCGACACCATGTCTTTTTTCGAGGTTGTTTTCAAACCTTTTTTTTTTATTTTAAGAAGAGTTAAGTCGACTTTTCCTCGATTTTTTTTAATGTCACGTCTAACAAATAATAAAGCCCTGCGATGAGGCTTGTTATGTTATGTTATTTTTTTAGGTTGCGACACTAGTAATAGGCAAGGGGAGGAGATATTTTTCACTCATTCGCTCTTCATTTTGGAACACAAGGTAGTAGCTAAAAATCCCTAGGGAGAAAAGGAAAGGAAGAGAGAAAAATGAGGAATGAAGAGAAGGTTGAGTGGTTTTTGGGGAAGCTTACCTAGGTAGCTTCCTTTTCCTTTTCCTTTTTTTTTTTTTTTTTTTTGTTCTTTGTTTTTCTATTCATTTCATTTTCTTTTCTTCTTCTTTTCCATATGATTTTCATTATCATTTCTACAAAAACAAAAGGTTTCTAAATGGATTTTCTAAGAGCTTTTCTTTTCCTCTTCTATTTTTTTCCCAAAAAAAAACAAGTTTTACAACATTTTTCCTTTTCCATTTCCATGGTGGCCGAAACTACTACTCTTTTTTTATGATGCTTCATGTTTTACTTTAACGTATGATGCTTGTTGATATACTGGGTTGTTTGATGTTATTTTCATCTTTTTTCATTCATGAAATGTTGAGGTTATGAGCTTGATGATATTGGTTTCATCCAAGTGATGGTTAGGCCGAATTAATATCAAAGAGGAAGCCTTGAGCCAACCTTTGTTCTTGTTGTTTATTTATGTTTTTTGCCTATATCTTGTCATTTTCACGTGCATACTTTGCTAGATATGAGTTTATTGTGGAGCATTCTTCATGTTACATATTTATTTTGCTTGTTGGAAAAGTGGTTATGACCTTGATGACCTTGGTTTCTAGCAAGTGATGGTTAGGTCGGATTAACATCCAAGAGACCAACCTTGAGCCAATCACTTCGTTTGCATTAAAACATGTTTTTAAATGATTTACAACATGATTTTGGCTAAGATCAATCAATGGTCCATAGCCAAAATATTGTTTTCCAAAGAGTTGGAAAAAGCAATGTTTTAAAGGTTGGATATGCTGATTTTGGGCAATATTATTCCTATGCATTTTTTGTCCAAATAAAAAACTGTTTTAACCTAATTTATTTCACCCTTAGCCGAACCTAAGTTTAATTTTTCAGACTTTTTTGAATTTTTTTAAGGGTTAAAATATAGTTTAGTAAAACCAGATTTTTGAAGTTAAAACAAGCTTTAAAACTAGCAAAGGTTTGGATTTTTTACACAAAGAAGGAGGGACCTAGACCTTAAAGTACTGTTTAGAGGTTGTTTTCATGGTCCTTTAATTTTTAAAAATAGGTTTTAAGAAAATCGGGTCATGGATAGTTAAACGAGCTTAAAAAGCGAGCAAAAACTTGGATTTTTACACTAAGGCTATTTTGCTATTTTGGTCTTTTCTTTTTAAAAAATTGCATCTCTTAATTTGTTTTGGCTTTCAAAATGTTTGAATCCAAGGCTCTTCTAGAGGTATTCGAATGTCAAACAATGACATTCAGATGTTCCCTTAATCTGATCAAAAATTCATGCCCGAAATCTTTCGATTTTAAAGTTCAATCTAATTTTCTTTCAAAGGTAGTCGGACATCTTTTTAGGTGTTCGGATATCATCTCTTCAAGAGAGAAACACATTTTAATAACGGTCCATTTTTATGCATTGCATATTTAAAAATGTTTTTTTCTTTTTATTTTTAATTTTGTCATAAAAACGTGCTTTTTCGATTTCGTAGACATTTGGCGAGAATTAGTTCTTAATCTTTATCGGGTTTGCCGGGGAGGTTAGAAAATTATTCAGCGCACGTGTTTATGAAATCGTAAAGTATGGTTTTCGTTTTATTTGGAATTACGTAAGTATCACAGGAAAGGATAAAGCTTTGTCGGGTCTGCCGGGGAGTTCAGTAAACTGTTCCGACGTATGCCATTTATGTAATTTCAAACATGAAAGTATATGTACATAAAAAAAAAATTCAAAGTGTTGTATGCATTTTCTATGTTCATATATATTTTGATTAATGTGCATGTCCTATACTTATGTCATTCAATAATTGATGTTCATGTGGTTATGCTGATTATGCTACTTGATAAATGATATATCATGGATTATTTTTCATGTCATGTATGCAATGTCATGAATTCTTTTGTCATGTCATAATAAGATGTATGTCATGTCATGAATTATTTGACATGTCACGTATGCCATGTCATGAATTCTTTTGCCATGTCATGAATTCTTTTGCTATGTCATGAATTTTTTTGCCATGTAATATATGCTATGTCATGAACTATTTTCCATGTTATATATGCCACGTCATGAATTCTTTTGCCATGTAATATATGCCATGTCATAATAAGATGTATGCCATGTCATTAATTTTTTTGCCATTTCATATATGTCATGTCAAGTATCATTTGCCATGTCATAATAAAATGTATGCCATGTCATGAATTATATACCATGAGATAATTAGTGGTCACATTATTTCTTTCATGTTGCATATTAATAATATTTGCATGCTCATGCTCATAATAAACGAGTTTTAATGTAAATTGATGTTTTATTAACTTTAATTTTATTTTTAATATTAGTTTTTAATTTTAATTTTATTTTTGGAATTATGAAATAAAAAAGGAAAAAATCAGAAAAAAAGAGAAAAAAGAAAGAAAAATAAAGAAAAATAAAGTTTGGATAAATCCAAACTCCTTATGGGATTAGGATTGGACTCTGAATTTAAGATAAATGTAGAAGAAAAAAAGAATTTTTATCTTGATCAGGATTAGAACTCCAGATTAAAACACCCTTGGACTCTCCTGGATTTCCCCTATATAAACACTCATAATCAACACAACCAAAATCATACAATGAACAGAGAGAATAGCAAGTAGAAATTCGGGGGAAAATGGTAGCAAAAATAGGAAGGAAATTTTTGGAGTTCTTTGATTCGAATTTTTTAGGTTCAGGGTTCTAGGAAGTAGTTTGAAGATCCTAACGGTATGAATCTAGGAAAGGGTGAGGGGAGTGTTAGGTTGGAGTTTAGGGATCATCTAACGGTTGTCGGAAGAATCGAAGGGAAGAAGGTCGCGACATTCACACTAAGATTTGAGTTTTTTGGTGTTGATTTTGTAGAATCCAACTTGATTTGGGTTTGAGGATATCGAAAGGAATTTTTTGGATATTTTTTGGGACTTTTCTGGGCGGCGACAGACTACTGCCGATTTCTGGGTTTGTGAAGAATAGTGGGCAACGTTCTTGAGCTTGGAGAAATGAGAGGTTCAGAGAAAAAGAAGATTTCTTTTTTAAGAAAGGTAAAAAAAAAAAACTGAACAAAAAAGAAATTGTGTTTTAAAAGAAGCATCAGTCGGGTCGGGTCAGGACCCGAGCGCGACTCGCGCCTGGAACCCGACTCGGATACAACTGTTTGCATTTTTTTGGGTTAATTTCTATTTTTAATTTATTGCTTTTATGTTTTGTTATTTTATTTCATGTTTATTTTGTATATGTTATTATAATTTTATATTATTATGATTTGATATTATTTGTCTTTTTATTTATTATTTCTGGACTAATTTTATTTTTGCTTGATTATTGCAGGTAAATTTTATGGCTAATTTTATCTGATTTGGTTTTTATTTTGAGTAAATTATTGTATATTTGTTTATTATTTTGTCTATTAATTTATTTGTTCATTTGTTATTTTTTATTTAGATATTTGAAACTGAGTTAAGTAATTTTTAACTGATTTTGATAATTGATGCTTAATTAAATTAAAAGAATAAATTGAGATATTTTTCCGATGATGAAATCCAAAAGGGTCACGAACGATTGACTTTTGAGAAATTTCTAGATGAGAGAACTCTCTTAAAAATTCCCCAAAATGATGGAAGAGTTTTTTAGGGATAATTTTCGATACCAAAAAGGTCAAGATTTAATTTTTGAAATAATTTATTTTCAATGATCGATTTTAAGTTATGATTTTCCATAATTAATGCTTAATTAAAATAAAAAAATAAAGTAAGATCTTTTCTGAGGACAAAATTCGAGGGGGTCACGAATGGTTGACTTTTGAGAAATTTCTAAGTGAGAAAACTCTCTTAAAAATTCTCCAGAATGATAGAAGGGTTTTTGAGGGATAATTTTCGATATTAAGGTCAAGATTTATTTTTTGAGCAAACATGAATAAAATATGAGACTTTAATGTGCAATTAATTTTGGAAGATTACACTTAGGTCTTTTTCATAAAATTTAACTTTCTCGATGACGGAGCCTCTTCAGGGGATTCTTGAATACTCTCGAGGTGAGAAAACGTTTTTAGCAATCTCTCCAGAATGATGGAAGGGAGACCTAAAAATCATTTCCAATATTTTTAACTTGAAGAATTTCAAATGAAGCTAAGATAAATAAGAGCATTTAGTTAAGACTTTTTTAAGATCATAAGACTAATTAGGTACTATCTCTAGATAGGCGTTAAGGGGGTGCTAATTCTTTCCCACACGTAACTGAACTCCCGAACCTAGCTCTGATAAGTAGACCAGAACCTATTCTTTTTAGGGTGCCTTAGTCAAGGTTAGGATTACTTTAAAAAGGAGATATTCATATAGGTTACTAATCACACCTAGTAAAATGATTAGTGGCGACTCCATTATTTGCGTCTAGCATGGTGAATTCGTATTTGGTACGTTATGACAGTTTGGCGACTCCACTGGGGACTTAGAGAGTTGTGCCATAGATTAGTCTTGTGATACCTTAGGTCTTAATAATGGGTCTTAAAAAATGCTTAGTTTTTATCTTTATCTTTATCTTTATCTTTATCTTTATCTTCATTTTAATTTTATTTTGTTATTGTGCTAACAACTCTTGTTTTCTTGTACATTGGTGGGAAAAGAATGTTTGTTATGTTTCTTCGCACACACTACATGATGCATATCATAAGCCCTATACCCGGGCTCGTCCCTTTTAAGAGGGGGTAAATTACCTACGCCCTCGTGAGGTGATAACCTCTACAATGGCTAGCGAAACACCCTCAGAGTGTAAAGTACCAAAGCTTTTGTGAGGTGATAACCTCCGCAGCGGCTTTGGAAAATACTCTCACCCAAATTAAACCCTTTAAGGTTGGAGCCTGTAATAGGTGAGGATTGGGGTGCCTTACTCATCCTCCATGGATGAAGTTAAGGAGCAGTTTGGGGACCTTTTTAGCTTGGTCAAGTATTCTAAACCTAGCATATAAACAACACTTAAGTGGTCAACTTTAGGATAGAGCCATATCAACCCTTGTATAGAGGAGAACCAGAAATTAAGACACATGAAGGAACATTTCTTACCTTTCATCGTACATATGTATTTTTTGTACTTATACCTTTCAATGATAAGATATAATGTTTAGTACTTGTTATCTTACACATGATTGTTTTGCTGGTGTACTTTTATTGATATGATGTAATGCTTCTTACCTATACATGTTATTATTTGTTGTTATACTTTTGCCCTTTCATCATTATGATATGGTGTCTAACTCTTTTATTTCTTTTCCCTTCTTCATACATCATGCATCATCATAGGACTACCTTGCCACATAACGGTTTAGATAAAAAGAATTTCCACTAAATCCATGGAAATTCTAGCAGTTTCCAAGCTTGAGTCTTCGAATAGTTTGAAACTTAGATCTGAAGCAGTCCAGCAAAGTACAGGAGATTGTCTTATAGCAGGGTATATTTCCACTCTCCCTGAGAAGGTTCATATAGATCAGACACAGAATGACCTTGGGGATTTGATCAACATCTGGAGATTTTGGAATACTACCCGACAAGAGGCATTAAAAGAGAGATATGGGATCTAGGCTTGCTGCTATCACTTGAGGTTAGCCATAACTTGATAAGGGCCATAATACAATTCTAGGATCCTTCGTACAGATGTTTCTTGTTCAATGAGGTAGACATGGTTTCGACTATTGAAGAATACTCAGTGCTACTTCGTTTGGATCCGCGAAGTCCAGAAAAGATTTATTAGAAGAAAAAGCAAGTTATCGGAAGAAGTTAGCCAATATTATGGGAGCCAGCTTGCCAAAAGCTAACAAATTTGTGAAGATAAAGGGTAAGAGTACATGCATTCCATGTAGCTTTCTGCAAGACTTCACTGTCAAACACTCAGATGAAAATGAACGTATGAAGGTGATGGCCCTAGCTATTTATGGACTTGTGATCTTTTCGAAGATATTGGGGCATGTTGAAACTGCTTTAGTGAATTTTATGGACCAAGTTCAGTACCAGATCAATGTGGCTCCAGCCATCTTAGCCGAGACTATCAAGTCGCTGAACCATTGTAGGCATACTGGGAAGGGACGTTTCATTGGATGTGTACAGTTGCTTTACATATGGATGAAAAGCCATTTTGAGTGCAAAGAGTCATAGTTTCAAAAGCCATACCTCACCACTAGCATCCCTATCAAGGAGTTTTGTGAAAGTACATGGCCTGATTCAAAGTCAAAAGAAGACTGGGTAATGATGTTGCTAGAGCTTACAAACCATCAGGTAGTCTGGAGAGCACCGTGGATGCGACATGACTCAGTACTATTTAGCTACGGGGATCAACCTTGGGTTCCTCTCTTAGGACTTTGGGGTGCCATCAGTTATTCTCCTATCATGGTACGAAGACAAGCAGGATATGAACAGTTCATGCCAATGACTTATGGACTTAACCAGGTAGATTTCTTCTATGCAGATGAAGGGGTTATCAACAAAATAAGGGAAGTTACCAAGGCATAGAAGAAGACAGTTAGAGTGGATCAAGGTAGACTTTCATGTAACATTACTCTCAAATACTCTGTATGGCATGCCAAGCGAGCAAAAGATGTTGTAATCCTTGTGAAGGAAGTTCTAATGGTCAAGCCCATGCTATAGTCCCGGACCCCATGTTGAAGATAGAATTAGCTAAGAAGAAGCTACTAAAAGAAAATGATGAACTAGGGGAAGAGAACCGAAAATTGCAGTCAAAGATAGGAGAGTTAGAAGAAGATCCGAGCAAGCAAAAGGGAAGAGCCAAGATGCTTCGATCGAAGGTTTGAAAGTTGGAGAATGACTTAGTGAAGCGAGACGGCATTATTCAGAAACTTACTGAAGATAGTGAAACTTTGAGGCTATCTTTGAAGAATATGGAAGAGGCATCTTCATCCATGACTCTGGAACTAAAACGTCTGGAAGAAGAAAATAAAGAGTCACAATCAGAAAAAAGGGAATGGGAAATAGAATGCCTAGAATTAACTATCAAGTTAATGGATCTGAAAGAAGAAAGCTCACAACTCCAAGAAGCGAATTTAAAGAAGCAAAATCTTCTGAAAAACATGTTTGACCACTTCAATGTAGCATCTTGCAAAGCAGAAGAGATGCATGATAGAATGATGGAGTTAAAGGCAAAATTGCACCTATTGCAAGAAAATGGCCAGCTTATGTTCGAACTTTTGGATGAAGCACAGTTTCATTACCGTCAGATTTTGAAGTTCCTTTGGAGGCGTTAGGATCTTTGTTTTATCATTTTTTAGGATTTTTAATATTTGTAAGGATTTTTATATTTTTATGTTTTGACTTAGAATTTTCAGAGTTAGTTGGATTCTTTATATCCTTTAGGATTTTTATTATGGTTTTATGTTTTGCCTTAGGATTGTTATGGCTTCTAGGATTTTTATGGATTTGGTGATGGATTTTTTAAAGTTTTCCAATTGAGATTCCTTTATGTACAATTTTTATGCAATGATAAAAAAATGGGACCGAACCGACAGGTTCGACCAGTTCAACCGAGAACCAACAGGTCCGGTGGTTCAACATCATAGGCAAAATCGGAAAACTATTGAACTGGCAAGAACCGAGAATTAGGAATCAAAAATATCGGTAAAAATCCAATAAAATCGGATATGATAATTATTTTATTAATTTTGGGCTTTTCTAAAATGGAATAAAATTGGGCTTTTTAACTTACTGATTCAGGCCTTACTATTACTATCTAAGCCCTTAGCCTTAGGGAAAATAATTGATTGAATTTTTTTTTCTTCATCGCATTTGTTTCAAGCCTTCCAAGTTCCTTCCTCTCCTCCATCCAGGCAAGGCAATAGGCAAGGCAACTCCTCTTGAGTCTTGATTCGGGCTTCACTTAATCAGATCAAGATTAATTAGATCTTCTCTTCTCTCTTCTCTAGATTAGTTAGATCCTGCACCTTGAGTTTTTTTATTTCAAAACTGTTACAGAAGAAATAGGATTGACCTGTAATTTATTTGCAGTAGATTTTATGTTCATAATGCATATAAAATTTTACTAGTTTCTCTACATCTACATATAGATATAGTGCTTGCCGGATCCATAAGCATGACTTGATAAATGTTGGCTTTCTTGAATTTTTTTTTGAAAAACAAATCAATTAGGCTAAAACATATTGCAGAAGAATTTCTTGAAAAAGTTCAACTAAAAGCAACCTGTATTGGCAATTGTCATGGTTACCACTTACTATTTAATTCAAAAGAGCATCCATTAACAACTTTTTTTTTTGAATCTTTTGAATAATTCTTAATTTTTGTTTTTTTTAATTTTTTTGTCATAATTGAACCGGGAACCAGAGGTCCAACCGGTTTTACCTCCGATCCTATTTTTTATTCCTTGTTGTTATGTGGTTGATATTCCTTCATATACATGTCATCCATACATACATGTGCACCATTATTCTAACTTTAAATTTTTGAACATGACATCCTGACTTGAGGAATTTTGATAAAGGTTCAAGGATAGCTCGGAATCAGAATCTTCGAGATAGTTCGTTCGTCATCCTTATAATACTAGATCAAAAGCTAGAGTAATGGCCCAAGAGCAAGCCTCAAGGATAGATAGGGTGGAACAGGCTCAAGATGAAATTAGAGAATAATTAAGTAGATTGATGGAAATGATGAGGAGTTTGAAAGGGAAGAATAAGGCAGATGAAGCCAGCTCTCAAGTGAAGAACCAAAATGTGGATGAAGCTTTGTATCCACCAGGTTTCGACCCTTCTCAGGTTCAAGTGCCCCAACGAGTACAATCGCAACGACCATTCTTCATGGGAGGATTCAACTATCCATATGCTCAACCTCAAGTCTCGGGATATACCATTCCTGCCCTTGGGACAAAGACATATCCTGTTCAAGTTCCAGACTTAGATGATCCCAAAGAGCAAGAGAGACTGAAAGTAGTTGAAGCGGTTGAGTCTCACAAGATGAATCTCATTGAAGAAACACTCTGGACTATTGAGGGGTTAGATTTCTATGGGTCCATCGACGCTGAAGGGTTTTGTCAGTGCCACATGTGGTGATCCCGCCTAAGTTCAAGACTCATGATTTCGAGAAATATGATGGGACCAAGTACCCCATATCTCATATCACCATGTACTGCCGAAAGATGACTGCTCACACTAAAGATGACAAGCTGCTTGTCCATATTTTCCAGGACAATCTTACAGGTTCTGCTACTAGGTGGTATGTCCAGCTTGATAAGAACCTTTTTTGTACTTGGAAGGAGTTAGCTAAGGCATTCATCAATTAGTACAAACACATTGTTCACATGGCCCCTGATCGTTTATCTTTGCAAAACATGGAAAAAAAGTCAATAGAAAGTTTCAAGGACTATGCTCAGAGATGGAGAAATATTGCTGCCTAGATTCAACCATCTCTAATCGAGAAAGAGACCACTGTATTATTTGTTAGCACTCTTAAGGCCCCGTACTATGACAGAATGATTGGAAATGCCATGAAGAATTTTGCTGATATGGTAATTTTCGGTGAAATTGTAAAGAACGCCATCAAGAGTGGTAAGATTGAAGGAGGGAAGTCCACTGCAAAAGAGAGTGGTACTGTAACAACCGAGGTTACGTATAATCATGTAAAGTTAAATCCCGAAATTTTTTAAGGACAAACTTGGAAATTTGTAAGAAGTTATAAGTGAAGGAAATAAAAGAAGAAAGGATCAAAATGAACATATTAAAAAAGTTTAGGGGCTAAATGGTTATTTATAAAAAGTTGAGGGACTAATATGCAATTATCCCAAAAACAAAACAAAATATCACTTATCTTCATCTTTCTCTCCCGAAAACACTAGAATTCAGCTTCTCTTCTTCAAGTGGCAGCCGGCCACTCCCATCCTCTCTCTCTCTCAAATTTCTCTTCAAGTATTCCACCATAATCTCAACAACAATTACATCCAAGGTTAGTTTCTTGATAAATTCTTCATTTTCTTTAGATATTCTACTTAAGCATGCTAAGATCTTTGCTCCATAAACATTTTAAGGTCTGAAATCCATCTATTAAGTATGAATTTTACTCAACTTGGTAAGAATTAAAAGGATTTGAAAGCATGAACAAGAAAATAGGAAGAAAAAGCAAAACAGGGGAATCTGAGCATGCTTACTGTTCGGATTTTCTGGGTTCGGCACATTTGGGTTTATATTTTTTTGATATTTTTCCTAGAAACTAGACTTCAATATGAGAATTTTGGTTTTTGAATCACCCAAAACCGATCAGCGGTTAAAAAGATAAAATTCGGTGAAGTTGGCTGTTCTGTGTTGATCCCTCTTTCAGCATAGTTTCGGGTTTTATCAAATTTGATCAAAATCTTGTTCTAATTGTATAAGTTAGTTATTTTCTTCATAAATTAGACTTATTGGTGCCAAACTCAAGTTATGATTTTCTAATCTTACTTGATATTAAGGAATTTATTGCTTAAGATTATTATAGTACTATTGATGGTTATGGATTATGAAAATCTCTAAGGCATGGAATACTAGAAAGGAATTTGATAAGGACATGAATATGGAGTTGAATATTTGGAGAAAATGATTATGGAAATGATATTAAAAATTTGGGATATGTTGTTTTGAGTATGAGGAATTAGTATTGACCTTGAGGGAAGATTATGAGACTTAAGTTGCATTCAAAATTGTGTAATGCTTTGAGCATGTATAGATACTAATTATTGTTAATCTCTAGGCCACGTAGATCCGACGTCACCTATGGATCCCGAAGTTTCAGGTCGAGGTGTACAGTGAGATCATCTCAAGGATTGTGAGTAGACGACAACTATAGTTATTTGAAATTTCTTTAATTATAATTATATATATATTTTTTTGCATATATATTTATTTTACTTATTAAAGGTATATACGATATTTAATCATATGAATTGATTTGTTATTAAAGTAGTTTTATTTCAAGAAATATTATATCGAGTAAGTTGGTTGATTTTATGAAATATGATTTTACATAGAATTTGACGTACATGGTTTTGGCTTCACCTGACTTAATGTATGAGATTATTTCCTTGACCGGAATACGGGAGCTGCGTGCTACGCCTTTGTGGCGGGAGCCACCTCCAGAGTCCCCATTCCGTGATATTAGACCGGAATACGGGAGCTGCGTGCTACGCCTTTGTGGCGGGAGCCACCTCCAGAGTCCCTATTCCGTGATATTATACTGGGGTATGGGAGCTGCGTGCTACGCCTTTGTGGTGGGAGCCACCTCCAGAGTCCCTATCCCATTATATTTGCCTTTTGGGGGCACATCATAGTGACACATATGCCTTTGGGGCGTCCTATGGTGGTATTGGCCTTTGGGGCCGGCTACTAGTATGCCTACATGGATATTGCTTGGTTATTTCATGGATGTACTCTTATGCAGGACAGAAAGTTGGAGCCCAATTATACGGAACTTGATTTACTTTACAGATTTTATTCATTGATTTAATATTATAATATTGTTATACATTTGAAAACTTTGCTACGTCTTTGAATTACTCATTATGATTTTATTATTATTTATTTTGAAAATGTCTATTATGTTTTAAAGGATTATAATCATAGTTTTCAAATGTTTTAAAAGTTGTTTACTCACTGAGATATTCATATATCTCACCATTTCATATTCTCATTTTCAGGTGATAGTTAGGTGTTGGGATTGCAACCTTCCTCTATTCTCTGCTTCAAATAGTATTGTGACGTGGTGGGCATCATAGTAAAAAAATTTATTGAAGTCTTGATCTTTTGATGTTTTTATCTAGTAAACCTTGCTGAGATAGGTTTACTTTTGGATATATTGTATATATTTGAAGATATGAGAGAATAGATCAATATGTTTTGATTTGAGCATAAATTGATCATGGAAATTTTTTTTGAATATATATAGATATATGTGATAATAGTATTGAGGAATATTGCTGGTTGAGGATATGAATTGAATGTTATTTGCAGGAGGATTATCGTTGAGATAGAAAGGAAACTCTGCCGGATTTTAGGTAGATTATCCGGAAAGGGTGTTACAATTTGGTATCAGAGCAAGGTTATAGGTCCTGTAGACTTAGGAACTGTTTGTTGAAGTATTAAAATATTGTCACATGTGCAAAAAATCAGACACGATGCCACCACGTCGAAGAGGAAGGCCTAGAATCAATCCCCTAGCCCAAAATAGGGATAGGAATAGAAATGTGAATGTTGATGAGCAAATTGGAGAACAAGCTTCAGCTGCTGGTTCATCCTCTGTTGCTGCACCCTCAGCAGCACCTCCAGCAGCTGATCTTAATTTAGCTGAGGCAGTTGCGGCCTTGGCAAGAGTAATTCCCGCTTTGACTGCCCCAACTGAAAAAAATGATAGTTGATTACTGTAAGGATCTGAAGAATATGGGTTGCAAGATTTTCACGGGGTCTTTGGAATCAGATTTAGCCTGGTCATGGCTAAAAAAAAAAAAAAAATTGAGACTACTTCCATTACTCTTCAGATTCCCGAGCCTATGAGGTTACTATGTGCGGTGCAATTTTTGGAGGATCATGCACACACATGGTGGAAAACTATAGTGCAAAGGTATGCTGGACGTCCTGCCATAACCTGGGCAGATTTTCGAAGAGAGTTTGAAGAAAAATACTATTCTCGGGCCTTGCGGGAAAAGAAATGGATTGAGTTTATGAATTTAAAACAGGGTGGTATGTCAGTTCAGAGTACGAGCAAAAATTCAGTGAACTATTAGAATTTTCTCCATCGATAGTAGCCAACGATGCTGATAGATGCAAGAAATTCCAAGATGGGCTACATGTTAGTATTCAAGATAGGTTGACGACCCTGGATACAGATGACTTTAATAAATGGGTCAACATGGCAATCAAAGCTGAACAGAATCTGAAAGAAATGAAAGATAGAGAAGAGATGTTCAGAAAAAGAAAATGACAATCCTCCAGTGAGGACATGAGGCCTAAGAAAAGTTATGTAGAAAGCAGTGTCAGTGGTTCCAAACCCTTGAGATTTCAGGAGGGATTAGACAGAAAACCTATTAGTGGTTCTTCTAGTAGATTTATCATTGGACCTCAACAGCAGACTAGATTGCCACCTGGGAGGTCAGGAGGATCTCGTACATTGACTTATCCTCAGTGTCCCCATTGTGGGAAGAATCACCCTGGTGAATGTTGGAGACTACAGGGTGTGTGTTTTTACTGCAAAGAACCGAGACACATGAAACGGGATTGTCCCAAGCTGGAGAACAAGGGAGTTACTAGTCAGTTGTCAGTGGGTCAAAGAGAAAGGACCCAACCTACTGCTGCACATCAGCCGACAGCAGTTAGAGATAGAATTGGGGTACAATTTCAAGTTGGTTCATCTACTGGCCCTCGACAGAGTGGACAGTCTGGTAGACCTCGAACTACAGCCAGAATTTATGCTATGACCCAACAACAGGCTCAGGCTACTCCTGAAGTGGTTACAGGTACTCTCCCAATTTCTAAGGCAAATGCTAGGATCTTAATAGATCCAGGTGCAACTCATTCTTTTGTTGCTAATTCATATGTCATGCATTTGGGTAGAGAGCCTAGGAGATTAGACATCCCTATGGTCGTTAGTACCCCAATGGGAGAAACTTTGAAAATTGATGTGGTTTATCCGGATTGTACCGTTATGGTTCAGGAGCATGAATTACCAGTTAATTTGTTTCCATTAGGAATGTATGATTTCGATGTGATTTTGGGAATGGATTGGTTGTCTAAAAACAATGCAGTGATAGATTGTTTTTCCAAAACTGTGACTTTTAAGAAGTCAGAAGATTTGGAGTTTACTTTTCAAGGAGAAAGGAAAGTTTTACCTTCTTGCCTTATCTCCAAGATGGCAGCCAATAGATACTTGCAAAAAGGGTATTCTGCTTACCTTGCTTATGTGATTAACAAGGACATACATGAGGCAAAGTTGGAAACTATACCTGTGGTCAAAGAGTTTCCTGAGATCTTTCCTGAAGAATTGGTCGGTTTACCTCCTGACAGGGAATTGGAGTTTACTATTAACTTAATCCCTGGCAGTGCTCCTATTTCTCAGGCACCCTATAGAATGGCACCTTCGGAGCTAAAGGAATTGAAAGTGCAGTTGCAAGACCTAGTCGATAGAGGTTTCATTCGGCCTAGTACTTCACCTTGGGGAGCACCGGTTTTATTTGTAAAGAAAAAGGATGGATCTTTACGATTGTGTATCTACTACCGGCAATTGAACAAGGTCACCATTAAGAATAAGTATCCTTTGCCAAGGATTGATGACTTGTTTGATCAGTTGCAAGGTGCAAGTGTGTTCTCCAAAATAGACCTAAGATCGGGTTATCATCAATTGAAGATTAAAGAATCTGATATTCCAAAGACTGCTTTTAGAACTCGATATGGTCATTATGAATTCTTAGTTATGCCTTTTGGGCTAACTAATGCACCTGCAGTCTTTATGGATTTGATTAATAGGGTGTTTCGGCCCTACTTAGATAAATTTGTTATTGTTTTCATCGATGACATCCTAGTTTATTCCAGGAATAAGAATGATCATGTAAGCCATTTGAGAACGGTGTTGCAGACTATGCGTGAAAAGCAACTTTATGCCAAATTTTCCAAGTGTGAATTCTGGCTAGACAAAGTAGCATTCCTTGGTCATGTAGTATCTAAGGAAGAGATTTTTGTAGATCCACAAAAGATAGAAGCTGTAGTTGCTTGGGAAAGACCCACTAATGTCACAAAGTTAGGAGCTTTCTCGGATTGGCAGGGTACTATCGAAGATTCGTGGAAGGATTTTCCATGATTGCCTCTCCTTTGTCAAAACTAACAAGAAAGCATGCTAAGTTTGAGTGGACTGACGAATGTGAGCAAGCTTTCCAAGAGCTCAAGCGTAGATTGACCACAGCACCAGTTCTTACACTACTATCAGGGACTGGAAGCTTTATGGTATACAGTGATGCCTCGAGGTGAGGTTTGGGTTACGTTTTGATGCAACATGGGAAGGTGATAGCTTATGCTTCTCGACAACTGAAACAGCATGAGCAAAACTATCCCACTCATGATTTAGTGTTGGCGGCAGTGGTGTTGCACTGAAAATTTGGAGGCATTATTTATTTGGAGAAAAATGTACAATCTACACTGATCATAAGAGTCTGAAATATCTGATGGATCGGAAAGAATTAAATTTCAGGCAAAGGAGATGGTTGGAATTGATAAAAGATTATGACTGTGTAATTGGCTATCACCCAGGAAAGGCCAATGTAGTGGCCGATGCTCTTAGTAGAAAGTCTTCTAGTTCTCTTGCTCATATCCGAGCAATTCAGAAATCCTTACAAAATGATTTGAAGTCTTTACCTTTAGAATTGATGATTGATGAGAATAATCTCCTGATAGCCCACTTGAAGGTTAAACCGATTCATATTGATTGGATACGTGAAGCACAGAATAATGACCCTATGCTGGTAAAGTTAAAGCAAGAAGTAAGGGATAGTGTGAGGACTGACTTTCAAATAAAAGATGAGGATGTATTGATAATTAAAAATAGGCTTTGTGTGCCTCAGGATGAAGAACTCCAGAAGGTGATTTTGGAGGAAGCTCATAATGCACCATATGCGTTACATCCTGGTAGTGTGAAGATGTATCGAACCTTAAGAGAACATTATTGGTGGCAAGGTATGAAATGGGACATAGCTGAGTTTGTTTCTAGATGCTTGGTATGCCAACAAATTAAAGCCGAGCATCAAAAACCTTATGGAAAATTGAACCCCCTACCTATTCCTCAATGGAAGTGGGAAGATATTACTATGGATCTCATTTCGGGATTGCCAAGAACACAGTCTGGTTATGATAGCATTTGGGTGATTGTTGATCGTTTGACAAAATCAGCTCACCTTTTGCCAGTCAAGAAGACTTTTTCCATGGAAAGACTGGCTAAACTTTATGTGAACGAAATTGTTAGGTTACATGGTGCCCCAGTATCAATTGTATCTGATCGAGACCCCCGATTCACATCTCGATTTTGGCCAAGTTTGCAGAATGCTATGGGCACTAAACTCAAGTTCAGTACTGCTTTTCATCCTCAGACAGATGGGCAATCTGAACGGACAATTCAAATTTTGGAAGATATGCTCAGATCTTGTATTATGGAATTCAAAGGAAACTGAGATGAACACTTGCCTCTAGCAGAATTTGCGTATAACAATAGTTATCAGTCCAGCATCGACATGGCTCCGTTTGAAGCTTTATATGGAAGGAAGTGCAGAACTCCGGTGTGTTGGGATGATACAGATGAAAGGAAATTACTAGGTCCAGAAATTGTTATGATGACTGCAGACAAAGTTAAGGTAATTCGGGAAAAGATAAAAATAGCTCAAGATCGACAAAAGAGCTATGCAGATAATCGGAGAAAAGATTTAGAGTTTGAAGTTGGTGATATGGTGTTTTTAAAAGTGACTCCTTGGAAAGGAGTAATCCGGTTTGGAAGACGAGGAAAGTTGGGCCCTCGATATATAGGGCCGTATGAGATCATTGAACGGATTGGCCCAGTTGCTTATAGATTGTCCTTACCAGAAGAATTGTCATGAATTCATAATGTGTTCCATGTTTCTATGCTCCGAAAGTACATTTTCGATTCTTCACATATATTGAAGGACTTGCCTATGGAAATTGAGGAAATTTTAACTTATGAAGAGCAGCCGGTTGAGATTTTGGATAGAAAGGACCAAGTTCTAAGGACTAAGACTATTCCATTAGTGAAAGTTCTTTGGAGGAATCATTCATATGAAGAAGCTATATGGGAAAGGGACGAAGATATGCGGACTCAATATTCTCACTTGTTCAATCAAGTTGGTAAGTAAATTTCGAGGACGAAATTTTTCTAAGGGGGGTAAGTTGTAACAACCGAGGTTACGTATAATCATGTAAAGTTAAATCCCGAAATTTTTTAAGGACAAACTTGGAAATTTGTAAGAAGTTATAAGTGAAGGAAATAAAAGAAGAAAGGATCAAAATGAACATATTAAAAAAGTTTAGGGGCTAAATGGTTATTTATAAAAAGTTGAGGGACTAATATGCAATTATCCCAAAAACAAAACAAAATATCACTTATCTTCATCTTTCTCTCCCGAAAACACTAGAATTCAGCTTCTCTTCTTCAAGTGGCAGCCGGCCACTCCCATCCTCTCTCTCTCTCAAATTTCTCTTCAAGTATTCCACCATAATCTCAACAACAATTACATCCAAGGTTAGTTTCTTGATAAATTCTTCATTTTCTTTAGATATTCTACTTAAGCATGCTAAAATCTTTGCTCCATAAACATTTTAAGGTCTGAAATCCATCTATTAAGTATGAATTTTACTCAACTTGGTAAGAATTAAAAGGATTTGAAAGCATGAACAAGAAAATAGGAAGAAAAAGCAAAACAGGGGAATCTGAGCATGCTTACTGTTCGGATTTTCTGGGTTCGGCACAGTTGGGTTTATATTTTTTTGATATTTTTCCTAGAAACTAGACTTCAATATGAGAATTTTGGTTTTTGAATCACCCAAAACCGATCAGCGGTTAAAAAGATAAAATTCGGTGAAGTTGGCTGTTCTGTGTTGATCCCTGTTTCAGCATAGTTTCGGGTTTTATCAAATTTGATCAAAATCTTGTTCTAATTGTATAAGTTAGTTATTTTCTTCATAAATTAGACTTATTGGTGCCAAACTCAAGTTATGATTTTCTAATCTTACTTGATATTAAGGAATTTATTGCTTAAGATTATTATAGTACTATTGATGGTTATGGATTATGAAAATCTCTAAGGCATGGAATACTAGAAAGGAATTTGATAAGGACATGAATATGGAGTTGAATATTTGGAGAAAATGATTATGGAAATGATATTAAAAATTTGGGATATGTTGTTTTGAGTATGAGGAATTAGTATTGACCTTGAGGGAAGATTATGAGACTTAAGTTGCATTCAAAATTGTGTAATGCTTTGAGCATGTATAGATACTAATTATTGTTAATCTCTAGGCCACGTAGATCCGACGTCACCTATGGATCCCGAAGTTTCAGGTCGAGGTGTACAGTGAGATCATCTCAAGGATTGTGAGTAGACGACAACTATAGTTATTTGAAATTTCTTTAATTATAATTATATATATATTTTTTTGCATATATATTTATTTTACTTATTAAAGGTATATACGATATTTAATCATATGAATTGATTTGTTATTAAAGTAGTTTTATTTCAAGAAATATTATATCGAGTAAGTTGGTTGATTTTATGAAATATGATTTTACATAGAATTTGACGTACATGGTTTTGGCTTCACCTGACTTAATGTATGAGATTATTTCCTTGACCGGAATACGGGAGCTGCGTGCTACGCCTTTGTGGCGGGAGCCACCTCCAGAGTCCCCATTCCGTGATATTAGACCGGAATACGGGAGCTTCGTGCTACGCCTTTGTGGCGGGAGCCACCTCCAGAGTCCCTATTCCGTGATATTATACTGGGGTATGGGAGCTGCGTGCTACGCCTTTATGGTGGGAGCCACCTCTAGAGTCCCTATCCCATTATATTTGCCTTTTGGGGGCACATCATAGTGACACATATGCCTTTGGGGCGTCCTATGGTGGTATTGGCTTTTGGGGCCGGCTACTAGTATGCCTACATGGATATTGCTTGGTTATTTCATGGATGTACTCTTATGCAGGACAGAAAGTTGGAGCCCAATTATACGGAACTTGATTTACTTTACAGATTTTATTCATTGATTTAATATTATAATATTGTTATACATTTGAAAACTTTGCTACGTCTTTGAATTACTCATTATGATTTTATTATTATTTATTTTGAAAATGTCTATTATGTTTTAAAGGATTATAATCATAGTTTTCAAATGTTTTAAAAGTTGTTTACTCACTGAGATATTCATATATCTCACCATTTCATATTCTCATTTTCAGGTGATAGTTAGGTGTTGGGATTGCAACCTTCCTCTATTCTCTGCTTCAAATAGTATTGTGACGTGGTGGGCATCATAGTAAAAAAATTTATTGAAGTCTTGATCTTTTGATGCTTTTATCTAGTAAACCTTGCTGAGATAGGTTTACTTTTGGATATATTGTATATATTTGAAGATATGAGAGAATAGATCAATATGTTTTGATTTGAGCATAAATTGATCATGGAAATTTTTTTTTGAATATATATAGATATATGTGATAATAGTATTGAGGAATATTGCTGGTTGAGGATATGAATTGAATGTTATTTGCAGGAGGATTATCGTTGAGATAGAAAGGAAACTCTGCCGGATTTTAGGTAGATTATCCGGAAAGGGTGTTACAGGTACTTCCAAGAAGAATGAAGCTGATGTTCAAGCCGTTGCATATCGAGGGCAACAAATGAGAGGCTATATCCCACAACCCATGTACCAACCTTACTACCCAAACACAAATACCATTGCTCCTATCCCATACACTTATTCCGCTACACCACCATAAACCTTTGACTGAATTTTTGCCCCAAACCGCTAGTTCCTCTAGTCAGACCACCAATACGAACCAATTAGCCCATAAACAGCCCAAGAGGTCCACGAGCTGGCCAAGAAAGAACACCTATTGATCCAATTCCCATGTCCTATATAGATTTACTTCCAGACCTTATCAAGAATCACCTTATTGCACCTGTACACTTGGAGCCTTTGAAACCTCCACATCCTAGGTGGTATGATCCTAATGCCCGATGTGACTACTATTTAGGGAATATTGAACACTCTATGAAAAATTACATAGCATTGAAGTATAAAGTACAAGGTTTTATCAAGGTCGATTTGATAAACTTTGAGGAGAAAGATGGGCCAAATGTTAGTGGTAATCCTCTCTCGAATCATGTCGGGCCAGCGGTCAATGCTCTAGGAGATGATAAGATCACCGTCATCAAAAGAATTATGGATGAAGTCACAACTTCGATGGACCATATTTTTGATGCTTTGGTCAAAGCCGACATGATTCGTCCAGTAACGGTCAATTCAAGTACTCAACATGGGAGGTATGACCCAAGTAAGACTTGTAAGTATCACATGGGGGCAGTTGGTCATTCTATTCAGAACTGTGTTGAGTTTCAGCGAGAATTACAAAAATTGATGGATTTCTCTCAAATTGAATTCTATGAGGAATATGGGGCAGATGAAATTAACGTCATGATTGAAGAATCTTCATTGCCCATTGTAAAACCAATAACGTTCTTCTATGAGAAAATGACAAGTCAGATTGAAAGTGAGAAGCCTGTTATTACAATTAGTGTCCCAAGCCCTTTTTCATACCAAAACGATAAGGCAGTACCTTGGAGGTATGGATGTGATGTCATAACTCAAGATGCAAATGGTGGTTCAGTCATGATTAACTTTGATGCCGCCAAGACTGCAAATTTGACTAGAGTAGGAGGTATGACCAGGAGTGGGCGTTGTTATTCACTCGAAATACTTGTAAGAGACAAGAAAGGTAAAGCAAAATAAGGACAAGAGAATGAAGAATCAGGAAGTAAGACAAACCTATTGGTGGTTTAAGATGTTGAGTATAAGAAGCCTGTAACTGAGAAAGAAGCTTGTGAGTTTTGTAAGCTGATAAAAATAGTGAGTATAGTGTTGTGGAACAGTTTAACAAAATTCCAGCCTGAATTTCACTGTTGTCTTTTGCTGTTGAATTCTAAACCCCGTAGAGAGGCTTTGTTAAAGGTGCTGAACAAGGCATATGTGGCTTACAACATTTCTGTGGAGAATGTGAATCACATTGCAAGGAATCTGGTAGCTGCTAACTTTATAACCTTTAATGATGACGAGATCCCTCCAGAAGGTAGAGGAAGTACTAAAGCCCTCCATATCACAGTCAAATGCAAGATCCATGTTACGGCTAAAGTTCTTATTGATAATGTTCTTCCATTAATGTCATGCCAATGTCTACATTAACCAAATTTCCAATTGATGTGTCTCACCTTCAACCCAGTCATATGATTGTGAGAGCTTTTGATGGAACTCGTCGAGAGGTTTTGGGGGATATTGAAATGCCTTTGAAAATTGGTCCTTGCACTTTCAATATAAAGTTTCGAGTTATGGAGATCTCCCCATCTTATAGTTGTTAGTTGGGAAAGCCTTGGATTCACATGGCAGGAGCAGTCCCATCTTCACTACACCAAAAAGTCAAGTTCGTTATAGAAGACTATCTTGTGTGTGTATCAGAGGAAGAAGATTTGTTGGTAACAAAGTCCCTAACCACTCCTTATGTGGAGGCAGCTGGTGAAGCACTGGAATGTTCATTCAGATCTTTTGAGTTTATTAATGTGACCTATGTGGGTGAAGGGTCTAAGATGCCTGCTCCACGTCTTTCTGGAATTGCTAGCATATTGTTCAAGCAAACTATTTGAATGGGCTGGAATGTTGGATTCGGATTAGGGAAGCATCTTCAAGGGATCAGGGAGCTGCCAGTGATACGAGAAAACAAGGAAAGGTTTGGGATAGGTTACAAGCCGACCAGGAAGGATAGAGAGGTGATTGAAGCTGAGAAAAGGGAAAGGAGGATGGCTGGCGTGATAGGGTATGAGTGGGAGCCAAAGAAGTTGGTAATTCCTTATCTTTATTGTATTTTTCGTTCAGGATGATGTATTTACCCTGATGTGTCCCTACTAAGTTTAGAAGGATCTTTTTTAGACCTTTCAATTCAAGTGGTAGAGAAAGGAGGAATGAAGTCTGATAATGAAGAAGATTTGTTTGTGTACCCATGTCCACCAGAAATGGAGTTGGGTAATTGGAAAATGACAAAGTTGTCGGTTATCCTTGAATCTCATAAAATGTAATGCAGTGAGTCAAGTCCTTAAATGCTCATGCCCAAGGGTATTAAGGATGGTCTTTTATGTATGGGCTAGTTTATTTTTTATTATTTTAATAAAAAAATAGTGTGATGCATTTTGATTCCCCTTTTCATTCATCTTTGCCATTTCTTTCTTCTTCGCATACCAATATATATTCTTTCAATTTCATTCAATTTCAAGATTCCAAGTAATGAATATAAAGACAATCTTAACAATAATTCGGGATTCAATTTTGAAAATTCGGTTCATGTTGGTGAATTTGATAACGAAGAGGATTCAGATGATTATACTTTGTCTCCGGATTTGTTGAGATTAATGGAACAAAAAAAGAAACCTATTGAGCCACATCAAAAGGTTACTGAGATGATCAATTTGGGAGATGAAGAGAATATAAAAGAAGTTAAAATCGACGCATCATTGCTGCCTATTCAAAAAGATTAGAAGAATTGCTTAGAGAATTTGTAGATGTGTTCACATGATCATACAAAGACATGCCGGGTTTGGATACATATATTGTGGAGCACAAGCTGTCTTTGAAGCCAGAATGCAAGCCAGTGCAGCAAAAGTTGAGATGGATGAAGCCAGAAATGTTGTTGAAGATCAAAGAAGAGGTGAAAAAGAAGTTTGATGCAGGCTTTCTGGAGGTAGAAAAATACCGAGAGTGGGTAGCCAACATAGCCCGGTTCCTAAGAAAGATGGGTGTCGCAACCCCCTTTAAAAATGTTATCGAAAAATCTACCCCGTCATAGGACAACCGACATTTGTTAAAGGTGTGACGTTGGAAAAAATAGAGGAAAAGACGAACTAATTCCTCTTGAAATAAAGGTTGAGAGGGTTTGAAAACGACCTCGTGAAAGAAATGGAGTCGTCACCAATCTTTTTTGGCTAGGTGTGATCGGCCACCTATTAAAATCGATTTTTGTAAAACATTTTAAAATTAATTAAAACATTTTTTAAAACCAAATTTGAAGTCTGCGCTTTGAACCAGAGAAAACAAGTGCGGGTTCGGGAGTCGGTTACGTGCGAGGAAGGATTAGCACCCCCACAAGGGCCGTATAAAATAGTACCTTATTAGTCATGTGTTATCTCGAGTCTCGGTGAAAGTCGATTTTAAATTTTGTGTTTAAAAATAATTCCCTTAAAAAAATCATATTTATTTGAAAATGATCCGGAATTTATTAACATAAAAGTTCCCATATTTCCCGACAAACTCGACAAAACATGGAATTTTTCCTTGATTTTGAAATTCTTCGAATCACCCTCGTTTTTGGAAAAAAGAAATTCCGTTGTTAATGATAATTGATGATATTTTGCCCGGCAGACCCAGCAGAGAACTCATGAATTATTTTAACTCAGGAATAATCTTGTTTTATGAATTTTTTTTTTTATGTATTTTAAAATCATAAAAAAAATGACCATGAATATGCAAAAATATTACTAAGATTAAAATTAAACAAACGTGCATATTTATCATGGCAAACATTTTATTATGACATGGTAAAAGAATAACATGGCATGCTTGACATGGCAAAATCTAAATGACATAGACAAAAGAATTAATGACATGGCATATGAAATAATGACATGGCATGCTTGGCATGGCAAAAATCTAAATGACATGACATGCTTGACATGGCCAAATCCTATTATGGCATAGCAAAATAAATCATGACATGGCATACAAAGAGATCATATTGACAAAAATCACAAAATGACATCATCATAAAATATTCATAATCACATCATGATTACATGCACACATCATCATTTTGAAATTGATTTTTTAGGTGAGGAATCACATAAAATGGCATATGTCGAAAAATATTACCATACTCCCCAACAAACCCGGCAAAGCTTGGAAAATAATTCTTTCATATGACATTTATATGATTTCGAGTAAAATGAAAACCATACCTTTCGATTCTATAAACACATGCGTTGAATAATTTCCTAACCTCCCCAGTAAACCCGACAAAGATTAGGAACTAATTCTTGCCAATGTTTAGGAAACCGAGCAGCACGTTTTTATGCCAAATTAAATAAAAACATTTTTAAATATGCAATGCATGAAGATGTATTTCTCTCTTGAAGTAAGGATATCCGTATACCTAAAGAAGGTATCCGACTACCTTTGAAAGAAACTTAAATTGGATTTTTTAAAAACCGAATGACTTTGGGCTCGGATAAAAAAATTGGAATTTTTGGAGAAAAAGGGCGATGGCCGAATCCCCTCTAAAAAAGGCTCTAGTTTCCTATCTCTTGAAACCCGGGTTTACTACCCATGACTCGATTTTTGTAAAATCGATTTTTATCCTTGAGATACCATAGAAAACAACCTAAAACAATAGCTAATGACTCCAATTAGACCCTTCCTTTTACAAATAAAAAAAAAGAGAAAATTATTAGTTTCGAGAAAACTCATTTTAATTCCAACAACCAGTTTTAGAAAACTATTTTTCTACCCCTTATAAAAAATTCAAAAAAATCTGAGAAAATCAGTTTAGACTTGAAACATGATGGTATTTATGAGGAAAAATCAGCTTTAAAATTGGACTAAAAATGCCTTGACCGAAATTGCATTAAAATCAGAATAGTAGACTAAAATCTATTTTACCGAAAACCATTTTTCCACCCTTGATAAAAAATTCTAAAAATATTAGAAAAAATATCAGAGGCTCCTCTAAGGGTCTACTAAATATGGTTAAAAATATTTTATTTTGAAAAAAGGAACTTAGTGAAAAAATTGCTCGAAGTCAGAATATCCAACTTAACAACTTGTTACTCTTCCAACTAGTTTGCAGAAAAGATTTTAGCTAGAGATCATTGACTGATCTTAGCCAAAAATCATGTTGAGAATGGTATGTGTAGACACCTAATTTTGTCCAGACCACTAAAACAGGTATGTTTTCTTCCTAAATTGATGTTTCAGAATGCAAAAGGACTTTTCTTATCCTGCACGTGGTACTCAATGACTTAGTCTAAGAAAGCGGGCATAAAAAGTCAAACTTCGAAAAGTAACCCCGAAAAATTCAACCCCGAAAAGTCAACTACTGAAAAATTTAGCCCACTGTCAAAATCAAGATTTGAAGTTCAATTGAAAAATGGTGAAAGAATTTTGATAATCTGAGGTCTACATTGAAAGATATGGAGTTCGAAAGTTGGGTTACGAAATTTCAATAGAAAGGAAACCCTAGTTCAGGAAATTTGGGGAAAAGTGCTTAACCGATCAAATTGGTCAAAATTGAAGGTCCCAAATGAAAGATAAGTACTGACTATGGGTAATGGAGAAGCTACTCGGAAGAAAAACTAAAACAAAAGTCAATTCAGAAAAAAATCGAGCATTAGGGTTTTTAGTGGATTTCGGTGAAATTTGGAAGAATTACAGAAATGGCCCGATTTGGTAAAACTAAAGCCCTTAATTGATGAGGAGTGGTTAAACAAGGACAGCCCAAGGTTCAGTTTGAAGAAAATCTGAAAATCGGACTTGTTTTGAGCAAAACCGGGCTTCGGAGGCAAAAGAGCAAAATTGGAAAATCTTGGAAAAATAGCAAATGAGTTCCAAAAATTTTGAAAATTTGCAGATCTCACTCTTAAATTATTTGGAAGAGATTGGCAAGAGAAAATTTGGATTCGGAGTTCGTTTGCAAAATAAGCAAATCTCGGGTCCACTATGTAAAAATTCAAAAGGATAACTCCTGAAAAAATAGCAAATGAGTTCCAAAAGTTAAGAAAATTTGCAGATCTCACTCTTAAATTATTTGGAAGAGATTGGCAAAAGAAAGTCCAGAGTCGGAGTTCGTTTCCAAAATGGCCAAATCTCGAGTCCCCTATGCAAAAATTCAAGCAGATAAATCCCCAAAACATAGCAAATGAGCTCCAAAAATATTGAAAACTTCCAGATCACACTTTTAAATTATTTGGAAGATATTGGTGAAGAAAAATCTAGATTCGGAGCTCGTTTACAAAATGACAAAATTTGGGTGCATTAAGGGCAATTTTGAAAATAAATCCAAAATAAATAGCAAATGGACTTGAAATTTTTTGAAAACTTCCAGAATTCAGTTTTTGATTATTTCGAAAGTATTGAAAAAAGAAAATTTGAATTTGGAGTCCGTTTGCTATTTATTTAGGTTCGGGGGTCAAAAAGGTCATTTTACCGAAGAAACCAAAAAGGGTAAATTTGTAATTAAGAAAAATATGAAAGAAGAAGGAATTGCTGGGATTTTACCTCCTTTGTTCAGCTAGCATAGAAGAAAAGAAGGAAGCTTGATCAATTTAATTCCTTAGTCACTATCAAGCTCACATGCTACCACTAGTACCTTGCAAATGGTCCCCCCTTCATCTAATGGCTTAGGTGCCTTGTAGAAAAGTTGAATGCACCATCAAATGGCCAAGTTTAAATGCCAAGATGACACTTTTATTTGTCATGAAAGAACCCTCATCTAATGGCCAAGAATGAAAGAAAAAAGATGAGCACAATTCATCCAAAGGTGGGCATCCATTCGGCTAAGCAAGGGAGTGCATGGGATTGTCTCTTTTCGTCCAATGGCTTAGGCCATCTACAAGGGCTGAGTAAACATGTTAAGGGCTGGATTTAATCTACAAGATGTCATTTTTATGTTGTCCTCATCTAATGACCAAGAACGGAAGAGCACAACTCATCCAAAGGTAGGCACTTAAAGGGCCAAGCAAGGGAGTGCATGGGATTGGTCCTCTTTTTCATCTAAGGGCTGAGGTTATTACAAGGGCTGAGTACACATATTAAGGGCTGCTATCAATTGGCAATATGACATTTTTATGTTGTCATGAAAATATCTTAATCTAAGGGACAAGATTGGAGGAGAAAAAGTGCAAAAATCCATCCTATGGTGGAGGGGCCATTCGGCCAAGGCTAAGAGAGGGGGGGAATGTTTTATTTTTCCTTAAGTGGCTGAGCATTAGAGAGGGGAGATCAGTAGCTAATGGAGAAAAGAAAAAGGTTTTTGAAAGAAAGGAAGAAAATCTTTTGTTAAGGTAGCCATTCTACCATTGCTACTACATTTTTTATTCTTCTTCCTTATGCTTTATTTCTTGTTTTCCATGTGATTTCCTACCATTTTTTTTTACATCTTTCTTGTTGTTCTTGCTTTTCAAAAAATAAATAAAACAATGGTTAGGCTTCATGATCTTGATGAAAATCAAGTGATAATGGTTAGGGTGGGCTTTGTCCAGTATACCAACCATGGAGCTCATCTCCATATTTTTTTCTTACCTTAGTTATTTTTTATGATTTTGAGATTGAAAAGGCTTCATGACTGTCGCAAACTAAAAAATACCGAGTCTCATCGCAAGACTTTATTATTCATTAAGCGTGACATTAAAAAAAAAATCGAGGAAAAATCGACTTAATTCCTCTAGAAAAATGAAGGTTTTGAAAATGACCTTAAAAATAAGACATGGAGTCGCCACCAATCTTTTTTAGCTAGGTGTGATTAGCCACCTATTAAAACCGGTTTTATAAAATATTTTAAAAATTAATTAAAACATTTTAAAAACCAATTTCAAGTCTGCGTTTTAAACCAGAGAAATCAAAGAAGCGGGTTCGGGAGTCGGTTACGTGTGGGGAAGGTTTAGCACCCCCACAACGCCCGTATAAATCGGTACCTTATTAATCGTGTGTTATCTCAAGTCTCGGTAAAAATTGGTTTTAAATTTAGTATTTCAAGTTAATTCCCAATTCAAAGAAAAATAATTCCATTTTTAATTGAAAATGATCCGGAATTTATAAATTCAAAATTTTCCTATATTCCCCAACAAATGTGGCAAAATATAGAAATTTTTATTAATTTTGGAAAATTTTCCGAATCATTCACTTTTTAAAGAAGATATTTCGTTATTAATAATAATTGATGATATCCTCCCCAGCAAACCCGGCAGAGAACTCATGAATTATTTTAACTTTTGGAATATCTTTATTTTATTGAAAACCATTATCTTTTTTTTGAAAACATTTAAAAGAAATGAATATGTATATGCATGACATAAATAAAATGACATAGCAAAATCTAAATAATATAATGCAACCTAAATGGCATGACATGACTTGAATCCCTTAGCATATTCTAAATGAAATGAAATATCCTAAGTTATATGATATATTCTAAATGAAATTAAATGACCTATGTAACATAATGCATTCTATATGAAATGCAATATCCTAAGTCATATGATATAATCTAAATGAAATAAAATATTCTAGATGACATAATATATCCTAAATGAAATGAAATGACCTAGGTAATAAAATATATTCTACATGAAATGCAATACCTAAGTCATATGATATAATCTAAATGAAATAAAATATTGTAGATGACATAATATATCCTAAATGAAATGAAATGATTTAAATGACATGACAAATATGAATGATATGGCATATAATTTAAATGACATGGAATAAAATAATGCTATCATATAATATGCATGAAAATAAAAATAATAATGCATGAACATGGTATATGCTAAATAAAAATAGCTAAATAAAAGCATAGGATATCATGAAATATTCAAAACCATATAATAAACCATATAACATGAAAAATTATAAATCAAAATAATAACAATATCATAGAAATTATTATAACAAGACTCACACATTATATAAAATGCGTGAATATGAAAAATGCAATGCATGAAATGTATTTTTTCCTTTTATTAAGGAAATCCGTATATCTAAAAAGATATCCGGCTACCTTAGGAAAATATGTCAAATTAAATATTCTAAAACCAAAATACTTTGTGATTATTTGAAAACAATTTTGAAAAGCTTGAATTAAAAATAAAAACTGGGCTAAATCTTTTTTAAATGGCTCTAATTTCCTAAGTTTAAAAATCCGAACTTGACTACCCATAACCCGAGACTTGAAAAATCATTTTTAGAGTTTTAAAAGGCTTAGAAACTACCCAAAGTCAGTAGCTAACCCTCCTAATCAGCCCACTCTAGGTAACTTAACCAAAACAGAAAAATGATTTTTCATTGAATTCAATTCTGACTCCACTGTCCAGTTTTAAGCCACGATTTTTTATCCTATTTTTGAAAATTCAAAAAGTTTTGAAAAAACTAATGGAGACTCAGAACATGTAAAACTACACGGAAAAAAATCGGCATAATTTTCTGATTAAAGATGAATTCCCAGAAAAATCGGAAATGTACGAGTACTGGGTGAAAAAAACTGTTTTGTCGAAAAACATTTTTGCCTTTGATAAAATCATTTAAAAATCAAAGTAAAAATATTTGAAACTCATAAAATAGCTCACAAACAGTAGCTAGGACTTTTTGAAAGTTAGATAAAAATTGGCTTAAGTAAAAAAAAAATCACAAAGGTAGAGTAATCAATTTGACAAAATTTAATTTTCCACAAGTGTGCTCAAAAGAGCATGACTTTAAACCATTAATTGGCTCAAGTCATTATTCAAGTGGCATGAACATGAAATGCATGAAAAATTACAGCAAACATAGTGCATGAAATGCATGAGCTTAAACCTAAATGTCATGAAAAAATGCATGGCATTCATAAAGTGACCTAGACCTAAATGAACTTGCATGGCATTTAATGCAACCTAGACCTAAAATGCATGAACATGCATGGAAAATAAACCAAACTTAATAACTAAAATATGCATGGCATTTTCACAAACATAAAGCATGCTTAAACCAAAAACTCAACCAAATATCATGCAAATGCTAACCTATCAACTAATCACAGCAAAAATGCACATAAAATGCAAAAATTCCAAGGGTAGCCGAATGGAATAATGTGACTAGCAAACATGGCATTTTCACAAACACTTGATATACTAAGATGCTCAACTAAATCAAATGTCATGCAAATGCAAAAACCTACTAACTAACATGACAAAAATGCAACACACAATGCAAAACACATGGAGTAGCCAAATGGCCTCAAGCTCCAACAAGCATGGCATTTTCACAAACACTTGGTATACTAACATGCTCAACTAAAATATAACACTCAAATCATGCAAAAATCACACAAGCATTTTCATAAACACTTAATATACTAAATCTAAAACATGCTCAACTAAGATATAAAACTCAAATCATGCAAAAACCACACAAGCATTTTCACAAATACTTGATATACTAAATCTAAAACATGCTCAAATTTAAACATCATGAAAACATAAAATAAAAAATGCAAGAACATGGTATTTAAATCATAAATGACAACAAACAAAGCAACCAAATTAAAATATAACTCAAGTATATGAAGTAACATAACATTTAAAACATCAAGATCAAAGAAAATAACATAAATAACATGATAAAATAAACCAAAACAGCAACTTAAACAAAAAATGTAGGCCATTCGGCCATGGTGAGTATATTGTAAAAAAATAATTGTAAAAAATATATTTAAGAAAGAGATGAAGGAAGAACTTAAGAAGAACAATAAAAAAACATTTATTTAAAATAGAAACTCACCAAATAATAATCAAAATAGCAAAAACAAGAATGGAAAATCAAGAAAGTGCAAGAGTTGGTGCTCAAGAGCAACCTCAAGAAGCTATATTTCAAGCTTTATCTCTTCAAACTTTCCTTTCCTTTCCTTTCCTTTCTAAACTTTTCATTTTTGCTTTCAACCAAGGAGAGAAAAACCAAGTAAAAACCAAAAGAACTCAGCAAAGTAAAGTTGAAAATTGCAAATTCTGAACCCCTCTCAAGTGCTGGCCGAATAGCCCTTAAATTCTTCAAGGATGTTGTCATTTTTTGTGTAACCAATTTTCCATCAAATGGATAATAATTCAAGGTGAAAAATCATGAAATTATCACCCTTAGATTAGCATCTCAGCTGTCCCAAATTACAGCTGTTCAAGAATAATGTTGACATCTCTCTTGGCCTATGTGGCTTAATCACCATGGCTTGATCAAAGAGAATCTCTAACTAACTCTTGATTTTTAGCCATTTGATTGAAAAATCAAAAGCTTACTCCTTCCTTTAGGCCTGGGAAGGCCAGAACTTCTCTTTTCCAGCCCAAGTTTGATTTTTTGAAAGGCCCAAAGAAGCCCTTTTCGGTTGCTTGGGTGAAATGACCGTTTTGCCCCTCGGATGCAAATAAATATCAAACGGACTCCAAATTCAAATTTTCTTTTTTTGATACTTACAAAACAATAAAAAATTGAGTTCTGGAAGTTTTCAAAATTAGCCGAGTCCGTTTACTATTTATTTGGATTTTTTCTTCCAAAAATGTCCTTTTATGCCCCTACATTTTACCATTTTTTAAACGAGCTCCAAATCAGAATTTTTCTTCACCAATCTCTTCAAAATAATTAAAAAGTTTGATCTGGAAGTTTTCATAATTTTTGGAGGTCATTTGGTATTTTTTCGGGATTTATCAGCTTGAATTACTACATAGGAGCTCGGGATGTGGCCATTTTGCAAAGGAACTCCAAATCAAGATTTTATTTCACCTATATCTTCCAAATGATTTAAAAATGATATTTGCAAAATCTAAGAATTTTTGGAGTTCATTTGCTATTTTTTCGGGATTTATCTTCTTGAATTATTGCATAGGAGGCCCGGGATTTGGCCATTTTGTAAACGAACTCCGAATCAAGATTTTATGTCGCCAATATCTTCAAAATAATTTAAAAATGAGATTTGAAAAATTTTAGAAGATTTGGAGTTCATTTGCTATTTTTTTCGGGATTTTCCTTTTTGAATTACTACACAAGAACCCCGGGATTTGGACATTTTGCAAATGAACTCCGAATCAAGATTTTCTTTCGCCAATATCTTTCAAATAATTTAAAAATGAGATTTGCAAAATTTTAGAAGATTTGGAGTTCATTTGCTATTTTTTCAAGATTTTCCTTTTTGAATTACTACATAAGAAGCCCGGGATTTGGCCATTTTGCAAACGTACTCCGAATCAAGATTTTATTTTGCCAATATCTTTCAAATGATTTAAGAATGATATTGACAAATTCTTAGAATTTTCGGAGTCCATTTGCTATTTTTCCCAAATTTTCCAATCTTGCCATTTTGCCTCCTAAACCCGGTTTTGCTCAAAACAAGTTCGATTTTCAGATTTTCTTCAAGATGAGCCTTGGGCTATCCTTTTTTAATCATTCCTCATCCATTGGGGGCTTTGGTCTTACCCAGTCGGGCCATTTCTATGATTCTTCCCGATTTCACCGAAATCCACTAAAAACCCTAATTCTCGATTTTCTCCCGGATTGACTTTTCTTTCGATTTTTCTTGCAAGTGGCTTCTCCATTACCCGTAGTCAGTGCTTATCTTTCATTTGGAACCTTCAATTTTGACCAATTTGATCGTTTAAGCACTTTTCCCCAAATTTCTCGGATTAGGGTTTCCTTTCTACTAAATCTCCAAATCCCAACTTCCGAACTCCATATCTTTCAATGTAGACCTCGAATTGTCAAAATTCTTTCACCATTTTTCAATTGAACTTAAAATCTTGATTTTGAAAGTGGGTTGACTTTTACAGTAGTTGACTTTCTGGGGTTGACTTTTTTGGGGTTGACTTTTTCCAGGGTTGATTTTTTTCAAGTTTGACTTTTTATGCCCGCCCTCTTAAACTAAGTCTCGGAGTACCACCTGCAGGATGAAAAAAATCTTTTTACACTCGGAAACATCAATTTAGAAAGAAAACATACCTGTTTTAGTGGTCCGGACAAAATTAGGTGTCTACAATGACCTTGATGAAAATCAAGAGATAATGGTTAGGTGGGGCTTTGTCCAATGTACCAACCATGGAGCTCATCTCTTTGTTATTTATTTGCTTACTTTAACTTGCTTATTTCTATTATTGTTTATCTTTATGTATATTTCTATTCTTGCTAACCATCTTATTCTTTTGACATATGTCATATTTTTGCTTCTTGGGGCTATTGTCATATAGTTTAGGCCATTTTCATTTTTCATATCATCTTCCATAGCATTTAGTTAGGTCATTTTACATGACATTTCTCACAACACTTTGGTTCCTAGGCCATTCGGCCATGTGTATTGTCATTTAGCTTTAGGCCATTTTGATATGACATGTTATTTTTCCATGACATTTAGACATTAGGCCATTTTCATATGCCATGTCATTTCACTTTTCATTTAGCTTTAGGCCATTTTTATTATTCCATGTCATTTAAGTTTAGGTCATTTTATTATTCTATGTCATTTTACATGTCATTTAGATTTAGGCCATTTTTATTATTCCATGTCATGTAAGCATTAGGCTATTTTCATATGCCATGTTGTTTTTCCATGACATTTAGACATTAGGCCATTTTCATATGCCATGTCATTTAGGCACTAGGCCATTTTCATTATTTTTAATGTCATTTTCCATGTCATTTAGACACTAGTTCATGCATGTTAAGTTAGGATAGCATTTATTGCGATGCAAACTCATGCTAGGCATTTAGGTTATTTATGCCATGCATTTCCCATATCACTTAGGCTTTAAACCATGCATGTCATGCATTCACTTTGCTGTATTTTCATGCATTTCATGTCATGCCACATGATTTATGACTTAGGCCAATCAATGGCTCAAAGTCATATTCACTTCAGCATACTTGTGGAAAATTAAAGGGTTATCAAATTGATTATTCTACCTTTGTGATTTTTTTACTTCGCCAATTTTTGTCCAAGGTTTTTAAATGTTTTAGCTACTATTTGTAGCTCTTTATGAGAGTCTCCAATTTTTTTACTTTGATTTTTAAATGATTTTATCAAAGGCAAAAAAATGTGTTTTGGAAAAATAGTTTTTCATCCAGTACTCATACTTTCTCAATTTTTTTGGGTAGTCATCTTTAATCATAAAATTAAGCCAATGTTTTATCGTGTAGTTTTACATGTTCTGAGTCTCCAGTATTTTTTTTATATTTTGTTGAATTTTTAAAAATAGGCTAAAAAATCATGTGTCAAAATCGGACAGTAGAGGCAGATTTGAATTCAAAAGAAAAAAGATTGTTGAATTTGGCTAAGGCATTTAGAGGGGGTAGGTTAGAAGCATTAGCTACTGTCTTAGGATGGTTTCTAAGTATTTTTAAACTTTAAAAATGATTTTATAAATCTTGGGTTAAGGGTGGTCAAGTCCGGGATTTTAAACTTAGGAAATTAGAGCCATTTTCAAAAGTGTTGGCTAAGGTTTTAATATTTATTCAAGTCTCTTAAATTGTTTTCAAACAAATCACAAAGTATTTTGATTTTTGAAGATTTAATTTGATATATTTTCCTAAGGTAGCCGGATATCTTTTTAGATATACGGATTTCCTTAATTAAAGGAAAAAATACACTTTTATGCGTTGCATTTTCCATATTCAGGCATGTTGTATAACATATGATTTTTTTTCCTATGCTAATTTCTATGATATTTGTTATTATTTTGATTTATAGTTTTTGGTATTAAATTGTTTGTCATATGGTTTTGAATGTTTCATGCTATCCTATGCTTTTTATTTAGTCATTTATTTTGTCACATTATTTAGCATGTTCATGCATTTTGTTATTTTATTTTCATGCATATTTCATGATAGCATTATTTAATGTTTCATATTCCATGTCACTTAGATAATATTCCATGTCATTTAGATTATCTTATTTAGGATATGCCATGTCCTTTAAATTTTCCATATCATTTAAATCTTATTAATTTCATTTAGAATATCATGATACTTAGGATATCTCATTTCATTTAGGATATGCTATGCCTTTTAAATTATATCACATTATTTAGGCTGCATTAGATTATATAGACATTGCTATGTCATTTTTATTCATGTGCCACATTTCCATATTCATATGTTTTAAAATGTTTTGAAAAAGATAATGATTTTCAATAAAACAAAGATATTCCCAAGTTAAAATAATTCAGGAGTTCTCTGCCGGGTTTGCTGGGGAGGATATCATCAATTATTATTAATAACGGAATATCTTCTTCAAAACGAGAATGATTCGGAAATTTTTCCGTGTTAATAAAAATTTCTATATTTTGCCACGTTTGGTGGGGAATATAGAAAAATTTTGAATTAATAAATTCTGGATCACTTTCAATTAAAAAATGAAATTATTTTCCTTTAAATTGGGAATTAATTTGAAATACCAAATTTAAAACCAACTTTTTTTTTACCGAGACTTGAGATAACACACGATTAATAAGGTACCGATTTATACGGGCGTTGTGGGGGTGCTAATCCTTCCCCGCACGTAACCGACTCCCGAACCCGCTTCTTTGATTTCTCTGGTTTATAACACATACTTGAAATTGGTTTTAAAAATATTTTAATTAATTTTAAAATGTTTTACAAAACCGGTTTTAATAGGTGGCCGATCACACCTAACAAAAAAAGATTGGTGGCGACTCCATGTCTTTTTACGAGGCCATTTTCATACCTCGACCTTTTATTTCAATCTAGAGGAATTAAGTAATCTTTTCCTCCGCTTCTGTTTTCCCCTCAATCGAATGGGTCCCCGCGATCAGATCACATATCGACAGCTTGGCGACTCCACTGGGGATACTTAGAGAGTCAGGCCTATAATTAGTCGAGTGTTGTCGAAAGTCATGGTTTTGTCGGGTTTAATTGGTATTTAATTTTAATTCCCATATTTTTTTTAAATAAGGAGAATTTTGAAAATAATAAAATGTTTTAAATATGTTCATATTCATTCACATGCATTTTATTATTGTTTTCTAGTTATTTAATGATTTTATATTATAATTGCTTGTTGATTAATGCGTTACACTATTCTTTAATGTTCTTTTAATAAATTGCTAGAGCATTTAGAATAAGGTTTGTAGAATAGGTGGTGAAAGGTTTGTTTTTCCTCCTCACACACATTGCACTTGCATTTGCATATCATGAGCCCTACACCCGGGTTCCGTCCCTTTAAGTGGAAGTAAAGTAGCTACACTCTCGTGATTAACAATCCGCATGGGTTAGCAAAATACTTCTAGAGTATAAATTACCTAAGCTCTTGTGATTAACAATACGCATGGGCTTGGGAAATATACCCTAACGAATTGAACCCGCTTTTATCGGGGTGCCATACTAGTCTTTACAGGCGACAGTAAGGAACAATTCGGAGCCTTTTAGAACTTCGTTCACCCACATATAGTGAACCTAGGCGAAGCTCTGCTAAATTTTTGATAGATATCCCGGAGTTAGGAAAACATGGAGGGATATTTCTAACCTTTTATTACCTAATTTATATCTCAAATAAGTTTTGTAACATTGCCCGTAATAAGTTTGATAATCCACCCCGAAGGCAGCATGATGCCTAAATAAGTTGATACTGTTGGGGCAAATTTTCATTAACTTTTTGAAATTGAAAATATAAAATATTTTAAAATATTTTGCATTTTGCACACTTCATGCATATGTGAAAAGAGCATGTATATTCATGGTTGTATTTTTGATCTCATTCTTTGCAATAAACAATTGATGATAATTATCTCATTTGGTGATTTCATAAACCGGTAGTGTTACATGAACATTTGCATATTGTACCATAGTAGGATCCACTACCTCGAAATTCTTTTGAAAATAATATGTCTGGTTTTTCATAGAAAAAACATGTTTCAAAAAAATCATAGATTAAATTTGGAGCAAATCTTGCATAATGAGATTTTTGAATAATCAAGATTTAGGTCCCACCATTTTCGTGTAATCATTGATTTCTTTGTATATACCTTTGTGTTAATTCATTTATTCTTTGCATGTACCATTTTGACATCATGTTACAGTCATAGCATGTATAGTCACTCATTGTAGAATACGTTTATGACATGCATGGTCATTACTTATATATACCTGCGCATCAATTTATTCATTTTTTAAATGCATCATGTTTGACATTAGATTGCATCCATGGCATACATAGTTATCATAATTTCTCTGTATATGTTCATGCATTAATCATCAGTATATTCATGCATATAGAAATAGAGCATGTACCTTCATAATTGTATTCTTGATCTCATGTTGCATGAAAGGGGTTCGAGATATGAGGAAAGAATCGGAGGAACGATTGGGTGCTTTGGAACGCAATCAAGAGGAATTTAGGCATGAAATCCGAGAAGTGAAAGAACAACTCGCCAAATTGCTGAAAATGTTTGAGGATATGGGTAAGAGTAAGAGGGAACTTTCTCAGGGCTCTGCATCACCTTCGGATCAACCAAAACCATTAGGTCCAAAACATACAATTCTTGCTGGATCTTGCACTTGTCAATGCCACAGAGGTTGCAATCCTGATGAAATTGTGGAAAAAATATTGAAAATGATTAAACTCGAGAGCCAGATACCAAAAATAGAAACCTCAGATCATGTACCATACCTGCAAACTGTTTTAGGTCCAAACCAGTATCCCCACCCTACTATGGTCCAACCATCCACTAGGATGACCGCTACGGGATTCCTGAATCCTATTCAATCACCACTAATTGGCAGTTCGTATTGCTTCCCTCATCAAGCACCTTATCAAGCATCCGGGATAGGAACCTCGAACTATGTACAACCTTCAAGGGTCCCGTGTCCAAATCCATACTTATACCATGCTATTCCGCTACCTTTCCATGTAAACACTTCGGTTCGAACCTTAGTGCCACCACCAAGTGCCCCAACTCCTAGGCCATGTGACTAAGAAACAACACAAAAACAAGACTCAAGAGCAATATGATCCCATTCCAATCAGCTACCGAGAGCTTTTCCCTATACTGGTCCAAAATCACATGGTTTCCTGTGTGCCGCTAAAACCCCTGTTACCACCATATCCCATTCCTTGGTGAACGTTGGTCATTGCGCGCAGGCCCTTGTGTGTTTGGGACAGTATTTCAAGGAAAGGTTATTTGTGGGGATATACCAGTTGGGAATGGCTATTACGGTATATTGGTGTTGGGGAATGGATTTTGGGTAAGGTGGTTGACATTGGGGTAATAAGGATTATACCCCGGGTATGGTGTGTAAGGTGTCGGAGGTGCATAAGGTGTGGTAAGAGTATAGAGCCTTGGTGGTGTGTATGGTGTAGGAGGTGTATAGGGGTATTGGGGTATTGGCTGAAACTTACAGCATGTGTTTCCTCCTTCTTCTTTGCAGGAAAAACTCTCTTTGGGGTAGCAGACTCACCCCCTTCCATCTTCCCATTCTTAATAGCTGAATCTATCATTTCACCAGATATTACCATATCTGCAAAGTCCTTGGTAGCGCTTCCCACCAATTTGTCATAATAAGATGCTTTCAAGGTGTTGATGAAAAGCACTGCGGTTTCTTTGCTGGTTAAAGGGGGTTGCACTTGTGTGGCCAGATCCCTCCACCTCTGCGAATATTCTTTGAAGCTCTCATTGGACCTCTTTTCCATATTCTGTAATGACAGCCTATCAGGTACCATGTCAGACACATGCTTATAATATTCCATGAAAACCCTGGCCAAATCCGTCCATGAACGAAATTTGGTACGACTCAGTTGATTGTACCATCGGGTTGTTGACCTTGTCAAGCTATCTTGGAAGAAATGAATAAGAAATTTCTCATTATCATCATGCCCCGTCATCCTTCTGCAGTACATGGTCAGATGAGCTGATGGGTTGGTGGTCCCATTATACTTTTCAAAGTCTGGTACTTTGAATTTTGGGGGAATTACTAGGTCGTGTACCAAGCTCATCTCTTTTGCATCCAGACTGCCAAATAACTCTGCTCCTTCAACTGCCCTTAACCTTTCCTCTAGCAGCTGGTATTTCTTATGAGATTCAGCAGTTTTGACCTTCTTCATTTCAGTCATTTTGGCCCTTTCCTTTTTCGCCATTTCTTCGAAGTCTGGAACTTCGACCTCAACTGGATCAATTGGATCAACTAAATAAACAACTTCGACCTTCTTCAATTCTTTCTGAGTGCAACCAATTGTACCTTTAGTTTTAAAAACCATGGATTAGAAATTATTGACACATTTCTTATTTTATTTTATAAAAAAAAAATTGAATGAATGAATGAATGAACAAATGTTAGTGAATGCACAACTAAATAAATAACTAGTGTATGAACTTAGATGACTAATTATAAAGAATAAATGAATGGACAAATAAATAAATGACTAAGTGTATGAACAATTTATAAAGAATAAATAAATGAATGATTTTGAATATAAATGAATAAACAAATAAAATATATAAAAGAAAGAACAAATGAATGATGAATGCATTTAAAAGTATTGGCCCCGGGATAATTCCAACCAAACGGTCTTTCATTGATTTCCTGGAACTATATACATCAAAGGAAAGATCCCTTCTTAAGACAATATGATAATCTGTCTCTCCTAAAAAAACTATTACAAGATACTGGTCCTATAATAACTCCCTCGAATCCTGGACCTTCTTCACTGTCCTCTTTTAACTCCCTTGCTCTTCCATCTGATCTTTACTTGTTCACGACGCTTTGACGTGTCAGCAGAAGCATCACCGTGTAACCTTTCCTTAGCTTGCTTCTCCAGTTGATTGGCTCGGGCTTCCTCATGCTTCGCTCTCTCTTTCCAGTAGTTATTCTCCTTCTTGAGGTTTTTGACCTCATGTTCCCACTCCCCGGAAGTCTTGAGAGTCCCCTCAAATCTGAGCTCGAAGCGGTACCTCTTGTTCTCCAAATGTAATTCTCGAAGATCGCCCTTAGCGGTGTCCCTTTCTCTCTTGATCTGTTCCTTTTCTTTTTCCCGAGTTGATTCCCTATTTTTCATGTCCTCAAGCTCTTCTTGAAGTCGGGCAATCTCCTTGCTCATCCGGGCTTTTTCTTTTTCAAATTTTGCCCTTGCAATTTCTAACTCTGATGGCATTTCCCTCAGTGGCGGATTCATGAACTGGACCTCTTCCCCATCTGATGTCAACAGTCTATCATTAACCTTTAATTCCCTCCATACCAGGTAATCAGGTGTGACGATGTTGGCATATCTGCCACTTTTATCCGGTGAGTTTTCTTCCATGCTTCAATCACTGCCCGCACTTTTCCAGAATATCCGTCTTCCCCATAAGTGAACTCTGATGATCCTAGATTATGAGTCACGGGTGTGAATTGTCGAGACTCAACCTGTCTTTGCAGCAACAAAGGCGCATAACTAACAGACCCCCAAATTCCAAGTAGTGGAACTCCTGGGTTGTCCCCACATTTGTACATAATCGGCATAGGAACCATCCATGGAGCTCTCCAAGTCACCATCTCCCCTTTTAAATTCCGAAACATGTTGACCCATTTCTCTTCATTCCCGTCTTCAGGCCAATCATTTTGAAGGAATTCCCTGATCAAAACTAAAGACTTCATGTACGGTTTGTAGGAAATATTTTCTATCTTCCAAAAGTGACTTTGAATCCAAATATAAAGGAGTTGTACACACCCCTTGATTCTTGATAACTCGTATAATTATATAGTTTTTAGTTATGTTTTATTAATGTTTTGTGTCAAATACGAGTTATTATTGTTTAGTCTAATTGTGTTTATGATCTTTTATATTTTTATGTATTTTGGTGTTTTTCACAAGTTTCTTTGAGTAATTTCAGATTACTAGAATTAAGGGCAAATCCAGTTCAGTTTCAGTTCCGACACCTTTTTCCATATCAGCTATATCTCGAGTTTCGCTGAAGCAATAAGGCTGAAATTTGTGTCCATGCAAAGCTAAGAGGCATATCTATCTTTTTCATGTTTTACACTTCTTAAAACGGAGTCGTTTTCCCTAGCGAAATCGACCATCAAGTTGGCTGATGTGCAATGACGTCTGTGCTGACATGTTTTCGTATTATGCCCATATCTTCTTATCCACATCAGCAAATGAGCTGATTCCAACGGATATAGTTCCGTAACTGATAGGGGAACCTTTGTCTAGAAGACCATGTGATCAGATCAGGCCTCCAATACTGAAGAAATCGACCATCAAGGTGGCTGATGTGCAATGACGTCTGTGCTGACATGTTTTCGTATTTTGCCCATATCTGCTTCACCACATCAGAAAATGAGCTGATTCCAACGGCTATGGTTCCGTAACTGATCGGGGAACCTTTGTCTAGAAGACCATGTGATCAGATCAGGCCTCCAATATTGACGAAATCGACCATCAAGTTGGCTGATCAAAATCGTCATATACCTACCTTTGAAATTTGTAAAGCTTGTCTCTTGTCATTTAGCCCTCCAAAATGTGTATAAATAGAGGGCCTTGGATGATTGTAAGGGATCATATTGTACATAGGTAGGATATTAGCCATTGTAATAAAATTCTCTAAGTTTTCTTCTTCTTTCTTTTCTCTAGTTTTCTTTCTTTTCTCTAGTTTTCTTTTTCTTTAGAGAGAGCAAGAGGTTGGATAATTAATATTCTTCCTCTTCTTCTTTCTTTCTTTTATTTTCTTCTTAGATTTTCTTTAATTTTATGTTTATGTTTATAATGCCTATGCTAGGCTAAACTTCTATTTGGTTAAGGGTGATTTCAAAGCCCTAGACATGTTTTATAATTGATTTTCAGATTCTATCTATCATTAATTTTCTATCAAAGTTGCTTATGTTCTTCTACAAGAATTGTTCATGATGTTGTCTTGATTTGTTTAGGTGTACAACTAGATAGATCTTGAAAATTATCTATTGCTAGTTTAGGAGTCTTGATCCGTGTAATTGTCTTGATTTCCTATTCATAAGTGGCAATTTGTGATTAATGATTATGGTCAAGTTTTCAATAATTGCAAAGTGGAACATAACCTAAGTTGAACAATCCGAGCTTATGTGTTTGTTGCTTAGATCAACCTATCTTTCTCATCATAAAGCTGCCATTAAATTGAATCTAGAGAGCTTATTCTAGGTTGTTTGATGGTTAGAGATTAAATAGAGAGCTTGTTCTATTTAACGACAAACTAAGGAAAGATTGGGATAACAGAGCTTGTTGTTATCTACGGTTGTTAACTTTGATAGTTGGTTGATATTGATAGATCTGAAATTGATTCTTAATGATGTCTAGTGGTGGAGAATGAAACCTTAACCATATTTTTCATATTTGATTCTTCTTACTTACTTGTTTTCTTAATTTTTTAGTTTGCTTATTTTTAAAAGTATATTTATTTTTATTGGCTGGTTATACCGCCTAATTTGTATATTAACTTTGTTTTACTTTTATTGGCTGGTTATACCGCCTAATTTAGTATATATATTTTTATTGGCTGGTTATACCGCCTAATTTAGTATATATATTTTTATTGGCTGGTTATACCGCCTTGCATCTTCTTCTTATTATTTACTTTAGTTTAAATCTGGCTTCAAAAACCCCTTTTCTTTTATTGTTCTTGAATTTAAGTTTTAAACTATTAACTTATAAACTAAAACCCAATCCCTGAGGACTCGACCCTTGCTAACTACTATACTTACAATTTATCTTTTTAGTGCAAGGTTAAATAAGATACACTCTTTTGGGTGCATCAAGTTTTTGGCGCCGTTGCCGGGGATTGTTTTCTTTAGTTTATTTGTTACTTGGTTTATTCTTATTTTCAGTTCTAATGAGTTTTATTTTCTTGTACATACGGGTTTTTCTGATCAAATTTTGAAAAAAAAAAAAACGATGGAATTGAGCAATCTAACACTTGAAGAGTTGGTGGCATACATGAACATGGAGAATCAACAAGCCAATCTCACCTTCCCAGTTCAACAATTGGCCATGGGAGGATGTCAAGGCCATCAAGTGTTCCAAGACCAACAGTATGATCATTACTCAAACACTTACCATGAGGGATGGTGGGATCATACTAATTATGGCTACTCGAAAAATTACCAAGAAGTAGATCCTTATGCCAATTACACTCATCCATCTAGCTTCAATCAATCATGGTCCCAAGAACCAGATCTTTTTCAACCACCACATATGACTCAAAACTCAGGTACTTCTTTAGAAGATCTTGTCTATTCTCTTGTTACTGATACATTGCAATTTCAACAGGAAACAAGGGCAAGCATCCAGAGTTTGGAAAAGCAAATGATCCAATTGACTAGTAGTATGGTGGGATGGGTAGCACAAAGATCTGAAGAACTCCCTGCCCAAACAATGATTAACCCAAAGGAGAATACTACTATTGTGACCTTGAGGAATGAGGAACAAGATGAGGATGAGACAAAATTAGAGATGAATTCTATTCTTGAGGATAATGAAGCCAATGATCCAAATAAGAGTATTTCAGCACCTGAGGTAACGTTTAAGATTCCAATTTTTGCTAATGTTTCTTCTCCACCTTTTCCTAGTAGATTCGCAAAGTTCAAGGAGGAGGAACATGAACAAGACATCCTGGAAACCTTAAACAGTTTATTTGTGGATGCCATTCAACAAGTACCAAAAGATGCACCATTCCTCGATGAGATATGCACCACCAAGGATGATGGAATAATACTTGTAATGGAGAATGCATCCACTGTTGTGCAAAGAAAGCTTCCTCTCAAACGCATAAATTTGGGAAATTTCATGTATGAGCCTGACAAGCCTAAAAAGCCAAGAAGGGGTGTTGGTTAGATTCAAAACACTAACTCAAGTGTTAATTGGGAAGGCAGCCCAATTAAAGATGAATTTGCCAACCTTCCATATTCAGATTTGCTTTCTCTTTCTTTTCCTTTTTCTTTTATTATTTTTATTGTTTTTATTTTTATTTCTTATGTTTCTTTGTTAATTGTGTTTACTGTTTTTAAGTTCATTTAGGCTGCATAAGTTTCTTTTGTTTAATAGTTCTTTTCTCTTACATATAATTCTTGCATTGGGGGATAATACCATTACATTAATGACAATGTAAGAATTATGTTTGGGGGGGAAGAATTTAGGATTTTATTTAAGAGTGTTTTGTTTTTGAGTCTTTTTATGTTGTTTTTCTTTTTGATCCTTGTTTTGAAAATAACTAGATGTAAATATAATTTTTTTTTTAACCCTGGTTAAATGGCGGATAACGGTACTCCGTGATTATTTAAATCGGTTCCATCAGCTACCCACAAAACTGATATTGTATATAAATTTCTCTTCCAATTTCTCTTTCAATTTTTTTCATTTTTTTTTTCAGGATGGATGATATTCTCACAAGATTGCAGAAACGATTTCCTCCTTTTCCTCGAAATATTTTACTGAAGCTTTACCAAGTTCGACTTGAAAGATTAAGAATGCTTATGCACAAAGGGATTCCTGACGACATACGTTGGATAATTGAAGCCAAGGTACGTGAAGATGAATATCTTCCTGTTTTGCATTTACCAGGTACAGGTAGAAGCACTTTTGCAAAGAAGCGACGAGCAAAGCGCATGAGTTCAAATTGCCACAAATGTGCACGATGGACGTGTAACGCTAAATGTCGTTCTATTGGGATTCCGTCCTCTAATCGAGATGATAAAATTGAATTCATTAAGGATGGACTGAGTAAGGAGAATTTGGGTAATATCCAACTTTCTCTTGAGACGCATCCTAGTGGAGACGTACAAAGAGAAATTCTTGATTTATGGCCGCAATTCCAAAGGGAATGGCAACATCTTGGGAATCTGATGTTAAAAGACCCTGTTTGCCAGCTTGTAAGAAAACTGGATGGGAAGCATATCCTCGACTCATAGAAGGCGTTTAAGCCGTTTCTGGACGTAAAACCAGAGGAAGATGTGAGCCACAATCACAACTACAATAAATGACTTCTCAGCTTTTGGTTTGATTTGCAATAACTTCATTTCGGTTTAATTTACGTGTTGTTCGATTTGTGTAATTATTCTCGTTTTTTTTTTATTATTCTTTTACGGTTGATTTTTTCTTCTCTTTTTGATTTTCTTCCTGAAATCACGCAAAAATCTTTTGTTAGGTTAACATTTTCTTCTGACAGGTCAAATACACTTTCGGCGACATTATTACTCTTGTCTGATTCACTACTCAGTCCTCTATATATTACACCATGTACTCATTCTCTTTCAGGCACTCGAAGAAAAAAAAATGGAAAGTACTTCATCCCAGCGCATTAAAAAAATTTGTGTCTTTGGAGGTGCTTATCCAGGAAAAAATAACATATTCGCTGATGAAGCCATAAGAGTTGGAGTAATACTTGCCCAACAAAAGATCCGCTTGATTTATGGAGGCGGTAGTACGGGTTTAATGGGAGCAGTCGCTACAGCAGCACACGCCGGAGGAAGTCCAGTTCTAGGAATCGTGCCAAAACTATTCACAAGTTTTTGTGGACCTACCATGGGTAAGGAAATACAAGTCTGGAGTGTCCCTGAACGGATAACAATCATGTACCATTCTGCCGATGCATTCATTGCTTTACCAGGAGGTCTGGGTACATTGGAAGAAATAGCTTGCGTGGCTTCTTGGTCATCTTTGGTCACAAATAAGAAACCCATTGGTTTGCTTAATATTAATGGCTATTTTAGTAATTTGCTTTTATATTTAGATAATGCTGTGGATAATGGATTCATGTTTTCAGAGGCAAGGAGAACCATAATTTCTGCTACAACCATTGAAGATTTACTTAAAAAGCTCCAAGCTTATGAGTGTTTATCTGCTACGGTTGTTTCGCAAACGCTCGGAAAAAGAAAAAGAGATATGGACGAGCAAGGAGTGGATTGCACTTTGTCTTTGTGACATTATCTAACATTTTGCTTGTTGTGTCGCAGTTATAATAAGTGGTTAGCAACCTCTGCAGGTAATATCTCCTAAATTCTACCTTTAAAATTTGACATTGGGGACAATGTCATATTTTAGTAGGGGGTAAGGGACATATTTTGCTAATTTAATAAAAAAAAAAAAATTTAAGAAGTATTCATTCTGAACAAGGTCTGAGTAAGGGAGACTTGAGACATACCTTGTCAGTTTGATTTCTTCTTTTCAAAAAAAAAAAAAAAAAAGTTTGTTGTGTTTTAAGCAATTTAGAAGTATTCATTCTGAACAAGGTCTGAGTAAGGGAGACTTGAGACATATCTTGTCAGTTTGATTTTAATCTTTTTATGTTTACTTGTTAATTTTTGTTTAGTATTTTAGGATTATTTAGGTTGCATGAGTTTGTTTTGTTTTGAGTCTTAGTTGTTCCTATTCTTATGTTATTAGTTCTTTTCTCTTACACATGATTCTTTCATTTGGGTTAATAGACTTACATTGAGGACAATGTAAGAATTAAGTGTGGGGGGAATGATTTAGGATTTCTTTTATTTTTGTCTACTATTTTTTTTTATGAGTCTTTATTATTATTATTATTTTAGTGTGTTTTAGTTCCTTTTTAATACAATGATGAGATATGAATTGCATAGGTCTAAACTGGTTATTAGTGAAAAGATTTTCATAAGAATTAAGCTTGATACTAATTTTTATGAGCCAATGTTAATATGATATGTTGATTGAGAAAGAAGCATGTTTAGACTTAATCTAACTTGTATAATCATCCTTGTGAGTTTTTGAGCCTATAATGATTGATGCATTATACAAATCAATCTAATTTCTTTCTTGAGTGCTCTTATGATTACATGATTCTCTAGAACTTGCTTTAAACCGTTTGAGACTATATTGATACATGTGACAACATGAATATGATAGAGGCATTAGGATTTTTAGCCAGGGCCAAACAGCCATCCATTATTAATGTTCCAAGAGAACACACCCTTAGTGAACCAATTTGAGCCTACATTGAATAAGCTATATCTTTGGTAACCATAACTTGTCCCTAACCTAAATATACTTATATCTTTACCTTTGTTCCAAAAGATGAATTAGCATGTTTTGAGACAAGTTGCAAAGACAAAGAAGATTTATTGAAAATTTGGGTTAGAAACAAGAAATAAGTGTGGGGGGAAAAGAAAAGAAAAGTCAAGAGAAAAAGAAATGGAATACTGGCAAATACATTCCTATGTAAAAAAAAAAAAATATGAATCATCTCTTGAATTTGTGGAAAAAGAAAAAGATGTTACAAAGTCGTTTAGAATGAAGAAAAGGCCCAACATGAATATCCGGCCTAGGTGATTATGTACTTGTAAAGAGTTTTGAGAAGTTTCTTTGTATGATCTTTTTATGTCTCTAAACTTTATGAACTCTTTGGAACCTTTGTGATATCTTTATCCTTTTGTTCTTCAACCACATTACAAACCCCTTGGCCCCATTACAACCTTGATTAAAGACCTCTTGATTCATGAAGTTGTATGATCTAAATAGTGGAGAATAGGTGGACAAGCAAGAATATGGTAGAACTGTTTTCATGAGATTGATTGAGTGTAAACACTTCACCACTACTTTAAAGAGTGAAAATCATGAGGGTATCCCATGTGAGAAGTTGAGATTAAATTTGAACATGCAATATTTTGATTGAGATATGTTATGCTAATATTGGCTTAACTCAAACAATTTACATTCAAGCATGATTTTTTGTGAAATTCTTTAAGCTATTGATTAGTTTATAAGACTTGTTCAAATATTGTCTCTAATTTGTATTGAAAGGATTAGGAGTAAATATTTTTAGTATATGTAGTTTATTTATATGAAGTTTATTTATATTTTAATTTTTCAATGTTTGTGGGTATCGTTCTAGTAAACCCTCACGAGACTAAACTCGTCCACTAGGGACACCTAGGGGTTTAAAGGCTTGTGTCACATGCTAAGTGCCACCGTGATTTCCTACGAAAGTGGATTAGATTAGATTTTCTTATTTTATTTTTATTGAGTCGTTGCTAGGGACTAGCAACAATCTAAGTGTGGGGGTGTGATAACTCGTATAATTATATAGTTTTTAGTTATGTTTTATTAATGTTTTGTGTCAAATACGAGTTATTATTGTTTAGTCTAATTGTGTTTATGATCTTTTATATTTTTATGTATTTTGGTGTTTTTCACAAGTTTCTTTGAGTAATTTCAGATTACTAGAATTAAGGGCAAATCCAGTTCAGTTTCAGTTCCGACACCTTTTTCCATATCAGCTATATCTCGAGTTTCGCTGAAGCAATAAGGCTGAAATTTGTGTCCATGCAAAGCTAAGAGGCATATCTATCTTTTTCATGTTTTACACTTCTTAAAACGGAGTCGTTTTCCCTAGCGAAATCGACCATCAAGTTGGCTGATGTGCAATGACGTCTGTGCTGACATGTTTTCGTATTATGCCCATATCTTCTTATCCACATCAGCAAATGAGCTGATTCCAACGGATATAGTTCCGTAACTGATAGGGGAACCTTTGTCTAGAAGACCATGTGATCAGATCAGGCCTCCAATATTGAAGAAATCGACCATCAAGGTGGCTGATGTGCAATGACGTCTGTGCTGACATGTTTTCGTATTTTGCCCATATCTGCTTCACCACATCAGAAAATGAGCTGATTCCAACGGCTATGGTTCCGTAACTGATCGGGGAACCTTTGTCTAGAAGACCATGTGATCAGATCAGGCCTCCAATATTGACGAAATCGACCATCAAGTTGGCTGATCAAAATCGTCATATACCTACCTTTGAAATTTGTAAAGCTTGTCTCTTGTCATTTAGCCCTCCAAAATGTGTATAAATAGAGGGCCTTGGATGATTGTAAGGGATCATATTGTACATAGGTAGGATATTAGCCATTGTAATAAAATTCTCTAAGTTTTCTTCTTCTTTCTTTTCTCTAGTTTTCTTTCTTTTCTCTAGTTTTCTTTTTCTTTAGAGAGAGCAAGAGGTTGGATAATTAATATTCTTCCTCTTCTTCTTTCTTTCTTTTATTTTCTTCTTAGATTTTCTTTAATTTTATGTTTATGTTTATAATGCCTATGCTAGGCTAAACTTCTATTTGGTTAAGGGTGATTTCAAAGCCCTAGACATGTTTTATAATTGATTTTCAGATTCTATCTATCATTAATTTTCTATCAAAGTTGCTTATGTTCTTCTACAAGAATTGTTCATGATGTTGTCTTGATTTGTTTAGGTGTACAACTAGATAGATCTTGAAAATTATCTATTGCTAGTTTAGGAGTCTTGATCCGTGTAATTGTCTTGATTTCCTATTCATAAGTGGCAATTTGTGATTAATGATTATGGTCAAGTTTTCAATAATTGCAAAGTGGAACATAACCTAAGTTGAACAATCCGAGCTTATGTGTTTGTTGCTTAGATCAACCTATCTTTCTCATCATAAAGCTGCCATTAAATTGAATCTAGAGAGCTTATTCTAGGTTGTTTGATGGTTAGAGATTAAATAGAGAGCTTGTTCTATTTAACGACAAACTAAGGAAAGATTGGGATAACAGAGCTTGTTGTTATCTACGGTTGTTAACTTTGATAGTTGGTTGATATTGATAGATCTGAAATTGATTCTTAATGATGTCTAGTGGTGGAGAATGAAACCTTAACCATATTTTTCATATTTGATTCTTCTTACTTACTTGTTTTCTTAATTTTTTAGTTTGCTTATTTTTAAAAGTATATTTATTTTTATTGGCTGGTTATACCGCCTAATTTGTATATTAACTTTGTTTTACTTTTATTGGCTGGTTATACCGCCTAATTTAGTATATATATTTTTATTGGCTGGTTATACCGCCTAATTTAGTATATATATTTTTATTGGCTGGTTATACCGCCTTGCATCTTCTTCTTATTATTTACTTTAGTTTAAATCTGGCTTCAAAAACCCCTTTTCTTTTATTGTTCTTGAATTTAAGTTTTAAACTATTAACTTATAAACTAAAACCCAATCCCTGAGGACTCGACCCTTGCTAACTACTATACTTACAATTTATCTTTTTAGTGCAAGGTTAAATAAGATACACTCTTTTGGGTGCATCAATTCTCCCTTGTACTGCCCTTTTACAAAATTTCAGGGATCAGATAGTTTCAGCTATGATGGTCGGAGATGGGTTGATCTTCTGTTCCAAGTTTTCAAAGAAATCAAACACGGCTATATCCACATGACCCAATATCTTCAGGAATATAATTAACCCGTAGATGGCTAGAGCGAAGATGTCCCTGGCTTTTTCTTTGTCGGAACAACCCAATATCAACTGTCGAAGAGTTTCCCACGGAATGCACCCATTTTTCTGCTTTGTGTCCACATGATTCTCAACCCATGTTGTATCCATTCCTGTGATTCTAGCCACTTTCTTCTTAAAACCTGAAGGTTTCACTTCCTTCAAATATACCCGATCAAGATTAGGATATTCAATACGTAACAGTGCTGAATATTCTTCGATCAGTGGTGTCATATCCTCCTTGTTAAAAGTGAAACATCTATAAGCAGGATTCCAAAACTGTACCATAGCCTAAATCAACCCACTATTGACCTGAATTGGAATTAAGAGTGCTATATCTCCATATTTCTGAGTGAAGGCTTCGATCAGAGATTATTCTGTCTAGAATCCACTTTGACCCTTTCCGGCAATACTGACACATAATCTTTCTTGAGGCAATCACCATCCTCCCTCTGATCTTTTTCGGACCGTGCCCTGACTACTGCATGATCTTCTATCACTGAAATAACCTGACACTCTATGAAAGTCCTTTGGGTTGATAACTATCCCGAGGCCAATAAACTCCAAGTGTATGATGATGTCTATGATGCATGTCAAAGAAAAGAAAACAGAAAGAAATAGATTAGTAAAGAAATGAATATACAAATATAACATAAATAACAACATGCTTTTAAAAAAAATGTCCCGAAAATTTAAACAGAGCTTCGGCATTACGACGCCTTTGGGACAAAATAAAAAAATTACGAGCGATATGATGTTCGTTCATCATCACCCAATTTGTATCTAACATATAGAAAGATGGTAAAAGGTTGGAAATGTTCCTCCATGTGTTCTTAAACTTCGGGTATCTAACAGAAATCTGGCATGGCTTCGCCTAGGTTCACTATATGAAGGTGAATCAGTTCTAAGGCTCCAAATTGTTCCTCAATGTCGCCGGTGAAGGCTAGTAAGGCACCCCGATAAAAGCGGGTTCAATTCGTTAGAGTATATTTTCCTATGCCCGTACGGAGGATTATCACGAAGGCATTAGGTACTTTATACTCCGAAAGTGTTTCACTAGCCCATACAGAGGATCATCACGAAGGCGTAGTTACTTTACTCCCACTTAAAAGGACGGAACCCGGGTAGAGGATTCATGTTATGCAAATGCAAATACAGTGTGTGCGGAGCAACAAAACAAACCTGTCACCAACTATTCTACACCCCTTATTCTAAATACCCCACTAAAATCAAACAATATAAAGCATCAGTCAAGCAAACATATAAATATACGCAACAAAATAACCAGAGAACAAATAATAATATGAATGCACATGACGAATGACATTTTTAAAACATTGTTTTATTTTCAAAATTCTCCTTATTTTAAAAAAAATGTGGGAATTAAAATTAAATACCAATTAAACCAACAAAACCGAGACTTTGATAACACACGACTAATTCTAGGCCTGACTCTCTAAGAAAAACTCCCTAGTGGAGTCGCCAAGCTGTCACAACCTAAAAAATAACGAGTCTCATCGCAAGACTTTATTATTCGTTAAGTGTGACATTAAAAAATTCGAGGAAAAGTCGAGTTAATTCCTCTAGAAAAATGAAGGTTTTGAAAATGACCTTGAAAAAGACATGGAGTCGCCACCAATCTTTTTTAGCTAGGTGTGATCGGCCACCTATTAAAACCAGTTTTATAAAATATTTTAAAAATTAATTAAAACATTTTTAAAACCAATTTCAAGTCTACGTTTTAAACCAGAGAAATGAAAGAAACGGGTTCGGGACTCGGTTACATGCGGGGAAAGATTAGTACACCCACAACGACCATATAAAACGGTACCTTATTAATCGTGTGTTATCTCAAGTCTCGGTAAAAAATCGGTTTAAATTTAGTATTTCAAGTTAATTCCCAATTTAATGAAAAATAATTCCATTTTTTAATTGAGAATGATCTGGAATTTATAAATTCAAATTTTTTCCTATATTCCCCAACAAACGTGGCAAAATATAGAAATTTTTATTAGTTTTTAAAAACTTTCCGAATCATTGTCTTTTTAAAGAAGATATTCCGTTATTAATGATAATTGATAATATCCTCCCCAGCAAACCCGACAGAGAAGTCATGAATTATTTTAACTCGAGAATATCTTTATTTTATTGAAAATCATTACCTTTTTGAAAACATTTTAAAAGATATGAATATGTATATGCATGACATAGATAAAATGACATAGCAAAATCTAAATAATATAATGCACCCTAAATGATATGATTTAAATGTCTTAGCATATTCTAAATGAAATGAAATATCCTAAGTTATATAACATATTCTAAATGAAATGAAATGACCTTGGTAACATAATATATTCTATATGAAATGTAATATCCTAAGTCATATAATATATTCTAAATGAAATAAAATATCCTAAATGACATAATATATATCCTAAATGAAATGACCTAGGTAACATAATATATTCTACATGAAATGACCTAGGTAACATAATACATTCTATATGAGATGAAATAATTTAAATGACATGGCAAATATGAATGACATGGCATATAATTTAAATGACATAAAATATAAAATAATGCTATCATATAATATGCATGAAAATAAAAATGAAAATAATGATGCATGAACATAGTATATGCTAAATACTATGACAAAAAAATAACTAAATAAAAAGCATAGGATATAATGAAATATTCCAAATCATATAATAAACAATATAACATAACTCAAAATCATAACAATATCATAAAAATTATCATAGCAAAAATCACATATTATATAAAATGCATGAATATGGAAAATGCAATGCATGAAAATGTATTTTTTTCTTTAATTAAGGAAATCCGTATATCTAAAAAGATATCCGGCTACCTTAGGAAAATATTTTAAATTAAATATTCTAAAAACAAAATACTTTGTGATTGTTTGAAAACAATTTTGAAAAGCTTAGATTAAAAATAACAACTTAGCTAAACCCTTTTTTAAATGGCTCTAATTTCCTAAGTTTAAAATCTCGGACTTGACCACCCTTAACCCGATACCTAAAAAATCATTTTTAGAGTTTAAAAAGGCTTAGAAACTACCCTAATTCAGTAGCTAAACTTCTTAATCAGCCCCCTCTAGGTAACTTAACCAAAACAGAAAAATGATTTTCCTTCAAATTCAATTCTGACTCCACTGTCCAGTTTTAAGCCATGATTTTTTATCCTATTTTTAAAAATTCTAAAAAATCTAAAAGAAATACTGGAGACTCAAGACATGTAAAAATACACGAGAAAAAAATCGGTTTAATTTTTTGATTAAAGAGGTCTACCCAGAAAAATCGGGAAAGTACGAGTACTTGGTGAAAAAACTGTTTTGCCAAAACACATTTTTGCCTTTGATAAAATCATTTAAAAATCAAAGTAAAAATATTTAACACTCACAAAATGCAAAATTTTCCGAGTCCGTTTGCTATTTATTTGGATTTTTTCTTCCAAAAATGCCCTTTTATGCCCCTACATTTTACCATTTTCTAAACTGTTTCAAATCAAGATTTTTCTTCACCAATCTCTTCCAAATAATTTAAAAGTGTGATATGGAATTTTTCATAATTTTTGGAACTCATTTGGTATTTTTTCAGGATTTATCTGCTTGATTTACTACATAAGAGGCCCGGGATTTGGCCATTTTACAAACGAACTCCGAATCAAGATTTTCTTTTGCAAATCTCTTCCAAATAATTTAAAAATGATATTTACAAATTTTCCAAATTTTTGGAGTTCATTTGCTATTTTTTCGGGATTTATCTTCTTGAATTACTACACAAGAGACCCGAGATTTGGCCATTTTGCGAACGAACTCTGAATCAAGATTTTCTTTTGCCAATCTCTTTCAAATAATTTAAAAATGATATTTTCAAATTTTCAGAAGATTTGGAGTTCATTTGCTATTTTTCCCAAATTTTCCAATTTTGTCCTTTTACCTTCGAAACCCGGTTTTGCTCAAAACAAGTCCGATTTTTAGATTTCCTTCAAACTGAGCCTTGGGCTATCCCTTTTTAATCATTCCTAATCCATTAGGGGCTTTGGTCTTACCAAGTCGGGTCATTTCTGTAGTTCTTCCCAATTTCACAAAATCCACCAAAAACCCTAATTCTCGATTTTCTCTCGGATTGACTTATCTTTCAATTTTTCTTTCAATTGGCTTCTCCATTACCTGTAGTCAGTGCTTATCTTTCATTTGGAACCTTCAATTTTGACCAATTCGATCGTTTAAGCACTTTTCCCAAAATTTCTCGGATTAGGGTTTCTTTTCTACTGAATCTCCAAATCCCAACTTTCGAACTCCATATATTTCGATGTAGACCTTGAATTATCAAAATTATTTTACCATTTTTCAATTAAGCTTCAAACCTTGATTTTGAAAGTGGGTTGACTTTTTCAGTAGTTGACTTTTCGGGGTTGACTTTTTCGGGGTTGACTTTTTTTGAGTTTGACTTTTTATGCTCGCCCTCTTAAACTAAGTCTCGGAGTACCACCTGCAGGATGAAAAAAGTCTTTTTACATTCTGAAACATCAATTTAGGAAGAAAACATCCCTGTTTTAGTGGTTCGGACAAAATTAGGTGTCTACAAGAAGTACTGAGTACTTTTTCAAGACAGGGTAGTTTTGTGGAGAATGAACAAGTTGCCCGAATGGAAAGGGTACAGGAAGAATTACGAGAACAACTAGCAAAGTCTCAAGCAAAATCTAAGGATCAAATGACTAAATTGATGGAGCTGATATCCACCGTAATCAAGGGAAAAGGATACACTGAAAACTTTGCCGCCAAAGAAGGTTTAGAGGCACAAAAGGGTTAGAATGAGGTCCTAATGATGGATGCCCATAACACAGTTAACCCTGTCAAGGTCTTAAATTCAGATGATCCAGCTGAACAAGCGAAGTTGAAAATGGTTGTAGTAAATGAGGTAGAGTTGACAAATTCCCAAGGGAAATATCAGTTGCTAGGTGAAAGGCTCTGGGCAGTAGAAAATACAGATGCATTCAAGAGTGTGGATGCGAAAGAATAATGCTTGGTCCTCAATTCAGTCATTCCTCCTAAATTCAAGGTCCTTGACTTTGTGAAATATGACGGGACGACTGATCCGTCAGCCCATATCACTATGTTCTTCCGAAAGATGACAAGTCATATAGATAATGATAAGCTTCTGATTCACTACTTTCAGGATAGCCTCAGCGGGTCTGCAATTAGGTGGTATAGTCAGTTGAGTAAGGATCAGATTCGCTCTTGGAATGATTTGGCTTCTAAACCAGTACAAGCATGTGACCCATATGATGCCTGACCGTCTCACCTTGCAAAATATGGAGAAAAAGGTCACTGAGAGTTTCAAAGAGTATGCTCAGAGATGGAGGAACATATCCACTCAAGTACAACCGCCCCTAACTCAGAAGGAAACCACTATCCTTTTTGTGAATACACTACAGGCCTCATACTATGATAGACTTGTCGGCAGCACCACAAAGAATTTTACGGATATGGTAATCTCAGGGCAGATAATTGAGAATGCTATCAAGAATGGGAAACTTGAAGGAGAAGGAACATCCAATGCCGAGAGAAATAGGGTACCTAGAAAGAAAGAGGAAGATGTCTAAGATATAGGAGATTTCATCCCATATTCCCAATTTCCCTCATACCAATCATGTTACCCTACTTAGGTATCTCCAAGCCTTTATCCTTACCGACCAACCCAAGCACCTAATCCTATATCTGTCCTTGCTACAAGGCCTGCTTCCAAAAAATGACCACGGGACAACCAAGAAAGAATTCCAATCCCCATCCTTGACCTACTGCCATTACTAATAAAGATCAGTACCTTACCCCGGTGCCTTTGAAAATAGCTCTGAATCCATCAGCAAGGAGTTATGACCCTGACAGCAAGTGTGATTATCACCTAGGGGTAGTTGGGCATTCAACTGAAAAATGCAGACAACTGATGGAAAGGATTGAAAGTCTTATCCGCGATGGTATTTTGACACTGGAGCTTATCAATTAGTGGAAGGCTGCTCTGTCGTAAATCAATTTCTTTCAGGGTTTTAGGACGGTAATTACTACCTTGGGAAGATGTCAATAGGAGCATTTTGATGCATGTAGTTTCAGACCTTATGATGAAAACACTTGTCTCATGTCGACATTCATATTAATTAAATGAATTTTGAATTTTAAAATGCTTTGTGTTTGTTGTGTTTTAACAATAATTTGAATTTGTAAAAACAAGCATTAAGGAAGTTTTAATAATGGATAGTCTCGAGAATATTGATGATCATTGTTACAAATGACCCAATGCCCTATCCCTTCTCTTTTAAGCTTTCCTAGGCCTAAATCCCTTTAACCAAGACCACTTGGAAAACCTAATGTTTCAAGGAAAATGAATGACTGAGCTTCATAAAACCATTGTCATCATAGAATAAGCAAAGATGTAGATCCTACTCTAGGCTATGAACAAAGGAGCAAACTTTTTTAAAATTTTTTGAACTCCTTGAAATTCAAACAAATGAGACATTCTTTCAAGAATTTAGATCATGGTAATTTGGTGTGTGTCAAGATTGTGCTAAAACCATTCATGCCTTCTCCAATAACCACAAAACACTAAATGCCGAAACATCACTTCATGATTGACACCCTGGGACACAATGATTAAACTAGATTATCCCATTGTAGACACCTAATTTTGTCCGGACCACTAAACATGTATGTTTTCTTCCTATATTGATGTTTTCGAGTGTAAAAAGACTTTTTTCATCCTGCAGGTGGTACTCCGAGACTTAGTTTAAGAGGGCGAGCATGAAAAGTCAAACGTGAAAAAAAGTCAACCTCGAAAAAAGTTAACCCCAAAAAAGTCAACCCCAGAAAGTCAACTACTGAAAAAGTCAACCCACTTTCAAAATCAAGATTTTAAGATCAATTGAAAAATGGCGAAAGAATTTTGATAATCCGAGGTCTACATTGAAAGATATGGAGTTCGGAAGTTGGGATTTGGAGATTCAGTAGAAAAAGAAACCCTAATCCGAGAAATTTGGGGAAAAATGCTTAAACGATCAAATTGGTCAAAATTGAAGGTTCCAAATGAAAGATAAGCACTGACTACGGGTAATGGAGAAGCCACTTGCAAGAAAAATCGAAAGAAAAGTCAATTCGGGAGAAAACCGAGAATTAGGGGTTTTAGTGGATTTCGGTGAAATCGAGAAGAATCACAAAAATGGCCCGACTTGGTAAGACCAAAGACCCCAATGGATGAAGAATGATTAAAAAGGATAGCCCAAGGCTTAGATTGAAGAAAATCTGAAAATCGGACTTGTTTTGAGCAAAATCGGGTTTCGGAGGCAAAAGAACAAAATCGAAAAATTTGGGAAAAATAGAAAATGGACTCCGAAAATTCTAAAAATTTGTCAATCTCATTCTTAAATCATTTTAAAGAGATTGGTAAAAGAAAACTTGATTCGGAGTTCGTTTGCAAAATGGCCAAAATCTCGGGCTTCTAATGCAGTAATTCAAAAAGGAAAATCCCGAAAAAATAGCAAATGAGCTCCAAATCTTCTAAAATTTTGCAAATCCCATTTTTAAATTATTTGGAAGAGATTGGCGAAAGAAAAACTTGATTCGGAGTTCGTTTGCAAAATGGCCAAAATCCAGGGCTTCTCATGTAGTAATTCAAAAAGGAAAATCCCGAAAAAATAGTAAATGCGCTCCAAATCTTCTGAAATTTTGCAAATCTCATTTTTCAATTATTTGGAAGAGATTGGCGAAAGAAAAACTTGATTCGGAGTTCGTTTGCAAAATGGCCAAATCCCGGGCCTCCTATGCAATAATTCAAGAAGATAAATCCCGGAAAAATAGCAAATAGACTCCAAAAATTATGAAATTTTGAAAATCTCATTTTTAAATTATTTGGAAGATATTGGCAAAATAAAATCTTGATTCGGAGTTCGTTTGCAAAATGGCCAAATCCTGGGCCTCTTATGTAGTAATTCAAGCCGATAAATCCCGAAAAAATACCAAATGAGATCCAAAAATTATGAAAACTTCCAGATAACACTTTTTAATTATTTTAAAGAGATTGGTGAAGAAAAATCTTGATTTGGATCTAGTTTAAAAAATGGTAAAATGTAGGGGCATAAAAGGGCATTTTTGGAAGAAAAAATCCAAATAAATAGCAAACGGACTCGGATAATTTTGAAAACTTCCAAAACTCAATATTTTATTATTTTGGAAGTATTAAAAAAAATAAAAATTGAATTTGGAGTCCGTTTGATATTTATTTGCATCCGGGGGGCAAAACGGTCATTTCACCCAAGCAAAGGGCTTTTTTGGGCCTTTCAAAAAATCAGAGTTGGGTTGAAAAAGAGAAGTGCTGGCCTGCCCAAGCCCAAAGGAAGGAGGAAGCTTCTGATTTTTCAATCAAATGGCTAGAACTCAAGAGTTAGTTAAAGATTCTCTTTGATCAAGCCATGGTGACTAAGCCACATAGGCCAAGAGAGATGTCAACAATATTCTTTAACAGCTGTAATTTGAGAGAGCTGAGATGCTAATCTAAAGGTGGTAATTTCATGATTTTTCACCTTGAATTATTAGCCATTTGATGGGAAATTGGTTACAAAAAAATGACAACACCTTGGGCAATTATAGGGGGTTTCGGCCAGCCTTGTTGGGGGAGGTCAGAATTTCATTTTTTCATCTTCATTTTGCTGAGTTCTTAGATTTTTTACTTAATTTTTCTCTTCTTGGTTGAGAGCCAAAAAGAAAAGTTTAGAAAAGAAAGGAAAGTTTGAAGAGAAAAGCTTGAAATATTAGCTTCTTGAGGTTGCTCTTGAGCACCAACTCTTGCAATTTATTGATTTTCCATTCTTGTTTTTGCTATTTTGATTTCTATTTGGTGAGTTTCCATTTTCAATAAATGTTTTTTATTGTTCTTTTAAGTTCTTCCTTCATCTCTTTCTTAAGTATATTTTTTACATTTTATTTTTTTACAATAAACTCACCATGGCCAAATGGCCTAAATTATTTAGTTAAGTTGCTATTTTTATTTATTTTACCATATTGTTTATGTTATTTTCTTTGATTTTGATGTTTTAAATGTTATGTTACTTCATATTCTTGAGTTATATTTTAATTTGGTAGCTTTGTTTGTTGCCATTTATGTTTTATATATCATGTTTTTGCATTTTTAATTTTCTGTTTTCATGTTTTGAGTTTTATATCTTAGTTGAGCATGTTTCACATTTAGTATATTAAGTGTTTGTGAAAATGCTTGTGTGGTTTTTGCATGATTTAAATGTTATATTTTAGTTGAGCATGTTAGTATACCAAGTGTTTGTGAAAATGCCATGCTTGTTGGAGCTTGAGGCCATTTGGCTACTCCATGTGTTTTGCATTGTGTGTTGCATTTTTTGCCATGTTAGTTGGTAGGTTTTTGCATTTGCATGACATTTGATTTAGTTTTGCATGCTAGTATACCAAGTGTTTGTGAAAATGCCATGTTTGCTAGTTACATGATGCTATTCGGCCCTCTTGGAATATTTGCATTTTTTGTGCATTCTTGCCATGTTAGTTGATAGGTTAGCATTTGCATGATATTTGGTTGAGTTTTTGCTTTAAGCATGCTTTGTGTTTGTGAAAATGCCATGCATATTTTAGTTATTAAGTTAGGTTTATTTGCCATGCATGTTCATGCATTCTAGATCTAGGTTACATTAAATGCCATGCAAGTTCATTTAGGTCTAGGTCCCTTTATGAATGCCATGCATTTTTTTCATGACATTTAGGTTTAAATCCATGCATTTCATGCATTATGTTTGTTGTATTGTTTCATGCATTTCATGTTCACGCTACTTGAATAATGACTTGAGCCAATTAATGGTTCAAAGTCATGCTCTCTTGAGCACACTTGTGGAAAATTAAGTTTATCAAATTGATTATTCTACCTTTGTGATTTTTTTTACTTAGCCAATTTTTATCTAACTTTCAAAAAGTCCTATCTACTGTTTGTAAGTCATTTTAGGAGTTTCAAATATTTTTACTTTGATTTTTAAATGATTTTATCAAAGGCAAAATGTGTTTCGGCAAAGCAGTTTTTTTTCACCCAAAACTCGTACATCTCCGATTTTTTTCTTGGCATTCGTCTTTAATAATAAAATTAAGCCTATTTTTTCCCATGTATTTTTACATGTCCTAAATCTCGAGTATTTTTTTTCAGAATTTTTTGAATTTTTAAAAATAGGATAAAAAATCGTGGCTTAAAACTGGACAGTGGAGTCAGAATTGAATTTAAAGAAAAATCATTTTTCTGTTTTGGTTAAGTTACTTAGAGTGGGCTGATTATGAGGGTTAACTACTGACTTAGGGTAGTTTCTAAGCCTTTTTAAACTCTAAAAATGGTTTTTCAAGTCTTGGGTTAAGGGTAGTCAAGTCCGGATTTTTAAACTTAGGAAATTAGAGCCATTAAAAAAAAGATTTAGCCCAGTTTTTATTTTTAATTCAAGCTTTCCAAAATTGTTTTCAAACAATCACAAAGTATTTTGGTTTTAGAATATTTAATTTGACATATTTTTGTAAGGTATCCGGATATCTTTTTAGATATACGGATTTCCTTAATTAAAGGAAAAAATACATTTCATGCATTGCATTTTTCATATTCATGCATTTTATATAATATGTGATTCTTGCTATAATAATTTCTATGATATTGTTATTATTTTGATTTATATTTTTTGATGTTATATGGTTTATTATATGGTTTTGAATATTTCATGATATCCTATGCTTTTATTTAGCATATACTATTTTAATGCATTATTATTTTTATTCTCATGCATATTATATGATAGCATTAATTTATTCCATGTCATTTAAATTATATGCCATATCATTCATATTTGTCATGTCATTTAAATCATTTCATTTCATTTAGGATATATTGTGTCATCTAGAATATTTTATTTCATTTAGATTATATCATATGACTTAGGTTATTGCATTTCATGTAGAATATATTATATTACCTAGGTCATTTCATTTCATTTAGGATATATTATGTCATCTAGAATATTTAATTTCATTTAGATTATATCATATGACTTAGGATATTGCATTTCATATAGAATGTATTATGTTACATAGGTCATTTAATTTTATTTAGAATATATCATATAACTTAGGATATTTCATTTCATTTAGAATATGCTAAAGCATTCAAATCATGTCATGTCATTTAGGTTGCATTATATTATTTAGATTTTTGCTATGTCATTTTATTTATGTCATGCATATACATATTCATATCTTTTAAAATGTTTTCAAAAGGATAATGATTTTTCAATAAAAAAATAAAGATATTCCCGAGTTAAAATAATTCATGAGTTCTTTACCGGGTTTGCTGGAGGGAATATCATCAATTATCATTAATAAAGGAATATCTTTCTTTCAAAAAAAAAGAGAATGATTTAGAAAGTTTTCTAAAACTAATAAAAATTTATATATTTTGCCATGTTTGTTGGGGAATATAGGAAAATTTTGAATTTATAAATTCCGGATCATTTTCAATAAAAAAATGGAATTATTTTTCTTTAAATTGGGAATTAACTTGAAATGCTAAATTTAAAACCAATTTTTTACCGAGACTTGAGATAACACACGATTAATAAGGTACCGATTTATACGGGCGTTGTGGGGGTGCTAATCCTTCCCCGCACGTAACCGACTCCCGAACCCGCTTCTTTGATTTCTCTGGTTTAAAACGCAGACTTGAAATTGGTTTTTAAAATGTTTTAATTAATTTTAAAATATTTTATAAAAACCGGTTTTAATAGGTGGCCGATCACACCTAGCTAAAAAAGATTGGTGGCGACTCCATGTATTTTTCAAGGTCATTTTCAAAACCTTCATTTTTCTAGAGGAATTAAGTCGACTTTTCCTCGGTTTTTTTTAATGTCATGCTTAACGAATAATAAAGTCTTGCGATGATACTCGTTATTTTTTAGGTTGCGACAGCTTGGCGACTCCACTGGGGACTATTAGAGAGTCAGGCCTAGAATTAGTCGTGTGTTATCAAAGTCTCGGTTTTGTTGGTTTAATTTGTATTTAATTTCAATTCCCACATATTTTTTATAAGGAGAATTTTGAAAATAATAAAATATTTTTAAATATATTCATACTCATGTGCATACATTTTATTATTGTTCTCTAGTTATTTAAGGTTGTATATTATAATTGCTTGTTGGTTAATGCGTTACACTATTCTTGAATGTTTTAATTGCTAGGGCATTTAGAATAAGGTTTATAGAATAGGTGGTGAAAGGTTTGTTATTCCTCCACACACACTCTACGTGCATTTGCATATCATGAATCCTATACCCGGGTTCCGTCCTTTTAAGTGGGAGTAAAGTAACTACGCCTTCGTGATTGATCCTCCGTATGGGCTAGTGAAACACTTCCGGAGTATAAAGTATTATCCTTCGTGATAATCCTCCGTATGGGCATAGGAAAATATACTCTAACGAATTGAACCTGCTTTTATCGAGGTGCCTTACTAGCCTTCACCGGCGACAGTGATGAACAATTCGGGGCCTTAGAACCGATTCACCTTCATATAGTGAACCTAAGCAAAGCCATGCCAGATTTTCGATTAAATATACCGAAGATAGGAACACATGGAGGAACATTTCTAAACCTTTTTTTACCTATTTTACATTCTGAAGAAGTATTGTAGATCGGGCAACGATGTACGTACATCGCCCGTAATAAATGTGATATTCTGTCCCAAAGGCATTGTGATACCTATATAAGTAGATATTTGTCGGGGCAAAATATTCATTAATTGTTTGAAAAAAATAAAAAAATCCTTTTTCAAGCATTTTTGCATTTTGCACATTTCATACATGTGTGAATAAACATGTACATTTTTGGTTCTGTTATTGATCTCATTCTTTGCAATAAACAGTTGGTAATCTCATTTGGTGATTTCATAAAACCGGTAGTGTTGCATGAACATTTGGATATTGTACCATAGTAGGATCCATTATTCCGAAATTCTTTTGAAAATAATGTGTGGTTTGTCATAGAAAAAAAATGTTTCAAAAAAAAAAAATCGTAAATTTGGAGGCAAATCTTGCATAATGAGATTTTTTGAATAATCAAGATTTAGGTCCCACCAATTTCGTGTAATCATTGGTTTCTTTATTTGTATAATTTTGACATCGTGTTACAGTCATAACATGCATGATTATTCATTGTAGAATACATTTGTGATATACTTGGTCATTCTTTGTGTATACCTTTGTGTTAATTCATTTAGTCGTAACATGTATCATTTTGACATCATAGCATGCATGGTCATTCATTGTAGAATACATACATGGTCATTATTTGTATATACCCATGCATCAATTTATTCATTTTTTAAATGCATCATGTTGGCATTAGATTACATCTATAGCATACATAGTTACCATAATTTCTCTGTATATGTTCCTGCATTAATCATCAGTATATTCATGCACATAGGAATAGAGTATGCACATTCATAATTGTATTCTTAATCTCATGACATTTTCATTTGCATGAAAGGGGTTCGAGATATGAGGAATGAATCGGAGGAACGATTGGGTGCTTTGGAACACAGTCAAGAGGAATGTAGGCATGAAATCCGAGAGGTGAAGGAACAGCTGGCCAAATTGCTGAAAATGGTTGAGGATATGGGTAAAAGTAAAAAGAAACTTTCTCAGGGCTCTGCATCACCTTCGGATCAACCAAAACCATTAGGTCCAGAACATACAATCCTTGCTGGATCCTGCACTTGTCAATGCCACAAAGGTTGCAATCCTGATGAAATTGTGGACAAAATCGTGAAAATGATTAAACATGAGAGCCTGGTACCAGAGATAGAAACCTCGGATCCTGTACCATACCTGCAAATAGTTCTAGGTCTAAACCAATATCCCCACCCTACTATGGTCCAATCGTCCAATGGGATGACCACTGCGAGATTCCTGAATCCCACTCCATCACCAACAACTGCCAGTTCATACTATTTCCCTCCTCAATCACCTTATCCAGCATCTGGGATAGGAACCTCGAGCTATGTACAACCTCCAAAGGCCCCGTGTCCAAATCCATACCCTTACCATGCTGTTTCGCCACATCTCCATGTAAACACTCCAGTTCGGACCTTAGTGCCACCACCAAGTGCCCTAACTCCTAGGTTCAGTGTGACTAAGAAACGACAAAGGCCTTTTGATCCCCTTCCAATTAGCTACCGAGAGCTTCTCCCTATACTGATCCAAAATCACATGGTTGCCTGTATCCCATCGAAACCCCAGTTACCACTGTAGACACCTAATTTTGTCCGGACCACTAAACAGGTATGTTTTCTTCCCATATTGATGTTCCCAAGTGTAAAAAGACTGTTTTCATCCTGCAGGTGGTACTCCGAGACTTAGTTTAAGAGGGCGAGCACAAAAAGTCAAACTTGAAAAAAAGTCAACCCCAAAAAAGTCAACCCCGAAAAAGTCAACTCCAGAAAGTCAACTACTGAAAAAGTCAACCGACTTTCAAAATCAAGATTTTAAGTTCAATTGAAAAATGGCGAAAGAATTTTGATAATCCGAGGTCTACATTGAAAGATATGGAGTTCGGAAGTTGGGATTTGGAGATTCAGTAGAAAGAAAACCCTAATCCGAGAAATTTGGGGAAAAGTGCTTAAACGATCAAACTGGTCGAAATTGAAGGTTCCAAATGAAAGATAAGCACTGACTACGGGTAATGGAGAAGTCACTTGCAAGAAAAACCGAAAAAAGTCAATCCGGGAGAAAACCGAGAATTAGGGTTTTTAGTGGATTTCGGTGAAATCGGGAAGAATCACAGAAATGGCCCGACTTGGTAAGACCAAAGCCCCCAATGGATGAGGAATGATTAAAAAGGATGGCCCAAGGCTCAGATTGAAGAAAATCTGAAAATCGGACTTGTTTTGAGCAAAACCGGGTTTCGGAGGTTAAAGGGTAAAATTGGGAAAAATTGGGAAAAATAGCAAATGGACTCCGAAAATTATGGAAAATTTGTCAATCTCATTCTTAAATCATTTGAAAGAGATTGGAGAAAGAAAATCTTGATTCCGAGTTCGTTTGCAAAGTGGCCAAATCCCGGGCTTCTTATGCAGTAATTCAAAAAGATAAATCCCGGAAAAATAGCAAATGGACTCCAAAAATTCTGAAATTTGGCAAATCTCATTTTTAAATTATTTGGAAGAGATTGGCGAAAGAAAATCTTGATTCCGAGTTCGTTTGCAAAATGGCCAAATCCCGGGCCTCCTATGCAGTAATTCAAGCCGATAAATCCCAAAAAAATACCAAATTAGCTCCAAAAATTATGAAAAATTCCAGATCACACTTTTTAATTATTTTGAAGAGATTGGTGAAGAAAAATCTTGATTTGGAGCTCGTTTAAAAAATGGTAAAATGTAGGGGCATAAAAGGGCATTTTTGGGAAGAAAAAATCCAAATAAATAGCAAACGGACTCGGATAATTTTGAAAACTTCCAGAACTCAATATTTTATTATTTTGGAAGTATTAAAAAAAAGAAAAATTGAATTTGGAGTCCGTTTGATATTTATTTGCATCCGGGGGGCAAAATGGTCATTTCACCCAAGCAACCGAAAAGGGCTTTTTTGGCCCTTCAAAAAAATCAGAGCTGGGCTGGAAAAGAGAAGTGCTGGCATGCCCAAGCCCAAAGAAAGGAGGAAGCTTCTATTTTTTTTTTTTTAATCAAGTGGTTAAAAATCAAGAGTTAGTTAACCATTCTCTTTGATCAAGCCATGGTGATTAAACCACATAGGTTAAGAAAGATGTCAACATTATTTTTGCATAGCTGTAATTTGAGAGGGCTGAGATGCTAATCTAAAGGTGGTAATTTCATGACTTTTCATCTTGAATTATTGGTCATTTGATGGAAATTAGGTTACACAAAAATGACAACATCTTGGAGGCTATATAACCATGCATTAAGGCTAGCCCTAAGGGAAGGGAGGCAGATTTTGGTTTCTTCTTTTCCATTTTGGCTGATTTCTCTTAGTTTTTCTTAGTTTTTATCTTCTTGGTTGAGAGCAAAAAAAGAAAAGTTTAGAAATAAAGGAAAGTTTGAAGAGAAAAGCTTGAAATATTAGCTTCTTGAGGTTGCTCTTGAGCACCAACTCTTGCACTTTCATTTTCTATTCTTGTTTTTTGCTATTTTAATCTCTACTTGGTGAGTTTTCATTTCAAAATAATGTTTCTTGTTCTTCCTTCATTTCCTTTCTTAAGTATATTTTTTTTTTACATTTTGTTTTTACAATAAACTCACCATGGCCAAATGGCCTACATTATTTATTTTAAGTTGTTGTTTCAATTCATTTTACCATATTGTTTATGCTATTTTCTTTGTTTTTGATGTTTTAAGTGTTATGTTATTTCATGTTCTTAAGTTATATTTAATTTGGTTGCTTTGTTTGTTGCCATTTATGTCTTAGATATCATGTTTTTGCATTTTTAATTTTCTGTTTTCATGTTGTTTAAATTTGAGCATGTTTTAGAGTTAGCATATTAAGTGTTTGTGAAAATGCTTGTGTGATTCTTTGCATGATTCTTGTTTTATATCTTAGTGAGCATGTTTTAGATTTGGTATATTAGGTGTTTGTGAAAATGCTTGTGTGATTTTTGTGTTATGACTTAGTTTTTCATGCTAGCATACCAAGTGTTTGTGAAAATGCCATGCTTGTTGGAGCTTGGGGCCATTTGGCTACTCCATGTGTTTTGCATTGTGTGTTGTATTTTTTGTCATGCTAGTTGTTAGGTTTTTGCATTTGCATGATATTTGGTTGGATTTTTGAATTAAGCATGCCTTGTGTTTGTGAAAATGCCATGCATGTCTTAGGTCTAGGTTACATTAAATGTCATGCAAGTTCATGTTAGGTCTAGGCCATATTATTTATGTCATGCATTTTCCTTACATTTAGGTTTAGATCCATGCATTTCATGCATTATGTTTGCTGCATTGTTTCATGCATTTCATGTTCATGCCACTTGAATAATGACTTGAGCCAATTAATGGTTCAAAGTCATGCTCTCTTGAGCACACTTGTGGAAAATTAAGTTTGTCAAATTGATTATTCTACCTTTGTGATTTTTTTTACTTAGCCAATTTTTATCTAACTTTCAAAAAGTCCTAGCTACTGCTTTCAAGTCATTTTATGAGTTTCAAATATTTTTATTTTTATTTTTAAATGATTTTATCAAAGACAAAAAAAATGTGTTGGCAAAGCAGTTTTTTTTCCACCCAAAACTCGTACATCTCCGATTTTTCTGGGAATTCATCTTTGATCAGAAAATTAAGCCAATTTTTTATCATGTAGTTTTATATGTCCTGAGTCTCCAGTATGTTTTTTAGAATTTTTGGAATTTTTAAAAATAGGGTAAAAAATCGTGGATTAAAACTGGACAGTGGAGTCAGGATTGAATTTAAAGAAAAACAAAGCAGTTTTTTCTCCTCCAAAAACTCGTACATCTCTGATTTTTCTGGGAATTCATCTTTGATCAAAAAATTAAGCCGATTTTTTCTCGTGTAGTTTTAAATGTCGTGAGTCTCCAGTATTTTTTTCAGAATTTTTGGAATTTTTTAAAATAGGGTAAAAAATCGTGGATTAAAACTGGACAGTGGAGTCAGAATTGAATTTAAAGAAAAACAAAGCAGTTTTTTCTCCTCCAAAAACTCGTACATCTCTGATTTTTCTGGGAATTCATCTTTGATTCGAAAATTAAGCCGATTTTTTTTCGTGTAGTTTTACATGTTCTGAGTTTCTAGTATTTTTTTTAGAATTTTTGGAATTTTTAAAAATAGGATAAAAATTCGTGGATTAAAATTGGACAGTGGAGTCAGAATTGAATTTAAAAAAAAAAAAACAATTTTCTGTTTTGGTTAATTTACTTAGAGTGGGCTGATTAGAAGGGTTAGCTACTGACTTAGGGTAATTTCTAAGCCTTTTCAAACTCTAAAAATGGTTTTTCAAGTCCCGGGTTAAGGGTAGTCAAGTCCGGATTTTTTAAACTTAGGAAATTAGAGCCATTTTAAAGAAATTAGCCCAGTTTTTATTTTCAATTCAAGCTTTTCAAAATTGTTTTCAAACAATCACAAAGTATTTTGGTTTTAGAACATTTTAATTTGACATATTTTCCTAAGGTAGCCGGATATCTTTTTAGATATACGGATTTCCTTAATTAAAGGAAAAAAATACATTTCATGCATTGCATTTTTATATTCATGCATTTTATATAATATGTGATTCTTGCTATAATAATTTCTATGATATTGTTGTTATTTTGATTTATATTTTTTGATGTTACATGGTTTATTATATGGTTTCGAATATTTCATGATATCCTATGCTTTTATTTAGTTATCTTTATTTAGCATATACGTATTCATTTATTTTAAATGTTTTCAAAAGATAATGGTTTTCAATAAAAATAAAGATATTCCCGAGTTAAAATAATTCATGAGTTCTCTACCGGGTTTGCTGGAGGGAATATCATCAATTATCATTAATAAAGGAATATCTTTCTTTCAAAAAAGAGAATGATTCGGAAAGTTTTCCAAAACTAATAAAAATTTCTATATTTTGCCACGTTTGTTGGGGAATATAGGAAAATTTTGAATTTATAAATTCTGGATCATTTTCAATAAAAAAAATGAAATTATTTTTCTTTAAATTGGGAATTAACTCGAAATACTAAATTTAAAACCAACTTTTTACCGAGACTTGAGATAACACACGATTAATAAGGTACCGATTTATACTGGCGTTGTGGGGGTGCTAATCCTTCCCCACACGTAACCGACTCCCGAACCCGCTTCTTTGATTTCTCTGGTTTAAAACGCAGACTTGAAATTGGTTTTTAAAATGTTTTAATTAATTTTTAAAATATTTTATAAAACCGGTTTTAATAGGTGGCCGATCACACCTAGCTAAAAAAGATTGGTGGCGACTCCATGTCTTTTTTAAGGTCATTTTCAAAACCTTCATTTTTCTAGAGGAATTAAGTCGACTTTTCCTCGATTTTTTTTAATGTCACGCCTAACGAATAATAAAGTCTTGCGATGAGACTCGTCGTTATTTTTTTTTTAGGTTGCGACAACCACCATATCCAAATGGGTATAATCCAAATGCAAGATGTGATTATCACTGTGGAATTGTTGGCCATATCATTGAAGACTGTATGGCCTTCAAAAAGAAAGTGCAAACTCTTATAGATGCCCAGTGGTTGGATCCAACGACATTGATTGATAGAGGGATGGGAAAGCATCATTAGGATTGGGAGATTTACAGCATTGAGGTGGAAAGACTTCGGTCTTATATGATGTAATAGGGTTTCACTTTTTCAGTAGCTGGCTCTTATAGCCTTAGGATGCTAGGAAGAATAAAGGGTTTGTAAAAGACAGTTTTAACCATTGTTCAAATTTTGTAAAACATGGTTTATACCATTGTGAACATTGATATGGGAATGAATTGACTATGCTTCAAATTTATGAGATGTTGATGATTAAGTTCCTCCGATTCTTATTTCCTCCGTGATATCTTCCCCTTTGTATTTTGCATCTGATCAATTATTTGTCCTACCATACATTCATATATGTATCATGTTAGCATCAAGTTGCATTCATGCATTCATAATCAGCATGATTTTTCTGAATATATCCATGTATTAATTTGTTTATTCTTTACATGCATCATGTTGACTTGGGGTTGCATTCATGACAAACATAGTCAGCATGATTTTTCCGTATATGCTTATGCATTAATCTGTCCTATTAACATCAGGATGCATTCATGACACACATGGTTAGCATGATTTTCTTTTATATACCCTGTATCAATCATTCATTGTTTACATGTATCAGACACCGTGTTACATTCATAGTGTATATGATCATTCATTGAGAAATATGCTAAAATGTACATGATCAGTCATTGCATATATCCATGTGTTGATTTGTTTATTCTTTTGCTTGCAACATGATTGGCATCGTGATTGCATTTATTACATATATGGTCAGCATGTTTCCATTGTACATGTCCATACATCATATTGTTTAGGCTTCACATGCATCAAATTGCATTCATGGCTCATTCATCATGACATACATTTGGGGGAAAAAAAACAGAAGTTGGCTTGACTTTAGAAGTCTTTGAAATAATGTCCATTTCAAATGAGAGATATAAGAAGTACTGAGTACCCTTTTAATACAGGCTAGTGCTATAGAGGATGAACAAGTTGCTCGAATGGAAAAAATGGAAAAGGAACAAAAAGAATTACGAGAACAGCTAGCAAAGTCTCAAGCAGAATCTAAGGATCAGATGAGTAAATTGATGGAGCTAATGTCTGCCGTAATCAAGGGGAAAGGATACACTGAAAACTTTGTCGCCAGAGAAGGGTTAGAGGCACAAAAGGGTCAGGATGAGGTCGTAATGAGTGATGCCCAGAATACTGTGAACACAGTCAATGTCCTAAACTTAGATGATCCAGCTGAACAGGCAAAGTTGAAAAGGGTTGCAGTAAATGAGGTTGAGTTGGCAGATTCCCAAGGGAAATATCAGTTGCTTGATGAAAGGCTCCGGGCAGTAGAAAGAACAGATGTATTTGGGAGTTTAGATGCGAAAGAACGATGTTTGGTCCTCGATTTAGTCATTCCTCCTAAGTTCAAGATCCCTGACTTTGTGAAATATGACGGGACGACCGATCCATCAGCCCACATCACTATGTTTTGCCGGAAGATGACAAGTCATATAGATAATGATAAGCTTTTGATTCACTGCTTTCAGGATAGCCTCAACGGGTCTGCAATTAGGTGGTATAGTCAATTGAGCAAGGATCAGATTCACTCTTGGAATGACCTGGCTAGGGTTTTTCTAAACCAGTACAAGCATATGACTGACACGGCGCCTGACCATCTCACCTTGCAAAATATGAAGAAAAGAGCTGCTGAGAGCTTCAAAGAATATGCGCAACGGTGGATGAGCCTGGCCGTCCAAGTACAAACGCCCTTAACTCAGAAGGAAACCACTGTCCTTTTTGTGAATACGCTGCAGGCCCCGTACTATGATATACTTGTCGGCAACATCACAAAGAATTTTTCGAACATGGTAATTTCAGGGGAGATGACTGAGAATGCTATCAAGGATGGAAAAATTGAAGGAGAAAGAACATCCAATACCAAGAACAATAGGGCATCTGAAAAGAAAAAAGAAGATACCCAAGTCGTGGAAGACTTTGCCCCACCTCCCCAATTCTCCTCGTATCAGCCATTTTACTCTACCCTAAACAATGTCTCTCAAGGTTTTTATCCTTACCAACCAATGACTGCAAATACACCAGAATTTACATTTGTCTATCAATCGAACATCCTTGGGAATTATCGAAGGAGGCATAAAAAGCGAAAAAGAAATCAGGTTGACCCGATTCCTGTGACATACAGTGAGCTACTACCTCAACTCATCCAGAATCACCTTGTGACACCCATGCAAATAGAGCCTCTGAAGCCCCCTTATCCAAGCTGGTATGATGCTAATACGTGTTGTGGTTATCATTCTGGCAATCAAGGTCACTCAACAAAGAACTGCCCCGCTTTGAAGTACAAGGTCAGGGATCTCATCAAGGCTGGTTCGATAAGTTTTGAAGATGGGGAAGCCAAGTGTCATAAGAAACATTGTGCATGATCATATTAGGTTTTTGACGTATGTAGTTCTATACACTGTGATGATGAAAGCACTTGTCTCATGTTAACATCTACATAAATTAAATGAATTTTGAATTTTAAATGCTTTGTGTTTGTTGTGTTTTAACAATAACTTGAATTTGTAAAAACAAGCATTAAGGAATTTTTAATAATGGATAGTCTCAAGAAAATTGATGATCAGTGTTACAAATGACCTTATACTTTCTCCCTTCTCTTTAGGTTTTCCTAAGCCTAAATTTCTTAAACCAAGAACACTTGAAAGTCCTAATGCTTCAAGGAATATGAATGATTGAACTTCATAAAACCATTGTCATTACAGAATAAGCAAGGATGTAAATCCTAGTCTAGGCTATGAACAAAGGAACGAACTTTTTGAAAATTTTCGAATTCCTTGAAATTCAAACAAATGAGACGTTATTTCAAGAATCTAGATTTTGGTAATTTGATCTGTGTCAAGGTTGTGCCAAAACCATTCATGTCATTTTCAACAAACCACAAAACACTAATTGCCCAAACATCACTTCATGATTGACACCTTGGGGCACAATGATTAAACTAGATTATCCCTTGTCCCAGAGAAAACCCGTTTTTGGGTCATATTTTCCTTGTCTCTTCAAAGAACTCAGATTGGAAACTCAGCCTTTTCAAAATAGACCTAGACTTGCCATGTTCCTCGTTGATACAAATTCTCATGGTTAATCCAATTGGGGCATCATATGTGAAAATGATAGATACATGGTGAAGAAGAATGGGCTAACGCATAAATCATTGGGGCATGCGATGAAAAAAGAGAAGAAATGTTTTTTGTGATATCATGCATATGAGAATTCGGATGATTCCAAAGTGCAAAATGAATTTTGATTATCTATTTCCCTTGGGGATTGCTTGTCAAAGTGAATATTCGTGCTTGACATGAGGAATGGCCATCTTTCATATCCCTTTCGCACAAAAAGAAATTATCCATAGTCACCCCTTTTGAGCCAAAATAATTCATTCTTCTTTGAACCCTGATCAAGGATCACCCTCTACACTAGGGGGCAAATGCGAGGAAAGACCTTCTCAAAGATCATTGAGAAATGAGTCCTAACTCAAAGACATATACAAAGCAAATTGAGTTCCCAAATGAATACGGGCTCATTCTGTCAAAGAAAAAGGAAAAGATGGCGAAATGAAAGCCAAGAAAAAGAAAAGAAAAATAGAGAAAAAAGTGTGTGAAAAAGCGGTGGCAAATGAAAGCCAAAAGCAAAAAAGAAAAAAAAGTAAAAGTAAAAAGGAAAGAAATGTCCAAGAAGGGACAAATGCTTCAAAAAGAATTCTCCTCAAGAAATGATCCTTGATCTGATTACCCTCAAACACATATTTTGGGCCTATTTATCCTTCTTTTTGAATCCCGAACCATGGCCTACATTACGTGCTTTAAAAGTCCATTTTGATCAAGCATGAATATTTAATTTGAAGGGTTTTCCTCAGATTTTATCCCATCTCATCAAATTCTCATTTCACTAAGGAAGAATTTAGAATTCTCAAGTGCATGGTAAAACAATGAAAAAAGAAAAATTGGAGAGAAAATGGACTCTAGGGCGAAAACCCAAAAATGGGCGGTCTAGAGTGGAATGGGAATTTTTGATGCCATATATGAAAGTGCCGATACCACAAAAGAAAAGATCTTATTAAAGGAGTGGTCATTAAGGAACATCTAGGAATTCCTGAACCTCCCAAATTGTCAATTTTCATTCAGAGGATTGTCCTCAAAAACTGAAACTTTTGTTCCCAAGATTAAACTTTCCGGTTTAAACATCCTAGCCAATCTTGATGCTTGTCAAAATGCCTTGATATGGAAACTAAAAGAATGTTAAATTTGTTTGGTTCTCAATAAATTCATGATTTATAAAACTTGTTCCATTTGTGAGCCTAGAAAGGATATACATTTTTGTCATGAAGTTTTCCTGGAAAAGACAGAATCTTGTTATACCAAGCCTTGCCAATTCCAGTTAAAAACCCAGATTGACGCTTAGAGAAATTTCTAACAATGATCATCACTCTTCAAAAGATTTGTACATCACACATTGTGGGGTTAATATTTCTTGTTCAGAAGTTTTCAAAATAAGAAAACAAATAAAGAGATTTTTCGAAATACCCATTTTGATGTTGACATGAGACAAGGATTTTTCTAACCCCATAGAACTGGCAAGATAGGTCCTGACTTCCAGATATGAGAAGAAGAAATAGAACCCGGTTCAGATCTCTGTTGATGAAAGTTTGAAAACTGTTGGGGCAAAGAGAATAGCCAAAATGAATTGAAGATATGCTCTGATTTGAAGAGGAAAAATGAATTTGAAAGGCTAAGCCAAAGTCTAGAAAAACAATCGGGGGCATTTGCATCACTCATGAGTACTCATCTTTTTATCAAGCTTTTACATCTGCACAATGTCGGTAAGCATTTACATCATTCATGGGTATTTTGCATTGGCATTATTCCATAAGCATCTGTATATTACCTTTACATTTACATTCTTCATGGAATTCACATTTGTGTCATCTCAAGCAATTGCATCATTTCTAGAATCATTGCATTTTCATTATTTTGTGGTAATTGTAGTTACACCATTCATAAACCAGTTACATGAACACAATTAGTAGGGGCATCTGCATCATGAAACATGGGTATCAATCCAGGCCATTTGCATTTGCACTAAGAAATATTTTACATTTGCACCATGAAGTATGAGCACCTTGTTAAAAGACATGTGCATCTGCATCATTTCTCAAAGCTTCTGGTGGGGATATCCAGAATTTTATAGTTTTAAAAGAACAAGTCTTTGGTGGTGATAGCTGAAGCCTCTGGGGGAGATATCCAGGGTTTTATAATTTTGAAAAATGAGAAATCTTCTTCTGGAGAAGTTACCCAAAATTTTACAATGAGCAAGTCTTTGGTGGTGATAGCCAAAGCTTCTGGTGGGGATATCCAGAATATTACAGTTTTAAAAGTGAACAAGTCTTCGGTGGTGATAGCTGAAGCCTTTGGTGGAGATATCCAGGGTTTTATAATTTTGAAAAATGAGAAATCTTCTTCTGAAGGAGTTACCCAGAATTTTACAATGAGCAAGTCTTTGGTGGTTATAGCCAAAGCTTCTGGTGGGGATATCCAGAATTTTACAGTTTTAAAAGTGAACAAGTCTTCGGTGGTGATAGCTGAAGCCTCTGGTGGAGATATCCAGAGTTTTATAATTTTGAAAAATGAGAAATCTTCTTTTGGAGGAGTTATCCAGAATTTTATTCAACATGTGCATCTACATCAAGAAGCATTTGTATCAATCTAAGTTAGTTGAATCTGCATCAAGAAAGTTTGCATCAAATCAAGTCATTTACATTTGCATCAAAGACATTTGCACCAATCTAAGTCATTTGCATCTACATCAAGAAGCGTTTGCATCAACTAAAGACATTTGCATTTGCACCATGCAGTATTTGCATCATCTCTTAAAGCTTTCAGGTATAATCGAACTTGTTTTGCTTCTCAAATGGGTCGAGCCTCGAGATCATCGTCGAGGTACTTTCTTTTATATGAACAAGTCTTCGGTGGTGATAGCCGAAGCTTCTGGTGGAGATATCCAGAGTTTTAAAATCCTTTGAAATGGTAGAAAGTCTTCGGTGGTGATAGCTGAAGCTTCTGGAGGTGATACCCAGAATTTTTAACACAGCTAAGAACAAGACAGGTTAAGGCCCGAGACTATCGTCGAGGTCATTTCTTTTCTTACAAATCGAATTCGTTTCCTTAAGACGAGTCGAGCCCCGAGATCATCGTCGAGGTACTTTTTTTTTATTATGAACAAGTCTTCGGTGGTGATAGCTGAAGCCTCTGGTGGCGATATCCAGAGTTTTAAAATCCTTTGAAAAGGTAAAAAGTCTTTGGTGGTGATAACTGAAGCTTCTGGAGGTGATACCCAGAATTTTTACAATTTTAAAAATGAGCAAGACTTTGGTGGTGATAGCCGAAGCTTCTGGAGGAGATATCCAAAATTTTAAGCACAGCTGAGAACAAGACAGGTTAAGGCCCCGAGACCATCGTCCAGGTCATTTCCTTTCTTGCAAATCGAATTTGTTTCCTTAAGACGGGTCGAGCCTTGTTTAGGCAGGGAATTCAATTTAAGGACAAAATCTTCAATTTACTGTTTAAAAAAATGAAAAAAAATGAAAAAAATAGAAAAAAGGAAAAAAAAAAAAAGAGATAGAAGAATGAAGAAGAAACCTCTTTCCCTTTCCTTTACATGTGATTTCACTGACCGTACAAAATTAGTGTTGGTTTATCTTTGCCTGATTCCTGATTCTCAGCAATAGCCAAAGAGGGGCAGCTGTAGACACATAACTTTGTCCGGACCACTAAACAGGTATGTTTTCTTCCTATACTGATGTTTCCGATTGTAAAAAGACTTTTTTCATCCTGCAGGTGGTACTCCGAGACTTAGTTTAAGAGGGCGAGTATGAAAAGTCAAACTTGAAAAAAGTCAACCCCAAAAAAAGTCAACCCCCAGAAATTCAACTACTGAAAAAGTCAACCCACTTTCAAAATCAAGATTTTAAGATCAATTGAAAAATGGCAAAAGAATTTTGATAATCCGAGGTCTACATTGAAAGATATGGAGTTCGGAAGTTGGGATTTGGAGATTCAGTAGAAAAGAAACCCTAGTCCGAGAAATTTGGGGAAAAGTGCTTAAACGATCATATTGGTCGAAATTGAAGGTTCCAAATGAAAGATAAGCACTGACTACGGGTAATGGAGAAGTGACTTGCAAGAAAAATCGAAAGAAAAGTCAATCCGGGAGAAAACCGAGAATTAGGGTTTTTAGTGGATTTCGGTGAAATCGGGAAGAATCACAGAAATGGCCCGAATTGGAAAGACCAAAGCCCCCAATGGATGAAGAATGATTAAAAAGGATAGCCCAAGGCTTAGATTGAAGAAAATCTGAAAATCGGACTTGTTTTGAGCAAAATCGGGTTTCGGAGGCAAAAGGGCAAAATCAGAAAATTTGGGAAAAATAGCAAATGGACTCTGAAAATTCTGAAAATTTGTAAATCTCATTCTTGAATCATTTGAAAGAGATTGGTAAAAGAAAACTTGATTCGGAGTTCGTTTGCAAAATGGCCAAAATCCCGGGCTTCTTATGTAGTAATTCAAAGAGGAAAATCTCGAAAAAATAGCAAATGAGCTCCAAATCTTCTGAAATTTTGGAAATCTCATTTTTAAATTATTTGGAAGATATTGGCGAAAGAAAAACTTGATTCAGAGTTCGTTTGCAAAATGGCCAAATCTCGGGCCTCCTATGCAATAATTTAAGAAGATAAATCCCGGAAAAATAGCAAATGGACTCCAAAAATTCTGAAATTTTGCAAATCTCATTTTTAAATTATTTGGAAGATATTGGAGAAATAAAATTTTGATTCGGAGTTCGTTTACAAAATGGCCAAATCCCGGGCCTCCTATGCAATAATTCAAGAAGATAAATCCCGAAAAAATAGCAAATGGACTCCAAAAATTCTGAAATTTTGCAAATATCATTTTTAAATTATTTGGAAGATATTGTAGAATTAAAATCTTGATTCGGAGTTCGTTTGCAAAATGGCCAAATCCCGGGCCTTCTATGTAGTAATTCAAGCCGATAAATCCTGAAAAAATACCAAATGAGCTCCAAAAATTATGAAAACTTCCAGATCACACTTTTTAATTATTTTGAAGATATTGGTGAAGAAAAATCTTGATTTGGAGATCGTTTAAAAAATGGTAAAATGTAGGGGCATAAAAAGGCATTTTTGGAAGAAAAAATCCAAATAAATAGCAAACGGACTCGGATAATTTTGAAACTTCCAAAACTCAATATTTTATTATTTTGGAAGTATGAAAAAAATAAAAATTGAATTTGGAGTCCGTTTGATATTTATTTGCATCCGGGGGGCAAAACGATCATTTCACCCAAGCAATCGAAAAGGGCTTCTTTGGGCCTTTCAAAAAATCAGAGTTGGGTTGAAAAGGGGAAGTGCTGGCCTGCCCAAGCCCAAAGGAAGGAGGAAGCTACTGATTTTTCAATCAAATGGCTAGAACTCAAGAGTTAGTTAGAGATTCTCTTTGATCAAGCCATGGTGATTAAGCCACATAGGCCAAGAGAGATGTCAACATTATTCTTTAACAGTTGTAATTTGAGAGAGCTGAGATTCTAATCTAAAGGTGGTAATTTCATGATTTTTCACCTTGAATTATTAGCCATTTGTTGGGAAATTGGTTACAAAAAAATGACAACACCTTGGGCAATTATAGGGGGTTTCGGTCAGCCTTGTTGGGGGAGGTCAAAATTTCATTTTTTTCATGTTCATTTTGCTGAGTTCTTAGAGTTTTTGCTTAGTTTTTCTCTTCTTGGTTGAGAGCAAAAAAGAAAAGTTTAGAAAAGAAAGGAAAGTTTGAAGAGAAAAGCTTGAAATATTAGCTTCTTGAGGTTGCTCTTGAGCACCAACTCTTGCACTTTCTTGATTTTCCATTCTTGTTTTTTCTATTTTGATTTCTATTTGGTGAGTTTCCATTTTCAATAAATGTTTTTTATTGTTCTTTTAAGTTCTTCCTTTATCTCTTTCTTAAGTATATTTTTTTACATTTTATTTTTACAATAAACTCACCATGGCCAAATGGCCTACATTATTTAGTTAAGTTGCTGTTTTGATTTATTTTACCATATTGTTTATGTTATTTTCTTTGATTTTGATGTTTTAAATGTTATGTTACTTCATATTCTTGAGTTATATTTTAATTTGGTTGCTTTGTTTGTTGCCATTTATGTTTTATATATCATGTTTTTGCATTTTTAATTTTTTGTTTTCATGTTATTTAAATTTGAGCATGTTTTAGATTTAGTATATCAAGTGTTTGTGAAAATGCTTGTGTGGTCTTTGCATGATTTGAGTTTTATATCTTAGTTGAGCATGTTTTAGATTTGGTATATTAAGTGTTTGTGAAAATGCTTGTGTGGTTTTTGCATGATTTAAGTGTTATATTTTAGTTGAGCATGTTAGTATACCAAGTGTTTGTGAAAATGCCATGCTTGTCGGAGCTTGAAGCCATTTGGCTACTCCATGTGTTTTGCATTGTGTGTTGTATTTTTTGCCATGTTAGTTGGTAGGTTTTTGCATTTGCATGAAATTTGATTTAGTTTTGCATGCTAGTATACCAAGTGTTTGTGAAAATGCCATGTTTGCTAGTTACATGATGCTATTCGGCCCTCTTGGAATTTTTGCATTTTTTGTGCATTCTTGCCATGTTAGTTGATAGGTTAGCATTTGCATGATATTTGGTTGAGTTTTTGCTTTAAGCATGCTTTGTGTTTGTGAAAATGCCATGCATATTTTAGTTATTAAGTTAGGTTTATTTGCCATGCATGTTCATGCATTCTAGGTATAGGTTACATTAAATGCCATGCAAGTTCATTTAGGTCTAGGTCCCTTTATGAATGCCATGCATTTTTTCATGACATTCAGGTTTAAATCCATGCATTTCATGCATTATGTTTGCTGTATTGTTTCATGCATTTCATGTTCATGCCACTTGAATAATGACTTGAGCCAATTAATGGTTCAAAGTCATGCTCTCTTGAGCACACTTGTGGAAATTTAAGTTTGTCAAATTGATTATTCTACCTTTGTGATTTTTTTTACTTAGCCAATTTTTATCTAAGTTTCAAAAAGTCCTAGCTACTGTTTTTAAGTCATTTTAGGAGTTTCAAATATTTTTACTTTGATTTTTAAATGATTTTATCAAAGGCAAAATGTGTTTTGGCAAAGCAGTTTTTTTTTCACCCAAAACTCGTACATCTCCGATTTTTCTGGGCATTCGTATTTAATAAGAAAATTAAGCCGATTCTTTCCCGTGTAGTTTTACATGTCCTGAATCTTCAGTATTTTTTTCAGAATTTGTTGAATTTTTAAAATATGATAAAAAATCGTGGCTTTAAACTGGACAGTGGAGTCAGAATTGAATTTAAAGAAAAATCATTTTTCTGTTTTGGTTAAGTTACTTAGAGTGGTCTGATTAGGAGGGTTAGCTATTGACTTAGGGTAGTTTCTAAGCCTTTTTAAACTCTAAAAATGGTTTTTCAAGTCTCGGGTTAAGGGTATTCAAGTCCGGATTTTTAAACTTAGGAAATTAGAGCCATTTAAAAAAAAGATTTAGCCTAGTTTTTATTTTTAATTCAAGCTTTCCAAAATTGTTTTCAAACAATCACAAAGTATTTTGGTTTTAGAATATTTAATTTGACATATTTCCTAAGGTAGCCAGATATCTTTTTAGATATACAGATTTCCTTAATTAAAGGAAAAAATACATTTCATGCATTGCATTTTTCATATTCATGCATTTTATATAATATGTGATTCTTGCTATAATAATTTCTATGATATTGTTATTATTTTGATTTATATTTTTTGATGTTATATGGTTTATTATATGGTTTTGAATATTTCATGATATCCTATGCTTTTATTTAGTTATTTTTATTTAGCATATACTATTTTCATGCATTATTATTTTTATTCCATGCATATTATATGATAGCATTATTTTATTCCGTGTAATTTAAATTATATGCCATATCATTCATATTTGTCATGTCATTTAAATCATTTCATTTCATTTAGGATATATTGTGTCATCTAGAATATTTTATTCCATTTCGATTATATCATATGACTTAGGTTATTGCATTTCATTAGAATATATTATATTACCTAGGTCATTTCATTTCATTTAGGATATATTATGTCATCTAGAATATTTTATTTCATTTAGATTATATCATATGACTTAGGATATTGCATTTCATATAGAATGTATTATGTTACATAGGTCATTTAATTTCATTTAGAATATATCATATAACTTAGGATATTTCATTTCATTTAGAATATGCTAAAGCATTCAAATCATGTCATGTCATTTAGGTTGCATTATATTATTTAGATTTTTGCTATGTCATTTTATTTATGTCATGCATATACGTATTCATATCTTTTAAAATGTTTTCAAAAGGATAATGATTTTTCAATAAAAAAAATAAAGATATTCCCGAGTTAAAATAATTCATGAGTTCTCTACCGGGTTTGCTGGAGGGAATATCATCAATTATCATTAATAAAGGAATATCTTTCTTTCAAAAAAAAAAGAATGATTTGGAAAGTTTTCTAAAACTAATAAAAATTTCTATATTTTGCCATATTTGTTGGGGAATATAGGAAAATTTTGAATTTATAAATTCCGGATCATTTTCAATAAAAAATGGAATTATTTTTCTTTAAATTGGGAATTAACTTGAAATGCTAAATTTAAAACCAATTTTTTACCGAGACTTGAGATAACACACGATTAATAAGGTACCAATTTATACGGGCGCGTGGGGGTGCTAATCCTTCCCTGCATGTAACCGACTCTCGAACCCGCTTCTTTGATTTCTCTAGTTTAAAACGTAGACTTGAAATTGGTTTTTAAAATGTTTTAATTACTTTTAAAATATTTTATAAAAACTGGTTTTAATAGGTGGCCGATCACACCTAGCTAAAAAAGATTGGTGGCGACTCCATGTCTTTTTCAAGGTCATTTTCAAAACCTTCATTTTTCTAGAGGAATTAAGTCGACTTTTCCTCGATTTTTTTTAATGTCACGCTTAACGAATAATAAAGTCTTGCGATGAGACTCGTTATTTTTTAGATTGCGACACCCATGTCCCAGAGAAAACCCGTTTTTGGGTCATATTTTCCTTGTCTCTTCTTTAAATTGGGAATTAACTTGAAATGCTAAATTTAAAACCAATTTTTTACCGAGACTTGAGATAACACACGATTAATAAGGTACCAATTTATACGGGCGTTGTGGGGGTGCTAATCCTTCCCTGCACGTAACCGACTCTCGAACCCGCTTCTTTGATTTCTCTGGTTTAAAACGCAGACTTGAAATTGGTTTTTAAAATGTTTTAATTAATTTTAAAATATTTTATAAAAATCGGTTTTAATAGGTGGCCGATCACACCTAGCTAAAAAAGATTGGTGGCGACTCCATGTCTTTTCAAGGTCATTTTCAAAACCTTCATTTTTCTAGAGGAATTAAGTCGACTTTTCCTCGGTTTTTTTTTTTAATGTCATGCTTAACGAATAATAAAGTCTTGCGATGGGACTCGTTATTTTTTAGATTGCGACACCCATGTCCCAGAGAAAACCCGTTTTTGGGTCATATTTTCCTTGTCTCTTCAAAGAACTCAGATTTAAAACTCAGCATTTTCAAAATAGACCTAGACTTGCTATGTTCCTCGTTGATACCAATTCTCATGGTTAATCAAATTGGAGCATCATATGTGGAAATGTTTGTTGTATGATGAAAAAGGATGGGACTAACGCATGAATCATTGGGGCATGCGATTAAAAAAAAATTGGGATATCATGCATATGAGAATTCGGATGATTTCAAAGTGCAAAATGAAATTTTGATTATCTATTTCCCCTGGGATTTGCTTTTCAATGAGAATATTCGTGCTTGATACGATAAGTGGCCATCTTTCATATCCCTCTCACAAAAAGAAAATAGTCACCCCTTTTGAGTCGAAAGAATTCTTTCTTCTTTGAACCCTGATCAAGGATCACCCTCTACATTGGGGGGAAAATGCGAGGAAAGATCTTTTTAAAGATCATGGAGGAATAACTCCTGGCTCAAAGACAGATACAAAGCAAATGGAGCACCGAATGAATATGGGCTCACTCTGTCAAAAGGAAAAAGAAAAGATGGTGAAATGGAAGCCAACAACAAAACAAAATAAAAACACAAAAAAAAAGTGTGTGAAAAAGCTATGGCGAAATGGAAGCCAAAAAAAAGCAAGGAAGAAAAATAGCAAAAGTCAAAAAGGAATGAAAAGTCCAAAAAGGGATAAATACTTCAAAGAAAATCCTCTTCAAGACAATGATCCTTGATCTAATTACCCTTAAACAAGTATTTTGGGCCCATTTATCCTTTCTTTCTGAACCCCGAACCATGGCCTACATTACGTGTTTTAAAAGTCCATTTTGATTCAGCATGAATATTTAAATTGAACGGTTTTTCCTCAGATTTTATCCCATCTCATCGAATTATCATTTCACTAAGGAAGAATTTAGAATTCTTAAGTGCATGGTAAAACAACCAAAAAACATGGAAAGAATGGGACTCTAGGGCGAAAACCCAAAAATGGGCGGTCTAGAGTAAAATGGAAATTGTTGATGCCATCTATGATAGTGCCGATACCACAAAAGAGAAGGTCATCTTGAAGAAGTGGTCATCGAAGAACGTCTAGGAATTCATGAACCTCCTAAATTGTCAGCTCTATTCGGAGGATTGATTTCAAAAACTGAGATTTTTTTCCTCCAAGATTAAACTTTCCATTTTAAACATCCCGGCCAATCTTGACGCTTGTCAAAATGCCTTGATATGGAAACTAAAAGAATATTGAATTTGTTTGGTTCTCAATGAATTCATGATTTATAAAACCTGTTCCATTTGTATGTTTAAAAGGGACATACATTTTTGTTGTGAAGTTTTCTTCGATCAATCAAAATTTTGTTGTACCAAGCTTTGCCAATCCCAATTGAAAAATCTAGATTGACATTTAGGGAAATTTCAAACAGTGGTCATCAGTCTTCAAAAGATTCGTACACCACATACCGTGGGGGTAATATTTTTGGCTCAGAAGTTTTCATTAAATGAGCAAGATTGTTTTCCGAAAAAAAAAAAAAGAAAGAGGGGAAAACAAAAATGTTTTTGAAATACCAGTTTTGATGTTGATATGAGATAAGGTTTTTCTAACCCTGAGGTGTGAAACTACTAAGGTTAACCTTGACTTCCAAATATGAGAAGAAGAAATAGAACTCAGCAAGCAGACTCCTGCCAATAAGAGTTTGAAAACTGTTGGGGCAAAGAAAATAGCCAAAGATTGAATAATGAATTGAAGATTTGCTCTGATTTGAAGAGGAAAAATGAATTGGAAAGGCTAAGCCAAAGTTTAGAAAAAATGATCAAGGGCATTTACATATTTTCATCAAGCATTTGCATCATTATTGATCTTTGCATTAGCATCATGTAGAAGCATTATGCATGTTGTCAATCCTTGCATTTGCATCATTTAGAAGCATATTGCACATTGCTAGTCTTTGCATTTGCATCATTCCGTAACCTTTGCACAATGTCGATCTTTGCATTTGCATCGCCACATGAAGTAGTTGCGTCAATGTTGATCTTTGCATTTGCATGTACACCATGAAGCATCTGCATCTTATTCAACATCTGCATCAATAAGCATTTGCATCAATCTAAGCCATTTACATATACACCATGAAGTATCTGCATCTTATACAACATCTGCATCTGCATCAATAAGTAGTTGCATCAATCTAAGCCATTTGCATGTACACCATGAATTATCTGCATCCTATCCAACATCTGCATCAAGAAACATCTGCATCAATTCAAAACATTTGCATTTGCAATATTAGGAATGTGCATCCTGTTAATCATTAGCATCAGAACCAAAAAGCACTCGCATATTCTCAAAATCTTCAAGTTAATTTTCAACAATTCTTCAAAGATCATTTTTAAAGTCGCATACAGCGCATTTTTCCAAATCACGAGTAAGGTATCCGGGCACCATTCTTAAGACCTCAGGGCATCATTTTTAAAGTCGCATATAGCGTATTTTTTTCAAATCACGGGTAAGGCCTCCGGGCACTATTCTTATGACCTCAGGGCATCATTTTTAAAGTCGCATAAAGCGTATTTTTTTTCAAATCACGTGTAAGGCTTTCGGGCACCATTCTTAAGACCTCCGGGCATCATTTTTAAAGTCGCATACAGTGCATTTTTCTAAATCAGGGGTAAGGCCTCTGGGCACCATTCTTAAGACCTCCGGACATCATTTTTAAAGTCGCATACAGCGCATTTTTCCTAATCACGGGTAAGGCCTCTAGGCACCATTCTTAAGACCTCCAGGCATCATTTTTAAAGTCGCATACAACACATTTTTTCAAATCACGGGTAAGGCCTTCGGGCACCATTCTTAAGATCTCCGGGCATCATTTTTTAAAGTCGCATACAGCGTATTTTTTCCAAAACACGGATAAGGCCTCCGGGCACCATTTTTAAGACCTCCGGGCATAATTTTTCTTTAAATCATGGATAAGACTTTCGGGCACTATTTTTAAGACCTTCGGGCACAATTTTCACTTTGAAAATCGAACCCGTTTCCTTAATACGGATCGAGCCTTCATTAGTCAGGGAACTCAATTTAAGGATAAAATCTTCTATTTACAGCTTTTTGAAAGAAAAAAAAAATTGAGAAAAAAAATGAAAAAATGAAAAATGATGAAAAGGAAAAAATGTAAAAAAGAAAACTCCCTTTCCCTTCTCTTCAGATGTGATTTCACTAACCGAAAAAATTAGTGTTTGTTTATCTTTGCCTGATTCCTGGTTCTCAGCAATAGCTAAAGAGGGGCAGCTGTAGACACCTAATTTTGTCGGACCACTAAAACAAGTATGTTTTCTTCCTAAATTGATGTTTAAGAATGCAAAAAGACTTTTTTTATCCTACAGGTGGTACTCCGTGACTTAGTCTAAGAAAGTGGGCATAAAAAGTCAAACTTGGAAAAGTCAACATCGCAAAAGTCAACCCTAAAAAGTCAACTACTAAAAAAGTCAACCCACTTTCAAAATCAAGATTTGAAGTTCAATTGAAAAAGGGTGAAAGAATTTTGATAATCCGAGGTATACATTGAAAGATATGGAGTTCAGAAGTTGGGTTACAAAATTTCAGTAGAAAGGAAACCCTAGTTCGAGAAATTTGTGGAAAAGTGCTTAACCGATCAAATTGGTCAAAATTGAAGGTCCCAAATGAAAGATAAGCACTGACTACAGGTTATAGAGAAGCTACTTGGAAGAAAAACTAAAAGAAAAGTCAATTTGGAAGAAAACCGAGAATTAGGGTTTTTAGTGGATTTCGGTGAAATTTGGAAGAATTATAGAAATGGCCCGATTCAGTAAGACTAAAGCCCCTAATTGATGAGGAGTGATTAAATAAGGATAGCCCAAGGTTCAGTTTGAAGAAAATCTAAAAATCGGACTTGTTTTGAGCAAAACTGGGCTTCGGAGGTAAAAAGGGAAAATTGGAAAATCTAGGAAAAATAGCAAATGAGTTCCAAAAATTCTAAAAATTTGCAGATCTCATTCTTCAATCATTTCAAAGAGATTGGTGAATGAAAATTTGGATTCGTAGTTCGTTTGCAAAATGGCCAAATCCCGGGTCCACTACGTAGAAATTCAAAAGGATAAATCTCGAAAAAATAGCAAATGAGTTCCAAAAATTCTGAAAATTTGCAGATCTCACTCTTAAATTATTTGGAAGAGATTGGCAAAACAAAATCCAGATTCGAAGTTCGTTTACAAAATGGCCAAATCTCGTGTCCACTACGTAGAAATTCAAAAGGATAAATCTCGAAAAAATAGCAAATGAGTTCCAAAACTTCTGAAAATTTGCAGATCTCACTCTTAAATTATTTGGAAGAGATTGGCGAAATAAAATCCTGATTCAGAGTTCATTTGCAAAGTGGCCAAATCTCGGGTCCCCTATGCATAAATTCAAGCAGATAAATCCCAAAAAAATAGTAAATGAGGTCCAAAAATATTGAAGACTTCCAGATCATGCTTTTAAATTATTTGGAAGAGATTGGTGAAGAAAATTCTAGATTCAGAGCTCGTTTACAAAATGACAAAAATTCGGGTGCATTAAGGGGCAATTTTGGAAATAAATCCAAAATAAATAGCAAATGGACTCGAAAAATTTTGAAAACTTCTAGAATTCAATTTTTTATTATTTCGGAAGAATTTTAGAAAGAAAATTTGAATTTGGAGCCGTTTTCTATTTATTTAGGTTCGGGGGTCAAAAAGGTTATTTGACCGAAGAAACCGAAAAGGGAAAATTTATAATTAAGAAAAATATGAAAGAAGAAGGAATTGCTTGGATTTTACCTCCTTTGATCAGCCAGCATAGAAGAAAAGAAGGAAGCTTGATCAATTTAATTCCTTAGTCACTATCAAGCTCATATGCTACCACTAGTACCTTGCAAATGGTCCCCCCTTCATCAAATGGCTTAGGTGCCTTAAAGAAAAATTGAATGCACCATCCAATGGCCAAGTTAAAATGCCAAGATGAAATTTTTATTTGTCATGAAGGAACCCTCATCTAATGGCCAAGAATGGAAGAAAAAAGATGAGCACAATTCATCCAAAGGTGGGCATCCATTCGGCCAAGCAAGGGAATGCATGGGATTGTCTCTTTTCATCCAATGGATTAGGCTATCTACAAGGGCTGAGTACACATTTTAAGGGCTGGATTTAATCTACACGATGTCATTTTTATGTTATTCTCATCCAATGACCAAGAATGGAAGAGCACAACTCATCCAAGGGTAGGCACTCAAAGGGCCAAGCAAGGGAGTGCATAGGATTGGTCCTCTTTTTCATCTAAGGGCTGAGGTTATTACAAGGGTTGAGTACACATCTTAAGGGCTGCTATCAATTGGCAAGATGACATTTTTATGTTGTCATGAAAATATCTTAATCTAAGGGACAAGATTGGAGGAGAAAAAGTGCAAAAATCCATCCTATGGTGGAGGGGCCATTCGGCCAAGGCTAAGAGAGGGGGGGACTTTTTTATTTTTCCTGAAGTGGCTGAGAATTAGAGAGGGGAGGTCAGTAGCTAATGGAGAAAAAAAAGGTTTTTGAAAGAAAGTAAGAAAAGCTTTTGTTAAGGTAGGCATTCTACTATTGCTGCTACATTTTTTCTTCTTCTTCCTCATGCTTTATTTCTTGTTTTCCATGTGATTTCCTACGATTTTTTTTTACATCTTTCTTGTTGTTCTTTCTTTTCAAAAAAATAAATAAAGCAATGGTAAGGCTTCATGATCTTGATGAAAATCAAGTGATAATTGTTAGGGTGGGCTTTGTCCAATATACCAACCATGGAGCTCATCTCCATTTTTTTTCTTACCTTAGTTATTTTTTATGATTTTGAGATTGAAAAGGCTTCATGACCTTGATGAAAATCAAGAGATAATGGTTAGGGGGCTTTGTCCAATGTACCAACCATTGAGCTCATCTTTTTGTTATTTATTTTCTTACTTTAACTTGCTTATTTCTATTATTGTTTATCTTTATGTATATTTATATTCTTGCAAACCATCTTGTTCTTTTGACTAATTTCATATTTTTGCATCTTGGGGCTATTGTCATATAGTTTAGGCCATTTCCATTTTTCATATCATCTTCCATAGCATTTAGTTAGGTCATTTTACATGACATTTCTCACAACACTTTGGTTCCTAGGCCATTTTCATATGACAATGTACCAACCATGGAGCTCATCTCTTTGTTATTTATTTTCTTACTTTAACTTGCTTATTTCTATTATTGTTTATCTTTATGTATATTTATATTCTTGCTAACCATCTTGTTCTTTTGACCAATTTCATAATTTTGCATCTTGGGGCTATTGTCATATAGTTTAGGCCATTTCCATTTTTCATATCATCTTCCATAGCATTTAGTTAGGTCATTTTACATGACATTTCTCACAACACTTTGGTTCCTAGGCCATTTGGCCATGTGTATTGTCATTTAGCTTAGGCCATTTTCATATGACATGTTATTTTTCCATGACATTTAGACATTAGGCCATTTTCATATGCAATGTCATTTCACATGTCATTTAGCTTTAGGCCATTTTTATTATTCCATGTCATTTCAGTTTAGGTCCTTTTTATTATTCTATGTCATTTTACATGTCATTTAGATTTAGGCCATTTTTATTATTCCATGTCATGTAAGCATTAGGCTATTTTCATATGACATGTTTTTGTTCCATGATATTTAGACATTAGGCCATTTTCATATGCCATGTCATTTAGGCACTATGCCATTTTCATTATTTGTAATGTCATTTGCCATGTCATTCAGACACTAGTTCATGCACGTTAAGTTAGGATAGCATTTATTGCCATGCAAACTCATGCTAGGCATTTAGGTTATTTATGCCATGCATTTTCCATATCACTTAGGCTTTAAACCATGTATTTCATGCATTCACTTTGCTGTATTTTCATGCATTTCATGTCATGCCACATGATTTATGACTTAGGCCAATCAATGGCTCAAAGTCATGTTCACTTGAGCATACTTGTGGAAAATTAAAGGGTTATCAAATTGATTATTCTGCCTTTGTGATTTTTTTTTACATAGCCAATTCTTGTCCAAGGTTTTTAAATGTTTTAGCTACTGTTTTTAGGTCTTTATGAGAGTCTCCAACATTTTTACTTTGATTTTTAAATGATTTTATCAAAGGCAAAAAAATATGTTTTGGCAAAAACAGTTTTTCATCCAGTACTCGTACTTTCCCGATTTTTTTGGTTAGTCATATTTAATCAAAAAATTAAGACAATTTTTTCTCATGTAGTTTTACATGTTCTAAGTCTCCAGTATTGTTTTTATATTTTTTTGAAGTTTTCAAAATAGGCTAAAAATTTGTGTTTCAAAATCGGACAGTAGAGGCAGATTTGGATTGAAAAGAAAAACGATTGTTGAATTTGGCTAAGGCATTTAGAGGGGGTTGGTTAGAAGCATTAGCTACTGTATTAGGATGGTTTCTAAGTATTTTTAAACTTTAAAAATGATTTTATAAATCTCGGGTTAAGGATGGTCAAGTCTGGGATTTTAAACTTAGGAAATTAGAGCGATTTTCAAAGGTTTTGGCTAAGGTTTTAATATTTATTCAAGTCTCTTAAATTGTTTTCAAACAAATCACAAAGTATTTTGATTTTTGAAGATTTAATTTGATATATTTTCCTATGGTGGCCGGATATCTTTTTAGATATACGGATTTCCTTAATTAAAGGAAAAAATACACTTTCATCCGTTGCATTTTCCATATTCATGCATGTTGTATAACATATGATTTTTTTTTCCTATGATAATTTCTATGATATTTGTTATTATTTTGATTTATATTTTTTGGTATTAAATTGTTTATCACATGGTTTTGAATGTTTCATGCTATCCTATGCTTTTTATTTAGTCATTTACTTTGTCACATTATTTAGCATGTTCATGCATTTTGTTATTTTATTTTCATGCATATTTGATGATAGCATTATTTAATGTTTCATATTCCATGTCACTTAGATAATATTCCATGTCATTTAGATTATCTTATTTAGGATATGCCATGTCATTTAAATTTGCCATATCATTTAAATCTTATTCATTTCATTTAGAATATCATGATACTTAGGATATCTCATTTCATTTAGGATATGCTATGCCTTTTAAATATATCACATTATTTAGGTTGCATTATATTATCTAGACTTTGCTATGTCATTTTATTCATGTGCCACATTTTCATATTCATATGTTTTAAAATGTTTTGAAAAAGATAATGATTTTCAATAAAGTAAACATATTCCCAAGTTAAAATAATTCATGAGTTCTCTACCGGGTTTCCTGGGGAGGATATCATCAATTATTATTAATAATGGAATATCTTCTTTAAAATGAGAATGATTCGGAAAATTTTTCGTGTTAATAAAAGTTTCTATATTTTTCCATGTTTGGTGGGGAATATAGAAAATTTTTGAATTAATAAATTCCGGATCACTTTCAATTAAAAAATTGAATTATTTTTCTTTAAATTGGGAATTAATTTGAAATACCAAATTTAAAACCAACATTTTTTTTATTGAGACTTGAGATAATACACGATTAATGAGGTACCGATTTATACGGGCGTTGTGGGGGTGCTAATCCTTCCACGCACGTAATCGACTCCCGAACCCGCTTCTTTGATTTCTCTGGTTTATAACGCATATTTGAAATTGGTTGTAAAAATATTTTAATTAATTTTAAAATGTTTTACAAAACCGGTTTTAATAGGTGGCCGATCACACCTAGCTAAAAAAGATTGGTGGTGACTCCATGTCTTTTTACGAGGCCGTTTTCATACCCTCGACCTTTTATTTCAATCTAGAGGAATTAAGTCGTCTTTTCCTCTGCTTCTATTTCCCCCTCACTCGAATGGGTCCCCGCAACCGGATCACATATCAACAATATGAATTCATGATTTTACAGCCAAACAAACATATGAAAATGATCAAACATAAGCTAAAAAATAAACAAGCAAGAAAAAACAAGGTTGGCTCAATGGTTGGTTCCTTGGACATAGTCCCACCTAACCAAAATCACTTGATAAAAATCAAGATTCTCAAGCTTCTCAAACCTTTTATTTGATTTTTTTATAAAAGAAAAACCAAAGGAGAAAATCTATCCTACCACATTGGTGAAACCCACAATCAACAAGCAAGGAAGAAAATCAAGCAAAGACAAGTATAATAAAGCCCTCTAGGTTTCGGCCAAAATGGAAAATATGTTGAAAATTTTTATCAACTTTGTTATTTTGTAAAGAATAAAGAAAAGAAAACCTTTTAGAAATTTATTTTGAAAACCTTTTATTCAACCAAGAAAGTTAACAATCACATGGAAAAAAGAGGAGAAAAAGAACATGAAATCAAAGAAAATAATTGAACAAGAAGAGAGGAAATAGCTACCTAGCAAAGCTTTCCAAATCAAGCACTCAAAGTTCTCCTTCATTCTCTCTTTTTTCTTTTTCTCCTTTCTTCCTCCAAGAGTGTAGTGAAAAAAAATGACTCCTCCTCCTCTACTAGGGCTGGTTGAATGCTCCTCTTAATATGAGTGTGCTCATCTTTTTTTAGCCTTTGTCATGCTTTGCATGCTCTCCCAACATCTTTGTCACATGGCTAATTCTTGTCCCCTCCTTGCATGATGCTTTCCGTAAATTAAGGGTTCTTGTCCCCCTTTCGTATGATGCTTTCCTTAAATTAAGGGTTTCCTAACCTCTCATTGGCCAATAATGCCACTTAGATTATTCTTGTCTCCAATCTCTACAAAATATCTAAGCCACTTGTCATTATCATATGGCTTAGTATCAAAATATCTTCCTAGGTGGCATTTTTAATCCTATTTGGCATCATTACATGGCCTTCACATGCTCTTCACATGGCCTTCACATGGCTTTGCAATTTGGAGGCCTCCCATTGGCCAAAAATGCCATGTAGGCAAGTGGTGGAAAATCTTGTCATTTCTTAAAAATGTCATCTTGCTATTCAATATTGGCCATTTTATTTAAGATGATCACACTCCCACCTTCCATCCATGAGCTGGCTGAAAATGGCTTGGAAATTTCCAGGCCATTTTTTCTTTTTTTATTTGCAAAATGGTCCTTTTTTCAGTTTTTTCGATAAAATTGCATTTTGGCCCCCAAACATTATTTATTTGCAAATGGACCCCAATTTTGGATTTTAATTTTTTAATCCATCCCATTCAATATACAACTCAGCTCTGGAGGTTTTCATATTTTTTCGAGCTCGTTTTCCATTTTTCTCGGATTTTTCTCTAAAATTATGGTTTAATGCCTCCCAAACATTGTGTATTTCTATTTGAGCTCTGATTCCATATTTTTCTTCTCCAATCCATTCTATCAAATATAAAACTCAGCTCTGAAAGTTTTCATAATTTTTTGAGCTCGTTTTTTATTTTCCCGAATTTTTCATTAAAATTTTAGATTAGTCTCCCAAATTTAGCATATTTGCGTTTCAGCCCCAATTTTGGGTTTTCTTATTCTCATTTCCTTCTTTCCATCCTAAAACTCAGTTCTAGAAAGTTTCACAATTTTTTGAGCTCGGATTCTATTTTTCCTGGATTTCCCAAAATTACCCTTTAGTCCCTGAAATCTCGATTTTACTTGAAACGGGCCAAATTTCTGGATTTTCTTTTTCCACTGCCTTTGTCATATTTTGAATTGGAGTTGGACAGAAAATACCCAATTTTTACATCCGAATTCCTCTCTGATTTAGTTTTTCTCTTTTTCCTCAAGATTGGGAATTTTCTCGATTTTCCCGTTTCTCCTCCAATCGGCTCTTCCTTTGGATCCACTTCAAATTGGGGCTTGGGATTCCCTTGTTTATTTATTATTTATCAATTTGGAATTTCAATTTTATCGAATCGGACCATCTTTATAGTTTTCCCTAAATTTGTGAATTTCCTATTTATTCATTAAATCCTTATTTTCCTTTTTCCCTTTAAACCAATTTTTCTTTCAACTCCGCTTCAAAATTGAACCTTCCAATATTCATATTTATTGATCTTATTCCATTTGGAACCTTCAATTTTGTCCAATTTGATCATTTACATACTTTTCTCCAAATTTGCAAAATTTTCCATTTTTCTCTTACACTAAATTTTGCATTTTGTCTTTCAACCTCTCTATCTTCAATTGTAGATCTCCGTTTATCAAAATTCCTTCACCATTGTTCAATTCAACTTCGAATCTTGATTTTGATTGAGAGTTGAGTTTTTGGTGTTGACTTTTTTGGAGTTGACTTTTTTTGGGTTGACTTTTTTGTTTTTACCTCCGAAGCAAAGTTTTGGAGATCCGTCTGTGGAATGAGGGAAGATTCTTTGCATTCCGGGAAGTTGGAGGAGGAATTTACCTTGTTTAGGGAGCCCGAACAAAATTAGGTGTCTACAGTTGCCCCTCTTTGACTATTGCTGAGAATCAGGAATTAGGCAAAGATAAAATAGACAATAATTTTGTCTAGTTAGTGAAATCACATGTGAGGGATAGAAGGGAGAATTTTCTTCATTTTTTATTCATCATTTTATTATTATTATTATATTTCTTTTTGTAAATTGTAAAATAAAAGAATTTTGTCGTTAAATTGTGTTTCCCTGACTAATCAAGGCTCGACCCGTATTAAGGAAACGAGTTCGATTTGCAAGAGAAGAAATACCTCGGAGGAAGTCCAGAGGCCTTATCCTATCTTGCTGAAATTTTGTTTAAAACAGTAAGATTTGTCCTGAAATTAAGTTTCCTGACTAATCAAGGCTCGACCCATCTTAAGGAAACGAGTTCAATTTGCAAGAGAAGACAATACCTCGGCGAAAGTCCCGGGGCCTTATCTTATCTTGGTGTGAAATTATATGAATGACATGTATCAGGATATTTCACTGAACTCCCTCGCAAACCCAGCAGAGTTTTTAGAAAAATATCTTTTACATGACATGTATATAATTTTGGGATAAAATCATATTTTTCAAAAAAGATTGTAAATAGAAGAATTTATCCTTAAATTAAGTTTCCTAACTAATCAAGGCTTGACCCATCTTTAGGAAACGAGTTCAATTTGCAAGAAAAAAAAACATCTCCGCAGCAATCCCAGGGCCTTAACTTATCTTGGCGTGAAATTATATCAATCGCATTTGACGGGATATTTCACTGAACTCCATGGCAAACCCAGTAGAGTTTCTAGAAAAATATCTTTCACATGACATGTATATAAATTTGAGATGAAATCATATTTTTCGAAAAAAGATTGAAGAATTTGTCCTTAAATTGAATTCCCTGACTAATCAAGGCTCGACCCGTCTTAAGGAAATGAGTTCGATTTGCAAGAGAAGAAAATACCTCGGCGGTGATCTCAGGGCCTTATCGTATCTTGGTGTGAAATTATATGAATGGCATGTGTCAGGATATCGAACTCCCCGGCAAACCCAGCATAGTTTCTAGAAAAATATCTTTTCACATGACATGTATCTAATTTTGAGATGAAATCATATTTTTCGAAAAAATATAGAAGAATTTGTCATTAAATTAAGTTCCCCGACTAATCAAGTCTCGAACCGTCTTAAGGAAACGAGTTGAATTTGCAAGAGAAGAAAATACCTCGACGGTGATCCTGGGGCCTTATCTTATCTTGGTGTGAAATCATATGAATGGCATGTGTCAGGATATTTCACTAAACTCCCCGGCAAACCCAGCAGAGCTTTAGAAAAATATCTTTTCACATGACATGTATATAATTTTGAGGTGAAATTATATTTTTCGAAAAAGATTATAAATAGAAGAATTTGTCCTTAAATTGAGTTTCTTGACTAATCAAGGCACCAACCGTCTTAAGGAAATGAGTTTGATTTTTAAAGTTTTGGATGTCTTGTCCGAGAAAAATCTAGTTGTCTTATCCAGCCTTTGAAAGTGTGTTGAAAATTAACTTGAAGGTTTTGAGAGGACGCAAATGCTTCTTGATGCAGACATAAAGATTCCAATGCTCCGTGATGCAAATACAAATGTCTTCGATTAATGCAAATGCTTCTTGTTGCAGATGCAGAGATTAACAAAAATGCAAATGTTTCATGGTGCAAATGCAAATGTCTTCAATTGATACAAATGCTTTCTTGATGCAGATGCAGAGATTGAACAAGATGCAAATGCTTTATGGTGCAAATGCAAATGTCTTTGATTGATGCAAATGCTTAGCTGTAGCAACCTAAAAAATAACAAGTCTCATCGCAAGACTTTATTATTCGTTAAGCGTGACATTAAAAAAAATCGAGGAAAAGTCGACTTAATTTCTTCAGAAATAATGAAGGTTTTGAAAATAACCTTGAAAAAGACATGGAGTCGCCACCAATCTTTTTTGGCTAGGTATGATTGGCTACCTATTAAAACCGATTTTATAAAATATTTTAAAATTAATTAAATATTTTTTTAAAAACAATTTCAAGTCTGTATTTTAAACCAAAAAAATCAAAGAACTGGGTTCGGGATTCGGTTACGTGTGGGGAAGGATTAGCACCCCCACAATGCCCTTATAAAACGGTACCTTATTAATCGTGTGTTATCTCAAGTCTCGGTAAAAAAGTCTATTTTTAATTTGGTATTCCATGTTAATTCCTAATTTAAAGAAAAAATAATTCCATTTTATAATTAAAAATGATCCGGAATTTATTAATTCAAAATTTTCCTATATTTTCCAACAAGCATGGCAAAATATAGAAATTTTTATTATTTTGGAAATTTTTCCGAACCATTCTCATTTTAAAGAAGATATTCCGTTATTAATGATAATTGATGATATCCTCCCCACCAAACCCGGCATAGAACTCATGAATTATTTTAACTCGGGAATATCTTTATTTTATTGAAAATCATTACCTTTTTCAAAACATTTAAAAAAAATGAATATAAATATGTGTGACATAAATAAAATGACATAGCAAAGTCTAGATAATATAATGCAACCTAAATGATATGATATAATTTAAATGTCTTAGCATATTCTAATGATATGAAATATCCTAAGTTATATGGTATATTCTAAATGAAATAAAATGACCTAGGTAACATGATATATTCTATATAAAATGTAATATCCTAAGTCATATGATATATTCTAAATGAAATAAAATATCCTAAGTGACATAATATAGTCTAAATGAAATGAAATGACCTAGGTATCATAATATATTCTACATGAAATGAAATGACCTAGGTAACATAATATATTCTATATGAAATGAAATATCCTAATCACATGATATATTCTAAATGGAATAAAATGATTTAAATGACATGGCAAATATAAATGATATGGCATATAATCTAAATGATATGAAATAACATGAAACATAAAATAATGCTAACATATAATATGCATAAAATAAAAATAAAAATAATAATGCATGAACATAATATATGCTAAATAATATGACAAAAATAACTAAATAAAAAGCATAGGATATCATGAAATATTCAAAACCATATAACAATTAATATAATATCAAAAATTTAAATCCAAGATAATAACACCATCATGAAAATTAAAATAGCAAAAATCACATATTATATAGTATGCATGAATATGGAAAATGCAATGCATAAGAATGTATTTTTTCCTTTAATTAAGAAAATCCGTATATCTAAAAAGATATCCGGCTACCTTAGGAAAATATATAAAATTAAATATTCTAAAACCAAAATACTTTGTTATTTTTTGAAAACAATTTTGAAAAGCTTAGATTAAAAATAAAAACTTAGCTAAACCCTTTTTAAATGGCTCTAATTTCCTAAGTTTAAAATCCTGGACTTGACCACCCTTAACCCGAGATTTAAAAAATCATTTTTAGAGTTTAAAAAGGCTTAGAAACTACTCTAAGTCAGTAGCTAAACTTCCTAATCAGCCCCCTCTAAGTAACTTAACCAAAACAGAAAAATGATTTTCCTTCAAATTCAATTATGCCTCTACTGTCCAGTTCTAAAGCACGATTTTTTACCCTATTTTTAAAAATTCAAAAAAATATAAAAAACATACTGGAGATTCAGGACATGTAAAATGATACGGGAAAAAATAGGCTTAATTTTTTGATTAAAGATGACTATCCAGAAAAATCGAGAAAGTACGAGTACTGGGTGAAAAAAATTGTTTTGCCAAAACACATTTTTTTGGCTTTGATAAAATCATTTAAAAATCAAAGAAAAATGTTAGAGACTCTCCGAAAGACTGACAAATAGTATTTAAAACTTTTGAATAGTTAGACAAAAATTGGCTAAAGTAAAAAAAATTACAAAGGTAGAATAATCAAATTGACAACTCTTTAATTTTCCACAAGTATGCTCAAAATGAGCATGACTTTGAACCATTGATTGGTCTAAGTCATAAATCATGTGGAAATGACATGAAATGCATGAAAATACAGAAAATATGATGCATGAAATGCATGATTTAAAACCTAAATGACATAAAAAAAATGGCATCAATAAAATGACCTAGACCTAAATGAACTTGCATGGCATTTAATGCAACCTAGGTCTAAAATGCATGAATATGCTTGGCAAAGCAAGCCAAACCTAAATCTAAAGAATGCATGGCAATAACACAAACATATAGCATGGTTAAACAAAATACACAACCAAATATCATGAAAATGCAAACCTATCAACTAGCGTGATGAAAATGCACATACAAAGCATACAACATGAGGGGTGGCAGAATGGTCCCATACTTTAAAATGAGCATGGCATTTTCAAAAACACATGATATACTAACATGCAAGCTCAAAGAATAATACTCAAATCATGTAAATATAAAGTAAAGGCATGAAAATCAATAGGCATTTTCACAAACACATGGATTAATAAAATGTAAAACATAAACAAACTTAAACATTTTGAAAAGAGAAAATCAAAAATGCAAGATAAGTAAAATAAACATGATAACAAGATAATAGACTAAAAAATGGAAACAAGCAAGCAACCAAATCAAAACAAGCTTCATGTTTATGTATTTGAAGAAGATTTAAAGCATCAAAACTTGTGAAATATCATGAATAACATGAAATAAAAATGCAAACAACAACTATATCAAAACAATAGCCATTCGGCCAACCCAAAAAACAAAAGAAAATAAATTTCTGAAAGCTTTTTCCAAGAAAGTATAAAGAAGAACTTAAAGGAGACACTTAAAAACACTTATTTTAAAGAAAAAAGTCAAAAGAAACTCACCAAAATAGCAATTAAAACAGCAAATGAAGAATAGAAAATCAAGGAAAGTGCAAGAGTATGGTGCTTAAAGCAATCTCTAGAAGCTATATTGCAAGCTTTTTCTCTTCCAACTTTCTTTTCTTTTCTAAAATTTTCTTTTTGCCTTTGAAAAATGGAGAGAAAATCAGCCAAACAAGAGTGAATAGAGTGAAAATGAAAGAGAGACCCCCTTCCCATTGTAGTGGCCGAATGGCCTTCTAGATAACTAGGATGTTGTCATTTTTTTCCAACCAATTTTAATCCAAAGGCAATTAATCCAAGATGCTTAAAATGTGAAATTATCACCCTTAGATTAGGTAATCAGCTATCCACAATTACAGCTGTTCAAGAATCTTAAGCCATTATGTTGACATTCTCCCTCTTCATGCATTGGCCCATGTGGCTCAATTACAAAGGCTTGATCAAAAAAATAACTACCTTCCTCTTCATTGTTGGCCTTTTGATTAAAAATCAGAATATATCTGCCCACCATTGGGCCTTGGCCGGCTGACCCCTCATCTTCCAACCCATGCTTCATTTTTTTAAAAGGCAAGAAAAGCCATTTTCGGTTTCTTGGGTAAAATGACCTTTTTGCCCCCCGAACATAAATAAATAGCAAACAGACTACAAATTCAAATTTTCTTTTTCAATACTTCCAAAAGAATAAACAATTGAATTTTGGAGGTTTTCAAAAATTTTAGAGCCCATTTGCTATTTATTTGGATTTTTTCTTCCAAAATTGCCCTTTTATGCTCTCAAACTTTACCATTTTTTAAACGAGCTCCAATCTAGATTTTTCTTCACCAATCTCTTCCAAATAATTTAAGAGTATGATCTGGAAGTTTTCATAATTTTTGGAACTCATTTGGTATTTTTTTGGGATTTATCTACTTGAATTACTACATAGTGGGCCCGAGATTTGGCCATTTTGTAAACGAACTCCGAATCCTGATTTTCTTTTGCCAATCTCTTCGAAATGATTTAAGAATGAGATTTGCAAATTTTCAAAAATTTTGGAGTTCATTTGCTATTTTCCCAAATTTTCCTTTTTGCTTTCGAAACCCAGTTTTGCTCAAAACAAGTGTGATTTTCAGATTTTCTTCAAATTGAGCCTTGGTCTATCCTTCTTTAATCACTCCTCATCAATTAGGGGCTTTAATCTTGCCGAATCGGGCCATTTCTGTAATTCTTCCAAATTTCACCGAAATCTACCAAAACCCTAATTCTCGATTTTCTTCCAAATTGACTTTTTTTCAGTTTTTCTTTCAAGTAGCTTCTCCATTACTCGTAGTCAGTGCTTATCTTTCATTTAGAACCTTCAATTTTGACCAATTTGATCGTTTAAGCACTTTTCCTCAAATTTCTCAAACTAGGGTTTCCTTTCTACTAAATCTCCATAACCCAACTTTCGAACTCCATATCTTTCGATGTAGACCTCGGATTATCAAAATTCTTTCGCCATTTTTCAATTGAACTTCAAATCTTGATTTTGAAAGTGGGTTGACTTTTTCAGTAGTTGACTTTTCAGGGTTGACTTTCTAAGGTTGACTTTTTTATGTTTAACATTTTATGCTCACCTTCTTAGACTAAGTCTCGTAGTACCACCTGCAGGATGAAAAAAAGTCTTTTTACATTCTAAAACATCAATTTAGAAAGAAAACATACATGGTTTAGTGGTCTGAACAAAATTAGGTGTCTACAGCTTTCTTGATGCAGATGTAGAGATTGAATAAGATGCAAATGCTTCATGGTGCACATGCAAATGTCTTTGATTGATGCAAATGCTTCTTGATGCAGATGCGAATGTCTTCAGTTTGATGCAAATGCTTCACGATGCAGATGCAAATACTAGGAAATATGAAAATGTTTCATATGCAAGTGCAATGATCAACAAAGATGCAAATGCTTCATGATGTAAATGCAGTGATTAACAAAAATGCAAGTGTTTCATGATGCATATGCAAACGTCTTGGGTTGATACAAATGCTTCTTGATGTAGATAAAAAGATCAACAAAGATGCAAATGCTTCTTGATGCAGATGCAGAGGCTAAAAAGATGCAGAATTTCTTTATGCAAATGCAGAGATTATCAAAGATGCAAATGCTTTTTGATGCAGATGCAAATGTATTCGATTAGTGCAAACGCTTCTTGCTACAGATGCAGAGAGTAACAAAGAGGCAAATGCTTCATGAAATGCTGCAAATGCAAATATTCATAATGATGCAAATGCCTCATGAAAAGATGCAGATGCCCTTTACGAATCGTGTTCATGTAAGTAGTCCATGAATGGTGTAACTGCAGTTACCACACAATAATGAAGATGTAATGATCCTAGGAATAATGCATTTTCTTGAGATGATGCAAATGCAAATACCTGTGAAGGATATAATGGTAAAATGCAGATGCTCATGGTGGAAATGCAAATACCCACGAATGATGCAAATGCTTCCTGACACGGTGCAGATACAAAGCTTAGTAAAATGGTAAGTGCTTATGAATGATGAAAATGTCAAAATTAGCAATGTGTAAATGCTTCTGAATGATGTAAATACAAATATCCTTGAATGATGCAAATACTTCAATAAAGTGATGCAGATGCAAAGTCAACCATGTGCAAGTGCTTTTGAATGATGCAAATATCCTCAAATGATGCAACTACTTCATGGAATTATGCAGATGCAAAGATCAACAATGTGCAAATGCTTCTGAATGATGCAAATGCAAATATTATCAAATGATGCAACTACTTCACAGAATGATGCAATGCAAAGGTAAACAATGTGCTTCTAAATGATGCAAATGCAAGGTCTTATCTTATCTTCTACCAACTTTACTGGGCTTATATCATCTAATATGCCAATTTCACTGGGCTTAAATCACTTTTATGCCAGCTTACATTGAGCTTAATCTCATCTAACATGCCAACTTCACTGGGCTTATCCCCTTTTTGTGCCAGCTACATCGAGCTTAATCACATCTAACATGCCAACTTCACTGGGCTTAAACCATAACTGCCAGCTTATATTGGGCTTAACCAAATTTAAAATGCCAATTTCACTGGGCTTAACCAAATTTAAAATGCCAACTTCATTGGGCTTACTCCCTTTTGTGCCGGCTATATTGGGCTTAATCACATCTAACATGCTAACTTTACTGGGCTTACTTCCTTTTGCGCCAGCTACATTGAGCTTAATCATGTCTAATGTGCCAACTTCATTGGGCTTAAACCATAATTGTTAACTTACATTGGGCTTAACCAAATTTAAAATGCCAACTTCACTGGGCTTACTTCCTTTTGTGCCAACTATATTGGGCTTAATCAAATCTAACGTGCCAACTTCATTGGGCTTACTCCCTTTTGTGCCGGCTATATTGGGCTTAATCACATCTAACGTGCCAATTTTACTAGGCTTACTTTCTTTTGCGCCAACTACAATGGGCTTAATCACGTCTAATGTGCCAACTTCACTGGGCTTAAACCATAACTGCCAGCTTACATTGGGCTTAACCAAATTTAAAATACCAGCTTCATTGGGCTTAAAATTCTTTCTTTTGAGAAATTCCTCTTTCGAGGCTTCACAACTTTTTTAAAAAAAATTAAAAGTTCTTCTCAATAGAGGTTCCATAACTTTAAAAATTTTCTCATCCAAAAAATCATTTTCATTTTTCAAAAATTTTCATCATTTTGAAATTCTTCAACACTTTCTTGATTTCAATGTCTCCAAGAAATTCTCAAGACTCACATCTTTTCTTTTGAGACAAGCTTTTTCTTTTCTTTTTTTTTTCAACAGATTTTTTTCTAAATCTAAAGAAGACTTTTCCCTCTCTAGAAAACCTATCTTCTTTTCCTTTTTGTCTTTTCAATGCTTGATGAATGCCATGATCAATTATATTGATGCAAAAGCCAATGCAATCTATGAAGATGTAGATGCAAAATGTTCATTATATGATGCACGAATGCTTGTGGAGATGCATGACATCATTTCACATTAGGAAAATGTTAAGAGAGTTGATCATCTCTCTTTTCTTCGTGTCCTGGCGAGGTTTCCTCATCCCTTGCTATCTTGTCCTACTAGAGGAATGATCTCCGCCCCACATCTGCATTTTCCAAATCATCTTGTTGAAAGAAATCTCATGGTTTCTTATTCCCAATTTGTCTTTGCCCTAGCAGATTCTTTTTTTTTTGGTTTCCTGGTCAAAACCAAAACACAAAGTCAGACTTCATAAACTCAAAATTTCATGCCCCTGCACAATATGAACTTTAACTTTTTCCTAAAGCATATCCATATCTCAATTTCAGTTTGTTCTTCCTAAGTCCTACCAATTTCATTTCTTCCAAAACATGTGAAATTGAAGTCTTTCAAAAATTGGTGATCACCATTAAAGACATATCCAAGCGAGATAGGAAATCAGCCTTACTTTTTTGAGTGATTTGAATGGTTTAATGCAATAAGGTCAATGGGCTGATGCAATAAGGTCAATGGGCTAATGCAATAAGGTCCGGATTTGTCTAGGGAAGCTTTTCAATTTGACAAAGAGGAGAAGGTGAATATCCTTTGTCTCAGCTCATGAGTAAGTTTTCTCAAAACATGAATTCCTTAAAACCAAATGTTTTTTTGAAAGAAGTTTTAAATCTCAACAATCATCCAATCCCTAAATATGGCATTTTGATAAGTGTTAACCTTAGACATGATAGGTTCAATATTGGAAGGTCAATTTGGAAGGGAAAAAAGGTTTAGATTTCAAAATCAATTCCAAAGAAAAGGTTGTCCCTTTGGTATGTCTAGGAGTTCTTTGATGCTCCTTGTATTCCTCGAACAGATGGCTTCGGCAATACCAATCTCTAAATATGGCATTTTGACAAGTATTAACCTTAGCCATGATAGGTTCAATGTTGGAAGGTCAATTTGGAAGGAAAGAGTTTAGCTTTCAAAATCAATTCCAAAGAAAAGGCTGCCTTTTTGGTATGTCTAGGATTTCTTTGATGCTCCTTGTATTCCTCAAACTGATGTCTTAAGCAATACCATGTGTGGCATCCAAATTTCTTCTCGTTCTGCTCTAGACTACATGTTTTATGTTTTCACCCTAGAGCTTCTTTTTTATTGTTCCACCATGCATCTGAGAATTCTAAATCCTTCCATAATGAAATGATAATTTGACGAGATGGGATAAAATCTGAGGAAAAACTCTTCAAGTTAAATATTCACGCTTGATCAAAATAGACTTTTAAAACACGTAACGTAGGCCATGGTTCAGGGTTCAGAAAGAAAGGATAAGTAGGCTCAAAATATTTGTTTGAGGATAATCAGATCAAGGATCATTTCCTGAGGAGGATTCCCTTTGAAACATTTGTCCCTTCTGGACTTCTCTTTCCTTCTTTTGACTTTGCTTCTTTTCTTCTTTGTTCTTGGCTTTCACTTCACCATTCTTTTCAAATTTTGTTTCTTCTTGGTTTTTGTTTTGTTCTTGGCTTTCAACTGACCATCTTTTCTACATTCTCCTTTTCTTTCTTTTTGTTTTTTTCTTGCTTTCAACTCGCCATCTTTTTTACATTCTTTTTTTTTCTTTTTCTTTTGCATCTCTATTTTGACAGAGTGAGCCTCTACTTATTTGGGAGCTCAATTTTCTTTGTTTCTATCTTCGAGCTGGAACTCATTTCACCATGATTCTTTGAAAAAGATCCTTCCTCGCATTTGCCCCCAGTGTAAAGGGTGATCCTTGATCAAGGTTCAAAGAAAAAAACTTCCATAGGCTCAAAAAGGGTGACTATGGATAATTTCTTTTCTTTTTGTGAAAGGGATATGAAAGATGGCCATTTCTCATATCAAGTACGAATATTCTCATTGAAGAGCAATCCTCAGGGGGAATAGATAATCAAAATTTCATTTTGCATTTTGCATTTGGAATCATTTGAATTCTCATGCGCATGATATCACAAATTTTCTCCTTTTTTTTTGGTCGCATGCCCCAATATTTCATGAGTGATTCATCTTCAGCCACAAATAATGCCTCATTTTGATTTGCCATTCAAGTGAAGGTCTTTTGGTTTGTGGGAACCTTGCTGTGAATGAACATCTCATGTTTTATCTTTGAGCTTCTCGCTAAGTAAGCTCATTTGGGTTTCAATTTCTTCAAAGTGTTTCCAACACATGGGGAGCGAAAAGAAAGGTGTTTTGGTTCATTCTTTGGTTCAATTGCGCATAAATCAAAGGTCTTGAAAAAGGCCTAGGGATTTGGTACTTGGAATCTTTTAAAGGGATTCGGGAGGTTTTGAATCATTGAGTTTTTGTTATGATTGGTAGTACGGCATAAGTTTAACACGTATCAAACTACCAAATCTAGATCCTTTGGAAGATTGTCATATTTGTTTGACTTTCAAGGAATCCACGAAAGAATTTCCAAAATTTTCATTACTCACGGCCTCGATAATGGTTATTCTTTGGGGCTTTTGAGTGGTCTTTATTCAACTAGTCTATGATCTAGGTACATGTAGAGATAAGGTGTTTCCTAGGATTTAGTCCATCCCTCATGAAGATCACCAATTATTTTGAAACTCATTTCACTTTTCAAAGAAGTATCCTTTTATTTTCAATACGGGAAATTATCCGTACGAATTTTATTTTCAATCTTTTTGTTTTGTTTTTCTTTTTCAAAAATCATAAAAACGTGGCTTAAGAAGAATATTCAAAACTTCAAATGAGATATGATGTATGATGCTTGCAATTTAAAGTTCAGTCATTTCAAACAAATTGAAAACATGTACAAAATTTAAACCAAGGTTCAGAATTACCCTTTATTGGCATGCTACCTTGAGAACAAATGACATTTAGCCCCGTCATCCTTGATAAGCGTCTATGAGCTTTTTAAACTTTTCCAGGTTTGCATTAGTTACGGCTTGAAATTTTCCCTTGAATGCAGTGCAATTCTCCATGGAATGCCCTTTAACCCCGCTATGATACTCACATGTAGCATTAGGATCATACCATTTCGGGTAAGGAGACTTCCTAGGCTTTGCTAGTACAATGGAGATCATTTGGCTTTGGACAAGCAATGGAAGAAGTTCTGTGTAGGTCAACGAAATTGAATGGTACACCTTTGCCTTCTTTCTTTTACTGCTCTGAGAACAGACTGAGTCAACCTCCGAATAATTTGGCATGACGAACCGTTGGGGTGGTGTGAAAGGCATTGGAGCATGACAACCGTGTTGAGGCCAATGGTCGACATAAGGTCGGGGATGTAAATAACCACCAAAAGGATCGTCTTGCATTGCATTGAACCCTCTTTTGTTTTTTGCCTTTGACATTCATGACTTGAACGTGGTCCTATTTTTATCCCGAGAGAAATTTTGGCTTTAGTATCCACAAATTTCCTATTTTTATCCGATCCACAATCCTACCCACTGCAAACAATATGTTTGCAAACTTTGAAAAAATGTTGCCAATCAACTTGTCATAGTATGGATATGGGAGAGTATCCACAAACAAAGCATTCATTTCTCTATCAGTAAGAGGTGGTCGGACTTGTGAGGCTACATCTTTCCATCTATAAGCATATTCTTTGTAGTTCTCATTGGGACCCTTTTTCATGTTCTGGAGTGTCAATCGATTTGGAGCTGCTTCCAACATGTGCTTGTATTGTTTCAAGAATGCCCGAGCTAAATCTCTCCATGTGCGCACTTGGCTTTTTTTCAACTGATAATACCATTTGGATGCTGCCCCTGTCAGGCTGTCTTGAAATACATGGATAAGCAGTTTCTCATCATGCGCTTGCTCCGCCATCTTATTACAATATGCAGACAAGTGTGTTTCAGGGCATTTAAGTCCATCATACTTTTTAAATTCCAAAACCTTGAATTTTTACGGGATGACCACATCAGGGATCAAAAGAAACTACCTTACACTAACTTTATCTCGACCTTCAACAGCTCGAATCCTTTTCTCCAATAGGTCATACTCTTGTTGTGTCTTTGCTCTTTGGCTTAGAACTTGTTGTGGATGAACCCGATCAGAAATCTGGCCTTGAGCCTTCTTACCCAGATTGCCATGCTCATAAGGTTGATTACTTTTTTGTGTAAAGTGTTCTCCCATAGTTTTTGTCAGTCTTCCAATACCCTGGGTCATCTGAATCCCATGCAAGACCTGTTCAGCTATCTCATTTTGTAGTTGTTTTATTTTTTCCAATTGGGTAGTATGATCCTCTCCCTTTCTACTTTTCTAGCAAAAAGGAAACCAAGGCTATCTTTAGACATGAACTCTATCATGGCTCTTTATTTTTAGGGAAACCTCTTTTTATTTGCCTCTAGAGATAAGAAATTATCAGTGATAATATTGAATTCTCTATCATTGGCATTAATAGAGCCATTGCTATGCGTAAATAAACTCAATGCCAATGCATGGATGGATGAAATGTATGGTATGACAAATAATTGATTGGATGCAAATGCAAAGGGGAGATACCACGGAGGGAATAAGAATTGGAGGAACTTAATCATCAAAATCTCATAAATTTAAAGCATAATTAATTCATTCTCCGACCAATGTTCAAAAGACATAAACCATATTTACACATCTGATAAGTGGTTAAAACTGTCTTTACAAGAATTTTATTTTTCCTAGCATCCTAAGGCTATAAGAGCCAGCTACTGAAAATACCTAAGTCCTATTACATCACGATCATCAATCTCCCAACCCTAATTAGCCTTCCCCAGTCCTCTATCAGTAAGTGTCGTTGGATCGAACCACTTGGCATCTATGAGAGACTGCATTTTCCTCTTAAAGGCCTCACAGTCTTCAATGCTATGCCCAGCAATTCCACAGTGATAATCACATCTTGCATTTGGATTATACCACTTAGGGTACGGTGGTAGTAGGGGTTTCAATGGCACACAAGCAATTAGGTGATCTAGGATCAATATAGGGAGAAGCTGTTGGTAGCTAATTGGAATAGGATCAAAATGCCTTTGGATCCTACTCTTGGGCTGTTTCTTGGTCACACACAGAGCCTAAGAGTCAGGATATTTGATGGTGGCATGAAGGCTCGAACCGGAGTGTTTGCATGGAGAGGTGGCGGAATAGTAAGGCAATGGTATGGATTTGAACACAGGACCCTTACAGGTTGCACATGATTCGAGGTTCTTATCCTGGATGTTTGATGAGATGGTTGATGAGGGAAAAAGTATGAATTACAGTCAATTTGTGTTGATGGAATGAATCACAGAGACCTCGTATTGGTCATCCCAATGGACGAAGGGGTAATAGTAAAGCGAGGATACTGATTCAAATCTGGGACAATTTGCAGGGGTGGTATAGGATCCGAGGTTTCTGTCTTTAGCATCTGGCTTCCCAATTTGACCACTTCCACCATTTCATCGAGGTTCAACCTTTTCTGGCACTGACAGGTGCAAGATCCAGTAGGGATTGTATGATCTGGACCTGATGGTTTTGGTTGATCCGAGGGCAATGAAGAGCCTTGAGAAAATTCCCCTTTACTCTTACTAAGATCCTCAAACATCTTTATTAATTTGGCGAGTTGTCCTTTCACCTCTCGACTTTCATGTCCGAAATCCTCTTGACTGTGCTCCAAAGCATACACTCATTCCTCCAATTCATTCCTTATATTTTAAACCCCTTCTCATGCAATTAACAAAATGAGATTATTTTATCAAAATGAGATAAAAAATAAGTGTACATGCTCTATTCATACATGCACGAATGTAAGGATGATTAATGAATGAACTGTGCAAGATGTGAAGATGCTTGAAGAGATGAATTTTCATATTTACAACTGCTTAAATAATATGCATGTTATGCAAAAATGCAAATGAAAAGATCAAGGAAAAGAAAAACCTAATATCACTCTTTATTTTTTTGATTTTTTCTTCTTTCTATTTTTCTTGAATTTTCTTGACAACTATTTTTTGACATTTTTTCCTATTAATATTTTCTCAAAAGTCAAAACTAAAAAGATATTTTATTGTTTTCAGAACACTACTCCACTTCAAGAGGAATTTTCTTATTAACCACTCATTTTTTCAATTTTTGTTTTTTTTTCCTTTTTTTTTTTATTTAAAAAAGAAACATTTTTCATTCTTTTCATGGAAATATATTTAAGAAAACTCTTTTCTTTTTTTCTTCTTATTCCTACAAAGGTACAAGTATAAAAGAAAATTTTCAAAATAAACCAAAAAATACTAACTTTCGATATTATTACAAATGATGTGTGGAAAAAAAAAAAGAGCAAAGCAAGTAAAAGATAAAATTATCAATGCAAAGTAAGAAAGTTAATGAACATTTGCCCCAACAATATAAACTTATTTAGGCATCATGATGCCTTTGGGATGAAAAAAAAATTTACTACTGGCGATGTACGTTCATCCTTGCTCGGGGTACGAGGTTTATGCAGATTGTAAAATAAATAGCAAGAGGTCAGAAGCGTTCCTCCATGTGTTCCTAGCTTCGAGATATCTAACGGAAATCCAGCATGGCTCTACCTAGGCTGGCTTATTATGGCTCACTATATGAGGTTGTATTAGGTTCTAAAGGCCCCAAATTGTTCCTCACTGTTGCCGATGAAGGCTAGTAAGGCACCTCGATTAAAGCGGGTTCAATTTGTTGGAGTGTATTTCCTAGGCCTATGCGGAGGTTATCACTTCATGAATGCGTATGTATTTTACTACTCCGGAAGTGTTTCGCTAGCCCATGTGAAGGTTATCACTTCACGCGAGCATAGTTACTTTACTTCCACCTAAAAGGACGAAACCCGGGTATAGGGCTCCTGTTATGCAAATGCAAGTGTAGTGTGTGAGGAGGAACAAACAAACCTTTCACCACCTATTCTACAACCCTTATTCTAAATGCCCCAAAAATTTATAAGATCAAGAGTAGTGTAACGCATTAACCAACCAGAGAGCAATAGTAATATACAACATTGTATAAACGGAGAAACAATAATATGCATGTGCATGATCATGATCATGAACATGAACATGAACATAATTAAAAATATTTTATTATTTTCAAAATTCTTCTTATATAAAAAAAATGGGAGTTAAAATTAAATTCTAATTGAAACCGACAAAACCGAGACTTTGATAACAAACGACTAATCCTAGGCCTGACTCTCTAAGTGTCCCCAGTGGAGTCGCCAAGCTGTCGCAACCCCCTTTAAAAATATTACTGAAAAATTTGCCCCGTCGCGAGACAATCAGCATTTGTTAAAGGTGTGACATTGGAAAAAATAAAGGAAAAGGCGACTTAATTCCTCTTGAAATAAAGGTTGAGAGGGTTTGAAAATGACCTCGTGAAAGAAATGGAGTCGCCACCAATCTTTTTTGGCTAGGTGTGATCGGCCACCTATTAAAACCGATTTTTGTAAAATATTTTAAATTAATTAAAACATTTTTTAAAACCAATTTTGAAGTCTGCGCTTTGAACCAGAGAAAACAAGTGCGGGTTCAGGAGTTGGTTATGTGCGGGGAAGGATTAGCACCCTTACAACGTCCCTATAAAGCGATACCTTATTAGTCATGTGTTATCTCAAGTCTCGGTGAAAGTTGTTTTAAATTTGGTGTTTGAAAATAATTCCCTTAAAAAATCATATTTATTTGAAAATGATCCGGAATTTATTAACATAAAATTTCCCATATTTCCCGATAAACTCGGCAAAACATGGAATCTTTCCTTGATTTTGAAACTTTCAGAATCACCCTTATTTTTGGAAAAAAGATATTACGTCATTAATGATAATTGATGATATCCTTTTCGGCAGACCCAGCAGAGAACTCATGAATTATTTTAACTCGGGAATAATCTTGTTTTATGAAGAAAAAAAAACATTACTTATTTTCATGTATTTTAAAATCATAAACATTGATCATGAATATGCAAAAATATTACTAAGGTAAATATTAAACAAACATGCATATTTATCATGGCATGACAAATATTTTATTATGACATGGTAAAAGAATTAATGACATGGCATGCTTTACATGGAAAAATCTAAATGACATAGACAAAAGAATTAATGACATTGCATATGAATTAATGACATGGCATGCTTGACATGGAAAAAATCTAAATGACATGACATGCTTGACATGGCAAATCCTATAATGGCATAGCAAAATAAATCATGACATGGTATACAAAGAGATCATATTGGCAAAAATCACAAAATGACATCATCATAAAATATTCATAATCACATCATGATCACATGCATACATCATCATTTTGAAATTGATTTTTCAGGTGACGAATCACATAAATGGCATATGTCGAAAAATATTACCATACTCCCCGGCAAACTCGACAAAGCTTGGAAAATAATTCTTTCATATGACATTTATATGATTCCGAGTAAAACGAAAACCATACCTTTCGGTTCTATAAACATGTGCGTTGAATAATTTCCTAACCTCCTCGATAAAGATTAAGAACTAATTTTCGCCAAATGTTTAGGAAATCGTGAAGCACGTTTTTATGCCAAAAATAAAAACATTTTTAAATATGCAATGCATGAAGATGTATTTCTCCCTTGAAGTAAGGATATCTGTATACCCAAATAAGGTATCCGACTACCTTTGAAAAAACTTAAATTGGATTTTTAAAAAACCGAATGACTTTGGGCTCGGATAAAAAAATTAGAATTTTTGGAGTAAAAGAGCCATGGTCGAATCCCCCTCTAAAAAAGGCTCTAGTTTCCTATTTTTTGAAACCCGGGTTTACTACCCATGACCCAATTTTTGTAAAATCGATTTTTATCCTTTAGATACCATAGAAAACAACCTACAACAGTAGCTAATGACTCCAATTAGCCCCTGATTTTTACAAATATAAAAAAAAAATTATTAGTTTAGAAAAAACTCATTTTAATTCCAACAACTAGTTTTAGAAAACTATTTTTCTACCCTTTATAAAAATTCAAAAAAATCTAAAAAAATCAGCCTAACTTGAAACATGATGGTCTTTATGATGAAAAATCAGCTTTAAATTTGGACTAAAAATTCCTTGATCGAAATTGCATTAAAGTAAAAACAGTAGACTAAAATCTATTTTACCAAAAACCATTTTTCCACCCTTGGTAAAAAAAATTTAAATATCTTAGAAAAATACCAGAGGCTCTTCTAAGGGTCTACTAAATATGGTTAAAAAATATTTTTATTTTGACAAAAGGAACTAAGTGAAAAAATTGCTCAAAGTCAGAATATCCAACTTAACAACCCATTACTCTTCCAACTAGTTTACACAAAAGATTTTGGCTAGAGATCATTGATTGATCTTAGCCAAAAATCAAGTTGAGAATGGTATGAATGCATGATTTTACAGCCAAACAAACATATGAAAATGATCAAACATAAGCTAAAAAATAAGCAAGCAAGAAAAACCAAGGTTGGCTTAATGGTTGGTTCCTTGGACATAGTCCCACCTAACCAAAAGCACTTGATAAAAATCAAGATCCTTAAGCTTCTCAAACGTTTTATTTGATTTTTTTAAAAGAAAAACCAAAGGAGAAAATCTATCCTACCACAATGATGAAACCCACAATCAACAAGAAAGCTAGAAAATCAAGCAAAGACAAGCACAATAAAACCCTCTAGGTTTCAGCTAAAATGGAAAATATGTTGAAAAATTTTATCAACTTTGTTATTTTGTAAAGAATAAAGAAAAGAAAACCTTTAAAATTTTATTTTGAAAACCTTTTTTCAACAAAGAAAGTTAACAATCACATGGAAAAAGAGGAGAAAAAGAACATGAAATCAAAGAAAATAATTGAAGAAGAAGAGAGGAAATAGCTACCTAGCAAAGCTTTCTAAATCAAGCACTCAAACTTCTCCTTCTTTCTCTCTTTTTCTTTATCTCCTTTCTTTCTCCAAGAGTGTAGTGAAAATTGCCTTCGAAAAAATGACTCCTCCTCCTCTACTAATGCTGGCCGAATGCTCCTCTTAATATGAGTGTGCTTAACTTTTTTTTTTTTTAGCCTTTGTCATGCTTTGCATGCTCTCCCAACATCTTTGCCACATGGCTAATTCTTGTCCCCTCTTTGCGTGATGCTTTCCTTAAATTAAGGGTTCTTGTCCCCCTTTTGCATGATGCTTTCCTTAAATTAAGGGTTTCCTAACCTCTCATTGGATAATAATGCCACCTAGATTATTCTTGTCTCTTATCTTTACAAAATATCTAAGCTACTTGTCATGATCATATGGCTTACTATCAAAATATCTTCCTAGGTGGCATTTTTAATCTTATTTGGCACCATCACATAGCCTTCACATGCTTTTCACATGGCCTTCACATGGCTTTGCAATTTGGAGGCCTCCCATTGGCCAAAAAAGCCATGTAGGCAAGTGGTGGAGAATCTTGTCCTTTCTTAAAAATGTCATCTTGCTATTCAATCTTGGCCATTTGATTAAAGATGATCACACTCCCACCTTCCATCCATGAGCTGGCTGAAAATGGCCTGGAATTTCCTAGGCCATTCCTCTTTTTTTATTTGCAAAATGGCTATTTTCAGTTTTTCGATAAAATTGCATTTTGGCCCCCAAACTTAATTTATTTGCTAATAGACCCCAATTTTGGATTTTTCTTTTCTAATCCATCCCATCCAATATAAAACTCAGTTCTGGAGGTCTTCATATTTTTCCGAGCTCGTTCTCCATTTTTCCCGGATTTTTCTCTAAAATTTCCGTTTAGTGCCTCCCAAACTTTTTCTATTTCCATTTGAGCTCCGATTCTGGATTTTTCTTCTCTAATCCATTCTATCAAATATAAAACTGAGTTCTAGAAGTTGTCATAATTTTCCGAGCTTGTTTTCTATTTTTCCCGGATTTTTCCATAAAATTGCGGATTAGTCTCCCGAATTTAGCATTTTTGCATTTCAGCCCCAATTGTGGGTTTTCTTATTCTCATTTCCTTCTTTCCATCCTAAAACTCAGTTCTGGAAAGTTTCACAATTTTTTGAGCTTGAATTCTATTTTTCTCGAATTTTTCAAAATTGCCCTTTAATCCCTAAAACCTCGGTTCTACTTGAAACGGGCCAAATTTTTGGATTTTCTTGTTTCACTGCCTTCTTCATATATTGAATTGGAGTTGTACCAAAAATGCCCAATGTTTACAATCAAATTTCTCTCCAATTTAGTTTTTCTTTTTTTTCCTCAAGATTGGGAATTTTCTCGATTTTCCCGTTTCTCCTTCAATTGGCTCTTCCATTGGATCCACTTCGAATTAGGGCTTGGGATACAATTGTTTATTTATTATTTATCAAATGGGGACTTCAATTTTGCCGAATTGGACCATCTCTGTTATTCCCAAATTTGTGAATTTCCTATTTATTCATTAAATCCTTATTTTCCTTTTTTCTTTTAAACCAATTCTTCCTTCAATTCCTCATCAAAATTGGACCTTCCAATATCCATGTTTATCGATCTTATTCCATTTGGTACCTTCAATTTTGTCCAATTTGGTCGTTTACGTATTTTTTCCCAAATTTGCAAAATTTCTCATTTTTCTGCTACACTAAATTTTGCATTTTGTCTTTCAACCTCTTTATCTTCAATTTTAGATCTCTGTTTATCAAAATTCCTTGACCATTGTTCAATTCAACTTCGAATCTTGATTTTGATTGAAGTTGACTTTTTAAGTTGTTGACTTTTTGGGGTTGACTTTTTTGGAGTTGACTTTTTATGGGTTGACTTTATCGTTTTGACCTCTAAATCAAAGTCCTAGAGATCCGTCTGTGGAATGAGGGAAGATTCTTTGCATTTTGGGAAGTTGGAGGAAGAATTTACCTTGTTTAGGGGGCCCGGGCAAAATTAGGTGTCTACAATGGGAAAGTACGAATGTGTGTGGATTACCGAGATCTGAACAGGGCAAGTCCAAAGGATAACTTTCCTTTGCCTCGTATTGACACTCTCGTGGATAACACTGCTAGACATTCCATGTTCTCGTTCATGGATGGTTTTTCAGGGTATAACCAGATTAAAATGGCCCCATAAGATATGGAGAAAACCACATTTCTTACAATGTGGGGAACCTTTTGTTATAAAGTCATGCCTTTTGGGTTGAAAAATGCTGGAGCTACTTATCAAATGGTGATGGTGACTTTGTTCCATGACATAATGCATAAGGAAATCGAGGTTTATGTGGATGACATGATTGCAAAATCTTGGGAAAGAGAAGATCATTTAGTTAATCTCAAGAGGTTGTTTGAGAGATTGAGAAAGTTCCAGCTGAGATTCATCTTGCCAAATGCACGTTCGATGTCAAATCAGGAAAGTTGCTGGGTTTTGCTGTTAGTGATAGAGGAATCGAAATGGATCTTGATAAAATACGGGCAATTCAAAATTTGTCTTCCCCTCGTACACAAAAAAAAAAGTGAGAGTTTTCTTGGGAAGGCTGAATTATATAGCACTTTTTATTTCCCAACTTACTTTCAAATGTGATCTTATCTTCAAGCTTCTTCGCAAGCATGACACTGGTGAGTGGAATGAAGAATGTCAGGAAGCTTTTGAAAAAGTTAAAGAATACTTGTTAAATCCGCCAGTATTGGTTCCACCAATTCTGGGAAAACCATTGATTTTGTATTTGACGGTGTTTGAGAAATTCATAGGATGTGTTTTGGGGCAACGAGATGAAACAGGAAAGAAAGAGCATGCCATCTATTATCTAAGTAAAAATTTTACTGACTATGAATCTAGATACTCATCATTAGAAAAGATGTGTTGCCCTCTAGCCTAGACAACTCACAGACTCAAGAAGTATATGTTGTAAAGTACAACGTGGCTCATAGCAAGATTAGATCCTCTCAATTATATTTTTGATAAGCCTTCACTATCAGGAAGAATTGCAAGATAGCAAGTCACCTTTTCTGAATATGATATTGTCTATGTAACTCAGAAAGTAAAAAAAGGAAGTGTGATAGCTGAATTCCTAGCAGATCGGGCTTCTGAAGAATATGAGCCAATGCAATTTGATTTCTCGTATGAGGATTTGATGGTCATTTTAGATGTAGATGATGAAGAGTGTAAAGAAAACCCTGGAAAATGTTCTTTGATGGAGCGTATAATGCTTTAGGGCATGGAATTCGGGTAGTCTTGATATCCCCAGATAGCCAATATTATCCGATTACTGCAAGATTGGATTTTAGTTGTACCAACAACATGACTGAGTATGAGGCATGTGTTATGGCTTACAAGCAGTAATTGAAAGAAAGATTGATGTGTTGGAGGTATATGTTGATTCAGCCTTGGTTATTTATCAGTTGAAGGGAGAATGAGAGACAAGGGATTCGAAATTGATCATGTACCAAAAATACATAGTTGAGTTAATCAAGCAATTTGAGAAGATTCATGTTTCAACATTTGCCTCGAGCGGAGAATCAGATGGCTGATGCTTTAGCCACCTTGGCTACAATGTTTAAGCTGGATGCAAATACTGAAATTCAACTAATCAAGTTGGATGTGAAAGGGTCGTCAGCACATTGTTTAGATGTTGAAGAAGAAGTTGATGGTCAGCCTTGGTATTATGATATCATGTAGTATATCAAATATCAGCAATACCCAGAACATGGCTCGATAATGATAAATGGCTTATCCAAAGATTGGCTATGGGATTCTTCCTTGATGGAGAGATCTTGTACAAGAGGAGTCGAGATCAAGTGCTTTTGAGATGCGTTGATGTTGTAGAGGCAAAGAAGATAGTGGAAGAAATGCATGATGGAATTTGTACGGCACATGCAAATGGTCAATTGATAGCTAAGCAAATAACGAGGGCAGGTTATTATTGATTGACACTTGAGAGGGATATATCGACTATGCTCGAAAATGTCATAAATGCCCGATATATGCAGATAAGATTCATGCTGCTCCAAATGAGTTGCATGTGTTGGCACCTCCATGGCCGTTCTCAATGTGGAGCATGGATGTGATTGGACCTATCACCCCAAAGGTGACAAATGGGCACCGGTTCATTTTTGTGGTCATTGATTATTTCACTAAATGGGTAGAAGCAGCTTCGTATGAAAGTGTAACTCGAGCAGTGGTATGTAAGTTCATAAAGAAAGATAATTTGTCGATATGGACTACCAGAGAGGATCATTTCAGATAATGCTCATAATTTGAATAGCAAGATGTTGAAAGAGGTTTGTGACCATTCAGGATCAAGCATCACAACTTAGCACCATATCATCCAAAGATGAATGGAGCTGCGGAAGCAGCCAATAAGAACATCAAGAAGACTGTGGAAAATGTGACTAATGTCTACAAAGATTGGCATGAGAAATTGCCTTTTGCCTTGCATGCTTATAGAATTTCGGTTCGAACATCCACAGGGGCAACCCCATTTTCATTGGTGTACGGAATGGAGGCTGTGTTGCCAGTTGAGATAGAGATTCCTTCTTTAAGAGTGCTGAAAGAGGTTGAATTGGAAGAAGAATAATGGATCCGAGATCGTTATCAGCAGTTGAATCTTATTGAAGAGAATAGACTTACAGTGCTTTGCCATGGTAAATTGTACCAGAAAAGAATGATGCGAGCGCATGACAACTTTTCTTCGTTTGGTTTATTTAAAGTTGATGCCTCGTTAGGAGGAGTTTTTATTTCGTTTGGTATTTAAAGTTGATGCCTCGTTAAGAGGAGTTTTTACATTGGGTTTATTTAAAGTTGATGTCTCATTAAGAGGAGTTTTTCTATGTTGGGTATTTAAAGTTGATGCCTCGTTATGAAAAGCTTTTTCTCGTTTGGTATTTAAAGTTGATGCCTCATTGGGAGGAGTTTTTTCTCGTTTGGTATTTAAAGCTGATGCCTAGTTAGGATGAGTTTTTCTCGTTTGATATTTAAAGTTGATGTCTCGGTATGAGGAATTTTTCTTCATTTGGTATTTAAAGTTGATGCCTCGTTGGGAGGAGTTTTTTCTCGTTTGGTATTTAAAGTTGAAGCCTCGTTAAGAGGAGTTTTTAGCCTTGCTAAGAGGAATTTTTATTGTTTGGTATTTAAAGCTGAAGCCTTGATGGAGGAGTAATTTTCACGTTTGGTTTATTTAAAGTTTATGCCTCGTTTAGAGGAGCATTTCTACGATGATATTTGCTTTAGTAATTATTTTCTTTAATGTTTGAAGACATGTAAGGTGTGTACGTCTTTGCGTATCCCCTGATTCTCAGGAAATGCACAAATAGGAGCAGCTTTAGACACCCGTTTTTGTGCGGGTTAGTTTAATTTAGTTTTAATTTTAGTATTAACTTTAATTTTATTTTTGATATTAGTTCTTAATTTTAATTTTATTTTTGGAATTATGAAATAAAAAAGAAAAAAGAAAGAAAAGAAAAATAAAGCTTGCATCGAATCCAAACTCCTCAAGGGATTAGGATTGGACTCTGAATTTAAGATAAATGTGAAAAAAAAAGATTTTTTTATCTTGATCAAGATTAGAACTCTAGATTAAAACACCCTAGGACTCTCCTGGATTTCCCCTATATAAACATTCATAATCAGCATAACCAAAATCACACAATGAACAGAGAGAAGAGCAAGTAGAAATTCGGAGGAAAACAGTAGCAAAAATAGGAAGGAAATTTTTAGAGTTCTTTGATTCGAAATTTTTGGGTTCAGGGTTCTAGGAAGTAATTTGAAGATCCTAACGGTAGGAATATAGGAAAGGGTGAGGGGAGTGTTTGGCTGGAGTTTAGCGATCATCCAACAGTTGCCAGAGGAGATCAGAGGGAAGAAGGCCGCAGCATTCACACTTAGATTTGAGTTTTTTGGTGTTGATTTTGGAGAATCCAACTTGATTTTGGGTTTGAGGAGATCGAAATGAATTTATTGGATATTTATTGGGATTTTCTAGGCATCGAAGGCGAAAGTGAGCAGCGGCGATAGATGGCTGTCGATTTCTGTGTCTGTGAAGAACAGTGGGTAGCGTTCTTGAGCTTGGAGAAAGGAGAGGTTCAGAGAAAAAAAAGATTTCTTTCTTAAGAAAGGTAAAAAAAAACTGAACAAAATTTTTTTTGTGTTTTAAAGGAAGCAGCAGCCGGGTCGGGTCAGGACTCGTGTGCGACCCGCACTTGGAACTCGACCCATATGCTACTGTTTGCATTTTTTTTGGGTTATTTTCTATTTTTAATTTATTTCTTTTATGTTTTGTTATTTTATTTCATGGTTTTTTTTGGCCAAATGTTTTTTTGTATATGTTATTATAATTTTATATTGTTATGATTTGATATTATTTGTCTTTTTCTTTATTATTTCTAGACTAATTTATTTTTGCTTGATTATTGCAGGTATATTTTATGGTTAATTTTTATCTGATTTGATTTTTATTTTGAGTAAATTATTGTATATTGATTATTTGTTTGTTATTTTGTCTATTAATTTATTTGTTCATTTTTTATTTATTCTTTAGATATTTGAAATTGAGATAAGTAATTTTTAACTGATTTTAATAATCGATGCTTAGTTAAATTAAAAGAATAAATTGAGATCTTTTTCCAATGATGAAATCCAAAGGGGTCACGACGTTTGACTTCTGAATAATTTCTAGGTGAGAGAACTCTCTTAAAAATTCTCCAGAATGATCGAAGGATTTTGTAAGGATAATTTTCGATACCAAAAAGGTCAAGATTTATTTTTGAAATAATTAATTTTCAATGATCAGTTTTAAGTTATAATTTTCCATAATTAATGCTTAATTAAAATCAAAGAATAAATTAATATCTTTTCCGAGGATAAAATTCGAGGGGGTCACGAATGGTTGACTTTTGAGAAATTTCTAGGTGAGAAAACTCTCCTAAAAATTCTCCAGAATGATGGAAGGGTTTTTTAGTGATAATTTTCGATATTAAGGTCAAAATTTATTTTTTGAGGAAACATGAATAAAATATGAGACTTTGATGTGCAATTAATTTTGGAAGATTAGACTTAGGTCTTTTTCATAAAATTTAACTTTTTCGATGATGGAGCCTCTTCAGAGGAAAGAATGATTTCTCTTGAATACTCTCGAGGTGAGAAAACCTTTTTAGCAATCTCTCTAGAACGATGGAAGGAAGACCTAAAAATTATTTTCTATATTTTTAACTTGAAGAATTTAAAATGAAATTAAGATAAATAAGACCATTTAGTTAAGACTTTTTTAAGATCATAAGACTAATTAAGTACTATCTCTAGATAGGTGTTGTGAGGGTGCTAATCCTTCTCCACATGTAACCGAACTCCCAAGCCTAGTTCTGATAAGTAGACTAAAACCTATTCTTTTTAGGGTGCCTTAGTCAAGCTTAGGATTACTTTAAAAAGGATAGATTCGTATAGGTGACTAATCACACCTAGTAAGATGATTAGTGGCAACTTCATTATTTGCGTCTAGCATGCTGAATTCGTATTTGGCACGTTATGACAGAGTTAAAATAATTCCTGAGTTCTTTGCTGGATTTGCTTGGAGAATATCATCAATTATCATTAACAACGGAATATCCTTTTCAAGAAAAGAGAATGATGCGAAGATTTTCAAAAAAAGTAAAAACTTCTATGTTTTGTCGGGCTTGCCAGGAAATATAGAAAATTTTATGATAATAAATTCCGAATTATTCTCGAAATAAAAACAAATTTTTAAGGAATTATTCTAAAATATCGAAGCTAAAACTGACTTTAACCGAGACTTAAGATAACACGTGATCAATAAGGTACCATTTTATACGGACGTTTTGTGGGGGAACTAATCCTTCCCCATGATGTAACCAGACTCCCGAACCCGCTTTTGTTTTTCTCTGGTTTAAAGCGCAGACTTCAAAATTGTTTTTTTAAATATTTTAATTAATTTTAAAATATTTTACGAAAATCGGTTTTAATAGGTGATTGATCACACCTAACCAAAAAAGATCGATGGCGATTCTATTTTTTCGAGGTTGTTTCAAAACCCTCATATTATTGAAGAGGAATCAATTTTATTTTCCTTTTTCCCCCAATACATCATTCGGAGGTCTGCGAGGATCATTATGTCATTCCCGATGACCAGATGTTAATGATGTTTTAGACTCTTCTTGTACCAATTCTCAACATTAAAATTGAAGTTTGCTTATTTTTGTACTCATGTGAATGATGTTTTAGACTCTTCTTGTACCAATTCCCAACATTTATAATTGAAATTTGCTTGATTTTTGTACTCACGTTGTTTTGAGAAATTTTATGAAATGACATTTTCTTCAAATGATCATTATTAATCTTGTGTTAAAGATTATTCTTAAAGCGATTTTATGATTTGTTTCTTTCAAAAGAATATGCTTAAGCAATCAAAACCATTGTGGCTTTGATGACAAGATGTTGAGGTCCCATGATGATCACTGTACTTTGAAAAAAAACAAAATCCAGTCCTTTAAACATACAAGGAATTTGTGTCATCTTTGAAAACTTTTTGTATTCTTAAACCTTACATTAAGATTGGAAAGACTAAGCAATCAATATTGAAATGACAAGAGGTGAAGTTTGTTTAATCTTTTTAAACACATTATCCCTTGTTAACCACTTTGAGCGAAACTCAGTTACAGGCTTAGCTAAGTGTGACACTTATGCTGAAGTATTTGTTAAATTGTTAAGATTAGTTGACACTTTCTTGGAAGGGTTTGAGGATAATATTGGTAACTTAATAAAGACTTTGGGGTTAGGAAAGACTAAGCAATCAATATTGAAATGACAAGAGGTCAAGTTTGTTTAATCCTTTTAAACACATTATCCCTTATTAGCCACTTTGAGCCTTGTAATCGAACAAAAATGAAACTCAGCTACAGGCTTAGCTAAGTGTGACACTTGTGCTGAAATATTTGTTAAATTGTTAAGATTGGTTGGCACTTTCTTGGAGGGTTTGGAGGATAATTTTGGTAACTTCATAGAGACTTTGGGTAATGTGGGATTTACATTTTAGGTAGAAATTTTTAGACAATAGAAAGAGAAATGAGGAGGAAAATAGAGTGGAGGAGAATCGACAATGTTGGGGTTTTAAAAATTATAGTATATCCATAGGTCTTTTGGGAAGCAAATACTACTTTTTGAAAATCATATCTGCATCCATGGGTTTGCAATGTCACGTGCACTTTCCCATTTTTTCTCCTTTACATGCTTTAATACCCAACCAACCAGACTCAAAACCCTTTTTTGTCTCTCAAACAAAACTCTTTAGTTTATCACTCCCTCATTTACCAAACCCTAAAAACATTGAACAACTCAAACCCACTCACAGACACAACCTTTTAGTTAAGTTTGATATTTTGAAGTTAACAAAACTCTTGCTTTTTTTGGTGGGTGAGTTTTTAGAGTCTTTCTTTAATGGCTTTTTACTTATTGTTGTGTCACAGCCTAAAAAATAATAAGTCTCATCGCGAGACTTTACTTGTTAGGTGTGACATTGGAGAAACAAAGCAAAAGCCGACTTAATTCCTCTTAAAATAAAATGAGGGTTTGAAAACGACCTCGAAAAAGACATGGAGTCGCCACCAATTTTTTTTTGACTAGGTGTGATCGGCCACCTAGTAAAACCGGTTTTGCAAAACATTTTTAAAATTAATTAAAACATTTTTTAAACCAATTTCAAAGTCTACGTTTTAAACTAGAGAAATAAAAGAAGCGGGTTTAGGAGTCGGTTACATGCGGGGAAGGATTAGTGCCCCCACAATGCCCGTATAAAATGATACCTTATTAATCGTGTGTTATCTCAAGTCTCGGTAAAAAGTCGATTTTGAATTTGGCATTTCAAATTAATTTCCAATTTTAAGAAAAATAATTTCATTTTTAATTGAAAATGACCCGGAATTTATTAATTCTAAATTTTCCTATATTTTCCAGCATACCCGGCAAAATACAGAAATTTTTATTTATTTAAAAAAATTTCGAATCATTTTCATTTTTTGAAAGAAAGATATTCCTTTATTAATGATAATTGATGATATCTTTTACAGCAAACCCGGCAGAGAACTCATGAATTATTTTAACTCAGAAATATCTTTATTTTTATTGAAAAACATTATTTTTTTAAAAAACATTTTAAAAAGATAAATATGAACATGTGTGACATAATAAAAATGACATAGTAAAATCTAAATGACATAATATAACCTAAATGACATGATATAATCTAAGTGACATATTATATTCTAAATGACATAATATAATCTAAGTAACATAGTATATTCTAAATGACATGGCATATTCTAAATGAAATAATATAATCTAAATGACATGGCAAATCTAAATGACATGGCATATTCTAAATGACATGGCAATATAATTAATAACATGAAATGATATGAAACATAGAATAATATTATCATGAAACATGTAATGTGAATAAAAACAATGTATGAACATAATAAACCTAAAATATATGACAAAACAATTTATGACTAAGCATAAAGCATAGGAAAACATAAAATATTCACAACCATATAACAATCAATATAACGTCATGAAATATAAATCAAAACAATAACATTATCATATAAATATTCATAGCACAAATCATATATCATATAATATGCATGAACATGAAAAATGCAATGCATGAAAGTGTATTTTTTTTTCTTTGAATAAGGAAATTCGTATATCTAAAAAGATATCCGACTACCTTAGGAAAATACATCAAATCAGATTTTTCTAAATTTGTGATTGGTTTGAAAATAATTTTGAAAATTTTTGGATGAAAATGGCACTAAGGCTGAAACCCCCTTTGATAAAGGCTCTATTTTCCAAACTTTGAAAACCCGAACTTGACCACCTTTGACTCGAGCTTTATAAAATCATTTTTTAGGATAAAAATGACTAAGAAATCAACTTAGGACAGTAGCTAAGGTTCTAAATCAGCCCCTCTTAATGCCTTAGCCAGAACAAAAAATTATTTTTCCCTTGAAATCAAATCTGACTTTACTGACCAGTTTTAAAACGTAGTTTTTTTACCTATAAAATTTCAAAAAAATCTAAAAAAATTATGGGAGACTCAAAACATGTCGAACTCTATGGGAAAAATTTTTCTTAATTTTTAGACTAAGGATGACCTACTAGAAAAATCACAAAAGCCCAAACATTGGGTGAAAAACTGTTCAGCCAAAAAATATTTTTAAACCTTTGATAAAATTACTCAAAAATCAGAATAAAAATGTTTGAGACTCCTCCAAGGACCTATAAACAGTTGTAAAAATTTCCAAAAATTTGGACAAGAATTGCCTAATGAAAAAAATACAAAGATAGAAATTCTAACTTGACAACTTCTTAATTTTCCACAAGCATGCTCATGTGAGCTTGGCTTTGAGCCATTGATTGGCTTAAGTCAAAAATCAAGTAGGATGATATGAAATGCATGAACAAACAGCAAGTTAAATGCATGAAATACATGATCTAAGGCCTAAATGACATAGAAAATATATGACATGAAAGATGACCTAATGCCTAGATAGAAATTGTGCATGGCAATAAATGCAAACCTAGACCTAATATGCATGAAAATGCATGGCAATATAAAGGTGACCTATACCTAATATGACATATAAACATGCATGGAAATAAAAAATGACCTAAGACCTAATAAGCAAAGAAAATGGATGGCAATACAAAGATTACCTAATGCCTAAAATGTCATGAAAATGCATGGACATACAAAATGACCTAAGACCTAATTTGACATATGTAAATGCATGGAAGTAACATGAACAATAATGACTAAATGAACATAAAACAATGCATGAACATGGCACAACAATTACACAATCACATGGCATAAAGAGGCAAAGCATGAATGAAAGCATGGTAGTCATATAATCAAGATAAAAATGCAAATGCACTAAGGCAAAAAAAAAGATGTAGTAGCCGAATAGACACATGCATGAATAAAGAAATGTAGCAAGGCAATAACACAAACATATGGCATGGCAAATCAAATACACAACAACATGGCATAAAGATGCAAAGAATAAATGAAAGCATGGCAACTAAACAAAATGAAACTGCAAATACACAAAGGCACCATGTAGAAACTGAATGGTCATTTCAAAAACATGTAGGATCCTAGCAAGGCAATAACACAAACACATGGCATGGCACATCATGTAAAGCTTTCCTATCACAACCAAGCTATCCTACCACAACCAAGCTATCCTACCACAACCAAGCTATTGTACCACAAGCAACCTATCCTACGACAACCAAACATTGGAATAAAATCAAACACATGGCATCATGCTCAAGAATACCATTTGTCCATGGCTTAAAAAATGTAGTAAAAAAATCATTTTGATATATTTTTTTTATGAAAACAAAAGGTAGAACCTTTGGGAACTTGTTTTGAAAAACAATTTTATTTCATGAAAGAAAGAAAATAAAATAACAATGAAAATAACAAAATCATATCAACAAAGCATGGAGGAGAGCATGAAAAAAATAGCTACCTTGATTTAGCTTTCCAAATCAAAGAGTAGTAAAAATCCCTTCTTTTTTCTTTCTTTTTTCTTTCTTTTTTCTCTAGAATAGCTAATGTTTTTGCCTCCCATGATTAGCCAAAAAAATCCCCAAATGAAATCCAAACCCCCTCCATTCAAGTGGTAGCTGAATGGTCTCTATTATGGGTAAGGATGTTGTCATTTTTTCCCTAGCTAATTTGATCTAAAAGCCACTAATCAAATATGCTAAAAATATGAATTTACCACCCTTAGATTAAGTGATCGGCCCCTAACAAAAATAGCTGGTCTAAAATATGTAACCATAATGTTGACATCCTTCATCTTCATTCATTTGACCATGTGGCAAAATCACAAAGGCTTGATCAAAAAAAATAACCACTTTACTATCCAATTTTGGCCTTTGGATGAAAGAATTCAGCAAAATTTATCCTCCTCATGGGCTGGCCGAATGTCCCTTTAAATTCCAGCCCTCTCTCTATTTTTTAAATTGCCAAAATGGCCCTCTTCGGTTCCTTCGGTAAAATTACACTTTAGGCCCCCAAAGTTGATTAAATAGAAAACAGACTCCAAATTCGGATCTTATTTTTCCAATACTTCCTAAATACTATAAAATTGAGTTCTGGAAGTTTTCATAATTTTTTTAGCCCATTTGCTGTTTTTCCCGGATTTATCTTTGAAAATTGCCCTTAGTGCACCGAACTTTTGCCATTTTTCAAACGAGCTCCGATTTCTGACTTTTCTTCACCAATCTCTTCCAAATAATTTAAATTTGAGATCTGGAAGTTTTCATAATTTTCTGAGCTCATTTGCCATTTTTCTCGAATTTATCTTCTAGAATTTCAACTTAATGAGCCCAAAATTTGCCATTTTGCAAACGACCTCCGATTTTGGATTTTTCTTCCCCAGTCTCTTCCCAATGACACAATATTGAGATCTAGAAGTTTTGGTGATTTTCTGAGCTCATTTGCTATTTTTTTTTGGATTTTCCAAGATTGCCCTTTAACCTTCGAAGCCTTGGTTTTACTCACAACAAGTCCGAATTCCAGATTTTCTTTTTCCAGGCCTTCGTTATATATGGAATTGGAGTTGGTCCAAAACTCCCAATTTTTACGATCAAATTCCCCTCCGATTTGATTTTTCCTTTTTCCAATGTAGGGAATTTTCTTGTTTCTCCGTTTTTCCTCCAACCGGCTCTTTTCTCGGAATTACTTCAAACTGAGCCTTGGGCTATCTTTGTTTACCCACTCTTCATCAATTAGGGGCTTTAATTTTACCGAGTCGGACCATTTCTACAGTTTTCCCTAATTTTGCCAAAATTCACCAAAAACCCTAATTTTCGATTTTCTTCCAAATTGACTCTTCCTTTGGTTTTGCTTCCAAATAGCATTCCCAATACTAGTAGTCATTGATTATATTCCATTCGAAACCTCCAATTTCGACCAATTTGATCGTTTAAGCACTTTTCTCCAAATTTACCGAACTAGGATTTCCTTTCCACTAAATTTCCAAAACCCATCTTCCGGACTCCATATCTCTCGTTGTAGACCTCGGATTATCAAAATTCTTTCACCATTATTCAATTAAACTTTGAATATTGATTTTGAATGAGGGTTGACTTTTTAGTGGTTGACTTTTTAGAGTTCACTTTTTTGGGATTGACTTTTTTCAAGTTGACTTTCCATGCTTGCTTTCTTAAACTAAGTCTCGGAGTATCACTTGCAGGATGAGAAGAGATTTTCTGCATTCTGAAACATCATAAGGAAAGAATTTTACCTGATTTAGGGGTCCGGACAAAATTAGGTGTCTACATGTTGGAGCCAACTTTTTTGTAAGCATTGCAGGGGTCGATGAAATCAATCAGAATACAGAGGTCGTTTGAAACTCGGTTGTGGATCTGAACCTATTTCATAAGGTTGTCCAATTCACTACTTTTCAGCTCTTTTATACTTCTCTTAATGGTCCCAACCAATCCAACTTTGTTTTAGAAGGTAATAAAAGATTTTAACTATTATTTTTGTTTATTAGGTGTAAACCGTTATTTTATTATAACTAGAATTTTACACACCCACTATATGTGTGAAAAAATATTGTGTTTTTTCCTTTCTTGTTCAAATTTTGAACCCATCATAGATAGTCTTGACATTTGTTAAATTGCTATATATCAAGAAACTAAGAAAGAGTGCCAAAATGGATTGTGTTTTCAAAATAAAACTTTTTGTGAAAACCTGATTGTTGAAGGAAATTCATTGTTAGTTTATATGAAGAAACATTAATTTTTCCCTTATGTGATGAAACCTATCTTGATAACCAAACCTTAACAAATTGAAATACTCAATGAGCCAAATTGTGATTCACCTTGTCCATCCTTGCAGTAATCACCAGTTTTTAAGAGATCCAAAGTTGCATTTTGTTTAGAAAATGGAAACTTGATTTTTTGAACATAATGATATGGGGAAATTTTCATTTACCATGGGGGCATGATTGAAAAATGATTTTTAGACAAATTTTTTCTTTTCAAAGAATTTTCAAAAAACATAACATGAGAACATTCAGGTTTAGGGGATGCATACTTGAGTTTTGAACCAGTTTAATAAAGGTGACATTTTTAGGGCAAAGAATGAGAATGCTTTTATTATGATGAGAAAATGGTTTTGAAGAATGGAATATATTGAGTTGGTAAATGGCAGAGTAAGCTCTTTTGCAGCATCGGCATTGAAGATTTTTCACTTGGAATTTGAATTTGTTTGAAGTTGACATTCTGGGAAGAAAGGAAAATGAGAACAATGAAATGTTTGGAAATGTATCTGTTGAAAGCTTGGAATTAAAGAGATGTCTTTTTTAGAAAGAGAAGGTGATGCGATTGACTAATAAAATTGGTGGAAGTCAATTCAGTTCTAAGTCTGAGCGTTTGGAAACTGAAAAATGATGAAACGATGAGCTTGAGTATACTTTTGTCACAATTAAAGATTCATGATATTAGTTATTCTTATTATAACTAAAATTTAAGCTTTAAATAGAAGATTTTGTCCTTAAATTGAGTTCCATGACTAATCAAGGCTCGACCCGTCTTAAGGAAACGAGTTTTATTTGCAAGAGAAGAAAATACCTCGACGGTAGTCTCGAGGTCTTATCATGTCTTGTACTCAGCTTTGTTTAAAATTCTGGGTATCTCCACCAGAAGCTTTGGCTATCACCACCAAAGACTTGCTCTTTTTTTAAAAATGTAAAACTCTGGATTTCTTCACTAGAGGCTTCAGCTATCGCCACCGAAGACTTGCTCACTATTTAACATTTGTAAAATTCTGGATATCTCCTCCAGAAGCTTCAGCTATCACCACCAAAGACTTGCTCACTGTTTTAAAATTTTGTAAAATTCTGGATATCTCCTCTAGAAGCTTCAGCTATCACCACCAAAAACTTGCTCACTATTTAAATTTGTAAAATTCTGGATATCTCCACTAGAAGCTTCAGCTATCACCACCGAAAACTTGCTTACTGTTTAAAATTTGTAAAATTCTGGATATCTCCTCCAGAAGTTTTAGCTATCACCACCGAAGACTTGCTCACTGTTTAAAATTTGTAAAATTCTGGATATCTCCTCCAAAAGCTTCAGCTATCACCACCGAAGACTTGCTCACTATTTAAAATTTGTAAAATTCTGGATATCTCCTCTAGAAGCTTTAGCTATCACCACCGAAGACTTGCTCACTGTTTAAAATTTGTAAAATTCTGGATATCTCCTCCAGAATCTTCAGCTATCACCACCAAAGACTTGTTTACTTTTAAAATTATAAAACCCTGGATATCTCCACTAGAGACTTCAGCTATCACCACCAAAGACTTGTTTACTTTTAAAATTGTAAAACCCTAGATATCTCCACCAGAGGCTTCAGCTATCACCACCAAAGACTTGATCATTTTTTAAAAAAGTGTTGAAAATTATACCTGAAAGCTTTTGAGAAAGGATGCAAAAGCTTCATGATGCAGATGCAGATGTTGGATATGATGCAGATGTCTCATGATGCAAATGCAAATGGCTTGGATTAATGCAAATGCTTCTTGATGTAGATGCAGATGTTGAATAAGATGCAGATGCTTCATGGTGCAAATGCAAATACCTTGTATTGATGCAAATGCTTCTTGATGTAGATGCAGATTTTGAATAAAATGCAGATGCTTCATGGTGCAAATGCAAATGGCTTAGATTAATGCAAATGCTTCTTGATGCAGATGCAGATGTTGAATAAGATGCAGATGCTTCATGGTACAAATACAAATGGCTTGGATTGATGCAAATGCTTCTTGATGCAGATGCAGATGTTGAATAAAATGCAGATGCTTCATGGTGCAAATGCAAATGCAAATGGATTGGATTAATGCAACTGCTTCTTGATGCAGATGCAGATATAAGGATTTGACAATGTGCAAAATGCTTCTAAATGATGCAAATGCAGACGTTGATAATGATGAAAATGCTTCATGAAAAGATGCAAATATCCTTACGAATCATGTTCATGTAAGTGGTCTATGTATGGTGTATGCAATTACCACACAATAATGAAAATGCAATGATTCTAGAAATGATGCAATTGCTTGAGATGATGCAAATGCAAATATCGATGAAGGATGTAAATGTAAGGGTAAAATGCAGATGCTTATGAAATAGTGCCAATGAAAATACCCATGAATGATGCAAATGCCCCCATTCGTTTTTTTCCTAAACTTTGGCTTAGCATTTCCAATTCATTTTTTTCTCTTCAAATCAGAGTATATTTTCAATTCATTTTTCAATCTTTGGCCATTCTTTTTTCCCCAACAGTTTTCAAACTCTTACTGACAGAAGTCTAAGTCGGGTTCTATTTCTTTTTCTCATATCTGGAAGTCAAGATCTACCCTAGTAGTTCCTTACCTTTAGGTTAGAAAAACCCTTGCCTCATGTCAACATCAAAAATGGTTATTTCAAAAATATTTTTACTTGTTTTCCCATTCTTGAAAGAATTTAATGAACTTATGAGTCAAAAATATTAACCCCATAGTGTTTGATGTACGAATCTCTTGAAGACTGATGATCATTGTTAGAAATTTTCTGAATGTCAATTTGGGTTTTTTCAACTTGAATTGAAAGGCTTGATACAACAGGATTTTGGTTGATCAAAGAAAACTTCACAACAAAAATATATGTACCTTCTAAGCTCACAAATGGAACAGGTTTTATAAAACATGAATTCCTTGAGAACCAAACAAATTCAACATTCTTTTAGTTTCCATATCAAGGCATTCTGACAAGCGTCAAGATTGGTTGGGACGTTTAAACTGAAAAGTTTAATTTTGGTGGGAAAAAAGTTTCAATATTTGAAATCAATTCTCCAAATGAGAGTTGACAGTTTAAGAGGTTCAGGAATTCCTAGATGTTCCTTGATTTCTTCAAGATAACCTTCTCTTTTGTGGCATCGGCACTAACACAGATGGCATCGAAAATTTTCATTTTTCTCTAGACCGCCCATTCTTAGGTTTTCGCCCTAGAGTCCCATTCTCTCCACTTTTTTTTTTTTTTTTACCATGCACTCGAGAATTCTAAGTTCTTCCATAGTGAAATGAAATTCGATAAGATGGGATAAAGTCTGAGGAAAAACCTTTCAAGTTTAATATTTACGCTTGATCAAAATGGACTTTTAAAGCACGTAATGTAGGCAATGGCTCGGGGTTCAAAAAGAAAGGATAAATAGGCCCAAAATATGTGTTTGAGGGTAATCAGATCAAGGATCATTTTTTGAGGAGGATTTCTTTTTGAAGCATTTATCTCTTTTTGGACTTTTCTTTCCTTTTTACTTTTTCTCTTTTTCTTCTTTGCTTTTGGCTTTCATTTGCCATACTTTTTCACACTTTCTTTTGCATCTTCATTTCAACAGAGTGAGCTCGTATTCATTTGGGAGCTCAATGTGCTTTGTACCTGCCTTTGAGTTATGACTCATTTCTCAGTGATCTTTGACAAGATCTTTCCTCGCATTTGCCCCCCAGTGTAGAGGGTGATCCTTGATTAGGGTTCAAAGAAGAAAGAATTTTTTCGGCTCAAAAGAGGTGACTATGGATAATTTCTTTTTGCGAAAGGGATAAGAAAAATGGCCATTTCTCATATCAAGCACAAATATTCTCATTGAAAAGCAATCCCCAGGGGGAAATAGATAATCAGAATTTCATTTTGCACTTGGAATCATCTGAATTCTCATATGCATGATATCGCAATTTTCTTTTTTCTTTTTTTTTTGTGTTGTTTTTTTTCACATGCCCCCAATAATTCATGCATTATTTCCATCCTTATTCACCATGTATCCATCATTTCCACATATGATGCCCTAATTTGATTAACCATGAGAATTTTATTATTACGAGGAACATCGCAAGTCTAGGTTTACACTGAAAAGGCTGAGTTTCAATCCTAGATTCTTTGAAGAGATAAGAAAGAATATGGCCCAAAATAGGATAACCTGGTTTAGTCATGGTGCCCTGAGGTGTAAATTATGAAGTGATGTTTGGGAAATTAGTGTTTTATGGTTATTTGGAAAGGATGTGAATGGTTTTGGCACAACCTTGACATACACCGAATTACCATGATCTAGATTCTTGAAAGAATTTCTCGTTTGTTTGAGCTTTCTAAGAGCTCAAAAAATTTTCAAAAATTTTGTTCCTTTGCTCATAGCTTAGACTAGGATTTACATCTTTTCTTAGTGAGAATGGTTTATGAAGTTCAACCATCCATATTCCTTGAAGCATTAGGTCTTTCAAGTGATCTCGGTTCAAAGGGTTTAGGCATAGGAAAGCCTAAAAGAGAGGGGGAAGGTATTGGGTCATTTCTAACAATGATCATCAATATTGTTGAGACTATTCATTACTTCATATGAAAACCCCTTATTATTATTTACCACAAATTTTCTTAAAGTTTTATTTGTTTTGTGGCAAATTCAAATGAGTGCTAAAATATAATGAACACAAAACATTTAAATTCAAAATTTATTTATTTCATGTAGATGTCAACATCAAACAAGTGCTTCCATCATCAAAGTGTATAGAACTACATGCATCACAAATCCTAATATGATTATGCACCATGTTTCTTGTGACACTTGGCTTTCCCATATTTTTAAAACTTATCGAACCATCCTTGATGAGATCCCTGACCTTGTACTTCAAAACGGGGCAGTTCTCTGTTGAGTGGCCTTGATTTCCAGAATGATAACCGCAACACTCATTATCATCATACCAGCTCGAATAAGGGGGCTTCAGAGGCTCTAATTGCATGGGTGTCACAAGGTGATTCTAGATGAGTTGAGGTAGTAGCTCACTGTATGACACAGGAATCGAGTCAACCTGATTTCTTCCTCGTTTTTTATGCCCTCTTCGATTATTCCCAAAGGTGTTTGATTGATAGACAGATGTAAATGTTGGCACGGTTGCAAGCATTGGTTGGTAAGGATAAGAACCTTGAGAGACATTGTTCAAGGTAGGGTAGAATAGTTGATACAAGGAGAATTGGAGAGGTAGGGCAAAGCCTTCCACGACTTGGGTATATTCTTTTTTCTTTTCAGATGCCTCATTTCTCTCGGCATTGAATGCTCTTTCTCCTCCAAGTTTCCCATCGTTGATATCATTCTCAATCATCTCCCCTGAGATTACCATATCCGCAAAATTCTTCGTGGCATTGCCAACTAGTCTATCATAGTATGGGTCCCGTAGTGTATTCACAAAAAGGACGGTGATTTCCTTCTGTGTCAAAGGTGGTCGTACTTGGGCGGCCATGTCAATCCACTGCTGAGCATATTCTTTGAAGCTCTCAGTAGCTTTTCTATCCACATTCTGCAAGGTGAGACGGTCAGGCTCCATATCGTCATATGCTTGTACTGGCTTAGAAAAGCCTTAGCCAGATCATTCCAAGAGCGAATCTCATCCTTGCTCAACTGACTATACCACCTAATTGCGGACCAGCTGAGGCTATCCTGAAAGCAGTGGATCAAAAGCTTATCATTATCTATATGACCCTTCATCTTCCGACATAATATAGTGATGTGAGCTGACGGATCAGTTGTCCCATCATATTTCTCAAAGTCGGGGACCTTGAATTTAGAAGGAATGACTAAATCAAGGACCAAGCAACGTTCTTTCACATCTACACTCCCAAATACATCTGTACCTTCCACTGCCCAGAGCCTTTCCTCTAACAGCTGATATTTCCCTTGGGAATCTGCCAACTCAACCTCATTTCGGTTCAACCATTTTCGGTTTTGATTGTTTAGCCAGATCATTTAAATTCACGATGTTGTTGGGATTAACTGTATTCTGGCCATCCAACATCATGACCTCAATCTGACCCTTTTGTGCCTCTAACCCTTCTTTGGCGGCCAAGTTTCCAATGTATCCCTTTCCCTTGACTATGGTGGATAGCAGCTCCATCAATTTAGTCATTTGATCTCTAGATTCTGCTTGAGATTTTGCCAACTGTTCTCGCAGTTCTTCCTGTGCCCTTTCCATTCTTTCTATTCAGGCGGCTTGTTCATTCTCCATAGCTCTAGCCTGTATTAAAAAGATGCTTCTTATACCAACTTTCGTTTTATCCCCCCAAATATGTTTCATGAATGAGCCATGAATGTCATGAATGCAATTTGATGCATGTGAAGAATAAAAAATGCATGGGTATAAACAGAGAAAAATGCTAACCATATATATTATAAATGCAACACAATGCCATCATGATGGATGTAAAGATTAAGAAAAATCAATGCATGGATATATGCAACAAATGAATATGTATGTTCTAGATACGTTTTCCAATGAATGATTATATATACTATGAAGACAACATGATATCAATATGATGCATGTAAAGACTAAATGCATTAACACACTGGTATATACAAAGAAATCATGCTAACTACTTTTGTCATGAATGCAACCTGATGTCACGATGATACATGTATGAATGAAATGTATGGTATGACAAATAATTGATTGGATGCAAAATGAAAAGGGGAAGATATCACGGAGGAAATAAGAATCGGAGGAACTTAATCATCAACATCTCATAACCAATTCATTCCCATATCATGTTTACAAAATCTGAGTAGTGGTTAGAACTGTCTTTACAAACACTTTATTTTTCCTAACATCCTAAGGCTATAAAAGTCGGCTACTGAAAAGACGAAATCCTATTACATCATGAAAGACCGAAGTCAACATCAAATTTCGAACCCTATTTGAATTTCCCAAGTCTTCCATCAATCAGTGTCGTTGGATTGATCCACTTGATATCTATAAGAGATTGCAGTTTTCTTTTGAAGCTTACACAATCTTCAATACTATGCCCAACAATTCTGCAATGATAGTCACATCTTGTATTTGGGTTATACCACTTAGGATATGGTGGTAACAGGGGTTTCACCAGCACACAAGCAACCAGATGATCTTGTACCAATATAGGGAGAAACTCTTGGTAGCTAATTGGAATGGGATCATACTGCTCTTGAGTCTTATTCTTGGATTGTTTGCTGGTCACACATGGCCTAGGGGTTGGGGCTCTTGACGGTGGCACTAAGGCTCAAACCGGAATGTTTACTTGGAGAGGTGGCTGAACATCATGGTAAGGGTATGGATTTGGACACGGGACCCTTAGAGATTGTACATAGTTTGAGGTTCTTATCCCAGATGCTTGATAAGGTGCTTGATGAGAGAGGAAATATGAACAGCCAATTGGTGGTGATGGAGTGGGACCCGGGGATCCCATAGTGGTCATCCCAGTGGACGATTGGACCATAGTAGAGTGAGGACACTGGTTTGGACCTAGGACCAATTGTTGGACTATTTGGGATCTCAGGTTTCTGTCCGTATCAAGCTCTCTATTTTAGTCATTTTTACGACATTGCCCACAATTTCATCAAGGTTCAATCCTTTGTGGCATTGACAAGTGTAGGACCCAGCAATGACTGTATGTTCTGGACCTGATGGTTTTGATTGATCCGAAGGCCATGAAGAGCCCTGAGAAAGTTTCCTCTTACTCTTACCCATATCCTCAACCATTTTCATCAATTTGGCGAGTTGTTCTTTCACCTCCCGAATTTCATGTCCAAATTCCTCTTGATTGCGTTCCAAAGCACCTAGTCGTTCCTCCGATTAATTCCTCATATCTCGAACCCCTTCCATGCAAATGTAATTGACATTATTATCATGAGATCAAGAATACAATTATGAATGTACATGCTCTATTCCTATATGCATGAATATAATGACGATGAATGCATGAGCATATATAGAGAAATTATGATGACTATGTATGCCATGGATGCAACTTGATGCCAACATGATGCATGTAAAGAATGAATAAATTGATACACAGGTATATACAGATAAGGACCATGCATGCTAAGACTGTAACATGATGTCAAAAATGATACATGTAAAGAATAAATGAATTAACACAAAGGTATATATATAGAAATTAATCAATGATTACATGAAATTGGTGGGACCAAATTTTGATTATTCAAAAATATCATTATGCAAGATTTTGCCCCAAAATTAATATATGATTTTTTTGTAACATGTTTTCTCCATGAAAAACCAACATATTATTTTCAAAAAAAATTCGAGGTAGTGGATCCTACTATGGTACAATGTCCAAATGTTCATTCAACACTACGATCTACAATTCTTATTCAACCAATGAATGTTTATGAAATCATCAAATGAGATTATTGTCACCATCCGTTTATTGCAAAGAATGAAATCAACAATACAACCATAAATGTGCATGCTCTATTCACATATGCATGAAATATGCAAAATGCAAAATGTTTGAAAAAGAACTTTTATATTTTCAATTTCAAAAGGTTAGTGAACACTTGCCCCAACAGTATCTACTTATTTAGGCATCACAATGCCTTTAGGGCGGAAATTAAAATTTTACTACAGACTATATACGTTCATCGTTGCCCGATCTACAACACTTATTCAGAGTGTAAAATAGGTAACAAAAGGTTTAGAAATGTCCCTCCATGTGTTCCTAACTTAGGTATATCTATCGAAAATCCGGCATGGCTTCGCCTAGGTTCATTATATGGAGTGGATCGATTCTAAAGGCCCCGAATTGTTCCTCACTGTCGCCTGTGAAGGCTAGTAAGGCACCCCGATAAAAGCGGGTTCAATTCGTTAGATTATATTTCCCTAGCCCATGCAGAGGATCATCACGAGAGCTTAGGTAATTTATACTCCAAAATAATTTTGCTAGCCCATGCAGAGGATCATCACGAGAGCATAGCTACTTACTTCCACTTAAACGGACGGAACTCGGGTATAGAGCTCATGTTATGCAAATGCAAGTGCAATATGTGTGGAGGAACAAAACAAACCTTTGACCACCTATTCTATAACCCTTATCCTAAATACCCCAACAATTTATTAAAACAAAGATCAAGAATAGTGTAACGCATTAACCAACCAGAGAGCAATAATAATATGCATGCAAAACATTTTGTTATTTTCAATACTTATTATAGGCGATGTGATGTGCGTTCATCATTGCTCGATTTGCAAAGGTAAACTTATTTGGAATGTAGAATAGAAAGTAGAAGGATTGGAAATATTCCTCCATGTGTTTCTAGCTTCAGGATGTCTAATATAAATTCGGCATGGCTTCACCTACGTTCAGTATATGAAGGTGAACCAGTTCTAAAAGCCCCGAATTGTTCCTCACTATCGTCGGTGAAGGCTAGTAAGGCATCCCGATAAAAGCGGGTTCAATTCATTAGAGTCTATTTCCCTAGCCCATGAGGATTTTTAATCACGAAGGCTTAGGTAATTTAGTACTCCGGAAGTGTTTCACTAGCCCATGCAGATTGTTAATCACCAAGGCTTAGTTACTTTGCTCCCACCTAAAAGGACGGAATCCGGGTATAGGGTTCATGTTATGCAAATGCAAGTGTAGTGTGTGAGGAAAAATAACAAACCTTTCACCACCTATTCTACACCTCTTATTCTAAATATCCCAATAAGATTAAACAATGTAAAGCATCAGTTAAGCAAAGAATAAATATATGCAACAAAATAACCAGAGAACAGTAATAATATGCATGCACATGAGTATAGACATATTTAAAAACATTTTATTATTTTCAAAATTCTCCTTATTATTGAAAATGTGGGAATTAAAATTAAATACCAAATAAAAACCAACAAAATCGAGACTTTGATAACACACGACTAATTCTAGGCCCACTCTCTAAATGTCCCCAATGGAGTCGCCAAGCTGTCGCAACCTAAAAAATAACAAGTCTCATCACGAGACTTTACTCGTTAGGTGTGGCATTGGGGAAACAGAGGAAAAGACGACTTAATTCCTCTTAAAATAAAATGAGGGTTTGAAAACGACCTCGAAAAAGACATAAAGTCGCCACCAATTTTTTTTGGCATGGTGTGATCGGCCACCTATTAAAACCGATTTTGCAAAACATTTTTAAAATTAATTAAAACATTTTTAAACCAATTTCAAAGTCTGCGTTTTAAACCAGAGAAATCAAATAAGCGGGTTCAGGAGTCGGTTACGTGCGGGGAAGGATTAGCACCCCCACAATGCCCGTATAAAATGGTACGTTATTAATCGTGTGTTATCTCAAGTTGCGGTAAAAAGTCGGTTTTAAATTTGGAATTTCAAATTAATTCCTAATTTTAAGAAAAATAACTCCATTTTTAATTGAAAATGACCCATAATTTATTAATACAAAATTTTCCTACATTTTTCAGCATACTCGGCAAAATATAGAAATTTTTATTTATTTGGAAAATTTCCGAATCATTTCCATTTTTTGAAAGAAAGATATTCATTTATTAATGATAATTGATTATATCCTCCCCAGCAAACCAGGTAGAGAACTCATGAATTATATTAACTTGGGAATATCTTTATATTTATTGAAAATCATTATCTTTTTTTAAAACATTTTTAAAAGATGAATATGAATATATGTGACATAATAAAAATGATATAGCAAAATCTAAATGACATAATATAACCTAAATGACATGATATAATCTAAGTGACATAGTATATTCTAAATGACATAATATAATCTAAGTAAAATAGTATATTCTAAATTACATGGCATATTGTAAATGACATAACATAATCTAAATGACATGGCAAATCTAAATGACATGGCAATATAATTAATAACATGAAATGATATGAAACATAGAATAATATTATAATGAAATATGTCATGTGAATAAAAACAATGTATGAACATAATAAACCTAAAACATATGACAAAATAATTTATGACTAAGCAAAAAGCATAGGATAACATAAAATATTCACAACCATATAACAATCAATATAACATCATGAAATATAAATCAAAACAATAACATTATCTTATAAATATTCATAGCACAAATCATATATCATATAATATGCATGAATATGGAAAATGCAATGCATGAAAGTGTATTTTTTTCCTTTGAATAAGGAAATTCGTATATCTAAAAAGATACCCGACTACCTTAGGAAAATACATCAAATCAGATTTTTCTAAATCAAATATACTTTGTGATTGGTTTGAAAAAAAAATTGAAAATTTTTGGATGAAAATGGCACTAAGGCCGAAACCCCCTTTGAAAAAGGCTCTATTTTCCTAACTTTGAAAACCCGGACTTGACCACCTTTGACCCGAGCTTTATAAAATCATTTTTTAGGATTAAAATGATTTATAAATCAACCTAGGACAGTAGCTAAGGTTCTAAATCAACCCCTCTTAATGCCTTAGCCAAAACAAAAAATATTTTTCTCTTGAAATCAAATCTGACTTTACTAACCAGTTTTAAAACGTGATTTTTTTTACCTATTTTTAAAATTTCAAAAAACTTTGAAACAATTATGGGAGACTTAGAACATGTAGAACTCTGTGGGAAAAATTGGCTTTATTTTTAGACTAAGGATGACCTACCAAAAAAATCATGAAAGTCAGAACACTAGGTGAAAAACTGTTTAGCCAAAAAACATTTTTAAACCTTTGATAAAATTACTCAAAAATCAGAATAAAAATGTTGGAGACTCTAAAGACCTACAAACAGCAGTAAAAATTTCTAATAATTTGGACAAGAATTGCCTAATGAAAAAAAAAAATCACAAAGGTAGAAATTCCAACTTGACAACTTCTTAATTTTCCACAAGCATGCTCATGTGAGCTTGGCTTTGAGCCATTGATTGGCTTAAGTAAAAAATCAAGTGGGATGATATGAAATGCATGAAAAAACAACAAGTTAAATGCATGAAATACATGATCTAAGGCCTAAATGACTTAGAGAATATATGGCATGAAAGATGACCTAATGCCTAGATAGAAATTGTGCATGGCAATAAATGCAAACCTAGACCAAATATGCATGGCAATATAAAGGTGACCTAGACCTAATATGACATATAAACATGCAAGGAAATACAAAATGACCTAAGACCTAATAAGCAAAGAAAATGCATGGCAATACAAAGATGACCTAATGCCTAAAATGTCATGAAAATGCATGGACATACAAAATGACCTAAGACCTAATTTGACATATGAAAATGCATGGAAGTAACATGAACAATAATGACTAAATGAACATAAAAACAACGCATGAACATGGCGCAACAATTACACAATCACATGGCATAAAAAGGCAAAGCATGAATGAAAGCATGGTAGTCATATAATCAAAATAAAAATGCAAATGCACTAAGGCAAAAAAAGATCTAGTAGTCGAATAGACACATGCATGAATAAAGAAATGTAGCAAGGCAATAACACAAACATATGGCATGGCAAATCAAATACACAACAACATGGCATAGAGATGCAAAGAATAAATGAAAGCATGGCAACTAAACAAAATGAAAATGCAAATACACAAAGGCACCATGTAGAAACCGAATGGTCATTTCAAAAACATGTAGATCCTAGCAAGGCAATAACACAAACACATGGCATGGCAGATCATGTAAAGCTTTCCTATCACAACCAAGCTATCCTACCACAAGCAAGCTATTCTACCACAAGCAAACTGTCCTACCACAACCAAACATTGGAATAAAATCAAACACATGGCATCATGCGAAAGAATACCATTCGGCCATGGCTTAAAAAATGTAGTAAAAAAATCATTTTGATATTATTATTTTTTTTTTTGTTGAGGAAAACAAAAGGTAGGAACCTTTTGGAACTTGTTTTGAAAAACATTTTTATTTTATGAAAGAAAATAAAATAACAATGAAAATGAAAATGAAAATAACAAAATCATATCAACAAAGCATGGAGGAGATCATGAAAGAAAATAACTACCTTGATTTAGCTTTCCATATCAAAGAGTAGTAAAAATCCCTTCTTTTTTTCTTTCTTTTTTCTTTTTCCCCTTTTTTTTTTCTCAAGAATAGCTACTGTTTTGCCTCCCATGATCAGCCAAAGAAACCCCCAAATGAAATCCAAACCCCCTCCCTTCAAGTGGTAGCCGAATGGTCTCTATTATCGGTAAGATGTTGTCATTTTTTTCCTAGCTAATTTGATCTAAAGGCCACTAATCAAAGATGCTTGTGAATTTACCACCCTTAGATTAAGTGATCAGCCCATAACAAATACAGCTGGTCTAAAATATGTAACCATAACGTTGACATCCTTCTTCTTCATTCATTTGACCATGTGGCAAAATCACAAGGGCTTGATAAAAAAATAACCACCTTACTATCCAATTTTGGCTTTTGGATGAAAGAAATCAGCAAAAAATATCCTCCTCATGGGCTGGCCGAATGGCCCTTCAAATTTCAGCCCTCTCCCTATTTTTTAAATTGCAAAAGTGGCCATCTTCGGTTTCTTCGGTAAAATTGCACTTTAGGCCCCCTAACTTGATTAAATAGAAAACGGACTCCAAATCTAGATTTTATTTTTCCAATACTTCCTAAATAATATTAAATTGAGTTCTGGAAGTTCTCATAATTTTTCGAGCCCATTTGCTATTTTCCCGGATTTATCTTCCAAAATTGCCCTTAGTGCACCCGAACTTTTTCCATTTCTGAAACGAGCTCCGATTCTGGATTTTTTTTCACAAATCTCTTCCAAATATTTTAAAATTGAGGGCTGGAAGTTTTCATAATTTTCTGAGCTCATTTAATATTTTTCTCGGATTTATCTTCTGGAATTTCAACTTTGTGGGCCTGAAATTTTCCATTTTGCAAACGAGCTCCGATTCTGGATTTTTCTTCGCCGATCTCTTCCAAATGACATAATATTGAGATCTGGAAGTTTTAGAGATTTTATGAGCTCATTTTCTATTTTTCCCGAACTTTCCAAGATTGTCCTTTAACCTCCGAAGCCTTGGTTTTACTCAAAACAAGTTCGATTTCCAGATTTTCCTTTTCTAGGCCTTCGTTATATATTGAATTGGAGTTCGTCCAAAAATCCCAATTTTTACAATCAAATTCCCCTCCGATTTGATTTTTCCTTTTTCCAATATCAAGAATTTTCTCGTTTCTCCGTTTTTCCTCCAACCGACTATTTTCTCGGAATTACTTCAAACTGAGTCTTGGGCTATTTTTTTTACCCACTCTTCACCAATTAGGGGCTTTAATTATACCGAATCGGTCCATTTTTGCAGTTTTTCCAATTTTGCGAAAATTCACAAAAAACCCTAATTTTTGGTTTTCTTCCAAATTGGCCCTTCCTTTGGTTTTGCTTCCAAATGACCTTTCCAATACCTGTAGTCATTGATTATATTCCATTCAGAACCTCCAATTTTGACCAATTTGATCGTTTAAGTACTTTTCTCCAAATTTACCGAACTAGGGTTTTCTTTCCACTGAATTTCCATAACCCATCTTCTGGACTCCATATCTCTCGTTGTAGACCTCGGATTATCAAAATTCTTTCACCATTATTCAATTAAACTTTGAATCTTGATTTTGAATGAGGGTTGACTTTTTAGTGGTTGACTTTTCGAAGTTAACTTTTTTGGGTTTGACTTTTTTCAAGTTGACTTTTCATGCTTGTTTTCTTAAACTAAGTCTCGGAGTATCACCTGCAGGATGAGAAGAGCTTTTCTGCATTTTGAAACATCATAAGGAAAGAATTTTACCTAATTTAAGGGCCCGGACAAATTAGGTGTCTACATGTTGGAGCCAACTTTTTGGTAAGCATTGCAGGGGCTTGATGAAATCAATCAGAATACAGAGGTCATTTAAAACTCGGTTGTGGATTCGATCCTATTTCATAAGGTGGTCCAATTCACTGCTTTTCAGCTCTTTTATTCTTCTCTTAATGGTCCCAACCAATGCAACTTTGTTTCCGAAGGTATTAAAAGATTTTACCTATTATTTTTGTTTTGTTAGGTGTAAACCGTTATTTTTATTATAACTAGAATTTGACACATCCACTATATGTGTGAAAAAATATTGTGTTTTGAAAGAAAAAAAATTATGTAAAACCAGTGGATAGTTTTTTGGCCGTCCACATATGGGTGTTTTGAAAAAAAAAAATGCGTTGTTAAAACTAAGAATAAGTTATCTAAGTAAAAGTAGATTTGTTTTTTTAACATATGGATAGTTTTTTTAATGTGTTTTTATAAAAAATTAAAAAACATAAATAACCCTAATTTTATTTTATTGTAACATTTTATTTGGGCTGTAGACACCTAATTTTGTCCGGACCACTAAACAGGTATGTTTTCTTCCTAAATTGATGTTTCTGAGTGTAAAAAAACTGTTTTCATCCTGCAGGTGGTACTCCAAGACTTAGTTTAAGAGGGCGAGCATAAAAAGTCAAACTTGAAAAAGTCAACACCAAAAAAAGTCAACCCCAAAAAGGTCAACTCCAGAAAGTCAACTATACTGAAAAAGTCAACCCACTTTCAAAATCAAGATTTTAAGTTCAATTGAAAAATGGCGAAAGAATTTTGATAATCCGAGGTCTACATTGAAAGATATGGAGTTCGGAAGTTGGCATTTGGAGATTCAGTAGAAAGGAAACCCTAATCCGGTAAATTTGGGGAAAAGTGCTTAAACGATCAAATTGGTCGAAATTGAAGGTTCCAAATGAAATATAAGCACTGACTACGGGTAATGGAGAAGCCACTTGCAAGAAAAATCGAAAGAAAAGTCAATCCGGGAGAAAATCGAGAATTAGGGTTTTTAGTTGATTTCGGTGAAATCAGGAAGAATCACAGAAATGGCCCGACTTGGTAAGACCAAAGCCCCCAATGGATTAAGAATGATTAAAAAGGATAGCCCAAGGCTCAGATTGAAGAAAATCTGAAATCGGACTTGTTTTGAGCAAAACCGGGTTTCGGAGGCAAAAGGGCAAAATCAGAAAATTTGGGAAAAATAGCAAATGGACTCCGAAAATTATAAAATTTTTCAAATCTCATTTTTAAATTATTTGGAAGAGATTGGCGAAAGAAAGTCTTGATTCGGAGTTCGTTTGCAGAATAGCCAAATCTCGGGCTTCTTATGCAGTAATTCAAAAAGAAAAATCCCGGAAAAATAGCAAATGAGCTACAAATATTCTAAAATTTTTCAAATCTCATTTTTAAATTATTTTGAAGAGATTGGAAAAAGAAAAACTTGATTCGGAGTTCGTTTGCAAAATGGCTAAATCCCGGGCCTCCTATGCAATAATTCAAGAAGATAAATCCCAAAAAAATAGTAAATGGACTCTAAAAATTCTGAAATTTTTCAAATCTCATTTTAAATTATTTGGAAGAGATTGGCAAAAGAAAAACTTGATTCGGAGTTCGTTTGCAAAATAGCCAAATCCCGGGCCTCCTATGCAGTAATTCAAGCCGATAAATCCTGAAAAAATACCAAATGAGTTCCAAAAATTATGAAAACTTCCAGATCAAACTTTTTAATTATTTTGAAAAGATTGGTGAAGAAAAATCTTGATTTGGAGCTCGTTTAAAAAATGGTAAAATGTAGGGGCATAAAAGGGCATTTTTGGAGGAAAAAATCCAAATAAATAGAAAACGGACTCGGATAATTTTTAAACTTCCAAAACTCAATATTTTATTAATTTTGAAGTATTAAAAAAATAAAAATTGAATTTGGAGTCCGTTTGATATTTATTTGCATCCAGGGGGCAAAACGGTCATTTCACCCAAGCAACCGAAAAAGGCTTCTTTGGGCCTTTCAAAAAATCAGATTTGGGCTGAAAAAGAGAAGTGCTGGCATGCCCAAGCCCAAAGGAAGGAGGAAGCTTCTAATTTTTCAATCAAATTGCTAGAAATCAAGAGTTAGTTAGAGATTCTCTTTGATCAAGCCATGGTGATTAAGCCACATAGGCCAAGAAAGATGTCAACATTATTCTTGAACAGCTGTAATTTGAAAGAGCTGAGATGCTAATATAAAGGTGGTAATTTCATGATTTTCACCTTGAATTATTAGCCATTTTATGGGAAATTGGTTACAAAAAAAAAAATGACAACACCTTGGGCAGTTATAGGGGAATTCGGCCGGCCTTGTTTTAGAGGTTAGAATTTCATTTTTTTCATCTTCATTTTGCTGAGTTCTTAGAGTTTTTACTTAGTTTTTCTCGTCTTGGTTGAAAGCAAAAAAGAAAAGTTTAGAAAAGAAAGGAAAGTTTGAAGAGATAAAGCTTGAAATATAGCTTCTTGAGGTTGCTCTTGAGAACCAACTCTTGCACTTTCTTGATTTTCCATTCTTGTTTTTGCTATTTTGATTTCTATTTGGTGAGTTTCCATTTTGAATAATTTTTTTTTTTTTTGTTCTTTTAAGTTCTTCCTTCATCTCTTTCTTAAGTATATTTTTTACATTTTATTTTTACAATAAACTCACCATGGCCAAATGGCCTACATTATTTATTTAAGTTGTTGTTTTGGGTTTATTTTACCATGTTGTTTATGTTATTTTCTTTGATTTTTATGTTTTAAATGTTATGTTACTTCATATTCTTGAGTTATATTTTAATTTGGTTGCTTTGTTTGTTGCCATTTATGTTTTAAATATCATGTTTTTGCATTTTTAATTTTCTGTTTTCATGTTGTTTAAATTTGAGCATGTTTTAGATTTAGTATATCAAGTGTTTGTGAAAATGCTTGTGTGGTCTTTGCATGATTTGAGTTTTATATCATAGTTGAGCATGTTTTAGATTTAGTATATTAAGTGTTTGTGAAAATGCTTGTGTGGTTTTTGCATGATTTAAATGTTATATTTTAGTTGAGCATGTTAGTATACCAAATGTTTGTGAAAATGCCATGCTTGTTAGAGCTTGAGGCCATTTGGCTACTCCATGTGTTTTGCATTGTGTGTTGCATTTTTTGCCATGTTAGTTGGTAGGTTTTTGCATTTACATGCCATTTGATTTAGTTTTGCATGCTAGTATACCAAGTGTTTGTGAAAATGTCATGTTTGCTAGTTACATTATGCTATTCGGCCCTCTTGGAATTTTTGCATTTTTTGTGCATTCTTGCCATGTTAGTTGATAGGTTAGCATTTGCATGATATTTGATTGAGTTTTTGGATTAAGCATGCTTTGTGTTTGTGAAAATGCCATGCATATTTTAGTTATTAAGCTAGGTTTATTTGCCATGCATGTTCATACATTTTAGGTCTAGGTTGCATTAAATGCCATGCATGTTCATTTAGGTCTAGGTCACTATATGAATGCCATGCATTTTTTCATGACATTTAGGTTTAAACTCATCATTTCATGCACTATGTTTGCTGTAATTTTTCATGCATTTCATGTTCATGCCACTTGAATAATGACTTGAGCCAATTAATGGTTCAAAGTCATGCTCTCTTGAGCACACTTGTGGAAAATTAAGTTTGTCAAGTTGATTATTCTATCTTTGTGATTTTTTTTACTTAGCCAATTTTTATCTAACTTTCAAAAAGTCCTATCTACTGTTTGTAAGTCATTTTAGGAGTTTCAAATATTTTTATTTTTAAATGATTTTATCAAAGGCAAAAATGTGTTTTGGCAAAGCAGTTTTTTTCACCCAAAACTCGTACATCTCTGATTTTTCTGGGAATTCATCTCTAATCAGAAAATTAAGACGATTTTTTCCCCTGTAGTTTTACATGTTCTGAGTCTCCAGTATTTGTTTCATAATTTTTTGAATTTTTAAAAATAGGGTAAAAAATCGTGGCTTAAAACTGGACAGTGGAGTCAGAATTGAATTTAAAGAAAAATCATTTTTCTGTTTTGGTTAAGTTAATTAGAGTGGGCTGATTAGGAGGGTTAGATACTAACTTAGGTTAGTTTCTAAGCCTTTTTAAACTCTAAAAATGGTTTTTCAAGTCTCGGGTTAAGGGTAGTCAAGTCCGGATTTTTAAACTTAGGAAATTAGAGCCATTTAAAAAAAGATTTAGCCCAGTTTTTATTTTTAATTCAAGCTTTTCAAAATTGTTTTTCAAACAATCACAAAGTATTTTGGTTTTAGAATATTTAATTTGACATATTTTCCTAAGGTACTCGGATATCTTTTTTAGATATACGGATTTCCTTAATTAAAGGAAAAAATATATTTCATGCATTGCATTTTTCATATTCATGCATTTTATATAATATGAGATTCTTGCTATAATAATTTCTATGATATTGTTATTATTTTGATTTATATTTTTTTATGTTATATGGTTTTGAATATGGTTTTGAATATTTCATGATATCCTATGCTTTTATTTAGTTATTTTTATTTAGCATATACTATGTTCATGCATTATTATTTTTATATTCATGCAATGATATCCTATGCTTTTATTTAGTTATTTTTATTTAGCATATACTATGTTCATGCATTATTATTTTTATATTCATGCATATTATAAGATAGCATTATTTTATTCCATGTCATTTAAATTATATGCCATATCATTCATATTTGTCATGTCATTTAAATTATTTCATTTCATTTAGGATATATTATGTCATCTAGAATATTTTATCTCATTTAGATTATATCATATGACTTAGGATATTGTATTTCATGTAGAATATATTATATTACCTAGGTCATTTCATTTCATTTAGGATATATTAGGTCATTTAAATTCATTTAGAATATACCATATAATTTAGGATATTTCATTTCATTTAGAATATGCTAAGGCATTCAAATCATATGTCATTTAGGTTGCATTATATTATTTAGATTTTACTATGTCATTTTATTTATGTCCTGCATATACATATTCATTTCTTTTAAATGTTTTCAAAAAAAGATAACGGTTTTCAATAAAATAAAGATATTCCCGAGTTAAAATAATTCATGAGTTCTCTGCCGGGTTTGCTGGGGAGGATATCATCAATTATTATTAATAACGGAATATCTTCTTTAAAAAGAGAATGATTCGAAAAATTTTCCAAAATTAATAAAAATTTCTATATTTTGCCACGTTTGTTGGGGAATATAGGAAAATTTTGAATTTATAAATTCTGAATCATTTTCAATTAAAAATGGAATTATTTTTCTTTAAATTGGGAATTAACTTGAAATACTAAATTTAAAACCAATTTTTACCGAGACTTGAGATAACACACGATTAATAAGGTACCAATTTATACGGGCGTTGTGGGGGTGCTAATCCTTCCCCACACGTAACCGAATCCGGAACCCGCTTCTTTGATTTCTCTGGTTTAAAACGCAGACTTCAAATTGGTTTTTAAAATGTTTTAATTAATTTTTAAAATATTTTATAAAACCGGTTTTAATAGGTGACCGATCACACCTAGCTAAAAAAGATTGATAGCGACTCCATGTCTTTTTTAAGGTCATTTTCAAAACCTTCATTTTTTAGAGGAATTAAGTTGACTTTTCCTCGGTTTTTTTAATGTCACGCTTAACGAATAATAAAGTCTTGCGATGAGACTCGTTATTTTTTAGGTTGCGACATGGGCTTTTAAGTAAATTGTCTGATTGAGTTGGTGTCACTTGATTCGTGACATCAACTCAGTTAGGAGTTTCATAATATGTATAGATTATTATCAGTTGCATTAAACATTTTAAATTTTCAGTATTATTTTTGGATTTGTTGCAACATACATATTATATACAATGGCTAATTTGAGCAATGACTAATTTTATGTGAACTAGGACTATAGTTGAATTCATTTGAGGAGATTGTAACTTTTTTTATTAGTTTAGTAGCTAGTAATAATTTGTCATACAATCTTTTTCACTGTCACTTTTTCTTAATTTTATGTGTTGGATAAGGAATATTCCTCAATTATTGAAGTAGTGTCTATATTCCTTTTAATATTAATCTATCAAGAATGTAGCTTGTTCTCACCACCATTTATTTCTTAGCATTTCCAAGTATTCTTGCAAGGCAATTGTGCCCAGAAGTGATTTAAGTATTTCTATTGATTCTTTATTCTATTTGCATCTTCAGGGTAATATACCATAGATGCATTAGATTAGGTGTAGTATGTTCATTGTCCTATATTATGCATTCACTTAAAGTTATATATTGTTGAGTGCCCTTCAATTATCTGACACAAAGCATTCTTGGCAGTATCCTTGGCTCGCCTTTTTGGAAACTTTATCAATAACCAAGAAGATTAATCTAGAGGCAATAGCATATTACATTATAATTATGGTCAAGTTTTACCTATGTTTCTTAAGGCTTTTACAATAGCTCAAAGATCTTCTCTAAACAATAAAGGCTATATTCTTTGTCCAATAAGTTTAATCTCTTTATACCATTTTATGAATTAATATGATTTGTTTCTTTGTGTTGATCCAAACAACATACGAGCCTTTGAACTTTTCTCATTGTAAAATATGAAGAACCAGATTTAAGAAATTTTACATGAAAAGTTCTAAATGCAGGAGTAGCAGCTGGTGCTGGTAGACAAAGTATGGTTACATATATTTAACATCTGTTTCTACTATGTGGTTGGGTTCCTTTAGGAATTCTTTTTGGATATGTTGCCAAAATGGAAGTGAAGGTTAGAAAAAATTTAATCAAAATTTCTTTTACTATGACATGGTTTTTTGGAATTTTAAAATTTAATTAATCTTTTATATACAAGTTATCTCAATAAGCTACCTAAAACAAATTTCCTCCTTTGATTTTCAAAACATATATGGATTCGATTGATAATAGGTGTTGCAACTTAAATAAATTTCTAAGGTACATTAACTCAAGGAGTAACTAGGAAAAGCATATGTAATGCACTTTAATGTTGGACTACATACGAACTAATGTTATTAGGCTACATTTTAATTATTATTATATGTCATGTGTAGTTGTCTATTTTCAATTATTTGACAACTCCCGCAATGAAGCACGAGTTTTCATGCTAGTAATTCTTTCAAAATAACTTGTGTCAAGGATCACTTTACTATTATGCATTTTTAAGTTTAAGGAGAAAATTCATAAGCCAATGATTCCAACGATAGGAGGTCTTGTTTGGCACCCTACGTCATATTGCTCAACACCCTCACTCACACATACAAAATCCCTTTGCAAGCTCTTCTAGCCTATACAATTAAGCTTTCCTTTCTTAAACCCATCATCCACCAAGCTTTAAAGCTTAAAAATGTGTGCACTTTCATAGCATGTTGCATCTTGGTCTTTACCATTGATCAAATTCTCAAAGCAATCTTTTGCACACAAAAAAAAGTGAAAAGAATGAAAAAATATATATTTTGACTTTGAAGATCAATTATTCTTTTCTTTCAAAGGACAAGATGCAACATATCATCTCTCATGTGCACATCACATTATTTTGAGCCTTGATATCATTTTTCTTTCAAACCCTTTACTTAAACATAACATCACAACCCTTGAAACTCTTTCTTAAGAAGTTACTTGATACTATGAATTTAGCCCTATCTTAAGGAATGCTTGACGATCAAAACATTTGTTGAAAAATTGAACATGGACAGACGGGCATGTGACCCTTAACATTTAGGAACCCATGGAAATGAAATTTTGAACCTTGTAATATCCTTTCTTTATTAGCCATAGAACTCTCAACCTCATTACAACCTTAAGAAAAGTCATTTTACATCAATTGAGATTGCTTGGTCTTACAAATCATTTTTAAGGTAATGACAGATTGTGAAAGAATTTCCTTGCACAAAAAACAAGAGGAAAAAGGAAAAGAAAAAAGAAAAAAAGAAAAAAAGAAAAAAAAGAAGGAAAAGGAAAAGCCTGCTAGGTTGGAAATCTGAAATGACGATTTAAGTAAAAGTTAAGGATGCTCGCTAGGTGGAAACCCAAACAAACCATCTAGAAAATGTTAGAGAAACAATTTTGAATCATTGTAAATTCTCTTGAAAGCCTTGAATGAGAAAGAACTAAAGTTCTTAACCCTAGAATAAGGGCAAACTTAATCGTGAGAAATTAGGTCTTGAGGTCACAATGGTATAGGAAAAACATACATTTCATCTTGAATGAAAAAACCCAATTCAGTTTCAAGAAAAATGAATGCTAACATGATCTTAGTACTGATCATTTTAAGCATAAAAGTTTGAAATCAAAAAGGTTTTTAACACTTCTCTTTCTATTTAGGTCATCATTGTTCTCACAACACCACTCGAACCAATCTTTCACAAACAAAGCCTTGACTATATCCATACCAACCATTATGTGTTAGTGTATGCCCTAGAGGTCAATATGGTTTTTTTCTAAAATACATTGTTATATTGTGAATTTTATATTCTAATAAAGGTTTTGATTTATCTATAAGCTTTTAATTATATTCTTGTTAATGCTTAAATGATAAAATCCTTAGAATATATAAGCTTTGTAAGGGAATTACAATGAGTTGTAATTATGAGACCATCATTACATCAAAGCTATATTCCTTAAATGTTCCTATTCAATGTTATGTTAATATAGGACAGATAAAAGCTGTTGAGATCGACACATGATTATGCTCTTGCTTATGAAGCAAGCAATCAATCTCATAGATTGAAGTTTGGATAAACTTGAACTAACATGTGGGTGCTTGTTACAATAACAAGTTCATTGAACATGACTTGATATGAGAATGTTATTTGGTAAATCCCTTAGTGTCTATAGCAATATTCTCATGTGATGGTTGTATAAGTGATCCTTTGACTTGAAATTACTAATGATCTTTGTTGGGATTCAACCTCATGCTTATACATGAGTAAAATAAAAAATCAATTAAATAAATTATGCATCAGAAGATAAACATAGAAACAACCTAATCCCTTTAGGATCAAGGTAGTGATTTTTCATGTAGTAAAATGCAATTTAAACAACCACATTTTTAAAAAACATACCTACTCAAAGAATCATAACTCTGAGTGTGTCATTTCTCTCTTAGCAGCAACTGAATGATGACCAAAATGATTCTTCAAAATTAAAAGTACCCAAGCATGCAACTTCTAACGGTTATCCACACAACTAATTATCAAGTTTTCAAAAGGAATGGGGATTCACCAATACTAGCGGGCAGACTCAAGGTCTCAATCAAAAGGCTATCTCTTTTCTTCCTTTGGTAAGGGTCGAGACACTCAAAGAGAACAATTCTCTAGGTTCGACAAAATGAGGAAAACAAGAGGGAGAAAGGTAGCAAGTGTGCGACAACTCACTCCTTTCTTATCTACATCCGAATGGTGTTTTATTTTAAGAGGAAAACTCTTTTATTTTATTTTCTTGCTCTATTCGAAAGTCACTAAACACAGAGGGAAAAAATTTATTTTTTTTCACTTGCCTTAGACAATGAGAGAGCAACCGGCCAGCCTAGGGAAAGGTTGTTATTGAGTTTGATTTTCAGCCAAACTCCTAATAGAAGAAGAACTCTCTCTCTCAAACAACCTAGTTTCAGCCAAACACTAACTTTTAGTGTGTTGGCCGAACCTTGACCTTTTTAAGACCGCATTAGGCTATTTAAAAAAATGAGAAGATAAAGTTTGAATCATAGCCAAACTCCTTTAAAAAAGGAAAATCTATCTCTTGCTAGCTTTCTTGTTCGGCAAAAACACAAACACTTAGTGTCATTGGCTGAACCTCTCACACAACATGTCTAAGTGCATGTGGTCAACCATACTAGGAGATTAGGAGAAAGAGTTTGATTCAAAAAGCAAACTTGTAGTTGAAGTGAAACTCTTTCACTCTTAACTACTCGTATTCGGCCATAAAGGTGACTAGGTTCATGATAGCATGACATTAGATTTTTCAATCCAATTTAAAGGCTATCCAAAGAGAAACCCTTTCCTATTTGAATTAATCAAATTCGGTCAAGCTTTAATAATTAGAGTTTTGGTCGATCCTTCCTTCTTTACACAAGACATGGTTCGACTTAAGACAAACTATCCACAATTCAATTAACACATCATCAATTTGGATTTCATCAAATCCAATTTATGTCCTAATTTAACCTAATTGAATTATTCAATTAAGTCCTCCAAGAATTAACCTTTTATTCAATTAAGTCCAATTTAATTAAATCTCCAATTTAATCCGACATATTGATTTATTGTGTGTAACCCATTAGGTTTCCAACATGTTGGTAATTAGCATAATTATTATCTAAGTTTTTCAATAAAGCTTATAATTTAGAAACATAGACCATGAGCGGCATCTAGCAATGCATCATGGCAGCCCAAATATTGAAAAGTCAAAATGACTTCTAGAAAATTTTCAGTAATTAGCTTATTAGCATAATTAGGTTCTGTCACCAAATATCCGAAAAGACAATGAGCATGGTACAATGTCTACTCATGAAATCCATCCATATTAGTTCTTGCATCTTATGGTTAACCGTATGAATTTAGAGAAACAATTTTTCCTAAATCCATCATGCTTTGGCCAAAAACTTTATCAAACTAACCTAAGTCAAGAACAGATGAAATACATCTCCTAGTGTCACTTTGAGTGATGAATCCTCTCTGCATCACTCATTTAGCTTCGCATGCTTCAGGCTATAACCAAAATTACCCATTTTAGGCATCACTTGATAGTGACCCGTAGGGATAGAATCAAAGCATGACAATTCACATACATGGTAACTTGGTATTATAAGTCTAAGGACTATTTGCACTACTGACACATGAGAACATTTTTATAGACACTTGAGTGAAATAACAAATGGAGTTCTCATAACAAGTCATATTTAGTAAATTTGTTCAATTAACAAGCACCTACATATTATCCTTAAGTATCCCTTACACTTCAACTTATGATACCGGTTGCTTACTTCACAAGGAAGCTTGACATGTATTAGTCTTTGAGCAATGTCATTCTCCATCTTGACCATACTATGACTACGAATAGTTTTAGGAATGTGGATTTTTTGCATAAAGCTCTCACAATTATAACCCTATATAATTCGTTTATAAGATTTTTATGTTCCATGGGCTTCATCCAATTAGCATTTTAATAACTATTTATAATTGTACTAACATGATGAAAAACCTTATATCATTAGATTTAAATTATAAAAATATAAGATTTAGTTAGTAATAAATTAGGTTGTGAAGTTCAATAAGTTATAAGTTAGTTTTTTTTATCATTATTTTTGCCCTGTTAGCTTGCGTGTCATCATGCCACATCAATTTACACAACAAAAATATTGTAAGGGTCAATTTCCACGTGTACAAAAAATGTTAGTGGGCATTGGACGTAAGGAGAATTAATTTTTGGGTAAATCTAAAAAACATGTTGTGTAAAAAAACACAATTTATTAAATGGTATAATGGATAAATATAATTTGTAAAAGAGAAATGTAAAACTTTAAAATTATTAACAAGGAAACGGAAAATACAATTTTAACCTTAGCTTTTTCTTTTTTCTTTCTAGCAAACTTTGAATTGGGTTTCTCTTTCTTTAATTATTGATTAACACTTTGAAGAAAAAAAATCCATCAATCTGGAAAACTCTTATTTTCTCTCAAAAGCATTTGAAGAGAAAGAAGAATGAGAGGTTTAGAAAGAACAAATAACAAGCTGTGGCAAGTGACAACAGACAAAAGGCCTCTCCTTCTTTGCCAAGAAAAAACTAGTTGTCAAAACACAGAATCTCAAATTTATGAAAAATCTACAAGACTTTTATGAGAGAAAAAAAAAGCTTTATTCTTTGCAATCAATTAGCACAAGAAAAAAAAATCTCAATATAGAGAGAAACGTAAGAGAGGGAATGCAGAGAGAAACGTAAGATAGGGGAGGGAAGAAATGTGAGGGAGGTAAGAAACATGAGAGAGGGAAGAAAAATGGGTATTGCTTTTTTACTTCTTTGTTTTACTAAAAGTATATTTATCTTCACAATGTCTCTTTCTACAATATTACATTTCTTTATTTCCTTTCCACAAATAACTTTTACCTATTATACCATTTAATAAATATTCTTTTTGGAAAAGATGTTTTTCAGATTTACCCTTAATTTTTCTATTAGAGAATGGATTTATCTAAGTTTAAATAAAAAATATGAGCTTATTTGAGTATAATAAAATTACAGTAAAATCTTTTTAAAATAATACTACTAGGATTAAAAAATATATTATTTTTAAAAAATTATTTAATTATCGATAAATGAATAAATTATTCATTTATTGATAAATTAAAATTTGTTAATTTATAAAGAATTTTATATTTTCAATCCTTATACATGCATCTTATTATTCTTTTTTACTAAGATACATGAATGACTTATGTAGACACCTAATTTTGTCCGGACCACTAAAACAGGTATGTTTTCTTCCTAAATTGATGTTTTAGAATGCTAAAAGGCTTTTCTCATCCTGCAGCTGGTACTCCGAGACTTAGCCTAAGAAAGTATACAGAAAAAGTCAAACTTGAAAAAGTCAACCCCAAAAAACTCAACCTCGGAAAAGTCAACCCCAAAAAGTCAACTACTAAAAAAGTAAACCTACTTTCAAAATCGAGATTTGAATTTCAATTGAAAGTTGGTGAAATAATTTTGATAATTCGAGGTCTATATTGAAAGATATGGAGGTCGAAAGTTGGGTTACGGAATCTCAGTAGAAAGGAAACCCTAATTCAGGAAATTTGGGGAAAAATGCTTGAACGATCAAATTGGTCAAAATTGAAGGTCCCAAATGAAAGATAAGTACTGACTATGGGTAATGGAGAAGCTACTTGAAATTAAAACTGATAGAAAAGTCAATTCGAAAGAAAATCGAGAATTAGGGTTTTTGGTGGGTTTCGGTGAAATTTGGAAGAATTACAGAAATGGCCCGATTCGGTAGGACTAAAGCCCTTAATTGATGAGGAGTGATTAAAGAAGGATAGCCCAAGGCTCAGTTTGAAGAAAATCTAAAAATCGGACTTGTTTTGAGCAAAACCGGGTTTCGGAGGTAAAAGGGCAAACTTTTTGGAAATTTTGGGAAAAATAGCAAATGAACTCCAAAAATTTTGAAAATTTGCAAATCTCATTCTTAAATCATTTCAAAGAGATTGGTGAAGACAAATCTGGATTAGGAGCTCGTTTAAAAAATGGTAAAGTTCGGGTGCATAAAAGGGGCAATTTTTGAAATAAATAGCAAATGGACTCGAAAATTTTGAAAACTTTCAGAATTTAATTTTTTATTATTTCGGAAGTATTGAAAAAAGAACATTTGAATTTGGAGTCTTTTTGGTATTTATTTAGGTTCGAGGGTCAAAAATGTAACAACCGAGGTTACGTATAATCATGTAAAGTTAAATTCCGAAAATTTTAAGGACAAACTTGGAAATTGGTAAGAAGTTATAAGTGAAGGAAATAAAAGAAGAAAGGATCAAAATGAACATATTAAAAAAATTTAGGGGCTTAATGGTTATTTATAAAAAGTTGAGGGACTAATATGCAATTATCCCAAAAACAAGAAAAATATCTCTTATCTTCCTTTTATCTCCCGAAAACACTAAAAAAAAATTTCATGCTTTCTTCTTTTGGCAGCCGGCAGCCTCCCCTCTCAAATTTCTTCATCTCCTCCAACATTTCTCTTCAATTTTTCCATGGAAAGATTGGCTAAATTTTATGTGAACGAAATTGTTAGGTTACATGGTGCCCCAGTATCGATTGTATCTGATCGAGACCCCCGATTCACATCTCGCTTCTGGCCAAGTTTGCAGAATGCTATGGGTACTAAACTCAAGTTCAGTACTGCTTTTCATCCCCAGACAGATGGACAATCTGAACGGACAATTCAAATTCTGGAAGATATGCTCAGATCTTGTATTATGGAATTCAAAGGAAACTAGGATGAACACTTACCTCTAGCAGAGTTTGCATATAACAATAGTTATCAGTCCAGCATCGACATGGCTCCGTTTGAAGCTTTGTATGGAAGGAAGTGCAGAACTCCGGTGTGTTGGGATGATACAGATGAAAGGAAATTACTAGGTCCAGAAATTGTTATGATGACTGCAGACAAAGTTAAGGTAATTCGGGAAAAGATAAAAATAGCTCAAGATCGACAAAAGAGCTATGCAGATAATCGAAGAAAAGATTTAGAGTTTGAAGTTGGTGATATGGTATTTTGAAAGTGACTCCTTGGAAGGAAGTAATCCGGTTTGGAAGACGAGGAAAGTTGGGTCCTCGATATATAGGGCCGTATGAGATCATTGAACGGATTGGCCCAGTTGCTTATAGATTGTCCTTACCAGAAAAATTGTCACGAATTCATAATGTGTTCCATGTTTCTATGCTCCGAAAGTACATTTTCGATTCTTCACATATATTGAAGGACTTGCCTATGGAAATTGAGGAAAATTTAACTTATGAAGAGCAGCCGGTTGAGATTTTGGATAGAAGGGACCAAGTTCTAAGGACAAAGACTATTCCATAAGTTAAAGTTCTTTGGAGGAATCATTCATACGAAGAAGCTATATGGGAAAGGGACGAAGATATGCGGACTCAATATTCTCACTTGTTCAATCAAGTTGGTAAGTAAATTTCGAGGACGAAATTTTTCTAAGGGGGGTAAGTTGTAGCAACCGAGGTTACGTATAATCATGTAAAGTTAAATTCCGAAAATTTTAAGGACAAACTTGGAAATTGGTAAGAAGTTATAAGTGAAAGAAATAAAAGAAGAAAGGATCAAAATGAACATATTAAAAAAAATTAGAGGCTTAATGGTTATTTATAAAAAGTTGAGGGACTAATATGCAATTATCCCAAAAACAAGAAAAATATCTCTTATCTTCCTTTTATCTCCCGAAAACACTAAAAAAAAATTTCGTGCTTTCTTCTTTTGGCAGCCGGCAGCCTCCCCTCTCAAATTTCTTCATCTCCTCCAACATTTCTCTTCAAGAACTCAACCAAAAATCTCAACAACAATTACATCCAAGGTTAGTTTCTTGATAAATTCTTCATTTTCTTTAGATATTCTACTTGAGCATGCTAAGATCTTAGCTCCATAAACATGTTAAGGTCTGAAATCCATCTATTAAGTATGAATTTTACTCATTTTTGGTAAGAATTAAAAGGATTTGAAAGCATGAACAAGAAAATGGGAAGAAAAAGCAAAACAGGGGAATTTGAGCATGCTTGCTGTTCGGATTTTCTGGGTTCGGCACAGTTGGGTTTATATTTTTTTGATATTTTTCCTAGAAACTAGACTTCAATACGAGAATTTTGGTCTTTGAATCACCCAAAACCGATAAACGGTTAAAAAGATAAAATTCGGTGAAGTTGGCTGTTCAGTGTGACCCCTGTTTCAGCATAGTTTCGGGTTTTATCAAATTTGATCAAAATCTTGTTCTTATTATATAAGTTAGTTATTTTCTTCATAAATTAGACTTATTGGTACCAAACTCAAGTTATGATTTTCTAATCTAACTTGATATTAAGGAATTTATTGCTTAAGAGAAATATAGTACTATTGATGGTTATGGATTATAAAAATCTCTAAGGCATGGAGTACTAGAAAGGAATTTGATAAGGACATGAATATGGAGTTGAATTTGGAGAAAATGATTATGGAAATGATATTAAAAATTTGGGATATGTTGTTTTGAGTATGAGAAATTATTATTGACCTTGAGGGAAGATTATGAGACTTAAGTTGCATTCAAAATTGTGTAATGCTTTGAGCATGTATAGATACTAATTATCGTTAATCTCTAGGCCACGTAGATCCGACGTAACCTGTGGATTTCGAAGTTTCAGATCGAGATGTACAATGAGATCATCTCAAGGATTGTGAGTAGACGACAACTATAGTTATTTGAGATTTCTTTAATTATAATTATATATTTTTTTAGCATAATATTTATTTTGCGTATTAAAGGTATATACGATATTTAATCATATGAATTGATTTGTTATTAAAGTACATTTATTTCAAGAAATATTATATCGAGTAAGTTGATTGATTTATGAAATATGATTATACATAGAATTTGACGTACATGGTTTTGGTTCTACCTGACTTAATGTATGAGATTATACCCTTGATTGGAATGTGGGAGCTGCGTGCTACGCCTTTGTGGCGGGAGCCACCTCTAGAGTCCCAATTTCGTGATATTGGACTGGGGTATGGGAGCTGCGTGCTACGCCTTTGTGGTGGGAGCCACCTCCAGAGTCCCTATCCCGTTATATTTGCCTTTTGGGGGCACATCATAGCGACACATATGCCTTTGGGGCGTCCTATGGTGGTATTGGCCTTTGGGGCCGGCTACTAGTATGCCTACATGGATATTGCCTGGTTATTTCATGGATGTACTCTTGTGCATGACAGAAAGTTGGAGCCCAATTATACGAAACTTGATTTACTTTACAGATTTTATTTATTGATTTAATATTATAATATTGTTATACATTTGAAAACTTTGCTACGTCTTTGAATTACTCATTATGGTTTTACTATTATTTATTTTGAAAATGTCAATTATGCTTTACAGACTACCATTATAGTTTTTCACACGCTTTAAATGTTGTCTACTCACTGAGATATTCATATATCTCACCTTTTCATATTCTTATTTTCAGGTGATAATTAGGTGTCGGGATTGCAACCTTCCTCTATTTTTTTGCTTCAAATAGTATTTTGACGTGGTGGGCATCATACTAGAAATTTATTGAAGTCTTGATCTTTTGATGTTTTTATCTAGTAAACCTTGCTGAGATAGGTTTACTTTTGGATATATTATATGTATATATTTGAAGATATGAGACAATAGATCAGTATGTTTTGACTTGAGCATAAATTGATCATGGATAATTTTTGAATATGATGGATATATGTGATAATAGTATTGAGAAATATTGCTGGTTGAGGATATGAATTGAGTGTTATTTGCAGGAGGGTTATAGTTGAGATAGAAAGGAAACTCTGTCGGATTTTAGGTAGATTATTCGGACAGGGTGTTACAATTTGGTATCAGAGCAAGGTTATAGGTCCTGTAGACTTAGGAACTGTTTGTTGAAGTATTAAAATATTGTCACTTGTGTAAGAAATCAGACACGATGCCACCACGTCGAAGAGGAAGGCCTAGAATCAATCCCCTAGCCCAAAATAAGGATAGGAATAGAAATGTGAATATTGATGAGCAAATTAGAGAACAAGCTTTAGTTGTTGGTTCATCTTCTGTTGCTGCACCCTCAGCAGCACCCCCAGCAGCTAATCTTAATTTAGTTGGGAAGAGTAATTCCCGCTTTGACTGCCCCTATTGAAAAAGGGATAATTGATTACTGTAAAGATCTGAAGAATATGGATTGCAAGATTTTCACGGGATCTTTGGAATCAGATTTAGCCTGGTCATGGCTACAAAAAAAAAAAAAAAATTGAGACTACTTCCATTACTCTTCAGATTCCCGAGCCTATGAGGTTACCATGTGCGGTTCAATTTTTGGAGGATCATGCACACACATGGTGGAAAACTACAGTGCAAAGGTATGTTGGACATCCTACCATAACCTGGGCAGATTTTCGAAGAGAGTTTGAAGAAAAATACTATTCTCGGGCCTTGCGGGAAAAGAAATGGACTGAGTTTATGAATTTAAAATAGGGTGGTATGTCAGTAGCAGAGTATGAGAAAAAGTTCAATGAACTATCAGAATTTGCTCCATCGATAGTAGCCAACGATGCTGATAGATGCCAGAAATTCCAAGATGGGCTATCCCACTCATGATTTGGAGTTGGCGACAGTGGTATTTGCACTGAAAATTTGGAGGCATTATTTATTTGGAGAAAAATGTACAATCTACACTGATCATAAGAGTCTGAAATATCTAATGGATCAGAAAGAATTAAATTTGAGGCAACGGAGATGGTTGGAATTGATAAAAGATTATGACTGTGTAAATGACTACCACCCAGGAAAGGCCAATGTAGTGGCCGATGCTCTTAGTAGAAAGTCTTCTAGTTCTCTTGCTCATATCCGAGCAATTCAGAAACCCTTACAAAATGAGTTGAAGTCTTTACCTTTAGAATTGATGATTGATGAGAATAATCTCTTGATAGCCCACTTGAAGGTTAAACCGATTCATATTGATTGGATACGTGAAGCACAAAATAATGATCCTATGCTGGTAAAGTTAAAGCAAGAAGTAAGGGATAGTGTGAGGACTGACTTTTAAATAAAAGATGAGGATGTATTGATAATGAAAAATAGGCTTTGTGTGCCTCAGGATGAAGAACTCCGGAAGGTGATTTTGGAGGAAGCTCATAATGCACCATATGCGTTACATCCCGGTAGTGTGAAGATGTATCGAACCTTAAGAGAACATTATTGGTGGCAAGGTATGAAACGGGACATAGCTGAGTTTATTTCTAGATGTTTGGTATTCCAACAAATTAAAGCTGAGCATCAAAAACCCTCTGTAAATTGAACCCCCTACCTATTCCTCAATGGAAGTGGGAAGATATTGCTATGGATTTCGTTTCGGGATTACCAAGAACACAGTCTGGTTATGACAACATTTGGGTGATTGTTGATCGTTTGACAAAATCAGCTCACTTTTTGCCAGTCAAGAAGACTTTTTCCATGGAAAGATTGGCTAAATTTTATGTGAACGAAATTGTTAGGTTACATGGTGCCCCAGTATCGATTGTATCTGATCGAGACCCCCGATTCACATCTCGCTTCTGGCCAAGTTTGCAGAATGCTATGGGTACTAAACTCAAGTTCAGTACTGCTTTTCATCCCTAGACGGATGGACAATCTGAACGGACAATTCAAATTCTGGAAGATATGCTCAGATCTTGTATTATGGAATTCAAAGGAAACTAGGATGAACACTTACCTCTAGCAGAGTTTGCATATAACAATAGTTATCAGTCCAGCATCGACATGGCTCCGTTTGAAGCTTTGTATGGAAGGAAGTTGAGAACTCCGGTGTGTTGGGATGATACAGATGAAAGGAAATTACTAGGTCCAGAAATTGTTATGATGACTGCAGACAAAGTTAAGGTAATTCGGGAAAAGTTAAAAATAGCTCAAGATCGACAAAAGAGCTATGCAGATAATCGGAGAAAAGATTTAGAGTTTGAAGTTGGTGATATGGTATTTTGAAAGTGACTCCTTGGAAGGAAGTAATCCGGTTTGGAAGACGAGGAAAGTTGGGTCCTCGATATATAGGGCCGTATGAGATCATTGAACGGATTGGCCCAGTTGCTTATAGATTGTCCTTACCAGAAAAATTGTCACGAATTCATAATGTGTTCCATGTTTCTATGCTCCGAAAGTACATTTTCGATTCTTCACATATATTGAAGGACTTGCCTATGGAAATTGAGGAAAATTTAACTTATGAAGAGCAGCCGGTTGAGATTTTGGATAGAAGGGACCAAGTTCTAAGGACAAAGACTATTCCATTAGTGAAAGTTCTTTGGAGGAATCATTCATACGAAGAAGCTATATGGGAAAGGGACGAAGATATGCGGACTCAATATTCTCACTTGTTCAATCAAGTTGGTAAGTAAATTTCGAGGACGAAATTTTTCTAAGGGGGGTAAGTTGTAGCAACCGAGGTTACGTATAATCATGTAAAGTTAAATTCCGAAAATTTTAAGGACAAACTTGGAAATTGGTAAGAAGTTATAAGTGAAGGAAATAAAAGAAGAAAGGATCAAAATGAACATATTAAAAAAATTTAGGGGCTTAATGGTTATTTATAAAAAATTGAGGGACAAATATGCAATTATCCCAAAAACAAGAAAAATATCTCTTATCTTCCTTTTATCTCCCGAAAACACTAAAAAAAATTTCATGCTTTCTTCTTTTGGCAGCCGGCAGCCTCCCCTCTCAAATTTCTTCATCTCCTCCAACATTTCTCTTCAAGAACTCAACCAAAAATCTCAACAACAATTACATCCAAGGTTAGTTTCTTGATAAATTCTTCATTTTCTTTAGATATTCTACTTGAGCATGCTAAGATCTTAGCTCCATAAACATGTTAAGGTCTGAAATCCATCTATTAAGTATGAATTTTACTCATTTTTGGTAAGAATTAAAAGGATTTGAAAGCATGAACAAGAAAATGGGAAGAAAAAGCAAAACAGGGGAATTTGAGCATGCTTGCTGTTCGTATTTTCTGGGTTCGGCACATTTGGGTTTATATTTTTTTGATATTTTTCCTAGAAACTAGACTTCAGTACGAGAAGTTTGGTCTTTGAATCACCCAAAACCGATAAGCAGTTAAAAAGATAAAATTCGGTGAAGTTGGCTGTTCACTGTGACCCCTGTTTCAGCATAGTTTCGGGTTTTATCAAATTTGATCAAAATCTTGTTCTTATTGTATAAGTTAGTTATTTTCTTCATAAATTAGACTTATTGGTACCAAACTCAAGTTATGATTTTCTAATCTAACTTGATATTAAGGAATTTATTGCTTAAGAGAAATATAGTACTATTGATGGTTATGGATTATAAAAATCTCTAAGGCATGGAGTACTAGAAAGGAATTTGATAAGGACATGAATATGGAGTTGAATTTTGGAGAAAATGATTATGGAAATGATATTAAAAATTTGGGATATGTTGTTTTGAGTATGAGAAATTATTATTGACCTTGAGGGAAGATTATGAGACTTAAGTTGCATTCAAAATTGTGTAATGCTTTGAGCATGTATAGATACTAATTATCGTTAATCTCTAGGCCACGTAGATCCGACGTAACCTGTGGATTTCGAAGTTTCAGATCGAGATGTACAATGAGATCATCTCAAGGATTGAGAGTAGACGACAACTATAGTTATTTGAGATTTCTTTAATTATAATTATATATTTTTTTAGCATAATATTTATTTTGCGTATTAAAGGTATATACGATATTTAATCATATGAATTGATTTGTTATTAAAGTACATTTATTTCAAGAAATATTATATCGAGTAAGTTGATTGATTTATGAAATATGATTATACATAGAATTTGACGTACATGGTTTTGGCTCTACCTGACTTAATGTATGAGATTATACCCTTGATCGGAATGTGGGAGCTGCGTGCTACGCCTTTGTGGCGGGAGCCACCTCCAGAGTCCCAATTTCGTGATATTGGACTGGGGTATGGGAGCTGCGTGCTACGCCTTTGTGGTGGGAGCCACCTTCAGAGTCCCTATCCCGTTATATTTGCCTTTTGGGGGCACATCATAGCGACACATATGCCTTTGGGGCGTCCTATGGTGGTATTGGCCTTTGGGGCCGGCTACTAGTATGCCTACATGGATATCGCCTGGTTATTTCATGGATGTACTCTTGTGCATGACAGAAAGTTGGAGCCCAATTATACGAAACTTGATTTACTTTACAGATTTTATTTATTGATTTAATATTATAATATTGTTATACATTTGAAAACTTTGCTACGTCTTTGAATTACTCATTATGGTTTTACTATTATTTATTTTGAAAATGTCAATTATGCTTTACAGACTACCATTATAGTTTTTCACACGCTTTAAATGTTGTCTACTCACTGAGATATTCATATATCTCACCTTTTCATATTCTTATTTTCAGGTGATAATTAGGTGTCGGGATTGCAACCTTCCTCTATTTTTTTGCTTCAAATAGTATTTTGACGTGGTGGGCATCATACTAGAAATTTATTGAAGTCTTGATCTTTTGATGTTTTTATCTAGTAAACCTTGCTGAGATAGGTTTACTTTTGGATATATTATATGTATATATTTGAAGATATGAGACAATAGATCAGTATGTTTTGACTTGAGCATAAATTGATCATGGATAATTTTTGAATATGATGGATATATGTGATAATAGTATTGAGAAATATTGTTGGTTGAGGATATGAATTGAGTGTTATTTGCACGAAGGTTATAGTTGAGATAGAAAGGAAACTCTGTCGGATTTTAGGTAGATTAATCGGACAGGGTGTTACAAAAAAGGTCATTTCAACTGAAAAAACCAAAAACGGCAAATTTGTAATTAAGGAAAATATGAAAGAATAAGGAATTGCTGGGATTTTACCTCCTTTGATCAGCCAGCATAGAGGAGAAAAAGGAAGCTTGATCAATTTAATTCCTTAGTCACTATCAAGCTCACATGCTACCACTAACACCTTGCAAATGGTCCCCCCTTCATCCAATGGCATAGGTGCCTTGTAGAAAAGTTGAATGCACCATCCAATGGCCAAGTTTAAATGCCAAGATTACATTTTTATTTGTCATAAAAGAACCCTCATCTAATGGCCAAGAATGGAAGAAAAAACATGAGCACAATTCATCCAAAGGTGAGCATCCATTCGGCCAAGCAAGGGAGTGCATGGGATTGTCTCTTTTCATCCAATGGCTTAGGCCATGTACAAGGGCTGAGTACACATGTTAAGGGCTGGATTTAATCTACAAGATGTCATTTTTATGTTGTCCTTATCCAATGACCAAGAATGGAAGAACAAAACTCATCCAAGGGTAGACACTCAAAGGGGCAAGCAAGAGAGTGCATGGGATTGGTCCTTTTTTGCATCTAAGGGCTGAGGTTATTACAAGGGCTGAGTACACATCTTAAGGGCTGCTATCAATTGGCAAGATGACATTTTTATGTTGTCATCAAAATATCTTCAACCAAAGGCCAAAATTGGAGGAGAAAAAGTGCAAATTCCATCCAAGGGTTGGAAGGCTATTCGGCCAAGCCATTAGAAGGGGGGCTGATTTCATTTTTTGATAAGTTTGGATGCTGGAAACAGTAGCTAATTTAGAAAATAAAAAGGTTTTGAAAGAAAAAAAAAGAAAGGTTTTCAATAGAAGAGCTTGAAGGTAGTCATCTCTACCTAGCTCTAGCATGGTTTTCTTCTTGTTTTCTATGTTGATTTCTTGATTTTCCACTTTGTTTAACAATTTTTTTTTTTTTTACAAATTTTGTGCTTGGCCGAATTTGAAGGAATGCTTGCCTTGATTTTTTTCTTTTTTTCTTCTTTGCATGTTGTTGTGGAAAAATGATTTTTAGAAGGTTTATTTAAGTATTTAAGGTTCTGATTTTTTACAAAAACTGAAGCAAAAGAGGTTGAAATGGCTACATGATCTTGGCAAGACCAAGTGACCATGGTTAGGGGAGAGGCTATGCCCATTTTTACCTACCATGAAGCTCACCTTAATTTTGTTGTTTAGCATGGTTTATTTTCTAATTTTTGAAATGGAAAGGCTTCATGATCTTGGCAAGACCAAGTGATTATGGTTAGGTGAGAGGCTATGCCCATTTTATACCAACCATGAAGCTTAACTTTCCTTGTTTTATTTACTAGCTTTGCTTGTTATTTGCTTTGCATGTCTATGCTTAATTTTTTTTATATGTTCTTTACATTATTTTCTATGCTATATTTGTTTCTATATTTCTTTTCCATGCTTAATATTTTTTTCCTTGTAGATTCGGCCTTTGTGTTCATTGGAGTCATATTGTGCATTTTTTTCATATATCATGTCTTATATTACAAACATGTTTGCATTTTATGTTTGGTCATATGACCATTCGACTACTCCATTTTTCTATGCCTTACATGTGCATTTTCATCTTGCTTCTTGACTTGTTTGCATCTCCATGCCATGAGTTAGCATATCTTGATATTTAGTATGCCTTGCATGTGCATTTTCATCTTGCTTTTAGGCTTGTTTGCATTCCCATGCCATGAGCTTGTGTATTTTGATTTTAGTATGTCATATGCTTGTGAAAATGTCATGACATTATGTGTCTTGATATGATTTTTCATGTACTATGTGACCATTCGGCCTCTTCATGCATTCCTTGCCTTGTCATGCATTTGCATTATCATATCTTGAAATTGTGTATTAGTTGCTGTTTTCTCAAGCATTAATATTAGGTTCATTGGTAATTGTATGTTCATGGTATTGCTATGCATTCTCATTACATTTTAGGTCTAAGCCATATTGGTATGCATATTACGTCTTAGGCCATATTGGTATTGCCATGCATTGCTATGCTATTTAGGTATTAGGTTATATTAGCATTTTCATGTATATTCATAACATATTAGGTCCAAATCATATTTTCATTATCAAGCATTGCATGCATATTAAGTTAGGATAGCACTTATTGCCATGCAAACTCACGCTAGGCATTTAGGTTATTTTGAATTGTCATGCATTTCCTTTACCATTTATGCTTTAGACCATGCATTTCATACATCTCGTTTGTTGTATGTTCATGCATTCCATGTCATTTCCACTTGATTTATGACTTAGGCCAATTAATGGCTCAAAGTCATGCTCTCTTGAGCATACTCGCGAAAAATTAAAGAGTTGTCAAATTGATTATTCTACCCTTGTGATTTTTTTTACTTAGCCAATATTTGTCCAAGGTTTTTAAATGTTTTAGCTACTATTTGTAGATCTTTAAGATAGCCTCTAACATTTTTACATTGATTTTTAAATGGCTTTATCAAAGGCAAAAAATGTGTTTTGACAAAACAGTTCTTTTTGACCTAGTACTCGAACTTCTGTGATTTTTCTGGGCAGTCATCTTTAATCAGAAAATTAAGACAATTTTTTCTTGTGTAGTTTTACATGTTCTGAGTCTCCAGTATATTTTTTAGATTTTGTTTGAATTTTTAAAAATAGGCTAAAAAATCGTGTGTCAAATTCAGACAGTAGAGGCAATTTTGAATTCAAAAGAAAAACAATGGTTGAAATTGGCTAAGGCATTTAGAGGGGTTTGGTTAGAAGCTTTAGCTACTGTCTTAGGATATTTTCTAAGCCTTTTTAAATTTTAAAAATGATTTTATAAATCTCGGGTTAAGGGTGGTCAAGTCCGGGATCTTAAACCTAGGAAATTAGAGCCATTTTTAAAGGGTTCGGTAGGGGTTTTAATCTTCATTCAAGTTTTTATTCAAAATTGTTTTCAAACAATCACAAAGTTTTGTTTTTTTAGAAAATCTAATTTGACATATTTTCCTAAGGTAGCCGGGTATCTTTTTAGATATACGGATTTCTTTATTTAAAGGAAAAAATACATTTTCATGCATTGCATTTTCCATGTTCATGCATTTTATTTAATATGTGATTTTTGCTATGATATTTTCCATGGTATTATTATTACTTTGATTTACATTTTATAATGTTATATTGTTTGCCATATGATTTTGAATATTTCATGCTATCCTATATTTTTTATTTAGTCATTTATTTTTGTCACATTATTTAGCATATACTATGTTCATGCATTTTTATTTTATTTTCATGCATACTTTATGATAGCATTATTTTATGTTTCATGTCATTTCTTGTCACTTAGATCATATTCCATGTCATTTAGGTTATATTATTTAGAATATGCTATGTCATTTAGAATATGCCATGTCATTTAAAATATGCCATATCATTTAAAATTGCCATGTCATTTAAATCATTTTATTTAGAATATACCATGATACTTAGGATTTTTCATTTCATCTAGAATATACTATGCCATTTAAATTATGTCATATCATTTACGTTGCATTATATTATCTAGACTTTGCTATGTCATTTTATTTATGTCATACATGTTCATATTCATTTTTTAAAATATTTTTTTTCTTAAAAAAAATGAGGATAATGATTTACAATAAAAAAAAAAAGATATTTTCAAGTTAAAATAATTCATGAGTTCTCTACCAGATTTGCTGGAGGGAATATCATCAATTATCATTAATAAAGGAATATCTTTCTTTCAAAAAACGAGAATGATTCGGAAAGTTTTCCAAATAAATAAAAATTTCTATATTTTGCCGATTTTGTCGAGAAATATAGGAAAATTTTGAATTAATAAATTTCGGATCATTTTCAATTAAAAATGGAATTATTTTCTTTAAATTGGGAATTAACTTGAAATACTAAATTAAAAATTGATTTTTTACCGAGACTATCACATACGATTAATAAGGTACCGTTTTATACGGGCGTTGTGGGGGTGCTAATCCTTCCCAGCACGTAACGAGTCCCAAACCCGATTCTTCGATTTTCTCTAGTTTATAACACAGACTTGAAATTGGTTTTAAAAATATTTTAAGTAATTTTAAAATATTTTATAAAATCGATTTTAATAGGTGGCCGATCACACTGATGGTAACTCAATTAAGAGTTGTAAACCCAAGTGCAGGTTATGTTCAAGTAATAAATTCTCGGGTGTCCGAGGTCGAACCACAGGGAAGCGTACTAGTAAGTATAAGTTTATAAATATATAAGAAAAAGAAACTAAACAAGATATTAGGGGATCAACAACAAAATAAGATAAACAAGATATTAGAGAACAAAATAAACAAAATATAAAAGAAATTAAACAAGATATAAAAAACAATAAGAAAAGATGTTGAGGTTATAGAATCCACTCTTGGTGTCATGCTAAGATTAATCTTGTTTTATTACACAATTGAAATCCACACATAAGGGAGGTTCCAATCGGAAGGTTTAGCAATTCAGTCCAAATTGTCCAACGTCCATAGCATATGATATTATGTTCATTTGGTGTCCTCAAAACTCATAAAAAGAGTCCAAGCATTCCTTATGCCAAGGTATATGTCTACAACAAATCAAGGTTATGAAACCAAGCATTTACTGTGCCATTTTCCTTGTCAATAATGAATCAAGATCTCTACTTTGCAAGTATGATTTTAAACCAAAAGAAAATATTATCTATACTAGTGTTTATAAATGATAAATCATTTTAGCTCATGTTTAAGAGACTAACCTTAGCATTTACCAAAAGCTTCACCTCATCACCTCAACAATATGATTAGCAACACATACTAGATATGAATAAAATGAAAAGAAATGTAAGAAACATAAGTAAAGAAAAAGAAAACTAGAGAAAGGAAAGAAGAAGAAAACTTAGAGAATTTTATTACAATGGCTAATATCCTACCAATGTATAATGTTTCCCAATACTCATCCAAGGCCCTCTATTTATACACATTTTGGAGGGCTAAATGACAAGAGACAAGCTTTACAAATTTCAAAGGTAGGTATAATAGGTGGGTGCATTTTTCTAACAATTTTCGTCATATTGTATGACAATTCTGATCAGCCAGCTTGATGGTCGATTTTGTCAATGTTGGAGGCTCGATCTGATAAAATTGTCTTCTAGAACAATATACCCCTATCAGTTACGGATCCATAGCCGTTGGAATCAGCTCATTTGCTGATGTGGATAAGAAGATATGGGCAAAATACGAAAACAGGTCAGCACAGATGTCATTGCACATCAGCCAACTTGATGGTCGATTTCACTAGGGAAAACGACTCCGTTTCAAGAAGTGTAAAACATGAAAAAGATAGATATGCCTCTTAGCTTTGCACGGCTACAAATTTCAGCCTTATTGCTTCAGTGAAACTCGAGATATAGCTGATATGGTAAACGGTGTCGGAATTGGAACTGAACTGGATTTGCCCTTAATTCTAGTAATCTGAAATCACTCAAAGAAACTTGTGAAAAACACCAAATTACATAAAAATATAAAAGATCATAAACACAATTAGACTAAACAATAATAACTCGTATTTGACACAAAACAATAATAAAACATAACTAAAAACTATATAATTATACGAGTTATCACACCCCCACACTTAGATTGTTGCTAGTCCCTAGCAACGACTCAATAAAAATAAAATAAGAAAATCTAATCTAATCCGTTTTCGTAGGAAATCACGGTGGCACTTAGCATGTGACACAAGCCTTTAAACCCCTAGGTGTCCCTAGTGGACGAGTTTAGTCTCGTGAGGGTTTACTAGGACGATACCCACAAACATTGAAGACATAAGAAAAACTAAAAATAATAATTATAACTAATCCTTCCAATATAAATTAGAGATAATCATTGGACAAGTCTTAAAAACTAATCAATAGCTTAAAGAAATTCACAAAAAATCTTGCTTGAATGTAAATAGTTTGAGTTAAGCCAATATTAACATAACATATTTCAATCAAAATAGTGTATATTCAAACTTAATCTCAACTTCTCACATGGGATACTCTCTTGATTTTCACTCTTTAAAGTAGTGGTAAAGTGTTTGCACTCAATCAATCTCATGAAAACACTTCTACCATATGCTTGTTTTTCCACCTATTCTCCACTATTTAGATCATACAACTTCATAAATCAAGAGGTCTTTATTCAAGGTTGTAATGGGGCCAAAGGGTTATAATGTGGTTAAAGAACAAAAGGATAAAGATATCACAAAGGTTCCAAAGAGTTCATAGATTTTAGAGACATAATAAGATCATACAAATAAAACTTCTCAAAACTCTTATAAAGCACATAATAACATAGGCTAAATATTCATGTTGAGCCTTTGCATCATTCTAACCAACTTTGTAACATCTTTTTCTAGAAGTTCAAGAGAAGAATTTTTTTTTTTTAATATGGGAATGTATTTGACAATGATCCCTTTCTTTTTCTCTTGACTTTTTCTTTTCTTTTCTTCCCCCACACTTATCTTTTGTTTCTAACCCAAATTTTCAACTAAAATATCCCTTGTTTTTTTTTTTTTTTTTTTTTTTTGCAATATGTCTCAAAATATAAAAATCCATCTTTAGAACAAGGGTAAGGATATAAGTATATTTAGGCTAGGTGTAAGTTGTGGTTACCAATAAAACAGCATATTTAATGTAGGCTCAAATTGGCTCACTAGTGGGGATGTTCTCTTAGAACATTAATAAGGGATGGCTGTTTGGCTCTGGTTATAATCCTAATGCCTCTATCATATTCATGTTGTCACATGTATCAATATAGTATCAAACGGTTTAAAGCAAGTTCTAGAGAATCATGTAATCATAAGAGCACTCAAGAAAGAAATTAGATTGATTTGTATAATGCATCAATCATTATAGGCTCAAAAACTCACAAGGATGATTATACAAGTCAGATTAAGTCTAAACATGCTTCTTTCTCAATCAACATATCATATTAACATTGGCTCATAAAAAGGTTGATATCAAGCTCAATTCTCATGAAAATCTTCTCACTAATAAATCTGTTTTAGACTTATGCAATTCATATCTCATTATAGTATTGAAAGTAACTAAAAAAACACACTAAGTCTAAACATGCTTTTTTTTTTCTTTTTTTTTTTTTTGAAGAAGAAGATTAAATCAAACTGACAAGGTATGTCTCAAGTCTCCCTTACTCAGACCTTGTTCAGAATGAATACTTCTAAATGTCTTAAAACACAACAATTTTTTTTTTTTTTTTTTAGCAAAATATGTCCCTTACCCCCTACTAAAATATGACATTGTCCCCAATGTCAAATTTTAAAGGTAGAATTTAGGAGATATTACCTGCAGAGGTTGCTAACCACTTATTATAACTGAGACACAACAAACAAAATGTTAGATAATGTCGCCGAAAGTGTATTTGACCTGTCAGAAGAAAAATGTTAACCTAACAAAAGATTTTTGCGTGATTTCAGGAAGAAAATCAAAAAGAGAAGAAAAATCAACCGTAAAAGACCAATGCAAAAAAAAAAACGAAAATAATTACACAAATCGAACAACATGTAAATTAAACCGAAATGAAGTTATTGCAAATCAAACCAAAAGCTGAGAAGTCATTTATTGTAGTTGTGATTGTGGCTCACATCTTCCTCTGGTTTTACGTCCAGAAACGGCTTAAACGTCTTCTATGAGTCGAGGATATGCTTACCATCCAGTTTTCTTACAAGCTGGCAAACAGGGTCTTTTAACATCAAATTCCCAAGATGTTGCCATTCCCTTTGGAATTGCGGCCATAAATCAAGAATTTCTCTCTGTACGTCTCCACTAGGATGCGTCTCAAGAGAAAGTTGGATATTACCCAAATTCTCCTTACTCAGTCCATCCTTAATGAATTCAATTTTATCATCTCGATTAGAGGACGGAATCCCAATAAAACGACATTTACCGTTACACGTCCATCGTGCACATTTGTGGCAATTTGAACTCATGCGCTTTGCTCGTCGCTTCTTTGCAAAAGTGCTTCTACCTGTACCTGGTAAATGCAAAACAGGAAGATATTCATCTTCACGTACCTTAGCTTCAATTATCCAACGTATGTCTTCAGGAATCCCTTTGTGCATAAGCATTCTTAATCTTTCAAATCGAACTTGGTAAAGCTTCAGTAAAATATTTCGAGGAAAAGGAGGAAATCGTTTCTGCAATCTTGTGAGAATATCATCCATCTTGAAAAAAAAAATGAAAAAGGAATTGAAAGAGAAATTTATATACAATATCAGTTTTGTGGGTAGCTGATGGGACCGACTTAAATAATCACGGAGTACCATTATCCGCCATTTAATCGGGGTAAAAAAAAATGTATTATTATTTTTTTTTTTGGAAATTAGTAAAAATTATATTTACATCTAGTTATTTTCAAAACAAGGATCAGAAAGAAAAACAACCTCTTCTTGAGTAACATGATTTTCCAAAAAGAGTTTGAGTCTTTGTCCATTTACCTTGAATAGTTACCATTTTGAGGATTCTCAATGTCAACTGCTCCATAATGATACACATGCTTAACCACAAATGGGCCAGTCCATCTTGATCTCAACTTACCAGGAAATATGTGAAGTCTAGAATTATAAAGTAGAACTTTTTGCCCAACATCAAATGTTTTTCTTGAAATTAACTTGTCATGAAAGGCTTTAGTTCTTTCTTTATGAATTTTAGAATTCTCATATGCATCTTTGAATAAAGTTGGCCAGTAAAATCCACACTGTAAAATTTTTGCAGCAGTTTTCTTTGATGAAAAATGACCACCACATGCCTCGGAATGACAAAACTTAATTACACTACTTACCTCATTGTCGGGAATGCATCTTCGAAAAATTTGATCAGGACAATATTTGAACAAGTAAGGGTCATCCCAGTACAACTTCTTTACCTCATTCAGAAACTTCCTTTTATCTTGGGGGCTCCATTGAGAAGGAATTTTTCCCAAAAAGGAATATTTTAGCTCGGATGGCAATGGTTTTAAATCCAGCTTGGGCGGTTCAATAGTTGATGGTACAATGACATTTGTGAGTGATGGGAGTTCCTCAAACTTTTGTTTCCAACGATGCTTATCCTGAAAAGAATTTAACAAAGAATCAGTGTGTGAAATTTCTGAAGCATTATCAAACTCACATTCAATTAAATAAGCTTCTAAAGGATCATGGAATGTGGTAGTGGTGAGATGTTCATGAACAAGTTCTTCAATGAAATCCACTTCATGTACTTCTGAATCATCACCAGGTTGCTTGCAAATGTTGAACACATTTAATTCTAAAGTCATATTTCCAAAAGAAATGTTCAAAATACCATTCCTGCAATTTATCAGAGCATTAGAAGTTGCAAGAAATGGACAGCCTAATATAGCAGGAATTTGAACATTTGGATTTGAAACAGGATGTGTGTCCAAAACAATAAAATCAACAGGGAAGTAAAAATTATCAATTTGAACCAAAACATCTTCAACTATCCCTCGAGGAATTTTTACAGAACGATCAGCTAGTTGAAGTGTAACAAGTGTTTCCTTGAGTTCACCTAAACCTAACTGTTGATAAACAGAAAAAGGCAAAAGATTAACACTAGCACCAAGATCAAGCAATGCACGTTCTATTCTAGTGTTTCCAATGATGCATGAGATTGTTGGACATCCAGGATCTTTGAATTTTGGTGGAGTAAGGTGCTGAATGATTGAGCTCACACTTTCCGTCAGAAATGCTTTCTTTTGTACATTATGTTTCCTTTTAACTGTGCACATGTCCTTCAAAAATTTAGCATAAGATGGAACTTGTTTGATTGCATCCAATAAAGGAATGTTAATCTTAACTTGCTTGCAAAATTCATAAATTTCTGCATTTTGATTCAAATTCTTTATTGTTTGCAACCTTTGAGGAAAAGGAGCAGGATGCATACCTTTTTCTTTGTCCAAATTTTCAAGAAGTTCAGACTTACCATCATCCTTACCATTACTTTTCGGAGGGGAAGGAGGATCTTGGTCTTTTGATGGAATGTTTTTGTCAATTGCCTTTCCACTTCGAAGAGTTGTGATAGAACTGGCATTTTCCTGTTGAGTTTCATTGGAGCAAGAAACAAGACATTGAGTAGAAGGGTTAGGCTGAGGTTGAGCAGGAAACTTACCTTTTTCTTGAGTGCCTAATGAAGCTGTCAATGTGGACAAGGTGTTTTTGATCTCATTGATGTCCTGTGAAGTTTGGTTATTCACATTTGCTTGTGTTTGCATGAATGCTTGCAATGTCTCTTCCAAGGTTTGTACACGTGAAGGTTGATAGGAAAAAGTGTTGCCCGGCTTTTGAGATTGTGGTACCTGAACATGATTATTATTCCGCCAACTGAAGTTGGGATGATTTCTCCATTCAGGGTTATACGTTTCAGAGTAAGGAGAAGAAAAAGGCTTTTTAAATGTGTTTATGGAATTTACTTGATCATGCAACGCTTCTTTAAGAATGGGAATGTTTGGACATTCAGAAGTGGGGTGTCCCATGATTTCACAAATTCCACAACTTTCTTCATTTTTAACCGTTTTGACTTCTTTTACTTCTCTAAGTTCCATGGCTTCAATCTTTCTAGCCAAATTAGATACTTTAGCTCTGTTAGAAACAAGATTAGATCTATTGGAACTTTCAGAAGAATTATCTGTGTGCCAGGATTGAGAGTTATCTGCCAAATGGTCTAGGTAGTCAAAGGCTTCTTCAGGTTCTTTTTCTAGAAACTCACCGTTACACATTATTTCAACAAATTGTTTAGTTTCGGGAGTTAAACTTTCATAAAAGAAACTAATAAGACGCCATTTTTCAAAACCATGATGTGGACAAGAACTTAACAAATCTTTAAAACGCTCCCAGCACTGAAAAAATGCTTCATTTTGATTTTGATTGAAATTTTGAATCTGTCTTTTCAAAGCAGTAGTTTTATGTGCTGGGAAAAATTTCTTTAGAAACTCAGTTTGTAATTCTTGCCATGTGCCAATTGACCTTGGTTTTAAATTATGAAGCCAAATTTTTGCTTTATCTTTTAAAGAAAAAGGAAATAATTTTAGCTTGACAATTTCATTTGTACATTGTTGTACATTAAAGGTGACACATACATCTTCGAAGTCTTTTAGAAACGAGTAAGCACTTTCCGATTCTAACCCATGGAAATTTGGAAGCAAAGCTATCATACCTGGTTTAAAACGAAAGTTGTTTGCATTGAGAGGAAAAATAAAACAAGAGGGTGATGAGCTTCGAGTTGGTTGCAAGTAGTCACGCATGGTGCGTACTTGTCTGTTCTCATCTTCAGCATGAACACTTTCATTGTCAGCCATGGTAGGAGTTGTATTAGAAAGATTACCTGAAAAAGTTTCACAATAAAATCTAACTAAACGACGAGATCTAAAATCACGACGCCAAACAAGCATAAAACAAAGTTAATATATAGATTAGGCGGTATAACCAGCCAATAAAAATAAAACAAAGTTAATATACAATATAAATATAAACATATAGAAAATTAGGCGGTATAACCAGCCAATAAAAATAAATATATACAAAATTAGGCGGTATAACCAGCCAATAAAAATAAATATACTTATAAACTTATATACTTAGTATTGCCTCCCCGGCAACGGCGCCAAAAACTTGATGGTAACTCAATTAAGAGTTGTAAACCCAAGTGCAGGTTATGTTCAAGTAATAAATTCTCGGGTGTCCGAGGTCGAACCACAGGGAAGCGTACTAGTAAGTATAAGTTTATAAATATATAAGAAAAAGAAACTAAACAAGATATTAGGGGATCAACAACAAAATAAGATAAACAAGATATTAGAGAACAAAATAAACAAAATATAAAAGAAATTAAACAAGATATAAAAAACAATAAGAAAAGATGTTGAGGTTATAGAATCCACTCTTGGTGTCATGCTAAGATTAATCTTGTTTTATTACACAATTGAAATCCACACATAAGGGAGGTTCCAATCGGAAGGTTTAGCAATTCAGTCCAAATTGTCCAACGTCCATAGCATATGATATTATGTTCATTTGGTGTCCTCAAAACTCATAAAAAGAGTCCAAGCATTCCTTATGCCAAGGTATATGTCTACAACAAATCAAGGTTATGAAACCAAGCATTTACTGTGCCATTTTCCTTGTCAATAATGAATCAAGATCTCTACTTTGCAAGTATGATTTTAAACCAAAAGAAAATATTATCTATACTAGTGTTTATAAATGATAAATCATTTTAGCTCATGTTTAAGAGACTAACCTTAGCATTTACCAAAAGCTTCACCTCATCACCTCAACAATATGATTAGCAACACATACTAGATATGAATAAAATGAAAAGAAATGTAAGAAACATAAGTAAAGAAAAAGAAAACTAGAGAAAGGAAAGAAGAAGAAAACTTAGAGAATTTTATTACAATGGCTAATATCCTACCAATGTATAATGTTTCCCAATACTCATCCAAGGCCCTCTATTTATACACATTTTGGAGGGCTAAATGACAAGAGACAAGCTTTACAAATTTCAAAGGTAGGTATAATAGGTGGGTGCATTTTTCTAACAATTTTCGTCATATTGTATGACAATTCTGATCAGCCAGCTTGATGGTCGATTTTGTCAATGTTGGAGGCTCGATCTGATAAAATTTTCTTCTAGAACAATATACCCCTATCAGTTACGGATCCATAGCCGTTGGAATCAGCTCATTTGCTGATGTGGATAAGAAGATATGGGCAAAATACGAAAACAGGTCAGCACAGATGTCATTGCACATCAGCCAACTTGATGGTCGATTTCACTAGGGAAAACGACTCCGTTTCAAGAAGTGTAAAACATGAAAAAGATAGATATGCCTCTTAGCTTTGCACGGCTACAAATTTCAGCCTTATTGCTTCAGTGAAACTCGAGATATAGCTGATATGGTAAACGGTGTCGGAATTGGAACTGAACTGGATTTGCCCTTAATTCTAGTAATCTGAAATCACTCAAAGAAACTTGTGAAAAACACCAAATTACATAAAAATATAAAAGATCATAAACACAATTAGACTAAACAATAATAACTCGTATTTGACACAAAACAATAATAAAACATAACTAAAAACTATATAATTATACGAGTTATCACACACCTAGCTAAAAAAGATTGGTGGCGGCTCCATGTCTTTTTACGAGACCATTTTCATACCCTCGACCTTTTATTTCAATCTAGAGGAATTAAGTCGTTTTTTCCTCTGCTTCTGTTTCCCCCTCACTCGAAAGGGTCCCCGTGACGGGATCACGTATCGACAGCTTGGCGACTCCACTGGGGACATTAGAGAGTCCGGCCTAGAATTAGTCGTGTGTTATCAAAGTCTCGATTTTGTTGGTTTTTACTCGGTATTTAATTTTAATTCCCATATTTTTTTTTAAATAATAAAGAGAATTTTGAAAATAATAAAATGTTTTAAATATGTCCATCTTCATGTGCATTCATACTATTATTGTTCTCTGGTTATCTTGTTGTGTATATTTATATGTTTGCTTAATTGATGCTTTACATTGTTTGATTCTAGTGGGGTATTTAGAATAAGGGGTGTAGAATAGGTGGTGACAGGTTTGTTTTGTTGCTCCGCACACACTACATTTGCATTTGCATAACATGAACTCTCTACCTAGGTTCCGTCTTTTTAAGTGGGAGTAAAATAACTACGCCTTCGTGATGATCCTCCGTATGGGCTAGTGAAACACTTCCGGAGTATAAAGTACCTAATGCCTTCGTGATAATCCTTCGTACGGGCATAGGAAAATATACTCTAACGAATTGAACCCGCTTTTATCGGGATGCCTTACTGATAACTCGTATAATTATATAGTTCTTAGTTATGTTTTATTATTGTTTTGTGTCAAATACGAGTTATTATTGCTTAGTCTAATTGTGTTTATGATATTTTATATTTTTATGTAATTTGGTGTTTTTCACGAGTTTCTTTGAGTGATTTCAGATTACTAGGTTAAATCAAGAATTAAGGGCAAATCCAATTTAGTTCCAGTTCCGACACCTTTTGCCATACAGCTATATCTAGAGTTTCACTGAAGCAATAAGGCTTAATTTTTTACAGTGCAAAGTTAAGAGGCATATCTATCTTTTTCATGTTTTACACTTCTTGAAACGGAGTCGTTTTCCCTAGCGAAATCGACCATCAAGTTGGCTGATGTGCAATGACGTCTGTGCTGACCTGTTTTGGTATTTTGACCATATCTTTCGATCCACATGAGCAAATGATCTGATTCCAACGGCTATGGATCCGTAACTGATAGGGGTATATTTTTCTAGAAGACCATTTGATCAGATCGAGCCTCCAACATTGACAAAAGCGACCATCAAGCTGGCTGATCAGAATTGTCATACAATACGACGAAAATTGTTAGAAAAATGCACCCACCTATTATTCCTACCTTTGAAATTTATAAAGCTTGTCTCTTGTCATTTAGCTCTCCAAAATGTGTATAAATAGAGGGCCTTGGATGAGCATTAAAGGGAGATTGGTAGGATATTAGCCATTGTAATAAAATTCTCTAAGTTTTCTTCTTCTTTCCTTTCTCTAGTTTTCTTTTTCTTTATTTACTTATGCTTCTTACATTTCTTTTCATTTTATTCATATCTAGTATGTTTTGCTAATCATATTGTTGAGGTGATGAGGTGAAGCTCTTGGTAAATGCTAAGGTTAGTCTCTCAAACATGAGCTAAAATGAATCATCATTTATAAACACTAGTATAGATAATATTTTCTTTTGGTTTAAATTCATACTTGCAAAGTAGGGATCTTGATTCATTATTGACAATGAAAATGGCACAGTAAATGCTTGGTTTCATAACCTTGATTTGTTGTAGACATATACCTTGGCATAAGGAATGCTTGGACTCTTTTTATGAGTTTTGAGGACACCAAATGAACATAATATCATATGCTATGGACGTTGGACAATTTGGACTGAATTGCTAAACCTTCCGATTGGAACCTCCCTTATGTGTGGATTTCAATTGTGTAATAAAACAATATTAATCTTAGCATAACACCAAGAGTGGATTCTCTAACCTCAACATCTTTTCTTATTGTTTTTTGTATTTTGTTTAATTTCTTTTATGTTATTTTATTTATTTTGTTCTCTAATATCTTGTTTATTTTGTTTTGTTGTTGATTCCCTAATATCTTGTTTACTTTCTTTGTCTTATATATTTATAAACTTATACTTACTAATACGCTTCCCTGTGGTTCGACCTCGGACACCCGAGAATTTATTACTTGAACATAACCTGCACTTGGGTTTACAACTCTTAATTGAGTCACCATCAAGTTTTTGGCGCCGTTGCCGGGGAGGCAATACTAAGTATATAAGTTTATAAGTATATTTATTTTTATTGGCTGGTTATACCGCCTAATTTGTATATTAACTTTGTTTTATTTTTATTGGCTGGTTATACTGCCTAATCTGTATATTAACTTTGTTTTATGCTTGTTTGGCGACGTGATTTTAGATCTCGTCGTTTAGTTAGATTTTATTGTGAAACTTTTTCAGGTAATCTTTCTAATACAACTCCTACCATGGCTGACAATGAAAGTGTTCATGCTGAAGATGAGAACAGACAAGTACGCACCATGCGTGACTACTTGCAACCAACTCGAAGCTCATCACCCTCTTGTTTTATTTTTCCTCTCAATGCAAACAACTTTCGTTTTAAACCAGGTATGATAGCTTTGCTTCCAAATTTCCATGGGTTAGAATCGGAAAGTGCTTACTCGTTTCTAAAAGACTTCGAAGATGTATGTGTCACCTTTAATGACCAACAATGACAAATGAAATTGTCAAGCTAAAATTATTTCCTTTTTCTTTAAAAGATAAAGCAAAAATTTGGCTTCATAATTTAAAACCAAGGTCAATTGGCACATGGCAAGAATTACAAACTGAGTTTCTAAAGAAATTTTTCCCAGCACATAAAACTACTGCTTTGAAAAGACAGATTCAAAATTTCAATCAAAATCAAAATGAAGTATTTTTTCAGTGCTGGGAGCGTTTTAAAGATTTGTTAAGTTCTTGTCCACATCATGGTTTTGAAAAATGGCGTCTTATTAGTTTCTTTTATGAAAGTTTAACTCCCGAAACTAAACAATTTGTTGAAACAATGTGTAACGGTGAGTTTCTAGAAAAAGAACCTGAAGAAGCCTTTGACTACTTAGACCATTTGGCAGATAACTCTCAAGCTTGGCACACAGATAATTCCTCTGAAAGTTCCAATAGATCTAATCTTGTTTCTAACAGAGGTAAATATCATTTTAGTCAAGAAGATGAGATAAAAGCTAAAGTAGCTAATTTGGCTAGAAAGATTGAAGCCATGGAACTTAGAGAAGTAAAAGAAGTCAAAACGGTTAAAAATGAAGGAAGTTGTGGAATTTGTGAAATCATAGGACACCCCACTTCTGAATGTCCAAACATTCCCATTCTTAAAGAAGCGTTGCATGATCAAGTAAATTCCATAAACACATTTAAAAAGCCTTTTCCTTCTACTTACTCTGAAACGTATAACCCTGAATGGAGAAATCATCCCAACTTCAGTTGGCGGAATAATAATCATGTTCAGGTACCACAATCTCAAAAGTCGGGCAACACTTTTTCCTATCAACCTTCACGTGTACAAACCTTGGAAGAGACATTGCAAGCATTCATGCAAACACAAGCAAATGTGAATAACCAAACTTCACAGGACATCAATGAGATCAAAAACACCTTGTCTACATTGACAGCTTCATTACGCACTCAAGAAAAAGGTAAGTTTCCTGCTCAACCTCAGCCTAACCCTTCTACTCAATGTCTTGTTTCTTGCTCCAATGAAACTCAACAGGAAAATGCCAGTTCTATCACAACTCTTCGAAGTGGAAAGGCAATTGACAAAAACATTCCATCAAAAGACCAAGATCCTCCTTCCCCTCCGAAAAGTAATGGTAAGGATGATGGTAAGTCTGAACTTCTTGAAAATTTGGACAAAGAAAAAGGTATGCATCCTGCTCCTTTTCCTCAAAGGTTGCAAACAATAAAGAATTTGAATCAAAATGCAGAAATATATGAACTTTTCAAACAAGTTAAGATTAACATTCCTTTATTGGATGCAATCAAACAAGTTCCATCTTATGCTAAATTTTTGAAGGACATGTGCACAGTTAAAAGGAAACATAATGTACAAAAGAAAGCATTTCTGACGGAAAGTGTGAGCTCAATCATTCAGCACCTTACTCCACCAAAATTCAAAGATCCTGGATGTCCAACAATCTCATGCATCATTGGAAACACTAGAATAGAACGTGCATTGCTTGATCTTGGTGCTAGTGTTAATCTTTTGCCTTTTTCTGTTTATCAACAGTTAGGTTTAGGTGAACTCAAGGAAACACCTGTTACACTTCAACTAGCTGATCGTTTTGTAAAAATTCCTCGAGGGATAGTTGAAGATGTTTTGGTTCAAATTGATAATTTTTACTTCCCTGTTGATTTTATTGTTTTGGACACACATCCTGTTTCAAATCCAAATGTTCAAATTCCTGTTATATTAGGCCGTCCATTTCTTGCAACTTCTAATGCTCTGATAAATTGCAGGAATGGTATTTTGAACATTTCTTTTGGAAATATGACTTTAGAATTAAATGTGTTCAACATTTGCAAGCAACCTGGTGATGATTCAGAAGTACATGAAGTGGATTTCATTGAAGAACTTGTTCATGAACATCTCACCACTACCACATTCCATGATCCTTTAGAAGCTTATTTAATTGAATGTGAGTTTGATAATGCTTCAGAAATTTCACACACTGATTCTTTGTTAAATTCTTTTCAGGATAAGCATCGTTGGAAACAAAAGTTTGAGGAACTCCCATCACTCACAAATGTCACTGTACCATCAACTATTGAACCGCCCAAGCTGGATTTAAAACCATTTCCATCCGAGCTAAAATATTCCTTTTTGGGAAAAATTCCTTCTCAATGGAGCCCCCAAGATAAAAGGAAGTTTCTGAATGAGGTAAAGAAGTTCTACTGGGATGACCCTTACTTGTTCAAATATTGTCCTGATCAAATTTTTCGAAGATGCATTCCCGACAATGAGGTAAGTAGTGTAATTAAGTTTTGTCATTCCGAGGCATGTGGTGGTCTTTTTTCATCAAAGAAAACTGCTGCAAAAATTTTACAGTGTGAATTTTACTGGCCAACTTTATTCAAAGATGCATATGAGAATTCTAAAATTCATAAAGAAAGAACTAAAGCCTTTCATGACAAGTTAATTTCAAGAAAAACATTTGATGTTGGGCAAAAAGTTCTATTTTATAATTCTAGACTTCACATATTTCCTGGTAAGTTGAGATCAAGATGGACTGGCCCATTTGTGGTTAAGCATGTGTATCATTATGGAGCAGTTGACATTGAGAATCCTCAAAATGGTAACGTATTCAAGGTAAATGGACAAAGACTCAAACTCTTTTTGGAAAATCATGTTACTCAAGAAGAGGTTGTTTTTCTTTCTGATCCTTGTTTTGAAAATAACTAGATGTAAATATAATTTTTACTGATCTTCAAAAAAAAAAATACATTTTTTTCCCGGTTAAATGGCGGATAACGGTACTCCGTGATTATTTAAGTCGGTTCTATCAGCTACCCACAAAACTGATATTGTATATAAATTTCTCTTTCAATTTCTTTTTCATTTTTTTTCAAGATGGATGATATTCTCACAAGGTTGCAGAAACGATTTCCTCCTTTTCCTCGGAATATTTTACTGAAGCTTTACCAAGTTCGATTTGAAAGATTAAGAATGCTTATGCACAAAGGGATTCCTGAAGACATACGTTGGATAATTGAAGCCAAGGTACGTGAAGATGAATATCTTCCTGTTTTGCATTTACCAGGTACAGGTAGAAGCACTTTTGCAAAGAAGCGACGAGCAAAGCGCATGAGTTCAAATTGCCACAAATGTGCACGATGGACGTGTAACGGTAAATGTCGTTCTATTGGGATTCTGTCCTCTAATCGAGATGATAAAATTGAATTCATTAAGGATGGACTGAGTAAGGAGAATTTGGGTAATATCCAACTTTCTCTTGAGACGCATCCTAGTGGAGACGTACAAAGAGAAATTCTTGATTTATGGCCGCAATTCCAAAGGGAATGGCAACATCTTGGGAATCTGATGTTAAAAGACCCTGTTTGCCAGCTTGTAAGAAAACTGGATGGGAAGCATATCCTCGACTCATAGAAGGCGTTTAAGCCGTTTCTGGACGTAAAACCAGAGGAAGATGTGAGCCACAATCACAACTACAATAAATGACTTCTCAACTTTTGGTTTGATTTGCAATAACTTCATTTCGGTTTAATTTACGTGTTGTTCGATTTGTGTAATTATTCTCGTTTTGTTTTTTTGCATTGGTCTTTTCCGGTTGATTTTTCTTCTCTTTTTGATTTTCTTCCTGAAATCACGCAAAAATCTTTTGTTAGGTTAACATTTTCTTCTGACAGGTCAAATACACTTTCGACGATATTATTACTTTTGTCTGATTCACTACTCAGTCCTCTATATATTACACCATGTACTCATTCTCTTTCAGGCACTTGAAAAAAAAAATGGAAAGTACTTCGTCCCAGCGCATTGAAAAAATTTGTGTCTTTGGAGGTGCTTATCCAGGGACAAATAAAATATTCGCTGATGAAGCCATAAGAGTTGGAGTAATACTTGCCCAACAAAAGATCCAGTTGATTTATGGAGGCGGTAGTACGGGTTTAATGGGAGCAGTCGCTACATCAGCACACGCCGGAGGAAGTCCAGTTCTAGGAATCGTGCCAAAACTATTCACAGGTTTTTGTGGACCTACCGTGGGTAAGGAAATACAAGTCTGGAGTATCCCTGAACGGATGACAATCATGTACCATTCTGCCGATGCATTCATTGCTTTACCAGGAGGTCTGGGTACATTGGAAGAAATAGCTTGCGTGGCTTATTGGTCATCTTTGGTCACAAATAAGAAACCCATTGGTTTGCTTAATATTAATGGTTATTTTAGTAATTTGCTTTCATATTTAGATAATGCTGTGGATAATGGATTCATGTTTTCAGAGGCAAGGAGAACCATAATTTCTGCTACAACCATTGAAGATTTACTCAAAAAGCTCCAAGCTTATGAGTATTTATCTGCTACGGTTGTTTCGCAAACGCTCGGAAAAAGAAAAAGAGATATGGACGAGCAAGGAGTGGATTGCACTCTGTCTTTGTGACATTATCTAACATTTTGTTTGTGTGTCTCAGTTATAATAAGTGGTTAGCAACCTCTGCAGGTAATATCTCCTAAATTCTACCTTTAGTAGGGGGTAAGGGACATATTTTGCTAATTTTAAAAATTAAAAAAAAAAAAATTTGATGTGTTTTAAGCCATTTAGAAGTATTCATTCTGAACAAGGTCTGAGTAAGGGAGACTTGAGACATACCTTGTCAGTTTGATTTTAATCTTTTTATGTTTACTTGTTAATTTTTGTTTAGTATTTTAGGATTATTTAGGTTGCATGAGTTTGTTTTGTTTTGAGTCTTAGTTATTCCTATTCTTATGTTATTAGTTCTTTTCTCTTACACATGATTCTTTCATTTGGGTTAATAGACTTACATTGAGGACAATGTAAGAATTAAGTGTGGGGGGAACGATTTAGGATTTCTTTTATTTTTGTCTACTATTTTTTTTTTATGAGTCTTTATTATTATTATTATTTTTTTAATGTGTTCTAGTTCCTTTTTAATACAATGATGAGATATGAATTGCATAAGTCTAAAACAGATTTATTAGTGAGAATTGAGCTTGATGTCAACCTTTTTATGAGGCAATGTTAATATGATATGTTGATTGAGAAAGAAGCATGTTTAGACTTAATCTGACTTGTATAATCATCCTTGTGAGTTTTTGAGCCTATAATGATTGATGCATTATACAAATCAATCTAATTTCTTTCTTGAGTGCTCTTATGATTACATGATTCTCTAGAACTTGCTTTAAACCGTTTGAGACTATATTGATACATGTGACAATATGAATATGATAGAGGCATTAGGATTATAACCAGAGCCAAACAGCCATCCATTATTAATGTTCTAAGAGAACATCCCCACTAGTGAGCCAATTTGAGCCTACATTAAATATGCTATTTTATTGGTAACCAGAACTTACACCTAGCCTAAATATACTTATATCCTTACCCTTGTTCTAAAGATGGATTATATATTTTGAGACATATTGCAAAAACAAGGGATACTTTTTGAAAATTTGGGTTAGAACGAAAGATAAGTGTGGGGGAGGAGAGAGGCAAAAGTCAAGAGAAAAAGAAAGAGATCATTGTCAAATACATTCCCATATTAAAAAAAAAAAAAAGCATGTTTAGACTTAATCTGACTTGTATAATCATCCTTGTGAGTTTTTGAGCCTATAATGATTGATGCATTATACAAATCAATCTAATTTCTTTCTTGAGTGCTCTTATGATTACATGATTCTCTAGAACTTGCTTTAAACCGTTTGAGACTATATTGATACATGTGACAACATGAATATGATAGAGGCATTAGGATTATAACCAGAGCCAAACAGCCATCCATTATTAATGTTCTAAGAGAACATCCCCACTAGTGAGCCAATTTGAGCCTACATTAAATATGCTATTTTATTGGTAACCAGAACTTACACCTAGCCTAAATATACTTATATCCTTACCCTTGTTCTAAAGATGGATTATATATTTTGAGACATATTGCAAAAACAAGGGATACTTTTTGAAAATTTGGGTTAGAACGAAAGATAAGTGTGGGGGAGGAGAGAGGCAAAAGTCAAGAGAAAAAGAAAGGGATCATTGTCAAATACATTCCCATATTAAAAAAAAAATCTTCTCTTGAACTTCTAGTTAAAGTAAAGAAAAAGATGTTACAAAGTTGGTTAGAATGAAGCAAAGGCTCAACATGAATATTTAGCCTATGTTATTATGTGCTTTATAAGAGTTTTGAGAAGTTTTATGCGTATGATCTTATTATGTCTCTAAACTCTATGAACTCTTTGGAACCTTTGTGATATCTTTATCCTTTTGTTCTTTAACTACATTATAACCCTTTGGCCCCATTACAACCTTGAAAAAAAGACCTCTTGATTTATGAAGTTGTATGATCTAAATAGTGGAGAATATGTGGACAAGCAAGCATATGGTAGAACTGTTTTCATGAGATTGATTGAGTGTAAACACTTTACCACTACTTTAAAGAGTGAAAATCATGAGAGTATAGTGAGAAGTTGAGATTAAGTTGAATATGCACTATTTTGATTGAAATATGTTATGTTAATATTGGCTTAACTCATTTATTTACATTCAAGCATGAATTTTTGTGAAATTCTTTGAGCTATTAATTAGTTTATAAGACTTGTTCAAAGATTGTCTCTAATTTATATTGAAAGGATTAGGAGTAAATATTTTTAGTGTATGTAGTTTACTTATATTTTAGTTTTTCAATGTTTGTGGGTATCGTTCTAGCAAACCCTCACGAGACTAAACTCGTCCACTAGGGACACCTAGGGGTTTAAAGGCTTGTGTCACATGCTAAGTGCCACCGTGATTTCCAACGAAAATGGATTAGATTAGATTTTCTTAATTTATTTTTATTGAGTCGTTGCTAGGGACTAGCAACAATCTAAGTGTGGGGGTGTGATAACTCGTATAATTATATAGTTCTTAGTTATGTTTTATTATTGTTTTGTGTCAAATACGAGTTATTATTGCTTAGTCTAATTGTGTTTATGATATTTTATATTTTTATGTAATTTGGTGTTTTTCACGAGTTTCTTTGAGTGATTTCAGATTACTAGGTTAAATCAAGAATTAAGGGCAAATCCAATTTAGTTCCAGTTCCGACACCTTTTGCCATATCAGCTATATCTGGAGTTTCACTGAAGCAATAAGGCTGAATTTTTTACAGTGCAAAGTTAAGAGGCATATCTATCTTTTTCATGTTTTACACTTCTTGAAACGGAGTCGTTTTCCCTAGCGAAATCGACCATCAAGTTGGCTGATGTGCAATGACGTCTGTGCTGACCTGTTTTGGTATTTTGACCATATCTTCCGATCCACATGAGCAAATGATCTGATTCCAACGGCTATGGATCCGTAACTGATAGGGGTATATGTTTCTAGAAGACCATTTGATCAGATCGAGCCTCCAACATTGACAAAATCGACCATCAAGCTGGCTGATCAGAATTGTCATACAATATGACGAAAATTGTTAGAAAAATGCACCCACCTATTATACCTACCTTTGAAATTTATAAAGCTTGTCTCTTGTCATTTAGCTCTCCAAAATGTGTATAAATAGAGGGCCTTGGATGAGCATTAAAGGGAGATTGGTAGGATATTAGCCATTGTAATAAAATTCTCTAAGTTTTCTTCTTCTTTCCTTTCTCTAGTTTTCTTTTTCTTTATTTACTTATGCTTCTTACATTTCTTTTCATTTTATTCATATCTAGTATGTTTTGCTAATCATATTGTTGAGGTGATGAGGTGAAGCTCTTGGTAAATGCTAAGGTTAGTCTCTCAAACATGAGCTAAAATGAATCATCATTTATAAACACTAGTATAGATAATATTTTCTTTTGGTTTAAATTCATACTTGCAAAGTAGGGATCTTGATTCATTATTGACAATGAAAATGGCACAGTAAATGCTTGGTTTCATAACCTTGATTTGTTGTAGACATATACCTTGGCATAAGGAATGCTTGGACTCTTTTTATGAGTTTTGAGGACACCAAATGAACATAATATCATATGCTATGGACGTTGGACAATTTGGACTGAATTGCTAAACCTTCTGATTGTAACCTCCCTTATGTGTGGATTTCAATTGTGTAATAAAACAAGATTAATCTTAGCATAACACCAAGAGTGGATTCTCTAACCTCAACATCTTTTCTTATTGTTTTTTGTATTTTGTTTAATTTCTTTTATGTTATTTTATTTATTTTGTTCTCTAATATCTTGTTTATTTTGTTTTGTTGTTGATTCCCTAATATCTTGTTTACTTTCTTTGTCTTATATATTTATAAACTTATACTTACTAATACGCTTCCCTGTGGTTCGACCTCGGACACCCGAGAATTTATTACTTGAACATAACCTGCACTTGGGTTTACAACTCTTAATTGAGTCACCATCACTTACTAGCCTTCACAGGCGACAGTGAGGAACAATTCGGGGCCTTAGAACCGATTCACCTTCATATAGTGAACCTAGGAGAAGCTATGCCGGATTTCTATTAGATACCCCAAGTTTAAGAACACGTGGAGGAACATTTCCATCCTTTTACCATCTTTCTATATGTTAGATTTTACAAATTGGGTGATGATGAACGAACATCATATCGCTCGTAATAAATTTATTATTTTGCCCCAAAGGCATCATAATGCCAAAGCTCTGTTAAAATTTTCGGGACATTTTTTAAAAAAGCATGTTGTGTTATATTTGTGAATTCATTTCTTTACTATCTATTTCTTTCTTTTTTCTTTTCTTTGACTTGCATCATAGACATCATCATACAGTTGAAGTTTATTGGCCTCGGGATAGTCATCAACCCAAAGGACTTTCATGGAGTGTCAGGTTATTTCAGTGATAGAAGATCATGCAGTAGTTAGGGCACGGTCGAAAAAAGATCAGAGGGAGGATGGTGATTGCCTGAAGAAAGATTATTTGTCAGTATTGACGGAAAATGTCAAAGTGAATTTTAGACAGAATAATCTTCGAGGGTTAGCCGATATTTGGAATCAGAGGAATGTATCAGAGAAAGAAGCCTTCACTCAGAAATATAGAGTATAGCACTCTTAATTTCGATTAGGGTCAATAGTGGGTTGATTCAGGCTATGGTACAGTTTTGGAATCCTGCTTATAGATGTTTTACTTTTAACAATGAGGATATAACCCCACTGGTTGAAGAATATTCAGCATTGTTACGTATTGAATGTCCTAATCCTGATCGGGTATATTTGAAGGAAGTGAAACCTTCAGGTTTTAAGAGGAAAGTGGCTAGGATCACAGGAATGGATACAACGTGGGTTGAGAGTCATGTGGATACAAAGCAAAAAAATGGATGCATTCCGTGGGAAACTCTCTGACAATTGATATTGGGTTATTCCGACAAAGAAAAAGCCAAGGACATCTTCACTCTAGCCATCTACGGATTAATCATATTCCCGAAGATATTGGGTCATGTGGATATAGCCGTGTTTGATTTCTTTGAAAAGTTGGAACAGAAGATCAACCCATCTCCGGCCATCATAGCTGAAACTATCCGATCTTTGAATTTTTGTAAAAAGGAAGGACTAAAAGGGAACGTTAAGGGAGAATCAAGGGGTGTGTACAACTCCTTTATATTTTGATTCAAAGTCACTTTTGGAAGATAGAAGAGGTTTCCTTCAAACCATACATGAAGTCTTTAGTTCCGATTAGGGAATTCCTTCAAAATGGTTGGCCTGAAGAAAGAGATGAAGAGAAATGAGTCAACATGTTCTGGAATCTAAAAAGGGAGATGGTAACTTGGAGAGCTCCATGGATGGTTAACCCGAGAGTTCCACTACTCGGAATTTGGGGATCTGTGAGTTATGCACCCCTGTTGGTGCAAAGACAAGTTGAGTCTCGGCAATTCACACTCGTGACTCATAAGCTAGGATTATCAGAGTTCACTTATGGAGAGGATGGGTATTTTGGAAAGGTGCGGGCAGTGATTGAAGCATGGAAGAAAACTCACCGGATAAAAGTGGCCAGATATACCGATATCGTCACACCTGATTACCTGGTATAGAGGGAATTAAGGGTTAATGATAGGCTGTTGACATCGGATGGGGAAGAGGTCCAGTTCATGACTCTGCCACCGAGGGAAGTGCCATCAGAGCTAGAAATCGCAAGGGCAAAATTTGAAAAAGAAAAGGCCCAGATGAGCAAGGAGATTGCCCGACTACAAGAAGAGCTTGAGGACATGAAAATAGGGAATCAGCTCGAGAAAGAGAAAAGGAAAAGATCAAGAGAGAAAGGGACACTCTCAAGGGAGATCTTAGGGATTTGCACTTGGAAAACAAAAGGTACCGCTTCGAGCTCAGATTTGAAGGGATACTCAAGACTTCCGGGGAATGGGAGCAAGAGGTCAAAAACCTCAAGAAAGAGAATAACTATTGGAAAGAGAGAGCGAAGCATGAGGAAGCCCAAGCCAATCAACTGGAGAAGCAAGCTAAGGAAAGCTTACACGGTAATGCTTTTGCTGACAGGTCAAGGGGCCGTGAACAAGTAGGGGTCAGATTGAAGAGCAAGGCAATTAAAAGGAGACTGTAAAAGAAAGTTCAAGATCCGAGGAAGTCACTACAGGACTAATTTTTTAATAGCACTTTGAAAGGCGAATTATGGACTTATCTTAGCAAGTGATCTTTTTATTCTATCTGTGATGTATTTAGTTCCAAGAAATCAATGAATGACCGTTCGGTTGAAATTACCCCGGGGTCAATACTTTCAAATGCATTCATGTTTTATATTTTGTTTGTTTCATTCGTACATTTACTCATATTTATAATCATTCATTTTTTAAATTCATTCATATTCATATACTTAACCACTTATTTATTCCTTTTATTTGTTCATTCATTCATATTCATACACTTAACCACTTATTTATTCATTTCGCTTGTTCATTCATTTATTCTTTCATATTCATATACGTAATCATGTACTTATTCATTTTATTTGATTCATTCATTCATATTAAGTCATTCATTCATTTCTTATAAAAATTAAAAAAGATGTGTCAATAAATTCTAATTCATGGTTTTCAAAACTAAAGGTACAATTGGTCGCACTCAGAAAGAATCGAATTTTCGACACCCTTACAATACCCGATCTCAAGCCAGAGCCATGAAGAACAATCAGCTTGCTAGAATTGAAAGAATGGAAAGAACTCAAAGGGAACTGCAGGAACAGTTGGCTAAGTCTCAAGAGGAGTCACGAGAACAGATGACTAAACTCATGGAAATGATGAGTGCCATGATGAAACAAAAAGGGCCGGGAGAGAATTCGGTCAAAGGGAAAAGGGTGGTAATTGAAGAGGATCAACCTGAAAACATACAGCAAAAGGGCCAAGAGCTGCCAATTGGGGCAGCCTCCTATGTTTATATCCAGCCAGCTACTAAGGCACAGAACTATGTTCCCGAAAAAGGTAATATGGGAGCTGACCCAAATGATGTTAACGTTCCAGACTTTGAGGAATTAGCTGAAAAAGAAAAAGCAAGGATGACTGAGCTAAAGAGGGTCAAAATGGAAGAATCATAGAAAACATATCAATTGCTAGAGGAGAGGCTGAGAGCCGTTGAAGGGGCGGAGTTATTTGGTAGTCTGGATCCCAAAGAGATGAATTTAGTACACAATCTGGTAATTTCCCCAAAGTTCAAAGTACCAGACTTTGAGAAATATAATGGGACTACCAACCTATCAGCACATCTGACCATGTACTGCAGAAGAATGACGGGGCACGATGATAATGAAAAACTGCTTATCCATTGTTTCCAAGATAGCTTGACAGGGTCTGCAACCCGATGGTACAATCAACTGAGTCGTACCAAGATTCGTTCATGGACGGATTTAGATAGGGCTTTCATGGAGTATTATAAGCATGTATCTATATGGTACCTGATAGGCTGTCACTACAGAACATGGAAAAGAGGACTACTGAAAGTTTCAAGGAATACTCGCAAAGGTGGAGGGATCTGGCCACACAAGTGCAACCCCCTTTAACTAGCAAAGAAACTACAGTGCTTTTCATCAATACCTTGAAAGCACCCTATTAGGATAAATTGGTGGGGAGTGCCACCAAGGACTTTGCAGACATGGTGATATCCGGGGAGATGATAGAGTCTGTCATTAAGAATGGGAAAATGGAAGGGGGCGAGTCTGCTACTCCGAAGAAGGTATTTCTTGCTAGGAAGAAAGAGGAGACCCACGCAGTTAGCATCAACCAATATCCATATACACCTCCCACACCATATACACCACCAAGGCCCTATACTCCTACTACATCTCATGCACCTCCTACACCCTACACACCTTACCCAAGGTGTAATCCTTACTACCCCAATGTGAACCACCTTACCCAAAATCCCTTCCTTTATACCAATATACCACAACAGCCGTTTCCAACTGGCATATCCCCACAGATAAACCTTCCCCGAAACACTGTCCCAAACACTCAGGGAGCCGGGCGCAATGACCAACGTTCACCAAGGAACAATCAAAATCCCCAATTTGATCCTATTCCTACCACCTATAGTGAGCTATATCCCAAACTGTTGCAGGGACAACTTGTTGCACCCGTATACCTCAAACCTCTGACACCTCCATATCCAAGGTGGTACAATGCAAATACTAACTGCGCGTAACACGCAAGAATTCAAGGACATTCGACTGAAGATTGCCTGGCCTTTAAAAAGAAAGTCCAAAGCCTGATTAACGCAGGAGTTGTGAAGTTTGGGTCAAAGAATGGGCCGAATGTAGCAGGAAACCCATTGCCTGATCATGCTGAGAATCGGGTAAATGCAGTATGGACAGGGAAAGTCAGAAGGGTAAAAAGGGATGTCAGGAAAGTCAAGACTCCAATGTTAACGGTATGGGTCGAGAAGGTTAAGGCAGGAATGGTGGGGGATACAGACAGTTCAAAAATGGTTGCAAAGAGGGTGCAGGATTGGTGCCTGTTCCATAAATGTAGAGGTCATATCATACAGGACTACGGGGACTTTCTGGCTAAAGTCCAAAAGATGATGGATGATGGGTAGGCCCAGTTTTACGAGGAGATAGAAAAGGAAGTAGAGGTTATTGAGAATGCAATTGGCTACGGGATAGGAAGACCCTTGATCATCTATTATGATGAACCAGAGGAGAAAGTTATGCCAGTTATTAAGGAAAGTGCACCTAAGTTAATCATAAATTTGCCTTTTTCTTTCTCATACAAGGAAAACACAGCTGCACCGTGGAAGTATGACTGCAGCATGGTTATGCCAGGGTCTTCGAGTCAGCAAGATATCACAGGTGTGGGGCACTTAACAAGAAGTGGAAGGTGTTATGCTCCTGAGACTGTTGAACAGGGAGGGATTAACAGGAAAAGATAGAAGAATAGACAAAGGGAAGAAAGCAGCTGAACCAATCCATATTGAGATGGATTTGTTAAAAGAAGTAGAAAGGGGGTCAGCCCCAGTAAACAAGATAAAAGAGTTGGTGAATAAGAAGGAAGCCTGTGAGTTCTTAAAATTCAGAAAGCATAATGAGTATAGTGTGGTTGAGTAATTGCAATGCCAACCAGCAAGAATCTCCATCTTATCTTTGCTATTGAACTCGGAGCCACACAGAAATGCCCTGTTGAGAGTGTTGAATCAGGCATATGTGGCTAACAACATATCGGTAGAAAAATTAGATAGGCTGGTGGGAAACATTGCGGTAGACGACCATATATATTTCAGTTATGATGAAATACCACCCAATGGTATTGGGTCAACAAAGGCTCTTCACATAACTACCACTTGCAAGGGGCACATATTACCTAGGGTCCTTTTGGATAATGGTTATGCCCTTGGCAACCCTGTCCAAATTGCCAGTGGATATTTCTTATATGCTGCCAAGTTGCACGATGGTCAGAGCTTTTGATGGTACTAGGAGAGATGTAATGGGAACTATTGAGGTTCCTTTGGAGATAGGCCCATGCACCTATATGGTGAACTTTCAGGTCATGGATATTAATCCGTCCTATAATTGCTTGTTGGGAAGGCCGTGGATACATTCAGCAGGGGCTATACCTTCATCTCTCCACCAAAAGCTGAAATTTGTGATGAAGAGGCGTTTGATCACTGTATCAGGAGAAGAGGACGTAATAGCCTCTGCATCTACTGAATCTGCTCATGTTGAACCTAATAAAGATGCCGTATAATGTTCCTTTAGGTCTTTGGAGTTCGTAAATGCGGTTTTCATCGCTGAAGGACCAAAAATTCCAAAAACAAGGTTGTCCAAGAACACAAGGCTGGGGATAAGAACTACCGTGGGAAAAGGCTCCAGGGCTGGAAAAGGTATCGAAAAATATCTTCAGGGGATGGCCCGAGCAATGGAAGTAGTGGGAAAGAAAGATCGATTTGGCCTAGGGTATCTTCCAAAGGCCCATGAGAAAAGGAAACAAGTTGAAAAGAACCGACAAAGGAAGATGGCCCGTCTCGCGGGTATAGATATTGAGTGGAAGCCTATGACATTCCCACCAATCCTTCCCAGCTTTCGCTCGACCGGTTTTCTATTTGGAGAAAAGAATTCAGGTTATGTACTTATAATGATTGATCAAGCCTTTGAGAGATTCCATGTGAATAGGGATGAGCAGATATATGATATAGAGATCTGCATGACCAGGGAGGAAAGAATTGAAAGTGAGAATGCTAACTGGATGGTGCGACCTTGTCCACCAGGATATAGACTGACCAATTGGAGTGCAACCGAGCTACCCATAGTTTTTAGGTCTATTCCAACGTAATGCTTTTAACAAATCTTAAATATCTTTGCCCGAAGATATTAAGAATTTCTTTTGTAATGGGCTTTTGTCTAAAAATTTTCATTCAATAAATAACAAACACGATGCATTTCCTTCATACTAATGTGTCCATATTCTTTCATTTATGCTATTTATTTTGCTTCCATTGTATATATGTTTTCCTATATTGTTTCTTCCCCACCATTTACAGGTGTACGGATGCGGAATATGAGGACCTTTCTTTCAGTAATTCTGAAATTGATTTTGAGAGGCCCATTTGCACGGATGATTTTGAGGCCGACGAAGATATTGAGAATTATGGTCTACCTCGGACTTATTAAGAAAAATAGAACAAGAAGAGAAACAAGTACTTCCTCATGAGGAGCTATTGGAATTGTTAAATTTGGGAAGTATTTAGGAGATAAAAAATGTTAAAATTGGGACTACATTGTCGTCATAAATAAAGGGTGAACTCATAGCCTTGCTTCGGGAATATGTAGATGTATTTGCATGGTCATACCAAGACATGTCGGGTATGGATCCAAATATTGTGGTACATAAGCTCCCTTTAAGGCCAGAGTGCAAGCCAATTCAGCAAAAATTGAGAAAAATGAGGTCGGACACACTGTTAAAGGTAAAAGAGGAGGTGAAGAGGCAGTTTGATGCTGGATTCTTAAAGGTGGCAAAATATCTGGAATGGGTGGCAAACATTGTTCCAGTACCAAAGAAGGATGGCAAGGTGCGTATGTGCATTGATTACCGAGATTTGAACAAAGCCAGTCCCAAAGATAATTTCCCTTTGCCTCACATTGATACTTTGGTGGATAATACGGCGAAGAGTTCTTTGTTTTCTTTCATGGACGGATTCTCGGGATATAATCAGATTAAGATGGCACAGGAAGATATGGAGAAAACCACATTTGTTACAATGTGGGAACATTCTGCTACAAGGTAATGCTGTTTGGGTTGAAGAATGCTGGGGCAACATATCAAAGAGCCATGGAGTCACTTTTGGAGTCACTTCGGGGAAATTGTTGGGTTTTGTTATTAGCAAAAGGGGAATTGAGATTGATCCAGATAAAGTGAAGGCCATCCAGAATTTTCCACCTCCACATACTCAAAAAGAAGTGAGAGATTTTCTGGGGAGATTGAATTACATTGCTCGGTTTATTTCTCAGTTAATCGATAAATGTGATCCAATATTTAAGCTACTTCGAAAACGTGATCCAAGAGAGTGGGATGAAGGTTGTCAGATTGCTTTTGAAAAGGTTAAGCATTATCTATCAAACCCACCAGTATTAATGCCACCGGCTCCTGATAAATCGATGATATTGTATCTATCAGTATTTGAGAGATCCATGGGTTGTGTTTTGGGGAAGCTTGATGAGACTGGAAAGAAAGAGCAGGCGATTTACTACCTCAGCAAGAAGTTCACAGATTATGAGTTGAAATATTTGTTAGTAGAAAAGCTGTGTTGTGCCTTAGCTTGGACTGCTCGGAGGCTCAGACAGTACATGCTGTACCACACGACATGGTTGATCGCCAAGCTAGATCCATCAAGTACATGTTGGAAGCACCTTCTTTGTCAGGGAGGACGGCAAAATGGCAGGTTTTGTTGTCAGAATACGACATTGTATATGTGAGTCAGAAAGCTATCAAGGGCAGTGCAGTGGCTGAATTTTTAGCAAGTCGAGCAGTGGAAGATTATGAGCCGTTGAACTTTGATTTCCCAGATGAAGATTTGATGTATGTTTCGCAAGCGGATGAGGTTCCCTTGAAGAAGAAAAAATGGAAGATGTACTTTGATGGGGCATCTAATGCCATCGGGCACGGAATTGGTGCAGTACTCATATCCCCAAAAGAAGATTATTATCCTTTCATGCCAGATTGGATTTTGATTGTACAAACAATATTGCAGAATATGAGGCATGTACTATAGGCCTTCGTGCTGCCGTAGACAGAAAGATCAAAAAATTGGAGGTTTTTGGAGACTCGACTTTAGTGATATATCAATTGTGCAAAAAATGGAAAACTCGAGATACAAAATTAATCCGATATCGAGAACTCATACTGAGTTTATTGGAGGAGTTTGAATAAGTAAGTTTCAATTACTTCCCCTGAGAAGAAAATCGGATGGCGGATGCTCTGGCTACTTTGTCATCAATGTTTAAAGTGAATGAAGAGGCTGAAGTTGTGCCGATCAGAATGAGCATATATGAATCTCCTGCCCATTGTTTGAGTATCGAAGAAGAAGCAGATGGTCTCCCTTGGTATAACGACATTTTGCAGTACATCAAGAGTCAACAGTATCCAGAACAGACAATAGAAAATGACAAGATGACTCTAAGAAGGCTAGCAATGGGTTTTGTTCTAGACAGCGAGATTCTCTACAAGAAAGGGAAAGATCAAGTCCTATTCAGATGTGTTGGGTCTGCCAAAGCTCGAACAATCATAGAGGAAGTCCATGAAGGGATATGTGGCTCCCATGCCAATGGTCACATGCTTGCTAAGCAGATTATGAGGCCAGGGTATTATTGGCTGACAATAGAAGGAGATTGTATCAATTATTCCCGGAAGTGCCATAAATTCTAGTTATATGCAGATAAGATCCATGTGCCGCCAACGCCATTGCATGTCATGATCGCACCATGGCCATTCTCAATTTGGGGAATGGATATGATTGGCCCTATTACCCCGAAAGCTTCAAATGGACATCGTTTCATCCTGGTGGCCATAGATTATTTCACAAAATGGTTAGAAGCTGCTTCTTATACGAATGTAACGAAGTCGCTGGTATGCAGATTTATTAAGAAGGAAATTATATGCTGATATGGATTGCCAGCAAGAATTATTTCAGGTAATGCTCTCAATCTGAATAATAAGATGATGAGAGAGGTATATACTCAGTTCAAGATCACGCATCACAATTCGGAACCTTATCGTCCGAAGATGAATAGGGCAGTAGAAGCAGCCAACAAAAACATCAAGAAGATTGTCAAGAAGATGACTGATATGTACAAGGATTGGTATGAGATCTTGCCTTTTGCTCTTCATGCATATCGCACTTCGGTTCGCACATCTACAGGGGCAACGCCGTTTTCTTTGGTATATGGTATGGAAGTAGTGTTACCTACTGAAGTTGAGATTCCTTCACTTCGTGTTTTGATGGAGGTTGGCCTAGAAGAGGCAGAATGGGTTAGAGCTCGTTATGAACAGTTGAATCTCATCGAGGAGAAAAACTTGAAGGCAACTTGTCACGGGCAGTTGTATCAGAAAAGGATGATTCGAGCCCATAACAAGAAGGTTCGACCCAGACAGTTCTGAGAAAGAGAGTTGGTACTGAGGAAAATTCTCCCTACAGTGAAGGATCCGCGAGGAAAATGGCTCCAAATTGGGAAGGTCCCTATATGGTAAAAAGAGCTTTTTCTGGAGGAGCATTGATTCTAACTCGGACGGACGGGGATGATTTTAGACATCCCGTGAATGCAGATGAACTGAACAAGTATTATGCTTAACAAAAAAAAAAGTGTGATGCTATGCACATGGGAATTCGAATGATTCCAAATGTAGAGATGAAAATTCTATATATCTATCTCCCTTGAGAATTGCTTTTCAAAGAGAATATTCATGCTTGATACGATGAATGGTCATCTTTCATGTTCCCTTCACTAAAAAGAAATTATCCCTAGTCACCCCTTTGAACCTTAGGAATTATTTCTTTCGTTGAACCCTGATCAAGGATCACCCTTTACACTAAAGGGAAAATATGAGGAAAAATAATCAAAATCATAGCAAAAAAAAAAGAGCCATTGGAAAATGTGAAATCAAATAATGAAAAATGAAAGCCAGCAATGAAAGAAAATATATTGAAAAAAAAAAACAAAAAGAGAAGAAAAAAGAAAAGTCCAAAAAGGGGACAAATGTCTCAAGAATGAATTCTTCTCAGGAAATGATCCTTGATCCAATCACCCTTAAACACATTTTGGGCCTATTTTATCCTTTCCTTCTAAACCCGAACCTTGGCCTACATTACGTGCTTTCAAAGTCCATTTTGATCAAGCATGGATATTTAATTTGAAAGGTTGTTCTCAGAATTTATCCCATCTTTTGAATTGACATTTTTACCTTGGAAGCATTTAGAATTCTCAAATACATGGTAGAATACAACAACAAAAAAAAATGAGAGGTTTAAGCCGAAAACCCGCAAAGGGCGACTTAATACCAAATGGAGGACACCTGAGTTGAAAACCCGCAAAGAGCGACTCAAGTACTGTTTAAGGTTTGAATCAATGCTTCGTGTAAAGGGAGAGAAAGTATTCGAAAATCAGAGAAAAGGGGAACAACTCAGTCTGATGTAACTACGAAACCCGGGGGATTACCCAAGTAAATTGTTCATTCAAAAGAAATTTCAGATGGTTTGAAAAAGGAGAGTTCCAAGATATTCCGCATCTAGGGCATATACAACCTATAACTTTACATTTATCCTTGATATTCACTTTTATCATTTAAAAAAAATTTGTTGCAATAAATTCTTGTTATCCTTCTTATGACATTTGCTTGTTTCATATTTTTCTTTCATACATTTTGAGATGCATTTTGTTTGTTATTAAATTGAATGATGATTAGTAAACATAAAAAAATTTAAATAAAATGGAGTTTAAAAGTATTACTAAGTAATAGATCTAAATCTTAGAAAAGTTTGCGAAACCACTAATCCTGATGGAAAATTCACCAAGGAAAACAGTGAACGTGTTGGAGACTCCGTCATGAAGTCAAAAATTTGTGAATTTCAGCGAAGTCAGAAACTAGGACTATTCGACAATTTATCTTGAGTAAAGGGTTCCTTAAGTGGGGCATCAGTGAACAATTGAAGACTCCGTCATGAAGTCAGATAATCTGTGAACCTCAAAGAAACCATGGATTAGAAATCATGACACAATCATTTGATTGCATTCATCCTTAGGAAACACACAAGCATTTGCAAAGCATGTCATTCTCATCATTGGATTTAGCTAACACTGCAGGAATCAAGAAAACTTTGGCTTCCACAAATCGAACTCGTATTGCTTCTCAAAAGAGTCGAGCCCCGAGTCCATCGTTGAGGTATGTGTCTTTTAAATCGAACTCGTTCTGCTTCTCAAATGAGTCGAGCCCCGAGACCGCCGTCGAGGTATGTTCCTTTCATTTTCAAGATAAATTTATTTTCTCAAACCCAGGATCATTCTTAGCATTTCCTTTTGTTTTAAATCGAATTTATTCTGTTTCATCAAATGAGTCGAACCCCGAGACCATCGTCGAGGTATTTTCTTTTGTTTTAAATCAAATTCATTCTGTTTTGTCAAATGAGTCGAGCCCCGAGACCATCATCGAGATATTTCCTTTTGTTTTAAATTGAATTCATTCTGTTTTATCAAATGAGTCGAGCCCCGAGACCATCGTCGAGGTATTTCTTCTGTTTTAAATCGAATTCATTCTACTTCTCAAATGAGTAGAGCCTTGGGACCGTCGTCAAGGTATTTTCTTTTAAATCTTGGATAAGACCTCGGGGCACCATTCTTAAGACCTCCGAGCACAATTTTTACTTTCCAAATCAAACTCGTTTCCTTAAGACGGGTCGAGCCTTGATTAGTCAAGGAATTCAATTTAAGGATAAAATCTTCAATTTACAATTTTTTCAAAAAAAAATGATGATGATTGAAAACCCCTTTCCCTTTCCTTCACTTGTGATTTCACTAACCGGACAAAATTAGTGTTTGTATATCTTTGCCTGATTCCTGATTCTCAGCAATAGCCAAAGAGGGGCAGCTGTAGACACCTAATTTTGTCCGGACCACTAAAATAGGTATGTTTTCTTCCTAAATTGATGTTTCAAAATGCTAAAAGGCTTTTCTCATCCTGCAGGTGGTACTCCGAGATTTAGTCTAAGAAAGCATACAGAAAAAGTCAAACTTGAAAAAGTCAACCCCAAAAAAGTCAACCCCAAAAAAGTCAACTACTAAAAAAGTCAACCCACTTTCAAAATCAAGATTTGAATTTCAATTGAAAGATGGTGAAAGAATTTTGATAATCCGAGGTCTACATTGAAAGGTATAGAGGTCGAAAGTTGGGTTACGGAATCTCAGTAGAAAGGAAACCTTAGTTCGGGAAATTTGGGGAAAAGTGCTTGAACGATCAAATTGGTCGAAATTGAAGGTCCCAAAATGAAAGATAAGTACTGACTACGGGTAATGGAGAAGCTACTTGGAAGAAAAACTTATAAAAAAGTCAATTCGGAAGAAAACCGAGAATTAGGGTTTTTGGTGGATTTCGATGAAATTTGGAAGAATTACAGAAATGGCCTGATTCGGTAGGACTAAAGCCCCTAATTGATGAGGAGTGATTAAAAAAGGATAGCCCAAAGCTCAATTTGAAGAAAATCTGAAAATCGAACTTGTTTTGAGCAAAACCAGGTTTCAGAGGCAAAAGAGCAAAATTGGAAAATTTGGGAAAAATAGCAAATGAACTCCAAAAATTCTGAAAATTTGCAAATCTCATTCTTAAATTGTTTTGAAGAGATTGGTGAAAGAAAATATTGATTCGGAGTTCGTTTGCAAAATGGCCAAATCCTGGATCCCCTATGTAGTAATTCAAGTAGATAAATCCCGAAAAAATAGCAAACAAGTTCCAAAAATTCTAAAAATTTTCAGATCTCATTTTTAAATTATTTGGAAGAGATTGAAAAAAGAAAATCTTGACTCGGAGCTCGTTTGCAAAATGGCCAAATCCAGTCCCCTATGCAGTAATTCAAGAAGATAAATCCCGAAAAAATAGCAAACGAGTTCCAAAAATCCTAAAAATTTGCAGATCTCATTTTTAAATTATTTGGAAGAGATTGGAGAAAGAAAATCTTGATTCGGAGTTCGTTTGCAAAATGGCCAAAATCCGGGTCCCCTATGCAGTAATTCAAGCAGATAAATCCCAAAAAAATAGTAAATGAGCTCCAAAAATCATGAAAACTTCCAGATCACATTTTTAAATTATTTGGAAGAGATTGGTGAAGAAAAATCTGGATTCGGGTCTCGTTTAAAAAATGGTCAAGTTCAGGTGCATAAAAGGGGCAATTTTGGAAATAAATCTGAAATAAATAGCAAATGGATTCGAAAAATTTTGAAAACTTTCGGAATTCAATTTTTTATCATTTTGAAAGTATTGAAAAAATAAAATTTGAATTTGGAGTCTGTTTTCTATTTATTTAGGTTCGGGGGTCAAAAAGGTCATTTCACCGAAGAAACCAAAAAGGGCAAATTTGTAATTAAGGAAAATATGAAAGAAGAAAGAATTGCTGGGATTTTACCTCCTTTGATCAGCCAGCATAGAGGAGAAGAAGGAAGCTTGATCAATTTAATTCCTTAGTCACTATCAAGCTCACATGCTACCACTAACACTTTGCAAATGGTCCCCCCTTCATCCAATGGCTTAGGTGCCTTGTAGAAAAGTTGAATGCACCATCCAATGGCCAAGTTTAAATTCCAAGATGAAATTTTTATTTGTCATAAAATAACCCTCATCTAATGGCCAAGAATGGAAGAAAAAAGATTAGCACAATTCATCCAAAGATGCATCCATTCGGCCAAGCAAGGGAGTGCATGGGATTGTCTCTTTTCATCCAATGGCTTAGGCCATGTACAAGGGCTGAGTACACATGTTAAGGTCTGGATTTAATCTACAAGATGTCATGTTTATGTTGTCCTCATCCAATGACGAAGAATGGAAGAGCAAAACTCATCCAAGGGTAGGCACTCAAAGGGGCAAGCAAGGGAGTGCATGGGATTGGTCCTCTTTTGCATCTAAGGGATGAGGTTATTACAAGGGCTGAGTACACATCTTAAGGGCTGCTATCAATTGGCAAGATGACATTTTTATGTTGTCATCAAAATATCTTAATCTGAAGGCCAAAATTGGAGGAGAAAAAGTGCAAATTTCATCCAAGGGTTGGAGGGCCATTCAGCAAAGCCATTAGAGGGGGGGCTGATTTCATTTTTTGATAAGTTTGGAGGCTGGAAACAGTAGCTAATTTAGAAAATAAAAAGGTTTTGAAAGAAAAAAAAATGAAAGGTTTTCAATAGAAGAGCTTGAAGGTAGTCATCTCTACCTAGCTCTAGCATGGTTTTCTTCTTGTTTTCTATGTTGATTTCTTGATTTTCCACTTTGTTTTCCTACTACATTTCTCATAGAAATAAAGGTTTTTAAAATGTTTACTTAAGTTTTCATCTCTTATTCTTCATCAAAATGGTTGAAAACAATTTTTTTTTTTTACAAAGTTTGTGCTTGGACGAATTTGAAGGAATGGTTGCCTTGATTTTTTTTGTTTTTTTCTTCTTTGCGGCCAGCACAAATCTTCCGTTTTATAGGAAATTTTTTTACATATTAAGCGGGTCAATCCAGTCCACCGTGGTCTTGTTTCGGGTTTGTTTGACCACTAGAGCTTGGGTCCATGTCCTAGTCCTTGAGTTTGGCACTGGTTTGGAACAAGCTCTTGATGCTCCCTTTCTTCTTCCCGTCCGTCTTCCGGCTTTACGCGAGTCAACTAACTTTTTATATAAGGGCTATCTATCCCCCTCCTAGTTGAGATTACAAGAAGATGGGAATGCAACCACCGATACCGATAAGGAAAGCACCTTACCTATTTATCTATTCCATCTGCCTCGAGCCTTTGTTCTAAACATCCTTCTCGAATGTACAGCTGACTAGTTGGAAAACAACTGGGACTCAAGAGGTAATGAGTCCTATCGCTATTGGTATTGGTTTCCCACCCGAAATGGCTACATGCAGCTCTATCCGACTGAAAGCCTTGAATCTTTCGTTCGTCCTTTGGGATGATTATTCTTCCGCCTTATGCCTTTGGAACCAACCCTTGGGAGAAAGAGATGAGACACAGAAGCTGCTCTTACCTCCTGCTACGACCGAGCTTCTCCTTTTTCTAGTTGTTTCAAGCTCTGAACAAGGCTTTGAAAGACCCTTGCAATGAGCAATGTACACTAAACGCGACAACAGATAGCCAACCATGAAAGCCTGTTCGGACTGCTCATAGTTAGAGGGAAATGCGTCGAAGATCGCGTTTTTTGGATGAGTTTCAATCATTCAATCAAAAGAATTTGTTCCAAGATTTCGATTTGGAATCAATGCTAGAGCTAGAAGCCTGTCCGGCTAAGGTAAGGGGCATCCTAACTAAATGTAAGATCAAGAGAATATATCTTCGAAGAGTTCGAAAGTGTAGCTCGAGTAGCTCGCTCAGCTGCTGTTTGTCAACTGGAAGTGTCAGCTTCAGGTGCAGCTCCTGGAAGCCAGAAGCTAGCAAGGAAAGCTAAGGTCGTTCCAGTAGGATTAGAGTATAAGTCTCCATAGTGCCAGTTTGGGAGTTCGCTTAGGAAAATAGGTAAGTAAGATATTCTCTTTCAAGCGGGGAGATTGAGGATAAGTTCGTTTTCAAGCTATTTTATCTACGCATATTCCCTAAAATCTGTAAAAGAATTTAGGATATATGATCTTTTTAGTAGCCTATTTCCATCCATTTTGAGTGCCTTCCTCTCGCTTATCCTTAAACCTCTCTTCTGACATAAACAAAGAAAGTGTAGTTATCGCCTTACCTTCTCCCTCTAATAACAGAAACGAACTACCCTTTCGTTCTAGAGTAGCGCGAACAGTCTGAACCTAACACCTAGCTTCACTTCAATGAAGCAAGCCAGCGGAAAGGGATAGAAAGTTTCCAAGAGCTGAGTGGAAAACTCTGGGCAGACTGACTCTCGAATCAAAAATCAAATAGGAAGGCTCCGGGGTGAAGCGCTTAGTTTACAGTCCCAGGAAAGAAGGGAACTGAGCGAACATCAGATGAAGCGTGCACAAAAGAAAATCGAGCGGGATAAGAAAAGAAATCGACTGCCATCGCCCGGCACTCCAATTCCAAAAAGGCGGGTACTAGTTCCACGAAACCGCCATCTCATGGATTAGCCGGAAAAGGAGATTGATAGGTCGCACATTCTCTTTATCTACGCTATTTCAAGATAGGGATGTTCAACAGACTGTTGTGGAAAAATGATTTTTAGAAGGTTTATTTAAGTATTTAAGGTTCTGATTTTTTTCAAAAACTGAAGCAAAAGAAGTTGAAATAGCTACATGATCTTGGCAAGACCAAGTGACCATGGTTAGGGGAGAGGCTATGCCCATTTTTACCTACCATGAATCTCACCTTAATTTTGTTGTTTAGCATGGTTTATTTTCTGATTTTTGAAATGGAAAGGTTTCATGATCTTGGCAAGACCAAGTGATTATGGTTAGGAGAGAGGCTATGCCCATTTTATACCAACCATGGAGCTTAACTTTCCTTGTTTTATTTACAAGTTTTGCTTGTTATTTGCTTTGCATGTCTATGCTTAATTTTTTTTATATGTTCTTTAGATTATTTTCTATGCTATATTTGTTTCTATATTTCTTTTCCATGCTTAATATTTTTTCCTTGTAGATTCGGCCTTTGTGTTCATTGGAGTCATATTGTGCATTTTTTTCATATATCATGTCTTATATTATAAGCATGTTTGCATTTTATATTTGGTCATATGACCATTCGACTACTCCATAATGCTATGCCTTACATGTGCATTTTCATCTTGCTTCTTGACTTGTTTGCATCTCCATGCCATGAGTTAGCATATCTTGATATTTAGTATGTCTTGCATGTGCATTTTCATCTTGCTTTTTGGCTTGTTTGCATTTCATGCCATGAGCTTGTGTATTTTGATTTTAGTATGTCATATGCTTGTGAAAATGTCATGACATTATGTATCTTGATATGATTTTTCATGTACTTGTGTCATTTACTAGATAGGATTGCATTAGGGTACCATGTGACCATTCGGCCTCTTCATGCATTCCTTGCCTTGTCATGCATTTGCATTTTGTTTAGGTAACATGCTTTGCATTATCATATCTTGAAATTGTGTATTAATTGCTGTTTGTTCAAGCATTAGTATTAGGTTCATTGGTCATTGTATGTTCATGGTATTGCTATGCATTCTCATTGCATTTTAGGTCTAGGCCATATTGGTATGCATATTAGGTCTTAGGCCATATTGGTATTGCCATGCATTGCTATGCTACTTAGGTTTTAGGTTATATTAGCATTTTCATGTATATTCATAACATATTAGGTCCAAGTCATATTTGCATTATCAAGCATTGCATGCATATTAAGTTAGGATAGCATTTATTGCCATGCAAACTCATGCTAGGCATTTAGGTTATTTTGAATTGTCATGCATTTCCTTTACCATTTATGCTTTAGACCATGCATTTCATATATCTCATTTGTTGTATGTTCAAGCATTCCATGTCATTGCCACTTGATTTGTGACTTAGGCCAATTAATGGCTCAAAGTCATGCTCTCTTGAGCATACTCGCGGAAAATTAAAGAGTTGTCAAATTGATTATTCTACCCTTGTGATTATTTTTTTTACTTAGCTAATCTTTGTCCATGGTTTTTAAATGTTTTAGCTACTATTTTTAGATCTTTAGGTGAGCCTCTAACATTTTTTCTTTGATTTTTAAATGACTTTATCAAAGGCAAAAAAATGTGTTTTGACAAAACAGTTTTTTTTACCCAGTACTCGAACTTCTCCAATTTTTCTGGGCAGTCATCTTTAATCAAAAAATTAAGCCAATTTTTTCTCGTGTAGATTTACATGTTCTGAGTCTCCAGTATATTTTTTAGATTTTGTTTGAATTTTTAAAAATAAGCTAAAAAATCATGTGTCAAATTCAGACAGTAGAGGCAGATTTGAATTTAAAAGAAAAACAATGGTTAAAATTGGCTAAGGCATTTAGAGGGGGTTGGTTAGAAGCTTTAGCTATTGTCTTAGGATAGTTTATAAGCCTTTTTAAACTTTAAAAATGATTTTATAAATCTCGGGTTAAGGGTGGTCAAGTCCGGGATCTTAAACTTAGGAAATTAAAGCTATTTTAAAAGGGTTCGGTAGGGGTTTTAATCTTGATTTAAGTTTTTAATCAAAATTGTTTTCAAACAATCACAAAGTTTGTTTTTTTAGAAAATCTAATTTGACATATTTTCCTAAAGTAGCCAGATATCTTTTTAGATATACGGATTTCTTTATTTAAAGGAAAAAATACATTTTCATGCATTGCATTTTTCATGTTCATGTATTTTATTTAATATGTGATTTTTGCTATAATATTTTCCATGGTATTATTATTATTATTTTGATTTACATTTTATGATGTTATATTGTTTGCCATATGATTTTGAATATTTCATGCTATCCTATATTTTTTATTTAGTCATTTATTTTTGTCACATTATTTAGCATATACTATGTTCATGCATTTTTATTTTATTTTCATGCATATTTTATGATAGCATTATTTTATGTTTCATGTCATTTCTTATCACTTAGATCATATTCCATGTCATTTAGGTTATATTATTTAGAATATGCCATGTCATTTAGAATATGCCATGTCATTTAAAATATGCCATATCATTTAAAATTGTCATGTCATTTAAATCATTTTATTTAGAATATACCATGATAGTTAGGATTTTTCATTTCATCTAGAATATACTATGCCATTTAAATTATGTTATATCATTTAGGTTGCATTATATTATTTAGACTTTGCTGTGTCATTTTATTTATGTCATACATGTTCATATTCATTTTAAAAAAAAAAGATAATGATTTTCAATAAAAAATAAAAATATTCCCAAGTTAAAATAATTCATGAGTTCTCTACCGGATTTGTTGGAGGGAATATCATCAATTATCATTAATAAAGGACGAAAATGATTCGAAAAGTTTTTCAAATAAATAAAAGTTTTTATATTTTACCGATTTTGTCGGAGAATATAGAAAAATTTTGAATTAATAAATTCCGGATCATTTTCAATTAAAAATGGAATTATTTTTCTTTAAATTGGGAATTAATTTAAAATACTAAATTAAAAATCGATTTTTTACCGACACTTGAGATAACATATGATTAATAAGGTACCGTTTTATACGAACGTTGTGAGAGTGCTAATCCTTCCCTACACGTAACCGAGTCCCGAACCCGATTCTTCGATTTTCTCTGGTTTATAACGCAGACTTGAAATTGATTTTAAAAATGTTTTAAATAATTTTAAAATATTTTATAAAATCGATTTTAATAGATGGCCGACACACCTAGCTAAAAAGGATTGATGGCGACTCCATGTCTTTTTACGAGACCGTTTTCATACCCTCTACCTTTTATTTCAATCTAGAGAAATTAAGTCATCTTTTTCTCTGCTTCTATTTTCCCCTCACTCGAACAGATCCCCGCGACGAGATCACGTATCGACAACTTATAAATAAAAAACACTAGATAAAGTTAACAATTAATATTTAGACTAAATGCTCAATTTAGGATCAAAACTTTTATCAGTTGATTGAATTCTGGATCAAACTTTTAATTTGAGAATAATAAAGGTTAAACGTTTTTTATTTATAACAATTAAAGACTTTTCTAACGGGGTAAAGCATTTTTTAACGGAATTAAGTCATTGAATTACAGTTGCTCCTAAAATATCTAATAGTGACAGGTGGCAAATCAGATGCCAAGATGAATGCCACGTTTAAAGCATACATGGAAAAATCAAATATTCTAAAATAGAAAACTGAATAATTAAGGCATTCCAAAAAGTTAAAAAAAAAAAAAAAAAAAAAAAAAAACTAACAACCTCATCAATACAATTATGTACAGTTCAATTTCTTATTTTTATTTTCCACATAACACCAAAATCTCTCGGCAGCCAAACCAAACAAAAAGTTTTATATTTTTTTTAAACCAACTTCACATCACACCATAAAAAATAAAAAATAAAAGAAAAAATAGAAAAATAACTCAAAATTTTCCCTTTCCTTTTTATTCACTTTCTCAACAACTAAATAAATAATTAACATCAAATAATAAATAAAAAATTACCTGATATAACTTGCTTTCTTAGTTAACTGGTTGAAGAAGCTTTTTAGATCCAATGCAACCTTCAGTAGCTCAGATGTATTAATCTCTTCAATTTTTATCATTATCTCTTTATTCCGTCTCTCAATTCTTCAAACAAAGCATTCAAAAACTTGATTCTACATATCAAATTCCCATGCAACAGTTATTTTTTAATTCTAAAAAGATGAAAAACAAAACCTAAATCACTTGATGCATTTCTTTTTCTTTTTTTTTAGAGAAAGTATTTTCCTTGGATCATTAATTAAATGCAGTTTAATTTGTTAAAAATATTTGAAATAATTTGAACATGAAAAAAAAAAAAAAGTAAAATCCTTTAAACACCCACAGACACAAAGTTATATATTTTTTTTTATAAATGTAAGCTAGAATCAGTTGAAATACTTTTTAAATAATCATAATAAAAATTATTAAAAAAAAAAACATTTTTGATTTAAAATTAGAAAAAGATAAAGATAAAATTTTGATAATCTGCACAAGAAAAAAACTTAAAATTATAATTTGATTTGGATGTCAAATTATAATGATCACCTTTTCCGAGAACCAACAATTATCATGCGAAGATCATCTGTTAAAGTAGAAGAAGATAAAATCCCGAGATAATACACCATTAAACGCCTACGATTCTCCGGTAAAACAACACCTGACGACGACACCGCTTCTTCTCATCCAATCTCTTTGCTCACTTCTTGCAATCAACCCAAAATTTTCCAGTAACTTGGACCTTAAATGACTTATTTTTACAAATTGGCTTCAGAAAACGATGGAGATGGTGGTTCCAGTGGCTGAAAGCAGCGGTCAGATGCCCAATTTAGAGAGAGACGAAGAATTGAGGGATGTAGAGAGAGGACAAGGAAAAATGAAAGAGAAAAATAAATTTTGTTTTGAAACACAAGAAAAATATTTTAATTGGGTTTAAACAAATGGTCACTTACCACGTGTGCATAAATAATATGCGCAGATAACATATTTTTTAAATCATTGTTTTTAACGTTGCGTGTATTTCAATCATTTAATATTGTTAAAAAAAAATTAATTGTTATAAATCGAATACGTTTAACCTTTATTAGATTTAAATTAAATGGTTGATCTTGATTCATTCAATTGATGAAAGTTTTAGTTTTAAATTGAGCATTTAACTTTAATATTTATATAAAAACGACTTGCTATAACATGAGAAAAAAAAATGTATCGAATGTGATGTGTATATTACAAAGCATTAAAGATGAGATTCAATTTGGTTTAGGTAAAAAAATAAAAAACTTTAAATGCATATTTTGAAAAAGAGCTTAAATGAAAAGGTAAAAATTGTTAAGTGAAAATTTTCTTATAGCATTATATGAATTATTATGTATTTTTTAATTATTTTTAGGAATATTAATTTATATAATTATTGGGTCTTAAAGAATTATACAAAAAATTATTATCTTATGTATTTAACGAAGTTATTATTTTAATACACTGCCTAGAATCGAGACTGTGAGATTTTATTAATTAACAAAGATTATTAATTTATTGAACATTCATTTATTTATCGAGATTTTACTGTATAAAAATATTTATTTATTTATCGAGGTTTTACTGTATAACAATTTATCTAGAGATGAACAGTAAGGAAGTGAAATCCAAAATGGTTCATTTTCAATTTTGTCTAGTGGCGCTGGATAGTATAGATTGAGTGTGTTGGATTGATTTCTTCTGGCAAGCTAGTAAAGGGAGTGGAGTTGCATTTGAGCAAAGTTAGGTTGGGAACGAAATGAAAAGAGATAAATGGAAGGTTATGCAGACTCCAATTGCATATAAGGATTACAATCCTTGGATTGTAGTTGCTTTCCTAGCTCTTCACCAAAAATAGTAACGGTGTTGGTTTGGTTGATTTCTTTAAATTTTGTAACATCTTCCTCCTATCTCTAGTTGGATCTTTGGAACTGTTTCAGAGCGTTCGCTCTTAGCGAAAGGGAAACGAATCTTGTCAAAATTTCCACAACTGAAAGCTGGGTAATCTGGCGGAATTTCTTCTCTGCTTCGACCCAGTGGAGTAGCAGAAGATGGGAGAGAAAAAAAAAAAAAATCGGTATATCAGCTTTCTGGTGATTCTAATTCATATAATTAATAACAAAAACAATATAATAATAATAATTATAAACAACCCAAATATGGATGTTTACTTTGGAGATGATGGCCGTTGCTTTCAAATTATAAGTTTATCAAAGACGATTTAAAGTTAGACCAAGTAATTAACACAGTTTATCAATTAAGGCTAGCAATCAAACTCAAGCATGTGTGCCCCTTTTCCTCTTGTTCCTATTATTATAAGAAAAGAATCTAACAGGCATGAAAAACCAAGAAAATGCAATGAACGCAAAATTTTGAATAAAACAAAAATATTACCTAAGAGCAGCATTATTTTGATCAAAATCACTTATAAAGTTTATCACCCAACCGCAGCACTAGGGGCAAGCTCCTCGTAAGCTTCTTGATCACCAGCATCTGGTAGATACCCAGCTCGTTTCATCTGTTTTATGAGGGCATTCAAAACTGAATAGATTTCCTTCCTCTTAGGATGTCGTTTATCTTTCACCATGAATACACTTACATGACCCTGTATCTCAATCCAGCTACAACCAGGTTGCTTGATTACTCCCCGTTTCTTCATCAACTTCCTTACTTTAACAACATCTCCCCATCTCCCAAGCTCAGCATACATGTTTGAGAGAAGAACGTAAGGTCCAGAGTTGCTAGGATCAATTTCTAAAAGCTTCTCTGCTACATACTTTCCTAAAGTAATGTCACGATGTATTTTACAAGCACCAAGCAGAGATCCCCAGACAACAGCATCAGGCTTCATTGGCATTGTCTCTATTAAATTCCTTGCTTCATTGAGGCAACCAGCTCGACCAAGCAAATCAACCAGGCATGTATAATGGTCCTTCAATGGTACCAAACCGTGTTCCTTGCTCATAGAGGAGAAATGATGTCGCCCCTCTTCAACTAACCCAGCATGACTACAAGCACAAAGAACACCTATCATAGTGACATGGTCTGGTTTCTCCCCAGATACCAACATATTCTTGAACAATTCAAGAGCCTTATTTCCATAACCATTTTGTGCATATCCTATTATCATGGCATTCCATGATACCCAATCCCTTTCCATCATATTTTTGAAGACCAGGTCAGCATCTTCAACTGACCCACATTTCATGTACATGTCTATGAGAGAGTTGCCCACAAAAATATCAGATTCTTCTCCAAATTGAAAGCGAAAACCATGCTTCAAAACGTGTGTGTGAGCCTGCTTTCCAAGCTGCAAATCAGTGAGATTAGCACAAGCATTCAGTAGATTGCCAAAGGTGTAATGAGTTGGGCAAACAGATTCTCTCTTTAAGAGGCGAAAGAGTCTCAGAGCCTCTTCATCCTCCCCATTTTGTGTATAACCAGCGATTAGCGCATTCCAAGACACTATGTTCCTCTCCATCATCTTTGTAAACATTAATCTCGCAGTTTTCACACTGGCTACCTTTGCATACCCACTTACCATTGAGGTTTCAGACACTACATTCCTAACTGGCATCCTATCAAAAAGACTTCTAGCTTCATTGATTCTACTGCATTTTGCATACATATCAACCAGTGCATTTCCCAAGACAAGATCATCCCTCAACTTATTGCATTTCACAACACGAGCATGAATCTGCCTGCCTTCCTTGATTGCTGACAAGCTAGCACAAGCACTAACCACACTGGCAAATGTGAGCTCATCCGGTTCAATTCCACAATCCATCATCCTCAAGAAAACCTGAAGAGCTGCAATAGCTGGACCATTTTGCTCATAACAAGTGATCAAACTATTCCAAGAAACTCTATTCCTCTCACTCATATCATTGAAAGCTCTCTGGCCACAGCTGACACTCCCACATTTTCCATACATATCAACAAGAGCCGAGCCCATATAAACATTGGAAAAGAACCGAGTTTTCAATATTAAAGCATGGATTTGAGCACCGATTTTCATGTTCTTTAACCCAGAACAAGCGCTAAGAGCACTACCAAACGAGTACTCATTAAGCACAAAGTCCTGCCTATGCATCCTAACAAAATAGTAAAGAGCTTCTTCAAATCTATCTTGCTGAGCAAACCCTGAAATGATCGAATTCCACGAGCACTGATCATGCTCAGGCATCGACCCAAAAGTCCCTGCTGCCTCATCAACGAAACCCAATTTCGTCAACACAGATATGATCGAGTTCCAAGAAAAAATGTTTCTTTGAGGCATTCTGTTAAACACCTTACGGGCATCATCCAAGGAACCACATTTGCCATAGGCATCAATAAGCCTGTTGAGGATAAAAGTCTCTGACGCGAAATTGGATTTGATGATACGTACATGTAGGCGACGGATATCAAGGAGAGACTTGGATTGGATGTACGAACCCAAGAGCTTAGCAAAAGGAGAAGAGTCAGGCAGTGAAAGATCACCCACAATCTGTTTGAGCAATCCAAGTTTGGCCATTCCATTATCGTTGAAGGAAAAAGGCTGTTGGGCATTGTTCTTTTGTTATGGTTTTTGCATCTTCCTTAACATTCCGCTGCAAACTGAGATGTTTCTAACTTGTCAGAGAAAATACAGATGATGCTAACAAATTTTTTTATTTTCCACTGAAGTATGAAAAAGATTTCAATGACTAGAAAGAGCTTTGGCGAGTCAACTCACCGACAAGTAAGTTGGAAGCCAGATTCTAATACCTGAGCAACAGTGGCATGGTACTGACTATTGAGAGATTCTACTGGTCATTGGGAGGTTTTGCAGTAAGCTTCTTACCTAAGCTTCTCATAACTCCATATGTAATACCAGTTTCAGTTCAATTAGTTACATCAAAATAAATATAAATAATATTTAATAATATAATTAAAATATAAATATATAATTTTATGAACAAAAAATTAAGCAAATATTTGATAAAATAAATTTAATTAGTTATAAAATTTTATAAATAATTTTAAATGTTGATTAGTAAATATATGACCACATTAAAAATAACACAAAAAGTTAAATATTTAACCTAAAATATTAAAATTATATGAACAAAAGATTAAACAAATAATTGATAAAATAAATTTAATTAGTCATAAAAATTTTATAAAGAGTTTAAAATGTAGTTTAGTAAATATACGACCACATTAAAATGACAAAAAAAAAATTTAAAGATTTAACCTAAACTATTATATTTAATAAACTCATAACAGAATTATGAATTAAGTAATTTAATAAAAAAAGTAATAAAAAGTTAAACCTAAAAGGTAAACAAACTTACGAGGTATATTATTAAAACTTAACAAATCTTGTAATCTCGTAAAAATAATATGTAATTAAGAAAGAAAAATATATAAAATGAAAATTACATATTTTTTATCACCTATATTAATGTATTTAGTAAACTTGTAATAAAAATCAAGTAATTTAATGAGAAGAGTAGTAAAATCCTAAACCTAAAACGTAACGACATTACAAAATATATTATCATAACATTTTTAAATTTAGTAATCTGAAAAAAAATATATATGTAATGTAGAAAAAATGTAAAATAAAAATTATATAATTTTTTTATCACCTGTTCTAATATATTTAGTAAACTCATACAAGAATCAAGTAATTTAATAAAAAAATTAGTAAAATCATAAACCAAAAGAAAAATGAAATTATAAGATATATTATCAAAACATTTAACAAATCTTGCAATTTGATAAGAATAATATATAATTTAGAACGAAAATATGTAAAATAAAAATTACAGAATTTATCACCTATTTTAATATATTTAGTAAACTTGTAAAAAAATTAGTAATGTAATATAAAAACTAGTAACCCAAAAGTTAAATGAAATTATAAAATATATTATCATAAATTTTAAAAAATTTAGTAATCTAGTAAGAATAATATGTAATACCGAAAAGAAAGATTTAAAATGAAAATTACATAATTTTCTTCTCACCTGTTCTAATATATTTAATAAATTCATAACAAAATCAAATAATTTAATAGAAAAAGTAGTAAAATCCTAAACCTAAAAGGTTAACCAAATTATAAGATATGTTATCAAAATATTCAACAAATCTTGTAATCTAGTAAGAATAATATGTAATTTATGAAGAAAATTATATAAATTTCTTATCAATTATTCTAATATATTTAGTATACTCAAACTAAAATCAAGTAATTTAATAGAAAAGTAGTAAAATTCTAAACCCAAAACGTAAAAGAAATTACAAGATTTATTATCAAAACATTTAACAAATCTTGTAATCTATAAGAATAATATGTAATTTATAAATAAATAAAAAATTGTAAAACGAAAACTACATAATTTTCTTATCACCTATTATAATATATTTAGTAAACTCATAATAAAATCAAGTAATTGAATAGAAAAAGTAGTAAAATCCTAAACCCAAAATGTAAACGGAATTACAAAATATAATATCATAACATTTAAAAAAAGTAGTAATATGGTAAGAATAATATGTAATATCAAAAAAAAAATATGTAAAATGAAAATTATATAATTTTCTTATCACTTGTTCTAATATTCAGTAAACTCATAACAAAATTAAATAATTTAATTAAAAAATAGTAAAATCGAAAAGGTAAATGAAAGTACAAGATATATTATTAAAACATTTAACAAATCTTGTAATCTGGTAAGAATAATATGTTATTTATAAAGAAAAATATGTAAAATAAAAATTACATAATTTTCTTATCACTTGTTCTAATATATTTAGTAACCTCATAACAAAATCAAGTAACTTAATAAAAAAGGAAAGAAAATTCTAAATTCAAAAGGTAAACGAAATTACAAGATATTTTATCAAAACATTAAACAAAACTTGTAATCTAGTAAGAATAATAAGTAATTTAGAAAGAAAAATATGTAAATTGAAATTTGCATAATTTTCTTATCACCTATATATTCTAATATATTTAGTTAACTAATAATAAAATCAAGTACTTTTATAGAGAAAGTTGTAAACCCTAAACCCAAAAGGTAAAGAAATTACAAGATTTATTATCAAAACATTTAATAAATCTTGTAATCTGGTAAGAATAATATAAAATTTAGAAAGAAAAAGACCTAAAATGGAAATTACATAATTGTCTTATCACCTGTTCTAATATATTTAGTAAACTCATAATAGAATCAAGTAATTTAATAATAAAAAAAGTAATAAAATTTTAAACTCAAAACGTAAACAAAATTACAAAATATATTATCATAACATTTAAAAAATTTAGTAATCTAATAAGAATAATATGTAATGCTGGAAAAAAGATGTAAAATGAAAATTACATATAGAAGTTTCTTATAACTTGTTCTAATATATTTAGTAAACTCATTAAAAAAAATCAAAAAATTTAATTAAAAAAATAATAAAATCCTAAACTCAAAAAATAACAAAAAATAATATTATTGCTTCATGTAAACTAAAGTAATAATAATAAAAAATAGATGTAAATGATAATAAAAGTCATATTACTACTTTGTGTTACATAGAGTAACAAAAGGATGTAATTTGATAACAAATAGATGCGAAGTTAATAAAAATAGTAATACCACTTTTTCTTAACAAATGTAAAAAATTATGTGATTTACTAACAAATAATATAAAAGTAACAATGAGTTGTAATTCTTTTATATTATTATAAATTAAAAAAGTTGTAATCCAATAACAAAACATGTAATGATAAGATAAGTAATAATACTATTTTCTGTTATATATGATAATAAAAGGAGTAATTTGATAAGAAATATATGTAATTGGTAATATATAATAGTAATACTAAGTCATAGTTATTTATGATAACAAAACAAGTAACTAATTTCATAATAAATTAGTGTAAATGTTAATAAAAAATAGTAATACTATTTTTTGATAATTTGATTATTTCTTTCAGGCTACTCAATATGTTAAGAAAGAATTTTCTAAAAGACGTGGAAACAATCTCATTGAATAAAACTCCAAATTCTCACAACCAAAACTCTTAAGTAGAAAGCCATGATCAGAGATTTAAATAGCGGTCGTAACGCGATGTTATGGTCGTTATTTTGCGATTTCAACTCCCTTCGTCGTTGATATTCACGGTCGATATTTACTACAATTAATCGCGGGAGCATTCATTACGTCTTCAACTACAATAAATACAACGCGACCGAAAACGATTTCGCAACCACAATTTAATTCCTGACCAAGACATTAAAAAAAAAAAAAAAAAAAAAAAAAAAAAAGAGAGAGAGACAATATTCAAGAGATAAAGTTCATAGACAAATTTACAATAATAAACAGCTGATGTAGTACAACCATATGAGGAACGGAGTAGAGAATTAGCTGCTGCCTCATGAAACATTTAATATCTAGTAATCTTGTCCTTCCTCTTTGACAGCTTCAGCTCCAACTTTCTCATAGCCTTTCTTCAGAGCAACAAATCTTCACACACTTCTGACAATTCACCTTCCTTTATTCCATCACTTACATGCTAATGAATAAAGGCTGATTTGGCATACATTGGATCAAACTTGTGTCCAATTTGGGAGAAAACCTTTGCCCTGGCTGTGTTGTTGCTAACCATTCAAAGTGTGAATAGTCGTTCTTCCCTTCTGCTATGAAGTTGGTTCAAGATATTGGTAACAAATAATACTTGCCATACTAAGATGTTAAGAAAAACTGGAAAAGAGACAGGCAGAAAACCTTGAAATTAACATATAAGAAATGGAAAAAGGAGAGAGATAGCTATTAAGAGAAAAAGAATAGGTTAGAATTAAGCGCTTTGATTTCAATTAGTGGTTAGGCATTCCAATAAAAAGGTAACAGTACTACATGAACGGGTCTAATAGCGACTTGGCACAGGGATGGTCTCACTCCAATGATAGCTGTAATAACCAATTTTCGTCCGGGTCGGATCCGAATCCGACCCGGACCAAGTACGAACCGGGCCTGCTATTCAGCAGGCCCAATCTACAAACCTTGGCCCATTTCCCCAGTGGAGTCGCCAAGCTGTCATAACGGTTTTTCGGACCGCTAGGACGAATTTTATGAAAACACAAACAATGGAGTCGCCACCAATCTTTTTTTGCTAGGTGTGATTGGCCACCTATTAAAACCGATTTTAGTAAAATATTCTAAAATTAATTAAAACATTTTTTTAAAACCAATTTTGAAGTCCGCGCTTTGAACCAGAGTAAAAACAAATTTGGGTTCGGGAGTCGGTTACGTGCGGGGAAGGATTAGCACCCCCGCAACGCCCGTTTAGAAAACGGTACCACTTGATCACGTGTTATCTTTAATCTCGATTTAATGGATTTAACATCGGTATTTAAAAATAATTATCTTTTATTTTTTTATTCTTAAAAAAAAACATGTTTATTATTTTTTGAATTTTCTTGAACTGTTTTTTATTTTTATTTTTTAAAATCGAAAGTGAACATAAATTTATTATTGAAAATACTCATTAAATATTCCCGACACTCTCGGTGGTATTTAACGAGATCTTCTCACCTCAAGACATCTCAAGAACCACAACCGTGATATCTTTCGAATTCCGTCGTCGGCTATCCACATTTATTAAAATCTCTTTTTTTCTTTTTTTTTTAAAAAAATAAATTAAAATGCTTTTAATGATTAATTTCGAAATAAAGAAAATTATCTATGTAAGAATAATAATCGAAACATTATCAAGAGTATCGGAATGATTCGAGAATTATTCTTACATAGATAATTTTCTTTATTTCGAAATTAATCATTAAAAGCATTTTAATTTATTTTTTTAAAAAAAAAAAGAAAAAAAGAGATTTTAATAAATGTGGATAGCCGACGACGGAATTCGAAAGATATCACGGTTGTGGTTCTTGAGATGTCTTGAGGTGAGAAGATCTCGTTAAATACCACCGAGAGTGTCGGGAATATTTAATGAGTATTTTCAATAATAAATTTATGTTCACTTTCGATTTTAAAAAATAAAAATAAAAAACAGTTCAAGAAAATTCAAAAAATAATAAACATGTTTTTTTTTAAGAATAAAAAAATAAAAGATAATTATTTTTAAATACCGATGTTAAATCCATTAAATCGAGATTAAAGATAACACGTGATCAAGTGGTACCGTTTTCTAAACGGGCGTTGCGGGGGTGCTAATCCTTCCCCGCACGTAACCGACTCCCGAACCCAAATTTGTTTTTACTCTGGTTCAAAGCGCGGACTTCAAAATTGGTTTTAAAAAAATGTTTTAATTAATTTTAGAATATTTTACTAAAATCGGTTTTAATAGGTGGCCAATCACACCTAGCAAAAAAAGATTGGTGGCGACTCCATTGTTTGTGTTTTCATAAAATTCGTCCTAGCGGTCCGAAAAACCGTTATGACAATAGCCATCACTCTTTTGTATGCATGAAGAAAGTAGGGATCACTCTTGCTTTGCTACTTATCTATAACATTTGTAACAGTCGTCATTCGTGTGGTAAGAGAGGAAAATCATAAGAAAGAAATAGTGGTGAAAAGAATGGAAAGGGAAAAGTGAGGCGAAGCTTAAATTGAAAATATCCCATTTAAAACCGTCGTAACGATTTTTCGACTGCCTCGACGGGATTCTAGAAATGAATTTTTAAAAGGGATTTTGGAAAAACCACTAAAAGAAAAGAGTCGCCATCAATTTTTTTTTGATTAGGTACGATTGACAATTTATATCTTTTTAGGAATTTCCAAAAATAAATTTAAAAAGATAATTTTTGAAGTTTGCATTTAAACAAGGTTACGAAGGAGTTCAGGAGTCGGTTACGTTTGGAAAAAGTATTAGTGCCCATCACACTCGTAAATCGGTACCAATTAATCATGTATTTTCTTAATTTTGACGAAAAATTATTTTAATTATAGCATTTAAAGATAATTCCCTTAATTCTATCATGTAATTGATTTTGAAAAATCATTTGAGAGTGGAAATGGTTTGGAGAAATCTTCCTACATCCTCCGGAAGCTGGGACAACGTAGGAAGTTTTGTTTTAAAATTCCGTCTTATTTTTTAAAAGGATAATCCTTTGCGAAAGATGATTATTGGAATTCCCCCTAGATTCTCAATTAAAATTCAATAAATATCGCCACTGGGGACATTGCCTCGTGTTTCATGAAAACAAAATGATTCCATGATCAATGACATGAATGTAAATATCAAGATAATGGTCATGGTAAACATAAATAACAAGGAAAATAAATTATATAATCCCATTTTATTTATTTACAATTGTCATTTCTCGAGTTAGGTTTTGCAAAGATCTCTAGCATTAGAGTATTTCCTAAATTCTCTCTCAATAAGGGGAGAATTTAGGAAATTACTCTTTCTAGTCGAGGCTCCGTGCATTATCACGAAATATGAGAACGTAATTCCTTAGTAAAGCGCCTATGGTGATGCCCCCTAGATATCCAGCAGAGATATCGAGGCAATTTTACCAAACTATATTGCTCTCTTTTATTTTAGCAAAAATATATTCTTTATATTGTAAGAAAAGTAAAGTGCAATAAAAATAAATTACGATAAAAGTAAATTGTAAAAAAATAAATTGCAAGAAAAGTAAATTGCGATAAAAGTAAATTGCAAGAAAAATAAATTATGAGAAAATAAATTACAATAAAAATAAATTGTAAGAAAAATAAATTGCAATAAAAGTAAATATTTTATCAAAATAAGAACATATTAAATGCATAATTTAGTAAATAAGTAATTAAAATAACCTATGACGGTTTCAAATGATGTATTTCACTCGTTTTTGAGAAGGATATTCGAATGCTTGATGAGGGAATCTGAATGTCTTAGAGAAAATTTCAAAAAACATCGAAAAGGAGTATTCGAATACCTTTGCTTGATTATTATCTAACCATGTCACTAAAATTTTAAGTTGAGGAGGAGCTGATTTTAGATGAACGGATTCAAATTTAAGGGTTAGAATTTTTTTAAGTTGATGGAAAGCTTATTTTAGGTAACTGACGGCAGAACCTCCCCTCTGACATAGCTTGATTATTATCTAACCATGTCACTAAAATTTTACTTGTTTGAAATCGGGTAACTGGTTGGAAAAAAAGACAAAAATAATTATAACTAGAAAAAATACCCCGCTTTGCCAAGGTACTTGTAAATTTTTTTTCTAAAATTTTTGTTCAATTAATAATAATAAAATAATTTTAGTTTATATTTTATAAAATAATAATTATTTATTTAAATTTTTTATTTTAAAATTGTAATAATATTAATATAATAATATTTTGTTAATTATAAAAATTAAATTCATGATAATTGTTTATTTATAAATTACATAATATAAATGAATTTTTAAATGTTATTTATATATATGTTTGAAAAATATTTAGACCTTATTGTATATTGTATATTTTGATTTATAAGAGGTAAAAAATAATAAATGAAAAATAAGAAAATAAAATTGTATTTTGTATTTTATTCTCTCGTAGGATCGATTTTCTCACATAGGTTAGAAGCAAGTTCGTTTTTTTTTTATTTTTTTCCCGAGCTAATCAGGTACCGATCCTAAATTGACTCGCAAATCAACGTGCGGACTAATTCCTTTAAATACATTATTTAAAAAGATAAAAAATAAATTAAATTTTCTTTTTTTAATTTTTTTTCGTGTGAATCGAGTATGATCTTAAATCAATCTGCGAGTCAACATACGGACCAATCTTTTTAAATACATTATTTAAAATTAAAAAAATAATAATAAAATAAATTTCTTTTTTTTTTAACTATTTTCAGAGTCGATCAGGTACGAATAAATCAACCCGCAAGTCAATGTGCGGACTAACCCTTTTAAATACATTATTTAAAAATAAAATAATTTTTTTAAATTTTTTCCGTACAGGTCGGATACGGATCCTAAAACGATCCGCGAGTCAACTTGCAGACCAACTCTTTAAATACATCATTTAAAAATAAAGTAAAAAAACTAATTAATAAAAAAAATTCTTTTAAACAAAATTTTCGATACCGATCCTATATCCATCCGCGTTAATATATCATTTAAAAATAAAACAAAATAATAAAAACTAAGAAAAATAAAAATAAATAATAATTTAATTTTTTAATTTTTTTCCCGAATAGGTCGAGTACGAATCTTAAATCGATCTGTGAGTTATCGTGTAAACCAACTCCTTTAAATATATCATTTAAAAATAAAATAAAAAATTTAAAACTATAAAATAAAAAATAAAAAAACTAAAATGCCCCCAATTGTAAATGACAAATTTATCCCTAGATCATTTTAGAAAAGTTTCTTGAATCCTTAGGACTCAAAAATAATATATACTAGACTAGATTATCTATTTATTTATTGTATTATAAAAATACATTTTTTTGTTATTTCAAAGCAGTAATTGTTACTTTTATTATAAGTTATATTGTTATAGTTACATATTTTTATTATCAGTAGTATAATTTATTTATTTTTTTATAAAAAAAAATGATAATATCAATTTTTATTATGTTTACTTAAATTATTTGTTTAGTTACATAATTTGTTAACATAAGGTAATATAAAATAGTATCACTAGTTTTTACTATATTTACATTTTTTTAAGAAACTATGTTGTTTACAACTTTATTATAGGGAGTAAAATACTAAATCTTGTTATAATTACTTGTTTTTATTATCAGTAACATAATTTTTTATAAAAGATAAGAAAAATGATAATATCAAATTTTATAATATTTACATAAATTGTTTGCTTAGTTACATAATTTGTTAACATAAAGTAATACAAATAGTCTACTTATTTTTATTATCTTTATATTTTTCTTAAGAAATTATGTTTTTTTACAACTTTATTATAGGAGGTAAAATACTAAATCTTGTTATAATTATCTGTTTCTATTATTAGTAACAATTTTTTTTTTTAATAAAAGATAAGAAAAAATGATAATATGTATCAATTTTATTATGTTTACATAAATTATTTGTTTAGTTACATAATTTGTTAACATAAGGTAATACAAAATAGTATTACTATTTTTTATTATCTTTACATAAATTTATATATATTTTTTATCAAACTACATGATTTTGTTATAGTTTACTAAAATTCTTAGAGTAGTTGATAACAAAATTTGTAATCTAACTTTTACATCTTTTTCTTTGTAAATTACATATTATTCTTAACATATTATAAGATTTCTTAAAGGTATAGATAAATATATCTTGTAATTTGATTTAACATTTTAATTTCGAATACAATTATTTTTTATCAAATTACTAAACTTATTAGACTAGTTGATAATAAAATTATATAATCTAATTTTTTTCTTTGTAAATTACATATTATTGTTAACATATTACAAGATTTCTTAAATATATAGATAATATATTTTGTAACTTGCTTCAACTTTTGAATTTAGAATTTTATAAATTTTTTTATCAAATTACATAATTTTGTTACAGTTTACTAAAATTATTAGACTAGCTGATAACAAAATTATGTAATCTAACTTTTACATCTTCTTCTTTGTAAGTAACACATTATTCTTATCAGATTACAAGATTTCTTAAACGTATAAATAATATATCTTGTTATTTGATACAACTTTTGGATTTAAAATTTTACAACATTTATTATCAAATTACATTATTTTATTACAGTTTACTAAGTATATTAAACTAGTTGATAACAAAAGTTTGTAATCTATTTTTTACATTTTTTGTTGTTGTTGTAAATTACATGTTGTTATTAACATATTACAAGATTTCTTAAATGTATAGATAATATATTTTGTAATTTGGTTTAACTTTTGGATTTAAAATTTTTTATAACCGTTTTTTTTTATTTATCAAATTACATTATTTTATTACAGTTTCTTAAAATTATTAAATTAGTTGATAACAAAAATATGTAATTTAATTTTGACATGATTTAGAATTTTAGTTATTTATTTATTTATTATTTTATCTAACAGAAAGTAGTATTACTACTTTTGTTACTTTTACATGTTTTGTTATCCTTTAAATGTATTATTCAAACATGATAACAAAAAAATGATAACTTTGATATATTTTATTAGAAATAACATAATATCTAATTTCTAAGATATAATCGCAAAAGATAACAAAAATAATATTACTACTATATGTTAATTAGAGTGATAAAAATAAGGAATAGATGTAGATAATAATAAAAATAGTAATAATATTTCGTGTTAAATAAAGTAAATTAAAATGTAAGTTCATAATAAATATATGTAAACGTAACAAAAAAGTAGTAATATTACTTCTTCATAACAAGAATAATAAACCACATAATTTAATAAAAACAAATGTAAAAGTAATAATAAGTTACAATTCTTTTACATTATTTATAAATTAAAAGTTAGTAATCAAATAATAAAACATGTGGTGGTAATATACGCGATAATACCCACTTTGTGTTATCTATAATTACAAAATCAATAATTTAATAAGAAAATTAAACAAATAAATAATCAAAGGATAAACATAAAAAAATTATGAAAAAAAAAACCTTAAAATAAAAGAAAAAAACGAAAAATAACAGACTTTTTTATCTTAATATAGCCAAAAAAAATTAATTCTCAAAATACCGTTATTCTTTTTAAGTACTAAAATCCTCTTTTTTTTTTTAATCAGTTGGGAAATCGCCATAGCCCATGACGATTTCTCAACTGGTATTTAAAAATTTTTAATTTTACCAGTTGAGAAATCGCCATAGGCCATGAAGATTTTTCAACTGATATTTTAAAAAAAATTAAATTTTTTAGTTGGGAAATCGCCACGGGGTGGCAATTTTTCAACTTATTTTATTTTATTTTTTTAATTTTTTTAAATAATAAAATTTAAATAAAAATTATATAATTTTAAAAAAATAAAAATTTAGTAAAATTTAAATAAAAAAAATTAAAAAATAATAATAATTTACAAAAATTTTAAAAATTATATTCGTAATGTCAATTGGATTTTTTCAACTTGTATTTGTAATAAATGGATATCCGGAAGAAAAACCAACCAAAGTATTGTGAATTATGCAGTTATGAAGGTCATAACTAGACCTATCCACGGGCTGGATAGTCGCCCGGCCCGGTAAGCCCTAATCTATCCCGATGTACCTGATTGATAAGGACATTTTCGACGGCTATGACTAGAGGTGTCCATGGATCAGGTCGGGTTGAGGCCCGAAATTTTTTTATTTTCCTTGTCCAAACCCGAAAATAAAAATTATATAATTTATAATTTAAAAAAAAATTAAAAATTAATAAATTGTAAAATTTAAATAAAAAATTGAAATAAAAAATTTAAATATTAACAATTTTAAAAATTATATAAATTTTTATATAAATATTAAAAATACATTTGTATATTTATATATATTTTAAATAATTAAAGTTAAATAAAAAATATTTATTATTTAATAAATAATAATTCGGGCTAGGCCGGCCGACCCGAATTACAAAACACACTTGTCCAAGCTCGGCCCAATACAATCCGGGCTTACCGGGCCGGGCGGGCTACTCGGCCCGTAGATAAGTCTAGCTATGACCTTCATTCCTGCATAATCCACAATGCTTTGGTTGGTCTTTCTCCCAAAGGTCCATTTATTACAAATACAAATTGAAAGAATCCAATTGACATTACGAATATAATTTTTAAATGTTTTGTATTTTTTTTTTTGTAAATTTTGTTATTTAAATTTTTATTTTTTAAATTTATAAATTGTATAATTTTTATTTAAATTTATTATTTAAAAAATAAATAAAATAAGTTGGGAAATCGCCACTAGGGGTGACGGTTTCTGAACAACATTTCTTCATTTCAAAATGAAGAAAATGAAGAAATGTTGTTGGGAAATCACCACCCCTCCCAACTAAAAAATTTAATTTTTTTTTAAAATACCAGTTGGGAAATCGCCATGGTCCATCGCGATTTTTCAACTGGTATTTTAAAAACAAAATTAAAATTTTCAGTTGGAAAATCGCCATGGGCCATGACGATTTCTCAACTGATTAAAAAAAGCGAATTTTGGTACTTAAAAAAAAGTAACGGTATTTTGAGAATTAAATTTTTTTTGGCTATATTAAGATAAAAAAAAAAACCGTCCAAAAACTTGGGGTCTTGGACTATCTAAAAATAAATAAATAAATAAAATTGTAGATATTTTCAAATACTACCATGAGTATTTTAAGTGGCCTAAACGCTCTTCCTCCCACTATGAAATAGACATATTTAAAAATTGAGTCATTCATTAGGTCGGATTTAAAATAGAAAGTTTTTTATTTAAGTCGACGATCTGAATTATTATTTGATTAATAAAAAATATTTTTATTTAAATTTAATTATGAAAAAATATAAATATTATTTTAATATTTTAATATATCTTAAATAATAAAACGAATTTTTTGAACTCAATAGATTGACTGAGCCAAATCTTGCATAAACAAATTTTTTATTATTCAAATTTGACCCAATCACCCAATCCATAAACACCACTATTATGAAAAATAGACCTATCAATTCTGATCGAATCCGAAAAATTCGATCAATCCATCCGAATCCAAATTCAATCCAACTCGATTTGATCAAAAAAGTCAACAACTTGAACCCGATCCAACCCGAAGCCGAAATAACCCGAACTTGGAATGACCCGAATCCAAATTGACCAAAGCTCGAATTGACCCGAACCCGAAATAATCCGAACAATTAACCCGAAATGATCCGAACTTAAATTAAGTATAATTTTATTTAAAAATATTAATTTAATAATAATTATTATTATAACATAATTATTATTTTTTATTTTTATTTTATAATTTGTAATTACCATTTTTGAGTTGGATAAAGCATGCACTATGCAGGCAGTGGCTGCAGAAAAAATTTAAAAACAAAAAGAAGTTTGATGTTATTATATATAGTATTAGGGTATTAGGAATTAAAATTCTAATCAATCGGTTGTAAATCAATCTTAATATGTTTATTTTAAATCAAATTGTTAGATTGGATAAATAGTAAATTTATTGTATTTTTTTTTTATAAATAAGCTTTTTATAAAAAACTTTATCGTTATACATATTATTTAAAATATACTTATGATAATCTTATAATATTTTTTTATCGTTATAAAGATTATTTAAAATAAAGGTATTATTTTTATTTTAAAAATATAATCCATTCTCATGTAATTTAGAATAAAATATATAAAATAGATTGTTAATAATGATACGTGTATTTTATCATAATGATTTGTATGTTACGTTATAATATATCTTATCATGTAATTTAGATCGAACTATATAATCTTTTATCGTTATACATGTTATTTTTAGGGTAAATATGTTGTTTTTATTTTAAATGTATAATCCCCTAAGTCTTATCATATGACTTTTTAAAAGTATATAAAATAAGTCATTAATATGTGTATTATATTATAATGATTTATACGTTGCGTTATAATAATACATTTACAAATATGTAAATGGATTGGGATAATGATTTCAAGTATACAATAATACTCATTTATGTAAAATGGATAATCGAATTTGAAAAATTATCGGATTATGCTTGAATCAAAAAATCGAGTTAAATAAATATTTATTTTTAAATTAAAAATTATAATATCTTTATTAATTATTTTTATATTTCAATAAAATTCTAATTAAATTCAATTCGATCAAATAATTTATTTAAATTTGATCAAAATTTATTTTAAAATTAAAAAATTGAACCTGAATGATCTGCATCAGAATAATTCGAGTATCAAAACTGATTGACACGAATCCAAAATGATTCGAATCTGAATGACCTAAATCCGAATAATCCGAGTGTCAAACCCGAATGATCCAAACTCAAAACAATCCGAATTCAAAAATGATCCAAAAATTTTAAAACTCGAATTAATCCAATCCAAATTGATTCAATCCAAAACCAAGCATAGAGTCACTTTTTGAAAGTTTTGGGGGCATGGCGCACTTTTGCAAGGGCTCCTCCATCCCGCGCCTAATTTGGATTTGGTAAAAAGAAGGCTCTCTCTCATCCCAAGTCAAAATTACACTACACTACACTACTTTTTTCTTTTTGTTATTATAATAATATTATTATATAATAATAATAATAATAATAATAATATTATTATTATTATTATTATATTCTTAGCTTTGGAAATATGTTTTTATTTGCCTCACTTAATCACATTGAACTTCGAGACACAAAAATAAAGTCGTCCCTAACTCTATGTGCATTGCTTTGTTTCCATAATTAATTAATTATTGCCGACTTAAGATTTTTTTTTTAAATTTGTTTAATTGATGTCTATAGATAATAATTATCAATTATTTAATTATCAATTTAATTTGTTTTATATTTAATATATTATTTTTATTAAATTAAAAAAAATCATTAATTACATTTATATATATATTTATATATATATTATCTTAATCCGTGCCTAACATTTTCTTTTTAAAAATTAAAGCATTTCATTATCCAAACAAATAGCAATAGCTCATCATAATTTATTTAAGAACTTGGTTTTCAATGGATAAAGTCATTCCTAAGTAAAAAGGGAAGTAGAATGAAAGTTAGAAATAAAGAACGTAGTACCCAAAAATCAAAGAAATAAAGAAGCTTATTAATTTGTCTATCTTATTAATTTCATCTATATTTTTCATATCCATTCGCCGATCCGAGCTATTCACCAGAATTGTGAATTGTGAGCTTAGTTTAACTCAAGTTGGATTTGAATAAGATTTTTTTCAGTCCAACTAGGTTCAATTCGGCATGTGATATTTTTATTTATGTTAATTTAAGTATGTATTTAAAAATATAAAAATATAAATGTAAAATATTTTTTACTATGTTTATAATATTTATAAATTAATTGAGCATACCTAGTTGAGTTGAATCCAATCACAAAGTTTTAGATTTGAAGATGTCAATTGGATCTAGCTTAATCCAACTTATGAACAATTCTACTTTTTTCATATAATGTATTTAAATTTTATTACTCTTTTCAATTTTTAATAAATAAGTCAAAATTTAAAAAGGATGTGTTATTTGATACGCAAGCAGAAAAAGTAATGACAAATACAATTAAGGCTTCATCAAATAATCTTATTGAACCTGCAAATCTGATAAATTTGGATACACATGAACAAAACAAACACGATACGAGAAAAATAATTAAATTATGACAAGAAATGAAAAATTAATACAAACACGAACGTGTCAAAATTTATATAAAACGAATTATTAACGTATCAAGGTTTATATAAATATAAAATACCTTAAACACGATTATAATATGAAAAAAATAATATAAATACGACACAAATATACATATTGTCAGATTTAGAAAAATGTTTATGAGTCTTGTAGACACCTAATTTTGTTCAGGCCCCCTAAATCGGGCAGATTATTCTTTTCAACTCCCCGGAATGGAAGGAGGCTTCCACCGTTCCACAGATGGGTCTCCAAGATTTTGTTTCGGAGGTCAGCAAAAAACTCAACTCGAAAAAAGTCAACCCCGAAAAGTCAACCATTGAAAAAGTCAACTCTCAGTCAAAATCAAGATTCGAAGTTGAATTGAACAATGGCGAAAGAATTTTGGTAATTCGAGGTCTACAACGAAAGATATAGAGTTCGGAAGATAGGTTGCGAGAATTCAGTATAGGGGAAGACCTAATCCGGCAAGTTTGGAGATAAATGCAAAGATGGCCCAATTCGGTGAAATTGAAGCCCCCAGTTGATAAAGGATGAATAAAAAAAGATAGCACAAGACCCAATTTGATGCGGATCCCAAAGAAGAGCCGGTTAGAGCAAAAATAGAAAAACGAAAAAATTCCCGAGTTTGAAAAAGGGAAATTTAAATCGGAGAGGAATTTGATCGTAAAAATTGGGCGTTTTCGGACCAACTCAAATTCAATATAGGAAAAAGGAAGTGAAAAAAGAAAATCTAGAAATCGGACCCGTTTTGAGTAAACCGAGGTTTTAGAGGTTGAAGGAAAATCTCGGAAAGCCCAAAGATAATACTAGGAAAAATAGCAAACGAGCTCAAAAAATTATGAAAACTTCTAGATCTGAGTTTTATAATTTTTGGAAGAGATTGGTGAAGAAAAATCCGAAATTGGAGCTCATTTGAAAAATGGCAAAGTTCGGGTGCACTAACTAGAAATTCCAAAAGATAATTCCGGGAAAAATAGCAAACGAGCTCGAAAAATTATGAAAACTTCCAGATCTGAGTTTTATAAATTTTTAGAAGAGATTGTAAAGAAAAATCCGAAATTGGAGCTCACTTGAAAAAAGGCAAAGTTCGGGTGCACTAACCTGAAATTCCAAGAGAAAATTCCGGGAAAAATAGCAAACGAGCTTCGAAAATTATGAAAACTTCCAGTTCTTAGTTTTATAATATTTGGAAGAGATTGGTGAAAAAAAAATCTGGCATCGGAGCTGATTTAAAAAATGGTGAAGTTCGGGTGCACTAACCCGAAATTCCAAAAGATAATTCCAGAAAAAATAGCAAACGAGCTCGAAAATTATAAAAACTTTCAGATCTGAGTTTTATAATTTTTGGAAGAGATTGGTGAAGAAAAATTCGAAATCGGAGTTCATTCGAAAAATGGCAGAGTTGGGTGCTCTAACCCGAAATTCCAAAAGATAATTCCGGGAAAAATAACAAACGAGCTCAGAAAATTATGAAAACTTCCAGATCTGAGTTTTATAATTTTTGGAAGAGATTGGTGAAGGAAAATTTGGCTGAAAAACCCAAAAAAGGCCAATTTGCAAAATTAACAGGGTGAAAAAATGAAGGGAATTCTGGAATATTCTAGCCCTTGGTCGGCCAGCTTATGGGAGAAGGGTAGGGATTTGATTGAATTCATCCAATGGTCACTATCACATTACAAGATGTCATTTTTAATATCTTGCAAATGTCCTTGCTCATCCAATGGCTTAGGTGCTTTGTAGAAAGATGAGTACATCCCTCCCTCAATGGCCAAGATCAGATTGCAAGATGTCATTTTTATTTTCATAAAAATATCTTTCATCCAATGGCTTAGATTGATGAAAAAAAGATGAGTACATCTCATCCAAGGGCTAAAAAAGCGAAGCACACACACACACACACTATGATAGCCCTTGGCCGACCACTATTAAGAGAAGAGGGGTTTTATTTTTGATATGGTTAGTTATCTTTTAAAGAGCATAGGTAGTAGCTAAATTGAAGGGAAGAAATTTTTTGAAGAGAAAGCTAGCTTGAGAAAGCTTTGAAGGTAGCCATTGGCACCTTTCTCTTGCATTTTTCTTTCCTTTCCATGTTTCTTCTTTTCTTTTCTGTGTTGTTTGTGGCAGGATAGCTTTCTTTGATGGTTTAGTTTTCAAAAACAAGCAAAAATAAAGAGGTTGAAAGGCTTCATGATCTTGATAAAATCAAGTGATTATTGGTTAGGGGAGGGCAATGCCCATTGTACTAACCATGGAGTTCACCTGTATTTTCTTTATTTCCTTGCTTTTACTTGCTATTTTTTTTTTCATATGTATCTTTGTTATATTATGTTGTTCATACCAAGTTTATTCATGTCTTTGCATCCTGTGGCTATATCATATAGCATTTTAGGTCATGTCATTTTTTTTTTCGCATTTTAAACATGCTTTGTGTAGACACCTAATTTTGTCCGGACCCCTAAATCAGGTAAAATTTTTCTTCCTTATGATGTTTTAGAATGCAAAATAGCTCTTCTCATCCTGCAGGTGATACTCCGAGACTTAGTTTAAGAAAGCAAGCAGAAAAAGTCAAATTAGAAAAAATCAACCCCAAAAAGTCAACTCTAAAAAGTCAACCACTGAAAAGTCAGCCCTCCTTCAAAATCGAGATCCAAAGTTTAATTGAACAATGGTGAAAAAATTTTGATAATCCAAGGTCTACAACAAGAGATATGGAGTCCGAAAGATGGGTTATGGAGATTCAGTGGAAAGGAAACCCTAGCTCAGTAAATTTGGGAAAAAAAATGCTTAAACGATCAAATTACTCAAAATTGGAGGTTCCAAATAGAATATAATCAATGACTACAGGTATTGGAGAGGCCATTTGGAAGCAAAACCAAAGGAAGAGTCAATTGGAAGAAAACCAGAAATTAGAGTTTTTGGTGAATTTTGGCGAAATTGTGGAAAACTACAGAAATGGCCCGATTCGGTAAAATTAAAGCCCCTAATTGATGAGGAGTAAGTAAACAAGGACAGCCCAAGGCTCAGTTTGAAGTAATTCTGAGAAAAGAGCCGATTGGAGGAAAAATGGAAAAACGAGGAAATTCCCGATATTGGCAAAAGGAAAAATCAAATCGGTGAGGAATTTGATCGTAAAAATTGGGCTTTTTTGGACCACTCCAATTCAATATATAACAAAGGTCTGGAAATAAAAAATCTGAAATTCAGACTTGTTTTGAGTAAAACCGAGGCTTCGGAGGTTAAAGGGCAAACTTACAAAATACGGGAAAAATAAAAAATGAGCTCGAAAAACTACCAAAACATCCAAATCTCAATCTTATGTCATTTGGAAGAGATCAGCGAAGAAAAATCCAGAAACGGAGCTCGTTTGCAAAATGGCAAATTTCAGGCCCACTAAGTTGAAATTTCAGAAGATAAATCTCGAAAAAATAACAAATGAGCTCGGAAAATGATGAAAAATTCCAGATCTCAATTTTAAATTATTTGGAAGAGATTGGCGAAGAAAAATCTGAAATCGGAGCTCGTTTGCAAAATGGCAAATTTCAGGCCCACTAAGTTGAAATTCTAGAAGATAAATCCGGGAAAAATAGCAAATGAGCTCGGAAAATTATGAAAACTTCCATATCTTAATTTTAAATTATTTGGAAGAGATTAGCAAAGAAAAATCCAAAATGGGAGCTCGTTTGAAAAATGGTAAAAGTTCGGGTGCACTAAAGGCAATTTTCGAAGATAAATCCGGGAAAAATAGCAAATGAGCTCGAAAAATTATAAAAACTTTCAAAACGCAATTTTATATTATTTAGGAAGTATTGGAAAAAGAAAATTCGGATTTGGAGTCCGTTTGCTGTTTAATCAAGTCTGGAGGGCTAACGTGTAATTTTATCGAAGGAATCGAATAGGGTTTTTTTGTTGCAATTTAAAAAAATAGAGAGTGGGCTGGAAGTTGAAGGGCCATTCGGCCAAGCCCATGAGGAGAATAAATTTTGCTGAGTTCTTGTATCCAAAGGCCAAATTTGGATAGTAAGGTAGTTATTGTTTTGATTAAGCCTTTGTAATTGTGCCACATGGTCAAATGAATGAAGAGGGAGGATGTCAACATTATGGTTACATATTTTTGAACAGCTGTATTTGTTAGGGGCTGATCACTTAATCTAAGGGTGATAATTTCACATTTTAAGCATCTTTGATTAGTGACCTTTTGATCAAATTGGCTAGGGAAAAAATGACAACATCCTACTCCAAAGGAGAGACCATTCGACTACCATATAGGGGGAGGGTTTGCATTTTGCTGGGGGCTTCTTGGCTGATCATTGAAGGGCAGTAGCTATTCTTGAGAAAAAAAGAAAGGGGAAAAAGAAAAGAGAAAAAAGAAGAAGGGATTTTCTTACTACTCTTTGATTTGGAAAGCTAAAGTAAGGTAGCTATTTTCTTTCATGCTCTCCTCCATGCTTTGTTCATATGATTTTGTTATTTTAATTGTTATTTTATTTTCTTTCATGAAATAAAATTGTTTTCCAAAACAAGTTCCAAAAGGTTCTTACCTTTTGTTTTCATAAGAAAATATCAAAATGTTTTTTTTACTACATTTTTTAAGTGATGGCCAAACCCCCCCTTTTTTGTGCATGTGTTGTATTTAATTTATTTTCCATGTTGATTGTGATATTTTAGCTTGTTTTGATGTTCTAACTTTTTAAAATAATCAAGATACGGAGCTTGTTTTAACTTTCTTTACTTACTTGTTTTTTATTTTGCTGATTTTATCATTTATTTCATGTCTACTTACTTTGTTTGCTATTTTTAATTTTCTGTTTTTACTATGTTAACTTGTTCATGCTTTGTGTTATTGTCATACTATGTGTCTGTGTATTTGCCTAGCTACATCTTTGCATTTGCATCATGTTTTTTTGGTCTAACATGTTTCCTTTTAAGTCTTGCATATACTATGCCATGTGTTTGTGTTATTCCATGCTAGAATTTCACATGTTGATTAGAGGTCTATTCAGTTTCCATGCTCATTTTGCCTTGTGTGTGCCTTTTCATCTTGTTTAGTTGCCATGTTTTCATTCATTTTTTGCATTTTTATGCCATGATATTGTGTATTTGATTTACTATACCATGTGTTTGTGTTATTGCCTTGCTACATTTCCTTACACATGCATGTGTCCATTCGGCTACTACTAGGTTTTTTGCCCTGTGCATTTGCATCTTCGTTTTGAGTATGTGATTACCATGCTTTCACTTATGCTTTGCATCTTTATGCCATGAGATTGTGTATTGGTTGTGCCATGTTGATGCATTAGTATTAGGTTCATTTGGTCATTATATGTTCATGTTACTTTCATGCATATCCTATGTTCATATTAGGTCTTAGGCTATTTTGTATGTCAATGCATTTTCATGTCTATTAGGTCTAGGTCATCTTTGTATGACATACACATTCCCATGCTATTTAGGTCTTAGGTCATATTTGTATTGCCATGCATTTCCATGTTCATTAGGTCTAGGGCATCTTTGCATTGCCATGCATTTCATGCATATTAGGTCTAGGTTTGCATTAATTGCCATGCACATTTTCATGTTAGGCATTAGGTCATCTTTTATGCCATGCATTTTCTATGTAATTTAGGCCTTAAATCATGCATTTCATGCATTTAACTTGCTGTTTGTTCATGCATTTCATATCATCCCACTTGATTTTTTACTTAAGCCAATCAATGGCTCAAAGCCAAGCTCACATGAGCATGTTTGTGGAAAATTAAGAAATTGTCAAGTTGGATTTTCTACCTTTGTGATTTTTTTCATTAGGTAATCCTTGTCCAAATTTTTTAGAAATTTCTACTACTGTTTGTAGGTCCTTAGAGGAGTCTCCCACATTTTTATTCTGATTTTTGAGTGATTTTATCAAAGGTTTAAAAAATGTTTTTTTGCTAAACAGTTTCTTACCCAGTGTTCTGAATTTCGTGATTTTTATGGTAGGCTATTCTTAGTCTAAAAATTAAGCCAATTTTTTTTCCATAGAACACGACATTTTCTGAGTCTTCCATAAATTTTTCAGATTTTTTTGAAATATTAAAATTATGTAAAAAAATCACGTTTTAAAACTGGATAGAAAAGTCAAATTTGATTTCAATAAGAAAATAATTTTCTGTTTTGGCTAAGGCATTAAGAAGGGCTGATTTAGAATCATAGCTACTGTCCTAGGTTGATTTCTAAGCCATTATAATCCTAAAAAATGATTTTATAAAGCTCGGGTCAATGGTGGTCAAGTCTGGGTTTTCAAAGTCAGGAAAATAGAGCCCTTTTCAAGGGGGTTTCGGCCTTAGTGCCATTTTCATCCAAAATTTTGAAATTTGATTTCAAACCAATCACAAAGTATTTTTGATTTAGAAAATTTAATTTGATGTCTTTTCCTAAGGTACTCTGATATCTTTTTAGATATACGAATTTCCTTATTTAAAGGAAAAAATACACTTTTATGCGTTGCATTTTCCATGTTCATGCATATTATATGATATATGATTTTTGCTATGAATATTTCTGTGGTAATGTTATTATTTTGATTTATATTTCATGATGTTATATTGATTGTTATATGGTTGTGAATATTTTATGTTATCCTATGCTTTTTGCTTAGTCATTATTTATTTTTGTCATATCATTTAGGATTTATTATGTTCATGCATTGTTTTCTTTTATTTTCATGCATATTTCATGATATATTATTCTATGTTTTATATCATTTCATGTTATTAATTATATTGCTATGTCACTTAGATTATATCATGTCATTTAGAATATAGTATGTCATTTAGATTATACCATGTCATTTAAATTTTGCTATGTCATCTTTTACTATGTCATACATTTTCATATTCATCTTTTAAAAAATGTTTAAAAAAAAATAATGATTTTAAATAAAATAAAGTTATTCGCGAGTTAAAATAATTTATGAGTTCTCTGCCGGGTTTGCTGGGGAGGATATAATCAATTATCATTAATAAAGGAATATCTTTCTTTCGAAAAATGAAAATGATTCGGAGATTTTCCAAATAAATAAATTTTTTTATATTTTGCCGAATTTGTCGGAGAATATAGAAAAATTTTGAATTAATAAATTTCGGATTATTTTCAATTAAAAATGGAATTATTTTTCTTTAAATTGGGAATTATTTTGAAATGCCAAATCTAAAATCGACTTTTTACCGAGACTTGAGATAACACACGATTAATAAGGTACCATTTTATACGGGTGTAGTGGGGGTGCTAATCCTTCCCCGCACGTAACTCAGTCCCGAACCTGCTTCTTTGATTTTCTCTGGTTTAAAACGTAGACTTGAAATTTGTTTTAAAAATATTTTAATTAATTTTAAAATGTTTTACAAAATCGATTTTAATAGGTGATCGATCACACCTAGCCAAAAAAGATTGGTGGCGACTCTATGTCTTTTTTCGAGGTTGTTTTCAAACCCTCATTTTATTTCGAGAGGAATTAAGTCATCTTTTCCTCTGTTTCCCCCAATGTCACGCTTAACAAGTAAAAGTCTCGCGATGAGACTTGTTATTTTTTAGGTTGCGACAGCTTGGCGACTCCACTAGGGAAATTTAGAGAGTCAGGCCTAGAATTAGTCGTGTGTTATCAAAGTATCGGTTTTGTTGGTTTTTATTTGGTATTTAATTTTAATTCCCATATTTTTCAATAATAAGGAGAATTTTGAAAATAATAAAATGTTTTTAAATATGTCAGTACTCATGTGCATGCATTTTATTATTGTTCTCTAGTTATTTAATGTTGTATATTATAACTGCTTGTTGGTTAATGCGTTACACTATTCTTGAATGTTCTTTTAATAAATTGTTGGGGCATTTAGAATCAGGTTTGTAGAATAGGTGGTGAAAGGTTTGTTTTGTTCCTCCACACACATTGCACTTGCATTTGCATAACATGAGCTCTATACCCGAGTTACGTCCCTTTAAGTGGAAGTAAAGTAGCTACGCTCTCGTGATGATCCTCCGCATGGGCTAGCAAAATACTTCCGGAGTATAAATTACCTAAGCTCTCATGATGATCCTCCGCATGGGCTAGGGAAATATACTCTAACGAATTGAACCCGCTTTTATCGGGGTGCCTTACTAGCCTTCATAGGCGACAGTGAGGAGCAATTCGGGACCTTTAGTACCGATTCAACCTCATATAGTGAACATAGTCGAAGCCCTGCTGAATTTTTGATAGATATACCGAAGTTAGGAACACATGGAGGGACATTTCTAACCTTTTGTTACCTATTTTACATTCTGAATAAGTATTGTAGATCAGGCAACAATGTACGTGCATTGCCCGTAATAAGTTTGATAATCCGCCCCAAAGGCATTGTGATGCATAAATAAGTAGATACTATTGGGGCAAATGTTCATTAAAATTTTGAAATTGTAAATATAAAAATTCTTTTTCAAGCATTTTGCATTTTGCACATTTCATGCATATGTGAATAGAGCATGTACATTTATGGTTGTATTTTTTATCTCATTCTTTTTAGTAAATGATTGGGGATAATAATTTCATTCGATGTTTTCATAAACATTCATTGGTAGAATAAGAATTGTAGACTGGTAGTGTTGAATGAACATTTGGACATTGTACCATAGTAGGATCCACTACCCCGAAATTCTTTTGAAAAATAATATATTGGTTTTTCATGGCAAATCTTGCATAATGAGATTTTTGAATAATCAAGATTTGGTCCCACCAATTTCATTGTTCATTCTATATACCTTTGTGTTAATTCATATTCTTTACATGTTTCATTTTGACACCATGTTACAGTCTTAGCATGCATAGGTCATTCATTGTAGAATACATTTGTGATATACACGGTCATTCTTTGTATATACCCTTGTGTTAATTTATGAATTCTTTACATGTACCATATGGACATCATGTTACAGTCATAGCATGCATGGTCATTCATTGTAGAATACATTTATGACATGCATGGTTATTATCTGTATATACCCATGTATTAATTTATTCATTCTTTACATACATCATGTTGGCATCAGGTTGCATTCATAACAAACATAGTCAACATGATTTTTTCTGTACATGCCCATGCATCGATTTGCTTATTCTTCACATGAATCATGTTAATATCAGGTTGCATTTATAGCCAGCATGATTTCTTTGTACATGTTCATGCATTAATTTGTTCATTATTTACATACATCATGTTGACATCAGGTTGCATTCATGGCATACATAATCAGCATGTTTTCTCTGTATATGCTTATGCATTAATTTGTCACATCGGCATCAGATTGCATACATGGCATACATGGTCAGCATGATTTCTTTACACTCTGTGTCAATCATTTATTCTTTACATGCATCATATTGATATCGTGTTGCATTCATAGTATATATGATCATTCATTGAAAAATGCATCTAGAACATACATAGTCATTTGTTGCATATATCTATGCATTGATTTTTCTTATTCTTTACATCCATCATTATGGCATCACGTTGCGTTTATAATATATATGGTAAGCATTTTTCTTTGTGTATACCCATGCATTTTTTTATTATTATTCTTCACATGCATCAAATTGCATTTATGACATTCATGGCTCATTCATGAAACATATTTGGGGGGATAAAACGGAAGTTGGCTTGGCTTTAAGAGTCTTTTTAAGAATTTCCATTTCAAATCAGAGGTATAAGAAGTATTGAGTACCTTTTTAATACAGGCTAGAGCTATGGAGAATGAACAAGTTGCCCGAATAGAAAGAATGGAAAGGGTACAGGAAGAATTGCGAGAAAAGTTGGCAAAATCTCAAGGAGAATTGAGAGATCAGATGACTAAATTGATGGAGCTAGTATTTATCGCAGTCAAGGGAAAGGGATACATTGGAAACTTGGCTGCCAGAGAAGGGTTAGAGGCACAAAAGGGTCAGATTGAGGTCATGGTGTTGGATGGCCAGAACACAGTTAATCCTAGCAACGTCCTGAACTTAGATGATCCAGCTGAACAAGAAAAGTTGAAAATGGTTGAGTCGAATGGGACTGAGTCGGTAGATTCTCAAAGGAAGTATCAGCTGTTAGAGGAAAGGCTCCAGGCAGTAGAAAGTACAGATGTATTAGGGAGAGTAGATGCAAACGAACTTTGTTTGGTCCCCGGTTTAATTATTCCTCCTAAATTCAAGGTTCCCAACTTTGAGAAATATGATGGGACAACCGATCCGTCAGCCCACATCACTATGTTTTGCCGAAGGATGACGGGCCATGCAAATAATGCTAAGCTTTTGATCCACTGCTTTCAAGATAGCCTCAGCGGATCCACGGTTAGGTGGTATAATCAATTGAGAAAGGATCGGATTCACTCTTGGATTGATTTGGCTAAAGCATTTCTGAGTCAATATAAACATATGACTGATATGGTACCTGACCGTCTCACTTGGCAACATATGAAGAAAAAGGTTACTGAGAGCTTCAAAGAGTATGCTCAGAGGTGGAAGAACATGGCCACCCAAGTACGACCGTCCCTGACTCAGAAAGAAACCACTGTCATTTTTTTGAACACACTGCAGGCCCCGTACTATGATAGACTCATCGGCAATGCCACGAAGAATTTTTCAGATATGGTAATCTCAGGGGAGATGATTGAGAATGCTATCAAGGCTGGGAAACTTGAAGGAGAAAGAACATCCAAAGTCAAGAGAAATAGGGCATCTGAAAAGAAAGAGAAAGATACCCAAGTCGTGGAAGGCTTTGCCCTAGCTCTCCAATTCTCCTCGTATTAGCCATTCTACCCTACCCTGAACAACGTCCCTCAAGGTTCTTATCCTTTCCAACCAATGCCTGTAACCGCGCCAGCATTTACATCTGTCTATCAATCAAACATCCTTGGGAATAATCGAAGAAGGCATAAAAAGTGAGAAAGAAATCAGGTTGACCCGATTCCTGTGTCATACAGTGAGCTACTACCTCAATTCATCCAGAATCACCTTGTGACACCCATACAATTAGAGCCTCTGAAGCCCCCTTATCCGAGCTGGTCTGATGCTAATGAGTGTTGCGGTTATCGTTCTGGCAATCAAGGCCACTCAACGGAGAACTACCCCACTTAGAAGTACAAGGTCAGGGATCTCATCAAGGCTGGTTCGATAAGTTTTGAAGATGGGAAAGCCAAGTGTCATAAGAAACATGGTGCATAATCATATTAGGATTTTTGATGCATGTAGTTCTATACTTTGTGATGATGAAAGCACTTGTCTCATGTTGACATCTACATGAAATAAATAAATTTTGAATTTAAATGTTTTGTTTTCATTATATTTTAGCACTCATTTGAATTTTCCAAAAAACAAATGAAACTTTATGAAAATTTGTGGTAAACAATAATAAGGGATTTTCATATGAAGTAATGAACAGTCTTGAGAATATTGATGATCATTATTATAAATGACCCAACACTTTCCCTCTCTCTTTTAGGCTTTCCTATGCCTAAATCCCTTGAATCAAGACTACTTGAAAGACCTAATGCTTTAGGGAATATGAATGATTGAACTTCATAAACAATTGTCACTACAAAGTAAGCAAAGATGTAGATCCGAGCTTAGGCTATGAGCAAAGGAACAAAATTTATGAAAAAATTTTGAGTTCTTTAGAAACCCGAACAATGAGACATCCTTTCAAGAATCCAGATCATGGTATTTTGGTATGAGTCAAGGTTGTGCCAAAGCCATTCATGTCCTTTCCAATAACCACAAAAACCAATTGCCCAAAAATCACTTAATGATTGACACCCTGGGGCACACTGACCAAACCAGATTATCCCATGTCCTAGAGAAAACCTGTTTTTGGGTAATATTTTCCTTGGTACTTCAAACAAACCAAGATTGAAACTCAGCATTTTCATTGTAAATCTAGACTTGCAATGTTCCTCGTAATGATACAAATTCCCAAAGTTGATCAAATTGGGGCATCATATGTAGAAATGATGGATACATGCTGAATAAGGATGGAACCCATGCATGAATCATTGGGGGCATGCGACGAAAAAACAACAAAAAAAGAAAAAGAAAAAAGAAAAAAGAAAAAGAAAAAGAAAAATTGTGATATCATGCATATGAGAATTCGGATGATTCCGAAGTGCAAAATGAAATTCTGATTATCTATTCCCTCTGGGGATTGCTTTTCAATGAGATTATTTGTGCTTGATATGAGAAATGGCCATCTTTCTTATCCCTTTCACAAAAAAGAAATTATCCATAGTCACCCCTTTTGAGCTGAAGAATTCTTTTTCCTTTGAACCCTGATCAAGGATCACCCTCTACACTGGGGGGCAAATGTGAGGAATGATCTTCTCAAAGATCATTGAGAAATGAGTTCGAAGACAAATACAAAGCAAATTGAGTTCCGAAATGAATACGGGTTCACTCTGTCAAAAGGAAAAGGAAATGATGGTGAAATGGAAGCCAAGAACAAAACAAAAGAAATGGAAAAAGAAAAAAACACCAAAAAAAAATATGTGAAAAATTCTGACAAATGAAAGCCAAGAACAAAGAAGAAAAGGAGCAAAATCGAAAGAAAGTCAAAAAATCCAAAAAAAGGGGCAAATGCTTCAAAGGGAATCCTCCTCAAGAAATGATCCTTGATCTGATTACCCTCAAACACAGATTTTGGGCCTATTTATCCTTTCTTTCTAAACCCTGAACCTTGGCCTACATTATGTGCTTTAAAAGTCCATTTTGATCAAGTATGAATATTTAACTTGACGGGGTTTTTCCTCAGATTTTATCCCATCTCATTGATTTATCATTTCACTATGGAAGAATTTAGAATTCTCAAGTGCATGGTAAAACAAAAAAAAAAAAAAAGAGAAAGAAAAAATAGAAAGAAGGGGACTCTAGGGCGAAAACCCAAAAATGGGCGGTCTAGAGTAAAATGAGAATTTTTGATGCCATCTGTGTCAGTACCAATGCCACAACAAAAGAAGTGATCATCGAGGAACATCTAGGAATTATTGAACCTCATAAACTGTCAACTCTCATTTGGAGGATTGATTTAAAAAACTGAAACTTTTTTTCCCTCCAAAATTAAACTTTTCAGTTTAAAACAACCTGGCCAATCTTGACGCTTGTCAAAATGCCTTAATATGAAAACTAAAAGAATGTCCATTTTGTTTGGTTCTCAATGAATTCATGATTTATAAAACCTGTTCCATTTGTGAGCCTAGAAGGGACATATATTTTTGTTGTGAAGTTTTCTTTGATCAACCAAAATCCTGTTGTATCAAGTCTTTCAATTCAAGCTGAAAAACCCAAATTGACATTCAGCAAATTTCTAACAGTGATCATCAGTCTTCAAGAGATTCGTACATTACACACTGTAGGGTTAATATTTTTGATTCATAAGTTTTTCATTAAATTCTTTCTAGAATGGGAAAACAAATAAAATTATTTTTGACATAATCATTTTTCATGTTGACAATGAGACAAGGGCTTTTCTAACCCAGAGGTATGAAACTACTAGGGTAGATCTTGATTTCCAGATATGAGAAGAAGAAATAGAACTCGGTTCAGACTTCTATTGATAAGAGTTTGAAAACTGTTGGGGCAAAGAGATAGCCAAAGATCGGAAAGGGAAATATACTCTGATTTGAAGAGGAAAAATGAATTGGAAAGGCTAAGCCAAAGTTTAGAAAAAACGATTGGGGGCATTTGCATCATTCATTGGGTATTTGCATTGCCACTATTTCATAAGCATATGCATTTACATCCTTCATGGATATTTGCATGTGCATCATCTCAAGCAATTGCATCATTTCTAGAATCATTGCATTTTCATTATTGTGTGGTAACTGCAGTTACACCATACATAGACCACTTACATGAATATGATTGGAGACATTTGCATCTTCATCAAGAAGCGTTTGCATCAATCTAAGCTATTTGCAGTTCCAATATCTGCATCTGCATCAAGAAGCATTTGCATCAATCTGAGCCATTTGCATTTGCACCATGAAGCAACTGTATCTTATCCAACATCTGTCTCTGCATCAAGAAACATTTGCATCAATCTAATCCATTTGCATTTCCAACATATGCATCTGCATCAAGAAGCATCTGCATCAATCTAAGACATCTGCATCATGAAGCATTTGCATTCTATTCAACATCTGCATTTTCACCAAGAAGCATTTGCATTAATCCAAGACATTTGCATTTGTACCAAGAAGCATTTGCATCAATCCAAGCCATTTACATTTGCACCATGAAGCATGTGCATCTTGTTAAAGACATTTGCATCTGCATCCTCTCTCAAAGCTTTCGGGTATAATTTCCAACACGTTTTTAAAAGTGAACAAGTCTTCGGTGGTGATAACTGAAGCTTCTAGAGGAGATATCCAGAATTTTACAGTTTTAAAAATGAACAAGTCTTCAGTGGTGATAACTAAAGCTTCTGGAGGAGATATCCAGAATTTTATAAATTTTAAACAGTGAGCAAGTCTTCGGTGGTGATAACTGAAGCTTCTGGAGGAGATATCCAGAATTTTACAGTTTTAAAAATGAACAAGTCTTCGTTGGTGATAACTGAAGCTTCTGAAGGAGATATTCAGAATTTTACAAATTTTAAATAGTGAGCAAGTTTTCGGTGGTGATAACTGAAGTTTCTGAAGGAGATATCCAAAATTTTACAGTTTTAAAAATGAACAAGTCTTGGTGGTGATAACTGAAGCTTCTAGAGGAGATATCTAGAATTTTACAAATTTTAAACAGTGAGCAATGTCGCAACCTAAAAAATAACAAGTCTCATTGCAAGACTTTATTATTTGTTAAGCGTGACATTAAAAAAACCCGAGGAAAAGTCGACTTAATTCCTCTAGAAAAACGAAGGTTTTGAAAATAACCTTGAAAAAGACATGGAGTCGCTACCAATCTTTTTTGGCTAGGTGTGATCGGCCACCTATTAAAACTAGTTTTATAAAACATTTTAAAATTAATTAAAACATTTTTTAAAACCAATTTCAAGTCTGCGTTTTAAACCAGAGAAATCAAATAAGCGGGTTCGGGACTTGGTTACGTGTGGGGAAGGATTAGCACCCCACAACGCCCGTATAGAAAGGTACCTTATTAAAATGTGTGTTATCTCAAGTCTCGGTAAAAAGTCAATTTTTAATTTGGTATTTCAAGTTAATTCCCAATTTAAAGAAAAATAATTTCATTTTTTAATTGAAAATGATCCGAAATTTATAAATTCAAAAATTTTCTATATTCCCCAACTGATAACTCGTATAATTATATAGTTTTTAGTTATGTTTTATTATTGTTTTGTGTCAAATACGAGTTATTATTGCTTAGTCTAATTGTGTTTATGATCTTTTATATTTTTATGTAATTTGGTGTTTTTTCACGAGTTTCTTTGAGTGATTTCAGATTACTAGGTTAAATCAACAATTAAGGGCAAATCCAGTTCAGTTCCAGTTCCGACACCTTTTTCCATATCAGCTATATCTGGAGTTTCACTGAAGCAATAAGGCTGAAATTTTAACCGTGCAAAGTTAAGAGGCATATCTATCTTTTTCATGTTTTACACTTCTTGAAACGGAGTCGTTTTCCCTAGCGAAATCGACCATCAAGTTGGCTGATGTGCAATGACGTCTATGCTGACCTGTTTTGGTATTTTGACCATATCTTCCGATCCATATGCGAAAATGATCTGATTCCAACGGCTATGGATCCGTAACTGATAGGGGTATATGTTTCTAGAAGACCATTTTATCAGATCGAGCTTCCAACATTGACAAAATCGACCATCAAGCTGGCTGATCAGAATTGTCATACAATATGACGAAAATTGTTAGAAAAATGCACCCACCTATTATACCTACCTTTGAAATTTGTAAAGCTTGTCTCTTGTCATTTAGCCCTCCAAAATGTGTATAAATAGAGGGCCTTGGATGAGTATTGGGAGACATTGATACATCGGTAGGATATTAGCCATTGTAATAAAATTCTCTAAGTTTTCTTTTTCTTTCCTTTCTCTAGTTTTCTTTTTCTTCTTACATTTCTTTTCATTTTATTCATATCTAGTATGTGTTGCTAATCATATTGTTGAGGTGATGAGGTGAAGCTTTTGGTAAATGCTAAGGTTAGTCTCTTAAACATGAGCTAAAATAAATCATCATTTAGTATAGATAATATTTTCTTTTGGTTTAAAATCATACTTACAAAGTAGGGATCTTGATTCATTATTGACAATGAAAATGGCACAATAAATGCTTGGTTTCATAACCTTGATTTGTTGTCGACATATACCTTGGCATAAGGAATGCTTGGACTCTTTTTATGAGTTTTGAGGACACCAAATGAACATAATATCATATGCTATGGACGTTGGACAATTTGCACTGAATTGCTAAACCTTCCGATTGGAACCTCCTTTATGTGTGGATTTCAATTGTGTAATAAAACAAGATTAATCTTAGCATAACACCAAGAGTGGATTCTCTAACCTCAACATCTTTTCTTATTGTTTTTTATATCTTGTTTAATTTCTTTTATATTTTGTTTATTTTGTTCTCTAATATCTTGTTTATCTTATTTTGTTGTTGATTCCCTAATATCTTGTTTACTTTCTTTGTCTTATATATTTATAAACTTATACTTACTAATACGCTTCCCTGTGGTTCGACCTCGGACACCCGAGAATTTATTACTTGAACATAACCTGCACTTGGGTTTACAACTCTTAATTGAGTCTCCATCAAGTTTTTGGCGCCGTTGCCGGGGAGGCAATACTAAGTATATAAGTTTATAAGTATATTTATTTTTATTGGCTGGTTATACCACCTAATTTGTATATTAACTTTGATTTATTTTGGCTGGTTATACCGCCTAATTTTCTATATATTTATATTTATATTGCATATTAACTTTGTTTTATTTTTATTGGCTGGTTATACCGCCTAATCTGTATATTAACTTTGTTTTATGCTTGTTTGGCGACTTGATTTTAGATCTCGTCGTTTAGTTAGATTTTATTGTGAAACTTTTTCAGGTAATCTTTCTAATACAACTCCTACCATGGCTGACAATGAAAGTGTTCATACTGAAGATGAGAACAGACAAGTACGCACCATGCGTGACTGCTTGCAACCAACTCGAAGCTCATCACCCTCTTGTTTTATTTTTCCTCTCAATGCAAACAACTCTCGTTTTAAACCAGGTATGATAGCTTTGCTTCCAAATTTCCATGGGTTAGAATCGGAAAGTGCTTACTCGTTTCTAAAAGACTTCGAAGATGTATGTGTCACCTTTAATGACCAACAATGCGCAAATGAAATTGTGAAGCTAAAATTATTTCCTTTTTATTTAAAAGATAAAGCAAAAATTTGGCTTCATAATTTAAAACCAAGGTCAATTGGCACATGGCAAGAATTACAAACTGAGTTTTTAAAGAAATTTTTCCCAGCACATAAAACTACTGCTTTGAAAAGACAGATTCAAAATTTCAATCAAAATCAAAATGAAGCATTTTTTCAGTGCTGGGAGCGTTTTAAAGATTTGTTAAGTTCTTGTCCACATCATGGTTTTGAAAAATGGCATCTTATTAGTTTCTTTTATGAAAGTTTAACTCCCGAAACTAAACAATTTGTTGAAACAATGTGTAACGGTGAGTTTCTGGAAAAAGAACCTGAAGAAGCCTTTGACTACCTAGACCATTTGGCAGATAACTCTCAAGCCTGGCACACAGATAATTCCTCTGAAAGTTCCAATAGATCTAATCTTGTTTCTAACAGAGGTAAATATCATTTTAGTCAAGAAGATGAGATAAAAGCTAAAGTAGCTAATTTGGCTAGAAAGATTGAAGCCATGGAACTTAGAGAAGTAAAAGAAGTCAAAACGGTTAAAAATGAAGAAAGTTGTGAAATTTGTGAAATCATGGGACACCCCACTTCTGAATGTCCAAACATTCCCATTCTTAAAGAAGCGTTGCATGATCATGTAAATTCCATAAACACATTTAAAAAGCCTTTTCCTTCTCCTTACTCTGAAACGTATAACCCTGAATGGAGAAATCATCCCAACTTCAGTTGGCGGAATAATAATCATGTTCAGGTACCACAATCTCAAAAGCCGGGCAACACTTTTTCCTATCAACCTTCACGTGTACAAACCTTGGAAGAGACATTGCAAGCATTCATGCAAACACAAGCAAATGTGTATAGCCAAACTTCACAGGACATCAATGAGATCAGAAACACCTTGTCCACATTGACAGCTTCATTATGCACTCAAGAAAAAGGTAAGTTTCCTGCTCAACCTCAGCCTAACCCTTATACTCAATGTCTTGTTTCTTGCTCCAATGAAACTCAACAGGAAAATGCCAGTTCTATCACAACTCTTCGAAGTGGAAAGGCAATTGACAAAAACTTTCCATCAAAAGACCAAGATCCTCCTTTCCCTCCTAAAAGTAATGGTAAGGATGATGGTAAGTCTGAACTTCTTGAAAATTTGGACAAAGAAAAAGGTATGCATCCTGCTCCTTTTCCTCAAAGGTTGCAAACAATAAAGAATTTGAATCAAAATGCAGAAATTTATGAACTTTTCAAACAAGTTAAGATTAACATTCCTTTATTGGATGCAATCAAACAAGTTCCATCTTATGCTAAATTTTTGAAAGACATGTGCACAGTTAAAAGGAAACATAATGTACAAAAGAACGCATTTCTGACGGAAAGTGTGAGCTCAATCATTCAGCACTTTACTCCACCAAAATTCAAAGATCCTGGATATCCAACAATCTCATGCATACTCGTATAATTATATAGTTTTTAGTTATGTTTTATTATTGTTTTGTGTCAAATACGAGTTATTATTGTTTAGTCTAATTGTGTTTATGATCTTTTATATTTTTATGTAATTTGGTGTTTTTCACAAGTTTCTTTGAGTGATTTCAGATTACTAGAATTAAGGGCAAATCCAGTTCAGTTCCAGTTCCAACACCTTTTTCTATATCAACTATATCTGGAGTTTCACTGAAGCAATAAGGCTGAAATTTTAACCGTGCAAAGTTAAGAGGCATATCTATCTTTTTCATGTTTTACACTTCTTGAAACGGAGTCGTTTTCCCTAGCGAAATCAACCATCAAGTTGGCTGATGTGCAATGACGTCTGTCCTGAGCAGTTTTCGCATTTTGACCATATCGTCCGATACACATCCGCAAATGAGCTGATTCAAATGGCTATGGATCACTAACGGATAGGGGAACATTTGTCTAGAAGACCATGTGATCAGATAAAGCCTCCAATATTGAAGAAATCGACCATCAAGTTGGCTGATGTGCAATGACGTCTATGCTGACCTGTTTTCGTATTTTGCCCATATCTTCTTTTCCACATCAGCAAATGAGCTGATTCCAACGGCTATGAATCAGTAACTCATAGGGGAACATTTTTCTAGAAGATCATGTGATCAGATCAGGCCTCCAAGATTGACAAAATCGACCATCAAGTTGGCTGATCAAAATGGTCATACAATATGACGAAAATTGTTAGAAAAATGCACCCACCTATTATACCTACCTTTGAAATTTGTAAAGCTTGTCTCTTGTCACTTAGCCCTCCAAAATGTGTATAAATAGAGGGCCTTGGATGATTGTAGAGGATGATATTGTACATAGGTAGGATATTAGCCATTTTAATAAAATTCTCTAAGTTTTCTTCTTCTTTCTTTTCTCTAGTTTTCTTTCTTTTCTCTAGTTTTCTTTTTCTTTAGAGAGAGCAAGAGGTTGGATAATTAATATTCTTCCTCTTCTTCTTTCTTTCTTTTATTTTCTTCTTAGATTTTCTTTAATTTTATGTTTATGTTTACAATGCCTATGCTAGGCTAAACTTCTATTTGGTTAAGGGTGATTTCAAAGCCCTAGACATGTTTTATAATTGATTTTCAGATTCTATCTATCATTAATTTTCTATCAAAGTTGCTTATGTTCTTCTACAAGAATTGTTCATGATGTTGTCTTGATTTGTTTAGGTGTACAACTAGATAGATCTTGATAATTATCTATTGCTAGTTTAGGAGTCTTGATCCGTGTAATTGTCTTGATTTCCTATTCATAAGTGGCAATTTGTGATTAATGATTATGGTCAAGTTTTCAATAATTGCAAAGTGGAACATAACCTAAGTTGAACAATCCGAGCTTATGTGTTTGTTGCTTAGATCAACCTATCTTTCTCATCATAAAGCTGCCATTAAATTGAACTTAGAGAGCTTATTCTAGGTTGTTTGATGGTTAGAGATTAAATAGAGAGCTTGTTCTATTTAACAACAAACTAAGGAAAGATTGGGATAACAGAGCTTGTTGTTATCTACGGTTGTTAACTTTGATAGTTGGTTAATGTTGATAGATATGAAATTGATTCTTAATGATGTCTAGTGGTGGAGAATGAAACCTTAACCATATTTTTCGTATTTGATTCGTCTTACTTACTTGTTTTCTTACTTTTCTCGTTTGCTTATTTTTAAGACTATATTTATTTTTATTGGCTGGTTATACCGCCTAATTTGTATATTAACTTTGTTTTATTTTTATTGGCTGGTTATACCGCCTAATTTGTATATTAACTTTGTTTTATTTTTATTGGCTGGTTATACCGCCTAATTTAGTATATATATTTTTATTGGCTGGTTATACCGCCTTGCATCTGATTCTTATTATTTACTTTAGTTTAAATCTGGCTTCAAAAACCCCTTTTCTTTTATTGTTCTTGAATTTAAGTTTTAAACTATTAACTTATAAACTAAAACCCAATCCCTGAGGACTCGACCCTTGCTAACTACTATACTTACAATTTATCTTTTTAGTGCAAGGTTAAATAAGATACACTCTTTTGGGTGCATCAAATTTTTGGCGCCGTTGCCGGGGATTGCTTTCTTTAGTTTATTTGTTACTTGGTTTATTCTTATTTTCAGTTCTAATTAGTTTTATTTTCTTGTAGATACAAGTTTTTCTTATCAAATTAAAAAAAAAAAACAATGGAATTGAGCAATCTAACACTTGAAGAGTTGGTGGCATACATGAACATGGAGAATCAACAAGCCAATCTCACCTCCCCAGTTCAACAATTGACCATGGGAGGATGTCAAGGCCATCAAGTGTTCCAAGACCAACAGTATGATCATTACTCAAACACTTACCATGAGGGATGGTGGGATCATACTAATTATGGCTACTCGAAAAATTACCAAGAAATAGATCCTTATGCCAATTACACTCATCCATCTAGCTTCAATCAATCATGGTCTCAAGAACCAGATCTTTTTCAACCACCACATATGACTCAAAACTCAGGTACTTCTTTAGAAGATCTTGTCTATTCTCTTGTTACTGATTCTTTGCAATTTCAACAGGAAACAAGGGCAAGCATCCAGAGTTTGGAAAAGCAAATGAGCCAATTGGCTAGTAGTATGGTGGGATGGGTAGCACAAAGATCTGAAGAACTCCCAGCCCAAACGATGGTTAACCCAAAGGAGAATGCTACTATTGTGATCTTGAAGAATGAGGAACAAGATGAGGATGAAACAAAATTAGAGATGGATTCTATTATTGAGGATAATGAAGCCAAAGATCCAAATAAGAGTATTTCGGCACCTGAGGTAACGTTTAAGGTTTCACTTTTTACTAATGTTTCTTCTCCACCTTTTCTTAGTAGATTTGCAAAGTTCAAGGAGGAAGAACATGAACAACACATGCCGGAAACCTTAAACAACTTGTTTGTGGAGGTCATTCAACAAGTATCAAAATATGCTCCATTCCTCGATGACATATGCACCACCAATGATGATGGAATAATACTTGTAATGGAGAATGCATCCACTGTTGTGCAAAGAAAGCTTCCTCTCAAACGCATAAATTTGGGAAATTTCATGTATGAGCCTGACAAGCCTAAAAAGCCAAGAAGGGGTGTTGGTTAGATTCAAAACACTAACTCAAGTGTTAATTGGGAAGGCAGCCCAGTTAAAGATGAAATTGCCAACCTTCCATATTCAGATTTGCTTTCTCTTTCTCTTTCTCTTTCTTTTCCTTTTCCTTTTATTATTTTTATTGTTTTTATTTTTATTTCTTATGTTTCTTTGTTAATTGTGTTTACTGTTTTTAAGTTCATTTAGGCTGCATAAGTTTCTTTTGTTTAATAGTTCTTTTCTCTTACATATAATTCTTGCATTGGGGGATAATAGCATTACATTAATGACAATGTAAGAATTATGTTTGGGGGGAAGAATTTAGGATTTTATTTAGAGTGTTTTGTTTTTGAGTCTTTTTATGTTGTTTTTCTTTCTCATCCTTGTTTTCAAAATAACTAGATGTAAATATAATTTTTAATTTTTTACCCCGGTTAAATGGCGGATAACGGTACTCCGTGATTATTTAAATCGGTTCCATCAGCTACCCACAAAACTGATATTGTATATAAATTTCTCTTCCAATTTCTCTTTCATTTTTTTTCATTTTTTTTTCAGGATGGATGATATTCTCACAAGATTGCAGAAACGATTTCCTCATTTTCCTCGAAATATTTTACTGAAGCTTTACCAAGTTCGATTTGAAAGATTAAGAATGCTTATGCACAAAGGGATTCCTGGAGACATACGTTGGATAATTGAAGCCAAGGTACGTGAAGATGAATATCTTCCTGTTTTACATTTACCAGGTACAGGTAGAAGCACTTTTGCAATGAAGCGACGAGCAAAGCGCATGAGTTCAAATTGCCACAAATGTGCACGATGGACGTGTAACGGTAAATGTCGTTCTATTGGGATTCCGTCCTCTAATCGAGATGATAAAATTGAATTCATTAAGGATGGACTGAGTAAGGAGAATTTGGGTAATATCCAACTTTCTCTTGAGACGCATCCTAGTGGAGATGTACAAAGAGAAATTCTTGATTTATGGCCGCAATTCCAAAGGGAATGGCAACATCTTGGGAATCTGATGTTAAAAGACCCTGTTTTCCAGCTTGTAAGAAAACTGGATGGGAAGCATATCCTCGACTCATAGAAGGCGTTTAAGCCGTTTCTGGACGTAAAACCAGAGGAAGATGTGAGCCACAATCACAACTACAATAAATGACTTCTCAGCTTTTGGTTTGATTTGCAATAACTTCATTTTGGTTTAATTTACGTGTTGTTCGATTTGTGTAATTATTCTCGGTTTTTTTTTTATTTGTCTTTTACGGTTGATTTTTTTCTTCTCTTTTTGATTTTCTTCCTGAAATCACGCAAAAATCTTTTGTTAGGTTAACATTTTCTTCTGACAGGTCAGATACACTTTCGGCGACATTATTACTCTTGTCTGATTCACTACTCAGTCCTCTATATATTACACCATGTACTCATTCTCTTTCAGGCACTCGAAAAAAAAAAAATGGAAAGTACTTCGTCCCAACGCATTAAAAAAAATTTGTGTCTTTGGAGGTGCTTATCCAGGGAAAAATAACATATTTGCTGATGAAGCCATAAGAGTTGGAGTAATACTTGCCCAACAAAAGATCCAGTTGATTTATGGAGGCGGTAGTACGGGTTTAATGGGAGCAGTCGCTACAGCAGCACACGCCGGAGGAAGTCCAGTTCTAGGAGTCGTGCCAAAACTATTCACAGGTTTTTGTGGACCTACCGTGGGTAAGGAAATACAAGTCTGGAGTATCCCTGAACGGATAACAATCATGTACCATTCTGCTGATGCATTCATTGCTTTACCAGGAGGTCTGGGTACATTGGAAGAAATAGCTTGCGTGGCTTCTTGGTCATCTTTGGTCACAAATAAGAAACCCATTGGTTTGCTTAATATTAATGGTTATTTTAGTAATTTGCTTTCATATTTAGATAATGCTGTGGATAATGGATTCATGTTTTCAGAGGCAAGGAGAACCATAATTTCTGCTGCAACCATTGAAGATTTACTCAAAAAGCTCAAAGCTTATGAGTGTTTATCTACTACGGTTGTTTCGCAAACGCTCGGAAAAAGAAAAAGAGATATGGACGAGCAAGGAGTGGATTGCACTTTGTCTTTGTGACATTATCTAACATTTTGTTTGTTGTGTCTCAGTTATAATAAGTGGTTAGCAACCTCTGCAGGTAATATCTCCTAAATCCTACCTTTAAAATTTGACATTGGGGACAATGTCATATTTTAGTATGGGGTAAGGGACATATTTTGCTAATTTAAAAAAAAAAAAAATTTGTTGTGTTTTAAGCCATTTAGAAGTATTCATTCTGAACAAGGTCTGAGTAAGGGAGACTTGAGACATACCTTGTCAGTTTGATTTCTTCTTTTCAAAAAAAAAAAAAAAAAGTTTGTTGTGTTTTAAGCAATTTAGAAGTATTCATTCTGAACAAGGTCTGAGTAAGGGAGACTTGAGACATACCTTGTCAGTTTGATTTTAATCTTTTTATGTTTACTTGTTAATTTTTGTTTAGTATTTTAGGATTATTTAAGTTGCATGGTTTTGTTTTGTTTTGAGTCTTAGTTATTCCTATTCTTATGTTATTAGTTCTTTTCTCTTACACATGATTCTTTCATTTGTGTTAATAGACTTACATTGAGGACAATGTAAGAATTAAGTGTGGGGGGAATGATTTAGGATTTCTTTTATTTTTGTCTACTATTTTTTTTTTTGAGTCTTTATTATTATTATTTTTAGTGTGTTTTTGTTCCTTTTTAATACAATGATGAGATATGAATTGCATAGGTCTAAACTGGTTACTAGTGAGAAGATTTTCATGAGAATTAAGCTTGATACTAATTTTTATGAGCCAATGTTAATATGATATGTTGATTGAGAAAGAAGCATGTTTAGACTTAAAACTGACTTGTATAATCATCATTGTGAGTTTTTGAGCCTAAAATGATTGATGCATTATACAAATCAATCTAATTTCTTTCTTGAGTGCTCTTATGATTACATGATTCTCTAGAACTTGCTTTAAACCGTTTGAGACTATATTGATGCATGTGACAACATGAATATGATAGAGGCATTAGGATTTTTAGCCAGGGCCAAACAGCCATCTCTTATTGATGTTCCAAGAGAACACACCCTTAGTGAACCAATTTGAGCCTACATTGAATAAGCTATCTCTTTGGTAACCATAACTTGTCCCTAACCTAAATATACTTATATCCTTACCCTTGTTCTAAAGATGGATTATATATTTTGAGACATATTGCAAAAAACAAGGGATATTTTTAGTTGAAAATTTGGGTTAGAAACAAAAGATAAGTGTGGGGGAAGAAAAGAAACAGTCAAGAGAAAAATAAAGGGATCATTGTTAAATACATTCCCATATTCAAAAAAAAAAAAAAATCTTCTCTTGAACTTCTAGTTAAAGTAAAGAAAAAGATGTTACAAAGTTGGTTAGAATGAAGCAAAGGCTCAACATGAATATTTAGCCTATATGACTATGTACTTGTAAAGAGTTTTGAGAAGTTTCTTTGTATGATCTTATTATGTCTCTAAACTTTATGAACTCTTTGGAACCTTTGTGATATCTTTATCCTTTTGTTCTTCAACCACATTACAAACCCCTTGGCCCCATTACAACCTTGATTAAAGACCTCTTGATTCATGAAGTTGTATGATCTAAATAGTGGAGAATAGGTGGACAAGCAAGAATATGGTAGAACTGTTTTCATGAGATTGATTGAGTGTAAACACTTCACCACTACTTTAAAGAGTGAAAATCATGAGGGTATCCCATGTGAGAAGTTGAGATTAAATTTGAACATGCACTATTTTGATTGAGATATGTTATGTTAATATTGGCTTAACTCAAATAATTTACATTCAAGCATGATTTTTTGTGAAATTCTTTAAGCTATTGATTAGTTTATAAGACTTGTTCAAAGATTATCTCTAAGTGTATTGAAAGGATTAGGAATAAATATTTTTAGTATATGTAGTTTATTTATAGTTTAGTTTTTCAATGTTTGTGGGTATCGTTCTAGCAAACCCTCACGAGACTAAACTCGTCCACTAGGGACACCTAGGGGTTTAAAGGCTTGTGTCACATGCTAAGTGCCACCGTGATTTCCTACGAAAATGGATTAGATTAGATTTTCTTATTTTATTTTTATTGAGTCGTTGCTAGGGACTAGCAACAATCTAAGTGTGGGGGTGTGATAACTCGTATAATTATATAGTTTTTAGTTATGTTTTATTATTGTTTTGTGTCAAATACGAGTTATTATTGTTTAGTCTAATTGTGTTTATGATCTTTTATATTTTTATGTAATTTGGTGTTTTTCACAAGTTTCTTTGAGTGATTTCAGATTACTAGAATTAAGGGCAAATCCAGTTCAGTTCCAGTTCCAACACCTTTTTCTATATCAGCTATATCTGGAGTTTCACTGAAGCAATAAGGCTGAAATTTTAACCGTGCAAAGTTAAGAGGTATATCTATCTTTTTCATGTTTTACACTTCTTGAAACGGAGTCGTTTTCCCTAGCGAAATCAACCATCAAGTTGGCTGATGTGCAATGACGTCTGTCCTGAGCAGTTTTCGCATTTTGACCATATCGTCCGATACACATCCGCAAATGAGCTGATTCAAACGGCTTTGGATCACTAACGGAGAGGGGAACATTTGTCTAGAAGACCATGTGATCAGATAAAGCCTCCAATATTGAAGAAATCGACCATCAAGTTGGCTGATGTGCAATGACGTCTATGCTGACCTGTTTTCGTATTTTGCCCATATCTTCTTCTCCAGATCAGAAAATGAGCTGATTCCAACGGCTATGAATCAGTAACTCATAGGGGAACATTTTTCTAGAAGATCATGTGATCAGATCAGGCCTCCAAGATTGACAAAATCGACCATCAAGTTGGCTGATCAAAATGGTCATACAATATGACGAAAATTGTTAGAAAAATGCACCCACCTATTATACCTACCTTTGAAATTTGTAAAGCTTGTCTCTTGTCATTTAGCCCTCCAAAATGTGTATAAATAGAGGGTCTTCGATGATTGTAGAGGATGATATTGTACATAGGTAGGATATTAGCCATTTTAATAAAATTCTCTAAGTTTTCTTCTTCTTTCTTTTCTCTAGTTTTCTTTCTTTTCTCTAGTTTTCTTTTTCTTTAGAGAGAGCAAGAGGTTGGATAATTAATATTCTTCCTCTTCTTCTTTCTTTCTTTTATTTTCTTCTTAGATTTTCTTTAATTTTATGTTTATGTTTACAATGCCTATGCTAGGCTAAACTTCTATTTGGTTAAGGGTGATTTCAAAGCCCTAGACATGTTTTATAATTGATTTTCAGATTCTATCTATCATTAATTTTCTATCAAAGTTGCTTATGTTCTTCTACAAGAATTGTTCATGATGTTGTCTTGATTTGTTTAGGTGTACAACTAGATAGATCTTGATAATTATCTATTGCTAGTTTAGGAGTCTTGATCCGTGTAATTGTCTTGATTTCCTATTCATAAGTGGCAATTTGTGATTAATGATTATGGTCAAGTTTTCAATAATTGCAAAGTGGAACATAACCTAAGTTGAACAATCCGAGCTTATGTGTTTGTTGCTTAGATCAACCTATCTTTCTCATCATAAAGCTGCCATTAAATTGAACTTAGAGAGCTTATTCTAGGTTGTTTGATGGTTAGAGATTAAATAGAGAGCTTGTTCTATTTAACAACAAACTAAGGAAAGATTGGGATAACAGAGCTTGTTGTTATCTACGGTTGTTAACTTTGATAGTTGGTTAATGTTGATAGATATGAAATTGATTCTTAATGATGTCTAGTGGTGGAGAATGAAACCTTAACCATATTTTTCATATTTGATTCGTCTTACTTACTTGTTTTCTTACTTTTCTCGTTTGCTTATTTTTAAGACTATATTTATTTTTATTGGCTGGTTATACCGCCTAATTTGTATATTAACTTTGTTTTATTTTTATTGGCTGGTTATACCGCCTAATTTGTATATTAACTTTGTTTTATTTTTATTGGCTGGTTATACCGCCTAATTTAGTATATATATTTTTATTGGCTGGTTATACCGCCTTGCATCTGATTCTTATTATTTACTTTAGTTTAAATCTGGCTTCAAAAACCCCTTTTCTTTTATTGTTCTTGAATTTAAGTTTTAAACTATTAACTTATAAACTAAAACCCAATCCCTGAGGACTCGACCCTTGCTAACTACTATACTTACAATTTATCTTTTTAGTGCAAGGTTAAATAAGATACACTCTTTTGGGTGCATCAATCCTCCTTTCCCTCCTAAAAGTAATGGTAAGGATGATGGTAAGTCTGAACTTCTTGAAAATTTGGACAAAGAAAAAGGTATGCATCCTGCTCCTTTTCCTCAAAGGTTGCAAACAATAAAGAATTTGAATCAAAATGCAGAAATTTATGAACTTTTCAAACAAGTTAAGATTAACATTCCTTTATTGGATGCAATCAAACAAGTTCCATCTTATGCTAAATTTTTGAAAGACATGTGCACAGTTAAAAGGAAACATAATGTACAAAAGAAAGCATTTCTGACGGAAAGTGTGAGCTCAATCATTCAGCACTTTACTCCACCAAAATTCAAAGATCCTGGATATCCAACAATCTCATGCATCATTGGAAACACTAGAATAGAACGTGCATTGCTTGATCTTGGTGCTAGTGTTAATCTTTTGCCTTTTTCTGTTTATCAACAGTTAGGTTTAGGTGAACTCAAGGAAACACCTGTTACACTTCAACTAGCTGATCGTTCTGTAAAAATTCCTCGAGGGATAGTTGAAGATGTTTTGGTTCAAATTGATAATTTTTACTTCCCTGTTGATTTTATTGTTTCGGACACACATCCTGTTTCAAATCCAAATGTTCAAATTCCTGTTATATTAGGCCGTCCATTTCTTGCAACTTCTAATGCTCTGATAAATTGCAGGAATGGTATTTTGAACATTTCTTTTGGAAATATGACTTTAGAATTAAATGTGTTCAACATTTGCAAGCAACCTGGTGATGATTCAGAAGTACATGAAGTGGATTTCATTGAAGAACTTGTTCATGAACATCTCACCACTACCACATTCCATGATCCTTTAGAAGCTTATTTAATTGAATGTGAGTTTGATAATGCTTCAGAAATTTCACACACTGATTCTTTGTTAAATTCTTTTCAGGATAAGCATTGTTGGAAACAAAAGTTTGAGGAACTTCCATCACTCACAAATGTCACTGTACCATCAACTATTGAACCACCCAAGCTGGATTTAAAACCATTGCCATCCGAGTTAAAATATTCCTTTTTGGGTGAGAATGAAACTTTTCCAGTCATAATTTCTTCACATCTTGATGAACTACAAGAAGGTAAGTTGTTACAACTTTTGAAGATGCACAAAAATGCATTAGGATGGACCTTAGCTGACATAAAGGGAATAAGCCCATTAATCTGCACACATAATATTTATTTAGAGGAAAATGCTAAACCCTCTAGACAAATGCAACGAAGGCTTAATCCTAATATGAAAGAAGTAGTGAGAAATGAAGTCATTAAACTTCTAGATAATGGAATCATTTATCCTATCTCTGATAGCAAATGGGTAAGTCCTACTCAAGTCGTACCTAAGAAATCTGGAATTACTGTAGTTAAAAATGAAAACAATGAATTAATTCCAACTAGGACTGTTACTAGTTGGCGCATGTGCATTGACTATAGGAAACTTAACTCAGTGACGAGGAAAGATCATTTCCCTTTGCCTTTCATGGATCAAATCTTAGAAAGAGTTGCAGGGCATGAGTTTTATTGTTTTCTAGATGGATATTCTGGGTATAATCAAATTGCCATTGCACTTGAGGACCAAGAGAAAACCACTTTTACATGTCCTTTTGGTACTTTTGCATATCGTAGAATGCCATTTGGATTATGTAACGCCCCTGCCACATTTCAAAGATGCATGCTTAGTATTTTTAGTGACATGATTGAACATAATCTTGAGATTTTCATGGATGATTTTTCTGTTTCTGGTGATTCATTTGATGATTGCTTAGCCAATTTGAAAAATGTATTGATTAGGTGTGAAGAAAAAAATCTTGTTCTTAATTGGGAAAAATGTCATTTCATGGTCACTAAAGGTATTGTACTAGGTCACATTGTTTCTGCAAAAGGGATTGAGGTAGACAAGTCAAAAATTGAATTGATTGCTAATCTACCCACACCAAAGACAGTAAAGGACATTAGGTCATTCTTGGGACATGCAGGTTTTTATAGAAGATTCATAAAAGATTTTAGCACGATATCTAAACCTCTATGTAATCTTTTAATGAAAGACACTGCATTTGAATGGACTAAAGATTGTGAAGATGCTTTTGAAAAACTCAAAAATATGCTCACTACTGCTCCTATTATGAGATCTCCTGATTGGTCCTTACCATTTGAAATAATGTGTGATGCTAGTGACTATGCTGTTGGTGCTGTGTTAGGACAAAAGAAAGATAATAAACCACATGTAATTTACTATGCAAGTAAAACTTTAAATAGAGTCCAAATGAATTATTCCACTACAGAAAAGGAATTACTTGCAGTTGTTTTTGCATTGGATAAATTCAGATCTTACCTTGTTGGATCATCAATTGTTGTCTTTAGTGATCATGCAGCTTTAAAATATCTTCTCTCTAAGAAGGATGCAAAACCTAGGTTGCTGAGGTGGATCCTTTTGCTGCAAGAATTTGACATCACCATTCGAGATAAAAAAGGAGTAGAAAATGTGGTGGCTGATCATTTATCAAGACTTGTTTGTGATGAATCTTTTGGAACCTCACCAATAAATGATACTTTTCCTGATGAACAACTTCTAATTGTCTCCACGACACCTTGGTTTGCTGACATTGCTAATTTTCTTGCTACAGGAAAAATTCCTTCTCAATGGAGCCCCCAAGATAAAAGGAAGTTTCTGAATGAGGTAAAGAAGTTCTATTGGGATGACCCTTACTTGTTCAAATATTGTCCTGATCAGATTTTTCGAAGATGCATTCCCGACAATGAGGTAAGTAGTGTAATTAAGTTTTGTCATTCCGAGGCATGTGGTGGTCATTTTTCATCAAAGAAAACTGCTGCAAAAATTTTACAGTGTGGATTTTACTGGCCAACTTTATTCAAAGATGCACATAATTTTTGCAAGTCATGTGAAAGTTGTCAAAAATTAGGTTCCATTTCGAAAAGAAACATGATGCCTTTGAACCCAATTCTTGTAATTGAAAATTTTGACTGTTGGGGTATTGATTTCATGGGACCATTTCCACCATCTTTTGGTTTCTTATACATTTTAGTTGCAATAGATTATGTTTCAAAGTGGATTGAGGCAATTCCATGTCGAAATAATGATCACAAAACAGTGATTAAATTTTTAAAAGAAAATATTTTGAGTCGATTTGGAATTCCTCGATCTATCATAAGTGATGGGGGAACACATTTTTGCAACAAGGTTTTTGAAACATTAATGAAGAAATATGCCATTACACACAAAGTTGCAACCCCTTATCACCCGCAGACAAATGGACAGGTAGAATTAGCAAATAGGGAGATTAAACAAATTTTGGAAAAGACGGTTAATCCAAATCGCAAAGATTGGTCTCTTAGACTTAACGATGCATTATGGGCCTATCGAACAGCTTTTAAAACAGCATTGGGCATGTCTCCTTATAGGCTGGTTTATGGAAAACCTTGTCATTTACCTGTGGAACTTGAGCATAAAGCATATTGGGCCATTAAAATGTTCAACTCAAACCTTGATGACGCTTCTAATTTACGGAAATTACAAATAAATGAACTTGAAGAACTCAGAAATGATGCATATGAGAATTCTAAAATTCATAAAGAAAGAACTAAAGCCTTTCATGACAAGTTAATTTCAAGAAAAACATTTGATGTTGGGCAAAAAGTTCTACTTTATAATTCTAGACTTCACATATTTCCTGGTAAGTTGAGATCAAGATGGACTGGCCCATTTGTGGTTAAACATGTGTATCATTATGGAGCAGTTGACATTGAGAATCCTAAAAATGGTAACGTATTCAAGGTAAATGGACAAAGACTCAAACTCTTTTTGGAAAATCATGTTACTCAAGAAGAGGTTGTTTTTCTTTCTGATCCTTGTTTTGAAAATAACTAGATGTAAATATAATTTTTACTAATCTTCAAAAAAAAAAAAAAAGTTTGTTGTGTTTTAAGTAATTTAGAAGTATTCATTCTGAACAAGGTCTGAGTAAGGGAGACTTGAGATACCTTGTCAGTTTGATTTTAATCTTTTTATGTTTACTTGTTAATTTTTGTTTAGTATTTTAGGATTATTTAGGTTGCATGAGTTTGTTTTGTTTTGTGTCTTAGTTATTCCTATTCTTATGTTTTTAGTTCTTTTCTCTTACACATGATTCTTTCTTTTAGGTTAATAGACTTACATTGAGGACAATGTAAGAATTAAGTGTGGGGGGAATGATTTAGGATTTCTTTTATTTTTGTCTACTATTTTTTTTATGAGTCTTTATTATTATTTTTAGTGTGTTTTAGTTCCTTTTCAATACTATGATGAGATATGAATTGCATAAGTCTAAAACAGATTTATTAGTGAGAAGATTTTCATGAGAATTGAACTTGATATCAATCTTTTTATGAGCCAATGTTAATATGATATGTTGATTGAGAAAGAAGCATGTTTAGACTTAATCTGACTTGTATAATCATCCTTGTGAGTTTTTGAGCCTATAATGATTGACGCATTATACAAATCAATCTAATTTCTTTCTTGAGTGCTCTTATGATTACATGATTCTCTAGAACTTGCTTTAGACCTTGTTGAGACTATATTGATGCATGTGACAACATGAATATGATAGAGGCATTAGGATTTTTAGCTAGGGCCAAACAGCCATCCCTTATTGATGTTCCAAGAGAACACACCCCTAGTGAGCCAATTTGAGCCTACATTGAATAAGCTATTTATTTGGTAACCACAACTTACACCTAGCCTAAATATAACCCTTGTTCTAAAGATGGATTATATATTTTGAGACATATTGAAAAAAAAAAAAAAAACAAGGGATATTTTTAGTTAAAAATTTGGGTTGGAAACAAAAGATAAGTGTGGGGGAAGAAAAGAAAAGAAAAAGTCAAGAGAAAAAGAAAGGGATCATTGTCAAATACATTCCCATATTAAAAAAAAAATCTTCTCTTGAACTTCTAGTTAAAGTAAAGAAAAAGATGTTACAAAGTTGGTTAGAATGAAGCAAAGGCTCAACATGAATATTTAGCCTATGTTATTATGTGCTTTATAAGAGTTTTGAGAAGTTTTATTTGTATGATCTTATTATGTCTCTAAACTCTATGAACTCTTTGGAACCTTTGTGATATCTTTATCCTTTTGTTCTTTAACCACATTATAACCCTTTGGCCCCATTACAACCTTGAAAAAAGACCTCTTGATTTATGAAGTTGTATGATCTAAATAGTGGAGAATAGGTGGACAAGCAAGCATATGGTAGAACTGTTTTCATGAGATTGATTGAGTGTAAACACTTTACCACTACTTTAAAGAGTGAAAATCATGAGAGTATAGTGAGAAGTTGAGATTAAGTTGAATATGCACTATTTTGATTGAAATATGTTATGTTAATGTTGGCTTAACTCATTTATTTACATTCAAGCATGATTTTTTGTGAAATTCTTTGAGCTATTGATTAGTTTATAAGACTTGTTCAAGGATTGTCTCTAATTTATATTGAAAGGATTAGGAGTAGATATTTTTAGTGTATGTAGTTTACTTATATTTTAGTTTTTCAATGTTTGTGGGTATCGTTCTAGCAAACCCTCACGAGACTAAACTCGTCCACTAGGGACACCTAGGGGTTTAAAGGCTTGTGTCACATGCTAAGTGCCACCGTGATTTCCTACGAAAATGGATTAGATTAGATTTTCTTATTTTATTTTTATTGAGTCGTTGCTAGGGACTAGCAACAATCTAAGTGTGGGGGTGTGATAACTCGTATAATTATATAGTTTTTAGTTATGTTTTATTATTGTTTTGTGTCAAATACGAGTTATTATTGCTTAGTCTAATTGTGTTTATGATCTTTTATATTTTTATGTAATTTGGTGTTTTTTCACGAGTTTCTTTGAGTGATTTCAGATTACTAGGTTAAATCAACAATTAAGGGCAAATCCAGTTCAGTTCTAGTTCCGACACCTTTTGCCATATCAGCTATATCTGGAGTTTCACTGAAGCAATAAGGCTGAAATTTTAACCGTGCAAAGTTAAGAGGCATATCTATCTTTTTCATGTTTTACACTTCTTGAAACGGAGTCGTTTTCCCTAGCGAAATCGACCATCAAGTTGGCTGATGTGCAATGACGTCTATGCTGACCTGTTTTGGTATTTTGACCATATCTTCCGATCCACATGAGAAAATGATCTGATTCCAACGGCTATGGATCCGTAACTGATAGGGGTATATTTTTCTAGAAGACCATTTTATCAGATCGAGCTTCCAACATTGACAAAATCGACCATCAAGCTGGATGATCAGAATTGTCATACAATATGACGAAAATTGTTAGAAAAATGCACCCACCTATTATACCTACCTTTGAAATTTGTAAAGCTTGTCTCTTGTCATTTAGCCCTCCAAAATGTGTATAAATAGAGGGCCTTGGATGAGTATTGGGAGACATTGATACATTGGTAGGATATTAGCCATTGTAATAAAATTCTCTAAGTTTTCTTTTTCTTTCCTTTCTCTAGTTTTCTTTTTCTTCTTACATTTCTTTTCATTTTATTCATATCTAGTATGTGTTGCTAATCATATTGTTGAGGTGATGAGGTGAAGCTTTTGGTAAATGCTAAGGTTAGTCTCTTAAACATGAGCTAAAATAAATCATCATTTAGTATAGATAATATTTTCTTTTGGTTTAAAATCATACTTACAAAGTAGGGATCTTGATTCATTATTGACAATGAAAATGGCACAATAAATGCTTGGTTTCATAACCTTGATTTGTTGTCGACATATACCTTGGCATAAGGAATGCTTGGACTCTTTTTATGAGTTTTGAGGACACCAAATGAACATAATATCATATGCTATGGACGTTGGACAATTTGCACTGAATTGCTAAACCTTCCGATTGGAACCTCCTTTATGTGTGGATTTCAATTGTGTAATAAAACAAGATTAATCTTAGCATAACACCAAGAGTGGATTCTCTAACCTCAACATCTTTTCTTATTGTTTTTTATATCTTGTTTAATTTCTTTTATATTTTGTTTATTTTGTTCTCTAATATCTTGTTTATCTTATTTTGTTGTTGATTCCCTAATATCTTGTTTACTTTCTTTGTCTTATATATTTATAAACTTATACTTACTAATACGCTTCCCTGTGGTTCGACCTCGGACACCCGAGAATTTATTACTTGAACATAACCTGCACTTGGGTTTACAACTCTTAATTGAGTCTCCATCACCAACAAAAGTGACAAAATATTGGAATTTTTATTAGTTTGAAAAACTTTCCGAATCATTCTCGTTTTAAAGAAGATATTTCGTTATTAATGATGATTGATGATATCCTCCCCAGCAAACCCGACAGAGAACTCATGAATTATTTTAAGTCAGGAATATCTTTATTTTATTGAAAATCATTATCTTTTTCAAAAAAAAAAATATTAATATGAATATGTGTGACATAAATAAAATGACATAGCAAAGTCTAGTTAATATAATGCAACCTAAATGGTATGATATAATTTAAATGTCTTAGCATATTTTAAATGAAATGAAATATCCTAAGTCATATGATATATTCTAAATGAAATGACCTAGGTAACATGATATATTCTATATGAAATGTAATATCCTAAATGACTTAATATATTCTAAATGAAATGAAATGACCTAGGTAACATAATATATTCTATATGAAATGAAATATCCTAAGTCACATGATATATTCTAAATGGAATAAAATGATTTAAATGTCATAGCAAATATAAATGATATGGCATATAATCTAAATGATATGAAATGACATGAAGTAAAAAATAGTGCTAACATATAATATGCATGAAAATAAAAATAAAAATAATAATGCATGAACATAGCATATGCTAAATAATGTGACAAAAATAAATGACTAAATAAAAAGCATAGGATAGCATGAAATATTCAAAATCATGTAACAATTAATATAATATAAAAAATTTAAATCAAAGATAATAACACCATCATAAAAATTAAACATAGCAAAAATCACATATTATATAGTATGCATGAATTTGGAAAATACAATGCATGAGAATGTATTTTTTCCTTTAATTAAGAAAATCCGTATATCTAAAAAGATATCCGGCTACCTTAGGAAAATATATCAAATTAAATATTCTAAATCCAAAATACTTTGTGATTGTTTGAAAATAATTTTGAAAAGCTTAGATTAAAAATAAAAACTTAGCTAAACCCTTTTTAAATGGCTCTAATTTCCTAAGTTTAAAATCCCGAACTTGACCACCCTTAACCCGAGATTTAAAAAATCATTTTTAGAGTTTAAAAAGGCTTAGAAACTACCCTAAGTCAGTAGCTAAACTTCCTAATCAGCCCCTTCTAAGTAACTTAACCAAAACAGAAAAATGATTTTCCTTCAAATTCAATTATGCAATTTTAAAGCCCGATTTTTTACCCTATTTTTAAAAATTTTTAAAAATCTAAAAAAAATACTGGAGACTCAGGACATATAATAAAACTTGGAAAAAAATTGGCTTAATTTTTTGATTAAAGATAAATTCCCAGAAAAATCGGAAAAGTATGAGTACTGGGTGAAAAAACTGTTTTGCCAAAACACATTTTTTTGCCTTTGATAAAATCATTTAAAAATAAAAAAAAAATGTTAGAGACTCTCCTAAGGACTCACAAACAGTAGCTAACACTTTTGAAAATTTAGCCTAAAATGGGCTAAGTAAAAAAAAATCACAAAGGTAGAATAATCAATTTGACAACTCTTTAATTTAACACAAGTATGCTCTTTAACACAAGTATGCTCAAAATGAGCATGACTTTGAACCATTGATTGATCTAAGTCATAAATCAAGTGGAAATGACATGAAATGCATGAAAATACAGCAAATATGATGCATGATATGCATGATTTAAAACCTAAATGACATGAAAAATGCATGGCATCAATAAAATGACCTAGACCTAAATGAACTTGCATAGCATTTAATGTAACCTAGGTCTAAAATGCATGAATATGCATGGCAAAGCAAACCAATCCTAAACCTAAAGAATGCATGGCAATAACACAAATATATAGTATGCTTAAATAAAATACACAACCAAATATTATGAAAATGCAAACCTATCAACTAACATAACAAAAATGCACACACAAAGCATACAACATGAATGTGGCCGAATGGTCTCATGCTTAAAATGAGCATGGCATTTTCACAAACACATGATATACTAACATGCATAGCTAAAAAAATAATGCTCAAATCATGCAAATATAAAGTAAAGACATGAAAACCAATAGGCATTTTCACAAACACATGGATTACAAAATGTAAAACATAAACAAACTTAAATATTTTGAAAACAGAAAATAAAAAATGCAAGACAAGTAAAATAAACATGATAACAAGATAATAGACTCAAAAATGGAAACAAGCAAGCAACCAAATTAAAACAAGCTTCATGTTTATGTATTAGAAGAAGATTTAAAGCATCAAAACTTGTTAAATATCAAGAATAACATAAAATAAAAATGCAAACAGCAACTACACTAAAACAATAGGCCATTCGGCCACTTAGAGAAAAATAGAAAAAAATTGATTTTCCATAGTTTTTCAAGAAAGCATGAAGGAAGAACTTGAACAGAAAGCTTAAAAACACTTATTGTAAAATCAAAATCAAAAGAAACTCACCAAATATCAAATGAAAACAGCAAATCAAGAATGGAAAATCAAAGAAAGTGCAAGAGTATGGTGCTTAAAGCAACCTCTAGAAGCTATATTGCAAGCTTTTTCTCTGATGCACTCAAAAGAGTATATCTTATTTAATTCCTTGCACTAAAAATAATATCAATTGTAAATATAGTAGTTAGCAAGGGTCGAGTCCTCAGGGATTGGGTTTTAATTTATAAGTTATTAGTTTATCACTTAAGTTCAAAGAAAATAAAAGAACCTATTAGTCTCCTCAAAAGATTCTCATAGTTTGTGGCTCAAAAGATGGTATTTATAGAGTATTAAAGTCTTGAAAACCCTTTCTTGCTCTTCAAGAAAACTAGGAGTCAAAATATGGCAAGTTTGGACTTTTTGCGTATTTTTGCGATTTTGCAATTTTTCTCGGTTTTTACACGGATTTGAGGATAGAAACTCGGCGCCGCAGCCTAGGGCCGTGTCCCCAAGTTGCTGTCTTCTATGATTTTTCTCCATGACTTCGGTTTCGCGACTGATGCACTATCTCGCACTTCATCGACTGATTTGGATGACCATCCATTGTCCGATTTAGGAGTGTAAACTATCGTTGGAAAGGTACTCAAGTCAGATTCAAAATTCAAGAAGGAAGTTTCTTCAAATAATGAATTTAACATAACTATTTTCTTGAAACAAGCTCCGGAGGTCAGATCTGCCTGATCATCTAGCACTAAGAAATTGATCTTTTTGACTCCCAAATCTTCTTCCATCTTATGATTGTGACTTTATAAGCTCTTTATCATCATAATTGATATGTTTTGACTTCATCTCTTCAAAAATACCTATAATTCATAAAAATATAATAATTTGTCAAGGAACTTAAGAATTAAAGCACAAAGTATAAGGAAATAATACATGAAAATCTATGCAATTAAGCACTTATCATTCTCTTCTAACTTTCTTTTCTTTTCTAAACTTTTCTTTTTTCCTTTCAACAATGGAGAGAAAAATCAGCCAAAAACAAGAGAGAATAGAGAGTGAATAGCTAGCGAATGAAAGAGAGAGTCCCCCTTCCTTGTAGTGGTCGAATGGCCCTTCTCTTGCTAGGATGTTGTCATCTTTTCTTCAACCAAGTTTGATCCAAAGGCTATTGATCCAAGATGTTTAAAATATAAAATTATCACCCTTAAATTAGGCAATCAGCTATCCACAATTACAGCTGTTCAAGAATCTTAAGTCATTATGTTGACACTCTCCCTCTTCATGCATTGGTCTATGTGGCTTAATTGCAAAGGCTTGATAAAAAAAAATTACTACCTTCCTCTTCATTGTTGGCCTTTTAATTAAAAATCAGAAAATATTTTCCATCCTTTGGGCCTTGTCCAGCTGATCCCTTATCTTCCAGCCCATGCTTTATTTTTTTAAAAGGCAAGAAAAGCCCTTTTCGATTTCTTGGGTAAAATAACATTTTTGCCCCCCCGAACATAAATAAATAGAAAACGGACTCCAAATTCAAATTTTATTTTTTCAATACTTTCAAAATAATAAAACAATGAATTTTGGAGGTTTTCAAAATTTTTCGAGCCCATTTCTATTTATTTGGATTTTTTTCCCAAAATTACCCTTTTGTGCTCTAAAACTTTACCATTTTTTAAACGAGCTTCAAATCCAAATTTTTCTTCACCAATCTCTTCCAAATAATTTAAAAGTATGATCTGGAAGTTTTCATAATTTTTGGAACTCGTTTGGTATTTTTTTGGGATTTATCTGCTTGAATTACTACATAGTGGGCCCGAGATTTGGCAATTTTGCAAACGAACTTCGAATTCGGATTTTCTTTCGCCAATATCTTCCAAATAATTTAAGAACGAGATCCACAAATTTTTAGAATTTTTGGAGTTCATTTTCTATTTTTTCAGGATTTATCTTCTTGAATTTCTGCATAGGGGACTCGAGATTTGGCCATTTCGCAAACGAACTCCGAATCAAGAAATTTCTTCACCAATCTCTTCGAAATGATTTAAGAATGAGATCTGCAATTTTTCAGAATTTTTGGAGTTCATTTGCTATTTTTCCCAAATTTTCCAATTTTGCCCTTTTGCCTTCGAAACCCGGTTTTGCTCAAAACAAGTCCGATTTTCAGATTTTCTTAAACTGAGCCTTGGGATATCCTTGTTCAATCACAACTCATCCATTATGGGCTTTAGTCTTATCGAATTGGGCAATTTCTGTAATTCTTCCAAATTTCACCGAAATCCACCAAAAACCCTAATTCTCGATTTTTTTTTTCGGATTGACTTTTCTTTCAGTTTTTCTTCCAAGTGACTTCTCCATTACCCTTAGTCAGTGCTTATCTTTGATTTGGAAATTTCAATTTTGACCAATTTGATCGTTTAAGCACTTTTCCCCAAATTTCCCGAACTAGGGTTTCCTTTCTACTAAATCTCCGTAACCCAACTTCCGAACTCCATATCTTTCAATGTAGACCTCAGATTGTCAAAATTCTTTCGCCATTTTTCAATTAAACTTCAAATCTTGATTTTGAGAGTGGGTTGACTTTTTCAATAGTTGACTTTTCAAGGTTGACTTTTTGGGGTTGACTTTTTCAATTTTGTTTTTTTACGCTCACCTTCTTAGACTAAGTCTCGGAGTACCGCCTGCAGGATGAAAAAAAATCTTTTTACATTCTGAAACATTAATTTAGGAAGAAAACATACTTGTTTTAGTGGTTCGGACAAAATTAGTTGTCTACAGCTGCCCCTTTGTGGCTATTGCTGAGAATCAAGAATCAGACAAAGATAAACAAACACTAATTTTGTCCGGTTAGTGAAATCACATGTGAAGAGAAAGGAAAGGGGGTTTCTTTTTTCTTTTTATTTTTTTTGTTGAAAAAAAGCTGTAAATAGAAGATATTGTCCTTAAATTGAATTCCCTGACTAATCAAGGCTCGACCCGTCTTAAGGAAACGAGTTTGATTTGCAAAAGAAGAAAAGACCTCGACGATGGTCTCAAGGGCTTTACCTGTCTTGTGCTAAGTTGTGTTTAAAATTCTGGGTAGCTCCTCCAGAAGCTTCGGCTATCACCACCAAAGACTTGCTCATGCAAATGTAAAACTCTTGATATCTCCACCAGAGGCTTTGGCTATCATCACCAAAGACTTGTTCAAGCAAATGTAAAACTCTGGATATATCCACCAGAGGCTTTGGTTATCACCATCAAAGACTTGTTCAAGCAAATGTAAAACTCTGGATATCTCTACCAGAGGTTTTGGTTATCACCACCAAAGACTTGTTCATTGTTTAAAACTATAAAAACTCTGGAAACTTATGCCCGGAGGTCTTAAAAACGATGCCCGAAGGCCTTACCCGTGATTTGAAAATACCTTGACGACGGTCTCAAGGCTCGACTCATTTGATAAACAGAATGAATTCGATTTAAAACAAAAAGAAATACCTCGACGGTGGTCTCAAGGCTCAACTCATTTGATAAAACAAAATGAATTCGATTTAAAACAAAAGGAAATACCTCGATGGTGGTCTCAAGGCTTGACTCATTTGATAAACAGAATGAATTCGATTTAAAAAAAAGGAAATACCTTGACGGTGCTCTCAAGGCTCGACTCATTTGATAAAACATAATGAATTCGATTTAAAACAAAAGGAAATACCTCGACGGTGGTCTCAAGGCTCGACTCATTTGATAAAATAGAATGAATTCGATTTAAAACAAAAGGAAATACCTTGACGGTGGTCTCAAGGCTTGACTCATTTGATAAAACAGAATGAATTCAATTTAAACCAAAAGGAAATACTAAGAATGATTTTGGGTTTGGTTCATTTGGATAAAATAAATTTAACTTGAAAATGAAAGGAACATACCTCGACGGTGGTCTCGGGGCTCGACTCATTTGAGAAGCAAAACGAGTTCGATTTGGAAAGGAACGTACCTCGACGGTGATCTTGGGGCTCGGCTCGTTTGAGAAGCAAAACGAGTTCACTTTGGGGAAGTCCAAGTTTTCCTGATTTCTGCAATATTAGCTAAATGCAATGATGAGAATGACATGTTTTGCAAATGCTTATATGTTTCTTAAGAATGAATGCAATCAAATGATTGTGTCATGATTTCTAATCCATGGTTTCTTTGAGCTTTACAGATTATCCGACTTCATGACGGAGTCTTCAATTGTTCACTAATGCCACATTTAAGGAATCCTTCACTCAAGATAACTTGTCAAACATTCTCAGTTTTTGACTTTCGCTGAAATTCACAAATTTTCTGACTTCATGATGGAGTCTCCAACACGTTCACTATTTTCTTTTCTTGGTGAACTTTCCAAACCTTTCCCAAGATTTAAATCTATTCCTTAGTAATACTCTGAAATCCTTTTATTAAAGATTTTTTTTATTACTAATCATCATTCAATTTAATAACAATCATGATGCATCTCAAAAATGTATGAAAGAAAATATGAATCAAGCAAAAAATGTCATGAAAAGGATAACAAGAATTTATTGCAACAAATGTTTTTTTTTTAATTGTAAAAGTGAATATCAAGGATATAAGAAACAAATGTAATGTTATAGGTTGTAGATGCCCCGGATGCAGAATATCTTGGACCCCTCTTTTTTTAAACCATTTGAAATTTATCTTGAACAAGCAATTTACTTGGGTAATCCCTCGGCTTCCGTAGTTGCATCAGACTGAGTTGTTCCCCTTTTCTCTGATTTTCAAATATTTTCTCCCCTTTACACGGAGCATTGATTCAAACTTTAATCAGTACCTGAGCCGCCCTTTGCCGGTTTTCAACTCAAGTGTCCTCCATTCGGTATTAAGTCGCCCTTTGCGAGTTTTCGGCTTAAACCTCTCCTTTTACAATCTTTTTTCATTTTCATTTTTTTGTATTCTACCATGCATCTGATAATTCTAAATGTTTCCAAGATAAAAATGTCGATTCAAAAGATAGGATGAATTTTGAGAATAACTTTTCAAATTAAATATCCATGCTTGGTCAAAATGGACTTTCTAAAGCACGTAATGTAGACCAAGGTTCGGGTTTAGAAAGAAAGGATAAAATAGGCCCAAAATGTGTTTAAGGGTGATTGAATCAAGGATCATTTCCTGAGGAGAACTCATTCTTGAAACATTTGTCCCTTTTTTGGACTTTTTTTTTTGTTGCTTTGTTGGCTTTCATTTGCCACATTTTTCGATGGCTTTCTTTTTGCCATGATTTTTGATTATTTTTCCTCGCATTTGCCCTCCGGTGTAGAGTGTGATTCTTGATCAAGGTTTAAAGAAAGAAATAATTCCTAAGGCTCAAAGGGGTGACTAAGGATAATTTCTTCTTAGTGAAAGGAATATGAAAGATGACCATTCATCATATCAAGCATGAATATTCCCATTAAAAAGCAATCACAAGGGAGATAGATATATAGAATTTCCATTTTTAAGCTTGGAATCATTCGAATTTCCATGTGCACAGCATTACACTTTTTTTTTGAAGATAATACTTCTTCAGTTCATCAGCATTCACGGGATTTCTGAAATCCTCCCCGTCCATCCGAGTTAAAATCAATGCTCCTCCAGAAAAAGCTCTTTTTACCACATAGGGTCCTTCCCAATTTTGGGCCCATTTTCCTCGTGGATCCTTCACTATAGGGAGAATTTTCCTCAGTACCAACTCCCCCTCTCGGAACTATCTGGGACGAACTTTCTTGTTCTGGGCTCGAATCATCTTTTTTCTGATACAATTTGCCCGTGACAAATTGCTTTCAATCTTTTCTCCTCGATGAGATTCAACTGTTCATAACGAGCTCTAACCCATTCTGTTTTTTCTAGGCCAACTTCCATCAAAACCCGTAATAAAGGGATTTCAACTTCAATAGGTAGCACTGCTTCCATCATGTATACCAAAGAAAATGGCGTTGCCCCTATAAATGTGCGAACTGAGGTACAATATGCATGAAGAGCAAAAGGCAAGATCTCATGCCAATCCTTATACACATCGGTCATCTTCTCAACAATCTTCTTGATGTTCTTATTGGCTGCTTCTACTGCCCCATTCATCTTCGGACGGTAAGGTGCCGAATTATGATGTGTGATCTTGAACTGAGTACACACTTCTCTCATCATCTTATTGTTCAAATTAAGAGCATTATCTGAAATAATTCTTGTTGGCAATCCATAACGGCGTATGATTTCTTTCTTAACAAATCTGCATACCATCGACTTTGTTACATTCGCATAGGAAGCAACTTCTACCCACTTTGTGAAATAATCTATGGCCACCAAGATGAAACGATGTCCATTTGAAGCTTTCGGGGTAATAGGTCCAATCATATCCATTCCCCATATTGAAAAAGGCCATGGTGCAGTCATGACATGCAATGGTGATGGCGACACATGAATCTTATCTGCATATATCTGGCATTTATGGCACTTCTGGGAATAACTGATACAATCTCCTTCCATTGTCAACCAATAATACCCTACCCTCATAATCTGCTTAGCAAGCATGTGACCATTAGCATGAGTGCCACATATCCCTTCATGGACCTCTTCTATAATTCTCTGAGCTTCGGTAGATTTTACACATCTCAACAAGACTTGGTCTTTTCCTTTCTTGTAGAGAATCTCACTGTCTACAACAAAACCCATTGCTAGCCTTCTCAGAGTCCTTTTGGCATTTTTTTGCTTGTTTTGGATACTGTTGACTCTTGATGTACTGCAAGATGTCGTTATACCAAGGGAGGCCATCTATTTATTCTTCAATACTCAGGTAGTGAGCAGGAGACTCGTATATACTCATCTTTATTGGCACAACTTCAGCCCTTTCATTCACTTTAAACATTGATGACAAAGTAGCCAGAGCATCTGCCATTCGGTTTTCTTCTCGAGGGAAGTAATTGAAATTCACTTCTTCAAATTTCTCCAATAAACGCAGTACGAGTTATCGGTTTTGGATTAGCTTTGTATCTCGGGTTTCCCATTCTCCCCGTAGCTGGTATATCACTAGGGTTGAGTCGCCGAAAACTTCCAATACTTTGATCTTTCTGTCCACTGCAGCACAAAGGCCCATAGTACACACTTCATACTCGGCAGTATTGTTTGTACAATCAAAATCCAATCTGGCATTGAAAGGATAACAATATTCTTCTGGGGATATGAGCACTGCACCGATTCCATGCCCCATGGCATTAGATGCGCCGTCAAAGTACATTTTCCATACTTCCTTCTTCAGGGGAATCTCATCTGCTTGTGAAACATACATCAGATCTTCATCCGAGAAGTCAAAGTTCAATGGCTCATAAACTTCCACTGCCCGACTTGCTAAAATTCAGCCACTGCACTACCCTTGATAGCTTTTTGACTTACATATACAATGTCGTACTCTAACAATAAAACTTGCCATCTTGCTGTTCTCCCTGATAAAAAAGGTGCTTCCAACATGTACTTGATTGGATCTAGCTTGGCAATTAACCACGTTGTGTGTACAACATGTACTGTCTGAGTCTTCAAGCAGTCCAAGCTAAGGCACATCACAACTTTTCTACCGACGAATATTTCAACTCATAATCTGTGAACTTCTTGCTGAGGTAGTAAACTGCCTGTTCTTTCTTTCCAGTCTCATCAAGCTGCCCCAAAACACAACCCATGGATCTCTCAAATACTGATAAATACAGTATCATTGGTTTATCCAGAACAGGTGGCATTAATACTGGTGGGTTGGATAGATAATGTTTAACCTTTTCAAATGCAATCTGACAACCTTCATCCCATTCTCTTGGATCACATTTTTGAAGTAACTTAAATATTGGATCACATTTGTCGGTTAACTGAGAAATAAATCGAGCAATGTAATTCAATCTCCCCAGAAAGCCTCTTACTTCCTTTTGAGTACGAGGTGGTGGCAAATTCTGAATAGCCTTCACTTTATCCGGGTCAATCTCAAATCCTCGTTTGCTGACAACAAAACCCAGCGATTTTCCCGAGGTGACTTCAGAAGTGCATTTTGCCGGATTTAATTTGAGTCTAAACTTCCTTAGTCGTTCGAAGAGCTTCTTAAGATTCACAATATGCTCCTCTTCTCCTTGTGATTTTGCGATCATATCATCAACATAGACCTCAATTCCCTTATGCATCATATCATGAAACAAGGTCACCAATGGATCTCTGATATGTTGTCCCAGCATTCTTCAACCCAAATGGCATTACCTTGTAGCAGAAGGTTCCCCACATTGTAACAAATGTTGTTTTCTCCATATCTTTCGGTGCCATCTTAATCTGATTGTATCCTGAGAATTCGTCCATGAAAGAAAATAAAGAACTCTTTGCCGTATTATCCACCAGAGTATCGATATGGAGCAAAGGAAAATTATCTTTAGGGTGGCCTTGTTCAAATCTCGGTAATCAACGTACATCCGCACCTTTCCATCCTTCGTTGGTACTGGAACAATATTTGCCACCCATTCTGGATATTTTGCCACCTCTAAGAATCCAGCATCAAATTGCTTCTTCACCTCCTCTTTTATCTTTAACAGCATGTTCGACCTTATTCTTCTCAATTTTTGTTGAATTGGCTTGCATTTTGGCCTTAACGGGAGCTTATGAACCACAATATCCGAATCCAACCCTGGCATGTCTTGGTAAGACCATGCAAATACATCTACATATTCTTGGAGCAAGGCTATCAATTCACCCTTTATTAATGATGACAATGAAGTCCCGATTTTGACTTCCTTTATCTCTTCACCATTTCCTAGATTTATCATTTCCAATAATTCCTTATGAAGAAGTACGTGTTTCTCCTCTTGTTCTATTTTCCTTAATAGATCCGAAGGTAGACCATAATCCTCAGTATCTTCGTTAGGCTCAAAATCACCTGTGCAAATTTGTCTTTCAAAATTATTTTCAAAATTACTGATAGGAAGGTCTTCCTATTCCGCATCCGTACACCTGTAAATAGGTGGAGAAGAAACAATATAGGAAAATATGTATAATGAAAACAGAATAAATAGCAAAAATGAAAGAATATGGACACATTAGTATGAATAAAATGCATCGTGCTTGTTATTTATTGAATGAAAATGTTTAAACAAAAAGCCCATTATAGAAAGAAAAAACTCTTAATATCTCTGGGTAAAGATAATTAAGATTGTTTTTAAAGTATTACTTTGGAATGGACTTAAAAACTATGGGCAACTCAGTCGCACTCCAATTGGTCAGTCTATATCCTGGTGGACAAGGTCGCACACAGTTTGCACTGTCACTTTCCATCCCTTCTTTCCTAATCATGCAAATTACCATATCCTAAATCTGCCCCCCTTTATTCACATGGAATTTTTCAAAAGCTTGCTCGATCATTATGATTACATCCTTTGAATTCTTTTCTCCGAATAGAAAACCAGCAGAGCGAAAGTTGTGAAGGATTGATGGGAAAGTCATGGGTTCCCATTCAATATACATACCCGCGAAATGTGCCATCCTCCTTTGTCAGTTCCTTTCAACTTGTTTCCTCCTCTCATGGGCCTTCGGAAGATACCTTCAGCCAAACCGATCTTTCTTTCCCACTGCTTCCATTGCTCGAGCCATCCCTTGAAGATATTTTCCAAGACCTTTTCCAGCCCTGCAGCCTTTTCCCACTATGGTTCTTACTCCCAGCCTTGTGTTCTTGGACAACCTTGGTTTTGGAATTTTTCGTCATTCAACAACGAAAACCGCATTTAGGAATTCCAAAGATCGAAAAGAACATTCTACGACATCTTCATTGGGTTCAACATAAGGAGATTCGATAGATGCAAAGGCTATTATGTCTTCTTCTCCTGATACAATGACCAAATGACCCTCCATCACAAATTTTAGCTTTTGGTGGAGAGACGAGGGTACAACCCCTACTGAATGTATCCATGGCCTTTCCAACAAGCAATTATAGGATGGATTAATATCCATGACCTGAAAGTTCACCGTATAGGTGCATGGGCCTATCTCTAGAGGAACCTTAATAGTTCCCATTACCTCTCTACTGGCAACTTGGACAGGGTTGCCAAGGGTATTACATTTAATGAAGAACCATTATCCAGAAGCACATTTGGTAGTATATGCCCCTTGCAGGTGGTTGTTATGTGAAGAGCCTTTGTGGACCAAATACCATTGGGTGGTATTTCATCGTAACTGAAATATATATGGTCGTTTGCCGCAATGTTTCCCACCAGCCTATCTAACTTTTCTATCGATATGTTGTTAGCCACATATGCCTGATTCAACACTCTCAACAGGGCATTTCTGTGTGGCTCCGAGTTTAATAGCAAAGATAAGATGGAGATTCTTGCTGGATGACGCTGCAATTGCTCAACCACACTATACTCACTATGTTTTATGAACTTTAAAAACTCATAGGCCTCCTTCTCATTCACCGGCTCTTTTATCCTATTTACCGGGGCTGATCCCCTCTCTGCTTCTTTTGACAAATCCATCTCAATATGGATTGGTTCAGCTGCTTTCTTTCCTCTGTCCAGTCCTCCATCCTTTCTTGTTGATCCCTGTTCAACAACCTCAGAGGCATAACACCTTCCACTTCGTGTTAAGTGCCCCACACCTGTAATATCTTGCTGACTTGATGACCCAGGTATAACCATGCTGCAGTCATATTTCCATGGTGTAGTTTTGTTTACCTTGTATGAAAAGGAAGAAGGCAAATCTATGATTAACTTGGGCGCAATTTCCCCAACAACCGGAGTAGTCTTCTCTGGTTCATCATAATAGATGATCAAAGGTCTTCCTATTCCATAGTCAGCCTCATTCTTAATACCCTCTATTTCCTCCTCTGTTTCCTCGTAAAACTGGGCCTCCCCCTCATCCATCATCTTTTGGACTTTATCCAGAAAGTCCCCGCAATCTTGTATGATATGACCTGAACATTTATGGAACGGGCACCAATTTTGCACCCTCTTTGCAACCATTTTTAAACTGTCTGCATCCCCCGCCATTCCTACCTTAATCATCTTGACCCATACTATTAAAATTGGAGTCTTGACTTCCCTGGCATCCCTTTTTATCCTTCTGACTTCCCCTATTAATACTGCATTTATCCGATTCTCAGCATGATCGGGCAATGGGTTTTCCGCTACATTCGGCCCATTTTTTGACCCAAACTTCACAACTCCGGTATTGATTAAACTTTGGACTTTATTTTTGAAGGCAATGCAATCCTCCATCGAATGCCCCTGAATTCCTGTATGATATGCGTAGTTGGTATTTGCATTGTACCACCTTGGGTATGGTGGGGTCAAAGGTTTAAGATATACGGGCGCGACAAGTTGCCCTTGTAGTAGTTTAGGATATAGCTCACTATAAGTGGTAGGAATGGGATCAAAATGGGGTTTTCGATCGTTCCTTGGTGAACAATAGTCATTGCTTGGGACCTTGAGTATTTGGTATAGTGTTTCGGGGAAGGGTTATTTGTGGGGATATACCAGTTGGAAACGGCTGTTGTGGTATATTGGTATAAGGGAGTGGATTTTGGGTAAGGTGGATCACATTGGGGTAGTAAGGATTATACCCTGGGTAAGGTGTGTAAGGTGTAGGAGGTGCATAAGATGTAGTAGGAGTATAGGGCCTGGGAGGTGTATATGGTGTAGGAGGTATATAGGGGTATTGATTGAAACTGACTGCATGTGTCTCCTCCTTCTTCTTTGCAAGAAAAACCCTCTTCGGAGTAGCAGACTCACCCCCTTCCATTTTCTCGTTCTTAATGGCAGACTCTATCATCTCCCCGGATATCACCATATCTGCAAAGTCCTTGGTGGCACTCCTTACAAATTTATCATAATAAGGTGCTTTCAGGGTATTGATGAAAAGCACTGTAGTTTTCTTGTTGGTCAAAGGAGGTTATACTTGTGTAGCTAGGTCTCTCTATCTCTGAGAATATTCTTTAAAGCTTTCAATAGCTTTCTTTTCCATGTTTTGCAGAGTTAGATGGTTAGGCACCATGTCCATCACATGCTTGTATTGTTCCATGAAAGCTTTGGCTAGATCCATCCAGGAACGAATCTTTGTACGGGTAAGCTGGTTATACCATCGAGTTACGGACCCTATCAAGCTATCCTGAAAACAATGGATAAGCAATTTTTTGTCTTCATCATGTCCGGTCATCTTCCTGCAGTACATGGTCAGATGCGCTGATGGGTTGGTAGTTCCATTATATTTTTCAAAGTTTGGTACTTTAAACTTTGGAGGAATCACCAGACCGTGCACTAAACTCATCTCTTTGGCATCCAGACTGCCAAATAGCTCTGCCCCTTCAACTGCCCTCAATCTTTCCTCCAACAGCTGATATTTTTTCTGGGATTCTGTCGTTTCAATCCTTTTCAGCTCAGTCATCTTTTTCCTTTCCTTTTCAGCCAATTCCTCAAAGTTTGGAATGTCCACATTAATTGGATCAACCCCAATATTACCCCTTTTAGGACCAAAATTCTGAGCTTTAGCCGCTAGTTGGATGTAAATATAGGATGCTGCCCCAGTCGGAAGTTCATTTCCCACAGGCTAGGATGTCTGGCCATTCGTCTGTACCACCTCTCGTCGGTCTTCCTGGTTTACTGCCCCCATTCCTGCAACTGAATTTTCTCCTGGCCACTTCTGCCTCATCATGGTACTCATCATCTCCATGAGTTTGGTCATTTGTTCCTGTGACTCCTCTTGAGACTTAGCGAATTGTTCCTGCAGGTCCTTTTGAATTCTTTCCATCCTTTCAATTCTAGCAAGCTGATCGTTCTCCATAGCTCTTGCTTGAGATCGAGTATTGTAGGGGTGTCGAAAGTCTGATTCTTTCTGAGTGCGACCAATTGTACCTTTAGTTTTAAAAACCATGGGTTAGAAATTATTGACACATTTTTTATTTTATTTTATAAAAATGAATGAATGAATAAATTACTAAATGTTAATGAATGAACAAATAAGTAAATGACTAAGTGTATGAATATGAATGAATAATTATAAAGAATAAATGAATGGACAAATAAATAAATGGCTAAGTGTATGAACAATTTATAAAGAATAAATGAATGAATGATTATAAATATAAATAAATGAATGAACAAACAAACAAAATATATAAAGGAAAGAAAAAATGAATGATGAATGCATTTAAAAGTATTGGCCCCAGGATAATTCCAACCAAACAGTCTTTCATTGATTTCCTGGAACTAAATACATCAAAGAAAAAAGATCACTGCTTAAGACAATCTGATAATCTGTCTATTTAAAAATGCTATTACAAAACACCGGTTCTATAGTAACTCCTCGGGTCTTGAACCTTTTTTACTGTCCTCTTTTGATTGCCTTGCTCTTCAACCTGACCCCTACTTGTTCACGGCCCTTTGACATGTCAGCAGAAGCATCACCGTGTAAACTTTCCTTAGCTTGTTTTTCCAGTTGATTGGCTTAGGCTTCCTCGTGCTTTGCTCTCTCTGTCCAATAGTTCTTCTCCTTCTTGAGGTTTTTGACCTCTTGCTCCCATTCCCCGAAAGTCTTGAGGGTCCCCTCAAATCTGAGCTCGAAGCGATACCTCTTGTTCTCCAAGTGTAATTCCTGAATATTGCTTTTAGCAGTGTCCCTTTCTCTCTTGATCTTTTCCTTTTCTCTTTCTCGAGCTGATTCCCTATTTTTCATATCCTCAAGCTCTTCTTGCAATCGGGCAATTTCCTTGCTCAATTGGGCCTTTTCTTTTTCGAATTCTGCCCTTGCAATTTCTAACTCTGATGGCGCTTCCTTAGGTGGTGGACTCATGAACTGGACCTTTTTTCCATCTGATGTCAACAACTTATCATTAACCCTCAATTCCCTCCATACCAGGTAATCAGGTGTGACGATGTCGGCATATCTAGCTACCTCCACCCGATAAGTTTCCTTCCATGCTACTACAATCTCACGTACCTTTCCCGAGTATCCGTCTTCTCCATAAGCAAATTCCAAATTACTAAGGTCATGGGTCATAGAAGTAAACTAACGGGATTTCGATTGTCTTAGTACCAGCAGTGGTGCATAGCTCACTCCTCCCTATACTCCTAATAATGGAACAGAAGCTTTATCTCCGCACTTGTATAATTTCGGCATAGGAGCTATCCATGGAGCTCTCCGAATTATCATCTCAGCCCTGATATTCTAGAATATGTTGATCCATTGTTCCTCATTCCTATTTTCAAGCCAATCCCTCTAAAGAAATTCACCAATTGGTGCAAAAGACTTCCAATACAAGCGAAGAGGGAAATTATCCTATTTACAAAAATGGCTCTGAACCCATATGTAAAGAAGCTATATACAACCTATAAAACGCCTTTTTCCTTCCCATCTATAAAAATTCAGAGATCAGATTGTTTCTGCTATAATTGTTGGGACTGGGTTTATCCTCTGCTCAAGCCTCTCAAAAACATCAAATACCGCCACATCCATATACCCTAATGTCTTTGGGAAGATAACTAAACAATAGATAGCCAAAGTGAAAATATTCCTAATTGTCTCCTTACTTGAATGGCTATGGATTAAGGTCCGTAAAATATCCCATGATATACAGTAGCTTACCCCTTTTCGGACAACATGGCTTTCGACCCAATTTCTATCCACTCCCAGAATCTTAGACATCTTTTTCTTGAAACTCGGCATCTTTGTATCCTTCAAATGAATACGGTCGGGAATAACGTTCTCAATATGCAGCAAGGTCGAATATTCTTCTATGGTTGGAGTCATATCTTCTCGGTTGAAGGTAAAACACCGATAAGCGAGATTCCAAAATTGCACCACAGCCCGGATCACCTCCCCACTGACCTTAACTTGAACTAACAGTGCTATGTCCCTATAAGTCTGAGTGAAGGCTTCTTTTTCTGATATGTTCCATTGATTCCATATATCCATCAATTCCCGGAGATCATTTTTCTTGATAGTAAGATCAACCTCGGCTGGCAATATTGACACATATCCCATCTTCAAACAATCCCCATTATCCTGCTGACCTTTCTCGGACTGTTTCCTAACCTCTAAATGCTTCTCGACCACTGAGACATTTTGACCCTTCATGGAAGCCCATTTGGTTGAATATTATCCCGAGACCAATAACCTTCCATGTGAAAAAAATGATGACAAGAATGCAAAAAAAAAAAAAAAAAAAACAACAACAAAAAGAAAATGAATTAGTAATGGGAATAAATTCGAATAATACAAAAAACATATAATTCAAAACAATAATTATCCCTGAGGATGCCAACAAAATTTCGACATTATAACACCTTTGGGATGACACACCAACACTTATTACGGGCATTGTGATGTACATTCATCATTGTCCGATTTTCAAAAATAAACTTATTTGAAAAGTAGAATAAAAGGTAAAAGGATTAGAAATATTCCTCCATGTGTTCTTAACTTCGGATATCTAATTCGAAATCCAGCATGGCTTCACTAGGTTTACTATATGAAGGTAAATTAGTTCTAAAAGGCCCGAATTGTTCCTCACTGTCGCCGGTGAAGGCTAGTAAGGCACCCCGATAAAAGCGGGTTCAATTCGTTAGAGTCTATTTTCCTAGCCCATGCGGATTGTTAATCACGAAGGCTTAGGTAATTTAGTACTCTGAAAGTGTTTCACTAGCCCATGCGGATTGTTAATCACGAAGGCTTAGTTACTTTGCTCCCACCTAAAAGGACGGAACCCGGGTATAGGGCTCATGATATGTGTAGACACCTAATTTTGTCCGGACCCCCAAATCAGGTACATATTCTTCCTAAATTTATGTTTCAGAATGCTAAAAGGCTTTTCTCATCCTGCAGGTGGTACTCTGAGACTTAGTTTAAGAAAGCAAACAGAAAAAGTCAAACTCAAAAAAAGTCAACCTAGAAAAAGTCAACCCCAAAAAAGTCAACCCCAAAAAATTCAACTACTGAAAAAGTCAACCTACTTTCAAAATCAAGATTTGAGGTTCAATTGAAAAACATAGAAAGAATTTTGATAATTCGAGGTCTACATTGAAAGATATGGAGTTCGGAAGTTGGGTTACGAGATTTAGTAGAAAGAAAACCCTAATTCGAGAAATTTGGGGAAAGGTGCTTAAACGATCAAATTGGTCAGAATTGAAGGTCTCAAATAAAAGATAAGCACTGACTACGGGTAATGGAGAAGCTACTTGGAAGAAAAACTGATAGAAAAATCAATTCGGAAGAAAACCGAGAATTAAGGTTTTTTTTGGTGAATTTCGGTGAAATTTGGAAAAATTGCAAAAATGGCCCAATTCGAAAGATCTAAAGCCCTTAATTGATGATAAATGATTAAACAAGGATAGCCCAAGGCTCAATTTGAAGAAAATCTGAAAATCAGGCTTGTTTTGAGCAAAACCGGGTTTCAGAGGTAAAAAGGCAAAATTGGAAAATATGGGAAAAATAGGAAATGAACTCCAAAAATTCTGAAAATTTGCAAATCTCATTCTTAAATTATTTGGAAGATATTGGCGAAAGAAAATCTTGATTCGGAGTTCGTTTGCAAAATGACCAAATACTGGGTCCCCTATGTAGTAATTCAAGCATATAAATCCCGAAAAAAATAGTAAATGAGCTCCAAAAATTATGAAAACTTCCAGATCACATTTTCAAATTATTTGGAAGAGATTGGTGAAGAAAAATCTGGATTCAGAGCTCGTTTAAAAAATGGTAAAGTTCGTGTGCATAAAAGGGGTAATTTCGGAAATAAATCCGAAATAAATAGCAAATGGACTCGAAAAATTTTGAAAACTTCCAGAATTCAATTTTTTATTATTTTGGAAGTATTGAGAAAATAAAATTCGAATTTGGAGTCCGTTTGCTATTTATTTAAGTTCGGGGGGCAAAAAGGTTATTTCACCAAGGAAACCAAAATGGGCAAATTGGTAATTGAGGAAAATATGAAAGATGAAGGAATTGCTGGGATTTTTTCTTCCTTTGGTCAGCCAACATAGAGGAGAAGAAGGAAGCTTGAGCAATTTAATTCCCTAGTCACTATCATGCCACATGCTATCACTAACACCTTGCAAATGGTCCCCCCTTCATCCAATGACTTAGGTGCCTTGTAGGAAAGTTGAATGCACCATCCAATAGCCAAGTTTAAATGCCAAAATGAAATTTTTATTTGTCATAAAAGAACCCTCATCTAATGGCCATGAATGGAAGAAAAAAGATGAGCACAATTCATCCAAGGGTGAGCATCAATTCGGTTGAGCAAAGGAGTGCATGGGATTATCCCTTTTCATCCAATGACTTAGGCCATCTACAAGGGCTGAGCACACATGTTGAGGGCTGGATTTAATCTACAAGATATCATTTTTATGTTGGCTTCATCCAATGACCAAGAATGGAAGAGCACAACTCATCCAAGGGTAGGCATTCAAAAGGGGCAAGCAAGTGAGTGCATGGGATTGGTCCTCTTTTGCATATAATGGATAAGGTTAATACAAGAGCTGAGTACACATCTTAAGGGCTGGAATCAATTGGCAAGATGACATTTTTATGTTTTCATCAAAATATCTAAATCTAAAGGCCAAGATTGGAGGGAAAAAAATGCAATTTTCATCCAATCGCTAAGGGGGAATTCGGCCAAGGCTAAAGGGAGGGGGAGAGTTTCATTTTTTCAGAGGTTTTTGGCTGGAAAACAGTAGCTAATTTGGCAAGAATTTTTTTTGAAAGGTAGAAAAAAAAAAGGTTTTCATTAGAGAGTTTGAAGGTAGTCATCTCTACCAAGTTCTAGCCTAGCTTTCTTCTTCATTTTCATGGTGTTTTCTTGATTTTTCTATCATGTTTTTGTAGACACCTAAACGATCAAACTGGTCGAAATTGAAGATTCCAAATGAAAGGTAAGCACTGACTACGGGTTATGGAGAAGTCACTTGCAAGAAAAATCGAAAGAAAAGTCAATCCGGGAGAAAACCGAGAATTAGGATTTTTAGTGAATTTCGGTGAAATCGGGAAGAATCACAGAAATGGCCCGACTTGGTAAGACCAAAGCCCCCAATGGATGAGGAATGGTTAAAAAGGATGGCCCAAGGCTCAGATTGAAGAAAATCTGAAAATCGGATTTGTTTTGAGCAAAACCGGGTTTCAGAGGTAAAAGGGCAAAATTGGAAAAATTTGGGAAAAATAGTAAACGGACTCCAAAAATTATGGAAAATTTGTCAATCTCATTCTTAAATCATTTGAAGTAGATTGGTGAAAGAAAATCTTGATTCCGAGTTCGTTTGCAAAATGGCCAAATCCCGGGCTTCTTATGTAGTAATTCAAAAAGATAAATCCCGGAAAAATAGCAAATGGACTCCAAAAATTCTGAAATTTGGCAAATCTCATTTTTAAATTATTTGGAAGAGATTGGCAAAAGAAAATCTTGATTCCGAGTTCGTTTGCAAAATGGCCAAATCCCGGGCCTCCTATGTAGTAATTCAAGCCGATAAATCCCGAAAAAATACCAAATGAGCTCCAAAAATTATGAAAACTTCCAGATCACACTTTTTAATTATTTTGAAGAGATTGGTGAAGAAAAATCTTGATTTGGAGCTCGTTTAAAAAATGGTAAAAAGTTGGGGCATAAAAGGACATTTTGGGAAGAAAAAATCCAAATAAATAGCAAATGGACTCGGATAATTTTGAAAACTTCCAGAACTCAATATTTTATTATTTTGTAAGTATTAAAAAAATAAAAATTGAATTTGGAGCCCGTTTGATATTTATTTTGCATCCGGGGGGCAAAATGGTCGTTTCACCCAAGCAACCGAAAAGGGCTTCTTTGGGCCTTTCAAAAATCAGAGCTGGGCTGGAAAAGAGAAGTGCTGGCCTGCCCAAGCCCAAAGGAAGGAGGAAGCTTAGGATTTTTTCAATCAAGTGATTAAAAATCAAGAGTTAAGTTAGAGATTTTCATTTTTGAGCCTAAGTCCCATTCCCACATCCCTTTGTAATGTCAAGCCAAGGAGGTGCTCACCTTATAAATAAGGGGTCTTGGCCTTTGGTTGAAATCACCCACTACCCCTTGTGAGATAGTCTATACACTTGTATTAGGATTATCCGGGTGGTGAGTCATAGTGTTTTTGTTGAGAGGGTTTGTAGCTTAATCCGTTCAAAAGCTACTCTGAGGGTTTGTAGCTTAATCCGTTCAAAAGCTACTCTGAGGGTTTATAGCTTAATCCGTTCAAAAGCTACTTGTGAGAGGGTTTGTAGCTTAATCCGTTCAAAAGCTACTCTGAGGGTTTATAACTTAATCCGTTCAAAAGCTACTTGGTGAGTTTTCATTTTAAAATAATGTTTCTTGTTCTTCCTTCATTTCCTTTCTTAAGTATATTTTTCTTACATTTTGTTTTTACAATAAACTCACCATGGCCAAATGGCCTACATTATTTATTTTAAGTTGTTGTTTTTGATTCATTTTACCATATTGTTTATGCTATTTTCTTTATTTTTGATGTTTTAAATATTATGTTCTTTCATGTTCTTAAGTTATATTTAATTTAGTTGCTTTGTTTTTGCCATTTATTTCTTAGATATCATGTTTTTGCATTTTTAATTTTCTGTTTTCATGTTGTTTAAATTTGAGCATGTTTTAGAGTTAGCATATTAAGTGTTTGTGAAAATGCTTGTGTGATTCTTTGCATGATTCTTGTTTTATATCTTAGTGAGCATATTTTAGATTTGGTATATTAGGTGTTTGTGAAAATGCTTGTGTGATTTTGTGTTATGACTTAGTTTTTCATGCTAGCATACCAAGTGTTTGTGAAAATGCCATGCTTGTTGGAGCTTGGGGCCATTTGGCTACTCCACGTGTTTTGCATTGTGTGTTGTATTTTTGTATGCTAGTTGTTAGGTTTTTGCATTTGCATGATATTTGGTTGGATTTTTGAATTAAGCATGCCTTGTGTTTGTGAAAATGCCATGCATGTCTTAGGTCTAGGTTACATTAAATGCCATGCAAGTTCATGTTAGGTCTAGGCCATATTATTTATGTCATGCATTTTCCTTACATTTAGGTTTAGATCCATGCATTTCATGCATTATGTTTGCTGCATTGTTTCATGCATTTCATGTTCATGCCACTTGAATAATGACTTGAGCCAATTAATGGTTCAAAGTCATGCTCTCTTGAGCACACTTGTGGAAAATTAAGTTTGTCAAATTGATTATTCTACCTTTGTGATTTTTTTTACTTAGCCAATTTTTATCTAACTTTCAAAAAGTCCTAGCTACTCCTTTCAAGTCATTTTATGAGTTTCAAATATTTTTATTTTTATTTTTAAATGATTTTATCAAAGACAAAAAAATGTGTTCGCAAAACAGTTTTTTTCAGTTTTTTTTTTTCAAAAAAACTCGTACATTTCTGATTTTTCTGAGAATTCATCTTTGATCAGAAAATTAAGCCGATTTTTTCTCGTGTATTTTTACATGTCCTGAGTCTCCAATAATGTTTTCAGAAATTTTTGGAATTTTTAAAAATAGGGTAAAAAATCGTGGATTAAAACTGGACAGTGGTGTCAGAATTGAATTTAAAGAAAAACAAAGCAGTTTTTTTCCTCCAAAAACTCGTACATCTCTGGTTTTTCTGGGAATTCATCTTTGATAAAAAAATTAAGCCGATTTTTTCTCGTGTAGTTTTACATGTCTTGAGTCTCCAGTATTTTTTTAGAATTTTTGGAATTTTAAAAAATAGGATAAAAAATCGTGGACTAAAACTGGACAGTGGAGTCAGAATTGAATTTAAAGAAAAACCATTTTTCTGATTTGGTTAATTTATTTAGAGTGGGCTGATTAGGAGGGTTAGCTACTAACTTAGGGTAATTTCTAAGCCTTTTTAAACTCTAAAAATGGTTTTTTCAAGTCCCGGGTTAAGGGTAGTCAAGTCCGGATTTTTTAAACTTAGGAAATTAGAGCCATTTAAAAATTTTTAGCCCAGTTTTTATTGATAATTCAAGCTTTTCAAAATTGTTTTCAAACAATCACAAAGTATTTTGGTTTTAGAATATTTAATTTGACATATTTTCCTAAGGTAGCCGGATATCTTTTTAGATATACGGATTTCCTTAATTAAAGGAAAAAATACATTTCATGCACTGCATTTTTATTTTCATGCATATTATATGATAGCATTATTTTATTCCATGTCATTTAAATTATATGCCATACCATTCATATTTGTCATGTCATTTAGGTTGCATTATATTATTTAGACTGTACTATGTCATTTTATTTATGTCATGCATATACATATTCATTTCTTTTAAATATTTTCAAAAAAAGATAATGGTTTTCAATAAAAAATATAAAGATATTCCCGAGTTAAAATAATTCATGAGTTCTCTACCGGGTTTGCTGGAGGGAATATCATCAATTATCATTAATAAAGGAATATCTTTCTTTCAAAAAAGAGAATGATTCGAAAAGTTTTCCAAGACTAATAAAAATTTCTATATTTTGCCACGTTTGTTGGGGAATATAGGAAAATTTTGAATTTATGAATTCCGGATCATTTTCAATAAAAAAAAATGAAATTATTTTTCTTTAAATTGGGAATTAACTTGAAATACTAAATTTAAAACCAACTTTTCACCGAGACTTGAGATAACACACGATTAATAAGGTACCGATTTATACGGGCGTTGTGCGGGTGCTAATCCTTCCCCACACGTAACTGACTCCCGAACCCGCTTCTTTGATTTCTCTGGTTTAAAACGCAGACTTGAAATTGGTTTTTAAAATGTTTTAATTAATTTTTAAAATATTTTATAAAACCGGTTTTAATAGGTGGCCGATCACACCTAGCTAAAAAAGATTGGTGGCGACTCCATGTCTTTTTTAAGGTCATTTCAAAACCTTCATTTTTTAGAGGAATTAAGTCGACTTTTCCTCGATTTTTTTAATGTCACGCCTAACTAATAATAAAGTCTTGTGATGAGACTCGTCGTTATTTTTTTTTAGGTTACGACAGCTTGGCGACTCCGCTGGGGACATATTAGAGAGTCAGGCCTAGGAATTAGTCGTGTGTTATCAGAGTCTCGGTTTTGTTGGTTTAATTGGTATTTAATTTTAATTCCCACATTTTTTTTAATAAGGAGAATTTTGAAAATAATAAAATGTTTTTAAATATGTTCATACTCATGTGCATGCATTTTATTTTTGTTCTCTAGTTATTTAAGGTTGTATATTATAATTGCTTGTCGGTTAATGCGTTACACTATTCTTGAATGTTTTAATTGCTAGGGCATTTAGAATAAGGTTTGTAGAATAGGTAGTGAAAGGTTCGATATTCCTCCACACACACTACACGTGCATTTGCATAACATGAATCCTCTACCCGGGTTCCATCCTTTTAAGTGGGAGTAAAGTAACTAAGCCTTCGTGATTGATCCTCCGTATGGGCTAGTGAAACACTTTCGGAATATAAAGTACCTAATGCCTTCGTGATGATCCTCCGCATGGGCATAGGAAAATATACTCTAACGAATTGAACCCGCTTTTATCGGGGTGCCTTACTAGCCTTCACCGGCGACAGTGAGGAACAATTCGGGGCCTTAGAACCGATTCACCCTCATATAGTGAACCTAGGCGAAGCCATGCTGGATTTCCGTTAGATGTACCGAAAATAGGAACACATGGAGGGAAATTTCTAAACCTTTTGTTACCTATTTTACACTCCGAATAAGTGTGGTAGATCGGGCAACGGTGTACGTACATCGCCCGTAATAAATGTGATACTCCGCCTCGAAGGCATCGTGATGCCTAAATAAGCAGATATTACTGGGGCAGATATTCATATATTGTTTTTAAAAAAAAAAAAATCCTTTTTCAAGCATTTTTGCATGTTGCACATTTCATGCATGTGTGAATGGAGCATGTACATTTTTGGTTGTATTATTGATCTCATTCTTTGCAATAAACAGTTGGTAATTTCATTTGATGATTTCATAAAACCGTTAGTGTCACATGAACATTTGCATATGGTACCATAGTGGGATCCACCCTGAAATTCTTTTGAAAATAATGTGATTGGTTTTTCATAAATAAAAAAAAAACACAAAAAAAAAATGTTAAAAAAAATCATAAATTTGGAGGCAAATTTTGCATAATGAGATTTTTGAATAATCAAGATTTAGGTCCCACCAATTTCGTGTAATCATTGATTTCTTTGTATATACCTTTGTGTTAATTCATTTATTTTTTGCATGTATCATTTTGACATCATGTTATAGTCATAGCATGCATGGTCATTCATGGTAAGATACGTTTATGACATGCATGGTCATTTTCTGTATATATCCATATATCAATTTATTCTTTCTTTACATGCATCATGTCGGCATTAGGTTGCATCCATGGCATACATAGTCATCGTGATATGCTCATACATTAATTTGTCATATTGGCATCAAGTTGCACTCATGACATACACGGTCAGCATGATTTTCTTTGTATATACTTTGTGTCAATCATTTATTCTTCACATGCATCATAATTGACATTGTATGGCATTCATAGTGTATATGATCATTCATTGGGAAATGCATTTGGAACATACATGGTCATTCATTGTATATATCCATGCATTAATTTGCTTATTTTTTTACATGCATCATGTTGGCATCAGGTTGCATTCATGGCATACACAGTCATCATGATATGCTCATGCATTAATTTTTCATATTGGCATCAGGTGGCATTCATGACATACACGATCAACATGATTTTCTTTGTATATACTCTGTGTTAATCATTTATTCTTCACATGCATCATAATTGACATTGTGTGGCATTCATAGTGTATATGATCATTCATTGAGAAATGCATTTGGAACATACATGGTCATTCATTGCATATATCCATGCATTGATTTTTCTTATTCTTTACATGCATCATGTTGGCATCGTGTTGCACTTATAGCATACATGGTCAATATTGTTTCCACAGTATATGACCACACATAACTTTGTTTATCCTTCACATGCATCAAATTGCATTCATGACATTCATAGCTCATTCATCATAAAACACATTAATAAGATGAAATAGAAATTGGCTTAGCTTTGAAGAGTTTTCTTCGTCAGCTAAAAGCTATGACCCCAACAGTAAGTGCGAGTATCATATTGGGGCAATTGGGCATTCGACTAAAAAATGCAGAAAACTGAAGAAAAGAATTGAGGGTCTTGTCCACGATGGCATTTGGATTCCAGAGCTTATCAAACATTGGAAATCTGTTTTACCATAGGTTGATTTCCTCTTGAAGAATTTTGAGGATAAGATTTGTTATCTTTGAAAGCATGTCAATAGGAGCATTCTGATGAGTATATTTCTACACTTTGATGATGAAAGCTCTTGTCTCATGATGACATCTGCATGAAATAAATAAATTTTGAATTTAAATATTTTGTGTTCATTTTATTTTAGCAATAAATTTGAAATTGCAAAAAAAAAAAAATGAAACTTTGAGAAAATTTGTGGTACACAATAAATAAGTGGTTTTCACATGAAATAATGAACAATCTTGAGAAGATTGATGATCATTGTTAGAAATGACCCAATACCTTCAGCCTTCTCTTTTAGGCTTTCCTAAGCCTAAATCTTTTGAACCGAGACCACTTGAAAGACCTAATGCTTCAAGGAATATGAATGATTTGACTTCATAAAACCATTGTCATCACAGAATAAGCAAAGACGTAGATCTTAGTCTAGGCTATGAACAAAGGAACGAACTTTTTCAAATTTTTCGAATTCTTTGAAATTCAAACAAATGAGACATTCTTTCAAGAGTCTAGATTTTGATAATTTGGTGTGTGTCAAGATTGTGCTAAAACCATTTATGACCTTTTCCAATAACCACAAAACACTAATTGCCTAGACATCACTTCATGATTGACACCCTGGGGCACAATGATTAAACTAGATTATCCCTTGTCCCAGAGAAAACCCGTCTTTGGGTCATATTTTCCTTATCTCTTCAAAGAACTCAGATTGGAAACTCAGCCTTTTCAAAATAGACCTAGACTTGCTATGTTCCTCGTTGATACAGATTCTCATGGTTAATCAAATTGGGGCATCATATGTGGAAATGATGGATACATAGTGAAGAAGGATGGGCTAATGCATGAATCATTGGGGGCATGGGACGAAAAAAAAAACAAAAAAAGAAAAAGAAAAATTGTGATATCATGCATATGAGAATTCAGATGATTCCAAAGTGCAAAATGAAATTCTGAATATCTATTTCCCTTGGGGATTGCTTTTCAAGGTGAATATTTGTGCTTGACATGAGAAATGGCCATCTTTCATATCCCTTTCACACAAAAAGAAATTATCCATAGTCACCCCTTTTGAGCCAAAAGAATTATTTCTTCTTTGAACCCTGATCAAGGATCACCCTCTACACTGGGGGGCAAATGCGAGGAAATATCTTTTTAAAGATCATTGAGAAATGAGTCCTAGCTCAAAGATAGATACAAAGCAAATGGAGCCCCGAATAAATACGGGCTCACCCTGTCAAAGAAAAAGAAGAGAAAAAGATGGTGAAATGAAAGCCAAGAAAAACAAAAGAAAAACACAATAAAAAAGAAAACAAAATGTGTGAAAGACATGGCAAATGGAAAGCCAAAAGCAAGGAAGAAAAAGAGCAAAGTCAAAAGGAAAGAAATGTCCGAGAAGGGACAAATGCTTCAAAGAGAATCCTCCTCAAGAAATGATCCTTGATCTGATTACCCTCAAACACATATTTTGGGCCTATTTATCCTTTCTTTCTGAACCCTGAGCTATGGCCTACATTATATGCTTTAAAAGTCCATTTTGATCAAGCATGAATATTTAATTTGAAAGGTTTTTCCTCAGATTTTATCCCATTTCATTGAATTCTCATTTCACTAAGGAAGAATTTAGAATTCTCAAGTGCATGGTAAAAAAAAAAAAAAAAAATTGAAAAGAATGGGACTCTAGGGCGAAAACCAAAAAAACGGGCGGTCTAGAGTAGAATAGAAATTTTTGATGCCATCTATGAAAGTGCCGATACCACAAAAGAGAAGATCATCATAAAGAAGTGGTCATCGAGGAACATCTAGGAATTCCTGAACCTCCCAAAGTGTCAACTCTCATTCGGATGATTGATTTCAAACTGAAACTTTTTTCCTCCAAAATCAACTTTCCAGTTTAAACATCCCGGCCAATCTTGACGCTTGTCAAAATGCCTTGATATGGAAACTAAAAGAATGTTGAATTTGCCTGGTTCTCAATGAATTCATGATTTATAAAATCTGTTCCATTTGTGAGCCTAGAAGGGACATACATTTTTGTTGTGAAGTTTTCCTGGAAAAACCAAAATCTTGTTGTATCGAGCCTTGTCAATTCAAATTGAAAAACCCAAATTAATACTTAGGGAATTTTCTAACAGTGATCATCAGTCATCAAAAGATTTGTACATCATACACTATGGAGTTAAAATTTTTGGCTTAGAAGTTTTCCTTAAATAAGCAAAATTGTTTTTCAAAAAGGGAAAATAAAAATATTTTTGAAATACCCATTTTTGATATTGACATGAGACAAGGGTTTTTCTAACCCAAAGGTATGGAACTGCCAGGATAGGTCCTGACTTCCAGATATGAGAAGAAGAAATAGAACCCGGTGCAGATCTCTGTTGCTGAAAGTTTGAAAACTGTTGGGGCAAAGAGAATAGCCAAGATGAATTGAAGATATACTCTGATTTGAAGAGGAAAAATGAATTTGAAAGGCTAAGCCAAAGTCTAGAAAAACAACCGGGGGCATTTGCATCACTCATGAGCACTCATCTCTTTATCGAGCTCTTGCATCTGCACAGTGTCGGCAAGCATTTGCATCATTCATGGGTATTTGCATTGGCATTATTCCATAAGCATCTGTATTTTACCTTTACATTTACATTCTTCATGGAATTCGCATTTGTGTCATCTCAAGCAATTGCATCAATTCTAGAATCATTGCATTTTCATTAATGTGTGGTAATTGTAGTTACACCATTCATAAACCAGTTACATGAATACAATTAGTAGGGGCATCTGCATTATTAAACATGGGCATCAATCCAGGCCATTTGCATTTGCACTAAGAAATATTTTACATTTGCACCATGAAGCATGAGCACCTTGTTAAAAGACATGTGCATCTGCATCATTTCTCAAAGCTTCTGGTGGGGATATCCAGAATTTTACAGTTTTTAAAAGTGAACAAGTCTTCGGTGGTGATAGCTGAAGCCTCTGGTGGAGATATCCAGGGTTTTATAATTTTGAAAAAATGAGAAATCTTCTTCTGAAGGAGTTACTCAAAATTTTACAATGAGCAAGTCTTTGGTGGTGATAGCCAAAGCTTCTGGTGGGGATATCCAGAATTTTACAGTTTTAAAAGTGAACAAGTCTTCGGTGGTGATAGCTGAAGCTTCTGGTGGAGATATCCAGGGTTTTATAATTTTGAAAAATGAGAAATCTTCTTCTGAAGGAGTTACTCAAAATTTTACAATGAGCAAGTCTTTGGTGGTGATAGCCAAAGCTTCTGGTGGGGATATCCAGAATTTTACAGTTTTAAAAGTGAACAAGTCTTCGGTGGTGATAGCTGAAGCCTCTGGTAGAGATATCCAGGGTTTTATAATTTTGAAACACGAAAAATCTTCTTCTCAAGGAGTTACCCAGAATTTTACAATGAGCAAGTCTTTGGTGGTGATAGCCAAAGCTTCTGGTGGGGATATCCAGAATTTTACAATTTTAAAAGTGAACAAGTCTTCGGTGGTGATAGCTGAAGCCTCTGGTGGAGATATCCAGGGTTTTATAATTTTGAAAAATGAGAAATCTTCTTTTGGAGGAGTTATCCAGAATTTTATTCAACATGTGCATCTACATCAAGAAGCATTTGCATCAATCTAAGTTAGTTGAATCTGCATCAGGAAAATTTGCATCAAATCAAGTCATTTACATTTGCATCAAAGATATTTGCACCAATCTAAGTCATTTGCTTCTACATCAAGAAGCGTTTGCATCAACAAAAGACATTTGCATTTGCATCATGAAGCATTTGCATCATCTCTTAAAGCTGTCAGGTATAATCGAACTCATTTTGCTTCTAAAATGAGTCGAGCCCCGAGATCATCGTCGAGGTACTTCTTTTATTATTATGAACAAGTCTTCGGTGGTGATAGCTGAAGCCTCTGGTGGAGATATCCAGAGTTTTTAAAATCCTTTGAAAAGGTTAAAAGTCTTTGGTGGTGATAGCTGAAGCTTCTGGAGGTGATACCCAGAATTTTTTACAGTTTTTAAAATGAGCAAGACTTTGGTGGTGATAGCCAAAGCTTCTGGAGGAGATATCCAAAATTTTAAACACAGCTGAGAACAAGACAGGTTAAGGCCCCGAGACCATCGTCGAGGTAAATTCCTTTCTTGCAAATCGAATTCGTTTTCTTAAGACGAGTCGAGCCCCGAGATCATCGTCGAGGTACTTTTTTTATTATTACTATGAACAAGTCTTCGGTGGTGATAGCTGAAGCCTCTGGTGGAGATATCCAGAGTTTTAAAATCCTTTGAAAAGGTAAAAAGTCTTTGGTGGCGATAGCTGAAGCTTCTGGAGGTGATACCCAGAATTTTTACATTTTAAAAAAATGAGCAAGACTTTGGTGGTGATAGCCGAAGCTTCTGGAGGAGATATCCAGAATTTTAAACACAGCTGAGAACAAGACAGGTTAAGGCCCCGAGACCATCGTCGAGGTCGTTTCCTTTCTTGCAAATCGATTTCGTTTCCTTAAGACGAATCGAGCCTTGATTAGGTAGGGAATTCAATTTAAATACAAATCTTCAATTTACTGTTCGTAAAAAAAAAAATTAAAAAAAAAATTTTGAAAAAGGGAAAAAAAGAGAAAAAATGAAAAAAAGAGAAAATGAAAAAAAGAAAATAGAAAAATGGAAAATGGAAAATGCAAAATGCAAAAATGATTGAAGAAATGAAAAAGAAAACTCCTTTCCCTTTTCTTCACATGTGATTTCACTGACCGTACAAAATTAGTGTTGGTTTATCTTTGCCTGATTCCTGATTCTCAGCAATAGCCAAAGAGGGGCAGCTGTAGACACCTAATTTTGTCCGGACCACTAAACAGGTATGTTTTCTTCCTATATTGATGTTTCCGAGTGTAAAAAGACTGTTTTCATCCTGCAGGTGGTACTCCGAGTCTTAGTTTAAGAGGGCGAGCACAAAAAGTCAAACTTGAAAAAAAAGTCAACCCAAAAAAAGTCAACCCCGAAAAAATCAACCTCAGAAAGTCAACTACTGAAAAAGTCAACCCACATTCAAAATAAAGATTTTAAGTTCAATTGAAAAATGGCGAAAGAATTTTGATAATCCGAGGTCTACATTGAAAGATATGGAGTTCGGAAGTTGGGATTTGGAGATTCAGTAAAAAGGAAACCCTAAGCCGACAAATTTGGGGAAAAGTGCTTAAACGATCAAACTGGTCGTAATTGAAGATTCCAAATGAAAGATAAGCACTGACTACGGGTAATGGAGAAGTCACTTGTAAGAAAAATCGAAAGAAAAGTCAATCCAGGAGAAAACCGAGAATTAGGGTTTTTAGTGAATTTCGGTGAAATCGGGAAGAATCACAGAAATGGCCCGACTTGGTAAGACCAAAGCCCCCAATGGATCAGGAATGGTTAAAAAGGATGGCCCAAGGCTCAGATTGAAGAAAATCTGAAAATCGGATTTGTTTTGAGCAAAATCGGGTTTCAGAGGTAAAAGGGCAAAATTGGAAAAATTTGGGAAAAATAGTAAATGGACTCCAAAAATTATGGAAAATTTGTCAATCTCATTCTTAAATCATTTGAAGTAGATTGGCGAAAGAAAATCTTGATTCCGAGTTCGTTTGCAAAATGGCCAAATCCCAGGCTTCTTATGCAGTAATTCAAAAAGATAAATCCCGGAAAAATAGCAAATGGACTCCAAAAATTCTGAAATTTGACAAATCTCATTTTTAAATTATTTGGAAGAGATTGGCGAAAGAAAATCTTGATTCCGAGTTCGTTTGCAAAATGGCCAAATCCCGAGCCTCCTATGTAGTAATTCAAGCCGATAAATCCCGAAAAAATACCAAATGAGCTCCAAAAATTATGAAAACTTCCAGATCACACTTTTTAATTATTTTGAAGAGATTGGTGAAGAAAAATCTTGATTTGGAGCTCGTTTCAAAAATGGTAAAAAGTTGGGGCATAAAAGGACATTTTGGGAAGAAAAAATCCAAATAAATAGCAAACGGACTCGGATAATTTTGAAAACTTCCAGAACTCAATATTTTATTATTTTGTAAGTATTAAAAAAAGAAAAATTGAATTTGGAGCCCGTTTGATATTTATTTTGCATCCGGGGGGCAAAATGGTCGTTTCACCCAAGCAACCGAAAAGGGCTTCTTTGGGCCTTTCAAAAATCAGAGCTGGGCTGGAAAAGAGAAGTGCTGGCCTGCCCAAGCCCAAAGGAAGGAGGAAGCTTAGGATTTTTTCAATCAAGTGATTAAAAATCAAGAGTTAAGTTAGAGATTTTCATTTTTGAGCCTAAGTCCCAATCCCACATCCCTTTGTAATGTCAAGCCAAGGAGGTGCTCACCTTATAAATAAGGGGTCTTGGCCTTTGGTTGAAATCACCCACTACCCCTTGTGAGATAGTCTATACACTTGTATTAGGATTATCCGGGTGGTGAGTCATAGTGTTTTTGTTGAGAGGGTTTGTAGCTTAATCCGTTCAAAAGCTACTCTGAGGGTTTGTAGCTTAATCCGTTCAAAAGCTACTCTGAGGGTTTATAGCTTAATCCGTTCAAAAGCTACTTGTGAGAGGGTTTGTAGCTTAATCCGTTCAAAAGCTACTCTGAGGGTTTATAGCTTAATCCGTTCAAAAGCTACTTGGTGAGTTTTCATTTTAAAATAATGTTTCTTGTTCTTCCTTCATTTCCTTTCTTAAGTATATTTTTCTTACATTTTGTTTTTACAATAAACTCACCATGGCCAAATGGCCTACATTATTTATTTTAAGTTGTTGTTTTTGATTCATTTTACCATATTGTTTATGCTATTTTCTTTATTTTTGATGTTTTAAATATTATGTTATTTCATGTTCTTAAGTTATATTTAATTTAGTTGCTTTGTTTGTTGCCATTTATGTCTTAGATATCATGTTTTTGCATTTTTTATTTTCTGTTTTCATGTTGTATAAATTTGAGCTTGTTTTAGAGTTAGCATATTAAGTGTTTGTGAAAATGCTTGTGTGATTCTTTGCATGATTCTTGTTTTATATCTTAGTGAGCATATTTTAGATTTGGTATATTAGGTGTTTGTGAAAATGCTTGTGTGATTTTTGTGTTATGACTTAGTTTTTCATGCTAGCATACCAAGTGTTTGTGAAAATGCCATGCTTGTTGGAGCTTGGGGCCATTTGGCTACTCCATGTGTTTTGCATTGTGTGTTGTATTTTTGTCATGCTAGTTGTTAGGTTTTTGCATTTGCATGATATTTGGTTGGATTTTTGAATTAAGCATGCCTTGTGTTTGTGAAAATGCCATGCATGTCTTAGGTCTAGGTTACATTAAATGCCATGCAAGTTCATGTTAGGTCTAGGCCATATTATTTATGTCATGCATTTTCCTTACATTTAGGTTTAGATCCATGCATTTCATGCATTATGTTTGCTGCATTGTTTCATGCATTTCATGTTCATGCCACTTGAATAATGACTTGATCCAATTAATGGTTCAAAGTCATGCTCTCTTGAGCACACTTGTGGAAAATTAAGTTTGTCAAATTGATTATTCTACCTTTGTGATTTTTTTTACTTAGCCAATTTTTATCTAACTTTCAAAAAGTCCTAGCTACTGCTTTCAAGTCATTTTATGAGTTTCAAATATTTTTATTTTTATTTTTAAATCATTTTATCAAAGACAAAAAAATGTGTTGGCAAAACAGTTTTTTTCAGTTTTTTTTTTTCAAAAAAACTCGTACATTTCTGATTTTTCTGAGAATTCATCTTTGATCATAAAATTAAGCCAATTTTTTCTCGTGTATTTTTACATGTCCTGAGTCTCCAATAATGTTTTCAGAATTTTTGGAATTTTTAAAAATAGGGTAAAAAATCATGGATTAAAACTGGACAGTGGTGTCAGAATTGAATTTAAAGAAAAACAAAGCAGTTTTTTTCCTCCAAAAACTCGTACATCTCTGGTTTTTCTGGGAATTCATCTTTGATCAAAAAATTAAGCCGATTTTTTCTCGTGTAGTTTTACATGTCTTGAGTCTCCAGTATTTTTTTTAGAATTTTTGGAATTTTAAAAAATAGGATAAAAAATCGTGGACTAAAACTGGACAGTGGAGTCAGAATTGAATTTAAAGAAAAACCATTTTTCTGATTTGGTTAATTTATTTAGAGTGGGCTGATTAGGAGGGTTAGCTACTGACTTAGGGTAATTTCTAAGCCTTTTTAAACTCTAAAAATGGTTTTTTCAAGTCCCCGGTTAAGGGTAGTCAAGTCCGGATTTTTTAAACTTAGGAAATTAGAGCCATTTAAAAATTTTTAGCCCAGTTTTTATTGATAATTCAAGCTTTTCAAAATTGTTTTCAAACAATCACAAAGTATTTTGGTTTTAGAATATTTAATTTGACATATTTTCCTAAGGTAGCCGGATATCTTTTTAGATATACGGATTTCCTTAATTAAAGGAAAAAATACATTTCATGCACTGCATTTTTATTTTCATGCATATTATATGATAGCATTATTTTATTCCATGTCATTTAAATTATATGCCATACCATTCATATTTGTCATGTCATTTAGGTTGCATTATATTATTTAGACTGTACTATGTCATTTTATTTATGTCATGCATATACATATTCATTTCTTTTAAATATTTTCAAAAAAAGATAATGGTTTTCAATAAAAAATATAAAGATATTCCCGAGTTAAAATAATTCATGAGTTCTCTACCGGGTTTGCTGGAGGGAATATCATCAATTATCATTAATAAAGGAATATCTTTCTTTCAAAAAAGAGAATGATTCGGAAAGTTTTCCAAGACTAATAAAAATTTCTATATTTTGCCACGTTTGTTGGGGAATATAGGAAAATTTTGAATTTATGAATTCCGGATCATTTTCAATAAAAAAATGAAATTATTTTTCTTTAAATTGGGAATTAACTTGAAATACTAAATTTAAAACCAACTTTTCACCGAGACTTGAGATAACACACGATTAATAAGGTACCGATTTATACGGGCGTTGTGGGGGTGCTAATCCTTCCCCACACGTAACCGACTCCCGAACCCGCTTCTTTGATTTCTCTGGTTTAAAACGCAGACTTGAAATTGGTTTTTAAAATGTTTTAATTAATTTTTAAAATATTTTATAAAACCGGTTTTAATAGGTGGCAGATCACACCTAGCTAAAAAAGATTGGTGGCGACTCCATGTCTTTTTTAAGGTCATTTCAAAACCTTCATTTTTTAGAGGAATTAAGTCGATTTTTCCTCGATTTTTTTAATGTCACGCCTAACGAATAATAAAGTCTTGTGATGAGACTCGTCGTTATTTTTTTTTAGGTTGCGACAGTTTTCCTACAACATTTTTCTTAGAAATAAAGTTTTTTTTAATGTTTATTCATGTTTTCATCTTCTTCTTCTTCTTTAAAATGATGGAAACAATTTTTTTCTTGGAGTTTCATGCTATGGCCGAATGACTCATTTTTCTGCCTTGTTTTTTTTTCTTTTCTTTCTTCCTTGCATGTTGTTGTGAAAAATGATCTTTACAAGTTTTTTTTAGAATGTTCTAAGGTTCTGATTTTTACAAAATATGAAGCAAAAAAAGGTTGAAATGGCCACATGATCTTGGCTAGACCAGGTGACAAATGGTTAGGAGAGAGGCTATGCCCATTTTTACCTACCATGAAGCTCACCTTATTTTTTTTTTGTTTTACATGGTTTATTTTCTGTTTTATTGAGATGGAAAGGCTTCATGATCTTGGCAAGACCAAGTGATTATGGTTTGGTGAGAGGCTATGCCCATTAGATACCATCCATGGAGCTTAACTTTCCTTGTTCTACTTACTTGTCTTGCTTGTAATTTCTGCATGTCTATGTTAAATCTTGTGTATACCTTTTCTTTACATTATTTTCTATGCTATATTTGTTATATTTCATTTCCATTCTTGATATTGCATCCTTGCATATTCGGCCATTTTTGTTCATATATCCATGTTGTGCATTTTTTTATGTACCATGTATTACATGTTTGCATTCTCATAGTTTTGTTTCATGCATATTAGGCCATTACATTTCGTATGCCTTGTATGTATATTTTTCTTTTGCTTCTTAGTTTGTTTATATCTCAATGTCATGAACTTGCATATTCTGATTTTAGTATGTCTTGTGCTTATGAAAATGCTATGATAAAAATGCCATCATATTGTTTCATGCATATTCGGCCATTCCATTTTGTTTGCCTTGCATGTGCATTTTTCTTTTGTTTCTTAACTTGTTTGCATTTCCATGCTATGAGCTTGTGCATTTAGATTTTGGTATGTTATATGTTATTTAAAATGTCATGACATTATGCATTTTAATATGGTTTGTCATGTACTTATGTCATTTACTAAATAGGATTGTATTAGAGTCTCATGAGCACACTTGTGGAAAATTAAATTTTGTCAAATTCATTGGTCTACCTTTGTGATTTTTTTTTTACTTAGCCAATTTTTATCTAACTTTCGAAAAGTCCTAGCTACTGTTTTTGAGTAATTTATTGAGTTTTAAATATTTTTACTTTGATTTTTAAATGATTTTATCAAAGGCAAAAATGTATTTTGGCAAAGCAGTTTTTTTTCACCCAGTACTCGTACTTTACCGATTTCTCTGGGCATTCATATTTGATTAGAAAATTAATCTGATTTTTTCTCATGTATTTTTACATGTATTGAGTCTCCAGTATTTGTTTCATAATTTTTTGAATTTTTAAAAATAGGGTAAAAAATCGTGGCTTAAAACTAGACAGTGGAGTCAAAATTGAATTTAAAGAAAAATCATTTTTCTGTTTCGGTTAAGTTACTTAGAGAGGGCTGATTAGGAAGGTTAGCTACTGACTTAGGGTAGTTTCTAAGCCTTTTTAAACTCTAAAAATGATTTTTTAAGTCTCGGGTTAAGGGTAGTCAAGTCCGGATTTTTAAACTTAGGAAATTAGAGCCATTTAAAAAAGGGTTTAACCTAGTTTTTATTTTTAATCTAAGCTTTTCAAAATTGTTTTCAAACAATCACAAAGTATTTTGGTTTTAGAATATTTAATTTGACATATTTTCCTAAGGTAGCCGGATATCTTTTTAGATATACGGATTTCCTTAATTAAAGGAAAAATACATTTCATGCATTGCATTTTCCATATTCATGCATTTTGTATAATATGTTATTTTTGCTATAATAATTCCTATGATATTGTTATTATTTTGATTTATATTTTTTTTGATGTTATATGGTTTATTATATGGTTTTGAATATTTCATGATATCCTATGCTTTTTATTTAGTTATTTTTATATTATTTAGCATATGTTATGTTCATGCATTATTATTTTTATTTTTATTTCCGTGCATATTATATGATAGCATTATTTTATATTCCATGTCATTTACATTATATGCCATATCATTCATATTTGTCATGTCATTTAAATCATTTCATTTCATGTAGAATATATTATATTACCTAGGTCATTTCATTTCATTTAGGATATATTATGTCATCTAGAATATTTTATTTCATTTAGATTATATCATATGACTTAGGATATTGCATTTCATATAGAATGTATTGTGTTATATAGGTCATTTCATTTCATTTAGAATATATCATATAACTTAGGATATTTCATTTCATTTAGAATATGCTAAGACATTTAAATCATATCATATCATTTAGGGTGCATTATATTATTTAGATTTTGGTATGTCATTTTATTTATGTCATGCATATACATATTCATTTCTTTTAAATATTTTCAAAAAAGGATAATGATTTTCAATAAAATAAAGATATTCTCAAGTTAAAATAATTCATGAGTTCTGTCGTAACCTAAAAAATAACGAGTCTCATCGCAAGACTTTATTATTCGTTAAGCGTGACATTAAAAAAACCGAGAAAAAGTCGACTTAATTCCTCTAGAAAAATGAAGGTTTTGAAAATGACCTTAAAAAAGACATGGAGTCGCCACCAATCTTTTTTAGGTAGGTGTGATCGGCCACCTATTAAAACCAGTTTTATAAAATATTTTAAAAATTAATTAAAACATTTTAAAAACCAATTTCAAGTCCGCGTTTTAAACCAAAGAAATCAAAGAAGCGGGTTCGGGAGTCGGTTACGTGTGGGGAAGGATTAGCACCCCTACAACGCCCGTATAAATCGGTACCTTATTAATCGTGTGTTATCTCAAGTCTCGGTAAAAATTGGTTTTAAATTTAGTATTTCAAGTTAATTCCCAATTTAAAGAAAAATAATTCCATTTTTAATTGAAAATGATCCGGAATTTATAAATTCAAATTTTTCCTATATTCCCCAACAAACGTGGCAAAATATATAAATTTTTATTAAATTTGGAAAATTTTTCGAATCATTCTCTTTTTAAAGAAGATATTCCGTTATTAATAATAATTGATGATATCCTCCCCAGCAAACCCGGCAGAGAACTCATGCATTATTTTAACTCAGGAATATCTTTATTTTATTGAAAACCATTATCTTTTTTGAAAACATTTAAAAGAAATGAATATGTATATGCATGACATAAATAAAATGACATAGTAAAATCTAAATAATATAATGCAACCTAAATGACATGATATGATTTGAATGCCTTAGTATATTCTAAATGAAATGAAATATCCGAAGCTATATGATATATTCTAAATGAAATTAAATGACCTATGTAACATATTACATTCTATATGAAATGCAATATCCTAAGTCATATGATATAATCTAAATGAAATAAAATATTCTAGATGACATAATATATCCTAAATGAAATGAAATGACCTAGGTAATATAATATATTCTACATGAAATGCAATATCCTAAGTCATATGATATAATCTAAATGAAATAAAATATTCTAGATGACATAATATATCCTAAATGAAATGAAATAATTTAAATGACATGACAAATATGAATGATATGGCATATAATTTAAATGACATGGAATAAAATAATGCTATCATATAATATGCATGAAAATAAAAATAATAATGCATGAACATAGTATATGCTAAATAAAAATAACTAAATAAAAGCATAGGATATCATGAAATATTCAAAACCATATAATAAACCATATAACATCAAAAAATATAAATCAAAATAATAACAATATCATAGAAATTATTATAGCAAGAATCACATATTATATAAAATGCATGAATATGAAAAATGCAATGCATGAAATGTATTTTTTTCCTTTAATTAAGGAAATCCGTATATCTAAAAAGATATCCGGCTACCTTAGGAAAATATGTCAAATTAAATATTCTAAAACCAAAATACTTTGTGATTGTTTGAAAACAGTTTTGAAAAAGCTTGAATTAAAAAATAATAACTGGGCTAAATCTTTTTTTAAATGGCTCTAATTTCCTAAGTTTAAAAATCCGGACTTGACTACCCTTAACCCGAGACTTGAAAAACCATTTTTAGAGTTTAAAAAGGCTTAGAAACTACCCTAAGTCAGTAGCTAACCCTCCTAATTAGCCCAATCTATGTAACTTAACAATAACTAAAAATGATTTTTCTTTAAATTCAATTTTGACTCCACTGTCCAGTTTTAAGCCACGATTTTTTACCCTATTTTTAAAACTTCAAAAAAATCGGAAAAAAATACTGAAGACTCAGGACATGTAAAAATACACGGGACAAAATCGGCTTAATTTTCTGATTAAAGATGAATTCCCAGAAAAATCGTAAATGTACGAGTATTGGGTGAAAAAACTGTTTTGTCAAAACACATTTTTGTCTTTGATAAAATCATTTAAAAATCAAAGTAAAAATATCTGAAACTCATAAAATGACTTACAAACAGTAGCTAGGACTTTTTGAAAGTTAGATAAAAATTGGCTAAGTAAAAAAATCACAAAGGTAGAATAATCAACTTGACAAACTAACTTTTCCACAAGTGTGCTCAAGAGAGCATGACTTTGTACCATTAATTGGCTCAAGTCATTATTCAAGTGGCATGCACATGAAATGTATGAAACAATACAGTAAACATAGTGCATGAAATGCATGAGCTTAAACCTAAATGTCATGAAAAAATGCATGGCATTCATAAAGTGTCCTAGACCTAAATGAACTTGCATGGCATTTAATGTAACCTAGACCTAGAATGCATGAACATGCATGGCAAATAAACCTAACTTAATAACTAAAATATGCATGGCATTTTCACAAACACAAAGAATGCTTAAACCAAAAACTCAACCAAATATCATGCAAATGCTAACCTATCAACTAACATGGCAAGAATGCACATAAAATGCAAAAATTCCAAGGGTGGCCGAATGGAATAATGTAACTAGCAAACATGGCATTTTCACAAACACTTGGTATACTAGCATGCAAAACTAAATCAAATGTCATGCAAATGCAAAAACCTACCAACTAACATGGCAAAAAATGCAACACACAATGCAAAACACATGGAGTAGCCAAATGGCCTCAAGCTCCAACAAGCATGGCATTTTCACAAACACTTGGTATACTAACATGCTCAACTAAAATATAACACTCAAATCATGCAAAAACCACACAAACATTTTCACAAACACTTAATATACTAAATCTAGAACATGCTCAACTAAGATATAAAACTCAAATCATGCAACGACCACACAAGCATTTTCACAAACACTTGATATACTAAATCTAAAACATGCTAAAATTTAAACATTATGAAAACAGAAAATTAAAAATGCAAAAACATGATATTTAAAACATAAATGGCAACAAACAAAGCAACCAAATTAAAATATAACTCAAGTATATGAAATAACATAACATTTAAAACATCAAGATCAAAGAAAATAACATAAACAATTTGATAAAATAAACCAAAACAGCAACTTAAAGAAATATTGTAGGCCATTTGGCCATGGTGAGTACTATATAAAAAAAATTGTAAAAAACATATTTAAGAAAGAGATGAAGGAAGAACTTAAGAAGAACAATAAAAAAACATTTATTTAAAATGGAAAATCACCAAATAGTAATCCAAATAGAAAAAATAAGAATGGAAAATCAAGAAAGTGCAAGAGTTGGTGCTCAAGAGCAACCTCAAGAAGCTATATTTCAAGCTTTATCTCTTCAAACTTTCATTTCTTTTCTAAACTTTTCTTTTTTGATTTCAACCAAAAAGAGAAAAACCAAGTAAAAACTCAAAGAACTCAGCAAAATGAAAATGAAAATTGCAAAATCTCCTCCCCCTCACATGCTGGCTGAAACCCCCTCTAAATTGCTCAAGGATGTTGTCATTTTTTGTAACCAATTTTCCATCAAATGGCTAATAATTCAAGGTGAAAAAATCATGAAATTACCACCTTTAGATTAGCATCTCAGCTCTCTCAAATTACAGCTGTTCAAGAATAATGTTGACATCTCTCTTGGTCTATGTGGCTTAATCACCATGACTTGATCAAAGAGAATCTCTAACTAACTCTTGATTTTTAGCCATTTGATTGAAAAATCAGAAGCTTCCTCCTTCCTTTGAGCCTCGGCAGGCCAGAACTTCTCTTTTCCAGCCCAACTCTGATTTTTTGAAAGGCCCAAAGAAGCCCTTTTCGATTGATTGGGTGAAATGACTGTTTTGCCCCCCCGGATGCAAATAAATATCAAACGGACTCCAAATTCAGTTTTTCTATTTTTAATACTTCCAAAATAATAAAATATTTATTTTTGGAAGTTTTCAAAATTATCCGAGTCCGTTTGCTATTTATTTGGATTTGTTCTTCCAAAAATGCCCTTTTATGCCCCTACATTTTACCATTTTTTAAATGAACTCCAAATCAAGATTTTTCTTCACCAATCTCTTAAAAATAATTATAAAGTGTGATCTGAAAGTTTTCTTAATTTTTGGAGCTCATTTGGTATTTTTCGGGATTTATCGGCTTGAATTACTGCATAGGAGGCCCGGGATTTGGCCATTTTGCAAACGAACTCCGAATCAAGATTTTCTTTTTCCAATCTCTTCCAAATAATTTAAAAACGAGATTTGAAAATGTTCAAAATTTTTGGAGTCCATTTGCTATTTTTTCGGGATTTATCTTTTTGAATTATTGCATAGGAGGCCCGAGATTTGGCCATTTTGCAAATGAACTCCGAATCAAGATTTTCTTTTGCCAATCTCTTCCAAATAATTTAAAAATGAGATTTGCAAAATTTCAAAATATTTGGAGCACATTTGCTATTTTTTCGGGATTTTTCTTTTTGAATTACTACATAAGAAGCCCGGGATTTGGCCATTTTGCAAACGAACTCCGAATCAAGATTTTCTTTTATCAATCTCTTTCAAATGATTTAATAATGAGATTGACAAATTTTCAGAATTTTTGGAGTCCATTTGCTATTTTTCCCAAATTTTCCAATTTTGCCCTTTTGCCTCCGAAACCTGGTTTTGCTCAAAACAAGTCCGATTTTCAGATTTTCTTCAAGCTGAGCCTTGGGCTATCCTTTTTAATCATTCCTCATCCATTGGGGGCTTTGGTCTTACCAAGTCGGGCCATTTCTGTGATTCTTCCTGATTGAACCGAAATCCACTAAAAACCCTAATTCTCGATTTTCTCCCGGATTGACTTTTCTTTCGATTTTTCTTGCAAGTGACTTATCCATTACCCGTAGTCAGTGCTTATCTTTCATTTGGAACCTTCAATTTCGACCAATTTGATCGTTTAATCACTTTTCCCCAAATTTCTCGGATTAGGATTTCCTTTCTACTGAATCTCCAAATGCCAACTTCCAAACTCCATATCTTTCAATGCAGACCTCGGGTTATCAAAATTCTTTCACCATTTTTCAATTGAGCTTAAAATCTTGATTTTGAAAGTGGGTTGATTTTTTTAGTAGTTGACTTTTTCGGGGTTGACTTTTTTCGGGGTTGACTTTTTTCGGGGTTGACTTTTTCAAGTTTGACTTTTTATGCTCGCCCCTTTATACTAAGTCTGAAGTACCACCTGCAGGATGAAAAAGGTCTTTTTACACTCGGAAACATCAATTTAGGAAGAAAACATACCTGTTTTAGTGGTCCAGACAAAATTAGGTGTCTACAAGTTCTCTGCCGGGTTTGCTGGGGAGGATATCATCAATTATTATTAATAACGGAATATCTTCTTTAAAAGGAGAATGATTCGGAAAGTTTTCCAAAATTAATAAAAAAAATTATATTTTGCCACGTTTGTTGGGGAATATAGGAAAATTTTGAATTTATAAATTCTAGATCATTTTCAATTAAAAATGTAATTATTTTTCTTCAAATTGGGAATTAACTTGAAATACTAAATTCAAAACCAACTTTATACCGAGATTTGAGATAACACACGATTAATAAGGTACCGTTTTATACGGGCGTTCTGGGGGTACTAATCCTTCCCCATACATAATCGAGTCCCGAATCCGTTTCTTTGATTTCTCTGGTTTTAAACGCAGACTTGAAATTGGTTATTAAAATGTTTTATTTAATTTTTAAAATATTTTATAAAACCGGTTTTAATAGGTGGCCGATCACACCTAGCTAAAAAAGATTGGTGGCGACTCCATGTCTTTTTCAAGGTCATTTTCAAAACCTTCATTTATCTAGAGGAATTAAGTCGACTTTTTCTCGGTTTTTTTTAATGTCACGCTTAACGAATAATAAAGTCTTGCTATAAGACTCGATATTTTTTAGGTTGCGACAAGAGGTTGCCCGAGAGCACTTGCAACATAACTGAGCCCAGTTTTTGTATACAATTCCAATGGTACATTTCCCAACTTAATCCACATAGGGATTTTTTTTCATATCAAACTCTAGTGATTTAAGCCCAGGTTCCTATTTTCTCACAATAATAGCTTTGTTTTGAATGTGCCATGGTCCTGCTTCAATCACCCAGTCCCTGGTCTTAAGAGAAGGGAATTGTATAACAAACAAGTTTGAGCCAACTAGTTTGATCTCCACCAAACCTTCCATAGCAGATTTGCAACCCTTTGAAATTGGCTGAAATTGGGCGCTCTTCCCAGAAATTGAGCAACCACAGAGTTCTGCCATTGATTAGTTCCCTCATCCAGCACTTCCTGAGGTGGCTTCACAATACATTTCCCATGATCTTGCAATGGCGGAAAGAATTGTAGGGATTGATCTTCTTTTGTGGAGAAAAGTGATCTTCAGTTTGCAGCTTTATTTCCCGCTTCCAAAGCCACATCACCAGACTGAGTTATAACTGTTTTCCCTCTCGCCTCCACCAAGCACACATTTCCTCCTCCTCCTACCAACTTCCTCGAGCTTTCAATCGAATTCAATGGAGAAAATCCAGCATTCAAGCATGGAATCACTGATGATTCAGTTGGGGAATCAACAAAGGTTGCCATCGTCTTCAATGAATTCTCTCCTCTGTTTGAACAAACACCAATTCAACTCCAAGAAAATCCAGCTGATACAATGAGGATGAATCGATGTGAGAGTGTGGAAAGATGAAAAAGTGATGAAAATCAACAAAGAATAGCAAGAATCCGTAAAAAATCAGCAAGAATCAGATGAAATCCGTAAAAAATCAGTCGAAATGAGTGGAAACCTCCAAGAATTTCCAAGAATCTCAAGGCTCACGTTAGACCCAGTAACGTGAGTCGAGAGAGTAAAAGGCACCTATTTCAATTGTACAGGGACTAAATTACTCACTTTTATAGTACAAGGACTAAATTACTCTTTTCACTATAATACAGAGACTATGTGGGTACTTAAACCCATTATTTCCTATCTTCAATCTCATTGTCGAGAGAGAAAGAGGGTATGGAATGTGAGAGGAAAAAAAAGGGAAGGGTCTGGAATGGGAAAAAATGGGAAGGGAAGGTTTTTAGATAAGGGTAATTTTGTCTTTATAATTTTTTTTAATAATTTCTGATTTTTTGATTTTTTTTTTTACAAATTATTTTAATTTATAAGACCATTCAACAATTATACATACCTTGAGAGCATGTTTTTTAAAATTACCCTAAAAAGTTTGCCTTAAAGATTTTTTTTCCCTTAAAATAGAGCAAGAGAAAGAAATTTTTGAAAAAGGAAAAAGAATAAATTATAATAATTTTATTGAAATGGTTTTAAATTATAACTTACAAATTAGAACAATAAATAGGCTAGAAAAAAGAATAAAAAACAAGATAATAAACAAAAGACATAGAAGAGAATTAATAACAAAATTAACTAATTCTTTCAATAAAAATTAACTAATGGAACTATATGCAACCGTCAAAGTAAAAGGAAATTAAGAAAAATTAATAATCTATCGGATAATATGTTTTAAGTGTCAGAAGAATTTATTTATTAAATATCCTGAACACATTATAGTGTTATGCGATGCCATGGGTAATATTTCAAGTTGCTCTAGATTAGTGTTTGCAAATTTAACAAGGCTAATATCTTTTTATTGAAATGGTAATTCTTTTGTTTTTTCTTTCTGTTTTTTAATCGAGTTTTCGTTTTAGATAATGTTGATTCTTATTTTATGTAATTTATCCTAATATCTTTTTGATTAATTTCATATTGATGTTAGACTTTCATTAGTTTTTTTTTTTAATTATCAAGATTTTATAAGTACATTGTTCATCACATGCATGTAACTTATTTTTCTCTAACACCTTTTAAAAAATTATTGTACATTAAAATCATCAATGCATAGCACAAACTTAAATTTAGTTCACAAAATAATCATTCCATCAATCAAAGTGATGAATTCATATACATTATAGAATAAAGGGAGAGGTTGATTAGCCATTCTCACCCACCAAACATGACATAATATTTGAGCCCCACATGCCGGTTTCTTAGATGCAAACACTATATAGTGCTGGCTAGGGGTGTAAATGAGACACCTGTATTCGCAAGCTATTCGAGTTCGACTCGAAAAAAACTCGAATTCGATTCGATCATTATCGAGCCGAGCTCGAGCTCGAGCAGCTCGAGCTATCGAGCGAGCCGAGTTCGAGTATCTTAATACCCGATTCGAGTAGCTCGCGAGCCTAATCGAGCTTTTTATTTATAATATTAAATTACTATTTTACCCTTAATATTTATACTCTTAAAACCCTAAAACCTATTTTTTTCTCCTATCTTTTCTTCCAGCCGCATCTCTTCTTCTCTCCCTCACAATCTCACTTTCTCTCCAACTCAGCCACTCCCACTCCCACTCCCACCCAAAGCTTCTTTCCTTCTCTCCCAAAACACCTCTCAGCCATGTCTCTTCTTCCTCAACACGATTACAGGCCTAGAGACTCAATAACACGCCTTGCCTTCTCTTCGCTGTCAGTTACTGACTTGGGGGACCAAGCTGCAGAAAATTCTCAAGTTTGGGGTATTTGCAAAAGATTTTATTTTGCATTTAACTCATCAAATCAGTTTCTGAGTTACTAGTTGATTTATTATATTTATGAACATATTTATATATTTATAGGTTCTGGATATCAAAAGCTTTGTCTTGTATGATAATTTTTTTTGTATTTAGAAAATTTTGAATTTGATTGTTGTGTTAGGTTTTTAATTTTTTATCATTATATGATCTTAAAATTTTTTCATTGTTTAAATACAAAAAATTTATATATAAAACGAGCTCGAGCTCGAGTAAACGAGCTTAATCGAGTCGAGCTCGAATAGTTCGATTGTATCTCGAGCCGAGCTCGAGCTTAAAAAATTGTATTCGATCGAGCTCGAACCGAGTTTCGAGCAGCAAATTTCGAGTCGAACTCGAGCTCGAGCTTCTCACTATTCGAGCTCGGCTCGGCTCGATTACAGCCCTAGTGCTGGCGAAACCAATATAATTTATGGTTAGATCCTGTCGCATATGAATATGAAGCTGTTGCACGCAGACAAGCACTTCCTACAAAATTCAAGCCCCCAAACACTTTAATTTCCTCAATGATTTGAAATGACAAGGGACCACTTCTACCTTTAAAACCTCAATTTTCTTCTTAATCCAAACAAAACCTCACAGCATTACGTTAAAAAGGGACTCATCTTTTCATGATTCCAGGCAGCATAAAGTTGGATCTGAAATATTATTTTCAAGACAGCAAAGGTGATTAATTTACTGCACCTCACATTCTCTAATCATAAATAATTAAGGATGCTTCCATGATTTAAGCTGCAACTTGAATGTTTAAAGGATTTTACTAACGAGGATATTCGTTAACAACGAGGATATTCGTTAAGATTATTAAATATAATAATATATTTAATTAATACATTAAAAATAATAAATAAAATTATTAATTTTTGTATTTAATACAATATTATTATTAAAAATTATATATTAACTAATCTTAAAAAATATCCTAAAAATACTCGTTAACAAAACCCATATTTAAATTAAAATATAAATTTTGCTAACTACTTTAAAGATATTTTTTAAAATTATTATATTTATAATATTTTCATTCAATTTATTGAATATAACGAATAAAATTATCCATTATTACATTGATTTAATATAATATTATTACTATAGATAATATATTAATTAACCTTAAAAAATTTCTAAAACCACCGGTTAATAAAATCATTAAAATATTACTTAATTATTTGAGAAATCAATTTGCATTACAGAGCCCTTTTTATCTTTTCTTCTTTAAAGCCCACAAAACTCTGTAATCTTGTATAAGTCATATTCTTAATCTCTTCAATTAGCAGAAACTAACATTAAAATGCAAGACAGAACAAAAAGCATGATTTACATCAGCAACTTCAATACTATTTTCTAACAACTAATGGGAAACAAAAAGGCAAACTCACAATCACTGGCTAACTGCCCCGCACGTGTCTTCAGACAAGCAAGGTGAGTCGGATACCGAGTCAAGTGCCTCATGACACGGTGACACCTCGACCCCACGAATCTCCTCAATCATCTTCACAACGTGGCTTATTTTGGGCCGTTGATCAGGTGAAGCAGAAGTACAAACCATGGCAATCTGCAATAGCCCAACCATTTCCTCCTCAATGTCCTTGTACCTCATTAGCTCTAAATCGAAAACCTCAGCTGTCCATTCTTCCCTCACCACAGATTGTACCCATCTGGGCAAATCTACGGGCCCACCATAACCATACCCTGGCCCACCATTATCCACTATGGAAGGGCACTTCCCTGTCAGTATCTCAAGTAGCAAGACACCAAAGGAGTACACATCGGATTTCTTGGTGGATTTTCGTCCATCAGATGATAACTCGGGGGCACGGTAGCCGTTTGATCTTGGGGCATTGTTGGTGGGTGATGCGAAGATGGAGAGTCCGAAGTCTGACACGCGTGCATCCCCTGATTTATCAAGGAGGACATTCGTGGATTTGATGTTACCATGGGTGAGTTTAAGAGTCTTGCATGTACTGTGAATAAAAGCTAAGCCACGAGCTGCTCCTGCTGCTATTTTGAGCCTTGTGGTCCAGTCCAACGGAGTTCTCCCAGGTCCTCGGTTCCCTGTTGGGAAAGGAACAAATATTACGTAAAAAATAAAAAAATAAAAAAAAAAGGGCTTAAGTTGAATAAAATTACATGTTTGACACAACAAAACAAATGTCATAATCCCGGAAATTGTATGCAAGTAAGATGGATCATATCAAGTGGTCAATCCGTATCAAGAAAGTGATGGATGATGATCTGATGATTTTGATCAAGACCCAGATAGGTTGGCAGCCTAAAGGCTAAAAGTGATATAACTATGATCAGACGGTGAGGATGATATTAGGTCTATCGTTTCACTTTTTGGTCATATTCGCTGGAAAAGAGCCAAAGACTGGCATTGGGAAAAGAACAAAAAGAAAAAGTGAAGAACACAGAGCAACGACTGGAGCTTTAACAGTAACATCCCTAATGTGAAATAAGATACCAAACGGGCCAAACCCGCTATTCGTCTCTGTTCACTATTCTTCTTCACTCTATCTACGGTTGACATTATTAATTTAATTTAAACCAGGGTTGAGAAAAAATAATTACCAAATTAAGCCTTGCTTATACAAGCAATGCAGGATTCGAACGGCCCAGTTTCACCCCTATATATGAAAAGTGACCCACCATCCACCTACCTCCTTAAACCCCACATATCTGGCCGGTGGCTAATCCACCCCACCCCACCAACCCACCACAACCGTGATCCCCGCAAATCGGATATCTACAACAACCAAACTCACTAATTTTGTCTGACATGAGCTAAAAATTAATAAATGTTTCCTGCTCTTTTTTTTTTTTTTTCTTAACATCCAAACTGCAATACCAAAAAATGAATGAAAAAACATAAATAACCAATTCACCAATAAAGAAAAAAAAATACCTGAAACTTACCATGAAGTAGCCAAAACAAGCTGCCATTGGGCATGTAATCGTAGACCAACAACTTCTCTTCCCTGGCAAAATAATAAGCCTTCAAGCTAACCAGATTGGGATGCCTCAACCTTCCCAAAACTTCCATTTGTTGCTCAAACTCTCTCTTCCCACCCACGTTTGCATCTTTCAATCTCTTCACAGCCAGCACATTTCCATCATCCAATACCGCTTTATAAGCCGTCCCGAACCCACCTTTCCCCAACATTTCCGCCGAAGCTCTCAACAAATCCTCCAGTTCAAACCTCTTAACCCCTTCGAAAAACACCATTCTTCCCCTCTCGAAACCTGGCTGTGCTGGATATGGACTCGAAGAATAAACAATCTTCTCTCCTTCTAGAACCTTGGAGCCCCTCTCCTCTCTCATTTTTGCAACGTAGTTTCGCCAGAAGTAACAATAAAGCAAGAGAGAAACCAAAGCGAGTACCAAAACATCGCCTAAAATTATTGCTATTAAAGCCAATGGGCTTATTTTGACTGCATTATGACGTTGAGAATTTGGGGTTTTCTTGGGGTTTCCAGTGGCGGGCAATGAGCTTGGGGATGAAGCTATAACAGTTGGGTTTCGACCCGGCATTAATGGCGACGCCAATGCTCCGTTGGATCTGGGTTTTGTCGGGTCACTCTCAATGCTCTTACATTTCTCCATCGGGGCTCCGCAAAGAGCTGCATTTGAACCAAAAGCCGATTCTGGGAAACTCGACAAAGACTCGGGTATTTCACCAGAAAGCCTGTTACCAGAAACGTTCAAGTCCTGGAGATTCGGAAGATTTAAACTGGAAACTGGTCCAGAAAACCGATTCTCCTCAAGCCGGAGCGTTAAAAGATGAGTCAGACGGTTGATCGTAACGGGAATCTCACCGGTGAAGTTGTTAAACGACAGATCGAGACGGTACAACCGAAACAGCGACTGAACCGAAGCTGGGAACTCACCAGTGAACTCGTTGTGGGATAAAAAGAGGAGCTTGAGAGCCGTGAGGTTGGAGAGGTTGGGAACCGGACCGAAGAGGCGGTTTTGCTTGAGACTGAGGACACGGAGTTGGGTGAGTAAAGTAAGGGGTTCAAAGGAGCCGGTTAGGTCGAGGTTTTCCAGTACGAGCCGAGAGATTCGGTTTTGGAAACAGGTGACTCCGTTCCAGGTGCATAGGTCAGTGGTTGAGTTCCAGAAAGTTAGCTTGTTGGTCTTGTCTGCAGCTGATTTGAAGTCCATTAATGGTTTCAAATCAGGGTTTGGAATAGCTTGGACCAGAAAGAAGAAAAGAAAAGATAGTAAAAAATGTGGGATTAAGAGGCTAATTTTCGCCATTATTTGCCCTTCGAGAAGCAGAGAGAATGGGGGAAGTGAAAAAGGGTTTTCCACTTTTCCTTCAAGCTTAGTGTGGACTGAGGGTTATAGAAGTACTAGTAAAGAACAGGTTAGAAGAGGGTGAGAGTGTAATTAATTGCAAATATGAAGGGTTTTATTGGTATTAAAAAAGTGATGAAAGTAGCAAAGAAATATCTATATTATACCATCCCGACTAAGTTAATTCATCTATTACAAAATTGAATAATTTAATTTTTATCTTTTAAAATTAAAAAAAAATTTAATTAGTATAACATGAATCATTTAAAATGATGATGTGATATTTAATTTTTATTTAGTTGACGATATAAATATTAAATATTGATATAATATTAATAAAATATATTATTTTAAAATGATATGAATAAAATAAATAATATATTTTTAATATTTGATGTGATATTTTTAATAATTTAATTATCTATTTATCTATATCAATTTAAAATAATATATTTTATTAATGTTATGTCTAATTAATTATAGATTAAATATTATATTAATTTTTTAAATATTTTACTTTACAATAATTAATAATTTTGTTTTTTATTTTAATTTAATTTAAAAAAATAAAAATTAAATTACTCAAATTTATTATAAAAAAATTAATTTATATTGAATAATATAATACACCCAAATATTTTGAGCTAAAAAAGTTGTTGCTTCGCTTTTCTGTTTGACTGAAATGGATTGAACGAGCTGGATGAGCTGAAAAGCTAGTAACGTACTGCGAGTTAGATTTATGGTAAAAGACAATATTGTCCTCGCTGCTTTCTTAATTCTCTGTAACGTTTTAGTAAATATAAACTAATCTAAAAATCTGATGAAATTGATGTATTAACTTCCAATCTTATTCTGAATCTGATAAATTTGGACGGCCAAGATCAGATGGAAAGGGTGATTGTTACTACGTTGTAGAGATAAATGAGTGAAGCTGGGGTTAATGAGACAGCTTAGGCAATCACGCAAACGGTCGGATTATTTTTTTACTGTAAATCAGACGATACTCCGTACGTATATGTTTTCTCGGACAGCCGCGTGCCGTCCCCTCAAACGTCGTTTTTAGCTGTTAGTCGTTAACCTAAAGAGCAGGTAAAAGAAAATGAAAAATCTCGGAAGGAAAAAAATTACTTGCCCTTTAAGTAAGTTTGATTGAGATTTGAGATCAATATAGTCGGTATCGTAGATATCGATTTATACGTATTATTTTTAAAATAAATTAAAATAATATTAATCTCGTATCATTTTATTTTATATCAACTCGTATCGATTAATATCGGTCAATATCGGTCCGTAACGGTTGATACAATATTTTAATTTTTTTTTAAAAAAATCACTTATTTGATTTTTTAAATCAATTTCAATATTTTTGTATCATGATCATTTTTTTTTCATAATTACATTTAAAAATAAAATATGTTCATTAAATTACGCTATTGAACATAATTAATAATAATTAAGTATTTTTTATATTTTAATATTTATTTTACTTATTTAATTTTTAAAAATTTTAGATATTAAATATTTAAAATTTTAAAATTTATATTCGTATAAAAATATATATATGCATGTAATAGATGTATATTTGCGTATGTATATAATATATATTTTATTAAAAAACTTTAAAAGAGGCTATATATATAGAGATATATAAAAAAAAATTAAAAAATATCAGTAAACTTGAAACGATATACCAAAATATATCGATATTTATACGTATCAATATCAGAATAAAAACGATATATCTATCTATACATCTTATTTGAGATGGTGAATTAAGGGATAATTTGGTAATTTGGAGGCAAAAAGGGTGTTTCTAAGTCTTGTCTGCGACACCGATAAAGCGATGAACTTGGTTTCTCGAAGTTGTTTGCTTTTATCAACAAAAAAAGAAAGTTGTATCTTTGGTCCAGCTTTTTCGCTTTTGCTTTTCATTTTTTATTGGAACTTTGGATCAATTTTTTGATTGTTGCTTTTATTTAGAGTTAATAGCATCAATAATTTTTTATATTTTAGAATATATTTTATATTAATTTTCAAATTTTAAAATATATTAATCAAATTTTTAATTTTTTAATTTTGTATTAATATGATTCTTTCATTTGCAAAACCGTTAGAGAAAATGTTAAATAACAGATGATATGTAACATGTTAATTATAAAAATATCATCTGCTGATATGATTTTTTTTTTTTGTCTTTTGTCTTTTGTCTTTTGTCTTTATTCCTTTATTCTTTATTCTTTTTCTTTTTCAAAATTTATATTTTTCTTTCTCTTTTTTATAAATAAATACAAAAAATAATTTTAAATTAATTTAAAATAAAATATTTATTTAAATTAATTTAATATAAAATATTTATTTAAATTAATTTTATAAAAACTATTTTTAATTTTTTGTTTCTTTCCTTTTTTTCATTTTATATTCTTTATAAATAAACTAAAACATAAATAATAATTTATATTAAATTAAATTAATTTTATAAATATTAAATAATTTATTAAAAATATAAAATATTTATTTATATTAATTTTATAAAAATCATTTTAAGTTTGTTGTTACTTTTTCTCTTTTTCTTATTAATAAATAAATAAAAATAAGAAAATATAATAATTTATAATATAATTAAAATTAAAATTTCAAAAAGTAAATAATTTATAAAAAATATGAAAATATTTATTTACCTTAATTTATAAAAATAAATTTTCTTTTCTTTTTTATTTACTATTATAAATAATTATGTAAAATATTTTGTAAAAATTAAATAATTTATAAAAAATAATATATTTCTTTTAATTAATTAAAAATTTTATTTTCCTTTTTCTTCTTTCTTCTTTCTTTTTTCTTTCCTTTTATAAATAAATTAATTTTGTAAAAGATTAAATAATTTATCAAATATAAATATTTATTTACATTAATTTTTTGTAAATATTTTATTTTCCTTTTTCTTTCCCTTTTTAATTTTTTTCTTTCTATTCTTTACACTTTACTCTCATCGATCGAAAAAGAAAATTTTGAATCCTCACTGTCAGTCCGGCCCTGCGAAGAATCAGACTATCATATATAACGCTCGATAAGCATTGCAAGAGGCCAAATTTGATCCCTCGCGCTAGATCGAGGAGGGTTTGGTTTGGCGCTTTATGGCAGATTCGGTCAAGTTAGTTCCCGCTTTAATTTCAACATTGGTGTTGACATAAAAAATATAAAATTTTAATTAAATGAATGTAAATAAATATTTTATATTTATAAATTATTTCATTTTTTATAAAAAATAATTTATTTAAAAAATAAGAAAAAGTAAAAAAGAAATAAGAAAAGGAAAACAAAATTAAATTTATTTTTTATTATAAAATTAATGTAAATAAATATATTTTATGTTTATAAATTATTTATTTTTGAAATTTTAATTATAATATAAATTATTTTTATTTTTTTATATATTTATAAAGAAGAAAAAGGGAAAAGGAAAAAAAAAAAAGAGAAAAAAGTAAAAAGTAAAAGAACTTAAAATATTTTATAATATTAATGAAAATAAATATTTTATATTTTTATAAATTATTATTTTTTATAAAATTAGTTTAAATTATAATATAATTATTATTTTTATTTATAAGGAGGAGAAAAAAGAAAAATATAATAAAGAAGAAATAAAATATAAAATATTTTATTGTTACGTTTTTATAAAATTAATTTAACTAAATATTTTATATTTTTATAAATTAATTATATTTTTAAAAATTAATTTAAATTAATATATAAATTATTTTTATTTTTTGTATTTATTTATAAAAAAGAGAAAAGAAAATATAAAATTTGAAAAAGAATAAAGGAATAAGGAATAAAGAAAAAAGAAAAAAGACAAAAAGAAGGAAAACATTAAAGGTGCTCATGGGCCGGTCCGGGCCGGGCTTAGGTATGATACCAACATCATATATACTTGCCCAAGCCCGGCCCGGCCCGAAATATGGGTCTCAAATTCTACCCAAATCCGTCCATATTTGTAAATGGGTAGTCCAAACCCGTTTAGACCTGCTTATATTTTTTTTCTAAAAAAATTTAAACAAAATTTTTTTTTTATTATTTAATTTTAGTAATTTTATTTCCTTATTTTCATTTATTAAGTTTTAAAATATGGATAACTTTGCATATTTTCAAATGTTTACACTATAATATTATATATATTTATTTTTTATATGATATAACTTACATAATATATACAAATATAAAAATAATATATTATATAAATGAAAAATGGGCAGGCAGGGCCGGGCTCGGGCCTTGATAGTTGGAGCCAAGGCCCGACTCATTTTCTAAACGGGTCTATTTTTTTGCCCAAGCCCATATTTCAGGCCTAAACCCTCAAAAATATGGCTAGCCTTCGGGCTTGGGCGGGTAGTCCGGTCCTTAAGCAGGTCTAGACCACATCAGCAAGATGGCATTTTTGTAATTTACATGTCATATGTCATCTGTTATTTAACATCTATTCTAACAGTTTTGCTAACAGAAAGATCACATTGATACAAAACTAAAAGATTGAGGATCTGATTAATACGTTTTGAAATTTGGAGACCAATATAAAATATGCTCTAAAATTTGAGGATCATTGGTGCTATTAACATTTTCATTTGAGAATTTTTCTAACAATGTTTTAAGGATATTTTTAAAATTGTTATATTAAATAATATATTTTAATATATTAAAATTTAATATTATTATATTTAATATAAAAATTTATTTTAAAATTTTTTATTAATGAATATTCTTAATTTTTTTTTAAGTAGTTAATATATTATTTATAATAATAAAAATATATTAAATATAGTAATTTATATTTTTAATATTAAATATATTATTATATATAATAATTTTAAAAAATTACATTTAATATACTCATTAGTAATATTTTACTTTAAATAAAAATTTAATTAATTTTAAAAAATACTTTTAAGACATTTATTAACAAAATCTTTTGTTAAAACCCATCAAAATTTGTGGGGTGTAACATAAAAAATTCCCGGCAGGTGAATGATATTGATTACACCAAAAACCTTGTTACTATTTCAATAGATTATTTGTTCCTTAAAAAATAGTTATAATATTTGTTCGAATACACAATAAAAAATAATAAAAGATTTCTATTATTACTCACATGTCGTTTAAGTAAGCAAATTATCCAATTATTGGACAAAATAGTATCATACAAAAATAATTTAAACATATTACAGTTAATTATTATCTTTATTTCCAACTAAAATTAATAGAAGTTTTTTTTTTTTTTGCTTACCCGCTCTCAAACCTTGCTCTTAGAAGTTTGAATGTCAAACACTTAACCTTCTAGGACAAGAGGAGAACCACTAATTAATAGAAGTCTTTAGAATGAGAATTTAATCTTTAGCTTAAGGACACACCAAAGGAGTCTCCTCAGGATAGGTTTTTGTGGGAGGTTGAGTAAGAGTCTTATCCTGTACAAGAATTTGATCTTCTCAAGGTCTCTCATAGAGTGATTTTTGGGGTTGAGTTAGTTCACAGTGGTTTGCAATTTTTGATAGTAAGCGAGATGGCAGATGAATTGGAAGAAGTTTGGCGGAATTAACGCTCACAGATGAGGAACGGGTATGTTTAGACATTGAAGAAGATCCAGATATTGTTGATCCGCTAGAAGGAGAATACTGGCTTGTGGGAAAACTCCTAACATATAGACCTTTCAATAGAGAAGTGTCGTAACTTAAAAAATAACAAGTCTCATCGCAATACTCTATTATTCGTTAAGCGAGACATTAAAAAAAAGAGAGGAAAAGTCGACTTAATTCCTCTTGAAAAATGAAGGTTTTGAAAATGACTTTGAAAAAGACATGGAGTCGCCATCAATCTTTTTAAGCTAGGTGTGATCGGCCACCTATTAAAATCGATTTTATAAAATATTTTAAAATTAATTAAAACATTTTTAAAACCAATTTCAAGTCTGCGTTTTAAACCAGAGAAATCACAGAAGCGGGTTCGGGACTCGGTTACGTGTGGGGAAGGATTAGCACTCCCACAATGCCTGTATAAAACAGTACCTTATTAATTATGTGTTATCTCAAGTCTCGAGAAAAAAAAGTCGGTTTTAAATTTAGTATTTCAAGTTAATTCCCAATTTAAAGAAAAATAAGTTCATTTTTAATTGAAAATGATCCGGAATTTATAAATTCAAAATTTTCCTATATTCCCCAACAAACGTGGCAAAATATAGAAATTTTTATTAGTTTGAAAAACTTTCCGAACCATTCTTATTTTAAAGAAGATATTCCATTATTAATGATAATTGATGATATCCTCCCCAGCAAACCCGGCAGAGAACTCATGAATTATTTTAACTAGGGAATATCTTTATTTTATTGAAAATCATTACGTTTTTCAAAACATTTTAAAAAATATGAATATGAATATGTATGACATAAATAAAATGACATAGCAAAGTCTACACAATATAATGCAACCTAAATGGTATGATATAATTTAAATGTCTTAGCATATTCTAAATGAAATGAAATGACCTAGGTAACATGATATATTCTATATGAAATGTAATATCCTAAGTCATATGATATATTCTAAATGAAATAAAATATCCTAAGTGACATAATATATTCTAAATGAAATAAAATGACATAGGTAACATAATATATTCTATATGAAATGAAATGACCTAGGTAACATAATATATTCTATATGAAATGAAATAATTTAAATGACATGACAAATATAAATGATATGGCATATAATCTAAATGACATGAAACATAAAATAATACTATCATATAATATGCATGGAAATAAAAATAAAAATAATAATGCATGAACATAGTACATGCTAAATAATATGACAAAAATAACTAAATAAAAAGCATAGGATATCATGAAATATTCAAAACCATATAACAAATAATATAATATAAAAAATTTAAATCAAAGATAATAACACCATCATGAAAATTAAACATAGCAAAAATTACATATGATATGATATGCATGAATATGGGAAATGCAATGCATGAGAATGTATTTTTTCCTTTAATTAAGGAAATCCTTATATCTAAAAAGATATCCAGCTACCTTAGGAAAATATATCAAATTAAATATTCTAAAACCAAAATACCTTGTGATTGTTTGAAAACAATTTTGAAAAGCTTAGATTAAAAATAAAAACTTAGCTAAACCCTTTTTTAAATGGCTCTAATTTCATAAGTTTAAAATCCCGGACTTGACCACCCTTAACCCGAGACTTAAAAAATCATTTTTAGAGTTTAAAAAAGGCTTAGAAACTACCCTAAGTCAGTAGCTAAACTTCATAATCAGCCCTCTCTAAGTAACTTAACCAAAACAGAAAAATTATCTTCCTTCAAATTCAATTCTGTCTCCACTGTATAGTTTTAAAGCACGATTTTTTACCCTATTTTTAAAAATTCAAAAAAATCTAAAAAAATACTAGAGACTCAAGACACGTAAAAATACACGGGAAAAAATCGGCTTAATTTTCTGATTAAAGAGGATTTCCCAGAAAAACCGAGAAAGTACGAGTACTGGGTAAAAAAACTATTTTGCCAAAACACATATTTTTGCCTTTGATAAAATAATTTAAAAATCAAGGTAAAAATATTAGAGACTCTCTAAAAGACTCATAAACAGTAGCTAACACTTTTGAAAAGTTAGGCAAAAATTGGCTAAGTAAAAAAAAATCACAAAGGTAGAACAATCGATTTGACAACTCTTTAATTTTTCACAAATATGCTCAAGTGAGCATGATTTTGAACCATTGATTGGCCTAAGTCATAAGTCAAGTGGCAAGGACATGAAATGCATGAAAAATACAGCGAATATGATGCATGAAATGCATATTTAAAACCTAAATGACATGAAAAAAAATGCATGGCATCAATAAAATGACTTAGACCTAAATGAACTTGCATGACATTTAATGCAACCTAGGTCTAAAATGCATAAAATATGCATGGCAAAACAAACCAATCCTAAACCTAAAATATGCATGGCAATAACACAAACATATGGCATGTTTAAACAAAATACTCAACCAAATATCATGAAAGCAAACCTATCAACTAACATAACAAAAATGCACACACAAAGCATACAACATAAGGTGGCCGAATGTGGTGAATGCATAAAATGAGCATGGTATTTTCACAAACACATGATATACTAACATGCATAGCTAAAGAATAATGCTCAAATCATGTAAATATAAAGTAAAGGCATGAAAACCAATAGGTATTTTCACAAACACATGGATTACAAAATATAAAACATAAACAAACTTAAACATTTTGAAAACAGAAAATCAAAAATGCAAGACAAGTAAAATAAACATGATAACAAGATAATAGACTCAAAAATAGAAACAAGCAAGCAACCAAATTAAAACAAGCTTCATATTTATGTATTAGAAGAAGATTAAAGCATCATAACTTGTTAAATATCAAGAATAACATGAAAATAAAAATGCAAACAACATCTCTCAAAAATACTAGGCCATTCGGCCAACCCAAAGAAAAAGAAAAGAAAAAAAAGTTTCAAAAGCTTTTTACAAGAAAGAATCAAGAAGGAACTTAAAGAAGAATGTAAAAAACACTTATTTGAAAATAAAAATCAAAAGAAACTCACCAAATATTAAATGAAAATAGCAAATCAAGGATGGAAAATCAAAGAAAGTGCAAGAGTATGGTGCTTAAAGCAACCTCTAGAAGCTATCTTTCAAGCTTTTTCTCTTCTAACTTTCTTTTCTTTTTTTTTTTCCTTTCAACAATGGAGATAAAAATCAGCCAAAAACAAGAGAGAATAGAGAGTGAATAGCTGAAAATAAAAAGAGAACCCCCTTCTTGTAGTGGCCGAATGGCCCTCTCTAGGCTAGGATGTTGTCATTTTCATTCAACCAATTTTCATCCAAAGGCTATTGATCCAAGATGTTTAAAATATGAAATTATCATCCTTAGATTAGGCCATCAGCTATCCACAATTATAGCTGTTCAAGAATCTTAAGCCATTATGTTGACACTCTCCCTCTTCATGCATTGTTCCATGTAGCTTATTTGCAAAAGCTTGATCAAAAAATAACTTACTCTTTATTGTTGGCCTTTTGATTAAAAATCAGAAAATGTCTATCCATTCTTGGGCCTTTTCCGGCCAACCACTTTTCTTCCAGCCCATGTTTCATTTTTTAAAAAGGCAAGAAAAGCCCTTTTCGGTTTCTTGGGTAAAATGACCTTTTTGCCCCCCGAACATAAATAAATGGAAAACGGACTCCAAATTCAAATTTTCTTTTTTCAATACTTTTAAAATAATTTAAAATTGAATTCTGGAAGGTTTCAAAATTTTTCGAGTCCATTTTCTATTTATTTGGATTTTTTCTTCCAAAATTGCCCTTTTATGCTCCCAAACTTTATCATTTTTTAAACGAGCTCCAAATCCAGATTAATCTTCACCAATCTCTTCCAAATAATTTAAAAGTGTGATCTGGAAGTTTTCATAATTTTTGGAACTCATTTGGTATTTTTCTTGGATTTATCTACTTGAAAAACTTCATAGGGGGCTCGGGATTTGGCCATTTTGCAAACGAACTCCAAATCCGGTTATTCTTTCGCCAATATCTTCCAAATAATTTAAAAATGAGATTTGAAAATTTTCAAAATTTTTGGAGTTCATTTGCTATTTTTTCGAGATTTATCTTCTTGAATTTTTGCATAGGAGACCCGGGATTTGGCCATTTTGCAAACGAACTCAGAATCAAGATTTTCTTTCGCCAATCTCTTTGAAATGATTTAAGAATGAGATCCGCAATTTTTCAAAATTTTTGGAGTTCATTTGCTATTTTTCCCAAAATTTTCAATTTTGCCTTTTTGCCTCCGAAACCTGGTTTTGCTCAAAACAAGTTTGATTTTCAGATTTTCTTCAAACTGAGCCTTGGGCTATCCTTTTTTAATCACTCCTCATCCATTAGGGGCTTTATTCTTACCGAATTGGGTCATTTCTGTAATTCTTCAAAATTTCACCGAAATCCACCAAAAATCCTAATCCTCGATTTTCTTCCGGATTGACTTTTCTTTCAGTTTTTCTTCCAAATAGCTTCTCCATTACCCGTAGTCATTGCCTATCTTTCATTTGGAACCTTCAATTTTTACCAATTTGATCGTTTAAGCACTTTTCCCTAAATTTTCTGAACTAGGATTTTCTTTCTATTGAATCTCTGTAACCCAACTTCCGAACTCCATATCTTTCAATGTAGACCTCGGATTATCAAAATTCTTTCGCCATTTTTCAATTGAACTTCAAATCTTGATTTTGAAAGTAGGTTGACTTTTTCAGTGGTTGACTTTTTGGGGTTGGCTTTTTCAAGTTTGACTTTTTATGCTCGTCTTTTTAGACTAAGTCTCGGAGTACCAACTGCAGGATGAAAAAAGTCTTTTTACATTCTGAAACATCAATTTAGGAAGAAAACATACCTGTTTTAGTGGTCCGAACAAAATTAGGTGTCTACAGCTGCCCCTCTTTGGCTATTGTTGAGGATCAGGAATCAGGCAAAGATAAAAAAATACTAATTTTGTCCGGTTAGTGAAATCACATGTGAAGAAAACGGAAAGAGTCTTTTTTTTTCATTGAAAAAAAGATGTAAATTGAAGATTTTATCCTTAAATTGAGTTCCCTAACTAATCAGAGTTCCCTAACTAATCAGGGCTCGACCCGTCTTAAGGAAACGAGTTCGATTTTTAAAATGAAAATAGTGCCTGGAGGTCTTACAAATAGTGCTCGGAGGTCTTATCTATAATTTAAAGAAACATTATGCCCGGAGGTTTTAAAAATGGTGCCCGGAGGCCTTATCCGTGATTTGAAAAAAAATACACTGTACGCGACTTTAAAAATGATGCCCGGAGGTCTTAAAAATGGTGCCCGAAGGCCTTACCCGTGATTTGGGAAAATGCGCTGTATGCGACTTTAAAAATGATGCCCGAAGGTCTTAAGAATGGTGCCCGAAAGCCTTACCCGTGATTTGGAAAAATGCGTTGTATGCGACTTTAAAAATGATGCCCGGAGGACTTAAGAATGGTGCCCGAAGGCCTTACCGTGATTTGAGAAAATGCGCTGTATGCGACTTTAAAAATGATGCCCGAGGTCTTAAGAATGGTGTCCAGAGGCCTCACCCGTGATTTGGAAAAATGCGCTGTATGTGACTTTAACAATGATGCCCAGAGGTCTTAAGAATGGTGCCCGGAGGCCTTACCCGTGATTTGGAAAAATGCGCTGAATGCGACTTTAAAAATGATGCCTGGAGGTCTTAATAATGGTGCTCGGAGGCCTTACCAGTGATTTGGAAAAATGCACTGTATGCGACTTTAAAAATGATGCCCGAAGGCCTTACCCGTGATTTGGGAAAATGCGCTGTATGCAACTTTTAAAAATGATGCAGGAGGCCTTACCAGTGATTTGGAAAATTGTTAAAAATTAATCTGAAGATTTTGAGAAGATGTGAATGCTTTTTGATGCTGGTGCAAATGATTAACAGGATGCACATACCTCATTTTGCAAATGTAAATGTTCTGAATTGATGCAAATGTTTCTTGATGCAAATGCAGATGTTGGATAAGATATAGATGCTTCTAAATGATGCATATGCAAATGATCCTGAAATAACACAATTACTTCTCAGAAGGATGCAAAGGTCAATAATGTGCAAATGCTTATTTATGATGCAAATGCGAAAATTGATGTTAACGCAACTACTTCATGGAATGATGCAGATGCAAAGATTGGCATTATGCAAATGCTTCTAAATGATGCAAATGCAAGGATTTGACAACGTGCAGAAAGCTTCTACATGATGCAAATGCAAAGATCGATAATGATGCAAACGCTTCATGAAAAGATACAAATGCCCCTGATCATTTTTCTAGACTTTGGTTTAGCATTTCCAATTCATTTCTCCTTTTCAAATCAGAGTATATCTTCAATTCATTTTTCAATCTTTGGCTATTCTCTTTGCCCCAACAGTTTTCGAACTCTCATTGACAGAAGTCCGCTTGCTGAGATTTATTTCTTCTTCTCATTTTTGGAAATTAAGATAAACCCTAGTAGTTTCACACCTTTGGGTTAGAAAAACCCTTATCTCATGTCAACATCAAAAATAGGTATTTTCAAAAAATATCTTTATTTGTTTTCTCATTTTGAAAACTTCTGAACAAAAAAATATTAACCCCACAGTGTGTGGTGTATAAATCTTTTGAAGACTGATGATCATTGTTAAAAACTTCTCTAAGTGTCAATGTGGGTTTTTCAATTTGAATTGGCAATGCTTGGTATAACAAGATTTTGGTTGATCAAAGGAAATTTCATAACAAAAATGTATGTCCCTTCTAGGCTCACAAATGGAACAGGTTTTATAAATCATGAATTCATTGAAAATCAAACAAATTCAACATTCTTTTAGTTTTCATATCAAGGCATTTTGACAAGCGTCAAGATTGGCTGGTATGTTTAAACTGGAAAGTTTTATCTTGGAGGGAAAAAATCTCATTTTTTGAAGTCAATCCTCCGAATAGAGCTAACAATTTAGGAGGTTCATGAATTCTTAGATGTTCCTCGATGACCGCTTCATCAAGATGACCTTCTCTTTTTTGGTATCGACACTAACGTAAATGGCATCAAAAATTGCATTTTACTCTAGACCGCCCATTTTTGGGTTTTCGCCATAGAGTCCCATTCTTTCCATTTTTTCTTCTCATTTTTTTTCTTTTTCATTGTTTTACCATGCACTTGAGAATTCTAAATTCTTCCTTAGTGAAATGATAATTCGATGAGATGGGATAAAATCCGAGGAAAAACCCTTCAAATTAAATATTCATGCTTGATCAAAATGGACTTTTAAAGCACGTAATTTAGGCCATGGTTCGGGGTTCAAAAAGAAAGGATAAATAGGCCCAAAATATGTGTTTGAGGGTAATCAGATTAAAGGATCATTTCATGAGGAGAATTCTCTTTGAAGCATTTGTCCTTTCTTGGACATTTCTTTCCTTTTTACTTTTACTCTTTTTCTTCTTTTCTTTTGGCTTTCATTTGTCATACTTTTTTACACATTTTTTGTGTGTGTTTTTTTCTTTTGTTTTGTTCTTGGCTTCCATTTCGCCATCTTTTCCTTTTCCTTTTTCTTCGACAGCGTGAGCCCGTATTTATTTAGGCGCTCAATTTGCTTTGTATTTGTTCTCGAGCTAGGGCTCATTTCTCAATGATCTTTGAAAAGATCTTTCCTCGTAGTTGCCCTCCAATGTAGAGGATGATCCTTGATCAGGGTTTAAAGAAAAAGAATTCCTTAAGCTCAGAAGGGGTGACTATGGATAATTTTCTCTTTGTGAGAGGACTATGAAAGATGGCCATTTCTCATTTCAGGCACAAATATTCTCATTGAAAAGCAATCCTCAGGGGAAATAGATAATCAAAATTTTATTTTACACTTTGGAATCATTCGAATTCTCATATGCATGATATCATAATTTTTCTCTCTTTTTTTTTTCTTTAATTTTTGCATGCCCCCAATGATTTAGGCATTAGTCCCATCCTTTTTCACTATATAACCATGACTTCCACATATGATGCCCCAATTTGATTAACCATGAGAATTTGTATCATTACGAGGAACATTGCAAGTCTAGGTTTACACTGAAAAAAGCTGAGTTTTAGTCTTGGTTTTTTTTTTTTTTTTTTTGAAGAGATGAGAAAGAATATGACCCAAAATAGGATAATCTAATTTAGTCATGGTGCCCATAGGTGTCAATCATGAAGTGATGTTTGGGCAATTAGTGTTTTGTGGATGTCAAAAATAACATGAATGGTTTTGGAACAACCTTGACACACACCAAATTATCATGATCTAAATTCTTGAAAGAAAGTCTCATTTGTTTGAATTTCAAGGAGTTCAAAAAAGTTTCGAAAAGTTCATTCATTTGTTCATAGCCTAGACTAGGATCTACAACTTTGCTTATTCTATGATGACAATGGTTTTATGAAGTTTAATCATTCATATTCCTTGAAGCATTAGGTCTTTCAAGTGTTCTCGATTCAAGAGATTTAGGCCTAGGAAAGCCTAAAAGAGAGGGGAGAAGGTATTGGGTCATTTGTAACAATGACCATCAATATTCTCAAGATTATCTATTATTAAAACTTTCTTAATGCTTGTTTTTGCAAATTCAAATTATTGTTAAAACACAACAAACACAAAGCATTTAAAATTCAAAATTGATTTAATTCATATGAATGTCGACATGAGACAAATGTTTTCATCATAAGGTCTGAAACTACATGCATCAAAATGCTCATGTTGACATCCTTCAAAGGTAGTAATTCTCCCCCTAAAACCCTGAAAGAAACTGATTTACGGCAAAGCGGCCTTCCATTGATTGATAAGCTCCGATGTCAAAATACTATCGCGGATAAGGCTTTCAATCCTTTCCCTCAGTTGTCTGTATTTTTCAGTTGAATGCCCAACTACCCCCAGGTGATAATCACACTTGCTGTCAGGGTCATAACTCCTCGCTGATGGATTCGGAGCTATTTTCAAAGGTACCGGGGTAAGGTACTAATTCTTTATTAAGCAGCAGGTTAGGGATGGGGATTGGAATTCTTACTTGGTTGTCCCGTGGTCGTTTTCTGGCAGTAGGCCTTGTTGCAAGGACTGGTATAAGATTAGGTGCTTGGGTTTGTATGTAAGGATAAAAGTTTGGAGATACCTCAGTAGGGTAACATGATTGGTATGAGGGAAATTGGGAATATAGGACGAAATTTCCCATAGCTTGGACATCTTCCTCTTTATTTCTAGGTGCCTTATTTCTCTCGGCATGGGATATTCTTTCTCCTTCAAGTTTCCCATTCTTGATAGCATTCTCAATCATCTCCCCTGAGATTACTATATCCACAAAAATCTTCGAGGCATTGCTGACGAGTCTATCATAGTATAGGGCCTGCAGTGTATTCACAAAAAAGACGGTGATTTCTTTTTGTCTCAAAGGTGGTTGTACTTGGGTAGATGATAACTCGTATAATTATATAGTTTTTAGTTATGTTTTATTATTGTTTTGTGTCAAATACGAGTTATTATTGCTTAGTCTACTTGTGTTTATGATCTTTTATATTTTTATGTAATTTGGTGTTTTTCACGAGTTTCTTTGAGTGATTTCAGATTACTAGGTTAAATCAACAATTAAGGGCAAATCCAGTTCAGTACCAGTTCCGACACCTTTTGCCATATCAGCTATATCTGGAGTTTCACTGAAGCAATAAGGCTGAAATTTTAACCGCGCAAATTTAAGAGGCATATCTATCTTTTTCATGTTTTACACTTCTTGAAACGGAGTCGTTTTCCCTAGCGAAATCGATCATCAAGTTGGCTGATGTGCAATGACGTCTGTGCTGACCTGTTTTGGTATTTTGACCATATCTTCCGCTCCACATAAGCAAATGATCTGATTCCAACGGCTATGGATCCGTAACTGATAGGGGTATATTTTTCTAGAAGACCATTTTATTAGATCAAGCTTCCAACATTGACAAAATCGATCATCAAGCTGGCTGATCAGAATTGTCATACAATATGACGAAAATTGTTAGAAAAATGCACCCACCTATTATACCTACCTTTGAAATTTGTAAAGCTTGTCTCTTGTCATTTAGCCCTCCAAAATGTGTATAAATAGAGGGCCTTGGATGAGTATTGGGATACATTATACATTGGTAGGATATTAGCCATTGTAAAAAAAATCTCTAAGTTTTCTTCTTTTTTCCTTTATCTAGTTTTCTTTTTCTTTATTTACTTATGCTTCTTACATTTCTTTTCATTTTTAGTATGTGTTGCTAATCATATTGTTGAGGTGATGAGGTGAAGCTCTTGGTAAATGCTAAGGTTAGTCTCTTAAACATGAGCTAAAATGAATCATCATTTATAAACACTAGTATAGATAATATTTTCTTTTGGTTTAAAATCATACTTGCAAAGTAGAGATCTTGATTCATTATTGACAATGAAAATGGCACAGTAAATGCTTGGTTTCATAACCTTGATTTGTTGTAGACATATACCTTGGCATAAGGAATGCTTGGACTCTTTTTATGAGTTTTGAGGACACCAAATGAACATAATATCATATGCTATGGACGTTGGACAATTTGGACTGAATTGCTAAACCTTCCGATTGGAATCTCCCTTATGTGTGAATTTCAATTGTGTAATAAAACAAGATTAATCTTAGCATAACACCAAGAGTGGATTCTCTAACCTCAACATCTTTTCTTATTATTTTTTATATCTTGTTTAATTTCTTTTATGTTATTTTGTTTATTTTGTTCTCTAATATCTTATTTATCTTGTTTTGTTGTTGATTCCCTAATATCTTTTTTTTCTTTCTTTTTCTTATATATTTATAAACTTATACTTACTAGTACGCTTCCCTGTGGTTCGACCTCGGACACCCGAGAATTTATTACTTGAACATAACCTGCACTTGGGTTTACAACTCTTAATTGAGTCTCCATCAAGTTTTTGGCGCCGTTGCCGGGGAGGCAATACTAAGTATATAAGTTTATAAGTATATTTATTTTTATTGGCTGGTTATACCGCCTAATTTTCTATATATTTATATTGTATATTGTATATTAACTTTTTTTTATTTTTATTGGCTGGTTATACCGCCTAATCTGTATATTAACTTTGTTTTATGCTTGTTTGGCGACGTGATTTTAGATCTCGTCGTTTAGTTAGATTTTATTGTGAAACCTTTTCAGGTAATCTTTCTAATACAACTCCTAACATGGCTGACAATGAAAGTGTTCATGCTGAAGATGAGAACAGACAAGTACGCACCATGCGTGACTACTTGCAACCAACTCGAATCTCATCACCCTCTTGTTTTATTTTTCCTCTCAATGCAAACAACTTTTGTTTTAAACCAGGTATGATAGCTTTGCTTCCAAATTTCCATGGGTTAGAATCGGAAAGTGCTTACTCGTTTCTAAAAGACTTCGAAGATGTATGTGTCACCTTTAATGACCAACAATGTACAAATGAGATTGTCAAGCTAAAATTATTTCCTTTTTCTTTAAAAGATAAAGCAAAAATTTGGCTTCATAATTTAAAACCAAGGTCAATTGGCACATGGCAAGAATTACAAACTGAGTTTCTAAAGGAATTTTTCCCAGCACATAAAACTACTGCTTTGAAAAGACAGATTCAAAATTTCAATCAAAATCAAAATGAAGCATTTTTTCAGTGCTGGGAGCGTTTTAAAGATTTGTTAAATTCTTGTCCACATCATGGTTTTGAAAAATGGCATCTTATTAGTTTCTTTTATGAAAGTTTAACTCCCGAAACTAAACAATTTGTTGAAACAATGTGTAACGGTGAGTTTCTAGAAAAAGAACCTGAAGAAGCCTTTGACTACCTAGACCATTTGGCAGATAACTCTCAAGCCTGGCACACAGATAATTCCTCTGAAAGTTCCAATAGATCTAATTTTGTTTCTAACAGAGGAAAATATCATTTTAGTCAAGAAGATGAGATAAAAGCTAAACTAGCTAATTTGGCTAGAAAGATTGAAGCCATGGAACTTAGAGAAGTAAAAGAAGTCAAAACGGTTAAAAATGAAGAAAGTTGTGGAATTTGTGAAATCATGGGACACCCCACTTCTGAATGTCCAAACATTCCCATTCTTAAAGAAGCGTTGCATGATCAAGTAAATTCCATAAACACATTTAAAAAGCCTTTTCCTTCTCGTTACTCTGAAACGTATAACCCTGAATGGAGAAATCATCCCAACTTCAGTTGGCGGAATAATAATCATGTTCAGGTACCACAATCTGAAAAGCCGGGCAACACTTTTTCCTATCAACCTTCATGTGTACAAACCTTGGAAGAGACATTGCAAGCATTTATGCAAACACAAGCAAATGTGAATAACCGGACTTCACAGGACATCAATGAGATCAAAAACACCTTGTCCACATTGACAGCTTCATTACGCACTCAAGAAAAAGGTAAGTTTCCTGCTCAACCTCAGCCTAACCCTTCTACTCAATGTCTTGTTTCTTGCTCCAATGAAACTCAACAGGAAAATGCCAGTTCTATCACAACTCTTCGAAGTGGAAAGGCAATTGACAAAAACATTCCATCAAAAGACCAAGATCCTCTTTCCCCTCCGAAAAGTAATGGTAAGGATGATGGTAAGTCTGAACTTCTTGAAAATTTGGACAAAGAAAAAGGTATGCATCCTGCTCCTTTTCCTCAAAGGTTGCAAACAATAAAGAATTTGAATCAAAATGCAGAAATATATGAACTTTTCAAACAAGGTAAGATTAACATTCCTTTATTGGATGCAATCAAACAAGTTCCATCTTATGCTAAATTTTTGAAGGACATGTGCACAGTTAAAAGGAAACATAATGTACAAAAGAAAGCATTTATGACGGAAAGTGTGAGCTCAATCATTCAGCACCTTACTCCACCAAAATTCAAAGATCCTGGATGTCCAACAATCTCATGCATCATTGGAAACACTAGAATAGAACGTGCATTGCTTGATCTTGGTGCTAGTGTTAATCTTTTGCCTTTTTCTGTTTATCAACAGTTAGGTTTAGGTGAACTCAAGGAAACACCTGTTACACTTCAACTAGCTGATCGTTCTGTAAAAATTCCTCGAGGGATAGTTGAAGATGTTTTGGTTCAAATTGAAAATTTTTACTTCCCTGTTGATTTTATTGTTTTGGACACACATCCTGTTTCAAATCCAAATGTTCAAATTCCTGTTATATTAGGCCGTCCATTTCTTGCAACTTCTAATGCTCTGATAAATTGCAGGAATGGTATTTTGAACATTTCTTTTGGAAATATGACTTTAGAATTAAATGTGTTCAACATTTGCAAGCAACCTGGTGATGATTCAGAAGTACATGAAGTGGACTTCATTGAAGAACTTGTTCATGAACATCTCACCACTACCACATTCCATGATCCTTTAGAAGCTTATTTAATTGAATGTGAGTTTGATAATGCTTCAGAAATTTCACACACTGATTCTTTGTTAAATTCTTTTCAGGTTAAGCATTGTTGGAAACAAAAACTTAAGGAACTCAGAAAAGATGCATATGAGCATTCTAAAATTCATAAAGAAAGAACTAAAGCCTTTCATGACAAGTTAATTTCAAGAAAAACATTTAATGTTGGGCAAAAAGTTCTACTTTATAATTCTAGACTTCACATATTTCCTGGTAAGTTGAGATCAAGATGGACTGGCCCATTTGTGGTTAAGTATGTGTATCATTATGGAGCAGTTGACATTGAGAATCCTCAAAATGGTAACGTATTCAAGGTAAATGGACAAAGACTCAAACACTTTTTGGAAAATCATGTTACTCAAGAAGAGGTTGTTTTTCTTTCTGATCCTTGTTTTGAAAATAACTAGATGTAAATATAATTTTTACTAATCTTCAAAAAAAAAAAAAAACATTTTTTTTCCCGGTTAAATGGCGGATAACGGTACTCCGTGATTATTTAAGTCGGTTCCATCAGCTACCCACAAAACTGATATTGTATATAAATTTCTCTTTCAATTTCTTTTTCATTTTTTTTTCAAGATGGATGATATTCTCACAAGATTGCAGAAACGATTTCCTCATTTTCCTCGAAATATTTTACTGAAGCTTTACCAAGTTCGATTTGAAAGATTAAGAATGCTTATGCACAAAGGGATTCCTGAATACATACGTTGGATAATTGAAGCCAAGGTCAAATACACTTTCGGCGACATTATTACTCTTGTCTGATTCACTACTCAGTCCTCTATATATTACACCATGTACTCATTCTCTTTCAGGCACTCGAAAAAAAAAATGGAAAGTACTTCGTCCCAGCGCATTAAAAAAATTTGTGTCTTTTGGAGGTGCTTATCCAGGGAAAAATAACATATTCGCTGATGAAGCCATAATAGTTGGAGTAATACTTGCCCAACAAAAGATCCACTTGATTTATGGAGGCGGTAGTACGGGTTTAATGGGAGCAGTCGCTACAGCAGCACACGCCGGAGGAAGTCCAGTTCTAGGAATCGTGCCAAAATTATTCACAGATTTTTGTGGACCTACCGTGGGTAAGGAAATACAAGTCTGGAGTATCCCTGAAAGGATAACAATCATGTACCATTCTGCCGATGCATTCATTGCTTTACCAGGAGGTCTGGGTACATTGGAAGAAATAGCTTGCGTGGCTTCTTGGTCATCTTTGGTCACAAATAAGAAACCCATTGGTTTGCTTAATATTAATGGTTATTTTAGTAATTTGCTTTCATATTTAGATAATGCTGTGGATAATGGATTCATGTTTTTAGAGGCAAGGAGAACCATAATTTCTGCTACAACCATTGAAGATTTACTCAAAAAGCTCCAAGCTTATGAGTATTTATCTGCTACGGTTGTTTCGCAAACACTCGGAAAAAGAAAAAGAGATATGGACGAGCAAGGAGTGGATTGCACTTTATCTTTGTGACATTATCTAACATTTTGCTTGTTGTGTCTCAGTTATAATAAGTGGTTAGCAACCTCTGCAGGTAATATCTCCTAAATTCTACCTTTAAAATTTGACATTGGGGACAATGTCATATTTTAGTAGGGGGTAAGGGACATATTTTGCTAAAAAAAAAAAAAATTGTTGTGTTTTAAGACATTTAAAAGTATTCATTCTGAACAAGGTCTGAGTAAGGGAGACTTGAGACATACCTTGTCAGTTTGATTTAATCTTCTTCTTCTTCAAAAAAAAAAAAAAAAGCATGTTTAGACTTAGTGTGTTTTTTTAGTTACTTTCAATACTATAATGAGATATGAATTGCATAAGTCTAAAACAGATTTATTAGTGAGAAGATTTTCATGAGAATTGAGCTTGATATCAACATTTTTATGAGCCAATGTTAATATGATATGTTGATTGAGAAAGAAGCATGTTTAGACTTAATCTGACTTGTATAATCATCCTTGTGAGTTTTTGAGCCTATAATGATTGATGCATTATACAAATCAATCTAATTTCTTTCTTGAGTGCTCTTATGATTACATGATTCTCTAGAACTTGCTTTAAACCGTTTGATACTATATTAATACATGTGACAACATGAATATGATAGAGGCATTAGGATTATAACCAGAGCCAAACAGCCATCCCTTATTAATGTTCTAAGAGAACATCCCCACTAGTGAGCCAATTTGAGCCTACATTAAATATGCTGTTTTATTGGTAACCACAACTTACACCTAGCCTAAATATACTTATATCCTTACCCTTGTTCTAAGGATGGATTTTTATATTTTGAGACATATTAAAAAAAAAAGGGATATTTTTAGTTGAAAATTTGGGTTAGAAACAAAAGATAAGTGTGGTGGAAGAAAAGAATAAAAAAAGTCAAGAGAAAAAGAAAGGGATCATTGTCAAATACATTCCCATATTAAAAAAAAAAAAAAGAATCTTCTCTTGAACTTCTAGAAAAAGATGTTACAAAGTTGGTTAGAATGATGTAAAGGCTCAACATGAATATTTAGCCTATGTTATTATGTTCTTTATAAGAGTTTTGAGAAGTTTTATTTGTATGATCTTATTATGTCTCTAAAATCTATGAACTCTTTGGAACCTTTGTGATATCTTTATCCTTTTGTTCTTTAACCACATTATAATCCTTTGGCCCCATTACAACCTTGAATAAAGACCTCTTGATTTATGAAGTTGTATGATCTAAATAGTGGAGAATAGGTGGACAAGCAAGCATATGGTAGAAGTGTTTTCATGAGATTGATTGAGTGTAAACACTTTACCACTACTTTAAAGAGTGAAAATCATGAGAGTATCCCATGTGAGAGGTTGAGATTAAGTTGAATATGCACTATTTTGATTGAAATATGTTATGTTAATATTGGCTTAACTCATTTATTTACATTCAAGCATGAATTTTTGTGAAATTCTTTGAGCTATTGATTAGTTTATAAGACTTGTTCAAAGATTGTCTCTAATTTATATTGAAAGGATTAGGAGTAAATATTTTTAGTGTATGTAGTTTACTTATATTTTAGTTTTTCAATGTTTGTGGGTATCGTTCTAGCAAACCCTCACGAGACTAAACTCGTCCACTAGGGACACCTAGGGGTTTAAAGGCTTGTGTCACATGCCAAGTGCCACCGTGATTTCCTACGAAAATGGATTAGATTAGATTTTCTTATTTTATTTTTATTGAGTCGTTGCTAGGGACTAGCAACAATCTAAGTGTGGGGGTGTGATAACTCGTATAATTATATAGTTTTTAGTTATGTTTTATTATTGTTTTGTGTCAAATATGAGTTATTATTGCTTAGTCTACTTGTGTTTATGATCTTTTATATTTTTATGTAATTTGGTGTTTTTCACGAGTTTCTTTGAGTGATTTCAGATTACTAGGTTAAATCAACAATTAAGGGCAAATCCAGTTCAGTACCAGTTCCGACACCTTTTGCCATATCAGCTATATCTGGAGTTTCACTGAAGCAATAAGGCTGAAATTTTAACCGCGCAAATTTAAGAGGCATATCTATCTTTTTCATGTTTTACACTTCTTGAAACGGAGTCGTTTTCCCTAGCGAAATCGATCATCAAGTTGGCTGATGTGCAATGACGTCTGTGCTGACCTGTTTTGGTATTTTGACCATATCTTCCGCTCCACATAAGCAAAGGATCTGATTCCAACGGCTATGGATCCGTAACTGATAGGGGTATATTTTTCTAGAAGACCATTTTATCAGATCAAGCCTCCAACATTGACAAAATCGATCATCAAGCTGGCTGATCAGAATTGTCATACAATATGACGAAAATTGTTAGAAAAATGCACCCACCTATTATACCTACCTTTGAAATTTGTAAAGCTTGTCTCTTGTCATTTAGCCCTCCAAAATGTGTATAAATAGAGGGCCTTGGATGAGTATTGGGATACATTATACATTGGTAGGATATTAGCCATTGTAAAAAAAATCTCTAAGTTTTCTTCTTTTTTCCTTTATCTAGTTTTCTTTTTCTTTATTTACTTATGCTTCTTACATTTCTTTTCATTTTTAGTATGTGTTGCTAATCATATTGTTGAGGTGATGAGGTGAAGCTCTTGGTAAATGCTAAGGTTAGTCTCTTAAACATGAGCTAAAATGAATCATCATTTATAAACACTAGTATAGATAATATTTTCTTTTGGTTTAAAATCATACTTGCAAAGTAGAGATCTTGATTCATTATTGACAATGAAAATGGCACAGTAAATGCTTGGTTTCATAACCTTGATTTGTTGTAGACATATACCTTGGCATAAGGAATGCTTGGACTCTTTTTATGAGTTTTGAGGACACCAAATGAACATAATATCATATGCTATGGACGTTGGACAATTTGGACTGAATTGCTAAACCTTCCGATTGGAATCTCCCTTATGTGTGAATTTCAATTGTGTAATAAAACAAGATTAATCTTAGCATAACACCAAGAGTGGATTCTCTAACCTCAACATCTTTTCTTATTATTTTTTATATCTTGTTTAATTTCTTTTATGTTATTTTGTTTATTTTGTTCTCTAATATCTTATTTATCTTGTTTTGTTGTTGATTCCCTAATATCTTTTTTTTTTCTTTCTTTTTCTTATATATTTATAAACTTATACTTACTAGTACGCTTCCCTGTGGTTCGACCTCGGACACCCGAGAATTTATTACTTGAACATAACCTGCACTTGGGTTTACAACTCTTAATTGAGTCTCCATCAGTAGACATGTTCCTCAACCTCTAAGCATAATCTTTGAAGCTCTCAGTAGCTCTTTTCCCTATATTTTGCAAAGTGAGATGATCAAGTGTCCTGTTAATCATATTTTGTACTGGTTTAGAAAAGCCCTAGCCAAATGATTCCAAGAGTGAATCTGATCCTTGCTCAACTGACTATACCACCTAATTGCGGACCCGCTGAGGCTATCCTGAAAGTAGTGAATCAGAAGCTTGTCATTATCTATATGACTTGTGATAACTCGTATAATTATATAGTTTTTAGTTATGTTTTATTATTGTTTTGTGTCAAATACGAGTTATTATTGTTTAGTCTACTTGTGTTTATGATCTTTTATATTTTTATGTAATTTGGTGTTTTTCACGAGTTTCTTTGAGTGATTTCAGATTACTAGGTTAAATCAAGAATTAAGGGCAAATCCAGTTCAGTTCCAGTTCCGACACCTTTTGCCATATCAGACATATCTGGAGTTTCACTAAAGTATTAAGGCTGAAATTTTTACAGTGCAAAGTTAAGAGGCATATCTATCTTTTTCATGCTTTATACTTCTTGAAACGGAGTCGTTTTCCCTAGCGAAATCAACCATCAAGCTGGCTGATGTGCAATGACGTCTGTGCTGACCAGTTTTCGTATTTTGACCATATCTTCTGATCCACATCAGACAATTAGCTGATTCCAATGGCTATGGATCACAAACTGATAGGGGTATATTTTTCTAGAAGACCATGTGATCAGATCGAGCCTCCAACATTGACAAAATCAACCATCAAGCTGGCTGATGAGAATTGTCATACAATATGACGAAAATTGTTAGAAAAATGCATCCACCTATTATACCTACCTTTGAAATTTATAAAGCTTGTCTCTTGTCATTTAGCTCTCCAAAATGTGTATAAATAGAGGGCCTTGGATGAGCATTATGAAACATTGGTAGGATATTAGCCATTGTAATAAAATTCTCTAAGTTTTCTTCTTCTTTCTTTTGTCTAGTTTTCTTTTTCTTTATTTACTTATGCTTCTTACATTTCTTTTCATTTTATTCATATCTAGTATGTGTTGCTAATCATATTGTTGAGGTGATGAGGTGAAGCTTTTGGTAAATGCTAAGGTTAGTCTCTTAAACATGAGCTAAAATGAATCATCATTTATAAACACTAGTATAGATAATATTTTCTTTTGGTTTAAAATCATACTTGCAAAGTAGGGATCTTGATTCATTATTGACAATGAAAATGGCACACTAAATGCTTGGTTTCATAACCTTGATTTGTTGTAGACATATACCTTGGCATAAGGAATACTTGAACTCATTTTATGAGTTTTGAGGACACCAAATGAACATAATATCATATGCTATGGACGTTGGACAATTTGGACTGAATTGCTAAACCTTCCGATTGGAATCTCCCTTATGTGTGAATTTCAATTGTGTAATAAAACAAGATTAATCTTAGCATAACACCAAGAGTGGATTCTCTAACCTCAACATCTTTTCTTATTATTATTTTTTATATCTTGTTTAATTTCTTTTATGTTATTTTGTTTATTTTGTTCTCTAATATCTTGTTTACTTTCTTTTTCTTATATATTTATAAACTTATACTTACTAATATGCTTCCCTGTGGTTCGACCTCGGACACCCGAGAATTTATTACTTGAACATAACCTGCACTTGGGTTTACAACTCTTAATTGAGTTTCCATCAAGTTTTTGGCGCCGTTGCCGGGGAGGCAATACTAAGTATATAAGTTTATAAGTATATTTATTTTTATTTGGCTGGTTATACCGCCTAATTTTCTATATATTTATATTTATATTGTAAAGTTTATATTTATATAAATATATTATCTGTATATTAACTTTGTTTTATGCTTGTTTGGCGACGTGATTTTAGATCTCGTCGTTTAGTTAGATTTTAGTGTGAAACTTTTTCAGGTAATCTTTCTAATACAACTCCTACCATGGCTAACAATGACAGACAAGTACGCACCATGCGTGACTACTTGCAACCAACTCGAAGCTCATCACCCTCTTGTTTTATTTTTCCTCTCAATGCAAACAACTTTCGTTTCAAACCAGGTATGATAGCTTTGCTTCCAAATTTCCATGGGTTAGAATCGGAAAGTGCTTACTCGTTTCTAAAAGACTTCGAAAATGTATGTGTCACCTTTAATGACCAACAATGTACAAATGAAATTGTCAAGCTAAAATTATTTCCTTTTTCTTTAAAAGATAAAGCAAAAATTTGGCTTCATAATTTAAAACTAAGGTCAATTGGCACATGGCAAGAATTACAAACTGAGTTTCTAAAGAAATTTTTCCCAGCACATAAAACTACTGCTTTGAAAAGACAGATTCAAAATTTCAATCAAAATCAAAATGAAGCATTTTTTCAGTGCTGGGAGCGTTTTAAAGATTTGTTAAGTTCTTGTCCACATCATGGTTTTGAAAAATGGCATCTTATTAGTTTCTTTTATGAAAGTTTAACTCCCGAAACTAAACAATTTGTTGAAACAATGTGTAACGGTGAGTTTCTAGAAAAAGAACCTGAAGAAGCCTTTGACTACCTAGACCATTTGGCAGATAACTCTCAAGCCTGGCACACAGATAATTCCTCTGAAAGTTCCAATAGATCTAATCTTGTTTCTAACAGAGGTAAATATCATTTTAGTTAAGAAGATGAGATAAAAGCTAAAGTAGCTAATTTGGCTAGAAAGATTGAAGCCATGGAACTTAGAGAAGTAAAAGAAGTCAAAACGGTTAAAAATAAAGAAAGTTGTGGAATTTGTGAAATCATGGGACACCCCACTTCTGAATGTCCAAACATTCCCATTCTTAAAGAAGCGTTGCATGATCAAGTAAATTCCATAAACACATTTAAAAAGCCTTTTTCTTCTCCTTACTCTGAAACGTATAACCCTGAATGGAGAAATCATCCCAACTTCAGTTGGCGGAATAATAATCATGTTCAGGTACCACAATCTCAAAAGCCGGGCAACACTTTTTCCTATCAACCTTCACGTGTACAAACCTTGGAAGAGACATTGCAAGCATTCATGCAAACACAAGCAAATGTGAATAACCGGACTTCACAGGACATCAATGAGATCAAAAACACCTTGTCCACATTGACAGCTTCATTACGCACTCAAGAAAAAGGTAAGTTTCCTGCTCAACCTCAGCCTAACCCTTCTACTCAATGTCTTGTTTCTTGCTCCAATGAAACTCAACAGGAAAATGCCAGTTCTATCACAACTCTTCGAAGTGGAAAGGCAATTGACAAAAACATTCCATCAAAAGACCAAGATCCTCCTTCCCCTCCGAAAAGTAATGGTAAGGATGATGGTAAGTCTGAACTTCTTGAAAATTTGGACAAAGAAAAAGGTATGCATCCTGCTTCTTTTCCTCAAAGGTTGCAAACAATAAAGAATTTGAATCAAAATGCAGAAATTTATGAACTTTTCAAACAAGTTAAGATTAACATTCCTTTATTGGATGCAATCAAACAAGTTCCATCTTATGCTAAATTTTTGAAGGACATGTGCACAGTTAAAAGGAAACATAATGTACAAAAGAAAGCATTTCTGACGGAAAGTGTGAGCTCAATCATTGAGCACCTTACTCCACCAAAATTCAAAGATCCTGGATGTCCAACAATCTCATGCATCATTGGAAACACTAGAATAGAACGTGCATTGCTTGATCTTGGTGCTAGTGTTAATCTTTTGCCTTTTTCTGTTTATCAACAGTTAGGTTTAGGTGAACTCAAGGAAACACCTGTTACACTTCAACTAGCTGATCGTTCTGTAAAAATTCCTCAAAGGATAGTTGAAGATGTTTTGGTTCAAATTGATAATTTTTACTTCCCTGTTGATTTTATTGTTTTGGACACACATCCTATTTCAAATCCAAATGTTCAAATTCCTGTTATATTAGGCCGTCCATTTCTTGCAACTTCTAATGCTCTGATAAATTGCAGGAATGGTATTTTGAACATTTATTTTGGAAATATGACTTTAGAATTAAATGTGTTCAACATTTGCAAGCAACCTGGTGATGATTCAGAAGTACATGAAGTGGATTTCATTGAAGAACTTGTTCATGAACATCTCACCACTACCACATTCCATGATCCTTTAGAAGCTTATTTAATTGAATGTGAGTTTGATAATGCTTCAGAAATTTCACACACTGATTCTTTGTTAAATTCTTTTCAGGATAAGCATCGTTGGAAACAAAAGTTTGAGGAACTCCCATCACTCACAAATGTCACTGTACCATCAACTATTGAACCACCCAAGCTGGATTTAAAACCATTGCCATCCGAGCTAAAATATTCTTTTTTGGGAAAAATTCCTTCTCAATGGAGCCCCCAAGATAAAAGGAAGTTTCTGAATGAGGTAAAGAAGTTCTATTGGGATGACCCTTACTTGTTCAAATATTGTCCTGATCAGATTTTTCGAAGATGCATTCCCGACAATGAGGTAAGTAGTGTAATTAAGTTTTGCCATTCCGAGGCATGTGGTGGTCATATTTCATCAAAGAAAACTGCTGCAAAAATTTTTACAGTGTGGATTTTATTGGCCAACTTTATTCAAAGATGCATATAATTTTTGCAAGTCTTTGGTATATAAATTTCACGTATTTTCTGGTAAGTTGAGATCAAGATGGACTGGCCCATTTGTGGTTAAGCATGTGTATCATTATGGAGCAGTTGACATTGAGAATCCTCAAAATGGTAACGTATTCAAGGTAAATGGACAAAGACTCAAACTCTTTTTGGAAAATCATGTTACTCAAGAAGAGGTTGTTTTTCTTTCTGATCCTTGTTTTGAAAATAACTAGATGTAAATATAATTTTTACTAATTTCCAAAAAAAAAAAAAAATAATAATAATACATTTTTTTTAACCCCGGTTAAATGGCGGATAACGGTACTCCGTGATTATTTAAGTCGGTTCCATCAGCTACCCACAAAACTGATATTGTATATAAATTTCTCTTTCAATTTCTTTTTCATTTTTTTTTCAAGATGGATGATATTCTCACAACATTGCAGAAACAATTTCCTCCTTTTCCTCGGAATATTTTACTGAAGCTTTACCAAGTTCGATTTGAAAGATTAAGAATGCTTATGCACAAAGGGATTCCTGAAGACATACGTTGGATAATTGAAGCCAAGGTACGTGAAGATGAATATCTTCCTGTTTTGCATTTACCAGGTACAGGTAGAAGCACTTTTGCAAAGAAGCGACGAGCAAAGCGCATGAGTTCAAATTGCCACAAATGTGCACGATGGACGTGTAACGGTAAATGTCATTCTATTGGGATTCCGTCCTCTAATCGAGATGATAAAATTGAGTTCATTAAGGATGGACTGAGTAAGGAGAATTTGGGTAATATCCAACTTTCTCTTGAGACGCATCCTAGTGGAGACGTACAAAGAGAAATTCTTGATTTATGGCCGCAATTCCAAAGGGAATGGCAACATCTTGGGAATCTGATGTTAAAAGACCCTGTTTGCCAGCTTGTAAGAAAACTGGATGGGAAGCATATCCTCGACTCATAGAAGGCGTTTAAGCCGTTTCTGGACGTAAAACCAGAGGAAGATGTGAGCCACAATCACAACTACAATAAATGACTTCTCAGCTTTTGGTTTGATTTGCAATAACTTCATTTCGGTTTAATTTTCGTGTTGTTCGATTTGTGTAATTATTCTCGTTTTTTTTTTTGCATTGGTCTTTTATGGTTGATTTTTCTTCTCTTTTTGATTTTCTTCCTGAAATCACGCAAAATTTTTTTGTTAGGTTAACATTTTCTTCTGACAGGTCAAATACACTTTCGACGACATTATCTAATATTTTGTTTGTTGTGTCTCAGTTATAATAAGTGGTTAGCAACCTCTGCAGGTAATATCTACTAAATTCTACCTTTAAAATTTGACATTGGGGACAATGTCATATTTTAGTAGGGGGTAAGGGACATATTTTGCTAATTTGTAAAAAAAAAAAAAAAAAAAAATTGTTGTGTTTTAAGCCATTTAGAAGTATTCATTCTGAACAAGGTCTGAGTAAGGGAGACTTGAGACATACCTTGTCAGTTTGATTTAATCTTTTCAAAAAAAAAAAAAAAACTATCTGGTCCGTTTATTATCTGCATGTGTTTTACTACTTTCGTGTATGTATTTTTTTGAGTATTAGTATAATCTTGGCAAGCATGTGGATAAAGCAATAGAGTTACAAAGGCTTTGATTAAGTTATCTAGGTTATTTTCAATTTGGTTTTCTGAAAATTGAATATTTTTTATGATCAAATGTCTTTGAGATTGTTTTCGGCAGATCGGTTCGATTTTTGTTGGAATGTGAATTCATGGTGATCCTTTGGAAAGCCACGGAAAACTGGGAAGACATAGTAAGTTTACTTTTTCTCTTCATTCCACATGCAGATTTAAGTCATCACATAGATGCTTGCATCTATACATGATCTGATCTTAGAACAAAGTCACTATCGAGAAAGCCCCTTATCTTTGCCCCTCTTACATTAGGAGCCCATAGGTTGTAAACCTTCGGGTTGGATCCCTAGATATGAACTCCAGAAATTATGCCAAAGTGAACGGATACGATTCCGACCCCCATTCCCTCTTTATACTTTTATGATAATATTAGTGATCATTGGGTTGGGGATTGTGTGTTTCCTTCTTGTTTATTTTGTTATCTTTTGAAAAAAAAAGAAAAAAAAAAGAAAAAAAATTGGGAATAATGCAAAAGAGGGTAGTTAGAATGAGTGACTGTTTTTAGAGTCGTGAACTTCGAACTTATTGATGCCAAAATAATGTTGTGATGAGTTGAGAAAAAGATGCTGAAAAAAAGAGTTGATGAAAATCTGTCTTGTTTGATCAATTGAATGAAAAGAAAGAAAAAGAAAGTATGGAATCCAATGTGATTTCTAAAAAAAAAAAAAAAAAAAAGAATGATGATTATGAATAGATGTGATTGTGCATAAAAGTTGTCCCAATGAGGGCACAAATCAAAAGAAAATCACTTGTGCTTAAAAAAAAAATCAGAATTCAAGATTCGAGGTTCTTCATTATAGAGAGGTTTTTACTTTTCTATTTTCTTTGGATCGAGTCTTTTCTTGCTTTTTGTTTTCTTTTCAAAATATTAATGTTGAACATAGGACTAAGGATGAGTGAGAATGGAAATATTTTGAGAGGATTGATCACATTATTATTATATTTCTTGAGCCTAACTTGTGATAAACCTTAGATTATGTTTGAACATTCCACCCCTCACTTGTCCATAAGCCTCAGATTCATCTCTGTACCGATCAGATTTGTCAAGTTCACTTGTGAACTGCGGTGACAAGGATCTTAGCATGTGTACTTATGAAGCTATAGTTTGCCTAGTCCTCCATGGCTAGCTAAAGTCTCGCCAAGAAGGAAGTTCCTCAATCGTACGGTAATGCCTTCAATTTTAATCTCATTGACCCTTTACTCGAACTTAATATGCCAATGATACTTAATTAGATGCCTTGCCAATTCTTACGCTTAATCTTGCTTGTTTGTTTGAGATCCCTTTAACTTGTTTTCCTGTTTATTTATTTGTTTTCTAGGATTGAGTCGTTGCTAGGGACTAGCAACAATCTAAGTGTGGTGGTGTGATAACTCGTATAGTTATATAGTTTTTAGTTATGTTTTATTATTGTTTTGTGTCAAATACGAGTTATTATTGTTTAGTCTACTTGTGTTTATGATCTTTTATATTTTTATGTAATTTGGTGTTTTTCACGAGTTTCTTTGAGTGATTTCAGATTACTAGGTTAAATCAAGAATTAAGGGCAAATCCAGTTCAGTTCCAGTTCCGACACCTTTTGCCATATCAGCCATATCTGGAGTTTCACTAAAGCATTAAGGCTGAAATTTTTACAGTGCAAAGTTAAGAGGCATATCTATCTTTTTCATGCTTTACACTTCTTGAAACAGAGTCGTTTTCCCTAGCGAAATCAACCATCAAGTTGGCTGATGTGCAATGACGTTTGTGCTGACCAGTTTTCGTATTTTGACCATATCTTCTGATCCACATCAGCAAATTAGCTGATTCCAACGGCTATGGATCACAAGCTGATAGGGGTATATTTGTCTAGAAGACCATGTGATCAGATCGAGCCTCCAACATTGACAAAATCAACCATCAAGCTGGCTGATCAGAATTGTCATACAATATGACGAAAATTGTTAGAAAAATGCATCCACCTATTATACCTACCTTTGAAATTTATAAAGCTTGTCTCTTGTCATTTAGCTCTCCAAAATGTGTATAAATAGAGGGCCTTGGATGAGCATTATGAAACATTGGTAGGATATTAGCCATTGTAATAAAATTCTCTAAGTTTTCTTCTTCTTTCTTTTGTCTAGTTTTCTTTTTCTTTATTTACTTATGCTTCTTACATTTCTTTTCATTTTATTCATATCTAGTATGTGTTGCTAATCATATTTTTGAGGTGATGAGGTGAAGCTTTGGTAAATGCTAAGGTTAGTCTCTTAAACATGAGCTAAAATGAATCATCATTTATAAACACTAGTATAGATAATATTTTCTTTTGGTTTAAAATCATACTTGCAAAGTAGGGATCTTGATTCATTATTGACAATGAAAATGGCACAGTAAATGCTTGGTTTCATAACCTTGATTTGTTGTAGACATATACCTTGGCATAAGGAATACTTGAACTCTTTTTATGAGTTTTGAGGACACCAAATGAACATAATATCATATGCTATGGACGTTGGACAATTTGGACTGAATTGCTAAACCTTCCGATTGGAATCTCCTTTATGTGTGAATTTCAATTGTGTAATAAAACAAGATTAATCTTAGCATAACACCAAGAGTGGATTCTCTAACCTCAACATCTTTTCTTATTATTTGTTTTTATATCTTGTTTAATTTCTTTTATGTTATTTTGTTTATTTTGTTCTCTAATATCTTGTTTACTTTCTTTTTCTTATATATTTATAAACTTATACTTACTAATATGCTTCTCTGTGGTTCGACCTCGGACACCCGAGAATTTATTACTTGAACATAACCTGCACTTGGGTTTACAACTCTTAATTGAGTTTCCATCAACTTGTCATCTTTTGGCAGAACATAGTGATGTAGGCTGATGGATCAGTCGTCCCGTCATATTTCACAAAGTCAAGGACTTTGAATTTAGGAGGAATGACTAAATCGAGGACCAAGCATCGTTCTTTCGCCTCCACACTCCCGAATATGTCTGTATTTTCTACTTCCCGGAGCCTTTCATCTAGCAACTGATATTTCCCTTGGGAATCTGGCAACTCTACCTCATTAACCATTTTCATCTTTGCCTGTTCAGCTGGATCATCTGAATTTAAGACATTGACGGGGTTAACTGTGTTCTGGACATCCATCATTACGACCTCATTCTGACCATTTCATGCCTCTAACCCTTCTCTGGCGGCCAAGTTTTCAGTGTATCCCTTGATTACGGTGGACATTAGCTCTATCAATTTAGTCATCTGATCTTTAGATTCTACTTGAGACTTTGCCAGCTGTTCTTGCAATTCTTCCTGTACCCTTTCCATTTTTTCCATTCAGGCAACTTGTTCATTCTCCATAGCACTAGCCTGTATTAAAAGGGTGTCGCAACCTAAAAAAAAATAACGAGTCTCATCGCAAGACTTTATTATTCGTTAAGCGTGACTTTAAAAAAAATCGAGGAAAAGTCGATTTAATTCCTCTAGAAAAATGAAGGTTTTGAAAATGACCTTAAAAAAGACATGGAGTCGCCACCAATCTTTTTTTAGCTAGGTGTGATCGGCCACCTATTAAAACCGGTTTTATAAAAATATTTTAAAAATTAATTAAAACATTTTAAAAAACCAATTTTAAGTCTGCGTTAAAACCAGAGAAATCAAAGAAACGGGTTCGGGAGTCGGTTACGTGCGGGGAAGGATTAGCACCCCCACAACGCCCGTATAAATCGGTACCTTATTAACCGTGTGTTATCTCAAGTCTCGGTAAAAATTGGTTTTAAATTTAGTATTTCAAATTAATTCCCAATTTAAAGAAAAATAATTCCATTTTTTTATTGAAAATGATCCGAAATTTATAAATTCAAAATTTTCCTATATTCCCCAACAAACGTGGCAAAATATAGAAATTTTTATTAGTTTTGGAAAACTTTCCGAATCATTCTCTTTTTTGAAAGAAAGATATTCCTTTATTAATGATAATTGATGATATTCCCTCCAGCAAACCCGGTAGAGAACTCATGAATTATTTTAACTCGGGAATATCTTTATATTTTTTATTGAAAACCATTATCTTTTTTGAAAACATTTAAAAGAAATGAATATGTATATGCATGACATAAATAAAATGACATAGCAAAATCTAAATAATATAATGTAACCTAAATGACATGGCAAACATGAATGATATGGCATATAAATTAAATGAGATGGAATATGAAATAATGCTACCATATAATATGCATGAAAATAAAAATGGAAATAATAATGCATGAACATAGTATATGCTAAATAATATGACCAAAAATATAACTAAATAAAAGCATAGGATATCATGAAATATTCCAAATCATACAATAAACCGTATAACATCAAAAATATAAATCAAAATAATAACAATATCATAGAAATTATTATAACAAGAATCACATATTATATAAAATGCATGAATATAAAAATGCAATGCATGAAATGTATTTTTTCCTTTAATTAAGGAAATCCGTATATCTAAAAAGATATTCGGCTACCTTAGGAAAATATGTCAAATTAAATATTCTAAAACCAAAATACTTTGTGATTGTTTGAAAACAATTTTGAAAAGCTTGAATTAACAATAAAAACTGGGCTAAAAATTTTTAAATGGCTCTAATTTCCTAAGTTAAAAAAATCCGGACTTGACTCTCCTTAACCCGGGACTTGAAAAACCATTTTTAGAGTTTAAAAAGGGCTTAGAAATTACCCTAAGTCAGTAGCTAACCCTCCTAATCAGCCCACTCTATGTAGATTAACCAAAACAGAAAATTGGTTTTTCTTTAAATTCAATTCTCACTCCATTGTCCAGTTTTAATCCACGATTTTTTTACCCTATTTTTAAAAATTCCAAAAATTCTGAAAAAATACTGGAGACTCAGGACATGTAAAACTACACGATAAAAAATTGGCTTAATTTTCTGATCAAAGATGAATTCCCAGAAAAATCAGAGATGTACGAGTTTTTGGAGGAGAAAAAACTGCTTTGTTTTTCTTTAAATTCAATTATGACTCCACTGTCCAGTTTTAATCCACGATTTTTTACCCTATTTTTAAAAATTCCAAAAATTCTGAAAAAAAAAACTGGAGACTCAGGATATATAAAACTACACGAGAAACAATTGGCTTAATTTTCTGATCAAAGATGAATTCCCTGAAAAATCAGAGATGTACGAGTTTTTGGAGGAGAAAAAAAAACTGCTTTGCCAACACATTTTTGCCTTTGATAAAATCATTTAAAAACCAAAGTAAAAATATTTGAAACTCATAAAATGACTTGAAAACAGTAGCTAGGACTTTTTGAAAGTTAGATAAAAATTGGCTAAGTAAAAAAAAATCACAAAGGTAGAATAATCAATTTGACAAACTTAATTTTCCACAAGTGTGCTCAAGAGAGCATGACTTTGAACCATTAATTGGCTCAAGTCATTATTCAAGTGGCATGAACATGAAATGCATGAAATAATGCAGCAAACATAAGGCATGAAATGCATGGATTTAAACCTAAATGTCATGAAAAAAATGCATAGCATTCATAAAGTAACCTAGACCGAAATGAACTTGCATGGCATTTAATGTAACCTAGACCTAAAATATGCATGGCATTTTCACAAACACAAGGCATGCTTAATTCAAAAATCCAACCAAATATCATGCAAATGCAAAAACCTAACAACTAGCATGACAAAAAGTGCAACACACAATGCAAAACACATGGAGTAGCCAAATGGCCTCAAGCTCCAACAAGCATGGCATTTTCACAAACACTTGGCATACTAGCATGAAAAACTAAGTCATAACACTTAAATCATGCAAAAATCACACAAGCATTTTCACAAACACTTAATATACTAAATCTAAAACATGCTCAACTAAGATATAAAACAAGAATCATGCAAAGAATCACACAAGCATTTTCACAAACACTTAATATGCTAACTCTAAAACATGCTCAAATTTAAACAACATGAAAACAGAAAATTAAAAATGCAAAAACATGATATCTAAGACATAAATGGCAACAAACAAAGCAACCAAATTAAAATATAACTCAAGAACATGAAGTAACATAACATTTAAAACATCAAAATAAAAAAAAATAGCATAAACAATATGGTAAAATGAACCCAAAACAGCAACTCAAAATAAATAATGTAGGCCATTTGGCCATGGTGAGTTTATTGTAACAACAAAATGTAAAAAAAAATATACTTAAGAAAGGAGATGAAGGAAGAACAAAAAACATTATTTTAAAATGAAAACTCACCAAGTAGAGATTAAAATAGCAAAAACAAGAGTAGAAAATGAAGAAAGTGCAAGAGTTGGTGCTCAAGAGCAACCTCAAGAAGCTAATATTTCAAGCTTTTCTCTTCAAACTTTCCTTTTTTTTCTAAACTTTTTTCTTTTTTTGCTCTCAACCAAGAAGATAAAAACTAAGAAAAACTAAGAGAAATCAGCCAAAATGGAAAAGAAAAAAAAAATCTGCCTCCTCCCTAGGGCTGGCCGAAAATGATGGTTATATGGACTCCAAGATGTTGTCATTTTTGTGTAACCTATTTTCCATCAAATGGCCAATAATTCAAGATGAAAAGTCATGAAATTACCACCTTTAGATTAGCATCTCAGCCCTCTCAAATTACAGCTGTCCAAGAATAATGTTGACATCTTTCTTAGCCTATGTGGCTTAATCACCATGGCTTGATCAAAGAAAATCTCTAACTAACTCTTGATTTTTAGCCACTTGATTGAAAAATCAGAAGCTTCCTCCTTGCTTTGGGCTTGGGCATGCCAGCACTTCTCTTTTCCAGCCCAACTCTGATTTTTTGGAAGGCCCAAAAAAGCCCTTTTCGGTTGCTTGGATGAAATGACCATTTTGCCCCCCGGATGCAAGTAAATATCAAACGGACTCCAAATTCAATTTTTATTTTTTTAATACTTCCAAAATAATAAAATATTGAGTTCTGGAAGTTTTCAAAATTATTCGAGTCCGTTTGCTATTTATTTGGATTTTTTCTTCCCAAAAATGCCCTTTTATGCCCCTACATTATACCATTTTTTAAACGAGCTCCAAATCAAGATTTTTCTTCACCAATCTCTTCAAAATAATTAAAAAGTGTGATCTGGAAGTTTTCATAATTTTTGGAGCTCATTTGGTATTTTTTCGGGATTTATCGGCTTGAATTACTACATAGGAGGCCCGAGATTTGGCCATTTTGCAAACGAACTCGGAATCAAGATTTTCTTTCGCCAATCTCTTCCAAATAATTTAAAAATGAGATTTGCCAAATTTCAGAATTTTTGGACTCCATTTGCTATTTTTCCGGGATTTGCCTTTTTGAATTACTGCATAAGAAGCCCGGGATTTGGCCATTTTGCAAACGAACTCGGAATCAAGATTTTCTTTTGCCAATCTCTTTCAAATGATTTAAGAATGAGATTGACAAATTTTCCATAATTTTTGGAGTCCATTTGCTATTTTTCCCAAATTTTTCCAATTTTGCCCTTTTACCTCCGAAACCCGGTTTTGCTCAAAACAAGTCCGATTTTCAGTTTTTCTTCAATTTGAGCCTGGGGCCATCATTTTCAATCATTCTTCATCCATTGGGGGCTTTGGTCTTACCAAGTCGGGCCATTTCTGTGATTCTTCCCGATTTCACCGAAATCCACTAAAAACCCTAATTCTCGGTTTTCTCCCGGATTGACTTTTCTTTTGATTTTTCTTGCAAGTGACTTCTCCATTACCCGTAGTCAGTGCTTATCTTTCTTTTGGAACCTTCAATTTCGATCAATTTGATCGTTTAAGTACTTTTCCCCAAATTTCTCGGATTAGGGTTTCCTTTCTACTGAATCTCCAAATCCCAACTTCTGAACTCCATATCTTTCAATGTAGACCTCGGATTATCAAAATTCTTTCGCCATTTTTCAATTGGACTTAAAATCTTGATTTTGAAAGTGGGTTGACTTTTTCAGTAATTGACTTTCTGGGTTGACTTTTTCGGGGTTGCCTTTTTCCGGGTTGACTTTTTTTTAAGTTTGTCTTTTTGTGCTCGCCCTCTTAAACTAAGTCTCGGAGTACCACCTGCAGGATGAAAACAGTCCTTTTACACTCGGAAACATGAATATAGGAAGAAAACATACCTGTTTAGTGGTCCGGAGAAAATTAGGTGTCTACAGCTGCCCCTCTTTGGCTATTGCTGAGAATCAGGAATCAGGCAAAGATAAACCAACACTAATTTTGTACGGTCAGTGAAATCATATGGAAAGGAAAGGGGTTTTCTTTTTCATTTCTTCATTCATTTTTGCATTTTCCATTTTTTATTTCCTTTTTTGATTTTCTATGTTTTTCATTTTTCCTCTTTTTCCCTTTTTTCAAATTTTTTCAATTTTTTTTTTTTAAAAAAAAAAAGTAAATTGAAGATTTGTCTTTAAATTGAATTCCCTACCTAATCAAGGCTCGATTCATCTTAAGGAAACGAATTCGATTTGCAAGAAAGGAAACGACCTCGACGATGGTCTCGGGGCCTTAACCTGTCTTGTTCTCAGCTGTATTTAAAATTCTGGATATCTCCTCCAGAAGCTTCGGCTATCACCACCAAAGTCTTGCTCATTTTTTTTTTAAAATGTAAAAATTCTGGGTATCACCTCCAGAAGCTTCAGCTATCACCACCAAAGACTTTTAACCTTTTCAAAGGATTTTAAAACTCTGGATATCTCCACCAGAGGCTTCAGCTATCACCACCGAAGACTTGTTCATAATAAAAAAGAGTACCTCGACGATGATCTCGGGGCTCGACTCGTCTTAAGAAAACGAATTCGATTAGCAAGAAAGGAAATGACCTCGACGATGGTCTCGGGGTCTTAACCTGTCTTGTTCTGAGCTGTGTTTAAAATTCATGACATCTCCTCCAGAAGCTTCGACTATCACCACCAAAGTCTTGCTCATTTTTAAAACTGTAAAAAATTCTGGGTATCACCTCCAAAAGCTTCAGCTATCACCACCGAAGACTTTCTACCTTTTCAAAGGATTTTAAAACTCTGGATATCTCTACCAGAGGCTTCAGCTATCACCACCGAAGACTTGTTCATAATAATAAATAATAAAAAAAGTACCTCGACGATGATCTCGGGGCTCGACTCATTTGAGAAGCAAAACGAGTTCGATTCTACATGACAGCTTTAAGAGATGATGCAAATATCTTTGATGCAAATGACTTGATTTGATGCAAATTTTCTTGATGCAGATTCAACTAACTTAGATTGATGCAAATGCTTCTTGATGTAGATGCAAATGTTGAATAAAATTCTGGATAATTCCTCCAAAAGAAGATTTCTCATTTTTCAAAATTATAAAACCCTGGATATCTCCTGATGGATACTCAATTAAGAGTTGTAAATCCAAGTGCAGGTTATGTTCAAGTAATAAATTCTCGGGTGTCCGAGGTCGAACCACAGGGAAGCGTATTAGTAAGTATAAGTTTATAAATATAAAAAAAAAAAGAAAGTAAACAAGATATTAGGGAATTAACAACAAAACAAGATAAACAAGATATTAGAGAACAAAATAAACAAAATAACATAAAAGAAATTAAACAAGATATAAAAAACAATAAGAAAAGATGTTGAGGTTAGAGAATCCACTCTTGGTGTTATGCTAAGATTAATCTTGTTTTATTACACAATTGAAATCCACACATAAAGGAGGTTCCAATCGGAAGGTTTAGCAATTCAGTCCAAATTGTCCAACGTCCATAGCATATGATATTATGTTCATTTGGTGTCCTCAAAACTCATAAAAAGAGTCCAAGCATTCCTTATGCCAAGGTATATGTCTACAACAAATCAAGGTTATGAAACCAAGCATTTACTGTGCCATTTTCATTGTCAATAATGAATCAAGATCCCTACTTTGCAAGTATGATTTTAAACCAAAAGAAAATATTATCTATACTAGTGTTTATAAATGATGATTCATTTTAGCTCATGTTTAAGAGACTAACCTTAGCATTAACCAAGAGCTTCACCTCATCACCTCAACAATATGATTAGGAACACATACTAGATATGAATAAAATGAAAAGAAATGTAAGAAGCATAAGTAAATAAAGAAAAAGAAAACTAGAGAAAGGAAAGAAGAAGAAAACTTAGAAAATTTTATTACAATGGCTAATATCCTACCAATGTACCATGATACTCATCCAAGGCCCTCTATTTATACATATTTTGGAGAGCTAAATGACAAGAGACAAGCTTTATAAATTTCAAAGGTAGGTATAATAGGTGGGTGCATTTTTCTAACAATTTTCGTCATATTGTATGACAATTCTGATCAGCCAGCTTGATGGTTGATTTTGTCAATGTTGGAGGCTTGATCTGATCAAATGGTCTTCTCGAAAAATATTCCCCTATCAGTTACTGATCCATAGCCGTTGGAATCAGATCATTTTCTCATGTGGATCAGAAGATATGGTCAAAATACCAAAACTGGTTAGCCCAGACGTCATTGCACATCAGCCAACTTGATGGTTGATTTCGCTAGGGAAAACGACTCCGTTTCAAGAAGTGTAAAACATAAAAAAGATAGATATGCCTCTTAACTGTGCACTGTAAAAATTTCAGCCTTAATGCTTCAGTGAAACTCCAGATATAACTGATATGGAAAAAGGTGTTGGAACTGGAACTGAATTGGATTTGCCCTTAATTCTTGATTTAACCTAGTAATCTGAAATCACTCAAAGAAACTCGTGAAAAACACCAAATTACATAAAAATATAAAAGATCATAAACACAAGTAGACTAAGCAATAATAACTCGTATTTGACACAAAACAATAATAAAATATAACTAAAAACTATATAATTATACGAGTTATCATCTCCACCAGAGGCTTCAGCTATCACCAACGAAGAATTGTTCACTTTTAAAACTGTAAAATTCTGGATATCCCCACCAGAAGCTTTGGCTATCACCACCAAAGACTTGCTCATTGTAAAATTTTGGGTAACTCTTTCAGAAGAAGATTTCAAATTGTTTCAAAATTATAAAACCCTGGATATCTCCACCAGAGGCTTCAGCTATCACCACCGAAGACTTGTTCACTTTTGAAACTGTAAAATTCTGGATATCCCCACCAGAAGCTTTGGCTATCACCACCAAAGACTTGCTCATTGTAAAATTCTGGGTAACTCCTTCAGAAGAAGATTTCTCATGTTTCAAAATTATGAAACCCTGGATATCTCCACCAGAGGCTTCAGCTATCACCACCGAAGACTTGTTTACTTTTAAAACTGAAAAATTCTAGATATCCCCACCAGAAGCTTTAGCTATCACCACCAAAGACTTGCTCATTGTAAAATTCTGGGTATCTCTTTCAAAAGAAGATTTCTCATGTTTCAAAATTATAAATCCCTGGATATCTCCACCAGAGGCTTCAGCTATCACCACCGAAGACTTGTTCACTTTTAAAACTGTAAAAAATTCTGGATATCCCCACCAGAAGCTTTGAGAAATGATGCAAATGCACATGTCTTTTAACAAGGTGCTCATGCTTCATGGTGCAAATGCAAAATATTTCTTAATGCAAATGCAAATGGCCTGGATTGATGCCCATGTTTCATGACCCACTAATTGTGTTCATGTAACTGGTTTATGAATGGTGTAACTACAATTACCACATATTTATGAAAATGCAATGATTCTAGAAATGATGCAATTGCTTGAGATGACACAAATGCGAATTCTATGAAGAATGTAAATGTAAAGGTAAAATGCAGATGCTTGTGGAATAATGCCAATGCAAATACCCATGAATGATGCAAATGCTTACTGACACTGTGCAGATGTAAAAGCTCGATAAAGAGATGAATGCTCATGAGTGATGCAAATGCCCCCGGTTGTTTTTTCTAGACTTTGGCTTAGCCTTTCAAATTCATTTTTCCTCTTCAAAACAGAGTATATCTTCAATTCATTTTGGCTATTCTCTTTGCCCCAACAGTTTTCAAACTTTCATCAACAGAGATCTGCACTGGGTTCGATTTCTTCTTCTCATATCTGGAAGTCAGGACCTATTCTGGCAGTTCTACACCTTTGAGTTTAGAAAAATTCTTGTCTCATGTCAACATCAAAATGGGTATTTCAAAAATATTTTTATTTTCCCTTTTTGAAAAACTATTTTGCTTATTTAAGGAAAACTTCTAAGCCAAAAATTTTAACTCCACAGTGTATGATGTACAAATCTTTTGATGACTGATGATCACTGTTAGAAAATTCCCTAAGTATTAATCTGGGTTTTTCCAACTGGGATTGGCAAGGCTTGGTATAACAAGATTCTGGCTTTTCCAGGAAAACTTCATGACAAAAATGTATATCCATTCTAGACTCACAAATGGAACATGTTTTATAAATCATGAATTCATTGAGAACCAAGCAAATTCAACATTCTTTTAGTTTCCATATCAAGGCATTTTGACAAGCGTCAAGATTTGCCGGGATGTTTAAATCGAAAAGTTTAATCTTGGAGGAAAAAAGATTCAGTTTGAAATCAATCATCCGAATGAGAGTTGACACTTTGGGAGGTTCAGGAATTACTAGATGTTCCTCGATGACCACTTCTTTATGATGATCTTCTCTTTTGTAGCATCGGCACTATCATAGATGGCATCGAAAATTCCCATCTTACTCTAGATCGCCCATTTTTGGGTTTTCGCCCTAGAGTCCCATTCTTTCCATTTTCCCTTCTCTTTCTTTTTTCTTTTTCATTGTTTTACCATGCACTTGAGAATTCTAAATTCTTCATTAGTGAAATGAGAATTCGATGAGATGGGATAAAATCCGAGGAAAAACCCTTTCAAATTAAATATTCATGCTTGATCAAAATGGACTTTTAAAGCACGTGATGTAGGCCATGGCTCAGGGTTCAGAAAGAAAGGATAAATAGGCCCAAAATATGTGTTTGAGGGTAATCAGATCAAGGATCATTTCTTGAGGAGGATTCTCTTTGAAGCATTTGTCCCTTCTTGGACATTTCTTTCCTTTTGACTTTTGTGTCTTTCTTTCCTCGTTCTTGGCTTTCAATTTGCCATGTCTTTCACACATTTTGTTTTCTTTTTTTTTATTGTGTTTTTTCTTTTGTTTTTCTTGGCTTTCATTTCGCCATCTTTTCCTCTTCTTTTTTCTTTGACAGAGTACACCCGTATTTATTCGGGGCTCCATTTGCTTTGTGTCTATCCTTGAGATGTCACTCATTTCTCAATTATCTTTGGAAAGATCTTTCCTCGCATTTGCCCCCCAGTGTAGAGGGTAATCCTTGATCAGGGTTCAAAGAAGAAAGAATTCTTTTGGCTCAAAAGGGGTGACTATGGATAATTTTTTTTTTGTGCGAAAGGGATATGAAAGATGGCCATTTCTCATGTCAAGCACGAATATTCACATTGAAAAGCAATCCCCAGGGGAAATAGATAATCAAAATTTCATTTTGCACTTTGGAATCATCCGAATTCTCATATGCATGATATTACAAATTTTTCATTTTTCAGCGCATGCCCCAATGATTTATGCGTTTAGTCCATCCTTATTCACCAAGTATCCGTCATTTGCACATATGATGCCCCAATTTGATTAACCAATGAGAATTTGTATCAACGAGGAACATAGCAAGTCTAGGTCTATTTTGAAAAGGCTGAGTTTCCAATCTGAGTTCTTTGAAGAGAAAAGGAAAATATGACCCAAAACAGGTTTTCTTTGGGACAAGGGATAATCTAGTTTAATCATTGTGCCCGAGGGTGTCAATCATGAAGTGATCTTTGGGCAATTAGTGTTTTGTGGTTATTGGGAAAGGTCATGAATGGTCTTAGCACAATCTTGACACACACCAAATTATCAAATTCTAGATTCTTGAAAAAATGTCTCATTTGTTTGAATTTCAAGGAATTCAAAAAATTTCAAAAAGTTCATTCCTTTGCTCATAGCCTAGACTAGGATTTACATCCTTGCTTATTTTGCAATGACAATGCTTCTCTTTTTTTTCAAATTCATTTTTCCTTGAAGCATTAGGTCTTTCAAGTGTTCTTGATTCAAGGTTTAGGTATAGAGAAGCCCAAAAAAAGAGGGGGATGGTGTTGGGTCATTTCTAACACTGATCATCAATCTTCTTGAGACTATCCATTATTAAAACTTCCTTAATGCTTGTTTTTGCAAATTCAAGTTATTGTTAAAACACAATAAACACAAAGCATTTAAAATTCAAAATTCATTTAATTCATGTAGATGTTAACATGAGACAAGTGCTTTCATCATCACAGTGTATAGAACTACATGCGTCAAAAACCTAATATGGTCATGCACAATGTTTCTTATGACACTTGACTTCCCCATCTTCAAAACTTATCGAACCAGCCTTGATGAGATCTCTGACCTTGTACTTCAAAGCGGGGCAGTTCTCTGTTGAGTGACCTTGATTGCCAGAATGGTAACCACAACACTCTTTAGCATCATACCAACTCGGATAAGGGGGCTTCAGAGGCGCTATTTGCATGGGTGTCACAAGGTGATTCTGGATGAGTTGAGGTAGTATCTCACTGTATGTCATAGGAATCGGGCCAACCTGATTTCTTTTTCGCTTTTTATGCCCCCTTCGATTATTCCCAAGGGTGTTCGATTGATAGACAGATGTAAATTCTGGTGTAGTTGCAGTCATTGGTTGGTAGGGATAAAAACCATGAGAGACATTATTCAGGGTAGAGTAAAATGGCTGATATGAGGAGAATTGGGGAGGTGGGGCAAAGTCTTCCACGACTTGGGTATCTTCCTTTTACTTTTCAGATGCCCCCTTTTTCTTGGTATTGGATGTTCTTTCTCCTTCAATTTTCCCATCCTTGATAGCATTCTCAATCATCTCCCCTGAAATTACCATGTCTGAAAAATTCTTTGTGATGTTGCCAACAAGTATATCATAGTACGGGGCCTGCAGTGTATTCACAAAAAGGACAATGGTTTCCTTCTGAGTTAAGGACGGTTGTACTTGGACAGCCAAGCTCATCCACCGTTGCACATATTCCTTGAAGCTCTCAGTAGCTCTTTTCTTCATATTTTGCAAGGTGAGACGATCAGGCGCCATGTCGGTCATATGCTTGTACTGGTTTAGAAAAACCCTAGCCAGGTCATTCCAAGAGCGAATCTGATCCTTGCTCAACTGACTATACCACCTAATTGCGGATCCGCTGAGGCTATCCTGAAAGCAGTGAATCAAAAGCTTATCATTATCTATCTGACTTGTCATCTTTCGGCAGAACATAGTGATGTGGGCTAATGGATCGGTTGTTGATAACTCGTATAATTATATAGTTTTTAGTTATGTTTTATTATTGTTTTGTGTCAAATACGAGTTATTATTGCTTAGTCTAATTGTGTTTATGATCTTTTATATTTTTATGTAATTTGGTGTTTTTCACGAGTTTCTTTGAGTGATTTCAGATTACTAGGTTAAATCAAGAATTAAGGGCAAATCCAGTTCAGTTCCAGTTCCGACACCTTTTGCCATATCAGCTATATCTGGAGTTTCACTGAAGAATTAAGGCTGAAACTTTTACAGTGCAAATTTAAGAGGCATATCTATCTTTTTCATGCTTTACACTTCTTGAAACGGAGTCGTTTTCCCTAGCGAAATGTGGTATCAAGTTGGCTGATGTGCAATGCCGTCAGTTCTGACCAGTTTTGGTATTTTGATCATATCTTCTGATCCACATGAGAAAATGAGCTGATTCCAATGGCTATGGATCACAAACTGATAGGCGAATATTTTTCTAGAAGACCATTTGATCCGATCAAGCCTCCAACATTGACAAAATCAACCATCAATCTGGCTGATCAGAATTGTCATACAATATGACGAAAATTGTTAGAAAAATGCACCCACCTATTATACCTACCTTTGAAATTTATAAAGCTTGTCTCTTGTCATTTAGCTCTCCAAAATGTGTATAAATAGAGGGCCTTGGATGATTGTAAGATACATTGTAGATTGGTAGGATATTAGCCATTGTAATAAAATTCTCTAAGTTTTCTTTTTCTTTCCTTTCTCTAGTTTTCTTTTTCTTTATTTACTTATGCTTCTTACATTTCTTTTCATTTTATTCATATCTAGTATGTATTGCTAATCATATTGTTGAGGTGATGAGGTGAAGCTTTTGGTAAATGCTAAGGTTAGTCTCTTAAACATGAGCTAAAATGAATCATCATTTATAAACACTAGTATAGATAATATTTTCTTTTGGTTTAAAATCATACTTGCAAAGTAGGGATCTTGATTCATTATTGACAATGAAAATGGCACAGTAAATGCTTGGTTTCATAACCTTGATTTGTTGTAGACATATACCTTGGCATAAGGAATGCTTGGACTCTTTTTATGAGTTTTGAGGACACCAAATGAACATAATATCATATGCTATGGACGTTGGACAATTTGGACTGAATTGCTAAACCTTCCGATTGGAACCTCCCTTATGTGTGATTCCAATTGTGTAATAAAACAAGATTAATCTTAGCATAACACCAAGAGTGGATTCTCTAACCTCAACATCTTTTCTTATTGTTTTTTTTTTTATATCTTGTTTAATTTCTTTTATGTTATTTTGTTTATTTTGTTCTCTAATATCTTGTTTATCTTGTTTTGTTGTTGATTCCCTAATATCTTGTTTACTTTATTTTTCTTATATATTTATAAACTTATACTTACTAATACGCTTCCCTGTGGTTCGACCTCGGACACCCGAGAATTTATTACTTGAATATAACCTGCACTTGGGTTTACAACTCTTAATTGAGTCTCCATCAAGTTTTTGGCGCCGTTGCCGGGGAGGCAATACTAAGTATATAAGTTTATAAGTATATTTATTTTTATTGGCTGGTTATACCGCCTAATTTTCTATATATTTACATTTATATTGTAAAGTTTATATTTATATAAATATATTATCTGTATATTAACTTTATTTTATGCTTGTTTGGCGACGTGATTTTAGATCTCGTCGTTTAGTTAGATTTTATTGTGAAACTTTTTCAGGTAATCTTTCTAATACAACTTCTACCATGGCTGACAATGAAAGTGTTCATGCTGAAGATGAGAACAGACAAGTACGCACCATGCGTGACTACTTGCAACCAACTCGAAGCTCATCACCCTCTTGTTTTATTTTTCCTCTCAATGCAAACAACTTTCGTTTTAAACCAGGTATGATAGCTTTGCTTCCAAATTTCCATGGGTTAGAATCGGAAAGTGTTTACTCGTTTCTAAAAGACTTCGAAGATGTATGTGTCACCTTTAATGACCAACAATGTACAAATGAAATTGTCAAGCTAAAATTATTTCCTTTTTCTTTAAAAGATAAAGCAAAAATTTGGCTTCATAATTTAAAGCCAAGGTCAATTGGCACATGGCAAGAATTACAAACTGAGTTTCTAAAGAAATTTTTCCCAGCACATAAAACTACTACTTTGAAAAGACAGATTCAAAATTTCAATCAAAATCAAAATGAAGCATTTTTTCAGTGCTGGGAGTGTTTTAAAGATTTGTTAAGTTCTTGTCCACATCATGGTTTTGAAAAATGGCGTCTTATTAGTTTTTTTTATGAAAGTTTAACTCCTGAAACTAAACAATTTGTTGAAACAATGTGTAACGGTGAGTTTCTAGAAAAAGAACCTGAAGAAGCCTTTGACTACCTAGACCATTTGGCAGATAACTCTCAAGCCTGGCACACAGATAATTCCTCTGAAAGTTCCAATAGATCTAATCTTGTTTCTAACAGAGGTAAATATCATTTTAGTCAAGAAGATGAGATAAAAGCTAAAGTAGCTAATTTGGCTAGAAAGATTGAAGCCATGGAACTTAGAGAAGTAAAAGAAGTCAAAACGGTTAAAAATGAAGAAAGTTGTGGAATTTGTGAAATCATGGGACACCCCACTTCTGAATGTCCAAACATTCCCATTCTTAAAGAAGCATTGCATGATCAAGTAAATTCCATAAACACATTTAAAAAGCCTTTTCCTTCTCCTTACTCTGAAACGTATAACCCTGAATGGAGAAATCATCCCAACTTCAGTTGGCGGAATAATAATCATGTTCAGGTACCACAATCTCAAAAGCCGGGAAACATTTTTTCCTATCAACCTTCACGTGTACAAACCTTGGAAGAGACATTGCAAGCATTCATGCAAACACAAGCAAATGTGAATAACCAAACTTCACAGGACATCAATGAGATCAAAAACACCTTGTCCACATTGTCAGCCTCATTACGCACTCAAGAAAAAGGTAAGTTTCCTGCTCAACCTCAGCCTAACGCTTCTACTCAATGTCTTGTTTCTTGCTCCAATGAAACTCAACAGGAAAATGCCAGTTCTATCACAACTCTTCGAAGTGGAAAGGCAATTGACAAAAACATTCCATCAAAAGACCAAGATCCTCCTTCCCCTCCGAAAAGTAATGGTAAGGATGATGGTAAGTCTGAACTTCTTGAAAATTTGGACAAAGAAAAAGGTATGCATCCTGCTCCTTTTCCTCAAAGGTTGCAAACAATAAAGAATTTGAATCAAAATGCAGAAATTTATGAACTTTTCAAACAAGTTAAGATTAACATTCATTTATTGGATGCAATCAAACAAGTTCCATCTTATGCTAAATTTTTGAAGGACATGTGCACAGTTAAAAGGAAACATAATGTACAAAAGAAAGCATTTCTGACGGAAAGTGTGAGCTCAATCATTCAACATCTTACTCCACCAAAATTCAAAGATCCTGGATGTCCAACAATCTCATGCATCATTGGAAACACTAGAATAGAACATGCATTGCTTGATCTTGGTGCTAGTGTTAATCTTTTGCCTTTTTCTGTTTATCAACAGTTAGGTTTAGGTGAACTCAAGGAAACACCTGTTACACTTCAACTAGCTGATCGTTCTGTAAAAATTCCTCGAGGGATAGTTGAAGATGTTTTGGTTCAAATTGATAATTTTTACTTCCCTGTTGATTTTATTGTGTTGGACACACATCCTGTTTCAAATCCAAATGTTCAAATTCCTGTTATATTAGGCCGTCCATTTCTTGCAACTTCTAATGCTCTGATAAATTGCAGGAATGGTATTTTGAACATTTCTTTTGGAAATATGACTTTAGAATTAAATGTGTTCAACATTTGCAAGCAACCTGGTGATGATTCAGAAGTACATGAAGTGGATTTCATTGAAGAACTTGTTCATGAACATCTCACCACTACCACATTCCATGATCCTTTAGAAGCTTATTTAATTGAATGTGAGTTTGATAATGCTTCAGAAATTTCACACACTGATTCTTTGTTAAATTCTTTTCAGGATAAGCATTGTTGGAAACAAAAGTTTGAGAAACTTCCATCACTCACAAATGTCACTGTACCATCAACTATTGAACCACCCAAGCTGGATTTAAAACCATTGCCATCCGAGCTAAAATATTCCTTTTTGGGTGAGAATGAAACTTTTCCAGTCATAATTTCTTCACATCTTGATGAACTACAAGAAGGAAAAATTCCTTCTCAATGGAGCCCCCAAGATAAAAGGAAGTTTCTGAATGAGGTAAAGAAGTTCTACTGGGATGACTCTTACTTGTTCAAATATTGTCCTGATCAGATTTTTCGAAGATGCATTCCCGACAATGAGGTAAGTAGTGTAATTAAGTTTTGTCATTCCGAGGCATGTGGTGGTCATTTTTCATCAAAGAAACCCCGGTTAAATGGCGAATAACGGTACTCCGTGATTATTTAAGTCGGTTCCATCAGCTACCCACAAAACTGATATTGTATATAAATTTCTCTTTCAATTTCTCTTTTATTTTATTTTTTTTTCAGGATGGATGATATTCTCACAAGATTGCAGAAACGATTTCCTCCTTTTCCTCGAAATATTTTACTGAAGCTTTACCAAGTTCGATTTGAAAGATTAAGAATGCTTATGCACAAAGGGATTCCTGAAGACATACGTTGGATAATTAAAGCCAAGGTACGTGAAGATGAATATCTTCCTGTTTTGCATTTACCAGGTACAAGTAGAAGCACTTTTGCAAAGAAGCGACGAGCAAAGCGCATGAGTTCAAATTGCCACAAATGTGCACGATGGACGTGTAACGGTAAATGTCGTTCTATTGGGATTCCGTCCTCTAATCGAGATGATAAAATTGAATTCATTAAGGATGGACTGAGTAAGGAGAATTTGGGTAATATCCAACTTTCTCTTGAGACGCCATCCTAGTGGAGACGTACAAAGAGAAATTCTTGATTTATGGCCGCAATTCCAAAGGGAATGGCAACATCTTGGGAATCTGATGTTAAAAGACCCTGTTTTCCAGCTTGTAAGAAAACTGGATGGGAAGCATATCCTCGACTCATAGAAGGCGTTTAAGCCGTTTCTGGACGTAAAACCAGAGGAAGATGTGAGCCACAATCACAACTACAATAAATGACTTCTCAGCTTTTGGTTTTATTTGCAATAACTTCATTTCGGTTTAATTTACGTGTTGTTCGATTTGTGTAATTATTCTCATTTTTTTTTTGCATTGGTCTTTTACGGTTGATTTTTCTTCTCTTTTTGATTTTCTTCCTGAAATCACGCAAAAATCTTTTGTTAGGTTAACATTTTCTTCTGACAGGTCAAATACACTTTCGGCGACATTATTACTCTTGTCTGATTCACTACTCAGTCCTCTATATATTACACCATGTACTCATTCTCTTTCAAGCACTCGAAAAAAAAATGGAAAGTACTTCGTCCTAGTGCATTGAAAAAATTTGTGTCTTTGGAGGTGCTTATCTAGGGAAAAATAAAATATTCGCTGATGAAGCCATAAGAGTTGGAGTAATACTTGCCCAACAAAAGATCCAGTTGATTTATGGAGGCGGTAGTACGGGTTTAATGGGAGCAGTCGCTACAGCAGCACACGCCGGAGGAAGTCCAGTTCTAGGAATCGTGCCAAAACTATTCACAGGTTTTTGTGGACCTACCTTGGGTAAGGAAATACAAGTCTGGAGTATCCCTGAACGGATGACAATCATGTACCATTCTGCCGATGCATTCATTGCTTTACCAGGAGGTCTGGGTACATTGGAAGAAATAGCTTGCGTGGCTTCTTGGTCATCTTTGGTCACAAATAAGAAACCCATTGGTTTGCTTAATATTAATGGTTATTTTAGTAATTTGCTTTCATATTTAGATAATGCTGTGGAAAATGGATTCATGTTTTCAGAGGCAAGGAGAACCATAATTTCTGCTACAACCATTGAAGATTTACTCAAAAAGCTCCAAGCTTATGAGTATTTACCTGCTACGGTTGTTTCGCAAAAGCTCGGAAAAACAAAAAGAGATATAGACAAGCAAGGAGTGGATTGCACTTTGTCTTTGTGACATTATCTAACATTTTGTTTGTTGTGTCTCAGTTATAATAAGTGGTTAGCAACCTCTGCAGGTAATATCTCCTAAATTCTACCTTTAAAATTTGACATTGGGGACAATGTCATATTTTAGTAGGGGGTAAGGGACATATTTTGCTAATTTGTAAAAAAAAATAAATAAATATATAAATTTTTGTTGTGTTTTAAGCCATTTAGAAGTATTCATTCTGAACAAGGTCTGAGTAAGGGAGACTTGAGACATACCTTGTCAGTTTGATTTAATCTTTTCAAAAAAAAAAAAAAAAAACACTATCTGGTCCGTTTATTATCTGCATGTGTTTTACTACTTTCGTGTATGTATTTTTTTTTTTGAGTATTAGTATAATCTTGGCAAGCATGTGGATAAAGCAATAGAGTTACAAAGGCTTTGATTAAGTTATCTAGGTTATTTTCAATTTGGTTTTCTGAAAATTGAATATTTTTGATGATCAAATGTCTTTGAGATTGTTTTTGGTAGATCGGTTCGATTTTTGTTGGAATGTGAATTCATGGTGAGCCTTTGGAAAGCCACGGAAAACTGGGAAGACATAGTAAGTTTACTTTTTCTCTTCATTCCACATGCAGATTTAGGTCATCACATAGATGCTTGCATCTATACATGATCTGATCTTAGAACAAAGTCACTATCCAGAAAGCCCCTTATCTTTGCCCCCTTACATTAGGAGCCCATAGGTTGTAAACCTTCGGGTTGGATCCCTAGATATGAACTCCAGAAATTATGCCAAAGTGAACGGATACGATTCCGACCCCCATTCCTTCTTTATACTTTTATGATAATATTTGTGATCATTGGGTTTGGGATTGTGTATTTCCTTCTTGTTTATTTTGTTATCTTTTGAAATCTGAAAAAAAAAAATAGGAATAATGCAAAAGAGGGTAGTTAGAATGAGTGACTGTTTTTAGAGTCGTGAACTTCGAACTTATTGATGCCAAAACAATGTTGTGATGAGTTGAGAAAAAGATGCTGAAAAAAAGAGCTGATGAAAATCTGTCTTGTTTGATCAATTGAATGAAAAGAAAGAAAAAGAAAGTATGGAATCCAATGTGATTTCTGAAAAAAAAAAAAAAAAAACAAGAATGATGATTATGAATAGATGTGATTGTGCATAAAAGATGTCCCAATGAGGGCACAAATCAAAAGAAAATCACTTGTGCTTAAAAAAAAATCAGAATTCAAGATTTGAGGTTCTTCATTATAGAGAGGTTTTTACTTTTCTATTTTCTTTGGATCGAGTCTTTTCTTGCTTTTTGTTTTCTTTTCAAAATATTAATGTTGAACATAGGACTAAGGATGAGTGAGAATGGAAATATTTTGAGAGGATTGATCACATTATTATTATATTTCTTGAGCCTAACTCGTGATAAACCTCAGATTATGTTTGAACATTCCACCCCTCACTTGTCCATAAGCCTCAGATTCATCTCTGTACCGATCAGATTTGTCAAGTTCACTTGTGAACTGCGGTGACAAGGATCTTAGCATGTGTACTTATGAAGCTATAGTTTGCCTAGTCCTCCATGGCTAGCTAAAGTCTCGCCAAGAAGGAAGTTCCTCAATCGTACGGTAATGCCTTCAATTTTAATCTCATTGACCCTTTACTCGAACTTAATATGCCAATGATACTTAATTAGATGCCTTGCCAATTCTTACGCTTGATCTTGCTTGTTTGTTTGAGATCCCTTTAACTTGTTTTCCTGTTTATTTATTTTTTTTCTAGGATTGAGTCGTTGCTAGGGACTAGCAACAATCTAAGTGTGGGGGTGTGATAACTCGTATAATTATATAGTTTTTAGTTATGTTTTATTATTGTTTTGTGTCAAATACGAGTTATTATTGCTTAGTCTAATTGTGTTTATGATCTTTTATATTTTTATGTAATTTGGTGTTTTTCACGAGTTTCTTTGAGTGATTTCAGATTACTAGGTTAAATCAAGAATTAAGGGCAAATCCAGTTCAGTTCCAGTTCTGACACCTTTTGCCATATCAGCTATATCTGGAGTTTCACTGAAGCATTAAGGCTGAAACTTTTACAGTGCAAAATTAAGAGGCATATCTATCTTTTTAATGCTTTACACTTCTTGAAACGGAGTCGTTTTCGCTAGCGAAATGTGGTATCAAGTTGGCTGATGTGCAATGCCGTCTGTTCTGACCAGTTTTGGTATTTTGATCATATCTTCTGATCCACATGAGAAAATGAGCTGATTCCAACGGCTATGGATCACAAACTGATAGGGGAATATTTTTCTAGAAGACCATTTGATCCGATCAAGCCTCCAACATTGACAAAATCAACCATCAAGCTGGCTGATCAGAATTGTCATACAATATGACGAAAATTGTTAGAAAAATGCACCCACCTATTATACCTACCTTTGAAATTTATAAAGCTTGTCTCTTGTCATTTAGCTCTCCAAAATGTGTATAAATAGAGGGCCTTGGATGATTGTAAGATACATTGTAGATTGGTAGGATATTAGCCATTGTAATAAAATTCTCTAAGTTTTCTTTTTCTTTCCTTTCTCTAGTTTTCTTTTTCTTTATTTACTTATGTTTCTTACATTTCTTTTCATTTTATTCATATCTAGTATGTATTGCTAATCATATTGTTGAGGTGATGAGGTGAAGCTTTTGGTAAATGCTAAGGTTAGTCTCTTAAACATGAGCTAAAATGAATCATCATTTATAAACACTAGTATAGATAATATTTTCTTTTGGTTTAAAATCATACTTGCAAAGTAGGGATCTTGATTCATTATTGACAATGAAAATGGCACAGTAAATGCTTGGTTTCATAACCTTGATTTGTTGTAGACATATACCTTGGCATAAGGAATGCTTGGACTCTTTTTATGAGTTTTGAGGACACCAAATGAACATAATATCATATGCAATAGACGTTGGACAATTTGGATTGAATTGCTAAACCTTCCGATTGGAACCCCCCTTATGTGTGAATTCCAATTGTGTAATAAAACAAGATTAATCTTAGCATAACACCAAGAGTGGATTCTCTAACCTCAACATCTTTTCTTATTTTTTTTTATATCTTGTTTAATTTCTTTTATGTTATTTTGTTTATTTTGTTCTCTAATATCTTGTTTATCTTGTTTTGTTGTTGATTCCCTAATATCTTGTTTACTTTATTTTTCTTATATATTTATAAACTTATACTTACTAATACGCTTCCCTGTGGTTCGACCTCGGACACCCGAGAATATATTACTTGAATATAACCTGCACTTGGGTTTACAACTCTTAATTGAGTCTCCATCAGTTGTCCCGTCATATTTCACAAAGTCAGGGATCTTGAACTTAGGAGGAATGACTAAATCGAAGACCAAACATCGTTCTTTCGCATCTAAACTCCCAAATACATCTGTACTTTCTACTGCCCGGAGCCTTTCATCTAACAATTGATATTTCCCTTGGGAATCTGCCAGCTCAACCTCATTTACCGCAACCCTTTTCAACTTTGCCTGTCCAGCTGGATCATCTGAGTTTAGGACATTGACATGGTTAACAGTGTTCTGGGCATCACTTATTACGACCTCATCTTGGCCCTTTTGTGCCTCTAACCCTTCTCCGACGACAAAGTTTTCGGTGTATCCTTTTCCCTTGATTACAGCAGACATTAGCTCCATCAGTTTAGTCATATGATCCTTAGATTCTGCTTGAGATTTTGCTAGCTGTTCTCGCAATTCTCTCTGTTCCCTTTCATTTTTTCCATTCGGGCAACTTGTTCATCCTCCATAGCACCAGCCTGTATTAAAAGTGTACTCAGTACTTCTTCTGATTTGAAATGGAAATTCTTTCAAAGACTCCTAAAGCCAAGCCAACTTCTATTTTATTTCCCCCAAATGTATGTCATGATGAATGAGCCATGAATGCAATTTGATGCATGTGAAGCCTAAACAATATGATGTATGGATATGTACAATGGAAACATGCTGACCATATATGTAATAAATGCAATCACAATGCCAACATGTTGCAAACAAAGAATAAACAAATCAACACATGGATATATGCAATGACTGATCATGTGCATTTTAGCATATTTCCCAATGAATGATCATATATCCTATGAATGCAACACGGTGTCAATTATGATACATGCAAACAATGAATGATTGATATAGAGTATATACAAAGAAAATCATGCTAACCATGTGTGTCATGAATGCGACCTAATGCTAACATGATGTATGTAATAAGCAAATTAATGCATGAACATATGCAAAGAAATCATGCTGACTATGTTTGTTATGAATGCAACCCAAAGTCAACATGATGCATGTAAAGAATAAGCAGATTAATGCATGGATATATACAGAAAAATCATGCTGATTATGAATGTATGAATGCAACCTGACAAATAATTGATCGGATGCAAAATGCAAAGGGGAAGATATCACGGAGGAAATAAGAATCGGAGGAACTTAATCATCAACATAGCCAATTCATTCCCATATCAATGTTCACAATGGTATAAACCATGTTTTACAAAATTTGTGCAGTAGTTAAAACTGTCTTTTACAAGAAATTTATTCTTCCTAGCATCCTAAGGCTATAAGAGCCGGCTACTGAAAAAGTGAAATCCTATTACATCATATAAGACCAAAGTCTTTCCACCTCAATGCTGTAAATCTCCCAATCCTAATGGAGTTTTCCCAGTCCTTTATCAATCAGTGTCATTGGATCCAACCACTTGGCATCTATGAGACTTTGCACTTTCTTTTTGAAGGCCATACAGTCTTCAATGCTATGGCCAGCAATTCCACAGTGATAATCACATCTTGTATTTGGATTATACCCCTTTGGATATGGTGGTGACAAGGATTTCAATGGGACACAGACAACCATGTGATTTTGGATCAGTATAGGGAGAAGCTCTCGGTAGCTGATTGGAATGGGATCAAAAGGCATTTGGGTCTTATCTTGGGGTCGTTTCTTAGTCACACATGGCCTAGGAGTTGGGGCATTTGGTGGTGGCACTAAGGTTCGAACCAGTGTGTTTACATGGAGCTGTGGCGAAACAGCATGGTAAGGGTATGGATTTGGACACGAGGCCTTTGGAGGTTGTACATAGCTCGAGGTTCCTATCCCAGGTACTGGATAAGGTGATTGATGAGGGAAATAGTATGAACTGGCAGTTGTTGGTGATGGTGTGGGATTCTGGAATCCCGTAGTGGTCATCCCAATGGACGATTGGACCATTGTAGGGTGGGGATACTGGTTTGGACCTATAACAGTTTGCAGGTATGGTACTGGATTCGAGGTTTCTGTCTTCGGTATCAGGCTTTCAGGTTTAATTATTTTCATGATTTTGTCCATAATTTCATCAGGATTGCAACCTTTGTGGCATTGACAAGTGCAGGATCCAGCAAGGATTGTATGTTCTGGACCTAATGGTTTTGGTTGATCCGAAGATGATGCGAAACCCTGAGAAAGTTCACCTTTACTGTTACCCATATCCTCAACCATTTTCAGCAATTTGGCAAGTTGTTCCTTCACCTCTCGGATTTCATGTCCATATTCCTCTTGATTGCGTTCCAAAGCACCCAATCGTTCCTCCGATTCATTCCTCATATCTTGAACCCCTTTCATGCAAATGAAAATGTCATGAGATTAAGAATACAATTATGAATGTACATGCTCTATTCCTATGTGCATGAATAAACTGATGATTAATGCATGAACATATACAGAGAAATTATGATGACCATGTATGCTATGGATGCAATCTAATGCCAGGTATATACAGATAATGACTATGCATGTCATAAACGTGTCCTACAATGAATGACCATGCATGCTATGATGTCAAAATGATACATGCTAAGAATAAATGAATTAATACAAAGGTAGGTACAAAGAATGACCATGTATATCACAAATGTATTCTACAATGAATAATCATGCATGTTATGACTGTAACACGATGTCAAAATGACACAAATAAATTAACCAATAATTACACGAAATTGGTGGGACCTAAATCTTGATTATTCAAAAATCTCATTATGCAAGATTTGCCTCAAAATTTATGATTCTTTTTTACATGTTTTTTTTTTTTGTGTGTTTTTTTTTTATGAAAAACCAATCACATTATTCAAAAAAAATTTAGGGTGGATCCCACTACGGTACAAAATGCAAATGTTCATGTGACACTACCAGTTTTATGAAATCATCAAATGAAATTACCAACTGTTTATTGCAAAGAGTGAGATCAATAATACAACCAAAGATGTACATGCTCTATTTACACATGCATGAAATGTGCAACATGCAAAAATGCTTGAAAAAGGATTTTTTTTTTTTAAAACAGCTAATAAACATCTGCCCCAACAATATCTGCTTATTTAGGCATCACGATGCCTTCGAGGCGGAGTATCACATTTATTACGGGCGATGTACGTACATCGTTGCCCGATCTACCACACTTATTCGGAGTGTAAAATAGGTAACAAAAAGTTTAGAAATGTCCCTCCATGTGTTCCTATTTTTGGTATATCTAACGGAAATCCGGCATGGCTTCGCCTAGGTTCACTATATGAGGGTGAATCGGTTCTAAAGGCCCTGAATTGTTCCTCACTGTCGCCGGTGAAGGCTAGTAAGGCACCCCGATAAAAGCGGGTTCAATTCGTTAGAGTATATTTTCCTATGCCCATGCGGAGGATCATCACGAAGGCATTAGGTACTTTATACTCCGAAAGTGTTTCACTAGCCCATACGGAGGATCAATCACGAAGGCTTAGTTACTTTACTCCCACTTAAAAGGACGGAACCCGGGTAGAGGATTCATGTTATGCAAATGCACGTGTAGTGTGTGTGGAGGAATAACAAACCTTTCACTACCTATTCTACAAACCTTATTCTAAATGCCCTAGCAATTAAAACATTCAAGAATAGTGTAACGCATTAACCAACAAGCAATTATAATATACAACCTTAAATAACTAGAGAACAGTAATAAAATGCATGCACATGAGAATGAACATATTTAAAAACATTTTATTATTTTCAAAATTCTCCTTATTAACAAAAAAAATACGGGAATTAAAATTAAATACCAATTAAACCAATAAAACCGAGACTTTGATAACACACGACTAATTCTAGGCCTGACTCTCTAATAGTCCCCAGTGGAGTCGCCAAGCTGTCGCAACCTAAAAAAAAATAACGAGTCTCATCGCAAGACTTTATTATTCGTTAAGCGTGACATTAAAAAAAATCGAGGAAAAGTCGACTTAATTCCTCTAGAAAAATGAAGGTTTTGAAAATGACCTTAAAAAAGACATGGAGTCGCCACCAATCTTTTTTTAGCTAGGTGTGATCGGCCACCTATTAAAACCGGTTTTATAAAAATATTTTAAAAATTAATTAAAACATTTTAAAAAACCAATTTCAAGTCTGCGTTAAAACCAGAGAAATCAAAGAAACGGGTTCGGGAGTCGGTTACGTGCGGGGAAGGATTAGCACCCCCACAACGCCCGTATAAATCGGTACCTTATTAACCGTGTGTTATCTCAAGTCTCGGTAAAAATTGGTTTTAAATTTAGTATTTCAAATTAATTCCCAATTTAAAGAAAAATAATTCCATTTTTTTATTGAAAATGATCCGAAATTTATAAATTCAAAATTTTCCTATATTCCCCAACAAACGTGGCAAAATATAGAAATTTTTATTAGTTTTGGAAAACTTTCCGAATCATTCTCTCTTTTGAAAGAAAGATATTCCTTTATTAATGATAATTGATGATATTCCCTCCAGCAAACCCGGTAGAGAACTCATGAATTATTTTAACTCGGGAATATCTTTATATTTTTTATTGAAAACCATTATCTTTTTTGAAAACATTTAAAAGAAATGAATATGTATATGCATGACATAAATAAAATGACATAGCAAAATCTAAATAATATAATGTAACCTAAATGACATGGCAAACATGAATGATATGGCATATAAATTAAATGAGATGGAATATGAAATAATGCTACCATATAATATGCATGAAAATAAAAAAGGAAATAATAATGCATGAACATAGTATATGCTAAATAATATGACCAAAAAAATAACTAAATAAAAGCATAGGATATCATGAAATATTCCAAATCATACAATAAACCGTATAACATCAAAAATATAAATCAAAATAATAACAATATCATAGAAATTATTATAACAAGAATCACATATTATATAAAATGCATGAATATAAAAATGCAATGCATGAAATGTATTTTTTCCTTTAATTAAGGAAATCCGTATATCTAAAAAGATATCCGGCTACCTTAGGAAAATATGTCAAATTAAATATTCTAAAACCAAAATACTTTGTGATTGTTTGGAAACAATTTTGAAAAGCTTAAATTAACAATAAAAACTGGGCTAAAATTTTTTAAATGGCTCTAATTTCCTAAGTTAAAAAATTCCGGACTTGACTCTCCTTAACCCGGGACTTGAAAAACCATTTTTAGAGTTTAAAAAGGGCTTAGAAATTACCCTAAGTCAATAGCTAACCCTCCTAATCAGCCCACTCTATGTAGATTAACCAAAACTGAAAATTGGTTTTTCTTTAAATTCAATTCTGACTCCATTGTCCAGTTTTAATCCACGATTTTTTTACCCTATTTTATAAGTTCCAAAAATTCTGAAAACATTACTGGAGACTCAGGACATGTAAAACTACAAGATAAAAAATTGGCTTAATTTTCTGATCAAAGATGAATTCCCAGAAAAATTAGAGATGTATGAGTTTTTGGAGGAGAAAAAACTGCTTTGTTTTTCTTTAAATTCAATTATGACTCCACTGTCCAGTTTTAATCCACGATTTTTTACCCTATTTTTAAAAATTCCAAAAATTCTGAAAACAAAACTGGAGACTCAGGACATATAAAACTACACGAGAAAAAATTGTCTTAATTTTCTGATCAAAGATGAATTCCCTGAAAAATCAGAGATGTACGAGTTTTTGGAGGAGAAAAAAAAAACTGCTTTGCCAACACATTTTTGCCTTTGATAAAATCATTTAAAAACCAAAGTAAAAATATTTGAAACTCATAAAATGACTTGAAAACAGTAGCTAGGACTTTTTGAAAGTTAGATAAAAATTGGCTAAGTAAAAAAAAATCACAAAGGTAGAATAATCAATTTGACAAACTTAATTTTCCACAAGTGTGCTCAAGAGAGCATGACATTGAACCATTAATTGGCTCAAGTCATTATTCAAGTGGCATGAACATGAAATGCATGAAATAATGCAGCAAACATAAGGCATGAAATGCATGGATTTAAACCTAAATGTCATGAAAAAAATGCATAGCATTCATAAAGTAACCTAGACCGAAATGAACTTGCATGGCATTTAATGTAACCTAGACCTAAAATATGCATGGCATTTTCACAAACACAAGGCATGCTTAATTCAAAAACCCAACCAAATATCATGCAAATGCAAAAACCTAACAACTAGCATGACAAAAAGTGCAACACACAATGCAAAACACATGGAGTAGCCAAATGGCCTCAAGCTCCAACAAGCATGGCATTTTCACAAACACTTGGCATACTAGCATGAAAAACTAAGTCATAACACTTAAATCATGCAAAAATCACACAAGCATTTTCACAAACACTTAATATACTAAATCTAAAACATGCTCAACTAAGATATAAAACAAGAATCATGCAAAGAATCACACAAGCATTTTCACAAACACTTAATATGCTAACTCTAAAACATGCTCAAATTTAAACAACATGAAAACAGAAAATTAAAAATGCAAAAACATGATATCTAAGACATAAATGGCAACAAACAAAGCAACCAAATTAAAATATAACTCAAGAACATGAAATAACATAACATTTAAAACATCAAAAACAAAGAAAATAGCATAAACAATATGGTAAAATGAATCGAAACAACAACTTAAAATAAATAATGTAGGCCATTTGGCCATGGTGAGTTTATTGTAAAAACAAAATGTAAAAAAAATATACTTAAGAAAGGAAATGAAGGAAGAACAAGAAACATTATTTTAAAATGAAAACTCATCAAGTAGAGATTAAAATAGCAAAAAATAAGAATAGAAAATGAAAGTGCAAGAGTTGGTGCTCAAGAGCAACCTCAAGAAGCTAATATTTCAAGCTTTTCTCTTCAAACTTTCCTTTTTTTCTAAACTTTTTCTTTTTTTGCTCTCAACCAAGAAGATAAAAACTAAGAAAAACTAAGAGAAAACAGCCAAAATGGAAAAGAAAAAAAAAATCTGCCTCCTCCCTAGGGCTGGCCGAAAATGATGGTTATATGGACTCCAAGATGTTGTCATTTTTGTGTAACCTATTTTCCATCAAATGGCCAATAATTCAAGATGAAAAGTCATGAAATTACCACCTTTAGATTAGCATCTCAGCCCTCTCAAATTACAGCTGTCCAAGAATAATGTTGACATCTTTCTTAGCCTATGTGGCTTAATCACCATGGCTTGATCAAAGAAAATCTCTAACTAACTCTTGATTTTTAGCCACTTGATTGAAAAATCAGAAGCTTCCTCCTTTCTTTGGGCTTGGGCATGCCAGCACTTCTCTTTTCCAGCCCAACTCTGATTTTTTGGAAGGCCCAAAAAAGCCCTTTTCGGTTGCTTGGGTGAAATGACCATTTTGCCCCCCGGATGCAAGTAAATATCAAACGGACTCCAAATTCAATTTTTCTTTTTTTAATACTTCCAAAATAATAAAATATTGAGTTCTGGAAGTTTTCAAAATTATCCGAGTCCGTTTGCTATTTATTTGGATTTTTTCTTCCCAAAAATGCCCTTTTATGCCCCTACATTATACCATTTTTTAAACGAGCTCCAAATCAAGATTTTTCTTCACCAATATCTTCAAAATGATTAAAAAGTGTGATCTGGAAGTTTTCATAATTTTTGGAGCTCATTTGGTATTTTTTCGGGATTTATCGGCTTGAATTACTGCATAGGAGTCCCGGGATTTGGCCATTTTGCAAACGAACTCGGAATCAAGATTTTCTTTCGCCAATCTCTTCCAAATAATTAAAAAATGAGATTTGCCAAATTTCAGAATTTTTGGAGTCTATTTGCTATTTTTCCGGGATTTTTCTTTTTTAGTTACTACATAAGAAGCCCGGGATTTGGCCATTTTGCAAACGAACTCGGAATCAAGATTTTATTTTGCCAATCTCTTTCAAATGATTTAAGAATGAGATTGACAAATTTTCCATAATTTTTGGAGTCCATTTGCTATTTTTCCCACATTTTTCCAATTTTGCCCTTTTACCTCCGACACCCGATTTTGCTCAAAACAAGTCCGATTTTCAGATTTTCTTCAATTTGAGCCTGGGGCCATCATTTTCAATCATTCTTCATCCATTGGGGGCTTTGGTCTTACCAAGTCGGGCCATTTCTGTGATTCTTCCCGATTTCACCGAAATCCACTAAAAACCCTAATTCTCGGTTTTCTCCCGGATTGACTTTTCTTTTGATTTTTCTTGCAAGTGACTTCTCCATTACCCGTAGTCAGTGCTTATCTTTCTTTTGGAACCTTCAATTTCGATCAATTTGATCGTTTAAGCACTTTTCCCCAAATTTCTCGGATTAGGGTTTCCTTTCTACTGAATCTCCAAATCCCAACTTCTGAACTCCATATCTTTCAATGTAGACCTCGGATTATCAAAATTCTTTCGCCATTTTTCAATTGGACTTAAAATCTTGATTTTGAAAGTGGGTTGACTTTTTCAGTAATTGACTTTCTGGGGTTGACTTTTTTGGGGTTGACTTTTTCGGGGTTGACTTTTTTTTAAGTTTGTCTTTTTGTGCTCGCCCTCTTAAACTAAGTCTCATAGTACCACCTGCAGGATGAAAAACAGTCTTTTTACACTCGGAAACATCAATATAGGAAGAAAACATACCTGTTTAGTGGTCCGGACAAAATTAGGTGTCTACAAAGGGTACTTAGTACTTCTTATACTTCTGATTTGAAATGGAAATTCTTTCAAAGACTCTTAAAGCCAAGCCAACTTCTGTTTTATTCCCCCAAAAGTGCGTGTCATGATGAAGGACCCATGAATGCAATTTGATGCACGTGAAGCCTAAACAATATGATGTATGGACATGTACAGTGGAAACATGCTGACCATATATGTAATAAATGCAATCACGATGCCAACATGTTGCAAGCAAAGAATAAACAAATCAACGCATGGATATATGCAATGAACGATCATGTACATTTTAGCGTATTTCCCAATGAATGATCATAGACACTATGAATGCAACACGATGTCAATTATGATGCATGTAAACAATGAATGATTGATATAGAGTATATACAAAGAAAATCATGCTGACCATGCGTGTCATGAATGCATCCTGATGTTAATATGACAGATTAATGCATGAGCAAATACAGAGAAATCATGCTGACTATGTTTGTCATGAATGAAACCCAAAGTCAACATGATGCATGTAAAGAATAAGCAAATTAATGCATGAATATATACAGAAAAATCATGCTGATTATGAATGCATGAATGCAACCTGATGGTAACATGATACGTGTATGAATGTATGGTATGACAAATAATTGATCGGATGCAAAATGCAAAGGGGAAGATATCACAGAGGAAATAAGAATCGGAGGAACTTAATCATCAACATCTCATAAATTTGAAACATAATCAATTCATTCCCATATCAACGTTCACAATGGTATAAACCATGTTTACAAAATCTGAGTAGTAGTTAAAACTGTCTTTTACAAGTACTTTATTTTTCCTAGCATCCTAAGGCTATAAGAGCCGGCTACTGAAAAAGTGAAATCCTACTACATCATATCAGACCGAAGTCTTTCTACATCATTGCCATAAATCTCCCAATCCTAATTACGCCTTCCCGACCCTCTATCAATCAGTGTTGTTGGATCGATCCACTTGATCTCTACAAGAGATTGCACTTTCTTTTTGAAGGCTATACAGCCTTCAATGCTATGGCCAGAAATTCCACAATGATAATCACATCTTGCATTTGGATTATACCACCTGGGATATGGTGGTAACAAGGGTTTCAGGGCGATACAGGCAACCATGTGATTTTGGATCAATATAGGGAGAAGCTCCTGGTAGCTGATTGGAATGGGATTATACTACTCTTGAGTCTTGTTTTTCAATTGTTTCTTAGTCATACATGGCCTAGGAGCTGGGGCACTTGGTGGTGGTACTAAGGTCTGAACTGGGGTGTTTACATAGGGAGATGGTGGAATAACAAGGCAAGGGTATGGATTTGGACTCGAGACCCTTGGAGGTTGTACATAATTCGAGGTTCCTATCCTGGATGTTTGATAAGGTGATCGATGAGGGAAATAGTACAAACTGGCAGTTGGTGGTGATGGAGTGGGATTCAGGGATCCCGTATTGGTCATCCCAGTGGACAATTGTGCCATAGTAGAGTAGGGATACGGGTTTGGACTTAGAGCAGTTTGCAGGTATGGTACTTGATTCGAGGTTTCTATCTTTGGTATTAGGCGCTCGGGTTTAATCATTTTCACGATTTTGTCCATAATTTCATCAGGATTGCAACCTTTGTGGCATTGACAAGCGCAGGATCCAGCAAGGATTGTATGTTCTGGACATAATGGTTTTGGTTGATCCGAAGGCGATGCAGAGCCCTGAGAAAGTTCCCCTTTACTCTTACCCATATCCTCAAACATTTTTAGCAATTTGACAAGCTATTTCTTCAACTCCCAGAGTTCATGTCCAAACTCCTCTTGATTGCGTTCCAAAGCAGCCAATCGTTCCTTCGATTCATTCCTCATATATCGATCCCCTTTCATGCAAATGAAATTGACATTATTACCATGAGCTCAAGAATGAATGTACATGCTCTATTTCTATATGCATGAATATACTGATGATTAATGCATGAGCATATACAAAGAACTTATGATGACTATGTATGCCATGGATGCAATCTAATGCCAAACATGATGCATTTAAAGAATGAATAAATTGATGCACATGTATATACAAATAATGACCGTGCATGTCATAAACGTATTCTACAATGAATGGCCATGCATACTATGGCTGTAACATGATGTCAAAATGATATATGCAAAGAATAAATGAATTAACACAAAGGTAGGTACAAAGAATGACCATGTATATCACAAATGTATTCTACAATGAATAACCATGCATGTTAGGACTGTAACATGATGTCAAAATGATACAAAAAAATTAACCAATGATTACACAAAATTGGTGGGACCTAAATCTTGATTATTCAAAAATCTCATTATGCAAGATTTGCCTCCAAATTTGATCTATGTTTTTTTTTGGAAACATGTTTTCTCTATGAAAAACCAAATATATTATTTTCAAAAGAATTTCGGAGTAGTGGATCTTACTATAGTACAATATGCAAATGTTCATGTAACACTACCGGTTTTATGAAATCATCAAATGAGATTATTATCACCATCTGTTTATTGCGAAAAACGAGATCAATAATACAACAAAAAATGTACATGCTCTATTCACACATGTATGAAATATGCAAAATGCAAAAATACTTGAAAAATGATTTTTTTTTTTTTATTTCAAACAATTAATGAACATTTGCCCCAACAATATCTACTTATATAGGTATCACAGTGCCTTTGGGACGGATTATCACATTTATTATGGGCGATGTACGTATATCGTTGCCCGATCTACAACACTTATTCAAAATGTAAAATAGGTAACAAAAGGTTTAGAAATGTCCCTCCATATGTTCCTATCTTCGGTATATCTAACGAAAATCCAACACGGCTTCGCCTAGGTTCACTATATGAGGGTGAATCGATTCTAAAGGCCCTGAATTACTCCTCATTGTCACCGGTGAAGGCTAGTAAGGCACCCCAATAAAAGCGGGTTCAATTCGTTAGAGTCTATTTTTCTAGTCCATGCGGATTGTTAATCACGAAGGCTTAGGTAATTTAGTACCCCGGAAGTGTTTCACTAGCCCATGCAGATTGTTAATCACGAAGGCTTAGTTACTTTGCTCCCACCTAAAAGGACGAAACCCGAGTATAGGGCTCATGATATGCAAATGTACGTGTGATGTGTGTGGAGGAACAAAAACCTTTCACCACCTATTCTACAAACCTTATTCTAAATGCCCTAGCAATTTATTAAAAAAAAAGATCAAGAATAGTGTAACGCATTAACCAACAAGAATGCAATAGTAATTTACAACATTAAATAACTAGAAAACAAATAAAATGCATGTGAATGAATATGAACATTTTTAAAACATTTTATTATTTTCAAAATTCTCCTATACTTTTTTTAAAAAAAATATGACAATTAAAATTAAATACCGGATAAACGAACAAAAATCGAGACTTGGATAACACACGACTAATTCTAGGCCTAACTCTCTAAAAGTCCCCAGTGGAGTCGTCAAGCTGTCGCAACCTAAAAAATAACAAGTCTCATCGCAAGACTCTATTATTCGTTAAGCGTGACATTAAAAAAAACCGAGGAAAAGTCGACTTAATTCCTCTTGAAAAATGAAGGTTTTGAAAATGACCTTGAATAAAAAAGTCGCCACCAATCTTTTTTAGCTAGGTGTGATCGGGCACCTATTAAAACCGGTTTTATAAAATATTTTAAAATTAATTAAAACATTTTTAAAACCAATTTCAAGTCTGCGTTTTAAACCAGAGAAATCAACGTAGCTGGTTCGGGACTCAGTTATGTGTGGGGAAGGATTAACACTCTCACAACGCCCGTATAAAATGGTACCTTATTAATCATGTGTTATCTCAAGTCTCGGTAAAAAAAGTCAGTTTTAAATTTAGTATTTCAAATTAATTCCCAATTTAAAGAAAAATAATTCCATTTTTAATTGAAAATGATCCGGAATTTATAAATTCAAAATTTTCTTATATTCCCCAACAAACGTGGCAAAATATAGAAATTTTTATTAGTTTGGAAAACTTTCCGAATCATTCTTATTTTAAAGAAGATATTCCATTATAAATTATAATTGATGATATCCTCTCCAGCAAACCCGGTAGAGAACTCATGAATTATTTTAACTCGGGAATATCTTTATTTTATTGAAAATCATTACCCTTTTCAAAACATTTTAAAAAATATGAATATGAATATGTGTGACATAAATAAAATGACATAGCAAAGTCTAAACAATATAATGTAACCTAAATGGTATGATATAATTTAAATGTTTTAGCATATTCTAAATGAAATGAAATGACCTAGGTAACATGATATATTCTATATGAAATGTAATATCCTAAGTCATATGATATATTCTAAATGAAATAAAATATCCTAAGTGACATAATATATTCTAAATGAAATAAAATGACCTAGGTAACATAATATATTCTATATGAAATGAAATGACCTAGGTAACATAATATATTCTATATGAAATGAAATAATTTAAATGACATGACAAATATAAATGATATGGCATATAATCTAAATGACATTAAACATAAAATAATGCTATCATATAATATGCATGGAAATAAAAATAAAAATAATAATGCATGAACATAGTATATGCTAAATGATATGACAAAAAATAACTAAATAAAAAGCATAGGATATCATGAAATATTCAAAACCATATAACAAATAAAATAATATCAAAAATTTAAATCAAAGATAATAACACCATCATGAAAATTAAACATAGCAAAACTACACATAATATAATATGCATGAATATGGAAAATGCAATGTATGATAATGTATTTTTTTCTTTAATTAAGGAAATCCGTATATCTAAAAAGATATCCGGCTACCTTAGAAAAATATATCAAATTAAATATTCTAAAACCAAAATACTTTGTGATTGTTTGAAAACAATTTTGAAAAGCTTAGATTGAAAATAAAAACTTAGCTAAACCCTTTTTTAAATGGCTCTAATTTCCTAAGTTTAAAATCCCGGACTTGACCACTCTTAACCCGAGACTTAAAAAATCATTTTTAGAGTTTAAAAAGGCTTAGAAACTACTCTAAGTCAGTAGCTAAACTTTCTAATCAGTCCTCTCTAAGTAACTTAACCAAAACAGAAAAATGATCTTTCTTCAAATTCAATTCTGCCTCCACTATCCAGTTTTAAAGCACGATTTCTTACCCTATTTTTAAAAATTCAAAAAAATCTCAAAAAAAATAATGGAGACTCAGGACACCTAAAACTACACAGGAAAAAATCAGCTTACTTTTCTGATTAAAGATGATTGCTCAGAAAAATCGAGAAAGTACGAGTACTGGGTGAAAAAAACTGTTTTGCCAAAACACATTCTTTTGTCTTTGATAAAATCATTTAAAAATCAAGGTAAAAATATTAGAGACTCTATAAAAGACTCAAAAACAGTAGCTAATGTAGACACCTAATTTTGTTCGGGCCACTAAACAGGTATGTTTTCTTCCTATATTGATGTTTCCAAGTATAAAAAGACTGTTTTCATCCTGCAGGTGGTACTCCGAGACTTAGTTTAAGAGGGCGAGCATAAAAAGTCAAACTTGAAAAAAAGTCAACCTCGAAAAAGTCAACCCCAAAAAAGTCAACCCCAGAAAGTCAACTACTGAAAAAGTCAACCCACTTTCAAAATCAAGATTTTAAGTTCAATTGAAAAATGGAGAAAGAATTTTGATAATCTGAGGTCTACATTGAAAGATATGGAGTTCAGAATTTGGGATTTGGAGATTCAGTAGAAAAGAAACCCTAATCCGAGAAATTTGGGGAAAAGTGCTTAAACGATCAAACTGGTCGAAATTGAAGGTTCCAAATGAAAGATAAGCACTGACTACGGGTAATGGAGAAGTCACTTGCAAGAAAAACCAAAAGAAAAGTCAATCCGGGAGAAAACCGAGAATTAGGGTTTTTAGTGGATTTCGGTGAAATCGGGAAGAATCACAGAAATGGCCCGACTTGGTAAGACCAAAGCCCCCAATGGATGAGGAATGATTAAAAAGGATGGCCCAAGGTTCAGATTGAAGAAAATCTGAAAATCGGACTTGTTTTGAGCAAAACCGGGTTTGGGAGGTTAAAGGGCAAAATTGGAAAAATTTGGGAAAAATAGCAAATGGACTCCGAAAATTCTGAAAAATTTTTCAATCTCATTCTTAAATCTTTTGAAGGAGATTGGCGAAAGAAAATCTTGATTCCGAGTTCGTTTGCAAAATGGCCAAATCCCGGGCTTCTAATACAGTAATTCAAAAAAATAAATCCCGGAAAAATAGCAAATGGACTCCAAAAATTCTGAAATTTGGAAAATCTCATTTTTAAATTATTTGGAAGAGATTGGCGAAAGAAAATCTTGATTCCGAGTTCGTTTGCAAAATGGCCAAATCCCGGGCCTCCTATGCAGTAATTCAAGCCGATAAATCCCGAAAAAATACCAAATGAGCTCCAAAAATTATGAAAACTTCCAGATCACACTTTTTAATTATTTTGAAGAGATTGGTGAAGAAAAATCTTGATTTGGAGCTCGTTTAAAAAATGGTAAAATGTAGGGGCATAAAAGGGCATTTTTGGGAAGAAAAAATCCAAATAAATAGAAAACGGACTCGGATAATTTTTAAAACTTCCAGAACTCAATATTTTATTATTTTGGAAGTATTAAAAAAAGAAAAATTGAATTTGGAGTCCGTTTGATATTTACTTGCATCCGGGGGGCAAAATGGTCATTTCACCCAAGCAACCGAAAAAGGCTTTTTTGGGCCTTTTCAAAAATCAGAGCTGGGCTGGAAAAGAGAAGTGCTGGCCTGCCCAAGCCCAAAGGAAGGAGGAAGCTTATGATTTTTTTCAATCAAGTGGTTAAAAATCAAGAGTTAGTTAACCATTCTCTTTGATCAAACCATGGTGATTAAACCACATAGGTTAAGAAAGATGTCAACATAATTCTTGCATAGCTGTAATTTGAGGGGGCTGAGATGCTAATCTAAAGGTGGTAATTTCATGACTTTTCATCTTGAATTATTGGCCATTTGATGGAAAATAGGTTACACAAAAATGACAACATCTTTGAGGCTATATAAGCATCATTTAGGCCAACCCTAGAGGGAAAAGGCAGATTTTGTTTTTTCTTTTCCATTTTGGCTGATTTCTCTTAGTTTTTCTTAGTTTTTATCTTCTTGGTTGAGAGCAAAAAAAGAAAAGTTTAGAAAAAAAAAGGAAAGTTTGAAGAGAAAAGCTTGAAATATTAGCTTCTTGAGGTTGCTCTTGAGCACCAACTCTTGCACTTTCATTTTCTATTCTTATTTTTTGCTATTTTAATCTCTACTTGATGAGTTTTCATTTTAAAATAATGTTTCTTGTTCTTCCTTCATTTCCTTTCTTAAGTATATTTTTTTTACATTTTGTTTTTACAATAAACTCACATGGCCAAATGGCCTACATTATTTATTTTAAGTTGTTGTTTCGATTCATTTTACCATATTGTTTATGCTATTTTCTTTGTTTTTGATGTTTTAAATGTTATGTTATTTCATGTTCTTGAGTTATATTTTAATTTGGTTGCTTTGTTTGTTGCCATTTATGTCTTAGATATCATGTTTTTGCATTTTTAATTTTCTGTTTTCATGTTGTTTAAATTTGAGCATGTTTTAAAGTTAGCATATTAAGTGTTTGTGAAAATGCTTGTGTGATTCTTTGCATGATTCTTGTTTTATATCTTAGTTGAGCATGTTTTAGATTTAGCATATTAAGTGTTTGTGAAAATGCTTGTGTGATTTTTGTGTTATGACTTTGTTTTTCATGCTAGTATGCCAAGTGTTTGAGAAAATGCCATGCTTGTTGGAGCTTGAGGCCATTTGGCTACTCCATGTGTTTTGCATTGTGTGTTGCATTTTTTTGTCATGCTAGTTATTAGGTTTCTGCATTTGCATGATATTTGGTTGGATTTTTGAATTAAGCATGCCTTGTGTTTGTGAAAATGCCATGCATGTCTTAGGTCTAGGTTGCATTTATTGCCATGCAAGTTCATGTTAGGTCTAGGCCATATTATTTATGTCATGCATTTTTCTTACATTTAGGCTTAGATCCATGCATTTCATGCATTATGTTTGCTGCATTGTTTCATGCATTTCATGACCATGCCACTTGAATAATGACTTGAGCCAATTAATGGTTCAAGGTCATGCTCTCTTGAGCACACTTGTGGAAAATTAAGTTTGTCAAATTGATTATTCTACCTTTGTGATTTGTTTTACTTAGCCAATTTTTATCTAACTTTCAAAATGTCCTAGCTACTGTTTTCAAGTCATTCTATGAGTTTCAAATATTTTTATTTTGATTTTTAAATGATTTTATCAAAGAAAAAAAAAATGTGTTGGCAAAGCAGTTTTTTTTTTACCCAAAACTCGTACATCTCCGATTTTTCTGGGAATTCATCTTTGATCAGAAAATTAAGTCGATTTTTTCCCGTGTATGTTTACATGTCCTGAGTCTCCAATAATTTTTTCAGAATCTTTGGAATTTTTAAAAATAGGGTAAAAAATCGTGGATTAAAACTGGACAGTGGAGTCAGAATTGATTTTAAAGAAAAACAAAGCAGTTTTTTTCTCCTCCAAAAACTCGTACATCTCTAGTTTTTCTGGGAATTCATCTTTGATCAGAAAATTAAGTCGATTTTTTTCCGTGTATTTTTACATGTCCTGAGTCTCTAGTAATTTTTTCAGAATTTTTGGAATTTTTAAAAATAGGGTAAAAAATCGTGGATTAAAACTGGACAGTGGAGTCATAATTGAATTTAAAGAAAAACCAATTTTCTGTTTTGGTTAATTTACTTAGACTGGGCTGATTAGGAGGGTTAGCTACTGACTTAGGGTAATTTCTAAGCCTTTTTAAACTCTAAAAATGGTTTTTCAAGTCCCGGGTTAAGGGTAGCCAAGTCCGGATTTTTTTTTAAATTTAGGAAATTAGAGTCATTTTAAAAATTTTAGCCCAGTTTTTATTTTTAATTCAAGCTTTTCAAAATTGTTTTCAAACAATCACAAAGTATTTTGGTTTTAGAATATTTAATTTGACATATTTTCCTAAGGTAGCCGGATATCTTTTTAGATATACGGATTTCCTTAATTAAAGGAAAAAATACATTTCGTGCATTGCATTTTTATATTCATGCATTTTATATAATATGTGATTCTTGCCATAATAATTTCTATGTGTCATGACATTTAGGTTGCATTATATTATTTAGATTTTGCTATGTCATTTTATTTATGTCATGCCTATACATATTCATTTCTTTTAAATGTTTTCAAAAAAGATAATGGTTTTCAATAAAAATAAAGATATTCCCGAGTTAAAATAATTCATGAGTTCTCTACCGGGTTTGCTGGAGGGAATATCATCAATTATTATTAATAAAGGAATATCTTTCTTTCAAAAAAAAAGAGAATGATTCGGAAAGTTTTCCAAAACTAATAAAAATTTCTATATTTTGCCACGTTTGTTGGGGAATATAGGAAAATTTTGAATTTATAAATTCCGGATCATTTTCAATAAAAAATGGAATTATTTTTCTTTAAGTTGGGAATTAATTTGAAATACTAAATTTAAAACCAACTTTTACCGAGACTTGAGATAACACACGATTATTAAGGTACCGATTTATACGGGCGTTGTGGGGGTGCTAATCCTTCCCCGCACGTAACCGACTCCCGAACCCGCGTCTTTGATTTCTCTGGTTTAAAACGCAAACTTGAAATTGGTTTTTAAAATGTTTTAATTAATTTTTAATATATTTTATAAAACCGGTTTTAATAGGTGGCCGATCACACCTAGCTAAAAAAAGGTTGGTGGCGACTCCATGTCTTTTTTTAGGTCATTTTCAAAACCTTCATTTCTAGAGGAATTAAGTCGACTTTTCCTCGGTTTTTTTTATGTCACGCTTAACGAATAACAAAGTCTTGCGATGAGACTCGTCGTTATTTTTTAGGTTGCGACAGCTTGGCGACTCCACTGTGGAAATATTAGAGAGTCAGGCCTAGAATTAGTCGTGTGTTATCAAAGTCTCGGTTTTGTTGGTTTAATTGGTATTTAATTTTAATTCCCACATTTTTTAATAAGGAGAATTTTGAAAATAATAAAATGTTTTTAAATATGTTCATACTCATGTGCATGCATTTTATTTTTGTTCTCTAGTAATTTAAGGTTGTATATTATAATTGCTTGTCGGTTAATGCGTTACACTATTCTTGAATGTTTTAATTGCTAGGGCATTTAGAATAAGGTTTGTAGAATAGGAAGTGAAAGGTTTGATATTCCTCCACACACACTACACGTGCATTTGCATAACATGAATCCTCTACCCGGGTTCCGTCCTTTTAAGTGGGAGTAAAGTAACTAAGCCTTCGTGATTGATCCTCCGTATGGGCTAGTGAAACACTTTCGGAGTATAAAGTACCTAATGCCTTCGTGATGATCCTCCGCATGGGCATAGGAAAATATACTATAACGAATTGAACCCGCTTTTATCGGGGTGCCTTACTAGCCTTCACCGGCGACAGTGAGGAACAATTCGGGGCCTTAGAACCGATTCACCCTCATATAGTGAACCTAGGCAAAGCCATCCCGAATTTCCGTTAGATATACCGAAAATAGGAACACATGGAGGGACATTTCTAAACTTTTTGTTACCTGTTTTACACTCCGAATAAGTGTGGTAGATCGGGCAACGATGTACGTACATCGCCCGTAATAAATGTGATACTCCGCCTCGAAGGCATCGTGATGCCTAAATAAGCAAAATTGTTGGGGCAGATGTTCATTAGCTGTTTAAAAAAAAAAAAAAAATCCTTTTTCAAGCATTTTTGCATGTTGCACATTTCATGCATGTGTGAATAGAGCATGTACATTTTTGGTTGTATTATTGATCTCATTCTTTGCAATAAACAGTTGGTAATTTTATTTGATTGGTTTTTTATAAACCGGTAGTGTCACATGAACATTTGCATTTTGTACCGTAGTGGGATCCACCCTAAATTTTTTTTTTTTTGAAAATAATGTGATTGGCTTTTCATAAAAAAAAAAAACACACACAAAAAAAAAAAAGAAAAAAAAAAACATGTTTCAAAAATCATAAATTTGGAGGCAAATCTTGCATAATGAGATTTTTGAATAATCAAGATTTAGGTCCCACCAATTTCGTGTAATCATTGATTTCTTTGTATATACCTTTGTGTTAATTCATTTATTTTTTTTGCATGTATCATTTTGACATCATGTTATAGTCATAGCATGCATGGTCATTCATTGTAAGATACGTTTATGACATGCATGGACATTATTTGTATATCCATATATCAATTTATTCTTTCTTTACATGCATCATGTTGGCATCAAGTTGCATTCATGCATTCATAGTCAGCATGATTTTCTGTATATATCCATATATCAATTTATTCTTTCTTTACATGCATCATGTTGGCATCAAGTTGCATTCATGCATTCATAGTCAGCATGATTTTTCTGTATATATCCATATATCAATTTATTCTTTCTCTATATGCATCATGGTAGCATCAAGTTGCATTCATGCATTCATAGACGGAAATGATTTTCCTATATATATCCATACAGTAATTTGCTTATTCTTTACATGCATCATGTTGGCATCAGGCTCATGCATTAATTTTTCATATTGACATCAGGTTGCATTCATGACATACACGGTCAGCATGATTTACTTTGTATATACTCTGTGTCAATCATTTATTCTTCACGTGCAGCATAATTGACATTGTGTGGCATTGATAATGTATATGATCATTCATTGGGAAATGCATTTGGAACATACATAGTCATTCATTTCATATATCCATGCATTGATTTTTCTTATTCTGTAAATGCATCATGTTGGCATCGTGTTGCATTTATAACATACATGGTCAATATTGTTTCCACAGTATATGACCACACATAACTTTGTTTATCCTTCACATGCATCAAATTGCATTCATGACATTCATAGCTCATTCATCATAAAACACATTAATAAGATGAAATAGAAATTGGCTTAGCTTTGAAGAGTTTTCTTCGTCAGCTAAAATCTATGACCCCAGCAGCAAGTGCGGGTATCATATTGGGGCAATTGGGCATTCGACTAAAAAAATGCAGAAAACTGAAGGAAAGAATTGAGGGTCTTGTCCACGATGGCATTTGGATTCCAGAGCTTATCGAACATTGGAAATCTGTTTTACCATAGATTGATTTCCTCTTGAAGAATTTTGAGGATAAGAATTGTTATCTTTGAAAGCATGTCAATAGGAGCATTCTGATGCATGTTTTTCTATACACTTTGATGATGAAAGCGCTTGTCTCATGATGACATCTACATGAAATAAATAAATTTTGAATTCAAATATTTTGTGTTCATTTTATTTTAGCAATAAATTTGAAATTGCAAAAAAAAAAAAAAAAAATGAAACTTTGAGAAATTTTGTGGTAAACAATAAATAAGTGGTTTTCACATGAAATAATGAACAATCTTGAGAATGTTGATGATCATTGTTAGAAATGACCCAATACCTTCAGCCCTCTCTTTTAGGCTTTCCTAAGCCTAAATGTTTTGAACCGAGACCACTTGAAAGACCTAATGCTTCAAGGAATATGAATGATTTAACTTCATAAAACCATTGTCATCACAGAATAAGCAAAGACGTAGATCTTAGTCTAAGCTATGAACAAAGGAACGAACTTTTTGAAAATTTTCAAATTCCTTGGAAATCAAACAAATTAGACATTCTTTCAAGAATCCAGATTTTGAAAATTTGGTGTGTGTCAAGATTGTGCTAAAACCATTCATGACCTTTCCCAATGACCACAAAACACTAATTGCCCAAACATCACTTCATGATTGACACCCTGGGGCACAATGATTAAACTAGATTATCCCTTGTCCCAGAGAAAACCCGTTTTTGGGTCATATTTTCCTTATCTCTTCGAAAAAAACTCAGATTGGAAACTCAGCCTTTTCAAAATAGACCTAGACTTGCTATGTTCCTCGTTGATACAGATTCTCATGGTTAATCAAATTGGGGCATCATATATGGAAATGATGGATACATGGTAAAGAAGGATGGGCTAATGCATGAATCATTGGGGGGATGCGACGAAAAAAAAAAACAAAAAGAAGAAAAAGAAAAATCGTGATATCATGCATGTGAGAATTCGGATGATTCCAAAGTGCAAAATGAAATTCTGAATATCTATTTCCCCTGGGGATTGCTTTTCAATGTGAATATTTGTGCTTGACATGAGAAATGGCCATCTTTCATATCCCTTTCACACAAAAAGAAATTATGCATAGTCACCCCTTTTGAGCCAAAAGAATTCTTTCTTCTTTGAACCCTGATCAAGGATTACCCTCTACACTGGGGGGCAAATGCGAGGAAAGATCTTTTCAAAGATCATTGAGAAATGAGTGATAGCTCAAGGACAGACACAAAGCAAATGGAGCCCCGAATAAATACGGGCTCACTCTGTCAAAGAAAAAGAAGAGAAAAAGATGGTGAAATGAAAGCCAAGAAAAACAAAAGAAAAAACACAATGAAAAAAAATGTGTGAAAGACATGGCAAATTGAAAGCCAAAAGCAAGGAAGAAAAAGAGCAAAGTCAAAAGGAAAGAAATGTCCAAGAAGGAACAAATGCTTCAAAGAGAATCCTCCTCAAAAAAATTAGATCCTTGATCTGATTACCCTCAAACACATATTTTGGGCCTATTTATCCTTTCTTTCTGAACCCTAAGCCATGGCCTACGTTACGTGCTTTAAAAGTCCATTTTGATCAAGCATGAATATTTAATTTGAAAGGTTTTTCCTCAGATTTTATCCCATTTCATCGAATTATCATTTCACTAAGGAAGAATTTATAATTCTCAAGTGTATGGTAGAACAAGTAAAAAAAAAAAAAGGGACTCTAGGGCGAAAACCCAAAAATGGGCTGTCTAGAGTAAATTTGGAAATTTTCGATGCCATCTATGATAGTGCCGATACCCCAAAAGAAAAGATCTTATTAAAGGAGTGGTCATCGAGGAACATCTAGGAATTCTTGAACCCCCAAATTGCCAACTCTCATTCAAAGGATTGTCTTCAAAAACTGAAACTTTTTTTCTCCAAGATTAAACTTTCCGGTTTAAACATCCCGGCCAATCTTGACGCTTGTCAAAATGCCTTGATATGGAAACTAAAATAATGTTGAATTTGTTTGGTTCTCAATGAATTCATGATTTATAAAACCTGTTCCATTTGTGAGCCTAGAAGGGATATACATTTTTGTCATGAAGTTTTCAAAAGAGAGAATCTTGTTATACCAAGCCTTGCCAATCCCAGTTGAAAAAACCATATTGATACTTAGAGAAATTTCTAACAGTGATCATCAGTCATCAAAAGATTTGTACATCATACACTGTGGAGTTAAAATTTTTGGCTTAGAAGTTTTCCTTAGATAAGCAAAATTGTTTTTCAAAAAGAGAAAATAAAAATATTTTTGAAATACCCATTTTTGATGTTGACATGAGACAAGGGTTTTTCTAACCCAAAGGTATAGAACTGCCAAAATAGGTCCTGACTTTCAGATATGAGAAGAAGAAATAGAACCCGGTTCAGATCTCTGTTGATGAAAGTTTAAAAAAACTGTTAGGGCAAAGAGAATAGCCAAAATGAATTCAAGATATAATCTGATTTGAAGAGGAAAAATGAATTTGAAAGGCTAAGCCAAAGTCTAGAGGAACAACCGGGGGCATTTGCATCACTCATGAGCACTCATCTCTTTATCAAGCTTTTACATCTGCACAGTGTCGGCAAGCATTTGCATCATTCATGGGTATTTGCATTGGCATTATTCCATAAGCATCTGCATTTTACCTTTACATTTACATTCTTCACGAAATTCGTATTTGTGTCATCTCAAACAATTGCATCATTTCTAGAATCATTGCATTTTCATTAATGTGTGGTAATTGTAGTTACACCATTCATAAACCAGTTACATGAACACAATTAGTAGGGGCATCTGCATCATGAAACATGGGCATCAATCCAAGTCATTTACATTTGCATTAAGGACATTTGCACCAGTTTAAGTCATTTCGTATCTTATTCAACATATGCATTTGCATCAAAAAGCATTCGCATCTTCTCAAGATCTTTAGGTTAATTTTCAACAATTCTTCAAATACCATTTTTAAGACCTCCGGGCATAATTTTTCAAATCACAGGTAAGACCTCCGGGCAACATCTTTAAGACCTCCGGGCATAACTTTTTTCAGGGGTAAGGCCTATGGGCACCATTTTTAAGACCTCCGGGCATAACTCTTTTTTTTTTTTTTCAGGGGTAAGGCCTATGGCCACCATTTTTAAGACCTCCGGGCATAATTTTTCAAATCACAGGTAAGACCTCCGGGCAACATCTTTAAGACCTCCGGGCATAACTTTTTTCAGGGGTAAGGCCTCCGGGCACCATTCTTAAGACCCCCGGGCATCATTTTTAAAGTCGCACACAGCGCATTTTTTTCAAATCACGGGTAAGGCCTCCAGGCACCATTCTTAAGACCCCCGGGCATCATTTTTAAAGTCGCATACAGCGCATTTTTTCCAAATCACGGGTAAGGCCTCCGGGCACCATTCTTAAGACCCCCGGGCATCATTTTTAAAGTCGCATACAGCGCATTTTTTCCAAATCACGGGTAAGGCCTCCGGGCACCATTCTTAAGACCTCTTGACACCATTCTTAAGACCCCCGGGCATCATTTTTAAAGTCGCATACAGCGCATTTTTTTCAAATCACGGGTAAGGCCTCCGGGCACCATTCTTAAGACCTCTGGGCACCATTTTTAAGACCTCCGGGCATAATTTTTCAAATCACAGGTAAGACCTCCGGGCAACATCTTTAAGACCTCCGGGCATAACTCTTTTTTCAGGGGTAAGGCCTATGGGCACCATTTTTAAGACCTACGGGCATAATTTTTCAAATCACAAGTAAGACCTCCGGGCAACATCTTTAAGACCTCCGGGCATAACTTTTTTTCAGGGGTAAGGCCTATGGGCACCATTTTTAAGACCTCCGGGCATAATTCACAAGTAAGACCTCCGGGCAACATTTTTAAGACCTCCGGGCATAACTTTTTCAGGGGTAAGGCCTCCGGGCGCCAATTTTTAAGACCTCTGGGCATAATTTTCAATTTTTAAGACCTCCGGGCATAATTTTTTATAATTCACAAGTAAGACCTCCGGGCAACATTTTTAAGACCTCCGGGCATAACATTTTCAGGGGTAAGGCCTCCGGGCGCCAATTTTTAAGACCTCCGGGCATAATTTTCAATTTTTAAGACCTCCGGGCATAACTTTTTCAGGGGTAAGGCCTCCGGGCGCCAATTTTTAGGACCTCCGGGCATAATTTTCAATTTTTAAGACCTCCGGGCATAATTTTTCATAATTCACAAGTAAGACCTCCGGGCAACATTTTTAAGACCTCCGGGCATAACTTTTTCAGGGGTAAGGCCTCCGGGCGCCAATTTTTAAGACCTCCGGGCATAATTTTCAATTTTTAAGACCTCCGGGCATAATTTTCAATTTTTAAGACCTCCGGGCATAATTTTTCATAATTCACAGGTAAGACCTCCGGGCAGGGAATTCAATTTACTGACAAAATCTTCAATTTATTGTTTTAAAAAAAAAATCAAAAAAAAATTGAAAAATTGAAAAAGAGAAAAAATAGAAAAAAAAGAAAAAAAGAAAAAAAAGAAAAAAGAGAAGAAAAAAAAATAGAAAATGAAAAATGAAAAATGCAAAAATGAATGAAGAAATGAAAAAGAAAACCCCTTTCCTTTCCATGTGATTTCAAATGACCGTATAAAATTAGTGTTGGTTTATCTTTGCCTGATTCCTGATTCTCAGCAATAGCCAAAGCATGAGCACCTTGTTAAAAGACATGTACATCTGCATCATTTCTCAAAGCTTCTGGTGGGGATATCCAGAATTTTACAGTTTTAAAAGTGAACAAGTCTTCGGTGGTGATAGCTGAAGCCTCTGGTGGAGATATCCAGGGTTTTATAATTTTGAAAAATGAGAAATTTTATTCTGAAGGAGTTACCCAGAATTGTACAATAAGCAAGTCTTTGGTGGTGATAGCCAAAGCTTTTGGTGGTGATATCCAGAATTTTGCAGTTTTAAAAGTGAACAAGTCTTCGGTGGTGATAGCTGAAGCCTCTGGTGGAGATATCCAGGGTTTTATAATTTTGAAACATGAGAAATCTTCTTCTGGAGGTGAGACCCAAAATTTTTACATTTAAAAAAAAAAATGAGCAAGACTTTGGTGGTGATAACCGAAGTTTCTGGTGGAGATATCCAGAATTTTGAACACAGCTGAGAACAAGATAGGTTAAGGCCCCGAAACCATCGTCGAGGTCATTTCCTTTCTTGCAAATCGATTTCGTTTCCTTAAGACGAATCGAGCCTTGTTTAGGCAGGGAATTCAATTTAAGGACAAAATCTTCAATTTACTGTATGGTAAAAAAAAATTTGAAAAAAAATTTAAAAAAAAAAAAATTTTGAAAAATTGAAAAAAGAAATGAAGAAAGGAGAAATGAAAAATGAAAAATAGAAAATGGAAAAAAATGAAAAAATGATAGAAGAATGAAAAAGAAAACCCCTTTCCTTTCCATGTGATTTCACTGACCGTACAAAATTAGTGTTGGTTTATCTTTGCCTGATTCCTGATTCTCAGCAACAGCCAAAGAGGGGCAGCTGTAGACACCTAATTTTGTCTGGGCCACTAAACAGGTATGTTTTCTTCCTATATTGATGTTTTCAAGTATAAAAAGACTGTTTTCATCCTGCAGGTGGTACTCCAAGACTTAGTTTAAGAGGGCGAGCATAAAAAGTCAAACATGAAAAAAAGTCAACCTCGAAAAAGTCAACCCCAAAAAAGTCAACCCCAGAAAGTCAACTACTAAAAAAGTCAACCCACTTTCAAAATCAAGATTTTAAGTTCAATTAAAAAATGGAGAAAGAATTTTGATAATCCGAGGTCTACATTGAAAGATATGGAGTTCGGAAGTTGGGATTTGGAGATTCAGTAGAAAAGAAACCCTAATCCGAGAAATTTGGGGAAAAGTGCTTAAACGATCAAACTGGTCGAAATTGAAGGTTCCAAATGAAAGATAAGCACTGACTACGGGTAATGGAGAAGTCACTTGCAAGAAAAACCAAAAGAAAAGTCAATCCGGGAGAAAACCGAGAATTAGGGTTTTTAGTGGATTTCGGTGAAATCGGGAAGAATCACAGAAATGGCCCGACTTGGTAAGACCAAAGCCCCCAATGGATGAGGAATGATTAAAAAGGATGGCCCAAGGTTCAGATTGAAGAAAATCTGAAAATCGGACTTGTTTTGAGCAAAACCGGGTTTCGGAGGTTAAAGGGCAAAATTGGAAAAATTTGGGAAAAATAGCAAATGGACTCCGAAAATTCTGAAAAATTTGTCAATCTCATTCTTAAATCATTTGAAGGAGATTGGCAAAATAAAATCTTGATTCCGAGTTCGTTTGCAAAATGGCCAAATCCCGGGCTTCTAATGCAGTAATTCAAAAAGATAAATCCCGGAAAAATAGCAAATGGACTCCAAAAATTCTGAAATTTGGCAAATCTCATTTTTAAATTATTTGGAAGAGATTGGCGAAAGAAAATCTTGATTCCGAGTTCGTTTGCAAAATGGCCAAATCCCGAGCCTCCTATGCAGTAATTCAAGCCGATAAATCCCGAAAAAATACCAAATGAGCTCCAAAAATTATGAAAACTTCCAGATCACACTTTTTAATTATTTTGAAGAGATTGGTGAAGAAAAATTTTGATTTGGAGCTCGTTTAAAAAATGGTAAAATGTAGGGGCATAAAAGGGCATTTTTGGGAAGAAAAAATCCAAATAAATAGAAAACGGACTCGGATAATTTTTAAAACTTCCAGAACTCAATATTTTATTATTTTGGAAGTATTAAAAAAAGAAAAATTGAATTTGGAGTCCGTTTGATATTTACTTGCATCCGGGGGGCAAAATGGTCATTTCACCCAAGCAACCGAAAAGGGCTTTTTTGGGCCTTTTCAAAAATCAGAGCTGGGCTGGAAAAGAGAAGTGCTGGCCTGCCCAAGCCCAAAGGAAGGAGGAAGCTTATGATTTTTTTCAATCAAGTGGTTAAAAATCAAGAGTTAGTTAACCATTCTCTTTGATCAAACCATGGTGATTAAACCACATAGGTTAAGAAAGATGTCAACATAATTCTTGCATAGCTGTAATTTGAGGGGGCTGAGATGCTAATCTAAAGGTGGTAATTTCATGACTTTTCATCTTGAATTATTGGCCATTTGATGGAAAATAGGTTACACAAAAATGACAACATCTTTGAGGCTATATAAGCATCATTTAGGCCAACCCTAGAGGGAGGAGGCAGATTTTGTTTTTTCTTTTCCATTTTGGCTGATTTCTCTTAGTTTTTCTTAGTTTTTATCTTCTTGGTTGAGAGCAAAAAAAGAAAAGTTTAGAAAAAAAAAGGAAAGTTTGAAGAGAAAAGCTTGAAATATTAGCTTCTTGAGGTTGCTCTTGAGCACCAACTCTTGCACTTTCATTTTCTATTCTTATTTTTTTCTATTTTAATCTCTACTTGATGAGTTTTCATTTTAAAATAATGTTTCTTGTTCTTCCTTCATTTCCTTTCTTAAGTATATTTTTTTTACATTTTGTTTTTACAATAAACTCACCATGGCCAAATGGCCTACATTATTTATTTTAAGTTGTTGTTTCGATTCATTTTACCATATTGTTTATGCTATTTTCTTTGTTTTTGATGTTTTAAATGTTATGTTATTTCATGTTCTTGAGTTATATTTTAATTTGGTTGCTTTGTTTGTTGCCATTTATGTCTTAGATATCATGTTTTTGCATTTTTAATTTTCTGTTTTCATGTTGTTTAAATTTGAGCATGTTTTAAAGTTAGCATATTAAGTATTTGTGAAAATGCTTGTGTGATTCTTTGCATGATTCTTGTTTTATATCTTAGTTGAGCATGTTTTAGATTTAGCATATTAAGTGTTTGTGAAAATGCTTGTGTGATTTTTGTGTTATGACTTAGTTTTTCATGCTAGTATGCCAAGTGTTTGAGAAAATGCCATGCTTGTTGGAGCTTGAGGCCATTTGGCTACTCCATGTGTTTTGCATTGTGTGTTGCATTTTTTTGTCATGCTAGTTATTAGGTTTTTCCATTTGCATGATATTTGGTTGGATTTTTGAAGCATGCCTTGTGTTTGTGAAAATGCCATGCATGTCTTAGGTCTAGGTTGCATTTATTGCCATGCAAGTTCATGTTAGGTCTAGGCCATATTATTTATGTCATGCATTTTCCTTACATTTAGGCTTAGATCCATGCATTTCATGCATTATGTTTGCTGCATTGTTTCATGCATTTCATGACCATGCCACTTGAATAATGACTTGAGCCAATTAATGGTTCAAGGTCATGCTCTCTTGAGCACACTTGTGGAAAATTAAGTTTATCAAATTGATTATTCTACCTTTGTGATTTTTTTTACTTAGCCAATTTTTATCTAACTTTCAAAATGTCCTAGCTACTGTTTTCAAGTCATTCTATGAGTTTCAAATATTTTTATTTTGATTTTTAAATGATTTTATCAAAGACAAAAAAAATGTGTTGGCAAAGCAGTTTTTTTTTACCCAAAACTCGTACATCTCCGATTTTTCTGGGAATTCATCTTTGATCAGAAAATTAATTCGATTTTTTCCTGTGTATGTTTACATGTCCTGAGTCTCCAATAATTTTTTCAGAATTTTTGGAATTTTTAAAAATAGGGTAAAAAATCGTGGATTAAAACTGGACAGTGGAGTCAGAATTGATTTTAAAGAAAAACAAAGCAGTTTTTTTTCTCCTCCAAAAACTCGTACATCTCTGGTTTTTCTGGGAATTCGTCTTTGATCAGAAAATTAAGTCGATTTTTTTCCGTGTATTTTTACATGTCCTGAGTCTGCAGTAATTTTTTCAGAATTTTTGGAATTTTTAAAAATAGGGTAAAAAATCATGGATTAAAACTGGACAGTGGAGTCATAATTGAATTTAAAGAAAAACCAATTTTCTGTTTTGGTTAATTTACTTAGAGTGGGCTGATTAGGAGGGTTAGCTACTGACTTAGGGTAATTTCTAAGCCTTTTTAAACTCTAAAAATGGTTTTTCAAGTCCCGGGTTAAGGGTAGCCAAGTCCGGATTTTTTTTAAATTTAGGAAATTAGAGTCATTTTAAAAATTTTAGCCCAGTTTTTATTTTTAATTCAAGCTTTTCAAAATTGTTTTCAAACAATCACAAAGTATTTTGGTTTTAGAATATTTAATTTGACATATTTTCCTAAGGTAGCCGGATATCTTTTTAGATATACGGATTTCCTTAATTAAAGGAAAAAATACATTTCGTGCATTGCATTTTTATATTCATGCATTTTATATAATATGTGATTCTTGCCATAATAATTTCTATGTGTCATGACATTTAGGTTGCATTATATTATTTAGATTTTGCTATGTCATTTTATTTATGTCATGCCTATACATATTCATTTCTTTTAAATGTTTTCAAAAAAGATAATGGTTTTCAATAAAAATAAAGATATTCCCGAGTTAAAATAATTCATGAGTTCTCTACCGGGTTTGCTGGAGGGAATATCATCAATTATTATTAATAAAGGAATATCTTTCTTTCAAAAAAAAAAGAGAATGATTCGGAAAGTTTTCCAAAACTAATAAAAATTTCTATATTTTGCCACGTTTGTTGGGGAATATAGGAAAATTTTGAATTTATAAATTCGGGATCATTTTCAATAAAAAATGGAATTATTTTTCTTTAAGTTGGGAATTAATTTGAAATACTAAATTTAAAACCAACTTTTACCGAGACTTGAGATAACACGCGATTAATAAGGTACCGATTTATACGGGCGTTGTGGGGGTGCTAATCCTTCCCCGCACGTAACCGACTCCCGAACCCACGTCTTTGATTTCTCTGGTTTAAAACGCAGACTTGAAATTGGTTTTTAAAATGTTTTAATTAATTTTTAAAATATTTTATAAAACCGGTTTTAATAGGTGGCCGATCACACCTAGCTAAAAAAAGATTGGTGGCGACTCCATGTCTTTTTTAAGGTCATTTTCAAAACCTTCATTTCTAGAGGAATTAAGTCGACTTTTCCTCGGTTTTTTTTTATGTCACGCTTAACGAATAACAAAGTCTTGCAATGAGACTCGTCGTTATTTTTTAGGTTGCGACAGCTAACACTTTTGAAAAGTTAGGCAAAAAGTGGCTAAGTAAAAAAAAATCACAAAGGTAGAACAATCAATTTGACAACTCTTTAATTTTCCACAAGTATGCTCAATGAGCATGACTTTGAACCATTGATTGGCCTAAGTCATAAGTCAAGTGGCAAGGACATGAAATGCATGAAAAGTACAGCAAATATGATTCATGAAATGCATGATTTAAAACCTAAATGACATAAAAAAAATGCATGGCATCAATAAAATGACCTAGACCAAAATGAACTTGCATGGCATTTAATGCAACCTAGGTCTAAAATGCATGAATATGCATGGCAAAACAACCAATCCTAAACCTAAAATATGCATGGAAATAACACAAACATATGGCATGCTTAAACAAAATACTCAACCAAATATCATGAAAATGCAAACCTATCAACTAACATAACAAAAATGCACACACAAAGCATACAATATGAGGTGGCCGAATGTGGTGAATGCTTAAAATGAGAATGGCATTTTCACAAACACATGATATACTAATATGCATAGCTAAAGAATAATGCTCAAATCATGCAAATATAAAGTAAAGGCATGAAAATCAATAGGCATTTTCTCAAACACATGGATTAAAAAATATAAAACATAAACAAACTTAAACATTTTGAAAACAGAAAATCAAAAATGGAAGACAAGTAAAATAAACATGATAACAAGATAATAGACTCAAAAATAGAAACAAGCAAGCAACCAAATTAAAACAAGCTTCATATTTATGTTTTAGAAGAAGATTAAAGCATCAAAACTTGTTAAATATCAAGAATAACATGAAAAAAAAATGCAAACAGCAACTCTAAAAAATACTAGGCCATTCGGCCAACCCAAAAATAAAGAAAAGAAAAAAAAGTTTCAAAACCTTTTTGAAGAAAGAATCAAGAAGGAACTTAAAGAAGAATGTTAAAAACACTTATTTAAAAAGAAAAATAAATAAAAAAAACTCACCAAATATTAAATGAAAACAGCAAATCAAGAATGTAAAATCAAAGAAAGTGTAAGAGTATGGTGCTTAAAGCAACCTCTAGAAGCTATCTTTCAAGTTTTTTCTCTTCTAACTTTCTTTTCTTTTCTTTTCTTTTTGCGTTTCAACAATGGAGAGAAAAATCAGCCAAAACCAAGAGAGAATAGAGAGTGAATAGCTGAAAATGAAAAGAGAACCCCCTCCTTGTAGTGGCCGAATGGCCCTCTCTAGGCTAGGATGTTGTCATTTTTCATTCAACCAATTTTCATCCAAAGGCTATTGATCCAAGATGTTTAAAATATGAAATTATCACTCTTAGATTAGGCCATCAGCTATCCACAATTACAGCTGTTCAAGAATCTTAAGCCATTATGTTGACACTCTCCCTCTTCATGCATTGGTCCATGTGGCTTATTTGGAAAGGCTTTATCAAAAAATAACTTACTCTTCATTGTTGGCCTTTTGATTAAAAATAAAAAAAATGTCTACCCATTCTTGGGCCTTCTCCGGCCAACCCCTTTTCTTCCAGCCCATGTTTCATTTTTTTTAAAAGGCAAGAAAAGCCCTTTTTCGATTTGTTGGGTAAAATGACATTTTTGCCCCTCGAACATAAATAAATTGATAACGGACTCCAAATTCAAATTTTATTTTTTTCAATACTTTCAAAAAAATAAAAAATTGAATTCTGGAAGTTTTCAAAATTTTCCGAGTCCATTTGCTATTTATTTGGATTTTTCTTCCAAAATTGCCCTTTTATGCTCCCAAATTTTACCATTTTTTAAACGAGCTCCAAATCCAGGTTTTTCTTCACCAATCTCTTCCAAATAATTTAAAAGTGTGATCTGGAAGTTTTCATAATTTTTTTAACTCATTTGATATTTTTTGGGATTTATCTGCTTGAATTACTGCATAGGGGGCCCGAGATTTGGCCATTTTGCAAACGAATTATGAATCTAGATTTTCTTTTTCCAATATCTTCCAAATAGTTTAAAAATTAGATTTGAAAATTTTCAGAATTTTTGGAGTTCATTTGCTATTTTTCCAGGATTTATCTTCTTGAATTTCTACATAGGAGAGCCGGGAATTGGCAATTTTACAAACGAACCCCGAATCAAGATTTTGTTTCACCAATCTCTTCAAAACAATTTAAGAATGAGATATGCAATTTTTCAAAATTTTTGGAGTTCATTTGCTATTTTTCCCAAATTTTCAAAATTTGCCATTTTGCCTCCGAAACCTGGTTTTGCTCAAAACAAGTTCGATTTTCAGATTTTCTTCAAACTGAGCCTTGGGTATCCTTTTTCAATCACTCCTCATCCATTAGGGGCTTTAGTCTTACTGAATTGGGTCATTTATGTAATTCTTCAAAATTTCACCGAAATCCACCAAAAACCCTAATCCTCGATTTTCTTCCGGATTGACTTTTCTTTCAGTTTTTCTTCCAAATAGCTTCTCCATTACCCTTAGTCAGTGCTTATCTTTCATTTGGAACCTTCAATTTCGACCAATTTGATCGTTTAAGCACTTTTCCCCAAATTTTCTAAAATAGGGTTTTCTTTCTATTGAATCTTGTAACCCAACTTCCGAACTCCATACCTTTCAATGTAGACCTCGAATTATCAAAATTCTTTCACCTTTCAATGTAGACCTCGGATTATCAAAATTCTTTCGCCATTTTTCAATTGAACTTCAAATCTTGATTTTGAAAATAGGTTGACTTTTTTAGTAGTTGACTTTTTGAGGTTGACTTTTTAGGGTTGACTTTTTCAAGTTTGACTTTTTATGGTCGCCTTCTTAGACTAAGTCTCGGAGTACCAGCTGCAGGATGAAAAAAAGTCTTTTACATTCTAAAACATCAATTTAGGAAGAAAACATACATGTTTTAGTGGTCCGGACAAAATTAGGTGTCTACAAGAAGCAATGGTGAACACTTTTAAAATGATTTGAAAACTAATAAAGGAGTTACCCATTGCCTTCATCGAAGATAATCTGTTTAAGTTTGGCACCAGAAAGGATAAAGAGATGGTATTAGATGGGTCACCATGGTCAATCGATAAACATTTTTTATTGTTAAAAAACTATGATGGTAATCTGTGGCCTAGTGAGTATCAGTTTGATAAAGCAACCTTTTGGATCCGGATCTATGATCTACCATTGAAATGGATGAACTTAAGGTTTGCGGAGAAAATAGGTTGGAAGATTGGTACGCTTCTTAACGTTGACACTGATCTAGAGAGGGTTGGGTGTGCAAGATTTCTTAGGATCCGAGTTGAAATAGATTTCCACAAGCCCCTACACAGAATTGGCGCATTGACCACAAACACAGAAAGCGAAGAGAAACAAGCCAGGCTGAAGTATGAAAGATTACCCACGTTCTGTTATGATAGTGGAAGGATAGGACATAATGATCTTGAATGTCAGAATAATATTTCGAAAGTGACTGGGGATGTAACAGGACAGCAGTATAGAGACTGGCTTTGAAGCTCTCATATACGTAGGGGAACACGAAATACTATGGGAACATCGAGGCCCTACAAACAGCAGGATAATGGGAGTTGGTCTGGTCTAGGTCAGAACAAACTCAAGGGGAAAGCAGGAGAACCAACTGCCATTGGAGAAACTACAACACGCAAAATGGATATGGTGATAACTCTATGAAATATAGTTATTTTATCACATTTTGTGCATTCAAATCGGCTAAGTCCTTGAGATTTTTATTTGGAATTAATTATTTTTATATTATTTTTATTTATTTATTTCATGTTTAAATTAGTTATTAAATTAGTATTATTGTATTTTTATAGGTCCAAAGTGAGAAGGAGTTTCGCGGTGCGAAAAGACGAAAATTGGTGCAAAGCAACGTATACGCAGATTTGACCTCCGAATCTTGTTGCAAGAAAAACATGATCTTAAAGTCTTTATTCAAGAAAACTTCCTCTTGACTTTTGAAGTTGATTTCCATACCTTTCCAACGGTAGTTTACTCGTCCAAATCGGATAAGATTTGCCCATCCAAATCACCTGACAAAGTTCGCAATGATGACATAATCTGGAGCAGGCAGAAAGTTGGCGCCGTGACACCCAAAACCAGTGTCGCGGCGCCTGTGTGGATGCTGAAAAAAATAAAAAGATAAAAAATAACTCTCCTATTGCTTGAACGCGAAGTTTCTAACTCTAGGGGTCTTAAGCTCTATAAATAGGACCTTTTAAGGCTCAAATAAAGGGGAAAGAAGCTCTAAAAACCTAATTTTCTTAAAAGGAGAGTAGCCACCAAAGATTTGCAAGGAGCTAAAAAGATTTTGGGAGATTGAAGATTGAAGATCTGACAACCCTTAGTTTTCTCTTATCTTTTATCCCTTATCTTCTTTATCTTTCTTGTATTATTGATGATGGTGAAATTCATTTATTTTTATTATTTAGCATGAAGTAATTTATTTTTCTAGGATTTCAATGAAACTCAAAATGTAGTTTGGATTATTTTACTTTCTTGCTTGATTTAATGATATTTGATGTTGTTTATTCAATCTTGTGCTTAATACTTCTAATTACTTAGCTACCAATTAGATTGATTTGGTAACCTAGATACAACTTGGAAAAGGGAGTTTAGTATTAGACATGGATTGAATAACATATGTATCATATTCATTTATTAGGATGAATTGATCTGCATGTAGGGTAGGAACACACTTACATGTCATGTGTAATCAATTTTAGAGTCTAAGCTTAATGAGTTTCTCTTTAATTCAATTATCATAGGAATATAGTTAATTGGTTAAGAGGGATATTTTATAAGACCATCGGAAGATCCTTATAAATAGATTAGAACTCTAGGTTAACAACTCAAGATCATTAATCAAGTTAAGAGGGTAGGAAAAGTTCATACTAAGTGTTGAGGGAAATTGTAATTCTAGGCTTTTCTTAGTTGTTTTATCTAAGTTTTAATTTGTCTTATTTATTTATTTGTCTTATTTATTTATTTCTTTATTTGATTTAGTTTTTATTTAACAAGCTTTAGTCGTTTGTTTGAATAAGATTAAGTTGTGTTAATATTAGTACTTAACGAATTTGGTAGCAATTCCTCATGGCAACGATACTCTACTCTTCACTTTATTACTTGTTAACGATACGTGCACTTGCGTGGTTAAATCCGACAACATATGGCAAGTGACTGTAATTCACGAAAGACAAATGGTGACAGTTGCAAATATGGAAACTCAGTAGGGAATCCCGTGATCTTAATCAATAACATTGGAGGCTATAGTTATGGGATAGAGGAAAATCAGGCCTGCAATCCTGGAACTACCAATAAGGAAGATACCAACAAGAGTCAACAACAGATTAGAGACAAATCTACTTTTTATGGGGAAATGGACGGGCTGACAGATGGGCAAAGTCAAGATGTCGATGCAAACAAACAAGTTGGCAGGGGCACAAAAAAAAAATAATGTGAAGGGCAGTATGAGTACCAATCTACCTCCTGAATCGGACATATCTCCCCCCAATAACAATGGATCTATTGACGAGACCAACAACAACTCGGGTCTTAGGGGAAGCACCACTATCCAGAGAAGCGTTGAGCACAAGGCAGAGGGTAAGATGAGATAGAAGAAAAAAGCCAGAATCAATGGGACCGACTCTCAATTACATGCAAAACTAGGTAAGAGGAAAGCTAAAGAATTATAGGGACACTAGGATATTATGGAGATTGATGAGCAAGGAAAACGACACAGGAATGAAGGGGGGTTTTTAGAGGAATTCGTAACACTGACGACGGTGACTGGCTGCCAGTCTCGCCGAGCACAAGGAAGTGCTTGGCATGGAACTGCCATGGGCTTGGGAACCCACGTGCAGTTCGAATACTTCAATACCTGTTGAGGAGAGAGGATCCCCATGCAATGTTCTTGAGCGAAATGAAACTACATGAAAGGAAGTTAGATAGAATAAAGAGAAGATGTGGCATGCAATCATGTTTCAGTGTCAGTTCGGAAGGAGCCAGTGGGGGCCTAGCTATGATGTGGAAAAGTGACATCTCAGTTTCTCTACTTAGCTACTAAAAAAATCATATTGATATGGAGGTGGATGAGAAAACAAACCATGATATATGGAGAATTATCGGTTTCTATGGGGAACCAGATCATCGTAAGAAAGGTGAATCATGGGATCTTCTGCGAACTTTGTCTACTAATTCTTCTAAGGCATGGCTGTGCTTTGGAGATTTTAATGAAATAATATGGACACATGAAAAGTCGGGACAATGTCTAAAGAGAGAAAACCAAATGGAGACGTTCCAAGAAGCTCTGGTTGATAGTGGCTTAGAGGATCTTGGTTATGTAGGTGCTTGGTTTACATGGGAAAGAGGTAACACAGCCCGTCTCAATATGAGAGAAAGGCTTGACAGAGGGGTTGCAAACAAAAACTGGTGGGATTTATTTTCGCAGTCATATGTACAACATTTATCTGCCCCAATTTTAGATCATAGCCCGATACTGGTGCACACGGAGAATATCCAACACAGGACATCAACTAAACATAAGCAAATGAGATATTTTTTGAAGCATTGTAGGTCAAGGAATAAGGGGTTAAGGAAGTAATCAGTAACAATTGGAAATCTTCGATGGCTAATATATTCCCAGAAAAACTATAAAATACAGGGGTCAAACTTCGCAGATGGAACAAAGTGCACCTTTAGTCCAGAAGCGACACTATCAAGAGACTTACAATGCAGTTGGAGAATCTCAAAATGGTAGAAGTAAATGGTAACTTGTTGGAACAGGAGCACAAGGCCCGATCCGAACTCAATTTGGCTTTGGAGTAGGAAGAAACTTTTTGGATGCAAAGGTCAATGACTAATTGGTTGTGGGATGGGGACAAAAACACAGCATTCTTCCATGCTAAGGCCACTCAAAGAAGGCAACATAATGTCATCAAAGGTTTGGAAAATAATTCTGGTGTGTGGTGTGATGATGATTATAAGATTCAAGAGATGGCCACTAATTACTCCAAGCAAATTTTTCAATCCCAAGCTTCACTCCATTTTGATGCTATCATTGAGACCATTAAACCTCGGGTTACAGACGAGATGAATACTTACCTACTAACAGAATTCCAACCAGAGGAGATTCGGATTGCTCTCAAATAGATGCACCCAACAAAAGCACCCGGATCGGATGGTATGCCCGCTATTTTTTATCAAAAAATTTGGCATATTATTGGGAGTGATATTGTTAAATACTGTTTTGATTTTTGAATGGTAGAGCTGATATTTCTATTGTTAACTTTATTTATATTGTGCTTATCCCCAAGACAAAAAACCCACACCACATTACTCAATTTTGCCCTATTAGCCTTTGTAATGTCATCTACAAAATCATTGCCAAAGTGCTAGCTAATAGGCTTAAGAGAGTTCTACCTCATTGTATTATTGAATCACAAAGTGCCTTTGTTCCAGGGAGGCTAATTACTGACAACATCCTTGTGGCCTATGGACTTTTGCATTCCATGAAATCTAGGAGGAGAGGAAATGAAGTTTTTTTGCTCTTAAACTTGATATGAGCAAAGCCTATGATAGGGTTGAGTGGGATTTTTTAAGGGCAGTGATGGTGAAATTAGGATTCTATAATCAATGGATTTCTACTATAATGCATTGTGTTTCCACTGTCTCATACTCGATTATTGTTAATGGCTTTGTAATTAATGAATTTCGGCCAGAGAGGGGGCTTCGCCAAGGCGATCCACTTTCGTCTTATTTGTTTTTAATTTGCAGTGAAGGACTCTCAACATTACTTGCGAGATCACAGATGGAAGGCTTGCTGACAGAAGTTAGAGCTAATCGAGCTGGACCCAGAATCACACATTTTTTCGCTGATGATAGCTTACTATTTTCTAGGGCAAATCAGAGTGAAAGCGAGAAGGTGCAGGACTTGCTACAAAGATACGAGGAAGGTTCTGGCCAAAAGATTAATTATGATAAATCGACTTTGTTCTTCAGGAACAACACTACTGAGAACAAGAAAGAGGGGCTTATGAGGTTGTTTGGAAATCGGGCATCTACAAACCTGGACAAATATCTTGGATTACCTTCTATGGTTGGACGAGACAAGCAAAGAGCATTTCGAGATCTGAAGGAAAAGATAAAAGTAAGGATGAAAGGCTGGAGTACCAGATGTTTATCTTCGGGCAAAAAAGAGATCTTCTTCAAATCTATACTGCAGTGCATTCCAACTTATGCAATGAACTGTTTCATGCTACCAAAGTCTCTTTGCAAAGACATAAATAGTATTATCAACAATTATTGGTGGAGCCAAAAAGTTAATGGTAGAGGCATCCACTAGTTATCTTAGAGGAAGATGTGCTACCCGAAATCATTTGGTGGGATGGGATTCCAGGACATGGAGAATTTCAATAAGGCTATGCTTGGGAAATAGGGTTGGAGGCTTTTGAAAGAGACAAACACATTGGCTTACAGAGTTCTCAAGGCAAGGTATTTTCCAAGCAATTCTTTTCCGGAAGCTCGACTTGGGTTCTTCTTTAACCTGGAGGAGCATATGGTCTACAAAATATGTTCTTGAAGAGGGAGTGCGTTGGAGGGTCAGTAATGGCCACACTATCAGGATATGGAAGGATAAATGGGTATCGTCATCATATACCACCTTGCCTTACTTTGCACTTGGACCTATGGCTGAAACTAGTTTGGTTCATGAACTTATAGATTTGGATACTATGCAATGGAAGTGGGACCTAATCTATGACACTTTCGACATAATTGTGGTTGAAGATATCTGTGCAATACCAATTAGTCATTTGGGCCTAGAGGACACTCAAGTGTGGAAACATGAGAACAAAGGAGTACATACGGTGAAAAGCAGTTATAAGATGTTATGCAACAGAGAACTGGTGGGGGAACAAGGAAGTATGATCCAAGGTGACACCTCAAGGGGTAAGATATGGGAAAGAATCTGGATAGCTAAGGTCCCGAATAAAATTAAAGTCTTCTTCTAGAAAATTCAACACGGGATACTTCTAGTAATGGCCAATCTGGATAAGAGGAAACTTATGTATCTTGCGTTTGCTTCAGGTGTGGTGAAGCAGTAGAAATAATGGTACATGCTTTTAAGGACTGCACTGTTGCTAGCTCAGTTTGGCGACATGTCAATATAGGAAGGGACTTTCAAATTGGTGAAGAACTAGGAGCTGAAAACTGGTTTCAACAAATATGCACCTCTGCAAACCAAGAAGAGCTGCAACTAATTATGATCACATCATGGGCCATTTGCAATGCAAGAAATGGGGAGTTACACGGTGAACAAAGTCGAGACCCAATTACAGCCAGCGTTTTCATCCAAAAGTACCAAGCTGAATTCAACAAGGCTTAGTTGCAGAATGCTAAGGAGACTAATCAATCTTTGCATCAATGGACACCACCAAACAGTGGAGAGTTTAAAATCAGTTCTGATGGGGCCTTAGGTTCAACGAACAGAATAGGTGGGATTGGCATTGTTACCAAGGATGGTATCGGGGTGGTAGTAGGGGCTCTGGCTGCGAAATTGAACCATGTAGCAAATCCATTTATGGCGGAAGCTAAGGCAGCAAGTAGAGCTTTGGAGTTTGGTCTTGAATTGGGTCTCACACGAGTAGTACTTGAAGGAGATGCACTGGCTATAATCAAAAGCCTACATTCAGTGGATGATGACTTATCTCCCATAGGCCCAATAATTACTAAAGCCTGAGGAAGATTATCTTGTTTCCAGAGTTGCTCCATAGAACATATTCATAGAAGTAGAAATAGAAATAAGGTTGTTCATGTATTAGCTAAATGTCGCATTCTGGTTGTGGATGACACAATCTGGGTAGAGGAGTGCCCAGACCCTATTAGAAATATTGTTTTCACTGATTGCACCACTTAAGTATTTAATGAAGTTTTCCCATTTCAAAAAAAGTCTTTAGCTTAAGGCATTTGAGTTATGAAGAGTGAAAAAAGATTATGGATAATTTTTCAAATAGCAAATGCTGAATAATCCAATAAAAAAAATGAGTTCTAAAATGAGCCCAGAAGAAGACTTGTCGCAACCACTTAAAAAATAACAAGTACCTTCGCGAGACATTACTACTCGTTAAGTGTGACATTGGGGAAAACAGAGGAAAAGACGAATTAATTAATTTTGAAATAAAATGAGGGTTTGAAAACAACCTCGAAATAGACATGGAGTCGCCACTAATCTTTTTTGGCTAGGTGTCATCGACCACCTATTAAAACCGGTTTTGTAAAACATTTTAAAATTAATTAAAATATTTTTTAAAACCAATTTCAAAGTCTGTGCTTTTAAACTAGAGGAATCAAAGAAACGGGTTTGGGAGTCGATTACGTGCGAGGAAGGATTAGCACCCTCAACGCCCGTATAAAACTGTACCTTATTAATCGTGTATTATCTCGAGTCTCGATAAAAGTTGGTTTTGAAATTGGCATTTAAAAATAATTCCCATTTTTAAAGAAAAATAATCCTATTTCTAGTTTAAAATGATCCGGAATTTATTAACTCAAAATTTTTCTATATTCCCCGGCAGACCCGGCAAAACATAGAAATTTTTATTTATTTAGAAAATCTCTGAATCACTATTGTTTTTGAAAGAAAGATATTCTGTTGTTAATGATAATTGATGATATCCTCTCTGGCAACCCGGTAGAGAACTCATGAATTATTTTAACTCGGGAATAACCTTATTTTATTGAAGAACATCAATTTTAAAAAAGTTGAATAATCATGAATATACTAATTAAAACATGAATATATAACATGCATAAATAACATGGCATGGCAAGGCAAGCAATTTATTATGACAAAATTTAAAAGACAACCAAAAGAATAAATGGCATGAATTAAAGACATGACATATGCATGAATGACATGGATGAATGGCGTGGCATATGAATGGTATGGCATAAGAATGAATGTCATGTGAATGAAATCGACATGACATACAAAATGACATGGCATGTGAATGACATGGCATAAGAATGAATGTCATGTGAATGATGTCATGGCATAAGAATGACATGGCATATACATGACCTAATCTATGGATGTCATGGCGTAAATAACATGGCATGAGCAAATGATGACATGGCCAAATGACATGGCATACTAAATGAATGACATGGCATGAACATGAATGACATGGCATATGAATGTCATGGCAAATTCTTGATGACATGGGATAATAATGAATGGCGAAAGAAATGATGACAAGACAAAAGGCACAAATATGACATCATCATGGAATATTCATGTTTACATCATAATCAAGATAACAACATGAAATTTAAATCAAAGTAATGACATCACTATGGAATGTTCACACATATAGAATGTACATGACTAAGATAGCAAAAATTAAATGACATGGACCCATAGCTAATCTTTAGATGATCCGTTTATCATTATATGAGACATATTCCGGGTACCGTTGATATTTGACATATTGCACGATGTCGAAATACCAAGGCTGACCATCAACTTCTTCTTCAACATCTAAACAATGTGCCGTAGATCCTTTCACATCCAACTTGATTGGTTGAGTCTCGGCTTTTGCATCCAGTTTAAACATCGCAGCTAAAGTGGCTAAAGCATCAGCCATCTGATTTTCCTCCCGGGGCAAGTGTTGAAATTGAATCTTCTCAAAATGCTTGATTAATTCAGTTGTGTATTTCTGTATAGGATCAACTTCGAATTCCTTATCTCCCATTCTCCTTTCAACTGATAAATAACCAAAGTTGAATCACCATATACCTCCAATATATCAATCTTTCTTTCAATCGTTGCTTGCAAGCCCATGACGCACGCCTCATATTCATCCATATTGTTAGTGCAATTAAAATCCAATCATGCAGTAATCGGATAATATTGACCATCTGGGGAAATCAAGACTACTCCAATTCCATGCCCAAAAGCATTGGAAGCTCCATCAAAGAACATCTTCTAGGGTTTTTCTTCACATTCTTCATCATCTCCTCTTGAAATAGCCATCAAATCCTCATCCGGGAAATCAAATTGCATTGACTCATATTCTTCAAAAGCCCGATCTGCCAGGAATTCGGCTATCACACTTCCTTTTATTGCTTTCTGAGTCACATAAATAATGTCATACTCGGATAAAGTGACTTGCCATCTTGCAATTCTTCCTGATAACGACGGCTTCTCAAAAATTTACTTCAGAGGATCTAACCTTGCTATGAACCATGTTGTATTGTACAACATGTACTATCTGAGTTTATGAGTCGTCCACGCTAGAGCGCAACACATCTTTTCTAGCGATGAGTATCTAGATTCATAGTCAGTAAACTTTTTACTCAGATAATAGATGGCATGTTCTTTCTTTCCTGTCTCATCTCGTTGCCCTAGAACACATCCCATGGATTTCTCAGACACCATCAAATACAGAATCAATGGCTTTCCTGGAATCGGAGTAACTAACAGTGGCAGATTTGACAGGTATTCTTTGACTTTATCAAAAGCTTCCTGACATTCTCCAGTCCATTCACCAGTATCTTGTTTGCGAAGAAGCTTAAAGATAGGATCACATTTGAAGGTGAGTTGGGAAATAAAGCGTGATATGTAATTCAGCCTTCCCAAGAAACCTCTCACTTCTTTTTGCGTACGAGGGGGAGACAGATTCTGAATCGCCTTTATTTTATCTGGATCCACTTCGATTCCTCTATCACTATCCACAAAACCCAACAACTTGCTGGATTTGACACTGAACATACACTTGGCAGGATTCAATCTCAGCCGAAACTTTCTCAATCTTTCAAACAACTTCCTAAGATTAACCAAATGATCTTCACCTTCAAGGGATTTTGCTATCATGTCATCCACATATACTTCAATCTCTCTATGCATGATGTCATGAAACAGAGTTACCATTGCCCTTTGGTAAGTAGCCCCGGCATTTTTCAACCCAAAAGGCATGACTTTATAACAGAAGGTTCCCCACATTGTAACAAATGTGGTTTTCTCCATATCCTCCGAAGCCATCTTAATCTGGTTATACCTTGAAAAATCGTCCATGAATGAAAACGTGGAATGTCTAGTAGTGTTATCCACGAGGGTGTCAATGTGAGGCAAAGAAAAGTTATCCTTTGGACTTGCCTTGTTCAAATCTAGGTAATCGACGCATATTCTCACCTTCCCATCTTTCTTAGGAACTGGGACTATGTTGGCTACCCACTCCGGGTACTTAGCTACCTCCACAAAGCCTGCATCAAACTGCTTTTTTACTTCTTCTTTAATCTTTAAGAGCATTTCTGGCTTCATCCGCCTTAACTTTTGTTGCAGTGGCTTGCATTCTGGCCTCAAAAGCAATTTGTGCTCCACAATATCTGTATCCAAACCCGGCATGTCTCTGTATGACCATGCGAACACATCCACGAATTCTCTAAGCAAATCTTCTAATCTCTTTTTTTGAGCAGGTGGTAATGACGCATCAATTTTTACTTCTTTCTTATTTTCCTCATCTCTTAAATTGATCATCTCAGTAATCTCTTAATATGGTTCAATCGATTTCTTTTCCTGTTCCATTAATCTCAACAAATCCAGAGACAGAGTATAATCATCTTATTCCTCTTCATTATCAAATTCATCAACATGAACTGTGTTTTCAAAATCGAATCCCAAATTATTATTAAGATCGTCTTTGTATTCATTACTTGGAATCCTGAAATTGAATTGAAAGAATATATATTGGTATACGAAGAAAGAATGGCAACAATAAAAGAAAAGACAAATGACAACCATGAATGAAAGAGGGAATGAAAATGCATCTTGTTCCTAATTTATTAAAATAATAAGGAATAAACTAGCCCATATATAAAAGACCATCCCTAATGCCCTTGGGCATGAGCAACTAGGGACTTGACTCACTGCATTACATTTTATAAGATTCAAGGATAACCGGCAGCTTCGTCACTTTCCAATTACCCAGCTCCATTTCAGGCGAGCATGGGTACACCAACAACTCTTCTTCAACATCAGACTTCACTCTTGCTTTCTCTACCATTTGAATAGAAAGCTCAGAAAATGCTTCTTCTAAATTTGGTGGAGGTGCATTGGGATAAATACATCCCCCCAAATGAAAAGTGGAATAAAGATAAGGAAAAACCATCTTCCTTGGCTCCCACTCATACCCCTTCACACAAGCCAATCTTTTCTTCTTCTTCTCAAACTCGATCATCTCCCAATCCCTCTTGGTTGGCCTGTAACCTAACCCAAACCTTTCTCTATTTTCTTGTATCTCTGGCATCTTCCTGATTCCTTGGAGATCCTTCACTAATCCAAATCCAACACGCCAACCCATTCCAATGGTCTGTTTGAACAATAGGTTGACAATCCGAAAGTAACGCGCAGCAGGTACTTTGGACCCTTCACCCACATAGGTGGCATTGATGAACTCAAAAGATCTGAATGAACACTCTAGTGCTTCATCAGCTGCCTCCACATAAGGCGTGGTTGGGGACTTGGTTACCAACAAATCCTCTTCCCCGTTAACACACACTAGATAATCCTCCATAACAAACTTGATTTTCTGATGTAATGATGATGGAACTACTCTTGCCATGTGAATCCATGGCCTTCCCAATAGACAGCTGTAAGATGGTGAAATCTCTATAACCTGAAACTTTATTTTGAAAGTGCATGGCCCTATCTGCAGAGGCATTTCAATATCTCCCAAAACTGCCCTACGGGTTCCATAAAAAGGCTCTCACAATCATGTGTCTAGGTTGAATGTGAGACACATCAATTGGCAGCTTGGATAATGTAGTCATCGGCATAACATTAATTGAAGAACCATTATCAATAAGCACTTTAGCCATAACATGACTTTTGCACTTGACCGTGATATGGAGGGCCTTAGTACTGCCCCTGCCTTCCGGAGGAATCTCATCATCATTAAAAGTTATAAAATTGGTAGCTACCAGATTTCCTGCAATATGATCCATATTCTTCACGAAAATATTGTGAGGCACATATGCCTTGTTCAAAACTTTCAGCAAAGCTTCCCTATGAGGCTCGAAATTCAACAACAGTGACAACAATGAAATCCGAGCTGGCATTTAATTAACTGTTCAACCACACTATATTCACTGTGTTTGATCAGCTTCAAAAATTTGCAAGCTTCCCTCTCAATTATAGGCTTCTTATACTCCGTATCCCGAACCACCAATAGTTTCATCTTATTTTTTGGCTCTTCATTCCTTTCCTCTTCCCTTGCCTTCCCTTTCTTGTCCCTATCGAGTATTTCAGGAGAATAACAATGCCCACTCCTAGTCACTCCCCCTACTCCAGTTAAATTCGTTGTTTTGGCATCTTCAGAATTAATCACGACTGAACTACCAAGCGTTTCTTGGGTTATGACATCGTACCCATACCTCCACGGTACTGCCTTATCGTTTCAACAGGTTTCTTGATCCCAACTGGCTTATCATCTTCAAACTGATTCGTCATTTTCTCATAAAAGAACGTGATTGGTTTCACAACAGGCAATGGAGATTCTTCAATTACCACATTAATTCTATCTGCCGCAAACTCTGTGTAAAACTCAATCCGGGTGAGATCCATCAGTTTTTGCAACTCCTGTCAAAACTCAACACAACTCTGAACTGAATGGCCAACTATCCCTTGGTGATATTTGCAAATCTTGCTTGAATCATACTCGCTAGGATGACTATCTGAATTAGTCGGTGTAGACACCTAATTTTGTCCGGGCCACTAAACAGGTATGTTTTCTTCCTATATTGATGTTTCCAAGTATAAAAAGACTGTTTTCATCCTGCAGGTGGTACTCCGAGACTTAGTTTAAGAGGGCGAGCATAAAAAGTCAAACTTGAAAAAATGTCAACCTCGAAAAAGTCAACCCCAAAAAAGTCAACCCCAGAAAGTCAACTACTGAAAAAGTCAACCCACTTTCAAAATCAAGATTTTAAGTTCAATTGAAAAATGGAGAAAGAATTTTGATAATCCGAGGTCTACATTGAAAGATATGGAGTTCGGAAGTTGGGATTTGGAGATTCAGTAGAAAAGAAACCCTAATCCGAGAAATTTGGGGAAAAGTGCTTAAACGATCAAACTGGTCGAAATTGAAGGTTCCAAATGAAAGATAAGCACTGACTACGGGTAATGGAGAAGTCACTTGCAAGAAAAACCAAAAGAAAAGTCAATCCGGGAGAAAACCGAGAATTAGGGTTTTTAGTGGATTTCGGTGAAATCGGGAAGAATCACAGAAATGGCCCGACTTGGTAAGACCAAAGCCCCCAATGGATGAGGAATGATTAAAAAGGATGGCCCAAGGCTCAGATTGAAGAAAATCTGAAAATCGGACTTGTTTTGAGCAAAACCGGGTTTCGGAGGTTAAAGGGCAAAATTGGAAAAATTTAGGAAAAATAGCAAATGGACTCCGAAAATTCTGAAAAATTTGTCAATCTCATTCTTAAATCATTTGAAGGAGATTGGCAAAAGAAAATCTTGATTCCGAGTTCGTTTGCAAAATGGCCAAATCCCGGGCTTCTCATGTAGTAATTCAAAAAGATAAATCCCGGAAAAATAGCAAATGGACTCCAAAAATTCTGAAATTTGGCAAATCTCATTTTTAAATTATTTGGAAGAGATTGGCGAAAGAAAATCTTGATTCCGAGTTCGTTTGCAAAATGGCCAAATCCCGGGCCTCCTAAGTAGTAATTCAAGCCGATAAATCCCGAAAAAATACCAAATGAGCTCCAAAAATTATGAAAACTTCCAGATCACACTTTGTAATTATTTTGAAGAGATTTGTGAAGAAAAATCTTGATTTGGAGCTCGTTTAAAAAATGGTAAAAAGTTGGGGCATAAAAGGACATTTTGGGAAGAAAAAATCCAAATAAATAGCAAACGGACTCGGATAATTTTGAAAACTTCCAGAACTCAATATTTTATTATTTTGGAAGTATTAAAAAAATAAAAATTGAATTTGGAGCCCGTTTGATATTTATTTTGCATCCGGGGGGCAAAATGGTCGTTTCACCCAAGCAACCGAAAAGGGCTTCTTTGGGCCTTTCAAAAATCAGAGCTGGGCTGGAAAAGAGAAGTGCTGGCCTGCCCAAGCCCAAAGGAAGGAGGAAGCTTAGGATTTTTTCAATCAAGTGATTAAAAATCAAGAGTTAAGTTAGAGATTTTCATTTTTGAGCCTAAGTCCCAATCCCACATCCCTTTGTAATGTCAAGCCAAGGAGGTGCTCACCTTATAAATAAGGGGTCTTGGCCTTTGGTTGAAATCACCCACTACCCCTTGTGAGATATTCTATACACTTGTATTAGGATTATCCGGGTGGTGAGTCATAGTGTTTTTGTTGAGAGGGTTTGTAGCTTAATCCGTTCAAAAGCTACTCTGAGGGTTTATAGCTTAATCCGTTCAAAAGCTACTTGTGAGAGGGTTTGTAGCTTAATCCGTTCAAAAGCTACTCTGAGGGTTTATAGCTTAATCCGTTCAAAAGCTACTTGTGAGAGGGTTTGTAGCTTAATCCGTTCAAAAGCTACTCTGAGGGTTTATAGCTTAATCCGTTCAAAAGCTACTTGGTGAGTTTTCATTTTAAAATAATGTTTCTTGTTCTTCCTTCATTTCCTTTCTTAAGTATATTTTTCTTACATTTTGTTTTTACAATAAACTCACCATGGCCAAATGGCCTACATTATTTATTTTAAGTTGTTGTTTTTGATTCATTTTACCATATTGTTTATGCTATTTTCTTTATTTTTGATGTTTTAAATATTATGTTATTTCATGTTCTTAAGTTATATTTAATTTAGTTGCTTTGTTTGTTGCCATTTATGTCTTAGATATCATGTTTTTGCATTTTTAATTTTCTGTTTTCATGTTGTTTAAATTTGAGCATGTTTTAGAGTTAGCATATTAAGTGTTTGTGAAAATGCTTGTGTGATTCTTTGCATGATTCTTGTTTTATATCTTAGTGAGCATGTTTTAGATTTGGTATATTAGGTGTTTGTGAAAATGCTTGTGTGATTTTTGTGTTATGACTTAGTTTTTCATGCTAGCATACCAAGTGTTTGTGAAAATGCCATGCTTGTTGGAGCTTGGGGCCATTTGGCTACTCCATGTGTTTTGCATTGTGTGTTGTATTTTTGTCATGCTAGTTGTTAGGTTTTTGCATTTGCATGATATTTGGTTGGATTTTTGAATTAAGCATGCCTTGTGTTTGTGAAAATGCCATGCATGTCTTAGGTCTAGGTTACATTAAATGCCATGCAAGTTCATGTTAGGTCTAGGCCATATTATTTATGTCATGCATTTTCCTTACATTTAGGTTTAGATCCATGCATTTCATGCATTATGTTTGCTGCATTGTTTCATGCATTTCATGTTCATGCCACTTGAATAATGACTTGAGCCAATTAATGGTTCAAAGTCATGCTCTCTTGAGCACACTTGTGGAAAATTAAGTTTGTCAAATTGATTATTCTACCTTTGTGATTTTTTTACTTAGCCAATTTTTATCTAACTTTCAAAAAGTCCTAGCTACTGCTTTCAAGTCATTTTATGAGTTTCAAATATTTTTATTTTTATTTTTAAATGATTTTATCAAAGACAAAAAAATGTGTTGGCAAAACAGTTTTTTTCAGTTTTTTTTTTCAAAAAAACTCGTACATTTCTGATTTTTCTGAGAATTCATCTTTGATCAGAAAATTAAGCCGATTTTTTCTCGTGTATTTTTACATGTCCTGAGTCGCCAATAATTTGTTCAGAATTTTTGGAATTTTTAAAAATAGGGTAAAAAATCGTAGATTAAAACTGGACAGTGGTGTCAGAATTGAATTTAAAGAAAAACAAAGCAGTTTTTTTCCTCCAAAAACGCGTACATCTCTGGTTTTTCTGGGAATTCATCTTTGATCAAAAAATTAAGCCGATTTTTTCTCGTGTAGTTTTACATGTCTTGAGTCTCCAGTATTTGTTTTAGAATTTTTGGAATTTTAAAAAATAGGATAAAAAATCGTGGACTAAAACTGGAGAGTGGAGTCAGAATTGAATTTAAAGAAAAAACCATTTTTCTGATTTGGTTAATTTATTTAGAGTGGGCTGATTAGGAGGGTTAGCTACTGACTTAGGGTAATTTCTAAGCCTTTTTAAACTCTAAAAATGGTTTTTCAAGTCCCGGGTTAAGGGTAGTCAAGTCCGGATTTTTTCAACTTAGGAAATTAGAGCCATTTAAAAATTTTTAGCCCAGTTTTTATTGATAATTCAAGCTTTTCAAAATTGTTTTCAAACAATCACAAAGTATTTTGGTTTTAGAATATTTAATTTGACATATTTTCGTAAGGTAGCCGGATATCTTTTTAGATAAACGGATTTCCTTAACTAAAGGAAAAAATACATTTCATGCATTGCATTTTTATTTTCATGCATATTATATGATAGCATTATTTTATTCCATGTCATTTAAATTATATGCCATACCATTCATATTTGTCATGTCATTTAGGTTGCATTATATTATTTAGACTGTACTATGTCATTTTATTTATGTCATGCATATACATATTCATTTCTTTTAAATATTTTCAAAAAAAGATAATGGTTTTCAATAAAAAATATAAAGATATTCCCGAGTTAAAATAATTCATGAGTTCTCTATCGGGTTTGCTGGAGGGAATATCATCAATTATCATTAATAAAGGAATATCTTTCTTTCAAAAAAGAGAATGATTCGGAAAGTTTTCCAAGACTAATAAAAATTTCTATATTTTGCCACATTTGTTGGGGAATATAGGAAAATTTTGAATTTATGAATTCCGGATCATTTTCAATAAAAAAATGAAATTATGTTTCTTTAAATTGGGAATTAACTTGAAATACTAAATTTAAAACCAACTTTTCACCGAGACTTGAGATAACACACGATTAATAAGGTACCGATTTATACGGGCGTTGTGGGGGTGCTAATCCTTCCCCACACGTAACCGACTCCCGAACCCGCTTCTTTGATTTCTCTGGTTTAAAATGCAGACTTGAAATTGGTTTTTAAAATGTTTTAATTAATTTTTAAAATATTTTATAAAACCGGTTTTAATAGGTGGCCGATCACACCTAGCTAAAAAACATTAGTGGCGACTCCATGTCTTTTTTAAGGTCATTTCAAAACCTTCATTTTTTAGAGGAATTAAGTCGACTTTTCCTCGATTTTTTAATGTCACGCCTAACGAATAATAAAGTCTTGTGATGAGACTCGTCGTCGTTATTTTTTTTTTTTAGGTTGCGACAGCTTGGCGACTCCACTCGGGACTATTAGAGAGTCAGGCCTAGAATTAGTCGTGTGCTATCAAAGTCTCGGTTTTGTTGGTTTAATTGGTATTTAATTTTAATTCCCGTATTTTTTTTCTTAATAAGGAGAATTTTGAAAATAATAAAATGTTTTTAAATATGTTCATACTCATGTGCATGCATTTTATTTTTATTCTCTAGTTATTTAAGGTTGTATATTATAATTGTTTGTCGATTAATGTGTTACACTATTCTTGAATGTTTTAATTGCTAGGGCATTTAGAATAAGGTTTGTAGAATAGGTAGTGAAAGGTTTGATATTCCTCCACACACACTACACGTGCATTTGCATAACATGAATCCTCTACCCGGATTCCGTCCTTTTAAGTGGGAGTAAAGTAACTACGCCTTCGTGATGATCCTCCGTATGGGCTAGTGAAACACTTTTGGAGTATAAAGTACCTATTGCCTTCGTGATAATCCTCCGTACGGGCATAGGAAAATATACTCTAACGAATTGAACCCGCTTTTATCGGGGTGCCTTACTAGCCTTCACCGGCGACAGTAAAGAACAATTCGGGGCCTTAGAACCGATTCACCCTCATATAGTGAACATAGGCGAAGCCATGCCGGATTTCCGTTAGATGTACCGAAAATAGGAACACATGGAGGGACATTTCTAAACCTTTTGTTACCTATTTTACACTCCGAATAAGTGTGGTAGATCGGGCAACGATGTACGTACATCGCCCGTAATAAATATGATACTCCGCCTCGAAGGCATCGTGATGCCTAAATAAGCAGATATTGCTGGGGCAGATGTTCATTAGCTGTTTTTTTTTAAAAAAAAAAAAATCCTTTTTCAAGCATTTTTGCATGTTGCACATTTCATGCATGTGTGAATGGAGCATGTACATTTTTGGTTGTATTATTGATCTCATTCTTTGCAATAAACAGTTGGTAATTTCATTTGATGATTTCATAAAACCGGTAGTGTCACATGAAAATTTGCATATGGTACCATAGTGGGATCCACCCTGAAATTCTTTTGAAAATAATGTGATTGGTTTTTCATAAATAAAAAAAAAACACAAAAAAAAAACATGTTGAAAAAAAAAAAATCATAAATTTGGAGGCAAATTTTGCATAATGAGATTTTTGAATAATCAAGATTTAGGTCGCACCAATTTCGTGTAATCATTGATTTCTTTGTATATACCTTTGTGTTAATTCATTTATTTTTTCGCATGTATCATTTTGACATCATGTTATAGTCATAGCATGCATGGTCATTCATTGTAAAATACGTTTATGACATGCATGGTCATTATTTGTATATACTTATGTATCAATTTATTCTTTCTTTACATGTATCATGTTAGCGTCAAGTTGCATTCATGCATTCATAGTCAGCATGATTTTTCTGTATATATCCATATATCAATTTATTCTTTCTCTATATGCATCATGGTAGCATCAAGTTGCATTCATGCATTCATAGTCAGAAATGATTTTCCTATATATATCCATGCATTAATTTGCTTATTTTTTACATGCATCATGTTGGCATCAGGTTGCATTCATGGCATACATAGTCATCATGATATGCTCCTACATTAATTTGTCATATTGGCATCAGGTTGCATTCATAACATACACGGTCGGCATGATTTTATTTGTATATACTCTGTGTCAATCATTTATTCTTCACATGCATCATAATTGACATTGTGTGGCATTCATAGTGTATATGATCATTCATTGGGAAATACATTTGGAACATACATGGTCATTCATTGTATATATCCATGCATTAATCTGCTTATTCTTTACATGCATCATGTTGACTTTGGGTTGCATTCATAACAAACATAGTCAGCATAATTTCTTTGTATATGTTCATGCATTAATTTGCTTATTATATACATCATGTTAGCATTAGGTCGCATTCATGACACACATGGTTAGCATGATCTTTGTATATACTCTGTATCAATCATTCATTGTTTGCATGCATTCATAGTGTATGTGATCATTCATTGGGAAACATGCTAAAATACATGATCAGTCATTGCATATATTCATGTGTTGATCTGTTTATTCTTTGTTTGCAACATGTTGGCATTGTGATTGCATTTATCACATATATGGTCAGCATGTTTCCATTGTACATATCCATACATCATATTGTTTAGGCTTTACATGCATCAAATTGCATTCATGGCTCATTCATCATGACATACATTTGGGAGAAATAAAATAGAAGTTGGCTTGGCTTTAGGAGTCTTTGAAAGAATTTCCATTTCAAATCAGAAGAAGTACTGAGTACACTTTTAATACAGGCTGGTGCTATGGAGGATGAACAAGTTGCCCGAATGGAAAAATGGAAAGGGAACAGAGAGAATTGCGAGAACAGCTAGCAAAATCTCAAGCAGAATCTAAGGATCAGATGACTAAACTGATGGAGCTAATGTCTGCTGTAATCAAGGGAAAAGGATACAGCGAAAACTTTGTCGCCGGAGAAGGGTTAGAGGTACAAAAGGGCCAAGATGAGGTCGCAATAAGTGATGCCCAAAACACTGTTAACCCCGTCAATGTCCTAAACTCAGATGATCCAGCTGAACAGGCAAAGTTGAAAAGGGTTGCAGTAAATGAGGTTGAGTTGGCAGATTCCCAAGGGAAATATCAGTTGTTAGATGAAAGGCTCCGGGCAATAGAAAGAACAGATGTATTCGGGAGTGTGAAGGCGAAAGAACGATGCTTGGTCCTCGATTTAGTCATTCCTCCTAAGTTCAAGATCCCTGACTTTGTGAAATATGACGGGACGCTCGATCCATCAGCCCACATCACTATGTTCTGCCGGAAGATGACAAGTCATATAGGTAATGATAAGCTTTTGATTCACTGTTTTCAGGATAGCCTCAGCGGGTCCGCAATTAGGTGGTATAGTCAGTTGAGCAAGGACCAGATACGCTCTTGGAATGATTTGGCTAGGGCTTTTCTAAACCAGTACAAGCATATGACCGACATGGCGCCTGACCGTCTCACATTGCAAAATATGAAGAAAAGAGCTACTGAGAGCTTCAAAGAATATGCGCAACGGTGGATGAGCCTGGTCGTCCAAGTACAACCGCTTTTAACTCAGAAGAAAACCACTGTCCTTTTTGTGAATACACTACAGGCCCCGTACTATGACAGACTCGTCGGCAATGCTTCGAAGAATTTTGCGGACATGGTAATTTCAGGGGAGATGATTGAGAATGCTATCAAGAATGGGAAACTTGAAAGAGAAGGAACATCCAATGCCGAGAGAAATAAGGCACCAAGAAAGAAAGAGGAAGATGTCCAAACTATGGGAGATTTCATCCCATATTCCCAATTTCCCTCATACCAATCATGTTACCCTATTGAGGTATCTCCAAACCTTTATCCTTACCTACCTACCCAAACACCTAATCCTATACCAGCCTTTGCAACAAGGCCTACCTCTAGAAAACGACCGCGGGAAAATCAAGAAAGAATTCCAATCCCCATCCCTGACTTACTGCCATTACTAATAAAGAATCAGTACCTTACCCCGGTACCTTTGAAAATAGCTCCGAATCCATCAGTAAGGAGTTATGACCCTGACAGCAAGTGTGATTATCACCTAGGGGTAGTTGGGCATTCAACTGAAAAATGCAGACAACTGAAGGAAAGGATTGAAAGTCTTATCCGTGATGGTATTTTGACACTGGAGCTTATCAATCAATGGAAGGCCGCTTAGCCCTAAATCAGTTTCTTTCAGGGTTTTAGGGGGAGAATTACTACCTTTGAAGGATGTCAATAGGAGCATTTTTTACGCATGTAGTTTTATACACTGTGATGATGAAAGCACTTGTCTCATGTTAACATCTACATGAATTAAATGAATTTTAAATGCTTTGTGTTTGTTGTGTTTTAAATAAACGTGAATTTACAAAAACAAGCATTAAGGAAGTTTTAATAATGGATAGTCTCAAGAAGATTGATGATCAGTGTTAGAAATAACCCAACACCATCCCCCTCCTTTTTGGGCTTCTCTATACCTAAACCTTGAATCAATAACACTTGAAAGACCTAATGCTTCAAGGAAAAATGAATGAAAAAAAAGAGAAGCATTGTCATTGCAAAATAAGCAAGGATGTAAATCCTAGTCTAGGCTATGAACAAAGGAACGAACTTTTTGAAATTTTTCGAATTCCTTGAAAATCAAACAAATGAGACATTCTTTCAAGAGTCTAGATTTTGATAATTTGGTGTGTGTCAAGATTGTGCTAAAACCATTCATGACCTTTCCCAATAACCACAAAACACTAATTGCCCAAACATCACTTCATGATTGACATCCTGGGGCACAATGATTAAACTAGATTATCCCTTGTCCCACAGAAAACCCGTTTTTGGGTCATATTTTCCTTATCTCTTCAAAAAAAACTCAGATTGGAAACTCAGCCTTTTCAAAATAGACCTAGACTTGCTATGTTCCTCGTTGATATAGATTCTCATGGTTAATCAAATTGGGGCATCATATATGGAAATGATGGACACATGGTAAAGAAGGATGGGCTAATCATTGGGGGGATGCAAAAAAAAAAAAAAAAGAAAAGAAAAATCGTGATATCATGCATGTGAGAATTCGGATGATTCCAAAGTGCAAAATGAAATTCCGAATATCTATTTCCCCTGGGGATTGCTTTTCAATGTGAATATTTGTGCTTGACATGAGAAATGGCCATCTTTCATATCCCCTTCACACAAAAAAAAAATTATCCATAGTCACCCCTTTTGAGCCAAAAGAATTCTTTCTTCTTTGAACCCTGATCAAGGATTACCCTCTACACTGGGGGGCAAATGCGAGGAAAGATCTTTTCAAAGATCATTGAGAAATGAGTGATAGCTCAAGGACAGACACAAAGCAAATGGAGCCCCGAATAAATACGGGCTCACTCTGTCAAAGAAAAAGAAGAGAAAAAGATGGTGAAATGAAAGCCAAGAAAAACAAAAGAAAAACACAATAAAAAAGAAAACAAAATGTGTGAAAGACATGGCAAATGGAAAGCCAAAAGCAAGGAAGAAAAAGAGCAAAGTCAAAAGGAAAGAAATGTCCAAGAAGGGACAAATGCTTCAAAGAGAATCCTCCTCAAGAAATGATCCTTGATCTGATTACCCTCAAACACATATTTTGGGCCTATTTATCCTTCCTTTCTGAACGCTGAGCTATGGCCTACATTATATGCTTTAAAAGTCCATTTTGATCAAGCATGAATATTTAATTTGAAAGGTTTTTCCTCAGATTTTATCCCATTTCATCGAATTATCATTTCACTAAGAAAGAATTTAGAATTCTCAAGTGCATGGTAAAACAATGAACAAAAAAAAATGGAAAGAATGGGACTCTAGGGCGAAAACCCAAAAATGGGCGGTCTAGAGTAAATTTGGAAATTTTCGATGCCATCTATGATAGTGCCGATACCCCAAAAGAAAAGATCTTATTAAAGGAGTGCTCATCGAGGAACATCTAGGAATTCCTGAACCCCCCAAATTGTCAGTTCTCCTTCAGAGGATTGTCTTCAAAAACTGAAACTTTTTTCTCCAAAATCAACTTTCTAGTTTAAACATCCCGGCCAATCTTGACGCTTGTCAAATGCCTTGATATGGAAACTAAAAGAATGTTGAATTTGTTTGGTTCTCAATGAATTCATGATTTATAAAAACTGTTCCATTTGTGAGCCTAGAAGGGATATACATTTTTGTCATGAAGTTTTCCTGGAAAAGCCAGAATCTTGTTATACCAAGCCTTGCCAATCCCAGTTGAAAAAACCAGATTGATACTTAGAGAAATTTCTAACAACGATCATCAGTCTTCAAAAGATTTGTACATCACACATTGTGGGGTTAATATTTTTTGTTCAGAAGTTTTCAAAATGCGAAAACAAATCAAAATATTTTTGAAATACCCATTTTTGATGTTGACATGAGACAAGGGTTTTTCTAACCCAAAGGTATAGAACTGCCAAGATAGGTCCTGACTTCCAGATGTGAGAAGAAGAAATAGAACCCGGTTCAGATCTCTATTGATGAAAGTTTGAAAAACTGTTGGGGCAAAGAGAATAGCCAAAATGAATTGAAGATATACTCTGATTTGAAGAGGAAAAATGAATTTGAAAGGCTAAGCCAAAGTCTAGAGGAACAACCGGGGGCATTTGCATCACTCATGAGCACTCATCTCTCTATCGAGCTTTTGCATCTGCACAGTGTCAGCAAGCATTTTCATCATTCATGGGTATTTGCATTGGCATTATTCCATAAGCATCTCCATTTTACCTTTACATTTACATTCTTCATGGAATTCGCATTTGTGTCATCTCAAGCAATTGCATCATTTCTAGAATCATTGCATTTTCATTAATGTGTGGTAATTGTAGTTACACCATTCATAAACCAGTTACATGAACACAATTAGTAGGGGCATCTGCATCATGAAACATGGGCATCAATCCAAGTCATTTACATTTGCATTAAAGACATTTGCACCAGTTTAAGTCATTTCGTATCTTATTCAACATATGCATTTGCATCAAAAAGCATTCGCATCTTCTCAAAATCTTTAGGTTAATTTTCAACAATTCTTCACCACCATTCTTAAGACCCCCGGGCATCATTTTTAAAGTCGCATACAGCGCATTTTTTCCAAATCACGGGTAAGGCCTCCGAGCACCATTCTGAAGACCTTCGGGCATCATTTTTACAACGCATTTTTTTCAAATCACGGGTAAGGCCTCCGGGCACCATTCTTAAGACCCCCGGGCATCATTTTTAAAGTCGCATACAGCGCATTTTTTTCAAATCACGGGTAAGGCCTCCGGGCACCATTCTGAAGACCTTCGGGCATCATTTTTAAAGTCGCATACAGCGCATTTTTTTCAAATCACGGGTAAGGCCTCCGAGCACCATTCTTAAGACCCCCGGGCATCATTTTTAAAGTCGCATACAGCGCATTTTTTTCAAATCACGGGTAAGGCCTCCGGGCACCATTCTGAAGACCTTCGGGCATCATTGTTAAAGTCGCATACAGCGCATTTTTTTCAGGGGTAAGGCCTATGGGCACCATTTTTAAGACCTCGGGGCATAATTTTTCAAATCACAGGCAAGACCTCCGGGCAACATCTTTAAGACCTCCGGGCATAACTTTTTTTCAAGAGTAAGACCTATGGGCACCATTTTTAAGACCTCCGGGCATAATTTTTCAAATCACAGGTAAGACCTCCGGGCAACATCTTTAAGACCTCCGGGCATAACTTTCTTTTCAGGGGTAAGGCCTATGGGCACCATTTTTAAGACCTCCGGGCATAATTTTTCAAATCATAGGTAAGACCTCCGGGCAACATCTTTAAGACCTCCGGGCATAACTTTTTTTTTTCAGGGGTAAGACCTCCGGGCATAATTTTTCATAATTCACAGGTAAGACCTCCGGGCAACATCTTTAAAACCTCCGGGCATAACTTTTTTTTTCAGGGGTAAGGCCTCCGGGCACCAATTTTTAAGACCTCCGGGCATAATTTTCAATTTTTAAGACCTCCAGGCAACATCTTTAAGACCTCCGGGCATAACGTTTTTTCAGGGGTAAGGCCTATGGGCACCATTTTTAAGACCTCCGGGCATAATTCACAGGTAAGACCTCCGGGCAACATCTTTAAGACCTCCGGGCATAACTTTTTTCAGGGGTAAGGCCGCCGGGCACCAGTTTTTTTAAGACCTCCGGGCACCAATTTTAAAGACCTTCGGGCATAAATTTTTCTTTTGAAAATCGAATTCGTTTTCTTAAGACGAATCGAGCCTTGTTTAGGCAGGGAATTCAATTTAAGGACAAAATCTTCAATTTATTGTTTTAAAAAAAAATAAAAAAAAAATTGAAAAATTGAAAAAGAGAAAAAATAGAAAAAAAAGAAAAAAAGAAAAAAAAAAGAAAAAAGAGAAGGAAAAAAAAGTAGAAAATGAAAAATGCAAAAATGAATGAAGAAATGGAAAAGAAAACCCCTTTCCTTTCCATGTGATTTCAAATGACCGTACAAAATTAGTGTTGGTTTATCTTTGCCTAATTCCTGATTCTCAGCAATAGCCAAAGCATGAGCACCTTGTTAAAAGACATGTGCATCTGCATCATTTCTCAAAGCTTCTGGTGGGGATATCCAGAATTTTACAGTTTTAAAAGTGAACAAGTCTTCGGTGGTGATAGCTGAAGCCTCTGGTGGAGATATCCAGGGTTTTATAATTTTGAAAAATGAGAAATTTTATTCTGAAGGAGTTACCTAGAATTGTACAATGAGCAAGTCTTTGGTGGTGATAGCCAAAGCTTCTGGTGGTGATATCCAGAATTTTGCAGTTTTAAAAGTGAACAAGTCTTCAGTGATGATAGCTGAAGCCTCTGGTGGAGATATCCAGGGTTTTATAATTTTGAAACATGAGAAATCTTCTTCTGGAGGTGAGACCCAAAATTTTTACATTTAAAAAAAAAAAAATGAGCAAGACTTTGGTGGTGATAGCCGAAGCTTCTGGTGGAGATATCCAGAATTTTGAACACAGCTGAGAACAAGATAGGTTAAGGCCCCGAAACCATCGTCGAGGTCATTTCCTTTCTTGCAAATCGATTTCGTTTCCTTAAGACGAATCGAGCCTTGTTTAGGCAGGGAATTCAATTTAAAGACAAAATCTTCAATTTACTGTATGGTAAAAAAAAAAATTGAAAAAAAAAATTGAAAAAAAAATAATTTTGAAAAATTGAAAAAAAAATGAAAAAAGGAGAAATGAAAAATAGAAAATGGAAAAAATGAAAAAATGATAGAAGAATGAAAAAGAAAACCCCTTTCCTTTCCATGTGATTTCACTGACCGTACAAAATTAGTGTTGGTTTATCTTTGCCTGATTCCTGATTCTCAGCAACAGCCAAAGAGGGGCAGCTGTAGACACCTAATTTTGTCCGGGCCACTAAATAGGTATGTTTTCTTCCTATATTGATGTTTCCAAGTATAAAAAGACTGTTTTCATCCTGCAGGTGGTACTCTGAGACTTAGTTTAAGAGGGCGAGCATAAAAAGTTAAACTTGAAAAAAAGTCAACCTCGAAAAAGTCAACCCCAAAAAAGTCAACCCCAGAAAGTCAACTACTGAAAAAGTCAACCCACTTTCAAAATCAAGATTTTAAGTTCAATTGAAAAATGGAGAAAGAATTTTGATAATCCGAGGTTTACATTGAAAGATATGGATTTCGGAAGTTGGGATTTGGAGATTCAGTAGAAAAGAAACCCTAATCCGAGAAATTTGGGGAAAAGTGCTTAAACGATCAAACTGGTCGAAATTGAAGGTTCCAAATGAAAGATAAGCACTGACTGCGGGTAATGGAGAAGTCACTTGCAAGAAAAACCAAAAGAAAAGTCAATCCGTGAGAAAACCGAGAATTAGGGTTTTTAGTGGATTTCGGTGAAATCGGGAAGAATCACAGAAATGGCCCGACTTGGTAAGACCAAAGCCCCCAATGGATGAGGAATGATTAAAAAGGATGGCCCAAGGCTCAGATTGAAGAAAATCTGAAAATCGAACTTGTTTTGAGCAAAACCGGGTTTCGAAGGTTAAAGGGCAAAATTGGAAAATTTTGGGAAAAATAGCAAATGGACTCCGAAAATTCTGAAAAATTTGTCAATATCATTCTTAAATCATTTGAAGGAGATTGGCGAAAGAAAATCTTGATTCCGAGTTCGTTTGCAAAATGGCCAAATCCCGGGCTTCTAATGCAGTAATTCAAAAAGATAAATCCCGGAAAAATAGCAAATGGACTCCAAAAATTCTGAAATTTGGCAAATCTCATTTTTAAATTATTTGGAAGAGATTGGCGAAAGAAAATCTTGATTCCGAGTTCGTTTGCAAAATGGCCAAATCCCGGGCCTCCTATGCAGTAATTCAAGCCGATAAATCTCGAAAAAATACCAAATGAGCTCCAAAAATTATGAAAACTTCCAGATCACACTTTTTAATTATTTTGAAGAGATTGGTGAAGATAAATCTTGATTTGGAGCTCGTTTAAAAAATGGTAAAAAGTTGGGGCATAAAAGGACATTTTGGGAAGAAAAAATCCAAATAAATAGCAAACGGACTCGGATAATTTTGAAAACTTCCAGAACTCAATATTTTATTATTTTGGAAGTATTAAAAAAAGAAAATTAAAATTTGGAGCCCGTTTGATATTTATTTTGCATCCGGGGGGCAAAATGGTCGTTTCACCCAAGCAACCGAAAAGGGCTTCTTTGGGCCTTTCAAAAATCAGAGCTGCTCTGGAAAAGAGAAGTGCTGGCCTGCCCAAGCCCAAAGGAAGGAGGAAGCTTAGGATTTTTTCAATCAAGTGATTAAAAATCAAGAGTTAAGTTAGAGATTTTCATTTTTGAGCCTAAGTCCCAATCCCACATCCCTTTGTAATGTCAAGCCAAGGAGGTGCTCACCTTATAAATAAGGGGTCTTGGCCTTTGGTTGAAATCACCCACTACCCCTTGTGAGATAGTCTATACACTTGTATTAGGATTATCCGGGTGGTGAGTCATAGTGTTTTTGTTGAGAGGGTTTGTAGCTTAATCCGTTCAAAAGCTACTCTGAGGGTTTATAGCTTAATCCGTTCAAAAGCTACTTGTGAGAGGGTTTGCAGCTTAATCCGTTCAAAAGCTACTCTGAGGGTTTATAGCTTAATCCGTTCAAAAGCTACTTGTGAGAGGGTTTGTAGCTTAATCCGTTCAAAAGCTACTCTGAGGGTTTATAGCTTAATCCGTTCAAAAGCTACTTGGTGAGTTTTCATTTTAAAATAATGTTTCTTGTTCTTCCTTCATTTCCTTTCTTAAGTATATTTTTCTTACATTTTGTTTTTACAATAAACTCACCATGGCCAAATGGCCTACATTATTTATTTTAAGTTGTTGTTTTTGATTCATTTTACCATATTGTTTATGCTATTTTCTTTATTTTTGATGTTTTAAATATTATGTTATTTCATGTTCTTAAGTTATATTTAATTTAGTTGCTTTGTTTGTTGCCATTTATGTCTTAGATATCATGTTTTTGCATTTTTAATTTTCTGTTTTCATGTTGTTTAAATTTGAGCATGTTTTAGAGTTAGCATATTAAGTGTTTGTGAAAATGCTTGTGTGATTCTTTGCATGATTCTTGTTTTATATCTTAGTGAGCATGTTTTAGATTTGGTATATTAGGTGTTTGTGAAAATGCTTGTGTGATTTTTGTGTTATGACTTAGTTTTTCATGCTAGCATACCAAGTGTTTGTGAAAATGCCATGCTTGTTGGAGCTTGGGGCCATTTGGCTACTCCATGTGTTTTGCATTGTGTGTTGTATTTTTGTCATGCTAGTTGTTAGGTTTTTGCATTTGCATGATATTTGGTTGGATTTTTGAATTAAGCATGCCTTGTGTTTGTGAAAATGCCATGCATGTCTTAGGTCTAGGTTACATTAAATGCCATGCAAGTTCATGTTAGGTCTAGGCCATATTATTTATGTCATGCATTTTCCTTACATTTAGGTTTAGATCCATGCATTTCATGCATTATGTTTGCTGCATTGTTTCATGCATTTCATGTTCATGCCACTTGAATAATGACTTGAGCCAATTAATGGTTCAAAGTCATGCTCTCTTGAGCACACTTGTGGAAAATTAAGTTTGTCAAATTGATTATTCTACCTTTGTGATTTTTTTACTTAGCCAATTTTTATCTAACTTTCAAAAAGTCCTAGCTACTGCTTTCAAGTCATTTTATGAGTTTCAAATATTTTTATTTTTATTTTTAAATGATTTTATCAAAGACAAAAAAATGTGTTGGCAAAACAGTTTTTTTCAGTTTTTTTTTTCAAAAAAACTCGTACATTTCTGATTTTTCTGAGAATTCATCTTTGATCAGAAAATTAAGCCGATTTTTTCTCGTGTATTTTTACATGTCCTGAGTCGCCAATAATTTGTTCAGAATTTTTGGAATTTTTAAAAATAGGGTAAAAAATCGTAGATTAAAACTGGACAGTGGTGTCAGAATTGAATTTAAAGAAAAACAAAGCAGTTTTTTTCCTCCAAAAACGCGTACATCTCTGGTTTTTCTGGGAATTCATCTTTGATCAAAAAATTAAGCCGATTTTTTCTCGTGTAGTTTTACATGTCTTGAGTCTCCAGTATTTGTTTTAGAATTTTTGGAATTTTAAAAAATAGGATAAAAAATCGTGGACTAAAACTGGAGAGTGGAGTCAGAATTGAATTTAAAGAAAAAACCATTTTTCTGATTTGGTTAATTTATTTAGAGTGGGCTGATTAGGAGGGTTAGCTACTGACTTAGGGTAATTTCTAAGCCTTTTTAAACTCTAAAAATGGTTTTTCAAGTCCCGGGTTAAGGGTAGTCAAGTCCGGATTTTTTCAACTTAGGAAATTAGAGCCATTTAAAAATTTTTAGCCCAGTTTTTATTGATAATTCAAGCTTTTCAAAATTGTTTTCAAACAATCACAAAGTATTTTGGTTTTAGAATATTTAATTTGACATATTTTCCTAAGGTAGCCGGATATCTTTTTAGATATACGGATTTCCTTAATTAAAGGAAAAAATACATTTCATGCATTGCATTTTTATTTTCATGCATATTATATGATAGCATTATTTTATTCCATGTCATTTAAATTATATGCCATACCATTCATATTTGTCATGTCATTTAGGTTGCATTATATTATTTAGACTGTACTATGTCATTTTATTTATGTCATGCATATACATATTCATTTCTTTTAAATATTTTCAAAAAAAAAGATAATGGTTTTCAATAAAAAATATAAAGATATTCCCGAGTTAAAATAACTCATGAGTTCTCTACCGGGTTTGCTGGAGGGAATATCATCAATTATCATTAATAAAGGAATATCTTTCTTTCAAAAAAGAGAATGATTCGGAAAGTTTTCCAAGACTAATAAAAATTTCTATATTTTGCCACGTTTGTTGGGGAATATAGGAAAATTTTGAATTTATGAATTCCGGATCATTTTCAATAAAAAAAATGAAATTATTTTTCTTTAAATTGGGAATTAACTTGAAATACTAAATTTAAAACCAACTTTTCACCGAGACTTGAGATAACACACGATTAATAAGGTACCGATTTATACGGGCGTTGTGGGGGTGCTAATCCTTCCCCACACGTAACCGACTCCCGAACCCGCTTCTTTGATTTCTCTGGTTTAAAACGCAGACTTGAAATTGGTTTTTAAAATGTTTTAATTAATTTTTAAAATATTTTATAAAACCGGTTTTAATAGGTGGCCGATCACACCTAGCTAAAAAAGATTGGTGGCGACTCCATGTCTTTTTTAAGGTCATTTCAAAACCTTCATTTTTTAGAGGAATTAAGTCGACTTTTCCTCGATTTTTTAATGTCACGCCTAACGAATAATAAAGTCTTGTGATGAGACTCGTCGTCGTTATTTTTTTTTTAGGTTGCAACAGTCGGCACAGGATGAATCATGCTAGCTTTGACCAAGACATCTAAAATGTAATCCATTGATGTCGTAACTTCATCTACCTTTCCCTTGATTACGGTAATCTTATCATCTATCAAAGCATTTACCGCTGGTCCTGCATGGTTTGGTAAAGGATTATCGTTGACGTTCGGGCAACCCTTCTCTTCAAAGTTTATCAACCCAGCCTTAACCAAACTTTGCATTTTGTACTTCAAAGCTGTGCAATTTTCGATGGAGTGTCCAACGTTCTCCGAATGGTAGTCACACCTGGCATTAGGATCATACCACCTAGGGTATGGAGGTTTCAAGGGTTCCAAATGTATCGGTGTAACCAGAGGGTTCTTGATAAGATCTGGAAACAAGTCTGCATAGAACATGGGAATCAGATCAATAGGCGTTCTTTCCTGACCAACTCGTGGTCCCCTCGGATTAATTAGGGGTTGTTTGGTTTGTACGGGTGGCCCGACTGAATGAGCCAATGGTCTGGGATGGAAATTAGGTTGGAATACCTGTGGTGGTACCGGTGGATAAGCATATGAACTTGGATCGATGGCATTGGTATTCGGGTAGTATCGCTAGTACACGGATTATGGGAAATGCGAGATATAACTCCCATTTGTTGCCCTTCATATGCAAAAGTCTGGACATCAACTTTCTTCTTCTTCGTCACACTATTCTTCTTTATAACAGATTCTCCTCCTTCAATCTTGCAATTCTTGATGGCATTCTCTATGATTTCATCGGAAATCACTATATCAGCAAAGTTCTTTGTGGTGTTCCCAATCATCCTATCATAGTACGGAGCCTTAAGAGTACTAACAAACAGCACTGTAGTCTCTTTCTCAGTCAGAGGCGACTGGATCTGGGCAGCAACATCCCTCCATCTCTGGGCATAGTCCTTAAAACTTTCGATGGACTTCTTCTCCATATTTTGTAGAGACAAACGGTCTGGGGCCATATCAACAATGTGCTTATACTGGTTGATGAATGCCTTGGCCAATTCTTTCCAAGTACGAACCTGATTCCTATCGAGTTGAACATATCACCCAGCAGCAGACCCTGTAAGACTGTCCTGAAAGACATGGACAAGCAGCTTGTCATTTTTGGTGTGGGCGGCCATTTTTCGGCAGTACATGGTGATATGGGACACTTGGACCCATCAAACTTTTCGAAGTCAGGAGTCTTGAACTTAGGCGGGATCACTACATCCGGCGCTAAACAAAGCCCCTCAGCATCCATAAAACCATAGAAGTCTAACCCCTCAACAGCCTGAAGCCTTTCTTCAATCAATTTCATTTTTTGAGACTCCATCTCTTCTGCCACTTTCAGCTTCTCTATCTCCTTCGGATCGTCTAACTCTGGAATTCGGACTAGGTCTATCTTTGTCCCAAGAACAGGAATGGTGAATCCCAAGTTTGAGGTTGGCCGTATGGGTAAGTGAATCTTCCCATATATGGCACCTGCTTTGATTGTTCCTGTTGAGCTTGAGATCAAAAATCGGGCGAACATAAAGATTCGCCCACATTCTGCTATTTCCCTTGAGAACCAGATTCATCTTCCTTATTTTTCCCTTTCAGACTCTTCATCATTTCCAACAAAGAACTTAATTGCTCTCTAATCTCATCCTGATCTTGTTCTACCTTATCTATCCTTGAGGATTGCTCTTCGACCATTTCTCTAACCCTTGATCTGGTATTGTAAGAGTGACGAGAAGACTGTCTCGAAGATTCCGACTGTCGAGCTATCCTTGAACCTTTATCAAAATTTCTTAAATCAGGATGATGTGTTTAAAATTTAAAACTAAACTCATGATGTTTATGCACATATGGACGAGATGTATGAAAAAACACCAGCCACATAACAAATGTAGATAATACGAATCTTATAAATAAAATTACCAAATCCATAGAAATCCTAAAAACCAAAGCGATCCTAAAAACATAAAAATGAAAAACTTCAACTGGTCCTAAAGCATGAAAATATGAAAATTCTTACAAAAGGTCCTAAAAACATAAATCTAAAATCCTAACGTCTCCAAAGGAACTTGACAATCTGACGGTAATGAGATTGAGCTTCATCCAAAAGTTTGAATATGAGCTGGCCGTTTTCATGGAACGGATGTACTTTTGCCTTAATCTCCATAATTCTATCATACATGTCTTTTGCCTTGCGGGATGTCACATTGAAGTGGTCAAACATATTCTTTAGAAGATTCTGCTTTTTAGAGTCCATATCTCGAAGTTGCAAGCATTCTTCCTTCAAGTTCATTAATTTGATAACCAATTCTTGGCAATCAGCTTCCTTCCTTTCTTGATCAAACAATAACTCTCCATTTTCTTCTTCTAAGCTTCCGACCTCAGTAGTCAAAAGCGAATATTTCTTTTCCATACTTGTCAAAGATTCTTTCAAAGTGTCACCAGCTTCGGTAAGTTTCTGAATAATGCCATCTCTTTCCACTAAACAGTTCTCCAACTTTCGAACTTTTGATCGAAGTTTTTTGGCCTTGCCTTTTTCTTTGTTCAAACCTTCTTCTAACTCTTCTATCCTTGATTGCAGTTTCTGGTTTTCTTCTCCTAATTCATCTTTTTCTTCTTGTAGCTTCCTTTTAGCCTTTTCTATCCTCAGCATAAGGTCCGAGATTATAACCTGGGCTGGACCATCTGGACTTCTTTCACAAGAAATCACAACATCTTTTGCTCTTTCGGCCTGCCATACAGAGTATTCAGGAGTAGTGTTCCATGAGATACTACCTCTTTCAACTCTAATCGTTAGTTTCCAAGCCTTTGTAAGTTCCCCTATCTTGTTGATAACCCCTTTATCTGAATAAGAGAAGTCCACCTGGTTAAGTCCATAAGTCATTGGTATGAACTGCTTATACCCCGCCTGTCTCCGTACCATGATGGGAGAGAGCTAATGACACCCCAAAGTCCTAAGAAAGAAACCCAAGGTTGATCACCACAGCTAAATAATATTAATCCATAGGGCATCCATGGTGCTTTCCAAATCACTTGTCGGCTCGTAAGTTCTCGCAACATCATTACCCAGTATTCTTTTGACCTAGATTCAGGCCATGTACTCTCGCAGAACTCCTTCATAGGGATGCTAGTGGTGAAGTATGGCTTTCGAAACTTCGACTCTTGGCACTCAAAATGACTTTTCATCCAAATGTAGAGCAACTGTAAACATCCGATGAAACGTCCTTTTCCATTTCGCCTACAGTGATTCAGTGACCTGATAGTCTCGGCTAATATAGCTGGAGCCGTATTGATCTAGTGTTGAACTTGGTCCATGAAATTCACCATAATTGTTTCAATAAATCCCAATATCTTCGGGAAAACCACAAGTCCGTAGATAGCGAAAGCCATCACCTTCAGACCTTTATCATTATCTAAGTGTTTGACAATGAATTTTGGAAGAACACTCCATGGAATACAAGTACTCTTACCCTTTGTCTTCACAATTCTCTATCAAGTTGATTCCCATGATCTTTGCTAACTTCTTCCAATAACCTGTCTTGTTTTTCCAGTAAACTTTGTCCGGAATCGGAGGATCCAAACGAAGTAATGCTGAATATTCTTCTATAGTTGGAACCATATCTACTTCATTGAACACGAAGCACTTGTATGATGGGTCCCAAAACTGTATCATGGCCCTTACCAAGTTGTCATCGACTTCAATAGAGAGAAGCAAACCCAAGTCCCCATATTTTTCTCTAAATGCCTCTTGGCGGGTTGTGTCCCAAGACTTCCAGATACCAATCAAATCCTCTAGGTTGTTCTGTGATAAGTCCATGTGAACCTTCTCAGGAAGAGTGAAAACATACCCAGTTGGGAGGCAATCTCCTGTACTTTGCTGGATTGCTTCAGACTATTGACAGACTCACACTTGGCGACTGTCAGGCTTTCCATGGATTTAGTGGATATTCTTTTTATCTAAACCGTTATGTGGCAAGATGACTATATGAAGATGCATGATGTACAAAAAGAAAGAAAGAAACAGTTAGATAGTATATCAACAAACTTATGAAAGGATAAAAACACAACAACATGAGTATTGCATTACATCATCATGGTGAGTATATCAGCAAAACAAGCATTTGACATCATGTTAATGAAAAAGCTTAAGTATAAGGTAAGAAGTGTTCCTTCGTGTGTCTTAAGTTCGGGTTTTCCTCTATATAAGGGTGGACATGGTTCTACCCTAAAGTTGGCCACTTAAATATTGTTTATATGCTGGGTTTAGGATACTTCACCAAGCTAAAAAGGTCCCCAAATTGCTCCTTAACATCATCCATGTTGAATGAGTAAAGCACCCCATTCCTCACCCATTATAGGCTCCAATCGGAAGGGTTCAATTTGGGTGAGAGTATTTTCCAAAGTTGTTGCGAAGGTTATCACCTAACGAAAACTTTGGTACTTTACACTCTGAAGGTGTTTCGTTAGCCGTTGCAGAGGTTATCACCTCACGAAGGCGTAGGTACTTTACCCCCTCCTAATAGGGACGAGCCCGGGTATAGGGCTTTATAATATGCAATGTATCGTGTGTGCGAATGAACATTAAAACCTTCTTTTTCCCACCAATGTATAAGAAACAAGAGTTATCACAAATAATAAAATCAAAATCAAAAATAAAAATAAAAATAAAAATAATTAATAAATAATTAAACACTTTTAAAGACCAATATTTAAAACCTAAGGTATCACAAGACTAATCTATGGCTCGACTCTCTAAGTATCCCCAGCGGAGTCGCCAAACTGTCATAACGTGCCAAATACGAATTCAGCATTCTACACACAAATCATGGAGTCGCCACTAATCATCTAATCTAGGTGTAATTAGTCACCTTTACGAATCTATCCTATTTAAAGTAATCCTAAGCTTGACTAAGGAACCTTAAAAAGAATAGGTTATGGTCTACTTATCATAACTAGGTTCGGGAGTACAGTTACATGTGAGGAAGGATTAGCACCCTCACGACGCCTATCTAAGAGATAGTACCTAATTAGTCTTGTGATATTTAAAAATCTTAATTAAATGGTCTTGTCTATCCTATCTTCATTTTAATTGTTAGAAATCTTGGAAATCATTTTTTAGGTCTTTCTTCTATTCATTCTGGAGAAATTACTAAAAAACGTTTCCTCACCTCGAGAGTATCCAAAAGAAACCATTCGTTCTATTGAAGAGGCTCCGTCGTCGAAAAAGTTAGATTATTTAACAAAGTTATTTCTCTTAAAGTTAATCCACATTTTATTAATGTTTGTTCGAAAAATAAATTCTGATATTAATATCGAGAATTATCCCTTAGAATATTCTTCCAATCGTTCTGGAAAATTTTTAAGAGAATTTTTCACACCTAGAAATTTCTTAAAAGTCAACAACTCGTGACTCTCTTGAATTTCATCATCGAAAAAAATCTTAATTTATTCTTCGATTTTAATTAGGATTTATTATGGAAAAACATCTTGAAAAAAAAAAGACATTGAAAATTAATTATTTCAAAAGAATTACTTTTGACCTTTATTGATATAAAAAATAATCCCTTAAAAAATCATTCCATTCATTCTGGAGAATTTTTAATAGAGTTTTCTCACTTAGAAATTCTTTGAAATTCAACCAAACGTGAACTCCTCGGATTTCATCATCGAAAAAGATCTCTATTTATTATTTAATTTAATTAATTCTCAATTAAAAAAAGTATAAATAAATAATCAATATACAAATAATTACAAAATCTAAGGAAAATTCAAAATAAAATTAGTCACAATAATCAAGTAAATATAATTAATTGAGAATTAAATAAATAAAATAAAATAAAGAATTAAATTAATTTAGACCTGAAACATGAAATAAAAAAATGATGTTAATAAGTAACTAATAAATAACACAAAATAGAATAAAAATAATAATAGATAAATTGGGTTGAAAGCCATGTTGCCCGGATTACTTTATTACTGACCTTAACTTGAACTAACAGTGCTATGTCCCCATAAGCCTGAGTGAGGGCTTCTTTTTCTGATATATTCCATTGATTCCATATATCCATCAATTCCCGGAGATCATTTTGCCTTATAACAAGATCAACCTCAGCTGGCAATACTGACACATATCCCATTTTCAAAAATTCCCCATTATCCTGCTGACCTTTCTCGAACTGTTCCTAACCTCTAAATGCTTCTCGACCACTGTGACATTCTGACCTTCCATGGAAGCCCTTTTGGTTGAATATTATCCCTAGACCAATAACCTTCCATTTGCAAAAATGATGACAACAACAAAAAGAAAATGAATTAGTAACGGGAATAAATTTGAATAATACAAAAAAAAACATATAATTCAAAACAATAATTATCCCTGAGTATGCCATTAAAGTTTTAGCATTATAACACCTCTGGGATGAAACACCAACACTTATTACGGGCATTGTGATGTACGTTCATCATTGCCCAATTTTCAAAAATAAAATTAGTCGGAAAGTAGAATAGAAGGTAAAAGGATTGGAAATATTCCTCTATGTGTTCTTAACTTCGGGATATCTAATTGGAAATCCGACATGGCTTTGCCTAGGTTTACTATATGAAGGTGAATTAGTTCTGAAATCCCCGAATTGTTCCTCACTGTCGCCGGTGAAGGCTAGTAAGGCACCCTGATAAAGCAGATTCAATTCGTTAGAGTCTATTTCCCTAGCCCATGCGGCTTGTTAATCACGAAGGCTTAGGTAATTTAGTACTCCGGAAGTGTTTCACTAGCCCATGATGATTGTTAATCACAAAGGCTTAGTTACTTTGCTTCCACCTAAAAGGACGGAACCCGGGTATAGGGCTCATGATATGCAAATGCATGTGTAGTGTGTGAGGAGAAATAACAAACCTTTCACCACCTATTCTACATCCCTTATTCTAAATGCCCCAACAAGGTTAAACAACATAAATCATCAATTAATCAATAAAGGAATATATGCACCAAAATAACCAGAGAACAATTATAATATGTATGCACAAGAATATGGACATTTTTAAGAGCATTTTATTATTTTCAAAATTCTCCTTTTTTTTAAAAAAAAATGTAGGAATTAAAATTAAATTCCAATTAAACCAACAAAATCGAGACTTTGATAACACACGACTAATTCTAGACCTGACTCTCTAATTTCCCTAGTGGAGTCACCAAGCTATCGCAACCTAAATAATAACAAGCCTCATCGCAAGACTTTATTATTTGTTAAGCATGACATTAAAAAAAATCGAGAAAAAGTCAACTTAATTCCTCTTGAAAAATGAAGGTTTTGAAAATGACCTTGAAAAAGACATGGAGTCGCCACCAATCTTTTTTAGCTAGGTGTGATCGGCCACCTATTAAAATCGATTTTGTAAAATATTTTAAAATTAATTAAAACATTTTAAAAACCAATTTCAAGTCTGCGTTATAAATCAGAGAAAATTGAAGAATCGGGTTTGGGACTCGATTATGTGTGGGGAAGGATTAGCACCCCCACAATGCTCGTATAAAACGATACCTTATTAATCAAGTGTTATCTCAAGTCTCGGTAAAAAAGTTGATTTTAATCTATTATTTCAAGTTAATTCCCAATTTAAAGAAAAATAATTCCATTTTTAATTGAAAATGATCCGAAATTTATAAATTCAAAATTTTCCTATATTCCCCAACAAACATGACAATATATAGAAATTTTTATTAGTTTGGAAAAACTTTTTGAATCATTCTCGTTTTAAAGGAGATATTCAGTTATTAATGATAATTGATGATATCATCCCCAACAAACCTGGCAGAGAACTCATGAATTATTTTAACTCGAGAATATCTTTATTTTATTGAAAATCATTACCTTTTTCAAAATATTTAAAAATATATGAATATGAATATGTGTGACATAAATAAATGACATAGCAAAGTCTAGATAATATAATGCAACCTAAAGGATATGATATAATTTAAATGTCATAGCATATTCTAAATGAAATGAAATATCCTAAGTCATATGATATATTCTAAATGAAATGAAATGACGTAGGTAACATGATATATTCTATATGAAATATAATATCCTAAGTCATATGATATATTCTAAATGAAATGAAATGACCTAGGTAACATAATATATTCTATATGAAATGAAATATCCTAAGTCACATGATATATTCTAAATGAAATGAAATATCCTAAGTAACATAATATATTCTAAATGAAATTAAATGACCTAGGTAACATAATATATTCTATATGAAATGAAATATCCTAAGTCACATGATATATTCTAAATGGAATAAAATGATCTAAATGACATGGCAAATATAAATGATATGCATATAATCTAAATGATATGAAATGACATGAAACATAAAATAATGCTAACATATAATATGCATGAAAATAAAAATAAAAATAATAATGCATGAACATAGTATATGCTAAATAATATGACAAAAATAACTAAATAAAAAGCATAGGATATCATGAAATATTAAAAACCATATAATAAACAACATAACATCAAAAATATAAATAAAAAAAATAATAACAACACCATGGAAATTATCATAGCAAATTCACATATTATATAGTATGCATGAATATGGAAAATGCAATGAATGAGAATGTATATTTTCCTTTAATTAAGGAAATCGGTATATCTAAAAAGATATCCGGCTACCTTAGGAAAATATATCAAATTAAATATTCTAAAACAAAAAACTTTGTGATTGTTTGAAAATAAATTTGGAAAACTTAGATGTAAAAAAAAAAATACCTAATTAAACCATTTTTAAATGGCTCTAATTTCCTAAGCTTAAAATCTTGGACTTGACCACCCTTAACCCTAGGTTTATAAAATTATTTTTAGAGTTTAAAAAGACTTAGAAACTATCCCTAGACAGTAGCTAAACTTCCTAATCAGTCCCCTCTAAGTAACTTAGCCAAAACAGAAAAAGGAATTTTCTTTAAATTCAAATCTGACTCCACTGTCTAGTTTTAGAACACACTTTTGTAACTGATTTTAAAAATTCAAAAAAAATCAAAAAAAAGTACTGGAAACTCAGAAAATGTAAAACTACTCGGGAAAAATTGGCTTAATTTTTTGGTTAAAGATGACTGCCCAGAAAAATTGGGAAAGTACGAGTACTGGGTGAAAAAACTATTTTGCCAAAACATATTTTTTGCCTTTGATAAAATCATTTAAAAATCAAAGTAAAAATGTTAGAGACTCTCCTAAGTACTCACAAACAGTAGCTAACACTTTTGAAAAGTTAGGCAAAAATTGGGCAAGTAAAAAAAAATCACAAAGGTAGAATAATCAATTTGACAACTCTTTAATTTTTCACAAGTATGCTCAAAATAAGCATGACTTTGAACCATTGATTGGCCTAAGTCATAAATCATGTGGCATGATATGAAATGCATGAAAATACAACAAATATGATGCATGAAATGCATGATTTAAGACCTAAATGACATGAAAAATGCATGGCATAGAGAATATGACCTAGACCTAAATGAACTTGCATGGCATTTAATGCAACCTACGTCTAAAATGCATGAATTTGCATGGCAAAGCAAGCCAAACCTAAACCTAAAGAATGCATGGCAATAACACAAACATATAGCATGCTTAAACAAAATACACAACCAAATATCATGAAAATGCAAACCTATCAACTAGCATGATGAAAATGTACATACAAAGCGTATAACATGAGGGGTGGCCGAATGGTCCTATATTTTAAAATGAGCGCACAAATACATGATATACTAACATCCAAGATTAAAAAGAAACAATGCTAACCATGCAAACATAAAGTAAAGGCATGAAAACCATTAGGCATTTTTACAAACACTTAGCAAAGTAAAAGGCAAAGGCAAATCATGAGCAAACTTAAACATTTTGAAAACAGAAAATCAAAAGTGCAAGACAAGGATATCAAACATGAAAATAAGCTAGTAAATTCAACAATGGAGGTAAGTAAGCAACAAAATCAAAACAAGCTTCATATCTTTGTATTTGAAGAAGATATAAAACTTAAAAAAAAAAAAAAACATGCTAAATACCATTAACAACATGAAATAAATGGCAAATCAACAACCATATCAAAAAAAGGGCCATTCAGCCTCCTCTTAAAACAAGGAAAAAAAATTCTAAAGCTTTATTTTTAAGGAAAGTAACAAGAAGAAACTTGAAGAAGAAAATTAAAAACACTTATTTTAAAAAGGAAAATCAAAAGAAACTCACCAAAATAGCAATCAAAACAGCAAATCAAGAATAGAAAATCAAGGAAAGTGCAAGAGTATGGTGTTTAAAGCAACCTCTAGAAGCTATATTGCAAGCTTTTTCTCTTCTAACTTTCTTTTCTTTTCTAAACTTTTCTTTTTGCCTTTCAAAAATGGAGAGAAAATCAGCCAAACAAGAGTGTGAATAGAGTGAAAATGAAAGAGAGAGCACTCCCCCCTTGTAGTGGTCGGTTGGCCTAGGAAGAACCTAGGAGGTTCTAAAATTTTTTTAGTCCAAATTTCATCCAATGGCCTTCAATCCAAGATGCTTTCTATGTAGAATTCTCACCCTTAGATTAGAATCATCAGCCCTTGAATTATGATGTCATAAAGATGTCATAAATATACTCTCTCTCCAACCATTGGTCCATGTGTTGCAAATTCAAAGGCTTGATCACAAAAATAACTGCCTTCCTCTTCATTATTGGCCTTTTGATTAAAAATCAGAAAATATTTGCCCACCATTGGGCCTTGGCCGACTGACCCTTCCTCTTCCAGCCCATGCTTCAATTTTTTAAAAACAAGAAAATAACCTTTTTTCGGTTTCTTTGATAAAATAACCTTTTTGCCCCCCAAACATAAATAAATAGCAAACAGACTCCAAATTCAAAAATTCTTTTTTAATACTTCCAAAATAATAAAAAATTGAATTATGGAGGTTTTCAAAAATTTTTGAGCCCATTTGCTATTTATTTGGATTTTTTCTTCCAAAATTGCCCTTTTATGCTCCCAAACTTTACCATTTTTTAAACGAGCTCCAAATCCATATTTTTATTCACCAATATCTTCCAAATAATTAAAAAGTATGATCTGGAAGTTTTCATAATTTTTGGAACTCATTTGGTATTTTTTCAGGATTTATCCGCTTGAATTACTACATAGTGGGCCTGGGATTTGGCCATTTTGCAAACGAACTCTGAATCCGTATTTTATTTCTCCAATCTCTTCCAAATAATTTAAGAATGAGATCTGAAAATTTTTAGAATTTTTGGAGCTCATTTACTACTTTTTCGGGATTTATCTTCTTGAATTTCTACATAGGGGACACAGGATTCAGCCATTTTGCAAACGAACTTCGAATCAAGATTTTTATATTCCAATCTATTCAAAATGATTTAATAATGAGATATGCAAATTTTCAGATTTTTTGGAGTTCATTTTCTATTTTTTCCAAATTTTTCAATTTTGCCCTTTTACCTCTGAAGCCCGGTTTTGCTCAAAACAAGTCAGATTTTCAGATTTTCTTCAAACTGAGCCTTGGGCTATCCTTGTTTAATCACTCATCATAGATTAGGGGCTTTAGTCTTACTGAATCGTGCCATTTATGTAATTCTTCCAAATTTCACCAAAATCTACCGAAAACCCTAATTCTTGGTTTTCTTTCGGATTTTCTTTTCTTTCAATTTTTCTTCCAAGTAGCTTCTCCATTACCCGTAGTCAGTGCTTATCTTTCATTTGGAACTTTCAATTCTGACCAATTTGATCGCTTAAGCATTTTTCCCCAAATTTCCCGAACTATGGTTTCCTTTCTACTGAATCTCCATAACCCAACTTTTGAACTCCATATCTTTCGATGTAGACCTCAGATTATCAAAATTCCTTCTCCATTTTTCAATTGAACTTAAAATCTTGATTTTGAAAGTGGGTTGACTTTTTTTGTAGTTGACTTTTTGAGGTTGACGTTTTCATGTTTGACTTTTTATGCTCGCCTTCTTAGACTAAGTCTCGGAGTACCACCTGCAGGATGAAAAAAGTCTTTTTACATTTTGAAACATCAATTTAGGAAGAAAACATACTTGTTTTAGTGGTTCGAACAAAATTAGGTATCTACAAGAGTTATTCGGAGATTTTCTAAATAAATAAAAAAAATTATATTTTGCAGGGTTTGTCGGGGAATATAGGAAAATTTTAAGTTAATAAATTCTGGATCATTTTTGACTAAAAATGGGATTATTTTTCTTTAATATGGGAATTATTTTAAAATGCTAATTTCAAAACTAACTTTTTACCGAGACTCGAGATAACACACGATTAATAAGGTACCATTTTATATGGGCATTGTGGGGGTGCTAATCCTTCCCCACACGTAACCGACTCTCGAATACGTCTTTTTTTTCTCTGGTTTAAAAGCGCAGACTTCGAAATTGATTTTAAAAAATGTTTTAATTAATCTTAAAATGTTTTATAAAACCGGTTTTAATAGGTTGTCGATCACATCTAGCCAAAAAAGATTGGTGGCGACTCCATTTCTTTTTCGAGGTTGTTTTCAAACCCTCATTTTATTTCAAGAGGAACTAAGTCATCTTTTCCTCTATTATCCTAATGTCACACTTAACGAGTAATGTCTCGCGATGAGACTTGTTATTTTTTAGGTTGCGACAGTCAGAATACCCAATCTAAACTATTAATCTTCTACAAGCATGCTCAATAGAGCTTGACTTTGAGCCATTGATTGGCTTAAGTCAAAAATCAAGTGGGAATGTATAAAATGCATGAACAAACAGCAAGTTAAATGCATGAAATATGTGGCATGGCATATCATGACCTAGGTTCTAAATGACATAGCCAAAATAACCTAGCATGCTAAATGACAAGGTAAAATGACATGGCATATAAAAAATAACTAAATGATGTGGAAAATGATATAGCATGTGACCTAGCTAAATGACATGGAAATGAGCATGGGGACATCATGGCTGAATGACCTAAAGTGAATATAGATGCATGGCATGAAAAATGACCTAAATCTAAATGGCATGGAAAATGACATGGCATGTGACCTAATGCCTAAATGACGTGGAAAATGATATGGCATGTGACCTAGCTAAATGACATGGAAATGAGCATGGAGACATCATGGCCGAATGACCTAAAGTGCAATATAGATGCATGGCATGAAAAATGACCTAAATCTAAATGGAATGGAAAAAGAAAAAAATACAAGACATGGTCGAATGAGACATGGTCTTATGCACAATGTAAAGCCTGCTAAAGATGCAAGATATGATGCATGGAAAAAATGCTAAGCATGACCGAATGTAACATGGTCTTATGCATGATGCAAAGTGTGCTACAGATGCAAGATATGATGCATGGAAAAAATGCTAAGCATGACCGAATGCAACATGGTCTTATGCATGATGCAAAGCATGTTTAAAATGCAGAAAAAATGCATGACCTAAAATGCTATATGACATAGCTACAAGATGCAAAGACATGGATAAACTTGGTATGAACAACATAATATAACAAAGATACATATGAAAATAAATAAAAAAATAGCAAGTAAAAGAAAGGAAATAAAGAAAATAGAGGTGAGCTCCATGGTTGGTACAATGGGCATAGCCCCCTAACCATAATCACTTGATTTTGTCAAGATCATGAAGCCTTTCAACCTCTTTATTTTTGTTTGTTTTTGAAAACTAAATCATCAAAGAAAGCCATCCTACCACAACCAACATGGAAAAGAAAAAAAGAAACATGGAAAGGAAAGAAAAATGCAAGAGAAAGGTGCCAATGGCTACCTTCAAAGCTTTCTCAAGCTAGCTTTCTCTTCAAAAAAATTCTTCCTTCTTCCATTCAATTTAGCTACTGCCTATGCTCTTTAAAAGATAACTAACCATATCAAAAATGAAACCCCCTTCTCTTAATAGTAGCCGGCCAAGGGCTATCATAGTGTGTTTGTGTGCGCTTTGATTTTTTAGCCCTTGGATGAGATGTACTCATCTTTTTTTCATCAATCTAAGCCATTGGATGAAAGATATCTTCATGACAATAAAAATGACATCTTACAATCTGATCTTGGCCATTGAAGGATGTACTCATCTTTCTATAAAGCACCTCGGCCATCGGATGAGCAAGGACATTTGCCAGATAGTAAAAATGACATCTTGTAATGTGATAGTGACCATTGGATGAATTTAATCAAATCCCCACCCTTCTCCCATAAGATGGCCGGCCAAGGGCTGGAATATTCCAGAATCCCCTTCATTTTTCAACTTTTTAATTTTACAAATTGGTCATTTTCGGTTTTTTCGATAAAATTACCTTTTAGCCCCCCGAACTTAATTTAATTGCAAATAGACTCCAATTCTGGATTTTCCTTCACCAATCTCTTCCAAAAGTTATAAAACTCAGATCTGGAAGTTTTCATAATTTTTCGAGCTCGTTTGCTATTTTTCCCGGAATTATCTTTTAGAATTTTAGGTTAGTGCATCCGAACTTTTCCATTTTTCAAATGAACTCTGATTCAGTATTTTTCGTCACCAATCTCTTCCAAAAATTATAAAACTCAGATCTGGAAGTTTTTATAATTTTTCGAGCTCGTTTGCTATTTTTCTCGAAATTATCTTTTGGAATTTCGGGTTAGTGCACCTGAACTTCGCCATTTTTCAAATGAGCTTCAATTCCGTATTTTTCTTCACCAATCTCTTCCAAAAATTATAAAACTCGGATCTGGAAGTCTTCATATTTTTTCGAGCTCTTTTGCTATATTCCCATAATTTTCTCGTGGAATTTCGGGTTAGTGCACCCGAACTTTGTCATTTTTCAAATGAGCTCCAATTTCGGATTTTTCTTCACCAATCTCTTCTAAAAATTATAAAGCTCAGATCTAAAAGTTTTCATAATTTTTTGAGCTCGTTTGCTATTTTTCCCGGAATTATCTTTTGGAATTTCGGGTTAGTACACCCGAACTTTGTCATTCTTCACCAATCTCTTCCAAAAATTATAAAACTCAGATCTGGAAGTTTTCATGATTTTTCGAGCTCGTTTGCTATTTTTTCCGGAATTATCTTTGGGATTTTTTGAGATTGCCCTACAACCTCCGAAACCTCGATTTTACTCAAAACGGGTCCGATTTCCAAATTTTCTTTTTCTACTTCCTTTGTCCTATACTGAATTTGAGTTGGTCCGAAAACGCCCAATTTTTACGGTCAAATTCCCCTCCGATTTAGTTTTCCCTTTTTCAAACTCGAGAATTTTCTCGTTTTTCCGTTTTTGCTCTAACCTACTCTTCCTTGGGATCCACTTCAAACTGGGCCTTGGGCTATCTTTGTTTATTCATCCTTTATCAACTGGGGGCTTCAATTTCATCGAATTGGGTCATGTTTTCAGTTTTCTCCAAATTTGCCGGATTAGGTCTTCCCCTACACTGAATTTTCGCAACCCATCTTCCAAACTCTATATCTTTCGTTGTAGACCTCGAATTACCAAAATTCTTTCTCCATTGTTCAATTCAACTTCGAATCTTGATTTTGACTGAGAGTTGATTTTTTTTATTGACTTTTTGAGGTTGACTTTTTCGGGGTTCATTTTTTCAGAGTTGACTTTTTGTGCTGACCTCCGAAACAAAGTATTGGGGACCCATCTGTGGAACAGTGGAAGTCTCCTTGCGTTCCGGGGAGTTGAAAAGGAGAATCTGCCCGGTTTATGAGGGCCGGACAAAATTAGGTGTTTACAGCTGCCCCTCTTTGACTATTGCTGAGGATCAGGAATCATGCAAAGATAAACTAGACAATAATTTTGTCCGGTCAGTGAAATCACATGTGAAGGATAGAAAGGGGAATTTCCATTTTTTCATTTATTTGTTCATTTGTTCATTTTTTGAGTTTTTGATTGGTTTTTTTCATTCATTCATTTTTATTTTTATTTTTGTAAACTGTGAAATAAAATAAGTTTGTCCTTAAATTGAGTTCCTCGACTAATCAAGGCTCGACCCGTCTTAAGGAAACGAGTTCGATTTGCAAGAGAAGATAATACCTCGACGGAAGTCCCGAGGCCTTACCTCATCTTGGTGCAGCTTTGTTTGAAACATAAAATTTGTCCTTAACTTGAGTTCCCTGACTAATCAAGGCTCGGCCCATCTTAAGGAAACGAGTTCGATTTGCAAGAGAAGATAATACCTCGATGGAAGTCTCGGGGCCTTACTTCACCTTGGTGCAGCTTTGACTAAAACAATAAAATTTGTCCTTAACTTAAATTCCCTGACTAATCAAGGCTCGACATGTCTTAAGGAAATGAGTTCGATTGGAAAATTCTTGGATGTCTTGTCCATGAAAAGTCTGGTTGTCTTGTCTAGGAAAATTTGAATGTCTTGTCCGAAATCTGGTTGTCTTGTCTAGGAAAATTATATAAATGATATGTGTTAGGATAATCGAGCTCCCCAGCAACCCGGCAGAGTTTTCAAAAAATCTCTTTTCACACGGCACTGTATATAATTATATTATGGATGTCTTGTCTAGAGAAAATTTTGGATGTCTTGTCCAAAAGGTTTGGATGTCTTGTCCGAATGATCTAGTTGTCTTGTCCAGAAAAGTTTATATAAGTGACATGTGTCAGGATAATCGAGTTCCCCGGAAACTTGGCAGAGTTTTCGAATAATCTCTTCTCACACGTCATTGTATATAATTGTATTCTAGATGTCTTGTCCAGAAAATTTTGGATGTCTTGTCCGAAATCTGGTCGTCTTGTGCAAAAGGATTATATAAATGACATGTGTCAGGATAATCGAGCTCTCCAACAACCCGGCAGAGTTTTCAAAAAATCTCTTTTCACACGGCACTGTATATAATTATATTCTGGATGTCTTGTCCAAAAAAATTTTGGTTAAAGTGCTTGCTTCCTTTTGTGTCAGTTGTGTTGGACTAAAAAAAAAAAGGAAAGCCTTCTACAGTTCCTGCAATGTTAGTCGAATGCAATGATGTTGACGATAAGTTATTCAAAATGCTTGTAAGATGCATGTTCCCTAGGGATGAATGCAATTATATGATTGTTATGAGTTTTAATCCATGATTTCGCTGAGGTTCACAAATCTTCTCAACTCCACTGTTTACTCTATTTGATGAGCTATTTTCAACATTGGGGATTGTTACGAGTTTTCTCCAGATTTTCTGACTTGGTGGCGATGTCTTTAACCTATCCATGATCTTGCTCTACTTGATGAGCTCTTCTCTGTGGTTTCAAAGCGGTCCACAAGTTTTGACTCTTCGGCAGTATTTTCAATCCTATCTCTGATTTGCTTTTTTTGATGAGCTCTTCAGTATCTCGGGTCGATGTATTTAGCATATTCGAACTTTATCCACTTGATGAGTTTTTTAGCATTATGGATTGTTGCGAGTTTTTTCCAAATTCTAGTGATTTCGAAACCTCCTCTAAAATTTAAATCTACTCCATAGTAATACAAGGAAATCTTTTTACTTAAAGATTTTAATGTTTAATAATTATCATTCAATTTTATAACATTCAAAATGCATCACAACATGTATGAAAGATGGTAAGGAACAGCCAAATGCCATGAAAGGGCCAACAAGAGTTTATTTCAAAAAGGTTTAGATAACAAAGATGAATATCAAGGTTTAAAAGGAAAATGCAAAGAAAAAGGTATAGATGCCCCAGATGCGGAATATCCTGGACCTCTCCTGCTTTAATTCCTCTAAAATGTCTTTTGAGCAAACTATTTGCTTGGGTGACTTCTCGGCTTTCGCTGTTGCTTCAGACTGAGGTTTACCCTTTTCTCTGAAATCCTGATACCTTCTCCCCCTTTACACTGAGCATTGATTCAGTACTTGGGCCGCCTTTTGCGGTTTTTCAACCCAAGTGTCCCCCGTCCGATTTTAAGTCGCCCTTTTCGGATTTTTAGCTTAAACCTCTCCTTTTACATTCTTTTTTCATTTTTTTTTTGCGTGTTCCACCATGCATCTGAGAATTCTAAATGCTTCCATGGTAAAAATGAAAATTCCAAAAGACGGGATGAAATCTAAAAAAAAACCTTCAAATTAAATACTCGAGCTTGATCAAAATGGACTTTAAAAGCACGTAATGTAGGCCAAGGTTTGGGTTTAGAAAGAAAGGATAAATAGGCCCAAAATGTGTTTAAGGGTGATTGGATCAAGGATCATTTCATGAGGAGATTTCATTTTTGAAACATTCATCCTTTTTTGGATTTTTCTCCTTTAAATTTTGATTCTTGTTTCTTTTCATTATTGGCTTTCGTTCGCCATTTTTTAATTTCACACGTTTTTCGTGTGTTTTTTTCTTCTTATTTTTTTTTATGCCTCTTTTCGCCATGATTTTTTTTAAGGAGATTTTTCCTCGCATTTGCCCCCCAGTGTGGAGGGTGATCCTTGATCAGGGTTCAAATAAAGAAAGGATTCCTAAGGCTCAAAGAGGTGACTAGGGATAATTTTTTCTTAGTGACAGGAATAAGAAAGATAGCCATTTCGCATATCAAGCACGAATATTCTCATTGAAAATAATCCTCAAGGGAAATAGATACATGGAGTTTTCACTTTTACATTTGGGAATCATTCAAATTCACATATGCGCAGTATCACACTTTTCTTCGTTTTTCTTTTCTCTTTTTTTTCTTTTCTTCAAGCATAGTATTTCTTCAATTCGTCGGCGTTCATGGGATTTCTCAAGTCATCACCGTCCATCCGCGTTTAGATCAATGCTCCTCCAGAAAAAACTCTTTTTACCACGTAGGGTCCTTCCCAATTTAGAGCCCATTTTCCACGAGGATCTTATACGATAGGGATAACTTTCCTCATTACCAACTCTCCCTCTCGAAACTACCTGGGACGAACCTTCTTGTTGTGGGCTCGGATCATCCTTTTCTGATACATCTGCCCATGACAAATTGCCTTCAGCTTTTTCTCCTCGATGAGATTCAACTGTTCATAGCGAGTTCTAACCCATTCTGCCTCTTCTAGGACTACTTCCATCAAGAGACGAAGTGAAGGGATTTCAACCTCGATAGGCAACACCACCTTCATCCCGTATACCAGCGAAAATGGCGTGGCACCCGTAGGTGTGCAAACTACAGTACGGTATGAGTGGAGAGCAAAAGGCAAGATCTCGTGCCAATCTTTGTACACATCAGTCATCTTTTCAACAATCTTCTTGATGTTTTTATTGGCTACTTCTACTGTCTCATTCATTTTCGGACGATAAGGCGCCGAATTATGATGCTGGATCTTGAACTGGGTACAAATTTCCCTCATCATTTTGTTGTTTAGATTGAGAACATTGTCCGAAATTATTCTTTCCAGAAGTCCATATCGGCATATAATCTCTTTCTTTATGAATCTGGGCACCACTGACTTTGTTACATTGGCCTAAGAAGCTGCTTCCACCCAGTTTGTGAAGTACTCTATGGCCACTAGGATGAAGCGGTATCCATTCGAAGCTTTTAGGGTAATGGGCCCGATCATATCCATCCCCTATATTGAAAATGGCCAGGGAACGGTCATGACAAGCAGCAGAGATGGCGGCACATGAATCTTGTCAGCATTTATGGTACTTTAGGGAATAATTAATGCAATCCCTTCCATGGTTAGCCAATAGTATCCGGCCCTCATAACCTGTTTAGCTAGCACTGGCCGTTGGTGTGAGTGCCACATATCCCCTCGTAGACCTCTTCGAGGATTTTCTGAGCTTCAGTAGAAATGACACACCTCAAAAAAACCTGGTCTTTCCCTTTCTTGTAAAGGATTTCACCGTCCAAGACAAAATCCATCGCCATTCTTCTCAGGGTTCTCTTATCATTTTCTGTTGCTTGCTCAGGGTACTTTTGACTATGGATGTATTGCAAGATGTCGTAATACCAAGGGTGACCATCTGCTTCTTCTTCAATACTCAAGCAGTAGGTAGGAGACTCGTACTCATCTTGATTGGCACAACTTCGGCCCTTTCATTCACTTTAAACATTGATGATAAAGTGGCTAGAGCATCTGCCATTCGATTCTCTTCTTGGGGAAGTAATTTAAAACCATTTTTTCAAATTCCTCAATCAAGCTTAGTATAAGCTCTCGATATCGGATTAACTTTGCATCTCGGGTTCCCCATTCTCAACGCAGTTGGTATATCACCAAGGTTGAATCTCCGAAGACCTCTAGTGTTTTGATTTTCCTTTCTATGGCTGCACGAAGACCCATAGTACATGCTTCATGCTCAGCGGTATTGTTTGTACAATCAAAATCCAATCTGGCAGTGAAAGGATAATAATCTTCCTCAGGGGATATGAGCACTGCACTGATTCTGTGCCACATGGCATTAGAAGCGCCATCAAAATACATTTTTCAGGTTTTCTTTTCAGAGGAAGCCCTTTCTTCTTGCGAGACACACATTAAGTCTTCGTCAGGGAAATCAAAGTTTAGAGGCTCGTAATCCTCTACCACTCGGCTAGCTAGGAATTCAGATACTACGCTACCCTTTATAGCCTTTTGGCTCACATACACAACATCATATTAGGAAAGCAACACTTGTCACCTTACCGTTCTTCCTGATAACGAAGGCGCCTCGAATACGTATTTGAGGGGATCTAGTTTTGCAATCAGCCATGTCGTGTGATACAATATGTATTGCCTGAGTCTCCGGGCAGTCCAAGCTAGGGCACAACAAAGCCTTTCTACCAATGAATACTTCAACTCGTACTCAGTGAACTTTTTGCTGAGGTAGTAGATGGCTTGTTCTTTCTTTCCGGTTTCATCATGTTGCTCCAACACACATCCCATGGACTTCTCGAATACTGAAAAATACAATATCAACGGCTTCCTTGGGATCGACGACATTAGTATCGATGGGTTTAACAGATAATGCTTGACCTTATCAAAGGCTATCTGGCATCCTTCATCCCATTCCCTTGGATCACGCTTTCGGAGTAACTTGAAGATCTGGTCACACTTATCGGTCAGCTGAAAGATGAACCGAGCGATATAATTCAGCCTACCCAAAAAACTTCTTACTTCTTTCTGAGTACGAGGGGGAGGCAAGCTCTGAATAGCTTTCATTTTATCTGGATCAATCTCAATCCCTTTCTGGCTAACAACGAAGCCCAGTAGCTTTTCGGAGGTGACTCCGAACGTGCACTTTACCGGGTTGAGTTTAAGTTGAAATTTTCTCAATCTTTCAAAGAGCTTTTTAAGATTGGCAATGTGTTCTTCCTCTCCTTGCGACTTTGCGATCATATCATCTACATAAACTTCAATTCCTTTATGCATCATGTCATGGAATAAAGTTACCATGGCTCTTTGATATGTTGCCCCAACGTTTTTCAACCTGAATGGCATTACCTTATAGAAAAAGGTTCCCCACATCGTCACGAATGTGGTTTTCTCCATATCTTCCAGTGCCATCTTAATCTGATTGTACCTTGAGAACCCGTCCATGAAGGAAAACACGAAATTCTTGGCGGTATTATCGACTAGGGTATCAATGTGAGGCAATGGGAAATTATTCTTAGGGCTTGTCCTATTCAAAAACCAAAAGGTTAGGTTTTGGACCTCCATGGACAGCAAACAAGTTGAAAACTGAAACCCTTATTCAAGACAGTTTTTAAGCTTCAAAAATCCCTTTTGAACATCTATTTTCTTCATGTTTTGAAAAGCTTTTAAATTTAAAAAAAAAAAATAAATGACTTCCTTTTTTTTTTTTTTTTATCATCAATACACCATGAAATAAGAGTTAAAAGTTAAGGTTTTCGAACCTCCGACAACAAAAAGTAGATAATCGAAACCCTCATAACAAATTTTAAGCTCCAAAATTCCTTTTTAAACATATATTTTCTTCATCTTTTGAAATAGCTTTCCAATTTCTAAAAATAAAAAAAACTTACTTTATTTATCATCAAAACCATGAAATCAGAGTTAAAAGTTGAGGTTTTTGAACCTCTATGGGCAGCAAACACATCAAAACCAAAACCCCATTTGAAAATAGTATTTTTGGATCTTAAAATTCCTCTACCTTCCTTTTCCCCATATCTTCGAGAAAAGCTTTCAATTTTTTTTTAGTAAAGAAGAAAATGCCTCTTTTTTATTATCAAAACCAAAGAAAAGAAGTAATAAAATGAGGTTTCGAAACCCCATGCACAAAATAAGAACAAAAGGAAACCAAAACTACCTTTTGTTTCCAAGTTTCCAAAATTTTTCTTGTACAAAAAGTTCTTTCTTTTTCTTTCTCTTTTGGCCAAACTCTTTAACCCTCAAGTCTAATTTCAAAAATCTTCATTTCTTAGTGCCCAAGACTTATTCTTTGGACCCTTGGATCATTTGTCCTTAATTTATGAAGGGTCAAGAAGGATTTTTTCACCCTTAGTTGGTGGTACTAACCATATAAGGTGGCATGCATGGTCCCCTCAATTCCTTTTATTTCTCTCATTTTTTTGTTTTTCTTCTTGTTCTTGATTTTATTTTGCCATTTCTTTTTGGATTTAAGAGATCCAAACCCTATTAGGTGTCCAGAGATTGAGCTTGGATATCGAGGTCTTGATTTTTATGCAAGGCCCGGATTTTGATGTCCAAGTTTTACCGATTTTTTGGAGGTTTACCAAAGATTCGTTTTGAGTCTAGGTTTCAAGTTTTGGGATTTAATCCAAGAATTCATGAAGATTTGACCAAAATTAGATTGGGTATGAGTTGATTTGACTTTTAGGGTTTGACCTAGGCTTGACCTAGTGTTAAAAATTCAAGAATTGGGGTTTTGATCAATGGATGATTAAAAGTTCGAATTTTGACCAAAAATTTTGGTTTGACTAGGTTTGGCTCAAGTTTGGCCATGTTTAACTCAAGATTTTACCATGTTTGACTTTCAAAAATTCGGGTTTGAATTTTCGATCTAATTTAGGAACCCCATGATGTGCAAAAACAAATTCCTTAAGTCCGATTTTGAACAAAATAAATTAAAGTTAGATGTCTACAATTGGTTTTCAAGCATTAAAAAATAAAGATTAGAGGTTTTAGCATTTCTTTCTTCATTTTTGAATAGTTGAAAAGAGAAAAAGATTTGTATCATATAAGTGTTATAATGTATTATTTTAATTTGTAATTACAATTTAAAGCATGTAATTTATTAGTTATTTATGTTTATTTTAAACTTTTATTATTTTTAAATAATTGTTTATTTGTTTATATTGAAAAAAATTTGTTATGATGTAATAATACGATAAAATCTATACCAAATGATTTTTGTAATATAAAAGAATTCAGAGCATAACTTTCATGAAATAAGTTAAATTTGTCTACTTAATTTTTATTATTTCGAATATATATATATATATATATGTTGAAATTTATAATATAATGGTATATTTGGTTTTTTGCATTATAAATTATATTTTAATATTTATTTATATAAAAATTTATTTTTTTTTTGTACAAAGAAGATTGCAATATAGAGATAAGGGAAATGATTGCAGATGCTGAGATTCGAACCCCAAACCTGCTGGATGCCACTTCTTAAAGATAATTGCATGAACCGACTAAGTTTAACTTCGGATTCATAAAAATTTAATTTGGCTATAAGAATTTCTGCCTTCCCAAAATGAAGACAAAAATGAATAAAGAATAGCAATTACTTTGTATGAATATATTATTAATGGAATTGCATGACTTTTGGTGCAAACTTTAACAACCTGTACAGAGCATCGGGCAAGAACTTTCTGGCGAACAAGTGACAGATATTTGTGGTATTTCCATTGTACTGACATTGGCTTTGGCTCCTCAATCTCTCCAAAAATGCAATTGTCACATCTGTCCTTAAGAACTTAGCTGGGTGAGGCCCACCTTTGGACCAATCAACCCATGTTAAAGTTCTATTGGAATTTTTCTCCCCAAATTTCATGGTTGCGAATGTTGGCAAATAATGTTCATCAGCATAGCATGCGCCCTTGCAATACTTGTGGAACACTGGAAAATATTTTTGGTCTGAAACAACTGCAATGGCAAGGTCTCGGTCCATCTCGAACCATTGGGCTCCTTTTCTCCATTGTTTAAGTTTGACTTGAGGTTTCATTCTCCGATTGTATCGGCCACGGCCAACGGGGCTAGCTAAATCATAGGACTCCACGAAACTCTGGGAAGAGTTGATGAGGTAAGAGTAGACAGTGGAGAAGTTAAAAAGTGGAATACATGCTTCCGAGAGAAGAACAAATCTTTGGTTTGAGAAATCCATCAGTGCATTGGCTAGAAGGCGACGCTCGGCTTCAATCATGTTCACATTTCCCCATTCAACTTTCTGCATGATCAGGTAAGAGAAAATCTTAGTAAAAATTCTCATCATTGTTAAAACCTGAATTTAAATGAAGTTTAATGCTACTAATATTAACAGCAGGCAAATAGACATTCAGACAGATGAAAAAATAGAGAGCCTGAGGAAAAAATGGCAAAGGGTATTACGAAATTTTGGTTTGTTGTTGCATGCCAAAAGTAGAACCCTAATTGGCTGTCATGCTTTAATAAGGCATCTTCCACATGTATACCTTTCAATGTTGTATTTATAAAGTAAGGACCACATGGTCCTTTCATGATGAATTGATATCAAATTCAAGGCATGGATCAATGTCATATCTTCATTTGAAGTAAAATTGGGTTCCACTCCTAAAATGTCTAAAGACTAAGAAGAAAGAAATTGATCAATGGTGATTAAAGCAAAGACAGTTTAAAACCTTTTAGGGATTAAATCCCTCCATTTATAGGAATAAAAAAAGTGTCAAAAAAAGAAAATTTATTAGTACTTCATCAAAATAATAATAATAAAAAAAGAAAAAATAAATAAAGTGAAGACTTTTTTTAATCATTTGTATGAAAATATATTTTCTGTGGTTTAAGAGTTATACTGATTTCAGATTCTGAATCTCCTTAGGTCAACGAAAATTTGTAAGAAAAAGAAAAATGATTGGGGAACTACAACTCCTCCATGTTGAGTACTATGATTTAAAAAAAAAAAAGTACAATGATCAAACCACCTGGCTTTGTTGGAATGGCATCTTCAATAGAGCCAAAATCTGGTGCAAATGGTGAATTCCTAAGAATTCATTGCCGGCCAAAAGGAATTTTATTATTTTTTGTTTTATTAGCCCAAAAGTGTTCATTTGTACTTGTTAATTTATTTATCATACAATCTTTATTATTATATTAATGAAAGAATAAACTGATGCTTACTAGAAGGCATAGGCATTGAATTTCCATATTTGCAAGAAATACCTTTTACTTATATAATGTTCTTTAATGGCAGGATTCATTATCAATTTACAAAGCACGAGGCATTGCAGACATGAATATAGTATATGTTGAAATAAATAAATAAATAAAAGTGACGTGGAAAATTAAAAGCTGACCTTGCTGGGAATTCTTCTGCCGTAGAACACTGAGCCTTTAGGTTCTGATAGATTGAAAGATGGATTGGAGTGAACATAGATCGAATACATCCCTTGATGTCCTTCGAAGAATTTCTCCCACAATGGAGCCAATAAAACAGGCCCTTTTGTCAAGAACAAGAAAGCAACTTTAGGAACTCGATCGAATGGATATTGTGGAATTCGGGGAGCCATTGAAGCCCTCCATAGAAGCTCTTTATCATCCATGTCATGCATTACATTTGGTGGCTTGAGAAATTCTGTTAATCCAATGTGACCAACATGAGATGTTTCACTAACCGGATTAAATGATTGCGACGGCGGCGATGGAGGCGGCCACGCCAATGGTGATGCTGATCTTGTAGTCATAGCTAATTGTGTGAAATATAGATCAAGTGAAAAGTCTTTGAGATGAAAACTGAGTATGACTCCAAGAGATAGCCCGCAGCCAAAGAGGAAGAAATAAGAGAGGACATTGAAGAAGTGCAATTGTGCATTAAAGAGCTTCAAAAATGAGATTAGTGGATTGTTGTTTTCACCCTTCATTTTTTTAGGAAAACAGGGAGGAGTTAATTTGAGAGAGATTCAGATACCTCTTTAAATTAATTTCAAGAAACTCAAACAAAGTATTGTTCTCAAGAAAAGGGATTTTTCTTTTGTCACTCAAAAAACAGTTCTTTTCTTTGAGGACAAGATATGCCAATACACAGGGAAGAAAAAGAAAAAACTTAGGAGAAATAAAAAATTGGACAAAACAAACAGGACGTTGAGATTATATAAGAGAAAGAACCCAAAAAATACTGTATCCGAGCTGTCAATCAAAACTATTGTAATGATCGAAAACTATAGAAATAAAACAGATCACATTCGGTAATTCTTATAAAAGAGATAATGAAATCAAGCAAGTTTGAAATACAAACCATATATCAAAAGAGAAAGAGGCAGATGAATGGAGAAATGTCTGAGTCAGCTGGCTTGAATTTATGTCTGAATGGGGAGGCTGCAAGCCACTTGCTGTCTTTCTAGACCACAGGAAAAAACGCTACGAAACTCACATAATCAAGGACCCTTCTTCCATATACAATACAAGTCAAAACTGCCATTAATTAATTAATTCGACTTTTAAGGAGAACCTTTTTTTTAGTTCAAGTAATTAAAGATCAAAGCAATTAATTTTTAATACGTTGATCTTTTTAATTATACATTAAGAAAATAGTGAAGTAACAGTTTCTACGTGCTAGAACATGCACTTTAATCATGCGATGCGAGTACTTAAAATGCCTAATTACTTTGAACTTAGACTTTGAAAAATAAGGAAAGGAAAGTAAGTCCCCGATATTAGCCGCCAATCAATAATTTTTCCAAGCAAGTAAAGTGGTTTGCGTGTCGGGCTGGCTCAATCCAAGGCAAACAATAACTGCATTGATGATTTATGGATAGTTTGTAGACCTGACAATCCATTATTACGTATCATCATAATCATATTTAAAAAAAATTTTATTTATATAAATTTTAATAAATTAATAATTTGTATTATATAAATTTTGATATATTTATATATTTTTATTATATTTATATTATTTTTTAATCGTATTTTATGTCTTAAATTCCTCTTGAGATTTTTATTTTTTATGTTTTTGAAAAGAAACCAGACAGACCCAAACACGTGTTACGTTTAGGATGTCCGAACCTGTAATTTTAGGAGTTGGACTTATGTGTTAGGTTCTTGGAAGATTCTTGGGATTTTCTAGGACTAATAATTCTGATAAATCAAACAATTCCGTTAATCACTCTCTAGTTAACCCCCAAAATTTTCAACCGTTGATCTTAACAATTAGTCATTAGATCATCGCTGATTTTTCAGAGAATCATAGAATTTTTTGGGAAAATGGAGAAGATCATGATGTTACCCAATAAGTGATAATTTGACAATTAATTTTGTTACTTTACTTGATTAACTAACTCTTGCCAAACCACTACAAAGTCACATTATCACATGAATATTCTCCTAACACTAAGGTTTAATGAGTTATGAGTAGTCGGTAGACCTGACAATTCATTATTAAATATCATAATCATATTTAAAATATTATATATTTATATAAATTTTGATATATTAATAATTTATGTTATATAAATTTTGATACATTCGTATATTCATATTAATTTTTTATAATATATCATATTTTATATTATATTTTAATATTTTTTTCATATCGTATTCAAAATTATTGAATTCAATAATCTGTCTTAAATTTCCTTGGGGATTTTATTTTATTTTTTATGTTTTAGAAAAAATCAGACAGACCCAAACACGTGTTAGGTTTAGGATGTCCAAACCTGTAATTTTTGGTGTTGGTCTTATGTGTTACTAGTATGTTTAGATTTGTTGCTTTGAACCCAACCAAAGAGTATGTCAAAAAACAAATGATTAAACGGATAGAGTTAATATGGTAGTGGGAAGAACTATACCTACTATAAAAATTATCCTCAAATTTAATGAGATGAGAAAATTAAAGATTTTGGATTAAGAATTAGTTGACAAGTATAGGTATTAAGGGATTGAAATGATTAGTTTGGGTATTTTAAATTATTTTTTTATTAGGAAGGAAAGAAAGAAAAAAAAAATGGAGAAAAAATTGTGTGTTTGTGTTATTTTTTGTGTGTTCAAAATATTATAAAATTATATAATTTTTACACATTGATAATTCATTTTATGTAGATTTTGACACGTTCGCATATTCGTGTCGTATTCATGTTATTTTTTTCACCTATTCAAAATATTATAAATATATATAATTTTTATATGTTAATAACTCATTTTATGTATATTTTGACACATTCAGATATTCGTTCGTGTTCATATTATTTTTCGTATTCGTGTTATTTTTTTGTGTTCAAAGTATTATAAATTTATATAAATTTTTACCTGTTAATAATTTATTTTACGTAGATTTTGACACGTTCGTGTATTTGTGTTGTGTTCATATTATTTTTGTGTCATACGTATTTTAATTATTTTTTTCATGTGTTCGTGTCGTGTTTCAATTTATCCAAATATTTTGCATAGTTTGTCATGGTAATCCAATTTAGAGAAAATTTTATGTATTTGTGTCGTATAATCATGTCGTCTCCGGAATTGCCAAGTATAATTGACACTATTCAAATAACTAACAAATTTGTGTCATGCGTCATCATGTTCATGTTATTTTTTCTGTTATAATCGTATTAAAAGTATTATATATTTATATAAATTTTGACACGTTAATAATTCGTTTTATGTAGATTTTGACACGTTCGTATATTGTGTTGTGTTCAAGTTATTTGTGTCATGTCGTGTTTTAATTATTTTTTTCATGTTATGTTCGTATCGTATAATTATGTTGTGTCTGAAATTACCAGATATAATTGACTATATTCAAATAACTCTCAATTTTATACCAGGTGTCATATAAAAATAAAAATTATTATTTTTTTAAATTATTATTTTTACTACTCTTGCTTTTTTATTTTTTAAATTTATTATAAAATATTAATTTAAATTCGATAACATTTCGTAATTAAGTGCGAACATTATTTAGTATTGAATAATAATTGGCTTGCTTTTATGGTGTTTTGGCATAGTTGAATGTGAAAATTGAAAAATGATCTGCTGAGACATTTTCACGTTGGTTGTGACGAGTGATGAAGATTATAAAATTGAAAAAGCTTTGTCGTTGAAGTCAACTGATGATGATATATTATATTGCTCTCGGAGGCATTTACACGTTATTCGTGATAAACGTTGTTAGAACAAATTAGCTGATCGTAACATTATTGGCTGTTACCCCCATTTAATCTCAGCTCTTTAGACTTCAACTCTTCAAGGATAACATTATTTCAGATATAATTTTTTTTTGGATAGTTTTTGAGATGGAAATTCGAACTTTACTCTTTTGAAAGGGAGCATGCACTATTTATTGAGCTAAAGACTCGACTGCAGATATAATTATAATGAGCCGGACTTCATAAACAACTAGAATTTTTTTCCCACTTCAATTGAGGACTTTTTTAATATTTATAAATTTTTAATTAAATTAAAAATCACAAATTTAAGTTTAATTTTATTAAATAATTATTATTTATTTAAATAATTTTTAATGTTTTAATATCTTAAATAAATAAATTTATACTTAAAATCGAATCACTATAATAAATTATGCAAAATATGGGATGAACGGAGATACGATACAAATACAACATGAAAAAATAATTAAAATACGATACGAAAAATAACATGAACACGACAAAAATACACGAACGTGTCAAAATCTATATAAAACGAATTATTAACGCGTAAAAATTTATAATACTCTGAACACACTAAAACATAACACGAACACATCACGAACAAACAAACTAATTTTTTTCTAAATTGAACCACAATGACAAACTATGCAAAATATGAAATGAATTGAGATACGACACGAACACAACATAGAAAAAATAATTAAAACATAACACGAAAAATAACATGAACACTACACGAATACACGAACGTGTTAAAATATAAATAAAATGAATTATTAACGTGTAAAAATTTATATAAATTTATAATACTTTAAACACATGAAAAAATAACACAAACAAAAAATGGGATGAATTGAGAAACGACACAATCACAACATGGAAAAATAATTAAAACACGACACAACAAGAAAAATAACATGAACACAACACGAATACAAGAACGTGTCAAAATTTATAAAAAAACGAATTATTAACGTGTAAAAATTTATATAATTTATAATACTTTGAACACAAAAAATAATACAAACACGAATATGTCACGAACATATAAATTTTTCTCTAAATTGAAACACTATGACAAATTATGCAAAATATACATAAATTGAGATACGATACAAACACGAATATGTCACGAACACACAATTTTTTCTCTAAATTGAATCACAATAACAAACTATGCAAAATATTAAATGAATTGAGACACGACATGAACATAAAATAAGAAAAATAATTAAAACACAATACGAAAAATAACATAAACATCACATGAATATACGAACGTGTCAAATATACATAAAACTAATAATTAACGTGTAAAAATTTATATAAAGTATAATACTTTAAACACACGAAAAAATAATACGAACACAAACATATAAATTTTTTTATTTTCTGTCTTTTCCTTTTCCTTTGATTTTTTTTTTCTTTTTTTTTTTTTTAAATTTTTCTTTTTCTTTTTCTCTCTCTCCCCTCATCTCTCCATTATCTCTCTTCTTCCTTCCCCATTTCTTTTTTTTCTTTTCTTTTCTTTTTTTCATATATATTTTTTAATTGTTGTGTAACTTTTAATATCCTTAACAAAAGCAAAAATTATCTTTTTATCTTTTTTGGACATGGGTCAAGTATGTATGCATATATGTTGTCAATTTATATTAATGTTAGATAGGTTCTTCAAAGATTCTAGGAATTTTTTAGGACTAATAATTCCGATAAATCAAACAATTCCGTTAACCACTCTCTAATTCACCCCCAAAGGATATACATTTTCAACCGTTGATCTTAACAATTAGTCATTAGATAATGGCTGATTTTTCAGAGAACCACTGAATTTGTGGGAAAATGGAGAAGATCATGATGTTACCCAATAGAGGTGGTCATGGGCCGGGCCGGGCCGCGGCCCGGTTTTTTTTTCCTCTGCCCAGGCCCGGCCCTGGGTAGCCCAAGCCCGCCCGTTTAGGCCCGAAACACTGTTTATTGAAATAAAAAAATATTTTTTTATTTTTTTTATAATTAAAATTAAATAAAATAATATTATTATAATAAAAATCACTATTCTGGGCCTGGCCTGCCCGGAACATAAAATATCCTGCCCAGGCCCGGCCCGTATTGGGCCGGGCCTGCCGGGCCGGGCGGGCTGCCCGGCCCGTGAGCAGGTCTATTACCCAATAATAAGTGATTATTTGACAATTAATTTTGTTAATTTACTTGATTAACTAACTCTTGCCAAACCACTACGAAGTCACATCATCACATGAATATTCTCCAACACTAGGGTTTCGTGAATTATATGATCAATGACATGTTTTAATTAATTAAGCCTAAAGAAAGTGACTTGGAACTCTCATGTAACTTGTTAGGACTTGTAATTCTAAACTCTTCTCGTAGTAAAAAGGATTTGATTAAAGATATGAAAATCAATATTATAATAAAACTTTATTTTAAGGAAAAAATGAGACAGAAAAGGAAACGAGAGAAAAAAAAAAAAAACAAAAAGAAAACTACAATTAATAATCCTTCTAAAAGGATGTGATTAAGATATTGTGATTGCTATATACTATATATTATAAACAGAATATATATATATATATATATATATATAACAATTAAGAAGGAAATGAAACAGGATATATATACTCACTTGAACATACATGTACTGATTACACATAATCGAAAATAAAGACACTTACAAAAAATTGATTTGAAAAAATCAATATCGAGTAAAGATTGGACCTCTGGCCTTAAGACGAATTTTGCCTGCCTCTAAGTTGCTTTTAAATTTGATGCAAATCGTCTCCCTGGCCTCCTGGATAACGTTGCTTTAGAGGGCACACTCGAAGCAACTCAGCGAATCGAAAAATACAAGACTCTCTCTCAATCAGAAAAAATAATGCAGTGAATTGTGTGTTTTAAAAACAGACTCTGGAAGTCTGTATTTATAGAGGGATAGAAGTTAGTTCGGAAAGGTGCACCAGTTGGAAGGAGTCTGTTTGGTCAGAACAGACACATCCCAAGAGGCGAACCGGTTCGGTCATGCACAGCACCGAACATGCATGACTAATCCGAAAAGGGACATTCTAGATGCAGACCTGACTGGTTGGTCATGGACCGAACAGTCACAATTAATCGGACAGTAAGCAAGTTGGTCCGGCCTGGCAGCAAAAAGAATATTGCTGATCCAAGCCCAGGTCCGACTCGGCTCAGCGGCGACGACGCGCACACGTGTGTGGTCCAGCCCAAGTTGTGTAGGTCCTCACCCACCACAAAACTTGGGTGCCCCTTGGGGCCCAACCCAACATGGAACACTAGCTTATAAATACTATAAGCTTAAGTCATTCTTAGTTCTATGTGAGATTGACAACCAACCACACCTTCAACCAACATTCTTTCTCTTCAAGTGGGTGTTTAATGAGACTAATTTCTCATTTAAGTTTGATATCAATTGTGTATGTTAATTATACACCGTGTGTCGCAACCTAAAAATAACGAGTCTCATCGCGAGACATTACTTGTTAAGTGTGACATTGGGGTAATAGAGGAAAAGACGATTTAATTCCTCTTGAAATAAAATGAGGGTTTGAAAACAACCTCGAAAAAGAAATGGAGTCGTCACCAATCTTTTTTGGGCTAGGTATGATCAGTCACTTATTAAAACCGATTTTATAAAACATTTTAAATCTAATTAAAATATTTTTTAAAACCAATTTTGAAGTCTGCACTTTTAAACCAGAGAAAACAAAAAAAAAAGGGTTCGGGAATCGGTTACATGCGGGGAAGGATTAGCACCCCCACAATGCCCGTATAAAACGGTACCTTATTAATCGTGTGTTATCTCGAGTCTCGATAAAAGTGGGTTTTGAAATTAGCATTTTAAAATAATTCTCATATTAAAGAAAAATAATCCCATTTTTAGTCGAAAATGACCCCAAATTTATTAACTTAAAATTTTTCAATATTCCCTGTCAAAACCGGCAAAATATAGAAATTTTTATTTATTTAGAAAATCTCTGAATCACTCTCATTTTTTGAAAGAAAGATATTCCGTTGTTAATGATAATTGATGATATCCTCTCTAGCAAACCCGGCAGAGAACTCATGAATTATTTTTAACTCGAGAATATTCTTTATTTGCAAAAACCTCCTTTGTAAAAACATAGAAAATGACCATGATTATGCAAAAATGTTACTAAGATAACAATTAGATATCATGCATGATATGATAAATATTTTATTATGATCTAATAAAAGAAATAATAACATGACAAATGATTGACATAGCACACAAGATGACATGTGAATAAAATCGATATGACATATGGATGGCATGGCATATAGATGACATGGCATGTGACATGGCATAAGATGACATGGCATGTGAATGAAATCGACATGGCATATATAATGACATAAGATGACGTGGTATGTGAATGAAATCGACATAGCATATATAATCACAAAAGATGACATGGCATGTGACGTGGCATAAGATTACAAGGCATGTGAATGAAGTCGACATGGCATGTGAATGGCATATGAATGACATGGCATATGAATAATATGGCATATGAATGACATGGCATTGAATGACATGACATGTGAAGGACATGGCACGTGAATGACATGGCATAATGAATGACATGGCATGTGAATGAATGACATGGCATGTGAACGAATGACATGGCAAAATCACAAAATGATATCATCATAAAATATTCATAATCATAACATGATCACATGTACACAACATTACTTGGAAGGTATTATTCATGTGAGGAATCATATAAATAGCATATGTCGAAAAATATTACCGTGCTTCCTGGCAAAGCTTGGAAAATAATTCTTTCATATGATATTTACATGGTTCCGAGTTAAACGAAAACCATACGTTTCGGTTCCATAAGCACGTGCGTTGAATAGTTCCCTAACCTCCCCGACAAACCCAGCAAAGGTCAGGAACTAATTTACGCCAAATGTTTAATAAACCGAAAAAATAAGTTTTTATGACAAATTAAATAAAAACATTTTTAAAATGCAATGCATGAAGATGTATTTCTTCTTTAGAGTAAGGACATCCGTATACTTAAAAAGGTATCCGACTACCTTAGGAATATACTTAAATCGGATTTTCAAAAATCTAAATACTTTAGACTCGGATTAAAAAATTGAAATTTTTAGGATGAAAATGGCCTCATGGCCGAACCCCTCTCTTTTGAAAGTCCCTATCTTCCTAATTTTGAAACCCGGGTTGACCACCCTTGACCCGACTTTTACAAAATTGAATTTTATGATTGAAATGACTTGGAAATTAACCTAAAACAGTAGCTAATGCCCCAACTCAGCCCCCTATTAATCTCTTAACCAAAACAGAAAATTATTTCTTTCTTGAAAACAAATCTGACCCTCATTGTCAGTTTTGAAAACCTATTTTTTCCCTTCTAAAAAATTTTAGAAAAATCTGAAACAATTATGGTAGACCTAGAACATGTCGACCTCTATGAAAAAAAATCAGCTTAATTTTTGGAGCATGGATACTATGACCGATTTTTACCCAAAATCAAGACAATGAGTTAAAAACTGTTTTGTCAAAATCCATTAGGTAGTTTTGAAAACCTATTCTTTTGCCCTCTTAAAAAATTTCAGAAAAATATGAAAAAATGATGGGAGACTCAAAACATGTTGGTATCCATTGGAAAAAATCATCTTAATTTTTGGAGCATGGATACTATGACCGATTTTTACCCAAAACCAAGACAGTGAGTTAAAAACTGTTTTGTCAAAATCCATTTTTAAACCTTTGATAGAAAACTCTAAAAATCAAAAAAAAAAAATACTAGAGGCTCCTTAAATGGTCTACAACCCGTGGTTTTCTTTAAATTTGGACAAGGAATTTATGGTGAGACAAATCAGAAAATCCAACTTGCACAACTTTTCATTTTTCCACAAGCATGCTCATGAGAGCTTGGCTTTGAGCCATTAGTTGGCTTAAGTCAAAGATCAAGTGGGGATGAGATGAATGCATGAACATGAAGAAACAAATAGGGGGATCCATCCTACCACAACCAACCAAGCAAGAGATATCAAGCAAGAACAAGCACAACAACAGAAGTTAGGTTTGGGCTAGTGTGAGAAACATGTAGAAAAAGTTTGACAACTTAGTTATTTGATAAAACATAAAGAAATATTTTGGAACTTGTTTTGAAAAACAATTTTATTTCATGAAAGAAAATAAAATAAAAATGAAAATCATAAAGGAATGACAAAATCATATGAACAAAGCATGGAGGAGAGCATGAAAGAAAATAGCTACCTTGCTTTAGCTTTCCAAATAAAAGAGTAGTAAAAATCCCCTATTTTTTTCTCCCTTCTTTTCCCCCCTCTCATTTCTCTCTATAGCTACTGCCTTGTCTAAAAAATTTGACCTCCCACTTGTGATGGCCGGCTGCCCCCATTTTGAAAGGTGAGAGTATGCTTTCCTCTTTTCCTAGCCCTTGGATGGTATGTCCTTCTCATTTCTCTCTCAATTTAAGCCATTAAATCAAGATATTTTCATGACAATAAAAATTCTATCTTGCAATTTGATCTTGTCCATTGAAGGATGTACTCATCTTTCTACAAAGCACCTAGGCCATTGGATGGACAAGATAATTTCATGACATTAAAAATGGCATCTTGCAATTTGATAGTGACCATTGGATGAATTTAATCAAATCTCACCCTTCATTCATGAGCTGACCAGCCAAGGGCTTGGAATATCCCAACAATTCCTTCATCTTTCATATTTTTTAATTGAAAATTGGCCATTTTCGATTTTTTTAGTAAAATTACCCTTTTAGCCCCCGAACTTAATTTTATTACAAATGGACCCCAAATCCATTTTTTCTTTCTCCAATCCATCCAAATAAATATAATATTGAGATTTGGAGAATTCTGAGTTCACTGATCCCTTCCAAAAATTATAAAACTTAGATCTGGAAGTTTTCATAATTTTTCGAGCTCGTTTGCCATTTTTCCTGGAATTTTCTTTGGAATTTTCTGAAATTGCCCCTCAACCTCCGAAACCTCGGTTTTACTGAAAACGGGTCCGATTTTTGGATTTCCTTTTTCCGCTTCCTTTGTCCTAAATTGAATTTGAGTTGGCCCAAAAATGCTCAATTTTTAAGATCAAATTCCCCTACGATTTTGTTTTCCCCTTTTCAAACTTGAGAATTTTCTCGTTTTTCCCTTTTTGCTCCAATCGGCTCTTCCTTTAGATTCACTTCAAACTGGGCCTTGGGCTATCCTTGTTTACTCATTCTTTATCAAATGGGGGCTTCAATTTCACCGAATTGGGCCATCTTTGCAGTTTTCCCCAAATTTGTAAAATTTACCATTTTTAACCAAAACCCTAATTACCGATTTTCCTTCCAAATTGACTCTTCTTTTGGTTTTGGTTCCAATTGGCCCTTCCAATACCTGTAGTCATTAATTATATTCCATTTGGAACCTCTAATTTCAACCAATTTGATCGTTTAAGCACTTCTCCCCAAATTTGCCGAATTAGGGCTTCCCCTATATTGAAATTATCATAATCCCTCTTCCGAACTCCATATTTTTCATTGTAGACCTCGAATTATCAAAATTCTTTCACCATTGTTCAATTCAACTTCAAATCTTGATTTTGATTAAGGGTTGACTTTTTCAATTGTTGACTTTTCAAGGTTGACTTTTTTGGAGTTGGTTTTATTTGGATTGACTTTTCATGATGAACTTCGAATCACAAGTCTCGGAGGACCATCTGTAAGATGATAAGATATTTTTTGCATGTGAAAAAGTACATGGAAGAATTTACCTGGTTTCGGGGGCCCACACAAAATTAGGTGTCTAGAGCTGCCCATTTTTGGCTATTGCTGAGAATCAGGAATCAGACAAAGATAAATAGACAATAATTTTGTCCAGTTAGTGAAATCACATGTAAAGAAAAGGAAAGAGAGTTTGCTTTATTCTCCATTTCCATTTATTTCATCATTTTTTTTGTTTTGTTTTTTTTTTTTCGAAAAAAACTGTAAATAGAAGTTTTTGTCCTTAAATTGAAATCCCTGACTAATCCAGGCTCGACCCGTCTTAAGGAAACGAGTTCGATTTGCAAGAGAAGAAAATACCTCGACGGTAGTCTTGGGGCCTTATCCTATCTTGGTGAAGTCTTACTAGCGAACCTAGAAATTAAAAAGACCTGGGCGAACCCATAGATCAAAAAGTTATCTAGGCGAAACCATAGATAATTTTCAAATGAGATGACTTGGGAAGAACCAGAAGTCGAAAAGTTATCTAGGCGAAACCACAGATAATTTTCAAATGAGATGACTTGGGCAAAACCAAAAGTCGAAAGGTTATCTAGGCGAAACCATAGATAATTTTCAAATAAGATGACTTGGGCGGAACCAGAAGTCGAAAAGTTATCTAGGCGAAACCATAGATAATTTTTAAATGAGATGACTTGGGTGAAACCAGAAGTGGAAAAGTTATCTAGATGAAACCATAGCTAATTTTCCAATGAGATGACTTAGGTGAAATCAGAAGTCGAAAAGTTATCTAGGCGAAACCATAGATAATTATCCAATGAGATGACTTGGACGGAACCAGAAGTCGAAAAGTTATCTAGGCGAAACCATAGATAATTTTTCAATGAGATGACTTGGGTGGAACCAGAAATCGAAAAGTTATCTAGGCGAAACCAAAGATAATTTTCAAATGAGATGACTTGGGTGAAACCAGAAGTCGAAAAGTTATCTAGGCGAAACCATAGATAATTTTCCACTGAGTTGACTTGGGTGAAACCAAAAATCAAAAATTTATCTAGGTAAAACCATAGATAATTTTCCAATGAGATGACTTGGGTGAAACCAGAAGTCGAAAAGTTTTCTAGGCGAAACCATATATATTTTCCAATGAGATGACTTGGGCGGAACCAGAAGTCGAAGAAAGATCTGGAAGAAGCCAAGAATTGAAATGACTTGGGTGAAACCGAAAGTCGAGAAAGATCTAGATGAAGCTAGAAATTGGAATGTCTTGGATGAAACCAAAGGTCGAGAAAGACCTGGGTGAAGAAGAGATCTGGTGAAGCCAGGGGTATTTTCTATGAGATAACCTGGGCGAAGCCAAAGATCGAGAAAAAACATGGTGAAGCCAGGGGTATTTTATGAATATGGTGTCAAGATGACTTATCCACGGTTTTTGAAATGTATTGAAAGTTTACCTGAAGGTTTTGAGAGAAGACGCAAATGCTTCATGGTGCAAATGTCTTCGATTGATGCAAATGCTTCTTGATGCACATGCAGAGATTAAACAAGATGCACATGATTCATGGTACAGCTGCAAATGTCTTGGATTGATGCAAATGTTTTTTGATGCAGATGCAGAGATTGAATAAGATGCAAATGCTTCATGGTGCAAATGGAAATGTTTTTGATTGATGAAAATGCTTCTTTATGTAGATGCAGAGATTGAATGAGATGCAAATGCTTCATGGTGCAAATGCAAGTGTCTTAGATTGGTGCAAATGCTTCTTGGTTCAGATGCAGATATTGAATAAGATGCAAATGCTTCTTGATGCAAATGCGAAAATTGATATTGACGCAACTACTTCATGGAATGATGCAGATGTAAAGATTGACATTATACAAATGCTTTCGAATGATTCAAATGCAAAAATTAGCAATGTGCCACATGCTTCTAACTGATGTGAATGCGTATATCAATAATGATGCAAATGTTTCATGAAAAGATACAGATACCCCTATGAATCATGTTCATGTAAATGGTCCATGAATGGTGTAATTACAGTTACCTTACAACAATGAAGATGCAATGATCCTAGAAATGATGCAATTGCTTGAGATGACGCAAATGCAGAATATCCATGAAGGATGTAACTGTAATGGTAAAATATAGATGCTCATGGAATAGTGCAAATGCAAGTACCCATGAATAATGCAAATGTTTGCTGACACGGTGCAGATGCAAAGCTCAATAAAGAGGTAAGTGCTCATGAATGAAGCCAACGTTCCCGATTATTTTTCAAGATTTTGGCTTAGCCTTTCATTCTCAAATCAGAGTGTATCTTGAATACTCATGCCCCATAAGAGATAGTTTCCTTTTCAGTCTTTGGATATCTCTTTGCCCCAATTGTTTTCAGACTCTTATCGACAGAAGTCTGAGCCGGATGTTCATTCCTTCTTCACATTTCCAGGAGTCAAGATCTACCTCAGTAGTCCCATACCTTTGGTTAGGAAAACCCTTGTCTCATGTCAATATCAAATTATTTTCCCCTTTTGAAAAAAAAATGCTCATTTAATGAAAACTTCTGACCAAAAATATTAACCCCACAGTGTGTGATGTACGAATCTTTTGAAGACTGATGATCACTGTTAGAAATTTCTCTAAGTGTCAATCTGGGTTTTTCAACTTGAATTGAAAGACTTGGTACAACAAGATTTTGGTTGGTCTAAGCAAACTTTGCAATAAGAAGATGTATGTCCCTTTTAGGCTCACAAATGGAACAGGTTTTATAAAATACGAATTCCTTGAGAATCAAACAAACTTAACATTCCTTCAGTTTCCAAATCATGGCACTTTGACAATCGTTAAGATTGACTGGGATGTTCAAACTGGAAAGTTAATTTTGGAGGGAAAAAAGGTCTTTAGTTTTTGAAGTCAATCCACCAAATGAGAGTTGGCAATTTGGGAGGTTCAAGAATTCCTTGATGTTCCTCGATTTCTTCAAGATAACCTTTTCTTTTGTTGTGGCATCGACATTAACATATATGGCATCAAAAATTCCCATTTTACTCTAGACCGCCCATTTTTGGGTTTTCGCCCTAGATTCCAACCTTTCCATTTTTTTTTATTGTTCTACCATTTAATTGAGAATTCTAAATTCTTCCATAGTGAAATGATAATTCGACGAGATGGGATGAAATCTGAGGAAAAACCCTTCAAGTTAAATATTCATGCTTGATCAAAACGGACTTTTAAAGCACGTAATGTAGGCCAAGGTTCAGGGTTTAGAAAGAAAGGACAAATAGGCCCAAAATATGTGATTGAGAGTAATCAGATCAAGGATCATTTCTTGAGGAGAATTCTCTTTGAAGCATTTGTCCCTCTTGGACTTTTCTTTCCCTCTTTTGACTTTTGCTTCTTTTCCTTTTCCTTTTTTTTTTTTGTTTTCATTTGCCATACTTTTTCACACCTTTTTTTTTGTGTTTTCTCTTCTTCTTTTTGTTCTTGGCTTTCATTTCGCCATCTTTTCTTTTTTCTTTTCCTTTTGCACCTTCATTTCGACAAAGTGAGCCCGTATTTATTTGGGAGCTCAATTTGCTTTGTATCTGTCTTCGAGATAGGACTCATTTCTCCGTGGTCTTTGAGAAGATCTTTCCTCACATTTTCCCTCCAGTGTAGAGGGTGATCATTGATCAGGGTTCAAAGAAGAAAGAATTATTTCGGCTCAAAAGGGGTGACTATGGATAATTTCTTTTTGTGAAAGGGATAAGAAAGATGACCATTTCTCATATCCAGCACAAATATTCTCATTGAAAAGCAATCCCCAGGGGGAATAGATAATCAGAATTTCATTTTGCACTTGGAATCATCCGAAATCTCATATGCATGATATCACAAAAAATTTTTTAGTGTCGCATGCCCCAATAATTCATGTGTTAATTCCCCCTTATCCACCATGTATTCATCATTTCTACATGTGATGCCCCAATTTGATTAACCATGAGAATTTGTGTCATTAGAGGAACATTGTAAGTCTAGGCTTACATTGAAAATGCTGAGTTTCAATCTTGGGTTTGTTTAAAGTACCAAGGAAAATATTAACCAAAAATAGGTTTTCTCTAGGACATGGGATAATCTGGTTTGGTCCTTGTGCCCCAAGGTGTCAATCATGAAGTGATGTTTGGGTAATTGGTGTTTTGTGGTTGTTTGGAAAGGATGTAAATAGTTTTGGCACAACCCTGACACACACCAAATTACCATGTGTTAGGATGTACTCATCTTGGCCATTGAAGGATGTACTCATCTTTCTACAAAGCACCTAGACCATTGGATGGACAAGATATTTTCATGACATTAAAAATGGCATCTTGCAATTTGATAGTGACCATTGGATGAATTTAATCAAATCTCATCCTTCATTCATGAGCTGACCAGCCAAGGGCCTGAATATCCCATGAATTCTTCATCATTCATATTTTTTAATTGCAAATTGGCCCTTTTTGCTTTCTTCGATAAAATTACCCTTTTGGCTCCCGAACTTAATTTTATTGCAAACGGACCCCAAACCCGATTTTTGTTTCTCCAATCCATCCAAATAAATATAATATTGAGATCTGGAGATTTTCAAAATTTTTTGAGCTCGTTTCCTATTTTTCTCGAAATTTTCTCTTGAACTTTTCGGTTAGTGCACCTGAACTTTGCCATTTTTCAAATGATCTCCGATTCTGGATTTTTCTTCACCAATCTCTTCCAAAAAATATAAAACTCAGATCTGGAAGTTTTCATAATTTTTGTAGCTCGTTTGCTATTTTCCCCGGAATTATCTTCTAGAATTTCAGCTTAGTGCGCCCGAATTTTACCATTTTTCAAATGAGCTCCGATTCTGGATTTTTCTTCACCAATCTCTTCCAAAAAATACAAAACTCAGATCTGGAAGTTCTCATAATTTTTGGAGCTCGTTTGCTATTTTTCCTAGAATTATCTTCTGAAATTTCGGCTTAGTGCACCCTAACTTTGCCATTTTTCAAATGAGCTTCGATTTAGATTTTTCTTCACCGATCTCTTCCAAAAATTATAAAACATAGATTTGGAAGTTTTCATAATTTTATGAGCTCATTTGCCATTTTTCCCAGAATTTTCTTTAGGATTTTTCGAAATTGCCCTCCATCGTCCGAAACCTCGGTTTTACTCAAAACGGGTTCAATTTCTGGATTTTCTTTTTTCGCTTCCTTTTTCCTATATTGAATTTGAGTTGGTCCAAAAATGCCCAATTTTTACAATCAAATTCTGCTCCAATTTTGTTTTCATCTTTTCAAACTCGGGAATTTTCTCGTTTTTCCGTTTTTGCTCCAATCGGCTTTTCCTTTGGATTCACTTCAAACTAGGCCTTGGGCTATCATTATTTACTCATTCTTTATCAATTGGGGGCTTCAATTTCACCGAATTAGGCCATCTTTGCAGTTTTCCCCAAATTTGTAAAATTCACCTTTTTTAACCAAAACCCTAATTTTCGATTTCCTTCCAAATTGACTATTCCTTTGGTTCTGCTTCCAATTGGCCCTTCCAATACCCATAGTCATTAATTATATTCCATTTGGAACCTCCAATTTTGACCAATTTGATCGTTTAAGCACTTTTCCTCAAATTTGCTGAATTAGGGCTTCCCCTACATTGAAATTTCCGCAATCCCTCTTTCGAACTCCATATCTTTCGTTGTAGACCTCGGATTATCAAAATTCTTTCACCATTACTCAATTCAACTTCAAATCTTAATTTTGACTAAGGGTTGACCTTTTAAATGGTTGATTTTTTGGGATTGACTTTTTGAAGTTGACTTTTTTGGAGTTGACTTTTTTTGGATTGACTTTTCATGATCAACTCCGAATCATAAGTCTTGGAGGACCATCTGCAAGACGGGAAGAGATTTTCTGCATTCTAAAAAGTACAAGGAAGAATTTACCTGTTTAGAGGGCCCGGACAAAATTAGGTGTCTACATCATGTATGTAGTTACGACAACCTTCGTATTGATATACGTATTTCATATATGTACACCTAAAATAATATATTGATATCCAACAATCCCCCACATGATGGAAATTGTCTGATTAAACCGACAAACTGACTCGAAAATTGAGAGAGAATAACTTTGAAGAGTTATTGCATCAGGATAGGTAGCTTTTGGCTTTGAGCCTTCCATAGCGATAACTATCGGATTTACTCGGCTAACTAGTGAACATGATGTCTTCAACTATTCAACCTTTCGTGTAAACCAAGACAATAGGTATCACGCAATTCCTCTTCGAACATCTTTGGTTCTCATGGTTTTGTTCATTTTGGCCCCGAACACTTCCTGGTTTCTATGAGTACTCTAAAGAATTTAGCCTGATCAATTCTCGTAGAAGTGGCCATATTTCTTACTCATAATAGGTGATTGCTTATTAAGAGTATCCTGCAATACCCCACTTGATTTAATCAAGCTATAAGAATCATTAAAAGCATAGCTTATCCTAACTCCTTAGCAGGCAGCACTATCTCATCATAGAAATGGATTAGAGTGTTTAACTCTTTTAGTGCTCACACTAAGTTAACATAACTCGGTTGTCCCTTTGAACCTAGATCTTGGGATCTCCAGTTAGCTAGGCTGGGTTGCCATTATGTAACTTTAATTTATAGGCTTAAGACCCATTCCCCTCGATGAGTTATTTACTTGCTCTCTTGTTAAACCTTCCGTAAGCGGATCTGCAGTATTATCCTTTGATTTTACATAATCAATAGAGATAATCTCATTTGAGAGCAACTGTCTAACGGTATTGTGTTTTCGACGAATGTGTCGAGATTTACCGTTATACAAACAACTTTGTGCCTTATCAATTGCAGATTGGCTATCACAATGTATACAAATTGCAGGCACATGTTTCGGCCAACATGGAATATCTTCTAAAAAATTCCAAACCCATTCTGCTTCTTCTCTACCTTTATCTAAAGCTATAAACTCAGATTCCATAGTGGATCTAGCAATACATGTTTGTTTAAAAGATTTTCATGACATTGCACCTCCTCCAATAGTTAGATAAATCCGCTAGTGGATTTCGAATCTTTAGTATCAGATATCCAGTTTGCATCAATGTACCCTTCAAGTACAGCTGGATATCTTGTATAGTGCAATCCATAACTTGAGGTTTATCTCAAATATCTGAGTACCCTCACAATGGCATTCCAGTGATCCATTCCAGGATTACTAGTGAATTTACTCAGTTTGCTAACTGAGTAAGCTATGTCTGGTCTTGTGCAGTTCATGAGATACATAAGACTACCAATTATCCGCGAATATTCAATTTGAGATATTGCGTCACCAGTATTTTTCTTTAGATGTAAATTAACATCTACGGGTGTTTTGGCTATATTGGTATCATTCTTATTGAATTTCTCAAGAATATTATTTACATAATGATCTTGAGATATTACCATGCCATCTTGTGTTTTAGATCAAACTTACCGGTCAACCATGCTTTGGTAGCTTTAATGATCTCATCGTTACTGCCTAAGATCAATATATCGTCTACGTATAGACAAACAATGACAAATCCCTTATTTGTATCTTTTACGTATACGTATTTATCACATTCATTAATACAAAAACCATTTGACAACATTGTATTGTCAAATTTTTTATGCCATTGTTTAGGAGCTTGTTTTAAAACCATATATTGATTTAACAAGCCTACACACCTTCCATTTCTGTCCTGGAACTTTGAACCCTTCGGGTTGTTCCATATATATTCTTCGTCTAAATCTCTATTCAAGAAAGCTGTCTTAACATCCATTTGGTGTATTTCAAGATTGTTAAGAGTTGCTATAGCTATTAACATTCGAATGGATGTTATTCTCGTAACTGGTCAGTACGTATCAAAATAATCGAGCCCTTCCTTTTGCTTGTATCCTTTTATTACAAGTCGGGCTTTATATTTATCAATCGATCCATCTACTTTCATCTTCCTTTTAAATATCCATTTGGATCCTAATGGCTTATGCCATTGAGGAAGATCCACCAGTTCCCATGTATGATTTTGCTTGATGGATTCAATTGTACTGTTAACAGCCTCTTTCCAGAATTGTGTTTCCAGAGATGACATAGCCTCCTTAAAAGTTTGAGGTTCAATTTCTAATAAATATGATAGAAAATTCGAACCATAAGTACTCGATACTTTAGCCCGTTTGCTTTTTCTAGGTTCCTCTTGTTTCTCTTCATCCATATGTGGATCACTACTTGAGGACTCATGAGTTCTCTTAGTAATCTTGTTTTCTTGTTTTTCCTTGTAAGGAAGAACATCTTCAAAGAACAAAGCATTCCTTGATTCAATTATCGTATAGATATGAATATCGAGAATGTCTGACTTGGACACAAGAAAACGATAAGAAGCATTATTGTTTGCATATCCGATGAATACGTAATCAACAGTTTTAGGTCCAATTTTGACCTTCATTGGTGTAAAAATAGCGACCTTCGTAAGACACCTCCATACTTTCATGTATTTGTAGGATGGTCTTCGATCCTTCCACAATTCATACGGTGTCTTGTCTAACTTCTTGTGGGGTATTTTATTTAAAATATAATTAGCTGATAAAATAGCTTCCCCTACAAGTTCTGAGGTAACCCTGAACTTATCAACAAAGTGTTCATCATTTCTTTCAACTTTTGGTTCTTGCATTTGGCAATACCATTTTGTTGAGGTGAATAAGGCAGTGGTTTGATGGACTATACCATTTTCTGAATAGAATTCATTAAATAATGAATCATATTCACCACCTCTATCACTCCTTATTATTTTAATTTTCTTGCTTAGTTGATTTTCTACCTCATTCTTAAATTGCTTAAAATCTTCCAAGGCCTCATTTTTGCTTCTTAGAAAATAGATGTAACAATATCTTGTGCAATCATCAATAAAAGTAATAAAATACTTTTTACCACCTCTAGTTTGCACAAATTTAAGTCACATATATCAGTGTGAATTAAATCTAGAGGTTCACGACTTCTTTCTATCGAATAGAAAGGAGCCTTAGTTAATTTGGATTCCACACAAATTTCACATTTGTGATTTTTGTCAATGACAATTTTTGGAAGCAAATCCAAATTGCTGATTCTCTGTAAGGTCTTGTAATTTACATGACCTAATCTACCATACCATAATTTAGAGGACTCAACCAAATAAACAGAAGAAATATTCTTATTAATATCTTGTTATTTGGTACAATGGTCATTACATTGAGCTTAAAAAGCCATCACATAAATATCCCCTTCTCACAAACATCCCACTTTTAGTGAGTACAAATTTATCAGACTCGAATACAAGCCTAAACCCGTTCTTGCTCAACAGAGAACCAGAAACCAAATTTTTTCTAATTTCAAGAGCATGAATCACATTGATCAAAGTGAGTTCTTTCCCGGAAGTCATCTTGAGTACCACCTTCCCATGGCCTTGTACCTTGCAAATCGTAGAGTTTCCCATATATAGTTGCTCATCATCAACAGCTTCTTTGTATTCGGAGAAACTCTTCCTTTCAAAACATACGTGACAAGTGGCCCCGGTATCAACCCTCTATGTATTAGGGTTTTCCACCAAGTTCACTTGTGACACAACAGCAACGAGCTCAATCTCATAATCATCAACTAGGTTGGCTTGAGCTTTCTTTTTCTTGTTCTGTCAGTAGTCCTTTGTACGATGTCTGGGCTTGTTGCATTTGAAACAAGTTCCCGTGAACTTCTTGTAATCCGTTTCCTTATTAGCTTGGGAAGAACTTGAACCAACGTATTTCCTCTTGTTGGTCTTCTTCGAATGTTCAATAACATTCGTCTTGGCTTCCATGGTCTAAACCTTAACCCTCTTTTCTGAACCACGGTTATCCTCCTCGATCCTTAACTGAACGATCAAGTCCTCTAGAGTCATCTCCTTTCATTTGTGCTTTAGATAGTTCTTGAAATCCTTCCATGAAGGAGGGAGTTTCTCTATCAAAGCCGCCGTTTTAAATGATTCACTAAGAATTATTCTTTCGGCAGTAATCTCATGGAGGATCAGCTGATACTCCTGGACTTGACTGATCACAGTTGTGGAGTCCACTATTTTAAAATCCAAAAATCGGCCAACCACAAATTTCTTCGTACCGGCATCTTCGGTTCTGTATTTTCTCTCTAAGGACTCCCACAGCTCTCTAGCTGTCTTGATCGGACTATACACGTTGTATAATATGTTATCCAAACCATTGAGGATATAGTTCTTACATAGGAAGTCAGAATGCTTCATGCTTGCATCGAAGCTACAACCGTAGTATCGGTCTCTCCCTCGTTCAGAGTCGGTGTCTCCTCCCGTAAGAACCTTGCTAGGTTGAGGGTGGTCAAAAATAACAACATCTTTTGCTGCCATCGTTTGAAGTCCAGACCACTGAACTTCTCAGGTCTCTCACCATGTGTAACATGTAGAGGTTGTAATGCTACAGGGACACTAGCAGTACTGGTAGATTGTTCTACCATCTGTTATTTCAAAAATAACAGGATCAACTTGTATAATTTTTTATTACAAAATTATACTACTAAAAAAGTAATTTATCTAAAAAAAATTCACACTATATAGATTATAACACAAACAGTAGCAATATATATATATATTATAACTTAGTAGCAGTATATATATATATATATATATATATATTACTAAACAAATAATATATATATGTTATAACTTAGTAGCAAATGTTAGAACAAAACAAACTAATATATAATATATTAGTTCAACAAACAGTAACGAAATATAGCATTTGATAGTAATATATATAAAACTGATATATTATACGAACAATATATGTTATAAACCTTAGTGAATAATATATTATTCAACAAAACAAATAGTATATATCTATAATATATCACAATATATAAATTACTAAAACAAACAGTAAGTCCAGCGAAATAACAAACAATATATATAATGGATATATTATATTATAACATATAAGTTAGTAAGTATTGTAGACACCTAATTTTGTCCGGACCCCTAAATCAGGTACATTTTCTTCCCAAATTGATGTTTCTGAATACTAAAAGGCTTTTTTCATCTTGCAGGTGGTACTCCGAGGCTTAGTCTAAGAAAGCAGACAGAAAAAGCCAAACTCAAAAAAAAGTCAACCTCAGAAAAAATCAACCCCGAAAAAGTCAACTACTGAAAAAATCAACCCACTTTCAAAATCAAGATTTGAGGTTCAATTGAAAAATGGTGAAAGAATTTTGATAATCCGAGGTCTACATTGAAAGATATGGAGTTCGGAAGTTGGGTTACGAGATTCAGTAGAAAGGAAACCCTAATTCGGGAAATTTGGAGAAAGGTGCTTAAACGATCAAATTGGTCGGAATTGAAGGTCTCAAATGAAAGATAAGCACTGACTACGGGTAATGGAGGAGCTACTTGGAAGAAAAACTGAAAGAAAAGTCAATTCGGAAGAACACCGAGAATTAGGGCTTTTTGGTAGATTTCGATGAAATTTGGAAAATTACAAAAATGGCCCAATTCGGAAGATCTAAAGCCCTTAATTGATGAGAAATGATTATACAAGGATATCCTGAGGCTCAATTTGAAGAAAATATGAAAATCGAACTTCTTTTGAGCAAAACCAGATTTCAGAGGCAAAAGGGCAGAATTGGAAAATATGGGAAAAATAGCAAATGAACTCCAAAAATTCTGAAAATTTGAAAATCTCATTCTTAAATTATTTGAAAGAGATTGGCGAAAGAAAATCTTGATTCGGAGTTCGTTTGCAAAATGGCCAAATACCGGGTCCCCTATGCAGAAATTCAAGCAGATAAATCTCGAAAAAACAGCAAATGACCTCAAAAACTTCTGAAAATCTGTAAATCTCATTTTTAAATTATTTTGAAGATATTGGCGAAAGAAAATCTTGATTCGGAGTTCGTTTGCAAAATGGCCAAATACCCGGTCCCCTATCTAATAATTCAAGCTGATAAATCCCAAAAAAATAGCAAATGAGCTCCAAAAATTATGAAAACTTCCAGATCACATTTTTAAATTATTTGGAAGAGAATGGTGAAGAAAAATATGGATTCGGAGCTTGTTTAAAAAATGGTAAAGTTCGGGTGCATAAAAGGGGTAATTTCGGAAATAAATCCGAAATAAATAGCAAATGGACTCGAAAAATTTTGAAAACTTCCAGAATTTAATTTTTTATTATTTCAGAAGTATTGAAAAAAAAAATTGAATTTGGAGTCCGTTTGCTGTTTATTTAAGTTTGGGGGGCAAAAAGGTCATTTCACCAAGGAAACCAAAAAAGGCAAATTGGTAATTGAGGGAAATATGAAAGATGAAGAAATTGCTAGGATTTTTTCTTCCCCTGGTCAGCCAACATAGAGGATAAGAAGGAAGCTTAAGTAATTTATTTCCCTAGTCACTATCATGCCACAAGCTATAACTAACACCTTGCAAATGGTCCCCCTTCATCCAATGGCTTAGGTGCCTTGTAGGAAAGTTGAATGCACCATCCAATGGTCAAGTTTAAATGTCAAAATGACATTTTTATTTGTCATAAAAGAATCCTCATCTAATGGCCAAGAATGGAAGAAAAAAGATGAGCACAATTCATCCAAGGGTGAGCATCAATTCGGTTGATCAAGGGAGTGCATGGGATTATCCCTTTTCATCCAATGGCTTAGGCCATCTACAAGGGCTGAGTACACATGTTAAGGTCTGGATTTAATCTACAAGATATCATTTTTATGTTGGCTTCATCCAATGACCAAGAATGGAAGAGCACAACTCATCCAAGGGTAGGCATTCAAGAGGGGCAAGCAAGTGAGTGCATGGGATTGGTCCTCTTTTGCATATAATGGCTAACGTTAATACAAGGGCTGAGTACACATCTTAAGGGCTGGAATCAATTGGCAAGATAAAATTTTTATGTTGTCATCAAAATATCTACATCTAATGGCCAAGATTGGGGGAGAAAAAGTGCAATTCTCATCCAATGGCTAAGGGGGGATTCGGCCAAGGCTAAAGGGATAGAGGGAGTCTCATTTTTTCAGAGGTTTTTAGCTGGAAAACAGTAGCTAATTTGGCAAGAAAAAAGGTTTTGAAAGAAAAAAAAAGGTTTTCATTAGAGAGTTTGAAGGTAGTCATCTCTACCAAGTTCTAGTCTAGCCTTCTTCTTCATTTTCATGGTGTTTTCTTGATTTTTCTATCATGTTTTATTACAACATTTTTCTTAGAAATAAAGTTTTTTAATGTTTATTCATGTTTTCATCTTCTTCTTTAAAATGGTGGAAATAATTTTTTTCTTAGAGTTTCATGCCATGGCTGAATGGCTCATTTTTTCTGCCTTTTTTTTTTTTTTTTCTTTTCTTTCTTCCTTGCATGTTGTTGTGAAAAATGATTTGTACAAGTTTTTTTTAGTATTCTAAGGTTCTGATTTTTACAAAATATGAAGAAAAAAAAGGTTAAAGTGGCTACATGATCTTGGCTAGACCAAGTGATTATGGTTTGGTGAGAGGCTATGCCCATTTGACACCATCCATGAAGCTTACCTTATTTTCTGTTTTACATAGTTTATTTTCTGTTTTGATGAGATGGAAAAGCTTCATGATCTTGGTAAGACCAAGTGATTATGGTTTGGTGAGAGGCTATGCCCATTTGATACCATCCATGGAGCTTAACTTTCCTTGTTCTACTTACTTGTTTTGCTTATAATTTCTGCATGTCTATGTTAAATCTTGTGTATACATTTTCTTTACATTATTTTCTATGCTATGTTTGTTATATTTCATTTCCATACTTGTTATTGCATCCTTGCATATTCGGTCTTTGTTGTTCATATATCCATATTGTGCATTTTTTTTATGTACCATGTATTACATGTTTTCATTCTCAATAGTTTTATTTCATGCATATTTGGCCATTCCATTTTGTGTGCCTTGTATGTATATTTTTCTTTTGCTTCTTAGCTTGTTTATATCTCCATGTCATGAACTTGCATATTCTGATTTTAGTATGCCATGTGCTCATGAAAATGCTATGATAAAAATGCCTTTATTATGATCCATGACCATTCGGCAATACCATGTTTGTTTGCCTTGCATGTGCATTTTTCTTTTGTTTCTTAACTTGTTTGCATTTCCATACCATGAGCTTGTGCATGTTGATTTTGGTATGTTATATGTTATTGAAAATGTCATGACATTATGCATTTTAATATGGTTTGTCATGTACTTATGTCATTTACTAAATAGGATTGCATTAGAGTCTTATGTGATCATTTGACCTCTTCATGCATTCGTTGCCTTGTCATGCATTTGTATTTAGTTTAGGTAACATGCTTTGCATTATCATATCTTGAAATTGTGTATTAGCTACTGTTTGTTCCAGCATTGACATTAATTTCATGAGTCATTATATGTTCATGGTATTGCTATGCATGCTCACTACATTTTAGGTCTAGGCCATATTGGTATTGCCATGCATACTGAGTCTTAAATCACATTGGTATTGTCTGCATTAATATGCTATTTAGGTCTTAGGTCACATTCATTTTCATGTATATTTATAACATATTAGGTACTAGTCACATTTATATTATCAAGCATTGCATGCATATAGAGTTAGGATAGCATTTATTGCCATATAAATTCATTCTAGGCATTTAGGTTGCCATGAATATGCATTTCCTTTACATTTAGACCTTTAGACCATGCATTTCATACATTTCATTTTCTGTATGTTCATGCATTCCATGTCATTGCCACTTGATTTGTGACTTAGGCCAATTAATGGCTCAAAGTCATGCTCTCTAGAGCATACTTGTGGAAAATTAAGGAATTGTCAAATTGAACATCTACCTTTGTGATTTTTTTTACTTAGCCAATTTTGTCCAAGGTTTTTAAAATGTTTAGCTACTGTCCTTAGGTCTTTAGGATGACTTCCAACAATTTTCATTTTGGTTTTTGAATGAATTTATCAAAGGCAAAAAATGTGTTTTGACAAACAGTTTTTTTCACCCAGTACTCGAACATCTCCAATTTTTCTGGGCAATCATCTTTAATCAGAAAATTAAACCAATTTTTCCCATGTATATTTACATGTTCTGAGTCTCTAGTATTTGTTTTAGAATTTTTAGAATTTTTAAAAATATGCTAAAAAATCGTGTGGAAAAACCAGACAGTAGAGGTAGATTTGAAATCAAAAGAGGAATAAGGTTGAATTTGGCTAAGGCATTTAGAGGGGGTTAGTTAGAAGATTTAGCTACTGTCTTAGGGTAGTTTCTAAGCCTTTTTAAACTCTGAAAATGATTTTATAAATCCCGGGTTAAGGGTAGTTAAGTCCGGGATTTTAAACTTAGGAAATTAGAGCCATTTTAAAAGGGTTTGGTGAGGGTTTTAATTTTTTATTCAAATTTTTCTTCTAAATTATTTTCAAACAATCAGAAATTTTCATTTTTTTATAGAAAATCTAATTTGACATATTTTCCTAAGGTAGCCGGATATCTTTTTAGATATACGGATTTCTTTAATTAAAGGAAAAAATACATTTTTCATCATTGCATTTTCCATGTTCATGCATTTTATTTAAATGTATGATTTTTGCTATGATATTTTCCATGATATTATTATTATTTTAATTCATATTTTGTAATTTTATATTTGTTTGCCATATGATTTTTAATGTTTCATGATATCCTATGCTTTTTATTTAGTTATTTTTGTCATATTGTTTAGCATATACTATGCTCATGCATTATTATTTTTATTAGTATTTTCATGCATATTATATGTTAGCATTATTTTAATTCCATGTCATTTCTTGTCATCTAGATCATATTCCATGTCATTTAGGTTATTTCATTTATAACATGCCATGTCATTTAAAATATGCCATATCATTTAGAATTTCCATGTCATTTAAATTATTTTATCACATTTAGAATATACCATGATACTTAGGATTTTTTTCGTTTTACATAGAATATACTATGTCATTTGAATTGTGTCATATCATTTATTATGCATTATATTATATAGATTCGCCATGTCATTTTATTATGTCATACATGTTCAAGTTCATATTTTTAAAATGTTTTGAAAAAGATAATGATTTTCAATAAAAAAATAAAGATATTCCCGAGTTAAAATAATTCATGAGTTCTCTACCGGGTTTGCTGGAGGCAATATCATCAATTATCATTAATAAAGGAATATCTTTCTTTCAAAAAATGAGAATGATTCAGAAAGTTTTCCAAATGAATAAAAATTTCTATATTTTGCCGATTTTGTCGGGGAATATAGGAAAATTTTGAATTAATAAATTTCGGATCATTTTTAATTAAAAATAAAATTATTTTTCTTAAAATTGGGAATTAACTTGAAATACTAAATTAAAAACCAACTTTTTACCGAGACTTGAGATAACACACGATTAATAAGGTACCGATTTATACGGGCGTTGTGGGGGTGCTAATCCTTCCCTGCACGTAACCGACTCCCGAACCCGCTTCTTTGATTTCTCTGGTTTATAACGAAAACTTGAAATTGGTTTTAAAGATGTTTTAATTAATTTTAAAATATTTTATAAAATCGGATTTCATAGGTGGCCGATCACACCTAGCTAAAAAAGATTGGTGGCGACTCCATGTCTTATTCCGAGCCCGTTTTCATACCCTCGACCTTTCATTTCAATCTAGAGAAATTAAGTCGTCTTTTTCTCTGATTCCGTTTCCCCTCACTGTAACAGTTCCTCGCGATCCGGGATCATGTATCGACATCTCTTTTCTAGAGGAATTAAGTCGACTTTTCCTCTTTTTTTAATGTCACGCCTAAGGAAAATGAATAGTAAAGTCTTGCGATGAGACTTGTATTTGTCGTTATTTTTTAGGGTTGCGACAAGTATAATGAATATGCAACTGTTTAGAAACCGTAATATATATATAAACATAACAACGTATATATATAAATATCTAAATTACGAAAACAGTAGCAAAATGTATAATCACAATTTTACTACCAAAGTTATAAAACAGATTTATATGCAATCGCTTAATAAAATATATTTTACCAACAGTGCAATATAAACCAAACGATTTATAAAAACTATCAGTAAGTATATTTTATAACATACAGCGTCGATACGTGATCCCGATCGCGGGGAACCCATTCGAGTGAGGGAAAAATAGAAGCAGAGGAAAAGACGACTTAATTCCTCTATGATGAAATAAAAGGTCGAGGGTATGAAAACGGCCTCGTAAAAAGACATGGAGTCGCCACCAATCGTTTTTAGTTAGGTGTGATCGGCCACCTATTAAAATCGGTTTTATAAAACATTTTAAAATTAATTAAAATATTTTTAAAACCAAATTCAAGTCTGCATTATAAACCAGAGAAATCAAAAAAGCGGGTTCGGGAGTTGATTACGTGCGAGGAAGGATTAGTACCCCCACAACGCCCATATAAATCGGTACCTTATTAATCGTGTGTTATCTCAAGTCTCGGTAAAAAGTTGATTTTTAATTTAGTATTTCAAGTTAATTCTCAATTTTAAGAAAAATAATTTCATTTTTAATTGAAAATGATCCTAAATTTATTCATTCAAAATTTTCCTATATTCCCCGACAAAATCGGCAAAATATAGAAATTTTTATTCATTTGAAAAACTTTCTGAATCATTATTGTTTTTTGAAAGAAAGATATTCCTTCATTAATAATAATTGATGATATTCCCTCCAGCAAACCCGGTAGAGAACTCATGAATTATTTTAACTCGGGAATATCTTTATTTTTTATTGAAAATCATTATCTTTTTCAAAACATTTAAAAACATGAACATGTATGACATAAATAAAATGACATGGCAAAGTCTAGATAATATAATGCAACCTAAATGATATGACATAATTTAAATGACATAGTATACTCTAGGTGAAATGAAAAATCCTAATTATCATGGTATATTCTAAATGAGATAAAATGATTTAAATGACATGACAATTTTAAATGATATGGCATATTTTAAATGACATGGCATATTATAAATAAAATAACCTAAATGACATGAAATATTATCTAAATAACAAAAAAATGACATGAAACATAAAATAATGCTATCATAAAATAAGCATGAAAATAAAATAAAAATGCATGAACATAGTATATGCTAAATAATGTGACAAAAATAAATGACTAAATAAAAGAATATGGGATATCATGAAATATTCAAAATCATATGGAAAACAATATAAGATCATAAAATGTGAATCAAAATAATAATAATAATAATAATAATACCATGGAAAATATCATAGCAAAAATCACACATTTAAATAAAATGCATGAAAATGTATTTTTTCCTCTAAATAAATAAATCCGTATATCTAAAAAGATATCCGGCTACCTTAGGAAAATATGTCAAACTAGATTTTCTAAAAAAAAAAAAAAACTTTCTGATTGTTTGAAAACAATTTTGAGGAAAAACTTGAATAAAGATAAAAAACCCCTACCAAACCCTTTTGAAATAGCTCTAATTTCCTAAGTTTAAAATCCCAGACTTGACCGCCCTTAACCCGAGATTTATAAAATCACTTTTAAAGTTTAAAAAGGCTTAGAAACTACCCTAAGACAGTAGCTAAAGCTTCTACCCAACCCCTCTCTAAATGCCTTAGCCAAATTCAACCATTATTCCTCTTTTGATTTCAAATCTGCCTCTACTGTCCAGTTTTGTCACATGATTTTTTTGCCTATTTTTAAAAATTCAAAAAAAAAATATAAAACAAATACTGCAGAATCAGAACACGTAAAAATACACGAGAAAAAATTGGCTTAATTTCATGATTAAGGATGACTGCCCAGAAAAATCAGAGAAGTTCGAGTACTGGGTGAAAAAAATTGTTTTGTCAAAACACATTTTTTGCCTTTGATAAATTCATTCAAAAATCAAAGTAGAAATTTTTGGAGGTAATCCTAAAGACCTAAGGATAGTAGCTAAAACATTTAAAAACCTTGGACAAAAAATTGCTTAAGTAAAAAAAATCACAAAGGTAGAATAATCAATTTGACAACCCTTTAATTTTTCACAAGTATGCTCAAGAGAGCATGACTTTGAGCCATTGATTGGCCTAAGTCATAAATCATGTGGCAATGACATGGAATGCATGAACATACATCAAATGAAATGTATGAAATGCATGGTCTAAAGCCTAAATGGTAAAGGAAATGCATGACAATTCAAAACAACCTAAATACCTAGCATGAGTTTGCATGGCAATAAATGCTATCCTAACTCAATATGCATGCAATGCTTGATAATGCAAATATGACTTGGACCTAATATGTTATGAATATGCATGAAAATGCTAATGTAACCTAAGGTCTAAGTAGCATAGCAATGCATGGCAATACCAATATGATTTAAGACCCAATATGCATGGCAATATCAACATTGCCTAGACCTACAATGTAATGAACATGCATAGCAATACTATGAAGATACAATGACCAGTGAAACTAATGCCAATGCTGGAACAAACAACAACTAATACACAATTTCAAGATATGATAATGCAAAGCATGTTACCTAAACGAAATGCAAATGCATGACAAGGCAAGGGATGCATGAAGAGGCCGAATGTGGTTACATGATACTCTAATGCAATCCTATCTAGTAAATGACACAAGTACATGAAAAATCATATTAAGATACATAATGTCATGATATTTTCATAAGCATATGACATACTAAAATCAAAATGCACAAGATCATGGCATGGAGATGCAAACAAATCAAGAAGCAAGATGAAAATGCACATGCAAGGCATATCAACATGGAGTATCCGAATGGCCATATGACAAATATGAAAAATGCAAACATGTTTATAATATAAGACATGAAATATGAAAAATGCACAATATGACTCCAATAGACAACAAGGCCGAATCTTCAAGGAAAACATATTAAGCATGGAAATGAAATATAGAAACAAATATAGCATAGAAAATAATGTAAAGAACATATATAAAATTAAACATAGACATGCAAAGCAAATAACAAGCAAAACTAGTAAACAAAACAAGGAAAGTTAAGCTCCATGGTTGGTATAAAATGGGCATAGCCTCTCACCTAACCATAATCACTTGGTCTTGCCAAGATCATGAAGCCTTTCCATTTCAAAAATCAGAAAATAAACCATGCTAAACAGCAAAATTAAGGTGAGCTTCATGGTAGGTAAAAATGGGCATAGCCTCTCCCCTAACCATGATCAGTTGGTCTTGCCAAGATCATGTAGCCATTTCAACCTTTTTGCTTCACTTTTATAAAAAAATCAGAACCTTAGAATACGCTAAAAAAACCTTCTAAAAATCATTTTCCACAACAACATGCAAGGAATAAAAAAAATAAAATAAAACCAAGGCAAGCAAACATGCCATATTCGGCTAAGCACAAAACCATGTAAAAAAATTTGTTTTCCACCATTTTAATGAAGAAGAAGAGATGAAAACATAAGTAAACTTAAAAAACTTTATTTCTATGGAAAATGTAGTAGGAAAACAAGATAGAAAATCAAGAAAACACCATAGAAAACAAGAAGAAAGCTATGCTAGAGCTTGGTAGAGATGACTACCTTCAAGCTCTCTATTGAAAACCTTTTTTTTTTCTTTCTTTCAAAACCTTTTTCTTTGCTAAATTAGCTACTGACTTCAGCCAAAAAAATCTCTAAAAATCAAACCAACCCCCTTCTTTAGCCTTGGCCGAATGGCCTCTCACCCTTGGATGGGAATTGCACTTTTTTCTCCTCCAATCTTGGCCTTTAGATTAGGATATTTTGATGACAACATAAAAATTTCATCTTACCAATTGATAGCAGCCCTTAAGATGTGTACTCAGCCCTTGTAGTAACCTCAGCCCTTAGATGCAAAAGAGGACCAATCCCATGCACTCCCTTGCTTGCCTCCTTGAGTGCCTAGCCTTGGATGAGTTGTGCTCTTCCATTCTTGGTCATTGGATAAGGACAACATAAAAATGACATCTTGTAGATTAAATCCAGCCCTCAACATATGTACTTAGCCCTTGTAGATGGCCTAAGCCATTGGATGAAAAGAGACAATCCCATGCAGTCCCTTGTTTAACCGAATGGATGCTGACCCTTGGATGAATTGTGCTCATCTTTTTTCTTCCATTCTTGGCCATTAGATGAGGGTTCTTTCATGAAAAATAAAAATGTCATCTTGGACTTTTAAAGTACATAATGTAGGCCAAGGTACGAGTTTAGAAGGAAAGGATAAAATAGACCCAAAATGTGTTTAAAGGTGATTGGATCAAGGATCATTTCCTGAGGGAAATTCATTTTTGAGACATTTGTCCCCTTTTTGGACTTTCTTTTTTTCTTTCTTTTTCTTTTTCATTGCTGGCTTTCGTTTTCCATTCTTTGATTTCACATTTTCAAATGGCTCTCTGTTTTTTTTTTAAGCATAATACTTATTTGATTATTTTTCCTCGTATTTTCCTTCCAGTGTAGAAAGTGATCCTTAATCAGGTTTTCAACGAAAGAAATAATTCCTAAGGCTCAAAGGGGTGACTAGGGATAATTTCTTTTTAGTTAAGGGAATATGAAAGATGGCCATTCATCATATCAGGCATGAATATTCTCTTTGAAAAGCAATAGGAGATAGATATATAGAATTTCCATTTCTACACTTGGAATCATTCGCTTCCCAAATGCATAGCATCACACTTTTTTTTTAAGCATAATACTTATTCAGTTCATCAGCATTCACGGGGTGTCTAAAATCATCCTCGTCCATCCGAGTTAGAATCAATGCTCCTCCAGAAAAAGCTCTTTTTACCATATAGGGTTCTTCCCAATTTGGAGCCCATTTTCTTCGCAGATCCTTTACTATGGAGAGAATTTTCCTCAGTACCAACTCTTATTCTCGAAACTGTCTGCGTCAGACCTTCTTGTTATGGGCTTGAATCATCATTTTCTGATACAACTGCCCGTGGCAAATTGCCTTCAATCTTTTATCCTCGATGAGATTGTTCATGACGAGCTCTAACCTATTATGCCTCTTCTAGACCAACCTCCATCAAAACACGAAGTGAAAGAATCTCAACTTTAATAGGTAACACTACTTCCATACCATATACCAAAGAAAATGGCGTTGCCCCTGTAGATGTGCGAATCGAAGTGCGATATGCATGAAGGGCAAAAGGCAAGATCTCATGCCAATCCTTGTGCACATCAGTCATTTTCTCGACAATCTTCTTGATGTTTTTGTTGGCTGCTTCTACTGCCCCATTCATCTTCGGATGATAAGGTGCCGAATTGTGATGCGTGATCTTGAACTGAGTACATACTTCTCTCATCATCTTATTATTCAGATTGAGAGCATTATCTGAAATAATTCTTGCTGGCAATCCATATAGGCATATAATTTCCTTCTTAACAAATATGCATACCATCGACTTCGTTACATTCGTATAAGAAGCAGCTTCCACCCATTTTGTGAAATAGTCTTTGGCCACCAGGATGAAACGATGTCCATTTGAAGCTTTCGGGGTAATAGACCCAATCATATCCATTTCCCACATTGAAAACGGCCAAGGTGCGATCATGACATGCAATGGCGATGGCAGTACATGAATCTTATCTGCATAGATATGGCATTTATGGCACTTCGGGGAATAACTGATACAATCTCCTTCCATCGTGACCATTAGCATAGGTGCCACATATCCCTTCATGGACTTTCTCTATGATTCTTCGAGCTTCGGCAGACCCGACACATCTTAACAGGACTTGATTTTTCCCTTTCTTGTAGAGAATCTCGCCATCCAGAACAAAATCATTGGCCTTCTCAGAGTCTCTTGTCATTTTCTGTTGCCTGTTCTGGATACTGTTGACTCTTGATGTACTGCAAGAAGTCGTTGTACCAAGGGAGAACATCTGCTTCTTCTTCAATACTCAAGTAGTGGGCAGGAGACTCATATATGCTCATTCTGATCGGCACAACTTTCGCCCCTTCATTCACTTTAAGCATTGATGACAAAGTAGCCAAAGCATCCGCCATCCGATTTTCTTCTCGAGGGAAGTAATTGAAAGTCACTTCTTCAAACTCCTCCAATAAACTCAATATGAGTTCTCGGTATCTGATTAATTTTGTATCCCGAGTTTCCCATTCTCCGCGTATTTGATATATCACTAAAGCTGAGTCTCTGAAAACTTCCAAAACTTTGATTTTTTTATCCACTGCTGCACGAAGGCCCATAGTACATGCCTCATACTTAGCCGTATTGTTTGTACAATCAAAATCCAATCTGGTGGTGAAGGGATAATAATCTTCTTCTAGAGATATGAGCACTGCACCGACTCCGTGCCCCATGGCATTAGATGCCCCATCAAAGTACATCTTCCATATTTTTTTCTTCAAGGGAACCTCATCTGCTTGCGAAACATACATCAAATATTCATCTGGGAAATCAAAGTTCAACAGCTCATAATCTTCCCCTACTCGACTTGCTAAGAATCAACCATTGCACTGCCCTTGATAGCTTTCTGACTCACATATACAATCTCATATTCTAACAACAAAACTTGCCATCTTGCCGTCCTCCCTGACAAAGAAGGTGCTTCCAAAATGTACTTGATTGGATCTAGCTTGGCAATCATCATGTTGTGTGGTACAACATGTACTGTCTGAGCCTCCAAGCACTCCAAGTTAAGGCATAGCACAGTTTTTCTATCGATGAATATTTCAACTCATAATCTGTGAACTTCTTGCTGAGGTAGTAAATCGCCTGTTCTTTCTTTCCAGTCTCATCAAGCTACCCCAAAACACAACCCATGGATCTCTCAAATACTGATAGAAACAATATCATTGGTTTATCCGGAGCTGGTGGCATTAATATTGGTGGGTTTGATAGATAATGCTTAACCTTTTCAAAAGCAATCTGACACCCTTCATCTCACTTTCCTGGATCACATTTTCGAAGTAACTTAAATATTGGATCACATTTATCGGTTAACTGAGAAATAAACCGAGCAATGTAATTCAATCTCCCTAGAAAAGCTCTTACTTCTTTTTGAGTACGTGGAGGTGGCAAATTTTGGATGGCCTTCACTTTATCCAGATCAATCTCAATTTCCCTTTTGCTAACAACAAAACCCAATAATTTTCCCGAAGTGACTCCAAAAGTGCATTTTGCCGGGTTTAGCTTGAGTTGAAACTTTCTTAGTCTTTCAAAAAGTTTCCTAGGATTCGCAATATGCTTCTCTTCTCCTTGTGACTTTGCAATCATATCATCAACATAAACCTCAATTCCCTTATGCATCATGTCATGAAACAAGATCACCATGGCTCTTTGATACGTTGCCCCAACATTCTTCAACCCAAACGGCATTACCTTATAGCAAAATGTTCCCCACATTGTAACAAATGTGGTTTTCTCCATATCTTCCGCTGCCATCTTAATCTGATTATATCCAGAGAATCCATCCATGAATGAAAACAAAGAACTCTTCGTCGTATTATCCACCAAAGTATCAATATGGGGCAAAGGGAAATTATCTTTGGGACTGGCTTTATTCAAATCTTGGTAATCGACGCGCATACGCACCTTGCCATCCTTCTTTTATACTAGAACAATGTTTGCCACCCATTATGGATATTTTGCCACCTCTAAGAATCCAGCATCAAACTGCCTCTTTACCTCCTCTTTTACCTTTAACAGCATGTCCAACCTCATTCTTCTCAATTTTGCTAAATTGGCTTGCACTCTGGCCTTAAAGGGAGCTTATGAACCACAATGTCTGGATCCAAACCCGGCATGTCTTGGTATGACCATGCAAATACATCTACATATTCTCGGAGCAAGGCTATCAATTCACCCTTTATTGATGACGACAATGTAGTCTCGATTTTAACCTCCTTTATCTCCTCACTACTTCCCAAATTTAACAATTCCAATAGCTCCTCATGAGGAAGTACTTGTTTCTCTTCTTGTTCTATTTTTCTTAATAAGTCCAGAGGTAGACCATAATCCTCAATATCTTCGTCGGCCTCAAAATCACCCGTGCAAATGGGCCTATCAAAATCAATTTCAGAATTACTGACAGGAAGGTCCTCATATTTCGCATCCGCACACCTGTAAATAGGTGGGGAAGAAACAATATAGGAAAACATATATACAATGAAAGCAAAATAAATAGCATAAATAAAAGAATATGGACACATCAATATGAAGGGGATGCATCATGTTTGTTATTTATTGGATGAAAACTTTTAGACAAAAGCCCACTACAAAAGAAATTCTTAATATCTTCGGGCAAAGATATTTAAGATTTGTTTAAAAGCATTACTTTGGAATAGACCTAAAAACTATGGGCAGCTCGGTTGCACTCCAATTGGTTAGTCTATCCTGGTGGACAAGGTCGCACCATCCAGTTAGCATTCTCACTTTCAATTCTTTCTTCCCCAGTCGTGCAGATCTCTATATCATACATCTGCTCATCGCTATTCACCTGGACTCTCTCGAAGGCTTGCTCGATCATTACGAGCACATCATCAGAATTCTTTTCTCCGAACAGAGAACCGGCTGAGTGAAAGCTGTGAAGGATAGGTGGGAATGTGATAGGCTTCAAATCAATATCCATACCCGCAAGATGGGCCATCCTCCTTCGTCGGTTCTTTTCAACTTGTTTCCTTGTCTCATGGGCCTTCGAAAGATACCCTAGGCCAAATCGATCTTTCTTTCCCACTACTTCCATTGCTCGGGCCATCCTCTAAAGATATTTTTTGAGACCTTTTCCAGCCCTGCAGCCTTTTCCCACGATAGTTCTTACCCCCAGCCTTGTGTTCTTGGACAACCTTGGTTTCAAAATTTTTCGTCCTTCAGCAACGAAAACCGCAATCACAAATTCCAAAGATCGAAAGGAACATTCTACGACATCTTTATTAGGTTCAACATAAGGAGATTCAGTAGATGTAGAGGCTATTACGACCTTTTCTCCTGATACAGTGACCAAATGCCCCTCTATCACAAATTTCAGCTTTTGGTGGAGAGACGAAGGTACAGCCCCCGCTGAATGTATCCACAGCCTTCCCAACAAGCAATTATAGGATGGATTAATATCCATGACCTGAAAGTTCACTGTATAGGTACATGGGCCTATCTCCAGAGGAACCTCAATAGTTCCCATTACATCTCTCCTAGTATCATCAAAGGCTCTGACCACTGTGCTGCTTGGCAGCATATAAGAAATATCCACTGGCAATTTGGACAGGGTTGACAAGGGCATCACATTTAATGAAGAAGCATTATCTAAAAGGACCCTTGGTAATATATGCCCTTTAAAAGTTGTAGTTATGTGGAGAGCCTTTGTTGACCTAATACTATTGGGTGGTATTTCCTCATAGCTGAAATATATATGGTCGTCTGCCGTGATGTTTCCCACCAGGCTGTCTAATTTTTCTATCGATATGTTGTTAGCCACATATTCCTGATTCAACACTCTCAACAGGGCATTTCTGTGTGGTTCCGAATTCAAAAGCAAAGATAAGATTGAAATTCTAGCTGGTTGACGTTGCAGTTGCTCAACCACGCTATACTCACTATGCTTTATGAATTTTAAGAACTCACAGGCTTCCTTCTCATTCACCGACTCTTTTATTCTGTTTATCGGGGCTGACCCTCTTTCTACTTCTTTTGACAAATCCATCTCAATATGGATTGGTTCAGTTGCTTTCTTCCCTTTGTCCATTCCTCTATCTTTTCCTACTAGGCCCTGTTCAACACTCTCGGGAGCATAACACCTTTATCTTTGTGTTAAGTGACCCACACTTGTGATATCTTGCTGACTTGAGGATCTTGGCATAACCATGCTCCAGCTTTGTTTTCCTTGTACGAAAAGGAAACAGGCAAATCAATGATTAACTTAGGCCCACTTTTCTCAACGACTGGCATAACTTTCTCCTCTGGTTCATCATAATAGATGATCAAGGGTCTTCCTATCCCGCCAGCTGCATTTTCAGTAACCTCTACTTTCTCCTCTATCTCCTCGTAAAATTGGGCCTCCCCATCATCCATCATCTTTTGGACTTTAGCCAGAAAGTCCCCGCAGTCTGTTATGATATGACCTCCTCAATTATGGAACAGGCACCAATTCTGCACCCTCTTTGCAACCATTTTTAATCTGTCTGCATCCCCCACCATTCCTACCTTAACCATCTCAACCCATACTGTCAACATTGGAGTCTTGACTTCCTTGGCATCCTTTTTTACCCTTCTGACTTTCCTTGTCCATACTATATTTACCTGATTCTCCGCATGATCTGGCAATGGATTCCCCGTTACGTTCGGCCCATTCTTTGCCCCAAACTTCACAACTCCGACGTTGATCAGGCTTTGGACTTTCTTTTTAAAGGCCAGGCAATCTTCAGTCAAATGTCCTTGAATTCCTGCATGGTACGCACAGTTAGTGTTTGCATTGTACCACCTTGGATATGGCGGTGTCAGAGGTTTGAGGTACACGGGTGCAACAAGTTGACCCTGCAATAGTTTGGGGTTTTTGATCGTTCCTTGGTGGACGTTGGTCATTGTGCCCGACTCTCTGAGTGTTTGGGACAGTGTTCCGGGGAAGGTTTATTTGTGGGGATATGTCATTTGGAAATGACTGTTGTGGTATATTGGTATAAAGAAAGGGATTTTGGGTAAGGTGGTTCACATTAGGGTAGTAAGAATTATACCTCGAGTAAGGTGTATAGGGTGTAGGAGGTACATAAGATGTGGTAGGAGCATAGGGTCTTGGTGGTGTATATGGTGTGGGAGATGTATGTGGGTATTGGTTGATACTAACTGCATGGGTCTCCTCTTTCTTGCTGGTAGGGAATACCTTTTTCGGAGTTGAAGACTCCCCCCCTTCTATTTTCCCATTCTTAATGGCCGACTCTATCATCTCCCCAGATATTACCATGTCTGCAAAGTCCTTGGTGGCACTCTCCACCAATTTATCATAATAGGGTACTTTCAAGGTGTTGATAAAAAGCACTGTAGTTTCTTTGCTAGTTAAAGAGGATTGCACTTTTATGGCCAGATCCCTCTATCTTTACGAGTATTTTTTGAAACTCTCAGTGGTCCTCTTGACCATGTTATGTAGCGAAAACCTATCAGGTACCATGTCTGATACATGCTTATAATACTCCATGAAAGCCCTGGCTAAATTCGTCCATGAATGAATCTTGGCATGACTCAGTTGATTGTACCATCGGGTTACAGACCCTGTCAAGCTATCTTGGAAACAATGGATAAGCAATTTCTCAATATTATCGTGCCCCGTCATTCTTCTGCAGTACATGGTCAGATGAGCTGATGGGTTGGTAGTCCCATTATTTTTTTCAAAGTCTGGTACTTTGAACTTTGGGTGAATTACTAGATCGTGTACTAAGCTCATCTCTTTGGCATCTAGACTGCCAAATAACTCCGCCCCTTCAATGGCCCTCAGCCTCACCTCCAGCAGTTGATATTTTTTTTGTGATTCTGCCATTTCGACCCTCTCCAGCTTAGTCATCTTTGCTTTTTCCTTTTCAGCTAGTTCCTCAAAGTCTGGAACGTTAACATCATTTGAGTCAGCTCCCATATTACCCTTTTCGTGAACATAGTTCTGTGTCTCAGCAGTTGGCTGGATATAAACATAGGAGGCTGCCCCAATTGGCACCTCTTGGCCCTTTTGCTGTAAGTTTTCAGGTTGATCCTCTTCAATTACCATCTTTTTCCCGGTGATCGAATTATCTCCCGGTCTTTTTTGTTTCATCATGGCACTCATCATTTCCATGAGTTTAGTCATCTATTCTCGTGACTCCTCCTAAGATTTAGCTAACTGTTCCTGCAGTTCCCTTTGAGTTCTTTCCATTCTTTCAATTCTAGCAAGCTGATCATTTTCCATATCTTTGGCTTGAGATCGAGTATTGTAAGGGTGTCGGAAATCCGATTCTTTCTGAGTGCGACCAATTGTACCTTTTGTTTTGAAAACCAAGAATTAGAATTTATTGACACATCTTTTTTCTGTTTTATAAAAAATGAATGAATGAATGTATGACTAAATGTGAATGAATGAATCAAATAAAATGGATATATACATGACTACGTATATGAATACGAAAAAATGAATGAATGAACAAGTGAAATGAATAAATAAGTGGTTAAGTGTATGAATATGAATGAATGAACAAGTAAAAAGAATAAATAAGTGGTTAAGTGTATGAATATGAATGAATGAACAAGTAAAAGGAATAAATAAGTGGACAAGTGTATGAACATCAACGAATTTCAAAAATGAATGATTATAAATATGAGTAAATGTACAGATGAACAAACAAAATATATAAAATATGAATGCATTTGAATGTATTGGCCCTGAGATAATTTCAACCGGACGGTCTTTCATTGATTTCCTGGAACTAAATACATCACAAATAGAATAAAAAGATCACTGCCTAAGATAAGTCCGTAATTCGCCTTTCAAAGTGCTATTACAAAATTAGTCCTATAGTGACTTCCTCGGATCTTGGACTTTATTTCACAGTCTCCTTTTGATTGCCCTACTCTTCAATCTGACCCCTACTTGTTCACGGCCCCTTGACACGTCAGTAGAAGCATCAAAGTGTAAGCTTTCGTTAGCTTGCTTCTCCAGTTGATTGGCTCGGGCTTCCTCATGCTCCCATTCCCCGAAAGTCTTGAGGTTTTTGACTCGGGCTCTCTCTTTCCAGTAGTTATTCTCCTTCTTGAGGTTTTTGACCTCATGCTCCCATTCCCCGAAAGTCTTGAGGGTCCCCTCAAATTTGAGCTCAAAGCGGTACCTCTTGTTCTCCAAATATAATTCTCGAAGATCGCCCTTAGCAGTGTCCCTTTCTCTCTTGATCTTTTCCTTTTCTCTTTCTCGAGCTGATTCCCTATTCTTCATGTCCTCAAGCTCTTCTTGTAGTCAGGAAAACTCCTTACTCATCTGGACCTTTTCTTTTTCAAATTCCGTCCTTGCGATTTCTAGCTCTGATGGCATTTCCCTTGGTGGCGGATTCATTAACTGGACCTCTTCCCCATCTGATGTCAAAAACCTATCATTAACCCTTAATTCCCTCCATACCAGGTAATCAGGTGTGACGATGTCAGCATATCTAGCCACTTTTATTAGGTGAGTTTTCTTGCTTGCTTCAATCACTGCCCGCACTTTTCCAGAATATTCGTCTTCTCCATAATTGAACTCTGATGATCCTAGATTATGAGTCACGGGTGTGAATTACTGAGATTCAACCCGTCTTTGCACCAACAAAGGCACATAACCCACAGACCCCCCAAATTTCGAGTAGTGGAACTCCCGAGTGGTCCCCATATTTGTACATAATCGGCATAAGAACCATCCATGGAGCTCTCCAAGTCACTATCTCCCCTTTTAGATTTCGGAACATGTTGACCCATTTCTCTTCATCTCCCTCTTCAGGCCAATCATTTCGAAGGAATTCCCTAATCGAAACTAAAGACTTCATGTATGGTTTAAAGGAAACCTCTTCTATCTTCCAAAACTGACTTTGACTCCAAATATAAAGGAGTTGCACACACCCCTTGATTCTCCCTTGCCCTTCCCTTTTACAAAAATTCAAAGATCGGATAGTTTCAACTATGATGGCCGAAGATAGGTTGATATTCTGTTCCAACTTTTCAAAGAAATCAAACAAGGCTATATCGACATGACCCAATATCTTGAGGAATATGATTAATCCGTAGATGGCTAGAGCGAAGATGTCCCTGGCTTTTTCTTTGTCGGAATAACCCAATATCAACAATCGGAGAGTTTCACATGGAATGCATCCATTTTTCTACTTTGTATCCACATGACTCTCAACCCATGTTGTATCCATTCTTGTGATCCTAGCCACTTTCCTCTTAAAACCTGAAGGTTTCACTTTCTTCTAATATACCCGATCAGGATTAGGACATTCAATACATAACAGTGCTGAATATTCTTCAATCAGTGGGGTCATATCCTCATTGTTAAAAGTAAAACATCTATAAGCAGGATTCTAAAACTGTACCATAGCCTGAATCAACCCATTATTGACCCGAATCGGAATTAAGAGTGCTAAATCTCCATATTTCTGAGTGAAGGCTTCTTTCTCTGATACGTTCCATTGATTCCAAATGTAGGCTAACCCTCGAAGATTATTCTGTCTGAAATCCACTTTGACCCATTCCGGCAACACTGACACATAATATTTCTTCAGGCAATCACCATCCTCCCTCTGATCTTTTTTTTGACTGTGCCCTGACTACTGCATGATCTTCTATCACTGAAATAACATGACACTCCATGAAAGTCCTTTGGGTTGATGACTATCCCGGGGCCAATAAACTCCAAGTGTATGATGATGTCTATGATGCATGTCAAAAGAAAAAAAAAAAGAAATAAATAAATTAGTAAAGAAATGAATTCAAAAATATAACATAAATAACAACATGCTTTAGAAAATGTCCAGAAAATTTTAACAGATCTTCGGCATTACGACGCCTTTGGGACAAAATAATAAATTTATTACGAGCGATATGATGTTCGTTCATTATCACCCAATTTGTCAAATCTAACATATAGAAAGATGGTAAAAGATTGGAAATGTTCCTCCATGTGTTCTTAGACTTCGGGTATCTAACAGAAATCCAGCATGGCTTCGTCTAGGTTCACTATATGAAGGTGAATCGGTTCTAAGGCCTTGAACTGTTCCTCACTGTCATATATGAAGGCTATTAAGGCACCCCGATAAAAGCGAGTTCAATTCGTTAGAGTATATTTTCCTATACCCGTACGAAGGATTATCACGAAGGCATTAGGTACTTTATACTCTGAAAGTGTTTCACTAGCCCATACGGAGGACCATCACGAAGGCGTAGTTACTTTACTCCAACTTAAGGGGACAGAACCCGGGTAGAGAGTTCATGTTATGCAAATGCAAATATAGTGTGTGTGGAGGAACAAAACAAACATGTCACCACCTATTCTACACCCCTTATTCTAAATACCCCACTAAAATCAAACAATGTAAAGCATCGGTCAAGCAAACATATAAATATACGTAACAAAATAACCAGAGAACAAATAATAATATGCATGCATATGAAGATGGGCATATTTAAAACATTTTATTATTTTCAAAATTCTCTTTATTATTTTAAAATATGGGAATTAAAATTAAATACCAATTAAACCGACAAAATTGAGACTTAGATGACACACAGATATTTCTAGGACTGACTCTCTAAAAAGTCCCCAGTAGAGTCGCCAAGTTGTCGATACGTGATCCCGATCGCGGGGCATCCATTCCAGTGAGGGGGAAAACAGAAGCAGAGGAAAAGACGACTTAATTCCTTTATGTTGAAATAAAAGGTCAAGGGTATGAAAACGGTCTCGTAAAAAGACATGGAGTCGCCGCCAATCTTTTTTAGCTACGTGTGATCAGCCACCTATTAAAACCGGTTTTTAAAACATTTTAAAATTAATTCAAACATTTTTAAAACTAATTTCAAGTCTGCGTTATACACCAGAGAAATCAAAAAAGCGGGTTCGGGAGTCGGTTACGTGCGGGGAAGGATTAGCGCCCCCACAATGCGCATATAAATCGGTACCTTATTAATCATGTGTTATCTCAAGTCTCGGTAAAAAGTTGGTTTTTAATTTAGTATTTCAAGTTATTTCCCAATTTTTTAAGAAAAATAATTCCATTTTTAATTGAAAATGATCCGGAATTTCTTGATTCATAATTTTCCTATATTCCCCGAAAAAATCGGTAAAATATAGAAATTTTTATTCATTTGGAAAACTTTCCGAATCATTCTCGTTTTTTGAAAGAAAGATATTCCTTTATTAATGATAATTGATGATATTCCCTCCGGCAAACCCGGTAGAGAACTCATGAATTATTTTAACTCGGGAATATCTTTATTTTTATTGAAAATCATTATCTTTTTCAAAACATTTAAAAATATGAACATGAACATATATGACATAAATAAAATGACATGGCAAAGTCTAGATAATATAATGCAACTTAAATGATATGACATAATTTAAATGGCATAGTATATTCTAGGTGAAATGAAAAATCCTAAGTATCATGGTATATTCTAAATGAGATAAAATGATTTAAATGACATGGAAATTTTAAATGATATGGCATATTATAAATAAAATAACCTAAATGACATGGAATATGATCTAAATAACAAAAAAATGACATGAAACATAAAATAATGCTATCATAAAATATGCATGAAAATAAAATACAAATGCATGAACATAGTACATGCTAAATAATGTGATAAAATTAAATGACTAAATAAAAAAATATGGGATATCATGAAATATTCAAAATCATATGACAAACAATATAAGATCATAAAATGTGAATCAAAATAATAATAATACCATGGAAAATATCATAGCAAAAGTCACACATTTAAATAAAATGCATGAACATGGAAAATGCAATGCATGAAAATGTATTTTTTCCTCTAAATAAAGAAATCCATATATCTAAAAAGATATCTGGCTACCTTAGGAAAATATGTCAAATTAGATTTTCTAGAAAAACAAAACTTTGTGATTGTTTGAAAACAATTTTGTGGAAAAACTTGAATAAAGATTAAAAATCTTTACCAAACCCTTTTGAAATGGCTCTAATTTCCTAAGTTTAAAATCCCGGACTTGACTGCCCTTAACCCGAGATTTATAAAATCAATTTTAAAGTTTAAAAAGGCTTAGAAACTACCCTAACACAGTAGCTAAAGCTTCTACCCAACCCCCCCTCTAAATGCCTTAGCCAAATTCAACCATTATTCCTCTTTTGATTTCAAATCTACCTCTACTGTCCGGTTTTGTCACACGATTTTTTTGCCTATTTTTAAAAATTCAAAAAATATAAAAAAATACTGGAGACTCATAACATGTAAAAATACATGAGAAACAATTGGCTTAATTTTCTGATTAAAGATGACTGCCCAGAAAAATTAGAGAAGTTCGAGTATTGGGTGAAAAAAAACTGTTTTGTCGAAACACATTTTTTGCCTTTGATAAATTCATTCAAAAATCAAAGTAGAAATTGTTGGATATCCTAAAGACCTAAGGACAATAGCTAAAACATTTAAAAACCTTGGACAAAAATTGGCTAAGTAAAAAAAATCACAAAGCTAGAATAATCAATTTGACAACCCTTTAATTTTCCACAAGTATGCTCAAGAGAGCATGACTTTGAGCCATTGATTGACCTAAGTCATAAATCATGTGGCCCGGTTTTAAATTAATTTTCCACAAGTATGCTCAAGTGAGCATGACTTTGAGCCATTCATTGGCCTAAGTCATAAATCATGTGGCATGACATGGAATGCATGAAAATACAGCAAAGTGAATGCATGAAATGCATGGTTTAAAGTCTAGTGATATGGAAAATGCATGGCATAAATAACCTAAATGCCTAGCATGAGTTTGCATGACAATAAATGCTATCCTAACTTAATATACATGACCTAGTGTCTAAATGACATGGCAAATGACATGGGAATAATGAAAATTGCCTAGTGCCTAAATGACATGGGAAATGACATGGCATATGAAAATGGCCTAATGTCTAAATGTCATGGAAAAACAACATGGCATATGAAAATAGCCTAATGCTTAAATGACATGTAAATTGACATGGAATAATAAAAATGGCCTGAAGCTAAATGACATGTGAAATGACATGGCATATGAAAATGGAGTAATGTCTAAATGTCATGGAAAAACAACATGGCATATGAAAATAGCCTAATGCTTAAATGACATGTAAAATGACATGGAATAATAAAAATGGCCTAAAGCTAAATGACATGTGAAATGACTTGGCATATGAAAATGGCCTAATGTCTAAATGTCATTGAAAAATAACATGGCATATGAAAATGGCCTAATGCTTAAATGACATGTAAAATGACATGGAATAATAAAAATGGCCTAAAGCTAAATGATATGTAAAATGACATGGCATATGAAAATGGCCTAAAGTTTTAATGACATGGTATATGAAAATGGCCTAAAGTTTAAATGGCATGTAAAATGACATAGAATAATAAAATGACCTAAACTTAAATGAAATGGAATAATAAAAATGGCCTAAAGCTAAATGACATGTAAAATGACCTAGATGTCTAAATGAAATAGCAAATATCATGGCCTAGAAAAATGACCTAAAGCTTAGAGAAAATACACATGGCCAAATGGCCTAGGAACCAAAGTGTTGTGAGAAATGTCATGTAAAATGACCTAACTAAATGCTATGGAAGATGATATGAAAAATGGAAATGGCCTAAACTATATGACAATAGCCCCAAGATGCAAAAATATGACACGAGTCAAAAGAACAAGATAGATAGCAAGCCACCCTAACCATTATCACTTGATTTTCATCAAGATCATGAAGCCTAACCATTGTTTTATTTATTTTTTTGAAAAGCAAGAAAAACAAGAAAGATGTAAAAAAATGGTAGGAAATCACATGGAAAATAAGAAATAAAGCTTGAGGAAGAAGAAGAAAAAATGTAGTAGCAATGGTAGAATGGCTACCTTAACAAAAGCTTTCTTTCTTTTTTTTCAAAAACCTTTTCTTTTCTCCATTAGCTACTGACTTTTTTTTCTCAAATGATCAGCCACTTAAGGAAAAATAAAACATTCCCCCCTCTCTCATGCTTGGCCGATTGGCCCTCCAACCATTGGATGAATTTTGCACTTTTTCTCCTCCAATTTTGGCCCTTAGATTAGGATCTTTTGATGACACAATAAAAATACCTTCTTGCCAATTGATTGTAGCCCTTAAGATGTGTACTCAGCCCTTCTAATAAGTTCAGCCTTAGATGAAATAAGGAAACAATCCCATGCACTCCCTTGCTTGGCCAAATGGCCTTTGGATGAGTTGTGCTCATCTTTCTTCTTCCATTCTTTGTCATTGGATGAGGACAACATAAAAATGGCATCTTGTACATTAAATCCAGCCCTTAACATGTCTATTCATCCCTTGTAGATGGCCTAAGCCATTGGATGAAAAGAGACAATCCCATGCACTCCTTTGTTTGGCCGAATGGATGCCCACCTTTGGATGAATTGTGCTCAACTTTTTTCTTCCATTCTTGGCCATTAGATGAGGGTTCTTTCATGAAAAATAAAAATGTCATCTTTGCATTTAAACTTGGCCATTGTATGGTGCATTCTACTTTTCTACAAGGCACCTAAGCCATTGGATGGAGAGGGGACCATTTGCAAGGTACTAGTGGAAGCATTTTGAGCTTGATAGTGAGTAAGGAATTAAATTGATCAAGCTTCCATCTTCTCCTCTATGCTGGCAGACCAAGGGAGAAATTATCTCAGCAAATCTTTCATCTTTCGTGTTTTTCTTAATTAAAAATTGTCCCCTTTCGGTTTCTTCGGTAAAATGACCTTTTTGACCCCCAAACCTAAATAAATAGAAAACGGACTCCAAATTCAAATTTTATTGTTTTTCAATACTTCTGAAACAATATAAAATTGAATTCTGGAAGTTTTCAAAATTTTTCGAGTCCATTTGCTATTTATTTTGGATTTATTTCCAAAATTACCCCTTAATGCACCCAAATTTTTTTTATTTTGTAAACGAGCTCCGAATCCAGATTTTTCTTCACTAATCTCTTCCAAATAATTTAAAAGTGTGATCTGGAAGTTTTCAATATTTTTGGAGCTCATTTGCTATTTTTTCAGGTTTATCTTCTTGAATTTTTGCATAGAGGACCCAGGATTTGGCCATTTTGCAAACGAACTCCGAATTTGAATTTTCTTCCGCCAATATCTTTCAAATAATTTAATAATGAGATCTGCAAATTTTCAAAATTTTTGGAGCTCATTTGCTATTTTTTCGGGATTTATCTTTTTGAATTTCTACATAGTGGGCTCAGGATTTGGCCATTTTGCAAACGAACTTCGAATACGGATTTCCTTTCTCCAATCTCTTCCAAATAATTTAAGAATGAGATCTGCAAATTTTCAGAACTTTTGGAGCTCATTTGGTATTTTTCTCAAATTTTCCAATTTTGCCCTTTTGCCTCCGAAACCCGATTTTGCCCAAAACAAGTTTGATTTTCATATTTTCTTTTTTGAGGTTTTTGTCCTATATTGAATTGGAGTTGGTTCAAAAATGCCCAATTTGTACGATCAAATTCCCTTCCGTTTTGATTTTTCCTCTTTTCAGTATCGGGAATTTCCTCGTTTTTTTCATTTATCCTCCAATCAGCTCTTTTCTCAGAATTACTTCAAACTGAGCCTTTTGCTATCCTTGTTTAACCATTCCTCATCAATTAGGGGCTTTAGTTTTACCCAATCAGGCCATTTCTGCAATTTTCCTAAACAAATGTAAACTTTGGATATCTCTACCAGAGGCTTTGGCTATCACCACCAAAGACTTGTTAACTTTTAAAACTGAAAAACTCTGGATATCTCTATTAGAGGCTTTGTTTATCACCACCAAAGACTTGTTCATTGTTTAAAACTGTAAAACTCTGGAAACTTGTGCTTGGAGGTCTTAAGAATGGTGTCCGGAGGTCTTCTCTATGATTTAAAAAGAAAAACTATGCCTAGAGGTCTTAGGAATAGTGCCCGGAGGTCTTATCCATGATTTAAAGAGAAAAATACCTTGAAGACGGTCCCAAGGCTCGACTCATTTGAGAAGCAAAATGAATTCAATTTAAAACAAAAGAAAATACCTCGACGATGGTCTCGGGGCTCGACTCATTTGATAAACAGAATGAATTTAATTTAAAACATAAGGAAATACCTCGATGATGGTCTCGGGGCTCGACTCATTTGATAAAACAGAATGAATTCGATTTAAAACATAATGAAATACCTCGACGATGGTCTCAGGGCTCGACTCATTTGATAAAACAAAATGAATTCGATTTAAAACAAAAGGAAACACCTCGACGATGGTCTCGGGGCTCGACTCATTTGATAAAACAGAATGGATTCGATTTAAAGCATAAGGAAATACCTCGACGATGGTCTTCGGGCTCGACTCATTTGATAAAACAAAATAAATTTGATTTAAAATAAAAGGAAATACCTCGTTGATGGTCTCGGGGCTCGACTCTTTTGATAAAACATAATGAATTCGATTTAAAACAAAAGAAAATACCTTGACGATTGTCTCGGGGCTCGACTCATTTGATAAAACAAAATGAATTCGATTTAAAACAAAAGGAAATACCTCGACGATGGTCTCGGGGCTCAACTCATTTGATAAAACAGAATGTTCGATCTAGAACGAAAGGAAATACCTCGACGATGGTCTCGGGGCTCGACTCACTTGATAAAACAGAATGAATTCGATTTAAAACAAAAGGAAATACCTCGACGGTGGTCTCGGGGCTCGACTCATTTGAGAAGCAGAACGAGTTCAATTTGGGGAAGCCAAAGTTTTCCTGATTCCTGCAGTGTTAGCTCAATGCAATGATGAGAATGACATGCTTTGCAAATGCTTGTATGTTTCCTAATGATGAATGCAATCAAATGATTGTGTCATGATTTCTAATCCATGGTTTCTTTGAGGTTCACAGATTATCTAACTTCATGATGGAGTCTTCAATTGCTCACTGATGCCCAACTTAAGGAACCCTTTACTCAAGATAAATTGTCAAACAGTCCCCAGTTTCTGACTTCGCTAAAATTCACAAATTTCTGACTTCATGACGGAGTCTCCAACACATTCATTGTTTTCCTCTACTTGGTGAACTTTCCAAACCTTTTCTAATATTTAAATCTATTCCTTAGTAATACTCTGAAATCCTTTTATTTAAAGATTTTTATGTTTACTAATCATTATTCAATTTAATAACAAACAAAATGCATCTTAAAAATGTATGAAAGAAAGTATGAAACAAGCAAATGTCATAAAAGGGATAACAAAAATTTATTGTAACAAAATGTTTTAAAAAGATAAAAGTGGATATCAAGGATATAAGAAACAAATGTAAAGTTATAGGTTGTAGATGCCCCGGATGAGGAATATCTTGGACCCCTCCTTTTTCAAATCATCTTAAATTTCTCTTGAATGAGCAATTTACTTGGGTAATCTCTCGACTTCCGTAGTTATGTCAGGCTGAGTTGTTCCCCTTTTCTTCTGATTTTCAAATATTTTTCCCCCTTTACACGAAGCATTGATTCAATCTTTAATCAGTACTTGAGCCGTCCTTTGCGGGTTTTCAACTCAAGTGTCCCCCATTCAGTATTAAGTAGCCCTTTCCTGGTTTTCGACTTAAACCTCTCCCTTTTCGTTCTCTTTTTTTTTCTTCTTGTATTCTATCATGCATTTGAGAATTCTAACGCTTCCAAGGTAAAAATGTCAATTCAAAAGATGGGATGAATTTTGAGAAAAACCTTCCAAATTAAATACCCATGCTTGATCAAAATGGACTTTCTAAGCACGTAATGTAGGCCAAGGTTCAAGTTTAGAAAGAAAGGATAAATAGGCCCAAAGTGTGTTTAAGGGTGATTGGATCAAGGATCATTTCCTGAGGAGAATTCATTCTTGAAACATTTTTTCCCTTTTTTTTTTTTTGGATTGCTGGCTTTCATTTTCCATTCTTTGATTTCACATTTTCCAGTAGCTCTCTTTTTTTGCCATGATTTTTGATTATTTTTTCTCATATTTGCCCTCTAGTGTAGAGGGTGATCCTTGATCAGGGTTCAAAGAAAGAAATAATTCCTAAGGCTCAAAGGGGTGACTAGGGATAATTTTTTCTTAGTGCGGGATATGAAAGATGGCCATTTATCATTCCAAGCATGAACATTCTCTTTGAAAAGCAATTCTCAAGGGAGATAGATATATAGAATTTCTATTTTTACAGTTGGAATTATTCGAATTCCCATGTGCATAGCATCACACTTTTTTTTTCTTTTTTTTTTCTTCAAGCGTAATACTTCTTCAATTCATCAGCATTCACAGGATTTCTGAAATCATCCCATCCATTCGAATTAGAATCAATACTCCTCTAGAAAAAGCTCTTTTTACTATATAGGGTCCTTTCAAATTTGGTGCCCATTTTCCTCGCAAATCCTTCACTATAGGGAGAATTTTTCTCAATACTAACTCCCCCTCTCGGAACTGTCTGGGATGAACCTTCTTGTTGTGGGCTCGAATCATCCTTTTTTGATACAATTGCCCATGACAAATTGCCTTTAATCTTTTCTCCTCGATGAGATTCAGTTGTTCATAACGAGCTTTAATCCATTCTGCCTCTTCTAGGCCAACCTCCTTCAAAACATGAAGTGAAGGAATCTCAACTTCAATAGGTAACATTGCTTCCATACCAATACCAAAGAAAACGGCGTTGCCCCTGTAGATGTGTGAACCGAAGTGCGATATACGTGAAGAGCAAAGGGCAAGATCTCATGCCAATCCTTGTACACATCAGTCATCTTCTCGACAATCTTCTTGATGTTTTTGTTGGCTGCTTCTACTGCCCTGTTCATCTTCGAACGAAAAGGTACCAAATTGTGATGCATGATCTTGAACTGAGTACATACCTCTCTCATCGTCTTATTATTCAGATTGAGAGCAGCATCTGAAATAATTTTTGCTGGCAATCCATATGGCATATGATTTCATTCTTAACAAATCTGCATACCACCGACTTCGTTACATTCGTATAAGAAGCAGCTTCCACCCACTTTGTGAAATAATCTATGGCCACCAGGATGAAGTGATGTCCATTTGAAGCTTTCAGGGTAATAGGTCCAATCATATCCATTCCCAACAGTGAAAATGGCTATGGTGCTGTCATGACATGCAATGGCGATGGCAGCACGTGAATCTTATCTGCATAGATCTGGCATTTATGGCACTTCCGGGAATAACTGATACAATTTCCTTCCATCGTCACTCAATAATATCCTGCCCTCGTAATTTGCTTAGCAATCATGTGACCATTGGCATGAGTGCCACATATCCCTTCATGGACTTCCTCTATGATTCTCCGAGCTTCGGTAGACCCAACACATCTCAATAGGACTTGGTCTTTCCCTTTCTTGTAGAGAATCTCACTTCTAGAACAAAACCCATTGCTAGCCTTCTCAGAGTCCTCTTGTCATTTTTTGTTGCCTGTTCTGGATACTGTTGATTCTTGATGTACTGCAAGATGTCGTTATACCAAGGGAGACCATCTACTTCTTCTTCATTACTCAAACAATGGGTAGGATATTCATATATGCTCATCTTGATCGGCACAACTTTCGCCCCTTCATTCACTTTAAACATTGATGACAAAGTAGCCAGAGCATCTGCCATTCGGTTTTCTTCTCGAGGGAAGTAATTGAAAGTCACTTCTTCAAACTCCTCCAATAAAATCAGTATGAGTTCTCGGTATTGGATGAATTTTGTATCTCGAGTTTCCCATTCTTCGCGTAACTGGTATATCACTAGGGCTGAATCTTCGAAAACCTCTAGTTATTTTATCTTTCTATCTGCGGTAGCACGAAGGCCCATTGTACATGCCTCATATTCTGCAGTATTGTTTGTACAATCAAAATCCAATCTAGCAGTGAAAGGATAATAATCTTCTTTTGTGGATATGAGGACTGCACCAATTCTGTGCCCCATGGCATTGGATGCCCCATCAAAGTACATCTTCCAGACTTTCTTCTTCGGGGGATTCTCATCTGCTTGTGAAACATACATCAAATCTTTATCTGGGAAATCGAAGTTCAACTGTTCATAATCTTCCCCTGTCCGACTTGCTAAAAATTCAGCCACTGCGCTGCCCTTGATAGCTTTCTGACTTACATATACAATGTCGTACTCTGACAACAAAACCTGCCATCTCGCCGTCCTCCCTGACAAAGAAGGTGCTTCCAACATATACTTAATTGGATATAGCTTGGCGGTCAACCACGTCGTGTGGTACAACATGTACTGTCTGAGCCTTCGAGCAGTCCAAGCTAAGGCATAACATAGCTTTTCTACCGATGAATACTTCAGCTCATAGTCTATGAACTTCTTGCTGAGGTAGTAAATTGCTTGTTCTTTCTTCCTAGTCTCATCATGTTGCCCCAAGACACAACTCATGGATCTCTCAAATACTGATAAATACAGTATCATTGGTTTATCTAGAACAGATGGAATTAAAACTAGTGGGTTTGATAGATAATGCTTAACCTTTTCAAAAGCGATCTGACACCCTTCATCCCATTCTCCTAGATCACATTTTCGAAGTAGCTTAAATATTGGATCACATTTATCGGTTAACTGAGAAATTAATCGAGCAATGTAATTCAATCTCCATAGAAAACCTCTTACTTTTTTTTGAGTACGTAGAGGTGGCAAATTCTGGATTGCCTTCACTTTATCCGGATCAATCTCAATTTCCCTTTTGCTAACAACAAAACCTAATAATTTCCCCGAAGTGACTCTAAAAGTGCATTTTGCCGGGTTTTGCTTGAGTTGAAACTTTCTTAGTCTTTCAAAGAGTTTTCTAAGATTTGCAATATGCTCTTCTTTTCCTTTTGACTTTGCAATCATATCATCAACATAGACCTCAATTCCCTTATGCATCATGTCATTAAACAAGGTCACCATGGCCCTCTGATATGTTACCCCAGCATTCTTCAACCTAAACAACATTACCTTGTAGCAGAATAATCCCCATTTTGTAACAAATGTGGTTTTCTCCATATCTCCCGGTGCCATCTTAATCTGATTATATCCCGAGAATCCGTCCATGAAAGAAAACAAAGAACTCTTCGTTGTATTATCCACCAAAGTATCAATGTGGGGCAAAGGGAAATTATCTTTGGGACTGGCTTTGTTCAAATCTCTGTAATCGACGCACATACGCACCTTGCCATCCTTCTTTGGTACTGGAACAATGTTTGCCGCCCATTCCGGATATTTTACCACCTCTAAGAATCCAGCATCAAACTGCTTCTTCACCTTCTCTTTTACCTTTAACAGCATGTCCGGCCTCATTCTTCTCAACTTTTGCTGAATTGTCTTACAATCTGGCCTTAAAGAGAGCTTATGAACCACAATATCTGGATCCAAACCCGACATGTCTTGGTATGACCATGCAAATACATCTACATATTCCCAGAGCAAGGCTATCAATTCACCCTTTATTGATGACGACAATGTAGTCCCAATTTTAACCTCTTTTATCTCCTCACTACTTCCCAAATTTAACAATTCCAATAGCTCTTCATGAGGAAATACTTGTTTCTCTTCTTGTTCTATTTTCCTTAATAACTCCGAAGGTAGACCATGATCCTCAGTATCTTCATTGCCCTCAAAATCACCTGTACAAATGGGTCTTTCAAAATCAATTTCAGAATTACTGACAAGAAGCTCCTCATATTCCGTATTTGTACACCTGTAAATAGGTGGGGAAGAAACAATATAGGAAAACATATATACAATGAACGCAAAATAAATAGCATAAATGAAAGAATATGGACACATCAATATGACAAAAATGCATCGTGTTTATTATTTATTGAATGAAAATATTTAAACAAAAGCCAATTACAGAACAATTCTTAATATCTCTGGGCAAAGATAATTAAGATTGTTTTTAAAGTATTATTTCGGAATAGACCTAAAGACTATGGGCAGCTCGGTTGCACTCCAATTGGTCAGTCTATATCCTGGTGGACAAGGTCGCACCATCCAGTCTACATTCTTACTTTCTATTTCTTCCTCCCGAGTCATGCAGATCACTATATCCTGTATCTGCTCACCCTTATCCATATTGAACTTCTCAAAAGCTTGCTCGATCATTACAAGTACATCATCTGAATCCTTTCCTCCGAATAGAAAATCGGCTGAGTGAAAGTTGTGAGGGATTGGTGGGAAAGTCATAGGTTCCCACTCAATATCCATACCCGCGAGACGGGCCATTCTCTTTTTTCAGTTCTTTTCAACTTGTTTCCTCTTTTCATGGGCCTTTGGAAGATATCCTAAGCCAAACCGGTCTTTTTTTCCCACCACTTCCACTGCTCGGGCCATTCCTTGAAGATATTTTTTGAGACCTTTTCCATCCCAGCAGCCTTTTCCCACGGTAGTTCTTACTCCCAACCTTGTATTCTTGGACAACTTCGATTTTGGAATTCTTCGTCCTTCAGCGATGAATACTGCATTTACGAACTCTAAAGATCGAAAGGAACATTCTACAGCGCCTTCGTCTGGCTCAATGTAAGGGGAACCAGTAGATGCAGAGGCTATGATGTCCTCTCTCCCGATACAGTGACCAAATGTCCCTCTATCACGAATTTCAGCTTTTGGTGGAGAGATAAGGGTACAGCCCCTGCTGAATGTATCCAAGGCCTCCCAACAAGCAGTTGTAGTTTGGGGTAATATCCATGACTTGGAAGTTCACCTTATAGGTAGAAGGACCTATATCCATTTGGACCTCGATAGTTCCCATTACCTCCCGTCTAGTTCCATCAAAAGCTCTAACCATCGTGCAACTGGCTAGCATATAAGAAATATCCACTGGCAATTTGGATAGGGTTTCCAAGGGCATCACATTTAATGAAGAACCGTTATCCAAAAGGACCATCGATAGTATGTGCCCTTTGCAAGTGGTTGTTATATGAAGAGTATTTGTTGATCCAATACCATTGGATGGTATTTCATCATAACTAAAATAGATGTGATCATCTGTTGCAATGTTTTCCACCAGTTTATCTAGTTTTTCCACCGATATGTTGTTAGCTACGTATGCCTGATTCAAAACTCTCAAAAAGGCATTTTGGTGTGGCTCCGAGTTCAGTAGCAAAGATAGGATTGAAATCCTTACTGGTTGACGCTGCAATTGCTTAACCACATTATACTCACTATGCTTTATGAACTTTAAAAACTCGCAAGCCTCATTTTCATTCACTGGCTCTTTTATCTTGTTAACCGAGGCTGACCCCCTCGCTACTTCTATTGACGAATCCATCTCAATATGGATTAGTTCAGCTGCCTTCTTCCCTTTATCCATTCCTCCATCCTTCCTCGTTCATCCCTGTTCAACAACCTTAGAGGCATAACACCTTCAACTTTGTGTTAAGTGCCCTAAACCTATGATCTCTTACTGACTCAAAGACCCTGGCATGACCATGTTGCAGTCATACTTCCACGGTGCTGCTGTGCTTTCCTTGTATGAGAAGGAATAAGGCAAATCTATGATTAACTTAGGCGCAATTTCCTCAATAACCGGCATAACTTTCTCTTCTGGTTCATCGAAATAGATAATCAAAGGTCTTCTTATTTCGTAGCCAGCTACATTCTCAATAACCTCTACTTCCTTCTCTATTTCTTCGTAAAACTGGGCCTCCCCCTCATCTATCATCTTTTGGACTTTAGCCAGAAAGTCCCCGTAGTCCTGTATGATATGACCTCTACATTTATGGAATGGCACCAATTCTGCATCCTCTTTGCAACCATTTTTAAACTGTCTGTATCCCCCACCATTCCTGCCTTAACCATCTCGACCCATACTGTTAACATTGGAGTCTTGACTTCACCGACATTTATTTTTATCCCTCTGACTTTCCCTGTCCATACTATATTTACCCGATTCTCAGCATGATCCGACAATGGGTTCCCCGCTACATTTGGCCCATTCTTTGACCCAAATTTCACAACTCCGGTATTGATTAAACTTTGGACTTTTTTTTTAAGGCAATGCAACCCTCAGTTGAATGCCCCTGAATTCCTGCGTGATATGCGCAGCTATATTTGCATTGTACCACCTTGGGTATGGTGGGGTCATAGGTTTAAGATATACGAGCGCGATAAGTTGGCCCTGTAGTAATTTGGGATATAGCTCACCATAGGTGGTAGAAATAGGATCAAACTGGGGTTTTTGATCCTTCCTTGGTGAACGTTGGTTATTGTGCGCGGGACCTTGAGTATTTGGGATAGTGTTTCGGGGAAGGGTTATCTGTGGGGATATACCAGTTGGAAACAGTTGTTGTGGTATATTGATATAAGGGAATGGATTTTGGGTGATGTGGTTCACATTGGGGTAGTAAGGATTATACCCCGAGTAAGGTGTGTAGGGTGTAGGAGGTGCATAAGATGTAGTAGGAGTATAGGGCCTTGGGGGTGTATATGGTGTGGGAGGTGTATATGGATATTGGTTGATACTAACTGCGTGGGTCTCCTCTTTCTTCCTAGCAGGGGATACCTTCATCGGAGTAGCAATCTCACCCCTTTCCATTTTCCTATTCTTAATGGCAGACTTTATCATCTTCCCGCATATCACCATGTTTGCAAAGTCCTTGGTGGCACTCCCCACCAATTTATCATAATAGGGTGCTTTCAAGGTATTGATGAAAAGCACTGTAGTTTCTTTGCTAGTTAAAAGGGGTTGCACTTGTGTAGCCAGATTCCTTTGTGAGTATTCCTTGAAACTCTCAGTAGTCTATTTTTCCATGTTCTATAGTGACAGCCTATCAAGTACCATGTCAGATACATGCTTATAATACTCCATGAAAGACCTGGCTAAATCCGTCCACGAACGAATCTTGGTACGACTCAGTTGATTATACCATTGGGTTGCAGACCCTGTCAAGCTATCTTGGAAACAATGGATAAGCTATTTTTTATTATCATCATGCCCCATCATTTTTCTGTAGTACATGGTCAGATGTGCTGATGGGTTGGTAGTCCCATTATATTTCTCAAAGTTTGGTACTTTGAACTTTGGAGGAATTACTAGATCATGTACTAAACTCATCTATTTGGCATCCAGACTGCCAAACAACTTCGCCTCTTCAACGGCCCTCAGCTTCTCCTCCAGTAGTTGATATTTTTTCTGAGATTCTGCGATTTCAACCCTCTTCAGCTCAGTCATCTTTGCCTTTTCCTTTTCAGCTAGTTCGTCAAAGTCTGGAACATTAACATCCATTGGGTCAACCACAATATTAACCTTTCCAGGACCAAAATTCTGTGCTTCACCCACTGATTGAATGTAAACATAGGATGCTGCCCCAGTTGGAAGTTTATTTCCCACATGCTGGGATGTCTGGCCGTTCAGCTGCACCACCTCAGGTCATCCTTCCTGGTTTACTGCCCCCATTTCGGTAACTGAATTTTCCCCTGGCTATTTCTGCCTCTTCATGGTATTCATCATTTCCCTGAGTTTGATCATTTGTTCCCGTGACTCCTCCTGAGACTTAGCCAACTATCCTGCAGTTCCCTTTGAGTTCTTTCCATTCTTTCAATTCTAGCAAGCTGATCATTCTCCATAGCTCTGGCTTGAGATCGAGTATTGTAAGGGTGCTGAAAATCCAGTTCTTTCATAGTGCGACCAATTGTACCTTTAGTTTTGAAAACCATGAATTAGAATTTAATGTTTTATAAAAAATGAATGAATGAGTGACTAAATGTTTAATGAATGAACAAATGAATAATTATAAAGAATAAATAAATGGATAAATAAATGCATGACTAAGTATATGAGTATGAATGAATGAATAATTATAACTATGAATAAATGTATGAATGAACGAACAAAATATATAAAAGGACAACATAAGTGAATGATAAAAATATGTATGCATTTGAAGGTATTGGGCCTGGGATAATTCCAACCAAATGGTCTTTCATTGATTTCCTGGAACTAAATACAACAAAGATAGAATAAAAAGATCACTTCCTAAGACTAGTCCATAATTTGCATTTCAAAGTGCTGTTACAAAATATTAGTCCTATAGTAACTCCCTCTGATCTTGGACTTTCCTTCACAGTCTCTTTTTGATTGCCTTGCTCTTCAATCTGACCCCTACTTGTTCATGGCCCCTAGACGCGTCAGCAGAAATATCATTGTGAAAGCTTTCCTTAGGTGGCTTCTCAAGCTGACTGGCTCAGGCTTCTTCATGCTTCGCTCTCTCTCCAGTAGTTACTCTCCTTCTTGAGGTTTTTGACCTCTTGCTCTCATTCCTCAGAAGTTTTGAGAGTTCCTTCAAACCTGAGCTCGAAACGATACCTTTTGTTTTCCAAATGTAATTCCTGAAGATCGCCCTTCGTAGTGTCCTTTTCTCTCTTAATCCTTTCCATTTCTTTTTCTCGGGTTGATTCCCTATTTTTCATGTCTTCAAGTTCTTCTTGAAGTCGGGCAATCTCTTTGCACATTTGGGCCTTTTCTTTCCCAAATTCAGACTTTGTAATTTCTAGCTCTGATGGCATCTTTTTCGGTGGTGAACTCATGAATTATACTTCTTCCCCATTAGATGCCAACAGTATATCATTAACCCTCATTTCCCTCCATACCAAGTAGTTAGGTGTGGCGATGTTGGCATATCTGGCTATCTTTATCCGACGGGTCTTTTTCCATGCTTCAATTATTCCCCACACCTTTCCTGAGTAACTCTCTTCTCCATAAGTGAACTCTAATAAACCCAGTCTATGAGTCGAGGGTGTGAACTGCCGAGATTCAACCTGTCTTTGCACCAATAGAGGTGCGTAGCTCACAGCTCCCAAAATCCCGAGTAGTGGAACCCCTGACTTGTCTCCGTATTTGTACAATATCGGCATAGGGATCATCCATGGAGCTCTCCAAGTTCTCATTTCACCTTTAAGATTTCGAAACAGGTTGATCCACTGCTCTTCATTTCTGTCTACGGGCCAATCTATTTTAAGGAATTCACTGATCGGTACTAGGGTTTTCAAGTATGGTTTGAAAGAGACATCTTCCCTTCTCCAAAAATGACTCTGAATCCAAACATAGAGAAGCTGCATACATCCCTTGAATCTTCATTTTCCTTCCCTTTTGTAAAAGTTCAAAGATCAAATAGTTTCTGCTACGATGGCTGGAGACGGATCTATCTTATGTCTTGACTTCTCAAAAAGGTCAACTATTGCCAACTCGACACGTCCTAGTGTCCCCGGGAAGATAACCAAACAATATATGGCTAAGGCAAAAATATCCCTAGCAATCCTTCTATTCGGGTGACCTCGAATCAAAGATTGGAGAGCATCCCATGGAATACACTCATTTTTCCCTTTCTTAACCACATCTGCATCGACCCATTTGCTATCCATTCCCACAATCCTAGCTAATTTCTTCTTGAACCCTAATGTCTTTGAATCCTTCAAATAAATCCGATCAGGGATAGTATCCTCAATACGCAACAAAGCCGAATATTCCTCTATGGTCGGAGTCATATCTTCTTTGTTGAAAGTGAAACATCGGTAAGCAGGATTCCAAAAGTGCATCATAGCTCGAATCAACTCACTATTAATCTTAACCGAAATCAACAATACTATGTCTCCATATATCTGAGTGAAAATCCTCTTTTTTGACACGTCCCAATGTCTCCAAATATCCATTAACCCTCGGAGATCATTTTGCCGATAAACTAAATCTACCCGTTCTGGCAATGCTAATATAAATCCCACCTTTAAACAATCTCCATCTCTTCGTTGATCTAACTCCGAACACTACCGCACCCCTACATGCTCTTCCACTATCGAACTAGCCTGACCTTCCATGAAAACCCTCTTAGTTGAAGATTATCTCGAGGCCATAATTTTTCCTATGCATTATGATGACATAAAAAAATGCATGAAAAAGAAACATGTTAGTAGAGGTGAAGAAATCAAATAATAACAAAATAATACAACAAATGTCCAATTGAAAATTCGGCATTACGACACCTTTGGGGACAGAATTTTGAATCTATGATGGGCAAAACGATGTGTGTTCATCACTGCCCGATTTGAAAAATTTATTCGGGATGTAACATAGGTAATAAAAGGTTAGAAGTGTCCCTCCATGTGTCCCTAACTTCGGTAATTCTATCAAAAATCCGGCAGAGCTTCGCCTATGTTGGCTCTATGGTTCATTGTATGTGGGTGAATGAAGTTCTAAAAAGGCTCTGAATTATTCCTCATTGTCGCCTATGAAGGCTACTAAGGCACCCTGATAAAAGTGGGTTCAATTCATTAGAATATATTTCCCTAGCCCATGTGGATTGTTAATCACGGGAGCTTAGGTAATTTATACTCCGGAAGTATTTTGCTAACACATGCAGATTGTTAATCACGAGAGTGTAGCTACTTTACTTCCACTTAAAGGGACAGAACCCGGGTATAGGGCTCATGATATGCAAGTGCGAGTGCAATGTGTGTGAGGAGGCACAACAAACCTTTCACCACCTATTCTACAACCCTGATTCTAAATACCCTAATAAGACTAAACAATGTAAAGTATTAATTAAACAAAGAATAAATACACCAAAATAACCAGAGAACAATAATAATATGTATGCACATGAATATGGACATATTTAAAAACATTTTATTATTTTTGAAATTCTCCTTATTTTAAAAAAATGTTGGAATTAAAATTAAATACAAATTAAACCAACAAAACCGAGACTTTGATACCACACGACTAACTCTAGGCCTTACTTCTCTAAATGTCCCCAGTGGAGTCGCCAAGCTGTCGCAACTATATAATTCTATCATGGAATATGCATGAAAATAAAATAATAAATGCATGAACATAGTATATGCTAAATAATGTGACAACAATAAATAACTAAAATAAAAAGCATAAGATAGCATGAAATATTCAAAATCATATCGCAAACAATATAACATCATAAAATGTAAATCAAAATAATAATAATACCATGGAAAATATAATAGCAGAAATCACATATTAAATAAAATGCATGAACATGGAGAATGCAATGCATGAAAATGTATTTTTCCCTTTAAATAAGGAAATTCGTATATCTAAAAAGATATCCTGCTACCTTAGGAAAATATATCAAATTAAATTTTTTAAAATCAAAATACTTTGTGGTTTGTTTGAAAATAATTTTAAAGAGACTTAAATGAAGATTAAAACCCTACACAAACCCTTTAAAAATGGCTATAATTTCCTAATTTTAAAATCCCGAACTTGACCACCCTTAACCCGAGGTTTACAAAATCATTTTTTAAGTTTAAAAAGGCTTAGAAACTATCCTAAGACAGTAGCTAAAGCTTTTAACCAACCCCCTCTAAATTCCTTAGCCAAATTCAACAATGGTTTTTCTTTTGAATTCAAATCTGCCATTACTATCCAGTTTTATCACACGATATTTTAACCTATTTTTAAAAAATCTAAAAAAACTACTGGAGACTCAAAACATGTAAAAATACACGAGAAAAAATTGGCTTAATTTTTTTATTAAAGATATTTGTCCAGAAAAATCAGAAAAGTACGAATACTGGGTGAAAAACTGTTTTGCCAAAAAACTCTTTTTTTTCTTTGATAAAATCATTTAAAAATAAAAGTAAAAATGTTGGAGACTATCCTAAAGACCTACAAATAGTAGCTAAAACATTTAAAAACCTTGGACAAGAATTGGCTAAGTAAAAAAAATCACAAAGGTAGAATAATCAATTTGATAACCTTTTAATTTTCCACAAGTATGCTCAAGTGAGCATGATTTTGAGCCATTGATTGGCCTAAGTCATAAATCATGTGGCATGACATAGAATGCATGAAAATACAGCAAAGTGAATGTATGAAATGCATGGTTTAAAGTCTAGTGATATGGAAAATGCATGGCATAAATAACCTAAATGCCTAGTGATGTGAACCCTAGGGGTTAAACCCTTTGAACCCACTAACAAATTGAAATACCCTAACCCCAAGAAATCCAAGATTTAGGCAAAGAAAACTTAAACCCTTAGAAAGCCTGTTTCAAAGAACCTAGATTAAGCATGTAAGCTAGACCCTAAGAACTCTCGTTTCAAGAACCTAAGTTTGCATCTTGGAAACTTAGGAATCCTTGTATTGCTTCTTGAAAACTTGGTCCATCTTGGATCCCATCACCTAGCATGAGTTTCCATGACAATGACATGGAAAATGACATGGAATAATGAAAATGGCCTAGTGCCTAAATGACATGGGAAATGACATGGCATATGAAAATGGCCTAATGTCTAAATGTCATGGAAAAACAACATGGCATATAAAAATAGCCTAATGCTTAAATGACATGTAAAATGACATGGAATAATAAAAATGGTCTAGCTAAATGACATGTGAAATGACATGGCATATGAAAATGGCCTAATGTCTAAATGTCATGGAAAAACAACATGGCATATGAAAATAGCCTAGTGCTTAAATGACATGGAATAATAAAAATGGCCTAAAGTTAAATGACATGTGAAATGACATGGCATATGAAAATGGCCTAATGTCTAAATGTCATGGAAAAATAACATGGCATATGAAAATGGCCTAGTGCTTAAATGACATGGAATAATAAAAATGGCCTAAAGCTAAATGACATGTAAAATGACATGGCATATGAAAATAGCCTAAAGTTTTAATGACATGTAAAATGACATGGTATATGAAAATGGCCTAAAGTTTAAATGGCATGTAAAATGACATAAAATAATAAAATTACCTAAACTTAAATGACATGGAATAATAAAAATGGCCTAAAGCTAAATGACATGTAAAATGACCTAGATGTCTAAATGAAATGGCAAATATCATGGCTTAGAAAAATGACCTAAAGCTTAGAGAAAATACACATGGCTGAATGGCCTAGGAACCAAAGTGTTGTGAGAAATGTCATGTAAAATGACCTAACTAAATGCTATGGAAGATGATATGAAAAATGGAAATGGCCTAAACTATATGAGAATAGCCCCAAGATGCAAAAATATGACATAATTCAAAAGAACAAGATGGTTAGCAAGAATATAAATATACATAAGGATAAACAATAATAGAAATAAGCAAGTTAAAGTAAGCAAATAAATAACAAAGAGATGAGCTCCATGGTTGGTACATTACACAAAGCCCCCCTAACCATTATCCTTGATTTTCATCAAGGTAATGAAGCCTTTTCAATCTCAAAATCATAAAAAATAGCTAAGGTAAAAAAAAAATGGAGTTGAGCTCCATGGGTTGTATATTGGACAAAGCCCACCCTAACCATTATCACTTGATTTTCATCAAGATCATGAAGCCTAACCATTGTTTTATTTATTTTTTTGAAAATCAAGAACAACAATAAAGATGTAAAAAAAATGGTACGAAATCACATGGAAACAAGAAATAAAGCTTGAGGAAGCAGAAGAAAAAATGTAGTAGCAATGGTAGAATGGCTACCTTAACAAAAGCTTTCTTTCTTTTTTTCAAAAAACTTTTCTTTTCTCCATTAGCTACTGACTTTTTTCTCAAATGATCAACCACTTAAGGAAAAATAAAACATTGCCCCCCTCTCTCATGCTTGGCACATTGGCCCTCCAACCGTTGGATGAATTTTGCACTTTTCTCCTCCAATTTTGGCCCTTATATTAGGATCTTTTGATGAAACAATAAAATACCTTCTTGCCAATTGATTGCAGACTTTAAGATGTGTACTCAGCCCTTCTAATAACCTCAGCCCTTAGATGAAATAAGGACACAATCCCATGCACTCCCTTGCTTGGCCAAATGGACCTCTACCATTGGATGAGTTGTGCTTATCTTTCTTCCTCAATTCTTGGTAATTGGATGAGGACAACATAAAAATGACATCTTGTAGATTAAATCCATCCCTTAACATGTGTACTCAGCCCTTGTAGATGGCCTAAGCCATTGGATGAAAAGAGACAATCCCATGCACTCCCTTGCTTGGCCAAATGGATGCCCACCTTTGGATGAATTGTGCTCATCTTTTTTCTTCCATTCTTGGCCATTAGATGAGGGTTCTTTCATGACAAATAAAAATGTCATCTTGGCATTTAAACTTGGCCATTGGATGGTGCATTCAACTTTTCTACAAGGCACCTAAGCCATTAGATGTAGGGGACCATTTGCAAGGTACTAGTGGAAGCGTTCAGAGCTTGATAGTGACTAAGGAATTAAATTGATCAAGCTTCCTTCTTCTCCTATATGCTGGCTGACCAAGGGAGGAATCATCTCCGCAAATCTTTCATCTTTCATGTTTTTCTTAATTAAAAATTGGCCCCTTTCGTTTTTTTTTGATAAAATGACATTTTTAACCCCCGAACCTAAATAAATAGCAAACACTCCAAATTCAAATTTTATTTCTTTCAATACTTCCAAAATAATAATAAATTAAATTCTAGAAGTTTTCAAAATTTTCTGAGTCCATTTGCTATTTATTTCCAAAATTACCCCTTAATGCACCCGAACTTTTTTCATTTTGTAAATGAGCTCCGAATCCAAATTTTTATTTACCAATATATTCCAAATAATTTAAAAGTGTGATCTGAAAGTTTTCAATATTTTTGGAGCTCATTTGCTATTTGTTTGGGATTTATCTGCTTGAATTTCTGCATAAGAGACCCGAGATTTGGCCATTTTGCAAACGAACTCCGAATTCGGATTTTCTTTCGCCAATCTCTTCCAACTAATTTAAGAATGAGATTTGCAAATTTTCAGAATTTTTGGAGACCATTTGCTAAGTTTTCGGGATTTATCTCTTTGAATTTCTACATATTGGGCCCGAGATTTGGCCATTTTGCAAACGAACTCTGAATCCGGATTTTCTTTTTCCAATCTCTTACAAATAATTTAAGAATGAGATCTGCAAATTTTCAAAAATTTTGGAGCTCATTTGGTATTTTTCTCAAATTTTCCAATTTTTCCCTTTTGCCTCCAAAACCCGATTTTGCCCAAAACAAGTCCAATTTTTAGATTTTCCTTTTCTGGGTCTTTCTCCTATATTGAATTGGAGTTGGTCCGAAAATACCCAATTTTTACGATCAAATTCCCTTTCGTTTTGATTTTTCCTCTTTTCAATATTGAGAATTTCCCCGGTTTTCCTCCAATCGGCTCTTTTCTCGGAATTACTTCAAACTGAGCCTTGGGCTATACTTGTTTAACCATTCCTCATCAATTAGGGGCTTTAATTTTAATGAATCAGGCCATTTCTACAATTTTCCCAAATCTCACCAAATCCACTAAAAACCCTAATTCTCGATTTTCTTTCGAATTGACTTTTCCTTCGATTTTTCTTCCAAGTAGCTTCTCCATTACCCGTATTCAGTGCTTATCTTTCATTTGGAACCTTCAATTCTGACCAATTTGATCATTTAAGCTCTTTTCCCCAAATTTCGCGAACAAGGTTTTCTTTTCTACTGAATCTCCGTAACCCAACTTTTGAACTCCATATCTTTCAATGTAGACCTCGGACTATCAAAATTCTTTCACCATCTTTCAATTGAACTTCAAATCTTGATTTTGAAAGTGTTTGACTATTTTAGTAGTTGACTTTTTTGGGTTGACTTTTTTGGGGTTGACTTTTTTAAGTTTGACTTTTTCTATCTGCTTTCTTAGACCAAGTCACGGAGTACCACTTGCAGGATGAGAAAAATCTTTTTCCATTATGAAACATCAATTTAAGAAGAAAACATACCTGATTTAGTGGTCTGGACAAAATTAGGTGTCTACAATTATCACTGTGGAACTGTTGGGCATAGCATTGAGCATTGCAATACACTCAAAACAAAGTACAATCCCTTATAGATGCCAAGTGGTTGGATCCAACGGCACTGATTGATAGAGGACTAGGAAAGGGTAATTAGGTCTGATATGATGTAGTAGGATTTCACTTTTTCAATAACCGGCTCTTATAGCCTTAGGATGCTAGGAAGAATAAAGTGTTTGTAAAGACAGTTTTAACCACTGCTCAAATTTTGTAAACATGATTTATACTATTATGAATGTTGACATGGGAATGAATTGATTATGCTTCAAATTTATGAGATGTTGATGATCAAGTTCTTCCGATTCTTATTTCCTCCGTGATATCTTCCCCTTTGCATTTTGCATCCGATCAATTATTTGTCATACCATACATTCATACATGCATCTTGGTAGCATCAGGTCATATTTATGAAAAACATAGTCAGCATGATTTTTATATATATGTTCATGCACTAATTTGCTTATTACATACATCATGTTAGCATTAGGTCGTATTCATAACACACATGGTCAGTGTTAGTTTCTTTGTATATACTCTGTGTCAATCATTCATTGATTACATGTATCATATTTGACATCATGTTACACTCATAGTGTATGTGATCATTCATTGGGCAACACACTGAAATATACATGGTTATTCATTACATATATCCATGCATTGATTTGTTTATTCTTTGCTTACAACATGTTGGCATCGTGATTGCATTTATTACATATATAGCCAGCATGTTTCCACTGTAAATGTCCATACATCATATTGTTTAGGCTTCACGTGCATAAAATTGCATTCATGACTCTTTCATCATGACATACATTTGAGGAAATAAAACAGAAGTTGGCTTGGCTTTAAGAGTCTTTGAAAGAATTTCCATTTCAAATCAGGGGTATAAGAAGTACTGAGTACCCTTTTAATACAGGCAAGTGCTATGGAGAATGAACAAGTTCTCGAAATGGAAAGAATGGAAAGGGTACAAGAAGAACTGCGAGAACAGCTAGCAAAGTCTCAAGCAGAATCTAAGGATCAGATGACTAAATTGATGGAACTGATATCCGCCGTAATCAAGAGAAAGGGATACACTGAAAACTTTGCCGCCAGAGAAAGGTTAGAGGCACAAAAGGGTCAGAGTGAGGTCATGATGTTGGATGGCCAGAACATAGTTAATCCCGTCAACATCCTAAACTCAGATGATCTAGCTGAACAGGCAAAATTGAAAATGGTTGAGTCGAATGAGGCTGAGTTGGCAGATTCCCAAGGGAAATATCAGTTGTTAGATGAAAGGCTCCGGGCAGTAGAAATACAGATGAATTTGGGAGTGTGGATGCGAAAGAATGATGATTGGTCCTCGATTTAGTCATTCCTTCTAAATTCAAGGTCCTTGACTTTGTGAAATATGAAGGGATGACCGATCCGTCAGCCCACATCACTATGTTCTGCCGAAAGATGACAAGTCATATAGATAATGATAGGCTTCTGATTCACTACTTTCAGGATAGCCTCAGCGGGTCCGCAATTAAGTGGTATAGTCAGTTGAGAAGGATCATATTCGCTCTTGGAATTATTTGGCTAGGGCTTTTCCAAACCAGTACAAGCATATGACCGACATGACACCTGATCGTCTCACTTTGCAAAATATGGAGAAAAGAGCTACTGAGAGCTTCAAAGAGTATGCTCAAAGATGGAGGAACATGTCCACCTAAGTACAACAACCTTTGACACAAAAGGAAATCATTGTCCTTTTTGTGAGTACACTACAGGCCTCGTACTATGATAGACTCGTCGGCAATACCTCGAAGAACTTTGCAGATATGGTAATCTCAGGGGAGATTATTAAGAATGCTATCAAGAATGGGAAACTTGAAGGAGAAGGAACATCCAATGTCGAGAGAAATAGGGCACCTAGAAAGAAAGAGGAAGATGTCCAAGCTATGGGAGATTTCGTCCCATATTCCCAATTTCCCTCATACCAATCAGGTTACCTTACAGATGTATCTCCAAGCCTTTATGAAATATGACCTACCAACTCAAGCACCTAATCCCATACCAGTCCTTGCTACAAGGCCTACTTCCAGAAAACGATCGCGAGATAACCAAGAAAAAATTTCGAACCCAATCCCTGACCTGCTGCCATTACTAATAAAGAATCAGTACCTTACCCCGGTACTTTTGAAAATAGCTCCGAATCCATTAGCAAGGGGTTATGACCCTGATAGCAAGTGTGATTATCACCTGGGGGTAGTTGGGCATTCAACTGAAAAGTGCAGACAATTGAAGGAAACGATTGAAGGTCTTATCCGTGATGGCATTTTGACACCGGAGCTTATCAATCAGTTGAAGTCCGCTTTGCCATAAGTCAGTTTCTTTCAGGGTTTTAGGAGGAGAATTACTACTTTTGAAGGATGTCAATAGGAGCATTTTGATGCATGTAGTTTCAGACCTTATGATGAAAACACTTGTCTCATGCCGATATTCATATGAATTAAATGAATTTTGAATTTTAAATGCTTTGTGTTTATTGTGTTTTAATAATAATTTAAATTTGAAAAAACAAGCATTAAGGAAGTTTTAGTAATGGATAGTCTCGAGAATATTGATGATAGTTGTTACAAATGACCCAATACCTTCTCCCCTCTCTTTTAGGCTTTCCTAGGCCTAAATCCCTTGAACCGAGACTACTTGGAAAACCTAATGCTTCAAGGAATATGAATGATTGAACTTCATAAAACCACTGTCACCATAGAATAAGCAAAGATGTAGATCCAAGTCTAGGCTATGAACAAAGGAAAGAACTTTTTGAAATTTTTTTGAATTCCTTGAAATTTAAACAAATGAGACATTCTTTCAAAAATTTAGATCATGGTAATTTGGTGTGTGAAGTTTGTGCTAAAACCATTCATGCCTTTACCAATAACCACAAAACACTAATTGCCCAAACATCACTTCATGATTGACACCCTGGGGCACAATGATTAAACTAGATTATCCCATGTCTTAGAGAAAACCCGTTTTTGGGTCATATTTTCCTTATCTCTTCGAAGAACTCAGATTTGAAATTTAGCCTTTTCAAAGTAGACCTAGACTTGCTATGTTCCTCGTAATAATACAAATTCTCAAAGTTGATCAAATTAAGGCATCATATATGGAAATGATGGAGACATGGTGAATAAGGATGGATTAACGCATGAATCATTGGGGTATGTGACAAAAAAAGAAAGAAAAAAAGAAAAATTGTGATATCATGAATATGAGAATTCGGATGATTCCAAAGTGCAAAATGAAATTCTAATTATCTATTTCCCCTGGGGATTGCTTTTCAATGAGAATATTCATGCTTGATATGATAAATGGCCATCTTTCATGTCCCTGTCACAAAAAGAAATTATCCATAGTAACCCCTTTTGAGCCGAAAGAATTCTTTCTTCTTTAAACCTTGATTAAGGCTCACCCTCTACATTGGAGGGCAAATGCGAGGAAGGATCACTGAGAAATGTGTCCTAACTCAAAGACAGATACAAAGCAAATCGAACTCCCAAATAAATATGGGTCAACTCTATCAAAATGAAGATGCAAGAGAAAAAGGAACAAAAAACAGTGAAAAAGTATGGCAAATGAAAGCCAAAAGCAAAGAAGAAAAATAGCAAAGTCAAGTAAAAAGAAAAGTTCAAAAGGGACAAATGCTTTAAAGAAAATCCTCTTCAAGAAATGATCATTGATCTGATTACCCTCAAACACATATTTTGGGCCTATTTATCCTTTCTCTCTAAACCCTGAACCATGGCCTACATTACGTGCTTTAAAAGTCCATTTTGATCAAGCATAAATATTCAACTTGAAGGGTTTTTCTTAGATTTTATCCCATCTCATCGAATTAGCATTTCACTAAGGAAAAATTTAGAATTCTCAAGTGCATGGTAAAACAATAAAAATAAATAAATAAATAAATAATGGAAAGAATGGGACTCTAGGGCAAAAACCCAAAAATGGGCGATCTAGAGTAAAATGGAATTTTTGATGCCATCTATATTAGTACCAATACCATAAAAGAGAAGGTCATCTTGAAGAAGTAGTCACCGAGGAACATCTAAGAATTCATGAACCTCCTGAATTTTCAGCTCTATTCAGAGGATTGATTTCAAAAACTGAAACTTTTTTCCTCCAAGATTAAACTTTCCAGTTTAAACATCCCAGCCAATCTTAACGCTTGTCAAAATGCCTTGATATGAAAACTAAAAGAATGTTGAATTTGTTTGGTTTTCAATGAATTCATGATTTATAAAACTTGTTCCATTTGTGAGCCTAAAAGGGACATACATTTTTGTTATGAAATTTTCTTTGATCAACCAAAGTCTTGTTATACCAAGCATTACCAATTCAAATTGAAAAACCCAGATTGACATTTAAAGAAATTTTAACAATGATTATCAGTCTTCAAAAGATTTGTACATCACACACTATGGGGTTAATATTTTTTGTTCAGAAGTTTTAAAAATGAGAAAAAAAATAAAGATATTTTTTGAAATACCCATTTTTGATGTTGACATGAGATAAAGGTTTTTCTAACCCAAAGGTATAGAACTATTAGGATAGGTCTTGACTTCCAGATATGAGAAGAAGAAATAGAACCCTTTTCAGACCTCTGTTGATAAAACTTTGAAAACTGTTGGGGCAAAGAGAATAGCCAAAGATTGAAAAAAAGAGTTGAAGATATACTCTGATTTGAAGAGGAAAAATAAATTGGAAAGGCTAAGCCAAAGTCTAGAAAAATAATCAGGGGCATTTGCATCTTTTCATGAAGCGTTTACATCATTATCGATCTTTACATTTGCAACATGTAGAAGACTTCTGTACGTTGTCAATCCTTGCATTTGCAACATTTAGAAGCATTTGCAATGTCAATCTTTGCATCTGTATCATTCCATGAAGTAGTTGCGTTGACACCAATTTTCGCATTTGCATCATATAGAAGCATTTGCACATTGTTGACTTTTGCATTTGCATCCTTCTGAGAAGTAATTGCGTTATTTGAAAATCATTTGCATCTGCATCATTTAGAAGCATCTGTATCCTATTCAACATCTGCATCTGCAGCAATAAGCATTTGCATCAATCTAAGCCATTTGCATATGCACCATGAAGCATCTGCATCTTATCAAACATCTGCATAAAGAAACATTTACATCAATTTAAAACATTTACATTTGCAATATGAAGTATGTGCATCCTGTTAATCATTTGCACCAGTATAAAAAAAAAATTCGCATCTTCTCAAAATCTTCAGGTTAATTTTCAACAATTCTTCAAAGATTATTTTTAAAGACCTTCGGGCATCATTTTTAAAAGTCGCATACAGCGCAGTTTTCAAAATCATAGATTAGACCTCCGGGCACCATTTTTTAAAGACCTTCAGGCACCATTCTTAAGACCTCCGGCATCATTTTTAAAGTCACGTATAGTGCAATTTTCCAAATCATGGATAAGGCCTCCGGGCACCTTTCTTAAGACCTCCGGGCATCATTTTTAAGGTCGCATACAGCGCATTTTTTCTAAATCACGGATAAGGCCTCCGGGCACCATTTTTAAGACCTCCAGGCATAGTTTTTCCTCTTTAAATCACGGATAAGGCCTCCGGGCACCATTCTTAAGACCTCCGGGGCATCATTTTTAAAGTCGCATACGGTGTATTTTTAAATCACGAATAAGGCCTCCGAGCACCATTTTTAAGACCTTCGGGCATAGTTTTTCCTCTTTAAATCACGGATAAGACCTCCGAGCACCATTCTTAAGATCTTCGGGCATCATTTTTAAAGTCGCATACAGCGCATTTTTCTAAATCACGGATAAGGCCCTCCAGCACTATTTTTAAGACCTCTAGGAACAATTTTTTTCTTTTGCAAATCGAACTCGTTTCCTTAAGACGGGTCGAGTCTTGATTAGTCAAGGAACTCAATTTAAGGACAATATCTTCAATTTACAGCTCTTTCAAAAAAAAAAAAAGAATTGGAAAAGAATGAAAACCCCTTTTTTTTCCTCTTCACATGTGATTTCACTAACCGGACAAAATTAGTGCTTGTTTTTCTTTGCTTGATTCCTGATTCTCAGCAACAGCCAAAGAGGGGCAGCTGTAGACACCTAATTTTGTCTGGACCACTAAAACAGGTATGTTTTCTTCCTAAATCAGTGTTTCAAAGTGCAAAATGGCTTTTCTCATCCTGCAGGTGGTACTTTGGGACTTAGTCTAAGAAGTCAAGCATAAAAAGTCAAACTTGAAAAAGTCAACCCCAAAAAGTCAACCTCAAAAAGTCAACTACTGAAAAAATCAACCCACTTTCAAAATCAAGATTTGAAGTTCAATTGAAAAATAGTGAAAGAATTTTGATAATCCGAAGTCCACATTGAAAGATATGGAGTTCGGAAGTTGGGTTACAAAGATTTAGTAGAAAGGAAACCCTAGTTCAGAAACTTTGGCGAAAAGTGCTTAAAAGATCAAATTGATCGAAATTGAAGGTTCCAAATGAAAGATAAGCACTGAGTACGGATAATGGAGAAGCTACTTGGAAGAAAAACTGAAGGAAAAGTCAATTCGAAAGAAAACCGAGAATTAAGGTTTTTAGTCGATTTTGGTGAAATTGGGGAAAATTGTCGAAATGGTCCAATTCGGAAAAACTAAAGCCCCTAATTGATGAGGATTGAGTAAACAAGGATAGCCCAAGCTCAGTTTGAAGAAAATCCGAGAAAAGAGCCAACTGGAGAAAAAACGAAAAAATTAGGAAATTCCCCATAGTGAGAAAAAGGAAAAATCAAATCGGGAGGGAATTTGATCGTAAAAATTAGGCATTTTTGGACCAACTCCAATCAATATATGAAAAAGGCCCAGGAAAAGAAAATCTAAAAATTGAACTTGTTTTGAGCAAAACCGAGCTTTGAAGGCAAAAGGGCAAAATTGGAAAATTAGGAAAAAATATCAAATGAGCTCCAAAAATTATGAAAATCTGCATATCTCATTCTTAAATCATTTTGAAGAGCTTGGCGAAAGAAAATCTGAATTCGGAGTTTGTTTGCAAAAAGGCCAAATCCCGAATCCACTATGTAGAAATTCAAAGAGATAAATCCCGAAAAAAATAGCAAATGAGTTCCAAAAATTATGAAAATTTGTAGATCTCATTCTTAAGTTATTTGGAAGATATTGGCAAAATAAAATTTGGATTCGGAGTTCGTTTGCAAAATGGCCAAATCTCGGCCCCACTATGCACAAATTCAAGCAGATAAATCCCGAAAAAAATAGCAAATGAGTTCCAAAAATTATGAAAACTTCCAGATCACACTTTTAAATATTTGAAAGAGATTGGTGAAGAAAAATCTGTATTCGGAGCTCGTTTAAAAATGGTGAAAGTTCGGGGTGCACAAAAGGGCAATTTTGGAAGAAAAAATCCAAAAAAATAGCAAATGGGCTTGAAAATTTTGAAAACTTCAAGAATTCAATTTTTTATTATTTTGGAAGTATTAAAAAAAAATTTGAATTTGGAGTCCGTTTGCTATTTGTTTAGGTTCGGGGGTCAAAAAGATCATTTTATCGAAGAAATCGAAAAGGGCCTTTCTTGCAATGGAATTAGGCTGGATTTTAAGAAGGAAATCAGCTAAACCCATGATGGAGATTGATTTTGCTGAGCCATTTCATCTAAAGGCCAAAAGTGAATAAGAAGGTAGTTATTTTTTATCAAGCCTTTGAATTTGCAACAAATGGACCAATGGATGGAGGGGGATGATGTCATATTTAAAAAATCCTATTTATGACATCATCTTCATTACATCATATTTAGGATCTAATTATTCTAATCTAATGGTGAAAATTTTACATAGAAAGCATCTTGAAGTGATAGCCATTGTATGAGAGAAAAAATAACTACCTTCCTTCTAGAAGATACATCATTCTACCAAGGATATTTGGGGGGCTGAGAACAGATTTTTTCACAAGCTTGGATGCTGGAAAAGAGGCAATAGCTAAGGATAAAAAGAGAGAAAAATGAAAGGAAAAAGAGAGGAGAAAAAATAAGGAAAAAGAAGGGTTTTTGCTAGTTTCTTCTTGATTTGGAAAGCTAGAGCAATGTAGCTATGCTCTTTCATGGTTATTTTTCATATTTTATTGATATGATCATTTTTTTTATTAATATTTTTCCTTTGTTATGAAATAAGTTTGTTTCTAAAGAGCTACTACTTTGTTTTTTTAAAGAAAATATAAAAAAAAAAAACAACAAGTTTTCATCCTTGTTTTTTAGTTGGCCGAATGGTTTGCTGTTTTGGTAAATGATTTTTTATTTGATTTTTCTTCATGAGTTTTGTGGTACGTTAGCTTACTTGTGTTAGATTAGCTTGATTTGTGGTAGGTTATCTTGATTATGGTAGTTTAGCAATATACCATGCCATGTGTTTGTGGAAACACCATGCTAGGTTTATGATAGGTCATTCGGCCATGATGGATTTTTGGTGTATGTTTACATTTTTATCATGCTTGCTTGTTTAGTATGTTTCCATTGATCTTCATGCATATATACAATGCCATGTTCATGTTCTTTCATTCGGCTATGATGGTTTTTTTGTGTGCATGTTTGCATTATTTATCATGTTTGCTAGTTTATTATACTTCCATGTGTTTGTGTTATTGTTTAGCTAGGATTATGCCATATTATTTTAGGACCATTCGACCAACATGGCTCTTTTTCCTTTGTGTGTGCATTTTCATTTTGTCTAGTTGTTAGGTTTGCATTTTATGCCATAACATTGTGTATTTTGATTTGGTTTGCCAAGTGTTTGTGTTATTGGCTAGATAGGATTGCATTAGGTCATTTAGTGGCCATTCGGCCCTTGCATGTGTTTCTTCCTTGTGTGTGCATTTTCATTTTGTTTAGGAACCATGGCTTTGCTTTATTATGCCATAAGATTGCGTATTAGTTGTTGTTTGTTCATGCATTAGTATTAGGTTTATAGGTCACTATATGTTCATGACATTTTCATGCATTCTCATGACATTTAAGGTCTAGAATCATATTGGTATTGCCATACATATTCTCATGCATATAAAGTCTAGAATCATATTGATATTGCAATGCATTTGCTATGCTATTTAGGTCTTAGGTCACTTTGTATTGCCATGCATTTCATGTCACTTTAGGTCTAAGTTTCATTTGCATTATCATGCATCTCATGCATGCTTAGGTTAGTATTACATTTATTGCCATGCAAACTCATGCTAGGCATTAGGTTATTTTGTATTGCCAAAAATTTCTCACATCATTTAGGTTTTAAATCATATATTTCATGCATTCAATTTGCTGCATGTTCATGCATCTCATGTCATGCCATATGATTTATGACTTAGGCCAATCAATGGCTCAAAGTCATGCTCACTTGAGCATACTTGTGGAAAACTAAAGAGTTGTCAAATTGATTATTCTACATTTGTGATTTTTTTTACTTAGCCATTTTTTGTCTAACTTTTTAGAAGTATTAGCTACTGTTTTTAGGTCTTTAGGAGAGTCTCCAACATTTTTACTTAGATTTTTAAATGATTTTTAAACTCCGACCAAAGCGTATTCCACTGCCTTGATGCTCGAAACAACCCAGTTTAATGTTATGGAGTAGTTGCAAGATATATTAGGAACATTATCATACCAAATCAGCTCATGGTTGATCTCCGTCCCAAGAACTAAAAATTTGACACCTCATACGAACTTAGACCCTCAAATTTCTCACGAAATGCCACATGTAAATCATTCAACCCTCAAGTTTCTACTCACCAAATGCCACATGCAAGTCATAAAACGGTTGATATATTATATATATATATATATTAAACAGAAGAGTTCTATTATTTATTTGCAAACTTCTTTAGACAAAGACTATTATTTGCAAAGTTCTTTATATAGAGACTTTCCCCTTGCAATGCAGGACAACTGATTGAGTCTAGTGGTCTAGGGACTTGAGTATTAGGAGGGGTAGATCAGTTTAAGACAGCTCTAAGCGATTCAAGCCCATCATCTTGCGAAGCATGGAAGGTCTGATTGTCACAGTAAAATATTCAAATCATTTCTACTGTTCTTTCATTATAGTGGGGAAAAGAAGATAGAACAAAATGGATCAGAAATGAGAAGCTAATTAAGGACTTCAAGTTTATCTCAAGGCAACAAAAAATACACTAGTTTGGCAAAAAAAAAAAAAAGTTTCAACTACTAATTGTAACATTGAGCTTTATCCAAAAGCATGCAAGTCATTTTGGGTTTGGGCTAAATTGGGTTCGGATCATTTCGAGTTCGAATAATTTTCGGTTTGGACATTTTCAGATTCGGACTCAGGTAGATTTTATGTCATTTTTTATTTTATGTTATTTTATTGAAAATATGATATATTATCATATCTATATTTAAAACAATTGATTCAATGAATTTTAATATTCAACATGTAAATATATTATGATTTATATTATGCATACATATAAATTTAATTGTACACACTAATAATTAAAACAAAATGAGCAAATGGTTATATTTGAATAAGAAATAAGACTAAGGTTTAAGAACTGATAAGATAATGCAAAAAAAAAAAAAATACTACTAGTAGTTATTGCTTAATTATTTATTCTAGTGGTCTAATATTAACTAAAAACTAATTTTTTAAGAAATCATAATTAAAAATTATTTGATATATATAATATACATTTAAATATTTTCATAATTTACTATTTTAATAGTAATTATTAAATAATAATGATAAATGTAGATAAATTTATTGCTTTATTTTATAAATATTATATTTTAACTTTTGATTAAAAAATATATTAGGATAAAATTGATAATAAAAATTTTATTTTATTTTACATAAAAATTATTTAATTACAATTCGATCATTCTTATTTTATCATTAAATTTGAGTTATTATGGGTTTATGATCGGGTCGGTCTCGGGTTGGCTTATTTCGGATTTGGGTCATTTTGGGCTCGGGCTATTTCGGGTTCATGTTATGACTTTTTTGGTCAAATCAGGTTTGGGGATCGAGTTTTTTCGGGCGAAATTTCGGGTTCCAGTTCATTTTGTCACCTCTCTAATAAGCTCATAAAATACACATTTTATGCCCTTTCTATTCTTAGTTTTAGTTATGTTTTCGATATTTATCTTGATTACTTGTGTTATGTTTTTGAATTCTAGGTATATTTAAGAGAATGAAGTGAAAAGATGTCAATTATGATGTTAAAGAGCTTACAAAATCATAATCACAAGATGGAAGAAGACTTGGAAGTCAAAAAGATCAATTTCTTGTTGCCAAGCAAGAAGGCAAATTTGACCTCCAGAGCTTGTTGCAAGGAAAACATGATGTTAAAGTCTTTATTTAAAAAAAACTTCCGTTCGAATTTTGAAGCTGACGTGAATACCTTTCCAACGGTAGTTCATAAGCCCAAATCGGACAAGAAATGGTCATCCAAATTAGCTAAAGAACTACGGGAAGATGCAGCAGCAAAATGGCCGGCGCCCAATTCCAGCGTTGCGACGCCCGAGATCAGCAAAAAATGTCGTGAAAACCTGCCAAAAAATGCAATTTTTTGCCTCCTAACTTACTTGTGCGGCAAGGACTTGTTCTCATGGTTTTAAAACTTTATAATACCATCTTTTGAGCCACAAACTAGACATATTTTAAGGAGACTCAAGATCATCATTCTTCTTCTTCTTCTTCTTCTTCTTCTTCTTCTTCTCCATTCTTTTATTTGATTTTTATGTTTATGTTAATTATGCCTATGCTAGGATAAACTTCTTTTTGGTTAAGGGTGATTTCAAAGCCCTAGACATGTTTTGTAACTGATTTTCAGATTCTATCTATCATTAATTTTCTATCAAAGTTGCTTATGTTCTTCTATAATAATTGTTTATGATGTTGTCTTTATTTTTTAGGTTGCAAACTAGATAGATCTTGAAAATTTTCTAAAGCTAGTTTAGAAGTCTTGATTCGTAATTGTCTTGATTTCCTATTCATTAGTGGCAATTTGTGATTAATGATTATGTTAGAGTTTTTGCTAATTGCAAAGTGGAACATAACCTAAGTTGAACAATATGAGCTTATGTGTTTGTTGCTTAGATCAACCTATCTTTCTCATCATAAAGCTACTATCAAATTAAATTTAGAGAGCTTATTCTAGGTTGTTTGATAGTTAGAGATTAAATAGAGAGCTTGTTCTATTTAACAAAAAACTAAGGAAAGATTGGGGTAACAAAGCTTGTTGTTATCTACGGTTGATAGTTTTTATAGTTAATTGATGTTGATAGATCTGATTATTGATTCTCAATGATGCCTAGTGGTAGAGAATGAAACCTTAACCATATTTCTCATATTTGATATTCTCTTACTTATTTGCTTCTTACTTTTATTGTTTGCTTTAATTTTAAAACTATTTCAAAACCCCATTTTCTTTTGTTTTCTTTGAATCTAAGTTATAAACTAGTAACTCATAAATTAAAACCCAATCCCTGTGGACTCGACCCTTGCTAACTACTATACTTACAATTAATCTTTTTAGTGCAAGGATTCAATAAGATATGCTCTTTTGAGTGCATCAAGTTTTTGGCGCCGTTACCGGGGATTATTTTCTTTAATTTTTTTGTTATTTGGTTTATTTTTAGTTCTAATTAGTTTCTTATATATATATATATATTTTATTTTCTTGTATATACAGGTCCTCTTTTTATCAAAGCAAAGAGAGATGGCATGGAACTTCATGGTGGATTATCCAACCAATTTGTGCCCACACTTCCAAGAAGATACTTTTCAACAAGCCTATGATTTAGGGGGATTTCAAGGCCAACAAGGATTTCAAGGACAACAGTATGATCCTTTCTCAAACAATTACAATGAGGGATGGTGGGATCATACTAATTACAACTATTCGGGAAATTATCAAGAAGTTGATCCTTATACCAATTACAATCATCCATCTGGTTTCTATAAACTATGGCCTCAACAACAAGATATTTTTCAACCACCACCTATGACTCACAACTCAGGTACTTCTTTAGAAGATCTTGTCAAATCCCTTGCTACTAATACTTTGCAATTTCAACAAGGCATAATGGCAAACATCTAGGAAACAAGGGCAAGTATCCAGGAAACAAGGGCAAGTATCCAGAGTTTAGAAACTCAAATGGGCCAATTGGCTAGTAGTATGGTGAGATTGGTAGAACAAAGATCTAAAAAACTTGAGGAAACTAATGCTAGTATTGAGATCTTAGGAAATGGGGAACAAATTGAGGAAGCACCAAAAAGAGGTGGATTCAACCCTTGAGGATAATGAAGCTACAATTGAGAGTACTTTGGCACCTAAGGTAACTTTTAAGGTTCCTATTTCTACTAATGTTTCTTCTCCATCTTTTCCTAGCAGATTTGCAAATTCTAAGAAGGAGGAACATGAAAAAGAAAAAAATTCTAAAAACCTTCCACAAAGTACAAGTAAATATACCTCTTCTGGTTGCCATTAACCAAGTACCAAAATATGCATCATTCCTCGATGAGCTATGCTCCACCGAGAGAAAATTAAAGTATGTTGACATAATAATTGTGGTGGAGAATGCATCTGCTGTTGTGCAAAGAAAGCTTCCTACCAAACGCACAGATCATGGAAGTCTCATGCTTAAACCCGAAAATCCCAAAAAGCCAAGAAGGGGTATTGGTTAGGTTGGACACATTAAATCAAATGCTAATTGGGAGGCAGCCCAATTGATGAAAGATTAGCAAACCTACCATATCAAATCTTCTTTTTCTCTCTTTTTTTGTCTTTGTTTTGTTTTGTTATTAATTTTTTTTAGATTTATTTAAGTTTCATTAGGTTTATTTTGTTTTGGTATATATATATATATATTGTATGTTTTAGGAAGTCAGGCTAAGGACAATAAATCAAACGTTTCTTGGGAGGCAACCCAAAAGGATGGAGAGCACACATTATAACCAGATTTGTTATTTCTTACTCTCCATCATTCTATCTTTTATAGTTTTCTTTAGTTATTTTTCTTATTTTGTTTACTAGTTCTTTTCTTTTGCACATGATTCTTGCATTGGGGATAATAGAATTACATTGAGGACATTGTAAGAATTAAGTGTGTGGGGGAAGAATTTAGGATTTCCTTTAGTTAGTTTTGTTTTGAGTCTTTTCAGTTTGTTTTTAGTATGTTTTTAGTTACTTTCAATACAATGATGAGATATGAATTGTGTAGGTCTAAACTGGTTTATTAGTGTGAAGATTTTTCATGAGAATTGAGCTTGAATATCATTTTCAATGAGCCAATGTTAATATGATATATTGATTGAGAAAGAATCATGTTTAGACTTAATATTGACTTGTATAATCACATCCTTGTGAGTTTTTGAGCCTATATGATTGATGTATTATACATATCAATCCAATTTCTTTTTTGTGTACTCTTATGATTACATGTTTCTCTAGAACTTGCTTTAAACCGTTCGAGACTATATTGATACATATGACAACATGGATATGATAGAGGCATTAGGATTTTTACCAAGGCCAAATCAGCCATCCCTATTGATGTTCCAAGAGAACATCCCCTTTAGTGAGCCAATTTAAGCCTACATTGAATAAGCTATTTCTTTGGTAACCACAACTTACACCTAACCTAAATACACTTATATCTTTACCCTTGTTCTAAAGATGGATTGAATGTTTTGAGACATATTGCAAAAACAAGGATATCTATTGAAAATTTAGGTTGGAAACAAGAAATAAGTGTGGAGGGGGGGAGGAGGCAAAACAATGAAGAGAAAAAGAAAGGGAACTATTGTCAAAATACTTTCCCATATTGAAGAAAGGAAAGAAAAAAAATCAATCATCTCTTGAACTTTTGGTTAAAGAAAAGATGTTGCAAAGTTGGTTAGAATGAAAATTTAGCCTATGTTATTCTATGCTTCTAAGGAATATTGAGAAAGTTTTCTTTGCAAAATCTTATTTTGCCTCTAAATTCTATGAAATCTTTGGAACCTTTGTAGTATCTTTTCCTTTTATTCTTTAACCATATTATTACCCCTCGGCCCCATTACAACCTTGAATAAAGACCTCTTGATTCATGAAGTTATATGATCTAAATAGTGGAGAATGGGTGGACAATCAAGTATATGGTAGAACTATTTTCATGAGACTGATTGAGTGTAAATACTTTACCACTACTTTAAAGAGTGAAAATCATGAGAGTATTCTATATGAGAAGTTGAGATTAAGTTTGAATATGTACTATTTTGATTGAGATATATTATGCTAATGTTGGCTTAACTCAATCCACATACATTCAAGCATGATTTTTTTGGTGACATTTTTTAACTATTGACTAGTTTATAAGACCTATCCATTGATTTTCTCTAATTTATATTGGAAGTATGGGTATCATCCTAGTAAACCCTCACGAGACTAAAGTCATCCACTAGGAACCTAGGGGTTTAAAGGCTTGTGTCACATGCTAAGTGCCATTGTGATTTCCTACGAAATTGGACTAGATTTTCATATTTTATTTTTATTTTGTTTTGCTTGAGGACTAGCAAAAATCTAAGTGTGAGGGTATTTGATAAGCTCATAAAATACACATTTTATGCCCTTTCTATTCTTAGTTTTAGTTATGTTTTCGATATTTATCTTGATTACTTATGTTATGTTTTTGAATTCTAGGTATATTTAAGAAAATGAAGTGAAAAGATATCAATTATGATGTTAAAGATCTTACAAAGTCAAAATCACAAGATGGAAGAAGACTTGGGAGTCAAAAAGATCAATTTCTTGTTGCCAAACAAGAAGACAGATTTGACCTTCGGAGCTTGTTGGAAGGAAAACATGATGTTAAAGTCTTTATTTAAAGAAACTTCCTCTTGAATTTTGAAGCTGACTTGAATACATTTCCAACGGTAGTTCATACGCCCAAATCAAACAAGAAATGGTCATCCAAATCAGCCAAAGAAGTGCGAGAATATGCAGCAGCAAAAGGGCTGGCAGAGAGCCCGGCGCCGCGGCGCCCAATTTTGAGCCACAAACTAGACATCTTTTGAGGAGACTCAAGGATCATCATTCTTCTTCTTCTCCATTCTTTTATTTTATTTTTATGTTTATGTTAATTATGCCTATGCTAGGCTAAACTTCCTTTTGGTTAAGGGTGATTTCAAAGCCCTAGACATATTTTGTAACTGATTTTCAGATTCTATCTATCATTAATTTTCTATCAAAGTTGCTTATGTTCTTCTATAAGAATTGTTTATAATGTTGTCTTGATTTGTTTAGGTTGCAAACTAGATAGATCTTGATAATTGTCTAAAGCTAGTTTAGGAGTCTTGATCCGTAATTGTCTTGATTTCCTATTCGTTAGTGGCAATTTGTGATTAATGATTATGTTAGAGTTTTCGCTAATTGCAAAGTGGAACATAACCTAAGTTGAACAATCCGAGCTTATGTGTTTGTTGCTTAGATCAACTTATCTTTCTCATCATAAAGCTGCTATCAAATTGAATTTAGAGAGCTTATTCTAGGTTGTTTGATAGTTAGAGATTTATTATAGAGCTTGTTCTATTTAACGACAAACCAAGGAAAGATTGGAGTAACAAAGCTTGTTGTTGTCTACGGTTGATAGTTTTGATAGTTAATTGATGTTGATAGATCTGATTATTGATTCTCAATGATGCCGAGTGGTGGAGAATGAAACCTTAACCATATTTCTCATATTTGATATTCTCTTACTTATTTGTTTCTTACTTTTATTGTTTACTTTAATTTTAAAACTATTTCAAAACCCTGTTTTCTTTTGTTTTCTTTGAATCTAAGTTATAAACTAGTAACTCATAAATTAAAACTCAAATCTCTGTGGACTCGACTCTTGCTAACTACTATACTTACAATTGATCTTTTTAGTGTAAGGATTAAATAAGATATGCTTTTTTAAGTGCATCACTCTACATATTAGCATGACCTAGTCTTCTATGTCAAATCCAATGTTCATCTTTATTTTTAGCCATAAGACAAATATTTTGAGAAGACATGTCATCCAACTAAACAACATAAATATTTTGATGTTTATCACTTGACAACCCATGGATTCAAATATGACTCTTAGACCCTTGTCACACAATTGACTAATGCTAAGAACATTATGCTTAAGACCTTTGACAAAAAGAACATTTTTATATTAATTGAAGAGTTGTTACCAATAAAACGAATTCCTTTAGTTTGTCATTTGGAATTGTCTCCAAAAATAACATCTCCACCACCTTAGGGCTTAAGATCCACAAATTGGATTTTGTCTTCGGTTATGTTTATTGAGCATCCACTATTAAGGTACCGAGGATTCTTCTTTGTTGAATTTACTTTGTAGTAACACTCATCCATCTACAAACACACAATCAAGTTTTGGTTTTGGGTACCCAAATTTTCTTGGGTCATTGAATCTTAGTGCTCACAATTCTTGTGCCTTTAGAGATCCACTCTAGTTTAGTAATATCATATTGAGATATGCTAACTCCTTTAGGAGTTCACACACTTCTAGTGAGTTTACCTCTATGAGTGACAACCTTTAAGGGACAAAAATGGTTTGAATGACCCAATTTATTACAATATGTGCATACTAGATGCTTCATGTGAGTTATTTGCTTTAACAAAGAAATTCTTAAAGTGATTTTCCTTTTCACAACCATCATAGCCTAATCCATCTTTGTTAAACAAAGTCCTTTGAGTCTCAAGCCATGTCATTAAGCTCTTGATGTCCCATATAGAATCTAGAAAAAAAGTTATGCAAATTTGCATTATTTATAGTCAAATCATCAATTTCAATTTTCAAATTACTAACTTTCTTTTCCAAATCATTCTTTGTTTTGTTAAAAAAAAATCATTTTTCTCTTTCAGTTTTGAAATAATTTTCTTGTATTTCATGCTCATAGATTCAAATTCAAAAGCTAGATCATCAAAGGCATTTTGCAATTCATTAAAAATATATGAACTCATATCAATAGAGTTAGAAGATACCTTAAGCTCTTCAAGAACCATAAGACATAGATTGACCACTTCATCATCATATAATCATCATTATCGGATGTGTAACTAACACTCTGTCGCAACCCTCTTAAAGAAGATCCGAAAAATCTGCCCCATCGCGGGACAGTCGGCTTCGTTAAAGGTGTAACATTGGAAAAAATAGAGGAAAAGATGACTTAATTCCTCTTAAATTAAGATTGAGGGTTTGAAAACGTCCTCGGGAAAGATATGGAGTCGCCACTAATATTTTTCGGCTAGGTGTGATCGGCCACCTATTAAAACTGGTTTTTATAAATATTTTAAAATTAATTAAAACATTTTTTAAACCCAATTTTGAAGTCTGCGCTTTGAACCAGAGAAAATAAGTGCAGGTTCGAGAATCGGTTACGTGCGGGGAAGGATTAGCACCTCACGACGCCCGTATAAAATACTACCTTATTATTCATTTGTTATCTCGAGTCTCGGTGAAAGTTGATTTTAAATTTGGTGTTTAAAAATAATTCCCTTAAAAAAATCATATTTATTTGAGAATGATCCAGAATGTATTGACATAAAATTTTCCATATTTCTCGACAAACTCGGCAAAACATGGAATTTTCCTTGATTTTGAAATTCTCCAAATCACACTTGTTTTTTTTGGAAAAAATATATTCTGTCGTTAATGATAATTGATGATATCCTCCCCTGCAGACCCAGCAGAGAACTCATGAATTATTTTAACTCGGGAATGATCTTGTTTTATGAAAAAAAAAACATTATTTTATTTTTTCATGTATTTTAAAAACATAAAAAATGATCATGAATATGCAAAAATATTACTAAGATAAAAATTAAAAAAAGAAACATGCATATTTATCATGGCATGGAAAACATTTTATTATGAGATGGCAAAACAATTAATGACATGGCATACATGATATGGCAAAATCAAAATAATATGGCTAAAATAACGAATGACATGGCAAGCTTGACATGACGAAATCTTAATGACATGGCAAAATCTAAATGACATGGCCAAAAGAATGAATGACATGGCATACGAATTAATGACATGGCAAATCCTATTATGACATGACAAAAGAATTAATAACATGGCAAAATATAAATGACATGGCCAAAGGGATGAATGACATGGCACACTTGATATGGAAAAATCTAAATGACATGGCCAAAAGAATTAATGACATGGCATGTGAATTAATGACATGGCAAATCTTATTGTGACATGGCCAAAAGGATGAATGACATGGCATGCTTGACATGGCAAAATCTAAATGACATGGCCAAAAGAATTAATGACATGGCAAATCCTATTGTGACATGGCAAAAGAATTTATGACATGGCATGCTTATCATGGCAAATATTTTATGACATGAAAAATATTAACATGCATATATGACACAAACATTAATCATAAAAATGACATTATCATAGAAAATTCATAATCACACCATATTATGAATAACAACATGAATATTAGATCATAAAATGACATCATCATGGAATATTCATGTACATGGAATTTGCATGATTAAGATGGCAAATACAGATATCATAACACATGCACACAACATCATTTTGAAATTGATTTTTCATGTGAGGAATCACATAAATGACATATGTTGAAAAATATTACCGTACTGCCTGGCAAACCTGGCAAAGCTTGGAAAATAATTCTTTCATGTGACATTTATATGATTCAGAGTAAAATGAAAACCATACCTTTCGATTTCATAAATACGTGCGTTGAATAATTTCCTAACCTCCCCGACAAACCCGACAAAGCTTAGGAACTAATTCTCGCCAAATGTTTAGGAAACCAAGAAGTACATTTTTATGCCAAATTAAATAAAAACATTTTAAAATATGCAATGCATGAAGATGTATTTCTCCCTTAAAGTAAGGACATCCGTATATTTAAAGAAAGTATCCAACTACCTTTGAAAGAAACTTAAATTGGATTTTTAAACAGAATGACTTTGGGGCTCGGATTTAAAAAAAGTTGGAATTTTTGGATGGAAAAGGGCCTTGGCCGAACCTCGCTCTAAAAAAAAGGCTCTAGTTTTCTTGTCTTTTTTAAAACCCGGGTTGACTACCCATGATCCGATCTTTGTAAAATCATTTTTTATCTTTGAGATGACATAGAAAACAACCCAAAACAGTAGCTAATGACTCTAATCAACCCCTCATTTTTACAAATAAAAAGCAAAAATTATTAGTTTAGAGAAAACTTATTTTAACTCCAACAACCAGTTTTGGAAAACTATTTTTCTACCCCTTATAAAAAATTCAAAAAATTGTGGAAAAATCAATTTAGAATTACAACATGAAGGTATTTATGAGGAAAAATCAGCTTTAAATTTGGACTAACTTGATCGAAATTGCACTAAAGTCATAACAGTAGACTAAAATCTGTTTTACCGAAAACCTTTTTTTAACCTTGACAAAAAAAATTCTAAAAATCTTGGAAAAAATACCAGGGGTTCTTCTAAGGGTCTACTAAATATGGTTAAAAAAATATTTTTATTTTGACAAAAGGAACTTAGTAAAAAAATGCTCAAAGTCAGAATATCCAACTTAACAACCCATTACTCTACCAACTAGTTTGCACAAAAGATTTTGGCTAGAGATCATTGATTGATCTTAGCCAAAAATCAAGTTGAGAATGGTATGAATGCATGATTTTACAGCCAAACAAACATATGAGAATGATCAAACATAAGCTAAAAAAATAAACAAGCAAGAAAAAACAAGGTTGGTTCAATGGTTGGTTCCTTGGACATAGTCCCACCTAACCAAAATCAATTGATAAAAATTAAGATCCTCAAGCTTCTCAAACCTTTTATTTGATTTTTTTTAAAAGAAAAAGCAAAGGAGAAAATCTATCCTACCACGATGGTGAAACCCACAATCAACAACCAAGCAAGAAAATCAAGCAAAGACAAGCACAATAAGGGCCCCTACGTTTCGGCCATGGTGAAAATATGTAGGAAACTTTTGCAACCTTGTTATTTTGTAAAGAATAAAAAAAAAAGGAAAAAAAAACCTTTGGAAATTTATTTTGAAATTTTTTTATTTAACAAATAAAGTTAACAATCACATGGAAAACAGGAGAAAAAAAACATGAAATCAAAGAAAATAATAGAAAGAGAAGAGAGGAAATAGCTACCTAGCACAGCTTTCCAAATCAAGCACTCAAACTTCTCATTCTTTATCCCTCTTTCTCTCTTTTTCTTTTTCTCCTTTCTTCCTCCAAAAGTGTAGTGAAAAATGCCTTTGAAAAAATGACTGCCTTCTCTCTACAAGGGCTGGCCAAATGGTCTTCTAAATATGAGAGTGCTCATCTTTTTTTAGCCTTTGTGATGTTTTGCATACTCTCCCAACATCCTTGCCACATGGCTAATTCTTGTCACCCTCCTTGCATGATGCTTTTTTTAAATTAAGGGTTCTTGTCCCCTTTTTGCATGATGCTTCCTTAAATTAAGGGTTTCATAACCTCTCATTGGCCAATAATGCCACCTAGATTATTCTTGTCTCCTATCTCTACAAAATATCTAAGCCACTTGTCATTATCATATGGCTTACTATCAAAATATCTTCCTAGGTGGCATTTTTAATCCTATTTGGCATCATCACATAGACTTCACATGGCTTTGCAATTTGGAAGCCTTCACTGGCCAAAAATGCCATGTAGGCAAGTAGTGGAGAATCTTGTCCTTTCTTAAAAATGTCATCTTGCTCTTCAATCTTGGCCATTTGATTTAAGATGATCACACCTCCTCTTCCATCCATGAGTTGGCCAAAAATAGCTGGAAGTTTCCAGGCCGTTTCACTTTTTTTATTTGAAAAATGGTCATTTTCGGTTTTTTTGGTAAAATTGCATTTTGGCCTCCAAACTTAATTTATTTGCAAATGGACCCCAATTTTGGATTTTTCTTTTTTAATCCATCACGTCCAATATAAAACTCAGTTCTGGAGGTTTTCATAATTTTTCGAGCTCGTTTTACATTTTTTCGGATTTTTCTCTAAAATTTTGGTTTAGTGCCCTCCAATCTTTGTCTATTTCCATTTGAGTTCCGATTCTAGATTTTTCTTCTCCAATCCCTTCCATCAAATATAAAACTTAGTTTTGGAAGTTTTCATAATTTTTCGAGCTCGTTTTCTATTTTTCTTGGATTTTTCTTTAAAATTGAGGATTAGTCTCCCGAATTTAGCATATTTGCGTTTCAGCCCCAATTTCAGGTTTTTTTCTTCTCATTTCCTTCTTTCCATCCTAAAACTCAGTTTTGGAAAGTTTCACAAATTTTCGAGCTCAGATTCTATTTTTCTCGAATTTTCCAAAATTGCCCTTTAACCCTTGAAACCTCGGTTTTACTCGAAATAGGTCAAATTTTCGGATTTTCTTTTTCCAATGCCTTTGTCATATTTTGAATTGGAGTTGCACCAAAAATGCCCAATTTTTACATCCAAATTCCTCTCCGATTTAGTTTTTCGTTTTTCCTCAAAATTGAGGATTTTCTCGTTTCTCCCGTTTCTCCTCCAATCGACTCTTCCTTGGGATCCACTTCGAATTGGGACTTGGGATATTTTTATTTATTTATTTATTATTCATCAAGTGGGAGCTTCAATTTCACAGAATCGGACAATCTTTGTAGTTTTCCTCAAATTTGTGAATTTCCTATTTATACATTAAATGTTTATTTTCCTTTTTCTCTTCAAACCACATCTTCCTTCAACTTCGCTTCAAAATTGGACCTTCCAATATCCATATTTATTGATATTATTCCATTTGGAACCTCCAATTTTGTCCAATTTGATTGTTTACGCACTTTCCCCCAAATTTGCAAAATTTCTCATTTTTCCTACACTGAATTTTGCAATTTGTCTTTCAACATTTCTATCTTCAATTGTAGATCTCCGATTATCAAAATTCCTTCTCCATTATTCAATTCAACTTCAAATCTTGATTTTGACTGAGAGTTGACTTTTTCAATGGTTGACTTTCTAGAGTTGACATTTTTAGAGTTGACTTTTTTTGGGTTGACTTTTTTGTGTTGACCTTCGAATCAAAGTCTTGGAGACCCATCTGTAGAATGAGGGAAGATTCTTCGCATTTCGGGATGTTGAGAGGAAGAACTCACCTTGTTTAGGGGGCCCAGACAAAATTAGGTGTCTACAACTGTCCCTCTTTGACTATTGCTGAGAATCAGGAATTAGGCAAAGATAAAATAGACAATAATTTTGTCCGGTTAGTGAAATCACATGTGAAGGATAAAAAGGAGAATTTTCTTCATTTTTATTTTTGTAAACTGTAAAATAAAAGAATTTTGTCCTTAAATTGAGTTTCCTGACTAATCAAGGCTCGACCCGTCTTAAGGAAACGAGTTCGATTTCTTTTAAAATAAAAAGGTTTGTTCTTAAATTGAGTTCCCTAACTAATCAAGGCTCGACCCATCTTAAGGAAACGAGTTCTATTTTTTGTGTAAAATTTTGGACGTCTTGTCCATGAAAAATTTTGGATGTCTTGTCGAAAAAATGTTTGGATGTCCTGTCCTTAAAAGTTTTGGATGTCTTGTCCAGAAAAAGTTTGAATGGCACATATCAGAATATTTCACCGAACTCCTTGGCAAACCCAGCAGAGTTTTTAGAAAAATATCTTTCCATATGACATGTATATAATTTTGCGATAAAATCATATTTTTCGAAAAAAGATTGAAGAATTTGTCCTTAAATTAAGTTCCCTGACTTATCAAGGCTCGATCCTCTTAAGAAAACGAGTTCGATTTACAAGAGAAGACAATACCTCGGCGGTGATCTCGGGACCTTATCCTATATTGGTGTGAAATTATATAAATGACATGTGTCAATATATCGAACTCCCCGGGAAACCCAACAGAGCTTTAGAAAAACATCTTTTCACATGACATATATATAATTTTGGGATAGAATATATATCGTTTTTTTGAAGATAGAAGAATTTATCCCAAAATTAAGTTCCCTGACTAATCAAGGCTCGACCTGTCTTAAGGAAACAAGTTCGATAAAAATTTTGGATGTCTTGTCCAAGAAAAATCTAGTGGTCTTGTCCAGGAAATCTGGTTGTCTTGTCTGGGAAAACTTTGGATGTATTTTCCAAAAAATCTGATTGTCTTGTCCAAGAAAATTTTGGATGTCTTGTCCAAGAAATCGGGTTGTCTTGTCTAAGAAAATTTTGGATGTCTTGTCCGAAATCTGGATGAGGTGCTTACTTCCTTTTCTGCCATCTATATTGGACTTAAGAAAGAAAGCTTTCCATGGTTCTTGCAATATTAGTCAAATGCAGTGATGTTGATGAAGGTTTTGCAAATGTTTATAAGATGCATGTTCCCTAGGGATGAATGCAATTACATGATTGTGTCATGAGTTTTAATCCATGATTAAGGTTCAAGAATCTTCTCAACTCCACTGTTTGCTCTACTTGATGAGTTTTTCATCATTATGGATTCACTGAGACTCACAAGTTTTCTGATTCTGTGACGGTGTCTTCAGCCTATCCATGATTTGCCCTTCTTGATGGGCTCTTCTCTATGATTCCACAAGTTTTCTGACTTTGTGAAGGTGTCTTCAGCCTATTCACGGTTTGCTCTACTTGATGAGCTTTTCTCTACGGTTTCACCATGATCCACAAGTTTTCTGACTCTATGACGGTGCCTCCAACCTATCTCTGATTCGTCTCACTAGATGAGTTCTTCAGTATCATGGATTGATGTGTTTAGTCCATCCAATGTTTTCCCCACTTGATGAGCTTTTTAGTATTACAGGGTTGTCGCGAGTTTCTCCAAATTTTAGTGGTTTCCAAACCTCTTCTAAAATTTAAACCTACTCCGCAATAATGCAAAAAAAAAATCCTTTTATTTAAAGATTTTTATGTATACTAATCATCATTCAATTTGATAACATTCAAAAATGCATCTCAATATATATGAAAGATGGTTTGAAACAGCCATATGCCCCGAAAGGGCCAACAAGAGTTCATTGCAAAAAGGTTTAGATAACAAAAATGAATATCAAGGATTTAAAAGGGAAATATAAAGGAGAAGGTATAGATGCCCCAGATGTGGAATATCCCGGACCCTTTCTGCTTTAGTTCCTCTGAAGTATCTTTTGAATGAGCTATTCACTTGGGTGACTTCTCGGCTTTCGCTGTCGCTTTAGATTGAGCTTTACCCCTTTTCTCTTATTTTTTGATACTTTCTCCCCTTTTACACGGAGCATTGATTCAATCTTTGATCAGTACTTTTGGTGTAAACCCTACAAGCCAATCTAGTTAGACTTGTAAAACACTATTTATATATTCATGTATTGCACATTATAATTATTAATTATAATTGAGGTATTTCTTTATCCATAAGTATTGTTATAATTGTTATAAATGGCTTGCGAAGATAAAGCCCATGAGACACAATGGCATTGCAAAGGAATTGTAAGGTGTTACAATTATGATGATCCTTATGCATCAATGCCGTGTTTCTAAAACTGTTCCTGGTCATTGTACTGTCAAGAAAGGGCATTGACAATGCTCAAAGACTGGCATATGTTAAGCCTTCATGCACTTGATGCATGCAACTAATCTCATAGGTTGAAAGTATAGAGATACTTGGGGATAACATATGGGTGCTTGTTAGTTGAAGAAGTTCACTAAACATGACCCGCTATGAGAGTTCCATTTGGTATTTCACTCAAGTGTCTATGGAAAATACTCTCAAGTGTCAATAGTGTTAGTAATCCTTTGACTTGTGACACCAGGTCATCTTGTATATGAATTGTCATACTTAGATTTCATCACGAACGGGTCCCAATCATGAGGATGGTTATTGTAGGGTCTTATTGGGTATGACATGAAACATACGAAGATGAATGAGTGGTCCAAAGAGGATTCATCACCCCAAGTGATAAAGGGGACATATCACACATGTATCTGGCTTATATTAACTTATGGAAGTCCTTGGCCAAGGCAATACTTAAGGAGTTAATATTGAAGTTGCAGATCTAATATGAAATGGGTTAAGAGTAGACATTGAACCATGCTCTTTCCTATCCCGGGATATTTGATGAAAGGGTCGAATGACACAAACATATTGTACACGAAAGGCTAGTCGAAGCTTGATGACTCTTGGCATTTGGGTAGTGATGATGCATTGCTAGATGTTACTCATTATCTATAAATATAAAAAGAAATTATTAATTGAATTAATTATATTTATTGCCAACATGTTAAGGGCCTAATAGGTCACACACAAAAGGTGATTAATGAAATTAAAATGAGTTTGGCCCATATTAAATATTCATTAAGTGTTGTGGGCTTATTGTGAATATTTAATAATATGTATAAGGGCTTTATTGCAGTTTGTCCAATAGTTGGCATACACTAAACCTACTTATATATATGTCTTATGTTGTTGCTACCTCCTCCACCTAAGCTACTAACCTGAAATTGTCGTCTCACTCCCCTAAGTGTGTGGTTCGACCGAATAGCAAGAAAAGAGAGAATAAGATTCTTCTTATTTTCTTTGGCTAACTAAGCTAGAGGAGAAAGGTTTCTCACGACCTAGACTACTAGAATCGTATTGGCAAAACATAATCTAAACCTTGTGAAGGCTTTCAGATCACCTGTGTGGATTACTGTTAGAGGTCGGACCATTGGACGACTTTGGTTTTCGAAAAGCGAGCTTTGTGTACAAGAACTAGAACCTCAAGAATATGTCTTGAGGATTCAGCAATCTTCAAAATAGAGGTATGAGATTTTGATTGTTATTTGTTCTTGATAGCCTGATCGTTTTGAATTCATAAGCAGATCCATGGAAGGATTCGGTGTCTCTTTGTTTTATTTTAATTCCGCTGCATTGTATGTTTAACATGTTGATTAAATTATACATTATCTATGTTTGAGCATGAGCCGAATCCCAACAGTGGTATTAGAGTCTCGCTTATGTTATTCCTATACGATCTATGCTTTGATTGTTACCTTTAATTAAATTGTTTTGTTCTTTGAGTTATTTTGATCCGATTGTCACTAACCGAATTTGTAAGAATTTGCACTTGTAGTGTTTCAGTGAAGGCAGCAGTTACTCATGGTGAATTCTTGTTGATTAATCGGTTTAAAATTGTTTTAAACTGATTAATGCAACTAGCGAGAGTTTGGCAGCAATTGAGAACTGTTTAGCCTACCTTGCACAAATTTGATGATTTTAGTGAGAAAAACTTGTAGATTTTTCTTGGGTGATTTTTAATGTATGTTTTAATGATTTTTAGGATTTAAAATTCTTTAGAAATGTTCTTGGCAAGCCTGAAAAATCATAAAACTGATTTAGCATTGAAAAATTGGAAGCTGTGAAAAGTGGATAGACAGCATTAGAGAGATGAAGGGGTGGCGGCTACACCAAGAAACCAATGCCCGCGCCTCCCTTGCTAGGGTTTTTTTATTCTATCAAATTCCCACAGCTTATGGATTTTAGCAATATTGAGTTACTAATGTTATAGTATCCTAGTTGAGATACAACACTAAAATTAGTAATCATGGTAATATTGTTAAATTAATTAAATCACCAAAATAAGAATTTACATGAATATTCAATTAAATTATTTAATTGGATAATAATTTAATTAAAGGAAATAATCCTAATTGGATTAGGATTTATTCTAATAAGATTAGAATAAATGTTTATTATTTTCTTTAAATTAAATTATGGATCAATATAATCATTGAATGGTAACTTGAGATTAAAGCATGATTTATATGTTCATAAATTGTTTGTGAATGTATGGGATGATTATGGACTTAGACCCAATATGATTGTGGATGGTTGAATTTAATTTTATAGTTTTTATTAAATTAAATAGGGACTGCTTGCCCTGCCTTATCTCTCATTTTCTAGAGTTGTAAAAATTATTTCCTTACCTAACTCTCCTCAAATGTAACTTGAGGTTTCTTTATTACATATGTAATTAGTTACATCAAAGTGTAAAATTAGGATTAGCTAGGAATAATTTTTGTAACTTGAAGATGAAGATAAGCACCATGAAGATAAGGAGATTACAAGCAAGCTTTGAAGACTATATGTGTAATCACCTAGGAATTTGACCAACTAGTTTCCTTTGATGGCTCAAGAAAATTATATTAGAAAAGTCCATAATCATCCAAGTAGAAAGCATGTTATACATTTATTTTATGCGATATTATAAATGCTATGAATGTTTATTATGATGAGACTTATAAAGAACAAGGAAAACCCTCATTACAATATTGAGTCACATGTTTCGCATGATAAAGTTGCCTTCCATCATCATAACAAGATAACCAGAGGTCTTCCAATATGAGGCTTGTTGAGTCACTCAAGGTCAAACTACTGTATGAATATGTTTGAGTTATGAAGTTGGGTCTTACTCAACTAATGCCATGTTGTCCAGATGCGTCAAACTTGACCGCATGGTGTTAGAGGCATAGTTAGGTGAAGTACATATGATGTGTTTAGACAAAGAGTTGTCACCTAACTGATCTGGGAGTTGCATAGAAATGCAATTGATAAGCTATGTTATCTACCCAACTAGGCTTATTGTAATTTGTTGAGTCACTCAAGGTTGCAACATGTTGAAAGGGATCCCAGCCCACTAGAAATACCTTGATGAGATTTTCGAATAATAGTGAAGGCTATTATCTTGAAAATTTTGTGGGAGAACCAATAAGAGATTTAATACCTCATCTTGAATTGGTATAAATACATGAATATAACTGATATATACTTTTTCCATATTAGGTTGTTGAAAATGGTTAATACTTTAACTGTACTGCGCGGCACTATGAATGCCATTAGTCCAAAATGTTTAGACTGGTACAAAAGATTAAGAAGCGTTCTCAATGAAATGAAGGTTGCTCACTTGACAAGTCATGAACTTATAGAAGTTTCTGGGTTGACTGTGTTTGTGATTGAACTGAATCTTTCTACTGTTAAATCCAATTTCTGGATAATTGATTCAATATGCGGTTCACATCTATGTAATGGCATAAGGATGTTGAAATAAAGTAGAAAGTTGAGCAAGGATGAAGTAGTTCTAAGAGTAGGTAATGGTGCAAAAGTTGCAGCATTGGCCGTTGGAACATGTACTTTATCTTTGCCGTCTGGCATGAAATTGGAACTGAAAGATTGTTACTTTGTTCCAGTATTGTCTAGAAATATCATTTCGATTTCATACCTCATTGTTAATGATGGTTTCGAGATAAGAATGAGGGGCAATAGTTGCTCCATCATTCTTAAAGACATTCACTATGGATCGACAACATTACATAATGGATTATATGTTTTGGATCCAGAGATGCCTGTGTTCAATATAAATGTCAAGAAAGCAAGAAATGATGATCCAAGTAAGACTTTCATCTGGCACTATAGACTTGGTCATATCAATGAGACAAGGTTTTCCAAATTACGTAAACATGATTATTTGGAACCCTTTGATTATGAATCATATGGGACTTGTGAATGTTGTTTCCTTGGTAAGATGACCAAGACTCCTTTTACTGGAAAGGGTGAAAGAGCTGATGTTTCATTGGGCTTAATACATTTAGATGTATGTGGGCCACTAAACACACCTGCTAGAGGTAATTTCTCATACTTCATAACCTTTATCGATGATCATTCTAGATATGGTTATGTGTATCTGATGAGATACAAGTCTAAAGCTTTTGAAAAGTTCAAAGAGTTCAGAGCTGAAGTAGAGAAACAGACTGGGAAAAATATTCTAGCTCTTAGATCGGATCGAGGAGGAGAATATTTAACCCATGATTTCTTGGATCATTTGATAGAAAATGGAATTCCATCGCAATGGACTCCACTTGGAACTCCTCAGCATAACGGAGTGTCCGAGAGGAGAAATCAAACTTTGTTGGACATGGTTCGGTCCATGATGTCTAAGGCTGACCTTCTGATATCCTTATGGGATATGCCTTAGAGAGTGCAGCTTACCATATGAGATATGGTATGGCAAGAAGCCATACTTATCTTATCTAAATATTTGGGGATGTACTACTTATGTAAAGCAAGTACCTTCTAATAAGCTGGGAGCTAGATCGAAAAAATATAAGTTTGCAGGATATCCTAAAGAAACTGTTGGATATTACTTTTACAATCCTATTGATCGAAAGTTGTTTGTGTCAAAACACGCTGCCTTTCTAGAGAAAGAGTTCTACTAGAAGGATTCAGTGGGAGTAAAGTAGATCTTGAAGAAGTTCAAGAACCACAACCTAACATTCCCTAAGAACCTGAGCCATCGGTCGAAGCATTGGATGCTCAAACTGATGCTATAGAAACACAAGTGATGTGAATGTCTAATTAGGATAGACATGATCTAGTGAAATATGGTTTTCTACTTGAATGTGATGAGTTGCATATTGATTAACGCAAGCATCTCGGAGCTGGAACATCAGAATTGATGAAACGATCCAAGGATATGGTTTTATCTAGAATCCTGATGATCCATATGTTTATAAGAAGGTAAATAGACTGGCAGTTGTTTTCCTGATGCTACATGTCGATGACATATTGCATATAGGAAATGTTGTACCTATACTACAGACAATTGAGGTCTGGCTATCCAAACAATTATCCTTGATGGATTTGGGAGAAACAGCATTTATTCTGGGAATTAAGATCTATAGAGATGGATCAAAAAAGGCTACTTGGATTCTCCAAATCCCCTTACATAGACAAGGTGCTAAAAGGTTTAGCATGGATACCTTCATAATAGGTAACTTGCCTATGTTGCATAGCATACATCTCTCGAAAGAGATGTGTCCTAAAACATTAGATGAAAGGACACGGATGGATAGGATACCATATTCTTCGGCAATTGGATCTATCGTGTATGCTATGTTGTGCACTAGACCAAATGTATCATACGCTCTGACTGTCATGAGCAGATACAAAAAGGTAATCCTAGTGATAGTGACTGGACTGCTGTGAAGAATATCCTTAAGTACTTGATAAGCATTAAGGATATTTTCTTGGTCTATGGAGGGCCTGAACTCCAAGTTAGGGGTTATACAGATGCTGGCTTCTAATCTGATTAGGATGATAGTAAATCGCAGTGTAATTATATATTTACCTTGAATCTTGGTGCAGTCAGTTGGGAAGGTTCCAAACTAGAGATGATTATAGATTCAACAACCAAATCCAAGTATATCTCCTCGTTTGAGGCAACGAAGAAAGTTGTTTGGATCAAGAAGTTCATTAAAGAACTTGGTTGGTTTCGAGCATTGTTGATCCAGTACCACTTTATTGTGATAACAATGGAGCCATAGCGCAAGCTAAGGAACCAAGGTCTCATCGTAGATCCATGTATATATCTAAGGGCAGTTTCACTTGATAAGTGTAATCACTGAAAGAGGTGACATTAATATGAAAAAGGTTACCCACTAAGGATTCTGTCCCAGTAGAAACACAAATCGTCACATGGAAGGACATGGGCTTAAGTACATTGGCGATTGGCTTTAGTGGGAGATTGTTGGTGTAAGCCTTACAAGCCAATCTTGTTAGGCTTGTAAAACACTATTTATATATTCATGTATTGCACATTATAGTTTATTAATTATAATTGAGGTATTTCTTTATCCATAAGTATTGTTATAATTGTTATAAATGACTTGTGAAGATAAAGGCCATGAGACACAATGGCATTGAAAAGGAATTGTAAGGTGTTACAATTATGAGGATCCTTATGCATCAATGTTGTGTTTCTAAAACTGTTCCTGGTCATTGTATGTCAAGACAGGGCATTGACAATGCTCAAAGACTGGCATATGTTAAGCTTTCATGTACTTGATGCATGCAACTGATCTCATAGGTTGAAAGTATAGAGATACTTGGGGATAATATATGGGTGCTTGTTAGTTGAAGAAGTTCACTGAACATGACCCGCTATGAGAGTTCCATTTGGTATTTCAATCAAGTGTCTATGGAAAATACTCTCATGTGTCAATAGTGTAAGTAATCCTTTGACTTTTGACACCAGGTCATCGTGTATGTGAACTGTCATACTTAGATTTCATCACGAACGAGTCCCAATCACAAGGATTCTTATGGTAGGGTATTATTGGGTATGACATGAAGCATACGAAGATGAATGAGTGGTCTAGAGAGGATTCATCACCCCAAGTGATTAAGGGGACATATCTCACATGTATCTGGCTTACATTAACTTATGGAAGTCCTTGGCCAAGGCAATACTTAAGGAGTTAACATTAAAGCTGCAGATCTAATATGGAATGGGTTAAAAGTACACTGAACCATGCTCTTTCCTATCCCGGGATATTTGATGAAGGGATCGAATTACACAGACATATTGTACACGAAAGGCCAGTCGAAGCTTGAGGACTCTCTTGGCATTTGGGTGGTCATGATGCATTGCTAGATGACGCTCATGATCTGTAAATATAAAAGGAAATTCTTATTTTAACTAATTATATTTATTGCCAACATTTTAAGGGCCTAATAGGTCACACACAAAAGGTGATTAATGAAATTAAAATGAGATTGGGCCAGATTAAATATTCATTAAGTGTTGTGGGCTTCTTGTGAATATTTAATAATATGTATAAGGGCTTTAGTGCAGTTAGTCCAACAGTTGGCATACACTAAACCTACTTATATATATGCATTATGTTGTTGCCGCCTCCTCCCCCAAAGCTGCTAACTTGAAATCGACGCCTCACTCCCCTAAGTGTGTGGTTCGGCCAAATCGCAAGAAAAGAGAGAATACATTTCTTCTTGTTTTCTTTGGCTAACTAAGCTAGAGGAGGAAGGTTTCTCACAACCTAGACTACTAGCATCGTCTTGGCAATACATAATCTCAACCTTGTGAAGGCTTTCAGATCACTTGTGTGGATTACTGTTAGAGGTCGGACAATTGGACGGCTTTGGTTTTCGACAAGCGAGATTTGTGTACAAGAACGTCAAGAATCTGTCTTGAGGATTCAGAAATCTTCAAAATAGAGGTATGAGATTTTGATTGTTATTTGTTCTTGATAACCTGATTATTTTGAATTTATAGGCAGATCCATAGAGGGATTCAATGTCTCTTTGTTTTGTTTTAATTCCGCTGTGTTGTATGTTTAACTTGTTGATTAAATTATACATTATCTATGTTTGAGAATGAGCTGAATCCCAACAAGTATTTGGGCCGGCCTTTGCGGGTTTTCAACTCAAGTGTCCCCTGTTCGGTTTTAAGTCGCCCTTTTCGGGTTTTCGACTTAAACCTCTCCTTTTACATTCTTTTTTTTTTTCTTTTTTTGTGTTCTACTATGCATCTGAGAATTCTAAATTCTTCCATGGTAAAATGACAATTCAAAAGATAGGATGAAATCTGAGAAGAAACCTTTCAAGTTAAATACCCATGCTCGATCAAAATAGACTTTAAAAGCACGTAATGTAGGCCAAGGTTCGAGTTTAGAAAGAAAGGATAAATAGGCCCAAAATGTGTTTAAGAGTGATTAGATCAAGAATTAATTCATGAGGAGGATTCATTTTGGAACATTCGTCCCTCTTGGACTTTTCAACATTTTTTTTGATTTTTTTTTTCAATCTTGGCTTTCATTTGCCATACTTTTTCACACATTTTTGTGTGTGTGTGTTTTTTTTTTTTTTTATCTTTTCTCTTCTTTTTTTTTTTTTGGTTTTTGATGGCTCATTTTGCCATGATTTTCGAAGAAGGTCTTTCCTTGCAGTTGCCCCCTAGTGTGGAGGGTGATCCTTGATAAAGGTTCAAAGAAAGAAAGAATTCCTAAGGCTCAAAAAGGTAACTAAGGATAATTTCTTCTTAGTGAAAGGAATATGAAAGATGGCCATTTCTCATATCAAGAACGAATATTCTGATTGAAAAGAAATCCTTAGGGGAAATAGATAATTAGAATCTTCATTTTTGCACTTGAAATCATTTGAATTCTCATATGCACAGTATCACAGTTTTTCTTTCTTTTTTCTTTTTTTTCTTCAAGCATAGTATTTCTTCAATTCATTGGTATTTACGGGATTTCTCAAGTCATCGTCGTCCGTCCGAGTTAAGATCAATGCTCCTCCAAAAAAAGCTTTTTTCACCACATAGGGTCCTTCCCAATTTGGAGCCCATTTTTCGCTAGGATCTTTCACAATAGGGAGAACCTTCCTCAGTACCAACTCTCCCTCTCGAAATTGCCTCGGGTGAACCTTTTTATTATGGGCTCGAATCATCTTTTTCTGATACATCTGCCTATGGCAAATTTCCTTCAACCTTTCCTCCTCGATGAGATTCAACTGCTCATAACGAGCTCTAACCCATTCTGCCTCTTCTAGGCCAATTTCCATCAACATACGAAGTGAAGGGATTTCAACCTCAATAGACAGCATTACCTTTATCCCGTATACCAACGAAAACGGCGTGGCACCCGTAGATGTGCGAACTGAAGTGTGATATGCGTGAAAAGCAAAAAGCAAGATCTCATGCCAATCTTTGTATACATCGGTCATCTTTTCAACAATCTTCTTGATGTTCTTATTGGCTGTCTCTACTATCCCATTCATTTTTGGACAACAAGGTGCCGAATTATGATGCTTGATCTTGAACTGGGTATATATTTCCCTCATCATCTTATTATTCAAGTTGAGAGCATTGTCCGAAATTATTCTTTTTAGGAGTCCATATCGGTACATAATCTCTTTCTTGATGAATCTGCACACCACTGACTTTGTTACATTGGCATAAGAAGCGACTTCTACTCGCTTTGTGAAATAATCTATGGCCACCAGGATGAAACGGTGTCCGTTCGAAGCTTTCGAGGTAATGGGCCCGATCATATCCATTCCCCATATCAAGAATGGCCATGCAGCCGTCGTGACATGCAGCGATGATGGAGGTACATGAATTTTGTCTACGCACTTTCGAGAATAATTAATGCAATCCCCTTCCATTGTTAGCCAATAGTATCAAGCCCTTATAATCTGTTTAGCCAGCATGTGGACGTTGGCATGAGTGCCACATATCCCTCTATGAACCTCTTCGAGGATTCTTTGAGCTTTAGCGAAAACGACACACCTCAACAGAACCTGGTCTTTCCCTTTCTTGTAAAGAATTTCATCGTCTAAGACAAAACCCATCGCCATTCTCCTCAAGCTTCTCTTATCATTTTTTGTTGCTTGTTCAAGTTACTGTTGACTCTTGATGTATTGCAAGCTGTCATAATACCAAGGGTGCCTATCCACTTCTTCTTCGATACTCAAGCAGTGGGCGGGAGACTCATATATGCTCATCTTGATTGCCACAACTTCGGCCCCTTTATTCACTTTAAACATTGATGATAAAATGGGTAAAGAATATGCCATTCAATTTTCTTCTCGGGGTAAGTAATTGAAACCTACTTCTTCAAACTCCTTAATCAAGCTCAATATAAGCTCTCGATATCGGATTAGCTTTGCAACCCGGGTTTTCCATTCTCTGCGCAGTTGGTATATTACCAGGGCTGAATCTCTGAAGACCACTAGTATCTTGATCTTTCTTTTTATGGCTGTATGAAGGCCCATAGTACATGGTAATGTTTGTGCAATCGAAATCCAATCTGGCAGTGAAAGGATGATAATCTTCCGCAGGAGATATGAGAATTGCATCGATCCCATGCCCCATGGCATTAGATGCGCCATCAAAATACATTTTCTAGGTTTTCTTCTCAGAGGAAGTCCCATTTTCTTGCAAGACACACATTAGGTCTTTGTCAGGGAAATCAAACTCCAGAAGTTCATAATCCTCCAACGTTCGACTTGCTAGGAATTCGACTACTACGGTACCCTTTATAACCTTTTGGCTCACACAAACAATATCATATTCGAAAAGCAACACTTTCCATCTCATCGTTCTTCTTGACAACGAAGGTGCCCTGAATACGTATTTGAGGGGATCTAACTTTAAAATCAGCCATGTCGTATGATACAACATGTACTGCTTGAGCCTTCAGCCAGTCCAAGCTAGGGCACAACAAAGTCTTTCTACCAATGAATACTTCAACTCGTACTCAGTGAACTTCTTGCTGAGATAGTAGATGGCTTGTTCTTTTTTTTTTTTGATTTCATCATGTTGCCCCAATACACATCCTATTGACTTTTCGAATACTGACAAATACAATATCAGCGACTTTCTTGGGACAGGTGGCATTTGTATTGACAGGTTTGATAGATAATGCTTGACTTTATCAAAGGCTCTCTAGCATCCTTCATCCTATTCCTTCGGATCACGTTTTCGGAGTAGGTTGAATATCAGGTTGCATTTATCGGTCAGTTGAGAGATGAACGCGTGATATAGTTTAGCCTACCTAAAAAGCTTCTTACTTCCTTCTGAGTACAAGGTGGAGGCAAGTTCTGAAAGGTTTTCACTTTATTTGGACCAATTTCAATCCCTTTCTTACTAACAACGAAGCCAGTAGCTTTCCTAGAGTGAATTCATAAGTACACTTTGCCGAGTTGAATTTAAGTTGGAACTTTATCAACCTTTCAAAAAGCTTTTTAAGGTTCGCAATATGTTCGTCCTCTCCTTGTGACTTTGCGATCATATCATCGACATAAAATTCGATTCCTTTATCCATCATGTCATGGAACAAAGTCACCATGGCTCTTTGGTATGTTGACCCGGCGTTCTTCAATCCGGAAGGCATCACTTTGTAGCAAAACGTTCCCCACATTGTCACGAACATGGTTTTATCCATATCCTCCAGTGCCATCTTAATCTAATTGTACCCTGAGAACCCATCCATGAAGGAAAACACAGAATTCTTCGCGATATTATTGACTAGAGTATCAATGTGAGGCAACGGAAATCATCTCTAGGGCTTTCCTTATTCCGATTCTAGTAATCGACACACATCTGTACTTTACCGTCTTTCTTTGGAACTGGGACAATGTTTACTACCCATTCCCGGTATTTTCCACTTCTAAAAATCCGGCATCGAATTGCTTTTTCACTTATTCCTTTATTTTTAACAGAATCTCGAGCCTCATTCTTCTCAGCTTTTGCTGAATCGGCTTGCAATCTGGTTTCAATGGGAGCTTGTGTACCACGATATCAAGGTCCAACCCAGGCATGTGTTGGTATGACCATGCAAACACATCCGCGTATTTTTGGAGTAGAATTATCAATTCTCGCTTTATCGATGGTGAAATGGTAGTCCCAATCTTGACCTCTATTATTTCTTCCCCATTCCCCAAATTTATCACTTCTAACTGCTCTTGATGAGGCAATACTTGTTTATCCTCTTGTTCTATTATTCTCAATAGATCTGGAGGCAAATCACAATCCTCGACATCTTCATTGGTGTCAAAATCACCCGCACAAATGGATCCTTCAAAATCAATTTCAGAATTATTGACAGGATAGTCCTCATATTCTGTATCCGGGCACCTGTAAATAGGTGGGGAAGAAACAATATAGGAAGGCATATAGGCAATAATAATAAAAGAATGAATAATGAAAGAATGTGGACACATCAATATGAAGAAAATGCATCGTGATTGTTATTTATTGAATGAAAAAGTCTTAAACATAAGGCCACACAAAAAGATTCTTAATGCCCTTGAGCAGAGGCAATTAAGATTGATACAGAGCATTACTCTGGAGTAGACCTAAAAAATATAGGAAGTTCAGTCACACTCTAATTCGTCAACTCATAACCCGGGGGACATGGGCGCACCATCAAACTTGTGCTTTCATTCCCTAGCTCATCTATTTCGGCCATGCCGATCATAATTTCCTGCAGCTGTTTATCCTCACCCCCTTAGAATTTCTCGAATGCTTGTTCCAACATGACCATAACATCATCAGAATTCTTCTTACCAAACTCAAAACCTACTGAGCGAAAAATGTGAAGGATTGGAGGGAAAGGCTCTCATTCCATATCCACACATGAAATTCGGGCCATCCTCATTTTTTTGTTCTTCTCAACTTGTCTTCTTTTCTCATGGGCTTTAGAGAGGTATCCAATACCGAATCGATCTTTCTTTTCGGCCACTTCTATCGCTTTGGCCATCCTTGGAGGTATTTTCCTAATCTTTTTCCTGCACGACAACTTTTCCTACTGTCATCTTTAACCCTAACGTGGTACTCTTGGACAACCTTGGCTCTGGAATTTTACATCTCTCGGTGATGAATACAGCGTTGACAAACTCCAACAACTTGAACGAGCACTCTACGACATCCTCTTTCACTTCTATATAAAGGGAATCGGTAGATGCAGAAGCTATAATATCTTCTTCTCCTAACACACTGACTAAGCGTCATTCCATCACAAATTTTAGCTTTTGATGGAGAGATGATGGTACAGCCCCGGCAGAGTGAATCCACGGCCATCCCAGCAAACAATTATAAGATGGGGTGATGTCCATCACTTGGAATTTGACCTCATAGGTACATGGACCTATTTGAAATGGGATTTCAATGCTTCCCATCACCTCCCGGCGAGTGACATCAAAGGCTCTGGCAACGGTATGGCTCGACAGCATGTAGGACATATCAATTGGCAATTTCGACAAGGTTGCCAATGGCATCACATTCAAAGAGGATCGATTGTCGAGGAGTACTAACGGCAGAATGTGCCCCTTGTAGGTAGTGGTTATATGGAGGGCCTTGGTAGATCCTATACCATTTAGCGGTATCTCATCATAACTGAAAGAGATATAGTCATATATTGTGATGTTTCCCACCAATTGGTAACTTCTCCACTGATATGTTGTTAGCTATATAAACCTGGTTCAAAATTCTCAGTAGAGCGTTTCGATGTGGCTTTGAGTTTAACAGCAATGAAAGAACTGAAATCCTTCCCGGTTGGTGGTACAATTGTTCTACCACACTATATTCACTATGTTTTATGAACTTTAAAAATTCACAGGCTTTCTTCTCATTCACCGGCTCTTTCACTTTATTAATCGAGGACGAATCCTTCTCCACTTCCCCTGACTGTTCTACCTCTATAGAGTCTGGTTCCACTATCTTTTTCCCTTTATCAAGTCCTCCTGTCTTTCTCATTTGACCATGTCAACTGTTCCCGAGGCATAGCATCTACCGCTTCGGGTTAGATGACCAATTCCAGTTACGTCCACGGTAGCTGTCTAATGATTCGAGGATCTTGGTATCGCCATACTATATTCATAACTCCATGGAATTGTCTTGTCCTCTTTATAAGTAAAAGAGGATTGCAATACTATGATCAATTTCGGAGTGGGCCCCTCGACCACTGGAATAGCCTTTACCTCTGGCTCGTCATAATATATGATCAGAGGTCTACCCACCCCATAACTGGTTTCATTCATTATGATTTCAATATTTTCTATCTTTTCAGAAAATTGGGTCTCGCCCATATCCATCATCCTTTGAATCTTTGCTAAAAACTCTTCACAATCCTGAATGGCATGCCCCTTACACTCATGATATTGGCAAAAACCCTCCGATTTATCAGTTATCTTTCTCATATCCGATTTTTATTGAATCAACCCTGCCTTGACCATCTCTATCCAGACTCTGATCATTGGCGTCTTTACCTTCCTAACATTTCTTTTTACCTTTTCAACCTCTCCTAACATTATTGCGTTAACCTTAGCCTTCATGTGATTAGACAACAGGTTACCCGCAACATTAGGCCTATTTTTTGGTCTAAAATTTACAATTCCCACATCAATAAGGCTCTAGACCTTGCGCTTGAAAGCAGTGCAGTTTTCAGTTGAGTGCCCTTGAATCCCCGCGTGGTATGCACAATGAGTGTTGGAATCGTACCACTTGGGATATGGAGGTTTTAAAGGTTGGAGATAGACAAGCGCGATGAGCTACCCCTGTAGAAGCTTTGGGTACAACTTACTATAAGTGGTAGGATATGGTCATATTGAGGCTTTTGGTTATTTCTCACTGGCCTTTGATTATTTCAGGTGATGTTTTGAATGTTTGGTGGAATGGCTTTTTAAGGAGATATGCCAGTCGGGTATGGTTGTTGTGGTATGGTTGTGTAAGGAAAAGGGTTTTTAGTGAGGTTGTTTATAGTTGGGTAGTATGGATTATAGGTTGGGTAAGGAGTATAGGGTGTCAGAGGTGCAAAATGGTGGTTATTGAAACTAACTGCATGAGCCTCCTCTTCTTTCTTCTTAGCAGGAGTTGTTTTCTTGTGGGTAACTTGTTCCCCACTTTCCATCTTTTTGCTCTTGATAGCGGTTTCAATCATCTCTCTGAATATGACCATATCTGCAAAAATTTTAGTGGCATTACCCACCAACTTTTCATAGTATGGTGTCTTCAGAGTATTAATAAAGCGAACCGTACTTTCTTTATCAGTCAAAGGCGGCTGCACCTGGGTAGCCATATCTATGCATTTATGCGCATATTATTTGAAGCTTTCAATAGCTTTCTTCTCCATATTTTGCAAGGATAGTCTGTCGGGTACCATGTCAGACACATGTTTGTAATGTTCCAGGAAAGCCCTTACCAAGTCTGTCCAGGAGCGGATCCTGTTCGAGTGAGCTGATTGTACCATCGAGTTGCAGACCCAGTAAGGCTGTCTTGAAAACAGTGGATAAACAACTTCTCATCACGATCATGCCCAGTCATCTTCCTACAAAACATTGTCAAGTGCGCGGAAGGATTGGTGGTCTCGTTGTATTTCTCAAAATCTGGCGTTTTGAATTTAGGTGGGATTACTAGACCGAAAACTAAACTCATCACTTTAGCATCGAGGCTACCAAACAATTCAGCCCCTTTCACGGAATGCAGCCTTTCTTCTAACAATTGATACTTCTTTTGCGATTCAGCCGTTTTGACGAGATCATCCAGATCTGGGACCTCAATAGGATTTGTCGGGATTGCCCCAAGATTTACCCCAATCAGCATCTATTTTGTGCCCCTTTGTTGGGCTGAACATACATGAAAGGTATTGCAGCTGCCGGTGGTAGAGTTTCTGTATTCTATGAGGATTAGTCATTTGTCAGTACGGCTTCATGCTAATGTTGGCGTAAGCCCTACAAGTCAATCTAGTTAGGCTCGTAAAACACTGTTAATATATTCATGTATTGCACATTATAGTTTATTAATTATAATTGAGGTATTTCTTTATCTATAGGTATTATTATAATTGTTATAAATGACTTGTGAAGATAAAGCCCATGAGACACAATGGCATTGCAAAGGAATTGTAAGGTGTTACAATTATGAGGATCCTTATGCATCAATGCCGTGTTTCTAAAACAATTTCTGGTCATTGTATTGTCAATATAGGATATTGATAATGCTCAAAGACTGGCATATGTTAAGCCTTCATGCACTTGATGCATGCAACCGATCTCATAGGTTGAAATATAAAGATACTTGGGGATAACATATTGGTGCTTGTTAGTTGAACAAGTTCACTGAACATGACCCACTATGAGAATTCCATTTGGTATTTCACTCAAGTGTCTATGGTAAATACTCTCATGTGTCAATAGTGTAAGTAATCCTTTGACTTGTGACACAAGATCATCATGTATGTGAACTATCATACTTAGATTTCATCACGAACGGGTCCCAATCATGAGGATGCTTATAGTAGGGTGTTACTGGGTATGACATGAAGCATACAAAGATGAATGAGTGGTCCAGAGAGGATTCATCACCCCAAGTGATTAAGGGGACATATCTCACATGTATCTGGCTTATATTAACTTATGAAAGTCCTTGGCCAAGGCAATACTTAAGTAGTTAATATTAAAGCTGCAGATCTAATATAGAATGGGATTAAGAGTAGACACTGTACAATGCTATTTCCTATCCTGAGATATTTGATGAAGGGATCGAATTAGACATACACGAAAGGCGTGTTGAAGCTTGATGACTCTCTAGGCATTTGGGTGGTCATGATGCATTGCTAGATATTGCTCATGATTTATAAATATAAATAAGAAATTTTTAATTGAAGTTAATTATATTTATTGCCAACATGTTAAGGGCCTAATAGGTCAACACAAAAGGTGATTAATGAAATTAAAATGAGATTAGGCTAGATTAAATATTCATTAAGTGTTGTAGGCTTAGTGTGAATATTTAATAATATGTATAAGGGCTTTAATGCAGTTAGTCCAATAGTTGGATACACCAAACCTATACGCCTCTTATGTTGTTGCCGCCTCCCTAAGCCACTCTAAGCTAGCCAAGAAACCCTGCGAGTCGGTGCCTCACTCCCCTAAAAGTGAATCGGTCGAACAGCATAGGGAAGGGAGAATTTGATTCTTCTAGTTTTCTTTTGGCTATCCAAGGTAAAGGAGGAAGGTTTCTCACAACCTAGACTACTAGCATCGTCTTGGCAAAACATAATCTCAACCTTGTGAAGGTTTTCGAATCACCTGTGTAGATTACTGTTAGAGGTCGAACAATTGGACGACTTTGGTTTTCGACAAGCGAGCTTTGTGTACAAGAACATCAAGAATATGTCTTGGGGATTCGGCAATCTTCAAAATAGAAGTATGAGATTTTGGTTGTTATCTGTTCTTGACAGCCTGATCATTTTGAATTCATAGGCAGATCCTTGGAGGGATTCAATTTTCTCTATGTTTTATTTTATTGCGTTGCGTTGTATGTTTAACCTATTGATTAAATTATACATTATCTCTGTTTGAGAATGAGCTTAATCCCAACAGTGGTATCAGAGCCTTGTTTATGTTATTCTTCTATTGTCTATGCTTTGATTGTTACCTTTAACAAAATTATTTTGTTCTTTGAGTTATTTTGATCTGATTGTCACTAATCGAATTTGTGAGAATTTGCACTTGTAGTGTTTCGATGAAGGCAGCAATTAATCATGGTGAATTCTTGTTGATTAATTGGTTTAAAATTGTTTTAAACTGATTAATGAAACTGGCAAAAGTTTGGCTACAACTAAGAACTGTTTTGCCTGCTTTGCGCAGATTTGGTGATTTTAGTGAGAAAAACTTGTAGATTTTTCGTGGCTTATTTTTAATGCATGGTTTAATGATTTTTAGGATTTAAAATTGCTTAGAATTGTTCTTGACAAGCCTGAAAATCATAAAACTAATTTAGCATTGAAAAGTTAGAAGCTGTGAAAAGCGGAGAGACAGCCTGTAGGAAGATGGAGGGCCGACGGCTTCATCAAGTAACCAATGCGTACGCCTCCCTTGCTAGGGTTTTTAGCTTCTATCAGATTCTCACAGCTTATGAATTTTAGCAATATTGAGTTACTAATGTTGTAGTTAAGATACAACACAAAAAATAGTAATCATGGTAATATTGTTAAATTAATTAAATCACCAAAATAAGAATTTACATGAATATTCAATTAAATTATTTAATTGGATAATAATTTAATTAAAGTAAATAATCCTAATTGGATTAGGATTTATTCTAATGAGATCAGAATAAAAGTCTATTATTTTCTTTGAATTAAATTATGGAGCAATATAATCAATGATGGTAACTAGAGATTAAAGCATGATTTATATGTTCATAAATTGTTTGTGAATGTATTGGATGATTATGGACTTAGACCCAATATGATTGTGGATGGTTGAATTTATTTTTATGGTTATTATTAAATTAAATAGGAACTGTGTGCCTTGCCTTATCTCTCATTTTCTGGAGTTGTAAAAATTCTTTCCTCACCTAACTCCCCTCAAATGTAACTTGAGGTTTCTTTATTACAAATGTAATTAGTTACATCAAAGTGTAAAATTACGATTAGCTAGGAATAATTTTTGTAACTTGAAGATGAAGATAAGTACCTTGAAGATAAGGAGATTACAAGCAAGCTTTGAAGACTATGTATGTAATCACCTAGGAATTTGACCAACTAATTTCCTTTAATGGCTCAAGGAAATTACATTAGAAAAGTCCATAATCATCCAAGTACAAAGCATGTTATAGATTTATTTTATGCGATATTATAAATGCTATGAATGTTTATTATGATGAGACTTATAAAGAACAAGGAAATCCTTCATTACAATATTGAGTCTCATGTTTCGCATGATAAAGTTGCCTTCCATCATCATAACAAGATAACCAAAGTTCTTCCAGTAGGAGGCTTGTTGAGTCACTCAAGGTCAAACTACTGTACGAATATGTTTGAGTTATGAAGTTGAGTATTACTCAACTAATGCCATGTTGTCCGGATGTGTAAAACTTGACTGCATGGTGTTAGAGGCAAAGTTAGGCGAAGTACATATGATGTGCTTAGGCAAAGAGTTGTCACCTAACTGATTTGGGAGTTGCATAGAGATGCAATTGATAAGCTATGTTATCTACCCAACTAGGCTTGTTGTAATTTGTTGAGGCACTCAAGTTGCAACATGTTGAAAGGGATCCCAGCCAACTAGAAATACCTTGATGAGATTTTTGAATAATAGTGAGGTCTATTATCTCAAAAAAACTAGTGGGAGAACCAATAAGAGATTTAATACCTCATCTTGAATTGGTACAAATGCATGAATATAACTGATATATACTTTTTCCATAATACGTTGTTGAAAATGGTTAATACTTTAACTGCACTGCGCGGTATTATGAATGCCATTAGTCCAAAATGTTTGGATTGATACAAAAGATTGAGAAGCGTTCTCAATGAAAGGAAGGTTGCTCACTTGGCAAGTCAATAAGAGCTTATAGAAGTTTCTGGGTTGACTGTGTTTGTGATTGAACTGAATCTTTCTATTGTTAAATCTAATTCCTGGATAATTGATTCAGGATACGGTTCACATCTATGTAATGACATAAGGATTTTGAAAGGAAGTAGAAAGTTGAGCAAAGATGAAGTAGTTCTAAGAGTAGGCAATGGTGCAAAAGTTGCAGCATTGGTTGTTGGAACATGTACTTTATCTTTGCCGCCTGGCATGAAATTGGAACTAAAAGATTGTTACTTTGTTCTAGTATTCTCTAGAAATATCATTTCAGTTTCATACCCCACTGTTAATGATGGTTTCAAAATAAGAATGAAGGGCAATAGTTGTTCCATCATTCTTAAAGACATTCACTATGGATCAACAACATTACATAATGGTTTATATGTTTTAGTTCCAGAGATGCCTGTGTTCAACATAAATGTCAAGAAAGCAAGAAAGGATGATCCAAGACTTACATCTGGCACTGTAGACTTGGTCATATCAATGAGACAAGGATTTTCAAATTGCATAAACATGGTTATTTGGAACCCTTTGATTATGAATCATATGGGACTTGTGAATGTTGTCTCCTTGGTAAAATGACCAAGACTCTCTTTGCTAGAAAGGGTGAAAGAGCTAGTGTTTTATTAGGCTTAATACATTCAGTTGTATATGGGCCACTAAACACAGCTGCTAGAGGTAATTACTCATACTTCATAACCTTTATCATTGATCATTCCAGATATGGTTATGTGTATCTGATGAGATACAAGTCTGAAGCTTTTGAATAGTTCAAAGAGTTCAGAGTTGAAGTAGAGAAACAGACTGGGATAAATATTCTGGCTCTTAGATCGGATCGAGGAGAAGAATATTTAACCCATGATTTCTTGGATCATTTGACGAAAAATGGAATTCTGTCGCAATGGACTCCACCTGGAATCCTCAACATAACGAAGTCTCCGAGAAGAGAATTCGAACCTTGTTAGACATGGTTCGGTCCATGATCTCTAAGGCTGACCTTCCGATATCCTTTTGGGGATATGCCTTAGAAACTGCAGCTTACCTTCTAAATAAGGTTTCAAGCAAGTCGGTAGATAAGGTACCATATGAGATATGGAATGGCAAGAGACTATGGGATATCTTATCTAAAGATTTGGGGATGCACTGCTTATGTGAAGCATGTACCTTCTGATAAGCTGGGAGCTAGATCAGAAAAATATAAGTTTGTGGGATACCCTAAAGAGACTATGGGATATTACTTTTACAGTCCTACTGATCAAAAGGTGTTTGTGTCAAAACACGTTTTTTTTTCTAGAGGAAGAGTTTCTACAAAAAGGATACAATGGGAGTAAAGTAGATGTTGAAAAAGTTCAAGAACCACAACCTAACATTCCCTCGGAACCTGAGCCATTGGTCGAGGCATTAGATGCTTGGACTAATGCTCAAGGAACATAAGTGCTTCAAATATCTAGTGAGGATAGACATGATCCAGTGAAATATGGTTTTCTACTGGAATATGATGCGTTGCATATTGATTAATGCAGTTATCTCGGAGCTGGAAAATCAGAATTGATGAAACGATCCAAGGATATTGTTTTATCTAGAATCCTGATGATCCATATGTTTATAAGAAGGTAAACGGACTGGCAGTTGTTTTCCTGATGCTACATGTCGATGACATATTGCTTATAGGAAATGTTGTACCTATGCTACAGACAATTGAGGTCTGGCTATCCAAACAATTCTCCTCGATGGATTTGGGAGAAGCAGCATTTATTATAGGAATTAAGATCTATAGAGATAGATAAAAAAAGGCTGCTTGGATTCTCCAAATCCACTTACATAGACAAGGTGCTAAAAGGTTTAGCATGGATACCTTCATAAGAGGTAACTGCCTATGTTGTATAGCATACATCTCCCGAAAGAGATGTGTCCTAAAACATTAGATAAAAGGACACGGATGGATAGGATACCATATTCTTCGGCAATTGGATCTATCGTGTATGCTATGTTGTGCACTAGACCAGATGTATCATAGGCTCTAACTGTCATGAGCAGATACAAAGGGCAATCCTAGTGATAGTCATTGGACTGCTGTGAAGAATATCCTTAATTACTTGAGAAGCATTAAGGATACTTTCTTGGTCTATGGAGGGGCTGAACTTCAAGTTAGGGGTTATATAGATGCTAACTTCTAATCTGATTAGGATGACAGTAAATCACAGTGTAATTATATATTTACCTTGAATCTTGGTGCAGTCACTTGGAAAGGTTCTAAACTAGAGATGACTGTAGATTCAACAACCAAAGCCGAATATCTCCTCGTTTGAGGCAACGAAGGAGGTCGTTTGGATCAAGAATTTCATTAAAGAACTTGGTTGGTTCCGAGCATTGTTGATCCAGTACCACTTTACTGTGATAACAATGGAGCCATAGCGCAAGCTTAGGAACTAAGGTCTCATCGTAGATCCATACATATATTATGACAGTTTCACCTGATTAGTGTAATCATTGAAAAAGGTGACATTAATATGAAAAAGACATGGGCTTAAGTAAATGTGCGATTGGCTTTAGTGCTAGTGGGAGATTGTTGGTGTAAGCCCTACAAGTCAATCTAGTTAGGCTTGTAAAACACTATTAATATATTCATGTATTGCACATTATAGTTTATTAATTATAATTGAGGTATTTCTTTATCCATAAGTATTATTATAATTGTTATAAATAACTTGTGAAGATAAAGCCCACGAGACACAATGGCATTGCAAGGGAATTGTAAGGTGTTACAATTATGAGGATCCTTATGCATCAATGTCGTGTTTCTAAAATTGTTCCTGGTCATTGTATTGTCAAAATAGGGCATTGACAATGCTCAAAGACTGGCATATGTTAAGCCTTCATGCACTAGATGCATGCAACTAATCTCATAGGTTGAAAGTATAGAGATACTTGGGGATAACATATGGGTGCTTGTTAGTTGTATAAGTTCACTGAACATGACCCGCTATGAGAGTTCCATTTGGTATTTCACTCAAGTGTCTATGGAAAATACTCTCATGTGTCAATAGTGTAAGTAATCCTTTGACTTGTGACACCTGGTCATCTTGTATGTGAACTGTCATACTTATATTTCATCACGAACGGGTCCTAATCACGAGGATTCTTATAGTAGGGTGTTATTGGGTATGACATGAAGCATACGAAGATGAATGAGTGGTCCGGAGAGGATTCATCACCCCAAGTGATTAAGGGGACATATCTCACATGTATCTGGCTTATATTAACTTATGGAAGTCCTTGGCCAAGGCAATACTTAAAGAGTTAATATATAATCTACAGATCTAATATGGAATAGGATTAAGAGTAGACACTGTACAATGCTCTTTCCTATCCTGGGATATTTGATGAAGGGATCGAATTACACAGACATATTGTACACGAAAGGCTTGATGACTCTCTTGGCATTTGGGTGGTCATGATGCATTGCTAGATGCTCTCATGATCTATAAATATAAATAAGAAATTCTTAATTGAATTTAATTATATTTATTGCCAACATGTTAAGGGCCTAATGGGTCACACACAAAAGATGATTAATGAAATTAAAATGAGATTGGACCAGATTAAATATTCATTAAGTGTTGTGGGCTTAGTGTGAATATGTAATAATATGTATAAGGGCTTTAGTGCAGTTAGTCCAATAGTTGGATACACTAAACCTAGTAATATATATATGCCTCTTATGTTGTTGCCGCCTACCTGAGCCACTCTAAGCTAGCCAAGAAACCCTGCAAGTCGGTGCCTCACTCCCCCTAAGAGTGAATCGGCCGAATAGCATAGGGAAGGGAGAATTTGATTCTTCTAGTTTTCTTTTGGCTATCCAAGGTAGAAGAGGAAGGTTTCTCACAACCTAGACTACTAGCATCGTCTTGGAAAAACATAATCTCAACCTTGTAAAGGTTTTCGAATCACCTGTGTGGGTTACTGTTAGAAGTCGGACAATTGGACGACTTTGGTTTTAGACAAGCGAGCTTTGTGTACAAGAACAAGAACATCAAGAATTTTTCTTGAGGATTCAGCAATCTTCAAATAGAGGTAGATCCTTGGAGGGATTCGGTTTTCTCTATGTTTTATTTTATTCCGCTGCGTTGTATGTTTAACCTATTGATTAAATTATACATTATCTCTGTTTGAGCATGAGCCGAACCAACAGCTGTCCCTCTTTGCCCTATTGACTTTTTTATCCTAATTTTAAGGTGGATTTTTTCGTGTGTCCCTTTCCCTTAAATGCGGCGGACACCAGTTCCATCAACTTATTCATCTGATCTCTCAACTCAGCCTGAGATTTGGCCAGCTGCTCTCTTAACTCATGCCTTTTCCATTCTCTCTATTTCAGGCAGCCTGTTCATTCTCCATGATCTTGACTTGCGATCGAGTATTGTACTGACGTGGAGTACTTCTCTCTGGGTGTTTCGATGGATGCCCAATTTTTAAACCTTAAGTTTAAATATCACGGATTAGAGCTTCATGACACATTATTCCTTTTATTTATTAAATGTATGGAATAATGAATGCATAAAGAGGTATGAATGAATGAATAAATGAATGAATAAATGAGTAAGTGATCAAATGAATAAAATGAATAAATGCAAACATTAGTAAATTAATGAATGAATGTATGGAAGGTATGGAAGGTATGGAAGGTATTGGCTACGGGATAATCTCAACCAAACGGTCTTTCAATAATTACAGTAGTTGATTACATCAATGATAAAAACACTTGATCTTCCTATACTGTGCTATAGCCACATCTAGAAAATCTAACATATGCTGCCCATATGTTCCTAATGGGATGATCTTGAATCTCAAATATTTTGCCCTATCGACCATCTCCCTGACTTTCCAACCTGCTCGCGAATCTGGGCAGCGATGTGGTCGAAGTACTCGTGCCTTTTTAGGCAAGCCTCAATGGTCATTCGATGGGTGACTTTCCACTCCCTTTCCTTCTCATCCAAAGTCTTCAACAGAGAGTCGATGTGCTTCTGATGGCTCTGAAGTGACCCCTCTAAATCTTGAACTCTCCTCCAAAGTGCTTCTCTCTCGGGTTTCTTTTCTTCTTCAATCTTCAGCTAGGCCTGTAGCCTTTTGTTCTTTATCTGAGTCTTTAGCAATTCACCGAAAAAGGCGGAGTACATTCTTTCTTTAGTTTGCCTTTCTCAGGAAATGATGGCAACCTCTGCTTCCTCATTCTTTGTTTTGCCTTTCCAAAAATCCATTCTTCTTTTGAGTCCATCATTTATATCCCTCCATTCTTGGGAAGATTTGATGGCCCCCTCATATTTTATTTCAAATCAAAATATCTTGTTTTCCAAGTGTAGGTTCCTAAGATCGCTCTTAAGAGTGCCTATCTCTTTCCCGACCTTCTCCGCTTCATTTTCCCAAATTGGTTCCCTAATCTTCAAGTCATCAATTGCTTTTTAGAGTCGAGCAATCTCTTTGCTCATTCAGACCTTTTCTTTTTCAAATTTCAACTTCATGATCTCTAACTCAGATGGTATTTCCTCTAGTTGCAGATCCATCAGTGAGACGTCGCTCCAATCGGAAGCCAATAGTCTATCATTAACCCTCCTGGCTCTCGAAACCATGTAATTTGGTCTGACATTATTGGCATACCGAGCCACCTCTACCCGATAAGTTTTCTTCCATTCCAATGCAATTTTGCACACTTCCCTGAGTACCTGTCCTCTCCATAGGCAAATTCTAACTCATTAAGCCCATGGGTCGTAGGAGTGAACTGACAAGATTCCGATTGTCTTAGCACCAGCAGGGGCTCATAACTCACACCTCCACATACTCCTAACAATGGGACACATGTTTTGTCCCCACACTTGTACAATATCTGCATAGGGGCTATCCATGGAGCTTTCCAAGTTACAATCTCAGTCTGGAGGTTTCGGAGTATGTCGATCCACTGTTCTTCAGTCCTATCTTCGGGCCAATCCCTCTTGAGATCTCACTGATTGGTGAAAACGACTTCAAATACGGGTGGAGAGGAACTTTTTCTTGCTTCCAAAAGTGGCTCTGAATCCATATGTAGAGAAGCTGCGCACACCCCACGAAGCGCCCTTTTCCTCTGCATCTACAAAAATTTAGAGACCGAATCGTTTCTGCTATGACTGTTGGAGCCGGGTTTATCTTTTTCTTTAACCTTTCAAAGAAGTCTACCACTGCCACATCCACGTACCCAATATCTTTAGGAAGATAACTAACCCATAGATAGCTAACGCAAAGATGTTTCTAGCCGTCTCTTTACTAGAATGACTATGGATTAAAGCTCATAGAGTATCCCATAAGATGCAATTGTTTTCTCCTTTATGAACCACGTGATTCTCGTCCCAACTTTTTTCTACCCTCAAAATCGTGGACACATTTTTCTTGAAACCTGGCGTCTTCGAATCTTTCAAGTAAATACGATTCGGAATGGCATTCTCAATATGCAACAGAGTCGAGTATTCTTCGATGGTCGAAGTCATATCTTCTCGGTTGAAGGTGAAGTATCGATAAGCGGGAGTCCAGAATTGCACCATGGCCCGGATTAACTCACCGCTGACCTTAACTGGATTAACAATGCTATGTCTCCATAAATCTGAGTGAAGGCTTCTCTTTCTGCTATGTCCCACTGATTCCATATATCCATCAGCCCATGGAGTTTTGCTGGATTGTGAGATCAACTTCGACTGGCAATAATGATACATACCTGATAACTCTAGGAAATATAGTTATTTTGCCATCTTTTATGCATTTAAATCGGCGAAATCCTTGAGGTTTTTATTTGGATTTGATTAGTTTTATATGTTTTAGATTAAATTTATTTATCCATTTCATGTTTAAAATAGTTATTTAGTTATTATTTATATGTTTTTATAGGTCCAAAGTGAGAAGGAGCTTTGAGGTGAAAAAAAAACGAAAAAATGGTGCAAAGCAAAGTGCAGGCAGATTCGACGTCCGGAGCTTGTTTCAAGGAAAACATGATCTTAAAGTATTCATTTAAGAAAACTTCCTTCATGAATTTTGAATCTTACTTCCATACCCTTCCAAAGGTAGTTTACTCGTCCAAATCGGACAAGATTTTCTCATCCAAATAATCCAAGAAAGTGCGAGAAGATGACAGAAGAGAAGTGCAGCAAACTGAGAAGGCTAGCGCTGCAGCTCCAGACAATTCGAGAGTCAGTGCTGCAGTGCTAGAAAAAAAATGTAAAAAAAGCCTACACTTACCTAATTTCTTGCACACGAAGTTTCTGACTCCAAGGGTCTAAGGCACTATAAATAGGACTCTTTAGGGCTGAAATAAAGAGGATCTGGAGTTCTAATAACCTAATTGTCTTGAGAGGAGAGTAGGCACCAAAAGCTTTCAAGGAGATAAGAAGATTTGTGAAGATTGAAGACTCAAGATTTGACACCCCTTAGTTTTCTCTATTCTCTTTTCTCTTCTTTATTTTTCTTGTATTGATGATGATGGTGAAACTCCTTGGATATTTGTTTTCTTTATTTATCATAAACTAAACTTATTTTACTAGGATTGCAATGGAACTCAACATGTAGTTTGAATTTATTTTATCTCTCTAGCTTGATTTAATAGTTTTTGAATTATTTGTTCAATCTTGTTCTTAATGCTTCTAGTTGATTGGCCACCATTTAGATTGATTTGGTAACCTAAATACAACATGGAAAAGGAAGTTTAGTCTTAGACATGGATTGAATGACACATGTTTCATGTTCATTTATTAGGATTAATTGATCTGCATGTAGGGTAGAAATACACTTACGTGTCCTGTGTAACCATTGTTAGAGCCTAAGCTTAATGAGTTTCTCTTCAATTCAATTATCATAGACATATAGTTAATTGGTTAAGAGATATATTTTTATAAGACCATTGGAAGATCCTTATAAATAGATTAGAACTCTATGTTAACAACTCAAGGTCATTAATCAAGTTAAGAGGGTAGGAGAGGTTCAAGCAAAGTGTTGAGGGAAATTTAATCCTAGGCTTTTATTAATTGATTGAATTCATCTTTTTAATTTACTTGCTTTTATTATTAGTTTCTTTTAATTAGTTTGATTACCATCTTTAATTATTTGTTTAGATAAGATTAGGTTGTTTTAATTTTAGTACTTAGCAAATCTAGTGACAATTCATCGTGGGTTCGACTCTTTACTTTTCACTTTATTACTTGTTACGATACATGCACTTGCGTGGTGAAAATCGACAACAAGTTTTTGGCACCGTTGCCAGGGAATTGTTTTACTATTTTTGTTAATATTAATACCAAGCAATCTTAGTCTTAATTCAAACTTTCTTATTTATTTATTTATTTTATTTTATTTGTCTTTTCAGGTTTTATTGATCGTTGAATGCAAAAGGGGTGCACTATGTGGGGTCATGAACAAGATGCAATCACTGCTTTATTTGCACAGGTGGCTGCACTAAACAAAAAATTAGACAATTTGGGTGTACCTTTTGTCCAAAGCCCATTTGTTATTTGTAAATTATGTGGGGAAGGACATCATAGTGATTGTTTCCAATATGTTGGAAACTAAAATATGCATCAAAATCATTTTTATTCCAACAACTACAATCCATGTTGGGGAGATTACCAAAAATGTTCTTGGAGCAGCAATCAATGGTCCTCTTATTCCGAAAATCAAGCATATCATCTTGGGTTTTCATCACAAGATCAAGCACCTGCCGTAGAAGTGAAGCCATCATTGGAAGAGATGATTATGCAATACATGGCAGAAAACGATGCAACATTTAGAAATATGGAGACACAAATGGTCAGCTTGCTACCGCCATTAACAATCACCCTATGGAAACTCTTCCAAGTGATACAGAGACCAATCCTAAAAGCGGTGAACAAGAGCATTGTAATGCCAACACACTTCGGATTGAAAAAGAGATAGAAGAGGATAGAAAAAACCCTGAATTGTCAATCGAGCCTATTAAAGAAGAATTTGTCAAAGCTCAAGAAGACGAGATTCAGTGTAACCCACTACCAACCAAATCTCTTGAAGAAAAAATTGTGGGTGCAAATTATGATGACAAAGCTCAAGAAAAAGAGACCCAGTATGACCCACCACCACTTGTTCCCCAATGCATCCAACAGCCTAAGCTAGTCAATGTGGTAGAAAGTGCTATTAAAGAAGAGTTTATATAAATTTATCCCATTGATTCGCTTAAGGCATTATTTAATTCTACTTCCGAGAGGGATGAATTCTGCTTTCAAGCCTGCAAGAAAGCGATGTTGTTCAAAGAAAGGACAGCCAAATGGCATGAATTGAAAATCATCAAGTGGTTAGATACAGGATGATGAACTTGAGATAGTTAAGCCGATGACTATAAATCAAGCGCTTCTTGGGAGGCAACCCAAGTTCTAAATTCTTTTCCTTTCTTTAATTTTGAATTTTAATTTTTTAGATATTCTTATTTAATTTCTTTTTATTTTGTTTTCTTTTGTAGTAGGCACTCACTAGACTTGGACAAGCATCATGAGGTCTAAGAGAAAAACTAGAGCTTCTCCTACTTTGCTTGCATTGATAGTGGAGTTTTCTTGTTCTTATTTTTTATGACTACACATTGAGGACAATGTTTGTTTTAAGTTTGGGAGTGTGTCTTTAGATTTATTTTAGTTTGTGTGATTGTCTAATTTTATTATTAGGAGCCTATATAAAAAAAATTAGAAAAAAAATAATTTGTTTGAGATATTTTGCACTTAGTATGATGGAATCCTTATCCAATGATGATAATTAGTTATTGATTTATCTTGATTCTTGGGAACAACATAGGCATGATTTGATTTTATGTTAAATTCTTTTGTTAGTCTTATTGTTAGGATGTGATTTTCACTAAATTAAGCACTTGATCTCTTGCTTAGATTTGCATTGCTTATTTAAAGACTGTTTATGTTAATGTGAATTGCGATTATGTCTAGAGCCTAGAATTTGTTTAATTCTCTCTCAAGGTGAAATCCTAGACAACACTAAGTTGAGGAAGTGATTTAGACCATCTTTGCATCATTTGAGCCTTTCGAGCTTACCTTTATATATTAATATCCTTAGTCTACCTCTTTGTGCCTATTGATATATTTATTTTATTTTATTGCCACATCTTTTAGACTAGCCAAATAAGAAAAACCATGATTAACCCTCACTACATAGGCATGTGTATGATATTACAAGAAATAATTATGAGCCATGTCAAATTTGGGTGAAATGGTAATGTGAATGAAAAAAGGTTATGGTTCTTCGAAAACGAAGAACCGAGGAAAAAAATGAAAGAATAAAGTGGTGAAGCAAAAGAAAAATGCATTCAAAGAATGAAGTATGTAATTTGAGGAAAAGACTATGGCTCTCAAAAATACTGAAAAAAAAAATGTAAAGTGTCTATGGGTGACTTAAACCGAAATATATCTTTATCCTACCTTGACCCTAGCCTTACATTATAAGCTTAATAAAGACCTACTTGATCCTTGATGAAGTGTTAGTCGACATTAGTGGAGAGAGAGATGAAAAGAAAACATATGAGAATCTAGTACTAATTCGTGTTTTGCACTGACATAAACTTATTTGGATTACATGCATTGATTTGCAAAGAGATTTTAGACACACACACTGAAAATCTATTCAAGCATGAAGTTTATGATTGAATTGAATCATAAATTTGGATTATGTTTTTGTTGTACTTTGAGTCAGGATTTTGAGATAACTTTTTAGGACAAGTAAGGGAATCATTGTTTGAGTGCATTTATCTTAAGTTGTGTTTGAGTTAGTTTATTTAGTTTGTTTTGTTTTGTTTTGCTCGAGTACTAGCAAAATGTTAAGTTTGGGGGTATGATAACTCTAGGAAATATAGTTATTTTTACATTTTTTTTTGCAATTAAATCGGCGAAGTCCTTGAGGTTTTTATTTGGATTTGATTAGTTTTAGATGTTTTTAGATTAATTTTATTTATCGATTTCATGTTTAAAATAGTTATTTAGTTAGTATTTATGTGTTTTTATAGGTCCAAAGTGGAAGGAGCTTCGAGGTGCAAAACGACGAAAAAATGGTGCAAAGCAACGTACAGGCAGATTCGACCTCCGGAGCTTGTTTCAACGAAAACATGATCTTAAATTCTTCATTTACGAAAACGTCCTCATGACTTTTTAAGCTGACTTCCATACCTTTCCAACTGTAGTTTACTCGTCCAAATCGGACAAGATTTGCCCATCCAAATCAGCCGAGAAAGTGAGAGAAGGTGACAGAAGAGAAGTGCAGCAAACCGAGCAGTGCCAGCCAATTCGAGAGTTAGCGCTGCAGTGCTCGAAAGCTAGCGCTGCAGCGCCGTAGCGGGAAAAAAAAACGTAAAAGAAGCCTGCACTTACCTAATTGCTTGCACGCGAAGTTTCAGACTCCAGGGGTCTAAGGCACTATAAATAGGACTCTTTAAAGCTGAAATAAAAAGGATTTGGAGTTCTAAAAACCTAATTTCTTGAAAGGAGAGTAGCCACCAAAAGCTTTCAAGGAGATAAGAAGATTTATGAAGATTGAAGACTCAAGATTTGACACCCCTTAGTTTTCTATATTCTATTTTCTCTTCTTTATTTTTATTGTATTGATGATGATGGTGAAACTCCTTGGATATTTGTTTTCTTTAATTATCATGAACTAAACTTATTTTACTAGGATTGCAATGAACTCAACTTGTAGTTTGAATTTATTTTATCTCTCTAGCTTGATTTAATTTTTTTTGAGTTGTTTGTTCAATCTTGTTCTTAATGCTTCTAGTTGACTGGCCACCAATTAGATTGATTTGGTAACCTAAATACAACTTGGAAAATGGAGTTTAGTGTTAGACATGGATTGAATGACACATGTTTCATATTCATTTATTACGATAAATCGGTCTGCATGTAGGGTAGAAATACACTTACGTGTCATGTGTAACCATTGTTAGAGCCTAAGCTTAATGAGTTTCTCTTCTCTTCTCTTCAATTCAATTATCATAGACATATAGTTAATTGGTTAAGAGAGATATTTTTATAAGACCATCGGAAGATCCTTATAAATAGATTAGAACTCTAGGTTAACAACTCAAGGTCATTGATCAAGTTAAGAGGGTAGGAGAGGTTCAAGCAAAGTATTGAGGGAAATTGTAATCCTAGGCTTTTATTAATTGATTGAATTCATCTTTTTAATTTACTTGCTTTTATTATTAGTTTCTTTTAATTAGTTTGATTACCATCTTTAATTATTTGTTTAGATAAGATTAGGTTGCTTTAATTTTAGTACTTAGCAAATCTAGTGACAATTCCTCGTGGGTTTGACTCTTTACTTTAAACTATATTACTTGTTATGATACGTGCACTTGAGTGGTGAAAATCGACAACAATACCCCTCTTTCAAACAATCCCCATTGTCCCGCTGATCTTCCTCGGAGCATTTTCTCACCACTATATGCTTCTCGACCCCTGAGGCACACTGGCCCTCCATGAAAGCCCTCTTGGTTGAATACTATCCCGAGACCAATGACCTTCCTTGTGCAAGATGATGACAAAAATGCATGAAAAAAGAAAGTAAACTAATTAGTAATGGAAGAGATTCAAATAATAGCAAAATAATATATGACCTGAACCAATAACGGTCCTTGATAATGTCAACAAAATTTTGGCATTATGACACCATTGGGACGAAAAACCAAACTTATTACGGGCGAAATGATGTGCGTTCATCGTCGCATGATTTGCAAGGATTATTCAGGATATAGAATAGAGGATAAAGGGGTTAGAAATGTCCCTCCATGTGTTCCTAACTTTGGTACCTCTAATAGAAATTCGGCATGGCTTTGCCAAGGTTCACTATATGAGGTTGTATTAGGTTCTACCGGCTACAAATTATTCCTCACTGTCGCCGGTGAAGGCTTGTAAGGCACCCTGGTAAAAGCGGGTTCAATTTGTTTGAGCATACTTCCCTAGCCAATGCGGATTGTTAATCACGAAGGCTTAGGTACTTTAGTACTCCGGAAGTGTTTCACTACCGCATGCGGATTGTTAATCACGAAGGCTTAGTTACTTTGCTTCAACCTAAAAGGACGGAACCCGGGTATAGGGCTTATGTTATGCAAATGCACGTAAAGCATTAATTAAGCAGACATTTATAATATACAAAAATAAACAGAGAACAAAAATAATATGTATGTACATGAGTATGAACATATTCAAGACCATTTATTATTTCCAAAATTCTCTTTAAATGTGGCAACTAAAATTAAATACCGGATAAAACCGACAAAACTGAGACTTTCGATAACACACGACTAATTTCAAGCATGACTCTCTAAATATCACCAGTGGAGTCGCCAAGCTGTCACAAACCTCTTAAAGAAGATCCAAAAAATCTGCCCCGTCGCGGGACAGTCGGCTTCGTTAAAGGTGTGGCATTGTAAAAAAATAGAGGAAAAGATAACTTAATTCCTCTTAAATTAAAATTGAGGTTTGAAAATGTCCTCATAAAATAAATGGAGTCGCCACCAATCTTTTTTGGCCAGATGTGATGGGCAACCTATTAAAACCAATTTTTATAAAACATTTTAAAATTAAAACATTTTCTAAAACCAATTTTGAATTCTGCGCTTTGAACCAGAGAAAATAAGTGCGGGTTCGGGAATGGTTACGTGCGGGGAAGGATTAGCACCCCCACAATGCCCGTATAAAACGGTACCTTATTAGTCATGTGTTATATCGAGTCTCAGTGAAAGTCAATTATTTGGTGTTTAAAAATAATTCCCTAAAAAAAATCATATTTATTTAAGAATGATCCGAATTTTATTAACATAAAATTTTTCATATTTCCCAACAAACTCGGCAAAACATGGAAATTTTCCTTGATTTTGAAATTCTCTGAATCACCCTTGTTTTTTGGAAAAAAGATATTTCATCATTAATGATAATTGACGATATCCTCGTCGGCAAACCCAGCAGAGAACTCATGAATTATTTTAACTCGGGAATAATCTTTTTTTATGAAAAAAAAAACATTATTTTATTTTTTTTCAAGTATTTTAAAAACATAAAAAATGATCATGAATATGCAAAAACATTACTAAGATAAAAGTTAAACAAACATGCATATTTATCATGCAATAACATTGTATTATGACATGGCAAAAGAATTAATGACATGGCATACATGACATGGCAAAATCTAAATAATATGGAAAAAAGAAGGAATGACATGGCGAAATCTTAATGACATGTCAAAATATAAATGACATGGCCAAAGGGATGAATGACATGAAAAATCTAAATGACATGCTGATGTGAACCCTTAGGATTGAAACCCTTTGAACCCACTAACAATTGAAATATCCTAACCCAAGAAAGCCAAGATTCAGGTTAAAGAATCTAGACCCAATGAAATATTGTTTCAAGAACCTAGATTTGGTTGTTGAACGCCACAAAGGAAACCTTTGATAAGTTCTGAAGTTCTTTCAAGAACTCGAAGAGAAAACTCTCTCAATTTGTAAAATTCAAAATTACACAATGAACTTTTTTGAATTCTATGGTAGGCGGCTAAAACATGTATTTATAGCCTCCGTACAATAGACTAGGTCGGCTAGCTAATGGATTGCTAATCCTAATACTAACTCTTGGTCAGCCAAGAGTCCTATCCTAGTTACAACTCTTAAGCCATGGTCGGCCAAGGATTCCCAACCCTATTACAATTGACTTGGTCGGATACCCTACTTAAAATAAGTAAAAATAGGCTGAACAAACTCAAGCCCAAACATAATTAAAAATAGGTCCAACAAGTTTAATGAAGGTAGACCCCATAAGCCTATTGGACATATTACATAAAATAGGCCCAAATGCCTAAGTGTTTAAAAGATTTAAAATAAGCCCCATCTTGCTTGCCACATCAATTAATGAAATGGTCCCCACACATGCCATGTCAATTAATGAATAAATATAAGCCCACTTCAACTCTCTCTCTAATGCCGCCACTTGGATAATACCTTCTTGAATAATTTGCAATATGGCGCAAGTGAATTCCACCCATGCTTGCAATGTTTCCTTGATTTTCTTGGATCTTGGCCCATATGGTACTTGCTATGAATCTTTAAGGATTGGGCCATCTTGGATCCTCGAATCTTAGCCTTAGTTGTATCAATGACGACTCTAGGTAGCAAATCAAAGTGATGCGCATTGCTTCTAATGGGTGGCAACCCATCCTGCATCTCCTCCGAAAACAACTCCTTGAACTCCTACAACGAATAAGTAGCAATACTAGGAAGAGATTGGTTAGTGGCATCAAGATTAATATCCGCACTCTCCTTTGCATAAAGAGTCATTTTTGACGTTTTGTTTCTTTCGGCAGGAACGCTTTCTTTTTCCCCTCATGGCTCTACGCGTTTTGTTTTAGCCACCTCGCTTTCTTTTTCACTCTATCTTTTTCTCTTGTTTTCGGCCTCACTCTTTCTTTTTTTTCCACTCATCCAACATCAAATTTATCCATTTAGATTCTTGTTGCATAGTCTGCCATACAACATCAAATTTTTCCCTACGTGTTAAGTGACTCTTTTGAGACATCGCGAAGGTGCTGCAAAACAAGATTGTTAGTAAAGTAAAAAAAAAAAAAAATGAGACTTCTTGATTTTCTTGATGTCTCGGAATACTTTCTTTCTTTTTTCTTTGGACTTGTCGAACTGTCTTCTCAATTCTTGATACTTTTTTTCAAGAACAACTAAGAACGAATTTTAATAGATCAAGAAAGCAAGAAACAGATTCTTGATCTAAACCAACTTACAAGAACGAAACCCCCAACAAGACTACCTAAAAACTATAACCCCAAGACAATATTGCCTAACTCTATAACCCCAAGACAAGAATGCCTAAAACCCCAAAATCTTGTTAGATTGATTTAATTCAATTACAAGAAACGAAACCCAAAAGCAAGACTGCCAAAACTATAACCCCAAGACAAGAATGTCTAAAAAGCTATAACCCCAAGACAAAAAAAAAGCCTGAAACCCCAAAATCTTGTTATTGGTTTTGCTGTGATAGCACCTGATTGGTTGCCTAAGCTCTGATACCAAATGAAATGAACCCTTAGAATTGAGACCATTTGAACCCACTAACAATTCAAATATCCTAACCCAAGAAAGCCAAGATTCAGGTTGAAGAATCTAGAGCCAATTAAATCTTGTTTCAAAAACCTAGTTTTAGCTAGACGCAATGAAATCTTGTTTCAAGGACCTATATTTGGTTGTTGAACGCCGCAAAGGAAACCTTTGATCAGTTCTGAAGTTATTTCAAAAACTAGAAGAGAAAATTCTCAGAATTGATAAAAATCAAAATTACATAATGAATTTTTTTGATTCTCTGGTAGGTGACTAAAACATGTATTTATAGCCTCCTTACAATAGCCTAGGTCGACTAGCTAATGGATTCCTAATCTTAATACTAACTCTTGGCCAGCCAAGAGTCCTATCCTAGTTATAACTCTTAACCCATGGTCGGCCAAGGATTCCCAACCCTATTACAATTGCATTAGTCGGCTACCCTACTTAATATAAGTAAAAATAGGCTGAACAAACTCAAGCCCAAACATAATTAAAAATAAGTCCAACAAGTTTAATGAATGTAGACCCCACAAGCCTATTGGACATATTACATAAAATAGGCCCAAATGCCTAAGTGTTTAAAAGAATTAAAATAAGCCCCATCTTGCTTGCCACATCAATTAATAAAATGGTCCCCACACATGCCATGTCAATTAATGAATAAAGATAAGCCCACTTCAACTCTCTCTCTAATGCCGCCACTTAGTTAATCATTTCTTGGATAATTTGCAACATAGCCCAAGTGAATTCCACCCATGCTTGCAATGTTTCCTTGATTTTCTTGGATCTTGTTCCATATGGAACTTGCTATGAATTTTTAAGAATTAGGCCATCTTAGATCCTATCATTTGGTATCAGAGCTTAGGCTTCCAATTAGGTTTTTGTAGTTATCGCTTTCATTTAAGCTTGTTACTTCTTTTTGGGGTTTTATCCTTACTTTAGGGATTTTTATCAATCTCGCAAGATTTTAGGGTTTCAGACATTTTTGTGTTGGGGTTATAGCTTTAGGCATTTTATGTCTTAGGGTTATAGTTTTTAGGCAATCTCGTTTGGGGTTTCGTTCTTTGAAGTTGGTTTAGATAAAGAATCTACTTCTTGCGTTCTTGATCTATTAAAATTCATTCTTAGTCGTTCCTGATCCGTTCTTGAAAAACAATTCAAGAATTGAAAAGACAATTCGACTAGTTCAAAGAAAGAAGAAAAAAAAGTAATCTGAGATTTCAAGAAAATCAAGAAAGTCTCGTGAAGAAAAAAAGAAAGAAAGAAAAAGAGTTCCAATAGAAAAAGAAAGATTTTTTTTCTAACCATCTTGTTGTGTAGCATATTAATGATGTCTCACACGAGTGGCGATCTTATGAGGCAGGCTATGCAAGAGATGAAACAAATAGGATTGTTGTTAGGGGTGATGACAAAAGAGTTTGAGCAAAAAAGAAAGCGAGAGGCCAACAAAAAAAAGAAAAAGAGAGAAAAAGAAAGAGAGGTGGCTGAAAATAAAGAAAAGAAAGTAGAGCCACAAGAGGAAAAAGAAAGAAAAAGTGAGAGTGAAAACGAAATAGAGGTGGCTAAAAATCAAGAAAAAAACAATGGAGCCACGAGAGGAAAACGATAGAGTTTCTGTCGATGTAGAAGACGAGACAAACACAATTTTTAATGCAAAGGAGAGTGAGGTTTTTAATCTTGATGAAGCTAACCAATCTCTTCCTAGTTTGGCTATTTCTTCGTTGCAGGAGTTCAAAGAGTTATTCTGGGAGGAGATGCAGGATGGGTTGCCACCCATAAGAGGTATTGCACATTACATTGCTTTCTTACCTAGCCGTTATTGTTACACACAAGGCTAAGATTCGAGGATGGATCTTTTCAAAGAAAGGGGTAATGCTAGGATTCAAGATAGCCCAATTCATAAAGATTCATGGAAAGTTCCATATAGGCCAAGATCTAAAGAGATCAAGGAAACATTGCAAGCATGGGTGGAATTCACTTGGGCCATGTTGCAAATCATGTGATCCAAGCTTCACATGTTGATAACTCGTATAATTATATAGTTCTTAGTTATGTTTTATTATTGTTTTGTGTCAAATACGAGTTATTATTGCTTAGTCTAATTGTGTTTATGATATTTTATATTTTTATGTAATTTGGTGTTTTTCACGAGTTTCTTTGAGTGATTTCAGATTACTATGTTAAATCAAGAATTAAGGGCAAATCCAGTTCAGTTCCAGTTCCGACACCTTTTGCCATATCAGCCATATCTAGAGTTTCACTGAAGCAATAAGACTGAATTTTTTACAGTGCAAATTTAAGAGGCATATCTATCTTTTTCATGTTTTACACTTCTTGAAACGGAGTCGTTTTCCCTAGCGAAATCGACCATCAAGTTGGCTGATGTGCAATGATGTCTGTGCTGACCTGTTTTGGTATTTTGACCATATCGTCCGATCCACATGAGGAAATGATCTGATTCCAACGGCTATGGATCTGTAACTGATCGGGGTATATTTTTCTAGAAGACCATTTGATCAGATCGAGCCTCCAACATTGACAAAATCGACCATCAAGCTGGCTGATCAGAATTGTCATACAATATGACGAAAATTGTTAGAAAAATGCACCCACCTATTATACCTACCTTTGAAATTTATAAAGCTTGTCTCTTGTCATTTAGCTCTCCAAAATGTGTATAAATAGAGGGCCTTGGATGAGCATTATTGTACATTGGTAGGATATTAGCCATTGTAATAAAATTCTCTAAGTTTTCTTCTTCTTTCCTTTCTCTAGTTTTCTTTTTCTTTATTTACTTATGCTTCTTACATTTCTTTTCATTTTATTCATATCTAGTATGTATTGCTAATCATATTGTTGAGGTGATGAGGTGAAGCTTTTGGTAAATGCTAAGGTTAGTCTCTTAAACATGAGCTAAAATGAATCATCATTTATAAACACTAGTATAGATAATATTTTCTTTTGGTTTAAAATCATACTTGCAAAGTAGGGATCTTGATTCATTATTGACAATGAAAATGGCACAGTAAATGCTTGGTTTCATAACCTTGATTTGTTGTAGACATATACCTTGGCATAAGGAATGCTTGGACTCTTTTTATGAGTTTTGAGGACACCAAATGAACATAATATCATATGCTATGGACGTTGGACAATTTGGACTGAATTGCTAAACCTTCCGATTGGAACCTCCTTTATGTGTGGATTTCAATTGTGTAATAAAACAAGATTAATCTTAGCATAACACCAAGAGTGGATTCTCTAACCTCAACATCTTTTCTTATTGTTTTTTTATATCTTGTTTAATTTCTTTTATATTTTGTTTATTTTGTTCTCTAATATCTTGTTTATCTTATTTTGTTGTTGATTCCCTAATATCTTGTATACTTTCTTTGTCTTATATATTTATAAACTTATACTTACTAATACGCTTCCCTGTGGTTCGACCTCGGACACCCGAGAATTTATTACTTGAACATAACCTGCACTTGGGTTTACAACTCTTAATTGAGTCTCCATCAAGTTTTTGGCGCCGTTGCCGGGGAGGCAATACTAAGTATATAAGTTTATAAGTATATTTATTTTTATTGGCTGGTTATACCGCCTAATCTGTATATTAACTTTGTTTTATGCTTGTTTGGCGACGTGATTTTAGATCTCGTCGTTTAGTTAGATTTTATTGTGAAACTTTTTCAGGTAATCTTTCTAATACAACTCCTACCATGGCTGACAATGAAAGTGTTCATGCTGAAGATGAGAATAGACAAGTACGCACCATACGTGACTACTTGCAACCAACTCGAAGCTCATCACCCTCTTGTTTTATTTTTCCTCTCAATGCAAACAACTTTCGTTTTAAACCAGGTATGATAGCTTTGCTTCCAAATTTCCATGGGTTAGAATTACAAACTGAGTTTCTAAAGAAATTTTTCCCAGCACATAAAACTACTGCTTTGCAAAGACAGATTCAAAATTTCAATCAAAATCAAAATGAAGCATTTTTTCAGTGCTGGGAGCGTTTTAAAGATTTGTTAAGTTCTTGTCCACATCATGGTTTTGAAAAATGGCGTCTTATTAGTTTCTTTTATGAAAGTTTAACTCCCGAAACTAAACAATTTGTTGAAACAATGTGTAACGGTGAGTTTCTAGAAAGAGAACCTGAAGAAGCCTTTGACTACCTAGACCATTTGGCAGATAACTCTCAAGCCTGGCACACAGATAATTCCTCTGAAAGTTCCACTAGATCTAATCTTGTTTCTAACAGAGGTAAATATCATTTTAGTCAAGAAGATAAGATAAAAGCTAAAGTAGCTAATTTGGCTAGAAAGATTGAAGGCATGGAACTTAGAGAAGTAAAAGAAGTCAAAACGGTTAAAAATGAAGAAAGTTGTGGAATTTGTGAAATCATGGGACACCCCACTTCTGAATGTCCAAACATTCCCATTCTTAAAGAAGCGTTGCATGATCAAGTAAATTCCATAAACACATTTAAAAAGCCTTTTCCTTCTCCTTACTCTGAAACGTATAACCCTGAATGGAGAAATCATCCCAACTTCAGTTGGCGGAATAATAATCATGTTCAGGTACCACATTCTCAAAAGCCGGGCAACACTTTTTCCTATCAACCTTCACGTGTACAAACCTTGGAAGAGACATTGCAAGCATTCATGCAAACACAAGCAAATGTGAATAACCAAACTTCACAGGACATCAATGAGATCAAAAACACCTTGTCCACATTGACAGCTTCAGTACGCACTCAAGAAAAAGGTAAGTTTCCTGCTCAACCTCAGCCTAACCCTTCTACTCAATGTCTTGTTTCTTGCTCCAATGAAACTCAACAGGAAAATGCCAGTTCTATCACAACTCTTCGAAGTGGAAAGGCAATTGAAAAAAACATTCCATCAAAAGACCAAGATCCTCCTTCCCCTCCGAAAAGTAATGGTAAGGATGATGGTAAGTCTGAACTCTTGAAAATTTGGACAAAGAAAAAGGTATGCATCCTGCTCCTTTTCCTCAAAGGTTGCAAACAATAAAGAATTTGAATCAAAATGCAGAAATTTATGAACTTTTCAAACAAGTTAAGATTAACATTCCTTTATTGGATGCAATCAAACAAGTTCCATCTTATGCTAAATTTTTGAAGGACATGTGCACAGTTAAAAGGAAACATAATGTACAAAAGAAAGCATTTCTGACGGAAAGTGTGAGCTCAATCATTCAGCACCTTACTCCACCAAAATTCAAAGATCCTGGATGTCCAACAATCTCATGCATCATTGGAAACACTAGAATAGAACGTGCATTGCTTGATCTTGGTGCTAGTGTTAATCTTTTGCCTTTTTCTGTTTATCAACAGTTAGGTTTAGGTGAACTCAAGGAAACACCTGTTACACTTCAACTAGCTGATCGTTCTGTAAAAATTCCTCGAGGGATAGTTGAAGATGTTTTGGTTCAAATTGAAAATTTTTACTTCCCTGTTGATTTTATTGTTTTGGACACACATCCTGTTTCAAATCCAAATGTTCAAATTCCTGTTATATTAGGCCGTCCATTTCTTGCAACTTCTAATGCTCTGATAAATTGCAGGAATGGTATTTTGAACATTTCTTTTGGAAATATGACTTTAGAATTAAATGTGTTCAACATTTGCAAGCAACCTGGTGATGATTCAGAAGTACATGAAGTGGATTTCATTGAAGAACTTGTTCATGAACATCTCACCACTACCACATTCCATGATCCTTTAGAAGCTTATTTAATTGAATGTGAGTTTGATAATGCTTCAGAAATTTCACACACTGATTCTTTGTTAAATTCTTTTCAGGATAAGCATTGTTGGAAACAAAAGTTTGAGGAACTTCCATCACTCACAAATGTCACTGTACCATCAACTATTGAACCACCCAAGCTGGATTTAAAACCATTGCCATCCGAGCTAAAATATTCCTTTTTGGGTGAGAATGAAACTTTTCCAGTCATAATTTCTTCACATCTTGATGAATTACAAGAAGGTAAGTTGTTACAACTTTTGAAAATGCACAAAAATGCATTAGGATGGACCTTAGCTGACATAAAGGGAATAAGCCCATTAATCTGCACACATAATATTTATTTAGAGGAAAATGCTAAACCCTCTAGACAAATGCAACGAAGGCTTAATCCTAATATGAAAGAAGTAGTGAGAAATGAAGTCATTAAACTTCTAGATAATGGAATCATTTATCCTATCTCTGATAGCAAATGGGTAAGTCCTACTCAAGTCGTACCTAAGAAATCTGGAGTTACTGTAGTTAAAAATGAAAACAATGAATTAATTCCAACTAGGACTGTTACTTGTTGGCGCATGTGCATTGACTACAGGAAACTTAACTCAGTGACGAGGAAAGATCATTTCCCTTTGCCTTTCATGGATCAAATCTTAGAAAGAGTTGCAGGGCATGAGTTTTATTGTTTTCTAGATGGATATTCTGGGTATAATCAAATTGCCATTGCACTTGAGGACCAAGAGAAAACCACTTTTACATGTCCTTTTGGTACTTTTGCATATCGTAGAATGCCATTTGGATTATGTAACGCCCCTGCCACATTTCAAAGATGCATGCTTAGTATTTTTAGTGACATGATTGAACGTAATCTTGAGATTTTCATGGATGATTTTTCTGTTTCTGGTGATTCATTTGATGATTGCTTAGCCAATTTGAAAAATGTATTGATTAGGTGTGAAGAAAAAAATCTTGTTCTTAATTGGGAAAAATGTCATTTCATGGTCACTAAAGGTATTGTACTAGGTCACATTGTTTTTGCAAAAGGGATTGAGGTAGACAAGTCAAAAATTGAATTGATTGCTAATCTACCCACACCAAAGACAGTAAAGGACATTAGGTCATTCTTGGGACATGCAGGTTTTTATAGAAGATTCATAAAAGATTTTAGCACGATATCTAAACCTCTATGTAATCTTTTAATGAAAGACACTGCATTTGAATGGACTAAAGATTGTGAAGATGCTTTTGAAAAACTCAAAAATATGCTCATTACTGCTCCTATTATGAGATCTCCTGATTGGTCTTTACCATTTGAAATAATGTGTGATGCTAGTGACTATGCTGTTGGTGCTGTGTTAGGACAAAGGAAAGATAAGAAACCACATGTAATTTACTATGCAAGTAAAACTTTAAATAGAGCCCAAATGAATTATTCCACTACAGAAAAGGAATTACTTGCAGTTGTTTTTGCATTGGATAAATTCAGATCTTACCTTGTTGGATCATCAATTGTTGTCTTTAGTGATCATGCAGCTTTAAAATATCTTCTCTCTAAGAAGGATGCAAAACCTAGGTTGCTGAGGTGGATCCTTTTGCTGCAAGAATTTGACATCACCATTCGAGATAAAAAAGGAGTAGAAAATATGGTGGCTGATCATTTATCAAGACTTGTTTGTGATGAATCTTTTGGAACCTCACCAATAAATGATACTTTTCCTGATGAACAACTTCTAATTGTCTCCACGACACCTTGGTTTGCTGACATTGCTAATTTTCTTGCTACAGGAAAAATTCCTTCTCAATGGAGCCCCCAAGATAAAAGGAAGTTTCTGAATGAGGTAAAGAAGTTCTACTGGGATGACCCTTACTTGTTCAAATATTGTCCTGATCAGATTTTTCGAAGATGCATTCCCGACAATGAGGTAAGTAGTGTAATTAAGTTTTGTCATTCCGAGGCATGTGGTGGTCATTTTTCATCAAAGAAAACTGCTGCAAAAATTTTACAGTGTGGATTTTACTGGCCAACTTTATTCAAAGATGCATATAATTTTTGCAAGTCATGTGAAAGTTGTCAAAAATTAGGTTCCATTTCGAAAAGAAACATGATGCCTTTGAACCCAATTCTTGTAATTGAAATTTTTGACTGTTGGGGTATTGATTTCATGGGACCATTTCCACCATCTTTTGGTTTCTTATACATTTTAGTTGCAATAGATTATGTTTCAAAGTGGATAGAGGCAATTCCATGTCGAAATAATGATCACAAAACAGTGATTAAATTTTTAAAAGAAAATATTTTTAGTCGATTTGGAATTCGTCGAGCTATCATAAGTGATGGGGGAACACATTTTTGCAACAAGGTTTTTGAAACATTAATGAAGAAATATGCCATTACACACAAAGTTGCAACCCCTTATCACCCGCAGACAAATGGACAGGTAGAATTAGCAAATAGGGAGATTAAACAAATTTTGGAAAAGACGGTTAATCCAAATCGCAAAGATTGGTCTCTTAGACTTAACGATGCATTATGGGCCTATCGAACAGCTTTTAAAACAGCATTGGGCATGTCTCCTTATAGGCTAGTTTATGGAAAACCTTGTCATTTACCTGTGGAACTTGAGCATAAAGCATATTGGGCCATTAAAATGTTCAACTCAAACCTTGATGACGCTTCTAATTTACGGAAATTACAAATAAATGAACTTGAGGAACTCAGAAATGATGCATATGAGAATTCTAAAATTCATAAAGAAAGAACTAAAGCCTTTCATGACAAGTTAATTTCAAGAAAAACATTTGATGTTGGGCAAAAAGTTTTACTTTATAATTCTAGACTTCACATATTTCCTGGTAAGTTGAGATCAAGATGGACTGGCCCATTTGTGGTTAAGCATGTGTATCATTATGGAGCAGTTGACATTGAGAATCCTCAAAATGGTAACGTATTCAAGGTAAATGGACAAAGACTCAAATTCTTTTTGGAAAATCATGTTACTCAAGAAGAGGTTGTTTTTCTTTCTGATCCTTGTTTTGAAAATAACTAGATGTAAATATAATTTTTTTTTTACCCCGGTTAAATGGCGGATAACGGTACTCCGTGATTATTTAAGTCGGTCCCATCAGCTACCCACAAAACTGATATTGTATATAAATTTCTCTTTCATTTTATATTTCTTTTTTTTTTCAGGATGGATGATATTCTCACAAGATTGCAGAAACGATTTCCTCCTTTTCCTCGAAACATTTTACTGAAGCTTTACCAAGTTCGATTTGAAAGATTAAGAATGCTTATGCACAAAGGGATTCCTGAAGACATACGTTGGATAATTGAAGCCAAGGTACGTGAAGATGAATATCTTCCTGTTTTGCATTTACCAGGTACAGGTAGAAGCACTTTTGCAAAGAAGCGACGAGCAAAGCGCATGAGTTCAAATTGCCACAAATGTGCACGATGGACGTGTAACGGTAAATGTCGTTCTATTGGGATTCCGTCCTCTAATCGAGATGATAAAATTGAATTCATTAAGGATGGACTGAGTAAGGAGAATTTGGGTAATATCCAACTTTCTCTTGAGACGCATCCTACTGGAGACGTACAAAGAGAAATTCTTGATTTATGGCCGCAATTCCAAAGGGAATGGCAACATCTTGGGAATCTGATGTTAAAAGACCCTGTTTGCCAGCTTGTAAGAAAACTGGATGGGAAGCATATCCTCGACTCATAGAAGGCGTTTAAGCCGTTTCTGGACGTAAAACCAGAGGAAGATGTGAGCCACAGTCACAACTACAATAAATGACTTCTCAGCTTTTGGTTTGATTTGCAATAACTTCATTTCAGTTTAATTTACGTGTTGTTCGATTTGTGTAATTATTCTCGATTTTTTTTTTGCATTGGTCCTTTACGGTTGATTTTTCTTCTCTTTTTGATTTTCTTCCTGAAATCACACAAAAATTTTTTGTTAGGTTAACATTTTATTCTGACAGGTCAGATACACTTTCGGCTACATTATTACTCTTGTCTGATTCACTACTCAGTCCTCTATATATTACACCATGTACTCATTCTCTTTCAGGCACTCGAAAAAGAAAAAAAATGGAAAGTACTTCGTCCCAACGCATTAAAAAAATTTGTGTCTTTGGAGGTGCTTATCCAGGGAAAAATAACATATTCGCTGATGAAGCCATAAGAGTTGGAGTAATACTTGCCCAACAAAAGATCCAGTTGATTTATGGAGGCGGTAGTACGGGTTTAATGGGAGCAGTCGCTACAGCAGCACACGCTGGAGGAAGTCCAGTTCTAGGGATCGTGCCAAAACTATTCACAGATTTTTGTGGACCTACCGTGGGTAAGGAAATACAAGTCTGGAGTATCCGTGAACGGATGACAATCATGTACCATTCTGCCGATGCATTCATTGCTTTACCATGAGGTCTGGGTACATTGGAAGAAATAGCTTGCGTGGCTTCTTGGTCATCTTTGGTCACAAATAAGAAACCCATTGGTTTGCTTAATATTAATGGTTATTTTAGTAATTTGCTTTCATATTTAGATAATACTGTGGATAATGGATTCATGTTTTCAGAGGCAAGGAGAACCATAATTTCTGCTACAACCATTGAAGATTTACTCAAAAAGCTCCAAGCTTATGAGTATTTATCTGCTACGGTTGTTTCGCAAACGCTCGGAAAAAGAAAAAGAGATATGGACGAGCAAGGAGTGGATTGCACTCTGTCTTTGTGACATTATCTAACATTTTGTTTGTTGTGTCTCAGTTATAATAAGTGGTTAGCAACCTCTGCAGGTAATATCTCCTAAATTCTACCTTTAGTAGGGGGTAAGGGACATATTTTGCTAATTTAAAAAAAAAAAAAAATTTGTTGTGTTTTAAGCAATTTAGAAGTATTCATTCTGAACAAGGTCTGAGTAAGGGAGACTTGAGACATACCTTGTCAGTTTGATTTTAATCTTTTTATGTTTACTTGTTAATTTTTGTTTAGTATTTTAGGATTATTTAGGTTGCATGAGTTTGTTTTGTTTTGAGTCTTAGTTATTCCTATTCTTATGTTATTAGTTCTTTTCTCTTACACATGATTCTTTCATTTGGGTTAATAGACTTACATTTAGGACAATGTAAGAATTAAGTGTGGGGGGAACGATTTAGGATTTCTTTTATTTTTGTCTACTATATTTTTTTTTATGAGTCTTTATTATTATTATTATTATTTTAATGTGTTCTAGTTCCTTTTTAATACAATGATGAGATATGAATTGCATAAGTCTAAAACAGATTTATTAGTGAGAAGATTTTCATGAGAATTGAGCTTGATGTCAACCTTTTTATGAGCCAATGTTAATATGATATGTTGATTGAGAAAGAAGCATGTTTAGACTTAATCTGACTTGTACAATCATCCTTGTGAGTTTTTGAGCCTATAATGATTGATGCATTATACAAATCAATCTAATTTCTTTCTTGAGTGCTCTTATGATTACATGATTCTCTAGAACTTGCTTTAAACCGTTTGAGACTATATTGATACATGTGACAACATGAATATGATAGAGGCATTAGGATTATAACCAGAGCCAAACAGCCATCCATTATTAATGTTCTAAGAGAACATCCCCACTAGTGAGCCAATTTGAGCCTACATTAAATATGCTATTTTATTGGTAACCAGAACTTACACCTAGCCTAAATATACTCATATCCTTACCCTTGTTCTAAAGATGGATTATATATTTTGAGACATATTGCAAAAACAAGGGATACTTTTTGAAAATTTGGGTTAGAACGAAAGATAAGTGTGGGGGAGGAGAGAGGCAAAAGTCAAGAGAAAAAGAAAGGGATCATTGTCAAATACATTCCCATATTAAAAAAAAAAAAAAAAAAAAAAAAAAAAAATCTTCTCTTGAACTTCTAGTTAAAGTAAAGAAAAAGATGTTACAAAGTTGGTTAGAATGAAGCAAAGGCTCAACATGAATATTTAGCCTATGTTATTATGTGCTTTATAAGAGTTTTGAGAAGTTTTATTCGTATGATCTTATTATGTCTCTAAACTCTATGAACTCTTTGGAACCTTTGTGATATCTTTATCCTTTTGTTCTTTAACCACATTATAACCCTTTGGCCCCATTACAACCTTGAAAAAAGACCTCTTGATTTATGAAGTTGTATGATCTAAATAGTGGAGAATAGGTGGACAAGCAAGCATATGGTAGAACTGTTTTCATGAGATTGATTGAGTGTAAACACTTTACCACTACTTTAAAGAGTGAAAATCATGAGAGTATAGTGAGAAGTTGAGATTAAGTTGAATATGCACTATTTTGATTGAAATATGTTATGTTAATATTGGCTTAACTCATTTATTTACATTCAAGCATGAATTTTTGTGAAATTCTTTGAGCTATTGATTAGTTTATAAGACTTGTTCAAAGATTGTCTCTAATTTATGTTGAAGGATTAGGAGTAAATATTTTTAGTGTATGTAGTTTACTTATATTTTAGTTTTTCAATGTTTGTGGGTATCGTTCTAGCAAACCCTCACGAGACTAAACTCGTCCACTAGGGACATCTAGGGGTTTAAAGGCTTGTGTCACATGCTAAGTGCCACCGTGATTTCCAACGAAAATGGATTAGATTAGGTTTTCTTATTTTATTTTTATTGAGTCGTTGCTAGGGACTAGCAACAATCTAAGTGTGGGGCTGTGATAACTCGTATAATTATATAGTTCTTAGTTATGTTTTATTATTGTTTTGTGTCAAATACGAGTTATTATTGCTTAGTCTAATTGTGTTTATGATATTTTATATTTTTATGTAATTTGGTGTTTTTCACGAGTTTCTTTGAGTGATTTCAGATTACTAGGTTAAATCAAGAATTAAGGGCAAATCCAGTTCAGTTCCAGTTCCGACACCTTTTGCCATATCAGCCATATCTGGAGTTTCACTGAAGCAATAAGGCTGAATACTTTACAGTGCAAAGTTAAGAGGCATATCTATCTTTTTCATGTTTTACACTTCTTGAAACGGAGTTGTTTTCCCTAGCGAAATCGACCATCAAGTTGGCTGATGTGCAATGACGTCTGTGCTGACCTGTTTTGGTATTTTGACCATATCTTCCGATCCACATGAGCAAATGATCTGATTCCAACGGCTATGGATCCGTCACTGATAGGGGTATATTTGTCTAGAAGACCATTTGATCAGATCGAGCCTCGAACATTGACAAAATCGACCATCAAGCTGGCTGATCAGAATTGTCATACAATATGACGAAAATTGTTAGAAAAATGCACCCACCTATTATACCTACCTTTGAAATTTATAAAGCTTGTCTCTTGTCATTTAGCTCTCCAAAATGTGTATAAATAGAGGGCCTTGGATGAGCATTATTGTACATTGGTAGGATATTAGCCATTGTAATAAAATTCTCTAAGTTTTCTTCTTCTTTCCTTTCTCTAGTTTTCTTTTTCTTTATTTACTTATGCTTCTTACATTTCTTTTCATTTTATTCATATCTAGTATGTATTGCTAATCATATTGTTGAGGTGATGAGGTGAAGCTTTTGGTAAATGCTAAGGTTAGTCTCTTAAACATGAGCTAAAATGAATCATCATTTATAAACACTATTATAGATAATATTTTCTTTTGGTTTAAAATCATACTTGCAAAGTAGGGATCTTGATTCATTATTGACAATGAAAATGGCACAGTAAATGCTTGGTTTTATAACCTTGATTTGTTGTAGACATATACCTTGGCATAAGGAATGCTTGGACTCTTTTTATGAGTTTTGAGGACACCAAATGAACATAATATCATATGCTATGGACGTTGGACAATTTGGACTGAATTGCTAAACCTTCCGATTGGAACCTCCTTTATGTGTGGATTTCAATTGTGTAATAAAACAAGATTAATCTTAGCATAACACCAAGAGTGGATTCTCTAACCTCAACATCTTTTCTTATTGTTTTTTTATATCTTGTTTAATTTCTTTTATATTTTGTTTATTTTGTTCTCTAATATCTTGTTTATCTTATTTTGTTGTTGATTCCCTAATATCTTGTATACTTTCTTTGTCTTATATATTTATAAACTTATACTTACTAATACGCTTCCCTGTGGTTCGACCTCGGACACCCGAGAATTTATTACTTGAACATAACCTGCACTTGGGTTTACAACTCTTAATTGAGTCTCCATCACATGTGGCAGCTTAAGAGAGCTTGCAAGTGGCGGCATTAGAAGAGTTGAAGTGGGCCTATTCTTTAATTTATTAATTAACATGGAATTTGTGGGGACCATTTCATTTAATGATGTGGCAAGCAAGATAGGGCTTAATTCTAAGTCTTGTAATTACTTAGGAACTTGGGCCTTTTTTATGTAATATGTCTAATAGGCTTGTAGGGACTACCTTCATTAAACTTGTTGGATCTATTGTAATTTATTAGGTTTGGGCTTTAGCATGTTCAGCCCATATTTTAGTTAGTATTTTTAGGTCTGGGCCAAAAGAATGAATGACATGGCAAATCCTATTATGACATGACAAAAGAATTAATGAATGGCATGCTTGACATGGCAAAATATAAATGACATGACCAAAGGGATGAATGACATGGCATACTTGACATGGCAAAATCTAAATGACATGGCCAAAATAATTAATGACATGGCATGTGAATTAATGACATGGAAAATCCTATTGTGACATGGCAAAAGAATTAATGACATGGAATGCTTGACATGGCCAAATATAAATGACATAGCCAAAGGGGTGAATGACATGGCATGCTTGACATGGCAAAATCTAAATGACATGGCCAAAAGAATTAATGACATGGCATGTGAATTAATGACATGGCATGCTTATCATGGCAAACATTTCATGACTTGACAAATATTAACATGGCATATATGACACAAACATTAATCATAAAAATGACATTAACATAGAATATTCATAATCACACCATATTATGAATAACAACATGAATATTAGATCATAAAATGACATCATCATGGAATATTCATGTACATGGAATTTGCATTATTAAGATGGAAAATATAGATATCATAACACATTCACACATCATCATTTTGAAATTGATTTTTCATGTGAGGAATCACATAAATGGCACATGTCAGAAAATATTACCGTCCCTAACAAATGGAAAATAATTCTTTCATATGACCTTTATATGATTCCGAGTAAAACGAAAACCATACCTTTCGATTCCATAAACACATGCGTTGAATAATTTCCTAACCTCCCCGGCAAACCCGGCAAAGCTTAGGAACTAATTCTCTCCAAACGTTTAGAAAACCGAGAAGCATGTTTTTATGCCAAATTAAATAAAAACATTTTAAAATATGCAATGCATGAAAATGTATTTCTCTCTTGAAGTAAGGACATGCATATACCTAAAGAAAGTATCTGACTACCTTCGAAAGAAACTTAAATTGCATTTTTTAACCGAATGACTTTGGGCTCGGATTTAAAGAAAGTTGGAACTTTTGGATGGAAAAGGGCCTTGGCCGAGCCCCTCTAAAAAAAGGCTCTAGTTTTCCTATTTTTTTTAAAACCCGAGTTGACTACCCATGACCCAATCTTTGTAAAATCATTTTTTATCCTTGAGATAAAATAGACAACAACCTAAAATAGTAGCTAATGACTCCAATCAGCCCCTCTTTTTTACAAATAAAAAACAGAAAATTATTAGTTTAGAGAAAATTCATTTTAACTCCAGAAACCAGTTTTAGAAAACTATTTTTCTACCTTTTATAAAAAAATTCAAATTTTTTAGGAAAATCAGTTTAGGCTTGCAACATGAAGGTCTTTATGAGGAAAAATCAGATTTAAATTTGGACTAAAAATGACTTGACCAAAATTGCATTAAAGTCAGAACAGTAGACTAAAATCTGTTTTACCGAAAACCATTTTTTCTTAATAAAAAAATTCTAAAAATCTTGGAAAAAATACCAGGGGCTCCTCTAAGGGTATACTAAATATGGTTAAAAAAATCTTTTTATTTTGACAAAAGGAACTTAGTAAAAAAAATGCTCAAAGTCAGAATATCCAACTTAACAACCCATTACTCTTCCAACTAGTTTGCACAAAAGATTTTTGCTAGAGATCATTGATTGATCTTAGCCAAAACTCAAGTTGAGAATGGTATGAATGCATAATTTTACAGCCAAACAAATATATGAAAATGATCAAACATAAGCTAAAAAAATAAACAAGCAAGAAAAAACAAGGTTGGCTCAATGGTTGGTTCCTTGGACATAGTCCCACCTAACCAAAATCACTTGGTAAAAATCAAGATCCTCAAGCTTCTTAAACCTTTTATTTGATTTTTTTAAAATAAAAACCAAAGGATAAAATCTATCCTCCCACAATGGTGAAACCCACAATCAACAAGCAAGCAAGAAAATCAAGCAAAGACAAGCACAATAAGCCCCCCTAGGTTTTGGACATGGTGAAAATGTGTAGGAAAATTTTGCAACCTTGTTATTTTGTAAAGAAGAAAGGAAAAAAATAAAAAAACTTTAGAAATTTATTTTGAAAACATTCTTATTCAACAAAGAAAGTTAACAATCACATGGAAAAGAGGAGAAAAAGAACATGAAATCAAAGAAAATAATTGAAAGAGAAGAGAGGAAATAGCTACCTAGCAAAGCTTTCCAAATCAAGCACTCAAACTTCTCCTTCTTTCTCTCTTTTTCTTTTTCTCCTTTCTTCCTCCAAGAGTGTAGTGAAAAATGCCTTTGAAAAAAGGACTCCCTTCTCTCCACAAGGGCTGGCCGAATGGTCTTCTAAATATGAGAGTGCTCATCTTATTTTTAGCATTTGTCATGCTTTGCATGCTCTCCCAACGTCCTTGCCACATGGCTAATTCCTGTCCCCTCCTTGCATGATACTTTCCTTAAATTAAGGGTTCATGTCCCCTTTTTGCATGATGCTTCCCTTAAATTAAGGGTTTCATAACCTCACATTAGCCAATAATGCCACCTAGATTATTCTTGTCTCCTATCTCTACAAAATATCTAAGCCACTTGTCATGATCATATAGCTTACTATCAAAATATCTTTCTAGGTGGCATTTCTAATCCTATTTGGCATCATCACATAGCCTTCACATGGCTTTGCAATTTGGAGGCCTCCTATTGGCCAAAAATGCCATGTAGGCAAGTAGTGGAGAATCTTGTCCTTTCTCAAAAATTTCATCTTGCTATTCAATCTTGGCCATTTGATTTAAGATGATCACAACTCCTCTTCCATCCATGAGCTGGTCAAAAATGGCCTGGAATTTTCCAGGCCATTCCTCTTTTTTTATTTGCAAAATGACCCTTTTCGATTTTTTGGTAAAATTGTATTTTGGCCCCCAAACTTAATTTATTTGCAAATGGAACCCAATTTTGGATTTTCCTTTTTTAATCCATCCCAGCCAATATAAAACTCAGTTCTGGAGGTTTTCATAATTTTTCGAGCTTGTTTTACATTTTTCCTGGATTTTTCTCTAAAATTTCGGTTTAGTGCCCCCCAAACTTTTTCTTTTTCCATCTGAGCTCCGATTCTGGATTTTTCTTCTCCAATAACTTCCATTAAATATAAAACTTAATTTTGGAAGTTTTCATAATTTTCTGAGCTCGTTTTATATTTTTCTTGGATTTTTCTTTAAAATTACAGGTTAGTCTCCCGAATTTAGCATATTTACGTTTCAACCCCAATTTCGGGTTTTCTTCTTCTCATTTATTTCTTTCCATCCTAAAACTCAGTTCTGGAAAGTTTTTCAATTTTCTGAGCTCGGATTCTATTTTTTCTGGATTTTCAAAATTGTCCGTTAACCCTTGAAACCTCGGTTTTACTTGAAACGGGCCAAATTGCAGGATTTTCTTTTTCCACAGCCTTTGTCATATATTGAATTGGAGTTGGACAAAAAATGCTCAATTTTAACATCCGAATTCCTCTACGATTTAGTTTTTCCTTTTCCTCAAAATTGGGAATTTTCTCGTTTTTCCACTTTCTCCTCCAATCGACTCTTCCTTGGGATCCACTTCGAATTGGGACTTGGGATATTTTTATTTATTTATTATTCATCAACTGGGAGCTTCAACTTCACCGAATCGGTCCATCTTTGTAGTTTTTGCCAAATTTGTGAATTTCCTCATTAAATCTTTATTTTCCTTTTTCTCTTCAAACCACATCTCATTCAACTCCATTTCAAAATTGGACATTCCAATATCCATATTTATTGATCTTATTCCATTTGGAACCTCCAATTTTGTCCTATTTGATCGTTTACGCACTTTTCCCCAAATTTGCAAAATTTCCCATTTTTCCTACACTGAATTTTGCAATTTGTCTTTCAACCTTTCTATCTTCAATTGTAGATCTCCGATTATCAAAATTTCTTCATCATTGTTCAATTCAACTTCAAATCTTGATTTTGACTAAGAGTTGACTTTTTTAGTGGTTTACTGTTTGGGGTTGACTTTTTTGGAGTTGAATTTTTTTGGTTGACTTTTTTGTGTTGACCTCCGAATCAAAGTCTTGCAGACCCATCTATAGAATGAGGGAAGATTCTTCGTATTTCGAGATGTTGAGAGGAAGAACTCACTATGTTTAGGGGGCCCGGACAAAATTAGGTGTCTGCACACTCCATGTGGCCACCATAGCTTTCATCTTTGGCTTCTTGGCATTTTGCTTCTTCCACAAAGGATAATCAAACTTGATGTAACCCGATTTCTTACACTCATAGCACACAATCAAATCCTTATCCTTCTACTATTCTCCTTTAGCCATATCTCTTCTTTGAGGTCTTTTTACCTTGTTCATATTCAATCTTCATGACCTGTTTGAACTTGTCATAAAATTCTCACAAGCGCTAAATGACGTTGGGGGTGGAAAAGATATTATAGGGGTTCTTCGTAAATAATATGGGTTTTGAAAAACCATGAAAATGGAGTCGCCACCGATCTTTTTTGGCTAGGTGTGACCGGTCACCTATTAAAATCGATTTTTATAAAACATTTTAAGATTAATTAAAAAAAATTTAAAAACCAAATTCAAAGTCCACGTTAAACTAGAGAAAAAACAAATGCAGGTTCGGGATTTGATTATGTGCGGGAAAGGTATTAGCACCCCTACAACGCTCGTATAAAATGGTACCTTATTAATCATGCGTTATTTTAAGTCTCGATGAAAATTGGTTTTGGATTTGGTATTTAAAAATAATTCCCTTTGGAAAACAATCATATTATTTGAGAATGATTTGAAATTAATTACCACAAAATTTTCTATATTTTCTAGCAAACCCGGAAAAACATAGAAGTTTTCTTCATTTTGAAATCATCCGGATCATTCTCTTTTTAAAAGAAGTATATTTCGTTGTTAATGAAAATTGATGATATCTTTCCCGACAAACCCAGCAGAGAACTCATGAATTATTTTAACTCGAGAATATTGCCTTGTTTATTTTTAAAACGTTATTTTTCATAACCATTAAAACTCATTTAAACAAACATGAATATGCAAAACAATATTAATATGCAACATGAGAAAAGTAATATGAACATTAATTATCACATGACATAAACAAGGAATTAAACTAAACAACTACTGTCACATAGCATAATCAAAAAATTAACTTAAGCAACAATTATCACATGGAAAAATCAAGATAATATTATAAACAAAGAAATCATATGAACATTAATTAACAAATATCATGAACATGAAACTAACATAAGCAATAATTATTAAATAACATAAGCATGAAATGCACACACAATCATATTTTGAAAAATCCTTTTTTCATGTGTTTTTAAATAGCAAACGTCTGAAAATTTAATCGAACTCCCCGACAAATCCGGTAAAGCTTAGAAAAATATTCTTTCGCCTAACACGTACGTAATTTCTAGTAAAACGAAAAACATACTTTACGATTTCATAAACACGTGCATCGAAGAATTTCTTGACCTCCCCGATAAATCCGGCAAAGACTAAGAAATTATTCTCGTAAAATGTTTAAGTAATCGAGAAAGCACATTTTTTAGGACAAGTCTTAAAACGTTCTAGAAAACATGAAATGCATTAAAAATGGACCATTATCGATAATGTGTTTCTCCCTTGAGGAGTGGGCATCCGAATACCTATAGAGGTATTCGAATACCTTAGAATAAACTTAAGTCGGACTTATCAAATGATGGATTTTGTGCACGAAGGGTATCCGAATATCATGGAAAGGATATCCGGATTCCTTTAGGCAAGTTTAGGCTAATTGACTTGGAAAAAAAAAAGCGTGCGAATGCTATTTTTTAGCATCCGGACACCCCTTGATTAGCCACGATGCAACATTTTAAAAAGTGAAGAAAAGCTAAGAAAATGCAATTTTTTTTAAGGAAAACAAAGGCTAGTCGAATTTTCCTAGTGTCCTAAACCCAAAATTTTGACTCATTTTAAAGCTCGATTTAACTACCCAAAGCTCATTTTATCAAAATCTTTTTCCTAGACTTTGAAAAACTAGAACAAACAAACTTAGAAACTTCTTCAAGGTTTGGCCAACATGGATTTTTTTTTACTGCAAAACAGTTTTTTATTTTAGCAAAAAATACCTAGACTCATATAGCCCATAAACTCCATATCCAACCTTCAAACTTTAATTTTCCCAAGCTTGGTGAAAAACAACACCTTGGTCATGGATTATTGATTAATTCGAACCAAAATCCCTTGGGAATCATTTTAGAAAACAATTTTTCAGCAAGCAAAATGGTTGGCCAAAGTTGGCCTCATGGATGGTTAATCTGGCACAACTAATCACTTAGAGCAAAAATGCTCCAAGATCATCAAGCTTATAACCACTTTTTCAAAGAGAAGAAAAATATGCAACATCAAGAATTCTCCAGAATAAACCATAGTTAAAATATGCAACAACTAAGATAGCAAAAATGGCAACAAGATAGTGTAGAGAAGGATTTTCGAAAAAACAAAATGTTGGCTCAAGGTTGGCCACATGGATGATTAATCCGGCCTAACCATCACCTAGAAAAATCTAAGATCATCAAGATCATCAAGATCATAACTTCTTCATTTTCAAAAGGAAAACAAGAGAAAAATCATCAACCATAATAGACCACAATACCATGGCCAAAATAGATAAGAGAAATATAGCAAAAAAAATCTACATGTAGCGTCACTTTTAAAAGAAAAAGGAAAACATTTTGCAAACTTTATTTTTTTGAAAGGAGAAGAGAAGAAGAAGCTTTTTGTAAAACCTTTTAAGAAAGAACATTAAAAACTTGAAGAATAGTAATAAAATATGGAAGAAAGAAAACTTTAAAGAAAAAATGTAGAAGAAAAGAACAAGACTACCTTAGTAGTTTTTCCTAGTAAGAACTCTCTTTTTTCTTTTTCCTTTCTTTTTTCTCTCCTCTTTTTTTTTCCCCTCCCTTGCTGCTGAAAAATGGCTGAATGGGGGCTACCCAAAAACAATTCTAGCCCTTAAAAACTCCTCTTGGCCGAAAATAGTCCTTTCCACAAGGTTCTAGTGTCTTCTTTATTTTAGCCACTTGTCACCTTCATCTTCACCCATCAATGGCCTTCCTCGTTTAATAGATGACTCATGTACTAATTGGATGATTCATGTACTACCTTGCATGACTCATAATCTCATTTACTAAGTTGTCACTTAGCCTTCCAAGAACATCCTCTTTTCCCTCATTTATTTACAAGATTACCTTGCACTTGTTCCTACAATATTCCCTTCATCTTTTATTTATTTTTAATTTCACCCCTCTTCCTCCTATCTATTTTCCTACATAGACCTAAACCTTGGGCTTTCCAACAAATTCTTTTCTTCTTGGATCCTTAAAGTTGGGTCTTCCACTAAAAAAAATCTTCCTACATGGACTTTAAAGCTTGGACCTCCCTACATATTTTTTTTGAAAGTTGGGCTCTTAATTTCCTACCTATCTTCTTTCCATTTGGTATTGAAAAATGGATCTCCCTCTTCCACCAAAAATCCTACCACTTGATATAAATAACGGGCTTCCATGTTTCACTTAAAATTCCTACCACTTGGATAAAAAATTCCTACCATTTGATAAAAATGATAGGCTCTCAAAATTGTCTTAAAGTTTCCAACCAACTTTTTTTTTATCATTTTAGCTCAACTTTGCTCCATTTAGTTTTATCCTTCCATTATTCAAAGTTGACTTTTTAATCAAGATTACTTCTCCAACATCCAAATTTCCTTTTAATCTTAATTTTTCCAAAGTTGACTTTTCCAATTCCAAGGGAGAGAAGCAAGCCGAACCTCTGATCGACCTAGACACATAAAATATTCTCGGCGTCGAGAAAGATTTGAGATTCCGTAAGTAACAAAGTGAGTGCTTTCTAAGGGAAAAAGAAAATGAAATACGAACAACCGCGCTGGTCGTAATAGATCGACTTTCACTTTGACTTTTCAATATTGACTTTTTCTCGTTTAAGGGTCCGAACAAAATTAGATGTCTACAGAACGTTTAGCAAACATTACCATATTTTTATCCTTATCACTTCTTCTTGTTCAATTTTCTCTTCTTCTTTAATAGTTGACTTAAAAGCAACACCCACTCTCTTTGATGTTGTAGATTCTTCACTATGCTTCTTCTTCGTCTCATAGGTTAGGAGATAACCAATGAGCTCATCTACGAAAAACGTGTTAGGATTCTTAGAATCTTCAATGGCGGTCACTTTAGCTTCTCAAGTCTTTGGTAGACTATTCAAGAGTTTCTTCACCATTTCTTTGTTAGGATATGTCTTCCCAAGAGCCTTCAATCCATTTATGGCATCCGTAAATTTATCAGACATCTCCTTGATATTTTCATCCAGCTTTATCTTGAAAAGTTCATAGTCAAGCATGAGCATGCTAATTTTTGATTCCTTGACTTGACATGTGCCTTCATGAGTGATTGCTAGCTTGTCTCATATTTGCTTTGCATTGTCATAAAGAGAAACCCTATTGTATTCACTAGAACCCAATGCACAAAAGAGAGTATACATAGCCTTGGCATTGAGTTGTGCCATCTTGATGTCATTAGCATCCCACTCCTTTTTTTCTTTAGGAACATCTACACCATAAACCTTCTTGTTAGAAAAAAGGGGACCATCCATGATTACCTTCCATACTTCATAATCATTGACTTGAACAAAGAGCTTCATCCTTGTTTTCCAATACGAGTAGTTTTCATCAGTTAAAAATTGAGGCCTCGTTATAAAATAACCTTCTTGACTCATAGGTGTAGCAATCCCTTTAAGTGCTATAAGACATACTTCATGTTGAGTTTCATCCTCATGAATTGCTTGTTTTATCGCCATTGCTTCATGGTTTTCTTCTAGCTTGTCCTAAATCTTCTTACAGGTAGCACAAGTAAAGATTAATATATTTGAGGTTGTAATCATCAAGTGCTTCATAAAGAAAATTCCTACCCAAACATCATCTTGCAACTTCTTCATGAACTTTCATCATTGGAATAGACTCAAAAACAATTCTAAATTAATGAACATCTTCATTCTCAATTTCCATGTCTAAAATGGGTGCTTTACAACTTTGGAGCCTTGTGTTGTTTCTCCCCAGCTTGAAACATCTTTTGAGCTTCAAAAAGATCTTTTTCAAGGTTGTTAGATCAACAAAATAAACTAAAAGCTCTGATACTAAATCTTAGCTCAAATATATGGATTAAACAAGAGGAGTGAATTGGTTTCTTAAAATTTTCATAAATAAGTTGCAACCTATTATGAAAAACTAAGAAATTAATTAAATGACTAAATAAATTAACAATATAAGTAAATAATGTAAAGAGTAAGGGAAGAAAAGGCAAGCAATCGATGTATAGATGTTAGACCCTTTCACTTGGCAGCTACGTCCTTTCTTCTTGGCATTTCCTCGCCAAGTGCTTCCTAAAAGCACTAGTGAAATATCTTTACAACTACCTTTGAGGCTAAGATATAACCTTACAATCCTTATCTTTTAAGGCTTTGATAGAAACCTTTAATCCCCTTAAGAATTATACCTAAATCCTAAGTACAAGTCACTCAAGACTTACAAATCCCCTTTTAAAAACAAAGGCTTGCTTGCAAACTAAAGAAATTCTCTAAAAGGAATGTGTTTGCAGACTCTACTATAAGGTTAAAATGAATACAAGATGAAATGAAAGCTTAAGCATAATAGAACTCTTGAAAACTAGAGAGAAGATTGTAAGGTTTCTTCCTTGCTTTTCTCCAAGTTTGGTATGTTATGTTGATGCTAATTAAGCTGGTTGTCCAGATTCCAAATGTTCTATAATGAGTTTTTGTGCTTTCATGGGTTCTAATCATATTTCTTGGAGCACCAAAAAGTAGGTTTTTGTTGCTTAGTCTAGCACTAAAGCAAAATACATGGCAATTTTTATGGCTTCTCGCAATATGCTATGAGTCTCTTATTTATTGCGTGATATTGGCTTTCCAATTATCTTGCCATGTTCTCTATATTCATACAGCTTGGGTGCTACCCAACTTGCTGCCAATCCTATTTTCCATGTCCGTACCAAACACATTAAGATGTCTTACCATTTTTTTCAGAAACTTGTTACTAAGTGCTTTTTTCAATTTTGTTTGTAAGAACTCAATCTCTGCTTGCCGACATCTTCACCAAAGGTCTTTCCTCTTCGATCTTCCATCCATTTTCAGAAAAACTCTTATAGAGATCTCCCCAACTGCTTGAGGGGCGTAATAGAATTTGTAGTATTTAAATAGCATTGCTTATTATATCATACACTAGTTTAGATAGTTGCGCTTTATGCTCGTACATTTGTACCTTGACTTTGTTGGATATCAATATATTATTTTGGGTGTATATATATGAAATATGTATTCTAATACGTAGGTTGTCGTAACTACATATATAGTGTATAATTACATACACAATTGATATCAAAAATTGAATGTGAAATTGGTCCGATTAATTGTGACTGTCAAGTCTGCATTTTGGCTGTCTCTTTTCGAAATTAGTCATGCCGGTTCGGTGCATGACCGAACCGATTCGTCTCTTGGGACATGTCTGTTCTGACCGAACAGACTCCTCCCAACTGGTGCACCCTTTTCGAACAAACTTTTGTCCCTCTATATATTCAGACTTTTAGAGTCTGTTTATTACACACAAAAAAAAAAAATTTACTGCATAATATTTTTTGATTGAGAGAGAGTCTAGCATTTTCCAGTTCGCTGTGTTGCTTCGAGTGCGCCCTCTAGAGCAATGTTATCGAGGAGGCCTGGGAGACGATTTGCATAAACTGGAAGCACCTTGGAGGCAGGCAAAATTCGTCTTAAGGTCAGAGGTGAAACCTTAACTCTATATTGATTTTTCCGAATCAATTTCTGTAAGTGTCTTCATATTCGATTTTCTGTAATTTATTATTACATGCAAGTATGTATATATTTATATATATATTCTATTTATATTATATAGTATATAGCAAATATTTCCTAACATTCTTAAAACAAATTTTTTGCTTTTGTTTTATTTGTTATATACTGTATGTTATAAGACGAATATTACTTTACTGAATTTATTATTGTATGTTCATATAATACATACTGACTTCTTATATATATTTGTTATACATCTTAAACAATAGTGTTTATAATATATTCGTTAAGAATATTGTTCTGAAGGTTAACATATTTATATATATATACTTTCTTATATTGGTTAACTCACTGTTTGTGATTTTATATATATATATATATGTTACTGACTTTATATATACAACTATATCCTGAAGCCGAATGTGTTAATTCTTGTAACATTATATAGCAAATATCATTTGTTCGTTTAATATATAATATATTGGCAACTGTGAGATATGAGAAAGAACAAGATTATCTTTAGTGGGAATGGTATGAAAAGGTGTGTTGAGTTCTATAAGATGTGTTGGTTCAGTTTGGTAACCAACACACCGAGCCACCTTTTCCCAATTGGCACCACGAAGAGAAAGGGAGAGGGCCCCTGTCCTTGTTTCGAGTCATTTGGTTTGTGACTTTCGCGACCTGTCCTCCAACAATCAATGTTATGCTTATGCAGGGTTGCAGGTTGAAATAAAAGGCGTGGGCAGCGTTTTACTGTTAAACGCCAGTCTAGACTTCTCCCAATATTTTTTATATTTGTATTTGCATTTATATATATACTGTGTTCATACTATAATTTTTATAGTTGATATGTTTTGCATATATATATATATAACTATTGGCAGCATATATATATATTTGTTATTATACATAGTTACGTTTGTATAATACATATATATATGTGTGTTTATATATGTATAAAGTTGATCCTATTATTTTAGATAACAGATGGCAGAACGATCTACCGTAAATGCAAATGCGCCTGTAGCACCAATGCCACCACATGTTATACATGGTGAGAAACCCGAAAAGTTCAGTGATCTAGAATTCAAACGTTGGCAGCAAAAGATGCTTTTTTATTTGACCACTCTGAACCTAGCCCGATTCTTATAGGAGGAGGCCCTGGTTCCCAAATAAGGAGAGACCGATACTACGATTGTAGTTTCGGTGCAAGCATGGAAGCATTCTGACTTCCTATGTAAGAACTATATCCTCAACAGATTGGACAACACGTTATACAACGTGTATAGCTCGATAAAGACAGCGAGAGAGTTATGGGAGTCCTTAGAGAGAAAATATAAAACCGAGGATGCCGACACGAAGAAATTTGTGGTTGGCCAGTTTCTGGATTTCAAAATGGTGGACTCGAAAACCTTGATTAGCCAAGTCCAAGAGTATCAGTTGATCCTCTATGAAATTGATGTTGAAGGAATGATTCTTAGTGAATCATTTGAGACGGCTGCTTTGATAGAGAAATTGCCACCTTCGTGGAAAGATTTCAAAAAAAAACTATCTAAAGCACAAGATAAAGGAGATGACATTAGAGGACTTGATTATTCGGTTAAGAATCGAAGAGGATAATCGTGGTTCAGAAAAAAGGGTTAAAGCTCAAATCATGGAAGCCAAGGCAAATGTTGTAGAACATTCGGACCAGACCAACAAGAGGAAATTTGTTGGTTCTAGTTTTTTCCAAGCTAATAAAGGAACGAATTTCAAGAAGTTCACAGGAACTTGTTTCGTATGTAACAAGCCCGGTCATTGAGCAAAGGACTGCCGTCAGAACAAGAAAAGAGCTCAAGCCAACTTAGTTGATGATAATGAGATTGAGCTCGCTACTGTAGTTTCACAAGTGAACATGGTAGATAACCCTAAGACATGGTGGGTTGATACTAGTGCCACTTGTCACGTTTGTTCTAATGGAAAGAGATAAAGAAACTATTGTTAACGAGCAACTGTTTATGGGAACTCTTCAGTTGCAAGATACAAGGCTATGGAAAGGTAGTGCTCAAGATGACCTCCGGTAAAGAACTAACTTTGAACAATGTGGTTCATGCTCCTGAAATTCGAAAGAATTTGGTTTCCGGGTCTCTGTTGAGCAAAAACGGTTTCAGGCTTGTATTTGAATCTGATAAACTTGTACTCATCAAAAGTAGCATGTTAGTAGGTAGAGGATATCTATGTGATGAGTTTTTTAAGCTCAATGTAATGGTTGTTGTGCCAAAGAACAAAGAATAATAATAATATTATTTCTTCTATTTATTTGATTATATCCTCTAAACGTATGGCATAGTAGATTAGATCATGTAAATTACAAGACCTTGTAAAGAAGTAGCAATTTCGATTTGCTTCCGAAATTTCACTGATATTTATAAATGTGAAATTTGTGTGAATCTAAATTGGCTAAGACTCTTTTTATTCGGTGGAAAGAAGTAGTGAACCTCTAGATTAATTCACACTGATATCTGTGCTAACTAGATGAGGTAAAAAGCATCTCATTACTTTTATTTTGTAATTGCACAAGATATTGTTATGTCTATTTGCTAAGAAGCAAAGATGAGGCCTTGGAAGCTTTTAAGCTCTTTAAAAAAAAATGACGTCGAAAATCATCTAAGCAAGAAAATAAGGAGTGAAAGTGGTGGTGAATATGATTCAATATTTTATGAATTCAGTTCAAAATATGGAATCAACATTCAAACCACTTCTCCTTATTCACCTTAACAATACGGTATTGTGAATCGCAAGAACCGAACATTGAAAGAAATGATGAATGTTTTGTTGATTAGTTTAGGGTTACCTCAGAACTTGTGGGGGAGGCTATTTTAATAGCTATTTATATTTTAAATAAATATATATATATATACCCCGCAAGAAATAAGACAAGACGCTGTATGAATTATGGGAGGGTCAAGGACCATCCTATAAATACACGAAAGCGTGGGGGTGTCTTGCGAAGGTATCGGTTTCTCAGGCTTAAAAGGTCATAATAGGACCTAAAACTATGTTTGGTGCCTCATTTGAAGGGATCATGACCCAGTTCTTGAAGGCAAGAGAAAGACATGTGAGAAAATGTCAACTGTATGCAATAAGGGTACTCGGGTATAACCTTGTCGTTAATGAGCGTATCGACATAGTGAGAGGGGAAGAGTGTCATGGTATGGTATCGGCATGCATTGGTGCTACCATGATTACCCCATTGTGAATCGGAGTATGAGACCTTGTCCATGGGATCGATGATCCTTGATGGTGCTAAAAGTAGCACGGATCCTGGAAGCAAACCATTAAGACATAACGTACTCAGTTAGCAAACTGAGTAGATTTACAAGTAATCCTGGAAAGGATCACTGGAAGGCCATAGTAAGGGTACTCAGAAATTTGAGATACACCTAAAGTTATGGACTGCACTATACAAGATATCCAGATGCAAAATGGATATTCAATACTAAAGATTTTAAATCCACTAATGGATTTATCTTTATTATTGGAGAAGCTATAGTGTTTTGGAAATTTTCTAAACAAACGTGTATTGCCAGATCCACCATCGAATCTGAATTTTTAGCTTTAGATAAAGCTGGAGAAGAAGCGGAATGACTTCAAAAGCTTAGAAGATATTCCAAGTTGGCCAAAACATGTGCCTGCAATTTGTATACATTGCGATAGCCAATCTGCAATTAGTAGGGCACAGAGTAGTTTGTTTAATGGTAAATCTCGACACATTCGTCGAAGACACAATACTGTTAGACAGTTGCTCTCAAATGGAATTATCTCTTTTGATTATGTAAAATCAAAGGATAATGTCGCGGATCCGCTTACGAAAAATTTAACAAGAGTGCAAGTAAATAAATCATCGAGGGGGATGGGTCTTAAGCCTAGAAATTAAAGTTTCGTAATGGCAACCCAACCTAGCTAACTGGAGATCCCAAGATCTAGGTTCAAAGGGACAACTGAGTTATGTTAACTTAGTGCGAGCACTAAAAGAGTTAAACACTCTAATCCATTCCTATGATGAAATTAGTGCTGCCTGCAAAGGAGTTAGGATAAGCTATGGTTTTAATGATTCTTATAGCTTGATAAAATCAAGTGGGTATTGCAGGATACTCTTAATAAGAAATCACCTATTATGAGTAAGAAACGTGGCCACTTCTATGAGAATTGATCAGGCTAAATTTTCTAGAGTACTCATATAAACCAGGCAATGTTCGGGGCCAAAATGGACACAACTGTGAGAACCGAAGATGTTCGAAGAGGAATTGCGTGATACCTATTGTCTTGGTTTACACGAAATGCTGAATAGTTCAAGACATCATGTTCACTAGTTAGCCGAGTAAATCCGATAGTTATCGCTATGGAAGGTTCAAAGCCAAAAGCTACCTATCCTAATACAATTACTCTTCAAAGTTACTCTCTCTCAATTTTCAAGTCAGTTTGTCGGTTTAATCAGACAATTTCCATTCATGTGGGGGAATGTTGGATATCAATGTATTATTTTGGGTGTATATATGCAAAATACGTATTCTAATATGTAGGTTGTCATAACTGCATACACGGTGTATAATTACATACACAATTGATATCAAAATTGAATGTGAAATTGGTCCGATTAATCAGTCAGGTCTGCATTTTGGTTGTCTCTTTTCGAAATTAGTCATGCTGGTTCAGTGGGACATGTCTGTTCTGACCGAACAGACTCCTCCCAACTGGTGCACCTTTTTCGAATAGACTTCTGTCCCTCTATATGTTCAGACTTTTAGAGTATGTTTATTACACATACAAAAAAAAAAATAATAACTGCATAATAATTTCTGATTGAGAGAGAGTCTACCATTTTCCGGTTCGCTTCGTTGTTTCGAGTGTGCCTTCTAGAGCAACGTTATCGAGGAGGCCTGGGAGACGATTTGCATAAATCTGCAAGCACCTTAAAGGCAAGCAAAATTCGTCTTAAGGTCAGAGGTGAAACCTTACTCGATATTGATTTTTTCAAATCAATTTCTTTAAGTGTCTTCATATTCGGTTTTCTGTAATTTATTATTACATGCAAGTACGTATATATTTATATATATTCTGTTTATATTATATAGTATATAGCAAATATTTCCTAACAGATTTTGTATAAATACATTGACCAAACCTTAATAAATTAAAGGCTTTATTCTTCATTTGACAAACAAACCAACATAACATTAAATTAAATTAAAACTATAACATTTTTCTTATCATTGAGACAAAATTTCATTGGCCATGCATCCAAAGTTTGATTCAATCCAAAGGACTATTTTTATATTTATAAGATTTTAAATGAAAAAAATTATGTTTATGTAAACTTTGTAAAGCTGATCCAAATTTCAAAAAGACGAGAAATTTATTTCAACTGAACCTAATGCAATTTGATTTGATTAAAAAAATAAACAAACCAATCACGTCCAATCAAATTTAAAATAACTCAAGCTTAAATCAATTTGATCTTAATATTCAATCATTTAACATATATACAAAATTAACTAAACAAATTGTTATGGTGTCGACACATGTCTACTGCTCTGGTGCCGACACATGTTTTGTTTTTCGAAAAAAGAAAAGAAAACAAAGGAAAAAGAAAAGAAAAGAAAAGAAAAAGAAAAGAAAAGAAAGAGGGAAGAAATAAAGAAAAAGAAAGGAAGAGAATAATTTATGTATTCGTTTCGTGTTATTTTTTCGTGTGTTTAAAGTGTGATAAATTTATATAAATCTTTACATGTTAATAATTCGTTTTATGTATATTTTGACACGTTCGTGTATTCGTGTAGTGTTCATTTTATATTTCATGTTGTGTTTTAATTATTTTTCCTATACTGTGTTTGTGTCGTTTTTCAATTCATTTCATATTTTGCATAGTTTGTCATTCTGATTCAATTTAGAAAAAAAAAATTGTATGTTCGTGTCATGTCTCAATTATGATATATTTTGCATAATTTATCATAATGATTCAATTTAGAGAAAATTTTGTATGTTCATGACGTGTTCGTGTTATTTTTTTGTTTTTCCAAAGTATTATAAATTTATATAAATTTTAACACGTTAAAAATTCATTTTATATAAATTTTGACACGTTCGTGTATTTGTGTCTTATCCATGTTATTTTTCGTGTCATGTAATGTTTTAATTATTTTTTCATGTTGTGTTTGTGCCGTATCTTAATTCATCCTATATTTTATTCGTGTTATTTTTTTTGTGTATTTAAAGTATTATAAATTTATATAAAATTTTACACGTTAATAATAAGTTTTAATTATATTTTAACACGTTCGTGTATTCGTGTCGTGTTTATGTTATTTTTCGTGTTGTGTTTTAATTATTTTTCATATGTTGTGTTTGTGTCATGTCTCAATTCATGTCATATTTCGCATAGTTTGTCATTATGATTCAATTTAGAAAAAAATTTGTGTGTTCGTGTCGTATCTCAATTCATTTCATTGCATAGTTTGTCATTGTGATTCAATTTAAAAAAAAAATTTGTGCGTTCGTTTTGTGTCTCAATTCATGATATATTTTACACAATTTGTCATAGTGATTCAATTTAAAAAAAAAAAAAACAAATTGTGTGTTTATGATGTGTTCGTGTTCGTGTTATTTTTGTGTGTATTCAAAGTATTATAAATTTATATAAATTTTTATATGTTAATAATTCATTTTATATAGATTTTAACACGTTCGTGTTTTCGACTCGTGTTCATGTTATTTTTCGTATCGTGTCATGTTTTAATTATTTTTCTCATATTGTGTTTGTGTCGTATTTCAATTCATCACATATTTTGTTCGTGTTATTTTTTTTTGTGTTTAAAGTATTGTAAATTTATTTTATTTATATTTTGACACGTTGTGTATTCATGTCGTGTTCATGTTATTTTTCATGTTGTGTTTTAATTATTTTTTCTATGTTGTGTTCGTGTCGTATCTCAATTCATTTCATATTTTGCATAGTTTGTCATTGTGATTCAATTTTTTTTAAAAAATGTGTGTTCGTATCGTGTCTCAATTAATGATATATTTTGCACAATTTGTCATAGTGATTCAATTTAAAGAAAAATTTATGTGTTCGTGTTATTTTTTGGTGTTCAAAATATTATAAATATATGTAACTTTTTACGCGTTAATAATTAGTTTTATATAGATTTTGACACGTTTGTATATTCGTGTCGTATTCATGTTATTTTTAAATTGTATCGTATTTTAATTATTCTTCAATATTATGTTTATGTCGTGTCTTAATTCATCTCATATTTTGCATAATTTATTATAATAATTTGATTTTAACTTTAAATTCATTTACTTAAAATATTCAAACATAAAAAATTATTTAAATAAATGATAATTATTTAATATAATTCAACTTAAATTTATTTATGATTATTAATTTAATTAAAAATTTATAAATATTAAAAAAATGAAAGAAGAATTCTAATTAGTAACTAAAATAATATGAAAAAATAACTCAATACAAAATTATCCAACAAAAACTCGACACGACTCAGCCAATTGCCAATATGATTTAAGCTAAAGTTTTTAACGAGTTAGACTACCAACTTAAGCTGGTGAGAACTAAGAATGACAAAATTCGATCCATTCGATAGATTTTGCACCGATCTGCTCCGAATGAAGAGATTTTGTTTTAAAAAGCGAGGGCAAGGTGGAGTGGGATGATTTTGGTAAATGCTTACTTCACTTCGCCTTTTAAAATTACTATCTTACCCCTAAAAATATTTTATATTTTTTCTTATATTTACAGTATATAATATATAATATATATATATACATACTAAAATCATATATATATTTATATTTATATTTATATATTTTTTAGTATATATGTATATTATATATACTAAAATTGTGTTCATTAATAAATTATAATATAATTTTTTATAATATTAAATTAAAAATAGTAATAAAAATTAAAGTTTAGCAGAGTGTATAGACACCTAATTTTGTCCGGACAACTAAATCAGGTATTTTTCTTCCTAAAATGATGTTTTAGAACGCAAGAAGTCTTTTCTCATCCTGCAGGTGGTACTTCGAGACTTAGTTTAAGGGGGCAAACTTGAAAAGTCAATTTTTTTAATAAAAAAAGTCAACCTCGAAAAAGTCAATCCTTAAAAGTCAACTACTGAAAAAGTCAACCCACTTTCAAAATCAAGATTCAAAGTTCAATTGAACAATGGTGAAAGAATTTTGATAATCCGAGGTCTACAACGAAAGATATGAAGTCCGTAAGATGGGTTACAGAGATTCAATAGAAAGAAAACCCTAGTTCAGAAAATTTGGGGAAATTGCTTAAATGATCAAATTGGTCGAAATTAGAGGTTCCAAATGAAAGGTAAGCAATGACTACAGGTAATGAAGAGGCCATTTGGAGGCAAAACTGAAGGAAAAGTCAATTTGAAAGAAAACCGAGAATTAGGGTTTTTGGTGGATTTTGGTAAAATTGGGAAAAATTGCAGAAATGGCCCCTAATTGATGAGGAGTAAGTAAACAAGGATAGCCCAAGACTCAGTTTGACGTAATTCCAAGAAAAGAGCCGATTGGAGAAAAAACGAAAAAATGAGGAAATTCCCGATACTGAAAAAAAAAAGAAAAAATCAAAATGGAGGGGAATTTGATCGTAATAATTGGACGTTTTTGGACCAACTCCAATTCAATATATGAAAAAGGCGCAGAAAAAGAAAATCTAGAAATCGAACTTGTTTTGAGCAAAATCGGGCTTTGGAGACAAAAGGGCAAACTTGGAAAATTCGGGAAAAATAGAAAACAAGCTCCAAAATTATCAAAACTTCCAGATCTCAATCTTAAATCATTTGGAGGATATTGCCAAAGAAAAATCCGGATTCGGAGTTCGTTTGCATAATGGAAAATTTCGGGCCCATTAAGCTGAAATTCAAGAAGATAAATCCCGAAAAAATAGCAAATGAGTTCCAAAAATTATGAAAACTTCCAGATCTCACTTTTAAATTATTTGGAAGAGATTGGTGAAGAAAATTCCGGATTCGGAGCTCGTTTGAAAAATGGTAAAAGTTCGGGTGCATTAAGGGGCAATTTTGGAAATAAATCCGAAAAAATAGCAAATGGACTCGAAAAATTATGGAAACTTCTAGAATATAATTTTTTATTATTTAGGAAGTATTGAAAAAATAAAATTTGGATTTGGAGTCCGTTTGCTATTTAATTAGGTTTGGTGGTCAAAAGATCATTTTATCGAAGAAATCGAGGAGGACTTTTCTTGCAATTAAAAAAAAAAAGGAGATTGGGTTGGAATTCCAAGGGTTAGCTGGCCAAGTCCATGTTAGAGAGTGATTTTTCTGAGCTCTTGCATCTAAGGGCCAAGAATGGATAGGAAGGTAGTTATTTTTCTTAATCAAGCCTTTGCAATTGTGACACATGGACCAATGCATGAAGAGGGATGATGTCATATTTATGACATCATATTTATGACATATTCATGACATTATATTATTTAGGGGCTGATTAGATCTAAGGGTGGGAATTTTTCATAAAAAGCATCTTGGATTAAGGGCCATTAGATCAAAATTGGTTAGAAATAAAACTACAACATTCTAGAGAATTCTATAACCATTTGGCCAAGGAGAGGAGAGGGGGAATTCAGATTTTTCAGAAGGCTTAGAGGGCTGAATAGAGGCAGTAGCTAAGAAAAAAAAAAGAGAAAAAAAAGGAGAAGGAAAAAGAAAGGTTTTGGCTTGCTACTTCTTGATTTGGAAAGCTAGAGCATGGTAGCTATGTTCTTTCATGGTTATCTCATACTTTGTTACATGATTTTGCTATTTTGATTGTCATTTTATCCTCTTTTATGAAATAAATTTGCTTTTAAAATAAGTTCTAAGGAGCTTCTACTTTGTTTCTTTTAAAGAAATCAATAAAGCAAGTTTTCCTCCATTTTTCCATCATGGCCGAATGATGCATTTTTTGTTAAATGATTTTGTGTTTGATTTTTTTCATGTGATTTGTTGTGGTAGGTTAGCTTACTTGTGTTAGATTAGCTTGATTGTGGTAGTTTAGCTCGATTGTGATAGTTTAGTTCTAAACCATGCCATGTGTTTGTGATAATGCCATGCCATGTTCATGATTACTACCATTCGGCCATGATGATTTCATTGTGCATGTTTGCATTTTTATCATCTTTACTTGTCTAATATGCTTAAATTGATCTCATACATTTAGACCTTGCCATGTGTTTGTGTTATTGTCTAACTAGGATTTCACTATGTTGTTTAGTGACCATTCGGCCAACATGTTCTTTTTTTCTTTGTGTGTGCATTTTCATCTTGTTTAGTTGATAGGCTTGTATTTCCATGCCATAATATTGTGTATTTTGATTTCGTATGCCAGTGTTTGTGTTAATGCCTTGCTACATTTCCTCACATAGGATTAGTGACCATTCGGTCTCTATATATGTTCCTTGCCTTGTGTGTGCATTTTCATTTTGTTTAGGTACCATGCTTTGCATTATTATGCCATGAGATTGTGTATTGGTTTTGCCATATTCATGCATTAGTATTAGGTTTATTTGGTCATTATATGTTCATGTTACTTTCATGCATTTTCATGACGTTTTAGGTCTAGGTCATCTTTGTATTGCCATGCATATTCCCATGCATATTAGTATTAGGTCTAGATCATATTGGTATTGCCATGCATTTTCATATCCATTAGATATTAGATCATATTGGTATTGCCATGCATTTCATGCATGTTTGGGTCTAGGTTGCATTTATTGCATGCAAGTTCATGCTAGGCATTAGGTCATTTTGAATTGTCATGCATTTCCTATGTCATTTAGGTCTTAGATCATGCATTTCATACATTAAACTTGCTGTTTGTTCATGCATCCCATATCATACCACTTGATTTTTGACTTAAGCTAATCAATGGTTTAAAGTCAAGCTCACATGAGCATACTTGTGGAAAATTGAGAAGTTGTCAAGTTGAAATTTCTACCTTTGTGATTTTTTTTTACTTAGGCAATTCTTATCCAAATTTTTAGAAATTTTAGCTACTGTTTCTAGGTCCTTAGGAGAGTCTCTAATATTTTTACTTTGATTTTAGAATGAATTTATCAAAGGCTTTAAAACGATTTTTGGCAAAACAGTTTTTCACCCAGTGTTCTGACTTTCGTGATTTTTCTGGTAGGTCATCCTTAGTCTAAAAACTAATCCAATTTTTTCCCATAGATTTTTACATGTTCTGAGTCTCCTATAATTTTTTTAGATTTTTTTGAAATTTAAAATAGGTTAAAACTCACGCTTTAAAACTGGACAGTAGAGTCTGATTTGAATTCAAGGGAAAAATAATTTTCTGTTTTAGTTAAGGCATTAGGAGAAGCTGATTAGGAACTTTAGCTACTGTCCTAGGTTGATTTCTAAGCCATTTTAATCTTTAAAAATGATTTTATAAAGCTCGGGTCAAGGGTGGTCAAGTTCGGGTTTTCAAAGTTAGGAAAATAGAGCCATTTTAAATGGGAATTCCGGCCTTTTTTTTATCCAAGATTTTCAAATTTGTTTTTAAACCAATCACAAAGTATTTTGATTTTAGAAAATTTAATTTGATGTCTTTTCCTAAGGTAGTCGGATATCTTTTTAAGTATACGGATTTCCTTATTTAAAGGAAAAAATACACTTTCATGCATTGCATTTTCCATATTCATGCATACTATATAATATATGATTTTTGCTATGATAATTTCTATGGTAATGTCATTATTTTGATTTATATTTTATGATATTATATTGTTTGATATATGGTTGTGAAATTTTTTATGATATTTTATGCTTTTTATTTAGTCATTTTAGGATTTATTATGTTCATGCATTATTATTTTTATTTTCATGCATATTTCATGATAACATTATTTTATGTTACATATCATTTCATGTCATTTTAATTATACCATTTCATTTAGAATATATTAGTTACTTAGGACATATTATTTCATTTAGAATATATTATGTCACTTAGGTCATATCATGTCATTTAGAATATATTATGTTACTTAGGACATCATTTCATTTAGAATATATTATATTACTTAGGACATATCATTTCATTTAGACTATATTATGTTACTTAGGACATATTATTTCATTTAGAATATATTATGCCACTTAGGTCATATCATATAATTTCATTTAGAATATATTATGTTACTTAGGACATATCATTTCATATAGAATATATTATGTTACTTAGGACATATTGTTTCATATTATTTTATGTCACTTAAGTTATATCATGTCATTTAGAATATATTATGACACTTAGGTTATATCATTTCATTTAGATCATCTCATATCATTTAGATTATATTATGTCATACATATTCATATTCATACTTTTTTTAAAAATGTTTTAAAATAAGATAATGATTTTTAATAAAATAAAGTTATTCTCGAGTTAAAATAATTCATGAGTTCTCTGCCGGGTTTGCTGGGGAGGATATCATCAATTATTATTAATAACGGAATATCTTCTTTAAAACGAGAATGATTAGGAAATTTTTTTAAATAAATAAAAAAATTTATATTTTGCCACATTTGTTGGAGAATATAAGAAATTTTTGAATTAATAAATTCGGAATATCTTCTTTAAAACGAGAATGATTAGGAAAATTTTGTAAATAAATAAAAATTTTTATATTTTGCCACATTTGTTGGAGAATATAGGAAAATTTTGAATTAATAATTTTCGAATCATTTTCAATTAAAAATTGAATTATTTTTCTTTAAATTGGGAATTAATTTGAAATACCAAATTTAAAATCGACTTTTTACCGAGAATTGAGATAACACACGATTAATAAGGTATCATTTTTATAAGGGCGTTGTGGGGGTGCTAATCCTTCCATGCACGTAACCGAGTCCCGAACCCGCTTTCTTTGATTTTCTCTGGTTTAAAATGCAGACTTGAAATTGGTTTTAGAAATGTTTTAATTAATTTTAAAATATTTTATAAAACGGTTTTAATAGGTGGCCAATCACACCTAGCCAAAAAAATATTGGTGGCGACTCCATGTCTTTTTTCGAGGTTGTTTTCAAACCCTCATTTTATTTAAAGAGGAATTAAGTCATCTTTTCCTTTGTTTTCCGATGTCACGCTTAACGAATATAAAGTCTTGCGATGAGACTTGTCATTTTTTATGTTGCGACAGAATGAATTATTGCAAAATGATTATAAATGTAACCGACATCATAAGAGGTTTTCAAGAGTAGAAAACATGGATAAGATAATCTTACCCTTATGTAAACTCTCTTTCCAAAAACCTTAAACCTTCTTCCCCAAAACCCTGTCTTCCGAACTAGAGAGCCAAATCGAGCAGAGCTTCAACTGTAGTAGCCGCCCTCTCTCACTTCCATCCGCAACAATTCGCTCTTTCGCCTCCTTTCTCTCTCTTTTTTTTTTAAACTTAAAAGGAAAAAGTGGGAAATGTCTGATAATAGTAAAGCAGAAGTGAAAAGATTATCCATAGGAGCGGGTTGCAACAGAATCAAGGATTAAAATTGCGGTTGCGGTCACGTTTTCGGTGGCGATGCATTTATCGCGATTGCAGACATAACGAATGCTATTGCGGTCATTGCGGTCACCGAGGTAGTGAATTTTTTTTTTATTTTGCACAAATCATGTAAAACATGTCAATTATAATTATAATCTTAAAAACTCTTTTTAATTTATTTTTAAAGGATCTAGTTTATAACAATCTATGATTTTTTATTTATATGAGAAAAATTATTCATAAGTTTTTTATTATTATAATAAATCTCGTAACAAATTATGCCTTTAATGTACTTTTTTTTTTAAATGAAAATATGCCTCTTTCGAGACATGGTTATTTAGAATACAATAAAATCCTACACAATAACGTTTTGAACACTGCCACAAAAGACTGTTAAGAACCTTCGACTTCTTTCTACAGGCTACAGCCGCTCCTCCTTTCTTACAAACCCAAAATGAAACAACACTCCTTCCTTCTTCAAGCCAACCCCTTGCTAGCCACTGCCTACCCACGCCAACCCAGCAGCCTCACTAGTTTCTCCTCTTTGCCCTCAACCCACCCACGACACTCCCCTGTTTTGACCCCTCCTACCCTATCTTCAACCATCCCACGCCAGTAGTCGTCGCCATTTCCGCCACTCCAGTCAGCCTCAGTCTTGTTTTGGCTCCTCCTGCCTTCATTCAAGGTTTCAAGCCTTCAACCTTTAGTCATGGTAGTGTTTCACTTCTTCGTTTCTCCTCTCCCCTGGACAAATTGCAAATGCAAAACTAAAAAAGTACATGTAAGTTTAAACTTTGATTGAATTTTTTATTGGATTAGATTTTGATTCGGTTTGATCTTCGATTTTAAGCTTTGAGGGGCTTTTGAATTTTTGTGATTTTTTTTCCTGTTCTATCGGAGTTGTGTTTGCTGTTGATACTTGATTGAAGTTTGGTTATTGAGTTTTTTAACTTTTTACCTGATAGTCTTTGAATGGGAAATGGGAATAGCGGTCTGTTATTGATGTTATTCTCCATTACGGCATTTTTCGCAGCCGCTACTAGCTGCTTTTTACGTGATTTTTTTTTTACAACCGCTTTTAGGTATTTAGCAATGGCTGGCAGTGCTGCTACAGCGAAATAGTGGCCGCGACACCGCTACGCCACTGCTATTTTAATCCCTGAACAGAATAGTTAACAACGTTTCATGGGGTGCTTCTGATTTGATCTCCTTTGGTGCTCAAAACGTTGTCGCTATTTTCTCTCCCAAGGTTCCTTCTTTCTCCCCTTTTTCTCCTCTTACCTTTTTTTCCCCTTGTTTAATAATCAAACTCTTTTTCTTTCTTGTTTTGTTATATGTGGTCTACTCAGATTTTGACAACACTTCCGGGTCATGAGGTAGCTATAAACTACACCCATTGGCTTCCAGGTAACAAATTTGCTTTCAAGGGTACGGTTTAAGTTTGTTGCTTTATTTTTAGAAACATGTAGCCTTGTTGTTAATTAATTACCATTAAATGCCAACCTACTTTGGTTGGTTGCTGGAATATGACAACGAAAAGGAGAAAGAAACTTGGGTTTATAGTTAAGTTTGATTTTTCTACCAAATTGTTATTAAATAGTTGAACCTTTTATAGCGTTTTGTAAATTTTGATACTCTAATTTTCGAAAGACTTGAATACATTTTCGCCATTTTATCGGTGTAGTAATGAACTTTTCTACTTTGTTATTCATAGCGAAACACTTAGAGCGGCATTATCTATTGTCTGGAGATGCAGATGGTGCTATTGTTCTATGGGAACTATCTCTTGTTGACAATAAGGTTTTCACTCTTCAATTTTTTGTTTTTGTCTACTGCGTTAATTAGAAAATGAAATAGAGTGAGTTGCTGCAATGCCTTGGTGGTATTTTCTAATTTATTATTGTTTCAAAGAATTTGGCATGGTGAGTTTTCATTGGATCTTTTAGCTACGATTTTTTTATTTTTGTCTTCTTTCTGCCTTTTTTTCAGTGGAGCCATGCTTTACAACTGCCACAAGCACATAAGATGGGCATTACATGCATTACTGGATCCATGGTTGCCGCAACTTAAAAAATAACAAGTCTCATCGCGAGACTTTTACTCGTTAAGCGTGATATTGGGGGAAACAAAGAAAAAGACGACTTAATTTCTCTTCAAATAAAATGAGGGTTTGAAAACAACCTCGAAAAAAGGACATGGAGTGGCCACCAACCTTTTTTGGCTAGGTGTGATCGGCCACCTATTAAAACCGATTTTGTAAAATATTTTAAAATTAATTAAAATATTTTTAAAACCAATTTGAAGTCTGCATTTTAAACCAGAGAAATCAAATAAGCGGGTTTAGGAGTCGGTTAGATGCAAGGAATGATTAGCACCCCACAACGCCCGTATAAAACGATACCTTATTAATCGTGTGTTATCTCAAATCTCGGTAAAAGTCAATTTTAGAATTGGCATTTCAAAATAATTCCCAATTTAAAAAAAATAATTTTATTTTTAATTGAAAATGATCCAAAATTTATTCATTCAAAATTTTTCTATATTCCCCGACAAACGCGGCAAAATATAGAAATTTTTATATATTTGGAAAATTTTCCGAATCATTCTCATTTTAAAAAAAATATTCCGTTATTAATGATAATTGATGATGTCTTCCCCGAGAACCCGGAGGAGAACTCATGAATTATTTTAACTCGGGAATAACTTTATTTTATTTAAAATCATTATCCTTTTTTTAAAACATTTTTTAAAAGATGATTATGAAAATGTATGACATAATAAAAGATGACATAGCAAAATCTAGATGACATAGTATAATCTAAATGACATGATATAACCTAAGTGACACAGTATATTCCAAATGATATGATATAATCTAAGTGACATAGTATATTCTAAATGATATAAAACATAGAATAATATTATCATGAAATATGCATGTAAATAAAAAAACAATGCATGAACATAATAAACCTAAAAATATATATGGCAAAATAATTTATGACTAAGCAAAGAAATTACGTAGGATAACATAAATATTCACAACCATGTAAAAATCAATATAACATCATGAAATATAAATCAAAACAATAACATAGTCATAGAAATATTCATAGCAAAAATCATATATCATATAATATGCATGAACATGGAAAATGCAATGCATGAAAGTGTATTTTTTTTCTTTTAAATAATGATATCTGTATATCTAAAAAGATATCCGACTACCTTAGGAAAAGACATGAAATTAAATTTTCTAAATAAAAAATAGTTTGTGATTGGTTTGAAAATAATTTTAAAAATTTTGGATGAATAATAACACCATGGCCGAAATCCCCTTTGAAAAAAGCTCTATTTTCCTAACTTTGAAAACCCGGACTTGACCACCCTTGACCCGACCTTTATAAAATCATTTTTTTAGGATTACAATGACTTAGAAATCAACTTAGGACAGTAGCTAAGGTTCTAAATCAGCACTCTCTTAATGCCTTAGCCAAAACAAAAAATTATTTTTCCTTTGAAATCAAATCTGATTTTACTGACCAGTTTTAAAACGTGATTTTTTTACCTATTTTTAAAATTTCAAAAAAAATATGAAACAATTATGGGAGACTAGAACATGTCAAACTCTATGGGAAAAAATTGGCTTAATTTTTAGACTAAAGATGACCTACCAAAAAATTCACGAAAGTCAGAACACTAGGTGAAAAATTGTTTAGCCAAAAAACATTTTTAAACCTTTGATAAAATCACTCAAAAATCAGAAAAAAAAAATTATTTGAGACTCCTCTAAGCTCCTACAAATAGTAGTAGAATTTGCTAAGAAATTGGACAAGGATTTCCTAATGAAAAAAAAATCACAAAGTTAGAAATTCCAACTTGACAACTTATTAATTTTCCACAAGCATGCTCATGTGAGCTTGAGCTTGGCTTTGAGCCATTGATAGGCTTAAGTAAAAAATCAAGTGGGATGAGATGAAATGCATGAACAAACAGAAAATTAAATGTATGAAATGCATGGCCTAATGCCTAAATGACATAGAAAATATATGGCATGAAAGATGACCTAATGCCTAGATAGAAATTGTGCATGGCAATAAATGCAAACCTAGACCTAATATGCATGAAAATGCATAACAATATAAAGGTGACCTAGACCTAATATGACATATAAACATGCATGGAAATACAAAATAACCTAAGAACTAGTAAGCAAAGAAAATGCATGGCAATACAAAGATGACCTAATGCCTAAAATGTCATGAAAATGCATGGACATACAAAATGACCTAAGACCTAATTTGACATATGAAAATGCATGGAAGTAACATGAACAATAATGACCAAATGAACATAAAAACGATGCATGAACATGGCACAACAATTACACAATCACATGGCATAAAGAGGCAAAACATGAATGAAAGCATGGTAGTCATATAATCAAGATAAAAATGCAAATGCACTAAGGCAAAAAAATGTAGTAGCCGAATAGACACATGCATGAATAAAGAAATGTAGCAAGACATTAACACAAACATATGGCATGGCAAATCAAATACACAACAACATGGCATAAAGATGCAAAGAATAAATGAAAGCATGGCAACTAAACAAAATGAAAATGCAAATACACAAGGCACCATGTAGAAACCGAATGGTCATTTCAAAAACATGTAGGATCCTAGCAAGGCAATAGCACAAGCACATGGCATGGCACATCATGTAAAGCTATCCTATCACAACCAAGCTATCCTACCACAACCAAGCTATCCTACCACAACCAAGCTATCCTACCACAACCAAGATATTCTACCACAACCAAGCTATCCTACCACAACCAAACATTAGAATAAAATCAAACATATGGCATCATGCTCAAGAATACCATTCGGCCATGGCTTAAAAAATGTAGTAAAAAAATCATTTTGATATTTCTTTTATGAAAACAAAAGGTAGGAACCTCTTGGAACTTGTTTTGTAAAACAATTTTATTTCATGAAAGAAACTAAAATGAAAATAACAAAATCATATCAACAAAGCATGGAGGAGAGCATGAAAGAAAATAGCTACCTTGCTTTAGCTTTCCAAATCAAAGAGTAGTAAGAAAATCCTTTCTTTTTTTTTCTCTCTTTTCTTTTTCCCCTTTCTTTTTTTCTCAAGAATAGCTATTGTTTTTGCCTCCCATGATCAGCCAAAGAACCCCCCAAATGAAATGAAAACCCCCTCTCTAATAGTGGTGGTTGAATGGTCTAGGTATGCTCACTATGTTGTCATTTTTTTCCTAGCTAATTTGATCCAAAGGCCACAAATCAAAGATGCTAAAAATGTGAACTTACCACCCTTAGATGAAGTGATCATCCCTTAACAAATACAGCTGTTCTAAAATATGTAACCATAATGTTGACATCCTTCCTCTTCATTCATTTGACCATGTGGCAAAATCACAAAGGCTTGATCAAAAAATAACCACCTTACTATCAAATTTTGGCCTTTGGATGAAAAAAGCTCAGCAAAATTCATTCTCTTCTTGGGCCTGGCCAAATGGCCCTTCAAATTCCAGCCCTCTCTCTATTGTTTTAATCGCAAAAAAAGCCTTCTTTGGTTTCTTCGTAAAATTGCACTTTAGCCCCCCCAAACTTGATTAAATAGCAAACAGACTCCGAATCCAAATTTTATTTTTTCAATACTTCCTAAATAATATAAAATTGAGTTCTAGAAGTTTTCATAATTTTTCGAGTCCATTTGCTATTTTTCCCAGATTTATCCTCCAAAATTGCCCTTAGTGCACCCAAACTTTTGTCATTTTTCAAAAGAGCTCCTATTTCGGATTTTTCTTTGCAATCTCTTCCAAATAAAATAAAATTGAGATCTGGTAATTTCCATAATTTTCCGAGCTCATTTGTTTTTTTTCCTAGATTTATCTTCTCTAATTTCAGCTAAGTGGACCCGAATTTTGCCATTTTGCAAACGAGCTTCGATTCGGGATTTTTCTGCGCTAATCTCTTCCAAATAATATAAAATTGAGATCTGGAAGTTTTGGGGATTTTTCGAGCTCATTTGCTATTTTTTCGGATTTTTCAAGATTGCCCTTTAACCTCCAAAACCTCGATTTTACTCAAAACAAGTTCGATTTCTAGATTTTCTTTTTCATCCTACAGGTGGTACTCTGAGACTTAGTTTAAGAAGGCGAGCATAAAAAGTCAAACCCAAAAAGTCAACCTTGAAAAGTCAACTACTAAAAAAGTCAACACACTTTCAAAATCAAGATTTGAAGTTCAATTGAAAAATGGTGAAAGAATTTTGATAATCCGAGGTCTACATTGAAAGATATGGAGTTCGGAAGTTGGGTTATGGAGATTCATAAGAAAGAAAACCCTAATCCGAGAAATTTGGGGAAAATGCTTAAACAATCGAATTGGTCAAAATTGAAGGTTCCAAATGAAAGATAAGTACTGACTACGGGTAATGGAGAAGCCACTTGAAAGAAAAACTGAAAGAAAAATCAATCCGGGAGAAAATCGAGAATTAGGGTTTTTGGTGGATTTCGGTGAAATTAGGAAGAATTGCAAGAAATAGCCCGATTCGGTAAGACTAAAGCCCCTAACGGATTAGAAATGACTAAAAAAGGATATAGCCCAAGGCTCAGTTTGAATAAAATCTAAAAATCGAACTTGTTTTGAGCAAAATCGGGTTTCGGAGGCAAAAGGGCAAAATTGAAAATTTTGGGAAAAATAGCAAATGAACTCCAAAAATTCTGAAAATTTGCAAATCTCATTCTTAAATCATTTGGAAGAGATTGGCGAAAGAAAATCTTGATTCGGAGTTCGTTTGCAAAATGGTCAAATCCCGGGTCTTCTATGCAGTAATTCAAGAAGATAAATCCCGGAAAAGTAGCAAATGAACTCCAAAAATTCTGAAAATTTGCAGATCTCATTTTTAAATTATTTGGAAGATATTGGCAAAATAAAATCTTGATTCGGAGTTCGTTTGCAAAATGGCCAAATCCCGGGCCCCCTATGTAGTAATTCAAGAAGATAAATCCCGAAAAAAAAAAAAAAAAAAAAAACCAAATGAGTTCAAAAAATTATGAAAACTTCCAGATCACACTTTTAAATTATTTGGAAGAGATTGGTGAAGAAAAATCTTGATTGGGATCTCGTTTAAAAAATGGTAAAATTTGGGGGCATAAAAGGGCAATTTTGGAAAAAATCCAAATACATAGCAAACGGACTCGAAAAATTTTGAAAACTTCCAGAATTCAATTTCTTATTATTTTGAATGTATTGAAAAAATAAAATTTGAATTTGGAGTCCATTTGCCATTTATTTGCATTCGGGGGGCAAAAAGGTTATTTTACCCAAGCAACCGAAAAGGGCTTTTCTTGCCTTTCAAAAAAATCAATCTTGGGCTGAAAGAAGGAGGGCTGGCCGGCCAAGGCCCAAGGAAGGGAAGGGAAGGATGTTTCTGATTTTTTAATCAAGAGGCCAAAAATGAAGAGTTAGTTAGTGATTTTTTTATCAAGCCTTTGCAAATAAGTCACATGGACCAATGCATGAAGAGGGAGAGTGTCAACATAATGGCTTAAGATCCCTGAACAGCTGTAATTATGGATAGCTGATGGCCTAATCTAAGGGTGATAATTTCATGTTTTAAACATCTTGGATCAATAGCCCTTGGATGAAAATTGGTTGGAGGAAAAATGACAACATTCTAGCCTATGAGAAAGGGGGGTTTGGCCACTACATGGAAGAGGGGATTTTCATTTTTAGCTCACTCTCATTTTCTCTATTCTCTCTTGCTTTTGGCTAATTTTCTCTCCACTGTTGAGAAGCAAAAAAAAAAAGAAAAGAAAGTTACAAGAGATAAAGCTTGAAAAATAGCTTCTGAAGGTTGCTTTTAGCACCCATACTCTTGCACTTTCTTTGATTTTCCATTCTTGTTTTGCTGTTTTGATTATTATTTTGGTGATTTTCTTTTGATTTTTTTTTAAATAAGTGTTTTTAATGTTATTCTTTAAGTTCTTTCTTCATCTTTTCTTAGAAAAAGTTCTTGAAATATTTTTTTTCACTTGATTCTTGACATGGCCGAATGGCCTATTTATTTTTTGTGTTAGTTGCTGTTTTACTTTGATTTTTCATGTTATTTTTGATATTAAACAAGTCTTGATGCTTTAAATCTTCTTCTACTACATATACTTGAAGCTTGTTTTAATTTGGTTGCTTGCTTATTTCCATTTATGAGTCCATTATCATGTTCTTGCATTTTTTATTTTCTGTTTTCAAAATGTTGAAGTTTGTTTATATTTTATATTTTGAAATCCATGTGTTTGTGAAAATGCTTGTTAGTTTTCATACCTCTACTTTATATTTGCATGATTTGAGTGTCATGTTTTAGTTAAGTATGTTAGTATATCAAGTGTTTGTGAAAATGCCATGTTGACTTTGGACATGGGGTCATTCGGCCACTTCACATTTATTTGCTTTGTGTGTGCATGTTTGTTATGTTAGGTGATAGGTTGGTATTTTTATGACATTTGATTGAGTATTTGGTTTAAGCATGCCTTGTGTTTGTGTTATTTCCATGCATATTTTAGATGTTAGGATTGGTTTATTTTGCCATGCATGTCCATGCATTTTAGACCTAGGTTAAGTTAAATGCCATGCAAGTTCATTTAGGTCTAGGTCATTTTATTGATGCCATGCATTTTTCATGACATTTAGGTTTTAAATCATGCATTTCATGCATTATATTTGCTGTATTTTTCATGCATTTCATGTCCATGCCACTTGACTTATGACTTAGGCCAATCAATGGTACAAAGTCATGCTCTCTTGAGCATACTTGTGGAAAATTAAAGAGTTGTCAAATTGATTATTCTACCTTTGTGATTTTTTTTACTTAGCCCATTTTTGTCTAACTTTTTAAAAGTGTTAGCTACTGTTTGTGAGTCATTTAGAGAGTTTTAAATATTTTTACATTGATTTTTTTTAAATGATTTTATCAAAGGCAAAAATGTGTTTTGGCAAAACAGTTTTTTCACCAAGTACTCGTACTTTCCCGATTTTTATGGGTAGTCATCTTTAATCAGAAAATTAATATGATTTTTTCTCATGTAGTTTTACATGTCTTGAGTCTCCAGTATTTGTTTTAGATTTTTTAGAAGTTTTTAAAATAGGGTAAAAAATCTTGGTTTAAAACTAGACAGTGGAGTCAAAATTGAATTTGAAGGAAAATCATTTTTCTGTTTTGGTTAAGTTACCTAGAGAGGGCTGATTAGGAAGTTTATCTACTGACTTAGGGTAGTTTCTAAGCCTTTTTAAACTCTAAAAATGATTTTTTAAGTCTCGGGTTAAGGGTGGTCAAGTTCGGGATTTTAAACTTAGGAAATTAGAGCCATTTAAAAAAGGGTTTAGCTAAGTTTTTATTTTTAATCTAAACTTTTCAAAATTGTTTTCAAACAATCACAAAGTATTTTGATTTTAGAATATTTAATTTGATATATTTTCCTAAGGTAGCCAGATATCTTCTTAGATATACGGATTTCATTAATTAAAGGAAAAAATACATTTTCATGCATTGCAGTTTCCATATTCATGCATTTTATATAATATGTGATTTTTGCTATGATAATTTCTATGATATTGTTATTATTTTGATTTATATTTTTTTTATTTTTTGATGTTATATTGTTTATTATATGGTTTTGAATATTTCATGATATCCTGTGCTTTTTATTTAGTTATTTTTTGTCATATTATTTAGCATATACTATGTTCATGCATTATTATTTTCATTTTTATTTTAATGCATATTATATGATAGCATTATTTTATATTTCATGTCATTTCAATTATATGCCATATCATTTATATTTACCATGTCATTTAAATTATTTCATTTCATATAGAATATATTATGTTACCTAGGTCATTTCATTTCATGTAGAATATATTATATTACCTAGGTCATTTCATTTAGGATATATTATGTCATTTAGGATCTTTTATTTCATTTAGAATATATCATATGATTTAGGATATTACATTTCATATAGAATATATTATGTTACCTAGATCATTTCATTTCATTTAGAATATATCATATAACTTAGGATATTTCATTTTATTTAGAAGATACTAAGACATTTAAATTATATCATATCATTTAGGTTGCATTATATTATTTAGACTTTGCTATGTCATTTTATTTATGTCATACATATTCATATTCATATTTTTTAAATGTTTTCAAAAAGGTAATGATTTTCAATTAAAATTAAGATATTTCCGAGTTAAAATAATTCATGAGTTCTCTGCCGGGTTTGCTGGGGAGGATATCAGCAATTATCATTAATAACAGAATATCTTCTTTAAAACGAGAATGATTCAGAAAGTTTGTTGGGGAATATTGGAAAATTTTGAATTTATAAATTCCGGATCATTTTCAATTAAAAATGGAATTATTTTTCTTTAAATTGGGAATTAATTTGAAATACTAAATTTTAAACCAAATTTTTATCGAGACTTGAGATAACACACGATTAATAAGGTACCATTTTATACGGGCGTTGTAGGGGTGCTAATCCTTCCCCACACGTAACCGAGTCCCGAACCCGTTTCTTTGATTTCTCTGGTTTAAAACGCATACTTGAAATTGGTTTTAAAAATGTTTTAATTAATTTTAAAATATTTTATAAAATCGGTTTTAATAGGTGGCTGATCACACCTAGCTAAAAAAGATTGGTGGCGACTCCATGTCTTTTTCAAGGTCATTTTCAAAACCTTCATTTTTCAAGAGGAATTAAGTCGACTTTTTCTCGGTTTTTTTTAATGTCACGCTTAACGAATAATAAAATCTTGCGATGAGACTTGTTATTTTTTAGGTTGCGACAGCTTGGCGACTCCGCTGGGGACTTTTAGAGAGTCAGGCCTAGAATTAGTCGTGTGTTATCAAAGTCTCGGTTTTGTTGGTTTAATTGGTATTTAATTTCAATTCCCACATTTTTTAATAAGGAGAATTTTGAAAACAATAAAATATTTTTAAATATGCCCATACTCATGTGCATGCATTTTATTATTGTTCTCTAGTTATTTAAGGTTGTATATTATAATTCCTTGTTGGTTAATGTGTTACACTATTCTTGAATTTTTTTTATAAATAGTTGGGGCATTTAGAATAAGGGATGTAGAATAGGTGGTGAAAGGTTTGTTGTTTCTCCTCACACACGACACATGCATTTGCATATCATGAATCCTATACCCGGGTTCCGTCTTTTTAGGTGGGAGCAAAGTAACTAAGCCTTCGTGATTAACAATCCGCATGGGCTAGTGAAACACTTCCGGAGTACTAAATTACCTAAGCCTTCGTGATTAACAATCCGCATGGGCTAGGAAAATAGACTCTAACGAATTGAACTCGCTTTTATCGGCGTGCCTTACTAGCCTTCACCGGTGACAGTGAGGAACAATTCGAGGCTTTTAGAACTAATTCACTTTCATATAGTAAACCTAGGCGAAGCCATACCGGATTTTCGTTAGATATACCGAAGACAGGAACACATGGAGGGACATTTCTAAACCTTTTGTTACTGATAACTCGTATAATTATATAGTTTTTAGTTATGTTTTATTATTGTTTTGTGTCAAATACGAGTTATTATTGCTTAGTCTAATTGTGTTTATGATATTTTATGTTTTTATGTAATTTGGTGTTTTTCACGAGTTTCTTTGAGTGATTTCAGATTACTAGGTTAAATCAACAATTAAGGGCAAATCCAGTTCAGTTCCAGTTCCGACACCTTTTGCCATATCCGCTATATCTGGAGTTTCACTGAAGCAATAAGGCTTAATGTTTTACAGTGCAAAGTTAAGAGGCATATCTATCTTTTTCATGTTTTACACTTCTTGAAACGGAGTCGTTTTCCCTAGCGAAATCGACCATCAAGTTGGCTGATGTGCAATGACGTCTGTGCTGACCTGTTTTGGTATTTTGACCATATCTTCCGATCCACATGAGCAAATGATCTGATTCCAACGGCTATGGATCCGTAACTGATAGGGGTATATTTTTCTAGAAGACCATTTGATCAGATCGAGCCTCCAACAGTGACAAAATCGACCATCAAGCTGGCTGATCAGAATTGTCATACAATATGACGAAAATTGTTAGAAAAATGCACCCACCTATTATACCTACCTTTGAAATTTATAAAGCTTGTCTCTTGTCATTTAGCTCTCCAAAATGTGTATAAATAGAGGGCCTTGGATGAGCATTATTGTACATTGGGAGGATATTAGCCATTGCAATGTAATTCTCTAAGTTTTCTTCTTCTTTCCTTTCTCTAGTTTTCTTTTTCTTTATTTTTCTTTTCATTTTCTTCATATCTAGTATGTGTTGCTAATCATATTGTTGAGGTGATGAGGTGAAGCTTTTGGTAAATGCTAAGGTTAGTCTCTTAAACATGAGCTAAAATAAATCATCATTTAGTATAGATAATATTTTCTTTTGGTTTAAAATCATACTTGATTCATTATTGACAATGAAAATGGCACAGTAAATGCTTGGTTTCATAACCTTGATTTGTTGTAGACATATACCTTGGCATAAGGAATGCTTGGACTCTTTTTGTGAGTTTTGAGGACACCAAATGAACATAATATCATATGCTATGGACGTTGGACAATTTGGACTGAATTGCTACACCTTCCGATTGGAACCTCCCTTATGTGTGGATTTCAATTGTGTAATAAAACAAGACTAATCTTAGCATAACACCAAGAGTGGATTCTCTAACCTCAACATCTTTTCTTATTGTTTTTTTATATTTTGTTTAATTTCTTTTATGTTTTGTTGTTGATTCCCTAATATCTTGTTTACTTTCTTTTTCTTATATATTTATAAACTTATACTTACTAATACGCTTCCCTGTGGTTCGACCTCGGACACCCGAGAATTTATTACTTGAACATAACCTGCACTTGGGTTTACGACTCTTAATTGAGTCTCCATCAAGTTTTTGGCGCCGTTGCCGGGGAGGCAATACTAAGTATATAAGTTTATAAGTATATTTATTTTTATTGGCTGGTTATACCGCCTAATTTTCTATATATTTATATTTATATTGTATATTAACTTTGTTTTATTTTTATTGGCTGGTTATACCGCCTAATCTGTATATTAACTTTGTTTTATGCTTGTTTGGCGACGTGATTTTAGATCTCGTCGTTTAGTTAGATTTTATTGTGAAACTTTTTCTGGTAATCTTTCTAATACAACTCCTACCATGGCTGACAATGAAAGTGTTCATGCTGAAGATGAGAACAGACAAGTACGCACCATGCGTGACTACTTGCAACCAACTCGAAGCTCATCACCCTCTTGTTTTATTTTTCCTCTCAATGCAAACAACTTTCGTTTTAAACCAGGTATGATAGCTTTGCTTCCAAATTTCCATGGGTTAGAATCGGAAAGTGCTTACTCGTTTCTAAAAGACTTCGAAGATGTATGTGTCACCTTTAATGACCAACAATGTACAAATGAAATTGTCAAGCTAAAATTATTTCCTTTTTCTTTAAAAGATAAAGCAAAAATTTGGCTTCATAATTTAAAACCAAGGTCAATTGGCACATGGCAAGAATTACAAACTGAGTTTCTAAAGAAATTTTTCCCAGCACATAAAACTACTGCTTTGAAAAAACAGATTCAAAATTTCAATCAAAATCAAAATGAAACATTTTTTCAGTGCTGGGAGCGTTTTAAAGATTTGTTAAGTTCTTGTCCACATCATGGTTTTGAAAAATGGCGTCTTATTAGTTTCTTTTATGAAAGTTTAACTCCTGAAACTAAACAATTTGTTGAAACAATGTGTAACGGTGAGTTTCTAGAAAAAGAACCTGAAGAAGCCTTTGACTACCTAGACCATTTGGCAGAAAACTCTCAAGCCTGGCACACAGATAATTCCTCTGAAAGTTCCAATAGATCTAATCTTGTTTCTAACAGAGGTAAATATCATTTTAGTCAAGAAGATGAGATAAAAGCTAAAGTAGCTAATTTGGCTAGAAAGATTGAAGCCATGGAACTTAGAGAAGTAAAAGAAGTCAAAACGGTTAAAAATGAAGAAAGTTGTGGAATTTGTGAAATCATGGGACACCCCACTTCTGAATGTCCAAACATTCCCATTCTTAAAGAAGCGTTGCATGATCAAGTAAATTCCATAAACACATTTAAAAAGCCTTTTCCTTCTCCTTACTCTGAAACGTATAACCCTGAATGGAGAAATCATCCCAACTTCAGTTGGCGGAATAATAATCACGTTCAGGTACCACAATCTCAAAAGCCGGGCAACACTTTTTCCTATCAACCTTCACGTGTACAAACCTTGGAAGAGACATTGCAAGCATTCATGCAAACACAAGCAAATGTGAATAACCGGACTTCACAGGACGTCAATGAGATCAAAAACACCTTGTCCAATTGACAGCTTCATTACGCACTCAAGAAAAAGGTAAGTTTCCTGCTCAACCTCAGCCTAACCCTTCTACTCAATGTCTTGTTTCTTGCTCCAATGAAACTCAACAGGAAAATGCCAGTTCTATCACAACTCTTCGAAGTGGAAAGGCAATTGACAAAAACATTCCATCAAAAGACCAAGATCCTCCTTTCCCTCCAAAAAGTAATGGTAAGGATGATGGTAAGTCTGAACTTCTTGAAAATTTGGACAAAGAAAAAGGTATGCATCCTGCTCCTTTTCCTCAAAGGTTGCAAACAATAAAGAATTTGAATCAAAATGCAGAAATTTATGAACTTTTCAAACAAGTTAAGATTAACATTCCTTTATTGGATGCAATCAAACAAGTTCCATCTTATGCTAAATTTTTGAAGGACATGTGCACAGTTAAAAGGAAACATAATGTACAAAAGAAAGCATTTCTGACGGAAAGTGTGAGCTCAATCATTCAGCACCTTACTCCACCAAAATTCAAAGATCCTGGATGTCCAACAATCTCATGCATCATTGGAAACACTAGAATAGAACGTGCATTGCTTGATCTTGGTGCTAGTGTTAATCTTTTGCCTTTTTCTGTTTATCAACAGTTAGGTTTAGGTGAACTCAAGGAAACACCTGTTACACTTCAACTAGCTGATCGTTCTGTAAAAATTCCTCGAGGGATAGTTGAAGATGTTTTGGTTCAAATTGACAATTTTTACTTCCCTGTTGATTTTATTATTTTGGACACACATCCTGTTTCAAATCCAAATGTTCAAATTCCTGTTATATTAGGCCGTCCATTTCTTGCAACTTCTAATGCTCTGATAAATTGCAGGAATGGTATTTTGAAGATTTCTTTTGGAAATATGACTTTAGAATTAAATGTGTTCAACATTTGCAAGCAACCTGGTGATGATTCAGAAGTACATGAAATGGATTTCATTGAAGAACTTGTTCATGAACATCTCACCACTACCACATTCCATGATCCTTTAGAAGCTTATTTAATTGAATGTGAGTTTGATAATGCTTCAGAAATTTCACACACTGATTCTTTGTTAAATTCTTTTCAGGTTAAGCATTGTTGGAAACAAAAGTTTGAGGAACTCAGAAATGATGCATATGAGAATTCTAAAATTCATAAAGAAAGAACTAAAGCCTTTCATGACAAGTTAATTTCAAGAAAAACATTTGATGTTGGGCAAAAAGTGCTACTTTATAATTCTAGACTTCACATATTTCCTGGTAAGTTGAGATCAAGATGGACTGGCCCATTTGTGGTTAAGCATGTGTATCATTATGGAGCAGTTGACATTGAGAATCCTAAAAATGGTAACGTATTCAAGGTAAATGGACAAAGACTCAAACTCTTTTTGGAAAATCATGTTACTCAAGAAGAGGTTGTTTTTCTTTCTGATCCTTGTTTTGAAAATAACTAGATGTAAATATAATTTTTACTAATTTCCAAAAAAAAATAATAATAATAATAATACTTTTTTTTTAACCCCGGTTAAATGGCGGATAACTGTACTCCGTGATTATTTAAGTCGGTTCCATCAGCTACCCACAAAACTGATATTGTATATAAATTTCTCTTTCAATTTCTCTTTCATTTTATATATATTTTTTTTCAGGATGGATGATATTCTCACAAGATTGCAGAAACGATTTCCTCCTTTTCCTCGAAATATTTTACTGAAGCTTTACCAAGTTCGATTTGAAAGATTAAGAATGCTTATGCACAAAGGGATTCCTGAAGACATACGTTGGATAATTGAAGCCAAGGTACGTGAAGATGAATATCTTCCTGTTTTGCATTTACCAGGTACAGGTAGAAGCACTTTTGCAAAGAAGCGACGAGCAAAGCGCATGAGTTCAAATTGCCACAAATGTGCACGATGGACGTGTAACGGTAAATGTCGTTCTATTGGGATTCCGTCCTCTAATCGAGATGATAAAATTGAATTCATTAAGGATGGACTGAGTAAGGACCAATTTGGGTAATATCCAATTTTCTCTTGAGACGCATCCTAGTGGAGACGTACAAAGAGAAATTCTTGATTTATGGCTGCAATTCCAAAGGGAATGGCAACATCTTGGGAATCTGATGTTAAAAGACCCTGTTTGCCAGCTTGTAAGAAAACTGGATGGGAAGCATATCCTCGACTCATAGAAGGCGTTTAAGCCGTTTCTGGACGTAAAACCAGAGGAAGATGTGAGCTACAATCACAACTACAATAAATGACTTCTCAGCTTTTGGTTTGATTTGCAATAACTTCATTTCGGTTTAATTTACGTGTTGTTCGATTTGTGTAATTATTCTCGTTTTTTTTTGCATTGGTCTTTTACGGTTGATTTTTTTTTCTCTTTTTGATTTTTTTCCTGAAATCACGCAAAAATCTTTTGTTAGGTTAACATTTTCTTCTGACAGGTCAAATACACTTTAGGCGACATTATTACTCTTGTCTGATTCACTACTCAGTCCTCTATATATTACACCATGCACTCATTCTCTTTCAGGCACTCGAAAAGAGAATGGAAAGTACTTTGTCCCAGCGCATTGAAAAAATTTGTGTCTTTGGAGGTGCTTATCCAGGAAAAAATAAAATATTCGCTGATGAAGCCATAAGAGTTGGAGTAATACTTGCCCAACAAAAGATCCAGTTGATTTATGGAGGCGGTAGTTCGGGTTTAATGGGAGCAGTTGCTATAGCAGCACACGCTGGAGGAAGTCCAGTTCTAGGAATCGTGCCAAAACTATTCACAGGTTTTTGTGGACCTACCGTGGGTAAGGAAATACAAGTCTGGAGTATCCCTGAACGGATGACAATCATGTACCATTCTGCCGATGCATTCATTGCTTTACCAGGAGGTCTGGGTACATTGGAAGAAATAGCTTGCGTGGCTTCTTGGTCATCTTTGGTCACAAATAAGAAACCCATTGGTTTGCTTAATATTAATGGTTATTTTAGTAATTTGCTTTCATATTTAGATAATGCTGTGGAAAATGGATTCATGTTTTCAGAGGCAAGGAGAACCATAATTTCTGCTACAACCATTGAAGATTTACTCAAAAAGCTCCAAGCTTATGAGTATTTACCTGCTACGGTTGTTTCGCAAACGCTCGGAAAAAGAAAAAGAGATATGGACAAGGAAGGAGTGGATTGCACTTTGTCTTTGTGACATTATCTAACATTTTGTTTGTTGTGTCTCAGTTATAATAAGTGGTTAGCAACCTCTGCAGGTAATATCTCCTAAATTCTACCTTTAAAATTTGACATTGGGGACAATGTCATATTTTAGTAGGGGGTAAGGGACATATTTTGCTAATTTGTAAAAAAAAAAAAAAAAAAAAAAAAAAAAAAAAAAAAAAAAAAAAATTGTTGTGTTTTTAAGCCATTTTGAAGTATTCATTCTGAACAAGGTCTGAGTAAGGGAGACTTGAGACATACCTTGTCAGTTTGATTTAATCTTTTCAAAAAAAAACACTATCTGGTCCGTTTATTATTTGCATGTGTTTTACTACTTTCGTGTATGTATTATTATTATTATTTTTTTTTTAGTATTAGTATAATCTTGGCAAGCATGTGGATAAAGCAATAGAGTTACAAAGGCTTTGATTAATTTATCTAGGTTCTTTTCAATTTGGTTTTCTGAAAATTGAATATTTTTGATGATCAAATGTCTTTGAGAATGTTTTTGGCAGATCGGTTCGATTTTTGTTGGAATGTGAATTCATGGTGAGCCTTTGGAAAGCCAAGGAAAACTGGGAAGACATAGTAAGTTTACTTTTTCTCTTCATTCCACATGCAGATTTAAGTCATCACATAGATGCTTGCATCTATACATGATCTGATCTTAGAACAAAGTCACTATCCAGAAAGCCCCTTATCTTTGCCCCCCTTACATTAGGAGCCCATAGGTTGTAAACCTTCGGGTTGGATCCCTAGATATGAACTCCATAAATTATGCCAAAGTGAACGGATACGATTCCGACCCCCATTCCCTCTTTATACTTTTATGATAATATTTGTGATCATTGGGTTTGGGATTGTGTGTTTCCTTCTTGTTTATTTTGTTATCTTTTGAAATCTGAAAAAAAAAATGGGAATAATGCAAAAGAGGGTAGTTAGAATGAGTGACTGTTTTTAGAGTCGTGAACTTCGAACTTATTGATGCCAAAACAATGTTGTGATGAGTTGAGAAAAAGATGCTGAAAAAAAAAAGAGCTGATGAAAATCTGTCTTGTTTGATCAATTGAATGAAAAGAAAGAAAAAGAAAATATGGAATCCAATGTGATTTCTAAAAAAAAAAAAAAAAAAAAAAAAAAGAATGATGATTATGAATAGATGTGATTGTGCATAAAAGATGTCCCAATGAGGGCACAAATCAAAAGAAAATCACTTGTGCTTAAAAAAAACAAATCAGAATTCAAGATTCGAGGTTCTTCATTATAGAGAGGTTTTTACTTTTCTATTTTCTTTGGATCGAGTCTTTTCTTGCTTTTTGTTTTCTTTTCAAAATATTTATGTTGAACATAGGACTAAGGATGAGTGAGAATGGAAATATTTTGAGAGGATTGATCACATTATTATTATATTTCTTGAGCCTAACTTGTGATAAACCTCAGATTATGTTTGAACATTCCACCCCTCACTTGTCCATAAGCCTCAGATTCATCTCTGTACCGATCAGATTTGTCGAGTTCACTTGTGAACTGCGGTGACAAGAATCTTAGAATGTGTACTTATGAAGCTATAGTTTGCCTAGTCCTCCATGGCTAGCTAAAGTCTCGCCAAGAAGGAAGTTCCTCAATCGTACGGTAATGCCTTCAATTTTAATCTCATTGACCCTTTACTCGAACTTAATATGCCAATGATACTTAATTAGATGCCTTGCCAATTCTTACGCTTGATCTTGCTTGTTTGTTTGAGATCCCTTTAACTTGTTTCCTGTTTATTTTTTCTAGGATTGAGTCGTTGCTAGGGACTAGCAACAATCTAAGTGTGGGGGTGTGATAACTCGTATAATTATATAGTTTTTAGTTATGTTTTATTATTGTTTTGTGTCAAATACGAGTTATTATTGCCTAGTCTAATTGTGTTTATGATATTTTATGTTTTTATGTAATTTGGTGTTTTTCACGAGTTTCTTTGAGTGATTTCAGATTACTAGGTTAAATCAACAATTAAGGGCAAATCCAGTTCAGTTCCAGTTCCGACACCTTTTTCCATATCCGCTATATCTGGAGTTTCACTGAAGCAATAAGGCTTAATGTTTTACAGTGCAAATTTAAGAGGCATATCTATCTTTTTCATGTTTTACACTTCTTGAAACGGAGTCGTTTTCCCTAGCGAAATCGACCATCAAGTTGGCTGATGTGCAATGACGTCTGTGCTGACCTGTTTTGGTATTTTGACCATATCTTCCGATCCACATGAGCAAATGATCTGATTCTAATGGCTATGGATCCGTAACTGATAGGGGTATATTTTTCTAAAAGACCATTTGATCAGATCGAGCACCCAACATTGACCAAATCGACCATCAAGCTGGCTGATCAGAATTGTCATACAATATGACGAAAATTGTTAGAAAAATACACCCACCTATTATACCTACCTTTGAAATTTATAAAGCTTGTCTCTTGTCATTTAGCTCTCCAAAATGTGTATAAATAGAGGGCCTTGGATGAGCATTATTGTACATTGGGAGGATATTAGCCATTGCAATGTAATTCTCTAAGTTTTCTTCTTCTTTCCTTTCTCTAGTTTTCTTTTTCTTTATTTTTCTTTTCATTTTCTTCATATCTAGTATGTGTTGCTAATCATATTGTTGAGGTGATGAGGTGAAGCTTTTGGTAAATGCTAAGGTTAGTCTCTTAAACATGAGCTAAAATAAATCATCATTTAGTATAGATAATATTTTCTTTTGGTTTAAAATCATACTTGCAAAGTAGGGATCTTGATTCATTATTGACAATGAAAATGGCACAGTAAATGCTTGGTTTCATAACCTTGATTTGTTGTAGACATATACCTTGGCATAAGGAATGCTTGGACTCTTTTTGTGAGTTTTGAGGACACCAAATGAACATAATATCATATGCTATGGACGTTGGACAATTTGGACTGAATTGCTAAACCTTCTGATTGGAACCTCCCTTATGTGTGGATTTCAATTGTGTAATAAAACAAGACTAATCTTAGCATAACACCAAGAGTGGATTCTCTAACCTCAACATCTTTTCTTATTGTTTTTTTATATTTTGTTTAATTTCTTTTATGTTTTGTTGTTGATTCCCTAATATCTTGTTTACTTTCTTTTTCTTATATATTTATAAACTTATACTTACTAATACGCTTCCCTGTGGTTCGACCTCGGACACCCGAGAATTTATTACTTGAACATAACCTGCACTTGGGTTTACGACTCTTAATTGAGTCTCCATCAGTTACCTATTTTACACTCTGAATAAGTGTTGTAGATCTGGCAACGATGTACGTACATCGCCAGTAATAAATGTGATAATCTGTCCCAAAGGAACTATGATACCTATATAAGTAGATATTTGTTGGGACAAATGTTCATTAACTGTTTGAAAAGAAAATAAAAATCCTTTTTCAAGCATTTTTGCATTTTACACATTTCATGCATGTGTGAATAGAGCATGTACATTTTTGGGTGTATTATTGATCTCTTTTATTGCAATAAATGGATGGAGATAATAATATCATTTGATGATTTCATAAAACTGGTAGTGTCACATGAACATTTGCATATTGTACCATAGTAGGATCCACTACCCCGAAATTCTTTTGAAAATAATATGATTGGTTTTTCATAGAAAAAACATGTTTCAAAAAATCATAAATTTGGAGGCAAATCTTGCATAATGAGATTTTTGAATAATCAAGATTTAGGTCCCACCAATTTCATGTAATCATTGATTTCTTTGTATATACCTTGGTGTCAATTCATTTATTCTTTATTTGTATCATTTTGACATCATGTTACAGTCCTAACATGCATGGTTATTCATTGTGGAATACATTTGTGATATACATGGTCATTCTTTGTACATACCTTTGTGTTAATTCATTTATTTTTTGCATGTATCATTTTGACATCATGTTACAGTCATAGCATGCATGGTCATTCATTGTAGAATACGTTTATGACATCCATAGTCATTATTTGTATATACTTGTGCATCAATTTATTCATTTTTTAAATGCATCATGTTACAGTCATAGCATGCACAGACGTCATTGCATGAAAGGGGTTCGAGATATGAGGAAAGAATCGGATGAACGATTGCATGCTCTGGAACGAAATCAAGAGGAATTTGGACATGAAATCCGGGAAGTGAAAGAATAACTCATCAAATTGTTGAAAATGTTTGAGGATATGGGTAAGAGTAAAGGGGAACTTTCTCAGGGCTCTGCATCGCCTTCAGATCAACCAAAACCTTTAAGACCAGAACATACAATCCTTGCTGGATCCTGCGCTTGTCAATGTCACAAAGGTTGTAATCCTGATGAAATTATGGACAAAATCGTGAAAACGATTAAACCTGAGAGCCTGATACCAAATATAGAAACCTCGAATCCTATACCATACCTGCAAACTGTTCTAGGTCGAAACCAGTATCCCCACCTTACTATGGTCCAATCGTCCATTGAGATGACCACTACGGGATGCCTGAATCCTACTCCATCATCACCAACTGCCAGTTAGTATTATTTTCCTCATCAATCACCTTATCAAGCATCCGGTATAGGAACCTCGAACTATGTACAACCTCCAAAGGTCCTGTGTCCAAATCCATACCCTTACCATGTTGTTCTGCCACCTCCTTATGTAAACACTTCAGTTCGAACCTTAATGCCACCACTAAGTGCCCTAACTCCTAGGCCATATGTGATTAAGAAACAACTCAAAAACAAGACTCAAGAGCAGTATAATCCCATTCCAATCAGTTACCAAGAACTTCTCCCTATACTGATCCAAAATCACATGGTTGTCTGTATCCCGCTGAAACCCCTGTTACCACTATATCCAAAGTGGTATAATCCAAATGCAAGATGTGATTATCACTGTGGAATTGCTGGCCATAGCATTGAAGACTGTATAGCCTTCAAAAAGAAAGTGCAATCTCTTATAGAGATCAAGTGGATTGATCCAACGACTCTGATTGATAGAGGGATGGGAAAGCGTCATTAGGATTGGGAGATTTACGGCATTAAGGTGGAAAGACTTCGGTCTTATATGATGTAATAGGATTTCACATTTTCAGTAGCCGGCTCTTATAGCCTTGGGATGCTAGGAAGAATAAAGTGCTTGTAAGACAGTTTTAACCACTGCTCAAATTTTGTAAAACATGGTCCATTGTGAACGTTAATGTGGGAATGAATTGATTATGCTTTAAATTTATGAGATGTTGATGATTAAGTTCCTTCGATTCTTATTTCCTCCGTGATATCTTCCCCTTTGCATTTTGCATCTGATCAGTTATTTTTCATACCATACATTCATACATGTATCATGTTAGCATCAAGTTGCATTCATAATCAGCATGATTTTTCATTATATATCCATGCATTAATTTGCTTATTCTTTACATGCATCATGTTGACTTTGGGTTGCATTCATGACAAACATAGTCAGCATGATTTCTTTATATATGCTCATGCATTAATCTTTCATATTAACATCAGGATGCATTCATGACACACATGATCAACATGATTTTCTTTGTATATACCCTGTATCAATCATTCATTGTTTACATGCATCATAATTAACATCGTGTTGCATTCATAGTGTATATGATCATTCATTGGGAAATACGCAGAAATGTACATGATCGTTCATTGCATATATCCATGCGTTGATTTGTTTATTCTTTGCTTGCAACATGTTGGCATCGTGATTGCATTTATTACATACATGGTCAGCATGTTTTCGCTGTACATGTCCATACATCATATTGTTTAGGCTTCACGTGCATCAAATTGCATTCATGGCTCCTTCATCATGATACGCACTTTGGGGGAATAAAACAGAAGTTGGCTTGGCTTTTAGAGTCTTTGAAAGAATTTCCATTTCAAATCAGAGGTATAAGAAGTACTGAGTACCTTTTTAATACAGGCTAGTGCTATGGAGAATGAACAAGTTGCCCGAATGAAAAGAATGGAAAGGGTACAGGAAGAATTACGAGAACAACTGGAAAAGTCTCAAGCAGAATATAAAGATCAGATGACTAAATTGATGGAGCTAATATCCACAGTAATCAAGGGATACACTGAAAACCTGGCTGCCAGAGAAGGGTTAGAGGCACGAAAGGGTCAGAATGAGGTAGTAATGATGGATGCCCAGAACACAGTTAACCCCGTCAATGTCTTAAATTCAGATGATCCAGCTGAACAGGCAAAGTTGAAAATGGTTAATAAGGTAGAGTTGGAATATTCCCAAGGGAAATATTAGTTGCTAGATGAAAGGATGCGGGCAGTAGAAAATACAGACGTATTCGGGAGTGTGGAGGCGAAAGAACGATGCTTGGTCTTTCACTTAGTCATCCCTCCTAAATTCAAGGTCCCTGACTTTGTGAAATATGACAGGACGACTGATCCGTCAGCCCACATCACTATGTTCTGCCGAAAGATGACAAGTCATATAGATAATGATAAGCTTCTGATTCACTACTTTCAGGATAACCTCAGCGGATCCGCAATTAGATGGTATAGTCAGTTGAGCAAGGATCAGATTCGCTCTTGGAATGATTTGGCTAGGGCTTTTCTAAACCAGTACAAGCATATGACCGACAAGACACCTGATCGTCTTACTTTGCAAAATAAGGAGAAAAGAGCTACTGAGAGCTTCAAAGAGTATTCTCAGAGGTGGAGGAACATGTCTACCTAAGTACAACCACCTTTGACACAAAAGGAAATCACTGTCCTTTTTATGAATACACTGCAAGCCCCGTACTATGATAGCCTCATCAGCAATGCCTCAAAGAATTTTGTGGATATAGTAATCTCGTGGGAGATGATCGAGAATGCTATCAAGAATGGGAAACTTGAAAGAGAAGGAACATCCAATGCTGAGAGAAATAAGGCACCTAGAAAGAAAGAGGAAAATGTCCAAGCTATGGGAGATTTCATCTCATATTCCCAATTTCCCTCATACCAGTCGTGTTACCCTACTAAGGTATTTCCAAGCCTTTATCCTTATCTACCTACCCAAACACCTAATCCTATACCAGCCCTTGCAACAAGGCCTACTTCTAGAAAATGACCGCGGGACAACCAAGAAAGAATTCCAATCCCCATCCCTGACCTGCTGCCATTACTAATAAAGAATCAGTATCTTACCCCGGTACCTTTGAAAATAGCTCCGAATCCATCAGCGAGGAATTATGACCCTGACAGCAAGTGTGATTATCACCTGGGGTAGTTGGGCATTCAACTGAAAAATACAGACAACTGAAAGAAAGGATTGAAAGTCTTATCCGTGATGGTATTTTGACACCGGAGCTTATCAATCAGTGGAAGGCCGCTTTGCCGTAAATTAGTTTATTTCAGGGTTTCAGGGGGAGAATTACTACCTTTGAAGGATGTCAATATGAGCATTTTTGATGCATGTAGTTTCAGACCTTATGATGAAAACACTTGTCTCATGTCGACATTCATAAGAATTAAATGAATTTTGAATTTTAAATGCTTTGTGTGTGTTGTTTTAACAATAATCTGAATTTGCAAAAACAAGCATTAAGGAAGTTTTAATAATGGATAGTCTCAAGAATATTTATGATCATTGTTACAAATAACCCAATACCTTCTTCCCTCTCTTTTAGGCTTTCCTAAGCCTAAACCCCTTGAATTGAGAACACTTGAAAGACCTAATGCTTCAAGGAATATGAATGATTGAACTTCATAAAACCATTGTCATCATAAAATAAGCAAAAATGTAAATCCTAGTTTAGGCTATGAAGAAAGGAGCAAATTTTTTGAAATTTTTTCGAACTCCTTGAAATTCAAACAAATAAGACTTTCTTTCAAGAATTTAGATCATGGTAATTTGGTGTGTGTCAAGGTTGTGCCAAAACCATTCATGTCATTTTCAACAACCACAATTGCCCAAACATCACTTCATGATTGACTCCTTGGGGCACAATGATTAAACTAGATTATCCCATGTCCCAGAGAAAACCCATTTTTAGGTTATATTTTCTTTGTCTCTTCAAAGAACTCAGATTTGAAACTCAGCCTTTTTAAAATAGACCTAGACTTGCTATGTTCCTTATTGATACAAACTCTCATGGTTAATAAAATTGGGGAATCATATGTGGAAATGATGGATACATGGTGAATAAGGATGGACTAACGCATGAATCATTGGGGCATGCGGAAAAAAAAAATTGTGATATCATGCATACGAGAATTCGGATGATTCCAAAGTGCCAAATGAAATTTTGATTATCTATTTTCTCTGGGGATTGCTTTTCAATGAAAATATTTGTGCTTGATATGATGAATGGCCATCTTTCATATCCCTTTTGCAAAAAAAGAAATTATCCATAGTCACCCATTTTGAGCCAAAAGAATTCTTTCTTCTTTGAAACCTGATCAAGGATCACCCTCTACACTGGGGGGGCAAATGCGAGGAAAGATTTTTTTTTAAAGATCATGGAGGAATGAGTCCTGGCTCAAAGACAGATACAAAGCAAATAGAGCGTCGAATGAATATGGGCTCACTCTGTCAAAAAGAAAAGGAAAAGATGGCGAAATGGAAGCCAAGAAGAAAAAAGAAAAAGTGTGTGAAAAAATATGGCAAATGAAAGCGAAAAGCAAAGAGCAAAAGTAAAAAGGAAAGAAAAGTCAAGAAGGGACAAATGCTTCAAAAAGAATTCTCCTCAAGAAATGATCCTTTGATCTGATTACCCTCAAACACATATTTTGGGCCTATTTATCCTTTCTTTTTGAACCCCGAACCATGGCCTACATTACGTGCTTTAAAAGTCCATTTTGATCAAGCATGAATATTTAATTTGAAGGGTTTTTTCTCGAATTTTATCCTATCTCAACGAATTCTCATTTCACTAAGGAAGAATTTAGAATTCTCAAGTGCGTGGTAAAACAATGAAAAAAGAGAAGAAAAAATGGGACTCTAGGGCGAAAACCCAAAAATGAGCGGTCTAGAGTAAAAAAGGAATTTTCGATGCCATCTATGATAGTGCCGATACCACAAAAGAGAAAATCATCTTAAAGAAGTGGTCATCGAGAAACATCTAGGAATTCTTGAACTTCCCAAAGTGTCAACTCTTATTCAAACAATTGATTTCAAAAACTGAAACTTTTTTTCTCCAAAATCAACTTTCTAGTTTAAACATACCAGCCAATCTTGACGCTTGTCAAAATGCCTTAATATGAAAACTAAAAAGAATGTTGAATTTGTTTGATTTTCAATGAATTCATGATTTTAAAAACTATTCCATTTGTGAGCCTAGAAGGGACATACATTTTTGTTATGAAATTTTCTTTCATCAACCAAAATCTTGTTATACCAAGCATTGCCAACTCAAAAAAAAAAAACCCAGATTGACACTTAGAGAAGTTTTTAACAATGATCATCAGTCTTCAAAAGATTTGTACATCACACACTGTGGAGTTAATATTTTTTGTTCAGAAGTTTTCAAAATAAGAAAACAAATAAAGATATATTTTTTGAAGCACCTATTCTTGATGTTGACATGAGACAAGGGTATTTCTAACCTAAAGGTATAGAACTGCTAGGGTTTATCCTGATTTCCAAATATGATAAGAAGAAATAGAACCCGTTTCAGACCTCTATTGATGAGAGTTTGAAAACTGTTGGGGCAAAGAGAATAACCAAAATGAATTGAAGATATACTCTGATTTGAAAAGGAAAAATAAATTAGAAAGGCTAAGTCAAGGTCTAGAAAATGATCAGGGGCATTTGCATCTTTTCATGAAGCGTTTGCATCATAATCGATCTTTGCATTTGTATCATGAAGAAGCATTATGCACGTTGTCAAATCCTTGCATTTGCATCGTTTAGAAGCATTTGCATAAAGCCAATCTTTGCATCTACATCATTCCATGAAGTAGTTGCTTTAACACCAATTTTCGCATTTGCATCATAAAGAAGCATTTGCACATTATTGACCTTTGCATCATTCTGACAAGTAATTGCGTTATTCGAGGATCATTTGCATTTGCATCATTTAGAAGCATCTGTATCTTATTCAACATTTGCATCTGCATCAATAAGCTTAGCATCAATCTAAGTCATTTGCATATATACCATGAAGCATCTGCATTTTATCCAACATCTGCATCTGCATCAAGAAACATTTGCATCAATTCAAAACATTTACATTTGCATTATTTTAATTATTTGCATCCTATTAATCATTTGCACCAACATCAAAAAGCATGCACATCTTCTCAAAATCTTCAGGTTAATTTTCAACAATTCTTCAAAGATAATGGATAAGGCCTCCGGGCACCATTTTTAAAAGACCTCCGGGCATCAATTTTCCAAATCATAGATAAGACCTCCAGGAATCATTTTTAAAGTCGCATACAGCGTATTTTTTTTCAAGGATAAGGCCTCCGAGCACCATTTTTAAGACCTCCGGGCATCATTTTTAAAGTCATATACAGTGCATTTTTTTCACGGATAAAGCCTCCAGGCACCATTCTTAAGACCTCCGGGCATCATTTTAAAAGTAGCATACAGCATATTTTTTTTCACGGATAAGGCCTCCGGGAACCATTTTTAAGACCTTCAGGCACCATTTTTAAGACCTTCAGGCATAATTTTTCATCACGGGTAAGGCCTCCGGGCACCATTTTAAAGACTTTTTCGGGCACCATTTTAAAGACCTTCAGGCACCATTTTAAAGACCTTCGGGCACCATTTTTAAAGACCTTCGAGCACCATTTTAAAAGACCTCAGGGCACCATTTTAAAGACCTCCGGGCACCATTTTAAAGGCCTCCCGGCACCATTTTAAAGACCTCCGGGCACCATTTTAAAGACCTTCGAGCACCATTTTTAAGACCTTCAGGCATAATTTTTCATCACGGGTAAGGCCTCCGAGCAACATTTTTAAGACCTTCGAGCATAATTTTTCATCACGGGTAAGGCCTCCGGGCACCATTTTAAAGACCTTTGGGTACCATTTTAAAGACCTTCGGACACTATTTTTAAGACCTTGGGGCATAATTTTTTCAAAATCACGAGTAAAGCCTCCGGGCACCATTTTTAAGATCTTCGGACACCATTCTTAAGACCTTAAGGCATAACTTTTTCTTTTGACATCGAACCCATTTTCTTAAGACGGGTCGAGCCTTGATTAGTAAGGGAACTCAATTTAAGGACAATATCTTCTATTTACAGTTTTTTCAACAAAAAAAAAAAGAATTTTAAAAATGAATGAAAATATGAAAAAAGAAACCCCTTTCCCTTCTCTTCACATGTGATTTCACTAACCGGACAAAATTAGTGTTTATTTATCTTTGCCTGATTCCTGATTCTCAACAATAGCCAAAGAGGGGCAGCTGTAGACACCTAATTTTGTTCGGACCACTAAAACAAGTATGTTTTCTTCCTAAATTGATGTTTCAGAATGTAAAAAGACTTTTTTCATCCTGCAGGTGTTACTCCGAGGCTTAGTTTAAGAGGGCAAGCTTAAAAAGTCAAACTTGAAAAAAATCAACCCCAAAAAGTCAACCCCAAAAAGTCAACTACTAACAAAGTCAACCTACTTTCACAATCAAGATTTGAAGTTCAATTGAAAAATGGTGAAAGAATTTTGATATTCCGAGGCCTACATTGAAAGATATGGAGTTCGGAAGTTGGGTTATGGAGATTCAGTAGAAAGAAAAACCTAATCCGAGAAATTTGGGGAAAAGTGCTTAAACGATAAAATTAGTCGAAATTGAAGGTTCCAAATGAAAGATAAGCATTGACTACGAGTAATGGAGAAGCCACTTGAAAGAAAAACTAAAAGAAAAGTCAATCCGGGAGAAAATTGAGAATTAGGATTTTTGGTGGATTTCGATGAAATTGGGAAGAATTGCAAGAAATGGCCTGATTCGGTAAGCATAAAGCCCCTTATGGATGAGGAGTGATTAAAAAAGGATAGTCCAAGGCTCAATTTGAAGAAAATCTGAAAATCGAACTTGTTTTGAGCAAAATCGGGTTTCGGAGGCAAAAGGGCAAAATTGGAAAATTTGGGAAAAATAATAAATGAACTCCAAAAATTCTGAAAATTTACAAATCTCATTCTTAAATCATTTGGAAGATATTGGCAAAATAAAATCTTGATTCGGAGTTTGTTTGCAAAATGGCCAAATCCGGGTCTTCTATGTAGTAATTCAAGAAGATAAATCTCGAAAAAATAGCAAATGAACTCCAAAAATTCTGAAAAATTACAGATCTCATTTTTAAATTATTTGGAAGATATTGGCGAAAGAAAATCTTGATTCGGAGTTCGTTTGCAAAATGGCCAAATCCCGGGCCCCATATGTAGTAATTCAAGAAGATAAATCCCAAAAAAATACCAAATGAGTTCCAAAAATTATGAAAACTTTCAGATCACACTTTTAAATTATTTGTAAGATATTGGTGAAGAAAAATATTGATTTGGAGCGCGTTTAAAAATGGTAAAATTTAGGGGCAAAAAAAGGCAATTTTGGAAGAAAAAATCCAAATAAATAGCAAACGGACTCAAAAAATTTTGAAAAATTCCAGATTCAATTTTTTATTATTTTGAAAGTATTTAAAAAATAAATTTTGAATTTGGAGTCCGCTTGCCATTTATTTGCATTCGGGGGGCAGAAAGGTCATTTTACCCAAGCAACCGAAAAGGGCTTTTCTTGCCTTTCAAAAAAATCAATCTTCGGCTAAAAGAAGGAGGGCTGGCCGGCCAAGGCCCAAGGAAGGGAAGGATGTTTCTGATTTTTTAATCAAGAGGCCAAAAATGAAGAGTTAGTTAGTGATTTTTTTATCAAGCCTTTGCAAATAAGCCACATGGACCAATGCATGAAGAGGGAGAGTGTCAACATAAGATTCTTGAACAGCTTTAATTATGGATTGCAGATGGCCTAATCTAAGGGTGATAATTTCATGTTTTAAACATCTTGGATCAATAGCCCTTGGATGAAAATTGGTTGGAGGAAAAATGACAACATTCTAGCCTATGAGAGAGGGGGGTCCGACCACTACATGGAAGGGGGATTTTCATTTTCAGCTCACTCTCATTTTCTCTATTCTTTCTTGCTTTTGACTGATTTTCTCTCCATTGTTGAGAAGCAAAAAGAAAAGTTTAAAAAAGAAAAGAAAGTTAGAAGAGATAAAGCTTGAAAGATAGCTTCTAGAGGTTGCTTTTAGCACCATACTCTTGCACTTTCTTTGATTTTCCATTCTTGTTTTGCTGTTTTGATTATTATTTTGGTGAGTTTCTTTTACATTTCTTTTTAAATAAGTGTTTTTAATGTTCTTCTTTAAGTTCTTTCTTCATCTTTTCTTAGAAAAAGTTCTTGAAATATTTTTTTCACTTGATTCTTGACATGGCCGAATGGCCCAGTTTTTTTTTTTTTTTTGTGATAGTTGCTGTTTTGCTTTGATTTTTCATGTTATTTTTTATATTAAATAAGTCTTGATGCTTTAAATCTTCTTCTACTTCATATACTTGAAGCTTGTTTTGATTTGGTTGCTTGCTTATTCCCATTTATGAGTCTATTATCATGTTCTTGCATTTTTTATTTTCTATTTTCAAAATGTTGAAGTTTGTTTATATTTTATGTTCTGAAATCCATGTGTTTGTGAAAATGCTTGTTAGTTTTCATACCTCTACTTTATATTTGCATGATTTGAGTGTATGTTTTAGTTAAGTATGTTAGTATATCAAGTGTTTGTGAAAATGCCATGCTTACTTTGGACATGGGGCCATTTGGCCACTTCACATTTATTTGCTTTATGTGTGCATTTTTGTTATGTTAGGTGATAAGTTGGTATTTTCATGACATTTGATTGAGTTTTTGGTTTAAGCATGCCTTGTGTTTGTGTTATTGCCATGCATATTTTAGATGTTAGGATTGGTTTATTTTGCCATGCATGTCCATGCATTTTAGACCTAGGTTGAATTAAATGCCATGCAAGTTCATTTAGGTCTAGATCATTTTATTGATGCCATGCATTTTTCATGACATTTAGGTTTAAAATCATGCATTTCATGCATTATATTTGCTGTATTTTTCATGCATTTCATGTCCATGCCACTTGACTTATGATTTAGGCCAATCAACGGTTCAAAGTCATGCTCTCTTGAGCATACTTGTGGAAAATTAAAGAGTTGTCAAATTGATTATTCTACCAATGTGATTTTTTTTACTTAGCCAATTTTTGTCTAACATTTTAAAAGTGTTAGCTACTGTTTGTGAGTCATTTAGAGAGTTTTAAATATTTTTACTTTTTTAAATGATTTTATCAAAGGCAAAAATGTGTTTTGGCAAAACAGTTTTTTCACCCAGTACTCGTACTTACCCGATTTGTCTGGGCAGTCATCTTTAATCAAAAAATTAAACCAATTTTTTCCCGTGTATTTTTACATGTGCTGAGTCTCCAGTATTTGTTTTAGATTTTTTATAATTTTTAAAAATATGATAAAAAATCGTGGTTTAAAACTGGACAGTGGAGTCAAAATTGAATTTGAAGGAAAATCATTTTTCTGTTTTGGTTAAGTTACCCGGAGGGGGCTGATTAGGAAGTTTAGCTACTGACTTAGGGTAGTTTCTAAGCCTTTTTAAACTCTGAAAATGATTTTTTAAGTCTCGGGTTAAGGGTGGTTAAGTCCGGGATTTTAAACTTAAAAAATTAGAGCCATTTAAAAAAGGGTTTAGCTAAGTTTTTATTTTTAATCTAAACTTTTCAAAATTGTTTTCAAACAATCACAAAGTATTTTGATTTTAGAATATTTAATTTGATATATTTTCCTAAGGTAGCCGGATATCTTTTTAGATATACGGATTTCCTTAATTAAAGGAAAAAAATACATATTCATGCATTGCATTTTCCATATTCATGCATTTTATATAATATGTGATTTTTGCTATGATAATTTCTATGATATTGTTATTATTTTTATTTTTATTTTTTTATTTTTTGATGTTATATTGTTTATTATATGGTAATATTGCATGATATCCTATGCTTTTTATTTAATTATTTTTTGTCATATTATTTAGCATATACTATGTTCGTGCATTATTATTTTCATGCATATTATATGATAGCATTATTTTATATGTCATGTCATTTCAATTATATGCCATATCATTTATATTTACCATGTCATTTAAATTATTTCATTTCATATAGAATATATTATGTTACCTAGGTCATTTCATTTCATGTAGAATATATTATATTACCTAGGTCATTTCATTTAGGATATATTATGCCATTTAGGATATTTTATTTCATTTAGAATATATCATATGATTTAGGATATTACATTTCATATAGAATATATTATGTTACTTAGGTCATTTCATTTCATTTAGAATATATCATATAACTTAGGATATTTCATTTCATTTAGAATATGCTAAGACATTTAAATTATATCATATCATTTAGGTTGCATTATATTATTTAGACTTTGCTATGTCATTTTATTTATGTCATACATATTCATATTCATATTTATAAATGTTTTCAAAAAGGTAATGATTTTCAATAAAATTAAGATATTCCCGAGTTAAAATAATTCATGAGTTCTCTGCCGGGTTTGCTGGAGAGGATATCATCAATTATCATTAATAACGGAATATCTTCTTTAAAACAAGAATGATTCGGAAAGTTTTCAAAACTAATAAAAAATTTCTATATTTTGCCACGTTTGTTGGGGAATATAGGAAAATTTTGAATTTATAAATTTCGGATCATTTTCAATTAAAAATGGAATTAATTTTCTTTAAATTGGGAATTAATTTGAAATACTAAATTTAAAACCAACTTTTTACCGTGACTTGAGATAACACACGATTAATAAGGTACCGTTTTATACGGGAGTTGTGGGGGTGCTAATCCTTCCCTACACATAACCGAGTCCCGAACCCGTTTCTTTGATTTCTGGTTTAAAACGCAGACTTGAAATTGGTTTTAAAAATGTTTTAATTAATTTTAACATATTTTATAAAACCGATTTTAATAGGTGGCCGATCACACCTAGCTACAAAAGATTGGTGGCGACTCCATGTCTTTTTCAAGGTCATTTTCAAAACCTTCATTTTTCAAAAGGAATTAAGTATACTTTTCCTCGGATTTTTTTAATGTCACGCTTAACGAATAATAAAGTCTTTCGATGAGACTTGTTATTTTTTAGGTTACGACATCCAATATCGCGAATTTCCTCGTTTTTTCGTTTTTTCCTCCAACCGGCTCGTTTCTCGAAATTACTTCAAACTAAGCTTTGGGCTATCTTCGTTTACCCACTCTCCATCACTTAGGGGCTTTAATTTTACCGAATCAGGCCATTTCTGCAGTTTTCCCTAACTTTGCCAAAATTTACTAAAAACCCTAATTTTCGATTTTCTTCCAAATTGATTCTTCCTTTGGTTTTGCTTCCAAATGGTCTTTCCAATACCCGTAGTCATTGATTATATTCCATTCGGGACCTCCAATTTTGACCAATTTGATCTCCATAACCCATCTTTTTCCTAAATTTATCGAATTAGGGTTTCCTTTTCACTGAATCTCCATAACCCATCTTTCGAACTCCATATCTCTCGTTGTAGACCACGGATTCTCAAAAAAATTCCACCATTGTTCTATTAAACTTTGAATCATGATTTTGAATAAGGGTTGATTTTTTTAGTAGTTGACTTTTTAAGGATGACTTTTTCTAGATTGACTTTTCATGCTTGACCTCTTAAACAAAGTCTCGGAATACCACCTGCAGGATGAGAAGATCTTTTCTGCATTCCAAAACATCACAAGGAAGAAATTTACCTGATTTAGGGGTTCGAACAAAATTAGGTGTCTACAACTGCCCCTCTTTGGCTATTCCTAAGAATCAGGAATCCGGCAAAGATAAATGAACACTAATTTTGTCCGATTAGTGAAATCTCATGTGAAAGAAAGGAAAATGAGTTTTCATTTTTTCCATTTTTTCTTTCTTTTTTTCTCTTTTTTCATTTTTTCATTTTTTAACTTTTTTCTTTCTTTTTTTTCTTTTTTTTTTTTTTGAAAAATCTGTTAATAGAAGATTTTATCCTTAAATTGAGTTTCCTGACTAATCATGGCTTGACCCGTCTTAAGGAAACGGGTTCGATTTACAAGAGAAAAAAATACCTCGACGATGGTCTCGGGGTCTTATCCTATCTTGTACTAACCTTACTGGCATGGTGAAACCGAAAATTGAGAAAGATCTGGATGAAGCCAGAGATTGAAATGACATAGGTGAAACCAAAAAATTGAGAAAGATTTGGATGAAGCCAGATATTGAAATGACATAGATGAAACTAGAAAATTGAGAAAGATTTGGATGAGACAGAGATTGAAATGACATGGGTGAAACCAAAAAATTGAGAAAGATTTGGATGAAACCAGAGATTGAAATGACATGGGTGAAACCAGAAAATTGAGAAAGGTCTGGATGAAACCAGAGATTGAAATGACATGGGTGAAACCATAAGATTGAGAAAGATCTGGATGAAACCAGAGATTGAAATGACATGGGTGAAACCAAAAAATTGAGAAAGATCTAGACGAAACCAGAGATTGAAATGATATGAGTGAAACCAACAAATTGAGAAAGATCTGGATGAAACCAGAGATTGAAATGACATGTCCACGATTTTTTTTGAAAATATGTTGAAAGTTTACCTGAAGTTTTTGAGAGAAGATGCAAATGCTTCATGATACAAATGCAAATGGCTTGGATTGATGCAAATGCTTCTTGATGCAGATGTAGATGTTGAATAAGATGCAGATGCTTCATGGTGCAAATGCAAATGACTTGGATTGATGCAAATGTTTCTTGATGCAGATGCAGATATTAGATAAGATGCAGTGCAGATGTTGGATAAGATGCAGATGCTTCTTCATGGTGCAAATGCAAATGGCTAAGATTGATGCAGATGCAAATGTAAAGATCATATTCATGTAAGTGGTCTATGTATGGTGTAACTGCAGTTACCACACAATAATGAAAATGTAATGATTCTAGAAATGATGCAATTGCTTGAGATGAAGCAAATGCAAATATCTAAGAAGGATGTAAATGTAAAGGTAAAATGTAGATGCTTATGGAATAGTTCTCATGCAAATACCCATGAATGATGCAAATGCTTGCTGACACTGTGCATATGCGAAGCTCAATAAAGAGATAAGTGCTCATGAGTGATGCAAATGCCCCCGGTCATTTTTCTAGACTTTGGCTTAGCCTTTCCAATTCATTTCTCCTCTTCAAATCAGAGTATATCTTTAATTCATTTTTCAATCTTTGGCTATTCTCTTTGCCCCAACAGTTTTCAAACTCTTATTGATCGAAGTTTGCTTGCCGAGTTCTATTTCTTCTTCTCATATCTGGAAGTCAAGATCTACCCTAGTAAGTCCATACCTTTGGGTTAGAAAAATCCTTGTCTCATGTCAACATCAAAAATGGTTATTTCAAAAATATTTTTACTAGTTTTCCACTTCTGAAAAACAATTTTGCTCATTTCATGAAAACTTCAGAGCCAAAAACATTAACCCCACAGTGTATGATGTACGAATCTTTTGAAGACTGATGATCACTGTTAGAAATTTCGCTAAGTGTCAATCTGAAAGTTTCAATTTGAATTGGCAAGGCTTGGTATAACAAGATTTTGGTTGATCGAAGAAAACTTCATAACAAAAATGTATGTCCCTTCTAGGCTCATAAATGCAACAGGTCTTATAAATCATGAATTCATTGAGAACCAAACAAATTCAACATTCTTTTAGTTTCCCTATCAAAGCATTTGGCAAGCGTCAAGATTGGCCATGACCTTTAAACTGGAAAGTTGATTTTGGAGGGAAAAAGTCTCAGTTTTTGAAGTCAATTTGGGAGGTTCAGGAATTCATAGATGTTCCTCGATGACCACTTCCTTTGTTATGGCGTCGGTACTGACATAGATGGTATCAAAAGTTTCCATTTTACCCTAGACCGCCCATTTTTGGGTTTTCGCCCTAGAGTCCCCTCCTTTCCATTTTTCTTTCTCTTTTTTTTTGTTGTTTTACCATGCACTTGAGAATTCTAAATTCTTCCATAGTGAAATGATAGTTCGATGAGATGGGATAAATTCTGAGGAAAAACCCTTCAAGTTAAATATTCATGCTTGATCAAAATGGACTTTTAAAGCACGTAATGTAGACCAAGGTTCAGGATTTAGAAAGAAATGATAAATAGGCCCAAAATATGTGTTTGATGGTAACCAGACCAAGGATCATTTCTTGAGGAAGATTCATTTTGAAGCATTTGTCCCTTTTGGACTTTTCTTTCCTTCTTTGACTTTGCTTCTTTTCTTCTTTGCTTTCATTTGCCATACTTTTTCACACACTTTTTTTTTGTGTGTTTTTTTTTTCTTTTTCCATTTCTTTTGTTTTGTTCTTGGCTTCCATTTCGCCATCTTTTCCATTTCCTTTCGACAGAGTGAGCCCATATTCATTTAGGAGCTCAATTTGCTTTGTATCTGTCCACAAATTTATTTCTCAATGATCTTTGAGAAGATCTTTCCTCACATTTACCCCCCCAGTGTAGAGGGTGATCCTTGATCAGGGTTCAAAGAAAAATGAATTCTTTCGGCTCAAAAAGGGTGACTATGGATAATTTCTTTTTTGTGAAAGGATATGAAAAATGGCCCTTTTTCATATCAAGCACAAATATTCTCATTGAAAAGCAATCCCCAGGGGGAATAGATAATCATAATTTCATTTTGCACTTCGGAATCATCTGAATTCTCATATGCATGATATCACAATTTTTCTTTTTCTTTTTTCTTTTTTCACTTTTTTGTTTTTTCATCGCATGCCCCCAATGATTCATGCATTGGTTCCATCCTTATTCACCATGTATCCATCATGTCTACATATGATGCCCCAATTTGATCAACTTTGGGAATTTGTATCATTACGAGGAACATCGCAAGTCTAGATTTACAATGAAAAAACTAAGTTTCAATCTTGGGTTTTTGAAGTACCAAGGAAAATATTACCCAAAAACAGGTTTTCTCTAGGACATGGGATAATCTGGTTTGGCCATTATGCCCTAGGGTGTCAATCATGAAGTGATGTTTGGGCAATTGGTGTTTTGTGGTTATAGGAAAGGACATGAATGGCTTTGGCACAACCTTGACTCATACCAAATCACCATGATCTGGATTCTTGAAAGAATGTCTCATTTGTTCAGGTTTCCAAAGAACTCGAAAAAATTTCAAAAAATTCATTCCTTTCCTCATAGCCTGAACTCGGATCTACATCTTTACTTACTTTGTAGTGGCAATGGTTTATGAAGTTCAATCATTCATATTCCCTGAAGCATTAGGTCTTTCAAGTGGTCTTGGTTCTAGGGATTTAGACATAAGGAATCCCAAAAGAATGAAGGTATTAGGTCATTTCTAACAATGATTATCAATATTCTCGAGCCTATCCATTATTAGAACTTCCTTAATGCTTGTTTTTGCACATTCAAATTATTGTTAAAACATAACAAACATAAAAGCATTCAAAATTCATTTATTTCATACGGATGTTAACATAAAACTAGTGTTTTCATCATGAGGTATGAAACTAAATGCATAAAAAGACCCCCTTGACATGTTTTTCCTAATTCAAACTGACTATTCCTCGATACTCTTTTCGACCTTTCCATCTTCTTCCCCCATTATGACATCCACAATGGTCTCATCATTCCCATTCAGTGGATTCTCCATGCTGTCTAACCTTTGTTTCTTCCCCATATCTAACTGCCCATTATTGATGAGTGCTTGAACATTCAGTTTCAGACATAGGCAATTTTCTGTGGAATGTCCCCGAATCCCATAATGATAATCACAATATGCATTCTCGTCATACCAGCTCGGGTATGGGGTTGGATAGGTTCCACTGGAACTTTAGTGAGGAGTTGCTCTTCGACCAGCTGGGACAATAGTTCAGAGTAAGACAAGAGGAGTAGCTCAAACCGATCTCTTTTTCGGATGTTCTTTGGCTTCCTTTGGCTGACAAGAGGTTGAAGATTTGTTGGATTCTGAGAGGCCATCAGGTATAAGTATGAACCCTGAGATGTTTAGTTCATAGAAGGACAGGATGGTTGGTATGAAAGAGCCTGAAGATACGGGGCAAAGCCTCTCATAGCTTGGACATATTCCTCTTTCGTTTTGGGTGTTCTGTTTCTCTCTGCATTAAATGTTCTACCTCCTTCGAGTTTCCCAGCCTTGATAGCATTTTCAATCATTTCCCTGGAGATTACCATGTCCAAAAAATTCTTCGTGGCGTGCAGTGTGTTCACAAAAAGGACAGTGGTTTCCTTCTGAGTCAAGGGTGGTTGTACTTGGGTGGCCATGTTCCTCCACCTCTGAGCGTACTCTTTGAAGCTCTCAGTAACTTTATTCTCCATATTTTGCAAGGTGAAACGGTCAGGAACCATATCAGTCATATGCTTGTACTGGCTTAGATAAGCCTTAGCCAGATTATTCCAAGAGCGAATCTGATCCTTGCTTAACTGACTATGTCACCTAATTGCAGACCCGCTGAGGCTATCCTAAAAACAGTGGATCAAAAACTTATCATTATCTATATGACCCGTCATCTTTCGGCAGAATATAGTGATGTGGGCTGACGGATCGATTGTCCCGTCATATTTCTCAAAGTTGGAGACCTTGAATTTAGAAGGATAACTAAATCAGGGACCAAGAAATATTCTTTCGCATCTACACTCCCAAATACATCTATACCTTTCAATGCCCGGAGCCTTTCCTCTAACAACTGATATTTTCCTTGGGAATCTACCAACTCAACCTCATTTACCGCAACCATTTTCAACTTTGCATGTTCAGCTGGATCGTCTGAATTTAGAATGTTGACAGGATTAACTGTGTTCTGAAAAGACCGAGCACCTATCATTACGACCTCATTCTGATCTCTTTGTGTCCCCAACCCTTCTTCGACAGTCAAGTTTTCAGTGTATCCTTTTCCCTTGATTACGACGGACATCAGCTCCATCAATTTATTCATTTGATCTCTGGATTCTGCTTGAGATTTTGCCAACTGTTCTCGCAATTCTTCCTATGCCCTTTCCATTCTTTCTATTCAGGCAGCTTGTTCATTCTCCATAGCTCCATCCTATATTAAAAAGGTACTCAGTATTTCTTATACCTCTGATTTGAAATGGAAATTCTTTCAAAGACTCTTAAAGCCAAGCTAACTTCGTTTTATCCCTCCAAATGTGTTTCATGATGAATGAGCCATGAATGCCATGAATGCAATATGATACCCATATGATACATGAAATTAATGCCAACAAATTAATGCATGCATATATAGAGAAACCATGCTGACTATGTTTGTCATGAATGCGACCTAATGCTAACATGATGCATGTAAAGAATGAATAAATTGATACATGAGTAGATACAGATAATGACCATACATGCCATAAATGTATTCTACAATGAATGAGCATGCATGCTATGACTGTAACATGATGTAAAGAATTCATAAATTAACACAAGAATGACCATGTATATCACAAATGTATTGTACAATGAATGACCATGCATGTTATGACTGTAACATGATGTCAAAATGGTACAGGTAAAGAATAAATGAATTGTCACAAAGGTATATACAAAGAAATTAATCAGTGATTACACGAAATTGGTGGGGCCAAATCTTGATTATTCAAAAGTCTCATTATGCAAGATTTGCCTCCAAATTTAATCTATGATTTTATTTAAACATGTTTCCTCCATAGAAAATCAACATGTTATTTTTCAAAAGAATATCGGGGTAGTGGATCCTACTATAGTACAATGTCCAAATGTTCATTCAACACTACCGGTCTACAATTCTTATTCAACCACTGAATGTTTATGAAATCATCAAATGAAATTATTATCACCATCCGTTTATTGAAAAGAATGAGATCAAAAATACACTCATAAATGTACATGCTCTATTCACATATGCATGAAATGTGCAAAATGTTTGAAAAATAATTTTTATATTTTCAATTTCAAAAAGTTAATGAACACTTGTCCCAACAGTATCTACTTATTTAGGCATCACAATGCCTTTAGGGCGAAAATTAAGATTTACTACGGGCGATGTACGTTCATCCTTGCCCGGTTTATGAGAACTGTAAAATAAATAGCAAAAGGTCAGAAGTGTTCCTCCATGTGCTCCTAGCTTTGGTGCATCTAATGAAAATCTGGCATGGCTTCGCCTAGGTTCACTATATGAGGGTGAATCGGTTCTAAAGGCCCTGAATTGTTCCTCACTGTCCCGGTGAAGGCTAGTAAGGCACCCCGATAAAAGCGGGTTCAATTCGTTAGAGTTCATTTCCCCGGCTTATGCAGAGGCTATTGCCACACGAAGCGTAGGTAATCTAAGACTCCAAAAGTGTTTTGCTAGCTTATGCGGAGGCTATTTCCACACGAAGCGTAGGTACTTTACTTCCACTTAAAGGGACGAAACTCGGATATAGAGCTCATGTTATGCAGATGCACGTGTACTGTGTGAAGAAGAACAACAAACCTTTCACCACCCATTCTACAATCCTTATTCTAAATGTCCCAACAGTTTATTAAAACAAAGATCAAGAATAGTGTAACGCATTAACCAACAAGAATGCAATAGTAATATACAACATTAAAAAACTAGAAAACAATAATAAAGTGCATGTAAATGAATATGAACATATTTTAAAAAATTTTATTATTTTCAAAATTCTCTTTTTTATTGAAAATGTGGCAATTAAAATTAAATACCAAAAAAATCAACAAAACCGAGACTTTGATAACACACGACTAATTCTAGGCCTGACTCTCTAAATATCCCCAGCAGAGTCGCCAAGCTGTCGCAACCTAAAAAATAACAAGTCTCATCGCGAGACTTTAACTCGTTAAGAGTGACATTGGGGGAAACAGAGAAAAAGACGACTTAATTCATCTTAAAATAAAATGAGGGTTTGAAAACAACCTCGAAAAAAGACATGGAGTCGCCACCAATCTTTTTGGCTAGGTGTGATCGGCTACCTATTCTGGTTTCCTTTCCACTGAATCTCCATAACCCATCTTCCGGACTCCATATCTCTCGTTGTAGACCTTGGATTATCAAAATTCTTTCACCATTGTGCAATTAAACTTTGAATCTTGATTTTGAATAAGGGTTGACTTTTTTAATAGTTGACTTTTTGGGTTGACTTTTCGGATTGACTTTTTCGGGGTTGACTTTTTATAGATTGACTTTTCGTATTTGACCTCTTAAACAAAGTCTCGGAATACCACCTGCATAATGGGAAGAGCTTTTATGCATTCTAAAACATCACAAGGAAGAAATTTACCTGATTTAGGAGTCCGGATAAAATTAGGTTTCTACAATGGTTTCTCAAAGTGATGCAATATTCGTTGCTTCTTCTGATGGCACCGTTTGCGTATGGGATGTTGTGTTTCCATCTTCTTCTTGGGGTGAGCCAAATGTTTGACAAAACTTTGTTTAACCATTTTGCATTTGGTGTCATCGTTAATCAGAAATTTTTACTTTTCCCCAGTTCTATAATTTACTGCAATTGTAATCTTCCAATGTGCTTCAGAATTTAGTTACTTGTTCTTTGTTTGATATTTGAGTCTAGTGAGCTTTTATAACTTTAGGGCTTTGACCTATGTGAACTAATAAAATCTACATTTTAACTGATGTGGGTGTATGCTTATGTTTTGTTATTGAGTTTGGATATGTGCCAGGTAGTTTTTTTTTTCCCTCCAAGAAATGCTATTTTTTATGCTGATAATTTTTGCCTTTAACTTTAAGGATTCTTTGGCAAAGTCGTCAAATTTTGCTGCATAGATTAGCTATAAAACTGTAAGATGTGGCAAAAAAGATTTGAGGATTGGAAACATGCTCGACATCTCAACTGCTAGTTGTCACATACAATCCTATTTTGATCCTGTTGTTTTAGACAAATTTTTATCTAATAATTGAGTAATATGTTCTTACACCATGGGCGAATCAGGTTGGTTAAATATCCTTTTATGACTTTGATAGGAATTTGGCTGTTCAAGTTCTATTCATGAATTAATTGGATGAACAGGCCTCATAAATCCCATTTCTTAAAAACTGGAATCAATTTGTTCGATTGTTCTTTTTTAAATTGATTGAGATGAGGTATAGAGAATAGGTTCTTTGAACTTTCCATTCCACTGTTTTGATGTCTTGTTTCTGTTAAACAAGCATTAACTGGACCAAAAGATCATGGTTGCAATGCAAGATGCAACCAAGCTAGAGGCAGTTTCTTGTAGCATTCTCTTTATATATAATCTTATTTTAGCATGTGGTTGCTGATGATTGTCTGTGTATGTTTAATCTGTTATTTGGATTCTATATAAGTTTTTTTTTTGTTAATCAACCATTTATTATCATCTTAAAACAAATCATTAAACAGTAGTTGATTACCATTGAATCCATAATTGTTTTTTCCTCTAGGTGACTGTAAATTGTCATGTCTGGAAACTCTTATAGTTGGCTCAAGACCAATGGCAACACTTTCACTTGCCCAACTGCCTGGAAAATACAGGGCTTATAGCCCTGGCAATGGGGGGGATTGGACAACATGATATATCTTTATTGTGGGGGGAGGACAGGAAAGGTAACCAACTGCTTTTATCCATCTTATTTTTTCATGCATCAATTATTTTCTACTGATCTCGAAATATGTTTTCAATCACCAATGATAGAGTTTCAACAGATGAATTGTCTAGGGCCATGCCTTGTAAAGGTGTCAAGATACCCAATAATACCTGATATTTTTGAACCATGTGATTTTTAATCTCCTTCAAATATTTTTTTGTGGCCTATAAGTAATTTGGCTTTTTATTATTCAATTTGCATGCCCAGTTTGTTCGTGCTTGTGAATTAAAAGGGCATACAGATTGGATCAGGAGTTTAGACTTCTCGTTACCTATATTCAGTGGTGAAGCCGATAGTTTTCTACTTGTAAGTGTTGGATATCAATGTTTTATTTTGAGTGTATATATACGAAATACGTATTCCAATACGTAGGTTGTCGTAATTAGATACACGGTGTATAATTAAGGTACACAATTGATATCATGTTTGAATGAAAATTAATCTCAAAGGTACCTACTTGAAGAGGAAGAAGTCTGATCATTACATGTCTGTTCGGACCAATTTTATCCCAAAGGATGTGTCTGTTCTGATCAAACAGGTTCCATACAATTGATGTGTCTTTTCCGAACAGGTTCTTTGGCTCCTATAAATACATACTTCCTGTGTCTATGTTATTAACTTAAAAACTAATTCACCAAAATATTCCTGTCTTCTGAGAGAGAGACTTCAGCATTCTTCTGTTCGCCGTGTTGCATCCGAGTGTGCTCTCATTTGCAACGTATATCGAGGAAACCTGGGAGACGATTTGCATCGATACTGTAAGCACCTTAGACAGGCAAAAAACGTCTTAAGGTTAGAGGTCCAACCTTGACTCGATATTGATTTTTTCAAATCAATTCTTGTAAGTGTCTTTATATTCGATTTTGTATTACTGTTCTTATATTTATATTTTGTTTATAAGTAGTATATAGCAAATATTTTCCAACATTCTTAAGACGTTTTTTTTGTTTCTGCTTTATTTGTTATATACTGTGTTTGAATTTTTTATTCGGATATTTGTTACGGTGTTTGAACTTGTATATACTGTATTCAATGCTACTGTACCCGTTCAAACTGTTTGCTTTATATTGTTATATGCTTTATACTGTTTGTTTATTTTTATATATACTACAGTAGCGTTTTTTCTTTTATTTGTTATAACACTGACTTCATTTCAGTGTTTGGTTTATTTTTATATATATACTATTCTTTCTGACTTCTTTTTGTTTTATATATATATATATTTGTCTTACTTGCTTTATTATAGAATATATATATATATATATTCTGTTTAGTTCGGTTTTCAATATTTCCTTTTATATATTTTTTTTAGTTGGCAGTATTTATATACTGCTTTGGTATATGAGTTTTGTTTCTTTACTGTATGAATTGTTAATATGAGATTCGTTTTTTGTTTTATTACTGTTGTTGAACTTTTATATATATATATATTTTTATATATACGTTCTTACTTTTATATTTTGTAGCAGAATATAAAAGCTTACTGACTGTATATTTGTTATAAAATATTTTTATAACATATATATATTTTTTTAATTGCTACTGTTGCAAACGTCATACATATGATTTGTTTTGAGAGAATATTTATATATATTTGTTGTGAACTATATGAAGTGTACGTATATATATATATATTCTGCTAATATATATAGATTTATATTTGTTTTATATATATATATATATATTGCTATTGTTTTATAGTGAAGATATGTATATTTCTGAACATATATATATTTGTTTATATATACTTTGTGTTGTGAGTGTTTAGTTACACTAATTTGTATGAGTAGTGTAATTATTACAATATATATAGCGTTTGATATATATATATATACATATATATATATGTTTGTATATATACAAGTTTGTAATATATATTCGATATATATATATTTATAATTATTGAAAGCAATTGTTATAAAGGTGCAGTTTTGATAATCGTATGAATGTGTTCTTTGAAAAAAGGTCACAACATTTCAAGTTTCTGTAACTACTTCAGTAACTATTAAACGGATGGTCAATGTGAATACATATATATTTTTTAAGATGTGTTCTTTCAAAAACGTGAGATAGAACAATTTTTTGCATGAATTGGTAAATCACGTTTTTTGGTGACTAATAAATATAGATATATATATATATATTCATATTGTTACGTGTTATATAATATTGATATATATTGATATATATAGTGTGGTTCGGTTACTATATTTATATACATGCTGTTCATGTATAATATATATATATATATATTATGTACGATTTATATTGTTACATATTGTTACTGTTTACGTAATATATATTTATATATTTACGTGATTGTTTTGAGAGCATATATATTGTGTTATATATGCTATTTGTGATCATATATATTGTTTGTAATATATTGTGATATTATATATATATATATATGATATAGTTTTGTTACTATTATATATTGTGAAAGTATATATATATATATATTTGTTAAGCATATTTATATACTACGTTTGGTATAAATTTGGTATACATTTGGTTTTTAATATTACTGTTTAGTAATATATTTATATTACTTCATGTTGTATTGTAGCATATTGTTTCAAGTTTCAACGTGTTTTTAGACATATTTTATAACTATTGAAAGCATTTATAAATATAGTTAAACTTGTTATCGTGGTGCGGTCAACATGGTTTTATAATTGTTATAACATATATAATTGTTTAATAAATGGTGTACGATATTTTGCACATATATATATATATATATTGGCAGAATATATATATTTCTTAGAATATTATATATATAAGTAGAATATATATAGTTAAATATATATATATATTGTTACTTTTTTGAAATATATATATATATATGAGTGTGAACATATATATATTTGTATATATATTTTATTGAAAACTTATATATATTTGTAATATATATAGATCTGTTGGCAACATATATATATATATTTGTGATTATACATGTTACGTTTGTATAATATATATATATATTGTGTTTGTAATATATATATTCTTTAAAAAATATGTGTTTTTATATATATATATATATATATATCTATATATATATATATATAAAGGTGATCCTGTTATTTAAATAACAGATGGCAGAACGGTCTATCGTAAATACGAGTGTGCCTATAGCGCCAATGCCACTATATGTTACACATGGTGAGAGACCCGAGAAGTTCAATGATCTGGACTTCAAACGATAGCAGCAAAAGATGTTGTTCTATCTTACCACTCTGAACCTAGTCGGTTCTTACGGGAGGAGGCCCCGGTTCCTAAAGAGGGAGAGACCGATACTACGGTTGTAGCCTCGGTGGAAGCATGAAAACATTCTGACTTCCTATGCAAGAACTATATCCTCAACGGATTGGACAACACGTTATACAACGTGTATAGTCTGATCAAGACAGCTAAAGAGCTATGGGAGTCCTTAGAGAGAAAATAAAGAACCGAGAATGACAGCACGAAGAAATTTATGGTTGGCCGGTTTCTGGATTTTAAAATGGTGGACTCAAAATCCTTGATTAGTCAAGTCCAAGAGTTTCAATTGCTCCTCCATGAGATTACTGTCGAAGGAATGATTCTTAGTGAATCATTTGAGACGGCGACTTTGATAGAGAAATTATCACCTTCGTGGAAGGATTTCAAGAACTATCTAAAGCATAAGATGAAGGAGATGACTTTAGAGGACCTGATTGTTCGATTAAAGATTGAGGAGGATAACCGTGGTTCAGAGAAGATGGCTAAAGTTCAGACTATGAAAGCCAAGGCAAATGTTGTAAAACATTCGCACAAGACCAACAAGAGAAAATTTGTTGGTTCTAGTTCTTCCCAAGCTAATAAAAGGAACGGATTTCAAAAAAAAAAATTCATGGGAACTTGTTTCGCATGTAACAAGCCCGGTCATTGAGCAAAGGACTACCGTCAGAACAAGGAAAAAAAAAAACTCAAGCCAACTTAGTTGATGACAATGAGATTGAGCTTGCTGTTGTAGTGTCACAAGTGAACATGGTAGAAAAAAGCCCTAAGACATGGTGGGTTTATACCGGTGTCACTTGTCACTTTTGTTCTGAAGAAAGAGTTTGTCCGAGTTTATAAAAGCAATATTTATGAGAAACTCTTCGATTTACAAGGTACGAGGCCATGAAAAGGTGGTGCTCAAGATGACATCTGTTAAAGAACTAACTTTGAACAATGTGGTTCATGTTCCTGAAATTTGTAAGAATTTGGTTTCCAGCTCTCTGTTGAGCAAGAACGAGTTCAGACTCGTATTTGAATCTGATAAATTTGTACTCACCAAAAGTGGTATGTTTGTGAGTAGAGGATATTTATGTAATAGTTGTTGTGCCAAAGAACATAAATAATAATTAAATTATTTCTTATGTTTATTTGGTGGTATCCTCTAACATATGGCATGATAGATAAGGTCATTGTTTTACAAGACCTTGCAGAGAATCAGCAATTTGGATTTGGATTTGCTTCAGCAAATTTTTTTTTTTTTGATAAAAATCACAAATGAAAAATTTGTGTAGAATCCAAATTGGCTAAGGCTCATTTCTATTCGGTAGAAAGAATAAGTAAACCTCTAGATTTAATTCACACTGATTTATGTGACTTAAAGTTTGTGCTAACTAGAGGTGATAAAAAGATATTGTTATGTCTATTTGCTAAGAAGCAAAGACGAGACCTTGAAAGTTTTTAAACTCTTTAAAAATGAGGTTGAAAATCAACTAAGTAAGATAATAAGGAGTGATAAAGGTGGTGAATATGGTTCATTATTTAATGAATTCTGTTCAGAAAATGGTTTCATCCATTAAACCACTGCTCCTTATTCACCTCAACAAAATGTTATTGCATAATGCAAGAACCGAACGTTGAATGAAATGATGAATGCTTTGTTGATAAGTTCAGGGTTACCTCAGAACTTGTGGGGGGATGCTATTTTGATAGCTAATTATATTTTAAATAAAATATCCCACAAGAAATTAGACAAGACACCATATGAATTATGGAAGGGTCAAAGACCATCCTAAAAATACATGAAAGTGTAGGGGTATCTTGCGAAGGTATAAGTTTCTCCGACTTAAAAGGTCATGATAGGACCTAGAATTGTGTTCGATACATTATTTGATGGGATCATTACCTAGTCCTTGAGGGCAAAAGAAGGAAATGTGAGAAAATGTCAACTTTATGCAACAAGGGTACTTAGGTATGATCTTGTCGTCAATGAGGGTATTGACATAGTAAGTGGGGAAGAGTGACATGGTATGGTATCGGCATGCCTTGGTGCTACCATGACTACCCCGTTGTGAAGCGGAGGATGAAACCTTGTCCATGAGATCAATGATCCTTGATGGTGCCAAGAGTGGCACAGACCCTGAAGGTAAACCATTAGGTTGTAAATGAATGTAAAGACATAACATACTCAGTTAGCAAACTGAGTAAATTTACAAGTATTCTTGGAAAGGATACTGGATGGCCATTGTGGGGGTACTTAGATATTTAAGTTACACCTAAAGTTATGGACTGCACTACATAAGATATCCAGATGCAAAATGGATATTCAATACTAAAGATTTCAAATCCACTAACGGATTTATCTTTATTATTGGAGAAGCTGCAGTATTTTGGAAATCTTCTAAACAAACGTGAGTAGCCAGATTTACCATGGTATCTGAAGTTATAGCTTTAGATAAAGCTGGAGAAGAAGCGCAATGGCTTCGAAAGTTTAGAAGATATTCCAATTTGGCCGAAACCTGTGTCTGCAATTGGTAGGGCACAGAGTTGTTTATAACGGTAAATCTCGACACATTCGTTGAAGACATAATACCGTTAGACAGTTGCTCTCAAATGAAATTATCTCTTTTGATAATGTAAAATCAAAGGATAATATTGCGGATCCGCTTACGAAAAGTTTTAATAAGAGAGCAAGTATATCATCGAGGGGAATGGGTCTTAAGCCTATAAATTAAAGTTACATAGTGGAAACCCAACCTAGCTGACTGGAGATCCCAAGATCTAGGTTCAAAAGGGACAACTAAATTATGTAACTGAGTGTAAGCACTAAAAGAGTTAAACACTCTTATCCATTCCTATGATGATTTAGTGCTGCCTGCAAATAAGGTAGGATAAGCTATGCTTTTAATGATTCTTATAGCTTGATAAATAATCAAGTGGGGTATTGCAGGATACTCTTAATGAGCAATCACCTATTATGAGTAAGAAACGTGGCCACTTCTATGAGAATTGATCATGCTAAATTCTCTAGAGTACTCATAAGAAACCAGGAAGTGTCCGAGGCCAAAATGGACACAACCGTGAGAACCGAAGATGTTCGAAGGGGAATTGTGTGATAATTATTGTCTTGGTTTACACTAAAGGCTGAATAGTTCAAGACATCATGTTCACTAGTTAGCCGAGTAAATCCGATAATTATTCACTATGGAAGGTTCAAAGCCAAAAGCTACCTATCTTGATGCAATTACTCTTCAAAGAAAGTCTCTCTCAAACTTCAAATCAGTTCATCGTTTTAATCAGATAATTTCCATTCATGTGGGGGATTGTTGGATATCAATGTTTTATTTTGAGTGTATATATACGAAATACGTATTCCAATACGTAGGTTGTCGTAATTAGATACACGGTGTATAATTAAGGTACACAATTGATATCATGTTTGAATGAAAATTAATCTCAAAGGTACCTACTTGAAGAGGAAGAAGTCTGATCATTACATGTCTGTTCGGACCAATTTTATCCCAAAGGATGTGTCTGTTCTGATCAAACAGGTTCCATCCAATTGATGTGTCTTTTCCGAACAGGTTCTTTGGCTCCTATAAATACAGACTTCCTGTGTCTATGTTATTAACTTAAAAACTAATTCACCAAAATATTCCTGTCTTCTGAGAGAGAGACTTCAGCATTCTTCTGTTCGCCGTGTTGCATCCGAGTGTGCTCTCATTTGCAACGTATATCGAGGAAACCTGGGAGACGATTTGCATCGATACTGTAAGCACCTTAGACAGGCAAAAAACGTCTTAAGGTTAGAGGTCCAACCTTGACTCGATATTGATTTTTTCAAATCAATTCTTGTAAGTGTCTTTATATTCGATTTTGTATTACTGTTCTTATATTTATATTCTGTTTATAAGTAGTATATAGCAAATATTTTCCAACAGTAAGTTCATCTTAGGACAAAGGTATACACATATGGAAGTTGACTCTCTGAGGTTCTCTAGCCAATACAGAGGGTACATATAGAAGTGAAATAAGCATGGGATCTTATATTGAGGGTCCTGTTTTTGTAGCTGGCTCATTCTCTTACGTGATATCTTTGGAATCTCTTCTAATTGGACATGAGGATTTGGTATATTCGGTGCAGTGTCAACCACCTTCGATGGCTGCTGAAGAAGGGATTTGCTTCTATCAACCCCAAAGCATTTTGTCTGCATCAATGGATAAGACAATGATGATCTGGCAACCTGAGAGGAAAACTGGTATTCGGATGAATGTGGTCACTGTGGGGGAATTAAGCCATTGTGCTTTAGGCTTTTATGGTGGCCATTGGAGCCCAGATGCACATTCTATCTTGGCACATGGATACGGTGGATCATTCCATGTGTGGAGAAATATTGGTGTTAGCACAGATAATTGGCAGCCATAGAAAGTCCCTTCTGGTCATTTTGCAGCAGTGACAGATATTGCATGGGCAAGGTGTGGTGAGTACATGCTTTCAGTTAGTCATGATCAGGTAAGATGGATGTTACCCATGTTTCAGATGTAGGTTTATGAACTTTTATTCATGCTTTTAGTCTCTGTTTGTAGTTAAATGGTAAATTGTAACATGCAAGACCATGTGGTCCTCCCAACCTTCTATGTTTCCTTTCTTTGGTTCACGTGTATATCTCTTTTGTGCATGTTGATTTAAGTGCATATCCTTACTAACCTACCTTGGATGCTGAGTTGATGCCTTGTTAAGGACAATGTAAGTTCAAATTTGTTACATTTATCTTATACTTGAATGCTTCAAACTGACACAGGGAATCTGTGAGAAAAGTACTGCATTGATACTTGCCAAGACACTGTAAGTATGCTTGAAAGTATAGGGAAGTAGAGTGATAGCTTTAAGTTGAAACCTTTTCTGTTTGTTATTCTGTGGAAAATAAACAAGTAATCAAGATTTTCGAGAAAATGGTATCGCAGTGGTATTCTCTGAAAGCGTGTTCCTATTGGAGCATTTAATGTACGTCCTCTTGGAAGACCATTTCAGGAAGGAGAAATTGATAATATTTTAGTTAAAAATGCCAGAAGAAAAGTCATAATTTTGTTACTTTGGAATCTCTTGTTTGTGTACTTGTATGAGAGCTTTATTAACATTTTGTGTTCATAAATCAAGCTGAATTTTTGGGTCCCTTTTGTAATTACTTTATTTCAAATAGGAGAGGTTGATGTTGATAGTTATTAATGTACATTCCTTTGAATTTTTTACGATATTAAATGGCCATATTGATGCTTCAGTCTCTCATTGCAGACAACTCGTGTTTTTGCTCCATGGCACAATCAAGATCCTCATTCTAATGGGAAATTCTGGAATGAAATTGCTAGGCCTCAAGTTCATGGGCATGATATTAGTTGTGCAGCTATCATCCGAGGACAAGGGAACCATCGTTTTGTCAGTGGAGCAGAGGAGAAAGTTGCCAGAGTGTTTGAAGCCCCTTTATCCTTCTTAAAGATACTGCATCATGCTACTTCAGAACAGTCTACTTTTCCGGAAGACCTCCAAGCAGATGTTCAGGTCTTGGGTTCCAATATGTCGGCTCTTGGTCTGTCACAGAAACCTATTTATATAAATGGTTAGTCTCTTGTAAATAACTCTACAATAGGCAATGTGTGCATTCCACCTGAGATCCTTAGGATACCCAGTTTTTACCCAAGATTATTATTTGATATTCAATAAATTTAAGTGCTGCATGCTAGGTTTTCCTTTGTTAGATGATGTGAACTTGAAATTTTTCTTACATTGCAAATTATTAAAAATGTTTTCTTTTGATTCTTGTCAATTGTCAAATGCAATATCTCAGTTCATAGCTTCTAGGACAACAAATTCATTTCTTTTAACCTTCTATGGACTTCTGCTCTTTCCATTTCTCCTAATGATACTAGGAGAAAATTGAAGCATACTAGGCTATGGCTATGCCATGTAGCCTGCTGTTTAGTTGAGAGGCAAAAGGAGAGGTGCAATTACATGTTGGAAGCACTATTCTTATTGAATTTATGACATCATAGTCAGATATGGCATCACATAAAGCTAAGACAATTTTTTTTTTTTTTAAATTAAACTATAAGTAGGACAAGCGACTGGGGAGTATTTGGTAGTTGAAATTGTGCTGCTGCTAAGAATCATTATTTTACGAAGCAAAAATGTGTTCATCCTCTTCAAAATTGTCAAGATAATTTGTCTCATACATACCGATTTGAAGATATAGGTTATTTGAGTTAAAAGTGATCCGACCATCTGGTATTAGGTGCTTAAATCAATCAATCTCAGAATTTTTATTTTACATTATGGTGTTTGGCTGGAAATTAAGATAAATCCTACTGCAGCTTTATCTTTTTCTGGATCCTTTAATATCCATATCAAGACTGCACGTATGTAATCTTGCTATTTTTGTGGGCTTAATAGACATCTTATGTTTTCTTGTACCTTTTTTTTTATCAGATGACTGTGTGAACCTGACATAACTTTCACTGTCTTGCTTTCTAGTTTCTACTAAATAATTTAGATTTTAATGGAGTTTCCTTTTGATAAAGAGGAAAACCTTTGCGAGTTTACAGTTAGTTGGCATCTAGTTTGGATATCTCTTATGTACCAGTTTTGGTGCTTATGCCTTGAGAACCTTTTAAATAAATGTAGACTAAATTAAAATATGCCTGTCCTACCCCAGCTGATATCTTGCTTTAAAGGGGAGAAAAAAACTGAAAGGCAAGTATTTGCCACTGTTCTTTATTCTGGACAACTGCCCATTGACAGAAGCATTTGCTTCTGCTTTTCATACTGACCAACTGCCTGCGAACACAAGTATTTTGCAACATTAATAATATTTTTATTTTCGTTCCTTTTCTTGTTTCCTTTATATGGTAAAAGTTTCTTGCTTCCTTAATGTTTGCAATGACCTAATATAGACATATCATTTGACAGGAGATTTTTCCTTGCTGCAATCCATGAGATCCCAGATAATGTTGGAAATGATGGTCTTGACACTCTTGAATCCGTTCCTGATGCTGTACCTGTTGTTTTAACTGAACCTCCTATTGAGGAACAACTTGCATGGCATACGCTATGGCCGGAATCACACAAACTCTATGGTCATTGGAATGAGCTGTTTTCTTTATGCTGTGACCATGAGGGCAAGCTCGTTGCTTCATCATGTAAGGTACATGTCTTTCTTACTGTACCTTACAATGAATTTGCTAGCAGTGGATTGTGTTTTGACATAATCTTGCCCCCATGTATGTTTTGAATTAACATCTCTTTTGATATTGGTTGTTAATCGCAATGGTTACAAGTCATGTGGGTGCTCTTTCGTGTGTGCTTATTTTGGGGACATTTTCATGTATGTTCATTTCAGGGAAAAACTCTGAGAAGCATGCAGTTATTTCCCGGATGATGAGGTTATCTGTATGGGGTGGATCTTGTTACAATCATTCAGGAAAGAAATTTTTTTAAAAGTTTGAGAGACAGAATGGAAATATCACAGTAATAAGTTTGGGAATATCTAAAAACATCATAAAACATTCAAGGAAAGAGATTTACATGAAGAATTGAAATTTAGTAGGTTATTTGGTAATCTTCGAGGCGTCAATGTTCTTGAAACTAGAGTGCTATGTTACATGGATTTAGCAGTGCTGAAGTGATTGACCTACAAAACCAAAGTCCTTTTTCAATTGTTTCTTATGCTACTTTGCAGGCCCAATCAGCAACAGTAGCAGAAATATGGTTATGGCAAGTGGGTTCATGGAAAGCTGTTGGTTGTCTCACAGCTTAACAGTGACACAGATGGAATTCTCTCATGATGACAATCTACTTTTGTCAGTCTCAAGGGATCGCCAGTTCTCCATTTTCACAATCAATAGAACAGGTACCTAAACTCTACTAATTGTATAATAATACTGTTTCATTTAAATACTCTTTCTAGTTGGTCCATCCCTGAATGAATTCATGGAAGTATATGTTAAATTGTCCAATACCAGCCCAAGAAAAAAAAAATAAAAGCTTAACAATGTGTGGTTGCAATTGTGTGGTTTAATGTGTGGTTGTAGTTGTGTGATTTAAATGTGTGGTTGTTATTAAATAACAATGTGTGGTTGCAATTGTGTGGTTTAATGTGTGGTTGTAGTTGTGTGATTTAAATGTGTGGTTGTTATTAAACAACAATGGGTGGTTGTAATTTATTTAGATTTTATATTTGTGTGGCTTGTGTTTGTCTTGGTATTGTATAAATACCCCCTCCCTTGAATTTGTAAATCATCAAGTAGTAAGCTTCAATAAACAATAAAAGTTCTAAGTTTTCCTAAGGAGTTCTTCTCTAAAGAGTGTAGTCTAGAGTGAAGTGTGAGCATTTGTGAGTTTTCCTAAAATCTAAACTTTCTTCTTTGAGTGGTAAAATTAGAGTTATCTACTCTAAGTTTTTCTCAACAATTGGTATCAGAGCTAGGTTGTGAGTTACTACCATAGTTACTATTCACACGTGTCACTATATACTTTTATAGTAATTGTTAACATATACGAGATTTATTCAAGTATACGGTATATGATACTATTCACGTATACGGTACTGTTCACGGTGAAATAGTTATTCAGGTACTATTTTTGGTTTGAGCGTTCTTGAGTCGTGAGGAGTTTGTACTCTACAAGTTTGTGTCTCAAAATCAAGCTTGTTCGGTATTGTTAGAGTCTTGCCGACACGATGGGTGATCTTCAAGTAGTTGGAGGAATCAAGAAGCTCAATCACAAAAATTACAACACGTGGAAGACGTGTATGATGTCTTACCTACAAGGTCAAGACCTTTGGGAAGTCGTTGGTGGTAGTGAAGTTACGAAGCCCGAGCAAGAAGATGCTCAAGGAACCTTGCGCAAATGGAAGATTAAAGTGGGTAAAGCCATGTTTGCCCTTAAGACCACAGTTGAAGAAGAAATGTTGGAACACATACAAAAGCTAGAAACGCCAAAAGAAGTGTGGGATACTTTAGATGCACTCTTTTCGAGAAAGAATGACACAAGACTTCAACTTCTTGAGAATGAATTGTTATCAGTTGCACAACGAGATATACTGATTGCTCAATACTTTCACAAGGTAAAAACGTTATGCCGAGATATACTGATTGCTCAATACTTTCACAAGGTAAAAACGTTATGCCGTGAAATTTCTGATTTAGATCCTACAGCTGCTATTGGAGATACCATGGTAAAAAGAATAATTATCCATGGTTTGAGGCCCTAATATCGCAGCTTCGTTGCCGCTATACAAGGATGGCCAACTTAACCATCACTTGTAGAGTTTAAAAATTTGCTTGTTGGTCAAGAATCTATGGCCAAGCAAATGGGAGGGGTCTCGTTGAAAAGTGAAGAGGAAGCACTCTACACCAACAAAAGCAAAGGCAAATTCAAACAGCACGTCGGTGGTGGATCTAAAAAGTATGGTGACAAGACAAAAAGTCATCAAGGAGAAGGGAGCTCTCGTCCAGGGGGAGCTTCAAAGAATCGTAGCAACAATAAAAGATTTGAAGGTAACTGTTACAACTGTGACAAGAAAGGTCACATGGCAAAAGATTGTTGGTTTAACAAAAGGCCCGCTGAGAGCAATGCTGCTACTTCTAGTACAAAGGAGAAAAGCGAAGATGATTGGGACGCTGAAGCATTTTTTGCTATGGAAGAGGAAGAGTTAGCTCTCACAGTAACAACGGTTGACCGAATTGACTATGAGAATGACTGGATTGTCGATTCAGGTTGCTCAAATCACATGACAGGCGATAAACAGAAGTTGCAGAACCTGTCAGAATACAAGGGAAATCGCATTGTTGTGACAGCTGATAATTCAAGATTACCGATTACTCACATCGGTAAGACGGTAGTAGCACCTCGATATAGTCATAATCAGGTACCACTACAAGATGTTTACCATGTCCAAGGCATGAAGAAAAATTTGCTTTCAGTGGCACAATTAACATCGTCAGGTCACCATATTCTGTTTGGTCCAAGGGATGTGAAGGTATATCGTGATCTCAAAATCTCAGGACAGCCGATGATGGAAGGACGACGTCTGGAGTCAGTCTACGTGATGTCAGCAGAGTCAGCATATGTAGACAAGACAATAAGGAGCGATACAGCAGATTTATGGCACATGCGGTTAGGTCATGTTAGTTATTCCAAGCTAAGTATGATGATGAAAAAGTCGATGCTTAAGGGACTTCCTCAGCTTGACATAAGAACAGACACAGTTTGTGCAGGATGCCAATATGGTAAAGCACACCAATTGCCATACGAGGAGTCAAAGTTTAAAGCAAAAGAACCATTAGAGTTAGTTCACTCTGATGTATTTGGGCCCGTTAAGCAACCATCAATTAGTGGAATGCGGTACATGGTGACGTTTATTGATGATTTCTCCAGGTATGTGTGGGTTTTCTTTATGAAAGAAAAGTCTGACACTTTCTCAAAGTTTAAAGAGTTCAAAGAGATAGTTGAAGGAGAAGTGGGAAAGAAGATATGTTGCTTGCGCACAGACAATGGAGGAGAATATAGCTAAGGCGAATTCTCTCAATACCTACGAGAATGCAACATACGTCATCAGTATACTTGTGTCAATACACCACAACAGAATGGTGTAGCAGAGAGAAAGAATCGGCATATTGCAGAAATTTGTCGGAGTATGCTGCATGAAAAGAATGTACCCGGAAGATTTTGGGCCGAAGCTATGAGAATCGCAGCCCATGTGATCAACAAACTTCCTCAACCAAGGTTAGAGTTTGTTTCACCCTTTGAGAAATTGTGGAAAATGAAACCTTCAGTCAGCTACTTTCGAGTATTTGGTTGTGTATGTTATGTATTTGTTCCTGATCATTTACGTAGCAAGTTTGATAAGAAAGCAACTAGGTGTATCTTTGTGGGATACGACAACCAAAGGAAAGGGTGGAAATGTTGTGATCCTACGAGTGGAAGATGTTACACTTCACGCAATGTGGTATTCGATGAAGCATCTTCTTGGTGGTCCTCAGAAAAGGAGGTGTTGTCAGATTCAAAAGAATTTGAAGACATGCTACAACAGAAAATGGGAGAGTATATTGTCCAACTTCAATCAACTTCAGATGAAGTAGAAGACCTATGTGATGATGACGATGACGAGCAAGTGTTAGTCCAGAGTCCTTGGCAAACTGGTGTGTATCAACCAGATGTTAGATCGAGTGAAGTGGAAGAACCATCTCCACAATCACAAATCCGAAGGACAACAAGAGCACGGAAGCCAAATCCCAAATATGCTAATGCAGCCATAGTGGAAGAACCAATTGCAACAGAACCTGAGACGTTTGAAGAAGCATCACAGAGTTCTGAGTGGATTATGGCTATGAAAGAAGAGATCACTGCGCTTGAGCAGAATCAAACTTGGGATCTAGTGCCAAAACCAAGAGATGTGAAACCCATATCCTGCAAGTGGGTTTACAAGATAAAACATCGTCCAGATGGGTTGATTGAAAGGTACAAGGCACGGTTGGTGGCTCGTGGTTTCTCTCAGAAGTATGAGCTAGACTATGATGAAACGTTTAGTCCGGTGGCAAGACTTACAACCGTACGAGTCCTACTTGCCCTTGCAGCCAACAAAGACTGGAACTTGTGGCAGATGGATGTGAAGAATGCATTCCTTCATGGAGAGCTAGATCGGGAAATCTACATGATTCAACCATTGGGATTTCAAAACCAAAATCATCCTGAGCATGTGTGTAAGCTGCGAAAGGCACTTTACGGATTGAAACAAGCACCTAGAGCATGGTATGGTAAGATTGCTGAATTTTTAACTCATAGTGGTTATTCAGTGACACCTGCAGATTCCAGCTTGTTTGTCAAAGCTAATGGAGGAAAGCTAGCTATCGTATTGATATATGTGGATGATTTAATCATAACTGGTGATTATGAGGTAGAAATTCTTCAAACCAAGGAGAATTTATCAGTTCGTTTCCAAATGAAAGAACTTGGACAACTCAAGCACTTTCTTGGTCTAGAGGTTGATCACATACAAGAATGAATATTTCTCTGTCAACAAAAATATTCTAAAGATTTGCTAAAAAGGTTTGGAATGCTCGAGAGCAAGCCAATTTCAACACCGATGGAACCAAATGGCAAGATGTGTGCACTTGAAGGCAAAGACTTGGAAGATGAAACTATGTATCGACAATTGGTAGGTAGCCTGATCTACTTAACCTTGACTCGACCTGACATTTCTTATACAGTTGGTGTGATGAGTCGGTATATGCAAAATCCGAAGAAGCCTCATTTAGAAGCAGTTCGACGAATACTGAGATATGTGAAAAGTACAATAGATTATGGTCTTTTGTACAAGAAAGGTGAAGATTGTAAGTTAGTTGGTTATTGTGATGCTGACTATGCAGGAGATCATGACACCAGGAGATCAACAACTGGGTACATGTTTAAACTTGGTTCTGGAACAATTTCTTGGTGCAGTAAGAGACAACCAACGGTATCATTGTCAACTACCGAAGCTGAGTATCGAGCAGCAGCAATGGCAGCTCAAGAGTGTACGTGGCTGATACAACTAATGAGTGATCTACATCAACCAGTAGATTATGCAGTTTCGTTGTATTGCGACAACCAGTCAGCAATTCGTTTGGCAGAAAATCCAGTCTTTCACGCAAGAACCAAACATATAGAAGTGCATTATCACTTTATCAGAGAAAAGGTTCTACAAGAAGAGATTGAGATGAAGCAGATCAAGACAGATGATCAAATGGCAGATTTATTCACAAAAGGTTTGAGTATCAACAAATTTGAAATGTTTCGTCGTCAACTCAACATGGTGCAAAGAGGAAGAGCTGGTAATGAGGGGGAGTGTTAAATTGTCCAATACCAGCCCAAGAAAAAAAAATAAAAGCCTAACAATGTGTGGTTGCAATTGTGTGGTTTAATGTGTGGTTGTAGTTGTGTGATTTAAATGTGTGGTTGTTATTAAATAACAATGTGTGGTTGCAATTGTGTGGTTTAATGTGTGGTTGTAGTTGTGTGATTTAAATGTGTGGTTGTTATTAAACAACAATGGGTGGTTGTAATTTATTTAGATTTTATATTTGTGTGGCTTGTGTTTGTCTTGGTATTGTATATATACCCCCCTCCCTTGCATTTGTAAATCATCAAGTAGTAAGCTTCAATAAGCAATAAAAGTTCTAAGTTTTCCTAAGGAGTTCTTCTCTAAAGAGTGTAGTCTAGAGTGAAGTGTGAGCATTTGTGAGTTTTCCTAAAATCTAAACTTTCTTCTTTGAGTGGTAAAATTAGAGTTATCTACTCTAAGTTTTTCTCAACAGTATATTCATTGTCTTGTAAAAGGCAGCTGTCGCTGAAATTGTGCCAGAAAAGACATCTTTTAGCTTATTGTGTACTTTTTATAGTCAAATAATCATCAAAAAGGGGAAGGCAGTAGAAAACTGTTATCCTACATTTTTTATGCATATTTTTGGTGATTAAATAGAGGGGAATAAGAAATTCTAAGGGGAATGAAGAAACAGTAATTTGCATTTATGATTTATATACTTCACATTGATGAAATGCTCCCCTTCATAGTTTATTTCCAGTTAAATTTGAAGATTATAATCATCTGGTTTATCTATAGGCACTGGTGAAATTGATTGCAACCTTTTAGTCAGGCAGGAGGCCCATAAAAGAATAATATGGGCATGTTATTGGAACCCCTTTGGTCATGAATTTGCAACAGGTTCTAAGGGGCAAGACAGTAAAGATTTGGGCTGTGGAAAAAGCATCTTCAGTTAAGCAGCTTCTAACTTTCATGGGTTGGTCTTGACCGACAGAAATCATGGGATTCTTGCAGTTGGAATGGAGAGTGGACTCCTTTAACTTTGGAGCCTTCAAGTTGAAAGAGCTGATCTATTTGTACTGCTTGATCCTTTCATGTGCCATGTTTCTGCAGTTAACTATCTGGCCTGGAGGAACCGTGAGAATAATGAAAATTGCACAAGCCTCCAGCTTGCTTCTTGTGGAGCTGATCATTGTGTGAGGTAGGTTGTACGAGGTAATAGTTGACTAATCCAATAATCATATTTGGTTCTATAGGCATTTTTTCCTCTAATCAAATATAACATAACTAGAGACTTAACCCAGTTAATTCATGCAGTTACTCTTAAGAGATAGCATCCAATAAATTTGAGGTTCGAATCTTAGTATTTGCAATCCCTAGGCTGCAACTTCCATTGTACCAAAAAAAAAGGTTTGGAATATTTCTCTGTCAACAAAAATATTCTAAAGATTTGCTAAAAAGGTTTGGAATGCTCGAGAGCAAGCCAATTTCAACACCGATGGAACCAAATGGCAAGATGTGTGCACTTGAAGGCAAAGACTTGGAAGATGCAACTATGTATCGACAATTGGTAGGTAGCCTGATCTACTTAACCTTGACTCGACCTGACATTTCTTATACAGTTGGTGTGATGAGTCGGTATATGCAAAATCCGAAGAAGCCTCATTTAGAAGCAGTTCGACGAATACTGAGATATGTGAAAAGTACAATAGATTATGGTCTTTTGTACAAGAAAGGTGAAGACTGTAAGTTAGTTGGTTATTGTGATGCTGACTATGCAGGAGATCATGACACCAGGAGATCAACAACTGGGTACATGTTTAAACTTGGTTCTGGAACAATTTCTTGGTGCAGTAAGAGACAACCAACGGTATCATTGTCAACTACCGAAGCTGAGTATCGAGCAGCAGCAATGGCAGCTCAAGAGTGTGCGTGGCTGATACAACTAATGAGTGATCTACATCAACCAGTAGATTATGCAGTTTCGTTGTATTGCGACAACCAGTCAGCAATTCGTTTGGCAGAAAATCCAGTCTTTCACGCAAGAACCAAACATATAGAAGTGCATTATCACTTTATCAGAGAAAAGGTTCTACAAGAAGAGATTGAGATGAAGCAGATCAAGACAGATGATCAAATGGCAGATTTATTCACAAAAGGTTTGAGTATCAACAAATTTGAAATGTTTCGTCGTCAACTCAACATGGTGCAAAGAGGAAGAGCTGGTAATGAGGGGGAGTGTTAAATTGTCCAATACCAGCCCAAGAAAAAAAAATAAAAGCCTAACAATGTGTGGTTGCAATTGTGTGGTTTAATGTGTGGTTGTAGTTGTGTGATTTAAATGTGTGGTTGTTATTAAATAACAATGTGTGGTTGCAATTGTGTGGTTTAATGTGTGGTTGTAGTTGTGTGATTTAAATGTGTGGTTGTTATTAAACAACAATGGGTGGTTGTAATTTATTTAGATTTTATATTTGTGTGGCTTGTGTTTGTCTTGGTATTGTATAAATACCCCCCTCCCTTGCATTTGTAAATCATCAAGTAGTAAGCTTCAATAAGCAATAAAAGTTCTAAGTTTTCCTAAGGAGTTCTTCTCTAAAGAGTGTAGTCTAGAGTGAAGTGTGAGCATTTGTGAGTTTTCCTAAAATCTAAACTTTCTTCTTTGAGTGGTAAAATTAGAGTTATCTACTCTAAGTTTTTCTCAACAGTATATTCATTGTCTTGTAAAAGGCAGCTGTCGCTGAAATTGTGCCAGAAAAGACATCTTTTAGCTTATTGTGTACTTTTTATAGTCAAATAATCATCAAAAAGGGGAAGGCAGTAGAAAACTGTTATCCTACATTTTTTATGCATATTTTTGGTGATTAAATAGAGGGGAATAAGAAATTCTAAGGGGAATGAAGAAACAGTAATTTGCATTTATGATTTATATACTTCACATTGATGAAATGCTCCCCTTCATAGTTTATTTCCAGTTAAATTTGAAGATTATAATCATCTGGTTTATCTATAGGCACTGGTGAAATTGATTGCAACCTTTTAGTCAGGCAGGAGGCCCATAAAAGAATAATATGGGCATGTTATTGGAACCCCTTTGGTCATGAATTTGCAACAGGTTCTAAGGGGCAAGACAGTAAAGATTTGGGCTGTGGAAAAAGCATCTTCAGTTAAGCAGCTTCTAACTTTCATGGGTTGGTCTTGACCGACAGAAATCATGGGATTCTTGCAGTTGGAATGGAGAGTGGACTCCTTTAACTTTGGAGCCTTCAAGTTGAAAGAGCTGATCTATTTGTACTGCTTGATCCTTTCATGTGCCATGTTTCTGCAGTTAACTATCTGGCCTGGAGGAACCGTGAGAATAATGAAAATTGCACAAGCCTCCAGCTTGCTTCTTGTGGAGCTGATCATTGTGTGAGGTAGGTTGTACGAGGTAATAGTTGACTAATCCAATAATCATATTTGGTTCTATAGGCATTTTTTCCTCTAATCAAATATAACATAACTAGAGACTTAACCCAGTTAATTCATGCAGTTACTCTTAAGAGATAGCATCCAATAAATTTGAGGTTCGAATCTTAGTATTTGCAATCCCTAGGCTGCAACTTCCATTGTACCAAAAAAAAAAAAATACAGCATAGCCAATACTTATTTCCTTAGTTTTTATTTATATATCTATTCATTGTCACCCCCTTGCCGGTGTCCGATTGAAAGTTGAACATGTATACTTGTTTTGTCAACCAAGGGATTGAAAATGTTGGATACAAATCTTTTAGTAGACCCCATGAATTGAAAGCTATATAAGTTGCGTTATGACTGGGATACCTCGGCTGTTTAAGACTTTGATTAATTTGCTTTAAAGATTCATTTATAGTACCCTGCTTTGGCTTTGCCACTTAAATAAACATATGTGTAGCTAAATTGACAAAAGAGAAAACAGCAAGTTGCTCTTACCTCGGACGCACTAGTGTTACTTTTGAGGGTCTTAGTGTATTTTTATTCAACGAAAAGCAAAAACAAAGGATTCTCAATCTCCCACCCGCATGCAGGAGCTGTGATCAAAGTCCTAATAGATTACTTAGTCAGGGGCTTCGAAGTTAGAACATTGAATGTTGAAGGCTGGCTTGGCTGGCTGTTAAAGGTTAGGAAGTGCTCATTTTTGAGAGAGGCAAAAAGGTGATTCTTTCTTCTAGATATCTAATAATAATGTGTTGTTTGTTCACGTTCCTTTTATTCGATCACCATTGTCAACAACAACAACAACGGACCATATTCATTTGCCAATAGAATTTAGAAAATCCTTCATCCTCATTCTTGTCTTGAGCAGTTGCTAGTTGGTGCATCTTTCGCCAACTTTAGTGGTTGTTGGTTAATGTAACCATTGATATTTCCTGGAACACTTTCTCTGGTCCCCCTCACTTAGAAAATCAGTAATGCATTCTCATGCTGAAAGAGCAGAAGCAGAATTCAAATATATTCTATCGAGATTAAAATATATATATATATATATATTAAATATGAATAAAATATATGTATTAAACGTATCGTATTAATTATGTTTAAATATAGAGAAGTGAATGGCTTTAGTCGTTGGATAGCAAGTGGGCTCAAGTGAAATTGGACCATGGCTAGCTTGGATGGTCTAGCAATATATTAATTTTATATATTAATATATTATAAAGGCACTTGGCACTTGGGCACTTGGCACGTGCACGTGTAGCTAATAATTAATTTTTTAATTAATTATTTTTTGCTCGTTTTAGACAAGAGCTGGTCGGATTTTCCAACAGATAGATTTGTTCAGACAGATTCGTGTCTGAACAATATGCTGCCTGTTTGTTTCAAACAGACAGATTTGTTCAGACAAGTCTTGTATGTACAAGAAGCAGCCTATCTGTTTGAAACAGACTGATTCATTTAGACCAGTTGTGTCTGTACGAACAGACATGTAATAGCCTATAAATACTTCTCTGGTTTTCAGAAGTATACACACTGAAAAAAAAAAAATTATTTCATTTTTTATTCTCCCTCCTTATTCAAGATATTTCTCAGATTCTTCTATAAAGGATTGCTGCAGAAATTCTTTGTAAAAGTTTGATAGTTTTGTTATACACTGCTCAGTACTCAGTGGATTGGTTTCGTCAGTGCAATACGAAATCAGTCATTGGGCTTCATTGTATCCTCGAGGTTTATACGCCGGTAACTCCTTTGCACACCTACGCTGGGGGCGAATAAAACCTTAAAATAGTGGCATTGATATACGCCTTGAAGCCTTGTTCGTATTGATTCCAGAAGTTCTGTTCTAACAAGGTATTATTGTTTAGCATTTGAATGTTGGATTGCCGTTTGGAGCTTCGAATCATAGTGTTTCTACATGGAAACAAAGGGATCCGTAGGAGTTAAAACTTGTGAGACTTTAATTTAGGTCAAATTATGGTATTAGTACTTGTATTATAGTTAAAATGTGGATTTAGTCCCTCTACTTTAATTCGAAGAAATTTGGTACCTCTACTTTCGATATTTTGAATTTCAGTCCAATTTTAAACGGTGTCAAATTTTCACCGTTAAGTATGCTGACGTGACGTTGACTATGCTAACGTGGCGAGATTAGTCAGCAAAATTTTTTAGAAACTGATGACATGGATTTTTTTTTCACGTGGCTTATTAACTTGGATGATCAAATGATGTAATTAGTCCTTGTACTTATATCAAAATACGAATTTAGTCCCTCTACGATGATTTGAAAAAATTTTGATACATGTATTTTTGGGATTTCAAATTTTGGTCCAATTTTCAAAATATTAAAAAATAATTAAAAATATTCACATTATTAAAATATTAAAATATATTGTTTTTGTTAATATTAATATTTATTATTAAAATATAAAAATATTTATGTTTAGTTTAATAATATTAAAGATAGAAATATTTAAAATTAAAATATTAAAAGATTTTTTATTTAAATGTTTTTTGAATTAAAATTAAATAAATTATTTTTATTAATATAATAATTTATTGTGTTGAATCAAATATAAAAAGAGATAAAAATGAAAAGTATTCTCAAACAATCAGAGAGAATAAAAGGAGTGATGAGCTTCAAAGAGAATCTTGTCATACGTAGTCTGATCAAATAACACCATGTTTTTCACCCTCTCCTTTTGCTTTTTCTTTCTCCACCTCTGTTATTACAACAAAAAAAAAAACCAAAAACTCACTTCTTATCTAACTCTAAAAAGTAGAAAATAACTCCCATTAAAAATATAGTCAAGAAAACATATAGTAAAGAAAATGACCTTCTTTTTTTACTTGTCACCTCCAGACTTTGCTGGCTTGGAGGAATGAGGAGGGGCTATCTTTCTTCGAGGCCTGCAAAAGCAAACCAAAAAAAAAAAAACTAAGTTAGATACAATCTAAAGCAAAGTTGGTTTTAAGTTTTATTGGTATAAAAAGGACTGATAAATCTAGAAATATGAACATACAATTATTATATTTGCTCGAAGTGAAGAAAAAAATGAGAAAGAAAGGAGGCACAATTTTTGGGTGCCACGAGACAGAAAAAATGGGGAGATGGGGTTAGAGCTTTTTCTAACCCTAAGATTTGGTTGTTTGCTTCCCGAGACTTCCAAAGTCTCCTTACAATTTTTGTATTAATTTTGTCTTTGAAATTGTTATCTCTTTTAATATTTGAGGTTTGATTGATTTTCTTTGTTTGTTGATATTATTTGAGCATAACTTATAAGCCAAATAAATGTTACTGCTTTAACTTTTAATATTATAAATATTTTTAATATTTTACGAATAAATATTACTCTTTTTAATATTTGTATTAATAAAAATATTTTAATATTATTTAAAATATTATTATTTTTTCAAAAATTATTTTTCAAAACTGATTTTTGCAAAATAAATGAACCTTAAGATTAGACCAAAATTTGAAATCCCAAAAAATTCAGATACCAAAATTTTTTCAAATTATTGTAGAGGGACTAAATTCGTATTTTGATATAAGTACAGGGACTAATTACATCATTTGGTCATCCAAGTTAGTAAGCCACGTGGAAAAAAAATCCACGTCATCAGTTTTCAAAAAAATTTGCTGACTAAACTCGTCACGTCAGCATGGTCAACGCCATGTCAGCATACTTAACGATAAAAATTTGACACCGTTTAAAATTGGACTAAAATTCAAAATATCGAAAGTAAAGATATCAAATTTTTTCGAATTAAAATAAAGAGACTAAATTTACATTTTGATTATAGTACAGGACTAATACCATAATTTGAATCTATAATTTATGCATAATAGGTAGGTAGTCTATTAAACTTCTATAAACGTGAATAATGATTATAATTCATAAGAAACCACCTTAATTTCCCCTAAAGATCGAGACAGAGAAGGTGGCAAGCTCAGAGCCTTGTCAGCATCAACGTGACTCTCAGACAAGGACAAGGGTGATGGCATTGCAAAGTCACTATATATAACTCTTGTTTTGCTCTGCTTTACCTTACCTTAGAAGTCTTCATCTCTAATTATATTTCAAAAGCAAAAACAAAACTTCCTACTTTATTTTATTATTATATATTTTTTAAATGCGATAAAAAAATCTTTAAATTTAATATTTTTTATAAAATGATAATCATTTTCAAAAAAATATCTGTAAAATAATTTACCTATATCGATATCATGCATTTTAAATTTAATTCTCCAAATATTTTTCATAAATATCGAATATTGATTGGTACAAATTAGATTAACAGTAAATTTATACTTAATTTACAACTAATCAGAATAAAATTAGATAATTTAAAAACGGAATCAAAAGTACAATCCCACTTCTCAGCTAGCCACATGAGAATCAGTGTATTTTTCTTTTTCTATTCGTAACTTGAACACAATGTGTTTGGAATTACCTCACAGCAACATCTGATAAAATTATGGAACTTCAGTTTTTGCCAATTGCCATGTCTTTTTATCTGTTTCTGTTTTTGGCCAAGCTTTTTATAGTGTGAATACTCAGATAATCCCAATGTTAAGAGTAAAAGAAGAAGAGATGTCCCATTCAGAAATCAAATAATTGCTGCGGTAGAAAGTAGAAACCATGGAGAATGCAATGTATTTAGCCTTTATATACGGTGGAATTTGGAGTAGACTTCACTCAAAAATCTTTGATACAAGGATGGCTCTTTCCAACATGAAACAAGAAAGAAGCAACAATATTAGTGCCATTATAATATTTCTGGCAAATAAAAAGATGTGGATGAGTGAAAATGACGTAAAACTTGAAGAGCAAAGAAAATAGGGCAGAGACCAGAGGGAGAGACAAATAAAAAAAAAAAATGAAATTGTCTTATTAATTTCTTTATTTATGTCAAAATATGGATTTAATCTCACTACAATTATTTAAACACTTTTGGTACTACACTTTTTGGGATTTCAAATTTCAATCCAATTTAAAAAGTGTCAATCTTTCACTGTTAAATATGCTGATATGGACATTAACTTGTAGACGTGCTGTTGACCTTGCTTACGTGGTAAGCTTAGTCAGTAAAATTTTTTGGGCAGCTGATGACATGAAATTTTTTTCACATGACTTACTAACTTGGATGGTTAATTTGTGCTACTAGTTCATGTATTCATGTAAAAATACGAATTTAGTCCCTTTAGAATGCTTTGAAATTTTTTAATACTTGTGCTTTTTAAGATTTGAAATTTTGATCCAATCTTAACCTTCATTTGTTTGGCAAGAATTAGTTTCGGAAAATAATTTTTGAAAAATAATAATATCTTAAACTAAGAACATTTAATATTTAATATTAATATAATCTATTGATATTAAATACTATTTATAATTAAAATATTATATTAATATTTAAAATAATAATATTATTAATATATTATTTTATTAATATAAATATTAATATTAAAAAGAGTAATATTTATTAGTAAAATATTAAAAATAAAAATATACTATTAAAACAGTTATATTTTAGTTGGTTTATAAGTTATACTCAAACAATACCAACAAACAAACAAAAAATCAATTAAACTTCAAATACTAAAAGAGATAATAATTTCAAACACAAAATTAACACAAAAATTATAGGGAGGCTTGATTAAAGTGCAAAAGTTTAAAAACAAGTTGGCAAGCCACGCAAAAATAAATTTCACGTTATAGCAGCTTAAACAATTATATTAATAAAGCTCACCACGTAAGTAAGGTTAAAGTCACGTTAGCACACTTAATAATGAAAATGAACTCCGTTTAAGGGTTCGTCTATTTCGCAGAAAATGGTTTTTAGAAAATTATTTTTGTATTTTCTAATGTTTGTTTGGCAAAAAATTAACTAGTCAATAGAAAATTATTGATCAATGAAAAATGAAATATCTTTTTTGAAAATTATTTTTCACAATTTCTAGAAAAAATCTATTTATTGATAAGGCTACTCATCAAACCCGTGAACTTAATTTGACTCGAACCATATTATGAATATGAATTTTATGCCCGAATGTCCGAACTTAACTTGATTTGACATAATAAATTATTATATTAATAAAACTATTTTATTTAATTTTAATTCAAAAAACACTTAAAATATTAAAATAAAGTCTTTTAATATTTTAATTTTAAATATTTTTATCTAAATTATTATCAAACATTAATATTTTTATATTTCAATAATAAATATTAATATTAACAAAAATAATATATTTTATCATTTAAATAATAAATATTATTTAGTATAACTATTTTTATTTTAATAATGTGAATATTTTTAATTATTTTTTAATATTTTAAAGATTGGTCGAAATTTGAAATTTCGAAAAAGTATAAGTACAAAAAAATTTCAAATCATTGTAAAAAAAATAAATCCACATTTTGACATAAATACAGAGACTAGTATCATCATTTGACCATCTAAGTCGGTAAATTATGTGGATAAAAATCCATCTCATCAGCTTCCCAAAAAATTTTATTGACTAAGCTCGTCATGTCAACAAGTTAATGTCCAACAGTAAAAAATTGACACCATTTAAAATTGGACCTAAATTTTAAATCCAAAAAGTATAAATATTAAAAAAAATTAAATTATTGTCGGACAAAATTCGTATTTTGACATAAGTGAACAGATTAATAGCACAATTTGACCCAAAAAAATTTACATTCAAATTTCAGTAGAATTTACATGAAATTAAAGATTAAAAAAATATCCTAGAAATTATGACGAGAATAGATCGGACAAATTGGAATATGATACAAAAATACGACACGAACACGACGTGTTTAATATACACGAGAATAATAATAAACACGATATGATATGTTTGAACACAATTAATACAACACGTTTAATACATGTATCATATTCGTGTTTAAAATTCTGACATGTTAAATAATTTGTGTCCTATTCATGTTTACACAATTGATACAAAAAAAATATATATATAAAACACAACACGTATATACGGATTACCATATCTACATGAGAATAGAAAAGAAACAAAAAAAAAAAAAAAAGAGAATAATTCGGGATACAGCGCCCAGCACTACTGCAAATGGAAGTTTCTCACATCGTCAGCAATAACAGCATGGCCTACTTGGTGAAGTTGTTTGACAACCGTAAAGAATTTCCAGCAGAGAAAGCACACATGAAGTTCAAAAAATTATGACTACCAGTTAATATCTATCAACCAAAAAGTAAACCAATTATTCACCCACAATTTCTCTACAGAAAAATCTGTAATCAAGTGTGTTGAGTGATTACCTTGACTCCTTGGAAGTTGAGTAGGAGAATAGGGCAACAGGCAGAGTTTCTAAGAGGCTAGTGTGGATGCGAAAACAAATATTGTTGTTATCAAGAATACAACATCCAAGACGAAGGGGATAAATGAGATTAAGGACCTAAACTAAAGAAGAGTTCATTTATGAAACCAATAAAACTATCAATTGCATAAATCAGTTAGTACATAAGGCCAGTTAGTACATAAGAATGAAACTAATCAACTTTAAATATCAATGATGAAAAACTAGCAGAATTCATGGCAAGACACTATCAACAGAGATGGATTTTATCATTGGGAAAACCAGTTAGTACATAAGCCAGTCGGAGAGTGAATAAGAGCAGGCAGAGATCCTCATAAAATTATACAGAAAATGCAACTTCGCTAAATCAAACTATGAGATAAGTCTCCTTATTTCAGGCACCTAGTCTCAAGTATTGTTTTAGGTAGAGACTTGAACAGTCCATCAATATGGAACTCTTTTTCACGAAACTTTCCAAGTAATGGATCATATACAAGCTTCTAGCAAGAATTTATATTTGCACATCTAAGTCTCTGAATTCCCAATATCATAGGAACCCTGGTTCAAGAACAATGTAAGAAACACTTAAAGCTTTTGTTATTTGTATAACCATTATAAGTAACTGATATATGAACTGCAGAAAGCACACAATATAATCTTCAGATGACTTTCATTTCCTATGACAATATCAGCAATATGACATACACAAGATAGTAAAAGACCACCAGAGTTCCTTATTATCTTTCACAAATACATATCACAAACCAATACCAATAACAAAGCAGACATTAAAACAGATATTAAAGATATAAACAAAACCCTTCTTTCAAAATTGTTGTTGCTTTCTTCTTGACTGATTTATATTGGCTGTGAAGTTCTGATCTGTGGCTTGATGTTATCAGTCGGAAGTTGAGCAGATGCATCTGGCAATACTACTGCACCAGCTGCAGTCATGGTTTGGTACTGAGAAGGCATTGTGGGTGCCAGAGGCTGAGTATAGTATATCTGAGCATGAGCAGGATCTGTGAATTCGTAAGCATATGTGGCAACTGCAGCGGAGGTAGGTGCAACTGATTGTGATGGATGATGAATCTGAGAGTAACCCACATATTGTTGCTGATGTTGACTGTTTGGCACTTGAACCAGTTGCGGAGTACCAGCAGTTGTTGTTCTGTACACTCCTGAGGCAGCAGCCATTTCAGGTTTGGCAATAGGAGCATTTCTCATATGGTTGTATGCTACAGGAGGAGGAACCATGGTAGGATTGGGAGGAGTCTGTGGACGGCTAGATGGGAATGCAGTAGTGGCTTCACCAATACTAGGTTGCTGGACAGGCAAGTTGTAAGCTTGGGGTTGCCTAGTGGGCACATAATATAGGGGATATTGCTGATCAATCTGTGTGTGATGATGATGATGGTGTTGCTGTTGGGAAGGATATACAGGGTAATAAGCTGAGATTGGCACCGCCCCACTGGGGTGATGTTGAATGTAATGTGCTGCACCAGCATGTAAGAATTGATGTTGTTGTTGTTGTTGCTGTTGATCAAATTGGGCCTGCTGCAATATATAACCAGAATCTTGAACTGGTTGTTGCATCTGAACCCGAGGGTTTGTATTCAGATCAGAGATATTAAGCTTTGGATCAACAGGGTTTGCAGGAACCCAGTTAGTCCCAGATGACATTTGAACAACTGGATCTTGATAAATCACAGGTTTTTGACGTGACAATGGATTTGTAAAACTACTATCACTGCCCAAATTAAAAACAAACACACACACAAAAAAAAAAAAAAAATCTCATTTACTTTTTACAAGTAAATCCAAGCAGAAGTAAAGAATAGAAACAAATACAAGGATGATGAAAACGATACCTTGAGACGGAATCCGGAGAAGCCAAATCATGAGCACTACCAGACTTCTGTTGATTCTGAAGAGGCAAACCCTGAGGCTGTGACTGTGGGGGTGGTGGTTTCCTATACCCAACAGGACCCCCATGATCCGATCTCTCATCATCCGAAAAACCCCTATTCGTATACTCCCCAGGAACCACACCTGAACTCAAACCCACCCCACCACCAGAAACAGCTATGCCCACTGGCATCGGCGGCGATGATGACAAAGCCACAAACCCTTCATCCTGTTGCTTCACCCCACCACCACCACCAACACCAGCAGCAGCAGTTACAGTAAACTGAGCAAACTGTTCCTCAATCCCCACCAATTTATGCTCCTTCTGATCCTCGGCGTGGACTCGAATAGGAGGCAAGTTAGCAAGCGAAGGAGATGAAGAAGTTGAACCAAATGAAGAAGTGGTTTCAAGCATAGGAGAATCAGGAACCGAATGAACATCTTGAATTTTCAAATTCATATTCTTCTGACTCCCACTCCCTTCATCTTTCAAACCAACTTCAACAACATTTCCCTGACGATCATCATCCAATCCCAGCAAACAATTCACGTTCATCGCCGAATCCGAATACCCTCTGTTCAACAACCCTGCCCCATTCAACGCGTTAAGAAACCATTCATCGGACTTCGTCGAATTGTTAATAATCGGCCCAATTGATTGGGAAGAGGCCGGGGTCCCCTCCGGATTGAGAGGGAAAAGAAAGAGGCGAATACGGGAGGACCTGCTTGACGACGATGTTTGGGAACAAGTACGGTCGTATTCATCGATCATGTTCTCAAGGTCTTCGTCGGTTGTAACGGAGATGAGAGAGTCGAGTTCTTCGGAGGGAAGCTGGTACTTGAGAGTAAACGGGCGGCCGTGGAGAAGAGAAAGGGAGAGGCGGTGGTGGAGAGAAGCGAGGGAAGTGTGGCGGTCCACGACAACCATACGAGTGTCTCCGCCGATATAACATAAGGTTTTGTCGTGGGGACGAGGGAAGATGGTGCCTCCATAGCTGCACATGAGGCGGAGCTTTGAGTGGACAGTAAGGGGAGGAGCTGTGTCGTCCCATGAGTCCGTGTTGCGGGAGCGTGGCGAGGAGTCAATGGAGTCTGGATAGGTGGAGGGGATGATGGCGGCGGGGGCGGCTGCGGTGTTGGTGGTGGAGGAAAGAGGTAGAGCCGCCGCGGGTGGCGGAGGCGTGGGTTCCATTTTGGGGAATTTTTTGGAGAGAGAAAAAAAAAAGGAAGAGAGAGAGAGAAAGGAGGGGCATAAGGTAGTGGAAGTTTGATGCTCTTATTTGCATGCACTCAGCACCTGGTTTAAGTTTTGCCTTTGCCTAGCTGTTCTTTTCTTTTTTTTCTTCTCTTTTTTCATTTTAAATTGAGTTTTGGATATTTTATTTTTAAAAAAAATTCTTAAATTTTACTACAATAATAACAATTTTAATCCTTTTACTTGATTTTTTTTTACTGAAAGAATTGAATTTGTTAAAATTATTTTTTGGGGAGCCAATTGTTTTTGAGGGAAAAGCCGAAAAGGTAAACAAGACAATTTGAAATAAAACTGTGTACGGTCAAATGGTTTGACAGCTAGTTTACTCACTGATTGGTTCCAGTTCATGCTGTGTGTGGAAAAGTGTGGACTAAAGGGGGCAAGTTAGTAAATTCCAGAAAAAACCGGGATTCACATTCTGGGCTACCATATTTTTTACCTCTTCCATTAACTGTTTTTTACTATAGTTTCTCCGCAACATTTAAAATTTTTTGACTTATTTTATTTGAATGTTTTAAAAATATTGTTCCTTTTTAACATCTAATTCTTTTCTTTTTATATTCGATTTTTTTTCATGAATCTTTTATTTTTTTATATTAAAAATCATGATACATCAATTTTATAAAAAAAATAAATTTTTAATACAAAGTACATTAAAATTAAAATTCTTTTATTGCATAAAAATTAAATAGTGACAAGCAAAACAAAGACCAAAAGAGTAAAATATAAAGGACATTACTTTGTCACCTCACTTCCATTTCAAATCTTTTACGATTGCATAACTTAAAAATATTAGAAAAATGGGATTTATTTATATTAATATAAATTTAATTAGTTTTACACATTTTTATAATTTTTTATACTATTTATATTTGTTTAATTCGACCGTCGTATTTCACGTTCTATTCACTTAGATCATACACGTCGAATTTGGAGTAAATTAAAAATGTCTAACTATTTGTTCGATGTAAAAAAAATTTAATCGTTAAATATATATTGAAAATGACAATATTCTCAATCAATATGATAGAGATATCTGATCGATTAGAAATTTTACGTGCACGATAAGTACAATTATATTATTAAATCTAATGGATGCTTTGTTAAAATATAAATTATATAAAAAATTATGAAAGTGTATAAAACTAATTTAGTTTTATACTAATATAAATGAATCCCTCTTCAAAATATAAATAAGATTATATAAGTATTTTTTTAAATTCAATACATAGAAAAACAGGATTAAATCTTCAACCAAATTGTCAGAAGTAAAATTTCTATCACCAATCACCTAGCTATATGATGAAAAATACTGGTTTTTTTTCTCACAGTATAATTTTTTTTTTTAATTCTCGAAATATGAATGCTTTTGTTTTAATTACCGAAATCCGTTTATCTTTTAAACTGTTGAAAAATCGTCATGGGTCATGACGATTTCCCAACGTATAAATTTATTATTATTTTTAAATGATGAAGGCAAATCGCCATGGTCGATGGCAATTTCCCTTCGTCCTCATAGCGATTTGCTTTCATTATTTTAAAAATAAAATAAAAAAATTAATTTTATATGTTGGGAAACCGCCATTGCCCGAGGCGATTTCCCAACATATTTAGTTCTTTATTTTAAATATTAAATAATAAATTTTAAATAAAAATTATATAATTTATAATTTTAAAAAATAAAAAATAAAAAATAAAAAATTTATATAATTTATTTAAATTTAATTATAAAATATATAAAAATATATTTTTTAATATTTTGATTTTTTTGAATAGTGAAACGGACTTTCAGGCAAAATATGTATAACGGTACTATTGTTGATGTGAACTCTCTCCCGATGTACCAGATTAATAAAGACATTTTCAACGGCTATGACTAGAGGTGTCCATGGGCCGGGCCAAGGCCCGAAATTTTTTTATTTCCCTTGCCCAAGCCCATTTCAGGCCAGGCCCAGCCCAAAGCCCGTTTCACTATTTAAAAAATATTAAAATATTAAAAAAATTATATTAATATTTATATATATTGGGTTGGGCTATGACAAGTGTTTTTGTAATTCGGACCGATCCGGCCTAGCCCGAATTACTATTTATTAAATAAATAATATTTTTTTTATTTAACTTCAATTATAAAATAAATATAGAAAAGTATTTTTTATATTTATATCATGGTGGTCCGTTTCGTTCTAGTACCGGCACCGGTGGTAGCGGACGGAACGTCCCACTTTTCAACTAAACTGGTACACTTCATCTTTAATTCCTTCCGGTTGTGGTTTCGCCCTGTACCGTCCGTACCGGTAAATATTGGTCTGTACCTGTCAATATCGGTCCGTACCGGTTAATACAAGATTTTGATTTTTAAATTTTTTTTTTAGAAAAAAAAATCACTTATTTGATTTTTTAAATCAGTTTTAATATTTTTTGTCATGATAATTTTTATTTTTTTAATTATATTTAAAAATAAAACATGTTCATTAAATTAGGCTAGTGAACATAATTAATAATAATTTACTATTTTTTTAACAGTCTAATATTTATTTTACCTATTTGATGTTTAAAAAATTTAGATATTAAATATTTAAAATTTATATTTGCATAAAAACATATATATGCATGTAATTGGTGTATATATAATATATATTTTATTAAGAAATTTGAAAATAGGTTATACATATAGATATATGAAAAAATATTTGAAAAATATCGATAAATTCGAAATGGTACACCAAAACACACCGGTACCGGTACGTACCAGTACAAAAACAGTACGCCCACTGGTACGAAACTGACTACCTTGATTTATATAAAATTTTTAAAATTGTTATTATTTAAAAATCTGATTGAAAATTTTTTATTCGTAATGTCAATCAGATTTTTTCAAGTTGTATTATTAATAAATGGATCTCCGGGAGAAAGGCCAACCAAAGCATTGTGGATTATGCAGGAATGAAGGTCATAGCTAGACCTATCTACGGACCGAGTAGCCCGCCCGGCCCGGTAAGCCCGGATGTGTCTCGATGTACCAGATTGATAAGAACATTTTCGACAGCTATGACTAGAGGTGTCCATGGGCCGAGCTGAAGCCCGAAATTTTTTTATTTCCTTTGCCGAAACCCGAAAATAAAAATTATATAATTTATAATTTAAAAAAAATAAAAATTAATAAATTGTAAAATTTAAGTAAAATATTTAAATAATAACAATTTTAAAAATTTTAAAAATTATATAAATATAAAAAATATATTTTTATATTTATTTTATAATTAAAGTTAAATAAAAAAAATTTATTTAATAAATAGTAATTTGGGCTAGGCCGGACTAGCCCGAATTACAAAAACACTTGTCCCAACCCGGCCTAATATATATAAATATAATTTTTAATATGTCATAGCCGTCGAAAATATCCTTATCAATCTGGTACATCAGGAGAGAGTTCGCATCAACAATAGTACCGTTATACATATTTTACCCAAAAGTTCGTTTCACTATTCAAAAAATATTAAAAAAATATTTATATATATATTTTATAATTAAATTTAAATTTAAATAAAAATAAATTATATAAATGTTTTATTTTTTATTTTTTATTTTTTAAAATTATAAATTATAAATTATATAATTTTTATTTAAAATTTATTATTTAATATATTTTTTAAAAAAAAAAGAAAAGAAAATGTTCTTCATGAAGAAGAACTAAATATGTTGGGAAATCGTCACTGACATATAAAATTGATTTTTTTTTTTTTTTTAAAAAAAAACAAGGGAAATCGCTATGGTATGTGGCGATTTCCTTTGTATAATTTAATTTTTTTTTAAATGATGAAAGAAAATCGTCATTGGCCATGGCGATTTCCCTTCATTATTTAAAAAAAAAAAAAATTATACGTTGGAAAATCGTCATAGACCATGGCGATTTCCAACAGGTTAAAAAATAACCAGATTTCGATAATTAAAACAAAAGCATAGGTATTTCGAGAATTAAAAAAAAAGTTATATTGTGATAAAAAATCCGAAAAATACTTCCATAGTCTATTTTTTCTGTCTGTAATTTTCTTATAGATTATCAGATTTGAGCTTCAGTTAAAAAATATTACTGCTAATTATATAGTTATAATACATTTTTTTCTAAGTGATTATTAAAGATAATCAAAATGTTTGAGATAAAATGTTAAATCAAGTAAGTTACAGTTTAAGCTTGCGGAAAATGTTCAAGAAAGAAATATATAAAGGTTTTGATAACAGACAAATGATACTATTAGCTATTTGTTGATTCGGATTTTTTTCATTAATATTAATAAATAATACATTAAAAACAATCAACTTTTGGTTTACTATTATTATCATATAAATCATTAAAAATTGGTAAAGTTTAAGATTCGAATTTCCTCTCTCTTTGAATTTTCTGATATGTAAAAAAACATATTACATTCTAATTTTTTAATAATGATTTATATATGTAAAGAGTTCATAATCAGCGTTATATTCTATAAATGTGAATAATAATAACAAATACATTATTAATCATAAAAATGTATAGATTCTCTGTGTTACGCTCTTTTCCTTCTGCAACTTGAAATGAATAATATCAAAGACAACCTTATTTTTTCTAAAACAAAGAAAAAGAAATAAACCAAGAAATCATTTTTTTTTTTGTTTTTAATCCAAGAACAAGATTCATCACGATCTTTGAATATAACATTCATCTATAATATATATAAATTTTTTGATTGAGTTGGTATCAATATCACTAATCGAGTGACACTTATAAATAAAAATGAATAATATTAAAGACAACCTTATTTTTTCATAAATAATAAAGAAGAAAAAATCTTTTATTTTTATTTTTATTGAAGAGCGATTCAACATGATCTTTGAATATAACATTCATCAATATTATATATAAAATATTTGATTAAGTTGGTGTCAATATTATTAATCAAGTGACACTTGTAAATAGAAATGAATAATATTCAAGATAACCTTATTTTTCTAAATAATAAAGAAGATAAAAAACAAGAAATCATTTTTTTTTAATTGAAGAACGATTCAACATGATCTTTGAGTATAACATTCATCTATATTGTATATAAAATATATGATTGAATTGGTATCAGTGTTAAATCAAGTGACGCCAACTCAATAAGAAATAAACAAAAAAAACCAATAATAATATATGTGAAGTTAAATGTATATATGTTATTTAATTTTTTAAATTAAAATATTTTTTATAAAAAAAATTATTCACTACATTCACACAATAAATGATCATATTCTAATATATTAAAAATTGAGTTAAATAAGCAAATTAAAAAAATTTGATTTCAGACTAAAACTATAGGTCTTTTTATCTTAATATAGCCAAAAAAAATTATTTATCAAAATACTGTTCTTTTCAGATTAATTTTTTAAATCCGTTTTTTTTTAAACCAGTTGGAAAATCGTCATGGCCCATGGTGATTTCCCAACTAAAAATTTTAATTTATTTTAAAATACCAGTTGGAAAATCGCCATGGGTCATGGCGATTTCCTAACCATACATGGGCCCAGCCCATGGACACTTCTACCATCATGAGATAAAAATTATATATTAAAATTATTAATTATTAATTTTTTAAATTTATAAATTATATATTTTTTATTTAAATTTTATTATTTATTAAAATTGAAAGAAAAAAAAAAGTGAATCTTGGGAAATCGCCACCCACGGTGGCGATTTCCCAATGGGGGAATTCACTCGGTAACGATTTTTCAATGTAAAAAATTGAAAATTTTGAAAATTATAGTTGGAAAATCGTTATGGCCCATGGCGATTTTTCAACTGGTATTTTTTAAAAAATTAAAATTTTCAATTGGGAAATTGCCATGGGCCATGACGATTTTTCAACTGGTTTAAAAACAACGACTTTTGAAAATTAATCTAAAAAAAAATGGTATTTTGATAAATAATTTTTTTTTAGTTATATTTTGATAAAAAAACCAAAACTATACGGAGTTTAGATTTGGAAAATCATTTTTTTTTTTTGCCAACTATAGAAAATCAACTTTAGAAAACGCGTTTTCCTTCTTTTGAAAAGAAAGAAATTGAAAAATTGAAAGCAACCCTTAACTCCAAAATGCAAAACTTCTAAACTTACCCAAACCACCAAACGTAGCCTTAGCCGCAACTCTGGCTGACGCAATGATTCTGCACCTTTCATAAATTATTATTATAACGTAGAAATCCGAAGCAGAGAACGCAAAAGCGGGAAACTTATGAGCCACAACCACAAGGTCCACGCGCTGAAACGCGAATTGCCATTGGCCAGAGTGCGCGAGAACTCAGGCAGTGATTTGGCAGGCGGTGGTCATGTAGGGAAGTGATGCAGCGCTGTAAAGTAGCAGAGGGTTTAGCCAAATGCTAAGGCAACCACCAAAATCAAAGGATTATTAATTAAGATTAAGGTGGGATTGCTGAAAATTAAAAGAATCAGGTGCTTCCTGTCCTGTCCTTTGTTCTGATTTCTGAATTTTAACGTTTAACTTTCTAGAACTAGATTCTCCACGTCAGACTTCAGACCTCTACATGAGTTCTCTTTTTTTCCCTTTTTTATATAATAAAAAATTTAAGTACTTTTGTAAGTATCTCTATATTATTTATATTAATATTTAAATTTTTTACCGAATTAATATCAGAAATCAAGTCAATTCAACTTAATTGAGTAAATTAAACAAAAACAAAATTAAATTAAAATTAAAATTAAAATTAAAATTAAAAATATTTTATTTTATTTTATTTTATTTTTAAAATTTTTTTATACACATACATAATTTTTGAAAACTATCCATTCCTAAAAACTATCCATATCTAATAAAAACTACCTATTTTATTTATATATAAAACACTCACAAAGTGAGTGAAAAAAAAAAAAAAACTATCCACTCTTAAAAAGCTACTCATATATCTAATAAAAGTTATCTATTTTTTTTTTAAAGCATTCACAAAGTGAGTGTACATATTGAGTACTACTTATTTATGCATAACTTGTGTATTTGAATTATTATCATGAGTTAAAAAAATATTATTAAAATTATAAAAAAATATAATAATAGTAAGAATATTTTATTCTCTATATCTCTAATTGATTGTTATTTTTTGGGCTGTGTCAAAATTATTTTTACCTTTTTAGAATATTTATACTTTTTTATTATTCGTTACATATTTTATATTCTTTTATTATATAATATATATTTTTTTATATTATCAAAGTTATAGTCTAGCAATGTTATAAAAAAAAAAAAATTAACATAAAACATAGATATTCAATTTGAGACAAAAATAATGATAGTTTTTACCTCTTTTATATCTCTATGCAATAAAATTATTTATTCATATTTTGTGCATTAAAGTTAGCTAAATCTTTAAAATTTAATTCGGAATTATTAATTTCTAGTTGTTTTTAGGTTAGCTTTATTTATTTCTTTCATGATTAAATTAGGTAGTAATTTAGTTTTGTGTTTTATAGGTGCAAAGTGAGAAGGAGCTCCAAGATGTGGAAAAATAACAATGCATCAAACGAACCAGCCAGTCCAGAGCTGCAGCGTCAGAAAGCTGGCGTTACAGCTCAGACATCACACCAAAAAACCAGCAAGCTTGGCACTGCAACTCTAGCCTTACTGCCAGCATTAGCCACCATTCGAGAGGCCAGCGTCGTAGCGCTGGAAAGCTGAGGTCGCGGCGTCAGCTCGATAGTTTCTTGTGTGAAAAGTTTTTCCTCTCAGGCTTTTGGAGTATATAAATATGATCTTTTAAGACTAAAAAAAGAACTTTTTGGACTTTGAAAACCTAGTTTTTATTAGGGAAGAGCAACCACCAAAGCATACAAAGAGCTAGAAGAGATTTTAGAGGATTGAAGATCCGACAATCTCTAGTTTTTCTTTTCTTCCCTTACTCTTCTTATCTTTTCTTGTAATTTTAATGATGGTGAAACTTCATTGGTTTATGTTTTCAATAGCTAGTCTGAACTAAGTTAGTTTTCTAGGATTGTAATGGAACTCAACATGTAGTTTGGATTCATTCTCTTCTATTTTTTTTAATTTTAATGGTATTTGAGTTGTTTATTCAATCTTGTGCTTAATGCTTCTAATTGCTTGATCATTAATTAGATTGATTTGGTAACCTAAATAAACCTGAAAAAAGGAATTTTGTGTTTAGACATAGATTGAATAACATATGTTCATATTCATTTATCTAATTGAATGTATTGATTCGCATGTGAGATAGGAATATACGCTATCAGATTGAGAAACTTCCCTTTCTCATTTCGAGATAAGGCCAAGAGTTGGTTAAATTCACTCCCAGCTCGCTCTATCACTACTTGGGATAACTTGTCCTAGAAGTTTCTAGCCAAATACTTTCCCTCGGCCAAAACAGCAAAGATACGAAATGACATCACCTCCTTTATGTAGTTTGACAGAATCATTACATGAAGCTTGGGAGAGATATAAGGATTTGCTCCAGAGATATCCTCACCATGTTTACCTAAATGGCTACAGGTTCAAACCTTTTATAATGGATTGATGGGCCATACTAGAACTACTATTGATGCTGCAGCAGGTGGAGCACTGATGGGAAAATCAATTGATGAAGCATATGACTTGTTGGAGTAGATGGCATCTAATAACTATCAATGGCCATCTGAGAGATTTGTACTAAGAAAAGCTACAAGGATTTATGAGTTGGATATAATCAATGCTTTAACTGCACAGGTGGCTACATTATCCAAGAAATTTGACACTTTGGGTGTTCATGCCGTCCAAAGCCCGTTTATGACTTGTGAACTATATGGGGGCGGACATATCAGTGATCGATGCCCAACCAATGCTGAATCAATTCAATATGTTGGAAATTACAACAGGCAGCAAAATAATCCTTATTCCAACAACTACAATCCAGGCTGGAGAAATCACCCAAAATTTTCCTGGAGCAACACTCAAAGGCCTTTATCTTTATCTTCATCTTTAGCAAAGCAAACATTCCCTTCTGGTTTTCAGCCACAGCTCAAGCTCCTGCCCTATAAAAGAAGCCATTATTGGATGATATGTTAATGCAATACATGGCAAAAAATGATGCTATCATTCAGAGTCAAGCGACATCACTTCGAAATCTTGAGACACAAGTTGGCTAGCTTGCTAATGCCATCAACAACTATCCTATGAGAACTCTTCGAAGTGACATTGAACCAAATTCTAGGAGAGATAGAAAAGAGCATTGCAACACAATCACACTTAGGAGTGGAAAAGAGGTAGAAAGTGATAGCAAGAAGTGTCGAACAAGCAGCTTGAAGAAAAAGTTATGGGTGAAGAAGAAGTTGAAAAGGTTAATAAAAAGAAGACTTAGTGTTACCCACCACCATCCTTTCCTCAGCACCTTCAAAAGCAAATGCTTGAGAAGCAGTTCCAAAAGTTCCTTGAGGTATTTAAAAAGCTACATATCAATATCCCTTTTGCTGAAGCTTTGGAGCAAATGCCAAGCTATGTCAATTTTATGAAAGACATCTTATTCAAGAAGAAATGATTGGGAGAATTTGAGAGAGTTGCACTAATTGAGGAGTGTAGTGCTATCCTTCAAACGAAACTTCCACCAAAGCTCAAAGAGCCTAGAAGCTTCACCATTCCATGCACTATTAAGAATCAGTTCTTTGGTAGAGTTTTATGTGATTTGGGAGCAAATATAAATTTGATGCCTCTCTCTATATATAGGAAACTTGGTTTGGAGGAAGTAAGGCCCACTACAGTGACACTGCAATTTGCTGATAGATGTTACACTTATCCAAGAGGCATTATTGAGGATGTGTTGGTAAAGGTTGAGAAATTCATTTTTCCTGTTGACTTTTTTGTACTATACATGGAGAAGGATAGTGAAATACCAATTATTCTTGGGAGACCATTCTTAGCTACCGATAGAACTCTCATTGATGTGTAAAAAGAGAACTTACCATGAGGGTTCAAGACCAAACTTTTAAAGTTTTCAAAGCTATGAAGTTTTCTACTGAACTTGAAGAGTGTTTGGCAATCAATGTGGTGAAAAGTGCTATCAAGAACCTGATGAATGCTTTGAATGAGCTAGTTGAGGTAGCTGAAGAAAGTTCGAACAAAAAGTTCAAAGTGAATGAGTAGTGTCTAAATTGGGGAGGCAAATTTGGTCATCAAAAGTCAATCACTTTAGCTAACCCAAAATAACAATGAAGAATCAAGCCGATAACTATAAATCAAGCGCTTCTAGGGAGGCAACCCAAGTTTTTAAATCTCTTATTTTTTTCTTTAATTTTGCATTTTAATCCTTAGTTAGAATATTCTCATTATTTTTTTCTTTTCTCTCCATTTTCTTTTGTAGTAGCACCCACCAACTTTGAAGAGCATGATGAGGTCGAAGAAGAAGATCAGAGTTTCTCTCATAGTGCCTTCATCGATAGAGGAGTTTTCTTGTTCTTACTTTTTTATTTCTACACATTGAGGACCAAGTTTGTTTTAAGTTTGGGTGGGTCTTTAGCTTATCGGTTTCTTTTGTTTTGTGTGATTTTTTTTTTATTTACTTTGTTTTGAGTGTGTTCTTTTTAATATCTTTGCTATGTTTAGGAGTATAGTTTGTTTAAAGCTTGAGATGTATTTACTTATTCAGATAAGGCCTAATCCAATAATGAGATTTTGGTTATTTTATTATCTTGGCTCTTGGGAAAACATAGGCATGAGGATGTGATTTTTCAATAATTGAGCACTTGATCTCTTGCTTAGAATTGCTTTGCTTATTTGGAGACAGTTTAGTTGATGTGAATTTCGATTATGTCATGAATCCTAGAATTTGTTTGATTCTCTCTTGAGGCGAAATCCTAGACAACACTAAGTTGAGGAAATGATTTAGGCCATCTTTGGATCGTTTGAGCCTTTCTAGCGTACCTGTATATATTAATATCCTTAGTATACCCCATTGGGCCCAATTGATGTATCTCTTTTCTTTGATTTCCACATCTTTTAGCCTAACCTAGTAAGAAAAACAATGATTAACCCTCACTACATAGGCATGCGCATGAAATTGTTGCAGGAGATAATATGAGCCGTGTCTAATATAAGAGGAATGGTGGTGTTCAGAAAATTTATTCAAAATATATAAATATATATATATATATATAAAATGGTGAGGAGAAGATGTTGAACTCAAAAAGAGGTATGTGACTTGAAGTATTGAAAATGGCTCTTTAAGATCTTGGAACAATGTAAGTGTCTATGGGTGATTTGAACTGAAATATATCCTATATTCTACTTTTACCCTAGCCTTTAATTACAAGCTTAATAAAGTCCTAATGATCTTTGACAAAAGTGTTAGTCTACATTAGTGGAGAGAGTGATGAAAAGCAAACTTATGAGATTCTAGTACTAATGCGCATTTTCCACAGGCATAAACTTATTCGGATTGCATGCAATGATTTGTAAAGAAATTAAACACACACACTGGAAATCTATTTGAGCATGAGGCATACAATTGAATTGAATCATGAACTTGGATAATAGATGTGTTCTACCTTGAGCCAAGATTTTGAGATAACTTTTGAAGACATTTAAGGGAGTCATTAATTTAGTGCAATTCGTCTTTAGCTTTGTTTTGTTTATTTTCTTTTACTCGAGGGCTAGCAAAATCTTAAGTTTGGGAGTGTGATAACTCTATGCAATAGAATTATTTATTCATATTTTGTGCATTAAAGTTAGTTAAGTCCTTGAAGTTTAATTCGAAATTATTAATTTCTAGTTGTTTTTAGGTTAGTTTTATTTCTTTCTTTCATGATTAAATTAGGTAGTAATTTAGTTTTATGTGTTTTTGTAGGTGCAAAGTGAGAAGGAGCTCCAAGATCTGGAAAAATAACAATGCATCAGAGGAATCAGCTAGTCCAGAGTTGTAGCGCTAGAAAGTTGGCGTTGTAGCCCCAACATCACACCAAAAAACGGCAAGCCTGGCACCTGCAGTGCCAGGCTTGCTGCCAGCATCAGCCACCATCCGAGAGGCCAGTGCCGTGGCGCGGTATTTCCTTGTGCGGGAAGTTTTTTATCTCAGGCTTTTGGAGCATTATAAATAGGATCTTTTAAGACTAAAAAAGGACTTTTTGGACTTTGAAAACCTAGTTTTTATTAGGAAAGAGCAGCCACCAAAGCATACAAGAGTTAGGAGAGATATTGAAAGATTGAAGACTGAAGATCCAACAATCTCTAGTTTTATTTTTCTTTCCTTACTCTTCTTATCTTTTCTTGTAATGTTAATGATGGTGAAACTTCATTGATTTATGTTTTCAATAATTAGTATGGACTAAGTTAGTTTTTCTAGGATTGCAATGGAACTAAACACTTAGTTTGGATTCTTTTTCTTCTTTCTTTCTTAATTTTAATGGTATTTGAGTTGTTTATTCAACCTTATGCTTAATGCTTCTAATTGCTTGATCATCAATTAGATTGATTTGGTAACCTAAATAAACTTGGAAAAGAGAATTTTGTGTTTATACATAGATTGAATAACATATGTTCATATTCATTAATATAATTGAATGAATTGATTCGCATGTGAGATAGGAATATACTTACATGTCATATGTAACCAATTTAGAGTCTGAGCTTAATGAATCTCTCTTTAATTTAATTTTCATAGGAATATAGTGAATTGGTTGAAGGGATATTTTTATAAGAATATCGGAAGAGACTTATAAATACATTAGAACTCTAGGTTAACAACTCATTATTATCAATCAAGTTAAGAGAAAATAAGAGATTCAAATGAAGTGTCGAGGGAAATTGTAATCCTAAACTTTTCTTTATTGATTAATAAAGTTTCAAGTATCATACTTGCTTGCTTGTTAGTTTATTTTATTTTGTTTTTAGTTTACAATTTCTAATCGTTTGTTTAAATAAAAGTAAGTTGTTATAATTTTAATAGTTAACGAATTTTGTAACAATTCATCATAGGAACAATGCTCTACTTATCATTATATTACTTGTTAGCGATACGTGCACTTGCATGATAAAATCGACAACACTCTTACACATAAGAATTTGGATGTCATATACTATCAATTTTATGATCTAATTAAATTGACCCAACACGACTTTTCTCCCCTTCTTAACTTTATTAGTAGATGATTATGTGCTTCATACATGAATATGTATTTTTAAAAAATGAGTGTTATTAAATTTTTTAAATTATAATCATAAAATTAATGAATAAGTCTTTAATTATTTTATTAATAGAGTTTTACATTCTTTGATACTATAAATTTTTTAATTTTTGTGAAATTAAAATTTCTCAAGTTAAAAGAATATCTTAATTATAAAGTAAAATTTTCATCAAATTAAATCAAAATTTGAAAAAAAATATAACTAATCTTGCATATATCAATACAAAGATATTTTGTTAATAGAAAAACAAAAACAATTACAACCAATTAGAGAAATTGATTTAAAGAACTCCAATACTGCTCTTAATTTCAAAACCCATCTATCATAATTATAAAAATTAAAATATGTATATACAATATTCATTCAGATAAATGAAAAGAAAAGACTTCTTTGAAATTTATCACTTTTTATTGTATAACTTGCTTGACTAAATGGCGCATATATATATATATATTATAGATTATATTATTCTCTTTAATTTCACACACACTTTTAAACCCCTCTAGGATGCCCCATTTTAATTATCATAGGATTCACTTAATAATCATGTTAAAAGTTAAGATAGACGTCCAATTCTAATCTAAAACCAATTGCGATAGATGGAGTGACTCTTGTTAAATTTATGTGGCCATGATGCTTCCAATTCAATTAACGAAAGTGGAATTTACTTTATTACCACTCTATTATTATTATTTTTTTTTTTGGTTTTTTTTAGGAAAATCATATAATTATAGTTTGGATCTTTTCGAGTTATAAATTTAAATTTTTAAAGGTTTTAGATCGAACAGTCTCATGTTCGATTCATGCCAGGTTCGAATATTTTTCGAGTTTAATTTTGTTTGGATTCAATTTTTTTTTTGGTTTTAAATTTTTAATTTTTTTAACTAATTTAAATCGGTCCAAATTCAATTTTAAATTGGTTCAGGTAGATTTTCGGTTCGATCAATTTTTTTTACCTCTAGCCTTTCTCTAGTTACAACAATAGTTTTAGTTTCATTCTCCTTTTAGTGTGGGTGTAAGCATAACATAGACAACCTTTCAAATTGAAATTAAGAAATGCATTTTCTTCTGCTATCTTCGAAAATTACCACTATCGAATTGGTTTAATTTCACAAATTCAGAAGCCAGTTTCCTTAGTATTCCATTTGTAGTAGCATTGTTAAACCTAAATAAAACCTTAACATTGTTAGATCATTGGACTAGAAAACTGAAAATATTAAGAAAGAGTTCCAAGGTGTGTATCAATACCACTTTTCTTAAGGTTTATTTAACCTTATCAATTATTTAGTAGGTGTGTATAAGGATTGCAAATGATAAACTTCAAGAATACGATGAAGTTTAAAGACAGATTGCGTTTTGTACTGACGAAACCTGTAAACATCTAATTTTGTCCAGGCCCTTAAAAAAGTACGATTTTCCTTCAATCCCTAGTGGAGTCGCTAAGCCGTCTTAGCGGTCGCGAGATCGTTAGGGGCTCGGACAAAATTAGATGTCTACAGCTGCCCCTCTTTATCTATTGCTGAGAATCAGGAATAAGACAAAAACAAATAGACAACGATTTTGTCTGGGTGTGAGGGTTATTCTAGGAGGAAAAGTATTGGTTTCAAAATTAGAAAGAGAATCCAACAACTTGATTCAGTTTAAAATAAAAATTTCGGGTTTTGCTTGAGAAAAAAATACATTGACTGTAATACCAAGGCTCGACTCATCTCAAGAAAGCGAGTTCAATTTGGGAAAAAAAATACCTCGGTGGCAATCCTGGGGCTCGAATTTGAAAAACGAGTTCGATTTTAAAAGAGAAAATAATATCACCACTCAAAGTTTTGAATATCACCAATGAAAACAAATCATCGTCACCAGAAGCTTTAGGTGTCACCACAAAAGACTTGACCACGAAAAATTCTGGATACCATCATCAGAAGCTTCCGATATCACCACTGAAGACTTATGTACATAAAATTTTGGATATCAACACCAAAGATTTGTCATAATAAAATTTCGGATATCGCCACCAGAAGCTTTGGATGTCACCGCCAAAAACTTGACTACGGAAAATTCTGGACATCACCACAGAAGTTTGGGATGTCACCACCAAAGACTTAACCACGAAAAATTCTAGATATCACTACCAGAAGCTTCAGATATCACCACTGGAGACTTGACCATGGGAAATTCTGGATATCACCACCAGAAGCTTTGGATGTCACCACCAAAGACTTGAAAAATTCTGGATATCATCAACAGAAGCTTCGGATATCACCACTAAAGACTCGAGCACATAAAATTTTGGATATCACCACCAAAGATTTGTCATAATAAAATTTCAGATATCGCTACCAGAAGCTTTGGATTCACCGCCAAAGACTTGACTACAGAAAAATTCGCATATCACCACCAGAAGCTTCGGATGTCACCACCAAAGACTTGACCACGAAAAATTCTGGATATCACCATCAGAATCTTCAGATATCACCACTGAAGACTTGACCATGGAAAATTCTAGAAATCACCACCAGAAGCTTCAGATATCATCACTGAAGACGCGAGCACATAAAATTTTGGATATCACCACCAGGATCTTTGGATATCACCACCAAAGATTTGTCATAATAAAATTTCGCATATCACCACCAGAAGCTTTGGATATTACCACCAAATACTTGAAAATTCCACTTTAACATTCTTCATTTTTGAAAATTCATAATTTGAAATGAGTCATTCAAAATATTTTCTATGGAAACTCTCCATTTTATAAATTTCTCTATTGTAATTTTTTGTGTGTTTCTTTTCTCATTTTCCTGCCTCAGGATTTTTCTTCTTTTCCATGTATGCAATTATGTGGATGTAAATGCTCTCAACCAAGATGCAAGCACGCATCCTATCCTAATGATTGCAACATAAATGTTCATTACCAAGAGAAAAAATGCAAATGTCTTCCTCAATTGATGTCACTGTTCCTTACAAGATGCCAATGCAACTATTAATTACAAAGATGCAAATGCCCTTACAGATTATCTTTTAAAAGATGCAAACTACAAGAATACAAATTCTAGTATCACATTTCAATCATGCAAATGTGATAATTCGCAATTTCTTTCTTCAAAATTTACAATCTCAATTGATTGTTTACATGTTTATGCAAATGATCAATAGACGATGTAACTGTAGTTACCAATCAATAATGAAGATGCAATGGTCCTAGAAATGATGCAATTTCTCAAGAAAGCCAACAAATGATGCAAATGCAATGGTAACAATAATGCAATTGCTCATTGAATGGTGTAGGTGCAAGTGCACAATGATTCATATGCTTATAAATGCAAGAATCAATAATTATGCAAATGTGCGTAAAATGATGAAATGCAATACCCGAATGATGCAAACACTCATGCATTGTACAGATGCAAATAACCCACATATCATGCAAATGACTCATGAATGATGCAAATGCAAAGATCAACAATGATGTTATTACATGTGAAAGGATGCATGTGCAAACGTCCACGAATGATGCAGATGCTTTGTGAAATGATGCAAATGTAATAATGCATATGATCAAGAATGATGCAAGTCTAATGATCGAAATGATGCAAATTCGATGATCGTAGCCTTTTAAAGCTCCCGATTGGTTTTCTCTCAAGTTTGGCTTAGCCCTTCCAATTCATTTATTTTAAATCTTGTCTTTTGTCAAAATACCATTTTCATCCATTTTCTCAAAATGTCCTCCTTATTGGACAAAAATATTTTCATTGTTTTTTTATTTTTTTTGAAATGCTCATCAGGCGAAAACTTATGAGCCAAAAATATTGCTCCCACAATATGTGATATTCAAGTCTCCTGAAAACTGATGATCTTTGTTAGAAATTTTTTTACTCTATCAATTTGGCCTTTTCAAGTCGAATTGAGGGGCTTGGTGCAAAAAGATTTCGCTTGATCCAAGAAAACTTCACAACAAGAGAGATATATGCCCCTTCTAGGCTCACAAATGAAACAAGTTTTATAAAACATGAATTACTCGAAGATCAAACAAATTTGACATTATTTTAGCTTCCAAATCATGGCATTTGACAAGCATCAAGGTTAGCCAGGATATTCAAGGTTGGAAGGTCAATTTGGAGGGGAAAAACAGGTTTAGTTTTCGAAGTCAATCCTCCAAATGAGAGCTAATAGTTTGGGATGGTTGGAAATTCTTAGATGTTCTTCGATTTCTTCAAAATGACTTCCTCTTTTGTCATGGCCTCGGCAATACCATAGGTGGCATCAAAATTCTCTTATTTTACTCTAGATTGCCCATTTTTAGGTTTTCACCCTAGAGTCACATTCTTTACATTTTTTCATTGATTGCTTCATCATGCATTTAAGAAACTAAAACTTATTCAAAAATAATAGTTTTAACCAGGAAATGAGACAATCATTTCTAAAATTTCTCCAATAATAAGCCTTTTAGTTCAAATAACCATGCTTGATAAAAATAGTCTTTTCAAGGTACGTAATGTAGGCCAAGGTTCGGGGTTCAGAAAAAAGGATAAATAGGCCCAAAATATGTGTTTAAGAGTAATCGAATCAAGGATCATTTCATGAAGAAGATTCCCTTCGAAAAACTTGTCATTCGTAAGTTTTTCTTTTCATCTTTTGGTTTTTGCTTCTTTTTTGCTTATTTGTTTTCTTTTTTTTTTTTGTTTTAGGCTTTGATTTCGCCATATTTTCTATCTTTTTTCTTTGGTTTTTTCTTGTGCATTTCCACTTTGATAGAGTGAGCCCGTACTTATTTGAGAGCTCAATTTGCTCATTTATTCAAGGTATTCTTTTGAACCAAGACTCAATTATCTGTGATCTTTGAAAAGGTCTATCCTCGTATTTGCCCCCCGGTGTGGAGGGTGATCCTTGATCCTAATTCAAAGAAAAAAGTATTCATTAGGCTCAAAAGGGGTAGCAAAAGGAATAATTTCAATAATTGCGAAAGGATGATGAAAGATGGTCAATTTTCATCTCGAACACATCTAATTAGACTGAAGAGTCATTCCTTAGAGCAAAAAATGTTGAAAAGGTACCTTTCTCTTCTCGAAACCATCTTGAGTTTTGTAAATGCATGATGTCATGCTCATTTTTTTCATTTTTCTTCTTTTTTTGATTGATGCATGCCCCAAATTTCATGCATTAATTAATTTCTATCCACCACATATCCACCATGTCTGCAAAAAAATGCCCCATTTTGATTAGCCATACAAATGGGAATTCATATGATAGTGCAATTAATCTTGCAAAGAGTATTCCAAGTTCCATCCTCGAGGTTTGAAACAGCTAATTTTTATATTGGGTTGTTCGAAGTGACAAGAAAGAATATGGTCCAAAATAGGTCTTTCTGGGGACATAGGATAATCTTGTTTAGTCATTGTGCCCCGAGATGTGAATCATAAATGATTTTTGGGAAATGATTGAAGAATTTATATTTTTTTGGTACTGGAAAAGATGTGGATGGTTTTGGCACAATTTTGGCACAATCTTGACACATATCAAATTACCACGTTCTAGATTCTTGAAAAAAATATTTCATTTGTTTGAGTTTCCAGGGAGCTCAATTTTTTTTCAAAAAGTTCATTCCATTGTTCATTACCTAGGCCAAAATTTCCACCTTTTTTATTTTGTAGTCATCATGGTTTATGAAATTTAGAATTCTTCTTTCTTGAAGCATTAGGTCTTTCAAGTGGTCTCGATTCAAAGGATTTAGGCATGGGAAAGCCCGAAAGAGAAGTGTGAGGGTATTGGCTTATTACTAACAATGATCATCAATATTCTTGAGACTCTCCATTATTTCTTAATGTTAAAAAAGTTAAAAACACATTATTATTGTTCAATTTTACAAAATAAAAAATTTCCTCAATGTTTGTTTTTGCAATTTCAAATTATTGCTAAAACACAATATGACACAAAGTTTTTAAAACTCAAAACTTATTTATTTCATATGGATGTCAACATAAGACAAGTGTTTTCTTCATCATGAGGTATTTCAAGCAAAACTACATACATAAAAAATTCTCCTATTGACATGCTTTCCCTTAATCCAAAAACCAGTTATCCCTTAATGCTCCTTTTAACCTTGTATGCCTCTCATTATAATATCCTCATTTTTCCTGTCATGATCAGGACCATGTTTTCCATGACACTTGGCTCTCCCTTCTTCGAAACTTAGCAAACCAGCTTTGATGAGATCCCTGACCTTGTATTTCAAAGCGGGGCAGTTTTCTGTTGAGTGGGCTTGATTGTCGGAATGATAATCGCAACACTTATTAGCCTCATATCAGCTTAGGTTTGAAGGCTTTAGAGGCTCCAATTGCATGGGTGTTAGAAGGTGATTCTAAATAAGTTGAGGTAGCAAATCACTGTACGACAGGAAAAAGCGACCTGATTTCTTTCTTGCTTATTACACCCTCTTTGATTATTCCCATAGGTATTCGGTTGATAGACAGATGTGAATGCTAATGCGATTGCAGGCATTGGTTGGTAAGGATAAGAACCTTAAGAAACGGTTTTTTTAAATTTCATAAGCTGATGGATCTGTTGTCCCATTATATTTTTCAAATTCTATGACTTTAAACTTGTGTGGAATCACTAAATCTGGAACCAAAGTGAGTTCACTTGCATTAATACTTCCAAATACGTTCGTGCTTTCCAATGCCTTGAGCCTTTCTTCTAGCAGGTTATAATTATACTATGCCCCCATAAACTTTAATTGTTTAGTCACATTTCCCTTCAACTTTTCTTGTTCAACATGATTGTAGATACCTATTTTTACCTAGGCCCCTAAACAAGGCACATTTTTTTTATAAAATTGAGTTTCTAAATTTACCTTAATTTTTTGACCTAATGTTTGGACACTTGAAGTTGGTAAGGTGGGCGAACCCGGTTTTGATACTTTGACATGGAGAAGTCAACATTGAAAAAATCAAAGTGAGAAGAGTCAAAATGGGAAAAGTCCAAGTTGACAAAAGTTAAAGTCAAAGTCAAATAGGAAAAAGTCAATTTTGGAAAATCAAGATTAAAAATGAAATTTGGATGTTTAAGAAGTAATCTTGATAATTGAAAAACCATGATTAAACTTGGAAGGTCGAATCAAGAGGAAAAAATGGTGAAAAGTGGAGGAAGTTGGAAGCTTATTTTTTTATCCAAGTGGTAGCAAATTTGGTGGAAGATGGAAGCCCACTTTTTTTAGTTTACCCAAGTGGTAGGATTTTTAATGGAAGATAGGAGCTTATTTTTAAGAAAAATCCAAGTAGTAGAAAGGTGGTGGAAGATGGAAGCCCATTTTTCTAAATTCCAAGTGATAGGAAAATTTGGTGGAAGGTGAAGCCCACTTTTTACTAAGGATCCAATGGGTAGAAAGTTGGATAGGTGTTGGGAGCCCAACTTTATACAAAAATATGGAGAGCCCAACATTAAGAGTCCATGTAGGAAGATTTTTTTGGTGGAAGCCCAAGCTTAAAGTGCATGTAGGAAAATGGTAGGAGGAAGAGGGGTGAAAAAAGAAACCAATAAAAGTTGTAGGAAAATTGTATAAATAAGTACAAGGTAAAGTTGTAATAAAAAGGAAGAGTGGAGGATGCTCTTGGAAGGCTAAATGGTAAGGTAGTAAATAAGTTAATGAGTCATAAGAGTAAGAACATGACTCATCATGTTGGTACATGAGTTGGCATTTTTGGCCAATGAGAGCCATTCTTGGAGACCAAGTTGGAAGAGGATTGGCTAACCAATGGATTGTGAACTTAATGAGGAAAGGATGAATCTCATTTGTGGGTGAATAAGGGCTTGCCATTTGGCTAAAAAATAGAAGAAACTAGAAGCTTGAAGAGAGGAAGGTAGCGGCAAAACAAAAGGAAAAAAGAGAAGACAACCCACATTCTACAAGGATTCGGCTATTTGGCTTGGAGAAGAAAAAAAAGGAAAAAAAAGAAAAAAAAAGGAAAAGAAGAGAGAAAATGAGTAAAAAGAAAGGGTTTTTGAGGTTTTGGAAGCTAAGGTAGTTCTTCTTTCCTTATTTTCATTTCTTTTGATTTTGAGTTCTTCTCTTCTCATGTTTGAAAAATGCTAGAAGGTTTTAAAAGATGATCCTTTCTTCTCTTTTCAAAACCTATAAAATATTCTTCAAAATGCTTTCTAAAAAATTTCTTTTCATCTCTTTTAAAACTTTTAGCTTTTAAAAATGCTTCTTGTTTTTTTTTTTTTTCTCTTCTCCCATTGTTTCTTTGAAAGTAGCACATATTTTGGTTTTTTTTGCTACATGTTGCTCATGTTGCTTTCCTGATATTGGTCTATTGTGGTGTATGTTGTTTGGTTGATGATATTTTCTTTCTGCTTTCCTTTTGAATAAAGAAGTTATGATTTGATGATCTTAGAATTTCTTTCTAAGTGATGGTTGAGCCGGATTAATAATCCATGTGGCCAAGTTCTCATTTTCCTAAAAATCATTCTCTACCTTATCTTGTTTACATTTTTGCTATCTTTGATTTTTCATGTTTGATTGTGGTTTATTGTGGTATATCTTTGATGTGATTATGTTGATTTTCTTCTCTTTATAAAGTGGTTATGAGCTTGATGATCTTGGAGCATTTAGGCTCTAAGTGATAGTTAGGTTGGATTAACCATCAATGAGGCCAACTTTGAGCCAACCACTTTGTTTGCTTAAAACAATTTTTAAAATGATTCCCAATAGAGTTTGGTTTGGATAAATCAATAGTCCATGATCAAAGTCTTGTTTTTACTAAGGTTGGGAAAATTAAAGTCTTAAAGGTTGGATATGGAGATTATGGATTACATGAGTCACATGTATTTCTTGGAAAATAAAAAACTATTTTGAGACCAATTTAAAGTGGGTTGGCCGAACCATATGGGAGGGTTCAAAGTTGGTTTCAACTTTTTTTTTTAAGGTTTAGAAAATTGGTTTTGATAAAACGAGTTTTGGGTAGTTAAAACGAGCTTTTAAAATGAGTCAAAGTTTGAGTTTGGCACTATCTATTAAAATTGGTTTACAAAGTCATTTTGGTTGGTTTTCATAGTTTAAAAATGATGTTTTCAGAATAACGAGGTTTCGGTAGTTAAAACAATCTTTTAAAACGAGTCAAAATTTAGGTTTTTACACTAAGAGGCATTCGGCCAAGCCTTGTTTTTCTCTAAATTTTTTTGCATCTTTTGATTTCTTCGGTCTTTCAAACATTGCATTAAGGTTAGTCGAGGAGCATTCAGATTTCCAAACAATGGCATTCGAATGCCTCTCATTTTTTCAAGTTAATTAACCTAAACTTGCTTCAAGTCTATCCGAATATCTTTTCCATAAGTATTCAGATATCCCCTTTAATTCGAGCAAAAATTTGTGCCCAATAATCTAATTTTTTGTCTAAGTCCGATTTAAGCTTTTTTCAAAGGTGTTAGGATACTTCTATAGGTATTCGGACGCCCTCTCTTCAAGAGAGAAACACATTTCCATAATGGTCCTGTTTTCATGCATTTTATACTTTCAAAAAATGTTTTCAAATTTGTCATAAAAGCGTGTTTTCTCGGTTTCATAAACATTTGGCGAGATTAATTTCTTAGTCTTTGCCTGGTTTGCCAGGGAGATTAGAAAATTTTTCAATGCACATGTTTATGAAATCATAAAGTATGATTTTTGTTTTTACTCGGAATTACATACGTGTTAGGCGAAGGAATATTTTTCTAGGCTTTGCTAGGTTTGCTGGGGAGTTCGATTAATTTTTTCGATGTTTGCCAATTATATAATTTCAAATAAAAATTCATAAAAAAGGATTTTCAAATTAGTGTTCGTATGATTTCTCGTTTATGATTTTTAATGATTGATATGCATATTATGATCTTCATTATGCCATTTAATAATTATTGTGGATATTTATTGTTTATGTTATTTTATAATTATTGCTTATAGTATGTTCTTAATTATGTCATTTGATGATCATGTTAATTATGCCATGTGATAATTAGTGTTTATATTTCTTCTCTTATGTTGGCATATTAATAATGTTTGCATATTTATGTTCATTTTTAAATGAGTTTCAATGCATATAAAAATTAATGGTTTACTAATAAAACAAGATAATATTCCCGAGTTAAAATAATTATGAGTTCCCTGCTGAGTCTGCCAGGGAGGATATCATAAATTATCATTAACAACGGAACATCTTTTTCAAAAGAAGAGGATGATACGGATGTTTTTAAAATAAAGAAAAATTTCATATATTGTTGGGTTTGCTGAAAAATATAGAAACATTTTGTGTTAATAAATTTCAGATCATTCTTAAATAATATGATTGTTTTTAAGGGACTTTTATCATTAAATACCGAATTTAAAACCAACTTTTATCGAGACTTAAGATAATGCATGATTAATAAGTTACCGTTTTATGCGGGCGTTGTGGGGATGCTAACACCTTCTCTGCACGTAACCGATTCCTGAACCCGTTCTTATTTTTCTCTGGTTTTAAACGCAGACTTTAAAATTGGTTTTTAAAAGGATTTTAATAAATTTTAAATTTCTTTACAAAAAAAAAAAAAAACGGTTTTAATAGGTTATTGATCACACCTAGCAAAAAAAAAGAAATAACAAGATCGATGGCCACCCCCGTTTTTCGAGGTTATTCAAAACCTGTACTATTTATGATGACCAATTATCTTTCAACCCCTAACGTCATTTAGTGGTCGCGAGATCGTTATGACAATGCTCATCCAAGTTTGAAATGACAACGGGATTGATCGAATTAGTCCTTAGATTTGATCCTTCTGGTCCATGGCTTTGTTGTTGTTGTCCTACCAATGGGTGTGTACAAGTGAAAGGTATTCCTCCTATTGGTGGTACTACTTGCGAATATGCCCCTTGAGAAGTTTGGTTGTGGGGTCAGGTAAATCCCAGTGGATGTGGAAGATTTTCTCTAGGGCCATCATTTTGAGATCTTGACTCATCCCTTGCACTGGGATTTTCAGCAGCTCCTTTTCCTTTAGCCATACTCATCATTAGTTCCATCACCTTAGCAATTTGTCCTCGGGCCTCCTCCTGATCTCTAATTATCTTTTCTTGCATTTCCTGCTGAGCTCGTTCCATTTTATCTATTCTAGTTAAACGCTCTCCTTCCATGATCCTAGTTTGGAGTAGGTGTTATAATGGTGCTCGGTAGTTCTTATACCTCTGATTTGAAAGATAAATTTCTTCAAAAACTCTTAAAGCTAAGCCAACTTCTATTTTATCTCGCAAATACGTTTCATGATGCCAAAGCCATGTATGTCATGAATGCAACATGATGCCAACACGATGCATGTAAAGACAAGCAAGTTAATACATAAATATATATAGAGAAATCATAATGATTGAGTAAAATCGATGGAACAGTCTTTATTAAAAGATTTTTTTTTTTAATTTTTTAAATACAATACTTGCTCTTTGAATTTGATCCACGTATTTTATTTTTTGGAACATGGGTTTTTTCTCAAAAAAAATTAAAACTTATTCAAAAATATTAAATTTTCAAAACAAAATTTTTCATCAAAATTTTTGGGGCAATAGGTCTATTATGCCTCTGGTATCCAAATGTTTACTTAATACCAGTGGCCTACAAATCGTAATTAATCATAAAGTAATCAATAAAAGGTAAGAGGTGTTCCTCTGTGTGTTCCTAGTAGGATGACTTCTAAGAAACTCGGAATGGCTCTACCTAGATGGCTCCTTATGGCTCACTACATGAGGTTTGGTCAAGTTCTAAAAGGTTCCCAAATTGTTACTCACTGTCGTCCGCAAGGACTAGTAAGGCACCCCAATCCGAAGAAAAGGGTTCAATTTGTTAGAGTATATTTTCCTAGCCCATGCAGAGGATCAATCACGAGAGCTTAGGTACTTTATACCCCGGAAGTGTTTTGCTAGCCCATGCGTAGGATCAATCACGAAGGCGTAGCTACTTTAATTCCACCTAGAAGGAATGGAGCCCAGGTATAGAGATCATGTTATGCAAATGCAAATGCACGTGCAAAGTATGTGGAGAGGAACAAACAAACCTTTTGCCCTTATTCTATAGCCCTTATTCTAATAGCCCCCAACAATTTATTAAAATAAGAACAGATAATGTAAAGGACAAGAAAGCAATAATAACATGCACGTAAATGAATACATCCATGAATTATCTAAAAATAAAATATTTTCTTTTTATTTAAAACAATAAGGGAATCATAGCTAAATATTGATTAAAATCGACAAATAAAGATTTTGGATAACACATGATTAACTTTAGACCTGATTCTCGAAATTTCCTCAGTGGAGTCGCCAAACCGTCTTAATGATCGCGAGATCGTTATGACAAAACCAATTAACTAAGCATTAGTGACATAAGACAATATTATTGGACTCTAAGTTTTTCTACTACAAAATGTTATAGAAGAAATATTAGACATATTTGGAAAAGATGAGAGCTTGATCACAACTTGTTAGGTGTTTTTTTTTTTTTTTTTTTTTTTTTTTTTTTTGTAATAAGAAGAGTTCTTTTTAAAGATAAATAATTTATATTTGTTCAGACATAACTACTAGAACATAACTATCTATTTTTATAGACACAATTATTAGCACATTGCAATTGTTAATTAATTATCGATTAATTTAAAAATTAAACTTAAATTAAAATAATAATTTATTATTTAATTAACTGTAATTTAACCTAAACGTAGCACGTGCCAAGTGTTGTAATTAAATAATATATAATTAAAAATTATATATTATTTATTTAATTAACTCAAGAATAATCAAGGCTTAGAAAACCTAATCATGGTCCAATATTGCACTTAATCCACTTTTATCTAACTACATTGCACTCGCACTCGCACTCGTGTTTATTTAAAAGACTATATTCCTTTTATTTTTTTTTTCAATGTGGGATTGTGTCTCACACTCATTATTATTGAAAATGTTCAACATTTTCTCCCCATCCTCATCCTCTCACCCTCTTATTGGAACCACACTCCTCATTTGCCATCTATCATCTACTCTTCTCTCCTCACTCAAGCTTTTCCCAAAACTCCATTCTCCTTCCTTGGCCACCCCTTCTTCCAACTTCTTACAATCTCGTTGATATGCCCAAAATAATCTATAGGATTTAGGCTAAGGAAATTAGCCAAAAGTCCAAATTAGGCCCAACTCAATTCAAGTAACTAATGTTAAACTGGGTTAAAATGGATTAGTTAATAATTAATCAATTAAAGGTAATGGCTCTGGTTAAAAGTCCAATCCATTAAGGGTCTGATAGCCGTAAGAATTAAAAGATGATTGAAGAAAGGAGATAGTCTATAATCATGTGGGCCGAACCCAACATAGAAAAGCCTGAAATAGTCCAAGTCAAATAGGACCCTATGGTAACTAGTCTTTGCTGGAGAAAATTCAACATAAGTGGGTAGTTAATAACAACTACCAATGGTTATATGTTTATGCTAGAAGAATATTCAAAACAAGGGTAAAGGTAAGGATAAAATTAAGGGATCAAGGAGAATTCAAAGTGATTGAATTCTTAACGATATGAGATGTTACTGAAAGGGATTAGTGCTGGAAAAAATTTAGCAAATGGTGGAGATATTCCACCTTCATCTGGAGCACTTATTAACACTCAGGTAGAGAGTAATTTAGCTTGAAGGTAAAGAAATTAGAAGTGGTTGAAGCTGATTTTCAGCTAACAGTTACATGAAGTAGACAATAGCGTGTTAAGTAGTTTTCACCCATTATTGAGCATGTGAAAGCAAGGAAGTTAGTGGCACCAGTTAGCTTAGGAATTTTCTAGAATTTTGTTTTCTTCATTCGTGTATAAATTGAAAGATGTATAAAGTGTTCCAGAAACCACAAACACAATGTAATTTCAATTATCTTTTAGCTTTATTACAATTTATGTTACCTTTTAACGCAATTGGCTTACCTTTTAGCACACTATCTTTACCTTTCATGCAAATAGGAGTACTTTTAGCTTAGAAAATTTATCAAGTTTCCTTCCTAGTGTTGCCTATTCTCGCTCTTGATAGAGGTATCAAGGGTGAGAACCCTTTATCTCCTGATTAGTCAGACCACAGTAAGGACTTCCTAAAAAATCAACCAACAAAATATGGCATGCCTAATGGGACGATTTGGAAGATAAAGCCACGAAGAAGGAATCTATTTGTCGATGATGAGACATTTTCAGAAAGCAAGGCAGAAGGAGAAAACTTGCAGAACATTGCTAAAAGGATGTTCAATTGGCTGGAGGTGATAAGCAACTTGTCACGGTAAGTAAGACTACACTAACCACTGTTTTTCAAGATGTACTTGTGAATACATGTTTTAGTGCTAACGAGATATGCTATAGATCAATAGTTCTATGGAAATTGTGTTTGAGAGGCAAAGTCACACTTTAGTTGATGCCATGACCATACTCAAACGGAATGTAACTCATTTTTCAAACAACCTTTCAACATCCTCTTAAATATATCAAGCTCAACCTCTTAAGGTAAATGATGTTCACCAACCTCTTGCTAAAAACAGGGGACATGGGCAAAGGAATGAGCCTTTAGGATAAGAGGGTATGTCTTGGACATCGAAGCTGATAGATCTTTCCGTTTCTAATCAACTACATTAACCTGAACCTTCTATGGCAAATTAAGCTAATGTTCACCAACCGATTGTTATAGATAAGCTAAATGGGCAAAGGAGTACTTGTAGGACAAGAGGGTATGTTTAAGATATTGAGTCGAGAGACATGGGGAGCCTAACTCAGGTTAGTGGTATCCCAAGTTCAAGCCAGAACCCAAACCTTTAAGGCTTAGAATGTATTGATTAGAGAATGTCAAGTAAATTCCAAGCTTGCAAAGTTTAGAGGTTAGAAACTTGAGAAATGACTTAGGTAGAAGTAAGAATCCGATACATGAATATAGATATCAAGTGGTGAGACAAGAAAACTTACTGCCAAACCAACAAATTTTTATTCTGTATCCATGTATGGGAGTTCAACCAACCTTGGGCCAACTTTCCACTACATTAATTCGGAAGTTCAGTGGTAAGACAGGAAAGCAATATGTTAAATCGGCTTGTGGTACCAGAACCATGTATAGGAGCACAATTAAAATTAGGTCAAAGGGTATGCACTAACCAAAGACTTAGTGATAAATCGATCTCAAAGTCAGGAACTTCTGTGCATCAAGTAAATTAGGGTTTTGGCATGATGTCAAACCTAGGGTAAAAGACAAAGGTGAATCAGGGACTAGGATCATGAGTTCAAGTGAACCAAGACTTTGCTAAGTAGCCAAATACAAGCCATGGTAGAAAAGTTGATGGCATTCAGTGACATTTATAAGGAGCTCAAGGGGACTTCCCGAGGCTAAGTCACACTTGGGAACAAGTTAACCATGCTTATCAATAACCTAATCAAGCTTGAGGGTAACATATTCTCAAAGTCTTCTACCTAACAATAATTGAGGGCAACGTACAATAGTACAACCTCTAGTGGCGCAACCACTAGTAGGCTATCTTGGGCAAGGCAATGTTCCGGTGGGAGTTCAACCTCAAATGGACTAGATTAAGAGAATAGGTTCAGAATTACATGCAAGATTACTTTGGCCAATGATTAAGGTCAATTCTTGGACCTACTTATAGAAAACCTTATCAGGATTGGATAGATGCATGGAATCCTTTGCCTAAAGGGTATAAAACCCTAGAGTTCACAACTTTGTCAGGTGACGACAGTCAGTCCACCTTGGAACAAATAGAGAGGGTTATTATTAGATATGGTGATGCAAACGATTATATAAAACTTAGATTGTTTAGGAATTCCTTGACAAGCATAGCCTTTAATTAGTATATAGGCTTACCATCAAATTCGGTTAAAAGTTGGACACAGCTAGAGACTATGTTCCATGCACAGTTCTATAGGATTGAACCTAAAATTACAATGCAGGTTCGGTAAAAATTAGGTAGCACTATGGAGAAAAAGCTAAAGATTATATTGTTAGATTTAGAAATGCTAAGGCTAAAATGCAAGTTCAACTGCTTGAAAGTGAGTACGTTAGTATGGCTAGAACTGGTCTTAACTTTGAAGTTAAAAAGAAGTTTGAAGATAAAGAGGCTGTTGACTTATTTAAGCTAGCTACATGTGTATGAAAATATGAACATTTATTAAAAGAAGAAAAACAAAGGAAGAAGATCTTCATATTTCTTGCCTACTAAGGTTCATGTAGGAGAAATTGATAGTGAGGACGAGAATGAGATAGAGGTTAGTGTAGACACCAGTTTTTGTTCGGGTATTTTAATTTGGGCCTGGACTTTGAGTAGGATTTGAGTTTTTAAGATCCAATTATTTTATTTATTTTTGGACTAATTTTGATTTGTATTTTGAAGGAAAAATGAAATTGAAAGGAAGAATCAGAAATGAAAAAGAAATGTGTAACAAGAAAACTTCATTTGAAACTAGGACCCACTGTAATCAAAATGAAAATTAGAATTTGAATCCAAAACAATTTCTTGACAATTATAAAATTAGAGTTTGATTTAAAAGATGGAACCCAAATCCTACAAAAATTGAAACATTTTGGAGAACACCTCTTATTTAAATAGATTCACAACAAGGGAAAAGAGGGAACTCGAATCACAACACACAAGAAGCAAAGCTGAGAGCAAATATTTTGGAGGGTTTGATTCAAAATTTTTAAGGCTTCGGGTTCCAAGAGTTATTTTGAAAATCTAAACGGTGAAAGCCTAGGGAAGATTAGAGGAACGTTCGGTGAAAATTATGAGGTCATCTAACGGTGAAAGACGGTGGATCAAGGGGTTAGAGGTCACGACTTTAGATTTAGATCTATGGCTCTTGGGTTTGATTTTGGGAAATCTAACTTGATTTTGAAGTGAGGAGGTCGAAAGAAAGATTTTGGTGGATTTTGGAGATTTTTGGACACCAGAGGTGGTGGCGACGGTGGTACCCGACGACGAACGACGACAGACAAAGTTGGAATCTGGAATGCTGAAGAACAGGCGATGGCTGTTGGTTGGCAATCTAGAGAGAAGGCAGAGGATTTTACACCATAGTGAGAGAAGGAAAATCTAAAAATTAAGGGAAGAGTTGATTTTAGGGATTTTATAGGCTAAACAAAACGGAGTCGTTTTGAAGAAGATTTTTTTACCCGTTGCTTGACCAGCGCCTCGTTCCAACCCGACCCGGATCCAGTTGCATGACCTGTTTTGCTTCAGCCCACTCCCTAAAGCCAACCCGCTTGCTTTGGATGCTGTTTGATTGAGCCAAGCCCAATTCGTGTGGTATACTTCATTCATTTAATTGTTTGATTATTTTATTTGTTGAGCCACTGTTATTTATTTAACTAACGTTTTTCTTTGTTTGTCCATTTTACTTTTTTGTTAAATTATTGTTAATTTGTATTTGTCTTATTTGCTAATATTTTTTTTATTATTTAGTTATGCATATGTTTTTATTTTTTATTTGATTTGTTTAGAACCGTTAGATTAGATATTAACTATATATTTTTTATTTGTTGTCCATTTCTAATCAATTTTTATCCATTTATTTACTTGATTTTATTTTATTTATTTTTTGTAAATTATTATAGATTTTTTATTTATCTTTTACTTAAATATATATTTAATTAATTTATTGTTTATTTATTTCATGATTAGGGTAATTGAAATTGAATTAGGTAGATTCTTAATGATTGATGATTATTTAAGATAAAATGCCTTAGGTAAGTTCTAAAATACAATTAGGACAAATAAAGACCATTTAGATAAGACCAGTTTAGGATAATATGTGATTAATATGGTACTATCTCTAGATAGGCATTGTGGGGGATGCTAATCCTTCCCCACACGTAACCGAACTCCCGAACCTAGTTCTGAAACGTAGATCGAAACCTATTCTTTTTAGGGTGCCTTAGTCAAGCTTAGGATTACTTTAAAAAAGATATATTCATATAGGTGACTAATCACACCTAGCAAAAAAGATTAGTGGAGACTCCATGATTTGCGTCTAGCATGCTGAATTCGTATTTGGCACGTTATGACAGTTTCGCGACTCCACTGGGGACTTTAGAGAGTCGAGCCATAGGTTAGTCACATGTTATCTTTGGTCATGAATTTTGGTCTTAATTATTTTATTTGTAATTATTTTATTGGATTTCTAACGTTTTTAACTTTTTTTTCTCTCTCTTTTTTAGTTTACCATTTTGTAGATATTTTTGTGAGTCAAGGTTTGCATTGTTCCTTCACACACACCACACTGGCATAAACATAAGCCCTCTACCATGGCTCATCCTGTTAGAAGGGGGTAAAGTAACTACGCCTTCGTGGGGTGATAACCTCCGTATGGGCTAGCGAAACACTTTCAGGGTGTCAAGTACCTATGCTTTTATGGGGTGATAACCTCCGTATGGGCTAGGGAAATACTCTCACCCAAGTTGGACCCTTTCCGGTTAGAGCCTATAATGGGTGAGGATTGAGGTGCCTTACTCATCCTACATGGATGAAGTATTGGGGACCATTTAGGCTAGTCAAATATCTTGAGCCCAGCATATAGATAGCACTTAAGTGGCCAACCTTAGGATAGAGCCATGCCAACCTTGTTTAAATAATGACTCGAAATAGGACACATGAAGGAATGTTCTTGCTTTCTGACAAACTTTTTGAATTTTTTGAATATTATTTATATATGTATTTAACTATTGAATTTTGTGAAATCTTTGTGATTTTTTTTTGAATTAACTTTATTCTTTCACTTATTTTGATGCATTCTCATCATTTAAGTATTTTCTTACATATTTATCATGCATCCATGTGCATTTCATAAAGACATGAGACTTAAATGTTAAAATCTTGGTAACGAAGGGTTCAAGGATAACTCAAACAATCAAAGATCGTGGGGTATTCCTACAACACTTGCCCACAAGCTAAAGCAATGGCTAAAGAACAAGCTTCAAGGATGAATAAGATGGAACAGGCTCAAGAGGAAATTAAAGACCAGTTAAGTGCAATGATGGAAATGATGAGGAGTTTGAAGGGGAAGAATAAAGCAGATGAATCCGGTTCTCAGGAGAAGAACCAAAATGTGGATGAATCTTTGTGTCCACCAGGTTTCAACCCTTCGCAGGTTCAGATGTCTCAACAGGAATCTCGCAATATGCACCGTTCATGAGGGGATTCAACTATCCATATGCTCAACCTCAGGGCCCGGGATATACTATTAATGTCCTTGGGGCAAAGACTGATCCTGTCCAAGTTCCAGACTTGGATGATCCCAAAGAGCAAGAAAGACTGAAATTAGTTGAAGAGATTGAGTCTCGTAAGATGAACCTGATTGAAGAAAGACTTTGGGATATTGAGGGGTTAGATTTATATGGTTCTATGGATGCTGAAAGGCTTTGTTTGGTACCAGATGTGGTTATCCTGCCCAAGTTCAAGACTCATGATTTTGAGAAGTTTGGTGGGACCAAGTGCCGCATATCTCACATCACTATGTACTGTCGAAAGATGGCTGCTCACTCAAAAGATGATAAGTTGCTCATCCATGTCTTCCAGTACAGTCTTACAGTACAGTCTTACAGTATGTCCCACTAGATAAGAATCGCGTCGGTACTTGGAAGGAATTAGTAAAGGCGTTCATTAATCAGTACAAGCACATTGTTGACATGGCCCCTGATCGTTTGTCATTGCAAAACATGGAGAAGAAGCCCACAGAAAGTTTTAAGGAGTATGCTCAGAGATGGAAGGATGTTGCTGCCCAAGTCTAACCACCTCTCACTGAAAAGGAAACTATAGTTTGTTTGTAAGTACCCTCGAAGCACCATACTATGAAAGGATGATTGGGAATGCCACCAAAAATTTTGCAAACATGGTAATCTCCGGGGAGATAATTGAAAATGCTATAAAGAGTGGGAAGCTTGAAGCCGAAGAGACATCCGATGCAAAGAGAGATGTGGCATCTAAAAAGAAAGAAGTTGTCCAAGCTGTGACTTATGGAGGGCAACAGGTAAGAGGTTTTCCCTTATATCATCCATACCCCATGTACCAACATTATTACCCCACCGTAATAATGTTGCACCAGTACCACAACCAAATTTCCATCCAAACTTTCTTTCTCAAACACCTATCCCTTTGTCTAACCCTACATCTATGTTTTCAGTTAGACCTGCTACTAAGCCAAATAATCCAGTGAGTAATCAGAAGAGACAACGAAACAGTCGAGATAGAACTCCTATAGGTCCAATCCCAATGTCATACACAGAATTACTCCCATGGCTTATCCAGGACCATCTAGTTGCACCAATATATTTGGAGCCTCTAAACCGTCCTCACCCTGAGAGTCATGATGTTAGTGTTACTTGTGATTATCACATTGGGAGCTCGGGTCATTCCACAGAAGAATGCGGAGCTTTGGAGCGAAGGGTGTAAAATTTAGTCAAACGGGTCTATTAAGTTTTGATGAGAGAACAGAACCAGGTGTTTGATGGAAAAAAGACTTATATGGAGAAGAGGTTGTAAGAAGATATTTGAGTTGTTTGTTATCCTTAATTTTTTTTTTCTTTTTAAAGTAATAGTTGCCCAAAAAGCATTAAGGATGTTGAGACTTAATTTATTTTTTAGCATTTTAATGAATTAGCAATTTTAATGCATTTTTATTTCCTCTTTCATTTATTCTATATTCCTTTGCTTTTATATATTTTGTCTACCCTTTCAATTTCACCCATTTCAAGTTTCGAAATAATGAATGTGAAGACAATCATGGCAATAATTTGAGATTTAATTTTGAAAGTTATATCTATATTGGTGAGCTTGAACATATATGACCATACTTCGCCATTTAATTGGTTGAGATTACTGTGGTAAAAAAAGAATATGAAAGTTGATACGCAGTTTTGGCATGATTGAAAGAAAATTAGTGGAATTGCTTCACAAGTATGATGAATTGTATTAGAGTTCCTTCACAAGTATATGAATTCCTGATGGTGATTTCTGCAAGCTTATCATTTTTCAATAATTTTTTTTCAATGAGAATGTTTAGGTTTGAGATGATAGATGGTCATCTTTCTTTTATCCTTCACATAGCGAAAATCATCCATTTGCTATCTCTTTTGAGCCTTTGAAATTCTTTCAAAAACCCAACCAAGGATCACTCTCCACATTGGGAGGCAAAGTTTAAAAAGAAGTTTGGTCACAAAAAAAAAAGCAAAAGTTGTACGATATTTTTGGGGCAAAGAAAGTTCCCCTTTTGTGAAAGAAAAATGTTAAATGATTGTTGATGAAAAAATGAATGATGATGGAAAAAGAGTGTGTGATGAAGGAAATGAAAAAGTGATTGATGAAGAAAAAAATGAAAAGAAAAAGTAATGAAAGAAAAGAAGAAATGATGAAAAGAGCTAATGTAAAGACTGATGTTTCAAAAAATTGATCCTTGGTCTGCAACCCTTAAACACATGTTTGAGCCTATTTATTCATTCTTTCATAACCCCAAACCCACGCCTACATTACATATCTCTAAAAGTCCATTTTGATCAAATGTGAATGTTCGAATTGGAGAATCATATATTGAATTAGGACATGCTTGTGGTATCATTAAAAAACAATGAATATTAGATGCTCGAAGACAACTCCAAAGAAGAAAAGGCTTGTAACACTTTGATATGCTCAATTGCCTCTAAGAAGATTGAGGCGAATACATGATGGGAAAATTCTGTTCTTGATACTTGGAGAATGAGAATTGGTTGAGAAGAAACTTTTCTTGAATCACATGGCCATCAGAGAGAGTATGCATTTATTTGTGGAGTTCTTATGGAGATAAAAGCTTTTTCGAGTGAAGAATTATTTTGAAAAACATGAACGAAAATGATTTCACAAACATGGTGGAGAAATACTTCTTTTGAACAGAAAAAAAAGAGAAAGAAAGAAAAAGAAAGAAAAGAAAGAAAAAAGAGCAAAAAAAATGAGGATTCAAATTGAAAACCCGAAAAGGGCAGTTTGAGTCATAGAGGGTATCTAAGTTGAAAACCTGAAAGGGCCGCTTAGGTATAAGGAAAGTAAGTGTTGCTTGAAGATTTCTTTGGGGGCATGGTTTGGTCTGATATAACTCAAAAAGATCAAGAATGCCGATTGGATTGATTTTTGAAAGAAAATCATGGATTAATTTCAAGATTCTTGACATATTCATTATGTGGGGATGTTGATGTCCCATCCAAATATCCTTGTGAGAAATTTTTGATTTACAATTTTAATTTGACAAATTTATTCTTTTCCCTTCAATGATAAAGACCTTTGTCTTCAATTCACTTTGCTTCTTACTATTTTGTTGCCAACTTTGCATCCCCATAATGAATAAAGGAAATGTTGATGCATTGCATTTGTTATGAAATTGGAATGATGATTGATAAGTTAAGATAATAATCACAAAAGATTCATGCATTACTTTGAGAAAAAAAATAAGGATGATATTTTGGGGCAAAAAGAAATAAAGATTAGAATCAGGAAGGGGTAGAAATGTAGACACATGGGGCTTCTAAGCTAAAATATACACTATGGAAATGGACAAATGCTGCATTTGAGAATGAATAAAATCGAAAAAGGACTAGTCCGATGGATGAAACTTGTTAGCTAGTTCTAAAGTTACGTGATTCAAAAATGTCTGAAAGATGAAAAGAATGAGCTTGAGAATCCTTGTTACCACGATTGGAGACACATGATGTGGATTAATTGGAACATTTGTATTGCATTGCATTCATGACATGCATGACATCTGTATTTCAAGCACTTGCATGATGTCATTCATTGCATTGCATTGCATTCATGACATTTGTATTTCGTGCACTGTATCATGTCATTCATTGCATACATTTAAGATAAGAGAAAGATTTTAGTTTTTGAATTTTGAAATCAAAGAAATTCTTGAGCCACGGTTGAGGAAAGCTTTTCCAAAAGCAATGTTGTATGAAGAAGTCTTTTAAGATAAAATTTTTGAGTCTCGGTTGGGGAAAACTTTTTGAGGTAAGACTTTTGAATTTTGGTTGAGGATATTTTTAAGATAGATTTTGAACCTCGTTGGAAAAATTTTGCGAGATAAACTTTTTCGAAAATTAGATAAGATTTAAAACCTCTCTTGAGGAATATTTTTAAGTTGAATGATATTTTAAAACCTCTCTTGAGGAGTATTTTCAAAATGAATGAGATTTATAAGCCTCTCACAGGATGTTCGATTTCAAAACCTCTCACGAGGATATTTCGTTTTCAAAAACCTCTCAAGAGGATAATTTGTTTTCTAGGCCTCTCACGAGGATAATTCATTTTCAACACCTCTCACGAGGATATTTCGTTTTCAAAACCTCTCATGAGGATGTTGGTTTTCAAAGCCTCTCATGAGGATGTTTCTAAGCCTCTCACGAGGATATTTCCTTTTCATAACCACTCACGAGGATGTTCATTTTCAAAGCCTTTCACGAGGATATTTTTGTAAAGCCTCTTATGAGGATTTTATTGTTAATGCCTTTCACAAGGATGTTATTGTTAATGCCTCTCACGAGGATGTTATTGTTATTGCCTCTCACGAGGATGTTTGTTTTCAAAGCCTCTCACGAGGATGTTCATTTTCAAAGCCTCTCATGAGGACATTCATTTTCGAAGCATCTCACGAGGACATTCATTTTCTAAGCCTCTCACGAGGATGTTCGTATTCAAAGCCTCTCACGAGGATATTCGTTTTCTAAGCCTCTCACGAGGATGTTCATTTTCGGAGCCTCTCACGAGGATGTTCATTTTCGGAGCCTTTCATGAGGATGTTCGTTTTCAAAGCCTTTCATGAGGATGTTCGTTTTCAAAGCCTCTCATGAGGATATTTGTTTTCAAAGCCTGTCATGAGGATGTTTCTAAGCCTCTCACGAGGATGTTCGATTTCTCAACCTCATACGAGGATATTCGTTTTCAAAGCCTCTCATGAGGATGTTTCTAAGTCTCTCATGAGGATTTTTTAGAGCCTCTCACGATTACGTTTTTAAAACCTTTCATGAGGATATTCTTAAAAAAAAAACCTACTTCAATGATATTTTTCATGCCTTTCTTGAGGATATTTTTGTTAAGTCTCTCTCGAGGAATATTTTTTGATGAGCCTTTCTTGAAGATATGTTTACTAATTTTTTTGAGAATGTTTTGTTAAATCTCTCTCGGAGAATATTTTTAAGCATATAATCTCTCTTGAGGATTATTTGGTTTTTATCACCTCTCTTGACGAACATTTTTCGAGTTTGGGATTTTTAAATTTTATGCTTGATTGGAAAGTGTTCCGTTGGTTTGAGAACATGTAAGGTGTCTACATCTTTGCACGTTCCCTGATTCTCAAGACATGCACAAAGAGGGAAAGCTCTAGACACCTGTTTTTGTCCGGGTATTTTAATTTGGGCCTGGACTTTGAATACGATTTGGGTTTTTAGGGTCCAATTATTTTATTTATTTTCAGACTAATTTTGATTTTGAAGGAAAACCGAAATTGAAAGGAAGAATCAAAAATGAAAAAGAAATGTGTAACAAGCAAACTTCCTTTGAAACTAGGACTCACTGTAATCAAAATGAAAATTAGAATTTGAATCCGAAACAATTTCTTGGCAATTATAAAATTAGAGTTTGATTTAAAAGAGGGAACCCAAATCCTACAAAAATTGAAACATTTTGGAGAACACCTCTATTCAAACAGAGTCACAACAAAGGAAAATGGGGGAACCCAAATCACAACACACAAGAAGCAAAATTGAGAGCAAATATTTTGGAGGGTTTGATTCAAAATTTTTAGGGTTTCGTTTGAAAATCTAAACGGTGAAAGCCTAGGGGAAGATTAGAGAGAGGTTCGGTGAAAATTGGGAGGTCATCTAACGGCGAAAGACAGTGGATCAAGGGGTTAGAGGTCACGACTTTAGATTTAGATCTAGGGGTCTTGGGTTTGATTTTGGGAAATCTAACTTGATTTTGGAAGTGAGGAGGTCGAAAGGAAGATTTTGGTGGATCTTGGAGAATTTTTGGGCACCAAAGGCGGCGGCGACGGTGGTCCCCAACGAAGAACGACAGCAGACCCGATAGAAAACCACCAAAATCTGGAATGCTGAAGAACAGGCGGTGGCTGCTGGTTGGCAATCTAGAGAGAAGGCAGAGGATTTTACACCATAATAAGAGAAGGAAAATCTGAAAATTAAGGGAAGAGTTGATTTTATGGATTTTATAGGCTAAACAAAATGGCACCATTTTGAAGAAGATTTTTTTACTCGTTGCTTGACCCGCGCCTCATTCCAACCCGACTCGGATCTGGTTGCATGACCTGTTTTGCTTCAGCATACTCCCTACAGCCAGGCCACTTGCTTTGGATGCTGTTGTTTGATTGAGCCAAGCCCAATCCTTGTGGTATACTTCATTCATTTAATTGTTTAATTATTTTATTTGTTGAGTCACTGTTGTTTATTTAAGTAACATTTTTCTTTGTTTGTCCATTTTACTTTTTTGTTAAATTATTGTTAATTTAATTTTGTCTTATTTGCTAATATTTTTGTTGTTGTATTATTTAGTTATGCATATGTTTTTTTTTTTTTTATTTGTTTAAAACCTTTAGATTAGATATTAAATATATATTTTTATTTGATGTCCATTTCTAATCAATTTTTATCCATTTAATTACTTGATTTTATTTAATTTTATTTATTTATTTTTTTGTAAATTATTATAGATTGTTTATTTATCTATTACTTGTATATTTTTTTATTCATTTATTGTTCATTTATTTCATGATTAGGGTAATTGAAATTGAATTAGGTAGATTCTTACTAATTGATTCTTAATGATAGATGATTATTTAAGATAAAATGCCTTAGGTAAATTTTAAAATAAAATTAGGACAAATAAAGACCATTTAGATAAGACCAATTTAGGGTAATATGTGATTAATATGGTACTATCTCTATATAGGCATTGTGGGGGGTGCTAATCCTTCCCCACATGTAACCGAACTCCCGAACCTAATTATGAAACGTAGATTGGAACCTATTCCTTTTAGGGTGCCTTAGTCAAGCTTAGGATTACTTTAAAAAGGATAGATTCATATAGGTGACTAATCACACCTAGCAGAAAGATCTCTATTATTTGTGTCTAGCATGCTGAATTCGTATTTGGCACGTTATGACAGTTAGTTAAGCGAAATTAACAATTAGCAAACCTCACACATGTCAGGATTTGACTAAGCCGGATCCAAACAAGAGTGGAAGGAGGCTCATAGGCAAGACAAACAACAATTATGTTAATAGGCAGTTTACATTTGAGCTGACAAAGGCAGATCAAATCTTTGATTATTTGTTTAAAGATAAGAAAATTAATTTGCTTAAAGGCCACGTTATACCTTCTATAAATGATATAAAGAGTAAAAGGTACTCTATATGGCATAATAATTGGACTCAAAATACTAATAGTTGCCTTGTATTTTAACATGCTTTGCAGGATGCTATTGATGCTAGGAAGCTAAAATTTTCAGAAAAAGCAAAGAACCGGTGATGGTTGAATAAAACCCTTTTCCTCCAGAGATCGGTATTAATATGATAGCACCAAATTTAAGTTTCATCTGATTGATGATTTTTTAACAAAAATGAATAGAAAGTAAAAAGAAAATAAGAAAAAATGAATCTAATATAAAATAAAAAAATAATAAAAAGTAGTAGAAAAATATCAATAAGATAGAATCTTATTAAAAATATCTATCTATCTATCTATCTATCTATTTATATATATATATATATATATAAAGGTATATTTTTATTTGAGACTGTCAGAAATTGAATCCTGATAATTGAAATTAAAAGTTCGATACTCTACCAACAGACTACACTACTATTGGTATCGAGGTGCATTTTGTAAGTCATTATTAGAGATTTCTTAGTCAATTTTTTTTATCATATTCTTTATTGAAATTAGTGTATGTCCTAGAGGCCAATCAAATTTGTCCAAAATACATTGTTATTTTGAATCTAGTAAAGGTTTTGATTTATATATAAGCTTTTAATTATATTCTCGTTAATGCTTAAATGATGAAGTCCTTGGAATATAAAAGTTTTGAAAGAGAATTGCAAGGAATTGTAATTATGAGATTATCATTGAAGTTTGGATAAACTTGAGCTAACATGTGGGTGTTTATTACAAGATCAAGTTCACTGAATATGACTCGATATGAGAATGTCACTTGGTAGTTCACTTAGTGTCTATGGCAACATTCTCATGTGATGGTTGTATAAGCGATCATTTGACTTGAGATTACTAATGATCTTATATGAGGAATATTATACTTTGATTTTACCTTGTGGTTCTAACCATGGATGCTTCAGTCAAGTTTTTTTGGGAATAACATGAAGCATATGAAGATGCATAAATAATTGATATAAGATTCATCAACTTGAATGGTCGAAAGAAAATCTCAATTAGTCTTGAAAGTATTAACTCAAGAAATTTTTGGCCAAATAGGAATAAGATTTAGAATGGTTCTAAAAGCTTATTCAAGAGTTGATGATTAATTCTAAGACTTAAATAGGTTAAATAAAGTTGAATAGATACTAAATTATGTTCAATGTTAAACCGAGATATTAAGTGATGAAATGATATTAATTATACTGAGAAATCAATAATGGATAGGTTAGTCAAATCATATTGACTTTCTCTGACAATTAGGATCATGACTCGTTGCTAGATGATAACCATGATCTATAAATATAAGATTGATTAATTAAGAAATTAATGATGAACTCAAATAGTTTGATTCATCTAATCAAATTTAAATTAAGGATTACAATATTTAAATTTATTGCCAACATGTTAAGGAACCTAATGGGTCATATACATATAGAACGTGACTTGTGAAAAATTAAAATGGGATTGAAATTAAATTGGACTTAATTGAATTAAATAAATAATTTAATTAAGGACTAAATTACAAATTTCTTAGGGTTGGCCGAAATTCAAATAGTCCTATTAGAATTAGGACTATGGCCGTTCATGTGCAAGTTCTAATTAAAGTAGGACTTGGCTGAATCCTCCCTTATTTAAAGGAGCTCTATTTGCCCCCTTTAATATACAAAAAACACAACCTATGACCTATCAATTCTGAATTAAGTCTTCTTTTATCTCATTGAGAACAAATTGACAGAAAAAAAAAAAAAAAAACAAAATTAAAGAGCAATTCTACTAGTATAGAATTTCGGCTAAACTTCTTCCTAAATCTTGTGAAGGTTTTTTCCTTCCTTATTTGTGTGGATCAACGTTAGAGATTAAACAGTTAGACAGTCATTGACTTGCAATAATCAAATTTGGAGATCTTGGAGAATTAATTTTGCTATCATCGAAAAAGCAAAATAAGATAAATTATGTCATAGCCAATTAATGTTATTGACATTGTACCTTCTTTAAATGTGATCCATGTCTGTTGAAGATTAAGAATTTTTAAAATTTAGCTGCATATATATATTTCCTAAACCTTAAACCCTAATATGATCAATTCTCAGGCATCATAGAATAAGAAGTGTAGGCTATGAAAGATTGAAATTATACTCTATGCTGCTTATAGCCTTTTTTACAAAATAGATGGTCCCGCATGCAAATGGGTTCCCTTCACGAGTAGCTGATGATGTGCAAATATACAACTAGGTATAGCTTGGTTGAACTTCTATCCATTTTTGTGAATATGGAAATTAAATAAGATTCAAAACAATTTTTGGATGATGTTAAATATATAATATAAAATAAATTTTGCTCATTGAAAACAATTCCCAAATTTTTTCACATATAATTCTTTTTAACTATAAAAGAAGTCAATAATATTATTGCTTGAAATTGGAAAAATATCTTTCAATTAGGGATAATTGATTTGTGTCGGTAGTAATAGGTCTCGATTTTAAATCTTATTAAAAATCCTCTGTTGGCACTAATTTTAAATGCATGACTCTTAAGTATTTACAACCTTATCTTTGAGAACTGAGTAAAGCTACTCCTAACTTTTTATAATCAAAATTAGGAGAAATTAAAAAAAAAAAAGAAACTCATCGATCTTAATTCTTAAGTCTTAACATTAACAATAATAAAGAGTACAGACTAAAGGAGAAAAGGTTTAGGTAGATATACCTATGTGGCCACCTACACGCTTTTTTTTTTTTTTTTTTTTCTTTTTATGTAGACCATGATTTAATTAATAATTAAGAGATATATATGATCTTATAATATGCCTCAATATGATGTGGCGCATCGAACTGGTCTACAACTTACTAACATCCAATAACGAATAAGATAATGTAAAAAATTGATAACAATACTAATCTTGAATTATTTCAATGAGCTCTTGTTTCCATAGCAAATCACCATCTTGAAACTTTTAGATTCCTGTTCAAATTTTATCATATATGAATTTCATTTAATTGTATGTTGATTGTTAATTAATTTAATAAGTTATTTTATTGATTTTTTATGTATATTATAAGTATTATTTGATTATAATTATAATTTTTACAAATATATGTAATTTTTTTTTTATATATAAAAAATTGTATTCTAAAACAAATATAGTATTGCTAGCTTATTACCTACTAAAATTATAGAGGACAATGACCTAAATATATATATATATATATATATATATATATGATGCAATTAGTAATAAATTAGGATTGCGACAATATCACGAAGGGAAGTTCAACTATTAAAACTATACATATGAATATTTTATATTCATAAATTGCAACTTGCAAGGTGAATCTAATCTAGGAAAAAAAATCAATTTTTGGTTGAGATCATTCATATGGGCTAGGCTTTAATCTATGAAGATGGATATATATATATATATATATATATATATATATATATATATAAATATTCAAGTTGAAAATTGGGCGTAGGATGAGTTGATCAGATGTGAAATTAAGATTATTGGTACTGTATCGTTACCAATAGTATCCGTCGTACGTACCAATTTTGAAAAAAATCGATACAATACTAATATTGTATTGTTTCGATTTTTGTATCGGTTAATTCATATCGATCGTACTGATTTGTACTAATCTATATCGGTCTGTATCGATCGGTACAAGATTTTAAATTTTTTTTTTTAAAAAAATCTTTTCACTTATTTGATTATTTTAATTCCTGATGATTTTTTTTTTTCTCATGATCATTTTTTTTTTCATAATTTCATTTAAAAATAAAATATGTTTATTAAATTTGACTATTGAACATGATTAATAATAATTTACTATATATTTTAATATTTTATATTTATTTTATTCAGTTGATATTTAATTTTCAAATTTTATATTTGCATATAAACATATAGATGTTTATAATGGAGGTATATTTGTATGAGTATATAATGTATATATATATATTTTATTATAGAACTTAAAAATGATATATATATATATATATAAATATTTGAAAAATATCGATAAACCTGAAACAATATGTTGAAATACACCAATATCGATACGTATCAATATCAAAATAAAAACAATATGTCCATTGATACAATATTAGCTACCTTACATGAAACTCGAGCGAAAAATCAAATTAAGGATTGTTGGAGCTTGTCCGAAGGTGTTCCTTTTCGATGGCTAAGTCATTAAAGAGGAGAAATAGGAGAGCTTTCACTCTCTAGAAATGGAGACGGAGATTTTCATCTATTGTCCCATCCTTTAAGATTTGTTGATGTTAATAGGATAAGATGGACATATGATTCATGTCATGACGCAAATGTCATTTGAGATGCCCTTCAAATGAGAATGTTTTGTCGCATTTTGGTTTAACTTATTGAAAAGATCATGACTTCATTCATATCTTTTTTGGCCTTTGGGGCTACGATGGAGGGAAAAAGGGAACCAAATTATTCACCTATGCCTTCTTTATCTCATTGCGAAATGAGAACATGTTATTGTTTTAGGCCCCGTTTGGAATCAAACGAGGCCACTGTGTGACGCGGTTGGGGTACTTTTTTGCTTTAATCGCGTCGCATTTACCCTTTGGTTATCGTGCTGGCCCCTTTTTCTTCACTAGAGCATAAGTGCTCTAGTGAAGAAAAGGCCCTCCGGTTGGAAGGACTTTTTACTATTTTAATCTTTTTGGGTTTTTATGAATTTTTTAATATAATAAATATATAATAAATTTTGTTATTATATAATAAATATATATTTTATTTTTGTATACTAATTTAATAAATATATAAATTTTATTATTATAAAATTAATAGAAATTAATTAAAAATAAATAATAACATGAATAATAAAAAAAATACAAAAATATTATTGATATATTTTTATAATTTTTATTAATAAAATTATTATTTGAAATAAATATAATTTTAATTATTTATTAATTTTATAAATATCAAATAAACTAAAATTTTTATTATATATACACATTTTAATCTAATGTCCCTAATGGTCATTTTATCTTCTCACTACAATTAATCTCACTGCCACCGCTGTTTTTGAATCCAAACACATATCCCACCACTGATTTTAATCTCACCGCACAGTACTCAATCTCACCTGTACAGTAATTAATTTCACCTCGATCGCTATTTTTAATCTCACCGGAGCCAATCTCACCGCCCATCCAATTGGAACCTTAGTAAGGGACAAACAGCTTTCTAAATCTATAACTTCTATACCTATAATAAAAAGTAATCTTTTTATTTTTTTAAGGATTCGTCGTTAATACAATGATAGTAAAATTTTTTAATTTCAGAATGTTGGATATCAATGTATTATTTAGGTGAATTTATACGAAATACGTATTCCAATACGTAGGTTGTCGTAGCTACATACACGGTGTATAATTACATACACAATTGATATTAATTTTGAATGAGAAATTTGTCTCATTTAACACCCACTTGAAAAGGAAGAAAGTTGGTTGAAAGGTGTGATTGGTTGTCAATCCCACATAGAACTAAGATTGGCTTTAGTTTATAGTTTATATAAGCTAGTCTTCCATGTTGGGTTGGGACCCAAGGGGCACCCAAGTTTTGTGGTGGGTGAGGACCTACACAACTTCGGCTAGACCACACACAAGCGGGTTGTCGTCGAGCCGGGCTGGGATCGGACTTGGGCTTGGGCCAGTATCTTTCTTATTGCTGCCCAGCCCAACCATCCAACCAGCTTTTTGTAGTCCGAATAAATCATGTCCGTTCGGTCTAGGACCGAAACTGTCTGTGTCTGTTCGATTCGTGTTTGTTCCAACATGACTGTCTGCTGCCTGTTGGATGAATCGGTTCGTTCAAACAGTCTTGACTGTTCGGTTTGAACGGAACCGATTCGTGTCTGTTCCAACAGGGCTGTCTGCTGCCTGTTGGATGAACCGGTTCGTTCATATAGTCTTGACTGTTCCGAACAGTCCTTTGTTCTTCTATAAATACAGGCACCCTCTGTCTGTTCTATTCACTTGTTTTCAGAATAGAAAATTACTTTTCTTCCTCCGATTTTCTTTGCTGTGTTGAGAGAGAGTCTGACATTTTCTTGGTTCGCTGAGTTACTTCGAGTGTGCCCTCTAGAGCAACGTTATCGAGGAGGCCTGGGAGACGATTTCCATACATCTACAAGCACCTTAGAGGCAGGCAAAATTTGTCTTAAGGTCAGAGGTCCAACCTTGACTCGATATTGATTTTTTTCAAATAAATTCCTGTAAGTGTTCGTATATTCGATTCTGTATAATCTGTTATATGTATGTTCAAGTTAGTTTATGTGATTATTTCGTGTAAGTTCATATATATTTATTGCAATTCTTTTCTGTAATTTCTTTTTATATATATACTGTTTATTTTATATGTTTTATTTTCGGTAATGATATAATCGGTATACAGTTTCCAACATTCTTAAGATGAAATTTCTTTTTTTTTTTCTCACTTCTATATCTATTTTACCATTACTGTTTGTCAAGTATTGTTATAGTTATTTTATACATACTGATTTCATATATATTGTTTTGTAAACTTTATATATTATTGCTACTGTTAGTAATATATATATTTTTTACATTTTAGAATACTACTTTGTTTTAGTAGTGTTATTTTATAAACTGTTACGAGTTGGTCCTGTTATTTTTGGAATAACAAATGGTTGAAACATCTATGGGTACTGCTAGTACGCCTGTAGCACTACAACCTCTACATGTCACACATGGTGAGAGACCCGAGAAGTTCAGTGGTCTGGACTTCAAACGATGGCAGCAAAAGATGCTATTCTATCTGACCGTCCTCAACCTAGCCAAGTTCTTACGAAATGAGGCCCCGACTTTGAACGAGGGAGAAACTGATACTACGGTTGTAGCTTCGGCGGATGCATGGAAGCATTCTGAGTTCCTATGCAATAACTACATTCTCAATGGTTTGGACAACACGTTATACAACATGTATAGTCCGATTAAGACAGCTAGAGAGCTGTGGGAGTCTTTAGAAAGGAAATACAGAATCGAGGATGCCGGCATAAAGAAATTTGTGGTTGGCCAGTTTTTGGATTTCAAAATGGTGGACTCGAAATCCATAATAAGTCAAGTCCAAGAGTTTCAATTGATTCTCCAAGAGATTTTTGCCGAAGAAATGACTCTTAGTGAATCATTTGAAACGGCGACTTTGATAGAGAAACTCCCTCCTTCGTGGAAGGATTTTAAGAACTATCTAAAGCACATAAGAAAATAGATGACTCTAGAGGACTTGATAGTTCGGTTGAGAATCGAGGAGGATAACCGTGGTTCAGAGAAGAGGGTTAAGGTTCAGACAATGGAAGCCAAGGCGAATGTTGTTGAACATTCGAAGAAGACCAACAAGAGGAAATTTGTTGGTTCTAGTTCTTCCCAAGCTAAGAAAGGAACGAATTTCAAGAAGTTCACAGGAACTTGTTTCAATTGCAACAAGCCCGGACATCTTGCAAAGGACTGTCGACAGAACAAGAAAAAGAAAGCTCAAGCCAACCTGGTTGATGAATATGAGATTGAGCTCGCTGCTGTTGTATCACAAGTGAACTTGGTGGAGAACCCTAAGATGTGGTAGGTTGATACCGGGGCCACTTGTCATGTTTATTCTGAAAGGAAGAGTTTCACCGAGTACAAATAAGCTGCTGAAGATGAGCAACTATTTATGGGAAACTCTACGGTTTGCAAAGCACGAGGCCATGGAAATGTGGTACTCAAGATAACCTCCGAAAAAGAACTTAGTTTGAACAATGTTGTTCCTGCTCCTGAAATCCGAAAGAATTTGGTTTTCGACTCTCTGTTAAGCAAGAATGGGTTTAGGCTCGTATTCGAGTCTGATAAATTTGTACTCACTAAAAGTGGGATGTTTGTAGGAAGGGGATATTTATGTGATGGGCTTTTTAAGCTCAATGTAATGACTATGTACCAAAGAACAAGATTATTAATAAGAATAATTCTTTTGTTTACTCGGTTGAGTCTTCTAAATTATGGCATAGTAGATTAGGTCATGTAAATTACAAGACCTTGAAAAGAATCAGCAATTGGATTTGCTTTCGAGATTTGTCATTGACAAAAATCACAAACGTGAAATCTGTGTGGAATCCATATTAGTTAAGGCTCCTTTCTATTTGATAGAAAGAAATAGTGAACCTCTAGAGTTAATTAACACCGATACATGTGACTTAAAGTTTGTGCAAACTAGAGGTGGTAAAAAGTATTTTATTACTTTTATTGATGATTGCACAAGATATTGTTACGTCTATTTGCTAAGAAGCAAAGACGAGGCCTTGGAAGCTTTTAAGCTCTTTAAGAATGAGGTCGAAAATCAACTAAGCAAGAAAATTAAGATAGTAAGGAGTGATAGAGGTGGTGAATTTGATTCATTGTTTAATGAATTCTGTTCGGATAATGGTATCATCCATCAAACCATTGCTCCTTATTCACCTCAACAAAATGGTATTGCGGAACGCAAGAACCGAACGTTGAAAGAAATGATGAACGCTGTGTTGATAAGTTCAAGGTTACCTCAGAACTTGTGGAGGGAAGCTATTTTATAAGCTAATTATATTTTAGAAAAAATACCCCACAAGAAGTTAGACAAGACACCATATGAGTTGTGGAAGGGTCGAAAACCATCCTACAAATACATGAAAGTGTGGGGGTGTCTTGCAAAGGTAGCTGTTCCTCCACCTAAGAAGGTCAAAATAAGACCTTAAAACTGTTGATTGCGTATTCATCGGATATGAAACAATAGTGCTGCTTATCGTTTTCTTGTGTTCAAATCGGACATTCCCGATATTCATATCAATACGACAATTGAATCAAGGAATGCTTCATTTTTTGAAGATGTTATTCCTTACAAGGAAAAACAAGAAAACAAGACTACTAAGAGAACTCGTGAGTCCTCAACTAGTGATCCACATATGGATGAAGAGGAACAAGAGGAACCTAGAAGAAGCAAACGGGCTAAAGTACTGACTACTTATGGTTCGGATTTTCTAACATATTTATTAGAGAATGAACCTCAAACTTTTAAAGAGGCTATGTCATCTCCAGAAACTCAATTCTGGAAAGAGGCTGTTAACAATGAAATTGAATACATCATGCAAAATCATAGATGGGAACTGGTGGATCTTCCTCACGGGCATAAGCCATTAGGATCCAAATGGATATTTAAGAGGAAGATGAAGGCAGATAGATCCATTGATAAATATAAAGCCGGCTTGTAATAAAAGGATACAAGCAAAAGGAAGGGCTCGATTATTTTGATACATACTCACCAATTACGAGAATAACATCCATTCGAATGTTAATAGCTATAGTAGCTCTTAACAATCTCGAAATACACCAAATAGATGTTAAGACAACTTTCCTGAACGGAGATTTAGACGAAGAAATCCATATGGAACCACCCGAAGGGTTCAAAGTTTCGGGACAGGAAAGGAAGGTGTGTAAGCTTGTTAAATCATTATATGGTTTAAAACAAGCTCCTAAACAATGGCATCAAAAATTTGACAATACAATGTTGTCAAATGGTTTTCGTATTAATGAATGCGATAAATGCGTATACGTAAAGAATACGTATAAGGGATATGTCATTGTTTGTCTATACATAGACAATATTTTGATCTTAGGTAGTAACAATGAGATCATTAAAGCTACCAAAGCATGGTTGACCAGTAAGTTTGATATGAAAGATATGGGTGTCGCTGATGTGGTTTTAGGAATTAAAATTTCTAAAACACAAGATGGCATGGTAATATCTCAAGATCATTATGTAAATAATATTCTTGAGAAGTTCAATAAGAATGATACCAATATAGCCAAAACACCCGTAGATGTTAATTTACATCTAACGAAAAATACTTGTGACGCAATATCTCAAATTGAATATTTGCGGATAATTGGTAGTCTTATGTATCTCATGAACTGCACAAGACCAGACATAGCTTACTCAGTTAGCAAACTGAGTAGATTCACTAGTAATCTTGGAATGGATCACTAGAAGGCCATTGTGAGGGTACTCAAATAATTGAGATACACCTTAAGTTATGGACTGCATTATACAAGATATCCAGCTGTACTTGAAGGATACACTGATGCAAACTGGATATCCGATACTAAAGATTCAAAATCCACTAGCGAATTTATCTTTACTATTGGAGAAGTTGTAGTGTCATGGAAATCTTCTAAACAAACATGTATTGCCAGATCCACTATGGAATCTGAGTTTATAGCTTTAGATAAAGCTGGAGAAGAAGCAGAATGACTTCGAAATTTTTTAAAAGATATTCCATATTGGTCAAAACCTGGGCCTGCAATTTGTATACATTGTGATAGCCAATCTGCAATAGGTAAGGCACAGAGTTGTTTGTATAACGGTAAATCTCGACACATTCATCGAAGACACAATACCATTAGACAGTTGCTCTCAAATGAAGTTATCTCTATTGATTATGTAAAATCAAAGGATAATATTGCGGATCCGCTAACGAAAGGTTTAACAAGAGAGCAAGTAAATAACTCATCGAGGGGAATGGGTCTTAAGCCTAAGAATTAAAGTTACATAATGGCAACCCAACCTAGCTGACTGGAGATCCTAAGATCTAGGTTCAAAGGGACATCTGAGTTATGTTAACTTAGAGTGAGCACTAAAAAAGTTTAACACTCTAATTCATTCCTATGATGAGATAGTGCTACCTGCAAAGGAGTTAGGATAAGCTATGCTTTTAATGATTCTTATAGCTTGATAAAAATCAAGTGCGGTATTGCAGGATACTCTTAAATAAGAAATCACCTATTATGAGTAAGAAACTTGGCCACTTCTATGAGAATTGATCATGCTAAATTCTCTAGAGTACTCATAGAAACCAGGAAATGTTTAGGGCCAAAATGGGCACAACCGTGAGAACCGAAGATGTTCGAAGAGGATTGCATGATACCTATTGTCTTGGTTTACACGAAAGGCTGAATAGTTCAAGGCATCTTGTTCACTAGTTAGCCGAGTAAATCCGATAGTTATCACTATGGAAGGTTCAAAGCCAAAAACCACCTATTCTGATACAATTACTTTTCAAAGCTACTCTCTCTATTTTCGAGTCAGTTTGTCGGTTTATTCAGACAATTTCCATTCATGTAGGAGATTGTTGGATATCAATGTATTATTTAGGTGTATATATACGAAATACGTATTCCAATACGTAGGTTGTCGTAGCTACATACACGGTGTATAATTACATACACAATTGATATTAATTTTGAATGAGAAATTTGTCTCATTTAACATCCACTTGAAGAGGAAGAAAGTTGGTTGAAAGGTGTGATTGGTTGTGAATCCCACATAGAACTAAGATTGGCTTTAGCTTATAGTTTATATAAGCTAGTGTTTCATGTTGGGTTGGGCCCCAAGGGGCACCTAAGTTTTGTGGTAGGTGAGGACCTACACAACTTGGGTTATACCACACGCGCGCGCTGCTGAGCCGAGCCGGGCTGGGTCGGGTCAGGTCGGGTTGGACCGGGCTTGGGCTAGTATCTTTCTTTTGCTGCCCAGCTGAACCATCCAACCAACTTTTTGTAGTCTGAATAAATCATGTCCGTTCGGTCTAGGACCGAAACTATTTGTGTCTGTTCGATTTGAATCGAACCGGTTTGTGTCTGTTCCAACAGGGTTGTCTGTTGCCTGTTGGATGGACCGGCTCGTTCAAACAGTCTTGACTGTTCGGTTTGAACCGAAGCGGTTCGTGTCTGTTCCAATAGGGCTGTCTGTTGCCTGTTGGATGAACAGGTTCGTTCATACAGTCTTGACTGTTTTGAACAGTGCTTTGTTCTTCTATTAACACAGACACATCCTGTCTATTTTATTCACTTGTTTTAAGAATAGAAAATTACTTTTCTTCCTTCGGTTTTCTTTGCTGTGTTGAGAGAGAGTCTGACATTTTCTTGGTTCGCTGAGTTGCTTCTAGTGTGCCCTCTAGAGCAACGTTATTGAGGAGGCCTAGGAGACGATTTGCATACATTTGCAAGCACCTTAGAGGCAGGCAAAATTCGTCTTAAGGTCAGAGGTCCAACCTTAAGTTGATATTTTTTTTTTTCAAATTAATTCCTATAAGTGTTCATATATTCGGTTCTGTATAATCTGTTATATGTATGTTCAAGTCAATTTATGTGTTTATTTTGTGTAAGTTCATATATATTCATTGAAATTCTTTTCTGTAATTTCTTTTTATATATATACTATTTATTTTATATGTTTTATTTTCGGTAATGGTATAATCGGTATACAGTTTCCAACACAAAAACGGGATTAAAAAATTATTACATGTTTCATTTTTATTTTATTTTTTTACTATACGCTAAAAGTATGTATCTACCTTCTAATCTTACAGTCTAAAAATTTCATTGACAGTGTATCAAATATTTAGTGTTTTTTAAATTGCTTGACATCTGTCAAAATTAATCGGGTGTTAATTTATTTTATGTCATTCGTCATGTCATAAAATCCATTATGACAGTGTTGTAATTGAGGAAGGTAGTGTTGGTTAAGAAAATAAAATGAGCAATTCTTTGGATTTGGAACGCCATTATTAGATGAAATCAATTCTTTGGATAAATGGAGGAAGGTAGTGTTGTAATTGAGTGTACCTCATTTATAAGTTTTGGGTCATGTTATGGAATCATTTTTTTATTGGCATGTATGGCAGTGGCCATTTTAGAATATAAAAAACATTATTTGTTTTGCTTTACTTTGTTTTGTTTTGTTTTTTTTTTTTTTTGACCAAAAAAAATGAAACATGGCTTTTTTTTAAAAATTAGTTTAGCATATTATAATAGTATAAAATGCTAGATGGATTTATATAATTGATTCATTATTTATATTATTTATAAAGTTTTTTATTAAATTTGGTGTCAAGAATCATGTAAAACTAACTCAGTTGATGAATGTACAGAAAATTAAATAAAATCATAAAATGAAATAAGAATAAGAATAATCATGTCTATCAATATTTTATATAACATTTTTACAAAAAAAATACACACTTTTCTAAAAAATTACCTACTTAAAAAATATTATTTTTTATATTTATTTTTTAAAAAAACACAAAATATATTTTTAAAAATATTTTTTTCACTTATAGTGAGTGTGTAAAATTCTAATATTAAATAAAAATAAAATTATCAATAAACTATTTCCTAATTTGACCTAAAAGTTGTTCTCGAGGGCTCTAAAATCTACTAAATACTTATCCTTCGTAATTATAGTTCTTTTTTTTTCTTTATTATTTTAAAATTTATTTAATGGATATCTATAGATATCAGTTAAGGATTATTTAATTATATTTTTAATTTTTTTTTGTTATTTTTATTGAATTTTAAAAAATAATGAATTAATTATAGATATTATTTTAACCAATATCACCAACTATTAATTCATATTTTCCTTCATTTTATTTTATTTTAATATTTTTTCACTTATAAAAATATTGAGTTTTAGTGTCAACTTATTAGTGAAATCTAATAAAGGTTGTTGTTCAACATAACTTTTAATAACAGCTTCGAGTTTTTTTTATCATTAAATGGTATGTTTTGGTAGGGTTTTTTTATTTTAATATTATTATTTTTTTTTCAAAATACAGATATTTTATTTTTATATATCGAAATGCGTTAGTTTCAAAATATATTGAGAAATCGTCATGATCGAGGATGATTTTTCAATACATAATTTTAAAAACTTAAAAAAAAAAATATGTTTGGAAGTTGTCGGCCATGATGATTTTTTAATATATTCTAAAACTAACGTATTTATATGCATGAAAATAAAATATTAATATTTTAAAAAAAACATTAAATAAATAAATAACCTATTTTGGTAATATAGTTTCTTACTAGTGAAATTAATTTTCAACTTTACCAAATATGTGCTGATGTGATTGGGAAGAACAATGTGAGCATGACGCAACCAAACCACCAATTATGATGCTCCACGTTTTCCCTTGAAAACCAATTTTGTAGTAATTCACGATTACGTGATGAGACTTGAGAGTCATTTGGATTTTGTTTAAATATACCTCACACTCTTTCACCAATCATGTATTCATGTTAGAATTGGGATGAAAGTCAAATTTATTATTATACAAGATCAAATTGTATTCTTCAAAAGGATAGATATGTAATATTTAATTCAGTTAATTCATATAATTATTTTTAAAAATTAATATTTAATAAATTGTAATTTTAATTTTAATATTTGTAAGCTTTCTTTATTGTTCATATTACGATTTTTTTTCATTTATAAAAAAAATACACGTGCTTTGCCAGATAAAAAAATATTCATTTAAAAGACACATTCAAAATGTTTTCAATATTGTTAACCATCTTGAAAAAGATATACGTGCTTTGTCGGATAAAGTTAAAGTATCTAGGAAATCTTTGTAGTATATCAAAAGTGTATTTAGTTTTTTTATTATAAAAGTGAGTAATTTAATTATTGTACGTTTGAAATTGCTACAAAGAAGTAAAATTGGTAACACTGATAATCAAAAACTGTTTAAATGCTGACATAGACATGTGAAACAGACATAATAGATGACTTAAAAAAAATGATGACGTGTTACTTTTTTTTGCTCAGGTAGAATTTAGAAACTGATAGAATAGATGACTTCGAAAAAAAATGATGATATGTTTTTACTGGTAAGGGAGAAATTTGGGTAAAAAAATTATGTTTTTTCTAAATTTCACTTGAGTAAAAAAATTTGACACGTCATCTTTTTTTTTTTTTTTTCAAGTCATATTTTCTGTCAGTTTCACATATCCATGTCAGCATTTAGAAGGTTTTCCATTAAAACTGTTACCAATTTTACTTTTTTGCACAAATTTCAAACGTACAAGGATTAAATTACTCGCTTCTATAATACAGGGACTAAAATGTACTTTTGACAATAATACAAGGACTATTTAAGTACTTTAATTGTCGGATAAAAAAAATCCATTTAAAGGACACATTCAAAATGTTTTCAATAGTTAATCATCTTGTATCACTACTTAACGCTTTATATAATACTAGAATTCTTTCACCGCTTCGCTAGGGAATTTTTTTAATATTTATAAAATTTTAATTAAATTAACAATTACAAAAAAAATTTAAATTGAATCATATTAAATAATTTTTTATATTTTAATATCTTAAATAAATGAATTTATATTTAAAATCGAATCACTATGACAAATTATACAAAATATGAGATGAATTAAGATAAGACACAGACACAACATGAAAAAATAATTAAAACATGACACGACACGAAAAATAACATGAACACGACACGAATACACGAACGTGTCAAGATTTATATAAAACAAATTATTAACGTGTAAAGTTTTATATAAATTTATAATACTTTCAACACAGAAAAAAATAGTACGAACACGAACACATCACGAACACAAATTTTTCTCTAAATTGAATCACTATAAGAAATTATGCAAAATATATCATGAATTGAGATACGACATGAATATACAATTTTTTTTAAAAATTGAATCACAATGACAAACTATGCAAAATATAAAATGAATTGAGACATGACATGAACACAATATAGGAAAAACAATTAAAACACAACACGAAAAAAACATGAATAGTACAAGAATACACAAACGTTTAAAATATACATAAAATAAATTATTAACGTGTAAAAATTTATATAAATTTATAATACTTTAAACACACAAAAAAATAATATAAACACACAAAATTTTCTCTTTCCTTTCTTCCCTCTTTCTCTTTCTCTTTCTTTTCCTTTCTTTTCCTTTTCCTTTCTCTTTCTTTTTCCTTTCCTCTCTATTCTTTCTTCCCTGCTGAAAAAAAGAAAAGAAAAAGCCATGTGTCAATCATTTGTGCATTTGTGTAGTAAAAAATATTTATATACTAGAATTCTTCTCCCACTTCGTTGGGAGTTTTTTTTAGTATTTATAAAATTTTAATTAAATTAATAATTATAAATAAATATAAGTTGAATCATATTAAATAATTATTATTTATTTAAATATTTTATATTTTAATATCGTAAGTAAATGAATTTAGGGTTAAAATCGAATCATTATGACAAATTATGCAAAATATGGGATGAATTGAGATACGACACAAACTGAACATGAGAAAAAAATTAAAATACGACATAACACGAAAAATAACATGAACACGACACTAACACACGAACGTGTCAAAATCTATATAAAAAGAATTATTAACGTGTAAAAATTTATATATTTATAATACTTTAAATACACAAAAAATAACACGAACACGTCACAAACAAATAAATTTTTCTCTAAATTGAATCACTATAATAAATTATGCAAAATTTATTATGAATTGAGATACGACACGAGCACACAAATTTTTTTCTAAATTGAATCACAATGACAAACTATACAAAATATAAAAAGAATTGAGATACGAAACGAACACAACATAGAAAAATAATTAAAACACAACAAGAAAACTAACATGAACACTATACGAATACACAAACGTGTCAAAATATACATAAAATAAATTATTAACGTGTAAAAATTTATATAAATTTATATCATTTTAAACACAAAAAAAAAATACGAACACAAAAACAAACATATAAAATGTTATCATTTTTTTTTCTTTTTTTTCCCTTTTCCTTCCAGCCCAAACCAAAAAAATAAAAATAAAAGCCACGTGACAGTGTGTGGAGTGTTGGTGTAGTTAAAATTATAGGTATGTATAGAATAGAATTCTTCTCCCGCTTTGGTAAGAGATTTTATTAATATTTATAAAATTTTAATTAATTTAATAATCATAAATAAATTTAAATTGAATCATATTAAATAATTATCATTTATTTAAATAATTTTTTATGTTTTAATATCGTAAGTAAATGAATTTAGAATTAAAATTGAATCATTATGATAAATTATGAAAAATATGAGATGAATTGAGATACAACACAAACACAACATGGAAAAATAATTAAAACACAACACAACACGACACGACACGAAAAATAACATGAACACGACATGAATACACAAATGCATCAAAATCTATATAAAATAAATTATTCACGTGTAAAAATTTATATAAATTTATAATATTTTGAACACATAAAAGAATAACATGAACACATCACGAACACACAATTTTTTCTCTAAATTGAATCACTTTAAAAAATTATGCAAAATATGTTATGAATTGAGTCACGATACGAACACACAAATTTTTTCTCTAAATTGAATCACAATGACAAACTACGCAAAATATGAAATGAATTCAGACACGACACGAACACAGCATAGGAAAAATAATTAAAACACAACACGAAAAATAACATAAACACTACACGAATACACGAACGTGTCAAAATATGAAAATATACATAAAAAAATTATTAATGTGTAAAAATTTATAATACTTTAAACATACGAAAAAATAATGTGAACACGAACACAATTTTATTTTATTTTTTTTCTTTCCTTCCCCAACAAAAAAAGGCCAAGTGTCAAAACCTAAGCAACTTGTGTAGTTGAATATATATATATATATATATATATATATATATATATATATATTTTAGATGTTAGACTAGAATTCTTTTCCCTCTTCGTTGGAGATTTTTTTAATATTTATAAAAGTTTAATTAAATTAACAATTACAAATAAATTTAAATTTAATTATATTAAATAATTTCTTATGTTTTAATATCGTAAATAAATAAATAAATTTAGATTTAAAATCGAATCACTATGACAAATTATACAGAATACGAGATGAATTAAGACACGACAAAAACATAACATGAAAAAATAATTAAAACATGACACGGCACGAAAAAAAATGAACATGACACAAACACACGAATGTGTCAAAATCTATATAAAACGAATTATTAACGTTTAAAAATTTATAATATTTTGGACACAAAATAAAACCACGAACACGAACACATAAAATTTTCTCTAAATTGAATCACGATAACAAATTATGCAAACTATATCATGAATTGAGACAAGACACAAACACACAAATTTTTTCTAAATTGAATCACAGTGACAAATTATGCAAAATATGAAATGAATTAAGACACGACACGAACACAGCATAGGAAAATAATTAAAACACAACACGAAAAATAACATGGACAGTATATGAATACACGAACGTGTCAAAATATACATAAAACAAATTATTAACGTGTAAAAATTTATAATACTTTAAACACAAAAAAAAAAATAAAAAAATAATATGAACACAAACACACAAATTTTTCTCATTTTTTTTCTCTTTCCTTTCTCTTTCTCTTTCTTCCCTACTCAAAAAAAAAAAAAAAAAAGCCATGTGTCAATCATGTGTGCATTTGTGTAGTCAATATATATATATATATATATATATATTAAACATAAACATAAAATTAAAGAAAATCTAAGAAGAAAATAAAAGAAAGAAAGAAGAAGAGGAAGAATATTAATTATCCAACCTCTTGCTCTCTCTAAAGAAAAAGAAAACTAGAGAAAAGAAAGAAAACTAGAGAAAAGAAAGAAGAAGAAAACTTAGAGAATTTTATTAAAATGGCTAATATCCTACCTATGTACAATATGATCCTCTACAATCATCCAAGGCCCTCTATTTATACACATTTTGGAAGGCTAAATGACAAGAGACAAGCTTTACAAATTTCAAAGGTAGGTATAATAGGTGGGTGAATTTTTCTAACAATTTTCGTCATATTGTATGACAATTTTGATCAGCCAACTTGATGGTCGATTTCGTCAATGTTGGAGGCCTGATCTGATCACATGGTCTTCTAGAAAAAGGTTCCCCTATCAGTTACGGATCCATAGCCGTTGGAATCAGCTCATTTGCTGATGTGGATAAGCAGATATGGGCAAAATACGAAAACATGTCAGCACAGACGTCATTGCACATCAGCCAACTTGATGGTCGATTTCGTCAATATTAGAGGCCTGATCTGATCATATGGTCTTCTAGACAAAGGTTCCCGTATCAGTTACGGATCCATAGCCATTGGAATCAGCTCATTTGCTGATGTGGATAAGCAGATATGGGCAAAATACGAAAACAGGTCAGCACAGACGTCATTGCACATCAGCCAACTTGATGGTCGATTTCGCTAGGGAAAACGACTCCGTTTCAAGAAGTATAAAACATGAAAAAGATAGATATGCCTCTTAGCTTTGCACGGCTACAAATTTCAGCCTTATTCCTTCAGTGAAACTCCAGATATAGCTGATATGGAAAAATGTGTCGGAACTGGAACTGAACTGGATTTGCCCTTAATTCTAGTAATCTGAAATCACTCAAAGAAACTTGTGAAAAACACCAAATTACATAAAAATATAAAAGATCATAAACACAATTAGACTAAACAATATTAACTCGTATTTGACACAAAACAATAATAAAACATAACTAAAAACTATATAATTATACGAGTTATCACATATATATATATATATTGTTATTTTACTTTCAATTTTGTTAAATTTTTAGCTATAAAACAAGGGAAAACATTTCAATTCTATTATGTTTTATTCAAAATCAATAAAATTAAAGTATAATAACAAAAATTTTCATTTGAATTAATAAAATATTTCTTGAAATATCTCAGTTTCGTAATTTAAAAAAAAAAAAATCAATAAAATTAGAAATAAAGTAAAAAAATATTTAATAAAATAGAAATTTAATAAATAAAATCATAGTATATAGTGAAAATTTTCACTTTAATCCATCATATTATAGATGAAACTTGAGAAAGTTAGCTACTACATAATATTTATTCAATATTTACACGGAATAAGACGTTATGCTCTAAACAGTCAACTATTCTATTTTTAGTATGAATTTGTAATCATATAACCATATATATATATATATTTGTAAGTGTAACTTTTTTTTTATATTTGAGATTTCTCATTGCTGACATTGATTATTACATATTGAATTTGTGGAAGATTTAAATTGAAATAACTCATTCCTCATTTGTGAATTTATTTCAGAGAAGTTGAATTAAATCTGAAAGTGTTGAATTATATCTCATAAAAGGTTATCAAAACTAATTCCATCTTCAACTATAAGATCAAAGAAATTGTTAATATAATTCAACTATTTTTTTCAGTAAATGCACTATTAAAAAAAATGCCATTTACTGACGGACAAAAATTTGTCAGTATAAACCCAAAATTCGTCTGTAAAGATCAGAAAAACCTTTACTGATGGTAGATAAAGATATTACTGACCCTATACTGACGGATTTTACTGACCCTATACTGACGGATTTTTCTTGTCAGTAAAATGTTTCCCAAAAACAATCTGTTTAGATATTTACTGACGGCTATTTTCGTCGGTAAGACATATGACTAATAGTGACAGACAAGGCCGTCAGTAATGTGGTTCCTATTTTTTTATTACTCAATCTATCCATCGGTATAGGTTAGTGTCCGTTGGTAATAAACTATATTTACCGACGGATTATCCATAGGTAAAAGTATAATATGTGAAATTTTAGCAGTCAATAATGCTCAAATTTATGTTTTATTTAAAATGGAGGCCCTTTGTTTCTCTTTCTTTGTATGGATATTCGAACTCGGTTTGTTTCAGCAAGAATTGCACTTCCAGAAACATACAGCATCAAACCTCCTGCTGAAAACACTTCATATTTTATTCATTATTTAGAAAAAGAGTACTTCACCATCCTTCACAATGATATACGCACCAATTAAATAACAGTTTCACTGATTTTTAGTAAACAAATGATTCGGGAAGAACAATATGAGAAATACATGAACAAACAACTTCAACGCTGCGCTCTATGGCCGATGACCAGAGCTGCTGAGAAAACAATACAATCCTGCCCTTCAAGCAGCAACCTGACCAAAGAGCCACTTGCGGATCTGCAATTACATGGAAATAAAAACTATGTTGAGAAAAAGGGAGAGAAGGGAAGAAAATAATTTAATTCAAGGGTCAAAATCAAGCAATGGTACACGTATATAACATGACCAAATTACAAAACCTTGAAATTTCCTATCTGCATAATGCAGTTGACAACACCCATCCATAAAATGCACCCCACTCTACGCCAACAAGCGCACATACAAGAAATAAAGAAAGATACATACACATATAAGCATGCAACTATGGACTCTGCACTTGCAATTTGCATCTTCAGAGTTCAGACTCCTCATTTAGCATTAAAATGGAGGCCTGGAAGGCTTGCTGTACTGGTCAGGTAATTGATCTTATGTGTGTGCTTTAAGTAGTGTGATCTACAAAAGTAATAATCTATATTTTATGTTTTAATTATTATAGAAATATAAAACATAATCTTATGGCATCCCAAAACGGTTCAGGAATTAATTTTGTTGATGGAAATTTAGATTCAAACATGCATATAGCTCGCTAGTTAAGCCAATAAAATTAAGTCTACTAAAACATGAAAGCAGATTAGCTTGTTCCAATTCCCATAAAGCTCATCTCTTCACCATATGGGAGACTAAGGACTCCAAGTATATATTAATTGCACATAAATACTAAGAAATATATATCAATTGCTTCACCACTTGGTGCACACTCCTGGAAAGAAGAATAGGTGTCGCAACCTAAAAAATAACGAGTCTCATCGCAAGATTTTATTATTCGTTAAGCGTGACATTAAAAAAACCGAGGAAAAGTCGACTTAATTCCTCTAGAAAAATGAAGGTTTTAAAAAAGACCTTAAAAAAAGACATGGAGTCGCCACCAATCTTTTTTAGCTAGGTGTGATTGGCCACCTATTAAAACCGGTTTTATAAAATATTTTAAAAATTAATTAAAACATTTTAAAAACCAATTTCAAGTCTGCGTTTTAAACCAGAGAAATCAAAGAAGCGGGTTCGGGAGTCGGTTACGTGTGGAGAAGGATTAGCACCCCCACAACGCCCGTATAAATCGGTACCTTATTAATCGTGTGTTATCTCAAGTCTCGGTTAAATTTAGTATTTCAAGTTAATTCCCAATTTAAAGAAAAATAATTCCATTTTTATTGAGAATGATCCGGAATTTATAAATTCAAAATTTTCCTATATTCCCCAACAAACGTGACAAAATATAGAAATTTTTATTAGTTTTGGAAAATTTTCCGAACCATTCTCTTTTTAAAGAAGATATTCCGTTATTAATAATAATTGATGATATCCTCCCCAGCAAACCCGGCAGAGAACTCATGAATTATTTTAACTCGGGAATATCTTTATTTTATTGAAAAATATTATCTTTTTTGAAACCATTTAAAATAAATGAATATGTATATGCATGACATAAATAAAATGACATAGCAAAGTCTAAATAATATAATGCAACCTAAATGACATGACATGATTTGAATGCCTTAGCATATTCTAAATGAAATGGAATATCCTAAGTTATATAATATATTCTAAATAAAATGAAATGACCTAGGTAACATAGTATATTCTATATGAGATGCAATATTCTAGGTCATATGATATAATCTAAATGAAATAGAATAACCTAAGTAACATAACATATTCTATATGAAATGAAATAACCTAAGTAACATGATATTTTCTAAATGAAATGAAATGATTTAAATGACATGACAAATATGAATGGTATGGCATATAATTTAAATGACATGGAATAAAATAATGCTATCATATAATATGCATGAAAATAATAATGCATGAACATAGTATATGCTAAATAAAAATAACTAAATAAAAGCATAGGATATCATGAAATATTCAAAACTATATAATAAACCATATAACATCAAAAAATATAAATCAAAATAACAACAATATCATAGAAATTATTATGGCAAGAATCACATATTATATAAAATGCATGAATATAAAAATGCAATGCATGAAATGTATTTTTTCCTTTAATTAAGGAAATCCGTATATCTAAAAAGATATCCGGCTACCTTAGGAAAATATGTCAAATTAAATATTCTAAAACCAAAATACTTTGTGATTGTTTGAAAAAAATTTTGAGAAGCTTGAATTAAAAATAAAAACTGGGCTAAATTTTTTTAAAATGGCTCTAATTTCCTAAGTTTAAAAAAATCCGGACTTGGCTACCCTTAACCCGAGACTTGAAAAAACATTTTTAGAGTTTAAAAAGGCTTAGATATTACCCTAAGTCAGTAGCTAACCCTCCTAATCAGCCCACTCTAAGTAAATTAACCAAAACAGAAAAATGGTTTTTCTTTAAATTCAATTCTGACTCCACTGTCCAGTTTTAATCCACGATTTTTTTACCCTATTTTTAAAAATTCCAAAAATTCTGAAAAAAATACTGGAGACTCATGAAATGTAAAACTACACGAAAAAAATTGGCTTAATTTTCTGATCAAATATGAATTCTCAGAAAAATCAGAGATGTACGAGTTTTGGGAGGAGAAAAAAAACTGCTTTGCCAACACATTTTTGCCTTTGATAAAATCATTTAAAAATCAAAGTAAAAATATTTGAAACTCATAAAATGACTTGCAAACAGTAGCTAGGACTTTTTGCTAGTTATCACACCCCCACACTTAGATTGTTGCTAGTCCCTAGCAACGACTCAATAAAAATAAAATAAGAAAATCTAATCTAATCCACTTTCGTAGGAAATCACGATGGCATTTAGCATGTGACACAAGCCTTTAAACCCCTAGGTGTCCCTAGTGGACGAGTTTAGTCTCGTGAGCGTTTACTAGAACGATACCCACAAACATTGAAAAATTAAAATATAAATAAACTTCATATAAATAAACTACATATACTAAAAATATTTACTCCTAATCCTTTCAATACAAATTAGAGACAATATTTGAACAAGTCTTATAAACTAATCAATAGCTTAAAAAATTTCACAAAAAATCATGCTTGAATGTAAATTGTTTGAGTTAAGCCAATATTAGCATAACATATCTCAATCAAAATAGTGCATGTTCAAATTTAATCTCAACTTCTCACATGGGATACTCTCTTGATTTTCACTCTTTAAAGTAGTGGTAAAGTGTTTACACTCAATCAATCTCATGTGTCGCAACCTAAAATAACGACGTCTCATCGCAAGACTTTATTATTCGTTAGGCGTGACATTAAAAAAAATCGAGGAAAAGTCGACTTAATTCCTCTAGAAAAATGAAGGTTTTGAAAATGACCTTAAAAAAGACATGGAGTCGCCACCAATCTTTTTTAGCTAGGTATGATCGGCCACCTATTAAAACCGGTTTTATAAAATATTTTAAAAATTAATTAAAACATTTTAAAAACCAATTTCAAGTCTGCGTTTTAAACCAGAGAAATCAAAGAAGCGGGTTCGGGAGTCGGTTACGTGTGGGGAAGGATTAGCACCCCCACAACGCCCGTATAAATCGGTACCTTATTAATCGTGTGTTATCTCAAGTCTCGGTAAAAAGTTGGTTTTAAATTTAGTATTTCAAGTTAATTCCCAATTTAAAGAAAAATAATTTAATTTTTTTTATTGAAAATGATCCAGAATTTATAAATTCAAAATTTTCCTATATTCCCCAACAAACGTGGCAAAATATAGAAATTTTTATTAGTTTTGGAAAACTTTCCGAATCATTCTCTTTTTTGAAAGAAAGATATTCCTTTATTAATGATAATTGATGATATTCCCTCCAGCAAACCCGGTAGAGAACTCATGAATTATTTTAACTCGGGAATATCTTTATTTTTATTGAAAACCATTATCTTTTGAAAACATTTAAAATAAATGAATACGTATATGCTAAATAAAGATAACTAAATAAGAGCATAGGATATCATGAAATATTCGAAACCATATAATAAACCATGTAACATCAAAAAATATAAATCAAAATAACAACAATATCATAGAAATTATTATAGCAAGAATCACATATTATATAAAATGCATGAATATAAAAATGCAATGCATGAAATGTATTTTTTTCCTTTAATTAAGGAAATCCGTATATCTAAAAAGATATCCGGCTACCTTAGGAAAATATGTCAAATTAAATATTCTAAAACCAAAATACTTTGTGATTGTTTGAAAACAATTTTGAAAAGCTTGAATTAAAAATAAAAACTGGGCTAATTTCTTTAAAATGGCTCTAATTTCCTAAGTTTAAAAAATCCGGACTTGACTACCCTTAACCCGGGACTTGAAAAACCATTTTTAGAGTTTGAAAAGGCTTAGAAATTACCCTAAGTCAGTAGCTAACCCTTCTAATCAGCCCACTCTAAGTAAATTAACCAAAACAGAAAATTGTTTTTTTTTTTAAATTCAATTCTGACTCCACTGTCCAGTTTTAATCCACGAATTTTTATCCTATTTTTAAAAATTCCAAAAATTCTAAAACAAATACTGGAAACTCAGAACATGTAAAACTACACGAAAAAAAATCGACTTAATTTTCGAATCAAAGATGAATTCCCAGAAAAATCAGAGATGTACGAGTTTTTGGAGGAGAAAAAACTGCTTTGTTTTTCTTTAAATTCAATTCTGACTCCACTTTCCAATTTTAATCCACGATTTTTTACCCTATTTTAAAAAATTCCAAAAATTCTGAAAAAAATACTGGAGACTCACGACATTTAAAACTACACGAGAAAAAATCGGCTTAATTTTTTGATCAAAGATGAATTCCCAGAAAAATCAGAGATGTACGAGTTTTTGGAGGAGAAAAAACTGCTTTGTTTTTCTTTAAATTCAATCCTGACTCCACTGTCCAGTTTTAATCCACGATTTTTTTATCCTATTTTACAAATTCCAAAAATTCTAAAAAAAATACTGGAGACTCAGGACGTATAAAACTACATGAGAAAAAATTGGCTTAATTTTCTGATCAAAGATGAATTCCCAGAAAAATCGGAGATGTACGAGTTTTGGGTGGAAAAAAAAACTGCTTTGCCAACACATTTTTTTTGTCTTTGATAAAATCATTTAAAAATAAAAATAAAAAATATTTGAAACTCATAAAATGACTTGAAAGCAGTAGCTAGGACTTTTTGAAAGTTAGATAAAAATTGGCTAAGTAAAAAAAAAATCACAAAGGTAGAATAATCAATTTGACAAACTTAATTTTCCACAAGTGTGCTCAAGAGAGCATGACTTTGAACCATTAATTGGCTCAAGTCATTATTCAAGTGGCATGAACATGAAATGCATGAAACAATGCAGCAAACATAATGCATGAAATGCATGGATCTAAACCTAAATGTAAGGAAAATGCATGACATAAATAATATGGCCTAGACCTAACATGAACTTGCATGGCATTTAATGTAACCTAGACCTAAGACATGCATGGCATTTTCACAAACACAAGGCATGCTTAATTCAAAAATCCAACCAAATATCATGCAAATGCAAAAACCTAACAACTAGCATGACAAAAAATACAACACACAATGCAAAACACATGGAGTAGCCAAATGGCCCCAAGCTCCAACAAGCATGGCATTTTCACAAACACTTGGTATGCTAGCATGAAAAACTAAGTCATAACACAAAAATCACACAAGCATTTTCACAAACACCTAAATATACCAAATCTAAAACATGCTCACTAAGATATAAAACAAGAATCATGCAAATAATCACACAAGCATTTTCACAAACACTTAATATGCCAACTCTAAAACATGCTCAAATTTAAACAACATGAAAACAGAAAATTAAAAATGCAAAAACATGATATCTAAGACATAAATGGCAACAAACAAAACAACCAAATTAAATATAACTTAAGAACATGAAATAACATAACACTTAAAACATCAAAAACAAAGAAAATAGCATAAACAATATGGTAAAATGAATTGAAACAACAACTTAAAATAAATAATGTAGGCCATTTGGCCATGGTGAGTTTATTGTAAAAACAAAATGTAAAAAAAAAAATATACTTAAGAAAGGAAATGAAGGAAGAACAAGAAACATTATTTTAAAATGAAAACTCACCAAGTAGAGATTAAAATAGCAAAAAACAAGAATAGAAAATGAAAGTGCAAGAGTTGGTGCTCAAGAGCAACCTCAAGAAGCTAATATTTCAAGCTTTTCTCTTCAAACTTTCCTTTATTTCTAAACTTTTCTTTTTTTGCTCTCAACCAAGAAGATAAAAACTAAGAAAAACTAAGAGAAATCAGCCAAAATGGAAAAGAAGAAACCAAAATCTGCCTCCCCCCCCCCTTAGGGCTAGCCTTAATGCATGGTTATATAGCCTCCAAGATGTTGTCATTTTTGTGTAACCTAATTTCCATCAAATGGCCAATAATTCAAGATGAAAAGTCATGAAATTACCACCTTTAGATTAGCATCTCAGCCCTCTCAAATTACAGCTATGCAAAAATAATGTTGACATATTTCTTAACCTATGTGGTTTAATCACCATGGCTTGATCAAAGAGAATGGTTAACTAACTCTTGATTTTTAACCACTTGATTAAAAAAAAAAATAAAAAATTAGAAGCTTCCTCCTTTCTTTGGGCTTGGGTATGCCAGCACATCTCTTTTCCAGCCGAACTCTGATTTTTTGAAGGGCCAAAAAAAGCCCTTTTCGGTTGCTTGGGTGAAATGACCATTTTGCCCCCCGGATGCAAGTAAATATCAAACGGAATCAAAATTCAATTTTTCTTTTTTTAATACTTCCAAAATAATAAAATATTGAGTTCTGGAAGTTTTCAAAATTATCCGAGTCCGTTTGCTATTTATTTGGATTTTTTCTTCCCAAAAATGCCCTTTTATGCCCCTACATTTTACCATTTTTTAAACGAGCTCCAAATCAAGATTTTTCTTCACCAATCTCTTCAAAATAATTAAAAAGTGTGATCTGGAAGTTTTCATAATTTTTGGAGCTCATTTGGTATTTTTTCGGGATTTATCGGCTTGAATTACTGCATAGGAGGCCCGGGATTTGGCCATTTTGCAAACGAACTCGGAATCAAGATTTTCTTTTGCCAATCTCTTCCAAATAATTTAAAAATGATATTTTCCAAATTTCAGAATTTTTGGAGTCCATTTGCTATTTTTCCGGGATTTTCCTTTTTGAATTACTGCATAAGAAGCCCGGGATTTGGCCATTTTGCAAACGAACTCGGAATCAAGATTTTCTTTCGCCAATATCCTTCAAATGATTTAAGAATGAGATTGACAAATTTTCCATAATTTTCGGAGTCCATTTGCTATTTTTCCCAAATTTTTCCAATTTTACCCTTTAACCTCCGAAACCCGGTTTTGCTCAAAACAAGTCCGATTTTCAGATTTTCTTCAATCTGAGCCTTGGGCCATCCTTTTTAATCATTCCTCATCCATTGGGGGCTTTGGTCTTACCAATTCGGGCCATTTCTGTGATTCTTCCCGATTTCACCGAAATCCACTAAAAACCCTAATTCTCGGTTTTCTCCCGGATTGACTTTTTTTTTCGGTTTTTCTTGCAAGTGACTTCTCCATTACCCGTAGTCAGTGCTTATCTTTCATTTGGAACCTTCAATTTCGACCAGTTTGATCGTTTAAGCACTTTTCCCCAAATTTCTCGGATTAGGGTTTCCTTTCTACTGAATCTCCAAATCCCAACTTCCGAACTCCATATCTTTCAATGTAGACCTCGGATTATCAAAATTCTTTCGCCATTTTTCAATTGAACTTAAAATCTTGATTTTGAAAGTGGGTTGACTTTTTCAGTAGTTGACTTTCTGGGGTTGACTTTTTCGGGGTTGACTTTTTCGGGCTTGACTTTTTTCAAGTTTGACTTTTTGTGCTCGCCCTCTTAAACTAAGTCTCGGAGTACCACCTGCAGGATGAAAACAGTCTTTTTACACTTGGGAACATCAATATGGGAAGAAAACATACCTGTTTAGTGGTCCGGACAAAATTAGGTGTCTACAGCTGCCCCTCTTTGGCTATTGCTGAGAATCAGGAATCAGGCAAAGATAAACCGACACTAATTTTGTACGGTCAGTGACATCACATGTGAAGGAAAGGGAAAGGGGTTTCTTTTTCATTTTAATTTTTTTCATTTTCTATTTTTCATTTTTTCATTTTTCATTTTTTTCTTCTTTCTTCTTTCTTCTTTTTTTCTTTTTTCTTTTTTCCTTTTTTTTTATTTTTTTTTTTTATTTTTTTTTTATTTTTTTTATTTTTTTTATTTTTTTTCTATTTTCTCTTTTTTCATTTTTTTTTTAAAAACAATAAATTGAAGATTTTGTCCTAAAATTGAATTCCCTGCCTAAACAAGGCTCGATTCGTCTTAAGGGAATGAATTCGATTTCAAAAGAAAAATTTATGCTCGAAGGGCTTTAAAATTGGTGCCCGGAGGTCTTACCCCTGAAAAAAGTTATGCCCGGAGGTCTTAAAGATGTTGCCCGGAGGTCTTACCTGTGATTTGAAAAATTATGCCCGGAGGTCTTAAAAATTGGTGCCCGGAGGTCTTACCCCTGAAAAAAGTTATGCCCGGAGGTCTTAAAGATGTTGCCCGGAGGTCTTACCTGTGATTTGAAAAATTATGCCCGGAGGTCTTAAAAATGGAGCCCATAGGCCTTACCCCTGAAAAAGAGTTATGCCCGGAGGTCTTACCTGTGATTTGAAAAATTATGCCCGGAGGTCTTAAAAATGGTGCCCATAGGCCTTACCCCTGAAAAAAAGTTATGCCCGGAGGTCTTAAAGATGTTGCCCGGAGGTCTTACCTGTGATTTGAAAAATTATGCCCGGAGGTCTTAAAAATGGTGCCCATAGGCCTTAAAAATGGTGCCTGGAGGCCTTACCCGTGATTTGAAAAAACTGCGCTGTATGCGACTTTAAAAATGATGCTCGGGGGTCTTAAGAATGGTGCCCGGAGGCCTTACCCGTGATTTGAAAAAAATGCGCTGTATGCGACTTTAAAAATGATGCCGGGGGTCTTAAGAATGGTGCCCGGAGGCCTTAAGAATGGTGCCCGGAGGCCTTACCCGTGATTTGGAAAAAATGCGCTGTATGCGACTTTAAAAATGATGCCCGGGGGTCTTAAGAATGGTGCCCGGAGGCCTTACCCGTGATTTGGAAAAAATGCGCTGTATGCGACTTTAAAAATAATGCCCGGGGGTCTTAAGAATGGTGCCCGGAGGCCTTACCCGTGATTTGAAAAAAATGCGCTGTATGTGACTTTAAAAATGATGCCCGGGGGTCTTAAGAATGGTGCCAAGAGGTCTTAAGAATGGTGCCCGGAGGCCTTACTCGCGATTTGGAAAAAATGCGCTGTATGCGACTTTAAAAATGATGCCCGAAGGTCTTCAGAATGGTGGTGAAGAATTGTTGAAAATTAACCTAAAGATTTTGAGAAGATGCGAATGCTTTTTGATGCAAATGCATATGTTGTATAAGATACGAAATGACTTAAACTGGTGCAAATGTCTTTAATGCAAATGTAAATGACTTGGATTGATGCCCATGTTTCATGATGCAGATGCCCCTACTAATTGTGTTCATGTAACTGGTTTATGAATGGTGTAACTACAATTACCACACATTAATGAAAATGCAATGATTCTAGAAATGATGCAATTGCTTGAGATGACACAAATGCGAATTCCATGGAGAATGTAAATGTAAAGGTAAAATGGAGATGCTTATGGAATAATGCCAATGCAAATACCCATGAATGATGAAAATGCTTGCTGACACTGTGCAGATGCAAAAGCTCGATAGAGAGATGAGTGCTCATGAGTGATGCAAATGCCCCTGGTTGTTCCTCTAGACTTTGGCTTAGCCTTTCAAATTCATTTTTCCTCTTCAAATCAGAGTATATCTTCAATTCATTTTGGCTATTCTCTTTGCCCCAACAGTTTTTCAAACTTTCATCAACAGAGATCTGAACCGGGTTCTATTTCTTCTTCTCATATCTGGAAGTCAGGACCTATCTTGGCAGTTCTATACCTTTGGGTTAGAAAAACCCTTGTCTCATGTCAACATCAAAAATGGGTATTTCAAAAATATTTTTATTTGTTTTCGCATTTTGAAAACTTCTTGAACAAAAAATATTAACCCCACAATTTGTGATGTATAAATCTTTTGAAGACTGATGATCGTTGTTAGAAATTTCTCTAAGTATCAATCTGGTTTTTTTCAACTGGGATTGGCAAGGCTTGGTATAACAAGATTCTGGCTTTTCCAGGAAAACTTCATGACAAAAATGTATATCCCTTCTAGGCTCACAAATGGAACAGTTTTTATAAATCATGAATTCATTGAGAACCAAACAAATTCAACATTCTTTTAGTTTCCATATCAAGGTATTTTGACAAGCGTCAAGATTGGCCGGGATGTTTAAACTGGAAAGTTGATTTTGGAGGAAAAAGGTTTCAGTTTTTGAAGACAATCCTCTGAATGAGAACTGACAATTTGGGGGGTTCAGGAATTCCTAGATGTTCCTCGATGACCACTCCTTTAATAAGATCTTTTCTTTTGGGGTATCGGCACCATCATAGATGGCATCGAAAATTTCCAAATTTACTCTAGACCGCCCATTTTTGGGTTTTCGCCCTAGAGTCCCATTCTTTCCATTTTTTTTTTGTTCATTGTTTTACCATGCACTTGAGAATTCTAAATTCTTCCTTAGTGAAATGATAATTCGATGAAATGGGATAAAATCTGAGGAAAAACCTTTCAAATTAAATATTCATGCTTGATCAAAATGGACTTTTAAAGCACGTAATGTAGGCCATGGCTCAGGGTTCAGAAAGAAAGGATAAATAGGCCCAAAATCATGTGTTTGAGGATAATCAGATCAAGGATCATTTCTTGAGGAGGATTATCTTTGAAGCATTTGTCCCTTCTTGGACATTTCTTTCCTTTTGACTTTTGTGTCTTTTTCTTCCTTGCTTTTGGCTTTCAATTTGCCATGTCTTTCACATATTTTGTTTTCTTTTTTCATTGGCTTTCATTTTGCCATCTTTTCCTCTTCTTTTTCAACGGAGTGAGCCCGTCTTTATTCGGGGCTCCATTTGCTTTGCATCTGTCTTTGAGCTAGGATTTGTTTCTCAATGATCTTTTAAAAAGATTTTTCCTCGCATTTGCCCCCCAGTGTAGAGGGTGATCCTTGATTAGGGTTCAAAGAAGAAAATTTTCTTTTGGCTCAAAAGGGGTGACTATGGATAATTTCTTATTGTGTGAAAGGGACATGAAAGATGGCCATTTCTCATGTCAAGCACAAATATTCAGATTGAAAAGCAATCCCCAGGGGAAATAGATAATCAAAATTTCATTTTGCACTTTGGAATCATCCGAATTCTCATATGCATGATATCACAATTTTTATTTTTTTTCGTCGCATGCCCCTATGATTCATGCATTTAGTCCATCCTTATTCACCATGTATCCATCATTTCCACCTATGATGCCTTAATTTGATTAACCATGAGAATCTGTATCAACGAGGAACATAGCAAGTCCAGGTCTATTTTAAAAAGGCTGAGTTTCCAATCTGAGTTTTTTTGAGGAGATAAGGAAAATATGACCCAAAAACGGATTTTCTCTGGGACAAGGGATAATCTAGTTTAATCATTGTGCCCCAGGATGTCAATCATGAAGTGATGTTTGGGCAATTAGTGTTTTGTGGTTATTGGGAAAGGTCATGAATAATTTTAGCACAATCTTGACACACACCAAATTATCGAAATCTAGACTCTTGAAAGAATGTCTCATTTGTTTGATTTTCAAGGAATTCGAAAAATTTCAAAAAGTTCGTTCCTTTGTTCATAGCCTAGACTAGGATTTACATCCTTGTTTATTTTGCAATGACAATACTTCTCTTTTTTCATTCATTTTTCCTTGAAGCATTAGGTCTTTCAAGTGTTATTGATTCAAGGTTTAGGTATAGAGAAGCCCAAAAAATAGGGGGATGGTGTTGGGTCATTTCTAACACTGATCATCAATCTTCTTGAGACTATCCATTATTAAAACTTCCTTAATGCTTGTTTTTGTAAATTCACGTTTATTTAAAACACAACAAACACAAAGCATTTAAAATTCATTTAATTCATGTAGATGTTAACATGAGACAAGTGCTTTCATCATCACAGTGTATAAAACTACATGCGTCAAAAATGCTCCTATTGACATCCTTCAAAGGTAGTAATTCTCCCCCTAAAACCCTGAAAGAAACTGATTTAGGGCTAAACGGCCTTCCATTGATTGATAAGCTCCGGTGTCAAAATACCATTACGGATAAGACTTTCAATCCTTTCCTTCAGTTGTCTGCATTTTTCAGTTGAATGCCCAACTACCCCTAGGTGATAATCACACTTGCTATCAGGGTCATAACTCCTTGCTGATGGATTCGGAGCTATTTTCAAAGGTACCGGGGTAAGGTACTGATTCTTTATTAGTAATGGCAGTAAGTCAGGGATGGGGATTGGAATTCTTTCTTGATCTTCCCGCGATCGTTTTCTGGAAGTAGGCCTTGTTGCAAGGGCTGGTATAGGATTAGATGTTTGGGTAGGTAGGTAAGGATAAAGGCTTGGAGATACCTTAGTAGGGTAACATGATTGGTATGAGGGAAATTGGGAATATGGGATGAAATCTCCCATAGTTTGGACATCTTCCTCTTTCTTTCTTGGTGCCTTATTTCTCTCGGTATTGGATGTTCTTTCTCTTTCAAGTTTCCCACTCTTGATAGCATTCTCAATCATCTCCCCTGAAATTACCATGTCCGCAAAATTCTTCGAAGCATTGCCGACGAGTCTGTCATAGTACGGGGCCTGCAGTGTATTCACAAAAAGGATAGTGATTTCCTTTTGTGTCAAGGGCGGTTGTACTTGGGCAGCTAGGCTCATCCACCGTTGTGCATATTCTTTGAAGCTCTCAGTAGCTTTTTTCTCCATATTTTGCAAAGTGAGACGATCAAGTGTCTTGTCGGTCATATGGTTGTACTGGTTTAGAAAAGCCCTAGCCAAATCAATCCAAGAGCGAATCTGATCCTTGCTCAACTGACTATACCACCTAATTGCGGACCCGCTGAGGCTATCCTGAAAGCAGTGAATTAAAAGCTTATCATTATCTATCTGACTTGTCATCTTTCGGCAGAACATAGTGATGTGGGCTGATGGATCGGTCGTCCCGTCATATTTCACAAAGTCAGGGATCTTGAACTTAGGAGGAATGACTAAATCGAGGACCAAGCATCGTTCTTTCGCCTTTACACTCCCGAATACATCTGTTCTTTCTATTGCCCGGAGCCTTTCATCTAGCAACTGATATTTCCCTTGGGAATCTGTCAACTCAACCTCATTTACTGCAACCCTTTTCAACTTGGCCTGTTCAGCTGGATCATTTGAGTTTAGGACATTGACGGGGTTAACAGTGTTCTGGGCATCACTTATTGCGACCTCATCTTGGCCCTTTTGTACCTCTAACCCTTCTCCGACGACAAAGTTTTCGGTGTATCCTTTTCCCTTGATTACAGCAGACATTAGCTCCATCAGTTTAGTCATCTGATCCTTAGATTCTGCTTGAGATTTTGCTAGCTGTTCTCGCAATTCTCTCTGTTCCCTTTCCATTTTCTCCATTCGGGCAACTTGTTCATCCTCCATAGCACCGGCCTGTATTAAAAGTGTACTCAGTACTTCTTCTGATTTGAAATGGAAATTCTTTCAAAGACTCCTAAAGCCAAGCCAACTTCTATTTTATTTCCCCCAAATGTATGTCATGATGAATGAGCCATGAATGCAACTTGATGCATGTGAAGCCTAAACAATATGATGTATGGATATGTACAATGGAAACATGCTGACCATATATGTGATAAATGCAATCACAATGCCAACATGTTGCAAACAAAGAATAAACAAATCAACACATGGATATATGCAATGACTGATCATGTGCATTTTAGCATGTTTCCCAATGAATGATCATATATCCTATGAGTGCAACACGGTGTCAATTATGATACATGCAAACAATGAATGATTGATATAGAGTATATACAAAGAAAATCATGCTAACCATGTGTGTCATGAATGCGACCTAATGCTAACATGATGTATGTAATAAGCAAATTAATGCATGAACATATACAAAGAAATTATGCTGACTATGTTTGTTATGAATGCAACCTGACAAATAATTGATGGGATGCAAAATGCAAAGGGGAAGATATCACGGGGGAAATAAGAATCGGAGGAACTTAATCATCAACATCTTATAAATTTGAAGCATACTCAATTCATTCCCATATCAATGTTCACAATGGTATAAACCATGTTTTACAAAATTTGAGCAGTAGTTAAAACTGTCTTTACAAGCACTTTATTCTTCCTAGCATCCTAAGGCTATAAGAGCCGGCTACTGAAAAAGTGAAATCCTATTACATCATATAAGACCGAAGTCTTTCCACTTCAATGCTGTAAATCTCCCAATCCTAATGGCGTTTTCCCAGTCCTTTATCAATCAGTGTCGTTGGATCCAACCACTTGGCATCTATGAGAGCTTGCACTTTCCTTTTGACTGCTATACAATCTTCGATGCTATGGCCAACAATTCCACAGTGATAATCACATCTTTCATTTGGATTATACCACATTGGATATGGTGGTAACAGGGGTTTCAATGGGACACAGGCAACCATGTGATTTTGGATCAGTATAGGGAGGAGCTCTTGGTAGCTGATTGGAATGGGATCAAAATGCATTTGGGTCTTATTCTGGGATCGTTTCTTAGTCACACATGGCCTAGGAGTTGGGGCACTTGGTGGTAGCACTAAGGTTCGAACCGGAGTGTTTACATGGGGATGTGGCGGAACAGCATGGTAAGGGTATGGATTTGGACACGGGGCCTTTGGAGGTTGTACATAGCTCGAGGTTCCTATCTCAGGTACTGGATAAGGTGATTGATGAGGGAAATAGTATGAACTGGTAGTTGGTAACGATGGAGTCGGATTCAGGAATCCCGTAGTGGTCGTCCCAATGGACGATTGGACCATAGTAGGGTGGGGATACTGGTTTGGACCTAGAACAGTTTGCAGGTATGGTACTGGATTCGAGGTTTCTGTCTTTGGTATCAGGCTTTCAGGTTTAATTATTTTCATGATTTTGTCCACAATTTCATCAGGATTGCAACCTTTGTGGCATTGACAAGTGCAGGATCCAGCAAGGATTGTATGTTCTGGACCTAATGGTTTTGGTTGATCCGAAGATGATGCGAAGCCCTGAGAAAGTTCACCTTTACTGTTACCCATATCCTCAACCATTTTCAGCAATTTGGCAAGTTGTTCCTTCACCTCTCGGATTTCATGACCATATTCATCTTGATTGCGTTCCAAAGCACCCAATCGTTCCTCCGATTCATTCCTCATATCTCGAACCCCTTTCATGCAAATGAAAATGTCATGAGATTAAGATTATGAATGTACACGCTCTATTCCTATGTGCATGAATAAATTGATGATTAATGCATGAACATATACAGAGAAATTATGATGACTATGTATGCTATGGATGCAATTTAATGCCAGGTATATACAGATAATGACTATGCATGTCATAAACGTGTCCTACAATGAATGACCATGCATGCTATGATGTCAAAATGATACATGCTAAGAATAAATGAATTAATACAAAGGTAGGTACAAAGAATGACCATGTATATCACAAATGTATTCTACAATGAATAATCATGCATGTTATGACTGTAACACGATGTCAAAATGACACAAATAAATTAACCAATGATTACACGAAATTCGTGGGACCTAAATCTTGATTATTCAAAAATCTCATTATGCAAGATTTGCCTCCTAATTTATGATTTTTTTTAACATGCTTTTTTTTGTGTTTTTTTTTTTTTTATTTATGAAAAACCAATCACATTATTTTCAAAAGAATTTCAGGGTGGATCCCACTATGGTACCATATGCAAATGTTCATGTGACACTACCGGTTTTATGAAATCATCAAATGAAATTACCAACTGTTTATTGCAAAGAATGAGATCAATAACACAACCAAAAATGTACATGCTCTATTCACACATGTATGAAATGTGCAACATGCAAAATGCTTGAAAAAAGATTTTTTTTTTTTTTTTTTTTTTTTTAAAAAAAAAAACAGCTAATGAACATCTGCCCCAGCAATATCTGCTTATTTAGGCATCACGATGTCTTCGAGGCGGAGTATCACATTTATTACGGGCGATGTACGTACATCGTTGCCCGATCTACCACACTTATTCGGAGTGTAAAATAGGTAACAAAAGGTTTAGAACTGTCCCTCTATGTGTTCCTATTTTCGGTATATCTAACGGAAATCCGGCATGGCTTCGCCTAGGTTCACTATATGAGGGTGAATCGGTTCTAAGGCTCCGAATTGTTCCTCACTGTCGTCGGTGAAGGCTAGTAAGGCACCTCGATAAAAGCGGGTTCAATTCGTTAGAGTATATTTTCCTATGCCCATGCGGAGGATCATCACGAAGGCATTAGGTACTTTATACTCCGAAAGTGTTTCACTAGCCCATACGGAGGATCAATCACGAAGGCGTAGTTACTTTACTCCCACTTAAAAGGACGGAACCCGGGTATAGGATTCATGTTATGCAAATGCACGTGTAGTGTGTGTGGAGGAATAATAAACCTTTCACCACCTATTCTACAAACCTTATTCTAAATGCCCTAGCAATTAAAACATTCAAGAATAGTGTAACGCATTAACCAACAAGCAATTATAATATACAACCTTAAATAACTAGAGAACAAAAATAAAATGCATGCACATGAGTATGAACATATTTAAAAACAATTTATTATTTTCAAAATTCTCCTTATTAAAAAAATGTGGGAATTAAAATCAAATACCAATTAAACCAACAAAACCGAGACTTTGATAACACACGACTAATTCTAGGCCTGACTCTCTAATATGTCCCCAGCGGAGTCGCCAAGCTGTCGCAACCTAAAATAACGACGTCTCATCGCAAGACTTTATTATTCGTTAGGCGTGACATTAAAAAAAATCGAGGAAAAGTCGACTTAATTCCTCTAGAAAAATGAAGGTTTTGAAAATGACCTTAAAAAAGACATGGAGTCGCCACCAATCTTTTTTAGCTAGGTGTGATCGGCCACCTATTAAAACCGGTTTTATAAAATATTTTAAAAATTAATTAAAACATTTTAAAAACCAATTTCAAGTCTGCGTTTTAAACCAGAGAAATCAAAGAAGCGGGTTCGGGAGTCGGTTACGTGTGGGGAAGGATTAGCACCCCCACAACGCCCGTATAAATCGGTACCTTATTAATCGTGTGTTATCTCAAGTCTCGGTAAAAAGTTGGTTTTAAATTTAGTATTTCAAGTTAATTCCCAATTTAAAGAAAAATAATTTAATTTTTTTTATTGAAAATGATCCAGAATTTATAAATTCAAAATTTTCCTATATTCCCCAACAAACGTGGCAAAATATAGAAATTTTTATTAGTTTTGGAAAACTTTCCGAATCATTCTCTTTTTTGAAAGAAAGATATTCCTTTATTAATGATAATTGATGATATTCCCTCCAGCAAACCCGGTAGAGAACTCATGAATTATTTTAACTCGGGAATATCTTTATTTTTATTGAAAACCATTATCTTTTGAAAACATTTAAAATAAATGAATACGTATATGCTAAATAAAGATAACTAAATAAGAGCATAGGATATCATGAAATATTCGAAACCATATAATAAACCATGTAACATCAAAAAATATAAATCAAAATAACAACAATATCATAGAAATTATTATAGCAAGAATCACATATTATATAAAATGCATGAATATAAAAATGCAATGCATGAAATGTATTTTTTTCCTTTAATTAAGGAAATCCGTATATCTAAAAAGATATCCGGCTACCTTAGGAAAATATGTCAAATTAAATATTCTAAAACCAAAATACTTTGTGATTGTTTGAAAACAATTTTGAAAAGCTTGAATTAAAAATAAAAACTGGGCTAATTTCTTTAAAATGGCTCTAATTTCCTAAGTTTAAAAAATCCGGACTTGACTACCCTTAACCCGGGACTTGAAAAACCATTTTTAGAGTTTGAAAAGGCTTAGAAATTACCCTAAGTCAGTAGCTAACCCTTCTAATCAGCCCACTCTAAGTAAATTAACCAAAACAGAAAATTGTTTTTTTTTTTTAAATTCAATTCTGACTCCACTGTCCAGTTTTAATCCACGAATTTTTATCCTATTTTTAAAAATTCCAAAAATTCTAAAACAAATACTGGAAACTCAGAACATGTAAAACTACACGAAAAAAAATCGACTTAATTTTCGAATCAAAGATGAATTCCCAGAAAAATCAGAGATGTACGAGTTTTTGGAGGAGAAAAAACTGCTTTGTTTTTCTTTAAATTCAATTCTGACTCCACTTTCCAATTTTAATCCACGATTTTTTACCCTATTTTAAAAAATTCCAAAAATTCTGAAAAAAATACTGGAGACTCACGACATTTAAAACTACACGAGAAAAAATCGGCTTAATTTTTTGATCAACGATGAATTCCCAGAAAAATCAGAGATGTACGAGTTTTTGGAGGAGAAAAAACTGCTTTGTTTTTCTTTAAATTCAATCCTGACTCCACTGTCCAGTTTTAATCCACGATTTTTTTATCCTATTTTACAAATTCCAAAAATTCTAAAAACAATACTGGAGACTCAGGACGTATAAAACTACATGAGAAAAAATTGGCTTAATTTTCTGATCAAAGATGAATTCCCAGAAAAATCGGAGATGTACGAGTTTTGGGTGGAAAAAAAAACTGCTTTGCCAACACATTTTTTTTGTCTTTGATAAAATCATTTAAAAATAAAAATAAAAAATATTTGAAACTCATAAAATGACTTGAAAGCAGTAGCTAGGACTTTTTGAAAGTTAGATAAAAATTGGCTAAGTAAAAAAAAAATCACAAAGGTAGAATAATCAATTTGACAAACTTAATTTTCCACAAGTGTGCTCAAGAGAGCATGACTTTGAACCATTAATTGGCTCAAGTCATTATTCAAGTGGCATGAACATGAAATGCATGAAACAATGCAGCAAACATAATGCATGAAATGCATGGATCTAAACCTAAATGTAAGGAAAATGCATGACATAAATAATATGGCCTAGACCTAACATGAACTTGCATGGCATTTAATGTAACCTAGACCTAAGACATGCATGGCATTTTCACAAACACAAGGCATGCTTAATTCAAAAATCCAACCAAATATCATGCAAATGCAAAAACCTAACAACTAGCATGACAAAAAATACAACACACAATGCAAAACACATGGAGTAGCCAAATGGCCCCAAGCTCCAACAAGCATGGCATTTTCACAAACACTTGGTATGCTAGCATGAAAAACTAAGTCATAACACAAAAATCACACAAGCATTTTCACAAACACCTAATATACCAAATCTAAAACATGCTCACTAAGATATAAAACAAGAATCATGCAAATAATCACACAAGCATTTTCACAAACACTTAATATGCTAACTCTAAAACATGCTCAAATTTAAACAACATGAAAACAGAAAATTAAAAATGCAAAAACATGATATCTAAGACATAAATGGCAACAAACAAAACAACCAAATTAAATATAACTTAAGAACATGAAATAACATAACACTTAAAACATCAAAAACAAAGAAAATAGCATAAACAATATGGTAAAATGAATTGAAACAACAACTTAAAATAAATAATGTAGGCCATTTGGCCATGGTGAGTTTATTGTAAAAACAAAATGTAAAAAAAAAAAATATACTTAAGAAAGGAAATGAAGGAAGAACAAGAAACATTATTTTAAAATGAAAACTCACCAAGTAGAGATTAAAATAGCAAAAAACAAGAATAGAAAATGAAAGTGCAAGAGTTGGTGCTCAAGAGCAACCTCAAGAAGCTAATATTTCAAGCTTTTCTCTTCAAACTTTCCTTTATTTCTAAACTTTTCTTTTTTTGCTCTCAACCAAGAAGATAAAAACTAAGAAAAACTAAGAGAAATCAGCCAAAATGGAAAAGAAGAAACCAAAATCTGCCTTCCCCCCCCCCCCTTAGGGCTAGCCTTAATGCATGGTTATATAGCCTCCAAGATGTTGTCATTTTTGTGTAACCTAATTTCCATCAAATGGCCAATAATTCAAGATGAAAAGTCATGAAATTACCACCTTTAGATTAGCATCTCAGCCCTCTCAAATTACAGCTATGCAAAAATAATGTTGACATATTTCTTAACCTATGTGGTTTAATCACCATGGCTTGATCAAAGAGAATGGTTAACTAACTCTTGATTTTTAACCACTTGATTAAAAAAAAAAAAAATTAGAAGCTTCCTCCTTTCTTTGGGCTTGGGTATGCCAGCACATCTCTTTTCCAGCCGAACTCTGATTTTTTGAAGGGCCAAAAAAAGCCCTTTTCGGTTGCTTGGGTGAAATGACCATTTTGCCCCCCGGATGCAAGTAAATATCAAACGGAATCCAAATTCAATTTTTCTTTTTTTAATACTTCCAAAATAATAAAATATTGAGTTCTGGAAGTTTTCAAAATTATCCGAGTCCGTTTTCTATTTATTTGGATTTTTTCTTCCCAAAAATGCCCTTTTATGCCCCTACATTTTACCATTTTTTAAACAAGCTCCAAATCAAGATTTTTCTTCACCAATCTCTTCAAAATAATTAAAAAGTGTGATCTGGAAGTTTTCATAATTTTTGGAGCTCATTTGGTATTTTTTCGGGATTTATCGGCTTGAATTACTGCATAGGAGGCCCGGGATTTGGCCATTTTGCAAACGAACTCGGAATCAAGATTTTCTTTTGCCAATCTCTTCCAAATAATTTAAAAATGATATTTTCCAAATTTCAGAATTTTTGGAGTCCATTTGCTATTTTTCCGGGATTTTCCTTTTTGAATTACTGCATAAGAAGCCCGGGATTTGGCCATTTTGCAAACGAACTCGGAATCAAGATTTTCTTTCGCCAATCTCCTTCAAATGATTTAAGAATGAGATTGACAAATTTTCCATAATTTTCGGAGTCCATTTGCTATTTTTCCCAAATTTTTCCAATTTTACCCTTTAACCTCCGAAACCCGGTTTTGCTCAAAACAAGTCCGATTTTCAGATTTTCTTCAATCTGAGCCTTGGGCCATCCTTTTTAATCATTCCTCATCCATTGGGGGCTTTGGTCTTACCAATTCGGGCCATTTCTGTGATTCTTCCCGATTTCACCGAAATCCACTAAAAACCCTAATTCTCGGTTTTCTCCCGGATTGACTTTTTTTTTCGGTTTTTCTTGCAAGTGACTTCTCCATTACCCGTAGTCAGTGCTTATCTTTCATTTGGAACCTTCAATTTCGACCAGTTTGATCGTTTAAGCACTTTTCCCCAAATTTCTCGGATTAGGGTTTCCTTTCTACTGAATCTCCAAATCCCAACTTCCGAACTCCATATCTTTCAATGTAGACCTCGGATTATCAAAATTCTTTCGCCATTTTTCAATTGAACTTAAAATCTTGATTTTGAAAGTGGGTTGACTTTTTCAGTAGTTGACTTTCTGGGGTTGACTTTTTCGGGGTTGACTTTTTCGGGCTTGACTTTTTTCAAGTTTGACTTTTTGTGCTCGCCCTCTTAAACTAAGTCTCGGAGTACCACCTGCAGGATGAAAACAATCTTTTTACACTTGGGAACATCAATATGGGAAGAAAACATACCTGTTTAGTGGTCCGGACAAAATTAGGTGTCTACATCATGAAAACACTTCTACCATATGCTTGCTTGTCCACCTATTCTCCACTAAAAGATCATGCAACTTCATAAATCAAGAGGTCTTTAATCAAGGTTGTAATGGGGCCAAGGGGTTTGTAATGTGGTTGAAGAACAAAAGGATAAAGATATCACAAAGGTTCCAAAGAGTTCATAAAGTTTAGAGACATAAAAAGATTATACAAAGAAACTTCTCAAAACTCTTTACAAGTACATAGTCACCTAGGCCGGATATTCATGTTGGGCCTTTTCTTCATTCTAAACAACTTTGTAACATCTTTTTCTTTTTCCACAAATTCAAGAGATGATTCATTTTTTTTTATATAGGAATGTATTTGCCAGTATTCCATTTCTTTTTCTCTTGACTTTTCTTTTCTTTTCCCCCCACACTTATTTCTTGTTTCTAACCAAAAAATATCCCTTGTCTTTGCAACTTGTCTCAAATCATGCTAATTCATCTTTGGAACAAAGGTAAAGATATAAGTATATTTAGGTTAGGGACAAGTTATGGTTACCAAAGAGATAGCTTATTCAATGTAGGCTCAAATTGGTTCACTAAGGGTGTGTTCTCTTGGAACATCAATAAGGGATGGTTGTTTGGCCCTGGCTAAAAATCCTAATGCCTCTATCATATTCATGTTGTCACATGCATCAATATAGTCTCAAACGGTTTAAAGCAAGTTCTAGAGAATCATGTAATCATAAGAGCACTCAAGAAAGAAATTAGATTGATTTGTATAATGCATCAATCATTTTAGGCTCAAAAACTCACAAGAATGATTATACAAGTCAGATTAAGTCTAAACATGCTTCTTTCTCAATCAACATATCATATTAACATTGGCTCATAAAAAGGTTGACATCAAGCTCAATTCTCATGAAAATCTTCTCACTAATAAATATGTTTTAGACTTATGCAATTCATATCTCATCATTGTATTAAAAAGGAACTAAAACACACTAAAAAATAATAATAATAATAAAGACTCATAAAAAAAAAATAGTAGACAAAAATAAAAGAAATCCTAAATCATTCCCCCCACACTTAATTCTTACATTGTCCTCAATGTAAGTCTATTAACCCAAATGAAAGAATCATGTGTAAGAGAAAAGAACTAATAACATAAGAATAGGAATAACTAGACTCAAAACAAAACAAACTCATGCAACCTAAATAATCCTAAAATACTAAACAAAAATTAACAAGTAAACGTAAAAAGATTAAAATCAAACTGACAAGGTATGTCTCAAGTCTCCCTTACTCAGACCTTGTTCAGAATGAATACTTCTAAATTGCTTAAAACACAACAAACTCTTTTTTTTTTTTTTTTGAAAAGAAGAAATCAAACTGACAAGGTATGTCTCAAGTCTCCCTTACTCAGACCTTGTTCAGAATGAATACTTCTAAATTGCTTAAAACACAACAAATTTTTTTTTTTTTTTTTTAAGAAGGTAAAATTTAGGAGATATTACCTGTAGAGGTTGCTAACCACTTATTATAACTGAGACACAACAAACAAAATGTTAGATAATGTCACAAAGACAAAGTGCAATCCACTCCTTGCTCGTCCATATCTCTTTTTCTTTTTCCGAGCATTTGCGAAACAACCGTAGCAGATAAATACTCATAAGCTTGGAGCTTTTTGAGTAAATCTTCAATGGTTGTAGCATAAATTATGGTTCTCCTTGCCTCTGAAAACATGAATCCATTATCCACAGCATTATCTAAATATGAAAGCAAATTACTAAAATAACCATTAATATTAAGCAAACCAATGGGTTTCTTATTTGTGACCAAAGATGACCAAGAAGCCACGCAAGCTATTTCTTCCAATGTACCCAGACCTCCTGGTAAAGCAATGAATGCATCGGCAGAATGGTACATGATTGTTATCCGTTCAGGGATACTCCAGACTTGTATTTCCTTACCCAAGGTAGGTCCACAAAAATCTGTGAATAGTTTTGGCACGATTCCTAGAACTGGACTTCCTCCGGCGTGTGCTGCTGTAGCGACTGCTCCCATTAAACCCGTACTACCGCCTCCATAAATCAACTGGATCTTTTGTTGGGCAAGTATTACTCCAACTCTTATGGCTTCATCAGCGAATATGTTATTTTTCCCTGGATAAGCACCTCCAAAAACACAAATTTTTTTCATGCGTTGGGACGAAGTACTTTCCATTTTTTTTTCTTTTTTTTTTTCTTTTTTTTTTTCGAGTGCCTGAAAGAGAATGAGTACATGGTGTAATATATAGAGGACTGAGTAGTGAATCAGACAAGAGTAATAATGTCGCCGAAAGTGTATCTGACCTGTCAGAAGAAAATGTTAACCTAACAAAAGATTTTTGCGTGATTTCAGGAAGAAAATCAAAAAGAGAAGAAAAATCAACCGTAAAAGTCAAGAGTAATAATGTCGCCGAAAGTGTATTTGACCTGTCAGAAGAAAATGTTAACCTAACAAAAGATTTTTGCGTGATTTCAGGAAGAAAATAAAAAAGAGAAGAAAAATCAATCGTAAAAGACAAATAAAAAAAATGAGAATAATTACACAAATCGAATAACACGTAAATTAAACCGAAATAAAGTTATTGCAAAACAAACCAAAAGCTGAGAAGTCATTTATTGTAGTTGTGATTGTGGCTCACATCTTCCTCTGGTTTTACGTCCAGAAACGGCTTAAACGCCTTCTATGAGTCGAGGATATGCTTCCCATCCAGTTTTCTTACAAGCTGGCAAACAGGGTCTTTTAACATCAGATTCCCAAGATGTTGCCATTCCCTTTGGAATTGCGGCCATAAATCAAGAATTTCTCTTTGTACGTCTCCACTAGGATGCGTCTCAAGAGAAAGTTGGATATTACCCAAATTCTCCTTACTCAGTCCATCCTTAATGAATTCAATTTTATCATCTCGATTAGAGGACGGAATCCCAATAGAACGACATTTACCATTACACGTCCATCGTGCACATTTGTGGCAATTTGAACTCATGCGCTTTGCTCGTCGCTTCTTTGCAAAAGTGCTTCTACCTGTACCTGGTAAATGCAAAACAGGAAGATATTCATCTTCACGTACCTTGGCTTCAATTATCCAACGTATGTCTCCAGGAATCCCTTTGTGCATAAGCATTCTTAATCTTTCAAATCGAACTTGGTAAAGCTTCAGTAAAATATTTCGAGGAAAGGGAGGAAATCGTTTCTGCAATCTTGTGAGAATATCATCCATCCTGAAAAAAAAATGAAAAAAAATTGAAAGAGAAATTGGAAGAGAAATTTATATACAATATCAGTTTTGTGGGTAGCTGATGGAACCGATTTAAATAATCACGGAGTACCGTTATCCGCCATTTAACCGGGGTTAAAAAAAATAAAAATTATATTTACATCTAGTTATTTTCAAAACAAGGATCAAAAAAAAAAAAAAAAAACAACATAAAAAGACTCAAAAATAAAACACTCTAAATAAAATCCTAAATTCTTCCCCCCACACATAATTCTTACATTGTCATTAATGTAATGCTATTATCCCCCAATGCAAGAATTATATGTAAGAGAAAAGAACTATTAAACAAAAGAAACTTATGCAGCCTAAATGAACTTAAAAACAGTAAACACAATTAACAAAGAAACATAAGAAATAAAAATAAAAACAATAAAAATAATAAAAGAAAAAGGAAAAGAAAGAGAAAGCAAATCTGAATATGGAAGGTTGGCAATTTCATCTTTAATTGGGCTGCCTTCCCAATTAACACTTGAGTTAGTGTTTTGAATCTAACCAACACCCCTTCTTGGCTTTTTACGCTTGTCAGGCTCATACATGAAATTTTCCAAATTTATGCGTTTGAGAGGTAGCTTTCTTTGCACAACAGTGGATGTATTCTCCATTACAAGTATTATTCCGTCATCCTTGGTGGTGCATATCTCATCGAGGAATGATGCATCTTTTGGTACTTGTTGAATGACATCCACAAACAAACTGTTTAAGGTTTCCAGCGTGTCTTGTTCATGTTCATCCTCCTTGAACTTTGCGAATCTACTAGGAAAAGGTGGAGAAGAAACATTAGTAAAAATTGGAATCTCAAACGTTACCTCAGGTGCTGAAATACTCTTATTTGGATCATTGGCTTCATTATCCTCAAGAATAGAATTCATCTCTAATTTGGTCTCATCCTCATCTTGTTCCTCATTCCTCAAGGTCACAATAGTAGTATTCTCCTTTGGGTTAATCATTGTTTGGGCAGGGAGTTCTTCAAATCTTTGTGCTACCCATCCCACCATACTACTAGTCAATTGGATCATTTGCTTTTCCAAACTCTGGATGCTTGCCCTTGTTTCCTGTTGAAATTGCAATGTATCAGTAACAAGAGAATAGACAAGATCTTCTAAAGAAGTACCTGAGTTTTGAGTCATATGTGGTGGTTGAAAAAGATCTGGTTCTTGGGACCATGATTGATTGAAGCTAGATGGATGAGTGTAATTGGCATAAGGATCTACTTCTTGGTAATTTTTCGAGTAGCCATAATTAGTATGATCCCACCATCCCTCATGGTAAGTGTTTGAGTAATGATCATACTGTTGGTCTTGGAACACTTGATGGCCTTGACATCCTCCCATGGCCAATTGTTGAACTGGGAAGGTGAGATTGGCTTGTTGATTCTCCATGTTCTGGTATGCCACCAACTCTTCAAGTGTTAGATTGCTCAATTCCATCATTTTTTTTTTTTTTTTTTTTTCAAAATTTGATCAGAAAAACCCGTATGTACAAGAAAATAAAACTCATTAGAACTGAAAATAAGAATAAATCAAGTAACAAATAAACTAAAGAAAACAATCCCCGGCAACGGCGCCAAAAATTTGATGCACCCAAAAGAGTGTATCTTATTTAACCTTGCACTAAAAAGATAAATTGTAAGTATAGTAGTTAGCAAGGGTCGAGTCCTCAGGGATTGGGTTTTAGTTTATAAGTTAATAGTTTAAAACTTAAATTCAAGAACAATAAAAGAAAAGGGGTTTTTGAAGCCAGATTTAAACTAAAGTAAATAATAAGAATCAGATGCAAGGCGGTATAACCAGGCAATAAAAATATATATACTAAATTAGGCGGTATAACCAGCCAATAAAAATAAAACAAAGTTAATATACAAATTAGGCGGTATAACCAGCCAATAAAAATAAATATAGTCTTAAAAATAAGCAAACGAGAAAAGTAAGAAAACAAGTAAGTAAGACGAATCAAATATGAAAAATATGGTTAAGGTTTCATTCTCCACCACTAGACATCATTAAGAATCAATTTCATATCTATCAACATTAACCAACTATCAAAGTTAACAACCGTAGATAACAACAAGCTCTGTTATCCCAATCTTTCCTTAGTTTGTTGTTAAATAGAACAAGCTCTCTATTTAATCTCTAACCATCAAACAACCTAGAATAAGCTCTCTAAGTTCAATTTAATGGCAGCTTTATGATGAGAAAGATAGGTTGATCTAAGCAACAAACACATAAGCTCGGATTGTTCAACTTAGGTTATGTTCCACTTTGCAATTATTGAAAACTTGACCATAATCATTAATCACAAATTGCCACTTATGAATAGGAAATCAAGACAATTACACGGATCAAGACTCCTAAACTAGCAATAGATAATTATCAAGATCTATCTAGTTGTACACCTAAACAAATCAAGACAACATCATGAACAATTCTTGTAGAAGAACATAAGCAACTTTGATAGAAAATTAATGATAGATAGAATCTGAAAATCAATTATAAAACATGTCTAGGGCTTTGAAATCACCCTTAACCAAATAGAAGTTTAGCCTAGCATTGGCATTGTAAACATAAACATAAAATTAAAGAAAATCTAAGAAGAAAATAAAAGAAAGAAAGAAGAAGAGGAAGAATATTAATTATCCAACCTCTTGCTCTCTCTAAAGAAAAAGAAAACTAGAGAAAAGAAAGAAAACTAGAGAAAAGAAAGAAGAAGAAAACTTAGAGAATTTTATTAAAATGGCTAATATCCTACCTATGTACAATATGATCCTCTACAATCATCCAAGGCCCTCTATTTATACACATTTTGGAAGGCTAAATGACAAGAGACAAGATTTACAAATTTCAAAGGTAGGTATAATAGGTGGGTGAATTTTTCTAACAATTTTCGTCATATTGTATGACAATTTTGATCAGCCAACTTGATGGTCGATTTCGTCAATGTTGGAGGCCTGATCTGATCACATGGTCTTCTAGAAAAAGGTTCCCCTATCAGTTACGGATCCATAGCCGTTGGAATCAGCTCATTTGCTGATGTGGATAAGCAGATATGGGCAAAATACGAAAACATGTCAGCACAGACGTCATTGCACATCAGCCAACTTGATGGTCGATTTCGTCAATATTAGAGGCCTGATCTGATCATATGGTCTTCTAGACAAAGGTTCCCGTATCAGTTACGGATCCATAGCCATTGGAATCAGCTCATTTTCTGATGTGGATAAGCAGATATGGGCAAAATACGAAAACAGGTCAGCACAGACGTCATTGCACATCAGCCAACTTGATGGTCGATTTCGCTAGGGAAAACGACTCCGTTTCAAGAAGTATAAAACATGAAAAAGATAGATATGCCTCTTATCTTTGCACGGCTACAAATTTCAGCCTTATTCCTTCAGTGAAACTCCAGATATAGCTGATATGGCAAAATGTGTCGGAACTGGAACTGAACTGGATTTGCCCTTAATTCTAGTAATCTGAAATCACTCAAAGAAACTTGTGAAAAACACCAAATTACATAAAAATATAAAAGATCATAAACACAATTAGACTAAACAATAATAACTCGTATTTGACACAAAACAATAATAAAACATAACTAAAAACTATATAATTATACGAGTTATCACATATATATATATATATATTGTTATTTTACTTTCAATTTTGTTAAATTTTTAGCTATAAAACAAGGGAAAACATTTCAATTCTATTATGTTTTATTCAAAATCAATAAAATTAAAGTATAATAACAAAAATTTTCATTTGAATTAATAAAATATTTCTTGAAATATCTCAGTTTCGTAATTTAAAAAAAAAAAAAATCAATAAAATTAGAAATAAAGTAAAAAAATATTTAATAAAATAGAAATTTAATAAATAAAATCATAGTATATAGTGAAAATTTTCACTTTAATCCATCATATTATAGATGAAACTTGAGAAAGTTAGCTACTACATAATATTTATTCAATATTTACACGGAATAAGACGTTATGCTCTAAACAGTCAACTATTCTATTTTTAGTATGAATTTGTAATCATATAACCATATATATATATATATTTGTAAGTGTAACTTTTTTTTTATATTTGAGATTTCTCATTGCTGACATTGATTATTACATATTGAATTTGTGGAAGATTTAAATTGAAATAACTCATTCCTCATTTGTGAATTTATTTCAGAGAAGTTGAATTAAATCTGAAAGTGTTGAATTATATCTCATAAAAGGTTATCAAAACTAATTCCATCTTCAACTATAAGATCAAAGAAATTGTTAATATAATTCAACTATTTTTTTCAGTAAATGCACTATTAAAAAAAATGCCATTTACTGACGGACAAAAATTTGTCAGTATAAACCCAAAATTCGTCTGTAAAGATCAGAAAAACCTTTACTGATGGTAGATAAAGATATTACTGACCCTATACTGACGGATTTTACTGACCCTATACTGACGGATTTTTCTTGTCAGTAAAATGTTTCCCAAAAACAATCTGTTTAGATATTTACTGACGGCTATTTTCGTCGGTAAGACATATGACTAATAGTGACAGACAAGGCCGTCAGTAATGTGGTTCCTATTTTTTTATTACTCAATCTATCCATCGGTATAGGTTAGTGTCCGTTGGTAATAAACTATATTTACCGACGGATTATCCATAGGTAAAAGTATAATATGTGAAATTTTAGCAGTCAATAATGCTCAAATTTATGTTTTATTTAAAATGGAGGCCCTTTGTTTCTCTTTCTTTGTATGGATATTCGAACTCGGTTTGTTTCAGCAAGAATTGCACTTCCAGAAACATACAGCATCAAACCTCCTGCTGAAAACACTTCATATTTTATTCATTATTTAGAAAAAGAGTACTTCACCATCCTTCACAATGATATACGCACCAATTAAATAACAGTTTCACTGATTTTTAGTAAACAAATGATTCGGGAAGAACAATATGAGAAATACATGAACAAACAACTTCAACGCTGCGCTCTATGGCCGATGACCAGAGCTGCTGAGAAAACAATACAATCCTGCCCTTCAAGCAGCAACCTGACCAAAGAGCCACTTGCGGATCTGCAATTACATGGAAATAAAAACTATGTTGAGAAAAAGGGAGAGAAGGGAAGAAAATAATTTAATTCAAGGGTCAAAATCAAGCAATGGTACACGTATATAACATGACCAAATTACAAAACCTTGAAATTTCCTATCTGCATAATGCAGTTGACAACACCCATCCATAAAATGCACCCCACTCTACGCCAACAAGCGCACATACAAGAAATAAAGAAAGATACATACACATATAAGCATGCAACTATGGACTCTGCACTTGCAATTTGCATCTTCAGAGTTCAGACTCCTCATTTAGCATTAAAATGGAGGCCTGGAAGGCTTGCTGTACTGGTCAGGTAATTGATCTTATGTGTGTGCTTTAAGTAGTGTGATCTACAAAAGTAATAATCTATATTTTATGTTTTAATTATTATAGAAATATAAAACATAATCTTATGGCATCCCAAAACGGTTCAGGAATTAATTTTGTTGATGGAAATTTAGATTCAAACATGCATATAGCTCGCTAGTTAAGCCAATAAAATTAAGTCTACTAAAACATGAAAGCAGATTAGCTTGTTCCAATTCCCATAAAGCTCATCTCTTCACCATATGGGAGACTAAGGACTCCAAGTATATATTAATTGCACATAAATACTAAGAAATATATATCAATTGCTTCATCACTTGGTGCACACTCCTGGAAAGAAGAATAGGTGTCGCAACCTAAAAAATAACGAGTCTCATCGCAAGATTTTATTATTCGTTAAGCGTGACATTAAAAAAACCGAGGAAAAGTCGACTTAATTCCTCTAGAAAAATGAAGGTTTTAAAAAAGACCTTAAAAAAAGACATGGAGTCGCCACCAATCTTTTTTAGCTAGGTGTGATTGGCCACCTATTAAAACCGGTTTTATAAAATATTTTAAAAATTAATTAAAACATTTTAAAAACCAATTTCAAGTCTGCGTTTTAAACCAGAGAAATCAAAGAAGCGGGTTCGGGAGTCGGTTACGTGTGGAGAAGGATTAGCACCCCCACAACGCCCGTATAAATCGGTACCTTATTAATCGTGTGTTATCTCAAGTCTCGGTTAAATTTAGTATTTCAAGTTAATTCCCAATTTAAAGAAAAATAATTCCATTTTTATTGAGAATGATCCGGAATTTATAAATTCAAAATTTTCCTATATTCCCCAACAAACGTGGCAAAATATAGAAATTTTTATTAGTTTTGGAAAATTTTCCGAACCATTCTCTTTTTAAAGAAGATATTCCGTTATTAATAATAATTGATGATATCCTCCCCAGCAAACCCGGCAGAGAACTCATGAATTATTTTAACTCGGGAATATCTTTATTTTATTGAAAAATATTATCTTTTTTGAAACCATTTAAAATAAATGAATATGTATATGCATGACATAAATAAAATGACATAGCAAAGTCTAAATAATATAATGCAACCTAAATGACATGACATGATTTGAATGCCTTAGCATATTCTAAATGAAATGGAATATCCTAAGTTATATAATATATTCTAAATAAAATGAAATGACCTAGGTAACATAGTATATTCTATATGAGATGCAATATTCTAGGTCATATGATATAATCTAAATGAAATAGAATAACCTAAGTAACATAACATATTCTATATGAAATGAAATAACCTAAGTAACATGATATTTTCTAAATGAAATGAAATGATTTAAATGACATGACAAATATGAATGGTATGGCATATAATTTAAATGACATGGAATAAAATAATGCTATCATATAATATGCATGAAAATAATAATGCATGAACATAGTATATGCTAAATAAAAATAACTAAATAAAAGCATAGGATATCATGAAATATTCAAAACTATATAATAAACCATATAACATCAAAAAATATAAATCAAAATAACAACAATATCATAGAAATTATTATGGCAAGAATCACATATTATATAAAATGCATGAATATAAAAATGCAATGCATGAAATGTATTTTTTCCTTTAATTAAGGAAATCCGTATATCTAAAAAGATATCCGGCTACCTTAGGAAAATATGTCAAATTAAATATTCTAAAACCAAAATACTTTGTGATTGTTTGAAAAAAATTTTGAGAAGCTTGAATTAAAAATAAAAACTGGGCTAAATTTTTTTAAAATGGCTCTAATTTCCTAAGTTTAAAAAAATCCGGACTTGGCTACCCTTAACCCGAGACTTGAAAAAACATTTTTAGAGTTTAAAAAGGCTTAGATATTACCCTAAGTCAGTAGCTAACCCTCCTAATCAGCCCACTCTAAGTAAATTAACCAAAACAGAAAAATGGTTTTTCTTTAAATTCAATTCTGACTCCACTGTCCAGTTTTAATCCACGATTTTTTTACCCTATTTTTAAAAATTCCAAAAATTCTGAAAACAATACTGGAGACTCATGAAATGTAAAACTACACGAAAAAAATTGGCTTAATTTTCTGATCAAATATGAATTCTCAGAAAAATCAGAGATGTACGAGTTTTGGGAGGAGAAAAAAAACTGCTTTGCCAACACATTTTTGCCTTTGATAAAATCATTTAAAAATCAAAGTAAAAATATTTGAAACTCATAAAATGACTTGCAAACAGTAGCTAGGACTTTTTGAAAGTTAGATAAAAAATTGGCTAAGTAAAAAAAATCACAAAAGTAGAATAATCAATTTGACAAACTTAATTTTCCACAAGTGTGCTCAAGAGAGCATGACTTTGAACCATTAATTGGCTCAAGTCATTATTCAAGTGGCATGAACATGAAATGCATGAAATAATGCAGCAAACATAATGCATGAAATGCATGGATTTAAACCTAAATGTAAGGAAAATGCATGACATAAATAATATGGCCTAGACCTAACATGAACTTGCATGGCAACAAATGCAAACTAGGTCTAAAATGCATGAAATGCATGGCATTTTCACAAACACAAGGCATGCTTAATTCAAAAATCCTACCAAATATCATGCAAATGCAAAAACCTAACAACTAGCATGACAAAAAATGCAACACACAATGCAAAACACATGGAGTAGCCAAATGGCCTCAAGCTCCAACAAGCATGGCATTTTCACAAACACTTGGCATACTAGCATGAAAAACTAAGTCATAACATTTGAATCATGCAAAAATCACACAAGCATTTTCACAAACACTTAATATACTAAATCTAAAACATGCTCAACTAAGATATAAAACAAGAATCATGCAAAGAATCACACAAGCATTTTCACAAACACTTAATATGCTAACTCTAAAACATGCTCAAATTTAAACAGCATGAAAACAGAAAATTAAAAATGCAAAAACATTATATCTAAGACATAAATGGTAACAAACAAAGCAACCAAATTAAAATATAACTCAAGAACATGAAGTAACATAACATTTAAAACATCAAAATCAAAAAAAAAAAATAGCATAAACAATATGGTAAAATGAACTCAAAACAGCAACTCAAAATAAATAATGTAGGCCATTTGGCCATGGTGAGTTTATTGTAAAAACAAAATGTAAAAAAAATATACTTAAGAAAGGAGATGAAGGAAGAACAAAAAACATTATTTTAAAATGAAAAATCACCAAGTAGAGATTAAAATAGCAAATACAAGAATAGAAAATGAAGAAAGTGCAAGAGTTGGTGCTCAAGAGCAACCTCAAGAAGCTAATATTTCAAGCTTTTCTCTTCAAACTTTTCTTTTTTTTCTAAACTTTTCTTTTTTGCTCTCAACCAAGAAGATAAAAACTAAGAAAAACTAAGAGAAATCAGCCAAAATGAACCTCCAAATTCGAAATTCTGCCCCTCCCCTTAATGGTGGCAGAATTTTACCTCTCTCCTCCCCTAGGATGTTGTCATTTTTTGTGTAACCAATTTTCCATCAAATGGCTAATAATTCAAGGTGAAAAATCATGAAATTACCACCTTTAGATTAGCATCTCAGCTCTCTCAAATTACAGCTGTTAAAGAATAATGTTGACATATTTCTTAGCTTATGTGGCTTAATCACCATGGCTTGATCAAAGAGAATCTCTAACTAACTCTTGATTTTTAGCCATTTGATTGAAAAATCAGAAGCTTCCTCCTTCCTTTGGGCTTGGGCAGGCCAGCACTTCTCTTTTCCAGCCCAACTCTGATTTTTTTGAAAGGCCCAAAGAAGCCCTTTTCGGTTGCTTGGGTGAAATTACCATTTTCCCCCCGGATGTAAATAAATATCAAACGGACTCCAAATTCAATTTTTCTTTTTTTAATACTGCCAAAATGATAAAATATTTAGTTCTGGAAGTTTTCAAAATTATCCGAGTCCGTTTGCTATTTATTTGGAATTTTTCTTCCCAAAATGCCCTTTTATGCCCCTACATTTACCATTTTTTAAACGAGCTCCAAATCAAGATTTTTCTTCACCAATCTCTTCAAAATAATTAAAAAGTGTGATCTGGAAGTTTTCATAATTTTTGGAGCTCATTTGGTATTTTTTCGGGATTTATCGGCTTGAATTACTGCATAGAAGGCCCGGGATTTGGCCATTTTGCAAACGAACTCCGAATCAAGATTTTCTTTCGCCAATCTCTTCCAAATAATTTAAAAATGAGATTTTCCAAATTTCAGAATTTTTGGAGTCTATTTGCTATTTTTCCGGGATTTATCTTTTTGAATTATTGCAAGGCCCGGGATTTGGCCATTTTGCAAACGAACTCGGAATCAAGATTTTATTTCTCCAATATCTTCCAAATAATTTAAAAATGAGATCTGCAAAATTTCAAAAGATTTGGAGCTCGTTTTCTATTTTTCCGGGATTTTCCTTTTTGAATTACTGCATAGGAGGCCCGAGATTTGGCCATTTTGCAAACGAACTCGGAATCAAGATTTTATTTCGTCAATCTCTTCAAAATAATTTAAAAATGAGATCTGCAAAATTTCAAAAGATTTGGAGCTCATTTGCTATTTTTCCGGGATTTTCCTTTTTGAATTACTACATAAGAAGCCCGGGATTTGGCCATTTTGCAAACGAACTCCGAATCAAGATTTTCTTTTACCAATCTCTTTCAAATGATTTAAGAATGAGATTGAAAAATTTTTCAGAATTTTTGGAGTCCATTTTCTATTTTTCCCAAATTTTCCAATTTTGCCCTTTTACCTCCGAAACCCGGTTTTGCTCAAAACAAGTCCGATTTTCAAATTTTCTTCAATCTGAGCCTTGGGCTATCCTTTTTAATCATTCTTCATCCATTGGGGGCTTTGGTCTCACCAAGTCAGGCCATTTCTGTGATTCTTCCCGATCGAAATCCACTAAAAAACCTAATTCTCGGTTTTCTCCCGGATTGACTTTTCTTTCGATTTTTCTTGCAAGTGACTTCTCCATTACCCGTAGTCAGTGCTTATCTTTCATTTGGAACCTTCAATTTCGATCAATTTGATCGTTTAAGCACTTTTCCCCAAATTTCTCGGATTAGGGTTTCTTTTCTACTGAATCTCCAAATCCCAACTTCCGAACTCCATATCTTTCAATATAGACCTCGGATTATCAAAATTATTTCGCCATTTTTCAATTGAACTTAAAATCTTGATTTTGAAAGTGGGTTGACTTTTTCAGTAGTTGACTTTCTGGGGTTGACTTTTTCGAGGTTGACTTTTTTCATTATTAAAAATTCCTTAATGCTTGTTTTTGCAAATTCAAGTTATTGCTAAAACACAATAAACACAAAGCATTTAAAATTCAAAATTTATTTAATTCATGTAGATGTTAACATGAGACAAGTGCTTTCATCATCACAGTGTATAGAACTACATGCGTCAAAAACCTAATATGATCATGCACAATGTTTCTTATGACACTTGGCTTCCCCATCTTCAAAACTTATCAAACCAACCTTGATGAGATTCCTGACCTTGTACTTCAAAGCGGGGCAGTTCTCTGTTGAGTGACCTTGATTGCCAGAATGGTAACCACAACACTCTTTAGCATCATACCAGCTCGGATAAGGGGGCTTCAGAGGCTCTATTTGCATGGGTGTCACAAGGTGATTCTGGATGGGTTGAGGTAGTAGCTCACTGTATGTCACAAGAATCGGGTCAACCTGATTTCTTTTTCGCTTTTTATGCCCCCTTCGATTATTCCCAAAGGTGTTCGATTGATAGACAGATGTAAATTCGGGTGTAGTTGTAGTCATTGGTTGGTAAGGATAAAAACCTTGAGAGACATTGTTCAGGGTAGAGTAAAATGGCTGATACGAGGAGAATTGGGGAGGTGGGGCAAAGTCTTCCACGACTTGGGTATCTTCCTTTTTCTTTTCAGATGCCCCATTGTTCTTGGTATTGGATGTTCTTTCTCCTTCAATTTTCCCATCCTTGATAGCATTCTCAATCTTCTCCCCTGAAATTACCATGTCCAAAAAATTCTTCGTGGTGTTGCCAACAAGTCTATCGTAGTATGGGGCCTGTAGTGTATCCATAAAAATGACAGTGGTTTCCTTCTGAGTTAAGGGCGGTTGTACTTGGACGGCCAGGCTCATCCACCGTTGCGCATATTCTTTGAAGCTCTCAGTAGCTCTTTTCTTCATATTTTGCAAGGTGAGACGGTCAGGCGCCATGTCGGTCATATGCTTGTACTGGTTTAGAAAAACCCTAGCCAGGTCATTCCAAGAGCGAATCTGGTCCTTGCTCAACTGACTATACCACCTAACGGACCTGCTGAGGCTATCCTGAAAACAGTGAATCAAAAGCTTATCATTATCTATATGACTTGTCATCTTCCGGCAGAACATAGTGATGTGGGCTGATGGATCGGTCGTCCCGTCATATTTCACAAAGTCAGGGATCTTGAACTTAGGAGGAATGACTAAATCGAAGACCAAACATCGTTCTTTCGCGTCTAAACTCCTAAATACATCTGTTTTTTCTACTGCTCGGAGCCTTTCATCTAACAACTGATATTTCCCTTGGGAATCTGCCAACTCAACCTCATTTACTGCAACCCTTTTCAACTTTGCCTGTTCAGCTGGATCATCTGAGTTTAGGACATTGACTGTGTTCTGGGCATCAATTATTACGACTTCATTCTGACCTTTTTGTGCCTCTAACCCTTTCCTGGCAACAAAGTTTTCAGTGTATCCTTTTCCCTTGATTAGGCGGACATCAGCTCCATCAATTTAGTCATCTGATCCTTAGATTCTGCTTGAGACTTTGCCAGCTGTTCTCGCAATTCTCTCTGTTCCCTTTCCATTTTTTCCATTCGGGCAACTTGTTCATCCTCCATAGCACCAGCCTGTATTAAAAGTGTACTCAGTACTTCTTCTGATTTGAAATGAAAATTCTTTCAAAGACTCCTGCAGCCAAGCCAACTTCTGTTTTATTTCCCCCAAATGTATGTCATGATGAATGAGCCATGAATGCAATTTGATGCATGTGAAGCCTAAGCAATATGATGTATGGACATGTACAATGGAAACATGCTGACCATATACGTAATAAATGCAATCACGACGCCAACATGTTTCAAGCAAAGAATAAACAAATCAACACATGAATATATGCAATGACTGATCATGTGCATTTTAGCATATTTCCCAATGAATGATCATATATCCTATGAATGCAACACGGTGGTCAATTATGATACATGCAAATAATGAATGATTGATACAGAGTATATACAAAGAAAATCATGCTAACCATGTGTGCCATGAATGCGACCTAATGCTAACATGATGTATGTAATAAGAAAATTAATGCATGAACATATACAAAGAAATCATGCTAACTATGTTTGTTATGAATGCAACCCAAAGTCAACATGTTGCATGTAAAGAATAAGCAAATTAATGCATGGATATATACAAAAAAAAAATCATGTTGATTATGAATGTATGAATGCAACCTGACAAATAATTGATCGGATGCAAAATGCAAAAGGGAAGATATCACGGAGGAAATAAGAATCGGAGGAACTTAATCATCAACATCTCATAAATTTGAAGCATAGCCAATTCATTCCCATATCAATGTTCACAATGGTATAAACCACGTTTTACAAAATTTGAGCAGTAGTTAAAACTGTCTTTTACAAGAACTTTATTCTTCCTAGCATCCTAAGGCTATAAGAGCCGGCTACTGAATAAGTGAAATCCTATTACATCATATAAGACCGCAATCTTTCCACCTCAATGCTGTAAATCTCCCAATCCTAATGGCGTTTTCCCAGTCCTTTATCAATCAGTGTCGTTGGATCCAACCACTTGGCATCTATAAGAGTTTGCACTTTCTTTTTGAAGGCCATACAGTCTTCAATGCTATGGCTAAAAATTCCACAGTGATACTCACATCTTGCATTTGGATTATACCCCTTTGGATATGGTGGTGACGGGGATTTCAATAGGACACAGGCAACCATGTGATTTTGGATCAGTATAGGGAGAAGCTCTCGGTAGCTGATTGGAATGGGATCAAAAGGCATTTGGGTCTTATCCTGGGGTCGTTTCTTAGTCACACATGGCCTAGGAGTTGGGGCACTTGGTGGTGGCACTAAGGTTCGAACCAGTGTGTTTACATGGAGCTGTGGCGAAACAGCATGGTAAGGGTATGGATTTGGACACGAGGCCTTTGGAGGTTGTACATATCTCGAGGTTCCTATCCCAGGTACTGGATAAGGTGATTGATGAGGGAAATAGTATGAACTGGCAGTTGTTGGTGATGGTGTAGGATTCTGGAATCCCGTAGTGGTCATCCCAATGGACGATTGGACCATAGTTGGGTGGGGATACTGGTTTGGACCTAGCACAGTTTGCAGGTATGGTACAGGATCCAAGGTTTCTATCTTTGGTATCAGGCTTTCAGGTTTAATTATTTTCATGATTTTGTCCCCAATTTCATCAGGATTGCAACCTTTGTGGCATTGACAAGCGCAGGATCCAGCAAGGATTGTATGTTCTAGACCTAAGGGTTTTGGTTGATCCGAAGGCGATGCAGAGCCCTGAGAAAGTTCTTTTTTACTTTTACCCATATCCTCAACCATTTTCAGTAATTTGGCAAGTTGTTCCTTCACCTCTCGGATTTCATGTCCATATTCCCCTTGATTGCGTTCCAAAGCACCCAATCGTTCCTCCGATTCATTCCTCATATCTCGAACCCCTTTCATGCAAATGAAAATGTCATGAGATTAAGAATACAATTATGAATGTACATGCTCTATTCCTATGTGCATGAATAAACTGATGATTAATGCATGAACATATACAGAGAAATTATGATGACTATGTATGCTATGGATGCAATCTAATGCCAGGTATATACAGATAATGACTATGCATGTCATAAACGTGTCCTACAATGAATGACCATGCATGCTATGATGTCAAAATGATACATGCTAAGAATAAATGAGTTAATACAAAGGTAGGTACAAAGAATGACCATGTATATCACAAATGTATTCTACAATGAATAATCATGCATGTTATGACTGTAACACGATGTCAAAATGAAACAAATAAATTAACCAATGATTACACAAAATTGGTGGGACCTAAATCTTGATTATTCAAAAATCTCATTATGCAAGATTTGCCTCCTAATTTATGATTTTTTTTTAACATGTTTTTTCTATGAAAAACCAACAATGTTATTTTCAAAAGAATTTTGGAATAATGGATCCTACTATGGTACAATATTCAAAATGTTCATGCAACACTACCGGTTTTATGAAATCATCAAATGAAATTATTATCACTATCCATTTTTTGCAAAAACGAGATCAATAAACAACCAAAATGTACATGCTCTATTCACACATGTATGAAATGTGCAAAATGCAAAAATGCTTGAAAAAGGATTTTTTTTTTTTTAAAAACAGCTAATGAACATCTACCCCAACAGTATCTGCTTATTTAGGCATCACGATGCCTTTGGGACGGATTAACACATTTATTACGAGCGATGTACGTACATCATTGCCTGATCTACAAAACTTCTTCAGAATGTAAAATAGGTAACAAAAGTTTAGAAATGTCCCTCCCTGTATTCCTATTTTAGGTATATCTAACTGAAATCTGGCATGGCTTCGCCTAGGTTCACTATATGAGGGTGAATCAGATCTAAAGGCCCCGAATTGCTCCTCACTGTCGCCGGTGAAGGCTAGTAAGGCACCCCGATAAAAGCAGGTTCAATTCGTTAGAGTCTATTTCCCTAGCCCATGCGGATTGTTAATCACGAAGGCTTAGGTAATTTAGTACTCCGGAAGTGTTTCACTAGCCCATGCGGATTGTTAATCACGAAGGCTTAGTTACTTTGCTCCCACCTAAAAGGACGAAACCCGGGTATAGGGCTCATGATATGAAAATGCACGTGTAGTGTGTGTGGAGGAACAACAAACCTTTCACCACCTGTTCTACAAACCTTATTCTAAATGTCCTAGGAATTAAAACATTCAAGAATAGTGTAACGCATTAACCAACAAGCAATTATAATATACAACCTTAAATAACTAGAGAACAATAATAAAATACATGTACATGAGTATGAACATATTTAAAAACATTTTATTATTTTCAAAATTCTCCTTATTAAAAAAAATGTGGGAATTAAAATTAAATATCAATTAAACCAACAAAATCGAGACTTTGATAACACACGACTAATTCTAGGCCTGACTCTCTAATAGTCCCCAGCGGAGTCGCCAAGCTGTCGCAACCTAAAAAATAACGAGTCTCATCGCAAGACTTTATTATTCGTTAAGCGTGACATTAAAAAAACCGAGGCAAAGTCGACTTAATTCCTCTAGAAAAATGAAGGTTTTAAAAATGACCTTAAAAAAAGACATGGAGTCGCCACCAATCTTTTTTAGCTAGGTGTGATCGGCCACCTATTAAAATCGGTTTTATAAAATATTTTAAAAATTAATTAAAACATTTTAAAAACCAATTTCAAGTATGCGTTTTAAACCAGAGAAATCAAAGAAGCGGGTTCGGGAGTCGGTTGCGTGTGGGGAAGGATTAGCACCCCCACAACGCCCGTATAAATCGGTACCTTATTAATCGTGTGTTATCTCAAGTCTCGGTTAAATTTAGTATTTCAAGTTAATTCCCAATTTAAAGAAAAATAATTCCATTTTTATTGAGAATGATCCGGAATTTATAAATTCAAAATTTTCCTATATTCCCCAACAAACGTGGCAAAATATAGAAATTTTTATTAGTTTTGGAAAATTTTCCGAACCATTCTCTTTTTAAAGAAGATATTCCGTTATTAATAATAATTGATGATATCCTCCCCAGCAAACCCGACAGAGAACTCATGAATTATTTTAACTCGGGAATATCTTTATTTTATTGAAAAACATTATATTTTTTGAAACCATTTAAAATAAATGAATATGTATATGCATGACATAAATAAAATGACATAGCAAAGTCTAAATAATATAATGCAACCTAAATGACATGACATGATTTGAATGCCTTAGCATATTCTAAATGAAATGGAATATCCCAAGTTATATAATATATTCTAAATAAAATGAAATGACCTAGGTAACATAGTATATTATATATGAGATGCAATATTCTAAGTCATATGATATAATCTAAATGAAATAGAATAACCTAAGTAACATAACATATTCTATATGAAATGAAATAACCTAAGTAACATGATATTTTCTAAATGAGATGAAATGATTTAAATGACATGACAAATATGAATGGTATGGCATATAATTTAAATGACATGGAATAAAATAATGCTATCATATAATATGCATGAAAATAATAATGCATGAACATAGTATATGCTAAATAAAAATAACTAAATAAAAGCATAGGATATAATGAAATATTCAAAACTATATAATAAACCATATAACATCAAAAAATATAAACCAAAATAACAACAATATCATAGAAATTATTATGGCAAGAATCACATATTATATAAAATGCATGAATATAAAAATGCAATGCATGAAATGTATTTTTTCCTTTAATTAAGGAAATCCGTATATCTAAAACGATATCCGGCTACCTTAGGAAAATATGTCAAATTAAATATTCTAAAACCAAAATACTTTGTGATTGTTTGAAAAAAATTTTGAGAAGCTTGAATTAAAAATAAAAACTGGGCTAAAATTTTTTAAAATGGCTCTAATTTCCTAAGTTTAAAAAAATCCGGACTTGGCTACCCTTAACCCGAGACTTGAAAAAACATTTTTAGAGTTTAAAAAGGCTTAGAAATTACCCTAAGTCAGTAGCTAACCCTCCTAATCAGCCCACTCTAAGTAAATTAACCAAAACAGAAAAATGGTTTTTCTTTAAATTCAATTCTGACTCCACTGTCCAGTTTTAATCGACGATTTTTTACCCTATTTTTAAAAATTCCAAAAATTCTGAAAAAAATACTGGAGACTCAGGACATGTAAAACTACACGAAACAAAATCGGCTTAATTTTCTGATCAAAGATGAATTCTCAGAAAAATCAGAGATGTACGAGTTTTGGGAGGAGAAAAAAAACTGCTTTGCCAACACATTTTTGCCTTTGATAAAATCATTTAAAAATCAAAGTAAAAATATTTGAAACTCATAAAATGACTTGAAAACAGTAGCTAGGACTTTTTGAAAGTTAGATAAAAAATTGGCTAAGTAAAAAAAATCACAAAGGTAGAATAATCAATTTGACAAACTTAATTTTCCACAAGTGTGCTCAAGAGAGCATGACTTTGAACCATTAATTGGCTCAAGTCATTATTCAAGTGGCATGAACATGAAATGCATGAAATAATGCAGCAAACATAATGCATGAAATGCATGGATTTAAACCTAAATGTAAGGAAAATGCATGACATAAATAATATGGCCTAGACCTAACATGAACTTGCATGGCAATAAATGCAAACTAGGTCTAAAATGCATGAAATGCATGGCATTTTTACAAACACAAGGCATGCTTAATTCAAAAATCCTACCAAATATCATGCAAATGCAAAAACCTAACAACTAGCATGACAAAAAAAAAACACACAATGCAAAACACATGGAGTAGCCAAATGGCCTCAAGCTCCAACAAGCATGGCATTTTCACAAACACTTGGCATACTAGCATGAAAAACTAAGTCATAACACTTGAATCATGCAAAAATCACACAAGCATTTTCACAAACACTTAATATACTAAATCTAAAACATGCTCAACTAAGATATAAAACAAGAATCATGCAAAGAATCACACAAGCATTTTCACAAACACTTAATACGCTAACTCTAAAACATGCTCAAATTTAAACAGCATGAAAACAGAAAATTAAAAATGCAAAAACATTATATCTAAGACATAAATGGCAACAAAGAAAGCAACCAAATTAAAATATAACTCAAGAACATGAAGTAACATAACATTTAAAACATCAAAATCAAAAACAAAAAAAAAATAGCATAAACAATATGGTAAAATGAACTCAAAACAGCAACTCAAAATAAATAATGTAGGCCATTTGGCCATGGTGAGTTTATTGTAAAAACAAAATGTAAAAAAAATATACTTAAGAAAGGAGATGAAGGAAGAACAAAAAACATTATTTTAAAATGAAAATCACCAAGTAGAGATTAAAATAGCAAAAACAAGAATAGAAAATGAAGAAAGTGCAAGAGTTGGTGCTCAAGAGCAACCTCAAGAAGCTAATATTTCAAGCTTTTCTCTTCAAACTTTCCTTTTTTTCTAAACTTTTCTTTTTTGCTCTCAACCAAGAAGATAAAAACTAAGAAAAACTAAGAGAAATCAGCCAAAATGAACCTCCAAATTCGAAATTCTGCCCCTCCCCTTAATGGTGGCAGAATTTTACCTCTCTCCTCCCCTAGGATGTTGTCATTTTTTGTGTAACCAATTTTCCATCAAATGGCTAATAATTCAAGGTGAAAAATCATGAAATTACCAGCTTTAGATTAGCATCTCAGCTCTCTCAAATTACAGCTGTTAAAGAATAATGTTGACATCTTTCTTAGCTTATGTGGCTTAATCACCATGGCTTGATCAAAGAGAATCTCTAACTAACTCTTGATTTTTAGCCATTTGATTGAAAAATCAGAAGCTTCCTCCTTCCTTTGGGCTTGGGCAGGCCAGCACTTCTCTTTTCCAGCCCAACTCTGATTTTTTTGAAAGGCCCAAAGAAGCCCTTTTCGGTTGCTTGGGTGAAATGACCATTTTGCCCCCCGGATGTAAATAAATATCAAACGGACTCCAAATTCATTTTTTATTTTTTTAATACTTCCAAAATAATAAAATATTGAGTTATGGAAGTTTTCAAAATTATCCGAGTCCGTTTGCTATTTATTTGGAATTTTTCTTCCCAAAATGCCCTTTTATGCCCCTACATTTACCATTTTTTAAACGAGCTCCAAATCAAGATTTTTCTTCACCAATCTGTTCAAAATAATTAAAAAGTGTGATCTGGAAGTTTTCATAATTTTTGGAGCTCATTTGGTATTTTTTCGGGATTTATCGGCTTGAATTACTGCATAGGAGGCCCGGGATTTGGCCATTTTGTAAACGAACTCCGAATCAAGATTTTCTTTCGCCAATCTCTTCTAAGTAATTTAAAAATGAGATTTGCCAAATTTCAGAATTTTTGGAGTCCATTTGCTATTTTTTCGGGATTTATCTTTTTGAATTATTGCATAGGAGGCCCGGGATTTGGCCATTTTGCAAACAAACTCGGAATCAAGATTTTCTTTCTCCAATCTCTTCCAAATAATTTAAAAATGAGATCTGCAAAATTTCAAAAGATTTGGAGCTCATTTTCTATTTTTCTGGGATTTTCCTTTTTGAATTACTACATAGGAGGCCCGGGATTTGGCCATTTTGCAAACGAACTCGGAATCAAGATTTTATTTTGTCAATTTCTTCAAAATAATTTAAAAATGAGATCTGCAAAATTTCAAAAGATTTGGAGCTCATTTGCTATTTTTCCGGGATTTTCCTTTTTGAATTACTGCATAAGAAGCCCGGGATTTGGCCATTTTGCAAACGAACTCCGAATCAAGATTTTATTTTACCAATCTCTTTCAAATGATTTAAGAATGAGATTGACAAATTTTTCAGAATTTTTGGAGTCCATTTTCTATTTTTCCCAAATTTTCCAATTTTGCCCTTTTACCTCTGAAACCCGGTTTTGCTCAAAACAAGTCCGATTTTCAAATTTTCTTCAATCTGAGCCTTGGGCTATCCTTTTTAATCATTCTTCATCCATTGGGGGCTTTGGTCTCACCAAGTCAGGCCATTTCTGTGATTCTTCCCGATCGAAATCCACTAAAAAACCTAATTCTCGGTTTTCTCCCGGATTGACTTTTCTTTCGATTTTTCTTGCAAGTGACTTCTCCATTACCCGTAGTCAGTGCTTATCTTTCATTTGGAACCTTCAATTTCGATCAATTTGATCGTTTAAGCACTTTTCCACAAATTTCTCGGATTAGGGTTTCTTTTCTACTCAATCTCGAAATCCCAACTTCCGAACTCCATATCTTTCAATATAGACCTCGGATTATCAAAATTCTTTCCCCATTTTTCAATTGAACTTAAAATCTTGATTTTGAAAGTGGGTTGACTTCTTCAGTAGTTGACTTTCTGGGGTTGACTTTTTCGAGGTTGACTTTTTTCGGGGTTGACTTTTTTTAAGTTTGACTTTTTGTGCTCGCCCTTTTAAACTAAGACTCGGAGTACCACCTGCAGGATGAAAACAGTCTTTTTACACTCGGAAACATCAATATAGGAAGAAAACATACCTGTTTAGTGGTCCGGACAAAATTAGGTGTCTACAATAGGCATTCACTTAAAAGCAGAAAACGAAGAAGAAAGAAGGAAAATTTTATGTGGCTTCACGATAATCCATACAAAGAAAGAGAAACAAAGGGCTGCTTGATAACCTCATTGGAGAGCTAGCTAGTTCAATCTGCATCTCTCACCTCCTCGCGTATAAATATGCATCTCCAAAATGCAATTCCGACGGATTATCCGTAGGTAAAAGTGTAATATCTCCGAGAGCTTCTCCTGATTAAAATCCGTTTGAACAACATATTTATACCGATAGATTTTTTCCGTCAATATATGTTTTTTTTTTTTTTTTTGTAGTGGAGGGATGGTCAGACCATATCGATTCATGTCTTTACTTTGTCAAAGTGCAAACATTAGTCTCAAATGTGTGAATGCATAGATAGGAATTATATCTTTGCAAATCAAGACAATTCAATGGTTTCATGGATTCAGTCACATAGACAATGAAATAGTCCTGGTTCATAAAATTCTCCAGGACTAACTAACATTTAATAGTTCAAAAACAATGATGAAAATGTAGTAACAACAGTAAAATAGTAACAATAGAATAATGAATAGCCAGGTTACCCGAATATAAATTTTGCCCAAGGATTTCCAAACTCAGTATCATCAAGTTTACGGATCAGTATAATGTTAGAACATGTAAGTTGGATTATAAGTGATGAAGAAGCACAAATTCACGGATAGGAGGCAGTGGAATTTCTTTCTAAACCATCACTATGAACTGCAAATGCTCATAATTAATATGTACCCTTAGTTCATACCATCACTGCCACGCAAAATTTCAGCAAAACACACATCGCCAGCTTTTCGCATGTGATCTTGAAAAGAATTTATAAAATAGGTAAGAATTATAGCAGAACTAACAAAGCCTAATTTTATTTTTTTTAGTTTTAAAAGTTCTCAAACCTTCAAATCTTGCCAGGAAGCAGAAGAAGGGAGCCCACGCGCAATAACTGCAGAACCAACAAAATGTGTGTACATATGTTAGCACAAATAAAACCAGATAGATAACTACAGGATGACACAGTTCAACTACTAGACAAACCTCTATATTCAAAATGGCATGAGATGCCAAATTTAGCTGCACCCCCATCATATCCATCCCGACGATCACGTGAAGGTTGTCCTCTACCACCATGAGCAAGCTCAACCTAAATCTTACAATGAAAAGCCAATAAAAAAAGGTTGTATATCGATAGAATACACCTAAAAAAAAGCCTCTTATTACCTCAAATGAAAACCATCAAAGACTAAAGTTATAACCATCTTGACCCCTGATTGCATCTTCAGCGTCCCTTGAATTCTCAAACTATGAAACAAACACAAGTAGTAAGAAAATATTATAGTTTATTTATGCACCCTCCGTGAAAAATTAGATGAGAAATGTACCTTAACAAAACAATAACATGGAAGGCGTGGCGGAATCTTCAATTCGATATAAAAAATACTACCATACTGTAAATGAGAAACACATGTTATAAAACAACACCAATAATCAACAAAAAGTAAATAGATTCTTCAAATACTTTAATGTTATGGTTCATTAAATCAAAGTACAAGTCTAATATATTGATGTGAACTCTTAAGATTGAAACCCTTTAAACCCACAAACAATTTAGATATCCTAACCCAAGAAAGCCAAGATTCGGGTTGAACATCTAGACCCAATGAAAACAAGTTTCAAGAAACTAGATTTAGCTAGACCCAATGAAATATTGTTTAAAGAACCTAGATTTGGTTGTTGAACGCCACAAAGGAAACATTTGATAAGTTCTGAAGTTATTTCAAGAACTAGAAGAGAGAACTCTCTCAATTGATAAAAATTACACAATGAACTAACTTGCCATAGGCGGCTAAGGAAACTATTTATATCCCTTCTAACTTAAACTAGATCGGCTAGGGCTTAAACACAATGATAACATACACTAGTCGACTGACAAACTAATAATAGTATTATGGGCTGAACATACTCAAGCCCAAAACCTAATAATTAAAAATAGGTCCACACGCCTAAGTGGATTAATGAATTAAAACAAAGCCTACTCTTGCCAAATCAATTAATGAATTAGAATGGCCCCACACAAGCCACATCAATTAATGAAACAAAGTTAGGCCCCATGTCAATCAATCCTCTCAATGCCGCCACCTTATGCTCTTGGATCACATGATTTCAAGGTGGATTCAAACCATCTTGAATGTTGAAGCCTTTCTTGAACAATTTGCAACATGGCCCATGTGAATTCCACCAATGCTTGCAATGTTTCCTTGATCTTCTTAGATCTTAGCCCATATGGAACTTGCAATAAATATTTAAGAATTGGGCCATCTTGGATCCTATCATTCCCCCTTTCTTCGAAAGGATTAGCCTCGAATCTTTGCCGTGTTTGTAACAATGACGGCTCTAGGAAGGAAATCAAGTTGGTGCTCAATGTTTCGTATAGGTGGCAACCCATCCTGCATCTCCTCCAAAAATAACTTCTTGAACTCCTACACCAAAGAAACAGCCAAACTAGGAAGAGATTGGTTAATTTCATCAAGATTAAGAACCTCACTCTCCTTTGCATGAAAACTCGTGTTTGTCCTTTCTTTTCCCTTGGAAATTACTATATCTTTTTCCTCTCGTGGCTCCACTCTCGTTTCTTTATTTTTAGCCACCTTTTTTTTTTTTTCACTCTCTTTTTCTCTCTTTTTCGGCATTTCTCTTTGTTTTTTCCTCAATCTCTTTTTTCATCTCCTCCAACATGAAATTTATCCGTTGACATTCTTGTTGCATAGTCTGCCACACTAAATCCGCCTCCTCCTTGCGTGATAAGTTACTCTTGTGAGACATCTTTAATATGCTGCAAAAACAAGATTGTTAGTGATAAAAAAAAAAGATTAACTTCAATTCTTTTTCATTCCGAATCTTTTTTTTTTCTTTTTCTTCCTTTCTTTATTTTTCTTTTTCGAGACTTTTTTTTTTTCTTGATTGTCTTTTTGTCTCAGATTGCTTTCTTTCTTTTTCTTTCTGACTAGTCGAATAGTCTTCTTAATTCTTGATTTTCTTTCAAAAAGATCAAGAACGATCAAAATTCGACCAAGAACGGATTTTGTAGATCAAGAACGCAAAAAACACTAATCTTGATCTAAATCAACTTATAAGAATGAAACCCCAAAGCAAAACTACCTAAAAACTATAACCTCAAGACAAGAATGCCTAAAAAGCTATAACCCTAAGACAAGAATGCCTGAAACCCCAAAATCTGATTTGATTTCAATTACAAAAAAAGAAACCCCAAAGCAAGAATGCCTAAAATCTAAAAATCCCAAGACAAGATTGCCTAAAAACTATAACACCAAGACAAGAATGCTTGAAACCCCAAAATCTTGTTAGATTGATTTGAAAGGATAAAAGACCTGATTGGAAGCCTAAGCTCTGATACAAAATGATGTGAACTCTTAGGATTGAAACCCTTTGAACCCACTAACAATTCAAATATCCTAACCCAAGAAAGTCAAGATTCAGGTTGAAGATCTAGAGCCAATGAAAACAAGTTTCAAGAACCAAGATTTAGCTAGACCGAAGGAAATCTTGCTTCAAGAACCTAGATTTGGTTATTGAACGCCACAAAGGAAACCTTTGATAAGTTTTGAAGTTCTTTCAAGAACTAGAAGAGAAAACTCTCTCAATTGATAAAAATCAAAATTACACAATGAACTAACTTGCCATAAGCGGCTAAAGAAACTATTTATATCCCTTCTAACTTAACCTAGGCCGGCTAAGGCTTTAAACACAATGATAACATGCCCTAGTCGGCTGACACACTAGTTATAGTACTATGGGCTGAACATACTCAAGCCCAAAACCTAATAACTAAAAATAGGTCCACACGCCAAAGTGGATTAACGAATTAAAACAAAGCCCACTCTTGCCACAACAATTAATGAATTAGAATGGCCCCACACATGCCACATCAATTAATGAAACAAAGTTAGGTCCCACGCCAATCAATCCTCTTTATGCTGCCACTTTATGCTCTTGGATCACATGATTTAAAGGTGGATTCAAGACATCTTGAATGTTGAAGCCTTTCTTGAACAATTTGCAACATGGCCCAAGTGAATTCCACCAATGCTTGTAATGTTTTCTTGATTTTCTTAGATCTTGGCCCATATGGAACATGCAATGAATCTGTAAGAATTGGGCCATCTTGGATCCTGTTATTCCTCTTTCCTCAAAAAGATTCGCCATCGAATCTTTGCCGTGTTTGTAAAATGACGGATCTAGGTAGGAATTCAAGTTGATGCTCAATGCCTCGTAATGGTGGCAACCCATTATGCATCTCCTCCGAAAATAACTCATTGAACTCCTGCAACGAAGAAACAACCAAACTAGGAAGTTTCATCAAGATTAAGAACCTCACTCTCATTTGCATGAAAACCCATGTTTGTCTCTTATTTTCCCTCGGCAGGAACTATATCTTTTTTCTCTCGTGGCTCTACTCTCATTTCTTTATTTTCAGCCACCTTTCTTTCTTTTTCACTCTCTCATTTTCTCTTATTTTTGGCCTTTCTCTTTCGTTTTTGCTCAATCTCTTTTATCATCTCCTCCAACATCAAATTTATCTATTTACATTCTTGTTGCATAGTCTGCCACACTAAATCCGCCTCCTCCCAATGTGATAAGTTACTCGTGTGAGACATTTTTAATATGCTGCAAAAACAAGATTGTTACTGATAAAAAAAAGATGAACTTCAATTCTTTTTCTTTTCGAATCTTTTTTTTTCTTTTTCTTTCTTTCTTTATTTTTCCTTTTCGAGACTTCTTTTTTTTTTTTCTTGATTGTCTTTTTGTCTCAGATTGCTTTCTTTCTTTTTCTTTCTGACTAGTCGAATAGTCTTCTTAATTCTTGATTTTCTTTCAAAAAGATCAAGAACGATCAAAATTCGACCAAAAACGGATTTTGTAGATCAAGAACGCAAAAAACACTAATCTTGATCTAAATCAACTTATAAGAATGAAACCCCAAAGCAAAACTACCTAAAAACTATAACCTCAAGACAAGAATGCCTAAAAAGCTATAACCCTAAGACAAGAATGCCTGAAACCCCAAAATCTGATTTGATTTCAATTACAAAAAAAGAAACCCCGAAGCAAGAATGCCTAAAATCTAAAAATCCCAAGACAAGACTGCCTAAAAACTATAACACCAAGACAAGAATGCTTGAAACCCCAAAATCTTGTTAGATTGATTTGAAAGGATAAAAGACCTGATTGGAAGCCTAAGCTCTGATACAAAATGATGTGAACTCTTAGGATTGAAACCCTTTGAACCCACTAACAATTCAAATATCCTAACCCAAGAAAGTCAAGATTCAGGTTGAAGATCTAGAGCCAATGAAAACAAGTTTCAAGAACCAAGATTTAGCTTGACCAAAGGAAATCTTGCTTCAAGAACCTAGATTTGGTTATTGAACGCCACAAAGGAAACCTTTGATAAGTTTTGAAATTCTTTCAAGAACTAGAAGAGAAAACTCTCTCAATTGATAAAAATCAAAATTACACAATGAACTAACTTGCCATAGGCGGCTAAAGAAACTATTTATATCCCTTCTAACTTAACCTAGGCCGGCTAAGGCTTTAAACACAATGATAACATGCCCTAGTCGGCTGACACACTAGTTATAGTACTATGGGCTGAACATACTCAAGCCCAAAACCTAATAACTAAAAATAGGTCTACACGCCAAAATGGATTAACGAATTAAAACAAAGCCCACTCTTGCCACATCAATTAATGAATTAGAATGGCCCCACACATGCCACATCAATTAATGAGACAAAGTTAGGTCCCATGCCAATCAATCCTCTCTATGCTGCCACTTTATGCTCTTGGATCACATGATTTAAAGGTGGATTCAAGCCATCTTGAATGTTGAAGCCTTTCTTGAACAATTTGCAACATGTCCCAAGTGAATTCCACCAATGCTTGTAATGTTTTCTTGATTTTCTTAGATCTTGGCCCATATGGAACATGCAATGAATCTGTAAGAATTGGGCCATCTTGGATCCTGTTATTCCTCTTTCCTCAAAAAGATTCGCCATCGAATCTTTGCCGTGTTTGTAAAATGATGGATCTAGGTAGGAATTCAAGTTGATGCTCAATGCCTCGTAATGGTGGCAACCCATTATGCATCTCCTCCGAAAATAACTCATTGAACTCCTGCAACGAAGAAACAACCAAACTAGGAAGTTTCATCAAGATTAAGAACCTCACTCTCATTTGCATGAAAACCCATGTTTGTCTCTTATTTTCCCTCGGCAGGAACTATATCTTTTTTCTCTCGTGGCTCTAGTCTCGTTTCTTTATTTTCAGCCACCTTTCTTTCTTTTTCACTCTCTCATTTTCTCTTATTTTTGGCCTTTCTCTTTCGTTTTTGCTCAATCTCTTTTATCATCTCCTCCAACATCAAATTTATCTGTTTACATTCTTGTTGCATAGTCTGCCACACTAAATCCGCCTCCTCCCAATGTGATAAGTTACTCTTGTGAGACATTTTTAATATGCTGCAAAAACAAGATTGTTACTGATAAAAAAAAAGATGAACTTCAATTCTTTTTCTTTTCGAATCTTTTTTTTTTTTATCTTTTTCTTTCTTTTTTTTTCCTTTTCGAGACTTCTTTTCTTTTCTTGATTGTCTTTTTGTCTCGGATTGCTTTCTTTCTTTTTCTTTCTGACTAGTCGAATGGTCTTCTTAATTCTTGAATTTTTTTTTCTTCAAGAAGATCAAGATTGACCAAGAACGGATTTTGTAGATCAAGAACACAAAAAGCACTAATCTTGATCTAATTCAACTTAGAAGAATGAAACCCCAAAGCAAAACTACCTAAGAACTATAAACCCAAGACAAAAATGTCTAAAAAGCTATAACCCCAAGACAAGAATGTCTGAAACCCCAAAATCTGATTTGATTTCAATTACAAGAAACGAAACCCAAAGCAAGAATGCCTAAAAGCTAAAGACCCCAAGGCAAGACTGCCTAAAAACTATAACACTAAGACAAGAATGCTTGAAACCCCAAAATCTTGTTAGAATGATTTGAAAGGATAAAAGACCTGATTGGAAGCCTAAGCTCTGATACAAAATGATGTGAACTCTTAGGATTGAAACCCTTTGAACCCACTAACAATTCAAATATCCTAACCCAAGAAAGTCAAGATTCAGGTTGAAGATCTAGACCCAATGAAAACAAGTTTCAAGAACCAAGATTTAGCTAGACCCAAGGAAATCTTGCTTCAAGAACCTAGATTTGGTTATTGAACGCCACAAAGGAAACCTTTGATAAGTTTTGATGTTCTTTCAAGAACTAGAAGAGAAAACTCTCTCAATTGATAAAATCAAAATTACACAATGAACTAACTTGCCATAGGCGGCGAAGGAAACTATTTATATCCCTTCTAACTTAACCTAGGTCGGCTAAGGCTTAAACACAATGATAACATGCCCTAGTCGGCTGACACACTAGTAATAGTACTATGGGCTGAACATACTCAAGCCCAAAACCTAATAATTAAAAATAGGTCCACACGCCTAAGTGGATTAATGAATTAAAACAAAGCCCAATGAATTAGAATGGCCCCACACATGCCACATAAATTAATGAAACAAAGTTAGGTCCCATGCCAATCAATCCTCTCTATGCTGCCACCTTATGCTCTTGGATCACATGATTTAAAGGTAGATTCAAGCCATATTGAATGTTGATGCCTTTCTTGAACAATTTGCAACATGGCCCAAGTGAATTCCACCAATGCTTGCAATGTTTCCTTGATCTTCTTAGATCTTGGCCCATATGGAACGTGCAATGAATCTGTAAGAATTGGACCATCTTGGATCCTGTTATTCCCCTTTCCTCAAACGGATTCGCCATCAAATCTTTGCCGTGTTTGTAACAATGACGGCTCTAGGTAGGAAATCAAGTTGATGCTCAATGCCTCGTAATGGTGGCAACCCATTATGCATCTCCTCCGAAAATAACTCATTGAACTCCTGCAACGAAGAAACAACCAAACTAGGAAGAGATTGGTTAATTTCATCAAGATTAAGAACCTCTCTCTTTGCATGAAAACCCATGTTTGTCTCTTCTTTTCCCTCGGTAGGAACTATCTCTTTTTTCTCTCGTGGCTCTAGTCTCGTTTCTTTATTTTCAGCCACCTTTCTTTCTTTTTCATTCTCTCATTTTCTCTTATTTTCGGCCTTTCTCAATCTCTTTTATCATCTCATCCAACATCAAATTTATCTGTTTACATTCTTTTTGCATAGTTTGCCACACTAAATCCGCCTCCTCCCTACGTGATAAGTTACTCTTGTGATACATTTTTAATATGCTGCAAAAACATGATTGTTTTTGATAAAAAAAAAAAGATGAACTTCAATTCTTTTTCTTTCCGAATATTTTTTTTTATCTTTTTCTTTCTTTTTTTTCCCTTTTCGAGACTTCTTTTCTTTTCTTGATTGTCTTTTTGTCTCGGATTGCTTTCTTTCTTTTTCTTTCTGACTAGTCGAATGGGCTTCTTAATTCTTGAATTTTTTTTTCAAGAAGATCAAGAATGATCTAGATTCGACCAAGAACGGATTTTGTAGATCAAGAACACAAAAAGCACTAATCTTGATCTAATTCAATTTATAAGAATGAAACCCCAAAGGAAAACTACCTAAAAACTATAACCCCAAGACAAGAATGTCTAAAAAGCTATAACTCTAAGACAAGAATGCCTGAAACCCCAAAATCTTGTTAGATTGATTTGATTCCAATTACAAAAATGAAACCCCAAAGCAAGAATGCCTAAAAGCTAAAAACCTTAAGACAAGAATGTCTAAAAGCTATAACCCTAAGACAAGAATACCTGAAACCCCAAAATCTTGTTAGATTGATTTGAAAGGATAAAAGACATGATTGGAAGCCTAATCTTTGATACCAAATGATGTGAACCCTTAGGATTGAAACCCTTTGAACCCACTAACAATTCAAATATCCCAACCCAAGAAAGCCAAGATTCAAGTTGAAGATCTAGACCCAATGAAAACAAATTTCACGAACCTAGATTTAGCTAGACCCAATGAAATCTTGCTTCAAGAACCTAAATTTCGTTATTGAACGCCACAAAGGAAACCTTTTATAAGTTCTGAAGTTCTTTCAAGAACTAGAAGAGAAAGCTCTCTCAATTGATAAAAATCAAAATTAGACAATGAATTAATTTGCCATAAACGGCTAAGGAAACTATTTATATCCCTTCTAACTTAACCTAGGTCGACTAGGGCTTAAACACAATGATAACATGCCCTAGTCGACTGACACACTAATAATTGTAGTATGGGCTGAAAATACTCAAACCCAAAATCTAATAATTAAAAATAGTTCCACAAGCCTAAGTGGATTAATGAATTAAAACAAAGCCCACTCTTGTCACATCAATTAATAAATTAGAATGGCCCCACACATGCCATATCAATTAATGAAACAAAGTTAGGCTCCATGCCAATCAATCCTCTCTATGCTACCACCTTATGCTCTTGGATCACATGATTTCAAGGTGGATTCAAGCCATCTTGAATGTTGAAGCCTTTCTTGAACAATTCGCAACATGGCCCAAGTTTGGGTGTGTGATAACTCTATGAAATAGAGTTATTTTACCATATTTTTTGCTTTTAAATTAGCTAAGTCCATGTAGTTTAAATTATTAATTAATTGTTTTTAGTATTTTTTTAAATTTATTTTATGATTAATTTAGTTATTAATTTAATAACTTTTGTAGTTTTGTCCAAGCAAGAAGGAATGAATCAGCTCATATATGGAAAGTCCAAACTAGACGCAGTTACTTGGCCAGAAAGTTTTCTTTCTTGAGGCTTTTAAGAGCTCTATAAATAGGAACCCTTAAGACTTTAGTTTTGAACCTTCTTAGCTCTTAGCTTTAATTTTCTGAAGAGGAGAGCAGCCACCACAATTTTGCAAAGAGCTAAGAGTGGTTTTGGAGACTAGAAGACTAAAAATCTGACAACCCTTAGTTTTCTCTTTTTCCTTAATCTTCATTTATTTTGTTGTAATTTTATGCTGGTGAAACTCCTTTGTTTATTGTTTTCAATGCTGAGCATGAACTAAATTTCTCTTTCTAAGATTGCAATGGAACTCAACATGTAGTTTAAATTATTTTACCCTCTAGCTTGATTTAATGATATTTGATGTTGTTTATTCAATCTTGTGCTTAATGCTTTTAATTGCCTGATCACCAATTAAATTGATTTGTTGACTTAAATACAACTTGGAAAAGGAAGTTTAATTCAGACATGGATTGCATAACACATGTTTCATATTCATTTATTAGGATGAATTGAGTTGCATGTAAGGTAGGAATACACTCACATGTCTTGTGTAATCAATTTTAGAGTCTAAGCTTAATGAGTTCCTCTTTAATTCAATTTTCATAGGAATATAGTTAATTGGTTAAGAGGGATATTTTTATAAGACCATCGGAAGATACTTATAAATAGATTAGAACTCTATGTTAACAAATCAATATCATTAGCCAAGTTAAGAGGGTAGGAGAGGTTCATATGAAGTGTTAAGGGAAATTGTAATCCTAGGCTTTTCTCAATTAATTAATCTATCTTTTAATTTACTTTCTTTCTTTCTTTCTTTCTTTGTTTATTATTTTTATTTTTATTTAGATTTTAATTAACAATCTTTAATCGTTTGTTTGAATAAGATTAAGTTATGTTAATTTTAGTACTTAGCAAATTTGGTAACAATTCTTCGTGGGATCGATACTCTACTCTTCATTATATTACTTGTTAACGATACGTGCTCTTGCGTGGTAAATCCGACAACAAGTTTTTGGCACCGTTGTCGAGGAATTGTTTTACTATTTTTTGTTAATATTAATACCAAGAAATCTTAATCTTAATTCAAACTTTATTTTTCTTTATTTTCAGGTTCTGTTGATTGAGGTGCACTATGTGGGATTATAAATGGGATGCAATCAAAGCTTTATCTGCACAGGTGGCTGCACTTAACAAGAAGCTTGACACTTTTGGAACTCAACATGTAGTTTGGATTATTTTACTCTCTAGCTTGATTTAATGATATTTGATGTTGTTTATTCAATCTTGTGCTTAATGCTTTTAAATGCCTGATCACCAATTAAATTGATTTGTTGACCTAAATACAACTTGGAAAAGGGAGTTTAATGTTAGACATGGATTGCATAACACATGTTTCATATTCCTTTATTAGGATGAATTGAGTTGCATGTAGGGTAGGAATGCACTCACATGTCTTGTGTAATCAATTTTAGAGTCTAAGCTTAATGAGTTCTTTTTTAATTCAATTTTCATAGGAATATAGTTAATTTGTTAAGAGGGATATTTTTATAAGACCATCGGAATATTCTTATAAATAGATTAGAACTCTAAGTTAACAAATCAATATCATTTACCAAGTTAAAAGGGTAGGAGAGGCTCATACGAAGTGTTGAGGGAAATTGTAATCCTAGGCTTTTCTCAATTAATTAATCTATCTTTTAATTTACTTTCTTTCTTTCTTTATTATTTTTACTTTTATTTAGTTTTTAATTAACAATCTTTAATCGTTTGTTTGAATAAGATTAAGTTATGTTAATTTTAGTTCTTAGCAAATTTGGTAACAATTTTTCATGGGATCGATACTCTACTCTTCATTATATTACTGGTTAACAATACGTGCACTTGCGTGGTTAAATTTGACAACAAGGTTTTGGCACCGTTGTTGCGGAATTGTTTTGCTATTTTTTTGTTAATATTAATACTAAGCAATCTTAATCCTAATTCAAACTTTATTTTTCTTTATTTTCAGGTTCTCTGGATTGAGGTGCACTATGTGGGATTATAAACGGGATTCAATCAAAGCTTTATCTGCACAAGTGGCTGCACTTAACAAGAAGCTTGACACTTTTGAAACTCAACATGTAGTTTGGATTATTTTACTCTCTAGCTTGATATAATGTTTGATGTTGTTTATTCAATCTTGTGCTTAATACTTTTAATTACCTGATCACCAATTAAATTGATTTGTTGACTTAAATACTTTTGGGAAAGGTCAGGGATCATACATAAAAAGATTTATACAAAAATTAAGCAGCGGAAGTAAACATATAAACAGCGAAATACCGCAGGATCTCGGAACATGATATACATGGGTTTCATGACATTTAAAACTTTATAAACACCAATAAAATCAGAATCATACCTACTTGAGAACTTGTAATCCCGAGTGTGCCGATCCTTGCAACAGGTCAGCAACTTGATGGTCATCGAACGGCTTCTCTGAGACCACAAGCAACACAAGTGTCTTGCCTCCAACGGTTATCCACACGGACGGCTGTTGGCACCTTCGTAAAGTCTCGGGAATTCCACTGTGCTAGCAGTCCGATCTCTCGATCAATAATCAAAAGGCTTACTCTCTTGTGTTACTCACTTGACCGAAAATCACCAAAATAATATGTGATTCGTTTTACAAAAGGAAAAAAACCAAGAGAAAAATGGAGGACAAGAATCGGCAATATGTCTTGAGTCTTGGCCGAATTGTAGTATGTAGTTTTTCACTTAGAAAATAAATCATATTTCTTTCTTTGTGAAAAAACGACACATGAAAAACCGTATCCATCCCAAGCCAGAATTCACCATAAGCAAATCCATGCAAAAGGCTTTCACGTTTTTCAAGAACAACCTATTTCATATAAACCTTGTACATGCAAAAACAAGAATTCACCCTTTACATAGGCGTAAAAGCCAAAAAGATGAAGAATCTTCTTTTCCTTCTCTTTTAGCGTGAAGCACAAATATAAAATAATCATATTATTTTTCTTTTGCCGTAACATCCCATTTTGCAAGTTTAGAATTCTTACTATTCATTCATGCTTTGGCCGGCCACTTATGTAGGGATAATAGATTGAGTTTTATTTTAATCAAAATTCCTAATTAGAAGAGAACACTTCTCTTCCAAAGACTTTTAATTCAAGTCAAAGTCTTATGACATAAGCTTGAATGAACATAGCCACTATTAAGTTCCTATTCGGCCGAAATAGGATAGGAATTTGATTTTAATCAAACAACTTAGTTGAGGAGAAACTCTTTCACTTCAAGCATCCTAGTTAGACTGAAACTCTAACTCTTAAAGCTGAGGTCGAATCTATCCCAGAATTATTATGTCTATGTTAATTGCTCAGTTTCACAGAGATAAGAGTTTGATTCCAAATCAAAATTTTAGAGTCCTGAACTCAACCAGCTCAGATTAACAGAGTCTTTGTTTAAGTGAAACTCTTTCACTTAACAAGGATTAGAGTCCTAGTCAAACACTAACTCTTAGTGTCGGACTTGGACTTAGACATAATCGAAGGAATGTTTGGTTTAGTGAAATACGAGAAGTCGAAATTTGATTCGTAATCGAACTCCTCTAAAATGAGAAACTTTTTCTCATTTCGGACGATTTCTTATTTTCAGCCAGGACAACCTTATCTTAAGACATGTCTAAATTAAGACATGGTCTGCTTAAGACAAGCTTATCCATATTGTCTTATCAAGACAACCTTATCTTAAGACATGTCTAAATTAAAACATGATCTGCTTAAGACAAGTTTATCCACAATGTCCAAACAAGACAACTTTATCTTAAGACATGTCTAAATTAAGACATGATCCGCTTAAGACAACCTTATCCATATTGTCCTGTTAAGACAACTTTATTTGGATGTCTCAAATCCAAATTTATGTCTTAACCTTCCTAATTTGAATCTTATTCAATTAGGTCCTCCAAATTAACCTTTTACCCAATTAAGTCATTACTTAATTAAATCCCAAGCTTTAGCCAGCAATTCTGTCTTTGTGTGTGATCTATTAGGTTTCCAACATGTTGGCAATGCGTATAAATTAATCCAAATTAATTTATACACATAGATCAAGAGCGGGATCTAGCAACCCATCATGACCACCCAAATATTGAGAAGTCAACGTGACCTCATTGAAACCTTTCACTAACCAGCCTATCAGTGTAATACGATCCTTTCAGCAAATATCTCGGAAAGCCCATGAGCATGGTGCAGTGTCTACTCATGTTCAATCCATATTAGTTCTTGCAGCTTATGGTTAACCTTATGAATTTAGAGAAACGATTTCTCCTAAATCCATCATGCTCTGGCCAAAGACTTTATTAAGTTAACCGAAGCCAAGAACATATGAGATATGTCTCCGATGTCACTTGGAGTGGTGAATCCTTTCTGCATCACTCATCCATCTTCGTATGGTTCATGTCATACCCAAAACCACCCTACCATAAGCATCCCTTCATTTGGAACCCGTTCAGATGGAATCAAATTATGACACTCTCCATACAAGATGACCTGGTATCACAAGTCCGAGGACTAATTTACACAACTGGCACATGCGAACATTTCTGTAGACACTTAATTTTGTTCGGACCACTAAAACAGGTATATTTTCTTCCTAAATTGATGTTTCAAAATGTAAAAAGACTTTTTTCATCCTGCAGGTGGTACTTCGAGACTTAGTCTAAGAAGGCGAGCATAAAAAGTCAAACTTAAAAAAGTCAACCCTGAAAAGTCAACCTCAAAAAGTCAACAACTAAAAAAGTAAACCTACTTTCAAAATCAAGATTTGAGGTTCAATTGAAAAATGGTGAAAGAATTTTGGTAATCCGAGGTCTACATTGAAAGATATGGAGTTCAAAAGTTGGGTTACGGAGATTTAGTAGAAAGGAAACCCTAGTTCGGGAATTTAGGGAAAAGTGCTTAAACGATCAAATTGGTCGAAATTGAAGGTTCCAGAAGATAAGCTCTGACTACGGGTAATGGAGAAGCTACTTGAAAGAAAAACTGAAAGAAAAGACAATCCGGAAGAAAACCAAGAATTAGGGTTTTTGATGGATTTCGGTGAAATTTGGAAGAATTACAGAAATGGCTCGATTCGGTAAGACTAAAGCCCCTAATGGATAAGGAGTGATTAAACAAGGATAGCCCTTGAAGAAAATCTGCAAATTGGACTTGTTTTGAGCAAAATCAGGTTTCAAAGGCAAAAGGGCAAAATTGGAAAATTTGGGAAAAATAGGAAATGAACTCCAAAAATTCTGGAAAATTGCAGATCTCATTATTAAATCATTTTGAAGAGACTGGCAAAAGAAAATCTGGATTCGGAGTTCGTTTACAAAATGGACAAATCCTTGGTCTCCTATGTAGAAATTGAAGAAGATAAATCCTGAAAAAATAGCAAATGAACTCCAAAAATTTTGAAAATTTTCAAATCTCATTCTTAAATTATTTGGAAGAGATTGGAAAAACAAAATCCATATTCGGAGTTCGTTTGCAAAATGGCCAAATCCCAAACCCACTATGTAGTAATTCAACCAGATAAATCCTGAAAAAAATACCAAATAAGTTCCAAAAATTGTGAAAACTTCCAGATCATACTTTTAAATTATTTGGAAGAGATTTGTGAAGAAAAACTTGGATTTGGAGCTCGTTTAAAAAATGGTAAAGTTTGGGAGCACAAAAGGGCAATTTTGGAAGAAAAATCCAAATAAATAGCAAATGGGCTCGAAAAATTTTGAAAACCTCCAAAATTAAATTTTTTATTATTTTGAAAGTATTGAAAAAATAAATTTTGAATTTGCAGTCCGTTTGCTATTTATTTATGTTTGGGGGGCAAAAAAGTCATTTTACCTAAGAACCCGAAAATGGCTTTTCTTGCCTTTTAAAAAAATGGAGATTGGGCTGGAATTTAGAGGGTCAGCCGGCCAAGGCCCAAGGATGGGCAAATATTTTCTGATTTTTTTAATCAAAAGGCCAACAATGAAGAGGAAGGTAGTTATTTTTTTTTATCAAGCCTTTGTAATTAAGCCACATGGACCAATGCATGAAGAGGGAGAATGTCAACATAATGGCTTAAGATTCTTGAACAAATGTAATTGTGGATAGCTGATTACCTAATCTAAGGGTGACGATTTCACATTTTAAAGATCTTGGATTAATAGCCTTTGGATCAAAATTGGTTGAAAAAAAATAACAACACCCTAGCTATCAATAAGGCCATTCGGCCACTACAAGGTAGAGGGGGGTCTCTCTTTCATTTTCACTCTCTATTCACTCTTGTTCGGCTGATTTCTCTCCATGGTTGAAAGGCAAAAAGAAAAGTTTAGAAAAGAAAAGAAAGTTAGAAGAGAAAAAGCTTGCAATAGAGCTTCTAGAGGTTGCTTTAAGCACCATACTCTTGCACTTTCCTTGATTTTATATTCTTGATTTGCTGTTTTGGTTACTACTTTGGTGAGTTTCTTTTGATTTTTCATTTTAAAATAAGTGTTTTTAATATTCTTCTTTAAGTTCTTCTTTATACTTTCTTGGAAAAAGCTTTGAGAAATTTCTTTTCTTTTATTTTTGAGTTGGCCGAATGGCCTACTGTTTTTGGTAGTTGATGTTTTGCTTCTTTATTTCGTGATTCTAGTAATGTTTAACATGTTTGGATGCTCTAAATCTTCTTCAAATACATAAACATGAAGCTTGTTTTGATTTGGTTGCTTGCTTGTTTCCATTTTTGAGTCTATTATCTTGTTATCATGTTTATTTTACTTGTCCTGCATTTTTGATTTTATGTTTTCAAAATGTTTAAGTTTGTTTATGTTTTACATTTTGTTAATCCATGTGTTTGTGAAAATGCCTATTTATTTTCATGCCTTTACTTCATATTTGCCTGATTTGAGTATTATTCTTTAGCTATGCATGTTAGTATATTAAGTGTTTTTGAAAATGCCATGCTCATTTTTATGGGACCATTCGGCCACCCCTCATATTGTATGCTTTGTGTGTGCATTTTTGTTATGCTAGTTGATAGGTTTGCATTTTCATGGTTGTGTATTTTGTTTAAGCATGCTATATGTTTGTGCTATTGCCATGCATTCTTTAGGTTTAGGATTGGTTTGCTTTGCCATGCATATTCATGCATTTTAGACCTAAGTTGCATTAAATGCCATGCAAGTTCATTTAGGTCTAGGTCATTTTATTGATGCCATGCATTTTTCATGTCATTTAGGTTTTAAATCATGCATTTCATGCATCATATTTGTTGTATTTTCATGCATTTCATGTCATTGCCACTTGATTTATGACTTAGACCAATCAATGGTTCAAAGTCATGCTCATTTTGAGCATACTTGTGGAAAATTAAAGAGTTGTCAAATTGATTATTCTATCTTTGTGATTTTTTTTTTTTTTACTTAGCCAATTTTTGCCTAACTTTTCAAAAGTTTTAGCTACTGTTTGTGAGTTTTTAGGAGAGTCTCTAACATTTTTACTTTGATTTTTAAATGATTTTATCAAAGGCAAAAAAATGTGTTTTGGCAAAACAGTTTTTTCACCCAATACTCGTACTTTCCCGATTTTTTTGGGCAGTCATCTTTAATCATAAAATTAAGTTGATTTTTTCCCATGCATTTTTACATGTCCTGAGTCTCTAGTATTTTGTTTAGATTTTTTTGAATTTTTAAAAATAGGGTAAAAAGTCATGCTTTAAAACTGGACAGTAGAGGCAGAATTGAATTTGAAGGAAAATCATTTTTCTGTTTTGGTTAAATTACTTAGAGGGGGCTGATTAGGATGTTTAGCTACTGACTTAGGGTAGTTTCTAAGCCTTTTTAAACTCTAAAAATGATTTTTTAAATCTCGGGTTAAGGGTGGTCAAGTCCAGGATTTTAAACTTAGGAAATTAGAGCCTTTTAAAAAGAATTGAGCAAAGTTTTTATTTTTAATCTAAGCTTTTCAAAATTGTTTTCAAACAATCACAAAGTATTTTGGTTTTAGAATATTTAATTAGATATATTTTCCTAAGGTAGCCGGATATCTTTTTAGATATACGGATTTTCTTAATTAAATGAAAAAATACATTCTCATGCATTGCATTTTCCATATTCATGCATAAAATATAATCTATGATTTTTGCTATGTTAATTTCATGATAGTATTATTATCTTTGATTTAAATTTTTGATATTATATTAATTGTTATATGGTTTTGAATATTACATGCTATCCTATGCTTTTTATTTAGTTATTTATTTTTTTCACATTATTTAGTATATATTATGTTCATGCATTATTATTTTATTTTTATTTTCATGCATATTACATGATAGCATTATTTTATGTTTCATGTCATTTCATATCATTTTAGATTATATGCCATATCATTTATATTTGCCATGTCATTTAAATCATTTTATTCCATTTAGAATATATCATGTGACTTAGGATATTTCATTTCATATAGAATATATTATGTTACCTAGGTCATTTCACTTCATTTAGAATATATCATATGACTTAGGATGTTTCATTTCATTTAGAATATATCATGTGACTTAGGATATTTCATTTCATATAGAATATATTATGTTACCTAAGTCATTTCATTTCATATAGAATATATTATGTTACCTAGGTCATTTCATTTCATATAAATATATCATGTTACCTAGGTAATTTCATTTCATTTAGAATATATCATATGAATTAGGATATTTCATTTCATTTAGAATATGCTAAGACATTTAAATTATATCATACCATTTAGGTTGCATTATATTGTCTAGACTTTGCTATGTCATTTTATTTATGTGAGAGATATTCATTTTTTTTTAAAAAAAATATTTTGAAAAAGGTAATGATTTTCAATAAAATAAAGATATTCCTTAGTTAAAATAATTCATTAGTTCTCTGCGGGGTTTGCTGCGGAGGATATCATCAATTATCATTAATAACGGAATATCTTCTTTAAAATAAGAATGATTCGGAAAGTTTTTCAAGCTAATAAAGTTTCTATATTTTGCCACGTTTGTTGGGGAATATAAGAAAATTTTGAATTAATAAATTCCGGATCGTTTTCAATTAAAAATGGAATTATTTTTCTTTAAATTGGGAATTAACTTGAAATATCCAATTAAAAATCGACTTTTTACCGAGACTTGAGATAACACACGATTAATAAGGTACCGTTTTATACGGGCATTGTGGGAGTGCTAATTCTTCCCCACACGTAACCGAGTCCCGAACCCGCTTCTTTGATTTCTCTGGTTTAAAACGCAGACTTGAAATTGGTTTTAAAAAAAAAAATTATTTAATTTTAAAATGTTTTATAAAATCGGTTTTAATAGGTGGCCGATCACCTAGCCAAAAAGGATTGGTGGCGACTCCATGTCTTTTTCAAGGTTATTTTCAAAACCTTCGTTTTTCTAGAGGAATTAGGTCGACTTTTCCTCGGTTTTTTTAATGTCACGCTTAACGAAGAATAAAGTCTTGCGATGAGACTTGTTATTTTTTAGTTTGCGATAGCTTGGTGACTCCGTTGGGTATATTAGAGAGTCAGGCCTAGAATTAGTCGTGTGTTATCAACGTCTCGATTTTGTTGGTTTAATTGGTATTTTATTTTAATTCCCACATTTTTAAATAAGGAGAACTTTGAAAATATAAAATGTTTTTAAATATGTCCATACTCATGTGCATGCATTTTATTATTGTTCTCTAGTTATTTAAGGTTGTATATTATAATTGCTTGTTGGTTAATGCGTTACACTATTCTTGAATATTCTTTTAATAAATTGCTAGAGCATTTAGAATAAGGTTTGTAGAATAGGTGGTGAAAGGTTTGTTGTTCCTCCACACATACCACAAGTGCATTTGCATATCATGAGCCCTATACCCGGGTTTCGTCCTTTTAGGTGGGAGCAAAGTAACTAAGCCTTCATGATTAACAATCCGCATGGGCTAATGAAACACTTTCGGAGTACTAAATTACCTAAGCCTTTATGATTAACAATCAGCATGGGCTAGGGAAATAGACTCTAACGAATTGAACCCGATTTTATCGGTGTGTCTTACTAGCCTTCAACGGCGACAGTGAAGAGCAATTCGGGGCCTTTAGAACCGGTTCACCCTCATATAGTGAACCTAGGTGAAGCCATGCCGGATTTTCGTTAGATATACCGGAGATAGGAACACATGGAGGGACATTTCTAAACCTTTTATTACCTATTTTACACTCTGAATAAGTGTTGTAGATCGGGCAACGATGTACGTACATCGCCCGTAATAAATTTAATACCCCGTCCCAAAGGCATCGTGATGCCTAAGTGAGTCAATACTGTTGGGGCAAGTGTTTATAAACTTTTTAAAAGTGAAAATATCAAAACATCCTTTTTAAAACATTTTGCATTTTTCACACTTCATGCATATGTGAAAAGAGCATGTACAATCATGGTTGTATTTTTTATCTCATTCTTCGCAATAAACAGTTGATAATAATAATCACATTTGATGATTTCATAAACCGATAGTGTTACATGAACATTTGCATATTGTACTATAGTAGGATCCACTATCCCGAATTTCTTTTGAAAATAATATGTTTGGTTTTTCATAGAAAAAACATGTTTTTAAAAAAAATCATAGAGATCTCAATCTTCGCAATAAACAGTTGATAATAATAATCACATTTGATGATTTCATAAACCGGTAGTGTTACATGAACATTTGCATATTGTACTATAGTAGGATCCACTATCCCGAATTTTTTTTGAAAATAATATGTTTGGTTTTTCATAGAGAAAACATGTTTTTAAAAAAATCATAGATTAAATTTGGAGAAAAATCTTGCATAATGAGATTTTCGAATAATCAAGATTTAGGTCCCACCAATTTCGTGTAATCATTGGTCATTCTTTGCATATACCTTTGTGTTAATTCATTTTTCTTTACATATATCATTTTGACAAAATATTACAGTCCTAACACGTATGGTTATTCATTGTAGAATACGTTTGTGATATACATGGTCATTCTTTGTACCTACCTTTGTGTTAATTCATTTATTCTTTGCATGTATCATTCTGACATCATGTTACAGTCATAGCATGCATGGTCATTCATTGTAGAATATGTTTATGACATGCATGTCATTATTTGTATATACCTGTGCATCAATTTACTCATTTAAAAAAAAATGCATCATGTTGGCATTAGATTGCATCCATGGCATACATAGTCATCATAATTTCTCTGTACATGTTCATGCATTAATCATCAGTATATTCATGCACATAAGAATAGAGCATGTACCTTCATAATTGTATTTTTAATCTCATGACATTTTCATTTGCATGAAAGGGGTTCGAGATATTAGGAATGAATCGGAGGAACGATTGGATGCTTTGGAACGCAATCAAGAGGAATTTGAGCTTGAAATCCGGGAGGTGAAAGAACAGCTTGCCAAAATGGTGAATTTGTTTGAGGATTTGGGTAAGTGTAAAGGGGAACTTTCTGAGGGCTCTACATCGCCTTCGGATCAACCAAAACCATTAGGTCCAGAACATACAATCCTTGCTGGATCCTGCGCTTGTCAATGCCACAAAGGTTGCAATCCTGATGAAATTATTGACGAAATCGTGAAAATGATTAAACCCGAGAGCCTGATACCAAAGATAGAAACCTCTTATCCTATACATACCTGCAATTGGTCCTAGGTCCAAATCAGTATCCTCACCCTACTATGGCCCAATTGTCCATTGGGATGACCACTACCGGATTCCTGAATCCCGCTCCATCACCACCAACTGCCAGTTCGTATTATTTCCATCATCAATCACCTTATCAAGCATCTGGGATAGGAACCTTGAACTATGTACAACCTCCAAGGGTCCTGTGTCAAAATACATACCCTTACCATACTGTTCCGCCACCTCTCCATGTAGACACTTCAGTTCGAACCTTAGTGCCACCACCAAGTGCCCCAACTCCTTGGCCATGTGTGACTACGAAACAACCCAAAAACAAGACTCAAGAGCAGTATGATCCCATTCCAATCAGCTACCAGGAGCTTCTCCCTATACTGATTCAAAATCACATGGTTGCCTGTGTCCCGCTGAAACCCTTGTTACCACCGTATCCCAGGTGGTATAATCAAAATGCAAGATGTGATTATCACTTTGGAATTGCTGGCCATAGCATTGAAGACTGTATAGCTTTCAAAAAGAAAGTGCAATCTCTTATAGAGATCAAGTGGATCGATCCAACAACACTGATTGATAGAGGGCCGAGAAGGCGTAACTAGGATTGAGATTTATGGCAATGATGTAGAAAGACTTCGGTCTGATATGGTGTAATAGGATTTCACTTTTTTAGTAGCCGACTCTTATAGCCTTAGGATGCTAGGAAGAATAAAGTGCTTGTAAAGATAGTTTTAACCACTGCTCAAATTTCTAAAACATGGTTTATACCATTGTGAACATTGATATGGGAATGAATTGATTATGCTTCAAATTTATGAGATGTTGATGATTAAGTTCCTCCGATTCTTATTTCCTTCGTGATATCTTCCCCTTTGCATTTTGCATTCGATCAATTATTTGTCATACCATGCATTCATACATACATCATGTTAGCATTAGGTCGCATTCATGACATACATGGTCAGCATGATTTTCTTTGTATATACCCTGTGTCAATCATTCATTGTTTACATGCATCATAATTGACATCGTGTTGCATTCATAGTGTATACGATCAATCATTGGGAAATACGCTGAAATATACATAATCATTCATTACATATATCCATACGTTGATTTGTTTATTCTTTGCTTGCAGCATGTTAGCATCGTGATTGTATTTATTACATATATAGTCAGCATGTTTTCACTGTACATGTCCATACATCATATTGTTTAGGCTTCACGTACATCAAATTACATTCATGGCTCCTTCATCATGACATACATTTGGAGAAATAAAACAAAAGTTGGCTTGGCTTTAAGAGTCTTTGAAAGAATTTTCATTTCAAATCAGAGGTATAAGAAGTACTGAGTACCCTTTTAATGCAGGTTAGAGCTATGGAGAATGAACAAATTGCCTGAATGGAAAGAATGGAAAGGGCACATGAAGAATTGCGAGAACAGCTAGCAAAGTCTCAAGCAGAATCTAAGGATCAGATGACTAAATTGATGGAGTTGATGTCCGCCGTAATCAAGGGAAAGGGATACACTGGAAACTTGGCCGCCAGAGAAGGGTTAGAGGCACAAGAGGGTCAGAGTGAGGCCATGATGTTAAATGGCCAGAATACAGTTAATCCCAAAAACATTATGAATTTAGATGATCTAGCTAAACAAGCAAAACTGAAGATGGTTGAGTCGAACGAGGCTGAGTTGGCAGATTCCCAAGGGAAATATCAGTTGCTAGATGAAAGGCTTCAGGCAGTAGAAAATACAGACATATTCGGGAGTGTAGATGCGAAAGAACGATGCTTGGTCCTCAATTTAGTCATTCCTCCAAAATTCAAGGTCCCTGACTTTGTGAAATATGACGAGACGACCGATCCATCAACCCACATCACCATGTTCTGCCGAAAGATGGCAAGTCACATAGATAATGATAAGCTTTTGATTCACTATTTTCAGGATAGCCTCAGTGGGTCCGCAATTAGATGGTATAGTCAGTTGAGCAAGGATCATATTCGCTCTTGGAATGATTTGGACAAGGCTTTTCTAAACTAGTACAAGCATGTGACTGACATGACACGTGACCGTCTCACTTTGCAAAATATGGAGAAAAAGGTTATTGAGAGCTTGAAAGAGTATGCTCAAAGGTGGAGGAACATGGCCACCCAAGTACAACCGCCCTTAACTCAGAAGGAAACCACTGTTCTTTTTGTGAATACACTACAGGCCCCATACTACGATAGACTTGTTGGCAACACCACGAAGAGTTTTTCGGATATGGTAATCTCCGGGGAAATGATTGAAAATGTTATCAAGGCTGGGAAACTCGAAGAAGATAAAACATTTAATGTAGAGAGAAACAGTTGCCCAAAAAGAAAGAGAAAGATGTCCAAGCCATGGGAGACTTTGCCTCGTATATTTTGGCTACTTCATATCAACCACCCTGTCCTTCTATGAACTATGTACCCTAGGGTTCATACTTATACCCAATGGCCTCTTAGAATCCAGTAAATTTTCAACATTTTTTCAGTCAAAGGAAATCGAAGAATATCCGAAAAACATGTCAGTTTGAGCCACTCCCCATGTCTTACTATGAACTATTGCCCCAGCTAGTCAAAGAGAAACTCCTCACTAAAGTTCCAGTGGAGCCTATCCCCATATCCGAGCTGGTATGACAAGAATGCATATTGTGATTATCGTTCTAGGATTCGGGGGCATTCCACGAAAAATTGCCTATGTTTAAAACGGAAAGTTCAATCACTCATAAAAAAAGAGCAGTTAGATGTGGGGAAGAAACAAAGGTCAGACAGCGTGGAGAATCTACTGAATGGGAATGATGAGACCATTGTGGATGTCATAATGGGAGAAGTAGATAGAAAGGTCGAAAAGAGTACCGAGGAATAGCCAGTTTGAATTAGAGAGAACATGTCAAGGGGGAGTTTTTTATGCATGTAGTTTCATACCTCATGATGAAAGCACTTGTCTTATTGTGACATTCATATGAATTAAATGAATTTTGAATTTTGAATGCTCTGTGTTTGTTGTGTTTTAACAATAAGTTGAATTTGCAAAAAAAAGAGAAAAGAAAAAAATATTAAGGAAGTTTTAATAATGGACAGTCTTGAGAATATTGATGATCATTGTTAGAAATAACCCAATACTCTTTCCCCCTCTCTTTTGGGCTTCTCCATGCCTAAACCCCTTGAATCGAGAACACTTGAAAGACCTAATGCTCAAGGAATATGAATGATGGAACTTCATAAAAAAAAAAAGAAGAAAAAAAACATTGTCATCACAGAATAAGCAAAGATGTAAATCCTAGTCTAGGCCATGAACAAAGGAACGAACTTTTTGAAATTTTTTTCGGATTCCTTGAAATTCAAACAAATGAGACATTCTTTCAAGAATCTAGATTTTGGTAATTTGATGTATGTCAAGATTGTGCTAAAACCATTCATGACCTTTACTGTAGACACCTAATTTTGTCCGGACCACTAAACATGTATGTTTTTTTCCCATATTGATGTTTTCGAGTATAAAAAGACTGTTTTCATCCTGCAGGTGGTACTCTGAGACTTAGTTTAAGAGGGCGAGCACAAAAAGTCAAACTTAAAAAAAAAGTCAACCCTGAAAAAGTCAAACCCGAAAAAGTCAACCGTAGAAAGTCAACTACTGAAAAAGTCAACCCACTTTCAAAATCAAGATTTTAAGTTCAATTGAAAAATGGAGAAAGAATTTTGATAATCCGAGGTCTACATTGAAAGATATGGACTTCGGAAGTTGGGATTTGGAGATTCAGTAGAAAAGAAACCCTAATCCGAGAAATTTGGGGAAAAGTGCTTAAACGATCAAACTGGTCGAAATTGAAGGTTCCAAATGAAAGATAAGCACTGACTACGGGTAATGGAGAAGTCACTTGCAAGAAAAACCGAAAGAAAAGTCAATCCGGGAGAAAACCGAGAATTAGGGTTTTTAGTGGATTTCGGTGAAATCGGGAAGAATCACAGAAATGGCCCGACTTGATAAGACCAAAGCCCCCAATGGATGAAGAATGGTTAAAAAGGATGGCCCAAGGCTCAGATTGAAGAAAATCTGAAAATCGGATTTGTTTTGAGCAAAATCGGGTTTCGGAGGTAAAAGGGCAAAATTGGAAAAATTTGGGAAAAATAGAAAATGGACTCCGTAAATTCTGAAAAATTTGTCAATCTCATTCTTAAATCATTTGAAAGAGATTGGTAAAAGAAAATCTTGATTCGGAGTTGGTTTGCAAAATGGCCAAATCCCGGGTTCCTTATGCAGTAATTCAAAAAGGAAAATCCCGGAAAAATAGCAAATGGACTCCAAAAATTCTGAAATTTTGCAAATCTCATTTTTAAATTATTTGGAAGAGATTGGCTTAAGAAAATCTTGATTCCGAGTTCGTTTGCAAAATGGCCAAATCCCGGGCCTCCTATGCAGTAATTCAAGCCGATAAATCCCGAAAAAATACCAAATGAGCTCCAAAAATTATGAAAACTTCCAGATCACACTTTTTAATTATTTTGAAGATATTGGTGAAGAAAAATCTTGATTTGGAGCTCGTTTAAAAAATGGTAAAAAGTAGGGGCATAAAAGGACATTTTGGGAAGAAAAAATCCAAATAAATAGCAAACGGACTCGGAAAATTTTGAAAACTTCCAGAACTCAATATTTTATTATTTTGGAAGTATTAAAAAAAGAAAAATTGAATTTGGAGTCCGTTTGATATTTATTTGCATCCGGGAGGGGCAAAATGGTCATTTCACCCAAGCAACCGAAAAGGGCTTCTTTGGTCCTTTCAAAAATCAGAGCTGGGCTGGAAAAGAGAAGTACTGGCCTGCCCAAGCCCAAAGGAAGGAGGAAGCTTATGATTTTTTTCAATCAAGTGGTTAAAAATCAAGAGTTAGTTAGAGATTTTTTGATCAAGCCATGGGTATTTTTTCCCAATCCCACATCCCTTTGTAATGTCAAGCCAAGGAGGTGCTCACCTTATAAATAAGGAGTCTTGGCCTTTGGTTGAGATCACCCACTACCCCTTGTGAGATAGTCTATACACTTGTATTAGGATTATCCGGGTGGTGAGTCATAGTGTTTTTGTTGAGAGGGTTTGTAGCTTAATCCGTTCAAAAGCTACTCTGAGGGTTTGTAGCTTAATCCGTTCAAAAGCTACTCTGAGGGTTTGTAGCTTAATCCGTTCAAAAGCTACTCTGAGGGTTTGTAGCTTAATCCGTTCAAAAGCTACTCTGAGGGTTTGTAGCTTAATCCGTTCAAAAGCTACTCTGAGGGTTTATAGCTTAATCCGTTCAAAAGCTACTTGTGAGAGGGTTTGTGGCTTAATCCGTTCAAAAGCTACTCTGAGGGTTTATAGCTTAATCCGTTCAAAAGCTACTTGGTGAGTTTTCATTTTAAAATAATGTTTCTTGTTCTTCCTTCATTTCCTTTCTTAAGTATATTTTTCTTACATTTTGTTTTTACAGTAAACTCACCATGGCCAAATGGCCTACATTATTTATTTTAAGTTGTTGTTTTTGATTCATTTTACCATATTGTTTATGCTATTTTCTTTATTTTTGATGTTTTAAATATTATGTTATTTCATGTTCTTAAGTTATATTTAATTTGGTTGCTTTGTTTGTTGCCATTTATGTCTTAGATATCATGTTTTTGCATTTTTAATTTTCTGTTTTTATGTTGTTTAAATTTGAGCATGTTTTAGAGTTAGCATATTAAGTGTTTGTGAAAATGCTTGTGTGATTCTTTGCATGATTCTTGTTTTATATTTTAGTGAGCATGTTTTAGATTTGGTATATTAGGTGTTTGTGAAAATGCTTGTGTGATTTTTGTGTTATGACTTAGTTTTTCATGCTAGCATACCAAGTGTTTGTGAAAATGCCATGCTTGTTGGAGCTTGGGGCCATTTGGCTACTCCATGTGTTTTGCATTGTGTGTTGTATTTTTGTCATGCTAGTTGTTAGGTTTTTGCATTTGCATGATATTTGGTTGGATTTTTGAATTAAGCATGCCTTGTGTTTGTGAAAATGCCATGCATGTCTTAGGTCTAGGTTACATTAAATGCCATGCAAGTTCATGTTAGGTCTAGGCCATATTATTTATGTCATGCATTTTCCTTACATTTAGGTTTAGATCCATGCATTTCATGCATTATGTTTGCTGCATTGTTTCATGCATTTCATGTTCATGCCACTTGAATAATGACTTGAGCCAATTAATGGTTCAAGGTCATGCTCTCTTGAGCACACTTGTGGAAAATTAATTTTGTCAAATTGATTATTCTACCTTTGTGATTTTTTTACTTAGCCAATTATCTAACTTTCAAAAAGTCCTAGCTACTACTTTCAAGTCATTTTATGAGTTTCAAATATTTTTATTTTGATTTTTAAATGATTTTTAAATGATTTTATCAAGAAAAAAAAATGTGTTGGCAAAGCAGTTTTTTTCAGTTTTTTTCAAAAAAACTCGTACATCTCTGATTTTTCTGGGAATTCATCTTTGATCAAAAAATTAAGAAAATTTTTCCTCGTGTAGTTTTACATGTCCTGAGTCTCCAGTATTTGTTTTAAAATTTTTGGAATTTTTAAAAATAGGATAAAAAATCGTGGATTAAAACTGGACAGTGGAGTCAGAATTGAATTTAAAGAAAAACAAAGCAGTTTTTTTCTCCTCCAAAAACTCGTACATCTCTGGTTTTTCTGGGAATTCATCTTTGATCAAAAAATTAAGCTGATTTTTTCTCGTATATTTTTACATGTCTTGAGTCTCCAGTATTTTTTTTTAGAATTTTTGGAATTTTTCAAAATAGGATAAAAAATCGTGGATTAAAACTGGACAATGGAGTCAGAATTGAATTTAAAGAAAAACCAATTTTCTGTTTTGGTTAATCTACTTAGAGTGGGCTGATTAGGAGGGTTAGCTACTGACTTAGGGTGATTTCTAAGCCTTTTAAACTCTAAAAATGGTTTTTCAAGTCCCGGGCTAAGGGTAGTCAAGTCCGGATGTTTTAAACTTAGGAAATTAGAGCCATTTAAAAATTTTTAGCCCAGTTTTTATTGTTAATTCAAGCTTTTCAAAATTGTTTTCAAACAATCACAAAGTATTTTGGTTTTAGAATATTTAATTTGACATATTTTCCTAAGGTAGCCGGATATCTTTTTAGATATACGGATTTCCTTAATTAATGGAAAAAATACATTTCATGCATTGCATTTTTATTTTCATGCATATTATATGATAGCATTATTTTATTCCATGTCATTTAAATTATATGCCATATCATTCATGTTTGCCATGTCATTTAGGTTGCATTATATTATTTAGATTTTGCTATGTCATTTTATTTATGTCATGCATATACATATTCATATCTTTTAAAATGTTTTCAAAAGGATAATGATTTTTCAATAAAAAATAAAGATATTCCCGAGTTAAAATAATTAATTAGTTCTCTACCGGGTTTGCTGGAGGGAATATCATCAATTATCATTAATAAAGGAATATCTTTCTTTCAAAAAAAAAAAGAGAATGATTCGGAAAGTTTTTCAAAACTAATAAAAATTTCTATATTTTGCCACGTTTGTTGGGGAATATAGGAAAATTTTGAATTTATAAATTCCGAATCATTTTCAAATAAAAATTGAATTATTTTTCTTTAAATTGGGAATTAACTTGAAATACTAAATTTAAAACCAACTTTTACCGAGACTTGAGATAACACACGATTAATAAGGTACCGATTTATACGGGCGTTGTGGGGGTGCTAATCCTTCCCCACACGTAACCGACTCCCGAACCCGCTTCTTTGATTTCTCTGGTTTTAAACGCAGACTTGAAATTGGTTTTTAAAATGTTTTAATTAATTTTTAAAATATTTTATAAAACCGGTTTTAATAGGTGGCCGATCACACCTAGCTAAAAAAGATTGGTGGCGACTCCATGTCTTTTTTAAGGTCATTTTCAAAACCTTCATTTTTCTAGAGGAATTAAGTCAATTTTTCCTCGTTTTTTTTAATGTCACGCTTAACGAATCATAAAGTCTTGCGATGAGACTCGTCGTTATTATTTTTTAGGTTGCGACAGCTTGGCGACTCCACTGGGGACTATTAGAGAGTCAGGCCTAGAATTAGTCGTGCGTTATAAAAGTCTCGGTTTTTGTTGGTTTAATTGGTATTTAATTTTAATTCCCACATTTTTTTAATAAGGAGAATTTTGAAAATAATAAAATGTTTTTAAATATGTTCATACTCATGTGCATGCATTTTATTTTTGTTCTCTAGTTATTTAAGGTTGTATATTATAATTGCTTGTTGGTTAATGCGTTACACTATTCTTGAATGTTTTAATTGCTAGGGCATTTAGAATAAGGTTTGTAGAATAGGTAGTGAAAGGTTTGATATTCCTCCACACACACTACACGTGCATTTGCATAACATGAATCCTCTACCCGGGTTCCGTCCTTTTAAGTGGAAGTAAAGTAACTACGCCTTCGTGATTGATCCTCCGTATGGGCTAGTGAAACACTTCCGGAGTATAAAGTACCTAATGCCTTCGTGATGATCCTCTGCATGGGCATAGGAAAATATACTCTAACGAATTCAACCCGCTTTTATCGGGGTGCCTTACTAGCCTTCATCGGTGACAGTGAGGAACAATTCGAGGCCTTATAACCGATTCACCCTCATATAGTGAACCTAGGCGAAGCCATCCCGAATTTCCGTTAGATATACCGAAAATAGGAACACATGGGAAGGACATTTCTAAACTTTTTGTTACCTGTTTTACACTCCGAATAAGTGTGGTAGATCGGGCAACGATGTACATACATCGCCCGTAATAAATGTGATACTCCGCCTCAAAGGCATCGTGATGCCTAAATAAGCAGATATTGCTAGGGCAGATGTTCATTAGCTGTTTTTTTTAAAAAAAAAAAAATCCTTTTTCAAGCATTTTTGCATGTGGCACATTTCATGCATGTGTAAATAAAGCATGTACATTTTTGGTTGTATTATTGATCTCATTCTTTGCAATAAACAGTTGGTAATTGAATTTGATGATTTCATAAAACCGGTAGTGTCACATGAACATTTGCATATTGTACCATAGTAAGATCCACCCTGAAATTCTTTTGAAAATGATGTGATTGGTTTATCAAAAAAAAAAAAATTTAAAAAAAAAAAAATATTGGAGGCAAATCCTGCATAATGAGATTTTTGAGTAATCAAGATTTAGGTCCCACCAATTTCGTGTAATCATTGATTTCTTTGTATATATCTTTGTGTTAATTCATTTATTTTTTGCATGTATCATTTTGACATCATGTTATAGTCACAGCATGCATGGTCATTCATTGTAATATACGTTTATGACATGCATGGTCATTATTTGTATATACTTATGTATCAATTTATTCTTTCTTTACATGCATCATGTTGGCATCAAGTTGCATTCATGCATTCATAGTCAGCATGATTTTTCTGTATATATCCATATATCAATTTATTCTTTCTTTACATGCATCATGTTGGCATCAAGTTGCATTCATGCATTCATAGTCAGCATGATTTTTCTGTATATATCCATATATCAATTTATTCTTTCTTTACATGCATCATGTTGGCATCCAGTTGCATTCATGCATTCATAGTCAGCATGATTTTTCTGTATATATCCATTATCAATTTATTCTTTCTCTATATGCATCATGGTAGCATCAAGTTGTATTCATGCATTCATAGTCAGCATGATTTTTCTGTATCTATTCATATATCAATTTATTCTTTCTTTACATGCATCATGTTAGCATCAGGGTGCATTCATGGCATACATAGTCATCATGATATGCTCATGCATTAATTTGTCATATTGGCATCAGGTTGCGTTCATGACATACACGGCCAGCATGACTTTCTTTGTATATACTCTGTGTCAATCATTTATTCTTCACATGCATCATAATTGACATTGTGTGGCATTCATAGTGTATATGATCATTCATTGAGAAATGCATTTGGAACATACATGGTCATTCATTGCATATATCCATGCATTGGTTTTTCTTATTCTTTAAATGCATCATGTTGGCATCGTGTTGCATTTATAACATACATGGTCAACATGTTTCCACTGTATATGACCACACATAACTTTGTTTATCCTTCACATGCATCAAATTGCACTCATGACATTCATAGCTCATTCATCATGAAACACATTAATAAGATGAAATAGAAATTGGCTTAGCTTTGAAGAGTTTTCTTCGTCAGCTAAAAGCTATGACCCCAACAGCAAGTGCGAGTATCATATTGGGGCAATTGGGCATTCGACTAAAAATGCAGAAAACTGAAGGAAAGAATTGAGGGTCTTGTCCACAATGGCATTTGGATTCCAGAGCTTATCGAACATTGGAAATTTGTTTTACCATAGATTGATTTCCTCTTGAAGAATTTTGAGGATAAGATTTGTTATCTTTGAAAGCATGTCAATAGGAGCATTCTGATGCATATATTTCTACACTTTGATGATGAAAGCTCTTGTCTCATTATGACATCTACATGAAATAAATAAATTTTGAATTTTAATATTTTGTGTTCATTTTATTTTAGCAATAAATTTGAAATTGTAAAAAAAATAAAAAAAACAAATAAAAAAAAAAAACAAATGAAACTTTGAGAAAATTTGTGGTACACAATAAATAAGTGGTTTTCACATGAAATAATGAACAATCTTGAGAATATTGATGATCATTGTTAGAAATGACCCAATACCTTCAGCCTTCTCTTTTAGGCTTTCCTAAGCCTAAATCCTTTGAACCGAGACCACTTGAAAGACCTAATGCTTCAAGGAATATGAATGATTTGACTTCATAAAACCATTGTCATCACAGAATAAGCAAAGACTTAGATCTTAGTCTAGGCTATGAACAAAGGAACGAACTTTTTGAAAATTTTCAAATTCCTTGAAAATCAAACAAATGAGACATTCTTTCAAGAATCCAGATTTTGATAATTTGGTGTGTGTCAGGATTGTGCTAAAACCATTCATGACCTTTCCCAATGACCACAAAACACTAATTTCCCAGGCATCACTTCATGATTGACACCTTGGGGCACAATGATTAAACTAGATTATCCCTTGTCCCAGAGAAAACCTGCTTTTGGGTCATGTTTTCCTTGTCTCTTCAAAGAACTCAGATTGGAAACTCAGCCTTTTCAAAACAGACCTAGACTTGCCATGTTCCTCGTTGATACAAATTCGCATGGTTAATCAAATTGGGGCATCATATGTGGAAATGATGGATACATAGTGAAGAAGGATGGGCTAATGCATGAATTATTGGAGGCATGCAACGAAAAAAAACAAAAAAAAAATTGTGATATCATGCATATGAGAATTCGGATGATTCCAAAGTGCAAAATGAAATTCTGAATATCTATTTCCCCTAGGGATTGCTTTTCAATGTGAATATTTGTGCTTGACATGAGAAATGGCCATCTTTCATATCCCTTTCACACAAAAAGAAATTATCCATAGTCACCCCTTTTGAGCCAAAAGAATTCTTTCTTCTTTGAACCCTGATCAAGGATTACCCTCTACACTGGGGGCAAATGCGAGGAAAGATCTTTTCAAAGATCATTGAGAAATGAGTGATAGCTCAAGGACAGACACAAAGCAAATGGAGCCCCGAATAAATACGGGCTCACTCTGTCAAAGAAAAAAGAAGAGGAAAAGATGACGAAATGAAAGCCAAGAAAAACAAACAAAAAACACAATAAAAAAATGTGTGTGAAAGACATGGCAAATTGAAAGCCAAAAGCAAGGAAGAAAAAGAGCAAAATCAAAAAGAAAGAAATGTCCAAGAAGAGACACATGCTTCAAAGAAAATCCTATTCAAGAAAGGATCCTTGATCTGATTACCCTCAAACACATATTTTGGGCCTATTTATCCTTTCTTTCTGAACCCTGAGCCATGACCTACATTACGTGCTTTAAAAGTCCATTTTGATCAAGCATGAATGTTTAATTTGAAGGGTTTTCCTCATATTTTATCCCATCTCATCAAATTCTCATTTCACTAAGGAAGAATTTAGAATTCTCAAGTGCATGGTAAAAAAAAAAAAAAAAGAGAACAATTGAAAAGAATGGGACTCTAGGGCGAAAACCCAAAAAACGGGCGGTCTAGAGTAGAATAGGAATTTTTGATGCCATCTATGATAGTGCCGATACCCCAAACGAAAAGATCTTATTAAAGGAGTGGTCATCGAGGAACATCTAGGAATTCCTGAACCCCCCAAATTGTCAGTTCTCATTCAGAGGATTGTCTTCAAAAACTGAAACTTTTGTTCCCAAGATTAAACTTTCTGGTTTAAACATCTCAGCCAATCTTGACGCTTGTCAAAATGCCTTGATACGGAAACAAAAAAGAATGTTGAATTTGCTGGGTTCTCAATGAATTAATGATTTATAAAACATGTTCCATTTGTGAGCCTAGAAGGGATATACATTTTTGTCATGAAGTTTTCCTGGAAAAGCCAGAATCTTGTTATACCAAGCCTTGCCAATCCCAGTTGAAAAAACCCAGATTGATACTTAGAGAAATTTCTAACAATGATCATCAGTCTTCAAAATATTTGTACATCACACATTGTGGGGATAATATTTTTCGTTTAGAAGTTTTCAAAATGAGAAAACAAATAAAGATATTTTTGAAATACCCATTCTGATGTTGACATGATACAAGGATTTTTCTAACTCAAAGGTGTAGAACTGCCAGAATAGGTCCTGACTTCCAGATATGAGAAGAAGAAATCGAACCCAGTGCAGATCTCTGTTGATGAAAGTTTGAAAACTGTTGGGGCAAAGAGAATAGCCAAAATGAATTGAAGATATACTCTGATTTGAAGAGGAAAAATGAATTTGAAAGGCTAAGCCAAAGTCTAGAAAAACAACCGGGGGCATTTGCATCACTCATGAGCACTCATCTCTTTATCGAGCTTTTGCATCTGCACAGTGTCAGCAAGCATTTGCATCATTTATGGGTATTTGCATTGGCACTATTCCATAAGCATCTGCATTTTACCTTTACATTTACAATTCTTCATGGAATTCGTATTTGTGTCATCTCAAACAATTGCATCATTTCTATAATCATTGCATTTTCGTTAATGTGTGGTAATTGTAGTTACACCATTCATAAACTAGTTACATGAACACAATTAGTAGGGGCATCTGCATCATGAAACATGGGCATCAATCCAAGTCATTTACATTTGCATTAAAGACATTTGCACCAGTTTAAGTCATTTCGTATCTTATTCAACATATGCATTTGCATCAAAAAGCATTCGCATCTTCTCAAAATCTTTAGGTTAATTTCCAACAATTCATCAGCACCATTTTTAAGACCTCCGGGCATAATTCATAGGTAAGACCTCCGGGCAACATCTTTAAGACCTCCGGGCATAACTTTTTTTTTCAGGGGTAAGGCCTCCGGGCACCATTCTTAAGACCTCCGGGCATCATTTTTAAAGTCGCATACAGCGCATTTCTTTCAAATCACGGGTAAGGCCTCCGGGCACCATTCTTAAGACCTCCAAGCATCATTTTTAAAGTCGCAACTTTTCAAAAGTTTTCAAAAGTTTTCAAAAGTTTTAGCTACTGTTTGTGAGTTTTTAGGAGAGTCTCTAACATTTTTACTTTGATTTTTAAATGATTTTATCAAAGGCAAAAAAATGTGTTTTGGCAAAACAGTTTTTTCACCCAATACTCGTACTTTCCCTATTTTTTTGGGCAGTCATCTTTAATCATAAAATTAAGTTGATTTTTTCCCATGCATTTTTACATGTCCTGAGTCTCTAGTATTTTGTTTAGATTTTTTTGAATTTTTAAAAATAGGGTAAAAAGGCATGCTTTAAAACTGGACAGTAGAGGCAAAATTGAATTTGAAGGAAAATCATTTTTCTGTTTTGGTTAAATTACTTAGAGGGGGCTGATTAGGATGTTTAGCTACTGACTTAGGGTAGTTTCTAAGCCTTTTTAAACTCTAAAAATGATTTTTTAAATCTCGGGTTTAGGGTGGTCAAGTCCAGGATTTTAAACTTAGGAAATTAGAGCCTTTCAAAAAGAATTTAGCAAAGTTTCTATTTTTAATCTAAGCTTTTCAAAATTGTTTTCAAACAATCACAAAGTATTTTGGTTTTAGAATATTTAATTAGATATATTTTCCTAAGGTAGCCGGATATCTTTTTAGATATACGGATTTTCTTAATTAAATGAAAAAATACATTCTCATGCATTGCATTTTCCATATTCATGCATACAATATAATCTATGATTTTTGCTATGTTAATTTTCATGATAGTATTATTATCTTTGATTTAAATTTTTGATATTATATTAATTGTTATATGGTTTTGAATATTACATGCTATCCTATGCTTTTTATTTAGTTATTTATTTTTTTCACATTATTTAGTATATATTATGTTCATGCATTATTATTTTATTTTTATTTTCATGCATATTACATGATAGCATTATTTTATGTTTCATGTCATTTCATATCATTTTAGATTATATGCCATATCATTTATATTTGCCATGTCATTTAAATCATTTTATTCCATTTAGAATATATCATGTGACTTAGGATATTTCATTTCATATAGAATATATTATGTTACCTAGGTCATTTCACTTCATTTAGAATATATCATATGACTTAGGATGTTTTATTTCATTTAGAATATATCATGTGACTTAGGATATTTCATTTCATATAGAATATATTATGTTACCTAAGTCATTTCATTTCATATAGAATATATTATGTTACCTAGGTCATTTCATTTCATATAAATATATCATGTTACCTAGGTAATTTCATTTCATTTAGAATATATCATATGAATTAGGATATTTCATTTCATTTAGAATATGCTAAGACATTTAAATTATATCATACCATTTAGGTTGCATTATATTGTCTAGACTTTGCTATGTCATTTTATTTATGTGAGAGATATTCATTTTTTTAAAAAAAATATTTTGAAAAAGGTAATGATTTTCAATAAAATAAAGATATTCCTGAGTTAAAATAATTCATTAGTTCTCTGCCGGGTTTGCTGCGGAGGATATCATCAATTATCATTAATAACGGAATATCTTCTTTAAAATAAGAATGATTCGGAAAGTTTTTCAAACTAATAAAGTTTCTATATTTTGCCACGTTTGTTGGGGAATATAAGAAAATTTTGAATTAATAAATTCCGGATCGTTTTCAATTAAAAATGGAATTATTTTTCTTTAAATTGGGAATTAACTTGAAATATCAAATTAAAAATCGACTTTTTACCGAGACTTGAGATAACACACGATTAATAAGGTACCGTTTTATACGGGCATTGTGGGAGTGCTAATTCTTCCCCACACGTAACCGAGTCCCGAACCCGCTTCTTTGATTTCTCTGGTTTAAAACGCAGACTTGAAATTGGTTTTTAAAAAAAAATTTAATTAATTTTAAAATGTTTTATAAAATCGGTTTTAATAGGTGGCTGATCACCTAGCCAAAAAGGATTGGTGGCGATTCCATGTCTTTTTCAAGGTTATTTTCAAAACCTTCGTTTTTCTAGAGGAATTAGGTCGACTTTTCCTCGGTTTTTTTAATGTCACGCTTAACGAAGAATAAAGTCTTGCGATGAGACTTGTTATTTTTTAGGTTGCGATAGCTTGGTGACTCCGTTGGGTATATTAGAGAGTCAGGCCTAGAATTAGTCGTGTGTTATCAACGTCTCGATTTTGTTGGTTTAATTGGTATTTAATTTTAATTCCCACATTTTTAAATAAGGAGAACTTTGAAAATATAAAATGTTTTTAAATATGTCCATACTCATGTGCATGCATTTTATTATTGTTCTCTAGTTATTTAAGGTTGTATATTATAATTGCTTGTTGGTTAATGCGTTACACTATTCTTGAATATTCTTTTAATAAATTGCTAGAGCATTTAGAATAAGGTTTGTAGAATAGGTGGTGAAAGGTTTGTTGTTCCTCCACACATACCACAAGTGCATTTGCATATCATGAGCCCTATACCCGGGTTTCGTCCTTTTAGGTGGGAGCAAAGTAACTAAGCCTTCATGATTAACAATCCGCATGGGCTAATGAAACACTTTCGGAGTACTAAATTACCTAAGCCTTTATGATTAACAATCAGCATGGGCTAGGGAAATAGACTCTAACGAATTGAACCCGATTTTATCGGTGTGTCTTACTAGCCTTCAACGGCGACAGTGAAGAGCAATTCGGGGCCTTTAGAACCGGTTCACCCTCATATAGTGAACCTAGGTGAAGCCATGCCGGATTTTCGTTAGATATACCGAAGATAAGAACACATGGAGGGACATTTCTAAACCTTTTATTACCTATTTTACATTCTGAATAAGTGTTGTAGATCGGGCAACGATGTACGTACATCGCCCGTAATAAATTTAATACCCCGTCCCAAAGGCATCGTGATGCCTAAGTGAGTCAATACTGTTGGGGCAAGTGTTTATAAACTTTTTAAAAGTGAAAATATCAAAACATCCTTTTTAAAACATTTTGCATTTTTCACACTTCATGCATATGTGAAAAGAGCATGTACAATCATGGTTGTATTTTTGATCTCATTCTTCGCAATAAACAGTTGATAATAATAATCACATTTGATGATTTCATAAACCGATAGTGTTACATGAACATTTGCATATTGTACTATAGTAGGATCCACTATCCCGAATTTCTTTTGAAAATAATATGTTTGGTTTTTCATAGAAAAAACATGTTTTTAAAAAAATCATAGAGATCTCAATCTTCGCAATAAACAGTTGATAATAATAATCATATTTGATGATTTCATAAACCGGTAGTGTTACATGAACATTTGCATATTGTACTATAGTAGGATCCACTATCCCGAATTTTTTTTGAAAATAATATGTTTTGTTTTAATAGAGAAAACATGTTTTTAAAAAAATCATAGATTAAATTTGGAGAAAAATCTTGCATAATGAGATTTTCGAATAATCAAGATTTAGGTCCCACCAATTTCGTGTAATCATTGGTCATTCTTTGCATATACCTTTGTGTTAACTCATTTTTCTTTACATATATCATTTTGACATCATATTACAATCCTAACACGTATGGTTATTCATTGTAGAATACGTTTATGATATACATGGTCATTCTTTGTACCTACCTTTGTGTTAATTCATTTATTCTTTGCATGTATCATTCTGACATGATGTTACAGTCATAGCATGCATGGTCATTCATTGTAGAATATGTTTATGACATGCATGTCATTATTTGTATATACCTGTGCATCAATTTACTCATTTAAAAAAAAAATGCATCATGTTGGCATTAGATTGCATCCATGGCATACATAGTCATCATAATTTCTCTGTATATGTTCATGCATTAATCATCAGTATATTCATGCACATAAGAATAGCGCATGTACCTTCATAATTGTATTTTTAATCTCATGACATTTTCATTTGCATGAAAGGGGTTCGAGATATTAGGAATGAATCGGAGGAACGATTGGATGCTTTGGAACGCAATCAAGAGGAATTTGAGCTTGAAATCCGGGAGGTGAAAGAACAGCATGCCAAAATGGTGAATTTGTTTGAGGATTTGGGTAAGTGTAAAGGGGAACTTTCTCAGGGCTCTACATCGCCTTCGGATCAACCAAAACCATTAGGTCCAGAACATACAATCTTTGCTGGATCCTGCGCTTGTCAATGCCACAAAGGTTGCAATCCTGATGAAATTATTGACAAAATCGTGAAAATGATTAAACCCGAGAGCCTGATACCAAAGATAGAAACCTCTTATCCTATACATACCTGCAATTGGTCCTAGGTCCAAATCAGTATCCTCACCCTACTATGGCCTAATTGTCCATTGGGATGACCACTACGGGATTCCTGAATCCCGCTCCATCACCACTAACTGCCAGTTCGTACTATTTCCATCTTCAATCACCTTATCAAGCATCTGGGATAGGAACCTTGAACTATGTACAACCTCCAAGGGTCCTGTGTCAAAATACATACCCTTACCATACTGTTCCGCCACCTCTCCATGTAGACACTTCAGTTCGAACCTTAGTGCCACCACCAAGTGCCCCAACTCCTAGGCCATGTGTGACTACGAAACAACCCAAAAACAAGACTCAAGAGCAGTATGATCCCATTCCAATCAGCTACCAGGAGCTTCTCCCTATACTGATTCAAAATCACATGGTTGCCTGTGTCCCGCTGAAACCCTTGTTACCACCGTATCCCAGGTGGTATAATCAAAATGCAAGATGTGATTATCACTTTGGAATTGCTGGCCATAGCATTGAAGACTGTATAGCTTTCAAAAAGAAAGTGCAATCTCTTATAGAGATCAAGTGGATCGATCCAACAACACTGATTGATAGAGGGCCGAGAAGGCGTAATTAGGATTGAGATTTATGGCAATGATGTAGAAAGACTTCGGTCTGATATGGTGTAATAGGATTTCACTTTTTTAGTAGTCGACTCTTATAGCCTTAGGATGCTAGGAAGAATAAAGTGCTTGTAAAGATAGTTTTAACCACTGCTCAAATTTCTAAAACATGGTTTATACCATTGTGAACATTGATATGGGAATGAATTGATTATGCTTCAAATTTATGAGATGTTGATGATTAAGTTCCTCCGATTCTTATTTCCTTCGTGATATCTTCCCCTTTGCATTTTGCATTCGATCAATATTTTGTCATACCATGCACTCATACATACATCATGTTAGCATTAGGTCGCATTCATGACATACATGGTCAGCATGATTTTCTTTGTATATACCCTGTGTCAATCATTCATTGTTTACATGCATCATAATTGACATCGTGTTGCATTCATAGTGTATACGATCAATCATTGGGAAATACGCTGAAATATACATAATCATTCATTACATATATCCATACGTTGATTTGTTTATTCTTTGCTTGCAGCATGTTAGCATCGTGATTGCATTTATTACATATATAGTCAGCATGTTTTCACTGTACATGTCCATACATCATATTGTTTAGGCTTCACGTACATGAAATTACATTCATGGCTCCTTCATCATGACATACATTTGGAGAAATAAAACAGAAGTTGGCTTGGCTTTAAGAGTCTTTGAAAGAATTTTCATTTCAAATCAGAGGTATAAGAAGTACTGAGTACCCTTTTAATGCAGGTTAGAGCTATGGAGAATGAACAAATTGCCTGAATGGAAAGAATGGAAAGGGCACATGAAGAATTGCGAGAACAGCTAGCAAAGTCTCAAGCAGAATCTAAGGATCAGATGACTAAATTGATGGAGTTGATGTCCGCCGTAATCAAGGGAAAGGGATACACTGGAAACTTGGCCGCCAGAGAAGGGTTAGAGGCACAAGAGGGTTAGAGTGAGGCCATGATGTTAAATGGCTAGAATACAGTTAATCCCAAAAACATTATGAATTTAGATGATCTAGCTAAACAAGCAAAACTGAAGATGGTTGAGTCGAACGAGGCTGAGTTGGCAGATTCCCAAGGGAAATATCAGTTTCTAGATGAAAGGCTTCAGGCAGTAGAAAATACAGACATATTCGGGAGTGTAGATGCGAAAGAACGATGCTTGGTCCTCAATTTAGTCATTCCTCCAAAATTCAAGGTCCCTGACTTTGTGAAATATGACGAGACGACCGATCCATCAACCCACATCACCATGTTCTGCCGAAAGATGGCAAGTCACATAGATAATGATAAGCTTTTGATTCACTATTTTCAGGATAGCCTCAGTGGGTCCGCAATTAGGTGGTATAGTCAGTTGAGCAAGGATCATATTCGCTCTTGGAATGATTTGGACAAGGCTTTTCTAAACTAGTACAAGCATGTGACTGACATGACACATGACCGTCTCACTTTGCAAAATATGGAGAAAAAAGTTATTGAGAGCTTGAAAGAGTATGCTCAAAGGTGGAGGAACATGGCCACCCAAGTACAACCGCCCTTAACTCAGAAGGAAACCACTGTTCTTTTTGTGAATACACTACAGGCCCCATACTACGATAGACTTGTTGGCAACACCACGAAGAGTTTTTCGGATATGGTAATCTCCGGGGAAATGATTGAAAATGCTATCAAGGCTGGGAAACTCGAAGAAGATAAAACATTTAATGTAGAGAGAAACAGTTGCCCAAAAAGAAAGAGAAAGATGTCCAAGCCATGGGAGACTTTGCCTCGTATATTTTGGCTACTTCATATCAACCACCCTGTCCTTCTATGAACTATGTACCCTAGGGTTCATACTTATACCCAATGGCCTCTTAGAATCCAGTAAATTTTCAACATTTTTTCAGTCAAAGGAAATCGAAGAATATCCGAAAAACATATCAGTTTGAGCCACTCCCCATGTCTTACTATGAACTATTGCCACAGCTAGTCAAAGAGAAACTCCTCACTAAAGTTCCAGTGGAGCCTATCCCCATATCCGAGCTGGTATGACAAGAATGCATATTGTGATTATCATTCTAGGATTCGGGGGCATTCCACGAAAAATTGCCTATGTTTAAAACGGAAGGTTCAATCACTCATAAAAAAGGGCAGTTAGATGTGGGGAAGAAACAAAGGTCAGACAGCGTGGAGAATCTACTGAATGGGAATGATGAGACCATTGTGGATGTCATAATGGGAGAAGTAGATAGAAAGGTCGAAAAGAGTACCGAGGAATAGCCAGTTTGAATTAGAGAGAACATGTCAAGGGGGAGTTTTTTATGCATGTAGTTTCATACCTCATGATGAAAGCACTTGTCTTATTGTGACATTCATATGAATTAAATGAATTTTGAATTTTGAATGCTCTGTGTTTGTTGTGTTTTAACAATAAGTTGAATTTGCAAAAAAAAAAAAAAAAAAGAAAAAAATATTAAGGAAGTTTTAATAATGGACAGTCTTGAGAATATTGATGATCATTGTTAGAAATAACCCAATACTCTTTCCCCCTCTCTTTTGGGCTTCTCCATGCCTAAACCCCTTGAATCGAGAACACTTGAAAGACCTAATGCTCAAGGAATATGAATGATGGAACTTCATAAAAAAAAAAGAAGAAAAAAAACATTGTCATCACAGAATAAGCAAAGATGTAAATCCTAGTCTAGGCCATGAACAAAGGAACGAACTTTTTGAAATTTTTTTCGGATTCCTTGAAATTCAAACAAATGAGACATTCTTTCAAGAATCTAGATTTTGGTAATTTGATGTATGTCAAGATTGTGCTAAAACCATTCATGACCTTTACCAACAACCACAAAATACTAATTGCCCAAACATCATTTCATGATTGACACCCAGGGGCACAATGATTAAACTAGTTTATCTCATGTCTCGGAGAGAACCCGTTTTTGGGTCATATTTTCCTTGTCTCTTCAAAAAACTTAGATTTGAAACTCAGCCTTTTCAAAATAGATCTAGACTTGCTATGTTGCTCGTTGATACAAATTCTCATGGTTAATCAAATTGGGGCATCATATGTGGAAATGATGGTTATATGGTGAAAAAGGATGGGATTAACGCATGAATCATTGGGGGCATGCGATTAAAAAAAGAACAAATTGGGATATCATGCATATGAGAATTCAGATGATTCCAAAGTGTAAAATGAAATTTTGATTATCTATTTCCCCTGAGGATTGCTTTTCAATGAGAATATTTGTGCTTGATATGATGAATGACCATCTTTCATATCCCATTCACAAGAAGAAATTATCCATAGTCACCCTTTTTGAGCCAAAAGATTTTTTTCTTCTTGGAACCTTGATCAAGGATCACCCTCTACACTGGGGGGCAAATGAGAGGAATGATCTTCTCAAAGATCACATAAAAATGAGTCTTAGCTCAAAGACAGATACAAAGCAAATGGAGCCTTGAATGAATATGGGCTCACTCTGTCAAAAGGAAAAGATGGCGAAATGGAAGCCAAAAACAAAACAAAAGAAAAACACACAAAAAAAGTGTATGAAAAAGCGATGGCGAAATGGATGCAAAAAAAAGGAAGAAAGTAAGGAAGAAAAAGAGCAAAAGTCGAAAAGGAACGAAAATTCCAAAAAGAGATAAATGCTTCGAAAAGGGAATCCTCCTCCAAAATTGATCCTTGATCTGATTACCCTTAAACACGGATTTTGGACCTATTTATCCTTTCTTTCTGAACCCTGAGTCATGGCGTACATTACGTGCTTTAAAAGTCCATTTTGATCAAGCACAAATATTTATATTGAAGGGTTTATTCCTCGGATTTTATCCCATCTCATCGAATTATCATTTCACTAAGAAAGATTTAGAATTCTCAAGTGCATGGTAAAAAAAAAACTAAATGAAAAAAGAAAAAAATTTGGAGAGAATGGGACTCTAGGGCGAAAACCCAAAAACGGGCGGTCTAGAGTAAAATAGGAATTTTCGATGCCATCTATGATAGTGCCGATACCACAAAAGAGAAGATCATCCTAAAGAAGTGGTCATCGAGGAACATCTAGGAATTCCTGAACCTCCCAAAGTGTCAACTCTCATTTGAATGATTGATTTCAAAAAATTGAAATTTTTTTCTCCAAAATCAAACTTTCCAATTTAAACATCCCAGCCAATCTTGACGCTTGTCAAAATACCTTGATATGGAAACTAAAAGAATGTTGAATTTGTTTGGTTCTCAATGAATTCATGATTTATAAAATCTGTTCCATTTGTGAGCTTAGAAGGGACATACATTTTTTTGTTGTTGTGAAGTTTTCCTGGAAAAACCAAAATCATGTTGTACCAAGCCTTGTCAATTCAAGTTAAAAAACCCAAATTGACACTTAGGAAAATTTCTAATAGTGATCATCAGTCTTCAAAAGATTTGTACATTACACACTATGGGGTTAAAATTTTTGACTCAGAAGTTTTCATTAAATAAGCAAAATTGTTTTTCAGAAAGGGAAAATAAAAATATTTTTGAAAATACCCATTTTTGATGTTGACATGAGACAAGGGTTTTTCTAACCTAGAGGTGTGAAATTACTAGGGATAACCTTGACTTTCAAATATGAGAAGAAGAAATAAACTCAGTAGGAAGATTTCTGTTGATAAGAGTTTGAAAACTGTTGAGGCAAAAGAATAGCCAAAAATTGAAAAATGAGTTAAAGATATTCTCTCATTTAAAGAGGAAAAATGAATGGGAAAGACTAAGCCAAAGTCTAGAAAAATGATCAGGGGCATTTGCATCATTCATGAACACTCATCTCTCTATTAAGCTTTGCATCTGCACCGTGTCAGCAAACATTTGCATCATTCATGGATATTTGCATTTGCATTATTCCATGAGCATCTGCATTCTACCTTTACAAGTACATCCTTCATAAATATTCGCATTCGCATCATCTCAAGAAAGTGCATCATTTCTAGGATCGTCGCATCTTCATTGTAGCTACACTTACATCATTCATGAACCACTTACATGAACATGATTTGTAGGGACATCTGCATCAATCCAAGACATTTGCACTTACACCATCAAGCATTTGCATCCTCTCTCAAATCCTTCAAGTTAATTTTCGGGCCATTTCAATTTTTGGTTTCATCCAAATCTTTTTCTGGTTTCACTCATGTTTTTCAATTTCTGGTTTCATCCAGATCTTTTTCAAATTTCTGGTTTCACCCATGCTTTTCAATTTCTGGTTCCATCCAGATCACTTTCAAATTTTTGGTTTCATCCATGCCTTTTTTAATCTCTAGTTTCATCCAGATCTTTTTCAATTTTTGGTTTCATCCATGTTTTTCAATTTTTGGTTTCATCTAGATCTTTTTCAAATTTCTGGTTTCACCGATGTTTTTCAATTTCTGGTTTCATCCAGATCTTTTTCTGGTTTCACCCATGTTTTTCAACTTCTGTTTTCATCCAGATCTTTTTCAAATTTCTGATTTCACCCATGCTTTTCAATTTCTGGTTCCATCCAGATCACTTTCAAATTTTTGGTTTCATCCATGCCTTTTTTATCTCTGGTTTCATCCAGATCTTTTTCAATTTCTGGTTTCACCCATGCTTTTCAATTTCTGGTTTCATCTAGATCTTTTTCAAATTTCTGGTTTCACCCATGCTTTTCAATTTCTGGTTCCATCCAGATAACTTTCAAAATTATGGTTTCATCCATGCCTTTTTTAATCTCTGGTTTCATCCAGATCTTTTTCAATTTCTGGTTTCACCCATGTTTTTCAATTTCTGGTTTCATCCAGATCTTTTTCAATTTCTGGTTTCACCCATGCTTTTCAATTTCAGGCTTCATCAAGATCTTTTTCTGGTTTCACCCATGTTTTTCCAATTTCTGGTTTCATCCAGATCTTTTTCAAATTTCTGGTTTCACCCATGTTTTTCAATTTCTGGTTTCATCTATGTTTTTCAATTTCTGGTTTCATCCAGATCTTTTTCAAATTTCTGGTTTCACCCATGCTTTTCAATTTTTGGTTTCATCCAGATCATTTTCAAATTTTTGGTTTCACCCATGCCAGTAAGGTTAGCACAAGACAGGATAAGACCCCGAGACCATCGTCGAGGTCTTTTTTCTCTTGCAAATCGAACCCGTTTCCTTAAGACGGGTCGAGCCTTGATTAGTCAGGGAATTCAATTTAAGGACAAAATCTTCTATTTACAGCTTTTTCAAAACAAAAATGCAAAAAAGAAAAAATGATGAAAAAGAAAAAATAGAAGAAAGAAAACCCCTTTCCTTTCCCTTCACATGTGACTTCACTAACCGAACAAAATTAGTATTTTTTATCTTTGCTTGATTCCTGATTCTCAACAATAGCCAAAGAGGGGCAGCTGTAGACACCTAATTTTGTCCGGACCACTAAAACAGGTATGTTTTCTTCCTAAATTGATGTTTCAGAATGTAAAAAAGACTTTTTTCATCCTACAGGTGGAACTCCGAGACTTAGTCTAAGAAGGCGAGCATAAAAAGTCAAACTTGAAAAAGTCAACCGAAAAAAGTCAACCCCAAAAAATCAACAACTAAAAAAGTCAACCCACTTTCAAAATCAAGATTTGAGGTTCAATTGAAAAATGGCAAAATAATTTTGATAATCCGAGGTCTACATTGAAAGATATGGAGTTCGAAAGTTGGGTTACGGAGATTCATTAGAAAGAAAACCCTAGTTCGGGAAATTTAGGAAAAAGTGCTTAAACGATCAAATTGGTCGAAATTGAAGGTTCCAAATGAAAGATAAGCACTGACTACGGGTAATGGAGAAGCTACTTGAAATAAACTGAAAGAAAAGTCAATCCGAAAAAAAATCGAGAATTAGGGTTTTTGGTTGATTTCGGTGAAATTTGGAAGAATTACAGAAATGGCTCGATTCGGTAAGACTAAAAAAGCCCCTAACGGATGAGGAGTGATGAAACAAGGATAGCCCAAGGCTCAGTTTGAAGAAAATCTGCAAATCGAACTTGTTTTGAGCAAAACCGGGTTTCGGAGGCAAAAGGGCAAAATTGGAAAATTTGGGAAAAATAGGAAATGAGCTCCAAAAATTCTGAAAAATTGCAGATCTCATTATTAAATCATTTTAAAGAGATTGGAGAAAGAAAATCCGGATTCGGAGTTCGTTACAAAATGGCCAAATCCCGGGTCCCCTTTGTAGAAATTCAAGAAGATAAATCCTGAACAAATAGCAAATAAACTCCAAAAATTCTGCAAATTTGCAGATCGCATTCTTAAATTATTTGGAAGAGATTGGCGAAAGAAAATTCAGAGTCGGAGTTCGTTTGCAAAATGGCCAAATCCCAAGCCCACTATATAGTAATTCAAGCAGATAAATCCTGAAAAAATACCAAATAAGTTCCAAAAATTATGAAAACTTCCAGAGCATACTTTTAAATTATTTGGAAGAGATTTGTGAAGAAAAATCTGGATTTGGAGCTGGTTTAAAAAATCATAAAGTTTGGGAGCACAAAAGGGCAATTTTGGAAGAAAAAATCCAAATAAATAGCAAATGGGCTCGAAAATTTTTGAAAACCTCCAGATTCAATTTTTTATTATTTTGAATGTATTGAAAAAATAAAATTTGAATTTGCAGTCTGTTTGCTATTTATTTACGTTCGGGGGGCAAAAAGTCATTTTACCCAAGAAACCGAAAAGGGCTTTTCTTGCCTTTTAAAAGAATGGAGATTGGGCTGGAATTTAGAGGGTCAGCTGGCCAAGGCCCAAGGATGGGAAAATATTTTCTGATTTTTTAATCAAAAGGCCAACAATGAAGAGGAAGGTAGTTTTTTTTTTTTTTATCAAGCCTTTGTAATTAAGCCACATGAACCAATGCATGAAGAGGGAGAATGTCAACATAATGGCTTAAGATTATTGACAACTGTAATTACGGATAGCTGATTACCTAATCTAAGGGTGACGATTTCACATTTTAAACATCTTGGATTAATAGCCTTTGGATCAAAATTGGTTGGAAAAAAAATGACAACACCCTAGCTATCAATAAGGCCATTCGGCCACTACATGGTAGAGGGGGGTCTCTCTTTCATTTTCACTCTCTATTCACTCTTGTTTGGCTGATTTCTCTCCATGGTTAAAAGGCAAAAAGAAAAGTTTAGAAAAGAAAAGAAAGTTAGAAGAGAGAAAGCTTGCAATATAGCTTCTAGAGGTTGCTTTAAGCACCATACTCTTGCACTTTCCTTGATTTTATATTCTTGATTTGCTGTTTTGATTACTATTTTGGTGAGTTTCTTTTGATTTTTCTTTTTAAAATAAGTGTTTTTAATATTCTTCTTGAAGTTCTTCTTTATACTTTCTTGGAAAAAGCTTTGAGAAATTTCTTTTCTTTTATTTTTGAGTTGGCCAAATAGCCTATTGTTTTTGGTAGTTGCTGTTTTGCTTCTTTATTTCATGATTCTAGTGATGTTTAACAAGTTTGGATGCTCTAAATCTTCTTCAAATACATAAACATGAAGCTTGTTTTGATTTGGTTGCTTGCTTGTTTCCATTTTTGAGTCTATTATCTTGTTATCATGTTTATTTTACTTGTCTTGCATTTTTTATTTTCTGTTTTCAAAATGTTTAAGTTTGTTTATGTTTTACATTTTGTTAATCCATGTGTTTGTGAAAATGCCTATTTACCTTTACTTCATATTTGCATGATTTGAGTATTATTCTTTAGCTACGCATGTTAGTATATTAAGTGTTTGTGAAAATGCCATGCTCATTTTTATGGGACCATTCGGCCACCCCTCATATTGTATGCTTTGTGTGTGCATTTTTGTTATGCTAGTTGATAGGTTTGCATTTTCATGATATTTGGTTGTGTATTTTGTTTAAGCATGCTATATGTTTGTGTTATTGCCATGCATTCTTTAGGTTTAGGATTGGTTTGCTTTGCCATGCATATTCATGCATTTTAGACCTAAGTTGCATTAAATGCCATGCAAGTTCATTTAGGTCTAGGTCATTTTATTGATGCCATGCATTTTTCATGTCATTTAGGTCTTAAATCATGCATTTCATGCATCACAGTTGCTGTATTTTCATGCATTTCATGTCATTGCCACTTGATTTATGATTAGACCAATCAATGGTTCAAAGTCATGCTCATTTTGAGCATAGTTGTGGAAAATTAAATAGTTGTCAAATTGATTATTCTACCTTTCTGATTTTTTTTTTTTTTTTTACTTAGCCAATTGTTGCCTATCTTTTCAAAAGTGTTAGCTACTGTTTGTGAGTCTTTAGGAGAGTCTCTAACATTTTTACTTTGATTTTGAAATGATTTTATCAAGTACTCGTACTTTCCCGATTTTTTTGAATTTTTAAAAATAGGGTAAAAAGTCATGCTTTAAAACTGGACAGTAGAGGCAGAATTGAATTTGAAGGAAAATCATTTTTCTGTTTTGGTTAAATTACTTAGAGGGGGCTGATTAGGATGTTTAGCTACTGACTTATGGTAGTTTCTAAGCCTTTTTAAACTCTAAAAATGTTTTTTTAAATCTTGGGTTAAGGGTGGTCAAGTCCGGGATTTTAAATTTAGGAAATTAGAGCCTTTTAAAAAGGGTTTAGCTAGGTTTTTATTTTTAATCTAAGCTTTTCAAAATTGTTTTCAAACAATCACAAAGTATTTTGGTTTTAGAATATTTAATTTGATATATTTTCCTAAGGTATTAGGATATCTTTTTAGATATACGGATTTTCTTAATTAAAGGAAAAAATACATTCTCATTTATTGCATTTTCCATATTCATGCATACTATATAATATATGATTTTTGCTATGTTAATTTTCATGATAGTATTATTATCTTTGATTTAAATTTTTGATATTATATTAATTGTTATATGGTTTTGAATATTACATGCTATGCTATGCTTTTTATTTAGTTATTTATTGTTGTCACTTTATTTAGTATATATTATGTTCATGCATTATTATTTTATTTTTATTTTCATGCATATTACATGATAGCATTATTTTATGTTTCATGTCATTTCATATCATTTAGATTATATGCCATATCATTTATATTTGCCATGTCATTTAAATCATTTTATTCCATTTAGAATATATCATGTGACTTACGATATTTCATTTCATATAGAATATATTATATTACCTAGGTCATTTAATTTAATTTAGAATATATCATATGACTTAGGATGTTTCATTTCATTTAGAATATATCATGTGACTTAGGATATTTCATTTCATATAGAATATATTATGTTATCTAGCTCATTCCATTTCATATAGAATATATTGTGTTACCTAGGTCATTTCATTTCATATAGAATATATCATGTTACCTAGGTCATTTCATTTCATTTAGAATATATCATATGATTCAGGATATTTCATTTCATTTATAATATGCTAAGATATTGAAATTATATCATACCATTTAGGTTGCATTATATTATCTAGACTTTGCTATGTCATTTTATTTATGTCACACATATTCATATTCATATTTTTTTTTAAAAATGTTTTGAAAAAGGTAATGATTTTCAATAAAATAAAGATATTCCCGAGTTAAAATAATTCATGAGTTCTCTGCCGGGTTTGCTGGGGAGGATATCATCAATTATCATCAATACGGAATATCTTCTTTAAAGTAAGAATGATTCGAAAAGTTTTCCAAACTAATAAAATTTCTATATTTTGCCACGTTTGTTGGGGAATATAGAAAAATTTTGAATTAATAAATTCCGGATCATTTTCAATTAAAAATGGAATTATTTTTCTTTAAATTGGGAATTAACTTGAAATATCAAATTAAAAATCGAATTCTTACCGAGACTTGAGATAACACACGATCAATAAGGTACCGTTTATACGGGCGTTGTGGGAGTGTTAATCCTTCTCAACACGTAACCGAGTCTCGAACCCGCTTTTTTGATTTCTCTGGTTTAAAACGCAGACGTGAAATTGGTTTTAAAAAAATGTTTTAATTAATTTTAAAATATTTTATCAAACCGGTTTTAATAGGTTGCCGATCACACCTAGCCAATAAAAGATTGGTGGCGACTCCATGTCTTTTTCAAGGTTATTTTCAAGACCTTCGTTTTTCTAGAGGAATAAAGTCGACTTTTTCTTGATTTTCTTAATGTCACGCTTAACGAATGATAAAGTCTTGCAATGAGACTTGTTATTTTTTAGGTTGCGACAATTTCCATAGACACTTAGTGACAATACAAAATGGAGTTCTCATAGTGGGCCATGTTCAGTGAACTTGTTCAACAGATAAGCACCTACATGTTATCCCAAGTATCCCTCATACTTCAACCTATGAGATCGGTTGCTTACTTCACAAGTAAGAAGGCTTAACATGTACTAGTCTTTGAGCATTGCTAATGCCCTGTTTTGGCAATACAATGACCAGGAGCAGTTTGAGGAATAAGGCTTTGATGCATAAGGATCTCACAATTATAACTCTTTATAATTCCTTTGCAAGGGTGTTATGTTCCATGAGCTTCATCCGATTAGTACTTAATAACTCTTTATCATTGTACTAACATGAAAGAAAACCTTGATCACTAATGTATAATGATGGGTTTGCATTGTTAACTATATATTCCTTGTCCAATCTGATCGGCTCTAGGGCATATACTAACAATCTCCCACTTGCACTTGAGACAATCATATCGCTTAAGTACCTCATGAGAATATGCTTTTGTCATATTCATGATAATCATATTATCAAAGTCATTAAAAGATTCAGATCACAATGAGACCCAGATCCCAATCATATGGCTCAGTTGTTGCTTTAACAACTATTAGAATCTTTTATAAGCTTGTAGCTAATGATCCAAACGTAACTCCTTTTGCAAGCCAAAATAAAAGAGTTTGTTTTATAACTTTTAGGGTATAAACATGCAATCCTCTCTAGATTGGAACGTTTCCAAATAATTGCATTTCATATAATGGCTAATTATCACGAAGTTAATTATGATCTTTAACATTTAAAGAATCATAAATCGCTCCCACTAAATCCCACATGTGTAGAACTTAAGGGAATCAGACTCAAAAACTATTTTTGAATCCCATAAGTTCCTAGGCCGTTTGGTATTCTTAAATACTATTGCAATTAATATATTTGAGAATAAAGAGACCACCATATAGAACAATTCTATAATAAATGATTTATTTAAGAGAAATGATCAATGTATGGCATATGATGCCAACATATTAAATACGTTCAAAACATAATTATATCATTCTCAAATTGGCACATGATTGCCAAAATAAACATCTAAAGTTTATTAATAAATCATAATAATGTTTCAGAAACATTAGTCAAGAAGGCAAGCTATGATCAATATCATAAAGGTTGCCATCTCCCATGGTCCATCTTCACTACTCTTTTGCTTTGGTCCCTACAATATGTCATACATATTTAGTACCAGAAACAAGGTCCTATACCTAAAGAAGTGAATTAATCTCAAATATATATTTAAAACCGAAGCTTCTCTAAGCCTCTTACTTTGATCATATCAATGTATTCCTTGCAATCTGTCATCCAGTGATCTGGCTGTCCACAATGAAGGCATGTTCCCTTATCAATGCCTTTTCATTTATATTAAGTCAATCTTAATATCGTGGGTCTAATCAATGGAGTTTGGCCCATTAAACTTATTAGCATCATGTATGCTACTAGCGATGGTTTACTAGCCATGTTGTGTTTATATCCATTATGAACCAATACATTTTAATGGTTAATAATTTGCAAATAGTAATCATTAAAGTCAGGTTTTAATACTCTAATGATTATTCTCATTATTTTTGACAAAATAATAGCCCTCAACAACTATTTCAAGAAATTTAACAATTAAACTTCTTATTGAGCTAGGACCCATTTCATCCCAACATGACCTTGAGCGACTCAACAAGCCATGTTGAAACTAATTGGGTAGGTAACTTAGCTTACCAATTGCATCTCTATGCAACTCCTAGATCAGTTAGGGGACAACTCTTTGCCTAAATTTATCGTATGCATTTCACCTAACCATTGCCTCTAAATGTCATGCGATCAAGTTTGACGCATCCGGATAACACAACATTTAGTTGAGTAAGACCCACCTTCATTAACTCAAACATGTTCATATAAAAGGTAGACCTTGAGCGACTCAACAAGTCTCCCACGGTAGGAACTCAGGTTATTTTGTTAAGATGGTGGAAGATATCTTAGCATGCGTAACATGGACTCAATATTTTAATGAGGGATTTAATTCATTAAATTATTAGGTCTCATTGCTTTGATTGTTGTTTGGCATGCATAGCATTTATTTCAATTTGTATATATCACATATATATAATTCGAAAAATATATCTATCACATGCTTTCTACTAGGATGATTATGGACTTTATCTAATCTAGTTTCCTTGAGCCATAAGAAAACTAGTTGGTCAAATTCCTAGAGGATACCATACATAGTCTTCTCAAGCCTTGATGGTGATCTCCTTGGTCATTTCTTCTTGGCGCCTTGTTCTCCTTACAATTCTTGGAATTACATAAATTCAAATTCTAACCTTAAGTCTAAATCTATAAAAATATAACATTTACACTTTTGATAGAAACCTCGAGTTACATTCGAGGGGAGTTAGGTGAGAAGAGAATTTACAACCCGAGAATTTGAAAAGAAAAGGTAGGGTACGCAGACCCTATTTCTAAAAGTACCAATCCGAAAAATTCAACCATAAATTCCCTAGTCATACTAAGGTCTAGTCCATAATCATCCTCATGCATACATAATCATATTATAAGCATGAAACATAAATGCATAATCAATATCACTCGACAATCTTGTGTATCATTTGCATAAATGTCATCGACTCGCTTGAGACAATTTATCAAATAATTTTAATAATATCGGTTCTTTAACTAAAACACTTTTAATTAAATTCCTAACTTTTAGGAATGTTGTCTTAAACTGAACTTTCAGAGTTTGAAGCCTATCCTAACACTTAGGAACTTCAAACACATTTGGTAACAATTACCTAATCATATTGAAACTCTTTCCTAAAATTTAGGAATCACACTCCGACTAGGAAACTAGTTTACATCTCGGAGTAGGACTTTAACACTTAGTGTCCTAGGCATAGGCAACGTCTTTGGCCATCGGATGGCCGCTGCCCGCCCGTGATTAGGCTGCTTTATGCCACTTTCGGTGGCTGCTGGAGGCCCCAAAAATGGGCTGCTGCCCGCCCAAAAGGCAGCAAGCAAATCGGCAACTAGTGCCTCATGCATAGCCACGATTCGGGTGCAACGAGTGCAACAATGTTTGCTGCTATTCCAGCCATGTTCCATGCCCGGACCAGTCATCACAAATGAATCGTATTCACCTTAGGTGCTGTCCAAAAATTTCAGCAAACATGTGGAACGTTTTGACACTCATGCTCGAAGTTTCAAGGCACAGAAACACATACAAAACAGCCCAGAAAATTTCAGCATTGCACTAACACGTTTTAGGCCCCGTAAAAGATTTTGTTTAAATGTTTTAAACCCAAATCAATTTTGGAAATTTAATGGAAGTATATAAACATAATTTCCAGAATTAAAAACACTTAGAAAAACGTTTTTATACAGCCAAAAACAGCCCCGAATTCGGACACCAAAAACAACATTTTAGGCCTCAAAACGACTTGGTTTTGTGCAAACATGTAATGGCTTTAACCCGGATTGCATAAAAAAAATTTAATACAATATTTAAACATTTGTAAACTCGATTTAAACCACTTTACAGCCGCTGACCAGAATGTACAGATTTAAACAAAAATCAAATTTTCAAGAAAGCAAACGAACTGAAACTACTTGAATCAATACACAAAGCATCCGATATACTTATCACCGAGAATTGAGTTGCAACAACCACATGAAATCAGCGAATCCTAGGTTCTGATACCACTGTTGGGAAAGGTCCGGGCCCATGCATAAACAGATTTATACAAAAATTAAGCAGCGAAAGTAAACATATAAAGACTCGGACTACCACAGGATCTCGGATCATGATATACATGGGTTTCATGGCATTTAAAACTTTATAAACACCAATAAAATCAGAATCATACCTACTCGAGAACTTGTAATCCCGAGTGTGCTGATCCCCGCAACAAGTTAGCAACTTGATGGTCACCGAACGGCTTCTCCGAGGCCACGAGCAACACAGGTGTCTTGTCTCCAACGGTTATCCACACAGACGGCTGTTGGCACTTTCTTAAGGTCTCGGGGATTTCACTGTGCTAACAGTCCGATCTCTCGATAATTAATCAAAAGGCTTACTCTCTTGTGTTACTCACTTGACCGAAAATCACCAAAATAATATGTGATTCGGTTTACAAAAGCAAAAACACCAAGAGAAAAATGGAGGACAAGAATCGGCAATATGTCTTGAGTCTTGGCCGAATTGTAGTATGTAGTTTTTCACTTAGAAAATAAATCATATTTCTTTCTTTGTGAAAAAACCACACATGAAAAACCGTATCCATCCCAAGAAAGAATTCACCATAAACAAATCCATGCAAAAGGTTTTCACGTTTTTCAATAATAACCTATCTCACATAAACCTTGTACATGCAAAAACAAGAATTCACCCTTTACATAGGCGTAAAAGCCAAAAAGATGAAGAATCTTCTTTTCCTTCTCTTTTAGCGTGAAGCACAAAAATAAATTCTTTTGCCGTAACACCCCCATTTTGCAAGTTTAGAATTCTTACTATTCATTCATGCCTTGGCCGGCCACTTATGTAGGGATAATAGATTGAGTTTTATTTTAATCAAAACTCCTAATTAGAAGAGAACACTTCTCTTCCAAAGACTTTTAATTCAAGTCAAAGTCTTATCATATAAGCTTGAATGAACATAGCCACTATTAAGTTCCTATTAGGCCAACATAGGATAGGATATGATAAGAATTTGATTTTAATCAAACAACCTAGTTGAGGTGAAACTCTTTCACTTCAAGCATCCTAGTTCGACTGAAACTCTAACTCTTAAAATCGAGGTCGAACCTATCCCGGATTTATTATGTCTATGTTAATTGCTCGGTTTCACAGGGATAAGAGTTTGATTCTAAATCAAACTCTTAGAGTCCTAAATGAACTCAACCAGCTCGGATTAACAGAGTCCTTGTTCAAGTGAAACTCTTTCACTTAAAAAGTATTAGAGTCCTAGTCAAACACTAACTCTTAGTGCCGGACTTAGACTTAGACATACTCAAAGCAATGTTCGGTTTAGTGAAATACGAAAAGTCAGAATTTGATTCGTAATCAAACTCCTGTAAAATGAGAAATTTTTTCTCATTTTGGACAACTTCTTATTTTGTCCAGGAGAACCTTATCTTAAGACATGTCTAAATTAAGACGTGGTCTGCTTAAGACAAGCTTATCCATATTGTCTTATCAAGACAACCTTATCTTAAGACATGTCTAAGTTAAGACATGATCCGCTTAAAACATGTTTATCCATAATGTCTAAACAAGACAATTTTATCTTAAGACATGTCTAATTAAGACATGATCTGCTTAAGACAACCTCAGCCATATTGTCCTGTTAAGACAACTTTATTTGGATGTCTAAAATCAAAATTTATGTCTTAACCTTACTAATTTGAATCTTATTCAATTAGGTCCTCCAACTTAACCTTTTATTCAATTTAGTCATTACTTAATTAAATCCTAAGCTTTAGCCAACAATTTCGTCTTTGTGTGTAAGCCATTAGGTTCCCAACATGTTGGCAATGCGTATAAATTAATCCGATTAATTTATACACATAGATCAAGAGCGGGATCTAGCAGCCCACCATGACCACCCAAATGTTGAGAAGTCAAAGTGACCTCATTGAAACCTTTAAGTAACCATCCTATTAGTGTAATACGGTCATTTCACCAAATATCTCGAAAAGCCCATGAGCATGGTGCAGTGTCTACTCATGTTTAATCCATATTAACCTTATGAATTTAGAGAAACGATTTCTCCTAAATCCATCATGCTCTGGCCAAAGACTTCATTAAGTTATCTGAAGCCAAGAACAGATGAGATATGTCTCCGATGTCACTTGGAGTGGTGAATCCACTCTGGATTACTCATTCATCTTCGTATGGTTCATGTCATACCCAAAACCACCCTACCAGAAGCATCCCTTCATTTGGAAACCGTTCAGATGGAATCAAAGTATGACACTCTCCATAGAAGATGACCTGGTATCACAAGTTCGGGGACTAATTTACACGACTGACACGTGAGAAAATTTCCATAGACACTTGAGTAGCAATACTAAATGGAGTTCTCACAGCGGGCCATGTTCAGTGAACTTGTTCAACAGACAAGCACCTACATGTTATCCCAAGTATCCCTCATACTTCAACCTATGAGATTGGTTGTTTACTTCACAAGTAAGAAGGCTTAACATGTAGTAGTCTTTGAGCATTTGCAATGCCCTGTCTTGGCAATACAATGACCAGGAACAGTTTGAGGAACAAGGCTTTGATGTATAAGGATCTCACGATTATAACTCTTTATAATTCCTTTGCAAGGCCGTTATGCTCCATGGGCTTCATCCGATTAGTACTTAATAACTCTTTATCATCATACTAACATGAAGGAAAACCTTGTATCACTAATGTATAGTGATGGGTTTGCATTATTAACTGTATATCCCTTGTCCAATCTGATTGGCTCTAGGGCATATACTAACAAATACAACTTAGGAAAGGGAGTTTAATGTCAGACATGGATTGCATAACACATGTTTCATATTCATTTATTAGGATGAATTGAGTTGCATGTAGGGTACGAATACAGTTACGTGTCATGTGTAACCAATTTTAGAGTCTAAGCTTAATGAGTTCCTCTTTAATTCAATTTTCATTGGAATATAGTTAACTGGTTAAGAGGGATATTTTTATAAGACCATCAGAAGATACTTATAAATAGATTAGAACTCTAGGTTAACAAATCAATATCATTAGTCAAGTTAAGAGGGTAGGAGAGGTTCATACGAAGTGTTAAGGGAAATTGTAATCCCAGACTTTTCTCAATTAATTAATCTATCTTTTAATTTACTTTCTTTTTTATTATCTTTATTTAGTTTTTAATTAACAATCTTTAATCGTTTGTTCGAATAAGATTAAGTTGTGTTAATTTTAGTACTTAGCAAATTTGGTAACAATTCCTCTTGGGATTGATACTCTACTCTTCATTATATTACTTGTTAACAGTACGTGCACTTGCGTGGTTAAATCCGACAACAAGTTTCTGGCGCCGTTGCATGGAAATTGTTTTACTATTTTTTGTTAATATTAATACAAAGCAATCTTAATCTTAATTCAAACTTTATTTTTCTTTATTTTCAGGTTCTGTTGATTGAGGTGCACTATATGGGATTATAAATGGGATGCAATCAAAGTTTTATCTGCACTGGTGGCTGCACTTAACAAGAAGCTTGGCACTTGGTGTGTACCTTCTGTCCGTAACTTGTTTGTAACTTGTAATCTATGTGGGGAAGGACATACTAGTGATTGGTGCCCAACCTGTGCTGAATCAATGCAATATGTTGGAAACTAAAATATGCAGCAAAATAATCCTTATTCCAACAACTACAATCCAGGTTGGGGAGATCAACAAAATTTTTCTTGGGACAACACTCAAGAGCCTTTTTTTTCAGCCAACCAAGCCTTTCCTCCTGAGTTTTCATCACAAGCTCAAGCACCAGTTCTAAAAACAAATTCTTCATTGGAAGAGATGTTTATGCAGTTCATGGCAATAACCGACACTATCTTGCAAGAGTAATCAACATTACTTCAAAGTCAAGAAGCAGTACTTCAAAGTCAAGAAGCAGTACTTCAAAGTCAAGAAGCATTACTTCAGAGTCAAGCGGCAACACTTAGGAGTCTTGAAACACAAATGGGCCAGCTTGCCAATGCCATTAACAACCCCTTTCAAGAAACTTTTTCAAGTGATACTGAGACTAATCCTAGGAGCAGTGAAAAAGATCAATGCAACACAATCATACTTGGGACTGGAAAAGATATAGAAATGGATTGCAAAGAGCCTGAATTGAAAATCGAGCCTATTGAAGAAGAATTTGTGAAAGCTCAAGAAAAAGGGATTCAAAGTGAACCAGCACCACCAACTTTTACCCAATGCATCCATTAGCCAAAGCTAGTCAATGTGATAGATAGTGCTACTAAAGAGGAATTCATAGAAATTTATCCCATTGATACGCTTAAGGCATTCTTGAATTCTACCACTAAAATGGATGAATTTCGCTTTCAAGCCTGCAAGAAAGCGAAGTTGTTCAAAGAAAGGACAACCAAATGGCATGAACCGAAGATCATCAAGTGGTTGGATACAGGATAATGAACACGAGATAGTCAAGCCGATGACTTATCAAGCGCTTCTTAGGAGGCAACCCAAGTTTTCTATTTATTTATTTATTTATTTTTCTTTCTACTTATTTTTCTTTGATTTTTATTTTATTTTAATTAATTTTTCTATTTTTGCAGGTAAAAAAAGAAGGGCCTGGTGCCGTAACGTCGACCTAAAGAAAAAAAAAGTCCAAGAGGCGTGCCACTATCCAGCGCCGCGGGCCAACCCAAAAAAAATTTATTTTTTTCTATTTTTTTAATTTATTTATTTTACAAGTGTTTAATATATGTTTTTTTATTTTGAATTCTAATTTTTTTAGGATATTATTATTAATTAATTAATTATTATTTTGTTTTCTTTTGTAGTGGCCATTCACCTAACTTGGACAAGCATGATGAGGTCTAAGAGGAAAAGTAGAGCTTATCCCATGTTGCTTTCATCGATAGGGGAGTTTTCCTATTCTTACTCTTTTTATTTCTAAACATTGAGGATAATGTTTGTTTTAAGTTTGGGGTTGTTGGTCTTTAGTTTATTGATTTCTTTTGTTTTGTGTGATTTTTTTGTTTGTTTGTTTTGTGTGTTTTCTGTTTAGTTTCTTTTCTATAGTTATATTCAAGAGTCTTTATAAAAAGCAAAAAATGCTTGAGATATTTGGTACTTATAATGATGAAATCCTTATCCAATTATGAGAATTTGGTTATTGATTTATCTTGAATCTTTGGAAAAAAACATAAGCATGTTCTGATTTTATGTTAAATTCTTTTATTAGTGTCATTGTTAGGATGTGATTTTCAATAATTGAGCATTTTATCTCTTGCTTAGATTTGCATTGCTTATTTAAAGACTGCTTATGTTGATGTCAATTGCGATTATGTCTAGAAGCCTAGAATTTGTTTGATTCTCTCTCGAGGCGAAATCTTAGACAACACTAAGTTGAGGAGATGATTTAGGCCATCTTTGGATCGTTTGAGCTGTGGACACCTAATTTTGTCCGGACCACTAAAACAGGTATGTTTTCTTCCTAAATTGATGTTTCAGAATGTAAAAAGACTTTTTTCATCCTGCAGGTGGTACTTCGAAACTTAGTTTAAGAGGGCGAGCATAAAAAGTCAAACTTAAAAAAATAACCCGAAAAGTCAACTACTAAAAAAGTCAACCCACTTTTAAAATCAAGATTTGAAGTTCAATTGAAAAATGGCGAAAGAATTTTGATAATCCGAGGTCTACATCGAAAGATATTGAGTTCGGAAGTTGGGTTATGGAGATTTAGTAGAAAGGAAACCCTAATACGAGAAATTTGGGGAAAAGTGCTTAAACGATCGAATTGGTCAGAATGGAAGGTTCCAAATGAAATATAAGCACTGACTACGAGTAATGGAGAAGCCACTTGAAAGAAAAACTGAAAGAAAAGTCAATCCGGAAGAAAATCGAGAATTAGGGTTTTTGGTGGATTTCGGTGAAACTAAGAATAATTATAGAAATGGCCTGACTCAGTAGGATTAAAGCCCCTAATGGATGAGGAGTGATTAAAAAAGGATAGCCCAAGGCTCAGTTTGAAGAAAATCTGAAAATCGGACTTGTTCTGAGCAAAATCGGGTTTCGGAGGTAAAAAGGCAAAATTAGAAAATTTGGGAAAAAAAACAAATGTACTCCAAAAATTCTAAAAAATTGCAAATCTCATTCTTAAATCATTTCGAGAGATTGGCGAAAGAAAATCTTGATTCGGAGTTCGTTTGCAAAATGGCCAAATCTCGGGTCTCCTATGAAGAAATTCAAGAAGATAAATCCCGAAAAAATAGCAGATGAACTCCAAAAATTCTGAAACTTTGTAAATCTCATTTTTAAATTATTTGGAAGATATTGGCGAAAGAAAATATTCGTTCGCAGTTCGTTTGCAAAATGACCAAATCCCAGGCCCCCTATGCAGTAATTCAAGCAGATAAATCCCGAAAAAATACCAAATGAGTTCCAAAAATTATGAAAACTTCCAGATCACACTTTTAAATTATTTGGAAGAGATTGGTGAAGAAAATATGGATTTGGATCTCGTTTAAAAAATGGTAAAGTTTGGGGGCATAAAAAGGCAAATTTGGAAGAAAAAATCCAAATAAATAGCAAATGGACTTGAAAAATTTTGAAAACTTCCAGAATTCAATTTTTTTATTTATTTTGAAAGTATTAAAAAAAATTGAATTTGGAGTCCATTTGCCATTTATTTATGTTCGGGGGGCAAAAAGATCATTTTACCCAAAAAATCGAAAAGGGCTTTTCTTGCCTTTTAAAAAATGAAACATGGGTTGGAAGAAAAGGGGCTGGCCGGTCAAGGCCCAAAGCTAGGTAGATAGTTTCTGATTTTTTAATCAAAAGGCCAACAATGAAGAGGAAGTTAGTTATTTTTTTTATCAAGCCTTTGCAAATAAGCCACATGGACCAATGCATGAAGAGGGAGAGTGTCAACATAATGGCTTAAGATTCTTGAATAGCTGTAATTGTGGATAGCTAATGGCCTAATCTAAGGGTGATAATTTCATGTTTTAAACATCTTGGATCAATAGCCTTTGGATGAAAATTGGTTGACGGAAAAATGACAACATCCTAGCTACCAATGAGGCCATTCAGCCACACTACAAGGGAGGGGTCTCTCTTTCATTTTCATATTTATTCACTCTCTATTCTCTCTTGGTTTTGGCTGATTTTCTCTCCATTGTTGAAAAGCAAAAAGAAAATTTTAGAAAAGAAAAGAAAGTTAGAAAAGAAAAAAGCTTGAAAGATAGCTTCTAGAGGTTGCTTTAAGCACCATACTCTTGCACTTTCTTTGATTTTCCATTCTTTATTTGCTGTTTTGATCACTATTTCGGTGAGTTTCTTTTGATTTTTCTTTTAAAATAAGTGTTTTTAATGTTCTTCTTTAAGTGCCTTCTTCATTCTTTCTTGTAAAAAGTTCTTGAAATCTTTTTTTTCCTTTGTTTTTGGAGTTGGCCGAATGGTCTAGTGTTTTTTTAGAGTTGCTGTTTTGCTTTGTTATTTCATGTTATTCTTGATATTTAATAAGTTTTGATGCTTTAAATCTTCTTCTAATACATAAACTTGAAGCTTGTTTTAATGTGGTTGATTGCTTATTTCCATTTCTAAGTCTATTATCATGTTTATTTTACATATTCTTGCATTTTTTATTTTCTATTTTCAAAATGTTTAAGTTTGTTTATGTTTTATATTTTGTAATCCATGTGTTTGTGAAAATGCTTGTTGGTTTTCATGCCTTTACTTTATATTTGCATGATTTGAGTGTTATTCTTTAGCTAAGCATGTTAGTATATCATGTATTTGTGAAAATGCCATGCTCATTTTGAACATAAAACATTCGGCCATCTCATTTTGTTTGCTTTGTGTGTGCATTTTTGTTATGTTAGTTGATAGGTTTGTATTTTCATGATATTTGGTTGAGTATTTTGTTTAAGCATGCCATGTGTTTGTGTTATTGCCATGCATATTTTAGGTTTAGGATTGGTTTGTTTTGCCATGCATTTTAGACCTAGGTTGCATTAAATGCCATGCAAGTTCATTTAGGTCTAGGTCATTTCATTGATGCCATGCATTTTTCATGTCATTTAGGTTTTAAATCATGCATTTGATGCATCATATTTGCTGTATTTTTCATGCATTTCATGTCCTTGCCACTTGACTTATGACTTAGGCCAATCAATGGTCCAAAGTCATGCTCCCTTGAGCATACTTGTGGAAAATTAAAGAGTTGTCAAATTGATTATTCTACTTTTGTGATTTTTTTTTTACTTAGCCAATTTTTTGCCTAACTTTTCAAAAGTTTTAGCTATTGTTTGTGAGTCATTTAGAGAGTCTCTAATATTTTTACTTTTATTTTTAAATGATTTTATCAAAGGCAAAAGAATGTGTTTTGGCAAAATAGTTTTTTCACCAGGTACTCATACTTTCTCGATTTTTTGGGCAGTCATCTTTAATCAAAAAATTAAGACGATTTTTTCCCGTGGATTTTTACATGTCCTTAATCTCCAATATTTTTGTTAGATTTTTTTGAATTTTTAAAAATAGGGTAAAAAATTGTGCTTTAAAACTGGACAGTGGAGTCAGAATTGAATTTGAAAGAAAATCATTTTTCTGTTTTGGTTAAGTTACTTAGAGGGGGCTGATTAGGAAGTTTAGCTATTGATTTAGGGTAGTTTCTAAGCCTTTTTAAACTCTAAAAATGATTTTTTAAGTCTTGGATTAAGGGTGGTCAAGTCCGGGATTTTAAACTTAGAAAATTAGAGCCATTTAAAAAGGGTTTAGCTAAGTTTTTATTTTTAATCTAAGCTTTTCAAAAATTGTTTTCAAACAATCACAAAGTATTTTGATTTTAGAATATTTAATTTGATATATTTTTCTAAGGTAGCTGGATATCTTTTTAGATATACGGATTTCCTTAATTAAAGGAAAAAATACATTCTCATGCATTGCATTTTCCATATTCATGCATATTATATGATATGTAATTTTTGCTATGTTTAATTTTCATGATGGTGTTATTATCTTTGATTTAAATTTTTGATATTATATTATTTGTTATATGGTTTTGAATATTTCATGATATCCTATGCTTTTTATTTAGTTATTTTTGTCATATTATTTAGCATATACTATGTTCATGCATTATTATTTTTATTTTTATTTCCATGCATATTATATGATAGCATTATTTTATGTTTCATGTCATTTAGATTATATGCCATATCATTTATATTTGCCATGTCATTTAAATTATTTCATTTCATATAGAATATATTATGTTACCTAGGTCATTTCATTTCATATAGAATATATTATGTTACCTAGGTCATTTCATTTCATTTAGAATATATTATGTCACTTAGGATATTTTATTTCATTTAGAATATATCATATAACTTAGGATATTTCATTTCATTTAGAATATGCTAAGACATTTTAATTATATCATACCATTTAGGTTGCATTATATTATTTAGACTTTGCTATGTCATTTTATTTATGTCATACATATTCATATTTTTTAAAATATTTTCAAAAAGGTAATGATTTTCAATAAAATAAAGATATTCTCGAGTTAAAATAATTCATGAGTTCTCTGCCAGGTTTGCTGGGGAGGATATCATCAATTATTATTAATAACGGAATATCTTATTTAAAATAAGAATGATTCGGAAAGTTTTTCAAACTAATAAAAAATTTTATATTTTGCCACGTTTGTTGGGGAATATAGGAAAATTTTGAATTTATAAATTCTAGATCATTTTCAATTAAAAATGGAATTATTTTTCTTTAAATTGAGAATTAACTTGAAATATTAAATTTAAAACGGACTTTTTACTGAGATTGAGATAACACACGATTAATAAGGTACCGTTTTATACGAGCGTTGTGGGGATGCTAATCCTTCCCCACACGTAACCGAGTCCTTTACCCGCTTTTTTGATTCTCTAGTTTAAAATGCAGACTTGAAATTGGTTTTAAATATGTTTTAATTAATTTTAAAATATTTTATAAAACCGATTTTAATAGGTGGCCGATCACACCTAGCTAAAAAAGATTGGTGGCGACTCCATATCTTTTTCAAGGTCATTTTCAAGACCTTCATTTTTCAAGAGGAGTTAAGTCGACTTTTCCTCGTTTTTTTTTTTTTTAATGTCACGCTTAATGAATAATAAAGTCTTGCGATGAGACTTGTTGTTTTTTAGGTTGCGACATGAGCCTTTCTAGCCTTGCTATATATATACATATATCTATTAATATCCTTAGTCTACATCTTTATGCCTAATTGATATATCTACTTTTTTTTTATTGCCACATATTAGCATAGCCTAATAAGAAAAACCATGACTATTCCTCACTACATAGGCATGCATATGATATTACAGGAAATAATTATGAGCCATATCTAATTTTAGTGGAATGGTGATGTTCAATAAATGAAAATGTAAAAAAAAAAAGGGAAAGAAAAGATTATGGTTCTTCGAAAACGAAGAACCGAGAAAAAAAAAAGAATAAATTAGTGAAGAAAAAAGAGATGCAGCCAAAGAATGGAGAATGTAATTTGAGGTAAAGACTATGGCTGTTGAAAAATCCTAAAAAAAAAAAAAAAAAGTGTTTATGGGTGACTTAAACCGAAATATATCCTTTATCCTACCTTGACCCTAGCCTTACATTACAAGCTTAATAAATACCTATTTGATCCTTGATGAAGTATTAGTCTACATTAGTGGAGAGAGAGATGAAAAGTAAACATATGAGAATCTAGTACTAATTCGTATTTTGCATTGGCATAAACTTATTTAGATTGCATGTAATGATTTGTAAGGAGATTATTCACACACACACTGAAAGTCCATTCAAGCATGAGGCATACGATTGAATTGAATCACGGATTTGGATTATTTTTATGTTCTACTTTGAGTAGGGATTTTTAGATAACTTTTGAGGACAATTAAGGAAATCATTACTTAAGTGCATTCATCTCTAGCTTCATGTTTTGATTCATTTTATTTAGTTTCGTTTGTTTTGTTTTGTTTTGCTCGAGGACTAGCAAAACTTAAGTTTGGGGGTGTGATAACTCAATGAGATAGAGTTATTTACCATATTTTGTGCTTTTAAATTAGCTAAGTCCTTGTAGTTTAAATTATTAATTAATTGTTTTTAGTAGTTTTTTTAATTTTTTTTAATTACTTTTTTATGATTAATTTAGTTATTAATTTGATGACTTTTGTAGTTTTGTAGAGTCTTAAAGCAAGAAGGAGTGAATCAGCTCATATATAAAAAGTCCAAGCTGGAAGCAGTTACTTGGCCACAAAGTTTTCCTTCTTCAGGCTTTTAAGAGGTATATAAATAGGAACCCTTAGGACTTTAGTTTTGAACCTTCTTAGCTCTTAGCTTTAATTTTTTGAAGAGGAGAGCAGCCACCACAAATTTGCAAAGAACTAAGAGTGGTTTTGGAGACTAGAAAACTAAAGATCTGACAACCCTTAGTTTTCTCTTTTTTCTTAATCTTCTTTTATTCTATTGTAATTTTATGATGGTGAAAATCCTTTGTTTATTGTTTTCAATGTTGAGCATGAACTAAATTTCTCTTTCTAGAATTGCAATGGAAATCTACATGTAGTTTGGATTACTTTACTCTCTAGCTTGATTTAATGGTATTTGATGTTGTTTATTCAATCTTGTGCTTAATGCTTTTAATTGCCTGATCACCAATTAAATTGATTTGTTGACTTAAATACAACTTGGAAAAGAGAGTTTAATGTCAGACATGAATTGCATAACACTTGTTTCATATTTATTTATTAGGATGAATTGAGTTGCATGTAGAGAGGAATACACATACGTGTCATGTGTAACCAATTTTAGAGTCTAAGCTTAATGAGTTCCTCTTTAATTCAATTTTCATAGGAATATTGGTTAAGAGGGATATTTTTATAAGACCATCGGAAGATACTTATAAATAGATTAGAACTCTAGGTTAACAAATCAATATCATTAGTCAAGTCAAGAGGGTAGGAGAGGTTCATATGAAGTGTTGAGGGAAATTGTAATTCTAGGCTTTTCTCAATTAATTAATCTATCTTTTAGTTTACTTTCTTTGTTTATTATTTTTATTTTTATTTAGTTTTTAGTTAACAATCTTTAATCGTTTGTTTGAATAAGATTAAGTTGTGTTAATTTTAGTAATTAGCAAATTGGGTAACAATTCCTCGTGGGATCGATACTCTACTCTTTATTATATTACTTGTTAATGATACATGCACTTGCGAGGTTAAATCCGACAACAATCTGGCCTCCAGTTTTTTATTTATCTAGATCAATAAGTTGAATTGGTCGATTTGATAATAAAAAATTTAAAATATTTTTAAAATAATTTTAATGTTAAATAAATATTAAATATAGTTAATAATTAATAAAAATATATATTTGTCTTAATGGTACTGTAGACACCTAATTTTGTCCGGACCACTAAACAGGTATGTTTTCTTCCCATATTGATGTTCCCAAGTGTAAAAAGACTGTTTTCATCCTGCAGGTGGTACTCCGAGACTTAGTTTAAGAGGGCGAGCACAAAAAGTCAAACTTGAAAAAAAGTCAACCCCAAAAAAAGTCAACCCCGAAAAAGTCAACCCCAGAAAGTCAACTACTGAAAAAGTCAACCCACTTTCAAAATCAAGATTTTAAGTTCAATTGAAAAATGGCAAAAGAATTTTGATAATCCGAGGTCTACATTGAAAGATATGGAGTTCGGAAGTTGGGATTTGGAGATTCAGTAAAAAAGAAACCCTAATCCGAGAAATTTGGGGAAAAGTGCTTAAACGATCAAACTGGTCGGAATTGAAGGTTCCAATTGAAAGATAAGCACTGACTACGGGTAATGGAGAAGTCACTTGCAAGAAAAACCGAAAGAAAAGTCAATCCGGGAGAAAACCGAGAATTAGGGTTTTTAGTGGATTTCGTTGAAATCGGGAAGAATCACAGAAATGGCCCGACTTGTTAAGACCAAAGCCCCCAATGGATGAAGAATGGTTAAAAAGGATGGCCCAAGGCTCAGATTGAAGAAAATCTGAAAATCGGATTTGTTTTGAGCAAAACCGGGTTTCGGAGGTAAAAGGGCAAAATTGGAAAATTTTGGGAAAAATAGCAAATGGACTCCGAAAATTATGGAAAATTTGTCAATCTCATTCTTAAATCATTTGAAGGAGATTGGCGAAAGAAAATCTTGATTCCGAGTTCGTTCGCAAAATGGCCAAATCCCGGGCTTCTTATGTAGTAATTCAAAAAGGAAAATCCCGGAAAAATAGCAAATGGACTCCAAAACTTCTGAAATTTGGCAAATCTCATTTTTAAATTATTTGGAAGATATTGGCGAAAGAAAATCTTGATTCCGAGTTCGTTTGCAAAATGGCCAAATCCCGGGCCTCCTATGCAGTAATTCAAGCCGATAAATCCCGAAAAAATACCAAATGAGCTCCAAAAATTATGAAAACTTCCAGATCACACTTTTTAATTATTTTGAAGAGATTGGTGAAGAAAAATCTTGATTTGGAGCTCGTTTAAAAAATGGTAAAATGTAGGGGCATAAAAGGGCATTTTTGGGAAGAAAAAATCCAAATAAATAGCAAACGGACTCGGATAATTTTGAAAACTTCCAGAACTCAATATTTTATTATTTTGGAAGTATTAAAAAATAAAAATTGAATTTGGAGTCCGTTTGATATTTACTTGCATCTGGGGGGCAAAATGGTCATTTCACCCAAGCAACCGAAAAGGGCTTTTTTGGCCCTTCAAAAAAATCAGAGTTGGGCTGGAAAAGAGAACTGCTGGCATGCCCAAGCCCAAAGAAAGGAGGAAGCTTCTAATTTTTTTTTTTTTTTAATCAAGTGGTTAAAAATCAAGAGTTAGTTAACCATTCTCTTTGATCAAGCCATGGTGATTAAACCACATAGGTTAAGAAAGATGTCAACATTATTTTTGCATAGCTGTAATTTGAGAGGGCTGAGATGCTAATCTAAAGGTGGTAATTTCATGACTTTTCATCTTGAATTATTGGCCATTTGATGGAAATTAGGTTACACAAAAATGACAACATCTTGGAGGCTATATAACCATGCATTAAGGCTAGCCCTAAGGGGGGGGAGGCAGATTTTGGTTTCTTCTTTTCCATTTTGGCTGATTTCTCTTAGTTTTTCTTAGTTTTTATCTTCTTGGTTGAGAGCAAAAAAAGAAAAGTTTAGAAAAAAAGGAAAGTTTGAAGAGAAAAGCTTGAAATATTAGCTTCTTGAGGTTGCTCTTGAGCACCAACTCTTGCACTTTCATTTTCTATTCTTGTTTTTTGCTATTTTAATCTCTACTTGGTGAGTTTTCATTTTAAAATAATGTTTCTTGTTCTTCCTTCATTTCCTTTCTTAAGTATATTTTTTTTACATTTTGTTTTTACAATAAACTCACCATGGCCAAATGGCCTACATTATTTATTTTAAGTTGTTGTTTCAATTCATTTTACCATATTGTTTATGCTATTTTCTTTGTTTTTGATGTTTTAAGTGTTATGTTATTTCATGTTCTTAAGTTATATTTAATTTGGTTGCTTTGTTTGTTGCCATTTATGTCTTAGATATCATGTTTTTGCATTTTTAATTTTCTGTTTTCATGTTGTTTAAATTTGAGCATGTTTTAGAGTTAGCATATTAAGTGTTTGTGAAAATGCTTGTGTGATTCTTTGCATGATTCTTGTTTTATATCTTAGTGAGCATGTTTTAGATTTGGTATATTAGGTGTTTGTGAAAATGCTTGTGTGATTTTTGTGTTATGACTTAGTTTTTCATGCTAGCATACCAAGTGTTTGTGAAAATGCCATGCTTGTTGGAGCTTGGGGCCATTTGGCTACTCCATGTGTTTTGCATTGTGTGTTGTATTTTTTGTCATGCTAGTTGTTAGGTTTTTGCATTTGCATGATATTTGGTTGAATTTTTGAATTAAGCATGCCTTGTGTTTGTGAAAATGCCATGCATGTCTTAGGTCTAGGTTACATTAAATGCCATGCAAGTTCATGTTAGGTCTAGGCCATATTATTTATGTCATGCATTTTCCTTACATTTAGGTTTAGATCCATGCATTTCATGCATTATGTTTGCTGCATTGTTTCATGCATTTCATGTTCATGCCACTTGAATAATGACTTGAGCCAATTAATGGTTCAAGGTCATGCTCTCTTGAGCACACTTGTGGAAAATTAAGTTTGTCAAGTTGATTATTCTACCTTTGTGATTTTTTTACTTAGCCAATTTTTATCTAACTTTCAAAAAGTCTTAGCTATTGTTTGGAAATCATTTTATGAGTTTCAAATATTTTTACTTTGATTTTTAAATGATTTTATCAAAGACAAAAAAATGTGCTGGCAAAGCAGTTTTTTTTTCCTCCAAAAACTCGTACATCTCTGATTTTTCTGAGAATTCATCTTTGATCAGAAAATTAAGCTGATTTTTTATCGTGTAGTTTTCCATGTCCTGAGTCTCCAGTAATTTTTTCAGAATTTTTGGAATTTATAAAAAATAGGGTAAAAAATCGTGGATTAAAACTGGACAGTGGAGTCAGAATTGAATTTAAAGAAAAACAAAGCAGTTTTTTTTTCTCCTCCAAAAACTCGTACATCTCTGATTTTTCTGGGAATTCATCTTTGATCAGAAAATTAAGCCGATTTTTTATCGTGTAGTTTTACATATCCTGAGTCTCCAGTAATTTTTTCAGAATTTTTGGAATTTTCAAAAATAGGGTAAACAATCATGGATTAAAACTGGACAGTGAAGTCAGAATTGAATTTAATGAAAAACAAAGCAGTTTTTTCTCCTCCAAAAACTCGTACATCTCTGATTTTTCTAGGAATTCATCTTTGATCAGAAAATTAAGCCGATTTTTTATCGTGTAGTTTTACATGTCCTGAGTCTCCAGTAAATTGTTTAGAATTTTTGAAATTTTTAAAAATAGGGTAAAAAATCGTGGATTAAAACTGGACAGTGGAGTCAGAATTGAATCTAAAGAAAAAACCATTTTTCTGTTTTGGTTAATTTACTTAGAGTGGGCTGATTAGGAGGGTTAGCTACTGACTTAGGGTAGTTTCTAAGCCTTTTTAAACTCTAAAAATGGTTTTTCAAGTCTCGGGTTAAGGGTAGTCAAGTCCGGATTTTTAAACTTAGGAAATTAGAGCCATTTAAAAAATTTTAGCCCAGTTTTTATTCAAGCTTCTCAAAATTGTTTTCAAACAATCACAAAGTATTTTGGTTTTAGAATATTTAATTTGACATATCTTCCTAAGGTAGCCGGATATCTTTTTAGATATATGGATTTCCTTAATAAAAGGAAAAAATACATTTCATGCATTGCATTTTTATATTCATGCATTTTATATAATATGTGATTCTTGCCATAATAATTGCTATGATATTGTTGTTATTTTGATTTATTTTTTTTTTATGTTACATGGTTTATTATATGGTTTTGAATATTTCATGATATCCTATGCTTTTATTTAGTTATTTTTATTTAGCATATTCTATGTTCATGCATTATTATTTTCATGCATATTATATGATAGCATTATTTTATTCCATGTCATTTAAATTATATGCCATATCATTCATATTTGTCATGTCATTTAGGTTGCATTATATTATTTAGATTTTGCTATGTCATTTTATTTATGTCATGCATATACATATTCATATCTTTTAAAATGTTTTCAAAAGGATAATGATTTTTCAATAAAAAATAAAGATATTCCCGAGTTAAAATAATTCATGAGTTCTCTACCGGGTTTGCTGGAGGGAATATCATCAATTATCATTAATAAAGGAATATCTTTCTTTCAAAAAAAAAAAAAGAGAATGATTCGGAAAGTTTTTCAAAACTAATAAAAATTTCTATATTTTGCCACGTTTGTTGGGGAATATAGGAAAATTTTGAATTTATAAATTCCGAATCATTTTCAAATAAAAATTGAATTATTTTTCTTTAAATTGGGGATTAACTTGAAATACTAAATTTAAAACCAACTTTTACCGAGACTTGAGATAACACACGATTAATAAGGTACCGATTTATACGGGCGTTGTGGGGGTGCTAATCCTTCCCCGCACGTAACCGACTCCCGAACCCGCTTCTTTGATTTCTCTGGTTTAAAACGCAGACTTGAAATTGGTTTTTAAAATGTTTTAATTAATTTTTAAAATATTTTATAAAACCGGTTTTAATAGGTGGCCGATCACACCTAGCTAAAAAAGATTGGTGGCGACTCCATGTCTTTTAAGGTCATTTTCAAAACCTTCATTTTTTAGAGGAATTAAGTCGACTTTTCCTCGGTTTTTTTTAATGTCACGCCTAACGAATAATAAAGTCTTGCGATGAGACTCGTCGTCGTTATTTTTTTTTAGGTTGCGACAGCTTGGCGACTCCACTGGGGACATATTAGAGAGTCAGGCCTAGAATTAGTCGTGTGTTATCTCAGTCTCGGTTTTGTTGGTTTAATTGGTATTTAATTTTAATTCCCACATTTTTTTAATAAGGAGAATTTTGAAAAATAGTAAAATATTTTTAAATATGTTCATACTCATGTGCATGCATTTTATTATTGTTCTCTAGTTATTTAAGGTTGCATATTATAATTGCTTGTTGGTTAATGCGTTACACTATTCTTGAATGTTTTAATTGCTAGGGCATTTAGAATAAGGTTTGTAGAATAGGTGGTGAAAGGTTTATTATTCCTCCACACACACTACACGTGCATTTGCATAACATGAATCCTATACCCGGGTTCCGTCCTTTTAAGTGGGAGTAAAGTAACTACGCCTTCGTGATGATCCTCCGTATGGGCTAGTGAAACACTTTCGGAGTATAAAGTACCTAATGCCTTCGTGATAATCCTCCGTACGGGCATAGGAAAATATACTCTAACGAATTGAACCCGCTTTTATCGGGGTGCCTTACTAGCCTTCACCGGCGACAGTGAGGAACAATTCGGGGCCTTAGAACCGATTCACCCTCATATAGTGAACCTAGGCGAAGCCATCCCGAATTTCCGTTAGATATACCGAAAATAGGAACATATGGAGGGACATTTCTAAACTTTTTGTTACATGTTTTACACTCCGAATAAGTGTGGTAGATCGGGCAACGATGTACGTACATCGCCCGTAATAAATGTGATACTCCGCCTCGAAGGCATCGTGATGCCTAAATAAGCAGATATTGCTGGGGCAGATGTTCATTAGCTGTTTTTTTTAATAAAAAAAAATCCTTTTTCAAGCATTTTTGCATGTTGCACATTTCATGCATGTGTAAATAGAGCATGTACATTTTTGGTTGTATTATTGATCTCATTCTTTGCAATAAACAGTTGGTAATTTAATTTGATGATTTCATAAAACCGGTAGTGTCACATGAACATTTGCATATTGTACCATAGTAAGATCCACCCTGAAATTCTTTTGAAAATGATGTGATTGGTTTATCAAAAAAAAAAAAAATCAAAAAAAAAATTGTGTTAATTCATTTATTTTTGCATGTATCATTTTGACATCATGTTATAGTCATAGCATGCATGGTCATTCATTGTAAGATACGTTTATGACATGCATGGTCATTATTTGTATATACTTATGTATGAATTTATTCTTTCTTTACATGCATCATGTTGGCATCAGGGTGCATTCATGGCATACATAGTCGTCATGTTATGCTCATGCATTAATTTTTCATATTGGCATCAGGTTGCATTCATGACATACACGGCCAGCATGACTTTCTTTGTATATACTCTGTGTCAGTCATTTATTCTTCACATGCATAATTGACATTGTGTGGCATTCATAGTGTATATGATCATTCATTGAGAAATGCATTTGGAACATACATGGTCATTCATTGCATATATCCATGCATTGGTTTTTCTTATTCTTTAAATGCATCATGTTGGCATCGTGTTGCATTTATAACATACATGGTCAATATGTTTCCACTGTATATGACCACACATAACTTTGTTTATCCTTCACATGCATCAAATTGCACTCATGACATTCATAGCTCATTCATCATGAAACACATTAATAAGATGAAATAGAAATTGGCTTAGCTTTGAAGAGTTTTCTTCGTCAGCTAAAAGCTATGACCCCAACAGCAAGTGCGAGTATCATATTGGGGCAATTGGGCATTCGACTAAAAATGCAGAAAACTGAAGGAAAGAATTGAGGGTCTTGTCCACAATGGCATTTGGATTCCAGAGCTTATCGAACATTGGAAATCTGTTTTACCATAGATTGATTTCCTCTTGAAGAATTTTGAGGATAAGATTTGTTATCTTTGAAAGCATGTCAATAGGAGCATTCTGATGCATATTTTTCTATACACTTTGATGATGAAAACTCTTGTCTCATGATGACATCTACATGAAATAAATAAATTTTGAATTTTAATATTTTGTGTTCATTTTATTTTAGCAATAAATTTGAAATTGTAAAAAAAAAAAAAAAAACAAATGAAACTTTGAGAAAATTTGTGGTACACAATAAATAAGTGGTTTTCACATGAAATAATGAACAATCTTGAGAATATTGATGATCATTGTTAGAAATGACCCAATACCTTCAGCCTTCTCTTTTAGGCTTTCCTAAGCCTAAATCCTTTGAACCGAGACCACTTGAAAGACCTAATGCTTCAAGGAATATGAATGATTTGACTTCTTAAAACCATTGTCATCACTGAATAAGCAAAGACTTAGATCTTAGTCTAGGCTATGAACAAAGGAACGAACTTTTTGAAATTTTTCGAATTCCTTGAAATTCAAACAAATGAGACATTCTTTCAAGAGTCTAGATTTTGATAATTTGGTGTGTGTCAAGATTGTGCTAAAACCATTCATGACCTTTCCCAATAACCACAAAACACTAATTGCCCAAACATCACTTCATGATTGACATCATGGGGCACAATGATTAAACTAGATTATCCCTTGTCCAAGAGAAAACCTGTTTTTGGGTCGTATTTTCCTTGTCTCTTCAAAGAACTCAGATTGGAAACTCAGCCTTTTCAAAACAGACCTAGACTTGCCATGTTCCTCGTTGATACAAATTCGCATGGATAATCAAATTGGGGCATCATATGTGGAAATGATGGATACATAGTGAAGAAGGATGGGCTAATGCATGAATCATTGGGGGCATGCGACGAAAAAAACAAAAAAAAAAGAAAAAAAAGAAAAAGAAAAATCATGATATCATGCATATGAGAATTCGGATGATTCCAAAGTGCAAAATGAAATTCTGAATATCTATTTCCCCTGAGGATTGCTTTTCAATGAGAATATTTGGGCTTGATATGATGAATGGCCATCTTTCATATCCATTTCACAAGAAAAAAATTATTATCCATAGTCACCCCTTTTGAGCCAAAAGAATTCTTAATTCTTTGAACCCTGATCAAGGATTACCCTCTACACTGGGGGCAAATGCGAGGAAAGATCTTTTCAAAGATCATTGAGAAATGAGTGACAGCTCAGGGACAGACACAAAGCAAATGGAGCCCCGAATAAATACGGGCGCACTCTGTCAAAGAAAAAAGAAGAGGAAAAGATGACGAAATGAAAGCCAAGAAAAACAAACAAAAAACACAATAAAAAAATGTGTGTGAAAGACATGGCAAATTGAAAGCCAAAAGCAAGGAAGAAAAAGAGCAAAATCAAAAAGAAAGAAATGTCCAAGAAGAGACACATGCTTCAAAGAAAATCCTCTTCAAGAAAGGATCCTTGATCTGATTACCCTCAAACACATATTTTGGGCCTATTTATCCTTTCTTTCTGAATCCTGAGCCATGGCCTACATTACGTGCTTTAAAAGTCCATTTTGATCAAGCATGAATGTTTAATTTGAAGGGTTTTCCTCAGATTTTATCCCATCTTATCAAATTCTCATTTCACTAAGGAAGAATTTAGAATTCTCAAGTGCATGGTAAAAAAAAAAAGAGAAAAATTGAAAAGAATGGGACTCTAGGGCGAAAACCCAAAAAAACGGGCGGTCTAGAGTAGAATGGGAATTTTCGATGCCATCGATGATAGTGCCGATACCCCAAAAGAAAAGATCTTATTAAAGGAGTGGTCATCGAGGAACATCTAGGAATTCCTGAACCCCCCAAATTGTCAGCTCTCATTCGGAGGATTGTCTTCAAAAACTGAAACTTTGTTCCCAAGATTAAACTTTCCGGTTTAAACATCCCAGCCAATCTTGATGCTTGACAAAATGCCTTTATATGGAAACTAAAAGAATGTTGAATTTGTTTGGTTCTCAATGAATTCATGATTTATAAAACCTGTTCCATTTGTGAGCCTAGAAGGGATATACATTTTTGTCATGAAGTTTTCCTGGAAAAGCCAGAATCTTGTTATACCAAGCCTTGCCAATCCAGTTGAAAAAACCCAGATTGATACTTAGAGAAATTTCTAACAATGATCATCAGTCTTCAAAAGATTTGTACATCACACATTGTGGGGTTAATATTTTTTGTTCAAAAGTTTTCAAAATGCGAAAACAAATAAAAAGATTTTTTTTGAAATACCCATTTTGATGTTGGCACGAGACAAGGATTTTTCTAACTCAAAGGTGTAGAACTGCCAGGATAGGTCTTGACTTCCAGATATGAGAAGAAGAAATAGAACCCGGTTCAGATCTCTGTTGATGAAAGTTTGAAAAACTGTTGGGGCAAAGAGAATAGCCAAAATGAATTGAAGATATACTCTGATTTGAAGAGGAAAATGAATTTGAAAGGCTAAGCCAAAGTCTAGAAAAACAGCCGGGGGCACTTGCATCACTCATGAGCACTCATCTCTTTATCGAGCTTTTGCATCTGCACAGTGTCGGCAAGCATTTGCATCATTCATGGGTATTTGCATTGGCATTATTCCATAAGCATCTGTATTTTACCTTTACATTTACATTCTTCATGGAATTCGTATTTGTGTCATCTCAAGCAATTGCATCATTTCTAGAATCATTGCATTTTCATTACTGTGTGGTAATTGTAGTTACACCATTCATAAACCAGTTACATGAACACAATTAGTAGGGGCATCTGCATCATGAAACATGGGCATCAATCCAAGTCATTTACATTTGCATTAAAGACATTTGCACCAGTTTAAGTCATTTCGTGTCTTATTCAACACCTGCATCTGCATCAAAAAGCATTCGCATCTTCTCAAAATCGTTAGGGTAATTTTCAACAATTCTTCAAAGAACATTTTTAAGACCTCCGGGCATAATTTTTCAAATCACAGGTAAGACCTCCGGGCAATATCTTTAAGACCTCCGGGCAACATCTTTAAGACCTCCGGGCATAACTTTTTTCAGGGGTAAGGCCTCCGGGCACTATTCTTAAGACCTCCGGGCATCATTTTTAAAGTCGCATACAGCGCATTTTTTCCAAATTATGGGTAAGGCCTCCGGGCACCATTCTTAAGACCTCCGGGCATCATTTTTAAAGTCGCATACAGCGCATTTCTTCCAAATCACGGGTAAGGCCTCCGGGCACCATTCTTAAGACCTCCGGGCATCATTTTTAAAGTCGCATACAGCGCATTTCTTCCAAATCACGGGTAAGGCCTCCGGGCACCATTCTTAAGACCTCCGGGCATCATTTTTAAAGTCGCATACAGCGCATTTCTTCCAAATTATGGGTAAGGCCTCCGGGCACCATTCTTAAGACCTCCGGGCATCATTTTTAAAGTCGCATACAGCGCATTTCTTCCAAATCACGGGTAAGGCCTCCGGGCACCATTCTTAAGACCTCCGGGCATTATTTTTAAAGTCGCATACAGCGCATTTCTTCCAAATTATGGGCAAGGCCTCCGGGCACCATTCTTAAGACCTCCGGGCATCATTTTTAAAGTCGCATACAGCGCATTTCTTCCAAATTATGGGTAAGGCCTCCGGGCACCATTCTTAAGACCTCCGGGCATCATTTTTAAAGTCGCATACAGCGCATTTCTTCCAAATCACGGGTAAGGCCTCCGGGCACCATTCTTTAAGACCTCCGGGCATAACTTTTTTCAGGGGTAAGACCTCCGGGCACCAATTTTTAAGACCTCCGGGCATAATTTTTCTCAAATCATAGGTAAGACCTCTGGGCAACATCTTTAAGACCTCCGGGCATAACTTTTTTCAGGGGTAAGACCTCCGGGCACCAATTTTTAAGACCTCCGGGCATAATTTTTCAAATCACAGGTAAGACCTCCGGGCAACATCTTTAAGACCTCCGGGCATTATTTTTTTTAGGGGTAAGACCTCCGGGCACTAATTTTTAAGACCTCCGGGCAACATCTTTAAGACCTCCGGGCATTATTTTTTTTAGGGGTAAGACCTCCGGGCACTAATTTTTAAGACCTCCGGGCATAATTTTTTTCAAATCATAGGTAAGACCTCTGGGCAACATCTTTAAGACCTCCGGGCATAACTTTTTTCAGGGGTAAGACCTCCGGGCACCAATTTTTAAAACCTCCGGGCATAACTTTTTTCAGGGGTAAGACCTCCGGGCACCAATTTTTAAGACCTCCGGGCACCAATTTTTAAGACCTCCAGGCACCATTTTAAGACCTTCGGGCACCAATTTTAAATCCCTTCGAGCATAAATTTTTCTTTTGAAAATCGAATTTATTCCCTTAGGACGAATCGAGCCTTGTTTAGGCAGGGAATTCAATTTAAGGACAAAATCTTCAATTTATTGTTTTAAAAAAAAAAATAAAAAAAGGGAAAAAGAGAAAATAGAAAAAAAAAAGGAAAAAAGAAAAAAAGAAAAAATAAGAAAAAATAGAAAAATAGAAAATGAAAAAAATGAAAATGAAAAAGAAACCCCTTTTCCTTTCCTTCACATGTGATGTCACTGACCGTACAAAATTAGTGTCGGTTTATCTTTGCCTGATTCCTGATTCTCAGCAATAGCCAAAGAGGGGCAGCTGTAGACACCTAATTTTGTCCGGACCACTAAACAGGTATGTTTTCTTCCCATATTGATGTTCCCAAGTGTAAAAAGACTGTTTTCATCCTGCAGGTGGTACTCCGAGACTTAGTTTAAGAGGGCGAGCACAAAAAGTCAAACTTGAAAAAAAGTCAACCCCAAAAAAAGTCAACCCCGAAAAAGTCAACCCCAGAAAGTCAACTACTGAAAAAGTCAACCCACTTTCAAAATCAAGATTTTAAGTTCAATTGAAAAATGGCAAAAGAATTTTGATAATCCGAGGTCTACATTGAAAGATATGGAGTTCGGAAGTTGGGATTTGGAGATTCAGTAGAAAAGAAACCCTAATCCGAGAAATTTGGGGAAAAGTGCTTAAACGATCAAACTGGTCGGAATTGAAGGTTCCAATTGAAAGATAAGCACTGACTACGGGTAATGGAGAAGTCACTTGCAAGAAAAACCGAAAGAAAAGTCAATCCGGGAGAAAACCGAGAATTAGGGTTTTTAGTGGATTTCGTTGAAATCGGGAAGAATCACAGAAATGGCCCGACTTGTTAAGACCAAAGCCCCCAATGGATGAAGAATGGTTAAAAAGGATGGCCCAAGGCTCAGATTGAAGAAAATCTGAAAATCGGATTTGTTTTGAGCAAAACCGGGTTTCGGAGGTAAAAGGGCAAAATTGGAAAATTTTGGGAAAAATAGCAAATGGACTCCGAAAATTATGGAAAATTTGTCAATCTCATTCTTAAATCATTTGAAGGAGATTGGCGAAAGAAAATCTTGATTCCGAGTTCGTTCGCAAAATGGCCAAATCCCGGGCTTCTTATGTAGTAATTCAAAAAGGAAAATCCCGGAAAAATAGCAAATGGACTCCAAAACTTCTGAAATTTGGCAAATCTCATTTTTAAATTATTTGGAAGATATTGGCGAAAGAAAATCTTGATTCCGAGTTCGTTTGCAAAATGGCCAAATCCCGGGCCTCCTATGCAGTAATTCAAGCCGATAAATCCCGAAAAAATACCAAATGAGCTCCAAAAATTATGAAAACTTCCAGATCACACTTTTTAATTATTTTGAAGAGATTGGTGAAGAAAAATCTTGATTTGGAGCTCGTTTAAAAAATGGTAAAATGTAGGGGCATAAAAGGGCATTTTTGGGAAGAAAAAATCCAAATAAATAGCAAACGGACTCGGATAATTTTGAAAACTTCCAGAACTCAATATTTTATTATTTTGGAAGTATTAAAAAATAAAAATTGAATTTGGAGTCCGTTTGATATTTACTTGCATCTGGGGGGCAAAATGGTCATTTCACCCAAGCAACCGAAAAGGGCTTTTTTGGCCCTTCAAAAAAATCAGAGTTGGGCTGGAAAAGAGAACTGCTGGCATGCCCAAGCCCAAAGAAAGGAGGAAGCTTCTAATTTTTTTTTTTTTTTAATCAAGTGGTTAAAAATCAAGAGTTAGTTAACCATTCTCTTTGATCAAGCCATGGTGATTAAACCACATAGGTTAAGAAAGATGTCAACATTATTTTTGCATAGCTGTAATTTGAGAGGGCTGAGATGCTAATCTAAAGGTGGTAATTTCATGACTTTTCATCTTGAATTATTGGCCATTTGATGGAAATTAGGTTACACAAAAATGACAACATCTTGGAGGCTATATAACCATGCATTAAGGCTAGCCCTAAGGGGGGGGAGGCAGATTTTGGTTTCTTCTTTTCCATTTTGGCTGATTTCTCTTAGTTTTTCTTAGTTTTTATCTTCTTGGTTGAGAGCAAAAAAAGAAAAGTTTAGAAAAAAAGGAAAGTTTGAAGAGAAAAGCTTGAAATATTAGCTTCTTGAGGTTGCTCTTGAGCACCAACTCTTGCACTTTCATTTTCTATTCTTGTTTTTTGCTATTTTAATCTCTACTTGGTGAGTTTTCATTTTAAAATAATGTTTCTTGTTCTTCCTTCATTTCCTTTCTTAAGTATATTTTTTTTACATTTTGTTTTTACAATAAACTCACCATGGCCAAATGGCCTACATTATTTATTTTAAGTTGTTGTTTCAATTCATTTTACCATATTGTTTATGCTATTTTCTTTGTTTTTGATGTTTTAAGTGTTATGTTATTTCATGTTCTTAAGTTATATTTAATTTGGTTGCTTTGTTTGTTGCCATTTATGTCTTAGATATCATGTTTTTGCATTTTTAATTTTCTGTTTTCATGTTGTTTAAATTTGAGCATGTTTTCGAGTTAGCATATTAAGTGTTTGTGAAAATGCTTGTGTGATTCTTTGCATGATTCTTGTTTTATATCTTAGTGAGCATGTTTTAGATTTGGTATATTAGGTGTTTGTGAAAATGCTTGTGTGATTTTTGTGTTATGACTTAGTTTTTCATGCTAGCATACCAAGTGTTTGTGAAAATGCCATGCTTGTTGGAGCTTGGGGCCATTTGGCTACTCCATGTGTTTTGCATTGTGTGTTGTATTTTTTGTCATGCTAGTTGTTAGGTTTTTGCATTTGCATGATATTTGGTTGGATTTTTGAATTAAGCATGCCTTGTGTTTGTGAAAATGCCATGCATGTCTTAGGTCTAGGTTACATTAAATGCCATGCAAGTTCATGTTAGGTCTAGGCCATATTATTTATGTCATGCATTTTCCTTACATTTAGGTTTAGATCCATGCATTTCATGCATTATGTTTGCTGCATTGTTTCATGCATTTCATGTTCATGCCACTTGAATAATGACTTGAGCCAATTAATGGTTCAAGGTCATGCTCTCTTGAGCACACTTGTGGAAAATTAAGTTTGTCAAGTTGATTATTCTACCTTTGTGATTTTTTTACTTAGCCAATTTTTATCTAACTTTCAAAAAGTCTTAGCTATTGTTTGGAAATCATTTTATGAGTTTCAAATATTTTTACTTTGATTTTTAAATGATTTTATCAAAGACAAAAAAATGTGCTGGCAAAGCAGTTTTTTTTCCTCCAAAAACTCGTACATCTCTGATTTTTCTGAGAATTCATCTTTGATCAGAAAATTAAGCTGATTTTTTATCGTGTAGTTTTCCATGTCCTGAGTCTCCAGTACTTTTTTCAGAATTTTTGGAATTTATAAAAATAGGGTAAAAAATCGTGGATTAAAACTGGACAGTGGAGTCAGAATTGAATTTAAAGAAAAACAAAGCAGTTTTTTTTTCTCCTCCAAAAACTCGTACATCTCTGATTTTTCTGGGAATTCATCTTTGATCAGAAAATTAAGCCGATTTTTTATCGTGTAGTTTTACATATCCTGAGTCTCCAGTAATTTTTTCAGAATTTTTGGAATTTTCAAAAATAGGGTAAAAATCATGGATTAAAACTGGACAGTGAAGTCAGAATTGAATTTAAAGAAAAACAAAGCAGTTTTTTCTCCTCCAAAAACTCGTATATCTCTGATTTTTCTAGGAATTCATCTTTGATCAGAAAATTAAGCCGATTTTTTATCGTGTAGTTTTACCTGTCCTGAGTCTCCAGTAAATTTTTTAGAATTTTTGAAATTTTTAAAAATAGGGTAAAAAATCGTGGATTAAAACTGGACAGTGGAGTCAGAATTGAATCTAAAGAAAAAACCATTTTTCTGTTTTGGTTAATTTACTTAGAGTGGGCTGATTAGGAGGGTTAGCTACTGACTTAGGGTAGTTTCTAAGCCTTTTTAAACTCTAAAAATGGTTTTTCAAGTCTCGGGTTAAGGGTAGTCAAGTCCGGATTTTTAAACTTAGGAAATTAGAGCCATTTAAAAAATTTTAGCCCAGTTTTTATTCAAGCTTCTCAAAATTGTTTTCAAACAATCACAAAGTATTTTGGTTTTAGAATATTTAATTTGACATATCTTCCTAAGGTAGCCGGATATCTTTTTAGATATATGGATTTCCTTAATAAAAGGAAAAAATACATTTCATGCATTGCATTTTTATATTCATGCATTTTATATAATATGTGATTCTTGCCATAATAATTGCTATGATATTGTTGTTATTTTGATTTATATTTTTTTTTTATGTTACATGGTTTATTATATGGTTTTGAATATTTCATGATATCCTATGCTTTTATTTAGTTATTTTTATTTAGCATATTCTATGTTCATGCATTATTATTTTCATGCATATTATATGATAGCATTATTTTATTCCATGTCATTTAAATTATATGCCATATCATTCATATTTGTCATGTCATTTAGGTTGCATTATATTATTTAGATTTTGCTATGTCATTTTATTTATTCATGCATATACATATTCATATCTTTTAAAATGTTTTCAAAAGAATAATGATTTTTCAATAAAAAATAAAGATATTCCCGAGTTAAAATAATTCATGAGTTCTCTACCGGGTTTGCTGGAGGGAATATCATCAATTATCATTAATAAAGGAATATCTTTCTTTCAAAAAAAAAAAAAAGAGAATGATTCGGAAAGTTTTTCAAAACTAATAAAAATTTCTATATTTTGCCACGTTTGTTGGGGAATATAGGAAATTTTTGAATTTATAAATTCCGAATCATTTTCAAATAAAAATTGAATTATTTTTCTTTAAATTGGGGATTAACTTGAAATACTAAATTTAAAACCAACTTTCACCGAGACTTGAGATAACACACGATTAATAAGGTACCGATTTATACGGGCGTTGTGGGGGTGCTAATCCTTCCCCGCACGTAACCGACTCCCGAACCCGCTTCTTTGATTTCTCTGGTTTAAAACGCAGACTTGAAATTGGTTTTTAAAATGTTTTAATTAATTTTTAAAATATTTTATAAAACCGGTTTTAATAGGTGGCCGATCACACCTAGCTAAAAAAGATTGGTGGCGACTCCATGTCTTTTAAGGTCATTTTCAAAACCTTCATTTTTTTAGAGGAATTAAGTCGACTTTTCCTCGGTTTTTTTTAATGTCACGCCTAACGAATAATAAAGTCTTGCGATGAGACTCGTCGTCGTTATTTTTTTTTAGGTTGCGACAGGTACAACATTTAATTTAAAACTAAAAGGTTAAACTTTCAAATCTTATCATTACAAACAAATTTTTTAAAAAGAATTAAAAAATATGTAATTGATTTTTTTATTGATTTTATCCGATTTTTTATCAATTAAACTGATTGCTACTAGTTCAAGATTCTCCTATTTAATATACTATATTGAATCAGACAATCTAATGGTTCCCGATTTAACTGATCCGACTGACCAATCCAATCCTATTTTCTAATCATTGCTTTGCAACATGAGCTGTTTGCACTATCTAGTCTAAGGCAGTTGGCACTTATGGATGAAATTGAAAATTTCTGGCAACCACTTTTAGGACGTTGTTCAACACAAAAGCCAAAGCCTTCGCTTTGGGGGTGTGGGGTTCTGGATTTTTTTTTTCTTTTTGGTCAGAGTTGTAGTGCTTTCTTCAATCGTCTCTTGATTGGATACCAAGAACTTTGTTTGATGGCGGAGAATGAAGAATGTAGTTTTTTGTTCTTTGCTTGTTTTATATTTTTCTTTTTGGAACAAAAAGTTGTATCTTCAAAATAAGCTTAATGAGGGGGTTAGTAAAACCTCTTTTTTTATTTAAATGAAATATAGGTTTTCAACTTAACAAATCTAGTCTTTAACCCTGATCAAGTCAAACCTTTGACCCTCAACTACACGAAGGAATTGAATGGCTCCTATATTAACCCAAAGTCAAAAATATTTAATTCAGCTCAAACAAATGCCCCAAAATTGGTCCATTACATCGTTGGCTCATGCAACTTTGGGTCTTGCGGTCCAAGTCGCAAGTGACTGCCATTGCTGTTCAATAAATATACTATATTTTTTTTTTGCCAACGTACGTAGATTCAGATGATTGAGTATTCATTTGCATAACAAGTGACGGAGTTTGAGGTTTACCAACAATTTCAGCGATTATTAGTATCACTGTTAACTAAAGTTATGACATGATTTGATCTTAAATTAAAATAACTTTTTCTCACTTAAACTTTTTGGAAAAAAAAAAAATCTATACTTTTTTGAACAAGAATCTTGATGCCAAGGATTAAATAATAGTGAACCGATGATTGTTTTTCGGTAAATGATGCCCCCAACTTTTGCCAAACAGTTAAGGAATATTGTAAGGTACCCAAAAGAAAAGGAATGTTTCAACAAAGACAGTGATGGAGCTTGTTTCACAAAAGCAAAAGCAAAATCAAATCAAATAGGATAGGATATGGGTTGGAGAAGTCATGTTTTACATTAGATCTAATATAGTCTCTTTCATCTTGTTTTTATTATTTTTTAGATTTATATTTACTATTTGAAGATATTGACTTTTAAGTATTTTCATGATCAACCAAAGAGAATTTCTTTTCTTATGTAGGGAATATCTTCTTTTAACGTAGTGTTAACTTTTAAAAAGAAGTTTGATATCTAACGATCAGTATTTAACTTTACATGTCAGACCTATCAGCGGGCCTGACCTGATGCAATCAAGTTGAACTTTGGATAAATTTTCAAATTCATACTCAATTCAGTCCGACCATTAAAATATTTTATTACAAAATAATTGTTTTTAATTAAATTAAAAATTTTTTATATACTTTTTGATGCTTATTTTAAGATATATTTATAAATATTAAAACATTAAAATAATATATCTTCTAAGTGAATTGGTCGAGTCTAGGAAAAGTCTTTAGAGATGTTAATCGGATTTGATCCAATTAAGCCGATGAACACCTCTAATCACGTTGTCTATAAAAGAATGAATGGATGCTTGACATAGCTAATAAAAGAGTTTTTCTACTGCAAAAACAGTAGTCATGTGTTTGTCTTTTGAAAATTTTAAAACTTTTAGCTTTATGCGAGAAGTTCATTGAGCTTTTAGACGAAGAGCTTTTTCAAAAAGTTTTAATGTTCAGTAATATCGTCATAATGTGCAAGTAGGAGAATTTGACCGCTAGATGCGAAAATGAGCCGTCACCAAGGTAATTAGTATCGTATCGGTGGGTATATCGTTTTTTATTTTGGTACTGATACGTATTGATATTGATGTATTTCGGCATACTATTTCGGATTTATCGTTATTTTTTAAATATTTTTTCATATATCTATATGTATAGTTTATTTTCAAATTTTTTAATAAATTATATATTATATACACATACAAATATAAATTCATTACATGCATATATATGTTTTTATACAAATATAAATTTTAAATATTTAATATCTTAAATTTTTAAACATCAAATAGGTAAAATACATATTAAAATGTAAAAAAAAATATAGTAAAGTATTATTAATTATGTCCAATAACCTAATTTAATGAACATATATATTTTAAATATAATTATGAAAAAAATAAAAATATCATGACACAAAAAAAATATTGAAATTTGTTTAAAAATTCAAATAAGTGAATTTTTAAAATAAAAAAATAAAAAAAAATCAAATTCTTGTACCAACCGGTACGGACCAGTACTGATCGATACAGACCGGTACAGGCCGTTACGATCGGTACGAGCCGGTACCAAAACCAGAACGGAACAACACTGGTACCGTTTCAATTTACCTTGAAAACGGTACGTATCGGCCAGTACCGGTACAATACCAATAACTTTGATCGTCACCAATATTTATTTAGTTAGGTATAATTGATCACATAAGTAAATCAGTCATCTTAAAGACATTCTAAACTTGACTAAGAATCTTTTAGAAAATAGATTTTGATCTACGTTATAGAACTAAGTTCGGAAATCGATTACGTGTGGAGAAGATATTAGCATCCCTGCAACATTCATCCAAAAGACGATACCAAAAAGTAATCTTATGTTATCCAAAGATGGACATAACCAAAAGCTCTTTTATTTAAAGTTATTTAAAATTTATTATTTAAATATTAGATAAATTCTTAGGTTTTTCTCAATATTTTAGCAAAATTCTAAAAACTTTTTCCATCTCAAGAGCATTTAAGAAACATATTAGTTCTTGAAGAAGGCTCTATCGTCGGATTAATTTTTTATTTTATGAAAAGAATTCAAATTTTAATCGTTATTAAATTTCTAATTTTGTTTTTATTCTTATCTACCTTTTAATTTTGTTTTATTTATTTTCTATTTATAAAAATAAATGTAGATTCTCAATATTAAAATCTTTTCCTAAATTCCCCAACATTATGTCAAAATTTAAGAAATTTTTTTCACGTAAAAATTCTCGAGAAATTGCACATTAATTTTTTTTTTTTTAAATTTCATCATTGGAAGAATTTTCATTTATTCCCTTAAAAATTTTATATGCATACGATGCTAAACAAAATATAATGATGCAAAAATCAAATTTACAATTTTGTAATTGTCTTAAATTTTACGAAACCGTTTTTTTCTTTTAGGATTTTTTAATATCACTAATTAAAACATATAAACTTCTAAGACTTAAAATTTAAACATGCATGCAATTGCAAAATAAATTAACAAATAAATAACTAAAAGGGTATACCACACAATTGGGTTTTAACCTATTGAATAGAAATCCAAGACTAAAGCGGGCTTGTCGGATGGGTCTAGTCCATGTTGGATTTTGCCCCATGCTTAATCATACTATTTTAAACATAAACACAACATAAAATAAAATTTGTAAATCAAAGAGATGACCGATCCCTCAGGATTATACTTGCAAATTTTTAATGTGATTAAACAATTATAAATCAGTCATATGATTAAGAATCATACCTCAACTCTTAGATATTGTAATTTAGAGTTCTTGATAGCTCCTTGTGTTCATAAACACCGACTGAATTGTTGAGACAAAGCCACCAAAGTGTTTGGCATCCAATTATGATCCAAACAACCACTTGTCAAATCCTTCTCCAAGGTATCTAGCAATGCATCAAGGCCACTCAAATATTCTGAAGTCAAGATAATCCAATGAAACCTTTCAGTGTATAGTTTACAGTGTAAATTCAGTTCTTTCACTGTATGTCTCGGAAAGATCATGAGCATGGTGCAGTGTCTACTCATAAAATCCTTTAATGTTAGTTCTTTCAGCTTATAGTTAACCTTACCTTATTAATTTAGGGAAATGATTTCTCCTAAATTCATCTTGCTCCAACTAGTGACTTTACTTAGTTAACCTAAGCCAAGAACAGACGAGATATGTCTCCCTTAAGTCACTTGGAGTGGTGAATAATCTCTAGATCACTCATTTACCTACGAATGTGTTGGGTTTACTCTACTTCGGGCTCATGCTTAAACATAATAATCAAAGTGCAGCGGAAATAAACAAAGAAGCACCCGAAGTACATGAGGATCTTAGGCTTGTGTTTAGCATAGGTTTATAACATTCCAAACATAATAAATCACCCATATGATTTAGAAGTTACTTACTTAAGATATCGTAACCTTAAGTTGTAGATCCAATTCGCAAATTGCTTTGAAGTCCAAGAGACAATTCGAACAAGATCACAAGAACCACAATTATCTTTCCTCTAGAGCTAGTCCACACGAATAGCTAATGGATCCTTCTCTAAGGTATGGTGATTCACTTGTGCTAGCAAGTTGATCCTAAGATCACAATCAAAAGCTCTATTCTCTTATGTTTATCTCCCTAAACCAATCTTACTCAACAAGGAAGAGAAGCGGCAAGAAAAACACTAAGAGGAAGAGGAATTGCGGCAACCTCACTTTCTGCAAGGAGGTGGGGATATCATTAGTTTGCTAGGTTAGGGTTCTCTTCTTGAAACCAAACTTTTCTCAAGCAAAATCAGTATATCTCAAATAGAATCAATCACTTAGGCTGCGGCTACAACCTCTATATCTGATATATATAGGCGCAAAACCCTGACCCCTCTCTCCCTAAGCTTGGCCGGCCCCCTGTAGCTTGTTGCACAAGATTTTCATTAATCCACTTGGACTTAAACTATTTAATCCTAAGATGGATCAATAGGCCCACTATATTATCTAATAATATCAATGGTCCAACAATCTTAATGCCTTAAGTTAGGCCAACCATCCTTAGTGGACAGTCCTAAATTAGAATTGTCACTTTGGACCCATTCTAATTTATCATGCTTATATATATTGGATAGATAAATTTCCAAACGAAAGTAATTTAATTCTCAATTAAATTTCTTTCCCCTCATGAACAATTTATGTCATTAATCTATTAATATCATCTCATGACATTATTCCAATGTAGCATAGTCATTCGAATTCACCTTGTACATCTCTATGTCAAAATCGATATATTGGGTAAGACTTCTTGATTCCTCTTATCTCATTAAGATATTGTCCTTGGATTTCTCAAATCTCAATTATGTCTTAATCTCTCTTAATTGAACTTCTTCAATTAAGTCCTCAATATAGATCTTTTATTCCATCAAGTTTTACCTTAATAGAATACCATGTTTAATCCATTCATATATGTTCTTATGTGTGTGACCCTCTAGGTTCCCAATATGTTGGCAATGAACATAAGTTAATCTCATTAACTTGTTTTCATAGATAATGAGTGGGATCTAGCAACCCATTATGACCACCCAAATATTGTGAAGTCAGTGTGACCTTTTAGAACCTTTCAGCAACCAGTCTGTCAGTGTAATACGATCCTTTCACCATATATCCCGGATAGCGCATGAGCATGGTGCAGTGTCTACTCATGATCAATCCATATTAGTTCTTCGCAACTTATGATTGACCTTATGAATTTAGAGAAACAGCTTTCTCCTAAATCCATCATGCTTTGGCCAAAGACTTAATCAAGTTAATCGTAGTCAAGAACAAACGAGATATGTCTCCAATATCAAAGGGAGTGGTGAATCCTCTCTGGAGCACTCATTCATCTTCGTATGGTTCATGTCATATCCAAAAACACCCTACTATAAGCATCCTGGTGTTTGGGACCCGTTCGTGATGGAATCCCAATAGAACGACATTTACCGTTACACGTCCATCGTGCACATTTGTGGCAGTTTGAACTCATGCGCTTTGCTCGTCGCTTCTTTGCAAAAGTGCTTCTACCTGTACCTGGTAAATGCAAAATAGAAAGATATTCATCTTCACGTACCTTGGCTTCAATTATCCAACGTATATCTTCAGGAATCCCTTTGTGCATAAGCATTCTTAATCTTTCAAATCGAACTTGGTAAAGCTTCAGTAAAATATTTCGAGGAAAAGGAGGAAATCGTTTCTGCAATCTTGTGAGAATATCATCCATCCTGAAAGAAAAAAAAATAAATAATGAAAGAGAAATTTATATACAATATCAGTTTTGTGGGTAGCTGATGGAACCGATTTAAATAATCACGGAGTACCGTTATCCGCCGTTTAACCGGGGTTAAAAAATTATATTTACATCTAGTTATTTTCAAAACAAGGATCAGAAAGAAAAACAACATAAAAAGACGCAAAAACAAAACACTCTAAATAAAATCCTAAATTCTTCCCCCCACACATAATTCTTACATTGTCATTAATGTAATGCTATTAATCCCAAATGAAAGAATCATGTGTAAGTGAAAAGAACTAATAAACAAAATAAACTTAGAAACACTAAACACAATTAGCAAAGAAACATAAGAAAAAGACAAAGAAAAAGAGAGCAAATCTGAGGATGGCAGTTTGGCAATGCTTTCACTAATTAGGCTGCCTCCCCCAATTAGCACTTGATTTAGTGTTTTGAACCTAACCAACACCCCTTCTTGGCATTTTAGGCTTGTCAGGCTCATACATGAAATTTCCCAAATTTAAGCCGTTTCTGGACGTAAAACCAGAGGAAGATGTGAGCCACAATCACAACTACAATAAATGACTTCTCAGCTTTTGGTTTGATTTGCAATAACTTTATTTTGGTTTAATTTACGTGTTGTTCGATTTGTGTAATTATTCTCGTTTTTTTTATTTGTCTTTTACTGTTGATTTTTTCTTCTCTTTTTGATTTTCTTCCTGAAATCACGTAAAAATCTTTTGTTAGGTTAACATTTTCTTCTGACAGGTCAGATACACTTTCGGCGACATTATTACTCTTGTCTGATTCACTACTCAGTCCTCTATATATTACACCATGTACTCATTCTCTTTCAGGCACTTGAAAAAGAAAAAGAAAAAATGGAAAGTACTTCGTCCCAGCGAATTGAAAAAATTTGTGTCTTTGGAGGTGCTTATCCAGGGAAAAATAACATATTCGCTGATGAAGCCATAAGAGTTGGAGTAATACTTGCCCAACAAAAGATCCAGTTGATTTATGGAGGTGGTAGTACGGGTTTAATGGGAGCAGTCGCTACAGCAGCACACGCCGGAGGAAGTCCAGTTCTAGGAATCGTTCCAAAACTATTCACAGGTTTTTGTGGACCTACCTTGGGTAAGGAAATACAAGTCTGGAGTATCCCTGAACGTATAACAATCATGTACCATTCTGCCGATGCATTCATTGCTTTACCAGGAGGTCTGGCTACATTGGAAGAAATAGCTTGCGTGGCTTCTTGGTCATCTTTGGTCACAAATAAGAAACCCATTGGTTTGCTTAATATTAATGGTTATTTTAGTAATTTGCTTTCATATTTAGATAATGCTGTGGAAAATGGATTCATGTTTTCAGAGGCAAGGAGAACCATAATTTCTGCTACAACCATTGAAGATTTACTCAAAAAGCTCCAAGCTTATGAATGTTTATCTGCTACGGTTGTTTCGCAAACGCTCGGAAAAAGAAAAAGAGATATGGACGAGCAAGGAGTGGATTGCACTTTGTCTTTGTGACATTATCTAACATTTTGCTTGTTGTGTCTCAGTTATAATAAGTGGTTAGCAACCTCTGCAGGTAATATCTCCTAAATTCTACCTTTAAAATTTGACATTGGGGACAATGTCATATTTTAGTAGGGGGTAAGGGACATATTTTGCTAATTTAAAAAAAAAAAAATTTTGTTGTGTTTTAAGACATTTAGAAGTATTCAGTCTGAACAAGGTCTGAGTAAGGGAGACTTGAGACATACCTTGTCAGTTTGATTTAGTGTGTTTTTAGTGTGTTTTAGTTACTTTCAATACTATGATGAGATATGAATTGCATAAGTCTAAAACAGATTTATTAGTGAGGAGATTTTCATGAGAATTGAGCTTGCTATCAACCTTTTTATGAGCCAATGTTAATATGATATGTTGATTGAGAAAGAAGCATGTTTAGACTTAATCTGACTTGTATAATCATCCTTGTGAGTTTTTGAGCCTATAATGATTGATGCATTATATAAATCAATCTAATTTCTTTCTTGAGTGCTCTTATGATTACATGATTCTCTAGAACTTGCTTTAGACCTTGTTGAGACTATATTGATGCATGTGACAACATGAATATGATAGAGGCATTAGGATTTTTAGCCAGGGCCAAACAGCCATCCCTTATTGATGTTCCAAGAGAACACACCCTTAGTGAACCAATTTGAGCCTACATTGAATAAGCTACCTCTTTGGTAACCATAACTTGTCCCTAACCTAAATATACTTATATCCTTACCTTTGTTCCAAAGATGAATTAGCATGTTTTGAGACAAGTTGCAAAGACAAGGAAGATCTATTGAAAATTTGGGTTAGAAACAAGAAATAAGTGTGGGGGGAGAGAAAAGAAAAGTCAAAAAAAAAAAAAGAAATGGAATACTGGCAAATACATTCCTATGTAAAAAAAAAATATGAATCATCTCTTGAATTTGGGGAAAAAGAAAAAGATGTTACATAGTTGTTTAGAATGAATAAAAGGCCCAACATGAATATCCGGCCTAGGTGACTATGTACTTGTAAAGAGTTTTGAGAAGTTTCTTTGTATGATCTTATTATGTCTCTAAACTTTATGAACTCTTTGGAACCTTTGTGATATCTTTATCCTTTTGTTCTTCAATCACATTACAAACCCCTTGGCCCCATTACAACCTTGATTAAAGACCTCTTGATTCATGAAGTTGTATGATCTAAATAGTGGAGAATAGGTGGACAAGCAAGAATATGGTAGAACTGTTTTCATGAGATTGATTGAGTGTAAACACTTTACCACTACTTTAAAGAATGAAAATCATGAGAGTATCCCATGTGAGTAGTTGAGATTAAGTTTGAATATGCACTATTTTGATTGAAATATGTTATGTTAATATTGGCTTAACTCAAACAATTTACATTCAAGCATGATTTTTTGTGAAATTCTTTAAGCTATTGATTAGTTTATAAGACTTGTTCAAAGATTCTCTCTAATGTGTATTGAAAGGATTATGAGTAAATATTTTTAGTATATGTAGTTTATTTATATTTTAGTTTTTCAATGTTTGTGGGTATCGTTCTAGTAAACCCTCACGAGACTAAACTCGTCCACTAGGGACACCTAGGGGTTTAAAGGCTTGTGTCACATGCTAAGTGCCACCGTGATTTCCTACGAAAGTGGATTAGATTAGATTTTCTTATTTTATTTTTATTGAGTCGTTGCTAGGGACTAGCAACAATCTAAGTGTGGGGGTGTGATAACTCGTATAATTATATAGTTTTTAGTTATGTTTTATTATTGTTTTGTGTCAAATACGAGTTATTATTGTTACGACTAATTTATACGACTGGTACTAAGAGAACATTATCATAGACACTAGAGTGATATTACCAAATAAAGTTCTCTTGGCGGGCCATGTTCAGTGAACTTGTTTAACAGACAAGCACCTATATGTTATCCCAAGTATCCCATACATCAACCTGTATGAGATCGGTTGCTTACTTCATAAGTAAGAAGGCTTAACATATACTAGTCTTTGAGCATTGCCAATGCCCCATCTTGGCAATACGATGACCAGGAACAGTTTGAGGAACAAGGATTTGATGCATAAGGATCTCATAATTATAACTCTTTAAAATTCCTTTGCAAGGCCATTATGTTCCATGAGCTTCATCCGATTAGTACTTAATAACTCCTTATTATTGTACTAACATGAAGAAAAACCTTGTATCACTATCTTCATAGTGAAGGGTATGCTTTATTGACTGTGTATCCCAAGCTCAATCTGATTGGCTTTAGGGCATACACCAACAATCTCTGACTTGCACTAAGCCAATCTCTAACGCGTCCAATGCCGAACTCTTTCGATTAGCAATTGTGTCTCTACAAGGACTTTGCTTAAGTGCATCGAGAATATGCTTTGTCATATTCATGATAATCTCATTATCAAGGTTAATAATTGAGATTACAACGAGACCTAGATTCCATTCAAATGGCTCAGTTGTTTCTATAACAACTATTGGAATCTAATTATTAGCAAGTAGCTAATGATCCAAATATAACTCCTTTTGCAAGCCAAAACAAAAGAGTTAGTTTAAAAACCTTTAATATAAACGTGCAATTTTCAAGTATGGAACGTTTCCAACTAATTGCATTTTTCAAAAATGGCAATTTATCACAACCTTTTATCATTCAAAGAGTTATTAATAGCTCCTACTAAATCCTACATATGTAGATGTTAAGGGATCAATTCAATAACAATTCGAATTCCATATCACCAAGCCAAATGGTACTCATAATACTTTGCAAGTTGTATAATATAAGACTATGTTATAGAACTATTCTATAACTGATTTATTTAAGAGGAAATTAAATAAGCATGGCATCCTATGCCAGCAAAGCAATATGTTTCGAAAACATAAATTAAATATCCTCAACATTGGCCTATAATGCCAATGAAACATCAAATGTTTCTAAATAAATCATAAATAAATGTCTTATTAAAAACCCATAAAATCAGCAAGCTTTGATGTAGCATCAAACTCGGTTGCCATTTTTATGGTCCAACTTCACTGCTCCTTCCCTTTGGTCTCTACAATATGTCATACATATTTAGTACCAAATGATAGGTATCATATACCAAGAGGAGTGAATCATATTATACCCGAAGTTGAAACTCCTTTCAACTTCTTTCCCTTGTTAGACTCAAGGTACTCTTTACAATTGCGCCTCCAATGACCAGTTTTCCCACAATGAAAGCAAACTTTGTTAGCATTATCGTTATCCTTTGCTTCCTTTACAACACCATCATCGGGCTTCAAACTCTTTGAAGCAGGAGGTATATCCCATCTAGTCTTTCTTTTTTTCTTACCTTTCGGTTTAGAGGAAGAGACTAAATGGACAGATGACTTGTCCTTAACAATGGTTTGCTCGGCCTGTGTGAGCATATTCAGCAACCTACAAAGGGTAGCCTCCAAGTGGTTCATGTTGAAGTTCAACACAAACTGCGAATAGCTCTCAGGTAGTGAAGTAAGGATTAGATCAATGCTTAAATCATGATCCATAACCCATCCAATCTGCTCCGAACGGGTAATATACCCTATCATCTTAAGCACATGAAGACTCACTGGGCTTCCCTCTGGCATCTTTGTTTGGAACAATTCCTTTGAGATGTCAAATCTCTTAGTGTGATTCTCCTTAGCGAACAGTTCTCTAAGGTTAAGGATGATATCTTGAGCATTCATGACCTCATGCTACTTTTGGAGATCGGGTGCCATACTAGCCAACATCACACATGTTGCTTATACGAAATCATCTCTATGAACTCTATAGGCCACCCTATCCTCTTTAGTTGCATCAGTAGCAGGCTCATTTGGAATGGGATCATCAAGAACATAAGCCTTATTTTCCTGTGTCAAGACAATCTTAACATTGTGAAACCAGTCAACGAAGTTTGGCCCAGTTAATTTATTAGCATCAAGTATGCTTCTCAGTGATAATGTATTTTCCATTTTAGCGTTTATATCCTATATGAATTAATACATTTAATAGTCAATAAATAGCAAGTAGTAATCATTTATGTCAGGCTTTAATACTTAAATGATTATTCTCATTATTTTAACAAAATAATAGCCCTCAACTACTATCTCGAGAAATTTAACTCTTAAACTTCTTAATGAGCTAGGACCTCTTTCATTCCAGCATAACCTTGAGTGACTCAACAAGCTATGTTGAAACTAATTGAGTAGGTAACTTAATTTACCAATTACATCTCTATGCAACTCATAAATTCAGTTAGGTGACAACTCTTTGCCTAATTATATCATATGCATTTCGCCTAACTTTGCCTCTAAATGTTATGCGATCAAGTTTTAAAGCATCATGATAACATAACACCTAGTTGAGTAAGACCCACCTTCAATAACTCAAACATGTTCGTACATAAGTTTGACCTTGAGTGACTCAGCAAGCCTCCGAATGGAAGAACTCTGGTTATCTTGTTATGATGGTAGAAGGCAACTTATCATGCGTAACATGGACTCAATATAATTCAATAAGGGATTTCATTTAACTCTTATAAAGGTCTCATTGATTTCATACTTGATTGACATGCATAGCATTCATTTAATTACATATATCACATATATATATAATTCATAATAAATCTATCACATGCAATCTACTAGGATGATTATAGACTTCATTCTAATCTAGTTTCCTTGAGCCATTAGGAAACTTGTTGGTCAAATTCCTAGGGGATACCATACATAGTCTTCGAAAGCTTTGTTGGTAATCTCCTTGGTTACTTAGATTCCATCACGAACGGGTCCCAAAAAGGGATGCTTAGGGTAGGGTGTTATTGGGTATGACATGAACCATACAAAGATTAATGAGTGATCTAGAGAGGATTCACCACTCCCTGTGATAATGGAGACATATCTCGTTTGTTCTTGACTACGATTAACTTCATTAAGTCTTTGGCCAAAGCATGATGAATTTGGGAGAAAGTTATTTCTCTAAATTCATAAGGTTAATCATAAGTTGGAAAGAACTAATATGGATTGATCATGAGTAGACACTGCACCATGCTCATGCGCTATCCGGGATATATGGTGAAAAGACCGTATAACACTAACAGGCTGGTTGCTGAAAGGTTTCTAAAAGGTTATGGTGACTTCACAATATTTTGGTGGTCATGGTGGGTTGCTAGATCCCACTCATGATCTATGAAAACAAGTTAATGAGATTAACTTATGTTCATTGGCAACATATTGGAAACTTAGAGGGTCACACACATAAGAACAGTAATGTATGGATTAAACACGGTATTCAATTAAGGTAGAACTTAATGGAATAAAAGATCTATATTGAGGACTTAATTGAAGAAGTTCAATTAAGAAATATTAAGACATAATTGAGATTTGAGAAATCCAAAGACAATGTCTTAATGAGAAAAGAGGAATCAAGAAGTCTTATATAAACTAGTATATTCGACTTTGACATAGTGATGTGCAAGGTGAATTTCGAATGACTATGCTATACTAGATTAATGTCATGAGATGATATCAATAGATTAATGACATGAATTGTTCATGAGGATAAAGAAATTTAATTGAGAATTAAATAACTTTTGCTTAGAAATTAATCTATCCAATAAATAAGCATGAGAAATTAGAATGGGTCCAAAGAGACTATTCTAATTTAAGACTGTCTACTAAGGATGGTTGGCCCAACTTAAGGCATTAAGATTGTTGGACCATTATTATAATTAGATAATATAATGGGCCTATTAATCCATCTTAGAATTAAATTGTTTAAGTCCAAGGGGATTAATGAAAATCTTATGCAAGAAGCTACACTAGCCGGCCAAGCTTAGAGAGAAGGGGTCAGGGTTTGTGCCTGCATATATATCAGATATAGAGATTGTAGCTGCCTATGAGACATTCATTCTACTTGAGATAGTCTGATTTTTGCGTGAGAGAAAGTTGGTTTCAAGAAGAGAACCATAACCTAGCAAAATAAGATATCGCCACCTCCCTACAGAAAAAGGGGTTGCCGCAATTCCTCTTGTTTTTGGTGTGTTCTTGTCGATTCTCTTCCTTATTGAGTGAGGTTTCTTTAGAGATTTAAACACCAAAGAAATAGATCTTTTGATTGTGATCTTTAGATCAACTTGCTAGCACAAGTGAATCACCATACCTTAGAGAAGGATCCATCAGTTGTTCGTGTGGACTAGCTCTAGGGGAAAGACAATTGTGCTTCTTGTGATCTTGTTCGAATTGGATCTTGGACTTGAGAGCAACTTGCGATTTCGATCTGCAATTTAAGGTTACGATATCTTAAGTAGGTAACTTCTAAATCATATTGGTGATTTAATTTGTTTTGAATGTCATAAACCTATGCTAAACCAAGCCTAAGATCTGTTGTACTTCGGGTGCTTCTTTGTTTACTTCCGCTGCACAGAATGCTAGTCCCAAACAACTTGAGGATGAATCAGAAAGTCCAAGGGAACGAGACAAAACTAAATATGGATTCAACTCTTGAGGATAATGAAGCTACAATTACAATGGAGAATAATTCAGCACCTGAGGTAACTTTTAAGGTTCCTATTTCTACTAATGTTCCTTCTCTACCTTTTCCTAGCAGATTTGCAAAGTCTAAGAAGGAGAAACATGCAAAACGAAGTCTGGAAACCTTAAACATATTGCTTGTGAATATCATTAAACAAGTACCAAGAGTTGCACAATTCCTCAAAGAGCTATACACGACCAAGAATGATGAAATAATAAGTGTGGGAGAGAATGCATTGGCTGTTTTGCAAAGAAAGCTGCCTCCAAAACTTAAAGATCCGAGAAGTTTCATGTCTGAGCCCAAATATCCTAAAAAGCCAAGAAGGGGTATAGGCTAGGTTGAGGATAATCAATCAAGTGCTAATTGGGAAGTAGCCCAATTGGTGAAAGCTTTGCCACCCTGCCATATTCAGATTTGCTTTTTTTTTTCTTATCCTTTTTCTATTATTTTTATTGTTTATGTAGTGTTTTAGGTTTTATTAGTTTGTTTTGTTTTGAATTGTTAATATATATTTTTTATTTATTTTTTTTCTTAGTTCTTCTCTCTTACACATAATTCTTTCATCTAGGGTGATAGTATTACATTGAGGACACTGTAAGAATTAAGTGTAGGGGGAAGAATTTAAGAATATTTTTTTTGTGTGTTTTTAGTTCCTTTCATTACAATGATGAGATATGAATTGTGTAGATCTAAACCTGGTTTATTAGTGAGAAGAATTTTCATGAGAATTGAGCTTTGTTATCATTTTTCAATGAGCCAATGTTAATATAATATGTTGATTGAGAAAGAAGCGTGTTTAGACTTGATATTGACTTGTATAAACTACATTGTGAGTTTTTGATCCTATATGATTGATGCATTATACATATCAATCTAATTTCTTTATTGAGTGCTCTCACATGTTTCTCTAGAACTTGCTTTAAACCGTTGGAGACTATATTGATACATATGACAAAATGGATATGATAAAGGCATTAGGATTTTTACCAAGGCCAAATCAACCATTCCCTATTGATGTTCCAAGAGAACATCCCCCTAGTGAGCCAATTTGAGCCTACATTGAATAAGCCGCTTCATTGGTAACCACATCTTTCACCTAGCCTAAATGTACTTATATCCTTACCCTTGTTCTAAAGATGAATTTGAATGTTTTGAGATATATTACATATTTCAAGTGATATCTATTGAAAATTTCGGTTGGAAACAAGAGATAAGTGTGGGGGAGGGGGAAGAAAGGCAAAAGTCAAGAGAAAAAGAAAGGGAACATTGTCAAATACATTCCCATATTGAAAAATAAAAATAAATAAATAAATCATATCTTGAACTTTTGGTGAAAGAAAAGATGCTACAAGGTTGGTTAGAATGAAGCAAAGGCTCAACATTAATATTTAGCCTATGTTATTATGTGCTTTTTAGTAGTTTTGAGAAGTTTTCTTTGCATGATCTTATTATGTCTCTAAACTTTATGAAGTCTTGGAACCTTTGTGATATCCTTTATCTTTTATTCTTTAACCACATTATTACCCTTTGGCCCCATTACAACCTTGATTAAAGACCTCTTGATTCATGAAGTTGTATGATCTAAATAGTGGAAAATAGGTGGACAAGCAAGCATATGGTAAGATTGTTTTCATGAGATTGATTGAGTGTAAACACCTTACCACTACTATATTGAGTGAAAATCATGAGAGTATCATGTATGAGAAGTTGAGATTAAGTTTGAATATGCATTATTTTGATTGAGATATGTTATGTTAATGTTGGCTTAACTCAAACCATTTACATTCAAGCATGATTCTTTGTGAAATTTTATTTAAGCTATTGACTAGTTTATAAGACCTATCCATTGATTTTCTCTAATTTATATTGGAAGGATTAGCTGTAATTATTATTTTTATTTTTATTTATTTTTATGTTTTCAATGTTTGTGGGTATCGTCCTAGTAAACCCTCACGAGACTAAACTCGCCCACTAGGGACATCTAGGGGTTTAAAGGCTTGTGTCACATGCTAAGTGACACCGTGATTTCCTACGAAAGTGGATTAGATTAGATTTTCTTATTTTGATTTGCTTGAGGACTAGCAAAAAGCTAAGTGTGGGGGTATTTGATAAACTCATAAAATACATATTTTATACCCTTTCTATTCTTAATTTTAGTTATGTTTTCGATCTTTATCTTGATTACTTATGTTATATTTTTGAATTCTAGGTATATGTAAGAGAATGAAGTGAAAAGATGTCAATAATGATGGTAAAGAGCTTACAAAATCACAATCACAAGATGGAAGAAGACTTGGGAGTCAAAAAGATCAATTCTTGTTGCCAAGCAAGAAGGTAGATTTGACCTCCGGAGCTTGTTGCAAGGAAAACATGGTGTTAAAGTCTTTATTCAAAGAAACTTCCGCTTGACTTTTGAAGCTGACTTGAATACCTTTCCAATGGTATATCGTACACCCAAATCGGATTATAAATGGTCATCCAAATTAGCTAAGGAAGTGCGAGAAGAAGCAGTAGCAGAAATGGCTGGTAGAGAGCCCGGTGCTGCGACGCCCAATTCCAACGCCGCGGTGCCCAAAATTAGCAAAAAAACGGGGAAAACCTGCGGAAAATGCAATTTTCTGCCTCCTAACTTACTTGTATGGCAAGGACTTATTCTCAGGGTTTTAAAACTCTATAAATACCATCTTTTGAGCCACAAAGTAGACATCTTTTGAGGAGACTCAAAGGTCATCATTAATTTTCTTCTTCTTCTTCTTCATTCTCTTATTTTCTTTTGGTTTTATGTATATATTATCTATGCCTATGCTAGGCAAAACTTCTTTTTTGGTTAAGGGTGATTTCAAAGCCCTAGACATGTTATGTAATTAATATTTAGATTCTATCTATCATTGGTTTTCTATGAAAATTGCTTATGTTCTTCTATAATAATTGTTTATGATATTTGTCTTGATTTGTTTAGGGTGCACACTAGATAGATCTTGCTAATTATCCAATGCTAGTTTAGGAGTCTTGATCCGTAATTATCTTGATTTCCTATTCATAAGTGGCAATTTGTGATTAATGATTATGTTAGAGTTTTCGCTAATTGCAAAGTGGAATATAACCTAAGCTGAACATTCCATGTTTACGTGTTTGTTGCTTAGATCAACCTATCTTTTTTATCATAAAACTACTGTCGCTTTGAATCTAGAGATGTTTATCCTAGGTTATTTGATAGTTTGAGATTAAGTAGTGATGTTTATCCTATTTAATGACGAACTAAGGAAGGATTGGGTAAAACAGGATGTTATCTACGGTTGATAGTTTTGATAGTTAATTGATGTTGATAAATCTGATGTTGATCCTCAATAATGTTTAGTGGTGGCGAATGATACCTTAACCATATTTCTCATATCTGATTTCATCTTATTTCTTTACTTATTATTTTTCTTGTTTAATTTAATTTCAAAATAATTTAAAACCCCCTTTTCTTTTTTTGTCTTTGAACTTAAGTGATAAACTAGTAAGTTATAAATTAAAACACAATCCCTGTGGACTTTACCCTTGCTGACTACTATACTTAACAATTGATCATTCTAGTGCAAGGTTAAATAAAATATACTCTTTTGAGAGCAGCATTACTGAATAATAAAATTTTTATGAGGTTTATCAAGCCATTTTGATACATCAACCCATGGTATTGATGATGAGATTCTAGGTTCTTCTTGCTTTGGTTGATTTCTATTTCATGACAAATAATTTATTTAAATTGCTTTGCTTTGCTTTGTCTATTTGGATGCAGGGAATGCACTGTAAGAAGATTGGATCATGTTTTATAACCCGTAAGAAGTTTAGAAAATCTACGTTTGACATTTGTTTGGGGTGTTTTTGTAGTTGGGGACATATTTTGATGTTTATTTGAAAACTTTGTGTTATAACTTAAGTATTTGTGAATCATATATTATTAATTATAAGACAATTGTTTTCTTTCTTTATTTTTCTAAGAAATTATATTTTAACTAATATTTTTTATTTATAATTATAATAAAATAAATTTTAATAACGTAAAATATATAAACGAAATGAAAAGCTATTTAACAATTAAACACCAGATTTTATACTAGTGGCATACAAATACCAGTAGACAAATTGAGCATTAATGATGGATAAGATTTGACAGATTACACTTTTACCTACGGACAGTCCGTCGGCAAATATAGTTTATTACCGACGGACACTAACCTATACCGATGGATAGACTGAGGATTAAAAAAAATATAGGAATAAAATTACTGATGGTCATCCATCACTATTGGATCATATGTTTTACCGACGAAAATCGTCTTCAGTAAATGTCCATAAAGATTGTCATAATTGAAAAGTTGTGAAACATTTTACTGACGAAAAAATCCGTAACTATAAGGTTAATATATATTTATCGACGGAATTTGCCCGTCACTAAATGTTTTTACCGACAAGGCCTATACCGACGGTAAATTTTTTGTCTGAATATCTATATCTACCGTCGATAAAGATATTTCGAATCTTTATTAATGAATTTTGAATATATACCGACGAATTTTTGACCATCAGTAGATGGCATTTTTTTTTCCCTCTGGGCTCTTGCTTTTTAAGGACACAACGGATCATATGGCGCCAAGCGTTATTTTTTCACCATCCAATTTCTCTACTTCTCTTAAACAAGTAATTATGTTCTTATTAGCCATTTTTAATTCATTAGAAAATGTACATTGAATATTAATTATTAATTATACCACAAGATAATATTTTTCTACATAAATTCAAATCAAATAATGAAAATAATACACAAGTTGCAAGATTAAAAATTTGTTATGCTCATAATCATCTCCCGCACACAAATAATCTCTCATTATACAAAATATTTTATGTGCAAAATTTTTGTTTTTGGAGTAAAATCCAAATTTAAAATCTACTCAATACCTCCCACTTAGCATAATTCCTAGTCGTATTACTAAATTGCATATTTCATACACATATTATGTTTTAAAAACTCAAAATAAATCATGCTAGACATATACAAATAATAACGATAATTATTTAAACAAATAAAAGCATGCCAATACAAAAATCATATGACTATTCAAACAACATACGTACTGCCATAATAAGTTTCATAATGTTAAATTTAGACATTTTCATAATTATTAGAATTTTTAATGGTATAAATTAGGGAGAAAATAAAAACAATAGATTTTGGAATTTTCTAAACTACACACCCCTGACCACCGTGCTGCACAAATTCATAAAAACGTGTTGGATTTTTCCATTAGCCCAAATACAGAAGAATGCGCCACCACATGCGTGAGCAGCATTTTTTAAACCGAATTTCAATTTTTGTCATTTTTTAATTTTTTTTTTAAAAAATTATAGTAAATTAAAAGTTTTGGAAATATATACAAACAAATAAAAAAAATAAAATTATGAATTTTTCTGTTCACTGCGGTGTCAAAATTGCTCCACGAGAGCCGTCGCACGCACCTACACGTGTTGTCTTGAAGCGAGTGAGCTTTTGTTTTTTTATCAAAAATTATTTTTTGAATTTTGAACATATTCTGGGGCAGCGCGTGCAAGTTACACGCCACTCTCACAAACTTCGTTTTGCGCATTATTCGTGTCAAAAAATTATAGTGGGTGATTGGATGGAAAATTCTAAAAAAAGCTTTTAACGATACGCTTCCCATCGGCTTGAACAAAAGTTAGCTGTTAGATAAAAAATATCTGATCTCCACCGTCAAAAAAGAAAAAGAAAAATAGAAAGTGCTTTAACCCGTTAACAAACCCCTTCCCTAAAGCAAACCCCAAAATTTTGAAAGAGTAATCAAAAAATTTGAAACCCTAAAAATTGAAATACCAACAAACCCCAAAAAAATCAGTCTTCATCTCCATCTGCCAGGCGATCTCCTACTCCAACCTCCCTCCCCAAAGCTTGGTCGTGGGGTGACACCAGTTACTGGAACAACTTTTAATGGGATGGTAACCTTTCATAGTTCATCTCATTCTTCCATACCTTTTTGGAAAAAAAAAAAACTGTTCCTTTTTCATTGATTTTTTGCTCTCTTTCTATTTGTTTATTTTTATGATCTTTTGCATAAATATTTTCATAAAAAAGAAAAAAATAGAATAATGGGTCTTTGTTTCTTTTTTTGATATTTTTATGTAACTCAATGCTTTTTTGCTTGTGTTTGTGTGGTTTAAAAGTAAACGGTTGCTTTGGTATTTAGCTTTTGGATTATTTTAATTTTCCTTGTGTCATAAACTTTTTGTGAAAACTTCTTTCTTTCGGTTATTATTGTGAAAGATTTTGTTTGACTGTGCAAGTCTGATCTTGGTCTACTGGTTCATGGTTTTAAACTTGAAAGTTGGACTGAGTGTCATAGTTGTCTTGTTTGCCAATAACCAAATTATCCCTTTAAACTTATGACCTTGACAATGACGAAAATGTTCCCTTACAGCAACTTTATTTTAAGTATGGCAGTGCGCATCATGTCCCCTTGAGGATATTTATGATTTATCCTTTGTGTACTTCCACACGATTTGTGTTCATGTTGGTGTTATGATGTTCTTAGAGTGAAAATTTGATCACCTTGCTGGTTTAATTCTCTACCATCTCTACATATTGATCTTTATATTTGTTAGAATTTTGAAAAAAAGGTCAAATTGCATTGTTCTCTTTCTTCTGTCAGAAGCATAGAGACTTTTTACATTAGGTCTTAGAATGCTTGAGGCCTCACAGGCAATTGGCAAGGTGAAGTTCGTGGTATGCTTCCCTATTGTGTCCATGTTTTCACAAGAAAAGAAATAGGGATCTAATGCAATAACTCTGGCACTTGGTTGGTGCAATTTTTTCTATATAGTTTGTGATTATGTAGTTTGGATTTGACTAATTTGCTCATATTTTTTGCGAGGGGTGTTTTTAAGCTAATTGATAATCCAGTTAATGTAGTTTTTAGGTAACCCATTGCTTTGGAAGGATTTGAATTGGTTTAAATTTTAATATTTGGAGCTTGGACCATGGTTAATGTGGTTGTGGTTATGTAGTTTGTTATTTTCTTTGGTTGATTAGTTTGAGAATACAATTGGAAACATGAACTTGTTTTTGTTGTCGTAGACTCGTAGTGGGCATAATAATATAGCAGTTTGTTATATGGCATTCTTTGTGCTTATAATAAAATTTTTGTTGTACTTAATATGTTTAATTGTTCAAAGTGAAGCACTTTGTTATTGTCCAACAGTGTTGGCACTTGGAAGAGCATGAAGAAACATCTTAGGCCATGTAATACGGAGTGTGCTTAGGTACAATAAAGCAATTACGAGCTTAGAAGAGGAACGATAAGGATTGCCTTTGAGGGTATGGTCTAACTTCTGCAAGTAGATGGATATTCAAATTGTTGTTTGTGTATATCTTGATCTTTAATTGATAGTATATAGTTAACAATAATGAACGTTGTCGTCTGGATATATATATATATATCCCTATGCAAATGGCTTATAACTTATGTTACTTTTATTCTTCATTTTCTTTGAAATATCTTTGTCCGACATTCGGACATAGATATAAGAGTACAATTTTTCAATATATGGAAAAACTTTAAAAAAATTGAGTATACTTGTTTACATTATTGGGTTTGCATTCATTATTGGTAAAAAATTTGAATGTTCATCCTATTCTATCTTTGAACCATTCGTGTAAATGAGTGAATTCTTCTACAAGTGATTGAATTAGTTAGGGAATTCCCACCATTATGGTTTAGCTTAGATGTTTTTCAAGTTTTAGTGTTTTGAGTTATATATGATTATATTTATATGACTGCTAATTGCTGATATATGGTTATTTTTTCATTTCAGGTTTTAGTGTTTTGAGTTATATTTGTCATCAGAGATCATCGATAAATCTCTCTTTTTAGACAAATCGGTAAGTTTCTCTCTTCAAATCCTTTACATTTGTTGATAGTCATTTGATTTCAGACGGAAATTGATAATGTTGGCAAATTCATCATCCAAATCTGGTCAAGTTGATTGGATATTTGCAAGTAATGTTTGTTGTAACTTAGAAACTGATTTTGTATTATAAATTATAACTTTTTGTATGTCTAAAGTTGAAAAATTTGCAAACGTTTGTTTCATTTTATTAAGGATTCAAAGATATGGACAAAGTTGATGAAGATGTGCAGTTGAAACAGACTGAATCTAGCATGAAGATTGTCAAACCGAGGGGTTCATTTTTGAATTACTAGTACGTAATTATACTTGGTGGTTCTAAGTTGAATTCATTAGACATGCTATGTTGTTGCGTTTGGATTTAAAGAGTGCGAGTTACAGATTTTATGTTAATCGCTTTATACAACATAAGTGAATGCAAAGGAGATGGAGAAGAAAAAGTGAAAATGACATTGAAGGTGAGTAATCTTTTATGCATCTGGTTCTTTTATTGAGAATTTGATGTTTAATTATTTTGCTTATAAAGTCGAAGTGTTGGACAGTATAGACATATTATTGCTTTTCTTTGTTGGTACATAGAAACCATATAAATACTTATCTTTTGTGTGGACACTAAGTTATACAGAGTTACTACAATGATGGTTTTTTTATGAGTATGTGAATTAATTTGAATTGTTTTTTTATAGGCTCGTAGAGAGCTGGTAGCAAAATGGAAAATACTGCCTACATAAGAGAAGAAGCCGTTTATACAGCAGACAGTTGCTCAAAAAGAGCAGTACAAAAAATGAAGTACAAGAGTTGAAAAGATAGAAATTAGATGCTGATGAAAAAAAAAGGTAATAATTCAATAAGAAAATGTTATATTGAAGAAATAATAGTTAAAAATTAAGTATGATGTTATATTGCTATGTATATTTAATGAATGTACTTTATGTGTAGGGCTTGGTTTTGACACGCTGTATCCCGTTTAATTTGTGCAAGCTGTTTAAGCATTTGAAGGAAAAAATGTAAGGTACTGTGGAAAGCATTGGGTTCGCTCCCCTGCTACTCTTGAAAGGTGGAAAGCTTCAAAGAGAATTGTATGAATATTTGGTTCACAACTTTGATGTTGCAACCAGCTCCATGCAAGTTGATGGCCAAAGTATCCCTTTCACAATAGAGGATGTTGAAGGTATTCTAGGTTTACAAAACGAGGGAATAGAGGTATCAAGTGTAATTGAAAAATAAGACGGTAAAGCCCTCTGTAATAAGTATAATATTCCAAGCCATAGAAAGATGAGTTTTGTTAGGGTAGAGAAAGAAATTATGGAGTTCGAGACCAAGTGTGAAGATCTAAAGGCCATGCTCCTCTTATATATTGTTGGACGGTTTTTGTGTCCAACGACTGAAGGGGGGCTATCGAAAGACTATTATTGTTGTTTGACTGAGGATGGCCTTAATGGGAAATTGAATTGGGAAAAACATGTTCATGACAAGCTTCTTCTTGGTATTAGAAGTTTTCATGCATGGAAAATGAAATCATCAAAAGTTTACTTAACATGTTGCCTGCTATTATTGGTGGTAAGTTTAAGATTTGTTCTTTGCGTACTAATGCAATCTTGATTTAATATTGGAATGGAATTAAATTAGAAGTATAAGTTATTAATTGTTGATATTGAGTACATTGTAATTATTTGAGTAGATTAGGTTATATGACCATATTTGCGGAGTTCGGAGTACCAAAGAGGCAATGTCAACTTTTGTTCCTCGCATTAGTGCTTGGGGAACGGATGAGGTTGCGAATTTAATTTCCCATTCAAAAGACTTTTATGTTGGATTGAAATCAAAGGTGACACCAGTTATCTAAGTTGTATTAATTTATTGTTAGTGACTATAAGTTATATATGAATTATGTAGTTTGATTAACTTATGATTTCATGGAAAAAAGGGTATTAATATCACCAAACAGCATCAAACTCAGCGATCGATAGAAAAGGAGCAAAAGTTCTATAATTCTGAGTTACAGGTAAGTCATTAAGATCTTCATGTCTATTTCATAGAGAAGGCAATAAATCTATAAATAATGTATATACTTCACGGATTACATTAATTCTATATAGTCATAATATGTTTATTCGTAATTATTTTTAAGGCTTTAAGAGAGTCGATAAAAGTCTCAAAGAAAATGTGACAGAAAAAATAAATAGAATGTTGGGAAACATGAAGTCGATTCAGGATTCTGTTAATGCTCTTTTATCGAAATTGGTCGAAGTGAAAACTGGCGGTGAAACCAGTTTAAAAAAAAATGGATGAGGGAGGAGGCATCTTTGAGGTCGATAGGCAGAGCACCGACTTGAAAACACCAGCTGGCGAGTTGGACTCCTCGATTGAGATCATTGAGCGCAAAGCTAAAGATGGAGATGTAGGTTTAAGTACACCAATGACAACCGATATTAACAATCCAAGTTCAAGTTGTCCTGCCCCACTGAAAAAGAAGGCATATATATATTTAGTTATTTATATTTGTCTAATAGTTAGATATGCTATAAAATAACTAATTTATTTATGGCATTTTATATGATTACATATTATAGGGTCAAGCTAGCAAGAAAATCAAAATTGTTAGGTCAAGGTCAACATTTGCTTTCGGCGTTAGTCGGATAGTTACGCGAGCCATATCGACTTTGTTGTGATATTCGCACTCCCATCCGTAGGACTGTTTATGTCCGTTGACAGAATAGACCAATCATGCATGTAGTCATGATATGCTTATAGAATATATATTTGTTCCGCCTTTCATTGCAATCTTTCTAAATGCATACACTTAATATGGATTGATATTGAGACAATTTATATATGTTTAAGTATATGCTTACATAAGTCTGATATGTATAATTACTAATTAGCAGTACCATATGTCGTATCTTTGTATAAATAAATATTTCAAGGTTACCGCGAAGAGGACCCTTGTCAAAATTTCGAAGGAATTAGATGAACTTGAAAGTGTAATATGCAATTATGCATGGAACAGTAATGTCGATGAAAATTAATTAGATGATATATTTTGATTTAAAATTCATATGAGTTTCGAAATTTTATTTATTCTTTATATGAGTTTATATTGTAGTGAAGTTGTTGTCCAATTCGGTGCAACATTTGCATCAATCAAGGAATTTGGTTCGTTGCTCCCAAAAGAATGGGTTACTTCAGTTGTAAGTTTAATATATTGTTTCATCTAACTTCATGGTTGTTTTTGTAGTAGTGAAATGTGTTTAATGAGTTGTTCCTGCCCTAGATTATTGACCTTGTGGCTGAGCCAATGGCGTACTATTCTAAAGCTTCGACTATTTCAACAAAGAGACGGTATTTTCTGGCCTCATTTTCTGTGAGTATATTTTAAGTTGGTTTGTTTTTGTGTATAGTTTATATTTTTTGAAGAAAGGGTAATCTTATTTTAATTCTTTGCAGAGTCATATCTTGTCAAAATAATGCAATGCCAAAGAGATCATTAAATTTTTTAAAGGAAAAATTCATTCATATGGGATCGTTGAGTGGCTGTTACAAGGTTAGGACATGAAAATCTTTTATATGCCTACTAACGAAAACATGACATTGATGGAATTAAATATGGTATATAATGTAATAACCTGCTAACAATGATTTTGTAATTTCATTGCAGATCTTTATACCAATGAATGATACGAACACACATTGGTATTTGTGTGTGATAGATATGCTAGACAAGGAAGCCAAAGTGTTGGATACACTGCCGCGAAATGTTGCAAATCAAAAAAGAGTTGCGGATATCACTCGTGTGGTAAGATAAATACATGTTCTACTCAATTTTTGTTAGGCAGTTGCGAACATTTTTTAATTCATGATTTTCATTTATGATGAGGCATTTAAAATTTTCTCAAATTTCACTTCGAACAGATATTCGCATGTGTGAAATTGTTTAAGGATTCTCTTATGACATCATTGATTGGTAGTCCAATGGTGCCATTTCATGAGTCGAAAATTGTTGTTCCAGAGAAGGTTCCTCTGCAAAGCAATGGGTAATAACTCTCTCACTATTTGAAAACCTTGTTTTCCAATTTTCTCAAATTGAATAATAATTATAGTATTCTTGAAAATGCATACAGTTATGATTGCAGAATATGGGTTGCTGCTTTCATGCAAAATCTACACGTCACTGACTATAAATTTGTGGTAAGCTATTCTCATTGGTGTGAGTTATTTCAATATTTGGTCATATGTTGGCTCATTGCAAAGTTTGATTCCCTTTGTATGTAATCGTATGTAGCGTTTAGACGTGTGGGATAGATTTATATTAGTCTCTGAGCTCATAAACCATGAGGAGAACACTTTATAGAAAAGGGTATGTGATGCTGCTGTTAAGCTCTACAAATCTAGGATATCTCCTCGTACAAAGCTGTCGCAGAAGTCAGTTGGCAAGTTAAAGACGTGAAATGGGTAATTTCATTCAATAAATCATCTAATTTGACATCTTTTTTTCTGAGTATATACACACTGTTTTATGAGTTTATTTTGAGTATCCTGCATTGGTGAAAGGTTAATTAAATTGGTGCTACTGCCTTGCCAATGTTGTTTAGGGTTTTGTATATCTATTTGATTAAATTAAGCTAATTGAACTGTTGTTGATAATGATTAAATGGAGAGCTAATTGTTGTTGATAATGCTATTTTGTCATAGAATGGAAGTTTTTGTTGGACAAAATCTAAGATATATGCAGAGCAATGTACAGAAATATTTTTGTTGGAGAACGAAAGCTTTTGTTGGACAAGGATATCATGTAGAGCAATGTACAGTACATGTTATTGTTGGACATTGGAAGTTTTTTAGTTGGAGAAGTAATTCAATATGTTTATTCAAATTTACAGCAATCCCAGTTATGTAGTTTTTGGTTCTCATGTGATAATGTAATATAAATGGTAAGGTTGTTACACTGATCATTGTAAAGCTTCCCTTGTACAGAAATGTTCATTATTAATATTAAGTATATACAGTTATGAGCATCACACATTTGCAAATTGAGTTGTTCACAGGGTTGTTCAGTTGGCATTACTTCCTTAATCTGAGTCACCTAAAAATACAAGGGACTTAACTGATTTGCAAACTGAGCTACAATTGATCCACCTAAGAAATAACAGTGTTGCATTGAATCAATAAACTCTCCACAGACGTACCCCCCTAAAAAAAAGAGAACTTTTATAGTACATGAATTATTACTTGAAATGCCTTAAGCGAAAATTTAAAGATGCATTGCTAGAAATTTTGTATATCAACAGTAGGCAAAATGCAGAGTACAACCAACCAAGAAGTTTTAAGCTCCAAAAACCACAATGAAGTTATCTTGAAATAAATTCTTTAAGTTGTATCTTGCATACCAGCCTATCCAACCCCTTATAAGAGAATGTATAGGTCTTGAATTCATGAGATTGATAGTACTATTATTCAACATCAAGGCAATTTTTCATATATACCTAATTATTAGAGCATAACTAATATTAGGAAAAGCTCACGATGAATTATGCAAACAAATAGTCAAATATATCATAAAAAGGAAGGCAAGACCCAGAGCATGCAAGTATTTAAGAATCCCATGAACTAGGTAATGAAGTTATGAGCAACTTTAGTCCTTCATCTTATTAACTGTTTAAAATATTTTCAAAAGTTAAAAAAAAAGAAAAAAAAGAAGAAAGGAGCATATACACACTGTTTGAAAGGAAAAGAAAGATGACAACTTCACCTATCAACTTGGTGATCTAAACCAGTCAAAGAAGTCTGATTCTAGAGGTTCATTAAATCTTTCTTCATAATTGATGAATGAAAATGAGTCATCCCAACAATATAAATTATAACGTTAGTCATATGCTCAACAATTAATATATGTTCGCAATACCTGAAACCAATTTACGCTTTGAAGAAACAAAATGAAACATTACCTGTATATTGTTGTTCTATTGAGCACGCATAGTTGGGAAAAAGGCTTCAGTCTCTACTTCATCTTCTTTTATGAGGATATAAGGTAATTAATCTCCTCACAAATAGTGTTAACCCATGAACTAGGTAATGAAGTTATGAGCAACTTTAGTCCTTCATCTTATTAACTGTTTAAAATATTTTCAAAAGTTAAAAAAAAAGAAAAAAAAGAAGAAAGGAGCATATACACACTGTTTGAAAGGAAAAGAAAGATGACAACTTCACCTATCAACTTGGTGATCTAAACCAGTCAAAGAAGTCTGATTCTAGAGGTTCATTAAATCTTTCTTCATAATTGATGAATGAAAATGAGTCATCCCAACAATATAAATTATAACGTTAGTCATATGCTCAACAATTAATATATGTTCGCAATACCCGAAACCAATTTACGCTTTGAAGAAACAAAATGAAACATTACCTGTATATTGTTGTTCTATTGAGCACGCATAGTTGGGAAAAAGGCTTCAGTCTCTACTTCATCTTCTTTTATGAGGATATAAGGTAATTAATCTCCTCACAAATAGTGTTAATTAATAAAAACACCAATTTGCTTGTAATGTAAATCTCACATAATCAGAAGTTAACTTTGTATATGGGTTTAATGAGCACCCAACCCCAGGTTCTACTGAATATATTAACTCATTGTCACTATTACAAGTAAGGTTGTCGACACCAGCACTTTGCATTCCAATTTTCAAAAGTGGGCAAGTAAATTTAGTATGTCCTTCCATTATGCAATACCCACACTTTCTAACTTTGGATGATTTTGCTTTTTCCCTACTTCTTTCCCTTTAGCCCGTCTTGTAATAGGGTCTCATACTTTTTCTTTCTTTGACATCTTAGCTACGGAATCATTCAGCTCACACAATTCCTCCATTTCTATAGTCAATCTATTAATTTCACTTCTTGCTTTATTAAACGACTCAGTTGTTTTGGATGCTACATAGCACATTCGATTACAACTAGAACTTAGTTATGCATACCGCACCATTTGCATCATCTCGGGTGGAACATCGTTTTGCACAAACGATGGGCACATAGTTTGGCATTTTTCGTCCATCGATGCATAATCAAAGATGTAGGAACATAGACATATCTTCAAGCTTCATCACATGAATTTGATGCCTACAAGGCAAACCAACTGTCTCAAATTTTCGGCAAGAACATTGAATGGTTTGCGTAGCTGCATCAAAGACAACTTCAACCCTTCGTTGAGGTTCCCTGTACTTGCCTAAATAATAGATTCGCGTTAATTCATTTTCTACAATTGGTTCACGGATACGATACAACATCTCCTGCTGAAGCTCCTCTTGGAAAAGAGATAATGATTCCCTTGTATACACAATTGTCGCACGACCTTCAATGTCATCCAACTTGCTTAAATGGTATGGCGTTGTCTCCTTACTGAAGTAATCTGCCTCCAATTCATTGGTCTGCATTCTACTCACCCCTTAATCAATTGAATGAACAAAGTCAAGATATGTTTTTTTTTTCGACTTCAAATATATAGCAAGCGAAGCATTCAAGGACTCACACCTTTGTGTGGTTCGTAATGTCCCAAAAAATTGTCCTTTAATATATGTTTGTGCCCACATCTCGCAAGTTCTATCTTTTTCGACTATCCAAGGGTGCTTTTCCACATTAAATTGTCTGATCATTACAATCCACTCATGATCAAAAAATGCCTGAGCAAATAACGGATCACTTATATTTGCTTGTGCATTGGGAGCTAGGTGCCACGCACAAAGTCTGTGTCTAGCATCGGAACAGTTCTAATTGCTCTTTGCATTGCCCTATCCCCGTCAGTAACAACTGAATTAGGACGTTTGTTATGCATTGCTTCTAGGAAAGTTCTCAAAACCCACACAAAGGTATCAATTTTCTCATCAACAAGTATAGCAACTGCAAAAACAATTGTTTGATGGTGGTGATTCACACTGACTATAGGCATCAAAGGGCTATCATAAGCATTCTTCTTATACGTGGTGTCGAACGCTATAACATCCCCAAAGCATGCATAGTAGGACCGTGAAGTAGCATCTGCCTAAAAGAGATTATGCAATCACGTATCATCATCAGTGTTGTATTTCATATAAAAACCAATATCCAATTCCTTCTTAATTTCAAAGAAATAACAGCATTGACATCACCATCTTTGACTGAAAGCATGTAGCGTGTTGTAAAGGTCTTTTGCAACAAAACCAACATTTTCGAATCCACCAGCTTGTTGAACAAGGTAGTTCATTATATGTGACGTACAAACCCCAACAGATTTCATAGCTTTAGCTTTAGCTTCAGCTAAATCTGATTCTTTAATTTCTCGATGCGACCAAATAAAATATTTATGAGATGAATCACACATATCATGATTATGATCCTACTCACAATATGTGATTACCCAGTTCCCTGAACCCTGCATGTTGACACGTACACTAGCCTTACATCCGGTTCTGGACAACGGTCTAGCACTTCTTTTACAATTGCAGTGTTCTACTTTCTCAATCTTGAATCCTTCTTTTGAACAACAAAATTTTTGACCTACAAGATTACCAATATCATTACGTCTTGTGCTTCCTCGACAAACACCGAAACCCTTCTGAAAAGCGTATTCCTTGTAAAATTCCCATGCAGCATTCACTGAATCAAAACTCATACCAATGATCTATTCTCTACATAATCTACTAAATCCTTTATTATTATGAGAAATTGAACCTGAAATTCAACAACATTAGGAGATTCTGAATTCGAAGGACGATCCTCAGAATCGAGAAACATGTTCGTTTCCTCATCAAAATTTAGTGTTCTACAATTCATTAAAATTCTGAAGAAAAAAAAAACATATATCTTTTAAAGGAAAAAAAACGTTCTATTACTTAAACCGATTCCATGAAAATATTTATGAATATTAGACATTGTATAACAAGTAAAATAACCGGTTCCATGAAAATCCTATTACTTAAACATTCTATTCACTAATCCATGAAAATATTTATGAATATTAGACATTCTATAACAAGTAAAATAATTGATTCCATGAAAATTTTATTACTTAAACATTGTATTCACTAACCTTTGTATGAAATATTTGCTTCAATAATGTGCTTCAAAATACCAAAAAAAAATCACAAGTTTTTAACTAATCAACCTTATAAAAACTAAACCTCGTCCGTTGCTCTTTGCTACAACAACAAAATATCTCAACTAAAGTTGTTAAGAATTAAATAATGCATTTAATAGAAAGAGCACATATTTGAATAAGGTAATTAATTATCTTCAGCTAACATATTTTACTTGTTAACTATGTACACAACGTGGGTGAAGTAATATTTTCCCATATAATATGTCTATTTAAGTTCAAATAAATTGGTTTTATCAATAAATAATTTATGCATGCATTATATTAATGTTAAGTGATAAAAATAAAATTGCTAAAAATAATACCACTATGTAATATGTAATTTATCATATTTATATTTAATTAAGCACGTTTATGTAATTTGTCATGTTTACATATAAAGATGACAAATTATATATAAACATGACCAATTACATATAAACATGACAAATGACAAATTACATATAAACATGACAAATTACATATAAACATGACAAATTACATACAAACATGACAAATTACATATAAACATTTCAAACATGAGAAATTATATATAAACATGATAAATTATGTATAAACATATAAACATGACGAATTACATATAAACATGACAAATTACATATAAACATTTCAAACATGAGAAACTACATATAAACATGAAAAATTACATATAAACATGACAAAGAACAAATTATATAAACATGAAAAATTACATAAAAACATGACAAATTACATATAAACATGATAAATTACATATAAACATGACAAATTTACATATAACGTTTAAACTTGACAAATTACATATAAACATGACAAATTACATATAAACTTGACGAATTACATATAAACATGACAAATTACATATAAACTTGACAAATTACATATAAAGATGACAAATTATATATAAACATGAAAAATTACATATAAACATGACAAATTACATATAAACATATAAACTTGACAAATTACATATAACATGACGAATTACATATAAACTTGACGAATTACATATAAACATGACAAATTACATATTAACATGACCAAATGACAAATTACATATTAACATGACCAAATGAAAAATTACATATAAACATGACACATTACATATAAACATGACAAATTACATATAAAGATGACAAATTACATATAAACATATAAACTTCACAAATTACATAGAAACATATCAAATTACATATAAACATATAAACTTGACGAATTACATATAAACATGACCAAATGACAAATTACTATAAAGATGACAAATTACATATAAAGATGATAAATTACATATAAACATGAGAAATTACATATAAACATAATAAATTAGACAAATTACATATAAAGATGATAAATTTGTCATGTTTATATGTAATTTGTCATATTTATATGTAATTTATCATGTTTATATGTAATTTGTCATTTGATCATATTTATATGTAATTTGTCATGTTTATATGTAATTTGTCATGTTTGTCATGTTCATATATAATTTGTCATGTTTATATTTAATTTGTCATCTTTATATGTAATCTGTCATTTGGTCATGTTTATATGTAATTTGTCATGTTTATATGTAATTCGTCAAATTTATATATAATTTGTCATGTTTATATGTAATTTATCATTTGATAATGTTTATATGTAATTTTTCATGTTTATATTAAATTCGTCAAGTTTATATGTAATTGGTCATGTTTATATGTAATTTCTCATATTTATATGTAATTATCATCTTTATATGTAAGTTGTTATTTGTCATGTTTATATGTAATTTGTCATCTTTATATGTAGGTTGTTATTTGTCATGTTTATATGTAATTTATCATGTTTCTATGTAATTTCTCATGTTTATATGTAATTTCTCATGTTTGTCATGTTTGTATGTAATTTATCATGTTTATATGTAATTTCAGTCATGTTTATATGTATAAATTGGTGACCTGGTAACCTGCTCTTCAGGTTTTCTAATTTTGGAGCCTACCAAAAGCTTATTTTAAGGAGCTCATGGTAGAATCCCCGATTGGATTCTGATGCAGTAGTTGGAGCGCGGACACCAAAACTTGAGCCACTTGCCGTCGTGAGAGTGAATCAAGTTTTTGACCGCAAATCATCTTCAACCTCTACTCTTATTTTTTATTTTTTTTATTTTTTATTTAGTTCTTAATTTCAAATACAAATTTCTCAATATATATCAAAAAATGCAAATAATATAATGATGAAAATCTTATCAGACAAGATTCTTGATGGTATATAAATCATGCAATAAAAATTATCCGAGGTAGAGAGAAAAATTCACTCAAATTTTTAGGTCAAACATGTAGGGTTTCATTTTTTTTATGTACATGCATCACATAAGGTTCAAAATTTTCAAATATCATAACGTATGTGTAACTATCATACCACACAAAAAAATCAAACCCTAATTACATAGCTTTTCTATATCTACCTTTAACATGCCATAAAAAGTTTAAAATGAAATTATTAAAAATCCTAAGCATAATCAAATTTTCAGCATGTTAATCACATCTTCAAAAGATCATAAAGTACAAAAATGCTCGAGTGGATTCTGATATTATGTAGAATATTTGAAACTTTATCAGATTAAAACTGCAGAATTTAGTCTTATTTCTTGATGAAACCTAATTAATTACATGTAACTCCAGGATATTTGTCTTAACGCTTCACGAACTCTAGGTCTCCGATCAACTTGCGATGAAAACTACTACAAAGATTGAACAGAATGCACAATCATTCACCAAGTAAAAATCTCGTTCTTGACAATGAAAGGATGGTAAATTTTTTTTCTGGTGAAAATGAAGTAGAGCTATTTTCTCTGGAATGGAGAATTTTTTTACGTAACTTTTTGCGTAAGACATGTGAGTTATTTATCCATATAAAACTCCAAGTCCTCTTTTATCTCACTTATCAAATAATAATTGATTTAATTTAATAATTAAATCACCAATATCAGTAACTTATCTAAAAAATCCAACAAAAAGTAATTAATTAAGTGCTATATGATGATTAGAGGTGTTCATGACCGGGCCGGGTCGGATTTGGGTTAGACTTAGGTATGATATCAACATCATATATACTTGTTAAAACTTGACTCGGTCCGAAATTTGATCTCAAATTCTGCCCAAGCCCATCTATATTTGTAAATGGATTGTCTAAGCCAGTTTAGCCCTGTCCATTTTCTTTTTCTAAAATTTTAAAAATATGTTCTTTTTTATTTAATTTTTAGTAATTTTATTATTATTATTATTATTATTATTATTATTAAGTTCTAAAACATGAATAACTTAACATATTTTTAAATATTTACACTATAATATTATATATATATTTATTATATAATATAATATAAATTACATAATATATATAAATAATATATTATATTATATAAATGAAAAATAGGTCGGGCCGAACTCAGGCCTTGATTGTTGGAGTCAAGGCCCGATCCATTTTCTAAATGGGCTTCATTTTTTTTACCCAAGCTAATATTTCGGGCCTAATGTTTTTGTCCGAACAATTTCAAATATCGGATGGGCCTTTGAATTTGGACGGATAACTCGACCCTTGAGCAAATGTAATGATGATTTAAAACACTTTAAATTCCAAAAAAATGTCGGAGAAAAAAATGGAGACCTCCTCAATTTCGTATCTTTATTTATTTAAAAGAAAATAATCATTAACATAGATTTTTTTGACCAATTTAGATTTTTTTTAACTCTAATTTGAGGTAAGAGGACAAAGGAAATATTCCTAGGAAACATCGGCTATTATCCCATTCCCTGTATATTTTACCATCTAACATATATATATATATATATATAATTTTAACTAAATAAATTATTTTGATGTGACATATATGTATCTTTTTTTTTGGGAAAAAAATAAAAAAAAAAGAAAAAAAATAAAGAGGGAAAAAATAAAAAATAAAAAAATTTGTGTGTTCGTGTTATTTTTTCGTGTGTTTAAAATATTAAAAAATTATATAAATTTTTACACGTTAATAATTTATTTTATATATATTTTGACACGTTCGTGTATCTTGTAGTGTTCATGTTATTTTTCGTGTTGTGTTTTAATTATTTTTCCTATGCTGTGTTCTTGTCATGTCTCGATTTATTTTATATTTTGCATAGTTTGTTATTGTGATTCAATTTAGAAAAAAAATTTATGTGTTTGTGTTTTGTATCAATTCATGATATATTTTGCATAATTAGGCATAGTGATTATAATTTAAAGAAAATTTTCTATGTTCATAACATGTTCATGTTTTTTTGTGTGTTTAAAATATTACAAATTTATATAATTTTTTACACGTTAAAAATTCGTTTTATATAAATTTTGACACGTTCGAGTATTTGTGTCTTGTTTCATGTTATTTTTCGTGTTGTGTCATGTTTTAATTGTTTTTCTTCTTTGTGTCGTGTCGTAGTTCATCCTATATTTTGTTCGTGTTATTTTTTGCGTTTTTAAAATATTATAAATTTATATAAATTTTTACACGTTAATAATTCGTTTTAATTATATTTTGACACGTTCATGTAATCATGTTGTGTTCATGTTATTTTTCGTGTTGTGTTTTAATTATTTTTCCTATGTTGTGTTCTTGTCGTGTCTCAATTCATTTCATATTTTGCATAGTTTATCATTGTAATTCAATTTTGAGAAAATTTTATGTGTTCGTGTCGTGTCTTAATTCATGACATATTTTGCATAATTTATCATGGTGATTCAATTTTTTAAAAAAAATGTGTTTGTTACATGTTCAATTTTTTTTTGTTCAAAGTATTATAAATTTATACAAATTTTTACGCGTTAATAATTCGTTCTATATAGAGTTTGACACGTTCGTGTTTTCGTGTTGTGTTCATGTTATCTTTCGCATCGTATCGTGATTTAATTATTTTCTCATATTGTATTTGTGTCATGTCTCAACTCATTTCATATTTTATATAATTTGTATAATAATTCAATTTTAGCTCTAAATTCATTTACTTAAGATATTAAAATATAAAAAATTATTTAAATAAATAATAATAATTTAATTAATATAATTTAATTTAATTTAATTTAAATTAAATTAAATTTATTTTTTATTATTAATTTAATTAAATATTTATAAATAAAAAATAAATAAAAAAAATTAACGAAACGAGAGAAGATTCTGATATATCTTAGAAGATGATGATGGTTAAAAAGTTGGCTTAAGTGGAACAATTCGAAGCTACCATCATTCATCATTAATTATTTGTAAACAAACCGTTCAAATTTCAAAACATTTGGCTGGCCAATTTGGAAAAACAAAATAAATATGATGCACAAATAAGTTATATTTTTGAATAATATTAAATATGTATATCAAATGAATTCTTAAATTTTAAGATTTGCTCAAAGCATTATACTGGTCCTCAGGCAGCACTGATGGCTGCTGTTATGTAGTACTAGAACCACATAGAGTGTAACTGCCTGCATATGAACTTTGCTGACTGCCGAGCATATAAAAAATTTGCCGATTCTTCGGTCTTGTTCCAAACCCATAAACGTGCGTCCGCGTAGTCTCAATGCCTCCTATAGCATTAGACCACGACTGAGGGTCGAAATCGGGATATGAAGACGTATCGTCCCCATATTTTTGCTGCAACGAGGCAGTATAGTTTTTCTACAACCACAAATATTGAAATATATAAACAATTAATATATGAAATTGTAATGAACACGTACATAAACAATTCAGTAATATATAAAGTATTGATATTGTTAAATACTTACAGTAACAGCTTTGGACTTGTTGTCTACATAATCACCTTGACCCTTTGCATGTTTATGAATTTTGTTAAACAGCTCCAGGAAACTCACATTGCGCTACAACTCTTGTGACTACAAATTAAAAGAATTTTTGAAAATTATGTTAATTAAAGAAAATATTCACATAGTTTAAAGTATAAAACTTTTAAACAATAAATTACAAAACAAAAAAGAAATCTTACCATCCTTTCCCCTGTAACAAGAAAAGAAACTGATCCACCAGTGTGCTTCGTAATGCTTCCATCCTTCTCCGTGTTCCTATTACTCTTGTCCTTTTAGGATCTATTTTTCCAAGCGTCAGTACTCCAGTTGCTGTCATTAAGTTGATCCCAAATATCGACTGCTATCCAATCACACTTGTAACCCTTGCAGTCTTCTATTCGTCTTAAAGAAGGCCATGGCATTATCCCTCTCAAAATTTATCATGTCCTTGAATATATCCTTGCATGTGGCCTCCCATAATTTCCTAACCAGTGGTGTTTGCTTGGGAGACCACTGGCATTTTCTCTATAATGAGACATTTTGAATTAATATGATAGTCTTAAACATAATTAAATTATAATATGACTCTAAACCAAATCATACCTCAAATATAGTCCACATAGATAGTTTGACCTCAGCGGGTATTTTTGACCAAGTAGACCACGGTCTGTTATAGTGTTGTCTGATCACCGAGGCAATGGTCGATTTTACACAACTCTCCTTGAAAGTTCTAAAAGAAATGAAGCGTGTTAGTGAACAATAATTTATTTCTTACTTAAATAATAGAATTATCATAATTTAATTAACTTACGTGTTTGCAACAATTGACAGTCGAAACCTGTCATTCGGATTACTCGATGTCGGTAATCCTTTCGTCTGACCTCTACCCCATTTCCTCTGCTTAGTGGCAGTATCGGTATAGGGCGAAGGATGTGATGCAGGTACCTCTGATTGCAACCCGGTGCCATCATCCGCTAAATACGTAGGTGATGGCTCATTGACGAAATATTGCGCAATGTCATCCAACGGTGGGGTAGACGATGGTAATGTGAGATCCGCCTGAGTCGCCTGACTACGTGTCGGCCGTGGCAATGGAACGAGAGTCGATGTGGACGGATGTACAGCAGAGGTAGGCACTGAGTGTGGACCCACTGTGGAGGGAGCCAGTGCAGAGGGATCCAGGGGCAATAGAGGTAATGCAGATGGGGCCCGTGGCGATGGAGCCGAATAAGGCAGGAACTGTTTCAATGGAGGCCGTAGGGAGGGAGTCGACCAAAACGACAACTGTGGTGTAGAAGACCCCGGGGACGGTCCATCAGATGCTTTGAAAGCATCCCACATTGAACTCCGTGACTTTTTTGTACTATTTTTGCATCCTCCTCCTCGCATTTTATCTGTAACATGAAAAATATGAAATTTATTACTAAATATATATTAAGAAGCATACATATATAGAATATATTATTTGAAAGATCATGCAATTACAAAATGAATAAATAATTTTAACTTTCTAATCATCATCATTCTCGTCGTTCTCATCAACATTATTGTCATTGCTGTCATCTTCAGATTGAGCTTGGGATACACAGTCAATAAAACATACCCTTCACTATGATTATAGTGATACAAGGTTTTCCTTCATGTTAGTACAATAATAAGGAGTTATTAAGTACTAATCGGATGAAGCCCATGGAACATAATGGCCATGCAAAGGAATTACAAAGACTTATAATTATGAGATCCTTATGCATCAAAACCTTGTTCCTCAAACTGTTCCTGGTCATCGTATTGCCAAGATGGGGCATTGGCAATGCTCAAAGACTAGTATATGTTAAGCCTTCTTACTTATAAAGTAAGCAACCGATCTCATATAGGATAAAGTATGGGATACTTGGGATAACATATAGGTTCTTGTCTATTGAACAAGTTCACTGAACATGACCCGCCAAGAGAACTTCATTTGGTAATATCACTCTAGTGTCTATGAAAATGTTCTCTTAGTACCAGTCGTGTAAATTAGTCCTCAGACTTGTGATACCAAGTCATCTTGTATGGAGAGTGTCATACTCAGATTCCATCACGAACGGGTCCTAAAAAGGGATGCTTTTGGTACGGTGTTATTGGGTATGACATGAACCATACGAAGATGAATGAGTGATCCAGAGAGGATTCACCACTCCTTGTGATAATGGAGACATATCTCGTTTGTTCTTGACTACAATTAACTTTATTAAGTCTTTGGCCAAAGCATGATGGATTTAGGAGAAAGTTGTTTCTCTAAATTCATAAGGTTAATCATAAGTTGCGAGGAACTAATATAGATTGATCATGAGTACACACTACACCATGCTCATGTGCTATCCGGGATATATGGTGAAAGGATCGTATTACATTGACAGGCTGGTTGCTAAAAGGAGGTTTATGCATGTCAATTCTTGGTGATATACAAGTTAATGTGTTGTGTATTGATTTTGGCATGATTTCAGTTCCTATGTTTAAAAGAAATATTATTTTCTTTATTTTGTTAAATCTGGACAGCAACTATATAATGACTTTAATCATGTTTAAAATTGTTTAAACGGTAGATTAAAATTGTTTTAATCAACAAGGATTAAAGCCATGACATGTCTTAGTAAACCTGATAAGTTTTGATGTCAAAAACATAGTTTTGAGTCAAGTTTTATAAGCTGATTTGGAGATAATATAAAATTGATTTTATAGATGTTTTAGATCTGGAAATTTTATATTATATGCTTCCATTGAAGTTACAAAATTGATTTGAGCTTAAAACGTTTAAGCAAAGTTGTTTTTGGACATGAAACGTTGTTACTACAATGCTGAAATTTTATGGACTATTTTATAGGTGTTTGCATGCCATTAAATTCGAGCATGAGTGTGGAAACGTTCCACATGTTTGCTAGGAGTTTTGGACAGCATCTAAGGTGAATATGATTCATCTATAATGGCTGGTTTAGGCATGCAACATGACTGGACAAGGTGGCAATTGTTGCTACATGCTAATAAGGCCGAACCAAAACACCAAGGAGGCAATTGTTGTCGAATTAGCTACAGTTATTAGGGGCGGTCATTAGGCTCTTTCGAGCATCTAGTAGCCACATGAAGATGGCATACAATAGTCTGATCACAGGCTGGCAGTAGCCATTCGATGGCCAAAGAGATTGCCTACGCCTAGGACACTAAGAGTTAGAGTCCTACTCTAACAAGGAAACCGTTTCCTAGTAGGAGTGTGAATCCTAAAAGTTAGGAGAAACATGTAGTATGGTTAGGTAAGAGTTACCTAATAAGACTTTAAGTTCCTAAAAGTTAGGATGGATTGCAAACTTAAAGACTTGGTATAAGACAAACATAGAAGTCCTAAAAGGCTTAGGATTTTGAGCATGCTTGAATGTTTTGTCCTAATTAAGACAAGCAACCTAAAAGTTAGGTAAAGTCCGATTTCAATATAGCCTTCTTAATTGTTAAGATGTTATTAAAAGTGTTTCAATTGATGGAACTGAAATTGCTAGAATGATTTGATAAATTGTTTCAGATTTATTTGGTGACATTTTATGCAAATAGTACACAAGATCACCAGGTGATATTGACTATGCATGTTTTTATTTCCTGCTTATAATATGATTATGTATGCATGAAGGATGGTTATGGACTAGACCTTAGTATGACTAGGAAATGTATGGTTGAATTTTCTTATTGGTATTTTATAAATAGGGCATGTGCATCCTGCCTTCTCTTTTTCAATCTGGAGTTGTAAATTCTCTTCTCATCTAACTCCCCTCGAATGTAACTCAAGGTTTCTGATAAAGCAATGTAACTTTTATATTCTTTATAGATTTAGATATAAGATAGGAAGCATAATTTATGTAAATTCCAAGTTTGTAAGGAGATATGGCGCCAACAAGAAGCAACCAAAGAGATTACCAACAAAGCTTTCGAAGACTATGTATGGTATGCCCTAGGAATTTGACCAACTAGTTTCCTAATGGCTCAAGGAAACTAGATTAGTATAAAGTCCATAATCATCCTAGTAGATTGCATGTGATAGATTTATTTTGAATTATATATATTTGCGATGAATGTAATTGAAAGAATGCTATGCATGTAAATCAAGTATTAAATCAATGAGACCTATATAAAGTTAAATGAAATCCCTCATTAAATTATATTGTGTCCACGTTACGCATGATAAGTTGCCTTCCACCATCATAACAAGATAACCAGAGTTCTGCCATTCGGAGGCTTGTTGAGTCACTCAAGGTCAAACTTATGTACGAACATGTTTGAGTTATAGAAGGTGGTTCTTACTCAACTAAGTGTTATGTAATCCGGATGCGTCAAACTTGATCACATGACATTTAGAGTCAAAGTTAGGTGAAATGCATATGATGTATTTAGGCAAAGAGTTGTCACCTAACTAGATCTAGGAGTTGCATAGAGATGTAATTGGTAAATTAAATTACCTACTTAATTAGTTTCAATATAGCTTGTTGAGTCACTCAAGGTTATACTAGAATGAAAGGGGTCCTAGCTCATTAAGAAGTTTAAAAGTTAAATTTCTTGAAATAGTATAAGAGGGCTATTATTTTGTTAAAATAATGAGAATAATCATTTAAGTATCAAAGCCTGACCTAAATGATTACTAGTTGCTATTTATTGACTGTTAATTGTTTTGATTCATAAAGGATATAAACTCTAAAATGGCAAATGCATTATCACTAAGAAGCATACTTGATGCTAATAAGTTAACTAGACTAAACTTCGTTGACTGGTTTCGCAATGTTAAGATTGTCTTGACACAAGAAAAGAAAGCTTATGTTCTTGATGAGCCCATCCCAGATGAGCCTGCTACTGATGCAACTGAGGAGGAGAGGGTGGCCTATAGAGTTCATAGAGATGATCTTATACAAGCAACATGTGTGATGTTGGCTAGTATGGAACTTGATCTCCAAAAGCAGCATGAGGCTATGAATGCTCAGGATATCATCCTTAACCTTAGAGAACTGTTCGCTAAGGAGAATCGCATTAAGAGATTTGACATCTCAAAGGAATTGTTCCAAACAAAGATGTCAGAGGGAATCCTAGTGAGGCCTCATGTGCTTAAGATGATAGGGTATATTATTCGATTGGAGCAGATAGGATGGATTATGGATCATGATCTAAGCATTGATCTAATTCTTTCTTCATTGCCTGAGAGCTATTCGCACTTTGTGTTGAACTTCAACATGAAACATTTAAAGGCAACCCTTTCTGGGTTATTGAATATGCTCACCCAGGCCGAGCAAGCCATTGTTAAGGACAAGTCATCTGTACATTTAGTCTCTTCCTCTAAACCGAAAGGTCAGAATAAAAGGAAGACTAGATGGGATGTACCTCCTGCTTCAAAGCGTTTGAAGCCTGATGATGGTGTTGCAAAGGAAGCAAAAGATAAGGATAATGCTAGTAAAGCTTGCTTCCATTGTGGGAAAACTGGTCATTGGAGGCGCAATTGCAAGGAGTACCTTGAGTCTAACAAGGGAAAGAAGCTGAAAGGAGTTTCAACTTCAGGTATAATTTGATTCACTCCTCTTGGTATATGATACCTATAATTTGGTACTAAATATGTATGACATATTGCAGGGACCAAAAGAAAGAGTAGTGAAGCTGGACCATGAAAATGGCAACCAAGTTTGATACTACATCTGAGCTTGCCGATCTTATGTCTTTTTTTTTTTAATAAGATTATTTAGTTAGGATTTATTTAGAAACATTTGATGTTTTCATTGGAATTATAGGCCAATGTTGAGGATATTTTATTTAAGTTTTTGAAACATATTGTTTTGCTGGCATAGGATGCCAAGCTTATTTAGTTTCCTTTTAAATAAATCGATTATAGAATAGTTCTATAACTTAGTCTTATATATTATACAACTTGCAAAGTATTTTGAATACCATTTAGCTTAGTGATATGGAATTCGAATTGTTATTGAATTAATGGCCATAACATCTACATATGTAGGATCTAGTGGGAGCTATTAATAACTTTTTGAATGATTAAATGTTATGATAAATTGCCATTTTTGAAAAATGCAATTAGTAGGAATCGTTCCATACTTGAAAAATTGCACGTTTATATTAAAGGTTTTTAAGGCAAACTCTTTTGTTTTGGCTTGCAAAAGGAGTTATGTTTGGATTATTAGCTACTAGCTAACAAGTAAGATTCCAATAGTTGTTTTAGATACAGATGAGCCATATGAATGGAATCTAGGCCTTGTTGTGATCCGAATTATTAACCTTGATAATGAGATTATCATGTATATGACAAAGCATATTCTCGATGCACTTAAGCTATATCCTTGTAGAGACACAATTACTAATCGAAAGAGTTCGGCATTGGATGCGTTAGTGATTGGCTTAATGCAAGTTGGAGATTGTTGGTGTATGCCCTAGAGCCAACCAGATTGAGCTTGGGATACACAGTCAATAAAGCATACCCTTCACTATGATTATAGTGATACAAGGTTTTCCTTCATGTTAGTATAATAATAAGGAGTTATTAAGTACTAATTGGATGAAGCCCTTGGAACATAATGGCCTTGCAAAGGAATTATAAAGAGTTATAATTATGAGATCCTTATGCATCAAAGCCTTGTTCCTCAAACTGTTCCTGGTAATCGTATTGCCAAGACAGGGCATTGGCAATCCTCAAAGACTAGTATATGTTAAGCCTTCTTACTTATAAAGTAAGCAACCGATCTCATACAGGTTAAAGTATTGGATACTTGGGATAACATATAGGTTCTTGTCTATTGAACAAGTTCACTGAACATGGCCCGCCAAGAGAACTCATTTGGTAATATATCACTTTAGTGTCTATGATAATGTTCTTTTAGTACCAGTCGTGTAAATTAGTCCTCAAACTTGTCAGGTCATCTTGTATGGAGAGTGACATACTTAAATTTCATCACGAACGGGTGCCAAACACGAAGATGCTTAAAGAAAGGTGTTATTGGGTATGACATGAACCATACGAAGATGAATGAGTGATCCAGAGAGGATTCACCACTCCCTGTGATATTGGAGACATATATCTCATTTGTTCTTGACTACGATTAACTTGATTAAGTCTTTGGCCAAAGAATAATGGATTTAGGAGAAAGTTGTTTCTCTAAATTCATAAGGTTAATCATAAATTGCAAAGAACTAATATGGATTGATCATGAGTAGACACTGCACCATGCTCATGCGCTATCCGGGATATATGGTGAAAAGACCATATTACACCGACAGGCTGGTTGCTGAACGGTTCTAAAAAGGTCACGCTGACTTCACAATATTTGGGTGGTCATGATGGGTTGCTAGGTCCCGTTCTTGATCTATGATAACAAGTTAATGAGATTAACTTATAATCATTGCCAACATATTGGAAACCTAGAGGGTCACACACATAAGAATATATATGAATGGATTAAACATGGTATTCTATTAAGGTAAAACTTAATGGAATAAAAGATCAATATTAAGGACTCAATTGAAGAAGTTCAATTGAGATGAATTAAGACATATTGAAATTGAGAAATCTAGGGACAATGTCTTAATGAGATAAGAGGAATCAAGAAGTCTTATCTAGTGTAGTAGTCGACTTTGACATATAGATATGCAAAGTGAATTGCGATTGACTATACTATATTAGAATAATATCATGAGATGATAATAATAGACTAATGACATGAATTGATTCATGAGGAGAAAACAAAATTTAATTGAGATTTAAATTACTTTCGTTTAGAAATTAATCTATCCAATAAATAAGCATGACAAAATTAAAAAGGGTCCAAAACGACTATTCTAATTTAGGACTGTCTACTAAGGATGGTTGGCCCAACTTAAGGCATTAAGATTGTTGAACCGTTATTATTATTAGATAATATAATGGGCCTATTGATCCATCTTAGAATTAAATAGTTTAAGTCCAAGTGGATTAATGAAAATCTTGTGCTACAAGTAACACATGGCCGACCAAGCATAGGGAGATAGGGATTATGGTGTACGCCACTATATAATCTAATTTAGAGGTTGTAGCTGCCCAAGTAAGCTCTATTCTACTTGTGATATTCTGATTTTTCTTAAGAAATAGTTTGGTTTCAAGAAGAAATAGTTTGCCTAAGAACTTCAACTTAGCGAAAGGGTGAAATCACAACCTCCCTAAGCTCCCTAAGGCTTGCCGTAATTCCTCCTATCTTGGTGTTCTTCTTGCCGCTTCTTCACCTAGTTGAGTGAGATTGCTTAAAGGAGAAAGATACAAGAATATAGACCTTTTGATTGTGATCTTAGGATCAACTTGCTAGCACAAGTGAATCGCCATACCTTAGAGAAGGATCCATTAGCTGTTCATGTGGACTAGCTCTAGTGGAGGGACAATTGTGCTTCTTGTGGTTTTGGACGAGTTGGAAGCTTTGTAGATCTTGGATTCAAGATTAGGATCTGCAACTTAAGGTTATGATATATTAAGTAGGTAACTTCTAAATCATATGGGTGATTTAATTGTTTTTGATTGTTATAAACCAATGCAAACACAAGCCTAATACTTTGGGTGCTTCTTTGTTTATTTCCGCTGCACTTTGATTATCATGTTTTTGCATGAGCCCGAGGTAGTGTATTCCCAACATTTTCTTCATCATTTGTTCTCTGAACATTAATGTTTACTTCTTCGAAATCAGCATGAACCAAAATTTGAGGATTGTCAGGATCTTCTGAATATGTTACAATGGTAGGAGTAGGCACATCCATTTGTTGATAAACCCTTTCGTTTAGATCAATTATTTCTCCTGCACGAGATCCAATGTCAAGTTTACTCCTAGCCTTTGTTTTGAACACAACCCAACAGTCTCGACGTTCTCTTCTATTCGATGGATAAGAACTGTAGTACACTTGCTGACACTGATGAGCTAAAACAAAAGGTTCATTACTAGCAAGTATTGACCTGTACATTATTTCAACAAGCCCATTATGAGGATCTACTCGAATTCCTTTATCCGTATCAAACCATTGACATTTGAAAAGTACGACCCGATTCGCACACCAAAATATTCTAACTCCACAATGTCTAACAACATTCCATAAAAGTCATGCGAAGAATCGTTATAACAGTCGTCTTTGACGTGTACACCGCTGTTCATGGTTTTTCGATTTTTTGCATAATCTAAAGTATGAAACTTGAAACCATTAACGAAATATCCAGAATAACACCAACCCATATGTCCTGGACCATAGGATAACTCAACTATACGAGATTTATGTTGACTTGAATCTTGCTGAACCTATGAATGGTGAACGGAAAACAATATTACATTCAATATCAATTATATCAAACATTAGCGGAACATAGAAATTTCCATACTTACGTAGTACCATTTTGTAAATCTACTTGAACGGACTTTCTCCAACTCACCATCAGTAATGTTCGGTGCATCCATTTTCACTATCTCATCAAACACCCTAAAAATGAATGGATACATAATGAGTTACACTAAATTTATTATATAACGTAATGTCACAATTAATATTAAAGAGAACGGCAAATCTCTTACTCAATATATGGTATGACTTCTTCGCAATTCATTAATACATATAATTCAGCTGCATCGTGTCGCAACCTAAAAAATAACGAGTCTCATCGCAAGACTTTATTATTCGTTAAGCGTGATATTAAAAAAAAACCGAGCAAAAGTCGACTTAATTCCTCTAGAAAAATGAAGGTTTTGAAAATGACCTTGAAAAAGACATGGAGTCACCACCAATCTTTTTTTAGCTAGGTGTGATCGGCCACCTATTAAAACCGGTTTTATAAAATATTTTAAAAATTAATTAAAATATTTTTAAAACAAATTTCAATTCTGCGTTTTAAACCAGAGAAATCAAAGAAACGGGTTCGGGACTCGGTTACGTGTGGGGAAGGATTAGCACCCCCACAACGCCCATATAAAATGGTACCCTATTAATCATGTGTTATCTCAAGTCTCAGTAAAAGATCGGTTTTAAATTTAGTATTTCAAGTTAATTCCCAATTTGAAGAAAAATAATTCCATTTTTTCACTTAAAATGATCCAGAATTTATAAATTCAAAATTTTCCTATATTCCCCAACAAACGTGGCCAAATATAGAAATTTTTATTAGTTTTGAAAAACTTTCCGAATCATTCTCTTTTTTTGAAAGAAAGATATTCCTTTATTAATGATAATTGATGATATTCCCTCCAGCAAACTCGGTAGTCAACTCATGAATTATTTTAACTCGGGAATATCTTTATTTTTTTATTGAAAAATCATTATCCTTTTGAAAATATTTTAAAAGATATGAATATGTATATGCATGACATAAATAAAATGACATGGAAAAATCTAAATAATATAATGCATCCTAAATGATATGATATAATTTAAATGCCTTAGCATATTCTAAATGAAATGAAATGTCCTAAGTTATATGACATATTCTAAATGAAATGAAATGACCTAAGTAACATAATATATTCTATATGAAATGTAATATCCTAAGTCATATGATATATTCTAAATGAAATGAAATGACCTAGGTAACATAATATATTCTATATGAAATGTAATATCCTAAGTCATATGATATATTCTAAATGAAATAAAATATCCTAAATGACATAATATATATCCTAAATGAAATGACCTAGGTAACATAATATATTCTACATGAAATGACCTAGGTAACATAACATATTCTATATGAAATGAAATAATTTGAATGACATGGCAAATATGAATGATATGGCATATAATTTAAATGACATGGAATAAAAAATAATGCTATCATATAATATGCATGGAAATAAAAATAAAAATAATAATGCATGAACATAGTATATGCTAAATAATATAACAAACAAAATAATTAAATAAAAAGCATAGGATATCATGAAATATTCCAAATCATATAATAAACAATATAACATAACTCAAAATCATAACAATATCATAGAAATTATCATAGCAAAAATCACATATTATATAAAATGCATGAATACGAAAAATGCAATGCATGAAAATGTATTTTTTCCTTTAATTAAGGAAATCCGTATATCTAAAAAGATATCTGATTATCCTAGGAAAATATGTCAAATTAAATATTCTAAAACCAAAATACTTTGTGATTGTTTGAAAACCATTTTGAAAAGCTTAGATTAAGAATAAAAACTGGGCTAAACCTTTTTTTGAATGGCTCTAATTTCCTAAGTTTAAAATCCGGGACTTGACCACCCTTAACCCGAGACTTAAAAAATCATTTTTAGAGTTTAAAAAGGCTTAGAAACTACCCTAAGTCAGTAGCTAAACTTCCTAATCAGCCCCCTCTAAGTAACATAGCCAAAACAGAAAAATGATTTTTCTTTAAATTCAATTCTGACTCCACTGTCCAGTTTTAAGCCACGATTTTTTAACCTATTTTTCAAAATTCAAAAAATTCTGAAACAAATACTGGAGACTTAGAACATGTAAAACTACACAGGAAAAAATCAGCTTAATTTTCTGATTAAAGATGAATGCCCAGAAAAATCGAGAAAGTACAAGTACTCGGTGAAAAAAATTGTTTTGCCAAAATACATTTTTGCCTTTGATAAAATCATTTAAAAATCAAAGTAAAAATATTTAAGACTCACAAAATGACTCACAAACAGTAGCTAGGACTTTTTGAAAGTTAGATAAAAATTGGCTAAAGTAAAAAAAAATCACAAAGGTAGAATAATCAATTTGACAAACCTTAATTTTCCACAAGTGTGCTCAAGAGAGCATGACTTTGAACCATTAATTGGCCTTAGTCATTAGTCAAGTGGCATGAACATGAAATGCATGAAAAAAATACAGCAAATATAGTGCATGAAATGCATGAGTTTAAACCTAAATGTCATGAAAAAATGCATGGCATCAATGTAGTGACCTAGACCTAAATGAACTTGCATGACATTTAATGCAACCTAGGTCTAAAATGCATGAACATGTATGGCAAAATAAACCTAACCTAACATCTAAACTATGCATGGCAATATCACAAACACAAGGCATGCTTAAACCAAAAACTCAACCAAGTATCATGTAAATGCTAATCAATCAACTAACATAGCAAAAATGCACACATGATGCTAGAATACAAGGAGTGGCCGAATGGCCTATGGTTCCTAACAAGCATGGCATTTTCACAAACACTTGGTATACTTAAACTAAATACTCAATCAAATGTCATGCAAATGCAAAACCTACCAACTAACATGGCAATAATGCAACACACAATGCAAAACACATGGAGTAGCCGAATGGCCTCAAGCTCCAACAAGCATGGCATTTTCACAAACACTTGATATACTAACATGCTCAACTAAAATATAACACTCAAATCATGCAAACACAAAGTAGAGATACTAAAAATAACAAGCATTTTCACAAACACTTGATATACTAACATGCTAAACTAAAATATAACACTCAAATCATGCAAACACAAGGTAGAGACACTCACAAGCATTTTCACAAACACTTGATATACTAAATATAGAACATCAACAAATTTAAACATTATGAAAACGAAAAATTAAAAATGCAAGAACATGATATTTAAATCATAAATGGCAACAAACAAAGCAACCAAATTAAAATATGACTCAAGTATATGAAGTAGAATAACACATAAAACATCAAGATTAAATAAAATAACATGAATAACATGATAAATTAAAGCAAAAAACTGCATCAATAATACAAATGTAGGCCATTCGGCCATGGTGAGGAAGTAAAGAAAAATGTAAAAAAAAATTGTTTTAAGAAAAAGATGAAGAAAGAACTTAAAATGAAAGTAAAAAAAAAAAAACACTTATTTAAAAAGAAAACTCACCAAATGATAATCAAAATAGCAAAAATAAGAATGGAACATCAAGAAAGTGCAAGAGTTGGTGCTCAAGAGCAACTTGAAGAAGCTATATTTCAAGCTTTATCTTTTCAAACTTTCCTTTCTTTTCTAAACTTTTTTCTTTTTGCTTTCAACCAAGGAGAGAAAAACTAAGCAAAAACAAAGAGAAATCAGAAAAATAAAGTGAAGGAAAATCAATTCTGTCCCCTCCCTTAAGGCTGGCCGAATACCCCTCTCTCTCATGGAAGGATGTTGTCATTTTTTTCCAACCAATTTTCCATCCAATGGCTAGTAATTCAAGGTGAAAATATCATTAAATTGTCACCCTTAGATTAGCATATCAGCTGTCCATAATTACAGCTGTTCAAGAATAATGTTGACACTCTCCTTTGGCCTATGTGGCTTAATCACAATGGCTTGATCAAAAAGAATCTCTAATTAACTCTTAATTCTTAGCCATTTGATTGAAAAATCAGAAGCTTCCTCCTTCCTTTGGGCCTTGGCAGGCCAGCACTTATCTTTTCCAGCCCAAGTCTGATTTTTTGAAAGGCCAAAATAAGCCCTTTTCGGTTGCTTGGGTGAAATGACCGTTTTGCCCCCCGAATGCAAATAAATGTCGAACGGACTCCAAATTCAAATTTTATTTTTTTAATACTTTCAAAATAATAAAGTATTGAATTCTTGAATTTTTCAAAATTTTTCGAGTCTGTTTGCTATTTATTTGGATTTTTTCTTCCAAAAATGCCCTTTTATGCCCCCACATTTTACCATTTTTTAAACGAGCTCCGAATCAAGATTTTTCTTCACCAATATCTTCCAAATAATTTAAAAGTGTGATCTGGAAGTTTTCATAATTTTTGGAGCTCATTTGGTATTTTTTCGGGATTTATCTGCTTGAATTACTACATAAGGGCTCGGGATTTGGCCATTTTGCAAACGAACTCCAAATCAAGATTTTCTTTCGCCAATCTCTTCCAAATAATTTAAAAATGAGATTTGAAAAATTTCAGAATTTTTGGAGTTAATTTGCTATTTTTCTGGGATTTATCTTCTTGAATTATTGTATAGGAGGCCCGGGATTTGGCCATTTTGTAAACGAACTCCGAATCAAGATTTTATTTAGCCAATATCTTCCAAATAATTTAAAAATGAGATTTTCAAATTTTCAAAAGATTTGGAGCTCATTTGCTATTTTTTCGGGATTTTCCTTCTTGAATTACAGCATAAGAAGCCAGGGATTTGGCCATTTTGCAAACGAACTCTGAATCAAGTTTTTCTTTCACCAATATCTTTCAAATGATTTAAGAATGAAATTTGCAAATTTTCAGAATTTTTGGAGTCCATTTGCTATTTTTCCCAAATTTTCCAATTTTGCCCTTTTGCCTCTAAAACCCGATTTTGCTCAAAACAAGTCCGATTTTTAGATTTTCTTCAAGCTGATCCTTGGGCTATCCCTTTTTAATCATTCCTTATCCATTGAGGGCTTTAGTCTTACCAAGTCGGGCCATTTCTGTAAATCTTCTCGATTTCACCGAAATCCACAAAAACCCTAATTCTCGGTTTTCTTCCGGATTGACTTTTCTTTCAATTTTTCTTTCAAGTGACTTCTTCGTTACCCGTAGTCAGTGCTTATCTTTCATTTGGAACCTTCAATTTTGACCAATTTGATCGTTTAAGCACTTTTCCCCAAATTTCTCGGATTAGGGTTTTCTTTCTATTGAATCTCCGTAACCCAACTTTCGAACTCCATATCTTTTGATGTAGACCTCGGATTATCAAAATTCAATTGAACTTCAAATCTTGATTTTGAAAGTGGGTTAACTTTTTCAGTAGTTGACTTTCTGGGCTTGACTTTTTCGAGGTTGACTTTTTTAGGGGTTAACTTTTTTTTAGTTTGACTTTTTATGCTCACCCTCTTAAACTAAGTCTCGGAGTACCACCTGCATGATGAAAAAAGTCTTTTTACATTCGAAAACATCAATTTAGGAAGAAAACATACCTGTTTTAGTGGTCCGGACAAAATTAGGAGTCTACACATCGTACTCATCGTGCTCTATGTAACGAGCCTTCATTTTTTTTCGGACCAAAAGATCTCCCTTCATGTGTGAAAATTGAGAGTCGTCCCATGGGATCGACATCTCCTCCATCATCATTTTGGGACACTAGGATAAATATTATTTCAACATTTGGTTCAAAATATAAGGTGCAGAACGATGAAATTTCTTCCATTATATACGCCTCAACTATTGACGCTTCAACACATGCGAGATTTTTCACTTTTCTCTTTAGATGATGTAGAAATCTAAGAATCAGAAACGAATACTAAATTAACAAATGTTCAATTCAATAAACTTTCTAATCAAAAAGATTACGTACATTCTTTATTAATTACATTTCGAATGGATACATCCATCGACAATGGACCGGTCCACCAATTTTTGCCTTATAAAGTAGGTGAATAGACAAATGTTGCATTGAATCAAAAAATGTTGGAGGAAATATTTTTTCCAACTTGCAAATGGTCTCAACAATTTTGGTTTCCAACAACTCCATCTGGTCCACATGAATTTCTGTAGAGCATAGGTCTCTAAAAAATTGAGGTAGCTCCGTAATTGCATACGAAATAGTGTTAGGTACCAAATCTATAAACGCAATTGGTAGCAACCGCTGCATAAAAATATGACAATCATGACTTTTCATGCCATAGAACCTCCCATCAACCACATTTGCACAACGGCCAATATTCGAGACAAATCCATCAGGAAGTCGTAATTCTTTTACCTATGCACAAACTCGTTTTTGATCTTCTCTGTTTAATGTGTAACTGACTTTAGGCTTGTATGTTTTTCCATTGCTTTCCACTAATTCTAATTCCGACTGTTTGTAAAGCAATGCTAAATCCATTCTAGCCTTTATATTATCTTTTGTTTTGCCCTTGACATCCATCATTGTGTTGAACACGTTATCAAACACATTTTCTCAATATGCATCACATCTAAATTATGCCGAATGAGATTGGTATGCCAATAAGGTAACTCCCAAAAAATACTATTTTTCGTCCAATTATGACATTCTCCAAATCCAATCAACTTCTGTTCACATAATTTACTCCCAAACGTGATATTCGGAATGCAATCTATCCTTTCCAGAATTGCCTCATCGGATAATTGCTCAATTGGAGAGCCAGGCTCAAGTCTTCGACAAAATGTATCTCTTTGTCTTCTAAAAGGATGATTTAAAGGCAAGAATTATCGATGACAATAAATAAATAAAAAAACATGGTTTCTTGCCGTAATGCAATCTGAATGACTTAACTTCTTCCATACAATAAGAACAAGCCAATCGTCCGTGTGTTCTCCATGCTGATAACATGCCTTAAGCATGGAAGTCATTAATTGTCCATAACAAATCAGCTCTTAATATAAAATTTTGTTTCCTATACCCATCATAACTCGGAACATCATGATTCCACAACAATTTCAGCTCATCTATCAATGGTGTAAGGAAAACATCAATACTCCGTGATGTATTATTCGGACCCGAAATTACCATATTAAGAATTAAATATGGTTTCTTCATATACATCCATGGTGGTAAATTATATACACAAAGCATTACCGGCCAACAAGAGTACGGTTTTGCTCCATGAGTAAACAGACAAACCCATCTGCACACAAATCTGACATTTCGAGATTCCACTACAAAAGACGGATGCCTGCAATTGAAGTCTTGCCATGCTTCACCATCAACAGGATGACTCAACACTCCATCATCCCTTCTGTTATGCGCATGCCATGTCATATTCTCAGCTGTTACCGTTGACATATATAATCTTTGAAGTCTCGGAATCAATGGAAAATAACGAAGAATCTTATAAGGAATTCTCTTCGACTTTATAACACTTGATTTGCTTGGTTTATAACGAGGATGGCCACATACGGAACAAAATTCTAAGTGAACCGAGTCGTTATAAAACAACATGCAATTGTTGTTGCATGCATGTATCTTCTGATAGTGAAGTCCAAATTTGGCCATCTTTTTCTTCATTCGGTAAAAATTATCAGGTAAATTATAACTTTCTGGCAACATCCCTTTTATCATAATCATCAAATGATTGAAACACGATTCACTCATGTTAAATTCAAACTTCACATTTAACAGTTTTGACGCAACAGATAAAGTTGTATGTTTTCTACATCCTGACCACAACGATTCATCTGCTTCATTCAACAACGAATAAAAGTTTCTTGAACTTAAATTCGATTGATCATCTTGAACCATTGTCTCATCAACATTGTAATTACCACCAACACCATGATTCGGGATTAGAGCATCCATAACCATTCTAGCATAAGGATTATCTCTTTCAACGTCACTTCTCGTCTCGATTTTATCATTATGCATCCTTGATGACTGACCTTGATAACTTTCACCATGTGCATCCCAAATATAGTAATTCTCCTTAAACCCTCTATAATACAAGTGTTTACGCACATCATCAATTTCTGCAAACCGATTATTCTGACACTTCACACATGGGCATCTAATTCTATTATCCTTTACGTACTCGCTGTGAGCATATGCAAAACCTAAGGATTCTTCAACTCCATTCAAATACTCATTACTAATATATTGAGCGTCGTCCAACTGCCTATACATCCAAGATTTATGATGCTCCATTGTCTAAGCCTATGTAAACTATCAACAATATAATAACACAATAAACACAATGAGACATTATACAATTTCATAACTAATAATTATTTTATAAACAATTATTGGTAGAATTTGTTTAAGTTTTATATAAGTAACATGTTGTAGACAATTATTTTATGTGTTTATTTCGACACAATGTTAGGTAATATTGTCCATTTTAGCATTTCTCTCTTGAATAATTATAAAAATTATAACAAATCAAACAATTATAACAAATCAAATAATTTTAATGGACAATTATAACAAATAATTATAACAAATCAAACAATTATAACAATTATAACAAATCAAACAATTATAACAAATCAAATAACTTTAATGGACAATTATAATAATTATAACAAATCAAATAAATATAACAATTATAACAAATCAAACAATTTTAATGGACAATTGTAACAATTAATTATAACAATTATAACAATCAAATAACTATAACAAATAGACAATTTTAACAATATTTTTTAAACTATTTTATCAATTTTTGAATTTTACAAATAAAATGAACAAAAATTGAATCTTACAGCTTGGGACGGCGAAGGCGATGGTCGAAAGACAAAGACGCGCGGTGGCTCACTGGTCAGACGGCGTAGGCACTGCGGTCAGACGGCGGGGGATCCTGTAGGCCATTTGTAAATTTTTTTTTGTTAAAAACAAGAAATAAAGAAAGAAAACGGAAAGAGAAAAGATACCAGGCACGCGGTGGTCGGACGACGAATGCACGGCAGTCGAAAGGCGGGGGGAATTGGAAGGGTCTCAGGTAGGGGACCAGAGGAAGAGAAAACAAAAAGAGAGAAAATGGCAGAAGAAAGAAAGAAAGAATAGGGAAGAAGAAGTCTCGGGCATTGTTATGCCCGAAACTATCACCGACAGAATCCCACTATTACTGACGAAATTTCAGTCGGTAATACTTTTGGAGAAATTTCAAATTCCATCTATCGGTAATATAGTATTACAGACGGAAATTCCGTCGGTAATAGTGGGATTTCGTTGGTGATATATTACCGACAGAGTGTCCGTCGGTAGTATTTATAGATAGAAATTCGGTATCACCGACGAAAATTCCGTCGGTATTTGTTTTTGACCGTTCACTTTTCTCTCATTCATTAAATTTTTATCAAATTAGCATTTATTAAATTTCAAAATCCGTGGAATTTTATTACTGACGGAATATCCATCGGTAATACGCCTATTTCGTCAGTAATATATTATCGACGACTAATCCGTCGGTGATATTTATCGATGAAATACTCGTATTATCGATGGATATTTGTCGGTAATTGTTTCTGACCGTTGAGTTTTATTTACTGTTTTTTTATTAAATTTGTAATAAATTTTTATTTATTAAATATCAAAATCTGTGCCTTTTTATTACTGACGGATAATTCTGTCGGTGATAATAGTAACTCCGTTGGTAATAATTTTGCGGGAATTTAAGCCGTTCCCGCCAAAGAATTACCGACGAAAATTAGAGACGAAAATATTCGATCGTTAATATTCGGTCGGTAATAGCCAATTTTCGTCGGTAATTCTAAAAAAATCCGTCGATAATGTGCAAAAACATTACTGACGAAATTCCGTCGGTAATTCTAAAAATTCCGTCGCTGAAGAAGTTTTCGCTGACAGAAGTATTCTGTCGGTAATTTGACGTCCTCTTGTAGTGAATTCACTGAATATTATTTCTCCTCCTTCTCGGTTCTGCATACTATCTTTGAGATAGACTTTCTTTTTTTCCTGTTCGCTGAGTTGCTTCGAGTGTGCCCTCTAAAGCAACGTTATCGAGGAGGCCTGAGAGACGATTTGCATATAATCTGCAAGCACCTTAGAGGCAGGCAAAATTCGTTTTAAGATCAGAGGTTCTACCTTGACTCGATATTTATTTTTTCAAATCAATTCTGTAAGTGTTCTTTATATTCGGTTTTGTGTAATCTGTTATTACATGCAAGTTCAAGTTCAAGTTCGTATATATTTTTCGAGTATTACAATTTCAAGTGAGTAGCATTTATTTATTTATTTCTTTGTTTATACTATATTTTAAATTATTAAATACATATTATTATATTACGAATATCAATCTTAAGACGAATTTTTATTGTTATTCTGTTTTAATAGTTTATTCTTTACTGTTTAATGAATATATATTATTATTGCATTATTAAGCATTAAGCATTTGCTACTGTATCTTGTTACATATATAAACGTCATTCATTGTTATATATATATATATATATATATATATATTTTGAAAGTTTATGAGATATATGTTATTATATATATACGTTGTTATATATATTGTTTAATGTTATAATATATCGCTGCTGTATTATATATATATATATTGTTCGTTTAATATATATACGTATATACTAATATATACATACTGTATTATATTTGTTATGATATATACTTTGATATATACATTGATATATATATATATATATATTTACTGTTAATATATATATAATGTGAACGTTTTACATATTCTGAACGTTAAATACATTACTTTATATTAGTAGTGTTATTATATTTGTATAAACTGTTACAAGTTGATCCTGTTATTTTGAATAACAGATGGTCGAACGATCTACCGGTAATGTTAATGCGCCTGTAGCGCTACAACCTCTGCATGTCACACATGGTGAGAGACTCGAGAAGTTCAGTGGTCTGGACTTCAAACGATGGCAGCAAAAGATGTTCTATCTGACCACCCTCAACCAACCAGGTTTTTATGGGAGGAGGCCTCAACTCTCAAAGAGGGAGAGACTGATCCTACGACTGTAGCCTCGATGAAAGCATGGAAGCATTCTGACTTCCTATGCAAGAACTATATCCTCAACGGATTGGACAACATGTCATACAACGTGTATAGCCCAATCAAGACAGCTAGAGAGCTGTGGGAGTCTTTAGAGAGAAAGTACAGAACCGAGGATGCCGGCACGAAGAAATTTATGGTTGGTAGATTTCTGAAATACAAGATGATGGACTCCAAAATCGTGATCAGTCAAGTCCAAGAGTATCAGCTGATCCTCCATGAGATTACTGTCGAAGGAATGATTCTTAGTGAATCATTTGAGACGGCGGCTTTGATAGAAAAATTACCATCTTCGTGGAAGGATTTCAAGAACTATCTGAAGCACAAGAGAAAGGAGATTGTAGACACCTAATTTTGTCCGGACCACTAAACAGGTATGTTTTCTTCCCATATTGATGTTCCCAAGTGTAAAAAGACTGTTTTCATCCTGCAGGTGGTACTCCGAGACTTAGTTTAAGAGGGCGAGCACAAAAAGTCAAACTTGAAAAAAAGTCAACCCCGAAAAAGTCAACCCCGAAAAAGTCAACCCCAGAAAGTCAACTACTAAAAAAGTCAACCCACTTTCAAAATCAAGATTTTAAGTTCAATTGAAAAATGGCGAAAGAATTTTGATAATCCGAGGTCTACATTGAAAGATATGGAGTTCGGAAGTTGGGATTTGGAGATTCAGTAGAAAGGAAACCCTAATCCGAGAAATTTGGGGAAAAGTGCTTAAACGATCAAACTGGTCGAAATTGAAGGTTCCAAATGAAAGATAAGCACTGACTACGGGTAATGGAGAAGTCACTTGCAAGAAAAACCGAAAAAAAAAGTCAATCCGGGAGAAAACCGAGAATTAGGGTTTTTAGTGGATTTCGGTGAAATCGGGAAGAATCACAGAAATGGCCCGAATTGGTAAGACCAAAGCCCCCAATGGATGAGGAATGATTAAAAAGGATGGCCCAAGGCTCAGATTGAAGAAAATCTGAAAATCGGACTTGTTTTGAGCAAAACCGGGTTTCGGAGGTTAAAGGGTAAAATTGGAAAAATTTGGAAAAAATAGCAAATGGACTCCGAAAATTATGGAAAATTTGTCAATCTCATTCTTAAATCATTTGAAAGAGATTGGAGAAAGAAAATCTTGATTCCGAGTTCGTTTGCAAAGTGGCCAAATCCCGGGCTTCTTATGCAGTAATTCAAAAAGATAAATCCCGGAAAAATAGCAAATGGACTCCAAAAATTCTGAAATTTGGCAAATCTCATTTTTAAATTATTTGGAAGAGATTGGCGAAAGAAAATCTTGATTCCGAGTTCGTTTGCAAAATGGCCAAATCCCGGGCCTCCTATGCAGTAATTCAAGCCGATAAATCCCAAAAAAATACCAAATGAGCTCCAAAAATTATGAAAACTTCCAGATCACACTTTTTAATTATTTTGAAGAGATTGGTGAAGAAAAATCTTGATTTGGAGCTCGTTTAAAAAATGGTAAAATGTAGGGGCATAAAAGGGCATTTTTGGGAAGAAAAAATCCAAATAAATAGCAAACGGACTCGGATAATTTTGAAAACTTCCAGAACTCAATATTTTATTATTTTGGAAGTATTAAAAAAAGAAAAATTGAATTTGGAGTCCGTTTGATATTTATTTGCATCCGGGGGGCAAAATGGTCATTTCACCCAAGCAACCGAAAAGGGCTTTTTTGGCCCTTCAAAAAAATCAGAGTTGGGCTGGAAAAGAGAAGTGCTGGCATACCCAAGCCCAAAGAAAGGAGGAAGCTTCTAATTTTTTTTTTTTTTAATCAAGTGGTAAAAATCAAGAGTTAGTTAACCATTCTCTTTGATCAAGCCATGGTGATTAAACCACATAGGTTAAGAAAGATGTCAACATTATTTTTGCATAGCTGTAATTTGAGAGGGCTGAGATGCTAATCTAAAGGTGGTAATTTCATGACTTTTCATCTTGAATTATTGGCCATTTGATGGAAATTAGGTTACACAAAAATGACAACATCTTGGAGGCTATATAACCATGCATTAAGGCTAGCCCTAAGGGGGGGAGGCAGATTTTGTTTTTTCTTTTCCATTTTGGCTGATTTCTCTTAGTTTTTCTTAGTTTTTATCTTCTTGGTTGAGAGCAAAAAAAAGAAAAGTTTAGAAAAAAGGAAAGTTTGAAGAGAAAAGCTTGAAATATTAGCTTCTTGAGGTTGCTCTTGAGCACCAACTCTTGCACTTTCATTTTCTATTCTTATTTTTTGCTATTTTAATCTCTACTTGGTGAGTTTTCATTTTAAAATAATGTTTCTTGTTCTTTCTTCATTTCCTTTCTTAAGTATATTTTTTTTTACATTTTTGTTTTTACAATAAACTCACCATGGCCAAATGGCCTACATTATTTATTTTAAGTTGTTGTTTCGATTTATTTTACCATATTGTTTATGCTATTTTCTTTGTTTTTGATGTTTTAAATGTTATGTTATTTCATGTTCTTGAGTTATATTTTAATTTGGTTGCTTTGTTTGTTGCCATTTATGTCTTAGATATCATGTTTTTGCATTTTTAATTTTCTGTTTTCATGTTGTTTAAATTTGAGCATGTTGTAAAGTTAGCATATTAAGTGTTTGTGAAAATGCTTGTGTGATTCTTTGCATGATTCTTGTTTTATATCATAGTTGAGCATGTTTTAGATTTAGCATATTAAGTGTTTGTGAAAATGCTTGTGTGATTTTTGTGTTATGACTTAGTTTTTCATGCTAGTATGCCAAGTGTTTGAGAAAATGCCATGCTTGTTGGAGCTTGAGGCCATTTGGCTACTCCATGTGTTTTGCATTGTGTGTTGTATTTTTTGTCATGCTAGTTGTTAGGTTTTTGCATTTGCATGATATTTGGTTGGATTTTTGAATTAAGCATGCCTTGTGTTTGTGAAAATGCCATGCATGTCTTAGGTCTAGGTTACATTAAATGCCATGCAAGTTCATGTTAGGTCTAGGCCATATTATTTATGTCATGCATTTTCCTTACATTTAGGTTTAGATCCATGCATTTCATGCATTATGTTTGCTGCATTGTTTCATGCATTTCATGTTCATGCCACTTGAATAATGACTTGAGCCAATTAATGGTTCAAAGTCATGCTCTCTTGAGCACACTTGTGGAAAATTAAGTTTGTCAAATTGATTATTCTACCTTTGTGATTTTTTTTACTTAGCCAATTTTTATCTAACTTTCAAAAAGTCCTAGCTACTGCTTTCAAGTCATTTTATGAGTTTCAAATATTTTTATTTTTATTTTTAAATGATTTTATCAAAGACAAAAAAAAATGTGTTGGCAAAGCAGTTTTTTTTCCACCCAAAACTCGTACATCTTCGATTTTTCTGGGAATTCATCTTTGATCAGAAAATTAAGCCAATTTTTTCTCATGTAGTTTTATATGTCCTGACTCTCCAGTATTTTTTTTAGAATTTTTGGAATTTTGAAAAATAGGGTAAAAAATCGTGGATTAAAACTGGACAGTGGAGTCAGGATTGAATTTAAAGAAAAACAAAGCAGTTTTTTCTCCTCCAAAAACTCGTACATCTCTGATTTTTTTGGGAATTCATCTTTGATCAAAAAATTAAGCCGATTTTTTCTCGTGTAGTTTTAAATGTCGTGAGTCTCCAGTATTTTTTTTAGAATTTTTGGAAATTTTTAAAATAGGGTAAAAAATCATGGATTAAAACTGGACAGTGGAGTCAGAATTGAATTTAAAGAAAAACAAAGCAGTTTTTTCTCCTCCAAAAACTCGTACATCTCTGATTTTTCTGGGAATTCATCTTTGATTCGAAAATTAAGCCGATTTTGTTTTCGTGTAGTTTTACATGTTTTGAGTTTCCAGTATTTTTTTTAGAATTTTTGGAATTTTTAAAAATAGGATAAAAATTTGTGGATTAAAACTGGACAGTGGAGTCAGAATTGAATTTAAAAAAAAACAATTTTATGTTTTGGTTAATTTACTTAGAGTGGGCTGATTAGAAGGGTTAGCTACTGACTTAGGGTAATTTCTAAGCCTTTTCAAACTCTAAAAATGGTTTTTCAAGTCCCGGGTTAAGGGTAGTCAAGTCCGGATTTTTTAAACTTAGGAAATTAGAGCCATTTTAAAGAAATTAGCCCAGTTTTTATTTTTAATTCAAGCTTTTCAAAATTGTTTTCAAACAATCACAAAGTATTTTGGTTTTAGAATATTTAATTTGACATATTTTCCTAAGGTAGCCGGATATCTTTTTAGATATACGGATTTCCTTAATTAAAGGAAAAAAATACATTTCATGCATTGCATTTTTATATTCATGCATTTTATATAATATGTGATTCTTGCTATAATAATTTCTATGATATTGTTGTTATTTTGATTTATATTTTTTGATGTTACATGGTTTATTATATGGTTTCGAATATTTCATGATATCCTATGCTTTTATTTAGTTATCTTTATTTAGCATATACGTATTCATTTATTTTAAATGTTTTCAAAAGATAATGGTTTTCAATAAAAATAAAGATATTCCCGAGTTAAAATAATTCATGAGTTCTCTACCGGGTTTGCTGGAGGGAATATCATCAATTATCATAAATAAAGGAATATCTTTCTTTCAAAAAAGAGAATGATTCGGAAAGTTTTCCAAAACTAATAAAAATTTCTATATTTTGCCACGTTTGTTGGGGAATATAGGAAAATTTTGAATTTATAAATTCTGGATCATTTTCAATAAAAAAATGAAATTATTTTTCTTTAAATTGGGAATTAACTTGAAATACTAAATTTAAAACCAACTTTTCACCGAGACTTGAGATAACACACGATTAATAAGGTACCGATTTATACGGGCGTTGTGGGGGTGCTAATCCTTCCCCACACGTAACCGACTCCCGAACCCGCTTCTTTGATTTCTCTGGTTTAAAACGCAGACTTGAAATTGGTTTTTAAAATGTTTTAATTAATTTTTAAAATATTTTATAAAACCGGTTTTAATAGGTGGCCGATCACACCTAGCTAAAAAAGATTGGTGGCGACTCCATGTCTTTTTTAAGGTCATTTTCAAAACCTTCATTTTTCTAGAGGAATTAAGTCGACTTTTCCTCGTTTTTTTTTAATGTCACGCTTAACGAATAATAAAGTCTTGCGATGAGACGTCGTTATTTTTTTAGGTTGCGACAGCTTGGCGACTCCGCTGGGGACATATTAGAGAGTCAGGCCTAGATTTAGTCATGTGTTATCAAAGTCTCGGTTTTGTTGGTTTAATTGGTATTTAATTTTAATTCCCACATTTTTTTTAATAAGGAGAATTTTGAAAATAATAAAATGTTTTTAAATATGTTCATACTCATGTGCATGCATTTTATTTTTGTTCTCTAGTTATTTAAGGTTGTATATTATAATTGCTTGTCGGTTAATGCGTTACACTATTCTTGAATGTTTTAATTGCTAGGGCATTTAGAATAAGGTTTGTAGAATAGGTGGTGAAAGGTTTATTATTCCTCCACACACACTACACGTGCATTTGCATAACATGAATCCTATACCCGGGTTCCGTCCTTTTAAGTGGGAGTAAAGTAACTACGCCTTCGTGATTGATCCTCCGTATGGGCTAGTGAAACACTTTCGGAGTATAAAGTACCTAATGCCTTCGTGATGATCCTCCGCATGGGCATAGGAAAATATACTCTAACGAATTGAACCCGTTTTTATCGGGGTGCCTTACTAGCCTTCACCGGCGACAGTGAGGAACAATTCGGAGCCTTAGAACCGATTCACCCTCATATAGTGAACCTAGGCGAAGCCATGCCGGATTTCCGTTAGATATACCGAAAATAGGAACACATAGAGGGACAGTTCTAAACCTTTTGTTACCTATTTTACACTCCGAATAAGTGTGGTAGATCGGGCAACGATGTACGTACATCGCCCGTAATAAATGTGATACTCCGCCTCGAAGACATTGTGATGCCTAAATAAGCAGATATTGCTGGGGCAGATGTTCATTAGCTGTTTTTTTTTAAAAAAAAAAAAAAAAAAAAAAAAAAAATCTTTTTTCAAGCATTTTGCATGTTGCACATTTCATACATGTGTGAATAGAGCATGTACATTTTTGGTTGTGTTATTGATCTCATTCTTTGCAATAAACAGTTGGTAATTTCATTTGATGATTTCATAAAACAGGTAGTGTCACATGAACATTTGCATATGGTACCATAGTGGGATCCACCCTGAAATTCTTTTGAAAATAATGTGATTGGTTTTTCATAAATAAATAAAAAAAACACAAAAAAAAAGCATGTTAAAAAAAAATCATAAATTAGGAGGCAAATCTTGCATAATGAGATTTTTGAATAATCAAGATTTAGGTCCTACCAATTTCGTGTAATCATTGGTTAATTTATTTGTGTCATTTTGACATCGTGTTACAGTCATAACATGCATGATTATTCATTGTAGAATACATTTGTGATATACATGGTCATTCTTTGTACCTACCTTTGTATTAATTCATTTATTCTTAGCATGTATCATTTTGACATCATAGCATGCATGGTCATTCATTGTAGGACACGTTTATAACATGCATAGTCATTATCTGTATATACCTGGCATTAGATTGCATTCATAGCATACATATCATCATAATTTCTCTGTATATGTTCATGCATTAACCATCAGTTTGTTCATGCACATAGGAATAGAGCATGTACATTCATAATCTTAATCTCATGACATTTTCATTTGCATGAAAGGGGTTCAAGATATGAGGAATGAATCGGAGGAACGATTGGGTGCTTTGGAACACAATCAAGATGAATATGGACATGAAATACGAGAGGTGAAGGAACAACTTGCCAAATTGCTGAAAATGGTTGAGGATATGGGTAACAGTAAAGGTGAACTTTCTCAGGGCTTCGCATCATCTTCGGATCAACCAAAACCATTAGGTCCAGAACATACAATCCTTGCTGGATCCTGCACTTGTCAATGCCACAAAGGTTGCAATCCTGATGAAATTGTGGACAAAATCATGAAAATAATTAAACATGAAAGCCTGATACCAAAGACAGAAACCTCGAATCCAGTACCATACCTGCAAACTGTTCTAGGTCCAAACCAGTATCCCCACCCTACTATGGTCCAATCGTCCATTGGGACGACCACTACGGGATTCCTGAATCCCACTCCATCGTTACCAACTACCAGTTCATACTATTTCCCTCATCAATCACCTTATCCAGTACCTGGGATAGGAACCTCGAGCTATGTACAACCTCCAAAGGCCCCGTGTCCAAATCCATACCCTTACCATGCTGTTCCGCCACATCCCCATGTAAACACTCCGGTTCGAACCTTAGTGCCACCACCAAGTGCCCCAACTCCTAGACCATGTGTGACTAAGAAACGATCCCAGAATAAGACCCAAATGCATTTTGATCCCATTCCAATCAGCTACCAAGAGCTCCTCCCTATACTGATCCAAAATCACATGGTTGCCTGTGTCCCATTGAAACCCCTGTTACCACCATATCCAATGTGGTATAATCCAAATGAAAGATGTGATTATCACTGTGGAATTGTTGGCCATAGCATCGAAGATTGTATAGCAGTCAAAAGGAAAGTGCAAGCTCTCATAGATGCCAAGTGGTTGGATCCAACGACACTGATTGATAAAGGACTGGGAAAACGCCATTAGGATTGGGAGATTTACAGCATTGAGGTGGAAAGACTTTGGTCTTATATGATGTAATAGGATTTCACTTTTTCAGTAGCCGGTTCTTATAGCCTTAGGATGCTAGGAAGAATAAAGTGCTTGTAAAGACAGTTTTAACTACTACTCAAATTTTGTAAAACATGGTTTATACCATTGTGAACATTGATATGGGAATGAATTGAGTATGCTTCAAATTTATAAGATGTTGATGATTAAGTCCTCCGATTCTTATTTCCTCCGTGATATCTTCCCCTTTGCATTTTGCATCCCATCAATTATTTGTCAGGTTGCATTCATGCATTCATAATCAGCATGATTTTTCTGTATATATCCATGCATTAATTTGCTTATTACATACATCATGATTAGCATTAGGTCACATTCATGACACACATGGTTAGCATGATTTTCTTTGTATATACTCTGTATCAATCATTCATTGTTTGCATAATTGACACCGTGTTGCATTCATAGTGTATGTGATCATTTATTGGGAAACATGCTAAAATACATGATCAGTCATTGCATATATTCATGTGTTGATCTGTTTATTCTTTGTTTGCAACATGTTGGCATTGTGATTGCATTTATCACATATATGGTCAGCATGTTTCCATTGTACATATCCATACATCATATTGTTTAGGCTTCACATGCATGAAATTGCATTCATGGCTCATTCATCACGACATACATTTGGGGAAAATAAAATAGAAGTTGGCTTGGCTTTAGGAGTCTTTGAAAGAATTTCCATTTCAAATCAGAAGAAGTACTGAGTACACTTTTAATACAGGCCGGTGCTATGGAGGATGAACAAGTTGCCCGAATGGAAAAAATGGAAAGGGAACAGAGAGAATTGCGAGAACAGCTAGCAAAATCTCAAGCAGAATCTAAGGATCAGATGACTAAACTGATGGAGCTAATGTCTGCTGTAATGAAGGGAAAAGGATACACCGAAAACTTTGTCGCCGGAGAAGGGTTAGAGGTACAAAAGGGCCAAGATGAGGTAGCAATAAGTGATGCCCAGAACACTGTTAACCCCGTCAATGTCCTAAAATCAGATGATCCGGCTGAACAGGAAAAGTTGAAAAGGGTTGCAGTAAATGAGGTTGAGTTGGCAGATTCCCAAGGGAAATATCAGTTGTTAGATGAAAGGCTCCGGGCAATAGAAAGAAAAGATGTATTCGGGAGTGTGGAGGCGAAAGAACGATGCTTGGTCCTCGATTTAGTCATTCCTCCTAAGTTCAAGATCCCTGACTTTGTGAAATATGACGGGACGACCGATCCATCAGCCCACATCACTATGTTCTGCCGAAAGATGACAAGTCAGATAGATAATGATAAGCTTTTGATTCACTGCTTTCAGGATAGCCTCAGCGGGTCCGCAATTAGGTGGTATAGTCAGTTGAGCAAGGATCAGATTCGCTCTTGGAATGATTTGGCTGGGGCTTTTCTAAACCAGTACAAGCATATGACCGACAAGACACTTGATCGTCTCACTTTGCAAAATATGGAGAAAAAAGCTACTGAGAGCTTCAAAGAATATGCACAACGGTGGATGAGCCTGGCTGCCCAAATACAACCGCCCTTGACACAAAAGGAAATCACTATCCTTTTTGTGAATACACTGCACGCCCCGTACTATGACAGACTTGTCGGCAATGCTTCGAAGAATTTTGCGGACATGGTAATTTCAGGGGAGATGATTGAGAATGCTATCAAGAATGGGAAACTTGAAAGAGAAGGAACATCCAATACCGAGAGAAATAAGGCACCAAGAAAGAAAGAGGAAGATGTCCAAACTATGGAAGATTTCATCCCATATTCCCAATTTCCCTCATACCAATCATGTTACCCTACTGAGGTATCTCCAAGCCTTTATCCTTACCTACCTACCCAAACACCTAATCCTATACCAGCCCTTGCAACAAGGCCTACTTCTAGAAAACGACCGCGAGAAAATCAAGAAAGAATTCCAATCCCCATCCCTGACTTACTGCCATTACTAATAAAGAATCAGTACCTTACCCCGGTACCTTTGAAAATAGCTCCGAATCCATCAGCAAGGAGTTATGACCCTGACAGCAAGTGTGATTATCACCTAGGGGTAGTTGGGCATTCAACTGAAAAATGCAGACAACTGAAGGAAATGATTGAAAGTTTTATCCGTGATGGTATTTTGACACCGGAGCTTATCGATCAATGGAAGGCCACTTAGCCCTAAATCAATTTCTTTCAGGGTTTTAGGGGGAGAATTACTACCTTTGAAGGATGTCAATAGGAGCATTTTTGACGCATGTAGTTTTATACACTGTGATGATGAAAGCACTTGTCTCATGTTAACATCTACATGAATTAAATGAATTTTAAATGCTTTGTGTTTGTTGTGTTTTAAATAAACGTGAATTTACAAAAACAAGCATTAAGGAAGTTTTAATATTGGATAGTCTCAAGAAGATTGATGATCAGTGTTAGAAATGACCCAACACCATCCCCCTCTTTTTTGGGCTTCTCTATACCTAAACCTTGAATCAATAACACTTGAAAGACCTAATGCTTCAAGGAAAAATGAATGAAAAAAGAGAAGCATTGTCATTGCAAAATAAGCAAGGATGTAAATCCTAGTCTAGGCTATGAACAAAGGAACAAACTTTTTGAAATTTTTTGAATTCCTTGAAAATCAAACAAATGAGACATTCTTTCAAGAATCCAGATTTTGATAATTTGGTGTGTGTCAGGATTGTGCTAAAACCATTCATGACCTTTCCCAATGACCACAAAACACTAATTGCCCAGACATCACTTCATGATTGACACCTTGGGGCACAATGATTAAACTAGATTATCCCTTGTCCCAGAGAAAACCTGCTTTTGGGTCATGTTTTCCTTGTCTCTTCAAAGAACTCAGATTGGAAACTCACCATTTTCAAAACAGACCTAGACTTGCCATGTTCCTCGTTGATACAAATTCGCATGGATAATCAAATTGGGGCATCATATGTGGAAATGATGGATACATAGTGAAGAAGGATGGGCTAATGCATGAATCATTGGGGGCATGCGACGAAAAAAAAAAAAAAAAGAAAAAAAGAAAAAGAAAAAGAAAAATCATGATATCATGCATATGAGAATTCGGATGATTCCAAAGTGCAAAATGAAATTCTGAATATCTATTTCCCCTGAGGATTGCTTTTCAATGAGAATATTTGGGCTTGATATGATGAATGGCCATCTTTCATATCCATTTCACAAGAAAAAAATTATTATCCATAGTCACCCCTTTTGAGCCAAAAGAATTCTTAATTCTTTGAACCCTGATCAAGGATTACCCTCTACACTGGGGGGCAAATGCGAGGAAAGATCTTTTCAAAGATCATTGAGAAATGAGTGACAGCTCAGGGATAGACACAAAGCAAATGGAGCCCCGAATAAATACGGGCGCACTCTGTCAAAGAAAAAAAGAAGAGGAAAAGATGACGAAATGAAAGCCAAGAAAAACAAACAAAAAACACAAAAAAAAAATGTGTGTGAAAGACATGGCAAATTGAAAGCCAAAAGCAAGGAAGAAAAAGAGCAAAATAAAAAAGAAAGAAATGTCCAAGAAGAGACACATGCTTCAAAGAAAATCCTCTTCAAGAAAGGATCCTTGATCTGATTACCCTCAAACACATATTTTGGGCCTATTTATCCTTTCTTTCTGAATCCTGAGCCATGGCCTACATTACGTGCTTTAAAAGTCCATTTTGATCAAGCATGAATGTTTAATTTGAAGGGTTTTCCTCAGATTTTATCCCATCTTATCAAATTCTCATTTCACTAAGGAAGAATTTAGAATTCTCAAGTGCATGGTAAAAAAAAAAAAGAGAAAAATTGAAAAGAATGGGACTCTAGGGCGAAAACCCAAAAAAACGGGCGGTCTAGAGTAGAATGGGAATTTTCGATGCCATCGATGATAGTGCCGATACCCCAAAAGAAAAGATCTTATTAAAGGAGTGGTCATCGAGGAACATCTAGGAATTCCTGAACCCCCCAAATTGTCAGCTCTCATTCGGAGGATTGTCTTCAAAAACTGAAACTTTGTTCCCAAGATTAAACTTTCCGGTTTAAACATCCCAGCCAATCTTGATGCTTGACAAAATGCCTTGATATGGAAACTAAAAGAATGTTGAATTTGTTTGGTTCTCAATGAATTCATGATTTATAAAACCTGTTCCATTTGTGAGCCTAGAAGGGATATACATTTTTGTCATGAAGTTTTCCTGGAAAAGCCAGAATCTTGTTATACCAAGCCTTGCCAATCCAGTTGAAAAAACCCAGATTGATACTTAGAGAAATTTCTAACAATGATCATCAGTCTTCAAAAGATTTGTACATCACACATTGTGGGGTTAATATTTTTTGTTCAGAAGTTTTCAAAATGCGAAAACAAATAAAAAGATTTTTTTGAAATACCCATTTTGATGTTGGCATGAGACAAGGATTTTTCTAACTCAAAGGTGTAGAACTGCCAGGATAGGTCTTGACTTCCAGATATGAGAAGAAGAAATAGAACCCGGTTCAGATCTCTGTTGATGAAAGTTTGAAAAACTGTTGGGGCAAAGAGAATAGCCAAAATGAATTGAAGATATACTCTGATTTGAAGAGGAAAAATGAATTTGAAAGGCTAAGCCAAAGTCTAGAAAAACAGCCGGGGGCACTTGCATCACTCATGAGCACTCATCCCTTTATCGAGCTTTTGCATCTGCACAGTGTCGGCAAGCATTTGCATCATTCATGGGTATTTGCATTGGCATTATTCCATAAGCATCTGTATTTTACCTTTACATTTACATTCTTCATGGAATTCGTATTTGTGTCATCTCAAGCAATTGCATCATTTCTAGAATCATTGCATTTTCATTACTGTGTGGTAATTGTAGTTACACCATTCATAAACCAGTTACATGAACACAATTAGTAGGGGCATCTGCATCATGAAACATGGGCATCAATCCAAGTCATTTACATTTGCATTAAAGACATTTGCACCAGTTTAAGTCATTTCGTGTCTTATTCAACACCTGCATCTGCATCAAAAAGCATTCGCATCTTCTCAAAATCGTTAGGGTAATTTTCAACAATTCTTCAAAGAACATTTTTAAGACCTCCGGGCATAATTTTTCAAATCACAGGTAAGACCTCCGGGCAATATCTTTAAGACCTCCGGGCAACATCTTTAAGACCTCCGGGCATAACTTTTTTCAGGGGTAAGGCCTCCGGGCACCATTCTTAAGACCTCCGGGCATCATTTTTAAAGTCGCGTACAGCGCATTTCTTCCAAATTATGGGCAAGGCCTCCGGGCACCATTCTTAATACCTCCGGGCATCATTTTTAAAGTCGCATACAACGCATTTCTTCCAAATTATGGGTAAGGCCTCCGGGCACCATTCTTAAGACCTCCGGGCATCATTTTTAAAGTCGCATACAGCGCATTTCTTCCAAATCACGGGTAAGGCCTCCGGGCACCATTCTTAAAACCTCCGGGCATCATTTTTAAAGTCGCATACAGCGCATTTTTTTCAAATCACAGGTAAGACCTCCGGGCACCAATTTTTAAGACCTCCGGGCACCATTTTAAGACCTCCGGGCATAATTTTTCAAATCACAGGTAAGACCTCCGGGCAACATCTTTAAGACCTCCGGGCATAACTCTTTTTTTCAGGGGTAAGGCCTATGGGCACCATTTTTAAGACCTCCGGGCATAATTTTTCAAATCACAGGTAAGACCTCCGGGCAACATCTTTAAGACCTCCGGGCATTATTTTTTTTAGGGGTAAGACCTCCGGGCACTAATTTTTAAGACCTCCGGGCATAATTTTTTTCAAATCATAGGTAAGACCTCTGGGCAACATCTTTAAGACCTCCGGGCATAACGTTTTTCAAGGGTAAGACCTCCGGGCACCAATTTTTAAGACCTCCGGGCATAATTTTTCAAATCACAGGTAAGACCTCCGGGCAACATCTTTAAGACCTCCGGGCATAACTTTTTTCAGGGGTAAGACCTCCGGGCACCAATTTTTAAGACCTCCGAGCACCAATTTTTAAGACCTCCGGGCACCATTTTAAGACCTTCGGGCACCAATTTTAAAGCCCTTCGAGCATAAATTTTTCTTTTGAAATCGAATTCATTCCCTTAAGACGAATCGAGCCTTGTTTAGGCAGGGAATTCAATTTAAGGACAAAATCTTCAATTTATTGTTTTTAAAAAAAATGAAAAAAGAGAAAATAGAAAAAAAATAAAAAAAATAAAAAATAAAAATAAAAATAAAAAAAAGAAAAAAGAAAAAAAAAAAGAAAAAAATGAAAAATAGAAAATGAAAAAAATTAAAATGAAAAAGAAACCCCTTTCCCTTTCCTTCACATGTGATGTCACTGACCGTACAAAATTAGTGTCGGTTTATCTTTGCCTGATTCCTGATTCTCAGCAATAGCCAAAGAGGGGCAGCTGTAGACACCTAATTTTGTCCGGACCACTAAACAGGTATGTTTTCTTCCCATATTGATGTTCCCAAGTGTAAAAAGACTGTTTTCATCCTGCAGGTGGTACTCCGAGACTTAGTTTAAGAGGGCGAGCACAAAAAGTCAAACTTGAAAAAAAGTCAACCCCGAAAAAGTCAACCCCGAAAAAGTCAACCCCAGAAAGTCAACTACTGAAAAAGTCAACCCACTTTCAAAATCAAGATTTTAAGTTCAATTGAAAAATGGCGAAAGAATTTTGATAATCCGAGGTCTACATTGAAAGATATGGAGTTCGGAAGTTGGGATTTGGAGATTCAGTAGAAAGGAAACCCTAATCCGAGAAATTTGGGGAAAACTGCTTAAACGATCAAACTGGTCGAAATTGAAGGTTCCAAATGAAAGATAAGCACTGACTACGGGTAATGGAGAAGTCACTTGCAAGAAAAATCGAAAAAAAAAAGTCAATCCGAGAGAAAACCGAGAATTAGGGTTTTTAGTGGATTTCGGTGAAATCGGGAAGAATCACAGAAATGGCCCGAATTGGTAAGACCAAAGCCCCCAATGGATGAGGAATGATTAAAAAGGATGGCCCAAGGCTCAGATTGAAGAAAATCTGAAAATCGGACTTGTTTTGAGCAAAACCGGGTTTCAGAGGTTAAAGGGTAAAATTGGAAAAATTTGGAAAAAATAGCAAATGGACTCCGAAAATTATGGAAAATTTGTCAATATCATTCTTAAATCATTTGAAAGAGATTGGAGAAAGAAAATCTTGATTCCGAGTTCGTTTGCAAAGTGGCCAAATCCCGGGCTTCTTATGCAGTAATTCAAAAAGATAAATCCCGGAAAAATAGCAAATGGACTCCAAAAATTCTGAAATTTGGCAAATCTCATTTTTAAATTATTTGGAAGAGATTGGCGAAAGAAAATCTTGATTCCGAGTTCGTTTGCAAAATGGCCAATTCTCGGGCCTCCTATGCAGTAATTCAAGCCGATAAATCCCAAAAAAATACCAAATGAGCTCCAAAAATTATGAAAACTTCCAGATCACACTTTTTAATTATTTTGAAGAGATTGGTGAAGAAAAATCTTGATTTGGAGCTCGTTTAAAAAATGGTAAAATGTAGGGGCATAAAAGGGCATTTTTGGGAAGAAAAAATCCAAATAAATAGCAAACGGACTCGGATAATTTTGAAAACTTCCAGAACTCAATATTTTATTATTTTGGAAGTATTAAAAAAAGAAAAATTGAATTTGGAGTCCGTTTGATATTTATTTGCATCCGGGGGGCAAAATGGTCATTTCACCCAAGCAACCGAAAAGGGCTTTTTTGGCCCTTCAAAAAAATCAGAGTTGGGCTGGAAAAGAGAAGTGCTGGCATACCCAAGCCCAAAGAAAGGAGGAAGCTTCTAATTTTTATTTTTTTTTAATCAAGTGGTAAAAATCAAGAGTTAGTTAACCATTCTCTTTGATCAAGCCATGGTGATTAAACCACATAGGTTAAGAAAGATGTCAACATTATTTTTGCATAGCTGTAATTTGAGAGGGCTGAGATGCTAATCTAAAGGTGGTAATTTCATGACTTTTCATCTTGAATTATTGGCCATTTGATGGAAATTAGGTTACACAAAAATGACAACATCTTGGAGGCTATATAACCATGCATTAAGGCTAGCCCTAAGGGGGGGAGGCAGATTTTGTTTTTTCTTTTCCATTTTGGCTGATTTCTCTTAGTTTTTCTTAGTTTTTATCTTCTTGGTTGAGAGCAAAAAAAAGAAAAGTTTAGAAAAAAGGAAAGTTTGAAGAGAAAAGCTTGAAATATTAGCTTCTTGAGGTTGCTCTTGAGCACCAACTCTTGCACTTTCATTTTCTATTCTTATTTTTTGCTATTTTAATCTCTACTTGGTGAGTTTTCATTTTAAAATAATGTTTCTTGTTCTTTCTTCATTTCCTTTCTTAAGTATATTTTTTTTTACATTTTTGTTTTTACAATAAACTCACCATGGCCAAATGGCCTACATTATTTATTTTAAGTTGTTGTTTCGATTCATTTTACCATATTGTTTATGCTATTTTCTTTGTTTTTGATGTTTTAAATGTTATGTTATTTCATGTTCTTGAGTTATATTTTAATTTGGTTGCTTTGTTTGTTGCCATTTATGTCTTAGATATCATGTTTTTGCATTTTTAATTTTCTGTTTTCATGTTGTTTAAATTTGAGCATGTTTTAAAGTTAGCATATTAAGTGTTTGTGAAAATGCTTGTGTGATTCTTTGCATGATTCTTGTTTTATATCTTAGTTGAGCATGTTTTAGATTTAGCATATTAAGTGTTTGTGAAAATGCTTGTGTGATTTTTGTGTTATGACTTAGTTTTTCATGCTAGTATGCCAAGTGTTTGAGAAAATGCCATGCTTGTTGGAGCTTGAGGCCATTTGGCTACTCCATGTGTTTTGCATTGTGTGTTGTATTTTTTGTCATGCTAGTTGTTAGGTTTTGGCATTTGCATGATATTTGGTTGGATTTTTGAATTAAGCATGCCTTGTGTTTGTGAAAATGCCATGCATGTCTTAGGTCTAGGTTACATTAAATGCCATGCAAGTTCATGTTAGGTCTAGGCCATATTATTTATGTCATGCATTTTCCTTACATTTAGGTTTAGATCCATGCATTTCATGCATTATGTTTGCTGCATTGTTTCATGCATTTCATGTTCATGCCACTTGAATAATGACTTGAGCCAATTAATGGTTCAAAGTCATGCTCTCTTGAGCACACTTGTGGAAAATTAAGTTTGTCAAATTGATTATTCTACCTTTGTGATTTTTTTTACTTAGCCAATTTTTATCTAACTTTCAAAAAGTCCTAGCTACTGCTTTCAAGTCATTTTATGAGTTTCAAATATTTTTATTTTTATTTTTAAATGATTTTATCAAAGACAAAAAAAAATGTGTTGGCAAAGCAGTTTTTTTTCCACCCAAAACTCGTACATCTCCGATTTTTCTGGGAATTCATCTTTGATCAGAAAATTAAGCCAATTTTTTCTCATGTAGTTTTATATGTCCTGAGTCTCCAGTATTTTTTTTAGAATTTTTGGAATTTTTAGAAATAGGGTAAAAAATCGTGGATTAAAACTGGACAGTGGAGTCAGGATTGAATTTAAAGAAAAACAAAGCAGTTTTTTCTCCTCCAAAAACTCGTACATCTCTGATTTTTCTGGGAATTCATCTTTGATCAAAAAATTAAGCCGATTTTTTCTCGTGTAGTTTTAAATGTCGTGAGTCTCCAGTATTTGTTTTAGAATTTTTGGAAATTTTTAAAATAGGGTAAAAAATCGTGGATTAAAACTGGACAGTGGAGTCAGAATTGAATTTAAAGAAAAACAAAGCAGTTTTTTCTCCTCTAAAAACTCGTACATCTCTGATTTTTCTGGGAATTCATCTTTGATTCGAAAATTAAGCCGATTGTTTTTCGTGTAGTTTTACATGTTCTGAGTTTCCAGTATTTTTTTTAGAATTTTTGGAATTTTTAAAAATAGGATAAAAATTCGTGGATTAAAACTGGACAGTGGAGTCAGAATTGAATTTAAAAAAAAACAATTTTATGTTTTGGTTAATTTACTTAGAGTGGGCTGATTAGAAGGGTTAGCTACTGACTTAGGGTAATTTCTAAGCCTTTTCAAACTCTAAAAATGGTTTTTCAAGTCCCGGGTTAAGGGTAGTCAAGTCCGGATTTTTTAAACTTAGGAAATTAGAGCCATTTTAAAGAAATTAGCCCAGTTTTTATTTTTAATTCAAGCTTTTCAAAATTGTTTTCAAACAATCACAAAGTATTTTGGTTTTAGAATATTTAATTTGACATATTTTCCTAAGGTAGCCGGATATCTTTTTAGATATACGGATTTCCTTAATTAAAGGAAAAAAATACATTTCATGCATTGCATTTTTATATTCATGCATTTTATATAATATGTGATTCTTGCTATAATAATTTCTATGATATTGTTGTTATTTTGATTTATATTTTTTGATGTTACATGGTTTATTATGTGGTTTCGAATATTTCATGATATCCTATGCTTTTATTTAGTTATCTTTATTTAGCATATACGTATTCATTTATTTTAAATGTTTTCAAAAGATAATGGTTTTCAATAAAAATAAAGATATTCCCGAGTTAAAATAATTCATGAGTTCTCTACCGGGTTTGCTGGAGGGAATATCATCAATTATCATTAATAAAGGAATATCTTTCTTTCAAAAAAGAGAATGATTCGGAAAGTTTTCCAAAACTAATAAAAATTTCTATATTTTGCCACGTTTGTTGGGGAATATAGGAAAATTTTGAATTTATAAATTCTGGATCATTTTCAATAAAAAAATGAAATTATTTTTCTTTAAATTGGGAATTAACTTGAAATACTAAATTTAAAACCAACTTTTTACCGAGACTTGAGATAACACACGATTAATAAGGTACCGATTTATACGGGCGTTGTGGGGGTGCTAATCCTTCCCCACACGTAACCGACTCCCGAACCCGCTTCTTTGATTTCTCTGGTTTAAAACGCAGACTTGAAATTGGTTTTTAAAATGTTTTAATTAATTTTTAAAATATTTTATAAAACCGGTTTTAATAGGTGGCCGATCACACCTAGCTAAAAAAGATTGGTGGCGACTCCATGTCTTTTTTAAGGTCATTTTCAAAACCTTCATTTTTCTAGAGGAATTAAGTCGACTTTTCCTCGTTTTTTTTAATGTCACGCTTAACGAATAATAAAGTCTTGCGATGAGACGTCGTTATTTTTTTAGGTTGCGACAGAGATGACTTTAGAGGACTTGATTGTTCGGTTAAGAATCGAGGAAGATAACCGTGGTTTAGAAAAGAGGGTTAAGGTTCAGACCATGGAAGCCAAGGCGAATGTTGTTGAACATTCGAAGAAGACCAACAAAAGGAAATTTGTTGGTTCTAGTTCTTCCAAGCTAATAAGGGAGCGAATTTCAAGAAGTTCACGAGAACTTGTTTCGTGTACAACAAGCCCGGACATCGTACAAAGGACTGCCGTCAGAACAAGAAGAAGAAAGCTCAAGCCAACTTGATTGATGATTATGAGATTGAGCTCACTGCTGTAGTGTCACAAGTGAACCTAATGGAAAACCCTAAAACTTGGTGGGTTGATACCGGGGCCACTTGTCACGTATGTTCTGAAAGAAAGTTTCTCCGAATACAAAGAAGCTGCTAATGATGAGAAACTATTTATGGGAAACTCTACGGCCTGCAAGGTACGAGGCCATGGGAAGGTGGTACTCAAGATGACCTTCGGGAAAGAACTAACTTTGTACAATGTGGTTCATGCTCCTAAAATTAGTAAGAATCTAGTTTCTGTCTCTTTGTTGAGCAAGAATGGGTTTAGGCTTGTATTCAAGTCTGATAAATTTGTACTCACTAAAAGTGAGATGTTTGTGGGTAGGGGCTATCTATATGATGGGCTTTTTAAGCTCAATGTTATGACTATTGTACCAAAGAACAAAGATATTAATAAAACTATTTCTTCTGCTTATTTGGTTGAGTCCTCTAATTTATGGCATGGTAGATTAGGTCATGTAAATTACAAGACCTTCCAAAGAATCAGCAATTTGGATTTACTTCCGAAAATTGTCATTGACAAAAAACACAAATGTGAAATTTGTGTGGAATCTAAATTAGCTAAGGCTCATTTCTATTCGATAGAAAGAAGTAGTGAACCTCTAGAGTTAATTCACACCGATATTTTTTATTTAAAATTTGTGCAAACTAAAGACGATAAAAAGTATTTTGTTACTTTTATTGATGATTGCACAAGATAATGTTACGTCTATTTGTTAAGAAGCAAAGACGAGGCCTTGAAGTTTTTAATCTCTTTAAGAATGAGGTCAAAAATCAACTAAGCAAGATTAAGATAATAAGGAGTGATAGAGGTGGTGAATATGATTCATTATTTAATGAATTCTGTTCAGAAAATGGTATCATCCATCAAACCACTGCTCCTTATTCTACTCAATAAAAGGGTATTGCAGAACGTAAGAACCGAACGTTAAAAGAAATGATGAATGCTTTGTTGATAAGTTCAGGGTTACCTTAGAACTTGTTGGGGGAAGCTATTTTATTAGCTATTTTTATATTTTAAATAAAATACCCCACAAGAAGTTAGACAAGACACCGTATGAATTATGGAAGGGTCGAAGACCATCCTACAAATACATGAAAGTGTGGGGGTGTCTTGCGAAGGTAGCTGTTCCTCTATCTAAAAAGGTCAAAATAGGACCTAAAACTGTTGATTACGTATTCATTGAGTTGCAAACAATAGTGCTGCTTACTGTTTTCTTGTGTTCAAGTCAGACATTCCTGATATCCATATCAATACGATAATTGAATCAAGGAATGCTTCGTTCTTTGAAGATGTACTTCCTTACAAGGAAAAACAAGAAAATAAGACTACTAATAGAACTCATGAGTCCTTGAGTAGTGATTCAAATATGGATGAAGAGGAACAAGAGGAACCCATAAGAAGCAATAGGGCTAAAGTGCCAACTAATTATGGTCTGGATTTTCTAACTTATTTATTAGAAAATGAACTTCAAACTTTTAACAAGGCTATGTCATCTCTAGAAACATAATTCTGGAAAGAGGTCGTTAACAATGAAATAGAATCCATCATGCAAAATCATACATGGGAACTGGTGGATCTTTCTCACGGGCATAAGTCTTTAGGATCAAAATGGATATTTAAGAGGAAGATGAAGGCAGTGGATCAATTGATAAATATAAAGCCCGGCTTGTAATAAAAGGATACAAGCAAAAGGAGTGGCTCGATTATTTTGATACATATTCACTAGTTACTAGAATAACATCCATTCGAGTGTTAATAGCTATAGCAGCTCTTAACAATCTCGAAATACACCAAATGGATGTTAAGCCTGCTTTCCTGAATGGAGATTTAGACGAAGAAATCTATATGTAACAACCCGAAGGGTTCAAAGTTCCAGGACAAGAAAAAAAGGTATGTAAGCTTGTTAAATTATATGGTTTAAAACAAGCTCCTAAACAATGGAATCAAAAATTTGACAAAACAATGTTGTCAAATGGTTTTCGTATTAATGAATGCGATAAATGAGTATACGTAAAAAATACGAACAAAAGATATGTCATTGTTTATCTATAAGTCGACGATATGTTGATCTTAGACAGTAATGATGAGATCATTAAAGCTACCAAAGCTTGGTTGACCAGTAGATTTGATATGAAAGATATGGGTGTAGCAGATGTGGTTTTAGGAATTAAAATTTCTAAAACACAAGATGGCATGGTAATATCTCAAGAACATTATGTAAATAATATTCTTGAGAAATTCAATAAGAATGATACTAATATTGTCAAAACACCCATAGAAGTTAATGTTCGTATATGCCCTAGAGCAAATCAGATTGAGCTTGGGATATACAGCCAACGAAGCAAACCCTTCACTATGAAGATAGTGATACAAGGTTTTCCTTCATGTTAGTACAATAATAATCGGATGAAGCCCATGGAACATAATGGTCTTGCAAAGGAATTACAAAGAATTATAATTATGAGATCCTTATGCATCAAAGCCTTGTTCCTCAAACTGTTCCTGGTCATCGTATTGACAAGATAGGGCATTGGCAATGCTCAAAGAGTAGTATATGTTAAGCCTTCTTACTTATGAAGTAAGCAACCGATCTCATATAAGATAAAGTATGGGATACTTGGGATAACATATAGGTTCTTGTCTATTGAACAAGTTCACTGAACATGACCCGCCAAGAGAACTTCATTTGGTAATATCACTCCAGTGTCTATGAAAATGTTCTCTTAGTACCAGTCATGTAAATTAGTCCTCAGACTTGTGATACCAAGTCATCTTGTATGGAGAGTGTCATGCTCAGATTCCATCACGAACGGGTCCTAAAAAGGGATGCTTTTGGTACAGTGTTATTGGGTATAACATGAACCATACGAAGATGAATGAGTGATTCAGAGAGGATTCACCACTCCTTGTGATAATGGAGACATATCTCGTTTGTTCTTGACTACAATTAACTTTATTAAGTCTTTGGCCAAATCATGATGGATTTAGGAGAAAGTTGTTTCTCTAAATTCATAAGGTTAATCATAAGTTGCGAGGAACTAATATGGATTGATCATGAGTACACACTACACCATGCTCATGTGCTATCCGGGATATATGGTGAAAGGATCGTATTACATTGACAGGCTGGTTGCTGAAAGGTTTCTAAAAGGTCATGTTGACTTCACAATATTTGGGTGGTCATGATGGGTTGCTAGATCCCTCTCATGATCTATGAAAACAGGTTAATGAGATTAACTTATGTTCATTGCCAACATATTGGGAACCTAGAGGGTCACATACATAAGAACAATTATGTATGGATTAAACATGGCATTCTATTAAGGTAAAACTTATTGGAATAAAAGATCTATATTGAGGACTTAATTGAAGAAGTTCAATTAAGAAATATTAAGACATAATTGAGATTTTAGAAATCCAAAGACAATGTCTTAATGAGAAAAGAGGAATCAAGAAGTCTTATATAAACTAGTATAGTCGACTTTGACATAGTGATGTGCAAGGTGAATTTTGAATGACTATACTATATTGGATTAATGTCATGAGATGATATTATTAGATTATTGACATGAATTGTTTATGAAGAGAAAGAAATTTAATTGAGAATTAAATTACTTTTGTTTAGAAATTAATCTATCCAATAAATAAGCATGAGAAATTAGAATGGGTCCAAAGAGACTATTCTAATTTAAAACTGTCTACTAAGGATGGTTGGCCCAACTTAAGGCATTAAGATTGCTAGACCATTATTATTATTAGATAATGGGCCTATTAATTCATCTTAGAATTAAATTGTTTAAGTCCAAGAGTATTAATGAAAATCTTGTGCAAGAAGATACACTAGCCGGCCAAGCTTAGGGAGAGGGGGTCAGGGTTTGCACCTGCATATTTATTAGATATAGATGCTGTAGCCACCAAAGAGACATTGATTCTACTTGATATATTCTTATTTTTGCTTGAGATAAAGTTGGTTTCAAGAAGAGAACCATAACCTAGCAAAATAGGAAATCGCCACCTCCCTGCAAGGAAAAAGGTTGCCGCAATTCCTCTTTTTTTTGGTGTGTTCTTGTCGATTCTCTTCCTTGTTGAGTACGATTCCTTTAGAGATTTAAACACCAAAGAAATAGATCTTTTGATTGTGATCTTAGGAGCAACTTGGTAGCACAAATGAATCACCATACCTTAGAGAAGGATCCATCAGCTATTCGTGTGGACTAGCTCTAGAGGAAGGACAATTGTGCTTCTTGTGATCTTGTTCGAATTGGATCTTGGACTTGAGAGCAATTTGAAATTTGGATTTACAACTTAAGGTTACGATATCTTAAGTAGGTAACTTCTAAATCATATGGGTGATTTAATTTGTTTAGAATGCCATAAACCTGTGCTAAACACAAGCCTAAGATCCTGTTGTACTTCGGGTGCTTCTTTGTTTACTTCTGCTGCACTTTGATATTTTTGTTTAAGCATGAGCCCGAGAGTAGCATAGCCCAACAGTGGTATCAAAGCCAAGGTTCTGTTGTTTACATGAGGTTTGTGCATGTCAATTCTTGGTGATAAACAAGTTATTGTTTTGTGTATTGATTTTGGCATGTTTTCGGTTCCCAAGGATTTAAAAAGAAAAATAGTTTTCTTTAATTTTCTTAAATCTAGACAGCAGCTATATAGTGACTTTAATCATGTTTAAAATTTTTTAAACGGTAGATTAAAATTGTTTTGATCAACAAGGATTAATGCCATGACATGTCTTAGTAAACCCGATAAGTTTTGATGTAAAAAAAACATAGTTTTGAGTCAAGTTTTGTAAGCTGGTTTGGGGATGTTATAAAATTGATTTTTTAGATGTTTCAGATCTACAAATTTTATATTACATGCTGCCATTGAATTTACAAAATTTATTTGAGTTAAAACGTTTAAGCAAAGTTGTTTTGGGGCATGAAACGTTGTTACTGCAATGCTGAAATTTTATGGAGTGTCTTGTAGGTGTTTGCGTGCCATAAAATTCGAGCATGAGTGTGGAAACGTTCCACATGTTTTCCAGGAATTTTGGACAGCATCTAAGGTGAATATGATTTATCTATGATGTCTGGTTTGGGCACGGAACATGACTGGATAAAGCGGCAATTGTTGCTGCACGCTAGTAGGCCGAAGCTCGGCACCAAGGAGGCAGTTGTTACAGAATTGAGTGCAGCTGTAAGAGGCGGCCAGCAAGCTCTCTTTAGGGCATCCAGTAGCAGCTGTAGATGGCATACAATAGTCTGATCACGGGCTGACAGCGGCTATTTGATGGCCAAAGAGATTGCTTGCGCCTAGGACACTAAGAGTTAGTCCTACTTCAACAAGGAAACCGTTTCCTAGTGGGAGTGTGGATCCTAAATGTTAGGAGAGACTTGTAGTATGATTTGGTAAGAGTTACATAATGAGATTTAAGTTCCTAAGAAGTTAGGGTGTATTGCAAACTTAAAGACTCGGTATAAGACAATAAGATGTCCTAAAATGTTTAGGATTTTGAGCATGCTAGAATGTTTTGTCCCAATTAAGACAAGCAACCTAAAAGTTAGGTAAAGTCCAATTTTAAGATAGCTTTCTTAATTGTTAATATTTTATTAAAAGTATTTTAATAGTTGGAACCGAAATTGCTAGAATGATACGATAAATTGTCTCAAATTTATTTGGTGACATTTATGCAAATAGTACACAAGATCACCAGGTGATATTGACCATGCATGTTTTTAATTCATGCATATAATATGATTATGTATGCATGAAGGATGGTTATGGACTAGACCTTAGTATGACTAGGGAATGTATGGTTGAATTTTCTTATTGGTATTTTATAAATAGGGTCTGCGCACCCTGCCTTTTCTTTTTCATTCCGGAGTTGAAATTCTTTTCTCATCTAACTCCCCTCGAATGTAACTCAAGGTTTTTGATAAAGCTATGTAATTTTTATATTCTTTATAGATTTAGATATAGGATTAGAAGTTCAATTTACGTAAATTCCAAGTTTGTAAGGAGATATGGCGCCAAGAAGAAATAACCAAGGAGATCACCAACAAAGCTTTCGAAGACTATGTATGGTATCCCCTAGGAATTTGACCAACTAGTTTCCTAATCGCTCAAGGAAACTAGATTAGAATTAAATCCTTAATTAGTAGATTTCATGTGATATATTTATTTTGAATTATGTATATATGTGATGTATGTAATTAAATGAATGCTATGCATGCCAATCGAATACGAAATCAATGAGACCTATATAAGAGTTAAATGAAATCCCTCATTAAATTATATTGAGTCCATGTTACGCATGATAAGTTACCTTCCACCATCATAACAAGATAACCAGAGTTCTTCCATTTGGAGGCTTGTTGAGTCACTCAAGGTCAAACTTATGTACGAACATGTTTGAGTTATTGAAGATGGGTCTTAGTCAACTAAGTGTTATGTTATCCAGATGCTTTAAAACTTGATCACATGACATTTAGAGGCAAAGTTAGGCAAAATGCATATGATGTATTTAGGCAAAGAGTTCTCACCTAACTAGATCTAGGAGTTGCATAGAGATGTCATTGGTAAATTAAGTTACCTACTCAATTAGTTTAAACATAGCTTGTTGAGTCAGTCAAGGTTATGCTGAAATGAAAGGGGTCCTAGCTCATTAAGAAGTTTAAGAGTTAAATTTATCGAGATAGTAGTTGAGGGCTATTATTTTGTTAAAATAATGAGAATAATCATTTAAGTATTAAAGCCTGACATAAATGATTACTACTTGCTATATATTGACTATTAAATGTTTTGATTCATATAGGATATAAACGCTAAAATGGCAAATGCATTATCACTGAGATGCATACTTGATGTTAATAAATTAACTGGGCCAAACTTCATTGACTGGTTTCGCAATGTCAAGATTGTCTTGACATAGAAAAAGAAGGCTTATGTGCTTGATGAGCCCATTCCAGATGAGCTTGCTGCTGATGCAACTGAGGAGGAGAGGGTGGCTTATAGAGTTCATAGAGCTGATCTAGTACAAGCAACATGTGTGATGTTGGCTAGTATGGCACCTGATCTCCAAAAGCAGCATGAGACCATGAATGCTCAGGATATCATCCTTAACCTTAGAGAACTGTTCGCTAAGGAGAATCGCACTAAGAGATTTGACATCTCAAAGGAATTGTTCTAAACAGAGATGTTAGAGGGAAGCCGAGTGAGGCCTCATGTGCTAAAGATGATTGGGTATATTACCCGTTTGGAGCAGATTGGATGGGGTATGGATCATGATATAAGCATTGATCTAATCCTTACTTCACTACTTGAGAGCTATTCGCATTTTGCGTTGAACTTCAATATGAACCACTTGGAGGCTACCCTTTCTGGTTGCTGAATATGCTCACACAGGCTGAGCAAACCATTGTTAAGGACAAGTCATCTGTCCATTTAGTTTCTTCCTCTAAACCGAAAGGTAAAAAGAAAAGAAAGACTAGATGGGATGTACCTCCTGCTTCAAAGAGTTTGAAGCCCGATGATTGTAATATGAAGGAAGAAAAGGATAAGGATAATGCTAACAAAGCTTGCTTTAAGTATAATGCTCACAAAGCTTGCTTTCATTGTGGGAAAACTGGTCATTGAAGGCGCAATTGCAAGGAGTACCTTGAGTCTAACAAGGGAAAAAAACTGAAAAGAGTTTGAACTTCAGGTATAATATGATTCACTCCTCTTGGTATATGATACCTATCATTTGGTACTAAATATGTATGACATATTGTAGGGACCAAAGGAAAAAAAAAAACAGTGAAGCTGGACCATGAAAATGGTAACCGAGTTTGATGCTACATCAAAGCTTGCCGATCTTATGGATTTTTAATAAGACATCTATTTATGATTTATTTTGAAACATTTGATGTTTTTATTGGCATTATGGGCCAATGTTGAGGATATTTAATTTATGTTTTTGAAACATATTGCTTTACTGGCATATGGATGCCATGCTTATTTAATTTTCTCTTAAATAAATAAGTGATAGAATTGTTCTATAACATAGTATTATATTATACACCTTGTAAAGTATTATGAATACTATTTAGCTTAGTGATATGGAATTCAAATTGTTATTGAATTAATACCTTAGCATCCACATATGTAGGATTTAGTAGGATCTATTAATAACTCTTTGAATGATAAAAGGTTATGATAAATTTCCATTTTTGAAAAATGCAATTAGTTGGAAACGTTCCAAACTTGAATGGGTTTCACGTTTATATTAAAGGTTTTTAAGACTAACTCTTTAGTTTTGGCTTGCAAAAGGAGTTATATTTGGATCATTAGCTATTTACTAATTAATAGATTCCAATAGTTGTTATAAAAACAAATGAGCCATAAGAATGGAATCTAGGTCTTATTGTGATCTGAATTATTCACCTTGATAATGAGATTATCATGAATATGACAAAGCATATTCTCAATGCACTTAAGCTATGTCCTTGTAGTGACACAATTGCTAATGGAAAAAGTTCGGCATTGGATTCGTTAGTGACTGGCTTAGTGCAAGTGGGAGATTGTTGGTATATGCGCTAGAGCCAATTAGATTGAGATTGGGATATACAGTCAATGAAGCAAACCCTTCACTATGAAGATAGTGATACAAGGTTTTCCTTCATGTTAGTACAATAATAAGAAGTTATTAAGTACTAATCGAATGAAGCCCATGGGACATAATTGCTGCAAAGGAATTTTAATTATGAGATCCTTGTGCATCAAAGCCTTGTTCCTCAAACTGTTCCTGGTCATCGTATTGTCAAAACGGGGCACTGGCAATGCTCAAAGACTAGTATATGTTAAGCTGACTTACTTATGAAGTAAGCGACCGATCTCATATAGGTTGAAGTATGGGATACTTGGGATAGCATATAGGTGCTTATCTGTTGAACAAGTTCACTGAACATGGCCCGCCAAGAGAACTTCATTTGGTAATATAACTCTAGTGTCTATGATAATGTTCTCTTAGTACCAGTCGTGTAAATTAGTCTTCAGACTTGTGATACCAGGTCATCTTGTATGGAGACTGTCACACTTAGATTCCATCATGAATGGGTCCCAAAAAGGGATGCTTTGGTACGGTGTTATTGGGTATGACATGAACCATACGAAAATGAATGAGTATCCAGAGAGGATTCACCACTCCTTGTGATTATGGAGACATACCTCATTTGTTCTTGACTACGATTAACTTTATTAAGTCTTTGGCCAAAGCATGATGGATTTAGGAGAAAGTTGTTTCTCTAAATTCATAAGGTTAATCATAAGTTGCGAGGAACTAATATGGATTGATCATGAGTACACACTAAACCATGCTCATGTGCTATCCGGGATATATGGTGAAAGGATCGTATTACATTGACAGGCTGGTTGCTGAAAGGTTTCTAAAAGGTCATGTTGACTTCACAATATTTGGGTGGTCATGATGGGTTGCTAGATCTGCTTATGATTTATGAAAACAAGTTAATGAGATTAACTTATTTTCATTGCCAACATATTGGGAACCTAGAGGGTCACACACATAAGAACAGTTATGTATGGATTAAACATGGTATTCTATTAAGGTAAAACTTATTGGAATAAATGATCTATATTGAGGACTTAATTGGAGAAGTTCAACTAAGAAAGGTTAAGACATAATTGAGATTTGAGAAATCCAAAGACAATGTCTTAATGAGAAAAGAGGAATCAAGAAGTCTTATATAAACTAGTATAGTCGACTTTGACATAGTGATGTGCAAGGTGAATTTCGAATGACTATGCTATATTGGATTAATGTCATTAGATGATATTAATAGATTAATGACATGAATTGTTCATGAGGAGAAAGAAATTTAATTGAGAATTAATTTACTTTTGTTTAGAAATTATTCTATCCAATAAATAAGCATGAGAAATTAGAATGGGTCCAAAGAGACTATTCTAATTTAAAACTGTCTACTAAGGATGGTTGGCCCAACTTAAGGCATTAAGATTGTTAGACCATTATTATTATTAGATAATATAATGGGCCTATTAATTCAGCTTAGAATTAAATTGTTTAAGTCCAAGAGAATTAATGAAAATCTTGTGCAAGAAGCTACATTAGCCGGCTAAGCTTAGGAAGAAGGGTCAAGGTTTGCGCCTGCATATATATTAGATATAGAGGCTATAGCCGCCAAAGAGACATTGATTCTACTTGAGATATTCTGATTTTTTCTTGAGAGAAAGTTGGTTTCAAGAAGAGAACCATAACCTAGCAAAATAAGAAATCGCCACCTCCTTGGAAGAAAAGTGGTTGCTGCAATTCCTTTTATTTTTGGTGTGTTCTTGTCGATTCTCTTCCTTGTTGAGTGAGATTGCTTTAGAGATTTAAACACCAAAAAAATAGATCTTTTGATTGTGATCTTAGAATCAACTTGGTAGCACAAGTGAATCACCATACCTTAGAGAAGGATCCATCTGCTGTTCGTGTGGACAATTGTGCTTCTTGTGATCTTGTTCGAATTGGATCTTGGACTTGAGAGCAATTTGTGATTTGGACCTGCAACTTAAGGTTACGATATCTTAAGTAGGTAACTTCTAAATCATATGGGTGATTTAATTTGTTTTGAATGCCATAAACCTATGCTAAACACAAGCCTAAGATCCTGTTGTACTTCGGGTGATTCTTTGTTTACTTCTGTTGCACTTTGATATTTTTGTTTAAGCATGAGCCCGAGAGTAGCATAACCCAACAGTTAAATTACATCTAAAGAAAAATACTGGTGATGCAATATCTTAAATTGAATATTTGCGGATAATTGGTAATCTTATGTATCTCATGAACTGGACAAGACCAGACATAGCTTTCTCAGTTAGCAACTGAGTAGATTCACAAGTAATATCACTAGAAGGCCATTATGAGGGTACTCATATATTTGAGATACACCTCAAGTTATGGACTACACTATACAAGATATCCAGCTATGCTTGAAGGGTACAGTGATGCAAACTGGATATCCGATATTAAAGATTCAAAATCCACTAGCGGATTTATCTTTACTATTGTAGGAGTTGCAGTATCATGGAAATCTTCTAAACAAACATGTATTACTAGATCCACTATGGAATCTGAATTTATAGCTTTAGATAAAGCTGGAGAAGAAGCAGAGTGGCTTCGAAATTTTTTAGAAGATATTCCATGTTGGCTGAAACCTGTGCCTGCAATTTGTATACATTGCGATAGCCAATCTGCAATTGGTAGGGCACAGAGTAGTTTGTATAACGGTAAATCTCAACACATTCGTCGAAGACACAATACCGTTAGATAGTTGCTCTCAAATGGGATTATCTCTATTGATTATGTAAAATCAAAGGATAATACTGCGGATCCGCTTACGAAAGGTTTAACAAGAGAGCAAGTAAATATATCATCGAGGGGAATGGGTCTTAAGCCTATAAAATAAAGTTACATAATGGCAACCCAACCCAACTGACTGGAGATCCCAAGATCTAGGTTCAAAGGGACAACTGAGTTATGTTAACTTAGTGTGAGCTCTAAAAGAGTAAAACACTCTAATCCATTCCTATGATGAATTAGTGCTGCCTGCAAAGAAGTTAGGATAAGTTATGCTTTTAATGATTCTTATAGCTTGATAAAACCAAGTGCAGTATTGCAGGATACTCTTGATAAGACATCACCTATATGAGTATGAAACGTGACCATTTCTATGAGAATTGATCAGGCTAAATTCTCTAGAGTGCTTATAGAAACCAGGAAGTGTTCGGGGCCAAAATGGGTACAACCGTGAGAAACAAAGATGTTCGAAGGGGAATTGCGTGATACCTATTGTCTGGGTTTACAAGAAAGGTTGAATAGTTCAAGACATCATGTTCACTAGTTAGCCGAGTAAATCCGATAGTTGTCACTATAGAAGGTTCAAAGCCAAAAGCTACCTATCCTAAAGCAATTTCTCTTCAAAGTTATTCTCTCTCATATTCTGAGTCAGTTCGTCATTTTAATCAGACAATTTCCATTCATGTGGGGGATTGTTGGATATCATGGCTTATATTTTAGTATATAAATACGAAATACGTATATTAATACGTAGCTTGTCGTAAATGGATACACGGTGTATAATTATGTACACAATTGATTTCATGGTTGAATGAGAAATTGGTCTCATTACCCACTTGAATAGGAAGAAATATGGTTGATGTTGTGTTTGGTATTCAATCCCACATAGAACAAATAATGCCTTTAGCTTGTTGTTTAAGCTAGTGTTCCATGTTGGGTTGGGCCCCAAGGGGCACCCAAGTTTTGTGGTGGGTGAGGACCTGCACAAAACTGGGTTGGACCACACACACGCGTGCGTCGAGCCGGGCTTGGGCTGGGTCGAGTAAGGCCGGACCGAGCCTGGGCTTGGGACGGCAATATTCTTTTTGCTGCCCAGTTGGACCAACTTCCTATTTTCTGTCTGATTAATTGTGACTGTTCGGTCCAGGACCGAACCGATTAGGTCTACTTCTAGAATAAACCTTTTCGGATTAAGTCATGTCGGTTCGGTGCTGTGCATGACCAAATCGATTCGTCTCTTGGGATATGTCTGGTTTGATCGAACAGACTCCTTCCAACTGGTACACCTTTTCCGAACAGGTTTTCTGGCATCTATAAATAAAAACATTCTATGTCTGTTTTATTCACTAATTCATTGAATATTATTTCTCCTCCTTCTCGGTTCTGCATATTGTCTTTGAGAGAGACTGACTTCTTATTTTTCGGGTCGTTGAGTTGTTTCGATGTGCCCTCTAAAGCAACGTTATCGAGGAGGCCTAGGTGACGATTTGCATACAATCTGCAAGCACCTTAGAGGCAGGCAAAATTCGTCTTAAGGTCAGAAGTTCTACCTTGACTCGATATTGATTTTTTCAAATTAATTCTATAAGTGTTCTTTATATTCGGTTTTCTGTAATCTATTATTACATGCAAGTTCAAGTTCGTATATATATATATATATATTTCGAGTATTAAAATTTCAAGTGAGTAGCATTTATTTATTTATTTGTTTATATAGTATTTTAAATTATTAAATATAGATTATTATATTACGAATATCAGTGGTTTCATGATGGAGAGAGAGAGAGTGGTTGAGCACTGAGTTTGAGTTGGCAGTTTGAAGAAAAAATTATTAAATCTGAGATTGGACAAAAATGCTGATATGATGTAAAATAATTGAATAGGCCCATTGCTGAGGTGATAGGAATGGTTCATATAATAGTTTCTCGTGTCTATAGGCATCACTTAAGGATTATTTATATATCATTTTGAGAAAAAATTTCGCATTTAATACATTACTTTTATTGAATTCAAAAATAAAATATTAATTATATTTTTTTCTATATATATCACTTTAATCAGTGCCACTAGACACCCGTTAACATTTCTCATATAAAATTTATTTTGTCATTATTTTAGTTTGATAAAAAGTGAAATCTGTTTCATTACCACTTTAAAAAGAATGTAGTTTTTTTTTTTTTTCTTTTATTTTTCCATCCCCACATCTGCGCTATACCCTGTGGCTAAAGCTTTATACATCACTGTCGTCGAATTTTGACAAAATCAACTTATTCCATTATTATTGCTGTTGATGATTGTTGACTTTTAATGCTGACTTACTCTTGAGCTGTTTTACGGCCTTTATTTGATTTTTGTATCAAACAATTGTTTTTTTTTTCTTCTTTTTATCAAGAAAGTAAGTGAATGATAGTAACATTTTATTTGTAGCAGCCAGGATTGAAAATAACGGGACGGCTGATGGGTGAGTCTATTTTAACGCATGATTTGACATTTTCTATACACATAATATACTATCTAGCACATTGTCAAGTGGTAAGTACTTAATTAGTGAAAGTATTTTTTGACTAATCAGAGGTAGAGCCAGTGCATAGGAATTTTTTTTAATTTTTTTAATTAGAAGATAAAATCGAAATATTTGAAAATATTAAAATTTTACTAGTTTGTGGTCACATAAAAAATATATAAATATAGGAAATAATGAAAAAAGAGATTTTAGAATAAGTATGTATTATATAGACATTCAAATTTATAATGCCTAAACCAAATTCTCCAATGACTTACATTATTTTGGGGACAAATTTAATATTATAGAAGATACTCGCGTTATGCAACAGATTTGTTGCCACGTTTGTGGCAAGCGATTCTCTTTTATTTTTATTAAGAAAAAAAAAGTAAAGAGAAGAAAAAAAAATAAAAAAAAAAGGAAGGAAAGAAAGAAAGAAAAGAAGAAGGAAAGAGAAAAAAAATGATAAAATCTTATAATTATAAATTAACGTTATCTCATATTGATATGTAAAAATTATTTATTCATAAATTGCATAATAGAAATGCATTTAGAAGTTTTAATTTGTTTTCTCTTTCCTTTCCTTTCTTTTCCTTTCCACTTTCTTTCTCTTCCCCTTATTGTTTTCTCTCTTTTATTTTCTTTCTTCATAAAAAAAAAAAAAAACACTTGCCTCACACGTGTTAAGCAATTGTTTTTCAGCTAAATGGAGACTACTTTCATTTATAATACATGCCTGCAATTTTTTTTTTTTAATTTCATCATTGATTAGACTTTCACTTATTCTAAAATCGATTAAAATTATATGATAAAATATTATAATAATAGAACTATATTTATAATTATCTAATGTTATAGAATATATTTTTAGTTTTCTAAGCTTTTATTTTCACCAATTAAAATAATAAAAACATGATTTTAATCAAAAAAGTTTTAAATATGCATGCAAAGTAAAAAAAAAAAAACAGACCGAAGATCGAACCTGTCAGATTTCTAGTTCTTGGTCTAATCGATTCAACCAGTTAGACCAGCCGATTTGATATAAAATTTTTTTATATATAATAAATATTATATTTAATGTTAAATAAATATTAAATATAGTTAATTAACAAAAATATGCATTTGGTTTAATGATACAATCTTTAATTTTGAACTAAGAGGTTAAAGGTTCAAATCTCATTAATTACAAATAAAATTTTGAAATATATATATATAACCGGTTTTTAACCGGTTGAATCGATTTTGTACCAATTCGACTAAAATCCGATTTTATCATACCCGTCGGACTAGACAGGCCGCCGATTTCCGATTCAACCGGTCCAGTCCAATTTTTTATTCAATGAATGCTTGTAGAATTAAATGAAGTAAATAAATAAAACAAACAAACAAACAAATAAATAAATAAAATTTATCAAAATTGGGCTAAACTCAAATCAAAAGATGTCCAAACCTATGTGTGTTTAAGTAAATATGGATCTGAATCAAATATGACCTTATTTTTAAAAAACTTTTAAAGAAACAATCATTATACAACACATGATAAAAAAATTTGGAGTTATTTGAATAATGCTTATTGGGTAACTTTAATTTATAATAAGATTTTATTATTTATGTGACACAAAATTAAAAGTTATTTGAGTAATGCCAATTGAACAACTTTAATTTATTATTATAATATTTTATTATTTATTTATTTCTCTCCCTTTTTTTCTCTTTCCTTCATTTTTTTTTCCTTTTTCTTTCCTTCTCTTTTTCTTTCATTTCTTTTCTTTCTCTTTCTTTATTTGGTTTTTTTATATAAATATAGCAAAAAACAAATCCCAAAATACCGATGCTTTTAGATTAATTCCCGAAATACGCCGGTTTTAACACTAGCTGGGAAATCGCCAGCCCCCATGGCGATTTCCCAGCATCAAAATATTGATTTTGGCTAAAAATACCAAGGGAAATCGCCATGGGGGGTGGCGATTTCCATTGGTGTTTTTTTCAAATTTTGATATAAAGTTTAACAATAAGGAATTGCGTCGACAAATTGTTAACATGGGTATGGAATCAAATCATAGTTATTTTATCTCTTATATTTCGTTTAGCATATAAAATAATATTGAAATTCACAAGTTTTTTGTTTTAAAATTTATTAGGATACGAGTTGAGGCGACCGAATTTTCATTTCATGTATGACAATCTTCGTGGAGAAAATACAAAGGCGGCTAATTGGCTTGATAGGATCCCCAAGGAGAAGTGGGCGCAGTCATATGATCAAGGAAGGCGTTATGGCCATATGACAACCAACCTAGCTGAATTTATCAATTCGGTGTTGAAGGGAACGCGTCATCTTCCCGTTACTGCTTTAGTGCAATCAACATATTATAGGTTGGCTGCACTTTTTGTTAAGATGGGGAACAAGCAAATTGCCATGATGGAGGGAGGGCACACATATTGTGAAACAGTCACACAAGCTATGCAAGAAAATTGCAGGAAAGCTAACTCCCACATTGTTCGTAATTTTACGCGAACAAATCAATCTTTTCTGGTTGAAGAGTTAGTTGCTCCACAAGAGGGTGTTTCTGCAATGAAGTACAAAGTCAACCTCAGTGACATGTGGTGTGATTGTGGAAAGTTTCAAGCACAAAGGTTCCCTTGCTCACATGTAGTTGCTGCCTATGCACATGTCCATGTAGATTGCATGCAATATGTGGACAAAGTCTATAGACTGGAAACTATATTGAATGTTTATAGACATGAGTTCGAAGCTGTTGGAAATGAAGGTTACTGGCCTCAATATGATGGTCCAGAAGTGTGTCCCAATCAAGAAATGCGGAGAAATCCACATGGTCGGCCAAAATCAAGTCGTATTCGTAATGAAATGGACCTCAGGGAGAAAGGCCAACCAAAACGTTGTGGATTATGCAGAAACGAAGGTCATAACCGTCGAAATTGTCCGCATCGATTTGGCACATTGGGGGAGACTTCGCATCAACAATAAATGAATTACATGTTTTTCTCAACTTATCATGTACTTTGGATTATAAGGGAAAATGTAATGCAAGTTTTTTTGTTTGTTTTTTGTTTTTATCTAATACAAATCAATTAACAAAATTTAAAAAAATTTGTTCATAAATTTTAAATAATAAAATATACCTTACGAAATTTCTTTATTTTTAAAATTATAAAAAAATTATTTTAATTTAATTTATAAATTTTAAAATTAAAAAACAAAACTTACAAATTTTTAAAATTAAAACAAAACTTACAAATATAATTTTTGATATACAAATTTAAGAAGAAATATTATTTGGTTTTTTTAATTTTTATAAGAAACAAAATTTTCCATATTTTAATTTAATAAGAAATTTAATTTAATTTATAATTTTTAAAATTAAAAAATAAAATTTACAAATTAAAAAAAATTAAAATTTGTTTATTAATTAAAAAAAATTTACATGAAGGGAAATCGCCACCCCCCATGGCGATTTCCCTTCATCCTTTTTACAAATTTGGTTAAAAATACCAAGGGAAATCGCCATGGGGGGTGGCGATTTCCCTTGGTATTTTTATCAAAATTTGAAAAAAACACCAAGGGAAATCGCCACCCCCCATGGCGATTTCCCTTGGTATTTTTAGCCAAAATCAATATTTTGATGCTGGGAAATCGCCATGGGGGCTGGCGATTTCCCAGCTAATGTTAAAACTTGGGAATTAATCTAAAAGCATCGGTATTTTGGAATTTTTTTTCGCTATATTTATATAAAAAAACCTCTTTATTCATCAACAAAAAAAAAAAAAAAAACTTCTAGCGTGGCAAGCAAATGACCTTCAATTGAAAGGCCAATTGGTTATCTCGTTTGAGTAATAACTTATATATATATATATATATATAATTTGTTCAAATTTGAATTTGATTCATCTCAATTTGATTAAAAAATCAACAATTTGAACCTATTTAATTCAGAATACGTTCCCATATTATCTCCAACCTGTCTTTTTTTAAACAAAATTTGCTACTCGTCGGATTATGAAAAACTTCGAGTCTATCGAGAAAGGATGTGGTGGTAACCCCCGCAGCTTCGTCTAGAGCCGGATGTCTAGTCGTGTAGGAAGACTCACCCTAGCCACTATAGTACTCTAGATGAGAAACACTCTCCGTCCACTTTCCCTTTTCCGTGTGCCCAAAAGCCCGCCCGCCTGGTTTATGAGCCCCTTTCCGATTCCAAACCAAGCGGTAATTCAAATTTGAAATTATTTGAATTCGAAAATTTAAAAAATTTAACTTGAAAAACTTAACTTTAATTAATTATACTTTTAAAATTCAATAATTTAGATTTAAAATAATTCGACTCTAACTAAGCCAACCTAGAGCCAACTAACCATCCAATTGCCACCTCGAGACTGGTGTGTTGCTTCACTGCTTCTGCCCCATTGCTGCTAATTTGATTATTACTTGCTATATATATTTCTTTCCACTAAAAGTAAATATTCCTAGAAATAATTGCTTCGAGGGGTTTATAATCAGTTCATCACTCAATGCATTAAGCCAAGAGAACTCTATGTAAAGTTTAAAAATCAAATTCATTTTTCTAAGTTGAATGGACAATGAATATCCGATGGCTGTGCAAAATTAGCATTTTCCCAAGGAATTCATGATTTCCTGCAGGTTTCCAATGGCTTAAGCTCATTGAGCTCCAGCTTTAGATGGAACATATGGCTCAGTTGGGCTGAATCCGTAGGTTCTACATGGTCTAAGTTGGGCTTCAGCAAAAGAGAATAAGACCAAGCCGAGCATTCATTGATTAAAACGTGTGAATGTTTCAAAGCCGAATGATAATAATCTATTATCTATGAGTCTATGACATATTTAAAAGCATAAATGTTGAAAAACTTTTAGATTGAAAAAAAAAGATATTTTTATAATTTTTCATTTTAAATATTAATAAAATTTATTCAATTTGTAAATAAGAATTTTAATTACTTCAAATGAATATGACTTAATTATATTTAATGACTTTTATTAAATAATATTTTTCTTTATTCAATTGGTATTGAATAATTTATAGATTAATATTACAAAATTTACACTTTGAAAATATTTTTATTTTATATAATAATTATTTAAAAATAAATAAAAAATAATTATTCACATGCAACACATATAACATCAAATATTAATAATAATAAAAAGTCAATCATGAGTGAGAGAAAAAAAAGAAGACAGAATTGTACATTTTATATTTTGCTTTATAGTATATAAGAGAAAAAATTGTAAAAGTTGAAATAAAAACAAAAACTAAATATGAACAAAATGAACTAATATTCTCAAACTTTATGTTATCTATAGGATTATTATTTTATTTTGTACACTAACAGTAAAATTTTAAAACTTTGCAAACTTGTGGAGACATGAGAAATTTATAAATTTATGATTTCATGCAGCGTATAGAATAATTTAAAAATTGTCATTGTGTGTTTCGATTTTTTATTTTTGTAAATTCATGAGTTGGCCTCTTTGATTAATTTGAAGGAAACAAACTCCATTGTTTGGTTAATAATTAATATGTTAGTTTATATTATGTATATAAACAAAAAAAAAAGTTAAAAAAGCTATCGTTGGATAAGTTATCGTTGCATGTTTTTACTTTGTTTTGTTTTATAAAAGCGAAAAAAGAGAAAGTGAGAGTGTGATAATTACATAAAAATTCAAATATGAACTTAAGTAAATTTAGGATTTAGTAATTGGTCTCTTCAAGTGCTATAGATATTTTTAGTCATTGACTATCCTCAAGGGATAAATCGATAAAAATAATTATATATTATTAAATTTAGGATTTAATAATTATATATTTAATAATTATTAAATTTAAATAAAAATATTTTTTTAATTATTAATAGTAATTTGGATCGGTCCGTGTCAGCCCGAATTACAAATATTCTTACTGATGGGATCCAAGATGGACCAAGTTTTCAAGAAGCAATGCAAGGATTCCACTTGGGCCGAGTCAAAGAAGCAATGCAAGGAAAGGACTTGGGCAGAATCTACAAGTCTTTTAAGCAAAATCAAGACATTCAATATGACTTGAATGAAGAGGAACCAGCTTTGGTCCATATGATCCAAGCTAGTGAAGTGGCGGCATAAGAGAGGATTGAAGTGGCTTTGTTTCATTAATTGACATGACATGTGTGGGGCCATCTTAATTCATTAATTGATGTGGCAAGAGTGGGCTTGTTTTAATTCATTTAAACACATTGGCATGTGGGCCTATTTTATGTATTAAGTCTATTGAGTTTGTGGGGGCTACCTCATTAATCTAGTTGGACCTATTTTTATTAGGTTTTGGGCTTGAGTATGTTCAGCCCATAGTACTATTATTAGTGTGTCAACCGACTAGGGCATGTTATCACTGTGTTTAAGCCCTAGCCGACCTAGGTTAAGATAGAAGGGATATAAATAGTTTCCTTAGCCGGCTATGGCAAGTTAGTTCATTGTGTAATTTTGATTTTTATCAATTGAGAGAGTTTTCTCTCCTAGTTCTTGAACGAACTTCAGAACTTATCAAAGGTTCCCTTTGTGGCATTCAACAACCAAATCTAGGTTCTTGAAACAATACTTCACTAGGTCTGTTAGTATATGCCCTAGAGCCAATTAGATTGGACAAGGGATATACAGTTAATAATGCAAACACAGTCACTATACATTAGTGACACAAGGTTTTCCTTCATGTTAGTACGATGATAAAGAGTTATTAAGTACTAATCGAATGAAGCCCCTGGAACACAACGACCTTGCAAAGGAATTATTTATAATTGTGAGATCCTTATGCATCAAAATCGTATTCCTAAAATTGTTCATGGTCATCGTATTGCCAAGACAGGGCATTGGCAATGCTCAAAGACAAGTACATGTTAAGCCTACTTACTTGTGAAGTAAGCAACTGATATCATGTCTTGTAGTATGAGGGATACTTGGGATAACATGTAGGTGCTTATCTGTTGAACAAGTTCACTGAACCTGCCCCGCTGTGAGAACTCCATTTGGTATGGTCACTCGAGTGTCTATGGAAATGTTCTCACGTGATAGTCGTGTAAATTAGTCCTCTAAGTGAAGAGATGCTTATGGTAAGGTGGTTTTGGGTATGACATGAACCATAAGAAGATGGATGAGTGATCCAGAGAGGATTCACCACTCTAAGTGACATCGGAGACATATCTCGTCTGTTCTTGGCTTCGGTTAACTTGATAAAGTCCTTGGCCAAAGCACGATGGATTTGGGAGAAATCATTTCTCTAAATTCATATGGTTAACCATAAGCTACAAGAACTAATATGGATTGAACATGAGTAGACACTAAACCATGCTCATGGGCTTTTCAAGATATTTGGTGAAAGGACTGTATTACACTGATAGGCTGGTTATTGAAAGGTTTCAATGAGGTCACGTTGACTTCTTAACATTTGGGTGGTCATGATGGGTTGCTAGATCCCACTCTTGATCTATGTGTATAAATTAATCGGATTAATTTATACGCATTGCCATCATGTTGGGAACCTAATGGGTCACACACAAAGACGGAATTGTTGGCTAAAGCTTGGGATTTAATTAAGTAATGACTTAATTGAATAAAAGGTTAATTTGGAGGACCTAATTGAATAAGATTAAAATTAGGAAGGTTAAGAAATAAATTTGGATTTAAGATATCCAAATAAAGATGTCTTAATAAGACAATATGGATAAGCTTGTCTTAAGAAGACCATGTATTAATTTAGACATGTCTTAAGATAAGGTTGTCCTGGCCGAAAATAAGAAATTGTCCGAAATGAGAAAAAGTTTCTCGTTTTAGAGGAGTTTGATTACGAATCAAATTCTGACTTCTAGTATTTCACTAAACCAAACATTGCTATGATTATGTCAAGTCCGAGTCTGACACTAAGAGTTAGTGTTTGACTATGACTCTGTTACTTGTTAAGTGAAAGAGTTTCACTTGAACAAGGACTATGTTAATCCGAGTTGGTTGAGTTCGATTAGGACTCTAAGAGTTTGATTTGGAATCAAACTCTTATCCCTATGAAATCGAGCTATTAACATTGACATAATCCGGGATAGGTTCGACTTCAGCTTTAAGAGTTAGAGTCTCAGTCGAACTAGGATGCTTGAAGTGAAAGAGTTTTACTTCAACTAGGTTGTTTGATCAAGATCAAACTCCTAGCCTAACCTATCCCATCTTGGCCAAACATGGACACACTGATGTCTAGATTCATTAAAGGATTGATCACTTAAGAGATTGGCTAGGATTTAAACACCTATGAAGAGAAGAGTTCTCATCAACTTAGGAGTTTAAAATAAAATAAAACACTACCCTATCCAAAGGTGATGTAGCCGGCCAAGGTATCCATGTGCAACAAGAATTCTTAACTTGAAAAATAGTTTGGTACAAAAAAAGAAAATAATGGGATTATTTTATTTTTGGAGCTTCACGCTGAAAGAGATGAAAATAGAAAAAAGATTCTTATCTTTTGGCTTCTTTTTACGTTAATGAAAAAGGGTGAATTCTTGTGATTTGGCATGGACACAGTTTTTGAGATAGTGTTTTAGGAAGAAAATTTTTCTTTCTTTGAGATAGAAAAATATGAATTTTCACTTAAGGCAAAAAATTATATTAGGCCAAGAAGATTTTTGCTATAGCCGAACCTCCATATTTTCTTCTTTAGTGGGTTTTTCTTTGTTGCCGAATCACCTCACTTCTCTTGATGGTTTTATGCACTTGTGAGAAATCATAAGGAGAAGCCTTTTGATTGTTGATTGAGAGATCAGACTGCTAGCATAGTGGAATCCCCGAACCTTTCGAAGGTGCCACAGCCGTCTGTGTGGGTCACCATTGGAGGCAAGACACCTGCGTTGCGCGTGGTATCGAAAAAGCCATTCAGTGACTTTGACGTTGCTACCTTCTTGCAGGGATCAGCACACTCAGGATTACGATTTCTCGAGAAGGTATGATTCTGATCTTGATGGTTTTTAATGTTTTAAATACCATGTATCACATGTAAACCATGATCCGAGATCCTGTAGTAGTCCGGGCGCTTCTATGTTTGCTTCCGCTGTTATGTTTTTTAATCTTTTGTTATATGCATGAGCCCGGACGAATCCCAACAGTGGTATTAGAGCCTAGGATCCACTGATTTCATGTGGTTGTATCATGTCAATTCTCGGTGATAAGTATATCGTATACTTTGTGTGTAGATTTTGGTGTTTTCGGTTCGTTAGATTTCTTGAAAAATCATTTTTCATTAAATCTGTACATTCTTGTCAGCGGCTGTTTAGTATCTTAAAATGAGCTTAAAATATGTTTAAACATTGTATAAAATTATTTTATGCAATCCGGGTTAAAGCCGTTACATGCCTAAGTGAAACCGAGTCGTTTCGAGGCATAAAAATATCGTTTTGGTGTCCATTTTTGGGGTTGTTTTTGGGCTGTATAAAAATGATTTCTAAATGATTTATTCTGGAAATTGCATTTATATACTGCCATTAAAGTTCTAAAATTGATTTGGGTTTAAAACTTTTAAACAAAATCTTTTACGGGACCTAAAACGATGTTAGTGCAAAAATTTTCGGGGCTGCTTTGTAGGTGTTCGTGTGCCTTGAAAATTCGAGCATGAGTGTCGAAACGTTCCACATTCTTGTTGGAATTTTAGGAAAGCATATAAGGTGAATACGATTCATTTTTGATGGCTGTTCCGAGCATGGAACATGGCTGGAACGACAGTAAACGTTGCTGCACTCATTGCACCCAAACCGCGGCAATGCATGAGGCAATTGTTGTCAATTTGCTTGCTTCCATGTGGGTGGGAAGCAGCCCATTTTTGGGGCATCCGGCAGCCACCATAAGTGGCATACAACGGCCTAATCACGGGTGGGAAGCGGCCATCTGATGGCCAAAGAGGTTGCCTACGCCTAGGACACTAAGTATTAGAGTCCTACTCCGAGAGGGAACTAGTTTGGTAGTGGGAGTGTGATTCCTAAAATATTAGGAGAATGAATTTTAGTATTGTAGACACCTAATTTTGTCCGGACCTTCTAAACCAGACAATTTCTCTTTTCAACTTCCTAGAATGCAAAGAGACTTCCACCATTCCATAGATGAGTCTCTAAGACTTTATTTCGGAGGCAAACACAAAAAGTCAACTTGGAAAAAGTCAACCCTTAGTCAAAATCAAGATTCAAAGTTGAATTGAACAATGGTCAAAGAATTTTGATAATCGGAGGTCTACAACGAAAGATAGAGAGTTTGAAAGACAGGTTGCAAAAATTCGATGTAGGGAATACCTAACTGCGCAAATTTGGGGAAAAGTGCAGAAACGATCAAATTGGACGAAATTGGAGGTTCCAAATGGAATAAGATCAATAACTAAGGATATTAGAAGGTCCAATTTTGAAGTGGGGTTGAAGGAAGAATTGGTTTGAAGAGAAAAAGGAAAATAAGGATTTAATGAATAAATAAGAAAATCACAAATTTGGGGGAAAATGCAGAGATAACCCGATTCGGTGAAATTGAAGCCCGCAGTTGATAAAGGATAAATAAACAAAAATATCTCAAGTCCCAGTTTGAAGTGGATCCCAAGGAAGAGCCGTTTGGAGGAAGAACAAAAAAACGAGAAAAATTCCTAATATTGAAAGGGGAAAACTAAACCGGAGAGAAATTCGATCGTAAAAATTGGGCATTTTCGGACCAACTCCAATTCTATATATAACAAAGGCAGTGAAAAAAGAAAATTCGAAAATCGAAACTGTGTTGAGTAAAACCGATAGGGGGTGGCAATCTTGGAAAATCCGAGAAAAATAGAATCTGAGCTCAGAAAATTACGAAAATCTCCAAATTTGAGTTTTATATTTTATGGAAGGGATTGGAGAAGAAAAATCTGGATTCGGAGCTCAAATGGAAAAAGAAAAAGTTCGGGTGCACTAATCTGAAATTCCAAGAGCAAATATCGAGAAAAATAAAAAAATGAGCTCAGAAAATTATGAAAACTTTCATATTTGAATTTTATATTTTATGGAAGGGATTGGAGAAGAAAAATCCGGATTCGGAGCTCAAATGAAAAAGACAAAGTTTGGGTGCACTAATCCAAAATTCCATGAGAAAATTCAGGGAAAAATAAAAAATGAGCTTGGAAAAATTATGAAAACTTCTAGATTTGAATTTTATATTTTATGGAAGGGATTGGAGAATAAAAATCAGGATGCGGAGCTCAAATTAAAAAGGTGAAGTTTGGGTACATTAACCCTATATTCCAAGAGAAAATTCCGGGAAAAATAGGAAACGAGCTCGAAAAATTATGAAAACTTTCAGATCTTAGTTTTATATTTTATGGAAGGGATTGGAGAAGAAAAATTCTGAATCGGAGCTCATTTGGAAAAAGACAAAGTTTGGGAGGCACTAAACTAAAACTTTAGAGAAAAATCCGAGAAAAATAGAATCCGAGCTCGAAAAAATATGAAAACCTCCAGAACTGAGTTTTATATTAGATGGGATGAATTAGAAAAGAAAAATCTGAAATTGGGGTCTATTTGCAATTAAATTAAGTTTGGGGGCCAAAATACAATTTTACCGAAGAAACAGAAAAGGAAAATTTTGCAAATAAAAAAAAAGATGAATGGCCTGGAAATTTCCAGGCCATTTTGGCCAGCAGCTGACTAAAGAGGGAGTGTGATCATCATAAATCAAATGGCCAAGGTTGAATAGCAAGATGACATTTTTAAAAGGACAAGATTCTCCACTACTTTGCCTACATGGCATTTTAGGCCAATGAGAGGTCTCCAAATTGCAAAGACATGTGAAGGCCATGTGAAGAGAATGTGAAGGCTATGAGATGATGCCAAGTAAGAATAAAAATGCCACTTAGGAAGATATTTTAATAGCAAGCCATGTGATCTTGACAAGTGGCCTAGATATTTTGTAGAGATAGGAAACAAGAATAATCTAGGTGGCATTGTTGGCCAATGAGAGGCTAGAAAACCCTTAATTTAAGGGAAGCATCATACATATAGGGGACAAGCACCCTAAATTTAAGGAAAGCATCATGCAAGGAGGGGACGTTTTTTAGCCATGTGGCAAAGATGTTGGAGGAGCATGTAAAGCATGACCAAGGGAAAAAAAAAAATAAAACACACACTCTTACACTATACAAAGGCAGCCGGCCAAAGCAAAGGAAGGGGGGATTCATTTTTTTCTTAAGGAATTTCATTAGACTCTTGAGAGAAAAGGAAGAAGAAAAATAAAAGAGAGGAGGAGAATTTGGAAATCTTGATTTGGAAAGCAATAGCTAGGTAGCTATCACCTCCCTTCTTCTTCTTTAATATTTCTTTGATATTGTGATTCTTTTTCTTAACTTTTTGTTCATGTGATTTGTTAACTTTTTGTTGAATAAAAATATTTTCAAACATATATTTTAAAGGTTTTCTATCCTTTATTCCTCATTCTTTATCAAATAACCAAGTTGACAATTTTTTTTACATGTTTTTTTGAATTTAGCCGAAACTTAGGAGATTTTTTTGTGCTTGTTCTTGCTTTATCATTCTTGCTTGTTTGTTTATTCATATTTTTAACTCATGGTTGATTCATTGTCATGTGATTGTGGGCTGTTAAAATCATGCATTTCATGACATTTCAACTAGGTTTTTGGCCAAAATCAACCAATGATCTCAAGCCAAAAATCTCTTGCCTCTACTAGTTGAGAGAGTGATAGTTTAGATTGGGTATTCTAACTTTGGGATTTTTTTCAATACTCATCTATGGTCAAAATAAAATGATATTTCACCACATACTGTAGTCATTTGAAGGATGCCACGGTATTTTTTTTTATAAATATTTTTACATTTTTTTTATCATGTTAAAAAAAATGGCTTTTGACAAAGCAGTTTTTAACTCACTGTTCTGACTTTGGTAAAAATTCGGTCATGGTATCCTTGGTCCAAAAGTTAAGCTGATTTTTTCCCGTGGAGATAAACATGTTCTAGGTCTACACTAATTTTTACAGAATGTTTTGAAAATTTTTAGAAGGGTAAAAAAAAAAATAGATTTTAAAAACTGCCTGTGGGAGTCAGAATTGTTTTTAGGAACATATGATTTTCTGTTTTTGTTAGGATGCAAATAGGGGGCTGATTTGGGACATTGTTTACTATTTTAGGTTTATTTCCATGTCATTTCAAGAATAAAATTTGATTTTATAAAAGTCGGGTCAAGGGTGGTCAACCCGGGTTTCAAAACTAGGAAAAATAGAGCCTTTTAAAAGGGGGGTTCAACCATGAGGCATTTTTCATCCAAAAAAATTCCAATTTTTTAAATCCGAGCCCAAAGTATTTCGATTTTGGAAATCCGATTTAAGTCTCTTCCAAAGATAGTCGGATATCTTTTTAGGTATACAGATGTCCTTACTTCAAGGAAGAAATACATCTTCATGCATTGCATATTTAAAAATGTCTTTACTTAATTTGGCATAAGAACGTATTTTTCGGTTTCCTAAACATTTGGCGAGAATTAGTTCCCAATCTTTGCCGGGTTTGTCGAGGAGGTTAGGAAATTATTCAATGCACATGTTTATAGAATCGAAACGTATGATTTTCGTTTTGCTCGGAACCATGTAAATGTCATATGAAAGAATTATTTTCCAAGCTTTGTCAGGTTTGCTGGGAAGCACGATAATATTTTCCGACATATGCCATTTATATGATTCCTCACATGAATAATCCATTTCAAATAATGGTGTGTGCATGTGGTCATGATATGATTATGAATATTTTATGATTATGTCATTCATATGCTATGCTATTCATTCACATGCCATGTCATCAAAAATTTGCCATGCCATGCCATTCATTCATATGCCATGTCATTCATTCACATGCCATGTCATTCATTCACATGCCTTGACATCTAGAATTTGCCTTGTCATTCATATGCCATGCCATTCATTCATATGCCATGCCATTCATTCATATGCCATGTCATTCATTCACATGCCATGTCATCTTTATGCCATGTCATTCATTCACATGCCATGTCATCTAGATTTTGTCATGTCATTCATATGCCATGTCATCTAGATTATGCCATGTCATTTATTTGCATGTCATATCCTTTAGAATTTGCCACGTCATTCATATGTCATGTTATTAATTCATGTGCCATATCATTTAGAGTATGCTAAGTCATTCATTCACTTGCCATGTCATTTATTTCCTTATGCCATGTCATTTAGATTTTTTTCATGTCAAGCATGCCATGTCATTATTTAGTTTACCATTCCATAATAAAATGTTTGCCATGCCATGATAAATATGCATGTTTATTCAATTTTTATCTTAGTAACATTTTGAATATTCATGGTCATTTTCTACGATTTTTAAAATACATGAAAAATAAATAATATTTTTTTATAAATCAAGATTATTCTCGAGATAAAATAATTCATGAATTCTCTGCTGGGTCTGCCGGGGAGGATATCATCAATTATCATTGACAACGGAATATATTTCTTTCCAAAAAACGAGGATGATTCAGGGAATTTCAAAATCAAGAAAAAATTTCATGTTTTGCCGAGTTTGTCAGAAAATATGAAAAAATTTTATGTTAATAAATTTCGGATCATTTTCAAAATACAATGTGAATTTTTTAAGGGAATTATTTTCAAACACCAAATTTAAAACCGACTTTTCATCGAGATTCGAGATAACACACGACTAATAAGGTACCGCTTTATACGGGCGTTGTAGTGGTGCTAATCCTTCCCCGCACGTAACCGACTCCTGAACCTGCACTTATTTTCTCTAGTTCAAAGCACAGACTTCAAAATTGGTTTTATAAAATGTTTTAATTAATTTTAAAATGTTTTTATAAAAACCGATTTTTATAGGTGGCTGATCACACCTAGCCAAAAACGATTGGTGGCGACTCCATTCTTTTTTCGAGGTCATTTCTATACCCTCAACCTTTAATTTAGAGGAATTAAGTCGTCTTTTCCTCTATTTCTTTCAATGTCACACTCCTTAAATGAATGGGCCGATTTGTCCCCGCGATGGGGGCATATTTATTTTCGGACCAATTCTTTTTTTTTTTTTTTATAGAAAAGATGGTTGCGACAGCTTGGCGACTCTGCTGGGGACACTTAGAGAGTTAGGCCTAGGATTAGTCGTGTGTTATCGAAAGTCTCAGTTTTTTCTATTTTGGTTGGTGTTTACTTCTAAATCCCACTTTCTAATAAAGAAAATTTTGAAAATAACCAAATGTTTTTAATATGTTCATTCTCATGTGCATGCATATTTTTACTATTCTCTGGTTATTTAGTTTTGTATGTCATTATTATTCGTTGTTTAACTAATGTTTTACATTGTTTAATTTTGTCTTTACTAAATTGCTTGGGTGTTAGGATAAGGGGTATAGAATAGATGGTGAAAGGTTTGTTTGTTCCTCCTCACACACTATACTTGCATTTACATAACATGAGCCCTCTACCTGGGTTCCGTCCTTTAGGTGGAAGTAAAGTAACTACGCTCTAACCTCCACATGGGCTAGCGAAACACTTCCGGAGTAATAAACTACCTACGCTTTCGTGAGGTGATAACCTCCGTATAGGCCTGGGAAATACACTCTAACAAATTGAACCCGCTTTTATCGGGGTGCCTTACTAGGCTTCACCGACGACAGTGAGGAGCAATTTGGAGCCTTTTTAGAACCTAATGTAACCTCATATAGTGAACCTAGGTGAAGCCAGGCCGAATTTCCGTTAGAGGTACCGAAGTTAGGAACACTCGAAGGAACCTTTCTTACCTTTAGCTATTTATTTCAATATCGCATTGATTTAATTGTTATACCCTTGCACTGACTCGTTTTCTTTTCTTTTGATTATTTTGTTTTGCTTTGTTTTCATTGCATGCATCATGATCATTTAGGAGTGTTTGCCTTAAGCCGAATTCCAATCAGAGGGGTTTTCATTATGGTCATGGAACACCGAGATCTTGCACCAGTGTCAGTCACTTCGAAGACATACCGAGAAGTCCGAATAGAGTCAGAGAAGCATCAGGTTGACAAGGGAGACTGCTTGGCTAGAGACTTCATGTCTGTTCTTCCCGAGTCGGTTCATTTAGATCTGGGTCAGAATGATTTGACAGAATTAGAAGAGATTTGGGACGATGGGGAACAACAAATAAAAATGAGTTCACTAAGAAGTATGGCGACATAGCATTACTTCTCTTAATCCAGATAGATGAGTAGTTGATTAGGGCAGTGGTACAATTTTGGGATCCCTCCTACCGATGCTTCACGTTCAATCGGGAAGATATGACACCCACAATCGAGGAGTACTCAACCTTACTCCGTATTGAGTCATCCACCCCTGATAAGATCTATTGCAAGTAGCAAAAGATAGTTAGTTTTCGGAAGAAGCTATCCGAGATATTGGGTATAGAGACTCCGATCGACTCCCCGAATATTAAGAAGAAGGGTCCAAGTGTTTGTATCCCATGGGTATTCTTGCGAGACTATATCATGAGAAACCTCGGTGAGTGATCGTGTGTTGGATGTATTTGCCTTGGCAATCTATGGTTGGTGATATTTCCAAAGATTTTGGGGCACATTGAGATGGCCGTAGTGGATTTCTTTGAGTGTCTGGGCAAACAAATTGATCCATCTCCTGCTATCCTTGCTGAGACGTTTAGGTCACTCCATTTTTGTCGAAGAAAATGCGAGGGACGTTTTGAAGGGTGTGCATATCTTTTCGATGTTTGGATCCAAAATCATTTTTGGGGAAATGATAAGGAAAAGCTTCGTCCCTATATAAAGACTTTCATTCCCCTTAAGGAATTCTGCAAGAAAGAGTGGCCGAGAAAAAGAGATAAGAAACAATGGATCATGACTCTTCGCCACTTAGCTTGAGAGGACGTTACTTGGAGAGCTCCGTGGATACCGATGGGATCTATTTTGTATAGTTTTGGAGACAATCTGTGGGTTCTGTTGATGGGAATTTGGGGAGCTATCAGCTATGCACCACTCCTGGTACGAAGACAGTACGGGTCAGAGCAGTTCGTCCTGATGACTCATGAGCTCACTTTGGTGGATTTTGCATATAATGGGCCTGGATACATGAAGGAAACAAGTGAGCTCATCAAAGCGTGGCGGAAGTTACACCAATCAGAATTGGATAGATATACCGACAATGCTACTTCCTGATATTTGGTTTGGAGAGCCAAGAGAATTCACGACATAGTGATCCCTACGAAAGATGTCTCTGTTGATCCGGTAATCCTTCAGCCAGAGCCAGTAGTACCATCAGAGGTTGAGCTTGTTAGGCAAGAATTAGAAAAGGACAAAGGGAAATTGAGGCGAGAATGTGATAAGCTTCAAGAGGATTTCGAGGATTTGAAAACCAAACTTAAGATCCAAGAGGTTAAGACACGAAAAGTGGACAGGGAGCGATATACGGCATAATTCGATATAAAGGACTTCCATCAAGAGAACAAGAAGCTAAGAGCCAAGGGAGTTCACTGGAACTAGCAGGTCTCTAGGTGCACATGAGAAATAGATAGAAAAGCTTCAGAAAGAATTGGATTTCTGGAAGGGTAAGGCTAAGGAAAGCAAAGAAAAAAAGTCCAGATTTTCTCATGAGCGACAGAAGTTGGGAGATGCACGATCATTGATCTCGGCCAAGTTGGAAAGATGCCTACAAGAGAATGAGTTGTTGAAAGCCAAATTGGGAAATGAGAAGGAAAAGACATCTATGCTACGCAAAGAGAATGAGACGCTTCACACGACCATTCTGAGCCTAGAGCATTAGTTACAAGTCTAGAAGGCTGACATCACTACCATCATTTAGGAATACAGAGAGAGGAAAATTGAATGGAACCAGGCAAATGACTTAGTTTTAGATGCCAGCACAAGGTGGAAGACTGAAACCTTGGGGAGGCAACAGTATATAGACCACCTGACTAGGCAGATCCGCAAGGCTGTGGTCAAGGCTAGTGAGATATTGGAGAAAGTGAAGACTCTGAGTTGTGATGTCAACCTAAAAGGGGAGCATGGACAGTGCCTGCTGAACTTCCTAGAAGAGGCTCAAGACCAGTACGAGCATATTAGATATTTCTATGTAACCCGAGAGTGAGAGATGACTTGTAAAAAGTTTCTATGAATTAATGAAAAACCTTTGTGTTGGAATTTGATCTTAAGGCAAATACCAGTATTTGCATCATTTCATACAATTATAGAAACATACATTTATGCATTCATTTGTTTGTTTATCAGTCATGCATTGATTCATTTATTCATCCTTGCACATATTTAATAAAAAAAAAAGGAATAATGTTCCATGAAATTCTAATCCGTGGTATTTACACCAAGGTCTAAAAATTAGGTGTCTACCGAAACACCCAGAGACAAGCACTCTGCATCAGTATAATACTCGATCACAAGTCAAGATCATGGAAAGTGAACAAATTGCCTGGATAGAGAGAATGGAAAAAGCACAGGATGAGTTAAGGGAACAGTTGGCCAAATCTCAGGCCGAATCGAGAGATCAGATGAATAAGCTGATGGAACTGGTTTTCGCTGCATTTAAGGGAAAGGGACACATGAAAAATTCAGCCTTAGGATTAGAATCAGGAAATCAAGGGGGCAAAGAGGGTCAACAAGAAGCCGTACTGACAAACGGCCAATCTTCGCAGAATATAGAAATTCCACCACCGACAGCTGAAATGCATTTTGTGTATGTTCAAACCAACACAGGGGCAAAGAACAAATGCCAATTGGGGTGAACCTTGGGGCAATCCTGACAAACCATATCGATATCCTAGATCTGGATGATCTCGTCGAATAAGAAAAGATGAAAATGACGGAGCTAAAAAGGGTTGAAACAGATGAATCACAAAAGAAGTATCAGCTATTAGAAGAAAGACTGTGGGCTGTGGAAGGGGCTGAGTTGTTTAGAAGCCTCGATGCTAAAGAGATGAGTTTAGTCTCTTGTTTAGTAATCCCGCCCAAGTTCAAAACGTCAGATTTTGAGAAGTACAACGTGACCACCAATCCTTTCACACATTTGACAATGTATTGCTGGAAGATGACCGGATATGATAATGATGAGAAATTGCTTATCCACTGCTTCCAAGATAGCCTTACTGGGTCTGCAACTCGATGGTATAATCAACTCACCCGAAGCAAGATCCACTCCTAGACGAACTTGGCTAGGGCCTTTCTGAAACACTACAAGCATGTGTCTGACATGGTACTTGACAGACTATCCCTGCAGAACATGGAGAAGAAAGCTACTGAAAGCTTCAAACAGTATATGCAAAAATGGAGAGACATGGCTACCCAGGTGCAGCCACCTTTGATCGATAAAGAAACTACGGTTCTCTTTATCAATACTCTGAAGGCACCATACTATGAAAAGTTGGTCAGTAATGCCACTAAAAATTTCACAGATATGGTCATATCTGGAGCGATGATTGAAACCGCTATCAAGAGCGGGAAGATGGAAAGTGGGGAACACGTCGCCCACAAGAAAACAACTCTTATCAAGAAAAAGGAATAGGAGGCTCATGCAGCCAGTTTCAATAACCGACCTTTTTCACCTCCAGCACCCTATACACCTTACCCATCCTACAATCCATACTATTCGGCTATAAACAGCGTCACTCAAAACCCTTTTCCTTACACAGCCATACCTCAACAACCTTACTTGATTGTCATATCTCCTCAAATAGCCATTCCCCCAAACGCTACACTAAACACTCCAAGTATCACCCGAAATGATCAAAGTCCTGTGAGGCACAATCCAAAGCCTCAATACAACCATATCCCTACTATTTACAGCGAGTTATACCCAAAGCTCTTACAGGGGAAACACGTTGCACCTATCCATCTCCAACCTTTAAAACCTTCTTATCCCAAGTGGTATGATTCCAACGCTCATTGCGCATACCACGCAGGGATTCAAGGACACTCAACCGAGAACTGCATTGCTTTCAAGCGCAAGATCTAGAGCCTTATTGATGTGAGAATTTTGAAATTTGGATCGAAAAATGGGCCTAATATCGTGGGTAACCAGTTGCCTAATCATACGAAGGCCAAGGTTAACGCGATAATGTCGGGAGAGACCGAGAAGGTGAAAAAGGATGTTAGAAAAGTAAAAATGCCAATGATCAGAGTTTGGGTGGAGAGGGTCATGGCAGGCCTAGTTTAGCCAAAATTGGATATGAGGAAAATAGCCAGCCAGCCAGAGGACTTTTGCCAATATCATGAGTGTAAGGGGCATGCCGTTCAAGACTGTGAAGAGTTTTTAGCAAAGATTCAAAAGATGATGGATATGGGTGAGGCCCAGTTTTTTGAAAAGATAGAAGAGCCTAAAATCAGTATGAATGAAACCGGTTACGGGATGGATAGAACCCTGATCTAATACTATGATGAGCTCGAGGTAAAGGCTATTCCAGTAGTCGAGTGACCTACTCCAAAATTGATCATAGAATTGCCCTCACCCTTTCCTTACAAAGGTGACAAGACGATTCCATGGAACTATCATGCAGTATGGTAATGCCGGGATCCTCGAACCATCAGACAGCCGCTGTGGATGTAACTAGAGTAGGTTATCTAACCCGAAATGGTAGATATGATGCCCCGAGAACGATTGAGCATAATCAAATAGAAAGACAGGAGGACCTGATAAGGGGAAAAGGATAGCGGAATTAGGCCCTATAGAGGTAGAACAACTTAGGGAAGTGGAAAAGAATCCAGCTACGGTTAATAAAGTAAAAGAGTCGGTGAATGAGAAGGAAGCCTGCGAGTTCCTAAAGTTCATCAAACACAGTGAGTACAGTGTAGCAGAACAATTGCACCGCCAACATGCGAGGATTTCAGTTCTTTCACTGCTATTAAACTCAGAGCCACACCGAAAAGCTCTATTGAGAATTTTTAACCAGGCTTACGTGGCTAATAACATATTAGTTGAGAAGTTAAATCAATTGGTGGAGAACATCACAACAGATGATTATATCTCTTTCAGTTATGATGAGATACCGCCAAATGGAATAGGATCCACCAAAGCTCTTCATATCACCACTACCTATAAGGGGCACATTCTACCGTCAGTACTTCTCCACAATGGATCCTTTCTGAATGTGATGCCATTGGCAACCTTGTCAAAACTACTAATTGATATGACCTACATGCTGCCAGGCCACACCATTGTCAGAGACTTTGATGGCACTCGCCAGAAGGTGATGGGAAGAATCGAAATCCTGCTTTAGATAAGCCTCTGTACTTATAAGGTTGAGTTTCAAGTGATGGACATCACCCTATCTTACAATTGTTTGTTGGGAAGGCCGTGGATTCACTCTGCTTTGGCTGTGCCGTCATCTCTCCATCAAAAGCTAAAATTTATGATGGAAGGATGCCTAGTCAGTGTGTCAGGAGAAGAAGATATTATAGCTTATGCATCCACCGATTGCTCTTACATAGAAGTGGATGAGGATGCCGTATAGTGCTCGTTCAGGTCATTGGAATTTGTCAATGATGTGTTCAAGGGCATTAAGAATCCTTTTGTATAGGCTTATGTTTTAGACTTTTCATTCAATAAATGACAATCGCGATGCATTTTCTTCATATTGATGTGTCCACATTCTTTCATTTTTCATTATTATTGCCTATATATGTCTTCCTATATTGTTTCTTTCCCACCTATTTACAGGTGCCTGGATACGGAATATGAGGACCGTCCTATCAATAATTCTGAAATTGATTTTGAAAAACCCATCTGTACGGGTGATTTCGACGCTAAGGAAGATGTCGAGGATTGTGATTTGCCTCCGGATTTGTTGAGAATAATAGAACAAGAGGAGAAACAAGTATTGCCTCATAAAGACTAGTTAGAAGTGATAAATTTGGGGAATGGAAAAGAAATAAGAGAAGTCAAGATTGGGACTGCCATTTCACCATCGATAAAGCAAGATTTGATAGTTCTACTTCGGGAATACGCGGATGTGTTTGCATGGTCATGCCAAGACATGCCTGGGTTGGACCCTGATATCGTGGTTCACAAACTCGAAACTAGATTGCAAGCCAGTTCAGCAAAAATTGAGAAGAATGAGGCCCAAAATGCTGTTAAAAGTAAATGAGAAAGTGAAAAACCCATTCGATGTCGGATTTTTGGAAGTGGCAAAATACCCGGAGTGGGTAGCAAACATTGTCCCAGTTAATACCATGAAGAATTTCGTGTTTTCTTTCATGGACGGGTTCTCAGGGTATAATCATATTAAGATGGCACTAGAGGATATGGAGAAAACCACATTCGTGACAATTTGGGGAACCTTCTACTATAAGGTGATTCTATTCGGGTTAAAAAACGTCAGGGCAACATATCAAAAAGCCATGGTAACTTTGTTCCATGATATGATGCATAAGGGAATCGAAGTCTATGTCGATGATATGATCGCAAAGTCGCAAGGAGAGGACGAACATATTGCAAATCTTAAAAAGCTCTTTGAAAGGTTGAGAAAATTCCAACTTAAACTCAACCCGACAAAGTGTACTTTTGGAGTCACCTCAGGAGGATTGAAATTGATCCGGATTAAGTGGAAGCTATTCAGAGCTTGCCTCCACCCCATACTCAGAAGGAAGTAAGAAGCTTTTTGGGTAGACTGAATTATATTGCTCGATTCATTTCTCAGCTGACCGATAAGTGTGACCCGATATTCAAGCTACTCCGAAAGCGTGATCTAGGGGAATGGGATGAAGAATGCCAGTAGCCTTTGATAAGGTCAAGCATTATCTGTCGAACCCACCGATACTAATGTCATCAGTCCCAGGGAAACCGCTGATATTGTATTTCTCAGTATTTGAAAGGTCCATGGGATATGTGTTGGGGCAACATGATGAAATCGAAAAAGAAAGAACAAGCCATCTACTATCTCAGTAAAAAGTTCACTGAATACGAGTTGAAGTATTAATTGGTAGAAAGGCTTTGTTGTGCCTTGGCCTGGACTGCTAGGAGGCTCAGACAGTACATGTTGTATCGCACGACATGGCTAATCGTAAAGTTAGATCCCCTCAAATACGTGTTCGAGGCACCTTCGTTGTCAGGAAGAACGGCGAGATGGCAAGTGCTGCTTTTCGAATATGATATTGTATATGTGAGCCAAAAGGCTATAAAGGGTAGCGTAGTAGCTGAATTCCTAGCAAGTCAAATGGTGGAGGATTACGAACCTCTAGACTTTGATTTCCCTGACAAATACTTAATGTCCGTCTCGCAAGAAGAAGGGACTTTCTCTAAGAAGAAAACCTGGAAAATGTACTTTGATGGCGCATCTAATGCCATGCGGCACGAAATCGGTGTAGTACTCATATCCCCTAAGGAAGATTATTATCCTTTCACTGCCAGATTGGATTTGATTGTACAAACAATACCGCTGAGTATGAGGCATGTACTATGGGCCTTCGTGCCACCATAGAAAGAAAGATTTAAACACTAGAGGTCTTCGGAGATTTAGCCCTAGTTATATACCAACTACGCAAAGAATGGGAAACCCGAGATGCAAAGTTAATCCGATATCGAGAGCTTATACTGAGCTTAATTGAGGAGTTCGAAGAAGTGGTTTTCAATCACTTGCCCCGAGAAGAAAATCGAATGGTGGATGCTTTAGCCAATTTATCATCAATGTTTAAAGTGAATGAATGGGTCGAAGTTGTGCCAATCAAGATGAGTATATACGAGTCTCCTGCCCACTGCTTGAGTATTGAAGAAGAAGCGGATGGTCACCCTTGGTCAACAGTTCCCTGAACAAGCAACGAAAATTATAAAAGAACCCTAAGAAGAATGGTGATGGGTTTTGTCTTAGATGGTGAAATCGTTTTCAAGAAAGGGAAAGACTAGGTTCTGTTGAGATGTGTCGTTTCTGCTGAAGCTCAGAGAATCCTTGAAGAGGTCCACGAAGAGATATGTGGCACTCACGCTAATGGCCGCATGCTAGCTAAACAGATTATGAGAGCAGGATACTATTGGCTAACCATGGAAAGGTGTCATAACCTAAAAAATAACAAGTCTCATCGCGAGACCTTATACTCGTTAAGCGTGACATTAGAAAAGCAGAGGAAAAGTCGACTTAATTCCTCTTAAAATAAAACGAGGATATGAAAATGACCTCGAAAAAGACATGGAGTCGCCACCAATGTTTTTTGGCTAGGTGTGACCCTATTAAAACCGGTTTTGTAAAATATTTTAAAATTAATTAAAACATTTTTAAAACCAATTTCAAGTCTGCACTTTAAACCAAAGAAAATCAAAGAAAGCAGGTTCGGGACTCGGTTACGTGCAGGGAAGGATTAGCACCCCTACAACGCCCGTATAAAATTGTACCTTATTAATCGTGTGTCATCTCAAGTCTCGGTAAAAAGTCGGTTTTAAATTTGGCATTTAAAATTAATTTCCAATTTAAAGAAAAACAATTCCATTTTAATTGAAAATGATCCAAAATTTATCAATTCAAAAAATTTCCTACATTCTCCGAAAATTCGGCAAAATATAAATTTTTTTATTTATTTAGAAAATTTTCCGAATCATTCTCATTTTAAGAAAGATATTCCGTTATTAATGATAATTAATGAAATCCTCCCCGGGAACCCGGAAGAGAACACATGAATTATTTTAATTCGGGAATAACTTTGTTTTATTTAAATCATTATCTTCTAAAACGTTTAAAAAAAATTGAATATGAACATGTGTGACATAATATAATCTAAATGACATGAATAACCTAGATATCATAATATATTCTAAATGAAATAAATAACCTAAGTGACATAATATATTCTAAATGAAATGAATAACCTATGTGACATAATATATTCTAAATGAAATGAATATAACCTAAGTAACATAAAATATTCTAAACGAAATGAAATATCCTTATATGATCAAAATGACATGAAATGAATATGAAATATAAAATAATATTATCATGAAATATGCATGAAAATAGAGATAATAATGCATGAACATAGTAAATGCTAAATGATGTGACAAAAATAATGACTAAAACAAATATAGGATAACATAGAATATTCACAACCATATATCAAACAATATAACATCATAAAACATAAATAAAAATAATGACATTATCATAGAAATTATCATAGCAGAAATCATATATTGTATAGTATGCATGAACATGGAAAATGCAATGCATAAAGTTATTTTTTCCTTTATATAATGAAATCCGTATACCTAAAAAGATATCCGTCTACCTTAGGAAAAGACATCAAATTAAATTTTCTAAAGTCAAAAATACTTTTTGATTGGTTTGAAAACAATTTTGAAAATTCTTGAATGAAAATGGCACATGGCCGAAAACCCCTTTGAAAAAGGCTCTATTTCCTAACTTTGAAAAACCGGACTTGACCACCCTTGACCCGAGCTTTATAAAATCATTTTTCAGACTTAAAATCACTTAGAAACCATCTTAGGATAGTAGCTAAGGTTCCTACTCAGCCCTCTCTGAATGCCTTAGACAAAACAGAAAATTAATTTTCCCTCAAATTCAAATCTAACTCTACTCTCCAGTTTTAAAATGTATTTTTTAACAGATTTTAAAAAATTCTAAAAAATCTGAAACAAATATATGAGACTCAAAACATGTTTAACTTTCTGGGAAAAAATTGGCTTAATTTTTAGAATAAGTATAACCTCCCAGAAAAATCACGAAAGTCAGAACTCTGGGTGAAAAACTGTTTTGCCAAAAATCAATTTTAAACCTTTGATAAAATCATTCAAAAATCAAAGTAAAAATATTGGAGACTCTTCTATGGACCTACAAAAAGTAGCTAAAATTTCTAAAATTTGGGCAAAAATTGGCTAAAGTAAAAAAAAAAAAAATCACAAAGGTAGAAAAATGAACTTGACAACTTCTCAATTTTCCACAAGTATGCTCATGTGAGTTTGACTTTAAATCATTGATTGGCTTAAGTTAAAAATCAATTGGTATGGTATGAGATGCATGAACAAACAACAAATTTGATGTATGAAATGCATGATCTAAAACCTAAATGATATAGGAAATGCATGGCAATTCAAAATGACCTAATCCCTAGCATGAGTTTGCATGGCAATAAATGCTACCCTAACCTAAATATGCATGAGATGCATAGTGGTGCCAATGTAACCTAGACCTAAAATGTTATGAATATGCATGGCAATACAAAATTATCCTAATGCCTAGACCTAATATGCATGAGATGCATGGTAAGGCAAATGTAACCTAGACCTAAAGTGACATGAAAATGCATGGCAATACAAAGTTGTCCTAATGCCTAGCATGAATTTGCATGGCAATAAATGCTACCTACCTAATATGCACGAGAAGCATGGTAACGCAAATGTAACCTAGATCTAAAGTGACATGAAAATGCATGGCAATACAAGGTTGTCTTAATGCCTAATATGCATTGGAATATGCATGGCAATACAAAGATGGCCTAGACCCAAAATATTATGAAAATGCATGAAAATATCATGAACATATAATGACCAAATAAACCTAATACTAATGCATGAACATGGCACAACTAATATACTAACTCATGGTATAATAATGCAAAGCATGGTACCTAAACAAAATGTAAATGTGCATACAAAGCAAGGAACACATGTAGAGGCTGAATGGTCACTAATCCTATGTGAAGAAATGTAGCAAGGTATTAACACAAACACATGGTAAACTAAATCAAAATATACAATATTATGGCTTGGAAATGCAAGTCTATCAACTAAACAAGATGAAAATGCACACTCAAAGCAAAAAAGAACATGTTGGCCGAATGGTCACTAAATAATCATAGTGAAATCCTAGCTAGACAATAACACAAACACATGGAAGAATAATAAACTAGCAAACATGATAATAATGCAATTCATGAACATAGCAAAGTCAATATAACAAACACATGGCATGGTATAAATATATGAACATAAATGGAAGCATATTAAGCAAGTAAACATAAAAAAAATGCAAGCATGGTAACCTATACTCATCATGGCCGAATGATAACATATATCTAGCATGGTATTTCCACAAACACTTGGCATGGTGTATAGATAAGCTACCACAATCAAGATAATCTAACACAAGTAAGCTAACCTACCATAACAAATCACATGAACAAAATCAAACACAAAATATTTAACAAAAAATGGTCCATTCGGCCATGACGGAAAATGGAGAAAAACTTGCTTTTTTTATTTTTTAAAAAAAACAAAGTAGAAGCTCCTTAGAACTTATTTTAAAAACAAGTTTATTTCATAAAAGAGAATAAAATGACAATCAAAATAGCAAAATTATGTCAACAAAGTATGAGAAAACCATGAAAGAATATAGCCACCTTGCTCTAGCTTTCCAAATCAAGAAGTAACAAGCCAAAACCTTTCTTTTTCCTTATCCTTTTTTCTCATCTCATTTTCTTTTCTTTTTTCTCTCCTTTTTCCCTTAGCTACTGCCTTTATTCAGCCCCCCAAAGCCTTTGAAAAATTCTGAATTCCCCTATCCCTTAGCCTTGGCCGAATGGTGTATAGAATTCTCTAGAATATTGTAGTTTTTTCCAAACCAATTTTGATCCAATGGCCATTAATCCAAGATGATTTTTATGTAAAATTCCCACTCTTAGATCTAATCAGCCCCTAACTAATATGATCTCATGAATATGATGTCATAAATATAATGTCATATATATGACATCATCCCTCTTCATGCATTGGTCTATGTGTCACAATTGCAAAGGCTTGATTAAGAAAAATAACTACCTTCCTATCCATTCTTGGTCCTTAGATGCAAGAGCTCAGCAAAATTACTCTCTAACGTGGGCTTGGCCGGCTGACCCTTGGAATTCCAACCCAAACTCCAATTTTTAAAAGCCTTCTTCGATTTTTTTGGTAAAATGATATTTTTGACCCCCAAACAAAATTAAATAGCAAACAGACTCCAAATTCAAATTTTATTTTTTCATTACTTCCTAAACAATAAACAATTGAATTATGGAAGTTTTCATAATTTTTGGAGCCCATTTGCTATTTTTTTCGGATTTATTTCCAAAATTACCCCTTAATGCACTAGAACTTTTACCATTTTTCAAACGAACTCCAAATCTGGATTTTTCTTCACCAATCTTTTACAAATAATTTAAAAGTGAGATCTGGTGATTTTTAGAATTTTTTGAGCTCATTTGCTATTTTTTCGAGATTTATCTTCTCGAACTTCAACGTAGTGGGCCCGAAATTTGACATTTTGCAAATGAACTCCGAATCCAGATTTTTCTTTGTCAATCTCTTCCAAATAATTTAAAAATGAGATCTAGAAGTTTTCAAAAAATTTCGAGCTCATTTGCTATTTTTTTCGGGATTTATCTTCAGGAATTTTCAGCTTAGTGGGCCTAAAATTTGCCATTTTGCAAATGGACTCCGAATCCTGATTTTTCTTTGCCATTCTCTTCCAAATGATTTATTGACATTCAAAAATTTTGGGAATTTTGGGAGCTCATTTGCTATTTTTTCCAAATTTTCCAAGTTTACCAGTTTGCCTCCAAAGCCCGGTTTTGCTCAAAACAAGTCTGATTTCCATTTTTTTTGTGCCTTTGTTATATATTGAATAGGAGTTTGTCCAAAAAAGGCCCAATTTTTACGATCAAATTCCCTTTCATTTTGATTTTTCCTTTTTTCAGTATCGAGAATTTTCTCGTTTTTTCGTTTTTCCTCCAATCAGCTCTTTTCTCGGAATTACTTCAAACTGAGCCTTGGATATCCTTGTTTGCTCACTCCTCATCAATTAGGGTCTTAGTTTTATCGAATTGGGCCATTTTTGCAATTTCCCCAATTTTACCAGAATCCACCAAAAACCTTAATTCTCGATTTTCTTCCAAATTGACTTTTCCTTTAGTTTTGACTCCAAATGGCCTCTCCATTACCCGTAGTCATTGCTTATCTTTCATTTGGAACCTCTAATTTCGACTGATTTGATCATTTAAGCACTTTTCCCTAAATTTTTTGAACTAGGGTTTCTTTTCTAACTGGATCTCCATAACCCATCTTCCGGACTCCATATCTTTCGTTGTAGACCTCGGATTATCAAAATTCCTTCACCATTGTTCAATTGAACTTTAAATCTTGATTTTTGATATGGGTTGACTTTTTTAGTAGTTGACTTTTCGAGATTGACTTTTTTGGGGTTGACTTTTTTAAGATTGACTTTTTATGCCTGCTTTCTTAAACTAAGTCTCGGAGTACCACTTGTAGGATGAGAAAAGCCTTTTTGCATTCTAAAACATCACTTTAAGAAGAAGAATACCTGATTTAGCGGTCCGGACAAAATTAGGTGTCTACAGCTGCCCTTCTTTGGCTAAAACTGAGAATCAGGAATCAGACAAAGATAACCAAACACTAATTTTGTCCGATTAGTGAAATCACATGTGAAGGAAAGGAAAAGGGTTTTCATTTTTTCATTTTTTCATCATTTCATCATTTTCATTTTTTTTCTCTTTTTTGTTATGAAAGCTGTAAATTGAAGATTTTGTCCTTAAGTTGAGTTCCTTGACTAATCAAGGCTCGTCCCGTCTTAAGGAAACGAGTTCGATTTGCAAGAGAAGAAAATAGAATATTTTGTCCTTAAATTGAGTTCCCTGACTAATCAAGGCTCGACTCGTTTTAAGGAAACGAGTTCGATTTGCAAGAGAAGAAAATAGAAGATTTTATCCTTAAATTGAGTTCCCTGACTAATCAAGGCTTGACTCGTCTTAATGAAACGAGTTCGATTTTAAAACAAAATATTTGACTCATTTGAGAAGCAGAACGAGTTCGATTTTAAAACAAAATATCTCTATGGTAAATTTAAAATCATCAACCAAATTTAAAATGCCAACTTCACTAGGCTTAAACATTGTTGTGCAAGCTACATTGGGCTTAATCAAATTTAAAATGCCAACTTCACTGGGCTTAAACATTTTTGTGCCTGTTACATCGGGCTTAATCACATCTAACATGGCAACTTTACTAGGCTTAATCACCTTTTATGCCAGCTACATCGGGCTGAATCACATCTAACATGGCAACTTTACTGGGCTTAATCACCTTTTATGCCAGCTACACCGGGCTTAATCATATATAACATGCCAAGTTTATTGGGCTTAATCACCTTTTATGCCAGCTACATTGGGCTTAATCACATCTAACATGGCAAGTTTACTGGGCTTAATCACCTTTTATGCCAGCTTCAACTGGGCTTACACCCTTACTGTGCCAGCTTACATTAAGCTTAACCAACTAAGATGCCAACTTCAACTAGGCTTACACCTTTACTGTGCCAGCTTACATTGGGCTTAACCAACTAAGATGCCAACTTCAACTGGGCTTGAACCCTTATTGTGCCAGCTTACGTTGGGCTTAACTAAGTGTAACATGCCAACCTGACTGGGCTTAATCACCTTTTATGCCAGCTACATCGGGCTTAACCAACTAAGATGCCAACTTTAATTGGGCTTACACCCTTATTGTGCCAGCTTACATTGGGCTTAACTAAGTCTAACATGCCAACTTGACTGGGCTTAATCACCTTTTATGCCAGCTACATTGGGCTTAACAATTTTTCTTTTCTTTTTTTTTTTTTTGAAAAACTCCTCCTTCGAGCCTTCACAACTTTAAAACTCCTCTCAACAGAGGCTCCACAATTTTAAAAACTTTAAAGCTTCTCTCAACAGAGGCGCAACAACTTTAAAAACTTTAAAGCTCCTCTCAACAGAGGCTCCACAACTTTAAAAACTTTCTCATCCATAAAAGTCTCAATATTTTGAAAAAATCATTTTCAACACTTTGGGATTCTCAACAATTTCTTGATTTCCTTGTCTCCAAGAAGTTCTCAAGACTCACATAATTTTTTTTTTTTTTTTTTTTACAAATTTAAAAAAGATCCTTCTCTTTCTAAGAAACATATCTTCTTTTCCTTGTTGTATTTTCAATATTTGGCGAATGCAATGATCAACTGTATGGATACAAAAGCTAATATGACCTATGAGGATGCAGATGAAAAATGTTCATTTTGTGATGTATGAATGCTTGTGGAGATGCATGACATCATTTCACATTAAGGGAATGTTAAAAGGGTTAATCTTCTCCCTTTTTCCTCGTGTCCTGGTGAGGTTTCCTCATTCTTTGCTATTTTCTCTTATTAAAGGGAATAATCTTCGCCTCACGTCCGTATTTTCCAAATCATCTTGTTGACAGAGATCACATGGTTTCATATTCCCAACTTGTCCTTGCCCCAACAGATTATTTCTTTCCGTTTTCCTGATCAAAACCAAACATAGAATCAAACTTCATAAACTCAAAGTTTCATGTCTTTGCACAATATGAACTTTATCTTAGAGCATATTCCCATGTCAATTTTAGTTTGTTCTTTCTAAGTCATGTCAATTTTATTTCTTCCAAAACATGTGAAATTGAAGTCTTTCAGAAATTGGTGATCACCATTAGAGACATTTCTAAGCGAGATAGGAAACCAGCCTCACTTTTTCGAGTGATTTGAACGTTTTAATGCAACAAGGTCAATGGGCTTATGCAATAAGGTCCAGATTTGTCTAGGAAAGCTTTTAATCTTGACAAAGAGGAGAAGATGAATGTCCTTTTATCTCGGCTCATGAGTAAGTTTTCTCAAAACATGAATTCCTTAAAACCAAACATTTTTTTGGAAAAAGTTTTAATTAAATCTCATCAATCCTCCAATCTCTAGATTTGGCATTTTGATAAGTGTTAACCTTAGCCATGATGAGTTCAATGTTGGAAGAAAAAGGTTTAATTTTCAAAATCAATTCCAAAGAAAAAGCTGTCCTTTTGGTATGTCTAAGAATTCCTTGATGCTCTTTGTATCCTTCAAACTGATGGCTTCAACAATACTAATGTGGCATTAGAATTTCTTCTTGTTCTGCTCTAGACTGCCTATTTTTAGGTTTTCACCCTAGAGCTTCATTGTTTCTCTTTTTTCTTATTATTTCACCATGTATCTGAGAATTCTAAATTCTTCCACAATGAAATGATAATTCAATGAGATGGGATAAAATCTGAGGAGAAATTTTCCAAGTTAAATATCCATGCTTGATCAAAATGGACTTTTAAAGCACGTAACATAGGCCAAGGTTTAGGGTTCAGAAAGAAAGGATAAGTAGACTCAAAATATGTGTTTGAGGGTAATCAGATCAAGGATCATTTCCTGAGGAAGATTCCCTTTGAAACATTTGTCCATTCTGGACTTCTCTTTTCTTCTTTTGAGTTTTGCTTCTTTTTTTTCTTTGTTCTTGGCTTTCAATTTGCCATCTCTTTCACACATTTTTCTTTTTCCATTTATTTTGTTTTGTTCTTGGATTTCAATTTGCCATTTATTTTTCTTTTCCCTTCTTTTTTCTTGTATCTCCACTTTGACAGAGTGAGCCCGTACTTGTTTGGGAGCTCAAATTGCTTTGTTTCTGTCTTCTAGTTGGGTCTTATTTCACCATGATTTTTTGAGAAAATCCTTCCTCATTTTTACCCCCTAGTGTGGAGAGTGATCCTTGATCAGGGTTCAAAGAAAAATAATTCCTTAAGCTCAAGAGGGGTGACTATGGATAATTTCTTTTTGTGAAAGGGATATGAAAGATGGCCATTTCTCATATCAAGTATGAATACTCTTCTTGAAAAGAAATCCTCAAGGGGAATAGATAATCAGAATTTCATTTTGCATTTGGAATTATTCTAATTCTCCCATTCATGATGTCACAATATTTTTTCTTTTTCTTTTTGCTGCATGCCTCAAAAAAATTCATGTGTGATTCATTTTCAACCACAAATGATGTCTTATTTTGATTTTCCATTGAAGTGAAGGTCTTTTGATTTGTAAGAGTCCTGCTGTGAAGGAACATCTCAAATTTTATCTTTTGAGTTTCTCGCTACATGAACTTGTTTGGATTTCAATCTCTTCAAAGTGTTTCCAACAAATGGGGAGAGAAAACGAAAGGTGTTCTGGTTGATCCTTTGGTTCATGTGCTCATAAATCAAGGTCTAGAAAAAGGCCTAGAGATTTGGATTCTTTCAAAGTGATCCGGAGGTTTTGAATCTTTGAGTTTTTACTATGATTTGCAACATGGCATAACCTTAACACGTATCAAACTACCTAATCTAGATCTTTTGGAAGATTGTCATGTTTGCTTGACTTTCAAGAAATCCACAAAAGAATTTTTCAAATTTTCATTACTCATGGCCTCAATAAAGGTTATTCTTTGTGACTTTTGAGTGATATTTATTCAACTGGTTTACGATCTAGGAAACGTGTAGAGACAAAGTGTTTCCTAGGAATCCATCCTTCATGATGATCACTTATTCTTTCGAAACTCATTTCACAATTCAAAGAAGTATCCTTTTATTTTCAACACGGAAAAATTATCTGTATGGACTTTTACCTTCAATCTTTTTGTTTTCTTCCAGAAATCATATAAACAAGGTTTAAGAAGAATATTCAAAACTTCAAATGAGATATGATATATGATGCTTGGAATTTAAAGTTCATTCATTTCAAATAAAATGAAAGTAAGTACAAAACTTAAAACAAGGATAAGGATTGCCCCTGATTAGCATGCTACCCTGAGAACAAATGATCCTTAGCCCCGTCGTCCTTGATAAGCATCCATGAGCTCTTTGAACTTTGTCGGGTTTACATCAATTACAGCCTGAACTTTGTCTTTGAATGCAGTACAGTTCTCCGTGGAATGCCTTTAACCCCGCTATGATACTCGCATGTGGCGTTAGGATCATACCATTTCGGGTAAGGAGACTTCCTCGGCTTTTCAAGTACAACGAAGATCATTTGGCTTTGGACAAGCAATGGAAAAAGTTTTGTGTAGGTCATCGAAATTGAATGGTATACCTTTTCCTTCTTTCTCTTACTGCTCTGAGAACAGACTGAACTAAACTTCGGATCATTTGGAATGATGAAATTCTGAGATGATGTGAAAGGCTTTGAAGCATGATAATGACCGTGCTGAATCCAATGGTCAACACAGGGTCGGGGATGTAAATAACCACCAAAAGGATCATCTTGCAATGCACTAAACCCTCTTTTATTTCTACCTTCAACCTTTATGACTTGAACGTGCCCCTTGGCAACATCATTTTTCTTTTCGAAAGGAATTCCGGCATTAGTATCCATAATTTTCCCTTTTTTTTATATACCATCCTCAATTTTAACCACTACAAACAATATATCTGCAAATCTTAAAGAGACATTGCCGATCAACTTGTCATAGTATGAATGCGGGAGGGCATCCACAAATAAAACATTCATTTCCCTTATAGACACCTAATTTTGTCCGGACCTCTAAATCAGGTACGTTTTGTTCCTAAATTGATGTTTCAGAATGCTAAAAGGCTTTTCTCATCCTGCAGGTGGTACCGAGACTTAGTCTAAGAAAGCAGACAAAAAAAGTCAAACTCGAAAAAGTAGACCCCGAAAAAGTAAACCCCAAAAAAATCAACTACTAAAAAACTCAACCCACTTTCAAAATCAAGATTTGAGGTTCAATTGAAAAATGGTGAAAGAATTTTGATAATCCGAGGTCTACATTGAAAGATATGGAGGTCGAAAGTTTGGTTACGAAATCTCAGTAGAAAAGAAACCCTAGTTCGAGAAATTTGGGGAAAAGTGCTTAAACGATGAAATTGGTCGGAATTGAAGGTTCCAAATGAAAGATAAGTAATGACTATGGGTAACGGAGAAGCCAGTTGGAAGGAAAACTAATAGAAAAGTCAATTTGGAAGAAAATCGAGAATTAGGGTTTTTTTGTGTGGATTTCGATGAAATTTGGAGGAATTATAGAAATGGCTCGATTCGGTAGGACTAAGGCCCCTAGTTGATGAGGAATGATTAAACAAGGATAGCCCAAAGCTCGGTTTGAAGAAAATCTGAAAATCGGACTTGTTTTGAGCAAAATCGATTTTCGGAGGCAAAAAGGCAAAATTGGAAAATATGGGAAAAAAATAGCAAATGAACTCCAAAACTTCTAAAAATTTGCAAATATCATTCTTAAACCATTTTGAAGACATTGGCAAAGTAAAATCTTGATTCGGAGTTCGTTTAGGAAATGGCCAAATAACGGGTCCTCTATACAGTAATTCAACAGGATAAATCCTGAAAAAATAGCAAATGAACTCCAAAAATTTTGAAAATTTGCAAATCTCATTTTTTAAATTATTTGGAAGAGATTGGAAAAAGAAAATCTTGATTTGGAATCAGTGGAATGTATTAGAGAAAGAAGCCTTTACTCATAAATATGGAGATAAAGCACTCTTAATTCTGATTCGGGTCAATAGTGGGTTGATTCAGGCTATGGTACAGTTTTGGAATCCTGCATATAGATGTTTTACTTTTAACAAAGAGGATATGACCCCACCGATTGAAGAATATTCAGCACTGTTACGTATTGAATGTCTTAATATAGAACATGGGTTGAGAGCCATGTGGATACAAAGCAGAAAAATAGATGCATTTCGTGGGAAACTCTCCGACAATTGATATTGGGTTATTTCGACAAAGAAAAAGCCAGGGACATCTTCGCTCTAGCCATCTACGGATTAATCATATTCCCGAAGATATTGGGTCATGTGCATATAGCCGTGTTTGATTTATTTGAAAAGTTGGAACAGAAGATCAACCCATCTCCGGCCATCCTAGCTGAACTATCCGATCTTTGAATTTTTGTAAAAGGGAAGGACAAAGGAGAATCAAGGGGTGTGTACAACTCCATTATATTTGGATTCGAAGTCACTTTTGGAAGATAGAAAAGGTTTCCTTCAAACCGTACATGAAGTCTTTAGTTCCGATTAGGGAATTCCTTCAAAATGATTGGCCTGAAGACGGGGATGAAGAGAAATGGGTCAACATGTTCCGAAATCTAAAAGGGGAGATGGTGACTTGGAGAGCTCCATGGGTGGTTCCTATGCCGATTATGTATAAATGTAGGGACAACTCGGGAGTTCCACCACTCGAAATTTGGGGGTCTGTGATTATGCACCTCTATTGGTGCAAAAACAGGTTACGTCTCAGCAATTCACACCCGTGACTCATAATCTAGGATCATCAGAGTTCACTTATGGAGAAGACGGATATTCTGGAAAGGTGTGGCAGTGATTGAAGCATGGAAGAAAACTCATCGGATAAAAGTGGCCAGATATGCCTATATCGTCACACCTGATTATCTGGTATGGAGATAATTAAGGGTTAATGATAGGCTGTTGACATCAGATGGGGAAGAAGTCCTATTCATGAATCTGCCACCGAGGGAAATGCCATCAGAGTTAGAAATCGGAAGGGCAGAATTTGAAAAAGAAAAGGCCCGGATGAGCATGGAGATTGCCCGACTACAAGAAGAGCTTGATGACATGAAAAATAGGGAATCAGCTCGAGAAAGAGAAAAGGAAAAGATTAAGAAGAAAGAGACACTGCTAAGGGCGATACTAGAAAGAGAAAGCAAAGCATGAGAAAGCCCGAGCCAATCAATTGGAGAAGCAAGCTAAAGAAAGCTTACATGGTGATACTTCTGCTGACGCATCAAGGGGCCGGGAACAAGTAGGGGTCAGATTGAAGAGTAGGGCAATCAAAAGGAGACTGTGAAAGAAAGTCCAAGATCCGAGGAAGTCACTATAGGACTAATTTTGTAATAGCATTTTGAAAGGCGAATTACAGACTTATCTTAGGCAGTGATCTTTTTATTCTATCTGTGATGTATTTAGTTCTAGGAAATCAATGAAAGACCATTCGGTTGAAATTATCCCGGTGCCAATACATTCAAATGCATTCATATTTTGTATATTTTGTTTGTTCATTTTTACATACTCATATTTATAATCATTCATTTTTGAAATTCGTTTATGTTCATACACTTAACCACTTATTTATTCCTTTTACTTGTTCATTCATTCATATTCATACACTTAAACATTTATTTGTTCATTTCACTTGTTCATTCATTTATTCTTTCGTATTCATATACGTAGTCATGTATATATCCATTTTATTTGATTCATTCATTCACATTCAGTCATACATTCATTCATTCATTTTTTATAAAACATAAAAAAGATGTGTCAATAATTTCTAATTCATGGTTTTCAAAACTAAAGGTACAATTGGTCGCACTCAAAAAGAATTGGATTTTCGACACCCTTACAATACTCGATCTCAAGCCAGAGCTATGGAGAACGATCAGCTTGCTAGAATTAAAAGAATGGAAAGAACTCAAAGGGAACTGTAGGAATAGTTAGCTAAATCTTAGGAGGAGTCACGAGAACAGATGACTAAACTCATGGAAATGATAAGTGCCATTATGAAACAAAAAAGACCGGGAGAGAATTCGGTCACCGGGAAAAGAGTGGTAATTGAAGAGGATCAACCTGAAAACATACTACAAAAAGGCCAAGAGGTGCCAATTGGGGCAGGCTCCTATGTTTATATCCACCCAGCTGCTGAGACACAAAATTATGTTCCTGGAAAGGGTTATTTGGGAGCTGACCTAAATGATGTTAACGTTCCAAACTTTGAGGAACTAGCTGAAAAGGAAAAAGCAAAGATAACTGAGCTGAAGAGGGTCGAAATGGTAGAATCACAGAAAAAATATCAACTGCTGGAGGAGAGGCTGAGGGCCATTGAAGGGGCGGAGTTATTTGGCAGTCTGGATGCCAAAGAGATGAGCTTAGTACACGATCTAGTAATTCCCCCAAAATTCAAAGTACAAGACTTTGAAAAATATAATGGGACTACCAACCCATCAACACGTCTGACCATGTACTACAGAAGAATGACGGGGCACTATGATAATGAGAAACTGCTTATCCATTGTTTCCAAGATAACTTGACAGCGTCTGCAACTAGATGGTACAACCAACTGAGTCGTACCAAGATTCGTTCATGGACAGATTTAGCCAGGGCTTTCATGGAATATTATAAGCATGTATCTGATATGGTACCTGATAGGTTGTCGCTACAGAACATGGAAAAGAGGACCACTGAGAGTTTCAAAGAATACACGCAAAGGTGGAGGGATCTGGCCACACAAGTGCAACCCCCTTTAACTAGAAAAGAAACTACAGTGGTTTTCGTCAACACCTTGAAAGCACCCTATTATGATAAATTGGTAGGGAGTTCCACCAAGGACTTTGTAGACATGGTAATATCTGGGGAGATGATAGAGTCGGCCATTAAGAATGAGAAAATGGAAGGGAGAGAGCCTTCTACTCTGAAAAAGTTATTCCCTGCCAGGAAGAAAGAGGAGACCCAGACAGTTAGTATCAACCAATACCCATATGTACCTCCCATACCACATACACCACCAATGCCCTATACTCCTACCACATCTTATGCACCTCTTACACCCTACACACCTTACCCAGGGTATAATCCTTATTACCCCAATGTGAACCACCTTACCCAAAATCACTTCCCTTATACCAATATACCACAACAGCCGTTTCCAATTGGCATATCCCCATAGATAAACCTTCCCCGAAACACTATCCCAAAAACTCAGGGAGCCGGACGCAATGACCAACGTTCACCAAGGAACGATCAAAAACCCCAATTTGATTCGATTCCTACCACCTATGGTGAGCTATATCCCAAACTGTTGCAGGGTCAACTTGTTGCACCCGTGTACCTCAGACCTCTAGCACCGCCATATCCAATGTGGTACAATGCAAACACTAACTGCGCATACCGCGCAGGAATTCAAGATATCCGACTGAAGATTGCCTGGCCTTTGAAAAGAAAGTCCAAAGCCTGATCAACGCCGGAGTTGTGAAGTTTGGGGCAAAGAATGGGATATTTGCAAGTAATGTTTGTTGTAACTTAGAAACTGATTTTGTATTATAAATTATAACTTTTTGTATGTCTAAAGTTGAAAAATTTGCAAACGTTTGTTTCATTTTATTAAGGATTCAAAGATATGGACAAAGTTGATGAAGATGTGCAGTTGAAACAGACTGAATCTAGCATGAAGATTGTCAAACCGAGGGGTTCATTTTTGAATTACTAGTACGTAATTATACTTGGTGGTTCTAAGTTGAATTCATTAGACATGCTATGTTGTTGCGTTTGGATTTAAAGAGTGCGAGTTACAGATTTTATGTTAATCGCTTTATACAACATAAGTGAATGCAAAGGAGATGGAGAAGAAAAAGTGAAAATGACATTGAAGGTGAGTAATCTTTTATGCATCTGGTTCTTTTATTGAGAATTTGATGTTTAATTATTTTGCTTATAAAGTCGAAGTGTTGGACAGTATAGACATATTATTGCTTTTCTTTGTTGGTACATAGAAACCATATAAATACTTATCTTTTGTGTGGACACTAAGTTATACAGAGTTACTACAATGATGGTTTTTTTATGAGTATGTGAATTAATTTGAATTGTTTTTTTATAGGCTCGTAGAGAGCTGGTAGCAAAATGGAAAATACTGCCTACATAAGAGAAGAAGCCGTTTATACAGCAGACAGTTGCTCAAAAAGAGCAGTACAAAAAATGAAGTACAAGAGTTGAAAAGATAGAAATTAGATGCTGATGAAAAAAAAAGGTAATAATTCAATAAGAAAATGTTATATTGAAGAAATAATAGTTAAAAATTAAGTATGATGTTATATTGCTATGTATATTTAATGAATGTACTTTATGTGTAGGGCTTGGTTTTGACACGCTGTATCCCGTTTAATTTGTGCAAGCTGTTTAAGCATTTGAAGGAAAAAATGTAAGGTACTGTGGAAAGCATTGGGTTCGCTCCCCTGCTACTCTTGAAAGGTGGAAAGCTTCAAAGAGAATTGTATGAATATTTGGTTCACAACTTTGATGTTGCAACCAGCTCCATGCAAGTTGATGGCCAAAGTATCCCTTTCACAATAGAGGATGTTGAAGGTATTCTAGGTTTACAAAACGAGGGAATAGAGGTATCAAGTGTAATTGAAAAATAAGACGGTAAAGCCCTCTGTAATAAGTATAATATTCCAAGCCATAGAAAGATGAGTTTTGTTAGGGTAGAGAAAGAAATTATGGAGTTCGAGACCAAGTGTGAAGATCTAAAGGCCATGCTCCTCTTATATATTGTTGGACGGTTTTTGTGTCCAACGACTGAAGGGGGGCTATCGAAAGACTATTATTGTTGTTTGACTGAGGATGGCCTTAATGGGAAATTGAATTGGGAAAAACATGTTCATGACAAGCTTCTTCTTGGTATTAGAAGTTTTCATGCATGGAAAATGAAATCATCAAAAGTTTACTTAACATGTTGCCTGCTATTATTGGTGGTAAGTTTAAGATTTGTTCTTTGCGTACTAATGCAATCTTGATTTAATATTGGAATGGAATTAAATTAGAAGTATAAGTTATTAATTGTTGATATTGAGTACATTGTAATTATTTGAGTAGATTAGGTTATATGACCATATTTGCGGAGTTCGGAGTACCAAAGAGGCAATGTCAACTTTTGTTCCTCGCATTAGTGCTTGGGGAACGGATGAGGTTGCGAATTTAATTTCCCATTCAAAAGACTTTTATGTTGGATTGAAATCAAAGGTGACACCAGTTATCTAAGTTGTATTAATTTATTGTTAGTGACTATAAGTTATATATGAATTATGTAGTTTGATTAACTTATGATTTCATGGAAAAAAGGGTATTAATATCACCAAACAGCATCAAACTCAGCGATCGATAGAAAAGGAGCAAAAGTTCTATAATTCTGAGTTACAGGTAAGTCATTAAGATCTTCATGTCTATTTCATAGAGAAGGCAATAAATCTATAAATAATGTATATACTTCACGGATTACATTAATTCTATATAGTCATAATATGTTTATTCGTAATTATTTTTAAGGCTTTAAGAGAGTCGATAAAAGTCTCAAAGAAAATGTGACAGAAAAAATAAATAGAATGTTGGGAAACATGAAGTCGATTCAGGATTCTGTTAATGCTCTTTTATCGAAATTGGTCGAAGTGAAAACTGGCGGTGAAACCAGTTTAAAAAAAAATGGATGAGGGAGGAGGCATCTTTGAGGTCGATAGGCAGAGCACCGACTTGAAAACACCAGCTGGCGAGTTGGACTCCTCGATTGAGATCATTGAGCGCAAAGCTAAAGATGGAGATGTAGGTTTAAGTACACCAATGACAACCGATATTAACAATCCAAGTTCAAGTTGTCCTGCCCCACTGAAAAAGAAGGCATATATATATTTAGTTATTTATATTTGTCTAATAGTTAGATATGCTATAAAATAACTAATTTATTTATGGCATTTTATATGATTACATATTATAGGGTCAAGCTAGCAAGAAAATCAAAATTGTTAGGTCAAGGTCAACATTTGCTTTCGGCGTTAGTCGGATAGTTACGCGAGCCATATCGACTTTGTTGTGATATTCGCACTCCCATCCGTAGGACTGTTTATGTCCGTTGACAGAATAGACCAATCATGCATGTAGTCATGATATGCTTATAGAATATATATTTGTTCCGCCTTTCATTGCAATCTTTCTAAATGCATACACTTAATATGGATTGATATTGAGACAATTTATATATGTTTAAGTATATGCTTACATAAGTCTGATATGTATAATTACTAATTAGCAGTACCATATGTCGTATCTTTGTATAAATAAATATTTCAAGGTTACCGCGAAGAGGACCCTTGTCAAAATTTCGAAGGAATTAGATGAACTTGAAAGTGTAATATGCAATTATGCATGGAACAGTAATGTCGATGAAAATTAATTAGATGATATATTTTGATTTAAAATTCATATGAGTTTCGAAATTTTATTTATTCTTTATATGAGTTTATATTGTAGTGAAGTTGTTGTCCAATTCGGTGCAACATTTGCATCAATCAAGGAATTTGGTTCGTTGCTCCCAAAAGAATGGGTTACTTCAGTTGTAAGTTTAATATATTGTTTCATCTAACTTCATGGTTGTTTTTGTAGTAGTGAAATGTGTTTAATGAGTTGTTCCTGCCCTAGATTATTGACCTTGTGGCTGAGCCAATGGCGTACTATTCTAAAGCTTCGACTATTTCAACAAAGAGACGGTATTTTCTGGCCTCATTTTCTGTGAGTATATTTTAAGTTGGTTTGTTTTTGTGTATAGTTTATATTTTTTGAAGAAAGGGTAATCTTATTTTAATTCTTTGCAGAGTCATATCTTGTCAAAATAATGCAATGCCAAAGAGATCATTAAATTTTTTAAAGGAAAAATTCATTCATATGGGATCGTTGAGTGGCTGTTACAAGGTTAGGACATGAAAATCTTTTATATGCCTACTAACGAAAACATGACATTGATGGAATTAAATATGGTATATAATGTAATAACCTGCTAACAATGATTTTGTAATTTCATTGCAGATCTTTATACCAATGAATGATACGAACACACATTGGTATTTGTGTGTGATAGATATGCTAGACAAGGAAGCCAAAGTGTTGGATACACTGCCGCGAAATGTTGCAAATCAAAAAAGAGTTGCGGATATCACTCGTGTGGTAAGATAAATACATGTTCTACTCAATTTTTGTTAGGCAGTTGCGAACATTTTTTAATTCATGATTTTCATTTATGATGAGGCATTTAAAATTTTCTCAAATTTCACTTCGAACAGATATTCGCATGTGTGAAATTGTTTAAGGATTCTCTTATGACATCATTGATTGGTAGTCCAATGGTGCCATTTCATGAGTCGAAAATTGTTGTTCCAGAGAAGGTTCCTCTGCAAAGCAATGGGTAATAACTCTCTCACTATTTGAAAACCTTGTTTTCCAATTTTCTCAAATTGAATAATAATTATAGTATTCTTGAAAATGCATACAGTTATGATTGCAGAATATGGGTTGCTGCTTTCATGCAAAATCTACACGTCACTGACTATAAATTTGTGGTAAGCTATTCTCATTGGTGTGAGTTATTTCAATATTTGGTCATATGTTGGCTCATTGCAAAGTTTGATTCCCTTTGTATGTAATCGTATGTAGCGTTTAGACGTGTGGGATAGATTTATATTAGTCTCTGAGCTCATAAACCATGAGGAGAACACTTTATAGAAAAGGGTATGTGATGCTGCTGTTAAGCTCTACAAATCTAGGATATCTCCTCGTACAAAGCTGTCGCAGAAGTCAGTTGGCAAGTTAAAGACGTGAAATGGGTAATTTCATTCAATAAATCATCTAATTTGACATCTTTTTTTCTGAGTATATACACACTGTTTTATGAGTTTATTTTGAGTATCCTGCATTGGTGAAAGGTTAATTAAATTGGTGCTACTGCCTTGCCAATGTTGTTTAGGGTTTTGTATATCTATTTGATTAAATTAAGCTAATTGAACTGTTGTTGATAATGATTAAATGGAGAGCTAATTGTTGTTGATAATGCTATTTTGTCATAGAATGGAAGTTTTTGTTGGACAAAATCTAAGATATATGCAGAGCAATGTACAGAAATATTTTTGTTGGAGAACGAAAGCTTTTGTTGGACAAGGATATCATGTAGAGCAATGTACAGTACATGTTATTGTTGGACATTGGAAGTTTTTTAGTTGGAGAAGTAATTCAATATGTTTATTCAAATTTACAGCAATCCCAGTTATGTAGTTTTTGGTTCTCATGTGATAATGTAATATAAATGGTAAGGTTGTTACACTGATCATTGTAAAGCTTCCCTTGTACAGAAATGTTCATTATTAATATTAAGTATATACAGTTATGAGCATCACACATTTGCAAATTGAGTTGTTCACAGGGTTGTTCAGTTGGCATTACTTCCTTAATCTGAGTCACCTAAAAATACAAGGGACTTAACTGATTTGCAAACTGAGCTACAATTGATCCACCTAAGAAATAACAGTGTTGCATTGAATCAATAAACTCTCCACAGACGTACCCCCCTAAAAAAAAGAGAACTTTTATAGTACATGAATTATTACTTGAAATGCCTTAAGCGAAAATTTAAAGATGCATTGCTAGAAATTTTGTATATCAACAGTAGGCAAAATGCAGAGTACAACCAACCAAGAAGTTTTAAGCTCCAAAAACCACAATGAAGTTATCTTGAAATAAATTCTTTAAGTTGTATCTTGCATACCAGCCTATCCAACCCCTTATAAGAGAATGTATAGGTCTTGAATTCATGAGATTGATAGTACTATTATTCAACATCAAGGCAATTTTTCATATATACCTAATTATTAGAGCATAACTAATATTAGGAAAAGCTCACGATGAATTATGCAAACAAATAGTCAAATATATCATAAAAAGGAAGGCAAGACCCAGAGCATGCAAGTATTTAAGAATCCCATGAACTAGGTAATGAAGTTATGAGCAACTTTAGTCCTTCATCTTATTAACTGTTTAAAATATTTTCAAAAGTTAAAAAAAAAGAAAAAAAAGAAGAAAGGAGCATATACACACTGTTTGAAAGGAAAAGAAAGATGACAACTTCACCTATCAACTTGGTGATCTAAACCAGTCAAAGAAGTCTGATTCTAGAGGTTCATTAAATCTTTCTTCATAATTGATGAATGAAAATGAGTCATCCCAACAATATAAATTATAACGTTAGTCATATGCTCAACAATTAATATATGTTCGCAATACCTGAAACCAATTTACGCTTTGAAGAAACAAAATGAAACATTACCTGTATATTGTTGTTCTATTGAGCACGCATAGTTGGGAAAAAGGCTTCAGTCTCTACTTCATCTTCTTTTATGAGGATATAAGGTAATTAATCTCCTCACAAATAGTGTTAACCCATGAACTAGGTAATGAAGTTATGAGCAACTTTAGTCCTTCATCTTATTAACTGTTTAAAATATTTTCAAAAGTTAAAAAAAAAGAAAAAAAAGAAGAAAGGAGCATATACACACTGTTTGAAAGGAAAAGAAAGATGACAACTTCACCTATCAACTTGGTGATCTAAACCAGTCAAAGAAGTCTGATTCTAGAGGTTCATTAAATCTTTCTTCATAATTGATGAATGAAAATGAGTCATCCCAACAATATAAATTATAACGTTAGTCATATGCTCAACAATTAATATATGTTCGCAATACCCGAAACCAATTTACGCTTTGAAGAAACAAAATGAAACATTACCTGTATATTGTTGTTCTATTGAGCACGCATAGTTGGGAAAAAGGCTTCAGTCTCTACTTCATCTTCTTTTATGAGGATATAAGGTAATTAATCTCCTCACAAATAGTGTTAATTAATAAAAACACCAATTTGCTTGTAATGTAAATCTCACATAATCAGAAGTTAACTTTGTATATGGGTTTAATGAGCACCCAACCCCAGGTTCTACTGAATATATTAACTCATTGTCACTATTACAAGTAAGGTTGTCGACACCAGCACTTTGCATTCCAATTTTCAAAAGTGGGCAAGTAAATTTAGTATGTCCTTCCATTATGCAATACCCACACTTTCTAACTTTGGATGATTTTGCTTTTTCCCTACTTCTTTCCCTTTAGCCCGTCTTGTAATAGGGTCTCATACTTTTTCTTTCTTTGACATCTTAGCTACGGAATCATTCAGCTCACACAATTCCTCCATTTCTATAGTCAATCTATTAATTTCACTTCTTGCTTTATTAAACGACTCAGTTGTTTTGGATGCTACATAGCACATTCGATTACAACTAGAACTTAGTTATGCATACCGCACCATTTGCATCATCTCGGGTGGAACATCGTTTTGCACAAACGATGGGCACATAGTTTGGCATTTTTCGTCCATCGATGCATAATCAAAGATGTAGGAACATAGACATATCTTCAAGCTTCATCACATGAATTTGATGCCTACAAGGCAAACCAACTGTCTCAAATTTTCGGCAAGAACATTGAATGGTTTGCGTAGCTGCATCAAAGACAACTTCAACCCTTCGTTGAGGTTCCCTGTACTTGCCTAAATAATAGATTCGCGTTAATTCATTTTCTACAATTGGTTCACGGATACGATACAACATCTCCTGCTGAAGCTCCTCTTGGAAAAGAGATAATGATTCCCTTGTATACACAATTGTCGCACGACCTTCAATGTCATCCAACTTGCTTAAATGGTATGGCGTTGTCTCCTTACTGAAGTAATCTGCCTCCAATTCATTGGTCTGCATTCTACTCACCCCTTAATCAATTGAATGAACAAAGTCAAGATATGTTTTTTTTTTCGACTTCAAATATATAGCAAGCGAAGCATTCAAGGACTCACACCTTTGTGTGGTTCGTAATGTCCCAAAAAATTGTCCTTTAATATATGTTTGTGCCCACATCTCGCAAGTTCTATCTTTTTCGACTATCCAAGGGTGCTTTTCCACATTAAATTGTCTGATCATTACAATCCACTCATGATCAAAAAATGCCTGAGCAAATAACGGATCACTTATATTTGCTTGTGCATTGGGAGCTAGGTGCCACGCACAAAGTCTGTGTCTAGCATCGGAACAGTTCTAATTGCTCTTTGCATTGCCCTATCCCCGTCAGTAACAACTGAATTAGGACGTTTGTTATGCATTGCTTCTAGGAAAGTTCTCAAAACCCACACAAAGGTATCAATTTTCTCATCAACAAGTATAGCAACTGCAAAAACAATTGTTTGATGGTGGTGATTCACACTGACTATAGGCATCAAAGGGCTATCATAAGCATTCTTCTTATACGTGGTGTCGAACGCTATAACATCCCCAAAGCATGCATAGTAGGACCGTGAAGTAGCATCTGCCTAAAAGAGATTATGCAATCACGTATCATCATCAGTGTTGTATTTCATATAAAAACCAATATCCAATTCCTTCTTAATTTCAAAGAAATAACAGCATTGACATCACCATCTTTGACTGAAAGCATGTAGCGTGTTGTAAAGGTCTTTTGCAACAAAACCAACATTTTCGAATCCACCAGCTTGTTGAACAAGGTAGTTCATTATATGTGACGTACAAACCCCAACAGATTTCATAGCTTTAGCTTTAGCTTCAGCTAAATCTGATTCTTTAATTTCTCGATGCGACCAAATAAAATATTTATGAGATGAATCACACATATCATGATTATGATCCTACTCACAATATGTGATTACCCAGTTCCCTGAACCCTGCATGTTGACACGTACACTAGCCTTACATCCGGTTCTGGACAACGGTCTAGCACTTCTTTTACAATTGCAGTGTTCTACTTTCTCAATCTTGAATCCTTCTTTTGAACAACAAAATTTTTGACCTACAAGATTACCAATATCATTACGTCTTGTGCTTCCTCGACAAACACCGAAACCCTTCTGAAAAGCGTATTCCTTGTAAAATTCCCATGCAGCATTCACTGAATCAAAACTCATACCAATGATCTATTCTCTACATAATCTACTAAATCCTTTATTATTATGAGAAATTGAACCTGAAATTCAACAACATTAGGAGATTCTGAATTCGAAGGACGATCCTCAGAATCGAGAAACATGTTCGTTTCCTCATCAAAATTTAGTGTTCTACAATTCATTAAAATTCTGAAGAAAAAAAAAACATATATCTTTTAAAGGAAAAAAAACGTTCTATTACTTAAACCGATTCCATGAAAATATTTATGAATATTAGACATTGTATAACAAGTAAAATAACCGGTTCCATGAAAATCCTATTACTTAAACATTCTATTCACTAATCCATGAAAATATTTATGAATATTAGACATTCTATAACAAGTAAAATAATTGATTCCATGAAAATTTTATTACTTAAACATTGTATTCACTAACCTTTGTATGAAATATTTGCTTCAATAATGTGCTTCAAAATACCAAAAAAAAATCACAAGTTTTTAACTAATCAACCTTATAAAAACTAAACCTCGTCCGTTGCTCTTTGCTACAACAACAAAATATCTCAACTAAAGTTGTTAAGAATTAAATAATGCATTTAATAGAAAGAGCACATATTTGAATAAGGTAATTAATTATCTTCAGCTAACATATTTTACTTGTTAACTATGTACACAACGTGGGTGAAGTAATATTTTCCCATATAATATGTCTATTTAAGTTCAAATAAATTGGTTTTATCAATAAATAATTTATGCATGCATTATATTAATGTTAAGTGATAAAAATAAAATTGCTAAAAATAATACCACTATGTAATATGTAATTTATCATATTTATATTTAATTAAGCACGTTTATGTAATTTGTCATGTTTACATATAAAGATGACAAATTATATATAAACATGACCAATTACATATAAACATGACAAATGACAAATTACATATAAACATGACAAATTACATATAAACATGACAAATTACATACAAACATGACAAATTACATATAAACATTTCAAACATGAGAAATTATATATAAACATGATAAATTATGTATAAACATATAAACATGACGAATTACATATAAACATGACAAATTACATATAAACATTTCAAACATGAGAAACTACATATAAACATGAAAAATTACATATAAACATGACAAAGAACAAATTATATAAACATGAAAAATTACATAAAAACATGACAAATTACATATAAACATGATAAATTACATATAAACATGACAAATTTACATATAACGTTTAAACTTGACAAATTACATATAAACATGACAAATTACATATAAACTTGACGAATTACATATAAACATGACAAATTACATATAAACTTGACAAATTACATATAAAGATGACAAATTATATATAAACATGAAAAATTACATATAAACATGACAAATTACATATAAACATATAAACTTGACAAATTACATATAACATGACGAATTACATATAAACTTGACGAATTACATATAAACATGACAAATTACATATTAACATGACCAAATGACAAATTACATATTAACATGACCAAATGAAAAATTACATATAAACATGACACATTACATATAAACATGACAAATTACATATAAAGATGACAAATTACATATAAACATATAAACTTCACAAATTACATAGAAACATATCAAATTACATATAAACATATAAACTTGACGAATTACATATAAACATGACCAAATGACAAATTACTATAAAGATGACAAATTACATATAAAGATGATAAATTACATATAAACATGAGAAATTACATATAAACATAATAAATTAGACAAATTACATATAAAGATGATAAATTTGTCATGTTTATATGTAATTTGTCATATTTATATGTAATTTATCATGTTTATATGTAATTTGTCATTTGATCATATTTATATGTAATTTGTCATGTTTATATGTAATTTGTCATGTTTGTCATGTTCATATATAATTTGTCATGTTTATATTTAATTTGTCATCTTTATATGTAATCTGTCATTTGGTCATGTTTATATGTAATTTGTCATGTTTATATGTAATTCGTCAAATTTATATATAATTTGTCATGTTTATATGTAATTTATCATTTGATAATGTTTATATGTAATTTTTCATGTTTATATTAAATTCGTCAAGTTTATATGTAATTGGTCATGTTTATATGTAATTTCTCATATTTATATGTAATTATCATCTTTATATGTAAGTTGTTATTTGTCATGTTTATATGTAATTTGTCATCTTTATATGTAGGTTGTTATTTGTCATGTTTATATGTAATTTATCATGTTTCTATGTAATTTCTCATGTTTATATGTAATTTCTCATGTTTGTCATGTTTGTATGTAATTTATCATGTTTATATGTAATTTCAGTCATGTTTATATGTATAAATTGGTGACCTGGTAACCTGCTCTTCAGGTTTTCTAATTTTGGAGCCTACCAAAAGCTTATTTTAAGGAGCTCATGGTAGAATCCCCGATTGGATTCTGATGCAGTAGTTGGAGCGCGGACACCAAAACTTGAGCCACTTGCCGTCGTGAGAGTGAATCAAGTTTTTGACCGCAAATCATCTTCAACCTCTACTCTTATTTTTTATTTTTTTTATTTTTTATTTAGTTCTTAATTTCAAATACAAATTTCTCAATATATATCAAAAAATGCAAATAATATAATGATGAAAATCTTATCAGACAAGATTCTTGATGGTATATAAATCATGCAATAAAAATTATCCGAGGTAGAGAGAAAAATTCACTCAAATTTTTAGGTCAAACATGTAGGGTTTCATTTTTTTTATGTACATGCATCACATAAGGTTCAAAATTTTCAAATATCATAACGTATGTGTAACTATCATACCACACAAAAAAATCAAACCCTAATTACATAGCTTTTCTATATCTACCTTTAACATGCCATAAAAAGTTTAAAATGAAATTATTAAAAATCCTAAGCATAATCAAATTTTCAGCATGTTAATCACATCTTCAAAAGATCATAAAGTACAAAAATGCTCGAGTGGATTCTGATATTATGTAGAATATTTGAAACTTTATCAGATTAAAACTGCAGAATTTAGTCTTATTTCTTGATGAAACCTAATTAATTACATGTAACTCCAGGATATTTGTCTTAACGCTTCACGAACTCTAGGTCTCCGATCAACTTGCGATGAAAACTACTACAAAGATTGAACAGAATGCACAATCATTCACCAAGTAAAAATCTCGTTCTTGACAATGAAAGGATGGTAAATTTTTTTTCTGGTGAAAATGAAGTAGAGCTATTTTCTCTGGAATGGAGAATTTTTTTACGTAACTTTTTGCGTAAGACATGTGAGTTATTTATCCATATAAAACTCCAAGTCCTCTTTTATCTCACTTATCAAATAATAATTGATTTAATTTAATAATTAAATCACCAATATCAGTAACTTATCTAAAAAATCCAACAAAAAGTAATTAATTAAGTGCTATATGATGATTAGAGGTGTTCATGACCGGGCCGGGTCGGATTTGGGTTAGACTTAGGTATGATATCAACATCATATATACTTGTTAAAACTTGACTCGGTCCGAAATTTGATCTCAAATTCTGCCCAAGCCCATCTATATTTGTAAATGGATTGTCTAAGCCAGTTTAGCCCTGTCCATTTTCTTTTTCTAAAATTTTAAAAATATGTTCTTTTTTATTTAATTTTTAGTAATTTTATTATTATTATTATTATTATTATTATTATTATTAAGTTCTAAAACATGAATAACTTAACATATTTTTAAATATTTACACTATAATATTATATATATATTTATTATATAATATAATATAAATTACATAATATATATAAATAATATATTATATTATATAAATGAAAAATAGGTCGGGCCGAACTCAGGCCTTGATTGTTGGAGTCAAGGCCCGATCCATTTTCTAAATGGGCTTCATTTTTTTTACCCAAGCTAATATTTCGGGCCTAATGTTTTTGTCCGAACAATTTCAAATATCGGATGGGCCTTTGAATTTGGACGGATAACTCGACCCTTGAGCAAATGTAATGATGATTTAAAACACTTTAAATTCCAAAAAAATGTCGGAGAAAAAAATGGAGACCTCCTCAATTTCGTATCTTTATTTATTTAAAAGAAAATAATCATTAACATAGATTTTTTTGACCAATTTAGATTTTTTTTAACTCTAATTTGAGGTAAGAGGACAAAGGAAATATTCCTAGGAAACATCGGCTATTATCCCATTCCCTGTATATTTTACCATCTAACATATATATATATATATATATAATTTTAACTAAATAAATTATTTTGATGTGACATATATGTATCTTTTTTTTTGGGAAAAAAATAAAAAAAAAAGAAAAAAAATAAAGAGGGAAAAAATAAAAAATAAAAAAATTTGTGTGTTCGTGTTATTTTTTCGTGTGTTTAAAATATTAAAAAATTATATAAATTTTTACACGTTAATAATTTATTTTATATATATTTTGACACGTTCGTGTATCTTGTAGTGTTCATGTTATTTTTCGTGTTGTGTTTTAATTATTTTTCCTATGCTGTGTTCTTGTCATGTCTCGATTTATTTTATATTTTGCATAGTTTGTTATTGTGATTCAATTTAGAAAAAAAATTTATGTGTTTGTGTTTTGTATCAATTCATGATATATTTTGCATAATTAGGCATAGTGATTATAATTTAAAGAAAATTTTCTATGTTCATAACATGTTCATGTTTTTTTGTGTGTTTAAAATATTACAAATTTATATAATTTTTTACACGTTAAAAATTCGTTTTATATAAATTTTGACACGTTCGAGTATTTGTGTCTTGTTTCATGTTATTTTTCGTGTTGTGTCATGTTTTAATTGTTTTTCTTCTTTGTGTCGTGTCGTAGTTCATCCTATATTTTGTTCGTGTTATTTTTTGCGTTTTTAAAATATTATAAATTTATATAAATTTTTACACGTTAATAATTCGTTTTAATTATATTTTGACACGTTCATGTAATCATGTTGTGTTCATGTTATTTTTCGTGTTGTGTTTTAATTATTTTTCCTATGTTGTGTTCTTGTCGTGTCTCAATTCATTTCATATTTTGCATAGTTTATCATTGTAATTCAATTTTGAGAAAATTTTATGTGTTCGTGTCGTGTCTTAATTCATGACATATTTTGCATAATTTATCATGGTGATTCAATTTTTTAAAAAAAATGTGTTTGTTACATGTTCAATTTTTTTTTGTTCAAAGTATTATAAATTTATACAAATTTTTACGCGTTAATAATTCGTTCTATATAGAGTTTGACACGTTCGTGTTTTCGTGTTGTGTTCATGTTATCTTTCGCATCGTATCGTGATTTAATTATTTTCTCATATTGTATTTGTGTCATGTCTCAACTCATTTCATATTTTATATAATTTGTATAATAATTCAATTTTAGCTCTAAATTCATTTACTTAAGATATTAAAATATAAAAAATTATTTAAATAAATAATAATAATTTAATTAATATAATTTAATTTAATTTAATTTAAATTAAATTAAATTTATTTTTTATTATTAATTTAATTAAATATTTATAAATAAAAAATAAATAAAAAAAATTAACGAAACGAGAGAAGATTCTGATATATCTTAGAAGATGATGATGGTTAAAAAGTTGGCTTAAGTGGAACAATTCGAAGCTACCATCATTCATCATTAATTATTTGTAAACAAACCGTTCAAATTTCAAAACATTTGGCTGGCCAATTTGGAAAAACAAAATAAATATGATGCACAAATAAGTTATATTTTTGAATAATATTAAATATGTATATCAAATGAATTCTTAAATTTTAAGATTTGCTCAAAGCATTATACTGGTCCTCAGGCAGCACTAATGGCTGCTGTTATGTAGTACTAGAACCACATAGAGTGTAACTGCCTGCATATGAACTTTGCTGACTGCCGAGCATATAAAAAATTTGCCGATTCTTCGGTCTTGTTCCAAACCCATAAACGTGCGTCCGCGTAGTCTCAATGCCTCCTATAGCATTAGACCACGACTGAGGGTCGAAATCGGGATATGAAGACGTATCGTCCCCATATTTTTGCTGCAACGAGGCAGTATAGTTTTTCTACAACCACAAATATTGAAATATATAAACAATTAATATATGAAATTGTAATGAACACGTACATAAACAATTCAGTAATATATAAAGTATTGATATTGTTAAATACTTACAGTAACAGCTTTGGACTTGTTGTCTACATAATCACCTTGACCCTTTGCATGTTTATGAATTTTGTTAAACAGCTCCAGGAAACTCACATTGCGCTACAACTCTTGTGACTACAAATTAAAAGAATTTTTGAAAATTATGTTAATTAAAGAAAATATTCACATAGTTTAAAGTATAAAACTTTTAAACAATAAATTACAAAACAAAAAAGAAATCTTACCATCCTTTCCCCTGTAACAAGAAAAGAAACTGATCCACCAGTGTGCTTCGTAATGCTTCCATCCTTCTCCGTGTTCCTATTACTCTTGTCCTTTTAGGATCTATTTTTCCAAGCGTCAGTACTCCAGTTGCTGTCATTAAGTTGATCCCAAATATCGACTGCTATCCAATCACACTTGTAACCCTTGCAGTCTTCTATTCGTCTTAAAGAAGGCCATGGCATTATCCCTCTCAAAATTTATCATGTCCTTGAATATATCCTTGCATGTGGCCTCCCATAATTTCCTAACCAGTGGTGTTTGCTTGGGAGACCACTGGCATTTTCTCTATAATGAGACATTTTGAATTAATATGATAGTCTTAAACATAATTAAATTATAATATGACTCTAAACCAAATCATACCTCAAATATAGTCCACATAGATAGTTTGACCTCAGCGGGTATTTTTGACCAAGTAGACCACGGTCTGTTATAGTGTTGTCTGATCACCGAGGCAATGGTCGATTTTACACAACTCTCCTTGAAAGTTCTAAAAGAAATGAAGCGTGTTAGTGAACAATAATTTATTTCTTACTTAAATAATAGAATTATCATAATTTAATTAACTTACGTGTTTGCAACAATTGACAGTCGAAACCTGTCATTCGGATTACTCGATGTCGGTAATCCTTTCGTCTGACCTCTACCCCATTTCCTCTGCTTAGTGGCAGTATCGGTATAGGGCGAAGGATGTGATGCAGGTACCTCTGATTGCAACCCGGTGCCATCATCCGCTAAATACGTAGGTGATGGCTCATTGACGAAATATTGCGCAATGTCATCCAACGGTGGGGTAGACGATGGTAATGTGAGATCCGCCTGAGTCGCCTGACTACGTGTCGGCCGTGGCAATGGAACGAGAGTCGATGTGGACGGATGTACAGCAGAGGTAGGCACTGAGTGTGGACCCACTGTGGAGGGAGCCAGTGCAGAGGGATCCAGGGGCAATAGAGGTAATGCAGATGGGGCCCGTGGCGATGGAGCCGAATAAGGCAGGAACTGTTTCAATGGAGGCCGTAGGGAGGGAGTCGACCAAAACGACAACTGTGGTGTAGAAGACCCCGGGGACGGTCCATCAGATGCTTTGAAAGCATCCCACATTGAACTCCGTGACTTTTTTGTACTATTTTTGCATCCTCCTCCTCGCATTTTATCTGTAACATGAAAAATATGAAATTTATTACTAAATATATATTAAGAAGCATACATATATAGAATATATTATTTGAAAGATCATGCAATTACAAAATGAATAAATAATTTTAACTTTCTAATCATCATCATTCTCGTCGTTCTCATCAACATTATTGTCATTGCTGTCATCTTCAGATTGAGCTTGGGATACACAGTCAATAAAACATACCCTTCACTATGATTATAGTGATACAAGGTTTTCCTTCATGTTAGTACAATAATAAGGAGTTATTAAGTACTAATCGGATGAAGCCCATGGAACATAATGGCCATGCAAAGGAATTACAAAGACTTATAATTATGAGATCCTTATGCATCAAAACCTTGTTCCTCAAACTGTTCCTGGTCATCGTATTGCCAAGATGGGGCATTGGCAATGCTCAAAGACTAGTATATGTTAAGCCTTCTTACTTATAAAGTAAGCAACCGATCTCATATAGGATAAAGTATGGGATACTTGGGATAACATATAGGTTCTTGTCTATTGAACAAGTTCACTGAACATGACCCGCCAAGAGAACTTCATTTGGTAATATCACTCTAGTGTCTATGAAAATGTTCTCTTAGTACCAGTCGTGTAAATTAGTCCTCAGACTTGTGATACCAAGTCATCTTGTATGGAGAGTGTCATACTCAGATTCCATCACGAACGGGTCCTAAAAAGGGATGCTTTTGGTACGGTGTTATTGGGTATGACATGAACCATACGAAGATGAATGAGTGATCCAGAGAGGATTCACCACTCCTTGTGATAATGGAGACATATCTCGTTTGTTCTTGACTACAATTAACTTTATTAAGTCTTTGGCCAAAGCATGATGGATTTAGGAGAAAGTTGTTTCTCTAAATTCATAAGGTTAATCATAAGTTGCGAGGAACTAATATAGATTGATCATGAGTACACACTACACCATGCTCATGTGCTATCCGGGATATATGGTGAAAGGATCGTATTACATTGACAGGCTGGTTGCTAAAAGGAGGTTTATGCATGTCAATTCTTGGTGATATACAAGTTAATGTGTTGTGTATTGATTTTGGCATGATTTCAGTTCCTATGTTTAAAAGAAATATTATTTTCTTTATTTTGTTAAATCTGGACAGCAACTATATAATGACTTTAATCATGTTTAAAATTGTTTAAACGGTAGATTAAAATTGTTTTAATCAACAAGGATTAAAGCCATGACATGTCTTAGTAAACCTGATAAGTTTTGATGTCAAAAACATAGTTTTGAGTCAAGTTTTATAAGCTGATTTGGAGATAATATAAAATTGATTTTATAGATGTTTTAGATCTGGAAATTTTATATTATATGCTTCCATTGAAGTTACAAAATTGATTTGAGCTTAAAACGTTTAAGCAAAGTTGTTTTTGGACATGAAACGTTGTTACTACAATGCTGAAATTTTATGGACTATTTTATAGGTGTTTGCATGCCATTAAATTCGAGCATGAGTGTGGAAACGTTCCACATGTTTGCTAGGAGTTTTGGACAGCATCTAAGGTGAATATGATTCATCTATAATGGCTGGTTTAGGCATGCAACATGACTGGACAAGGTGGCAATTGTTGCTACATGCTAATAAGGCCGAACCAAAACACCAAGGAGGCAATTGTTGTCGAATTAGCTACAGTTATTAGGGGCGGTCATTAGGCTCTTTCGAGCATCTAGTAGCCACATGAAGATGGCATACAATAGTCTGATCACAGGCTGGCAGTAGCCATTCGATGGCCAAAGAGATTGCCTACGCCTAGGACACTAAGAGTTAGAGTCCTACTCTAACAAGGAAACCGTTTCCTAGTAGGAGTGTGAATCCTAAAAGTTAGGAGAAACATGTAGTATGGTTAGGTAAGAGTTACCTAATAAGACTTTAAGTTCCTAAAAGTTAGGATGGATTGCAAACTTAAAGACTTGGTATAAGACAAACATAGAAGTCCTAAAAGGCTTAGGATTTTGAGCATGCTTGAATGTTTTGTCCTAATTAAGACAAGCAACCTAAAAGTTAGGTAAAGTCCGATTTCAATATAGCCTTCTTAATTGTTAAGATGTTATTAAAAGTGTTTCAATTGATGGAACTGAAATTGCTAGAATGATTTGATAAATTGTTTCAGATTTATTTGGTGACATTTTATGCAAATAGTACACAAGATCACCAGGTGATATTGACTATGCATGTTTTTATTTCCTGCTTATAATATGATTATGTATGCATGAAGGATGGTTATGGACTAGACCTTAGTATGACTAGGAAATGTATGGTTGAATTTTCTTATTGGTATTTTATAAATAGGGCATGTGCATCCTGCCTTCTCTTTTTCAATCTGGAGTTGTAAATTCTCTTCTCATCTAACTCCCCTCGAATGTAACTCAAGGTTTCTGATAAAGCAATGTAACTTTTATATTCTTTATAGATTTAGATATAAGATAGGAAGCAGAATTTATGTAAATTCCAAGTTTGTAAGGAGATATGGCGCCAACAAGAAGCAACCAAAGAGATTACCAACAAAGCTTTCGAAGACTATGTATGGTATGCCCTAGGAATTTGACCAACTAGTTTCCTAATGGCTCAAGGAAACTAGATTAGTATAAAGTCCATAATCATCCTAGTAGATTGCATGTGATAGATTTATTTTGAATTATATATATTTGCGATGAATGTAATTGAAAGAATGCTATGCATGTAAATCAAGTATTAAATCAATGAGACCTATATAAAGTTAAATGAAATCCCTCATTAAATTATATTGTGTCCACGTTACGCATGATAAGTTGCCTTCCACCATCATAACAAGATAACCAGAGTTCTGCCATTCGGAGGCTTGTTGAGTCACTCAAGGTCAAACTTATGTACGAACATGTTTGAGTTATAGAAGGTGGTTCTTACTCAACTAAGTGTTATGTAATCCGGATGCGTCAAACTTGATCACATGACATTTAGAGTCAAAGTTAGGTGAAATGCATATGATGTATTTAGGCAAAGAGTTGTCACCTAACTAGATCTAGGAGTTGCATAGAGATGTAATTGGTAAATTAAATTACCTACTTAATTAGTTTCAATATAGCTTGTTGAGTCACTCAAGGTTATACTAGAATGAAAGGGGTCCTAGCTCATTAAGAAGTTTAAAAGTTAAATTTCTTGAAATAGTATAAGAGGGCTATTATTTTGTTAAAATAATGAGAATAATCATTTAAGTATCAAAGCCTGACCTAAATGATTACTAGTTGCTATTTATTGACTGTTAATTGTTTTGATTCATAAAGGATATAAACTCTAAAATGGCAAATGCATTATCACTAAGAAGCATACTTGATGCTAATAAGTTAACTAGACTAAACTTCGTTGACTGGTTTCGCAATGTTAAGATTGTCTTGACACAAGAAAAGAAAGCTTATGTTCTTGATGAGCCCATCCCAGATGAGCCTGCTACTGATGCAACTGAGGAGGAGAGGGTGGCCTATAGAGTTCATAGAGATGATCTTATACAAGCAACATGTGTGATGTTGGCTAGTATGGAACTTGATCTCCAAAAGCAGCATGAGGCTATGAATGCTCAGGATATCATCCTTAACCTTAGAGAACTGTTCGCTAAGGAGAATCGCATTAAGAGATTTGACATCTCAAAGGAATTGTTCCAAACAAAGATGTCAGAGGGAATCCTAGTGAGGCCTCATGTGCTTAAGATGATAGGGTATATTATTCGATTGGAGCAGATAGGATGGATTATGGATCATGATCTAAGCATTGATCTAATTCTTTCTTCATTGCCTGAGAGCTATTCGCACTTTGTGTTGAACTTCAACATGAAACATTTAAAGGCAACCCTTTCTGGGTTATTGAATATGCTCACCCAGGCCGAGCAAGCCATTGTTAAGGACAAGTCATCTGTACATTTAGTCTCTTCCTCTAAACCGAAAGGTCAGAATAAAAGGAAGACTAGATGGGATGTACCTCCTGCTTCAAAGCGTTTGAAGCCTGATGATGGTGTTGCAAAGGAAGCAAAAGATAAGGATAATGCTAGTAAAGCTTGCTTCCATTGTGGGAAAACTGGTCATTGGAGGCGCAATTGCAAGGAGTACCTTGAGTCTAACAAGGGAAAGAAGCTGAAAGGAGTTTCAACTTCAGGTATAATTTGATTCACTCCTCTTGGTATATGATACCTATAATTTGGTACTAAATATGTATGACATATTGCAGGGACCAAAAGAAAGAGTAGTGAAGCTGGACCATGAAAATGGCAACCAAGTTTGATACTACATCTGAGCTTGCCGATCTTATGTCTTTTTTTTTTTAATAAGATTATTTAGTTAGGATTTATTTAGAAACATTTGATGTTTTCATTGGAATTATAGGCCAATGTTGAGGATATTTTATTTAAGTTTTTGAAACATATTGTTTTGCTGGCATAGGATGCCAAGCTTATTTAGTTTCCTTTTAAATAAATCGATTATAGAATAGTTCTATAACTTAGTCTTATATATTATACAACTTGCAAAGTATTTTGAATACCATTTAGCTTAGTGATATGGAATTCGAATTGTTATTGAATTAATGGCCATAACATCTACATATGTAGGATCTAGTGGGAGCTATTAATAACTTTTTGAATGATTAAATGTTATGATAAATTGCCATTTTTGAAAAATGCAATTAGTAGGAATCGTTCCATACTTGAAAAATTGCACGTTTATATTAAAGGTTTTTAAGGCAAACTCTTTTGTTTTGGCTTGCAAAAGGAGTTATGTTTGGATTATTAGCTACTAGCTAACAAGTAAGATTCCAATAGTTGTTTTAGATACAGATGAGCCATATGAATGGAATCTAGGCCTTGTTGTGATCCGAATTATTAACCTTGATAATGAGATTATCATGTATATGACAAAGCATATTCTCGATGCACTTAAGCTATATCCTTGTAGAGACACAATTACTAATCGAAAGAGTTCGGCATTGGATGCGTTAGTGATTGGCTTAATGCAAGTTGGAGATTGTTGGTGTATGCCCTAGAGCCAACCAGATTGAGCTTGGGATACACAGTCAATAAAGCATACCCTTCACTATGATTATAGTGATACAAGGTTTTCCTTCATGTTAGTATAATAATAAGGAGTTATTAAGTACTAATTGGATGAAGCCCTTGGAACATAATGGCCTTGCAAAGGAATTATAAAGAGTTATAATTATGAGATCCTTATGCATCAAAGCCTTGTTCCTCAAACTGTTCCTGGTAATCGTATTGCCAAGACAGGGCATTGGCAATCCTCAAAGACTAGTATATGTTAAGCCTTCTTACTTATAAAGTAAGCAACCGATCTCATACAGGTTAAAGTATTGGATACTTGGGATAACATATAGGTTCTTGTCTATTGAACAAGTTCACTGAACATGGCCCGCCAAGAGAACTCATTTGGTAATATATCACTTTAGTGTCTATGATAATGTTCTTTTAGTACCAGTCGTGTAAATTAGTCCTCAAACTTGTCAGGTCATCTTGTATGGAGAGTGACATACTTAAATTTCATCACGAACGGGTGCCAAACACGAAGATGCTTAAAGAAAGGTGTTATTGGGTATGACATGAACCATACGAAGATGAATGAGTGATCCAGAGAGGATTCACCACTCCCTGTGATATTGGAGACATATATCTCATTTGTTCTTGACTACGATTAACTTGATTAAGTCTTTGGCCAAAGAATAATGGATTTAGGAGAAAGTTGTTTCTCTAAATTCATAAGGTTAATCATAAATTGCAAAGAACTAATATGGATTGATCATGAGTAGACACTGCACCATGCTCATGCGCTATCCGGGATATATGGTGAAAAGACCATATTACACCGACAGGCTGGTTGCTGAACGGTTCTAAAAAGGTCACGCTGACTTCACAATATTTGGGTGGTCATGATGGGTTGCTAGGTCCCGTTCTTGATCTATGATAACAAGTTAATGAGATTAACTTATAATCATTGCCAACATATTGGAAACCTAGAGGGTCACACACATAAGAATATATATGAATGGATTAAACATGGTATTCTATTAAGGTAAAACTTAATGGAATAAAAGATCAATATTAAGGACTCAATTGAAGAAGTTCAATTGAGATGAATTAAGACATATTGAAATTGAGAAATCTAGGGACAATGTCTTAATGAGATAAGAGGAATCAAGAAGTCTTATCTAGTGTAGTAGTCGACTTTGACATATAGATATGCAAAGTGAATTGCGATTGACTATACTATATTAGAATAATATCATGAGATGATAATAATAGACTAATGACATGAATTGATTCATGAGGAGAAAACAAAATTTAATTGAGATTTAAATTACTTTCGTTTAGAAATTAATCTATCCAATAAATAAGCATGACAAAATTAAAAAGGGTCCAAAACGACTATTCTAATTTAGGACTGTCTACTAAGGATGGTTGGCCCAACTTAAGGCATTAAGATTGTTGAACCGTTATTATTATTAGATAATATAATGGGCCTATTGATCCATCTTAGAATTAAATAGTTTAAGTCCAAGTGGATTAATGAAAATCTTGTGCTACAAGTAACACATGGCCGACCAAGCATAGGGAGATAGGGATTATGGTGTACGCCACTATATAATCTAATTTAGAGGTTGTAGCTGCCCAAGTAAGCTCTATTCTACTTGTGATATTCTGATTTTTCTTAAGAAATAGTTTGGTTTCAAGAAGAAATAGTTTGCCTAAGAACTTCAACTTAGCGAAAGGGTGAAATCACAACCTCCCTAAGCTCCCTAAGGCTTGCCGTAATTCCTCCTATCTTGGTGTTCTTCTTGCCGCTTCTTCACCTAGTTGAGTGAGATTGCTTAAAGGAGAAAGATACAAGAATATAGACCTTTTGATTGTGATCTTAGGATCAACTTGCTAGCACAAGTGAATCGCCATACCTTAGAGAAGGATCCATTAGCTGTTCATGTGGACTAGCTCTAGTGGAGGGACAATTGTGCTTCTTGTGGTTTTGGACGAGTTGGAAGCTTTGTAGATCTTGGATTCAAGATTAGGATCTGCAACTTAAGGTTATGATATATTAAGTAGGTAACTTCTAAATCATATGGGTGATTTAATTGTTTTTGATTGTTATAAACCAATGCAAACACAAGCCTAATACTTTGGGTGCTTCTTTGTTTATTTCCGCTGCACTTTGATTATCATGTTTTTGCATGAGCCCGAGGTAGTGTATTCCCAACATTTTCTTCATCATTTGTTCTCTGAACATTAATGTTTACTTCTTCGAAATCAGCATGAACCAAAATTTGAGGATTGTCAGGATCTTCTGAATATGTTACAATGGTAGGAGTAGGCACATCCATTTGTTGATAAACCCTTTCGTTTAGATCAATTATTTCTCCTGCACGAGATCCAATGTCAAGTTTACTCCTAGCCTTTGTTTTGAACACAACCCAACAGTCTCGACGTTCTCTTCTATTCGATGGATAAGAACTGTAGTACACTTGCTGACACTGATGAGCTAAAACAAAAGGTTCATTACTAGCAAGTATTGACCTGTACATTATTTCAACAAGCCCATTATGAGGATCTACTCGAATTCCTTTATCCGTATCAAACCATTGACATTTGAAAAGTACGACCCGATTCGCACACCAAAATATTCTAACTCCACAATGTCTAACAACATTCCATAAAAGTCATGCGAAGAATCGTTATAACAGTCGTCTTTGACGTGTACACCGCTGTTCATGGTTTTTCGATTTTTTGCATAATCTAAAGTATGAAACTTGAAACCATTAACGAAATATCCAGAATAACACCAACCCATATGTCCTGGACCATAGGATAACTCAACTATACGAGATTTATGTTGACTTGAATCTTGCTGAACCTATGAATGGTGAACGGAAAACAATATTACATTCAATATCAATTATATCAAACATTAGCGGAACATAGAAATTTCCATACTTACGTAGTACCATTTTGTAAATCTACTTGAACGGACTTTCTCCAACTCACCATCAGTAATGTTCGGTGCATCCATTTTCACTATCTCATCAAACACCCTAAAAATGAATGGATACATAATGAGTTACACTAAATTTATTATATAACGTAATGTCACAATTAATATTAAAGAGAACGGCAAATCTCTTACTCAATATATGGTATGACTTCTTCGCAATTCATTAATACATATAATTCAGCTGCATCGTGTCGCAACCTAAAAAATAACGAGTCTCATCGCAAGACTTTATTATTCGTTAAGCGTGATATTAAAAAAAAACCGAGCAAAAGTCGACTTAATTCCTCTAGAAAAATGAAGGTTTTGAAAATGACCTTGAAAAAGACATGGAGTCACCACCAATCTTTTTTTAGCTAGGTGTGATCGGCCACCTATTAAAACCGGTTTTATAAAATATTTTAAAAATTAATTAAAATATTTTTAAAACAAATTTCAATTCTGCGTTTTAAACCAGAGAAATCAAAGAAACGGGTTCGGGACTCGGTTACGTGTGGGGAAGGATTAGCACCCCCACAACGCCCATATAAAATGGTACCCTATTAATCATGTGTTATCTCAAGTCTCAGTAAAAGATCGGTTTTAAATTTAGTATTTCAAGTTAATTCCCAATTTGAAGAAAAATAATTCCATTTTTTCACTTAAAATGATCCAGAATTTATAAATTCAAAATTTTCCTATATTCCCCAACAAACGTGGCCAAATATAGAAATTTTTATTAGTTTTGAAAAACTTTCCGAATCATTCTCTTTTTTTGAAAGAAAGATATTCCTTTATTAATGATAATTGATGATATTCCCTCCAGCAAACTCGGTAGTCAACTCATGAATTATTTTAACTCGGGAATATCTTTATTTTTTTATTGAAAAATCATTATCCTTTTGAAAATATTTTAAAAGATATGAATATGTATATGCATGACATAAATAAAATGACATGGAAAAATCTAAATAATATAATGCATCCTAAATGATATGATATAATTTAAATGCCTTAGCATATTCTAAATGAAATGAAATGTCCTAAGTTATATGACATATTCTAAATGAAATGAAATGACCTAAGTAACATAATATATTCTATATGAAATGTAATATCCTAAGTCATATGATATATTCTAAATGAAATGAAATGACCTAGGTAACATAATATATTCTATATGAAATGTAATATCCTAAGTCATATGATATATTCTAAATGAAATAAAATATCCTAAATGACATAATATATATCCTAAATGAAATGACCTAGGTAACATAATATATTCTACATGAAATGACCTAGGTAACATAACATATTCTATATGAAATGAAATAATTTGAATGACATGGCAAATATGAATGATATGGCATATAATTTAAATGACATGGAATAAAAAATAATGCTATCATATAATATGCATGGAAATAAAAATAAAAATAATAATGCATGAACATAGTATATGCTAAATAATATAACAAACAAAATAATTAAATAAAAAGCATAGGATATCATGAAATATTCCAAATCATATAATAAACAATATAACATAACTCAAAATCATAACAATATCATAGAAATTATCATAGCAAAAATCACATATTATATAAAATGCATGAATACGAAAAATGCAATGCATGAAAATGTATTTTTTCCTTTAATTAAGGAAATCCGTATATCTAAAAAGATATCTGATTATCCTAGGAAAATATGTCAAATTAAATATTCTAAAACCAAAATACTTTGTGATTGTTTGAAAACCATTTTGAAAAGCTTAGATTAAGAATAAAAACTGGGCTAAACCTTTTTTTGAATGGCTCTAATTTCCTAAGTTTAAAATCCGGGACTTGACCACCCTTAACCCGAGACTTAAAAAATCATTTTTAGAGTTTAAAAAGGCTTAGAAACTACCCTAAGTCAGTAGCTAAACTTCCTAATCAGCCCCCTCTAAGTAACATAGCCAAAACAGAAAAATGATTTTTCTTTAAATTCAATTCTGACTCCACTGTCCAGTTTTAAGCCACGATTTTTTAACCTATTTTTCAAAATTCAAAAAATTCTGAAACAAATACTGGAGACTTAGAACATGTAAAACTACACAGGAAAAAATCAGCTTAATTTTCTGATTAAAGATGAATGCCCAGAAAAATCGAGAAAGTACAAGTACTCGGTGAAAAAAATTGTTTTGCCAAAATACATTTTTGCCTTTGATAAAATCATTTAAAAATCAAAGTAAAAATATTTAAGACTCACAAAATGACTCACAAACAGTAGCTAGGACTTTTTGAAAGTTAGATAAAAATTGGCTAAAGTAAAAAAAAATCACAAAGGTAGAATAATCAATTTGACAAACCTTAATTTTCCACAAGTGTGCTCAAGAGAGCATGACTTTGAACCATTAATTGGCCTTAGTCATTAGTCAAGTGGCATGAACATGAAATGCATGAAAAAAATACAGCAAATATAGTGCATGAAATGCATGAGTTTAAACCTAAATGTCATGAAAAAATGCATGGCATCAATGTAGTGACCTAGACCTAAATGAACTTGCATGACATTTAATGCAACCTAGGTCTAAAATGCATGAACATGTATGGCAAAATAAACCTAACCTAACATCTAAACTATGCATGGCAATATCACAAACACAAGGCATGCTTAAACCAAAAACTCAACCAAGTATCATGTAAATGCTAATCAATCAACTAACATAGCAAAAATGCACACATGATGCTAGAATACAAGGAGTGGCCGAATGGCCTATGGTTCCTAACAAGCATGGCATTTTCACAAACACTTGGTATACTTAAACTAAATACTCAATCAAATGTCATGCAAATGCAAAACCTACCAACTAACATGGCAATAATGCAACACACAATGCAAAACACATGGAGTAGCCGAATGGCCTCAAGCTCCAACAAGCATGGCATTTTCACAAACACTTGATATACTAACATGCTCAACTAAAATATAACACTCAAATCATGCAAACACAAAGTAGAGATACTAAAAATAACAAGCATTTTCACAAACACTTGATATACTAACATGCTAAACTAAAATATAACACTCAAATCATGCAAACACAAGGTAGAGACACTCACAAGCATTTTCACAAACACTTGATATACTAAATATAGAACATCAACAAATTTAAACATTATGAAAACGAAAAATTAAAAATGCAAGAACATGATATTTAAATCATAAATGGCAACAAACAAAGCAACCAAATTAAAATATGACTCAAGTATATGAAGTAGAATAACACATAAAACATCAAGATTAAATAAAATAACATGAATAACATGATAAATTAAAGCAAAAAACTGCATCAATAATACAAATGTAGGCCATTCGGCCATGGTGAGGAAGTAAAGAAAAATGTAAAAAAAAATTGTTTTAAGAAAAAGATGAAGAAAGAACTTAAAATGAAAGTAAAAAAAAAAAAACACTTATTTAAAAAGAAAACTCACCAAATGATAATCAAAATAGCAAAAATAAGAATGGAACATCAAGAAAGTGCAAGAGTTGGTGCTCAAGAGCAACTTGAAGAAGCTATATTTCAAGCTTTATCTTTTCAAACTTTCCTTTCTTTTCTAAACTTTTTTCTTTTTGCTTTCAACCAAGGAGAGAAAAACTAAGCAAAAACAAAGAGAAATCAGAAAAATAAAGTGAAGGAAAATCAATTCTGTCCCCTCCCTTAAGGCTGGCCGAATACCCCTCTCTCTCATGGAAGGATGTTGTCATTTTTTTCCAACCAATTTTCCATCCAATGGCTAGTAATTCAAGGTGAAAATATCATTAAATTGTCACCCTTAGATTAGCATATCAGCTGTCCATAATTACAGCTGTTCAAGAATAATGTTGACACTCTCCTTTGGCCTATGTGGCTTAATCACAATGGCTTGATCAAAAAGAATCTCTAATTAACTCTTAATTCTTAGCCATTTGATTGAAAAATCAGAAGCTTCCTCCTTCCTTTGGGCCTTGGCAGGCCAGCACTTATCTTTTCCAGCCCAAGTCTGATTTTTTGAAAGGCCAAAATAAGCCCTTTTCGGTTGCTTGGGTGAAATGACCGTTTTGCCCCCCGAATGCAAATAAATGTCGAACGGACTCCAAATTCAAATTTTATTTTTTTAATACTTTCAAAATAATAAAGTATTGAATTCTTGAATTTTTCAAAATTTTTCGAGTCTGTTTGCTATTTATTTGGATTTTTTCTTCCAAAAATGCCCTTTTATGCCCCCACATTTTACCATTTTTTAAACGAGCTCCGAATCAAGATTTTTCTTCACCAATATCTTCCAAATAATTTAAAAGTGTGATCTGGAAGTTTTCATAATTTTTGGAGCTCATTTGGTATTTTTTCGGGATTTATCTGCTTGAATTACTACATAAGGGCTCGGGATTTGGCCATTTTGCAAACGAACTCCAAATCAAGATTTTCTTTCGCCAATCTCTTCCAAATAATTTAAAAATGAGATTTGAAAAATTTCAGAATTTTTGGAGTTAATTTGCTATTTTTCTGGGATTTATCTTCTTGAATTATTGTATAGGAGGCCCGGGATTTGGCCATTTTGTAAACGAACTCCGAATCAAGATTTTATTTAGCCAATATCTTCCAAATAATTTAAAAATGAGATTTTCAAATTTTCAAAAGATTTGGAGCTCATTTGCTATTTTTTCGGGATTTTCCTTCTTGAATTACAGCATAAGAAGCCAGGGATTTGGCCATTTTGCAAACGAACTCTGAATCAAGTTTTTCTTTCACCAATATCTTTCAAATGATTTAAGAATGAAATTTGCAAATTTTCAGAATTTTTGGAGTCCATTTGCTATTTTTCCCAAATTTTCCAATTTTGCCCTTTTGCCTCTAAAACCCGATTTTGCTCAAAACAAGTCCGATTTTTAGATTTTCTTCAAGCTGATCCTTGGGCTATCCCTTTTTAATCATTCCTTATCCATTGAGGGCTTTAGTCTTACCAAGTCGGGCCATTTCTGTAAATCTTCTCGATTTCACCGAAATCCACAAAAACCCTAATTCTCGGTTTTCTTCCGGATTGACTTTTCTTTCAATTTTTCTTTCAAGTGACTTCTTCGTTACCCGTAGTCAGTGCTTATCTTTCATTTGGAACCTTCAATTTTGACCAATTTGATCGTTTAAGCACTTTTCCCCAAATTTCTCGGATTAGGGTTTTCTTTCTATTGAATCTCCGTAACCCAACTTTCGAACTCCATATCTTTTGATGTAGACCTCGGATTATCAAAATTCAATTGAACTTCAAATCTTGATTTTGAAAGTGGGTTAACTTTTTCAGTAGTTGACTTTCTGGGCTTGACTTTTTCGAGGTTGACTTTTTTAGGGGTTGACTTTTTTTTAGTTTGACTTTTTATGCTCACCCTCTTAAACTAAGTCTCGGAGTACCACCTGCATGATGAAAAAAGTCTTTTTACATTCGAAAACATCAATTTAGGAAGAAAACATACCTGTTTTAGTGGTCCGGACAAAATTAGGAGTCTACACATCGTACTCATCGTGCTCTATGTAACGAGCCTTCATTTTTTTTCGGACCAAAAGATCTCCCTTCATGTGTGAAAATTGAGAGTCGTCCCATGGGATCGACATCTCCTCCATCATCATTTTGGGACACTAGGATAAATATTATTTCAACATTTGGTTCAAAATATAAGGTGCAGAACGATGAAATTTCTTCCATTATATACGCCTCAACTATTGACGCTTCAACACATGCGAGATTTTTCACTTTTCTCTTTAGATGATGTAGAAATCTAAGAATCAGAAACGAATACTAAATTAACAAATGTTCAATTCAATAAACTTTCTAATCAAAAAGATTACGTACATTCTTTATTAATTACATTTCGAATGGATACATCCATCGACAATGGACCGGTCCACCAATTTTTGCCTTATAAAGTAGGTGAATAGACAAATGTTGCATTGAATCAAAAAATGTTGGAGGAAATATTTTTTCCAACTTGCAAATGGTCTCAACAATTTTGGTTTCCAACAACTCCATCTGGTCCACATGAATTTCTGTAGAGCATAGGTCTCTAAAAAATTGAGGTAGCTCCGTAATTGCATACGAAATAGTGTTAGGTACCAAATCTATAAACGCAATTGGTAGCAACCGCTGCATAAAAATATGACAATCATGACTTTTCATGCCATAGAACCTCCCATCAACCACATTTGCACAACGGCCAATATTCGAGACAAATCCATCAGGAAGTCGTAATTCTTTTACCTATGCACAAACTCGTTTTTGATCTTCTCTGTTTAATGTGTAACTGACTTTAGGCTTGTATGTTTTTCCATTGCTTTCCACTAATTCTAATTCCGACTGTTTGTAAAGCAATGCTAAATCCATTCTAGCCTTTATATTATCTTTTGTTTTGCCCTTGACATCCATCATTGTGTTGAACACGTTATCAAACACATTTTCTCAATATGCATCACATCTAAATTATGCCGAATGAGATTGGTATGCCAATAAGGTAACTCCCAAAAAATACTATTTTTCGTCCAATTATGACATTCTCCAAATCCAATCAACTTCTGTTCACATAATTTACTCCCAAACGTGATATTCGGAATGCAATCTATCCTTTCCAGAATTGCCTCATCGGATAATTGCTCAATTGGAGAGCCAGGCTCAAGTCTTCGACAAAATGTATCTCTTTGTCTTCTAAAAGGATGATTTAAAGGCAAGAATTATCGATGACAATAAATAAATAAAAAAACATGGTTTCTTGCCGTAATGCAATCTGAATGACTTAACTTCTTCCATACAATAAGAACAAGCCAATCGTCCGTGTGTTCTCCATGCTGATAACATGCCTTAAGCATGGAAGTCATTAATTGTCCATAACAAATCAGCTCTTAATATAAAATTTTGTTTCCTATACCCATCATAACTCGGAACATCATGATTCCACAACAATTTCAGCTCATCTATCAATGGTGTAAGGAAAACATCAATACTCCGTGATGTATTATTCGGACCCGAAATTACCATATTAAGAATTAAATATGGTTTCTTCATATACATCCATGGTGGTAAATTATATACACAAAGCATTACCGGCCAACAAGAGTACGGTTTTGCTCCATGAGTAAACAGACAAACCCATCTGCACACAAATCTGACATTTCGAGATTCCACTACAAAAGACGGATGCCTGCAATTGAAGTCTTGCCATGCTTCACCATCAACAGGATGACTCAACACTCCATCATCCCTTCTGTTATGCGCATGCCATGTCATATTCTCAGCTGTTACCGTTGACATATATAATCTTTGAAGTCTCGGAATCAATGGAAAATAACGAAGAATCTTATAAGGAATTCTCTTCGACTTTATAACACTTGATTTGCTTGGTTTATAACGAGGATGGCCACATACGGAACAAAATTCTAAGTGAACCGAGTCGTTATAAAACAACATGCAATTGTTGTTGCATGCATGTATCTTCTGATAGTGAAGTCCAAATTTGGCCATCTTTTTCTTCATTCGGTAAAAATTATCAGGTAAATTATAACTTTCTGGCAACATCCCTTTTATCATAATCATCAAATGATTGAAACACGATTCACTCATGTTAAATTCAAACTTCACATTTAACAGTTTTGACGCAACAGATAAAGTTGTATGTTTTCTACATCCTGACCACAACGATTCATCTGCTTCATTCAACAACGAATAAAAGTTTCTTGAACTTAAATTCGATTGATCATCTTGAACCATTGTCTCATCAACATTGTAATTACCACCAACACCATGATTCGGGATTAGAGCATCCATAACCATTCTAGCATAAGGATTATCTCTTTCAACGTCACTTCTCGTCTCGATTTTATCATTATGCATCCTTGATGACTGACCTTGATAACTTTCACCATGTGCATCCCAAATATAGTAATTCTCCTTAAACCCTCTATAATACAAGTGTTTACGCACATCATCAATTTCTGCAAACCGATTATTCTGACACTTCACACATGGGCATCTAATTCTATTATCCTTTACGTACTCGCTGTGAGCATATGCAAAACCTAAGGATTCTTCAACTCCATTCAAATACTCATTACTAATATATTGAGCGTCGTCCAACTGCCTATACATCCAAGATTTATGATGCTCCATTGTCTAAGCCTATGTAAACTATCAACAATATAATAACACAATAAACACAATGAGACATTATACAATTTCATAACTAATAATTATTTTATAAACAATTATTGGTAGAATTTGTTTAAGTTTTATATAAGTAACATGTTGTAGACAATTATTTTATGTGTTTATTTCGACACAATGTTAGGTAATATTGTCCATTTTAGCATTTCTCTCTTGAATAATTATAAAAATTATAACAAATCAAACAATTATAACAAATCAAATAATTTTAATGGACAATTATAACAAATAATTATAACAAATCAAACAATTATAACAATTATAACAAATCAAACAATTATAACAAATCAAATAACTTTAATGGACAATTATAATAATTATAACAAATCAAATAAATATAACAATTATAACAAATCAAACAATTTTAATGGACAATTGTAACAATTAATTATAACAATTATAACAATCAAATAACTATAACAAATAGACAATTTTAACAATATTTTTTAAACTATTTTATCAATTTTTGAATTTTACAAATAAAATGAACAAAAATTGAATCTTACAGCTTGGGACGGCGAAGGCGATGGTCGAAAGACAAAGACGCGCGGTGGCTCACTGGTCAGACGGCGTAGGCACTGCGGTCAGACGGCGGGGGATCCTGTAGGCCATTTGTAAATTTTTTTTTGTTAAAAACAAGAAATAAAGAAAGAAAACGGAAAGAGAAAAGATACCAGGCACGCGGTGGTCGGACGACGAATGCACGGCAGTCGAAAGGCGGGGGGAATTGGAAGGGTCTCAGGTAGGGGACCAGAGGAAGAGAAAACAAAAAGAGAGAAAATGGCAGAAGAAAGAAAGAAAGAATAGGGAAGAAGAAGTCTCGGGCATTGTTATGCCCGAAACTATCACCGACAGAATCCCACTATTACTGACGAAATTTCAGTCGGTAATACTTTTGGAGAAATTTCAAATTCCATCTATCGGTAATATAGTATTACAGACGGAAATTCCGTCGGTAATAGTGGGATTTCGTTGGTGATATATTACCGACAGAGTGTCCGTCGGTAGTATTTATAGATAGAAATTCGGTATCACCGACGAAAATTCCGTCGGTATTTGTTTTTGACCGTTCACTTTTCTCTCATTCATTAAATTTTTATCAAATTAGCATTTATTAAATTTCAAAATCCGTGGAATTTTATTACTGACGGAATATCCATCGGTAATACGCCTATTTCGTCAGTAATATATTATCGACGACTAATCCGTCGGTGATATTTATCGATGAAATACTCGTATTATCGATGGATATTTGTCGGTAATTGTTTCTGACCGTTGAGTTTTATTTACTGTTTTTTTATTAAATTTGTAATAAATTTTTATTTATTAAATATCAAAATCTGTGCCTTTTTATTACTGACGGATAATTCTGTCGGTGATAATAGTAACTCCGTTGGTAATAATTTTGCGGGAATTTAAGCCGTTCCCGCCAAAGAATTACCGACGAAAATTAGAGACGAAAATATTCGATCGTTAATATTCGGTCGGTAATAGCCAATTTTCGTCGGTAATTCTAAAAAAATCCGTCGATAATGTGCAAAAACATTACTGACGAAATTCCGTCGGTAATTCTAAAAATTCCGTCGCTGAAGAAGTTTTCGCTGACAGAAGTATTCTGTCGGTAATTTGACGTCCTCTTGTAGTGAATTCACTGAATATTATTTCTCCTCCTTCTCGGTTCTGCATACTATCTTTGAGATAGACTTTCTTTTTTTCCTGTTCGCTGAGTTGCTTCGAGTGTGCCCTCTAAAGCAACGTTATCGAGGAGGCCTGAGAGACGATTTGCATATAATCTGCAAGCACCTTAGAGGCAGGCAAAATTCGTTTTAAGATCAGAGGTTCTACCTTGACTCGATATTTATTTTTTCAAATCAATTCTGTAAGTGTTCTTTATATTCGGTTTTGTGTAATCTGTTATTACATGCAAGTTCAAGTTCAAGTTCGTATATATTTTTCGAGTATTACAATTTCAAGTGAGTAGCATTTATTTATTTATTTCTTTGTTTATACTATATTTTAAATTATTAAATACATATTATTATATTACGAATATCAATCTTAAGACGAATTTTTATTGTTATTCTGTTTTAATAGTTTATTCTTTACTGTTTAATGAATATATATTATTATTGCATTATTAAGCATTAAGCATTTGCTACTGTATCTTGTTACATATATAAACGTCATTCATTGTTATATATATATATATATATATATATATATATTTTGAAAGTTTATGAGATATATGTTATTATATATATACGTTGTTATATATATTGTTTAATGTTATAATATATCGCTGCTGTATTATATATATATATATTGTTCGTTTAATATATATACGTATATACTAATATATACATACTGTATTATATTTGTTATGATATATACTTTGATATATACATTGATATATATATATATATATATTTACTGTTAATATATATATAATGTGAACGTTTTACATATTCTGAACGTTAAATACATTACTTTATATTAGTAGTGTTATTATATTTGTATAAACTGTTACAAGTTGATCCTGTTATTTTGAATAACAGATGGTCGAACGATCTACCGGTAATGTTAATGCGCCTGTAGCGCTACAACCTCTGCATGTCACACATGGTGAGAGACTCGAGAAGTTCAGTGGTCTGGACTTCAAACGATGGCAGCAAAAGATGTTCTATCTGACCACCCTCAACCAACCAGGTTTTTATGGGAGGAGGCCTCAACTCTCAAAGAGGGAGAGACTGATCCTACGACTGTAGCCTCGATGAAAGCATGGAAGCATTCTGACTTCCTATGCAAGAACTATATCCTCAACGGATTGGACAACATGTCATACAACGTGTATAGCCCAATCAAGACAGCTAGAGAGCTGTGGGAGTCTTTAGAGAGAAAGTACAGAACCGAGGATGCCGGCACGAAGAAATTTATGGTTGGTAGATTTCTGAAATACAAGATGATGGACTCCAAAATCGTGATCAGTCAAGTCCAAGAGTATCAGCTGATCCTCCATGAGATTACTGTCGAAGGAATGATTCTTAGTGAATCATTTGAGACGGCGGCTTTGATAGAAAAATTACCATCTTCGTGGAAGGATTTCAAGAACTATCTGAAGCACAAGAGAAAGGAGATTGTAGACACCTAATTTTGTCCGGACCACTAAACAGGTATGTTTTCTTCCCATATTGATGTTCCCAAGTGTAAAAAGACTGTTTTCATCCTGCAGGTGGTACTCCGAGACTTAGTTTAAGAGGGCGAGCACAAAAAGTCAAACTTGAAAAAAAGTCAACCCCGAAAAAGTCAACCCCGAAAAAGTCAACCCCAGAAAGTCAACTACTAAAAAAGTCAACCCACTTTCAAAATCAAGATTTTAAGTTCAATTGAAAAATGGCGAAAGAATTTTGATAATCCGAGGTCTACATTGAAAGATATGGAGTTCGGAAGTTGGGATTTGGAGATTCAGTAGAAAGGAAACCCTAATCCGAGAAATTTGGGGAAAAGTGCTTAAACGATCAAACTGGTCGAAATTGAAGGTTCCAAATGAAAGATAAGCACTGACTACGGGTAATGGAGAAGTCACTTGCAAGAAAAACCGAAAAAAAAAGTCAATCCGGGAGAAAACCGAGAATTAGGGTTTTTAGTGGATTTCGGTGAAATCGGGAAGAATCACAGAAATGGCCCGAATTGGTAAGACCAAAGCCCCCAATGGATGAGGAATGATTAAAAAGGATGGCCCAAGGCTCAGATTGAAGAAAATCTGAAAATCGGACTTGTTTTGAGCAAAACCGGGTTTCGGAGGTTAAAGGGTAAAATTGGAAAAATTTGGAAAAAATAGCAAATGGACTCCGAAAATTATGGAAAATTTGTCAATCTCATTCTTAAATCATTTGAAAGAGATTGGAGAAAGAAAATCTTGATTCCGAGTTCGTTTGCAAAGTGGCCAAATCCCGGGCTTCTTATGCAGTAATTCAAAAAGATAAATCCCGGAAAAATAGCAAATGGACTCCAAAAATTCTGAAATTTGGCAAATCTCATTTTTAAATTATTTGGAAGAGATTGGCGAAAGAAAATCTTGATTCCGAGTTCGTTTGCAAAATGGCCAAATCCCGGGCCTCCTATGCAGTAATTCAAGCCGATAAATCCCAAAAAAATACCAAATGAGCTCCAAAAATTATGAAAACTTCCAGATCACACTTTTTAATTATTTTGAAGAGATTGGTGAAGAAAAATCTTGATTTGGAGCTCGTTTAAAAAATGGTAAAATGTAGGGGCATAAAAGGGCATTTTTGGGAAGAAAAAATCCAAATAAATAGCAAACGGACTCGGATAATTTTGAAAACTTCCAGAACTCAATATTTTATTATTTTGGAAGTATTAAAAAAAGAAAAATTGAATTTGGAGTCCGTTTGATATTTATTTGCATCCGGGGGGCAAAATGGTCATTTCACCCAAGCAACCGAAAAGGGCTTTTTTGGCCCTTCAAAAAAATCAGAGTTGGGCTGGAAAAGAGAAGTGCTGGCATACCCAAGCCCAAAGAAAGGAGGAAGCTTCTAATTTTTTTTTTTTTTAATCAAGTGGTAAAAATCAAGAGTTAGTTAACCATTCTCTTTGATCAAGCCATGGTGATTAAACCACATAGGTTAAGAAAGATGTCAACATTATTTTTGCATAGCTGTAATTTGAGAGGGCTGAGATGCTAATCTAAAGGTGGTAATTTCATGACTTTTCATCTTGAATTATTGGCCATTTGATGGAAATTAGGTTACACAAAAATGACAACATCTTGGAGGCTATATAACCATGCATTAAGGCTAGCCCTAAGGGGGGGAGGCAGATTTTGTTTTTTCTTTTCCATTTTGGCTGATTTCTCTTAGTTTTTCTTAGTTTTTATCTTCTTGGTTGAGAGCAAAAAAAAGAAAAGTTTAGAAAAAAGGAAAGTTTGAAGAGAAAAGCTTGAAATATTAGCTTCTTGAGGTTGCTCTTGAGCACCAACTCTTGCACTTTCATTTTCTATTCTTATTTTTTGCTATTTTAATCTCTACTTGGTGAGTTTTCATTTTAAAATAATGTTTCTTGTTCTTTCTTCATTTCCTTTCTTAAGTATATTTTTTTTTACATTTTTGTTTTTACAATAAACTCACCATGGCCAAATGGCCTACATTATTTATTTTAAGTTGTTGTTTCGATTTATTTTACCATATTGTTTATGCTATTTTCTTTGTTTTTGATGTTTTAAATGTTATGTTATTTCATGTTCTTGAGTTATATTTTAATTTGGTTGCTTTGTTTGTTGCCATTTATGTCTTAGATATCATGTTTTTGCATTTTTAATTTTCTGTTTTCATGTTGTTTAAATTTGAGCATGTTGTAAAGTTAGCATATTAAGTGTTTGTGAAAATGCTTGTGTGATTCTTTGCATGATTCTTGTTTTATATCATAGTTGAGCATGTTTTAGATTTAGCATATTAAGTGTTTGTGAAAATGCTTGTGTGATTTTTGTGTTATGACTTAGTTTTTCATGCTAGTATGCCAAGTGTTTGAGAAAATGCCATGCTTGTTGGAGCTTGAGGCCATTTGGCTACTCCATGTGTTTTGCATTGTGTGTTGTATTTTTTGTCATGCTAGTTGTTAGGTTTTTGCATTTGCATGATATTTGGTTGGATTTTTGAATTAAGCATGCCTTGTGTTTGTGAAAATGCCATGCATGTCTTAGGTCTAGGTTACATTAAATGCCATGCAAGTTCATGTTAGGTCTAGGCCATATTATTTATGTCATGCATTTTCCTTACATTTAGGTTTAGATCCATGCATTTCATGCATTATGTTTGCTGCATTGTTTCATGCATTTCATGTTCATGCCACTTGAATAATGACTTGAGCCAATTAATGGTTCAAAGTCATGCTCTCTTGAGCACACTTGTGGAAAATTAAGTTTGTCAAATTGATTATTCTACCTTTGTGATTTTTTTTACTTAGCCAATTTTTATCTAACTTTCAAAAAGTCCTAGCTACTGCTTTCAAGTCATTTTATGAGTTTCAAATATTTTTATTTTTATTTTTAAATGATTTTATCAAAGACAAAAAAAAATGTGTTGGCAAAGCAGTTTTTTTTCCACCCAAAACTCGTACATCTTCGATTTTTCTGGGAATTCATCTTTGATCAGAAAATTAAGCCAATTTTTTCTCATGTAGTTTTATATGTCCTGAGTCTCCAGTATTTTTTTTAGAATTTTTGGAATTTTGAAAAATAGGGTAAAAAATCGTGGATTAAAACTGGACAGTGGAGTCAGGATTGAATTTAAAGAAAAACAAAGCAGTTTTTTCTCCTCCAAAAACTCGTACATCTCTGATTTTTTTGGGAATTCATCTTTGATCAAAAAATTAAGCCGATTTTTTCTCGTGTAGTTTTAAATGTCGTGAGTCTCCAGTATTTTTTTTAGAATTTTTGGAAATTTTTAAAATAGGGTAAAAAATCATGGATTAAAACTGGACAGTGGAGTCAGAATTGAATTTAAAGAAAAACAAAGCAGTTTTTTCTCCTCCAAAAACTCGTACATCTCTGATTTTTCTGGGAATTCATCTTTGATTCGAAAATTAAGCCGATTTTGTTTTCGTGTAGTTTTACATGTTTTGAGTTTCCAGTATTTTTTTTAGAATTTTTGGAATTTTTAAAAATAGGATAAAAATTTGTGGATTAAAACTGGACAGTGGAGTCAGAATTGAATTTAAAAAAAAACAATTTTATGTTTTGGTTAATTTACTTAGAGTGGGCTGATTAGAAGGGTTAGCTACTGACTTAGGGTAATTTCTAAGCCTTTTCAAACTCTAAAAATGGTTTTTCAAGTCCCGGGTTAAGGGTAGTCAAGTCCGGATTTTTTAAACTTAGGAAATTAGAGCCATTTTAAAGAAATTAGCCCAGTTTTTATTTTTAATTCAAGCTTTTCAAAATTGTTTTCAAACAATCACAAAGTATTTTGGTTTTAGAATATTTAATTTGACATATTTTCCTAAGGTAGCCGGATATCTTTTTAGATATACGGATTTCCTTAATTAAAGGAAAAAAATACATTTCATGCATTGCATTTTTATATTCATGCATTTTATATAATATGTGATTCTTGCTATAATAATTTCTATGATATTGTTGTTATTTTGATTTATATTTTTTGATGTTACATGGTTTATTATATGGTTTCGAATATTTCATGATATCCTATGCTTTTATTTAGTTATCTTTATTTAGCATATACGTATTCATTTATTTTAAATGTTTTCAAAAGATAATGGTTTTCAATAAAAATAAAGATATTCCCGAGTTAAAATAATTCATGAGTTCTCTACCGGGTTTGCTGGAGGGAATATCATCAATTATCATAAATAAAGGAATATCTTTCTTTCAAAAAAGAGAATGATTCGGAAAGTTTTCCAAAACTAATAAAAATTTCTATATTTTGCCACGTTTGTTGGGGAATATAGGAAAATTTTGAATTTATAAATTCTGGATCATTTTCAATAAAAAAATGAAATTATTTTTCTTTAAATTGGGAATTAACTTGAAATACTAAATTTAAAACCAACTTTTCACCGAGACTTGAGATAACACACGATTAATAAGGTACCGATTTATACGGGCGTTGTGGGGGTGCTAATCCTTCCCCACACGTAACCGACTCCCGAACCCGCTTCTTTGATTTCTCTGGTTTAAAACGCAGACTTGAAATTGGTTTTTAAAATGTTTTAATTAATTTTTAAAATATTTTATAAAACCGGTTTTAATAGGTGGCCGATCACACCTAGCTAAAAAAGATTGGTGGCGACTCCATGTCTTTTTTAAGGTCATTTTCAAAACCTTCATTTTTCTAGAGGAATTAAGTCGACTTTTCCTCGTTTTTTTTTAATGTCACGCTTAACGAATAATAAAGTCTTGCGATGAGACGTCGTTATTTTTTTAGGTTGCGACAGCTTGGCGACTCCGCTGGGGACATATTAGAGAGTCAGGCCTAGATTTAGTCATGTGTTATCAAAGTCTCGGTTTTGTTGGTTTAATTGGTATTTAATTTTAATTCCCACATTTTTTTTAATAAGGAGAATTTTGAAAATAATAAAATGTTTTTAAATATGTTCATACTCATGTGCATGCATTTTATTTTTGTTCTCTAGTTATTTAAGGTTGTATATTATAATTGCTTGTCGGTTAATGCGTTACACTATTCTTGAATGTTTTAATTGCTAGGGCATTTAGAATAAGGTTTGTAGAATAGGTGGTGAAAGGTTTATTATTCCTCCACACACACTACACGTGCATTTGCATAACATGAATCCTATACCCGGGTTCCGTCCTTTTAAGTGGGAGTAAAGTAACTACGCCTTCGTGATTGATCCTCCGTATGGGCTAGTGAAACACTTTCGGAGTATAAAGTACCTAATGCCTTCGTGATGATCCTCCGCATGGGCATAGGAAAATATACTCTAACGAATTGAACCCGTTTTTATCGGGGTGCCTTACTAGCCTTCACCGGCGACAGTGAGGAACAATTCGGAGCCTTAGAACCGATTCACCCTCATATAGTGAACCTAGGCGAAGCCATGCCGGATTTCCGTTAGATATACCGAAAATAGGAACACATAGAGGGACAGTTCTAAACCTTTTGTTACCTATTTTACACTCCGAATAAGTGTGGTAGATCGGGCAACGATGTACGTACATCGCCCGTAATAAATGTGATACTCCGCCTCGAAGACATTGTGATGCCTAAATAAGCAGATATTGCTGGGGCAGATGTTCATTAGCTGTTTTTTTTTAAAAAAAAAAAAAAAAAAAAAAAAAAATCTTTTTTCAAGCATTTTGCATGTTGCACATTTCATACATGTGTGAATAGAGCATGTACATTTTTGGTTGTGTTATTGATCTCATTCTTTGCAATAAACAGTTGGTAATTTCATTTGATGATTTCATAAAACAGGTAGTGTCACATGAACATTTGCATATGGTACCATAGTGGGATCCACCCTGAAATTCTTTTGAAAATAATGTGATTGGTTTTTCATAAATAAATAAAAAAAACACAAAAAAAAAGCATGTTAAAAAAAAATCATAAATTAGGAGGCAAATCTTGCATAATGAGATTTTTGAATAATCAAGATTTAGGTCCTACCAATTTCGTGTAATCATTGGTTAATTTATTTGTGTCATTTTGACATCGTGTTACAGTCATAACATGCATGATTATTCATTGTAGAATACATTTGTGATATACATGGTCATTCTTTGTACCTACCTTTGTATTAATTCATTTATTCTTAGCATGTATCATTTTGACATCATAGCATGCATGGTCATTCATTGTAGGACACGTTTATAACATGCATAGTCATTATCTGTATATACCTGGCATTAGATTGCATTCATAGCATACATATCATCATAATTTCTCTGTATATGTTCATGCATTAACCATCAGTTTGTTCATGCACATAGGAATAGAGCATGTACATTCATAATCTTAATCTCATGACATTTTCATTTGCATGAAAGGGGTTCAAGATATGAGGAATGAATCGGAGGAACGATTGGGTGCTTTGGAACACAATCAAGATGAATATGGACATGAAATACGAGAGGTGAAGGAACAACTTGCCAAATTGCTGAAAATGGTTGAGGATATGGGTAACAGTAAAGGTGAACTTTCTCAGGGCTTCGCATCATCTTCGGATCAACCAAAACCATTAGGTCCAGAACATACAATCCTTGCTGGATCCTGCACTTGTCAATGCCACAAAGGTTGCAATCCTGATGAAATTGTGGACAAAATCATGAAAATAATTAAACATGAAAGCCTGATACCAAAGACAGAAACCTCGAATCCAGTACCATACCTGCAAACTGTTCTAGGTCCAAACCAGTATCCCCACCCTACTATGGTCCAATCGTCCATTGGGACGACCACTACGGGATTCCTGAATCCCACTCCATCGTTACCAACTACCAGTTCATACTATTTCCCTCATCAATCACCTTATCCAGTACCTGGGATAGGAACCTCGAGCTATGTACAACCTCCAAAGGCCCCGTGTCCAAATCCATACCCTTACCATGCTGTTCCGCCACATCCCCATGTAAACACTCCGGTTCGAACCTTAGTGCCACCACCAAGTGCCCCAACTCCTAGACCATGTGTGACTAAGAAACGATCCCAGAATAAGACCCAAATGCATTTTGATCCCATTCCAATCAGCTACCAAGAGCTCCTCCCTATACTGATCCAAAATCACATGGTTGCCTGTGTCCCATTGAAACCCCTGTTACCACCATATCCAATGTGGTATAATCCAAATGAAAGATGTGATTATCACTGTGGAATTGTTGGCCATAGCATCGAAGATTGTATAGCAGTCAAAAGGAAAGTGCAAGCTCTCATAGATGCCAAGTGGTTGGATCCAACGACACTGATTGATAAAGGACTGGGAAAACGCCATTAGGATTGGGAGATTTACAGCATTGAGGTGGAAAGACTTTGGTCTTATATGATGTAATAGGATTTCACTTTTTCAGTAGCCGGTTCTTATAGCCTTAGGATGCTAGGAAGAATAAAGTGCTTGTAAAGACAGTTTTAACTACTACTCAAATTTTGTAAAACATGGTTTATACCATTGTGAACATTGATATGGGAATGAATTGAGTATGCTTCAAATTTATAAGATGTTGATGATTAAGTCCTCCGATTCTTATTTCCTCCGTGATATCTTCCCCTTTGCATTTTGCATCCCATCAATTATTTGTCAGGTTGCATTCATGCATTCATAATCAGCATGATTTTTCTGTATATATCCATGCATTAATTTGCTTATTACATACATCATGATTAGCATTAGGTCACATTCATGACACACATGGTTAGCATGATTTTCTTTGTATATACTCTGTATCAATCATTCATTGTTTGCATAATTGACACCGTGTTGCATTCATAGTGTATGTGATCATTTATTGGGAAACATGCTAAAATACATGATCAGTCATTGCATATATTCATGTGTTGATCTGTTTATTCTTTGTTTGCAACATGTTGGCATTGTGATTGCATTTATCACATATATGGTCAGCATGTTTCCATTGTACATATCCATACATCATATTGTTTAGGCTTCACATGCATGAAATTGCATTCATGGCTCATTCATCACGACATACATTTGGGGAAAATAAAATAGAAGTTGGCTTGGCTTTAGGAGTCTTTGAAAGAATTTCCATTTCAAATCAGAAGAAGTACTGAGTACACTTTTAATACAGGCCGGTGCTATGGAGGATGAACAAGTTGCCCGAATGGAAAAAATGGAAAGGGAACAGAGAGAATTGCGAGAACAGCTAGCAAAATCTCAAGCAGAATCTAAGGATCAGATGACTAAACTGATGGAGCTAATGTCTGCTGTAATGAAGGGAAAAGGATACACCGAAAACTTTGTCGCCGGAGAAGGGTTAGAGGTACAAAAGGGCCAAGATGAGGTAGCAATAAGTGATGCCCAGAACACTGTTAACCCCGTCAATGTCCTAAAATCAGATGATCCGGCTGAACAGGAAAAGTTGAAAAGGGTTGCAGTAAATGAGGTTGAGTTGGCAGATTCCCAAGGGAAATATCAGTTGTTAGATGAAAGGCTCCGGGCAATAGAAAGAAAAGATGTATTCGGGAGTGTGGAGGCGAAAGAACGATGCTTGGTCCTCGATTTAGTCATTCCTCCTAAGTTCAAGATCCCTGACTTTGTGAAATATGACGGGACGACCGATCCATCAGCCCACATCACTATGTTCTGCCGAAAGATGACAAGTCAGATAGATAATGATAAGCTTTTGATTCACTGCTTTCAGGATAGCCTCAGCGGGTCCGCAATTAGGTGGTATAGTCAGTTGAGCAAGGATCAGATTCGCTCTTGGAATGATTTGGCTGGGGCTTTTCTAAACCAGTACAAGCATATGACCGACAAGACACTTGATCGTCTCACTTTGCAAAATATGGAGAAAAAAGCTACTGAGAGCTTCAAAGAATATGCACAACGGTGGATGAGCCTGGCTGCCCAAATACAACCGCCCTTGACACAAAAGGAAATCACTATCCTTTTTGTGAATACACTGCACGCCCCGTACTATGACAGACTTGTCGGCAATGCTTCGAAGAATTTTGCGGACATGGTAATTTCAGGGGAGATGATTGAGAATGCTATCAAGAATGGGAAACTTGAAAGAGAAGGAACATCCAATACCGAGAGAAATAAGGCACCAAGAAAGAAAGAGGAAGATGTCCAAACTATGGAAGATTTCATCCCATATTCCCAATTTCCCTCATACCAATCATGTTACCCTACTGAGGTATCTCCAAGCCTTTATCCTTACCTACCTACCCAAACACCTAATCCTATACCAGCCCTTGCAACAAGGCCTACTTCTAGAAAACGACCGCGAGAAAATCAAGAAAGAATTCCAATCCCCATCCCTGACTTACTGCCATTACTAATAAAGAATCAGTACCTTACCCCGGTACCTTTGAAAATAGCTCCGAATCCATCAGCAAGGAGTTATGACCCTGACAGCAAGTGTGATTATCACCTAGGGGTAGTTGGGCATTCAACTGAAAAATGCAGACAACTGAAGGAAATGATTGAAAGTTTTATCCGTGATGGTATTTTGACACCGGAGCTTATCGATCAATGGAAGGCCACTTAGCCCTAAATCAATTTCTTTCAGGGTTTTAGGGGGAGAATTACTACCTTTGAAGGATGTCAATAGGAGCATTTTTGACGCATGTAGTTTTATACACTGTGATGATGAAAGCACTTGTCTCATGTTAACATCTACATGAATTAAATGAATTTTAAATGCTTTGTGTTTGTTGTGTTTTAAATAAACGTGAATTTACAAAAACAAGCATTAAGGAAGTTTTAATATTGGATAGTCTCAAGAAGATTGATGATCAGTGTTAGAAATGACCCAACACCATCCCCCTCTTTTTTGGGCTTCTCTATACCTAAACCTTGAATCAATAACACTTGAAAGACCTAATGCTTCAAGGAAAAATGAATGAAAAAAGAGAAGCATTGTCATTGCAAAATAAGCAAGGATGTAAATCCTAGTCTAGGCTATGAACAAAGGAACAAACTTTTTGAAATTTTTTGAATTCCTTGAAAATCAAACAAATGAGACATTCTTTCAAGAATCCAGATTTTGATAATTTGGTGTGTGTCAGGATTGTGCTAAAACCATTCATGACCTTTCCCAATGACCACAAAACACTAATTGCCCAGACATCACTTCATGATTGACACCTTGGGGCACAATGATTAAACTAGATTATCCCTTGTCCCAGAGAAAACCTGCTTTTGGGTCATGTTTTCCTTGTCTCTTCAAAGAACTCAGATTGGAAACTCACCATTTTCAAAACAGACCTAGACTTGCCATGTTCCTCGTTGATACAAATTCGCATGGATAATCAAATTGGGGCATCATATGTGGAAATGATGGATACATAGTGAAGAAGGATGGGCTAATGCATGAATCATTGGGGGCATGCGACGAAAAAAAAAAAAAAAGAAAAAAAGAAAAAGAAAAAGAAAAATCATGATATCATGCATATGAGAATTCGGATGATTCCAAAGTGCAAAATGAAATTCTGAATATCTATTTCCCCTGAGGATTGCTTTTCAATGAGAATATTTGGGCTTGATATGATGAATGGCCATCTTTCATATCCATTTCACAAGAAAAAAATTATTATCCATAGTCACCCCTTTTGAGCCAAAAGAATTCTTAATTCTTTGAACCCTGATCAAGGATTACCCTCTACACTGGGGGGCAAATGCGAGGAAAGATCTTTTCAAAGATCATTGAGAAATGAGTGACAGCTCAGGGATAGACACAAAGCAAATGGAGCCCCGAATAAATACGGGCGCACTCTGTCAAAGAAAAAAAGAAGAGGAAAAGATGACGAAATGAAAGCCAAGAAAAACAAACAAAAAACACAAAAAAAAAATGTGTGTGAAAGACATGGCAAATTGAAAGCCAAAAGCAAGGAAGAAAAAGAGCAAAATAAAAAAGAAAGAAATGTCCAAGAAGAGACACATGCTTCAAAGAAAATCCTCTTCAAGAAAGGATCCTTGATCTGATTACCCTCAAACACATATTTTGGGCCTATTTATCCTTTCTTTCTGAATCCTGAGCCATGGCCTACATTACGTGCTTTAAAAGTCCATTTTGATCAAGCATGAATGTTTAATTTGAAGGGTTTTCCTCAGATTTTATCCCATCTTATCAAATTCTCATTTCACTAAGGAAGAATTTAGAATTCTCAAGTGCATGGTAAAAAAAAAAAAGAGAAAAATTGAAAAGAATGGGACTCTAGGGCGAAAACCCAAAAAAACGGGCGGTCTAGAGTAGAATGGGAATTTTCGATGCCATCGATGATAGTGCCGATACCCCAAAAGAAAAGATCTTATTAAAGGAGTGGTCATCGAGGAACATCTAGGAATTCCTGAACCCCCCAAATTGTCAGCTCTCATTCGGAGGATTGTCTTCAAAAACTGAAACTTTGTTCCCAAGATTAAACTTTCCGGTTTAAACATCCCAGCCAATCTTGATGCTTGACAAAATGCCTTGATATGGAAACTAAAAGAATGTTGAATTTGTTTGGTTCTCAATGAATTCATGATTTATAAAACCTGTTCCATTTGTGAGCCTAGAAGGGATATACATTTTTGTCATGAAGTTTTCCTGGAAAAGCCAGAATCTTGTTATACCAAGCCTTGCCAATCCAGTTGAAAAAACCCAGATTGATACTTAGAGAAATTTCTAACAATGATCATCAGTCTTCAAAAGATTTGTACATCACACATTGTGGGGTTAATATTTTTTGTTCAGAAGTTTTCAAAATGCGAAAACAAATAAAAAGATTTTTTTGAAATACCCATTTTGATGTTGGCATGAGACAAGGATTTTTCTAACTCAAAGGTGTAGAACTGCCAGGATAGGTCTTGACTTCCAGATATGAGAAGAAGAAATAGAACCCGGTTCAGATCTCTGTTGATGAAAGTTTGAAAAACTGTTGGGGCAAAGAGAATAGCCAAAATGAATTGAAGATATACTCTGATTTGAAGAGGAAAAATGAATTTGAAAGGCTAAGCCAAAGTCTAGAAAAACAGCCGGGGGCACTTGCATCACTCATGAGCACTCATCCCTTTATCGAGCTTTTGCATCTGCACAGTGTCGGCAAGCATTTGCATCATTCATGGGTATTTGCATTGGCATTATTCCATAAGCATCTGTATTTTACCTTTACATTTACATTCTTCATGGAATTCGTATTTGTGTCATCTCAAGCAATTGCATCATTTCTAGAATCATTGCATTTTCATTACTGTGTGGTAATTGTAGTTACACCATTCATAAACCAGTTACATGAACACAATTAGTAGGGGCATCTGCATCATGAAACATGGGCATCAATCCAAGTCATTTACATTTGCATTAAAGACATTTGCACCAGTTTAAGTCATTTCGTGTCTTATTCAACACCTGCATCTGCATCAAAAAGCATTCGCATCTTCTCAAAATCGTTAGGGTAATTTTCAACAATTCTTCAAAGAACATTTTTAAGACCTCCGGGCATAATTTTTCAAATCACAGGTAAGACCTCCGGGCAATATCTTTAAGACCTCCGGGCAACATCTTTAAGACCTCCGGGCATAACTTTTTTCAGGGGTAAGGCCTCCGGGCACCATTCTTAAGACCTCCGGGCATCATTTTTAAAGTCGCGTACAGCGCATTTCTTCCAAATTATGGGCAAGGCCTCCGGGCACCATTCTTAATACCTCCGGGCATCATTTTTAAAGTCGCATACAACGCATTTCTTCCAAATTATGGGTAAGGCCTCCGGGCACCATTCTTAAGACCTCCGGGCATCATTTTTAAAGTCGCATACAGCGCATTTCTTCCAAATCACGGGTAAGGCCTCCGGGCACCATTCTTAAAACCTCCGGGCATCATTTTTAAAGTCGCATACAGCGCATTTTTTTCAAATCACAGGTAAGACCTCCGGGCACCAATTTTTAAGACCTCCGGGCACCATTTTAAGACCTCCGGGCATAATTTTTCAAATCACAGGTAAGACCTCCGGGCAACATCTTTAAGACCTCCGGGCATAACTCTTTTTTTCAGGGGTAAGGCCTATGGGCACCATTTTTAAGACCTCCGGGCATAATTTTTCAAATCACAGGTAAGACCTCCGGGCAACATCTTTAAGACCTCCGGGCATTATTTTTTTTAGGGGTAAGACCTCCGGGCACTAATTTTTAAGACCTCCGGGCATAATTTTTTTCAAATCATAGGTAAGACCTCTGGGCAACATCTTTAAGACCTCCGGGCATAACGTTTTTCAAGGGTAAGACCTCCGGGCACCAATTTTTAAGACCTCCGGGCATAATTTTTCAAATCACAGGTAAGACCTCCGGGCAACATCTTTAAGACCTCCGGGCATAACTTTTTTCAGGGGTAAGACCTCCGGGCACCAATTTTTAAGACCTCCGAGCACCAATTTTTAAGACCTCCGGGCACCATTTTAAGACCTTCGGGCACCAATTTTAAAGCCCTTCGAGCATAAATTTTTCTTTTGAAATCGAATTCATTCCCTTAAGACGAATCGAGCCTTGTTTAGGCAGGGAATTCAATTTAAGGACAAAATCTTCAATTTATTGTTTTTAAAAAAAATGAAAAAAGAGAAAATAGAAAAAAAATAAAAAAAATAAAAAATAAAAATAAAAATAAAAAAAAGAAAAAAGAAAAAAAAAAAGAAAAAAATGAAAAATAGAAAATGAAAAAAATTAAAATGAAAAAGAAACCCCTTTCCCTTTCCTTCACATGTGATGTCACTGACCGTACAAAATTAGTGTCGGTTTATCTTTGCCTGATTCCTGATTCTCAGCAATAGCCAAAGAGGGGCAGCTGTAGACACCTAATTTTGTCCGGACCACTAAACAGGTATGTTTTCTTCCCATATTGATGTTCCCAAGTGTAAAAAGACTGTTTTCATCCTGCAGGTGGTACTCCGAGACTTAGTTTAAGAGGGCGAGCACAAAAAGTCAAACTTGAAAAAAAGTCAACCCCGAAAAAGTCAACCCCGAAAAAGTCAACCCCAGAAAGTCAACTACTGAAAAAGTCAACCCACTTTCAAAATCAAGATTTTAAGTTCAATTGAAAAATGGCGAAAGAATTTTGATAATCCGAGGTCTACATTGAAAGATATGGAGTTCGGAAGTTGGGATTTGGAGATTCAGTAGAAAGGAAACCCTAATCCGAGAAATTTGGGGAAAACTGCTTAAACGATCAAACTGGTCGAAATTGAAGGTTCCAAATGAAAGATAAGCACTGACTACGGGTAATGGAGAAGTCACTTGCAAGAAAAATCGAAAAAAAAAAGTCAATCCGAGAGAAAACCGAGAATTAGGGTTTTTAGTGGATTTCGGTGAAATCGGGAAGAATCACAGAAATGGCCCGAATTGGTAAGACCAAAGCCCCCAATGGATGAGGAATGATTAAAAAGGATGGCCCAAGGCTCAGATTGAAGAAAATCTGAAAATCGGACTTGTTTTGAGCAAAACCGGGTTTCAGAGGTTAAAGGGTAAAATTGGAAAAATTTGGAAAAAATAGCAAATGGACTCCGAAAATTATGGAAAATTTGTCAATATCATTCTTAAATCATTTGAAAGAGATTGGAGAAAGAAAATCTTGATTCCGAGTTCGTTTGCAAAGTGGCCAAATCCCGGGCTTCTTATGCAGTAATTCAAAAAGATAAATCCCGGAAAAATAGCAAATGGACTCCAAAAATTCTGAAATTTGGCAAATCTCATTTTTAAATTATTTGGAAGAGATTGGCGAAAGAAAATCTTGATTCCGAGTTCGTTTGCAAAATGGCCAATTCTCGGGCCTCCTATGCAGTAATTCAAGCCGATAAATCCCAAAAAAATACCAAATGAGCTCCAAAAATTATGAAAACTTCCAGATCACACTTTTTAATTATTTTGAAGAGATTGGTGAAGAAAAATCTTGATTTGGAGCTCGTTTAAAAAATGGTAAAATGTAGGGGCATAAAAGGGCATTTTTGGGAAGAAAAAATCCAAATAAATAGCAAACGGACTCGGATAATTTTGAAAACTTCCAGAACTCAATATTTTATTATTTTGGAAGTATTAAAAAAAGAAAAATTGAATTTGGAGTCCGTTTGATATTTATTTGCATCCGGGGGGCAAAATGGTCATTTCACCCAAGCAACCGAAAAGGGCTTTTTTGGCCCTTCAAAAAAATCAGAGTTGGGCTGGAAAAGAGAAGTGCTGGCATACCCAAGCCCAAAGAAAGGAGGAAGCTTCTAATTTTTATTTTTTTTTAATCAAGTGGTAAAAATCAAGAGTTAGTTAACCATTCTCTTTGATCAAGCCATGGTGATTAAACCACATAGGTTAAGAAAGATGTCAACATTATTTTTGCATAGCTGTAATTTGAGAGGGCTGAGATGCTAATCTAAAGGTGGTAATTTCATGACTTTTCATCTTGAATTATTGGCCATTTGATGGAAATTAGGTTACACAAAAATGACAACATCTTGGAGGCTATATAACCATGCATTAAGGCTAGCCCTAAGGGGGGGAGGCAGATTTTGTTTTTTCTTTTCCATTTTGGCTGATTTCTCTTAGTTTTTCTTAGTTTTTATCTTCTTGGTTGAGAGCAAAAAAAAGAAAAGTTTAGAAAAAAGGAAAGTTTGAAGAGAAAAGCTTGAAATATTAGCTTCTTGAGGTTGCTCTTGAGCACCAACTCTTGCACTTTCATTTTCTATTCTTATTTTTTGCTATTTTAATCTCTACTTGGTGAGTTTTCATTTTAAAATAATGTTTCTTGTTCTTTCTTCATTTCCTTTCTTAAGTATATTTTTTTTTACATTTTTGTTTTTACAATAAACTCACCATGGCCAAATGGCCTACATTATTTATTTTAAGTTGTTGTTTCGATTCATTTTACCATATTGTTTATGCTATTTTCTTTGTTTTTGATGTTTTAAATGTTATGTTATTTCATGTTCTTGAGTTATATTTTAATTTGGTTGCTTTGTTTGTTGCCATTTATGTCTTAGATATCATGTTTTTGCATTTTTAATTTTCTGTTTTCATGTTGTTTAAATTTGAGCATGTTTTAAAGTTAGCATATTAAGTGTTTGTGAAAATGCTTGTGTGATTCTTTGCATGATTCTTGTTTTATATCTTAGTTGAGCATGTTTTAGATTTAGCATATTAAGTGTTTGTGAAAATGCTTGTGTGATTTTTGTGTTATGACTTAGTTTTTCATGCTAGTATGCCAAGTGTTTGAGAAAATGCCATGCTTGTTGGAGCTTGAGGCCATTTGGCTACTCCATGTGTTTTGCATTGTGTGTTGTATTTTTTGTCATGCTAGTTGTTAGGTTTTGGCATTTGCATGATATTTGGTTGGATTTTTGAATTAAGCATGCCTTGTGTTTGTGAAAATGCCATGCATGTCTTAGGTCTAGGTTACATTAAATGCCATGCAAGTTCATGTTAGGTCTAGGCCATATTATTTATGTCATGCATTTTCCTTACATTTAGGTTTAGATCCATGCATTTCATGCATTATGTTTGCTGCATTGTTTCATGCATTTCATGTTCATGCCACTTGAATAATGACTTGAGCCAATTAATGGTTCAAAGTCATGCTCTCTTGAGCACACTTGTGGAAAATTAAGTTTGTCAAATTGATTATTCTACCTTTGTGATTTTTTTTACTTAGCCAATTTTTATCTAACTTTCAAAAAGTCCTAGCTACTGCTTTCAAGTCATTTTATGAGTTTCAAATATTTTTATTTTTATTTTTAAATGATTTTATCAAAGACAAAAAAAAATGTGTTGGCAAAGCAGTTTTTTTTCCACCCAAAACTCGTACATCTCCGATTTTTCTGGGAATTCATCTTTGATCAGAAAATTAAGCCAATTTTTTCTCATGTAGTTTTATATGTCCTGAGTCTCCAGTATTTTTTTTAGAATTTTTGGAATTTTTAGAAATAGGGTAAAAAATCGTGGATTAAAACTGGACAGTGGAGTCAGGATTGAATTTAAAGAAAAACAAAGCAGTTTTTTCTCCTCCAAAAACTCGTACATCTCTGATTTTTCTGGGAATTCATCTTTGATCAAAAAATTAAGCCGATTTTTTCTCGTGTAGTTTTAAATGTCGTGAGTCTCCAGTATTTGTTTTAGAATTTTTGGAAATTTTTAAAATAGGGTGAAAAATCGTGGATTAAAACTGGACAGTGGAGTCAGAATTGAATTTAAAGAAAAACAAAGCAGTTTTTTCTCCTCTAAAAACTCGTACATCTCTGATTTTTCTGGGAATTCATCTTTGATTCGAAAATTAAGCCGATTGTTTTTCGTGTAGTTTTACATGTTCTGAGTTTCCAGTATTTTTTTTAGAATTTTTGGAATTTTTAAAAATAGGATAAAAATTCGTGGATTAAAACTGGACAGTGGAGTCAGAATTGAATTTAAAAAAAAACAATTTTATGTTTTGGTTAATTTACTTAGAGTGGGCTGATTAGAAGGGTTAGCTACTGACTTAGGGTAATTTCTAAGCCTTTTCAAACTCTAAAAATGGTTTTTCAAGTCCCGGGTTAAGGGTAGTCAAGTCCGGATTTTTTAAACTTAGGAAATTAGAGCCATTTTAAAGAAATTAGCCCAGTTTTTATTTTTAATTCAAGCTTTTCAAAATTGTTTTCAAACAATCACAAAGTATTTTGGTTTTAGAATATTTAATTTGACATATTTTCCTAAGGTAGCCGGATATCTTTTTAGATATACGGATTTCCTTAATTAAAGGAAAAAAATACATTTCATGCATTGCATTTTTATATTCATGCATTTTATATAATATGTGATTCTTGCTATAATAATTTCTATGATATTGTTGTTATTTTGATTTATATTTTTTGATGTTACATGGTTTATTATGTGGTTTCGAATATTTCATGATATCCTATGCTTTTATTTAGTTATCTTTATTTAGCATATACGTATTCATTTATTTTAAATGTTTTCAAAAGATAATGGTTTTCAATAAAAATAAAGATATTCCCGAGTTAAAATAATTCATGAGTTCTCTACCGGGTTTGCTGGAGGGAATATCATCAATTATCATTAATAAAGGAATATCTTTCTTTCAAAAAAGAGAATGATTCGGAAAGTTTTCCAAAACTAATAAAAATTTCTATATTTTGCCACGTTTGTTGGGGAATATAGGAAAATTTTGAATTTATAAATTCTGGATCATTTTCAATAAAAAAATGAAATTATTTTTCTTTAAATTGGGAATTAACTTGAAATACTAAATTTAAAACCAACTTTTTACCGAGACTTGAGATAACACACGATTAATAAGGTACCGATTTATACGGGCGTTGTGGGGGTGCTAATCCTTCCCCACACGTAACCGACTCCCGAACCCGCTTCTTTGATTTCTCTGGTTTAAAACGCAGACTTGAAATTGGTTTTTAAAATGTTTTAATTAATTTTTAAAATATTTTATAAAACCGGTTTTAATAGGTGGCCGATCACACCTAGCTAAAAAAGATTGGTGGCGACTCCATGTCTTTTTTAAGGTCATTTTCAAAACCTTCATTTTTCTAGAGGAATTAAGTCGACTTTTCCTCGTTTTTTTTAATGTCACGCTTAACGAATAATAAAGTCTTGCGATGAGACGTCGTTATTTTTTTAGGTTGCGACAGAGATGACTTTAGAGGACTTGATTGTTCGGTTAAGAATCGAGGAAGATAACCGTGGTTTAGAAAAGAGGGTTAAGGTTCAGACCATGGAAGCCAAGGCGAATGTTGTTGAACATTCGAAGAAGACCAACAAAAGGAAATTTGTTGGTTCTAGTTCTTCCAAGCTAATAAGGGAGCGAATTTCAAGAAGTTCACGAGAACTTGTTTCGTGTACAACAAGCCCGGACATCGTACAAAGGACTGCCGTCAGAACAAGAAGAAGAAAGCTCAAGCCAACTTGATTGATGATTATGAGATTGAGCTCACTGCTGTAGTGTCACAAGTGAACCTAATGGAAAACCCTAAAACTTGGTGGGTTGATACCGGGGCCACTTGTCACGTATGTTCTGAAAGAAAGTTTCTCCGAATACAAAGAAGCTGCTAATGATGAGAAACTATTTATGGGAAACTCTACGGCCTGCAAGGTACGAGGCCATGGGAAGGTGGTACTCAAGATGACCTTCGGGAAAGAACTAACTTTGTACAATGTGGTTCATGCTCCTAAAATTAGTAAGAATCTAGTTTCTGTCTCTTTGTTGAGCAAGAATGGGTTTAGGCTTGTATTCAAGTCTGATAAATTTGTACTCACTAAAAGTGAGATGTTTGTGGGTAGGGGCTATCTATATGATGGGCTTTTTAAGCTCAATGTTATGACTATTGTACCAAAGAACAAAGATATTAATAAAACTATTTCTTCTGCTTATTTGGTTGAGTCCTCTAATTTATGGCATGGTAGATTAGGTCATGTAAATTACAAGACCTTCCAAAGAATCAGCAATTTGGATTTACTTCCGAAAATTGTCATTGACAAAAAACACAAATGTGAAATTTGTGTGGAATCTAAATTAGCTAAGGCTCATTTCTATTCGATAGAAAGAAGTAGTGAACCTCTAGAGTTAATTCACACCGATATTTTTTATTTAAAATTTGTGCAAACTAAAGACGATAAAAAGTATTTTGTTACTTTTATTGATGATTGCACAAGATAATGTTACGTCTATTTGTTAAGAAGCAAAGACGAGGCCTTGAAGTTTTTAATCTCTTTAAGAATGAGGTCAAAAATCAACTAAGCAAGATTAAGATAATAAGGAGTGATAGAGGTGGTGAATATGATTCATTATTTAATGAATTCTGTTCAGAAAATGGTATCATCCATCAAACCACTGCTCCTTATTCTACTCAATAAAAGGGTATTGCAGAACGTAAGAACCGAACGTTAAAAGAAATGATGAATGCTTTGTTGATAAGTTCAGGGTTACCTTAGAACTTGTTGGGGGAAGCTATTTTATTAGCTATTTTTATATTTTAAATAAAATACCCCACAAGAAGTTAGACAAGACACCGTATGAATTATGGAAGGGTCGAAGACCATCCTACAAATACATGAAAGTGTGGGGGTGTCTTGCGAAGGTAGCTGTTCCTCTATCTAAAAAGGTCAAAATAGGACCTAAAACTGTTGATTACGTATTCATTGAGTTGCAAACAATAGTGCTGCTTACTGTTTTCTTGTGTTCAAGTCAGACATTCCTGATATCCATATCAATACGATAATTGAATCAAGGAATGCTTCGTTCTTTGAAGATGTACTTCCTTACAAGGAAAAACAAGAAAATAAGACTACTAATAGAACTCATGAGTCCTTGAGTAGTGATTCAAATATGGATGAAGAGGAACAAGAGGAACCCATAAGAAGCAATAGGGCTAAAGTGCCAACTAATTATGGTCTGGATTTTCTAACTTATTTATTAGAAAATGAACTTCAAACTTTTAACAAGGCTATGTCATCTCTAGAAACATAATTCTGGAAAGAGGTCGTTAACAATGAAATAGAATCCATCATGCAAAATCATACATGGGAACTGGTGGATCTTTCTCACGGGCATAAGTCTTTAGGATCAAAATGGATATTTAAGAGGAAGATGAAGGCAGTGGATCAATTGATAAATATAAAGCCCGGCTTGTAATAAAAGGATACAAGCAAAAGGAGTGGCTCGATTATTTTGATACATATTCACTAGTTACTAGAATAACATCCATTCGAGTGTTAATAGCTATAGCAGCTCTTAACAATCTCGAAATACACCAAATGGATGTTAAGCCTGCTTTCCTGAATGGAGATTTAGACGAAGAAATCTATATGTAACAACCCGAAGGGTTCAAAGTTCCAGGACAAGAAAAAAAGGTATGTAAGCTTGTTAAATTATATGGTTTAAAACAAGCTCCTAAACAATGGAATCAAAAATTTGACAAAACAATGTTGTCAAATGGTTTTCGTATTAATGAATGCGATAAATGAGTATACGTAAAAAATACGAACAAAAGATATGTCATTGTTTATCTATAAGTCGACGATATGTTGATCTTAGACAGTAATGATGAGATCATTAAAGCTACCAAAGCTTGGTTGACCAGTAGATTTGATATGAAAGATATGGGTGTAGCAGATGTGGTTTTAGGAATTAAAATTTCTAAAACACAAGATGGCATGGTAATATCTCAAGAACATTATGTAAATAATATTCTTGAGAAATTCAATAAGAATGATACTAATATTGTCAAAACACCCATAGAAGTTAATGTTCGTATATGCCCTAGAGCAAATCAGATTGAGCTTGGGATATACAGCCAACGAAGCAAACCCTTCACTATGAAGATAGTGATACAAGGTTTTCCTTCATGTTAGTACAATAATAATCGGATGAAGCCCATGGAACATAATGGTCTTGCAAAGGAATTACAAAGAATTATAATTATGAGATCCTTATGCATCAAAGCCTTGTTCCTCAAACTGTTCCTGGTCATCGTATTGACAAGATAGGGCATTGGCAATGCTCAAAGAGTAGTATATGTTAAGCCTTCTTACTTATGAAGTAAGCAACCGATCTCATATAAGATAAAGTATGGGATACTTGGGATAACATATAGGTTCTTGTCTATTGAACAAGTTCACTGAACATGACCCGCCAAGAGAACTTCATTTGGTAATATCACTCCAGTGTCTATGAAAATGTTCTCTTAGTACCAGTCATGTAAATTAGTCCTCAGACTTGTGATACCAAGTCATCTTGTATGGAGAGTGTCATGCTCAGATTCCATCACGAACGGGTCCTAAAAAGGGATGCTTTTGGTACAGTGTTATTGGGTATAACATGAACCATACGAAGATGAATGAGTGATTCAGAGAGGATTCACCACTCCTTGTGATAATGGAGACATATCTCGTTTGTTCTTGACTACAATTAACTTTATTAAGTCTTTGGCCAAATCATGATGGATTTAGGAGAAAGTTGTTTCTCTAAATTCATAAGGTTAATCATAAGTTGCGAGGAACTAATATGGATTGATCATGAGTACACACTACACCATGCTCATGTGCTATCCGGGATATATGGTGAAAGGATCGTATTACATTGACAGGCTGGTTGCTGAAAGGTTTCTAAAAGGTCATGTTGACTTCACAATATTTGGGTGGTCATGATGGGTTGCTAGATCCCTCTCATGATCTATGAAAACAGGTTAATGAGATTAACTTATGTTCATTGCCAACATATTGGGAACCTAGAGGGTCACATACATAAGAACAATTATGTATGGATTAAACATGGCATTCTATTAAGGTAAAACTTATTGGAATAAAAGATCTATATTGAGGACTTAATTGAAGAAGTTCAATTAAGAAATATTAAGACATAATTGAGATTTTAGAAATCCAAAGACAATGTCTTAATGAGAAAAGAGGAATCAAGAAGTCTTATATAAACTAGTATAGTCGACTTTGACATAGTGATGTGCAAGGTGAATTTTGAATGACTATACTATATTGGATTAATGTCATGAGATGATATTATTAGATTATTGACATGAATTGTTTATGAAGAGAAAGAAATTTAATTGAGAATTAAATTACTTTTGTTTAGAAATTAATCTATCCAATAAATAAGCATGAGAAATTAGAATGGGTCCAAAGAGACTATTCTAATTTAAAACTGTCTACTAAGGATGGTTGGCCCAACTTAAGGCATTAAGATTGCTAGACCATTATTATTATTAGATAATGGGCCTATTAATTCATCTTAGAATTAAATTGTTTAAGTCCAAGAGTATTAATGAAAATCTTGTGCAAGAAGATACACTAGCCGGCCAAGCTTAGGGAGAGGGGGTCAGGGTTTGCACCTGCATATTTATTAGATATAGATGCTGTAGCCACCAAAGAGACATTGATTCTACTTGATATATTCTTATTTTTGCTTGAGATAAAGTTGGTTTCAAGAAGAGAACCATAACCTAGCAAAATAGGAAATCGCCACCTCCCTGCAAGGAAAAAGGTTGCCGCAATTCCTCTTTTTTTTGGTGTGTTCTTGTCGATTCTCTTCCTTGTTGAGTACGATTCCTTTAGAGATTTAAACACCAAAGAAATAGATCTTTTGATTGTGATCTTAGGAGCAACTTGGTAGCACAAATGAATCACCATACCTTAGAGAAGGATCCATCAGCTATTCGTGTGGACTAGCTCTAGAGGAAGGACAATTGTGCTTCTTGTGATCTTGTTCGAATTGGATCTTGGACTTGAGAGCAATTTGAAATTTGGATTTACAACTTAAGGTTACGATATCTTAAGTAGGTAACTTCTAAATCATATGGGTGATTTAATTTGTTTAGAATGCCATAAACCTGTGCTAAACACAAGCCTAAGATCCTGTTGTACTTCGGGTGCTTCTTTGTTTACTTCTGCTGCACTTTGATATTTTTGTTTAAGCATGAGCCCGAGAGTAGCATAGCCCAACAGTGGTATCAAAGCCAAGGTTCTGTTGTTTACATGAGGTTTGTGCATGTCAATTCTTGGTGATAAACAAGTTATTGTTTTGTGTATTGATTTTGGCATGTTTTCGGTTCCCAAGGATTTAAAAAGAAAAATAGTTTTCTTTAATTTTCTTAAATCTAGACAGCAGCTATATAGTGACTTTAATCATGTTTAAAATTTTTTAAACGGTAGATTAAAATTGTTTTGATCAACAAGGATTAATGCCATGACATGTCTTAGTAAACCCGATAAGTTTTGATGTAAAAAAAACATAGTTTTGAGTCAAGTTTTGTAAGCTGGTTTGGGGATGTTATAAAATTGATTTTTTAGATGTTTCAGATCTACAAATTTTATATTACATGCTGCCATTGAATTTACAAAATTTATTTGAGTTAAAACGTTTAAGCAAAGTTGTTTTGGGGCATGAAACGTTGTTACTGCAATGCTGAAATTTTATGGAGTGTCTTGTAGGTGTTTGCGTGCCATAAAATTCGAGCATGAGTGTGGAAACGTTCCACATGTTTTCCAGGAATTTTGGACAGCATCTAAGGTGAATATGATTTATCTATGATGTCTGGTTTGGGCACGGAACATGACTGGATAAAGCGGCAATTGTTGCTGCACGCTAGTAGGCCGAAGCTCGGCACCAAGGAGGCAGTTGTTACAGAATTGAGTGCAGCTGTAAGAGGCGGCCAGCAAGCTCTCTTTAGGGCATCCAGTAGCAGCTGTAGATGGCATACAATAGTCTGATCACGGGCTGACAGCGGCTATTTGATGGCCAAAGAGATTGCTTGCGCCTAGGACACTAAGAGTTAGTCCTACTTCAACAAGGAAACCGTTTCCTAGTGGGAGTGTGGATCCTAAATGTTAGGAGAGACTTGTAGTATGATTTGGTAAGAGTTACATAATGAGATTTAAGTTCCTAAGAAGTTAGGGTGTATTGCAAACTTAAAGACTCGGTATAAGACAATAAGATGTCCTAAAATGTTTAGGATTTTGAGCATGCTAGAATGTTTTGTCCCAATTAAGACAAGCAACCTAAAAGTTAGGTAAAGTCCAATTTTAAGATAGCTTTCTTAATTGTTAATATTTTATTAAAAGTATTTTAATAGTTGGAACCGAAATTGCTAGAATGATACGATAAATTGTCTCAAATTTATTTGGTGACATTTATGCAAATAGTACACAAGATCACCAGGTGATATTGACCATGCATGTTTTTAATTCATGCATATAATATGATTATGTATGCATGAAGGATGGTTATGGACTAGACCTTAGTATGACTAGGGAATGTATGGTTGAATTTTCTTATTGGTATTTTATAAATAGGGTCTGCGCACCCTGCCTTTTCTTTTTCATTCCGGAGTTGAAATTCTTTTCTCATCTAACTCCCCTCGAATGTAACTCAAGGTTTTTGATAAAGCTATGTAATTTTTATATTCTTTATAGATTTAGATATAGGATTAGAAGTTCAATTTACGTAAATTCCAAGTTTGTAAGGAGATATGGCGCCAAGAAGAAATAACCAAGGAGATCACCAACAAAGCTTTCGAAGACTATGTATGGTATCCCCTAGGAATTTGACCAACTAGTTTCCTAATCGCTCAAGGAAACTAGATTAGAATTAAATCCTTAATTAGTAGATTTCATGTGATATATTTATTTTGAATTATGTATATATGTGATGTATGTAATTAAATGAATGCTATGCATGCCAATCGAATACGAAATCAATGAGACCTATATAAGAGTTAAATGAAATCCCTCATTAAATTATATTGAGTCCATGTTACGCATGATAAGTTACCTTCCACCATCATAACAAGATAACCAGAGTTCTTCCATTTGGAGGCTTGTTGAGTCACTCAAGGTCAAACTTATGTACGAACATGTTTGAGTTATTGAAGATGGGTCTTAGTCAACTAAGTGTTATGTTATCCAGATGCTTTAAAACTTGATCACATGACATTTAGAGGCAAAGTTAGGCAAAATGCATATGATGTATTTAGGCAAAGAGTTCTCACCTAACTAGATCTAGGAGTTGCATAGAGATGTCATTGGTAAATTAAGTTACCTACTCAATTAGTTTAAACATAGCTTGTTGAGTCAGTCAAGGTTATGCTGAAATGAAAGGGGTCCTAGCTCATTAAGAAGTTTAAGAGTTAAATTTATCGAGATAGTAGTTGAGGGCTATTATTTTGTTAAAATAATGAGAATAATCATTTAAGTATTAAAGCCTGACATAAATGATTACTACTTGCTATATATTGACTATTAAATGTTTTGATTCATATAGGATATAAACGCTAAAATGGCAAATGCATTATCACTGAGATGCATACTTGATGTTAATAAATTAACTGGGCCAAACTTCATTGACTGGTTTCGCAATGTCAAGATTGTCTTGACATAGAAAAAGAAGGCTTATGTGCTTGATGAGCCCATTCCAGATGAGCTTGCTGCTGATGCAACTGAGGAGGAGAGGGTGGCTTATAGAGTTCATAGAGCTGATCTAGTACAAGCAACATGTGTGATGTTGGCTAGTATGGCACCTGATCTCCAAAAGCAGCATGAGACCATGAATGCTCAGGATATCATCCTTAACCTTAGAGAACTGTTCGCTAAGGAGAATCGCACTAAGAGATTTGACATCTCAAAGGAATTGTTCTAAACAGAGATGTTAGAGGGAAGCCGAGTGAGGCCTCATGTGCTAAAGATGATTGGGTATATTACCCGTTTGGAGCAGATTGGATGGGGTATGGATCATGATATAAGCATTGATCTAATCCTTACTTCACTACTTGAGAGCTATTCGCATTTTGCGTTGAACTTCAATATGAACCACTTGGAGGCTACCCTTTCTGGTTGCTGAATATGCTCACACAGGCTGAGCAAACCATTGTTAAGGACAAGTCATCTGTCCATTTAGTTTCTTCCTCTAAACCGAAAGGTAAAAAGAAAAGAAAGACTAGATGGGATGTACCTCCTGCTTCAAAGAGTTTGAAGCCCGATGATTGTAATATGAAGGAAGAAAAGGATAAGGATAATGCTAACAAAGCTTGCTTTAAGTATAATGCTCACAAAGCTTGCTTTCATTGTGGGAAAACTGGTCATTGAAGGCGCAATTGCAAGGAGTACCTTGAGTCTAACAAGGGAAAAAAACTGAAAAGAGTTTGAACTTCAGGTATAATATGATTCACTCCTCTTGGTATATGATACCTATCATTTGGTACTAAATATGTATGACATATTGTAGGGACCAAAGGAAAAAAAAAAACAGTGAAGCTGGACCATGAAAATGGTAACCGAGTTTGATGCTACATCAAAGCTTGCCGATCTTATGGATTTTTAATAAGACATCTATTTATGATTTATTTTGAAACATTTGATGTTTTTATTGGCATTATGGGCCAATGTTGAGGATATTTAATTTATGTTTTTGAAACATATTGCTTTACTGGCATATGGATGCCATGCTTATTTAATTTTCTCTTAAATAAATAAGTGATAGAATTGTTCTATAACATAGTATTATATTATACACCTTGTAAAGTATTATGAATACTATTTAGCTTAGTGATATGGAATTCAAATTGTTATTGAATTAATACCTTAGCATCCACATATGTAGGATTTAGTAGGATCTATTAATAACTCTTTGAACGATAAAAGGTTATGATAAATTTCCATTTTTGAAAAATGCAATTAGTTGGAAACGTTCCAAACTTGAATGGGTTTCACGTTTATATTAAAGGTTTTTAAGACTAACTCTTTAGTTTTGGCTTGCAAAAGGAGTTATATTTGGATCATTAGCTATTTACTAATTAATAGATTCCAATAGTTGTTATAAAAACAAATGAGCCATAAGAATGGAATCTAGGTCTTATTGTGATCTGAATTATTCACCTTGATAATGAGATTATCATGAATATGACAAAGCATATTCTCAATGCACTTAAGCTATGTCCTTGTAGTGACACAATTGCTAATGGAAAAAGTTCGGCATTGGATTCGTTAGTGACTGGCTTAGTGCAAGTGGGAGATTGTTGGTATATGCGCTAGAGCCAATTAGATTGAGATTGGGATATACAGTCAATGAAGCAAACCCTTCACTATGAAGATAGTGATACAAGGTTTTCCTTCATGTTAGTACAATAATAAGAAGTTATTAAGTACTAATCGAATGAAGCCCATGGGACATAATTGCTGCAAAGGAATTTTAATTATGAGATCCTTGTGCATCAAAGCCTTGTTCCTCAAACTGTTCCTGGTCATCGTATTGTCAAAACGGGGCACTGGCAATGCTCAAAGACTAGTATATGTTAAGCTGACTTACTTATGAAGTAAGCGACCGATCTCATATAGGTTGAAGTATGGGATACTTGGGATAGCATATAGGTGCTTATCTGTTGAACAAGTTCACTGAACATGGCCCGCCAAGAGAACTTCATTTGGTAATATAACTCTAGTGTCTATGATAATGTTCTCTTAGTACCAGTCGTGTAAATTAGTCTTCAGACTTGTGATACCAGGTCATCTTGTATGGAGACTGTCACACTTAGATTCCATCATGAATGGGTCCCAAAAAGGGATGCTTTGGTACGGTGTTATTGGGTATGACATGAACCATACGAAAATGAATGAGTATCCAGAGAGGATTCACCACTCCTTGTGATTATGGAGACATACCTCATTTGTTCTTGACTACGATTAACTTTATTAAGTCTTTGGCCAAAGCATGATGGATTTAGGAGAAAGTTGTTTCTCTAAATTCATAAGGTTAATCATAAGTTGCGAGGAACTAATATGGATTGATCATGAGTACACACTAAACCATGCTCATGTGCTATCCGGGATATATGGTGAAAGGATCGTATTACATTGACAGGCTGGTTGCTGAAAGGTTTCTAAAAGGTCATGTTGACTTCACAATATTTGGGTGGTCATGATGGGTTGCTAGATCTGCTTATGATTTATGAAAACAAGTTAATGAGATTAACTTATTTTCATTGCCAACATATTGGGAACCTAGAGGGTCACACACATAAGAACAGTTATGTATGGATTAAACATGGTATTCTATTAAGGTAAAACTTATTGGAATAAATGATCTATATTGAGGACTTAATTGGAGAAGTTCAACTAAGAAAGGTTAAGACATAATTGAGATTTGAGAAATCCAAAGACAATGTCTTAATGAGAAAAGAGGAATCAAGAAGTCTTATATAAACTAGTATAGTCGACTTTGACATAGTGATGTGCAAGGTGAATTTCGAATGACTATGCTATATTGGATTAATGTCATTAGATGATATTAATAGATTAATGACATGAATTGTTCATGAGGAGAAAGAAATTTAATTGAGAATTAATTTACTTTTGTTTAGAAATTATTCTATCCAATAAATAAGCATGAGAAATTAGAATGGGTCCAAAGAGACTATTCTAATTTAAAACTGTCTACTAAGGATGGTTGGCCCAACTTAAGGCATTAAGATTGTTAGACCATTATTATTATTAGATAATATAATGGGCCTATTAATTCAGCTTAGAATTAAATTGTTTAAGTCCAAGAGAATTAATGAAAATCTTGTGCAAGAAGCTACATTAGCCGGCTAAGCTTAGGAAGAAGGGTCAAGGTTTGCGCCTGCATATATATTAGATATAGAGGCTATAGCCGCCAAAGAGACATTGATTCTACTTGAGATATTCTGATTTTTTCTTGAGAGAAAGTTGGTTTCAAGAAGAGAACCATAACCTAGCAAAATAAGAAATCGCCACCTCCTTGGAAGAAAAGTGGTTGCTGCAATTCCTTTTATTTTTGGTGTGTTCTTGTCGATTCTCTTCCTTGTTGAGTGAGATTGCTTTAGAGATTTAAACACCAAAAAAATAGATCTTTTGATTGTGATCTTAGAATCAACTTGGTAGCACAAGTGAATCACCATACCTTAGAGAAGGATCCATCTGCTGTTCGTGTGGACAATTGTGCTTCTTGTGATCTTGTTCGAATTGGATCTTGGACTTGAGAGCAATTTGTGATTTGGACCTGCAACTTAAGGTTACGATATCTTAAGTAGGTAACTTCTAAATCATATGGGTGATTTAATTTGTTTTGAATGCCATAAACCTATGCTAAACACAAGCCTAAGATCCTGTTGTACTTCGGGTGATTCTTTGTTTACTTCTGTTGCACTTTGATATTTTTGTTTAAGCATGAGCCCGAGAGTAGCATAACCCAACAGTTAAATTACATCTAAAGAAAAATACTGGTGATGCAATATCTTAAATTGAATATTTGCGGATAATTGGTAATCTTATGTATCTCATGAACTGGACAAGACCAGACATAGCTTTCTCAGTTAGCAACTGAGTAGATTCACAAGTAATATCACTAGAAGGCCATTATGAGGGTACTCATATATTTGAGATACACCTCAAGTTATGGACTACACTATACAAGATATCCAGCTATGCTTGAAGGGTACAGTGATGCAAACTGGATATCCGATATTAAAGATTCAAAATCCACTAGCGGATTTATCTTTACTATTGTAGGAGTTGCAGTATCATGGAAATCTTCTAAACAAACATGTATTACTAGATCCACTATGGAATCTGAATTTATAGCTTTAGATAAAGCTGGAGAAGAAGCAGAGTGGCTTCGAAATTTTTTAGAAGATATTCCATGTTGGCTGAAACCTGTGCCTGCAATTTGTATACATTGCGATAGCCAATCTGCAATTGGTAGGGCACAGAGTAGTTTGTATAACGGTAAATCTCAACACATTCGTCGAAGACACAATACCGTTAGATAGTTGCTCTCAAATGGGATTATCTCTATTGATTATGTAAAATCAAAGGATAATACTGCGGATCCGCTTACGAAAGGTTTAACAAGAGAGCAAGTAAATATATCATCGAGGGGAATGGGTCTTAAGCCTATAAAATAAAGTTACATAATGGCAACCCAACCCAACTGACTGGAGATCCCAAGATCTAGGTTCAAAGGGACAACTGAGTTATGTTAACTTAGTGTGAGCTCTAAAAGAGTAAAACACTCTAATCCATTCCTATGATGAATTAGTGCTGCCTGCAAAGAAGTTAGGATAAGTTATGCTTTTAATGATTCTTATAGCTTGATAAAACCAAGTGCAGTATTGCAGGATACTCTTGATAAGACATCACCTATATGAGTATGAAACGTGACCATTTCTATGAGAATTGATCAGGCTAAATTCTCTAGAGTGCTTATAGAAACCAGGAAGTGTTCGGGGCCAAAATGGGTACAACCGTGAGAAACAAAGATGTTCGAAGGGGAATTGCGTGATACCTATTGTCTGGGTTTACAAGAAAGGTTGAATAGTTCAAGACATCATGTTCACTAGTTAGCCGAGTAAATCCGATAGTTGTCACTATAGAAGGTTCAAAGCCAAAAGCTACCTATCCTAAAGCAATTTCTCTTCAAAGTTATTCTCTCTCATATTCTGAGTCAGTTCGTCATTTTAATCAGACAATTTCCATTCATGTGGGGGATTGTTGGATATCATGGCTTATATTTTAGTATATAAATACGAAATACGTATATTAATACGTAGCTTGTCGTAAATGGATACACGGTGTATAATTATGTACACAATTGATTTCATGGTTGAATGAGAAATTGGTCTCATTACCCACTTGAATAGGAAGAAATATGGTTGATGTTGTGTTTGGTATTCAATCCCACATAGAACAAATAATGCCTTTAGCTTGTTGTTTAAGCTAGTGTTCCATGTTGGGTTGGGCCCCAAGGGGCACCCAAGTTTTGTGGTGGGTGAGGACCTGCACAAAACTGGGTTGGACCACACACACGCGTGCGTCGAGCCGGGCTTGGGCTGGGTCGAGTAAGGCCGGACCGAGCCTGGGCTTGGGACGGCAATATTCTTTTTGCTGCCCAGTTGGACCAACTTCCTATTTTCTGTCTGATTAATTGTGACTGTTCGGTCCAGGACCGAACCGATTAGGTCTACTTCTAGAATAAACCTTTTCGGATTAAGTCATGTCGGTTCGGTGCTGTGCATGACCAAATCGATTCGTCTCTTGGGATATGTCTGGTTTGATCGAACAGACTCCTTCCAACTGGTACACCTTTTCCGAACAGGTTTTCTGGCATCTATAAATAAAAACATTCTATGTCTGTTTTATTCACTAATTCATTGAATATTATTTCTCCTCCTTCTCGGTTCTGCATATTGTCTTTGAGAGAGACTGACTTCTTATTTTTCGGGTCGTTGAGTTGTTTCGATGTGCCCTCTAAAGCAACGTTATCGAGGAGGCCTAGGTGACGATTTGCATACAATCTGCAAGCACCTTAGAGGCAGGCAAAATTCGTCTTAAGGTCAGAAGTTCTACCTTGACTCGATATTGATTTTTTCAAATTAATTCTATAAGTGTTCTTTATATTCGGTTTTCTGTAATCTATTATTACATGCAAGTTCAAGTTCGTATATATATATATATATATTTCGAGTATTAAAATTTCAAGTGAGTAGCATTTATTTATTTATTTGTTTATATAGTATTTTAAATTATTAAATATAGATTATTATATTACGAATATCAGTGGTTTCATGATGGAGAGAGAGAGAGTGGTTGAGCACTGAGTTTGAGTTGGCAGTTTGAAGAAAAAATTATTAAATCTGAGATTGGACAAAAATGCTGATATGATGTAAAATAATTGAATAGGCCCATTGCTGAGGTGATAGGAATGGTTCATATAATAGTTTCTCGTGTCTATAGGCATCACTTAAGGATTATTTATATATCATTTTGAGAAAAAATTTCGCATTTAATACATTACTTTTATTGAATTCAAAAATAAAATATTAATTATATTTTTTTCTATATATATCACTTTAATCAGTGCCACTAGACACCCGTTAACATTTCTCATATAAAATTTATTTTGTCATTATTTTAGTTTGATAAAAAGTGAAATCTGTTTCATTACCACTTTAAAAAGAATGTAGTTTTTTTTTTTTTTCTTTTATTTTTCCATCCCCACATCTGCGCTATACCCTGTGGCTAAAGCTTTATACATCACTGTCGTCGAATTTTGACAAAATCAACTTATTCCATTATTATTGCTGTTGATGATTGTTGACTTTTAATGCTGACTTACTCTTGAGCTGTTTTACGGCCTTTATTTGATTTTTGTATCAAACAATTGTTTTTTTTTTCTTCTTTTTATCAAGAAAGTAAGTGAATGATAGTAACATTTTATTTGTAGCAGCCAGGATTGAAAATAACGGGACGGCTGATGGGTGAGTCTATTTTAACGCATGATTTGACATTTTCTATACACATAATATACTATCTAGCACATTGTCAAGTGGTAAGTACTTAATTAGTGAAAGTATTTTTTGACTAATCAGAGGTAGAGCCAGTGCATAGGAATTTTTTTTAATTTTTTTAATTAGAAGATAAAATCGAAATATTTGAAAATATTAAAATTTTACTAGTTTGTGGTCACATAAAAAATATATAAATATAGGAAATAATGAAAAAAGAGATTTTAGAATAAGTATGTATTATATAGACATTCAAATTTATAATGCCTAAACCAAATTCTCCAATGACTTACATTATTTTGGGGACAAATTTAATATTATAGAAGATACTCGCGTTATGCAACAGATTTGTTGCCACGTTTGTGGCAAGCGATTCTCTTTTATTTTTATTAAGAAAAAAAAAGTAAAGAGAAGAAAAAAAAATAAAAAAAAAAGGAAGGAAAGAAAGAAAGAAAAGAAGAAGGAAAGAGAAAAAAAATGATAAAATCTTATAATTATAAATTAACGTTATCTCATATTGATATGTAAAAATTATTTATTCATAAATTGCATAATAGAAATGCATTTAGAAGTTTTAATTTGTTTTCTCTTTCCTTTCCTTTCTTTTCCTTTCCACTTTCTTTCTCTTCCCCTTATTGTTTTCTCTCTTTTATTTTCTTTCTTCATAAAAAAAAAAAAAAACACTTGCCTCACACGTGTTAAGCAATTGTTTTTCAGCTAAATGGAGACTACTTTCATTTATAATACATGCCTGCAATTTTTTTTTTTTAATTTCATCATTGATTAGACTTTCACTTATTCTAAAATCGATTAAAATTATATGATAAAATATTATAATAATAGAACTATATTTATAATTATCTAATGTTATAGAATATATTTTTAGTTTTCTAAGCTTTTATTTTCACCAATTAAAATAATAAAAACATGATTTTAATCAAAAAAGTTTTAAATATGCATGCAAAGTAAAAAAAAAAAAACAGACCGAAGATCGAACCTGTCAGATTTCTAGTTCTTGGTCTAATCGATTCAACCAGTTAGACCAGCCGATTTGATATAAAATTTTTTTATATATAATAAATATTATATTTAATGTTAAATAAATATTAAATATAGTTAATTAACAAAAATATGCATTTGGTTTAATGATACAATCTTTAATTTTGAACTAAGAGGTTAAAGGTTCAAATCTCATTAATTACAAATAAAATTTTGAAATATATATATATAACCGGTTTTTAACCGGTTGAATCGATTTTGTACCAATTCGACTAAAATCCGATTTTATCATACCCGTCGGACTAGACAGGCCGCCGATTTCCGATTCAACCGGTCCAGTCCAATTTTTTATTCAATGAATGCTTGTAGAATTAAATGAAGTAAATAAATAAAACAAACAAACAAACAAATAAATAAATAAAATTTATCAAAATTGGGCTAAACTCAAATCAAAAGATGTCCAAACCTATGTGTGTTTAAGTAAATATGGATCTGAATCAAATATGACCTTATTTTTAAAAAACTTTTAAAGAAACAATCATTATACAACACATGATAAAAAAATTTGGAGTTATTTGAATAATGCTTATTGGGTAACTTTAATTTATAATAAGATTTTATTATTTATGTGACACAAAATTAAAAGTTATTTGAGTAATGCCAATTGAACAACTTTAATTTATTATTATAATATTTTATTATTTATTTATTTCTCTCCCTTTTTTTCTCTTTCCTTCATTTTTTTTTCCTTTTTCTTTCCTTCTCTTTTTCTTTCATTTCTTTTCTTTCTCTTTCTTTATTTGGTTTTTTTATATAAATATAGCAAAAAACAAATCCCAAAATACCGATGCTTTTAGATTAATTCCCGAAATACGCCGGTTTTAACACTAGCTGGGAAATCGCCAGCCCCCATGGCGATTTCCCAGCATCAAAATATTGATTTTGGCTAAAAATACCAAGGGAAATCGCCATGGGGGGTGGCGATTTCCATTGGTGTTTTTTTCAAATTTTGATATAAAGTTTAACAATAAGGAATTGCGTCGACAAATTGTTAACATGGGTATGGAATCAAATCATAGTTATTTTATCTCTTATATTTCGTTTAGCATATAAAATAATATTGAAATTCACAAGTTTTTTGTTTTAAAATTTATTAGGATACGAGTTGAGGCGACCGAATTTTCATTTCATGTATGACAATCTTCGTGGAGAAAATACAAAGGCGGCTAATTGGCTTGATAGGATCCCCAAGGAGAAGTGGGCGCAGTCATATGATCAAGGAAGGCGTTATGGCCATATGACAACCAACCTAGCTGAATTTATCAATTCGGTGTTGAAGGGAACGCGTCATCTTCCCGTTACTGCTTTAGTGCAATCAACATATTATAGGTTGGCTGCACTTTTTGTTAAGATGGGGAACAAGCAAATTGCCATGATGGAGGGAGGGCACACATATTGTGAAACAGTCACACAAGCTATGCAAGAAAATTGCAGGAAAGCTAACTCCCACATTGTTCGTAATTTTACGCGAACAAATCAATCTTTTCTGGTTGAAGAGTTAGTTGCTCCACAAGAGGGTGTTTCTGCAATGAAGTACAAAGTCAACCTCAGTGACATGTGGTGTGATTGTGGAAAGTTTCAAGCACAAAGGTTCCCTTGCTCACATGTAGTTGCTGCCTATGCACATGTCCATGTAGATTGCATGCAATATGTGGACAAAGTCTATAGACTGGAAACTATATTGAATGTTTATAGACATGAGTTCGAAGCTGTTGGAAATGAAGGTTACTGGCCTCAATATGATGGTCCAGAAGTGTGTCCCAATCAAGAAATGCGGAGAAATCCACATGGTCGGCCAAAATCAAGTCGTATTCGTAATGAAATGGACCTCAGGGAGAAAGGCCAACCAAAACGTTGTGGATTATGCAGAAACGAAGGTCATAACCGTCGAAATTGTCCGCATCGATTTGGCACATTGGGGGAGACTTCGCATCAACAATAAATGAATTACATGTTTTTCTCAACTTATCATGTACTTTGGATTATAAGGGAAAATGTAATGCAAGTTTTTTTGTTTGTTTTTTGTTTTTATCTAATACAAATCAATTAACAAAATTTAAAAAAATTTGTTCATAAATTTTAAATAATAAAATATACCTTACGAAATTTCTTTATTTTTAAAATTATAAAAAAATTATTTTAATTTAATTTATAAATTTTAAAATTAAAAAACAAAACTTACAAATTTTTAAAATTAAAACAAAACTTACAAATATAATTTTTGATATACAAATTTAAGAAGAAATATTATTTGGTTTTTTTAATTTTTATAAGAAACAAAATTTTCCATATTTTAATTTAATAAGAAATTTAATTTAATTTATAATTTTTAAAATTAAAAAATAAAATTTACAAATTAAAAAAAATTAAAATTTGTTTATTAATTAAAAAAAATTTACATGAAGGGAAATCGCCACCCCCCATGGCGATTTCCCTTCATCCTTTTTACAAATTTGGTTAAAAATACCAAGGGAAATCGCCATGGGGGGTGGCGATTTCCCTTGGTATTTTTATCAAAATTTGAAAAAAACACCAAGGGAAATCGCCACCCCCCATGGCGATTTCCCTTGGTATTTTTAGCCAAAATCAATATTTTGATGCTGGGAAATCGCCATGGGGGCTGGCGATTTCCCAGCTAATGTTAAAACTTGGGAATTAATCTAAAAGCATCGGTATTTTGGAATTTTTTTTCGCTATATTTATATAAAAAAACCTCTTTATTCATCAACAAAAAAAAAAAAAAAAACTTCTAGCGTGGCAAGCAAATGACCTTCAATTGAAAGGCCAATTGGTTATCTCGTTTGAGTAATAACTTATATATATATATATATATATAATTTGTTCAAATTTGAATTTGATTCATCTCAATTTGATTAAAAAATCAACAATTTGAACCTATTTAATTCAGAATACGTTCCCATATTATCTCCAACCTGTCTTTTTTTAAACAAAATTTGCTACTCGTCGGATTATGAAAAACTTCGAGTCTATCGAGAAAGGATGTGGTGGTAACCCCCGCAGCTTCGTCTAGAGCCGGATGTCTAGTCGTGTAGGAAGACTCACCCTAGCCACTATAGTACTCTAGATGAGAAACACTCTCCGTCCACTTTCCCTTTTCCGTGTGCCCAAAAGCCCGCCCGCCTGGTTTATGAGCCCCTTTCCGATTCCAAACCAAGCGGTAATTCAAATTTGAAATTATTTGAATTCGAAAATTTAAAAAATTTAACTTGAAAAACTTAACTTTAATTAATTATACTTTTAAAATTCAATAATTTAGATTTAAAATAATTCGACTCTAACTAAGCCAACCTAGAGCCAACTAACCATCCAATTGCCACCTCGAGACTGGTGTGTTGCTTCACTGCTTCTGCCCCATTGCTGCTAATTTGATTATTACTTGCTATATATATTTCTTTCCACTAAAAGTAAATATTCCTAGAAATAATTGCTTCGAGGGGTTTATAATCAGTTCATCACTCAATGCATTAAGCCAAGAGAACTCTATGTAAAGTTTAAAAATCAAATTCATTTTTCTAAGTTGAATGGACAATGAATATCCGATGGCTGTGCAAAATTAGCATTTTCCCAAGGAATTCATGATTTCCTGCAGGTTTCCAATGGCTTAAGCTCATTGAGCTCCAGCTTTAGATGGAACATATGGCTCAGTTGGGCTGAATCCGTAGGTTCTACATGGTCTAAGTTGGGCTTCAGCAAAAGAGAATAAGACCAAGCCGAGCATTCATTGATTAAAACGTGTGAATGTTTCAAAGCCGAATGATAATAATCTATTATCTATGAGTCTATGACATATTTAAAAGCATAAATGTTGAAAAACTTTTAGATTGAAAAAAAAAGATATTTTTATAATTTTTCATTTTAAATATTAATAAAATTTATTCAATTTGTAAATAAGAATTTTAATTACTTCAAATGAATATGACTTAATTATATTTAATGACTTTTATTAAATAATATTTTTCTTTATTCAATTGGTATTGAATAATTTATAGATTAATATTACAAAATTTACACTTTGAAAATATTTTTATTTTATATAATAATTATTTAAAAATAAATAAAAAATAATTATTCACATGCAACACATATAACATCAAATATTAATAATAATAAAAAGTCAATCATGAGTGAGAGAAAAAAAAGAAGACAGAATTGTACATTTTATATTTTGCTTTATAGTATATAAGAGAAAAAATTGTAAAAGTTGAAATAAAAACAAAAACTAAATATGAACAAAATGAACTAATATTCTCAAACTTTATGTTATCTATAGGATTATTATTTTATTTTGTACACTAACAGTAAAATTTTAAAACTTTGCAAACTTGTGGAGACATGAGAAATTTATAAATTTATGATTTCATGCAGCGTATAGAATAATTTAAAAATTGTCATTGTGTGTTTCGATTTTTTATTTTTGTAAATTCATGAGTTGGCCTCTTTGATTAATTTGAAGGAAACAAACTCCATTGTTTGGTTAATAATTAATATGTTAGTTTATATTATGTATATAAACAAAAAAAAAAGTTAAAAAAGCTATCGTTGGATAAGTTATCGTTGCATGTTTTTACTTTGTTTTGTTTTATAAAAGCGAAAAAAGAGAAAGTGAGAGTGTGATAATTACATAAAAATTCAAATATGAACTTAAGTAAATTTAGGATTTAGTAATTGGTCTCTTCAAGTGCTATAGATATTTTTAGTCATTGACTATCCTCAAGGGATAAATCGATAAAAATAATTATATATTATTAAATTTAGGATTTAATAATTATATATTTAATAATTATTAAATTTAAATAAAAATATTTTTTTAATTATTAATAGTAATTTGGATCGGTCCGTGTCAGCCCGAATTACAAATATTCTTACTGATGGGATCCAAGATGGACCAAGTTTTCAAGAAGCAATGCAAGGATTCCACTTGGGCCGAGTCAAAGAAGCAATGCAAGGAAAGGACTTGGGCAGAATCTACAAGTCTTTTAAGCAAAATCAAGACATTCAATATGACTTGAATGAAGAGGAACCAGCTTTGGTCCATATGATCCAAGCTAGTGAAGTGGCGGCATAAGAGAGGATTGAAGTGGCTTTGTTTCATTAATTGACATGACATGTGTGGGGCCATCTTAATTCATTAATTGATGTGGCAAGAGTGGGCTTGTTTTAATTCATTTAAACACATTGGCATGTGGGCCTATTTTATGTATTAAGTCTATTGAGTTTGTGGGGGCTACCTCATTAATCTAGTTGGACCTATTTTTATTAGGTTTTGGGCTTGAGTATGTTCAGCCCATAGTACTATTATTAGTGTGTCAACCGACTAGGGCATGTTATCACTGTGTTTAAGCCCTAGCCGACCTAGGTTAAGATAGAAGGGATATAAATAGTTTCCTTAGCCGGCTATGGCAAGTTAGTTCATTGTGTAATTTTGATTTTTATCAATTGAGAGAGTTTTCTCTCCTAGTTCTTGAACGAACTTCAGAACTTATCAAAGGTTCCCTTTGTGGCATTCAACAACCAAATCTAGGTTCTTGAAACAATACTTCACTAGGTCTGTTAGTATATGCCCTAGAGCCAATTAGATTGGACAAGGGATATACAGTTAATAATGCAAACACAGTCACTATACATTAGTGACACAAGGTTTTCCTTCATGTTAGTACGATGATAAAGAGTTATTAAGTACTAATCGAATGAAGCCCCTGGAACACAACGACCTTGCAAAGGAATTATTTATAATTGTGAGATCCTTATGCATCAAAATCGTATTCCTAAAATTGTTCATGGTCATCGTATTGCCAAGACAGGGCATTGGCAATGCTCAAAGACAAGTACATGTTAAGCCTACTTACTTGTGAAGTAAGCAACTGATATCATGTCTTGTAGTATGAGGGATACTTGGGATAACATGTAGGTGCTTATCTGTTGAACAAGTTCACTGAACCTGCCCCGCTGTGAGAACTCCATTTGGTATGGTCACTCGAGTGTCTATGGAAATGTTCTCACGTGATAGTCGTGTAAATTAGTCCTCTAAGTGAAGAGATGCTTATGGTAAGGTGGTTTTGGGTATGACATGAACCATAAGAAGATGGATGAGTGATCCAGAGAGGATTCACCACTCTAAGTGACATCGGAGACATATCTCGTCTGTTCTTGGCTTCGGTTAACTTGATAAAGTCCTTGGCCAAAGCACGATGGATTTGGGAGAAATCATTTCTCTAAATTCATATGGTTAACCATAAGCTACAAGAACTAATATGGATTGAACATGAGTAGACACTAAACCATGCTCATGGGCTTTTCAAGATATTTGGTGAAAGGACTGTATTACACTGATAGGCTGGTTATTGAAAGGTTTCAATGAGGTCACGTTGACTTCTTAACATTTGGGTGGTCATGATGGGTTGCTAGATCCCACTCTTGATCTATGTGTATAAATTAATCGGATTAATTTATACGCATTGCCATCATGTTGGGAACCTAATGGGTCACACACAAAGACGGAATTGTTGGCTAAAGCTTGGGATTTAATTAAGTAATGACTTAATTGAATAAAAGGTTAATTTGGAGGACCTAATTGAATAAGATTAAAATTAGGAAGGTTAAGAAATAAATTTGGATTTAAGATATCCAAATAAAGATGTCTTAATAAGACAATATGGATAAGCTTGTCTTAAGAAGACCATGTATTAATTTAGACATGTCTTAAGATAAGGTTGTCCTGGCCGAAAATAAGAAATTGTCCGAAATGAGAAAAAGTTTCTCGTTTTAGAGGAGTTTGATTACGAATCAAATTCTGACTTCTAGTATTTCACTAAACCAAACATTGCTATGATTATGTCAAGTCCGAGTCTGACACTAAGAGTTAGTGTTTGACTATGACTCTGTTACTTGTTAAGTGAAAGAGTTTCACTTGAACAAGGACTATGTTAATCCGAGTTGGTTGAGTTCGATTAGGACTCTAAGAGTTTGATTTGGAATCAAACTCTTATCCCTATGAAATCGAGCTATTAACATTGACATAATCCGGGATAGGTTCGACTTCAGCTTTAAGAGTTAGAGTCTCAGTCGAACTAGGATGCTTGAAGTGAAAGAGTTTTACTTCAACTAGGTTGTTTGATCAAGATCAAACTCCTAGCCTAACCTATCCCATCTTGGCCAAACATGGACACACTGATGTCTAGATTCATTAAAGGATTGATCACTTAAGAGATTGGCTAGGATTTAAACACCTATGAAGAGAAGAGTTCTCATCAACTTAGGAGTTTAAAATAAAATAAAACACTACCCTATCCAAAGGTGATGTAGCCGGCCAAGGTATCCATGTGCAACAAGAATTCTTAACTTGAAAAATAGTTTGGTACAAAAAAAGAAAATAATGGGATTATTTTATTTTTGGAGCTTCACGCTGAAAGAGATGAAAATAGAAAAAAGATTCTTATCTTTTGGCTTCTTTTTACGTTAATGAAAAAGGGTGAATTCTTGTGATTTGGCATGGACACAGTTTTTGAGATAGTGTTTTAGGAAGAAAATTTTTCTTTCTTTGAGATAGAAAAATATGAATTTTCACTTAAGGCAAAAAATTATATTAGGCCAAGAAGATTTTTGCTATAGCCGAACCTCCATATTTTCTTCTTTAGTGGGTTTTTCTTTGTTGCCGAATCACCTCACTTCTCTTGATGGTTTTATGCACTTGTGAGAAATCATAAGGAGAAGCCTTTTGATTGTTGATTGAGAGATCAGACTGCTAGCATAGTGGAATCCCCGAACCTTTCGAAGGTGCCACAGCCGTCTGTGTGGGTCACCATTGGAGGCAAGACACCTGCGTTGCGCGTGGTATCGAAAAAGCCATTCAGTGACTTTGACGTTGCTACCTTCTTGCAGGGATCAGCACACTCAGGATTACGATTTCTCGAGAAGGTATGATTCTGATCTTGATGGTTTTTAATGTTTTAAATACCATGTATCACATGTAAACCATGATCCGAGATCCTGTAGTAGTCCGGGCGCTTCTATGTTTGCTTCCGCTGTTATGTTTTTTAATCTTTTGTTATATGCATGAGCCCGGACGAATCCCAACAGTGGTATTAGAGCCTAGGATCCACTGATTTCATGTGGTTGTATCATGTCAATTCTCGGTGATAAGTATATCGTATACTTTGTGTGTAGATTTTGGTGTTTTCGGTTCGTTAGATTTCTTGAAAAATCATTTTTCATTAAATCTGTACATTCTTGTCAGCGGCTGTTTAGTATCTTAAAATGAGCTTAAAATATGTTTAAACATTGTATAAAATTATTTTATGCAATCCGGGTTAAAGCCGTTACATGCCTAAGTGAAACCGAGTCGTTTCGAGGCATAAAAATATCGTTTTGGTGTCCGTTTTTGGGGTTGTTTTTGGGCTGTATAAAAATGATTTCTAAATGATTTATTCTGGAAATTGCATTTATATACTGCCATTAAAGTTCTAAAATTGATTTGGGTTTAAAACTTTTAAACAAAATCTTTTACGGGACCTAAAACGATGTTAGTGCAAAAATTTTCGGGGCTGCTTTGTAGGTGTTCGTGTGCCTTGAAAATTCGAGCATGAGTGTCGAAACGTTCCACATTCTTGTTGGAATTTTAGGAAAGCATATAAGGTGAATACGATTCATTTTTGATGGCTGTTCCGAGCATGGAACATGGCTGGAACGACAGTAAACGTTGCTGCACTCATTGCACCCAAACCGCGGCAATGCATGAGGCAATTGTTGTCAATTTGCTTGCTTCCATGTGGGTGGGAAGCAGCCCATTTTTGGGGCATCCGGCAGCCACCATAAGTGGCATACAACGGCCTAATCACGGGTGGGAAGCGGCCATCTGATGGCCAAAGAGGTTGCCTACGCCTAGGACACTAAGTATTAGAGTCCTACTCCGAGAGGGAACTAGTTTGGTAGTGGGAGTGTGATTCCTAAAATATTAGGAGAATGAATTTTAGTATTGTAGACACCTAATTTTGTCCGGACCTTCTAAACCAGACAATTTCTCTTTTCAACTTCCTAGAATGCAAAGAGACTTCCACCATTCCATAGATGAGTCTCTAAGACTTTATTTCGGAGGCAAACACAAAAAGTCAACTTGGAAAAAGTCAACCCTTAGTCAAAATCAAGATTCAAAGTTGAATTGAACAATGGTCAAAGAATTTTGATAATCGGAGGTCTACAACGAAAGATAGAGAGTTTGAAAGACAGGTTGCAAAAATTCGATGTAGGGAATACCTAACTGCGCAAATTTGGGGAAAAGTGCAGAAACGATCAAATTGGACGAAATTGGAGGTTCCAAATGGAATAAGATCAATAACTAAGGATATTAGAAGGTCCAATTTTGAAGTGGGGTTGAAGGAAGAATTGGTTTGAAGAGAAAAAGGAAAATAAGGATTTAATGAATAAATAAGAAAATCACAAATTTGGGGGAAAATGCAGAGATAACCCGATTCGGTGAAATTGAAGCCCGCAGTTGATAAAGGATAAATAAACAAAAATATCTCAAGTCCCAGTTTGAAGTGGATCCCAAGGAAGAGCCGTTTGGAGGAAGAACAAAAAAACGAGAAAAATTCCTAATATTGAAAGGGGAAAACTAAACCGGAGAGAAATTCGATCGTAAAAATTGGGCATTTTCGGACCAACTCCAATTCTATATATAACAAAGGCAGTGAAAAAAGAAAATTCGAAAATCGAAACTGTGTTGAGTAAAACCGATAGGGGGTGGCAATCTTGGAAAATCCGAGAAAAATAGAATCTGAGCTCAGAAAATTACGAAAATCTCCAAATTTGAGTTTTATATTTTATGGAAGGGATTGGAGAAGAAAAATCTGGATTCGGAGCTCAAATGGAAAAAGAAAAAGTTCGGGTGCACTAATCTGAAATTCCAAGAGCAAATATCGAGAAAAATAAAAAAATGAGCTCAGAAAATTATGAAAACTTTCATATTTGAATTTTATATTTTATGGAAGGGATTGGAGAAGAAAAATCCGGATTCGGAGCTCAAATGAAAAAGACAAAGTTTGGGTGCACTAATCCAAAATTCCATGAGAAAATTCAGGGAAAAATAAAAAATGAGCTTGGAAAAATTATGAAAACTTCTAGATTTGAATTTTATATTTTATGGAAGGGATTGGAGAATAAAAATCAGGATGCGGAGCTCAAATTAAAAAGGTGAAGTTTGGGTACATTAACCCTATATTCCAAGAGAAAATTCCGGGAAAAATAGGAAACGAGCTCGAAAAATTATGAAAACTTTCAGATCTTAGTTTTATATTTTATGGAAGGGATTGGAGAAGAAAAATTCTGAATCGGAGCTCATTTGGAAAAAGACAAAGTTTGGGAGGCACTAAACTAAAACTTTAGAGAAAAATCCGAGAAAAATAGAATCCGAGCTCGAAAAAATATGAAAACCTCCAGAACTGAGTTTTATATTAGATGGGATGAATTAGAAAAGAAAAATCTGAAATTGGGGTCTATTTGCAATTAAATTAAGTTTGGGGGCCAAAATACAATTTTACCGAAGAAACAGAAAAGGAAAATTTTGCAAATAAAAAAAAAGATGAATGGCCTGGAAATTTCCAGGCCATTTTGGCCAGCAGCTGACTAAAGAGGGAGTGTGATCATCATAAATCAAATGGCCAAGGTTGAATAGCAAGATGACATTTTTAAAAGGACAAGATTCTCCACTACTTTGCCTACATGGCATTTTAGGCCAATGAGAGGTCTCCAAATTGCAAAGACATGTGAAGGCCATGTGAAGAGAATGTGAAGGCTATGAGATGATGCCAAGTAAGAATAAAAATGCCACTTAGGAAGATATTTTAATAGCAAGCCATGTGATCTTGACAAGTGGCCTAGATATTTTGTAGAGATAGGAAACAAGAATAATCTAGGTGGCATTGTTGGCCAATGAGAGGCTAGAAAACCCTTAATTTAAGGGAAGCATCATACATATAGGGGACAAGCACCCTAAATTTAAGGAAAGCATCATGCAAGGAGGGGACGTTTTTTAGCCATGTGGCAAAGATGTTGGAGGAGCATGTAAAGCATGACCAAGGGAAAAAAAAAAATAAAACACACACTCTTACACTATACAAAGGCAGCCGGCCAAAGCAAAGGAAGGGGGGATTCATTTTTTTCTTAAGGAATTTCATTAGACTCTTGAGAGAAAAGGAAGAAGAAAAATAAAAGAGAGGAGGAGAATTTGGAAATCTTGATTTGGAAAGCAATAGCTAGGTAGCTATCACCTCCCTTCTTCTTCTTTAATATTTCTTTGATATTGTGATTCTTTTTCTTAACTTTTTGTTCATGTGATTTGTTAACTTTTTGTTGAATAAAAATATTTTCAAACATATATTTTAAAGGTTTTCTATCCTTTATTCCTCATTCTTTATCAAATAACCAAGTTGACAATTTTTTTTACATGTTTTTTTGAATTTAGCCGAAACTTAGGAGATTTTTTTGTGCTTGTTCTTGCTTTATCATTCTTGCTTGTTTGTTTATTCATATTTTTAACTCATGGTTGATTCATTGTCATGTGATTGTGGGCTGTTAAAATCATGCATTTCATGACATTTCAACTAGGTTTTTGGCCAAAATCAACCAATGATCTCAAGCCAAAAATCTCTTGCCTCTACTAGTTGAGAGAGTGATAGTTTAGATTGGGTATTCTAACTTTGGGATTTTTTTCAATACTCATCTATGGTCAAAATAAAATGATATTTCACCACATACTGTAGTCATTTGAAGGATGCCACGGTATTTTTTTTTATAAATATTTTTACATTTTTTTTATCATGTTAAAAAAAATGGCTTTTGACAAAGCAGTTTTTAACTCACTGTTCTGACTTTGGTAAAAATTCGGTCATGGTATCCTTGGTCCAAAAGTTAAGCTGATTTTTTCCCGTGGAGATAAACATGTTCTAGGTCTACACTAATTTTTACAGAATGTTTTGAAAATTTTTAGAAGGGTAAAAAAAAAAATAGATTTTAAAAACTGCCTGTGGGAGTCAGAATTGTTTTTAGGAACATATGATTTTCTGTTTTTGTTAGGATGCAAATAGGGGGCTGATTTGGGACATTGTTTACTATTTTAGGTTTATTTCCATGTCATTTCAAGAATAAAATTTGATTTTATAAAAGTCGGGTCAAGGGTGGTCAACCCGGGTTTCAAAACTAGGAAAAATAGAGCCTTTTAAAAGGGGGGTTCAACCATGAGGCATTTTTCATCCAAAAAAATTCCAATTTTTTAAATCCGAGCCCAAAGTATTTCGATTTTGGAAATCCGATTTAAGTCTCTTCCAAAGATAGTCGGATATCTTTTTAGGTATACAGATGTCCTTACTTCAAGGAAGAAATACATCTTCATGCATTGCATATTTAAAAATGTCTTTACTTAATTTGGCATAAGAACGTATTTTTCGGTTTCCTAAACATTTGGCGAGAATTAGTTCCCAATCTTTGCCGGGTTTGTCGAGGAGGTTAGGAAATTATTCAATGCACATGTTTATAGAATCGAAACGTATGATTTTCGTTTTGCTCGGAACCATGTAAATGTCATATGAAAGAATTATTTTCCAAGCTTTGTCAGGTTTGCTGGGAAGCACGATAATATTTTCCGACATATGCCATTTATATGATTCCTCACATGAATAATCCATTTCAAATAATGGTGTGTGCATGTGGTCATGATATGATTATGAATATTTTATGATTATGTCATTCATATGCTATGCTATTCATTCACATGCCATGTCATCAAAAATTTGCCATGCCATGCCATTCATTCATATGCCATGTCATTCATTCACATGCCATGTCATTCATTCACATGCCTTGACATCTAGAATTTGCCTTGTCATTCATATGCCATGCCATTCATTCATATGCCATGCCATTCATTCATATGCCATGTCATTCATTCACATGCCATGTCATCTTTATGCCATGTCATTCATTCACATGCCATGTCATCTAGATTTTGTCATGTCATTCATATGCCATGTCATCTAGATTATGCCATGTCATTTATTTGCATGTCATATCCTTTAGAATTTGCCACGTCATTCATATGTCATGTTATTAATTCATGTGCCATATCATTTAGAGTATGCTAAGTCATTCATTCACTTGCCATGTCATTTATTTCCTTATGCCATGTCATTTAGATTTTTTTCATGTCAAGCATGCCATGTCATTATTTAGTTTACCATTCCATAATAAAATGTTTGCCATGCCATGATAAATATGCATGTTTATTCAATTTTTATCTTAGTAACATTTTGAATATTCATGGTCATTTTCTACGATTTTTAAAATACATGAAAAATAAATAATATTTTTTTATAAATCAAGATTATTCTCGAGATAAAATAATTCATGAATTCTCTGCTGGGTCTGCCGGGGAGGATATCATCAATTATCATTGACAACGGAATATATTTCTTTCCAAAAAACGAGGATGATTCAGGGAATTTCAAAATCAAGAAAAAATTTCATGTTTTGCCGAGTTTGTCAGAAAATATGAAAAAATTTTATGTTAATAAATTTCGGATCATTTTCAAAATACAATGTGAATTTTTTAAGGGAATTATTTTCAAACACCAAATTTAAAACCGACTTTTCATCGAGATTCGAGATAACACACGACTAATAAGGTACCGCTTTATACGGGCGTTGTAGTGGTGCTAATCCTTCCCCGCACGTAACCGACTCCTGAACCTGCACTTATTTTCTCTAGTTCAAAGCACAGACTTCAAAATTGGTTTTATAAAATGTTTTAATTAATTTTAAAATGTTTTTATAAAAACCGATTTTTATAGGTGGCTGATCACACCTAGCCAAAAACGATTGGTGGCGACTCCATTCTTTTTTCGAGGTCATTTCTATACCCTCAACCTTTAATTTAGAGGAATTAAGTCGTCTTTTCCTCTATTTCTTTCAATGTCACACTCCTTAAATGAATGGGCCGATTTGTCCCCGCGATGGGGGCATATTTATTTTCGGACCAATTCTTTTTTTTTTTTTTTATAGAAAAGATGGTTGCGACAGCTTGGCGACTCTGCTGGGGACACTTAGAGAGTTAGGCCTAGGATTAGTCGTGTGTTATCGAAAGTCTCAGTTTTTTCTATTTTGGTTGGTGTTTACTTCTAAATCCCACTTTCTAATAAAGAAAATTTTGAAAATAACCAAATGTTTTTAATATGTTCATTCTCATGTGCATGCATATTTTTACTATTCTCTGGTTATTTAGTTTTGTATGTCATTATTATTCGTTGTTTAACTAATGTTTTACATTGTTTAATTTTGTCTTTACTAAATTGCTTGGGTGTTAGGATAAGGGGTATAGAATAGATGGTGAAAGGTTTGTTTGTTCCTCCTCACACACTATACTTGCATTTACATAACATGAGCCCTCTACCTGGGTTCCGTCCTTTAGGTGGAAGTAAAGTAACTACGCTCTAACCTCCACATGGGCTAGCGAAACACTTCCGGAGTAATAAACTACCTACGCTTTCGTGAGGTGATAACCTCCGTATAGGCCTGGGAAATACACTCTAACAAATTGAACCCGCTTTTATCGGGGTGCCTTACTAGGCTTCACCGACGACAGTGAGGAGCAATTTGGAGCCTTTTTAGAACCTAATGTAACCTCATATAGTGAACCTAGGTGAAGCCAGGCCGAATTTCCGTTAGAGGTACCGAAGTTAGGAACACTCGAAGGAACCTTTCTTACCTTTAGCTATTTATTTCAATATCGCATTGATTTAATTGTTATACCCTTGCACTGACTCGTTTTCTTTTCTTTTGATTATTTTGTTTTGCTTTGTTTTCATTGCATGCATCATGATCATTTAGGAGTGTTTGCCTTAAGCCGAATTCCAATCAGAGGGGTTTTCATTATGGTCATGGAACACCGAGATCTTGCACCAGTGTCAGTCACTTCGAAGACATACCGAGAAGTCCGAATAGAGTCAGAGAAGCATCAGGTTGACAAGGGAGACTGCTTGGCTAGAGACTTCATGTCTGTTCTTCCCGAGTCGGTTCATTTAGATCTGGGTCAGAATGATTTGACAGAATTAGAAGAGATTTGGGACGATGGGGAACAACAAATAAAAATGAGTTCACTAAGAAGTATGGCGACATAGCATTACTTCTCTTAATCCAGATAGATGAGTAGTTGATTAGGGCAGTGGTACAATTTTGGGATCCCTCCTACCGATGCTTCACGTTCAATCGGGAAGATATGACACCCACAATCGAGGAGTACTCAACCTTACTCCGTATTGAGTCATCCACCCCTGATAAGATCTATTGCAAGTAGCAAAAGATAGTTAGTTTTCGGAAGAAGCTATCCGAGATATTGGGTATAGAGACTCCGATCGACTCCCCGAATATTAAGAAGAAGGGTCCAAGTGTTTGTATCCCATGGGTATTCTTGCGAGACTATATCATGAGAAACCTCGGTGAGTGATCGTGTGTTGGATGTATTTGCCTTGGCAATCTATGGTTGGTGATATTTCCAAAGATTTTGGGGCACATTGAGATGGCCGTAGTGGATTTCTTTGAGTGTCTGGGCAAACAAATTGATCCATCTCCTGCTATCCTTGCTGAGACGTTTAGGTCACTCCATTTTTGTCGAAGAAAATGCGAGGGACGTTTTGAAGGGTGTGCATATCTTTTCGATGTTTGGATCCAAAATCATTTTTGGGGAAATGATAAGGAAAAGCTTCGTCCCTATATAAAGACTTTCATTCCCCTTAAGGAATTCTGCAAGAAAGAGTGGCCGAGAAAAAGAGATAAGAAACAATGGATCATGACTCTTCGCCACTTAGCTTGAGAGGACGTTACTTGGAGAGCTCCGTGGATACCGATGGGATCTATTTTGTATAGTTTTGGAGACAATCTGTGGGTTCTGTTGATGGGAATTTGGGGAGCTATCAGCTATGCACCACTCCTGGTACGAAGACAGTACGGGTCAGAGCAGTTCGTCCTGATGACTCATGAGCTCACTTTGGTGGATTTTGCATATAATGGGCCTGGATACATGAAGGAAACAAGTGAGCTCATCAAAGCGTGGCGGAAGTTACACCAATCAGAATTGGATAGATATACCGACAATGCTACTTCCTGATATTTGGTTTGGAGAGCCAAGAGAATTCACGACATAGTGATCCCTACGAAAGATGTCTCTGTTGATCCGGTAATCCTTCAGCCAGAGCCAGTAGTACCATCAGAGGTTGAGCTTGTTAGGCAAGAATTAGAAAAGGACAAAGGGAAATTGAGGCGAGAATGTGATAAGCTTCAAGAGGATTTCGAGGATTTGAAAACCAAACTTAAGATCCAAGAGGTTAAGACACGAAAAGTGGACAGGGAGCGATATACGGCATAATTCGATATAAAGGACTTCCATCAAGAGAACAAGAAGCTAAGAGCCAAGGGAGTTCACTGGAACTAGCAGGTCTCTAGGTGCACATGAGAAATAGATAGAAAAGCTTCAGAAAGAATTGGATTTCTGGAAGGGTAAGGCTAAGGAAAGCAAAGAAAAAAAGTCCAGATTTTCTCATGAGCGACAGAAGTTGGGAGATGCACGATCATTGATCTCGGCCAAGTTGGAAAGATGCCTACAAGAGAATGAGTTGTTGAAAGCCAAATTGGGAAATGAGAAGGAAAAGACATCTATGCTACGCAAAGAGAATGAGACGCTTCACACGACCATTCTGAGCCTAGAGCATTAGTTACAAGTCTAGAAGGCTGACATCACTACCATCATTTAGGAATACAGAGAGAGGAAAATTGAATGGAACCAGGCAAATGACTTAGTTTTAGATGCCAGCACAAGGTGGAAGACTGAAACCTTGGGGAGGCAACAGTATATAGACCACCTGACTAGGCAGATCCGCAAGGCTGTGGTCAAGGCTAGTGAGATATTGGAGAAAGTGAAGACTCTGAGTTGTGATGTCAACCTAAAAGGGGAGCATGGACAGTGCCTGCTGAACTTCCTAGAAGAGGCTCAAGACCAGTACGAGCATATTAGATATTTCTATGTAACCCGAGAGTGAGAGATGACTTGTAAAAAGTTTCTATGAATTAATGAAAAACCTTTGTGTTGGAATTTGATCTTAAGGCAAATACCAGTATTTGCATCATTTCATACAATTATAGAAACATACATTTATGCATTCATTTGTTTGTTTATCAGTCATGCATTGATTCATTTATTCATCCTTGCACATATTTAATAAAAAAAAAAGGAATAATGTTCCATGAAATTCTAATCCGTGGTATTTACACCAAGGTCTAAAAATTAGGTGTCTACCGAAACACCCAGAGACAAGCACTCTGCATCAGTATAATACTCGATCACAAGTCAAGATCATGGAAAGTGAACAAATTGCCTGGATAGAGAGAATGGAAAAAGCACAGGATGAGTTAAGGGAACAGTTGGCCAAATCTCAGGCCGAATCGAGAGATCAGATGAATAAGCTGATGGAACTGGTTTTCGCTGCATTTAAGGGAAAGGGACACATGAAAAATTCAGCCTTAGGATTAGAATCAGGAAATCAAGGGGGCAAAGAGGGTCAACAAGAAGCCGTACTGACAAACGGCCAATCTTCGCAGAATATAGAAATTCCACCACCGACAGCTGAAATGCATTTTGTGTATGTTCAAACCAACACAGGGGCAAAGAACAAATGCCAATTGGGGTGAACCTTGGGGCAATCCTGACAAACCATATCGATATCCTAGATCTGGATGATCTCGTCGAATAAGAAAAGATGAAAATGACGGAGCTAAAAAGGGTTGAAACAGATGAATCACAAAAGAAGTATCAGCTATTAGAAGAAAGACTGTGGGCTGTGGAAGGGGCTGAGTTGTTTAGAAGCCTCGATGCTAAAGAGATGAGTTTAGTCTCTTGTTTAGTAATCCCGCCCAAGTTCAAAACGTCAGATTTTGAGAAGTACAACGTGACCACCAATCCTTTCACACATTTGACAATGTATTGCTGGAAGATGACCGGATATGATAATGATGAGAAATTGCTTATCCACTGCTTCCAAGATAGCCTTACTGGGTCTGCAACTCGATGGTATAATCAACTCACCCGAAGCAAGATCCACTCCTAGACGAACTTGGCTAGGGCCTTTCTGAAACACTACAAGCATGTGTCTGACATGGTACTTGACAGACTATCCCTGCAGAACATGGAGAAGAAAGCTACTGAAAGCTTCAAACAGTATATGCAAAAATGGAGAGACATGGCTACCCAGGTGCAGCCACCTTTGATCGATAAAGAAACTACGGTTCTCTTTATCAATACTCTGAAGGCACCATACTATGAAAAGTTGGTCAGTAATGCCACTAAAAATTTCACAGATATGGTCATATCTGGAGCGATGATTGAAACCGCTATCAAGAGCGGGAAGATGGAAAGTGGGGAACACGTCGCCCACAAGAAAACAACTCTTATCAAGAAAAAGGAATAGGAGGCTCATGCAGCCAGTTTCAATAACCGACCTTTTTCACCTCCAGCACCCTATACACCTTACCCATCCTACAATCCATACTATTCGGCTATAAACAGCGTCACTCAAAACCCTTTTCCTTACACAGCCATACCTCAACAACCTTACTTGATTGTCATATCTCCTCAAATAGCCATTCCCCCAAACGCTACACTAAACACTCCAAGTATCACCCGAAATGATCAAAGTCCTGTGAGGCACAATCCAAAGCCTCAATACAACCATATCCCTACTATTTACAGCGAGTTATACCCAAAGCTCTTACAGGGGAAACACGTTGCACCTATCCATCTCCAACCTTTAAAACCTTCTTATCCCAAGTGGTATGATTCCAACGCTCATTGCGCATACCACGCAGGGATTCAAGGACACTCAACCGAGAACTGCATTGCTTTCAAGCGCAAGATCTAGAGCCTTATTGATGTGAGAATTTTGAAATTTGGATCGAAAAATGGGCCTAATATCGTGGGTAACCAGTTGCCTAATCATACGAAGGCCAAGGTTAACGCGATAATGTCGGGAGAGACCGAGAAGGTGAAAAAGGATGTTAGAAAAGTAAAAATGCCAATGATCAGAGTTTGGGTGGAGAGGGTCATGGCAGGCCTAGTTTAGCCAAAATTGGATATGAGGAAAATAGCCAGCCAGCCAGAGGACTTTTGCCAATATCATGAGTGTAAGGGGCATGCCGTTCAAGACTGTGAAGAGTTTTTAGCAAAGATTCAAAAGATGATGGATATGGGTGAGGCCCAGTTTTTTGAAAAGATAGAAGAGCCTAAAATCAGTATGAATGAAACCGGTTACGGGATGGATAGAACCCTGATCTAATACTATGATGAGCTCGAGGTAAAGGCTATTCCAGTAGTCGAGTGACCTACTCCAAAATTGATCATAGAATTGCCCTCACCCTTTCCTTACAAAGGTGACAAGACGATTCCATGGAACTATCATGCAGTATGGTAATGCCGGGATCCTCGAACCATCAGACAGCCGCTGTGGATGTAACTAGAGTAGGTTATCTAACCCGAAATGGTAGATATGATGCCCCGAGAACGATTGAGCATAATCAAATAGAAAGACAGGAGGACCTGATAAGGGGAAAAGGATAGCGGAATTAGGCCCTATAGAGGTAGAACAACTTAGGGAAGTGGAAAAGAATCCAGCTACGGTTAATAAAGTAAAAGAGTCGGTGAATGAGAAGGAAGCCTGCGAGTTCCTAAAGTTCATCAAACACAGTGAGTACAGTGTAGCAGAACAATTGCACCGCCAACATGCGAGGATTTCAGTTCTTTCACTGCTATTAAACTCAGAGCCACACCGAAAAGCTCTATTGAGAATTTTTAACCAGGCTTACGTGGCTAATAACATATTAGTTGAGAAGTTAAATCAATTGGTGGAGAACATCACAACAGATGATTATATCTCTTTCAGTTATGATGAGATACCGCCAAATGGAATAGGATCCACCAAAGCTCTTCATATCACCACTACCTATAAGGGGCACATTCTACCGTCAGTACTTCTCCACAATGGATCCTTTCTGAATGTGATGCCATTGGCAACCTTGTCAAAACTACTAATTGATATGACCTACATGCTGCCAGGCCACACCATTGTCAGAGACTTTGATGGCACTCGCCAGAAGGTGATGGGAAGAATCGAAATCCTGCTTTAGATAAGCCTCTGTACTTATAAGGTTGAGTTTCAAGTGATGGACATCACCCTATCTTACAATTGTTTGTTGGGAAGGCCGTGGATTCACTCTGCTTTGGCTGTGCCGTCATCTCTCCATCAAAAGCTAAAATTTATGATGGAAGGATGCCTAGTCAGTGTGTCAGGAGAAGAAGATATTATAGCTTATGCATCCACCGATTGCTCTTACATAGAAGTGGATGAGGATGCCGTATAGTGCTCGTTCAGGTCATTGGAATTTGTCAATGATGTGTTCAAGGGCATTAAGAATCCTTTTGTATAGGCTTATGTTTTAGACTTTTCATTCAATAAATGACAATCGCGATGCATTTTCTTCATATTGATGTGTCCACATTCTTTCATTTTTCATTATTATTGCCTATATATGTCTTCCTATATTGTTTCTTTCCCACCTATTTACAGGTGCCTGGATACGGAATATGAGGACCGTCCTATCAATAATTCTGAAATTGATTTTGAAAAACCCATCTGTACGGGTGATTTCGACGCTAAGGAAGATGTCGAGGATTGTGATTTGCCTCCGGATTTGTTGAGAATAATAGAACAAGAGGAGAAACAAGTATTGCCTCATAAAGACTAGTTAGAAGTGATAAATTTGGGGAATGGAAAAGAAATAAGAGAAGTCAAGATTGGGACTGCCATTTCACCATCGATAAAGCAAGATTTGATAGTTCTACTTCGGGAATACGCGGATGTGTTTGCATGGTCATGCCAAGACATGCCTGGGTTGGACCCTGATATCGTGGTTCACAAACTCGAAACTAGATTGCAAGCCAGTTCAGCAAAAATTGAGAAGAATGAGGCCCAAAATGCTGTTAAAAGTAAATGAGAAAGTGAAAAACCCATTCGATGTCGGATTTTTGGAAGTGGCAAAATACCCGGAGTGGGTAGCAAACATTGTCCCAGTTAATACCATGAAGAATTTCGTGTTTTCTTTCATGGACGGGTTCTCAGGGTATAATCATATTAAGATGGCACTAGAGGATATGGAGAAAACCACATTCGTGACAATTTGGGGAACCTTCTACTATAAGGTGATTCTATTCGGGTTAAAAAACGTCAGGGCAACATATCAAAAAGCCATGGTAACTTTGTTCCATGATATGATGCATAAGGGAATCGAAGTCTATGTCGATGATATGATCGCAAAGTCGCAAGGAGAGGACGAACATATTGCAAATCTTAAAAAGCTCTTTGAAAGGTTGAGAAAATTCCAACTTAAACTCAACCCGACAAAGTGTACTTTTGGAGTCACCTCAGGAGGATTGAAATTGATCCGGATTAAGTGGAAGCTATTCAGAGCTTGCCTCCACCCCATACTCAGAAGGAAGTAAGAAGCTTTTTGGGTAGACTGAATTATATTGCTCGATTCATTTCTCAGCTGACCGATAAGTGTGACCCGATATTCAAGCTACTCCGAAAGCGTGATCTAGGGGAATGGGATGAAGAATGCCAGTAGCCTTTGATAAGGTCAAGCATTATCTGTCGAACCCACCGATACTAATGTCATCAGTCCCAGGGAAACCGCTGATATTGTATTTCTCAGTATTTGAAAGGTCCATGGGATATGTGTTGGGGCAACATGATGAAATCGAAAAAGAAAGAACAAGCCATCTACTATCTCAGTAAAAAGTTCACTGAATACGAGTTGAAGTATTAATTGGTAGAAAGGCTTTGTTGTGCCTTGGCCTGGACTGCTAGGAGGCTCAGACAGTACATGTTGTATCGCACGACATGGCTAATCGTAAAGTTAGATCCCCTCAAATACGTGTTCGAGGCACCTTCGTTGTCAGGAAGAACGGCGAGATGGCAAGTGCTGCTTTTCGAATATGATATTGTATATGTGAGCCAAAAGGCTATAAAGGGTAGCGTAGTAGCTGAATTCCTAGCAAGTCAAATGGTGGAGGATTACGAACCTCTAGACTTTGATTTCCCTGACAAATACTTAATGTCCGTCTCGCAAGAAGAAGGGACTTTCTCTAAGAAGAAAACCTGGAAAATGTACTTTGATGGCGCATCTAATGCCATGCGGCACGAAATCGGTGTAGTACTCATATCCCCTAAGGAAGATTATTATCCTTTCACTGCCAGATTGGATTTGATTGTACAAACAATACCGCTGAGTATGAGGCATGTACTATGGGCCTTCGTGCCACCATAGAAAGAAAGATTTAAACACTAGAGGTCTTCGGAGATTTAGCCCTAGTTATATACCAACTACGCAAAGAATGGGAAACCCGAGATGCAAAGTTAATCCGATATCGAGAGCTTATACTGAGCTTAATTGAGGAGTTCGAAGAAGTGGTTTTCAATCACTTGCCCCGAGAAGAAAATCGAATGGTGGATGCTTTAGCCAATTTATCATCAATGTTTAAAGTGAATGAATGGGTCGAAGTTGTGCCAATCAAGATGAGTATATACGAGTCTCCTGCCCACTGCTTGAGTATTGAAGAAGAAGCGGATGGTCACCCTTGGTCAACAGTTCCCTGAACAAGCAACGAAAATTATAAAAGAACCCTAAGAAGAATGGTGATGGGTTTTGTCTTAGATGGTGAAATCGTTTTCAAGAAAGGGAAAGACTAGGTTCTGTTGAGATGTGTCGTTTCTACTGAAGCTCAGAGAATCCTTGAAGAGGTCCACGAAGAGATATGTGGCACTCACGCTAATGGCCGCATGCTAGCTAAACAGATTATGAGAGCAGGATACTATTGGCTAACCATGGAAAGGTGTCATAACCTAAAAAATAACAAGTCTCATCGCGAGACCTTATACTCGTTAAGCGTGACATTAGAAAAGCAGAGGAAAAGTCGACTTAATTCCTCTTAAAATAAAACGAGGATATGAAAATGACCTCGAAAAAGACATGGAGTCGCCACCAATGTTTTTTGGCTAGGTGTGACCCTATTAAAACCGGTTTTGTAAAATATTTTAAAATTAATTAAAACATTTTTAAAACCAATTTCAAGTCTGCACTTTAAACCAAAGAAAATCAAAGAAAGCAGGTTCGGGACTCGGTTACGTGCAGGGAAGGATTAGCACCCCTACAACGCCCGTATAAAATTGTACCTTATTAATCGTGTGTCATCTCAAGTCTCGGTAAAAAGTCGGTTTTAAATTTGGCATTTAAAATTAATTTCCAATTTAAAGAAAAACAATTCCATTTTAATTGAAAATGATCCAAAATTTATCAATTCAAAAAATTTCCTACATTCTCCGAAAATTCGGCAAAATATAAATTTTTTTATTTATTTAGAAAATTTTCCGAATCATTCTCATTTTAAGAAAGATATTCCGTTATTAATGATAATTAATGAAATCCTCCCCGGGAACCCGGAAGAGAACACATGAATTATTTTAATTCGGGAATAACTTTGTTTTATTTAAATCATTATCTTCTAAAACGTTTAAAAAAAATTGAATATGAACATGTGTGACATAATATAATCTAAATGACATGAATAACCTAGATATCATAATATATTCTAAATGAAATAAATAACCTAAGTGACATAATATATTCTAAATGAAATGAATAACCTATGTGACATAATATATTCTAAATGAAATGAATATAACCTAAGTAACATAAAATATTCTAAACGAAATGAAATATCCTTATATGATCAAAATGACATGAAATGAATATGAAATATAAAATAATATTATCATGAAATATGCATGAAAATAGAGATAATAATGCATGAACATAGTAAATGCTAAATGATGTGACAAAAATAATGACTAAAACAAATATAGGATAACATAGAATATTCACAACCATATATCAAACAATATAACATCATAAAACATAAATAAAAATAATGACATTATCATAGAAATTATCATAGCAGAAATCATATATTGTATAGTATGCATGAACATGGAAAATGCAATGCATAAAGTTATTTTTTCCTTTATATAATGAAATCCGTATACCTAAAAAGATATCCGTCTACCTTAGGAAAAGACATCAAATTAAATTTTCTAAAGTCAAAAATACTTTTTGATTGGTTTGAAAACAATTTTGAAAATTCTTGAATGAAAATGGCACATGGCCGAAAACCCCTTTGAAAAAGGCTCTATTTCCTAACTTTGAAAAACCGGACTTGACCACCCTTGACCCGAGCTTTATAAAATCATTTTTCAGACTTAAAATCACTTAGAAACCATCTTAGGATAGTAGCTAAGGTTCCTACTCAGCCCTCTCTGAATGCCTTAGACAAAACAGAAAATTAATTTTCCCTCAAATTCAAATCTAACTCTACTCTCCAGTTTTAAAATGTATTTTTTAACAGATTTTAAAAAATTCTAAAAAATCTGAAACAAATATATGAGACTCAAAACATGTTTAACTTTCTGGGAAAAAATTGGCTTAATTTTTAGAATAAGTATAACCTCCCAGAAAAATCACGAAAGTCAGAACTCTGGGTGAAAAACTGTTTTGCCAAAAATCAATTTTAAACCTTTGATAAAATCATTCAAAAATCAAAGTAAAAATATTGGAGACTCTTCTATGGACCTACAAAAAGTAGCTAAAATTTCTAAAATTTGGGCAAAAATTGGCTAAAGTAAAAAAAAAAAAAATCACAAAGGTAGAAAAATGAACTTGACAACTTCTCAATTTTCCACAAGTATGCTCATGTGAGTTTGACTTTAAATCATTGATTGGCTTAAGTTAAAAATCAATTGGTATGGTATGAGATGCATGAACAAACAACAAATTTGATGTATGAAATGCATGATCTAAAACCTAAATGATATAGGAAATGCATGGCAATTCAAAATGACCTAATCCCTAGCATGAGTTTGCATGGCAATAAATGCTACCCTAACCTAAATATGCATGAGATGCATAGTGGTGCCAATGTAACCTAGACCTAAAATGTTATGAATATGCATGGCAATACAAAATTATCCTAATGCCTAGACCTAATATGCATGAGATGCATGGTAAGGCAAATGTAACCTAGACCTAAAGTGACATGAAAATGCATGGCAATACAAAGTTGTCCTAATGCCTAGCATGAATTTGCATGGCAATAAATGCTACCTACCTAATATGCACGAGAAGCATGGTAACGCAAATGTAACCTAGATCTAAAGTGACATGAAAATGCATGGCAATACAAGGTTGTCTTAATGCCTAATATGCATTGGAATATGCATGGCAATACAAAGATGGCCTAGACCCAAAATATTATGAAAATGCATGAAAATATCATGAACATATAATGACCAAATAAACCTAATACTAATGCATGAACATGGCACAACTAATATACTAACTCATGGTATAATAATGCAAAGCATGGTACCTAAACAAAATGTAAATGTGCATACAAAGCAAGGAACACATGTAGAGGCTGAATGGTCACTAATCCTATGTGAAGAAATGTAGCAAGGTATTAACACAAACACATGGTAAACTAAATCAAAATATACAATATTATGGCTTGGAAATGCAAGTCTATCAACTAAACAAGATGAAAATGCACACTCAAAGCAAAAAAGAACATGTTGGCCGAATGGTCACTAAATAATCATAGTGAAATCCTAGCTAGACAATAACACAAACACATGGAAGAATAATAAACTAGCAAACATGATAATAATGCAATTCATGAACATAGCAAAGTCAATATAACAAACACATGGCATGGTATAAATATATGAACATAAATGGAAGCATATTAAGCAAGTAAACATAAAAAAAATGCAAGCATGGTAACCTATACTCATCATGGCCGAATGATAACATATATCTAGCATGGTATTTCCACAAACACTTGGCATGGTGTATAGATAAGCTACCACAATCAAGATAATCTAACACAAGTAAGCTAACCTACCATAACAAATCACATGAACAAAATCAAACACAAAATATTTAACAAAAAATGGTCCATTCGGCCATGACGGAAAATGGAGAAAAACTTGCTTTTTTTATTTTTTAAAAAAAACAAAGTAGAAGCTCCTTAGAACTTATTTTAAAAACAAGTTTATTTCATAAAAGAGAATAAAATGACAATCAAAATAGCAAAATTATGTCAACAAAGTATGAGAAAACCATGAAAGAATATAGCCACCTTGCTCTAGCTTTCCAAATCAAGAAGTAACAAGCCAAAACCTTTCTTTTTCCTTATCCTTTTTTCTCATCTCATTTTCTTTTCTTTTTTCTCTCCTTTTTCCCTTAGCTACTGCCTTTATTCAGCCCCCCAAAGCCTTTGAAAAATTCTGAATTCCCCTATCCCTTAGCCTTGGCCGAATGGTGTATAGAATTCTCTAGAATATTGTAGTTTTTTCCAAACCAATTTTGATCCAATGGCCATTAATCCAAGATGATTTTTATGTAAAATTCCCACTCTTAGATCTAATCAGCCCCTAACTAATATGATCTCATGAATATGATGTCATAAATATAATGTCATATATATGACATCATCCCTCTTCATGCATTGGTCTATGTGTCACAATTGCAAAGGCTTGATTAAGAAAAATAACTACCTTCCTATCCATTCTTGGTCCTTAGATGCAAGAGCTCAGCAAAATTACTCTCTAACGTGGGCTTGGCCGGCTGACCCTTGGAATTCCAACCCAAACTCCAATTTTTAAAAGCCTTCTTCGATTTTTTTGGTAAAATGATATTTTTGACCCCCAAACAAAATTAAATAGCAAACAGACTCCAAATTCAAATTTTATTTTTTCATTACTTCCTAAACAATAAACAATTGAATTATGGAAGTTTTCATAATTTTTGGAGCCCATTTGCTATTTTTTTCGGATTTATTTCCAAAATTACCCCTTAATGCACTAGAACTTTTACCATTTTTCAAACGAACTCCAAATCTGGATTTTTCTTCACCAATCTTTTACAAATAATTTAAAAGTGAGATCTGGTGATTTTTAGAATTTTTTGAGCTCATTTGCTATTTTTTCGAGATTTATCTTCTCGAACTTCAACGTAGTGGGCCCGAAATTTGACATTTTGCAAATGAACTCCGAATCCAGATTTTTCTTTGTCAATCTCTTCCAAATAATTTAAAAATGAGATCTAGAAGTTTTCAAAAAATTTCGAGCTCATTTGCTATTTTTTTCGGGATTTATCTTCAGGAATTTTCAGCTTAGTGGGCCTAAAATTTGCCATTTTGCAAATGGACTCCGAATCCTGATTTTTCTTTGCCATTCTCTTCCAAATGATTTATTGACATTCAAAAATTTTGGGAATTTTGGGAGCTCATTTGCTATTTTTTCCAAATTTTCCAAGTTTACCAGTTTGCCTCCAAAGCCCGGTTTTGCTCAAAACAAGTCTGATTTCCATTTTTTTTGTGCCTTTGTTATATATTGAATAGGAGTTTGTCCAAAAAAGGCCCAATTTTTACGATCAAATTCCCTTTCATTTTGATTTTTCCTTTTTTCAGTATCGAGAATTTTCTCGTTTTTTCGTTTTTCCTCCAATCAGCTCTTTTCTCGGAATTACTTCAAACTGAGCCTTGGATATCCTTGTTTGCTCACTCCTCATCAATTAGGGTCTTAGTTTTATCGAATTGGGCCATTTTTGCAATTTCCCCAATTTTACCAGAATCCACCAAAAACCTTAATTCTCGATTTTCTTCCAAATTGACTTTTCCTTTAGTTTTGACTCCAAATGGCCTCTCCATTACCCGTAGTCATTGCTTATCTTTCATTTGGAACCTCTAATTTCGACTGATTTGATCATTTAAGCACTTTTCCCTAAATTTTTTGAACTAGGGTTTCTTTTCTAACTGGATCTCCATAACCCATCTTCCGGACTCCATATCTTTCGTTGTAGACCTCGGATTATCAAAATTCCTTCACCATTGTTCAATTGAACTTTAAATCTTGATTTTTGATATGGGTTGACTTTTTTAGTAGTTGACTTTTCGAGATTGACTTTTTTGGGGTTGACTTTTTTAAGATTGACTTTTTATGCCTGCTTTCTTAAACTAAGTCTCGGAGTACCACTTGTAGGATGAGAAAAGCCTTTTTGCATTCTAAAACATCACTTTAAGAAGAAGAATACCTGATTTAGCGGTCCGGACAAAATTAGGTGTCTACAGCTGCCCTTCTTTGGCTAAAACTGAGAATCAGGAATCAGACAAAGATAACCAAACACTAATTTTGTCCGATTAGTGAAATCACATGTGAAGGAAAGGAAAAGGGTTTTCATTTTTTCATTTTTTCATCATTTCATCATTTTCATTTTTTTTCTCTTTTTTGTTATGAAAGCTGTAAATTGAAGATTTTGTCCTTAAGTTGAGTTCCTTGACTAATCAAGGCTCGTCCCGTCTTAAGGAAACGAGTTCGATTTGCAAGAGAAGAAAATAGAATATTTTGTCCTTAAATTGAGTTCCCTGACTAATCAAGGCTCGACTCGTTTTAAGGAAACGAGTTCGATTTGCAAGAGAAGAAAATAGAAGATTTTATCCTTAAATTGAGTTCCCTGACTAATCAAGGCTTGACTCGTCTTAATGAAACGAGTTCGATTTTAAAACAAAATATTTGACTCATTTGAGAAGCAGAACGAGTTCGATTTTAAAACAAAATATCTCTATGGTAAATTTAAAATCATCAACCAAATTTAAAATGCCAACTTCACTAGGCTTAAACATTGTTGTGCAAGCTACATTGGGCTTAATCAAATTTAAAATGCCAACTTCACTGGGCTTAAACATTTTTGTGCCTGTTACATCGGGCTTAATCACATCTAACATGGCAACTTTACTAGGCTTAATCACCTTTTATGCCAGCTACATCGGGCTGAATCACATCTAACATGGCAACTTTACTGGGCTTAATCACCTTTTATGCCAGCTACACCGGGCTTAATCATATATAACATGCCAAGTTTATTGGGCTTAATCACCTTTTATGCCAGCTACATTGGGCTTAATCACATCTAACATGGCAAGTTTACTGGGCTTAATCACCTTTTATGCCAGCTTCAACTGGGCTTACACCCTTACTGTGCCAGCTTACATTAAGCTTAACCAACTAAGATGCCAACTTCAACTAGGCTTACACCTTTACTGTGCCAGCTTACATTGGGCTTAACCAACTAAGATGCCAACTTCAACTGGGCTTGAACCCTTATTGTGCCAGCTTACGTTGGGCTTAACTAAGTGTAACATGCCAACCTGACTGGGCTTAATCACCTTTTATGCCAGCTACATCGGGCTTAACCAACTAAGATGCCAACTTTAATTGGGCTTACACCCTTATTGTGCCAGCTTACATTGGGCTTAACTAAGTCTAACATGCCAACTTGACTGGGCTTAATCACCTTTTATGCCAGCTACATTGGGCTTAACAATTTTTCTTTTCTTTTTTTTTTTTTTGAAAAACTCCTCCTTCGAGCCTTCACAACTTTAAAACTCCTCTCAACAGAGGCTCCACAATTTTAAAAACTTTAAAGCTTCTCTCAACAGAGGCGCAACAACTTTAAAAACTTTAAAGCTCCTCTCAACAGAGGCTCCACAACTTTAAAAACTTTCTCATCCATAAAAGTCTCAATATTTTGAAAAAATCATTTTCAACACTTTGGGATTCTCAACAATTTCTTGATTTCCTTGTCTCCAAGAAGTTCTCAAGACTCACATAATTTTTTTTTTTTTTTTTTTTACAAATTTAAAAAAGATCCTTCTCTTTCTAAGAAACATATCTTCTTTTCCTTGTTGTATTTTCAATATTTGGCGAATGCAATGATCAACTGTATGGATACAAAAGCTAATATGACCTATGAGGATGCAGATGAAAAATGTTCATTTTGTGATGTATGAATGCTTGTGGAGATGCATGACATCATTTCACATTAAGGGAATGTTAAAAGGGTTAATCTTCTCCCTTTTTCCTCGTGTCCTGGTGAGGTTTCCTCATTCTTTGCTATTTTCTCTTATTAAAGGGAATAATCTTCGCCTCACGTCCGTATTTTCCAAATCATCTTGTTGACAGAGATCACATGGTTTCATATTCCCAACTTGTCCTTGCCCCAACAGATTATTTCTTTCCGTTTTCCTGATCAAAACCAAACATAGAATCAAACTTCATAAACTCAAAGTTTCATGTCTTTGCACAATATGAACTTTATCTTAGAGCATATTCCCATGTCAATTTTAGTTTGTTCTTTCTAAGTCATGTCAATTTTATTTCTTCCAAAACATGTGAAATTGAAGTCTTTCAGAAATTGGTGATCACCATTAGAGACATTTCTAAGCGAGATAGGAAACCAGCCTCACTTTTTCGAGTGATTTGAACGTTTTAATGCAACAAGGTCAATGGGCTTATGCAATAAGGTCCAGATTTGTCTAGGAAAGCTTTTAATCTTGACAAAGAGGAGAAGATGAATGTCCTTTTATCTCGGCTCATGAGTAAGTTTTCTCAAAACATGAATTCCTTAAAACCAAACATTTTTTTGGAAAAAGTTTTAATTAAATCTCATCAATCCTCCAATCTCTAGATTTGGCATTTTGATAAGTGTTAACCTTAGCCATGATGAGTTCAATGTTGGAAGAAAAAGGTTTAATTTTCAAAATCAATTCCAAAGAAAAAGCTGTCCTTTTGGTATGTCTAAGAATTCCTTGATGCTCTTTGTATCCTTCAAACTGATGGCTTCAACAATACTAATGTGGCATTAGAATTTCTTCTTGTTCTGCTCTAGACTGCCTATTTTTAGGTTTTCACCCTAGAGCTTCATTGTTTCTCTTTTTTCTTATTATTTCACCATGTATCTGAGAATTCTAAATTCTTCCACAATGAAATGATAATTCAATGAGATGGGATAAAATCTGAGGAGAAATTTTCCAAGTTAAATATCCATGCTTGATCAAAATGGACTTTTAAAGCACGTAACATAGGCCAAGGTTTAGGGTTCAGAAAGAAAGGATAAGTAGACTCAAAATATGTGTTTGAGGGTAATCAGATCAAGGATCATTTCCTGAGGAAGATTCCCTTTGAAACATTTGTCCATTCTGGACTTCTCTTTTCTTCTTTTGAGTTTTGCTTCTTTTTTTTCTTTGTTCTTGGCTTTCAATTTGCCATCTCTTTCACACATTTTTCTTTTTCCATTTATTTTGTTTTGTTCTTGGATTTCAATTTGCCATTTATTTTTCTTTTCCCTTCTTTTTTCTTGTATCTCCACTTTGACAGAGTGAGCCCGTACTTGTTTGGGAGCTCAAATTGCTTTGTTTCTGTCTTCTAGTTGGGTCTTATTTCACCATGATTTTTTGAGAAAATCCTTCCTCATTTTTACCCCCTAGTGTGGAGAGTGATCCTTGATCAGGGTTCAAAGAAAAATAATTCCTTAAGCTCAAGAGGGGTGACTATGGATAATTTCTTTTTGTGAAAGGGATATGAAAGATGGCCATTTCTCATATCAAGTATGAATACTCTTCTTGAAAAGAAATCCTCAAGGGGAATAGATAATCAGAATTTCATTTTGCATTTGGAATTATTCTAATTCTCCCATTCATGATGTCACAATATTTTTTCTTTTTCTTTTTGCTGCATGCCTCAAAAAAATTCATGTGTGATTCATTTTCAACCACAAATGATGTCTTATTTTGATTTTCCATTGAAGTGAAGGTCTTTTGATTTGTAAGAGTCCTGCTGTGAAGGAACATCTCAAATTTTATCTTTTGAGTTTCTCGCTACATGAACTTGTTTGGATTTCAATCTCTTCAAAGTGTTTCCAACAAATGGGGAGAGAAAACGAAAGGTGTTCTGGTTGATCCTTTGGTTCATGTGCTCATAAATCAAGGTCTAGAAAAAGGCCTAGAGATTTGGATTCTTTCAAAGTGATCCGGAGGTTTTGAATCTTTGAGTTTTTACTATGATTTGCAACATGGCATAACCTTAACACGTATCAAACTACCTAATCTAGATCTTTTGGAAGATTGTCATGTTTGCTTGACTTTCAAGAAATCCACAAAAGAATTTTTCAAATTTTCATTACTCATGGCCTCAATAAAGGTTATTCTTTGTGACTTTTGAGTGATATTTATTCAACTGGTTTACGATCTAGGAAACGTGTAGAGACAAAGTGTTTCCTAGGAATCCATCCTTCATGATGATCACTTATTCTTTCGAAACTCATTTCACAATTCAAAGAAGTATCCTTTTATTTTCAACACGGAAAAATTATCTGTATGGACTTTTACCTTCAATCTTTTTGTTTTCTTCCAGAAATCATATAAACAAGGTTTAAGAAGAATATTCAAAACTTCAAATGAGATATGATATATGATGCTTGGAATTTAAAGTTCATTCATTTCAAATAAAATGAAAGTAAGTACAAAACTTAAAACAAGGATAAGGATTGCCCCTGATTAGCATGCTACCCTGAGAACAAATGATCCTTAGCCCCGTCGTCCTTGATAAGCATCCATGAGCTCTTTGAACTTTGTCGGGTTTACATCAATTACAGCCTGAACTTTGTCTTTGAATGCAGTACAGTTCTCCGTGGAATGCCTTTAACCCCGCTATGATACTCGCATGTGGCGTTAGGATCATACCATTTCGGGTAAGGAGACTTCCTCGGCTTTTCAAGTACAACGAAGATCATTTGGCTTTGGACAAGCAATGGAAAAAGTTTTGTGTAGGTCATCGAAATTGAATGGTATACCTTTTCCTTCTTTCTCTTACTGCTCTGAGAACAGACTGAACTAAACTTCGGATCATTTGGAATGATGAAATTCTGAGATGATGTGAAAGGCTTTGAAGCATGATAATGACCGTGCTGAATCCAATGGTCAACACAGGGTCGGGGATGTAAATAACCACCAAAAGGATCATCTTGCAATGCACTAAACCCTCTTTTATTTCTACCTTCAACCTTTATGACTTGAACGTGCCCCTTGGCAACATCATTTTTCTTTTCGAAAGGAATTCCGGCATTAGTATCCATAATTTTCCCTTTTTTTTATATACCATCCTCAATTTTAACCACTACAAACAATATATCTGCAAATCTTAAAGAGACATTGCCGATCAACTTGTCATAGTATGAATGCGGGAGGGCATCCACAAATAAAACATTCATTTCCCTTATAGACACCTAATTTTGTCCGGACCTCTAAATCAGGTACGTTTTGTTCCTAAATTGATGTTTCAGAATGCTAAAAGGCTTTTCTCATCCTGCAGGTGGTACCGAGACTTAGTCTAAGAAAGCAGACAAAAAAAGTCAAACTCGAAAAAGTAGACCCCGAAAAAGTAAACCCCAAAAAAATCAACTACTAAAAAACTCAACCCACTTTCAAAATCAAGATTTGAGGTTCAATTGAAAAATGGTGAAAGAATTTTGATAATCCGAGGTCTACATTGAAAGATATGGAGGTCGAAAGTTTGGTTACGAAATCTCAGTAGAAAAGAAACCCTAGTTCGAGAAATTTGGGGAAAAGTGCTTAAACGATGAAATTGGTCGGAATTGAAGGTTCCAAATGAAAGATAAGTAATGACTATGGGTAACGGAGAAGCCAGTTGGAAGGAAAACTAATAGAAAAGTCAATTTGGAAGAAAATCGAGAATTAGGGTTTTTTTGTGTGGATTTCGATGAAATTTGGAGGAATTATAGAAATGGCTCGATTCGGTAGGACTAAGGCCCCTAGTTGATGAGGAATGATTAAACAAGGATAGCCCAAAGCTCGGTTTGAAGAAAATCTGAAAATCGGACTTGTTTTGAGCAAAATCGATTTTCGGAGGCAAAAAGGCAAAATTGGAAAATATGGGAAAAAAATAGCAAATGAACTCCAAAACTTCTAAAAATTTGCAAATATCATTCTTAAACCATTTTGAAGACATTGGCAAAGTAAAATCTTGATTCGGAGTTCGTTTAGGAAATGGCCAAATAACGGGTCCTCTATACAGTAATTCAACAGGATAAATCCTGAAAAAATAGCAAATGAACTCCAAAAATTTTGAAAATTTGCAAATCTCATTTTTTAAATTATTTGGAAGAGATTGGAAAAAGAAAATCTTGATTTGGAATCAGTGGAATGTATTAGAGAAAGAAGCCTTTACTCATAAATATGGAGATAAAGCACTCTTAATTCTGATTCGGGTCAATAGTGGGTTGATTCAGGCTATGGTACAGTTTTGGAATCCTGCATATAGATGTTTTACTTTTAACAAAGAGGATATGACCCCACCGATTGAAGAATATTCAGCACTGTTACGTATTGAATGTCTTAATATAGAACATGGGTTGAGAGCCATGTGGATACAAAGCAGAAAAATAGATGCATTTCGTGGGAAACTCTCCGACAATTGATATTGGGTTATTTCGACAAAGAAAAAGCCAGGGACATCTTCGCTCTAGCCATCTACGGATTAATCATATTCCCGAAGATATTGGGTCATGTGCATATAGCCGTGTTTGATTTATTTGAAAAGTTGGAACAGAAGATCAACCCATCTCCGGCCATCCTAGCTGAACTATCCGATCTTTGAATTTTTGTAAAAGGGAAGGACAAAGGAGAATCAAGGGGTGTGTACAACTCCATTATATTTGGATTCGAAGTCACTTTTGGAAGATAGAAAAGGTTTCCTTCAAACCGTACATGAAGTCTTTAGTTCCGATTAGGGAATTCCTTCAAAATGATTGGCCTGAAGACGGGGATGAAGAGAAATGGGTCAACATGTTCCGAAATCTAAAAGGGGAGATGGTGACTTGGAGAGCTCCATGGGTGGTTCCTATGCCGATTATGTATAAATGTAGGGACAACTCGGGAGTTCCACCACTCGAAATTTGGGGGTCTGTGATTATGCACCTCTATTGGTGCAAAAACAGGTTACGTCTCAGCAATTCACACCCGTGACTCATAATCTAGGATCATCAGAGTTCACTTATGGAGAAGACGGATATTCTGGAAAGGTGTGGCAGTGATTGAAGCATGGAAGAAAACTCATCGGATAAAAGTGGCCAGATATGCCTATATCGTCACACCTGATTATCTGGTATGGAGATAATTAAGGGTTAATGATAGGCTGTTGACATCAGATGGGGAAGAAGTCCTATTCATGAATCTGCCACCGAGGGAAATGCCATCAGAGTTAGAAATCGGAAGGGCAGAATTTGAAAAAGAAAAGGCCCGGATGAGCATGGAGATTGCCCGACTACAAGAAGAGCTTGATGACATGAAAAATAGGGAATCAGCTCGAGAAAGAGAAAAGGAAAAGATTAAGAAGAAAGAGACACTGCTAAGGGCGATACTAGAAAGAGAAAGCAAAGCATGAGAAAGCCCGAGCCAATCAATTGGAGAAGCAAGCTAAAGAAAGCTTACATGGTGATACTTCTGCTGACGCATCAAGGGGCCGGGAACAAGTAGGGGTCAGATTGAAGAGTAGGGCAATCAAAAGGAGACTGTGAAAGAAAGTCCAAGATCCGAGGAAGTCACTATAGGACTAATTTTGTAATAGCATTTTGAAAGGCGAATTACAGACTTATCTTAGGCAGTGATCTTTTTATTCTATCTGTGATGTATTTAGTTCTAGGAAATCAATGAAAGACCATTCGGTTGAAATTATCCCGGTGCCAATACATTCAAATGCATTCATATTTTGTATATTTTGTTTGTTCATTTTTACATACTCATATTTATAATCATTCATTTTTGAAATTCGTTTATGTTCATACACTTAACCACTTATTTATTCCTTTTACTTGTTCATTCATTCATATTCATACACTTAAACATTTATTTGTTCATTTCACTTGTTCATTCATTTATTCTTTCGTATTCATATACGTAGTCATGTATATATCCATTTTATTTGATTCATTCATTCACATTCAGTCATACATTCATTCATTCATTTTTTATAAAACATAAAAAAGATGTGTCAATAATTTCTAATTCATGGTTTTCAAAACTAAAGGTACAATTGGTCGCACTCAAAAAGAATTGGATTTTCGACACCCTTACAATACTCGATCTCAAGCCAGAGCTATGGAGAACGATCAGCTTGCTAGAATTAAAAGAATGGAAAGAACTCAAAGGGAACTGTAGGAATAGTTAGCTAAATCTTAGGAGGAGTCACGAGAACAGATGACTAAACTCATGGAAATGATAAGTGCCATTATGAAACAAAAAAGACCGGGAGAGAATTCGGTCACCGGGAAAAGAGTGGTAATTGAAGAGGATCAACCTGAAAACATACTACAAAAAGGCCAAGAGGTGCCAATTGGGGCAGGCTCCTATGTTTATATCCACCCAGCTGCTGAGACACAAAATTATGTTCCTGGAAAGGGTTATTTGGGAGCTGACCTAAATGATGTTAACGTTCCAAACTTTGAGGAACTAGCTGAAAAGGAAAAAGCAAAGATAACTGAGCTGAAGAGGGTCGAAATGGTAGAATCACAGAAAAAATATCAACTGCTGGAGGAGAGGCTGAGGGCCATTGAAGGGGCGGAGTTATTTGGCAGTCTGGATGCCAAAGAGATGAGCTTAGTACACGATCTAGTAATTCCCCCAAAATTCAAAGTACAAGACTTTGAAAAATATAATGGGACTACCAACCCATCAACACGTCTGACCATGTACTACAGAAGAATGACGGGGCACTATGATAATGAGAAACTGCTTATCCATTGTTTCCAAGATAACTTGACAGCGTCTGCAACTAGATGGTACAACCAACTGAGTCGTACCAAGATTCGTTCATGGACAGATTTAGCCAGGGCTTTCATGGAATATTATAAGCATGTATCTGATATGGTACCTGATAGGTTGTCGCTACAGAACATGGAAAAGAGGACCACTGAGAGTTTCAAAGAATACACGCAAAGGTGGAGGGATCTGGCCACACAAGTGCAACCCCCTTTAACTAGAAAAGAAACTACAGTGGTTTTCGTCAACACCTTGAAAGCACCCTATTATGATAAATTGGTAGGGAGTTCCACCAAGGACTTTGTAGACATGGTAATATCTGGGGAGATGATAGAGTCGGCCATTAAGAATGAGAAAATGGAAGGGAGAGAGCCTTCTACTCTGAAAAAGTTATTCCCTGCCAGGAAGAAAGAGGAGACCCAGACAGTTAGTATCAACCAATACCCATATGTACCTCCCATACCACATACACCACCAATGCCCTATACTCCTACCACATCTTATGCACCTCTTACACCCTACACACCTTACCCAGGGTATAATCCTTATTACCCCAATGTGAACCACCTTACCCAAAATCACTTCCCTTATACCAATATACCACAACAGCCGTTTCCAATTGGCATATCCCCATAGATAAACCTTCCCCGAAACACTATCCCAAAAACTCAGGGAGCCGGACGCAATGACCAACGTTCACCAAGGAACGATCAAAAACCCCAATTTGATTCGATTCCTACCACCTATGGTGAGCTATATCCCAAACTGTTGCAGGGTCAACTTGTTGCACCCGTGTACCTCAGACCTCTAGCACCGCCATATCCAATGTGGTACAATGCAAACACTAACTGCGCATACCGCGCAGGAATTCAAGATATCCGACTGAAGATTGCCTGGCCTTTGAAAAGAAAGTCCAAAGCCTGATCAACGCCGGAGTTGTGAAGTTTGGGGCAAAGAATGGGCCGAATATAGCAGGGAACCTATTTCCAGATCATGCTGAGAATCTAGTAAATGCAGTATGGACAGAGGAAGTCAGAAGGGCAAAAAAGGATGCCAGGAAAGTCAAGACTCCAATGTTGACAGTATGGGTTGAGATGGTTAAGGTAGGAATGGTGGGGGATGCAGACATTTTAAAAATGGTCGCAAAGAGGGTGCAAAATTGGTGCCCGTTCCATAAGTGTGGAGGTCATATCATACAGGACTGCGGGGACTTTCTGGCTAAAGTCCAAAAGATGATAGATGATGGGGAGGCCTAGTTTTCGAGGAGACAAAGGAGAAAATAGAGGTTATTGAGAATGCAGTTGGCTACGGGATAGGAAGACCCTTGATAATCTATTATGATGAACAAGAGGAGAAAGTTATGCCAGTCGTTGAGGAAAGTGCGCATAAATTAATCATTGATTTGCCTGTTTCCTTTTCGTACAAGGAAAACAAAGCTGCACCATGGAAATATGACTGCAGCATGGTTATGTATGGGTCTTCGAGTCAGCAAGATATCATAGGTGTGGGGCACATAACACGAAGTGGAAGGTGTTATGCTCCTGAGGGTGTTGAACAGGGGTTAACAAAAAAAGATAGAGGAACGGACAAAGGGAAGAAAATAGTTGAACCAATCCATATTGAGATGGATTTTTCAAAAGAAGTAGAAAGGGGGTCAGCCCCGGTAAACAGAATAAAAAAGCCAGTGAATCAAAAGGAAGTCTGCGAGTTCTTAAAATTCATAAAGCATTGTGAGTATAGCGTGGTTGAGCAACTACAACGTCAACCAGCTAGAATTTCAATCTTATCTTTGCTTTTGAACTCGGAGCCACACATAAATGCCTTGTTGAGAGTGTTGAATCAGGCATATGTGGCTAACAACATATTGGTAGAAAAATTAGATAGGCTGGTGGGAAACATCGCGGCAGACGACCATATATATTTCAGTTATGAGGAAATACCACCTAAAGGTATTGGGTCAACAAAGGCTCTCCACATAACTACCACTTGCAAGGGGCACATATTACCAAGGGTCCTTTTGGATAATGGTTCTTCATTAAATGTGATGCCCTTGGCAACCTTGTCCAAATTACCAATGGATATTTCTTATATGCTGCCAAGCTGCACAGTGGTCAGAGCCTTTGATGGTACCAGGAGAGATGTAATGGGAACTATTGAGGTTCCTCTGGAGATAGGCCCATGCACCTATACAGTGAACTTTCAGGTCATGGATATTAATTCGTCCTATAATTGCCTATTGGGAAGGTCGTGGATACATTCAACAGGGGCTGTACCTTTATCTCTCCATCAAAAGCTGAAATTTGTGATAGAGGGGTGTTTCATCACTATATCAAGAGAAGATGACGTAATAGTGTCTGCATCTACTGAATCTCCTTATGTTGAACCCAATTAAGATGCCATGGAATGTTCCTTTCGGTATTTGGAATTCGTAAATGCGATTTTCGTCGCTGAAGGATGAAAAATTCCAAAACCTAGGTTGTCCAAGAACACAAGGCTGGGGGTAAGAACTACCATGGGAAAAGGCTGCAGGGCTGGAAAAGGTTTAGGAAAATATCTTTAGGGGATGGCCCGAGCAATGGAAATAGAGGGAAAGAAAGATCAGTTTGGCCTGGGGTATCTTCCGAAGGCCCATGAGAAAAGAAAACAAGTTGAAAGGAATCGACAAAGGAGGATGGCTCGTCTTGCGGGTATGGATATTGAGTGGGAGCCTATGACATTCCCACCTATCCTTTACAGCTTTCGCTCAGCCGGTTCTCTGTTCGGAGAAAATAATTATGATGATGTACTCGTAACGATCGAGCAAGCCTTCGAGAGATTCCAGGTGAGTAGGGATGAGCAGATGTATGATATGGAGATCTGCACGACTGGGGAAGAAAGAATTGAAAGTAAGAATTCTAACTGGATGGTGCGACCTTGTCCACCAGGATATAGACTAACCAATTGGAGTGCAACCGAGCTACCCACAATTTTTAGGTCTATTCCAACGTAATGCTTTTAAACAAATCTTAAATATCTTTGCCCGAAGATATTAAGAATTTCTTTTGTAATGGGCTTTTGTCTACAACTTTTCATCCAATAAATAACAAACATGATGCATTTCCTTCATATTGATGTGTCCATATTCTTTCATTTATGCTATTTATTTTGCTTCGATTGTATATATGTTTTCCTATATTGTTTCTTCCCCACCTATTTACAGGTGTACAGATGCGGAATATAAGGACCTTCCTTTCAGTGATTCTGAAATTGATTTTGAGAGGGGCATTTGCACGGGTGATTTTGAGGTCAACGAAGATATTGAAGATTATGGTCTACCTCCGAACTTATTAAGAAAAATAGAACAAGAAGAGAAACAAGTACTTTCTCATGAGGAACTATTGGAATTGTTAAATTTGGGAAGTAGTGAGGAGATAAAAGAGGTTAAGATCGGGACTACATTGTCGTCATCGATAAAGGGTGAACTCATAGCCTTGCTCCAGGAATATGTAGATGTATTTGCATGGTCATACCAAGACATGTCAGGTTTGGACCCAGACATTGTGGTTCATAAGCTCCCTTTAAGACCAGAGTGCAAGCCAATTCAGCAAAAGTTGAGAAAAATGAAGCTGGACATGCTGTTAAAGGTAAAAGAAGAGGTGAAGAGGTAGTTTGATGCTGGATTCTTAGAGGTGGCAAAATATCCTGAATGGGTGGCAAACATTGTTCCAGTACCAAAGAAGGATGGCAAGGTGCGTATGTGCGTCGATTACCGAGATTTGAGCAAGGCCAGTCCCAAAGATAATTTCCCTTTGCCTCACATTGATACTTTGGTGGATAATACGGTGAAGAGTTCCTTATTTTCTTTCCTGGACAGATTCTCGAGATATAATCAGATTAAGATGGCACCAGAAGATATGGAGAAAATCACATTTGTTACAATATGGGGAACATTTTGCTACAAGGTAATGCCGTTTGGGTTGAAGAATGCTGGGGCAACGTATCAAAGAGCCAAGATGACCTTATTTCATGACATGATGCATAAGGGAATTGAGGTTTATGTTGATGATATGATTGCAAAGTCACAAGAAGAAGAGGAGCATATTGCGAATCTTAGAAAACTCTTTGAAAGACTAAGAAAGTTTCAACTCAAGCTAAACCCAGAAAATGCACTTTTGGAGTCACTTCAGGAAATTGTTGGGTTTTGTTGTTAGCAAAAGGGAAATTGAGATTGATTCGGATAAAGTGAAGGCCATCCAGAATTTGCCACCTCCACGTACTCAAAAAGAAGTAAGAGGTTTTCTAGGGAGATTGAATTACATTGCTCGGTTTATTTCTCAGTTAACCGATAAATATGATCCAATATTCAAGTTACTTAAAAAACGTGATCCAAGAGAGTGGGATGAAGGGTGTCAGATTGCTTTTGAAAAGGTTAAGCATTATCTATCAAACCCACCAGTATTAATGCCATCGGCTCCGGATAAACCGATGATATTGTATCCATCAGTATTTGAGAGATCCATGGGTTGTGTTTTGGGGCAGCTTGATGAGACTGGAAAGAAAGAACAGGCGGTGTACTACCTCAGCAAGAAGTTCACAGATTATGAGTTGAAATATTCATCGATAGAAAAGTTGTGCTGTGCCTTAGCTTGGACCGCTCGGAGGCTCAGACAGTACATGCTTTACCACACGACGTGGTTGATCGCCAAACTAGATCCAATCAAGTACATGTAGGGAGCACCTACTTTGTCAGGGAGGACGGCAAGATGACAGGTTTTGTTGTCAGAATACGACATGTATACGTGAGTCAGAAGGCTATCAAGGGCAGTGCAATGGCTGAATTTTTAGCAAGTCGGGCAGTGGAAGATTATGAGCCGTTGAACTTTGATTTCCCAGATGAAGATTTGATGTATGTTTCGCAAGCGGATGAGGTTCCCTTGAAGAAGAAAGTACGGAAGATGTACTTTGATAGGGCATCTAATGCCATGGGGCACGGAATCAATGCAGTGCTCATATCCCAGAAGAAGATTATTATCCTTTTACTGCCAGATTGGATTTTGATTGTAAAAATAATACTACAGAATATGAGGCATGTACTGTGGGCCTTCATGCTGCCGTAGACAGAAAGATCAAGAAATTGGAGATTTCTAGAGACTCAGCTTTAGTGATATATTAATTGCGCGGAGAATGGGAAACCCGAGACATAAAATTAATCAGATATCGAGAACTCATACTGTGTTTATTGGAGGAGTTTGAAGAAGTAAGTTTCAATTACTTCCCCCTATAAGAAAACTGGATGGCGGATACTCTGGCTACTTTGTCATCAATGTTTAAAGTGAATGAAGGGACGAAAGTTGTGCCGATCAAGATGAGCATATATGAGTCTCATACCCACTGCTTGAGTATTGAAGAAGAAGCAGATGGTCTCCCTTGGTATAACGACATCTTGCAGTACATCAAGAGTCAACAGTATCCAGAACAGGCAACAGAAAACGATAAGAGAACTCTGAGAAGGCTAGCAATGAATTTTGTTCTAGATGGCAAGATTCTCTACAAGAAAGGGAAAGATCAAGTCCTGTTGAGATGTATCGGGTCTGCCGAAGCTCGAAGAATCATGAAGAAAGTCCATAAAGGGATATGTGGTACCCATGCTAATGGTTACATGCTTGCTAAGCAGATTATGAGGGCAGAATATTATTGGCTGACGATGGAAAGAGATTGTATCAGTTATTCCCAGAAATGTCATAAATGCCAGATCTATGCAGATAAGATTCATGTGCCTCCATCGCCATCGCATGTCATGATCGCACCATGGCCATTTTCAATGTGAGGAATAGATATGATTGGGCCTATTACCCCGAAAGCTTCAAATGGACATCGTTTCATCCTGGTGGCCATAGACTATTTCACAAAGTGGGTAGAAGCTGCTTCTTATACGAATGTAACGAAGCAGGTGGTATGCAGATTTGTTAAGAACGAAATCATATGCCGATATAGATTGCCAGCAGGAATTATTTCAGATAATGCTCTCAATCTGAATAATAAGATGATAACAGAGCTATGTATTCAGTTCAAGATCACGCATCAAATTTCGGCACCTTATTGTTCGAAGATGAATGGGGCAGTAGAAGCAGCCAACAAAAATATCAAGAGGATTGTCGAGAAGATGATTGATGTGTACAAGGATTGGCATGAGATTTTGCCTTTTGCTCTTCACGCATATCGCACTTCGGTTCACACATCTACAGGGGCAACACCGTTTTCCTTGGTATATGGTATGGAAGCAGTGTTACCTATTGAAGTTGAGATTCCTTCACTTCGTGCGTTGATGGAGGTTGGCCTAGAAGAGGTTGAATAGGTTAGAGCTCATTAGGAACAGCTAAATCTCATCGAGGAGAAAAGATAGAAGGCAATTTGTCATGGGTAGTTGTATCAGAAAAGGATGATTCGAGCCCATAACTAGAAGGTTCGACCCAGACAGTTGCGAGAAGGAGAGTTGCTACTAAGGAAAATTCTCCCCATAGTGAAGGATCCACGAGGAAAATGGGCTCCAAATTGGGAAGGACCTTATGTGGTAAAAAGAGCTTTTTCTGGAGGAGCATTAATTCTAACTCGGATGGACGGGGATGATTTTAGACATCCCGTGAATGCTGATGAATTGAAGAAGTATTATGCTTAAAAAAAAAAGTGATGCTATGCACATGGGAATTCCAATGATTCCAAATATAGAAATGGAAATTCTATATATCTATATCCCCTGATAATTGTTTTTCAAAGAGAATATTCATGCATGGTGTGACAAATGGCCATCTTTCATATTCCCTTCACTAAGAAGAAATTATCCCTTATTACCCTTTTGAGCCTTAGGAATTATTTCTTTCGTTGAACCCTGATCAAGGATCACCCTCTATACTGGACGGCAAATACGAGGAAAAATAATCAAAATCATGGCAAAAAAAAGAGAGCCATTGGAAAATGGAAATCAAAGAATGGCAAATGAAAGCCAGCAAAGAAAGAAAAAGATTAAAAAAAAAGAAAAGAAAAGTCCAAAAAGGGGACAAATGTCTCAAGAATGAATTCTCCTCAGGAAATGATCCGTTATCCAATTACCCTTAAACACATTTTGGGCCTATTTGTGACCTTTCCTTCTAAACCCGAAACTTGGCCTAAATTACGTACTTTAAAAGTCCATTTTGATCAAGCATGGCTATTTAATTTGAAAGGTTTTTTCTCAGAATTCATCCCATCTTTTGAATTGACATTTTTCCTTGGAAGCATTTAGAGCTCTCAGATGCGTGGTAGAATATAAAAAAAGGAGAGGTTTAAGCTGAAAACTCGCAAAAGGACGACTTAATACCGAATGGGGGACACTTGAGTTGAAAACCCGCAAAGGACGGCTCAAGTACTGATTAAGGTTTGAATCAATGCTTCGTGTGAAGGGGGAAAAAGTATTTGAAAATCGGAGAAAAAGGGAACAACTCAGTCTGACGTGACTACGAAAGCCGAGGGATTACCCAAGTAAATTGACTGTTCAAGAGAAATTTCAGATGATTTGAAAAAAGAGGGGTCCAAGATATTCCGCATCCGGGGCATCAACAACCTATAACTTTACATTTGTTTCTTATATCCTTGATATCCACTTTTATCATCTTAAAACATTTTGTTGCAATAAATTTTTGTTACCCCTTTTATGACAATTACTTGTTTCATACTTTCTTTCATACATTTTTGAGATTGCATTTTGTTTGTTATTAAATTGAATGATGATTAGTAAACATAAACTTTTAAAATAAAAAGGAGTTTAAAAGTATTGCTAAGGAATAGATCTAAATCTTAGAAAAAGTTTGGAAACCACTAATTCTGATGGAAAATTCACCAAGAAAAGGAAAACAGTGAATGTGTTAGAGACTCCGCCATGAAGTCAAAAATTTGTGAATTTCAGCGAAGTCAGAAACTGGGACTGTTTGACAAATTATCTTGAGTAAAGGGTTCTTTAAGTGGGGCATCAGTGAACAATTGAAGACTCCATCATGAAGTTGGATAATCTGTGAACCTCAAAGAAACCATGGATTAGAAATCATGACACAATCATTTGACTGCATTCATCCTCAGGAAACATATAAGCATTTGCATAGCATGTCATTCTCATCATTGCATTTAGCTAACATTGCAGGAAACAAGAAAACTTTGGCTTCCCAAATCGAACTCGTTCTGCTTTTCAAATGAGTCAAGCATTGAGACCACCGTCGAGGTATTTCCTTTTGTTTTAAATCGAATTCATTCTGTTTTATCAAATGAATCGAGCCTTGAGACCACCGTCGAGGTATTTCCTTTTGTTTTAAATCGAATTCATTCTGTTTATCAAATGAGTCGAGCCTTGAGACTATCGTCAAGGTATTTTAATCACGGGTAAGGCCTCCGGGCACCGTTTTTAAGACCTTCGAGCACCATTTTTAAGACCTTCGGTTATAATTTTGCAAATCACGGGTAAGGTCTTTGGGAACCATTTTTAAAGACCTTTTGGCACCATTTTTAAGACCTTTGGGCATAATTTTTCATCACAGGTAAGGCCTCCGGGCACCATTTTTAAGACCTTCGAGCATAATTTTGCAAATCACAGGTAAGGCCTCCGGGCACCTTTTTTAAGACCTTCGGACACTATTTTTAAGACCTTCGGGCATAATTTGCAAATCACGGGTAAGGCCTCCGGGCACCATTTTTAAGACCTTCGGGCATAATTTTACAAATCACGGGTAAGGCCTCTGGACACCATTTTTAAGACCTTCGGGCATAATTTTTTCTTTTAAAATCGAACCTGTTTCCTTAAGACGGGTCGAGCTTCGATTAGTCAGGAAATTCAATTTAAGGACAAAATCTTCAATTTATAGCTTTTTAAAAAAAAATAAAAAAAAAATTTGAGGAAGAATGAAAAAATAAAAAAAATGATGAAAAAGAAGAAATGAAAAAAGAAAACCCATTTCCGTTTCTTTCACACGTGATTTCACTAACCATACAAAATTAGTGTTTGTTTATCTTTGCCTGATTCCTGATTCTAAGTAATAGCCAAAGAGGGGCAGCTGTAGACATCTAATTTTGTCCGGACCCCTAAATCAGGTACGTTTTCTTCCTAAATTGATGTTTCAGAATGCTAAAAGGCTTTTCTCATCCTGCAGGTGGTACTCCGAGACATAGTCTAAGAAAGCAGACAAAAAAAGTCAAACTCAAAAAAGTCAACCTCGAAAAAAGTAAATCGCAAAAAAGTCAACCCCAAAAAACTCAACTACTAAAATAGTCAACCACTTTCAAAATCAACATTTGAGGTTCAATTGAAAAATGGTGAAAGAATTTTGATAATCCGAGGTCTACATTGAAAGATATGGAGGTCGGAAGTTGGGTTAAGGAATCTCAATAGAAAAGAAACCCTAGTTTGGGAAATTTGGGGAAAAGTGCTTAAACGATCAAATTGGTCAAAATTGAAGGTTCCAAATGAAATATAAGTACTGACTATGGGTAATGGAGAAGCCACTTGGAAGGAAAACTGATAGAAAAGTCAATTCCGAAGAAAACAAAGAATTAGGGTTTTTTTTGTGTGGATTTCGGTGAAATTTGGAGGAATTACAGAAATGGCCCGATTCAATAGGACTAAGCCCCTAATTGATGAGGAATGATTAAACAAGGATAGCCCAAAGCTCAGTTTGAAGAAAATTTGAAAATCGGACTTGTTTTGAGCAAAATCGATTTTCGGAGGCAAAAGGGCAAAATCGAAAAATATGGGAAAAATAGCAAATGAACTCGAAAAATTCTGAAAATTTATAAATCTCATTCTTAAACCATTTCGAAGAGACTGAATAAAGAAAATCTTAATTCGGAGTTCGTTTGCAAAATGGCCAAATACCGGGTCCCCTATACAGTAATTCAACAAGATAAATCCCGAAAAAAAAAACAAATGAACTCCAAATATTCTGAAAATTTGCAAATCTCATTTCTAAATTATTTGGAAGATATTGGAGAATCAAAATCTTGATTCGGAGTTCGTTTGCAAAATGGCCAAATCCCGAGTCCCTTATGTAGTAATTCAAGCAGATAAATCTCGAAAAAATAGCAAATGAGCTCCAAAAATCATGAAAACTTCCAAATCACATTTTTAAATTATTTGGAAAATATTGGTGAAGAAAAATCTGGATTCGGAGCTCGTTTAAAAAATGGTAAAGTTCGGGTGCATAAAAGGGGCAATTTCAAAAATAAATCCAAAATAAATAGCAAATGGACTCGAAAAATTTTGAAAACTTCCAGAATTCAATTTTCTTATTATTTCAAAAGTATTGAAAAAATAAAATTCGAATTTGGAGTCCTTTTGCTATTTATTTAGGTTCGAGGGGCAAAAAGGTCATTTCATCGAAGAAACCAAAAAGGGCAAATTTGTAACTGATGAAAATATGAAAAAAGAAGGAATTGCTGGGATTTTTCTTCCCTTGGTCAGCCAACATAGAGGAGAAGAAGGAAGCTTTAACAATTTAATTCCTTAGTCATTACCAAGCCACATGCTACCACTAACACCTTGCAAATGGTCTCCCCTTCATCCAATGGCTTAAGTGTCTTGTAGGAAAGTTGAATGCACCATCCAATGGCCAAGTTTAAATGCCAAGGTGACATTTTTATTTTTCATGAAAAGCCCTCATCTAATGGCCAAGAATGGAAGAAAAAGGATGAGCACAATTCATCCAAGGGTAAGCATCCATTTGGTTAAGCAAGGGAGTGCATGTGATTGTCTCTTTTCATCTAATGGCTTAGGTCATCTAAAAGGGCTGAGTACACATGTTGAGGGCTAGATTTAATCTAGAAGATGTCATTTTTATGTTGTCCTCATCCAATGGCCAAGAATGGAATAGCACAACTCATCTAAGGGTAGGCACTCAAGGAGGCAAGCAAGGGAGTGCATAGGATTGGTCCTCTTTTGCATCTAAGGGCTGAGGTTACTACAAGGGCTGAGTACACATCTTAAAGGCTGCTATCAATTGGAAAGATGACATTTTTATGTTGTCATCAAAATATCTTAATCTAAAGACCAAGATTAGAGGAGAAAAAAGTGCAATTTCCATCCAAGGGTGAGAGGCCTTTCGGCCAAGGCTAAAGAGGCGGGTTGGTTTCAATTTTTTCATATGTTTTTTGGCTGAATTCAGTAGCTAATTTATCAAAGAAAAAGGTTTTGAAAGAAAGAAAAAAAAAGGTTTTCAATAGAGATCTTAAAGGTAGTCATCTTTACCAAGCTCTAGCATAGCTTTCTTCTTGTTTTCCATGGTGTTTTCTTGATTTTCTATCTTGTTTTCCTACTACATTTTTCACACAAATAAATTTTTTTAATGTTTACTTAAGTTTTCATCTCTTCTTCTTCATCAAAATGGTGGAAAACAAATTTTTTTACATGGTTTTATGCTTGGCCGAATATGGCATGTTTGCTTGCCTTGGTTTTCTTTTTCTTTCTTCCTTGCATGTTGTTGTGGAAAATGATTTTTAGAAGGTTTTTTTAGAGTATTCTAAGGTTCTGATTTTTTACAAAAGATGAAGCAAAAAGGTTGAAATGGCTACATGATCTTGGTAAGACCAAGTGACCATGGTTAGGGGAGAGGCTATGCCCATTTTTACCTACCATAAAGCTCACCTTAATTTTGCTGTTTAGCATGGTTTATTTTCTGATTTTTTGGAATTTAAATGCTCCATGATCTTGGCAAGACCAAGTGATTATGGTTAGGTGAGAGGCTATGCCCATTTTATACCAACCATGGAGCTTAACTTTCCTTGTTTTATTTACTAGTTTTGCTTGTTATTTGCTTTGCATATCTATGTTTAATTTTATTTATGTTCTTTACATTATTTTTCGTTCTATATTTGTTTCTATATTTCTATTCCATGCTTAATCATTTTTCTTGCACATTCGGGTATTGTGTTCATGCTCATACTGTGCATTTTCTTTTTATGTATCATGTCTTATTTTATAAAAATGTTAGCATTTTTAATAAATTATCATATGGTCATTCGGCTATTCCATGTTAGTATGATTTGCATGTGCATTTTTATCTTGTTTCTTGGCTTGTTTGTATCTCCATCACATGAGTTAGCATATCTTGATATTTAGTATGCCTTGCATGTGCATTTTCATTTTGCTTCTTGACTTGTTTGCATCTCCATGCCATGAGCTTGTACATTTTGATTTTAGTATGCCATATGCTTGTGAAAATGCTATGACAAAATGCCATCATTTGGGGTATATGACCATTCGGCTATTCCATTTAGCATGCCTTACATGTGTTTTTTTTTATCTTGTTTCTTGACTTGTTTGCATATCCATGCCATGAACTTGTACTTTTTGATTTTAGTATGTCATATCTTGTGAAAATGTCATGACATTATGCATCTAGATATGAGTTGTCATGTACTTGTGCCATTTACTAGATAAGATTGCATTAGAGTATCATGTAACTACATTCGGCCTCTTCATGCATCCCTTGCCTTGTCATGCATTTGCATTTTGTTTAGGTAACATGCTTTGCATTATCATATCTTGAAATTGTGTATTAGTTGTTGTTTGTTCCAGCATTGACATTAGTTTCATTGGTCATTGTATGTTCATAGTATTGATATGCATGTTCATTACATTTTAGGTCTAGGCCATGTTGATATTGCCATGCATATTGGGTTTTAAATCATATTGGTATTGCCATGCATTGCTATGATACTTAGGTCTTAGGTTACATTAGCATTTTCATGCATATTCATAACATATTAGGTCCAAGTCACATTTACATTATCAAGCGTTGCATGCATATTGAGTTATGATAGGATTTATTGCCATGCAAACTCATGCTAGGCATTTTAGGTTGTCTTGAATTGTCATGCATTTCCTTTACCATTTAGACCTTTAGACCATGCATTTCATACATTTCATTTGATGTATGTTCATGTATTCCATGTCATTGCCACATGATTTATGACTTAGGCCAATCAATGGCTCAAAGTCATGCTCTCTTGAGCATACTTGTGAAAAATTAAAGAGTTGTCAAATTGATTATTCCACCTTTGTGATTTTTTTACTTAGCCAATTTTTGTCCAAGGTTTCTAAATGTTTTATCTACTGTCCTTAGATCTTTAGGATGATCTCCAAAAATTTCTACTTTGATTTTTGAATGAATTTATCAAAGGCAAAAAATGTGTTTTGACAAAACAGTTTTTTTCACCTAGTACTCGAACTTCTTCGATTTTTCAGGGTAGTCATCTTTAATCAAAAAACTAATCCAATTTTTTCTCGTGTATTTTTACATGTTCTGAGTCTCAAGTATTTGTTTTAGATTTTATTGATTTTTCAAAAATAGGCAAAAAAATTGTGTGTCAAAACTGGACAGTTGAGGCAGATTTGAAATCAATAGAGAAATAATGATTGAATTTGGCTAAGGCATTTAGAGGGGGTTGGTTAGAAGCTTTAGTTACTATCTTAGGGTAGTTTATAAGCCTTTTTAAACTTTAAAAATTATTTTATAAATCTTGGGTTAAGGGTGGTCAAGTCCGGGATTTTAAACTTAGGATATTAGAGCCATTTTAAAAGGGTTTGGTAGGGGTTTTAATCTTCATTCAAGTTTTTCCTCAAAATTGTTTTCAAACAATCACAAAGTTTTGTTCCTTTTTTTTTATAAAATCTAATTTGACATATTTTCCTAAGGTAGCCGGATATCTCTTTAGATATACAGATTTCTTTATTTAGAGGAAAAAATACATTTTCATGCATTGCATTTTCCATGTTCATACATTTTATTTAATATGTGAATTTTGCTATGATATTTTCCATGGTATTATTATTACTTTGATTTACATTTTATAACGTTATATTGTTTGCCATATGATTTTGAATATTTCATGCTATCTTATATCTTTTATTTAGTCATTTATTTTTTGTCACATTATTTAGCATATACTATGTTCATGCATTTTTATTTTATTTTCATGCATATTTTATGATAGCTTTATTTTATGTTTCATGTCATTTCTTGTCACTTAGATCATATTCCATGTCATTTAGGTTACATTATTTAGAATATGCCATGTCATTTAAAATATACCATATCATTTAAAATTGCCATGTCATTTAAATCATTTTATTTCATTTAGAATATACCATGATACTTAGGTTTTTACATTATTTAGAATATACTATGCCATTTAAATTATGTCATATCATTTAGGTTGCATTATATTATCTAGACTTTGCCATATCATTTTATTTATGTCATACATGTTCATGATCATATTGTTAAATGTTTAGAAAAAGATAATGATTTTCAATAAAAATAAAGATATTCCCGAGTTTAAATAATTCATGAGTTCTTTACTGGGTTTGCTAGAGGGAATATCATCAATTATCATTAATAAAGGAACATCTTTCTTTCAAAAAACGAGAATGATTCAAAAAGTTTTCCAAATGAGTAAAAATTTCTATATTTTGCCGATTTTGTCGGGGAATATAGGAAAATTTTGAATTGATAAATTCCGGATCATTTTCAATTAAAAATGGAATTATTTTTCTTAAAATTGGGAATTAACTTGAAATACTAAATTAAAAACCAACTTTTTACCGAGACTTGAGATAACACATGATTAATAAGGTACCGTTTTATACGGGCGTTGTGGGAGTGCTAATCCTTCCCCGCACGCAACCGAGTCCCGAACCCGATTCTTCGATTTTCTCTGGTTTATAACGCAGACTTGAAATTGGTTTTAAAAATGTTTTATTTAATTTTAAAATGTTTTATAAAATCAGTTTTAATAGGTGGCCGATCACACCTTGCTAAAAAAAATTGGTGGCGACTCCATGTCTTTTTACGAGACCGCTTTCATACCCTCGACCTTTTATTTCAATCTAGAGGAATTTAGTCATCTTTTCCTCTGCTTCTATATCCCTATCACTCGAACGGGTCCCCGTGACAGGGATCACGTATCGACATCTCTATCAGTAAGAGGTGGTTGGACTTGCAAGGCTACATCTTTCCATCTATGAGCATATTCTTTGTAGTTTTCATTGACCTCCTTTTTCATATTTTGGAGTGTCAATCGATCTGGAGCCATTTCCAACATATGCTTGTATTGTTTCAGGAATGCCCGGGCTAAGTTTCTCCATGTATTCACTTGGCCTTTTTTCAACTAACAATACCAAACAGATGCCCCTCCTATTAGGCTGTATTGAAAAACATGGATAAGCAATTTCTCATCATACGCGTGCCTCACCATCCTATTACAATATGCAGATAAGTGTGTTTTGGGGTTTTTAAGTCCATCATACTTTTCGAATTTTGAACCCTTGAATTTTGCAGGGATGACCAAATCAGGGATCAAAATAAGCTCTTCTACACTTACTTCATCTTCCACTTTCAACAACTCAAATCCTTTCCTCCAACAGTTGATACTTCTTTTGGGAATCTACCGACTCAGCCCATTCGATTCAACCATTTTCAACTTTTCCTATTCAGCTGGATAATCTAACTTCAGGTTGTTACTGGGATTAAACATATTCTGGCCATCCAACATCATGACCTCATTCTGGCCCTTTTGTGCCTCTAACCCTTCTCTGGCGGTTAAGTTTTCTGTGTATCCCTTTTCCTTGACTATAGTGGATACCAGCTCCATCAATTTAGTCCTCTGATCTCTAGATTCTGCTTCAAATATTGCCACCTGTTCTCGCAATTCTTCTTGTGCCCTTTCCATTCTTTCAATACGGGCAGCTTGTTCATTCTCCATAGCTCCAGCCTGTATTTTAAAAAAAAAATACTCAATACTTTATATACGTCTGATTTGAAATGGAAATTCTTTCAAGGAAACTTAAAGCTAAGCGAATTTTCGTTTTATTCCTCCAAATGTTGACATGATGAATGGGCCATGAATGTCATTTGATGCATGAGAAAAATAAACAAAGTGATGTATGGACATATACAGTGGAAACATGCTGGCCATGTATGTAATAAATGCAATCATGATGCCACCATGATGCAAGCTAAGAATAAACAAATCAACGCATGAATATATGCAATGAATGACTATGTATGTTCCAGATGCATTTTCCAATGAATGACCCTAAGAATGCAACACGATATCAACATAATGCATGTAAAAAATAGACAAATTAATTTATGAACATATACAGAGAAATCATGCTGACTATGTATATAATAAATGCAGTCATCATGTTAACATGATGGATTAATGCATAAGCATATCATGATGACTATGTATGCCATGAAAACCACCTGACGTTACCAAGATGCATGTATGAATGCATGGTATGACAAATAATTAATCGGATGCAAAATGCAAAGGGGAAGATATCACGGAGGAAATAAGAATCAGAGGATCTTAATCATCAATATCTCATAAATATAAGCAGAATTAATTCACTCCCATTCCAATGTTCAAAAAACAGAAATCATATTTACACATCTGATAAATGGTTAAAACTGTCTTTACAAATATTTTATTTTTCCTAGCATCCTAAGGCTATAAAAGCCCGCTACTGAAAAGACCAAAGTCCTATTACATCATGAAAAGCCAACATCAATTTCCCAACCCTATTCGGCTTTCCCAAGTCTTCCATCAATTAATGTCTTTGGATCCAACCACTTGGCATCTATAAGAGACTGCACTTTGTTCTTGAGTGCAGTGCAGTCTTCAATGCTATGTCCAACAATTCCACAGTGATAGTCACATCTTGCATTCAGGTTATACCACTTGGGATATGGTGGTGACAGGGGTTTCAACGGCACACAGGCAACCAAATGATTTCGGATCAACATAGGGAAAAGCTCTTGGTAGCTGATTGGAATGGGATCAAAATGCCTTTGGGTCCTGTTCTTGAGTTGTTTCTTAATCACACACGGTAAGTTGTTTCTTAATCACACACGGCCTAGGAGCTGGGTCATTTGATGGTGGCACTACGGCTCGAACCGAAGTGTTTTCATGGAGAGGTAGCAGAATAGTAAGGCAAGGGTATGGATTTGGACACGGGACCCTTAGAGGTTGCACACTATTCAAAGTTTTTATCCTAGATGTTTGATGAGGTGATTGATGAGGGAAAAAGTATGAACTGCTAATTGGTGGTGAAAGTGTGGGACTCAGGGATACTATATTGGTCATCCAGTGGTCAATTGGACCATGGTAGAGTGGGGATACTAGTTTGTACCTAGAATAGTTTGTAGGGATGGTACAGGATCAGAGGTTTCTATCTCTGGCATCAGGCTCTTCAGTTTAATTTCATCAGTTAAATCCTTATACAATTGACCAGTGTGGGATCCAGCAGAGATAATTCGACCTGGACTCAATGATCTTGATTGTTCTGAAGGCAATGAAGAACCTTGAGAAAACCCCCCTTACTTTTAACAAGATCTTCAACCATTTTTATCAATTTGGCGAGCTGTTCTTTCACCTCCCAAATTTCATGTCCAAATTCCTCTTGATTGCGCTCCACAGCATCCACTCGTTCCTCCCATTCATTCCTCATATCTTCAACCCCTTACATGCAAATGAAATTAACATTATTTTCAAAAAATGCAAATAAATGGACATGCTCTATTCACATATGCATGAATGTGATGATGATTGATGCATTAAATGTACAAGATATGAAAATGTTTGATGGCATGAATTTTCATAATTACAAATGCTTGCATGTTATGCGAGAATGCAAATGAAAAGATCAAAGAAAAGAAGATCCTAACATAATTTTTTTTTCTTCTTCTTTTTATTTTTCTTGAATTTTCTTGACAACTATTTTTTTTTAACATTTTTTCATATTTTTATTATTTTTACCTTACTACTCCATTACAAAAGAATTTTATCATCATTTTCTCCTCATTTTTTATTTCCATTTTTTTCACTTTTTAAAGTGGAAATATTTTTCCATCATCTTATTTCTTTTTTCAAATTCCTGTCAAGAATTTGTTTTTTTAAATAAAAAAAAAAACACAAAGATACTACTTTCCAACATAATTACATAGAAAAAATAGTAAAGCAATAAAAGAATGGAACAATCAATGCAAAGTAAGAAAATTAATGAACATGTGCCCCAACAGTATCTACTTGTTTAGGCATCACGATGCCTTTGGGGCGGGGTATTAAGCTTATTACAGGCGATTTATGTTCATCGTTGCCTGACCTGTAATGCTTATTTAGAATGTAGAAATGAATAGCAAAAGATCGGAAGCATTCCTCCATGTGTTCCTAGCTTTGGGTGCATATAACGAACATCCGGCATGGCTTCGCCTAGGTTCACTATATGAGGGTGAATCAGTTCTAAAGGCCCCGAATTGTTCCTCACTGTTGCCGGTGAAGGCTAGTAAGGCACCCCGATAAAAGCGGGTTCAATTCGTTAGAGTTCATTTCCCCGACTTATGCGGAGGCTATTGCCACACGAAGCGTAGGTACTTTACTTCCACTTAAAGGGACAGAAGTCGGACATAGAGCTCATGTTATGCAAAATGTAAGTGTCGTGTGTGAGGAGGAACAATCAAACCTTTCACTATCTATTCTACAACATCTATCCTAGATACCCCGACAATTTACCGAACAAAGATCAAGAATAGTGTAACGCATTAACCAACAAGCAATTACAATAAACAACATTAAATAACTAGAAAACAATAATAAAATGAATGTGAAAATATATGAACATATTTAAAAATATTTTATTATTTTCAAAACTCTCCTTATTATTGAAAAATGTGGGAATTAAAATTAAATACCAATTAAACCCGACAAAATCGAGACTTTGATAACACACGACTAATTCTAGGTCTCACTCTCTAAAATTCCCTAGTGGAGTCGCCAAGCTGTCGCAACCTAAAAAATAACAAGTCTCATCGCGAGACTTTATACTTGTTAAGCGTGACATTAGAAAAACAGAGGAAAAGTCGACTTAATTCCTCTTAAAATAAAATGAGGATTTGAAAATAACCTCGAAAAAGACATGGAGTCGCCACCAATCTTTTTTGGCTAGGTGTGATCGGCCACCTTAAAATCGATTTTGTAAAATATTTTAAAATTAATTAAAACATTTTTAAAACCAGTTTCAAGTCTGCACTTTAAACCAGAGAAAATCAAAGAAAGTGGGTTCGGGACTCAGTTACGTGCAAGGAAGGATTAGCACCCCCACAACGCCCGTATAAAATGATACCTTATTAATCGTGTGTTATCTCAAGTCTCGGTAAAAAGTCGGTTTTAAATTTGGCATTTTAAATTAATTTCCAATTTAAAGAAAAATAATTCAATTTTAATAGAAAATGATTCAGAATTTACTAATTCAAAATTTTCCTCCATTCCCCGAAAATTCAGCAAAATATAGAAATTTTTATTTATTTAGAAAATTTTCCAAATGATTCGCATTCTAAGAAAGATATTCCGTTATTAATGATAATTGATGATATCCTCCCCGGCAACCCGGAAGAGAACACATGAATTATTTTAATTCAGGAATAACTTTGTTTTATTTAAAATTATTATCTTTTAAAAACATTTAAAAAAATGAATATGAACATGTGTGACATAATATAATTTAAATGACATGAATAACCTAGATATCATAATATATTATAAATGAAATGAATAACCTAAGTGACATAATATATTCTAAATGAAATGAATAACCTATGTGACATAATATATTCTAAATGAAATGAATATAACCTAAGTAACATAACAAATTCTAAATGAAATGAAATATCCTTATATGATCAAAATGACATGAAATGAATATGAAACATAAAATAATATTATCATGAAATATGCATGAAAATAGAAATAATAATGCATGAACATAGTAAATGCTAAATGATGTGACAAAAATAATGACTAAAAAAAACATAGGATAATATAGAATATTCACAACCATATATCAAACAATATAACATCATAAAACATAAATCAAAATAATGACATTATCATAGAAATTATCATAGCATAAATCATATATTATATAGTATGCATGAACATGGAAAAGGCAATACATGAAAGTGTATTTTTTCCTTTATATAAGGAAATCAGTATACCTAAAAAGATATCCGTCTACCTTAGGAAAAGACATCAAATTAAATTTTATAAAATCAAAAATACTTTGTGATTGGTTTGAAAACAATTTTGAAAATTCTTGGATGAAAATGGCACATGGCCAAAAATCCCTTTGAAAAAGGCTCTATTTCCTAACTTTGAAAACCCGGACTTGACCACCCTTGAACCGAGCTTTTTAAAATCATTTTTCAGACTTAAAATGTCTTAGAAACCATCCTAGGAAAGTAGCTAAGGTTCCTACTGAGCCCTCTCTTAATGCCTTAGACAAAACAGAAAATTAATTTTCCTTCAAATTCAAATGTGACTCTATTGTCCAGTTTTAAAACGTGATTTTTTAACCAATTTTAAAAAACTCTAAAAAATATGAAAAAAGTATAGGAGACTCAGAACATGTGTAACCTTCTAGGAAAAAAATTGATTAATTTTTAGAATAAGGATAACCTCTCAGAAAAATCACGAAAGTCAAAACACTAGGTGAAAAACTGTTTAGCCATAAATCATTTTTAAGCCTTTGATAAAGTCATTCAAAAATCAAAATAAAAATATTGGAGACTCCTCTATGGACCTAAAAACAGTAACTAAAATTTCTAAAAATTTGGACAAAAATTGGCTAAGTAAAAAAAATCACAATGGTAGAAAAATGAACTTGACAACTTCTCAATTTTCCACAAGTATGCTCATGTGAGCTTGACTTTAAACCATTGATTGGCTTAATTCAAAAATCAAGTGGTATGGTATGAGATGCATGAACAAACAAAAAATTTGATGTATGAAATGCATGATCTAGAACCTAAATGATATAGGAAATGCATGGCAATTCAATATGACCTAATGCCTAACATGAGTTTGCATGGCAATAAATGCTACCCTAACCTAAATATGCATGAGATGCATAATGATGCCAATGTAACCTAGACCTAAAATGTTATGAATATGCATGTCAATACAAAATTATCCTAATGCCTAGACCTAATATGCTTGAGATGCATGGTAAGGCAAATGTAACCTAGACCTAAAGTGACATGAAAATGCATGGCAATACAAAGTTGTCCTAATGCCTAGCATGAATTTGCATGGCAATAAATGCTACCTACCTAATATGCACGAGAAGCATGGTAATGCAAATGTAACATAGACGTAAAGTGACATGAAAATGCATGGCAATACAAGGTTGTCTTAATGCCTAATATGCATGGGAATATACATGGCAATACAAAGATGTCCTAGACCCAAAACGTTATGAAAATGCATGAAAATATCATGAGCATATAATGACCAAATAAACCTAATACTAATGCATGAACATGGCACAACCAATACACAATCTCATGGTATAATAATGCAAAGCATGGTACCTAAACAAAATGCAAATGCACACACAAAGCAAGGAACACATGTAGAGGCCGAATGGTCAGTAATCCTATGTGAAGAAATGTAGCAAGGTATTAACACAAACACATGGCAAACTAAATCAAAATATACAATATTATGGCATGGAAATGCAAGTATTTCAACTAAACAAGATGAAATTGCACACTCAAAGAAAAAAAGAACATATTGGCCGAATGGTCACTAAACAATCACAGTGAAATCCTAGCTAGACAATAACACAAACACATGGAAGCAGAATAAGCTAGCAAACATGTTAATGCAAACATCGTGACTAACATAACTCATGAACATAGCAATGTCAATATAACAAACACATGGCATGGTCTAAATATATGAACATAAATGGAAGCATATTAAGCAAGTAAACATAAAAAAATGCAAGCATGGTAACCTATACTCATCATGGTCGAATGATCACATATATCTAGCATGATATTTCCACAAACACATGGCATGGTGTATAGCTAAGCTACCACAATCAAGCTAATCTAACACAAGTAAGCTAACCTACCACAACAAATCACATGAAGAAAATCAAACACAAAATCATTTAACAAAAAATGGTCTATTCGACATGATGAAACATGGAGGAAAACTTGCTTTCTTGATTTCTTTAAAAAAACAAAGTAGAAGCTCCTTGGAACTTATTTTAAAAATAATTTTATTTCATAAAAGAGAATAAAATAACAATCAAAATAGCAAAATCATGTCAACAAAGTATGAGAAAACCAGGAAAGAACATAGCTACCTTGCTCTAGCTTTCCAAATCAAGTAGTAGCAAGCCAAAACCTTTCTTTTTCCTTTTTTTTTCTCCTCTTTTTTTCCTTTCTTTTTTCTCTCCTTTTTCCCTTAGCTACTGCCTCTATTCAGCCCCCAAAGCCTTTGAAAAAATCTAAATTCCCCTCTCCCTTAGCCTTGGCCGAATGATGTATAGAATTCTCTAGAATATTGTAGTTTTTTCCTAACCAATTTTGATCCAATGGCCCTTAATCCAAGATGCTTTTTATGAAAAATTCAAACCCTTAGATCTAATCAGCCCCTAACTAATATTATGTCATGAATATGATGTCATGAATATGATGTCATAAATATGACATCATCATTCTTCATGCATTGGTCCATGTGTCACAATTGCAAAGGCTTGATTAAGAAAAATAACTACCTTCCTATCCATTCTTGGCCCTTACATGCAAGAGCTTAGCAAAATCACTCTCTAACATGGGCTTGGCCGGCTGACCCTTGGAATTCCAGCCTAAACTCCAAATTTTAAAAGCCTTATTCGATTTCTTCGGTAAAATGACCTTTCTGACCCCCAAACCAAATTAAACAGAAAATGGACTCCAAATTCAAATTTTATATTTACAATACTTCCTAGATAATAAAAAATTGAAATATGGAAGTTTTCATAATTTTTGGAGCCCATTTGCTATTTTGTTTGGATTTATTTCCAAAATTACCCTTAATACACCCAAACTTTTACTATTTTTCGAACGAGCTCCAAATCTGGATTTTTCTTCACCAATCTCTTCCAAATAATTTAAAAGTGAGATCTGTAGATTTTCAAAATTTTCTGAGCTCATTTGCTATTTATGAGGGATTTATCTTTCTGAATTTCAGCTTAGTGGGCCCGAAATTTGACATTTTGCAAATGAACTCCGAATCCAGATTTTTCTTCGCCAATCTCTTCCAAATAATTTGAAAATAAGATCTAGAAGTTTTCAAAATATTCTCAGCTCATTTGCTATTTTTTCGAGATTTATCTTCTGAAATTTTCAGTTGAGTGGGCCCGAAATTTGACATTTTGCAAATGAACTCCGAATCAGGATTTTTCTTCGCCAATCTCATCCAAATGATTTAAGATTGAGATTCGAAAGTTTTGGAATTTTTGGAGCTCATTTGCTATTTTTCCCGAATTTTCCAATTTGCCCTTTTGTCTCCAAAGCCCGATTTTGCTCAAAACAAGTCTGATTTCAAGATTTTCTTTTTCTATACCTTTTTTATATATTGAATTGGAGTTGGTCAAAAAAGCCCAATTTTTACGACCAAATTCCCTTTCGTTTTGATTTTTCCTTTTTTCCTCCAATCAGCTCTTTTCTCGGAATTACTTCAAACTGAGCCTTAAGCTAACCCTTATTTACTCACTCCTCATCTATTAGGGGTCTTACCGAATTGGGCCATTTTTCAATTTTCCCCAATTTCACCAAAATCCACCAAAAACCCTAATTCTCGGTTTTCTTCCAAATTGACTTTTCCTTTAGTTTTGCCTCCAAATAGCTCTCCATTACCCGTTGTCATTGCTTATATTTCATTTGGAACCTCCAAATTCGACCGATTTGATCGTTTAGGCACTTTTTTGAACTAGGGTTTCTTTTCTAATTGAATCTCTGTAACCCATATTCCGGACTCCATAACTTTTGTTGTAGACCTCAGATTATCAAAATTCTTTCACCATTGTTCAATTGAACTTTGAATCTTGATTTTGAATATGGGTTGACTTTATCAGTAGTTGACTTTTTTGGGTTAATGTTTTCTTGGTTGACTTTTTCAAGATTGACTTTTTATGTCTGCTTTCTTAAACTAAGTCTCAGAGTATCACCTGCAGGATGAGAAAAGCCTTTTTGCATTCTGAAACATCACTTTAATAAGAAGATTACCTGATTTAGTGGTCCGGACAAAATTAGGTGTCTACAAATGCATTAATTATTCTCGAAAATCCCATAAATGCTAGATATATGCCGACAAGATTCATGTGCCACCGTCATCGCTGTATGTCATAAAGGCTCCATGGCCATTTTCGATGTGGGGAATGGATATGATCGGGCCCATTGTCCTGAAAGTTTCGAGCAAACACCATTTTATCCTGGTGGCCATAGATTACTTCACAAAATGGGTAGAAGCAGCTTCTTATGCCAATGTAACAAAATCAGTGGTGTGTAAATTTGTTAAGAAAGAGATTGTGTGCTGATATGGACTTCCAGAAAGAATAATTTCGAAAAATGCTCTCAATCTAAACAATAAGATGATGAGGGAAATGTGTACCCAGTTCAAGATCAAGCATCATAATTCAGCGCCTTATTGTCCGAAAATCAATAGGGCAGTAGAAGCAGCCAATAAGAACATCAAGAAGATTGTTGAAAAGATGACTGATGTGTACAAAGATTGGCATGAGATCTTGCCTTTTGCTCTCCACACATATCGTACCTCGGTTCGCACATCTACGGGTGCCACGCCGTTTTCTCTGGTATACGGATGGAGGCAGTGCTGTCTATTGAGGTTGAAACCCCTTCACTTCGTGTCTTGATGGGAATGGGCCTAGAAAAGGCAGAATGGGTGAGAGCTCGTTATGAACAGTTGAATCTCATTGAGGAGAAAAGGCTGAAGGCAAGTTTCCATGGGTAGATGTATTAAAAATGATGATCTGAGCCCATAACAAAAAGGTTCACCCCAGGCAGTTTCGAGAGGGAGAGTTGGTATTACGAAAAGTTCTCCCTATTGTGAAAGATCCTCGTGGAAATGGGCTCCAAATTGGGAAGGACCTTATGTAGTGAAAAGAGCTTTTTATAGAGGAGAATTGATCTTAACTCAGATGGACGGTGATGACTTGAGAAATCCCGTGAATGCCGACGAATTGAACAAATACTATGCTTGAAGAAAAAAAGGAAGAAAAAAGAAAAAAGGAGAAAGAAAAAAGAAAAAAGAAAAAAAGAAAAAAAGAAAAGTGTGATACTGTGCATATGAGAATTCAAATGATTCCAAATGTAAGAATGAAAATTCTATTTATCTATTTCCCCTGAGGATTTCTTTTCAATGAGAATATTCGTGCTTGATATGAGAAATGGCCATCTTTCATATTCCTGTCACTAAGAAGAGATTATCCTAGTCACCCCTTTGAGCCTTAGGAATTCTTTCTTTCTTTGAACCTTGATCAAGGATCACTCTCCACACTGGGGGTAAATGCGAGGAAAAATCTTCTTAAAAAATCATGGCGAAAGAAGCCATTGAAAACAAAAAGAAGAAAAAGACACAAAAAAATGTGTGAAAAAGAATGGCAAATAAAAGCCAAGAAAGAAACAAAAATAAAAAATTCAAAGGAGAAAAGTCCAAAAAGGACGAATGCTTCGAAAATGAATCCGCCTCATGAAATGATCCATGATCTAATCACCCTTAAACACATTTTGGGCCTATTTATCCTTTCTTTCTAAACCCGAACCTTGGCCTAAATTACGTGCTTTTAAAGCCCATTTTGATCAAGCTTGGGTATTTAATTTGAAGGGTTTTTCTCAGATTTCATCCCCATTTTTTGGAATTGTCATTTTTACCATGGAAGCATTTAGAGTTCTCAGATGCATGGTGGAACACACAAAAAAAAATGGATGTAAAAGGAGAGGTTTAAGCTGAAAACCTGAAAAGGGCGACTTAAAACCGAACAGGGGACACTTGGGTTGAAAACCCGCAAAAGGCGGCCCAAGTACTGATCAAAGAATAAATCAATGCTCCGTGTAAAAGGGGGAGAAAGAATCAAGAATTCAGAGAAAAGGGGTAAAGCTCAGTCTAAAGCAACAGTGAAAGCCGAGAAGTCACCCAAGCAAATGGCTTGTTCAAAAGATATTTCAGAGAAACTAAAACAGGAAGGGTCCAGGATTTTCTGAGTCAGGGGCATCTATCCTTTCTCCTTTGTATTTTCCTTTTAATCCTAGATATTCATCTTTGTTATCTAAACCTTTTTGCAATGAACTCTTGTTGGCCCTTTCATGGCATTTGGCTATTTCATACCATCTTTCATACATGTTGTGATGCATTTGGAGTTATCAAATTGAATATTGGTTAGTAAACATAAAAATCTTTCAACAAAAGGATTTCTTTGCATTACTGTGGAGAAGATTTAATTTTTGAAGAGGTTTGGAAAGCACTAAAATTTGGAGAAACTCGCGGCAATCCATAATGCTGAAAAGCTCATCAAGTGGGGCAAACATTGGATAGATCAAACACATCAATCCATGATACTGAAGGACCCATCGAGAAGGGCAAACCATGGATAAGTTGGAAGCACCGTCACAAAGTCAAAAAACTTGTGGATCACGGTAAATCCATAGAGAGAAGCTCATCCAGTAGAGCAAACCATGAATAGGTTGAAGACACCGTCACAGAGTCAGGAAAATTGTAAGTCTTACTCATCAAGTAGAGCAAACAGTGGAGTTGAAAAGATTCGTGAACCTCAATAAATCATGGATTAAAACTTATAACACAATCATGTAATTGCATTCATCCCTAGGGAACATGCATCTTACAAATATTTGCAAAACCTATCTTCAACATCACTGCATTTGACTAACATTGCAAGAACCATGTAAAGTTTTCTTTCTTAAGTCCAACACAGCTGGCACAAAAGGAAGCAAGACATCCAAATTTTCCTGGACAAGACAACCATATTTCTTAGACAATACATCCAAATTACCCTGGACAAGACAACCAGACTTTTCGGACAAGACATCCAAGTTTTTAAAGAAATCAAACTCATTTTCTTAAGACGGGTCGAGCCTTCATTAGTCAGGGAACTCAAGTTAAGGACAAATCTTATTGTTTTAGTCAAAGCTGCACCAAGATGAGACAAAGCTACACCAAGATAAGGTAAGGCCCCAGAATCTCCCCCGAGGTATGGTCTTCTCTTGCAAATCGAACTCGTTTCCTTAAGCCGAGTCGAGCCTTGATTAGTCAGGGAACTCAATTTAAGGACAAATCTTATTATTTTAGTAAAAGATGCACCAAGATGAGGTAAGGCCCCGGGATCTCCGCCGAGGTATTGTCTTCTCTTGCCTTAAATAGTCAGGGAACTCAATTCAAGGACAAATCTTTTTTTATTTTTTATTTTTACAGTTTACAATAAAAAATGAAAAGAAAATTCAAAAAGTGATAAGTAAAAAAGAATTCTCCCTTTATCCTACCAGTGATTTCACTAACCAGACAACATTATTGTCTATTTTATCTTTGCCTAATTGCTGATTCTCATCAATAGTCAAAGAGGGGCAATTGTAGACACCTAATTTTGTCCGGGTCCCCTAAACCAGGCAAATTCTCTTTTCAACTTCCCGAAACGCAAAAAGATTTTCACCATTCCACAAATCGGTCTCCAAGGCTTCACGTACATCAACACAAAAAGTCAACTCAGAAAAAGTCAACCCTAAAAAAATGAACCCCAAAAAATTGTTCTCGTATTTTTGATAATCGAAGGTCTACAACGAAAGATAGAGAGTTTGAAAGACAGGTTGCAAAAATTCAGTGTAGGGGAATACCTAATTGTGCAAATTTAGGGAAATGTACGAAAACGATCAAATTGGACGAAATTAGAGGTTTTAAATGGAATAAGGTCAATAACTATGGATATTGGAAGGTCCGTAAGAATTGGTTTGAAGTGAAAAACAAAAATAAGGATTTAATGAATAAATAAGAAATTAAAAAATTTGGGGAAAACTGCAGAGATGGCCCGGTTCGGTGAAATTGAAGCCCCCAGTTGATAAAGGATAAATAAACAGAAATATCCCAAGTCCCAGTTTGAAGTGGATCCCAAGGAAGAGCCAGTAGGAGGAAAAACAAAAATACGAGAACAATTCCCAATATTGAAAAGGGGAAAACTAAATCGGAGAGGAATTCAATCGTAAAAATTGGGCGTTTTCGGTCGAACTCCAATTCAATTTATGACAAAGGTAGTGGAAAAAGAAAATCCGAAAATTGGACCCATTTTGAGTAAAACTAAGGTTTCGGGGGTTAAAGGGCAATCTTGGAAAATTCGAGAAAAATAGAATCCGAGCTCGAAAAATTATGAAAACCTCTAGATTTGAGTTTTATAATTTATGGAAGGAATTGGAGAAGAAAAATCCGGATTCGGAGCTCAAATGAAAAAAGACAAAGTTCGGGAGCACTAATCCAAAATTCCAAGAGAAAATTCCGGGAAAAATAGAAAATGAGCTCGAAAAATTATGAAAACTTCCAGATTTGAATTTTATATTTTATGAAAGGGATTGGAGAAGAAAAATCATGATTCAGAGCTCAAATAAAAAAAGGCAAAGTTCGGGTGCACTAATCCGAAATTCCAAGAGAAAATTCTGGGAAATATAGAAAATGAGCTCGGAAAATTAAGAAAACTTCCATATTTGAATTTTATATTTTATGGAAGGGATTGGAGAAGAAAAATCCAGATTCGAAGCTCAAATGAAAAAGGCAAAGTTAGGGTGCACTATCCCGAAATTTCGAGAAAAATAGGAAACGAGCTTGAAAAATTATGAAAACTTCCAGATCTGAGTTTTATATTTTTTGGAAGGGATTGGAGAAAAATCTAGAATCGAAGCTCATTTGGAAAAAGACAAAGTTTGGGAGGCACTAAACCGACTTTAGAGAAAAATTCGAGAAAAATAGAGTTCGAGCTCGAACAAATATGAAAACCTCCAGAACTGAGTTTCATATTGGATGGGATGAATTGGAAAAGTAAAATCCGAAATTGGGGTCCATTAGCAATTAAATTAAGTTTGGGATCCAAAATATAATTTTACCGAAGAAACAGAAAAGGGCCATTTTGCAAATGGCCATGAAATTTCCGGGCCATTTTCAACCAGCAGCTAATTAAAGAGGGAGTGTGATCTTCATAAATCAAATGGCCAAGGTTGAATAGCAAGATGAGATTTTTAAAAGGACAAGATTCTCCACTACTTTGCCTACATGGAATTTTAGGCCAATGGGAGGTCTCCAAATTGAAAAGCCATGTGAAGAGCATGTGGAAGGCTATGAGATGATGCCAAGTAGGATTAAAAATGTCACCTAGGAAGATATTCAATAGCAAGCCATGTGATCTTGACAAGTGGCCTAGATATTTTGTAGAGATAGGAGACAAGAATAATCTAGGCGGCATTGTTGGCCAATGGGAGGCTAGGAAACCCTTAATTTAAGGGAAGCATCATGCAAATAGGGGACAAGCACCCAAATTTTAAGGAAAGCATCATGCAAGGAGGGGATATTTTTCAGCCATGTGGCAAAGATGTTGGAGGAGCATGTGAAGCATGATCAAGAGCAAAAAAATAAAAGATACACTCTCACACTATATAAAGGGAGTAGGCCAAAGCAATGGAAGGGGGGATTCATTTTTTTCTTAAGGCATTTCATTAAAATCTTGAGAGAAAAGGAAGAAGAAAAAGAAAAGAGAGGAGGAGAGGAGAATTTGGAAATCTTGATTTGGAAAGCAATAGCTAGGTAGCTATCACCTCCCTTTTTTTTCTTTAATATTTCATTGATATTGTGGTTCTTTTCTTCTCTTTTTGTTCATGTGATTTGTTAACTTTTTGCTGAATAAAAAGATTTTCAAAAATAAATTTTAAAGGTTTTCTATCCTTCATTCATCATTCTTTATCAAATAATCAGGTTGACAAAAATTTTTACATGTTTTTTGCATTTAGCCGAAACTTAAGAGAGGTTTTTGTGCTTGTTCTTGCTTGATCATTCTTGCTTGTGTGTTTGTTCATATTTTTAACTCATGGTTGATTCATTGTCATATGATTGTGGGCTGTTAAAATCATGCATTTCATGACATTTCAACTAGGTTTTTGGCCAAGATCAACCAATGATCTCAAGCCAAAAATCCCTTGCCTCTACTAGTTGAGAGAGTGATATTTTAGATTGGGTATTCTGACTTTTGGATTTTTTTTCACTACTCATCCATGGTCAAAATAAAATTATTTTTTCACTACATGCATTAGTCATTTGGAGCATACCATGGTATTTTTTAAAATATTTTTACATTTTTTATCATGTTTAAAAAAATGGCTTTTGACAAAGCAGTTTTTAACCAACTATTCTGACTTTGGTAAAACTTAGGTCATGGTATCCTTTGTCCAAAAATTAAGCTTATTTTTTCCCATGAGATAAACATGTTCTAGGTCTACATTAATTTTTACAGAATTTTTTGAAAATTTTTAGAAGGGTAAATAAATAGATTTTCAAAACTGCTTGTAAGAGTCAGAATTGTTTTTAGGAACATATGATCTTTTGTTTTTGTTAGGATGCAAAGAGGGGGCTGATTTGGGACATTGGTTACTATCTTAGGTTGATTTCCATGTCATTTCAAGAATAAATTTTGATTTTATAAAAGTCGGGTCAAGGGTGGTCAACTCGGGTTTCAAAACTAGAAATAAATAGAGCTTTTTAAAAGGGGGGTTCGGCCATTAGGCTTTTTTTATCCAAAAAAATTCCAATTATTTAAATCCAAGCCTAAAGTATTTCGATTTTGAAAATCCGATTTAAGTCTCTTTTAAAGGTAGTCAAATACCTTTTCAGATATACGGATGTCATTACTTCAAGGAAGAAATTGATTTTCATGCATTGCATATTTAAAAATGTCTTTACTTAATCTGGCATAAAAACGTATTTTTCGGTTTCCTAAACATTTGGCCAGAATTAGTTCCCAATCTTTGCCGGGTTTGTCGGGGACGTTAGGAAATTATTCAACGCACGTGTTTATACAATCAAAATACGTGGTTTTTGTAGACATCTAATTTTGTTCGGGCCCCCTAAACCAGGCAAATTCTCTTTTCAACTTCTCGGAACGCAGAGAGACTTCCACCATTCCACAGATAGGTCTCCAAGACTTCATTTCTGAGGTCAACACAAAATGTCAACTCAGAAAAAAGTCAATCCCAAAAATTCGACCACTAAAAAAGTCAACCATCAGTCAAAATCAAGATCCGAAGTTGAATTGAATAATGGTAAAGGAACTTTGGTAATCCGAGGTCTACAACGAAAGATATAGAGTTCAGAAGATAGGTTGTGGAAATTCAGTGTAGACCTAATTCAACAAATTTGGGGAAAAGTGCGTAAACAATCAAATCGGACGAAATTGGAGGTCCCAAATGGAATAAGATCAATAACTACGGATATTGGAAGGTTCAATTTTGGAAACGAAGTTAAAGGAAGGTGTAGTTTGAAGAAAAATAAGGATTTAATAAGAAATTCAAGGAATTGTGGAAAATTGCAGAGATGTCCCGATTCGGTGAAATTGAAACCCCTAGTTGATAAAGAATGAATAAACAAAAATAGCCCAAGGCCCAGTTTGAAGTGGATCCCGAGGAAGAGCCGGTTAGAGGAAAGTTGGAAAAACGAGAAAATCCCCAGTATTGAAAAGGGGAAAACTAAATCGAAGGGGATTTCGATTGTAAATTTTGGCTTCTTGGATCAACTCAAATTCAATATATGACAAAGGTAGTGGAAAAGGAAAATTCAAAAATCGGTCCGAGAAAAATATTGGAACCCCTTTTTGAGTAAAACCGAAATTTTGGAGTTTAAAGGGCAATATTGGAAAATCCGAGAAAAATAGGTCCCGAGCTCAGAAAATTATGAAAACTTCCAGATTTGAATTTTATATCGTATGGAAGGGATCGGTGAAGAAAAATCCAGAATCGATGCTCGAATGGAAAAGGCAAAGTTCGGGTGCACTACCCCGGAAAATCCAAAAGAAAATTTTGGGAAAAATAGGAAACGAGCTCATAAAATTATGAAAACTTCGAAATTTGAGTTTTATATTTATTCGGAAGAGATTGGAGAAAGAAAATCCAGAACGAAGTTCAAATGAAAAAGGGCAAAGTTCGGGTGCATTAACCCGAAATTCCAAAATAAAATTTCGCGAAAAATAGTAAACGAGCTCAGAAAATTATGAAAACTTCCAAGTCTGAGTTTTATAATTTTTGAAAGAGATTGATGAAGAAAAATCCGGAATTGGAGCTCAAATTAAAAAGGCTAAATGTGGGAAGCACTAAACCAAAACTTTAGAGAAAATTCCAGGAAAAATAGAGAATGAGCTCGAAAAAATGTGAAAACCTCTAGAACCAAATTTTATATTGGATGGGATGAGTTGGAAAAGAAAAATCCAAAAATTGGGGTCCATTTGCAATTAAATTAAGTTTGGGAGCCAAAATGCAATTTTACCAAATAAATCAAAAATAGCCAATTTGTAAAAAAAAAAGGTTGAATGGCCTTGAAATTTCCAGGCCATTTTCAGCCAGCAGCTGATCAAGAGGAGGGAGTGTGATCATCATCGATCCAATGGCCAAGGATGGATAGCAAGATGACATTTTTACAAGGACAAGATTCTCCACTACTTTGCCTACATGGCATTTTGAGCCAATGGGAAAGCTCCAATTTGCAAAACCATGTGAAGGCAAGGAGATGATGCCAAGTAGGATTAAAAATGCCACATAAGAAGATATTTTAATAGGAGGCCATATGATCTTGACTAGTGAACAAGATATTTTGTAGAGACAAGGGGACAAGAATTATCTAGGTGGCATGGTTGGCCAATGGGAGGTTAGAATTCCTTATTTTTAAAGGAAACACCATGCAAATAGGGGACAAGCTCCCTATTTTTAAGGAAAATAGGCATTTAGGGGGAACATTTTTGGCCATGTGGCAATAGATGTTGGAGGAGCATGACAAGGGTAAAAAAATAAAAGCCACACACTCCCTATATTATACAAGGTAGTTGGCCATAGTGAGAGAAGGAAGGGGATTAATTTTTTTTTCTGTAAGGCATTTTCATTCTTGGGAGAAAAGGGAGAAGAAAAAGAAAAGAGAGGAGAAAATTTTGACAACTTTGATTTGGAAAGCAAAAGCTAGGTAGCTACCTCTTCATTTCTTCTTCTTTAATTTTATTTCTTTTTTTTTTTTTTTTTTTTTGATGTTGTGATTCTTTTTCTCCTCTTTTTGTTCATGTGATTTGAAATTTTTTTGATGAATAAAAAGGTTTTCAAAAATAAATTTGAAAGGTTTTCTAACCTTTATTCTTCATGCTTTATCAAATAACCAAGTTTTGACCATATTTTTTTTTTTACATTTCTTTGCATTAGCCGAACCTACCGGGATTTTGTGCTTGTTCTTGCTTGATATTGCTTGGTTGGTTGTGTTCATCTCTTGACTCATGATTTATCTATTGACATATGATTGTGGGCTGTAAAATCATGCATTTCATGACATTTCAACTAGGATTTTGGCCAAGATCAACCAATGATCTCAAGCCAAAAATCCCTTGTCTCTACTAGTGGAGAGAATGATAGTTTAGATTGGGTATTATGACTTTCAGATTTTTTTTCACTACTCATCCATGGTCAAAATAAATTGATTTTTTTAATGTATGCATTATTCATTTAGAGGATGCCATTATATTTTTTTCATGATTTTTCGATTTTTTATCATGGTTGAAAAAATGGTTGTTAACAAAGCCATTTTAACTCACAGTCTTAACATTGGTAAAAATTCGGTCATAGTACCTTTGCTCCAAAACTTAAGATGATTTTTTTCCATGAAGATCAATATGTTTTAGGTCTGCTCTAATTTTTTCAGAATTTTTTGAAATTTTGTAGAAGGGTAAAAAAATAGATTTTCAAAACTTCCAGTAGGAGTCATATATGTTTTTGAGAAATAACAATTTTTTGTTTTTGTTTGGATGCAAGGAGGGGGCTGATTTGGGACCTTAGTTACTGTCTAAGGTTAATTTCCAAGTCATTTCAATCATAAAATTTGATTTTATAAAAGTTGGGTCAAGGGTGGTCAACCCGGATTTCAAAACTAGGAAAATAGAGCCTTTTAAAGGGGGTTCGACCATGAGGGCATTTTCATCCAAAAATTCCAAAAAATTTTAAATCCGAGCCCAAAGTCTTTCTATTTTCAAAATCCAATTTAAGTATCTTCCTAAGGTAGTTGGATACCTTTTTAGGTATACGGATGTCCTTACTTCGAAGAAGAGATACATCTCTATGCATTGCATTTTTAAAATGTTTTTACTTAATTTGTTATAAAAAAAAAACGTATTTTCAGTTTATTAAACATTTGGCGAGAATTAGTTTCGGGTATGTCGGGGAGGTTAGGAAATTATTCAATGCACATGTTTATGGAATCAAAATGTATGGTTTTCGTTTTACTCGGAATCATGTAAGTATTATATGAAAGAATTATTATTTTCCAAGCTTTGCCGGGTTTGCCGGGGAGTACGGTAACATTTTCCGACATATGCCATTTATGTGATTCCTCACATGGAAAATTAATTCCATGATCATGCATGTTCCATGATGTTTACATTTGTCATTTTAATTATGCATTTTTCATGTTCATGCATATTCCATGACATTCAATTTTTGCTATCTTAGTCATGCAAATCCTATATCGATGAATATTCCATGTTGATGTCATTTTATGTTCATGTTGCCTTTATTAGATTTTACCATATCTAGCATGCCATGTCATTCATTCTCATACCATGTCATCCTGGATTCTACCATGTCATTCATTTCCATGCCATGTCATCTAGATTATGCCATGTCATTCATTCATATGCCATGTCATCTAGATTATGCCATGTCATTCATTCACATGTCATGTCATCTAGATTATGTCACGTCATTCATTCACATGCCATGGCATTCATTCACATGTCATGTCATCTAGATTACGCCATGTCATTCATTCACATGTCATGTCATCTAGATTATGCCATGTCATTCATTCATATGTCATGTCATCTAGATTATGCCATGTCATTCATTCAAATGCCATATCATCCATATGCCATGTCATTCATTCACTTGCCATTTCATCCATATGCCATGACATTCATTCTCATGCCATATCATTCATGTGCCATGTTACTCAAATGCCATATCATTCATTCACATGTCGTGTCATTTAATTTATTCCATGTCATTCATTCACATGCCATGTCATCCAGATTATGCCATGTCAATTCATTCACATGCCATGTCATCTAGATTATGCCATTTCATTCATTCACATGCCATGTCATCTAGATTATGCCATGTCATTCATTCACATGTCATGTCATCTAGATTATGCCATGTCATTCATTCACATGCTATGTCATCTAGATCATGCCATGTCAGTCATTCACATGCCATATCATTCATTCACATGTCATGTCATTTAGTTTATGCCATGTCACCATTTGCTCATGCCATGTCATTTGCTCCATGTCATCCATAGTTTAGGTGATATATATGTTATGTCATTCATGTTCATGCTATGTCATCCTTATGCCATGTCATTCATATGCCCTGTCATTTTGTTTGCCATGTCGATTTCATTCACATGACATTCATTCTCATGCCATGTCATTCATATGCCATGTCTGTCGCAATCTAAAAAATAGCAAGTCTCATCGCGAGACATTACTCGTTAAGTGTGACATTGGGGTAACAGAAGAAAATATGACTTAATTTCTCTTGAAATAACATGAGGTTTTGAAAACAATCTCGAAAAAGAAATGAAGTTGCATCCAATCTTTTTTTGGCTAGTTGTGATCGACCACCTATTAAAACCGGTTTTGTAAAACATTTTAAAAACCAATTTCGAAGTCTGCGCTTTTAAACCAGAGAAATCAAAGAAACGGGTTCGGGAATCGGTTACGTGTGGGGAAGGATTAGCACCCCCACAATGCCCATATAAAATGGTACCTTATTATTCATGTGTTGTCTCGAGTCTCGGTGAAAATCGGTTTTGAAATTAGCATTTAAAAATAATTCCCATATTAAAGAAAAATAATCCCATTTTTAGTCGAAAATGATCCGAAATTTATTAACTTAAAATTTCCCTATATTCCTCGGCAAACCCAGCAAAACATAGAAATTTTTATTTATTTAGAAATTTTTTGAATAATTCTCATTTTTGAAAAAAAGATATTCTTTTATTAATGATAATTGATGATATCCTCCCTAGAGAACTCGACAGAGAACTCATGAATTATTTTAACTCGGGAATATCTTTATTTTTATTGAAAATCATTATCTTTATTAAAAACATTTTAAAAAGATGAATATGAATATGTAAATTATTACTAATGACATGGAAAAAGATGACATAGCACAATCTAGATGACATAGCATAATCTAAATAACATGGCAAAATCTAAATGACATAGTATAATTTAAATGACAGGGCATAATTTAAATGACATGGCAATAGAATTAATAACATGACATGATAAGAAACATAAAATAACATTATAATAAAATGTGCATGAAAATGAAAAAAGGCAATGCATGAACATAATAAATCCTAGATGATATGGTAAAATAATTAATGACTAGGCAAGAAGCATAGAATAACATAAAATATCCATAACCATATAACAATCAATATAACATCATGAAATCTAAATCAAAGCAATGACATCATTATAGAATATTCATAGAAAAAATTATATATCATAGAATATGCATGAACATGGAAAATACAATACATAAAAGTGTATTTTTTCCTTTAAATAAGGATATCCGTATACCTAAAAAGATACCCGACTACCTTAGGAAAAGACTTAAATCAGATTTTCTAAATCAAAGATACTTTGTGATTGGATTGAAAACAATTTGAAAATTTTTGGATGAAAATGGCACTATAGCCGAAACTTTCTTTTAAAAAGACTCTATTTTCCAAAATTTGAAAACTCGGGTTTACCACACTTGACCCGACTTTTATAAAATCAAATTTTATGATTAAAATGACTTAGAAATTAACCTAAGACAGTAGCTAATGTCCCAAATCAGCCCCCTCTTAATGCCTTAAACAAAATAGAAAATTATTAATTCTCAAAAACAAATCTGACTACTCCGACCAGTTCTAAAACGTGATTTTTTTACCCTTCTAAAAAATTTCAAAAAAATCTAAACAAATCATGGGAGACTTAAAACATGTAGACCTCTATGGGAAAAAATCATCTTAATTTTTGGAGCATGGGAACTATGACCGAATTCACCAAAACAGCAAGTTATCAATTCTAAAAAAAACAGCTCTGACTCTCACAGACAGTATTGAAAACCTATTGTTTTGCCCTTTTAGAAAATTTCAAAAAAATATGAAAAATTGTGGAAGACTTAGAACATAGTTATCTGCATGGAAAAAAATCAGCTTAATTTTTGAAGCATGGGAACCAAGAAATTTTATCAAAGTCAGAACAGTAAGTTAAAAACTGCTTTGTCAAAATCCATTTTTCCAACCATGATAAAAAGATATAAAAATCATGAGAAAAATATCATGGCATCCTTCAAATGACTACTGGATGTAGTAAAAAAATTAATTTATTTTGACAAAGGATGAGTAGTAAAAAAAATACAAAGTCAGAATACCTAATTTAAACTATTAATTCTCCACAAGCATGCTCAAGTGAGCTTGGCTTTGAGCCGTTGATTGGCTTAAGTCAAGAAATCAAGTAGGGATGAAATCAAATGCATGAACAAACACCAAGTTAAATGCATGAAATGCATGATCTAATGCCTAAATGATATGAAAAATGTGCATGGCAATAAGATGACCTAATGCCTAAAATATCAAGGGAAAGTGCATGGCATTACAAGATGACCTAATGCCTAATATGACATAGAAATATGCATGGCAATAAATGATAACCTAATACCTAAAATGAGATAGAAAATATGTATGACATACAAAGATAACCTAATGCCTAATATGACATAGGAAATGAAATGACCTAAATTGTAATATGATATACAAAATGTGCATGGGCATACAAAGATGACCTAATGCCTAAAATAACATAGGAAATGTGCATGGCATAAAATGATGACCTAATGCCTTAAAATAACATAGGAAATGAAATGACCTAAAATCTAATATGACATAGAAAATATGTATGGCAAAATAAGATAACCACATGATGGCCGAATATAGTAAACATGCATGGAAGCAATATGTACACATGAACATGATGAGAATGCAAAAAATATGGCAAAGTAAAAACACAAACACATGGCATGGCATGGAAAAAATACAAAGCATGAATGAAAGCATGGTAGCCAAGTATTTTCTCTTTTCATCTAACTCCCCTCGAATGTAACTCGAGGTTCTTGATAAAGCAATGTAACTGTTATATTCTTTATAGATTTAGATTTGGGATAGGAAGTAGAATTTATGTAAATTTGAAGTTTGTAAGGAGATGAGGTGCCAAGAAGAAGTGAACAAGGAGATTACCAACAAAGCTTTCGAAGACTATGTATGGTATCCCCTAGGAATTCGACCAACTAGTTTCCTAATGGCTCAAGGAAACTAGATTAGTATAAAGTCCATAATCATCCTAGTAGATTGCATGTGATAGATTTATTTTGAATTAAGTATATGCGATGTATGTAATTGAATGAATGCTATGCATGTCAATCAAGTATGAAATCAATGAAATCTATATAAGAGTTAAATGAAATCCCTCATTAAATTATATTGAGTCCATGTTACGCATGATAAGTTGCCTTCCACCATCATAACAAGATAACCAAAGTTCTTCCATTCGGAGGCTTGTTGAGTCACTCAAGGTCAAACTTATGTATGAACATGTTTGAGTTATAGAAGGTGGGTCTTACTCAACTAAGTGTTATGTAATCCGGATGCGTAAAACTTGATCACATGATATTTAGAGGCAAAGTTAGGCGAAATGCATATGATGTATTTAGGCAAAGAGTTGTCACCTAACTGGATATAGGAGTTGCATAGAGATGTAATTGGTAAACTAAGTTACCTACTCAATTAGTTTCAACATAGCTTGTTGATTCACTCAAGGTTATACTGGAATGAAAGGGGTCCTAGCTCATTAAGAAGTTTAAGAGTTAAATTTCTCAAAATAGTAGTAGAGGGTTATTATTTTGTTAAAATAATGAGAATAATCATTTAAGTATTAAAGCCTGACATAAATGATTACTACTTGCAATTTATTGATTGTTAATTGTTTTGATTCATATAGGATATAAACGCTAAAATGACAAATGCATTATCACTGAGAAGCATACTTGATGCTAATAAGTTAACTGGACCGAACTTCGTTGATTGGTTTCGTAATGTTAAGATTGTATTGACACAGGAAAAGAAAGCTTATGTTCTTGATGAGCCTATCCCAGATGAGCCTGCTGCTGATACAACTAAGGAGGAAAGGGTGGCTTATAGAGTTCATAGAGATAATCTCGTACAAGCAACATGTGTGATGTTGGCTAGTATGGAACCCGATCTCCAAAAGCAGCATGAGGCTATGAATGTTCAAAATATCATCCTTAACTTTAGAGAACTGTTCGCTAAGGAGAACTGCACTAAGAGATTTGACATCTCAAAGGAATTGTTCCAAACAAAGATGTCAGAGGGAAGCCCAGTGAGGCCTCATGTGCTTAAGATGATAGGGTATATTACCCGATTGGAGCAGATTGGATGGGTTATGGATCATGATCTAAGTGTTGATCTAATTCTTTCTTCACTACCTGAAAGCTATTCGCAGTTTGTGTTGAACTTCAACATTAACCACTTGGAGGCAACCCTTTCTTGGTTATTGAGTATGCTCACACAGGACGAGCAAACCATTGTTAAGGACAAGTCATCTGTCCATTTAGTCTCTTCCTCTAAACCGAAAGGTAAGAAGAAAAGGAAGACTAGATGGGATGTACCTCCTTCTTCAAAGAGTTTGAAGCCTAATGATGGTGTTGCAAATGAAGCAAAGGATAAGGACAATTCTAACAAAGCTTGCTTCCATTGTGGGAAAATTGGTCATTGGAAGCGTAATTGCAAGGAGTACCTTGAACCTAACAAGGAAAAGAAGCTGAAATGAGTTTGAACTTCAGGTATAATCTGATTCACTCCTCTTGGTATATGATACCTATCATTTGGTACTGAATATGTATGACATATTGAAGGGACCAAAGGAAAGAGTAGTGAAGCTAGACCATGAAGATGGCATCTGAGTTTGATGCTACATCAGAGCTTGCGGATCTTATTGGTTTATTAATAAGACTATTTAGTTAGGATTTATTTAGAAACATTTGATGCTTTCATTGGCATTATAGGCCAATATTGAGGATATTTTATTTATGTTTTCAAAACATATTGTTTTGCTAGCATAGGATGCCATGCTTATTTAATTTTCTCTTAAATAAATCGGTTATAGAATAGTTCTATAATTTAGTCTTGTATGTTATACAACTTGAAAAGTATTTTGAATACCATTTAGCTTAGTGATATGGAATTCGAATTGTTATTGAATTAATCCCTTAACATCTACATATGTAGGATTTAGTGGGAGCTATTAATAACTTTTTCAATGATAAAATGTTATGATAAATTGTCATTTTTAAAAAAAAAAATGCAATTAGTAGGAAACGTTCCATACTTGAAAAGATTGCACGTTTATATTAAAGGTTTTTAAGACTAACTCTTTTGTTTTGGCTTGCAAAAGGAGTTATATTTGGATCATTAGGTACTAGCTAACAAATAGATTCCAATAGTTGTTTAAGATACAACTGAGCCATATGAATGGAATCTAGGTCTCGTTGTGATCCAAATTATTAACCTTAATAATAAGATTATTATGTATATGACATAGCATATTCTCGATGCACTTAAGCAATGTCCTTGTAGAGACACAATTACTAATCGAAAGAGTTCGGCATTAGATGCTTCAGTGATTGGCTTAGTGCAAGTGGGAGATTGTTGGTGTATGCCCTAGAGCCAATCGGATTGAGCTTGGGATACACAGTCAATAATGCATACCTTTTGCTATAATTATAGTGATACAAGGTTTTCCTTCATGTTAGTACAATAATAAGGAGTTATTAAGTACTAATCGAATGAAGCCCATGGAACATAATGGCCTTGCAAAGAAATTATAAAGAGTTATAATTATGAGATCCATATGCATCAAAGCCTTGTTCCTCAAACTGTTCCTGGTCATCGTATTGCCAAGACGGGGCATTGGCAATGCTCAAAGACTAGTATATGTTAAGCCTTCTTACTTATGAAGTAAGAAACTGATCTCATACAGGTTGAAGTATGGGATATTTGGGATAACATATAGGTGCTTGTCTGTTGAACAAGTTCACTAAAAATGGCCCGCCAAGAGAACTTCATTTGGTAATATATCACTCTAGTGTCTATGATAATGTTCTCTTACTACCAGTCGTGTAAATTAGTCCTCAGACTTGTGATACCAGGTCATCTTGTATGGAAAGTGTCATACTTAGATTTCATCACGAACGGGTCCCAATCACGAGGATGCTTAAAGTAGGGTGTTATTGGGTATGAAATGAACCATACGATATTGAATGAGTGATCCAGAGAGGATTCACCACTCCCTGTGATATTGGAGACATATCTCATTTGTTCTTGACTACGATTAACTTGATTAAGCCTTTGGCCAAAGCATAATGGATTTAGGAGAAAGTTGTTTCTCTGAATTCATAAGGTTAATCATAAGTTGTGAAGAACTAAAATGGATTGATCATGAGTAGACACTGCACCATGCTCATGCGCTATCCGAGATATGTGGTGAAAAGACATTATTACACTGACAAGCTGATTGCTGAAAGGTTCCAAAAGGTCACGCTGACTTCATAGTATTTGGGTGGTCATGATGGGTTGCTAGATCCCGCTCTTGATCTATGATAACAAGTTAATATGATTAACTTATAATCATTGCCAAAATATTGGGAACCTAGAGGGTCACACACATAAGAACATATATGCATGGATTAAACATGGTATTCTATTAAGGTAAAACTTAATGGAATAAAAGATATATATATTAAGGACTCAATTGAAAAAGTTGAATTGAGATGGATTAATACATAATTGAGATTAAGAAATCCAAGGACAATGTCTTAATAAGATAAGAGGAATCAAGAAGTCTTATCTAGTGTAGTAGTCGACTTTGACATATAGATGTGCAAAGTGAATTGCGATTGACTATACTATATTGGAATAATATCATGAGATGATATTAATATATTAATGACATGAACTGTTTCATGAGGATTAAATTACTTTCGTTTAGAATTAATCTATCCAATAAATAAGCATGACAAAATTAGAAAGGGTCCAAAGCGACTATTCTAATTTAGGATTGTCCACTAAGGATGGTTGGCCCAACTTAAGGCATTAAGATTGTTGGACCATTATCATTATTAGATAATATAATGGGCCTATTGATCCATCTTAGAATTAAATAGTTTAAGTCCAAGTGGATTAATGAAAATCTTGTGCAACAAGTTACAGGTGGTCGGCCAAGCATAGGGAGATAGGGATTAGGGTGTGCGCCACTATATAATCTATTTAAGAGGTTGAAGCCGCCCAAGCTAGCTCTATTCTATTTTTGAGATTCTGATTTATCTTAAGAAACAGTTTGGTTTCAAGAAGAGAACTCTAATCTAGCAAAACAGTGAAATCGCAGCCTCCCTAAGCTCCCTAAGGCTTGCCGCAATTCCTCCTACCTTGGTGTTCTCCTTGTCGCTTCTTCACCTAGTTGAGTGAGATTGATTAAGGGAGAAATACAAAAGAATATACATCTTTTGATTGTGATCATAGGATCAACTTGCTAGCACAAGTGAATCGCCATATCTTAGAGAATGATCCATCAGCTCCTCGTGTGGTCTAGCTCTAAAGGAAGGACAATTGTGCTTCTTGTGGTCTTGAATGAGTTTGAAGCTTTGTAGATCTTGGATTCAAGATTAGGATCTGCAACTTAAGGTTACGATATCTTAAGTAGGTAACTTCTAAATCATATGGGTGATTTAATTGTTTTTTGAATGTTATAAACCTATGCAAACACAAGCCTAAGATCCTGCTGTACTTCGGGTGCTTCTTTGTTTTATTTCTGCTGCACTTTGGTTATCATGTTTCTGCATAAGCCCGAGGTAGTGTAGTATAACCAATAGAAAGAACATTATATTATTGTGGATAGCCAAATCACTAGAGGATAAGTTGCAAGACTTACATTGATATGATCAAAAGGAAGAAGCTTAGAGAAGCTTCGACCTTAAATATACTTTGAGATTAATTCACTTCTCAAGGTATATGATACCTTGTTTTGGTACTAAATATGTAGGACATATTGTAGGGATCAAAGCAAAGGTGTAATGAAGAAAGGCCATAGGAGATGGCAACCTTTATGATATTGATCATAGCTTGCCTTCTTGATTAATGTTTCTGAAACATTATAATTATTTATTAATAAACATTAAATATTTATTTTGGCGGTCATGTGCCAATATGAGAATGATATAATTATGTTTCAAACATATTTAATGTGGTGGCATTAGATGCCATACATTGATCATTTCTCTTAAATAAATCATTTACTGTAGAATTGTTCTATATGAAGGTTTCTTTATTCTCAAATATATTACTTGCAATAGTATTTAAGAATACATAACGGCCTAGTAACTTATGGGATTCAAAAATAGTATTCGAATTTAATTCCCTTAATTTCTACACATGTAGGATTTAGTGGGAGTAATTTATGATTCTTTAAATGTTAAAGATCATAATTGACTTAGTGATAGAATTGCCATTATGTGATAAAAGCAATTATTTGGAAACGTTCCAAACTAGAGAGGATTGCATGTTTATACCCTAAAGGTTATAAGACAAACTCTTTTGTTTTGGCTTGCAAAATGAGTTAAATTTGGATCATTAGCTATAAGCTAATAAAAGATTCCAATATTTGTTAAAGTAACAACTGAGCCATATGATTGGAATCTGGGTCTTGTTGTGATCTGAATTGTTGAATAACTTTGATAATGGGATTATCATGAATATGACCAAGCATATTCTCATGAGGCACTTAAGCAATATGATTGTCTCAAGTGCAAGTGGGAGGTTGTTAGTATATGCCCTAGAGCCAATCAGATTGGACAAGGGGTATACAGTTAATAATGCAAACCCAGTCACTATACATTAGTGACACAATGTTTTCCTTCATGTTAGTACGATGATAAAGAGTTATTAAGTACTAATCGAATGAAGCCCATGAAACACAACAGCCTTGCAAAGGAATTATTTATAATTGTGAGATCCTTATGCATCAAAGCTGTGTTCCTAAAATTGTTCCTGGTGATCGTATTGCCAAGACGGGGCATTGGCAATGCTCAAAGACTAGTACATGTTAAGCCTACTTACTTATGAAGTAAGCCACTGATCTCACGTCTTGTAGTATGAGGGATACTTGGGATAACATATAGGTGCTTGTATCTTGAACAAGTTCACTGAACCTAGCCCGTTTTGAGAACTCCATTTGGTATGGTCACTCGAGTGTCTATGGAAATGTTCTCACGTGCCAATCATGTAATTAGTCCTCGAGCTTGTGATACCAAGTCATATTGTATGGAGAGTGTTATACTTTGATTCCATCACAAACGGGTCCCAAATGAAGGGATACTTATGGTAGGGTGGTTTTGGGTATGACATGAACCATACGAAGATGGATGAGTGATCAAGAGAGGATTCACCACTCCAAGTGAAATCGGAGACATATCTCGTCTGTTCTTGGCTTCGGTTAACTTGATATAGTCTTTGACCAAAGCACGATGGATTTGGGAGAAATCATTTCTCTAAATTCTTATGGTTAACCATAAGATGTAGGAACTAATATGGATTGAACATGAGTAGACATTGAACCATGCTCATGGGCTTTCCAGGATATTTTGTGAAAGGACCGTATTACACTGATAGGCTGGTTATTGGAAGGTTTCAATAAGGTCACATTGACTTCTCGACATTTGGGTGGTCATGATGGGTTGCTAGATCCCGCTCTTGATCTATGTGTATAAAATTAATCAGATTAATTTATACGCATTGCCAACATGTTGGGAACCTAATGGGTAACGCACAAAGACGGAATTGTTGGCTAAAGCTTGGGATTTAATTAAGTAATGACTTAATTGAATAAAAGGTTAATTTGGAGGACCTAATTGAATAAGATTCAAATTAAGAAGGTAAAGACATAAATTTGGATTTAATAAATCTAAATAAAGATGTCTTAATAAGACAATATGGATAAGTTTGTCTTAAGTAGAACATATCTTAATTTAGACATGTCTTAAGATAAGGTTGTCATGGCCGAAAATAAGAAGTTGTCCCAAATGAAAAAAAAGTTTCTCGTTTTAGAGGAGTTTGATTACGAAACAAATTTTGACTTCTTGTATTTCACTAAACTGAACATTGCTACAATTATGTCAAGTCCGAGTCCGGCACTAAGAGTTAGTGTTTGACTATGACTCTGTTACTTGTCAAGTGAAAGAGTTTCACTTGAACAAGGACTCTGTTAATCCGAGTTGGTTGAGTTCAATTAGGACTCTAAGAGTTTGATTTGGAATCAAACTCTTATCCCTATGAGACCGAGCTATTAACATTGACATAATCAGGATAGGTTCGACCTCGGCTTTAAGAGTTAGAGTCTCAGTCGAACTAGGATGCTTGAAGTGAAAGAGTTTTACTTCAACTAGGTTGTTTGGTCAAGATCAAACTCCTATCCTAACCTATCTTATCTTGGCCGAACATGGACACTGATGTCTAGATTCATTGAAGGATTGATCACTTAAGAGATTGGCTAGGATTTAAACACCTATGAAGAGAAGATTTCTCATCAACTTAGGAGTTTAAAATAAAATAAAACACTGCCCTATCCATAGGTGATGTATCCGGCCAAGGTATCCATGTGCAACAAGAATTCTTAACTTGAAAAATAGTGTGGTACAAAAAAAGAAGATAATGGGGTTATTTTATTTTTGAACCTTCACGCTAAAAGAGATGAAAAGAGAAAAAGGATTCTTATCTTTTGGCTTTTTTTTACGTTAGTGAAAAATGGTTAATTCTTGTCATTTGGCATGGACATTGTCTTTGAGATAGTGCTTTAGGAAGAAAATTTTTCTTTCTGTGAAATAGAAAAATATGATTTTCACTTAAGGCAAAAATTATATTAGGCCAAGAAGATTTTTGCTATAGCCGAACCTCCATATTTTCTTCTTTACTGGGTTTCTCTTTGCTGCCAAATCACCTCACTTCTCTTGATGGTTTTCAGCACTTATGATAAATCATAAGGAAGAGCCTTTTGATTATTGATTGAGAGATCGGACTGCTAGCACAGTGTAATCCTCGAGACCTTTCGAAAATGCTAACAGCAGTCCGTGTGGATCACCGTTGGAGGCAAGACACCTGTGTTGCTCGTGGCCTCAGAAAAGCCGTTCCGTGACTTTGACGTTACTACCTTTTTACAAGGATCGGCACAATCGAGATTACGAGTTCTCGAGTAGGTTTGATTCTGATCTTGATGGTTTTTAATGTTTTAAATACCATGTATCACATGTAAATCATGATCCGAGATCCTGCAGTAGTTCGGATGCTTCTATGTTTGCTTTCGCTGTTACGTTTTTTAATTTTTTGTTATATGCATGAGCCCGGACGAATCCCAACAAGGTCTAGATTCTTCGACCTGAACCTTGGATTTTTTGGGTTAGGATATTGGAATTGTTAGTGGGTTCAAAGGGTTTCAATCCTAAGGGTTCACATCATTTGGTATCAGAGCTTAGGCTTCCAATCAGGTCTTTTATCCTTTAGAATCAAATCAATCTAACAAGATTTTGGCGTTTCAGGCATTCTTGTCTTGGGATCATAGCTTTTAGGCATTCTTGACTTAGGGTTATAGTTTTTTAGGCAGTCTTGCTTTGGCAGTCTAACAAGATTTTGGGGTTTCAGGCATTCTTGTCTTGGGGTTATAACATTTAGGTAGTCTTGTTTTGGATTTTGTTCTTGTCAGTTGACTTAGATCAAGATTACTGCTTCTTGCATTCTTGATCTACAAAATTCGTTCTTGGTCGTTCTTGATCATTCTTTTTGTTCTTGGAAAAAAATCAAGAATTTAGAATTCAGTTCGACTAGGCAAAAGAAAAAAGAAAGAAAGTATTCTGAGACATCAAGAAAATCAAGAAGTCTCATAAAAGGAAAAAAGAAAAAAGAAAAGAAAAAGAAAGTTAGTTCAAAAAGAAAAAGAAAGAAAGAAAAAGAAAAGAATTCAAAAAGGTTGGAAAAAGAAAAGAAAAAAGAAAGTCATTCATCTTGTTCTTTATTTATTTGTTTTCTTAGCCTATTGTTCTTGTTTTACATCATTCTAATTGTTTTCTTGTTTTCTTGAATCTTGTGCTGGTTAGAATTAAGCAAGGGAGTTCTTGATAGAGTTCCACTAGTTCCTAAAAAACTTGAAAGAGAAAATAAGAGTGGTAAAAGGCAAGAGGGAGTGAGCTTATTACAAAAAAAAGCCTAAAAGAGTGAAACACGAGTTTGAGTGATATTTTATTGAGTGTAAACATTAAGGGAGCGTATGAGCTTATTTCTTTTATCACTAATAAATCTTGTTTTGCAGCAACTTCAAAATGTCTCATCAAAATGAATCATCACACAAGGAGGAGAATAAGCCGTTCTTTACGTTGCAGGCTATGCAACAACAGTTTGAACGTCTAAATTTTGTGATGGCAGAGATAACAGAGAAGATGGATAGACAAGAGGCGGCCATTAGGAGTCTACAAGATGGGCAAAATAGAGGAGTTAGGTGTGATCCTAGTGTAGTTGATGAGCCTGAATTCGAAGAAGAAGATGATGAGAAGGTTGATATGGGTAGGCCTATTGGAGTTAGGCATGAATGAGGACCTTGGAGAAATACAAGGGGTCGTGGATGGGTAGATAGAGAAGATACGAACCTTGGGAACATAAAAATGAAAATTCCATCTTTCCAAGGTAGAAATGGTCCTGAAGTGTATTTGAGTGGGAGAAGAAGATTAAGTTGATTTTTGATTGTCACAACTTCTCTGAAGAGAAGAAGGTGAAGTTGACAGTAATTGAATTTACTGATTATGCTAGTGTTTGGTGGGATCAATTAGTGAAATAGAAAAAGGAACCATGAGAGACCTATAGGGACATGGGGTCAGTTGATAGCTCTCATGAGAGAGAAGTTTGAACCTAACCACTACTATAGAGACCTCTACCAAAAACTACAAAACCTTACCTAAGGGTCTAGGAGTGTAGAGGATTACTATAAGGAGATGGAGGTGGCTATGATTTGGGCCAATGTATAGGAGGATAGGGAAGCCACTATGGCTAGATTTTTGAGTGGTTTGCATAGAGATATAGCCAATATAGTTGAGTTGCAGCATTATGTGGAGATAGAAGACATGGTGCACATGGCTATGAAGGTGGAGAGGAAATTAAAGAGAAAGGGGGCAGCAAGGTATAATTCAATTTCTAGCACTCCTTGGAAACCAAAGTGGGACAGAGATGACTAGGCTGTTGGTAAGGGGAAGACCGAACCACCTAAGGGGAAAAAGTAGAGCACTAGCAAAGAAAAACCCAAGGCAATTGCCTATCCTTCAAGAAATGGAGATATTAAGTGTTTTAAATGCTTGGGTTCAGGACATATTGAATCTCAATGTCCAAATAAACAGGTAATGATCATGCATGCCAATTTTGAGGTGATGACTGAAAGTAAGGATGATGGAGACTAAATGCGAGAATTGGAAGATGCTAGTGATGGTGATGATAATGATTTAGACTAACCCGTGGAAGGTAAGTCTCTTATTACTAGGTGTGCATTAATTGCGCAAATTAATGTAGATGATGTATAGCAACAAAGAGAAAATATATTTCACACTAGATGTTTTGTGAAGAACAAGGTATATAGTATGATTATTAATGGGGGGAGTTGCACCAATGTAGCAGTACCACCCTAGATGAAAATTTTAGTTTACCTTAGCTTAAACATCCTAAACCTTATAAATTGCAATGGTTGAATGAATGTGGGGAGGTTAAGGTGAATAGGCAAGTTTTGGTATCTTCTACTATTGGGAGGTATAGTGATGAGGTGCTTTGTGATGTAGTGCCTATACATGCTGGCAATTATTGTTGGGGAGGCCATAGCAGTATGATAGGAGGGTTATTCATGATGGGTTTAGGAATAGGTACAGCTTTGTAAAAGATGGGAAAACCATTAACCTTCTTCCTTTAACTCCAAAATAGGTCTATGAGGACCAATTGAAATTGAAAAGTGACTTTGAGAGAAAAACAATGAATGAGGCCTAAACACATGAGGAAAAAAAGGAGAGAACAAAAAAATGATAGTGAGGCCGAAAAAGAGAGGAAAAAAAAGAGTGGAAAAGAAAGAGAGGTGGCATAAAAAAAAAGAGTGAAGCCACAAGAGAGAAAAGTAAAAACAAAGATAAGCTTCTATGCAAAGAAGAGTGAGGTTCTTACTCTTGATCAAACTAACAAATCTCTTCCTAGCTTGTTTTTTTCCTTGTTGCAGGTGTTCGAGCATGTATTTTCAGAGGAGAAGTCGGATGGATTGCCTTCTATAAGAGGCATTGAACATCCAATTGATTTCGTAGCTAACATTGTTACAAGCAAGGTACGTACTTCTTATGTTACTTGTTACAAGCAAGATAAGGGGAACATTATTCTGATATTTTATCAAGAAGGTATGTTCTTACTTCTATTCGTGCTCAAATGCTTAGGTTTGAATATACGCAAGGTATGTATGCCAATAACGCTGATTTTTCTTATTCATACATGGCATGTGATAAATTTGATTTGTGTTTTAGGAAACTATGTACAATTGCTACTATTAAAGAAAGGTTATGTTCTACACTTGTGTTAGCATTACCTAACTTTAACAAGACTTTTAAGATTGAATCTGATGCGACAGGGATAAGGATTAGAGTCGTTTTGTTGCAAGATAGACATCCATAGCTTTCTTCAAAGAGAAGCTTTCCAAATCCTTGAGAATGTTAACGATAATGCTTATAAAGTGGATCTTTAAGGTGAATATATCGTTTCTACTACTTTTAATGTTTTTGATCTTTCTCCTTATGATGCAGGCGATGATTCGAGGTCGAATCCTTTTGAGGAAAGGGGGAATAATGGGATCCAAGATGGACCAAGTTTTCAAGAAGAAATGCAAGGATTCCACTTGGGCCGAGTCAAGGAAGCAATGCAAGGAAAAGACTTGGGCAAAATCTTCAAGTCTTTTAAGCAAGGTCAAGACGTTCAATATGGGCTTGAGTGAAGAGGAACCAGCTTTGGTCCATGTGATCCAAGCTATTGAAGTGGCGGCATAAGAGAGGATTGAAGTGGGCTTGACTTTGTTTCATTAATTGACATGGCATGTGTGGGGGCCATCCTAATTCATTAATTGATGTGGCAAGAGTGGGCTTGTTTTAATTCATTTAAACACATAGGCATGTGGGCCTATTTTATGTATTAAGTCTATTGGGTTTGTGGGGGCTACCTCATTAATCTAGTTGGTCATTTTTTTTGAACAACAATACTTTTATTGGGATAAAGAAGTGACAAATAATCCAACAATATCCGACACCACAAAAATAATCCACCCTTCAACCAACAAAACCCGAAACCAATTTGTCCCTTTAGTACATAATCAGTAAAGAACCACCCTAGAACCACCCTAGCTACCCTGCAAGCGTTAGCTTGAAACACCCGATGAATCCCTATGATAAAACAATAACCCATAGTTGCCTTATTAATAATAAAAAAATCCTGATCCTAAAAAGCAGCCCTTCAATTTTTAAGAAACTGACCCGTATCGATCCCTTTTTTTTGCACGATGTCCACCGTATCCACTATTGCACAATAATTCCACCTAATTCACGGTACTATCTTGCAACCTTTATCAGCCCTCGATATCCAGCCACACTTTGAACCACAGTGTAGCCTCAATTATTCCTCTGTTGAAACCTATAAATGAATTTGGAACCTTAACGAGTCCAAAATGCAAAATGATATATGAATTTGATCACATGAGACCAGACTTGTCCCATGTAACCAAAAGAGAACACAATGTCTAATATAAATCTGATCAAAAGGCATGACCAGAACTATAAAAGACTCAAACATAGCCAAATGATTCGAAATATTCACTAGCAATCTAATCAATAACCATAACATTTCAATCTGATCAATAACCATAACCATAAAATAGTTGGACCTATTTTTAATTATTAGGTTGTGGGCTTGAGTATGTTCAGCTCATAGTACTATTATTAGTGTGTCAGCCAACTAGGGCATGTTATTATTCTGTTTAAGCCCAAGCTGACCTAGGTTAAGATAGAAGGGATATAAATAGTTTCCTTAGCCGCCTATGGGAAGTTAGTTCATTGTGTAATTTTGATTTTTATCAATTGAGAGAGTTTTCTCTTCTAATTCTTGAATGAAATTCATAACTTATTAAAATTTTCCTTTGTGGCATTCAACAACCAAATCTAGGTTCTTGAAACAAGATTTCATTGGGTCTAGCTAAAACTAGGTTCTTGAAACAAGATTTCATTGGGTCTGGATTCTTCAACCTGAATCTTGGCTTTCTTGGGTTAGGATATTGGAATTGTTAGTGGGTTCAAAGGGTTTCAGTCCTAAGGGTTCACATCACTTACCCAAGCCCTGGCCGAACTTGTCCGGTGGGCAGGCTACCCGACCCTTGAGCAAGTCTAATAGGGATCTAGATATTTTAAATTTCCCTAAAAATTATCTTTCAAAAAATTTAATCAAAAAATTATAATTTTTTCCATATTTTATCATTTAAAATTTATTTTTTGATATTAAAAAATATATTATGACATAATAAATATATGAATATAAAAAATAAATAGTTTCCTTTTTTCTTTCTTTCTTATTTTTCTTTCTTTCCTTTCGTTCTTTTTTCTTTCTTTCTTTCCTTTCCTTCCTTTTTTCTTTCTTTCTTTCTTTGTTTTTTTCTTTTTTTTCTTTCTTTCTTTCTTTCTTTCTTTCTTTTCTTCCCTCTTTCTTTCTTTCCTTTCCTTTTTTTCCCCTTTGTCTTTCCTTTTTTTTCCTTTCCCTGCTTACTCCTAAACGGTACAATTTGATACCCTATATAAGTAAAAAAACTTTTTTTCTATTTCATTTTTCCTTTTCTCTCTCTCTCTCGATTTTCTTTCTCTATCTATCCTTTCTCACTCTCTCTAAAGCTTCCAAGAAGCCACCAGATTCTTTAACCCAAAGCCAGAGCCAACCCAGATTCCAGTGACGCTGTCACCTGTAGCCTCTGACAAGAGTCGAATCTTCACCAAAAAACACCTAAGGACTCCTCATTTCCTCCTCTTTCTCATTTTTCAGTTGATTTTCTCAAAAAAAATGCCTAAACAAGCCTAGATTTACAATTCAAATCTGCGACAACAACCTCCATTTTTGCCTCCATCCACGGCTCCAAATGGGCTGATTTCTTAGTATGTCTCTCCTTGACACTTTCTCTTCGTCTTCAACTTTTTGGAACCCTGAAACACCCATCGTCGCCATGAACCACCACTGCCGCTCCATCTCCAATGGTTCTATTAAAGAATTGGTGTAGCTACAATAATAGCCCCTTACACTACACTAAGAAGAAGTTTAGACAACATTTTATAAAATGCTGTTAAAACTTGAAAAAATTTTGCTATACAGTAAAGACAGCATTTTTCAATGTGTTTTATATGTAACCGCAACCTTTTTCCTCTGACAGCATTTTTAAACCCATGTAACAGCATCTATCAAAGTGCTATGATTTTTACTCTAAAACAACACTTTTTTCATGTTTTAAATGCAATTTGAAAATGCTGCAAAAACATCATATTACAACACTAAAAAATGCTTTTAAAATTTTATGAAAGCACTTTCTAGTGCCATCTATTAAAACCTTTAACAGCATATGCAACATGCTAACAAATAATAACATAGCTTCTAAGAACAATACAAAAATGTTGTTTATTAATAACTGATAACTGTAGTCCTATACCTTCACTTTTATTTCAACTACAATGATGTCATAGTCTACGTACTGGACTGGAATTATGTCTTTTTCTATTAAAATAAGAGAGAAATCTACAGGCTTTGGGGGTGGTAATGAGGGATGCAAGGAGAGTTGTTTTAGCATCGGCCACATTCAAGATTGGAACTGTGTTTTCTTCTTTGGTTGCGAAAGTGAAAGCAATTCTGGTGGGACTGGAGCTGGCAATCGAATTGGGATTTAGTAGCATTGTAATAGAATCAGACTCAAAGTTAGCCATCCAGGAGATGGAGTGGGGTAACATGACACTAGATATCTGCGAGCTAGTTAAAGATTATAATAAGGTTATAGTTAACCATGTTAGAAGGAACTTTATTAAGCTTGCTCATGAGCTTGCTAAGCTTGACTATTTGGTCAGATCCCAAAAAGTCTGGTTGAGATCTTTACCTAACTCTCTTTGTAATCCTGATTTGGTGAATTAATGAAATGATTTTGATAAAATAAAAATGATGTCATAGTCTCATTCAATACTTTGGTACAAATAAAATAAACAAATAAGAGAAACATTGAATAAATATCATTAAATATGCATTTATTTACAAATTTTATTTCTTTTCCCTAAAACATACTCCCAAAAAACTAAAAAGAGAACTCGCATGTAATATTTACAAAGTTTATTTCTTGTCCTTTAATTTTATGCATATATCTACGTCTTGATGTTCAATTTTCTAGCTAGAATCTATGCTGCATGCAGATATGTATTGTGCCATTATAGCCCGAATCTCTGAATCCATGTATCTCTGCATGAAGTTCAAGAACAAATGAAAATCAGTTCACCATTATTGATAGAAAAAATATGCTTTTTTCACCCCTTTGTCTAACTATCTAGGCCTATTCTTACTAAAAAAGTGGTCAAATGCTAATCAAATATTATTTCAGTTTAAATAATGAACTCTGATTCATAAAATTGCCATATAAATTTCTAGCACAAATCTCCAAATTAGGTCTTTTTTTTAACTTGAAGAATACTCGAAAACAGATCCTTACTAAAAAATGGTATAGAATACTAGATGCAAATCAAAATCTTTGAAAGCAATTCATCAGGAAACTAGTAATCAATTTCCCCTAACTTGGATATGCTTTAAAAGTACCGAACCTACTTAATTCACTAGAAATCTCAATACTAAATTTTCTTTTTTGGCTTTTTAGGTGGGTCCTAACTACAACTTTGTATTGTTTGGATCAATCTGAACAGAAATCCAAAGAGATCAAATTTGAGTTGGTTTAATGTGATTTAAATTTAAGATGAAATAACTTGGTGTATGCTATTCGCAAATGATATTGTATTGGTTGATGAGACTAAAAAAGGATTTAATACCAAATTAGAGTTGTGGAGACAAACACTAGAAGGTTGGGTGTTTAGATTGAGAAAATCGAAGACTGAATATATAGAGTGTACGTTGAGTAAAAGAAGGAATAATGATCAAGATGTGATTACACTCCATGGTCAAGTGATAAAAGTAGTAGAGTGCTTTAAGTACTTAAGAGCGATAATTCAAAAAGACGAGCAGATTGATGGAGATGTTAGCTATAGGATCAAAGGTTGGGTGGCTTAAGTGGAGAAGTGTGACAAGAGTTTTATGTGATTGCAATATAACTTTAATTTTGAAGGAGAGTTCTATAAGACAGCTATCAGATCTGTTGGTGTAAGCCCTGCAAGCCAATCTAGTTAGGCTTGTAAGATACTATTTATATATTCATGTATTGCATTATAGTTTGTTAATTATAATTGAGGTATTTCTTTATCCATAAGTTTTGTTATAATTGTTATAAATAACTTGTGAAGATAAAGCCCATGAAACACAATAGCATTGCAAAGGAATTGTAAGGAGTTACAATTATGAGGATCCTTATGCATCAATGTCATGTTTCTAAAACTATTCCTGGTCATTGTATTGTCAAGACAAGGCATTGATAATGCTCAAAGACTGGCATATGTTAAAGCCTTCATGCACTTGATGCATGCAACTGATCTCATAGGTTGAAAGTATAGAGATACTTGGGGATAACATATTGGTGCTTGTTAGTTGAACAAGTTCACTGAGCATGCCCACTATAAGAGTTTCATTTGGTATTTCACTCAAGTCTCTATGGAAAATACTTTCATGTGTCAATAGTGTAAGTAATCCTTTGACTCGTGACACCAAGTCATCTTGTATATGAATCATCATACTTAGATTTCATCACGAACGGGTCCCCAAAAGGGATGCTTATGGCAAGGTGTTATTGGGTATGACATGAATTACACGAAGATGAATGAGTGGTCTATAGAGGATTCATCACCCCAAGTGATATGAGGGGACATATCTCACATAGATGGCTTATATGAACTTATGGAAGTTCTTGGCCAAGGCAATACTTAAGGAGTTAATTTTAAACTTGCAAATCTAATATGGAATGGGATAAAGAGTAGACATTGAACCATACTCTTTCCTATTTTGAGATATCTGATGAAGGGATCGAATTACACAGACATATTGTACACGAAAGGTTTGTCAAACCTTATTGATTCTATCGGCATTTGGGTGGTCATGATGCATTGCTAGATGCCTCTCATGATCTATAAATATAAATAGGAAATTCTTAAATGAATTTAATTTATATTTATTGCCAACATGTTGGGGCCTAATGGGTCATACACAAAATGTGATTAATGAAATTAAAATGAGATTGGGCCAGGTTACATATTCATTAAGTGTTGTGGGCTTATTGTGAATATTTAATAATATGTATAAGGGCTTTAGTGTAGTTAGTCCAATAGTTGGCATACACTAAACCTGATTATATATATGCCTTATGTTGTTGCCGTCTCCCCTTGATGAAATCCTAGTAGCCGCATGCCTCTCACTCTCCCTGTGAGAATCGACCGCATAGTGAAAAAGAGGAAGAGGAATCTGTTTCTTCTTGTCTACTTCTTTTTCGGCTAATTAAAGTAAAGGAGGAAGGTTTCTCACAACCTAGAATACTAGCATCATTTTGGCAAAACATAATCTCAACCTTGTGAAGGTTTTCGAATCACATGTACTGTTAGAGGCCAGACAATTGGACGACTTTGTTTTGCGACAACCGGGCTTGGTGTGCAAGAACAAGAACATCAAGAATCTGACTTGAGGTTTCGGTAATCCTAACTTCTGAGGCATGAGATTTTGCTTGTTATCTGTTCTTGACAGGATGATCATTTTGAATTCATAAGCAGATCCATTGAGGGATTCGATTTTTTCTTTGTTTTGTTTTATTCCGATGCGTTGTTAGTTTAACTTGTTGATTAAATTATACATGATCTTTGTTTGAGCATGATTCAACTCCCAACAGTGGTATCAGAGCCTCACTTATGTTATTCCTATACGATTTATGCTTTGATTGTTACCTTTAACAAAACTGTTTTGTTCTTTGAATTGTTTTGATCCGATTGTCACTAACCGAAGTTGTGAGAATTTGCACTTGTAGTGTTTCGGTGAAGGAGTAGGTTATCATGATGAATTCTTATTCATTAATTGGTTTAAGATTGTTTTAAACAGACTAATGCAAAGGGCGAAAGTTTGGCAGCAATTGCGAATTGTTTATGCCTGCTTTGCGTCGACTTTGGTGATTTGAGGCAGAGAAATTTTCAGATATTTCTTGGCTGTTTTTAATTCATGGTTTGATGATTTTTAGGTTTTAAAATTTCTTAGAATTGTTCTTTGCAGGCTTGAAAAATTATAAACTGATTTGGCATTGAAAATGTTGGAAGCTGTGAAAAGCGAATAGAGAGGCTACGGCTATACCCTGTAGCCGCAGCCTGCGCCTTCCCTTGCTAGGGCTTTTTGGTTCTATCAGATTTTCATAGCATGTGGATTTTCGACAATATTGAGTTATCAATGTTGTAGTGTCCTAGTTGAATTGCAACACTTGAATTGGTGACCATGGTAATATTGTTGAATTAATTCAATTAAATCACCAATGTAAGAATTTACATGATTATTAATTTTCAATTAAATTTTTTAACTGGATGATAATTTAATTAGAGGAAATAATCCTAATTGGATTAGAATTTATTCTAATGAGATTAGAATAAATGTTTATTATTTCTTTAAATTAAATTATGGATCAAATATAATCATTGAATGGTAACTAGAGATTAAAGCATGATTTATATGTTCATAAATTGTTTGTGAATGTATGGGATGACTATGGACTTAGATGCAATATGATTATGGATGGTTAGATTTATTTTTCATGGTTTTTATTATTAAATAGGGACTGCGTGCCCTGCCTTATCTTTTATTTTCTGGAGTTGTAAAAATTCTTTCCTCACCTAATTCCCCTCAAATGTAACTTGAGGTTTATTTATATCAAATGTAATTAGTTACATCAAAGTGTAAAATTAGGATTAGCTAGGAATAATTTTTGTAACTTGAAGGTGGAGATCAAAGGCGCCATGAAGATAAGGAGATTACAAGCAAGCTTTTGAAGACTATTTATGTAATCACCTAGGAATTTGACCAATTAATTTCCTTTGATGGCTCAAGCAAATTAGATTAGAAAAGTCCATAATCATCCAAGTAGAAAGCATGTTATAGATTTATTTTATGCGATATTATAAATGCTATGAATGCCTGATATGATGAGACTTATATTAAAAAGGAAATCCCTCTTTACAATATTGAGTCACATGTTTCGCATGATAAAGTTGCCTTCCATCATCATAACAAGATAACCAGAGTTCTTCAAGTAGGAGGTTTGTTGAGTCACTCAAGGTCAAACTATTGTACGAATATGTTTGAGTTATGAAGATGGGTCTTACTCAACTAATGCTATGTTGTCCGGATGCTTTAAAACTTGACCGTATAGTGTTAGAGGCAAAGTTAGGCGAAGTACATATGATGTGCTTAGACAAGGAGTTGTCACCTAACCGATCTGGGAGTTGCATAAAGATTTAATTGATAAGCTATGTTATCTACCCAACTAGGCTTGTTGTAATTTGTTGAGTCACTCAAGGTTGCAACATGTTGAAAGGGATCCCAACCCACTAGAAATACCATGATGAGATTTTCAAATAATAGTGAGGGCTATTATCTCGAAAATTAGTGGGAGAACCAATAAGAGATTTAATACCTTATCTTGAATTGGTATAAATACATGAAATAACTAACACATCTTTTTCCATATTAGGTTGTTGAGAAATGGTTAATACTTTAACTGCACTGTGCAGCATTGTGAATGTCATTAGTCCAAAATGTTTGGATTGGTACATGAGTTTGAGAAACGTTCTCAATGAAAGGAAGGTTGCTCACTTGACAAGTCAAGATGAACTTATAGAAGTTTCTGTGTTGACTGTGTTTGTGATTGAACTAAATCTTTCTACTGTTAAATCTAATTCCTGGATAGTTGATTCAGGATGCGGTTCACATCTATGTAATGAGATAATGATGTTGAAAGGAAGTAGAAAGTTAAGCAAAGATGAAGTAGTTCTAAGAGTAGGCAATGGTGCAAAAGTTGCAGCATTGGCCATTGGAACATGTACTTTATCTTTGCCTTCTGGCATGATATTGGAACTGAAAGATTGTTACTTTGTTCCAGTGTCATCTAGAAACATCATTTTGGTTTCATACCTCACTGTTAATGATGGTTTCGAGATAAGAATGAAGGGCAATAATTGCTCCATCATTCTTAAAGACATTCACTATGGATCAGCAACATTACATAATGGTTTATATGTTTTGGATCCAGAGATGCCTGTGTTCAATATAATTGTCAAGAAAGCAAGAAAGAATGATCCAAGTAAGACCTACATCTGGCATTGTATACTTGGTCATATCAATGAGACAAGGATTTCCAAATTGCATAAACATGGTTATTTTGAACCCTTTGATTATGAATCATATGGGACATGTGAATGTTGTCTCCTTGGTAAGATGACCATGACTCCCTTTACAGGAAAAGGGTGAAAGAGCTGGTGTTTTATTGGGCTTAATACATTCAGATGTATGTGGACCATTAAACACAGCTGCTAGAGGTGGTTACACATACTTCATAACCTTTATTGATGATCATACAAGTCTGAAGCTTTTGAAAAGGTCAAAGAGGTCAGAGCTGAAATAGAGAAATAGACTAGGAAAAATATTCTAGCTCTTAGATCAGATCGAGAAGGAGAATATTTAACCCATGATTTCTTGGATCATTTGACAGAAAATGGAATTTTGTCGCAATAGACTCCACCTAGAACTCTTCAGCATAATGGAGTGTCTGAGAGGAGATTTTGAACCTTGTTGGACATGGTTTGATCCATGATGTCTAAGGCTGACCTTCTGATATCCTTTTGGGGATATGCCTTAGAGACTGAAGCTTTCCTTCTAAATAGGGCTCCAAGCAAGTCGGTAGATAAGGTACCATATGAGATATGGAATGGCAAGATGCCATGTTTATCTTATCTAAAGATTTGGGGATGCACGGCTTATGTGAAGCATGTACCTTCTGATAAGCTGGGAGCTGGATCAGAAAAATACAAGTTTGTGGGATATCCTAAAGAGACTATTGGATATTACTTTTACAGTCTGATGCACCCAAAAGAGTGTATCTTATTTAACCTTGCACTAAAAAGATAAATTGTAAGTATAGTAGTTAGCAAGGGTCGAGTCCTCAGGGATTGGTTTTAGTTTATAAGTTAATAGTTTAAAACTTAAATTCAAGAACAATAAAAGAAAAGGGGTTTTTGAAGCCAGATTTAAACTAAAGTAAATAATAAGAATAAGATGCAAGGCGGTATAACCAGCCAATAAAAATATATATACTAAATTAGGCGGTATAACCAGCCAATAAAAATATATATACTAAATTAGGCGGTATAACCAGCCAATAAAAATAAAACAAAGTTAATATACAAATTAGGCGGTATAACCAGCCAATAAAAATAAATATACTTTTAAAAATAAGCAAACTAGAAAAGTAAGAAAACAAGTAAGTAATAAGAATCAAATATGAAAAATATGGTTAAGGTTTCATTCTCCACCACTAGACATCATTAAGAATCAATTTCAGATACATCAATATCAACCAACTATCAAAGTTAACACCGTAGATAACAACAAGCTCTGTTATCCCAATCTTTCCTTAGTTTGTCGTTAAATAGAACAAGCTCTCTATTTAATCTCTAACCATTAAACAACCTAGAATAAGCTCTCTAAATTCAATTTAATGGCAGCTTTATGATGAGAAAGATAGGTTGATCTAAGCAACAAACACATAAGCTCGGATTGTTCAACTTAGGTTATGTTCCACTTTGCAATTATTGAAAACTTGACCATAATCATTAATCACAAATTGCCACTTATGAATAGGAAATCAAGACAATTACACGGATCAAGATTCCTAAACTAGCAATAGATAATTATCAAGATCTATCTAGTTGTACACCTAAACAAATCAAGACAACATCATGAACAATTCTTGTAGAAGAACATAAGCAACTTTGATAGAAAATTAATGATAGATAGAATCTGAAAATCAATCACAAAACATGTCTAGGGCTTTGAAATCACCCTTAACCAAATAGAAGTTTAGCCTAGCATAGGCATTGTAAACATAAACATAAAATTAAAGAGAATCTAAGAAGGAAATAAAAGAAAGAAAGAAGAAGAAGAAAATAAAGAAAAAGAAAACTAGAGAAAAGAAAGAAGAAGAAAACTTAGAGAATTTTATTACAATGGCTAATTTCCTACCAATCTACCATATCTTACAATCATCCAAGGCCCTCTATTTATACACATTTTGGAGGGCTAATTGACAAGAGACAAGCTTTACAAATTTCAAAGGTAGGCATAATAGGTGGGTGCATTTTTCTAACAATTTTCGTCATATTGTATGACAATTTTGATCAGCCTACTTGATGGTCGATTTTGTCAATTTTGGAGGCCTGATCTGATCACATGGTCTTCTAGAAAAATGTTCCCCTATCAGTTACTGATCCATAGCCGTTAGAATCAGCTCATTTTCTGATGTGGATAAGAAGATATGGGCAAAATACGAAAACAGGTCAGCACAGACGTCATTGCACATCAGCCAACTTGATGGTCGATTTCGCTAGGGAAAACGACTCCGTTTCAAGAAGTGTAAAACATGAAAAAGATAGATATGCCTCTTAACTTTACACGGTTAAAATTGCAGCTTTATTGCTTCAGTGAAACTCGAGATATAGCTGATATGGCAAAAGGTGCCGGAACTGGAACTGAACTGGATTTGCCCTTAATTCTAGTAATCTGAAATCACTCAAAGAAACTTGTGAAAAACACCAAATTACATAAAAATATAAAAGATCATAAACACAATTAGACTAAACAATAATAACTCGTATTTGACACAAAACAATAATAAAACATAACTAAAAACTATATAATTATACGAGTTATCACACCCCCACACTTAGATTGTTGCTAGTCCCTAGCAACGACTCAATAAAAATAAAATAAGAAAATCTAATCTAATCCACTTTAGTAGGAAATCACGGTGGCACTTAGCATGTGACACAAGCCTTTAAACCCCTAGGTGTCCTTAGTGGACGAGTTTAGTCTCGTGAGGGTTTACTAGGACGATACCCACAAACATTGAAGACATAAGAAAAACTAAAAATAATAATTATAACTAATCCTTCCAATATAAATTAGAGATAATCATTGGACAAGTCTTAAAAACTAATCAATAGCTTAAAGAAATTCACAAAAAATCTTGCTTGAATGTAAATTGTTTGAGTTAAGCCAATATTAACATAACATATTTCAATCAAAATAGTGCATATTCAAACTTAATCTCAGCTTCTCACAAGGGATACTCTCTTGATTTTCACTTTTTAAAGTAGTGGTAAAGTGTTTACACTCAATCAATCTCATGAAAACACTTCTACCATATGCTTGCTTGTCCACCTATTATCCACTATTTAGATCATACAACTTCATAAATCAAGAGGTCTTTATTCAAGGTTGTAATGGGGCCAAAGGGTTATAATGTGGTTAAAGAACAAAAGGATAAAGATATCACAAAGGTTCCAAAGAGTTCATAGAGTTTAGAGACATAATAAGATCATACAAATAAAACTTCTCAAAACTCTTATAAAGCACATAATATCATAGGCTAAATATTCATGTTGAGCCTTTGCATCATTCTAACCAACTTTGTAACATCTTTTTCTTTACTTTAACTAGAAGTTCAAGAGAAGATTTTTTTTTAATATGGGAATGTATTTGACAATGATCCCTTTCTTTTTCTCTTGACTTTTTTCTTTCTTTCCCCCCCACACTTATTTCTTGTTTCTAACCCAAATTTTCAATAAATCTTCCTTGTCTTTGCAACTTGTCTCAAAACATGCTAATTCATCTTTGGAACAAAGGTAAAGATATAAGTATATTTAGGTTAGGGACAAGTTATGGTTACCAAAGAGATAGCTTATTCAATGAGGCTCAAATTGGTTCACTAAGGGTGTGTTCTCTTGGAACATTAATAATGGATGGCTGTTTGGCTCTGGTTATAATCCTAATGCCTCTATCATATTCATGTTGTCACATGTATCAATATAGTCTCAAACGGTTTAAAGCAAGTTCTAGAGAATCATGTAATCATAAGAGCACTCAAGAAAGAAATTAGATTGATTTGTATAATGCATCAATCATTATACGCTCAAAAACTCACAAGGATGATTATACAAGTCAGATTAAGTCTAAACATGCTTCTTTCTCAATCAACATATCATATTAACATTGGCTCATAAAAAGGTTGACATCAAGCTCAATTCTCATGAAAATCTTCTCACTAATAAATCTGTTTTAGACTTATGCAATTCATATCTCATCATTGTATTAAAAAGGAACTAAAACACACAAAAAAAAAATAATAATAATAATAATAAAGACTCATAAAAAAAATAGTAGACAAAAATAAAAGAAATCCTAAATCATTCCCCCCACACTTAATTCTTACATTGTCCTCAATGTAAGTCTATTAACCCAAATGAAAGAATCATGTGTAAGAGAAAAGAACTAATAACATAAGAATAGGAACAACTAAGACTCAAAACAAAACAAACTCATGCAACCTAAATAATCCTAAAATACTAAACAAAAATTAACAAGTAAACATAAAAAGATTAAAATCAAACTGACAAGATATGTCTCAAGTCTCCCTTACTCAGACCTTGTTCAGAATGAATACTTCTAAATTGCTTAAAACACAACAAACTTTTTTTTTTTTTTTGAAAAGAAGAAATCAAACTGACAAGGTATGTCTCAAGTCTCCCTTACTCAGACCTTGTTCAGAATGAATACTTCTAAATTGCTTAAAACACAACAAACTTTTTTTTTTTTTTTTAAGAAGGTAAAATTTAGGAGATATTACCTGTAGAGGTTGCTAAGCACTTATTATAACTGAGACACAACAAACAAAATGTTAGATAATGTCACAAAGACAAAGTGCAATTCACTCCTTGCTCGTCCATATCTCTTTTTCTTTTTCCGAGCGTTTGTGAAACAACGGTAGCAGATAAATACTCATAAGCTTGGAGCTTTTTGAGTAAATCTTCAATGGTTGTAGCAGAAATTATGGTTCTCCTTGCCTCTGAAAACATGAATCCATTTTCCACAGCATTATCTAAATATGAAAGCAAATTACTAAAATAACCATTAATATTAAGCAAACCAATGGGTTTCTTATTTGTGACCAAAGATGACCAAAAAGCCACGCAAGCTATTTCTTCCAATGTACCCAGACCTCCTGGTAAAGCAATGAATGCATCGGCAGAATGGTACATGATTTTTATCCGTTCAGGGATACTCCAGACTTGTATTTCCTTACCTAAGGTAGGTCCACAAAAATCTGTGAATAGTTTTGGCACGATTCCTAGAACTGGACTTCCTCCGGCGTGTGCTGCTGTAGCGACTGCTCCCATTAAACCCGTACTACCACCTCCATAAATCAACTGGATCTTTTGTTGGGCAAGTATTACTCCAACTCTTATGGCTTCATCAGCAAATATGTTATTTTTCCCTGGATAAGCACCTCCAAAGACACAAATTTTTTTAATGCGCTGGGACGAAGTACTTTCCATTTTTTTTTTCGAGTGCCTGAAAGAGAATGAGTACATGGTGTAATATATAGAGGACTGAGTAGTGAATCAGACAAGAGTAATAATGTCGCCGAAAGTGTATTTGACCTGTCAGAAGAAAATGTTAACCTAACAAAAGATTTTTGCGTGATTTCAGGAAGAAAATCAAAAAGAGAAGAAAAATCAACCGTAAAAGACCAATAAAAAAAAAACGAGAATAATTACATAAATCGAACAACACGTAAATTAAACCGAAATGAAGTTATTGCAAATCAAACCAAAAGCTGAGAAGTTATTTATTGTAGTTGTGATTGTGGCTCACATCTTCCTCTGGTTTTACGTCCAGAAACGGCTTAAACGCCTTCTATGAGTCGAGGATATGCTTCCCATCCAGTTTTCTTACAAGCTGGCAAACAGGGTCTTTTAACATCAGATTCCCAAGATGTTGCCATTCCCTTTGGAATTACGGCCATAAATCAAGAATTTCTCTTTGTACGTCTCCACTAGGATGCGTCTCAAGAGAAAGTTGGATATTACCCAAATTCTCCTTACTCAGTCCATCCTTAATGAATTCAATTTTATCATCTCGATTAGAGGACGGAATCCCAATAGAACGACATTTACCGTTACACGTCCATCGTGCACATTTGTGGCAATTTGAACTCATGCGCTTTGCTCGTCGCTTCTTTGCAAAAGTGCTTCTACCTGTACCTGGTAAAAGCAAAACAGGAAGATATTCATCTTCACGTACCTTGGCTTCAATTATCCAACGTATGTCTCCAGGAATCCCTTTGTGCATAAGCATTCTTAATCTTTCGAATCGAACTTGGTAAAGCTTCAGTAAAATATTTCGAGGAAAAGGAGGAAATCGTTTCTGCAATCTTGTGAGAATATCATCCATCCTGAAAAAAAAAAACAATGAAAGAGAAATTGAAAGAGAAATTTATATAAAATATCAGTTTTGTGGGTAGCTGATGGAACCGACTTAAATAATCACGGAGTACCGTTATCCGCCATTTAACCAGGGTTAAAAAAATTAAAAATTATATTTACATCTAGTTATTTTCAAAACAAGGATCAGAAAGAAAAACAACATAAAAAGACACAAAAACAAAACACTCTAAATAAAATCCTAAATTCTTCCCCCCACACATAATTCTTATATTGTCATTAATGTAATGCTATTAATCCCAAATGAAAGAATCATGTGTAAGTGAAAAGAACTAATAAACAAAATAAACTTATGCAGCCTAAATGAACTTAGAAACACTAAACACAATTAGCAAAGAAACATAAGAAAAAGATAAAGAAAAAGAGACCAAATCTGAGGATGGCAGTTTGGCAATGCTTTCACTAATTAGGCTGCCTCCCCCAATTAGCACTTGATTTAGTGTTTTGAACCTAACCAACACCCCTTCTTGGCATTTTAGGCTTGTCAGGCTCATACATGAAATTTCCCAAATTTATGCGTTTGAGAGGAAGCTTTCTTTGCACAACAGTGGATGCATTCTCCATTACAAGTATTATTCCATCATCCTTTGTGGTGCATATGTCATCGAGGAATGGAGCATATTTTGATACTTGTTGAATGACCTCCACAAACAAGTTGTTTAAGGTTTCCGGCATGTGTTGTTCATGTTCTTCCTCCTTGAACTTTGTAAATCTACTAGGAAAAGGTGGAGAAGAAACATTAGTAAAAAGTGAAACCTTAAACGTTACTTCAGGTGCCGAAATACTCTTATTTGGATCTTTGGCTTCATTATCCTCAAGAATAGAATCCATCTCTAATTTTGTTTCATCCTCATCTTGTTCCTCATACTTCAAGGTCACAATAGTAGCATTCTCTTTTGGGTTAACCATCGTTTGGGCTGGGAGTTCTTCAGATCTTTGTGCTACCCATCCCACCATACTACTAGCCAATTGGCTCATTTGCTTTTCCAAACTCTGGATGCTTGCCCTTGTTTCCTGTTGAAATTGCAAAGAATCAGTAACAAGAGAATAGACAAGATCTTCTAAAGAAGTACCTGAGTTTTGAGTCATATGTGGTGGTTGAAAAAGATCTGGTTCTTGAGACCATGATTGATTGAAGCTAGATGGATGAGTGTAATTGGCATAAGGATCTACTTCTTGGTAATTTTTCGAGTAGCCATAATTAGTATGATCCCACCATCCCTCATGGTAAGTGTTTGAGTAATGATCATACTGTTGGTCTTGGAACACTTGATGGACTTGACATCCTCCCATGGCCAATTGTTGAACTGGGGAGGTGAGATTGGCTTGTTGATTCTCTATGTTCATGTATGCCACCAACTCTTCAAGTGTTAGATTGCTCAATTCCATTGTTTTTTTTTTTTTAATTTGAAAAGAAAAACTTGTATGTACAAGAAAATAAAACTAATTAGAACTGAAAATAAGAATAAACCAAGTAACAAATAAACTAAAGAAAGCAATCCCCGGCAACGGCGCCAAAAATTTGATGCACCCAAAAGAGTGTATCTTATTTAACCTTGCACTAAAAAGATAAATTGTAAGTATAGTAGTTAGCAAGGGTCGAGTCCTCAGGGATTGGGTTTTAGTTTATAAGTTAATAGTTTAAAACTTAAATTCAAGAACAATAAAAGAAAAGGGGTTTTTGAAGCCAGATTTAAACTAAAGTAAATAATAAGAATAAGATGCAAGGCGGTATAACCAGCCAATAAAAATATATATACTAAATTAGGCGGTATAACCAACCAATAAAAATATATATACTAAATTAGGCGGTATAACCAGCCAATAAAAATAAAACAAAGTTAATATACAAATTAGGCGGTATAACCAGCCAATAAAAATAAATATACTTTTAAAAATAAGCAAACTAGAAAAGTAAGAAAACAAGTAAGTAAGAAGAATCAAATATGAAAAATATGGTTAAGGTTTCATTCTCCACCACTAGACATCATTAAGAATCAATTTCAGATACATCAATATCAACCAACTATCAAAGTTAACACCGTAGATAACAACAAGCTCTGTTATCCCAATCTTTCCTTAGTTTGTCGTTAAATAGAACAAGCTCTCTATTTAATCTCTAACCATTAAACAACCTAGAATAAGCTCTCTAAATTCAATTTAATGGCAGCTTTATGATGAGAAAGATAGGTTGATCTAAGCAACAAACACATAAGCTCGGATTGTTCAACTTAGGTTATGTTCCACTTTGCAATTATTGAAAACTTGACCATAATCATTAATCACAAATTGCCACTTATGAATAGGAAATCAAGACAATTACACGGATCAAGATTCCTAAACTAGCAATAGATAATTATCAAGATCTATCTAGTTGTACACCTAAACAAATCAAGACAACATCATGAACAATTCTTGTAGAAGAACATAAGCAACTTTGATAGAAAATTAATGATAGATAGAATCTGAAAATCAATCACAAAACATGTCTATGGCTTTGAAATCACCCTTAACCAAATAGAAGTTTAGCCTAGCATAGGCATTGTAAACATAAACATAAAATTAAAGAGAATCTAAGAAGGAAATAAAAGAAAGAAAGAAGAAGAAGAAAATAAAGAAAAAGAAAACTAGAGAAAAGAAAGAAGAAGAAAACTTAGAGAATTTTATTACAATGGCTAATTTCCTACCAATCTACCATATCTTACAATCATCCAAGGCCCTCTATTTATACACATTTTGGAGGGCTAATTGACAAGAGACAAGCTTTACAAATTTCAAAGGTAGGCATAATAGGTGGGTGCATTTTTCTAACAATTTTCGTCATATTGTATGACAATTTTGATCAGCCAACTTGATGGTCGATTTTGTCAATTTTGGAGGCCTGATCTGATCACATGGTCTTCTAGAAAAATGTTCCCCTATCAGTTACTGATCCATAGCCGTTGGAATCAGCTCATTTGCTGATGTGGATAAGAAGATAAGGGCAAAATACGAAAACAGGTCAGCACAGACGTCATTGCACATCAGCCAACTTGATGGTCGATTTTGCTAGGGAAAACGACTCCGTTTCAAGAAGTGTAAAACATGAAAAAGATAGATATGCCTCTTAACTTTGCACGGTTAAAATTGCAGCTTTATTGCTTCATTGAAACTCGAGATATAGCTGATATGGCAAAAGGTGTCGGAACTGGAACTGAACTGGATTTGCCCTTAATTCTAGTAATCTGAAATCACTCAAAGAAACTTGTGAAAAACACCAAATTACATAAAAATATAAAAGATCATAAACACAATTAGACTAAACAATAATAACTCGTATTTGACACAAAACAATAATAAAACATAACTAAAAACTATATAATTATACGAGTTATCACAGTCCCACTTACCAAAAGGTGTTTGTATCAAAACATGCTGCTTTTCTAAAGAAAGAGTTTCTACTAGAAGGATTTAGTGGGAGTAAAGTAGAACTTGAAGAAGTTCAAGAACCACAACCTAACATTCCCTCGAAACCTGAGCCATTGGTTGAGGCATTAGATGCTCGGACTGATGCTCAAGAAACACAAGTACTCCAAAGGTCTAGTAGGGAGAGGCAAACACCAATAAGACATTGATTTCTCTTGGAAAGAGGTGGTTTACCCATTGATAATGAACCTACTACATATAAGGAAGCGATGTCTAACATCAATTCCAAGAAATGGATTGAAGCCATGAAATCTGAAATGGATGCCATGGAAGTCAACAAAGTTTGGTCTTTAGTTGATCCACCTCAAGGGATAAAACCCATAGGTGTAAATGGGTCTTCAAGATAAAGACAGACATGGATGGCAATATACAAACGTATAAGGCCAAATTGGTTGCAAAAGGCTATAATCAAGTTGAAGGCATTGATTTTGAAGAATCCTTTTCACCAGTTGCCATGGTTAAATCCATTAGGATTATGCTTGCTATTGCTGCATACCATGATTATGAGATATGGCAGATGGATGTAAAAACTGTATTGCTTAACGGGAATTTGCAAGAGGAAGTGTATATGACACAACCTGAAGGTTTTTCATCCAGGGCCACTTCTAATAAGGTATGCAAGCTGCAAAGGTCCATTTATGGACTAAAGCAAGCATCTCGGAGTTATAACATTAGGTTTGATGAAACAATTAGAGAATTTGGTTTCATTAAGAATCCTGATGAACCATGTGTTTACAAGAAGGTAAACAGACATGCAATTGTGTTCCTAGTGCAATATGTCGACGACATATTACTCATAGGAAACGATGTACCGATAGTTCAGAAGACCAAAGTCTGGCTCTCCAAACAATTCTCCATGAAGGATTTGGGAGAAGCAGCATATATTCTGGGAACTAAGATCTATAGAGATAGATCGAAAAGGCTGCTTGGATTATCCCAATTCGCTTACATAGACAAGGTGCTAAATAGGTTAGCATGGATATCTCCAAATGAGGTAACTTGCCTATGTTACATGGTGTACATCTCTCGAAAGAGATGTGTCCTAAAACAATTGGATAGGATCCCGTATGCTTCGACAATTGGATCTATCACGTACGCCATGTTGTGTACAAGACCAGATGTATCGTACGCTCTAAGTGTCACGAACTGATAGCAAAGCAATCCTGGTGAGAGTTACTGGACTGCTGTGAAGAATATTCTCAAGTACTTGAGAAGAACTAAGGATATTTTCTTGCACTATGGAGGGATTGAACTCCAAATTAGGGGTTATACAGATGCTAGATTCCAAATTGATAAGGATGACAATAAATTGCAGGGCAGTTACGTATTCACCTTAAATATAGCTGCAGTCAGTTGGAAAAGTTCCAAACAGACTACAACTGTAGATTCAACAACAGAAGCTGAATACATCTCCGCGTGTGAGGCAGCGAAGGAGGCTGTGTGGATTAAGAAGTTCATCATTGAACTTAATGTGGTTCCAAGCATTGTTGATCCAGTACCACTTTACTATGATAACAATGGAGCCATAGCGCAAGCTAAAGAACCAAGGTCTCATCATAAATCCAAACATGTATTGCGGAAATATCACTTGATTAGAGATATAATTCAAAGTGGTGATATAAGTATGGAAAGGGTACCCACAGAAGATAATATTGCTGATCCTTTCACTATGGTTCTGTCCCAGCAGAAACACAATCGTCACATGGAAGGACATGGGCGATTGGCTTTAGTTCTAGTAGCAAATTGTTGGTGTAAGCCCTGCAAGCCAATCTAGTTAGGCATGTAAGACACTATTTATATATTAATGTATTGCACATTATAGTTTATTAATCATAATTGAGGTATTTCTTTATCCATAAGTTTTGTTATAATTGTTATAAATAACTTGTGAAGATAAAGCCCATGAAACACAATGGCATCGCAAAGGAATTTTAAGGATTACAATTACGAAGATCCTTATGCATCAATGCCGTGTTTCTAAAACTGTTCCTGGTCATTGTATTGTCAAGAGAGGGCATTGACAACGCTCAAAGATTGGCATATGTTAAGCCTTCGTGTACTTGATGCATGCAACCGATCTCATAGGTTGAAAGTATAGAGATACTTGGGGATAACATATGGGTGCTTGTTAGTTGAACAAGTTCACTGAACATACCCGCTATGAGAGTTCCATTTTGTATTTCATTCAAGTGTCTATGAAAAATACTCTCATGTGTCAATACTGTAAGTAATCCTTTGACTTTTGACACCAGGTCATCTTGTATGTGAATCGTCATACTTAGATTTCATCATGAACGGGTCCCAAAAAGGGATGCTTATGGTACGGTGTTATTGGGTATGACATGAAGCATACGAAGATGAATGAGTGGTCCAGAGAGGATTCATCACCCCAAGTGATATGAGGGGACACATCTCACATGTATCTGGCTTATATTAACTTATGGAAGTCCTTGGCTAAGGAAATACTTAAGGAGTTAATATTAATGCTGCAGATCTTATATGGAATGGGATAAAGAGTAGACACTAAACCATGCTATTTCCTATTCTGGGATATTTGATGAAAGGATCGAATTACATAGAGTTATTGTACACGAAAGGCTTGTCGAACCTTGTTGATTCTCTCGGCATTTCTATGTAACTCGATGTTGAGAAATGTGTTGTATGAAGTTTTCTATGAATTAATGAAAAAACCTTTGGCTTTGGGATCCGATTTTAAGGCAAATACCATTAGTTTCATCATCATGAAAGCATTCTCCATTTACCGACTCATTCATCACATTCATTTATTTGTTTGTTGATAAACATGTACATTTCAATCATTCATACTTCCATACACTCAATAAATACTTTAATAAATAAATCACAGAGTTCTAATCCATGGTTTTTGAACTCAAGGTAAAAATTGTGCGTCCCTCAAAATAACTAGATTTTCAACGTTGTTATAATACCAGATCTCAGGCCAGAATTATGGAAAATGAACAGACTGCCCGTATTGAAAGGATGGAAAGGGCTCAGAGGGAACTACAAGAGCAACTGGCTAAATCCAGGAAGAATCGAGAGAGTAGATGGCCAAACTTATGGAAATGATGTATGCCATGCTTAGCCAGAAAGAGCCGACAGAGAATTCAGTTGAGGGAAGAGTGGTAGTAAATCAAGAGGGTCGACCTGAAGCGGTGCGCAATTAAATGGCCAAACATCCAAAAATAGTGGAAATGAGCTTCGGACAGGGGCATCGCCTTTTGTTTACATTCGACCGATGGCAGAAGCATAGAACCAGGTTCCTGAAAATGTTAACATTGCTTTTGACCCAACTGATCTTGTTGATATTTCAGATTTTGAAGAGTTCGCTGAGAAAGAGAAAGCAAAGATGGCCGAATTGAAGAAGATTGAATCTACTGAATCACATAAAAAGTATCAGTTATTGGAAGAGAGGTTAAGGTCCGTGGAAGGTGCATGGCCTGATAATTCCGCAGCCTGGATGCCAAGGAAATAAGTCTGGTGTATGGCCTGATAATTCCCCCTAAGTTTAAGGTACCATATTTTGAGAAGTATAATGGGACCACCAACCCGTCAGCACACTTAACCATGTACTATCGAAAAATGGTAGAACATGATGAGGATGAAAAGCTACCCATTCACTGCTTCTAAGACAGCTTAACAGGTTCTGCAACCCGTTGGTATAATCAGTTATCCCGAACTGAGATCTGCTCTTGGATGGATTTGGCCAGAGCCTTTATGGAACACTACAAGCACGTATCTGATATGATACCTGACAGATTATCCTTGCAAAACATGGAGAAAAAAGCTACTGAAAGCTTCAAGGAGTATTCTCAAAGGTGGATAGATCTGGCCACTCATGTGCAACCCCCTCTGACCAGTAAGGAAACTACAGTTCTTTTCATCAACACTTTAAAGACATCGTAATATGACAAGTTGGTGGGTAGTGCCACTAAGAATTTTGCGAATATGGTTATATCTGGTGAAATGATAGAAACTGGTATTAAGAGTGGGAAGATGGAAGGTGCAGAATCTGCTACTCCAAAGAAGACAATCCCCGCCAAAAAGAAAGAAGGGGAAATTCATGCAGTCAGTTATAACCACCGTCCCTATACACCTCTTGCACCTTATACACCTTACCCGACATACAATCCCTACTACACTGCCGTGAACCACCTTACCCAAAACCCTTTTCCTTACACAGCCATACCGCAACAACCATACCCAACTGGCATATCCCCGCAAATAGCCATTCCCCAAAACACCGTACCAAACACCCATAATATTACTCGCAATGACCAAAGACCACGAAGGAATAATCAAAAGCCTTAATTTGATCCTATCCCTACAACCTATGGTGAGTTATACCCTAAACTATTACAGAGGCAGCTCATTGCACCAGTATACCTCCAACCTTTCAAACCACCGTATCCCAAATGGTATGACGTAAATACTAATTGCGCATATCATGCGAGAATTCAGGGGCATTCCATCGAGAACTGCATCGCTTTTAAGCGAAAGGTCCAAAGCTTGATTGATACTAGGGTCGTAAAGTTCGGATCTAAGAACGGGCCTAATGTTGCGGGTAACCCACTGCCGAATCACACGGAGACCAAGATGGATGCGATTTTATCGGTGAAGTTGGCAGGGTAAAAAGGGATATCAGTGAGGTGAAGACACCAATGATAAAAGTATGGTTTGAAATGGTCAAGGCTAGGTTAGTTCAGGACGAAGCCAGTTTGAAAGTGGTTGCGAGCAAGACAGAGGATTTTTATCCGTTTCACATATGTAAGGGTCACACTATACAGAGGTGTGAAGGTTTTTTAGCCAAGGTTCAAAAAATGATGGATGAGGGCGAGGCCCAATTCTATGAAGAAACAGAGGAAGAGGTAGATACTACTGAGAATACAGCTGGTTATGGGGTGGACAGACCTTTGGTTATCTATTATGATGGGCCGAAGGAAAATGCTATTCTGGTTTATAAAGAAACCACGCCAAAGTTGATTATAAAGTTACCATCTTATTTCCCATACAAGGAGAATAAGGCCGCACCTTGGAGATACGATTGCAGTATGGTAACGTCGGGCTCTTCAAGTCAGCAAACAGCAACCGATATAATAGGTGTAGGATATCTAACTCATAGTAGTAGATGCTATGCTCATGGAACTGTTGAACAAAGTCCGATGGGAAAGGTAGGAGGACTTGACAAAGGTAAAAGAATAGCAAAATTGGTCCATACAGAGATGGATCAGTCAAAGGGAATGGAGAAAAATTCAACCCCAGTTAACAAGGTCAAAGAGCCGGTGAATAAGAAAGAGGCTTGCAAATTCTTGAAGTTTATAAAACACAGTGAGTACAGCGTGGTAGAACAACTACACCATCAACCAGCAAGGATTTCGGTCTTTTCACTGTTGCTAAACTCAGAGCCGCATAGAAATGCCATGCTAAGGATTTTGAATCAAGCATATGTGGCCAACAACATATCAGTGGAGAAGTTAGATCAGTTAGTGGGGAACATCACAGCAGATCATAACATTTTCTTCAGTTATGGTGAGATACCACCCAGCGGTGTAGGATCTACTAAATCCCTTTGTAGACACCTAATTTTGTCCGGACCACTAAAACAGGTATGTTTTCTTCCTAAATTGAGGTTTTAGAATATAAAAAGACTTTTTTTTCATCATGCAGGTGGTACCCCAAGACTTTGTTTAAGAGGGCGAGTATAAAAAGTCAAACTCAGAAAAAGTCAACCCCGAAAAAAGTCAACTCGAAAAAAGTCAAACCCTAAAAAGTCAACCCCAAAAAGTCAACTACTGAAAAAGTCAACCCACTTTCAAAATCAAGATTTTAATTTCAATTGAAAAATGGCAAAATAATTTTGATAATCCGAGGTCTACATTGAAAGATATGGAGTTCGGAAGTTGGGATTTGGAGATTCAGTAGAAAAGAAACCCTAATCCGAGAAATTTGGGGAAAAGTGCTTAAACGATCGAATTGGTCAAAATTGAAGGTTCCAAATGAAATATAAGAACTGAATATGGGTAATGGAGAAGCCACTTGCAAGAAAAACCGAAAGAAAAGTTAATCCGGGAGAAAATCGAGAATTAGGATTTTTGGTGGATTTCGGTGAAATCGGGAAGAATCACAGAAATGGCCCGACTTGGTAAGACCAAAGCCCCCAATGGATGAGGAATGATTAAAAAGGCATAGCCCAAGGCTCATCTTGAAGAAAATCTGAAAATCGAACTTGTTTTGAGCAAAATCGGGTTTCGGAGGCAAAAGGGCAAAATTGGAAAATTTGCGGAAATAGAAAATGAACTCCGAAAATTCTGAAAATTCGCAAATCTCATTCTTAAATCATTTGAAAGAGATTGGAAAAATAAAATCTTGATTCGGAGTTCGTTTGCAAAATGGCCAAATCTCGGGCTTCTAATGTAGTAATTCAAGAAGGAAAATCTCGAAAAAATAGCAAATGAACTCCAAATCTTCTGAAATTTTGCAAATCTCATTTTAAAATTATCTGAAATTGATTGGCAAAATAAAATCTTGATTCGGAGTTCGTTTGCAAAATGGCCAAATCCCGGGCCTCTAATGTAATAATTCAAAAAGGAAAATCCCAAAAAATAGCAAATGAGCTCCAAATCTTTTGAAATTTTGTAAATATCATTTTTAAATTATTTGGAAGAGATTGGAAAAAGAAAATCTTGATTTGGAGTTCGTTTGCAAAATGGCCAAATCCCGAGCCTCCTATGCAATAATTCATAAAGATAAATCCCGGAAAAATAGCAAATGAACTCCAAAAATTCTGAAATTTTGAAAATATCATTTTTAAATTATTTGGAAGAGATTGGCGAAATAAAATCTTGATTCGGAGTTCGTTTGCAAAATGGCCAAACCCCGAGCTCCTATGTAGTAATTCAAGCAGATAAATCCCGAAAAAATACCAAATGAGCTCCAAAAATTATGAAAACTTTCAGATCACACTTTTAAATTATTTGGAAGAGATTGGTGTAGAAAAATCTTGATTTGGAGCTCATTCTAAAAATGGTAAAATATGGGGGCATAAAAGGTCATTTTTGGAAGAAAAATCCAAATAAATAGCAAACGAACTCGGATAATTTTGAAAACTTCCAAAATAGAATGTTTTATTATTTTGGAAGTATTAAAAAAATAAAAATTTAATTTGGAGTCCGTTTGATATTTATTTGCATCCGGGGAGCAAAACGGTCATTTCACCCAAGCAACCGAAAAGGGCTTCTTTTGGCCTTTCAAAAAATCAAACTTGGGCTGGAAAAGAGAAGTGCTGGCGTACCAAGGCCCAAAGAAAAGAGGAAGCTTCTGATTTTTCAATCAAATGGCCAAGAATTAAGAGTTAGTTAGAGATTCTTTTTAATCAAGCCATGGTGATTAAGCCACATAAGCCAAGGGATTGTGTCAACATTATTCTTGAACAGCTGTAATTTGGGACAGCTGATATGCTAATCTAAGGGTGATAATTTCATGATTTTTTTCACCTTGAATTATTAGCCATTTGATGGAAAACTGGTTGGAAAAAATGACAACACCCTTGCATGAGAGAGAGGGAGGGCTATTCGGCCAGCTTAAGGGTGGAGGTCAGAATTTATTTTTTTCACACTTTTAATTTTGCTGATTTTTCTTAGTTTTTCTTAGTTTTTCTCTCCTTGGTTGAAATCAAAAAGAAAAAATTTAGAAAAGAAAGGAAAGTTTGAAGAGATAAAGCTTGAAATATAGCTTCTTGAGGTTGCTCTTGAGCACCAACTCTTGCACTTTCTTGATTTCCCATTCTTGTTTTTGCTACTTTGATTACTATTTGGTGAATTTCCTTTTTAAATAAATGTTTTTTTTTTGTTGTTTTTCTTAAGTTCTTTCTTCATTTCTTTCTTAAATATTTTTTTTTACAATTTCTCACCATGGCGGAATGGCCTACATTCTTTATTAAGGTTGCTGTTTTGTTTATTTTGTTTTGTTATTTATGGTATTTTCTTTAATCTTGATGTTTTAAGTGTTATTCTACTTCATACTTGAGTCATATTTTAATTTGGTTGCTTTGTTTGTTGCCATTTATGATTTGAATATCATGTTCTTGCATTTTTAATTTTCTATTTTCATAATGTTTAAATTTGTTGATGTTTTCTATTTAGTATATCAAGTGTTTGTGAAAATGCTTGTGTGGTTTTTGCATGATTTGAGTTTTATATTTTAGTTGAGCATGTTAGTATATCAAGTGTTTGTGAAAATGCTTGTTTGGTTTTAGTATTTCTACTTTGTGTTTGCATGTTTTGAGTGTTATATTTTAGTTGAGCATGTTAGTATATCAAGTGTTTGTGAAAATGCCATGCTTGTTGGAGCTTGAGGCCATTCGGCTACTCTATGTGTTTTGCATTGTGTGTTGCATTTTTGCCATGTTAGTTGGTAGGTTTTGCATTTGCATGACATTTGATTTAGTTTTGCATGTTAGTATACCAAGTGTTTGTGAAAATGCCATGCTTGTTAAGAACCATAGGCCATTCGGCCACTCCTTGAATTCTAGCATTGTATGTGCATTCTTGCCATGTTAGTTGATAGGTTAGCATTTGCATGATATTTGGTTGAGTTTTTGGTTTAAGCATGCTTTGTGTTTGTGAAAATGCCATGCATATTTTAGTTATTAGGTTTGGTTTATTTCCCATGCATGTTCATGCATTTTAGACCTAGGTTGCATTAAATGCCATGCAAGTTCATTTAGGTCTAGGACACTATATTGATGCCATGCATTTTTTCATGACATTTAGGTTTAAACTCATGCATTTCATGCACTATGTTTGCTGTAATTTTTCATGCATTTCATGTTCATGCCACTTGAATAATTACTTGAGCCAATTAACGGTTCAAAGTCATGCTCTCTTGAGCACACTTGCGGAAAATTAAAGTTTGTCAAATTGATTATTCTACCTTTGTGATTTTTTTTTTTACTTAGCCAATTTTTATCTAACTTTCAAAAAGTCCTAGATACTGTTTGTGAGTCATTTTGTGAGTCTTTAATATTTTTACTTTGATTTTTAAATGATTTTATCAAAGGCAAAAAATGTGTTTTGACAAAATAGTTTGTTCACCCAGTACTCGTACTTTTTTTATTTTTCTGGGAGTTCATCTTTAATCAGAAAATTAAGCCAATTTTTCCCGTGTAGTTTTACATGTACTGAGTCTCCAGTATTTTTTTTTAGAATTTTTAAAAATAGGGTAAAAAATCGTGGCTTAAAACTGGATAGTGGAGTCAGAATTGAATTTAAAGAAAAATCATTTCTCTGTTTTGGTTAAGTTACTTAGAAGGGGCTGATATGGAAGGTTAGATATTGACTTAGGGTAGTTTCTAAGCTTTTTTAAACTCTAAAAATGAGTTTTTTAAGTGTCGGGTTAAGGGTGGTCAAGTCCGGAATTTTAAACTTAGGAAATTATAGCCATTTTAAAAAAATTAGCCCAATTTTTATTTTTAATTCAAGCTTTTTTCAAAATTGTTTTCAAACAATCACAAAGTATTTTGGTTTTAGAATATTTAATTTGACATATTTTCCTAAGGTAGCCGGATATCTTTTTATATATACGGATTTCCTTAATTAAAGGAAAAATACATTTTCATGCATTGCATTTTCCATATTCATGCATTTTATATAATATGTGATTTTTACTATGATAATTTCTATGATATTGTTATGATTTTGAGCTATGTTATATTGTTTATTATATGACTTGGAATATTTCATGATATCTTATGCTTTTTATTTAATTGTTTTTTTGTTATATTATTTAGCATATACTATGTTCATGCATTTTTATTTTCACGCATATTATATGATAGCATTATTTTATATTTTATGTGATTTAAATTATATGCCATATTATTCATATTTGTCATGTCATTTAAATCATTTCATTTCATATAGAATATGTATGTTACTTAGGTCATTTCATTTCATGTAGAATATATTATGTTACCTAGGATCATTTCATTTAGAATATATCATATGACTTAGAATATTGCATCTCATATAGAACATATTATGCTACCTAGGTAATTTCATTTCATTTAGAATATGTCATAAAACTTAGGACATTTCATTTCATTTAGAATAAGCTAAGGCATTTAAATTATATCATATCATTTAGGAAGCATTATATTATTTAGATTTTGCTATGTCATTTTATTTATGTCATGCATATACATATTCATGTCTTTTAAAATGTTTTCAAAAGGATAATGATTTTTCAATAAAAAATAAAGATATTCCCGAGTTAAAATAATTCATGAGTTCTCTACCGGGTTTGCTAGAGGGAATATCATCAATTATTATTAATAACGGAATATCTTCTTTAAAAAGAGAATGATTCGGAAAGTTTTCCAAAACTAATAAAAATTTCTATATTTTGCCACGTTTGTTGGAGAATATAGAAAATTTTTGAATTTATGAATTCCGGATCATTTTTAATTAAAAATGGAATTATTTTTCTTTAAATTGGGAATTAACTTGAAATACTAAATTTAAAACCAACTTTTTTATCGAGATTTGAGATAACACATGATTAATAAGGTACCGTTTTATACAGGCGTTGTGGGGGTGCTAATCCTTCCCCGCACGTAATTGAGTCCCGAACCTGTTTTTTCGATTTCTCTGGTTTAAACGCAGACTTGAAATTGGTTTTAAAAATGTTTTAATTAATTTTTAAAATATTTTTTAAAATCGATTTTAATAGGTGGCCGATCACACCTAGCTAAAAAAGATTGGTGGCGTCTCCATGTCTTTTTCAAGGTCATTTTCAAAACCTTCATTTATTTAGAGGAATTAAGTCGACTTTTCCTCTGTTTTTTTTTTTTAATGTCATGCTTAACGAATAATAAAGTCTTGCGATGAGACTCATTATTTTTTAGGTTGCGACAGCTTGGCAACTCCACTAGGGACAATTAGAGAGTCAGGCCTAGAATTAGTCGTGTGTTATCAAAGTCTCGGTTTTGTTGGTTTAATTGGTATTTCATTTTAATTCCCATATTTTTTAAAATAAAAGAGAATTTTGAAAATAAAAAAAAATGTTTTAATATGTCTATATTCATGTGCATTCAAATTATTATTTGTTCTCTGGTTATTTTGTTGTGTATGTTTATATGTTTGCTTGACTGATGTTTTACATTGTTTGATTTTAGTGGGGTATTTAGAATAAGGGTTGTAGAATAGGTGGTGACAGGTTTGTTTTGTTCCTCCGCACACACTGTATTTGCATTTGCATAACATGTATCCTCTACCCTGGTTCTGTCCTTTTAAATGGGAGTAAAGTAACTACGCCTTCGTGATTGATCCTCTTTATGGTCTAGTGAAACACTTCCGGAGTATAAAGTACCTAATTCCTTCGTGATAATTCTCCGTACGGGCATTGAAAAATATACTTTAACGAATTGAACCCGCTTTTATCGGGGTGCCTTACTAGCCTTCACCGGCGACAGTGAGGAACAATTCGGGGCCTTAGAATCGATTCACCTTCATATAGTGAACCTAGACGAATCCATGCCGGATTTTTGTTAGATACCCGAAGTTTAAGAACACATGGAGGAACATTTCCAACCTTTTACCATCTTTCTATATGTTAGATGCAAATTGGGTGATGATGAACGAACATCATATCGCTCGTATTTTTTTTATTATGTTGTCCCAGAGGCGTCGTAATGCCGAAGCTCTGTTTATATTTTCGGGACATTTTTTTTAAAAAAAAAGCATGTTGTTATTTATGTTATATTTGTGAATTCATTTCTTTACTAATCTATTTCTTTTCGTTTTCTTTTCTTTGACATGCATCATAGACATCATCATACACTTGAAGTTTATTGGCCTCGGGATAGTTATCAACCCAAAGGACTTTCATGGAGTGTCAGGTTATTTCAGTGATAGAAGATCATGCAGTAGTCAGGGCACGGTCGGAAAAAGATCAGAAGGAGGATGGTGATTGCCTCAAGAAAGATTATGTGTCATTATTGCCGGAAAGGGTCAAAGTGGATCCTAGACAGAATAATCTTCGAGGGTTAGACGACATTTGGAATCAGTGGAATGTATCAGAGAAAGAAGCCTTCACTCAGAAATATAGAGACATAGCACTCTTAATTCTGATTCAGGTCAATAGTGGGTTGATTCTGGCTATGGTACAGTTTTGGAATCCTGCTTATAGATGTTTCAATTTAACAAGGAGGATATGACACCACTGATCGAAGAATATTCGACACTGTTACGTATTGAATGTCCTAATCCTGATCGGGTATATTTGAAGGAAATGAAACCTTCAGGTTTGAAGAAGAAAGTGGCTAGGATCACAGGAATGCATACAACATGGGTTGAGAGTCATGTGGACACAAAGCAGAAAAATGGGTGCATTCCGTGGGAAACTCTCCGACAATTCATATTGGGTTGTTCCGACAAAGCAAAAGCCAGGGACATCTTCGCTCTAGCCACCTACGGGTTAATCATATTCCCGAAGATATTGGGTCATGTGGATATAGCCGTGTTTGATTTCTTTGAAAAGTTGGAACAGAAGATCAACCCATCTCCGACCATCATAGATGAAACTATCCGATCCCTGAATTTTTGTAAAAGGGCAGGACAAGGGAGGATCAAGGGGTGTGCACAACTCCTTTATATTTGGATTCAAAGTCAATTTTGGAAGATAGAAAATGTTTCCTTCAAACCATACATGAAGAAATTAGTTTCGATTAGGGAATTCCTTCAGAATGATTGGCCTAAAGACGGGAATGAAGAGAAATGGGTCAACATGTTCCGAAATCTAAAAGGGGAGATGGTGACTTGGAGAGCTCCATGGATGGTTCCTATGCCAATTATGTACAAATGTGGGGACAACCTGGGAGTTCCACTACTCGAAATTTGGGGGTCTGTGAGTTATGCGCCTTTGTTGGTGCAAAGACAGGTTGAGTCCCGGAAATTAACACCCGTGACTCATAATCTAGGATCATCAGAGTTCACTTATGGGGAAGACGAATATTCTGGAAAAGTGCGGGCAGTGATTGAAGCATGGTGGAAAACCCATCGGATAAAAGTGGCCAGATATGCCGACACCGTTACACCTGATTACCTGGTATGGAGGGAATTAAGGGTTAATGATAGACTGTTGACATCAGATGGGAGGAGGTCCAGTTCATGAATCCACCACCGGGGGAAATGCCATCAGAGTTAGAAATCGCAGGGGCAGAATTTGAAAAAGAAAAGGCTCGGATGAGCAAGGAGATTGCCCGACTCCAAGAAGAGCTAGAGGACATGAAAAATAAGGAATCAGCTCGTGAAAAAGAAAAATAACAGATCAAGAGAGAAAGGGACACCGTTAAGGGTGATCTTCGAGAATTACATTTGGAGAACAAGAGGTATCGCTTTGAGCTCAGATTTGAGGGGACTCTCAAAACATCCGGGGAGTGGGAACATGAGGTCAAAAACCTCAAAAAGGAGAATAACTACTGGAAGGAGAAAGCAAAACACGAGGAAGCCCGAGCAAATCAACTGGAGAAACAAGCTAGGGAAAGCTTACACGACGATGCTTCTGCTGACACGTCAAAAGGTCGTGAACAAGTAGGGATTAGATGGAAGAGCAAGGCAATCAAAAAAGGATAGTGAAGAAGGTCCAGGATCCGAGAGAATGATTATAGGACCAGTATTTTGTAATAGTTTTTAGGAGAGACAAATTATCATGTTGTCAAAAGCAGGGATCTTTTCTTTGATGTATTTAGTTCCAGGAAATCAATGAAAGACCGTTTGGTTGGAATTATCCCGGGGCCAATACTCTAAATACATTCATCATTTACTAGCTCTTTATTTTATATATTTTATTTGTTCATTCATTTATAACCATTTATTCATTTATTCTGTATAAATTGTTCATATACTTGGTCATTTTATTTATTTGTTTATTCATTTATTCTTTATAATTAGTCATCTAAGTTCATACACTTAGTCATTTACTTACTTGAGCATTCACTAACATTCATTCATTCATTTTTTCATTTTTTATAAAATAAAAATAAGAAATGTGTCAATAATTTCTAATCCATGGTTTTTAAAAACTAAAGGTACAATTGTTCGCATTCAGAAAGAACCAGATTTCCAACACCCTTACAATACTCGATCTCGAACAAGAGCCATGGTAAACGATTAGCTTGCCACAATTGAAAGAATGGAAAGAATCCAGAAAGAACTACAAGAACAGTTAACTAAGTCCCAAGAAGAGACACGAGAACAGATGACAAAACTCATGGAGATGATGAGCACTATGATGAAATAGAAGTGGCCCGGAGAGAATTCAGTTACTGGAATGGGGGCAGTGAATCAGGAAGACCGACCAGAAGTGGTACAGAGAAATGGCCAAACATCCCAACCTGTGGGAAATGAACTCCCAACTGGGGCAGCATCCTACATCTATATCCAACCAGCGGCTGAAGCACAGAATTTCGGTCCAAAAAGGGGTAACATCGGAGTTGAGCCAATTGAGGTTGAGGTTCCAGACTTCGACGAAATGGCAGAAAAGGAAAGGGCCAAAATGGTTGAATTGAAGAGGGTCGAAACCGCTGAATCTCAGAAGAAATATCAGTTGTTGGAAGAAAGGCTAAGAGCAACGGAAGGAACAGAGTTATTTGGCAGTCTAGATGCCAAAGAGATGAGCTTGGTACATGATCTAGTGATTCCCCAAAAGTTCAAAGTACCAGACTTTGAAAAGTATAATGGACCACCTACCCATCAGCTCATCTGACCATGTACTGCAGAAGGATGACGGGGCATGAGGATAACGAGAAACTGCTTATTCATTGCTTCCAAGATAGCTTAACAGGGTCAGCTACCCGATGGTACAATCAACTGAGTCTTACCAAGATTAGTTCATGGACGGATTTGGCCAGGGCTTTCATGGAATATTATAAGCATGTGTTTGACATGGTACTCGATAGGCTGTCATTACAGAATATGGAAAAATGGTTCAATGAGACCTTCAAAGAGTATTCGCAGAGGTGGAAGGATCTGGCCGCACAAGTGCAACCCCTTTTAAGTAGCAAAGAAACCACGGTGCTTTTCATCAACACATTGAAAGCACCCTATTATGACAAATTGGTGGGAAGCGCTACCAAGGATTTTGCAGATATAGTAATATCTGGGGAAATGATTGAGTCAGCTATTAAGAACGGGAAGATGGAAGGGGGTGAGTCTGCTACCCCAAAGAGATCTTTTCCTGCAAAGAAGAAGGAGGAAACCCATGCAGTAAACTTCAACTAATATCCTTATACACCTCCTACACCATACACACCACCAAGGCCCTATACTCTTACCACACCTTATGCACCTCCGACACCTTACACACCATACCCGGGGTATAATCCTTACTACCCCAATGTCAACTACCTTACCCATAACCCGTTCCCCTACACCAATATACCACAATAGCCATTCCCAACTGGCATATCCACTCAAATCACTCTTCCTAAAAATACTGTTCCAAACACTCAGGATCCTACGCGCAATGACCAGCGTTCACCAAGGAACGATCAAAAAGCCCAATTTGATCCGATTCCTACTACCTACGGTGAGCTATATCCAAAACTATTGCAGGGTCAACTTGTTGCACCCGTGTACCTAAAACCTTTGACACCTCCATATCCAATATGGTACAATGCAAACACTAACAGTGCATAACACGCAGGAATCTAAGGACATTCGATTGAAGATTGCCTAGCCTTCAAAAAGAAATTCCAAAGCCTGATCAATGCTAGGGTTGTGAAGTTTGGATCAAAAAATGGGCCGAACGTAGCTGGAAACCCATTGCCCAATCATGTCAAGAATCAGATAAATACAATATTGACCGAAGAGGGCAGAAGATTAAAAAGGGATATTGGGGAAGTTAAGACTCCGATGATGACAGTATGGGTTGAAATGGTCAAGGCAGAATTGGTGAAAGATATAGATAATCTGAAAATGGTTGCAAAAAGAGTGCATAATTGGTGCCCGTTCCATAAGTGTGGAGGCCATGACATACAGAACTGCGGGGACTTTCGGGTTAAAGTCTAAAGGATGATGGATAGTGGGGAAGCCCAATTCTACAATGAGATACAGGGGGAAATAGAAGTCATTGAAAATACAGGTGGCTATGGGATAGGAAGACCCCTGATCATCTACTATGATGAACCGGAAGAGAAAGTTATGCTAGTCATCGAGGAAAATACGCCCAAGTTAATCATTAATTTACTTGTTTCCTTTTCATACAAGGAAAACAAGGCTGCACCATGGAAATATGATTGCAGCATGCTCATGCCTGGGTTTTCAAGCCAGCAGGATATCACAGGTGTGGGGTATTTAACCCGAAGCGAGAGGTGTTATGCTCCAAAGGCTGCTGAACAAGGGTTAGCAGGGAAAGACAGAGGAATAGATAAAGGGGAAGAAGGTAGTCAAGCCAATCCATATTGAGATGGATTTGCCAAAAAAAATAGAGAAGGGGTCAGCCCCGGTTAACAGATTGAAAGAACCAGTATGTGAGAAGGAAGCATGTGAGTTCTTAAAATTTATAAAGCACAGTGAGTATAGCATGGTTGAACAACTGCAGCGTCAACCAGCAAGGATCTCAATCTTATCCTTGCTTTTAAATTCAGAACCACACAGAAATGCCTTGTTAAGAGTATTAAATCAGGCATACGTAGCTAATAATATATGAGTGGAAAAGCTGGATAGGCTGGTGGGAAACATCGCAGCAGATGATTACATATTTTTCAGCTATGAGGAGATACCACCCAATGGTATTGGATCAATGAAAGCTCTCCATATAACTACCACTTGTAAGGGGCACATATTACCAAGGGTCTTTTTGGATAATGGTTCTGCACTAAATGTGATGCCTTTAGCAACCCTATCCAAATTGCCAGTGGATATATCTTATATGATACCAAGTTGCACAGTGGTCAGGGCTTTTGATGGAACAAGGAGAGAGGTTATGGGAACCATTGAAGTTCCTCTGGAAATAGGCCCATGCATTTATACGGTGAACTTCCAGGTCATGGATATTAATCCATCTTATAATTGCTTGTTGGGAAGGCCGTGGATACATTCAGCTGGAGCTGTACCCTCGTCTCTTCACCAAAAGCTAAAATTTGTGATGGAGGGCCAGTTGATCACAGTATCAGGGGAAGAAGACATAATAGCCTCTGCATCTACTAAATCTCCTTATGTGGAGCCCAATGAAGAGGCCGTAGAGTGTTCTTTTCGGTCTTTGGAATTCATAAATGCAGTTTTCGTCACTGAAGGATGGAAAATTCTGAAACCGAGGCTGTCCAAGAACACAAGGTTGGGGATAAGAACTACCGTGGGAAAAGGCAGCAGGGCTGGAAAAGGTCTCGGGAAATATCTTCAGGGGATGGCTCGAGTAAAGGAAGTAAAAGGAAAGAAAGATCGGTTTGGCCTAGGATATCTTCTGAAGGCCCATGAGAAAAGGAAACAAGTTGAAAGGAACCGACAAAGGAGGATGGCCCGTCTTGCGGGTATGGATATTGAGTGGGAGCCTATGACATTCCCACCTATCCTTCACAGCTTCCACTCAGCCGGTTCTCTGTTCGGAGAAAAGAATTCTGATGATGTGCTCGTAATGATAGAGCAAGCCTTCGAGAGATTCCAGGTGAATAGGGATGAGCAGATGTATGATGTGGAGATCTGCATGACTGAGGAAGACAGAATTGAAAGAGAGAATGCTAACTGGATGGTGCGACCTTGTCCACCAGGATATAAACTAACCAACTGGAGTGCGACTGAGTTGCCCATAGTTTTTAAGTCTATTCCAAAGTAATACTTTTTAAAAAAGAAATCTTAATTATCTTTACCCCGAGATATTAAGAGTTTTTTCTGTAATGGGCCTTTTAAAAATTTTCATTCAATAAATAACAAGCGCAATGCATTTTATCCATAGTGATGTGTCCATATTCTTTCATTTTTGTTATTTATTTTGTTTTCATTATATATTTTCCTATATTGTTTCTTCTCCACCTATTTACAGGTGTGCGGATGCGGAATATGAGGACCTTCCTGTCAGTAATTTTGAAATTGATTTTGAAAGACCCATTTGCACGAGTGATTTTGAGGCTAATGAAGATACTGAGGATTATGGTCTACCTCTAGATCTATTAAGGAAAATAGAACAAGAGGAGAAGCAAGTACTTCCTCATAAGGAATTATTGGAAACGATAAATCTGGGAAATGGTGAAGAGATAAAAGAAGTCAAAATTGGAACTTCATTGTCATTATCAATAAAAGGTGAATTGATAGCTTTGCTCTAGGAGTATGTGGATGTATTTGCATGGTCTTACCAAGACATGCCACGGTTAGATCCGGATATTGTGGTTCATAAGCTCCCTTTAAAGCCAGAATGTAAGCCAATTCAGCAAAAGTTGAGAAGAATGAGGCCTGATATACTGTTAAAGATAAAAGAGAAGGTGAAGAAACAATTTGATGTTGGATTCCTGGAGGTGGCAAAATATCTAAAATGGGTGGCAATTATTGTTCCAGTACCAAAAAAAGATGGAAAGATGCGGATGTGCGTTGATTACCGAGATTTGAACAAGGCCAGCCCTAAAGATAATTTCCCTTTGCCCCACATTGATACTCTAGTGGATAATACGGTGAAAAGTTATTTATTTTCTTTCATGGACGGATTCTCAGGATACAATCAGATCAAGATGGCATCGGAAGATATGGAGAAAACCACATTTGTTACAATGTGGGGAACCTTCTGCTACAAAGTAATGCCATTTGGATTGAAGAATGCTGGGGCAACATACCAAAGAGCCATGGTAACCTTGTTTCATGATATGATGCATAAGGGAATTGAGGTCTACGTTGATGATATGATTGCAAAGTCACAAGAAGAAGAGGAGCATATTGCGAATCTTAAGAAGCTCTTTGAACGACTAAGGAAGTTTAGACTCAAGCTAAATCTGGAAAAATGCACTTTCGGAGTCACCTCGGGGAAGTTGTTGGGTTTTGTCGTCAGCAAAAGAGGAATTGAGATTCACCCGGATAAAGTAAGGGCTATTCAGAATCTGCCACCACCTCATACTCAAAAGGAAGTAAGAGGTTTTCTGGGGAGATTGAATTACATTGCTCGGTTTATTTCACAGTTAACCGACAAATGTGATCCAATATTTAAGTTACTTCGAAAACGTGATCCAGAAGAATGGGATGAAGGGTGTCAGATTGCTTTTGAAAAGGTTAAGCATTATCTATCAAACCCACAAGTATTAATGCCACCTATTCCGGATAAACCAATGATACTGTATTTATCAGTATTTGAAAGATCCATGGGTTGTGTTTTGGGGCAGCTTGATGAAACTGGAAAGAAAGAACAGGCAGTTTACTACCTCAGCAAGAAGTTCACAGATTATGAGTTGAAATATTCACCAGAGAGAAGTTATGTTGTTCCTTAGCTTGGACTACTCGAAGACTTAGACAGTCACATCGTGGCTGATTGCCAAGCTGGATCCAGTCAAGTACATGTTGGAAGCACCTTCTTTGTCAGGGAAGACAGCAAGATGGCAGGTTTTATTGTCAGAGTACGACATTGTATATGTAAGTCAAAAAGCTATCAAGGGCAGTGCAATAGCTGAATTCTTAGCAAGTCGGTCAATGAAAGATTATGAGCCGTTGAAATTTGACTTCCCAGATGAGGATTTGATGTATGTGTCGCAAGCAGATGATATTCCCCTGAAGAAGAAAGTATGGAAAATGTACTTCGATGGCGCATCTAATGCCATAGGGCATGGAATCGGTGCAGTGCTTATATCCCCAGAAGAAGATTGTTATCCTTTCACTTCTAGATTGGATTTTGATTGTACAAACAATACTGCCGAGTATGAAGCATGTACTATGGGCCTTCGTGCTGCAGTGGACAAAAAGATCAAAGTATTGGAAGTTTTCGGAGACTCAGCCTTAGTGATTTACCAGCTACGAGGAGAATGGGAAACCCGAGATACAAAGCTAATCTGATACCGAGAACTCATACTGAGTTTATTCGAGAAGTTTAAAGAAGTTAATTTCAATTACTTTCCTCGAGAAGAAAACCCGATGGCGGATGCTCTGGCTACTTTGTCATCAATGTTTAAAGTGAATGAAGGGGCAGAAGTTGTGCCGATCAAGATGAGCATATATGAGTCTCCTACCCACTGTTTGAGTATTGAAGAAGAAGCAGATGGTCTCCCTTGGTATAACGACATCTTGCAGTACATCAAGAGTCAAGAGTATCCAGAACAAGCAACAGAGAATGACAAGAGGAATCTGAGAAGGTTAGCAATGGGTTTTGTTCTAGATAGTGAGATTCTCTAAAAGAAAGGGAAACATTAGGTCCTATTGAGATGTGTCGGGTCTGCCGAAGCTCGAAGAATCATAGAAGAGGTCCATGAAAGGATATGTGGCACCCATGCTAATGGTCACATGCTTGCTAAACTGATTATGAGGGTAGGGTACTATTGGCTGACGATGGAAGGAGATTGTATCAGTTATTCCTTGAAGTGCCATAAATGCCAGATTTATGCAGATAAGATTCATGTGTCGCCATCGCCATTACATGTCATGACTGCACCTTGGCCTTTTTCAAAGTGGGGAATGGATATGATCGGGCCTATTACCCCGAAAGCTTCAAATAGACATCGTTTCATTTTGGTGGCTATAGATTATTTCACAAAGTGGGTAGAAGCTGCTTCTTATGCAAATGTAACAAAGTCGGTGGTATGCAGATTCGTCAAGAAAGAAATCATATGCCGTTATGGGTTGCCAGCAAGAATTATTTTGGATAATGCTATCAATTTGAACAATAAGATGATGAGAGAAGTGTGTACTCAATTCAAGATCACACATCATAATACGGCACCTTACCGTCCAAAGATGAATGGCGTAGTAGAAGCAGCTAACAAGAATATCAAGAAGATCGTCGAGAAGATGACCAATGTGTACAAGGATTGGCACGAGATCTTACCGTTTGCTCTTCATGCATATCGTACTTCGGTCCGCACATCTACAGGGGCAACACCATTTTCTTTGGTATACGAGACGGAAGCAGTGCTACCTATTGAAGTTGAGATCCCTTCACTTCGGGTTTTGATGGAAGTTGGCCTAGAGGAAGCAGAATGGGTTAGAGCTCGTTATGAACAGTTGAATCTCATCGAGGAGAAAAGATTGAAAGAAATTTGTCACAGGCAGTTGTATCAGAAAAGGATGATTCGAGCCCATAACAAGAAAGTTCATCCCAGACAGTTCCGAGAGGGGGAGTTGGTAATGAGAAAAATTCTCCCTATAGTGAAGGACCCGAGAGGAAAATTGGCTCCGAATTGGGAAGGACCCTATGTGGTAAAGAGAGCTTTTTCTGGAGGAGCATTGATTCTAACTCGGATGGATGGAGATGATTTTAGACATCCCGTGAATGCTGATGAACTGAAGAAGTATTATGTTTGAAAAAAAAAAGAAAAAAAATGTGATGCTGTGACATGGAAATTCGAATGATTCCAAGTGTAAAAATAGAAATTCTATATATCTATTTCCCCTGAGAATTGCTTTTCAAAGAGAATAGTCATGCTTGATATGATGAATGGCCGTCTTTCATATTCCTTTCACTAAGAAGAAATATTCCTTAGTCACCCCTTTGAGCCTTAGGAATTATTTCTTTCTTTAAACCTATATCAAGGATCACCCTCTACACTGGAGGGAAAAATATGAGGAATGATAATAAAAATTCATGGCAAAAAGAAAGCCATCAGAAAATGTGGCAAATGAAAGCCAACAAAGCAAAAAAAGAAAAGAAAGTCCAAAAAGGGACAAATGTTTCAAGAATGAGTTCTCCTCAGGAAGTGATCCTTGTTCCAATCACCCTTAAACACATTTTGGGCCTTTTAATCCTTTCTTTCTAAACCAAAACCTTGGCCTACATTACATGCTTTAAAAGCCCATTTTGATCAAGCATGGATATTTAATTTGAAAGGTTATTCTCAGAATTCATCCTATCTTTTGAATTGATATTTTTAGCTTGGAAGCATTTAGAATTCTCAGATGTATGGTAGAATAAAAAAAATAAAAAGAATGAAAAAGGAGAGGTTTAAGCCGAAAACCCGCAAAGGGCGACTTAATACCTAATGGAGGACACTTGAGTTGAAAACTTGCAAAGGGCGGCTCAAGTACTGATCAAAGCTTGAATCAATGCTCCGTGTAATTGGGGAGAAAGTATCTGACAATCAGAGAAAAGGGGAACAACGCAGTCTGATGTAACTATAGAAGCTAAGAGGTTACCCAAGTGAATTGCACGTTCAAGAGAAATTTCAGATGGTTTGAAAAAGGAGGGTCCAACATATTCCGCATCCAGAGCATCTACAAACTATAACCTTACATTTGTTTCTTATATCTTTGATATTTATTATTTCAAAAACATTTCTTGCAATAAATTCTTGTTATCCTTTTCATGACAATTTTTGCTTGATTCATATTCTCTTTCATATACTTTTGAGATGCATTATGGTTGTTATTAAATTGAATGATGATTAGTAATAAAAATCTTTAAATAAAGGGATTTCAAAGTATTACTAAGGAATAGATTTAAATCTTGGGAAAGGCTTGGAAAGTTCACCAAGAAAAGAAAACAGTGAATGATAACTCGTATAATTATATAGTTTTTAGTTATGTTTTATTATTGTTTTGTGTCAAATACGAGTTATTATTGCTTAGTCTACTTGTGTTTATGATCTTTTATATTTTTATGTAATTTGGTGTTTTTTCATGAGTTTCTTTGAGTGATTTCAGATTACTAGGTTAAATCAAGAATTAAGGGCAAATCAGTGTATGTAGTTTACTTATATTTTAGTTTTTCAATGTTTGTGGGTATCGTTCTAGCAAACCCTCACGAGACTAAACTCGTCCACTAGGGACACCTAAGGGTTTAAAGGCTTGTGTCACATGCTAAGTGCCACCGTGATTTCCTACGAAAATGGATTAGATTAGATTTTCTTATTTTATTTTTATTGAGTCGTTGCTAGGGACTAGCAACAATCTAAGTGTGGGGGTGTGATAACTCGTATAATTATATAGTTTTTAGTTATGTTTTATTATTGTTTTGTGTCAAATACGAGTTATTATTGCTTAGTCTACTTGTGTTTATGATCTTTTATATTTTTATGTAATTTGGTGTTTTTCATGAGTTTCTTTGAGTGATTTCAGATTACTAGGTTAAATCAAGAATTAAGGGCAAATCCAATTCAGTTCGTTTTATTACACAATTGAAATCCACACATAAGGGAGGTTCCAATCGGAAGGTTTAGCAATTCTGTCCAAATTGTCCAACGTCCATAGCATATGATATTATGTTCATTTGGTGTCCTCAAAACTCATAAAAAGAGTCCAAGCAGTGAACATGGTGGAAACTCCATCACAAAGTCAGAAAATCTATGAACTTCAGCGAGAGACAGAAGCTGAGACTGTTTGACAAGATATCTTGAGTGAAGAATTTCTTAAGTGGGGCATCAATGAACAATGAAGACTCCGTCATTGAAGTCAGATAATCTGTGGATCTCAAAGAAACCATGGATTAGAAATTATGGCACAATCATTTGATTGCATTTATTTTAGGAAACATACAAGCATTTGCAAAGCATGACATTCTCATTATTGCATTTAGCTAACAGTGCAGAAATCAGGGAAACTTGGACTTCCTCAAAGAGAACTCGTTTTGCTTCTCAAAAGATTCGGACTCCGAGATCACCATCAAGGTATTTCTTTCTGTTTTAAATCGAATTCATTTTGTTTATCAGACGAGTTGAGCCTTGAGACATTCATCAATGTATTTTCAAATCCCAATTTTAAAGACCTTCGGGCACCAGTTTTAAAGACCTTCAGGCACCAGTTTTAAAGACCTCCGGGCACCATTTTGAAGACCTCTGGGCATCTATTTTTTAAGACCTCCGGGCACCATTTTAAAGACCTTCGGGCACCAGTTTTAAAGACCTTCGGGCACCAGTTTTGAAGACATCTAGGCACCTATTTTTTAAGAGCTCCGGGCACCATTTTAAAGACTTTCGGGCACCAGTTTTTTTAAGACCTTCGGGCACCATTTTTAAGATCTTCGGGCATAATTTTTTCTTTTGAAAATCAAATCCGTTTCCTTAAGACGGGTCGAGCCTTGATTAGTCAGGGAATTCAATTTAAGGACAAAATCTTCAATTTATAGCTTTTTCAAAAAAAACAAAAAAAAAGTGTGAAAAAATGATAGAAGAATGAAAAAGAAACCCCTTTCCCTTTCCTTCACATGTGATTTCACTGACCGTACAAAATTAGTGTTTGTTTATCTTTCCCTGATTCCTGATTCTCAGCAATAGCCAAAGAGGGGCAGCTATAGACACCTACTTTTGTCTTGACCACTAAAACAGGTATGTTTTCTTCTTAAATTGAGGTTTCAGAATATAAAAAGACTTTTTCATCCTGCAGGTGGTACCCCGAGACTTGGTTTAAGAGGGCGAGCATAAAAAGTCAAACTCAAAAAAATCAACCCTGAAAAAAGTCAACCCCAAAAAAGTCAACTATTGAAAAAAGTCAACCCACTTTCAAAATCAATATTTTAAGTTCAAATGAAAAATGGCGAAAGAATTTGATAATCTGATGTCTACATTGAAAGATATAGAGTTCGAAAGTTGGGATTTCGAGATTCAGTAGAAAGGAAACCCTAATCCAAAAAATTTGGGGAAAAGTGCTTAAATGATCGAATTGTTCGAAATTAAAGGTTCCAAATGAAAGATAAGCACTAAATACGAGTATTGGAGAAGCCACTTGCAAGAAAAACCGAAAGAAAAGTCAATCTGGGAGAAAACCGAGAATTAGGGTTTTTGGTGGATTTCGGTGAAATCGGGAAGAATCACAGAAATGGCCCGACTTGGTAAGAACAAAGCCCCCTAATGGATGAGGAATGATTAAAAAGGGATAGCCCAACGCTCAGCTTCAAGAAAATCTAAAAATCGGACTTGTTTTGAGCAAAACCGGGTTTAGGAGGCAAAAGGGCAAAATTGGAAAATTGGAAAATTTGGGAAAATTAGCAAATGAACTCTGAAAATTTTGAAAATTTGCAAATCTCATTCTTAAATCATTTGAAAGAGATTGGAAAAAGAAAATCTTGATTCGGAGTTCGTTTGCAAAATGGCCAAATCCAGGGCTTCTAATGTAGTAATTCAAGAAGGAAAATCTCAGAAAAATAGCAAATGAACTCCAAATCTTCTGAAATTTTGCAAATCTCATTTTTAAATTATTTGGAAGAGATTGGCGAAAGAAAATCTTGATTCGGAGTTCATTTTCAAAATTGCCAAATCCTGGGCCTCATATGCAATAATTCAAAAAGAAAAATCCCGAAAAAATAGCAAATGAGCTCCAAATCTTCTGAAATTTTGTAAATATCATTTTTAAATTATTTGGAAGAGATTGGTGAAAGAAAATCTTGATTCGGAGTTCGTTTGCAAAATGGCCAAATCTCGGGCCTCCTATGCAATAATTCAAGAAGATAAATCCGAAAAAATAGCAAATGGACTCCAAAAATTTTGAAATTTTGTAAATCTCATTTTTAAATTATTTGGAAGATATTGGTGAAAGAATATCTTGATTCAGAGTTCGTTTGCAAAATTGCCAAATCCCGAGCTCCTATGTAGTAATTCAAGCAGATAAATCCCGAAAAAATACCAAATGAGCTCCAAAAATTATGAAAACTTCAAGATCACACTTTTAAATTATTTGTAAGAGATAGGGGAAGAAAAATCTTGATTTGGAGCTCGTTTTAGAAATGGTAAAATATGGCGGCATAAAAGGGCATTTTTGGAAGAAAAAATCCAAATAAATAGCAAACAAACTCGGATGATTTTGAAAACTTCCAGAACTCAATGTTTTATTATTTTGGAAGTATTAAAAAAATAAAAATTGAATTTGGAGTCTGTTTGATATTTATTTGCATCCGAGGGACAAAACGGTCATTTCACCCAAGCAACCGAAAAGGGCTTCTTTTGGCCTTTCAAAAAATCAAACTTGGGCTGGAAAAGAGAAGTGCTGGTCTGCCAAGGCCCAAAGAAAAGAGGAAGCTTCTGATTTTTCAATCAAATGTCCAAGAATTAAGAGTTACTTAGAGATTCTTTTTAATCAAGCCATGGTGATTAAGCCACATAGGCCAAGGGAGAGTGTCAACATTATTCTTGAACAGCTGTAATTTGGGACAGCTGATATGCTAATCTAAGGGTGATAATTTCATGATTTGTTCACCTTGAATTATTAGCCATTTGATGGAAAATTGGTTGGAAAAAATGACAACACCCTTGCATGAGAGAAAAGGCCATTCGGCCAGCTTAAGGGGGTAGGTCAGAATTTATTTTTTCACACTTTCATTTTGATGATTTCTCTTAGTTTTTATTAGTTTTTCTCTCCTTGGTTGAAAGCAAAAAGAAAAAGTTTAGAAAAGAAAGGAAAGTTTGAAGACCAACTCTTGCACTTTCTTGAGGTTGCTCTTGAGCACCAACTCTTGCACTTTCTTGATTTTCCATTCTTGTTTTTGCTATTTTGATTACTATTTGGTGAGTTTACTTTTTAAATAAATGTTTTTTTTATTGTTCTTCTTAAGTTCTTTCTTCATTTCTTTCTTAAATATTTTTTTACAATTTTTTTTATCAATTTCTCACCATGGCCGAATGGCCTACATTCTTTATTAAGGTTCCTGTTTTGTTTATTTTATTTTGTTTTGTTATTTATGTTATTTTCTTTAATCTTGATGTTTTAAGTGTTATTCTACATCATACTTGAGTCATATTTTAATTTGGTTCCTTTGTTTGTTGCCATTTATGATTTAAATATCATGTTCTTGCATTTTTAATTTTTAGTTTTCATAATGTTTAAATTTGTTGATGTTTTATATTTAGTATATCAAATGTTTGTGAAAATGCTTGTGTGGTTTTAGCATGATTTGAGTTTTATATTTTAGTTGAGCATGTTAGTATATCAAGTGTTTGTGAAAATGCTTGTTTGGTTTTAGTATTTCTACTTTGTGTTTGCATGTTTTGAGTGTTATATTTTAGTTGAGCATGTTAGTATATCAAGTGTTTGTGAAAATGCCATGCTTGTTGGAGCTTTAGGCCATTCGGCTACTCCATGTGTTTTGCATTGTGTGTTGCATTTTTGCCATGTTAGTTGGTAGGTTTTGCATTTGCATGACATTTGATTTAGTTTTGCATGTTAGTATACCAAGTGTTTGTGAAAATGCCATGCTTGTTAGGAACCATAGGCCATTCGGCCACTCCTTGAATTCTAGCATTGTATGTGCATTCTTGTCATGTTAGTTCATAGGTTAGCATTTGCATGATATTTGGTTGAGTTTTTGGTTTAAGCATGCTTTGTGTTTGTGAAAATGCCATGCATATTTTAGTTATTAGGTTTGGTTTATTTCCCATGCATGTTCATGCATTTTAGACCTAGGTTGCATTAAATGCCATTCAAGTTCATTTAGGTCTAGGTCACTATATTGATGCCATGCATTTTTTCATGACATTTAGGTTTAAACTCATGCGTTTCATGCACTATGTTTTCTGTAATTTTTCATGCATTTCATGTTCATGCCACTTGAATAATGACTTGAGCCAATTAATGGTTCAAAGTCATGCTCTCTTGAGCACACTTGTGGAAAATTAAAGTTTGTCAAATTGATTATTCTACCTTTGTGATTTTTTTTACTTAGCCAATATTTATCTAACTTTCAAAAAGTCCTAGCTACTGTTTGTGAGTCATTTTGTGAGTCTTAAATATTTTTACTTTCATTTTTAAATGATTTTATCAAAGGCAAAAAATGTGTTTTGACAAAACAGTTTTTTCACCAGTACTCTTACTTTTCTGATTTTTCTAGGAGTTCATCTTTAATCATAAAATTAAGTTGATTTTTTCCCATGTAGTTTTACATGTACTGATTCTCCATTATTTTATTTAGAATTTTTTGAATTTTTAAAAATATGGTAAGAATCGTGGCTTAAAACTAGATAGTGGAGTCAGAATTGAATTTAAAGAAAAATCATTTTTCTGCTTTGGTTAAGTTACTTATAGGGGGCTGGTAAGGAAGGTTAGCTACTGACTTAGGGTAGTTTCTAAGCATTTTTAAACTCTAAAAATGATTTTTTTAAGTCTCGGGTTAAGGGTGGTCAAGTCCGGGATTTTAGACTTAGGAAATTAGAGCCATTTTAAAAAAATTAGCCCACTTTTTATTTTTAATTCAAGCTTTTTTCAAAATTGTTTTCAAACAATCACAAAGTATTTTGGTTTTAGAATATTTAATTTGACATATTTTCCTAAGGTAGCCGAATATCTTTTTAGATATACGGATTTCCTTAATTAAAGGAAAAATACATTTTCATGCATTGCATTTTCCATATTCATGCATTTTATATAATATGTGATTTTTACTATGATAATTTCTATGATATTGTTATGATTTTGAGCTATGTTATATTGTTTATTATATGATTTGGAATATTTCATGATATCCTATGCTTTTTATTTAATTATTTTTTTTGTTATTGTAGACACCTAATTTTGTCCAGACCACTAAACATGTATGTTTCTTCCTATATTGATGTTTCCGAGTGTAAAAGGACTGTTTTCATCCTGCAGGTGGTACTCCGAGACTTAGTTTAAGAGGGTGAGCACAAAAAGACAAACTTAAAAAAAAGTCAACCCCGAAAAAGTCAACCCCAGAAAGTCAACTACTGAAAAAGTCAACCCACTTTCAAAATCAAGATTTTAAGTTCAATTGGAAAATGGAGAAAGAATTTTGATAATCCGAGGTCTACATTGAAAGATATGGAGTTCGGAAGTTGAGATTTGGAGATTCAGTAGAAAAGAAACCCTAATCCGAGAAATTTGGGGAAAAGTGCTTAAACGATCAAACTGGTCGAAATTGAAGGTTCCAAATGAAAGATAAGCACTGACTACGGGTAATGGAGAAGTCACTTACAAGGAAAACTGAAAGAAAAGTCAATCCGGGAGAAAACCGAGAATTAGGGTTTTTAGTGGATTTCGGTGAAATCGGGAAGAATCACAGAAATGGCCCGACTTGGTAAGACCAAAGCCCCCAATGGATGAATAATGGTTAAAAAGGATGGCCCAAGGCTCAGATTGAAGAAAATCTGAAAATCGGATTTGTTTTGAGCAAAACCGGGTTTCGGAGGTAAAAGGGCAAAATTGGAAAAATTTGGGAAAAATAGCAAATGGACTCCGAAAATTATGGAAAATTTGTCAATCTCATTCTTAAATCATTTGAAGGATATTGGCGAAAGAAAATCTTGATTCCGAGTTCGTTTGCAAAATGGCCAAATCCCGGGCTTCTTATGCAGTAATTCAAAAAGGAAAATCCCGGAAAAATAGCAAATGGACTCCAAAAATTCTGAAATTTGGAAAATCTCATTTTTAAATTATTTGGAAGAGATTGGCGAAAGAAAATCTTGATTCCGAGTTCGTTTGCAAAATGGCCAAATCCCGGGCCTCCTATGCAGTAATTCAAGCCGATAAATCCTGAAAAAATACCAAATGAGCTCCAAAAATTATGAAAACTTCCAGATCACACTTTTTAATTATTTTGAAGAGATTGGTGAAGAAAAATCTTGATTTGGAGCTCGTTTAAAAAATGGTAAAATGTAGGCGCATAAAAGGGCATTTTTGGGAAGAAAAAATCCAAATAAATAGAAAACGGACTCGGATAATTTTGAAAACTTCCAGAACTCAATATTTTATTATTTTGGAAGTATTAAAAAAAGAAAAATTGAATTTGGAGTCCGTTTGATATTTACTTGCATCCAGGGGGCAAAATGGTCATTTCACCCAAGCAACCGAAAAGGGCTTTTTTGGGCCTTTCAAAAATCAGAGCTGGGCTAGAAAAGAGAAGTGCTGGCCTGCCCAAGCCCAAAGTAAGGAGGAAGCTTATGATTTTTTTCAATCAAGTGGTTAAAAATCAAGAGTTAGTTAACCATTCTCTTTGATCAAGCCATGGTGATTAAACCACATAGGTTAAGAAAGATGTCAACATTATTCTTGGATAGCTGTAATTTGAGAGGGCTGAGATGCTAATCTAAAGGTGGTAATTTCATGACTTTTCATCTTGAATTATTGGCCATTTGATGGAAAATAGGTTACACAAAAATGACAACATCTTTGAGGCTATATAAGCATCATTTAGGCCAACCCTAGAGGGGGCAGATTTTGTTTTTTCTTTTCCATTTTGGCTGATTTCTCTTAGTTTTTATCTTCTTGGTTGAGAGCAAAAAAAGAAAAGTTTAGAAAAAAAAGGAAAGTTTGAAGAGAAAAGCTTGAAATATTAGCTTCTTGAGGTTGCTCTTGAGCACCAACTCTTGCACTTTCATTTTCTATTCTTATTTTTTGCTATTTTAATCTCTACTTGGTGAGTTTTCATTTTAAAATAATGTTTCTTGTTCTTCCTTCATTTCCTTTCTTAAGTATATATATATATATATATATATTTTTTTTTTTTTTACATTTTGTTTTTACAATAAACTCACCATGGCTAAATGGCCTACATTATTTATTTTAAGTTGTTGTTTTTGATTCATTTTACCATATTGTTTGTGCTATTTTCTTTGTTTTTGATGTTTTAAATGTTATGTTATTTCATGTTCTTAAGTTATATTTAATTTGGTTGCTTTGTTTGTTGCCATTTATGTCTTAGATATCATGTTTTTTACATTTTTAATTTTCTGTTTTCATGTTGTTTAAATTTGAGCATGTTTTAGAGTTAGCATATTAATTGTTTGTGAAAATGCTTGTGTGATTCTTTGCATGATTCTTGTTTTATATCTTAGTGAGCATGTTTTAGATTTAGTATATTAGGTGTTTGTGAAAATGCTTGTGTGATTTTTGTGTTATGACTTAGTTTTTCATGCTAGTATGCCAAGTGTTTGAGAAAATGCCATGCTTGTTGGAGCTTGAGGCCATTTGGCTACTCCATGTGTTTTGCATTGTGTGTTGCACTTTTTTGTCATGCTAGTTGTTAGGTTTTTGCATTTGCATGATATTTGGTTGGATTTTTGAATTAAGCATGCCTTGTGTTTGTAAAAATGCCATGCATGTTTTAGGTCTAGGTTACATTAAATGCCATGCAAGTTCATGTTAGGTCTAGGCCATATTATTTATGTCATGCATTTTCCTTACATTTAGGTTTAGATCCATGCATTTCATGCATTATGTTTGCTGCATTGTTTCATCCATTTCATGACCATGCCACTTGAATAATGACTTGAACCAATTAATGGTTCAAAGTCATGCTCTCTTGAGCACACTTGTGGAAAATTAAGTTTGTCAAATTGATTATTCTACCTTTGTGATTTTTTTACTTAGCCAATTTTTATCTAACTTTCAAAAAGTCCTAGCTACTGTTTTCAAGTCATTCTATGAGTTTCAAATATTTTTATTTTGATTTTTAAATGATTTTATCAAAGACAAAAAAAATGTGTTGGCAAAGCAGTTTTTTTTTCCACCCAAAACTCGTACATCTCCGATTTTTCTGGGAATTCATCTTTGATCAGAAAATTAAGTCGATTTTTTTCCGTGTATTTTTACATGTCCTGAGTCTCCAATAATTTTTTCAGAATTTTTGGAATTTTTAAAAATAGGGTAAAAATCGTGGATTAAAACTGGACAGTGGAGTCAGAATTGATTTTAAAGAAAAACAAAGCAGTTTTTTCTCCTCCAAAAACTCGTACATCTCTGGTTTTTCTGGGAATTCATCTTTGATCAGAAAATTAAGTCGATTTTTTTCCTTGTATTTTTACATGTCCTGAGTCTCCAATAATTTTTTCAGAATTTTTGGAATTTTTAAAAATAGGGTAAAAAATCGTGGATTAAAACTGGACATTGGAGTCAGAATTGAATTTAAAGAAAAACCAATTTTCTGTTTTGGTTAATTTACTTAGAGTGGGCTGATTAGGAGAGTTAGCTACTGACTTAGGGTAATTTCTAAGCCTTTTTAAACTCTAAAAATGGTTTTTCAAGTCCCGGATTAAGGGTAGCCAAGTCCGGATTTTTTAAACTTAGGAAATTAGAGTCATTTTAAAAAATTTAGCCCAGTTTTTATTTTTAATTCAAACTTTTCAAAATTGTTTTGAAACAATCACAAAGTATTTTGGTTTTAGAATATTTAATTTGACATATTTTCCTAAGGTAACCGGATATCTTTTTAGATATACGGATTTCCTTAATTAAAGGAAAAAATACATTTCATGCATTGCATTTTTATATTCATGCATTTTATATAATATGTGATTCTTGCCATAATAATTTCTATGTGTCATGACATTTAGGTTGCATTATATTATTTAGATTTTGCTATGTCATTTTATTTTTGTCATGCCTATACATATTCATTTCTTTTAAATGTTTTCAAAAAAGATAATGGTTTTCAATAAAAATAAAGATATTTCCGAGTTAAAATAATTCATGAGTTCTCTACCGGGTTTGCTGGAGGGAATATCATCAATTATTATTAATAAAGGAATATCTTTCTTTCAAAAAAAAAAAAAGAGAATGATTCGGAAAGTTTTCCAAAACTAATAAAAATTTCTATATTTTGCCACGTTTGTTGGGGAATATAGGAAAATTTTGAATTTATAAATTCCGTATCATTTTCAATAAAAAATGGAATTATTTTTCTTTAAATTGGGAATTAATTTGAAATACTAAATTTAAAACCAACTTTTACCGAGACTTGAGATAACACACGATTAATAAGGTACCGATTTATACGGGCGTTGTGGGGTGCTAATCCTTCCCCGCACGTAACCGACTCCCGAACCCGCTTCTTTGATTTCTCTGGTTTAAAACGCAGACTTGAAATTGGTTTTTAAAATGTTTTAATTAATTTTTAAAATATTTTATAAAACCGGTTTTAATAGGTGGCCGATCACACCTAGCTAAAAAAGATTGGTGGCGACTCCATGTCTTTTTTAAGGTCATTTTCAAAACCTTCATTTCTAGAGGAATTAAGTCGACTTTTCCTCGGTTTTTTCTTTAAATGTCACGCTTAACGAATAATAAAGTCTTGCGATGAGACTCGTCGTTATTTTTTGGGTTGCGACAGCTTGGCGACTCCACTGGGGATTATTAGAGAGTCAGGCCTACAATTAGTCGTGTGTTATCAAAGTCTCGGTTTTGTTGGTTTAATTGGTATTTAATTTTTATTCCCATATTTTTTTTTAAAAAAAAAAGAGAATTTTGAAAATAAAAAAATGTTTTAATATGTCCATATTCATGTGCATTCATATTATTAGTTGTTCACTGTTAATTTTGTTGCGTATATTTATATGTTTGTTTGAGTGATGCTTTACATTGTTTAAGTTTAGTGGGGTATTTAGAATAAGGGTTGTAGAATAGGTGGTGACAGGTTTGTTTTGTTCCTCCGTACACACTGTATTTGCATTTGCATAACATGAATCCTCTACCCGGATTCCGTCCTTTTAAGTAGAAGTAAAGTAACTACGCCTTCGTGATTGATCCTCCGTATGGGCTAGTGAAACACTTCCGGAGTATAAAGTACCTAATGCCTTCGTGATAATCCTCCGTACGGGCATAGGAAAATATACTCTAACGAATTGAGCCCGCTTTTATCGGGGTGCCTTACTAGCCTTCACCGGCGACAGTGAGGAACAATTCAGAGCCTTAGAACCAATTCACCTTCATATAGTGAACCTAGGCGAAGCCATGCCGGATTTCTGTTAGATACCCGAAGTTTAAGACACGTGGAGGAACATTTCCAACCTTTTACCATCTTTCTATATGTAAGATACAAATTGGGTGATGATGAACGAACATCATACCACTCGTATTTTTTATTATTTTGTCCCAAAGGCATTGTAATGTCGTAGCTCTGTTTAAATTTTGGGACATTTTTTTAAGCATGTTGTTATTTATGTTATATTTGTGAATTCATTTCCTTACTAATTTATTTCTTTCTGTTTTCTTTTCTTTGACATGCATCATAGACATCATCATACACTTGAAGTTTATTGGCCTCGGGATAGTTATCAACCCAAAGGACTTTCATGGAGGGTCAGGTTATTTCAGTGATAGAAGATCATGCAGTAGTCAGGGCACAGTCAGAAAAAGATCAGAGGGAGGATGGAGATTGCCTCAAGAAGGGTTATGTGTCAATATTGCCGGAAAGGGTCAAAGTGGATCCTAGACAGAATAATCTCCGAGGGTTAGCCGACATTTGGAACCAGTGGAATATATCAGAGAAAGAAGCCTTCACTCAGAAGTATGGAGACATAGCACTCTTAATTCCAATTCAGGTCAATAGTGGGTTGATTCAGGCTATGGTACAGTTTTGGAATCCTGCTTATAGATGTTTCACTTTTAACAAGGAGGATATGACACCACTGATCGAAGAATATTCGACACTGTTACGTATTGAATGTCCTAATCCTGATCGGATATATTTGAAGGAAATGAAACCTTCAGGTCTTAAGAAGAAAGTGGCTAGGATCACGGGAATGGATACAACATGGGTTGAGAGTCATGTGGACACGAAGCAGAAAAATGGGTGCATTCCGTGGGAAACTCTCCGACTGTTGATATTGGGTTGTTCTGACAAAGCAAAAGCCAGGGACATCGCTCTAGCCATCTACGGGTTAATCATATTCCCGAAGATATTGGGTCATGTGGATATAGCCGTGTTTGATTTCTTTGAAAAGTTGGAACAAAAGATCAACCCATCTCCGGCCATCATAGCTGAAACTATCCGATCCTTGAATTTTTGTAAAAGGGCCGGACATGGGAGGATCAAGGGGTGTGTACAACTCCTTTATATTTGGATTCAAAGTCACTTTTGGAAGATAGAAAATGTTTCTTTCAAACCATACATGAAGACTTTAGTTCCGATGAGGGAATTCCTTCAAAATGATTGGCCTAAGGAAGGGAATGAAGAGAAATGGGTCAACATGTTCCGGAATCTAAAAGGGGAGATGGTGATGCACCCAAAAGAGTGTATCTTATTTAACCTTGCACTAAAAAGATAAATTGTAAGTATAGTAGTTAGCAAGGGTCGAGTCCTCAGGGATTGGGTTTTAGTTTATAAGTTAATAGTTTAAAACTTAAATTCAAGAACAATAAAAGAAAATGGGTTTTTGAAGCCAGATTTAAACTAAAGTAAATAATAAGAATAAGATGCAAGGCGGTATAACCAGCCAATAAAAATATATATACTAAATTAGGCGGTATAACCAGCCAATAAAAATATATATACTAAATTAGGCGGTATAACCAGCCAATAAAAATAAAACAAAGTTAATATACAAATTAGGCGGTATAACCAGCCAATAAAAATAAATATAAAAAATAAGCAAACTAAAAGTAAGAAAACAAGTAAGTAAGAAGAATCAAATATGAAAAATATGGTTAAGGTTTCATTCTCCACCACTAGACATCATTAAGAATCAATTTCAGATCTATCAATATCAACCAACTATCAAAGTTAACAACCGTAGATAACAACAAGCTCTGTTATCCCAATCTTTCCTTAGTTTGTCGTTAAATAGAACAAGCTCTCTATTTAATCTCTAACCATTAAACAACCTAGAATAAGCTCTCTAAATTCAATTTAATGGCAGCTTTATGATGAGAAAGATAGGTTGATCTAAGCAACAAACACATAAGCTCGGATTGTTCAACTTAGGTTATGTTCCACTTTGCAATTATTGAAAACTTGACCATAATCATTAATCACAAATTGCCACTTATGAATAGGAAATCAAGACAATTACACGGATCAAGACTCCTAGACTAGCAATAGATAATTATCAAGATCTATCTAGTTGTACACCTAAATAAATCAAGACAACATCATGAACAATTCTTGTAGAAGAACATAAGCAACTTTGATAGAAAATTAATGATAGATAGAATCTGAAAATCAATCACAAAACATGTCTAGGGCTTTGAAATCACCCTTAACCAAATAGAAGTTTAGCCTAGCATAGGCATTGTAAACATAAACATAAAATTAAAGAAAATCTAAGAAGAAAATAAAAGAAAGAAAGAAGAAGAGGAAGAATATTAATTATCCAACCTCTTGCTCTCTCTAAAGAAAAAGAAAACTAGAGAAAAGAAAGAAAACTAGAGAAAAGAAATAAGAAGAAAACTTAGAGAATTTTATTAAAATGGCTAATATCCTACCTATGTACAATATGATCCTCTACAATCATCCAAGGCCCTCTATTTATACACATTTTGGAGGGCTAAATGACAAGAGACAAGCTTTACAAATTTCAAAGGTAGGTATAATAGGTGGGTGCATTTTTCTAACAATTTTCGTCATATTGTATGACCATTTTGATCAGCCAACTTGATGGTCGATTTTGTCAATCTTGAAGGCCTGATCTGATCACATGGTCTTCTAGAAAAATGTTCCCCTATGAGTTACTGATTCATAGCCGTTGGAATCAGCTCATTTGCTGATGTGGAGAAGAAGATATGGGCAAAATACGAAAACAGGTCAGCACAGACGTCATTGCACATCAGCCAACTTGATGGTCGATTTCTTCAATATTGGAGGCTTTATCTGATCACATGGTCTTCTAGAAAAATGTTCCCCTATCAGTTATTGATCAATATCCGTTGGAATCAGCTCATTTGCTGATGTGTATCTGACGATATGGTCAAAATGCGAAAACTACTCAGGACAGACGTCATTGCACATCAGCCAACTTGATGGTTGATTTCCCTAGGGAAAACGACTCCGTTTCAAGAAGTGTAAAACATGAAAAAGATAGATACGCCTCTTAAATTTTCACGGTTAAAATTTCAGTCTTATTGCTTCAGTGAAACTCCAGATATAGCTGATATGGCAAAAGGTGTCGGAACTGGAACTGAACTGGATTTGCCCTTAATTCTAGTAATCTGAAATCACTCAAAGAAACTTGTGAAAAACACCAAATTACATAAAAATATAAAAGATCATAAACACAATTAGACTAAACAATAATAACTCGTATTTGACACAAAACAATAATAAAACATAACTAAAAACTATATAATTATACGAGTTATCAGATGGTGACTTGGAGAGCTCCATGGATGGTTCCTATGCCGATTATGTACAAATGTGGGGACAACCCGGGAGTTCCACTGCTCGGAATTTGGGGGTCTGTGAGTTATGCGCCTCTGTTGGTGCAAAGACAGGTTGAGTCTCGGCAATTCACACCCATGACTCATAATTTAGGATCATCAGAGTTCACTTATGGGGAAGATGGATATTCTGGAAAAATGCGGGCAGCAGTTGAAGCATGGAAGAGAACTCAACGGATAAAAGTGGCCAGATATGCCGACACCGTCACACCTGATTATTTGGTATGGAGGGAATTAAGGGTTAATGATAGACTATCGACACCAGATGGGGAGGAGATCCAGTTCATAAATCCGCCACCATGGGAAATGCCATCAGAGTTAGAAATTACAAAAGCGGAATTTGAAAAAGAAAAGGCCCGGATGAGTAAAGAAATTGCTCGACTACAAGAAGAGCTTGAAGATACGAAAAATAGGGAATCAGCTCGGGAAAAAGAGAAGGAACAAATTAAGAGAGAAAGGGACACTGTTAAGGACGACCTTCGAGAATTACATTCGGAGAACAAGAGGTATCGCTTTGAGCTCAGATTTGAGGGGACTCTCAAGACCTCCGGGGAATGGGAACAAGAAGTCAAAAACCTCAAAAAGGAGAAGAATTATTGGGTAGAAAAGGCAAAACACGAGGAAGCCCGAGCAAATCAACTTGAGAAGCAAGCTAGGGAGAGCTTACAGGGTGATGCTTCTGCTAACACGTCTAAGGGCCGTGAACAAGTAGGGATGAGATGGAAGAGCAAGGCAGTTAAAGGAGGACATTGAAGAAGGTCCAGGATCCGAGGGAATTATTACAGGACTAGTATCTTGTAATAGTTTTTAGGAGAGACAGATTATCATGATCTTTTGTTTGATATATTTAGTTCCAGGAAATCAATGAAAGACCGTTTGGTTGGAATTATCCCGGGGCCAATACTTTAAATACATTCATTATTCACTTTGTTCATATTCATTCATTCATTTATCCATTTTTTTATAAAATAAAATAAGAATTGTGTCAATAATTTCTAATCCATGTTTTTTTTTTAAAAAAATAAAGGTACAATTGGTCGCACTCAGAAAGAACCAGATTTCCAACACTCTTACAATACTCGGTCTCGAACAAAAGCCATGGAAAATGATCAGCTTGCCAGAATTGAGAGAATGGAAAGAATCCAGAAAGAACTACAAGAACAGTAGACTAAGTCTCAAGAAGAGACACGAGAACAGATGACAAAGCTCATGGAGATGATGAGCAATATGATGAAGCAGAAGTGGCCTGGGGAGAATTCAGCTGCTGGAATGGGGGTAGTAAATCAGGAGGATAGACCAGAAGTGGTACAAAGAAATGGGCAGACATCCCAACCTATGGGAAATGAAATTCCAACTAGGGCAGCATCCTACATCTACATCCAGCCGGCGGCCGAACCACAGAATTTCGGTCCAAAAAGGGGTAACATCGGAGTTGATCCAATTGAGGTTCCAGACTTCGAAGAAATGGCAGAGAAGGAAAAGGCCAAAATGACTGAACTGAAGAGGGTCGAAACTGCTGAATCTGAGAAGAAATATCAGTTGTTGGAAGAAAGGCTAAGAGCAGTGGAAGGAGCAGAGTTGTTTGGCAGCCTAGATGCCAAAGAGATGAGCCTGGTACATGATCTAATAATTCCACCAAAGTTCAAAGTACTAGATTTTGAAAAGTATAATGGGACCATCAACCCATCGGCTCATCTGACTATGTACTGTAGAAGGATGACAGGGCATGAGGATAATGAAAAATTGCTTATTCATTGCTTCCAGGACAGCTTAACAGGGTCAGCCACCCGATGGTACAACCAACTCAGTCGTACCAAGATTCGTTCATGGACGGATCTGGCCAGGGCTTTTATGGAGTATTATAAGCACGTTTCTGATATGGTACCAGACAGGCTGTCATTGCAAAACATGGAAAAGAGGTCCAATGAGACCTTCAAGGAGTATTCACAGAGGTGGAGGGACCTGGCAACACAAGTGCAACCCCCTTTAACCAACAAAGAAACCACGGTGCTTTTCATCAACACATTGAAGGCGCCTTATTATGACAGATTGGTGGGAAATGCTACCAAAGATTTTGCGGATATGGTAATATCTGGGGAAATGATTGAGTCAGCCATTAAGAGTGGAAAGAGGGAAGGGGGTGAGTCTGCTACCCCAAAAAGAGCTTTTCCTACAAAGAAAAAGGAGGAAATCCATGCAGTAAGCTTCAACCAATACCCTTACACACCTCCTACACCATACACACCACCGAGGCCTTTATACCTCTACCACACCTTATACACCTCCTACACCATACACACCATACCCGGGGTATAATCCTTATTACCCTAATATCAACCACCTTACCCAAAACCCGTTCCCTTACACCAATATACCACAACAGCCATTCCCAACTGGCATATCCCCTCAAATCACCCTTCCTAGAAATACTGTTCCTAACACACAAGGGCCTGCGCGTAATGACCAACGTTCACCAAGGAACGATCAAAGAACCCAATTTGATCCGATTCCCACTACTTACGGTGATCTATATCCAAAACTGTTGCAGGGTCAACTTGTTGCACCTGTGTACCTAAAACCTTTGACACCTCCATATCCAATATGGTACAATGCAAACACCAACTGTGCATACCATACGGGAATCCAAGGTCATTCAATTGAAGATTGGCTAGCCTTCAAAAGGAAGGTCCAAAGCTTGATTAATTCAGGGGTAGTGAAGTTTGGGTCAAAAAATGGGCCGAACGTAGCTGGAAATCCGTTGCCCAATCATGCTGGGAATCAAGTGAATGCAATATTGACCGGAGGGGATAGAAGATTAAAGAGGGATATTAGGGAGGTCAAGACTCCGATGATGACAATATGGGCTGAAATGGTCAAGGTAAAATTGGTGAAAGATACGAAAGATCTGAAAATGGTGGCAAGAGGGGTGCATGATTGGTGCCCGTTCCATAAGAGTGAAGGCCATGACATACAGAACTGTGAGGACTTCCGGGTTAAAGTCCAAAGAATGATGGATAGTGGGGTAGCCCAATACTATGAGGAGATAGAAGGGGAAATAGAAGTCATTGAAAATACAAGTGGCTATGGGATAGGAAGAACCCTAATCATCTACTATGATGAACCGGAGAAAAAAGTTATGCCAGCCATGGAAGAAAATACGCCCAAATTAATCATTGATTTACCTATTTCCTTTCCATACAAGGAAAACAAGGCTACACCATGGAAATATGACCGCAGTATGGTTATGCCCGGGTCTTCAGGCCAACAGGATATTACAGGTGTGGGGCATTTAACCCGAAGCGGGAGGTGTTATGCTCCGGAGGCCGTTGAACAAGGGGTAGCAGGGAAAGACAGAGGAATTGACAAAGGGAAGAAGGTCGTCGAGCCAATCCATATTGAGATGGATTTGCCAGAGGAAACAGAGAGAGGATCAGCCCCAGTTAATAGAATCAAAGTGCCAGTATGTGAAAAAGAAGCTTGTGAGTTCTTGAAATTTATAAAGCATAGTGAGTATAGCGTGGTTGAACAACTGCAACATCAACCAGCTAGGATTTCAATCTTATCTTTGCTTTTAAATTCAGAACCACACAGAAATGCTTTATTGAGAGTATTAAATCAAGCGTACGTAGCCAATAATATATCAGTGGAAAAGCTGGATAGGTTGGTGGGAAACATCGCAGCTGATGACTTCATATTCTTCAACTATGAGGAAATACCACCCAATGGTATTGGATCAACAAAAGCTCTCCATATAACCACTACTTCTAAGGGGCACATATTACCGAGGGTCCTTCTGGACAACGGTTCTTCACTAAATGTGATGCCTTTAGCAACCTTATCCAAGTTACCAGTGGATTTATCCTATATGATACCAAGTTGCACAGTGGTCAGAGTTTTTGACGGAACCAGAAGGGAGGTTATGGGAACCATTGAAGTTCCTTTGGAAATAGGCCCATGCACATATAGAGTGAACTTCCAGGTTATGGATATCAATCCATCTTATAACTGTTTGTTGGGAAGGCCATGGATACATTCAGCTGGGGCTGTACCCTCGTCTCTTCACCAGAAACTAAAATTTGTGATGGAGGGCCGGTTGATTACGGTATCAGGGGAGGAAGACATAATAGCCTCCGCATCCACTGAATCTCCTTATGTGGAGCCGAATGAAGAGGCCGTGGAGTGTTCTTTCCGGTCTTTGGAATTTGTAAATGCAGTTTTTGTCGCTGAAGGACAAAAATTTCCAAAACCAAAGCTGTCCAAGAACACAAGGTTGGGGGTAAAAACCACCGTAGGAAAAGGCTGCAGGGCAGGAAAAGGTCTCGGGAAATATCTTCAGGGGATGGCTCGAGCCATAGAGGTAAAAGGAAAAAAGGACCGATTTGGCTTAGGATGTCTTCCAAAGGCCCATGAGAAAAGAAGACAGGTTGAAAAGAATCGACAAAGGAGGATGGCCCGTCTTACGGGTATGGATGTTGAGTGGGAGCCTATGACATTCCCACATATCCTTCACAACTTCTGCTCAGCCGGTTCTCTGTTCGGAGAAAAGAATTCTGATGATGTACTTGTGATGATAGAGAAAGCCTTCAAGAAATTCCAAGTGAATGGTGATGAACGGATGAATGATGTGGAGATCTGCATGACTGGGAAAGACAGAATTGAAAGAAAAAGTGCTAGCTGGATGGTGCGACCTTGTCCACCAGGATATAGACTAACCAATTGGAGTGCGACTGAGTTGCCCATAGTCTTTAAGTCTATTCCAAAGTAATACTTTTAAAAAGCAATCTTAATTATCTTTACCCAGAGATATTAAGTTTTTTCTGTAATGGGCTTTTTAAACATTTTCATTCAATAAATAATAAGCACAATGCATTATCCATATTGATGTGTCCATATTCTTTCATTTTTGTCATTCATTTTGTTTTCTATATATATTTTCCTATATTGTTTTTCTCCACCTATTTACAGGTGTACGGATGCGGAATATGAGGACCCTCCTGTCAGTAATTCTGAAATTGATTTTGAAAGACCCATTTGCACGGGTGATTTTGAGGCTAGTGAAGATGCTGAGGATTATGGTTTACCCCCGGATCTATTGAGAAAAATAGAACAAGAGGAGAAACAAGTACTTCCTCATAAGGAATTATTGGAAACAATAAATTTGGGAAATGATGAAGAGATAAAATAAATCAGAATTGGAACTTCATTGTCACTATTAATAAAAAGTGAATTGATAGCTTTGCTCCAGGAGCATGTGGATGTATTTGCATGGTCATACCAAGATATGCCAGGGTTAGATCCGGATATTGTGGTTCATAAGCTCCCTTTAAGGCCAGAGTGCAAGCCAATTCAGCAAAAGTTGAGAAGAATGAGGCCTGATATGCTGTTAAAGATAAAAGAGGAAGTGAAGAAACAATTTGATGCTGGATTCCTAGAGGTGGAAAAATATCTGGAATGGGTGGCAAATATTGTTCCAGTACCGAAGAAGGATGGCAAGGTGCGGATGTGTGTTGATTATCGAGATTTGAACAAGGCCAGCCCTAAAGATAATTTCCCTTTGCCCCATATTGATACTCTGGTGGATAATACAGCGAAGAATTCTTTATTTTCTTTTATGGACGGATTCTCAGGATACAATCAAATCAAGATGGCACCGGAAGATATGGAGAAAACCACATTTGTTACGATGTGGGGCACTTTCTGCTACAAAGTAATGCCATTTGGATTGAAGACTGCTGGGGCAACATACCAGAGAGCCATGGTGACCTTGTTTCATGATATGATGCATAAGGGAATTGAGGTCTACGTTGATGATATGATCGCAAAGTCACAAGGAGAAGAGGAGCATATTGCGAATCTTAAGAAGCTCTTTGAACGATTAAGGAAATTTAGACTCAAGCTAAATCCGGCAAAATGCACTTTTGGAGTCACCTCGGGGAAGTTGTTGGGTTTTGTTGTCAGCAAAAGAGGAATTGAGATTGACCCATATAAAGTGAATGCCATTCAGAATTTGCCACCACCTCGCACTCAAAAGGAAGTAAGAGGCTTTCTAGGGAGATTGAATTACATTGCTCGGTTTATTTCACAGTTGACCGACAAATGTGATCCAATATTTAAGTTACTTCGAAAGCGTGATCCAGGAGAATGGGATGAATGGTGTCAGATTGCTTTTGAAAAGGTTAAGCATTATTTATCAAACCCACCGGTATTAATGCCGCCAATCCCGGATAAACCAATGATACTGTATTTATCAGTATTTGAAAGTTCCATGGGTTGTGTTTTGGGGCAGCTTGATGAAACGGGAAAGAAAGAACAGGCAGTTTACTATCTCAGTAAAAAGTTCACAGATTATGAGTTGAAATATTCGTCGGTAGAAAAGTTATGCTGCGCCTTAGCTTGGACTGCTCGAAGACTCAGACAGTATATGTTGTACCACACCACATGGTTGATTGCCAAACTAGATCCAATCAAGTACATGTTGGAAGCACCTTCTCTGTCAGGGAGGACGGCAAGATGGAAGGTTTTATTGTCAGAGTACGACATTGTATATGTAAGTCAAAAAGCTATCAAGGGCAGTGCAGTGGCGGAATTCTTAGCAAGTCGGGCAGTGGAAGATTATGAGCCATTGAACTTTGACTTCCCAGATGAGGATTTGATGTATGTGTCGCAAGCAGATGAGATTCCCCTAAAGAAGAAAGTGTGGAAAATGTACTTCGATGGCGCATCTAATGCCATGGGGCATGGAATCGGGGCAGTGCTTATATCCCCAGAAGAAGACTGTTATCCTTTCACTGCTAGATTGGATTTTGATTGTACAAACAATACTGCTGAGTATGAAGCATGTACTATGGGCCTTCGTGCCGCAATGGACTGAAAGATCAAAGTATTGGAAGTTTATGGAGACTCAGCCTTGGTAATTTACCAGTTACGAGAAGAATGGGAAACCCGAGATACAAAGCTAATCCGATACCGAGAACTCATACTGAGTTTATTAGAGGAGTTCGAAGAAGTGAATTTCAATTACTTTCCTCGAGAAGAAAATCGAATGGCGGATGCTCTGGCTACTTTGTCATCAATGTTTAAAGTGAATGAAGGGGCAGAAGTTGTGCCGATCAAGATGAGCATATACGAGTCTCCTGCCCACTGCTTGAGTATCGAAGAAGAAGCAGATGGCCTCCCTTGGTATAACGACATTTTGCAGTACATCAAGAGTCAACAGTATCCAAAACAAGCAACAGAGAATGACAAGAGGACTCTAAGAAGGTTAGCAACGGGTTTTGTTCTAGATGGCGAGATTCTCTACAAGAAAGGGAAAGATCAAGTCTTGTTGAGGTGTGTCGGGTCTGCCGAAGCTCGAAGAATCATAGAAGAGGTCCATGAAGGGATATGTGGCACCCACGCTAATGGTCACATGCTTGCTAAACAGATTATGAGGGCAGGGTACTATTGGCTGACCATGGAAGGTGATTGTATCAGTTATTCCCGGAAGTGTCATAAATGCCAGATTTATGCAGATAAGATTCATGTGTCGCCATCACCTTTACATGTCATGACTGCACCATGGCCTTTTTCAATGTGGGGAATGGATATGATCGGGCCTATTACCCCAAAAGCTTCAAATGGACATCGTTTCATCTTGGTGGCCATAGATTATTTCACAAAGTGGGTAGAAGCTGCGTCTTATGCAAATGTAACGAAGTCGGTGGTATGCAGATTCGTCAAGAAAGAAATCATATGCCGTTATGGGTTGCCAGCAAGAATTATTTCGGATAATGCTCTCAATTTGAACAATAAGATGATGAGAGAAGTGTATACTCAATTCAAGATCACACATCATAATTCGGCACCTTACCGTCCGAAGATGAATGGCGCAGTAGAAGCAGCTAATAAGAACATCAAGAGGATCGTTGAGAAGATGACCAATGTGTACAAAGATTGGCATGAGATCCTGCCTTTCGCTCTTCATGCATATCGTACTTCGGTCCGCACATCTACAGGGGCAACACCGTTTTCTTTGGTATACGGGATGGAAGCAGTGCTACCTATTGAAGTTGAGATCCCTTCACTTCGGGTTTTGATGGAAGTTGGCCTAGAGGAAGCAGAATGGGTTAAAGCTCGTTATGAACAGTTGAATCTCATCGAGGAGAAAAGATTGAAAGCAATTTGTCACGGGCAGTTGTATCAGAGAAGGATGATTCGAGCCCACAACAAGAAAGTTCGTCCCAGACAGTTCCGAGAGGGGGAGTTGGTATTGAGGAAAATTCTCCCTATAGTGAAGGACCCAAGAGGAAAATGGGCTCCAAATTGGGAATGACCTTATGTGGTAAAGAGAGCTTTTTCTGGAGGAGCATTGATTCTAACTCGGTTGGACGGAGATGATTTTAGACATCCCGTAAATGCTGATGAATTGAAGAAGTATTATGCTTGAAGAAAAAAAAAATTGTGTGATGCTGTGCACATGAAAATTCGAATGATTCCAAGTGTAAAAATAGAAATTCTATATATCTATTTCCCCTGAGAATTTCTTTTCAAAGAAAATATTTATGCTTGATATGATGAATGGCCGTTTTTCATATTCCTTCCACTAAGAAGAAATTATCCTTAGTCACCCCTTTGAGCCTTAAGAATTATTTCTTTCTTTGAACCTTGATCAAGGATCACCCTCTACACTGGAGGGTAAATGCGAGGAAAGATAATAAAAAATCATGGCAAAAAGAAAGCCATCGAACAAAAAAAAAAAAAAAAAGGGACAAATGTTACAGAATGAGTTCTCCTCAGGAAGTGATCCTTGATCCAATCACCCTTAAACACATTTTGGGCCTATTTATCCTTCCTTTCTAAACCTAAACCTTGGCCTACATTACATGCTTTAAAAGCCCATTTTGATCAAGCATGGATATTTAATTTGAAAGGTTATTCTCAGAATCCATCCCATCTTTTGAATTGATATTTTTACTGTGGAAGCATTTAGAATTCTCAAATGCAGAACCAAAAAAAAAAGAGGAGAGGTTTAAGCCGAAAACCCCAAAGGGCGACTTAATACCGAACGGAGGAAACTTGAGTTGAAAACCTGTAAAAGGCAGCTCAAGTACTAATCAAAGCTTGAATCAATGCTCCGTGTAATGGGGAAGAAAGCATCTGACAATCAGAGAAAAGGGGAACAATGCAGTCTTCTGTAACTACAGAAGTTAAGAAGTTACCCAAGTGAATTGCTCATTCAAGAGAAATTTCAGATGGTTTGAAAAAGGAGGGGTCCAAGATATTCCGCATCCGGGGCATCTACAGCCTATAACCTTATATTTGTTTCTTATATCCTTGACATTTATTTTTACCATTTTAAAACATTTCTTGCAATAAATTCATGTCATCCTTTTCATGACAATTTTTGATTGATTCATATTCTTTTTCATATACTTTTAAGATACATTATGGTTGTTATTAAATTGAATGATGTTTAGTAATAAAAATCATTAAATAAAGGGATTTCAAAGTATTACTAGGGAATAGATTTAAATCTTGGGAAGGTTTGGAAAGTTCACCAAGAAAAGAAAACAGTGAACGTGGTGGAGACTCCGTCGCGTAGTCAGAAAATCTGTGAACTTCAGCGAGAGACAGAAGCTGAGATTATTTGACAAGATATCTTGAGTGAAGGATCCCTCAAGTGGGGCATCAATGAACAGTTGAAGACTCTGTCCTGAAGTCATATAATCTGTGAACCCTCAAAGAAACCATGGATTAGAAATTATGGCACAATCATTTGATTGCATTTATTAGGAAGCATACAAGCATTTGCAAAAGCATAGCATTCTCATCATTGCATTTAGTTAACAGTGCAGATATCAGGCAAGCTTGGACTTCCCCAAGGAGAAACTCGTTTTGTTTCTCAAAAGATTCAGAGTTTGAGATTGCCATCAAGGTACTTCCTTTTGTTTTAAATCGAATTCATTCTGTTTTATCAAATGAGTCGAGCCTTGAGACCATCGTCGAGGTATTTTCTTTGTTTTAAATCGAATTCATTCTGTTTTATCAAATGAGTCGAGCCTTGAGACCACCGTCGAGGTATTTCCTTTTGTTTTAAATCGAATTCATTCTGTTTTATCAAATGAGTCGAGCCTTGAGACCACCGTCGAGGTATTTCCAATTGTTTTAAATCGAATTCATTCTGTTTTATCAAATGAGTCGAGCCTTGAGACCACCGTCGAGGTATTTCCTTTTGTTTTAAATCGAATTCATTCTGTTTTATCAAATGAGTCGAGCCTTGAGACCATCGTCGAGGTATTTCCTTTTGTTTTAAATCGAATTCATTCTGTTTTATCAAATGAGTCGAGCCTTGAGACCACCGTCGAGGTATTTCCTTTTGTTTTAAATCGAATTCATTCTGTTTTATCAAATGAGTCGAGCCTTGAGACCACCGTCGAGGTATTTCCTTTTGTTTTAAATCGAATTCATTCTGTTTTATCAAATGAGTCGAGCCTTGAGACCACCGTCGAGGTATTTCCTATTGTTTTAAATCGAATTCATTCTGTTTTATCAAATGAGTTGAGCCTTGAGACCACCGTCGAGGTATTTCCTATTGTTTTAAATCGAATTCATTCTGTTTTATCAAATGAGTCGAGCCTTGAGACCATCGTCGAGGTATTTCCTATTGTTTTAAATCGAATTCATTCTGTTTTATCAAATGAGTCGAGCCTTGAGACCATCGTCGAGGTATTTTCTTTGTTTTAAATCGAATTCATTCTGTTTTATCAAATGAGTCGAGCCTTGAGACCACCGTCGAGGTATTTCCTTTTGTTTTAAATCGAATTCATTCTGTTTTATCAAATGAGTCGAGCCTTGAGACCATCGTCGAGGTATTTCCTTTTGTTTTAAATCGAATTCATTCTGTTTTATCAAATGAGTCGAGCCTTGAGACCACCGTCGAGGTATTTCCTTTTGTTTTAAATCGAATTCATTCTGTTTTATCAAATGAGTCGAGCCTTGAGACCACCGTCGAGGTATTTCCTTTTGTTTTAAATCGAATTCATTCTGTTTTATCAAATGAGTCGAGCCTTGAGACCATCGTCGAGGTATTTCCTATTGTTTTAAATCGAATTCATTCTGTTTTATCAAATGAGTCGAGCCTTGAGACCATCGTCGAGGTATTTTCTTTGTTTTAAATCGAATTCATTCTGTTTTATCAAATGAGTCGAGCCTTGAGACCACCGTCGAGGTATTTCCTTTTGTTTTAAATCGAATTCATTCTGTTTTATCAAATGAGTCGAGCCTTGAGACCACCGTCGAGGTATTTCCTTTTGTTTTAAATCGAATTCATTCTGTTTTATCAAATGAGTCGAGCCTTGAGACCATCGTCGAGGTATTTTCTTTGTTTTAAATCGAATTCATTCTGTTTTATCAAATAAGTCTAACCTTGAGACTGTCGTCAATATATTTTCGCTAGTTTCAAAGACCTCCGGGCACCAGTTTTTTTCAAAGACCTCCGGGCACCATTTTTCTTTTGAAAATCGAATTCGTTTTCTTAAGACGAATCGAGCCTTGATTAGTCAGGGAATTCAATTTAAGGACAAATCTTCAATTTACAGCTTATTTTCAAAAAAAAAAAAAAAAGATAGGAGAATGAAAAAGAAAACCCCTTTCCCTTTCTTTCACATGTGATATCACTGACCGTACAAAATTAGTGTTGGTTTATCTTTGCCCGATTCCTGATTCTCAGCAATAGCCAAAGAGGGGCAGCTGTAGACACCTAATTTTGTCCGGACCACTAAACAGGTATGTTTCTTCCTATATTGATGTTTCCGAGTGTAAAAGGACTGTTTTCATCCTGCAGGTGGTACTCCGAGACTTAGTTTAAGAGGGTGAGCACAAAAAGACAAACTTGAAAAAAAGTCAACCCCGAAAAAGTCAACCCCAGAAAGTCAACTACTGAAAAGTCAACCCACTTTCAAAATCAAGATTTTAAGTTCAATTGGAAAATGGAGAAAGAATTTTGATAATCCGAGGTCTACATTGAAACATATGGAGTTCGGAAGTTGGGATTTGGAGATTCAGTAGAAAAGAAACCCTAATCCGAGAAATTTGGGGAAAAGTGCTTAAACGATCAAACTGGTCGAAATTGAAGGTTCCAAATGAAAGATAAGCACTGACTACGGGTAATGGAGAAGTCACTTACAAGAAAAACCGAAAGAAAAGTCAATCCGGGAGAAAACCGAGAATTAGGGTTTTTAGTGGATTTCGGTGAAATCGGGAAGAATCACAGAAATGGCCCGACTTGGTAAGACCAAAGCCCCCAATGGATGAAGAATGGTTAAAAAGGATGGCCCAAGGCTCAGATTGAAGAAAATCTGAAAATCGGATTTGTTTTGAGCAAAACCGGGTTTCGGAGGTAAAAGGGCAAAATTTGAAAAATTTGGGATAAATAGCAAATGGACTTCGAAAATTATGGAAAATTTGTCAATCTCATTCTTAAATCATTTGAAGGATATTGGCGAAAGAAAATCTTGATTCCGAGTTCGTTTGCAAAATGGCCAAATCCCGGGCTTCTTATGCAGTAATTCAAAAAGGAAAATCCCGGAAAAATAGCAAATGGACTCCAAAAATTCTGAAATTTGGCAAATCTCATTTTTAAATTATTCGGAAGATATTGGCGAAAGAAAATCTTGATTCCGAGTTCGTTTGCAAAATGGCCAAATCCCGGGCCTCTTATGTAGTAATTCAAGCCGATAAATCCTGAAAAAATACCAAATGAGCTCCAAAAATTATGAACACTTCCAGATCACACTTTTTAATTATTTTGAAGAGATTGGTGAAGAAAAATCTTGATTTGGAGCTCGTTTAAAAAATGGTAAAATGTAGGGGCATAAAAGGGCATTTTTGGGAAGAAAAAATCCAAATAAATAGCAAACGGACTCGGATAATTTTGAAAACTTCCAGAACTCAATATTTTATTATTTTGGAAGTATTAAAAAAAGAAAAATTGAATTTGGAGTCCGTTTGATATTTACTTGCATCCAGGGGGCAAAATGGTCATTTCACCCAAGCAACCGAAAAGGGCTTTTTTGGGCCTTTCAAAAATCAGAGCTGGGCTAGAAAAGAGAAGTGCTGGCCTGCCCAAGCCCAAAGAAAGGAGGAAGCTTATGATTTTTTTCAATCAAGTGGTTAAAAATCAAGAGTTAGTTAACCATTCTCTTTGATCAAGCCATGGTGATTAAACCACATAGGTTAAGAAAGATGTCAACATTATTCTTGGATAGCTGTAATTTGAGAGGGCTGAGATGCTAATCTAAAGGTGGTAATTTCATGACTTTTCATCTTGAATTATTGGCCATTTGATGGAAAATATGTTACACAAAAATGACAACATCTTTGAGGCTATATAAGCATCATTTAGGCCAACCCTAGAGGGGGCAGATTTTGTTTTTTCTTTTCCATTTTGGCTGATTTCTCTTAGTTTTTCTTAGTTTTTATCTTCTTGGTTGAGAGCAAAAAAAAGAAAAGTTTAGAAAAAAAAAGAAAGTTTGAAGAGAAAAGCTTGAAATATTAGCTTCTTGAGGTTGCTCTTGAGCACCAACTCTTGCACTTTCATTTTCTATTCTTATTTTTTGCTATTTTAATCTCTACTTGGTGAGTTTTCATTTTAAAATAATGTTTCTTGTTCTTCCTTCATTTCCTTTCTTAAGTATATATATATATATATATTTTTTTTTTTTTTTACATTTTGTTTTTACAATAAACTCACCATGGCTAAATGGCCTACATTATTTATTTTAAGTTGTTGTTTTTGATTCATTTTACCATATTGTTTGTGCTATTTTCTTTGTTTTTGATGTTTTAAATGTTATGTTATTTCATGTTCTTAAGTTATATTTAATTTGGTTGCTTTGTTTGTTGCCATTTATGTCTTAGATATCATGTTTTTTACATTTTTAATTTTCTGTTTTCATGTTGTTTAAATTTGAGCATGTTTTAGAGTTAGCATATTAATTGTTTGTGAAAATGCTTGTGTGATTCTTTGCATGATTCTTGTTTTATATCTTAGTGAGCATGTTTTAGATTTAGTATATTAGGTGTTTGTGAAAATGCTTGTGTGATTTTTGTGTTATGACTTAGTTTTTCATGCTAGTATGCCAAGTGTTTGAGAAAATGCCATGCTTGTTGGAGCTTGAGGCCATTTGGCTACTCCATGTGTTTTGCATTGTGTGTTGCACTTTTTTGTCATGCTAGTTGTTAGGTTTTTGCATTTGCATGATATTTGGTTGGATTTTTGAATTAAGCATGCCTTGTGTTTGTAAAAATGCCATGCATGTTTTAGGTCTAGGTTACATTAAATGCCATGCAAGTTCATGTTAGGTCTAGGCCATATTATTTATGTCATGCATTTTCCTTACATTTAGGTTTAGATCCATGCATTTCATGCATTATGTTTGCTGCATTGTTTCATCCATTTCATGACCATGCCACTTGAATAATGACTTGAACCAATTAATGGTTCAAAGTCATGCTCTCTTGAGCACACTTGTGGAAAATTAAGTTTGTCAAATTGATTATTCTACCTTTGTGATTTTTTTACTTAGCCAATTTTTATCTAACTTTCAAAAAGTCCTAGCTACTGTTTTCAAGTCATTCTATGAGTTTCAAATATTTTTATTTTGATTTTTAAATAATTTTATCAAAGACAAAAAAAATGTGTTGGCAAAGCAGTTTTTTTTTCCACCAAAAACTCGTACATCTCTGATTTTTCTGGGAATTCATCTTTGATCAGAAAATTAAGTCGATTTTTTTCCGTGTATTTTTACATGTCCTGAGTCTCCAATAATGTTTTCAGAATTTTTGGAATTTTTAAAAATAGGGTAAAAAATCGTGGATTAAAACTGGAGAGTGGAGTCAGAATTGATTTTAAAGAAAAACAAAGCAGTTTTTTCTCCTCCAAAAACTCGTACATCTCTGGTTTTTCTGGGAATTCATCTTTGATCAGAAAATTAAGTCGATTTTTTTCCTTGTATTTTTACATGTCCTGAGTCTCCAATAATTTTTTCAGAATTTTTGGAATTTCTAAAAATAGGGTAAAAAATCGTGGATTAAAACTGGACAGTGGAGTCAGAATTGAATTTAAAGAAAAACCAATTTTCTGTTTTGGTTAATTTACTTAGAGTGGGCTGATTAGGAGGGTTAGCTACTGACTTAGGATAATTTCTAAGCCTTTTTAAACTCTAAAAATGGTTTTTCAAGTAGTTTTTTTTTTTTTTTTTAAGGTTTAGGTCATTTTCTTTAGGCCATGATATTTGCTATTTTATTTAGGCATTTAGGCCATTTTATTATTCCATGTCATTTTACATGTCATTTAAGCATTAGGCCTTTTTCATATGCCATGTCATTTTCCATATCATTTAAGCATTAGGTCATTTTTATTATTCCATGTCATTTTTCATGTCATTTAAGCTTTAGGCCATTTTCATATGCCATGTCATTTAAGCATTAGGTCTTTTTTATTATTCCATGTCATTTAAGCATTAGGTCATTTTTATTATTCCATGTCATTTTACATGTCATTTGAGCATTAGGCCATTTTCATATGCCATGTCATTTTCCATGTCATTTAAGCTTTAGGTCATTTTCATATGCCATGTCATTTAAGCATTAGACCATTTTTATTATTCCATGTCATTTTACATGTCATTTAAACATTAGGCCATTTTCATATGCCATGTCATTTTCCATGTCATTTAGGCACTAGGTCATTTTCATTATTCCATGTCATTTGCCATGTCACTTAGACACTAGGTCATGCATATTCCATGTCATTTATTTCATGCATTTTTGCATTTCGCACTTGATTTTTGACTTAAGCCAATCAATAGCTCAAAGCCAAGATTTAATGAGCATACTTGTGGAAAATTAAATTTTGTCAAAGTTGGATTTTCTAATTTTATGATTTTTTATCATTAGGCAACCCTAGTCCAAATGTTTATAAATTTTACCACTGATTGTAGGACCTTAGAGGAGTCTCTAATATTTTTATTCTGATTTTTGGACGTTTTTATCAAAGGTTTTAAAATGTTTTTTGGTTAAGCAGTTTTTTGCCCACTGTTATGTCTTTCATGAATTTTTGAGTAGGTCATCCTTAGTCTAAAAATTAAGCTAATTTTTTCCCATATAGATTAACATGTTATAGGTTTCCCCTAATATTTTCAGAATTTTTCTAAATTTTTTAAAATCTTAAAAAATTTGGGTTTCAAAATTGGTCAGAAAAGTCAGATTTGTTTTTAAGAACTAATAATTTTCTGCTTTGTTTAAGCCATTAAGAGGGGGCTAATTTGGGAAATTAGTTGCTGTCTTAGGTTAATTTCCAAGTCATTTCAATCATAAAATTTTATTTTATAAAAGTCGGGTCAAGGGTGGTCAACCCCGGATTTCAAAACTTGGAAAAACTAGAGCTTTAAAAAGGTGGGTTCGGCCAAAACTTTTTTTTCACTCAAAATTCCCAAATTTTTTAAATCCGAGTCCAAAATCCAAGTTAGAAAATCCAACTTAGGTCTCTTCCAAAGATAGTCAAATGTCTTTTTAGATATACGAATATCCTTATTTCATGGGAGAAATACATTTGCATTTTTCATATTCATGCATATTTTATGACATTTAATTTTTGCTATTTTGGTTATATAAATTCCATATATTTATGAATATTTTATAGTGATGTCATTGCCTTGATTTAGATTTCATGTTGTTATTTTGATTATGACATTATTATAAATATTCTATGATAATGTTTGCCATTTAATTTAGACTTTTGCTATGTCATATGGATTTCTATTATGCCATCTAGGTTTTATCATGTCATTAATTCTTGCCATTTAATTTAGATTTTTGCTATGTCATATAGATTTCTAATATGTCATATAGGTTTTATCATGTCATTAGTTCTTGTCATTTTATTTAGATCTTTGCCATATCATTTAGATTCTACCATGTCATTTAGATTATGCCATGTCATCTAGATTTTGCCATGTCAAGCATGCCATGTCATTAATCCATATTCCATATCATTCTCTCATATGCCATGTCATTAGTAGTAATTTGCATATTCATAACTATCTCTTTTAAATGTTTTTTTAATGCAATAAAAGTAATGATTTTCAATAAAATAAAGTTATTCTCGAGTCAAAATAATTCATGAGTTCTCCTCCGGGCTGCCGGGGAGGACATCATCAATTATCATTAATAACGGAATATCATTTTTTTCAAAACGAGAATGTTTCGGAAAATTTTCAAAATAAATAAAAATTTCTATATTTTGCCGGGTCTGTCGGGGACTATAGGAAAATTTTGAATTAGTAAATTCCAGATCATTTTCAAATCAAGTGGAATTATTTTTCTTTAAAACGGAATTATTTTTAAATACCAATTTCAAAACCAAATTTTACCGAGACTCGAGATAACACACAATTAACAAGGTACCGTTTCACACGGGCGTTGCGGGGTGCTAATCCTTCCCCGCGCGTAACTGACTTCCGAACCCACTTTTTTTTATTTTCTCTGGTTTAAAGCGCAGATTTTGAAATTGATTTTTTTTTTAAAAAAAAATGTTTTAATTAATTTTAAAATATTTTACAAAACCGGTTTTAATAGGTGGCCAATCACACCTAGCCAAAAAAAAGATTGGTGGCAACTCCATATCTTTTTCCGAGGTTGTTTATAAACCCTCATTATATTTCAAGAGAAATTAAGTCGTCTTTTGCTCTGTTGTTTTTCTCACCTCACTCGAATGGGTCCCCCGACGACGGACGGATCACGTATCGACAAGGTTCCTGGGCAAGAACGCTGAATCGCAATGCCTTTTTTAGAAAGAAAAGTGAGAATATCTATTTCTTTATACTCCGTGGAATTATCAGTACGAAAAACTTTGATAGGACGAGAAAATTGAGTTTAGACCATAATTGCAAAGTTAGAAACAATTTGAGGAAGTTCAGAACGATCTTTCATGAGATAAATCCAAGTACATCGAGACTAATCATCCACATAAATAACAAAATATTTAGAGCCTCCCATAGTGTTATGAGGTGATGGTCCTCATACATCATAATGAATCAAATCAAAATGGGCAAAAGAAACAGAGTCACTATTATTGAATGGAAGAGCATGATGTTTAGCAAGTTTGTAGGATACACAATCAATATTTCCCTCTTTAACAAGACCTAATTTACCATTAAAGAGACATAACCAAGCCATGAATGCCAGATTTCAAAGGAACCAGAGGCAACATAAGAAACCAAGTATTTGGAAGGAATTTTGAGGGAGACTAGTTCAAACAAGGGCCCAACTTTATAGCATGTCCCAAGAATCTGTCTCATCTGAGGATCATGCACATGACAACCTTGAATAGAGAAGGTAACATTAAGGCCAAGTTTAGTTAGTTGACCAATAGAGATAAGGTTTAATGATAGTAGAGGAACATGAAAAACATCAGACAAAGCGACATGGGAGTTAGATATACTACCAACATGATGAACTTACATAGTACAGTTATAAGCAGTATGAATAATAGAAGTATGACAAGTATTAGTTTTTTAGACAAACAGATTGTTGTCAGGGGTTATATGATTACAGCAACCAGAGTCAAAATACCAAGAATGAGAAGTACCTGTAGTGGTAGATAAAGCAGAAGAAGAACCTATTTTACCTAACACGTGTTTAAGAAGATTTTCAAGATCGGTCAAGGAAATAAAAGAGGATACATTTTCAGAAGATGAAGATACTGAATCATCAGTGGCAGTTGTAGAGATAGAAGTTAAGCCAAGAGAAGACTTTCCTCGAAATTGGTTATTTGCTCATGTAGTTTGTTTTAACTGTAATTTGCGAATCTAAAAAATAACATGCCTAGTTTTCTTGCAATAATTAATGAATTTATTCTTCGAGGGAGAAGAGGATGCTGCAGTAATAGTAGTATTACTCAATAGTAGTTAAGCATTGTTTCCTGAGTGTAGCAAGCCGAGTTTCTTCAAACAAAACCTCTGCAATGACCTTTTTAAAAGAAGAAGGGGGATCTTTATGAAGAAGTGAAGCTCGAACAGGTTGAAATCTTCAGTGAGTGCCATAAGAAACTAATACACTTATACACGATTCTTATATACAGCAAACTTTTCAGATTCACTAGTATAAGTCCAAACTGGTTCACTTAGAGTCATTTGACCCCAAAGAGGTTACATTTCAAATAAAAAATTATGGATGGACTGTCTAGGCTATTGCCGAAGATGAGCAAGATCAAAAATATAATTTGCATTCAAAAGCACGGCCTTTGGTTGAGTATCTAGTAGCAAGAAAATCCCAAACCTCTTTAGTAGTGCTAACACGCCCAAATTGATTTTTGCTTTGAGGTGTAGTGGTAACACGAATCCAAGTCAATATCTGATGATTTTTACAGTCCCAATCCTTAAATCGTTCATAGAATGTATCATCATCCTCATCTTCATTCTTAGTTGGCCAACTAATTTCGCTAGTGACATATCACCAAAGCTAGATATCTCCTGAGCCTAAAGTAGATAATTGTTACCATCCAAAAGAGTCTAAATAAGCCTAGAACCTTCAAATTCTCCATTATAATAAGAGTATATGCACAAAGTAACAAAGATAATGCACAAACAATATAAACGAGACAGATTTATGAAAAATTGAGGTCAAAATGAAAAAGAACACACCAAGAAACCTTAGAAACCAGTCGAATTGAATTAAGAACCGATCAAATGATGTCTGAACCGAACGGTCAAACTTTGCTGACAAAAAACTGAACCAGTCAACTCTGGAATTAGTAACTAATGACATGGACCGATAAAAAAAACTAACATGTGTCCAATAAGGCAAACTTTGAATCAATTTGTTGTTGACGTGTATGATGGTGTAGACAACCGGATGCTAACATGTGGCTTTTGAATGGTCTACGATTGACATGGACCAGAATATAGATGACACGTGGCAGTGTTGTCAGAGAAGGCTTTGCCAGAGCTGGTCAGGTTTGACCTGACGCGTGAGGACTCATGACGGTGACGACGTTGTTTCTATTGGAAGACTATCAGCTATCGAAAATACAATATCCAATGTTGGATATGGAAAAGACCTTCGAAAAACATCGAAACGTAGTTGCCGACAGTGAGGAGGGAGCATTTGACGAGAAACAAAAAAACAGAAGAAAAAAAATGGAAGAGTAGTGGCTCTGAAACCAAGTTAAAATACAAAGAGTGTTAAAGAATTTGTATTTCTTAAATTTTAATAAATATATATAATATTACAAGCACCATACTTACTTAGTAAAGTTTGCTGACATGGACGTTTACGTGGATACCTATATTTTTGACACGAAAGATAATATATAAAATTATACAATTTAAAAATTCAAAAAATTATCAATTTAAAATTTGAAAGTTAAAGAACTGCAATCCAAATCAATAGAGATATTTTTTTCTAAATTAAAAAATCGTAAATATGATTTTTATCTTTACAAATTAATTTCCTTATAATCCTTTAGTATTTAGTCTTTTTTAAATTCAAAAACACACATATCACTTATTATATATGTTATTTAAAAATAATATTAATGTTATTTTCTTATCTCAATAATAAAATCAAAAAGTTTTGAATTGGATAAAATTTATTTACATAAGATTTTCTTCAAAATAATTAATTAGTTGTAATTATAAGTAATATTATATATATTAATTAATGCAACCCTTTAAAAACCGATTTTTCTCTTTTAAGTTATTTATTATTTTTACACATATAAATTAACAAGAATTCCAATCCTTTCTAATTTCTAATTCAACAGGTAATACTTTTAATAAATCAACATTTATTTCAATTAATTTAGATTTAAAATAATTAAATAGATCAAATTATTCATTTAAAATCAAAATTAAATTCAAAAACTACCAAAAAATATACTTACCCAAGAATTATTCTATTGACAACAACAAACAAAATTCTCATATTTCACCCGAATTTAAAAAGGAGATAAATATAGAATTACAAACCCATTATTTTTATATTATTTTTAACATTTAAATAGACGAATCTTGCTTCCAAATATATACTCCTTTTTCCTCTTATCACTTTTAGAGAATAATAATATCGTTATTATCTATGGATTATAATTTTGAGTTTTTTTTTTTCCTATTTACTAATTTATTGTATTTGAATTTTGATTATAATTTTTTTTTTCATTTTTTGGGAATGGAAACAGAAAAAAGAAAAAATTCATCTCCCAGAACTATAAGCAAGAGATGAGATCTTCGTTGCCATGAAAAACATAGGAACATCTCGTGTTTAAAACATATGTTATAAGTATTCTAAAATTTAACTTGATAATGTTATTTTTATATGAATTTTTTTCTACGTCACCTTTTTTTCTTCTCTTTATGAAGTTTCAAATTCTGGTCAAACAACAAAAGCAAGATGTATCTCCTTAAAAATACAAGTGCATATATTAGAGTTAATTCAGTTTTTCTAAAGTTCCTAGCATTTACTATTACATATATATATATATATATATATATATATATATATTAATCTTGAACCAATTTTTTTTTCTTCGAGGATTTCTAATAAATGGCTCCAAAAAGGAAATGTGAAATGTGACAAATATGTATGTATTGTATCAGCATTTTTCGTTTTCTTTTTCTTAATTTTTATAGGAGTTTTTTATTTTAAATAAACTAAGTAGATTTCACAGTTTATACGAGGAGTTAAAATAATCAAAGACCAAAAAACCATTAAAATCGTAGAAAAACCAGCATACATGTCGATACGTGATCCCGATTTATATAAAATAAACGATTGAGGGTATGAAAACGGTCTGTAAAAAGACATGGAGTCGCCACCAATCTTTTTCAGTTAGGTGTGACCGGTCACCTATTAAAACTGGTTTTATAATATATTTTAAAATTAATTAAAATATTTTAAAAACCAATTTCAAGTCTGCGTTTTAAACCAAAGAAATCAAAGAAGCGGGTTTGGGACTCGGTTACGTGTGGGGAAGGATTAGCACCCCCACAACGCCCGTATAAAACAGTACCTTATTAATCGTATGTTATTTCAAGTCTCGGTAAAAAAATCGGTTTTAATTTAGTATTTCAAGTTAATTCCCAATTTTAAGAAAAATAATTCCATTTTTAATTGAAAAAGATTCGGAATTTATTAATTCAAAATTTTCCTATATTCCCCGACAAAATCGGCAAAATATAAAAAAATTTATTTGTTTGGAAAAATTTCCGAATCATTGTCGTTTTTTGAAAGAAAGATATTCATTTATTAATGATAATTGATGATATTCCCTCCAGTAAACCCGGTAGAGAACTCATGAATTATTTTAACTCGGGAATATCTTTATTTTTTATTGAAAATCATTATCTTTTTCAAAACATTTAAAAATATGAACATGAACATGTATGACATAAATAAAATGACATGGCAAAGTCTAGATAATATAATGCAACCTAAATGATATGGCATAATTTAAATGGCATAGTATATTGTAGATAAAATGAAAAATCCTAAGTGTCATGGTATATTCTAAATGAGATAAAATGATTTAAATGACATGGCAATTTTAAATGATATGGCATATTTTAAATGACATGGCATATTATAAATAAAATAACCTAAATGACATGGAATATGATCTAAATAACAAAAGAATGATATGAAACATAAAATAATGCTATCATAAAATATGCATGAAAATAAAATAAAAATGCATGAACATAGTATATGCTAAAAATGTGACAAAAATAAATGACTAAATAAAAAACATGGGATATCATGAAATATTCAAAATCATATGGCAAACAATATAAGATCATAAAATGTGAATTAAAATAATAATAATACCATGGAAAATATCATAGCAAAAATCACACATTTAAATAAAATGCATGAACATGGAAAATGCAATGCATGAAAATATATTTTTTTCTCTAAATAAAGAAATCCGTATATCTAAAAAGATATCCAGCTACCTTAGGAAAATATGTCAAATTAGATTTTCTAAAAAAAAAAAAAAAAAATTTGTGATTGTTTGAAAAAAATTTAGAGGAAAAACTTGAATAAAAATTAAAACCCTTACCAAACCCTTTTGAAATGGCTCTAATTTCCTAAGTTTAAAATCCCGGACTTGACCACCTTTAACCTGAGATTTATAAAATCACTTTAAAGTTTAAAAAGGCTTAGAAACTACCCTAAGACAGTAGCTAAAGCTTCTACCCAACCCCCTCTAAATGCATTAGCCAAATTCAACCATTATTCCTATTTTGATTTCAAATATGCCTCTACTGTCCGGTTTTGTCACACATTTTTTTTTGCCTTTTTTAAAAAATTCAAAAAAAAAACAAATACTGGAGACTTAGAACATGTAAAACCACACGGGAAAAAATTGGCTTAATTTTCTGATTAAAGATGACTGCCTAGAAAAATCGGAGAAGTTCGAGTACTGGGTGAAAAAAAAAACTGTTTTGTCAAAACACATTTTTTGCCTTTGATAAATTCATTCAAAAATCAAAGTCGAAATTGTTGGAGGTCATCCTAAAGTCCTAAGGACAGTAGCTAAAACATTTAAAAACCTTGGATAAAAATTGGCTAAGTAAAAAAAAAAAATCACAAAGGTAGAATAATCTATTTGACAACTCTTTAATTTTCCACAAGTATGCTAAAGAGAGCATGACTTTGAGCCATTGATTGACCTAAGTCATAACTCATGTGGCAATGGCATGGAATGCATGAACATACAGCAAATGAAATGTATGAAATGCATGGTCTAAAGCCTAAATGGTAAAGGAAATGCATGACAATTCAAGATAACCTAAATGCCTAGCATGAGTTTGCGTGGCAATAAATGCTATCCTAACTTAATATGCATGTAATGCTTGATAATGCAAATATGACTTGGACCTAATATGTTATGAATATGCATGAAAATGCTAATGTAACCTAAGAACTAAATAACATAGCAATGCATGACAATACCAATATGATTTAAGACTCAATATGCATGGCAATACCAATATGGCCTAGACCTAAAATGTAATGAACATGCATAGCAATACTATGAACATACAATAAACAATGAAACTAATGTTAATGCTGGAACAAACAACAACTAATATAGAATTTCAAGATATGATAATGCAAAGCATGTTACCTAAACAAAATGCAAATGCATGACAAGGCAAGGGATGCATGAAGAGGTCGAATGTGGTTACATGACACTCTAATGCAATCCTACCTAGTAAATGGCACAATTACATGACAAATCATATCAAGATGCATAATGTCATGACATTTTCACAAGCATATGACATACTAAAATCAAAACGCACAAGCTCATGGCATGGAAATGCTAACAAGTCAAGAAGGAAGATGAAAATGCACATGTAAGGCATACTAAATATCAAGATATGCTAACTCATGGCATGGAGATGCAAACAAGCCAAGAATCAAGATGAAAATGCACATGTGAGGCATAGCAACATGGAGTAGCCGAATGGCCATATGACAAAATATGAAAATGCAAACATGTGTATAACATAAGACATGAAATATGAAAAATGCACAATATGACTCCAATAGACAACAAGGCCGAATCTTCAAGGAAAACATATTAAGCATGGAAATGAAATATAGAAACAAATATAGCATAGAAAATAATGTAAAGAACATATAAAAAATTAAACATAGACATGCAAAGCAAATAACAAGCAAAACTAGTAAATAAAACAAGGAAAGTTAAGCTCCATGGTTGGTATAAAATGGGCATAGCCTCTCACCTAACCATAATTACTTGGTCTTTCCAAGATCATGAAGCCTTTCCATTTCAAAAATCAGAAAATAAACCATGCTAAACAACAAAATTAAGGTGAGCTTCATGGTAGGTAAAAATGGGCATAGCCTCTCCCCTAACTATGGTCACTTGGTCTTGCCAAGATCATGTAGCCATTTCAACCTTTTTGCTTCATCTTTTTGTAAAAAATCAGAATATAAAATACTTAAACAAACCTTCTAAAAACCATTTTTTTCACAACAACATGCAAGAAAGAAAAAAAAGAAAACCAAAGCAAACAAAAATGCCATATTCGGCCAAGCATAAACTATCTAAAAAAAATTGTTTTCAATCATTTTGATGAAGAAGAAGAGATGAAAACTTAAGTAAACATTAAAAAACTTTATTTCTATGAAAAATTTAGTAGGAAAACAATATAGAAAATCAAGAAATCAACATAGAAAACAAGAAGAGACCATGCTAGAGCGTGGTAGAGATGACTACCTTCAAGCTCTCCTATTGAAAACCTTTTTTTTCTCTCAAAACCTTTTTTTTCTTCCCTAAATACTGTTTCCAGCCTCCAAACTTGTGAAAAAAAATGCTCAGCCCTTGTCCCTTAGCCTTGGCCGAATGGCCCTCTCCACCATAGGATCAAATGTGCACTTTTTCCTCCCCTAATTTAGGCCTTTAGATTAAGATATTTTGATGACAACATAAAAATGTCATCTTGCCAATTGATAGCAGCCCTTAAGATGTGTACTCAGCCCTTGTAGTAACCTCAGCCCTTAGATGCAAAAGAGGACCAATCCCATGCACTCCCTTGCTTGCCCCCTTGAGTGCCTACCCTTGGATGAGTTGTGCTCTTCCATTCTTGGTCATTGGATGAGGACAACATAAAAATGACATCTTGTAGATTAAATCTAGCCCCCAACATGTGTACTCAGCCCTTGTAGATGGCCTAAGCTATTGGATGAAAAGAGACAATCCCATGCACTCCCTTGCTTGACCTAATGGATGCTCACCCTTGGATGAATTGTGCTCATCTTTTTTCTTCCATTCTTGGCCATAGATGAGGGTTCTTTCATGACAAATAAAAATCTCATTTTGGCATTTAAACTTGGCAATTGGATGGTACATTCAACTTTCCTACAAGGCACCTAATCCATTGGATGAAAGGGGGACCATTTGCAAGGTGTTAGTGGTAGCATGTGGCTTGATAGTGACTAGAGAATTAAATTGTTCAAGCTTCCTTCTTCTCCTCTATGCTGGCTCACCAAAGGAAGTAAAATCCCAGCAATTCCTTCTTCTTTCATATTTTTCCCAATTACAAATTTGTCCTTTTTGGTTTCTTCGGTGAAATAACCTTTTTGCCCCATGAACCTAAATAAATAGCAAACGGACTCCAAATTCGAATTTTATTTTTTCAATACTTCTAAAATAATAAAAAATTGAATTCTGAAAGTTTTCAAAAAATTTCGAGTCCATTTGCTATTTATTTCGGATTTATTTCTGAAATTGCCCCTTTTATGCACCCGAATTTTACCATTTTTTAAACGAGCTCTGAATATAGATTTTTCTTCACCAATCTCTTTCAAATAATTTAAAAATGTGATCTGGAAGTTTTCATAATTTTTGGAGCTCATTTGCTATTTTTTGGGATTTATCTGCTTGAATTACTACATAGTGGGACCCGAGATTTGGCCATTTTGCAAACGAACTCCAAATCAAGATTTTTCTTTGCCAATCTCTTTGAAATAATTTAAAAATGAGATTTGAAAATTTTCAAAATTTTTGGAGTTCTTTTGCTATTTTTTTGAGATTTATCCTGTTGAATTTCTACATAGTGGACCCGGGATTTGGCCATTTTGCAAACGAACTCCGAATCAAGATTTTATTTCTCCAATCTCTTCAAAATGATTTAAGAATGAAATTTGCAAATTTTCAGAATTTTTGGAGTTCATTTGCTATTTTTCCCAAATTTTCCAATTTTGCCCTTTTGCCTTCGAAACCCGATTTTGCTCAAAACAAGTCCGATTTTTAGATTTTCTTCAAACCGGGCCTTGGGATATCCTTTTTTAATCATTCGTTATCAATTAGGGGCTTTATTCCTACCGAATCGGGCCATTTCTGTAATTCTTCCAAATTTCATCAAAATCCACCAAAAAAATCCTAATTCTCTGTTTTCTTCCGAATTAACTTTTCTCTCAGTTTTTCTTCCAAGTGGCTTCTCCATTACCCGTAGTCAGTACTTATCTTTCATTTGGAAACTTCAATTCCGACCAATTTGATCGTTTAAGAACTTTTCCCCAAATTTCCTCAACTAGGGTTCTTTTCTACTGAATCTCCGTAACCCAACTTCCGAACTCCATATCTTTCAATGTAGACCTCGGATTATCAAAATTCTTTCACCGTTTTTCAATTGAACCTCAAATCTTGATTTTGAAAGTGGGTTGACTTTTTTAGTAGTTGACTTTTTTTGGGGTTGACTTTTTTTGAGTTTGACTTTTTTTGTCTGCTTTCTTAGACTAAGCCTCGGAGTACCACCTGCAAGATGAGAAAAACCTTTTAGCATTCTGAAACACCAATTTTGGAAGAAAACGTACCTGATTTTGGGATCCAGACAAAATTAGGTATCTACAGCTGCCCCTCTTTGGCTATTGCTTAGAATCAGGAATCAGGCAAAGATAAACAAACACTAATTTTGTCCGGTTAGTGAAATCCATGTGAAAATAAGGGAAAGGGAGTTTTCTTTTTTCATTTTTTTCTTTTTCATCATTTTTTTCATATTTATTTATTTATTTTTGAAAAAGCTGTAAATTGAAGATTTTGTCCTTAACTAATCAAGGCTCGACCCGTCTTAAGGAAACGAGTTCGATTTGCAAAAGAAAAAAATAGTGCCCGGAGGGCTTAAAAATGGTACCCGGACGCCTTACCCATGATTTGAAAAATTATGCCCGAAGGTCTTAAAAATGGTGCCCGAAGGCCTTACCCGCATGGATGAAACCAAAAATTGAAAAAATCTGGATGAAACCAGAGATTAAAAGCATGGGTAAAACCAGAAATTTGAAAATGATCTTGATGAAATCAGAGATTAAAGGCATGGGTGAAACCAAAAATTTGAAAATGATCTAGATGGAACAAGAAATTTGAAAAGCATGGGTGAAAACCAGAAATTTGAAAATGATCTGGATGAAACCAGAGATTAAAGGCATGGGTGAAACCAGAAATTTGAAAATGATCTGGATGGAACCAGAAATTTGAAAAGCATGGGTGAAACCAGAAATTTGAAATAGATCTGGATGAAACCAGAGATTAAAGGCATGGGTGAAACCAAAAATTTGAAAAGAATGGGTGAAACCAGAAATTTGAAAAAGATCTAGATGAAACCAGAGATTAAAGGCATGGGTGAAACCAGAAATTGAAAAGCATGGGTGAAACCAGAAATTTGAAAAATATTTGGATGAAACCAGAGATTAAATGCATGGGTGAAACCAAAAATTTGAAAATGATCTGGATGGAATAAGAAATTTGAAAAGCATGGGTGAAACCAGAAATTTGAAAAAGATCTGGATGAAACCAGAGATTAAAGGCATAGGTGAAACCAGAAATTTGAAAATGATCTGGATGGAACCAGAAATTGAAATGCATGGGTGAAACCAGAAATTTGAAAAGCATGGGTGAAACCAAAAATTTGAAAAAGATCTGGATGGAACCAAAAATTAAAGGCATGGCGAAACCAATAAATTGAAAAGATTTGGATGAAACCAGAAATTAAAATGACCTAGAAATTAACCTGAAGGATTTGAGAGAGGATGCAAATGCTTCATAGTGTAAATGCAAATATCTTGGATTGATGCAAATGCTTTTTGAAATGATACATATGTCTTGGATCGATGCAAATGCTTCTAAACACAGATGCATATGTCCCTACGAATCATGTTCATGTAAGTGGTTCATGAATGGTGTAATTGCAGCTACAATGAAGATGCAATGATCCTAGAAATGATGCACTTGCTTGAGATAATGCAAATGCGAATATCTATTAAGGATGTACTTGTAAAGATAGAATGCAGATGCTCATGGAATAGTGCAAATACAAATACTCATGAATTATGCAAATGCTTGCTGACACGGTGCAGGTGCAAAGTTTAATAAATAGATGAATGCTCATGCCCCTGATCAGTTTTCTAGATTTTGGCTTAGCCTTTCCAATTCATTTTTCCTTTTCAAATCAGAGTATATCTTCAATTCATTTTTCAATCTTTGGTTATTCTCTTTGCCCCAACAGTTTTCAAACTCTTATTGACAGAAGTCTACTTGTCAAGTTCTATTTCTTCTTCTCTTATTTGGAAGTCAAGGTTAACCCTAATAGTTCCACACCTTTGAGTTAGAAAAACCTTTATCTCATGTTAACATCAAAAATGGGTATTTCAAAAATATTTTATTTCCTTTTTGAAAAACAATTTTGCTTATTTAATGAAAACTTTTGAGTCAAAAATTTTAACCCCACGGAGTGTAATGTACAAATCTTTTGAAGACTGATGATCACTGTTAGAAATTTTCCTAAGTGTCAATTTGGGTTTTTCAATTTGAATTTACAAGGCTTGATTCAACATGGTTTTGGTTTTTCCAGGAAAACTTCACAACAAAAAATGTATGTCCTTCTAGGCTCACAAATGGAACACATTTAATAAATCATGAATTCATTGAGAACCAAAAAAATTCAACATTCTTTTAGTTTCTATATCAAGGTATTTTGACAAGCGTCAAGACTGACTGGGATGTTTAAACTAGAAAGTTGATTTTGGAGAAAAAAAGTTTCAGTTTTTGAAATCAATCATCCAAGTGAGAGTTGACAATTTGGGAGGTTCAGGATTTCCTAGATGTTCCTCGATGACCACTTCTTTAAGATGATCTTCTCTTTTGTGTATTGGCACTATCATAGATGGCATCGAAAATTCCCATTTTACTCTAGATCGCCCGTTTTTGGGTTTTCGCCCTAGAGTCCCATTCTCTCCAATTTTTTTTTCATTGTTTTACCATGCATTTGATAATTCTAAATTCTTCCTTAGTGAAATGATAAATCGATGAGATGGGAAAAAATCTAAGGAAAAAACCCTTCAAGTTAAATATTCATGCTTGATCAAAATGGACTTTTAAAGCATGTAATGTAGGCCATGGCTCAGGGTTCATAAAGAAAGGATAAATAGGCCCAAAATATGTGTTTGTGGGTAATCAGATCAAGGATCATTTCTTGAGGAGGATTCTCTTTGAAACATTTATACCTTTCTGGACTTTTCATTCCTTTTTTAGTATTTGCTCTTTTTTCTTTCTTGCTTTTAGCTTTCATTTGCCATACTTCTTCACATTTTTTTCTTTTTGTTTTTCTTGGATTTCATTTTGCCATATTTTCCTTTTTCTTTTTCTTTGACAGAGTGAGCTTGTATTTATTCGGGGCTCCATTTGCTTTGCATCTGTCTTTGAGCTAGGACTCATTTCTCAGTGATCCTTCCTCACATTTTCCCCCAGTATAAAGGGTAATCCTTGATCAGTGTTTAAAGAAGAAAGAATTCTTTCGGCTCAAAAAGGGTGACTATAATTTCTTTTTGTGACAGGGACATGAAAGATGGCCATTTCTCATGCCAAGCACGAATATTCCTATTGAAAAGCAATCCCGAGGGGAAATAGATATTCAGAATTTCATTTTGCACTTTGGAATCATTCGAATTCTCATATGCATGATATCACAATTTTTTGTCTTGTTTTTGTTTTGTCTTTTTTTTTGTCGCGTGCCCCAATTATTCATGCATTCGTCCATCCTTTTTCACCATATAACCATCATTTCCACATATGATGCCCCAGTTTGATTAACCATGAGAATTCGTATCAATGAGGAACATAGAAAGTCTAGGTCTATTTTAAAAAGGCTGAGTTTCAAATATGAGTTCTTTGAAAGGACAAGGAAAATATGACCCAAAAACGAGTTTTATCCGGGACATGGAATAATCTAGTTTAATCATTGGTCCCCAGGGTGTCAATCATGAAGTGATGTTTGGGTAATTAGTGTTTTGTGGTTATTGGTAAAGGTCATGAATGGTTTTAGCACAATCTTGACATATATCAATTCACCAAAATCTAGATTCTTGAAAGAATGTCTCATTTGTTTGAATTTCAAGGAATTCAAAAAATTTTCAAAAAGTTCATTCCTTTGTTCATGGCCTAGACTAGGATTTACATCTTTGCTTATTCTGCAATGACAATGGTTTAAGAAGTTTAATCAATCATATTCATTGAAGCATTAGGTCTTTCAAATGATCTCAGTTTCAGGGATTTAGACATATAGAATCCCCAAAAGAGGGAAGGTATTGGGTCATTTCTAACAATGATCATCAATATTCTCGAGACTATCCATTATTAGAACCTCCTTAATGCTTGTTTTTGCAATTCAAATTATTGTTAAAACACAACTGTAGACACCTAATTTTGTCCGGACCACTAAAACAGGTATGTTTTCTTCCTAAATTGATGTTTCAGAATGTAAAAAGACTTTTTTCATCCTGCAGGTGGTACCCAGAGATTAGTTTAAAGGGAGAGCATAAAAAGTCAAACTTGAAAAAGTCAACCCCAAAAAGTCAATTGCTAAAAAAGTCAACTCACTTTCAAAATCAAGATTTGAAGTTCAATAAAAAATGGTGAAAGAATTTTGATAATCCGAGGTCTACATTGAAAGATATGGAGTTCGGAAGTTGGGTTATGCAGATTCAGAAGAAAGAAAACCCTAATCCGAGAAATTTGGGGAAAAGTGCTTCAATGATCGAATTGGTCAAAATTGAAGGTTCCAAATGAAAGATAAGTACTGACTACGGGTAATGGAGAAGCCACTTGAAAGAAAAACTGAAAGAAAAGTCAATCCGGGAGAAAACCGAGAATTAGGGTTTTTGGTGGATTTTGGTGAAATCGGGAAAAATTACAAAAATGGCCCGACTTGGTAAGATTAAAGCCCCTAATGGATGAGGAATGATTAAACAATGATATCCCAAGGCTCAGTTTGAAGAAAATGTGAAAAACGGACTTGTTTTGAGCAAAATCGGGTTTTGGAGGCAAAATTGGAAAATTTGGGAAAAATAGCAAATGGACTCCAAAAATTCTGAAAATTTTCAAATCTCATTACTAAATCATTTGGAAGAGATTGACAAAATAAAATCTTGATTCGGAGTTCGTTTGCAAAATGGCCAAATCCCGGGTCTCTTATGTAGAAATTCAGGAAAACAAATCCCGAAAAAATAGCAAATGAACTCTAAATCTTCTGAAATTTTGCAAAGCTCATTTTTAAATTATTTGGAAGATATTTGCGAAAGAAAATCTTGATTCGGAGTTCGTTTGCAAAATGGCCAAATCTCGGGCCTCCTATGCAATAATTCAAGAAGATAAATCTCGAAAAAATAACAAATGGACTCCAAAAATTATGAAAACTTCCAGATCAAACTTTTAAATTATTTGGAAGAGATTGGTGAAGAAAAATCTTGATTTGGAGCTCGTTTAAAAAATGGTAAAATGTGGGGGCATAAAAGGGAATATTTGGAAGAAAAAATCCAAATAAATAGCAAACGGACTCGGAAAATTTTGAAAACTTCCAAAATTCAATATTTTATTATTTTTAAAGTATTAAAAAAAGAAAATTTTAATTTGGAGTCTGTTTGCCATTTATTTTCATTCGAGGGGCAAAATGGGCATTTTACCCAAGCAACCGAAAAGGGCTTCTTTTGGCCTTTCAAAAAATCAGACTTGGGCTGGAAAAGAGAGTGCTGGCCTGCCAAGGCCCAAAGGAAGGAGGAAGCTTCTGATTTTTCAATCAGACGACCAAGAATTAAGAGTTAGTTAGTGATTTTTTTGATCAAGCCATTGCAATTAAGCCACATGGGCCAATGCATGAAGAGGGAGAGTGTCAACATTATTTTTGAATAGCTATAATTATGGGCAGCTGATACACTAATCTAAGGGTGATAATTTCATGATTTGTCACCTTGAATCACTAGCCCTTGGATGGAAATTGGTTCGAATCAAAATGACAGCATCCTAGGAGGAGAGAGGCATGGTTGAGCCAGCACTAAAGGGAAGTCAGAATTTTCATTTTTTTGCACTTTATTTTTCAGATTTCTTCTTGGTTTTGCTTAGTTTTTCTCTCCTTGGTTGAAAGCAAAAAGAAAAAGTTTAGAAAAGAAAGAAAAGTTTGAAGAGATAAAGCTTGAAATATAGCTTCTTGAGGTTGCTTTTAGCACCAACTCTTGCACTTTCTTGATTTTCCATTCTTGTTTTTGCAATTTTTGATTATTATTTGGTGAGTTTTCTTTTTAAATAAGTGTTTTTTTTTATGTTCTTCTTAAGTTCTTTCTTCATCTCTTTCTTAAATAATTTTTACAATTTGTTTCCTTATTTTTCTTACTATGGCCGAATGGCCTATATTTTTTATTATTGTTGCTGTTTTGTCTTTAATTTGTCATGTTATTTATGTTATTTTCTTTAGCCTTGATGCTTTAAGTGTTCTTCTATTTCATATACTTGACGCATGTTTTAATTTGGTTGCTTGTTTGTTGTCATTTATGAGTTTATTATCATATTCTTGCATTTTGAATTTTCTGTTTTCATAATGTTTAAATTTGTTGATGTTTTATATTTAGTATATTAATTGTTTGTGAAAATTCTTGTTAGTTTTAATATCTCTACTTTGTGTTTGCATGATTTGAGTGTTATATTTTAGTTGAGCATGTTAGTATATCAAGTATTTGTGAAAATGCTTGTTAGTTTTAATATCTCTACTTTGTGTTTGCATGATTTGAGTGTTATATTTTAGTTGAGTATGTTAGTATATCAAGTGTTTTTGAAAATGCTTGTTAGTTTTAGTATCTCTACTTTGTGTTTGCATGATTTGAGTGTTATATTTTAGTTTTGCATTTTAGTATATCAAGTGTTTGTGAAAATGCCATGCTTGTTTGGAATCTTAGGCCATTCGGCCACTCCATGTATTCTAGCATTGTGTGTGCATTTTTGCTATGTTAGTTGATAGATTTGTATTTGCATGACATTTGATTGAGTTTTTAGTTTAAGTATATCAAGTGTTTGTGAAAATGCCATGCTTGTTTGGAACCTTAGGCCATTTGGCTACCATGTTATTTTGCATTGTGTGTTGCATTTTTGCTATGTTAGTTGATAGGTTGGCATTTGCATGACATTTGGTTGAGTTTTTGGTTTAAGCATGCCTTGTGTTTGTGTTATTGCCATGCATATTTTAGATGTTAGGTTAGGTTTATCTTGCCATGCTTGTTCATGCATTTTAGACCTAGGTTGCATTAAATGCCATGCAAGTTCATTTAGGTCTAGGTCACTATATTGATGCCATGCATTTTTTCATGACATTTAGGTTTAAAACCATGCATTTCATGCATCATATTTGCTGTATTTTTCATGCATTTCATGTCCATGCCACTTGACTAATGACTTAGGCCAATTAATGGTTCAAAGTCATGCTCTCTTGAGCACACTTGTGGAAAATTATGGTTTGTCAAATTAATTATTCTACCTTTGTGATTTTTTTACTTAGCCAATTTTTGTCTAACTCTTAAAAAGTCCTAGCTACTGTCTGTGAGTCATTTTGTGAGTCTTAAATATTTTTATTTTGATTTTTAAATGATTTTATCAAAGGCAAAAATGTATTTTGGCAAAACAGTTTTTTCACCGAGTCCTCATACTTTCCCAAATTTTTTGGGCATTCATATTTAACTAGAAAATTAATATGATTTTTTCCCATGTATTTTTACATGTCCTGAGTCTTCAGAAGTTTTTTTAGATTTTTTTGAAGTTTTAAAAATAGGATAAAAAATCGTGGCTTAAAACTGGACAGTGGAGTCAGAATTGAATTTGAAGGAAAATCATTTTTCTGTTTTGGTTAAGTTACCTAGATGGGGCTGATTAGGAAGTTTAGCTACTGACTTAGGGTAGTTTCTAAGCCTTTTTAAACTCTAAAAATTATTTTTTTAAGTCTCGGGTTAAGGGTGGTCAAGTCCGGAATATTAAACTTAGGAAATTAGAGCCATTTAAAAAAAGGTTTAGCTAAGTTGTTATTTTTAATCTAAGCTTTTCAAAATTGTTTTCAAACAATCACAAAGTATTTGGTTTTATAATATTGAATTTGACATATTTTCCTAAGGTAGTCGGATATCTTTTTATATATACGGATTTCCTTAATTAAAGGAAAAATTACATTTTCATGCATTGCATTTTTCATATTCACGCATTTTATATAATATGTGATTTTTGCTATGATAATCTCTATGATATTGTTATGATTTTGAGTTATGTTATATTGTTTATTAGATGATTTGAAATATTTTATGATATCCTATGCTTTTTATTTAGTTATTTTTTGTCATATTATTTAGCATATACTGTGTTCATGCATTATTATTTTTAATTTCATGCATATTATATGATAGCATTATTTTATATTTTATGTCATTTAAATTATATGTCATATCATTCATATTTGCCATGTCATTTAAATTATTTCATCTCATTTAGAATATACCATATGACTTAGGATATTACATTTCATATAGAATATATTATGTTACCTAGGTCATTTCATTTCATTTAGAATATGTCATATAACTTAGGATATTTCATTTCATTTAGAATATGCTAAGACATTTAAATCATATCATTTAAGGTGCATTATATTATTTAGATTTTGCTATGTCATTTTATCTATGTCGTGCATATTCATATTCATATATATTTTTAAATGTTTTAAAAAAAGATAATGGTTTTCAATAAAATAAAGATATTCCCGAGTTAAAATAATTCATGAGTTCTCTGACAGGTTTGCTGAGGAGGATATCATCAATTATTATTAATAATGGAATATCTTCTTTAAAAAGAGAATGATTCGGAAAATTTTCCAAATTAATAAAAATTTCTATATTTTGCCACATTTGTTGGGGAATATAGTATAATTTTTAATTTATAAATTTCGGATCATTTTTAATTAAAAATGAAATTATTTTTCTTTAAATTGGGAATTAATTTGAAATACTAAATTTAAAACCGATTTTTTTTACTGAGACTTGAGATAACACACGATTAATAAGGTACCGTTTTATATGGGCGTTGTGGGGGTGCTAATCCTTCCCCGCACGTAACCGAGTCCCGAACCCGGTTTTTTGATTTCTTTGGTTTAAAACGCAGACTTGAAATTGGTTTTAAAAATGTTTTAATTAATTTTTTAAATATTTTATAAAATCGGTTTTAATAGGTGGGCGATCACACCTTGGTAAAAAAGATTGGTGGCGACTCCATGTTTTTTTTTTCAAGGTCATTTTCAAAACTTTCATTTTTCTAGAAGAATTAATTCGACTTTTCCTCAGTTTTTTTAATGTCACGCTTAACTAATAATAAAGTCTTGCGATGAGACTTGTTATTTTTTTAAGGTTGCGACAGCTTGGCGACTCCACTAGGGACAATTAGAGAGTCAGGCCTAGAATTAGTCATGTGTTATCAAAGTCTCGGTTTTGTTGGTTTAATTGGTATTTAATTTTAATTCCCATATTTTTTAAGGATAATTTCAAAAATAATAAAATGTTTTAATATGTCCATATTCATGTGCATTCATATTATTATTTGTTCTCTGGTTATTTTGTTGCGTATATTTATATGTTTGCTTGACTGATGCTTTACATTGTTTGATTTTAGAGGGGTATTTAGAATAAGGGATGTAGAATAGGTGGTGACAGGTTTGTTTTGTTCCTCCGCACACACTGTATTTGCATTTGCATAACATGAATCCTCTACCCGGGTTCCGTCCTTTTAAGTGGGAGTAAAGTAACTACGCCTTCATGATGATCCTCCGTATGGGCTAGTGAAACACTTTCGGAGTATAAAGTACCTAATGCCTTCGTGATAATCCTTCGTACGGGCATAGGAAAATATACTCTAACGAATTGAACCCACTTTTATCGGGGTGCCTTACTAGCCTTCACCGGCGACAGTGAGGAACAATTCGGGGCCTTAGAACCGATTCACCTTCATATAATAAACCTAGGCGAAGCCATGCCGGATTTTCGTTAGATATACCAAAAATTGGAACACATGGAGGGACGTTTCTAAACCTTTTGTTACCTATTTTACACTCTGAAGAAGTTTTGTAGATCGAGCAACGATGTACGTACATCGTCCGTAATAAATGTGATAATCCATTCCAAAGGCGTCGTAATGCCGAAGCTCTGTTTAAATTTTTGGGACATTTTTTTTAAGAGCATGTTGTTATTTATGTTATATTTGTGAATTCATTTCTTCACTAATCTATTTCTTTCTGTTTTCTTTTCTTTGACATGCATCATAGACATCATCATACACTTGGAGTTTATTGGCCTCGAGATAGTTATCAACCCAAAGGACTTTCATGGAGTGTCAGGTTATTTCAGTGATAGAAGATCATGCAGTAGTCAGGGCACGGTCGAAAAAAGATTAGAGAGAGGATGGTGATTGCCTCAAGAAAGATTATGTGTCAGTATTACCGAAAAGGGTCAAAGTGGATTCTAGATAGAATAATCTTCGAGTATTAGCCAACATTTGGAATTCGTGGAATCTATCAGAGAAAGAAGCCTTCACTCAGAAATATGGAGATATAGCACTATTAATTCCGATTCAGGTCAATAGTGGGTTGATTCAAGCTATGGTACAGTTTTGGAATCCTGCTTATAGATGTTTCACTTTTAACAAAAAGGATATGACACCACTGATCGAAGAATATTCAGCACTATAACGTATTGAATGTCCTAATCCTGATCGGGTATATTTGAAAGAAATGAAACCTTCAGGTTTTAAGAAGAAAGTGGCTAGGATCACAGGAATGGATACAACATGGGTTGAGAGTCATATGGACACAAAGCAGAAAAATGGGTGCATTCCGTGGGAAACTCTGCGACAGTTGATATTGGGTTGTTCCGACAAAGAAAAAGCCAGGGACATCTTTGCTTTAGCCAACTACGGGTTAATCATATTCCCGAAGATATTGGGTCATGTGGATATAGCCCTGTTTGATTTCTTTGAAAAGTTGGAACAGAAGATCAACCCATCTCCGGCCATCATAGCTGAAACTATCCGATCCCTGAATTTTTGTAAAAGGGCAGGACAAGGGAGAATCAAGGGGTGTGTACAACTCCTTTATATTTGGATTCAAAGTCACTTTTGGAAGATAGAAAATGTTTTCTTCAAACCGTACGTGAAGTCTTTAGTTCCGATTAGGGAATTCCTTCAAAATGATTGGCCTGAAGACGAGAATGAAGAGAAATGGGTCAACATGTTTCGGAATCTAAAAGGGGAGATGGTGACTTGGAGAGCTCCATGGATGGTTCCTATGCCGATTATGTACAAATGTGGGGACAACCCAGGAGTTCCACTACTCGAAATTTGGGGGTCTGTGAGTTATGCGCCTTTGTTGGTGCAAAGACAGGTTGAGTCTCGGCAATTCACACCTGTGACTCATAATATAGGATCATCAGAGTTCACTTATGGGGAAGAAGGATATTCTGGAAAAGTGTGGGCAGTGATTGAAGCATGTAAGAAAACTCACCGGATAAAAGTGGCCAGATATGTCGACATCGTCACACCTGATTACCTGGTATGGAGGGAATTAAGGGTTAATGATAGACAGTTGACATCAGATGGGAAGAGGTCCAGTTCATGAATCCGCCACCGAGGGAAATGCCATCAGAGTTAGAAATCGCAAGGGCAGGATTTGAGAACGAAAAGGCCCGGATGAGCGAGGAGATTGCCCTACTGAAAGAAGAGCTTGAGGACATGAAAAATAGGGAATCAGCTCGGGAAAGAGAAAAGGAACAGATCAAGAGAGAAAGGGACACCGCTAAAGGCGATCTTCGGGAATTACATTTGGAGAACAAGAGGTACCATTTCGAGCTCAAATTCGAGGGGACTCTCAAGACTTTCGGGGAATGGGAACAAGAAGTCAGAAACCTCAAAAAGGAGAAGAACTATTGGGCAGAAAAAGCAAAGCATGGGGAAGCCCGAGAAAATCAACTGGAGAAACAAGCTAGGGAAAGCTTACACGGTGATACTTCTGCGGATACATCAAAGGGTCGTGAACAAGTAGAGATCAGATGGAAGAGCAAGGCAATCAAAAGAGGATAGTGAAGAAGGTCCAAGATCCGAAAGAGTCATTATTGGACCAGTATTTTGTAATAGTTTTTTAGGAGAGACAGATTATCATATTGTCTTAAGCAGGGATCTTTTCTTTGATGTATTTAGTTCCAGGAAATCAATGAAAGACCGTTTGGTTGGAATTATCCCGGGGCTAATACTTTTAAATGCATTCATCATTCATTTGTTCTTTCTTTTATATATTTCATTTTATTTGTTCATTCATTTATATTCATAAATCATTCATTCATTTATTCTTTATAAATTGTTCATACACTTAGTCATTTATTTATTTGTCCATTCATTTATATTTTATAATTAGTCATTTAAGTTCATACACTAAGTCATTTACTTAGTTGTTCATTCGTTAACATTTATTCATTCATTAACATTTCTTCATTCAATCATTCATTCGTTTTTTATAAAAAAAAAAGAACTGTGTCAATAATTTCTAATCCATGGTTTTTAAAACTAAAGGTACAATTGGTCGCACTCAGAAAGAATCAGACTTTCGACACCCTTACAATACTCAATCTCAGACAAGAGCTATGGAGAACGATTAGCTTGCCAGAATTGAAAGGATGGAAAGAATTCAGAAAGAACTGCAGGAACAGTGAACTAAGTCTCAAGAGAAGACATGATAAGAGATGACAAAACTCATGGAGATGATGAGTACTATGATGAGGCAGAAATGGCCAGGAGAAAATTCGGCTACCGAAATGGGGGCAGTGAACCAGGAAGATCGACCAGAAGTGGTACAGAGAAATGGCCAGACATCCCAACCTGTGGGAAATAGACTCCCAACTGGGGCAGAATTCTACATTTATATACAACCAGTAGCCGAAGCACAAAAATTCGGTCCTAAAAAGGGTAATATCGGAGTTGATCCAATTGAGGTTGAAGTTCCAGACTTCGAAGAAATGGCGGAAAAGGAAAGGGCCAACATGACTGAATTGAAGAGGGTCGAAACCGCTGAATCTCAGAAGAAATACCAGCTACTGGAGGAAAGGTTAAGGGCAGTTGAAGGGGTAGAGTTATTTGGCAGTCTGGATGCCAAAAAGATGAGCTTGGTACACGATCTAATAATTCCCCCAAAGTTCAAAGTACCAGACTTTGAAAAGTATAATGGGACCACCAACCCATCAGCTTGTCTGACCATGTACTATAGAAGGATGACGGGGCATGATGATAATGAGAAATTGCTTATTCATTGCTTCCAAGATGATGCACTCAAAAGTGTATCTTATTTAACCTTACAATTAAAAAGAATCAATTGTAGAGTATAGTGATTAGCATGGGTCGAGTCCTCAGGGATTGGATTTTAGTTTATAAGTTAATAGTTTAAAACTTAAAAATAAGTAAACAAAAGTAAAGGGGATTTTGAAATCAGATTTAAACTAAAGTTAACAATAAGAATGACAAAACAAGTAATTAAGAAGAATCAAATATGAAAAATATGGTTAAGGTTTCATTCTCCACCACTAGACATCATTAAGAATCAATTTCATATCTATCAACATTAATTAGCTATCAAAGTTAACAACCGTAGATAACAACAACCTCTGTTACCCCAATCTTTCCTTAATTTATCATTAAATAGAACAAGCTCTCTATTTAATCTCTAACTATCAAACAACCTAGAATAAGCTCTCTAAGTTCAATTTAATAGCAGCTTTATGATGAGAAAGATAGGTTGATCTAGGCAACAAACACATAAGCTCAGATTGTTAAACTTAGGTTATGTTCCACTTTGCAATTATTGAAAACTTGACCATAATCATTAATCACAAATTGCCACTTATGAACAGGAAATCAAGACAATTACACGGATCAAGACTCCTAAACTAGCATTAGACAACTATCAAGATTTATCTAGTTGGCCACCTAAACAAATCAAAATATCATCATGAACAATTTTAATGGAAGAACATAAGCAACTTTGATAGAAAACAAAGATAGATTCTGAAAATTAATTACATAACATGTCTAGGGCTTTGAAATCACCCTTAACCAAATAAAAGTTTAGCCTAGCATAGGCATAGATAATATATACATAAAACTAAAAAGAAAAATAAAAATAAAAGAATGGAGAAGAAGAATGATGATCCTTGAGTCTCCTCAAAAGATGTATAGTTTGTGGCTCAAAAGATGGTATTTATAGAGCTTTAAAACCCTGAGAATAAGTCCTTGCCGCACAAGTAAGAATGGAGGTGCAAAAATCATGTTTTTGCCTTTTTTTTTCTTTTTTTCAGATTTGCGATTAGGGTTTTTCTGACCACAGGGTTCTTTAGGGAGATCTTCTAGCGCCATTTTGGATGCCCATTTCTTATCCGATTTGGGCCCATAATATATCGTTGGAAAGATAATCAAGTCAACTTCAAAAGTAAAGAGGAAGTTTCTTCAAATAAAGATTCTAACATCATGTTTTCCTTACAAACAAGCTCCAGATGTCAAATCTGCCTGATTGTTTTTCAACCAGAAATTGATATTTTTGACTCCCAAGTCTTCTTCCATCTTGTGATTATGATTTTTCAAGCTCTTTACCATCATTATTGACATCTTTTGACTTCATTCTCATTATTGTACCTAAAATTCAAAAACATATTATAAGTAAATAAGATAAAGATCGAAAACATAGCAAAAACTAAAGGTAGAAAGGCATAAAATGTATATTTTATGAGCTTATCAAATACCCCCACACTTAGCTTTTTGCTAGTCCTCGAGCAAAACTAAATAAAAATAAAATAAGAAAATCTAATCTAATCCACTTTCGTAGAAAATCACGGTGGCACTTAGCATGTGACACAAGCCTTTAAACCCCTAGGTGTCCCTAGTGGACGAGTTTAGTCTCGTGAGGGTTTACTAGAACGATACCCACAAATATTGAAAAACTAAAATATAAATAAACTACATATACGAAAAATATTTACTCCTAATCCTTTCAATATAAATTAGAGACAATCTTTGAACAAGTCTTATAAACTAATCAATAGCTCAAAGAATTTCACAAAAAATCATGCTTGAATGTTAATTGTTTGAGTTAAGCCAATTTTAACATAACATATTTCAATCAAAATAGTGCATATTCAAACTTAATCTCAACTTCTCACATGGGATACTCTCATGATTTTCACTCTTTAAAGTAGTGGTAAAGTGTTTACACTCAATCAATCTCATGAAAACAGTTCTATCATGCAACTTCATAAATCAAGAGGTCTTTAATCAAGGTTGTAATGGGGCCAAGGGGTAATAATGTGGTTAAAGAATAAAAAGGAAAAGATATCACAAAGGTTCCAAAGACTTCATAAAATTTAGAGACAAAATAAGATTTTGCAAATAAAACTTTCTCAATATTCTTTAGAAGTACATAATCACATAGGTTGAATATTTCATGTTGAGCCTTTGCTTCATTCTAACCAACCTTGTAACATTCTTTTTCTTTTCTTTAACCAAAAGTTCAAGAGATGATTCAATTTTTTTTTCTTTTTTTTTTTCATGGAAATGTATTTTTATAATGTTCACTTTTCTTTTTCTCTTGACTTTTGCCTCTCTCTTCCCCCACACTTATATTTTGTTCTAACCCAATTTTCAAAAAGTATCCCTTGTTTTTGCAATATGTCTCAAGCATTCTAGTCCATCTTTAGAACAAGGGTAATGATATAAATGTATTTAGGCTAGGTGTAGGATATGGTTACCAAAGAAATAGTTTATTCAATGTAGGCTCAAATTGGTTCACTAGGGGGATGTTCTCTTGGAACATCAATAAGGAATGGCTGTTTGGCCCTGGTTATAATTCTAATGCCTCTATCATTTTCATGTTGTTACATGCATCAATATAGTCTCAGAAAGGTTTAAAGCAAGTTCTAGAGAAACATGTAATCATAAGAGCACACAAGAAAGAAATTAGATTGAAATGTATAATGCATCAATCATATAGGCTCAATACTCACAAGGATGATTATACAAGTCAATATCAAGTCTAAACATGTTTCTTTCTCAACCAACATATCATATCAACATTGGCTCATAAAAATTAGTATCAAGCTTAATTCTCATGAAAATCTTCTCACTAATAACCAGTTTAGACCTATGCAATTCATATCTCATCATTGTATTAAAAAGGAACTAAAACACACTAAAAATAATAATAATAATAATGTTAAAGACTCATAAAAAAAATAATAGACAAAAATAAAAGAAATCCTAAATCCTTCCCCCCACACTTAATTCTTACATTGTCCTCAATGTAATGCTATTAACCAAAATGAAAGAATCATGTGTAAGAGAAAACATAAGAATAGAAACAAATAAGACTCAAAACAAACAAAACAAACTCATGCAACCTAAATAATCCTAAAATACTAAACAAACAATTAACAAATAAACATAAAAATAATAAAAGAAAAGGGAAAAGAAAGAGAAAGCAAATCTGAATATGGCAGGTTGGCAATTTCTTCTTTAATTGGGCTGTCTTCCCAATTAACACTTGAGTTAGTGTTTTGAACCTAACCAACACCCTTTCTTGGCTCTTTAGGCTTGTCAGGCTCATACATGAAATTTTCCAAATTTATGCGTTTGATAGGCAGCTTTCTTTGCACAACAGTGGATGCATTGTCCATTACAAGTATTATTTCATCATCCTTTGTGGTGCATATCTCATCGAGTAATGGAGCATATTTTGATACTTGTTGAATGGCATCCACAAACAAGTTGTTTAAGATTTCCGGCATGTGTTGTTCATGTTCCTCCTCCTTGAACTTTGCAAATCTACTAGGAAAAAGTCTAAAAGAAACATTAGTACAAATTGGAACCTTAAACGTTACCTCAGGTGCCGAAGTACTCTTATTTGGATTTGTGGCTTCATTATCCTCAAGAATAGAATCCATATCTAATTTTGTCTCATCCTCATCTTGTTTCTCATTCCTCAAGGTCACAATAGTAGCATTCTCCTTTGGGTTAATCATCTTTTGGGCAGGGAGTTCTTCAGATCTTTGTGCTACCCATCCCACCATACTACTAGCCAATTGGCTCATTTGCTTTTCCAAACTCTGGATGCTTGCCCTTGTTTCCTGTTGAAATTGTAAAGTATCAGAAACAAGAGAATAGACAAGATCTTCTAAAGAAGTACCTGAGTTTTGAGTCATATGTGGTGGTTGAAAAAGATCTGGTTCTTGAGACCATGATTGATTGAAGCTAGATGGATGAGTGTAATTGGCATAAGGATCTACTTCTTGGTAATTTTCCGAGTAGCCATAATTAGTATGATCCCACCATCCCTCATGGTAAGTGTTTGAGTAATGATCATACTTTTGGTCTTGGAACCCTAGATGGCCTTGACATCTTCCCATGGCCAATTGTTGAACTGGGAGGTGAGATTGGCTTCTTGATTCTGCATGTTCATGTATGCCACCAACTCTTCAAGTGTTAGATTGCTCAACTCCATCGTTTTTTTTTTTCAAAATTTCAAAAGAAAAACCTGTATGTACAAGAAGATAACACTAATTAGAACTGAAAATAAGAATAAACCAAGTACCAAATAAACTAAAGAAAGCAATCCCCGGCAACGGCGCCAAAAACTTGATGCACTCAAAAGTGTATCTTATTTAACCTTGCACTTAAAAAGAATCAATTGTAGAGTATAGTGATTAGCAAGGGTCGAGTCCTCAGGGATTGGGTTTTAGTTTATAAGTTAATAGTTTAAAACTTAAAAACAAGTAACCAAAAGTAAAGGGGATTTTGAAATCAGATTTAAACTAAAGTTAACAATAAGAATGAGAAAACAAGTAATTAAGAAGAATCAAATATGAAAAATATGGTTAAGGTTTCATTCTCCACCACTAGACATCATTAAGAATCAATTTCATATCTATCAACATTAATTAGCTATCAAAGTTAACAACCGTAGATAACAACAAGCTCTGTTACCCCAATCTTTCCTTAATTTGTCGTTAAATAGAACAAGCTCTCTATTTAATCTCTAACTATCAAACAACCTAGAATAAGCTCTCTAAGTTCAATTTAATAGCAGCTTTATGATGAGAAAGATAGGCTGATCTAAGCAACAAACACATAAGCTCGGATTGTTCAACTTAGGTTATGTTCCACTTTGCAATTATTGAAAACTTGACCATAATCATTAATCACAAATTGCCACTTATGAATAGCAAATCAAAACAATTACACAGATCGAGACTCCTAAACTAGCATTAGACAACTATCAAGATTTATCTAGTTGGCCACCTAAACAAATCAAAACATCATCATGAACAATTTTAATGGAAGAACATAAGCAACTTTGATAGAAAACAATGATAGATAGATTCTGAAAATTAATTACATAACATGTCTAGGGCTTTGAAATCACCCTTAACCAAATAAAAGTTTAGCCTAGCATAGGCATAGATAATATATACATAAAACTAAAAAGAAAAATAAAAATAAAAGAATGGAGAAGAAGAATGATGATCCTTGAGTCTCCTCAAAAGATGTATAGTTTGTGGCTCAAAAGATGGTATTTATAGAGCTTTAAAACCCTGAGCATAAGTCCTTGCCGCACAAGTAAGCATGGAGGTGCAAAAATCACGTTTTTGCCTTTTTTTTTTTTTTTTTTTTTTTCAGATTTGCGGTTAGGATTTTTCTGACAGCAGGGTTCTTTAGGGAGATCTTCTAGCGCCATTTTGGATGCCCATTTCTTATCCGATTTGGGCCCATAATATATCGTTGGAAAGATAATCAAGTCAACTTCAAAATTCAAGAGGAATTTTCTTCAAATCAATATTCTAACATCATGTTTTCCTTACAACAAGCTCCAAAGGTCAAATCTGCCTGATTTTTTTTCAACCAGAAATTGATATTTTTGACTCCCAAGTCTTCTTCCATCTTGTGATTATGATTTTGCAAGCTCTTTACCGTCATTATTGACATCTTTTGACTTCATTCTCCTTATTGTACCTAAAATTCAAAAACATATTATAAGTAAATAAGATAAAGATCGAAAACATAACAAAAACTAAAGGTAGAAAGGCATAAATGTATATTTTATGAGCTTATCACAAGATAGCTTAACAGGGTCAGCAACCCGATGGTACAATCAACTGAGTCGTGCCAAGATTCGTTCATGGATGGATTTGGCCAGGGCTTTCATGGAATATTATAAGCATGTGTCTGACATAGTACCTGATAGGCTGTCATTATAGAATATGGAAAAGAGGTCCAATGAGAGCTTCAAAGAATATTCGCAGAGGTGGAGGGATCTGGCCACACAAGTGCAACCCCCTTTAACTAGCAAAGAAACCACAATGCTTTTCATCAACACCTTGAAAGCACCTTATTATGACAAATTGGTGGGAAGTGCTACCAAAGACTTTGCAGATATGGTAATATCTGGAGAAATGATAGAGTCAGCTATTAAGAATGGGAAGATGGAAGGGGGTGAGTCTGCTATCCCAAAGAGAGTTTTTCCTTCAAAGAAGAAGGAGGAAACACATGCAGTAAGTTTCAGCCAATACCCCTATACACCTCCTACACCGTACACACCACCAAGGCTTTATACTCCTACCACACCTTATGCACCTCCGACACCTTACACACCTTTCCCAGGATATAATCCTTATTACCCCAATGTCAACCACCTTACCCAAAATCTATTCCCCTACACCAATATACCGCAACAACCGTTCTCAACTGGTATATCCCCACAAATAACCTTTCCTCAAAATATTGTCCCAAACACACAAGGGCCTGCGTGCAATGACCAACGTTCACCAAGGAATGATCAAAAACCCCAATTTGATTCAATTCCTACTATCTATGATGAGCTATATCAAAAACTATTGCAGGGCCAACTTGTTGCACCCGTGTACCTCAAACCTCTGACACCTCCATATCCAAGGTGGTACAATGCAAACACTAACTGCGCATACCACGCGAGATTCAAGGACATTCTATTGAAGATTACCTGGCCTTCAAAAAGAAATTCCAAAGCCTGATCAATGATGGGGTTGTGATGTTTGGGTCAAAAAATGGGCCGAACGTAGCTGGAAACCTATTGCCCGATCATGCTGGGAATCAGGTAAATGCAATATTGACCGAGGAAGGTAGAAGATTAAAAAGGGATATTGGGGAAGTCAAGACTCCGATGTTGACAGTATGGGTTGAAATGGTCAAGGCAGGATTGGTGGAAGATACAGATAGTCTGAAAATGGTTGCAAAAAAGGTGCATAATTGGTGCCCGTTCCATAAGTGTGGAGGCCATGACATACAGGACTGCGGGGACTCTCGGGTTAAAGTCCAAAGGATTATGCATAATGGGGAAGCCCAATTCTACAAGGAGATAGAGGAGGAAATAGAAGTCATTGAAAATGCAGGTGGCTATGGGATAGGAAGACCCCTGATCATCTATTATGATGAACCAAAGGGGAAAGTTATGCTAGTCATTGAGGAAAATGCACTCAAATCAATCATTGATTTACCTGTTTCTTTTTCATACAAGGAAAACAAGGCTGCACCATGGAAATACGACTACAGCATGGTTATGCCTGGGTCTTCGAGTCAGTAAGACATCACAGGCGTGGGACATTTAACCCGAAGTGGAAGGTGTTATGCTCCTGAGACTGCTGAACAGGGGTTAACAGGAAAAGACAAAGGAGCAGACAAAGGGAAGAAAATTGTCGAGCCAATCCATGTTGAGATGGATTTTCCAAAGGAAACAGAGAGGGGATCAGCCCCGATTAATAGAATAAAAGAACTGATATGTGAGAAGGAAGCCTGCGAGTTCTTAAAATTCATAAAGCACAGTGAGTATAGCGTGGTTGAACAACTGCAACGTCAACTAGCTAGAATTTCAATCTTATCCTTGCTTTTGAATTCAGAGCCACGTAGAAATGCCCTGTTAAGAGTATTGAATCAGGCATACGTGGCTAATAATATATCAGTAGAAACATTAGACAGGATAGTGGGAAACATCGCAGCAGACGACTACATATTTGTCAGCTATGAGGAGATACCACCCAATGGTATTGGGTCAACGAAAGCTCTCCATATAACTACCACTTGTAAGGGGCACATATTACCAAGGGTCCTTTTGGATAATGGTTCTTCACTAAATGTGATGCCTTTAGCAACCCTATCCAAATTACCAGTGGATATATCTTATATGATACCAAGTTGCACAGTGGTCAGGGCTTTTGTTGGAACAAGGAGAGAGGTTATGGGAACCATTGAAGTTCCTCTGGAGATAGGCCCGTGCATTTCTACGGTGAACTTCCAGTTCATGGATATTAATCCATCTTATAATTGCTTGTTGGGAAGGCCATGGATACATTTAGCTGGGGTTGTACCCTCGTCTCTCCACCAAAAGCTAAAATTTGTGATGGAGGGCCGTTTGATCACAGTATCAGGAGAAGAAGACATAATAGCCTCCGCATCTACTGAATCTCCTTATGTTGAGCCTAATGAAGATGCCATAGAATATTTTTTTCGATCTTTGGAATTCGTAAATGTAGTTTTCATCGCTGAAGGACGAAAAATTCGGAAACCAAGATTGTCCAAGAACACAAGGCTGGAAGTAAGAACCACCGTGGGAAAAGGCTACAGGGCTGGAAAAGGTTTAGGGAAATATCTTCAAAGAATGGCTCGAGCAATGGAAGTAATGGGAAAGAAAGACCGGTTTGGCCTAGGGTATCTTCTGAAAGCCCATGAGAAAAGGAAACAAGTTGAAATGAACCGACAAAGGAGGATGGCCTGTCTTGCGGGTATGGATATTGAATGGGAGCCTATGACATTCTCACTTATCCTTCACAGCTTCCACTCATCGGGTTCTCTGTTCGGAGAAAAGAATTCTGATGATGTGCTCGTAATGATAGAGCAAGCCTTCGAGAGATTCCAGGTGAATGGGGATGAGCAGATGTATGATGTGGAGATCTGCACAACCGAGGAAGAAATAATTGAAAGAGAGAATGCTAACTGGATGGTGCGACCTTGTCCACTAGGATATAGACTAACCAACTGGAGTGCGACTGAGTTACCCAAAATTTTTAAGTCTATTTCAACGTTATACTTTTAAAAAAGCAATCTTAATTATCTTTACCCAGAGATATTAAGAGTTTTTTCTATAAGAAGGCTTTTTAAACATTTTCATTCAATAAATAACAAGCACAATGCATTTTATCCATATTTGATGTGTCCATATTCTTTCATTTTTGTTATTTATTTTGTTTTCATTATATATTTTCCTATATTGTTTCTTCTCCACCTATTTACAGGTGTGCGGATACGGAATATGAGGATCATCCTGTCAGTAATTCTGAAATTGATTTTGAAAGACCCATTTGCACGGTGATTTTGAGGCTAACGAAGATACTGAGGATTATGGTCTACCTCCGGATCTATTAAGGAAAATAGAACAAGAGGAGAAACAAGTACTTCCTCATAAGGAATTATTGGAAACGATAAATCTGGGAAATGGTGAAGAGATAAAAGAAGTCAAAATCGGAACTTCATTGTCATCATCAATAAAGGGTGAATTGATAGCTTTGCTCCAGGAGTATGTGGATGTATTTGCATGGTCTTACCAAGACATGGCAGGGTTAGATCCGGATATTGTGGTTCAGAAGCTCCCTTTAAGGCCAGAATGCAAGCCAATTCAGCAAAAGTTGAGAAGAATGAGGCCAGACATGCTGTTAAAGATAAAAGAGAAGGTGAAGAAGCAATTTGATGCTGGATTCTTAGAGGTGGCAAAATATCCAGAATGGGTGGCAAATATTATTCCAGTACCAAAGAAGGATGGCAAGGTGCGAATATGCGTTGATTATCGAGATTTGAACAAGGCCAGCCCTAAAGATAATTTCCCCTTTGCCCCATACTGATACTCTGGTGGATAATACAGCAAAGAGTTCTTTATTTTCTTTCATGGACGGATTCTCAGGATACAATCAGATCAAGATGGCATTGGAAGACATGGAGAAAACCACATTTGTTACAATGTGGGGAACCTTCTGCTACAAGGTAATGTCATTTGGGTTGCAGAATGCTGGGGCAACATACCAAAGAGCCATGGTAACCTTGTTTCATGATATGACGCATAAGGGAAAAGTCAACTGCTGAAAAACTCAACCTACTTTCAAAATCAAGATTTGAAGTTCAATTGAAAAATGGCGAAAGAATTTTGATAATCCGAGGTCTACATTGAAAGATATTGAGTTCAAAAGTTGGGTTATGCAGATTCAGTAGAAAGAAAACCCTAATCCGGGAAATTTGGGGAAAAGTGCTTAAACGATCGAATTGGTCAAATTTGAATGTTCCAAATGAAAGATAAGTACTGACTACGGGTAATGGAGAAGCCACTTGAAAGGAAAACTTAAAGAAAAGTCAATCCGGGAGAAAACCAAGTATTAGGGTTTTTGGCGGATTTCGGTGAAATGGGGAAGAATTACAAAAATGGCCCGACTTGGTAAGATTAAAGCCCCCAATGGATGAGGAATGATTAAAAAGGGATAGCCCAAGGCTCAGTTTGAAGAAAATCTGAAAAAACGGACTTGTTTTGACTAGAACCGGGTTTTGGAGGCAAAAGGGCAAAATTGGAAAACTTGGGAAAAATAGCAAATAGACTCCAAAAATTCAGAAAATTTTCAAATCTCATTATTAAATCATTTGGAAGAGATTGGCAAAAGAAAATCTTGATTCGGAGTTCGTTTGCAAAATGGCCAAATCCAAGGTCTCTTATGTAGAAATATAAGAAGGCAAATCCCGAAAAAATAGCAAATGAACTCCAAATCTTCTAAAATTTTGCAAATATCATTTTTTAAATTATTTGGAATAGATTGGCGAAAGAAAATCTTGATTCGGAGTTCGTTTGCAAAATGGCCAAATCCCGGGCCTCTTATGCAATAATTCAAGAAGATAAATCCCGGGAAAATAGCAAATGGACTCCAAAAATTATGAAAACTTCCAGATCACACTTTTAAATTATTTTGAAGAGATTGGTGCAGAAAAATCTTGATTTGGAGCTCGATTAAAAAATTGTAAAATGTAGGGGCATAAAAGGGTTTTTTGGAAGAAAAAATCCAAATAAATAGCAACCGGACTCGAAAATTTTTGAAAACTTCCAGAATTCAAAATTTTATTATTTTGACAGTATTAAAAAAATAAAATTTGAATTTGGAGTCCGTTTGCCATTTATTTGCATCCGGGGGGCAAAATGGTCATTTTACCCAAGCAATCGAAAAGGGCTTCTTTTGGCCTTTCAAAAATTAGACTTGGGCTGGAAAAGAGAGTGCTGGCCTGCCAAGGCCCAAGGAAGGAGGAAGCTTCTGATTTTTCAATCAAAAGGCCAAGAATTAAGAGTTAGTTAGTGATTTTTTTTATCAAGCCATTGCAATTAAGCCACATGGGCCAATGCATGAAGAGGGAGAGTGTCAACATTATTCTTGAACAACTGTAATTATGAACAGGTGATACACTAATCTAAGGGTGATAATTTCATGATTTTTCACCTTGAATCACTAGCCCTTGGATGGAAATTGGTTGGAATCAAAATGACAACATCCTAGGAGGAGAGAGGCATGGTTCAGCCAGCACTAAAGGGGAGTTAGAATTTTTTTTTCTGCACTTCATTTTTCAGATTTCTTCTTGGTTTTGCTTAGTTTTTCTCTCCTTGGTTGAAAGCAAAAAGAAAAAGTTAAGAAAAGAAAGGAAAGGAAAGTTTGAAGAGATAAAGCTTGAAATATAGCCTCTTGAGGTTGCTTTTAGCACCAACTCTTGCACTTTCTTGATTTTCCATTCTTTTTTTTTTGCTGTTTTTGATTAGTATTTGGCGAGTTTTCTTTTTAAATAAGTGTTTTTTTTTATGTTCTTCTTAAGTTCTTTCTTCATCTCTTTCTTAAATAATTTTTACAATTTTTTTCCTTATTTTTCTTACTATGGCCAAATGGCCTATATTTTTTATTATTGTTGTTGTTTTGGCTTTAATTTGTCATATTATTTATGTTATTTTCTTTAGTCTTGATGCTTTAAGTGTTCTTCTACTTCATATACTTGAAGCATGTTTTAATTTGGTTGCTTGTTTGTTGTCATTTCTGAGTTTATTATCATATTCTTGCATTTTCAATTTTTTGTTTTCATAATGTTTAAATTTGTTGATTTTTATATTTAGTATATCAAGTGTTTATGAAAATGCTTGTTAGTTTTAATATCTCTACTTTGTGTTTGCATGATTTGAGTGTTATATTTTAGTTGAGCATGTTAGTATATCAAGTGTTTGTGAAAATGCTTGTTAGTTTTAGTATCTCTACTTTTTTTTTTTGCATGATTTGAGTGTTATATTTTAGTTTTGCATGTTAGTATATCAAGTGTTTGTGAAAATGCCATGCTTGTTTGGAATCTTAGGCCATTCGGCCGCTCCATGTATTCTAGCATTGTGTGTGCATTTTTGCTATGTTAGTTGATAGGTTTGTATTTGCATGACATTTGATTGAGTATTTAGTTTAAGTATATCAAGTGTTTCTGAAAATGCCATGCTTGTTTGGAACCTTAGGCCATTCGGCTACCATGTTATTTTGCACTGTGTTGCATTTTTGCTATGTTAGTTGATAGGTTGGCATTTGCATGACATTTGGTTGAGTTTTTAGTTTAAGCATGCCTTGTGTTTGTGTTATTGCCATGCATATTTTAGATGTTAGGTTAGGTTTATCTTGCCATGCATGTTCATGCATTTTAGACCTAGGTTGCATTAAATGCCATGCAAGTTCATTTAGGTCTAGGTCACTATATTGATGCCATGCATTTTTTCATGACATTTAGGTTTAAAACCATGCATTTCATGCATCATATTTGTTGTATTTTTTCATGCATTTCATGTCCATGCCACTTGACTAATGACTTAGGCCAATTAATGGTTCAAAGTCATGCTTTCTTGAGCACACTTGTGGAAAATTAAGGTTTGTCAAATTAATTATTCTACCTTTGTGATTTTTTTACTTGGCCAATTTTTGTTTAACTTTTAAAAGTCATAGCTACTGTTTGTGAGTCATTTTGTGAGTCTTAAATATTTTTACTTTGATTTTTAAATGATTTTATCAAAGGCAAAAATGTATTTTGGCAAGACAGTTTTTTCACCCAGTACTCGTACTTTCCCGATTTTTCTAGCCATTCCTCTTTAATCATAAAATTAAGCTGATTTTTTTCCATGTAGTTTTACATGTTCTGAGTCTCTAGTATTTTTTTATATTTTTTTGAGTTTTTAAAAATAGGATACAAAATCGTGGCTTAAAACTGGATAGTGGAGTTAGAATTGAATTTGAAGGAAAATCATTTTTCTCTTTTGGTTAAGTTACCTAGAGGGGGCTGATTAGGAAGTTTAGCTACTGACTTAGGGTAGTTTCTAAGCCTTTTTAAACTCTAAAAATTATTTTTTTAAGTCTCGGGTTAAGGGTGGTCAAGTCCGGGATTTTAAACTTAGGAAATTAGAGCCATTTAAAAAAGGGTTTAGCTAAGTTGTTATTTTTAATCTAAGCTTTTCAAAATTGTTTTCAAACAATCACAAAGTATTTTGGTTTTATAATATTTAATTTGACATATTTTCTTAAGGTAGCCAGATATCTTTTTAGATATACGGATTTCCTTAATTAAAGGAAAAAATACATTTTCATGCATTGCATTTTCCATATTCATGCATTTTATATATTATGTGATTTTTGCTATGATAATTTCTATGATATTGTTATGATTTTGAGTTATGTTATATTGTTTATTATATGATTTGGAATACTTTATGATATCCTATGCTTTTTATTTAGTTATTTTTTGTCATATTATTTAGCATATACTATGTTCATGCATTATTATTTTCCTTTTTATTTTCATGCATATTATATGATAGCATTATTTTATATTTTATGTCATTTAAATTATATGCCATATCATTCATATTTACCATGTCATTTAAATTATTTCATCTCATTTAGAATATACCATATGACTTAGGATATTACATTTCATATAGAATATATTATGTTACCTACATCATTTCATTTAGAATATGTCATATAACTTAGGATATTTCATTTCATTTAGAATATGCTAAGACATTTAAATCATATCATATCATTTAGGGTGAATTATATTATTTAGATTTTGCTATGTCATTTTATCTATGTCATGCATATTCATATTCATATATTTTTTTAAATGTTTTCAAAAAGATAATGGTTTTCAATAAAATAAAGATATTCCCGAGTTAAAATAATTCATGAGTTCTCTGCCGGGTTTGCTGGGGAGGATATCATCAATTATTATTAATAACGGAATATCTTCTTTAAGAAGTGAATGATTCGGAAAGTTTTCTAAATTAATAAAAATTTCTATATTTTGCCACGTTTGTTGGGGAATATAGGAAAATTTTGAATTTATGAATTCCGGATCATTTTCAATTAAAAATGGAATTATTTTTCTTTAAGTTGGGAATTAATTTGAAATACTAAATTTAAAACCGATTTTTTTTTACTGAGACTTGAGATAACACACGATTAATAAGGTACCGTTTTATACGGGCGCTGTGGGGGTGCTAATCCTTTCCCGCACGTAACCGAGTCCCAAACCCGTTTCTTTGATTTCTCTGGTTTAAAACGCAGACTTGAAATTGGTTTTAAAAATGTTTTAATTAATTTTTAAAATATTTTATAAAACCGGTTTTAATAGGTGGCCGATCACACCTAGCTAAAAAAGATTGGTGGCGACTCCATGTTTTTTTTTCAAGGTCATTTTCAAAATTTTCATTTTTCTAGAGAAATTAAGTCGACTTTTTCTCGGGTTTTTTAATGTCACGCTTAACGAATATTTAAGTCTTGTGATGAGGCTTGTTATTTTTTTTAGGTTGCGACAACACAACAAACATAAAAACATTCAAAATTCGTTTATTTCATAGGGATGTTAACATAAGACAAGTGTTTTCATCATGAGGTATGAAACTAAATGCATAAAAACTTCCCCTTGACATGTTCTCCCTAATTCAAACTGGCTATTCCTCGGTACTCTTTTCGACCTTTCCATTTTCTTCCTGTATTATGACATCCACAATGGTCTCATCATTCCCATTCAGTAGATTCTCCCCGCTGTCTGACCTTTGTTTCTTCCCCACATCTAACTGTCCTTTATTGATGAGTGCTTGAACCTTCCGTTTCGGACATAAACAATTTTTTGTGGAATGTCCCCGAATCCCAGAATGATAATTACAATATGCATTCTCCTCATACCAGCTCGGATATGGGGGTTGGATAGGCTCTACTGGAACTTTAGTGAAGAGTTTCTCTTCGACCAGCTGGGGTAATAGTTCATAGTAAGACATGGGGAGTGGCTCTAATTGATCTCTTTTTAAAATATTCTTCGGTTTCCTCTGGCTGACAAAAGGTTGAAAATTTACTGGATTCTGAGAGGCCATCAGGTATAAGTATGAACCCTGGGATACACAGTTCGTAGAAGAACAGGGTGGTTGGTATGAAGTAACCAAAATATACGGGGCAAAGTCTCCCACAGCTTGGACATCTTCCTCTTTATTTTTGGGCGTTCTGTTTCTCTCTGCATTTAATGTTTTACCTCTTTCGAGTTTCTCAGCCTTGATAGCATTTTTGATCATTTCCCCAGAGATTACCATATCCGAAAAATTCTTCGTGGTGTTGCCAACAAGTCTATCATAGTATGGGGCCTGTAGTGTATTCACAAAAAGGACAATGGTTTCCTTCTGAGTTAAGGGCGGTTATACTTGGGTGGCCACATTCCTCCACCTCTGAGCATACTCTTTGAAGCTCTCAGTAAGCTTTTTCTCCATATTTTGCATGGTGAGACGGTCAGGTGTCATGTCGGTCACATGCTCTAACTGGTTTAGAAAAGCCCTGGCCAAATCATTCCAAGAGCGGATCTGATCCTTGCTCAACTGACTATACCACCTAATTGCGGACCCGTTGAGGCTATCCTGGAAGCAGTGAATCAAAAGCTTATAATTATCTATGTGACTTGCCATTTTTCGGCAGCACATGGTGATGTGGGTTGATGGATCAGTCGTCTCGTCATATTTCACAAAGTCAGGGACCTCGAATTTAGGAGGAATGACTAAATTGAGGACCAAGCATCGTTCCTTCGCATCCACACTCCCGAATACGTCTAGATTTTCTACTGCTCGGAGCCTTTCATCTAACAACTGATATTTCCCTCGAGAATCTGTCAACTCAGCCATATTTGACTCAACCATTTTCAACTTTTCCCGTTCAACTGGGTCGTCTAAGTTCAGAGTGTTGCTCGAGTTAACTGTGTTCTGGCCATCCATCATTACAATCTTATTCTGACCCTTTTGTGCCTCTAACCCTTCTCTGGCGGCAAAGTTTTCAGTGTATCCTTTTTCCTTGATTACGACGGACATCAGCTCCATCAATTTAGTCATTTGATCCTTAGATTCTGCTTGAGACTTTGCCAGCTGTTCTCGCAATTCATCTTGTACCCTTTTCATTTGGGCAACTTGTTCATTCTCCATAGCACTAGCCTGTATTAAAAAGGGTACTCAGTACTTCTTATACCTCTGATTTGAAATGGAAGCTTCTTCAAAGACTCTTAAAGCCAAGCCAATTTCTTTTTTATTCCCCCCAAGTGCATGTCATGACGAAGGAGTTATGAATGCAATGTGATGCACGTGAAGCCTAAACAATATGATGTATGGACATATATAGTGGAAACATGCTGACTATAAATGCAATCATGATGCCAACATGCTGCAAGCAAAGAATAATCAAATCAATGCATGGATATATGCAAAGAATGACCATGTATGTTTCAGTGTATTTCCCAATGAATGAGCGTATACATTATGAGTGCAATATGATGTCAATTATGATGCATGTAAACAATGAATGATTGACACAAAGTATATACAAAGAAACTCATTCTGACCATATGTGTTATGAATGCGACCTAATGCTAACATGATGTATGTAATAAGCAAATTAGTGCATGAACATATAGAAAAATCATGCTAACTATGTTTGTCATGAATACCACCTGATGCTACCAAGATGCATGTATGAATGTATGGTATGACAAATAATTGATCGGATGCAAAATGCAAAAGGGAAGATATCACGGAGGAAATAAGAATCGGAGAAACTTAATCATCAACATCTCATAAATTGAAGCACAACCAATTCATTCCCAAATCAACATTCACAATGGTATAAACCATGTTTACAAAATCATGAGCAGTGGTTAAAACTGTCTTTACAAGCACTTTATTCTTCCTAGCATCCTAAGGCTATAAAAGCCGGCTACTAAAAAAAGTGAAATCCTACTACATCCTATAAGACGGAAGTCCTTCCACATCATTACTGTAAATCTCCCAATCCTAATTACCCTTCCTGGTTCTCTATCAATCAGTATCGTTGGATCCAACCACTTGGCATCTATAAGAGATTGTACTTTGTTCTTTAGTGCATTGCAGTGCTCAATGCTATGCCCAACAGTTCCACAGTGATAATCACATCTTTCATTCGGGTTATACCACTTGGGGTATGGTGGTGATAGGGGTTTCAACGGCACATAGGCAACTAGGTGATTTTTGACCAACATTGGGAAAAGTTCTTGATAGCTGATTGGAATAGGATCAAAATGCCTTTTGGTTTTATCCCGTGGTTGTTTCTTAGTCACACAGGGCCTAGGAGTTGGGGCACTTAATGGTGGCGCTAAGGCTTGCATCAGAGTGTTTGCATGGGGAGATGGTGGAATAACAAGGCAAGGGTGTGGATTTGGACACGGGATCCTTGAAGGTTGTACATAATTCGAGGTTCCTATCCCGGATGCTTGATAAGGTGATTGATGAGGGAAATAGTACAAACTGCCAGTTGGTGGTGATGGAGTGGGATTCAGGGGTCCCGTAGTGGTCATCCCAGTGGACAATTGAGCCATAGCAGGGTAGGGATACTGGTTTGGACTTAGAGCACTTTGCAGGTATGGTACAGGATCGGTGATTTCTGTCTTTGGTATCAGGCTCTCTGGTTTAATCATTTTCATGATTTTGTCCACAATTTCATAAGGGTTGCACCCTTTGTAACACTGGCAAGCGTAAGATCTAGAAAGGATTGTATGCTCTAGACCTGAAGGTTTTGGTTGACCTGAAAGTGATGAAGAACCCTGAGAAAATTCCCCTTTACTCTTACCCATATCCTCAAACATTTTCATAAATTTGACAAGCTGTTGCTTCAACTCCCGGAGTTCACGTCCAAACTCCACTTGATTTTGTTCCAAAGCACGCACTAATTCCTCCAATTTTTTCCTCATATCTCGAACCCCTTTCATGCAAAGGAAAATGTCATGAGATTTAAGAATACAATTATGAATGTACATGTTCTATTCCTATATGCATGAATATACCAATGATTAATGCATGAAGCGTTCAAAGAAATTATGATGACTATGTATGGCATGTGTGCAACCTGATGCCAACATGATGCATGTAAAGAATAAGCAAATTACTGCATGGATATATACAGAAAAATTATGCTAACTATGACTGTATTCTACAATGAATGAGCATACATGCTTATGACTATAACATGATGTCAAAATGATACATGCAAAGAATAAATGAATTAACACCATGGTATATACAAAGAAATCAATGGCTACACAAAAATGGTGGAACCAAATTTTGATTATTCAAAAATCTCATTATGAAAGATTTTCCTCCACATTTAATCTACAATTTTTTGAAACATGTTTTCTCTATGAAAAACCACACATATTATTTTCAAAAGAATTTCGGAATAATGGATCCTACTATGGTATAATATGCAAATGTTCATGTAACTCTACCGGTTTATGAAATCACCAAATGAGATTATTATTACCAACTGTTTATTGCAAGGAATGAGATCAAAAATACAACGATAAATGTACATGCTCTATTCACACATGCATGAAATGTGCAAAAATGCAAAAATGTTTGAAAAAGAATGTTTTGATATTTTCAATTTTAAAAAAGCTAGTGAACACTTGCCCCAATATTATTGACTCATCTAGGCATCACGATGCCTTTAGGGTGGGATATTAAACTTATTACGGGCGATGTACGTACATCGTTGCCTGATCTACAACCCTTATTCAGAGTGTAAAATCGATAACAAAAGGTTTAGAAATGTCCCTCCATGTGTTCCTATCTTCGGTGTATCTAATGAAAATCCGGCATGGCTTCGCCTAGGTTTACTATATGAGGGTGAATCGGTTCTAAATGCCCTGAATTGCTCCTCACTGTCGTCGGTGAAGGCTAGTAAGGCACCCCGATAAAAGCGGGTTCAATTCGTTAGAGTATATTTTCCTAAGCCCATACGGAGGATCATCACGAAGGCATTAGGTACTTTATACTCCGGAAGTGTTTCACTAGCCCATACGGAGGATCATCACGAAGGCACAGTTATTTTACTCCCACTTAAATGGATGGAACCAGGGTAGAGAGTTCATGTTATGCAAATGCAAGTGAGTGTGTGTGGAGGAACAACAAACCTTTCACCACCTATTCTACGCCCTTTATCCTAAATTCTCCACTAAAATCAAACAATGTAAAGCATTAGTCAAGCAAACATATAAATATACGCAACAAAATAACCAGAGAACAATAATAATATGCATGCATATGAAGATGGACATATTTAAAAAATTTTATTATTTTCAAAATTCACTTTATTATTTTAAAAAAATATGGGAATTAAAATTAAATACCAACTAAACCAACAAAACCGAGACCTAGATAACACACGACTAATTCTAGACCTGACTCTCTAAAAAAATCCCCAGCGGAATCGCCAAGCTATCGATACGTGATCCCGATTGAAATAAAATAAACGATCGAGGGTATGAAAATGGCCTCGTAAAAAGACATGGAGGCGCCACCAAACTTTTTTAGCTAGGTGTGATCGGCCACCTATTAAAACCGATTTCATAAAACATTTTAAAATTAATTAAAATATTTTAAAAACCAATTTCAAGTCTGCATTTTAAACCAGAGAAATCAAAGAAGCGGGTTCGGGACTTGGTTACGTGTGGGGAAGGATTAGCACCCCCACAACGCCCGTATAAACGGTACCTTATTAAGTCTCGGTAAAAAAATCAGTTTTAATTTAGTATTTTAAGTTAATTCCCAATTTTAATTTCATTTTTAATTGAAAATGATCCGGAATTTATTAATTCAAAATTTTCCTATATTCCATGACAAAATCGACAAAATATAGAAATTTTATTTATTTGGAAAACTTTCCGAATCATTCTCGTTTTTTGAAAGAAAGATATTCCTTTATTAATGATAATTGATGATATTCCCTCCAGCAAACCCGGTAGAGAACTCATGAATTATTTTAACTCGAGAATATCTTTATTTTTTATTGAAAATCATCATCTTTTTCAAAACATTTAAAAATATGAACATGAACATGTATGACATAAATAAAATGACATGGCAAAGTCTAGATAATATAATGCAACCTAAATGATATGACATAATTTAAATGGCATAGTATATTCTAGATAAAATGAAAAATCCTAAGTGTCATGGTATATTCTAAATGAGATAAAATGATTTAAATGACATGGCAATTTTAAATGATATGGCATATTTTAAATGACATGGCATATTATAAATAAAATAACCTAAATGACATGGAATATGATCTAAATAACAAAAAAATGATATGAAACATAAAATAATGCTATCATAAAATATGCATAAAAATAAAATAAAAATGCATGAACATAGTCTATACTAAATAATGTGACAAAAATAACTGACTAAATAAAAAATATTGGATATCATGAAATATTCAAAATTATATGGCAAACAATATAAGATCATAAAATGTGAATCACAATAATAATAATAATAATAATACCATGGAAAACATCATAGCAAAAATCACGCATTTAAATAAAATGCATGAACATGGAAAATGCAATGCATGAAAATGTATTTTTTCCTCTAAATAAAGAAATCCGTATATCTAAAAAGATATCCGGCTACCTTTAGAAAAATATGTCAAATTAGATTTTCTAAATAAAAAAACTTTGTGATTGTTTGAAAACAATTTTGAGGAAAAACTTGAATAAAAATTAAAACCCTTACCAAACCCTTTTGAAATGGCTCTAATTTCCTATGTTTAAAATCCCGGACTTGACCACCCTTAACCTGAGATTTATAAAAATCACTTTTAAAGTTTAAAAAGGCTTAGAAACTACACTAAGATAGTAGCTAAAGCTTCTACCCAACCCCCTCTAAATGCCTTAGCCAAATTCAACCATTATTCCTCTTTTGATTTCAAATCTGCCTCTACTGTCCAGTTTTGTCACACGATTTTTTTTCCTATTTTTAAAAATTCAAAAAACTAAAAAAAAAATATTGGAGACTCAGAACATGTAAAAATACACGATAAAAAAATTTCTTAATTTTCTGATTAAAGATGACTTCCCAGAAAAATCGGAGAAGTTCAAGTACTGGGTGAAAAAAACTGTTTTCTCAAAACACATTTTTTGCCTTTGATAAATTCATTCAAAAATCAAAGTAGAAATTGTTGGAGGTCATCCTAAAGACCTAAGGACAGTAGCTAAAACATTTAAAAACCTTGGATAAAAATTGGCTAAGTAAAAAAAATCACAAAGGTAGAATAATCTATTTGACAACTCTTTAATTTTCCACAAGTATGCTCAAGAGAGTAAGACTTTGAGCCATTGATTGGCCTAAGTCATAAATCATGTGGCAATGGCATGGAATGCATGAACATACAGAAAATAAAATGTATGAAATGCATGGTCTAAAGCCTAAATGGTAAAGGAAATGCATGACAACTCAAGATAACCTAAATGCCTAGCATGAGTTTGCATGGCAATAAATGCTATCCTAACTTAATATGCATGCAATGCTTGATAATGAAAATATGACTTGGACCTAATATGTTATGAATATGCATGAAATTGCTAATTTAATTAAGACCTAAATAACATAGTAATGCATGACAATACCAATATGATTTAAGACTCAATATGCATGGCAATACCAATATGGCCTATACCTAAAATGTAATTGAACATGCATAGCAATACTATGAACATACAATGACCAATGAAACTAATGTTAATGCTGGAACGAACAGCAACTAATACACAATTTCAAGATATGATAATGCAAAGCATGTTACCTAAACAAAATGCAAATGCATGACAAGGCAAGGGATGCATGAAGAGGCCGAATGTGGTTACATGACACTCTAATGCAATCCTACCTAGTAAATGGCACAAGTACATGACAAATCATATCAAGATGCATAATGTCATGACATTTTCACAAGCATATGACATACTAAAATCAAAATGCACAAGCTCATGGCATGGAAATGCTAACAAGTCAAGAAGCAAGATGAAAATGCACATGTAAGGCATACTAAATATCAAGATATGCTGACTCATGGCATGCAGATGCAAACAAGACAAGAAGCAAGATGAAAATGCACATGTGAGGCATAGCAACATGGAGTAGCCAAATGGCCATATGACAAAATATGAAAATGCAAACATGTGTATAATATAAGACATGAAATATGAAAAATGCACAATATAACTTAAATAGACAACAAGGCCGAATCTTCAAGGAAAACATATTAAGCATGGAAATGAAATATAGAAACAAATATAGCATAGAAAATAATGTAAAGAACATATAAAAAATTAAACATAGACATGCAAAGCAAAGCAAATAACAAGCAAAACTAGTAAATAAAACAAGTAAAGTTAAGCTTCATGGTTGGTATGAAATGGGCATAGCCTCTCATCTAACCATAATCACTTAGTCATAGCCTCTCACGTTAACATAGAGTATCATAATTTTAATCCAACAATATATTTAGTTTTTTCATTAATTCTCTCTAATAGTAGTTCTATAGTAGTTTTTAAAATTAAAAGAATTAATGAATAATATAATTACATGAGAGCAATATAAATACAAATATAATTTATCAACAAAAATATCATGACTGCATAAAGTTGTAAATTGAATTGCAAAAAGGTTCAATTATCATTTAACTTAAATATCATTAAAATTTATCTTGATTTATTTATTAATGAAATTTTTAACATAAAATTATGCAATTTTTTCTAAATTATTAAAATGAATAAAGAAAATGAATGAAAAAAAAAAAAGAGAAAATGACAATGAAACAAATCATTTTTTACAATTATACTAATTTTATATTATAAGAAGAAAAAAATATAAAAATTAGTATAATTAAAAATAACAATTTAAAATTACAAAAATATAATAAAAAATCTTGTGTATCATACGGGTTAAAAAAAACTAGTATAATATGAGATATTTATATCCAAATAACTCATAAATTAAAGCTATATAAATAAATAATAAAATATTTAAAATAAATACAAATATCACTAAGTATTTTAAGGAGAGAATCAAATTAGTCAATGAAAAAATTGAAAAAATCAAGGAGAGAATCAATATTAGTCGACAAGTACCATGTGTTCCATTTCAATAATGGTCATGAAATTCGATGACACTAATTTTTTAACTGTTCAATCAAGGCTTGATGCATAAGACAACCAGAAAATAATTGGAAAAAGGAAAGTTATAAGGGTCCGTTTGTTTTATAGAAAATAATTTTTTGGAAAATAATTTGCCAGAAAATAATTTCTGCATTTTTTGGTATTCAGTTGGTAGAAAATTGATTGGTCAACGAAAAATGACTTACAAGTCAACGAAAAATAAGGTTCTTTTTCTAGAAATTGTCTTTCATTTTTAAAAAGGGGAAGATAATTTTCAGAAAAAAAAAACTTTCCATAAGTAAGACTACTTCGTAAACCTAATTCAACTCAAATTGGGATTTGGACATCATATTTTAGATCAAGATTTAACTTGACTCGAGTCAAATATTATTATATTAATAAAAAATTAATATAAATATTTTTTAATTTTTTAATTTTTTTAATTTTCAATATTTTCAATATTTTATTTAAATAAATAAAACATACATATTTATATTTAAATAATACATAATGTTGCAACCTAAAAAATAACAAGTCTTTTTGAAAAATCAACTTAATTCTTTTTGAAAAATGAAGGTTTTGAAAATGACCTTGAAAAAGACATGGAGTCGCCACCAATCTTTTTTAGCTAGGTGTGATCGACCACCTATTAAAACCGGTTTTATAAAATATTTTAAAACTAATTAAAACATTTTTAAAATCAATTTCAAGTCTGCGTTTTAAACCAGAGAAATCAAAGAAGCGGGTTCGGAACTCGGTTACGTGTGGGGAAGGATTAGCACCCCCACAACACCCGTATAAAACGGTACCTTATTAATCATGTGTTATCTCAAGTCTCGGTAAAAAGTCGGTTTTAAATTTAGTATTTCAAGTTAATTCCCAATTTAAAGAAAAATAATTCCATTTTTAATTGAAAATGATCCGGAATTTATAAATTCAAAATTTTCCTATATTCCCCAACAAACGTGGCAAAATATAGAAATTTTTATCAGTTTGGAAAACTTTTCGAATCATTCTTATTTTAAAGAAGATATTCCGTTATTAACGATAATTGATGATATCCTTCCCAGCAAACCCGGCAGAGAACTCATGAATTATTTTAACTCGGGAATATTTTTATTTTATTGAAAATCATTACCTTTTTCAAAACATTAGAAAAATATGAATATGTGTGACATAAATAAAATGACATAGCAAAGTCTATATAACATAATGCAACCTAAATGGTATGATATAATTTAAATGTCATTGCATATTCTAAATGAAATGAAATAACCTAGGTAACATGATATATTCTATATGAAATGAAATATCCTAAGTGACATAATATATTCTATATGAAATGAAATGACCTAAGTAACATGATATATTCTAAATGTAATGTAATATCTTAAGTCATATGATATATTCTAAATGAAATAAAATATCCTAAGTGACATAATATATTCTAAATGAAATAAAATAAAATGACTTAGGTAATATAATATATTCTACATGAAATGAATGACCTCGGTAACATAACATATTCTATACGAAATGAAATAATTTAAATGACATGGCAAATATAAATGATATGGCATATAATCTAAATGACATGAAACATAAAATAATGCTATCATATAATATGCACGAAAATAAAAATAAAAATAATAATGCATGAACATAGTATATGCTAAATAATATGACAAAAATAATTAAATAAAAAGCATAGGACATCATGAAATATTCAAAACCACATAACAAATAATATAATATCAAAATTTTAAATCAAAGATAATAAGACCATCATGAAAATTAAACATAGCAAAAATTACATATTATATAATATGCATGAATATGGAAGATGCAATGCATGAGAATGTATTTTTTCCTTTAATTAAGAAAATCGATATATCTAAAAACATATCCGGCTAACTTAGGAAAATATATCAAATTAAATATTCTAAAACCAAAATACTTTGTGATTGTTTGAAAACTTGAAAAGCTTAGATTAAAAATAAAAACTTAGCTAAACCCTTTTTTAAATGGCTATAATTTCCTAAGTTTAAAATCCCGGACTTTACCACCCTTATCCCGAGGCTTAAAAAATCATTTTTAGAGTTTAAAAAGGCTTAGAAACTATCCTAATTCAGTAGCTAAACTTCCTAATCAGCTCCCTCTAAGTAACTTAACCAAAACAGAAAAATGATTTTCCTTCAAATTCAATTCTACCTCCACTATCCAGTTTTATAACACTATTTTTTACCCTATTTTTAAAAATTCAAAAAAATCTAAAACAAATGCTGGAGACTCAAGACATGTAAAACTACAGGGGAAAAAATTGGCTTAATTTTCTGATTAAAGATGACGCACAAAAAAATCAGGAAAGTACAAGTATTAGGTGAAAAAACTGATTTGCCAAAACATATTCTTTTGCCTTTGATAAAATCATTTAAAAATCAAAGTAAAAACATTAGAGACTCTCTAAATGACTCACAAACAGTAGCTAACACTTTTGAAAAGTTAGGCAAAAATTGGCTAAAAAAAATCACAAAGGTAATAATCAATTTGATAACTCTTTAATTTTCCACAAGTATGCTCAAGTGAGCATGACTTTGAGCCATTGATTGGCCTAAGTCATAAATCCAGTGGCAAGGACATGAAATGCATGAAAAATACAACAAATATGAAGCATGAAATGCATGATTTAAAACCTAAATGACATGAAAAAAATGCATGGCATCAATAAAATGACCTAGACCTAAATGAACTTGCATGGCATTTAATGCAACCTATGCCTAAAATGCATAAATATGCATGGCAAAACAAACCAATCCTAAACCTAAAATATGCATGGCAATAACACAAACATATGGCATGCTTAAACAAAATACTCAACCAAATATCATGAAAATGCAAACCTATCAACTAACATAACAAAAATGCACACACAAAGCAAACAATATGAAGTGGCCGAATATGGTGGATGCTTAAAATGAGCATGGCATTTTCACAAACACATGATATACTAACATGCATAGCTAAAGAATAATGCTCAAATCATGCAAATATAAAGTAAAGGCATGAAAACCAATAGGCATTTTCACAAACACATGGATTACAAAATATAAAACATAAACAAACTTAAACATTTTGAAAACAGAAAATCAAAAATGCAAGACAAGTAAAATAGACATGATAACAAGATAATAGACTCAAGCAAGCAACCAAATTAAAACAAGCTTCATATTTATGTATTAGAAGAATATTTAAAGCATCAAAACTTGTTAAATATCAAGAATAACATGTAATAAAAAATGCAAACAGCAACTACCCAAAATACTAGGCCATTCGGCCATCTCAAGAATAAAAAGAAAAAAAGAATTCAAGATCTTTTTACAAGAAAGTATGAAGAAGGAACTTAAAGAAGAACATTAAAAACACTTATTTAAAAATAAAAATCAAAAGAAACTCACCAAAATAGTAATCAAAACAGCAAATCAAGAATGGAAAATCAAAGAAACTGCAAGAGTATGGTGCTTAAAGCAACTTCTAGAACTATCTTTCAAACTTTTTCTCTTCTAACTTTCTTTTCTTTTCTAAACTTTTCTTTTGCCTTTCAACAATGGAGAGTAAATTCAGCCAAAACCAAGAGAGAATAGAGAGTAAACAGCTGAAAATGAAAGAGAGAATGCCTCTCCCTTGTAGTGGCCGAATGGCCCTCCCTAGGCTAGGATGTTGTCATTTTTCATTTAACCAATTTCCATCCAAAGGCTATTGATCCAAGATGTTTTAAACATGAAATTATCACCCTTAGATTAGGCCATCAGCTATCCACAATTACAGCTGTTCAAGAATCTTAAGCCATTATGTTGACACTCTCCCTCTTCATGCATTGGTCCATGTGGCTTATTTGCAAAGGCTTGATCAAAAAATAAATAACTTCCTTTTCATTGTTGGCCTTTTGATTAAAAATCAGAATCTATCTTCTAACTTTGGGCCTTGGCCGGCCAGCCCCTTTTCTTCCAGCCCATGTTTCATTTTTTAAAAGGCAAGAGAAGCCATTTTCGGTTTCTTGGGTAAAATGACCTTTTTACCCCCCCGAACATAAATAAATGGAAAACGGACTTCAAATTAAAATTTTCTTTTTTATGTACTTTCAAAATAATAAAAAATTGAATTCTGGAAATTTTTAAAATTTTTCGAGTCCATTTGCTATTTATTTGGATTTTTTCTTCCAAAATTGCCCTTTTATGCCCCCAAACTTCACCATTTTTTAAACGAGCTCCAAATCCAGATTTTTCTTCACCAATATCTTCCAAATAATTTAAAAGTGTGATCTAGAAGTTTTCATAAATTTTGGAACTCATTTGGTACTTTATCAGGATTTATCTGCTTGAATTACTACATAGGGGGCCTGAGATTTGGCCATTTTGTAAATGAACTCCGAATCCAGATTTTCTTTCGCCAATTTCTTCCAAATAATTTAAAAATGAGATCTGTAAATTTTCAGAATTTTTGGAGTTCATTTGCTATTTTTTCGGGATTTATCTTCTTGATTTTTGCATTAGGGACCTAAGATGTGGCCATTTTACAAAGGAACTCCGAATCAAGATTTTCTTTCCCCAATCTCTTCAAAATGATTTAAAAATGAGATTTACAATTTTTCAGAATTTTTGGAGTTCATTTGCTATTTTTCCCAAATTTTCCAATTTTGCCCTTTTACCTCCGAAACCCGGTTTTGCTCAAAACAAGTCTGATTTTTAGATTTTCTTTACACTGAGCCTTGGGCTATCCTTTTTTAACAACTCCTCATCCATTAGGGGCTTTAGTCTTACCGAATCGGGTCATTTCTGTAATTCTTCCTAATTTCATCAAAATCTACCAACAACCCTAATTCTCGGTTTTCTTCCTGATTGACTTTTCTTTCAGTTTTTCTTTCAAGTGGCTTCTCCATTACCAGTAGTCAGTGCTTATCTTTCATTTGAAACCTTTAATTTCGACCTATTCGATCGTTTAAGCATTTTTCCTCAAATTGCCCGGATTAGGGTTTTTCTTTCTACTGAATCTCCATAACCCAACTTTCGAACTCCATATCTTTCGATGTAGACCTCGGATTATCAAAATTCTTTAACCATTTTTCAATTGAACTTCAAATCTTGATTCTGAAAGAGGGTCGACTTTTTCAGTAGTTGACTTTTTGTTGTTGACTTTTCGAGGTTAACTTTTTCAAGGTTGACTTTTTATGCTCGCCTTCTTAGACTAAGCCCCGAAGTACCACCTGCAGGATGAAAAAAGTCCTTTTACATTCTGAAACATCAATTTAGGAAGAAAACATACATGTTTTAGTGGTCTGGACAAAATTAGGTGTCTACAGCTGTTCCTTTTTGGCTATTGCTGAGAATCAGGAATCAGGCAAAGATAAACAAATACTAATTTTGTCCGGTTAGTGAAATCACATGTGAAGGGAAAGGCGGTTTTTTTCATTTTTCATTTTCATTTTTTTTTTGGTTGAAAAAAAAAGGTTGTAAATAGAAGATATTGTCCTTAAATTGAATTCCCTGACTAATCAAGGCTCGACCCTTCTTAAGGAAACGAGTTCAATTTGCAAGAGAAGAAAAGACCTCGACGATGGTCTCGAGGGCTTAACCTGTCTTGTGCTAAGCTGTGTTTAAAATTCTGGGTATCTCCTCTAGAAGCTTCGGCTATCACTACCAAAGACTTGTTCAAGCAAATGTAAAACTCTGGATATCTCCACCAGAGGCTTTGGTTATCACCACCAAAGACTTGTTCAAGAAAATGTAAAAACTCTGTAAACTTATGCCTGGAGGTCTTAAAAATGGTGCCCGGAGGCCTTACTCGTGATTTGAAAAAAATGCGTTGTATGCGACTTTAACAATAATGCCCGGAGGTCTTAAGAATGGTGCTCGGAGGCCTTACCCGTGATTTGGACAAAAATGCGTTGTATGCAACTTTAAAAATGATGCCCGGAGGTCTTAAGAATAGTGCCCGAAGGCCTTAAGAATGGTGCTCGGAGGCCTTACCCGTGATTTGAAAATACCTCGACGGTGGTCTCAAGGTTCGACTAATTTGATAAAACATAATGAATTCGATTTAAAACAAAAGGAAATACCTCGACGGTGGTCTCAAGGCTCGATTCATTTGATAAAACAGAATGAATTCGATTTAAAACAAAAGGAAATACCTCGACAGTGGTCTCAAGGCTCGACTCATTTGATAAAACATAATGAATTCGATTTAAAACAAAAGGAAATACCTCGACGGTGGTCTCAAGGCTCGACTCATTTGATAAAACAGAATGAATTCGATTTAAAACAAAAGGAAATACCTCGACGGTAGTCTCAAGGTTCGACTCATTTGATTAAACATAATGAATTCGATTTAAAACAAAAGGAAATACCTCGACGGTGGTCTGAAGGCTCGACTCATTTGATTAAACATAATGAATTCGATTTAAAACAAAAGGAAATACCTCAACAGTGGTCTCAAGGCTCGACTCATTTGATAAAACAGAATAAATTTGATTTAAAACAAAAGGAAATACCTCGACGGTGGTCTCAAGGTTTGACTCATTTGATAAAACAGAATGAATTTGATTTAAAACAAAAGAAAATACCTCGACGGTGGTCTCAAGGCTCGACTCATTTGATAAAACAGAATGAATTCGATTTAAAACAAAAGAAAATACATCGACGGTGGTCTCAAGGCTCGACTCATTTGATAAAACAGAATGAATTTGATTTGGAAAGCAAATGTACTTCGACGGTGATCTCGGGCTCGACTCGTCTGAAAAATAGAACGAGTTCACTTTGGGAAAGTCCAAGTTTTCCTGATTTCTGCAATATTAGCTAAATGCAAAGATGAGAATGACATGCTTTGCAAATGCTTGTATGTTTCCTAAGAATGAATGCAATCAAATGATTGTGTCATGTTTTCTAATCCATGGTTTCTTTGAGGTTCACAAATTATCCGACTTCATGACGGAGTCTTCAATTGTTCATTGATGCCCCACTTAAGGAATCCTTCACTCAAGATAACTTGTCAAACAGTCTCAGTTTCTGACTTTCGCTGAAATTCACAAATTTATGACTTCGTGATAGAGTCTCCAACACGTTCACTATTTTCTTTTCTTGGTAAACTTTCCAAACCTTTCCCAAGATTTAAATCTATTCCTTAGTAATACTTTGAAATCCTTTTATTTAAAGATTTTTTTATTACTAATCATCATTCAATTTAATAACAATCATAATGCATCTCAAAAATGTATGAAAGAAAATATAAATCAAGCAGAAATTGTCATGAAAAAAATAACAAGAATTTATCGCAAGAAATGTTTTAAAATAGTAAAAATAAATATCAAGGATATAAGAAACAAATGTAAAGTTATAGGTTGTAGATGCCCTGGATGCGGAATATCTTGGACCCCTCCTTTTCAAACCATTTGAAATTTCTCTTGAACAAGCAATTTACTTGGGTAACCTCTATGCTTTCGTAGTTACATCAGACTGAGTTGTTCCCCTTTCCTCTGATTATCAGATACTTTTCCCCCTTTACACGGAGCATTGATTCGAACTTTAAATCAGCACCTGAGCTGCCCTTTGCGGGTTTTCAACTCAAGTGTCCTTCATTCGGTATTAAGTCACCATTTGCGGGTTTTCGGCTTAAACTTCTCCTTTTACTTCTTTTTTCATTTTAATTTTTTTGTATTCTACCATGCATCTGAGAATTCTAAATGTTTTCAAGGTAAAAATGTCAATTCAAAAGATGGGATGAATTCTGAGAATAACCTTTCAAATTAAATATTCATTCTTGATCAAAATAGGCTTTTAAAGCAGGTAATATAGGCCAAGGTTTAGGTTTAGAAAGAAAAGATAAAATAGGCTCAAAATGTGTTTAAGGGTGATTGAATCAAGGATCATTTCCTGAGGAGAACTCATTCTTGAAACATGTCCCTTATTTGGACTTTCTTCTTTTTTTTTTTTTTTTTTTTGCTTTCTTGGCTTTCATTTGCCACATTTTCCGATAGCTTTCTTTTTGCCATGATTTTTTTTTATTTTTCCTCGCATTTGCCCTACAGTGTAGAGGGTGATCCTTGATCAAGGTTTACAGAAAGAAATAATTCCTAAGGCTCAAAAAGGTAACTAAGGATAATTTCTACTTAAAGATGGTCATTCATCATATCAAGCATGCTTATTCTCATTAAAAAGCAATCCACAGGGGAGATAGATATATAGAATTTCCATTTTTACATTTGGAATCATTCAAATTTCCATGTGCACAGCATCACACTTTTTTTTTTTTTTAAGCATAATACTTCTTCAATTCATCAGCATTCACGGGATTTCTGAAATCCTCGCCATCCGTTCTAGTTAAAATCAATGCTCCTCCAAAAAAAGCTCTTTTTACCATATAGGGTCCTTCCCAATTCGGAGCCCACTTTTCTCTCGGGTCCTTCACTATAGGGAGAATTTTCCTCAGTACCAACTCCCCCTCTCGAAACTATCTGGGACAAACTATCTTGTTGTGGGCTCGAATCATCATTTTCTGATACAACTGGCCGTGACAAATTGCTTTCAATCTTTTCTCCTCGATGAGATTCAACTGTTGATAACGAGCTCTAACCCATTCTGCTTCCTCTAGACCAACTTCTGATGCACCCAAAAGAGTGTATCTTATTTAACCTTGCACTTAAAAAGAATCAATTGTAAAGTATAGTGATTAGCAAGGGTCGAGTCCTCAGGGATTGGGTTTTAGTTTATAAGTTAATAGTTTAAAACTTAAAAACAAGTAAACAAAAGTAAAGGGGATTTTGAAATCAGATTTAAACTAAAGTTAACAATAAAAGTAAGATGCAAGTAAGAAATAAGAAATCAAATGTGAGAGAAATATGGTTAAGGTTTCATTCTCCACCACTAGACATCATTAAGAATCAATTTCAAATCTATCAATATCAACCAACTATCAAAGTTAACAACTGTAGATAACAACAAGCTCTGTTATCCCAACCTTTCCTTAGTTTGTCGTTAAATAGAACAAGCTCTCTATTTAATCTCTAACCATCAAACAACCTAGAATAAGCTCTCTAAATTCAATTTAATGGCAGCTTTATGATGAGAAAGATAGGTTGATCTAAGCAACAAACACATAAGCTCGGATTGTTCAACTTAGGTTATGTTCCACTTTGCAATTATTGAAAACTTGACCATAATCATTAATCACAAATTGCCACTTATGAATAGGAAATCAAGACAATTACACGGATCAAGACTCCTAAACTAGCATTAGACAATTATCAAGATTTATCTAGTTGGCCACCTAAACAAATCAAAACAGCATCATGAACGATTTTAATGGAAGAACATAAGCAACTTTGATAGAAAACAATAATAGATAGATTCTGAAAATTAATTACATAACATGTCTAGGGCTTTGAAATCACCCTTAACCAAATAAGTTTAGCCTAACATAAGCATGGATAATATATACATAAAACTAAAAAGAAAAAGAAAAATAAAAGAATGGAGAAGAAGAAGAATAATGATCCTTTGAGTCTCCTCAAAAGATATCTAGTTTGTGGCTCAAAAGATGGTATTTATAGAGCTTTAAAACCCTGAGAATAAGTCATTGCCGCACAAGAAAGCCTGGAGGCAGAAAAATCACGTTTTTGCCTTTTTTTAAGATTTGCGGTTAGGGTTTTTCTGGCCGCATGATTCTTTAGGAAGATCTTCTAGTGCCATTTTCAATGACCATTTCTTATCCGATTTGGGCCCATAATATATCGTTGGAAATATAATCAAGTCAGCTTCAAAAGTGAAGAAGGAAGTTTCTTCAAATAAAGACTGTAACATCATGTTTTCCTTGAAACAAGCTCCGGAGGTCAAATCTGCCTGATTGCTTTTCAACCAGAAATTGATATTTTTGACTCCCAAGTCTTCTTCCATCTTGTGATTATGATTTTGTATGCTCTTTACCATCATTATTGACAACTTTTGACTTCATTCTCCTTATTGTACCTAAAATTCAAAAACATAATATAAGTAAACAAGATAAAGATCGAAAACATAACAAAAACTAAAGGTAGAAAGGCATAAAATGTATATTTTATGAGCTTATCAAATACCCTCACACTTAGCTTTTTGCTAGTCCTCGAGCAAAACAAAATAAAAATAAAATAAGAAAATCTAATCTAATCTAATCCACTTTCGTAGGAAATCACGGTGGCACTTAGCATGTGACACAAGCCTTTAAACCCCTAGGTGTCCCTAGTGGACGAGTTTAGTCTCGTGAGGGTTTACTAGGACGATACCCACAAACATTGAAAAACTAAAATATAAATAAACTACATATACTAAAAATATTTACTCCTAACCTTTTCAATATAAATTAGAGACAATCTTTGAACAAGTCTTATAAACTAATCAATAGCTCAAAGAATTTCACAAAAAATCTTGCTTGAATGTAAATAGTTTGAGTTAAGCCAATATTAACATAACATATTTCAATCAAAATGGTGCATATTCAAACTTAATCTCAACTTCTCACTATACTCTCATGATTTTCACTCTTTAAAGTAGTGGTAAAGTGTTTACACTCAATCAATCTCATGAAAACATTTCTACCATATGCTTGCTTGTCCACCTATTCTCCACTATTTAGATCATACAACTTCATAAATCAAGAGGTCTTTATTCAATGTTGTAATGGGGCCAAAGGGTTATAATGTGGTTAAAGAACAAAAGGATAAAGATATCACAAAGGTTCCAAAGAGTTCATAGAGTTTAGAGACATAATAAGATCATACAAATAAAACTTCTCAAAACTCTTATAAAGCACATAATAACATTGGCTAAATATTCATGTTGAGCCTTTGCTTCATTCTAACCAACTTTGTAACATCTTTTTCTTTACTTTAACTAGAAGTTCAAGAGATGATTTTTTTTTTCAATATGGGAATATATTTGACAATGATCCCTTTCTTTTTCTCTTGACTTTTTTTTTCTTTTCTTCCCCTACACTTATCTTTTGTTTCCAACCCAAATTTTCAACTAAAAATATTTCTTGTTTTTTGCAATATGTCTCAAAATATATAATCCATCTTTAGAACAAGGGTAAGGATATAAGTATATTTAGGCTAGGTGTAAGTTGGGGTTACCAATAAAATAGCATATTTAATGTAGGCTCAAATTGGCTCACTAGTGGGGATGTTCTCTTGGAACATTAATAATGGATGGTTGTTTGGCTCTGGTTATAATCCTAATGCCTCTATCATATTCATGTTGTTACATGCATCAATATAGTCTCAAATGGTTTAAAGCAAGTTCTAGAGAATCATGTAATCATAAGAGCACTCAAGAAAGAAATTAGATTGATATGTATAATGCATCAATCATATAGGCTCAAAAACTCACAAGGATGATTATACAAGTCAATATCAAGTCTAAACATGCTTCTTTCTCAATCAACATATAATATCAACATTGGCTCATAAAAATTAGTATCAAGCTTAATTCTCATGAAAATCTTCTCACTAATAACCAGTTTAGACCTATGCAATTCATATCGCATCATTGTATTAAAAAGGAACTAAAACACACTAAAAATAATAATAATAAAGACTCATAAAAAAATAGTAGACAAAAATAAAAGAAATCCTAAATCATTCCCCCCACACTTAATTCTTACATTGTCCTCAATGTAAGTCTATTAACCCAAATGAAAGAATCATGTGTAAGAGAAAAGAACTAATAACATAAGAATAGGAACAACTAAGACTCAAAACAAAACAAACCCATGCAACCTAAATAATCCTAAAATACTAAACAAAAATTAACAAATAAACATAAAAAATAAAAAGAAAAAAGAAAAACAATAAAAAGAAAAATAATAAAAGAAAAAGAAAAAGGAAAAGAAAAAGAAAGAGAAAGAGAAAGAGAAAGAGAAAGAGAAAGCAAATCTGAATATGGCAGGTTGGCAATTTCTTCTTTAATTGGGCTGCCTTCCCAATTAACACTTGAGTTAGTGTTTTGAATCTAACCAACACCCCTTCTTGGAATTTTAGGCTTGTCAGGCTCATACATGAAATTTCCCAAATTTATGCGTTTGAGAGGAAGCTTTCTTTGCACAACAGTGGATGCATTCTCCATTACAAGTATTATTCCATCATCCTTTGTGGTGCATATCTCATCGAGGAATGGAGCATATTTTGATACTTGTTGAATGGAATCCACAAACAAGTTGTTTAAGGTTTCCGGCATGTGTTGTTCATGTTCTTCCTCCTTGAACTTTGCAAATCTACTAGGAAAAGGTGGAGAAGAAACATTAGTAAAAAGTGGAACCTTAAACGTTACCTCAAGTGCCAAAATACTCTTATTTGGATATGTGGCTTCATTATCCTCAAGAATATAATCCATCTCTAATTTTGTCTCATCCTCATCTTGTTCCTCATTCCTCAAGGTCACAATAGTAGCATTCTCCTTTGGGTTAATCATCGTTTGGGCAGGGAGTTCTTCAGATCTTTGTGCTACCCATCCCACCATACTACTAGCCAATTGGCTCATTTGTTTTTCCAAACTCTGGATGCTTGCCCTTGTTTTCTGTTGAAATTGCAAAGTATTAGTAACAAGAGAATAGACAAGATCTTCTAAAGAAGTACCTGAGTTTTGAGTCATATGTGGTGGCTGAAAAAGATCTGGTTCTTGAGACCATGATTGATTAAATCTAGATGGATGAGTGTAATTGGCATAAGGATCTACTTCTTGGTAATTTTCTGAGTAGCCATAATTAGTATGATCCCACCATCCCTCATGGTAAGTGTTTGAGTAATGATCATACTGTTGGTCTTGGAACACTTGATGGCCTTGACATCCTCCCATGGCCAATTGTTGAACTGGGGAGGTGAGATTGGCTTGTTGATTCTTCATGTTCATGTATGCCACCAACTCTTCAAGTGTTAGATTGCTCAATTCCATCGTTTTTTTTTTTTTAATTTGAAAAGAAAAACCTGTATGTACAAGAAAATAAAACTAATTAGAACTGAAAATAAGAATAAACCAAGTAACAAATAAACTAAAGAAAGCAATCCCCGGCAACGGCGCCAAAAACTTGATGCACCCAAAAGAGTGTATCTTATTTAACCTTGCACTTAAAAAGAATCAATTGTAAAGTATAGTGATTAGCAAGGGTCGAGTCCTCAGGGATTGGGTTTTAGTTTATAAGTTAATAGTTTAAAACTTAAAAACAAGTAAACAAAAGTAAAGGGGATTTTGAAATCAGATTTAAACTAAAGTTAACAATAAAAGTAAGATGCAAGTAAGAAATAAGAAATCAAATATGAGAGAAATATGGTTAAAGTTTCATTCTCCACCACTAGACATCATTAAGAATCAATTTCAAATCTATCAATATCAACCAACTATCAAAGTTAACAACCGTAGATAACAACAAGCTCTGTTATCCCAATCTTTCCTTAGTTTGTCGTTAAATAGAACAAGCTCTCTATTTAATCTCTAATCATCAAACAACCTAGAATAAGCTCTCTAAATTCAATTTAATGGCAGCTTTATGATGAGAAAGATAGGTTGATCTAAGCAACAAACACATAAGCTCGGATTGTTCAACTTAGGTTATGTTCCACTTTGCAATTATTGAAAACTTGACCATAATCATTAATCACAAATTGCCACTTATGAATAGGAAATCAAGACAATTACACGGATCAAGACTCCTAAACTAGCATTAGACAATTATCAAGATTTATCTAGTTGGCCACCTAAACAAATCAAAACATCATCATGAACGATTTTAATGGAAGAACATAAGCAACTTTGATAGAAAACAATAATAGATAGATTCTAAAAATTAATTACATAACATGTCTAGGGCTTTGAAATCACCCTTAACCAAATAAGTTTAGCCTAACATAAGCATGGATAATATATACATAAAACTAAAAAGAAAAATAAAAATAAAAGAATGGAGAAGAAAAAGAATAATGATCCTTTGAGTCTCCTCAAAAGATGTCTAGTTTGTGGCTCAAAAGATGGTATTTATAGAGCTTTAAAACCCTGAGAATAAGTCATTGCCGCACAAGAAAGCCTGGAGGCAGAAAAATCACTTTTTTTCCTTTTTTTAAGATTTGCGGTTAGGATTCTTTAGAGAGATCTTCTAGCGCCATTTTGAATGACCATTTCTTATCCAATTTGGGCCCATAATATATCGTTGGAAAGATAATCAAGTCAGATTCAAAAGTGAAGAAGGAAGTTTCTTCAAATAAAGACTCTAACATCATGTTTTCCTTGAAACAAGATCCAGAGGTCAAATCTGCCTGATTGCTTTTCAACCAGAAATTGATATTTTTGACTCCCAAGTCTTCTTCCATCTTGTGATTATGATTTTGTATGCTCTTTACCATCATTATTGACAACTTTTGACTTCATTCTCCTTATTGTACCTAAAATTCAAAAACATAATATAAGTAAACAAGATAAAGATCGAAAACATAACAAAAACTAAAGGTAGAAAGGCATAAAATGTATATTTTATGAGCTTATCAACTTCCATCAAAACCCTAAGTGAAGGGATCTCAACTTCAATAGGTAGCACTGTTTTCATCCCGTATATCAAAGAAAATGGCGTTGCCCCTGTAGATGTACGGATCGAAGTACGATATGCATGAATAGCAAAAGGCAAGATCTCTTGCCAATCCTTGTACACATCAGTCATCTTCTCAACAATCTTCTTGATGTTCTTATTAGCTGCTTCTACTGCCCCATTCATCTTCGGACGGTAAGGTACCAAATTATGATTTGTGATCTTGAACTGAGTACACACTTCTTCATCATCTTATTGTTCAAATTGAGAGCATTATCCGAAATAATTCTTGCTGGCAACCCGTAACGGCATATAATTTGTCTCTTAACAAATCTACATACCACCTACTTTGTTACATTCGCATAGGAAGCAGCTTTTACCCACTTTGTGAAATAATCTATGGCCACCAAGATGAAACGATGTCCATTTGAAGCTTTCGGTGTAATAGGCCCGATCATATCCATTCCCCACATTGAAAAGGGCCATGGTGCAGTCATGACATGCAATGGCGATGGCGGCACATGAATCTTATCTGCATATATCTGGCATTTATGGAATTTCCAGGAATAACTGATACAATCTCCTTCCATTGTCAACCAATAATACCCTGCCCTCATAATTTGTTTAGAAAGCATGTGACCATTAGCATGAGTGCCACATATCCCTTCATGGACCTCTTCTATAATTCTCCGAGCTTCGGCAGATCTGACACATCTCAACAAGACTTGGTCTTTTCTTTTCTTGTAGAGAATCTCACTGTCTAGAAAAAAACCCATTGCTAGCCTTCTGAGAGTTTTCTTGTCATTTTCTGTTGCTTGTTCTAGATACTGTTGACTCTTGATGTAATGCAAGATGTCGTTATACCAAGGGAGGCCATCTGCTTCTTCTTCAATGCTCAGACAGTGGGCAGGAGACTCATATATACTCATCTTTATTGGCACAACTTCAGCCCCTTCATTCACTTTAAACATTGAAGACAAAATAGCCAGAGCATCTGCCATTCGATTTTCTTCTCGAGGAAAGTAATTGAAATTCAATTCTTCAAATTCCTCCAATAAACTCAATATGAGTTCTCCGTATCGGATTAGCTTTCTATCTCGGGTTTCCCATTCTCCTCGTAGCTGGTATATCACTAAGGCTGAGTCTCCAAAAACTTACAATACTTTGATCTTTTTGTCCACTACAGCACGAAGGCCCATGGTACACGCTTCATACTCAACAGTATTGTTTGTACAATCAAAATCCAATCTAGCAGTGATAGGATAATAATCTTCTTTTAGGGATATGAGGACTGCACCGATTTCGTGCCCCATGGCATTAGATGCGCCATCAAAGTACATTTTCCATACTTTATTTTTCAGGGGAATCTCATCTGCCTGAGAAACATACATCAAATCTTCATCCGGGAAGTCAAAGTTCAACGGCTCATAATCTTCCACTGCCCGACTTGCTAAGAATTCAGCCACAGCACTGCCATTGATAGCCTTTTGGCTTACATATACAATGTCGTACTCTGACAATAAAACCTGCCATCTTGCTGTCCTCCCTGACAAAGAAGGTGCTTTCAACATGTACTTGATTGGATCTAGCCTGGCAATCAACTTAGCTAAACCAAAATACTTTAGGAAATCAACTTAACATGAGAATGTATTTTTTCCTTTAATTAAAGAAATCCGTATATCTAAAAAGATATTCGGCTACCTTAGGAAAATATATCAAATTAAATATTCTAAAACCAAAATACTTTGTGATTGTTTGAAAACAATTTTGAAAAGCTTAGATTAAAAATAAAAACTTAGCTAAACCCTTTTTTAAATGGCTCTAATTTTCTAAGTTTAAAATCCCGGACTTGACCACCCCTAACCTGAGACGTAAAAAATCATTTTTATAGTTTAAAAAGGATTAGAAACTATCCTAAGTCAGTAGCTAAACTTCCTAATCAGCCCCCTCTAAGTAACTTAACCAAAACAGAAAAATGATTTTCCTTTAAATTCAATTCTGCCTCCACTGTCCATTTTTAAAGCATGATTTTTTACCTTATTTTTAAAAATTCAAAAAAATCTAAAAAAAAAATACTGGAGACTCCGGACATGTAACAATACACGGGAAAAATCAGGTTAATGTTTTGATTAAAGATGACTGCCCAACAAAATTGGGAAGTACAAGTACTGGGTGAAAAAACTGTTTTGCCAAAACACATTCTTTTGCCTTTGATAAAATCATTTAAAAATCAAAGTAAAAACATTAGAGACTCTCTAAATGACTCACAAACATTAGCTAACACTTTTGAAAAGTTAGGCAAAAAATTGGCTAAAACAAATCACAAAGGTAGAATGATCAATTTGATAACTCTTTAATTTTTCACAAGTATGCTCAAGTGAGCATGACTTTGAGCCATTGATTGGCCTAAATCATAACTCAAGTGGCAAGGACATGAAATGCATGAACAGCAAATATGATGCATGAAATGCATGATTTAAAACCTAAATGACATGAAAAAATGCATGGCATCAATAAAACGACCTAGACCTAAATGAACTTGCATGGCATTTTATGCAACCTATGTCTAAAATGCATGAATATGCATGGCAAAACAAACCAATCCTAAACCTAAAATATGCATGGCAATAACACAAACATATGGCATGCTTAAACAAAATACTCAACCAAATATCATGAAAATGCAAACCTATCAACTAACATAACAAAAATGCACACACAAAGCAAACAATATGAAGTGGCCGAATGTGGTGGATGCTTAAAATGAGCATGGCATTTTCACAAACACATGATATACTAACATGCATAGCTAAAGAATAATGCTCAAATCATGCAAATATAAAGTAAAGGATGAAAACCAATAGGCATTTTCCAAACACATGGATTACAAAATATAAAACATAAACAAAAACATTTTGAAAACAGAAAATCAAAAATGCAAGACAAGTAAAATAAACATGATAACAAGATAATAGACTCAAGCAAGCAACCAAATTAAAAAAAAAAAAGCTTCATATTTATGTATTAGAAGAAGATTTAAAGCATCAAAACTTGTTAAATATCAAGAATAACATGAAATAAAAAATGCAAATAGCAACTACCCAAAAGACTAGGCCATTCGGCCATCTCAAGAATAAAAGTAAAAAAAATAAAAATTCAAGAGCTTTTTACAAGAAAGAATGAAGAAGGAACGTAAAGAAGAACATTAAAAACACTTATTTAAAAAGAAAACTCAAAAGAAAATCACCAAAATAGTAATCAAAACAGAAAATCAAGAATGGAAAATCAAGAATGGAAAATCAAAGAAAGTGCAAGAGTATGGTGCTTAAAGCAACCTCTAGAAGCTATCTTTCATGCTTTTTCTCTTTTAACTTTCTTTTCTTTCCTAAACTTTTCTTTTTGCCTTTCAACAATGGAGAGAAAAATCAGCCAAAACCAAGAGAGAATAGAGAGTAATAGCTGAAAATCAGAAATTATCACCCTTAGATTAGGCCATCAACTATCCACAATTATAACTGTTCAAGAATCTTAAGCCATTATGTTGACACTCTCCCTCTTCATGCATTGGTCCATGTGGCTTATTTGCAAAGGCTTGATCAAAAAATAACTAACTTCCTCTTCATTGTTCGCCTTTTGATTAAAAATCAGAAACTATCTTCCTATATTTGGGCCTTGGCGGGCCAGCCCCTTTTCATCCAGCCCATGTTTCATTTTTTAAAAGGTAAGAAAAGCCCTTTTCGGTTTCTTGGGTAAAATAACCTTTTTGCCCCCCCAAACATAAATAAATGGCAAACGGACTCCAAATTCAAATTTTCTTTTTGAAATACTTTCAAAATAATAAAAAAAAATTGAATTCTGGAAGTTTTCAAAAATTTTCGAGTCCATTTGCTATTTATTTGGATTTTTTCTTCCAAAATTGCCCTTTTATGCCCCCAAACTTTACCATTTTTTAAACGAGCTCCAAATCCAGATTTTTCTTCACCAATCTCTTCCAAATAATTTAAAAGTGTGATCTGGAAGTTTTCATAATTTTTGGAACTCATTTGGTATTTTTTCAGGATTTATCTGCTTAAATTACTACATAGGGGGGCCCGAGATTTGGCCATTTTGCAAACGAACTCCGAATCTAGATTTTCTTTCGGGGATCTCTTCCAAATAATTTAAATATTATATTTGAAATTTTTCAAAATTGTTGGAATTCATTTGCTATTTTTTCGAGATTTATCTTCTTGAATTTATGAATGAGGGACCCGGGATTTGGTCATTTTGCAAACGAACTCCGAATCAATATTTTCTTTTGTCAATCTCTTCGAAATGATTTAAGAATGAGATTTTCAATTTTTCTGAATTTTTGGACTTCATTTGCTATTTTTCCCAAATTTTCCAATTTTGCCCTTTTACCTCCGAAACCCGGTTTTGCTCAAAACAAGTCTGATTTTTAGATTTTCTTTAAACTGAGCCTTGGGCTATTATTTTTTAACAACTCCTCATCCATTAGGGGCTTTAGTCTTACCGAATCGGGCCATTTCTGTAATTCTTCCCAATTTCATCAAAATCCACCAATAACCCTAATTCTCGGTTTTCTTCCTGATTGACTTTTCTTTCAGTTCTTCTTTCAAGTGGCTTCTCCATTACCAGTAGTCAGTGCTTATCTTTCATTTGAAACCTTTAATTTCGACCTATTCGATCGTTTAAGCATTTTTCCTCAAATTGCCCGGATTAGGGTTTTTCTTTCTACTGAATCTCCATAACCCAACTTTCGAACTCCATATCTTTCGATGTAGACCTCGGATTATCAAAATTCTTTCACCATTTTTCATTTGAACTTCAAATCTTGATTTTGAAAGTGAGTTGACTTTTTTAGTAGTTGACTTTTCGAGGTTGACTTTCTGGGGTTGACTTTTTCAAGTTTGACTTTTTATACTCGCCTTCTTAGGCTAAGTCCCGGAGTACCACCTGTAGGATGAAAAAAGTCTTTTTACATTCTGAAACATCAATTTAGGATGAAAACATACCTGTTTTAGTGGTTCGGACAAAATTAGGTGTCTACATATAATATTATATTATATTATATTTTTATAATCAATAATAAATTATTAATATAATGAATATTATTTATTATTTTAATAAAAACTATTATTTCATATAACAATATTAATATTTTAATAATAAATTATACCGTTATCAATATTTTAAATTTTAAATAATATTTTTAATATTTTATTAAAAAATGTTTTTATATTACTATTTTAGTAATAATTATATATAAATCATACTTTATAAAGATTTAATAATAAATGTTTTTAGTTAATAATAAATAATTTTTAGTAAGTTTAATAATTAATATTTAATATTTATGTCAATGTTGCTATTTGAAAAAATAGTTTTCAGAAAATAATCAAACAACGGAAAACATTTTTCATTAAATCGTCCAAACATTAGAAAACCTTTACTTTTCCGAAAAATATTTATATTTTCCAGAAAATATTTTTTGAAAGCCAATTTCTGCGAAACAAACGGATCCTAAATAAAGTATGAACCCAAAACAATGAGACTTTATTGTTCATAGATCTATCGAAGTGTTGGGTAGTCCGTTCGGCTCGACAAGTCCGATTTGCATTGAGTCGGGTCTAGATAAAGTTTTTTGTAATTTGGGTTGGCCTGACCCGAATTATTATTTATTAAATAAAAAATAATTTTTATTTAAGTTTAATTATAAAATATATATTAATATTAATATAAAAATAAAAATAAAAATAAAAAAAAAAAAAAAAATTTAATAATTTATAAATAGTAAAACGGGCTTACGGGCCAGCTTGGCCCGAGCCGAAACGGGTTTGGGAAAGGGAAAAAAATTTCAAGTCACGCCTGGGCCATGGACAGATCTAGTTGTCAACAAAAGTTTTTTTTTTTTTTTTTTTTGAGGTATAAAGAAAGTCGCAGTCTAAGATAACGGAAGTGATTGTAAATGTTGGGATTCAAATCCCAGACCTACTGGATGTCACTTCTTGAGAGTGACTGTACGAACCAACTGAGTTAAACTCTGAGTTCAACAAAAATGTATTTATTAAAAGAAAATAATTTTTTAAATATTATTAAAATAAAATTTTAAATTGAAAGAATATTGAATCACAACCGGAACAAATGTGAAAACTTTGAGTCTTAATTGGTACATATGAAAGATAACGTTTTAAGATTTAGTTTTACGCAAAGATTAGATCAAAAAATTGGTTTTAGCCAAAGTATATCCAATATAGTTTGAGGGGGTTATCTTAAAAATACTAATTTCTTTATTGGGATCCAATAGGTTCTTAGAAATGTTATTGTCAAGATACAGTGCCTCAAATAAATTAGATTGAACGGCTGAATTTCTTAAATATTTATTGACGATACGTAAATCTTTTAGATTAAATTAGAATGAGATCTCCGCTACCCTGGAGACTATTTTTACAAAATAATATATTCATTTCAATTAAATAATTGAAAGTATTTGATTCAATCTTAAAAATAAAAATAAAAAATGAAAAAAATAAAGAGAATAAAAAATGTTACATTATAACTTAATATTAAATATTCTTAATATTAATATAATAATTTTATGTTAATTATAAAAATTAAATATATAAAAATTATTTATTTATAAATTATATAATACAAATACATTTATAAGTTTTAATTTTTAAAAATATAAATAAAAAATATATTACAATTTAGCATTAAATATCCTTAATATTAATATAATAATTTTATGTTAATTGTAAAAATTAAATATGTAAGAATTATTTATTTCCATTAATTTTTTAAATTATTGTTGACTAAATTGATTAAATAATTATAGAGATGAAAATATATACATAATAATTAGAAAGTAAATAAAAAAATAAAATAATTACATTTTTATTTCCTTTTTGGTTTTTTTTTTTTTTAAATCGAGTAACTAACAACAAAAAAAGAATTAAAGACCTAATTGGATGATATTTTTCATATTAATACAATAATTTTTTATTAATTATTAAAATTAAATATTTAAAAACTATTTATTTTCATTAATTTTTTAATTTTTGTTTACTAAATTGATTAAATAATTATAGAAATGAAAATATATACATAATAATTAGAAAGCATATAAAAAAAATAAAATAATTGTATTGTATTGTTATTTTCTTTTTTTGGTTTTTTTAATAAACAAATAACACAAAAAAATTGATTATTATTGTTTTTTAACAAATAAATAACAAAAGAAAAAAGAAATTGAGTAAAGTAAGCCTCTTAGAGTAAGTAATGAATTTAGAGTTTAAATTGAATCACTATGATAAATTATACAAAATATCTCTACTTGAGGATAATTTTTAGAGTAAGGTATAGATATCTAAAATTATCAAATTTAATCTAGACAAACAATAGCTCTCAGTTATTATACGACACATGACATAAAATTGAGAGTTTTTGAATAGTGTCAATTAGACCAATATGAAAAAAATAATTAGAACACGACATGATACGAAAAATAACATGAACACAACACGAATAGACGAACGTGTCAAAATCTACATAAATACACAAAATAAAAAAAAAACAAAACTACAAAATAATATATATAAACCACGCTTGCTACAAACGTGACAAAAAAATATTACGAATACAATATAAATATATAAAATCAAAAATCAAAACTACAAAATAAAAAATATTAATTCATCTATATTAAAGCTCAAGTAATGAGCGTGGTGTTGACATCTGTCAACACCTTATTGTTTGGCGTTCTTCTCGAGCTCACTGTTTACTATCCCTATTAAATGGCGTCGTTTTTCTTTTTATGTTTTGTGAGCATTAATTGTTTTGCGCGTCTCCATTGACAGCTATTATGCATTTAATAGCTGCTCTGCATTTCTCTCTTTATCTTTTAATGTCCTTTTTATTTCACGCGTTGGATGGTGATCAGTTTTAATTGTAAAATAAAAATAGTTTTAACAAAATCGTGTGAAAAAACGCGTATAGAAGAAAGAGAAGAAAACACTTTCTCTTTCCTCACTTCCTTTCAGTCATGCTTTTAATGTTTTTTTCTTAATCTAATATTTTTCTCCTTTTTGCAGGTTAAAGGGGAAGCAAGAAAGTAAATGCAATATGTATTCCTCTCCAAGGCCTCTTCTTCAGCCGATGTTTTTACAGCTCCCGTCACCGTCGCCTGTTTCTGCTGTTGTTGTTCTTGCGTAGCTGCTACCATGGCGAATTCTCAAGCCAGGGACAATCTTGTATTCTTGCAAAATTGGTATAACAAATTTTCAAATTACAGGCACAGGGATTTGTATATAACAGGAGAAAGCTATGCAGGTATTTTTTTACATGTATTCCAATTTCAAGTAATTTTTAAAAGGTTTAGATAGATTGACTATCAGTAGTTGGGATTTTGATCTTGTTTTTCTTTTTTGGCTTGTATGTCAAATTTATTTTGTTGTTTGCAGTCTTTTGGTCGAATATCTATGATTGTCGCTTCCAATGTTTCTCGTTTTGAGGGTATAACAATGGCTCCCCTTGATCCAATTCTTGGGGTTTCTGAAGCTTCCAAAGCAGACAACCATGAGTTGAAACTCAACATTGGAGTTGGGGCCTATCAAACTGAAGAACTACAGCCCTATGTGCTTAATGTGGTTAAAAAGGTTAGGATTCTTTCCTAAATTAGTTGATACAAATTTCATGAGTAATGGCCTGCTCTAGGTTCTCCATGGATTAATATCAGACACAACCTACAAAAGGTTCACCTCTGTCTGCAACTATTCTCGATATGTCAGTGAGTACTACAGAGACTCAGTTTCACCTTCTTGTTCAAGGGTGATGAGACAAGTAAGCAGAGAAACCAGTAAATTTGTGGACAAATATGATGTTACACTTGATGTCTGCATATAATCAGTGCTCTCACAATCAATGGTTCTAAATCCCCAGGTAACTAACTCTTCCCTCCAAAATCAATTGCATTATATTGCATATTTATTTTAACTTCAGTCTTTTGTTTTACCTCTGTCATGACAAATCAAATTTCTAGTTTTTCTTTGTCATTTTGGCATCATGAATATTTCGTGAAACGTGTTGATAAGAAGGCTTTCAAGATGGGAGAGGTGTTTTAAGTAATTATAATAGGATTTTGTTAACGTGAATATATTATTTAAAATTAATTAATATATTATTATAATAATAATATTATATTAAATATAAAAATAAATAATTTTATTTATTATTTTTAATACATTGAATAAAAATATTATTATATATAATAATTTTAAATAATGTCCTTAAAACATTCGTTAGTAAAATTCATTAAAAAATCCTGGTCATCAGAACTAAGAGTATAGTATTATACGAATAGATCACATGGCTGTTGGCTAGGATTTTGAATTATCATATTTATATGCATATGTGTGTACGTATGCGCATACATGTTTCTAATTTGCTTTGATTACCAATACTAAGTGGTCAAAAAAGCAGAGTTGCTTTTGCAAAGATAACTTTCAAGAAACCACACATAATATTGCTTGATGAGCCATCCAATCATCTTGTAAGTCATTAACTTTTTTTTTTTCTTATTTCTTGATATTAAGACATGGTTGAGTCTTCATTAATTCCAGGTTTTGCTTGGAGAGCTTTATAACAGCTGACAGTGCTTATGACTACTAACTCTGACATTTGATTTTGAAAATTGTGTTAAAATTAGGATTTGGATGCTGTGGAGGCACTAATTCAAGGCCTTGTTTTGTTCCAAGGAGGGATTCTGATGGTATCAGTCCTCTTCTCTTTGTCATTTTAGTTAGCACAATAAATAAATAAATAATTAAGATTATATTGCTCTCTTTTTTTTTTTTTTATAACTTGTGGGTTGGAATTGTGTGTGTGGTGGTCTTTTCCTGCAGGTTAGTCATGATGAACATTTGATATCTGGAAGTATAGATGAACTGTGGGTGGTGTCTGAGGGAAAGGCGAGCCCTTTCCATGGAACTTTCCACGACTACAAGAAGCTACTCCAGTCCTCTTCCTAAAAATATTATCCTATTGGAGCGTACCCTCTGATATCAATGAAGAGGGATTTCTGGTATGGTATTTGAACTAAAATATATATATATATATATATATATATTTATATATAACTATGATTGTTCTTTCTGCCATCTGATCTGATGGATAAAGCTCATTTGTTTGCTATAGTTATGGATTCTCATGAAAATTGTTGAATCTTCTTCCTATGGATCAACTTACAATGATCTAAAACAAATTTGTTTTATATTTCTTTATAGTTTTGTGTAAGATTGATATTTAATATATCGACTGTTGGATTTAACAATATATTCATATTCGTCGTGTACGTAAAGTTTCGGATATATATATATTAATATTAAAGTGTCTGATTGAGTTGTATATGTTTAAGATATTTCTTAATTATAATTGTTTTTCTTTATCATTCAAAATTTTATTATTATTGTTATTAACAAAAATTATGAAAGCTTTGTTATCTGAAAATTTTCTAAGCATTACATTCAAACTAATAAATAATAAGAACTAAGGGTAGAAAAAAATTTAACTTAGTTTAATGCATAGATTTATGTATATGGCATGATATAGATGTTGGAACCAAACTATTTATAGAAAAATCTAGCATTTGCTTTTAATAGTGAACATCATAGGAGTTCCATGGTGTATCTATTCTTTAACCATAGTGGTAGGGACTAAGTTTCCTCAATCTTACTTCCACCATAAAGTATATCATGTCAAAACAAGCTTTTAGCTAGCTCTAAAAGAGTTACATAGAGCTATGTTACTCGGATTCGAGGGTGAGTGTCGGATACGGTATGTGTCCGGTATTGGTATACTCAATTTTTTCTAAGTTTTTTCATATATTTGGAAGATCATACCCGTATACCCATATCTGAATATGTGTCGGATACAGGTACTTTAGGAAAAATGAAGAGTCGGAGTAACATAGCTAGAGAACTAACCAACTGAACTGGATTATTTTGTCATGACATTAAGCTTCTCCAAGTAAATTTTTATTCTTCGACCTTGTTGTTGACAGCATTCTGGATTATCAGCTGCTCAACCTGGAGATCCCTACAATTCCTATTGTTGGTTCACTAATCAAGGCTGGAATACCAGTTTTGGTTTACAGGTAATGAAATCTCAATGCTATATAGTAGCCTTAACAACATCATGAAGGCTTTGCGGCTCATAAATTTTGATACATCTTACAGTGGAGATCAGGATTCTGTTATCCCATTGACTGGAAGCCGCACCCTGGTAGATCGACTTGCAAAGGAGTTAGGATTGGAAATAATTGTACCTTACAGAGTTTGGTTTGAGGGGAAGCAGGTATTTTCATTAATAAATCAGGGAAATTGTTTGATTCTTTTTTTGATGACAACAACAACTTTTTTGTCATGAACATATCAACACCTGAGAAAAATAATATTGTCAAAAAAGGTTAATAATCTTTTCTAGATAAAATATATCTATTATAATTTATAACACTACAAAATTCATGGATAGAATTAATTTTTTTTTTGAAAATACATGATAACATCCTATATATAGCTAAATGATTCCACCATGACTAAAGTGTCTTCAAACATAGCATGCTATGCCTAACTAGAACCTTCAAGGTAACACATTCAAAGTTAAGGGAAAAGATGTTCAACAGAGACATCCTCAACGATAAGAAATTTCTTAAATCTCTTCTAGAACTCAGCACCAACAAGTATCGCAAACCTAACCCCAATGAATCAGAATGAAGGCTAGCTGAGTTGACACAAGGATATCACCAAAATCAACAGTGACTTTAATTAGAGAGGCTTTTTATTCTCTTAGCACCATTTGGAACTTATCTTCATGGTTCCTCTGTAGTTGCCTTTAAACAAAAAGGCAAAAAGAGGAAGATATTTAAAAATGAAATTTTTATAGGAAAAAAACAGACAATTTGATAGGCCTCTAATATGATCCATTGTAATCTGTAAAGTAATGTTTAACATTATACATAGATGCATGTTCATTGAAAACCAAAGCAAGAAAAGAAAATTAAAATTAAAAAGGAATTAATTTTTCAAACTATAGGAGTTATAAGGAAGATAAATGTTCACATAAAGCTGCCAATCCTAAACATTGTCGTTTTACTTGGGGACTCCGATTGTTGGAAGTGAGTAACTGAATTGTTAATTTTTGTTCTATCGTTTCCTGAATTTTTATGAATTTTTTTTATTTTCCCTGTTTCTTTGTATTTACAGTTCACAAAAAAGCTTGCCCTTATTTTAAAATTTCAAGTAGCTGAGGACTTTTTCTGCTCTAAAAAAGTGAATAAATACATTGGAACTGTAAATGCAAGTATAACATATTGAATAAATACAAGTATAACATATTGACGCATTTGTGTTTTCTTGCTGCTCTGAATCTGTATAGGTGATAGCCTCAGCAAGGAAGCCAGAGTTCTTTCAAATGTCACACCCATTGTATGAGGTAGTGACGGGTGAGGGTTTAATGCGTCCATGCTTCAAGGCTCATACAGGTGATCTATGCTTGAAGCTTATGTTTTGATCTTATTTCTTCTTTATAATGGAACATTTATATAGACGAAACTATGAGATTGAAAGAGAAACCATTTACTTAGATGTTTTGATCCTGTTTCTTGGTTGCCATTGATGCCAGCATATAGGCAAAATTTTGGGGTTGAGAGAGATAAAACCATCGAGTGAATATATGCTTTGGTATTTGAAAGCTTGTAATGGCTATGTAATAGTCTGCAACATTTTCCATAGCAAAAACTTTAACTAAATAATTCATCAAATTGGTCTAAATATCTTCTCAACCAAAATTTGAGGATGCTGAGAAATTACTCCCTATGAGATATGAACTTTTTAGCTTTTGGTGGCAGTGCACTTTTGGCGCCCCACAGATTTAATCATGGAATATCTTTTTCTGTCTGTCTTGCAGTGTGTGCCTGAAAGAAGAAATCATAATTCTGCTCACATGATTTGGGATTCTTATTTATTCATCCTTTATTTCTTCTGCAGGAGGTTTGTACTCTGGGGGAAGTGCTCAGATGGTTGAGAATTCCCTAAATATCCATGGAGATGAGATTCTTTATGTTGGTGATCATATTTACACTGATGTAAGTCAATCCAAAGTCCATTAACGATGGCGAACAGCATTAATTTGTCGAGAATTGGAGGAAGAGGTATGAATATGTTATTTTATATTTTTATTATGCTTACGATTTTCTATTGTACATGGAAGCAGAATTTTATGCGTTTCAAAAGTTCAGTTGTTCTATTTTGTGCCAATATTTTATTGTAATGATTTGCTTACTCAGTAGTCTATTAAGGATGAATATAATCAGAACTATAAAGGGAAGCAAAAGGGGCACCATTGAACTTGAAGTAGTATTACTTACTGAATTGTTGTTGAAAATAAGATTCATTTTGATCAGTAAATTTGGATGATGGATAATACTAAGTGGTAATGCATTCTTTTAAATTCTTGACTGCTGGGTGCTGAAAAGGGTCTCTATTTCGTGATTTACAGTATAATGCTTTAATACATAGTCGGGGTCATCGTATCCATCCTATCTATTCATAGGCGAAAGGTATGATTTTCTATCCAATGTATTTGCATTAATGGTTTCAGGTTCTGCTTACAGAAGGCCCCAAAGGACTTTATAAAGAGTGAGATTGTACATAAGTTTTCATTCTTTCTTGCTTTTTTCCTTTTTGGATGCATGTAGTTTAAATGTGGACAATGGGCATACATGTATTATCCAGATAATATTGGCCTGAACCTGTGGGGTTAGTTACAAGGTATTTATTGTTAAGCTTTATCTTCATGTTCTGATATTGATAATTTTTTTTTCTCATTGGTGTTAACATAACGATTCCTGGATGTTGGTCTATAAATTTTCATCAGAAGCTTCGCCATTTTTGCCGTGGATTAAAAAAAACGAATAATAAAGGTGTTATAATTAATTTTGTAAGGAAGAAACATAAAAATAAATATTTACCTGTGAAAGTAATGAAATAATTTATTAATGTTAATAATTATTATTTTTTCTGAAATGCTGTAATACACCAAAGTAAAAAAAATTAATTAAAAAACTTTACCGTCCGCGACGAAGCGCTGGTTTTCACTAGTATATAAAAAACCAAAGAGCAGTCCCCCTCAATTTGAGGGGGATTGCTTTAATCTTATAGATATAAAACATGCATAAAAGAATTATATTCAGGTTATAAAGGTAGGGTTGTCATTGAAGAATTTATTAGAAAAAAAATTTTGGGTACATTTTCGCATCATAAAAATAAAGAAAACGATTTTAAATATTGAGATTCGAACTATACATTTATTAAATGTCACCTTTTAAAAATTACTATATGAATCAACTAAACTAAATTCGAGTTCAATTTATTATAAAAATTTGAGAAATAAAAAAGTAGAATAACAGAAGAAATTTGGCAAATGTACACTTTTTTAAAGGTTATATATTATGTTTTTATGATAGAATCAAGATTAGATCTATCCATGGATTGGGTTGGGACGGGTCGAGGTCTAAAATTGTTTTTATTTCTTTACCTAAACCCGGGTTGGTTTGGTCCGGTAGCCCATTTTATTGTTAATTAAATATTAAAAGTTTATTTTATATTAATATTTATAAATTTTATAATTAAATTTAAATAAAAAATATTTTTTATTTAATTAATAATAATTTGCATCGAATTAAGTCCAATTACTAAAATTTTTGTCCAGACCCGACTCTTTACCTATTGGACAGGTCTAAAGACCTCAAAAGAAAAATATGTCAAAGCAAATTTACTAGTGATTTAACATAACATGTTATAGAGGAAATGATGATGTTATTTCATTTTAACCTCAGAAAAAGTAACTTCAAATTAATCATCATTGAAGAAATAATTTTTTTAATGTAAAGAATCATTACCCACAACAATATTTGCATTACTTACAGTTTCATTGTTAATCCACCAATTGCATGATGGCTTACTGAAAACATATGTTTACACTTACATCTACTTATTATGACGTGACTTGCGAGATGCTTCTAAAGTTCTATTTAATAAAAACTTTTACTTTTGCTATTTGTTTTTAAATTTCTAAATAAAATTTATTTTTAAATTTATGTTTTTTGTTTTTATTCATTTTTTGTAATTAAAGTAAAAAGTAAATAAAATATAAATGTTTATCAAGCTAAATTTATCACTCTATCAAATTAAGATTAAAATATCAATGAAGAGTGGAATTTATCTTAATTTGATAGTATGAAAATCACTCTATCAAATGAAGAGTGGAATTTATCACTCTATCAAATTAAGATTAAAATTTTAATACTTTATTTTGGTGATATGGCTTTACCCCAAAAGAGAGATTGTTATTTGGATAAAATAGTATTTTATTAAGAATTTTAATTCTTTCGCTAATTTTTGTCATGTGAAAAATATAATTATTATATTTTAAACCCCAACTAAAAATAACATCAATAATTAAATAAAAATAGAAGTAATTGAATTTTTTTTTCCTAAAAGAATGACAACAAGGCTATTGGTTTTTTCTAAAAATATTTATTTTATATTTGTGCAAAAAAAGTTGTTGGTTTTGAGTGAGTTTCGGTAGGTGAAAAATTGGAAATCATAACATGAAAAATTGCTGCAAACGTCAATTTTTTTAGGTTTATTTCGCTCTTACCATTTATGGTATGCAAAAGGGATTTGTCGAATAATCATAGGATACAATGAAATTTATGTATGAAATCATTTTGCACTAGTGAAATCAAATAACTAAACACTTCTTAATAAGTGGTAAAATTATATTTCTTATATTTAGTTTTTTGCAATAAACAAAGCCTAGAAGACTTAATTTAATTGAGAATGATAGGAAAGAGAGACTGGTTCAGACATTGTTCTTGTTTTTATTCATCTCTCATATGCTTGATATATTTCTTCTATCTGTTGGAAAATTTTGATCTCTATTTATAGAGATTTAATCAAGAGTTGTGACTCTTCAGTTGTGTTATTTAATCCAATCAATTTGTGACACAAAATTAAAAATTATTTGAATAGTATTACATACGAACATGACATGAAAACATAACTAAAATAAGACACGACACGAAAAAATAACATGATCACGACATGAATATACGAACGTGTCAAATTTTATATAAAATGAACTTGACACAAAATTGAAAATTATTTGAATAGTCTCAACTAGATCTGACAATTTCGGACACGAAACAAACATAAAAAAATAACTAAAACACAATACAACACGAAAAAATAACACTAACACAACACGAATGCACGAATGTGTCAAAATCTATATATAACTTGTCAAAATTTATATATATGTGATACCCTTAATACGATTATAACACGAAAAAATAATATAAATACAACATGTAATAATTACAAAAATTAAAAAAAAAAATTTGTAGTTGCTTGCCACATGGCAAGCAACTACCCCTCAATTGAGGTGACTACTTTTATCTTATTTACTAGATTAGATACCTGCGCTTTGCTGCGAGTATGTTATTGAATTTGAATTAATACTTTATAATAAATTTAAAAGATAAAAAAGCAAGAGAAGTAAAGATAACTTAGAAAATAGTAACTATTATCCTTATATGACACCTGGTATAAAATTGAGAGTTATTTGAATATGATATTATATCCAATAATTTCAGACATAACATAATTATATGATACGAACATAACATGAAAAAAATAATTAAAACACGACATGATACAAAAAATGAAACGAATACGACACAAATACACGAACGTGTCAAAATTTATATAAATATATAATACCTTGAATATGATTATGATAGAAAAAATAACACGAACATGATAACACGTGACACAAAATTGGGAGTTTTTGAATAATGTCAATTAGACTTGGCAATTTCGGACACAACATGATTATACGGCACGAACACAACATAAAAAATTAATTAAAACACGATACGAAAAAATAACATGAACACGACACAAATACACGAACGTGTCAAAATTTAAATAAAATGAATTATTAACGTGTAAAAATTTATATAAATTTATAATACTTTAAACACACAATAAAATAACACGAACATGTTATGAACATATAAATTTTCTCTAAATTGAATCATTATGACAAATTATGCAAAATATGGGATGAATTGAGACACAACTTAGAAAATAGTAACTATTATCCTTATATGACACCTGGTATAAAATTGAGAGTTATTTTAATATGATATTATATCCAATAATTTCAGACATAACATAATTATATGATACGAACATAACATGAAAAAAATAAATAAAACACGACATGATACAAAAAATGACATGAATACGACACAAATACACGAACGTGTCAAAATTTATATAAATATATAATACCTTGAATATGATTATGATAGAAAAAATAACACGAACATGATAACACGTGACACAAAATTGGGAGTTTTTGAATAATGTCAATTAGACTTGGCAATTTCGGACACAACATGATTATACGGCACGAACACAACATAAAAAATTAATTAAAACACGACACGAAAAAATAACATGAACACGACACAAATACACGAACGTGTCAAAATTTAAATAAAATGAATTATTAACGTGTAAAAATTTATATAAATTTATAATACTTTAAACACACAATAAAATAATACGAACATGTTATGAACATACAAATTTTCTCTAAATTGAATCATTATGACAAATTATGCAAAATATGGGATGAATTGAGACACGACACGAACACACAAAATTTTCTCTAAATTGAATCACCATGACAAACTATGCAAAATATTTGGATGAATCGAAACACGACGAAAACATGGAAAAAATAATTAAAATACAATGAGATACAAAAATAACATTAACACAACACAAATACATGAACGTGTCAAAATTTACATAAAACGAATTATTAATATGTAAAAATTTATATAAATTTATAATACTTTTGAACACACGAAAAAATAACACGAATACAAACACGACACGAAAAATAACATGAACACGATACGAAGAAACGAATGTATCAAAATCTACATAAACCCAAAATCATTTAAAAATCATCCCTAAATCGGTCCAATAAAATAACCTAATTAACCCTAAAAATATTGATTAAGTCATTGCTTAGTTGGCTATTAAAATGATCTAATTAACCCTAAAACATTGATTAATGCCATTGCTTAGATGGCAATTTATCATGTTTTCAATTTCTCTAACTCTTGTCTCTCATTTAGGGGATTGCTTTTAAGATTTGTTATAGATTTATAAGATGTAAATAAATTAAAAAAAAAAATCGAAAATTTAACCAAATAGGTCTTTATTTAATAATTATTTTTGAAAATTAAAAAAAAAAAAGAAAAAGAGAGAGTTGGATGAAATCTTGATGTTGTTATAAATTTTTAAGCTCGAAATTCCAATTTTTAACAATAAAAAGTTTTAATATTCAGATAGATAATCACTTTTAAATAACAACATACAATCTTCTTTTATATAATTTATTATCTGTTTAATTCACTGATTTTGCAATGAAAAGGTAATTTACTATAATCATTTTATCCACTTTAAAGTTTTAATTCCAACCTAAAACGTTTTTTAAAAAATAATTTAAAGAATAGATAAGTTGCTTAATCTAACAAGGGTTGTGCATTAAACAATAGTATTAATAAGAGATCGTGAGTAAGATTCAAATTCAAAATCACTTACTATTTAGTAAATTCCTTTTTTTAATCCTTAATTAATCTTTTATGTAAAATAATATGATAAAATGTTTCTCCTAGGATCAAATGTTCCTAAAATTTTCATTTCAAATTATCAAACTGTTTTTTATTTTAAATTAAGATTCAATATTTTAGATTTTATCTAGATAAAGGAAATCCAAAGTTAAAAAAAAAAATCAACTTGAAAGTCAAACCGATAAGACTTTCAGTTCAGCTCCAACCGATTCCGGTTCAATCAGTTGGATCGATCGGTTTACTTAAAAAGATTTTAAGTATTTAAAAATGATTTTAATGTTAAATAAATATTAAATATAGTAAATAGTTAATAAAAATATGTATTTGACTTAATGACACGATTTTTAATATAAAACTAAAAAGTTAAAAGTTCAAATCTCATCAATTACAAAAAAAAAAAAAAATTAAAAAACATATTTCAAGCCTATTTTTTACCAGTTCATTAAAAGTTATATTTCATATAATGCACCGGATCAAACAGATTATCAATTTTCGATTCAACCGATCGGTTTGATTAGACCCAAACAGAAAAAATTCAATCGATCGGTTCGATTTTTAGACGCAGACATAGCTTGATTAGATCCAAAATATTATTATATAAATAAAAAATTATTTAATTTTTTTCTCTTTCTATTTTTCATATCTTTCTTTTTCTTTTTCGTTTTGTAATTTTAACTTTAAGGGAAAAATAAAAGTAATAATAGTATTTTCAAAAAAAAAGAAAAATATTGTGGATATTGGTTTAATTCTTTGGATTTTTTTTTTTTTTGAATTTATATCTCTATTCACTCTTAATATTCTGTATTTTTGTACTTAAATAATTAAGAAAAAATTAAAATAATAATATTTAAAAAAAAACCTCACTTATCAATGGAAAACCAACCGCATGGTAATATTTTAATCTTAAGAAAATAATAAAAAAAATCGCATGAGGAAGTAGTTGGCTGCATAGTGGCGGCCAACTACCCCTTAGGGATAGTCCACTACAAATTTTTTTTCCGTTTCGTTGATGTCATAACTAGAGGTGGCACACGGGTCGGTTAGGGCGGGTTTGGATCGAGATTTCATTGCATTTGGACTATTTCAAATACAGGTAATTTCGAGTTCGAATTATTTCGAATTTAGATATTTTCGAATTAGGATAACTTCGGATTCGGGCTTTTTCGGATTCGGATAACTTCGAATTCAGGATTTTTCGAGCTCGAACCATTTTGGATATGGACTTTTTGGAATTCAGATTATTTTGGATTAGGATCAGTTCGAGTTCGGGCGGCTTAGACAGATTCAAATAATTTTGAAATTTTATAAGCCATAAATATATTTTTTTATTTTGAATGTAATAATTAATTTTACTTTTTACATAGTGACAAAAATAATAAAATTAAAAAAAATTATATAAATATATAATAATTTTATTTATACATTGAGTCAATATTTTGTTTTTGAATATTGTTCAATATTTTTTATACAATATCTTTTAAGTTCAAATAAAAGCTAAATATATAAGTTTGATATATCTACTAAGTATGAATAATAAATAATCTATACATTTTGATATTTATTATTATTTTACAATGATTATATACTTATATTTATTATTTTTATGTTATTTAGTACTGAATAATGAATATAGTTATAATTAATGATTATCTAATTTTTTATTTTATTTTATAAGTGAGCTAAAATGAATATAAAATAACACTATAAAAAGTAATAATAAAAATCATTGAGCTAAATTTTAAATAAATCATTAGAATGAAACAAGTTATAAATAAAACTCATTAAACATTTATATAAATGATTTTTTACTTTTAACCACTTACTGAGCTTAGTCACTTAGTCCAACAAATCATAATATTTAATATAAAGTTAATAATAATATATTAATTTTAGTTTGTTTAAAAAATAAGATATTTAAATTAATTATTAAAATTATTAGTAATATAATATACCTATAAATTATACTTTAATTTAATATTAATAATCTCTTTAGAAAACAAAAAAAGAAAAGTGATCTTGGACTCTTGGGATGACTTGATTTAATATTATAAATTATAATTTAATTTAATATTAATATAATATAAATAAGATATTTTGGATGTTGGTCTTGGACTCTTGGGATGACTTGATTCATTGTACTTAAGAATCAGATTGTATGATTTTAAGAATTGAATATATCTTTAATTTAAATATCTTTTGTTTAGAGGTTGTATTTTAATTTAGTTATTCAACTTTTTAATTTTTATATTTTCATTTATAAGTCAAATTTTTTTTCAAGTAAATTTAATATTTTTATATTTTTGAACACTAAACCTATGTTTGAATGGGGTAGGAAAAGGGAAAGGAAATTAAAGCAAGGGAAAATGGGAAACTTTTTCCTTGTTTTCCCTTGTTTTGATAAATAAAAAATTTTAATAAATGAAAGTGAGGGGAGTTGAGAATCCTTCACTTTTCCTCAAATGCTTAACTTTTCAATTACCCCAAATTGGGGGAAATGGAGGGAAAAAAAAGTCATTTTTTTTTTAAATATAAAAAGTCCATATTATTCATTTTACATTCATCAAATTACTTTTTCATTTTTAAATTTATATACTTCACGGAATTGACATTGTAAATTATAGCAAAAAAATTTTTTTATCTTATTTTTTATATTGCAGTCATATTTTTTTAATATATTATTTATTTTATAATTTTATGTGTAATATTTATATTATTATTTTAATTAAAAAAAGGGTATAATTGAAAATATATATTATAATGTACCTTTTCCTTTTCTTTTCATCCTTTAACCAAACGACGGAGGTTAATATTCATTTCCTTTCCCTAACACATTTTACTTATCCAAACAAAGGAAAGATGAATCATTTCATTTAAAAACCCTTCATTTTCTTACTTTTCCTTTACTAATATCTATCCAAACATAGCGTAAGAGAATGATTTAAAAGTAACTTTGTTAATAGTTGATAACTCGTATAATTATATAGTTTTTAGTTATGTTTTATTATTGTTTTGTGTCAAATACGAGTTATTATTGCTTAGTCTAATTGTGTTTATGATCTTTTATATTTTTATGTAATTTGGTGTTTTTTTACGAGTTTCTTTGAGTGATTTCAGATTACTAGGTTAAATCAACAATTAAGGGCAAATTCAGTTCAGTTCCAGTTCCGACACCTTTTGTCATATCAGCTATATCTGGAGTTTCACTGAAGCAATAAGGCTGAAATTTTAACCGTGCAAAGTTAAGAGGCATATCTAACTTTTTCATGTTTTACACTTCTTGAAACGGAGTCGTTTTCCCTAGCGAAATCGACCATCAAGTTGGCTGATGTGCAATGACGTCTGTGCTGACCTGTTTTGGTATTTTGCCCATATCTTCTGATCCACATCAGCAAATGAGCTGATTCCAACGGATATGGATCACTAACTGATAGGGGAACATTTTTCTAGAAGACCATGTGATCAGATCAAGCTTCCAATATTGACAAAATCGACCATCAAGTTGGCTGATCAAAATTGTCATACAATATGACGAAAATTGTTAGAAAAATGCACCCACCTATTATACCTACCTTTGAAATTTGTAAAGCTTGTCTCTTGTCATTTAGTCCTCCAAAATGTGTATAAATAGAGGGCCTTGGATGATTGTATAAGGCATTGTACATTGGTAGGATATTAGCCATTGTAATAAAATTCTCTAAGTTTTCTTCTTCTTTTTTTTTCTCTAGTTTTCTTTTTCTTTATTTTCTTCTTCTTCTTTCTTTCTTTTATTTCCTTCTTAGATTCTCTTTAATTTTATGTTTATGTTTACAATGCCTATGCTAGGCTAAACTTCTATTTGTTTAAGGGTGATTTCAAAGCCCTAGACATGTTTTGTGATTGATTTTCAGATTCTATCTATCATTAATTTTCTATCAAAGTTGCTTATGTTTTTCTACAAGAATTGTTCATGATGTTGTCTTGATTTATTTAGGTGTACAACTAGATAGATCTTGATAATTATCTATTGCTAGTCTAGGAGTCTTGATCCGTGTAATTGTCTTGATTTCCTATTCATAAGTGGCAATTTGTGATTAATGATTATGGTCAAGTTTTCAATAATTGCAAAATGGAACATAACCTAAGTTGAACAATCCGAGCTTATGTGTTTGTTGCTTAAGATCAACCTATCTTTCTCATCATAAAGCTGCCATTAAATTGAATTTAGAGAGCTTATTTAGGTTGTTTAATGGTTAGAGATTAAATAGAGAGCTTGTTCTATTTAACGACAAACTAAGGAAAGATTGGGATAACAGAGCTTGTTGTTATCTACTGTTGTTAACTTTGATAGTTGGTTGATATTGATAGATCTGAAATTGATTCTTAATGATGTCTCGTGGTGGAGAATGAAACCTTAACCATATTTTTCATATTTGATTCTTCTTACTTACTTGTTTTCTTACTTTTCTAGTTTGCTTATTTTTAAAAGTATATATATTTTTATTGGCTGGTTATACCGCCTAATTTAGTATATATATTTTTATTGGCTGATTATACCGCCTTGCATCTTATTCTTATTATTTACTTTAGTTTAAATCTGGCTTCAAAAACCCCTTTTCTTTTATTGTTTTCTTTGAACGTAAGTTATAAACTAATAACTCATACATTAAAACCCAATCCCTGAGGACTCGACCCTTGCTAATCATTATACTTACAATTGATCTTTTTAGTGCAAGGTTAAATAAGATACACTCTTTTGGGTGCATCAAATTTTTGGCGCCGTTGCCGGGGATTGCTTTCTTTAGTTTATTTGTTACTTGGTTTATTCTTATTCTCAGTTCTAATTAGTTTTATCTTCTTGTACATACAGGTTTTTCTTTTCAAATTTAAAAAAAAAAAAAAAAAAACGATGGAATTGAGCAATCTAACACTTAAAGAGTTGGTGGCATACATGAACATGGAGAATCAACAAGCCAAGCTCACCTCCCCAGTTCAACAATTGGCCATGGGAGGATGTCAAGGCCATCAAGTGTTCCAAGACCAACAGTATGATCATTACTCAAACACTTACCATGAGGGATGGTGGGATCATACTAATTATGGTTACTCGAAATATTACCAAGAAGTAGATCCTTATGCCAATTACACTCATCCATCTAGCTTCAATCAATCATGGTCTCAAGAACCAGATCTTTTTCAACCACCACATTTGACTCAAAACTCAGGTACTTCTTTAGAAGATCTTGTCTATTCTCTTGTTACTGATACTTTGCAATTTCAACAGGAAACAAGGGCAAGCTTCCAGAGTTTGGAAAAGCAAATGAGCCAATTGGCTAGTAGTACGGTGGGATGGGTAGCACAAAGATCTGAAGAACTCCCAGCCCAAACGATGGTTAACCCAAAGGAGAATGCTACTATTGTGACCTTGAAGAATGAGGAACAAGATGAGGATGAAACAAAATTAGAGATGGATTCTATTCTTGAGGATAATGAAGCCAAAGATCCAAATAAGAGTATTTCGGCACCTGAGGTAACGTTTAAGGTTTCACTTTTTACTAATGTTTCTTCTCCACCTTTTCCTAGTAGATTTGCAAAGTTCAAGGAGGAAGAACATGAACAACACATGCCGGAAACCTTAAACAACTTGTTTGTGGAGGTCATTCAACAAGTATCAAAATATGCTCCATTCCTCGATGACATATGCACCACAAAGGATGATGGAATAATACTTGTAATGGAGAATGCATCCACTGTTGTGCAAAGAAAGCTTCCTTTCAAACGCATAAATTTGGGAAATTTCATGTATGAGCCTGACAAGCCTAAAATGCCAAGAAGGGGTGTTGGTTAGGTTCAAAACACTAAATCAAGTGCTAATTGGGGGAGGCAGCCTAATTAGTGAAAGCATTGTCAAACTGCCATCCTCAGATTTGCTCTCTTTTTCTTTATCTTTTTCTTATGTTTCTTTGCTAATTGTGTTTAGTGTTTCTAAGTTCATTTAGGCTGCATAAGTTTATTTTGTTTATTAGTTCTTTTCACTTACACATGATTCTTTCATTTGGGATTAATAGCATTACATTAATGACAATGTAAGAATTATGTGTGGGGGGGAAGAATTTAGGATTTTATTTAGAGTGTTTTGTTTTTTAGTCTTTTTATGTTGTTTTTCTTTCTGATCCTTGTTTTGAAAATAACTAGATGTAAATATAATTTTTTAACCCCGGTTAAACGGCGGATAACGGTACTCCGTGATTATTTAAGTCGGTTCCATCAGCTACCCACAAAACTGATATTGTATATAAATTTCTCTTTCAATTTCTCTTTCATTTTTTTTTCAGGATGGATGATATTCTCACACGATTGCAGAAACGATTTCCTCCTTTTCCTCGAAATATTTTACTGAAGCTTTACCAAGTTCGATTTGAAAGATTAAGAATGCTTATGCACAAAGGGATTCCTGAAGACATACGTTGGATAATTGAAGCCAAGGTACGTGAAGATGAATATCTTCCTGTTTTGCATTTACCAGGTACAGGTAGAAGCACTTTTGCAAAGAAGCGACGAGCAAAGCGCATGAGTTCAAATTGCCACAAATGTGCACGATGGATGTGTAACGGTAAATGTCGTTCTATTGGGATTCCGTCCTCTAATCGAGATGATAAAATTGAATTCATTAAGGATGGACTGAGTAAGGAGAATTTGGGTAATATCCAACTTTCTCTTGAGACGCATCCTAGTGGAGATGTACAAAGAGAAATTCTTGATTTATGGTCGCAATTCCAAAGGGAATGGCAACATCTTGGGAATCTGATGTTAAAAGACCCTGTTTGCCAGCTTGTAAGAAAACTGGATGGGAAGCATATCCTCGACTCATAGAAGGCGTTTAAGCCGTTTCTGGACGTAAAACCAGAGGAAGATGTGAGCCACAATCACAACTACAATAAATAACTTCTCAGCTTTTGGTTTGATTTGCAATAACTTTATTTCGGTTTAATTTACGTGTTGTTCGATTTGTGTAATTATTCTCGTTTTTTTTATTGGTCTTTTACGGTTGATTTTTCTTCTCTTTTTGATTTTCTTCCTGAAATCACGCAAAAATCTTTTGTTAGGTTAACATTTTCTTCTGACAGGTCAAATACACTTTCGGCGACATTATTACTCTTGTCTGATTCACTACTCAGTCCTCTATATATTACACCATGTACTCATTCTCTTTTAGGCACTCGAAAAAAAAAATGGAAAGTACTTCGTCCCAGCGTATTTGAAAAATTTGTGTCTTTGGAGGTGCTTATCCAGGGAAAAATAACATATTTGCTGATGAAGCCATAAGAGTTGGAGTAATACTTGCCCAACAAAAGATCCAGTTGATTTATGGAGGTGGTAGTACGGGTTTAATGGGAGCAGTCGCTACAGCAGCACACGCCGGAGGAAGTCCAGTTCTAGGAATCGTGCCAAAACTATTCACAGATTTTTGTGGACCTACCTTGGGTAAGGAAATACAAGTCTGGAGTATCCCTGAACGGATAACAATCATGTACCATTCTGCCGATGCATTCATTGCTTTACCAAGAGGTCTGGGTACATTGGAAGAAATAGCTTGCGTGGCTTCTTGGTCATCTTTGGTCACAAATAAGAAACCCATTGGTTTGCTTAATATTAATGGTTATTTTAGTAATTTGCTTTCATATTTAGATAATGCTGTGGAAAATGGATTCATGTTTTCAGAGGCAAGGAGAACCATAATTTCTGCTACAACCATTGAAGATTTACTCAAAAAGCTCCAAGCTTATGAGTGTTTATCTGCTACAGTTGTTTCGCAAACGCTCGGAAAAAGAAAAAGAGATATGGACGAGCAAGGAGTGGATTGCACTTTGTCTTTGTGACATTATCTAACATTTTGTTTGTTGTGTCTCAGTTATAATAAGTGGTTAGCAACCTCTGCAGGTAATATTTCCTAAATTCTACCTTTAAAATTTGACATTGGGGATAATGTCATATTTTAGTAGGGGGTAAGGGACATATTTTGCTAATTAAAAAAAAAAAAAAAATTTGTTGTGTTTTAAGCCATTTAGAAGTATTCATTCTGAACAAGGTCTGAGTAAGGGAGACTTGAGACATACCTTGTCAGTTTGATTTCTTCTTTTCAAAAAAAAAAAATAAGGTTTGCTGTGTTTTAAGCAATTTAGAAGTATTCATTCTGAACAAGGTCGGAGTAAGGGAGACTTGAGACATACCTTGTCAGTTTGATTTTAATCTTTTTATGTTTACTTGTTAATTTTTGTTTAGTATTTTAGGATTATTTAGGTTGCATGAGTTTGTTTTGTTTTGAGTCTTAGTTGTTCCTATTCTTATGTTATTAGTTCTTTTCTCTTACACATGATTCTTTCATTTGGGTTAATAGACTTACATTGAGGACAATGTAAGAATTAAGTGTGGGGGGAATGATTTAGGATTTCTTTTATTTTTGTCTACTATTTTTTTTTTTTTATGAGTCTTTATTATTATTTTTGGTGTGTTTTAGTTCCTTTTCAATACTATGATGAGATATGAATTGCATAAGTCTAAAACAGATTTATTAGTGAGAAGATTTTCATGAGAATTGAACTTGATATCAATCGTTTTATGAGCCAATGTTAATATGATATGTTGATTGAGAAAGAAGCATGTTTAGACTTAATCTGACTTGTATAATCATCCTTGTGAGTTTTTGAGCCTATAATGATTGACGCATTATACAAATCAATCTAATTTCTTTCTTGAGTGCTCTTATGATTACATGATTCTCTAGAACTTGCTTTAGACCTTGTTGAGACTATATTGATGCATGTGACAACATGAATATGATAGAGGCATTAGGATTTTTAGCCAGGGCCAAACAGCCATCCCTTATTGATGTTCCAAGAGAACACACCCCTAGTGAGCCAATTTGAGCCTACATTGAATAAGCTATTTATTTGGTAACCACAACTTACACCTAGCCTAAATATAACCCTTGTTCTAAAGATGGATTATATATTTTGAGACATATTGCAAAAAAACAAGGGATATTTTTAGTTAAAAATTTGGGTTGGAAACAAAAGATAAGTGTGGGGGAAGAAAAGAAAAGAAAAAGTCAAGAGAAAAAGAAAGGGATCATTGTCAAATACATTCCCATATTAAAAAAAAAAAAATCTTCTCTTCAACTTCTAGTTAAAGTAAAGAAAAAGATGTTACAAAGTTGGTTAGAATGATGCAAAGGCTCAACATGAATACTTAGCCTATGTTATTATGTGCTTTATAAGAGTTTTGAGAAGTTTTATTTGTATGATCTTATTATGTCTCTAAACTCTATGAACTCTTTGGAACCTTTGTGATATCTTTATCCTTTTGTTCTTTAACCACATTATAACCCTTTGGCCCCATTACAACCCTGAATAAAGACCTCTTGATTTATGAAGTTGTATGATCTAAATAGTGGAGAATAGGTGGACAAGCAAGCATATGGTAGAAGTGTTTTCATGAGATTGATTGAGTGTAAACACTTTACCACTACTTTAAAGAGTGAAAATCAAGAGAGTATCCCATGTGAGAAGTTGAGATTAAGTTTGAATATGCACTATTTTGATTGAAATATGTTATGTTAATATTGGCTTAACTCAAACTATTTACATTCAAGAAAGATTTTTTGTGAATTTCTTTAAGCTATTGATTAGTTTATAAGACTTGTTCAAAGATTGTCTCTAATGTGTATTGAAAGGATTAGGAGTAAATATTTTTAGTATATGTAGTTTATTTATATTTTAGTTTTTCAATGTTTGTGGGTATCGTTCTAGTAAACCCTCACGAGACTAAACTCGTCCACTAGGGACACCTAGGGGTTTAAAGGCTTGTGTCACATGCTAAGTGCCACCGTGATTTCCTACGAAAGTGGATTAGATTAGATTTTCTTATTTTATTTTTATTTGTTTTTGCTCGAGGACTAACAACAATCTAAGTGTGGGGGTGTGATAACTCGTATAATTATATAGTTTTTAGTTATGTTTTATTATTGTTTTGTGTCAAATACGAGTTATTATTGCTTAGTCTAATTGTGTTTATGATCTTTTATATTTTTATGTAATTTGGTGTTTTTTTACGAGTTTCTTTGAGTGATTTCAGATTACTAGGTTAAATCAACAATTAAGGGCAAATTCAGTTCAGTTCCAGTTCCGACACCTTTTTCCATATCAGCTATATCTGGAGTTTCACTGAAGCAATAAGGCTGAAAATTTAACCGTGCAAAGTTAAGAGGCATATCTAACTTTTTCATGTTTTACACTTCTTGAAACGGAGTCGTTTTCCCTAGCGAAATCGACCATCAAGTTGGCTGATGTGCAATGACATCTGTGCTGACCTGTTTTGGTATTTTGCCCATATCTTCTGATCCACATCAGCAAATGAGCTGATTCCAACGGCTATGGATCACTAACTGATAGGGGAACATTTTTCTAGAAGACCATGTGATCAGATCAAGCTTCCAATATTGACAAAATTGACCATCAAATTGGCTGATCAAAATTGTCATACAATATGACGAAAATTGTTAGAAAAATGCACCCACCTATTATACCTACCTTTGAAATTTGTAAAGCTTGTCTCTTTTCATTTAGTCCTCCAAAATGTGTATAAATAGAGGGCCTTGGATGATTGTATAAGGCATTGTACATTGGTAGGATATTAGCCATTGTAATAAAATTCTCTAAGTTTTCTTCTTCTTTTTTTTCTCTAGTTTTCTTTTTCTTTATTTTCTTCTTCTTCTTTCTTTCTTTTATTTCCTTCTTAGATTCTCTTTAATTTTATATTTATGTTTACAATGCCTATGCTAGGCTAAACTTCTATTTGTTTAAGGGTGATTTCAAAGCCCTAGACATGTTTTGTGATTGATTTTCAGATTCTATCTATCATTAATTTTCTATCAAAGTTGCTTATGTTCTTCTACAAGAATTGTTCATGATGTTGTCTTGATTTATTTAGGTGTACAACTAGATAGATCTTGATAATTATCTATTGCTAGTCTAGGAGTCTTGATCCGTGTAATTGTCTTGATTTCCTATTCATAAGTGGCAATTTGTGATTAATGATTATGGTCAAGTTTTCAATAATTGCAAAGTGGAACATAACCTAAGTTGAACAATCCGAGCTTATGTGTTTGTTGCTTAAGATCAACCTATCTTTCTCATCATAAAGCTACCATTAAATTGAATTTAGAGAGCTTATTTAGGTTGTTTAATGGTTAGAGATTAAATAGAGAGCTTGTTCTATTTAACGACAAACTAAGGAAAGATTGGGATAACAGAGCTTGTTGTTATCTACTGTTGTTAACTTTGATAGTTGGTTGATATTGATAGATCTGAAATTGATTCTTAATGATGTCTAGTGGTGGAGAATGAAACCTTAACCATATTTTTCATATTTGATTCTTCTTACTTACTTGTTTTCTTACTTTTCTAGTTTGCTTATTTTTAAAAGTATATATATTTTTATTGGCTGGTTATACCGCCTAATTTAGTATATATATTTTTATTGGCTGGTTATACCGCCTTGCATCTTATTCTTATTATTTACTTTAGTTTAAATCTGGCTTCAAAAACCCCTTTTCTTTTATTGTTTTCTTTGAACGTAAGTTATAAACTAATAACTCATACATTAAAACCCAATCCCTGAGGACTCGACCCTTGTTAATCATTATACTTACAATTGATCTTTTTAGTGCAAGGTTAAATAAGATACACTCTTTTGGGTGCATCAATAGTATTATTAGTGTTACAGAAAACATGACGATAAAGTTCAATTATATGTTGAAATTATATGATATTTTTGTATATTTGAATTATTATTATATTAAAATTTAGATTTAAATGTGGAATAAGTATAATAATATATTGTAAATGATTATTTATAATAGAATCAAATGTCAAATTAAGAATATTATTTTTTTTATTTTTTATGTTTAATTATTGTAAATATAATAAGGATAGTATTAAAAGATATTTGATATTTATAGTTAACGTGTTTCAAGTTAAATCCAATTTAAAGATATACTATTAATTATTTTTGTTAATAATACATTATTGATATAATTGTATAATAATTATAAATATACTTTTACAAATTAAAAATTAAAAATTTTTGTTTAAAATTTTTATCATTTATATATTTTTTATTTTAAATAAAATCATATAATTATAGTTTAATGTTTTTTTTTCAATTATAAATTCGGGTTTTTATGGGTTTTGGATCGAATCGATCTCGGGCTCGGATTGTAGCGGATTGGGGCTTTTACGAGTTTGGCTTTTTTCGGATTCGGGTTTTCTCGGGTTCGGGTTTTTTCGGATTCGGATTTTTTTGGATTCGGGTCTTTGACTTTTTTAGTCAATTCGGATCAGATCGGATTCGATCTCGAATCGGCTCGGGGGGTTCTCGGATTCGGACCTGCTTTGCTAGCTCTAGTCATAACGTGTCTTATCGCAGGATCCGTTTAAATGATGTTGAAAAGAAAGTGTGGGGAGAAAAAAAAAATTGTTCCTCGAAATTAAAATAAGAGGGTTTGAAAACAATATCGAAAAAGAAAATAGAGTCACCTCCGATCTTTTTTGGTTAGGTGTGATCGGTCACCTATTAAAATTGATATTAAGAAAAAATTAATTTCGAGGTATGCGCTTTAAAAACCAAAGAAAAACAAAAGCGGGTTCGGGAGTTGGTTACGTCACGGGGAAGGATTAGCACCCCCACAACGCCCGTATAAAACGGTACCTCATTGATCACGTGTTATCATGAAGTCTCGATTAAAGTCGATTTTAGCTTCGATATTTAAAAAATAATTTCCTTTTAAAAACAATCATATTCTTTGAGAATGATCCGGAATTTATTAACATAAAATTTTCTATATTTCCCGGCAGGGCCGGCAAAACATAGAAGTTTTTCTTTATTTTGAAATTCTCTGAATCACTCTCATTTTTTGAAGAAAAAAAAAGATATTCCTTTGTTAATGATAATTGATGATATCTTCAATTCAACAATCAATTATCCCAAAAAAAAAGATAATTGATGATATCTTTTCCGACAGACCCAACAGAGAACTCATGAATTATTTTAACTCGAGAACAATCTTATTTTATTAAAAACCATTATTATTTTCCATGCATTTAAAATCATTTAAAAATGATCATGGATATGCAAATTATTATTAAGATATAAATATAAGTTAAACAACATGCATAATTATCATGACATGGTGAATATTTTAATATGACATGGCAAATCTTATTATACCTTCGCAAAAGAGTTCACGACATGGCATACATGACATGGCATATATGATATGGCAAATATTATTATAACTTGGCAAAAGAATTCATGACATAGCATACATGATATGACATACATGACGTGGCAAAAGAATTTATGGAATGCATGACATGGCAAATTTTATTATGAGATAGCATACAAAAAGATCATATAGGCACCAATCATAAAATGACATCATCATAGAATATTCACATCCATTAACACATCATGATTAAGATAGCAACATGAATATCAATCATAAAATGACATTATCATGGAATATTCATGAACATAGAATTATCATGATCAAGATGGCAAATGTAGACATCAATTATCAAATGACCTCATCATGAAACATACATGAATATAGAAAATGCACACATCATCATTTTAAAATTCTTTTTCATGAATTTTTTTTGTGAAATTACATAAATGGCATGTGTCAGAAAAATATTTTCGCACTCCCCGGCAAACCCAGCAAAGCTTGGAAAATACTTCTTTCACATAACACTTATGTAATTCCGAGTAAAATGAAAATCATACTTCATAATTTCATAAACATGTGCATTGAAAGATTTTCTAACCTCCCTAGCAAACCCGGCAAAGATTAAGAAATGATTCTTGCCAAATATTTATGAAACCGGAATAGTACGTTTTTATGCTAAATTAAATAAAACATTTTTAAAATATGCAATGCATGAAAATGGAATGTGTTTCTCTCTTAAATAGAGGATATCCAAACACCTAAAAAAATATCCGACTATCTTTGAAAGAAATTTAAATTGGAATTCAAAATTGAAGGATTTCGGGCACGAATTTTTCTCGGATTACAGGGCATCCTAATGCCATTGTTTGGCATCTGGATACCTCTAAGTGAGTCTCGATGCAAATGACCTTTTCTTAAAACCGAGAGAAAATGCAATTTTTTTTTTCAAGAAAACAAGACTTGGCTAAATGGCCCTTAATGTAGGAATCAAAAACGTAAACCCATTTTGAAGCTCGTTTTAACTAATTATGACCCGATTTATCAAAACCATATTTTTTTAAAATTTGAATGACCAATGAAAACATCTAAGGAACAGCCCCTAAGAGTCTCGGACAACCCATCCCCTTGGTGAAGAAAAATCCCAACTTTTGCTAGTTTTTTTGCCACCCCAAAACCGGTTTTAGAAAACTATTTTTTACCCTTCAAAAAATATTCAAAAAAATTTGGAAAAATAACCATGGACTCGTCTAAGGATATATTAAATGAGGTTAAAACAGTTTTGTATTTGGACAATGAATTCATGGACTCAAGTTGTCTCAAAATCAGCATACCCAACTAAAACTAGTTTAGTCAAAACTATTTTTTTGACCCTTAATAAAAATTCAAAAAATTATGGAAAAATAACCACGGACCCCTCTAAGTGTGTACTAAATGAGATTAAAACAGTTTTTTATTTGAAAAGAAAAATGCATAGGAAAAATATTGCCCGAAATCAGCAACTCCAACCTTTAAAACATTGCTTTTTCCAACTAGTTTGAAATCAAGATTTTGGCTATGGACCATTGGTTGATCCTAACCAAAATGATGCTGGAAATGGTTTGTTTGAAAATATGATTTACAGCAAGCAAAAATGATTGACTCAAGGCTAGCCCCTTGGATATTAATCTGGCTATAGCCATCACTTGGTAAAAACCAAGATCATCAAGCTCAAAATCATTTTTTTCAAAGAGAAATAAGCAATATAAGAAAATGAAAATAAGAAACACAAAGTTTGGCTCAAGGCTAGCCCCTTGGATGCTAGATCCGGCTATAGTCATCACTTGGTAGGAACCAAGATCATCAAGCTCAATAACCTTTTTATTTCATTTTTTGTGTGAAAGAAAACCAAGGAAGATCATCTATCCTACCACAATAGGACAACTCACATCCAATAGCAAGCAAGAAAAATGAAGCTAACACAAGCACACCAAAAGCCCTCTAGTTTCGGCCAAAGAAAAATATGTAGGAAAAAGGTTTGCGAACTTTATTATTTGGTGAAAAAGAGATGAAGAAGAAGATTTCTTTAAAACCTTTTGAAAAACCTTAAGAAAAGAAGATAATACAAGGAATAAAGCTTGAAATAGATGGAAAATACAACGGAAAAGAAAGAATAAGGCAAGCTACCTTAGTAAACTTTCAAGATCAAGAACTTTGAACCTCTATTTTGCCTTCTTTCCTCTCTACCCTTCCTTTTCTCCTTGTGAAAATTTTTGAACCAAGATGAGTAGTGAATAGTGAGTGAATGATGTGAACGGTGAATGAAAAAAACCATCCTCCCTTGCCTATACATGTTTTGGCCGAAAATCACCTAACCTTTCTCCCCCATTCATCTTTTTTTTTAGCCACTTGGCTTCATCATGTTGCCTAGCTAATGGAAATTAATCCTTACACATTAAAATGTTACCCATTGGCTAGCCAATGACATTCTTTCTTGACGCCAAGAGTGCTCTTTCATTGGCCAAAAATGCCACCTAATGTACCATCTTTTTTAGCCATTTGGCAAATATCACATGGCTATCACATAGCTTCACATATCCTTAACCAATGAGCTTCATCCTTAGCTACTTAGAGTGCTCCTTATAGGCCAAAAATGCAAACTCATGTACTAGACAAGGTGATTCATGTCTTTTTTTTACTATCCATTTATTTATCACTATGCCATTTTGCCCTTCTAAGGATATTTTTTGCTCATCCTTTTTAATTACCAAAAGGCCTTCTTATTTGTCAAATGGTTCTTTCAAACTTTATTTAATTATAAAATTACCCCCATTTTCTTACATGGATCCGAAGGTTGGGCCTCTATACAACAAAAAATCTAATGGACTGGTTGGGCTCTTAAACTTATCCATCTTTCTTCTTTTTGGTTATGAGAAGATGGGCCACCAAAACCTACCATTTGGTCATTGAAGATGGGCTCCCATGTTTCCACCAAAATGTCATCCATTTAGAAAAATGGACCTCCACATTTCCACCAAGAATTGTCATTCCCTTTGATGAAAAATGAGCCTCTCCCTTGCTTCTTCATGTCTTGGCCAAAAACCACCATTTTCTATCATTTTTCCTCACTTCAACTTCCCTTGATCTCCTCTTGTTATTCTTTTTATTTTGTCCTCCAAGACTCCTCATAAGATGCCTAATTCGTGCCTCAAAAGATCACATTTATAAAGCTTTAAGACCCCAAGAACCGTTTCTTCCCGTACAAGTGGCAAAGAGGCAATAAAACTTCATTAAGGAAAATCCGTCAGCGCCGCGGCGCGGCGTCAAGTTCTTGACCCTTCCCATTTTGCTACTACATCTTCTTGGACTTCCTCGACCCATTTGGATTATCAAATCTTGTTCGTTTTGGGCAAGTAATATACTGTTGGAAAGCTCTTCAAATCAGCTTCAAAGGTCTAGTGGAAGTTTCTTTAAATGAAGAACTTAAAATCATGTTTTCTTAGCAACAAGTTTCGAAGGTCAAACTTGCCTTCTTGTTTAGCACAAAGAATCCGATCTTTCTGGCTCCGACATCTTCTTTCATCCTTGTTTGGGGGGGTCTGGACAAAATTAGGTGTCTACAGTTGAGAGATTTTTTTTAATATTTATAAAATGATCTTAATTAAATTAATAATTATAAATAAATATAAGTTAAACCATATTAAATTATTATTATTTATTTAATTTTTTTTCCATATTTTAATATCGTAAGTAAATGAATTTAAAGTTAAAATCGAATCACTATGACAAATTATGCAAAATATGAAATGAATTGAGATACAACACAAACACAACATGGGAAAATAATTAAAATACGACACGACACGAAAAATAACATGAACACAAACGTGTCAAAATCTATATAAAACGAATTATTAACGTGTAAAAATTTATATAAATTTATAATATTTTAAACACACAAAAAAATAACACAAACACGTCACGAACACACAAATTTTTCTCTAAATTGAATCATTATAACAAATTATGCAAAATATGTCATGAATTGAGATACGACACGAACACACAAATTTTTTTTCTAAATTGGATCACAATGAAAAACTATGCAAAATATGAAATGAATCGGACACGACACGAACGCAACATAAAAAAAATTAAAAAACAACACAAAAAATAACATGAACACTACACAAATACACGAACATGTCAAATATACATAAAATGAATTATTAACATATAAAAATTTATAATACTTTAAACACACGAAAAAATAACACTAATATTTGATCATATTTTTCTCTTTCTTTTCTTCTTTCTTTTCTTTTCTTTTTTCCTTTCTCTTTTCTTTCTTTCACTCCTGAAATAAATAAAAAAATGCCACGTGTCAATCTATGGGGAGTTTGTATAATAAAAAATATATGTATGTATAGATATAGTATATAATAATAAATATAAATAACATATTTTTATAATTTAATAATAAATATTTTAATATAAAAAAGTACGTTTTTAATAGTATAAATATTTTTAATTTTTTTAACAATAAATTTTACTATTTTATTTTTATATTGATAGAAATAAAATTCAATAATAGTTTAAATATTTTAAAAATATTAATACGAATAATGATTTAATATAATAAATAGTATTTTTTTTAAATGTTTACATTAATTTAATATTTAATATTATTTTTAAATATTTAATGATAATATTTTCAATATTTTAACAATAAATAATTTTTAATATTTTGATAGTTATGTCAATATTATTATTTGAAAAGAAAACAGATTTTTTTAAAAAATAATCAAATAACAAAATATATTTTTTTTATATAGAATCATCAAAGAATATTTCTAATTTTTTGAAAAAAATCGATAATTTTTAAAATTATTTTTGAAAATCAAATTCTGAAAATCAAATTTTGAAAAAAAAAAAAGAAACATTGCTTAAGTATTGCTATCATTATTTTTTCTCAAATTTTTGTAAAATAAAGAAAAGATCATCCTAATTTTTTTTAAAAAAGAAAAATCAAATAAGTTGACTCATGAAATTTTAAAAAAAAGATCGATATATAGTAAATCTTAGAACAAACCGAAAAGATAGCAGTTAGCACCAAAGATAGTGATGCATGTAAGCAAGATGTTTGCCAGAATTGGTCCGACGCGTCTATTACAAATTTACAATAGAAACATCCAAAAAAAAAAAAGGATCAAACTTCTTCGCATGACATCTTCAAGACGCGAACCGGTATAATAGTCAACAAAACTAGACGGTTGGACTGACCCCTCACTTTTGACCCTTACCCCCTTACTGCCTTTCATATTCATTCAATCCCTCAGAATAATCAAAGCAAAGCAAAGTATCAAGATGTCTTTTTCCTTCACTGCACTTCACACCAATCCACCAACCAAAAACTGCTTGTTTATATCTTCTTAACTCCTATTTACAGCCTATCGAATCTTAACCGTCCCCCGCCCCCATTTCATTTCTTTTCAAAGCCCCTCCTCTCTCTATCTCGTTCGTGCTTGTCTGTCTTTCTGGTTTTCCACGCACTGAATAACCATTACAAGTAAAGAAGATTGTTGGGTGATCAGTACTTCTGGTTTCTGTTTCCTGGGATAAAAATCTAAAATTTCCAGGGAAAATACTACTAATACAAAAACATTAAGACTACGTATGTATTATATTATACGGGAAGTTTGCTTTTGCTTTGCTTTTACCTTTTGGTTTCCTTGTCTTGTTGATGAAACATCTATTTTTTTTTTTTTTTGCTTTGAAATTGGAGGATAAAATGAACATTCTGTTGTTTTGTTTCGTTTCTTTCTTCTTCTCTAATATGCCATGCCCATGCCTGTCTGTCTTCACTTTCAGTAAATCTGAAATATTGCATACTCCTTTTTCCAGGGAACTCTTTGTTGTTGGTGTTTGAATAATATTTGTTCACGTTTGCGTTTCTTTTTCACCCATGGCTTGGACCAAACTGAGATCACTTTTCACTTTTCTCAATATCCACCGTATCTTGCAGGTTAGTTTCTTAATATGCTCTCTCACTACTGTTTGGAAAAGTCTTTTTCTTTTCTTCATTATTACTACTTTTTATTTATAACTGCCGACACTAGAATTGTCAGGATCATTCAGTTTTTCGGTTGATTAAAAAACATGTAAACTTTTGTAGGAATGATCATGGTTAATTAAGGATATCCTAATCTGTAACAGTATTTCTGTTTTTTTTTTTTTTTGGAGAAAAGAGGATTAATTCAAACTTGAATCCTTCCTTCAGAAACCATGAAAATAATGCTATGCAGTTTTTTTTTTTTTTTTTTCTATACTGTAAGGTGCAGATGCTGGACCCGATGGTGGTCCATAAATCTTAAATCTACGGCCGGCCAGTCCTCTTTGCTTAGACTGGAAAAGTCCTAAGAAACCAAGACTTTTCTATTGCCTCTAGAACCTTTCATGTGGGTGTAAAATCTGCTTAATCCTTTCGTTTGTCTGTTTCAAGTCATAATTATGTGGTTTATGAAGATCAAAGTAGCACAAAAAGTAAAACGACCGGCAAAGGCATATTCTTAACTGGCTTAAGTTATTGTGTTTTCCGGGCTTTGAAAACAATTTGTGGCCTTGGTAGAAACTAGAAAGTCAGATGAAATCAGGCCGCCATCGCATTTCCCGCCGGCAATGCTTAACTTCACAATAATGATTAAAGGTGGAAAGTTTATTAACCAAAGAATTGGAAGTGAAAGTGTATATGAAAATTTTGCTGATTTGCAGACATTGGTAATTAATTCCAAGTAATAAACAAGAAAGATAAACAGAAGAAAAATAATAAAAGAAATAAAAGGGAAACAATTTGATTGATATAGGATCTTAGTACGATAATGTTTCTCTTCCCAAATTTAATTATTTTCAAGCCTTCCTATGATATGTTCCCACAAATGTTTTTGGGGGAATCATTTTTTATGATTTGCCTCATTTTATTCTTTCGATTTCCCTTATTTGTTTTGCTCATTTAATTAGTTTTTTAGATTTGTATCCATTTCAAGTTCATATCAAATCATGTCAATATTGATTGGAATATCGATCAAGTCAAATGCACCCAAATTTATTAGTATATTCATACGAGCATTATTTAATTTTTACATGAATTGAGTTAAAATTTTATTTTTAATAAAATTTCACATAAATATTATTAGAGGTCTATTGATAATAAGATTGAGATATGTGATATATAAAATAAACACATATTTTTGGAATTAACTAGAAGTTTTAATTCCAATTACTTTAGTAAAAGTTTTCTCTCATAAACCGTCTAATTCTTGCGTATCCACTAGAGCTAGGACTTGGAGTTGGAGTGTGAAAACTTTAATAGTTGCTCCATAGATGAAAAAGATTAAGAAATTGTTCAAGAGTAGATCCTTAGATGTTCGTGAAGTTAGTATCGATAAATCGATCATGAGAATTTAAATTAATATCGGAGTAAATACAATATATTCGAAATGAATACTCTTGATTTTTGAGCAAAAAACTTAGATAGAATTCGTGAAGTATATATTCAACTAAAAATTATTTAATTACTATAAAAACTAAAATTAAGAAAAAAAATGAAAACATTTGGTCCAAAGTAAGTGTTACGACGTCACAATTGCCAATCCTCTCTTCCCAATTAATAAAAAAATTAAATTTAAAAAATTAGAACTAGTAGATCATACTATAAGTTTTTTTTTTTTTTTTTATCTTTAATTTCAATTTTTATTTAATTGTTTTTAATTTAAAACTTCAAGAATTTCTATTTAACTTTAGAACATGGTATGCTCATAAATTATCACCTCTCTTTTACCCTGCTCTTTATTTTCCTTTTCCTAAACGTTGATGTTATAAACTTATATTGGTACACCAAGCTGAAACTTGTCTAATCTTAGAGTTTGAACATTGTCCTGCATTTTCAGCAGCGGCGACAACAGCCACAGACGGGGAGAATTAGGGAGGTTGAGCTTGGTAGACACCCTATCAAAACACATGGAGCCAAAGTCGCAAGGGATCATTTGCATGATTGGCTAATACTGATGCTTCTTGTCGTAATAGAGGTTGTTCTATTTATCATTCATCCATTTTACCGCTTTGTTGGAAAGGATATGATGACTGACCTCAAGTATCCCATGACAGACAACACCGTGCCGGTGTGGGCTGTTCCTGTAAGTTACTACTAATATCTTTCTTGTCTACACCTGGTATGGAGTCAGAGTGATGACTCCATTGTTCTTCCCTTGGTTAATTATAACAACTTAACATGGCCAAGAATTTGTCCGAAGATGAAGGGCAAACACAAGCCAGAGTCATAATACTATTTCTATTTCATGTTGATTTCTAGATGGCATGCATTTTGCTGTTTTGCTTTTGTAAAAAAGTACTAACAGGACTCACGTCCCTCTATTTGATCAGATGTACTGTGTTTTATTGCCAATCTGTGTATTCCTTTGTGTGTATTATCGGAGGAAAGATGTCTATGATCTGCACCATAGCGTTTTAGGTAATGCCATTTTGCAGTCAAAATAGTTCTATACATAGCCAATGGAAACACATATGTTTGTTTATTTAATGACTTGACTTCTCTTCCTTCGTGTTCAAGGGAAGGCCTCTTGTTTGCTGTGTTGATTACTGCTGTTATCACTGATGCAATAAAAAATGCTGTTGGCCGGCCACGGCCAGATTTTTTCTGGCGTTGCTTTCCTGATGGAAAGGATGTAAGTTCTTTTCTTCCTGACTATCTCCTCAACGGAAAATCAATTTCTATATAGCAGGTTTTGATTGTTTTACTCAAATGAAAATGAAATGTTCTTTTGTTTTTTTGCACAATTAATTTACGTGAAAAAAAAGGCCTGTTAATGGTCAAATTTAGTCGGCAATTTCTCAAAAGTACTTCATTACTGAATAATTAGTTATAGTAATCCTTGTCTTTGTTTGTTTTTTTTCTCTTTTAGTTTTATGATGGATGGGGCAATGTTGTCTGTCATGGGAACAAAGCTGACATAAAGGAAGGACATAAGAGCTTCCCAAGCGGTCATTCATCATGTAAGCATTGCTCTCTGCTCTCTTTGTTTGTGCTACATTAGCATAACATTTTAGTTATAATTTGCAAATACTTCTGCACTTGTATTAACAAAATCTTAAAGAGACTCTGCATAACATTTGACTGAGAGTTAAAGAGATGAAAACATTAAACAATGGCAAATTATTATTCAACAATTGGAAGTGCCAAATGTCAATTTGTTTGGGTTTGCTGTGCAGGGTCTTTTGCAGGGTTAGGTTTTCTCTCACTCTACTTATCTGGAAAAATCAAAGTATTTGATCGCAAAGGACATGTAGCCAAACTCTGCATCATTTTCCTTCCTTTGCTAGCTGCATCTCTTGTTGCCATTTCTCGAGTTGATGACTATTGGCACCATTGGAATGATGTGTTTGCTGGTGGTTTCCTTGGTATGTTTTTGTATTGCATATATTTTGGGAGAAAATTAGTTTGATACATAAATAAATATTTTTTAAATTTAATTAATTTGAATTGGTTTAATTATTAATTGTTACAGGCCTTGTCGTGGCAGCATTTTGCTACCGGCAGTTCTTCCCAAACCCATATGATGATGATGGTACAAGTCTTCTTTCTCTTTAATCTTTCAAGCAGTGTTATAAATCAAATTATCAATGTTCCCTTATTGTTAGAGATTCATTATCAATGCCTCCCATTTCCTAGTCTCAAAAGGATATGAAATTTGATTTCATTATATTTCATCTGATCAGTTGGAAATGTATTTGTTCATCATTTCAGCCATTCCCTGCTAATGTTTTTGTCTCCCAAGTTCATATATAGCATGATAAAAACTATGGTTTTTTACAGCGCTTGAAGCCTCAATTTCCTCAACCTCTGGTCTATAAATTAATGAAATACTAGCATATTCATTCATCCCAACTCTGGATTTTGCACATTTAATAATTACTGCACTACACATTGAATCGAAGATGTCAACGAAATCGTCAGTAAGAAAGAAATTGTCATTAAGTTATGATCTGTAGAAAATTTTAGATTGTTCATACAAAGTATAGCGAAATCTTTGAAGTCTCTTATAAAGAAGTTGAAAAGATTTATTCATGTTTGTTTTGCCACTTCAATATCTTGGCTGAATCCATATTTATCCCAAGTTTTCTTTCTCCTTCTCACTACAGGATGGGGGCCTTATGCTTATTTTGATGCATTGCTGGAGGAGTCAAATACCAATAGAGATGCTGCTCAGACTACAAATGCACTGACTGTGCAGACAATGGAGGTTCATGTTGTCCATCAAACACTTGGATCAAATGATGGTAACTTTTCATCACCACCTTTAGATTCGGACCCAAGCTCAAGATTAGATGATATAGAATTAGGAAGGAGGTGAAGGCAGCTGCATGTATACATACAAACAAGTGTATGACAACGTTCTATGTCATATATTTTAGGTCTAGCAAGCAAATTAAATAGGATAATATTTAATCTTTGTAGTTCCATAAATACATGAGTGAGTTTTTGTTGATTTCTAGTTTTGCCTACTTCCCTACTTTGTTTAGCATACTAACACGTGTGTACATGAAACGTCTGGTTTATTCAATAGTTTTATTTGTTTGGTTTATTTCTTTAACTTTTTAAAGGTGATGTAGTAGTTGATCATAATTATATTTTTAGTACTTATAATTTCAAAAGGTATATAAGTTGGCCGAAGACATGATCTGATTGTGGTCTAGGGTGGGTCGCCCATTTCTAAAGTGACACCAAGCCTTTTTAATTGGATTAGGTTTAACCACACCTGCGTTGCACGTAAAGAATTTTAAGATTTAATAAATAGCAAAGTAAAAGAATTAGCTCACTTAACTTTATCAATTGACGTATGATTATGCATAGGAGCAAGTTGGTTTATGAATTATATAATTAAATTAATTATGTAATGATAGATACAATCACCTTATATTTTGAATTCTCTCTATTGAATAGCTTGAAGAATGCTCAACAATAATTCATGTTTGTGCTATTCCACAATCTTTTTGATCAAATTATTCATGTAATAATTAACATTACCTTAGGATCTAATTTTCATAGTGAAATTGGTAATTGATAATATTTGTTTCTAATAACACTAAATTTATACCTTGCTTAGTTTCCCAATCGAAACTTTTTCGAGTATGTGTTAATCGAGCAAAAAATTGCTCCTAGGAAAGCACCAATCAATATAATTCTCCCACAATTAGCTATTTTATAAGTTCATGAAGTTATATCCTAAATCTTAACATGATATGATTACTATAGCTAGCATTCTTGATTGAATTGGTAAGAAATTGAGACTTTCATAGATGCAAGCCAAATAGCAAAAGGGGCAAACAATATATTTTAGACACGTAATTGTATTGATATTATAATTTATAGCAAATAGTCTTCTCCAATACATGCAGTAAAGCATAATAAAACTCGTTAAAATTTTTGTACTTAAAATTAGACTAATTCAACTTCTAAATCAACTCATTTTTAGTGAAATTAAATTAGGGAAAGCATAAAAAGAACTGTTTCCACCTGATAACACAAACAAACAATTACATATATGTATATTAGTTTCTTAAAAGTTTTTGCATTAATTATGGAGGAAGTTTGGGACTTCCTACACACTTTCAATTAATTTATAAATGTTAACCACAAAACGGAATCTAAGTTTTCAAATTTCATGTGCTTTGAAAATCAACTTTTTTTTTTTCTTTTTATGTCTGTAATTAGTATATATGCCCATAAATAATAATTAAGCCTAAACTAATTAGGTTTCATTAAAGATTTGTAGTAGTCTTAAAAGAAAATAGAATTTTTTTTTAAGAAAAAATTAATAAACCATTATCAAGGATAAAATAGTTAAAAAAAATTAATAAATTCATTATTAAGGATAAAATAATTAAATTTTAACAGTAAGTATACAATAATTAATTATAAAAATTAGCAATGTATAGTAATATTATTTATTTAAAATTTGTATTTGAAAATAAAAATGATGAATTCAAATTGAAGACCCACGAATCAAAAATGGATCTTTAATGCTGATTGTAACATAAACAAACAAATATTATAACATCAATTATCTTATGGTTTGAATCCCAGCATTTGCAATCCCCTTTTTTTTTAATTTCAGATTACGACCTCATTTGTACAAAAAAAAAAAGTTCAAGTCTCAACACAAAGAACTTCAAATCATAAAAGCATTTTTTGACCGAGTAATCATCAGCCAACCAAAGAAATATGTGGACTGAATTTTCTTTTCAGCTTATTCGATAATATATATTTGTCAAAAAGTGTTGGCCAGAACTATTCAAGGATAAGAATTAGGCCTAAAAGGAAAAGATGCAAATAATTGGGCTTAAAATAATTAGGATTAATTAATGATTTGTAGTAGCATATAAGAAAATTAGATTTTTATTAAAAGAATTAATAAATCATTATCAAGGATAAAATTGTTAAGAAAATTAATAAATCATTATTAATGATTTCTTGTAGCCTATAAAAAAGTAGACTTTTTATTAAAAAAATTAATAAATCATTATCAATGATAAAATAGTTTAAACAATTAGTAAATCATTATTAAGGATAAAATAATTAAATTTTAGTATTAAGGATAAAATAGTTAATTTTAAAAATTAGCAAGGGTATATATGTTAAAATAATTAAATTTCAGCATTAAGGATAAAATAGTTAAAATTATTATTAAGAATAAAATAATTAAATGTTAGTATTAAGGATAAAATAGTTAACTTTAAAAATTAGCAAGGGTATAAATGTCAAAATAATTAAATTTCAGCATTAAGGTGTACACATAAATTTCGTGTAAAAAATATGACAAAAAAAAATTTTGGAGTCAAATAATAATTTTATTTATCAAAAGTTGAAAGTTATAATCTCTGGGAATTTTTAAAGATAAAGAAAATCATTTGATTTTTTTCTTCGCAGGGAAACTTTACTTTAAGAGTTTTTTGACTTGTTCTTAAAATTTGTTTCAAGGGTCTTGATAACTTGATCTTGAAATTTGTCAAATAATAATTTTATTTATCAAAAGTTGAAAGTTCCAATCTTTGAGAATTCTTAAAGATAAAGAAAATCCTTTGATTCTTTTCTTCGTAGGGAAACTTTGCTTCAAGCGTCTTTTGACTTAATTTGTTTCAAGGGTCTTGATGATTTGATCTTGAAATTTGTTTCAAGAGTCTTGAAAGACTTGATCTTGAATAAGGTTTGCTCCAAGAATCTTTAAGAGTGAAATTTACTTCAAGGGTTTTTGAGACTTGATCTTGGAATTTGTTTCAATTTAATCCAAAATTTAAGGAATATTAAAAATTTTGAAAATTTGTCCCAAATTTAGAAATTCTTAAAATTGTTGAAATTTGATCTCAATTTAGGGATTCTTGAATCTTCAGGCTATCTTGATCCCAATTTAGGGATTCTTGGATCTTCAGACTATTTTCAGGCTTTATTTAGATCTTCCTTCTTAAACTTGATTGATGGAATTATCCAAATTATTTTCAGGCTTTTTTACCTAAATTGTGCTCCACCGGGTTTCAATGGATCTTGTTGATTTTATTTTGAACACACGTAGCTTGCTTCAAGGGTTTTCGAGATTGGATTTGAGCAAACAAAATTTATCCTTTTTCTTCAATTCTTGAGAGCCTGATTCTTGGGACTTTGAAAAGGCTTGGAATCTTCAAAATATTTTTCTTCTCTTGAGGCTTATGAATTGTGTTGAATGGCTTAGGGGATGTCCCTATTTATAGTGCTAGCTTGCTATGTGAGATAGAGTTCTTAAAAGATTTAAACTCTTTGCAAATGAGTTTGAAAAGAACTTTAATTGGATGACCCATGATATCTTGCTATTTGATTGGCCAAAATTATGAATTTATCTTTAAATTATTTTTTGTTTAATTTAAAAATAAATTTAATGACGCATAGTTGACTTTAATTAGATAAAAATTCCTTAATTAAAAGAAATTTCATTTGACATGTGTCGATTTATAATTGGCCAAAAATTTCTCATTCTACATAAGGATAAAATAATTAATTTTAAAAATTAGTAAGGATATACATGTCGTTCATTATTTGTAATTTTGGAGTTAGTACTTATATATATATATATATATATATATATATATAGTTTTAGTTATACGTTTGTTGCACTTAAATGATTTAAGATGTTAATATTATGAAAAATTTATTTTTTAAAAATATTTTTATAAAAAGGAATAATCTCATGTACATATTTTATATTTTTATTTGTGTATTATTTTAAATGTATATCATATAATTTTAGCTATAATAAAGTATGTATAATACTTTTAGATTTAAAAGATATTGCTTACTTAAAATAAATTAGTTGTTATTATCAAAAACTTTAAAAAGTGAAATATTTGTACTTTTATCAATTTTTTACTCATTGTAATTATTTTAAAAAATATAAAATATTGTATAAAAAACCTCATATTTTCTACAGTTATAAGCTATATATTTGTGTGATTCTCAGTATAATATATTATGACTTAAAGCATGATTCATCTAAAATAAAATTTAAAATTCCCTAATATTTTTTTATCCATTACTTTTCAACATACTTAATTCAATATTGATCACTTGTGTATAGAATAATTCTAATACCGAATATGATAATGTGAATCATGATTTGCTAAGTTTCCAATTAGTTAACATTTAAAATACAAAGACATGAAACATATGTAAGTAAAAAAGAAGATGTATTTTCAAGAAAAATACCAAAACTAAATAAATATAATATTTAAAATAAAATTTTCATTATAGAAAAAAAATACTATTCGAAAATAATATAAGTAAATTTTGATTATTAATTAAGAAAAACAACTATCAATTAATAAAAAAATTTAAGTTTGAAACCTAATTTTTTAGTCATTAATTATAAAATATTAATTTATAAGCACATTCTAAAAAAAAAAAAAAGGTTCCAAGCAATTAAGAAATGAAAAAAATAATAATTCCATTTGAACTTATAAGTATTAGATATTCAAAAAGAATTAATTATAAGTGGTAGAATATTATTTTATCATCGACAAATTACTATATTATAATAAGTCATTTTATCAATATAAAAATTAATTGTGTTTGTTTATATATTTATGTGTGATTTACTAATAACTTTAATATCAAATCTTAATCAATTAAAAGATATGATCAAATATACAAATCATATGCATAACTTATGCAAATATATTATAATAGGAGTATGCGTATCACACGTGAACATAAGTGTATACCTCATCTTAAATAAAATAGTTATATATATATATATATGTATTTTTGTAAAATATAATACTTTTTTTAAATTAACTTTGTGATGCACTAAAAATAGTGTATTTATTTAACCTTGCACTTAAAAAGAGTCAATTGTAAAGTATAGTGATTAGCATGAGTCGAGTCCACATGGATTGAGTTTTAGTTTATAAATCACTAGTTTAAAACTTAAATTAAAAAAAAAAACAAAAGTTAAAGGGGGGTTTTGAAATCAGTTTAAACTTAAGCAAACAATAAAAATAAGAAAGCAAGTGAATAAGAAGTAATCAGATATGAGAAATATGGCTAAAGGTTCATTCTCCACCAGTAGACATCATTAAGAATCAAATTTAGACCTATCAATATCAATTATCTATCAAAGCTTACAACCGTAGATAACAACCTCCCGTGTTACCCCAATCCTTCCTTAAGTTGTAGTTAAATAGGACAAACGCCACTACTTAATCTCTAACTATCAAATAACTTAAGATAAACATCTATAGATTCAAAGTGATAGCAGCTTTAAGATGAGAAAGATAAGTTGATCTAAGCAATAAACACATAAACATGGATTTATTCAACTTAGGTTATGTTCCACTTCATAATTCATGAAAACCCAAAATAATCATGAATTATAAATTGCTACTATTGAATAAGAAATCAAGACAAGCTATGTATCGAGTTTCTTAAACTAGCATTAGATAATTATCAAGATATATCTAGTATGCATCCTAAACAAATCAAGACAAAAATCATCAGCAATTCATGTAGAATAAAATAAACAACTTTGATAGAAAACTAATGATAGAATCTGAAAATCAATTACATAACATGTCTAGGAGTTTGAAATCATCCTTAACCAAAGAAAAGTTTAGCCTTGCATATGCATTGTTAAGATAAACATGAAATTAAAGATAAAATAAGAAGAAAACTAGAAGAATAGAGAAGAAGAATATTGGTTATTCAGCCTCTTGCTCTCTCAATCTCTCTAAGAAAAAAAAAATCAGAAGACTCTTGCTTGGAATGTGTGTAGTTCGGCAGCCCTCCTTGGTCTCTTTATATAGGCATCCCTTATGTCTTGTGCATCAAGTAGCATTTAATGTGATCTTGCAATTAAGAACATTTAATGCTTGAGTGGCTGCCAAGGAAATAACATAAGATAGACGGTTAGGGTTTATAAAGTTAAAGAAGACCTGACTAGGGTTTTAATGTGTGGGGCTGGTGGCTAGGTCTATTTAAATGAAGGCTGGCGGCTTGGGTGTTTTAAATGGGGTTGAAGCGGCTCCAAGGGGTTTTAAAGACTAGCAAGCGGCTCCTAGGTATTTAAAAGGTTGGACAAGCGGCTTGGTAGGGTTAAAAGGTTAAGTGGCTAGCTAGGTGCTCTTTTGATGAGGTTTAGGTCAGGTTTAGCCATCTAGGGTCTCCTTTGAAGAGTGAGCAGCCTTCTTTAATACTTGATATCTCCAAATTTGTCCAAATTAATGCTTTTAACTCCATAGCCTCCATTGCCTTCCAAATCACATACAAAACACAAAACCTAGTAAAATGTCAAAGAACTTAAGAATTAAAGCACAAAGTATAAGGAATGATATATGAAAATGTATGAATTTAATCACTTATCAAATTCCCCTACACTTAATCTTTTGCTAGTCCTCGAGCAAAACAAAAATAGACACAAGGTAAGACAACTAATTTAGTCCACTTTCAATAAAACCTATAGACAATCTTTGAACAAGTCTTATAAACTAATCAATAGCGTAAAGAGTTTCACAAAAAATCATGCTTGATAGTAAAAGGTTTGAGTTAAGCTAATATTAACATAACATATCTCAATCAAAATAGGGCATGTTCAAACTTAATCTCAACTTCTCACATGGGATAATCTCATGATTTTCACTCTTTAAAGTAGTGGTAAAGTGTTTACACTCAATCAAGCTCATGAAAATAATTCTACCATATGCTTGCTTGTTCACCTATTCTCCACTACTTAGATCATGCAACTTCATGAATCAAGAGGTCTTTTATTCAATGTTGTAATGGGGCCAAGGGTTTATAATGTGGTTAAAGAATAAAAGGAAAAGGATATTACAAATGTTCCAAGGATTTCATAGAGTTTAGAGACATACTAAGATTCATACAAAAAAAACTTCTCAAAACTCTTTACAAAGCACATGATACATAGGCCGAGTATTCATGTTGAACATTTTCTTCATTCTAAAAAGCTTTGTAACATCTTTTTCTTTTTCCACAAGTTCAGGAGATGATTCATATTTTTTTTCCTTTTCTGTTTCATTTTTTTTTCATATGGGAATGTATTTGGCAATATTCCATTTTTTTTCTCTTGACTTTTCTTTTCTTTCCCCCACACTTATTTCTTGTTTCTAACCCAAATTTTCAATAGATTTTCCTTGTCTTTGCAATATGTCTCAAAACATGCTAATTCATCTTTGCAATATGTCTTTGCAATAAGTATATTTAGGTTAGGGACAAGATGTAGTTACCAAAGAAATAGCTTATTCAATGTATGCTCAAATTGGTTCACTAAGGGGGATGTTCTCTTGGAACATCACTAAGGGATAGCTGTTTGGCCCTGGTTATAATCCTAATGCCTCTATCATATCCATATTGTCACATGCATCAATATAGTCTCAAAAAGGTTTAAAGCAAGTTCTACAAAATCATGTAATCATAAAAGCACACAAGAAATAAATTAGATTAATATGTATAATGCATCAATCATATAGGCTCAAAAACACACAATGATGATTATAAAAGTCAGATTTAAGTCTAAACATGCTTCTTTCTCAATCAACATATCATATTAACAATAGCTCATGAAAAATAGTAATGTCAAGCTTAATTCTCATGAAAATCTTACTACTAATGATCAGTTTTAGATCTATGCAATTCATATCTTATCATGGTTTTGAAAGTAACCAAAACACACCAAAAAAAACTAAAAAGACTCAAAAACAAAACATACTAAAGGAAATCCTAAATTATTTTCCCCCACACTTAATTTTACATTGTCCTCAATGTAATGCTATTATCACCAATGCACGAATCACGTGCAAAAGAAAAGAACTAATAAACAAACAAACTAAAGAAAAACAATAAAGGATAGAATGATGGAGAGTAAGGAATAGAAAATCTTATTATAATACGTGCTCTCCATCCTTTTCGGTTTCCTTCCAAGAAGCGCTTAGTTTATTGCCCTCAGCCCCACTTAGACCCATGCCTTCATTATTCAACATAATTTGGCTCATAAAGTGGTAACTCCTATATATCTAGCAGTGGAGAGTTCTCATATTAAGGTTTTAGCCTATGTCCATTCACCTTGAAAGCATTACCTGTTTTTGGATTCTTAATTTCAACCGCACCATGAGTAAAAACATTAGTAATAACAAAAGGTCCAATCCATCTAGAACACAACTTACCAGGAAATAACTTAAAGCGAGAATAGAAAAGAAGAACTTTTTGTCCAACAACAAAATTCTTTCTTAAAATCATCTTATCATGAAAAGCCTTAGTCTTTTCCTTTTTAAATCCTAGAATTCTCATAAGAATCATTCCTTATCTCCTCTAATTCTTGTAGGTCTAGTTTTTTTTGCTTACCTGCCTCATCCATCTCCATGTTACATTATTTGACAGCCTAATATGCTTTATGTTCTAATTCAACTGGAAGATGACAAGGCTTACCATAAACAAGACGATAAGGAGACATACCAATGGGTGTCTTGTATTGTCACACCCCAAATTCAGGGCATGTGACTGGCTAGAGACAATGTATTCGAAGCCTGAATAAACTCATTAAACTAAATCAAACAAAATTTTGGCATAATCTCGCCCTACATGGGGGTTTGCCGCTCAATCATCAACATTCACAATGTAATAATTTATCAACACATGACATCTCGGTTTGGACACCTTCGATAGGGAGTAACCAAAATGCCCCGCAGCAGACTCAACCTTTCTGACATCTTATATACAAACATAAATTTATATTATATTATAACAAAATGAACATCTCCATCTCATACCAGGCCTCTAAGATCGATATACGTCATACATCACCGAATTACATCCGTTTACAAAATATAAAGTACATATTCAACATACACAAAATGCAGAGGACCCATGATACCCTAGTGACTGCAAAAATATACCCCACTATCGCCACTGCTTACCACGTCCTGGGTCAAACTGCTCACCACAAGCATGTGAGCAGCTAGCTATCCAAAATCTGGGAAGAGCTGGGTCTATTAGAATCTGAAAAAAAATGAAAATAAACGAAGTGAGTCGAAAAACTCAGTGAGCATAAGGTAACTAGGAAGAGTACTTGGAAATTTCGTGCTTCCTTTCTTAACCATTAAAGCATAAACATGACATATCAAGTATGACTAATTAACAGAAAAGTAATATTTAAAAATTGTTCCAGGACTTATAAAAATTATTTGTCCCATATGAAATTTCTATGCTGAGTGCTGAATATAAATAGGCCATTGGCCAACCTAAATCGGTAGCCAAAAATATTTAACAATCGATTTTACGTGTATACCTCCACAATTATTAATTAAGAATTTCTCATGTCTATATTATCAAAACATCCCGGACTTATACCAGTCCTTAATATTTGTCATCCTGGACTATCTTGTCCATATCATCCCGGACTCATCTTGTCAATACAATAATAGCATCCCGGGCTTCACCTTGTCCGTACAATAATAGCATCCCGGACATTACCCTATCCGTACAATAATAGCATCCCGGACATCACCTTGTCCGTACAATAATAGCATGATATATTAATTCTCTTATATCATGGAGTAATATATATATATATATACTATGCTAGGAAACAATCTCTACACTTACATATTTCTATTTATGATTTTCAAAGCATTACAGTTTCACTTAGATTTTTTATCAAACAACTTATGTGCATAACCTTTTAATCTAAAATATCTAACTACCCTTAAATACTCAACCATCCTATACAATATCATTCATTATTATTCAACTCCACACTTACGCCTTTGATCCGCGTAAGGTTCGAAACTTACCATTTTCGCAATCCGAGCAATCTTTCGTGTTTCAATATTCCATATCAATCAACAATGCATATAAAACAACAACTACCTCCTAGATTAACCTAAATACTCACTATGTTAGTCCGAGTGTTAAAGCGGCACTTTCGTGGCTTTGTCGCGATCCCAGGCGAACTCTGCATTATGAGTACCTATGGCATCATCAGGATATTTTGTGAATATATCTCAACTACGGGACATTCAAATTCTAACTATTTATTCTAGTTAGCTGCTATTCAAAATTTTCAAACTTAAGAAATTTTACAAATAAATTCCTACACTTAGCTTGAGTCAAAATTCGGAGCAACAATCAACTGGAAAGTTGCTCACACAATAACAACGAAGCTAATGGTGGCCTCGAACAACCAAGAAAGGTGGTGGCACCACCTCATGGGCAAGCTAGGGTTTTAGCCAAGCTTGTTTTAGCCTCTAAATTTGATTCAAAGCTATCCGATACTAATTTACGATTTAAGGAGGCGGAGGAACACCTCCAGTAACGGAAAAAATGGTGGCAACATGGTGGTTCACCACCACCAATTTTCAGCCAAAATGATTTATCATAGATAGAGACAAATTCTTCAAAATCTAATATCAAAATCAAGCTTAGAACATGAAATTACCCATGGGTTAGTGAAATCCTTGCAAAATTTGGTGATTTCCTTGAAATTTGGAGGAGAGAGAAAGCTTTAGTAAGCTTTAATGAAGTTTTTGGTGAGAAAATACCTAAGGCATAAAGAGTAAGAAGAAGAACTGGTATCTTCTTATTTTGGCTGAAAATTTATGGGAAATTATCCCATGTTCTTAATCTTGCCTAAACTTGGTCAAAAGAGTTGACCAACTTTGACTTTTTGCACATGCCCTACAGAACGTGATCTTCGGGATTTCGTTTTTCATTTTTTCTCAACATATTCATGTTTCCTGGGTGTTAAAACATCTATCCATGTGTTCGGATCGATAACAAGAATTTTTGAACTACGTTTTTTCGGAAAAGTACGACAACGTCACAATTTTCAAATTTTATCGATTCTAGTCTCGTTTTTTTTGTTCTAATGCCAAATATTTGATGCAAATGTCCTATTAACATATTATATAGTCAAAAAGTCCATTTATACCATTTCTTGGACTAAAAATGACCAAAATACCCCTAATGCATATTTTTTTGAATTTGATGCCGATTGTTGTTCTGATAATAGGTATAGGTTCTATATCGTATATTATCATCATATCCACTCAATTTATCATATTTTATGGACTTTTCCCCTTCCCGATTTTAGTCTGAATTTTTAAACTACTTTAGGGTCAAATCGCTTAACCACCTGATTTAACCTCCAATTCTATAATCTATCATAAAACATGTATACCACATGATAGCCCGTCCTTCCTAATGGCTTTTACATGTGTAGTTCCGAGCCATCAGAATGTTATAGGAGACCCGAGTTATCTCTAGCTTACGAGGGTCTCACAATTCTCTCCCCTTTATAAAATTCGTCCTCGAATTTTACATAAAATTAACCTATAAAGAATTACCTCATGTTTAAAATAAATGGGGTACTGCTGTCTCATCTCATCCTCAAGCTCCCATGTAGCCTCCTGCGTATTGTGATACCGCCACACAACTTTAACTGTAGGAACTTCCTTGGACCGCATCTTTCGCACTTGACGATCTACTATGGCTATGGGTTCCTCAATATATGTTAACCGGGAGTCTATCTGTGTTGCCTGTGGCTGTAAAACATGTGAATCATCTGGAATGTATTTTCGCAACATAGACACATGGAATATAGGGTGTACATAGCTCAAGTCTGGAGGTAACGTTAACTCATATCCTACCGCACCTTTACGGCTCAATATCTGGAATGGTCCAATGTACCTTGGACTCAACTTACCTCGTCTCCCGAATCTCATAACCCCCTTGAAAGGTGAAACTTTTAGGAACACATAATCTCCAACATGAAACTCTAACTCACGTCTCCGATTATCAGCATGGGCCTTTTGTCGATTTTGGGCAGCCATCAACTTCTCTCTTATTATTCCAACCTTTTGCACTGCATCTTGCACAATATCTGGACCAAGTAGCCGATACTCGCCTGCCTCAAACCAACCAACAGGTGATCTACACTTCCGACCATATAGTGCCTCAAATGGTGCCATCTGTATACTGCTGTGATAACTGTTGTTATAAGCGAACTCAATCAAAGTTAAATGATCATCCCAATTCCCTTCAAAATCTAATACACAGGTCCACAACATATCCTTAAGGGTCTGTATGTTCCTCTCGGACTGTCCATCTGTCTGGGGTTGAAAAGCAGTGCTAAACCATAATTACGTATCGAGGGCCTCCTGGAATGATCTCCAAAATCTCACTGTAAACTGCGAACCTCTATCTGATATAATCGATAATCGTACACCATGTAAAGGCATAATTCAATCCAAATAAAGCTTAGCATACTTATTAGCTGGATAAGTAGTTTTCACCGGAATAAAATATGCCGACTTAGTCAATCTGTCGACAATCACCCAAATAGAATCATATCCTGTCTTAGTTTTAGGCAAAACAGTTACAAAATCCATGGTAACATGATCCCATTTCCACTCTGGCACTTCAAGGCTCTGTAATGGACCAGCTGGTCTCAAATGTTCATTCTTTACTTGCTGACATATTAGGCATTTAGCCACATAATCTGGTATATCATGTTTCATGCCTTGCCACCAGTAGAACTGCTTAAGATCATGGTACATCTTGGTAGCACCAGGATGTATCGTATATGATGAATTATGTGCTGCATCAAGGATCTTACCACGAATTCCCTCTACCTCAGGAACTACCAATCGACTATGGAAACAGAGAGTTCCCTCTTCATCTACCTGAAATCCATCGTCCTTACCCTGTTTCACACCAGTTATAGTCTCAGTACAAAAAACATTGACATGCTGCCTTGCTTTAACTTCCTCTACTAAGGAGGATCTAACCTATACATGTGCAATACGTCCACCAGTCCCGATAAAACTCAAGGTAACACCTATTCTCAAACAATCCTGAATAGCCTTAGCCAACGGTCTCTTCTCTAAGGACAAGTGAGCCATGCTTCCCATAGATTTACGGCTCAAAGCTTAGCAACCATGTTGGCTTTACCTGGATGATAAAGGATAGTGTAGTCGTAATCCTTGAGTAACTCCAACCACCGCCTCTGTCTTAAATTTAACTCCTGTTGATCAAAAATATATTTTAAACTCTTGTGATCGGTGTATATCTCACATGACTGGCCATATAAGTAATGTCGCCATATCTTTAATGCAAAGATAATGGCTGCTAACTCCAAATCATGTGTAGGATAATTCTGCTCATGCTTTTTCAACTTCCTTGAGGCATATGCTATAACCTTGCCACCTTGCATTAACACACATCCCAATCCAACCCTGGATGCATCACAATATACAACATATCCACCGAATCCCGCCGGTAATGTCAAAACTGGAGCAGTACTCAAACGTTCCTTGAGCTCTAGAAAGCTCCTCTCACATTCGTTTGACCACTCAAACTTGACATCCTTCTAGGTAAGTCTAGTCAATGGAGCTACCAATTTCGAAAAATTCTCAACAAACATCCTGTAATACCCTGCCAGCCCCAAGAAACTCCGAATCTCAGTAACGGTGGTAGGCCTTTTCCAGTCACGCACTGTCTCCATCTTTTTAGGGTCCACACTAATACCTTCCTTGGATACAATATGTCCAAGGAATCCTACACTACTCAACCAGAACTCGTACTTTGAAAACTTAGCATATAACTGGTGTGTTCTCAAGGTCTCAAGCACCACCCTAAGATGCTGGCTATGATCATCCTCAGTCCGTGAATACACCAAGATATCATCAATAAACACTATCACAAAGTGATCTAAATAGGGTTTAAACACCCTTTTCATTAGATCCATAAAAGCTGCAGGGGCGCTAGTCAGTCCAAAAACATTACAAGAAACTCATTGTGCCCATAACACGTACGGAAAGCAGTCTTAGGCACATCTTCCCTCCCAATACGGAGCTGATGATAACCTGATCGAAGATCAATCTTAGAAAAACAACTAGCTTGCTGCAACTGATCAAACAAATCATCAATCCTCGGCAGTGGGTACTTATTTTTAATAGTCACCTTATTAAGTTGCCTATAGTCAATACATAGCCGCAGGGATCCATCTTTTTTCTTAATAAACAATACCGTAGCACCCCAGGGTGAAGTACTCAGGCGTATGAATCGCTTGTCCAATAAATCCTGCAGTTGTACTTTCAATTCCCTCAACTCAAGGGGAGCCATACGGTAAGGGGAAATTGAAATAGGCTGGGTTCCTGGCAACACATCCATACAGAACACAATCTCTTGCTCAGGTGGAAGTTCGGGTAACTCCTCTAGAAATACATCTGTAAACTCAGATACTACTGGTACCTTATCCAAATCTGGAACCTTGCCTTCAATATCTTACACATAGGCTAAATAGCCCTGACAGCCACTGTTTAACAACTTCTCAGCTTTTAAGACCGATATCGTTCTTATTGTATTCATACTCCCATCTCCCTAATATTTTAAAAGCAATTTCCCTGGTACCTGGAAGGTAATAACCTTCTCGAAACAATCTAACACAGCATAATTGGCAGTTAGCCAATCCATGCCCAATATCACATCAAATTCTAGTATATCTAGTATCGCTAGATCGGCTATGAACACCTCCCCGGCAATCTCAATATCACACCCTTTCAAAACTCGACTAACTACATACTCTACCCCGATAGGTGCTGAAACTAGCAAAGGTTCATTTAACTCACTAACATCTCTGAGTAAAATATCCACAAACTGCGAGCAAATAAATGAATGGGTAGCACACGGATCAAATAAAGCATGTGCAGGCTGTAAACAAACCATAATAATACCTGTCACAACTGCATTGGATGCCTGGGCATCCCTAGGTGTCAGTGTAAAAACTCGAGCCTGCCCCCTGCCGCCTGACGTCTGTCCCCTATTGGTAGGTTGCTCTCCCGGCCCTGAGTACCTCTACCAACCTACTGTGCGACTGATCCTGCTGACTGCCCTGGTGCAGCTGTAGCTGGGAGTGGAGCTACCACTGATGGAAGTGAGCCAGAACCCGATGGGCAGTCTCTCCTCATGTGCCCCAATTTATCGCATCTAAAACATAAATCTGACCTCCAACATACGCCTCTATGTCGGCGTCCACAAATCTGACATAATGGGGTAGAAGCTCCCCTAGTAGTAGTAGTAGCTGGTGTACTCTGAGGGCGACCACCAGGTCTATGCTGACTGTTCTGACCCCCGTCCCTCTGTACACCACTAGTAGATGCCTCTCCTCTAGAAACGATACCACCAACTGGCCCCGATAACCCTATCGTCCTAGAACCCTGTCCACCAAATCTGGGCCTCTTTTGTGGGCCCATATCACTCTGCCTATCTCGGGCTCGCTGCTCGAACCTCAGAGTAGAATTTAGTACCTCAGCATATGTAGATGTCTCTGTCAGCTGAACTGACCTAAACAAATACTCCCGAAGACCATCCAAAAACCTCTTAGCTCTATCATACTCGTTGGATACCAACTGTGGTGCATATACAGAAAGATCAGAAAATCAAATATCATAATCAGTCACAATCATGGTCTCTGTCTGCTTGAGCTGCTCGAATTCGTGAGCCCTAGCCTCGCCAACACTCTGTGGTAAGAACCTACAAAGAAACTCAGTACAAAATTCAGGCCACGCTAATAGAGGATCAGTAGCTCGTCGTCTCTTAAGAAAGATCGTATACCACGTCCCAGCTATACTCCTAAGCTGGAAACTGACTAACTCCACAGATCGAACCGGAGAACATCCCAATGATATGAACAATCTACTGCATTGATCCAAAAAGTCATTGGGATCTGCATTAGCATCATTCCCTGTAAACAAAGGTGGTTGATTTTTCTTAAACTCAGATAACAAAACCTGAAGGTATCCCTCTGGTCGGCCCTGCTCTGACTCTACCGGTGCAGTTGCTGGCTGTGGCTGTGCCTGATCTAGTTTCCTCTGTTGCTGATAACTCGTATAATTATATAGTTTTTAGTTATGTTTTATTATTGTTTTGTGTCAAATACGAGTTATTATTGTTTAGTCTAATTGTGTTTATGATCTTTTATATTTTTATGTAATTTGGTGTTTTTCATGAGTTTATTTGAGTGATTTCAGATTACTAGAATTAAGGGCAAATCCAGTTCAGTTCCAGTTCCGACACCTTTTGCCATATCAGCTATATCTGGAGTTTCACTGAAGCAATAAGGCTGAAATTTTAACCCTGCAAATTTAAGAGGCATATCTATCTTTTTCATGTTTTACACTTCTTGAAACGGAGTCTTTTTCCCTAGCGAAATCGACCATCAAGTTGGCTGATGTGCAATGACGTCTGTGCTGACCAGTTTTGGTATTTTGACCATATCTTCTGATCCACATCAGCAAATGAGCTGATTCCAACGGCTATGGATCACTAACTGATATGGGAACATTTTTATAGAAGACCATGTGATCAGATCAAGCCTCTAATATTGACAAAATCGACCATCAAATTGGCTGATCAAAATTGTCATACAATATGACGAAAATTGTTAGAAAAATGCACCCACCTATTATACCTACCTTTGAAATTTGTAAAGCTTGTCTCTTGTCATTTAGCCCTCCAAAATGTGTATAAATAGAGGGCCTTGGATGATTGTAGAGGATCATATTGTACATTGGTAGGATATTAGCCATTGTAATAAAATTCTCTAAGTTTTCTTCTTCTTTCTTTTTTCTAGTTTTCTTTTTCTTTATTTTCTTCTTCTTCTTTCTTTCTTTTATTTCCCTCTTAGATTCTCTTTAATTTTATGTTTATGTTTACAATGCCTATGCTAGGCTAAACTTCTATTTGGTTAAGGGTGATTTCAAAGCCCTAGACATGTTTTGTGATTGATTTTCAGATTCTATCTATCATTAATTTTCTATCAAAGTTGCTTATGTTCTTCTACAAGAATTGTTCATGATGTTGTCTTGATTTATTTAGGTGTACAACTAGATAGATCTTGATAATTATCTATTGCTAGTTTAGGAATCTTGATCCGTGTAATTGTCTTGATTTCCTATTCATAAGTGGCAATTTGTGATTAATGATTATGGTCAAGTTTTCAATAATTGCAAAGTGGAACATAACCTAAGTTGAACAATCCGAGCTTATGTGTTTGTTGCTTAGATCAACCTATCTTTCTCATCATAAAGCTGCCATTAAATTGAATTTAGAGAGCTTATTCTAGGTTGTTTAATGGTTAGAGATTAAATAGAGAGCTTGTTCTATTTAACGACAAACTAAGGAAAGATTGGGATAACAGAGCTTGTTGTTATCTACGGTTGTTAACTTTGATAGTTGGTTGATATTGATAGATCTGAAATTGATTCTTAATGATGTCTAGTGGTGGAGAATGAAACCTTAACCATATTTTTCATATTTGATTCTTCTTACTTACTTGTTTTCTTACTTTTCTAGTTTGCTTATTTTTAAAAGTATATTTATTTTTATTGGCTGGTTATACCGCCTAATTTGTATATTAACTTTGTTTTATTTTTATTGGCTGGTTATACCGCCTAATTTAGTATGTATATTTTTATTGGCTGGTTATACCGCCTAATTTAGTATATATATTTTTATTGGCTGGTTATACCGCCTTGCATCTTATTCTTATTATTTACTTTAGTTTAAATCTGGCTTCAAAAACCCCTTTTCTTTTATTGTTCTTGAATTTAAGTTTTAAACTATTAACTTATAAACTAAAACCCAATCCCTGAGGACTCGACCCTTGCTAACTACTATACTTACAATTTATCTTTTTAGTGCAAGGTTAAATAAGATACACTCTTTTGGGTGCATCAAATTTTTGGCGCCGTTGCCGGGGATTGTTTTTTTTAGTTTATTTGTTACTTGGTTTATTCTTATTTTCAGTTCTAATGATATTTATTTTCTTGTACATACGGGTTTTTCTTATCAAATTTTGAAAAAAAAAAAAAAACGATGGAATTGAGCAATCTAACACTTGAAGAGTTGGTGGCATACATGAACATAGAGAATCAACAAGCCAAGCTCACCTCCCCAGTTCAACAATTGGCCATGGGAGGATGTCAAGGCCATCAAGTGTTCCAAGACCAACAGTATGATCATTACTCAAACACTTACCATGAGGGATGGTGGGATCATACTAATTATGGCTACTCGAAAAATTACCAAGAAGTAGATCCTTATGCCAATTACACTCATCCATCTAGCTTCAATCAATCATGGTCTCAAGAACCAGATCTTTTTCAACCACCACATATGATTCAAAACTCAGGTACTTATTTAGAAGATCTTGTACATTCTCTTGTTATTGATACTTTGCAATTTCAACAGGAAACAAGGGCAAGCATCCAGAGTTTGGAAAGGCAAATGAGCCTATTGGCTAGTAGTATGGTGGAATTAGTAGCAGAAAGATCTCTAGCACTCCCTTCCCAAACGGTGATTAACCCAAAGGAGAATGCTACTATTGTGACCTTGAGAAATGAGGAACAAGATGAGGATGAGACAAAACCAAAGATGGATTCACTTCTTGAGGATAATGAAGCCACCATTCAAAAGGAGAGTACTTTGACACCTCAGGTAGCTTTTAAGGTTCTTATTTCTCCTAATGTTCCTTCTCCACTTTTTCCTAGCAGATTTGCAAAGTCCAAGAAGGAGGAACATGTACAACAATTTTTGGAAACCTTAAACAGCTTGCTTGTGGATGCCATTAGACAAGTACCAAGATATGCACAATTCCTCAAAGAGCTATACCCCACCAAGAATGATGAAATAATACGTGTGGGGGAGAATGCATTGGCTGTTTTGCAAAGAAAACTTCCTCCAAAACGCAAATATCCGAGAAGTTTCATGTCTAAGCCAAAAGATCCTAAAAAGCCAAGAAGGGGAATTGGCTAGACTGGAAACAATCAATCAAGTGCTAATTGGGGGAGGCAGCCTAATTAGTGAAAGCATTGCCAAACTGCCATCCTCAGATTTGCTCTCTTTTTCTTTATCTTTTTCTTATGTTTCTTTGTTAATTGTGTTTAGTATTTTTAAGTTCATTTAGGCTGCATAAGTTTATTTTGTTTAATAGTTCTTTTCACTTACACATGATTCTTTCATTTGGGTTAATAGCATTACATTAATGACAATGTAAGAATTATGTGTGGGGGGAAGAATTTAGGATTTTATTTTTGAGTCTTTTTATGTTGTTTTTCTTTCTGATCCATGTTTTGAAAATAACTAGATGTAAATATAATTTTTTTAACCCCGGTTAAATGGCGGATAACGTTACTCCGTGATTATTTAAATCGGTTCCATCAGCTACCCACAGAACTGATATTGTATATAAATTTCTCTTCCAATTTCTCTTTCAATTTTTTTTTCATTTTTTTTCAGGATGGATGATATTCTCACAAGATTGCAGAAACGATTTCCTCCTTTTCCTCGAAATATTTTACTGAAGCTTTACCAAGTTCGATTTGAAAGATTAAGAATGCTTATGCACAAAGGGATTCCTGGAGACATACGTTGGATAATTGAAGCCAAGGTACGTGAAGATGAATATCTTCCTGTTTTGCACTTACCAGGTACAGGTAGAAGCACTTTTGCAAAGAAGCGACGAGCAAAGCGCATGAGTTCAAATTGCCACAAATGTGCACGATGGACGTGTAACGGTAAATGTCGTTCAATTGGGATTCCGTCCTCTAATCGAGATGATAAAATTGAATTCATTAAGGATGGACTGAGTAAGGAGAATTTGGGTAATATCCAACTTTCTCTTGAGACGCATCCTAGTGGAGACGTACAAAGAGAAATTCTTGATTTATGGCCGCAATTCCAAAGGGAATGGCAACATCTTGGGAATCTGATGTTAAAAGACCCTGTTTGCCAGCTTGTAAGAAAACTGGATGGGAAGCATATCCTCGACTCATAGAAGGCGTTTAAGCCGTTTCTGGACGTAAAACCAGAGGAAGATGTGAGCCACAATCACAACTACAATAAATGACTTCTCAGCTTTTGGTTTGATTTGCAATAACTTTATTTCGGTTTAATTTACGTGTTATTCGATTTGTGTAATTATTCTCATTTTTTTTATTTGTCTTTTACGGTTGATTTTTCTTCTCTTTTTGATTTTCTTCCTGAAATCACGCAAAAATCTTTTGTTAGGTTAACATTTTCTTTTGACAGGTCAAATACACTTTCGGCGACATTATTACTCTTGACTTTTACGGTTGATTTTTCTTCTCTTTTTGATTTTCTTCCTGAAATCACGCAAAAATCTTTTGTTAGGTTAACATTTTCTTCTGACAGGTCAGATACACTTTCGGCGACATTATTACTCTTGTCTGATTCACTACTCAGTCCTCTATATATTACACCATGTACTCATTCTCTTTCAGGCACTCGAAAAAAAGAAAAAAAAATGGAAAGTACTTCGTCCCAACGCATTAAAAAAATTTGTGTTTTTGGAGGTGCTTATCCAGGGAAAAATAACATATTCGCTGATGAAGCCATAAGAGTTGGAGTAATACTTGCCCAACAAAAGATCCAGTTGATTTATGGAGGCGGTAGTACGGGTTTAATGGGAGCAGTCGCTACAGCAGCACACGCCGGAGGAAGTCCAGTTCTAGGAATCGTGCCAAAACTATTCACAGATTTTTGTGGACCTACCTTGGGTAAGGAAATACAAGTCTGGAGTATCCCTGAACGGATAACAATCATGTACCATTCTGCCGATGCATTCATTGCTTTACCAGGAGGTCTGGGTACATTGGAAGAAATAGCTTGCGTGGCTTCTTGGTCATCTTTGGTCACAAATAAGAAACTCATTGGTTTGCTTAATATTAATGGTTATTTTAATAATTTGCTTTCATATTTAGATAATGCTGTGGATAATGGATTCATGTTTTCAGAGGCAAGGAGAACCATAATTTCTGCTACAACCATTGAAGATTTACTCAAAAAGCTCCAAGCTTATGAGTGTTTATCTGCTACGGTTGTTTCGCAAACGCTCGGAAAAAGAAAAAGAGATATGGACGAGCAAGGAGTGGATTGCACTTTGTCTTTGTGACATTATCTAACATTTTGTTTGTTATGTCTCAGTTATAATAAGTGGTTAGCAACCTCTACAGGTAATATCTCCTAAATTTTACCTTCAAAAAAAAAAAAAAAAAAAAGAAAGAGATTTGTGTTTTAAGCCATTTAAAAGTATTCATTCTGAACAAAGTCTGAGTAAGGGAGACTTGAGACATACCTTGTCAGTTTGATTTTAATCTTTTTTATGTTTACTTGTTAATTTTTGTTTAGTATTTTAGGATTATTTAGGTTGCATGAGTTTGTTTTGTTTTGAGTCTTAGTTGTTCCTATTCTTATGTTATTAGTTCTTTTCTCTTACACATGATTCTTTCATTTGAGTTAATAGACTTACATTGAGGACAATGTAAGAATTAAGTGTGGGGGGAATGATTTAGGATTTCTTTTATTTTTGTCTACTATTTTTTTTATGAGTCTTTATTATTATTATTATTATTTTTTTTTGTGAGTTTTAGTTCTTTTTTAATACAATGATGAGATATGAATTGCATAAGTCTAAAACAGATTTATTAGTGAGAAGATTTTCATGAGAATTGAGCTTGATGTCAACCTTTTTATGAGCCAATGTTAATATGATATGTTGATTGAGAAAGAAGCATGTTTAGACTTAATCTGACTTGTATAATCATCCTTGTGAGTTTTTGAGCCTATAATGATTGATGCATTATACAAATCAATCTAATTTCTTTCTTGAGTGCTCTTATGATTACATGATTCTCTAGAACTTGCTTTAAACCGTTTGAGACTATATTGATACATGTGACAACATGAATATGATAGAGGCATTAGGATTATAACCAGAGCCAAACAGCCATCCATTATTAATGTTCCAAGAGAACACACCCTTAGTGAACCAATTTGAGCCTACATTGAATAAGCTATCTCTTTGGTAACCATAACTTGTCCCTAACCTAAATATACTTATGTCTTTACCTTTGTTCCAAAGATGAATTAGCATGTTTTGAGACAAGTTGCAAAGACAAGGAAGATTTATTGAAAATTTGGGTTAGAAACAAGAAATAAGTGTGGGGGGAAAAGAAAGAAAAAAGTCAAGAGAAAAAGAAAGGGATCATTGTCAAATACATTCCCATATTAAAAAAAAAAAATCTTCTCTTGAACTTCTACTTAAAGTAAAGAAAAAGATGTTACAAAGTTGGTTAGAATGATGCAAAGGCTCAACATGAATATTTAGCCTATGTTATTATGTGCTTTATAAGAGTTTTGAGAAGTTTTATTTGTATGATCTTATTATGTCTCTAAACTCTATGAACTCTTTGGAACCTTTGTGATATCTTTATCCTTTTGTTCTTTAACCACATTATAACCCTTTGGCCCCATTACAACCTTGAATAAAGACCTCTTGATTTATGAAGTTGTATGATCTAAATAGTGGAGAATAGGTGGACAAGCAAGCATATGGTAGAAGTGTTTTCATGAGATTGATTGAGTGTAAACACTTTACCACTACTTTAAAGAGTGAAAATCAAGAGAGTATCCCATGTGAGAAATTGAGATTAAGTTTGAATATGCACTATTTTGATTGAAATATGTTATGTTAATATTGGCTTAACTCAAACCATTTACATTCAAGCAAGATTTTTTGTGAATTTCTTTAAGCTATTGATTAGTTTATAAGACTTGTTCAAAGATTGTCTCTAATGTGTATTGAAAGGATTAGGAATAAATATTTTTAGTATATGTAGTTTATTTATATTTTAGTTTTTCAATGTTTGTGGGTATCGTTCTAGTAAACCCTCACGAGACTAAACTCGTCCACTAGGGACACCTAGGGGTTTAAAGGCTTGTGTCACATGCTAAGTGCCACCGTGATTTCCTACGAAAGTGGATTAGATTAGATTTTCTTATTTTATTTTTATTGAGTCGTTGCTAGGGACTAGCAACAATCTAAGTGTGGGGGTGTGATAACTCGTATAATTATATGGTTTTTAGTTATGTTTTATTATTGTTTTGTGTCAAATACGAGTTATTATTGTTTAGTCTAATTGTGTTTATGATCTTTTATATTTTTATGTAATTTGGTGTTTTTCATGAGTTTATTTGAGTGATTTCAGATTACTAGAATTAAGGGCAAATCCAGTTCAGTTCCAGTTCCGACACCGTTTGCCATATCAGCTATATCTGGAGTTTCACTGAAGCAATAAGGCTGAAATTTTAACCGTGCAAAGTTAAGAGGCATATCTATCTTTTTCATGTTTTACACTTCTTGAAACGGAGTCGTTTTCCCTAGCGAAATCGACCATCAAGTTGGCTGATGTGCAATGACGTCTGTGCTGACCAGTTTTGGTATTTTGACCATATCTTCTGATCCACATCAGCAAATGAGCTGATTCCAACGGCTATGGATCACTAACTAATAGGGCAACATTTTTATAGAAGACCATGTGATCAGATCAAGCCTCTAATATTGACAAAATCGACCATCAAGTTGGCTGATCAAAATTGTCATACAATATGATGAAAATTGTTAGAAAAATGCACCCACCTATTATACCTACCTTTGAAATTTGTAAAGCTTGTCTCTTGTCATTTAGCCCTCCAAAATGTGTATAAATAGAGGGCCTTGGATGATTGTAGAGGATCATATTGTACATTGGTAGGATATTAGCCATTGTAATAAAATTCTCTAAGTTTTCTTCTTCTTTCTTTTTTCTAGTTTTCTTTTTCTTTATTTTCTTCTTCTTTTTTCTTTCTTTTATTTCCCTCTTAGATTCTCTTTAATTTTATGTTTATGTTTACAATGCCTATGCTAGGCTAAACTTCTATTTGGTTAAGGGTGATTTCAAAGCCCTAGACATGTTTTGTGATTGATTTTCAGATTCTATCTATCATTAATTTTCTATCAAAGTTGCTTATGTTCTTCTACAAGAATTGTTCATGATGTTGTCTTGATTTATTTAGGTGTACAACTAGATAGATCTTGATAATTATCTATTGCTAGTTTAGGAATCTTGATCCGTGTAATTGTCTTGATTTCCTATTCATAAGTGGCAATTTGTGATTAATGATTATGGTCAAGTTTTCAATAATTGCAAAGTGGAACATAACCTAAGTTGAACAATCCGAGCTTATGTGTTTGTTGCTTAGATCAACCTATCTTTCTCATCATAAAGCTGCCATTAAATTGAATTTAGAGAGCTTATTCTAGGTTGTTTAATGGTTAGAGATTAAATAGAGAGCTTGTTCTATTTAACGACAAACTAAGGAAAGATTGGGATAACAGAGCTTGTTGTTATCTACGGTTGTTAACTTTGATAGTTGGTTGATATTGATAGATCTGAAATTGATTCTTAATGATGTCTAGTGGTGGAGAATGAAACCTTAACCATATTTTTCATATTTGATTCTTCTTACTTACTTGTTTTCTTACTTTTCTAGTTTGCTTATTTTTAAAAGTATATTTATTTTTATTGGCTGGTTATACCGCCTAATTTGTATATTAACTTTGTTTTATTTTTATTGGCTGGTTATACCGCCTAATTTAGTATGTATATTTTTATTGGCTGGTTATACCGCCTAATTTAGTATATATATTTTTATTGGCTGGTTATACCGCCTTGCATCTTATTCTTATTATTTACTTTAGTTTAAATCTGGCTTCAAAAACCCCTTTTCTTTTATTGTTCTTGAATTTAAGTTTTAAACTATTAACTTATAAACTAAAACCCAATCCCTGAGGACTCGACCCTTGCTAACTACTATACTTACAATTTATCTTTTTAGTGCAAGGTTAAATAAGATACACTCTTTTGGGTGCATCAGTTGCTCTGCCACAACCTGAGTCAGAGCCTCTACCTGGTGTAATACCTCATCCATTTTAGCATCCACCCTGTCAAATCTCATCTCAGTCTCTGTAGTATCCCTAGTAGCAGTCCTACTACTCTCCCCACTCTGGCCTCTAATCTCAGGGCCAGCAGAAATCTGATCCGGGACCTCAAGCTCTCGGTCCCTTGATGTATCTGTAGGTCTACGAGTTCGTCTTCGGGGAGGCATCGTATCTAGAATATAAACATATGTTAGTAACTCCATAATATTATTTGTACAGTTCAATATGTGCTAGCTAGCTTAAAAATCACCCGACGTATCAGCATGTGATGATGCACATACGTAGGGGTAGTACACTACTTACCGATATCCCGGGATTACTTGTAAGCAATGCACTACGACCCTACCCCTTTTTGCAGTCACTGACCATGCTCTAATACCACCTTTGTCACACCCCAAATTCAGGGCATGTGACCGGCCAGAGACAAGGTATGTCCCTGCCTCCGAAGCCTGAGTATACTCATTAAACCAAATCAAACAAAATTTTGGCATAATCTCGCCCTACATAGGGGTTTGCCGCTCAATCATCAACATTCACAATGTAATAATTCATCAACACATGACATCTCAGTTTGGACACCTCCGATAGGGAGTAACCGAAATGCCCCGCAGCAGACTCAACCTTAATGACATCTTATATACAAACATACATTTATATTATATCATAACAAAATGAACATCACTATCTTACACCAGGCCTCTAAGACCTATATACGTCATACATCACTTAATTACATCCGTTTACAAAATATACAGTACATATTCAACATACACAAAATGCAGAGGACCCATGATACCCTAGTGACTGCAAAAGTATACCCCACCATCACCACTGCTTACCACGTCCTGGGTCAATCCGCTCACCACAAATATGTGAGCAACTAGCTATCCGGAATCTGGGAAAAGCTCGGTCTATTAGAATATGAAAAAAAATGAAAATAAACGAAGTGAGTCGAAAAACTCAGTGAGCATAAGGTAACTAGGAAGAGTACTTGGAAATTTCCTGCTTCCTTTCTTAACCATTAAAGCATAAACATGACATATCAAGTATGACTAATTAACCGAAAAGTAATATTTAAAAATTGTTCCGGGACTTATAAAATTATTTGTCCCATATGAAATCTTCTATGCTAAGTGCTGAATATAAATAGGCCATTGGCCAGCCTAAATCGATAGCCAAAAATATTTAACAATCGATTTTACTTGTATACCTCTACAATTATTAATTAAGAATTTCTCATGTCTATATCATCAAAACATCCCGGACTTATACCAGTCCGTAATATTTGTCATCCTAGACTATCTTGTCCACATCATCCCGGACTCATCTTGTCTGTACAACAATAGCATCCCGGACTTCACCTTGTCCGTACAATAATAGCATCCCAGATATCACCCTGTCCATACAATAATAGCATCCCGGACATCACCCTGTCCGTACAATAATAGCATCCAAACATCACATTGTCCGTACAATAATAGCATCCCGGACATCACCTTGTTCGTACAATAATAGCATGATGTATTAATTCTCTTATATCATGGAGTAATATATATATATATATATTTATACTATTCTAGGAAACAATCTCTATACTTACATATTTCTACTTATGTTTTTCAAAGCATTACAGTTTCACTTAGATTTTTTATCAAACAACTTATGTGCATAACCTTTTAATCTAAAATATCTAACTACCCTTAAATACTCAACCATCCTATACAATATCATTCATTATTATTCAACTCCTCACTTACGCCTTTGATCCGCGTAAGGTTCGAAACTTACCATTTTCGTAATCCGAGCAATCTTTCGTGTTTCAATATCCATATCAATCAACAATGCATATAAAACAACAACTACCTCATATATTAACCTAAATACTCACTGTGTTAGTCCGAGTGTTAAAGTGGCACTTTCGTGGCTTTGTCGCGATCCCAGGCGAACTCTGCAATATGAGTACCTATGGCATCATCAGGATATTTTGTGAATATTTCTCAACTACGGGACATTCAAATTCTAACTATTTATTCTAGTTAGCTGCTATTCAAAATTTTCCAACTTAAGAATTTTTACAAATAAATTCCTACACTTAGCTCGAGTCAAAATTCAGAGCAACAATCAACTGGAAAGTTACTCACACAATAACAACGAAGCTAACGGTGGCCTCGGACAACCAAGGAAGGTGGCGGCACCACCTCATGGGCAAGCTAGGGTTTTAGCCAAGCTTGTTTTAGCCTCTAAATTTGATTCAAAGCTATCCGATACTAATTTACAGTTTAAGGAGGCGGAGGAACACCTCCTGTAATGGAAAAAGTGGCGGCAACATGGTGGTTCACCACCACCAATTTTTAGCCAAAATGATTTCTCATAGATAGAGACAAATTCTTCAAAATCTAATATCAAAATCAAGTTTAGAATATGAAATTACCTATGGGTTAGTGAAATCCTTGCAAAATTTGGTGATTTCCCTTGAAATTTGGAGGAGAGAGAAAGCTTTAGTAAGCTTTAATGAAGTTTTTCGTGAGAAAATGCCTAAGGCATAAAGAGAAAGAATAAAACATGGTGGTGTCTTCTTATTTTGGCTGAAAATTTATGGGAAATTATCCCATTTTCTTAATCTTGCCTAAACTTGGTCAAAAGAGTTGACCAACTTTGACATTTTGCACATGCCCTACAGAACGTGAAGTTCGGGATTTCGTTTTTCATTTTTTACCAACATATTTTTGTTTCTTGGGTGTTAAAACATCTATCCATGTGTTCGGATCGATAACAAGAATTTTTGAACCACGTTTTTTCGAAAAAGTACAATAACGTCACAGTTTTCCAATTTTATCGATTCTAGTCTCGTTTTTTTCTTTCTAATGCCAAATATTAGATCCAAATGTCATATTAACATATTATATAGTCAAAAAGTCCATTTATACCATTTCTCGGACTAAAAATGAAAAGGGGTGTAAAATGACCAAAATACCCCCAAATGCATATTTTTTTGAATTTGATGCCGACTGTTGTTCTGATAATAGGTATGGGTTCTATATCGTATATTTTCATCATATCCACTCAATTTATCATATTTTCTGGACTTTTCCCCTTCCCGATTTTAGTTTGAATTTTTAAACTACTTTAGGGTCAAATCGCTTAACCACCCGACTTAACCTCCAATTCTATAATCTATCATACAACATGTATACCACATGATAGCCCGTCCTTCCTAGTGGCTTTTACATGTGTAGTTTCGAGCCATCAGAATGTTATAGGAGACCCGAGTTATCTCTGGCTTACAAAGGTCTCACATGTATGCTGTTCTATATGCCTAAAGTGCATTATCTAAACGTAAACTCCAATCCTTCCGATTTGACTTGACAGTCTTTTCAAGGATGGATTTTACATCTCGATTTGACACTTCAGCTTGCCTACTAGTTTGAGGATGATAGGATGTGGAGACCTTATGTGTGATGTTATACCTCCTTAAAAGTACTTCCATGGACCTATTGCAAAAGTGAGTACCTCGATCTCTGATTATGGCCTTTGGTGTTCCAAACCTTGCAAAAATGTTAGTCTTCATAAAATTTGAAACAACTTTAGAATCATTAGTCCGAGTGGCTTTTGCTTCCACCCAGTTTGAGACATAATCAACATCAAGTAATATATAAAGATTGCCATAAGAAGAAGGAAAAGGTCCCATAAAATCCATGCCCCATACATCAAAAATTTCAATAATACGTATGGGAGTTTGAGGCATTTGATTTCTAGCACCAAAGTTACCTGTTCTTTGGCACCTATCACACGACTTGCAAAAGAGGTATGCATCTTTGAACAAGGTAGGCTAATAAAAATCCACTATCAAGCACTTTCATGGCTGTTATTTTGGGTCCAAAGTGCCCTCCAGATGCATAAGAGTGATAAAAGGTCAGAATAGAATGAAATTCAGATTCAAGTACGCACCTTCTTATAATCTGATCAGAGCAATGCTTCCAAAAGTAAGGATCATCCCAAATGTAGTATTTGGCATCACTCTTGATCTTATTTCTTTGGGCTATGGTCAACTCTTGTGGCAACTACTTGGTGACTAAGTAATTAACAATATCAGCATACCAAGGAGTTGTTGTGCTTATGGAAAGAGTTGCTCATCCGAAAAGTTCTCATGCAATGGTAGTGCATCCTCTTCATGAACTAAACGGCTAAGATGGTCTGCAACCAGGTTGTCACTACCTCTCTTATCTCCAAGTCAAATTCTTGTAAGAGAAGTATCCATCTAATCAACCTTGGTTTGCCTCCTTCTTAGTGAGCAAGTACCTAAGGGTTGCATGGTCAGAAAATACAATTACTTTAGTACCAATTAAATAAGAACGAAATTTCTCTAAAGCAAATACAACAGCCAAAAGTTCTTTTTCAGTAGTGGAATAGTTTAATTGAGCATCATTAAGAGTTTGGGAGGCATAATAAATGGCATGTGAGGCTTTGCCAACCCGTTGGCCTAAAAACTCCAATGGCATAGTCATTACCATCAAACATTATTTCAAAAGGTACATTCCAATCTGGTGGTTGCATGATAGGAGTTGATGTCAAGAGTCCCTTCAATGTTTCAAAAGCCTCTTTTCATTTATCAACAATGTGGAAATCCACATCTTTTTGTAACAGCTTGCAAAGAGGTAGTGTTATTTTTTAGAAGTCTTTGATAAATCTTCTATAGAAACCTGCATGTCCAAGAAAGAACAAACCTCTCTCACATTTGTGGGAGGTGGTAAAGAATGCATAATATATATTTTAGATTTATCAACCTCTATCCCTCTAGAAGAAATAACATGGCCTAAAACTATTCCTTATTCTATCATAAAGTGACATTTCTCCCAATTCAATACAAGGTTAGTTTCCATGCATCTTTCAAGTACAAGTGTAAGGTTCTCTAGACATCTATCAAAAGAATCACCATAGACAACAAAATCATCCTTAAAAACTTCTATGATGTTCTCTACATAATTTGAGAATATGCTAACCATACACCTTTGGAATATAGCTGGTGCATTACAAAGACCAAATGGCATATGCCGGTATGCAAAAGTCCCAAACGGACATGTGAAGGTGGTTTTCTCTTGGTCCTCCGGAGCAATTACAATCTGATTATAATTTGAAAATCCATCAAGAAAACAATAATGAGAATGACCAGCTAACCTTTCAAGCATTTGATCAATAAAAGGTAAAGGAAAATGGTCTTTGCGAGTTGTTGAATTAAGTTTGCGATAGTCAATACAAACTCGCCACCCTATTTGAATTCTAGTAGGAATAAGTTCATTCTCATTATTTTTTACAACAGTTACACCAGACTTTTTAGGAACTACTTGGACCAGGCTCACCCATTTGCTATCCGAGATTGGATAGATCAGTCCAACATCTAGGAGCTTCAGTATCTCCTTTTTCACCACCTCCATCATAGGAGGATTCAATCTTCGTTGTGCTTCTCTTGTTGGTTTAGACCCTTCCTCTAACAAAATCTGGTGCATGCACATATATGGGCTTATTCCCTTGATATCGGCAATTGTCCAACCAATTGCTGTCTTATGTTCTCTAAGCACCCGGATAAGTCTCTCTTCTTGCAAAGGTGTGAGCGCTTTGGCAATTATGACCAGTAGTGTGTCATTTTCTCTTAAGAACACATATTTCAAGTGGTCCAATAATGGTTTCAACTTCAAAGTTGGTGCCTGCAAAATGGAAGGTAGAAGTTTCTTATTAGATAAAGGCAATTCAATAAATGAAACATCAAACCTTGTATCTTTAGGTGGTAATGCTTGTAATGATGCTACTGCCTCTTCAACTTGTTCACTTAAGGCGAGTTTCTCTTCTCCTTTAGAATTCTCCAAGCTAAGATACCTGTTAATGGCTACTTCCAAAGTATCTTCACCATCTAGATCAAAAGCTTTCTGTACCAAAGAATCAATTATATCAATAGAAAAAATAGAATGCAGATCACTAGGATATCTCATGGCCTCAAAAATGTTAAAACAAATTTGTAGACACCTAACTTTGTCATGGCCCCCTAAACCAGGTAAATTCTTCCTTGTACTTTTTTTAGAATGCAAAAAATCTCTTCTCATCTTGCAGATGGTCTTCCAAGACTTGTGATTCGAAGTTCAGCATGAAAAGTTCATCCAAAAAAAGTCAACTTCAAAAAGTCAACCCTAAAAAGTCAACCACTAAAAAGTCAACCCTAGTCAAAACCAAGATTTGAAGTTGAATTGAACAATGGTGAAAGAATTTTGATAATCCGAGATCTAATACGAAAGATATGAAGTTCGGAAGATTGGTTGTGGAAATTCAGTACAGAGGAAGACTAAATCCGACAAATTTTGGGAAAACTAAATCGGGAGTGAATTTGATCGCAAAAATTGGGCATTTTCGGACCAAACCAAATTAAGTATATGATCAGGGAGTAGAAAAAGAAAATCCAAAAATTGGACCCGTTTTGAGCAAAACCGAGGTTTCAGAGGTTGGAAGGCAATATGTCAAAAATCCCAAAGAAAGTTCCGGGAAAAATAGAAAAAGAGCGCGAAAATTTATGAAAACTTCCAGATCTGAGTTTCATAATTTTTGGAAGAGATTGGCGAAGAAAAATCCAAAATCGGAGTTCAAATGAAAAAGGTGAATTTTGAGTGCACTAAACCAAAATTCAAAAAAAACTGGAAGAAATAGAAAACGAGCTCAAAAAATTATGAAAACTTCCAGATCTGAGTTTCATAATTTTTGGAAGAGATTGGTGAAGAAAAATCCAGAATCAGAGCTCATTTGAAAAATGGCAAAATTCGAGTGCACTAACCGAAAATTCTCAAAGATAATTCCAAGAAAAATAGAAAACGAGCTCAAAAAAATTTGAAAACCTCCATAATCAAGTTTTACATTGAATGGGATAAGTTGAAAAAAAACAAATCCGAAATTAGGGCCAATTAAATTAAGTTCGTGGGGGCAAAAAGGTAATTTTACCAAAAGAACCTAAAAGGAGCATTTTGCAATTAAGAAAAATGTGAAAGGTGAAGAAATATTTTGAACATCCCATGCCTTGGCCGACTAGCATAGAAGAGAGGAGGAAAGCTTGATCAATTTAATTCACTAGTCACTATCAAGCAAAAAATGCTATCTTTAACACCTTGCAAATGGTCCTCCTTCATCCAATGGCCTAGATGCATTGAAGAAAAGGTGAGTACACCCTTCAATGGCCAAGATCAAATGCAAAAAATGAAATTTTTATTTGTCATGAAAATATCTTCATCCAAGGGCCAAAATTGTTGAAATAAAATGAACACAATTCATCCAAGAGAGGAGCATGTATTCGGCCAAGGGGGGAGCATAAAGGGGTGCATTGTTTCATCCAATGGCATAGGCTCTTTGTAAAGGATGAGTACATATTTCAAGGGTTAAGATCTATTTGCAGGATGATATTTTTATGTTGTCATGAAAAGATCTTAATCTAAATGCTAGAATTGATGAAAAAAATGAGGGCAATCCATCCAAGGGATGGGAGACCAACCGGCCAAGCATGAGAGAGGGGAGGGAATGTTTTATTATTTCCTTAAGAGGCTGGTCATTTGAGAAGAAGAGGCAGTAGCTAATTTGGCCAAAAAAAAAGGTTTTTGAAAGAAAAGAAGAAAGGTTTTACCAAAAAGCTTGGAAGGTCGCCATTTCTACCTAGCTCTAGCATGATTTTCTTCTTCATTTCTCATGTAGTCTTCTTTGTTTCCTATGTAATTTCCATCCTTTTTTATGAAAATTAAAAGTTTTGAAATATTTTTTTAACTTTCATCTATTCCATTTCCATAAAAAATGGAAGAAAACATTTTTTTTATCAACTTTTCAACATAGACAAAACTTGCATTGGTGCTTGCCTTGATTTTGTCCTGCATTTTGGTTGTGAGAAACATGATTGTGGAAGCTTTACTCATTTTTTTTATTCTGATTTTTTTCAAAATAAATGAAGTGAAATAGGTTGAAATGGCTACATGATCTTGATAAACATCATGTGACCATGGTTAGGGGAGGGCTATGCCCATTTATACCAACCATGGAGCTCAACTTTCCTTGTTTAGATTACCAATTTTTATTGTTATTTCATTGCATGTCCATGTTTATTTTGATCATGTTCTTTGTATTATTTTTAAGCTATATTGGCTTCTACATCATTTTCATGTAGTAATAGTTCCCTATAGCTATTCGGCCATCCATGTATTCTTGATGATGTCTTGCATTTTGCCATCTCTTGCATGATTAAACATGATTGCATCTTGCATCTTTGCCATATAGCCGTTCGGCCATCCATGTATTCTTGATGATGTCTTGCACTTTCCCATATCTTGCATGATTAAGCATGTTTGCATCTTGCATCTTTTCCATATAGCCATTCGGCCATCCTTGTATATTTTTGGTTATTACTTGCATTTTGCTATATCTTGCATGATTAAGAATGTTTGCACCTTGCATTTTTGTCATTTAGTATTTGGCCATCCTTGTACATTTTTGGTTATGACTTGCATTTTGCCATGTCTTGCATATTAAGTATATTTGTATCTTGCATTTTTGCCATGTATCATATTTTGCATTGTTGTCATGTATTGTTCGGCTCTCCCATGCGTTTTAGGTCTAGGTCATGCTTTACGTTATATTTGCCTATGTCTTACATATGAGGTCATATAGCTATGTCATTTATAGTCTAGATGCATTCTCATGCTATATTATCCATATGCCATCACCATACATTCAGCCATTTACATGCCTTTATTATCATGATATGCTATTCATAACATTTTCAATAAATAAGGAAATATTCTCGGGATTCAATAATTCATGGTTGTCTCAGCTAGGTCTGCTGGAGAGGTTATCATCAATTATTAACGAAGGAATACCCTTTTACAAAATAAAATGATTCAAAAAATTTCAAAATAGATAAGACTTTCTATGTTTTGCCGGGTCTGCCGGGGAACGTGAAAAGATTCTGTATTAATAAATTCTGAGTCATTCTCAAATCCATGTCATTTTGTGCCATGGCACATGCCCCCATCATATGCCATGTCATTCTGCTTGTCATGTCGATTTCATTCACATGGCACGTCATCATGTGCCATGTCATTTTGCTTGTCATGTCGATTTCATTCACATTCCATGTCATTTTATGCCATGTCACATGCCATGTCATCATATACCATGTCATTCTGCTTGCCATGTCGATTTCATTCACATGTCATGTCATTTTATGCCATGTCACATGCCACGTCATCATATGCCTTGTCATTCTGCTTGTCATGTCGATTTCATTTACATGCCATGTCACATGCCACATCATCATATGCCATGTCATTCTGCTTGTAATGTCGACTTCATTCACATGCCAAGTCACTTGCAACATCATCATATGCCATGTCATTCTGCTAGTCATGTCGATTTCATTCTCATGCAATGTCATTTTATGCCATGTCACATGCCACGTCATCATATGCCATGTCATTCTACTTGTCATGTCGTTTTCATTCACATGCCATGTCACAGGTCACGTCATTCACATGCCATGTCATTTTATGCCATGTCACTTATGCCATGTCACTTATGCCATGTCATCATTTCATGCCATGTCATCTTTTCATGCCATCACCATGTCATCTTATACCATGTCACATACCATGTCATCTTGCTTGACGTGTTGATTTCATTCACATGCCATATTTCATGCCGTGTCGATTTCATTCACATGCCATGTCATCTTATGACATGTCATCTTGTGTCATTATGTTTTCCATGTCGATTTTCAGTCACATGCAATTTTTTATGCCATGTCGATTTCATTCACATGCCATGTCATTTTATACCATGTCACATGACATTCATTCTTATGCCATGCCATCCATGTGTCATGTCAATTTTATTCACATGTCATTTTATGTGCTATGTCAATCTTTGTCATTACTTCTTTTATTAGATCATAATAAAATGTTTATCATATCATGATAAATATGCATGATTATTTAATTAGTGACATTTCTGCATAATCATGATCATTTTCTATGTTCTTACAAAGGATGTTTTTGTAAATCAAGATTATTCCCGAGTTGAAATAATTCATGAATTCTCTGCTGGGTCTGCCGGAAAGGATATAATCAATTATCATTAATAACGAAATATTTTTTTTAAATGAAAATGATTTAGAGAATTTTAAAATCAAGGAAAAATTCCATATTTTGTTGAATCTGTCGGAAAATATGGAAAATTTTATGCTAGCAAATTCCGGATCATTTTCAAATAAAATATGAATTTTTAAGGGAATTATTTATAAACACCAATTTTAAAACCGATCTTTTTTTACAAAGATTCGAGATAACACACGACTAATAAGGTATCGTTTTATACGGGCGTTGTGGGGGTGCTAATCCTTCCCTCCACGTAACCAACTCCCGATCCCACACTTGTTTTTCTCTGGTTTAAAGCGCAGATTTCAAAATTGGTTTTAAAAAAAATGTTTTAATTAATTTCAAAATGTTTTTATATAAAAAAAAAAAAACTGATTTTAATAGGTGGCCGATCACACCTAGCCAAAAAAAGATTGGTAGCGACTCCATTTCTTTTTCTGGTGTCGTTTTAATACCCTTGCCCCTTTTATTTTATGAGGAATCAAGTCGTCTTTTCCTCTAATTGCAAGTTTTTCCTTTTACCTCACTCGAGCGAGTCCACCCCTCACGTATTGACAGCTTGGTGACTCCATTGGGGGACATTTAGATAGTCAAGCCTAGAATTAGTTGTGTATTATCAAAAGTATCGGTTTTGTCGGTTTTAATTGGTATTTAATTATATTTCCCACATTTTTTTATAAAATAAGGAGAATTTTTGAAAATAACAAAATGTTTTTATATGTTCATGTGCATGCATATTTTACTGTTCTCTGGTTATTTAATTTAACATGTCATTATTATTCTCTATTTAATTAATGCTTTACATTGTTTAATTTTGTCTTTATTAAATTGCTCGGGTTTTAGGATAGAGGTATAGCATAGGTGGTGAAAGGTTTGTTTGTTCCTCCTCACACACTATACTTGCATTTGTATAACATGAACTCTCTACCCGGGTTCAGTCCATTAGGTGGAAGTAAAGTAACTACGCTCTCGTGAAGTGTTAATCTCCGCATGGGCTAGCGAAACACTTTCGGAGTAGTAGACTACCTACACCTTTATGGGGTGATAACCTCCGTATAGGCCTAGGAAATACACTCTAACAAATTGAACCCGCTTTTATCGAGGTGCCTTACTAGCCTTCACCGACGATAGTAAGGAGCAATTTGGAGCCTTTTTAGAACCTAATGCAACTTCATATAGTGAGCTTAGGCGAAACCATTTCTGTTAGAAGTACCGAAGCTAGGAACACTCAAAGGAACCTTTCTCACCTTTAGCTATTTATTTCAATATCGCATTGATTTGATTATTATATACCAAAATCGACTCGTTTCCCTTTGTTTTGTTTGCTTTGTTTTCATTGCATGCATCATGGTCATTTAGGAGTGTTTGCCTTAAGCCGGATTCCAATCAAAGGGGTTTTTGTCACGGTCATGGAACACCGAGATCTTGCTCCAATGTCAGTTATTTCTAAGACATACCGAGAGGTCCGAACAGAGTCAGAGAAACATCAGGTTGACAAAAGAGACTTCTTGACTAAAAGCTTCTGTCTATTCTTCCCGAGTCGGTTCATTTAGATCTGGGTCAGAATGATTTGATCGAGCTCGAGGAGATTTGGGGATGATGGGGAATTGCAAGGAAAAACGAGTTTACCAAGAAGTATGGCGACATAGCATTACTTCTCCCGATCCAGATAGATGAGCAGTTGATCAGGGCAGTGGTACAGTTTTGGGATCCCTTTCACCTATGCTTCACATTAAATCGGGAGGACATGACACCCACCATCGAGGAGTACTCAATCTTGCTTCGTATCGAGTCGTCCACCTCTGATAAGATATATTGCAAGCAGCAAAAAACAATTAGTTTTTGTAGGAAGCTAACTGACATATTGGGTATGGAGATTCTGATTGACTCTCCGAATATTAAGAAGAAAGGTTCTAGTGTTTGTATCCCATGGGTATTCTTACGAGATTATATCATGAACAACCAGGGGAACGATCGTGTGGTGGATGTCTTTGCCTTGGCAATCTATGGTTTGGTAATATTTCCAAAGATTTTGGGGCATATTGAGATGGTCGTAGTGGATTTCTTTGAGTGCCTAGGCAAACAAATGGATCCTACTCCTGCTATTATTGCCAAGACATTTAGGTCACTCAATTTATGTCGAAGAAAGGGCGAGGGACGTTTCGAGGGATGTGCACAGCTCCTGCATGTTTGGATCCAAAGATATTTCTAGGGAGATGATAAGGAGAAGCTTCATCACTACATAAGCACTTTCATTCCTCTTAATGAATTCTGCAAGAAAGAATGGCCAAGAAAGGGAGATACGAAAAAATGGATAATGACTCTTCGCCGCTTAGCTCAAGAGGACATCACTTGGAGAGCTACATGGATGCTGATGGGATCCATTCTATATAGCTGTGGAGACAAACCATGGGTTTCATTAATGGGAATTTGGGGAGCTATCAGTTATGCACCCCTCCTAGTATGAAGGCAGTATGGGTTTGAGCAGTTCATCCCAATGACTCATGGGCTCTCTTTGGTGGATTTCGCATATGATGGGCCTAAGTACATGAAGGAAATAAGCGAGCTCATCAAGGCATGGAGAAAGTTGCATCAATCAAAATTGGGTAGATATACCGACAACGCTACTCCCGGATACCTGATTTGGAGAGCCAAAAGGATCCAAGACATAGTGCTCCCTGCTGAAGATGCCTCTGTTTATCAGGTAATTCTTCATCCAGAGCCGGTAGTACTCTCAGAGATTGAGCTTGTCCGGCAAAAATTAGAAAAGGACAAAGGGAAGTTAAAGCGTGAGTATGATAAGATTCAAAAGGAAGTCAAAGATTTAAAGATCGACCTTGAGATCCAAGAAGCTAAGGCCTGAAGGTTGGTTAACGAACGAGACACGGAGCAATCCGATATACGAGACTTACATCAAGAGAACAAGAGGCTAAGAACCAAGGGACAATTCACTGGAACTAGTAGGTCTTTGAGCACCCATAAGAAAGAGATAAAAAAGCTTGAAAAATAATTGGACTTTTGGAAGGGTAAAGTTAAAGACAGCAAGGAAAAAGAGTCCCGATTTTCTCATGAGCAGTAAAAGTGGAGGGACGCACGATCACTGATACCGACCAAGTTGGAAAAATGCCTGCAAGAGAGTGAGCTATTGAAAGCAAAGTTGGGAAATGAGAGGGAAAGGACATCCATGCTACGCCAGGAGAATGAGACACTCTATGCAACCATTCGGACCTTAGAACATCAGTTGGAAGATCGAAAGACTGACATCGATGCCATAATCCGAGAATACAGAGAGAGAAAGGCCGAATGGAGCCAGGAAATGACTTAGTTTTGGATGCTAGCTCTAGGTGGAAAACTGAGACTTTGGGAAGGCAACAGTATATAGACCACCTGACTAGGCAAATCCGCAAGGCCATGGTCAAAGCCAGAGAGATGTTGGAAAAGGTAAAGACTCTAAAGCTTGATGTCAACCCGACAGAGGAGCATGGACAGCGTTTGTTCAATTTCCTAGAGGAGGCTCAAGACTAGTATGAGCAGATACGCTCTTTTTATATAACCCGAGAGTGAGAGAGAATATGTAATAAGTTCCCATGAATTAATGAAAAAACCTTTGTGTTGGAATTTGATCTTAAGGCAAATATTGTTAGTTAAATCATCTCATACAATTAAAGAAGCATACATTCATTCATCTATTTGTTTGATCAGTCATGCATTGATTTATTCATTCATCACACATTTAATTAATAAAAAGAATAATATGCCATGAAATTCTAATCCGTGGCATTTACACCAAGGTTCAAAAATTGGGCGCCTACCGAAACTCCTAGAGAGAAGTGCTCCCTATCAGTATAATACTCAATCACAAGTCAAGATCATGGAGAATGAACAAATGGCCCGAATGGAGAGAATAGAAAAGGCCCAAGATGAGTTGAGGGAACAATTGGCTAAGTCTCAGGATGAATCAAGGGATCAGATGTTTAAGCTGATGGAACTAGTGTCTGCCGCAGTCAAAGGAAAGGGAGACATGGAAAATTTAGTGTCGCGTTCAGAATCAGGACATCAAGGAGGAAAAGAGGGATAGCAAGAAGCCATATTGACAAACGGTCAACTTGCGCAGAACATGGATACTTCTCCTCCGACTGCTGAAACACCTTTCGCGTATATTCAGCCGAACACAGGGTCATAAAAACAGATGCCAGTTGGGGTAAACCTAGAGACCCTCCTGACAGATCCTATTAACATCCCGAAGCTAGATGAGCTTGCCGAACAAGAAAAGAGGAAGGCAGCGGAACTAAAAAAGGTTGAAATAGTTAAATCACAGAAGAAGTATCAACTATTGGAAGAAAGGCTGAGAGCCATGGAAGGGGCAGAATTGTTCGAAAGCCTCGATGCCAAAGAGATGTGTTTGGTCTCGAATTTAGTGATCTCGCCAAAGTGCAAGACGCCAGATTTTGAGAAGTATAACGGGACCACCAATCCTTCAGCACATCTGACGATGTATTGTCGAAAGATGATCAAACATGATAGTGATGAAAAGTTGTTCATCCACTATTTCCAGGATAGCCTCATCGGGTCTGCCACTCGATGGTATAATCAACTCACCCGCAACAAGATCCGGTCATGGACGGATCTGGCTAGGGCTTTCTTGGAACATTACAAGCACGTCTTTGACATGGTGCTAGACAGACTATCCCTGTAGAACATGGAGAAGAAAGATACAGAGAGTTTCAAACAGTATGCCCATAAATGGATAGACATGGTTACTCAGGTGCAGCCATCCCTGACCGATAAAGAAACTATAGTTCTCTTCATCAACACCCTAAAGGCACCATACTACGAGAAGTTGGTGGGTAATGCCACTAAAAATTTCACAGATATGGTTATATCTAGGGAGATGATTGAGACCGCGATCAAAAGCGAAAAGATGGGAAGTGGGGAACAAGTCACCTCCAAGAAAACAACTCCTACCAAGGAAAAAGAAGGGAAGGCTCACGCGGTCAGTTTCAATAACCAACCTTTTTCACCTCTAGCACCCTATACACCTTACTCTTACAACCCTTACTATACACCTATAAACAGCCTCACTCAAAACCGTTTTCCTTACACGGTTATCCCTCAGCAACCATATCCGACTGGCATATCTTCTCAGATAGCCATTCCCCCAAAAACTACCCTAAACATGCAAAACAGTCCCTGAAATGATCAAAGGCCTGTGAGGAATAACCAAAAACCCCAATATGACCCTATACCCATTACTTACAGCAAGTTATACCCGAAACTTCTACAAGGTTAACTTGTTGCGCCTGTGTACCTTCAACCTTTAAAACCTCTTTATCCTAAGTGGTACGATTCCAACGCTCACTATGCATACCATACGGGCATCCAAGGACACTCGACCAGACTTGTACTGCTTTCAAACGCAAGGTTCAGAGCCTTATTGATACAAGAATCTTGAAATTTGGGCCAAAAAGTGGATCTAATATCACGAGAAATCTATTGCCTAATCATACGGAGCCCAAGGTCAATGCCATAATGTTGGGGGAGAATGAACAGGTAAAAAGGGATGTCAGGGAAGTGAAAATGCCTATGATCAGAGTATGGTTTTAGATGGTCAAAGCGGATTTGCTTAAGCCAAAATCAGATGTAAGGGAGATAGTCAGCCAAATAGAGGACTTCTATCAATATCATGAGTACAAAGGGTACACCATTTAGTGCTGTGGAGAATTCTTAGCAAAAGTTCAAAAGATGATGTATATGGGCAAGGCCCAATTTTTGGAGAAGGTAGAGGATCCAAAAATCAGTATGAATGAGACCGATTATGGGGTGGATAGACCCTAGTCATATACTATGATGAACCCAAGGAAAAATTTAGCCCAACAATTGAGGGACCAACTCCAAAGATGATCATAGAATTACCGTCACCTTTTTCTTACAAGGGAAACGAGATAATTCCATGGAAGTACGAATACGGCATGGCGATGCTAGGATCTTCAAACCATCAGGCAGTAGCCGTGGATGTAACCGGAGTGGGCACCTTACTCGGAGTGGTAGATGTTATGCCCCATGCGGCAACTGAAATTGGAAAGATAGGCGGGCCTGACAAAGGGAAAAGAGCTGTGGACCAGGTCCTATGGAGGTAGAACAATCAGTTGAAGTTGAAAAAGATCTAACCCCAGCTAAGGTAAAGGAACCAGTAAATGAGAAGGAGGCCTGTGAGTTCTTAAAATTCATCAAGCACAGCGAGTATAGTGTGGTGGAACAGTTGCATCGCAATCGACGAGGATTTCAGTGCTTTCATTACTGTTAAACTCAGAGTCACACCAAAATGCTCTGCTGAGAATTTTGAATCAGGCTTATATAGCAAACAACATATATGTGGAGAAATTAGATCGGTTGGTGGGAAACATCATGGCAGATGATTACATCTCTTTCAGCTATGATGAGATACTGCCAAATGGAATAGGATCCACCAAGGCCCTTCATATCACTACCACTTGCAAAGGGCACATTCTACCCCGAGTGCTTCTTGACAATGGATCATCTTTGAATGTGATGCCATTGGCTATTTTGTCAAAACTGTCAATGGATATGTTATACATGCTGCCGAGTCATACCATTATCAGAGCTTTCGATGGCACTCATCGGGAAGTAATGGGAAACATTAAGATCCCACTTCAGAGAGGTCCTTGTACTATAAGGTGGATTTTCAAGTGATGGACATCACCCTATCTGACAATTGCTTGCTGGAGAGGCCGTGGATCTATTCTGTTGGGGTAGTACCATCATCTCTCCACCAGAAATTGAAGTTTGTAATGGAAGGGCGTCTAGTCAGCGTATCGGGTGAGGAGGACATCATAGCCTCTGCGTCCACTAACTCCCCCTACATAGAACTGAATAAGGATGCTGTAGAATGCTCATTCAGGTCACTGAAATTTTTTCAATACCGTGTTCGTCATTGAGGGGCATAAAATTTCGAAGCCAAGGCTCTCTAGGAATACCAGGTTGGGGGTAAGAACAACAGTTAGGAAAGGCTGCAAGGCAGGAAAGGGACTAGGAAAATATCTGCAGGGGATGGTCAGAGCAATAGAAGTGGTCGAGAAAAAAGACCTATTCGGTCTCGGATATCTCCCCAAAGCTCACGAGAAAAAGAAACAGATTGAAAAGAACTGTAAAAAAAGGATGGCCTATTTTGCGGGTGTGGATATGGAATGGGAGCCTATGACTTTCCCGCCAATCCTTCACATCTTTCGCTCGGCCGGATTTGAGTTTGGGAGTAAGAATTCCAAAGATGTGATGGTCCTGTTGGAACAGGCTTTTGAGAATCTTTATGGAGTTGGAGACAAACAACCATATAAAATGATGGTCAATATGGCTGAAATAGAGGAACAGAGAGAGGAGGGCACTAGTTGGATGGTGCGTCCCTGCCTACCGGGTTATGAGCTAACCAATTGGAGCGTGACTGAACTTCCCATAGTTTATAGGTCTACTCCAGTGTAATGCTCGAATCAACCTTAATCGTCCTTACCCGAAGGCTTTAAGAGTCCTCTGTACGGGCTTATGTTTAAAGATTATCATTTAATAATAACAACCATGATGCATTTCCTTCATATTGATGTGTCCACATTCTTTTACTCTTTCATTATTATTACCTATATGCCTTTCTATACTGTTTCTTCCTCACCTATTTACAGGTGCGCGTATACGAAATATGAGGATCGTTCTATCAATAATTCTGAAATTAATTTTGAAAAAACCATCTGTACTGGTGATTTCGACGCTGACAAAGATGTTGATGACTGTGATTTATTTTCAGATTTGTAGAGAATAATAGAACAAGAGAGAAACAAGTATTACCTTAAAAAAAATAGTTGGAAGTGATAAATTTGGGGGATGGGGAAGAAATAAGAGAAGTCAAGATGGGGACTGCTATTTCACCATCAATAAAGCAAGATTTGATAAGTCTGCTCCAGAAATATGCGGATGTGTTTGCATGGTCATACCAAGACATGCCGGGTTTAGACCCTGATATCGTGGTTCACAAACTTCTGTCGAAACTAGATTGCAAGCCGATTCAGCAGAAACTGAGAAGAATGAGGCCCGAAATGCTATTAAAAGTGAAAGAGGAAGTGAAGAAGCAATTCAATGTAGGATTCTTCGAAGTGGCAAAATACCCAGAGTGGGTAGCGAACATTGTCCCAGTTCCAAAGAGAGATGGCAAAGTACGGATGTGTGTCTATTACCGAGATCTGAACAAAGCCAGCCCCAAGGATAATTTCCCATTGCCTCACATTGATACTTTAATCGATAACGCCGCCAAGAATTTCGTGTTTTCCTTCATGGATAGGCTCTCAAGGTATAATCAGATAAAAATGGCATCGGAGGATATGGAGAAAACCATATTCGTGATGATGATGTGGGGAACCTTTTGCTATAAGGTGATGCCATTCGGGTTGAAAAACTCTAGGGCAATGTATTAAAGGGCCATGGTAACTTTATTCCATGACATGATGCACAAAGGAATCGAAGTTTATGTCGACGATATGATTGCAAAATCGCAAGGAGAAGACGAACACATTGCAAATCTTAAAAAGCTCTTCGAAAGGTTGAAAAAATTTCAACTTAAACTCAACCCGACAAAGTGTTCTTTCAGAGTCGCTTCGAGAAAACTATTGGGCTTCATTGTTAGCCAAAAAGGGATCAAGATTGATCCGGATAAAGTGAAAGCCATTCAAAGCTTGCCTCCCCCTCATACACAAAAAGAAGTAAGAAGATTTTTGGATAGGCTGAATTATATCGCTCGGTTCATCTCCCAACTGACCGATAAGTGCGACCCTATCTTCAAGTTACTCTGAAAGCGTGATCCAGGGGAATGGGATGAAAGATGCCAGATAGCCTTTGATAAGGTTAAACATTACCTGTCCAATCTGCCAGTACTAATGCCATCAGTCCCAGGGAAACCACTAATATTATACCTGTCAGTATTTGAAAGGTCCATGGGGTGTGTGTTGGGACAACATGATGAAATTGGAAAGAAAGAATAGGCCATCTACTACCTCAGCAAAAAGTTCACAGTGTATGAGTTGAAATATTCATTGGTAGAGAGTCTTTGTTGTGCCTTAGCTTGGACTGCTCGAAGGCTCAGACAGTACTTGTTTTATCACACGATATGGTTGATTGCGAAGCTGGATCCCTTGAAATACGTATTCGAGACGCCTTCATTGCCAGGAAGAATGACAAGATGGCAAGTGTTGCTTTCTGAATACGATATTATGTATGTGAGCCAAAAGGCTATAAAGGGTAGCGCAGTAGCCGAATTCCTAGCAAGTTGAGCAGTGGAGGATTATGAGCCTCTGGATTTTGATTTCCCCAATGAGGACCTAATATGTGTCTCACAAGACAAGGGGACCTCCTCTGAGAAGAAAACTTGGAAAATGTACTTTGATCACGCATCTAATGCCATGAGGCATGAAATTGGTGCAGTATTCATATCAGCTGAGAAAGATTATTATCCTTTCACTGCCAGATTGGATTTTGATTGTACGAACAATACCGCTGAGTATGAAGCACGTACCATGGGTCTCCGCGCCTCTATAGAAAGGAAGATCAAAACGCTAGAGGTCTTTAGAGATTCAGCCCTGGTAATATACCAATTGCGTTGGGAATAGGAGACCCGAGATGCAAAGCTAATCCGATATAAAGAGCTTATACTGAGTTTGATTGAGGAGTTTGAATAAGTGGTTTTCAATTACTTGCCCTGAGAAGAAAATCGAATGGCGGATGCTCTAGCCATTTTATGATCAATGTTTAAAGTGAATGAAGGGGTCGAAGTTTTGCCAATCAAGATGAGCATATACGAGTCTCCTGCCCACTGTTTGAGTATCGAAGAAAAAGCAGATGGTCACCCTTGGTATTACGACATCTTGCAATACATCAAGAGTCAACGGTATCATGAACAAGCAACAGAAAATGATAAGAGGATTCTGAGAAGATTGGCAATAGGTTTTGTCCTAGATGGTGAGATTCTCTACAAGAAAGGGAAAGACCAGGTTCTGTTGAGGTGTGTCGGGTCTGCCGAAGCTTGGAGAATCATTGAAGAAGTCCACGAAGGGATATGCGGCACTCATGCCAATGGTCACATGCTTGCTAAACAGATTATGAGGGCAAGATATTATTGGCTAACGATGGAAAGAGATTGCATTAGTTATTCCCGAAGGTGCCATAAATGTCAAATATATGCAGATAAGATTCATGTGCCTCCATCACCATTGCATGTCATGACTGTACCATGGCCATTTTCGATGTAGGGAATGGATATGATCGGGCCTATTACCCCGAAAGCTTCAAACGGACACCGTCTCATCCTAGTGGCCATAGATTACTTCACAAAGTGGGTGGAAGCTGCTTCTTATGCTAATGTAACGAGGTCAGTGGTATGCAGATTCGTCAATAAAGAAATTATATACCGGTATAGATTGCCAGAGAGAATCATTTTAGACAATGCTCTCAATCTGAACAATATGATGATGAGAGAAGTGTGTACTCAGTTCAAGATCAAACATCCTAATTCGACACCTTATCATCCGAAAATGAATGGGGCAGTTAAGCAGCCAATAAGAACATCAAGAAGATCATTGAAAAGATGACTGATGTGTACAAAGATTGGCATGAGATCTTGCCTTTTGCTCTCTACGCATACCGTACTTCGGTTCGCACATCTACGAGGGCCACACCATTTTCTCTGATATACGGGATGGAAGCAGTGCTGCCTATTGAAGTTGAAATCCCTTCACTTCGTGTTTTGATGGGAATGGGCCTAGAAGAGGCAGAATGGATTAGAGCTCGCTATGAACAGTTGAATCTCATCGAGGAGAAAAGGCTAAAAGCAATTTGTCATGGGCAGATGTATCAGAAAAGGACGATTCTAGCCCACAACAAAAAGGTTCGTCCTAGGCAGTTTCAAGAGAGAGAGTTGGTACTGAGGAAGGGTCTCCCTATTGTGAAAGATCCCCGCGGAAAATGGGCTCCGAATTGGGAAAGACCCTATGTGGTGAAAAGAGCTTTTTCTGGAGGAGCATTGATCTTAACTCGGATGGATGGTGAAGACTTGAGAAGTCCCGTGAACACTGACGAATTGAAGAAATACTATGCTTGAATAAGAAAAGAAAAAAAAAGATGAAAAAAAGAAGAAAAAAGGAAAAAGTGTGATACTGTGCATGAGAGGATTCGAGTGATTCCAAATGTAAACATCAGAATTCTATATATCTATTTCCCCTGAAGATTGCTTTTCAATGAGAATATTCATGCTTGATATGATAAATGGCCATTTTTCATATTCCTTTCACTAACAAGAAATTATCCCTAGTCACCCTTTTGAGCCTTAGGAATTCTTTCTTTCTTTGAACCTTGATCAAGGATCACCCTCTACACTAGAGGTTAAATACGAGGAAAATCCTCCTTCAAAAAATCATGGCAAAAAGAGCCATTGGAAATAAAAATCATGGCAAAAAGAGCCATCGAAAAAGAAAAAGAAGAAAAAACAAACACAAAAGGTGTGATATCAAAGAATGGCAAATGAAAGCCAAGAAAGAAGCCCCCGAAAAAAAAGAAACAAATTCAAAAAGTGGGAGAAAAGTCCAAAAGGGACAAATGATTCAAAAATGAATCATCCTCATGAAATGATCCTTGATCTGATCACCCTCAAACACATTTTGAGCCTATTTATCCTTTCTTTCTAAACCTGAACCTTGGCCTACATTACGTGCTTTTAAAGTCCATTTTGATCAAGCATGGGTATTTAATTTGAAGGGTTTTTCTCATATTTTATCCCATATTTTGAATTGTTACTTTTACCATGGAGCATTTAGAATTCTCCAATGCATGGTAGAACACAAAAAATAAATAAATAAATAAATAAAAAAGAAAAAAAAGAATGTAAAGGGAGAGGTTTAAGCCGAAAACCCGAAAAGGGCAGCTTAAAACTGAATGGGGAACACTTGAGTTGAAAACCCGCAAAGGGTGACCCAAGTACTGATCAAAGGTTGAATCAATGCTCCGTGTAAAGGGGGAGAAAATATCAGAAAATCAGAGAAAATAGGTAAAGCTTAGTCTGAAGCAACAGGGAAAGCCGAGAAGTCACCCAAGCAAATGGCAAGCTTAAAAGATATTTTAGAGGAATTAAAACAGGAAGGGTCCAGGATATTCCGCGTTTGGGGCATCTATATCTTTTCCTTTGCGTCTTCCTTTTAATCCTCGATATTCATCTTTGTTATCTAAACCTTTTGTAATAAACTCAAGTTGGCCCTTTCAGGGCATTTGGCTATTTCATACCATCTTCCATACATGTTGTGATGCATCTTGAGTGTTATCAAATTGAATGATGATTAGTAAACCTAAAAAATCTTTAAACAAAAAGATTTCATTGTATTACTAAAGAGTAGATTTAAATTTTAGAAGAGGTTTGGAGACCAGTAAAATTTGGAAACACAATAGCACATCATGATGGGAAAATTCACCAAGTAGAGGTAAACAACGAATGTGTTGAAGACTCTGTCATGAAGTCGGAAAATTGGTGAATTTCAGTGAAGTCATAAACTGGGACTTTTTGACAATTTATCTTGATTGAAGGCTCCTCAAGTGGGGCGTCAGTGAAAAGCTGGAAACCCCGTTGTAGACACCTAATTTTGTCCGGACCACTAAACAGGTATGTTTTCTTCCCATATTGATGTTCCCAAGTGTAAAAAGACTGTTTTCATCCTGCATGTGGTACTCCGAGACTTAGTTTAAGAGGGCGAGCACAAAAAGTCAAACTTGAAAAAAAGTCAACCCCGAAAAAGTCAACCCCAGAAAGTCAACTACTGAAAAAGTTAACCCACTTTCAAAATCAAGATTTTAAGTTCAATTGAAAAATGGCGAAAGAATTTTGATAATCCGAGGTCTACATTGAAAGATATGGAGTTCGAAAGTTGGGATTTGGAGATTCAGTAGAAAGAAAACCCTAATCCGAGAAATTTGGGGAAAAGTGCTTAAACGATCAAACTGGTCAAAATTGAAGGTTCCAAATGAAAGATAAGCACTGACTACGGGTAATGGAGAAGTCACTTGCAAGAAAAACCGAAAAAAAAAGTCAATCCGGGAGAAAACCGAGAATTAGGGTTTTTAGTGGATTTCGGTGAAATCGGGAAGAATCACAGAAATGGCCCGACTTGGTAAGACCAAAGCCCCCAATGGATGAGGAATGATTAAAAAGGATGGCCCAAGGCTCAGATTGAAGAAAATCTGAAAATCGGACTTGTTTTGAGCAAAACCGGGTTTCGGAGGTTAAAGGGTAAAATTGGAAAAATTTGGGAAAAATAGCAAATGGACTCCGAAAATTATGGAAAATTTGTCAATCTCATTCTTAAATCATTTGAAAGAGATTGGAGAAAGAAAATCTTGATTCCGAGTTCGTTTGCAAAGTGGCCAAATCCCGGGCTTCTTATGCAGTAATTCAAAAAGATAAATCCCGGAAAAATAGCAAATGGACTCCAAAAATTCTGAAATTTGGCAAATATCATTTTTAAATTATTTGGAAGAGATTGGCGAAAGAAAATCTTGATTCCGAGTTCGTTTGCAAAATGGCCAAATCCCGGGCCTCCTATGCAGTAATTCAAGCCGATAAATCCCAAAAAAATACCAAATGAGCTCCAAAAATTATGAAAACTTCCAGATCACACTTTTTAATTATTTTGAAGAGATTGGTGAAGAAAAATCTTGATTTGGAGCTCGTTTAAAAAATGGTAAAATGTAGGGGCATAAAAGGGCATTTTTGGGAAGAAAAAATCCAAATAAATAGCAAACGGACTCGGATAATTTTGAAAACTTCCAGAACTCAATATTTTATTATTTTGGAAGTATTAAAAAAAGAAAAATTGAATTTGGAGTCCGTTTGATATTTATTTGCATCCGGGGGGCAAAATGGTCATTTCACCCAAGCAACCGAAAAGGGCTTTTTTGGCCCTTCAAAAAAATCAGAGTTGGGCTGGAAAAGAGAATTGCTGGCATGCCCAAGCCCAAAGAAAGGAGGAAGCTTCTAATTTTTTTTTTAATCAAGTGGTTAAAAATCAAGAGTTAGTTAACCATTCTCTTTGATCAAGCCATGGTGATTAAACCACATAGGTTAAGAAAGATGTCAACATTATTTTTGCATAGCTGTAATTTGAGAGGGCTGAGATGCTAATCTAAAGGTGGTAATTTCATGACTTTTCATCTTGAATTATTGGCCATTTGATGGAAATTAGGTTACACAAAAATGACAACATCTTGGAGGCTATATAACCATGCATTAAGGCTAGCCCTAAGGGGGGGGAGGCAGATTTTGGTTTCTTCTTTTCCATTTTGGCTGATTTCTCTTAGTTTTTCTTAGTTTTATCTTCTTGGTTGAGAGCAAAAAAAGAAAAGTTTAGAAATAAAGGAAAGTTTGAAGAGAAAAGCTTGAAATATTAGCTTCTTGAGGTTGCTCTTGAGCACCAACTCTTGCACTTTCATTTTCTATTCTTGTTTTTTGCTATTTTAATCTCTACTTGGTGAGTTTTCATTTTAAAATAATGTTTCTTGTTCTTCCTTCATTTCCTTTCTTAAGTATATTTTTTTTACATTTTGTTTTTACAATAAACTCACCATGGCCAAATGGCCTACATTATTTATTTTAAGTTGTTGTTTCAATTCATTTTACCATATTGTTTATGCTATTTTCTTTGTTTTTGATGTTTTAAGTGTTATGTTATTTCATGTTCTTAAGTTATATTTAATTTGGTTGCTTTGTTTGTTGCCATTTATGTCTTAGATATCATGTTTTTGCATTTTTAATTTTCTGTTTTCATGTTGTTTAAATTTGAGCATGTTTTAGAGTTAGCATATTAAGTGTTTGTGAAAATGCTTGTGTGATTCTTTGCATGATTCTTGTTTTATATCTTAGTGAGCATGTTTTAGATTTGGTATATTAGGTGTTTGTGAAAATGCTTGTGTGATTTTTGTGTTATGACTTAGTTTTTTCATGCTAGCATACCAAGTGTTTGTGAAAATGCCATGCTTGTTGGAGCTTGGGGCCATTTGGCTACTCCATGTGTTTTGCATTGTGTGTTGTATTTTTTGTCATGCTAGTTGTTAGGTTTTTGCATTTGCATGATATTTGGTTGGATTTTTGAATTAAGCATGCCTTGTGTTTGTGAAAATGCCATGCATGTCTTAGGTCTAGGTTACATTAAATGCCATGCAAGTTCATGTTAGGTCTAGGCCATATTATTTATGTCATGCATTTTCCTTACATTTAGGTTTAGATCCATGCATTTCATGCATTATGTTTGCTGCATTGTTTCATGCATTTCATGTTCATGCCACTTGAATAATGACTTGAGCCAATTAATGGTTCAAAGTCATGCTCTCTTGAGCACACTTGTGGAAAATTAAGTTTGTCAAATTGATTATTCTACCTTTGTGATTTTTTTTACTTAGCCAATTTTTATCTAACTTTCAAAAAGTCCTAGCTACTGCTTTCAAGTCATTTTATGAGTTTCAAATATTTTTATTTTTATTTTTAAATGATTTTATCAAAGACAAAAAAAATGTGTTGGCAAAGCAGTTTTTTTTTCCACCCAAAACTCGTACATCTCCGATTTTTCTGGGAATTCATCTTTGATCAGAAAATTAAGCCAATTTTTTCTCATGTAGTTTTATATGTCCTGAGTCTCCAGTATTTTTTTTAGAATTTTTGGAATTTTTAAAAATAGGGTAAAAAATCGTGGATTAAAACTGGACAGTGGAGTCAGGATTGAATTTAAAGAAAAACAAAGCAGTTTTTTCTCCTCCAAAAACTCGTACATCTCTGATTTTTCTGGGAATTCATCTTTGATCAAAAAATTAAGCCGATTTTTTCTCGTGTAGTTTTAAATGTCGTGAGTCTCCAGTATTTTTTTCAGAAATTTTGGAATTTTTAAAAATAAGGTAAAAAATCGTGGATTAAAACTGGACAGTGGAGTCAGGATTGAATTTAAAGAAAAACAAAGCAGTTTTTTCTCCTCCAAAAACTCGTACATCTCTGATTTTTCTGGGAATTCATCTTTGATCAAAAAATTAAGCCGATTTTTTCTCGTGTAGTTTTAAATGTCGTGAGTCTCCAGTATTTTTTTCAGAAATTTTGGAATTTTTTAAAATAGGGTAAAAAATCGTGGATTAAAACTGGACAGTGGAGTCAGAATTGAATTTAAAGAAAAACAAAGCAGTTTTTTCTCCTCCAAAAACTCGTACATCTCTGATTTTTCTGGGAATTCATCTTTGATTCGAAAATTAAGCCGATTTTTTTTCGTGTAGTTTTACATGTTCTGAGTTTCCAGTATTTTTTTTTAGAATTTTTGGAATTTTTAAAAATAGGATAAAAATTCGTGGATTAAAACTGGACAGTGGAGTCAGAATTGAATTTAAAAAAAAACAATTTTCTGTTTTGGTTAATTTACTTAGAGTGGGCTGATTAGAAGGGTTAGCTACTGACTTAGGATAATTTCTAAGCCTTTTCAAACTCTAAAAATGGTTTTTCAAGTCCCGGGTTAAGGGTAGTCAAGTCCGGATTTTTTAAACTTAGGAAATTAGAGCCATTTTAAAGAAATTCGCCCAGTTTTTATTTTTAATTCAAGCTTTTCAAAATTGTTTTCAAACAATCACAAAGTATTTTGGTTTTAGAATATTTAATTTGACATATTTTCCTAAGGTAGCCGGATATCTTTTTAGATATACGGATTTCCTTAATTAAAGGAAAAAAATACATTTCATGCATTGCATTTTTATATTCATGCATTTTATATAATATGTGATTCTTGCTATAATAATTTCTATGATATTGTTGTTATTTTGATTTATATTTTTTGATGTTACATGGTTTATTATATGGTTTCGAATATTTCATGATATCCTATGCTTTTATTTAGTTATCTTTATTTAGCATATACGTATTCATTTATTTTAAATGTTTTCAAAAGATAATGGTTTTCAATAAAAATAAAGATATTCCCGAGTTAAAATAATTCATGAGTTCTCTACCGGGTTTGCTGGAGGGAATATCATCAATTATCATTAATAAAGGAATATGTTTCTTTCAAAAAAGAGAATGATTCGGAAAGTTTTCCAAAACTAATAAAAATTTCTATATTTTGCCACGTTTGTTGGGGAATATAGGAAAATTTTGAATTTATAAATTCTGGATCATTTTCAATAAAAAAAATGAAATTATTTTTCTTTAAATTGGGAATTAACTTGAAATACTAAATTTAAAACCAACTTTTTACCGAGACTTGAGATAACACACGATTAATAAGGTACCGATTTATACGGGCGTTGTGGGGGTGCTAATCCTTCCCCACACGTAACCGACTCCCGAACCCGCTTCTTTGATTTCTCTGGTTTAAAACGCAGACTTGAAATTGGTTTTTAAAATGTTTTAATTAATTTTTAAAATATTTTATAAAACCGGTTTTAATAGGTGGCCGATCACACCTAGCTAAAAAAGATTGGTGGCGACTCTATGTCTTTTTTAAGGTCATTTTCAAAACCTTCATTTTTCTAGAGGAATTAAGTCGACTTTTCCTCGATTGTTTTTAATGCCACGCCTAACGAATAATGGAAAGTCTTGCGATGAGACGTCGTTATTTTTTTTTAGGTTGCGACAGCTTGGCGACTCCGCTGGGGACTATTAGAGAGTCAGGCCTAGAATTGGTCGTGTGTTATCAAAGTCTCGGTTTTGTTGGTTTAATTGGTATTTAATTTTAATTCCCACATTTTTTTAATAAGGAGAATTTTGAAAATAATAAAATGTTTTTAAATATGTTCATACTCATGTGCATTTTTTTTTTTTTTGTTCTCTAGTTATTTAAGGTTGTATATTATAATTGCTTGTCGGTTAATGCGTTACACTATTCTTGAATGTTTTAATTGCTAGGGCATTTAGAATAAGGTTTGCAGAATAGGTAGTGAAAGGTTTGATATTCCTCCACACACACTACACGTGCATTTGCATAACATGAATCCTATACCCGGATTCCGTCCTTTTAAGTGGGAGTAAAGTAACTACGCCTTCGTGATGATCCTCCGTATGGGCTAGTGAAACACTTTCGGAGTATAAAGTACCTATTGCCTTCGTGATAATCCTCCGTACGGGCATAGGAAAATATATTCTAACGGATTGAACCCGCTTTTATCGGGGTGCCTTACTAGCCTTCACCAGCGACAGTGAGGAACAATTCGGGGCCTTAGAACCGATTCACCCTCATATAGTGAACCTAGGCGAAGCCATGCCGGATTTCCGTTAGATATACCGAAAATAGGAACACATAGAGGGACAGTTCTAAACCTTTTGTTACCTATTTTACACTCCGAATAAGTGTGGTAGATCGGGCAACGATGTACGTACATCGCCCGTAATAAATGTGATACTCCGCCTCGAAGACATCGTGATGCCTAAATAAGCAGATATTGCTGGGGCAGATGTTCATTAGCTGTTTTTTAAAATAAATAAAAAAAAAAATCTTTTTTCAAGCATTTTGCATGTTGCACATTTCATACATGTGTGAATAGAGCATGTACATTTTTGGTTGTGTTATTGATCTCATTCTTTGCAATAAACAGTTGGTAATTTCATTTGATGATTTCATAAAACCGGTAGTGTCACATGAACATTTGCATATGGTACCATAGTGGGATCCACCCTGAAATTCTTTTGAAAATAATGTGATTGGTTTTTCATAAATAAATAAAAAAACACAAAAAAAAAGCATGTTAAAAAAAATCATAAATTAGGAGGCAAATCTTGCATAATGAGATTTTTGAATAATCAAGATTTAGGTCCCACCAATTTCGTGTAATCATTGGTTAATTTATTTGTGTCATTTTGACATCGTGTTACAGTCATAACATGCATGATTATTCATTGTAGAATACATTTGTGATATACATGGTTATTCTTTGTACCTACCTTTGTATTAATTCATTTATTCTTAGCATGTATCATTTTGACATCATAGCATGCATGGTCATTCATTGTAGGACACGTTTATAACATGCATAGTCATTATCTGTATATACCTGGCATTAGATTGCATCTATAGCATACATAGTCATCATAATTTCTCTGTATATGTTCATGCATTAACCATCAGTTTATTCATGCACATAGGAATAGAGCATGTACATTCATAATCTTAATCTCATGACATTTTCATTTGCATGAAAGGGGTTCGAGATATGAGGAATGAATCGGAGGAACGATTGGGTGCTTTGGAACGCAATCAAGATGAATATGGACATGAAATCCGAGAGGTGAAGGAACAACTTGCCAAATTGCTGAAAATGGTTGAGGATATGGGTAACAGTAAAGGTGAACTTTCTCAGGGCTTCGCATCATCTTCGGATCAACCAAAACCATTAGGTCCAGAACATACAATCCTTGCTGGATCCTGCACTTGTCAATGCCACAAAGGTTGCAATCCTGATGAAATTGTGGACAAAATCATGAAAATAATTAAACCGGAAAGCCTGATACCAAAGACAGAAACCTCGAATCCAGTACCATACCTGCAAACTGTTCTAGGTCCAAACCAGTATCCCCACCCTACTATGGTCCAATCGTCCATTGGGACGACCACTACGGGATTCCTGAATCCCACTCCATCGTTACCAACTACCAGTTCATACTATTTCCCTCATCAATCACCTTATCCAGTACCTGAGATAGGAACCTCGAGCTATGTACAACCTCCAAAGGCCCTGTGTCCAAATCCATACCCTTACCATGCTGTTCCGCCACATCCCCATGTAAACACTCCGGTTCGAACCTTAGTGCTACCACCAAGTGCCCCAACTCCTAGGCCATGTGTGACTAAGAAACGATCCCAGAATAAGACCCAAATGCATTTTGATCCCATTCCAATCAGTTACCAAGAGCTCCTCCCTATACTGATCCAAAATCACATGGTTGCCTGTGTCCCATTGAAACCCCTGTTACCACCATATCCAATGTGGTATAATCCAAATGAAAGATGTGATTATCACTGTGGAATTGTTGGCCATAGCATCGAAGATTGTATAGCAGTCAAAAGGAAAGTGCAAGCTCTCATAGATGCCAAGTGGTTGGATCCAACGACACTGATTGATAAAGGACTGGGAAAACGCCATTAGGATTGGGAGATTTACAGCATTGAAGTGGAAAGACTTCGGTCTTATATGATGTAATAGGATTTCACTTTTTCAGTAGCCGGCTCTTATAGCCTTAGGATGCTAGGAAGAATAAAGTGCTTGTAAAGACAGTTTTAACTACTGCTCAAATTTTGTAAAACATGGTTTATACCATTGTGAACATTGATATGGGAATGAATTGAGTATGCTTCAAATTTATAAGATGTTGATGATTAAGTTCCTCCGATTCTTATTTCCTCCGTGATATCTTCCCCTTTGCATTTTGCATCCCATCAATTATTTGTCAGGTTGCATTCATAACAAACATAGTCAGCATAATTTCTTTGTATATGTTCATGCATTAATTTGCTTATTACATACATCATGTTAGCATTAGGTCGCATTCATGACACACATGGTTAGCATGATTTTCTTTGTATATACTCTATATCAATCATTCATTGTTTGCATGTATCATAATTGACACCGTGTTGCATTCATAGGATATATGATCATTCATTGGGAAACATGCTAAAATGCACATGATCAGTCATTGCATATATCCATGTGTTGATTTGTTTATTCTTTGTTTGCAACATGTTGGCATTGTGATTGCATTTATCACATATATGGTCAGCATGTTTCCATTGTACATATCCATACATCATATTGTTTAGGCTTCACATGCATGAAATTGCATTCATGGCTCATTCATCATGACATACATTTGGGGGAAATAAAATAGAAGTTGGCTTGGCTTTAGGAGTCTTTGAAAGAATTTCCATTTCAAATCAGAAGAAGTACTGAGTACACTTTTAATACAGGCTGGTGCTATGGAGGATGAACAAGTTGCCCGAATGGAAAAAATGGAAAGGGAACAGAGAGAATTGCGAGAACAGATAGCAAAATCTCAAGCAGAATCTAAGGATCAGATGACTAAACTGATGGAGCTAATGTCTGCTGTAATGAAGGGAAAAGGATACACCGAAAACTTTGTCGCCGGAGAAGGGTTAGAGGTACAAAAGGGCCAAGATGAGGTAGCAATAAGTGATGCCCAGAACACTGTTAACCCCGTCAATGTCCTAAAATCAGATGATCCGGCTGAACAGGCAAAGTTGAAAAGGGTTGCAGTAAATGAGGTTGAGTTGGCAGATTCCCAAGGGAAATATCAGTTGTTAGATGAAAGGCTCCGGGCAATAGAAAGAAAAGAAGTATTCGGGAGTGTGGAGGCGAAAGAACGATGCTTGGTCCTCGATTTAGTCATTCCTCCTAAGTTCAAGATCCCTGACTTTGTGAAATATGACGGGACGACCGATCCATCAGCCCACATCACTATGTTCTGCCGAAAGATGACAAGTCAGATAGATAATGATAAGCTTTTGATTCACTGCTTTCAGGATAGCCTCAGCGGGTCCGCAATTAGGTGGTATAGTCAGTTGAGCAAGGATCAGATTCGCTCTTAGAATGATTTGGCTGGGGCTTTTCTAAACCAGTACAAGCATATGACCGAAAAGACACTTGATCGTCTCACTTTGCAAAATATGGAGAAAAAAGCTACTGAGAGCTTCAAAGAATATGCACAACGGTGGATGAGCCTGGCTGCCCAAATACAACCGCCCTTGACACAAAAGGAAATCACTATCCTTTTTGTGAATACACTGCACGCCCCGTACTATGACAGACTTGTCGGCAATGCTTCGAAGAATTTTGCGGACATGGTAATTTCAGGGGAGATGATTGAGAATGCTATCAAGAATGGGAAACTTGAAAGAGAAGGAACATCCAATACCGAGAGAAATAAGGCACCAAGAAAGAAAGAGGAAGATGTCCAAACTATGGAAGATTTCATCCCATATTCCCAATTTCCCTCATACCAATCATGTTACCCTACTGAGGTATCTCCAAGCCTTTATCCTTACCTACCTACCCAAACACCTAATCCTATACCAGCCCTTGCAACAAGGCCTACTTCTAGAAAACGACCGCGAGAAAATCAAGAAAGAATTCCAATCCCCATCCCTGACTTACTGCCATTACTAATAAAGAATCAGTACCTTACCCCGGTACCTTTGAAAATAGCTCCGAATCCATCAGCAAGGAGTTATGACCCTGACAGCAAGTGTGATTATCACCTAGGGGTAGTTGGGCATTCAACTGAAAAATGCAGACAACTGAAGAAAATGATTGAAAGTTTTATCCGTGATGGTATTTTGACACCGGAGCTTATCGATCAATGGAAGGCCACTTAGCCCTAAATCAATTTCTTTCAGGGTTTTAGGGGGAGAATTACTACCTTTGAAGGATGTCAATAGGAGCATTTTTGACGCATGTAGTTTTATACACTGTGATGATGAAAGCACTTGTCTCATGTTAACATCTACATGAATTAAATGAATTTTAAATGCTTTGTGTTTGTTGTGTTTTAAATAAACGTGAATTTACAAAAACAAGCATTAAGGAAGTTTTAATAATGGATAGTCTCAAGAAGATTGATGATCAGTGTTAGAAATGACCCAACACCATCCCCCTCTTTTTTGGGCTTCTCTATACCTAAACCTTGAATCAATAACACTTGAAAGACCTAATGCTTCAAGGAAAAATGAATGAAAAAAGAGAAGCATTGTCATTGCAAAATAAGCAAGGATGTAAATCCTAGTCTAGGCTATGAACAAAGGAACAAACTTTTTGAAATTTTTTGAATTCCTTGAAAATCAAACAAATGAGACATTCTTTCAAGAATCCAGATTTTGATAATTTGGTGTGTGTCAGGATTGTGCTAAAACCATTCATGACCTTTCCCAATGACCACAAAACACTAATTGCCCAGACATCACTTCATGATTGACACCTTGGGGCACAATGATTAAACTAGATTATCCCTTGTCCCAGAGAAAACCTGCTTTTGGGTCATGTTTTCCTTGTCTCTTCAAAGAACTCAGATTGGAAACTCAGCCTTTTCAAAACAGACCTAGACTTGCCATGTTCCTCGTTGATACAAATTCGCATGGATAATCAAATTGGGGCATCATATGTGGAAATGATGGATACATAGTGAAGAAGGATGGGCTAATGCATGAATCATTGGGGGCATGCGACGAAAAAAACAAAAAAAAAGAAAAAAAGAAAAAGAAAAATCATGATATCATGCATATGAGAATTCGGATGATTCCAAAGTGCAAAATGAAATTCTGAATATCTATTTCCCCTAAGGATTGCTTTTCAATGAGAATATTTGGGCTTGATATGATGAATGGCCATCTTTCATATCCATTTCACAAGAAAAAAATTATTATCCATAGTCACCCCTTTTGAGCCAAAAGAATTCTTAATTCTTTGAACCCTGATCAAGGATTACCCTCTACACTGGGGGGCAAATGCGAGGAAAGATCTTTTCAAAGATCATTGAGAAATGAGTGACAGCTCAGGGACAGACACAAAGCAAATGGAGCCCCGAATAAATACGGGCGCACTCTGTCAAAGAAAAAAAGAAGAGGAAAAGATGACGAAATGAAAGCCAAGAAAAACAAACAAAAAACACAATAAAAAAATGTGTGTGAAAGACATGGCAAATTGAAAGCCAAAAGCAAGGAAGAAAAAGAGCAAAATCAAAAAGAAAGAAATGTCCAAGAAGAGACACATGCTTCAAAGAAAATCCTCTTCAAGAAAGGATCCTTGATCTGATTACCCTCAAACACATATTTTGGGCCTATTTATCCTTTCTTTCTGAATCCTGAGCCATGGCCTACATTACGTGCTTTAAAAGTCCATTTTGATCAAGCATGAATGTTTAATTTGAAGGGTTTTCCTCAGATTTTATCCCATCTTATCAGATTCTCATTTCACTAAGGAAGAATTTAGAATTCTCAAGTGCATGGTAAAAAAAAAAGAGAAAAATTGAAAAGAATGGGACTCTAGGGCGAAAACCCAAAAAAACGGGCGGTCTAGAGTAGAATGGGAATTTTCGATGCCATCGATGATAGTGCCGATACCCCAAAAGAAAAGATCTTATTAAAGGAGTGGTCATCGAGGAACATCTAGGAATTCCTGAACCCCCCAAATTGTCAGCTCTCATTCGGAGGATTGTCTTCAAAAACTGAAACTTTGTTCCCAAGATTAAACTTTCCGGTTTAAGCATCCCAGCCAATCTTGATGCTTGACAAAATGCCTTGATATGGAAACTAAAAGAATGTTGAATTTGTTTGGTTCTCAATGAATTCATGATTTATAAAACCTGTTCCATTTGTGAGCCTAGAAGGGATATACATTTTTGTCATGAAGTTTTCCTGGAAAAGCCAGAATCTTGTTATACCAAGCCTTGCCAATCCAGTTGAAAAAACCCAGATTGATACTTAGAGAAATTTCTAACAATGATCATCATTCTTCAAAAGATTTGTACATCACACATTGTGGGGTTAATATTTTTTGTTCAGAAGTTTTCAAAATGCGAAAACAAATAAAAAGATTTTTTTGAAATACCCATTTTAATGTTGGCATGAGACAAGGATTTTTCTAACTCAAAGGTGTAGAACTGCCAGGATAGGTCTTGACTTCCAGATATGAGAAGAAGAAATAGAACCCGGTTCAGATCTCTGTTGATGAAAGTTTGAAAAACTGTTGGGGCAAAGAGAATAGCCAAAATGAATTGAAGATATACTCTGATTTGAAGAGGAAAAATGAATTTGAAAGGCTAAGCCAAAGTCTAGAAAAACAGCCGGGGGCACTTGCATCACTCATGAGCACTCATCTCTTTATCGAGCTTTTGCATCTGCACAGTGTCGGCAAGCATTTGCATCATTCATGGGTATTTGCATTGGCATTATTCCATAAGCATCTGTATTTTACCTTTACATTTACATTCTTCATGGAATTCGTATTTGTGTCATCTCAAGCAATTGCATCATTTCTAGAATCATTGCATTTTCATTACTGTGTGGTAATTGTAGTTACACCATTCATAAACCAGTTACATGAACACAATTAGTAGGGGCATCTGCATCATGAAACATGGGCATCAATCCAAGTCATTTACATTTGCATTAAAGACATTTGCACCAGTTTAAGTCATTTCGTGTCTTATTCAACACCTGCATCTGCATCAAAAAGCATTCGCATCTTCTCAAAATCGTTAGGGTAATTTTCAACAATTCTTCAAAGAACATTTTTAAGACCTCCGGACATAATTTTTCAAATCACAGGTAAGACCTCCGGGCAATATCTTTAAGACCTCCGGGCAACATCTTTAAGACCTCCGGGCATAACTTTTTTCAGGGGTAAGGCCTCCGGGCACTATTCTTAAGACCTCCGGGCATCATTTTTAAAGTCGCATACAGCGCATTTTTTCCAAATTATGGGTAAGGCCTCCGGGCACCATTCTTAAGACCTCCGGGCATCATTTTTAAAGTCGCATACAGCGCATTTCTTCCAAATCACGGGTAAGGCCTCCGGGCACCATTCTTAAGACCTCCGGGCATCATTTTTAAAGTCGCATACAGCGCATTTCTTCCAAATTATGGGTAAGGCCTCCGCGCACCATTCTTAAGACCTTCGGGCATCATTTTTAAAGTCGCATACAGCGCATTTCTTCCAAATCACGGGTAAGGCCTCCGGGCACCATTCTTAAGACCTCCGGGCATCATTTTTAAAGTCGCGTACAGCGCATTTCTTCCAAATTATGGGCAAGGCCTCCGGGCACCATTCTTAAGACCTCCGGGCATCATTTTTAAAGTCGCATACAGCGCATTTCTTCCAAATTATGGGTAAGGCCTCCGGGCACCATTCTTAAGACCTCCGGGCATCATTTTTAAAGTCGCATACAGCGCATTTCTTCCAAATCACGGGTAAGGCCTCCGGGCACCATTCTTAAAACCTCCGGGCATCATTTTTAAAGTCGCATACAGCGCATTTTTTTCAAATCACAGGTAAGACCTCCGGGCACCAATTTTTAAGACCTCCGGGCACCATTTTAAGACCTCCGGGCATAATTTTTCAAATCACAGGTAAGACCTCCGGGCAACATCTTTAAGACCTCCGGGCATAACTCTTTTTTTCAGGGGTAAGGCCTATGGGCACCATTTTTAAGACCTCCGGGCATAATTTTTCAAATCACAGGTAAGACCTCCGGGCAACATCTTTAAGACCTCCGGGCATTATTTTTTTTAGGGGTAAGACCTCTGGGCACTAATTTTTAAGACCTCCGGGCATAATTTTTTTCAAATCATAGGTAAGACCTTTGGGCAACATCTTTAAGACCTCCGGGCATAACTTTTTTCAGGGGTAAGACCTCCGGGCACCAATTTTTAAGACCTCCGGGCATAATTTTTCAAATCACAGGTAAGACCTCCGGGCAACATCTTTAAGACCTCCGGGCATAACTTTTTTCAGGGGTAAGACCTCCGGGCACCAATTTTTAAGACCTCCGGGCACCATTTTAAGACCTTCGGGCACCAATTTTAAAGCCCTTCGAGCATAAATTTTTCTTTTGAAATCGAATTCATTCCCTTAAGACGAATCGAGCCTTGTTTAGGCAGGGAATTCAATTTAAGGACAAAATCTTCAATTTATTGTTTTTAAAAAAAAATGAAAAAAGAGAAAATAGAAAAAAAAATAAAAAAATAAAAAAAAATAAAAATAAAAATAAAAAAAAGGAAAAAAGAAAAAAGAAAAAAAGAAGAAAGAAGAAAAAAATGAAAAAATGAAAAATAGAAAATTAAAAAAATTAAAATGAAAAAGAAACCCCTTTCCCTTTCCTTCACATGTGATGTCACTGACCGTACAAAATTAGTGTCGGTTTATCTTTGCCTGATTCCTGATTCTCAGCAATAGCCAAAGAGGGGCAGCTGTAGACACCTAATTTTGTCCGGACCACTAAACAGGTATGTTTTCTTCCCATATTGATGTTCCCAAGTGTAAAAAGACTGTTTTCATCCTGCATGTGGTACTCCGAGACTTAGTTTAAGAGGGCGAGCACAAAAAGTCAAACTTGAAAAAAAGTCAACCCCGAAAAAGTCAACCCCAGAAAGTCAACTACTGAAAAAGTTAACCCACTTTCAAAATCAAGATTTTAAGTTCAATTGAAAAATGGCGAAAGAATTTTGATAATCCGAGGTCTACATTGAAAGATATGGAGTTCGAAAGTTGGGATTTGGAGATTCAGTAGAAAGGAAACCCTAATCCGAGAAATTTGGGGAAAAGTGCTTAAACGATCAAACTGGTCAAAATTGAAGGTTCCAAATGAAAGATAAGCACTGACTACGGGTAATGGAGAAGTCACTTGCAAGAAAAACCGAAAAAAAAAGTCAATCCGGGAGAAAACCGAGAATTAGGGTTTTTAGTGGATTTCGGTGAAATCGGGAAGAATCACAGAAATGGCCCGACTTGGTAAGACCAAAGCCCCCAATGGATGAGGAATGATTAAAAAGGATGGCCCAAGGCTCAGATTGAAGAAAATCTGAAAATCGGACTTGTTTTGAGCAAAACCGGGTTTCGGAGGTTAAAGGGTAAAATTGGAAAAATTTGGGAAAAATAGCAAATGGACTCCGAAAATTATGGAAAATTTGTCAATCTCATTCTTAAATCATTTGAAAGAGATTGGAGAAAGAAAATCTTGATTCCGAGTTCGTTTGCAAAGTGGCCAAATCCCGGGCTTCTTATGCAGTAATTCAAAAAGATAAATCCCGGAAAAATAGCAAATGGACTCCAAAAATTCTGAAATTTGGCAAATATCATTTTTAAATTATTTGGAAGAGATTGGCGAAAGAAAATCTTGATTCCGAGTTCGTTTGCAAAATGGCCAAATCCCGGGCCTCCTATGGAGTAATTCAAGCCGATAAATCCCAAAAAAATACCAAATGAGCTCCAAAAATTATGAAAACTTCCAGATCACACTTTTTAATTATTTTGAAGAGATTGGTGAAGAAAAATCTTGATTTGGAGCTCGTTTAAAAAATGGTAAAATGTAGGGGCATAAAAGGGCATTTTTGGGAAGAAAAAATCCAAATAAATAGCAAACGGACTCGGATAATTTTGAAAACTTCCAGAACTCAATATTTTATTATTTTGGAAGTATTAAAAAAAGAAAAATTGAATTTGGAGTCCGTTTGATATTTATTTGCATCCGGGGGGCAAAATGGTCATTTCACCCAAGCAACCGAAAAGGGCTTTTTTGGCCCTTCAAAAAAATCAGAGTTGGGCTGGAAAAGAGAATTGCTTGCATGCCCAAGCCCAAAGAAAGGAGGAAGCTTCTAATTTTTTTTTTTAATCAAGTGGTTAAAAATCAAGAGTTAGTTAACCATTCTCTTTGATCAAGCCATGGTGACTAAACCACATAGGTTAAGAAAGATGTCAACATTATTTTTGCATAGCTGTAATTTGAGAGGGCTGAGATGCTAATCTAAAGGTGGTAATTTCATGACTTTTCATCTTGAATTATTGGCCATTTGATGGAAATTAGGTTACACAAAAATGACAACATCTTGGAGGCTATATAACCATGCATTAAGGCTAGCCCTAAGGGGGGGGAGGCAGATTTTGGTTTCTTCTTTTCCATTTTGGCTGATTTCTCTTAGTTTTTCTTAGTTTTATCTTCTTGGTTGAGAGCAAAAAAAGAAAAGTTTAGAAATAAAGGAAAGTTTGAAGAGAAAAGCTTGAAATATTAGCTTCTTGAGGTTGCTCTTGAGCACCAACTCTTGCACTTTCATTTTCTATTCTTGTTTTTTGCTATTTTAATCTCTACTTGGTGAGTTTTCATTTTAAAATAATGTTTCTTGTTCTTCCTTCATTTCCTTTCTTAAGTATATTTTTTTTACATTTTGTTTTTACAATAAACTCACCATGGCCAAATGGCCTACATTATTTATTTTAAGTTGTTGTTTCAATTCATTTTACCATATTGTTTATGCTATTTTCTTTGTTTTTGATGTTTTAAGTGTTATGTTATTTCATGTTCTTAAGTTATATTTAATTTGGTTGCTTTGTTTGTTGCCATTTATGTCTTAGATATCATGTTTTTGCATTTTTAATTTTCTGTTTTCATGTTGTTTAAATTTGAGCATGTTTTAGAGTTAGCATATTAAGTGTTTGTGAAAATGCTTGTGTGATTCTTTGCATGATTCTTGTTTTATATCTTAGTGAGCATGTTTTAGATTTGGTATATTAGGTGTTTGTGAAAATGCTTGTGTGATTTTTGTGTTATGACTTAGTTTTTTCATGCTAGCATACCAAGTGTTTGTGAAAATGCCATGCTTGTTGGAGCTTGGGGCCATTTGGCTACTCCATGTGTTTTGCATTGTGTGTTGTATTTTTTGTCATGCTAGTTGTTAGGTTTTTGCATTTGCATGATATTTGGTTGGATTTTTGAATTAAGCATGCCTTGTGTTTGTGAAAATGCCATGCATGTCTTAGGTCTAGGTTACATTAAATGCCATGCAAGTTCATGTTAGGTCTAGGCCATATTATTTATGTCATGCATTTTCCTTACATTTAGGTTTAGATCCATGCATTTCATGCATTATGTTTGCTGCATTGTTTCATGCATTTCATGTTCATGCCACTTGAATAATGACTTGAGCCAATTAATGGTTCAAAGTCATGCTCTCTTGAGCACACTTGTGGAAAATTAAGTTTGTCAAATTGATTATTCTACCTTTGTGATTTTTTTTACTTAGCCAATTTTTATCTAACTTTCAAAAAGTCCTAGCTACTGCTTTCAAGTCATTTTATGAGTTTCAAATATTTTTATTTTTATTTTTAAATGATTTTATCAAAGACAAAAAAAATGTGTTGGCAAAGCAGTTTTTTTTTCCACCCAAAACTCGTACATCTCCGATTTTTCTGGGAATTCATCTTTGATCAGAAAATTAAGCCAATTTTTTCTCATGTAGTTTTATATGTCCTGAGTCTCCAGTATTTTTTTTAGAATTTTTGGAATTTTTAAAAATAGGGTAAAAAATCGTGGATTAAAACTGGACAGTGGAGTCAGGATTGAATTTAAAGAAAAACAAAGCAGTTTTTTCTCCTCCAAAAACTCGTACATCTCTGATTTTTCTGGGAATTCATCTTTGATCAAAAAATTAAGCCGATTTTTTCTCGTGTAGATTTAAATGTCGTGATTCTCCAGTATTTTTTTCAGAAATTTTGGAATTTTTAAAAATAGGGTAAAAAATCGTGGATTAAAACTGGACAGTGGAGTCAGGATTGAATTTAAAGAAAAACAAAGCAGTTTTTTCTCCTCCAAAAACTCGTACATCTCTGATTTTTCTGGGAATTCATCTTTGATCAAAAAATTAAGCCGATTTTTTCTCGTGTAGTTTTAAATGTCGTGAGTCTCCAGTATTTTTTTCAGAAATTTTGGAATTTTTTAAAATAGGGTAAAAAATCGTGGATTAAAACTGGACAGTGGAGTCAGAATTGAATTTAAAGAAAAACAAAGCAGTTTTTTCTCCTCCAAAAACTCGTACATCTCTGATTTTTCTGGGAATTCATCTTTGATTCGAAAATTAAGCCGATTTTTTTTCGTGTAGTTTTACATGTTCTGAGTTTCCAGTATTTTTTTTTAGAATTTTTGGAATTTTTAAAAATAGGATAAAAATTCGTGGATTAAAACTGGACAGTGGAGTCAGAATTGAATTTAAAAAAAAAACAATTTTCTGTTTTGGTTAATTTACTTAGAGTGGGCTGATTAGAAGGGTTAGCTACTGACTTAGGATAATTTCTAAGCCTTTTCAAACTCTAAAAATGGTTTTTCAAGTCCCGGGTTAAGGGTAGTCAAGTCCGGATTTTTTAAACTTAGGAAATTAGAGCCATTTTAAAGAAATTCGCCCAGTTTTTATTTTTAATTCAAGCTTTTCAAAATTGTTTTCAAACAATCACAAAGTATTTTGGTTTTAGAATATTTAATTTGACATATTTTCCTAAGGTAGCCGGATATCTTTTTAGATATACGGATTTCCTTAATTAAAGGAAAAAAATACATTTCATGCATTGCATTTTTATATTCATGCATTTTATATAATATGTGATTCTTGCTATAATAATTTCTATGATATTGTTGTTATTTTGATTTATATTTTTTGATGTTACATGGTTTATTATATGGTTTCGAATATTTCATGATATCCTATGCTTTTATTTAGTTATCTTTATTTAGCATATACGTATTCATTTATTTTAAATGTTTTCAAAAGATAATGGTTTTCAATAAAAATAAAGATATTCCCGAGTTAAAATAATTCATGAGTTCTCTACCGGGTTTGCTGGAGGGAATATCATCAATTATCATTAATAAAGGAATATGTTTCTTTCAAAAAAGAGAATGATTCGGAAAGTTTTCCAAAACTAATAAAAATTTCTATATTTTGCCACGTTTGTTGGGGAATATAGGAAAATTTTGAATTTATAAATTCTGGATCATTTTCAATAAAAAAAATGAAATTATTTTTCTTTAAATTGGGAATTAACTTGAAATACTAAATTTAAAACCAACTTTTTACCGAGACTTGAGATAACACACGATTAATAAGGTACCGATTTATACGGGCGTTGTGGGGGTGCTAATCCTTCCCCACACGTAACCGACTCCCGAACCCGCTTCTTTGATTTCTCTGGTTTAAAACGCAGACTTGAAATTGGTTTTTAAAATGTTTTAATTAATTTTTAAAATATTTTATAAAACCGGTTTTAATAGGTGGCCGATCACACCTAGCTAAAAAAGATTGGTGGCAACTCTATGTCTTTTTTAAGGTCATTTTCAAAACCTTCATTTTTCTAGAGGAATTAAGTCGACTTTTCCTCGATTGTTTTTAATGTCACGCCTAACGAATAATGGAAAGTCTTGCGATGAGACGTCGTTATTTTTTTTAGGTTGCGACACCCGTCACGAAGTCAGACAGTCCGTGAACTTCAAAGAAATCATGGATTAGAAATCATGACACAATCATTTGATTGCATTCATCCTTAGGGAACATACATCCTACAAGCATTTGCAAAATATGTCTTTTTCATCATTGCATTCGGCTAACATTACAGGAATCGTGGAAATTTTGCTCTCCCGAATCGAACTCGTTCCGCTTCTCAAATAAGTCGAACCCCGAGACCACCGTCGAGGTATTTTGTTTTTAAATCAAACTCATTTTGCTTCTCAAATGAGTCGAACTCCGAGACCACCATCGAGTTATTTTGTTTTAAAATCGAACTCGTTCTGCTTCTCAAATGAGTCGAACCCCGAGACCACCGTCGAGGTATTTTGTTTTTAAATCGAACTCGTTCTACTTCTCAAATGAATTGAATCTCGAGACCACCTTCGAGGTATTTTGTTTTTAAATCGAACTCGTTCTGCTTCTCAACTGAGTCGAGCCCCGAGACCACCATCGAGGTATTTTCCTTTTCAAATCAAACTTATTTTCCAAATGAGTCGAATTCCGAGACCATCGTCAAGGTATTTTCCTTTTCAAATCGAACTTATATTCTAAATAAGTCAAACCCAGGATTGATGTTAAGGCATTCCATTTGTTTTTAAATCGAACTCATTCTGTTTCTCAAATGAGTCGAGCCCCGAGACCACCGTCGAGGTATTTCTCGTTTAAACCCAACACAGCTGACACCAAGACAAGATAAGAACCCGAGACTTCCATCGAGGTATTGTATTCTCTTGCAAATCGAACTCGTTTCCTTAAGATGGGTCGAGCCTTGATTAGTCAAGGAACTCAATTTAAGGACAAAATCTTCTATTTACAGTTTTTTTTTTGAAAAAAAAAATGATGAAATAAATGGAAATGAAGAATAAAGCAAACTCTATTGCCTTTTGTATACATGTGATTTCACTAACCGGACAAAATTATTGTCTATTTATCTTTGCATGATTCCTGATTCTCAGTAATAGCCAAATAGGGGCAGCTGTAGACACCTAATTTTTTTCGAGCCCCCTAAACCAGGTATACTCTTCCTTGTACTTTTTTTAGAATGCAGAAAATCTCTTCTCATCTTGCAGATGGTCCTCCAAGACTTGTGATTCAAAGTTCAGCATGAAAAGTCCATCAGGAAAAAGTCAACTTCGAAAGTCAACCACTAAAAAAAGTCAATCCTTAGTCAAAACCAAGATTTGAAGTTGAATTGAACAATGGTGAAAGAATTTCGATAATCCGAGATCTACAACGAAAGATATGAAGTTTGGAAGATGGGTTGTGGAAATTCAGTACAGAGGAAGACCTAATTCGACAAATTTTGGTCAAACTAAATTGGGGGTGAATTTGATCGCAAAAATTGGGCATTTTTGGACCATCTCAAATTCAATATATGACGGAGGGAGTAGAAAAATAAAATTCAGAAATCGGACCCGTTCTGAGCAAAATCGAGGTTTCGGAGGTTAAAAGGCAATATACGAAAAATCCCAAATTTTTTTTGGGAAGAATATCAAACGAGCTCGAAAAATTATGAATACTTCCAGGTCTGAGTTTCATAATTTTTGGAAGATATTGGTGAAGAAAAATCCAGAATCGGAGTTCAAATGAAAAAGCTGAATTTCGGGTGCACTAATCGAAAAATGCCAAAGAAAATTCTGGAAAAAATAGCAAACGAGCTCGAAAAATTATGAAAACTTCCAGATCTGAGTTTCATATTTTTTGGAAGAGATTGGTGAAGAAAAATCATGAATCGGAGTTCAAATGAAAAAAGGTGAATTTCGGGTGCACTAAACCGAAATTCCAAAAGAAAATTCCGGAAGAAATAGCAAACGAGCTCGGAAAATTATGAAAACTTCTAGATCTGAGTTTCATAATTTTTGGAAGAGATTGGTGAAGAAAAATCCAGAATCGGAGATCATTTGAAAAATGGCAAAGTCCGATTGCACTAACAGAAAATTCTCAAAGATAATTTCGGGAAAAATAGCAAACAAGCTCGGAAAAATTTGAAAACCTCTAGAATCAAGTTTTACATTGAATGGGATAAGTTGAAAAAAAAATCCGTAATTGGGTTCCATTTGCAATTAAATTAAGTTCGAGAGGCAAAAAGGTAATTTTACCAAAAGAATAAAAAAAGGGCATTTTGCAATTAAGAAAAATGTGAAAGGTGAAAAATTTTTTTTGAACATCCCATTCCTTGGCCGGCCAGCATAGAGGAGAGGAGGAAAGCTTGATCAATTTAATTCACTAGTTACTATCAAGCTAAAAATGCCATCTTTAACACCATGCAAATGGTCCCCCTTTCATCCAATGGCCTAGATGCATTGAAGAAAAGATGAGTACACCCTTCAATGACCAAGATCAAATGCGAAGATGACATTTTTATTTGTCTATGAAAATATCTTCATCCAAGGGCCAAAATTGTCGAAATAAAATGAGCACAATTCATCCAAGGAAGGAGCATGCATTCGGCCAAGGGGGAGCATGAAGAGGTGCATTGTTTCATCCAATGACCTAGGCTCTTTGTAAAGGATGAGTACACATTTCAAGGATTCAGATCTATTTGCAAGATGATATTTTTATGTTGTCATGAAAAGATCCTAATCTAAAGGCTAGAATTTATGAAAAAAATGAGGGCAATCCATCTAAGGGATGGGAGGCCAATCGGCCAAGCATGAGAGAAGGGAGGGAATGTTTTATTTTTTCCTTAAGAGGCTGGTCATTGGAGAAGAAGAGGCAGTAGCTAATTTGATAAAAAAAGAGGTTTTTGAAAGAAAAGAAGAAAGGTTTTACCAAAAAGCTTGGAAGGTAGCCATTTTTTCCTAGCTCTAGCATGATTTTCTTCATTTCTCATGTAGTTTTCTTTGTTTCCTATGTGATTTCCATCCTTTTTTTTTATGAAAATTAAAAGTTTTGAAATATTTTTTTAACTTTCATCTATTCCTTTTCCATCAAAAATGGAAGAAAACAAATTTTTTTATCAACATGGCCAAAACTTGCATTGGTGCTTGCTTTGATTTTGTCTTGCATTTTGGTTGTGAGAAACATGATTGTGGAAGCTTTACTCATTTTTTTATTTTGATTTTTTTCAAATAAATGAAGTGAAAGAGGTTGAAATGGCTACATGATCTTGATAAACATCAAGTGACCATGGTTAGAGGAGGGCTATGCCCATTTGTACCAACCATGGAGCTCAACTTTCCTTGTTTTGATTACCAATTTTTATTGTTATTTCATTGCGTGTCCATTTTTATTTCGATCATGTTCTTTTTATTATTTTTATGCTATATTCGCTTCTACATCATTTTCATGTAGTAATAGTTCCCTATAGCTATTCGGTCATCCATGTATTCCTGATGATGTCTTGCAGTTTGCCATATTTTGCATGATTAAACATGTTTGCATCTTGCATCTTTTCCATATAGCCATTTGGCCATCCATGTATTCTTGATGATGTCTTGCATTTTCCCATAACTTTCATGATTAGGCATGTTTGCATCTTGCATCTTTTCCATATAGCCATTCGGCCATCCTTGTATATTTTTGGTTACAACTTACATTTTGCCATATCTTGCATGATTAAGCATGTTTGCACCTTGCATTTTTGTCATATAGTATTTGGCCATCCTTGTACATTTTTGGTTATGACATGCATTTTGCCATGTCTTGCATATTAAGTATATTTGTATCTTTCATTTTTTCCATGTATCATATCTTGCATTCTTGTCATGTAGTGTTCGGCTCTCCCATGCATTTTAGGTCTAGGTCATGCTTTACATTATATTTGCCTATGTCCTGCATATGAGGTCATATAGCTATGTCATTTATAGTCTAGATGCATTCTCATGCTATATTATCCATATGCCATGACCATACATTCAACCATTCACATGCCTTTATTATCATGATATGCTATTCATAACATTTTAAATAAATAAGGCAATATTCCCGAGATTCAATAATTCATGGTTGTCTCTGCTGGGTCTGCCGGAGAGGTTATCATCAATTATTAATGAAGGAATACCCTTTTACAAAATAAAATGATTCAAAAAATTTCAAAATAGATAAGACTTTCTATGTTTTGCCGGGTCTACCAGGGAACATGGAAAGATTTTGTATTAATAAATTCTGAGTCATTCTCAAATCCATGTCATTTTATGCCATGTCATATGCCCCCATTATATGCCATGTCATTTTTCATGTCATGTCGATTTCATTCACATGCCATGTCATTTTATGCCATGTCACATGCCACATCATCATATGCCATGTCATTCTACTTGTCATGTCGATTTCATGCCACGTAATTTTATGCCATGTCACATGCCACGTCATCATATGCCATGCCATTCTGCTTGTCATGTCGGTTTCATTCACATGTCATGTCATTTTATGCCATGTCACATGCCATATCATCATATGCCATGTCATTCTGCTTGTCATATCTATTTCATTCACATGCCATGTCACATGCCACATCATCATATGCCATGTCATTCTACTTGTCATGTCGATTTCATTCACATGCCATGTCACATTCCACGTCATCATATGCCATGTCATTCTGCTTGTCATGTCGATTTCATTCACATGCCATGTCATTTTATGCCATGTCACGTCATTCACCTACCATGTCATTTTATGCGATGTCATCATTTCATGCCATCATCAGGTCGTCTTATACCATTTCACATGCCATGTCATCTTGCTTGACGCGTTGATTTCATTCACATGCCATATTTCATGCCGTGTCGATTTCATTCACATGCCATGTCATCTTGTGTCATTATTTTTGCCATGTCGATTTCAGTCACAATCCATTTTTCATGCCATGTCGATTTCATTCACATGCCATGTCATTTTATACCATGTCACATGACATTCATTCTTATGCCATGCCATCCATGTGTCATGTCGATTTTATTCACATGTCATTTTATGTGCTATGTCAATCTTTGTCATTACTTCTTTTATTAGATCATAATAAAATGTTTATCATATCATGATAAATATGCATGATTATTTAATTAGTGACATTTATGCATAATCATGGTCATTTTCTATGTTTTTACAAAGGATGTTTTTCTAAATCAAGATTATTCCCAAGTTGAAATAATTCATGAATTCTCTGCTGGGTTTGCAGGAGAGGATATCATCAATTATCATTAATAACGAAATATTCTTTTTAAAATGAAAATGATTTAGAGAATTTTAAAATCAAGGAAAAATTCCATATTATGCTGAGTCTGTCGAAAAATATGGAAAATTTTATGCTAGCAAATTCCGGATCATTTTCAAATAAAATATGAATTTTTAAGGGAATTATTTATAAACACCAATTTTAAAACAAACCTTTTTTTACTGTGATTCGAGATAACACATGACTAATAAGGTACCATTTTATACGGGCATTGTGGGGATGCTAATCCTTCTCGCAGGTAACCGACTCCCGAACCCGCACTTGTTTTTCTCTGGTTTAAAGTGCATATTTCAAAATTGGTTTTAAAAAAATGTTTTAATTAATTTCAAAAGGTTTTTTATAAAAAAAAAAAAAAAATCAATTTTAATAGGTGGCCGATCACACCTAGCCAAAAAAAGATTGGTGGCGACTCCATTTCTTTTTTCGGGGTCGTTTTCATACCCTTGTAGACACCTAATTTTGTCCGGACCCCTAAATCAGGTACATTTTCTTCCTAAATTGATGTTTCAGAATACTAAAAGGCTTTTTTCATCCTGCAAGTGGTACTCCGAGACTTAGTCTAAGAAAGCAAACAAAAAAAAGTCAACCCTAAAAAAAGTCAACCCCGAAAAATTCAACCCCAAAAAAGTCAACTACTGAAAAAATCAACCCACTTTCAAAATCAAGATTTGAAATTCAATTGAAAAATGGTGAAAGAATTTTGATAATCCTAGGTCTACATTGAAAGATATGGAGTTCGAAAGTTGGGTTACGAGATTTAGTAAAAAGAAAACCTTAATTCGGGAAATTTGGAGAAAAGTGCTTAAACGATCAAATTGGTCAGAATTAAAGGTCTCAAATGAAAGATAAGCACTGACTACGGGTAACGGAGAAGCTACTTGGAAGAAAAACTGATAGAAAAGTCAATTCGGAAGAAAACCGAGAATTAGGGTTTTTTAGTGGATTTTGGTGAAATTTGGAAAAATTGCAGAAATGGCCTGATTCGGAAGATCTAAAGCCCTTAATTGATGAGAAATGATTAAAAAGGATAGGCCAAGGCTCAGTTTGAAGAAAATCTGAAAATCGAACTTGTTTTGAGCAAAACCGGGTTTTGCAAGCAAAAGGGCAAAATTGGAAAATATGGGAAAAATAGCAAATGAACTCCAAAAATTCTGAAAATTTGCAAATCTCATTCTTAAATTATTTTGAAGAGATTGGCGAAACAAAATCTTGATTCGGAGTTCGTTTGCAAAATGGCCAAATACTAGGTCTCCTATGTAGTAATTCAAGTAGATAAATCCCAGAAAAATAGCAAATGAACTCCAAAAATTTTGAAAATTTGCAAATCTCATTTTGAAATTATCTGGAAGAGATTGGCTAAAGAAAATCTTGATTCGGAGTTCGTTTTCAAAATAGCCAAATCCCGGGTCCTCTATGCAGTAATTCAAGCAGATAAATCCCGAAAAAATAGAAAATAAGCTCCAAAAATTATGAAAACTTCCATATCACATTTTAAAATTATTTGGAAGAGATTGGTGAAGAAAAATCTAGATTCGGAGCTCGTTTAAAAAATGGTAAAGTTCAGGTGCATAAAAGGGGTAATTTCGGAAATAAATCCGAAATAAATAGAGAATGGACTCGAAAAATTTTGAAAACTTCCAGAATTCAATTCTTTATTATTTCAGAAGTATTGAAAAAACAAAATTTGAATTTGGAGTCCGTTTACTAATTATTTAAGTTCAGGGGGCAAAAAGGTCATTTCACCAAGGAAACCAAAAAGGGCAAATTTGTAATTGAGGAAAATATGAAAGCAAAACTAGTAAATAAAACAAAGAAAGTTAAGCTCCATGGTTGGTACAAAATGGATATAGCCTCTCCCCTAACCATAATCACTTGACATTGTCAAGATCATGAAGCCTTTCCATTTTTTTTTTTAAATCAGAACCTTAGAATACTTGAATAAACATTCTAAAACCATGTTTCCCATAACAACATGTAAAGAAGAAAAAAGAAAAAAAAATCAAGGCAAATAAACATGTCATTCGGCCATGGCAAAAACCTTGTAGAAAATTTTGTAAACATTTATTTTCAACCATTTTGATGAAGAAGAATAGATGAAAACTTAAGTAAACATTTAAAACTTTGATTTATATGAAAAATGTAGTAGGAAAACAAATGGAAAATCAAGAAATCAATAGAGAGAACAAGAATAAAATAATGCTAAAGCTTGGTAAAAATGGCTACCTTCAAGCTTTTTTCAAAAACCTTTTCTTCCTTTTTTTTCAGAAACCTGTTTTTTTTTTTTTAAATTAGCTTCTGACCTTGCTCTTCAAATGACTTAGCCTATATGGAAAAAATCAAACATTCCTTCTCCTTCCTCTTAGCCGGTTGGCATGCCTACCATTGGATGATTTTTGCACTTTTTCTCCTCCAATCTTGGCCCTTAGATTATGATATTTTCATGACAACATAAAAATGTCATTTTTCCAATTGATAGCAGCCCTTAAGATGTGTACTCAGCCCTTGTAGTAACCTCAGCCCTTAGATGAAAAAAAGGACCAATCCCATGCACTCCCTTGCTTGGCCCTTTGAGTGCCTACCCTTGGATGAGTTGTGCTCTTCTATTCTTGGCCATTGGATGAGGATTATTTCATGACAACATAAAAATGTCATCTTGGCATTTAAACCCAGCCCTTAACATGTGTACTCAGCCCTTTTACATGGCCTAAGCCATTGGATGAAAAGGAACAATCCCATGCACTTCCTTGCTTAGCCGAATGGATGTCCACCTTTGGATGAGTTGTGCTCTTCCATTCTTGGCCATTAGATGAGGGTTCTTTCATGACTAATAAAAAATTCATCTTGGCATTTCATCTTGTCCATTGAATGGTGTATTCAACTTTTCTACAAGGAACCTAAGCCATTGGATGAAGGGGGGACCATTTGCAAGGTACTAGTGGTTGCATGTGAGGTCGATAGTGACTAAGGAATTAAATTGATCAAGCTTCCTTATTCTCCTCTATGGTGGGTGATGAAAGGAGGTAAAATCTCAGCAATTCCTTCTTCTTTCATATTTTTCTTAATTACAAATTTGCTCTTTTCGGTTTTTTTGGTAAAATGACCTTTTTGACCCCCGAACCTAAATAGAAAACGGACTCAAAATTCAAATTTTCTTTTTTCAATACTTCCAAAATAATAAAAAATGAATTATGGAAGTTTTCAAAATTTTTCGAGTCCATTTGCTATTTATTTGGATTTTTTCTTCCAAATTTGCCCTTTTGTGCACCTGAACTTTCACCAGTTTTAAACGAGCTCCAAATCCAAAATTTTCTTCACCAATCTCTTCCAAATAACTTAAAAATGTGATCTAGAGGTTTTCATAATTTTTGGAACTCATTTGCTATTTTTTCGGGATTTATTTGCTTGATTTTCTGCATAGTAGACCTGGGATTTGGCCATTTTGCAAACGAACTCCGAATCAAGATTTTATTTCACCAATCTCTTCCAAATAATTTAATAATGAGATCTGCAAATTTTCAGAATTTTTGAAGCTCATTTACTATTTTTTCGGGATTTATCATTTTGAATTTCTGCATAGTGGACCTGGATTTGGTCATTTTGCAAACGAACACCAAATCAAGATTTTCTTTCTCCAATCTCTTCAAAATGATTTAAGAATGATATCTGAAAAGTTTTAGAACTTTTGGAGTTCATTTGCTATTTTTCCCAAATTTTCCAATTTTGCCATTTTGCCTTCAAAGCCCGGTTTTGCTCAAAACAAGTCCGATTTTCAAATTTTCTTCAAACTGAGCCTTCGGCTATCCTTTTTTAATCACTCCTCATCAATTAGGGCTTTAGTCTTACCGAATCGGGTTATTTCTGTCATTCTTCCAAATTTCATCGAAATCCACCAAAAACCCTAATTCTCGATTTTCTTCCGAATTGACTTTTCTTTTGGTTTTTCTTTCAAGTAGCTTCTCCATTACCCGTAGTCAGTGCTTATCTTTCATTTGGAACCTTCAATTTTTGACCAATTTGATCGTTTAAGCACTTTTCCCCAAATTTCCCAAACTAGGGTTTCCTTTCTACTGAATCTCCGTAACCCAACTTCCTAACTCCATATCTTTCAATGTAAACCTTGGATTATCAAAATTCTTTCGCAATTTTTCAATTGAACTTCAAATCTTGATTTTGAAAGTGGGTTGACTTTTTTAGTAGTTTACTTTTTAGGGTTGACTTTTTCGAGGTCGACTTTTTCAAGTTTGACTTTTTATGCTCGAGTCCTTATACTAAATCTCGGTGTGCCATTTGCAAGATGAGAAAAATCTTTTTACATTCTGAAACATCAATTTAGGAAGAAAACATACATGTTTTAGTGGTCCGGACAAAATTAGGTGTCTACACTTGGTTATCTTGTTCTTATTTTTTTCTACATACTAATTGTTTTCTTGTTTCTTGAATCTTGTACTAGGTTAGAATTAGGCAAGGGAGTTCTTGAGAGTTCTACTAGTTCCTAAAGAGCTTGAAAGAGGAAATAGAGTGGTAAAAGGCAAGAGTGAGTGAGCTTATTACAGAAAAAGCCTAAAAGAGTGAAACAAGAGTTTGAGTGATATTATCTTCGAGAGTAAACACTAAGGCAGTGTGTGAGCTTATATTTTTATCACTAACTATTTTTGTTTTGCAACAATCTTAAGATGTCTCAAAAGAGTGATTCATCACACAAGGAGGATGAAAAGCCATCCTTTACATGGCAAGCTATGCAACAACAGTTTGACCATATGAATTTTGTGATGGCAGAGATGTCAGAGAAGATGGAGAGACAAGCAGCTACTATTTAAAGCCTACAAGGTGGCAAGATAGAGGGGCTAGGCGTGAGCCTAGTGTTGTTGAGGAGGAAGATGATGAAGAGGTTGACATGGGTAGGCCTAAAGGTGTTAGGCATGGAGTAGGACTTAGGAGAAACACAAGGGGTTGTGATTGGGTAGATAGAGAAGATATGAACCTTGGGAACATAAAAATGAAAATTCCATCCTTTCAAGGTAGAACTGATCTTGAGGTGTATTTGGAGTGGGAGAAGAAGCTAGAGTTGATCTTTGATTGTCACAACTACTTAGAGGAGAAGGTGAAGTTGGCAGTTATTGAGTTCACCGATTATGCCATTATTTGGTGGGACCAATTAGTGACTAGTAGGAGGAGAAACCATGAGAGACCTATAGAGACATGGGGTGAGTTGAAAGCTCTCATGAGAAAGAGGTTTGTACCTCGCTACTACTATAGGGAACTCTACCAAAAGCTACAAAACCTTACCCAAGGATCTAGGAGTGTAGAGGATTACTATAAGGAGATGGAGGTGGCTATGATTAGAGCTAATGTAGAGGAGGATAGGGAAGCCACTATGGCTAGATTTTTGAGTGGTTTGCATAGAGACATAGCTAATGTTGTTGACTTGCAGCATTAGGTGGAGATAGAAGACTTGGTGCACATGGCTATGAAGGTGGAGAGGCAATTAAAGAGAAAGGGGAAGCAAGGTATACTTCGGTTTTTAGCACTCCTTGGAAACCAAAGTGGGACAGAAATGACTGGGCTGTTGTCAAGGAGAAGACCAAACCACCTAAGGGGAAGGAAAAGAGCACTAGCAAAGAAAAACCCAAGGTAATTTCGAATTCTTCAAGGAATAGAGATATTAAATGTTTTAAATGCTTGGGTTCAGGGCACATTGCATCTCAATGTCCAAACAAGCGGGTGATGATCATGCATGCCAATGGTGAGGTGATGACCGAAAGTGAGGATGATGATGATGATATGCCAGAATTAGAAGATGTTAGTGATGATAACGATTTAGACTACCTCGTGGAAGGTAAGTCTCTTGTTGCTAGGCGTGCTTTAAATGCGCAAATTAAGGTAGATGATGTAGAGAAGCAAAGAGTTTTATACTAAATGTTTTGTGAATAATAAAGTATGTAGTATGATTATTGATGGGGGGAGTTGCACCAATGTAGCTAGTACTACCTTAGTAGAAAAGTTGAGTTTACCTATTCTTACAAATTGCAATGGTTGAATGAATGTGGGGAGGTTAAGGTGAATAGGCAAGTGAGGGTAGCTTTTACTATTGGGAGGTATAGTGATGAGGTGCTTTGTGATGTAGTTCCTATGCATGCTGGCTATTTATTGTTAGGGAGGCCATGGCAGTTGTAGACACCTAATTTTGTCCGGGCCCCCTAAACAAGGCAAATTCTCCTTTCAACTTCCCGGAATGCGAAGAATCTTCCATCATTCTACAAATAGGTCTCCAAGACTTTAATTCGAATTAATAAAATGAAAAAGTCAACTCAAAAAAAGTTAACTCCGAAAAAGTCAACCCCAAAAGTCAACCACTAAAAAAGTCAAATCTCAGTTAAAATCAAGATTCGAAGTTGAATTGAACAATGGTGAAGGAATTTTGATAATCGGAGGTCTACAACGAAAGATACAGAGTTTGGAAGACAGATTGCAAAAACTCAATGTAGGAAAAATGACTAATTTTGTAAATTTGGGGAAAAGTGCGTAAACGATCAAGTTGGACGAAATTGGAGGTTCCAAATGGAATAAGATCAATAAATATGGATATTAGAAGGTCCAATTTTGAAGCGGAGTTGAAGGAAGAATTGGTTTGAAGAGAAAAAGGAAAATAACGATTTAATGAATAAATAAGAAAAACACAAATTTGGGAAAAACTGCAGAGATGGCCCGATTCGGTGAAATTGAAGCCCCCAATTGATAAAAGATAAATAAATAAAAATATCCCAGGTCCCAGTTTGAAGTGGATCCCAAGAAAGAGCCGATTGGAAGAGAAACGAAAAAACGAGAAAATTTTCAATACTGAGGAAAAGGGGAAAACTAAATCGGAGAGGAATTCAAATGTAAAAATTGGGCATTTTCGGACCAACTCCAATTCAATATATGACAAAGGCAGTGAAAAAAAATCCAAAAATTGGACCCTTTCGAGTAAAACCGAGGTTTCGGGGGTTAAAAGGCAATTTTGAAAAATCTGAGAAAAATAGAATCCGAGCTTAGAAAATTATGAAAACATCTAGAATTGAGATTTATAATTTATGGAAGGGATTGGAGAAGAAAAATCCATAATCGGAGCTCAAATGGAAAAAGACAACGTTCGGGTGCACTAATCTGAAATTCCAAGAGAAAAATCAAAGAAAAATAGAAAAACGAGCACGAAAATGATGAAAACTTTCAGAACTGAGTTTTATATTTTATGGAAGGTATCGGAGAATAAAAATTCAGAATCGGAGCTCAAATGGAAAAAGACAACGTTCGGGTGCACTAATCCGAAATTCCAAGAGAAAAATTTGGGAAAAATAGAAAATAAACTCGAAAAATTATGAAAACTTCCAGAATTGAGTTTTATATTTTATGGAAGGGATTGGAGAAGAAAAATCCAGAATCGGAGCTCAAATGGACAAAGATAATGTTTGGGAGGCACTAAACCGAAACTTTAGAGAAAAATCCGGGAAAAATAGAATTCGAGCTCAAAAAAATATGAAAATCTCCAAAACTGAGTTTTATATTAGATGGGATGGATGAAAAATAAAAATTCAAAATTGGGGTTCATTTGCAATTAAATTAAGTTTGGGGGCCAAAATGCAATTTTACCGACTAAACCGAAAAGGGCCATTTTGCAAATAAAAAAAGAGGAATGGCCTGGAAAATTCTAGGCCATTTTTGGCCAGCCCACTGATTGGAAGAGGAGGTGTGATCATCTTGAATCAAATGGCCAAGATTGAATAGCAAGATGACATTTTTAAGAAGGGATAAGATTCTCCACTACTTGCCTACATGGCATTTTTGGACAATGAGAGGCCTCCAAATTGCAAAGCCATTTGAAGGCCATGTGAAGGCTATGAGATGATGCCAAATAGGATTAAAAATGCCACCTAGGAAGATATTTTAATAGTAAGCCATATGATCATGACAAGTGGCTTAGATATTTTGTAGAGATAGGAGGCAAGAATAATCTAGGTGGCATTGTTGGCCAATGAGAGGTTGTAAAACCCTTAATTTAAGGGAAACATCATGCAAATAGAAGACAAGAACCCTTAATTTAAGGAAAGCACCATGAAAGGAGGGAACATTTTTTAGCCATGTGGCAAAGATGTTGGGTGAGCATGAAAAGCATGACAAAGGCTTAAAAAATAAGGAACTCTCACACTCTCAATATAGAAGGGCGGCCACACCAACAAAAAAGAGGGAGGATTCATTTTTTTTCAGAGGCATTTCAGTAGACTCTTGAGAAGAAAAAGGGAGAAAAACAAAAGAAAGGAGGAGAAATTGAAGAGCTTGATTTGGAAAGCAATTGCTAGATAGCTATTCCCGCTCTTCTTCTTCAATTATGTTATTTGATATCATGTTTCCATGTGATTTGTTAATTTTCCTTGATTGAATAAAAGATTTTCAAAATAAATTTTAAAAGGTTTTCTTTCCTTTATTCTTTATTCTTTACAAAATAACCAAGTTGACAAATTTTTTTACACATTTCTTGCTTTAGCCAAAACCTAGGGGGCCTTATTGTGCTTGTTTTTGCTTGATTTTCTTGCTTGCTTGTTCATTGTGGGCTTCACCATTGTGGTAGGATAGATTTTCCCCTTTGGTTTTTCTTTATAAAAATCAAATAAAAGGTTTGAGAAGCTTGAGGATCTTGATTTTAATCAAGTGATTTTGGTTAGGTGGGACTATGTCCAAGGAACCAACCATTGAGCCAACCTTGTTTTGTTTTTCTTGCTTGTTTTTATTTGTAACTCATGATTGATTTATTGTCATATGTTTGTTGGCTGTAAAATCATGCATTTCATATCATTTTCAACTAGGCTTTTTGGCTAAGACCAACCAATGATCTCTAGCCAAAAATTCCTTGTCTATGCTAGTTGAAAAAGTGATAGTTTAAGTTGGATATTCTGACTTTGAGCATTTTTTTTACTAAGTTATTTTTTTTTTCAAATAAAAGGATTTTTTAACCACATTAGTAGACCTTTAGAGGATGCCCTGGTATTTTTTCCAAGAGTTTTAGATTTTTTTATCAAGGTTGGAAAAAATGGTTTTCGATAAAACAATTTTTAGTTTATTGTTCTGACTTTAGTGAAAATTCGGTCAAGGCATGTCTAGTCCAAAAATTAAACCGATTTTTCCCCATAAAGGCCATCATGTTTCAAGTCTATACTGATTTATCCAGAATTTTTTGAATTTTTCACAAAGGGTAAAAAAATAGTTTTTTCAAAATTGGTTATGGGAGTCAGAAATGAGTTTTTCAATCTATAATTTTTTATTTTTATTTTTAAAAGGGAGAGGCTGATTTGAGTCATTAGTTACTGTTTTAGGTTGATTGCCATGTTATCTCAATGACAAAATTTGATTTTACAAAAATCAGGTCATGGGTAGTCAACCCGGGTTTAAAAAAAATAGGAGGAACTAGAGCTTGCTTTAGGGGGTTAGGCCAAGGCCTTCTTTTGCTCCAAAAAATCCAATTTTTTTTTAATCCGAGCCCAAAGTCATTAGGTTTTGAAAATCCAATTTAAGTTTCTTCTAAAGGTAGTCGGATACCGTTTTAGGTATACGGATGTCCTTACTTCAAGGAAGAAATACATCTTCATGCATTGCATATTTAAAAATGCTTTTACTTAATTTGGCATAAAAACGTGCTTCTAGGTTTCCTAAACATTTGGCGAGAATTAATTCCTAATATTTGCTGAGTTTACCGGGGAGGTTAGGAAATTATTCAACGCACGTGGTTATGAAATCGCAAGGCATGGATTTTGTTTTACTCGGAATCATATAAATATCATATGAAAGAATTGTTTTCCAAGTGTAGACACCTAATTTTGTCCGGACCGCTAAACAGGTATGTTTTCTTCCCATATTGATGTTCCCAAGTGTAAAAAGACTGTTTTCATCCTGCAGGTGGTACTCCGAGACTTAGTTTAAGAGGGCGAGCACAAAAAGTCAAACTTGAAAAAAAGTCAACCCCAAAAAAAGTCAACCCAGAAAAAGTCAACTACTGAAAAAGTCAACCCACTTTCAAAATCAAGATTTTAAGTTCAATTGAAAAATGGCAAAAGAATTTTGATAATCCGAGGTCTACATTGAAAGATATGGAGTTCGGAAGTTGGGATTTGGAGATTCAGTAGAAAAGAAACCCTAATCCGAGAAATTTGGGGAAAAGTGCTTAAACGATCAAACTGGTCGGAATTGAAGGTTCCAAATGAAAGATAAGCACTGACTACGGGTAATGGAGAAGTCACTTGCAAGAAAAACCGAAAGAAAAGTCAATCCGGGAGAAAACCGAGAATTAGGGTTTTTAGTGGATTTCGGTGAAATCGGGAAGAATCACAGAAATGGCCCGACTTGTTAAGACCAAAGCCCCCAATGGATGAAGAATGGTTAAAAAGGATGGCCCAAGGCTCAGATTGAAGAAAATCTGAAAATCGGATTTGTTTTGAGCAAAACCGGGTTTCGGAGGTAAAAGGGCAAAATTGGAAAAAATTGAGAAAAATAGCAAATGGACTCCGAAAATTATGGAAAATTTGTCAATCTCATTCTTAAATCATTTGAAGGAGATTGGCGAAAGAAAATCTTGATTCCGAGTTCGTTTGCAAAATGGCCAAATCCCGGGCTTCTTATGCAGTAATTCAAAAAGGAAAATCCCGAAAAAATAGCAAATGGACTCCAAAAATTCTGAAATTTGGCAAATATCATTTTTAAATTATTTGGAAGATATTGGCGAAAGAAAATCTTGATTCCGAGTTCGTTTGCAAAATGGCCAAATCCCGGGCCTCTTATGCAGTAATTCAAGCCGATAAATCCCGAAAAAATACCAAATGAGCTCCAAAAATTATGAAAACTTCCAGATCACACTTTTTAATTATTTTGAAGAGATTGGTGAAGAAAAATCTTGATTTGGAGCTCGTTTAAAAAATGGTAAAATGTAGGGGCATAAAAGGGCATTTTTGGGAAGAAAAAATCCAAATAAATAGCAAACGGACTCGGATAATTTTGAAAACTTCCAGAACTCAATATTTTATTATTTTGGAAGTATTAAAAAAAGAAAAATTGAATTTCGAGTCCGTTTGATATTTACTTGCATCCGGGGGGCAAAATGGTCATTTCACCCAAGCAACCGAAAAGGGCTTTTTTTGGCCCTTCAAAAAATCAGAGTTGGGCTGGAAAAGAGATGTGCTGGCATACCCAAGCCCAAAGAAAGGAGGAAGCTTCTAATTTTTTTTTTTTTTTAATCAAGTGGTTAAAAATCAAGAGTTAGTTAACCATTCTCTTTGATCAAGCCATGGTGATTAAACCACATAGGTTAAGAAAGATGTCAACATTATTTTTGCATAGCTGTAATTTGAGAGGGCTGAGATGCTAATCTAAAGGTGGTAATTTCATGACTTTTCATCTTGAATTATTGGCCATTTGATGGAAATTAGGTTACACAAAAATGACAACATCTTGGAGGCTATATAACCATGCATTAAGGCTAGCCCTAAGGAGGGGGGAGGCAGATTTTGGTTTCTTCTTTTCCATTTTGGCTGATTTCTCTTAGTTTTTCTTAGTTTTTATCTTCTTGGTTGAGAGCAAAAAAAGAAAAGTTTAGAAAAAAAGGAAAGTTTGAAGAGAAAAGCTTGAAATATTAGCTTCTTGAGGTTGCTCTTGAGCACCAACTCTTGCACTTTCATTTTCTATTCTTGTTTTTTGCTATTTTAATCTCTACTTGGTGAGTTTTCATTTTAAAATAATGTTTCTTGTTCTTCCTTCATTTCCTTTCTTAAGTATTTTTTTTACATTTTTTTTTTACAATAAACTCACCATGGCCAAATGGCCTACATTATTTATTTTAAGTTGTTGTTTCAATTCATTTTACCATATTGTTTATGCTATTTTCTTTGTTTTTGATGTTTTAAGTGTTATGTTATTTCATGTTCTTAAGTTACATTTAATTTGGTTGCTTTGTTTGTTGCCATTTATGTCTTAGATATCATGTTTTTGCATTTTTAATTTTCTGTTTTCATGTTGTTTAAATTTGAGCATGTTTTAGAGTTAGCATATTAAGTGTTTGTGAAAATGCTTGTGTGATTCTTTGCATGATTCTTGTTTTATATCTTAGTGAGCATGTTTTAGATTTGGTATATTAGGTGTTTGTGAAAATGCTTGTGTGATTTTTGTGTTATGACTTAGTTTTTCATGCTAGCATACCAAGTGTTTGTGAAAATGCCATGCTTGTTGGAGCTTGAGGCCATTTGGCTACTCCATGTGTTTTGCATTGTGTGTTGTATTTTTGTCATGCTAGTTGTTAGGTTTTTGCATTTGCATGATATTTGGTTGGATTTTTGAATTAAGCATGCCTTGTGTTTGTGAAAATGCCATGCATATCTTAGGTCTAGGTTGCATTTATTGCCATGCAAGTTCATGTTAGGTCTAGGCCATATTATTTATGTCATGCATTTTCCTTATATTTAGTTTTAAATCCATGCATTTCATGCATTATGTTTGCTGCATTATTTCATGCATTTCATGTTCATACCACTTGAATAATGACTTGAGCCAATTGATGGTTCAAAGTCATGCTCTCTTGAGCACACTTGTGGAAAATTAAGTTTGTCAAGTTGATTATTCTACCTTTGTGATTTTTTTTACTTAGTCATTTTTTATCTAACTTTCAAAAAGTCCTAGCTACTGCTTTCAAGTCATTTTATGAGTTTCAAATATTTTTACTTTGATTTTTAAATGATTTTATCAAAGACAAAAAAATGTGCTGGCAAAGCAGTTTTTTTCTCCTCCAAAAAACTCGTACATCTCTGATTTTTCTGGGAATTCATCTTTGATCAGAAAATTAAGCCGATTTTTTATCGTGTAGTTTTACATGTTCTGAGTCTCCAGTAATTTTTTCAGAATTTTTGGAATTTTTTGAAATAGGGTAAAAAATCGTGGATTAAAACTGGACAGTGGAGTCAGAATTGAATTTAAAGAAAAACAAAGCAGTTTTTTCTCCTCCAAAAACTCGTACATCTCTGATTTTTCTGGGAATTCATTTTTGATCAGAAAATTAAGCCGATTTTTTATCATGTAGTTTTACATGTCCTGAGTCTCCAGTAATTTTTTCCGAATTTTTGGAATTTTTTGAAATAGGGTAAAAAATCGTGGATTAAAACTGGACAGTGGAGTCAGAATTGAATTTAAAGAAAAACAAAGCAGTTTTTTTCTCCTCCAAAAACTCATGTATCTCTGATTTTTCTGGGAATTCATCTTTGATTCGAAAATTAAGCCGATTTTTTCTCGTATAGTTTTACATGTCCTGAGTCTCCCGTATTTTTTTCAGAATTTTTGGAATTTTTAAAAATAGGGTAAAAAATCGTGGAATAAAACTGGACAGTGGAGTCAGAATTGAATTTAAAGAGAAACCATTTTTCTGTTTTGGTTAATTTACTTAGAGTGGGCTGATTAGGAGGGTTAGCTACTGACTTAGGGTAGTTTCTAAGCCTTTTTAAACTCTAAAAATGGTTTTTCAAGTCTCGGGTTAAGGGTAGTCAAGTCCGGATTTTTAAACTTAGGAAATTAGAGCCATTTAAAAAAATTTTAGCCCAGTTTTTATTCAAGCTTCTCAAAATTGTTTTCAAACAATCACAAAGTATTTTGGTTTTAGAATATTTAATTTGACATATTTTCCTAAGGTAGCCGGATATCTTTTTAGATATACGGATTTCCTTAATAAAAGGAAAAAAATACATTTCATGCATTGCATTTTTATTTTCATGCATATTATATGATAGCATTATTTTATTCCATGTCATTTAAATTATATGCCATACCATTCATATTTGTCATGTCATTTAGGTTGCATTATATTATTTAGACTGTACTATGTCATTTTATTTATGTCATGCATATACATATTCATTTCTTTTAAATGTTTCCAAAAAAAGATAATGGTTTTCAATAAAAAAAATATAAAGATATTCCCGAGTTAAAATAATTCATGAGTTCTCTACCGGGTTTGCTGGAGGGAATATCATCAATTATCATTAATAAAGGAATATCTTTCTTTCAAAAAAGAGAATGATTCGGAAAGTTTTCCAAAACTAATAAAAATTTCTATATTTTGCCACGTTTGTTGGGGAATATAGGAAAATTTTGAATTTATAAATTCCGGATCATTTTCAATAAAAAAATGGAATTATTTTTCTTTAAATTGGGAATTAACTTGAAATACTAAATTTAAAACCAACTTTTTACCGAGACTTGAGATAACACACGATTAATAAGGTACCGATTTATACGGGCGTTGTGGGGGTGCTAATCCTTCCCCACACGTAACCGACTCCCGAACCCGTTTCTTTGATTTCTCTGGTTTTAACGCAGACTTGAAATTGGTTTTAAAAATATTTTAATTAATTTTTAAAATATTTTTATAAAACCGGTTTTAATAGGTGGCCGATCACACCTAGCTAAAAAAGATTGGTGGCGACTCCATGTCTTTTTTAAGGTCATTTTCAAAACCTTCATTTTTCTAGAGGAATTAAGTCGACTTTTCCTCGTTTTTTTTAAATGTCACGCTTAACGAATAATAAAGTCTTGCGATGAGACGTCGTTATTTTTTAGGTTGCGACACCAAGCTTTGCCGGGGAGCACGGTAATATTCTCTAACATATGCCATTTATGTGATTCCTCACATGAAGGATCCATTTCAAAATAATGATGTGTGCATCTGATCATGATGTGATTATGAATATTTTATGATGATGTCATTTTGTCATTTTGCCATGTCAAGCATGCCATGTTATTCATTCATATGCTATGTCATTTAGAATTTGCCATGTCAAGCATGCCATGTCATAAATACACATGTCATATCATTTAGATTATCCCATGTCATTCATACACATGCCATATCATTTAGATTATGCCATGTTATCATATGCTATATCATTTAGATAATGCGATGTCATTCATTCACATGCTATGTCATTCATTCATATGCCATGTCATTAACTCATATGTCATGTTATTCATTCTTTATGTCATGTCATTTAGATTTTTGCCATGTCAAGCATGACATGTCATTATTTCTTTTACCATGTCATAATAAAATGTTTTTCATGCCATGATAAATATGCATGTTTCTTTAATCTTTATCTTAGTGATATTTTTTTCATAGTCATGATCATTTTTTATGATTTTAAAATGCATGAAAAATTATTAAAGATTTTTAAAGCAAAGTTATTCCCGAGTTAAAATAATTCATGAGTTCTCTGCTAGGTCTGCCGGAGAAGATATCATCAATTATCATTAATGACAGAATTCCTTTTTTCAAAAAACAAGAGTGATTTGGAGAATTTCAAAAACAAGGAAAAATTCCATGTTTTGCCGAGTTTGTCAGAAAATATGGGAAATTTTGTGCTAATAAATTTTGGATCATTTTCAAATAAAATATGAATTTTTTTAAAGGGAATTATTTGAAAATACCAATTTTAAAATCGACATTTACCGAGACTTGAGATAACACACGATTAACAAGGAACCATTTTATACGGGTGTTGTGGGGGTGCTAATCCTTCCCCACACGTAACCAACTCCCGAACCCGCACTTATTTTCTCTGGTTCAAAGCGTAGACTTCAAAAATGGTTTTAAAAATGTTTTAATTAATTTTAAAATGTTTTATAAAAATCGGTTTTAATAGGTGACTGATCACACCTAGTCGAAAAATATTGGTGACGACTCCATTTATTTTTCAAGGTCATTTTCATACCCTCAACCTTTAATTTAGAGAAATTAAGTCGTCATTTCCTCTATTTTCCCCCAATGTCACACTCCTTAAACGTAGGCCAATTTGTCCCCGTGACAGGGGCAAGATGTTTCGGACCCCTTTAAAGGGTGGTTGCGACAGCAGTATGATAGGAGGGTTATACATGATGGGTTTAGGAATAGGTACAGCTTTGTAAAAGATGGGAAAACCATCAACCTTGTTCTTTCAACACCAAAACAGGTCTATGAGGACCAACTGAAATTGAAATCTGATTTTGAGAGAAAAGAATTGAGTGAGGCCGAAACACATGAGGAAAAAAATGAGAGAATGGAAAAATAAGAGAGAGGCTGAAAAAAAAGAGGAAAAAAAGTGGAAAAAAGAAGAAGAGAAGTGGTTGAAAAAAAGAGAGTAATGCCACAAGAGAGAAAAACAAAAACAAAGATGAGCTTTTATGCAAAAGAGAGTGAGGTTAAGAAGGCTTTCTTAGAATATCAGCCCATGATCTTCCTTGTTTATAAAGAATCATATCTTAATCTTGATGAATCTAACCAAACTAATGTTGCTGTTTCTTTGTTACAGGAATTTGAAGAGTTATTCCCAGAGGAGATGCCATGTGCGTTGCCTTCCATAAGAAGCATTGAGCATCATATTGATTTTGTGCCTGGAGCAGTCATTCCAAATCGACCAGCCTATAGAAGCAATCAGGAGGAAACAAAGGAACTTCAAAGGCAAGTTGAAGACTTGATGAGTAAGGGGTACTTTAGAGAGAGCATGAGTGCATATGCGGTTCCAGTGTTACTAGTGCCAAAAAAGGATGGGACTTAGAGGATGTGTGTTGATTGTAGAGCAGTCAACAGTATCACGGTAAAGTATCGTCATCCCATACCTAGATTAGATGATATGCTAGATGAATTGCATGGATATTGTGTTTTTAGCAAAATAGATCTTAAGAGTGGTTACTATCAGATTCGAATGAAGGAGGTGATGAATGGAAAATAGCTTTTAAGACTAAGTATGGGTTATATGAATGGTTAGTCTTGCTATTTGGACTTACTAATGCACCTAGTACTTTCATGAGATTAATGAATCATGTTTTGCGTGAGTTTCTAGGTAAATTTGTAGTAGTCTACTTTGATGACATTTTAGTGTACAGCAAGAGCTTATATGAGCATGTTGAACATTTGCGGTTTGTGTTTAATGTGTTGAAAACTGAAAAGTTGTATGCTAATCTTAAGAAGTGTACCTTATGCATGGATATAGTTATATTTCTTGGATATGTTGTTAATTCAAAAGGTATTGAGGGATGAGGAGAAAGTCAAGGCTATTAAGGACTGGCCGACGCCTAAAGGGGTAAGTGAGGTAAGAAGCTTTCATGGTTAAGCTAGCTTTTATAGGCGTTTTGCTAAGGACTTTAGCACTATTGCTGCACCACTCGCTGAAATTATTAAAAAGAATGTTGGTTTTCATCGGGGCAATGATCAAGAGAAAGCATTTGCTACTCTTAAAGATAGGTTATGTTGTGCACCTGTTTTAGCATTACCTAACAACTTTAACAAAACTTTTGAGATTGAATGTATGCCTCAGGAATAGGAATTGGAGCTGTTTTTATGTAGGAAAAACGTCTAATCGCATTCTTCAGTGAGAAGCTAAGTGGACGGCCTTGAACTATCCCACTTATGACAAAGAGCGCTATGCACTTGTTAGAGCTGTGGAGATATGGCAGCATTACTTATGGCCTAAGAAGTTTGTGATACACACTGACCATGAGTCATTGAAACATCTCAAGGGTCAAGGTAAGTTGAATAAGAGACATGCTAGATGGATGGAATACATAGAGACCTTTCCTTATGTCACTCAATACAAGCAATGTAAGGAAAATAATGTGGCTAATCCTTTATCTAGGAGGTATGTATTTCTTACATTTATGAATGCTAAAATGCTTGGATTTGAGTATATCAAGGATGAATATGCCAATGATGCTGATTTTTGTGATGTATACATAGCATGTGATAAGGCAGCATTTGGTAAATTTTACAAGCATGATGGCTTTTTGTTTCGAGAAAATAAACTATGTGTGCCTAATTGTTCTATGAGAGAGTTATTAGTACGTGAGGCACATGGTGGTGGTTTAATGGGACACTTTGGTGTCAAGAAAACCTTAGAGATATTATATGAACATTTCTTTTGGCCTAGAATGAAAAGGGATGTTATTCGCATATGTGATAGATGCATTACATGTAGAAAGGCCAAATCTAAGGTTTTACCTCATGGGTTGTATACACCCTTACCTGTTCCTAGTGAACCATGGGTAGACATATCTATGGACTTTGTATTTGGGTTGCCTAGGACAAAAATGGGTAAAGATTCAATTTTTATGGTAGTGGATAGATTTAGCAAGATGGCACATTTTATTCCTTGCCCTAAAACTGATGATGCAACAAACATTACTGAATTGTTCTTTACGGAGATAGTGCGCCTCCATGGTGTTCCTAGCAGTATTGTGTCTGATAGAGTTGTTAAGTTCCTTAGTTACTTTTGGAAGGTTTTGTAGGGGAAATTAGGTACTTTTGTTTTCTACTACTTGTCATCCACAAACTGAAGTAGTTAATAGAACTTTAACTCAACTCTTACGCACTGTTATTCAAAAGAACTTGAAAACTTGGGAGGATTGTTTGCCATTCATAGAGTTTGCATATAATAGGACTGTGCATTCTACTACTTCTTATTCTCCATTTGAGATTGTTTATGTATTTAATCTACTAAGTCCTATAGATTTAATGCCTTTACCTGTTGATGAAAGGAGCTGTTTGAATGGGAGTAAAAAATCTGAATTGGTGAAGTCCCTTCATGAGAAAGTACGACTTCAAATTGAGAAAAAGAATGAGAAATTTGCTTCACAAGCAAATAAAGGAAGAAGGCATGTTACTTTTGAACCAGGTGATTGGGTTTGGGTTCATATGCGTAAGGAGAGATTTCCAGCCCATAGGAGAACCAAGTTGCATCCTCGAGGAGATGGGCCTTTCCAAATCCTTGAGAAAATTAATGACAATGCTTACAAAATGGACCTTCCAGGTGAGTATAACGTTTCTGCTTCATTTAACGTTTTTGATCTTTCCCATTATGATGTAGGTGTTGATTCGAGGTCGAATCCTTTTGAGAAAAGGGGGAATGATGAGCACCAAGGTGGACTTGGACTTCAAGATTCATTGCATGTTCCAATTGGGTCTATTACAAGGTCAAAATCCAAGAAAATCAAGGAAGCTATGCAAGGATTGGTGCAAAGGACTTGGGCAGAATCTACAAGTCTTTTAAGCAATGTCAAGACATTCAAGTTGGGCTGCTTGAATGAGGAAGATCAAGACTTGGTACACGTGATCCAAGCTTCACATGATGGGCCTTAGAGGAATGCAAGGTGGCGGCATCATATTTAATGAAGTGGGCCTATTCTTTAATTGACATCACATTGCGGGGACCAATTCATTTAATGATGTGGCAAGCAAGATAGGGCCTATTTTAAAGTCTTAATATTACTTAGGCATTTGGCCCTATTTTATGTAACATGTCCAATAGGCTAGTGGGGTCTACCTTCATTAAACTTGTTCGGCATCTTTTAATTATTTAGGTTTGGGCTTTAGCATGTTCAGCCCAAATGTTAAGCACTCTTTCTTATTTAATTAAGATGTGAACCCTTGGGGTTGAACCCTTTGAACCCACTAACAATTTAGGATACCTAACCCAGAAAAGCCAAGATTCAGGCAATGAAAACTTAAACCCAGTGAAATCCTGTTTCAAAGAACCTAGATAAGCTAAGCTAGCTAGACCCCAAGAACGCTTGTTTCAAGAACCTAAGTTTGAAGGTGTTGAATGCCACAAAGAAGAATTCTTCGATAAGTTCTAAGTTCTTTCAAGAACTAAAAGAGAAAACTCTCACTGAATAAAATCAGACTTAATTGATCAAAAGATGATGATAGTAGGTGGCTACACAAGGTATTTATAGTCTCCCTACATAACCTAAATCTAATACTAGTTACATTGGAATTCGACCAAGCACTATCACTCCCCTTGGAAGTCCTAAAGTCGGCCAAATCTAATAAACTTAATAAAGAATGCTTAAATATGGGCTGAACATGCTCCTGCCCGAACCTAAATGATTAAAAGATGTCCAACTAGTTTAATGAAGGTAGACCCCACTAGCTTAAGTTACATAATATAGGCCCAAATGCCTAAGTAATTAAAAGACTAATTAAAAGACTTAAAATAAACCCAATCTTCCTTGCCACATCATTAAATGAATTGGTCGCCACAAGTGCCATGTCAATTAATGAATTAAAGAATAGGCCCACTTCTAATCATCCAATGCTACCACTTGCAAGCCCTCTAATGCCACCACTTGTGTTCTTGAATCACATGGACTAAATTTGGATGCAAGCCCATCTTGCATGTTGAAGCCTTTCTTGAATAACTTGCAACACGGCCTAAGTGAATTCCACCCATTCTTGCCATGTTTCCTAGATCTTCTTGGATCTTGGCCCTTATAGAAATTGCCATGGGATTGGGCCATCTTGGATCTTATCAAATTTGATCTCGCCGCCTATGGTCTTTTAGCTAGAATTACTAGGTTAGTTGATTAGGTTATTGTAGGGAGGCTATAAATACATGTCTTAGCTGCCTACTATCTTTATCATTGAATAGAGTTTGATTTTCATCAATTGAGAGCATTTTCTCTTTGAGTTCTTGACAGAACTTAGAACTTATCAAACATTCTTCTTTGCGGCGTTCACACCTCCAAATTTAGGTTCTTGAAACGAGAGTTCTTAGACTATAGCTTACACGCTTAATCTAGGTTCTTTGAAACAAGTTTTCATTGGGTTTAAGTTTTTTTTTTTTTTTATATAACCTGAATCTTGGCTTTTCTGGGTTAGGCATCCTAAATTGTTAGTAGGTTCAAAGGGTTCAACCCCACGAGTTCACATCAATAAATTTCTTATTTTAACTTTTTTCCTCGAGCAGCTCGAGTATAAGTTCTAAATCGACCCATGAGTCAACGTGCAGACCAACCCTTTAAATACATCATTAAAAAATAAAATAAAAAAACTAAAATAAATTAATAAAATAAATTTCTTGTTTATTTTTTCCCGAGCAGGTTGGGTATGGATCCTAAATCAACCTGCGAGTCAACATGTGGACCAACCCCTTTAAATATATTATTTAAAAATAAATTAAAAAAATTGATTTTTTTAACTTTTTTTCATGCGGGTTGGGTACGAATCCTAAATCGACTCGTGAGTCAACGTGCGGACCAACCCCTTTAAATACATCATTTAAGAAAATAAAAATATAAATAAAAAACTAAAAATAATTAATAATTAATAAAATAAATTTTTTTTCCGAAGGAGTCAGATACGGATCTTAAATCGATCCATGAGTTATCGTGCAGACTAACTCTTTTAAAATACAAATTTTAAAAAAAATTAAAAAAAAAACCCTCAAAACTAAAAAGAAAAAGGAAAAAACTAAAACTAAAAAAAAAAAAAAAAAAAAGGCAAGCAGACCCATTAAATTTTTTCCATGGTAGAACAAAATTACCTTGGACATATTTGAATTTTTTTTTTTTGTTTTGAATTTCTTAAGACTCAAAAATAATTTTAGTAAATGAACCGTTTTGTTCATCAAATATTCGATTACAGCTTCGAGTGTTGAGTATATTTTTGAGCATATCATTGTTTGGCTCACTTGATAACATGTCAGACGAAAATGTTGTATTTTGAATTTTCAAAATTTTGATCATTTGGGGTATTTCATTTCCATCTTAAGTATTTTTATATTCCATGGGAATCTTACTTTTGTAACTATTGTTATTCTACCTTACAATTCAATTTTTTCTAGTCTATTATGCCTTTATAACCGAAGAGAATGACCTCAAAACCAAATTAATTTTCACTCTTTTACAACTCCAAGAAAAGCTCCATTTTTCATTTTTTACAAACAAAGTAAAATTTTTATTTTAATTATTCTTTGCACCCTTGAAATTAAATTACTTTAAAAAATTATTATGTTTGATAATTTTCACTTTTTTTTGTTGCATATTGATGAGAGAAATCATTTGATTATTTTGCTTAATATTTTCACTTCTAATTATTGTTTAAAATTTTATTTTTATTGCAAGTTGGATATTGGTTATTAATTTGTTCGATATTGAACTCAATAAAAAAAAAAAAAAAAAAGCTTGCTTTGGCTGTACCTTATTGTTTTGGTATAATGCAGTGATATAAATACTTTGTTAATTATATGTTACTTTTAGTTTGCTTTGTTAATATAAAAATTGCATTCATATAGGTTCATTTAATTTTTTAGTAGGAGGGTATTTTAGTAAAACGATCATTAAAAATGTTATATTCCTAATGAACCATATTATGATCATAACAATCAAACAGAAATTGGATACATTTTTTTATAAAGGAAACCAAGATCGAGGTGATAATGGGGAAGAGGAATTTGCAAGCGCCTGGGATCAAACCCCTACCTTGCTAGAAACCAACTCATAAAAGGGTAGTACATTACTGTCAACTTGACTTCGGAATCTTTAAGAGGGCGTATGGTTTATTAAGTTACACACATCTAAAATGTTTTAAAAATAAAATAAAAATTAACATAATTATAATAAATTGTATCAACCTATTATACCAAAATAATATATTTTGATGTAATATTTAATTATTAACTAAAAAGAAAACTACTAGATGAAACAATTTAAGTACTAATAGAAAGAAAACTTCCATTTAAGTTTTAAAATAATGTCATAATTCTTATGCATCAAGCATACACAAATACAACCATACAGAATTACATTGATCAACAAAAAAAAATTTATCCTACATAAATTGTTGTTCAAATTTACAAGAAAATTGATTTCATTTGTCAATAGACAAAATAAGCAAAGCTGTGCAAACTCCAATAAAAAATCTCATTAATCTTTTATTATAATAAGAAGAATGAGATGCATAATTATTAGTGATCATATCATTTGAAATTTTTTTTTTAAATATTTTTTCTTGTTTTCCTTTCACATTTAAATTTCAATATTCTAAAAATACAATTTTTACATCCTTCGATTCTTATACATCTTGTGATGATACCACGATAACATCTTGTGACTTAGTTTCTAGCATGTAAAAACAATGGCACAAGAACAACTACACACCAATATTTGATATGTTTATTTGAACTACGATTAAATTAGCACAAAGGGAGGTTCATGGTAATTGCTAAACAACTCAAGACTTGTATAAATTTAGAGTTTAGTTTTGTCCTGAAGTTCCATACTAGCTGAATCAAGGCACCCACAATATCGGTTTCTTGGCTCAAGCATATATTTTTGGTCCTTTTTTTTTTTTATTAATCACCTCTGTATATTAGGTGAACTTTGGTTAATCCCATTTTGTCTTTTGCCCATCCCATAAAATTCCTTGTTTGTGACTATCGAAAAAGGTCTTACAAACTTCGGAAAAATATGATATTGTGATTATCTCAATATTATGGAATCTTGATACCATTGATAATGTAACATTTTCGAATTTTAAAAATATTATTGAACCAAACCAAATAATCTCATAACAAAATATAATATTTCAAATAATAATATAATATTTTCCAAACCAAACACTCCTAGGAATAAAAGGTGAATCCTATTCTTAAGCGGCATTTAGAATTGAACCAAACGGCCCAACAAGGAATTACAAAAAAACCTTTCCTTACAAACAAAACTAGAACAAAAGGGCAGAGTTGAAATCCCCATTCCCAAGCTTATTACATTTAACCACTAATCTAGCTCCTTTATGGCCTAATTTGATACAACCTCTATTAACATGCATAATTTAAACCTAGCATCAGGTAATTTAAAAGAGAATCAACCAACTCCTCTTTAATCGGAAGAAGAGAGACAGACCATCTTCATCAAGCTTAATAACAAAAAGCAAGGTAATTTAAATTCGCAATCAATTGAGCTCGCATATATTTATTTGGGTTAATGTGTAATTTGTCTTTCGGATTATACAAGTTTTGTCATATTGGTATATAAAAAAAAAAATTGGTAATTAGGTTCTTGAACTTGTATTCCCTCAAACAACTTACTTATCCCAATAGATCAACTTTGTGAGTAAAATGCTGACTTGACTTGGTTGACCAATAATAAATTGTCAAGTGTCAGAGTATTGTCATATGTTAAGGTACTGCCACGTCAACAATGCCATATAAGCACGAGGACAATTTTTATTTATAAATTTTAAAAAATAAAAATATTTTCTTTTTAAATTTTATAATTTTTTGAATTAAAAATTTTAAAACATTGAAAAAAATATATATATTTTCTTTTTAAATTTTATATTTTTAAAATTTTTTTGAATAAAAATTTTAAAAAATAAATAATAATTTGTTTATTTTTCAAAAAAATGGAAAAATAGAATAATAAAATTAAAAAAAAAGGAGAGAGAGAGGAGGGAATCAGGGAGAGAAAGGAGAAAAAGAGGAGGGGGAGGGCGGCTGGTCGTAGCTCGGCAAGCCCTCCCCTCTTTCTCGCCCTCTCCCTTTTCAATTTCCCTTTTCCCTCCTTCATCTCTTTCCCCGATTCTCCATCTCTCTTTTTTTATTATTTTTTTGCTTGACCTACTATTGATCTGGCTGGTTCCAGGTAGATTGGCCGCTGTTCTGGCCTCCCCCCCAACCCTGCCTTCCTCTCTCTTCCTTTTCCTTGTTCATTCTCTATCCCGATATCTCTTTTTTTTTTTTTTAATTTCCAATTTTCAGCTTTTTTTAATTTCTATTTTTTACTTTTAAGATGAAAAAAAATATATTGATGATGTGGCAAATATTAACGTGACGTTGACTTGACTTGACTCATGGGGCTTACTATTGTTCAACCAAACCACATCAGATTTTTTTAACATTGTTAGTCTGTTGGGGTAAGTTACCCGAAGGAATACAAGTTAAGGTATCTAATTACGAATTTTTATTCTTTATATACTAATATGACATAAATGATATAGTTTAGAAGCTAAATTACCCATTAACCTTATTTATATTTACCTATTTAAGCCCTATGCATGGACGGAACGTGGTCATGTGGCCTTAGGTGGCTTTAACACCCTTAACAGTTGTCCAACATGAAATGCCACCTGTGTTGAGCTAGTGAAGAAATACTAAACCTGGTAATTCATGTCGCTGTGTCGTATTTCATGCAGTGTCACATTTTAGACACAACACGGATAACTGAAACACGAACACGATATAAATAATTAAATGTGTCAAAATCTAAAACACGAACACGACATATTTATTATACATGTTATACGCGACATGACACAACTAACATGATTAAAACTTATCTGTTTAAATTTGTCACGACATAACAAGATTTTAATTTATACGACACAAATAACACGATTAAAACACAAATAATAATAATAATATTTAAAAAAAGATTATTTAAATCAAAAATTAATTTTTCTAATATCATATACCATAAAATAAAAGTAATCCCCTGGGATTGCATTCAATTTTGCCGCAACCCCCCTCATTGGGGGATTGCATTAGTATTGGCTTCCCACGTGAAAGTCAATATATATTTTTTATTTTTTTATAATTATTTTATGTTGTATTTATATTATTATTTTGTGTTATAATCGTATCAAGAGTATTATATATATATATAATTTTGACATGTTATGTATAGATTTTGACACATTCGTGCATTTATGTTGTGTTTTCAAATAACTTCCAATTTTGTGTCCCGTTATTTTTTTTGGTCGTGTTGATAGATTTTGACACATTCGTGCATTCGAGTTGTGTTACTGTTATTTTTTTGTATTGTATTGTGTTTTGTTATTTTTTTCATGTTCGTTTTGTGTCTGAAATTGCCAAATCTAATTGGCACTATTCAAATAATTCTCAAATTTGTGTCAAGTTCGTTTTATAAATTTCGACATGTTCGTGTATTCATGTCGTGGTAATGTTATTTTTTCGTGCCGTGTCGTATTTTAGTTATTTTTCTAGGCCATGTTCGTGTGTGACAATATTCAAACAACTCCTAATTTTGTGTCACGTATTGTATAATAATTGGTTTTTTATTTTTTTAAAGTCATTAATTTTTTTGTTTTTATATTATTGAAGAAAAAATTATTGTATTGATAAATTATCCGTAAAAATTAAAATATTGAATTATAATAAATAATTGTTCAATTGGGCTCAATTTGATTTTAAAAAACAAATTGGGTTAATGAATTGATTTTTTTTTTTAAATCGAACCTAATTAGCATAGAAATTTAATCGATCTCTAACCAAATTTCATAAATTCAACACGATTCAACATCAAGTTTTAAAATTTAAAAATCTTCATTTTTTAATATTATTTTAAATTTTTAAATAAAAATATTATTTTATTTTATAAAATATATAAAAAAATAAATGAAAAATAATGAAACCGAATCAAATAAATTTTTTATGATCTGAACCGAATACGAAAAAATTTGAACCGAACATTGAATCTCTAATCGATATTTGATATACTTTTTTGCACTTCTCAAACTCTAATACTGTCTCCTTAGCTTCAACCATATGTTATACAAACACTTTTATTTTGATATGTACATAATATAACTATCTTAACATCTTGCTCAACGTTGAGAACAATCTACGACTGAAGCATCGCAACGTCTAAACACTAGTTAACATTAAAAAATTAATATAATACTAGTTAATTTTGTTTTGCAAGGGAGAAACAAGAAAAGAGATGTGAGAACACTGGAGGACATTGAGGCTCAATTCCACAACTAGTTATGTAAAAAGGTGATTGCAAGAGGAAGAAAAGCTAGGAAAAATCGAAGAACTAACAAGAAAAAAGTGGATGATCTGAGAATCGTTAACGAGTCATTATCTGATGGGGACTTCCAAAATAGGAGAAGAATACTACGTAAGGAGGCTATAGAAACATGGGAGATCGGGAAAATGCTTGGGCTATCTGTGAATGGTGATGAGGAACCTGTAATTCAAAAATCATGGAGTTGGAAGAAAAGCGCGGAAGCCAATGAACGACTCCTTAGGAAATGAAACTTCCATGATTTTTGTGGGGTCACTCAGTGCAATGATTGATGTTTATGTATGAGCTTGTTAGGTGTTAGGGATCCATTGAGTGAAATGTTTTAAGATGCTCTCAAAATGGAAGAATTCTAGTTTTGTTGATGGAATTAAGGCAATACTTTAGTGGCTTGGTGGATTGTTTGGAAGTTTTCAGACTTGAGTGGCTTATGTCTGGAGGGATACGCTGGTTTATGATGAGCTTGGTGGAGCTGTTAATATATTCTGGTGGAGTATGTGGTAATTTCTGCTGTTTCTGTTTTAGTGAAGAACATCTTAGTATTCTGTCAGATGAAAGCTACCAGTATCCTGAAAATGCTATAAGGCATAAATCAACTTCCTTGAATGGAGAACTAGAACTCTTCGGCAATGTTTAAGCTATGTGAGTGTGTAAGACTGAAAAGTTCGTTTAGATTGTTGTTAGAAGTTATGTTTTAGTTGTTATAGAACCTTGCTAGTTTGTCTTGTTAAGGTTTTGGTGGGGGTTGGATTTTTTGATTTTCATGTCTTGAGAAGGTTGTGAGTGCTACCAAAGTTCCTTGAGCTTGTCTTTTGTTTGATTGTTGTTAAGAGCTATGTTTCTTGTTCTTGAACCTTGCATGGATTTTGCTCTGCTAACCTTGTTGCTAGCTTTATTTTTTTTGGAATATTAATAAAATTTCTTTGACTTAGCAAAAAAAAAAATATATATATATATATATATAATAAAAATACTAAAATGTCAGTTTAATCAACATTAAACAAAAAAATATTAATAACCAAGAGAAAACAATTCCAATAGGCCAAACCAAAGTCACACTAAATTAAACTAAAATACAGAATACATAATCAATTTCCCATGTCCAAGAGAATTTTGAAAAGTTCTTACTTAAGTACCAGCATTACACTTCTCACGCAAGCCTATATCTTCCAAAAACAAGTACCAACAATCTACATGGTTGGTTTCGGAAATCACTATCCAACACAAGTTCACCAGAGGAGTGCATCAACATAAGTATTCAACATAAGTATCCAACAGAACTTTGAGAAGTTTTTTAAAAAAGGCCAAACCCTAAACTTGTCTTAAGTAACAGAACTACAAAAGTGAGAAGTTCAACAGAACAAGTTCTTAACAGAAGTCAGAAGTCCAACCCAAACAAAAACAGAAACACATTCTCATGTCCAATAAAACTTTGAAAAGTTCTTAATTAATAGGAGAAAAACAGAACATTCACAAGTTCTTACAAAAATCCAAACAAAAATAGAATTCATTCTCATATCTCTCATGCATGCCTGCTGCCTTGCCACCTTTCATTCAAGATCCGTCAATTTTAAGTTGACCAGATATAGAAAGTTTGAATGAATCTTCTTTGTTAATATCCAACTGAATAATATTTTGTGTAATTTTATTTAACTTTAACTCTGTAGAATCTTCTTTGTTAATATCCAACTGAATAATATCCAAGTTATACCTTCCTAGGGCATCCGAATGCCCTACCCTTGACCCTTTTATTTTTTGTTATTTATTTATTTAAATTATTTACTTATTTTGTTTATTTATTTGACTTTGAATTTGTTCGCTTTTAGTTTTTATTTCCTTTTGTTGTCAGATTTAACCACGCAAATGCACGTACTGTTGACAAGTAATATAATGAATAATAGAGTATCGATCGCACGAGGAATTGTCACTAAATTCGTTAATTATTAAAATTAAAACAACTTAATCTTATTCAAGCACTTAACTAATGTTTGTTAATTAAAAACTAAATAAAAGAAAATAGTAAACAAAGAAGGCAAATTTAAATTTAGATTAATCAATTGAGAAAAGTCTAAAATTACAATTTCCCTCAACACTTCGTATGAAATTCTCCTACTCCCTTAACTTGATTAATGACATTGAGATGTTAACCTAGAGTTCTAATTTATTTATAAGTATCTTCCGATGATCTTATAAAAATATCCCTCTTAATCAATTAATTATATTCCTATAAAAATTGAATTAAAGAGAAACTCATTAAGCTTAGACTTTAAAATTGGTTACACATGACACGTAAGTATATTTCTACTCTAAATGCAGCTCAATTCATTATAATAAATGAATCTGAAACATGTGTTATTCAATCTATGTCTAACACTAAACTCCTTTTTCCAAGTTGTATCTAGGTTACCAAATCACTCTAATTGGTAGCTAAGCAATTAGAAACATTAAATACAAGATTGAATAAACAACTCAAATATTACTAAAATCAAGAAAGAGAGTAAAATAATTCAAACTACATGTTGAGTTCCATTGCAATCCTAGAAAAAGTAAATTAGTTCATTCTAATTAAAGAAAACATAAAGCAAAGGAGTTTCACCATCATCAATATTACAAGAAAGTAAAAGAATAGTAAAGGAAAAGAGAAAAGAAAAACTAAGGTTTTTCCAGGACTTCAGTCTTCACTCCTCCAAAATCTCTTTTGCTCCTTAAAATGTTTTGGTGGCTGCTCTCCTTAAGATAAATTAGGTCTTAAAGGTCTTGATTGGTCCTTATTTGAGCCTTAAAAGATCCTATTTATAGAGCTTTAAAACTCTGGAGTTAGAAACTTCGCATATAAGTAACAGGTAAGAGACATTTTTTTTCACATGCTGTGAGACATTTTTTTTTTCACATGTTGGCGCCGAGACACCGAGCACACTGCCTGAAATTCTCGCTTCTGGTGCCGCGGCGCCAGCTTGCTGGTTATTCTACCTGGCTCTATGTCATCTTCTCGTACTTCATCAGCTGATTTGGATGGTCAAATCTTGTGTGATTTGGGCAAATAATATACCGTTGGAAAGCTTTTTGAATCAGCTTCAAAAGTCAATAAAGAATGTTTCTTGAATAAAAACTATAAGATCATGTTTTCCTAGAAACAAGCTCCGGAGGTCAAATATGCCCTTGCTTTGCACCTTTTTTTCGTCTTTTCGCACCTCGAAGTTCCTTCTCGCTTTGGACCTATAAAAATACAAAAACATTAAATTAATAACTAATTTAAATGTGAAATGAATAAATATAATTAATCTAAAAACAAATTAAAAATAATTAATTCCGAATAAACCTTCAAGGACTTAGCCGATTTGAATGCACAAAATATGGTAAAATAATTCTATTTCATAGAGTTATCAACTTTATGCTATTTATTATCTTTTATTTACTTTAATTTGTAATTTATTTATTTATTCATATTTTACTTTATGCGTGTTTTTATTGCATTCTCTGTTATTTAAATTCCTACCTATATTTATATTTTCTCTTCAAGTTATTTACTTGTTCATTTATTTATCTTGCATTTATTTATGCTTTTACTTTGATGTAATTAATTGGAGATAACTAAAAAATAAATTTCTCCAAAAAAAAAAAAAGAGAGAGAATGGAATGACTTAGTGGGAATGATTTCGAGATCCTGCCTAGACGTTGCAGGAATCCTGACAATCATATTTTCATGCGAAAATATAATTCTTGATTTAGGGATCATTATGAGAATACTTGGGTGAAGGGACCAGACTTACGCTTAGACGTCGGGGAATTTAAAGGAGTTTCCCCGAACCAAGGACTTTTATTTTATCTCCAAATAAAGTTCCTTTTTTTAGAAAATTAACTAAATAAATATACCATTTTTCTACGCATGTTACATTTTCATCTATGTTCTTTTATTTTCCTTTGAGGTTTTTTTTTTTTTTTATTTGAATTCATTAATTTGCAACATTTATTCATTTAATGACAAAAAAATAATTTGAGGTTTTGCAAAGATTTTTTATAAAATAGAACAAGATAATACCCCGAGTAAAAATGATTCTTGGTACTCTGTTTAGACGTTGGAGAGCCTCTAGTACTTTGCTTATAAAAGAGTGTTATCTCTGATTTGAAGAATTATTATGAAAATTTTTAAGTGAAGGGACTTTTTTCTAAATTTCATCTAAACGTTGAGAATTTAGAGAGATTTTTTTTATGCCAAAGATTTTCATTTTATTCCTAGATAAAAGATTTTACACATTCATTCAACAAAATAATTTCGTTTGTCAATAAATGTTACGAGAATTATTTTAAATATCAAAGTAAGACCATTTTATTTTCAAGACTAAAGATAATACATGGTTAATTGGTATCATTTTTGAATAGGCATTGTGAGAGTGCTAATAGATTCCTCACGCATAATCGTAGTCCCAGACCCATTCTGGTTTTTATTTTCTTTGCAGACCCTAAAAATTATCTTTTTAACAAATCTTAATTAATTTTAGGATTATTTAACATGATACATTTTTATAGGTTACCAATCACACCTAGCCAAATATGATTGGTGGCAACTCCCTTGGCTTCGATTGATTTTTTAAAATATTTTTAAGTCGAGTGATTGAATCCCCACCCCGAGGACGAAATCGTTATTACAACATAAATAAGGATGAAGCATAAATAAGATGAAACATAAATAAAGAAAAAAGACATGGAACTAGTAACCCTAATATATACAAGTTTCATAACAAATATCTTTAATGATCTACATGTTGATTAACATAAAGGGTCCTACTCTAGATGACATGTTATAATGCAATGCATGGCAAAACCAATTAAATAAGATTGTATATGGCATACCTGATAATTGGAATTAAAATACTTCTAGGGTATATTTATGATAAAATGTATCTAGTTCTAAATGACATAGTGTATGTGGAATGATGTACGTAGACACCTAATTTTGTCTGCCCCCCTAAACAAGGTAAGTTCTTCTTTCAACTTCTCGGAATGCAAAGAATCTCCCCTCTTTCCACAAATGGGTCTCCAAGATGTTGATTCGGAGGTCAGTACGAAAAAGTCAACCCAAAAAAAAAGTCAACTCCAAAAAAGTCAATCATTGAAAAATGTCGCAACCTAAAAAAATAACGAGTCTCATCGCAAGACTTTATTATTCGTTAAGCGTGACACTAAAAAAAAATCGAGAAAAAGTCAACTTAATTCCTCTAAAAAAATGAAGGTTTTGAAAATGACCTTGAAAAAGACATGGAGTCGCCACCAATCTTTTTTAGCTAGGTGTGATCGGCCACCTATTAAAACTGGTTTTATAAAATATTTTAAAAATTAATTAAGACATTTTAAAAACCAATTTCAAGTCTGCGTTTTAAACCAGAGAAATCAAAGAAACGGGTTCGGGACTCGATTACGTATGGGGAAGGATTAGCACCCCCAAAACGCCCGTATAAAACGGTACCTTATTAATCGAGTGTTATCTCAAATCTCGGTGTAAAGTTGGTTTTAAATTTAGTATTTCAAGTTAATTCTCAATTTAAAGAAAAATAATTCCATTTTTAATTGAAAATGATCCGGAATTTATAAATTCAAAATTTTCCTATATTCCCCAACAAACGTGGCAAAATATAGAAATTTTTATTAGTTTTGGAAAACTTTCCGAATCATTCTCCTTTTAAAGAAGATATTTCGATATTAATAATAATTAATGATATTCTCCCCAGAAAACCCGGCAGAGAACTCATGAATTATTTTAACTCGGGAATATCTTTATTTTATTGAAAATCATTATCTTTTTTTTTTAAAAAAAAACATTTAAAAGAAATGAATATGTATATGCATGACATAAATAAAATGACATAGCAAAATCTAAATAATATAATGCTTCCTAAATGATATGATATAATTTAAATGCCTTAGTATATTCTAAATGAAATGAAATGTCCTAAGTTATATGACATATTCTAAATGAAATGAAATGTCCTAAATTATATGACATATTCTAAACGAAATGAAATGACCTAGGCAACATAATATTTTCTATATGAAATGTAATATCCTAAATGTAATATCCTAAATCATGTGATATATTTTAAATGAAATAAAATATCCTAAATGCCATAATATATCCTAAATGAAATTACCTAGGTAACATAATATATTCTACATGAAATGAAATAATTTAAATGACATGGCAAACATGAATGATATGGCATATAATTTAAATGACATGGAATAAAAAATAATGCTATCATATAATATGCATGGAAATAAAAAATGAAAATAATAATGCATGAACATAGTATATGGTAAATAATATAACAAAAAAATAATTAAATAAAAAGCATAGGATATCATGAAATATTCCAAATCATATAATAAACAATATAACATAACTCAAAATCATAACAATATCATAAAAATTATCATAGCAAAAAATCACATATTATATAAAATGCATGAATATGGAAAATGCAATGCATGAAAATGTATTTTCTCCTTTAACTAAGGAAATCCGTATATCTAAAAAGATATCCGGCTACCTTAGGAAAATATGTCAAATTAATTATTCTAAAACCAAAATACTTTGTGATTGTTTGAAAACAATTTGGAAAAGCTTAGGTTAAAAAATAAAAAATAAAAACTGGGTTAAACTTTTTTTAAAATGGCTCTAATTTCCTAAGTTTAAAATCCCGGACTTGACCACCCTTAACCCGAGAGTTAAAAAATCATTTTTAGAGTTTGAAAAGGCTTAGAAACTACCCTAAGTCAGTAGCTAACCTTCCTAATCAGCCCCTTCTAAGTAACTTAACCAAAACAGAAAAATGATTTTTCTTTTAATTCAATTCTGACTTCACTGTCCAGTTTTAAGCCACGATTTTTACCCTATTTTTAAAATTCAAATAATTCTGAAAAAAGTACTGGAGACTCAGAACATGTAAAACTACACGAGAAAAAATCTGCTTAATTTTCTGATTAAAGATGAATTCCCAGAAAAAACAGAAAAGTACGAGTACTGGGTGAAAAAAAACTGTTTTGCCAAAATACATTTTTGCCTTTGATAAAATCATTTAAAAATCATAGTAAAAATATTTAAGACTCACAAAATGACTCACAAACAGTAGCTAGGACTTTTTGAAAGTTAGATAAAAATTGGCTAAGTAAAAAAAATCACAAAGGTAGAATAATCAATTTGACAAACTTTAATTTTCCACAAGTGTGCTCAAGAGAGCATGACTTTGAACCATTAATTGGCCTAAGTCATTATTCAAGTGGCATGAACATGAAATGCATGAAAAAATACAGCAAGTATAGTGCATGAAATGCATGATTTTAAACCTAAATGTCATGCAAAAATGCATGGCATTCATATAGTGACCTAGACCTAAATGAACTTGCATGGCATTTAATGCAACCTAGACATAAAATGCATGAACACGCATAGCAAATAAACCAAACCTAATAACTAAAATATGCATGACATATTCACAAACACAAAGCATGCTTAAACCAAAAACTCAACCAAATATCATGCAAATGCTAACCTATCAACTAACATGGCAAGAATGTACATACAATGCAAAAATTCAAGGAGTGGCCGAATGACCTATGTAACTAGCATGGCATTTTTACAAACACTTGGTATACTAACATGCAAAACTAAATCAAATGTCATGCAAATGCAAAACCTACCAACTAACATGGCAAGAATGCAACACACAATGCAAAACACATGGAGTAGCCGAATGGCTCAAGCTCCAACAAGCATGGCATTTTCACAAACACATGATATACTAACATGCTCAACTAAAATATAAAACTCAAATCATGCAAACACAACACAAGCATTTTCACAAACACTTGATATACTAACATGCTCAACTAAAATATAGAACTCAAATCATGCAAACACAACACAAGCATTTTCACAAACACTTGATATACTAAATCTAAAACACCAACAAATTTAAACATCATGAAAACAGAAAATTAAAAATGCAAGAACATGATATTTAAATCATAAATGGCAACAAACAAAGCAACCAAATTAAAATATAACTCAAGTATATGAAGTAAAATAACATTTAAAACACCAAGATCAAAGGAAATAACATAAACAACATGATAAAATAAACCAAAACAGCAACATTAATAAAAAAAAACTGTAGGCCATTCGGCCATGGTGAGAATATTGTAAAAAAAATTGTAAAAAATATATTTAAGAAAGAGATGAAGGAAGAACTTAAGAAGAACAATAAAAGAAAAACATTTATTTAAAAAGGAAACTCACCAAATAGTAATCAAAATAGCAAAAACAAGAATGGAAAATCAAGAAAGTGCAAGAGTTGGTGCTCAAGAGCAACCTCAAGAAGCTATATTTCAAGCTTTATCTCTTCAAACTTTCCTTTCTTTTCTAAACTTTTTCTTTTTTGCTTTCAACCAAAGAGAGAAAAACCAAGTAAAAACCAAGAGAACTCAGAAAAAATAAAGTGTGAAAATTAAAATTCTGAACCCCCCTCCAAGTGCTGGCTGAATGCACCCTAAATCCTCAAGAATGTTGTCATTTTTTTGTAACCAATTTTCCATCAAATGGCTAATAATTCAAGGTGAAAAAATCATGAAATTATCACACTTAGATTAGCATATTAGCTATCCCAAATTACAGCTGTTCAAGAATAATGTTGACACTCTCTTGGCCTATGTGGCTTAATCACAATGGCTTGATCAAAGAGAATCTCTAACTAACTCTTAATTTTTAGCCATTTGATTGAAAAATCAGAAGCTTCCTCCTTCCTTTAGGCCTTGGCAGGCCAGAATTTCTCTTTTCCAGCCCAAGTCTGATTTTTTGAAAGGCCCAAAGAAGCCCTTTTCGGTTGCTTGGGTGAAATGACCGTTTTGCCCCCTGGATGCAAATAAATATCAAACGGACTCCAAATTCAATTTTTATTTTTTTAATACTTCCAAAATAATAAAAAATTGAATTCTGGAAGTTTTCAAAATTATCCGAGTCCGTTTGCTATTTATTTGGATTTTTTCTTCCAAAAATGCCCTTTTATGCCTCTACATTTTACCATTTTTAAAACGAGCTCCAAATCAAGATTTTTCTTCACCAATATCTCCCAAATAATTTAAAAGTATGATCTGTAAGTTTTCATAATTTTTGGAGCTCATTTGGTATTTTTTCGAGATTTATCGGCTTGAATTACTACATAGGAGGCCCAAGATTTGGCCATTTTGCAAACGAACTTCGAATCAAGATTTTTTTTTGCCAATCTCTTCCAAATAATTTAAAAATGTGATTTTCAAAATTTCAAAATTTTTGGAGTCCATTTGCTATTTTTTCGGGATTTATCTTCTTGAATTATTGCATAGGAGGCCCGGGATTTGGCCATTTTGCAAACGAACTCCGAATCAACATTTTCTTTTGCCAATCTCTTCCAAATAATTTAAAAATGATATTTGCAAAATTTCATAATTTTTGGAGTCCATTTGCTATTTTTTCGGGATTTTCCTTCTTGAATTACTCCATAAGAGACCCAGGATTTGGCCATTTTGCAAATGAACTCCGAATCAAGATTTTCTTTTGCCAATCTCTTTCAAATGATTTAAGAATGAGATTTGCAAATTTTTCAGAATTTTCGGAGTTCATTTGCTATTTTTCCCAAAATTTCCAATTTTGCCCTTTTGCCTCCGAAACCCGGTTTTGCTCAAAACAAGTCCGATTTTGAGATTTTCTTCAAGCTGAGCCTTGGGCTATCCCTATTTAATCATTCCTCATCCATTGGGGGCTTTGGTCTTACCAAGTCGGGTCATTTCTGTAATTCTGCCTGATTTCACCGAAATCCACCAAAAACCCTAATTCTCAGTTTTCTCCCGGATTGACTTTTCTTTCAGTTTTTCTTTCAAGTGACTTCTCCATTACCCGTAATCAGTGCTTATCTTTCATTTGGAACCTTCAATTTTGACCAATTTGATCGTTTAAGCACTTTTCCCCAAATTTCTCGGGTTAGGGTTTTCTTTTTACTGAATCTCCAAATCCCAACTTCCGAACTCCATATCTTCAATGTAGACCTCGGATTATCAAAATTCTTTCGCCATTTTTCAATTGAACTTAAAATCTTGATTTTGAAAGTGGGTTGACTTTTTTAGTAGTTGACTATCTAGGGTTGACTTTTTCGGGGTTGACTTTTTTCGAGGTTGACTTGTTTTGAGTTTGACTTTTTATGCTCGCCCTTTTAAACTAAGTCTCGAATTTCCACCTGCAGGGTGAAAAAAAGTCTTTTTACATTCGGAAATATCAATTTAGGGAGAAAACATACCTGTTTTAGTGGTCCGGACAAAATTAGGTGTCTACAGTCAACTTTCATGGAAAATCAAGATTTGAAGGTGAATTGAACAATGGTGAAGAAATCTTGATAATTGGAGATCTACAATTGAAGATAGAGAGAAAAATTGAAGGTGGAAAGACAAATTGCAAAATTCAGTGTAGGAGAGAAACATGGAATTTCCAAATTTGGAGAAAAGTACGTAAACGATTAAATTGGACAAAACCAAAGGTTCAAAATGGAATAAGATCAATAAATAAGGATATTGGAAGGTCCAATTTGAAGTGGAATTGAAGAAGGAATCAACTTGAAGAGAAAAAAGAAAATAAAGGTTTAGTGAATAAATAGGAAAATCACAAATTTGGGGAAAACTACGGAGATGGTCCAATTCGGTAAAATTGAAGTCCCTAGTTTATAAATAATAAATAAATAAAGATACTCCGAGCTCTAATTTGAAGTGGATCCAAAGGAAGAGCCGATTGGAAGAGAAACTAGAAAATCGAGAAAATTTTCAATTTTGAGGAAAAAGGAAAAAACTAAATCGGAGAGGAATTCGGATGTAAAAATTGAGCAAAATTGGTCCAACTCCAATACAATATATGAAAAAGGTAGTAGAAAAAGAAAATCCGAAAAATTGGCCCGTTTCGAATAAAACCGAGATTTCAGGGGCTAAAGGGCAATTTTGAAAAATTCAGGAAAAATAGAATCCGAGCTCAGAAAATTGCGAAACTTTCCAGAATTAAGTTTTGGGATGGAAAGAAGAAAATGAGAAGGAAAAAACCCAAAATTAGGGCCAAAATGCAAATAGGCTAAATTCGGGGGACTAATTCACAATTTTAGAGAAAAATCCGGGGAAAATAAAAAACGAGTTTGGAAAATTATGAAAACTTTCATAACTGAGTTTTATATTGGATAAGATGGATTGAAGAACAAAAATCTAAAAACAAGGCTGAAATGAAAATAAGCAAAGTTTAGGGGGACTAATCTACAATATTAGAGAAAAATCCGGGCAAAATGGAAAACGAGTTTGAAAATTTATGACAACCTCCAGAACTGAGTTTTATATTGGATGGGATGGATTGAAAAATAAAAATCCAAAATTGGGATCCATTTGCAAATAGATCAAGTTTGGGGGCCAAAATGCAATTTTACCAAAAAAACGAAAAAGACCAATTTGCAAATAATTCACTCCACAAAGAGAAGCGCTCACCCCATGAAGGTGAACAAATGAAGCTTTCCGAAGCTAAACAATCATGATAGACGTCCTAATCTCATTTCATAAGAAAGAAACGTTGCAACGGACTCCACAAGATTGGACTCCACCAACTTTCAACTCAGAAAACTACTTGAAGAGACTCATAAGTGAATCACACAAGGAAGTGGCCAAATGAGGAACGTAAGCACCACAATCGGCCACGAAGCCCCTTGAGTTAGAGACTCACAACGGTTGATGATAGTGGATTTCAAATAAACAACTTTGAACAAAGACAAGTTAAAAACTCCACTCAAGCACATCGACCACATGAACAATTGCAACTACAAGTCCGCAAAACATCAAGACAAACATTCTACATAAGGAACAACGTGAAGATACATGCCCACACTTCTCTCAAGACCTTTCTCGCCCAAGCTCCAAGGCAAACAAAACAACACCGGATCAATCTCATAACAAGATTGGTCTCCAAAGAGGGGAGTAGTGCCTCTTAGAAGAACTCTCCATCACATAAGGAGAAAAGTGCGAACTAAAGGCACACAAGGAAGTGGCGAGAAAGAGAGAAGAAAAAAGGAAGAAAAGAAGAAAGAAGAAAGAAGAAAAGAAGAAAGAAAGAAAGAAGAAGAGAAAAGAAAAGAAAAACGAAAAATTTTCTTAGAAAACAGACACTTCATCCATTCATCAAGAAAATGGAAAAGCCATCACAAGAAGATGGAGTCCAAACACAAAGACCCTTACTCCACTAAGTGATGAAATGAAGTTATTCAAATTCACCAAGGCAACAAAGGCCTCGGATAAAAAGAATGTTCAAATGAAGCAGCAACAATGCTCGTGAAAAACAAAAGCACGCCTCGGACAATAAACTACACCCACTTTCAGATGAGCAAAGGCTAGCCACGTCTAGCACACTAAAGAATGAATGTGTCAAGAATGCTACACTCATTTTCTGGTGTGTTAGCCATGCCCGACACGCTAAGGAAAGAAATAAAATTGTAGAGACTACCGCGACCACTTCCATTTACACAACGATTAGCCACGCCTAGCGAACGAGAAGGAGATGTGAGATCTACAATGATAACCCACAAAAGAGTTGGTCATTCGGACACGAGCATATTCTAGGCATGGCCACAACAAAAATGGCTAGCCAAGTATGAGCTCGTCGACAAGAGTCCATCAAAAACAAGAGGGGCGGATATCGATAATGAGCAAGCAAAAGTGCATGAAAAGCACGGCCAACATACCCAACGCAGACTAAGCAAGAGTTCTCTCAAAAATGGCTCTCAACAAAAATGCAAAGATCGACTCCCAACCTCCTAAGGATCCTCACTCACACCTAGGAACTAAGGGGAAGCGCAAGTGCGTACTTCAAAGCCTATCGAGAACAAGTGCAAAGAGGGTGGCCAAATTTCTCAGAGCACCTTCAAAGTGCCATTAACATTTCTCCCGAAGTGAACTTTGACGCCGACACCACAATCACAAGACAATCAAAATGCTAAAACATATAGGGAAGTTGGTAGCAAAGACAAGAATCAAGCATCACGCCAATTGAGCTATAGAAAAAGGAAAAAGCTTCATTTTTGACAAGACATGAAAGCTCACAAGGTTCGAGCACTATCGAACTGAAAACATGAAGTTCACAGCACAAACTAAAAGATACACATTCGGATCCTCTAAGAAAGAGGAACTCACTTGATGCTACAAGAGGTTAAAAGACATGCAAGGAAGCACAATTGACATTTTCCCTCATGTCAAGAATGAAAAAACATGAAAGGAAACACAATTCACATCTTCCCTCAAGTCAAAGAACAAGCAAGAGACAAATGCAATTGATACCTCCCCTCATATGTTTCACTTTGGACAAAAGTGGCCATCCACCAAGAGATTGTGATCACACTATGGAGACACCAAAAATCTAAGTGAAACACATAGGGAAGCATAGCCGATGTGTTCCAAAAAGGATTAGTAACTCCCTAGCAGGCTCCTTATGTGAATTAGTATGGCGATTATAGTACGAGAAGATGTGTTCCAAATGCAAGCGTATGTGTTCTAGAAGAAGTGGTCGAGCACTAGAAGACATGCTCCAGCACTAGACATGTTTGATGATTCACACATCTCCCCTCATGAGGTTCGGACTAAAGGAATCGAAGACAATCAACATGTTCTCTCATGACAGCCACCCTCATGTGTCTCACACCAAACGAACAAAAATACTTTGCAAGAAGTCATGACAACACTTGATAATAGCAAAAAGGCAAGTGAAACACATAAGGGTGGCGTGATCTACATGCTCCATGAAGAAATAAAAACTTTCGAAGAACACCCTCATGTGAACTAGTATCTCCCTCATATTAAAAGGCTTGCCTCTCACAAAAACAAACATGTCATACACGCCCTTTATGTGATCTAGTGGACCTTTATGTGAACTAGCATGGTGAGAAGACTCCTTATGTGAAGTAACATGACGAGAAAAGTCCCTTATGTGAAATAGCAACTTCCTTATGTCATCTACTACAACCAATATGCCCCCTACATCAACAAGCATGATGGCCTCACAATAAAAAAAGACATGCAAAGAATGCTCAAACATTAGAGGAAACTCCCAAGGACTAAAGAAGATGCTCAAAACACTTAAAAACTACAAGGCCACCACAAAAGGTGACCTACCCGAAGTGATGAGACCATCACAAAAAAAAGAGCATGACTAGAGGACAATGGCAAAACACATAAGGAAGCTTGGCAATCATCATCAAACACATAAGGAACTATAGCAACCACCATCAATCACATAAGGGAGCATGATAGCAACATCAAAACATATAAGGAAGCATGCCAAAAGTCATAAAATGAACAAAGAAGCAACATAAGGGAGCATGGTCGAAAATGTCAAACACATGAGAGAACATGATAGACATTGTCAAACACATAAGGATGATGGCAAAACAAAAGAGGATGCATGCCAAAAACGTGAGGAAGCATGATAAAAATCTTCCAACACATGAGGAAGCATGATAAAAGTTGTCAACACATGAGGAAACATGATTAAAGTCACCCAACACAAGAGGATGCATGCAAAAAAAATGTGAGGAAGCATGACTAAAGTCATCCCACACATGAGGAAACATGAGCAAAGTTGTAAAAAATCACAAATAAAACACATAGGGGTGGCATGACCCATTTGCCTTAAGAAAGAAATATCAACTTCGAAGCACTTCCTTATGTGATCTAGCAAGACAGATAAACTCCTTATGTGGACACGCATGGCAATTGCTAAGCATAAATGGCACCCAAAACATGCTCAATCACTAGAGGATGCATTCAAAGACTAGAGGAAACGCTCTAAGCATTCACAAGAGCATAAAACCATCACAAGAGGCAAGCTACCCAATGTGATTGGACAACCTCCAAGATGTAGCCATGACATAAGGGAGCGTACGAAACAAAGCTTGATACAAGTAACAAAACACATAAGGAAGCATGCTGGAAGCAACAAAACACATACGAGAGCATAATCAAAGTCATCAAACCCATAGAAGGATAAACCACATCAGCAAAACCTGACAAACGGAGGAAGCAAGAGTCTGTGCTCTAGAGCGAAGCTTGCCAACACCCATGCGCGCCTCGTTGGCCAATACCTTGGCATCAACGAAGTTGAGCATGAGCTCCTCCTACAAACACATACGGTACGCAGACAAAGGAGTTGAGCATGAGCTCTTCCTACAAACACATTAGGTGCGCGGACAAAGGAGTTGAGTATGAGCTCCTCCAACAAACACACAAGGTGCACAGACAACGGAGTTGAGCATGAGCTCCTCCAACAAAGCACATAAGGTGCACGAACAAAAGAGTTGAGCATGAGCTTCTCTTGCAACGTGTCACCATTTCACATAAGGATCAAAGAACGATGATGACAAGACACGAAATCCCCTCTAGTGGCCAAATCTCCGGCAAAGAAGAAAGGAAAAGGCTGGACAATTATGGAAACGAGGACACCAGCGAATTCACCAGATGTGTACAAACTCCTCGTGAATTCTCGCCTCCTCCTGGTGAAGTCGGAGGCCTTCCCCAAAACAAGAAGATGAAGTCCTCCAATCAAAATAAGAACTTAAAAACCTCTCCACTTGAGAAGAGAGAAAAAAACTCCCCACAATTAATGAAGTAATCTTTCACGTGAGGAAGAAAGAAAAGATGGCAAAAACTTCAAACCTCTTCTACAATGGCTGAATCTCAAGGAGAAGAGAACATCATTAGTCTCCCAATGTGAATGAAACACAATGAAATAAAAGTCATCACATGAGGAGCAACCTCGTCCACGACTTCAAGAAACACAAGACGTGGCCGAACCTCTCACATGATAAGAAAAACCTCCTTGACGAAGCTCCTGACATGGTGTACATGGAATAAAAAAGACTCGGATAAAGCACTAGACAACTTCATCCGATGTCTCAAAGGGGGGAGTAAGCTCCTCCTGATGGTGACTCAATTAAGAGTTGTAAACCCAAGTGCAGGTTATGTTCAAGTAATAAATTCTCGGGTGTCCGAGGTCGAACCACAGGGAAGCGTATTAGTAAGTATAAGTTTATAAATATATAAGAAAAAGAAAGTAAACAAGATATTAGGGAATCAACAACAAAACAAGATAAACAAGATATTAGAGAACAAAATAAACAAAATAACATAAAAGAAATTAAACAAGATATAAAAAACAATAAAAAAAGATGTTGAGGTTAGAGAATCCACTCTTGGTGTTATGCTAAGATTAATCTTGTTTTATTTACACAATTGAAATCCACACATAAAGGAGGTTCCAATCGGAAGGTTTAGCAATTCAGTCCAAATTGTCCAACGTCCATAGCATATGATATTATGTTCATTTGGTATCCTCAAAACTCATAAAAAGAGTCCAAGTATTCCTTATGCCAAGGTATATGTCTACAACAAATCAAGGTTATGAAACCAAGCATTTACTGTGCCATTTTCCTTGTCAATAATGAATCAAGATCCCTACTTTGTAAGTATGATTTTAAACCAAAAGAAAATATTATCTATACTAGTGTTTGTAAATGATGATTCATTTTAGCTCATGTTTAAGAGACTAACCTTAGCATTTACCAAAAGCTTCACCTCATCACCTCAACAATATGATTAGCAACACATACTAGATATGAATAAAATGAAAAGAAATGTAAGAAGCATAAGTAAATATAGAAAAAGAAAACTAGAGAAAGGAAAGAAGAAGAAAACTTAGAGAATTTTATTACAATGGCTAATATCCTACCAATGTATATTGTATCCTAATACTCATCCAAGGCCCTATATTTATACACATTTTGGAGAGCTAAATGACAAGAGACAAGCTTTATAAATTTCAAAGGTAGGTATAATAGGTGGGTGCATTTTTCTAACAATTTTCGTCATATTGTATGACAATTCTTATCAGCCAGCTTGATGGTCGATTTTGTCAATGTTGGAGGCTCGATCTGATCAAATGGTCTTCTCGAAAAATATACCCCTATCCGTTACTGATCCATAGCCGTTCGAATCAGATCCTTTGCTCATGTGGATCGGAAGATATGGTCAAAATACCAAAACGGTGCAGAACAGACGTCATTGCACATCAGCCAACTTGATGGTTGATTTCGGTAGGGAAAACGACTCCGTTTCAAGAAGTGTAAAACATGAAAAAGATAGATATGCCTCTTAACTTTGCACTGTCAAAATTTCAGCCTTAATGCTTCTGTGAAACTCCAGATATAGCTGATATGGCAAAAGGTGTCGGAACTGGAATTGAATTGGATTTGCCCTTAATTCTTGATTTAACCTAGTAATCTGAAATCACTCAAAGAAACTCATGAAAAACACCAAATTACATAAAAATATAAAAGATCATAAACACAAGTAGACTAAGCAATAATAACTCGTATTTGACACAAAACAATAATAAAACATAACTAAAAACTATATAATTATACGAGTTATCACACCCCCACACTTAGATTGTTGCTAGTCCCTAGCAACGACTCAATAAAAATAAAATAAGAAAATCTAATCTAATCCATTTTCGTAGGAAATCACGGTGGCACTTAGCATGTGACACAAGCCTTTAAACCCCTAGGTGTCCCTAGTGGACGAGTTTAGTCTCGTGAGGGTTTGCTAGAACGATACCCACAAACATTGAAAAACTAAAATATAAGTAAACTACATACACTAAAAATATTTACTCCTAACCCTTTCAATATAAATTAGAGACAATCTTTGGACAAGTCTTATAAACTAATCAATAGCTCAAAGAATTTCACAAAAATTCATGCTTGAATGTAAATAAATGAGTTAAGCCAATATTAACATAACATATTTCAATCAAAATAGTGCATATTCAACTTAATCTCAACTTCTCACTATACTCTCATGATTTTCACTCTTTAAAGTAGTGGTAAAGTGTTTACACTCAATCAATCTCATGAAAACAGTTCTACCATATGCTTGCTTGTCCACCTATTCTCCACTATTTAGATCATACAACTTCATAAATCAAGAGGTCTTTTTTCAAGGTTGTAATGGGGCCAAAGGGTTATAATGTGGTTAAAGAACAAAAGGATAAAGATATCACAAAGGTTCCAAAGAGTTCATAGAGTTTAGAGACATAATAAGATCATACGAATAAAACTTCTCAAAACTCTTATAAAGCACATAATAACATAGGCTAAATATTCATGTTGAGCCTTTGCTTCATTCTAACCAACTTTGTAACATCTTTTTCTTTACTTTAACTAGAAGTTCAAGAGAAGATTTTTTTTTTTTTTTTTTAATATGGGAATGTATTTGACAATGATCCCTTTCTTTTTCTCTTGACTTTTGCCTCTCTCCTCCCCCACACTTATCTTTCGTTCTAACCCAAATTTTCAAAAAGTATCCCTTGTTTTTGCAATATGTCTCAAAATATATAATCCATCTTTAGAACAAGGGTAAGGATATAAGTATATTTAGGCTAGGTGTAAGTTCTGGTTACCAATAAAATAGCATATTTAATGTAGGCTCAAATTGGCTCACTAGTGGGGATGTTCTCTTAGAACATTAATAATGGATGGCTGTTTGGCTCTGGTTATAATCCTAATGCCTCTATCATATTCATGTTGTCACATGTATCAATATAGTCTCAAACGGTTTAAAGCAAGTTCTAGAGAATCATGTAATCATAAGAGCACTCAAGAAAGAAATTAGATTGATTTGTATAATGCATCAATCATTATAGGCTTAAAAACTCACAAGGATGATTATACAAGTCAGATTAAATCTAAACATGCTTCTTTCTCAATCAACATATCATATTAACATTGGCTCATAAAAAGGTTGACATCAAGCTCAATTCTCATGAAAATCTTCTCACTAATAAATCTGTTTTAGACTTATGCAATTCATATCTCATCATTGTATTAAAAAGGAACTAGAACACATTAAAAAAATAATAATAATAATAAAGACTCATAAAAAAAATAGTAGACAAAAATAAAAGAAATCCTAATCTTTCCCCCCACACTTAATTCTTACATTGTCCTCAATGTAAGTCTATTAACCCAAATGAAAGAATCATGTGTAAGAGAAAAGAACTAATAACATAAGAATAGGAATAACTAAGACTCAAAACAAAACAAACTCATGCAACCTAATTAATCCTAAAATACTAAACAAAAATTAACAAGTAAACATAAAAAGATTAAAATCAAACTGACAAGGTATGTCTCAAGTCTCCCTTACTCAGACCTTGTTCAGAATGAATACTTCTAAATTGCTTAAAACACAACAAACTTTTTTTTTTTTTTAAATTAGCAAAATATGTCCCTTACCCCCTACTAAAGGTAGAATTTAGGAGATATTACCTGCAGAGGTTGCTAACCACTTATTATAACTGAGACACAACAAACAAAATGTTAGATAATGTCACAAAGACAGAGTGCAATCCACTCCTTGCTCGTCCATATCTCTTTTTCTTTTTCCGAGCGTTTGCGAAACAACCATAGCAGGTAAATACTCATAAGCTTGGAGCTTTTTGAGTAAATCTTCAATGGTTGTAGCAGAAATTATGGTTCTCCTTGCCTCTGAAAACATGAATCCATTATCCACAGCATTATCTAAATATGAAAGCAAATTACTAAAATAACCATTAATATTAAGCAAACCAATGGGTTTCTTATTTGTGACCAAAGATAACCAAGAAGCCACGCAAGCTATTTCTTCCAATGTACCCAGACCTCCTGGTAAAGCAATGAATGCACCGGCAGAATGGTACATGATTGTTATCCGTTCATGGATACTCCAAACTTGTATTTCCGTACCCAAGGGAGGTCCACAAAAACTTGTGAATAGTTTTGGCACGATTCCTAGAACTGGAGTTCCTCCGGTGTGTGCTGCTGTAGCGACTGCACCCATTAAACCCGTACTACCGCCTCCATAAATCAACTGGATCTTTTGTTGGGCAAGTATTACTCCAACTCTTATGGCTTCATCAGCGAATATGTTATTTTTCCCTGGATAAGCACCTCCAAAGACACAAATTTTCTTAATGCGCTGGGACGAAGTACTTTCCATTTTTTTTTCAAGTGCCTGAAAGAGAATGAGTACATGGTGTAATATATAGAGGACTGAGTAATGAATCAGACAAGAGTAATAATGTCGCCGAAAGTGTATTTGACCTGTCAGAAGAAAATGTTAACCTAACAAAAGATTTTTGCGTGATTTCAGGAAGAAAATCAAAAAGAGAAGAAAAATCAACCGTAAAAGACCAATGCAAAAAAAAAAAAAAAATGAGAATAATTACACAAATCTAACAACACGTAAATTAAACCGAAATAAAGTTATTGCAAATCAAACCAAAAGCTGAGAAGTCATTTATTGTAGTTGTGATTGTGGCTCACATCTTCCTCTAGTTTTACGTCCAGAAACGGCTTAAACGCCTTCTATGAGTCGAGGATATGCTTCCCATCCAGTTTTCTTACAAGCTGGCAAACAGGGTCTTTTAACATCAGATTCCCAAGATGTTGCCATTCCCTTTGGAATTGCGGCCATAAATCAAGAATTTCTCTTTGTACGTCTCCACTAGGATGCGTCTCGAGAGAAAGTTGGATATTACCCAATTCTCCTTACTCAGTCCATCCTTAATGAATTCAATTTTATCATCTCGATTAGAGGATGGAATCCCAATAGAACGACATTTACCGTTACACGTCCATCGTGCACATTTGTGGCAATTTGAACTCATGCGCTTTGTTCGTCGCTTCTTTGCAAAAGTGCTTCTACCTGTACCTGGTAAATGCAAAACAGGAAGATATTCATCTTCACGTACCTTGGCTTCAATTATCCAACGTATGTCTTCAGGAATCCCTTTGTGCATAAGCATTCTTAATCTTTCAAATCGAACTTGGTAAAGCTTCAGTAAAATATTTCGAGGAAAAGGAGGGAATCATTTCTGCAATCTTTTGAGAATATCATCCATCCTGAAAAAAAAATGAAAGAGAAATTGAAAGAGAAATTTATATACAATATCAGTTTTGTGGGTAGCTGATGGAACCGACTTAAATAATCACGGAGTACCGTTATCCGCCATTTAACCGGGGTTAAAAAAATGTATTATTATTATTATTATTATTTTTTTGGAAATTAGTAAAAATTATATTTACATCTAGTTATTTTCAAAACAAGGATCAGAAAGAAAAACAACCTCTTCTTGAGTAACATGATTTTCCAAAAAGAGTTTGAGTCTTTGTCCATTTACCTTGAATACGTTACCATTTTGAGGATTCTCAATGTCAACTGCTCCATAATGATACACATGCTTAACCACAAATGGGCCAGTCCATCTTGATCTCAACTTACCAGGAAATATGTGAAGTCTAGAATTATAAAGTAGAACTTTTTGCCCAACATCAAATGTTTTTCTTGAAATTAACTTGTCATGAAAGGCTTTAGTTCTTTCTTTATGAATTTTAGAATTCTCATATGCATCTTTGAATAAAGTTGGCCAGTAAAATCCACACTGTAAAATTTTTGCAGCAGTTTTCTTTGATGAAAAATGACCACCACATGCCTCGGAATGACAAAACTTAATTACACTACTTACCTCATTGTCGGGAATGCATCTTCGAAAAATTTGATCAGGACAATATTTGAACAAGTAAGGGTCATCCCAGTAGAACTTCTTTACCTCATTCAGAAACTTCCTTTTATCTTGGGGGCTCCATTGAGAAGGAATTTTTCCCAAAAAAGAATATTTTAGCTCGGATGGCAATGGTTTTAAATCTAGCTTGGGCGGTTCAATAGTTGATGGTACAGTGACATTTGTGAGTGATGGGAGTTCCTCAAACTTTTGTTTCCAACGATGCTTATCCTGAAAAGAATTTAACAAAGAATTAGTGTGTGAAATTTCTGAAGCATTATCAAACTCACATTCAATTAAATAAGCTTCTAAAGGATCATGGAATGTGGTAGTGGTGAGATGTTCATGAACAAGTTCTTCAATGAAATCCACTTCATGTACTTCTGAATCATCACCAGGTTGCTTGCAAATGTTGAACACATTTAATTCTAAAGTCATATTTCCAAAAGAAATGTTCAAAATACCATTCCTGCAATTTATCAGAGCATTAGAAGTTGCAATAAATGGACGGCCTAATATAACAGGAATTTGAACATTTGGATTTGAAACAGGATGTGTGTCCAAAACAATAAAATCAACAGGGAAGTAAAAATTATCAATTTGAACCAAAACATCTTCAACTATCCCTCGAGGAATTTTTACAGAACGATCAGCTAGTTGAAGTGTAACAGGTGTTTCCTTGAGTTCACCTAAACCTAACTGTTGATAAACAGAAAAAGGCAAAAGATTAACAATAGCACCAAGATCAAGCAATGCACGTTCTATTCTAGTGTTTCCAATGATGCATGAGATTGTTGGACATCCAGGATCTTTGAATTTTGGTGGAGTAAGGTGCTGAATGATTGAGCTCACACTTTCCGTCAGAAATGCTTTCTTTTGTACATTATGTTTCCTTTTAAATGTGCACATGTCCTTCAAAAATTTATCATAAGATGGAACTTGTTTGATTGCATCCAATAAAGGAATGTTAATCTTAACTTGTTTGAAAAGTTCATAAATTTCTGCATTTTGATTCAAATTCTTTATTGTTTGCAACCTTTGAGGAAAAGGAGCAGGATGCATACCTTTTTCTTTGTCCAAATTTTCAAGAAGTTCAGACTTACCATCATCCTTACCGTTACTTTTCGGAGGGGAAAGAGGATCTTGGTCTTTTGATGGAATGTTTTTGTCAATTGCCTTTCCACTTCGAAGAGTTGTGATAGAACTGGCATTTTCCTGTTGAGTTTCATTGGAGCAAGAAACAAAACATTGAGTAGAAGGGTTAGGCTGAGGTTGAGCAGGAAACTTACCTTTTTCTTGAGTGCGTAATGAAGCTGTCAATGTGGACAAGGTGTTTTTGATCTCATTGATGTCCTGTGAAGTTTGGTTATTCACATTTGCTTGTGTTTGCATGAATGCTTGCAATGTCTCTTCCAAGGTTTGTACACGTGAAGGTTGATAGGAAAAAGTGTTGCCCGACTTTTGAGATTGTGGTACCTGAACATGATTATTATTCCGCCAACTGAAGTTGGGATGATTTCTCCATTCAGGGTTATACGTTTCAGAGTAAGGAGAAGGAAAAGGCTTTTTAAATGTGTTTATGGAATTTACTTGATCATGCAACGCTTCTTTAAGAATGGGATGTTTGGACATTCAGAAGTGGGGTGTCCCATGATTTCACAAATTCCACAACTTTCTTCATTTTTAACCGTTTTGACTTCTTTTACTTCTCTAAGTTCCATGGCTTCAATCTTTCTAGCCAAAATAGCTACTTTAGCTTTTATCTCATCTTCTTGACTAAAATGATATTTACCTCTGTTAGAAACAAGATTAGATCTATTGGAACTTTTAGAGGAATTATCTGTGTGCCAGGCTTGAGAGTTATCTGCCAAATGGTCTAGGTAGTCAAAGGCTTCTTCAGGTTCTTTTTCTAGAAACTCACCGTTACACATTGTTTCAACAAATTGTTTAGTTTCGGGAGTTAAACTTTCATAAAAGAAACTAATTTTATTACAATGGCTAATATCCTACCAATCTATAATAATACTCTTACAATCATCCAAGGCCCTATATTTATACACATTTTGGAGAGCTAAATGACAAGAGACAAGCTTTATAAATTTCAAAGGTAGGTATAATAGGTGGGTGCATTTTTCTAACAATTTTCGTCATATTGTATGACAATTCTGATCAGCCAGCTTGATGGTCGATTTTGTCAATGTTGGAGGCTCGATCTGATCAAATGGTCTTCTAGAAATATATACCCCTATCAGTTACTGATCCATAGCCGTTCGAATCAGATCATTTTCTCATGTGGATCGGAAGATATGGTCAAAATACCAAAACGGTGCAGAACAGACGTCATTGCACATCAGCCAACTTGATGGTTGATTTCGGTAGGGAAAACGACTCCGTTTCAAGAAGTGTAAAACATGAAAAAGATAGATATGCCTCTTAACTTTGCACTGTCAAAGTTTCAGCCTTAATGCTTTGGTGAAACTCCAGATATAGCTGATATGGAAAAAGGTGTCGGAACTGGAACTGAATTGGATTTGCCCTTAATTCTTGATTTAACCTAGTAATCTGAAATCACTCAAAGAAACTCATGAAAAACACCAAATTACATAAAAATATAAAAGATCATAAACACAAGTAGACTAAGCAATAATAACTCGTATTTGACACAAAACAATAATAAAACATAACTAAAAACTATATAATTATACGAGTTATCACCTCCATAAGAAGTTGAGAGCACAAAAGGTAGTCACTAACAGCTTCTCATGTCACCAAAATTCAACCAAGTGACTAAAGCGACAAGAAACGGACGTGACTACCACTCAAGCAAGAAGAAGTCAAGAACACACCATGCACGTCGCCATCTTTCGTAAGAGATGTAGAACAATGTCATCACAGGATTCACACCTCTCGCGCCACCATCGGCAGAAGAAGAGAAGTAAGTGCGACAGCGGCTTGAGTAAAGTTTCTTGCTCAACCTTGAAGGAGGGAGTAAGGTCTATATGGACATTGGGACGTCGACCCTTAAGTGAAAGAAGTAAATAGCAAAGTTTCTTCCTCAATCTTGAAGGAGGAACTAAAGTCCATACGGACATTAGGATGTCGATCCTTGAGTGAAAGAAGCAAAGTCCCTTGCTCAAATTTGAAGAAGGGAGTAAGGTCTATACGGACATTGGGACATTGGCCCTAAAGTCAATGAGGCCAATACAAGCTGAGCAAACGGTAGACAAAGTTCCCCACTGAGAAAGAAGACACACTACATGGCTAAGAGAAACGACGGACAAAGATAACTCCTATGATGGAAAAAGACGCCGGACAAAAGGGACATCAACCCTTATGTCCCGATGAGGAAATAAAGTAACACTTGCCTCCACAATTGAGGTTAAGTTCCTGGAAAGACGTCGGACACAAGTGACATCAGACCTTATGTCCACAATGGAGACCAAGTTCGTAGAAAACGTTGGATGCCTTAGTAGAAGTCCGGATGTGCCACCAAAACAACTCCAACAAGAAAGACAAAACTTGATCTAATACGCTCAACTTCCCGAAGGAGGAAGTAGAGTCCCCACTCCTTGAATATTACAAGAAACACAGACAAATGCTAGACTATCAGAAGTGGCACCACCCCCATGCCATAACAGGATCAGACAAGATCCAAAACTAAGGCACACCATGCAACCATAAAGAAGATAACATGGTCGGACGAAAGGATGAGGCATCTAAAAGAGCCATGACATTCTTTAGGACCTAGGCGACAACCGCCGAACCTAAAACCCACTTCCAAGAAGATATGGAGTTAAAGAGAGTAAAAGCCACAAGGCATGACTTCCACTTCTATCTTGATGTCAGGAAGTGACGCCGAAGGTGTGCTAGAAATGGTGAAGTAAAAGAAGCAAAGCCACTACAAACACGCTCCAACAAAAGCAAAGCCTTTTGAGCGTGCAAAACAAAGCAACCAATGCTTTCTCTCTAAAGGTGATCATTAGAGGTCTGAATGCCTGTACGGGAAAAGATGCCAAGCGCATCTCCCCAATGTGTTTTACACCTCAAGGAAAATCACAAGAGGCCACAACACGTGGACATGAGAAGACATCCAAGAACACCTCCTTAACATGCTCCACGCCTCACACCTCGAAGACGATCACCTGAAGTCTCGGTACAAGCACAAAAGCGGGAGAAAACACCAAAAACACACCCCCAATATGTTTCTCACCTCAATTACGTGCGTTCTAATGTGTTTTCTGCCCAAGTCAACACACTTCATCTTCAAACGGTCGAACATCTACCAAAGTTGAGACAAGACAAAAAATCTCATTTAAGCATAACAAGAGCAAGATGAAACGCTCGCTCCAACGAAGAGTGACACACTCACCTTGCCTTATGCTAGAAAATGAAGCAAACATCCATCTCTCCCACTACGGGAACCACGCAAAGAGTCTCAAACCAAAGTATAACAAAACTCATCTAGTCAACGCACATGAGGAAAGAAGCGCATACACCTTTTCTGAACACAAGGTGGCCAAGCTCATCTGCACACACAAGGAGGAAACCACGAGAGCCGGTCCCTAGATGTGCAAAATGATGGTGCGCCAACCTTTCTAACTCGAGCAAACACAAGGTGGCTAAGCTCATCAGCACACACAAGGAGGGAACCACGAGAATTAGCCTCCAGATGTACAAATAACAATACGCTTACCTCCTTAGCTCAAAGATAAGATAGCTAAGCTCATTGCCACATAAGAAAAGTGCCACGACACCGAACTCCCGATGTGCAAGAGCAACCTCATTATGTGCACCAAAGAAGGAGATGAGTTCTGCCAACAACAAGGGAAGAGCTACTACGTAGATCTCCTGATGTATCAAGGCAACCTCTCCCACACGCACAAGCAAGCCTAGCACCCAGAAGGGTAACTGAATTAAGCCCCATATGTGCTAGCAAAGAAACGCTTGTTGCACCAACGTGACAATAGCCTTTGCGGACAATAGAGATAGATGAGAATACATGCCAAGAATTGTCTAAGTCAAGCCTCATGGCAAGGGTCCCGAAGACATGGTTCACTTGGTAAGACATGTTCGACCACAACACACCTCCAAGGCTTTAAGAACTTCCCAGGCCTGCATGAAAGGATCCATGTGTCCATCAAGTTCTTCATCGCCCAAAGAGACACGCTCCGCTCAAACGTTGCACCCAATCTTCCTCAAGATACCGGAACTGGCGAGCACTCCCAGCCTCAAAGGGGGAGTGACTATTGGGGAGGACCTCGGACCAGGTCTACTACAGTCAAGCTGTCCGAACCAGACAAAAGACTAGATTGCTAGAGCAGCTTCTACACAGCTGACCTAGCACAAGAGGACTAGGATCAGGTACAACGCACCTACATTAGCCCCAATGGTCTTGCTCCAGCACACAAGAGACTAGATCAGGTGTAGTATACCTAATCAACCTCAGGTGAATCCTTGCTCGGATGACTGCCACCTGGCATGATCTCAGCCTTCTAAGAGGCTATAAATAGGCTACCTATAGCCTATTCCAACAAGGTCAGACTAGGTCCTAAAATTCGGACTAGAGAGAGAAGCTCTCGTTCCCAGGCTTGTTTTCTTTCTCACTACTATTCGGACACCCTCGTGTCCTCTAGTCCTTTTGTCTTTTAGTCCTCTAGTTCCTATGTCTTACTGCTTTTAGACACTTAAGCACTTGGGCAAATACTAACTTGAGCGTCGGAGCGCACCCCGGAGGAACACCTCTGGCGTCCCTCTCACCTTGCTACTTCCTTGCAGGACCCTTTAGATCATTTTGGCCTTCTAGTGCCTTACACATCCAGCAACAGATCATTGACTACGGCCCTCTAGTGCCCGACATCCAAAAGAGTGCGCTCCACTTTCTCTCTCTCTGAAACACCCAACCATATCAGGCCCAACGTGCCTCATTTGCAGTCAGCACTCTGCTCTCCACACATCGGCCACATCCAACCTCGTGTGCTCTCATCGTTGCGGACAATCGAATTTCCATCTGCAACAACAATGTAAGAATTAACTGGGGGGGAAGAATTTAGGATTTCTTTTAATTTAGATTTGTTTTGTATTGTTTTGAGTCCTTTAATTTTCTTTTAGTGTATTCTAGTTACTTCCAATACAATGATGAGATATGAATTGTGTAGGTCTAAAAATGGTTTATTAGTGAAAAGATATTTCATGAGAAATGAGCTTGATATCATTTTATATGAGCCAATGTTAATATGATATATTGATTTGGAAAGAAGCATGTTTAGACTTGATATTGACTTGTATAAACATCCTTGTGAGTTTTGGGCCTATATGATTGATGCATTATACATATCAATCCAATTTCTTTCTTGTGTGCTCTTATGATTACATATTTCTCTAGAACTTACTTTAAACCATTTGAGACTATTTTGATACATATGAAAACATTGATATGATAGAGGCATTAGGATTTTTAACCAATGCTAAATCAGCCATCCCTTATTGATGTTCCAAGAGAATATCCCCCCTAGTGAGCAAATTTGAGCCTACATTGAATAAGCTATTTTGTTGGTAACCACATTGTAGACACCTAATTTTGTCCAGACCACTAAAACAGGTATGTTTTCTTCCTAAATTGATGTTTTCGAATGTAAGAAGTCTTTTTTCATCATGTAGGTGGTACTCTGAGACTTAGTTTAAGAGGGCGAGCATAAAAAGTCAAACTAAAAAAAGTCAACCCCCAAAAAGTCAATTCCAAAAAAGTCAACCCCAAAAAGTCAACTATTGAAAAAGTCAACCCACTCTCAAAATCAAGATTTGAAGTTCAATTGAAAAATGGCAAAAGAATTTTGATAATCCGAGGTCTACATTGAAAGATATGGAGTTCGGAAGATGGGATTTGGAGATTCAATAGAAAAGAAACCCTAATCCGAGAAATTTGGGGAAAAGTGCTTAAACGATCGAATTGGTCGAAATTGATGGTTTCAAATGAAAGATAAGCACTGAATACGGGTAATGGAGAAGCCACTTGAAAGAAAAATCGAAAGAAAAGTCAATCCGGGAGAAAACCGAGAATTAGGGTTTTTGGTGAATTTCGGTGAAATCGTGAAGAATCACAGAAAAGGCCCGACTTGGTAAGACCAAAGCCCCAATGGATGAGGAATGATTAAAAAGGGATAGCCCAAGGCTCAACTTGAAGAATCGGGTTTCGGAGGCAAAAGGGCAAAATTGGAAAATTTGGGAAAAATAACAAATAGACTCCGAAAATTCTGAAAATTTGCAAATCTCATTCTTAAATCATTTGAAAGAGATTGGCGAAAGAAAATCTTGTTTCGGAGTTCGTTTGCAAAATGGCCAAATCCCGGGTCTCTTATGTAGTAATTCAAGGAGGAATATCCCGGAAAAATAGCAAATGAGCTCCAAATCTTCTAAACTTTTGCAAATATCATTTTTAAATTACTTTAAAGAGATTGGCGAAAGAAAATCTTGATTCGGAGTTCGTTTGCAAAATGGCCAAATCCAGGGTCTCCTATGCAATAATTCAAGAAGATAAATCCCAAAAAAATAGCAAATGAACTCCAAATCTTCTGAAATTTTTTTCAAATCTCATTTTTAAATTATTTGGAAGAGATTGGCAAAATAAAATCTTGATTCGGAGTTCGTTTGCAAAATGGCCAAATCCCGGGCCTCTTATGCAATAATTCAAGAAGATAAATCCCGGAAAAATAGCAAATGGACTCCAAAAATTCTGAAATTTTGCAAATCTCATTTTTAAATTATTTTTAATAGATTGGTGAATGAAAATCTTTATTTGGAGTTCGTTTGCAAAATGGCCAAATCTCGAGCCCCTATAAAGTAATTCAAGCACATAAATCCCGAAAAAATACCAAATGAGCTCCAAAAATTATGAAAACTTCCAGATCACACTTTTAAATTATTTGGAAGAGATTGGTGAAGAAAAATCTTGATTTGGAGCTCGTTTAAAAAATGGTAAAATGTGGGGGCATAAAAGGGCATTTTTGGAAGAAAAAATCCAAATAAATAGCAAACGGACTCGGAAAATTTTGAAAAATTCCAAAATTCAATATTTTTATTATTTTAAAAGTATTAAATAAATAAAATTTGAATTTGTAGTCCGTTTGACATTTATTTGCATTCGGGGGGCAAAACGGTCATTTCACCCAAGCAACCGAAAAGGGCTTCTTTTTGCCTTTCAAAAAATCAGACTTGGGCTGGAAAAGAGAAGTTATGGCCTGCCAAGGCCCAAAGGAAGGAGGAATCTTCTGATTTTTCAATCAAATGGCCAAGAATTAAGAGTTAGTTAGAGATTCTTTTTGATCAAGCCATTGTGATTAAGCCACATAGGCCAAGGGAGAGTGTCAACATTATTCTTGAACAGCTGTAATTATGGACAGCTGATACACTAATCTAATGGTGATAATTTCATAATTTTTCACCTTGAATCACTAGCCCTTTGATGGAAGTTGGTTGGAATCAAAATGACAACATCCTAGGGGAGGAGAGAGGTAAAATTCTGCCATCACATAGAGGGAGCAGATTTTTTTATTTTCTGGACTTCATTTTTCTGATTTCTCTCAGTTTTTCTTAGTTTTTTCTCTCCTTGGTTGAAAGCAAAAAGAAAAAGTTTAGAAAAGAAAGGAAAGTTTGAAGAGATAATGCTTGAAATATAGCTTCTTGAGGTTGCTCTTGAGCACCAACTCTTGCACTTTCTTGATTTTCCATTCTTATTTTTGCTATTTTGATTATCATTTGGTGAGTTTTTCTTTTTAAATAAGTGTTTTTTATTGTTCTTCTTAAGTTCTTTCTTCATATCTTTCTTAAATATATATATATATATTTTTACAATTTTTTTTCTTATTTTTCTTTAATGGCCGAATGGCCTACATTTTTTTATTATGGTTGCTGTTTTTGATTTAATTCATCATGTTATTTAAGTTATTCTTTAATTTTGATGCTTTAAGTGTTCTTCTACTTCATATACTTGAGTCATATTTTAATTTGGTTGCTTTATTTGTTGCCATTTATGATTTAAATATTATGTTCTTGCATTTTTGATTTTCTGTTTTCATAATGTTTAAATTTGTTGATGTTTTATATTTAGTATATCAAGTGTTTGTGAAAATGTTTGTGAGTATCTCTATTTTGTGTTTGCATGATTTGAGTGGTATATTTTAGTTGAGAATGTTAGTGTATCAAGTGTTTGTGAAAATGCTTGTTTGGTTTTAGTATTTCTATTTTGTGTTTGCATGATTTGAGTGTTATATTTTAGTTGAGCATGTTAGTATATCAAGTGTTTGTGAAAATGCCATGCTTGTTGGAGCTTGAGGCCATTCGGCTACTCCATGTGTTTTGCATTGTGTGTTGCATTTTTGCTATGTTAGTTGATAGGTTTCACATTTGCATGACATTTTATTGAGTATTTAGTTTAAGTATACCAAGTGTTTGTGAAAATGCCATGCTTGTTGGAGCCTGAGGCCATTCGGCTACTCCATGTGTTTTGCATTGTGTGTTGCATTTTTGCTATGTTAGTTGATAGGTTAGCATTTGCATGATATTTGGTTGAGTTTTTAGTTTAAGCATGCCTTGTGTTTGTGAAAATGCCATGCATGTCCATGCATTTTAGACTTAGGTTGCATTAAATGCCATGCAAGTTCATTTAGGTCTAGGTCACTATATTGATGCCATGCATTTTTTCATGACATTTAGGTTTAAACTCATGCATTTCATGCATCATGTTTGCTGTATTTTTTCATGCATTTCATGTTCATGCCACTTGACTAATGACTTAGGCCAATTAATGGTTCAAAGTCATGCTTTCTTGAGCATACTTGTGGAAAATCAAATAGTTGTCAAATTAATTATTCTACCTTTGTGATTTTTTTTACTTGGCCAATTTTTATCTAACTTTCAAAAAGACCTAGCTACTGTTTATGAGTCATTTTGTGAGTCTTAAATATTTTTACTTTGATTTTTAAATAATTTTATCAAAGGCAAAAATGTATTTTGGCCAAACAGTTTTTTTCACCCAGTACTCGTACTTTCCCGATTTTTCTGGGCATTCATATTTAATCAGAAAATTAAGCTGCTTTTTTCCCGTGTAGTTTTTCATGTCCTGAGTCTCCAGTATCTTTTTCATAATTTTTTGAAATTTGAAAAATAGGGTGAAAAATCGTGTCTTAAAACTGGACAGTGGAGTCAGAATTGAATTTAAAGAAAAATCATTTTTTTGTTTTGGTTAAGTTACTTAGAGGGGGCTGATTAGGAAGGTTAGCTACTGACTTAGGGTAGTTTCTAAACCTTTTTAAACTCTAAAAATGATTTTTTAAGTCTTGGGTTAAGGGTAGTCAAGTCCGGATTTTTAAACTTAGGAAATTATAGCCATTTAAAAAAGGGTTTAACCCAGTTTTTATTTTTAATCTAAGCTTTTCAAAATTGTTTTCAAACAATCACAAAGTATTTTGGTTTTAGAATATTTAATTTGACATATTTTCCTAAGGTAGCCGGATATCTTTTTAGATATACGAATTTCCTTAATTAAAGGAAAAAATACATTTTCATGCATTGCATTTTCCATATTCATGCATTTTATATAATATGTGATTTTTGCTATGATAATTTCTATGATATTGTTATGATTTTGAGTTATGTTATATTGTTTATTATATGACTTGGAATATTTCATGATATCCTATGCTTTTTATTTAATTATTTTTTTGTTATATTATTTAGCATGTTCATGCATTATTATTTTCATTTTTTTTCCATGCATATTATATGATAGCAATATTTTTTATTCCATGTCATTTAAATTATATGCCATATCATTCATATTTGCCATGTCATTTAAATTATTTCATTTCATATAGAATATATTATGTTACTTAGGTTATTTCATTTCATTTAGGATATATTATGTCATTTAGGATATTTTATTTCATTTAAAATATATTATGTTACCTAGGATATTTCATTTCATTTAGAATATATCATATGACCTAGGATATCTCATTTCATTTAGAATATGTCATATAAGTTAGGATATTTCATTTCATTTAGAATATGCTAAGGCATTCAAATCTTGTCATATCATTTAGGTCGCATTATATTATTTAGATTTTGCTATGTCATTTTATTTATGTCATGCATACACATATTCATTTCTTTTAAATGTTTTCAAAAAAGGTAATGATTTTCAATAAAATAAAGATATTCTCGAGTTAAAATAATTCATGAGTTCTCTGCCGGGTTTGCTAGGGAGGATATCATCAATTATCATTAATAACGGAATATCTTCTTTAAAATAAGAATGATTCAGAAAGTTTTTCAAAACTAATGAAAATTTCTATATTTTGCCACGTTTGTTGGGGAATATAGGAAAATTTTGAATTTATAAATTCCGGATCATTTCTAATTAGAAATGGAATTATTTTTCTTTAAATTGGGAAGTAACTTGAAATACTATATTTAAAACCAACTTTACACCGAGATTTGAGATAACACACGATTAATAAGGTACCGTTTTATACGGGCGTTGTGGGGGTGCTAATCCTTCCCCGCACGTAACCGAGTCCCGAACCCGTTTCTTTGATTTCTCTGGTTTAAAACGCAGACTTGAAATTGGTTTTAAAAATGTTTTAATTAATTTTTAAAATATTTTATAAAATCGGTTTTAATAGGTGGCCGATCACACCTAGCTAAAAAAAGATTGGTGGCGACTCCATGTCTTTTTCAAGGTCATTTTCAAAACCTTCATTTTTCTAGAGGAATTAAGTCGACTTTTCCTCAGTTTTTTTTAATGTCACGCTTAACGAATAATAAAGTCTTGCGGTGAGACTCGTTATTTTTTAGGTTGCGACAGCTTGGCGACACCGCTGGGGACAATTAGAGAGTCAGGCCTAGAATTAGTCGTGTGTTATTAAAGTCTTGGTTTTGTTGGTTTAATTGGTATTTAATTTTAATTATCATATTTTTAAAATAAAAGAGAATTTTGAAAAAAAAAATGTTTTAATATGTCCATATTCATGTGCATTCATATTATTATTTGTTCTCTGGTTATTTTGTTGCGTATATTTATATGTTTGCTTGACTGATGCTTTACATTGTTTGATTTTAGTGGGGTATTTAGAATAAGGGGTGTAGAATAGGTGGTGACAGGTTTGTTTTGTTCCTCCGCACGCACTGTATTTGTATAACATGAATCCTCTACCCGGGATCCGTCCTTTTAAGTGGGAGTAAAGTAACTACACCTTCGTGATGATCCTCCGTATGGGCTAGTGAAATACTTTCGGAGTATAAAGTATCTAATGCCTCTGTTATAATCCTCCGTACGAGCATAGGAAAATATACTATAACGAATTGAACCCGCTTTTATCGGGGGTGCCTTACTAGCCTTCACCGGCAACAGTGAGGAGCAATTCGGGGCCTTTAGAATCAATTCACTCTCATATAGTGAACCTAGGCGAAGCCATGCCGGATTTACGTTAGATATACCGAAGATAGGAACACATGGAGGGACATTTTTAAACCTTTTATTACCTATTTTACACTCTGAATAAGTATGGTAGATCGGGCAACGATGTACGTACATCGCCCGTAATAAATGTGATACTCCGCCTCGAAGGCATCGTGATGCCTAAATAAGCAGATACTGTTGGGGCAAGTGTTCACTAATCCTTTTGAAATTCAAACTACAAACATTCTTTTTCAAACATTTTTGCATTTTGCACATTTCATGCATGTGTGAATAGAGCATGTACATTTATCGTTGTATTTTTTTATCTCATTCTTTGCAATAAACAGTTGGTAATAATAATCTCATTTGGTGATTTCATAAAACCGATAGTGTTACATGAACATTTGCATATTGTACCATAGTAGGATCCACTACCCCAAAATTCTTTTGAAAATAATATGTTTGGTTTTTCATAGAAAATACATGTTTCAAAAAATCATAAATTTGGAGGCAAATCTTGCATAATGAGATTTTTGAATAATCAAGATTTAGGTCCCACCAATTTCGTGTAATCATTGGTTAATTTATTTATCATTTTGACATCATGTCACAGTCCTAACATGCATGGTTATTAATTGTAGAATACATTTGTGATATACATGGTCATTCTTTGTACTTACCTTTGTATTAATTCTTCACATGTATCATTTGACACCATAGCATGCATGGTCATTCATTGTAGAATACGTTTATGACATACATAGTCATTATTTGTATATACCTGTGCATCAATTTATTAATTTTTTTTATGCATCATGTTGGCATTAGATTGCATCCATAGCATACATAGTCATCATAATTTCTCTGTATATGTTCATGCATTAATCATCATTATATTCATGCACATAGGAATAGAGCATGTACATTCATAATTGTATTCTTAATCTCATGACATTTTCATTTGCATGAAAGGGGTTCAAGATATGAGGAATGAATCAGAGGAACGATTGGGTGCTTTGGAACGCAATCAAGAGGAATGTGGACATGAAATCCGGGAAGTGAAAGAACAACTTGCCAAATTGTTGAAAATGTTTGAGGATATGGGTAAGAGAAAAGAGAAACTTTCTCAGGGCTCTGTATTGTCTTCAGATTAACCAAAATGATTAGGTCCAGAACATACAATCCTTGCTGGATCCTGCAATTGTCAATGCCACAAAGGTTGCAATCCTGATGAAATTGTGGACAATATCGTGAAAATGATTAAACCTGAGAACCTGATACCAAAGCTAGAAACCTCGGATCCTGTACCATACCTGCAAACTGTTCTAGGTCCAAACCAATATCCTCACCCTATTATGGTGCAATCATCCACTTGGATGACCACTGCGGGATTCCTGAATCCCACTCCATCACCACCAATTGGCAGTTCATATTGCTTCCCTCATCAATCACCTTATCCAGCATCTGGGATAGGAACCTCGAGCTATGTACAACCTCCAAAGGCCCTGTGTCCAAATCCATACCCTTACCTTGTTGTTCCTCCATCTCCCTATGTAAGCACTCCGGTTCGGACCTTAGTGCCACCACCAAGTGCCCCAACTCCTAGGCCATGTTTGACTAAGAAACAACCCCAGGATAAGACCCAAATGCATTTTGATCCCTTTCCAATCAGTTACCGAGAGCTTCTCCCTATACTGATCCAAAATCACATGGTTGCATGCGTCCCATTGAAACCCCTATTACCACCATATCCAAGGTGGTATAATCCAAATGCAAGATATGATTATCACTGTGGAATTGTTGGCCATAGCATTGAAGACTGTATAGCATTCAAAAAGAAAGTGCAATCTCTTATAAATGCCAAGTGGTTGGATCCAACGACAATGGTTGATAGAGGACTGGGAAAGCGTCATTAGGATTGGGAGATTTACAGCATTGAGGTGGAAAGACTTTGGTCTTATATGATGTAATAGGATTTCACTTTTTCAGTAGCCGACTTTTATAGCCTTAGGATGCTAGGAAGAATAAAGTGCTTGTAAAAGACAGTTTTAACCACTATTCAAATTTTGTAAAACATGGTTTATACCATTGTGAACGTTGATGTAGGAATGAATTGGTTATGTTTCAAATTCATGAGAGGTTGATGATTAAGTTCCTCCGATTCTTATTTCCTCCGTGATATCTTCCCCTTTTGCATTTTGCATCCGATCAATTATTGGTCATACCATACATTCATACATGTATCATGTTAGCATCAGGTTGCATTTATGCATTCATAATCAGCATGATTTTTCTGTATATATCAATGCATTAATTTTCTTATTACATACATCATGTAAGCATTAGGTCGCGTTCATGACATACATGGTCAGTATGATTTTCTTTGTATATACTCTGTATCAATCATTCATTGTTTGCATGTATCATAATTGACACCGTGTTGCATTCATAGGGTATATGATCATTCATTAGGAAATACGCTAAAATGTACATGATCATTCATTGCATATATCCATGCGTTGATTTGTTTATTCTTTGCTTGCAACATGTTGTCATCGTGATTGCATTTATTACATACATGGTCAGCATGTTTCCACTATATATGTCCATACATCATTTCTTTTATTCTTCACATGCATCAAATGACAATCATGGCTCATTCATCATGACATACATTTGGGGGAAATAAAACAGAAGTTGGCTTGGCTTTAGGAGTCTTTGAAAGAATTTCCATTTCAAATCAGAGGTATAAGAAGTACTGAGTACCCTTTTAATACAGGCTAGTGCTATAGAGGATGAACTATTTGCCCGAATGGAAAAAATGGAAAAGGAACAGAAATAATTGCGAGAACAGCTAGCAAAGTCTCAAGCAGAATCTAAGGATCAGATGACTAAATTGATGCAGCTGATGTCCGCCGTAATCAAGGGAAAAGGATACACCAAAAACTTTGTCGCCAGGAAAGGGTTAGAGGCACGAAAGGGTCAGAATGAGGTCGTAATGATTGATGCCCAGAACACTGTTAAACCCGTCAATGTCCTAAACTCAGATAATCCAGCTGTACAGGCAAAGTTGAAAATGGTTGTAGTAAATGAGGTTGAGTTGGCAGATTCCCAAGGGAAATATCAGTTGTTAGATGAAAGGCTCAGGGCAGTAGAAAGTACAGATGTATTTGTGAGTTTAGATGCGAAAGAACTATGTTTGGTCCTCGATTTAGTCATCCCTCCTAAGTTCAAGATCCCTGACTTTGTGAAATACGACGGGACGACCGATCCGTCAGCCCACATCATTATGTTCTGCCGGAAGATGACAAGTCATATAGATAATGATAAGCTTTTGATTCACTGCTTTCAGGATAGCCTCAGTGGATCCGCAATTAGGTGGTATAGTCAGTTGAGCAAGGATCAGATTCGCTCTTGGAATGACCTGGCTAGGGTTTTTCTAAACCAGTACAAGCATATGACCGACATGGCGCCTGACCGTCTCACCTTGCAAAATATGAAGAAAAGAGCTACTGAGAGCTTCAAAGAATATGCGCAACGGTGGATGAGCCTGGCCGCCTAAGTACAACCACCCTTAACTCAGAAGGAAACCACTATCATTTTTGTGAATACACTGCAGGCCTCGTACTATGATATACTTGTCGGCAACACCACGAAGAATTTTTTGGACATGGTAATTTCAGGGGAGATGATTGAGAATGCTATCAAGGATGGGAAAATTGAAGGAGAAAGAATATCCAATACCAAGAAAAAAGGGGCATCTGAAAAGAAAAAGAAAGATACCCAAGTCGTGGAAGGCTTTGCCTCACCTCCCCAATTCTCCTCGTATCAGCCATTTTACTCTACCCTGAACAATGTCTCTCAAGGTTTTTATCCCTACCAACCAATGACCGCAACTACACCAGAATTTACATCTGTCTATCAATTGAAAACCCTTGGGAATAATCGAAGGGGGCATAAAAAGCGAAAAAGAAATCAGGATGACCCGATTCCTGTGACATACAGTGAGCTATTACCTCAACTCATCCTGAACCACCTTGTAACACCCATGCAATTAGAGCCTCTGAAGCCCCCTTATCCGAGCTGGTATGATGCTAATAAGTGTTGTGGTTATCATTCTGGCAATCAAGGTCACTCAACAAAAAACTGCCCCGCTTTGAAGTACAAGGTCAGGGATCTCATCAAGGCTGGTTCGATAAGTTTTGAAGATAGGAAAGCCAAGTGTCATAAGAAACATGGTGCATGATCATATTAGGTTTTTGACACATCTAGTACTATACACTGTGATGATGAAAGTACTTGTCTCATGTTAACATCTACATGAATTAAATGAACTTTGAATTTTAAATGCTTTGTGTTTGTTGTGTTTTAACAATAATTTAAATTTGCAAAAACAAGCATTAAGGAATTTTTAATAATGGACAGTCTCGAGAATATTGTTGATTATTGTTAGACATGACCCAACACCCTCCCCCCTCTTTTTTGGGCTTCTCTATACCTAAACCTTGAATCAAGAACACTTGAAAGACCTAATGCTTCAAGGAATATGAATGATTGAACTTCAAAAAAAAAAAAGCATTGTCATTGCAGAATAAGCAAGGATGTAAATCCTAGTCTAGGCTATGAACAAAGGAACGAACTTTTTGAAATTTTTTCGAATTCCTTGAAATTCAAACAAATGAGACATTCTTTCAAGAATCTAGATTTTGATAATTTGATGTGTGTCAAGATTGTGCTAAAACCATTCATGACCTTTTCCAATGACCACAAAACATCAATTACCCAAACATCACTTCATGATTAATACCTTGGGGCACAATGACCAAACCAGATCATCCCATATCCCAGAGAAAACCCATTTTTAGGTCATATTTTCCTTATTTCTTCAAAGAACTAGATTGGAAACTCACCCTTTTCAGTACAGACCTAGACTTGCTATGTTCCTCGTTGATACAAATTCTCATTGGTTAATCAAATTGGGGCGTCATATGTGGAAATGATGGATACGGGGTGAATAAGGCTGGACTAACGCATGAATCATTGGGACATGCGATGAAAAATGAAAAAAAAAAAATTGTGATATCATGCATATGAGAATTCGGATGATTCCAAAGTGCAAAATGAAATTCTGACTATCTATTTCCCCTGGGGATTGCTTTTCAATGTGAATATTCGTGCTTGACATGAGAAATGGCCATCTTTCATATCCCTTTCGCATAAAAAAGAAATTATCCATAGTCACCCCTTTTGAGCCAAAAGAATTCTTTCTTCTTTGAACCCTGATCAAGGATCACCCTCTACACTAGGGGGCAAATGCGAGGAAAGATCTTTTTAAAGATCATTGAGAAATGAGTCCTAGATCAAAAACAAATACAAAGCAAATGGAGCACCGAATAAATACAGGCTCACTCTGACAAAGAAAAAAGAAGAGGAAAAGATGGCGAAATGAAAGCCAAGAAAAACAAAAGAAAAACACACAAAAAATGTGTGTGAAAAAACGATGGCAAATGAAAGCCAAAAGCAAGGAAGAAAAAGCGCAAAGTCAAAAGGAAAGAAATGTCCAGGAAGGGACAAATGCTTCAAAGAGAATCCTCCTCAAGAAATGATCCTTGATCTGATTACCCTCAAACACATATTTTGGGCCTATTTATCCTTTCTTTCTGAACCCTGAGCCATGGCCTACATTACGTGCTTTAAAAGTCCATTTTGATCAAGCATGAATATTTAATTTGAAAGGTTTTTCCTCAGATTTTATCCCATCTCATCGAATTATCATTTCACTAAGAAAGAATTTAGAATTCTCAAGAGTATGGTAGAATAAAAAAAGAGAGAAAAAATTGGAAAGAATGGGATTTTAGGGCGAAAACCCAAAAATGGGCGGTCTTCAAAAACTGAAACTTTTTTTTCTCTAAGATTAAACTTTTTGGTTTAAACATCCCGGCCAATCTTGATGCTTGTCAAAATGCCTTGATATGGAAACTAAAAGAATATTGAATTTGTTTGGTTCTCAATGAATTTATGAGTTATAAAACCTGATCCATCTGTGAGCCTAGAAGGGGCATACATTTTTGCTATGAAGTTTTCCTGAAAAAAACCAGAATCTTGTTATACCAAGCCTTGCCAATCCCAGTTGAAAAAAACATATTGATACTTAGAGAAATTTCTAACAACGATCATCAGTCTTCAAAAGATTTATGCATCACACATTGTGGGGTTAATATTTTTTTCAGAAGTTTTCAAAATGAGAAAACAAATAAAGAAATTTTTTTGAAATACCCATTTTGATGTTGACATGAGACAAGGATTTTTCTAACCCAAAGGTATAGAACTGCCAGGATAGGTCTTGACTTCCAGATATGAGAAAAAGAAATAGAACCCGGCTCAGATCTCTGTTGATGAAAGTTTGAAAACTGTTGGGGCAAAGAGAATAGCCAAAATGAATTGAAGATATACTCTGATTTGAAGAGGAAAAATGAATTTGAAAGGCTAAGCCAAAGTCTAGAAAAACAACCGGGGGCATTTGCATCACTCATGAGCACTCATCTCTTTATCGAGCTTTTGCATCTGCACAGTGTCGGCAAGCATTTGCATCATTTCCTGGCTATTTGCATTGGCATTATTCCATAAGCATCTTCATTTTACATTTACATTCTTGATGAAATTCGCATTTGCGTCATCTCAAACAATTGCATCATTTCTAAAATCATTGCATTTTCATTATTGTGTGGTAGCTGCAGTTACACCATTCATAGACCAGTTACATGAACACAATTAGTAGGGGCATCTGCATCATGAAACAGGGGCATCAATTCAAGCCATTTGCATTTGCACCAAGAAACATTTACATCAATCGAAGCTATTTACATTTGCACCATGAAGCATGAGCACCTTGTTAAAGACATGTGCATCTGCATCATTTCTCAAAGCTTTTGGGTATAATTTTCAACACGATTTTAAAATGAGCAAACCTTTGGTGGTGATAGCCAAAGCTTCTGGAATGGATATCCAGAATTTTACAAATTTTAAAAGTCACAAGTCTTCGGTGGTGATAGCTGAAGCCTCTGGTGAAGAAATCCAGGGTTTTATAATTTTGAACAATGAGAAATCTTCTTCTGGAGGAGTTACCTAGAATTTTACAATGAGCAAACCTTTGGTGGTGATAGCCAAAGCTTCTGGAGGAGTTACCCAGAATTTTACATTGAGCAAGTCTTTGGTGGTGATAGCCAAAGCTTCTGGAGGAGTTACCTAGAATTTTACAATGAGCAAACCTTTGGTGGTGATAGCCAAAGCTTCTGGAGGAGTTACCCAAAATTTTACAATGAGAAAACCTTTGGTGATGATAGCCAAAGCTTTTGGAGGGGATATCCAGAATTTTACAAATTTTAAAAGTGAACAAGTCTTCGGTGGTGATAGCTGAAGTCTCTGGTGAAGAAATCCAGGGTTTTATAATTTTGAACAATGAGAAATCTTCTTCTGGAGGAGTTACCCAGAATTTTACAATGAGCAAACCTTTGGTGGTGATAGCCAAAGATTCTGGAGGAGTTACCCAGAATATTACAATGAGCAAGTCTTTGGTGGTGATAGCCAGAGATTCTGGAGGAGTTACCCAGAATTTTACAATGAGCAAGTCTTTGGTGGTGATAGCTAAAGCTTCTGGAGGAGTTACTCAGAATTTTACAAATGAGCAAAACCTTTGGTGGTGATAGCCAAAGCTTCTGGAGGGATATCCAGAATTTTACAAAATTTGAAAGTGAACAGGTCTTCGGTGGTGATAGCTGAAGCCTCTGGTGGAAATATCCAGGGTTTTATAATTTTGAAAAATAAGAAATCTTCTTCTAGATGAGTTACCCATAATTTTATTCAACATGTGCATCTACATCAAGAAGCATTTGCATCAATCTAAGTTATTTGAATCTGCATCAAGAAAATTTGCATCAAATCAAGTCATTTACATTTGCATCAAAGACATTTGCCCCAGTCTAAGTCATTTGCATCTACATCAAGAAGAGTTTGCATCAATTAAAGACATTTGCATTTGCATCATGAAGCATTTGCATCATCTCTTAAAGCCGTCAAGGTACTTTCTTTTAGTTTGAACTCGCCGAACCCATAATTTTAACACGTTTTTAAAAAAAAATGATGATGAACAAGTCTTCGGTGGTGACAGCTGAAGCTTTTGGAGGAGATACCCATAATTTTACAAATTTTAAACAGTGAGAAAGTCTTCGGTGGTGACAACTGAAGCTTCTGGAGGAGATACCCAGAATTTTTACAAATTTTAAACAGTGACAAGTCTTCGGTGGTGACAGCTGAAGCTTCTGGAGGAGATACCCAGAATTTTATAAATTTTAAACAGTGAGAAAATCTTCGGTTGTGATAGCTGAAGCCTCTTTGGAGATATCTAGAGTTTTAAAATCCTTTGAAAGGTAGAAAGTCTTTGGTGGTGATAGCCAAAGCCTCTGGTGGAGATATTCAGAGTTTTACAGTTTTAAAAATGAGCAAGCCTTTGGTGGTGATAGCCGAAGCTTTTGGAGGAGATACCTAGAATTTTAAACACAGCTGAGAACAAGATAGGTTAAGACCCCAAGACCATCGTCGAGGTCATTTCTTTTCTTGCAAATCGAATTCGTTTCCTTAAGACGGGTCGAGCCTTGATTAGTCAGGGAATTTAATTTAAGGACAGAATCTTTAGTTTACAGCTTTTTACAAAAAAAAAAAAAAACAAAAAACAAAAAAAAAATTGAAAAATGAAAAAATAGTAGAAGAATGAAAAAGAAACTCCTTTCCCTCACATGTGATTTCACTGACCATACAAAATTAGCGTTTGTTTATATTTGCCTGATTCCTGATTCTCACAAATAGCCAAAGAGAGACAGCTGTAGACAACTAATTTTGTCCGGACCACTAAAACAGGTATGTTTTCTTTATAAATTGATGTTTTCGAATGTAAAAAGACTTTTTTCATCATGTAGGTGGTACTCTGAGACTTAGTTTAAGAGGGTGAGCATAAAAAGTCAAAGTCAAAAAAAGTCAACTCCCAAAAAAGTCAACCCCAAAAAAGTCAACCCCAGAAAGTCAACTACTGAAAAAGTCAACCCACTCTCAAAATCAAGATTTGAAGTTCAATTGAAAAATGGTGAAAGAATTTTGATAATCCGAGGTCTACATTGAAAGATATGGAGTTCGGAAGATAGGATTTGGAGATTCAGTAGAAAAGAAACCCTAATCCGAGAAATTTGGGGAAAAGTGCTTAAACGATCGAATTGGTCGAAATTGATGGTTTCAAATGAAAGATAAGCACTGAATACGGGTAATGGAGAAGCCATTTGAAAGAAAAACTGAAAGAAAAGTCAATCCGGGAGAAAACCGAGAATTAAGGTTTTTGGTGGATTTCGGTGAAATCGGGAAGAATCACAGAAATGGCCCGACTTGGTAAGAACAAAGCCCCGATGGATGAGGAATGATTAAAAAGGGATAGCCCAAGGCTCAGCTTGAAGAAAATCTGAAAATCGGACTTGTTTTGAGCAAAACCGGGTTTCGGAGGCAGAGGGGCAAAATTGGAAAATTTGGGAAAAATAGCAAATGGACTCCGAAAATTCTGAAAATTTGCAAATCTCATTCTTAAATCATTTGAAAGAGATTGGCGAAAGAAAATCTTGATTCGGAGTTCGTTTGCAAAATGGCCAAATCCCGGGTTTGTTATGGAGTAATTAAAGAAGGAAAATCCCGAGAAAATAGCAAATGAGCTCCAAATCATCTAAAATTTTGCAAATCTCATTTTTAAATTAATTGAAAGAGATTGGCGAAAGAAAATCTTGATTCGGAGTTCGTTTGCAAAATGGCCAAATCCCGGGCCTCTAGTGTAGTAATTTAAGAAGGAAAATCCCGAGAAAATAGCAAATGAACTCCAAATCTTCTGAAATTTTGCAAATCTCATTTTTAAATTATTTGGAAGAGATTGGTGAAAGAAAATCTTGATTCGGAGTTCGTTTGCAAAATGGCCAAATCCCAAGCCTCCTATGCAATAATTCAAGAAGATAAATCCCGAAAAAATAGCAAATGGACTCCAAACATTCTAAAATTTTGCAAATCTCATTTTTAAATTATTTGGAAGATATTGGCGAAATAAAATCTTGATTTGGAGTTCGTCTGCGAAATGGCCAAATCCAGAGCCCCTATGTAGTAATTCAAGGAGATAAATCCCGAAAAAATACCAAATGAGCTCCAAACATTATGAAAACTTCCAGATCACACTTTTAAATTATTTGGAAGAGATTGGTGAAGAAAAATCTTGATTTGGGGCTCGTTTAAAAAATGATAAAATGTGGGGGCATAAAAGGGTATTTTTGGAAGAAAAAATCCAAATAAATAGCAAACGGACTTGAAAAAATTTGAAAACTTCCAGAATTTAATATTTTCTTATTTTGAAAGTATTAAAAAAATAAAATTTGAATTTGGAGTCCGTTTGACATTTATTTGCATCCGGGGGGCAAAACGATCATTCACCCAAGCAACCGAAAAGGGCTTCTTTTGGCCTTTCAAAAAATCAGACTTGGGCTGGAAAAGATAAGTGCTGGCCTGCCAAGGCCCAAAGTAAGGAGGAAGCTTCTGATTTTTCAATCAAATGGCCAAGAATTAAGAGTTAGTTAGAGATTCTTTTTGATCAAGCCATTGTGATTAAGCCACATAGGCCAAGGGAGAGTGTCAACATTATTCTTGAACAGCTGTAATTATGGACAGCTGATACACTAATCTAATGGTGATAATTTCATAATTTTTCACCTTGAATCACTAGCCCTTGGATGGAAGTTGGTTGGAATCAAAATGACAACATCCTAGGGGAGGAGAGAGGTAAAATTCTGCCATCACATAGAGGGAGCAAATTTTTTATTTTTTGGACTTCATTTTTCTGATTTCTCTTAGTTTTTTTAGTTTTTTCTCTCCTTGGTTGAAAGCAAAAAGAAAAAGTTTAGAAAAGAAAGGAATTTTTGAAGAGATAAAGCTTGAAATATAGTTCTTGAGGTTGCTCTTGAGCACCAACTCTTGCACTTTCGTGATTTTCCATTCTTATTTTTGCTATTTTGGTTACTCTTTGGTGGTATATTTTAGTTGAGCATGTTAGTGTATCAAGTGTTTGTGAAAATGCTAGTTTGGTTTTAGTATTTATATTTTGTGTTTGCATGATTTGAGTGTTATATTTTAGTTGAGCATGTTAGTATATCAAGTGTTTGTGAAAATGCCATGCTTGTTGGAGCTTGAGGCCATTCGGCTACTCCATGTGTTTTGCATTGTGTGTTGCATTTTTGCTATGTTAGTTGATAGGTTTCACATTTGCATGACATTTGATTGAGTATTTAGTTTAAGTATACCAAGTGTTTGTGAAAATGCCATGCTTGTTGGAGCTTGAGGCCATTCGACTACTCCATGTGTTTTGCATTGTGTGTTGCATTTTTGCTATGTTAGTTGATAGGTTAGCATTTGCATGATATTTGGTTGAGTTTTTAGTTTAAGCATGCCTTGTGTTTGTGAAAATGCCATGCATATTTTAGTTATTAAGTTTGGTTTATTTTGCCATGCATGTCCATGCATTTTAGACTTAGGTTGTATTAAATGCCATGCAAGTTCATTTAGGTCTAGGTCACTATATTCATGCCATGCATTTTTTCATGACATTAAGGTTTAAACTCATGCATTTCATGCATCATGTTTTCTATATTTTTTCATGCATTTCATGTTCATGCCACTTGACTAATGACTTAGGCCAATTAATGGTTCAAAGTCATGCTCTCTTGAGCATACTTGTGGAAAATCAAAGAGTTGTCAAATTAATTATTCTACCTTTGTGATTTTTTTTACTTAAGCGAATTTTTATCTAACTTTCAAAAAGTCCTAGCTACTGTTTATGAGTCATTTTGTGAGTCTTAAATCTTTTTACCTTGATTTTTAAATGATTTTATCAAAGGCAAAAATGTATTTTGGCCAAACAGTTTTTTTCACCCAGTACTCGTACTTCCCAATTTTTCTGGGCATTTATCTTTTATCAAAAAATTAAGCTGATTTTTTCCCATGTAGTTTTATATGTCCTGAGTCTCCAGTACTTTTTCAGAATTTTTTGAATTTTTAAAAATAGGGTAAAAAATCGTGGCTTAAAACTGGACAGTGGAGTCATAATTGAATTTAAAGAAAAATCATTTTTCTGTTTTGGTTAAGTTACTTGGAGGTGGCTGATTAGGAAGGTTAGCTACTGACTTAGGGTAGTTTCTAAGCCTTTTTAAACTCTAAAAATGATTTTTTAAGTCTCGGGTTAAGGGTAGTCAAGTCCGGATTTTTAAACTTAGGAAATTATAGCCATTTAAAAAAGGGTTTAACCCAGTTTTTATTTTTAATCTAAGCTTTTCAAAATTGTTTTCAAACAATCACAAAGTATTTTGGTTTTAGAATATTTAATTTGACATATTTTCCTAAGGTAGCCGAATATCTTTTTAGATATACGGATTTCCTTAATTAAAGGAAAAAAATAAATTTTCATGCATTGCATTTTCCATATTCATGCATTTTATATAATATGTGATTTTTGCTATGATAATTTCTATGATATTGTTATGATTTTGAGTTATGTTATATTGTTTATTATGACTTGGAATATTTCATGATATCCTATGCTTTTTATTTAATTATTTTTTTTGTTATATTATTTAGCATGTTCATGCATTATTATTTTCATTTGTTTTCCATGCATATTATATGATAGCATTATTTTATATTCCATGTCATTTAAATTATATGCCATATCATTCATATTTTCCATGTCATTTAAATTATTTCATTTCATATAGAATATATTATGTTACTTAGGTTATTTCATTTCATTTATGATATATTATGTCATTTAGGATATTTTATTTCATTTAAAATATATTATGTTACCTAGGATTTTTCATTTCATTTAGAATATATCATATGACCTAGGTCATCTCATTTCATTTAGAATATGTCATATAACTTAAGATATTTTATTTCATTTAGAATATGCTAAGGCATTCAAATCATGTCATATCATTTAGGTTGCATTATATTATTTAGATTTTGCTATGTCATTTTATTTATGTCATGCATACACATATTCATTTCTTTTAAATGTTTTCAAAAAAGATAATGATTTTCAATAAAATAAAGATATTCTCGAGTTAAAATAATTCATGAGTTCTCTGTCGGGTTTGCTGGGGAGGATATCATCAATTATCATTAATAACGGAATATCTTCTTTAAAATGAGAATGATTCGGAAAGTTTTTCAAAACTAATAAAAATTTCTATATTTTGCCACGTTTGTTGGGGAATATAGGAAAATTTTGAATTTATAAATTCCGGATCATTTTTAATTAGAAATGGAATTATTTTTTTTTAAATTGGGAATTAACTTGAAATACTAAATTTAAAACCAACTTTACACCGCACACACGATTAATAAGGTACCGTTTTATACGGGCGTTGTGGGGGTGCTAATCCTTCCCCGCACGTAACCGAGTCCCGAACCCGTATCTTTGTTTTCTCTGGTTTAAAACGCAGACTTGAAATTGGTTTTAAAAATGTTTTAATTAATTTTTAAAATATTTTATAACCAGTTTTAATAGGTAGCCGATCACACCTAGCTAAAAAAAGATTGTGGCGACTCCATGTCTTTTTCAAGGTCATTTTCAAAACCTTCATTTTTCTAGAGGAATTAAGTCGACTTTTCCTCGGTTTTTTTAATGTTACGCTTAATGAATAATAAAGTCTTGCGGTGAGACTCGTTATTTTTTAGGTTGCGACACACATCTTACACCTAGTCTAAACACATTTATATCTTTAGCCTTGTTCTAAAGATGGATTACATCTTTTGAGACTTATTGCATAAGCAATGGATTTTTTTGAAACTTTGGGTTAGAATCAAGAAATAAGTGTAGGGGAGGAGAAAGGAAAAAGTCAAGAGAAAAAGAAAGGGAACATTGTAAAATTACTTTCCCATATTGAAAAAAATAAAAATTAAAAAAAAAGAAAAAAAGAAATAATCATCTCTTGAACTTTTGGTTAAAGAATCGATGTTTCAAATTTGGTTAAAATGAAGCAAAGGCTCAACATGACTATTTAGCCTATGATGGTATGTGTTTTAAAGAGTTTTGAGAAGTTTTCTTTGTATAATTTTATTATGTCTCGAAGCTCTATAAAGTCTTTGGAACCTTTGTAATATTTTTTATCTTTTATTCTTTAATCACATTACTACCCCTTGGCCCCATTACAACCTTGAATAAATACCTCTTGATTGATGAAGTTATATGATCTAAATAGTGGAAAATAGGTCGACAAGCAAGCATATGGTATGACTATTTTCATGAACCTTACCACTACTATATTGAGTGAAAATCATGAGAGTATCCCATGTGAGAAGTTGAGATTAAGTTTGGATATGCATTATTTTGATTGAGATATGTTATGTTAATATTGGCTTAACTCAAATCATTTACAATCAAGCATGATTCTTTATGAAATTCTTTGAACTATTGATTAGTTTATAAGACCTATCTATTGATTTTCTCTAATTTATAGTGGAAGGATTAGTTGTAATTATTTTTTTTTTAAGTTTTTCTTATGTTTTCAATGTTTGTGGGTATCATCCTAGTAAACCCTCACAAGACTAAACCGGTCCACTAGGGATACCTAGGGGTTTAAAGGCTTGTGTCACATGCTAAGTGCCACCGTGATTTCCTATGAAAGTGGATTAGATTAGATTTTCTTACTTTATTTTGATTTTGTTTTGCTCGAGGACTAGGAAAAAGCTAAGTGTGGGGGTATTTGATAAGCTCATAAAATACACATTTTATGCCCTTTCAATTCTTAGTTGTAGTTATATTTTTGATATTTATCTTGATTACTTATGTTATGTTTTTGAATTCTAGGTATATTTAAGAGAATGAACTGAAAAGATGTCAATTATGATGTTAAAGAGCTTACAAAACTATAATCACAAGATGGAAGAATACTTGGGAGTCAAAAAGATCAAATTCTTAGTGCAAAGCAATTAGGCAAATTTGACCTCCGGAGCTTGTTGCTAAGAAAACATGATGTTAAAGTATTTATTAAAAGAAACTTCCTTCTTGACTTTTGAAACTGACTTGAATAAATTTTCAACAATATACCATACGCCCAAATCGGACAAGAAATGATCATCCAAATCAGCCGACGAAGTGAAAGAAGATGCATTAGAAAAATCAGCGACCAGCGCCGCGGCACCTAAAAGTCAGAGAGCCAGCGCTGCAGTGCTGGCCGAGCTTTCCAAAAGTAAAAAATCACAAATTTGACCCCCTAAACTTCCTTGTGCGGCAAGGAAGGGTTCTTAGGGTTTTGAAGCTCTATAAATACCATCTTTTGAGCCACAAACTATACATGTTTTGATTATTATCAATATTCTTCTTCTTCTCCATTCTCTTAGTTTTCTTCTAGTTTTCTTCTTAGTTTCTCTTTAATTTTATGTCTATGTTAAAAACGCCTATGCAAGGCTAAACTCTTTTTTGGTTAAGGATGATTTCAAAGCCCTAGAACATGTTATATAATTGATTTTCAGATTCTATCATATATTCGTTTTCTATCAAAGTTGCTTATGTTTTTCTATAAGAATTGTTTAATATTCTTTTTCAAGATCTATCTAGTATGCATCCTAAATAAATCAAAACAAAAATAAAGGAAGAATTATGGTAGCCCAAGGTATCTAACAATAAGGTGGCGGCTGGCTTACATAGGTCTAAATAACTCTTGTCGCTAGGGCTTATTTGGCCTTGGGGATGGGTTTTCCAACTAGGGTTTTTAGGTAGACATAGTATGATCAGCCACTAGTTTTATTTATGGAAGGTTTAGGTTAGGTTTAGCCACTTAGTGTCTCCTTGATGGATAGGCAGCTTTCCTTTGTGCGTGAAGCTTCATTTCTTGTCCAAATTCATTCTTTTTAACTCTAAAGCATCTATTCTCTTCCAAAACACCTACAAAACATAAAATCATAGTAAACTATCAAGGATTTCAAGAAACTAAGAACAAAGTATACATAGATGATATATGAAAATGTATGAAATTAAGCACTTATTAGTAGTAAGAGATTTTACCATATTTTCTAAAGCAGTACCTGAGTTGTGATTCACACTACTAGCCAGTTGAATTCTTTGCATTTCCAACCTCTGGATATTTTCCCTTCTTTCCTGTTGGAATTGCAAAATATTAGTAGTAAGGGATTCGACAAGATCTTTTAAAGAAGTACCTGATGATGCACTCAAAAGAGCGTATCTTATTTAATCCTGGCACTAAAAAGATCAATTGTTAGGTATAGTAGCTAGCAAGGGTCGAGTCCTCAAGGATTACGTTTTAATTTATTATTTTTTAGTTTATAACTTCAGTTCAAAGAAAATAAAGGAAAAGGGGGTTTTTGAAATAGTTTGAAGTAAAGCAAATCAGAAAAATAAGAATGCAAGTAATTAAGTAAGAAGAAATCAAATATGAGAAAAGTATAGTTAAGAGGTCATTCGCCACCACTAGATATCATTGAGAATCAATTTTAAATTTATCAATATCAATTAACTATCAAAATTATCAACCGTAGATAACAACCTCCCGTGTTACCCTAATCCTTAGTTCGTTGTTAAATAAGACAAACGCCACTATTTAATTTCTAACTACCAAACAACCTAGGATAAATATCTCTAAAATTAACTTGATAGCAGCTTTATGATGAGAAAGATATATTGATCTAAGCAACAAAAGCATAAACATGAACCGTTTAACTTAGGTTATGTTTCACTTTGCAATTATCAAAAACTTGACCATAATCATTAATCACAAATTGCTACTATTGAATAGGAAATCTAGACAATTACATATCAAGTCTCCTAAACTAGCATTAGATAATTATCAAGATATATCTAGTTTGTAACCTAAACAAATCAAGACAACATCATGAACAATTTTAATGGAATATCATAAGCAACTTTGATAGAAAACTAATGACAGATAGAATCTGAAAATCAATTACACAACATGTTCTAAGGCTTTGAAATCACCCTTAACCAAAAAGAAATTTAGCCTTGCATAGACATTGTTAATAGAAACATAAAACTAAAAATAAACTAAAAGAATGGAGAAGAAGAAGAAGAAGAAGAAGAATATTGATTATTCAGCTTCTAGTTCTCACAAACTCTCTAAAGCAAAGCAAGAAAAATAGAACCCCTTTATCTCTATTTATAGGCAGCAACTAGGGCTTGTCCTTGTGACTTGCGTATGCCTCCTTGAGTAAGGAAAGGTTGCTTGCAGCTATGGCATAATATAAGCTGACTTGTGGCTAAAATTTATGTAATAAGCAAAAGGTTGAGTTGAAAAGAAACATAGATAAGGAAATATTAAAACCTAGCAGCCAAAGGAAAGTGTAGAAGGAAAGGTTACAAGCTTGCGGTCCAAGCTTGAATAAGGAAGGAAAGTTCAAGGCCGCCTAGTTCTCTTACTTTGACAAGGATTAGTTTTAAGGAAAGTCTTGGCAGCCACTACTTCTATGTTGACTAGGAGAAGGTTATATGGAATTTAAAGTTGTCGCCACTCCTAATTTGACTAGGAGAAGTATGTTTTCAGCTAGGGCATTCAATAAAGGAAGAATTAGGGTAGCCCAAGGTATCTAACAAGGAGGTTGCGGCTAGCTTGCATAGGTCTAAATAACTCTTGCCGCTAGGGCTTATTTAGCCTTTGGGATAGGTTTTACAACTTGGTTTTAAGGTACACATAGTATGATTAGCCACTAGTTTTATTTATGGAAGGTTTAGCTTAGGTTTAGCCACTTAGTGTCTCCTTGAAGGGAAGGCAGCTTTCCTTTGTGCTTGAAGCTTTATTTCTTGTCCAAATTCATTCTTTTTAACTCTAAAGCATCCATTGTCTTCCAAAACACCTACAAAACATAAAATCATAGTAAAAAATCAAGGATTTCAAGAAACTAAACACAAAGTATAAGGAAATGATATATGAAAATGTATGAAATTAAGTACTTATCAGTAGTAAGAGATTTTACCATATCTTCTAAAGCAGTACCTGAGTTGTGATTTACACTACTAGCCAATTGGTTTCTTTGTGTTTCCAACCTCTGGATGTTTTCCCTTTTTTCCTGTTGAAATTGCAAAGTATTAGTAGTAAGGGATTCGACAAGATCTTCTAAATAAATACTTGATGATGCACTCAAAAGAGCGTATCTTATTTAATCCTTGCACTAAAAAAATCAATTGTTAGGTATTGTAGTTAGTAAGGGTCGAGTCCTCAGGGATTGGATTTTAATTTATTAGTTCTTAGTTTATAACTTGAGTAAAAAAAAAAAAAGGAAAAGAGGGTTTTTGAAATAGTTTGAAGTAAAGCAAATCAGAAAAATAAGAATGCAAGTAATTAAGTAAGAAGAAATCAAATATGATAAAAGTATGGTTAGGAGGTCATTTGCCACAACTAGATATCATTGAGAATCATCAATTTCAGATCTATCAATATCAATTAAATATCAAAATTAACAACCGGAGATAACAACCTCCCATGTTACCCCAATCCTTCCTTAGTTCGTTAAATAGGACAAATGCCACTATTTAAATTTCTAACTACCAAAGACCTATGATAAACATCTTTAAATTTAATTTGATAGCAGCTTTATGATGACAAAGATAGGTTGATCTAAGCAACAAAAGCATAACATGCATTGTTTAATAGGTTATGTTCCACTTTGCAATTATCGAAAACGTGACCATAATCATTAATCACAAATTTCTACTATTGAATAGGAAATCTAGACAATTACATATCAAGTCTCCTAAACTAGCATTAGATAATTATCAAGATATATCTAGCTTGCAACCTAAACAAATCAGGATGACATCATGAACAATTTTGATGGAAGAACATAAGCAACTTTGATAGAAAACTAATGATAGATAGAATCTGAAAATCAATTACACAACATTTTCTAGGGCTTTGCAATCACCCTTACCTAAAAGAAATTTAGCCTTGCATAGGCATTGTTTACATAAACATAAAACTAAAAAGAAACTAAAAGAATGGAGAAGAAGAAGAAGAAGAATATTGATTATCCAGCTTCTAGTTCTCTCAAATTCTCTAAAGGAAAGCAAGAAAAATAAAACACAAAGCATGTAGAAGTGTGGAAATCGGCTCCTCCCTTTATCTCTATTTATAGGCAACAACTAGGGCTTCTCCTTGTGACTTGTGTGTGCTTCCTTGATTTAGGAAAGGTGGCTGAGGGCTAGGGCATAATATAAGCTGACTTGTGGCTAAAATTTATGTAATAAGAAAAAGGTTGAGTTGAATAGAAACATAGATAGGGAAATATTAAAACCTAGCAGCCAAAGGAAAGTGTAGAAGGAAATGTTACAAGCTTGCGGTCCAAGTTTGAATAAGGAAGGAAAGTTCAAGGCTGCCTAGTTCTCCTACTTTGACAAGGATTAGTTGTAAGGAAAGTCTTGGCAGCCACTACTTCTATGTTTAGGAGAAGGTTATATGGAATTTAAAGTTGCCGCCACTCTTAATTTGACTAGGAGAAGTATGTTTTTAGCTAGGGCATTCAATAAAGGAAGAATTAGGGTAGCCCAAGGTATCTAACAAGGAGGTGGCGGCTGGCTTTCTTAGGTCTAAATAACTCTTGCCGCTAGGGCTTATTTGGCCTTGGGGATGGGTTTTCCAACTTGGTTTTAAGGTACACATAGTATGATCAGCCACTAGTTTTATTTATGGAAGGTTTAGCTTAGGTTTAGCCACTTAGTGTCTCCTTGATGGGAATGCAGCTTTCCTTTGTGCTTGAAGCTTCATTTCTTGTCCAAATTCATTCTTTTTAACTCTAAAGCATCCGTTGTCTTTCAAAACATCTACAAAACATAAAATCATAGTAACCTATCAAGGATTTCAAGAAACTAAGCACAGAGTATAAGGAAATGATATATGAAAATGTATGAAATTAAGTACTTATCAGTAGTAAGAGATTTTACCATATCTTCTAAAGCAGTACCTGAGTTGTCATTCACACTGCTAGCCAATTGGTTTCTTTGCGTTACCTTTGGATGTTTTCCCTTCTTTCTTGTTGAAATTGCAAAGTATTAGTAGTGAGGGATTCAACAAGATCTTCTAAAGAAGTACTTGATGATGCACTCAAAATAGCGTATCTTATTTAATCCTTGCACTAAAAAAATCATTTGTTAGGTATAGTAGCTAGCAAAGGTCGAGTCCTCAGGGATTGGATTTTAATTTATTAGTTATTAGTTTATAACTTCAGTTCAAAAAAATAAAGGAAAAGAGGGTTCTTGAAATAGTTTGAAGTAAAGCAAATCTGAAAAATAAGAATGCAAGTAATTAAGTAAGAAGAAATCAAATATGAGAAAAGTACGGTTAAGAGGTCATTCGCCATCACTAGATATCATTGAAAATCAATTTCAGATCTATCAATATCAATTAACTATCAAAATTATCAACCGTAGATAACAACCTCCCATGTTACCCCAATCCTTCCTTAGTTCGTCATTAAATAGGACAAACGCCACTATTTAATCTCTAACTACCAAACAATCTAGGCTAAACATCTCTAAATTTAATTTGATAGAAGCTTTATGATGAGAAAGATAGGTTGATCTAAGCAACAAAAGCATAAACATGCATTGTTTAACTTAGGTTATGTTCCACTTTGCAATTATCGAAAACGTGACCATAATCATTAATCACAAATTGCTACTATTGAATATGAAATCTAGACAATTACATATCAAGTATCCTAAACTAGCATTAGATAATTATCAAGATATAACTAGTTTGCAACCTAAACAAATCCGGACAACATCATGAACAATTTTAATGGAAGAACATAAGCAACTTTGATAGAAAACTAATGACAGATAGAATCTGAAAATCAATTACACAACATGTTCTAGGGCTTTGAAATCACCCTTAACCAAAAAGAAATTTTGCCTTGCATAGGCATTGTTAACATAAACATAAAACTAAAAAGAAACTAAAAGAATGGAGAAGAAGAAGAAGAATATTGATTATTCAGCTTCTAGTTCTCTCAAACTCTCTAAAGCAAAGCAAGAAAAATAAAATACAAAGCATGTAGAAGTGTGGAAACCGACTCCCCCCTTTATCTCTATTTATAGGCAGCAACTAGGGCTTGTCCTTGTGACTTGCGTATGCCTCCTTGAGTAAGGAAATGTGGCTGGGAGCAGGGCATAATATAAGCTGACTTGTGGCTAAAATTTATGTAATAAAAAAGGTTGAGTTGAATAGAAACATAGATAAGGAAATATTAAAACCTTGCAATCAAAGGAAAGTCTAGAAGGAAAGGTTACAGGCTTGCGGCCTAAGTCTGAATAAGGAAGGAAAGTTCAAGGCTGCCTAGTTCTCATACAATGACAAGGATTAGTTTTAAGGAAAGTCTTGGCAGCACTACTTCTATGTTGACTAGGAGAAGGTTATATGGAATTTAAAGTTACCGCCACTCCTAATTTGAGTAGGAGAAGTATGTTTTCAGCTAGGGCATTCAATAAAGGAAGAATTAGGGTAGCCCAAGGTATATTACAAAGAGGTTGGGTCTGGCTTGCATAGGTCTAAATAACTCTTGCCGCTAGGGCTTACTTGGCCTTGGGGATAGGCTTTCCAACTAGGATTTTTAGGTAGACATAGTATGATCAGCCACTAGTTTTATTTATAGAAGGTTTAGGTTAGGTTTAGCCACTTAGTGTCTCCTTGATGGCCAGATAGCTTTCCTTTATGCTTGAAGCTTCATTTCTTGTCCAAATTTATTATTTTTAACTCCAAAGCATCCATTGTCTTCCAAAACACCTACAAAACATAAAATCATAGTAAACTATCAAGGATTTCAAGAAACTAAGCACAAAGTATAAGGAAATGATATATGAAAATGTATGAAATTAAGCACTTATCAAATTCCTCTACACTTAGTCTTTTGCTAGCCCTCGAGCAAAATCAAATAGAAACAAGGTAAGAAAACCTATTCTAGTCTACTTTCAATAAAACGTGGAGACAATCATTGGACAAGTCTTATAACTAGTCAATAGCGTAAAGAAGTTCATAAAGAATCATGCTTGAATGTAAATAGTTTGAGTTAAGCCAATATCAACATAACATATTTCAATCAAAATAATGCATATTCAAACTTAATCTCAACTTCTCACATGGAATACTCTGAGGATTTTCACTCAATATAGTAGTGGTAAAGTGTTTACACTCAATCAATCTCATGAAAACAGTTCTACCATATGCTTACTTTTCCACCTATTCTCCACTATTTAAATCATACATGTAGACTCCTAATCTTGTCCGGACCACTAAAACAGGTATGTTTTCTTCCTAAATTGATGTTTCAGAATGTAAAAAGACTTTTTTCATCTTGCAAGTGGTACTCCGAGACTTAGTCTAAGAAGGCGAGCATAAAAAGTCAAACTTGAAAAAGTCAACCCCAAAAAGTCAACCCCAAAAAGTCAACTATTGAAAAAGTCAACCCACTTTCAAAATCAAGATTTGAAGTTCAATTGAAAAATGATGGAAGAATTTTGATAATCCGAGGTCTACATCAAAAGATATGGAGTTCGGAAGTTGGGTTACGGAGATTCAGTAAAAGGAAACCCTAGTTCGGGAAATTTAGGGAAAAATGCTTAAACGACCAAATTGTTCAAAATTTAAGGTTCCAAATGAAAGATAAGCACTGACTACGGGTAATGGAGAAGCTACTTGAAATAAAAACTAAAAGAGAAATCAATTCGGAAGAAAACCGAGAATTAGGGTTTTTGGTTGATTTTGGTGAAATTTGGAAGAATTATAGAAATGGCCTGATTTGGTAAGACTAAAGCCCCTAATTGATGAGTAGTGATTAAACAAGGATAGCCCAAGGCTCACTTTGAAGAAAATCTGAAAATTGAACTTGTTTTGAGCAAAACCGAGTTTCGGAGGCAAAAAGGCAAAATTGGAAAATTTGGGAAAAATAGAAAATGAACTCCAAAATTTTTGAAAATTTGCAGATCTCATTCTTAAATCATTTCAAAGAGATTGGAGAAATAAAATCCGGATTCGGAGTTCGTTTGCAAAATGGCCAAATCCCGAGTCCCCTATGCAAAAATTCAAGAAGATAAATCCCGAAAAAATAGCAACTGAACTCTAAAAATTCTAAAAATTTGCAGATCTCATTCTTAAATTATTTGGAAGAGATTGGTTATGAAAATCTTGATTCGGAGTTCGTTTGCAAAATGGCCAAATCTCGGGCCCACAATGTAGTAATTCAAGCAGATAAATCTCGAAAAAATACAAAATGAGTTCCAAAAATTATGAAAACTTCCAGATCATACTTTTAAATTATTTGGAACAGATTGGTGAAGAAAAATATGGATTTGGAGCTCGTTTAAAAAATGGTAAAGTTTGGGAGCACAAAAAGGCAATTTTGGAAAAAAATCCAAATAAATAACAAATGGGCTCGAAAAATTTTGAAAATCTCCAGAATTCAATTTTTTTTATTATTTTGGAATTATATAAAAAAGAAAATTTGAATTTGGAGTCCGTTTGCTATTTATTTATGTTCGGGGGGCAAAAAGGTCATTTTACCCAAGAAACCGAAAAGGGCTTTTCTTGCCTTTTAAAAAAATGGAGATTGGGCTGGAAGATGAGGGGTTAGCCGGCCAAGGCCCAATGGTGGGCAAATATTTTCTGATTTTTAATCAAAAGGCCAACAATGAAGAGGAAGGTAGTTATTTTTTTATCAAGCCTTTGTAATTGAGCCACATGGACCAACGCATGAAGAGGGAGAATATCAACATAATGGCTTAAGATTCTTGAACAGCTGTAATTATGGATAGCTGATTACCTAATTTAAGGGTGATAATTTCACATTTTAAGCATCTTGGATTAATAGCCTTTGGATCAAAATTGGTTGGAAAAAAAATGACAACATGCTAGCCATTTAGAAGGCCATTCGGCCACTACAAGGGAGGGGGGTCTCTCTTTCATTTTCACTCTATTCACTCTTGTTTGGCTGATTTCTCTCCATTTTTGAAGGCAAAAAGAAAAGTTTAGAGAAGAAAAGAAAGTTAGAAGAGAAAAAGCTTGCAATATAGCTTCTAGAGGTTGCTTTAAGCACCATACTCTTGCACTTTCCTTGATTTTCTATTCTTGATTTGCTGTTTTTATTGATATTTGGTGAGTTTATTTTGATTTCAATTTTAAAATAAGTATTTTTAAGCTTTCTATTCAAGTTTTTCTTTTATACTTTCTTGAAAAAATTTTGAAAAACAAAATTTTCTCCATGTTTTTGGAAGTGGCCGAATGGCCTAGTTTTTTTTAATGGTTGCGCTTTATTTTCATGTTGCTTGTGATGCTTAACATGTTTTGATGTTATATTTCTTTCTAAAAATAACTAAAGCATGGATTTTGTTTTTATCTTTCTACTTTTTTTTAATGATTTCATCTTGTATTCATGTTTGTTTTCTTTGTTTATATTTTTTAATTTTCTGTTTTCAAAATGTTTGAGTTTGTTCATGAGTTGCATTTTACTATTTTATGTGTTTGTGAAAATGCTTAGTTGTACTCATGCCTTTACTTCATATTTTGCATGTTTTTAGCATGTTTCCATTTAGCCTTGCATTTTAGTATGTCCTGTGTTTGTGAAAATGCCATGTAAAAATACCATCTTCATGAGCTAGGGACCATTCGACTACTTCAAATTCTTTACTTTGCATGTGCATTTTCATCTTGCTTGTTGACTTGTTTGCATTTCCATGCTATGTTTTTGTGTATTTTGGTTTAGAATTCCATGTGTTTGAGTTATTGCCATGCATTCTTTAGGTCTAGGTTTTGCTTGTATTGTCATGCATTTCATGCATTTTAGACCTAGGTTTCATTTATTGCCATGCAAGTTCATAATAGGTCTAGGCCATATTATTCATGCCATGCATTTTTCATGTCATTTAGGTTTTAAATCATGCATTTCATGCACTCAATTTGCTGTATTTTCATGCATTTCATGTCATTGCCACATAATTTATGACTTAGACCAATCAATGGTTCAAAGTCATGCTCATTTTGAGCATACTTGTGGAAAATTAAAGAGTTGTCAAATTGGTTATTCTACCTTTGTGATTTTTTTTTTACTTAGAAAATTTTTGTCTAACTTTTCAAAAGTGTTAGCTACTGTTTGTGAGTCTTTTGGAGAGTCTCTAACATTTTTACTTTGATTTTTAAATGATTTTATCAAAGGCAAAAAAATGTGTTTTGGGAAAACAGTTTTTTCACCCAGTACTCGTACTTTCTCAATTTTTCTGAGCAGTCATCTTTAATCAAAAAATTAAACCAATTTTTTCTCGTGTACTTTTACATGTCTTGAGTCTCCATTATTGTTTTCAGATTTTTTTTTAATTTTTAAAAATAGGGTAAAAAATCGTGCTTTAAAATTGGACAGTAGAGTCAGAATTGAATTTGAAGGAAAATCATTTTTCTGTTTTGGTTAAGTTACTTAGAGGGGGCTGATTAGGAAGTTTAGCTACTGACTTATGGTAGTTTCTAAGCCTTTTTAAACTCTAAAAATGATTTTTTAAATCTTGGGTTAAGGGTAGTCAAGTCCGGGATTTTAAACTTACGAAATTAGAGCCATTTAAAAAAGGGTTTAGCTAAGTTTTTATTTTTAATCTAAGCTTTTCAAAATTGTTTTCAAACAATCACAAAGTATTTTGGTTTTAGAATATTTAATTTGATATATTTTTCTAAGGTAGCCGGATATCTTTTTAGATATACAGATTTTCTTAATTAAAGGAAAAAATATATATTTTCATGCATTGCATTTTCCATATTCATGCATACTATATAATATGTGATTTTTGCTATGTTAATTTTCATGATGGTGTTATTATCTTTGATTTAAATTTTTGATATTATATTAATTGTTATATGGTTTTGAATATTTCATGATATCCTATGCTTTTTATTTAGTTATTTTTGTCATATTATTTAGCATATACTATGTTCATGCATTATTATTTTTATTTTTATTTTCATGCATATTATATGTTAGCATTATTTTATGTTTCATGTCATTTCATATCATTTAGATTATATGACATATCATTTATATTTTCCATGTCATTTAAATCATTTTATTCCATTTAGAATATATCATGTCACTTAGGATATTTCATTTCATATAGAATATATTATGTTACCTAGGTCATTTCATTTCATTTAGAATATATTATGTCACTTAGTATATTTTATTTCATTTAGGATATATCATATGACTTAGGATATTACATTTCATATAGAATATATCATGTTACCTAGGTCATTTCATTTCATTTAGAATATATCATATGACTTAGGATATTTCATTTCATTTAGAATATGCTAAGACATTTAAATTATATCATTCCATTTAGGTTGCATTATATTATCTAGACTTTGCTATGTCATTTTATTTATGTCACACATATTCATATTCATATTTTTTTAAAATGTTTTGAAGAAGGTAATGATTTTCAATAAAATAAAGATATTCCCGAGTTAAAATAATTCATGAGTTCTCTGCCGGGTTTGCTGGAGAGCATATCATCAATTATCATTAATAACATAATATCTTCTTTAAAACGAGAATGATTCGGAAAATTTTCCAAAATAATAAAAATTTCTATATTTTGCCATGCTTGTGTGGAAATATAAGAAAATTTTGAATTAATAAATTTCGGATCATTTTTAATAAAATAATGGAATTATTTTTCTTTAAATTGGGAATTAACTTGAAATACCAAAATAAAATCGATTTTTTACCGAGACTTGAGATAACACACGATTAATATGGTACCGTTTTATACGGGCGTTGTGGGGTGCTAATCCGTCCCCACACGTAACCGAGTCCCGAACCCGCTTCTTTGATTTCTCTGGTTTAAAACGCAAACTTGAAATTGGTTTTAAAAAATATTTTAATTAATTTTAAAATGTTTTATAAAATCGGTTTTAATAAGTGGCCGATCACACCTAGCCAAAAAAGATTGGTGGCGACTCCATGTCTTTTTCAAAGTTATTTTCAAAACCTTCAATTTTCTAGAGGAATTAAGTCAACTTTTCCTCGGTTTTTTTAATGTCATGCTTAACGAATAAGAAAATCTTGCGATGAGACTTGTTATTTTTTAGGTTGCGACAATACAACTTCATGAATCAAGAGGTCTTTAATCAAGGTTGTAATATGGTTAAAAAAAATAAAAAGTAAAGGATACTACAAAGGTTCCAAAGACTTCATAGAATTTAGAGACATAATAAGATTTTGCAAAGAAAAATTTCTCAATATTCTTTAGAAGCACATAATAACATAGGCTGAATATTTCATGTTGAGCCTTTGATTCATTCTAACCAGCTTTGTAACAACTTTTCTTTAACCAAAAGTTCAAGAGATGATTCAATTTTTTTCTTTTTCTTTTTATTTATGGGAATGTATTTTTACAATGTTCCCTTTTCTATTTCTCTTGACTTTTTCCTTTCTCCTCTCCCACACTTACAATGTTCTCTTGGAACATCAATAGGGGATGGCTGATTTGGCCTTGGTAAAAATCTTAATGCCTCTATCATATCCATGTTGTCATATGTATCAATATAGTCTCAAATGGTTTAAAGCAAGTTCTAGAAAAACATGTAATCATAAGAGCACTCAAGAAAAAAATTAGATTGATATGTATAATGCATCAATCATATAGGCTCAAAACTCACAAGGATGATTATACAAGTCAAAACCAAGTCTAAACATTCTTCTTTCTCAATCAACATATCATATTAACATTGGCTCATAAGAAATTGGTATCAAGCTTAATTGTCATAAAAAATCTTCTCACTACTAAACCAATTTTAGACCTATGCAATTCATATCTCATCATAGGATTGAAAGTAACTAAAACATACAAAAAACAAACTAAAAAGACTCAAAAAAAAATAACAATCTAAAGGAAATCCTAAATTCTCCCCTCTCCCGCACTTAATTCTTACATTGTCCTCAATGTAATGCTATTATCCCAAATTAAAGAATCATGTCTAAGAGAAAAGAACTAATAAACAAAACAATCAAAATAACTAAAGAAAACATTAAAAGATAGAATGATGGAGAGTAGGAAATAGCAGATCTGATTATAATGTGTGCTCTCCATTCTTTTGGATTGTCTCCCAAGAAGCACTTCGTTTATTGTCCTCAGCCTAACTTGGACTTATGCTAGCACTATTCAACATAGTTGGGCTCAAAGAGTGGTAGCTCCTCTATATCTTGCATTGGAGAGTTCTCATAGTAAGGTTTCAACCTATGTCCATTCACCTTGAATTCATTACCTGTTTTTGGATTTTTTATTTCAACTGCACCATGAGTAAAAACATTAGTAATAACAAAAGGTCCAATCTATCTAGAACGTAACTTACCAGGAAACAACTTAAGGCGGAAATAGAAAAGAAGAACTTTTTGTCCAACAAGAAAGTTCTTTCTTAAAATCATTTTATCATGGAATGCTTTAGTCTTTTCCTTGTAAATTCTAGAATTCTCATAAGCATCATTCCTTATCTCCTCAAGTTCTTGTAAGTGGAGTTTTCTTTGCTTATATGCCTCATCCATCTCCATGTTACATTGTTTAATAGCCAAATAGGCCTTATGTTTCAATTCAACTGGGAGATGACAAGGCTTACCATAAACTAAACGATAATGAGAGATACCAATGGGTGTTTTGTATGTTGTTCTATAAGCCTAAAGTACATCATCGAGACGTAAACTCCAATCCTTCAGATTTGGATTAACAGCCTTTTCAAGGATTGATTTTACTTCTCGATTTGACACTTCAGCTTGCCCACTAGTTTAAGGATGATAGGATGTGGATACCTTGTGTGTGATCTTATACTTCCTCAAAAGTGCTTCCATGGACCTACTGCAAAAGTGAGTACCTCTATCACTGATTATGGCCTTTGGTGTTCCAAACCTTGCAAAAAAGTTTGACTTTACAAAATCTTAAACAACTTTAAAATCATTAGTCCTAGTGGCATTTGCTTCCACCCACTTTGATACATAATCAATGGCAAGTAAAATATAAAGGTTACCAAAAGAAGAAGCAAAAGGTCCCATGAAATGCATGCCCCATACATAAAAAATTTCGGTAATAAGTATTGGAGTTTGAGACATTTGATTTCTAGCACCTAAGTTACTTGTTCTTTGGCAACGATCACATGACTTGCAAAAGAAATATGCATCTTTGAAAAAGGTTGGCCAATAGAATCCACAATCAAGCACTTCCATGTGCTGTTCTTTTCGATCCAAAGTGTCCTCCACATACATAAGAGTGACAAAAGGTTAGAATATAATGAAATTCAGATTTGATTACACATCTTCTTATAATCTGATCGGAACAATGCTTTCAAAGGTAAGGATCATCTCCAATATAGTATTTGGCATCACTCTTGATCTTATTTCTTTGAGCTATGGTCAACTCTTGTGGCAGCTGCTTGGTAATTAAGTAATTAACAATATCGGCATGCCAAGGAGTTGTTGTGCTAAGTGAAAAGAGTTGCTCATCTAGAAAGTTTTCATGAAATGGAAGTGCATCCTTTACATGAACTAAACGGCTAAGATGGTCAGCAACCAGATTTTCACTACCTCTCTTATCTCTTATTTCCAAATCAAACTCTTGTAAGAGAAGTATCCACCTAATCAATCGTGGTTTGGCATCCTTCATTGTGAGCAAGTACCTAAGAGCTGCATGGTCAGAAAATACAATTACTTTAATTCCAATTAAAAAAGAACGAAACATTTCTAAAGTAAAAACAACTGCCAAAGGCTCTTTTCAGTTGTGGAATAGTTCAACTGAGTATCATTAAGAGTTCGGGAGGCATAATAAATAGCATATGAGGCTTTGCCAACCCGTTGGCCTAAAACAACTCTAATAGCATAATCACTAGCATCACACATGATTTCAAATGGTACATTCCAATCCGATGGTTGCATGATAGGTGCTGATGTCAAGAGTCCTTTTAAGGTTTCAAACGCCTCTTTGCAATTATCATCAAAGTGGAAAACCACATTGATAAGTTCATAAAATACACATTTTATGTCCTTTCTATTCTAAGTTTTAGTTATGTTTTCGATCTTTATCTTAATTACTTATGTTATGTTTTTGAATTCTAGGTATATTTAAGAGAATGAAGTGAAAAGATATCAATTATGATGTTAAAGAGCTTACAAAATCATAATCACACGATGGAAGAAGACTTGGGAGTCAAAAAGATCAATTTCTTATTGCCAAGCAAGAAGGTAGATTTGACCTCCGAAGCTTGTTGATAGGATCCAAGATGGCCCAATCCCATGGCAATTTCTATATGGGCCAAGATCCAAGAAGATCTAGGAAACATGGCAAGAATGGATGGAATTCACTTGGGCCATGTTGCAAGTTATTCAAGAAAGGCTTCAACATGCAAGATGGGCTTGCATCCAAGTTTAGTCCATGTGATTCAAAGACACAAGGTGGTGGCATTAGAGGGCTTACAAGTGCGGCATAATGTTTAAAGAAGTGGGCATATTCTTTCATTCATTAATTGACATGGAAATTGTGGGGACAAATTCATTTAATGATGTGGCGCCTAAGAGAGGGCTTATTTGGGCTTATTTTAAGTATTATAATTACTTAGGCATTTGGGCCTATATTATGTAGCATGGACATCTTTTAATTATTTAGGTTTGGGCTTGAGCATGTTCAGGCCATATTTTACATATTATTGCTTAGTAGATTAGGGCTAGCCGACCAAGGCATTTCTAAGGGGATTAGGAGTGCTTAGCCGAATACTCATGTAATTAGGAGAGGAGTCCTTAGCTACCAAGGACTTGAAATTATACTAGGATTATTAGGTTAGCTAATTAGGGTTATTGTAGGGAGGCTATAAATATATATGTCTCAGCCGCCTACTTCAATTATCTTTTGATCAATTAAGTCTGATTTTATTCATTGAGAGTTTTCTCTTTTAGTTCTTGAAAGAACTTAGAACTTATCAAAGAATTCATCTTTGTGGCGTTCAACACCTTCAAACATAGGTTGTTGAAACACTTCAAACATAGGTTCTTGAAACAAGCATTCTTGGGGTCTAGCTAGCTTAGCTTATCTAGGTTCTTTGAAACGGGATTTCACTGGGTTTAAGTTTTCATTGCCTGAATCTTGGCTTTTCCGGGTTAGGTATTTGAATTGTTAGTGGGTTCAACCCCAAATAGGAAGAGATTGGTTAGGGGTATCAAGAATAAGAACCTCACTCTCCTTTGCATCAAGAAAAAATTCTCAAATTCTTTGTTTTCCTTGGTAGGAATTGTCTCATTTTCCACTAACGGCTCCTCTCTTACTTCTTTAATTTCAGCCACCACTTATTTTTCTTTTTCTTTTTTACTCTCTTTTTCCTTATGTGGCTCTACTTGTTTTTTAGCCACCTCTCTTTCTTTTTCACTCTTTTTTGTTCTCTCTCTTTCTTCCTCTTGTTGCACAAACTTCCCAAACTATAAGGTGAACTCTTTCATCTCTTGCAGAGCCTGCTTTACTTCGTTGTCACATGTGAGAGACATCTTAAAGTTGCTGCAAAACAACTTTGGTTAGTAGAAAAAAAATTGAATGTCGATTATTTCCTCTTCTTTTCAATCTTTTTCGAATATTTTTTTCTTCTTTTTTCTATTCGAACACTTTTCTTTCTTTCTTTTTTTTTTACGAGACTTTCTTGATTTTCTTGAAATCTCGGATGACTTTCTTTTTTCTTTCTTTAGATTGTTTTAATGCCCCTCTCAATTCTTGATTTTTTTTCTCAACAACAGTCAAGAACAATTTTTAATAGATCAAGAATTCAAGAAGTAGAATCTTGATCTAAACCAACGCCTCGGAATGAAACCCCAAACGAAACTGCCTAAAAACTATAACCCTAGGGCAAGAATGCCTAAAGCTATAACCTCAAGACAAGAATGCTTGAAACCCCAAAATAAGAAAGTTGACAGAAACCCCAAAATCTTGTTACTGATTTTGCTGTGATAGTACCTGATTGGTTGCCTAAGCTCTGATACCAAATAATGTGAACCCTTAAGATTGAAACCCTTTGAACCCACTAACAATTCAAATATCCTAACCCAAGAAAGCCAAGATTCAGGTTGAAGAATCTAAACCCAATGAAATCTTGTTTCAAGAACCTAGTTTTAGCTAGACCCGATGAAATCTTGTTTCCAGAACCTAGATTTGGTTTTTGAACGCCACAAAGGAAACCTTTGATAAGTTCATAAGTTCTTTCAAGAACAATAAGATAAAACCCTCTCAATTTGATAAAAATCGTATTACACAATGTCTTACTGAAATTAAACGGCTAAACAAGCTTTATATAGCCTCCCTGCCCTAGTCCTAAGTCGGCTAGGCCTAAATAACACTAATTAAAATAGGGCTAAACAAGCACAAGGCCAAAACCTAATAATTTAAAAGAAATCCAACTAGTATAATGAAATAGGCCCCATAAGCCTATTAAACTTAATACAAGAAAATAGGCCCCATAAGCCTATTAAACTTAATACAAGAAATTAGGCCCCACATGCCTAATGGATTAATGAATTAGAATAGGCACCCATATGCCACATCAATTAATGAATTAGAATAGGCCCACACCAATCCTCTCTATGCCGCCCCCTTAAACCCACTCGAAGTCGAAGCCTTTCTTGAACAATTTGCAACATGGCCCAGTTGAATTCAACCCATTATTGCCATGTTTCCTAGATCTTCTTGGATCTTTGCCCATATAAAACTTGCCATGGAATTGGGCCATCTTGGATCCTATCATTCCCCCTTTCCTCGAAAAGATTCACCCTCGAATCTTAGCCGTGTGTGTGAGAATGACAGTGCTAGGTAATAAATCAAGGTGATGCACAATGCCACTTATGGGTGGCAACCCATCCTGCAACTCCTTTGAAAATAAATCCTCACAATCCTTCAACAAATAAACAGGCAAAATAGGAAGATATTGGTTAGGAGCATCAATAATAAGAACCTCACTCTCCTTTGCATCCAGAATAAAAATTCTCAAATTCTTTGTTTCCCTCGATAGGAATTGTCTCCTTTTCCATTAATAGATCCTCTCTTACTTCTTTAATTTTAGCCACCACTTCTTTTTCCTTTTCACTTTTCTTTTTACTCTCTTTTTCCTCTTGTGGCTCCACTTGTTTTTCAGCCACCTCTCTTTCTTTTTCACTCTTTTTTGTTCTCTCCTTTTCTTCCTCTTGTTGCACAAACTTCCAAAATAATAAGGTGAACTCTTTTATCTCTTGCAGAGCCTGCTTTACTTCGTCGCCACATGTGAGAGACATCTTAATGTTGCTGCAAAACAACTTTGGTTAGTAATAAAAAATGAATGTCGATTCTTTCCTCTTAATTTCAATCCTTTTCGAATCTTTTTTTCTTCTTTTTTCTATTCGAACACTTTTCTTTCTTTTTTTTTCACGAGACTTTCTTGATTTTCTTGAAATCTCGAATTACTTTTTTTTTTCTTTCTTTAGACTATTCGAATGCCTCTCTCAATTCTTGATTTTTTTTTCTCAACAACGGATCAAAAACAGTCAAGAACAATTTTTAATAGATCAAGAATTCAAGAAGTAGAATCTTGATCTAAACCAACGTCCAAGAATGAAACCCCAAACGAAACTGCCTAAAAACTATAACCCTAGGGCAAGAATCCCTAAAGCTATAACCCCAAGACAAGAATGCCTAAAACCCCAAAATAAAAAAGTTGACAGAAACCCCAAAATCTTGTTATTGATTTTGCTGTGATAGTACCTGATAGGTTGCCTAAGCTTTGATACCAAATAATGTGAACCCTTAGGATTGAAACCCTTTGAACCCACTAACAAGTCAAATATCCTAACCCAATAAAGCCAAGATTCAGGTTGAAGAATCTAGGCCCAATGAAATCTTGTTTCAAGAACCTAGTTTTAGCTAGACCCGATGAAATCTTGTTTCAAGAGCCTAGATTTGGTTATTGAACGCCACAAAGGAAACCTTTGATAAGTTAATAAGTTCTTTCAAGAACAATAAGAGAAAACCCTCTCAATTTGATAAAAATCAGATTACACAATGACTTACTAAAAGTAGACGGCTAAACAAGCTTTATATAGCCTCCCTGCCCTAGTCCTAGGTTGGCTAGGCCTAAATTATATTAATCAAAATAGGGCTGAAAAAGCTCAAGCCCAAAACATAATAATTTAAAAGAAGTCCAACTAGTATAATGAAATAGGCCCCCACAAGCCTATTAAACTTAATACAAGAAATTAGGCCCCACATGCCTAATGGATTAATGAATTAGAATAGGCTCACATATGCCACATCAATAAATGAATTAGAATAGGCCCACACCAATCCTCTCTCTGCTGCCCCCTTAAACCCACTCGAATGTCGAAGCCTTTCTTGAACAATTTGCAACATGGCCCAGTTGAATTCCACCCATTCTTGCCATTTTTCCTTGATCTTCTTGGATCTTGATCCATATAAAACTTGCCATGGAATTGAGCCATCTTCGATCCTATCATTCTTTCTTTCCTAAAAAAGATTCACCCTCGAATATTAGCCGTGTGTGTGAGAATGACGATGCTAGGTACAAAATCAAGGTGATGCACAATGCCGCTTATGGGTGGCAACCCATCCTGCAACTCCTCCGAAATAAATCCTCACAATCCTTCAACAAATAAACAAGCAAAACAGGAAGAGATTGGTTAGGAGCATCAATAATAAGAACCTCACTCTCCTTTGCATCAAGAAAAAAATTCTCAAATTCTTTGTTTTCCTTGGTAGGAATTATCTCCTTTTCCACCAATGGCTCCTCTCTTACTTCTGTAATTTTAGCCACCACTTTTTTTTTCACTTTCTTTTTGACTTTCTTTTTCCTCTTGTGGCTCCACTTGTTTTTCAGCCATCGCTCTTTCTTTTTCACTCTTTTTTGTTCATTCTATTTCTTCCTCTTGTTGCACAAAGTTCCCAAACAATAAGGTGAACTCTTTCATCTCTTGCAGAGCCTACTTTACTTCGTCTCCACATGTGAGAGACATCTTAAAGTTGCTGTAAAACAACTTTGGTTAGTAAAAAAAATTAATGTCAATTCTTTCCTCTTCTTTTCAATCTTTTTAGAATTTTTTTTTTCTTTTTTTTTCTATTCGAACACTTGTCTTTCTTTCTTTCTTTTTTTCACGAGACTTTCTTGATTTTCTTGAAATCTCAAATGATTTTCTTTTTTCTTTGTTTAGACTGTTTGAATGCCCCTCTCAATTCTTGATTTTTTTCTCAAGAACGGATCAAGAACAGTCAAGAACAATTTTTAATAGATCAAGAATTCAAGAAGTAGAATCTTGATCTAAACCAACGTCCAAGAATGAAACCCCAAACGAAACTGCCTAAAAACTATAACCCTAGGGCAAGAATTCCTAAAGCTATAACTCTAAGACAAGAATGTCTGGAACCCCAAAACAATAAAGTTGACAGAAAACCCAAAATCTTATTATTGATTTTCCTATGATAGTACCTGATTGGTTACCTGGCTCTGATACCAAATGATGTGAACCCGTGGGGTTGAACCTTTTGAACCCACTAACAATTCAAATACCTAACCTAGAAAAGCCATGATTCAGGCAATGAAAACTTAAACCCAGCGAAATCCTATTTCAAAGAACCTAAATTTGAAGGTGTTGAACGCCACAAAGAAGAATTCTTTGATAAGTTCTAAATTCTTTCAAGAACTAAAAGAGAAGACTCTCACTGAATAAAATCAGACTTAATTGATTAAAAGATAATTGAAGTAGGCGGCTAAGACATATATTTATAGCCTCCCTACAGTAACCCTAATCATCTAACCTAATAATCCTAGCATAATTGCAAGTCCTTGGTGGCCAAGGACTCCTCTCCAAATTACATGAGTATTCGGCCAAGTACTCTTAATTCCCTTAGAAATGCCTTGGTTGGCTAGCTCTAATCTACCAAGCAATAATATGTAAAATATGGGCTGAACATGCTCAAGCCCAAACCTAAATAATTAAATGATGTCCATGTTACATAATATAGGCCTAAATGCCTAAGTAATTATAAGACTTAAAATAATCCCAAATAAGCCCTCTCTTAGGTGCCACATCATTAAATGAATTGGTCCCCATAATTTCCATGTCAATTAAAGAATAAAAGAATAGGCCCACTTCTTTAAACATGATGCCACCACTTGTAAGCCCTCTAATGCTGCCACCTTGTGTTCTTGAATCACATGGACAAAACTTGGATGCAAGCCCATCTTGCATGTTGAAGCCTTTCTTGAATAACTTGCAACATGGCCCAAGCGAATTCCACCCATTCTTTCCATGTTTTCTATATCTTCTTGGATCTTGGCCCATATAGAAATTGCCATGGGATTGGGCCATCTTGGATCCTATCATTTGTTGCAAGGAAAACATGATGTTAAATTCTTTATTCAAAGAAACTTCGTTCTTGACTTGAATCTGACTTGAATACCTTTCCAACGGTATATCATACGCATAAATTGGACAAGAAATGGTCATCCAAATAATCCAAAGAAGTGCGAGAAGATGCATCAGAAAACTCAGCGACCAGTACCGCGGCGCCCAAATATTTCGGGAGCCAGCGGTGCAGCACTAGCCGAACTTACCAAAGTTGAAAAAAATGCAAATTTGACCCTCCAAACTTACTTGTGCGACAAGAAAGTGTTCTCAGGGTTTTGAAACTCTATAAATACCATCTTTTGAGCCACAAACTAGACATGTTTTGGTTTTTATTAATCTTTTTCTTCTTCTCCATTCTTTTTTTCTCTTTTTAGTTTATTTTTATGTTAATTATGCCTATGCTAGGCTAAACTCCTCTTTGGTTAAGGGTAATTTCAAAGCCCTATACATGTTGTGTAATTGATATTCAAATTTTATCTATCATTGGTTTTCTATCAAAATTGCTTATGTTCTTCTATAAAAAAAATTCATGATCTTTGTCTTGATTTGTTTAGGTGTACAACTAGATAGATCTTGATAATTATTGTCGCAACCGTTTAAAAAGTGTCCTAATAAATCTGCCCCCTTCGTGGGTGACAATCTGCCTCGTTAAAGGGTGGTGATATTGGGGTAAAATAGAGGAAAAGACAACTTAATTCCTCTAAATTAAAGGTTGAGGGTATGAAAACGACCTCGAAACGAAATGGAGTCGCCACCAATATTTTTTGGCTAGGTGTAATCGGCCACCTATTAAAACCAGTTTTTATAAAACATTTTAAAATTAATTAAAACATTTTTAAAACCAATTTTGTAGTCTGTGCTTTGAACCAGAGAAAACAAGTGCTGGTTCGGGAGTCTGTTACGTGCGGGGAAGGATTAGCACCCCCACAACGCCCATATAGAACAGTACCTTATTAGTCGTATGTTATCTCGAGTCTCAGCAAAAAGTCGATTTTAAATTTGGTATATGAAAATAATTCTCTATAAAAAATTCATATTCTATTTTGAAAATGATCAGGAATATATTAACATAAAATTTTCCAACAAACTCGGCAAAACATGGAATTTTTCCTTGATTTTGAAATTCTCTGAATCATCCTCGTTTTTTGAAAAAAAGATATTCCGTTGTTAATGATAATTGATGATATCCTCCCCGACAGACCCAACAGAGAATTCATGAATTATTTTAACTCGGGAATAATCTTGATTTATATAACAAAATATTATTTGTTTTTCCATGTATTTTAAAAATCATAGAAAATAAACATGAATATGCAAAAATGTTACCAAGATAAAAATTAAATAAACATGCATATTTATCATGGCATGGTAAACATTTTATTATGGCATGGTAAAAGAAATAATGACATGGCATGCTTGACATGGCAAAAATCTAAATGACATGGCATAAGGAAATGAATGACATGGCATGTGAATGAATAACTTAGCATGCTCTAAATGAGGTGGCGTATGAATGAATATCATGACTTATGAATGAATGATATGACATGCTTGACATGGAAAAAATTCAAATGGTATGGTAAATGAGTGAATGACATAGCATGTGAATGACATGGCATAATCTAGATGACATGGCATGTGAATGAATGGCATGGCATATGAATGAAAAGGCAAATTCTAGATGACATGGCATATGAATGAATGACATGGCATATGAATGGCATGACATAATCTAGATGACATGACATGTGAATGGATGACATGGCATAATCTAGACGATATGGTGTATTACATGGCATATGAATGACATAGCATAATCTAGATGACACGACATGTGAATGGATGACATGGAATATGAATGACATGACATATGAATGAATGGCATGGCATGGCATGGCATAATCTAGATGACATGGCATGTGAATGGATGACATGGCGTATGAATGACATGACATATGAATGAATGAATAACATGGCATGGCATGGCATAATTGAGATGATATGGCATTGGAATGGATGACATGGCATATAAATGACATGGCACATGAATGAATAACATGGCATGTGAATAGCATGGCATAATCTAGATGACATGACATGTGAATGAATGACATGGCATATGAATGACATGGAAAATTCTTGATGACATGGCAAAAAACATAAAATGACATCATCATAAAATATTCATAATTATATCATCATCACATGCACACATCATTTTTTGCAATGGATTATTCATGTAAAGAATCATATAAATAAAATATGTCGGAAAATATTACCGTGCTTCCCAGCAAAGCTTGAAAATTAATTCTTTCATATGGCATTTACATGGTTCCGAGTAAAACAAAAACCATATGTTTCAATTCCATAAACACGTCCGTTGAATAATTTTCTAACCCCCCAGCAAACCCGACAAAGATTGGGGACTAATTCTCATCAAATGTTTAGGAAATCGAAAAATACGTTTTTATGCCAAATTAAATAAAAACATTTTTAAATATGCAATGCATGAAGATGTATTTCTTCCTTGAAGTAAGGACATTTGTATACCTAAAAAGGTATCCGACTACCTTTGGAAGAGACTTAAATCAGATTTTCAAAATCGAAAGACTTTGGGCTCGGATTAAAAAAAAAATTGAGAATTTTTTTGGATGAAAAAGGCCTCATGGCCAACCCCCCTTTTAAAAGGCTCTATTTTTCCTAGTTTTGAATCCCGGGTTGATCACCCTTGACCCGACTTTTATAAAATCAAATTTTATGATTGAAATGTCATGGAAACTAATCTAAGATAGTAACCAATGTCCCAAATCAACCCCCTCTTTGTATCCTAATAAAAACAGAAAATCATTTGTTTTTTAAAAAAAAATTCTGACTCCCACAGGTAGTTTTGAAAATCTATTTTTTCCCTTTAAAACAATTTAAGAAAAATCTGTAAAAATTAGGGTAGACCTAGAACATGTTGATCTCTATGGGAAAAATCAGCTTAATTTTTGGACCAAAGGTACCATGACCGAATTTTTACCAAAGTCAGAACAGTGAGTTAAAAACTGCTTTGTCAAAAACCATTTTTTCAACCATGAAAAACAATACCATGGCATCCTCTAAATGACTAATGCATGTGGTAAAATAATCATTTTATTTTGACCATGAACGAGTAGTGAAAATAAATCCCAAAGTCAGAATACCCAATCTAAATTATCACTCCTTCAACTATTATAGATAAGGGATTTTTGGCTTCAGATCATTGGTTGATCTTGGCCAAAAACCTAGTTAAAATGTCATGAAATGCATGATTTTACAGCCTACAATTATATGAAAATAGATCAATCATGAGTTAAAAATATGAACACAACCAATCAAGCAAGAAATATCAAGCAAGCACAAAAACATCCTCCAAGTTTCGTCTAATGCAAAAAAACAGGTAAAAAATTTTGTCAACTTGATTATTTGATAAAGAATGAGGAATAAAGGATAGAAAACCTTTAAAATTTATTTTTGAAAACCTTTCTTTTCAACAAAAAGTTAACAAATCATATAGACACAAAGAGGAGAAAAAGAATCATAAAATCAAAGAAAATATTAAAGAAGAAGAAGGGAAGTGATAGCTACCTAGCTTTTGCTTTCCAAATCGAGCTCTCTCAATTTTTTTCCTCTCTTTTCTTTTTCTTCCCTCTTTTCTCTCAAGAGCCTTGTGAAAATCCCTTAGAAAAAAAATGAATCCTCTCCCTTCCAAGAGCTGGCCAGCTGCCCCTTTATTTCTGTAGAGAGGTTGCTTATTTTTTAAGCCTTGTCTCCTATCTCTAAAAATATCTAGGCCACTTGTCAAGATCATAGGCTCACTATTAAAATATCTTCCTAGATGGCATTTTTAATCCTACTTGGCATCATCTCATAGCCTTCACATGCTCTTCACATGGCATTCACATGGCTTTGCAATTTGGAGGCCTCCTATTGGCTTAAAATGCCATGTAAGCAAAGTAGTGGAGAATCTTCTCCTTTCAAAAATGTCATCTTGCTATTCAACCTTGGCCATTTGATTCATGATGATCACACCCCTATTTAATCAGTAGTTGATCGAAAATGTCCTGGAAACTTTCAGGCCATTCCTTTTTTTTTTATTTGCAAAATGGCCCTTTTCATTTTCTTCGGTAAAATTGCATTTTGGCCCCAAAACTTAATTTAATTGCAAATGGACCCAAATTTTGGATTTTTCTTTCCCAATTCATCCCACCCAATATAAAACTTAATTCTGGAGGTTTTCACATATTTCCGAGCTCATTCTCTATTTTTCTTGGATTTTTCTCTAAAGTTTCGGTTTAGTGCCTCCCAAACTTTGTCTTTTTCATTTGAGTTTCGATTTCGGATTTTTCTTCTCCAATACCTTTCAAAAAATATAAAACTCAGATCTGGAGGTTTTCATAATTTTTCGAGCTTGTTTCCTATTTTTCTCGAAATTTTCTCTTGGAATTTCGGGTTAGTGCACCCGAATTTTGCCTTTTTCAATTTGAGCTCCGATTCTAGATTTTTCTTCTCCAATCCCTTCAAAAAAAATATAAAACTCAGATCTGAAAGTTTTCATAATTTTTTGAGCTCGTTTTCTATTTTTCCTACAATTTTCTCTTGGAATTTCGGGTTAGTGCACCCAAACTTTGCTTTTTTCATTTGAGCTCCGATTCCGGATTTTTCTTCTCCAATGCCTTCCATCAAGTATAAAATTCAGATCTGTAAGTTTTCATAATTTTTCGAGCTCGGATTCTAACTTTCCTAGATTTTCCAAGATTGCCTTTTAACCCCGAAACTTCAGTTTTACTCAAAACGGGTCCGATTTTCGAAATTTCTTTTTTCACTGCCTTTGTTATATATTGAATTGGAGTTGGTCCAACAACGCCCAATTTTTACGATCGAATTCCTCTCCAATTTAGTTTTCCCCTTTTCAATATCAGGAATTTTTTTATTTTTCCGTTTTTCCTCCAACCGGCTCTTCCTTGGGATCCACTTCAAATTGGGACTTGATATATTTTTGTTTATTTATCCTTTATCAACTGGGGGCTTCAACTTCACTGAATTGGGCCATCTCTGCAGTTTTCCCCAAATTTGTGAATTTTTTATTTATTCATTAAATCCTTATTTTCCTTTTTCTCTTCAAACCAATTCTTCTTTCAACTCCTTGTCAAAATTGGACCTTCGAATATCCATATTTATTGATCTTATTCCATTTAGAACCTCCAATTTCATCCAATTTGATCGTTTACACACTTTTACCCAAATTTGCCAAATTAAGTATTTCTCTACACTGAATTTTTACAACCCGTCTTTCAAACTCTATATCTTTCGTTGTAGACCTCAGATTATCAATCATGATTTTGACTGAGAGTTGACTTTTTTAGTGGTTGACTTTTTTGGGGTTGACTTTTTCCCAGTTGACTTTTTTGTTGACCTCCGAAATGAAGTCTTGGAGACCCATCTGTGGAATGGTGGAAGTCTCTTTGCATTCCGGGAAGTTAAAAGGAGAATTTGCCTCATTTTGGGTGCCTAGACAAAATTAGGTGTCTACAGCTGCCCCTCTTTGACTATTGCTGAGAATCAGGAATCAAGCAAAGATAAAATAGGCAATAATTTTTTCGGTTAGTGAAATCACATGTGAAGGATAGAAGGGGAAAATTCTCATTATCATTTTTTATTTATTTATTTGATTTTTTGTAAACTGTAAAAATAAAAGAAATTTGTCCTTAAATTGAGTTTCTTGACTAATCAAGGCTCGACCCGTTTTAAGAAAACAAGTTCGATTTGCAAAAGAAGAAAATACCTCGGCGGAAGTCTCGGGGTCTTCTCTTATCTTGGTGTGATTTTGTTTAAAATAGTAAGATTTGTCCATAAATTGAGTTCCTTGACTAATCAAGGCTCGACCCGTCTTAAGGAAACAAGTTTGATTTTCAGGAGAAGACCATTCCTCGGCGGAAATCCCAGGGCCTTATCTTTTTGTGAAATTATATGAATGACATGTGTCGAGATATTTCATTGAACTCCCTCGCAAACCCAGTAGAGTTATTAGAAAAATATCTTTTCACATGACATGTATATAATTTTGGGATAAAATCATATTTTTCGAAAAAAGATAGAAGAATTTGTCCTTAAATTAAGTTCCTTGACTAATCAAGGCTCGAACTGTCTTAAGGAAACGAGTTCGATTTACAAGAGTAGAAAATACCTCGACAAAAATCCCGAGGCCTTATCTTATCTTGGTGAAATTATATAAATGGCATGTGTCAGGATATCGAACTCCCCGGCAAACCCAGCAGAGCTAAAGAAAATCTTTTTACATGACATGTATATAATTTAGGATGAAATTATATTTGGATGTCTTGCCCAGAAGCTTCGGCTATCACCACCAAAGACTTGTTCATTTTCAAAACAGTAAAATTTTCAATATCTCCTCTAGAAACTTCGGCTATCAACGCCAAAGACTTGTTAATTTTTAAAATTGTGAAATTCTAGATATCTCCTCCAGAAACTTCGGCTATCACCACCAAAGACTTGTTCATTTTTAAAACTGTAAAATTCTAGATATCTCTTCTAGAAGCTTCGGCCATCACCACCAAAGACTTGTTCATTTTTTAAAACTGTAAAATTTTGGATATCTCCTCGAGAAGCTTCAGCTATCACCACCAAAGACTTGTTCATTTTTTAAAACTGTAAAATTCTGGTTATCTCCTCCAGAAGCTTCGGCTATCACCACCAAAAACTTTTTCATTTTTAAAAACTATAAAATTATGGATATCTCCTCCAGAAGCTTCGGCTATCACCACCAAAGACTTGTTCATTTTTAAAACAGTAAAATTATGGATATCTCCTCTAAAAGCTTCGGCTATCACCACCAAAGACTTGTTCATTTTTAAAATAGTAAAATTCTTGATATCTCCTCCAGAAGCTTCGGCTATCACCGCCAAAGACTTGTTCATTTTTAAAACAGTAAAATTCTGGATATCTTCTCCAAAAGCTTCGGCTATCACCACCAAAGACTTGTTCATTTTTTTTAAAAAATCTAGATATTGGTTCTTGAAAACATGTTGAAAATTATACCCAAAATCTTTGAGAGAGGATGCAAATGCTTCATGATGTAGATGCAAATGTCTTTAACAAGATGCACATGCTTCATGGTGCAAATGCAAATGGCTTGGATTGATGCAAATGCTTCTTGGTGTCGATACAAATGTCTTTAACAAGATACATATGCTTCATAGTGATAATGCAAATGGCTTGGATTGATGCAAATGTTTCTTGATGCAGATACAGATAGTGAACATTATACAAATGCAAATGTCTTGGATTAATGCAAATGCTTCTTGATGATGTAAATGCGAAGAACAACATTGATGCAAATACATCATGGAATGTTGCAGATGCAAAGATCGACATTGTGCAAATGCTTCTTAATGATGCAAATGCAAAGATTAGTAGTGTGCAAAATGCTTCTAAATGATGCAAATGCAAAGATCAATAATGATGCAAATGCTTCATGAAAAGATGTAGATACCCATACGAATCGTGTTCATGTAAGTGGTCCATGAATGGTGTAATTGCGGTTACCACACAATAATGAAGATGCAATGATCCTAGAAATGATGCAATTGCTTGAGATGACGCAAATGCAAATACCTATGAAGGATGTAAATGTAGTGGTAAAATACAGATGCTCATGGATGTTGGTGTAAGCCCTGCAAGCCAATCTACTTGGGCTTGTAAGACACTATTTATATATTCATGTATTGCACATTATAGATTATTAATTATAATTGAGGTATTTCCTTATCCATAAGTTTTGTTATAATTGTCATAAATCACTTGTGAAGATAAAGCCCATGAAACACAATGGCATTGCAAAGGAATTGTAAGGAGTTACAATTATGAGGATCCTTAAGCATCAAGGCCGTCTTTCTAAAACTGTTCTTGGTCATCGTCTTGTCAAGACAGGGCATTGACAATGCTCAAAGACTGGCATATGTTAAGCCTTCATGCACTTGATGCATGCAACCGGTCTCATTTGTTGAAAGTATAGAGATTCTTGGGGATAACATATGGGTGCCTGTTAGTTGAACAAGTTCACTGAACATGACCCGCTATGAGAGTTCTATTTGGTATTTCACTCAAGTGTCTATGGAAAATACTCTCATGCGTCAATAGTGTAAGTAATCCTTTGACTTGTGACACCAGGTCATCTTGTATGTGAACTGTCATACTTAGATTTCATCACGAACGGGTCCCAATCATGAGAATGCTTATAGTAGGGTGTTATTGGGTACGACATGAAGCATACAAAGATGAATGAGTGGTCCATAGAGGATTCATCACCCCAAGTGATATGAGGGGACATATCTCACATGTATCTCGCTTATATTAACTTATGGAAGTCCTTGGCTAAGGCAATACTTAAGGAGTTAATATGAAAGCTGTAGATCTAATATCGAATGGGATTAAGAGTAGACACTGAACCATGCTCTTTCCTATCCTGGGATATTTGATGAAGGGATCGAATTGCACAAACATATTGTACACGAAAGGCTTGTTGAAGCTTGATGACTCTCTTGGCATTTGGGTGGTCATTATGCATTGCTAGATGCTGCTCATGATCTATAAATATAAATTGGAAATTCTTAAATGAATCAATTATATTTATTGCCAACATGTTAAGGGCCTAACGGGTCACACACAAAAGGTGATTAATGATATTAAAATGAAATTGGGACAGATTAAATATTCATTAAGTGTTGTAGGCTTATTGTGAATATTTAATAATATGTATAAGGGTTTTAGTGTAGTTAGTCCAATAGTTGGCATACACTAAACCTGATTATATATATGCCTTATTTTGTTGCTGCCTCCCCTTAAGGAAGCTAACCCTGGAAATTGGCGCCTCTCACTATCCCTAAGTGAGTTTCGGTCGAATAGCAAAAGCAAGAGAGGAATTCGATTATTCTTGTTACTTTTGGCTAACCAAGGTAGAGGAGGAAGGTTTCTCACAACCTAGACTACTAGCATCGCCTTGGCAAACATAATCTCAACCTTGTGAAGGTTTTCGAGTCACCTGTGCGGATTACAGTTAGAGGTCGGACAATTGGACGGCTTTGGTTTGTGGCAAGCGGGCTTTGTATGCAAGAAAAAGAACATCAAGAATCTGTCTTGAGCTTTCGGCAATCTCCGTTATAGAGGTATGAGATTTTGATTGTTATCTGTTCTTGACAGGATAATTGTTTTGAATTCATAAGCAGATCCATGAAGGGAATCGGTTTCTCTTTGTTTTTTGTTTTAGTCCGCTATGTTGTATATTTAACTTGTTGATTAAATTATACATTATCTCTGTTTGAGCATGATCTGAATTCCAACATTGGTATTAGAGCCAGGTTTATTTTATTCCTATACGGTCTATGCTTTGATTGTTACCTTTAACAAAACTGTTTTGTTCTTTGAGTTGTTTTGATCCGATTGTCACTAACCGAAATTGTGAGAATTTGCACTTGTAGTGTTTCGGTGAAGGCAGTAGGTTATGCATGGTGAATTCTTATTGATTAATTGGTTTAAAATTGTTATTAAACTGATTAAGGCGAAGGGCGAAAGTTTGGCAGCAATTCCAAATTATTTTTGCCTGCTTTGCACAAATTTGGTGATTTGGGTCAGAAAAACTTGTAGATTTTTCTTGGCTATTTTTTAGTGCATGGTTTGAAGATTTTTAGGATTTAAAATTTCTTAGAATTGTTCTTGGCAAGCCTAAAAAATCATAAAACTGATTTGGCATTGAAAAGTTGGAAGCTGTGAAAAACGGATAGAGATGCTGTAGGGAGAAAGGAGGCGGTGGCTATACCCTGTAGCCGCAGCCTACGCCTTTCCTTGCTAGGGTTTTTTCTTCTATCAAATTTTCATAGTTTGTGGATTTTCGGCAATATTGAGTTACCAATGTTGTAGTGTCTTAGTTGAACTACAACACTAAAATTGGTGACCATGGTAATATTGTTGAATTAATTAAATCACCATTATAAGAATTTACATGTAATAAATATTCAATTAAATTGTTTAATTGGAATGTATATTATTTTCTTTAAATTAAATTATGGATCAAAAAGAATCATTGAATGGTAACTAGAGATTAAAGCATGATTTATATGTTCATAAATTATTTGTGAATGTATGGGATGATTATGGACTTAGACCCAATATGATTGATTGTGGATGGTTAAATTTATTTTTCATGGTTTTTATTATTAAATAGGGACTACGAGCCCTGCCATATCTCTCAGTTTCTGGAGTTGTAAAAAATTGTTCCCTCACCTAATCCCCCTCAAATGTAACTTGAGGTTTCTTTATTGCAAATGTAATTAGTTACATCAAAGTGTAAAATTAGGATTAGCTAGGTATAATTTTTGTAACTTGAAGATGGAGATGATAGGCGCCATGAAGATAAGGAGATTACAAGCAAGCTTATGAAGACTATGTATGTAATCACCTAGGAATTTGACCAACTAATTTCCTTTGGTGGCTCAAGGAAATTAGATTAGAAAAGTCCATAATCATCCAAGTAGAAAGCATGTTATAGATTTATTTTATGCGATATTATAAATGCTATGAATGCCTGATATGATGAGACTTATAATTAAAGATGTAGACACCTAATTTTGTCCGAACCACTAAAACAGGTATGTTTTCTTCCTAAATTGATGTTTTCGAGTGTAAAAAGACTGTTTTCATCCTACAGGTGGTACTCTGAGACTTAGTTTAAGAAGGCGAGCATAATAAGTCAAAATTGAAAAAACTCAACCCCAAAAAAGTCAACCCCAAAAAGTCAACTACTAAAAAAGTCAACCCACTTTCAAAATCAAGATTTTAAGTTCAATTGAAAAATGGTGAAAGAATTTTGATAATCCGAGGTCTACATTGAAAGATATGGAGTTCGGAAGATGGGATTTGAAGATTCAGTAGAAAGAAAACCCTAATCCCAGAAATTTGGGAAAAAGTGCTTAAACGATCAAATTGGTCGAAATTGAAGGTTCCAAATGAAAGATAAGCACTGACTACGGGTAATGGAGAAGTCACTTGCAAGAAAAACCGAAAGAAAAGTCAATCCGGGAGAAAACCGAGAATTAGGGTTTTTAGTGGATTTCGTTGAAATCGGGAAGAATCACAGAAATGGCCCGACTTGGTAAGACCAAAGCCCCAATGGATGAGGAATGATTGAAAAGGATAGCCCAAGGCTCAGCTTGAAGAAAATCTGAAAATCGGACTTGTTTTGGGCAAAACCGGGTTTCGGAGGTAAAAGGGCAAAATTGGAAAATTTGGAAAAAATAGCAAATGGACTCCGAAAATTCTTAAAATTTTTCAATCTCATTCTTAAATCATTTGAAAGATATTGGTAAAAGAAAATCTTGATTCAGAGCTCGTTTGCAAAATGGCCAAATCCCGAGCTTCTTATGAAGTAATTCAAAAAGGAAAATCCCGAAAAAATAGCAAATGAGCTCCAAATCTACTGAAATTTTGCAAATCTCATTTTTGAATTATTTTAAAGAGATTGGCAAAAGAAAATCTTGATTCGGAGTTCGTTTGCAAAATGGCCAAATCTCGGGCTTCTTATGTAGTAATTCAAAAAGGCAAATCCTGAAAAAATAGCAAATGAGCTCCAAATCTTCAAAAATTTTGAAAATCTCATTTTTAAATTATTTGGAAGAGATTGGCGAAAGAAAATCTTGATTCGGAGTTCGTTTGCAAAATGGCCAAATCCCGGGCCTCCTATGCAATAATTAAGAAGCTAAATCCCTGAAAAATAGCAAATGGACTCCAAAAATTCTAAAATTTTGCAAATATCATTTTTAAATTATTTGTAAGAGATTGGCAAAATAAAATCTTGATTTGGAGTTCGTTTGCAAAATGGCCAAATCCGGGCCTCCTATGTAGTAATTCAAGCCGATAAATCCCGAAAAAAATACCAAATGAGCTCCAAAAATTATGAAAACATCCAGATCACATTATTAAATTATTTGGAAGAGATTGGTGAAGAAAAATCTTGATTTGGAGCTCCTTTAAAAAATGGTAAAATGTAGGGGCATAAAAGGGCATTTTTGGAAGAAAAAATCCAAATAAATAGAAAACGGACTCGGATAATTTTAAAAACTTCAAGAACTCAATATTTTATTATTTTGGAAGTATTAAAAAATTAAAAATTGAATTTGGAGCCCGTTTGATATTTATTTGCATCCAGGGGGCAAAACGGTCATTTCACCCAAGCAACCGAAAATGGCTTCTTTGGGCCTTTCAAAAAATCAGAGTTGGGCTGGAAAAGAGAAGTGCTGGCCTGCCCAGGCCCAAAGGAAGGAGGAAGCTTCTGATTTTTCAATCAAATGGCTAAAAATCAAGAGTTAGTTAGAGATTCTCTTTGATCAAGCCATGGTGATTAAGCCACATAGGCCAAGAGAGATGTCAACATTATTCTTGAACAGCTGTAGTTTGAGAGAGCTGAGATGCTAATCTAAAGGTGGTAATTTCATGATTTTTCACCTTGAATTATTAGCCATTTGATGGAAAATTGGTTACAAGAAAAATGACAACATCCTTGGGCAATTAAAGGGCCATTCGACCAGCAGTTGTTGGGGGGCAGAAAATTCATTTTTTCAATTCATTTTGCTGAGTTCTTTTGGTATTTACTTAGTTTTTTCTCTCCTTGGTTGGAAGCAAAAAACAAAAGTTTAGAAAAGAAAGGAAAGTTTGAAGAGATAAAGCTTGAAAGATAGCTTCTTGAGGCTGCTCTTGAGCACCAACTCTTGCACTTTCTTGATTTTCTATTCTTGTTTTTTCTATTTTGATTTCTATTTGGTGAGTTTCCATTTTAAATAAATGTTTTTTATTGTTCTTCTTAAGTTCTTCCTTCATCTCTTTCTTAAATATGTTTTTTACAATTTTTTTATATTATACTCACCATGGCCAAATGGCCTTCATTATTTATTTAAGTTGCTGTTTTGGTTTATTTTATCATATTGTTTATGTTATTTTCTTTTATTTTGATGTTTTAAATGTTATGTTACTTCATATTCTTGAGTTATATTTTAATTTGGTTGCTTTGTTTGTTGCCATTTATGTTTTAAATATCATGTTTTTGCATTTTTTATTTTCTGTTTTCATGATGTTTAAATTTGAGCATGTTTTAGATTTAGTATATCAAGTGTTTGTGAAAATGCTTGTGTGGTCTTTGCATGATTTGAGTTTTATATCTTAGTTGAGCATGTTTTAGATTTAGTATATTAAGTGTTTGTGAAAATGCTTGTGTGGTTTTTGCATGATTTAAGTGTTATATTTTAGTTGAGCATGTTAGTATACCAAGTGTTTGTGAAAATGCCATGCTTGTTGGAGCTTGAGGCCATTTGGCTACTCCATGTGTTTTGCATTGTGTGTTGCATTTTTGCCATGTTAGTTGGTAGGTTTTTGCATTTGTATGACATTTGATTTAGTTGAGCATGTTAGTATACCAAGTGTTTGTGAAAATGCCATGTTTGCTAGTCACATTATTCCATTCGGCCACCCTTGGAATTTTTGCATTTTATGTGCATTCTTGCCATGTTTGTTGATAGGTTAGCATTTGCATGATATTTGGTTGAGTTTTTGGTTTAAGCATGCTTTGTGTTTGTGAAAATGCCATGCATATTTTAGTTATTAAGTTAGGTTTATTTGCCATGCATGTTCATGCATTTTAGGTCTAGATTGCATTAAATGCCATGCAAGTTCATTTAGGTCTAAGCCACTTTATGAATGCCATGCATTTTTTCATGACATTTAGGTTTAAATCCATGTCTTTCATGCTTTATGTTTGCTGTATTGTTTCATGCATTTCATGTTCATGCCACTTGAATAATGACTTGAGCCAATTAATGGTTCAAAGTCATGCTCTCTTGAGCACACTTGTGGAAAATTAAGTTTGTCAAGTTGATTATTCTATCTTTGTGATTTTTTTTTTATTTAGCCAATTTTTATCTAACTTTCAAAAAGTCCAAGCTACTGTTTGTAAGTCATTCTATGAGTTTCAAATATTTTTACTTTGATTTTTAAATGATTTTATCAAAGGCAAAAATGTATTTTGGCAAAACAGTTTTTTTCACCCAGTTTTCGTACTTTTTCGATTTTTCTGGGCATTCGTCTTTAATCAAAAAATTAAGTCGATTTTTTTCAGTGTAGTTTTACATGTCCTGAGTCTCCAGTATTGTTTTCAGAATTTTTTGAATTTTTAAAATTAGGATAAAAAATCGTGGCTTAAAACTGGACAGTGGAGTCAGAATTGAATTTAAAGAAAAATCATTTTTCTGTTTTGGTTAAGTTACTTAGAGTGGGCTGATTAGGAGAGTTAGCTACTGACTTAGGGTAGTTTCTAAGCCTTTTTAAACTCTAAAAATGGTTTTTCAAGTCTCAGGTTAAGGGTAGTCAAGTCCGAATTTTTAAACTTAGGAAATTAGAGCCATTTAAAAAAAGATTTAGCCCAATTTTTATTTTTAATTTAAGCTTTTCAAAATTGTTTTCAAACAATCACAAAGTATTTTGGCTTTAGAATATTTAATTTGACATATTTTCCTAAGGTAGCCGGATATCTTTTTTAGATATACGGATTTCCTTAATTAAAGGAAAAAATACATTTCATGCATTGCATTTTCCATATTCATGCATTTTATATAATATGTGATTCTTGCTATGATAATTTCTATGATATTGTTATGATTTTGAATTATGTTATATTGTTTATTATATGATTTGGAATATTTCATGATATCCTATGCTTTTTATTTAGTTATTTTTTGGGTCATATTATTTAGCATATACTATGTTCATGCATTATTATTTTCATTTTTATTTTCATGCATATTATATGATAGCATTATTTCATATTCCATCTCATTTAATTTATATGCCATATCATTCATGTTTGCCATGTCATTTAAATTATTTCATTTCATATAGAATATGTTATGTTACTTAGGTTATTTTATTTCATTTAGAAAATATCATGTTACTTAAGTTATTTCATTTCATATAGAATATGTTATGTTACTTAGGTTATTTTATTTCATTTAGAAAATATCATGTTACTTAGGTTATTTCATTTCATATAGAATATTTTATGTTACTTAGGTTATTTTATTTCATTTAGAACATATCATATGACTTAGGATATTGCATCTCATATAGAATATACTATGTTACCTAGGTCGTTTCATTTTATTTATAATATGTCATATAACTTAGGATATTTTATTTCATTTAGAATATGCTAAGGCATTTATTTCATTTCATTTAGAATATGCTAAGGCATTTACATTATATCATATCATTTAGGAAGCATTATATCATTTAGATTTTGCTATGTCATTTTATTTATGTCATGCATATACATATTCATATCTTTTAAAATGTTTTCAAAAGGATAATGATTTTTCAATAAAAAAAATAAAAATATTCCCGAGTTAAAATAATTCATGAGTTCTTTGCCGGGTTTGCTGGAGGGAATATCATCAATTATCATTAATAAAGGAATATCTTTCTTTCAAAAAGCGAGAATGATTCGGAAAGTTTTCCAAAACTAATAAAAATTTCTATATTTTGCCACGTTTGTTGGGGAATATAGGAAAATTTTGAATTTATAAATTCCGGCTCATTTTCAATAAAAAAAGGAATTATTTTTCTTTAAATTGGGAGTTAACTTGAAATACTAAATTTAAAACCAATTTTTACCGAGACTTGAGATAACACACGATTAATAAGGTACCAATTTATACGGGCGTTGTGGGGGTGCTAATCCTTCCCCGCACGTAACCGACTCCCGAACCCGCTTCTTTGATTTCTCTGATTTTAAAACGCAGACTTGAAATTGGTTTTTAAAATGTTTTAATTAATTTTTAAAATATTTTATAAAACCAGTTTTAATAGGTGGTCGATCACACCTAGCTAAAAAAGATTGGTGGCGACTCTATGTCTTTTTCAAGGTCATTTTCAAAACCTTCATTTTTCTAAAGGAATTAAGTCGACTTTTCCTCGAATTTTTTTAATGTCACGCTTAACGAATAATAAAGTCTTGGGATGAGACTCGTTATTTTTTAGGTTGCGACAGCTTGGCGACTCCACTGGGGACTTTTTTAGAGAACCAGGCCTAGAATTATTCGTGTGTTATCTAAGTCTCGATTTTGTTGGTTTAATTGGTATTTAATTTTAATTCCCATATTTTTTTTAAATTAAAAAATGTTTTAATATGTCCATATTCATGTGCATTCATATTATTATTTGTTCTCTGGTTATTTTGTTGCGTATATTTATATGTTTGTTTGACTGATGCTTTACGTTGTTTGATTTTAGTGGGGGTATTTAGAATAAGGGTTGAAGAATAGGTGGTGACAGATTTGTTTTGTTCCTCCGCACACACTGTATTTGCATTTGGATAACATGAATCCTCTACCCGGGTTCCGTCCTTTTAAGTGGAAGTAAAGTAACCATGCCTTCGTGATTGATCCTCTGTATGGGCTAGTGAAACACTTCCGGAGTATAAAGTACCTAATGCCTTCGTGATAATCCTCCGTACGGGCATAGGAAAATATACTCTAACGAATTGAACCCGCTTTTATCGGGGTGCCTTACTAGCCTTCACCGGCGACAGTAAGGAACAATTCGGGGCTTTAGAACCAATTCACCTTCATATAGTGAACCTAGGCGAAGCCATGCCGAATTTCTGTTAGATACTCGAAGTTTAAGAACACATGGAGGAACATTTCCAACCTTTTACCATCTTTCTATATGTTAGATACAAATTGGGTGATGATGAATGAACATCATACCACTCGTATTTTTTTTATTATTATTTTGTCCCAAAGGCGTCGTAATGCCGTAGCTCTGTTTAAATTTTTGGGACATGTTTTTTAAAAGCATGTTGTTATTTATGTTATATTTTTGAATTCATTCCCTTACTAATCTATTTCTTTCTGTTTTCTTTTCTTTGACATGCATCATAGACATCATCATACACTTGAATTTTATTGGCCTCGGGATAGTTACCAACCCAAAGGACTTCCATGGAGGGTCAGGTTATTTCAGTGATAGAAGATCATGCAGTAGTCAGGGCACGGTCGAAAAAAGATTAGAGGGAGGATGGTGATTGCCTCAAGAAAGATTATGTGTCAGTATTGCCAGAAAGGGTCAAATTGGATCTTAGACAGAATAATCTTTGAGGGTTAGCCGACATTTGGAACCAATGGAATGTATCAGATAAAGAAGCCTTCACTCAGAAATATGGAGACATAGCACTCTTAATTCCGATTTAGGTCAATAGTGGGTTGATTCAGGCTATGGTACAGTTTTGGAATCCTGCTTATAGATGTTTCACTTTTAACAAGGAGGATATGACACCACTGGTCGAAGAATATTCAACACTGTTACGTATTGAATGTCCTAATCCTGATCGGTTATATTTGAAGGAGATGAAACCTTTAGGTTTGAAGAAGAAAGTGGCTAGGATCATAGGAATGGATACAACATGGGTTGAGAATCATGTGGACACAAAGCAGAAAAATGGGTGCATTCCGTGGGAAACTCTCCGACAGTTGATATTGGGTTGTTCCGACAAAGCAAAAGCCAGGGAAATCTTCGCTCTAGCCATCTACGGGTTAATCATATTCCCGAAGATATTGGGTCATGTGGATATAGCCGTGTTTGATTTCTTTGAAAAGTTGGAACAAAAGATCAACCCATCTCCGGCCATCATAGCTGAAACTATCCGATCCTTGCATTTTTGTAAAAGGGCCGGACAAGGGAGAATCAAGGGGTGTGTACAACTCCTTTATATTTGGATTCAAAGTCACTTTTGGAAGATAGAAAATGTTTCCTTCAAACCGTACATGAAGACTTTAGTTCCGATTAGGGAATTCCTTCAAAATGATTGGCCTAAAGACGGGAATGAAGAGAAATGGGTCAACATGTTCCGGAATCTAAAAGGGGAGATGGTGACTTGGAGAGCTCCATGGATGATTCGTATGCCGATTATGTACAAATGTGGGGACAACTCGGGAGTTCCACTGCTCAAAATTTGGGGGTCTGTGAGTTATGCTCCTTTGTTGGTGCAAAGACAGGTTGAGTCCCGGCAATTCACACCCATGACTCATAATCTAGGATCATCAGAGTTCACTTATGGGGAAGACGGATATTCTAAAAAAGTGCGGGCAGCGATTGAAGCATGGAAGAAAGCTCACCAGATAAAAGTGGCCTGATATGCCGACACCGTCACACCTGATTATCTGGTATGGAGGGAATTAAGGGTTAATGATAGACTATTGACATCAGATGGGGAGGAAGTCCAGTTCATGAATCCGCCACCGAGGGAAATGCCATCAGAGTTAGAAATTGCAAGAGCGGAATTTGAAAAAGAAAAGGCTCGGATGAGCAAGGAGATTGCCCGACTGCAAGAAGAGCTTGAGGACATGAAAGATAGGGAATCAGCTCGGGAAAAAGAGAAGGAACAAATTAAGAGAGAAAGGGACACCGTTAAGGGCGATCTTCGGGAATTACATTTGGAGAACAAGAGGTATCACTTTGAGCTCAGATTTGAGGGAACTCTCAAAACTTCCGGGGAATGGGAACATGAGGTCAAAAACCTCAAGAAGGAGAATAACTACTGGAAGGAGAAAGCAAAACACGAGGAAGCCCGAGCAAATCAACTGGAGAAACAAGCTAGGGAAAGCTTACACGGCGATGCTTCTGCTGACACGTCAAAGGGTCGTGAACAAGTAGGGATCAGATGGAAGAGCAAGGCAATCAAAAGAGGACAGTGAAGAAGGTCCAGAATCAGAGGGAATTACCAGTGTTTTGTAATAGTTTTTAGGAGAGATAGGTTATTATGTTGTCTAAAGCAGGGATCTTTTCTTTGATGTATTTAGTTCCAGGAAATCAATGAAAGGCCGTTTGGTTGAAATTATCCCGAGGCCAATACTTTAAATGCATTCATTATTCACTAATTCTTTCTTTTATATTTTATTTGTTCATAATCATTCATTCATTTATTCTTTATAAATTGTTCATACACTTAGTCATTTATTGGTCCATTCATTTATTAATTATATGTTCATACACTTAGTCATTTACTTAGCTGTTCATTCATTAACACCGATTCATTCCTACATTCATTCATTTATTCATTTATTAATTTTTTTTTATAAAATAAAATAAGAAATGTGTCAATAATTTCTAATCCATGGTTTTTAAAAAATAAAGGTACAATTGGTCGCACTAAGAAAGAACCAGATTTCCAACACTCTTACAATACTCGGTCTCGAACAAAAGCCATGGAAAACGATCAGCTTGCCAGAATTGAGCGAATGGAAAGAATCCAGAAAGAACTACAAGAACAGTTGACTAAGTCTCAAGAGGAGACACGAGAACAGATGACAAAGCTCATGGAGATGATGAGCATTATGATGAAGCAGAAGTGGCCCGGAGAGAATTCAGTTGCTGGAATGGGGGCAGTGAATCAGGAGGATAGACCATAAGTGGTACAGAGAAATAGCCAGACATCCCACCCTGTGGGAAATGAAATCCCAACTGGGGCAGCATCCTACATCTACATCCAGCCGGCGGTCGAAGCACAGAATTTCGGTCCAAAAAGGGGTAACATCGGAGTTGATCCAATTGAGGTTGAGGTTCCAGACTTCGAAGAAATGGCAGAGAAGGAAAGGGCCAAAATGACTGAACTAAAGAGGGTCGAAACTGCTGAATCTGAGAAGAAATATCAGTTGTTGGAAGAAAGGCTAAGAGCAGTGGAAGGAGCAGAGTTGTTTGACAGTCTAGATGCCAAAGAGATGAGCTTGGTATATGATATAATAATTCCACCGAAGTTCAAAGTACTAGATTTTGAAAAGTATAATGGGACCACCAACCCATCGGCTCATCTGACTATGTACTGTAGAAGGATGACAGGGCATGAGGATAATGAAAAATTGCTTATTCATTGCTTCCAGGATAACTTAACAGGGTCAGCCACCCGATGGTACAACCAACTCAGTCGTACCAAGATTCGTTCATGGACGGATTTGGCCAGGGCTTTTATGGAATACTATAAGCACGTTTCTGACATGGTACCGGATAGGCTGTCATTACAGAACATGGAAAAGAGGTCTAATGAGACCTTCAAGGAGTATTCACAGAGGTGGAGGGATCTGGCCACACAAGTGCAACCCCTTTTAACCAACAAAAAAACCACGGTGCTTTTCATCAACACATTGAAAGCACCTTATTATGACAGACTGGTGGGAAATGCTACCAAAGATTTTGCGGATATGGTAATATCTGGAGAAATGATTGAGTCAGTTATTAAAAATGGAAAGATGGAAGGGGGTGAGTCTGCTACCCCGAAGAGAGCTTTTCCTACAAAGAAAAAGGAGGAAACCCATGCAATAAGGTTCAACCAATACCCTTATACACCTCCTACACCATACACACCACCGAGGCCTTATACCCCTACCACACCTTATGCACCTCTGACACCTTACACACCATACCCGGGGTATAATCCTTATTACACTAATATCAACCACCTTACCCAAAACCCGTTCCCCTACACCAATATACCACAACAGCCATTCCCAACTGGCATATCCCCTCAAATCACCCTTCCTAGAAATGCTGTTCCAAACACACAAAGGCCTACGCGTAATGACCAACGTTCACCAAGGAATGATCAAAAAGCCCCATTTGATCCGATTCCCACTACCTACGGTGATCTATATCCAAAACTGTTGCAGGGTCAACTTGTTGCACCCGTGTACCTAAAACCTTTGACACCTCCATATCCAAGATGGTACAATGCAAATACCAACTGTGCATACCATGCGAGAATCTAAGGACATTCAATTGAAGATTGTCTGGCCTTCAAAAAGAAAGTCCAAAGCCTGATTAATGCTGGGGTTGTGAAGTTTGGATCAAAAAATGGGCCGAACATAGCTGGAAATCCATTGCCCAATCATGCTGGGATCAGGTGAATGCAATATTAACCGGAGGGGACAGAAGATTAAAAAGGGATATTGGAGAGGTTAAGACCCCGATGATGACAATATGGGCTGAAATGGTCAAAGCAGGATTGGTGGAAGGTACGGAAGGTCTGAAAATGGTTGCAAGAAGGGTGCATAATTGGTGCCCGTTCCATAAAGTTGAAGGCCATGATATACAAAACTGCGGGGACTTTCGGGTTAAAGTCCAAAAGATGATGGATAGTGGGGTAGCCCAGTTCTATGAGGAGATAGAAGGGGAAATAGAAGTCATTGAAAATACAGGTGGCTATGGGATAGGAAGACCCCTAATCATCTACTATGATGAACCGGAGGAAAAAGTTATGCCAGCCATGGAAGAAAATGCGCCCAAATTAATCATTGATTTACCTGTTTCCTTTCCATACAAGGAAAACAAGGCTACACCATGGAAATATGACTGCAGCATGGTTATGCCCGGATCTTCAGGCCAGCAGAATATTACAGGTGTGGGGCATTTAACCCGAAGCGGGAGGTGTTATGCTCCGGAGGCCGTTGAACAAAGGGTAGCAGGGAAAGACAGAGGAATTGATAAAGGGAAGAATATCGTCGAGCCAATCCATATTGAGATGGATTTTCCAGAGGAAACAGAGAGGGGATCAGCCCCGGTTAACAGAATCAAAGAGCCAGTATATGAGAAGGAAGCTTGTGAGTTCTTGAAATTTATAAAGCATAGTGAATATAGCGTGGTTGAACAACTGCAACGTCAACCAGCTAGGATCTCAATCTTATCCTTGCTTTTAAATTCAGAACCACACAGAAATGCTTTATTAAGAGTATTAAATCAAGCATACGTGGCCAATAATATATCAGTGGAAAAGTTGGATAGGTTGGTGGGAAACATCGCAGCTAATGACTACATATTTTTCAGCTATGAGGAGATACCATCCAATGGTATTGGATCAACAAAAGCTCTCCATATAACCACTACTTGTAAGGGGCACATATTACCGAGGGTCCTTTTGGATAATGGCTCTTCACTAAATGTGATGTCTTTAGCAACCTTATCCAAATTGCCAGTGGATTTATCCTATATGATACCAAGTTGCACAATGGTCAGAGCTTTTGATGGAACAATGAGAGAGGTTATGGGAACCATTGAAGTTCCTCTGGAAATAGGCCCGTGCACATATACAGTGAATTTCCAGGTTATGTATATCAATCCATCTTATAACTGCTTGTTGGGAAGGCCATGGATACATTCAGTTGGGGCTGTACCCTCGTCTCTTCACCAGAAACTAAAATTTGTGATGGAGGGCCGGTTGATCACGGTATCAGGGGAGGAAGACATAATAGCCTCCGCATCCACTGAATCTCCTTATGTGGAGCCCAATGAAAAGGCCGTGGAGTGTTCTTTCCGGTCTTTGTAATTTGTAAATGCAGTTTTTGTCGCTGAAGGACAGAAAATTCTGAAACCGAGGCTGTCTAAGAACACAAGGCTGGGGGTAAGAACCACCGTAGGAAAAGGCTGTAGGGCTGGAAAGGGTCTCGGGAAATATCTTCAGGGGATGGCTCGAGCCATAGAAGTAAAAGGAAAGAAGGACTAATTTGGCCTAGGATATCTTCCGAAGGCCCATGAGAAAAGAAGACAAGTTGAAAAGAACCGACAAAGGAGGATGGCCCGTCTTACGGGTATGGATATTGAGTGGGAGCCTATGATATTCCCACCTATCCTTCACAGCTTCCGCTCAGCCGGTTCTCTATTCGGAAAAAAGAATTCTGATGATGTCCTTATAATGATAGAGAAATCCTTCAAGAGATTCCAGGTGAATAGTGATGAGCAGATGTATGATGTGGAGATCTGCACGACCGAGAAAGATAGAATTGAAAGAGAGAGTACTAGCTGGATGGTGTGACCTTGTCCACCAGGATATAGGCTAACCAACTGGAGTGCGACTGAGTTGCCCATAGTTTTTAAGTCTATTCCAAAGTAATACTTTTTAATAAAGCAATCTTAATTATCTTTACCCAGAGATATTAAGAGTTTTTTTTTCTGTAATGGGCTTTTTTAACTATTTTCATTCAATAAATAACAAGCACAATGCATTATCCATATTGATGTGTCCATATTCTTTCATTTTCCTATATTATTTTTTCTCCACCTATTTACAGGTATACGGATGCGAAATATGAGGACCTTACTATCAGTAATTCTGAAATTAATTTTGAAAGACCCATTTGCACGGGTGATTTTGAGGCTAATGAAGATACTGAGGATTATAGTCTACCTCCGAATCTATTGAGGAAAATAGAACAAGAGGAGAAGCAAGTATTTCCTCATAAAGAATTATTGGAAACAATAAATTTGGGAAATGGTGAAGAGATAAAAGAAGTCAAAATTGGAACTTCATTGTCACCATCAATAAAAGGTGAATTGATGGCTTTGCTCCAGAAGTATGTGGATGTATTTGCATGGTCTTACCAAGATATGCTAGGGTTAGATCCGGGTATTGTGGTTCATAAGCTCCCTTTGAGGCCAGAATGCAAGCCAATTCAGCAAAAGTTGAGAAGAATGAGGCCTGATATGCTGTTAAAGATAAAAGAGGAGGTGAAGAAACAATTTGATGCTGGATTCCTAGAGGTGGCAAAATATCCAGAATGGGTGGCAAATATTATTCCAGAACCGAAGAAGGATGGCAAGGTGCAGATGTGCGTTGATTATCGAGATTTGAACAAGGCCAGCCCTAAAGATAATTTCCCTTTACCCCATATTGATACTCTGGTGGATAATACAGCGAAGAGTTCTTTATTTTCTTTCATGGATGGATTCTCAGGATACAATCAAATCAAGATGGCACCAGAAGATATGGAGAAAACCACATTTGTTACAATGTGGGGAACCTTCTGCTACAAAGTAATGCCATTTGGATTGAAGAATGCTGGGGCAACATACCAAAGAGCCATGGTAACCTTGTTTCATGATATGATGCATAAGGGAATTGAGGTCTACGTTGATGATATGATCGCAAAGTCACAAGGAGAAGAGGAGCATATTGCGAATCTTAAGAAGCTCTTTGAACGATTAAGGAAATTTAGACTCAAGTTAAATTCTGAAAAATGCACTTTTGGAGTCACCTCGGGGAAGTTGTTGGGTTTTGTCGTCAGCAAAAGAGGAATTGAGGTTGACCCGGATAAAGTGAAGGCCATTCAGAATTTGCCACCACCTCACACTCAAAAGGAAGTAAGAGGCTTTCTGGGGAGATTGAATTACATTGCTCGGTTCATTTCACAGTTAACCGACAAATGTGATCCAATACTTAAGTTACTTCGAAAACGTGATCCAGGAGAACGGGATGAAGGGTGTCAGATTGCTTTTGAAAAGGTTAAGCATTATCTATCAAACCCACCAGTATTAATGCCACCTATTTCGGATAAACCAATGATACTGTATTTATCAGTATTTGAAAGATCCATGGGTTGTGTTTTGGGGCAGCTTGATGAAACTGGAAAGAAAGAGCAGGCAGTTTACTACCTCAGCAAGAAATTCACAGATTATGAGTTGAAATATTCGTCGGTAGAAAAGTTGTGTTGTGCCTTAGCTTGGACTGCTCGAAGACTTAGACAGTATATGTTGTATCACACAACGTGGCTGATTACCAAGCTGGATCCAGTCAAGTACATGTTGGAAGCACCTTCTTTGTCAGGGAGGATGGCAAGATGGCAGGTTTTATTGTCAGAGTATGACATTGTATATGTAAGTCAAAAAGCTATCAAGGGCAGTGCAGTGGCGGAATTCTTAGCAAGTCGGGCAGTGGAAGATTATGAGCCGTTGAACTTTGACTTCCCAGATGAGGATTTGATGTATGTGTCGCAAGCAGATGAGATTCCCCTAAAGAAGAAAGTATGGAAAATGTACTTTGATGGCGCATCTAATGCCATGGAGCATGGAATCGGTGCAGTACTTATATCCCCATAAGAAGACTGTTATCCTTTCACTGCTAGATTGGATTTTGATTGTACAAACAATACTGCCGAGTATGAAACATGTACTATGGGCCTTCGTGCTGCGGTGGACAGAAAGATCAAAGTATTGGAAGTTTACGGAGACTCAGCCTTGGTGATTTACCAGTTACGAGGAGAATGGGAAACCCGAGATACAAAGCTAATCCGATACCGAGAACTCATACTAAGTTTATTAGAGGAGTTTGAAGAAGTGAATTTCAACTACTTTCCTCGAGAAGAAAACCGGATGGCGGATGCTCTGGCTACTTTGTCATCAATGTTTAAAGTGAATGAAAGGGCGAAAGTTGTGCCGATCAAGATGAGCATATACGAGTCTCCTGCCCACTGTTTGAGTATCGAAGAAGAAGCAGATGGTCTCCCTTGGTATAATGACATCTTGTAGTACATCAAGAGTCAACAGTATCCAAAACAAGCAACAGAGAATGACAAGTGGACTCTAAGAAGGTTAGCAATGGGTTTTGTTCTAGATGGCAAGATTCTCTACAAGAAAGGGAAAGATCAAGTCCTATTGAGATGTGTCGGGTCTGCCGAAGCTCGAAGAATCATAGAAGAGGTCCATGAAAGGATATGTGGCACCCATGCCAATGGTCACATGCTTACTAAACAGATTATGAGGGCAGGGTACTATTGGTTGACGATGGAAGGAGATTGTATCAGTTATTCTCGGAAGTGCCATAAATATCAGATCTATGCAGATAAGATTCATGTGTCGCCCTCGCCATTACATGTCATGACTGCACCATGGCCTTTTTCAATGTGGGGAATGGATATGATCGGGCCTATTACCCCGAAAGCTTCAAATGGACATCGTTTCATCTTGGTGGCCATAGATTATTTCACAAAATGGGTAGAAGCTGCTTCCTACGCGAATGTAACAAAGTCGGTGGTATGCAGATTTGTCAAGAAAGAAATCATATGCCGTTATGGGTTGCCAGCAAGAATTATTTTGGATAATGCTCTCAATTTGAACAATAAGATGATGAGAGAAGTGTGTACTCAATTCAAGATCACACATCATAATTCTGCACCTTACCGTCCGAAGATGAATGGTGCAGTAGAAGCAGCTAATAAGAACATCAAGAGGATTGTTGAGAAGATGACCAATGTGTACAAAGATTGGCATGAGATCTTGCCGTTTGCTCTTCATGCATATCGTACTTCGGTCCACACATCCACAGGGGCAACACCGTTTTCTTTGGTATACGGGATGGAAGCAGTGCTACCTATTGAAGTTGAGATCCCTTCACTTCGAGTTCTGATGGAAGTTGGCCTAGAGGAAGCAGAATGGGTTAGAGCTCGTTATGAGCAGTTGAATCTCATCGAGGAGAAAAGATTGAAAGCAATTTGTCATGGGCAGTTGTATCAGAAAAGGATGATTCGAGCCCACAACAAGAAAGTTCATCCCAGACAGTTTCGAGAGGGAGAGTTTGTATGAGGAAAATTCTCCCTATAGTGAAGGACCCGAGAGGAAAATGGGCTCCAAATTGGGAAGGACCTTATGTGGTAAAGAGAGCTTTTTCTGGAGGAGCATTGATTCTAACTCGGATGGACGGAGATAATTTTAGACATCCCGTGAATGCTGATGAACTGAAGAAGTATTATGCTTAAAAAAAAATGTGTGATGCTGTGCACATGAAAATTCGAATGATTCCAAGTGTAAAAATAGAAATTCTATATATCTATTCCCCTGAGAATTGCTTTTCAAAGAGAATATTTATGCTTGATATGATGAATGGCCGTTTTTCATATTCCTTCCACTAAGAAGAAATTATCCTTAGTCACCCCTTTGAGACTTAAGAATTATTTCTTTCTTTAAAACCTTGATCAAGGATCACCCTCTACACTGGAGGGCAAATAAGAGGAAAGATAATCAAAAATCATGGCAAAAAAAAAAAAGTCATCAGAAAATGTGGCAAATGAAAACCAACAAAGCAAAAAATAAAAGAAAGTCCAAAAAGGGACAAATGTTTCAAGAATGAGTTCTCCTCAAGAAGTGATCCTTGATCCAATCACCCTTAAACAGATTTTGGGCCTATTTGTCCTTTCTTTCTAAACCTAAACCTTGGCATACATTACATGCTTTAAAAACCAATTTTGATCAAGCATGGATATTTAATTTGAAAGGTTATTCTCAGAATCCATCCCATCTTTTGAATTGATATTTTTACCTTGGAAGCATTTAGAATTCTCAGATGCATGGTAGAATTAAAAAAAAAATGGAAATAAAAAAGAATGAAAAAGGAGAGGTTTAAGCCGAAAACCCGCAAAGGGCGACTTAATACCGAATGGAGGACACTTGAGTTGAAAACCTGTAAAAGGCGGCTCAAGTACTAATTAAAGTTTGAATCAATGCTCCGTGTAAAGGGGGAGAAAATATCTGACAATCAGAGGAAAGGGGAACAACTCAGTCTGATGTAACTACAGAAGTTAAGGGTTACCCAAGTGAATTGCTCGTTCAAGAGAAATTTCAGATGGTTTGAAAAAGGAGGGGTCCAAGATATTCTGCATCTAGGGCATCTACAGCCTATAACCTTATATTTGTTTCTTATATCCTTAATATTTATTTTTACCATTTTTAAAACATTTCTTGCAATAAATTCTTGTTATCCTTTTCATGACAATTTTTGCCTGATTCATATTCTCTTTCGTATACTTTTGAGATGCATTATGGTTGTTATTAAATTGAATGATGATTAGTAATAAAAATCTTTAAATAAAGGGATTTCAAAGTATTACTAAGGAATAGATTTCAATCTTGGGAAAGGTTTGGAAAGTTCACCAAGAAAAGAAAACAGTGAATGTGGTGGAGACTCCGTCGCTAAATCAAAAAATCTGTGAACTTCAGCGAGAGACAGAAGCTGAGACTGTTTGACAAGATATCTTGAGTGAAGAATTCCTTAAGTGGGGCATCAATGAACAATTGAAGACTCTATCCTGAAGTCATATAATCTGTGAACCTCAATGAAACCATGGATTAGAAAATATGGCACAATCATTCGATTAAATTTATTTTAGGAAGCATACAAGCATTTGCAAAAGCATGGCATTCTCATCATTGCATTTAGCTAACAGTGCAGAAATCAAGGAAACTTGAACTTCCTCAAAGAGAACTCGTTTTGCTTCTCAAAAGATTCAGACTCCGAGACTACCATCGAGGTATTTCCTTCTGTTTTAAATCAAATTCATTTTGTTTATTAGACAATTTGAACCTTGAGACTGTCGTCAAGGTATTTTTAAAACCATTTTTAAGTCCTCCGGGCATAACTTTTTTTTTTAAATCACGGGTAAGGCCTCCGGGCACCATTCTTAAGACCTCCGGGCATAATTTTTCAAATCACGGGTAAGACCTCCGGGCACCATTCTTAAGACCTCCGGGCATAACTTTTTTTCACGGGTAAGGCCTACGGGCACCATTTTTAAGACCTCCAGGCATAAATTTTTTTTCACGGGTAAGGCCAACGGGCATTATTTTTAAGACCTCCGGCCATAACTTTTTTTCACGGGTAAGGCCTATGGGCACCATTTTTAAGACCTCCGGGTATAAATTTTTCAAATCGCGGGTAAGTCCTCCGGACACCATTTTTAAGACCTCCGGGCATAAATTTTTTCATGGGTAAGGCCTATGGGCACCATTTTTAAGACCTCCGGGCATAACTTTTCAAATCACGGGTAAGACCTCTGGCCACCATTCTTAAGACCTCCGGGCATAACTTTTTTTCATGGGTAAGGCCTACGAGCACCATTTTTAAGACCTCCTGGTATAATTTTTCAAATCACAGGTAAGACCTCCGGGCACTATTCTTAAGACCTCCGGGCATAACATTTTTTTTCACGGGTAAGGCCTACGGGCACCATTTTTAAGACCTCCGGGCATAACTTTTTTTCACGGGTAAGGCCTATGGGCACCACTTTAAAGACCTCCGGGCACCATTTTAAAGACCTCCGGGCACCATTTTAAAGACCTCTGGGCACCATTTTTAAGACCTTCGGGCACCATTTTAAAGACCTTCGAGCATCATTTTTCTTTTGAAAATCGAATTCGTTTCCTTAAGACGGGTCGAGCCTTGATTAGTCAGGGAATTCAATTTAAGGACAAATCTTCAATTTATAGCTTTTTCAAAAAAAAAAAATTGAAAAAAATGATAAAAGAATGAAGAAGAAACCTCTTTCCCTTTCCTTCACATGTGATTTCACTGACCGTACAAATTTATTGTCGGTTTATCTTTGCCTGATTCCTAATTCTCAGCAATAGCCAAAGAGGGGCAGCTGTAGACACCTAATTTTGTCCGGACCACTAAAACAGGTATGTTTTCTTCCTAAATTGATGTTTTCGAGTGTAAAAAGACTATTTTCATCCTACAGCTGGTACTCCGAGACTTAGTTTAAGAGAGCAAGCATAAAAAGTCAAACTTGAAAAAACTCAACCCCAAAAAAAGTCAACCCCGAAAAAATCAACCCTAAAAAGTCAACTACTAAAAAAGTCAACCCACTTTCAAAATCACGATTTTAAGTTCAATTGAAAAATGGCGAAAGAATTTTGATAATCCGAGGTCTACATTGAAAGATATGGACCTCGGAAGATGGGATTCGGAGATTCAGTAGAAAAGAAACCCTAATCCGAGAAATTTGGGGAAAAGTGCTTAAACGATCAAATTGTTCGAAATTGAAGGTTCCAAATGAAAGATAAGCACTGACTACGGGTAATGGAGAAGTCACTTTCAAGAAAAACCGAAAGAAAAGTCAATCCGGGAGAAAACCGAGAATTAAGGTTTTTAGTGGATTTCGTTGAAATCGGGAAGAATCACAGAAATGTCCCAACTTGGTAAGAACAAAGCCCCAATGGATGAGGAATGATTAAAAAGGATAGCCCAAGGCTCAGCTTGAAGAAAATCTAAAAATCGGACTTGTTTTGGGCAAAACCGGGTTTCGGAGGCAAAAGGGCAAAATTGGAAAATTTGGAAAAAATAGCAAATGGACTCCGAAAATTCTGAAAATTTTCAATATCATTCTTAAATCATTTGAAAGAGATTGGTAAAAGAAAATCTTCATTCGGAGTTCGTTTGCAAAATGGCCAAATCCCGAGCTTCTTATGCAGTAATTCAAAAAGAAAAATCCCGAAAAAATAGCAAAAGCTCCAAATCTTCTGAAATTTTGCAAATCTCATTTTTAAATTATTTGAAAGAGATTGGAAAAATAAAATCTTGATTCGGAGTTCGTTTGCAAAATGGCCAAATCCCGGGCTTCTAATGTAGTAATTCAAAAAGGAAAATCCCGAAAAAATAGCAAATGAGCTCCAAATCTTCTGAAATTTTTCAAATCTCATTTTTAAATTATTTGGAAGATATTGGCGAAAGAAAATCTTGATTCGGAGTTCGTTTGCAAAATGGCCAAATCCCGGGCCTACTATGCAATAATTCAAGAAGATAAATCTTGGAAAAATAACAAATGGACTCCAAAAATTCTAACATTTTGCAAATATCATTTTTAAATTATTTAGAAGAGATTGGAAAAATAAAATCTTGATTTGGAGTTCGTTTGCAAAATGGCCAAATCCTGGGCCTCCTATGGAGTAATTCAAGCCGATAAATCCCGAAAAAATACCAAATGAGCTCCAAAAATTATGAAAACTTCCAGATCATATTTTTAAATTATTTGGAAGAGATTGGTGAAGAAAAATATTGATTTGGAGCTCTTTTAAAAAATGGTAAAATGTAGGGGCATAAAAGGGCATTTTTGGAAGAAAAAATCCAAATAAATAGCAAACAGACTCGGATAATTTTGTAAAATTCCAGAACTCAATATTTTATTATTTTGGAAGTACTGAAAAAATAAAAGTTGAATTTGGAGTCCGTTTGATATTTATTTGCATCCGGGGGGCAAAACGGTCATTTCACCCAAGCAACCGAAAAGGGCTTCTTTGGGCCTTTCAAAAAATCAGAGTTGGGCTGGAAAAGAGAAGTGCTGGCCTGCCCAGGCCCAAAGGAAGGAGGAAGCTTCTGATTTTTCAATTAAATGGCTAAAAATCAAGAGTTAGTTAGAGATTCTCTTTGATCAAGCCATGGTGATTAAGCCACATAGGCCAAGAGAGATGTCAACATTATTCTTGAATAGATGTAATTTGAGAGAGCTGAGATGCTAATCTAAAGGTGGTAATTTCATGATTTTTCACCTTGAATTATTAGCCATTTGATGGAAAATTGGTTACAAGAAAAATGACAACATCCTTGGGCAATTAAAGGGTCATTCGGCCAGCACTTGTTGGGGGGCAGAAAATTCATTTTTTCAATTCATTTTGCTGAGTTCTTTTGGTATTTACTTAGTTTTTTCTCTCCTTGGTTGGAAGCAAAAAAGAAAAGTTTAGAAAAGAAAGGAAAGTTTGAAGAGATAAAGCTTGAAAGATAGCTTCTTGAGGTTGCTCTTGAGCACCAACTCTTGCACTTTCTTGATTTTCCATTCTTGTTTTTGCTATTTTGATTTCTATTTGGTGAGTTTCCATTTTAAATAAATGTTTTTTTTATTGTTCTTCTTAAGTTCTTCCTTCATCTCTTTCTTAAATATGTTTTTTACAATTTTTTTATATTATACTCACCGTGGCCAAATGGCCTACATTATTTATTTAAGTTGCTGTTTTGGTTTATTTTATCATATTGTTTATGTTATTTTCTTTGATTTTGATGTTTTAAATGTTATGTTACTTCATATTCTTGAGTTATATTTTAATTTGGTTGCTTTGTTTGTTGCCATTTATGTTTTAAATATCATGTTTTTGCATTTTTAATTTTCTGTTTTCATGATTTTTAAATTTGAGCATGTTTTAGATTTAGTATATCAAGTGTTTGTGAAAATGCTTGTGTGGTCTTTGCATGATTTGAGTTTTATATCTTAGTTGAGCATGTTTTAGATTTAGTATATTAAGTGTTTGTGAAAATGCTTGTGTGGTTTTTGCATGATTTAAGTGTTATATTTTAGTTGAGCATGTTAGTATACCAAGTGTTTGTGAAAATGCCATGCTTGTTGGAGCTTGAGGCCATTTGGCTACTCCATGTGTTTTGCATTGTGTGTTGCATTTTTGCCATGTTAGTTGGTAGGTTTTTGCATTTGTATGACATTTGATTTAGTTGAGCATGTTAGTATACCAAGTGTTTGTGAAAAGGCCATGTTTGCTAGTCACATTATTCCATTCGGCCACCCTTGGAATTTTTGCATTTTATGTGCATTCTTGCCATGTTTGTTGATAGGTTAGCATTTGCATGATATTTGGTTGAGTTTTTGGTTTAAGCATGCTTTGTGTTTGTGAAAATGCCATGCATATTTTAGTTATTAAGTTAGGTTTATTTGCCATGCATGTTCATGCATTTTAGGTCTAGGTTGCATTAAATGCCATGCAAGTTCATTTAGGTCTAGGTCACTTTATGAATGCCATGCATTTTTTCATGACATTTAGGTTTAAATCCATGCCTTTCATGCATTATGTTTGCTGTATTGTTTCATGCATTTCATGTTCATGCCACATGAATAATGACTTGAGCCAATTAATGGTTCAAAGTCATGCTCTCTTGAGCACACTTGTGCAAAATTAAGTTTGTCAAGTTGATTATTCTACCTTTGTGATTTTTTTTTTACTTAGCCAATTTTTATCTAACTTTCAAAAAGTCCTAGATATTGTTTGTAAGTCATTCTATGAGTTTCAATTTTTACTTTGATTTTTAAATGATTTTATCAAAGGCAAAAATGTATTTTGGCAAAACAGTTTTTTTACCCCAGTTTTCGTACTTTTCTGATTTTTCTGGGCATTCTTCTTTAATCAAGAAATTAATCCGATTTTTTTCCCATGTAGTTTTACATGTCTTGAGTCTCCAGTATTTTTTTCAGAATTTTTTGAATTTTTAAAAATAGGATAAAAAATCGTGGCTTAAAACTGGACAGTGGAGTCAGAATTGAATTTAAAGAAAAATCATTTTTCTGTTTTGGTTAAGTTACTTAGAGTGGGCTAATTAAGAGGGTTAGCTACTGACTTAGGGTAGTTTCTAAGCCTTTTTAAACTCTAAAAATGGTTTTTCAAGTCTCGGGTTAAGGGTAGTCAAGTCCGGATTTTTAAACTTAGGAAATTAGAGCCATTTAAAAAAAAGATTTAGCCCCGTTTTTATTTTTAATTCAAGCTTTTCAAAATTATTTTCAAACATTCACAAAGTATTTTGGTTTTAGAATATTTAATTTGACATATTTTCCTAAGGTAGCCGGATATCTTTTTTAGATATACAGATTTTCTTAATTAAAGGAAAAAATACATTTCATGCATTGCATTTTTCATATTCATGCATTTTATATAATATGTGATTCTTGCTATGATAATTTCCATGATATTGTTATGATTTTGAATTAAGTTATATTGTTCATTATATGATTTGGAATATTTCATGATATCCTATGCTTTTTATTTAGTTATTTTTTTGGTCATATTATTTAGCATATACTATGTTCATGCATTATTATTTTCATTTTTATTTTCATGCATATTATATGATAGCATTATTTCATATTCCATCTCATTTAATTTATATGCCATATCATTCATGTTTTCCATGTCATTTAAATTATTTCATTTCATATAGAATATGTTATGTTACTTAGGTTATTTATTTCATTTAGAAAACATCATGTTACTTAGGTTATTTCATGTCATATAGAATATGTTATGTTACTTAGGTTATTTTATTTCATTCAGAATATATCATATGACTTAGGATATTGCATCTCATATAGAATATACTATGTTACCTAGGTCATTTCATTTTATTTATAATATGTCATATAACTTAGGATATTTTATTTCATTTAAAATATGCTAAGGCATTTATTTCATTTCATTTAGAATATGCTAAGGCATTTACATTATATCATATCATTTAGGAAGCATTATATCATTTAGATTTTGCTATGTCATTTTATTTATGTCATGCATATACATATTCATATCTTTTAAAATGTTTTCAAAAGGATAATGATTTTTCAATAAAAAAATAAAGATATTCCCGAGTTAAAATAATTCATGAGTTCTCTACCGGGTTTGCTGCAGGGAATATCATCAATTATCATTAATAAAGGAATATCTTTCTTTCAAAAAATGAGAATGATTCGAAAAGTTTTCTAAAACTAATAAAAATTTCTATATTTTGCCACGTTTGTTGGGGAATATAGGAAAATTTTGAATTTATAAATTCCAGATCATTTTCAATAAAAAAAGGAATTATTTTTCTTTAAATTGGGAATTAACTTGAAATACTAAATTTAAAACCAATTTTTACCGAGACTTGAGATAACACACGATTAATAAGGTACATATTTATACGGGCATTGTGGGGGTGCTAATCCTTCCCCGCACGTAACCGACTCCCGAACCCGCTTCTTTTATTTCTCTGGTTTTAAAACGCAGACTTGAAATTGGTTTTTAAAATGTTTTAATTAATTTTTAAAATATTTTATAAAACCAGTTTTAATAGGTGGCCGATCACACCTAGCTAAAAATGATTGGTGGCGACTCCATGTCTTTTTCAAGGTCATTTTGAAAACCTTCATTTTTCTAGAGGAATTCAGTCGACTTTTCCTCGATTTTTTTTAATGTCACGCTTAACGAATAATAAAGTCTTGCGATGAGACTTGTTATTTTTTAGGTTGCGACAAAAGAAAAAGGAAATCCCTCTTTACAATATTGAGTCACATGTTTCGCATGATAAAGTTGTCTTCCATCATCATAACAAGATAACCAGAGTTCTTCTACTAGGAGGCTTGTTGAGTCACTCAAGGTCAAACTACTGTACGAATATGTTTGAGTTATGATGATGGGTCTTACTCAACTAATGCTATGTTGTCCGGATGCTTTAAAACTTGACCGCATAGTGTAAGAGGCATAGTTAGGTGAAGTGCATATGATATGCTTAGACAAGGAGTTGTCACCTAACTAAATTGGGAGTTACATAGAGATGCAATTAATAAGCTATGTTATCTACCCAACTAGGCTTGTTGTAATTTGTTGAGTCACTCAAGGTTGCAACATGTTGAAAGGAATCCAAGCCCACTAGAAATACCTTGATGAGATTTCCGAATAATAGTGAAGGCTATTATCTCGAAAAATTAGTGGGAGAACCAATAAGATATTTAATACCTCATCTTGAATTGGTATAAATGCATGAATATAACTGATATATACTTTTTCCATATTAGGTTTTTGAAAATGGTTAATACTTTAACTGCACTGCACGGCATTATGAATGCCATTAGTCCAAAATGTTTGGATTGGTACAAAAGATTGAGAAGCGTTCTGAATGAAAGGAAGGTTGCTCACTTGACAAGTCAAGAAGAACTTATAGAAGTTTTTGGGTTGACTATGTTTGTGATTGAACTAAATATCTTCTACTGTTAAATCTAATTCCTGGATATTTGATTCAGGATACGATTCACATCTATGTAATGACATAGCGATGTTGGAAGGAAGTAGAAAGTTAAGCAAAGTTGAAGTAGTTCTAAGAGTAGGCAATGGTGCAAAAGTTGCAGCATTGGAACATATACTTTATCTTTGCCGTTGGAACATATACTTTATCTTTTCCTTCTGGCATGAAGTTGGAACTGAAATATTGTTACTTTGTTCCAGTATTGTCTAGAAACATCATTTCGATTTCATACCTCACTGTTAATGATGGTTTCGAGATAAGAATGAAGCGCAATAGTTGCTCCATCATTCTTAAAGACATTCACTATGGATCGGCAACATTACATAATGGATTATATGTTTTGGATCCAGAGATGCCTGTGTTCAATATAAATGTCAAGAAAGCAAGAAAGGATGATCAAAGTAAGACCTACATCTGGCACTGTAGACTTGGTCATATCAATGAGACAAGGATTTCCAAATTGCATAAACATGGTTATTTGGAACCCTTTGATTATGAATCATATGGGACTTGTGAATGTTGTCTCCTTGGTAAGATGACCAAGACTCCCTTTACAGGAAAGGGTGAAAGAGTTGGTCTTTTGTTGGGCTTAATACATTCAGATGTATATGGGCCACTAAACATAGCTGCTAGAGGTAATTACTCACACTTCATAACCTTTATTGATGATCATTCAAGATATGGTTATGTGTATCTGATAAGATACAAGTGTGGAGCTTTTGAAAAGTTCAAAGAGTTCAGAGCTGAAGTAGAGAAACAGACTGGAAAAATATTGTGGCTCTTAGAACGGATCGAGGAGGAGAATATTTAACCCATGATTTCTTGGATCATTTGACAAAAAATGGAATTCTGTCGCAATGGACTCCACCTGGAACTCCTCAGCATAACGGAGTATCTGAGAGGAGAAATCGAACCTTGTTGGACATGGTTCGATCCATGATGTCTAAGGCCGACCTTTCGATATCCTTTTGGGGATATGCCTTAGAGACTGCAGCTTACCTTCTAAATAGGGTTCCAAGCAAATCGGTAGACAAGGTACCATATGAGATATGGAATGGCAAGAAGCCATGTTTATCTTTTCTAAAGATTTAGGGATGTACTGCTTATGTGAAGCAAGTACCTTCTGATAAGCTGGGAGCTAGAACAGAAAAATGTAAGTTTGTGGAATATCCTAAAGAGACTGTTGGATATTACTTTTACAGTGCTACTGATCAAAAGGTGTTTGTCTCAAAACACACTGCTTTTCTAGAGAAAGAGTTTCTACTAGAAGGATTCAATGGGAGTAAAATAGAAGTTGAAGAACCACAACCTAACATTCCCTCAGAACCTGAGCCATCGGTTGAAGCATTGGATGCTCGAACTGATGCTCAAGGAACACAAGTACTCCGAAGGTCTAGTAGGGAGAGGCAAACACCAATAAGATATGGATTTCTTTTGGAAAGAGATGGTTTGCCCATTGATAATGAACCTACTACATATAAGGAAGCGATGTCAGACATCAATTCCAAGAAATGGCTAGAAGCCATGAAATCCAAAATGGATGCCATGGAAGTTAACCAAGTTTGGTCTTTAGTTGATTCACCTCAAGGGATAAAACCCATATGGTGTAAATGGGTCTACAAGATAAAGACAGACATGGATGGCAACATACAAACATATAAGGCCAGATTGGTTGCAAAAGGTTATAATCAAGTTGAAGGCATTGATTTTGAAGAAACCTTTTCACCAGTTTCCATGGTTAAGTCCATTAGGATTATGCTGGCTATTGCTGCATACCATGATTATGAGTTATGGCAAATGGATGTAAAACTGCATTCCTTAACGGGAATTTGCAAGAGTAAGTGTATATGACACAACTTGAAGGTTTTTCATCCAAGGCCACTTCTAATAAGGTATGCAAGCTGCAAAAATCCATTTATGGACTAAAGCAAGCATCTCGGAGTTGGAACATTAGGTTTGATGAAACAATTAGAGAATTTGGTTTCATTAAGAATCCTGATGAACCATGTGTTTACAAGAAGGTAAACGAACATGCGGTGCTATATGTCGACGACATATTGCTCATAGGAAACGATGTACCTATGCTTCAGACCACCAAGGTTTGGCTCTCCAAATAATTCTCCATGAAGGATTTGGGAGAAGCAGCATATATTCTGGGAATTAAGATCTATAGAGATAGATTGAAAAGGCTGCTTGGATTGTCCCAATCCGTTTACATAGACAAGGTACTAAAGAGGTTTAGCATGGATATCTCCAAAAGATGTAACTTGCCTATGGTACATGGTGTACATTTCTCGAAAGAGATGTGTCCTAAAACTTATGAAGAAAGGACACGAATAGATAGGATTCCATATGCTTCGGCAATTGGATCTATCATGTACGCCATCTTGTGCACAAGGCCAGATGTATCGTACGCTCTGAGTGTCACGAGCAGATACGAAAGCAATCCTGGTGAATCTCACTGGACTGCTATGAAGAATATCCTCAAGTAATTGAGAAGAACTAAGGATATTTTCTTGGTCTATGGAGGGGCTGAACTCCTAATTAGGGGTTATACAGATGCTGGATTCCAAACTAATAAGGATGACAGTAAATCGCAGGGCGGTTATGTATTCACCTTAAATGGAGCTGCAGTTAATTGGAAAAGTTCTAAACAGACTACAACTGCAGATTCAACGACAGAGGCTGAATACATCTCCGAGTGTGAGGCAACGAAGGAGGCTATTTGGATTAAGAAGTTCATAACTGAACTTGGTATGGTTCCAAGCATTGTTGATCCAATACCACTTTACTGTGATAACAATGCAGCCATAGCGCAAGCTAAGGAACCACGGTCTCATCATAAATCCAAATATGTATTGCGGCAAGATCAGTTGATAAGAGATATAATTCAATGAGGTGATATAAGTATGGAAAGGGTACCCATAGAGGATAATATAGCTGATCTTTTCACTAAGGTTCTATCCCAGTAGAAACACAATCGTCACATGGAAGGACATAGGGTTAAGTACATGGGCGATTGGGTTTAGTGCTAGTGAGAGATTGTTGGTGTAAGCCTGCAAGCCAATCTAGTTGGGCTTGTAAGACACTATTTATATATTCATGTATGGCACATTATAGTTTATTAATTATAATTGAGGTATTTCTTTATCCATAAGTTTTGTTATAATTGTTATAAATCACTTGTGAAGATAAAGCCCATGAAACACAATGGCATTGCAAAGGAATTATAAGGAGTTACAATTATGAGGATCCTTATGCATCAATTTCATGTTCCTAAAACTGTTCCTGGTCATCGTATTGTCAAGACAGGGCATTTACAATGCTCAAAGACTGGCATAAGTTAAGCCTTCATGCACTTGATGCATGCAATCGGTCTCATAGGTTGAAAGTATAGAGATACTTGGAGATAACATATAGGTGCATGTTAGTTGAACAAGTACACTGAACATGACCTGCTATGAGAGTTCCATTTGGTATTTCACTCAAGTGTCCATGGAAAATACTCTCATGTGTCAATAGTGTAAGTAATCCTTTGACTTGTGACACCAGGTCATCTTGCATGTGAACTGTCATACTTAGATTTCATCACGAACGGGTCCCAATCATGAGATGCTTATAGTAGGGTGTTATTGGGTATGACATGAAGCATACGAAGATGAATGAGTGGTCCAGAGAGGATTCATCACCCCAAGTGATATGAGGGGACATATCTCACATGTATCTGGCTTATATTAACTTATGGAAGTCCTTAGCCAAGGCAATACTTAAGGAGTTAATATTAAAGCTGCAGATCTAATATGGAATGGGATTAAGAGTAGACACTGAACCATGCTCTTTCCTATCTTGGGATATTTGATGAAGGGATCGAATTACACAAACATATTGTACACGAAAGACTTGTTGAAGGTTGATGACTCTCTTGGCATTTTGGTGGTCATGATGCATTGCTAGATGCCACTCATGATCTATAAATATAAATAGGAAATTCTTAAATGAATTAATTATGTTTATTGCCAACATGTTAAGGGCCTAATTGGTCACACACAAAAGGTGATTAATGAAATTAAAATGAGATTGGGCCAGATTAAATATTCATTAAGTGTTGTGGGCTTATTGTGAATATTTAATAATATGTATAAGGGCTTTAGTGTAGTTAGTACAATAGTTGGCATACACTAAAACTGATTATATATATGCCTTATGTTGTTGCCGCCTCCCCTTAAGGAAGCTAACCCTGGAAATCGGTGCCTCTCACTCTCCCTAAGTGAGTTTCAGTCGAATAGCAAAAGCAAGACAGGAATTCGGTTCTTCTTGTTACTATTGGCTAACCAAGGTAGAGGAGGAAGGTTTCTCACAACCTAGACTACTAGCATCGTCTTGGCAAACATAATCTCAACCTTGTGAAGATTTTCGAGTCACCTGTGTGGATTACTGTTAGAGGCCGAACAATTGGACGGCTTTGGTTTGCGGCAAGCGGGCTTTGTGTGCAGGAACAAGAACATCAAGAATCTGTCTTGAGGTTTCGGCAATATCCATTACAGAGGTATGAGATTTTGATTGTTATTTATTCTTGACAGGATGATCGTTTTGAATTCATAAGCAGATCCATGGAGGGATTCGGTTTCTCTTTGTTTTTTGCTTTATTCCGCTGCGTTGTATATTTAACTTGTTGATTAAATTATACATTATCTCCGTTTGAGCATGAGCCGAATCCCAACAATGGAATGGTGCAACTGGCCTATACCTATAAATGATGCGAATGCTTCCTGACATGGTGCAGGTGCAAAGCTTAATAAAAAGATAAGTGCTTATGAATGATGCCAATGTCCTCGATTATTTTTCTCGACTTTGGGTTAGCCTTTCCAATTCATTTTTCCTCTTCAAATTAGAGTATATCATGAACACTCATGCCCTATAAGAGATCACTCCCTTTTCGATCTTCGGCTATCTTTTTGCCCCAGCAGTTTTCAAACTTTTATCAACAGAAGCTTGTTTGCCGAGTTCTATGTCTGGAAGTCAAGGTCAACCCTAGTAGTTCCATACCTTTGGGTTAGAAAAACCCTTGTCTCATGTCAACATAAAAAATGGTTATTTCAAAAAAAATTTGTTTGTTTTCCCTTTTTGAAAAAAAGTGCTCACTTAATGAAAATTTTTGAGCCAAAAATATTAACCCCACAGTGTGTGATTTACGAATTCCTTGAAGACTGATGATCACTATTAGGAATTTTTCTGAATGTCAATTTGGCTTTCTCAACTTGAATTGAAAAAGCTTGGTACAACAGGATTTTGGTTGATCCAAGAAAAGTTCACAACAAAAAATGTATGTCCCTTCTAGTCTCACAAATGGAACAGGTTTTATAAAACCCGATTTCCTTGAGAATCAAACAAATTCAACATTCTTTTAGTTTCCAAATCATGGCGTTTTGACAAGCGTCAAGATTGGCCGGGATATTCAAACTAGAAAGTTGATTTTGGAGGAAACAAATTCTCAGTTTTTGAAGTCAATCCTCCAAATGAGAGCTGACAATTTGGGAGGTTCAAGTATTTCTAGATGTTCCTCCTCTTTTGTGGCATCGGCACTAGTATAGATGGCATCAAAAATTCCCATTTTACTCTAGACGGCCCATTTTTGAGTTTTCGCCCTAGAGTCCCATCCTTTCCACTTTTTTTTAATTGTTCTACCATGCACTTGAGAATTCTAAATTCTTCCAAAGTGAAATGATAATTCGATGAGATGGGATCAAATCTGAAGAAAAACCCTTCAAGTTAAATATTCATGCTTGATCAAAATGGACTTTTAAAGCACGTAATGTAGGCATATAAATGACATGGAACATAAATGAATCACATGGCATGGCATGTGAATGGATGAAATGGCATGTGAATGAATGACATGGCATGTGAATAGCATGGCATAATCTAGATAACATGACATGTGAATGAATGACATGGCATATGAATGACATGGAAAATTCTTGATGACATGGCAAAAAACACAAAATGACATCATCACAAAATATTCATAATTATATCATGATCACATGCACACATCATTATTTGAAATGGATTATTCATGTGAGGAATCAAATAAATAGCATATGTCGGAAAATATTACTGTGCTTTTCGGCAAACCCGGCAAAGCTTGGAAAATAATTCTTTCATATGGCATTTACATGGTTCCGAGTAAAACGAAAACCATATGTTTCGAGTCCATAAACACGTGCGTTGAATAATTTCCTAATCTCCCAGGAAAACCTGGCAAAGATTGGGGACTAATTCTCACCAAATGTTTAGAAAACCGAAAAATATGTTTTTATGCCAAATTAAATAAAAACATTATTAAATATGCAATGCATGAAGATGTATTTCTTCCTTGAAGTAAGGACATCCATATACCTAAAAAGGTATGCGACTACCTTTGAAAGAGACTAAAATCGGATTTTCAAAATTGAAATACTTTGGGCTCGAATTAAAAAAAAATTGGAATTTTTTTGGTTGAAAAAGGCCTCATAGCCGAACCCCCATTTTAAAAGGCTCTATTTTTCCTAGTTTTGAAACTCGGGTTGATCACCCTTGACCAACTTTTATAAAATCAAATTTTATGATCTAAATGACATGGAAATTAACCTAAGATAGTAACCAATGTCTCAAATCAGCCATCTCTTTGTATCCTACCAAAAACAGAAAATCATTTGTTTTAAAAAAAAAAAAAAACCAAAACAAAACAAAACAATTTTGACTCCCAAAGGCAGTTTTGAAAATCTATTTTTTTGCCCTTAAAAAAAAAAATTCAGAAAAAATCTGTAAAAATTAGGGTAGACCTAGAACATGTTGATCTCTAAGGAAAAAATCAGCTTAGTTTTTGGACCAAGGGTACAAGACCAAATTTTTACCAAAATCAGAACAGTGAGTTAAAATCTGCTTTGTCAAAAACCATTTTTTCAACCATGATATAAAAATCTAAAAATCTTGAGAAAAAAAATACCACGACATCCTCTAAATGACTACTACATGTGGTAAAAAATCATTTTATTTTGACCATGGATGAGTAATGAAAATAAATCTCAAAGTCAGAATACCCAATCTAAACTATCACTTTTTCAACTAGTATAGACAAGGGGTTTTTGGCTTGAGGTCATTCGTTGATCTTGGCCAAAAACCTAGTTGAAATGTCATGAAATGCATGATTTTACAGCCCATAATCATATGATAATAGATCAATCATGAGTTAAAAATATGAACACAACCAATCAAGCAAGAAATATCAAGAAATAACAAGCACAAAAACATCCTCCAAGTTTTGGCTAATGCAAGAAAACATGTAAAAAGTTTTGTCAACTTGGTTATTTGATAAAGAATGAGGAATAAAGAATAGAAAACCTTTAAAATTTATTTTTTAAAACCTTTTTATTCAACAAAATGTTAACAAATCACATAGAAACAAAGACGAGAAAAAGAATCATAAAATCAAAGAAAAATATTAAAGAAGAAGAAGGGAAGTGATAGATACCTAGCTTTTGCTTTCCAAATCGAGCTCTCTTAATTTTTTTCCTCTCTTTTCTTTTTCTTCCCCCTTTTCTCTCAAGAGCCTTGTGAAAATCCCTTAGAAAAAAAAAAATGAATCCTCTCCCTTCCAAGAGCTGGCCAGCTGCCCCTTTATTTCTATAGAAAGGTTGCTTATTTTTTAAGCTGTGTCTCCTATCTCTACAAAATATCTAGGCCACTTGTCAAGATCATATGGCTCACTATTAAAATTCTTCCTAGGTGGCATTTTTATCCTACTTGGCATCATCTCATAGCCTTCACATGCTCTTCACATGGCTTTCACATGGCTTTGCAATTTGGAGGCCTCCTATTGGCTTAAAATGCCATGTAGGCAAAGTAGTGGAGAATCTTGTCCTTTTAAAAATGTCATTGTCGCAACCTAAAAAATAACATAACAATTCTCATCTCGAGACCTTGTTATTCGTTAGGCATGACATTAAAAAAACCAAGGAAAAGTCGACTTAATTCCTCTAGAAACACGAATGAAGATTTTGAAAATGACCTTGAAAAAGACATGGAGTCGCCACCAATCTTTTTTAGCTAGGTGTGATCGGCCACCTATTGAAACCGATTTTATAAAACATTTTAAAATCAATTAAAACATTTTTGAATCGAAGAATCGGGTTCGGGAAAATCGAAGATTTCAAGTCTGTGTTATAAACCAGAGAAAATCGAAGAATCGGGTTCGGGACTCACTCGTATAAAATGGTACCTTATTAATCATGTGTTATCTCAAGTCTCGGTAAAAAGTCGGATTTTAATTTAGTATTTCAAGTCAATTCCCAATTTAAAGAAAAATAATTCCATTTTTAATTGAAAATGATCCGGAATTTATTAATTCAAAATTTTCCTATATTCCCCAACAATCGTGGCAAAATATAGAAATTTTTATTAGCACGAAAATTTTTTCGAATCATTCTCGTTTTAAAGAAGATATTCCGTTATTAATGATAATTGATAACATCCTCCCCAGAAAACCCGACAGAGAACTCATGAATTATTTTAACTTGGAAATATCTTTATTTTATTGAAAATCATTATCTTTTTCAAAACATTTTAAAACATATGAATATGAAAATGTGGCACATGAATAAAATGACATAGCAAAGTCTAGATAATATAATACAACCTAAATGATGTGATATAATTTAAAAGGCATAGCATATCCTAAATGAAATGAAATATCCTAAGTATCATGATATTCTAAATGAAATGAATAAGATTTAAATGATATGGCAAATTTAAATGACATGGCATACTTTAAATGACATGGCATATTCTAGATAATTAAACCTAAATGGCATGGAATATAATCTAAGTGACATGAAATGACATGAAACATAAAATAATGCGATCATGGAATATGCATGAAAAAAAAATAATAATGCATGAATATAATATATGCTAAATGATGTGACAAAAATAAATAACTAAATAAAAAACATAGGACAACATGAAATATTCAAAACCATATAACAAACAATAACCATCATAAAAAGTGAATCAAAATAATAATAATACCATAGAAAAATATCATAGCAAAAATCACATATTAAATAAAATAAATGAACATGGACAATGCAATGCAATGCATGAAAATGTATTTTTCCTCTAAATAAAGAAATCCGTATATCTAAAAAGATATCCGGCTACCTTAGGAAAATATCTCAAATTAAATTTTATAAAAAAAACTTTGTGATTGTTCAAAAACAATTTTGAAGAAAAACTTGAATGAAAATTAAAACCTCTACCAAACCCTTTTAAAATGGCGCTAATTTCCTAAGTTTAAAATCCCGGACTTGACCACCCTTAGCCCGAGATTTATAAAATCATTTTTAAAGTTTAAAAAGACTTAGAAACTATCCTAAGACAGTAGCTAAAGCTTCTAACCAACCCCCTCTAAATGCCTTAGCCAAATTCAACAATTGTTTTTCTTTTGAATTCAAATCTGCCTTTACTATCCCATTTTGATACATGATTTTTTAACCTATTTTTAAAAATTCAAACAAATCTAAAAAAAAATTTGGAGACTCAGAACATGTAAAATTACATGATAAAAAATTGGCTTAATTTTCTGATTAAAGATGATAGCCCCGAAAAATCGGGAAAGTATGAGTACTAGATGAAATATTGTTCTACCAAAACACATTTTTTTGCCTTTGATAAAATCATTTAAAAATAAAAGTAAAATTGTTGGAGATCATCCTAAAGACCTACAAACAGTAGATAAAACATTTAAAAACCTTTGACAAAAATTGGCTAAGTAAAAAAAATCACAAAGGTAGAATAATCAATTTGACAACCCTTTAATTTTCCACAAGTATGCTCAAGTGAGCATGACTTTGAGCCATTGATTGTCCTAAGTCATAAATCATGTGGCATGACATGAAATGCATGAAAATACAGCAAAGTGAATGCATGAAATGCATGGTTTAAAGCCTAAGTGATATGGAAAATGCATGGCATAAATAACCTAAATGCCTAGCATAAGTTTGCATGGCAATAAATGCTATCCTAACTTAACATGCATGAACTAGTGTCCAAATGACATGGCAAATGACATTAAAAATAATGAAAATGGCCTAGTGCCTAAATGACATGGGAAATGACATGGTATATGAAAATAGCCTAATGTCTAAATGTCATGGAAAAATAACATGGCATATGACATGTAAAATGACATAGAATAATAAAATGACCTAAACTTAAATGAAATCTAATAATAAAAATGTCCTAAGGCTAAATGACATGTGAAATGGCATGGCATATGAAAATGGCCTAATGTCTAAATGTCATGGAAAAATAACATGGCATATGAAAATGGCCTAATGCTTAAAGAAAATGCACATGGCCGAGGAACCAAAGTGTTGTGAGAAATGTCATGTAAAATGACCTAACTAAATGCTATGGAAGATGATATGAGAAATGGAAATGGCCTAAACTATATGACAATAGCCCCAAGATGCAAAAATATGACATAAGTCAAAAGCACAAGATGGTTAGCAAGAATATAAATATAGATAAAAATAAACAATAATAGAAATAAGCAAGTTAAAGTAAGCAAATAAATAAAAAAGAGATGAGCTCCATGGTTGGTACATTGGACAAAGCCCCCCTAACCATTATCTCTTGATTTTAATCAAGGTCATGAAGCTTTTTCAAGCTCAAAATCATAAAAAATAACTAAGGTAAGAAAAAATATGGATATAAGCTCCATGGTTGGTATATTGGACAAAGCCCACCCTAACCATTATCACTTGATTTTCATCAAGATCATGAAGCCTAACCATTGTTTTATTTTATTTTTTTGTGAAAAGCAAGAACAACAAGAAAGATGTAAAAAAAAAATGGTAGGAAATCACTTGGAACACAAGAAATAAAGCATGAGGAAGAAGAAGAAGGAAAAATGTAGTAGCAATGGTAGAATGGCTACCTTAACAAAAGCTTTTCTTCCTTTCTTTCAAAAACCTTTTTTTTTCTCAATTAGCTACTGGCTTCCAGCCTTCAACTTTGTGAAAACATTGATCAGCCCCCTCCCCTAATGACTTGGCCTAATGGCATGCCCACCATTGGATGATTTTTGCACTTTTTCTCTTCCAATTTTGGCCCTTAGATTAAGATATTTTCATGACAACATAAAAGTGTCATCTTTCCAATTGATAGCAGCCCTTAAGATGTGTACTCAGCCCTTGTAATAACCTCAGCCCTTAGATGCAAATGAGGACCAATCCCATGCACTCCCTTGCTTGGCCCTTTGAGTGCCTACCCTTGGATGAGTTGTGCTCTTCCATTCTTGGCCATTGGATGAGGATTCTTTCATGACAACATAAAAATGTCATCTTGGCATTTAATCCCAGCCTTTTACATGTGTACTCAGCCCTTGTACATGGCCTAAGCCATTGGATGAAAAGGAACAATCTCATGCACTTCCTTGCTTGGCCGAATGGATGTCTAACTTTGGATGAGTTGTTCTCTTCCATTCTTGGCCATTAGATGAGGGTTCTTTCATGAAAAATAAAAATTTCTTCTTGGCATTTAATCTTGGCCATTGAATGGTGTATTCAACTTTTCTACAAGGCACCTAAGTCATTGGATGAAGGGGGACCATTTGCAAGGTACTAGTGGTAGCATGTGAGCTTGATAGTGACTCAGGAATTAAATTGACCAAGCTTCCTTCTTCTCCTATGCTGGCTGATCAAAGGAGGTAAAATGACCTTTTTGACCCCCGAACCTAAATAAATAGTAAACGGACTCCAAATTCAAATTTTTATTTTTAAATACTTTCAAAATAATAAAAAAATTGAATTTTGAAAGTTTTCAAAATTTTCTGAGTCCATTTGCTATTTATTTTGGATTTATTTCCAAATTGCCCCTTAATGCACCCGAACTTTTGTCATTTTGTAAACGAGCTCCGAATCCAGATTTTTCTTCACCAATCTCTTCCAAATAATTTAAAAGTGTGATCTAGAAGTTTTCAATATTTTTGGAACTCATTTGCTATTTTTTCGGGATTTATCTGCTTGAATTTTTGCATAGGGGACCCAAGATTTGGCCATTTTGCAAACGAACTTCGAATCCATATTTTCTATCTCCAATCTCTTCAAAAATGTTAAGAATCAGATCTGCAAATTTTCAAAATTTTTGGAGCTCATTTACTATTTTTTCGAGATTTATCCTTTTGAATTTCTGCATAGTAGACCCGGGATTTGGCCATCTTGCAAACGAACTCCGAATCAAGATTTTCTTTTGTCGATCTCTTCAAAATGATTTAAGAATGAGATATGCAAATTTTTAAAATTTTTGGAGTTCATTTACTATTTTTCCCAAATTTTCCAATTTTGCCCTTTTACCTCCAAAGCCCGGTTTTGCTCAAAACAAGTCTGATTTTCAGATTTTCTTCAAACTGAGCCTTGGGCTATCCTTGTTTAATCACTCCTCATCAATTAGGGTCTTTAGTCTTACTGAATCAGGCCATTTCTGTAATTCTTCCAAATTTCACCAAAATTCACCAAAAATCCTAATTCTCGGTTTTCTTTCGAATTGACTTTTCTTTTAGTTTTTCTTTCAAGTAGCTTCTCCATTACCCGTAGTCAGTGCTTATCTTTCATTTGGAACCTTCAATTTCGAACAATTTGATTGTTCAAGCACTTTTCCCCAAATTTCCTGAACTATGGTTTCTTTTCTACTGAAATTTCGTAACCCAACTTCCGACCTCAATATCTTTCAATGTAGACCTTGTTTATCAAAATTCTTTCACCATCTTCCAATTGAAATTCAAATCTTGATTTTGAAAGTGGGTTGACTTTTTTAGTAGTTGACTTTTCTAGGGTTGACTTTTTCAAGTTTGATTTTTTCTTTATACTTTCTTAAACTAAGTCACGGAGTACCACCTGCAGGATGAGAAAAGTCTTTTTGCATTCTAAAACAACAGTTTAGGAAGAAAACATACCTGTTTTAATGATCCGAACAATATTAGGTGTCTACAGCTGCCCCTCTTTGGCTATTGCTTAGAATCAGGAATCAGACAAAGATAAACAAACACTAATTTTGTTCAATTAGTGACATCACATGTGAAGAAAAGGGAAAAGGGTTTCATTCATTACCATTTTTCATTTTTTTTCATTTTCCATTTTTTCATTTTTTCATTTTTTTTTTGAAATAACTGTAAATAGAAGATTTTGTCCTTAAATTGAATTCCCTGATTAATCAAGGCTCGACCCGACGTAAGGAAACGGGTTCGATTTGCAAGAGATGAAAAAACCTTGACGATGGTCTCGGAGTCTTATCCTGTCTTGTGCTAACCTTATTGGCATGGGTGAAACCGAAAATTGAAAAAGATCTGGATGAAACCAAGGATTGAAATGACATGGGTAAAACCAGAAATTTGAAAAATATCTTGATGAAACCAGAAATTGAAAAGCATGGGTGAAACCAGATATTTGAAAATGATCTGGATGGAAGCAAAAATTGAAAAGCATGGGTGAAGCCAGAAATTTGAAAAATATCTGGATGAAACCAAAAATTGAAAAGCATGGGTGAAACCAGAAAATTGAAAAAATGATCTGGATGAAACCAGAAATTGAAAAACATGGGTGAAACCAAAAATTTGAAAAAGATCTGATGAAACCAGAGAATAAAAAGGCATGGGCGAAACCAGAAATTTGAAAAAGATCTGGATGAAACCAGAAATTGAAAAGCATGGGTGAAACCAGAAATTTGAAAAAGATCTGGATGAAACCAGTGAATAAAAAGGCATGGGTGAAACCAGAAATTTGAAAAAGATCTGGATGAAACCAGAAATTGAAAAGCATGGGTGAAACCAGAAAATTGAAAAATGATCTGGATAAAACCAGAAATTGAAAAGCATTGGTGAAACCAGAAATTGAAAAAGATCTGGATGAAACCAGAGATTAAAAAGGCATGGGTTAAACCAGAAATTTGAAAATGATCTGGATGGAACCAGAAATTGAAAAGCATGGGTGAAACCAGAAATTTGAAAAAGATCTGGATGAAACCATAAATTGGAAAGCATGGGTGAAACCATAAATTTGAAAAAGATATGGATGAAACTAGAGAATAAAAAGGCATAGGTGAAACCAGGAAACTGAAAAAGATCTGGATGAAACCAGAAATTGAAATGGCCTGGAAATTAACCTTAAAGATTTGAGAGAGTATGCAAACGCTTGATGGTGTAAATGCAAATGTCTTAGATTGATGCAAATGCTTCTTGAAATGATACAGATGTCTTGGATTGATGCAAATGCTTCTAATTGCTTATGCAAATGTCTTGGATTGATTAAGTTCATGTAAGTGGTTCATGAGTGGTGTAATTGCAGCTACAATGGAGATGCAATGATCCTAGAAATGATGCACTTGCTTGAGATGATGCGAATGCAAATATCTATGAAGGATGTACTTGTAAAGGTTGAATGCAGATGCTCATGGAATAGTGCAAATGCAAATATCCATGAATGATGCAAATGCTTGCTGACACGGTGCAGATGCAAAGCTTAATAGAGAGATGAATGTTCATGAATGATGCAAATGCCCTCTATCATTTTTCTAGACTTTGGCTTAGCCTTCCCATTCATTTTTCCTCTTCAAATCAGAGTATATCTTCAACTCCTTTTTCAATCTTTGGCTATTCTTTTTGCCCCAACAGTTTTCAAACTCTTATCAACAGAAATCTGCTTGCTGAGTTTTATTTCTTCTTCTCATATTTGGAAGACAAGGTTATCCCTAGTAATTCCACACCTTTGGATTAGAAAAACTCTTATCTCATGTCAACATAAAAAATGGGTATTTCAAAAATATTTATATTTTCACTTTCTGAAAAACAATTTTGCTTATTTAATGAAAACTTATGAGTCAAAAATTTTAACCCCACAGTGTGTAATGTACAAATCTTTTTGATGACTGATGATCACTATTAGAAATTTTCCTAAGTGTCAATTTGGGTTTTTGAACTTGAATTGACAAGGCTTGGTACAACATGATTTTGGTTTTTCCAGGAAAACTTCACATAAAAATGTATGTCCCTTCTAGGCTCATAAATGGAACAGATTTTATAAATCATGAATTCATTGAGAACCAAACAAATTCAACATTCTTTTAGTTTCCATATCAAGGTATTTTGACAAGCATCAAGATTGGCTGGGATGTTTAAACTGGAAAGTTGATTTTGGAGAAAAAAAAGTTTTAGTTTTTGAAATCAATCATCCAAATGAGAGTTGACAATTTGGGAGGTTTAGGAATTCCTAGATGTTCCTCGATGACCACCTCTTTAAGATGATCTTCTCTTTTGTGGTATCGGCACTATCATAGATGGCATCGAAAATTCCCATTTTACTCTAGACCGCTCGTTTTTGGGTTTTCGCCCTAGAGTACCATTCTCTCCAATTTTTTTCTTTTTTCCTTTTTTCATTGTTTTACCATGCATTTGAGAATTCTAAATTCTTCCTTAGTGAAATGATAATTCGATGAGATAGGATAAAATCTGAGGAAAAAACCCTTCAAGTTAAATATTCATGCTTGATCAAAATGGACTTTTAAAGCATGTAACGTAGGCCATGGCTCAGGGTTCAGAAAGAAAGGATAAATAGGCCCAAAATATGTGTTTGAGGATAATCGGATCAAGGATCATTTCTTGAGGAGGATTCTCTTTGAAACATTTATCCCTTTTTGGACTTTTCATTCTTTTTTGACTTTTTGCTCTTTTTCTTCCTTGCTTTTGGCTTTCATTTGCCATACTTTTTCACATTTTTTCTTGGCTTTTGTTTTGTTCTTGGCTTCCATTTCGCCATCTTTTCCTTTTCCTTTTTTCTTTCTTTGACAAAGTGAGCCTGTATTTATTCGGGGCTCCATTTGCTTTGTATCTATCTTTGAGCTAGGACTCATTTTTTCGTGATCTTTGAGAAGATCTTTCCTCGCATTTGCCCCCCAGTGTAGAGGGTGATCCTTGATAAGGGTTCAAAGAAGAAAGAATTCTTTTGGCTCAAAAGGGGTGACTATGGATTTTTTTTTTTTGCGAAATGGAGATGAAAGATGCTTATTTCTCATATCAAGCACGAATATTCACGTTGAAAAGCAATCCTCATGGGAAGTAGATAATCAGAATTTCATTTTGCACTTTGGACTCATCCGAATTCTCATATGCATGATATCACAAATTTTCTTTTTTCTTTTTCTGTTTTTTTTTATCGCATGCCCCAATGATTCATGCGTTAGTTCTATCCTTTTTCACCATGTATCCATCATTTCCACATATGATGCCCCAATTTGATTAACCATGAGAATTTGTATCATTACGAGGAACATCGCAAGTCTAAGTCTGTACTAAAAAGAATAAGTTTCAATCTTGGGTTTGTTTGAAGTGAATAAGGAAAATATGACCCAAAAACGAGTTTTCTCTGGTACATGGGATAATCTAGTTTAATCATTGTGCCCCAGGGTGTCAATCATGAAGTGATGTTTGGGCAATTAGTGTTTTGTGGTTATTGGGAAAGGCATGAATGGCTTTGGCACCACCTTGACACACATCGAATTATGAAGATCAAGATTCTTGAAAGAATGTTTCATTTATTTGAATTTCAAGGAGTTCGAAATTTTTTCAAAAAGTTCGTTCCTTTTTTCATAACCTAGACTAGGATTTACATCTTTGCTTATTCTGCAATGAAAATGGTTTATGAAGTTTAATCATTCATATTCCTTGAAGCATTAGGTCTTTCAAGTGATCTTAGTTTTAGGGATTCAGACATATGGAATCCCCAAAAGAGGGAAGGTATTGGATCATTTCTAACAATGATCATCAATATTCTCGAGACTATCCATTATCAGAACCTCCTTAATGCTTGTTTTTGCACATTCAAATTATTGTTAAAACACAACAAACATAAAAACATTCAAAATTCATTTATTTCATAGGGATGTTAACATAAGACAAGTGTTTTCATCATGAGGTATGAAACTAAATGCATAAAAACTTCCCCTTGACATGTTCTCCCTAATTCAAACTGGCTACTCCTCGGTACTCTTTTCGACCTTTCCATATTTTTCCCCTATTATGACATCCACAATGGTCTCATCATTCCCATTCAGTAGATTCTCCATGCTGTCTGACCTTTATTTCTTCCCCACATCTAACTGCCCTTTATTGATGAGTGCTTGAACCTTTCGTTTCAGACATAGGCAATTTTTCATGGAATGTCCCCAAATCCCAGAATGATAATCATAATATGCATTCTCGTCATACCAGCTCGGATATGGAGGTTGGATAGGCTCCACTGGAACTTTAATGAGGAGTTGCTCTTCAACCAACTGGGGCAATAGTTCAGAGTAAGACATGGGGAGTGGCTCAAACTGATCTCTTTTTCGGATATTCTTTTATTTCCTCTGACTGACAAAAGGTTGAAAATTTACTGGATTCTGAGAGGCCATTGGGTATAAGTATGAACCCTGGGGTACATAGTTCATAGAAGGACAGGGTGGTTGGTATGATGTAGCCAGAATATACGAGGCAAAGTCTCCCATGGCTTGGACATCTTCCTCTTTCTTTTTGGGCATCCTGTTTCTCTTTGCATTAAATGTTTTACCACCTTCGAGTTTCCCAACGTTGATAGCATTTTCAATCATTTCCCCGGAGATTACCATATCCAAAAACAAATTCGTGGTGTTGCCAACAAGTCTATTATAGTATGGGGCCTGTAATGTATTCATAAAAAGGACAGTGGTTTTCTTCTGAGTTAAGGGCGGTTGTACTTGGGTAGCATGTTCTCTGAGCATACTCTTTGAAGCTCTCAGTAACCTTTTTCTCCAGATTTTGCAAGGTGAGACAGTCAGGTGTCATGTCGGTCACATGCTTGTACTGGTTTAGAAAAGCCCTGGCCAAATCATTCCAAGAGCAAATCTGATCCTTGCTCAACTGACTATACCACCTAAGTGCAGACTCGCTGAGGCTATCCTGAAAGCAGTGAATCAAAAGCTTATCATTATCTATGTGACTTGCCATCTTTCAGCAGAACATGGTGATGTGGGTTAATGGATCAGTCGTCTCGTCATATTTCATAAAGTCAGGGACCTTGAATTTAGGAGGAATGACTAAATTGAGGACCAAGCATCGTTCGTTCACATCCACACTCCCGAATACATCTGTATTTTCTATTGGCCGAAGCCTTTCATCTAGCAACTGATATTTCCCTTGGGAATCTTCCAACTCAGCCTCATTCGACTCAACCATCTCCAGTTTTGCTTGTTTAGCTGGATCATATAAATTCAGAATGTTGCTGGGATTATCTGTATTCTGGCCATTTAACATCATGACCTCACTCTGACCCTCTTGTGCCTCTAACCCTTCTCTGGCAGCCAAGTTTTCAGTGTATCCCTTTCCCTTGATTACGGCGGACATCATCTCCATCAATTTAGTTATCTGACCTTTAGATTCTGCTTGAGACTTTGCCAGCTGCTCTCGCAATTCTTCATGTGCCCATTCCATTCTTTCCATTCAGGCAGCTTGTTCATTCTCTATAGCTCTAGCCTGTATTAAAAGGGTACTCAGTACTTCTTATACCTCTGATTTGAAATGGAAATTCTTTCAAAGACTCTTAAAGCCAAGCCAACTTCTGTTTTATTCCCCCCAAACGTATGTCATGATGAAGGATCCATGAATGCAATTTGATGCCCGTGAAACATAAACAATGTGATGTATGGACATGTATAGTGGAAACATGCTGACCATGTATGTAATAAATGCAATCATGATGCCAACGTGTTGCAAGCAAAGAATAAATAAATCAATGCATGGATATATGCAATGAATGACCATGTATATTTCAGTGTATTTCCCAATGAATGATCATATACACTATGAATGCAACACAATGTCAATTATGATGTATGTAAACAATGAATGATTGACACAGAGTATATACAAAGAAAATCATGTTGACCATGTATGTAATAAATGTATCCTGATGTTAATATGACAGATTAATGCATGAGTATATCATGATAACTATGTATGCCATGGATGTAATCTAATGCCAACATGATGCATTTAAAGAATAAATAAATTGATACACAGGTATATACAAATAATGACCATGCATGTCATAAATGTATTTACAATGAATGGCCATGCATGCTATAACTGTAACATGATGTCAAAATGATACATGTAAAGAATAAATGAATTAACACAAAGGTATATACAATGACCAATGATTTCACGAAATTGGTGGGACCAAATTTTGATTATTCAAAAGTCTCACTATGCAAAATTTGCCTCCAAATTTAATCTATGATTTTTTTTAAACATGTTTTCTCTATGAAAAACCAAACATATTATTTTCAAAAGAATTTTGGGGTAGTGGATCCTACTATGGTACAATATGCAAATGTTCATGTAACACTATCGATTTATGAAATCATCAAATGAGATTATTACCAACTGTTTATTGCAAAGAATGATATCAAAAATAAAACCATGAATGTACATGCTCTATTCGCACATGCATGAAATGTGCAAAATGCAAAAATGTTTGAAAAAGAATGTTTTGATATTTTCAATTTTAAAAAGCTAGTGAACACTTGCCCCAATATTATCAACTCATCTAGGTATCATGATGCCTTCAGAGCGGATATTAAACTTATTACGGGCGATGTACGTACATCGTTGCCCGATCTACAACCCTTATTCAGAGTGTAAAATAGGTAACAAAAGGTTTAGAAATGTCCCTCCATGTGTTCCTATCTTCGGTGTATCTAATGAAAATCCGGCATGGCTTCACCTAGGTTCACTATATGAGGGTGAATCGGTTCTAAAGGCCCCAAATTGCTCCTCACTGTCGCCGGTGAAGGCTAGTAAGGCACCCCGATAAAAGCGGGTTCAATTCGTTAGAGTATATTTTCCTAAGCCCATACGGAGGATCATCACGAAGGCATTAGGTACTTTATACTCCGGAAATGTTTCACTAGCCCATACGGAGGACCATCACGAAGGCATAGTTACTTTACTCCCACTTAAAAGGCCGAAACCTGGGTAGAGAGTTCATGTTATGCAAATACAAATGTAGTGTGTGCCGAGGAACAACAAACCTTTCACCACCTATTCTACACCCCTTATCCTAAATACCCCAACAATTTATTAAAACAACGATCAAGAATAGTGTAACGCATTAACCAACAACCAATAGTAATATACAACATTAAGTAACTATAAAACAATAATAAAATGCATGTGAATGAATATGAACATATTTAAAACATTTTATTACTTTCAAAATTCTCCTTTATTTTAAAAAATGTGGGAATTAAAATTAAATACCAATTAAACCAACAAAACCGAGACTTTGATAACACACGACTAATTCTAGGCCTGACTCTCTAATATTCCCCAGCGAAGTCGTCAAGCTATCGCAACCAAAAAAAATAACAACAACGAGTCTCATCGTGAGACCTTGTTATTCGTTAGGCGTAACATTAAAAAAATCGAGGAAAAGTCGACTTAGTTCCTCTAGAAACACGAATGAAGGTTTTGAAATGACCTTGAAAAGACATGGAGTTACCATCAATCTTTTTTAGCTAGGTGTGATCGGCCACCTATTAAAACTGGTTTTATAAAACATTTTAAAATCAATTAAAACATTTTTAAAACCAATTTCAAGTCTGCGTTATAAACCAGAGAAAATCGAAGAATCGGGTTTGGGATTCGGTTACGTGCGGGTTAGGATTAGCACCCCCACAACGCCCGTATAAAACAGTACCTTATTAATCATGTGTTATCTCAAGTCTCAATAAAAAGTTGGTTTTTAATTTAGTATTTCAAGTCAATTCCCAATTTAAAGAAAAATAATTCCATTTTTAATTGAAAATGATCCGGAATTTATTAATTCAAAATTTTCCTATATTCCCCAACAATCGTGGAAAAATATATAAATTTTTATAAGCACGAAAAATTTTCCGAATCATTCTCGTTTTAAAAAAGATATTCCGTTATTAATGATAATTGATGACAACCTCCCCAGCAAACCCGGTAGAGAACTCATGAATTATTTTAACTTGGGAATATCTTTATTTTATTAAAAATCATTATCTTTTTCAAAACATTTTAAAACATATGAATATGAAAATGTGGCACATGAATAAAATAACATAGCAAAGTCTAGATAATATAATGCAACCTAAATGATGTGATATAATTTAAAAGGCATAGCATATCCTAAGTGAAATGAAATATACTAAGTATCATGATATTCCAAATGAAATGAATAAGATTTAAATGATATGGCAAATTTAAATGACATGGCATACTTTAAATGACATGGCATATTCTAGATAATTAAACCTAAATGGCATGGAATATAATCTAAGTGACATGAAATGACATGAAACATAAAATAATGCGATCATGGAATATGCATGAAAATAAAAATAATAATGCATGAATATAATATATGCTAAATGATGTGACAAAAATAAATGACTAAATAAAAAACATAGGATAACATGAAATATTCAAAACCATATAACAAACAATAACCATCATAAAAAGTGAATCAAAATAATAATAATAATACCATAGAAAAATATCATAGCAAAAATCACATATTAAATAAAATGCATGAACATGGAAAATGCAATGCATGAAAATGTATTTTTTCCTCTAAATAAAGAAATCTGTATATCTAAAAAGATATCCGGATACCTTAGGAAAATATTTCAAATTAAATTTTCTAAAAAAAAAACTTTGTGCTTGTTCGAAAACAATTTTGAAGAAAAACTTGAATGAAGATTAAAACCCCTACAAAACCCTTTTAAAATGGCTCTAATTTCCTAAGTTTAAAATCCCGGACTTGACCACCCATAATCTGAAATTTATAAAATCATTTTTAAAGTTTAAAAAGACTTAGAAACTATCCTAAGACAGTAGCTAAAACTTCTAACCAAACCCCTCTAAATGCCTTAGCCAAATTCAACAATTGTTTTTCTTTTAAATTCAAATCTGCCTTTACTATCCCGTTTTGATACATGATTTTTTAACCTATTTTTAAAAATTAAAAAACATCTAAAACAAATACTGGAGACTTAGAACATGTAAAACTACACGAGAAAAAATTGGCTTAATTTTCTGATTAAAGATGACTGCCCAGAAAAATCAGGAAAGTAGGAGTACTAGATGAAAAACTGTTTTGCCAAAACACATTTTTGCCTTTGATAAAATCATTAAAAAACCAAAGTAAAATTGTTGGATCATCCTAAAGACCTACAAACAGTAGCTAAAACATTTAAAAATCTTGGAAAAAAATTGGCTAAGTAAAAAAAATCACAAAGGTAGAATAATCAATTTGACAACCCTTTAATTTTCCACAAGTATGCTCAAGTGAGCATGACTTTGAGCCATTGATTGGCCTAAGTCATAAATCATGTGGCATGACATGAAATGCATGAAATTACAGCAAAGTGAATGCATGAAATGCATGGTTTAAAGCCTAAGTGATTTGGAAAATGCATGGCATAAATAACCTAAATGCCTAGCATGAGTTTGCATGGCAATAAAAGCTATCCTAACTTAACATGCATGAACTACTGTCTAAATGACATGGCAAATGACATTAAAAATAATGAAAATGGCCTAGTGCCTAAATGACATGGCATATGAAAATGGCCTAATGTCTAAATGTCATGGAAAAATAACATGGCATATGACATGTAAAATGACATAGAATAATAAAATGACCTAAACTTAAATGACATCTAATAATAAAAATGGCCTAAGGCTAAATGACATGTGAAATGGCATGGCATATGAAAATGGCATAATGTCTAAATGTCATGGAAAAATAACATGGTATATGAAAATGGCCTAACGCTTAAAGAAAATGCACATGGCCGAGGAACCAAAGTGTTGTGAGAAATGTCTTGTAAAATGACCTAACTAAATGCTATGGAAGATGATATGAGAAACAGAAATGGCCTAAACTATATAAAAATAGCCCAAAGATGCAAAAATATGACATAATTCAAAAGAACAAGATGGTTAGCAAGAATATAAATATACATAAAGATAAACAATAATAGAAATAAGCAAGTTAAAGTTAGCAAATAAATAACAAAGAGATGAGCTGAATGGTTGGTACATTGGACAAAGCCCCCCTAACAATTATCTCTTGATTTTCATCAAGGTCATGAAGCTTTTTCAATCTCAAAATCATAAAAAATAACTAAGGTAAGAAAAAAAATATGGAGATGAGCTCCATGGTTGGTATATTGGACAAAGCCCACCCTAACCATTATCACTTGATTTTCATCAAGATCATGAAGCCTAACCATTGTTTTTTCTTTTTTTGAAAAGCAAGAACAACAAGAAAGATGTAAAAAAATGGTAGGAAATCACATGGAAAACAAGAAATAAAGCATGACGAAGAAGAAGAAAAAATGTTGTAGCAATTGTAGAATGGCTACCTTAACAAAAGATTTTCTTCCTTTCTTTCAAAATCCTTTTTTTTCTCAATTAGCTACTGACTTCCAGCCTTCAAACTTGGGAAAAAACTGATCAGTCCCCTCCCCTAATGAATTTGCCTAATAGCATGCCCACCATTAGATGATTTTTGCACTTTTTCTCCTTCAATTTTGGCCCTTGGATTAAAACACTTTCATGACAACATAAAAGTGTCATCTTGCCAATTGATAGCAGCCCTTAAGATGAGTACTCAGCCCTTGTAATAACCTCAGCCCTTAGATGAAAATGAGGACCAATCCCATGCACTCCCTTGCTTGGCCCTTTAAGTGCCTACCCTCGGATGAGTTGTACTCTTCTATTCTTGGCCATTGGATGAGGATTCTTTCATGAAAACATACAAATGTCATCTTGGCATTTAATCCCAGCCCTTTGCATGTGTACTCAGCCCTTGTACATGGCCTAAGCCATTGGATGAAAAAGAACAATCCCATGCACTTCCTTGCTTGGCCGAATGGATGTCCACCTTTGGATGAGTTGTGCTCTTCCATTCTTGGCCATTAGATGAGGGTTCTTTCATGAAAAATAAAAATTTCATCTTGGCATTTAATATTGGCCATTGAATGGTGTATTCAACTTTTCTACAAGGCACCTAAGCCATTGGATGAAGGGGGGACCATTTGTAAGGTACTAGTGGTAGCATGTGAGCTTGATAGTGACTAAGGAATTAAATTGATCAAGCTTCCTTCTTCTCCTCTATGCTGGCTGATCAAAGGAGGTAAAATTCCATCAATTCCTTCTTCTTTCATATTTTTCTTAATTACAAATTTGCCTTTTTCGATTTCTTCGATAAAATGACCTTTTTGACCCCCGAACCTAAATAAATAGCAAATGGACTCCAAATTCAAATTTTATTTTTTCAATACTTCCAAATTAATAAAAAAATTGAGTTCTGAAAGTTTCTAAAATTTTTCGAGTCCATTTGCTATTTATTTCGGATTTATTTCCAAAATTGCCCCTTAATGCACCTGAACTTTTGTCATTTTGTAAACGAGCTCCGAATCCAAATTTTTCTTCAACAATCTCTTCCAAATAATTTAAAAGTGTGATTTGGAAGTTTTCAATATCTTTGGAGCTCATTTGCTATTTTTTCGAGATTTATCTGCTTGAATTTTTGCATAGGGGACTCGGGATTTGGCCATTTTGCAAACGAACTCCGAATCCATATTTTCTTTTTCAAATCTCTTCCAAATAATTTAATAGTGAGATCTGCAAATTGTTAGAATTTTTGGAGCTCATTTACTATTTTTCATGGATTTATCCTTTTGAATTTCTGCATAATGGACACGGGATTTGGCCATCTTGTAAACGAACTCTGAATCAAGATTTTCTTTCGTCGATCCCTTTGAACTGATTTAAGAATAAGATCTGCAAATTTTCAAAATTTTTGGAGTTCATTTGCTATTTTTCCCAAATTTCCCAATTTTGCCCTTTTGCCTCCGAAGCCCGGTTTTGCTCAAAACAAGTCTGATTTTCAGATTTTCATCAGCCTGAGCCTTGGGCTATCCTTGTTTAATCACTCCTCATCAATTAGGGGCTTTAGTCATACCAAATCGGGCCATTTCTCTAATTCTTCCAAATTTCACCGAAATCCACCAAAAACCCTAATTCTTGGTTTTCTTTCGAATTGACTTTTCTTTCAGTTTTTCTTTCAAGTAGCTTCTCCATTACCCGTAGTCAGTGCTTATCTTTCATTTGGAACCTTCAATTTCGAACAATTTGATCGTTCAAGCACTTTTCCCCAAATTTTTTGAACTAGGGTTTCCATTCTACTGAAATTCCGTAACCCAACTTTCGACCTCCATATCTTTCAATGTAGACCTCGGATTATCAAAATTCTTTCACCATCTTTCAATTGAAATTCAAATCTTGATTTTGAAAGTGGGTTGACTTTTTTAGTAGTTGACTTTTCCAGGGTTGACTTTTCAAGTTTGACTTTTCTGTGTACTTTCTTAAACTAAGTCACGGAGTACCACGTGCAGGATGAGAAAAGTCTTTTTGCATTCTAAAACAATAGTTTAGAAAGAAAACATACCTGTTTTAGTGGTCCGAACAAAATTAGGTTTCTACAGTCATCTTGCTTTTCAACCTTGGCCATTTGATTCATGATGATCACACCCCTCTTTAATCAGCAGCTGACCGAAAATGGCCTGGAAATTTCCAGACCATTCCTCTTTTTTTTATTTGCAAAATGGCCCTTTTCGGTTTCTTCGATAAAATTGTATTTTGGCCCCAAAACTTATTTTAATTGCAAATGGACACCAATTTTTTATTTTTCTTTCCCAATTCATCCAACCCAATATAAAACTTAGTTCTGGAGGTTTTCACATTTTTTCGAGCTCATTCTCTATTTTTCCTGGATTTTTCTCTAACGTTTCGGTTTAGTGCCTCCTAAACTTTGTCTTTTTCATTTGAGTTCGGATTCCGGATTTTTCTTCTCCAATACCTTCCAAAAAATATAAAACTCAGATCTGGAGGTTTTCATAAATTTCCGAGCTCGTTTCCTATTTTTCTCGGAATTTTCTCTTGGAATTTCGGGTTAGTGCACCCGAACTTTGCCTTTTTCCATTTGAGCTCCGATTCTGGATTTTTCTTGTCCAATCCCTTCAAAAAAATTATAAAACTCAGATCTGAAAGTTTTCATAATTTTTCGAGTTCGTTTTTTAGTTTTCCCGAAATTTTCTCTTGGAATTTCGGGTTAGTGCACCCGAACTTTGCTTTTTTTCATTTGAGCTCCGATTTAGGATTTTTCTTCTCCAATGCCTTCCATCAAGTATAAAATTCAGATCTATAAGTTTTCATAATTTTTCGAGCTCGGATTCTAACTTTCCCAGATTTTCCAAGATTACCTTTTAACCCCGAAACTTCAGTTTTACTCAAAACGGGTCCGATTTCCAAAATTTCTTTTTTCACTGCCTTTGTAATATATTGAATTGGAGTTGGTCCGAAAATGCCCAATATTATCAAATTCCTCTCCAATTTAGTTTTCCCCTTTACAATATCGAAAATTTTCTAGTTTTTCCGTTTTTTCGCCAACCGACTCTTCCTTGGGATCCACTTCAAACTGGGACTGATATTTTTGTTTATTTATCCTTTATCAACTGGGGGCTTCAACTTCACTGAATCGGGCTATCTCTACAGTTTTCCCAAATTTATGAATTTCTTATTTATTTATTAAATCCTTATTTTCCTTTTTCTCTTCAAACCAATTCTTCTTTCAACTTCGTGTCAAAATTGGACCTTTTAATATCCATATATTTTGATCTTATTTCATTTAGAACCTCCAATTTCGTCCAATTTGATCGTTTACACACTTTTCCCCAAATTTTCCAAATTAGGTATTTCTCTACACTGAATTTCTGCAACCCGTCTTTCAAACTCTATATCTTTCGTTGCAGATCTCGGATTATCAAAATTCCTTCACCATTATTCAATTCAACTTCAAATCTTGATTTTGACTAAGAGTTGACATTTTGGTGGTTGATTTTTTGAGGTTGACTTTTTTGAGGTTGACTTTTTTCGAGTTGATTTTTTTTTGTGTGTTGACCTCCGAAATGAAGTCTTGGAGACCTATCTGTGGAATGGTGGATGTCTCTTTGTGTTCCTGGAAGTTGAAAGGAGACTTTGCCTTCTTTAGGGGGCCCGGACAAAATTAGGTGTCTACAACTGCCCCTCTTTGACTATTGCTGAGAATCAGGAATCAGGCAAAGATAAAATAGACAATAATTTTATCCGGTTAGTGAAATCACATGTGAAGGATAGAATGGGAGAATTCTCATGATCATTTTTTATTCATTTTTTTGATTTTCTGTAAACTGTAAAAATAAAAGAAATTTGTCCTTCAATTGAGTTCCTTAATTAATCAAGGCTCGACCCGTCTTAAGGAAACGAGTTTGATTTGCAAGAGAAGAAAATACCTCGACGGAAGTCCCATGGCCTTATCTTATCTTGGTGTGATTTTATTTAAAAATAGTAAAATTTGTCCTTAAATTGAGTTCCTTGACTAATCAAGGCTCGACCCGTCTTAAGGAAACGAGTTCGATTTGCAGGAGAAGACAATACCTCGGCGGATGCCCCGGGGCCTTATCTTATCTTGGTGTGAAATTATATGAATGACATGTGTCGAGATATTTCAATGAACTCCCCGGTTCACCCAGCAGAGTTTTTAGAAAAATATCTTTTCACATGACATGTATATAATTTTGTGATAAAATCATATTTTTCGAAAAAAGATATAAGAATTTGTCCTTAAATTAAGTTCCCTGACTAATCAAGGCTCGAACCATCTTAAGGAAACGAGTTCGATTTGCAAGAGAAGAAAATACCTCGGCAAAAATCCCGAGGCCTTATCTTATCTTGCTGAAATTATATAAATAGCATGTGTCAGGATATCGAACTCCCTGGCAAACCCAGCAGAGCTAAAGAAAATCTTTTTACATGACATGTATATAATTTGGGATGAAATTATATTTGGATGTCTTGTCTAGAAGCTTCGGCTATCACCACCAAAGACTTGTTAATTTTTAAAATAGTAAATTTATAAATATCTCCTCCAGAAGCTTCAGCTATCACCGCCAAAGACTTGTTCATTTTTAAAATTGTGAAATTCTATATATCTCATCCAGAAGCTTCGGCTATCACCACCAAAGACTTGTCCATTTTTAAAACTATAAATTTCTGGATATCTTCTCCAGAAGCTTCGGCTATCACCACCAAAGACTTGTTCATTTTTTAAAATTGTATATAATTTGGGATGAAATTATATTTGGATGTCTTGCCCAGAAGCTTCGGCTATAACCACCAAAGACTTGTTAATTTTTAAAACAGTAAAATTCTGAATATCTCCTCCAGAAACTTCGGCTATCACCGCCAAAGACTTGTTCATTTTTAAAATTGTGAAATTCTAAACACCTCCTCCAGAAGCTTCGACTATCACCACCAAAGACTTGTTCATTTTTAAAACTGTAAAATTCTGGATATCTCCTCCAAAAGCTTTGGCTATCACCACCAAAGACTTGTTCATTTTTTAAAACTGTATAATTCTGGATATCTCCTCGAGAAGCTTCGGCTATCACCACCAAAAACTTGTTCATTTTTTAAAACTGTAAAATTCTAGATATCTCCTCTAGAAGCTTCGGTTATCACCACCAAAGACTTGTTCATTTTTAAAACAGTAAAATTATGGATATCTCCTCCAGAAGCTTCGGCTATCACCACCAAAAGACTTGTTCACTTTTTAAACAGTAAAATTCTTGATATCTCCTCCAGAAGCTTCGGCTATCACACCCAAAGACTTGTTCATTTTTAAAACAGTAAAATTCTGGATATCTCTTCCAGAAGCTTCGACAATCACCACCAAAGACTTGTTCATTTTTTTTTTAAATCTGGATATTGATTCTTGAAAACGTATTGAAAATTATAACCGAAATCTTTGAGAGAGGATGCAAATGCTTCATGATGCAGATGCAAATGTCTTTAACAAGATGCACATGCTTCATGGTGTAAAAGCAAATGCAAATGGCTTGGATTGATGTAAATGCTTCTTGGTGTAGATGCAGATGTCTTTAACATGATGCACATGCTTCATGGTGCAAATGCAAATGCAAATGGCTTGGATTTATGCAAATGCTTCTTGATGCAGATGCAGATAGTGAACATTATGCAAATGCAAATGTCTTGGATTAATGCAAACGCTTCTTGATGATGTAAATGCGAAGATCAACATTGACGCTACTACTTCATGGAATATTACAGATGCAAAGATAGACATTGTGCAAATGCTTCTTAATGATGCAAATGCGAAGATTAGCAGTCTCAAAATGCTTCTAAATAATGCAAATGCAAAGATCAATAATGACGCAAATACTTCATGAAAAGATGTAGATGCCCATACGAATCGTGTTCATGTAAGTGGTCCATGAATGGTGTAATTGCAGTTACCACACAATAATGAAGATGCAATGATCCTAGAAATGATGCAATTGCTTGAGATGACGCAAATGCAAATACCCATGAAGGATGTAAAAGTAGTGGTAAAATGAAGATGCTCATGGATGTTGGTGTAAGCCCTGCAAGCCAATCTAGTTGGGCTTGTAAGACACTATTTATATATTCATGTATTGCATATTATAGTTTATCAATTATAATTGAGGTATTTCTTTATCCATAATTTTTGTTATAATTGTCATAAATCACTTGTGAAAATAAAGCCCATGAAACACAATGGCATTGCAAAAGAATTGTAAGGAGTTACAATTATGAGGATTCTTATGCATCAATGCCATGTTTCTAAAACTGTTCCTGGTCATCGTATTGTCAAGACAGGGCAATGACAATGCTCAAAGACAGGCATATGTTAAGCCTTCATGCACTTGATGCATGTAACCGGTCTTATTTGTTGAAAGTATAGAGATACTTGAGGACTACATATGGGTGCTTGTTAGTTGAACAAGTTCACTGAACATTACCCGCTATGAGAGTTTCATTTGGTATTTCACTCAAGTGTCTATGGAAAATACTCTCATGTGTTAATAGTGTAAGTAATCGTTTGACTTGTGACACCAGGTCATCTTGTATGTGAACTGTCATACTTAGATTTCATCACGAATGGGTCCCAATCATGAGGATGCTTATAGTAGGGTGTTATTGGGTATGACATGAAGCATACGAAGATGAATGAGTGGTCCAGAGAGGATTCATCACCCCAAGTGATATGAGGGGACATATCTCACATGTATCTGGCTTATATTAACTTATGGAAGTCCTTGGCCAAGGCAATACTTAAGGAGTTAATATTAAAGCTGCAGATCTAATATGGAATGGGATTAAGAGTAGACACTGAACCATGCTCTTTTCTATCCCGGGATATTTGATGAAGGGATCGAATTACACAGACATATTGTACACGAAAGGCTTGTTTAAGCTTGATGACTCTCTTGGCATTTGGGTGGTCATGATGCATTGCTAGATGCCGCTCATGATCTATAAATATAAATTGGAAATTCTTAAATGAATCAATTATATTTATTTCCAACATGTTAAGAGCCTAATGGGTCACACACAAAAGGTGATTGATAACTCGTATAATTATATAGTTTTTAGTTATGTTTTATTATTATTTTGTGTCAAATACGAGTTATTATTGCTTAGTCTAATTGTGTTTATGATTTTTTATATTTTTTATGTAATTTGGTGTTTTTCACGAGTTTCTTTGAGTGATTTCAGATTACTAGGTTAAATAAAGAATTAAGGGCAAATCTAGTTCAGTTCCAGTTCCGACATCTTTTTCCATATCAGCTATATCTGGCGTTTCACTGAAGCAATAAGGCTGAAAATTTAACCGTGCATAGTTAAGAGGCATATCTAGCTTTTTCATGTTTTACACTTCTTGAAACGGAGTCGTTTTCCCTACCGAAATCAACCATCAAGTTGGCTGATGTGCAATGACGTCTGTTCTGCACCGTTTTGGTATTTTGACCATATCTTCCGATCCACATGAGCAAAGGATCTGATTCCAACGGCTATGGATTCGTAACTGATAGGGGTATAGTTTGCTAGAAGACCATTTTATCAGATCGAGCCTCCAACATTGACAAACTCGACCATCAAGCTGGCTGATCAGAATTGTCATACAATATGACGAAAATTGTTAGAATAATGCACCCACCTATTATACCTACCTTTGAAATTTGTAAAGCTTGTCTCTTGTCATTTAGCCCTCCAAAATGTGTATAAATAGAGGGCCTTGGATGAGTATTGGAAAGTATGGATACATTGGTAGGATATTAGCCATTGTAATAAAATTCTCTAAGTTTTCTTTTTCTTTCCTTTCTCTAGTTTTCTTTTTCTTTATTTACTTATGCTTCTTACATTTCTTTTCATTTTATTCATATCTAGTATGTGTTGCTAATCATATTGTTGAGGTGATGAGGTGAAGCTCTTGGTAAATGCTAAGGTTAGTCTCTTAAACATGAGCTAAAATTTATAAACACTAGTATAGATAATATTTTCTTTTGGTTTAAAATCATACTTGCAAAGTAGGGATCTTGATTCATTATTGACAATGAAAATGGCACAGTAAATGCTTGGTTTCATAACCTTGATTTGTTGTAGACATATACCTTGGCATAAGGAATGCTTGGACTCTTTTTGTGAGTTTTGAGGACACCAAATGAACATAATATCATATGCTATGGACGTTGGACAATTTGGACTGAATTGCTAAACCTTCCGATTGGAACCTCCCTTATGTGTGGATTTCAATTGTGTAATAAAACAAGATTAATCTTAGCATAACACCAAGAGTGGATTCTCTAACCTCAACATCTTTTCTTATTGTTGTTTATATCTTGTTTAATTTCTTTTATATTTTGTTTATTTTGTTCTCCAATATCTTGTTTATCTTGTTTATCTTATTTTGTTGTTGATTCCCTAATATCTTGTTTACTTTCTTTTTCTTATATATTTATAAACTTATACTTACTAATACGCTTCCTTGTGGTTCGACCTCGGACACCCGAGAATTTATTACTTGAACATAACCTGCACTTGGGTTTACGACTCTTAATTGAGTCTCCATCAAGTTTTTGGCGCCGTTGCCGGGGAGGCAATACTAAGTATATAAGTTTATAAGTATATTTATTTTTATTGGCTGGTTATACCGCCTAATTTATTTTTATTAACTTTGTTTTATTGGCTAGTTATACCGCCTAATTTGTATATTAACTTTGTTTTATTGGCTGGTTATACCGCCTAATTTAGTATATATATTTTTTGGCTGGTTATACCGCCTAATTTTCTATATATTTATATTTATATTGTAAAGTTTATATTTATATATTATCTATTTATTAACTTTGTTTTATGCTTGTTTGGCGACGTGATTTTAGATCTCGTCGTTTAGTTAGATTTTATTGTGAAACTTTTTCAGGTAATCTTTCTAATACAACTCCTAACATGGCTGACAATGAAAGTGTTCATGCTGAAGATGAGAACAGACAAGTACGCACCATGCGTGACTACTTGCAACCAACTCGAAGCTCATCACCCTCTTGTTTTATTTTTCCTCTCAATGCAAACAACTTTCGTTTTAAACCAGGTATGATAGCTTTGCTTCCAAATTTCCATGGGTTAGAATCGGAAAGTGCTTACTCGTTTCTAAAAGACTTCAAAGATGTATGTGTCACTTTAAATGACCAACAATGTACAAATGAAATTGTCAAGCTAAAATTATTTCCTTTTTCTTTAAAAGATAAAGCAAAAATTTGGCTTCATAATTTAAAACCAAGGTCAATTGGCACATGGCAAGAATTACAAACTGAGTTTCTAAAGAAATTTTTCCTAGCACATAAAACTACTGCTTTGAAAAGACAGATTCAAAATTTCAATCAAATTCAAAATGAAGCATTTTTTCAGTGCTGGGGGCGTTTTAAAGATTTGTTAAGTTCTTGTCCACATCATGGTTTTGAAAAATGGCGTCTTATTAGTTTCTTTTATGAAAGTTTAACTCCCGAAACTAAACAATTTGTTAAAACAATGTGTAACGGTGAGTTTCTAGGAAAAGAACCTGAAGAAGCCTTTGACTACCTAGACCATTTGGCAGATAACTCTCAAGCCTGGCACACAGATAATTCCTCTGAAAGTTCCAATAGATCTAATCTTGTTTCTAACAGAGGTAAATATCATTTTAGTCAAGAAGATGAGATAAAAGCTAAAGTAGCTAATTTGGCTAGAAAGATTGAAGCCATGGAACTTAGAGAAGTAAAAGAAGTCAAAACGGTTAAAAATGAAGAAAGTTGTGGAATTTGTGAAATCATGGGACACCCCACTTCTGAATGTCCAAACATTCCCATTCTTAAAGAAGCGTTGCATGATCAAGTAAATTCCATAAACACATTTAAAAAGCCTTTTCCTTCTCCTTACTCTGAAACGTATAACCCTGAATGGAGAAATCATCCCAACTTCAGTTGGTGGAATAATAATCATGTTCAGGTACCACAATCTCAAAAGTCGGGCAACACTTTTTCCTATCAACCTTCACGTGTACAAACCTTGGAAGAGACATTGCAAGCATTCATGCAAACACAAGCAAATGTGAATAACCAAACTTCACAGGACATCAATGAGATCAAAAACACCTTGTCCATATTGACAGCTTCATTACGCACTCAAGAAAAAGGTAAGTTTCCTGCTCAACCTCAGCCTAACCCTTCTACTCAATGTCTTGTTTCTTGCTCCAATGAAACTCAACAGGAAAATGCCAGTTCTATCACAACTCTTCGAAGTGGAAAGGCAATTGACAAAAACATTCCATCAAAAGACCAAGATCCTCCTTCCCCTCCGAAAAGTAATGGTAAGGATGATGGTAAGTCTGAACTTCTTGAAAATTTGGACAAAGAAAAACGTATGCATCCTGCTCCTTTTCCTCAAAGGTTGCAAACAATAAAGAATTTGAATCAAAATGCAGAAATTTATGAACTTTTCAAACAAGTTAAGATTAACATTCCTTTATTGGATGCAATCAAACAAGTTCCATCTTATGCTAAATTTTTTAAGGACATGTGCACAGTTAAAAGGAAACATAATGTACAAAAGAAAGCATTTCTGACGGAAAGTGTGAGCTCAATCATTCAGCACCTTACTCCACCAAAATTCAAGGATCCTGGATGTCCAACAATCTCATGCATCATTGGAAACACTAGAATAGAACGTGCATTGCTTGATCTTGGTGCTAGTGTTAATCTTTTGCCTTTTTCTGTTTATCAACAGTTAGGTTTAGGTGAACTCAAGGAAACACCTGTTACACTTCAACTAGCTGTAAAAATTCCTCGAGGGATAGTTGAAGATGTTTTGGTTCAAATTGATAATTTTTACTTCCCTGTTGATTTTATTGTTTTGGACACACATCCTGTTTCAAATCCAAATGTTCAAATTCCTGTTATATTAGGCCGTCCATTTCTTGCAACTTCTAATGCTCTGATAAATTGCAGGAATGGTATGTTGAACATTTCTTTTGGAAATATGACTTTAGAATTAAATGTGTTCAACACTTGCAAGCAACCTGGTGATGATTCAGAAGTACATGAAGTGGATTTCATTGAAGAACTTGTTCATGAACATCTCACCACTACCACATTCCATGATCCTTTAGAAGCTTATTTAATTGAATGTGAGTTTGATAATGCTTCAGAAATTTCACACACTGATTCTTTGTTAAATTCTTTTCAGGATAAGCATTGTTGGAAACAAAAGTTTGAGGAACTTCCATCACTCACAAATGTCACTGTACCATCAACTATTGAACCACCCAAGCTGGATTTAAAACCATTGCCATCCGAGCTAAAATATTCCTTTTTGGGTGAGAATGAAACTTTTCCAGTCATAATTTCTTCACATCTTGATGAACTACAAGAAGGTAAGTTGTTACAACTTTTGAAGATGCACAAAAATGCATTAGGATGGACCTTAGCTGACATAAAGGGAATAAGCCCATTAATCTGCACACATAATATTTATTTAGAGGAAAATGCTAAACCCTCTAGACAAATGCAACGAAGGCTTAATCCTAATATGAAAGAAGTAGTGAGAAATGAAGTCATTAAACTTTTAGATAATGGAATCATTTATCCTATCTCTGATAGCAAATGGGTAAGTCCTACTCAAGTCGTACCTAAGAAATCTGGAGTTACTGTAGTTAAAAATGAAAACAATGAATTAATTCCAACTAGGACTGTTACTGGTTGGCGCATGTGCATTGACTATAGGAAACTTAACTCAGTGACGAGGAAAGATCATTTCCCTTTGCCTTTCATGGATCAAATCTTAGAAAGAGTTGCAGGGCATGAGTTTTATTGTTTTCTAGATGGATATTCTGGATATAATCAAATTGCCATTGCACTTGAGGACCAAGAGAAAACCACTTTTACATGTCCTTTTGGTACTTTTGCATATCGTAGAATGCCATTTGGATTATGTAACGCCCCTGCCACATTTCAAAGATGCATGCTTAGTATTTTTAGTGACATGATTGAACGTAATCTTGAGATTTTCATGGATGATTTTTCTGTTTCTGGTGATTCATTTGATGATTGCTTAGCCAATTTGAAAAATGTATTGATTAGGTGTGAAGAAAAAAATCTTGTTCTTAATTGGGAAAAATGTCATTTCATGGTCACTAAAGGTATTGTACTAGGTCACATTGTTTCTGCAAAAGGGATTGAGGTAGACAAGTCAAAAATTGAATTGATTGCTAATCTACCCACACCAAAGACAGTAAAGGACATTAGGTCATTCTTGGGACATGCAGGTTTTTATAGAAGATTCATAAAAGATTTTAGCACGATATCTAAACCTCTATGTAATCTTTTAATGAAAGACACTGCATTTGAATGGACTAAAGATTGTGAAGATGCTTTTGAAAAACTCAAAAATATGCTCACTACTGCTCCTATTATGAGATCTCCTGATTGGTCTTTACCATTTGAAATAATGTGTGATGCTAGTGACTATGCTGTTGGTGCTGTGTTAGGACAAAGGAAAGATAATAAACCACATGTAATTTACTATGCAAGTAAAACTTTAAATAGAGCCCAAATGAATTATTCCACTACAGAAAAGGAATTACTTGCAGTTGTTTTTGCATTGGATAAATTCAGATCTTACCTTGTTGGATCATCAATTGTTGTCTTTAGTGATCATGCAGCTTTAAAATATCTTCTCTCTAAGAAGGATGCAAAACCTAGGTTGCTGAGGTGGATCCTTTTGCTGCAAGAATTTGACATCACCATTCGAGATAAAAAAAGAGTAGAAAATGTGGTGGCTGATCATTTATCAAGACTTGTTTGTGATGAATCTTTTGGAAACTCACCAATAAATGATACTTTTCCTGATGAACAACTTCTAATTGTCTCCACGACACCTTGGTTTGCTGACATTGCTAATTTTCTTGCTACAGGAAAAATTCCTTCTCAATGGAGCCCCCAAGATAAAAGGAAGTTTCTGAATGAGGTAAAGAAGTTCTATTGGGATGACCCTTACTTGTTCAAATATTGTCCTGATCAGATTTTTCGAAGATGCATTCCCGACAATGAGGTAAGTAGTGTAATTAAGTTTTGTCATTCTGAGGCATGTGGTGGTCATTTTTCATCAAAGAAAACTGCTGCAAAAATTTTACAGTGTGGATTTTACTGGCCAACTTTATTCAAAGATGCACATAATTTTTGCAAGTCATGTGAAAGTTGTCAAAAATTAGGTTCCATTTCGAAAAGAAACATGATGCCTTTGAACCCAATTCTTGTAATTGAAATTTTTGACTGTTGGGGTATTGATTTCATGGGACCATTTCCACCATCTTTTGGTTTCTTATACATTTTAGTTGCAATAGATTATGTTTCAAAGTGGATAGAGGCAATTCCATGTCGAAATAATGATCACAAAACAGTGATTAAATTTTTAAAAGAAAATATTTTGAGTCGATTTGGAATTCCTCGATCTATCATAAGTGATGGGGGAACACATTTTTGCAACAAGGTTTTTGAAACATTAATGAAGAAATATGCCATTACACACAAAGTTGCAACCCCTTATCACCCGCAGACAAATGGACAGGTAGAATTAGCAAATAGGGAGATTAAACAAATTTTGGAAAAGACGGTTAATCCAAATCGCAAAGATTGGTCCCTTAGACTTAACGATGCATTATGGGCCTATCGAACAGCTTTTAAAACAGCATTGGGCATGTCTCCTTATAGGCTAGTTTATGGAAAACCTTGTCATTTACCTGTGGAACTTGAGCATAAAGCATATTGGGCCATTAAAATGTTCAACTCAAACCTTGATGACGCTTCTAATTTACGGAATTTACAAATAAATGAACTTGAGGAACTCAGAAATGATGCATATGAGAATTCTAAAATTCATAAAGAAAGAACTAAAGCCTTTCATGACAAGTTAATTTCAAGAAAAATATTTGATGTTGGGCAAAAAGTTCTACTTTATAATTCTAGACTTCACATATTTCCTGGTAAGTTGAGATCAAGATGGATTGGCCCATTTGTGGTTAAGCATGTGTATCATTATGGAGCAGTTGACATTGAGAATCCTGAAAATGGTAACGTATTCAAGGTAAATGGACAAAGACTCAAACTCTTTTTGGAAAATCATGTTACTCAAGAAGAGGTTGTTTTTCTTTCTGATCCTTGTTTTGAAAATAACTAGATGTAAATATAATTTTTACTAATCTTCAAAAAAAAAAAAAAAAATTGTTGTGTTTTAAGACATTTAGAAGTATTCATTCTGAACAAGGTCTGAGTAAGGGAGACTTGAGACATACCTTGTCAGTTTGATTTTAACCTTTTTATGTTTACTTGTTAATTTTTGTTTAGTATTTTAGGATTATTTAGGTTGCATGAGTTTGTTTTGTTTTGAGTCTTAGTTGTTCCTATTCTTATGTTATTAGTTCTTTTCTCTTACACATGATTCTTTCATTTGGGTTAATAGACTTACATTGAGGACAATGTAAGAATTAAGTGTGGGGGGAATGATTTAGGATTTCTTTTATTTTTGTCTACTATTTTTTTATGAGTCTTTATTATTATTATTATTATTTTTTTAGTGTGTTTTAGTTCCTTTTTAATACAATGATGAGATATGAATTGCATAAGTCTAAAACAGATATATTAGTGAGAAGATTTTCATGAGAATTGAGCTTGATGTCAACCTTTTTATGAGCCAATGTTAATATGATATGTTGATTGAGAAAGAAGCATGTTTAGACTTAATCTGACTTGTATAATCATCCTTGTGAGTTTTTGAGCCTATAATGATTGATGCATTATACAAATCAATCTAATTTCTTTCTTGAGTGCTCTTATGATTACATGATTCTCTAGAACTTGCTTTAAACCGTTTGAGACTATATTGATACATGTGACAACATGAATATGATAGAGGCATTAGGATTATAACCAGAGCCAAACAGCCATCCATTATTAATGTTCTAAGAGAACATCCCCACTAGTGAGCCAATTTGGGCCTACATTAAATATGCTGTTTTATTGGTAACCACAACTTACACCTAGCCTAAATATACTTATATCCTTACCCTTGTTCTAAAGATGGATTATATATTTTGAGACATATTGCAAAAAAACAAGGGATATTTTTAGTTGAAAATTTGGGTTAGAAACAAAAGATAAGTGTGGGGGAAGAAAAGAAAAGAAAAAGTCAAGAGAAAAAGAAAGGGATCATTGTTAAATACATTCCCATATTCAAAAAAAAAAAAAAATCTTCTCTTGAACTTCTAGTTAAAGTAAAGAAAAAGATGTTACAAAGTTGGTTAGAATGAAGCAAAGGCTCAACATGAATATTTAGCCTATGTGACTATGTACTTGTAAAGAGTTTTGAGAAGTTTCTTTGTATGATCTTATTATGTCTCTAAACTTTATGAACTCTTTGGAACCTTTGTGATATCTTTATCCTTTTGTTCTTCAACCACATTACAAACCCCTTGGCCCTATTACAACCTTGATTAAAGACCTCTTGATTTATGAAGTTGCATGATCTTTTAGTGGAGAATAGGTGGACAAGCAAGCATATGGTAGAACTATTTTCATGAGATTGATTGAGTGTAAACACTTTACCACTACTTTAAAGAGTGAAAATCATGAGAGTATCCCATGTGAGAGGTTGAAATTAAGTTGAATATGCACTATTTTGATTGAAATATGTTATGTTAATATTGGCTTAACTCATTTATTTACATTCAAGCATGATTTTTTGTGAAATTCTTTGAGCTATTGATTAGTTTACAAGACTTGTTCAAAGATTGTCTCTAATTTATATTGAAAGGATTAGGAGTAAATATTTTTAGTGTATGTAGTTTACTTATATTTTAGTTTTTCAATGTTTGTGGGTATCGTTCTAGCAAACCCTCACGAGACTAAACTCGTCCACTAGGGACACCTAGGGGTTTAAAGGCTTGTGTCACATGCTAAGTGCCACCGTAATTTCCTACGAAAATGGATTAGATTAGATTTTCTTATTTTATTTTTATTGAGTCGTTGCTAGGGACTAGCAACAATCTAAGTGTGGGGGTGTGATAACTCGTATAATTATATAGTTTTTAGTTATGTTTTATTATTATTTTATGTCAAATACGAGTTATTATTGCTTAGTCTAATTGTGTTTATGATTTTTTATATTTTTTATGTAATTTGGTGTTTTTCACGAGTTTCTTTGAGTGATTTCAGATTACTAGGTTAAATAAAGAATTAAGGGCAAATCTAGTTCAGTTCCAGTTCCGACATCTTTTGCCATATCAGCTATATCTGGCGTTTCACTGAAGCAATAAGGCTGAAATTTTAACCGTGCATAGTTAAGAGGCATATCTATCTTTTTCATGTTTTACACTTCTTGAAACGGAGTCGTTTTCCCTACCGAAATCAACCATCAAGTTGGCTGATGTGCAATGACGTCTGTTCTGCACCGTTTTGGTATTTTGACCATATCTTCCGATCCACATTAGCAAATGATCTGATTCCAACGGCTATGGATTCGTAACTGATAGGGGTATAGTTTGCTAGAAGACCATTTTATCAGATCGAGCCACCAACATTGACAAACTTGACCATCAAGCTGGCTGATCAGAATTGTCATACAATATGACGAAAATTGTTAGAATAATGCACCCACCTATTATACCTACCTTTGAAATTTGTAAAGCTTGTCTCTTGTCATTTAGCCCTCCAAAATGTGTATAAATAGAGGGCCTTGGATGAGTATTGGAAAGTATGGATACATTGGTAGGATATTAGCCATTGTAATAAAATTCTCTAAGTTTTCTTTTTCTTTCCTTTCTCTAGTTTTCTTTTTCTTTATTTACTTATGCTTCTTACATTTCTTTTCATTTTATTCATATCTAGTATGTGTTGCTAATCATATTGTTGAGGTGATGAGGTGAAGCTCTTGGTAAATGCTAAGGTTAGTCTCTTAAACATGAGCTAAAATTTATACACACTAGTATAGATAATATTTTCTTTTGGTTTAAAATCATACTTGCAAAGTAGGGATCTTGATTCATTATTGACAATGAAAATGGCACAGTAAATGCTTGGTTTCATAACCTTGATTTGTTGTAGACATATACCTTGGCATAAGGAATGCTTGGACTCTTTTTGTGAGTTTTGAGGACACCAAATGAACATAATATCATATGCTATGGACGTTGGACAATTTGGACTGAATTGCTAAACCTTCCGATTGGAACCTCCCTTATGTGTGGATTTCAATTGTGTAATAAAACAAGATTAATCTTAGCATAACACCAAGAGTGGATTCTCTAACCTCAACATCTTTTCTTATTGTTGTTTATATCTTGTTTAATTTCTTTTATATTTTGTTTATTTTGTTCTCTAATATCTTGTTTATCTTGTTTATCTTATTTTGTTGTTGATTCCCTAATATCTTGTTTACTTTCTTTTTCTTATATATTTATAAACTTATACTTACTAATACGCTTCCTTGTGGTTCGACCTCGGACACCCGAGAATTTATTACTTGAACATAACCTGCACTTGGGTTTACGACTCTTAATTGAGTCTCCATCAGTGATTAATGATGTTAAAATGAGATTGGGCCAGATTAAATATTCATTATGTGTTGTGGGCTTATTGTGAATATTTAATAATATGTATAAGATTTTAGTGCAGTTAGTCCAATAGTTGGCATACACTAAACCTGATTATATATATTCCTTATGTTGTTGCTGCCTCCCCTTAAGGAAGCTAACCCTGGAAATTGGCGCTTCTCACTCTCCCTAAGTGAGTTTCAGCCGATTAGCAAAAACAATAGAGGAATTCGATTAATCTTGTTACTTTTGGCTAACCAAGGTAGAGGAGGAAGGTTTCTCACAACCTAGACTACTAGCATCGTCTTGGCAAACATAATCTCAACCTTGTGAAGGTTTTCGAGTCACCTGTGTGGACTGCTGTTAGAGGTCGGACAATTGGACGACTTTGGTTTGCGGCAAGCGGGCTTTGTGTGCAAGAACAAGAACATCAAGAATCTGTCTTAAGGTTTCGGCAATCTCTATTACAAGAACATCAAGCGGGCTTTGATAGGATGATCGTTTTGAATTCATAAGCAGATCCATGGAGGGATTCGGTTTCTCTTTGTTTTTGTTTTATTCCGCTGCGTTGTATATTTAACTTGTTGATTAAATTATACATTATCTCTGTTTAAGCATGATCCGAATCCCAACAATGGAATGGTTCAACTGGCCTGTACCTATAAATAATGTGAATGCTTCCTGACACGGTGCAGGTTCAAAGCTTAATGAAAAGATAAGTGCTTATGAATGATGCAAATGTCCCCGATTATTTTTCTAGACTTTGGCTTAGCATTTCCAATTCATTTTTCCTCTTCAAATCAGAGTATATCTTGAACACTCATGCCCCATAAGAGATCATTCCCTTTTCGGTCTTCGGCTATCTTCTTGCCCTAACAGTTTTCAAACTCTTATCAACAGAAGCTTGTTTGCCAAGTTCTATGTCTGGAAGTCAAGGTCAACCCTAGTAGTTCCATACCTTTGGGTTAGAAAAACCCTTATCTCATGTCAACATAAAAAATGGTTATTTCAAAAATATTTTTGATTGTTTTCCCTTTTTGAAAAAAAGTGCTCACTTAATGAAAATTTTTTAGCCAAAAATATTAACCCCACAGTATGTGATGTACGAATCCCTTGAAGACTGATGATCACTATTAGGAATTTTTTTGAATGTCAATTTGGGTTTCTCAACTTGAATTGAAAAAGCTTGGTACAACAGGATTTTGGTTGATCCAAGAAACTTCACAACAAAAAATGTATGTCCCTTCTAGGCTCACAAATGGAACAGGTTTTATAAAACCCGATTTCCTTAAGAATCAAACAAATTCAACATTCTTTTAGTTTCCAAATCATGGTGTTTTGAAAAGCGTCAAGATTGGCTGGGATGTTCAAATTGGAAGGTTGATTTTGGAGGAAAAAAGTCTTAATTTTTGAAGTCAATCCTCCAAATGAGAGCTGACAATTTGGGAGGTTCAAGAATTCCTAGATGTTCCTCCTTCTCTTTTGTGGCGTTGGCACTAGTATAGATGGCATCAAAAATTCCCATTTTACTCTAGACGGCCCATTTTTGGGTTTTCGCCCTAGAGTCCCATCCTTTCCACGTTTTTTTATTGTTCTACCTTGCACTTGAGAATTCTAAGTTCTTCAAAAGTGAAATGATAATTCGATGAGATGGGATAAAATCTGAAGAAAAACCCTTCAAGTTAAATATTCATGCTTGATCAAAATGGACTTTTAAAGCACGTAATGTAGGCCAAGGTTTCGGTTTTTAGAAATAAAGGATAAATAGGCCCAAAATAAGTGTTTGAGGGTAATCAGATCAAGGATAATTTCTTGAGGAGGATTCCCTTTGAAGCATTTGTCTCTTTTGGACTTTTCTTTCCTTTTTTGACTTTTGCTCCTTTTATTCTTTATTCCTGGCTTTCATTTGCCATACTTTTTCACACCTTTCTTTTGTGTATTTTTTTTGTTCTTGCCTTTCATTTCGCCATCTTTTCTACATCTTCATTTTGACAGAATGAGCCCGTATTTATTTGGGAGCTCAATTTGCTTTGTATTCATCTTCGAGTTAAGACTCATTTCTCAGTGATCTTTGAGAAGATGTTTCCTCGCATTTTCCCCTCCAGTGTAGAGAGTGATCCTTGATCAGGGTTCAAAGAAAAAATAATTCTTTCGGCTCAAAAGGGGTGACTATGGATAATTTTTTTTTGTGAAAGGGATATGAAATATGGCCATTTCTCATATCAAGCACAAATATTCCCATTGAAAAGCAATCCCTAGGGGGAATAGATAATCAGAATTTCATTTTGCACTTCGAAATTATCCGAATTCTCATATGCATGATATCGCGATTTTTCTTCTTTTTTCTTTTCTTTTTTTGTCGCATGCCCCCAATGATTCATGCATTAGTTCCATCCTTATTCACCATTTATCCATCATTTCCACATATGATGCCCCAATTTGATTAACCATGATAATTTGTATCATTGCGAGGAACATCGCAAGTCTAGGTCTCTAATGAAAAGGCTGAGTTTCAAACTTGGGCTTATTTGAAGTGACAAGGAAATTATGGCCCAAAAATAGGTTTTCTCAGGGACTTGGGATAATCTTATTTAGTCATTGTGCCCTAAGGTGTCAATCATGAAGTGACGCTTGGGCAATTGGTGTTTTGTGGTTATTAGAAAAGCTGTGAACGGTTTTGGCACATCCTTGACACACACCAAATTACCATGATATAGATTCTTGAAAGAATGTCTCGTTTGTTCGAGTTTCCAAGGAGCTCTAAAATTTTTCAAAAGTTTCGTTCCTTTGCTCATAGCCTAGACTAGGATCTACATCTTTGGTTATTTTGTAGTGACAATGGTTTATGAAGTTCAATCATTCATATTCCTTGAAGCATTAGGTCTTTCAAGTGGTCTTGGTTCAAGGAATTTAGGCATAGGAAAGCCCAAAAGAGAGGTGGGAGGGTATTGGGCCATTTCTAACAATGATCATCAATATTCTCGAGATTGTCCATTACTTCATGTGAAAACCATTTATTATTGTTTACTAAAAACTTTCTCCAAATTTCATTTTTTTTGCACATTCAAATTATTGCTAATATATAATGAGCACAAAACATTTAAATTCAAAATTTATTTATTTCATGTGGATGTCAACATGAGACAAGTGCTTTAATCATCATAGTGTATAGAACTACATGCATCAGAAATCCTAATATGATCATGCACCATGTTTCTTATGACACTTGGCTTTCCCATCTTCAAAACTTATCGAACCAGCCTTGATGAGATCCCTAACCTTGTACTTCAAAGTAGGGCAGTTCTCCGTCGAGTGGCCTTGATTGCCAAAATGATAATCGCAATACTCATTAGCATCATACCAGCTCGGATAAGGGGGCTTCAGAGGCTCTAATTGCATAGGTGTCAAAAGGTAATTTTGGATGAGTTGAGGTAGTAGCTCACTATATGATCCGGGAATCGGGTCAACCTGATTTCTTTCTCGTCTTTTACGCCCTCTTTGATTATTCCCAAGGGTGTTTGATTGATAGATAGACGTAAATGCTAGCATAGTTTTAGGCATTGGTTGGTAAGGATAAGAACCTTGAGAGACGTTGTTCAGGGTAGGGTAGAATGGATGATACGAGGAGAATTGAGGATATAGGGCAAAGCCTTCGATAACTTGGTCATTTTCCTCTTTCTTTTCGAGTGTCTTGTTTCTCTCAGCACCAGACATTTTATCTCCTTCCAGTTTCCCAGTCTTGATAGCATTCTCAATCATCTACCCTGAGATTACCATATCCGTAAAATTCTTCACGGCATTGCCAATGAGTCTATCATAGTATGGGGCCTGTAGTGTATTCACAAAAAGGACGGTGGTTTCCTTCTATGTCAAAGGCGCTCGTATTTGGACGGCCATGTCCATCCACCGTTGAGCATATTCTTTGAAGCTCTCAGTAGCCCTTTTCTCCATATTTTGCAAGGTGAGATGGTCAGCATATCGGTCACATGCTTATATTGGCTTAAAAATGCATTAGCCAAATCAATCCAAGAGTGAATCTGATCCTTGCTCAACTGACTATACCACCTAATCACAGACCCGCTGAGGCTATCCTAGAAGCAGTGGATCAAAAGCTTATCATTATTTGTATGGCCCATCATATTCGGTAGAACATAGTGATGTGGGCTGACGGATCGGTTGTCCAATCATATTTCTCAAAATTGGGAATCTTGAATTTAGGGGGAATGACTAAATCGGGGACCAAGCAACGTTCATTCGCATCTACACTCCCAAATACATCTTTGCTTTCTAGTGCCCGGAGCCTTTCATCTAACAGCTGATATTTCCCTTGGGAATCTGCCGACTCAGCCTCCTTCAATTCAGCTATTTTCAATTTTGCATGTTCAGTTGGATCATCTAAGTTCAGGACGTTGACAGGATTAGTTGTGTTCTGAAAAGACTGGACATCTAACATTATGACCTCATTCTAACCCTTTTATGCCTCCGACTTTTCTCTGGCGACCAAGTTTTCAGTGTATCTCTTTCCTTTGATCGAGGCGGACACCAGCTCCATCATTTAGTTATCTGATCTCTAGATTTTGCTTGAGATTTTGCCAATCGTTCTTGCAATTCTTCCTGTGCCTTTTCCATTCTATCTATCCGGGCAACTTGTTCACTCTCCATAGCTCTGGCCTGTATTATAAAAGTGCTCAATACTTTTTATACCTCTGATTTGAAAAAGAAATTTCTTCAAAAACTCTTACAGCCAAGCCAGTTTCTACTTTATCCCCCCAAGTATGTTTCATGATGAATGAACCATGAAGGTCATGAATGTAACACGATGCCTATATGGTGCGTGTAAAGAATAAACAAACTAATGCATGAACATATACAGTGAAATCATGCTAACTATGTTTGTCATGAATGCAACCTAATGCCAACATGATGCATGTAAAGAATAAACAAATCAATGTATGGATATATGCAATGAACGACCATGTATGTTCCAAATGTATTCTCCAGTGAATGATCATATGTGTTACGAATGCAACACAATGTCAATATGATGCATCTAAAGAATAAATGATTTAATACAAGGGCATATGCAAAGAATGACCAATGATTTAAATGAAATTGGTGGGACCAATCTTGGTTATTCAAAAATCTCATTATGCAAGATTTGCCCCCAAATTTAATCCACGATTTTCGAAACATGTTTTCTCCTACTATGGTACCATGTCCAAATGTTTATTCAACACTACTGGTCTATAGTTCTTATTCAACCAATGAATGTTTATGCAATTAACAAATGAGGTTATTATTACCATCCGTTTATAGAAAAGAATGAGATCAAAAATACAACTGTAAATGTAAATGCTCTATTCACATATGCATGAAATGTGCAAAATGCAAAATGTTTGAAAAAGAATTTTTATATTTTCAATCTCAAAAAGTCAATGAACATTTGCCCCAACAATATCTACTTATTTCGGCATCACAATGCCTTTGGGGCAGAAATTTAAATTTATTACGGGCGATGTACGTTCATCATTTTCCGATCTACCATGCTTATTCGGAATGTCGAAATAAATGGCAAAAGATCACAAGCATTCCTCCATGTGTTCCTATGTCTAGTGCATCTAACAAAAATTTAGCACGGCTCTACCTAGGCTGGCTTCTTATGGCTCACTATATGGAGTTGCATTAGGTTCTAAAAAGGCTCTAAATTGCTCCTCACTGTCTCCGATAAAGGCTAGTAAGGCACCCCAATTAAAGCGAGTTCAATTTGTTGGAGTGTATTTCCCAGGCCTATACGGAGGTTATCACCTCACGAAGGCGTAGGTAGTCTACTACTCCAAAAGTGTTTAGCTAGCCCATGCAGAGGTTATCACCTCACGAGAGTGTAGTTACTTTACTTCCACCTAAAGGGACGAAACCCGAGTAGAGGGCTCATGTTATGCTCATGCACGTGTAGTGTGTGAGGAGGAACAAACAAACCTTTCACCACTTATTCTACAACCCTTATTCTAAATGCCCCAGCAATTTATTAAAACAAAGATCAAGAATAGTGTAATGCATTAACCAACCAGAGAGCAGTAATAATATACAAGGTTAAATAACCAAAGAGACAATAATAACATACAAGACTAAATAACCAGCGAACAGTAATAATATGCATGCAAATGAACATATTAAAAACATTTTATTATTTTTGGAAATCGTCCTTATTTTATAAAAAAAAAAATGGGAAATACAATTAAACAGCAATTAAACCCGACAAAACCGAGACTTTTGATAACACACTACTAATTCTAGGCCTGACTTGTAAGTGTCCCTAGTGGAGTCGCCAAGCTGTCGCAACTGTTTAAAAAGTGTCCGAATAACTCTACCCCCGTCGCGGGTGACAACCGGCCTAGTTAAAGGATGGTGATATTGGGGAAAAATAAAGGAAAAGACTACTTAATTCCTCTAAATTAAAGGTTGAGGGTATCAAAACGACCTCGAAAATAAATTGAGTCGCCACCAATCTTTTTTGGCTAGGTGTGATCGGCCACCTATTAAAATCGGTTTTTATAAAATATTTTAAAATTAATTAAAACATTTTTAAAACCAATTTTGTAGTCTGCGCTTTGAACCAGAGAAAACAAGTGCGGGTTCGGGAGTCGGTTACGTGCGGGGAAGGATTAGCACCCACACAATGCCAGTATAAAATGGTACCTTATTAGTCATGTGATATCTCGAGTCTCGGTAAAAAGTCGGTTTTAAATTTGGTGTTTGAAAATAATTCCCTATAAAAAATTCATATTCTATTTTGAAAATGATCTGGAATTTATTAACATAAAATTTTCCATATTTTCCAACAAACTCGGCAAAACATGGAATTTTTCCTTGATTTTGAAATTCTCTGAATCATCCTCGTTTTTTGAAAAAAAGATATTTCGTTGTTAATGATAATTGATTATATCCTCCCCGGCAGACCCATTAGAGAATTCATGAATTATTTTAACTCGGGAATAATCTTGATTTATATAACAAAATATTATTTCTTTTTCCATGTATTTTAAAAATCATAAAAAAAATGACCATGAATATGCAAAAATGTTACCAAGATAAAAATTAAATAAACATGTATATTTATCATGACATGGTAAAAATTTTATTATGGCATGGTAAAAGAAATAATGACATGGCATGCTTGACATGGCATAAGGAAATGAATGACATGGCATGTGAATGAATGACTTAGCATGCTCTAAATGAGGTGGCGCATGAATGAATATCAAGACTTATGAATGAATGATGACATGCTTGACAAGGCAAAAATTCAAATGGTATGGTACATGAGTGAATGACATAGCATGTGAATGACATGGCATAATCTAGACGACATGGCATGTGAATGAATGGCATGGCATACGAATAACAAGGCAAATATTCTAGATGAAATGGCATGTGAATGAATGACATGGCATATGAATGGCTTGACATAATCTAGATGACATGACATGTGAATGGATGACATTGCATAATCTAGACGATATGGCATGTGAATGGATGACATGGCATATGAATGAATGACATGGCATAATCAAGATGACATGGCATGTGAATGGATGACATGGCGTATGAATGAATGACATGGCATAATCTAGATGACACGACATGTGAATGGATGACATGGCATATGAATGACATGACATATGAATGAATGACATGGCATGGCATAATCTAGATGACATGGCATGTGAATGGATGACATGGCATATGAATGACATGACATATGAATGAATGACATGGCATGGCATAATCGAGATGATATGGCATGTGAATGGATGACATGGCATATAAATGACATGGCACATGAATGAACGACATGGCATGTGAATGGATGAAATGGCATGTGAATGAATGGCATGGCATGTGAATAGCATGGCATAATCTAGATGACATGACATGTGAATGAATGACATGGCATGGCATATGAATGACATGGCAAATTCTTGATGACATGGCATGTTTGACATGGCAAAAAACACAAAATGACATCATCACAAAATATTCATAATTATATCATGATCACATGCACACATCATTATTTGAAACGGATTATTCATGTGAGGAATCATATAAATAGCATATGTCAGAAAATATTACCGTGCTTTCCGCCATACCCGGCAAAGCTTGGAAAATAATCTTTCATATGGCATTTACATGTTTCCGAGTAAAACGAAAACCATATGTTTCGAGTCTATAAACACGTGCGTTGAATAATTTCCTAATCTCCCAGGCAAACTCGGCAAAGATTGGGGACTAATTCTCACAAAATGTTTAGAAAACCAAAAAATACGTTTTTATGCCAAATTAAATAAAAACATTTTTAAATATGCAATGCATGAAGATGTATTTCTTCCTTGAAGTAAGGACATCCTTATACCTAAAAAGGTATGCGACTACCTTTGAAAGAGACTTAAATCGGATTTTCAAAATTGAAAGACTTTGGGCTCAAATTAAAATAAAAAAGAAAAATTGGAATTTTTTTGGATGAAAAGGGCCTCATAGCCGACCCCCCTTTTAAAAGGCTCTATTTTTCCTATTTTTGAAACTCGGGTTGATCACCCTTGACCCGACTTTTATAAAATCAAATTTTATGATTGAAATGACATGGAAACTAACCTAAGACAGTAACCAATGTCCCAAATCAGCCACCTCTTTGTATCCTAATAAAAATAGAAAATCATTTGTTTTTTAAGAAAAAACAATTCTGACTCCCATAGGCAGTTTTGAAATCTATTTTTTTCCCTTAAAAAAATTTTAGAAAAATATGTAAAAGTTAGGGTAGACCTAGAACATGTTGATCTCTATGGAAAAAAATCAGCTTAATTTTTGGATCAAGGGTACCATGACCGAATTTTTACCAAAATCAGAACAGTGAGTTAAAAACTGCTTTGTCAAAAACCATTTTTTCAACCATTATATAAAAATCTAAAAATCTTGAAAAAAAAATACCATGACATCCTCTAAATGACTGCTACATGTGGTAAAAAAATCAATTTATTTTGAACATGGAAGAGTAGTGAAAATAAATCCCAAAGTCAGAATACACAATCTAAACTATCACTCTTTCAACTAGTATAGACAAAGGGTTTTTGGCTTGAGATCATTGGTTGATCTTGGCCAAAAACCTAGTTGAAATGTCATGAAATGCATGATTTTACAGCCCACAATCATATGACAATAGATCAATCATGAGTTAAAAATATGAACACAACCAATCAAGCAAGAAATATCAAGCAAGAACAAGCACAAAAACATCCTCCAAGTTTTGGCTAATGCAAAAAAACATGTAAAAAATTTTGTCAACTTGGTTATTTAATAAAGAATGAGAATAAAGGATAGAAAACCTTTGAAATTTATTTTTGAAAACCTTTTTATTCAACAAAAAGTTAACAAATCACATAGAAACAAAGAGGAGAAAAAGAATCATAAAATCAAAGAAAAATATTAAAGAAGAAGAAGGGAAGTGATAGCTACCTAGCTTTTGCTTTCCAAATCGAGCTCTCTCAATTTTTTTTCCTCTCTTTTCTTTTTCTTCCCCTTTTCTCTCAAGAGCCTTGTGAAAATCCCTCAGAAAAAAAAAAATGAATCCTCTCCCTTCCAAGAGCTGGCCAGCTGCCCCTTTATTTCTGTAGAGAGGTTGCTTATTTTTTAAGCCTTGTCTCCTATCTCTACAAAATATCTAGGCCACTTGTCAATATCATATGGATCACTATTAAAATATCTTCCTAGGTGGCATTTTTAATCCTACTTGGCATCATCTTACAGCCTTCACATGCTCTTCACATGGCCTTCACATGGCTTTGCAATTTGGAGGCCTCTTATTGGCTTAAAATGCCATGTAGGCAAAGTAGTGGAGAATCTTGTCCTTTTAAGAATGTCATCTTGCTACTCAACCTTGGCCATTTGATTCATGAAGATCACACCTCTCTTTAATCAGCAGCTGACCGAAAATGGCCTGGAAATTTCCAAGCCATTCCTTTTTTTTTATTTGCAAAATGGCCATTTTTGGTTTCTTCGATAAAATTGCATTTTGGCCCCAAAACTTAATTTTATTGCAAATGAACCCCAATTTTGGATTTTTCTTTCCAAATTCATCCCACCCAATATAAAACTTAGTTTTGGAGGTTTTCACATTTTTTCGAGCTCATTCTCTATTTTTCTTGGATTTTTCTCTAAAGCTTCGTTTTAGTGCTTCCCAAACTTTGTCTTTTTCATTTGAGTTTCAATTCTGGATTTTTCTTCTCCAATACCTTCCAAAAATATAAAACTCAGATCTGGAGGTTTTCATAATTTTCCGAGCTAGTTTCCTATTTTTCTCAGAATTTTCTCTTGGAATTTCGGGTTAGTGCACCCGAACTTTGCCTTTTTCCATTTGAGCTCCGATTTTAGATTTTTCTTCTCCAATCCCTTCAAAAATATATATATAACTCAGATCTGAAAGTTTTCATAATTTTTCGAGCTCGTTTCCTATTTTTCCCAGAATTTTCTCTTTGAATTTCGGGTTAGTGCACCCGAACTTTGCTTTTTTCCACTTGTGCTCTGATTCCAGATTTTTCTTCTCCAATGCCTTCCATCAAGTATAAAATTCAGATCTATAAGTTTTCATAATTTTCCGAGCTCGGATTCTAACTTTCCCAGATTTCCAAGATTGCCTTTTAACCCCGAAACTTCAGTTTTACTCAAAACGGGTCTGATTTCCGGAATTTATTTTTTCACTGCCTTTGTTATATATTGAATTGGAGTTGGTCCGAAAATGCCCAATTTTACGATCAAATTCCTCTCCGATTTAGTTTTCCTCTTTTCAATATCAAAAATTTTCTAGTTTTTCCTCCAACCGGCTCTTCCTTGGGATCCACTTCAAATTGGGACTTGGGATATTTTTGTTTATTTATCCTTTATCAACTGGAGGCTTCAACTTCACCGAATCGGGCTATCTCTGCAGTTTTCCCCAAATTTGTGAATTTTTTATTTATTTATTAAATCTTTATTTTCCTTTTTCTCTTCAAACCAATTCTTCTTTCAACTCCGTGTCAAAATTGGACCTCTTAATATCCATATTTATTGATCTTATTCCATTTAGAACAACCAATTCTGACCAATTTGATCGTTTACACACTTTTCCCCAAATTTGCCAAATTAGGTATTTCTCTACACTGAATTTCTGCAACCCATCTTTCAAACTCTATATCTTTCGTTGTAGATCTCGGATTATCAAAATTCCATCACAATTATTCAATTCAACTTCAAATCTTGATTTTGAGTGAGAGTTGACTTTTTAGTGGTTGACTTTTTGGGGTTGACTTTTTTGGGGTTGACTTTTTTTGAGTTGATTTTTTTTTGTGTTGACCTCCGAAATGAAGTCTTGGAGACCCATCTGTGGAATGGTGGAAGTCTCTTTGCGTTCCTGGAAGTTGAAAGGAGAATTTGCCTTGTTTAGGATGCCCGGACAAAATTAGGTGTCTACAGCTCTTTGACTATTGTTGAGAATCAAGAATCAGGGAAAGATAAAATAGACAATAATTTTATCCGGTTACTGAAATCACATGTGAATGATAAAAGAGGAGAATTCTCATTATCATTTTTTATTCATTTTTTTGATTTTTTGTAAACTGTAAAAATAAAATAAATTTGTCCTTAAATTGAGTTTCTTGACTAATCAAGGCTCGACCCGTCTTAAGGAAACGAGTTTGATTTGCAAGAGAAGAAAATACCTCGGCGGAAGTCCCGGGGCCTTATCTTATCTTGGTGTGATTTTATTTAAAAATAATAAGATTTGTCCTTAAATTGAGTTCCTTGACTAATCAAGGCTCGACCCGTCTTAAGGAAATGAGTTCGATTTGTAGGAGAAGACAATACCTCGACGGAAGTCCCGGGGCCTTATCTTATCTTGGTGTGAAATTATATGAATGACATGTGTCGGGATATTTTAATGAACTCCCCGGTTCACCCAGCAGAGTTTTTAGAAAAATATCTTTTCACATGACATGTATATAATTTTGGGATAAAATCATATTTTTCGAAAAGAAATAGAAGAATTTGTCCTTAAATTAAGTTCCTTGACTAATCAAGGCTCGAACCATCTTAAAGAAACGAGTTCGATTTGCAAGAGAAGAAAATACCTCGGCAAAAATCCCGGGGCCTTATCTTATCTTGGTGAAATTATATAAATGGCATGTGTTAGGATATCGAACTCCCCGATAAACCCAGCAGAGCTAAAGAAAATCTTTTTACATGACATGTATATAGTTTGGGATGAAATTATATTTGGATGTCTTGTTTAGAAGCTTCGGCTATCACCACCAAAGACTTGTTAATTTTTAAAATAGTAAATTTCTAAATATCTCCTCCAGAAGCTTCGGCTATCACCGCCAAAGACTTGTTCATTTTTAAAATTGTGAAATTCTGGATATCTCCTCCAGAAGCTTCGGCTATCACCACCAAAGACTTGTTCATTTTTAAAACTGTAAAATTCTGGATATCTCCTCGAGAAGCTTCGGCTATCACCACCAAAGACTTGTTCATTTTTTAAAACTGTAAAATTTTGGATATCTCCTCGAGAAGCTTCGGCTATCACCACCAAAGACTTGTTCATTTTTAAAATAGTAAAATTCTGGATATCTCCTCCAGAAGCTTCGGCTATCACCACCAAAGACTTGTTCATTTTTTAAACAGTAAAATTCTGGATATCTCCTCCAGAAGCTTCGGCTATCACCGCCAAAGACTTGTCCATTTTTTAAACAGTAAAATTCTGGATATCTCCTCTGGAACCTTCGGCTATCACCACCAAAGACTTGTTCATTTTTTTTTTTAAATCTAGATTTTGGTTCTTAAAAACGTGTTGAAAACTTGTTCAAAGAACCTAGATAAGCTAAGCTAGCTAGACCCCATGAATGCTTGTTTCAAGAACCTAAGTTTGATAGTGTTGGAACACCACAAAGAAGAATTCTTTGATAAGTTCCTAAGTTCTTTCAATAACTCAAAGAGTAAATACTCACTTGAATAAAATTCAACTCAAATAGATTAATGGTTGTGGAAGTAGGCGGCTAAACATGGGTATTTATAGCCTCTCTACTAATCCTAATTCAACTAGCCTAAGAAATCCTAGTACAAGTGAAACACCTTGGCAGCCAAGGCTTACTAACCTAAGTAACATGAAACTCCTAAAGTCGACTAGATGTTGTCAGATTTAACCATGCAAGTGCACGTATCGTTAACAAGTAATATAATGAAGAGTAGAGTATCGATCCCATGAGGAATTGTTACCAAATTTGCTAAGTACTAAAACTAACACAACTTAATCTTATTCAAACAAACGATTAAAGATTATTAATTAAAAACTAATAAAATAATAAACAAAGAAAGTAAATTAAAAGATATTTTAAACAATTAAGAAAAGCCTGGGATTATAATTTTCCTCAACACTTTGCTTGAACTTTTCCTACCCTCTTAACTTGATTAATGATCTTGAGTTGTTAACCTAGAGTTCTAATCTATTTATAAGGATCTTCCGATGGTCTTATAAAAATATCCCTCTTAACCAATTAACTATATTCCTATGATAATTGAATTAAAGAAGAACTCATTAAGCTTAGACTCTAAAATTGGTTACACATGACACGTAAGTATATTCCTACCCTACATGCAAATCAATTCATCATAATAAATAAATGAATATGAAACATATGTTATTCAATCCATGTCTAACACTAAACTCCCTTTTTCAAGTTGTATCTAGGTTACCACATCAATCTAATTGGTAGCTAAGAAATTAGAAGCATTAAGCACAATATTGAATAAACAACATCAAATATCATTAAATCAAGAAAAAGAGTAAAATAATCCAAATTACATGTTGAGTTCCATTGAAATCCTAGAAATTTCAAAATAAATTAGTTCATGCTAAACAATAAAAATATAAAAGAAAGGAATTTCACCATCATCAATGTTACAAGAAAGATAAAGAAGATAAAAGATAAGAGAAAACTAAGGGTTATCAGATCTTCAACTTTCAATCTCCCAAAATCTTTTTAGCTCCTTGAAATCTTATGGTGGCTACTCTCCTCTTAAGAGAATTAGGTTTTTAGAACTTAAGAAGTGTAGAACATAGAAATTAAAGTCCTAAAGGTTCCTATTTATAAAGCTCTTAAAAGCCTAAAGAAGGAAAACTTTGTGGCCAAGTAATTGCTTCTAGTTTGGACTTTCCATATATGAGCAGATTCTCTCCTTCTTGCTTTAGGACTCTACAAAAATATAAAAGATATTAAATTAATAAATATATTAAACATAAAATAAATAAATTAAACTAAACTAAACTAAATTAAAAATAAATAAAAATAACTAAAAATATTTAATTAATAGTTTAAACTACAAAGACTTAACCATTTTAAAAGCACAAAATAGGATAAAATAACACTATTTCATAGAGTTATCACACCCCCAAACTTAAGATTTTGCTAGTTCTCGAGCAAAACAAAACAAACTAAATAAAATAAAACGAAACAAAGCGAGAGATGAATGCACTCAAGTAATGATTTCCTTAATTTTTCTCAAAAGTTATCTCAAAATCTCAACTCAAAGTAGAACACAAACATAATCCAACTTTATGATTCAATTCAATCGTATGTCACATGCTTTAATGGGTTTTCAGTGTGTGTGTGAATAATCCATTTGCAAATTATTGCATGCAATCCAAATAAGTTTATGCTAATGCAAAATACGAATTAGTACTAGATTCTCATATGTTTGCTTTTCATCTCTCTCTCCACTAATATAGACTAACACTTAATCAAGGATCAAGTAGGACTTTAATAAGCTTGTAATGTAAGGCTAGGGTCAAGGTAGGATAAAGATATATTTCGGTTTAAGTCAACCATAGACACTTTACATTTTTTTCTAGGATTTTTGAGAGCCATAATCATTTCCTCAAGTTACATACTTCATTCTTTGAATGCACTTCCTTTGAAGAACCATAATCTTTTTTTTTAAGAGAAATTTCATTCACATCATTATTTCAACCAAATTTGACATGTCTCATAATTTTTTTTGCAACATCATACACATGCCTATGTAGTGAAGGGTAGTCATGGTTTTTCTTATTTGGCTAGGCTAAAAGATGTGGCAATCAAAGAAAATAGATATATCAATTAGGCACAAAGAGGTAGACTAAGGATATTAATATATAAAGGTAGGCTCGAAAGGCTCAAACGATCCAAAGATGGCATAAATCACTTCCTCAACTTAGTGTTGTCTAGGATTTCATCTCGAGAGAGAATCAAACAAATTCTAGGCTCTAGACATAAGTGCAATTCACATCAACATAAGCAGTCTTTAAATAAGCAATGCAAATCTAAGCAAGAGATCAAGTGCTCAATTTAGTTAAAATAACATCCTAACAATAAGACTAACAAAAGAATTTAACATAAAATCAAATCATGTTAATGTTATTCCCAAAAGTCAAGATAAACCAATAACTAAAATTTCATCATTGGATAAGGACCTCATCATAAGTGCAATATCTCAAGCAATTTTTTTTTATAATAATAAAGATTCCTAATAAAAAAAACTGAAAAGAAAACACACAAAACAAGCTAAAAAAATCACATAAAACAAAAGAAACCTAACAAACTAAAGACCAACACCCCCAAACTTAAAACAAACATTGTCCTCAATGTTTAGAAATAAAAAAAGAACGAGAATACTCCTCTATCGATGAAAGCAATGCAGGAGAAGCTCAAATTGTCCTTTTCGACCTCATCATGCTTGTCTAAGTTGGGTGAGTGGTCACTACAAAAGAAAATAAAGCAAAAACAAATTAATAATAATAACCTAAAAAACATTAGAATTCAAAATAAGATATAAAAATATTTAAACCCTTGTAAAAAAATTAAAAATTACATTTAAATTAAAAATAAATAATTTTTTTTCTCGGTGCCACCCTCTCGGACTCCCTGGCGCCGCGGCGCTAGGCCCACTTTTTTTTTTAATAAACCTGCAAAAGAAGGAAAAAAAATTAGTAAAAGAAAAAGGAAAAAAAAATCTTAACTAAATATTTAAATGCAAAATTAACTAAGAAATAAAATTAAAAAAAATTGCTAAGTACGCAAATTTGCTAAGTACTAACATTAGCACAACTTAATCTTATTCAACAAACGATTAAAGATTGTTAATTAAAAACTAAATAAAATAATAAACAAAAAAAAAGTAAATTAAAAGATAGATTAAACAATTAAAAAAAGCCTAAGATTACAATTTTCCTCAACACTTTGCTTGAACTTTTCCTACCCTCTTAACTTGATTAATGATCTTGAGTTGTTAACCTAGATTTCTAATCTATTTATAAGGATCTTCTGATGGTCTTATAAAAATATCCCTCTTAACCAATTAACTATATTCCTATGATAATTGAATTAAAGAAGAACTCATTAAGCTTAGACTCTAAATTTGGTTACACATGACACGTAAGTATATTCCTATCCTACATGCAGATCAATTCATCATAATAAATAAATGAATATGAAACATATGTTACTCAATCTATTTCTAACACTAAACTCCCTTTTTCAAATTGTATCTAGGTTTCCACATCAATCTAATTGGTAGCTAAGCAATTAGAAACATTAAGCACAATACTGAATAAACAACATCAAATATCATTAAATCAAGAAAAAAAGTAAAATAATCCAAACTACATGTTGAGTTCCATTGAAATCCTAGAAAAATAAATTAGTTCATGCTAAATAATAAAAATATAAAATAAAGGAGTTTCACCATCATCAATGTTACAAGAAAGATAAAGAATATAAGGGATAAGAAAAAACTAAGGGTTGTCAAATCTTCAATTTTCAATCTACCCAAAAAAAAATTATCTCCTTGAAATCTTGTGGTGGCTACTCTCCTCTTAAGAGAATTAGGTTTTTAGAACTTAAGAAGTGTAGAAGACAGAAACTAAAGTCCTAAGGGTTCCTATCTATAGAGCTCTTAAAAGCCTAAAGAATGAAAACTTTGTAGCCAAGTAACTGCTTCCAGTTTGGATTTTCCATATATGAGCAGATTCTCTCCTTCTGGCTTTAGGACTCTACAAAAATATAAAAGATATTAAATTAATAACTATATTAAACATAAAATAAATAAATAAAACTAAATTATAAATAAATAAAAATAAATAAAAATATTTAATTAATATTTTAAACTGCAAGGACTTAGCTATTTTAAAAGCACAAAATATGATAAAATAACACTATTTCATAGAGTTATCACTAGACCTCCTAACATTAATGAAGAATTCGGCCGGCACTAATTTGCAAGATAAAATAAAAGCTTAACTATGGGCTGAATATGCTCAAGCCCAATCCTAAGTAATTAAAAGATGTCCAATAAGTTTAATGAAGATAGACCCCACTTAGCCTAATAGACATATTACATAAGTTAAGCCCAAATGCCTAAGTAATTACAAGACCCAGTAACCCATCTAATTAGGCGTCATCTCATTAATGAATTGGTCCACACTCTTGCCAAGTCAATTAATGAATTAAAAGAATAGGCCCTCTTAAATAAACAAGATGTCGCCACCTTGCCTTCTAATTAGGCCCAACATGTGAAGCTTGGATCACATAGACCAAGTCTTGTTCTTCCTTATTCAAGTAGCCCAACTTGAATGCCTTGACATTGCTCAAAAGACTTGTAGATTCTGCCCAAGGCCTTTGCTGGAATTTTTTCCTTGATTCAGTCGTAGAAGCCTTGCTTAGCTTCTTGAAAACTTGATGGATCTTGGATTCCATCAAGAAGAAAATAAAAAGAAAAGGAAAAAAGAAAAATTAAAAAAAAATTGTAGTTTTATTTTTTTTATTAGTGTTGTTTTAATTTTTATAATTAAAAAGAACAAAAGAAAAATATAAAGAAAATAAAAAAACTGGTTGTAGTTTTTTTTATTTATTATTGTTGTTTTAAATTTTGATAATTTATTATTTTTATAGAAATAAATAAATATATATTTAGTAAAAAAATTACATAATTTTATATTTTTATATATTAAAAAATGTATTAATATTTTTTATTATTCTCTTAACAATTTTTTTAAGAAAAATATGACTTAAAATAATCATAGTAGTTTATTTATCATTTTGTATTTATCAAATTAAATTTAAAAATATTAAAAAATATAAAAGTATAATAGAAAAAAAGAAAAATTAAAAAAATATTAAATATTTTATTTTGCTTTACTTTATTTCCATTCATTTTATATTTTTTAAAATAATTTTAATTTATAATAATTAATAAAATTACTTAGTTATATTTTAAAATATATATAACTCCCGCCAAACATGCGCGAGTAAAATTACTAGTTACTATTATACATGGCTTCAAAGATTTCAAGAATGTTAGGCTATTTCTTATAGAAAAAATAAAAAGCAAAACTGTTTAAGTGGACTGGACCAAAACTACCTTGCGGCCCAAGATAATAAACAGAGTCGATCCAAATTTTAAGCGGAGAAATATGCCGGCCTATTGCTTTGTGCCACAAAGCCCAAATTTCAATTTCTTAAGACTACAGAAAGGGAAAGAGGACAGGCTCCTAGTCCTACTACATACATAAGAGAAATTACCCCAAATGTTGTAGTAAATTTTTTAAGCTAGAAACGGATTAGTAAAGTGATACATATTTTGAATTTATAATTTAATTTAATTCATTTATATAGTTAATTTTTAAAAGATGACATCCAATAAATTTGAATTTCGAATCTCAATATCTATAATTCCTTTTCATATTCTCAAACTATAACTTCTTTTATACTAAAAAAATGATACATATTTTTTAAATATATTAAAAAATAAAAAATATAACAATCTCTTAATTTTTCTTGTATAATAAAAAAAAATTCATTATCAATATAAAAAAGAACAAACTCATAAATAAAATAAAAGAAAAGCACATATCAAAGCAACAGTCCATCGTATTCTTTTTTATATGCCTTGCTCAACAGTTACAAGCTTGTTGCCTAAGGTAATACAGTCAAGATTAAGGGTCTATTTGATGGACGGTGATATTGATTTCGGTGTGATTAAAAATAATTGCGGCAATGAGATTTGGTACAGTAACGGTGAGATTAAAATTGGTGAGATATGTGTTTAGATTCAAACGCAATGGTGTTAGTGAGGTAAATTATAGTAAAAAAAATTATCATTAAAGACATTAGATTAAAATGTGTATATATAATAAATAATTATTAAAAATAATTAAAGTTGTATTTATATTAAATAATAAAATATATATTTATGTTAAATAGTAATTAAAAAATATTTATGTTAAAAAATAAATTATTTAAATATTAAAAATTAAAAAAAAATAAAAAAAATTGAATAAAATTAAAAAAATAGTAAAAGGATAAAAGGGAGTTTTCCCCTTCACTGACGGTGCGCTCAATGGGGGATTTTTGCTTTGTACCCAAGCCACAGAAATCAAATACCAACTACTGTTTTTTTTTTTTTTTTTTACTTTTTAGCTCATTTTATTTAAAATTTATCAATAATACTTTTACCGGCATTAAGCTATTAAAAAAGTAAAAAAAAAAATTCAATATCACATTTATCAAAGTAGAGAATTTTCTAACTTTAACTAAAAGAAATATTTACTGTTTTATAATTGGTTGCATTTTTTTTCTTTTTTAAAAGGGGTATTTTAGATATTTATATTTACAACTTATTTTATATTGCTTTTTCATATTTATGATAAAAATGTTAGATTTATAATCATCATAATTCTTATTACTAGCTAGAATAATATAACATCAATCCTTGTAAATAGTAATGAACGTGGAAGATCGAAACTCATGAAAGTGTTGTAAAATTGAAATATAGAAACATAATTGAGAAGATCATAAGAATATGTCAGAGGTAATTTTTCCTTTTTTTCTTGTTATAAATGTTGAATATGGCTTGAATATGGCTCAAATTCACCATAGGTGGCTTACCACCAATAATGGAGCTACCACTTGCACCACCAATAATGGAAGCTACCACTTGCAAATGGATGGTGGCTATTTTAGCTACCACTTGCAATGTGTTCCCACCAAGATAGGTGGTGGATGGTGGCTATGGTGGCTGCCACTTGATGTATGTTCACACCTTGATATTTTGGCTATAAATAACCATGTAGAGTAAGAGAGAAGAGTGTGTGTGTGTGAGTTTAAGAGTTGAAGCATTTACTCTGATTTTATTAGAGTTTTCTGGTATTATTGAGTTGTGAGTTCAGTGCTAGTATAGCACCTTGAATTCTGTATTTGTTTGTACTCCATCTCCATTAATACAAAGCTTCAAGCTCCTCCTCCCGTGGATGTAAGCACACTTGCTGAACCACGTAAAACTCTGTGTTTTTTCAGTGTATTTAAATCGGTTTTAGTAATCTCGATCTAGTTCCGCACAACAAATTGGTATCAGAGCCAATTTTTACGTAAAACCGAGTTTGTTCGATTCTGTCCGTTTTTCAAAAGTGCTCCAATTTGTGTTTTGAAAATACCAGGTTGAAGAGGTCGTTGAGAGGAGTGCAACAGAATCAACCGGAGGCCCAGAAGACGCCGCACGCGCCCACACGCGCCGCCAGAAGAAGCGCCCACGCGCCTCACTCGCACACGCGCCGCACGCGCCGCTGGAGGTTGAAGACGCATGAAGCCCACGCGCAGCACGCGCCTTCCAGAGGTTGAAGGCGAGTGAGCTCACGCGTCCCACGCGCCGGTCACCTCCTTGCCTCCACGCGCCCCACGCGCCGCCGTACGCGCCCCACGCGCCGCCGTAGCTCCGACCAACTTTTTTGGGCCATTTTTTGAACCGTTTCAGAACACTATTCCGAGACTTTTCCGAGCCGGTTGAGCTAAACCGAGTCCATTTCGAGCCACATGCAGCAGAATATTCGCAGAATATTCACCGTGTGTCCAAAATTTACACAGTTGGACCCGTTCCTGGCTATTTCGACTATTCCGGACTCAACCGCGGCATCCGTTTTTTCCATACAGGTAACAAAAAAACTCTGAGTTGGTAATTTTGTTTTATTACCATGGCAGAATCATTAGAGACACATGAAACAACCAGCAGCGCACCATCAAGTTCTTACATCAGAAAGAACTCGATGACCACTGCAAAGTTCGAGGTGGAGAAATTTGATGGCACCAACAACTTTGGCATGTGACAGTGCGAAGTACAGGATCTGTTATTCCGAGAGGGTTCACATATCGCTCTGGAAGACAGGCCCAGAGATATTTCGGAAGATGATTGGAAGTTTGTCAATCGTCAGGCTTGTGGCACAATCCGGTTATGCCTAGCCAAGGACCAGAAGTACTTTGTCATGAGAGAGAATAATGCAAAAACTCTCTGGAAACAACTCGAGGACAAGTACATGACAAAAAGCATGGAGAACAGACTCTATCTGAAGAAAAAGCTGTTCCGCTTCCAGTATAAGCAAGGTATCACCATGCAGGAGCATCTAGTAAGTTTTAACAAAATCCTCGCTGATCTTGAAAATCTAGATGCAAATATTTCTGATGAAGATAAGGCTCTTACTCTGTTAAATTCCTTGCCCGATAGCTATGATCATTTAACCACTACACTGTTGTATGGTAAAAATGAGATAGAATATGTTAATGTTAGTAATGCTCTGGTGAATAATGAGTATCGGAAAAAGGATCAGCATGATCACCAGAATACTGCACCAGAAGCTTTAACAGTGTACAGAGGCAGGACGAGCAACCAAGGAGCCGGAGAAAACAAGCGAGGTAAATCCCGTTCAAAGAGGGGATCATCAAAAACACGACTCTCAAAGGACGAGTGTGCCTATTGCCATGAGAAAGGGCACTAGAGGAGAAACTGTCATAACATGAAGAAGTCGACTGTGAATGTAGCTCAAGAATCTGAGGGAGAGGAAGACTCTGTATTTACGATTTCCACAACAACACACTCTTCAAATCAATGGATTCTGGATTCCGGATGTTCCTACCACATGTGTCCGAACCGGGAGTGGTTCTCAAACTTCAAGGAGTTTGATGGAGGGATTGTCCTTATGGGCAATGACAATACTTGTCACACTAGAGGCATCGGAACGATCCGACTAAAAATGTATGACGGTACAATCAGACAACTTACAGATGTAAGGTATGTCCCTGATCTCAAGAAGAACCTCATATCACTGGGGGTCTTAGACTCAAATGGTTACAAGATGACCATTCAGAACGGAGTCTTGAAGGTTGTACGTGGAGCATTCTTAGCCATGAAGGGTTCTATGAAGGGAAATCTGTATCTCCTTGACGGAGAAACTATGATAGGCAGAGCAGCAGTCTCCCACAACAAAGAAGACGATGAATCTGACACTTCTCGACTTTGGCACATGCGCTTAGGGCATGTTGGAGAGAAAGCCTTGCAAAACCTGATAAAGCAAGGTGTACTGAAGAATGCCAAAACTGGAAAGCTTGATTTCTGTGAGTATTGCGTCCTAGGCAAGCAAACAAGAGTCAAGTTTGGCACTGCAATTCATCGTACGAGAGCAACATTGGACTACATTCACACTGATGTCTGGGGGCCTTCCAAAAATGCTTCATTGGGAGGTAAACACTATTTTGTGACCTTTATTGATGATTACTCTAGATATGTCTGGGTTTATACTATGAAGCACAAAGATGAAGTTCTAGATATCTTCGTAAAATGGAAGAAGATGATCGAAACCCAGAGCGGGAGAAAGCTCAAGAGACTAAAATCTGACAACGGTGGAGAATACAAATCAGATCCACTGAAGGAAATCTGTCAGAATGATGGGATAATCCGACACTTCACTGTTCCTGGCACTCCCCAGCAGAATGGAGTTGCAGAAAGGATGAACCGAACTTTGATTGATAAAGTTCGCTGCATGTTATCCCAGTCGGGCTTGAGCAAAGCATTTTGGGCGGAGGCTTTATTGTACGCCTCCCACATTATCAACAGACTACCCTCCACTGCAATTGATGGGAAAACTCCCATAGAGGTGTGGTCCGGACATTCTGCCACTGATTATGATCGGCTTCGTATTTTCGGATGCCCAGCATATTTTCACGTAAGTGAATCAAAACTGGATCCTAGAGCCAAGAAAGCTGTCTTCTTGGGCTTTAGTGAAGGAGTAAAGGCATTCCGACTGTGGAACCCTGAGTCAAAGAAAGTCATCGTAAGCCGAGATGTTACCTTTGACGAATCTGTAATGCTGAAACTGTCAACTCCAGAGAATCAGAACCATGATTCTCTAAAGCAGGTGGAGTTTGAATCAGATGATGCTGGTCAAAATTCTGATGAATCTGAACCAGAATCTGATGACACCTTAACTGAAGTAGAGGAGTCATCACCGGAAACCTTTCAGCAACCTGAATCTACTGCCACCAGCAGACCGAAAAGACATATTCGGAAACCTGCTCGGTACACAGACATGGTGGCATACGCCCTTCCAGTAATTGACGATGATGTTCCGACCAATTACAAAGAAGCTGTAAACAGCCTCGAGCATGCCCAGTGGAAGGAGGCGATGGATGAAGAGATGACATCACTTCATCAGAATCAGACTTGGAAGTTGGTTCCACTTCCAACACTCAAAAGATCAATTGGGTGCAAATGGGTCTTTGCCAAAAAGGAGGGTGCTACCGGCAAAGACAGCATCAGATACAAAGCCAGACTGGTAGCCAAAGGTTACGCTCAAAAAGAAGGAATAGACTACAATGAGGTATTTTCACCTGTTGTTAAGCATTCATCTATTCGGATATTATTGGCTTTAGTAGCACAGTATGACCTAGAGTTAGTTCAACTTGATGTAAAAACTGCATTCCTCCATGGTTCATTAGAGGAGGAAATTTATATGACTCAACCAGATGGTTTTGGAGTCCCCGGTCATGAAGATTGGACATGTAAGTTGAACAGGTCTCTATACGGTCTGAAGCAGTCACCGCGACAGTGGTACAAGCGGTTTGACACCTTTATGTTAGATCAGAAGTACACACGCAGTCAATTTGATCACTGTGTTTATTTCCGGAAACTCCAAAATGAATCATTTATCTACTTGCTTTTATATGTTGATGATATGTTAATCGCATCTATAAGCAAGGTGGAGATCGACAGGCTGAAGGCTCAACTGAGCTCAGAGTTCGAGATGAAGGATCTTGGAGAAGCTACGAAAATTCTTGGGATGGAAATCAGCAGAGATAGAAAAAATGGTGTGATCAAATTGACCCAGGCTCAGTATCTGAGCAAAGTACTTCAGAGATTTGGCATTAATGATAAGACCAAATCTGTAAGTACTCCTTTAGCGGCACATTTCAAACTCAGTGCATTGATGTCACCAAGTACAGAAGGTGAGAAGAGACAGATGGATCATGTTCCATATGCCAATGCAGTAGGTGCCCTAATGTATGCAATGGTGTGTACGAGACCTGATATTTCACATGCTGTCAGTATGGTAAGCCGGTACATGCATAATCCTGGTAAAGGCCATTGGCAAGCTGTGAAGTGGATTCTACGGTACATTCATGGTACTGTGGAAACGGGCTTAAAATTCGAGAGAAGAAAAACTATTGACAAGCATCTTGTCGGATATGTGGATTCAGACTATGCTGGAGATCTTGATAAGCGTCGTTCAACTACTGGTTATGTGTTCATTATAACAGGAGGACCAGTAAGTTGGAGATCAACTTTACAGTCAACGGTAGCTCTGTCTACAACAGAAGCAGAGTACATGGCTGTAACTGAAGCTTTCAAGGAAGCAATTTGGCTTCAAGGATTGATTGATGATTTCGGGATAGCACAGGAAAAGGTAGATGTTTTCTGCGATAGTCAGAGTGCCATTTGCCTAGCTAAGAACCAAGTTCATCACAGTCGGACCAAGCATATTGATGTTCGCTACCACTTTATCCGAGAAATAGTAGATGAAGGAAACATTCTACTACAGAAGATCGGGACTGCAGATAATCCCGCAGATATGCTAACAAAAATAGTTTATGGGATCAAGTTTCAACATTGTTTGGACTTGATCAATGTCTCTCGAGTTTAAAGCACCTGAAGGAGGAAGGAGGAAGCTCTGATCAGTGAAATCTCTCTGTGGATTCTCGCCAAGGTGGAGATTGTTGAATATGGCTTGAATATGGCTCAAATTCACCATAGGTGGCTTACCACCAATAATGGAGCTACCACTTGCACCACCAATAATGGAAGCTACCACTTGCAAATGGATGGTGGCTACTTTAGCTACCACTTGCAATGTGTTCCCACCAAGATAGGTGGTGGATGGTGGCTGCCACTTGATGTATGTTCACACCTTGATATTTTGGCTATAAATAACCATGTAGAGTAAGAGAGAAGAGTGTGTGTGTGAATTTAAGAGTTGAAGCATTTACTCTGATTTTATTAGAGTTTTCTGGTATTATTGAGTTGTGAGTTCAGTGCTAGTATAGCACCTTGAATTCTGTATTTGTTTGTACTCCATCTCCATTAATACAAAGCTTCAAGCTCCTCCTCCCGTGGATGTAAGCACACTTGCTGAACCACGTAAAACTCTGTGTTTTTTCAGTGTATTTAAATCGGTTTTAGTAATCTCGATCTAGTTCCGCACAACAATAAATGTTGATAATAACAACAAAGTACAAAGTAAAAACAATTATCACCAATAATGAATTAATATGTAAGATATTTTTAGTTGATTGAGTATTTATTAAGATTTTAATAAGTATTAAGTTTTGAGTCTTATCAATAATTTTATTTGAGAGGTGATTTGTAAGTATCATTTTTAATCCTCTTTAAGATTTGAGTCATATTCTAACCCTACACTAAAGTAACCTCCCATCACTTAATTTTTTATGAAAAAAACAAAAATAAAAATAAAAATAGCAGAAGGTCTTAAATTAAAATCTTACAATAATTTAGAAAGAAAAAAAAACCCTCACATATAACATAGAGAAAAAAAATTAAATCATGTAGTGAAAATTATTTCCCACCTTTATTAATAATTTTTCAATAATATTTTATTTTATTAATTTATTTTTATTTAAAAGTTTTTAAATTTATTTTATTTAAAACTTTTTAAATTATTTATACGTATATTTAATATAATAAATAAATTTATATTTTTATATAATAATTAATTAAAATATTTAAATAAATAAATATTATAAATTTAATAAAATTTTAAATTTAAATATTATTAAAATAACATAAAATAATTTTTCAATACAAAATATTTTTAATGATCAATTTTTAAATCTTATCAATGTTTTATTATTTAAACACATATATAATCGTTAACTTTAATTTTTATAATAATTAATCTCATATATATATATATATATATATATATATTACAAATTTGATGATCACGGATCTATAAATTTATTTGAAAAACCTTAAACTGATTTTTTTGGAGAACTAAAAAGATTTGTGCAAAAATAGTAGATGCCAAGAAGAACTAAAGGCCTTTTAATGGATCTTGAAGTGTGCATCCCGCACGACCAAATCAAGATCACGTTGCCTGATGGGTCAGTTAACGAAGGGAAAAAAATGGGTTTCGTCCCTTATGGATATTGCCCAATGAATTTCCAAGAGTTTGTCTGCCAATGCCCTGAATTCTTCGGTCAATGGGGTTTTGTGGGATATGAATAGGCCTTTGGAAGGTGACTGTGAGCTTAAGATTTTCACTTTGTGTTACTTTTTGGCACTCTAGCGCTCACATTCTTGGCCAGGTAAAATGGGAATTTTTTTTTATCTTCTTGTTTTCATTGCATTTCTTTTATTCTTTCGGTCTTTTGGGATAACTGCCTAATTTGGGTTGGAGGTTATGCAGTCTCTTGAGTGCATATATGGTTGTGTGGTATGGACTTTTCCAAAAGCTGCCTATTGAGGTTATGCAGTCTCTTGAGTGCATATATGATTGTGTGATATGGAACTTTGGAAAACCACACCGAAAGAAATCTCACAAAGAAACCACATGAGCCCCAAGTTGGCTTTGCGCTAGATTTTTTGTTTTTTTAGTCTCATCACCCGTGTTGCACAATCTGACTTTGCGCTAGATTATTAAGTCTATGACGAACTGCTCCGCACAATTGCAACTGAGAGGCATGATACTTGGCTCTATACCAATTGATACGGTCCTTTAGAGAACCACTCTTCAAAAGTTATATAAGTCCATATAAACCCCAAAAGGAAATTCTTTATTTTTCATTGTGGGATCCAAGTCCCATATCTTGCAATTGAGCACATACCATTGTGAAGTTTGCATTTTGCCTTGTACCACAAGAGGGGAGGTAAGTTATTTACTTGGGTCGTTATTATATCGAAAAATGCTTCTTTATACATATCTTTGTCTCTTAGAATTATATGATATTTATAAAATTTGCTGTCGTGTTAACTTTTTTTTTGGTACACACTTCTGTTAACTTTTGTTTTGTAGAATATGTTAGTTTTATATGTAAGTTTTGGAGAACTGCCGAATAGTTTCAATGAGATTTCATGTAGTTTTCGGGAGCAATCAAGTTTCTGCTGTAGGGACGTATTATTATGCATTGTGATTTTTTAAAACACTGTGCTTATTAGCATGTAATTTATGGTTTTCACTTAAACAAGGCATCTGGAGATTATATTGTGGTTTTAATTACTATTTGATGTTTGGTTCTTTTCATCTTGGTTTACCAAAGGTTTTTTAGTGTGAATTTACCTTCTTACAAGATGGTAATGTGGTGTTACAGGGTTTCTATTATGATGCATTTTATGGTGACTTGGGATTGAGTGAGGACCACTCCAAGCAAATTGAAGCAGGGGCAGTGAAAGCTGTTGCGGTATTGTTAATCTTCCTAAATGAGCAACTTCATGCTTCTGATTGTTTTATTTATGATCACCTTCCACCAGTATCCATGTTCTTTTTGTGTTTATACAGTATTTTTATGTTCCTTGTTCAGCAGCTTCATGTTGATTTAGTGCATATTGTAACTATTCAACTAGTCAACTCTTACAAGTGTCGAGGAAAAGTTGGGAGTTTATCATATATAAAAAATTGAACAGTGGCTAAATATTTTTTATGTTTTTTTGGTGCTCCTGATAATTGGGAATTATGCTAGTGGTAAAACTGTTATTTCATGGTAGATTCTTTTTTCTTTTTGGTGTCTTAATGCAGGAAAACAACCTTTTGAGCGCATTGAAGTGACAAGGGAACAATCCACTTCTGAAAATAATTTTAAGGCAAGTTGAGTGGTGTTATTTTCAATTTTTCATGTCAACTGAAGTTATCCTTTCTTCCTATATGTTTTCCCATTGCACTAATTTCTGCATTGGTAATTTTTATAATCAAGTTTAGATCATCAACGATTTGCATGCAGACAAAACTATCATAGTATACAAGTGTGGTACCTTGGTTGATCTGTGTCGTGGGCCTCATATTCCAAATACATCCTTTGTGAATGCATTTGCATGTTTGAAGGTGACATGTTACATGATATGTCAAGGCTATGTTGATTCCTTTTCACCACATTTTCCTGGTTTACTCATGAATTTCTATCTCCAGGCATCATCAGCTTATTGAAGGGGAAATAAAGATCGTGAGAGTTTACAAAGAGTTTATGGTATATCTTATCCTGATCAGAAACGTTTGAAGGTGAAATGATTTTTTCTCTTTTGTTTTGATTATGGCTGTCAGCTTTATTATTGTACTACTTGTGCTGATTTTCAATATTTATTTGGTTCTGAATTTGCTTTATTTGTGATTGTTGAAGCAAGGATATATGAATATGATGCATAGAGCAATATATTTATTTCTTTTATTATGATGCAAGGAATATCAAAATCTGGGCAAAGGCCTGAGGGTTTAGGTAATTCTTTTACAATAAGAAAGGATGTTCTCTTCTTTCATGGTACATTAATTGGTCTTGTATCACGTTTTTGCTTCTCATGAATGATAATATTTTTCCCCTGAAATATATCCATCAGCTCGAAGAAACAAAGAATTATGACCATAGATTGTTGGGTAAAAAGCAGAATTTGTTCTTTTGATACCCCTAGGTATAACAGACTTAATATGCTTGGCGATACTTGGTAGTGTGTTCAGGAATGCTTGCTATAGTAATATTTGGCATCTTTGGTAACTTTCAGCCCAGGGAGTTGGTTCTTTCTTCCTCAGGGCACTCAAATTTACAACAAACTAATGGAATTTATACGGAATGAATATTGGTTCTTTCTTCTCTTTCTCTCTCTCATAGAGATTTAATTAAAACTTTGTAACCCCACTAATCAGTCAATAAAGTTGCATAATTTTGTTAGGTTAAATCACCAAATATGTATAATATGAATCTTTGAGAAACATGTGGTCATGCTACAAATTACAAGGAGAAAATATGTTTTTGTTTGAGGTGAGATTTTGTGTAACCAAAGAAAAAATAACTTCTTGGTGTTGTTTTAATTGTAGTGTGAATCTTTATCTAAACTTCCTAGAAATTTAATATGATCTGTGTTAGAAAGGAAATTTTCTGCATTTAGTCCTCCAGTGATGGTCCTTTTTTATGATATTTGGTTTCTGCAACATATTTAAAAACAAGAGTGTAAACACAAATTTTGTGTAAAAAATAAGATAGGAAAATTTGGAGTCAAATAACAATTTTATTTATCAGATGTGGAGTTTACAATCTTTGAAAATTCTTAAAAATAAAAAAATTCTCTGATTTTTTTCTTTATAGGGAAATTCGTTTCAAGGGTCTTTGTATGACTTCATCTTGAACTGACGAAATTCCCTTCAGGGGTCTTTGGATGATTTGATTTTGAAATTTGTTTCAAGAGTCTTGATGACTTATCTTAAATTAAATCTGTTTCAAGGGTCTTGGAGACTTAAACTTGAAATTTGCTTCAAAGATCTTGATGACTTGATTTTGAAATTTGCGTCAAGGATTTTTGATGACTTGATCTTCAATTAGATTTGCTTCAAGAGTATTGGAGATTTGATCTTGATGACTTGATTTTGAATTTTGCTTCAAAGTCTTGATGACTTGATCTTGAATTAAATTTGTTTCAAGGGTCTTGCAGACTTGATCTTGAAATTTGCTTCAAGGATCTTGGAGACTTTTTCTTGAAATTTACATCAACAGTCGTGGAGACTTGATCTTGAATTGCTTTAAGGGTCTTGGAGACTTGATCTTGAATTGCTTTAAGGGTCTTGGAGACTTGATCTTGAAATTTGTTTCAAGGGTTTTTGACACTTGATCTTGAAATTTGAATCAAGCGTATTGGAAACTTGATCTTGAAATTTAGTCCCATTTTTGGTATTCTTTGATCGTTAGATCTTCAATTCTTCAATTTTTTAGAGTTTGATTCTTAAGACTTTGACTTTGAGCCTTCAAAATCTTTTTCACTTCAGATTTGTGAATTGTGAATTGTGTTGAATGGCTTGGGAGATCTCCATATTTATAATGATAGTCTTCTAGGTAAGATAGAGTTTTAGAAGAATTTAAATTCTTTGCAAAAGAGTTTTAAAAAATTTTAATTGGATGACCTATGAATAATTGCAATTTGATTGATAGAAAATTTATCTTTAAATTATCTTTATTTTAAGGATAAATTGAATGACTCATAGTTGAATTCTGATTGGTCAAACAACAATTCTTTAAATTTTGATTAGCCCATGTGTTCATATTTAATTAATCATAAAATTGATTATGATGTCATTGAATCTACATGATGATGCATAATTTTAATTAAAAAAATTTTAAATGAAAAAACTTTAGTTGACATGTGGCAATTTGTAATTTGTCAAAAATTTCTCCTTCTACAAAGAGTTTGGACTGAAACCATTGATTAAAAAACCGGACCGGCCGGTTGTACCGGAAACCGGTGGTCCGTCTGGTCCGACGGGTATACTAAAACCGAAAATTAATCAAATTGGTAAGAAACCGATTCAACCGGTAACAAACTGATTTTTTTTTAATGTATTTTTTATTTATTTTTTTTCAAAAATTTATTTGTAATTAATGAGATTTAAACCTTTAACCTCTTAGTTATATAATAAAGATCATACCATTAAGCCAAATATATATTTTTGTTAATTATTAACTATATTTAATATTTATTTAAAATTAAACTTAGTGTTTAAATATTTTTAAAAAAAAAAAACTTTATCAAACCGGCCGGTCTAATCGGTTGGACCAAAAATCGAAGGTCTGACCGGTTCGACCTCCGGTCCGATTTTTTTTAACCTTGACTGAAACCTATGAACTGCCCAGGCTACTGTTTGATGTTTCAGCACAGAGTTCATTCTTATAGAGGTCAGTCCATGTGCATCTGTGAGCACTCTTTCTTTTTTTTCTTCTCTTAGTTTAATATGTGAACAATCAAAGTCACTCGGAAGACAGTGGGTTTGCTGACCAAAGTACAAGACTATTGCATTGTGTCTGTCTTGGAAGTTCCCTCATAGACTACATCATAATTTCATCCTCCCTGGAGGAGAGCTTAAAAGAAGCTTATCTAGGCTATGTCTCTTCGTTTACCTCATCATTTGGTTGTTTTAAACATGGGCTTCCCATCTAGTTGCTTACTTTATAGGTTTCTTCCATGTGCTTGCTTTGGATTTTGGACCAACATTTCTTTACTACCTTTCTTCCATGCATGCTTTATAAGAATGAGTTGAAGTAATAATATTAGTGAACAAGTTAGTGCTAATTATAAAATTTTCTGATATAGTATTAGCTTGAATACTTTTTCATGTATTATATTCTGCACCTTTTGTCCTGCCATGGTTCTTTTAAGCTCTGATGTAATAGCTATGTGGCTTAGTCTTAACTAAGATATAGAGTTTAGTTAATTTAGTTAATTGATTTATTCTTGTTTGGCATCAAGAATGTGTTTATCTAAGTTTTCTTCTTCTGAAAGAGGTTTTTTGATGTCATATGGTTGTCAGTTGTGGTTAATGCCAATTAGGGTGATTCATTTTGTAATCTCTGGCCTTTCTTTTTTCTTTTTTTTTTTTGGCAATGTTCTCATACTGATTAATCATGCAGAACTACCTCTTTGCCTTGCTGATTTTGGGGTCTTGCATCATATTGAGGCTAGTGGGGGCGCTGACCGGGTTAACTCGTGTCAGGAGGTTTTAGCAGGTACCTTGTTGTTAGATGTAAACTTTTGAGATCGTGCTCCATGCTAGCTCTCTGTACCTTTGTTTTGGCTAAACATCAAATGTCAATTTTGATCTACATAATTTCTTGCTGTGTGAAAACTTCCTTGTTAGTTTTTGGACTTAAGTTGAAGAAGTCTCTATTTAGATCTTATACATTTTGGTTGCTTAGTCATGCTAGTTAAAAATCTGTGTGGCTATTTCATGAACTTTTTTTGGTGAAAAGTGAATCTTCTTCTTTCCCCCCTTTCTTTGACATTAGTCTTCATATTCTTTCAGGATGATACCCATATTTTCTGCAGGGAATCCCAGGTGAGGTTGGCTTCAATTGTAACTTACAGAAATTGTGAATATTTTAGCTCCCTATTTCCTTTATAATGCATGTTTTACCTTTTTTCAGATGAAAGAAGTTAAAGGTGTCTTGGAGTTCATTGATTATACTTACATTACTTATGAGCTAAAACTATCTATGGTATGATAAGTTTTATTGACTTAAATTTTTAGGGATTGGAAGTAGTTTTTTCTTTGACCAATTAAGTGCACTATGTTTGCTGATTTCTAAGTATAATGAAGTGAGTTTAGGTTTTCTACTAGATTGTTTTATCTCTATATCTTGAGATGCTATACGTATAAAACCACTTATGGTTTCCTGAAAGTTTAACAGACTTTTTTTTTTTAACATTAGAAGTAAGTATTTTTATATTTGTTGGTAAAAATGGTTTTGGAATAGAGACCTAATATTTCTACTTGCATCATAATTATATTCTTCATGCTATAATAGTAGACCGACTTGAAGACTCATAATTTTATGTTTTTACTCATGCTTGGGTTGTATTCTAGAATGAAATTTTTTATTTAGTGTGTTACAAATATTTGAATTGTAGAGGCCAGCGAAATACCTTGGAGATTTGGGAACTTGGGAGAGAGCTGAAGCTTCTCTTACAGAAGCCTTGAACCTGTCTGGGAAGCCATGGCAGGTCAGTTTTCTATTTAACACCTTACAGTCAATATTTGGGGTTCTTCACAATTGTTTCGAATTAATTGTCTGTGGATGACAAATGAGAATTTTGATTCAGCTTACAACCACCCTTAAGCAGCCAGCCTCTGTATTGGTATTTTGAAATGTGGTATGACTAGCAATATAAATGCACATAAAAGCACATAGAACTTTGGCAATTTTTTGGCCTTAATGAGTTTGCTAAGTCAAATTCTAGTTCAAGCTTAAGATTAAATGGGATTTGAAATTTTAACCAGCTACTTGGCTTGAATATTTGTGAGCCGGAAAAATGACGAGTACACTGTAAACCTAGTGAGTTTGATGTGTTGCTCGAGATCTCTTTTCTTGTATTTGACATCTTTTGATGAGCAAAGCTGGTGTCCTGATTGCACTCCATTTTTCTTTTTCAAGAATTGTGATTTCAACTTATTTTTCTTAAATTAGAAGTCAAATTAGATATTGTAACTGTAAAATGTTGTGTTTCTGAAAATTCGAAGTGCTCTTATTCAGGTAGATTGATCCGTCTAATTAAACAGTGGAACTCTCTATTGCTAAGAGATGGGAAAATCTTACATAGTTGGCTTGCATGTTGTGATCTATTTGTTGTGCTTTATTTTCTAATATTTGAGGACTATTCTATGTTGCCATCCATTTTACCTGGCTTCTTTCTAGATGCTTATACTCGAGTCATTGTTGGTACAGAGGTTGTATCTGATGCATTGAATAGGAAATTTAAATGTGCGGCATTACAGGTTTGCAATGTTTAATTGTGCTTCATTTTCTCCTTTGTCTCTATTCTCTAATTTTGTTGAAGTTTTATGATAATTCTCACTTATTAGCTGATGCCCTTTATTGCAGCTTGACATATCCAGCTTCCTGAGCGCTTCAAATTGGAGTACTCAGCAGAGGATGAAGCCAAGGGGGAGAAACCTGTAATGATACACAGATGACAGAGCTATACTGGGGTCATGAGCGTATGTTTGCTATATTGTCCTTCTGGCTTAGTCCCCGTCAAGCAATTGTTTGCCCTGTGTCGGAAAAGTCCCAGAGATATGCGATTGAGGCTGTTTACTCTAGTTGTATGCTCCTTAGCTTCTTTGTTGACCTCAATTATGTCTTTATTTTTTCATTTTTCACAGCCAACCTTATGAAATATATGGTACATCTACATATAATCATTGTATACGATATCTGTAATTCTCTGCTATGTTGCTCCGACTCATCAGTTTTCTTGAAGTATCCGTGCCCAACACCCGTGTCCGGATGTATATCCGGACATGGGTATGGGGATATGACTCTCCAAGGACCCTCCAAATATGTAAAAAAACTTAGAAAAAATTGAACATACCCGTGTCGTACACATACCATATTCGACAATCGCACCCGAATCCGAGTAACATAGATTCTCTAGATTTTCCTCTGCATTCTGGTTTACAATTTCAAATCATGACCATGATGGTATCAACAATAGAAATGTCTTTATATCTAATCTCCTGCTCCAGTTTCCCTTTTATTTTCTTATTTTTTATGTTTTAACTTTATTTATTTCATGACTCATGAGGCATTATTTATATGTTGTTTTGAAGTGTTCATATGAACTTTTCAAAATAGACACTTTATTACATGCTTGAGGAAGATTTCTGAAAACCAAGTTCTAGACCATAGATGTGGGTGGAAACTTTGGAAAACAGGACCTTGCATTTTTTATCTTACTATGGTCTCTAAGTAAAAGCACTATGGCACAATAGGATCCATTTAGTTTGTTGTTGATGAGATAATTGTTTGTTATGCTTCGAAGGGCAAAAATGATAGTCATTTGGAACTCTGATATGCCAATTTAATCTCCTTTTTCATTTGATAGGTTTGGGATCGGATTCATGAGGCCGGCGGGTTATTATGTAGATGTTGGTATGACAGATCGAAAGATCCCGAAAAAGGTGTGACGACTGACATGCTCAATTATATCAAATTTTCTTTTTCTTACAGTCTTGTGATCTTGTCATATGCTCTCTCTTTCTACATACAGTTATGGATATAGAATGAACCCACACTATCCTACATTATTAATCTTGTTTTGTGTCTTTCAATCTCCAATCAGCTTGCTCTGCAGTTTCTAACTGAATGAACTTAATTGTTTTCTCTTCTTTTCCCTTTCACCTTGCAGGTACGAGAAGCTCAGTTGGCAGTACAACTATATATATATTGGTTGTTGGGGAAGAGGAAGAGGAAGTGAACAGTACTCAGATTTGCCTATCCTGTGTTTTTGAATAGATTTGTGTACATTTTTGCGTTTTGGTAAAGTTTTTTGAATAAATTTATGTACCTTTGCGACTGCAATTTTTTTTTTCTTTTTCCTTTCTTCACCGGTCATTTTCATGCTTAAAATGTTTTCAGGTGAGTGTACGAGTGAGAGATTCGGCAGATCTTTAGTAAAATGAGCATAGAAGGGCTAATCCAAAAATTCGAGGCTGAAACTGCAGAGCTTTCATTAGGATGGACTTGTGTTGCTTTTTTTTTTTTTTTTTGGTTCATTAGGATGGACTTGTGTTGTTTAAGTGTATGTATGAGTGCACCCTGTCCCTGATGTGATTTGGCTGGAACTTAAGTGGGAAAACAATGGTGACTTATATTGTTCCGACTCTTTATCTTTTTTGAAGTATTCGTGTTCGATATCCGTATCCGACGTATCCTGGACACGGGTATGGGGATATGATTATCTAAAAATCCTCCAAATATATGAAAATTTTGAAAAAAATTGAACATACCCGTGTCAAACACAGGTATGTATTCGATACTCACACTCGAATCCGAGTAACATAGATCATGACGCATTAGTTTTTCCTGATCAATACAGTCCTTGTAATTTTTTTGTTTATTTAATTTACTACATAGTAACAAATTGTTTTTGATTCCTTGAAGTTGAAGGGGTATTCAATATTGCAAAACTTCATTCTTGTTCTCTGATCTACCCAGTGGGTTTTTATTTTTGATAAAATTAATTATTGTTGATTTTTGATGAAATTATTTGTTTGGTGAATGTTAAAAGTAATATTGAAGGCTTTCTTATTGTGAGATTTCATAAGAATAAGCAGATAATCCGCCCCCTGTTTGCATTACCTATCAAAATCATATATACATACATACATACGTTATCTAAGAACCCATTGGATGATTTAATGCATCATGCATGACATGCAATGTAAATTCAAGCTTGATTATGTTAAAAGTTTACAATTTTTTTTATATTTGTTTTTTTTTTATATATATATATATGTTTGTGTTGCTCGTAGATCTAACAATTTGTATATTCGTATTATGTTCGTATTATTAATCGTATTTAAAATGTTATATATTTATATAAATTTTGATATGTTAATAATTGGTCTTATATATTCAACACGTTTATGTATTTGTTTATGTTAATTTTTTGTATCATATTGTATTTATATAATATTTTAATTTTTTTATTTTATATTTAAATCATATAATCTTATCATATTTAAAATTATAAGTTTCAACTGCTCAACCTAAATCGTCATCCCCATAATTTACTATTCCTTTCGATCGTTCGGGATTTCTCATGTTTTGCTCGAGACTTTACCCCTTGTTTTATTAGATATAAAATTAAAAATTTAATACTTTATCGATAAATCATATGATATTAAATTTAATACCAATGCAAGTACTAATGAATTCAAATTGTATTAACCTGAATAATGAAAAACAATAATTTTCCCACTTATATTTAATTGCAGTTTTTGCAACCTTTACTGTTTTGGCTTTGAAAGCAAGAAGTGCATTTCTTAACTGTCTTCTTATTGGAAAAAATAAAAATAAAAAATTATCTTTTTGAATACATTAATAATTTAAATAGCGATCGCAACACGATATTACAATCATTATTTTTTACAAGAAGTTATGTACAATAAAATAAAATTCACGATTGCGATAACCGCAATAACATACATTACGTTCGCAATCACAATAAATACGATGAGATCAAAAACACATCTTCTACCCACAATTTAAATCTCATGTATACATATTACATATAATATGTCATAGGGAAATGAAGCCTTTTATTACTTATTATATCAAGTTTCCTCACATTAATTTGGAGAGTGATTTAATTTACCAACACTATATATATATATATATATATATATATATATATATATATATATAATAAAAAATCAATTAGCATTTTGGAAGAATTGCAGTGAAGTATGATTCTATATATCGTAAGCAATTCGCCATAGCCACCAGTCTCTCTTCTACGCCCACCTCTCTTCTGATCACAGTCACAGCTGTGTTGTACTCGTACAAGTCAAGGCTAGAAGCTATATATACCGTACCAGTGCTGCAAAAGTAAAAGAGTAGATCATATAAATATGCACACAATATCATACAGTTTTCAGTGAAGGGTGCACAACAATCCTCTCAAGAATCATATACTAACATGGAATTAAGTTCATATTAATATGAAGGGCTGAAAGATGAAGATTCATTATATATATATATATATATATATAGATGAATGAATGATAGTATATACTAGCTCGGAATCTAGGGCTAAACACAGCTTCAACAGCTAAGAAAGCTGCTTAATTACTAAAAGCTTACACTTTATTAGAAATTAACACCCCAATGAGAGACAAAGGGAAAACGATCGCCTAACTGCAACGTTAGAGAAATCAATGCACTGACCCATGCACAATCTACATATAAGAACTAGGCTATATATATAATGATACTCCAATTATCACTCATTATATCAAAATCCATTGTTGGGCATGCCGCTTGTTACATTCAGATCTTGGTGGTGTTGATAATGCTGTTGACGACGATATGCAGAAATGGAGGTGCTACTTTCACCCATATCCTGTTCAGGCCTATACTCTTCATCAATTTCTTCTTTTGCCACTTTCTCCATTCCAATGTATTCTACAGGCCTTTGTGATGATAAGAATTGTGACTGTGACTCGCAGTACCCGGAAGCTTGCTGCGGTGGTACAACTGATGGGAGCTTGGAAAGAAGGGCTTCAAGGCTGCTCATGGAAGGAGTAATTTTCATGGGCTGATTGAAGTGGTCATAGAATTCAGGTGGTGCTGCAATTGTCCCTGCAGGGAAATGCCATGCTTCTGGTGTGCCATAACCATCTACTTTAAAAGGGTAAGCAGAAGATGAGGGGTGGGGCAAGAGTACTCCAGGAATGCTTTCTATGTAGCTGAGTTTCTTTCTTAGTAGAACTACATAACTCAGGTCTTCAATTACCTTGAGTAACATAATGAGAAAGAAAATGGAGATATATAGTACTGTCAGTACTGAAACATGATAGCAAAGCAAGTTGTTTATGAGCTTTAGAGAGAGAGAGAGAGGACCTTGTGAATAGCTCCTAGTTGGACAACACCTTCTCTAACTGCAATCAAGGCTATGGTCTGCAAAGATATTCAAGTCAAAGCAATTGTAAGTAGATCTACCTAAACTCTTCAGAGTTTTGTGATATTGTTTATGATATGCTATACCTTTATACCGGCCTGGAACTGTGCTTCCCATGTCCTAGGATGCTACAGGAAAAGATTTTGTGAGAAACAGACATTTTTCTGCTAACAAGAGAAACGTGAAATCACCAAACTGTGTAAGCATGGATGGGAAAACATATATGCTTACTGAGTCTGCAGAGTTATGCCATGCTGACAAGAAGTTGATTTCCTGCTCATTTGGTTCTTTGTATATCCATTTGTGACTGTGATCTGCAGCTATTTTTCCTATCAAACTGCCCATGTTAAAAAAGAAAAAAAAAAAATCAGTTGGCCTGAAATATTATACAGCAAATGAGAGGCACAACAATTTCTCACCCTTCTCCATAGTTGTAGATTTCATGGGACATCTTAAAGAAAAGCTCTGGTTGCAGTCCTTGATAGTGTTGAAACTCACAACTGCCATGGACTGAGGACCCAGGACAGTCTCCGGAGTTGATTTCAGCAGCTGAGGCAGCAAAGTTGCAGAAACCATCTTCCCAAACTAATATCCTGCAATTTGTTCAGTATGAACTATGAAGTGTGTTACTAAAATAAGTTATCAAATATGCATGGCATATTGTCCTCGATAATACCAAAAAAAAAAAAACTGGAAATCAATACCAGTTTCTCCTGTTTCCTCTTGACCTGTCATAAGCTCCTTGACCATCCCATCTATCATCAAAGTAATTAAAAACAATTATGTCACAAAAAGTCATGAGAAATTATAAATTAATGAGAGATTATGAAATTTGTATATTGTTTATCTACGGAATGAGTAAGACATGTTAGATCCTTTATCTTGGAAGAAAAGGAAACCTACTACAGTCCTAATTAACAAGAAAGAAAAGGAAACGTATAGTGTTTTAGTTGGCTTTATGCTTCCTTACTTGGGAGGTGGATAGTTTCTAGGTAAGATCCTCCAAAAGACTGCATAAACCCACTGAGAGTTCTCATGGATGCACAAGCTTCTTAGTGTGTGTTGAAGGAGATGAGTAACAGCTAATGGGCTGAGATGTTCCTCCATCAATATTCTTCACAGTTTTTTTTTTTAGACCCTCTCTTTCATTCTTTTTTTTCCTCTCTACTGTTATCTTAAAAGAAGGGAGAACCCAACATCTTAACCTCCTTTATATAAGCAAACCAACATGGAAATGTCACATTTATACCTCTCTCATTCTCTCTCTCTTATTTTATTGTATTTAAGATTTGTATTTAATGTATTGTCAGTATATAAATATATATACTAACACTTCATTAAAAAACTAACCTCTAACCCTAACCACTAACCCCTAACATTAACTCTAACCCCAATATTTTAACAAATAATATCATAAAATACACTATCAATATATAAATTTATACACTGCATCAAATATAAATTTTTGTATTTAATCATGCTTTAAATTTTACCAAAATGATTTTATGAGGCCCCACGATTTTGCCTTCTCGGTTCCCAACGGTCCTCTTTATCAATCCTCCGTTTCAAAACTGCTCTCCAGTACTAGTAGTATTTTCTCTTTCTACCCTTATCCCAATAATGAAATACCACCATCAAAGACAGACCAAACCTTATTATTCTTATGCTACATCATGAGTTTGCTCCATTTCTGAGTCTTTCTCTGAGGACCCATATCTTTCTCTTCAACCCCAATGTGTATTTTTCTTTTCTGACCTTTCTGACACATCAAGCATTAACCACTCATTTCAGTCCCAGGAAAACACTTTATATTTCCACCTTCCTCTATTTATTCACTCTCAATGTCAAGCTGCTACTCCATTGATTTTTTTAGCAGAGCATTTTTAATTGTTCATTTAGGTTAGTTCTCTCACTTCCCCACCCCCACCCCATTCTTTATCACCATCATTTTGGTGCATCCAAGTGTCCCTCTATATGGGGCATATGATCAACAATCAAATATTATCACACGTTATTACTTTGCTACTACAGATAGATATGAATGCAAGATTAAAAATATTGTGATGTCGACGATGTTTATGTATGCTTTATTTACTATATGTATTCTTGACTTGTATGGTTTCAGATTCATGAATGAAAAGAAGTATGATAATTATTATTTGATGCGGTTTTAGGTTGTGTGAGTGTGATATTTTACAAGAGAAATGTCAAATTTTGCTGCCACTCTCAATCCTTTTTAACACACATATAATTAGAATACGCATGGTGATGAGATGATATTTTCATATTGCTGCACGCCTGCATGATTTCTCAAATTGTCAAATGTATGCCATTATCTGCCACATTCTTATAACATGAAAGTATGTACAGATTGTGAGCTTCAAAAAACAAAGGACCCCACACTTGGAAGTGCTAGAGCACAAAAATCACATGATTCTATTGATTTCTTGACAGATTCAATTAGTGGTTTGTTTGACTAGCTTGAGATGGAGACATTTTGTTGTAAATTTTGATGGGTGGATCACCTGTGAGCTACCACTCAAGAAGAGGTCCTATTGATAGGAAATTCAGTTAAGAGAAACTCTGAAAGGGTTTAGTTGTAAATCAGTGTTAGGAATAAAGCAAATGAGGGTTTGGGATGTACAATTGCAGTAATATATATATGGTAATTGATCATCAGGGGCAAGGCTGCTTTACAAACAGTTTTGTACACTTGAGATACACGGACATTGATGCAAAGATGTATGAGACCCAGTGTACTTTCTAGTAGTAGATTTCATCCTCAGGTAGAAAAGATTTTTCATTAGTTTGGGATCTCTCTTTCTCTCTCTCTCTCTCTCTCTCTCTCTCTCTCGTCTGCAGTTACATGATGACTAAAAGGAGCTTTCAGTGCTTTGAATTCACCTTCCTGACAACAAGAAAGTTTTGACAGACAATTATACTCTTGTCTTTGACCGTCTGTTTATCAGAAAGTGAGATCATTAGCCCTGTAATCAGCCTATAATTCACCACATTAATTATCATCAACCAGCTAGCTAGGATTTCTCACCTTTCATTTCTTGATAGTGACAGGCATGCCTAACTTCTTATTCATATAGTTATCATATGCATACATAATCCTATTGGGTTTGCTCTTTGGCTCCATCGAAGGCAAACCTGTTGGTGTTAGAGATGTTGGGTTATAAAACAGGTTCTGTTATTGTTGTTGTTTAAAGTTGTGTAGTGCATAAATGTACGGTCCCTTTGCAAGGTAAAAACAGCAGTGTTGGGGACAGCCTCTGATGACTTGATGTCAGCAAAAGCGATATGCCGGGGCTCCCAAGTGAAACTAGCTTGGATTTTGCTGATAAGAGGTGATTGTTCTAGAGGCCATATTATAGTAATTCTTCCTCTTACTTTATACTAGTATATGATTTTTTTCCCTTTTTTATTTTATTGTCGTATGGAATAGAATTGGGGAGAAGCTAGTATGGGAGAAAAGAGTGGCACAAGAGTCTTGGTCAAGATAACAGGTGTTGAAATGCCCCATCCCTTTCTTCCATTAAGGAAGTGGAATCTCTGCTCTTCCCATCCTTCCCAATGTCCCAATTGTTATTAAAAAAAAAAAAAACATTTCAAATCTAACAAAGAACCAAAACAATCAATAAATAAAGACTGAAATAGTGTTTAGATAACAATATTTATATAATATAGATGTTGGTCTGATGAAGATTGAATATCAGACAATGAAACACAATCCAATATTAATGCATACTTCAAAGCAGGCAAATATCCCCTCCTCCCACAATTCTTGCCTTGATGTTTATGAAATGAAGTTGGTATAGGATTAAAGAATGGAGAAGGAGAGTCTAATTAATTTGATATTGATTTGGAATGTTTGATGGTATATATTATATAATAGATTACAGGTACGGCTAGATTTCCTTTTCTTGCTTTTGAGAAACATAGGTAGAAGAAATAACTTGAAAATCAAGAACTTGGGTTTTTGTTAGAAAAGGGTTGGATATTTGATAGCGATGATGTCCAAAAGAATCTAAATTTCAGTGTTTCTTGAAGTGATGAAATTATATCTTATCATCTAAACAAAACACTTTGTTTTCTACCTTATTTGTTGATCGATATAATAATATTACTATATAGATTTAATCCACATTTCCCGACATGGGTTTTTGTCCAAGAACTTGAAAACCTGCTAGCTCTTCCCAATCAATTGTGCATAATGCATGCATCTTCAATCCTTCATGCATGCCATGCTGATGTGCCCACAGGTTATATGAGGCATTTTCCCTGCCCCAAAACCATATAATTATCCCAATAATGCAATTGGCTTGAATATTAGAAGGATTAGAGCAGTGGGTAAATTAATGTGTACAGTTTCTATTAGTAACATCCCCACACCCAAAGCAAGTGCTGAAGTGCCTAACCTCTTTATTGGTTACTTAGTTTTTTTTTTTTTTTTTTTTTTTTTTTTTTTTTTTTTCACATTTTGAAAAATATGCTCTAAACTTGATTAGTGGTTTGATGTTTGGTGACCAGAGGTATTCCTGAGGTCATCTCTGCCTTTACCCTAACAAGTACAACCAGTATATTAGTGGAGACAACAATTTTAAGCAGCTGTATTCCATGATATTAATGTTTTATATCAAGGATCTAGCTAGCACTCACCATTTTTATAAATAGTTGGAAAGGGAGAAAATGATGAAGATTTTCAATGTGCAACTCAAAAGTGTCTAACATACACGTTTTACATGATTAGGGATATGCCCTACAGCAAATATATAAGGGGACTTGAAAATTCTAAAGAAAGAGAGAAGTCTCCCTGAAAATGGAGGGCTAGAATAGGGTTGTAAATGAACCGAATTTGAACGAACAGATTTATGTTCGTGTTCGTTTATTTATTTTTGAGTTTGTTTGTGTTCGGTTCGTGTTCGTTAAGGATTTTAAAATTGTGTTTAAGCTCTGTTCGTTTAAAATTGAGTGTGTTCGTGTTCATTTATTTAATGTTCACGAACAAGCTTGTTCGTGAACATTAAATGAACATGTTCATTAACATATAATTAAACATGTTCGCAAACAATTAAAATTATATTCATGAACAATAAACAAACAAATCTAAACAATTTTAATAAACAAACGAACAAACAAAATAAAAAAATTAATTAATTTTAAATTATTATTATTAAATATAAAATAATAAAATACAAACGTAATTTAATTAAATTTAATATTAAATTATTAAATTTAAGTTATTAAATAATATTAATTATATTATAAGTAAATAAAATAAAATTATTAAATTATTAATTATATAAATAAAAGATAAAATAATAATATTATTATTAAATTATAAACGAACAATAAACGAATATAAAGGAGCTTTAAACAAACTAATAAATGAGTTTTAAATGAACAATAAACGAGCTTGTTCGTGAATATAAACGAACCGAACACACATCTGTTCGAACTCGGTTCGTTTAATAAACGAACATTAAAATTGTGTTCATAATCCTGTATTTAGCTTAATAAACGGACATAAACGAACAGAAATCAAACTGTTCACGAACGGTTCGTCGAACGCTCTGTTCGTTTACAGCCCTAGGCTGGAAGCAGTGTTAAGGATTGGACTATAGTCGGTTGGACCGGTTGAATCGGAAATCAGTGGCCTGTCCAATATATATCATAAAATCAAGGATTGTTTAAACGGATTAAAACCCGATTGAACCAGCAAAAAATCGGTAAAAACTTAGAAAAAAACCGAAAAATAGGTTTTAGACATTTAAAAAAAAAAAAAAAAATTTATTATATACAAAGAGATTTGAACATTTAACTTCTTGAATCTAAATTAAAAACTATATACAATTTAACTAAATACATATATTTATTAAGTATTTATTATAATTAATACTTATTTAATATTAAAATATTTTTAATATAATTAATTGAATAAATTGATCCGATCAAACGAATCAATAATAAAAAATCTCACCGATTTAACTTACGATATGATTTTTTTTTAACGTTAGTCGGAAAGGTAAACGGGAAAATAGATAGCGATTTAATTTTCTAAAGAGGGAACTAAACCCGGTCAAATGCATCAAAACCACTGGGAATTCTAGCTTTCCAACACAGAGAAAAACTCCAAGACATCACGTGAAGCATCGTGGTCACTATCTGCTAGGACCTAGAAAAGCTTGTGTGTCCACCCAAATAACTTAAAAAATAAAATAAAAACGAAAAAAGATATAAAGAGAAGAGACTGAAAGAAAGACGGTCCTTTTTAGGCACTTTCTCTAACCTTTTCATCACTGTAAAACTAATCTTTCCTTCAAAAAAAAAAAAAACTTCAGTAACCCTTGACTTCCTGCCCACAGCCCCACACCCAACTTTTCCTTATCATCAATGTAGGAAAAAGGCCCCCTTATACAATATTGTACCACAAGAACGAGCATGACTTATATATATATATATATATATACACTCCCATCACAATATTAGGAAGCTGCCTTTTCAATCCAGTCCATACAATAGAAGTAAAACCAGTGGACAATTTACACATGTTTGATCAATTAATATATATATATATATATATATATATATTCCCACCTCAAAGTTGGGAGAAAAATTTGCCATCTTTTTTTTTTTCTTTCTTGCTGAAGAAAATGGAAAGTGATTGGTCGACTTTTAAGATCACCGACTAGAGTAGTCAATCAACTGGACGATCTAGATTCTAGATGATGGTCCAACTACCCTTATTGTGGATACAGATGTTCAACACAAAGATGTTCTCATTGGAGCTTGTAAAGATTTGGCTATCCTCCTTCCTATCACCATCTACTTCACTATCATCATCCATCAACATCACCAAAGTAAAGTTAGCTATGACCAAACAACAAGAAAAAGAAAAAAAATGAACAATCTATTTTAGGCTGCAACCACAATTCTTAAGCATAACTCTTTTTAGATCACATTCTTATAATTGAATATTGACACTTCTAATTGACATTAGAGGTAAAGTGAACCTAGGAAACCAAACTAAATCTTAATGACATTGATGGAGACATGCAAATAAATGTCAGCTTGATCTGATTATGGAAGATAAGCATCCAATTAAACTATTCCTAATCATCAGAAAGCTTAATCTGAGTGAAGTGAGAAAAAGCTATATGATTGCACCACTTGGGTGTGGGCTAGCTAGCTAGCTCGCTTTTGATGATGCTAGCTTCTTTAACCAACAGAGTACTGAAAGTGACTCACAATCATAGAGAGATTGAATAGGCATCTAAAGCCCCTTGGTTGAGGACAACATGACTGAGATATGAGGGGGCTATAGAGACATAGACATTTGATCAATCACCCAGAAAGCGACCGCCCTCCCCCTCTCTGAATTACCCTCTCGTATACAATACACAACCTTTCTTTCCCTCACATGCACGCACGCATATACACGCGCCGACTGACACATGTATATATATATAGGCACAAAAACTCCGTTTGAGAAGCTTCAAAAGGAGTAACAAAACTGTGACACCATATTGCATTTTCTCCCTAACTACCAACCATAGTATGTCTGCAAATTATTCATCATCTTTCACCATTAAGATGTCCCCAACAATGTCATTTCAATGCCAAACAATAGCACTTACTCTGCCATTTTTCTCCTTTCATTTCTTTACAGAAGGGATTGCACATGGGGGCATGGCCACGGTGTAGGCAAGATGCTCTTTGCTCCCTCTTCTCAAAGAAAAAAAATAAAATAAATTGGAATATATTGGAATTGGGTATTGAATTTTCCATGTTCATACACATTTTCATTTTCTATTGGGTGATGTCTCTGATTAGATTCTTTTCTCCCTTCCATCAAAGAAATCAGGCCCACACATTTTCAAAGGGGTCCACAATTGGCTATTGCTGAATGCTGATTATGTTGACGTTTCTCCACTCTAAACATGGTACCGTATTACAGGAGTTCCCCTGTACGTACACCAGTATATGCTTATCCAATTAGGCTCGTAAGTCGGTGGACCAACCCATGGCCCAAACCTGGACCCCACAATCCTTTCCTTCTAAGGCCTAAGTTCATAACCATTAACCAGCTAATCCCAATCCTTCCTCCCTTCAATTTGATTGTCCAAATTATGGGCCGGTTTTACGACTATAATTCATTGCTATTGGTAAATGGTAGGTAACAGTCAATTTTACAATGGTTTTGGTTCCTGCCTGCCGGGGGCCATATTTTTCTTCTTATTTTGTTTTTTCAATGTAATAATTTCATTCATTCATACATTGAATTTTATTCTACTTTCTGCTTCCAGCACATTCACGTTTTAGGAACATTGTACTTTAGGACTTTGGTGCTCCTAATTACTTGAAAATTTTATTACAGCTGGTTATTTTGAGCCCCGGGGCAGTGCTACGAAAAAAAAGGGCAGGTCTCTTTGGCCTTGAAAAATGAAAGGTAAACATTTTTTATTCTTTTTTTTGCTTTTCGGTACATTAAGGTAAACAATTTTCACCATATGAATAAAGTAGTTGAGAGCGTGACTTCAACAGTTCCTATTCATTGAGCTAAAATTAAGGACAAATTAAGTGACTAACATCCATATCACTTAATATACGTTTTGGATATATAATTTTTCAACTTAGCATACAGGTTATAACCAGCGTAATTTTTTTTATTGGAAATACGGTCATAAATATTTTCAAATTTTATCTTGACGTAATCTCTTCTCCGGATGGTTTTTCGATACATCATGAGATTGAGAAATCAAGTTTTTAACCTAAGGGTTAGAAATTAAACCGTTTCCATGAAATGGAAAGCTTTAATTTGACATGAATATCCATACTAATGACTTCGAGGTTTTGAAGTAAAAAAAAAAAAGTAAAGAAAGAAGAAGGGTTATTTTTCATGGGCCGTCTAGTTAAGAGTTGTATTTATATCATGCGATGCAAGGATAGATAGATACAGAAAATTGAATAGAATTATGGAGTGTCAAAGAATTAGGCAAATACGAAAGTTACAAAAAGGAGCGTGAACAAGAAAAGTAGAAGGGGACCTCCCCCTCAGCTTTAATGCAGGAGCAGGCTGTCTCTTTTCTTTAATTTATCTCTGCTTCTCTTTTATTTGCATCAGTCAGTCATGAATGAAGGGCAAGAGGGAAACGCACCGGGTACTACCAGCAGTTTCGCATGATAATGGAGAGTGCGAATTCAAATATTTATAATTATTTGATTATTTTTTACGGATTTAGATATTACGGATTCGAATAAAATATGGATTCGGATATTATAATTACTATCTACGGTAGATTTAGAGCGGATGCGGATATGAAATCTCAAATATCCTTATCGAATCCGCATTATTTATACGGATAACGGATTCGGACATTTGAATCCGCTATCCGAATCCGTTTACTTTTGCGGATTCGGATATCCGAATTTATTATCCATTTATTTGAATTTAAAATTATTTTTTATTTAATTTTATATTTTTATTTAATTTTTTTTACTTATTGAATTCAGATATTTAACAAATTCGAGTATTCGTTGGATAATATTATTTGATTTGGATGTAGATTCGAATTTGGATAATAATATTCAAATTTAATACGAATAATAAATAAATTCAAATTTTAAAATAATTTTACGAATTTAAATTCAAATATTAAAATAAAAAATATTTGATCAACTGTGATTCCTATTAATAACCAATGGCTTGCAATGAGCAGTCCGTGTCCCATTGTTAGCGACCTCAAAAAGGAGCTAGCTAGGTGGATCAAACTCACGTTGTACTTCCCTAAAGCAGCCAGCGACAGCACCATCTTTCAATTCATTACTCACTCCTTAGGCATGTGACTTCCACGTGTTTGATTGTGACCCTTGCCATGTGGCAATGTCTTTCAATTTTGACGTTAATTGAGCCTCTACCAGGCTACGCTACTAGCAAGTATTGAAAAACAACAAAGTTATGTATTATTAGGACAAAAATGATTTTATGGGCTAGACACGGGGGCTGCGAAAGCAACAGGTTGATTAGGCACTATGATTTTCATCAAATATACTTAATTAGTTTCTTCTGGTTTCTACTCATTACTCATTCAACATTGGCTTCAAACATGCCCATCTTATTCTCTAATGTCAAGCCTGTAAAAATACTAGTATCATTCTACTTAGTGCTATAGTTGCTCAAAGCTAGCCACGTTAGGCAATTGTAAATCTTATACATGAAAAGAGTACAAATCTATAGCATAGTGTTTATTATACCCTGTAATATTTAGACTTCTATATAACGACCCATGTTACCCCCTTATAATGCACATGTCTTACACCTGTCGAGCACACAATTACAGAGAAATCAAGTATAAAGGGGCACGTAAATGTTGATTCTAGGCAAGTCTTTCAGAACTTTGAGAAACATTTCCTTGGTTCGCTCCTTTTACCCACCTATACAATTCTCCTAACCTTTACTAGCTTAAGCATTGGAGCGCGTCTCAAACCCAATCTCTTATGCCCCTCTGACCTATTTTTACCCAATCTTTGACGCCCCTTTGACCCATTTTTTGTGTTCCACAAGTGATGAGAACCAAGCTGGTATTGGACTTCAAGATTCATTGCATGTTCCAAGTGGGCCTATTACAAGGTTAAGATCCAAGAAGATCAAAGAAGCTATGGAAGGATTGGTGCAAAGGACTTGGGATGATTCTACAAGTTCTACAAGTCTTTTAAGCAATTTCAAGACATTCAAGTTGGGCTGCTTGAATGAGGAAGAACAGGACTTGGTCCATGTGATCCAAGCTTCACAAGATGGGCCTTAGAAGAATGCAAGGTGGCGGCATAAGGCTTAATGAAGTGGACCTATTCATCAAATGACATGGCAAGGTTGGGGACCAATTTATTAAACTATGTGGTGCCTATTAAATGAGTATTTGGGCTTGTGTTAAGTTTTTATTTAGTTTAGGCTTTTGGGCTTGACTTGTGTAACATGTCTAATAAGCTTGTGAGGACTACCCTCATTAAACTATTGGACATCTTTTAAATTTAATTAGAATCGGGCTTGAGCTTGTTCAGCCCATAATCAAGCTTTCATTTAATTATGTAAGTGGTAAGCCTTGGCTGCCAAGGAGATTCATTTGTACTAGGAGTTCTTAAACTAGTTGAATTAGGGTTAGTAGGGAGGCTATAAATACCCTTGTTTAGCCTCTACTTTAGCAACCAATTAATCTATTGAGTTGATTTTATTCAAGTGACTGTTTCACTCTTTTTAGTTCTTGACAGAACTAGTGAACTTATCAAAGAAATCTTTCTTTGTGGCGTTCTTCCTATCAAACTTAGGTTCTAGAAATAAGTTTTCTTGGGGTTTAGTTAGCTTAGCTAATCTAGATTTTTTGAAACAAGATTTCTACGGGTTTAAGTTCCATTGCCTGAATCTTGGCTTTCTTGGAGTTAGGGTATTTTAATTTGTTAATGGGTTCAAAGGGTTTAACCCCCTAGGGTTCACATCAGTTGGTAGCAAAGCTTAGGGTCCAATCAGGCTTTTTGTTTGGATTGTCACTGACAAGATTTTGGGGTTTCAGACATTCTTGTCTTGGGGTTATAGCTTTAGGCATTCTTGCCCTAGGGTTATAGTTTTTAGGCAGTCTAGTTTTGAGGTTTTAGTCTTGAAAAGTGATTTAGATCAAGATTTCGTTTCTTGAATTCTTGATCCGAATCTTGAAAAAAAAAATCAAGAATTCAGAGGGGCATTCGAATAGTCCCAAGAAAGAAAAAAGAAGTTCATCCGAGATTTCAAGAAAATCAAGAAGTCTCGTTCTTGAAAAAAAAAAGTAAGAAAATAAGAAAAGTGTTTGAACAGCAAGAAAAAGAAAAAAAGATTTTAAAAAGATCAAGGGAAATAGGAAAGATTTGAAATCTTGGTAATCTTGTTCTTGTTTTTACTTGTTTTACCTTCTTACTAATTGGATTTCTTGTTTCTTGAGTCTTTTTGCTAGGTAGAATTAAGCAAGGGAGTTCTTGAGGAGTTCTTCTAGTTCTTAAAGAACCTGAAAGAGGAAATAGAGTGGTAAAAGGCAAGAGTGAGTAAGATTATTAAAGAAAAAGCCTAAAAGAGTGCAAACAAGAGTTGGAGTGATATCATACTTAGAGTATAAACACTAAGGGAGTGTGTGAGCTTTATTTTATTATCACTGACATTATGTTTTGCAGCAATTTCAAATGTCTCATCAAAGTGAAACATCACATAAGAGGGAAGAAGATAAAACAACCTTCACAATGCAGGCTATTGAACAATATTTTGAGCGTATCAATTTGGTGATGGCAAATATGACAGACAAGATAGAGACACAATCGGCAACCATTAAAAGCCTACAAGAGGGGCAAGGTAGAAGAGTTAGGCGTGAGCCTAGTGTGGTTGATGAGCATGACTTTAAGGATGAGGATGATGAGGAGGTTGATACGGGTAGAACTAGAGGAGTTAGGCATGGAGGAAGGCCTAGGAGAAACACTAGGGGTCATGATTGGGAAAATAGAGAAGATAGGAACCTTGGGAATATTAAAATGAAAATTCCACCATTCCAAGGTAGAAATGATCCTGAGGTGTATTTGGAGTGGGAGAAGAAAATAGAGTTGATATCTGATTGTTACAACTATTCGGAGGAGAAGAAGGTGAAGTTGGCAGTCATTGAATTTACTGATTATGCCATAGTTTGGTGGGATCAACTAGTAACCAGTAGAAGGAGAAACCATGAGAGACTTATAGAGACATGGGGGGAATTGAAAGCTCTCATGAGAAGGAGGTTTGTACCTAGCCACTATTATAGGGACCTTTACCAAAAACTTCAAAACCTTACCCAAAGGTCTAGGAATGTAGAGGATTGCTATAAGGAGATGGAGGTGGCTATGATTATAGCCAATGTAGAGAAGGATAAAGAAGCTACCATGGCTAGATTTTTTGAGTGGCTTACATATAGACATAGCCAATGTTGTGGAGTTGCAGCATTATGTGGAGGTAGAAGACATGGTGCACATGGCTATGAAGGTGGAGAGGCAATTGAAAAGAAAAAGGGCAGCAAGGTATTTTTCAGTTTCTAGCACTCCTTGGAAACCAAAGTGGGAGAAAGACCGGGCTATTGTCAAAGGCAAAACTGAACCACGAAAGGGAAAAAAAGAGAGCAGTAGCAAAGACAAACCCAAGGTATTTCAAAATTCCAATTCTCCAAGGAATAGAGATATTAAATGCTTTAAATGTTTGGGTTCAAGCCATATTGCATCTCAATGTCCAAACAAAAGGGTAATGATCATGCATGCTAATGGTGAAGTCATGACCGAAAGTGAGGATGACTGTGATGACATGCTAGAATTGGAGGATGCTAGTGATTGTGATGGTGATGATGCTGAATTGGACTACCCCGTGGAAGGTAAATCTCTTGTTGCTAGGTGTGCTTTGAATGCACAAATTAAAATAGATGATGTAGAGCAACAAAGGGAAAACATTTTTCATACTAGATGTTTTGAAAACAATAAAATATGTAGTATGATAATTGATGGGGGGAGTTGCACCAATGTAGCTAGTACTATCTTAGTTGAAAAGTTGGGTTTACCTATGCTTAAACATCCTAAGCCTTACAAATTGCAATGGTTGAATGATTGTGGGGAGGTTAAGGTGAATAGGCAAGTAAGGGTAGCTTTTACTATTGGGAGGTATAGTGATGAGGTGCTTTGTGAAGTAGTGCCTATGCATGCTGGTCATTTATTGTTGGGGAGGCCATGGCAGTATGATAGGAGGGTTATTCATGATGGATTTAGGAATATGTACAGCTTTGTAAAAGATGGCAAAACCATCAACCTTGTTCCTTTAACACCAAAACAGGTCTATGAGGATCAAATGGAATTGAAATCAGATCTTAAGAAAATAGAATTGAGTGTGGTCGAATCAAATGAGAAAAAAAGGAGAGAACAAAAAAAATTGAGAGATTGGCCGAAAAAGGGGAGGAAAAAGAAAGTGAAAAAAATAAAGAAGTGACTGAAAAGAAAGAAAGTGATACCACAAGAAAGAAAAGCAAAAACAAAGCTTTTATGCAAAAGAGAGTGAGGTTAAGAAGGCTTTTTTTAGAAGATCAGCCCATGATCTTCCTTGTTTATAAAGAATCATATCTTAATCTTGATGAATCTAACCAAGCTCTTCCTAGTGTTGTTGTTTCTTTGTTATAGGAATTTAAATAGTTGTTCCTGGAGGAAATGCCAAATGGGTTGCCTTCTATAAGAGGCATTGAGCATCAGATTGATTTTGTGCCCAGAGCAGTCATTCTAAACCGACCAGCCTATAGAAGTAATCAGGAGAAGACAAAGGAACTTCAAAGGAAAGTTGAAGACTTGATGAGTAAGGGCTACATAAGAGAAAGCATGAGTCCATGTGCTGTTCCAGTTCTTCTAGTGCCAAAGAAGGATGGGTCTTGGAGGATATGTGTTGATTGTAGAGCCATCAACAATATCACGGTAAAGTATCGTCATCCCATTCCTAGATTAGATAATATGCTAGATGAATTGTATGGATCTTGTGTTTTTAGTAAGATAGATCTTAAAAGTGGTTACCATCAGATTAGAATGAAAGAAGGTGATGAATGGAAAAAAGCTTTTAAGACTAAGTATGGGTTGTATGAATTGTTAGTCATGCCATTTGGACTTACTAATGCACCTAGTACTTTTATGAGATTAATGAATCATGTTTTAAGAGAGTTTCTAGGTAAATTTGTAGTAGTCTACTTTGATGACATTTTAGTGTACAGCAAGAGCTTACATGAGCATATTGAACAATTGCAGTTTGTGTTTAATGTGTTGAAAACTGAAAAGTTGTATGCTAATTTTAAGAAGTGTACCTTTTGCATGGACAAAGTTATATTTCTTGGATATGTTGTTAGCTCAAAAGGTATTGAGATGGATGAAGAGAAAGTCAAGGCCATCAACGACTGACCGACGCCTAAAAGGGTAAGTGAGGTAAAAAGCTTTCATGGTTTAGCTAGTTTTTATAGGCGTTTTGTTAAAGACTTTAGCACTATTGCTGCACCACTCACTGAAATTATTAAAAAGAATGTTGGTTTTCATTGGGCCAATGAACAAGAGAAAGCATTTGTTAATCTTAAAGATAGGTTATGTTCAGCACCTGTTTAGCATTACCTAACTTTGACAAAACTTTTGAGATTGAATGTGATGCCTCAGGTATAGGAATTGGAGCTGTTTTAATGTAGGAAAAGTGTCCAATCGCATTCTTCAGTGAGAAGCTTAGTGGAGCAGCCTTGAACTACCCAACTTATGACAAGGAGCTCTATGCACTTTGTCGCAACCTAAAAAATAACAAGTCTCATCGCAAGACTTGATTATTCGTTAAGCGTGACATTAAAAAAAATTGAGGAAAAGTGGACTTAATTCCTCTAGAAAAATGAAGGTTTTGAAAATGACCTTGAAAAAGGCATGGAGTCGCCACCAATCTTTTTTAGCTAGGTGTGATCGGCCACCTATTAAAACCGGTTTTATAAAAATATTTTAAAAATTAATTAAAATATTTTTTTAAAACCAATTTCAAGTCTGCGTTTTAAACAAGAGAAATCAAAGAAACGAGTTCGGGACTCGGTTACGTGCGGGGAAGGATTAGCACCCCCACAACGCCCGTATAAAACGGTACCTTATTAATCGTGTGTTATCTTAAGTCTCGGTAAAAAGTTGGTTTTAAATTTAGTATTTCAAGTTAATTCCAAATTTAAAAAATAATAATTCCATTTTTAATTGAAAATGATTCGGAATATAAATTCAAAATTTTCCTATATTCCCCAACAAACGTGGCAAAATATATAAATTTTTATTAGTTTTGGAAAACTTTCCGAATCATTCTATTTTTGAAAGAAAGATATTCCTTTATTAATGATAATTGATGATATTCCCTCCAGCAAACCCGATAGAGAACTCATGAATTATTTTAACTCGGGAATATCTTTATTTTTATTGAAAAATCATTATCCTTTTGAAAACATTTTAAAAGATATGAATATGTATATTCATGACATAAATAAAATGATATAGCAAAATCTAAATAATATAATGCATCCTAAATGATATGATATAATTTAAATGCCTTAGCATATTCTAAATGAAATGAAATGTCCTAAGTTATATGACATATTATAAATGAAATGACCTAGGTAACATAATATATTCTATATGAGATGCAATATCCTAAGTCATATGATATATTCTAAATGAAATAAAATAACCTAAGTAACATACATATTCTATATGAAATGAAATGACCTAAGTAACATACATATTCTATATGAAATGAAATGATTTAAATGACATGGCAAATATGAATGATATGGCATATAATTTAAATGACATGGAATATAAAATAATGCTATCATATAATATGCATGGAAATAAAAATGAAAATAATAATGCATGAACATAGTATATGCTAAATAATATAACAAAAAAAATAATTAAATAAAAAGCATAGGATATCATGAAATATTCCAAATCATATAATAAACAATATAACATAACTCAAAATCATAACAATATCATAGAAATTATCATAGTAAAAATCACATATTATATAAAATGCATGAATATGGAAAATGCAATGCATGAAAATGTATTTTTTCCTTTAATTAAGGAAATCCGTATATCTAAAAAGATATCCGGCTACCTTAGGAAAATATGTCAAATTAAATATTCTAAAACCAAAATACTTTGTGATTGTTTGAAAACAATTTTGAAAAGCTTGAATTAAAAATAAAAACTCGGCTAATTTTTTTAAAATGGCTCTAATTTCCTAAGTTTAAAAATCCGGACCTCACTACCCTTAACCCGATACTTAAAAAATCATTTTTAGAGTTTAAAAAGGCTTAGAAACTATCCTAAGTCAGTAGCTAACCTTCCTAACCAGCCCCTTCTAAGTAACTTAACCAAAACAGAAAAATGATTTTTTTAAATTCAATTCTGACTCAACTGTCCAGTTTTAAGCCACGATTTTTTACCCTATTTTTAAAAATTCAAAAAATTCTGAAAAAAAATATAAGACTCAGGACATGTAAAAATACACGGGAAAAACTTAGCTTAATTTTTTGATTATAGTCGAATGCCCAGAAAAATCGAAAAAGTACGAGTACTGGGTGAAAAAATTGTTTTGTCAAAATACACTTTTGCTTTTGATAAAATCATTTAAAAATCAAAGTAAAAATATTTTAGACTCACAAAATGACTCACAAACTGTAGCTAGGACTTTTTGAAAGTTAGATAAAAATTGGCTAAGTAAAAAAAATCACAAAGGTAGAATAATCAATTTGACAAACTTTAATTTTCCACAAGTGTGCTGAAAAGAGCATGACTTTGAACCATTAATTAGCTCAAGTCATTAGTCAAGTGGCATGAACATGAAATGCATGAAAAAAATACAGCAAACATAGTGCATGAAATGCATGAATTTAAACCTAAATCTCATGAAAAAATGCATGGCATCCATATAGTGACCTAGACCTAAATGAACTTGCATGGCATTTAATGCAACCTAGACCTAAAATGCATGAACATGCATGGCAAATAAACCAAACTTAATAACTAAAATATGCATGGCATTTTCAAAAACACAAAGCATGCTTAAACCAAAAATTCAACCAAATATCATGCAAATGCTAACCTATCAACTAACATGGCAAGAATGCACATACAATGCTAAAATTTAAGGAGTGGCCGAATGGCCTATGTAACTAGCAAGCATGGTATTTTCACAAACACTTGGTATACTAGCATGCAAAACTAAATCAAATGTCATGCAAATGCAAAAACCTAACAACTAACATGGCAGAAATGCAACACACAATGCAAAACACATGGAGTAGCCAAATGGCCTCAAGCTCCAACAAGCATGGCATTTTCACAAACACATGATATACTAACATGCTCAACTAAAATATAAAACTCAAATCATGAAAAAACCACACAACCATTTTCACAAACACTTGATATACTAAATCTAAAACATGCTCAAATTTAAACATCATGAAAACAGAAAATTAAAAATGCAAGAACATGATTTTTAAATCATAAATGGCAACAAACAAAGCAACCAAATTAAAATATAACTCAAGTATATGAAGTAGAATAGCATTTAGAACATCAAGATCAAAGAAAATAACATAAACAACATGATAAAATGAACCAAAATAGCAACATTAAATAAAGAATGTAGGCCATTCGGCCATGGTGAGAATATTGTAAAAAAAAAAATTGTAACAAATATATTTAAGAAAGAGATGAAGAAAGAACTTAAGAAGAACAATAAAAACATTTATTTAAAAAAGGAAACTCACCAAATAGTAATTAAAATAGCAAAAATAAGAATGTAAAATCAAGAAAGTGCAAGAGTTGGTGCTCAAGAGCAACCTCAAGAAGCTAATATTTCAAGCTTTATCTCTTCAAACTTTCCTTTCTTTTCTAAACTTTTTCTTTTTGCCTTCAACCAAAGAGAGAAAAACTAAGTAAAAACCAAGAGAACTCAACCAAAATAAAGTGTGAAAATTAAAATTCTGAACCTCCCTATTAGAGCTGGCCGAAACCCCCCTCTCTCCTCAAGGATGTTGTCATTTTTTTGTAACCAATTTTCCATCAAATGGCTAATAATTCAAGATGAAAAAATCATGAAATTATCACCCTTAGATTAGCATATCAGCTGTCCCAAATTATAGCTGTTCAAGAATAATGTTGACACTCTCTCTTGGCCTATGTGGCTTAATCACCATGGCTTGATCAAAGAGAATCTCTAACTAACTCTTAATTTTTAGCCATTTGATTGAAAAATCAGAAGCTTCCTCCTTCCTTTGGGCCTTGGCAGGCCAACACTTCTCTTTTCCAGCCCAAGTCTGATTTTTTGAAAGGCCCAAAGAAGCCCTTTTCGGTTGCTTGGCTGAAATGATCGTTTTGCCCCCCGGATGCAAATAAATATCAAATGGACTCCAAATTCAATTTTTATTTTTTTTAATACTTCCAAAATAATAAAACATTGAGTTCTGGAAGTTTTCAAAATTATCCGAGTCCGTTTTCTATTTATTTGGATTTTTTCTTCCAAAAATGCCCTTTTATGCCCCTACATTTTACCCTTTTTAAAACGAGCTCCAAATCAAGATTTTTCTTCACCAATCTCTTCCAAATAATTTAAAAGTGTGATCTGGAAGTTTTCATAATTTCTGGAGCTTATTTGGTAATTTTTCGGGATTTATCGGCTTGAATTACTACATAGGAGCTCGGGATTTGGCCATTTTGAAAACGAACTCCGAATCAAGATTTTATTTCTCCAATCTCTTCCAAATAATTCAAAAATGAGATTTGCAAAATTTCAGAATTTTTGGAGTTCATTTGCTATTTTTCCGGGATTTATCTTCTTGAATTATTGCATAGGAGGCCCGGGATTTGGCCATTTTGCAAAAGAACTCTGAATCAAGATTTTCTTTCGCCAATCTCTTCCAAATAATTTAAAAATGAGATTTACAAAATTTCAGAAAATTTGGAGTTCATTTGCTATTTTTTCGGGATTTTTCTTCTTGAATTACTGCATAAGAAGCTCGGGATTTGGCCAGTTTGCAAACGAACTCCGAATCAAGACTTTATTTTTCCAATCTCTTTCAAATGGTTTAAGAATGAGATTTGAAAATTTTTAGAATTTTCGGAGTTCATTTGCTATTTTTCCCATATTTTCCAATTTTGCCCTTTTGCCTACGAAACCCGGTTTTGCTCAAAACAAGTCCGATTTTCAGATTTTCTTCAAGCTGAGCCTTGGGCTATCCCTTTTTAATCATTCCTCATCAATTGGGGGCTTTGATCTTACCAATTCGGGCTATTTCTGTGATTCTTCTCGATTTCACCGAAATCCACTAAAAACCCTAATTCTCGGTTTTCTGTCGGATTGACTTTTCTTTCAGTTTTGCTTGCAAGTGGCTTCTCCATTACCCGTAGTCAGTGCTTATATTTCATTTGGAACTTTCAATTTCGACCAATTTGATCGTTTAAGCACTTTTCCCTAAATTTCTCGGATTAGGGTTTTCTTTCTACTGAATCTCCAAATCCCAACTTCCGAACTCCATATCTTTCGATGTAGACCTTAGATTATCAAAATTCTTTCGCCTTTTTTCAATTGAACTTAAAATCTTGATCTTGAAAGTGGGTTGACTTTTTTAATAGTTGACTTTTTGAGGTTGACTTTTTCGGGGTTGACTTTTTTCATGTTTGACTTTTTATGCTTGCCCTTAAACTAAGTCTCGGGGTACCACCTGCAGGATAAAAAAATCTTTTTACATTCTGAAACCTCAATTTAGGAAGAAAACATACCTGTTTTAGTGGTCCAGACAAAATTAGGTGTCTACAGCTGCCCCTGTTTGGCTATTGCTGAGAATCAGGAATTAGGCAAAGATAAACAAACACTAATTTTGTACGGTCAGTGAAATCACATGTGAAGGAAAGGGAAATGGGTTTCTTCTTCATTCTTCTATCATTTTTTCACACACATTTTTTTTTTTGAAAAAGCTGTAATTTGAAGATTTTGTCCTTAAATTGAATTCCCTGACTAATCAAGGCTCGACCCGTCTTAAGGAAACGGATTGGATTTTCAAAAAGAAAAAATTATGCCCGAAGGTCTTAAGAATAGTGCCTGAAGGTCTTAAAAAACTGGTGCCCGAAGGTCCTTAAATTTGGTGCCCGAAGGTCTTTAAAATGGTGCCTAGAAGTCTTTAAAACTGGTGCCCGAAGGTCTTTAAAACTGGTGCCCGAAGGTCTTTAAAACTAGTGCCCAAAGGTCTTTAAAACTGGTGCCCGAAGGTCTTTAAAACTGGGGCCCGAAGGTCTTTAAAATTGGGGCCCGAAGGACTTTAAAACTGGTGCCCGAAGGTCTTAAAAACTGGTGCCTGAAGGTCTTTAAAACTGGGGCTCGAAGGTCTTTTAAACTGGTGCCCGAAGGTCTTTAAAACTGGTGCCCAAAGGTCTTTAAAACTAGGATTTTGAAAATATCTTGACGACGATCTCAAGGCTTAACTCGTCTGATAAACAAAATGAATTCGATTTAAAACAGAAAGAAATACCTTGATGGTGATCTCGGAGTCTGAATCTTTTGAGAAGCAACACGATTTCTCTTTGGGGAAGTCCAAGTTTCCCTGATTTCTACACTATTAGCTAAATGCAATGATGCGAATGTCATGCTTTGCAAATGCTTGTATGTTTCCTAAAATAAATGCAATCAAATGATTGTGCGATAATTTCTAATCCATGATTTCGTTGAGGTTCACAGATTATATGACTTCAGGACAGAGTCTTCAATTGTTCATTGATGCCCCCTTTCAGGAATTCTTCATTCAAGATATCTTGTCAAACAGTCTCAGCTTCTGTCTCTCACTGAAGTTCACAGATTTTCTGACTTCGTGATGGAATTTCCACCACGTTCACTGTTTTCTTTTCTTGGTGAACTTTCCAAACCTTTCCCAAGATTTAAATCTATTCCTTAGTAATACTTTGAAATCCCTTTATTTAAAGATTACTAATCATCATTCAATTTAATAACAACCATAATGCATCTCAAAAGTATATGAAAGAGAATATGAATTTATTGCAAGAAATGTTTTATAATAATAAACATAAATATCAAGGATATAAGAAACAAATGTAAGGTTATAGGCTGTAGACGCCCCGGATGCGGAATATCTTGGATCCCTCATTTTTCAAACCATCTTCAATTTCTCTTAAACGAGCAATTCGCTTGGGTAACCTCTTAACTTCTGTAGTTACATCAGACTGAGTTGTCCCCCTTTTCCTCTGATTGTTAGATACTTTCTCCCCCTTTACACGGAGCATTGATTCAAGCTTTGATCAGTACTTGAGCCGCCTTTTGCAGGTTTTCAACTCAAGTGTCCTCCGTTCGGTATTAAGTCACCCTTTGCGGGTTTTCGGCTTAAGCTCTCCTTTTATATTCTTTTTTCATTTCCATTCTCTTTTTTTTTTTTTTTTTGTATTCTACCATGCATCTGAGAATTCTAAATGCTTCCAAGGTAAAAATATCAATTCAAAAGATGGGATGAATTCTGAGAATAAACTTTCAAATTAAATATCCATGCTTGATCAAAATGGGCTTCTAAAGCATGTAACGTAGGCCAAGGTTTAGGTTTAGAAAGAAAGGATAAAATAGGCCCAAAGTGTGTTTAAGAGTGACTGGATCAAGGATCACATCCTGAGGAGAACTCATTCTTGAAACATTTGTCCCTTTTTGGACTTTCTTTTACTTCTTTTTTGTTTTTTTGCTTTGTTGGCCTTCATTTGCCATATTTTTCGATGGTTTTCTTTTTGCCACGATTTTTGATTATCTTTCCTCGCATTTGCCCTCCAGTATAGAGGGTGATCCTTGATCAAGGTTTAAAGAAAGAAATAATTCTTAAGGCTCAAAAGGGGTGACTAAGGATAATTTCTTCTTAGTGGAAGGAATATGAAAGACGGCCATTTATCATATCAAGCATGAATATTTTCTTTGAAAAACAATTCTCAGGGGAAATAGATATATAGAATTTCTATTTTTACACTTGGAATCATTAGAATTTCCTTGTGCACAGCATCACATGTTTTTTTTTTCAAGCATAATACTTCTTCAATTCATCAGCATTCACGGGATTTCTGAAATCTTCCCCATCCATCCGAGTTAGAATCAATGCTCCTCCAGAAAAAGATCTTTTTACCACATAGGGTCCTTCCCAATTCGGAGCCCATTTTCCTCTCGGGTCCTTCACTATAGGGAGAGTTTTCCTCAATACCAACTCCCATTCTCAGAACTGCCTGGGACGAACCTTCTTGTTGTGGGCTCGAATCATCCTTTTCTGATACAACTGCCCATGACAAATTGCTTTCAGTCTTTTCTCCTCGATGAGATTCAACTGTTCATAACGAGCTCTAACCCATTCTGCTTCCTCTAGGCCAACTTCCATCAAAACCCGAAGTGAAGGGATCTCAACTTCAATAGGTAGCACTGCTTCCATCCCGTATACCAAAGAAAACGGTGTTGCCCATGTAGATGTGCGGACCGAAGTACGATATGCATGAAGAGCAAACTGCAAGATCTCATGCCAATCTTTGTACACATTGGTCATCTTCTCGAGAATCCTCTTGATGTTCTTGTTAGCTGCTTCTACTGCGCCATTCATCTTCGGATGGTAAGGTGCCAAATTATGATGTGTGATCTTGAATTGAGTACACACTTCCCTCATTATCTTATTGTTCAAATTGAGAGCATTATCCAAAATAATTCTTGCTGGCAACCCGTAACGGCATATGATTTCTTTCTTGATGAATCTGCATACCACCGACTTTGTTACATTTGCATAGGACGCAGCTTCTACCCACTTTGTGAAATAATCTATGGCCATCAAGACGAAACGATGTCCATTTGAAGCTTTCGGGGTAATAGGCCCTATCATATCCATTCCTCACATTGAAAAGGGCCATGGTGCAGTCATGACATGTAACGGCGATGGCGACACATGAATCTTATCTTCATAAATCTGGCATTTATGGCATTTTCGAGAATAACTGATACAATCTCCTTCCATCGTCAGCCAATAGTAACCTGCCCTCATAATCTGTTTAGCAAGCATGTGACCATTAGCATGTATGCCACATATCCCTTCATGGACCTCTTCTATGATTCTTCGAGCTTCGGCAGACCCGACACATCTCAATAAGACTTGATATTTCCCTTTCTTGTAAAGAATCTCACTGTCTAGAACAAAACCCATTGCTAGCCTTCTCAGAGTCCTCTTGTCATTCTCTGTTGCTTGTTCTGGATACTGTTGACTCTTGATGTACTGCAAGATGTCATTATACTAAGAGAGACCATCTACTTCTTATTCGATACTCAAACAGTGGGCAGGAGACTCATATATGCTAATCTTGATCGGCACAACTTCCGTCCCTTCATTCACTTTAAACATTGATGACAAAGTAGCCAGAGCATCTGCCATCCGATTTTCTTCTCGAGGAAAGTAATTGAAATTCACTTCTTCGAACTCCTCCAATAAACTCAGTATGAGTTCTCGGTATCGCATTAGCTTTGTATCTCGAGTTTCCCATTCTCCTCGTAGCTGGTAAATCACTAAGGCTGAGTCTCCGAAAACTTCCAATATTTTGATCTTTCTGTCCACTGCAACAAGAAGGCCCATAGTACATTCTTCATACTAGGAAGTATTGTTTGTACAATCAAAATTCAATCTAGTAGTGAAAGGATAATAATCTTCTTCTAGGGATATAAGCACTGCACTGATTCCATGCCCCATGGCATTAGATGAGCCATCAAAGTACATTTTCCATACTTTCTTCTTTAGGGGAATATCATCTGCTTGCGACACATACATCAAATCTTCATCCGGGAAGTCAAAGTTCAATGGCTCATTATCTTCCACTACCCGACTTGCTAAGAATTCAACTACTGCACTGCCCTTGATAGCTTTTTGACTTACATATACAATGTCGTACTCTGACAATAAAACCTGCCATCTTGTTGTCCTCCCTGACAAAGAAGGTGCTTTCAACATGTATTTGACTGGATCCAACTTAGCAATCAACCACGTTGTGTGATACAACATATACTGTCTGAGTCTTCTAGCAGTCCAAGCTAAGGCACAACACAACTTTTCTACCGACGAATTTTTCAACTCATAATCTGTGAACTTCTTGCTGAGGTAATAAACTGCCTGTTCTTTTTTTCCAGTTTCATCAAGCTGCCCCAAAACACAACCCATGGATCTTTCAAATATTGATAAATACAGTATCATTGGTTTATCCGGAATAGGTAGCATTAATACTGGTGGGTTTGATAGATAATGCTTAACCTTTTCAAAAGCAATCTGACACCCTTCATCCCATTCTCCTGGATCACGTTTTCGAAGTAAGTTAAATATTGGATCACATTTGTCGGTTAACTGTGAAATAAACTGAGCAATGTAATTCAATCTCCCTAGAAAGCCTCTTACTTTTTTTTGAGTACGAGGTGTTGGCAGATTCTGAATAGCCTTCACTTTATCCGGGTCAATCTCAATTCCTCTTTTGCTGACGACAAAACCCAACAACTTCCCCAAGGTGACTCCAAAAGTGCATTTTGTCGGATTTAGCTTGAGTCTAAACTTCCTTAGTCGTTCAAAGAGCTTCTTAAGATTCGCAATATGCTCCTCTTCTCCTTGTGACTTTGCAATCATATCATCACGTAGACCTCAAATCCCTTATGCATCATATCATGAAACAAGGTTACCATGGCTCTTTGTTATGTTGCCCCAGCATTCTTCAATCCAAATGGCATTACTTTGTAGCAGAAGGTTTCCCACATTGTAACAAATGTGGTTTTCTCCATATCTTTCGGTGCCATCTTGATCTGATTGTATCCTGAGAATCCGTCCATGAAAGAAAATAAAGAACTCTTTGTTGTATTGTCCACCAGAGTATCAATATGGGGCAAAGGGAAATTATCTTTAGGGCTGGCCTTGTTCAAATCTTGGTAATCAACGCACATTCGCACATTGCCATCCTTCTTTGGTACTGGAACAATATTTGCCACCCATTTTGGATATTTTGCCACCTCTAAGAATCCAGCATCAAATTGCTTATTTACCTCCTCCTTTATCTTTAACAGCATATCAGGCCTCATTCTTCTCAACTTCTCCTGAATTGGCTTGCATTCTGCCTTTAAAGGGAGCTTATGAACCACAATATCCGAATCTAACCCTGGCATGTGCTGGTAAGACCATGCAAATACATCCACATACCCCTGGAGCAAAGCTATCAATTCTCCTTTTATTGATGACGATAATGAAGTTCCAATTTTGACTTCTTTTATCTCTTCACCATTTCCCAAATTTATTATTTCCAATAACTCCTTATGAGGAAGTACTTGTTTCTCCTCTTGTTCTATTTTCCTCAATAGATCTGGAGGTAGACCGTAATCCTCGGTATCTTTATTAGCCTCAAAATCACCCGTGCAAATGGGTCTTTCAAAATCAATTTAAGAATTACTGACAGGAAGGTCCTCATATTCCGTATCCGTACACCTGTAAATAGGTAGAGAAAAAACAATATAGGAAAATATATAATGAAAACAAAATAAATAACAAAAATGAAAGAATATGGGCACATCAATATGGATAGTGCATTGTGCTTGTTATTTATTGAATGAAAATAGTTTAAAAGAAGCCCATTACAGAAAAAACTCTTAATATCTCTAGGTAAAGATAATTAAGATTTCTTTTTTTAAAAATTATTACTTTGGAATAGACTTAAAAACTATGGGCAACTCAGTCGCACTCCAGTTGGTTAGTCTATATCCTGGTGGACAAGGTCGCACCATCCAACTAGCACTCTCTCTTTCAATTCTGTCTTTCTCAGTCGTGCAGATCTCCACATCATACATCTGCTCATCCCTATTCACCTGGAACCTCTCGAAGGCCTGCTCTATCATTACGAGCACATCATCAGAATTCTTTTCTCCGAACAGAGAACCGGCTGAGTGAAAGCTGTGAAGGATAGGTGGGAATGTCATAGGCTCCCACTCAATATCCATACCCGTAAGATGGGCCATCCTCCTTTGTCGATTCCTTTCAACTTGTTTCTTTTTCTCATGGGCCTTCGGAAGATACCCTAGGCCAAACCGGTCTCTCTTTCCTTTTACTTCTATGGCTCGAGCCATCCCCTGAAGATATTTCCCGAGTCCTTTTCCAGCCCTGCAGCCTTTTCCTACGGTGGTTCTTACCCCCAGCCTTGTGTTCTTGGATAGCCTCGGTTTCAAAAATTTCCATCCTTCAGCGACGAAAACTGCATTTACAATTTCCAAAGATAGGAAAAAACACTCCACGGCATCTTCATTGGGCTCCATATAAGGAGATTCAGTTGACGCAGAGGCTATTATGTCTTTCTCCCCTGATACCGTGATCAACCGGCCCTCCATCACAAATTTCAGCTTTTGGTGGAGAGACGAGGGTACAGCCCCAACTGAATGTATCCACGGCCTTCCCAACAAGCAATTATAAGATGGATTAATATCGATAACCTGGAAGTTCATTGTATAAATGCACGGGCCTATCTCCAGAGGAACTTCAATGGTTCCCATAACCTCTCTCCTAGTTCCATCAAAAGCCCTGACCACCGTGCAACTTGGTATCATATGGAGGGATCTGGCCACACAAGTGCAACCCCCTTTAACCAACAAAGAAACCACGGTGCTTTCATTAACACATTGAAAGCACCTTATTATGACAAATTGGTGGGAAACGCTACCAAAGATTTTGCGGATATGGTAATATCTGGGGAAATGATTGAGTCAGCTATTAAAAATGGAAAGATAGAAGGGGGTGAGTCTGCTACCCCGAAGAGAGCTTTTCCTACAAAGAAGAAGGAGGAAACCCTTGCAATAAGCTTCAACCAATACCCTTATACACCTCCTACACCATACACACCACCAAGGCCCTATACTCCTACCACACCTTATGCGCCTCCGACACCTTACACACTGATAACTCGTATAATTATATAATTTTTAGTTATGTTTTATTATTGTTTTGTGTCAAATACGAGTTATTATTGCTTAGTCTACTTGTGTTTATGATCTTTTATATTGTTATGTAATTTGGTGTTTTTCATGAGTTTCTTTGAGTGATTTCAGATTACTAGGTTAAATCAAGAATTAAGGGCAAATCCAATTCAGTTCCAGTTCCGACACCTTTTGCCATATCAGCTATATCTGGAGTTTCACTGAAGCAATAAGACTGAAATTTTAACCGTACAAAGTTAAGAGGCATATCTATCTTTTTCATGTTTTACACTTCTTGAAACGGAGTCGTTTTCCCTACAAAATCGACCATCAAGTTGGCTGATGTGCAATGACGTCTGTTCTGCACCATTTTGGTATTTTGACCATATCTTCCGATCCACATGAGCAAATGATCTGATTTCAACGGCTATGGATCAGTAACGGATAGGGGCATATTTTTCTAGAAGACCATTTGATCAGATCGAGCCTCCAACATTGACAAAATCGACCATCAAGCTAGCTGATCAGAATTGTCATACAACATGACGAAAATTGTTAGAAAAATGCACCCACCTATTATACCTACCTTTGAAATTTATAAAGCTTGTCTCTTGTCATTTAGCTCTCCAAAATGTGTATAAATAGAGGGCCTTGGATGAGTATTAGGATATATTGGTAGGATATTAGCCATTGTAATAAAATTCTCTAAGTTTTCTTCTTCTTTCTTTTCTCTAGTTTTCTTTTTTTTTTTATTTACTTATGCTTCTTACATTTCTTTTCATTTTATTCATATCTAGTATGTGTTGCTAATCATATTGTTGAGGTGATGAGGTGAAGCTCTTGGTAAATGCTAAGGTTAGTCTCTTAAACATGAGCTAAAATGAATCATCATTTATAAACACTAGTATAGATAATATTTTCTTTTGGTTTAAAATCATACTTGCAAAGTAGAGATCTTGATTCATTATTGACAATGAAAATGGCACAGCAAAATGCTTGGTTTCATAACCTTGATTTGTTGTAGACATATACCTTGGCATAAGGAATGCTTGGACTCTTTTTATGAGTTTTGAGGACACCAAATGAACATAATATCATATGCTATGGACGTTGGACAATTTGGACTGAATTGCTAAACCTTCCGATTGGAACCTCCCTTATGTGTGGATTTCAATTGTGTAATAAAACAAGATTAATCTTAGCATAACACCAAGAGTGGATTCTCTAACCTCAACATTTTTTCTTATTGTTTTTTATATCTTGTTTAATTTCTTTTATGTTATTTTGTTTATTTTGTTCTCTAATATCTTGTTTACTTTCTTTGTTATTGATTCCCTAATATCTTGTTTATTTTCTTTTTCATATATATTTATAAACTTATACTTACTAGTACGCTTCCCTGTGGTTCGACCTCGGACACCCGAGAATTTATTACTTGAACATAACCTGCACTTGGGTTTACAACTCTTAATTGAGTCTCCATCAAGTTTTTGGCGCCGTTGCCGGGGAGGCAATACTAAGTATATAAGTTTATAAGTATATTTATTTTTATTGGCTGGTTATACCGCCTAATTTTCTATATATTTATATTTATATTGTATATTAACTTTGTTTTATTTGTATTGGCTGGTTATACCGCCTAATCTGTATATTAACTTTGTTTTATGCTTGTTTGGCGACGTGATTTTAGATCTCGTCGTTTAGTTAGATTTTATTGTGAAACTTTTTCAGGTAATCTTTCTAATACAACTCCTACCATGGCTGACAATGAAAGTGTTCATGCTGAAGATGAGAACAGACAAGTACGCACCATGCGTGACTACTTGCAACCAACTCGAAGCTCATCACCCTCTTGTTTTATTTTTCCTCTCAATGCAAACAACTCTCGTTTTAAACCAGGTATGATAGCTTTGCTTCCAAATTTCCATGGGTTAGAATCGGAAAGTGCTTACTCGTTTCTAAAAAACTTCGAAGATGTATGTGTCACCTTTAATGACCAACAATGTACAAATGAAATTGTCAAGCTAAAATTATTTCCTTTTTCTTTAAAAGATAAAGCAAAAATTTGGCTTCATAATTTAAAACCAAGGTCAATTGGCACATGGCAAGAATTACAAACTGAGTTTCTAAAGAAATTTTTCCCAGCACATAAAACTACTGCTTTGAAAAGACAGATTCAAAATTTCAATCAAAATCAAAATGAAGCATTTTTTCAGTGCTGGGAGCGTTTTAAAGATTTGTTAAGTTCTTGTCCACATCATGGTTTTGAAAAATGGCGTCTTATTAGTTTCTTTTATGAAAGTTTAACTCCCGAAACTAAACAATTTGTTGAAACAATGTGTAACGGTGAGTTTCTAGAAAAAGAACCTGAAGAAGCCTTTGACTACCTAGACCATTTGGCAGATAACTCTCAAGCCTGGCACATAGATAATTCCTCTGAAAGTTTCAATAGATCTAATCTTGTTTCTAACAGAGGTAAATATCATTTTAGTCAAGAAGATGAGATAAAAGCTAAAGTAGCTAATTTGGCTAGAAAGATTGAAGCCATGGAACTTAGAGAAGTAAAAGAAGTCAAAACGGTTAAAAATGAAGAAAGTTGTGGAATTTGTGAAATCATGGGACACCCCACTTCTGAATGTCCAAACATTCCCATTCTTAAAGAAGCGTTGCATGATCAAGTAAATTCCATAAACACATTTAAAAAGCCTTTTCCTTCTCCTTACTCTGAAACGTATAACCCTGAATGGAGAAATCATCCCAACTTCAGTTGGCGGAATAATAATCATGTTCAGGTACCACAATCTCAAAAGTCGGGCAACACTTTTTCCTATCAACCTTCACGTGTACAAACCTTGGAAGAGACATTGCAAGCATTCATGCAAACACAAGCAAATGTGAATAACCAAACTTCACAGGACATCAATGAGATCAAAAACACCTTGTCCACATTGACAGCTTCATTACGCACTCAAGAAAAAGGTAAGTTTCCTGCTCAACCTCAGCCTAACCCTTCTACTCAATGTCTTGTTTCTTGCTCCAATGAAACTCAACAGGAAAATGCCAGTTCTATCACAACTCTTCGAAGTGGAAACGCAATTGACAAAAACATTCCATCAAAAGACAAAGATCCTCCTTCCCCTCCGAAAAGTAATGGTAAGGATGATGGTAAGTCTGAACTTCTTGAAAATTTGGACAAAGAAAAATGTATGCATCATGCTCCTTTTCCTCAAAGGTTGCAAACAATAAAGAATTTGAATCAAAATGCAGAAATTTATGAACTTTTCAAACAAGTTAAGATTAACATTCCTTTATTGGATGCAATCAAACAAGTTCCATCTTATGCTAAATTTTTGAAGGACATGTGCACAGTTAAAAGGAAACATAATGTACAAAAGAAAGCATTTCTGACGGAAAGTGTGAGCTCAATCATTCAGCACCTTACTCCACCAAAATTCAAAGATCCTGGATGTCCAACAATCTCATGCATCATTGGAAACACTAGAATAGAACGTGCATTGCTTGATCTTGGTGCTAGTGTTAATCTTTTGCCTTTTTCTGTTTATCAACAGTTAGGTTTAGGTGAACTCAAGGAAACACCTGTTACACTTCAACTAGCTGATCGTTCTGTAAAAATTCCTCGAGGGATAGTTGAAGATGTTTTGGTTCAAATTGATAATTTTTACTTCCCTGTTGATTTTATTGTTTTGGACACACATCCTGTTTCAAATCCAAATGTTCAAATTCCTGTTATATTAGGCCGTCCATTTCTTGCAACTTCTAATGCTCTGATAAATTGCAGGAATGGTATTTTGAATATTTCTTTTGGAAATATGACTTTAGAATTAAATGTGTTCAACACTTGCAAGCAACCTGGTGATGATTCAGAAGTACATGAAGTGGATTTCATTGAAGAACTTGTTCATGAACATCTCACCACTACCACATTCCATGATCCTTTAGAAGCTTATTTAATTGAATGTGAGTTTGATAATGCTTCAGAAATTTCACACACTGATTCTTTGTTAAATTCTTTTCAGGTTAAGCATTGTTGGAAACAAAAGTTTGAGGAACTTCCATCACTCACAAATGTCACTGTACCATCAACTATTGAACCACCCAAGCTGGATTTAAAACCATTGCCATCCGAGCTAAAATATTCCTTTTTGGGTGAGAATGAAACTTTTCCAGTCATAAGTGAACTTGAGGAACTCAGAAATGATGCATATGAGAATTCTAAAATTCATAAAGAAAGAACTAAAGCCTTTCATGACAAGTTAATTTCAAGAAAAACATTTGATGTTGGGCAAAAAGTTCTACTTTATAATTTTAGACTTCACATATTTCCTGGTAAGTTGAGATCAAGATGGACTGGCCCATTTGTGGTTAAGCATGTGTATCATTATGGAGCAGTTGACATTGAGAATCCTCAAAATGGTAACGTATTCAAGGATGGATGATATTCTCACAAGATTGCAGAAACGATTTCCTCCTTTTCCTCGAAATATTTTACTGAAGCTTTACCAAGTTCGATTTGAAAGATTAAGAATGCTTATGCACAAAGGGATTCCTGAAGACATACGTTGGATAATTGAAGCCAAGGTACGTGAAGATGAATATCTTCCTGTTTTGCATTTACCAGGTACAGGTAGAAGCACTTATGCAAAGAAGCGACGAGCAAAGCGCATGAGTTCAAATTGCCACAAGTGTGCACGATGGACGTGTAACGGTAAATGTCGTTCTATTGGGATTCCGTCCTCTAATCGAGATGATAAAATTGAATTCATTAAGGATGGACTGAGTAAGGAGAATTTGGGTAATATCCAACTTTCTCTTGAGACGCATCCTAGTGGAGACGTACAAAGAGAAATTCTTGATTTATGGCCGCAATTCCAAAGGGAATGGCAACATCTTGGGAATCTGATGTTAAAAGACCCTGTTTGCCAGCTTGTAAGAAAACTGGATGGGAAGCATATCCTCGACTCATAGAAGGCGTTTAAGCCGTTTCTAGACGTAAAACCAGAGGAAGATGTGAGCCACAATCACAACTACAATAAATGACTTCTCAGCTTTTGGTTTGATTTGCAATAATTTCATTTCGGTTTAATTTACGTGTTGTTCGATTTGTGTAATTATTCTCGTTTTTTTTTTTTTTTTTTTGCATTGGTCTTTTACGGTTGATTTTTCTTCTCTTTTTGATTTTCTTCCTGAAATCACGCAAAAATCTTTTGTTAGGTTAACATTTTCTTCTGAATACACTTTCGGCGACATTATTACTCTTGTCTGATTCATTACTCAGTCCTCTATATATTACACCATGTACTCATTCTCTTTCAGGCACTTGAAAAAAAAATGGAAAGTACTTCGTCCCAGCGCATTAAAAAAATTTGTGTCTTTGGAGCTGCTTATCCAGGGAAAAATAACATATTCGCTGATGAAGCCATAAGAGTTGGAGTAATACTTGCCCAACAAAAGATCCAGTTGATTTATGGAGGCGGTAGTTCGGGTTTAATGGGAGCAGTCGCTACAGCAGCACATGCCGGAGGAAGTCCAGTTCTAGGAATCGTGCCAAAACTATTCACAGATTTTTGTGGACCTACCGTGGGTAAGGAAATACAAGTCTGGAGTATCCCTGAACGGATGACAATCATGTACCATTCTGCCGATGCATTCATTGCTTTACCAGGAGGTCTGGGTATATTGGAAGAAATAGCTTGCGTGGCTTCTTGGTCATCTTTGGTCACAAATAAGAAACCCATTGGTTTGCTTAATATTAATGGTTATTTTAGTAATTTGCTTTCATATTTAGATAATGCTGTGGATAATGGATTCATGTTTTCAGAGGCAAGGAGAACCATAATTTCTGCTACAACCATTGAAGATTTACTCAAAAAGCTACAAGCTTATGAGTGTTTATCTGCTACGGTTGTTTCGCAAACGCTCGGAAAAAGAAAAAGAGATATGGACGAGCAAGAAGTGGATTGCACTTTGTCTTTGTGACATTATCTAACATTTTGCTTGTTGTGTCTCAGTTATAATAAGTGGTTAGCAACCTCTGCAGGTAATATCTCCTAAATTATACCTTTAAAATTTGACATTGGGGACAATGTCATATTTTAGTAGGGGGTAAGGGACATATTTTGCTATAAAAAAAAAAATTGTTGTGTTTTAAGACATTTAGAAGTATTCATTCTGAACAAGGTCTGAGTAAGGGAGACTTGAGACATACCTTGTCAGTTTGATTTAATCTTCTTCAAAAAAAAACAAAAAAAAACAAAAAAAAAAAGCATGTTTAGACTTAGTGTGTTTTTTAGTTACTTTCAATACTATAATGAGATATGAATTGCATAAGTCTAAAACAGATTTATTAGTGAGAAGATTTTCATGAGAATTGAGCTTGATATCAACCTTTTTATGAGCCAATGTTAATATGATATGTTGATTGAGAAAGAAGCATGTTTAGACTTAATCTGACTTGTATAATCATCCTTGTGAGTTTTTGAGCCTATAATGATTGATGCATTATACAAATCAATCTAATTTCTTTCTTGAGTGCTCTTATGATTACATGATTCTCTAGAACTTGCTTTAAACCGTTTGAGACTATATTGATACATGTGACAACATGAATATGATAGAGGCATTAGGATTATAACCAGAGCCAAACAGCCATCCATTATTAATGTTCTAAGAGAACATCCCCACTAGTGAGCCAATTTGAGCCTACATTAAATATGCTATTTTATTGGTAACCAGAACTTACACCTAGCCTAAATATACTTATATCCTTACCCTTGTTCTAAAGATGGATTATATATTTTGAGACATATTGCAAAAACAAGGGATACTTTTTGAAAATTTGGGTTAGAACGAAAGATAAGTGTGGGGGAGGAGAGAGGCAAAAGTCAAGAGAAAAAGAAAGGGATCATTGTCAAATACATTCCCATATTAAAAAAAAAAAAAAAAAATTCTTCTCTTGAACTTCTAGTTAAAATAAAGAAAAAGATGTTACAAAGTTGGTTAGAATGAAGCAAAGGCTCAACATGAATATTTAGCCTATGTTATTATGTGCTTTATAAGAGTTTTGAGAAGTTTTATTTGTATGATCTTATTATGTCTCTAAAATCTATGAACTCTTTGGAACCTTTGTGATATCTTTATCCTTTTGTTCTTTAACCACATTATAACCCTTTGGCCCCATTACAACCTTGAATAAAGACCTCTTGATTTATGAAGTTGTATGATCTAAATAGTGGAGAATAGGTGGACAAGCAAGCATATGGTAGAAGTGTTTTCATGAGATTGATTGAGTGTAAACACTTTACCACTACTTTAAAGAGTGAAAATCAAGAGAGTATCCCATGTGAGAAGTTGAGATTAAGTTGAATATGCACTATTTTGATTGAAATATGTTATGTTAATATTGGCTTAACTCATTTATTTACATTCAAGCAAGATTTTTTGTGAATTTCTTTAAGCTATTGATTAGTTTTTAAGACTTGTCCAATGATTATCTCTAATTTATATTGGAAGGATTAGTTATAATTATTATTTTTAGTTTTTCTTATGTCTTCAATGTTTGTGGGTATCGTCCTAGTAAACCCTCACGAGACTAAACTCGTCCACTAGGGACACCTAGGGGTTTAAAGGCTTGTGTCACATGCTAAGTGCCACCGTGATTTCCTACGAAAATGGATTAGATTAGATTTTCTTATTTTATTTTTATTGAGTCGTTGCTAGGGACTAGCAACAATCTAAGTGTGGGGGTGTGATAACTCGTATAATTATATAGTTTTTAGTTATGTTTTATTATTGTTTTGTGTCAAATATGAGTTATTATTGCTTAGTCTACTTGTGTTTATGATCTTTTATATTTTTATGTAATTTGGTGTTTTTCATGAGTTTCTTTGAGTGATTTCAGATTACTAGGTTAAATCAAGAATTAAGGGCAAATCCAATTCAGTTCCAGTTCCGACACCTTTTGCCATATCAGCTATATTTAGAGTTTCACTGAAGCAATAAGGCTGAAATTTTAACCATGCAAATTTAAGAGGCATATCTATCTTTTTCATGTTTTACACTTCTTGAAACGGAGTCGTTTTCCCTACCGAAATCAACCATCAAGTTGGCTGATGTGCAATGACGTCTGTTCTGCACCGTTTTGGTATTTTGACTATATCTTCCGATCCACATGAGAAAATGATCTGATTCCAACGGCTATGGATCAGTAACTGATAGGGGCATATTTTTCTAGAAGACCATTTGATCAGATCGAGCCTCCAACATTGAAAAAATCGACCATCAAGCTGGCTGATCAGAATTGTCATACAACATGACGAAAATTGTTAGAAAAATGCACCCACCTATTATACCTACCTTTGAAATTTATAAAGCTTGTCTCTTGTCATTTAGCTCTCCAAAATGTGTATAAATAGAGGGCCTTGGATGAGTATTGTGATAGATTATACATTGGTAGGATATTAGCCATTGTAATAAAATTCTCTAAGTTTTCTTCTTTTTTTCCTTTCTCTAGTTTTCTTTTTCTTTATTTACTTATGCTTCTTACATTTCTTTTCATTTTTAGTATGTGTTGCTAATCATATTGTTGAGGTGATGAGGTGAAGCTCTTGGTAAATGCTAAGGTTAGTCTCTTAAACATGAGCTAAAATGAATCATCATTTATAAACACTAGTATAGATAATATTTTCTTTTGGTTTAAAATCATACTTGCAAAGTAGAGATCTTGATTCATTATTGACAATGAAAATGGCACAGTAAATGCTTGGTTTCATAACCTTGATTTGTTGTAGACATATACCTTGGCATAAGGAATGCTTGGACTCTTTTTATGAGTTTTGAGGACACCAAATGAACATAATATCATATGTTATGGACGTTGGACAATTTGGACTGAATTGCTAAACCTTCCGATTGGAACCTCCCTTATGTGTGGATTTCAATTGTGTAATAAAACAAGATTAATCTTAGCATAACACCAAGAGTGGATTCTCTAACCTCAACATTTTTTCTTATTGTTTTTTATATCTTGTTTAATTTCTTTTATGTTATTTTGTTTATTTTGTTCTCTAATATCTTGTTTACTTTCTTTGTTATTGATTCCCTAATATCTTGTTTATTTTCTTTTTCATATATATTTATAAACTTATACTTACTAGTACGCTTCCCTGTGGTTCGACCTCGGACACCCGAGAATTTATTACTTGAACATAACCTGCACTTGGGTTTACAACTCTTAATTGAGTCTCCATCATATATCTTGATAATTTGCAAACCGCAAATGCTATATACGGCCTAGTACAATGCATGGCATACATTATACTTCTAATAGCACTAGCATATTCAAGTTGTGCAATTACTTGATCATGATTCTCAATCAATTTCATGCTTGGTCATATGGAGTATTAAATTCTTTTATATGGAGATGTTTAAATTTTGCAACCAATTTCTCAATATAATGACTTTGGTTAAGAACATAACCATTACTATGCTTCTTAACTTTAATACCCAAGATTGTATCAACCTCATTTAAATCATTCATCTTAAAAACAGAGGTCAAATAACTCTTTGTCTCACTTATGCCAACCATATTATTGCTAAAAAAAAGAATATCATCGACATAGAGACATATTATTACTCCATATTCTTTGGTGAATTTTGAGTAAATGCACTTATCAAACCCATTATGTCTAAAACCATTTGATAATATGGTTGAGTCAAATTTCTCATGCCATTGCCGAGGGGCTTGCTTTAGTCCGTATAGTGACTTAATTAATTTACAAACTTTTTTTCTCATTTTCGGGAAGTATAAAACCTTCTGGTTGTTCCATAAATACTTCTTCCTTTAAGTTACCATTTAGAAAGGCTGTTTTAACATCCATTTGATGTACATGTAACTTGAAAATTGAAGCTAGAGCCATAAGAGCTCTAATGGATGTTATTATTGCTATCAGAGCATATGTATCGAAATAGTCTATGCCTTCCTTTTGCTTGAAACCTTTAGCAACTAGTCTTGCCTTAAAGGTTTGTATTGAACCATTAGTATTGTATTTTTTCCTAAACACCCATTTACATCCAATAGGTTTTGAACCTATAGGTAAATCAACTAAGACCCATGTATTGTTGGACATTATTGAGTCCATTTCATCATTTACAGCTTCTTTCCAGAAAGTTGCATCTCTTGAAGTCATTGCTTCAATATAAGTCTTAGGGTCTACTTCTACATTTAGAAGCATTGGTGTTTTATTTAGTACTTTGGTTCTATTTCCTTCAACTAGGAAAATTATTGAACCTGGAGAAACAAAATCAGAATGTAAAGATTGTTTTTTTCTCATTCTTTGACTTCTTCTTAGCTCAATTGGATCTTTATTTTCTTTTCTTTTCTCACCAATTGTAGGAGCCAAGCTCGTTTGTTTCTCATTTTCCTTTTCATAATAAACAGCATTAAAAATAAATTTGTTTTCAAAAAATTCAACATGTATAGATTCAACAATAACATTAGAACTTAAATCAAGTAATCTATATGCTTTTGAATTTTTCGCATAACCAACAAATATACTTTTAATACCTCTAGGACCTAATTTTGTTTTATGAGGATCAGGTATGTTATAATAAGCTACACAGCCCCATACTTTAAAGTAATTTAAACTTGGTTTTCTGCTATTGTTCCATAATTCATATGGTGAAACACGTAATTTTTTCAATGGAACTCTATTTGTAATATGACATGCTGTTAATAAAGCTTCTCCCCATAGATTATGAGGTAGCTTAGCATTTAACAACATGCTATTAATCATATTTACTAATGTTCTATTTTTCCTTTCGGCTAAACCATTCTGTTGGGGTGCATATGGTGTGGTTCTTTGATGAATTATTCCATTTTCTTCACAGAACAAAGAAAATGAATCTGGAAAATATTCACCACCTCTACCACTTCGAAGAATTTTAATATTCTTTTCCTTTTGATTTTCAACTATTGACTTGAATTCTTTAAATTTCTCAAATGCTTCATCCTTTGTTTTAAGTAAGAAGACATAAGTGAAATGAGAATAATTATCAATAAAAGTTATAAAGTACCTTTTTCCTCCTCTTGTTAACAAACCATTTAACTCACAAATATCATAATGAATAAGTTCTAATAATTTCGAATTTCTTTCAACTTTTGGAAAAGGTTTCTTAGTCATTTTTGCTTCTACACATATTTCACATTTATCTTTATTGACCTTTTGAAAATATATGTAACCATGCTTAGACATATAATTTAAAGATTGATAATTTAAATGTCCTAGCCTAGCATGCCATAGAGAAGAAGTATACTCAACAGTATAAATAGAAGCAGCATTTATTTCATTAATACTAAGATTGAACATACCATCACTAGAGTAACCTTTCCCAACAAATACAGAATTTCTGGACACTATAACCTTATCAGATTCTAGTACAATCTTAAACCCATTTTTGCACAATAGATGTGCAGATACAAGATTTTTCCTAATTTCGGGAACATGAAATACATTGAGTAATTTTAATATTTGTCCTGAAGTAAACTTTAACTCAACAGTTCCTTTGCCAAGGACCTTACCAGCATTGTAGTTTCCCATTAGGATTTCTTCTGGTTTTCCATATTTTTCATATGTCTTGAACTTCCCTTTATTATTCCACACATGAATAGTAGCTCCAGAATCCATCCACCATTTCAAAGATTTAGTTGCAGTAGCCATATGAACTTCAGTAACCATACCAATTTGCATTTCAGTTACCATTGCAACAAGTTCTTTCATATCTTGTTCAACAAGATTTGCTGTGTTTGTGTTTTTAGAACCAGAAGCAGAAGCAGTCTTGTTTCCAGTGGTCTTATTTCCAGATTTTCTGTATCTGCAGTCCTTGATAAAATGCCTTTTCTTTCCACAATGGAAGCACATTTTATCAGTCTTGAATTTCTTGGTCTTTTTGAATTCTCCTTTCTGGACTCGAGATCTTTTTTGAGCTTTGCCAAAAATTTTCTCACTTACAAAATTCACATTCGAACCAAGAATATGTGCATCTCGAATGCGATTTTCAGCCTCTATTTGCAAATGAGTTTGAAACTCCTGAATAGTATAAGATTCTGGAGAATGCAGTATCTTCTTCCTATATCCATTCCAAGAAGGAGGCAATTTTGATAAAATTGCCCCCACTTGAAGTGAATCAGGAATCCTGATTTCCAGTTCACTTAATTTAGAGGCCAGAATTTGTAATTCATGCACTTGCTCTATAATAGGTTTGGTATCAGTCATGGTAAATTCAAAATATCTCAAAGCAAGAAACTTATCTGTGCCTTTCTTTTCATTTTTGTATATGTTCTCACGTGCAGTCCATATTGCTTTTGGTGAAGACATATTTCTATAGAGGTCATATAACTAATCAGTAAGAGAGTTCAGAATATATCCACGACAGATGAATTCGTCCTCTTGGCGTTTCCTTCTCTCCTTTGTAATAGCATCAGAATCTGAAGTTGTTTCTTCTGGTAATGGTTGCAGATTGGGATCAAGAACATAAAAAATCTTCAATGTGGTTAACAGAAACACCATCTTGTCTTTCCATCTTGTGTAGTTGGTTCCATTGAACCTATCCAGTTTGATAACATCTTGATTTTTTAAATGAACCTTCACACTTGAACTTAATTCGGTCTCCATCATTATAAAGCCTTAAGATTGTAAGAAAAATAAATGGAGATTAGAGATTTGGATGCAGACTTTGAGGCGTGAGAAACACTTTCCTTAAGGCTTTATAATGCCTCCAAGATACAACAAAGTCATAAATGTTCCAAGCTGATAACTCGTATAATTATATAGTTTTTAGTTATGTTTTATTATTGTTTTGTGTCAAATACGAGTTATTATTGCTTAGTCTAATCGTGTTTATGATTTTTTATATTTTTATGTAATTTGGTGTTTTTCACGAGTTTCTTTGAGTGATTTCAGATTACTAGGTTAAATCAACAATTAAGAGCAAATCCAGTTCAGTTCCAGTTCCCACACCTTTTTCCATATCAACTATATCTGTAGTTTCACTGAAGCAATAAGGCTGAAATTTTGACCGTGCAAAGTTAAGAGGCATATCTATCTTTTTCATGTTTTACACTTCTTGAAACGGAGTCGTTTTCCCTAGCGAAATCGACCATCAAGTTGGCTGATGTGCAATGACATCTGTGCTGACCTGTTTTCGTATTTTGCCCATATCTTCTTATCCACATCAGCAAATGAGCTGATTCCAACGGCTATGGATCAGTAACTGATAGGGGAACATTTTTCTAGAAGACCATGTGATCAGATCAGGAGTCCAAAATTGACAAAATCGACCATCAAGTTGGCTGATCAAAATTGTCATACAATATGACGAAAATTGTTAGAAAAATGCACCCACCTATTATACCTACCTTTGAAATTTGTAAAGCTTGTCTCTTGTCATTTAGCCCTCCAAAATGTGTATAAATAGAGGGCCTTGGATGATTGTAGAGGATCAGATGGTACATTGGTAGGATATTAGCCATTGTAATAAAATTCTCTAAGTTTTCTTCTTCTTTCTTTTCTCTAGTTTTCTTTTTCTTTATTTTCTTCTTCTTCTTTCTTTCATTTATTTCCTTCTTAGATTCTCTTTAATTTTATGTTTATGTTTACAATGCCTATGCTAGGCTAAACTTCTATTTGGTTAAGGGTGATTTCAAAGCCCTAGACATGTTTTGTGATTGATTTTCAGATTCTATCTATCATTAATTTTCTATCAAAGTTGCTTATGTTCTTCTACAAGAATTGTTCATGATGTTGTCTTGATTTATTTAGGTGTACAACTAGATAGATCTTGATAATTATCTATTGCTAGTTTAGGAGTCTTGATCCGTGTAATTGTCTTGCTTTCCTATTCATAAGTGGCAATTTGTGATTAATGATTATGGTCAAGTTTTCAATAATTGCAAAGTGGAACATAACCTAAGTTGAACAATCCGAGCTTATGTGTTTGTTGCTTAGATCAACCTATCTTTCTCATCATAAAGCTGCCATTAAATTGAATTTAGAGAGCTTATTCTAGGTTGTTTAATGGTTAGAGATTAAATAGAGAGCTTGTTCTATTTAACGATAAACTAAGGAAAGATTGGGATAACAGAGCTTGTTGTTATCTACGATTGTTAACTTTGATAGTTGGTTGATATTGATAGATCTGAAATTGATTCTTAATGATGTCTAGTGGTGGAGAATGAAACCTTAACCATATTTTTCATATTTGATTGTTCTTACTTACTTGTTTTCTTACTTTTCTAGTTTGATTATTTTTAAAAGTATATATATTTTTATTGGCTGGTTATACCGCCTAATTTAGTATATATATTTTTATTGGCTGGTTATACCGCCTTGCATCTTATTCTTATTATTTACTTTAGTTTAAATCTGGCTTCAAAAACCCCTTTTCTTTTATTGTTTTCTTTGAACGTAAGTTATAAACTAATAACTTATAGATTAAAACCCAATCCCTGAGGACTCGACCCTTGCTAATCATTATACTTACAATTGATCTTTTTAGTGCAAGGTTAAATAAGATACACTCTTTTGGGTGCATCAAGTTTTTGGCGCCGTTGCTGGGGATTGTTTTTTTAGTTTATTTGTTACTTAGTTTATTCTTATTTTCAGTTCTAATGAGTTTTATTTTCTTGTACATACAGGTTTTTCTTATCAAATTTTGAAAGAAAAAAAAAAGAAAAAAAAAACGATGGAATTGAGCAATCTAACACTTGAAGAGTTGGTGGCATACATGAACATGGAGAATCAACAAGCCAAGCTCACCTCCCCAGTTCAACAATTGGCCATGGGAGGATGTCAAGGCCATCAAGTGTTCGAAGACCAACAGTATGATCATTACTCAAACACTTACCATGAGGGATGGTGGGATCATACTAATTATGGCTACTCGAAAAATTACCAAGAAGTAAATCCTTATGCGAATTACACTCATCCATCTAGCTTCAATCAATCATGGTCTCAAGAACCAGATCTTCTTCAACCACCACATATGACTCAAAACTCAGGTACTTCTTTAGAAGATCTTGTCGATTCTCTTGTTACTAATACTTTGCAATTTCAACAGGAAACAAGGGCAAGCATCCAGAGTTTGGAAAAGCAAATGAGCCTATTGGCTAGTAGTATGGTGGAATTAGTAGCAGAAAGATCTCTAGCACTCCCTTCCCAAACGGTGATTAACCCAAAGGAGAATGCTACTATTGTGACCTTGAGAAATGAGGAACAAGATGAGGATGAGACAAAACCAAAGATGGATTCACTTCTTGAGGATAATGAAGCCACCATTCAAATTGAGAGTACTTTGACACCTCAGGTAGCTTTTAAGGTTCTTATTTCTACTAATGTTCCTTCTCCACTTTTTCCTAGCAGATTTGCAAAGTCCAAGAAGGAGGAACATGAACAACAATTTTTGGAAACCTTAAACAGCTTGCTTGTGGATGCCATTAGACAAGTACCAAGAAATGCACAATTCCTCAAAGAGCTATACCCCACCAAGAATGATGAAATAATACGTGTGGGGGAGAATGCATTGGCTGTTTTGCAAAGAAAACTTCCTCTAAAACGCAAAAATCCGAGAAGTTTCATGTCTAAGCCAAAAGATCTTAAAAAGCCAAGAAGGGGAATTGGCTAGACTGGAAACAATCAATCAAGTGCTAATTGGGTGAGGTAGCCTAATTTGTGAAAGCATTGCCAAACTGCCATCCTCAGATTTGCTCTCTTTTTCTTTATCTTTTTCTTATGTTTCTTTGTTAATTGTGTTTAGTGTTTTTAAGTTCATTTAGGCTGCATAAGTTTATTTTGTTTAATAGTTCTTTTCACTAACACATGATTCTTTCATTTGGGTTAATAGCATTACATTAATGACAATGTAAGAATTATGTGTGGGGGGAAGAATTTAGGATTTTATTTAGAGTGTTTTGTTTTTGAGTTTTTTTTTATGCTGTTTTTCTTTCTGATCCTTGTTTTGAAAATAACTAGATGTAAATATAATTTTTTTTAACCCCGGTTAAATGGCGGATAACGGTACTCCGTGATTATTTAAATTGGTTCCATCAGCTACCCACAAAACTGATATTGTATATAAATTTCTCTTCCAATTTCTCTTTCAATTTTTTTCATTTTTTTTTCAGGATGGATGATATTCTCACAAGATTGCAGAAACGATTTCCTCCTTTTCCTCGAAATATTTTACTGAAGCTTTACCAAGTTCGATTTGAAAGATTAAGAATGCTTATGCACAAAGGGATTCCTGGAGACATACGTTGGATAATTGAAGCCAAGGTACGTGAAGATGAATATCTTCCTATTTTGCATTTACCAGGTAAAGGTAGAAGCACTTTTGCAAAGAAGCGACGAGCAAAGCGCATGAGTTCAAATTGCCACAAATGTGCACGATGGACGTGTAACGGTAAATGTCGTTCTATTGGGATTCCGTCCTCTAATCGAGATGATAAAATTGAATTCATTAAGGATGGACTGAGTAAGGAGAATTTGGGTAATATCCAACTTTCTCTTGAGACGCATCCTAGTGGAGACGTACAAAGAGAAATTCTTGATTTATGGCCGCAATTCCAAAGGGAATGGCAACATCTTGGGAATCTGATGTTAAAAGACCCTGTTTGCCAGCTTGTAAGAAAATTGGATGGGAAGCATATCCTCGACTCATAGAAGGCGTTTAAGCCGTTTCTGGACGTAAAACCAGAGGAAGATGTGAGCCACAATCACAACTACAATAAATGACTTCTCAGCTTTTGGTTTGATTTGCAATAACTTTATTTCAGTTTAATTTACGTGTTATTCGATTTGTGTAATTATTCTCATTTTTTTTATTTGTCTTTTACGGTTGATTTTTCTTCTCTTTTTGATTTTCTTCCTGAAATCACGCAAAAATCTTTTGTTAGGTTAACATTTTCTTCTGACAGGTCAGATACACTTTCGGCGACATTATTACTCTTGTCTGATTCACTACTCAGTCCTCTATATATTACACCATGTACTCATTCTCTTTCAGGCACTCGAAAAAAAAAAGAAAAAAAAATGGAAAGTACTTCGTCCCAACGCATTAAAAAAATTTGTGTCTTTGGAGGTGCTTATCCAGGGAAAAATAACATATTCGCTGATAAAGCCATAAGAGTTGGAGTAATACTTGCCCAACAAAAGATCCAGTTGATTTATGGAGGCGGTAGTACGGGTTTAATGGGAGCAGTCGCTACAGCAGCACACGCCGGAGAAAGTCCAGTTCTAGGAGTCGTGCCAAAACTATTCACAGATTTTTGTGGACCTACCGTGGGTAAGGAAATACAAGTCTGGAGTATCCCTGAACGGATAACAATCATGTACCATTCTGCCGATGCATTCATTGCTTTACCAGGAGGTCTGGGTACATTGGAAGAAATAGCTTGCGTGGCTTCTTGGTCATCTTTGGTCACAAATAAGAAACCCATTGGTTTGCTTAATATTAATGGTTATTTTAGTAATTTGCTTTCATATTTAGATAATGCTGTGGATAATGGATTCATGTTTTCAGAGGCAAGGAGAACCATAATTTCTGCTACAACCATTGAAGATTTACTCAAAAAGCTCCAAGCTTATGAGTGTTTATCTGCTACGGTTGTTTCGCAAACGCTCGGAAAAAGAAAAAGAGATATGGACGAGCAAGGAGTGGATTGCACTTTGTCTTTGTGACATTATCTAACATTTTGCTTGTTGTGTCTCAGTTATAATAAGTGGTTAGCAACCTCTGCAGGTAATATCTCCTAAATTCTACCTTTAAAATTTGACATTGGGGACAATGTCATATTTTAGTAGGGGGTAAGGGACATATTTTGCTAATTTAAAAAAAAAAAAGTTTGTTGTGTTTTAAGCAATTTAGAAGTATTCATTCTGAACAAGGTCTGAGTAAGGGAGACTTGAGACATACCTTGTCAGTTTGATTTTAATCTTTTTATGTTTACTTGTTATTTTTTGGTTAGTATTTTAGGATTATTTAGGTTGCATGAGTTTGTTTTGTTTTGAGTCTTAGTTGTTCCTATTCTTATATTATTAGTTCTTTTCTCTTACACATGATTCTTTCATTTGGGTTAATAGACTTACATTGAGGACAATGTAAGAATTAAGTGTGGGGGGGGGAATGATTTAGGATTTCTTTTATTTTTGTCTACTTTTTTTTTTTATGAGTCTTTATTATTATTATTATTTTTAGTGTGTTTTAGTTCCTTTTTAATACAATGATGAGATATGAATTGCATAAGTCTAAAACAGATTTATTAGTGAGAAGATTTTCATGAGAATTGAGCTTGATGTCAACCTTTTTATGAGCCAATGTTAATATGATATGTTGATTGAGAAAGAAGCATGTTTAGACTTAATCTGACTTGTATAATCATCCTTCTGAGTTTTTTAGCCTATAATGATTGATGCATTATACAAATCAATCTAATTTCTTTCTTGAGTGCTCTTATGATTACATGATTCTCTAGAACTTGCTTTAAACCGTTTGAGACTATATTGATACATGTGACAACATGAATATGATAGAGGCATTAGGATTATAACCAGAGCCAAACAGCCATCCATTATTAATGTTCTAAGAGAACATCCCCACTAGTGAGCCAATTTGAGCCTACATTAAATATGATGTTTTATTGGTAACCACAACTTACACCTAGCCTAAATATACTTATATCCTTACCCTTGTTCTAAAGATGGATTATATATTTTGAGACATATTGCAAAAAAACAAGGGATATTTTTAGTTAAAAATTTGGGTTAGAAACAAGAAATAAGTGTGGGGGGAAAAGAAAAGAAAAGTCAAGAGAAAAAGAAATGGAATACTCGCAAATACATTCCTATGTATAAAAAAAATATGAATCATCTCTTGAATTTGTGGAGAAAGAAAAATTGTTACAAAGTTGTTTAAGGCCCAACATGAATATCCGGCCTAAGTGACTATGTACTTGTAAAGAGTTTTGAGAAGTTTCTTTGTATGATCTTTTTATGTCTCTAAACTTTATGAACTCTTTGGAACCTTTGTGATATCTTTATCATTTTGTTCTTCAACCACATTACAAACCCCTTGGCCCCATTACAACCTTGATTAAAGACCTCTTGATTCATGAAGTTGTATGATCTAAATAGTGGAGAATAGGTGGACAAGCAAGAATATGGTAGAACTGTTTTCATGAGATTGATTGAGTGTAAACATTTCACCACTACTTTAAAGAGTGAAAATCATGAGGGTATCCCATGTGAGAAGTTGATATTAAATTTGAACATGCACTATTTTGATTGAGATATGTTATGCTAATATTGGCTTAACTCAAACAATTTACATTCAAGCATGATTTTTTGTGAAATTCTTTAAGCTATTGATTAGTTTATAAGACTTGTTCAAATATTGTCTCTAATTTGTATTGAAAGGATTAGGAGTAAATATTTTTAGTATATGTAGTTTATTTATATTTTAGTTTTTCAATGTTTGTGGGTATCGTTCTAGTAAACCCTCACGAGACTAAACTCGTCCACTAGGGACACCTAGGGGTTTAAAGGCTTGTGTCACATGCTAAGTGCCACCGTGATTTCCTACGAAAGTGGATTAGATTAGATTTTCTTATTTTATTTTTATTTGTTTTGCACGAGGACTAGCAAAAAGCTAAGTGTGGGAGTGTGATAACTCGTATAATTATATAGTTTTTAGTTATGTTTTATTATTGTTTTGTGTCAAATACGAGTTATTATTGTTTAGTCTAATCGTGTTTATGATTTTTTATATTTTTATGTAATTTGGTGTTTTTCACGAGTTTCTTTGAGTGATTTCAGATTACTAGGTTAAATCAACAATTAAGAGCAAATCCAGTTCAGTTCCAGTTCCGACACCTTTTTCCATATCAGCTATATCTGGAGTTTCACTGAAGCAATAAGGCTGAAATTTTGACCGTGCAAATTTAAGAGGCATATCTATCTTTTTCATGTTTTACACTTCTTGAAACGGAGTCGTTTTCCCTAGCGAAATCGACCATCAAGTTGGCTGATGTGCAATGACGTCTGTGCTGACCTGTATTCGTATTTTGCCCATATCTTCTTATCCACATCAGCAAATGAGCTGATTCCAACTGCTATGGATCAGTAACTGATAGGGGAACATTTTTCTAGAAGACCATGTGATCAGATCAGGCCTCCAAAATTGACAAAATCGACCATCAAGTTGGCTGATCAAAATTGTCATACAATATGACGAAAATTGTTAGAAAAATGCACCCACCTATTATACCTACCTTTGAAATTTGTAAAGCTTGTCTCTTGTCATTTAGCCCTCCAAAATGTGTATAAATAGAGGGCCTTGGATGATTGTAGAGGATCAGATGGTACATTGGTAGGATATTAGCCATTGTAATAAAATTCTCTAAGTTTTCTTCTTCTTTCTTTTCTCTAGTTTTCTTTTTCTTTATTTTCTTCTTCTTCTTTCTTTCATTTATTTCCTTCTTAGATTCTCTTTAATTTTATGTTTATGTTTACAATGCCTATGCTAGGCTAAACTTCTATTTGGTTAAGGGTGATTTCAAAGCCCTAGACATGTTTTGTGATTGATTTTCAGATTCTATCTATCATTAATTTTCTATCAAAGTTGCTTATGTTCTTCTACAAGAATTGTTCATGATGTTGTCTTGATTTATTTAGGTGTACAACTAGATAGATCTTGATAATTATCTATTGCTAGTTTAGGAGTCTTGATCCGTGTAATTGTCTTGATTTCCTATTCATAAGTGGCAATTTGTGATTAATGATTATGGTCAAGTTTTCAATAATTGCAAAGTGGAACATAACCTAAGTTGAACAATCCGAGCTTATGTGTTTGTTGCTTAGATCAACCTATCTTTCTCATCATAAAGCTGCCATTAAATTGAATTTAGAGAGCTTATTCTAGGTTGTTTAATGGTTAGAGATTAAATAGAGAGCTTGTTCTATTTAACGACAAACTAAGGAAAGATTGGGATAACAGAGCTTGTTGTTATCTACGGTTGTTAACTTTGATAGTTGGTTGATATTGATAGATCTGAAATTGATTCTTAATGATGTCTAGTGGTGGAGAATGAAACCTTAACCATATTTTTCATATTTGATTATTCTTACTTACTTGTTTTCTTACTTTTCTAGTTTGCTTATTTTTAAAAGTATATTTATTTTTATTGGCTGGTTATACCGCCTAATTTAGTATATATATTTTTATTGGCTGGTTATACCGCCTAATTTAGTATATATATTTTTATTGGCTGGTTATACCGCCTTGCATCTTATTCTTATTATTTACTTTAGTTTAAATCTGGCTTCAAAAACCCATTTTCTTTTATTGTTTTCTTTGAACGTAAGTTATAAACTAATAACTTATAGATTAAAACCCAATCCCTGAGGACTCGACCCTTGCTAATCATTATACTTACAATTGATCTTTTTAGTGCAAGGTTAAATAAGATACACTCTTTTGGGTGCATCACAAGCAGAATTGTGTAAATGGCAGAATAGAAAAGTCTCATTTTATAGACAATGTAAAGTTACATTAGTAACTTGTCTGTTGGCTTAAGTTGTGTTCTTACACAACAACTGTTTAGGTAAGTGTTGTGTCTTTACATAACAGGTTTCAAAAAACACAATTATTCAATATAGCTGATTATTATTTAATATAATTTTCGGTTTAATTAATATTTAATTAATTTTGAAAATAAAAAAATAAAATAAAAAGTCAATTGTATTAACAATTGTAAGCCCAAGATCCCCAAGTGCCCATCTTTGATATTAAATAATTAGTAGCCTACTAAAAGAGCTCACTAGCTCCTTGGACCCATAGCACTTGATCCAATTATCTATGATAAGAAGGATATCCTATTATATACCCTTTGTTCTTAACTTTTTTAAGCAATGTGAAATTAGTTTTCATCAACATTGCAAACTACTAACACTGAATCCTCCAACACTTGCAAGTGGATTGCTCACCTCTGTTATTAAACAATTTGCAGATAATTGATCTAAGCATAGGTTCATACTGATAAAAAAAAAAATCTGAGCACATGATATTAATTACGTCATACAATCTTTTGGTGAAGTAAATAAAAATCAGTTTTATGGCAATGCTTTGGCATTCATTTCCATATGCCTGTTTGCACCACTTAATTGCATTGATACCCGGCCCTGTCAATTTTAATTTCCATTCTCTTGGTAGACAATAACAACACCAAGGAATCACCAACTTTTTGGTAAACTTATTCAAGGGCATGCAAGGCAACCACTAGGTAAAGCTAGGGAAAGCCCAGTGAAATTCGGATGGCCAGAAGGGACCATGCCTGATCTATAATGTTGTATATGCATCAAGGGTTTCACTGTTTAGTACGGGTAGAGCTCCAATAGGTAGTATAATTCATTTCTGATTTGTCTCTGTTAGGAAAAGTACTGCTCTCTGGAAGTTTCTCGCAACCATTAACATCATTACTGATTTATTAGTTAGCGTGAAAAGACAGGTTGCATCCAAATCATCCATCGATAGATAATCAAATGTACCTAAAAGTATTTATGTTCGACATTCGTATTCGATTCATATTTAAATATGAATATAAAGATATGATTTTTTAAAAAAATTTCAAATACATAAAAATCTTGAAAAAAATTAAACAAACTCATATTTGATACATACACATGTCCGACATTCACATTTGAGTTCGATTAACATAGGATGAGATTGTTATTCTGAACATGTCCCAAATTCAATTCTGTTTGTCCACAGATTTCTACTTGTTTTCTTACACTCAAAACGGTCAGTTCGATTTTTTTAGTTGAATATTTACTGTTTAGGATCTTAAGCTCAGACTTAAATTAACCAGACCTGGTTAATACACTGAGCATTTTTTTTTGTTTTGTTTTGCTGTCTTAATTCCAGTAATTTTTAATTTTTAGTGTTTTAGAGTATTCGTCTAATCAAGTATCTTTTTCTTGAGTAATTATTGATTGATTTAGACATATAAATAAACGATTTTTAATTTAAGATTGTAATATTAAATTAAAATTTCGAATATGTGACAGTTGGTATCAGATTGATCAGAAAAACTGATTTAGTTCTGCTTTTTCCAATCACTTAAGATTAAAAAAAAAAAAAGGAAAAGAAGCGAACTATGGGATAAATTGTTGGTAAATTTGACCATCTTTAAAGGAGAACAATTGGTTTCATTAATGTTTGTGGTGGACAGAGAGGTCAAGCGGTGAGCCCAAGCAATCAGTTGTTTCCTTTCATCTGTCAGTGTTCATTAATTCGTTTGATTTTTTCAGTACCATTAAAGGCCCCATAATAATATATATCCCAAGTCCCAACCAACTAATGTTACGAAATTAAATTAGCAAATATAAATTAACAAATTAAGCAGCATCGATTCTGATGGATGACAAACACTAAGCCCGCACCCTCCCCTCCTTCCCACCCCCATTTTCCCATTTAACTAGACATGAAGTGTTATATATATATATATATATATATGACGAGGAATCCATTTATATTAGTGTAAAATTAAATTAGTTTTACACACTTTCATAAATTTTTATACGATTTATATTTTAACAAGCCGACCGTCGTATTTCGTGTTCTATTCACATAAATCATACACGTCGAGTTTCGAGTAAATTAAAAATATCTAACTATTTGTTCGATGTAAAAAACTTTCAACCGTTGAATATATATTAAAAAAACAGTGTTCTTGATCAACATGATAGAGATATCCGATCAATTTGAAACTTTACATGCACGACGAGTACAATTATATTGTTAAATCCAACGGTCGGCTTATTAAAATATAAATCGTATAAAAAATTATGGAGGTATGTAAAACTAATTTAGTTTTACACTAGTGTAAGTGGATCCCTCATCTATTTATATATATAAAGAGAGAGAGAGAGAGATCCACTTATACTAGTGTAAAACTAAATTAATTTTACACACTTCAATAACTTTTTATACGATTTATATTTATTTAATCCTATCAACGTATTTCATATTCTAATCACGTAGATAATGCACGTCGAATTTCGAGTAAATTAAAAATATCTAACTATTTATTCGATGTAAAAAATTTCAACCATTAAATATAATTGAAAAAGACAGTATTCTCGACCGATATGATAGAGATATCGGATCGATTCGAAACTTTACGTGCACGACGAGTACAATTATATTGTTAAATCCAACGGTCGTTTTGTTAAAATATAAAGCGTATGAAAAGTTACGAAAATGTGCATGTGCATGCGGATTGGCATGTAAGTAGCTTTACACTCTTGCTCTGGATCTAGTCTATGGGGACTCTTGCGGAGTGATTTGGCTCCCTTCAATCTTCATCACTTTTATATCAACTGATATTCCCTATTCAACCAAACAATACACCACATATAAGGGAAAATAACAGTCTTAAATTTAAAATGTTCACAATCTGATTCCAATGGTTTTTTCTTTCTTTTTTCTAAAGCACATTTATGATAAAAAATTTCTAGTCCAATCGAGATAAACAAAGATGCCAAGACCAGAATGAATAGGGAACCATGTTTTAAGAACATGATTAATGTAAGCCACATGCAAATGCAAGTTATGAAACAGCTGCGGAGTATCTATAAACATGTTAATTATACCCACGACATTTCTAAATTGTAGAACCTAGTTAGAAGAAGCTCACTACAACCACAAACAAAATAAACAAGTCACAACCATCTTGAGATAATCGATTACTTAACTCAATGATGACCAGAAATCCAAAGTTAAATTTAGATATAAGAGTGCCATTTTGGCAACATAAGATCATTAATTCAAGATATCACTCATTAACTCATAAAGAAACTGATGAGCTATGTTGCTCCAACTCTTCATTTTGTTTGAAGTATTTGTGTCCAACACATATTCGGACATGGGTATGAGGATATGATTCTCCAAAAACCCTCCAAATACATGGAAAAACTTAGAAAAATTGAGTATACCCATATCGGACACATACCCGAGTCCGAGTAACATAGCTGATGAGATAGTAAATTTAAGAAACATTAGAAAATTTTCATTTTCTGGTGCAAATTGGTTTTTTCTGCAACTGTTCTTAGAGCTAAGCATGCCACCCACATAAGAAACACATATATGTGATAGTGGAAAATATAAACAGCCAACTCGACCCAAATATTAAGGAGAAGACAGACTTCAAATAATTGACCTCTTTTAACCTATGCTTGGTTATAGTCTCGTCTTAATCATAGGGCAGAGGAAGCTAATAGAATGGAATAGTGCAGCGTGCCAAAATTTTGAAATACTACTATCTAATGTCACTTTCCTATGGCTGGAAAAGTAAACCTTTTTAATTTGATCACAAAATGATATTGACAATCCTCAAAAAAAAAAAATGCAAGATAGAAATTTAGCTGTGCTCTTTTTCAAAGCAGCTGATCTGGAAACACAATGAAATGAAGTAGGGATTTCTCGAGTGCTGTCCTGAAAGAGGTGCGTAGAGTAGTTCAAACATCTGGACCACTTTAAAATTGAAAAATGCTACCAAGGGAAGAGCACTCAAAAGCTAACAGGACTAACTACTATGACCTAGATCCGCCCTATATTCATGCAAATATCAAGATCAAATATATGTTAAAACTTCCATAACTTGCATTTCAAAGGTGAAGTCATATATATGCATTAAACTTTGACATGGTCTTAGGAAAAGTAGGTCTGATGAATGAGCATCAAGGTAATTATGAGATTTGCTATTGACTGGACGGAATATATAGAAATCTATAATTCTCAATTATTGAGCAAAACAATATGATTCAATGTTTGATTACTTGCTTTTATAATAACTTACCTCTCGGATTTCTCTTTGTGCTTAGGTACGTATTGAATCTTGGAAATGCTAGCTAGCTTTAGACATCTTAATTTAATAAATTGCTCATGCATGTAATGCAATTCCAAACTGGGAGCTGAGCTAGACAATGTTTATCAATCTTCAACAAGCAGTTTGTAATTCGACTAATCTCGAAGCTTGAGCAATGCAGCCAAAATTAATTAGTCTGTCACCATTGACAAATAAAAGTTCCTTACCATGTTTTAGGTAAAGGATAAACCTAGTAAACTGGCTTTTTGGGTTTCCCCATTTTCAAAACCAGCTAACTGGCAAAACTACAACGTCAATATCATCTATTGTCACAATCAAGGTTTCTCAATACCGCACTAAGGGCCTTTCTCTAAGGAAAGAAGATCAAGTAATTAGCTATAAGGCAAAAACTTTCCATTCTCCACTATTAGCTCATTCTCTATCAGCCATCAAAGTTGCATTTGACTAATGATTCAGAACATTCATTGCATCCATGTTACCTCAACAACTCCACTAACTTGATAAAGTCGTACCACAACCATATTTGGTGTTGGCTATATATGCAACACAAAATTCAATTTCATTATGCTTTATAGCTGAATATTATGACACTCCTATCAACCTAACATTAATTACTTTTCAGTTTCTGTGCATATTATCCGTGCATTATCATTAGCTGAAGCTTTCCCTCTGGAAAAAGGCTCATAATAATGAACAAGATTGGTAATTGCTATAGTAGCATATGAGAGGAATAATGTTAAATGCCTAAAGTGCTCGGCAGCGGCTTGTTGTTTCTTTGAAGATCATGTTAGACGTCCTTAATTACTGCCTTTACATGCAACAATATACATATTGTTTTTCCAAGCTCCCAATAGGCAAAAGAATCTTTTGCAAGCCTTTGCGGTCCCATCGTTGGAAGGTATGATCTTAGAGAATCTAAAACACATTAATTTCAGTCTTCTTATTCTCCATCTTAGGCGGCTCAAGTCTCCCAACCAAGCCAATATAGCTCTCACATCTCCCCATTCTCTACCATACTTAATTATTACCAATCCCATAAACTGAGATAATTAACTAATTAAAAACAAATGCAAACATGTTTGTGAAACAATGAAACCCCCCTGAACCAGATGGTGGGAGAGAATAAGGGTGATAAATAAAGAGAGGAGATTTCAAGTTTACTACTTTAGTTTATGACTCTGAAAAGTGCAGTAATTGAGAAGAATTTGTGTCGCCAATCCTAAATAAGTGGAGTAAGGATTGTAGTTTGATCACTAATCCATGAACAATGAAAAAGACCATAGTTATAGTTATATTCTATGTTATTCGAACTCGGATAAATATCGCATATAGATATATGTCCGACACGGATAATACTTAATTTTTTAAAATATTTTTATATATTTAGAGAATGATACCTTTATACCCATATTCAAATATGTGCCAAACATAGATATTTTTTAAAAAATAAAATATTTGAATAACATAAGCTATACTCAATACTTTCTTGGTTTTACATATCTAACAAGGCACAATAATATATTGATACATTATAGCACACAAATATATATCAAATTAACAACTTCAGCCATATTTCTTATATTTTCCCCAAAAAACAAGATTACTCTGCACATTTAAGATGTAAACATTTATTCATCATAGTTCGGAATTAAGAACATTTACAAAGACTAAGTGTCAATTGCTATTATCAAACTCGTTAAAATTCTTAATTTTGGTCTTTTATCAGATAATTAGGTTAGAGACTGGAAACAGTTAGGTACTACATGGTGTAAGCCAATAAGGTTGTCTTGTCTCTATTTTCCAAGGAAAATTTCACATTATTGTCTCCCATCCCATGTGCATAAAGTAAAATTTTCCATTTCTGAAACTCTCTTCCTAATTTGAGATGGCTTAATAAAGCATAGATATGAATGCAATTTCTAAAACAACCGAGGATTGGTTTGATTGTTGCTCCCTTTTCTTAAAAAATAAAAGTTTATAGTTCTAATCTCATGTTAAAAAAATCAAGTGTCAATATGGACAATCAAATTGAGTGCTTTTTAATTGTTTGAATTAGATTAGAGAATTAATACTGATTTAAATAATAAATACTACTTTGTTGCTTAGAAAACATAAGGAAACATACTGGATTAAAGTTCAGGATAATACATAGATATAAACTTGATTGGAGCCCAAGAAAACAAGAATTTCAACGGTAGATTTGATAATTCATGTATTTATATTATATTTGTGTATTTTTTTGTGTTATAATCGTGTTTAAGATTTTTTTTTTTGCTCAATGTTTTTAAAGTGTTTTGTATTTATATAAATTTTGACGTGCTAATAATCTGTGTTATATAAATTTTGATATGTTCGTATATTCGTATCCTATCAGTGTTTATTTTTTGTGTCCTGTTTTATATCAGGTTTTAATTATTTTTTTTCATGGGTTTGTATATGATGCACTTTCAGTGTATAGATCTATACACTGACAGTAAATCCTATAATGACACCTCATTACAAAAATAACCCCTAATCCAAACCACTTACTCCTAACTCCTAACTCTAACCGTACAACTTAATTTTTAACAGGTAGTATCATAAGATGCACTTTCAGTATATAGACCTATACACTTATAATGCATCAAATATAAATTTTTTTCGTGTCTAATATTGTCGGGACTAAGTTATTAGATTTTGTTGCTTGTCCTCGGTTGTTTTGTTTCAGCGACCAAGGAAAGTGCCAAAAGATGGAACATATGATATGCCTTGTTGAGATTTTGTGGAGAATGTTTTGTTTTGTAACTTTAGGGAGGGCCGGGGGAATACGAGAGAGAATTTGGGCCAAGTCCATAAAGTCATAGCATTGCAGTTTGTTAAAGGAGCAGCCCAATTTTAGATTTTGCAATGGCAATGCAACGATAGCGATGAGCGACTCCTTTTTGTAATTGGGTCCAATCCATGCAATGCCTATTGCCTAATCCTTTTCATGAAAGGAACGTATTGGGTTTTCACTTTCAGCCTCAAGAGCCTTTGTTTTCCTTTTTTTTTGGGATGAATTTGTTTGCATTATCCAAAGAAGCAGAATTCTGCTACATGTGCTAGCATTTTGCCAGCTTATTACAATGATCAGTAAGAATGTTCAAAAATCTGTACATAAGCATCAGATTGTTTACAATTTTAAGTCAAGTAATCCCCCAGGCTGTACATAATCTTGCATCTTTTTTTATGTTTTGATTGTACTGAAGAGCCTTTGTTTTGATGTTTTGATTTACATCTTTTTTTATTGTTTTTCTTCGATCAAGACCATCTTCATTTTTGTACTCTTTCCATTTCCAAAGGAATATTGCCCGTTATTAGATTGGCAAAAAATAAACAACTAACAGGATTATTACAATTATTGACATTGATTCTGCATCTACTTGATGTATGTGTCTATGTGACATCAAGTTAAATTTAAAAATCGACAAATATCTGGATTCTTATCTTTTGGAAGACAATATTCAATTACGTCATATTGATCAAGCGTGCGTGTTAGTTTTGAACTTAAATTAACAAAGTATAAGGTGTGATTTTGATGACTTTCATCTTTTCAAAGGAAGTTAACCTGTTCATATTGTATCAAATGACATCGAATGTAAGTAGACCAGACAGTTTTAAGTCAAGAAAGATGTTGCAAAATATGTTGCTTAAAACATCAAATGTGAAAATTGAAAATACTTAAGTAATCAAATAACAACAAATCATTTAGAATTGAAATTGAAATAGAAGAAAGTAAATGAAAGCTTATTGAATTGAGGCTCTCGACCGTAATGAACTTGTGCAAATTTGATTGAACTTAATTGAAGAAAATAAATTATCGATTGCTTGAAAATCACCAAAATTAATATTTAAAATTCAATTACATGGAATTGCTATCGGAGAGTTTGAACAAGCACTAACTAAATTTAAAGAAGATCGAAAAGAGCTTTAATAAGATTAAAAAGTGAGTTAAAATGGGACTGAACTTGTGTTGACTTGTGCAGGTTGTGTGTTTTGATGCTGGGGTTTTTCTCTATTTATAAAGCCTTTCCAAAGGTTTTCTCGAAGATTGTTGTGGCTTCTTCCACTACATAAGGCCCAAGCAACGACTAATATAGATTAACTCAACAAAATCAGCTTCTTAAACCCGGGTTCCTCGGTTTTTTTTTTACTAGATATTAGGAGTTCAAAATGATTCTTCCTTTACCGATTCTGCCATTGTCTTTTTATTATTGACTCAAATGACATTTTTTTTTTTTAAATTCGAAATGATTGGATCGAATTTTTCCGATTGCCACCTTTAATTCTACCAATGAAAAGTCGACATATATATAGATGCGACAACAACTATTAAAGTGTTCAAGTTTAAAGTGTTCAATTACCAAATGATTCTTCCTTTACCGATTCTGCCATTGTCTTTTTATTATTGACTCAAATGACATTTTTTTTTTTTAATTCGAAATGATTGGATCGAATTTTTCCGATTGCCACCTTTAATTCTACCAATGAAAAGTCGACATATATATAGATGCGACAACAACTGTTAAAGTGTTCAAGTAATAGAATCCACAGAATTGAGCTTTCACATTCTTACTCGCCATCACATCCAGGTGATGAGGCATCTTTCTTTGTCTCTGTTTTCCGCTGCTAAGTTTCTCTGCTTTCTATCATTTGCTTTGTTGAAGGGTGTTTTAGTACTAATACAATATATACAGGGGTATATGGATGTTTTACTTTGCTTTTTCTTTATACCTCGAATTCGTATATTCGTATTATATTTATATATTTTTTATATTAAAATCATGTTTAAAATATTTTATATTTATATCAATTTTAACATATTAATAGCTTATGTTATATAAATTTTGACATGTTCGTATATTCATGTCATGTTCATACTTTTTTTATGTTTTGTATCATATTTTAATTATTTTTTTCGTATTTTGTAATCGTGTTATGTCTAATATTATTACATTTGCTTATGCCCTCACCTCCGCAAAAGAATTGCGTTGGTGATCAGATTTTTTTGTTGCTATGATGTACCCTTGGATACTTTTTGAAGCATTTTAAAAGTTAAAAAAAAAAAAATTATTTGTATGAAAGAATTTGAGAGGACATTGTCACACCAAAATCAAGATTATTTCTTTCGGAAAATGGCTTCTGATTACTGCAGTGCTCGTGAGTCAGGAAGGTGAGTAGGATGGCCCCTTCATTGTCTGTAATTTATTAAACGACAACATTAGATGTGAAAGTACCTATTGGAATTTATAGTACTCTACTTTATATGGATGCCAACAAAATTTTTGTGTCGGGACATAAATTGAAATCTAACATGCCTTGGTAAATTGCATAAAATTAAATAACGAACTGATATATTAATATAATGTCACGATAGCATCATCACTTGCAATAACTTTCTGATTAATTCTAATACTGTTTTTGCTATCTTAGTACGACTGAAGGAAGTAACCAATTGCAATTTGATTATATCAATTATCACTCTGCAGTGTGGTTGGAGGATCGAAAAATAACTGTTATAGCAATGTAATGTTATATTATGATTGTTATTTTACGGTTTTGATTTTTTTCATTGTCATCAATATTCAACGTCGATATTTACTGTAATTTATCACGATAGCATTCGTTACGTCCGCAACCGTGATAAAAATGACGCGACCAAAAACACATTTACAATCGCCATTTAAATTTCTGCAAATTATTACTGTTGGGTTTTATGCTGTAATATATTTCGGACAAAGCTAAAGAATAGACGGTAGTTGAAGAAACATAAGTACGGAAGTATAACCTTTCTGTTGACAAAGAAAGTTAACTGATTGCAGAAGCCCAATGTAATGAAACTATAGTTGTGTAATCTTTAGTTAATTTCGTAAGCTTGATACTACCTGACATTGTAATGTAAAAGTTTTGGAAATGCAAAATTAGTTGGTAGATTGAAAATTAGTAAATCAGTAGGTGCCAAGATAAACTCCAATTTACAGCTAGGAAAGATGCAAATGGACTTTAAGTTCTTGGCATATCTGGATATGTGGATTGTATAAGATATTGGTCCGATATTTATGAGATAATGATCATTTAATTTATTGAATAATAAATTAATATTTATCTTTTAATGGTAAACAAATCTTAACAGTTCATTTGGATACTTGATGGACGTTCCAGATTAAAGGCAGAGATATATTAAATTGGTTTTCTCCCTGTCCATTAGGATTACTCAACAAAAACACGTTCACATTCAGTTTTCATCAGAAAAGCCCTGAGTAACAGAAAGAGGGATCAAGGGAGAAAAACCAATTTACTTGTGGAGATCAGGGATTCAATCATGACTTTTTCATCAGATCAGGAATTCAATCAGGGTTTCTTTATTTTCCCCAAACAATCAGGTATACTTTCTAAATGTGAGAATTATGTGTTCAAGATCCTAAAGATATTAAGTTTAATTGTTTGAATGCTTGACAATCTTATGAGTCATGTTTTACATGTGGTATCAGAGCTTATGGTTGTTGAACACCTAATTTCTCCATGAATGTTTCTTTTAGAATTTGTTTCCTACAAGATTATTTTTCTTTTGTTAAAAAATTAAATCTGAAAATTATATTTCTTTTTTCACGTTAGTTGCTGCTTGAAGAAAATAATGATTTAAAGGAAATGCATGTTTCTTTAGCAATGAAATTGTAGATAATGAATTGTGTCTTTTGATTAATTATGAGGAATTTATAGATTTTTTAAGTGATTTATTCTCATATGTATGTTTACTGTTTAGGATTTATGGAGATTCAATAATTCTCCAAATATGCCAAATTATCATGTTATATTTGTGCTATTATTATTGCAATAACTATTATGTTGTATGTTTTATGTTTATGTAGTTTGTTAATCACCAAAGTGGCCAAACTAGAATGGATACATGCATAAAGAAAAGTCATTTATCCATAATATTACGAAATACCTATTAGTGAAAATTAAATGGATAGATGAACGTTCACTAATCATGAGATTTCATATTTTTACCCAAAGGTAAATCTATTATTCTATGAATAGTGAGCATGATTGAGATAAATTAATATTTTGGTCAAATATATATTTGTATATCCAAAGATAGCATGTATGTTTGATTTGAAATTTTAATTACCTAATAAATGTTGGTATTGGCATTTAATTAATGTTTAATGATAGTATATCATAATATCTATCCAAAGAAGAATTATGTTATGCTTGATTGTTATATCTAAATTCATGAAGTGAATGTATTTTCATTTTGAGCAATTATGTATTATTTGCAATTGTTTTATTTCATTCGCATGCTTCGTCTGTTGCCATATTAATTTAATAGTTTCAACTTCTTTGAATGGTGCAAACAAGTCAAGTTTCACTTAGGTGTGTTGGATCTTGACTTAGCACTATTGGAAGATGAACATGCTGCTATTACGGATTTAAGCAGTGGGGAAGAGAAATTAAACCATAAGGCATGGGAATGGTCTAACAGATTGAGTTCTATGTTTCTGCAAATGACTATTGCCAACAACATTAAAATTACTATTCCACAAACAGAAAGTGCAAGGGAATATCTTAAGTTTGTGGATGAACGTTTTCATTATGAAGACAAGTCACTTACTGGTACTCTGATGGCACAACTCACGACCATAAAGTTTGATGGGTCGAGAGGCGAGCAAGAGCACATTATTGAGATGACAAATATTGAAGCAAGGCTAAAATTCTTGGGGATGACGGTGGATGACTCATTCTTGGTGCAATTTATTATGAACTCATTGCTTCCTGAATATGAACCTTTTCAAATTAATTATAACACTATTAAGGACAAGTGGAATATTTGAATGGGCCAGTATGCTTGTTCAAGAGGAAACAAGACTGAAAAATCAAGAGAGTCATTCTATTAACCTCATGGGTCAAAGAGTTGGTAAAGGACTTAAAGACAAGACCAACAAGTTTAAGAAGAAGAAAATGCCTAATAAAGATTCTGAGGCTGATAAGAAGGAATAAATGGTAGATAGGTGTCGCTTTTGTAAGAAAGTTGAGCACTATCAGAAAGTTGCCCGAAACGTAAAGATTGGTTGGAAAAGAAAAGTAATCTTAATGCTTTTGTATGTTTCGAATCAAACTTAACTGAAGTTCCTTATAATACTTGTGGCTTGATTCTGGTGCTACTACTCATGTATCCAACATGATGCAGGGATTCCCCACGATCCAAACCACAAACCCAACTACGGATTTTCTATTCATGGGGAATCACATGAAGGCTCCGATTGAAGGTATAGAGACTTATCGTTTGGTCTTAGACAATGGCTGTCATCTAGACCTATTACAGACTCTCTATATACCTTCAGTATCTAGGAATTTAGTTTCCTTTCAAAACTTGATGTATTTGGGTTTGATGTTAAGTTTGGACATGGTTGTTTTAGTTTGTTTAAGAATATTGATTTTGTTGGTTCTAGTATTCTCACTGATGGTTTATATAAACTGAAACTTGATTATAATTTTGTTGAATCCCTACTTACTGTTCATAGCAATGTTGGAATTAAGCGTAGTATGCTAATGAAAGTTCTGCTTACTTGTGGCATAGGCGTTTGGGTTATATATCCAAATAAAGGTGACAAAGATTAGTACAGAATGAGATTTTGCCAAATCTAAATTTTATTTATCTTGACATATGTGTGGATTGCATTAAGGGAAAGCAAACCAAACACAATAAGAAATGTGCCACAAGAAGTACCCAGCTTCTTGAAATTATACACCGATATATGTAGACCTTTTGATGCTCCATCCTTTAGTGGAGAAAAGTATTTTATCACTTTTATCGATGATTTTCACGTTATGGATATGTTTACTTGCTTAATGAAAAATCTCAAGCAGTAAATGTTCTTGAAGTAAATGTGAATAAGGTTGAAAGGCAATTAGACATGAAAGTGAAAATCATAAGATTTGATAGAAGTGGTGAATATTATGGGAAACATAATGAATCAGAACAATGTCTAGGTCCATTTGCAAAGTTCCTCGAAAAATGTGGCATATGTGTGCAATACACTATGCCAGACACACCTCAACAAAATAGTGTGGCAGAAAGGCATAACCGGACATTAATGGATGTGGTTAGGAGTATTATGAGCAACTCCACATTACCCAAATCCTTGTGAATGTATGCGCTTAAAACCATCATGTATTTATTAAATAGGGTTTCTTGTAAGGCAGTCTCAAAAACTCATTTTGAACTGTGGATCGGAAGGAAACCTAGTTAAGGCATATACATATTTGGGGTTGTCAAGCGAAAGCAAGAATTTATAATCCATATGAAAAAAAATTGGATTCTCAAACGATTAGTGGTTACTTTATTGGTTACCCTAAGAATTCCAAAGGGTATAGATTTTTACTGTCCAAACCATAATCCAAGAATAGTTAAAACTAGTAATGCTAGATTCCTTGAAAATGGTGAAATTAGTGGGAGTGATGAATGACAAGTTATGGACATACATGAAATTGGGGTTGATGTTTCTTTACCCGTAAATATCCCTTTATCCACAACCATTTCAAATATTGTTCCAACTGTTGAAGAACGTTTTCACAATGCTGAACAACATTTGAATGATGAAACTCCTCAGGAAGAAACTAACCCACATGGATCTGATGTAAATGAACCACAAGGAATGCCATTAAGAAGATCTCAAAGAGAAAGAAAATTGGCTATTCCATATGATTACGTGGTTTATTTGCAAGAGTTAGATTTTGATATTGGAATCTATAAAGATCTGATTTTTTTTTCACAAGCCATAAAAGGTAATGAGTCTAATAAATGGTTAGATGCCATGAAAGATGAGTTAAAATTCATGAAACAAAATAAAGTTTGGGACCTTGTTGAATTGCTAGAAAGATATAAACGAGACTTTTTCGCCAGTCTCAAAGAAAGACTCATTAAGAATTATTATGGCATTAGTGGCTCATTATGATTTAGAATTACATCAAATGAATGTGAAAATAGCCTTTCTTAATGGAGAACTTGAGGAAGAAGTTTATGTGGACCAACCTGAAGGTTCCTCAGTAGAAGGAAAATGTCGTATGGTGCGTAAGCTTAAGAAGTCAATATATGGACTTAAACAAGCTTCCGACAATGGTATTTAAAGTTCAATGATACTGTAATGTCTTTTGGATTTAAGAAAAACACCGTTGAGTGGTGTATATACCAAAAATCAGTGGGAGCAAATTTATTTTCTTAGTTATATATGTTGATGACATTTTACTTGCTGCTAATGATTTAAGCATATTGCATAAGACGAAATTTTCTTTAAAAAATTTTGAAATGAAAGATATGGGAGAGGCATCCTATGTGGTAGGAATTGAAATATTTCGTGATAGATCACAAGGACTGTTAGGATTGTCTCAGAAAGGATATATCGAAAGAATTTTAGAGAGATTTAATATGGATAAATTTAGTCTCATGCAATATCCAAAAAATGATGTAGAACATAAGAGAATGGAATCAATTCCATATGCTTCTGTTGTGGGCAGTTTGATGTATGTATAAACCTGTATAAGATCAGATAGTATCTTTGCGATCGGAATGCTGGGTAGGTATCAAAGTAATCCTGAAATGAATCATTGGAAAAATTACAAAGAAGGTTCTAAGGTACCTGCAAGGAACAAAGAATTGCTTGCTCATATATAGGATATCCAACCACCTAGAAGTGATTGGATATTCGGATTCAGATTTTGCAGGATGCCTTGACAACTGAAAGTTCACTTTTCGTTATTTGTTTCTATTAGCTGAAGGAACAATATCATGGAAAAGTGCTAAGCAATCTGTCATTGCTTCATCCACTATAGAAACAAAGTTTGTGGCATGTTTTGAAGCCACAATCCATGCATTATGGGTGCAGAATTTTATTTCAGGGCTTGGGGTAGTCAACACCATTAACAAGCTGCTAAAAAATTTGTTGTGATAATTCTGCAGAAAGTATTCTTCTTCAAAAATGAAAATTAAAGTATTTTGTCGTTAAGGAGAAGGTTCAGAAACAAAGAGTGTCTATTGAGTACATTAGAACTGATCTCATGATTGCAGATCCGTTAACTAAGAGTTTACAACCTAAGACATTTAAAGAACATGTACATAGAATGGGTCTTGGTTGTATTGATGAATAATGTGTTTATGGTGCTTTTGACACTCTGAGCTCAATAATATGTTTTTGACATACATTAATGAATTTCTTATTTCTCATAATTTGTATTTTGAGTTAATAGGAAAGTCTCTATGAGACATTATTGTAGACCATGATGGAATATACATATTTCACTTATGTACCTACTATGGTAAGTTATAAGTGTAGTGGTATATGGAAGGAAGTATATGACCAAAGTAATGTACGACCGCCATAACTCGCACTTAGTGATTTATCATAATATGGTAATTGTTATGAACATTATGGAGAGATTTGTTATTTTATACGCGCTATAATGTTTATGCTATTAAAGTTTAATGTTATTGGATCATTGATCCAAGTGGGAGAATGTACGATATTGGTCCGATATTTATGGGATAATGGTTATTTAATTTATTGAATAATAAATTAATATTTATCCTTTAATGGTAAACAAATCTTAACCGTTCATTTGGATACTTGATGGACGTTCCAGATTAAAGACAGAGATATATTAAATTGGTCATCTCCTTGTCCATTAGGGTTACTCAACAAAAACACATTCACATTCAATTTTCATCAGAAAAGCCCTGAGTAACAGAAAGAATGATGAAGGGAGAGAAACCAATTTACTTGTGGAGATCAGGAATTCAATCATGACTTCTCTATCAGATCAGGGATTCAATCAGGGTTTCTTCATTTTTTCCAAACAATCAGGTATGCTTTCTAAATGTAAGAATTATGTGTTCAAGATCCTAAAGATATTAAGTTTAATTGTTTGAATGCTTGACAATCTTATGAGTCATGTTTTATATATTGGCAATAGGAGAATCGATCCCTACCAGCTTTATAACTCAGGCAAATAAGGCAAGCTCAAAAGTCAAAACCCATAAAAACTTCTTGATCTTGCTTCCAGCAACCTGGCGAGTTAGGCAAACTATAAGGGAGAATCGATCCCTACCAGCTTTATAACTCAGGCAAATAAGGCAAGCTCAAAAGTCAAAACCCATAAAAACTTCTTAATCTTGCTTCCAGCAACCTGGCGAGTTAGGCAAACTATAAGGGAACAGTGAGCATACACTTAAATTGTGATCACGAACGCATTTTTAGTCATCGTATTTATCGTAATTGCAAATATAACGGAAACTATTGCTGTCGTGATTTTTTTTTTTTTCATTTTATACAATTTACTGTAAAACATAATAATTCTAATTCTAATCATAAAAATTCTTTTTTTAATAATTTTAAATAATTTATGACACTTTATAATTTTTTATTTATAAAAGAAAAATATATTTACAATTGTAAATTGAATTTATATACATATAATTCAGGATCGTAAGTTTAACCGTTACGGATCACTAATCATTCACACCTTAATTACAATAAATATCAACAACAGAAAGAATCAAAACAGTAAAATAACGACTATAATATCGTATCGCGATGGTTATTTAAATCCAAGACAGTGAGTATATTATTAGTGTCACTAATTTACTGTCCATTATGCAGTACAAAAATGTCATCATATTATTTCATAAATGTGGTATCTTTGCAAAATCCAATTCCTCCCCCTTCCTCCCGCCCCCCCCTTTTTCTTACCTCTCTTTTCTATATCTTAGGAAGGTGACTCGTTTATCTTCTGCCTAGCTCATATATTGAATAGCACCACCCCAAAAGCTAAAGTCACCTACAGCTAGCACAGAGAGGAGATAATGTGGGGAAAAAGTGTAACAGCTATAATGGTTTCAACAGAGTTCTTGGACGTTGGCTTAAACACTGTAAATAAAGCTGCCATGAACAGAGGACTCAGTGATTTTGTGCTAGTTTTGTACTCAAACGTTCTTGCCATCTTCATTCTTGCTCCATGCATTCTCATCTTCTACAGGTAATTCTTCTATATAGAATAATCTTCAATTCAAATTCCAAGAACTTGGTAGCCATAAATTCCATTTCAACATGTTGTTGACAGAAAAAGAACCCCGCCTGTGCTTACATGGTGCATCATCTGCAAAATTTTCCTTCTAGGCGTGCTCAGGTACTTTTCCCTGGACTTTTAACAAAAAGATAAACCTTAGAGATAATCGATAGAGAAATCTGGTGATAGCAACTTGAGTTGAATTTGTCAGGATTTGATTTTCAAATTTGGGTTGCAGTTATGGTGGACAGATATGCACATATATTGGAATAGGATATGCATCTCCGACTCTGGCATCGGCCATGGCTGATCTTATTCCAGCTTTCACTTTCATATTCTCCATCATCTCTAGGTGCGTGTTCTTGTTTCTGTATATTCTCCACCAGGAGCTTTTTTGTTTGGACATTAATTGTTAATGGCTGGTGATTGATTCAGAATCATTCATCTGTCTACGTCATTTCCTAACCCATCAGCTGTGGTTGTTTCACATATCCTTTTCAAAGGCTTATAAAAATATATCTTACAGAAATGAGTTAAAGGCTATATCTTAAACGGTTGGTCAAGCGTCCCTTCACTCCCAAGATGATAATTAATTAGATGCCTTAAATGTCTTTGGTGTAAAATCAGATTATTTCGTTCCTTTATTTTATTTTTATTTTTTTATAAATAAATAACTTCATTCATCAAATATAATTATAATCGCTTTGGTTAGAAAGCAAACCCCGGTTGATGACCAAGAAAACAACTCAGTAAAAAGTCACAAGAACTCTAACAAAGCTCAACGTCTAATTAATTGGCAGAAGCAAACAATAATAGATAAGCCGACTTTTTGAAAATCAAAATTCCTTTTGTTCTGTAACAAAATAAAAAACCCAGATTGTTACTACCTTCATCAAAGCAAGCATTTTTAATAAAAAAGAAAATGTGAACAAAATATATTAATTGCCATGAAGGTTCGGTATTTAAAAACCCAGATTGTTGAAATCTAAAAAACCTTCATCTAAGTAAGCATTTTTAAAACTCAATACAATGTCTTTCTCTTTTTTTCGACTCTCTCAATTGAAACTCTCAACAAAGCTTTTCCCTTCCTCTTTCTTTGCCTTTTTTTCTATATATTGAAACCCAGATTATTGAAAACTAGATTTCAAATACAAATTAAAAAAAAAAAGAAGAGGAACCCGGATTATTGAAATTTGAGGAGTTTGGGTTTTCTTAAACGCGATAAAGAAAGGATCAAAAGAAAAGGTGAGAGGATCAATAAAATCTTTAAAAAAAATAAAAGGATTGAAATTCAAAAGTGAGAGGAACAAAGAAGTACTAAGAGGGAAGGGAGATTAGTTGCCATGAAGATGAACAAGAGAGGTTAGTTGTGGGGGCCTTGATCTAGTTTGGCTTTAAGAATTGCAATGGGTACTTTTGGATTGCAATTTATACACACATCTTCAACTTATGAAATACTTTTTATAAACAAAATCGTAAAGTTTAAAGAGATGAAACGGATAATATTTTGTAGGTACTGCAACCACAACACATAACGTGTGACATATTTATCGTTCACATGATACTAGATAACATCTATTGTCAATTTAGATGATTTTGTAAGTGAAGAACCAAAGTAAAATTATTTTAATAATTGGAGACAATATATATATATATATATATTTTTTGAAAATTAGAAACCACACTAAAATTTGATCCAAAATTTAATAATCAGTCGTGCTATTAACTCAACTATACACGTGAAGTTGAATGCATAACAAAGAAACTACTTCGCTTATTGGCCTCCACCCTACAAAGATGCACCTCAAAGTAGATATAGTAATATTAGACACGACACGATTATATTACACAAACACGACAAAAAAAAATAACACGAACACGATATGAATATACAAATATCTCAAAATCTATATAATATGCATTATTAACGTATCAAATTTTTTATAAATATAAAATACCTTAAACACGATTATAACACGATAAAATACACAAACATGACTCGGATACACGAATTACCAAGTATACCTCAAAACAATCCTCAAATCTACTATATACCTACTACTTAGGGATGATTATGGAGCAGGGCAGAGGTGGATTTTGTCATATCCGCTCTCGCTCCGTCTTTAGAATATTTTGTCCCGTCCTCTACTTAGTTTTGCCTTGAATGTTGAAATATAAATATTATCACGTTTTCATAAATGTTTGTTACATGCATAACTACTTCATTCCACCTCGCTCCATTATATTTCTATTATATTTTAAATAATAATATTATTTAATTATGAACATCATTTTTTAAAAATAAATTTTCAATAAAAATTTATTTAATTCACTTTAAGTAAAACCAATTACTAAAAATTTTTATTTTACATATAATATACATGAGTATGGACAAGATGGAGCAGGTATTTATTAGAATTATCTCGTCTCGCCTTTCAAACAAAAAAATCTACTTCGTTATGCCCGTATCTTATGTTTTTTTTATTAAAAAAAGTCCTCATTCAGAGTAGATTGATGCAAAATTCATAAAGCATGTTGAACTTTACCATCATATATATATATATATATACATATATATATATATATACCTTTAGCTAGGAAAAACATTAATCAAATATCAAAAAATGGTAGAACCATCTAAAAATTATTTGTTTCCCTTTTTAAAACCATAACATCTATGTCATAACGTGCCAAATGCGAATCCAGCAAGTTAGACGCAAATTGTGGAGTCGTCACTAATCATCTTTGCTATGTGTGATTAGTTACCCTTATGAATCTATCTGATTTATAGTAATCCTAGGCTCAAAGAAGGTACATAAAAAGGATAGGTCCTAGTCTTCTTTACCAGAACTAAGTTCGGGAGTACGGTTATGTGTGGAGAAGGATTAGCACCCCCATAACGCTCATCCGGGAGGACTATACCTAATTAGTCAAATATTACCCTAAGTTTGGTTTAATTAAATGATTTGTAATTTTTATTTAATTTATTTATTAATCATTAAAATATTGGAAAATATTGGAAATTTTTTTTAAGGTATTCTCTATCGTCGGCAGAATACCAAAAAGAATTCTTCTCACCTCAAGAATATTCAAGAGACACCATTTGTTCCCTTGAAGAGGCTCCATCGTCGGATTTATTTAGTATATTTGGAAAAAGATAATTAAAAATCCTAAATTTAAATTTTAAATTACCTTTTTATTGTAATATAATTTTATTATTATTAAAAATAAAATTTGACTAATAATATTGAAAATCATCGTCCAAACTCTCCATCCTCGGCGGATTTTAGGAAAGTCTTTTCTCACCTAAAAATTTCTAAAAAATCAACCGTTTGTGATCCCTTAGAATTTCATCATCAGATAGTCTTAATTTATTTTTAATTTAAATTTTTTATTATAAATTATGCAAATAAATCTAACTAAATTAATAATATCATAATAATTGACAAATAAATAAAATCATGCTAAATAAATTAATAGACAAATAAATAAAAACGACCAATCAATAAACCAATAATCATGCTAAAATGAACACATAAACAATAAAATAGAATTCATGATGAGAACATATACTTGAATCAATTAATTAATAAATATAAGCATCAAAGTTTAAACTAATTACATAAACAATAACATATAATTAATATATTCAAAATAATAAATCAAAAATATATATAATATAATATAATAAAATAAACATAAATAATATAAAATAAACATAAACATAAAATATATAATATATAATAAAATAAATAATAATATAAAATATAAAATAAAGTAAAATATAAAATAAAGTATATAATAAAATGTAAAGTAAATAATAAATATAAAATATATGATAAAATAAATAATAAAATATATAATAAAAATAAAGTGAGTAATAAAAGAAATAAAAAAAAATAATGAAAGAGGGACATTTGGGTCGTGTCACCGTGCGGGTCGACGAGCGGATCCTGCACGACCTGACCCCCATCTTTAAATTTTAAATTTTTTTCTTTATTTTTATCAATTTAAAAAAAAACGTTTTCCTTTTTTGTTTTTTCTCTCAGAACCGATTTCATGGGTTTCAAATGAACCCAGATTCCGACAGTCGAAAACTTCAACCGCCGCTGGAAAACTTCATCTTTCCCAGTTTTCGGTCGTCGAAAACTGGGAAATCTCCAGATTTTTTTTTTTTTTTCAAAATTAGATTTTTTTACAACTTCAAATCAGCTTCAAATCTTGCGAAAACAAATTTTCAAAAAGAAATCCAAGAAACCAAAATTTTGCCTCTGCTGTTTAGATCCGAAATTCCAAAACATTTTCAAAAAAAAAAAATTCTCTAGTGTTTTTTTTTTCATGCAAAGAAAGACTCGAACAGAAATCGAACAAAGGAAGGTTTTTTTGAAAATACCTTAGGAAAAATCGAAAAATATTGCTGCTGTGGTTGCTGATTCTGTCTATTGTGATTGTGTGTCTGTGTGTGCTGAGTGAGTGGTTTTTATAGGGATTCAGGGTAAAAAATTTCGGACCTTTTCTTAATAGCCAAAATCAAGCAAATCCAACTTTCCTTTTCCTTTTCCTTTTCTTCTGATTTTCCTTTCGATTTCCGTGATTTTCTTTCTAAAAAATTTCCATTTTTCATCAGATCTGACTTTGGCTCCAAGGAATATAAAAACACGTTTTTCACAAATCAATTCCTTTGATTCTTTCCTTGCATGTTTCGGTTTCCCCAAGATTTTTTATTTTTCTGATTTGTTTCTTGATTTTTTTTAATTTTTTTGATTTTTCTCGATCTGGTTTTCCAGAATAATAATAATAATAATAATACTAATACTAATAATATATAATAATAGGAATAATAATAAAAATAAAAATAAAAATAATAACAAAATAACATGGGTCGGTCAAATGACTCCAAGGCCCAAATAATTGTAGACTCGAAAAAATTAAAAAAAAAAAAAAAACTTAATGTACTTAAAATCGAATCTATCATTTATTGGACTTATACAGGTCCAAAGTAGGCTCCAAGGTCTAATAACAATTCTATAACAATTGACTTTGCAAAAGTCTGATTTAGTTTCGGACTAAAAGACCCGGATAAAATCGGGTGTATACAATCTAAAATTTAAAATTAGAAATGGGTAACTTACATTTCTTTATGTTAGGTTTGTCATTTGATTTTTGCACGGTTTGCAAATATTTAATTCTAAATTTTATAAGTGGTCTTTTCAAATTAACAAACTAAAAACTTTGGTTTTTAACTTAGTTTTCATGCAGTTTTTTTCCATGTGATTGATTTTTTTTCCTATTATTTTATAATGTAAGGAAAACAAAAAAATTTTCCTTATAAATTGGTAGTTCTTAACGACTAAGGAGTATCGTTTAATGTTATTACAAATTTTCTTAAATTATTTTTAGTGGCACGTACCTCGCACATAAATAATTTATTAAAATTATGATATAATGAAATAATTATACATTTTTATAACAATGAAATTAAAATAATTATTATACTAGTAAAATTGAAAAATTAAATTGAGTTTCTTTCGTAATAGATTTTGATATTCAATTTTATGAATTTTTGAGTCAATCAATTGCCTTTCAATCCGTCCAAACTTTTATTTCTCATTTATTTTCAAAAAAATAAAATTTATTTTGACTTAAAAGCATATTATTGCAATTCTTTATTGTTATAATTTATTTAAATTAAAGAAATTTTATTAATATTCAAAATAATAATAATAATAAATGATTAAATATTATTAAATATTATAATTTATTTTCAATTTTGTAATTGCAAATGATGGATCAATATTTTAAATTTTTGATAGGGTTACAATATCAATAAACTTCATATAACAACACTATTATCCTATACTCATATTTTTTTTTAATAGGATTAATGTTATATTTGGTCATGTATTTTACTAAATTTATATTTATTTCTAAAATATGTAATATAATACATATACTATGATTCTGTCTATTAATGTGATATGTGGGATTAACATCGTTAAATAAAATGGATGACGTGTCTATCATTTAATCACATGATAACATGTGACATATTTTGTCAAATCATTATTGTATATTCAAATTTATCCGGTGTATTTAAAACGTCATGTAAAATTATATTTGATAATTAAATTATTTTTTGGAAAGATTTAGTTCCAATCAAATATGACTTAATTCAATTTGAGGATTAAAATTAATTTGTGTCTAAATTTTGGATTTTAATTGGATAGTGGGCCTACTTTATTTTTACACTTTGAAATTGCTTTTGGACCTTAAGTCCACTTATTGTTCTTGGAATTCATACCCAATTTGAATTAGCCCATTTCATTTCATTTATGTCTATTTCTTATTTTATTTCTCTAATTTTTTTTATTTTCTAAATTAAAATAAAAAAAAAGCAGATAAATCACATGTTGAAAATCATTAAAGCAAATCAAATTAGTTTTTTTGGGCAATTTTGGAGACTAAGAAAAATAAAAAAAATTAAAGAAAAAGATAAGATCGGATACAAATATATGTAAAGGAATGCAAATAGGAATATATATAAAGGATCGTATAACCATGAATTTTAACATGGTTACATTATTTCTTATTATACGATACAAATATATGTAAAGGAATGCATATAATTATCTTTCTAAGGTGTTTCAAGTATAAATGTTAGAAAAACATTTGTTATACTTATTGCTATCAATAAAATTTTGAGTTTTAGTAAAAGTTTTATTTTTTTGAATCACGATTTTTAATTTTGATATAACCCAAATTTTTAATGTGTTTTTCATAGCAAAGAAATTGCACCTATATATATATATATATATATATATATATATATATATATATATATATAAAGGCAGATGTCTTTGTATTTTTTTATTGAACCAAACTCAATATTGAAGTTTGTGGGAAAAAAATTAGAGCATTATAACCTTTTGGCAAAATTTTAAGACTGCATTGTAAAAAAAAAAAAAGGTAAGCCCGAACAATCGAGAGTAATAATAAATGTAATTGGCAAGTGAAAAGTAATTTAGATTTAAATTGGATTTTTTTTTAAATCGAGAGTAATCATAGATAGATCTCGTAGAACTTAAAATAATTTGGTTAAAATATTAAAAAAGTTCTTCAACTATGTTACATTTCTTAAATAAGCTTCTAAATTTTTATTGTACCTAAATAAGTCCTTATCTTTTGATTTATATCTAAATAAGTCATTATTTCAAATGAAATGTTGATTTATATTAAAGATTTATTTAGGTATAAATTAAAAGTTACGGGCTTATTTGGGTCTATGTTAAAAGTTAAAGGTTTATTTGAGTGTAATAAAAATATATGGGCTTATCTAGATAAAGTGGTAAAATCATAGGCTTTTTTATTATTTTAGTCAAATATTTTTATATTTTTGTGCTTTCTCTAATAAAAGAAGGAGCACAATAATCTATTCCATATTCATCTTTAATTTGGTCATTTTTGCATATCTTTTAACCTCATATATATATATAATTATAAGTAAGAATTTTAATTTCATTAAAATACTTTTGTTAAATAAATTTATTTGATAATAATTAAAAAAGAGTTGAGGTATACATTAAATTGCTTTATTATCAAAGTTTTAATTTTTCATTAATTAACCTTAACATTAAATTTCTTTATCTTCATACTTTTAATTTCACATTAACATTGAAAATAATAAATTTTATATTAATTTAATATAATCTGAAACAAACTTTATACATTAATACAAATTTATTTAATAAACACTTTGTTTATTTTATTTATAAAATATCCAATTATATGTTGAAAAATGCATAAAATAAAGAAAATTTATGTGTGACACACGTGATAGCAAATATTAGTATATATTTAAACAATGCAACTTAACAAAAAAAATTATTTATTTGATTGTAGAGGAAAAAGAACGTGGAGAGTAAATATAAACATAATTATGCTGTCGGTTAGTCGTTTAGATACTTTAAAGTATCATATATGTATATGACCACTTAATAGAATTTTTTTTGTTATTGTGTACGAAGTTATTGAAATAAAGAAAATAAGTTTTTATGAAATTAAGAAAAATTAACACAAACGAAAAAAAAAAATGATGAGTTTCATTTTACTACATACAATTGAAAAAAAAGGATGAGTTTTAATAGAAGTCTAACACAATCAAAAAGTATTAATTGATTAATTAATAATAATATTAAGAAAATATTATATATACACGTAAAAATATACACACAAATATACACATAACTGATTTTTCACTTATCAACATTTTTAACTTAATAAAAAGAGCCATCTTATTCTTTTATTTTTCAAAAATGTCATCACAAAACAGTTATGTGTATATTAATTTGTGTGTATGTTTTTTTATTTGTATATAATATTGTTCTAATATTAATAAGGTACTTAGGTCTTCACTTTAAGTACTTTTGAAATTTACATATTTATATATAATAAAAAATATATACATAGAAGTAGAGCTGCTCATGGGTCGGGCCGCGGTCCGAATTTTTTTTTTCTTCCCTCATCTAAGCCCGGCCCTGGGTAGATCCGGACCGACCCACAAGTCCATTTCACTGCTTAAATAATATTAAAAAATTTATTTTTAAATTAATATTTATATATTTTTATAATTAAATTTAAATAAAAAATAATTTTTTATTACATAAACAATAATTTTAGTCGGGCTGGTTCAAAATGAAAAAATTTCTATTTAGATCTGATCTAATACGGGTCGTGTCTGTCTATCGGACCGGACGAATTGTCAGATCCTTGAGCAGGTCTACATAGAAGAGAAAAGATAGTGAATTAATTTCTATTTTGCTATTATTAACTGTAGTTGTTTAACAAGGGTGACAGTATACAAAGGTTTAAAAGTATATACTCTTTGTAGTTGTAGCAATTCTACTTTAAGAATCAGATATTACAACAATTTCATAAGCACAAAGTCATGCAAGAAAGACTATACCTAGAATCCAGTAGTCAAAAAGCCTAGATTATATTGTTTAGCTGTCAATAGCAAACGACCGACCTGAAATGGTGTCTCCAGGATGGAAAAGCTGGACTTGGGAATCAAAAGCAGTCAAGCAAAGTCTTTAGGCACTTTGGTATCAATCTTGGGGGCATTGGTTGTGACTTTATACAAAGGCCTGCCACTTACCAGTACTCCATGGAAGAACAGATTGCTTGACGAAGTTCTTCTGATTCCTCAATCAAACTGGATCGTTGGAGGCTTTTTCCTAGCATCTCATAGTGTTATCTTTGCAATTATACTCAATGTTCAGGTACACCCCCTAATAAACCATGTTTATAATTTTCATGCATAATTTGCTCAAATTGTTCCCGTCCGTCTAAGATTGACCTGAAAAACAATGGAGTTGTAATTTTGGTTTTTTCCTCTCAAAATCTTCAGACTTGGATAATAAGGGGCTACCCTGCAGAGATGCTGGTGACACTCATTTGCAGCATCTTTGTCGCCATCCTATCCTATGTTGTCTCTGTGATCGTAGAGAAGGACCCAAAGGCTTGGAAAATTGAGCTGAATATGGAGTTAATAGCTATTGTGTACACAGTAAGCATAGACTAAAAAATAAAATAAAATAAAATGGTCAGCCGGAAACTCATAGTTCTGTCCTAAAAATTTGAAGTAACTTGATGCACCTCTTGAATTTTAGGCAGCTTTCGCGGTAGCATTTCGAAGTGTCGTTCACAAATGGGCGTTGCGCAAGAAAGGGCCTATCTACGTTTCCATGTTTAAGCCACTTGAGATGGTCATTGCTCTTGCTATGGGGATTACCTTTCTCGGTGACAAACTTTATCTTGGGAGGTGAGTGCATGCGTGCAATTTTTCCTATTTGCTTTACTAGAAATATATATATATATATATATATATATATATATATATATGGAGGAGATAACCATTAAGATTTCAATTCGATACGATATGTCTCATGTGCAGCTTACTTGGAGCAGCCATAATAGCTGTCGGATTTTATGCTGTGATTTGGGGGCAAGCCCAAGAAGACAAAATGATTCAAGACACTGAAATTTACGACCCTCAACCATCCTCAAATAAAGACCCTCTACTCTCAAATAGAGGCTTGGTGGTATAGTGATTTTCAGAAAAAACATTAGAAAAGGCAAGAGCTGCTAGAAATCCAGAAGAAAAATGGAAAATAAGTAGATATATATATATATATATATATATATATATCTCCAACCCCCGCCTCTGTTCAAAATCCTTTTTCTATTTACAACAAATTCTCAAAACAAAGTCTTCCAATAAATTGTGATTCAGATTACCATACTACCAGCTAGATTTGTCAAAGAACCGAACTATTCGTCCAGTCCGATAGATCCAATTCGAATTAGATCAGGTCTAGATAAGGATTTTAGTAATTTGGATTGGTCCGGCTCAATCCGAATTACTATTCATTAAATAAAAAAGATTTATTTAAATTTAATAATAAAAAATATAAAAATATTAATATAAAAATAATTTTTTATATTTAATTAACAGTGAGATGGGTTTCTGGGCTGGTTCGGGTCCGAACTTGGGTAAGAAAGAAAAAAAAATTCGGGCCGGGCTACCCACCCAAGCCCGAAGGTCCACCCATATTTTGGAGGGTTTGGACAAAAATATTAGGCCCGAAATATGAGATTGGAATAAAAAATGAGGCCTATTTAGAAAATGGGCCGGGCCTTGACTCCAACAATCAAGGTCCGAGGCGGCCCGTTTTTCATTTATATAATATATTATTTTTATATTTTATATATTATGTAATTTATATCATATAAAAAATAAATATATATAATATAATAGTGTAAATATTTAAAAATATACTAAGTTATCCATATTTTAGAACTTAATAAAAGAAAAAAAAAGATAAAATTACTAAAATTAAATAATAATAAAATATTTGTTTAAATTTTTTTAGAAAAAAATAATATGGGCGGGCCTAAACGGGTTTGAACTATCTATTTACAAATATGAGCAAGTTTGGACAGAATTTGAAGTCCATATTTCGAGCCGGGCCGGGCCTAAACAAATATATATGATATTGATATCATACTTAAACTCGGCCACACCTCTAAATCTACTAACAGCCTATGAGGAGACCAACTTACCTATAATATATCATAAGGTTTCTTGCGTTAAAAATGATTAGATAAAAATAAATTTGAAAAACCAGAATAAGTAAATAAATAGAGTTTCATGAGGAGGTTATCAAAAAATAACATTAATAATTAAATAAAAATGGTGTCTATGCATGAAATCTAATCAATAATAATTGAACTACAAAACTTCGGTTACGACTTTATAATAAAAACACCTATTTAAATAAAATAAAACTTTTGCAAAACGTTAAAACTTTTTTATACTTAAATTATTCAACAATATTTATCAACTTAATGATTTGGGATTGTTGATTTTAACTTTTTTAACTGTTTTTAATGAGAAAATAGAAATGATTGAAGGCATTATGCACTCAAAAGAGTGTATCTAATTTAATCTTGCACTTAAAAAGAATCAATTGTAGAGTATAGAGATTAGCAAGGGTCGAATCCACATGGATTGGTGTTTAGTTTATCAATCACTAGTTTAAAACTTAAATTCAAAGAAAACAAAAGTTAAAGGGGGTTTTGAAATCAGTTTAAGGAAACAATAAAAATACGAAAGCAAGTAAATAAGAAGTAATCAAATATGAGAAAGGTATGGTTAATGTTTCATCCTCCACCACTAGACATCATTAAGAATCAGTTTCAGATCTATCAACATCAATTATCTATCAAAATTATCAACCGTAGATAACAATAAGCTCTACTATCCCAATCTTTCCTTAGTTTGTCGTTAAATAGAATAAGCTCTCTATTTAATTTCTAATTATCAAACAACCTGGAATAAGCTCTCTAAATTCAATTTGATAACAGCTTTATGATGAGAAAGATAGGTTGATCTAAGCAACAAACACGTAAGCTCGAATTGTTCAACTTATGTTATGTTCTACATTGTAATTCCCAAAAACCCAACATAATCATGAATTACAAATTGCTACTAATGAATAAGAAACCAAGACAATTACACGGATCAAAACTCCTAAACTAGCATCAGATAATTATCAAAATCTATCTATTTTGGGACCTAAACAAATCCAGACAAAGATCATGAACAATTCTTTTAGAAGAACATAACCAACTTTGAAAGAAAATCAATATCTGATAGAATCTGAAAATCAATTACACAATATGTCTACGGCTTTGAAATCGCCCTTAACCAAAGAGAAGTTTAGCCTTGCATAGGCATAGATAATATATACTTAAAACTAAAAAGAAAATAAAAGAATGGAGAAGAAGAATAATAATAATGATGATCCCTTGAGTCTCCTAAAAAAGATGTCTAGTTTGTGACTTAAAAGATGGTATTTATAGAGTTTTAAAACCTTGGAAACCCTTTCTTGCTGATCAAGGAAGTTAGGAGGCAAAATAGTGCAAATTTGGAAATTTTTGAATTTTTTGCTGTTTTTCGATTTTAGAGGCAGTATTGTCGGCGCTGCGGCACCAATCTTATTGACTTATGTGGTTTTTGGTCGCCGAGCTCCCTGTCCTCGGTTTCTTGGCTGCTGCATCTTCTCGTACTTCGTCGACTGATTTGGATGACCATTTCTTGTTCGATTTGGGCGTGTAAACTACCGTTGGAAAGGTATTCAAGTCAGCTTCAAAAGTCAAGAGGAAGTTTTTTCAAATAAAGACTTTAACATAATGATTTCTTAGCATCAATCTCCGGAGGTCAAATCTGCTTGATTGCTTGCAATAAGAATTTGAACTTTTAATTTGACTCCCAAGTTGATGCACCCAAAAGAGTGTATCTTTTTTTAATCTTGCATTAAAAAGATCAATTGTAAAGTATAGTAGAAGCAAATGTCGAATTCAAAGGGATTGGTGTCTAGTTTATAAATTACTAGGTTAAAACTTAAATTCAATAAAAACAAAATAAAAAAGGGGTTTTTGAAATCAGTTTAAACTAAAGCAAACAATAAAAGTAAGAAAGCAAGTAAATAAGAAGTAATCAAATATGATAAAGGTATGGTTAAAGTTTCATTCTCCACCACTAGACATCATTAAAAATTAAATTCAGATCTATCAACGTCAATTTGCTATCAAAGTTAACAACCGTAGATAAACATCCTGTGTTACCCTAATCCTTCCTTAGTTCGTCGTTAAGCAGGACGAACGCCACTACTTAATCTCTAACTATCAAATAACCTAAGATAAAGATCATTAGATTCAAAATGATAGCAGCTTTATGATAAGAAAGATAGGTTGATCTAAGCAACAAACACATAAACATGGATTCATTCAACTTTTGTTATGTTCCACTTCAATTTTCCTGAAAACCCAACAGAATCATGAATTACAAATTGCCACTATTGAATAGAAATCAAGACAATTACACGAATCAAGATTCCTAAACTAGCATTAGATAATTATCAAGATCTATCTAGTTGGCCACCTAAACAAATCAAGACAATATCATGAACAATTTTTGTAGAAGAACATAAACAACTTTGATAGAAAACTAATATATAATAGAATCTGAAAATTAATTACATAACATGTCTAGGGCTTTGAAATCACCCTTAACCAAAGAGAAGTTTAGCCTAACATAGGCATAGTTAATATATACATAAAACTAAAAATAAAATAAAATAATGGAGAAGAAGAAGAAGAATAATGATGATCCCTGAGTCTCCTCCCAAAGATTATGATAGTTTGTGGCTCAAAAGATAGTATTTATAGAGTTTTAAAGTCTTGGAAACCCTTTCTTGCTGATCAAGGAAGCTAGGAATCAAAGAAGTGCAAAATAGGCAAGTTTTACGAGTTTTGCAGTTTTTCTCGGTTTTGGAGGCAGTAAGGTTGTCGTCGCGGTGCCGAGTACACTGATTTGCACGTTTTTGCTCGCTGACGTCAGTTTCGCGACTGCTGCACTATCTCGCACTTCTTTAGCTGATTTGGATAACCATCCATTGTCCAATTTAGGTGTGTAAACTATCGTTGGAAAGGTATTCAAGTAAATTTCAAAAGTCAAGATGGAAGTTTCTTCAAATAATGTTTTTAACATAATGATTTCCTTGCAACAAGCTCCGGAGATCAGATCTGCCTGATCATCTAGCACTAAGAATTTGATCTTTTTGACTCCAAAATCGTCTTCCATCTTATGATTGTGACTTTATAAGCTCTTTATCATCATTATTAACATATTTTGACTTCATTCTCCTTATTGTACCTAAAATTCAAAAATATAATATAAGTAAACAAGATAAAGATCGAAAACATAACAAAAACTAAAGGTAGAAAAACATAAAATGTATATTTTATGGGCTTATCAAATACCCCCACACTTGGCTTTTTGCTAGTCCTCGAGCAAAATAAAATAAAAATAAAATAAGAAAATCTAATCTAATCCACTTTCGTAAGAAATCACGGTGGCACTTAGCATGTGACACAAGCCTTTAAACCCCCTAGGTGTCCCTAGTGGACGGTTTTAGTCTCGTGAGGGTTTACTAGGACGATACCCACAAACATTGAAAACATAAGAAAAACAATAATAATAATAATAATTACAACTAATCTTTTCAATATAAATTAGAGAAAATCATTGGACAAGTCTTATAAACTAATCAATAGCTTAAAGAGTTTCACAAAAATCATACTTGAATATAAATAGTTTGAGTTAAGCCAATATTAAAATAACATATCTCAATCAAAATAGTGCATATTCAAACTTAATCTCAACTTCTCACATGGGATACTCTCATGATTTTCACTCTTTAAAGTAGTGGTAAAGTGTTTACACTCAATCAATCTCATGAAAACAGTTCTACCATATGCTTGCTTGTCCATTTATTCTCCACTATTTAGATCATGCAACTTCATAAATCAAGAGGTCTTTATTCAAGGTTGTAATGGGGCCAAGGGATAATAATATGGTTAAAGAATAAAAAGGAAAAGATATCTCAAAGGTTCCAAAGACTTCATCGAATTTATAGACAAATTAAGATTTTGCAAAATAAAACTTTCTCAATATTCCTTGGAAGTACATAATCACATAGGTTGAATATTTCATGTTGAGCCTTTGCTTCATTCTAACCAACCTTGTAACATTCTTTTTCTTTTCTTTAACTAGAAGTTCAAGAGATGGTTCAAAATTTTTTTTCATGGGAATGTATTTTTACAATGTTCCATTTTCTTTTTCTCTTGACTTTTACCTTTCTCCTCCACCACACTTATCTTTTGTTCTAACCCAAATTTTCAAAAAGTATCCCTTGTTTTGCAATATGTCTCAAAATATGTAATCCATATTTAGAACAAGGGTAAGGATATAAGTACATTTAGGCTAGCGAAAAGATGTGGTTACCAAAGAAATAGCTTGTTCAATGTAGGCTCAAATTGGCTCACTAGTGGGGATGTTCTCTTGGAACATCAATAATGGAATTGGCTTATTTGGCCCTGGTTATAATCCTAATGCCTCTATCATATTCATGCTATCACATACATCAATATAGTCTCAAAAAGGTTAAAGCAAGTTCTAGAGAATCATGTAATCATGAGAGCACACAAGAAAGAAATTAGATTGATATGTATAATGCATCAATCATATAGGCTCAAAATTCACAAAGGTAATTATACAAGTCAATATTAAGTCTAAACATGCTTATTTCTCAATCAACATATCATATTAACATTGGCTCATGAAAAATAGTATTCAAGCTCAATTCTCATGAAAATCTTCTCTTTGATAACCAGTTTTAGACCTATGCAATTCATATCTCATCAATATATTAAAAGGAACTAAAAACACACTAAAAAAATAATAATAAATAAAGACTCAAAAAAAAAAATTGACAACCTAAACTAAGAAAACCTAAATTCTTCCCCCTACACTTAATTCTTACATTGTTCTCAATGTAATGCTATCACCCCATATGCAAGAATTAAGTGCAAGAGAAAAGAAAAAAATAAATATAAAAGATAGAATGATGGAGAGTAAGAAATAGCGAATCTGATTATAATGTGTGCTCTCCATACTTTTGAGTTGCCTCCCAAGAAGCGCTTGGTTTATTGTCCTCAGCCCGACTTACTAAAACACAGAAACAAATAAAAGTATTAAAAACTCGAAACAAAACAATACTAATGAAACCTAAATAATCCTAAAAAAAATAACAAAACAAAACAAAGAGAGAAAGGAAGAGAAGGCAAATATGATATGGTAGGTTGGCTAATCTTTCATCATTAATTGGGCTGCCTTCCCAATTTAGCACTTGACTTAGTGTTTTCAACCTAACCAACACCCTTTCTTGGCTTTTTAGGATCTTTTGTTCTAGGCATGAGACTTTCAGGATTTATGCGTTTTGTTGAAAATTGTCTGTGCACAACAGTAGATGCATTCTCCATCACAATTAGTATTCCATTATCCTTTGTGGTGCATAGCTCATCGAGGAATGATGCATATTTTGGTATTTGTTGAATGGCATCCACAAACAAGCTGTTTAAGGTTTTCGGCATGTGTTGTTCATGTTCCTCCTCTTTGATCTTTTCGAATCCACTAGGAAAAGGTGGAGAAGAAACATTAGTAAAAATTGGAATCTTAAACGTTACCTCAGGTGCCGAAGTACTCTCCTTTAGAATTGAAGCTTCATTATCTTCAAGAAGTAAATCCATCTCAAGTTCTTTCTCATACTCGGGTTCCCTTGGATTTTCTGATTCATCCTCAAGTTGTGTGGCACTAACATTCTCCTTTGGATTAATCATAGTTTGGGAAGGGAGTTGTTCATGTAGTTTCTCATATCCTTCTTCTACCCATCGTGCCACACCACTAGCCAATTGGTTCATTTGCGTTTCCAAATTCTGCATACTTACCTGAAGACTTGTCCTTGTTTCCTGAATGTTTGCCTGAAATTGCAAATTATTAGCAGCAAAAGTATTGACAAGGTCTTCTAAAGAAGTACCTGAACTTTGAGGTGAGGGCTGCAAAAGATCTAGTTCTTGAGATCATAATTGATTGAAGCTCGATGGATAATTGTAGTTGGCATAAGGATCTATTTTTTGATAATTTCTCAAGTAGCCATAACTAGAATGATCTCATCATCCCTCATTGTTAGTGTTTGGGAAAGGATCACACTGTTGTTGGTGGAACCTTTGTTGGCTTTGGTGTCCTTCTACATCATAGGCTGGTTCAAATTTATCTTTTCGGTAGTATGCGCACCAATTGGTTGGATGATCCATCATGAAGCACACTCCACACTGCCTTGATTTTTGAATCTTACTTATGGCCACTTGTTGAACTATGGAGATGAGATTGTCTAGTTGGTTCTGAAGGTTCTGAAATCTTGATGTAGCACCTGCTATCTCTTCTTGCTTGAAATTTGAAAACAAAAACCTATATGTACAAGAAAAATAAAATTAATTACAACTGAAAATAAGAATAAACCAAGTAATGAATAAACTAAATAAAGCAATCTCCGGCAACGGTGCCAAAAACTTAATGCACCCAAAAAAGTGTATCTTTATTTAACCATGCACTAAAAAAATCAATTGTAAAGTATAGTAGAAGCAAGGGTCGAATCCACAGGGATTGGTGTCTAGTTTATAAATTACTAGGTTAAAACTTAAATTCAAGAAAAACAAAATAAAAAGGGGGTTTTTGAAATCAGTTTAAACTAAAGTAAACAATAAAAGTAAGAAAGCAAGTAAATAAGAAGTAATCAAATATGAGAAAGGAATGGTTAAGGTTTCATTCTCCACCACTAGACATCATTAAAAATCAAATTCAGATCTATCAACGTCAATTAGCTATCAAAGTTAACAACCGTAGATAACAACATCCTGTGTTACCCCAATCCTTCCTTAGTTCGTCGTTAAGCAGGACTAATGCCACTACTTAATCTCTAACTATCAAATAACCTAAGATAAACATCATTAGATTCAAAGTGATAGTAGCTTTATGATAATAAAGATAGGTTGATCTAAGCAACAAACACATAAACATGGATTCATTAAACTTATGTTATGTTCCACTTCATAATTCCTGAAAACCCAACATAATCATGAATTACAAATTGCCACTATTGAATAGAAATCAAGACAATACACGGATCAAGATTCCTAAACTAGCATTAGATAATTATCAAGATCTATCTAGTTGAACACCTAAACAAATCAAGACAATATCATGAACAATCTTTGTAGAAGAACATAAACAACTTTGATAGAAAACTAATATATAATAGAATCTGAAAATTAATTACATAACATGTTTAGGGCTTTGAAATCACCCTTAACCAAAGAGAAGTTTAGCCTAGCATAGGCATAGTTAATATATACATAAAACTAAAAATAAAATAAAAGAATGTAGAAGAAGAAGAAGAAGAAGAAGAAGAATGATAATCCTTGAGTCTCCTCCCAAAGATTATGATAGTTTGTGGCTCAAAAGATAGTATTTATAGAGTTTTAAAGTCTTGGAAACCCTTTCTTGCTGATCAAGGAAGCTAGGAGTCAAAAGAGTGCAAAATAGGCAAGTTTTATGAGTTTTGCAGTTTTTCTTAGTTTTGGAGGCAGTAAGGTTAGCGCCGCGACGCCGAGTACACTGGTTTGTAAATTTTTTCTCATTTACATTGGTTTCACGATTGCTGCACTATCTCGCACTTGGTCAGATGATTTGGATGATCATCCTTTGTCCGATTTAGGCGTGTAAACTATCGTTGAAAAGGTATTCAAGTCATCTTCAAAAGTCAAGAAGGAAGTTTCTTCAAATAATGTCTTTAACATGATTATTTCCTTGCAACAAGCTCCGGAGGTCAGATCTGTCTGATCATCTAGCACTAAGAATTTGATCTTTTTGACTCCAAAATCTTCTTCCATCTTATGATTGTGCTTTATAAGCTCTTTATCATCATTGTTAACATCTTTTGAATTCATTCTCCTTATTGTACCTAAAATTGAAAAACATAATATAAGTAAAAAAGATAAAGATCGAAAACATAACAAAAACTAAAGGTAGAAAAGCATAAAATGTATATTTTATGAGCTTATCACAAGTTTTTTTTTTTCATCTTATGATTGTGACTTTATAAGTTCTTTAACTGCATATTTGACATCTTTTGACTTCATCTCTTCCAAAATACCTATAATTCAAAAACATAATATAAGTAAACAAGATAAAAATCGAAAACATAACAAAAACTAAAGGTAGAAAGGCATAAAATGTATATTTTATGAGCTTATCAAACACAATTTTTTTTTTTTACATCTGGTTTTGGATTGTACTACACAATTAGATGTAACCCTCTTTCATCTTATGAATCTCATCCTATCACTTTCAAGATTCGAGTTGATAACCTAGATCTAATCATCTATATATTTGTATCGTATTTGTATTATTTTTTTTTTATCATACTTGTGTTTAAGATATTATATATTTATATAAATATTGACACGTTAATAATTCGTGTTCTATAAAATTTAACATGTTTTATTCATGTTATTTTTTAATGTCGTGTTGTGTTTTGTGTCACATTTTAGTTATTTTTTCGTGTTATGTTTGTATTGTGTAATTGTATCGTGTTCAAATTATTAGATAAGATGGGATAGATAAACAAACTTATATTATGAAAGAGCCACTTTTCCTGATTAGGGGAAGAGCGGTATAATGATTTTGAACAAAACATGAGGGGAGAGATACTAGGAAATCCTAAAGGCCAATGGAATATATGGTTGCATTATTGTTTAGTGCAATGACTCTAAGTCTCTAACCCCTTAATTTTCTTTTTCTTTATTTTTCTTTAAAATTTCTCACAATTGATTATTATTAGTAGGTATTAGAAAACTTTTTGATTTGAAAAAAGGGAGATTCAGGTTATATATTCATATACCAACCAATTGAATCAAATATTCAAATGCAAAGCAAATTTAGATAAGCTTTATGCAAGTTGATACAAGTTTCTAATTTCTAATAATTCGCATATATTAGCCCATTATTTATTACTTTATTATATATAAAAATTTGATTCATACATTTTTTAAAATTACATAATAAAGATTAAAGGATATTTTAAAATTTTAAAATCATATGATGAATTTTTTAAGTTATTGTAAAACTTATGTATTTCTAAAAAATGTTTTTTAAAAAAATTATGTAATACTCTCCGTATAAAAAATATATATTAGAATAGTGTTTGAGGCTTAATTGAGAGTTTAATCAAATAACATGTCATTTGTCATTCAATTAAGCCCTCTAATTTTATTTTATTTTTTTCCAAATGGCCAAAACAAATCGTTTTGCCTAATTTCCTTCCCTTGCCAGCCGCAGCAAATTCTACAAAGAGACGCAATCCCAGAATATCTAAGCTATTAACATTGCTCTAAATATCTATATCTATATCTATATACACTATATTAAAGCAAACCCCCTCAATTTGAGGGGTTTGCTTCACTCGGGATTGTCACGTGTGACAAACTTTTTTTCTTTTTTTTAGGAAAAAAAGAGAAAAGAAAAAAAATTTGTATTCGTGTCATATTCGTGTTTTAGAGTTTAAATTAAATTATTATGATAGATTATGCTACATGAGGATAACTTTTAAAGTAAGATAAAAATGTCTAAAATTATCAAATTTAATCTAAACAAATAATAACTTCCAATCATTATACAACACATGGCACAAAATTGAGAGTTCTTTGAATAGTGTCAATTAAACATGCCAATTTTGGATACAATATGATTATACGAAACCAACACATGAGAAAAAAATTAAAACACGACGCAGTACGAAAAATAACATGAACACAACACGATTTGACGAACGTGTATTACTTTTTCGTGTCATAATCGTTTTCAAGGTATTATATATTTATAAAAATTCTGACACGTTAATAATTCGTTTTATGTAGATTTTGACACTTTCGTGTTTTCATGTCGTGATTCGTGTTTTTTTTTCGTGTCGTATCGTGTTTTAATTATTTTCTCATGTTGTGTTCGTGTCGTATAATCATGTTATATTCGAAATTGCCAAGTTTAATTGATACTATTCAAATAACTCCCAATTTTGTGTTATGTGTGTATAATGATTGAGAGTTATTATTTGTCTAGATTAAATTTGATAATTTTAGACATCTATACTTTACTTTAAAAGTTGTCTTCAATTGGAGATATTTTGTATAATTTGGCATAATAGTTTAATTTAAACTCTAAGTTCATTGACTTAAGAATTAGATTTTGCATTTACATCTGTTACATATTAATATAAATATCATGTTCAAAATTTATTCTTTATATTTTTATTTTGTCTATTTAATTTTATTTTTTGTATGAATTTAAATTATGAATTAATTATTTTAAAAAATAAATATATAAAATACATTAATTCAATATACATTACCTAATAAAATATAAAATTTTAAATACATTTAAATTATATAATTTATGGATAATTACTTTTAACATAATTTTTAAATTAATAGATATATGATTAATCAGTAAATTATTAATACTATTATTATATTTTTTTAAATTATATTTTTATAAAATATTAAAACAAAAATCTCCGGGCGAAGCCGGGGTTAACATACTAGTAAATACTAAATAAAACCAAAATACTCTAAAAAGAAAAAGGAAATGGAGACTATCTATCAAAAATATTCAAAGCTCAAACTAAAACAAAAAAAAAAAAAAAATACACCCATTTTGCCTTAAACTCAAACATACAGATCCTAAAAACTTTAATAGAGTCAGGATTGTACTGTAGTAGACTCCAGAATTGGGGATAATATTTAATTATTATACCCTTAATCATATCTTTTATTAAAATTGATTAATTTTCCTTCTTTTTCCATATCAATATCAAATTCCATACCATAGTAAAATATTAATAAATTGATTTTTATATAGGATCTATATTAAAATTAATATAATTATTTATGGCAATGGTGTTTTTAAGTTTTACAAATGAAGTACTTAGAATATCACTATTTGTTCATTTAGTTATTATAAAACAATATTAGTTTCATAAATACATTTTGTATGACACATGTCAATTTTTTAATTCTGTTTTACGAAATTAAAAATTTTAACCATCAGTAAATAGGATAACTTTTCATAAAGTAAATGTAAATGTAAATAGATTCATCAAGTTGTTTACTTTTTTATTGGATTTTTTTGTTTTTACAAAATTGAATGTTTTTTTTTGTTTTTGGAAGACTCATGTCAAAACAAAAAATACTATATAAAATTTAATGGCCGATGGAGCATTATAAAACACCAATTAAAAATACCCATGCAAATAAAGAAACCCGGACCATAGCAATAAGCCAATCTGTTGCGGAATATTGTCAATTAGTCATCCTCTCAGTTTGATAAAGAGACACAAATCATAATAAAACTTTTTATTAATTATTTTAAGTAAAATATCAATGTTTTATCATTTAGAATTAATTATGACTGATTATTTAATTTTAAATTAAAAAATATCATTATTTTTTTAGTTGCTTCATATATTTTTTTATTAGGATGTGGTTGCCAATTAATTTGGTCTAATTAATTAGTGCCTATAAAATTAGAACCTAAACTATGTAATATTTTAATAATTAATTGATATGTATCTTAATATATAGGGCTGTAAACGAACAGAGCGTTCGACGAACCGTTCGTGAACCGTTCGATTTCTGTTCGTTTATGTTCGTTTATTAAGCTAAATAAACGATTATGAACACAATTTTAATGTTCGTTTATTAAACGAACCGAGTTCGAAAAGATGTGTGTTCGGTTCGTTTATGTTCACGAACAAGCTCGTTTATGGTTCGTTTCAAGCTCGTTTATTAGTTTGTTTAAAGCTCGTTTATGTTCGTTTATTGTTCGTTTATAATATAATTAATATTAATATTATTATTTGTATTTTATTTATAATATAAAATTTAATAATTTAGTAATAAATTTAATTTAATTATGTTTGTATTTTATTATTTTATATTTAATAATAATATAAAATTGACTTGTTTTATATTTGTTTGTTTATTTATTGCTCATGAACATTTTTTTTTATTGTTCGCGAACATGTTCAATTATATGTTCAAGAACATGTTCATTTAATGTTCACGAACTTGTTCGTGAACATTAAATGAACTTGTTCGTGAACATTAAATGAACGAACACAAACACACTCAATTTTAAACGAACAGAGCTTGAACACAATTTGAAAATCCTTAACGAACACGAATCGAACACGAACAAGCTCAAAAATAAATAAACGAACACGAACAAAAGCTTGTTCATTCAAGCTCGGTTCATTTACAGCCCTATTAATATATGATTAAATATTTCACTTATACAAAATTTTTAATTATGTAACTAATCAAACAGTAGTTAATTTTGTATGAAGTAAAAATATACTACAATCACAATGTTGATTTTTGACTTTCGATACCGATTGTAGTTTTGTGCTACAGTACCGATTTGCTACAGTAACTTTATCTCGGGATGCTACAGTAACTTCCGAAAAACAACTCTTTTATTAATATGAGAAAAGACCAAATATACACTAGACAAACTCTTTTAATATGCACTCACAACTTCACTCTTTCACTCATATCTTTTTCTTCCTTTTTCTCTCTACTCACATCTCTTCACACAACACACTTACCACTATTTATAGTTTGTCTAAGTCGGTTACTAACCTAACTTTCAAACTTTCTAGTATTATCTTACATTTTCTAGGACGGTGGCTAAACTATAATGTTCTAGAGAACAATGGGGAAGAATATAGAGAATGCTAGAGAGGAGATTGGAGAGGATTCTAGATAGAAAACTAAAGGATAATCTAGGAAGAAAAGATTGGAGATATTTCTAGAGTAGTTGGTGATTGACTTTAACACTCCCCCTCAACGACTACTCTCTCTTGATGCTGGCTTGGTTGTCATTCCAGACTGTCTTCTGGACTTATCAAATCTTGCATCAAATATCTTCTCTTTTTCTTTCTCTTCTTAAAATTCATCAGCATCATTAGTTCTGCTTCATCCATCGTTGATTGCTCTTTTCTCTTTTGATTCTTGATCTTCTTTTCTTCCACCTTTGCTTTAACACTATTTCTATCTTCGTTCTTCTTGATTCTCTCTACCAACTTGTCTTTGATTTTGACATACTCGACTTTGTCAACTACTATTAATTTATTGACTCCACAATCGATATCTTCCATGCCTTTAGAAGGCTTATCAATGTCGATGACCTCGTTGTCATCTTTCTCAATGTTGACATCATCTTCAAGCTTCTTCTCAACTTCTTGAAACAGTCTTTCCTCCTCGAAAGTCTTTTCTGGTGACTGAACTATTGACTCGTTTCCTTCCTTTGACGGTTCTTCTGTTACCTCATTTCTTGGTTGAATATTATCAAAATCAATTTCTTCTTCCATGTCATCATAAACATTTTCTTCTAACTCGGTGGTGCAAGTAGCTACGAGTTCTTCGCATTCTTCAATAGTAAATGCAGTTTCAAAATCCCATTCTTCTTCATAGTTATTCTCCTGTCGTGAGAACACTGTTGCATAGCCTTGCACTTGTCTATATCGACAATCTCGAGCATAGTGGCCAAGCTTGCCACACTTGAAACACTGAACGTTTCGACGATGAGACCTCACATTTTCGCTATCGTCTCTATCTCGAACAATTTGAGCTCCCCCTCGCTGAAAGCTCCTCCGTTGCCAAGCTTCTTGTTTGTTTTGAACTTCAATGTCTTCTATTCCTTGCCTCATAGCAACTTTACCTCTTCTATTGCTAAAGAGGGCTTTCTCATAATCTTTTATCATGACTTTAGACATTTGGTTATCTAAAGCCTCTTGATTTGCAAGGATATTTTCCAACTCAGTTAAAGTTGGTTCTTTGCTCCAACCACGGGTTGCAGTAACAATCCCGTTGTATTCAGGTCGCAAGCCATGGATGATAATTCTTCTCATCCTCGTTTCGGTAATGGCATTTTCTGGATCTAATTTTGAAATTTCATCACAAAGAGTTTTAACTTTAGAGAAATATGCGCTTACCGACATATTTTGCTGCGAGATTGACAGGAGTTCATTCTCCAATTGTTGGAGCCTAGCATCATTTTTCCTCGCGAACAGCATTGTGAGTGTGTCCCAGGCTTCCTTCGGTGTCTTTGCATCTTTGATGCGTTGTAATAAACCATCCTCAATGGTGACTGATAACACGTACATGGCCTTACCGGCTTTGATCTTCCATTTTCTTAGTTCTCCGGCATCAGTTGGTGGTGTTGAAGCTTCACCGTTAACAATATCCCATAAATCTTGCCCGAGCATGTAATATTGCATGCGAATACTCCACATATTATAATTGCTGTTATTGAGCTTCTCGAGCTTACCAACTGGACTTGAAAAATCTTCCATTCTGACTTGAGAGTGCCTCACTTTTCTCAAGGTTGTATTCTGCCAGTCTCTATATCCTCACGAACTACGATCCTCGATCGTCTTGGTTCCAGACCGATTAATTTCACAATCCCAGACTGTGCAATGATGACTAGTTTTCTCGAAAAATGATCCCCGACCGTCTTGCTCTTTCTTCTAGCGGTGGCTTTCACTCTGATGGTAGGTAGCCCTTTTCACCTCTTCTCGTGACGGCTCTCACTCTACTCCAAGTAGGTAGCCCTTTTCACCTCTTCTAGTGACGGCTCTCAAACTACTCCAGGTAGGTAGCCCTTTTCACCTATTCTTGTGGTGGCTCTCACACTACTTTAGGTAAGTAGGTAGCCCTTTTCACCTGTTCTCGTGATGGCTCTCACACTACTTTAGGTAAGTAGGTAGCCCTTTTCACCTGTTCTCGTGATGGCTCTCACACTACTTCAGGTAGCCCTTTTTGCGACTCGATCTATCGTCGATAATTACAATTCTCGATCATCTGATTTCGAGAAACTTCTGGCTTCTTGTCTTTTCTCCGATGCGCATACTACGATCCCTGACTATCTTGATCTGATATTCCAATCCTCTGGATCATACCGCTTTTTACGCTGGTCCTCTGGATCGTCCCGTTCTGATCGTCCAACTCTGATACTCTGGTCCTTAAGATCGTCTGACTCTGATACTCCGGTCCTTAGGATTTTCTGACTCTGATACTCCGGTCCTCAGGATCGTCTAGCTCTGATACCAATTTGTTGATTTTTGACTTTCGATACCGATTGTAGTTTTGTGCTACAGTACTGATTTGCTACAGTAACTTTATCTCGGGATGCTATAGTAACTTCCGAAAAACAACTCTTTTATTAATATGAGAAAAGACCAAATATACACTAGACACACTCTTTTAATATGCACTCACAACTTCACTCTTTCACTCATATCTTTTTCTTCCTTTTTCTCTCTACTCACATCTCTTCACACAACACACTTACCACTATTTATAGTTTGTCTAAGTCGGTTACTAACCTAACTTTCAAACTTTCTAGTATTATCTTACATTTTCTAGGACGGTGGCTAAACTATAATGTTCTAGAGAACAATGGGGAAGAATATAGAGAATGCTAGAGAGGAGATTGGAGAGGATTCTAGATAGAAAACTAAAGGATAATCTAGGAAGAAAAGATTGGAGATATTTCTAGAGTAGTCGGTGATTGACTTTAACACACAATGAAATAACCCTTTAACATTTATAACATAACTAATACATCTAACATAACTATACATTTGATGTTTAAGTTATTTGTGAATCTCGTGATTTATTTATTAAATTTTTATGGTTAATTTATTGGTTTATATATATATAAGTATATTTACTATATTATATAAATATAAGTTTTTTTTTTTTGTTAAGCCATCATTTTATTAAAAGATAATTGAGAAGATACAAAACACCAAAACAGTTTCTCAAACATACAGGCATAACATCAAAAAAAGCCTACAAACATGAAGAGCAACCTAGACATGTCTATCTGGAAAAAACATATCCGAAATAAAAAACACTATATTTACCACATCTGCCTCATACTGATCTCAGTTTTCTCAACTCCATATTTTGCCAAAAACTCCGATGACCATTTGCTTTCTTGAAAAACATTTATCGATGAGATAGCACCAATTTCAGATATGAGAGCATCAATATCAATATAAGAGTTCCAAAGATTCCATGATCTGTCTCCCCTGTTCTTGATCCACTTTACCGCTTGTAGAATTGGATTATACTATCGTTTCAGATTTTCCACTCCAATCAGTCTTGAGGAACATATCCATGACCTGTTTTATAGCTAGAAGTTCCGCCACATTTGAATCTTGATTTCCTCAAGGCCCTGAGAACATATCCAATAGAGTACCCGAGGAAACACTAAAAACACCACCACAGTCTGCAGGGCTAGGCATTCCTTTGGCCAAGCTGTCCACTTTTAATAACAACACACCCGATTGATGAGGCATCCAACAAACATCGCATTTATAATTATTAAATGTTGATTAAACGAGATTGATAATCATGATCCACAACTTGACCATCGCATTACTTACTATGTAAGTTAAGCACAATAATCAAAATTATTATTAATTATTTGTTCAATTATAATTATTTTTTTTTATGATTTGTTCAATTATAAATTTGTTTTAGATAAAATGATTTTTTTATTTATTATTAGTTACATATCACTGAAACTCAAGCTAAAAGAAAATATAACAATTGATGCATATATGGCCAAAAAAAAAAAGATTTGTTAAATATATATTAAAGTATTATTTGATAAATTGAAAAAAAATCAACACTCAAAATCTAAGTACTCAAGTTTTACTTTCTAATCAAATTTTAATTTCTAATCAAATTCAAGTATGGTAAATAAGCCATCATTAGATCAAATGAATGAAACGTCTTGAAATTAAGCTCAGCACAGCACATATATATCCTATCAATTAGCTTAAAAAAATTGTAAATTGGAACTCATCTATTTTATTAATTCAATGAATAAATTTACTTTGAAAACAAAGACAAATCCCCTTTGCTTATTTTTTAAGCAGACAAATTATAAAAATTGGTATCACATTCCTTTTCTTTTAATTATATTTGATATTCGATTTTTTTATTCTAATATAGCTGTTTTTTTTTTTAATTCTCAAATTACCAATTTTTTTTTTTTAATTACCGAAATCCATTTTTTTAAACCTGTTAGGAAATCGCCATGACTCATGACGATTTTTCAACAAGTTTATCAATTTTTTTTTTAAATTGATCAAAGAAAATCATCATGGCCCATGGCGATTTTCCTTGATCGTTTTAAAAATACAAAGTTAAAAAAAATATTAAATAATAAAGTTTAAATAAAAGTTATAAAATTTATAATTTTAAAAAATAAAAAATAATAAAATTTAAAATTTAAATAACAAAATAAAAATATATATTAATTTACAAAAATTTTAAAAAATTATATTCGTAATGTCAATCGGATTCTTTCAACTTGTATTCGTAATAAATGAACCTCCGGGAGAAAGGCCAACTAAAGCATTTTGGATTATGCAAGAATGAATGTCATAGCTAGACCTATCCACAGGCCGGGTAGCCCGTCCGTCTCAGTAAGCCTGGATCGTATTGGGCAAGGCTGGGACAAGTGTTTTTGTAATTCGGGCCTGTATACACCTAATTTTGTCCGGACCCCTAAATCAGGTACATTTTCTTCCTAAATTGATGTTTCAGAATGCTAAAAGGCTTTTTTCATCCTGTAGGTGGTACTCCGAGGCTTAGTCTAAGAAAGCAGACACAAAAAGTCAAACTCAAAAAAGTCAACCTCGAAAAAAGTCAACCTCAAAAAAGCCAACTACTAAAAAAGTCAACCCACTTTCAAAATCAAGATTTGAGGTTCAATTGAAAAACGGTGAAAGAATTTTGATAATCCGAGGTCTGCATTGAAAGATATGGAGGTCAGAAGTTGGGTTATGGAATCTCAATGGAAAAGAAAGTCTAGATCTGGAAATTTAGGGAAAGGTGCTTGAACGATCAAATTGGTCGGAATTGAAGGTTCCAAATGAAATATAAGTACGGACTACGGGTAATGGAGGAGCCATTTGGAAGAAAAATTGATAGAAAAGTCAATTCGAAAGAAAACCGAGAATTAGGGTTTTTTTGGTGGATTTCGGTGAAATTTGGAAGAATTACAGAAATGGCCCGATTCGGTAGATCTAAAGCCCTTAATTGATGAGAAATGGTTAAACAAGGATAGCCCAAGGCTCATTTTGAAGAAAATCTGAAAATCGGACTTGTTTTGAGCAAAACCGGGTTTCGGAGGCAAAAGAGCAAAATTGGAAAATGTGGGAAAAATAGCAAATGAACTCTGAAAATGTTGAAAATTCGCAAATCTCATTTTTAAATAAATTCGAAGAGATTGCAAAATAAAATCTTGATTCGGAGTTCGTTTGCAAAATGGCCAAATATCGGGTCTCCAATGTAGTAATTCAACAGGATAAATCCCGAAAAAATAGCAAATGAACTCCAAAAATTTTGAAAATTTGCAAATATAATTTTTAAATTATTTGGAAGATATTGGTGAAATAAAATCTTGATTCGGAGTTCGTTTGCAAAATGGCCAAATCCCAGGTCCCCCATGTAGTAATTCAAACAGATAAATCCCGAAAAAATAGCAAATGAGCTCCAAAAATTATGAAAAATTCCAGATCACATTTTTAAATTATTTGGAAAATATTGGTGAAGAAAAATCTGGATTCAGAGCTCGTTTAAAAAATGGTAAAGTTCGGGTGGATAAAAAGGGCAATTTCGGAAATAAATCCGAAATAATAGCAAATGGACTCGAAAAATTTTGAAAACTTTGAGAATTCAATTTTTTATTATTTCAGAAGTATTAAAAAAATTCAAATTTGGAGTCCGTTTGCTATTTATTTAATTTCGGTGGGCAAAAAGGTCATTTCACCGAAGAAACCAAAAAGGGGCAAATTTGTAATTGATGAAAATATGAAAGAAGAAGGAATTGCTGGGATTTTTTCTTCCCTTGGTCAGCCAACATAGAGGAGAAGAAGGAAGCTTGAACAATTTAATTCCCTATTCACTATCAAGCCACATGCTACCACTAACACCTTGCAAATGATCCCCCCTTCATCCAATGGCTTAGGAGCCTTGTAGGAAAGTTGAATGCACCATCCAATGCCCAAGTTTAAGTGCCAAGATGATATTTTTATTTGTCATGAAATTACCTTCATCTAATGGGCAAGAATGGAAGAAAAAAGATGAGCACAATTCATCCAAGGGTGAGCATCCATTCGGTTAAGCAAGGGAGTGCATGGGATTGTCTCTTTTCATCCAATGGCTTAGGCCATCTACAAGGGCTGAGTACACATGTTGAGGGCTGGATTTAATCTACAAGATGTCATTTTTATGTAGTCCTCATCCAATGACCAAGAATGGAAGAGCACAACTCATCCAAGGGTAGGCACTCAAGGGGGCAAGCAAGGGAGTGCATGAGATTGGTCCTCTTTTGCATCTAAGGGATAAGGTTACTACAAGGGCAAAGTACACATCTTAAGGGTTGCTATCAATTGGCAAGATGACATTTTTATGTTGTCATCAAAATATCTTAATCTAAAGGCTAAGATTGGAAGAGAAAAAAGTGCAATTCCCATCCAAGGGTTAGAGGGCCATTCGGCCAAGCCATTAGAGGGGGGGTTGGTTTCATTTTTTCATTTTTTTTTGGCTGGAAACAATAGCTAATTTGGCAAAGAAAAATATTTTGAAAAAAAGAAAAAAAAGGTTTTCAATAGAGAGGTTGAAGGTAGTCATCTCTGCCAAGTTCTAAGCATAGCTTCTTCTTGTTTTCTATGGTGTTTTCTTGATTTTCTATCCTGTTTTCCTACTACATTTTTCATAGAAATAAAGTTTTTTAATGTTTACTTATGTTTTCGTCTCTTCTTCTTCATTAAAATGGTGGAAAACAATTTTTTTTGACATGGTTTCATGCTATGGCCGAATATGGCATATTTACTTGCCTTTGGTTTTCTTTTTTTCTTCCTTGCATGTTGTTGTGAAAAATGATTTTTAGAAAGTTTTTTAGAGTATTCTAAGGTTCTGATTTTTTTCAAAAGATGAAGCAAGAAGGTTGAAATGGCTACATGATCTTGGCTAGACCAAGTGACCATGGTTAGGAGAGAGGCTATGCCCATTTTTACCTACCATGAAGCTCACCTTAATTTTTTTTGTTTAACATGGTTTATTTTCTGTTTTATTGAGATGGAAAGGCTTCATGATCTTGGCAAGACCAAATGATTATGGTTAGGTGAGAGGCTATGCGTATTTGATACCAACCATGGAGCTTAACTTTCCTTGTTTTACTTACTGATAACTCGTATAATTATATAGTTTTTAGTTATGTTTTATTATTGTTTTGTGTCAAATACGAGTTATTATTGTTTAGTCTAATTGTGTTTATGATCTTTTATATTTTTATGTAATTTGGTGTTTTTCACAAGTTTCTTTGAGTGATTTCAGATTACTAGAATTAAGGGCAAATCCAGTTCAGTTCCAGTTCCGACAGCTTTTGCCATATCAGCTATATCTCGAGTTTCACTGAAGCAATAAGGCTGAAATTTTAACCGTGCAAAGTTAAGAGGCATATCTATCTTTTTCATGTTTTACACGTCTTGAAACGGAGTCGTTTTGCCTAGCGAAATCAACCATCAAGTTGGCTGATGTGCAATGACGTCTGTCCTGAGCAGTTTTCGCATTTTTACCATATCGTCCGATACACATCAGAAAATGAGCTGATTCCAACGGCTATGGATCACTAACTGATAGGGGAACATTTGTCTAGAAGACCATGTGATCAGATAAAGCCTCCAATATTGAAGAAATCGACCATCAAGTTGGCTGATGTGCAATGACGTCTGTGCTGACCTGTTTTCGTATTTTGCCCATATCTTCTTCTCCACATCAGCAAATGAGCTGATTCCAACGGCTATGAATCAGTAACTCATAGGGGAACATTTTTCTAGAAGACCATGTGATCCGATCAGGCCTCCAAGATTGAAAAAATCGACCATCAAGTTGGCTGATCAAAATTGTCATACAATATGACGAAAATTGTTAGAAAAATGCACCCACCTATTATACCTACCTTTGAAATTTGTAAAGCTTGTCTCTTGTCATTTAGCCCTCCAAAATGTGTATAAATAGAGGGCCTTGGATGATTGTAGAGGATCATATTGGAGATTGGTAGGATATTAGCCATTTTAACAAAATTCTCTAAGTTTTCTTCTTCTTTCTTTTCTCTAGTTTTCTTTTTCTTTAGAAAGAGCAAGAGGTTGGATAATTAATATTCTTCTTCTTCTTCTTTCTTTCTTTTATTTTCTTCTTAGATTCTATTTAATTTTATGTTTATAATGCCTATTCTAGGCTAAACTTCTATTTGGTTAAGGGTGATTTCAAAGCCCTAGACATGTTTTGTGATTGATTTTCAGATTCTATCTATCATTAATTTTCTATCAAAGTTGCTTATGTTCTTCTACAAGAATTGTTCATGATGTTGTCTTGATTTATTTAGGTGTACAACTAGATAGATCTTGATAATTATCTATTGCTAGTTTAGGAGTCTTGATCCGTGTAATTGTCTTGATTTCCTATTCATAAGTGGCAATTTGTGATTAATGATTATGGTCAAGTTTTCAATAATTGCAAAGTGGAACATAACCTAAGTTGAACAATCCGAGCTTATGTGTTTGTTGCTTAGATCAACCTATCTTTCTCATCATAAAGCTGCCATTAAATTGAATTTAGAGAGCTTATTCTAGGTTGTTTAATGGTTAGAGATTAAATAGAGAGCTTGTTCTATTTAACGACAAACTAAGGAAAGATTGGGGTAACAGAGCTTGTTGTTATCTACGGTTGTTAACTTTGATAGTTGGTTGATAATGATAGATCTGAAATTGATTCTTAATGATGTCTAGTGGTGGAGAATGAAACCTTAACCATATTTTTCATATTTGATTCTTCTTACTTACTTGTTTTCTTACTTTTAGTTTGCTTATTTTTAAAAGTATATTTATTTTTATTGGCTGGTTATACCGCCTAATTTGTATATTAACTTTGTTTTATTTTTATTGGCTGGTTATACCGCCTAATTTAGTATATATATTTTCATTGGCTGGTTATACCGCCTAATTTAGTTTATATATTTTTATTGGCTGGTTATACCGCCTTGCATCTTATTCTTATTATTTACTTTAGTTTAAATCTGGCTTCAAAAACCCCTTTTCTTTTATTGTTCTTGAATTTAAGTTTTAAACTATTAACTTATAAACTAAAACCCAATCCCTGAGGACTCGACCCTTGCTAACTACTATACTTACAATTTATCTTTTTAGTGCAAGGTTAAATAAGATACACTCTTTTGGGTGCATCAAGTTTTTGGCGCCGTTGCCGGGGATTGCTTTCTTTAGTTTATTAGTTTATTGGTTTATTCTTATTTTCTGTTCTAATTATTTACTTTCTTATTTTTTTTATTAGTGAATGTTCCAAGCTCCCGAAAAAGACTTACGACTTAGAAAAATTCGGGAATTTATAACTTCTCACCAACAACCAATCGAGGAGTTGATCCAAAACATCCAAGAGAAGCAAGGAGAGATGGCAGCAGCTGACAACCGAACTCTCAAGGAGCTAGCCGCTCCGGACTTGGGTCAACAACCATTATGCATTGAATATGCTAATCTTGAGGTAGCTTTTGAATTAAAATCTGGTTTGATTCACCTTCTCCCAACTTTTCATGGTTTTGCAGGAGAGGATCCAAATAAGCACCTCAAGGAATTCCATGTAGTTTGCTCAAGCATGAGACCAACAGGGGTCACGGAAGAGCAAGTTAAGTTGAGAGCCTTCCCATTCTCTCTAGCTGATTCAGCAAAGGAATGGCTCTACTATCTACCATCCGGGACCATCACTACATGGAATGATTTGAAGAAAGTATTCTTGGAAAGGTATTTCCCAGCATCTAAGGCTGCCAACATTAGGAAAGAGATATGTGGGATTCGGCAATACAACGGAGAGTCCTTATATGAATATTGGGAGAGGTTCAAGAAACTTTGTGCATCATGTCCACACCATCAGATAAGTGAACAACTTCTCATCCAATACTTCTATGAAGGTCTCATGCCCATGGAGAGAAGTATGATAGATGCCGCTAGTGGGGGAACTCTAGTTGATAAGACTCCCAGGGCTGCTAGAACATTAATCTCCAACATGGCAGCCAATTCTCAACAGTTCTCAATGAGACAAGATCCACCACCACAACCCAAGAGAGTTAATGAGGTAAGTATATCATCCCTTGAACAAAAATTTGATAAACTGACTTCTCTTGTTCAACAATTGGCTGTAGGTAAAATACAACAAATAAAGGCTTGTGGCATATGTTCAAACATAGGGCACCAAACTGATATGTGTCCAACACTTCAAGAGGATACCAATGAACATGTGAATGCCATGGGTGGATTTCAGAACCAATCAAGGAAATATGATCCCTACTCAAACACTTACAATCCAGGATGGAGGGATCATCCAAACTTCAATTATGGAGGGAACCAATCACAAACTATTCCTCCACCATTTGACCACAGGCCACCGGGTTTTCAGCAAAGAGTGCAACAACCATACCAAACCCGACAACAACTACCACCCACCCAAAATTCAGGTACTTCTCTTGAAGATCTTGTTAAAGCTCTTTCTACTAATACAATTCAATTTCAACAGGAAACAAAGACAAGTATTCGAAATTTGGAGACTCAAATAGGGCAATTGGCAACAACCATGAGTCAAATGCAAGCAAGGGATTCTGGGAAATTACCTTCCCAAACCATAGTGAATCCAAGAGAGAATGCCAATGCTATAAATTTAAGAAGTGGGAAACAGCTAGAGAAACCACAAAATGATAGTGCTCAAGGGGAGAACAATACCATGGCATCCTCTTCACATCCCAACGAGCCACTAAAAAAGGTAATTCCTAAACCATCCTTTCCTTCTTATATAACTCCTCCACCTTTTCCTAGCAGGTTAGCAAAGTCCAAGAAGGAGGAGCAAGAGAAGGAAATTTTGGAAACCTTCCGGAAAGTAGAGGTGAACATTCCTTTACTAGATGCTATCAAGCAAGTGCCAAGATATGCCAAGTTCCTAAAAGAGTTGTGCACATCTAAACGGAAGTTGAAATGGAATGAAAAGGTAAGTGTAGGGGAGAATGTGTCAGCTGTTCTTCAAAAGAAACTCCCACCTAAATGCAAGGATCCAGGTATGTTTACCATTCCTTGTAAGATAGGCAACACCAGGTTTGAGCGTGCTATGCTAGATCTAGGGGCATCTATTAATGTCATGCCATATTCAATTTATGCTTCATTAAATCTAGGACCATTAGAGGAAACCGGTGTTATAATACAACTTGCTGACCGTTCTAACACTTATCCAAGAGGAGTTGTAGAAGACGTTCTTGTACAGGTTAATGAATTGGTTTTTCCCGCTGACTTTTATGTTATTGAGATGGAAGATGAGATGTCTTCTAATCCCACACCTATTCTATTAGGGAGACCATTCTTGAAAACAGCAAGAACTAAAATAGATGTACATGATGGCACTTTAACTATGGAATTTGATGGTGAAATAATTCGCTTTAACATTTTTGAGGCCATGAGATATCCTAGTGATGTGCATTCTGTTTTTAATATTGATATAATTGACTCACTAGTGCAGCAAGCTTATGAGCTAGATGGTGAAGATAGTGTAGAAATAGTCCTTAGCAACCATCTCGGAATGGGGAATGCTAAACTAGCCTTGAGTGACCAGGTGGAAGGGGCACTAGAATCTTTACACTCGCTGCAACCTAAAGATGCAAGGTTTGATGTTTCATTTATTGATTTGCCTTTATCTAATGAGAAACTTCTACCTTCCATTTTGCAGGCACCAACTTTAGAGTTGAAACCACTACCGAACCACTTGAAATATTTGTTCTTAGGGGAAAAGGACACACTACCTGTCATCATTGCCAAAGAGCTCACACCTTTGCAAGAAGAGCGACTTATCCGGGTGCTTAGAGAGCATAAAACAGCAATTGGTTGGACAATTGCCGATATCAAGGGAATAAGCCCATCCATGTGCATGCACAGGATTTTGTTAGAGGAAGGGTCTAAACCAACAAGAGAAGCACAAAGGAGATTGAACCCTCCTATGATGGAGGTTGTGAAAAAGGAGATACTGAAGCTCCTAGATGTTGGAGTGATCTATCCTATCTCGGATAGCAAATGGGTGAGCCCAGTCCAAGTGGTTCCAAAGAAATCAGGTGTAACGGTGGTAACAAATAATGAGAATGAACTTGTTCCTACTAGGATTCAAACAGGATGGCGAGTTTGTATTGATTATCGTAAACTTAATTCCACAACTCGCAAAGACCACTTTCCTTTACCTTTTATTGATCAAATGCTTGAAAGGTTAGCTGGCCATTCTCATTATTATTTTCTTGATGGTTTTTCAGGTTATAATCAGATAGCCATTGCTCCGGAGGACCAAGAGAAAACAACATTCACATGTCCATTTGGTACTTTTGCATACCGGCGTATGCCATTTGGTCTTTGTAATGCACCAGCTACATTCCAAAGGTGTATGGTTAGCATATTTTCAGATTATGTAGAGAACATCATAGAAGTGTTTATGGATGATTTTAGTGTCTATGGTGATTCTTTTGATAGATGTCTAGAGAACCTTACACTTGTACTTGAAAGATGCATGGAAACTAACCTTGTTTTGAATTGGGAAAAATGTCACTTTATGGTAGAACAAGGAATAGTTTTGGGTCATGTTATTTCTTCTAGAGGGATGGAGGTTGATAAATCTAAAATAGATATTATGCATTCTTTACCACCTCCCACAAATGTGAGAGAGGTTCGTTCTTTTCTTGGACATGCAGGTTTCTATAGGAGATTTATCAAAGACTTCTCAAAGATCACATTACCTCTTTGCAAGCTACTACAAAAAGATGTGGTTTTCCACTTTGATGATAAATGCAAAGAGGCGTTTGAAACATTGAAGGGACTCTTGACATCAGCTCCTATCATGCAACCACCAGATTGGAATATACCTTTTGAAATCATGTGTGATGCTAGTGACTATGCCATTGGAGCTGTTTTGGGCCAACGGGTTGGCAAAGCCTCACATGCCATTTATTATGCCTCACGAACTCTTAATGATGCTCAATTGAACTATTCCACTACTGAAAAAGAACTTTTGGCTGTTGTATTTGCTTTAGAAAAATTTCGATCTTATTTAATTGGTACTAAAGTAATTGTATTTTCTGACCATGCAGCCCTTAGGTACTTACTCACTAAGAAGGAGGCCAAACCAAGGTTGATCAGATGGATACTTCTCTTACAAGAGTTTGATTTGGAGATAAAAGATAAGAGAGGTAGTGACAACTTGGTTGCGGACCATCTTAGCCGTTTAGTTCATGAAGATGATGCACTACCCTTGAATGAGAACTTTCCGGATGAGCAACTTCTTTTTATAAGAACAACAACTCCTTGGTATGCTGATATTGTTAATTACTTAGTTACCAAGAAGTTGCCACAAGAGTTGACACAAGCTCAAAGAAATAAGATCAAGAGTGATGCCAAATACTACATATGGGATGATCCTTACCTTTGGAAGCATTGCTCCGATCAGATTATAAGAAGGTGTGTACTCGAAACTGAATTTCAATCTATTCTCACCTTTTGTCACTCTTATGCATGTGGAGGACACTTTGGATCCAAAAGAACAGCCATGAAAGTTCTTGATTCTGGATTTTATTGGCCTACCATATTCAAAGATGCATACCTCTTTTGCAAGTCATGTGATCGTTGCCAAAGAACTGGTAACTTAGGTGCTAGAAATCAAATGCCTCAAACTCCAATACTTATTGTTGAAATTTTTTATGTATGGGGCATGGATTTCATGGGACCTTTTCCTCCTTCTTTTGGTAATCTTTATATTTTACTTGCCGTTGATTATGTTTCAAAGTGGGTGGAAGCAAAATCCACTAGGACTAATGACTCTAAAGTTGTTTCAGATTTTGTCAAAACTAACATCTTTGCTAGGTTTGGAACGCCAAAGGCTATAATCAGCGATAGAGGTACTCACTTTTGCAATAGGACTATGGAAGCACTTTTGAGGAAGTATAACATCACACACAAGGTCTCCACCTCATATCATCCTCAAACTAGTGGGCAAGCTGAAGTGTCAAACCGAGAAGTTAAGTCCATCCTTGAAAAGACAGTTAATCCAAATAGGAAGGATTGGAGTTCACGACTTGATGATGCACTTTGGGCTTATAGGACAGCATATAAGACACCCATTGGTATGTCTCCTTATCGACTTGTTTATGGTAAGCCTTGTCATCTTCCGGTTGAATTGGAACATAAATCATATTGGGCTATCAAACAATGCAACATGGAGATGGATGAGATAGGAAAGAAAAGAAAACTTGACCTACAAGAATTAGAGGAGATAAGGAATGATGCCTATCAGAATTCTAGGATTTACAAGGAAAAAACTAAGGCATTCCATGACAAGATGATATCAAGAAAAGAATTTGTTGTTGGACAAAAAGTTCTTCTCTTCCATTCACGCCTTAAGTTATATCCAGGTAAGTTACGTTCTCGTTGGGTTGGACCTTTTGTTATTACTAATGTATTTACTCATGGTGCAGTTGAAATCCAAAGCCCGAAAACAGATAAGGCATTCAAAGTGAATGGTCATAGATTGAAGCCTTACTATGAGAACTTTCCAATACAAGATGTGGAGGAGTTTCCACTTTTTGAGCCAAAGTATGTTGAATAATAATGGCATGGGTTGATAACTCGTATAATTATATAGTTTTTAGTTATGTTTTATTATTGTTTTGTGTCAAATACGAGTTATTATTGTTTAGTCTAATTGTGTTTATGATCTTTTATATTTTTATGTAATTTGGTGTTTTTCACAAGTTTCTTTGAGTGATTTCAGATTACTAGAATTAAGGGCAAATCCAGTTCAGTTCCAGTTCCGACACCTTTTGCCATATCAGCTATATCTCGAGTTTCACTGAAGCAATAAGGCTGAACTTTGTATCCCTGCAAAGCTAAGAGGCTTATCTATCTTTTTCATGTTTTACACTTCTTGAAACGGAGTCGTTTTCCCTAGCGAAATCGACCATCAAGTTGGCTGATGTGCAATGACGTCTGTTCTGCACCGTTTTGGTATTTTGACCATATCTTCCGATCCACGTGCGCAAATGATCTGATTCCAACGGCTATGGATCCGTAACTGATAGGGGTATATTTTTCTAGAAGACCATTTTATCAGATCGAGCCTCCAACATTGACAAAATCGACCATCAAGCTGGCTGATCAGAATTATCATACAATATGACGAAAATTGTTAGAAAAATGCACCCACCTATTATACCTACCTTTGAAATTTGTAAAGCTTGTATCTTGTCATTTAGCCCTCCAAAATGTGTATAAATAGAGGGCCTTGGATGAGTATTGGGATACATTATACATTGGTAGGATATTAGCCTTTGTAGTAAAATTCTCTAAGTTTTCTTCTTCTTTCCTTTCTCTAGTTTTCTTTTTTATTTACTTATGCTTCTTACATTTCTTTTCATTTTATTCATATCTAGTATGTGTTGCTAATCATATTGTTGAGGTGATGAGGTGAAGCTCTTGGTAAATGCTAAGGTTAGTCTCTTAAACATGAGCTAAAATGAATCATCATTTATAAACACTAGTATAGATAATATTTTCTTTTGGTTTAAAATCATACTTGCAAAGTAGAGATCTTGATTCATTATTGACAATGAAAATGGCACAGTAAATGCTTGGTTTCATAACCTTGATTTGTTGTAGACATATACCTTGGCATAAGGAATGCTTGGACTCTTTTTATGAGTTTTGAGGACACCAAATGAACATAATATCATATGCTATGGACGTTGGACTGAATTGCTAAACCTTCCGATTGGAACCTCCCTTATGTGTGGATTTCAATTGTGTAATAAAACAAGATTAATCTTAGCATAACACCAAGAGTGGATTCTCTAACCTCAACATCCTTTCTTATTGTTTTTTATATCTTGTTTAATTGTTTTTATGTTATTTTGTTTATTTTGTTCTCTAATATCTTGTTTATCTTATTTTGTTGTTGATTCCCTAATATCTTGTTTACTTTCTTTGTCTTATATATTTATAAACTTATACTTATTAATACGCTTCCCTGTGGTTCGACCTCGGACACCCGAGAATTTATTACTTGAACATAACCTGCACTTGGGTTTACAACTCTTAATTGAGTTTCCATCAAGTTTTTGGCGCCGTTGCCGGGGAAGCAATACTAAGTATATAAGTTTATAAGTATATTTATTTTTATTGGCTGGTTATACCGCCTAATTTATAAGTATATTTATTTTTATTGGCTGGTTATACCGCCTAATTTGTATATATTTATTTTTATTGGCTGGTTATACCGCCTAATTTTGTTTATTAACTTTGTTTTATGCTTGTTTGGCGACGTGATTTTAGATCTCGTCGTTTAGTTAGATTTTATTGTGAAACTTTTTCAGGTAATCTTTCTAATACAACTCCTACCATGGCTGACAATGAAAGTGTTCATGCTGAAGATGAGAACAGACAAGTACGCACCATGCGTGACTACTTGCAACCAACTCGAAGCTCATCACCCTCTTGTTTTATTTTTCCTCTCAATGCAAACAACTTTCGTTTTAAACCAGGTATGATAGCTTTGCTTCCAAATTTCCATGGGTTAGAATCGGAAAGTGCTTACTCGTTTCTAAAAGACTTCGAAAATGTATGTGTCACCTTTAATGACCAACAATGTACAAATGAAATTGTCAAGCTAAAATTATTTCCTTTTTCTTTAAAAGATAAAGCAAAAATTTGGCTTCATAATTTAAAACCAAGGTCAATTGGCACATGGCAAGAATTACAAACTGAGTTTCTAAAGAAATTTTTCCCAGCACATAAAACTACTGCTTTGAAAAGACAGATTCAAAATTTCAATCAAAATCAAAATGAAGCATTTTTTCAGTGCTGGGAGCGTTTTAAAGATTTGTTAAGTTCTTGTCCACATCATGGTTTTGAAAAATGGCGTCTTATTAGTTTCTTTTATGAAAGTTTAACTCCCGAAACTAAACAATTTGTTGAAACAATGTGTAACGGTGAGTTTCTAGAAAAAGAACCTGAAGAAGCCTTTGACTACCTAGACCATTTGGCAGATAACTCTCAAGCCTGGCACACAGATAATTCCTCTGAAAGTTCCAATAGATCTAATCTTTTTTCTAACAGAGGTAAATATCATTTTAGTCAAGAAGATGAGATAAAAGCTAAAGTAGCTAATTTGGCTAGAAAGATTGAAGCCATGGAACTTAGAGAAGTAAAAGAAGTCAAAACGGTTAAAAATGAAGAAAGTTGTGGAATTTGTGAAATCATGGGACACCCCACTTCTGAATGTCCAAACATTCCCATTCTTAAAGAAGCGTTGCATGATCAAGTAAATTCCATAAACACATTTAAAAAGCCTTTTCCTTCTCCTTACTCTGAAACGTATAACCCTGAATGGAGAAATCATCCCAACTTCAGTTGGCGGAATAATAATCATGTTCAGGTACCACAATCTCAAAAGCCGGGCAACACTTTTTCCTATCAACCTTCACGTGTACAAACCTTGGAAGAGACATTGCAAGCATTCATGCAAACACAAGCAAATGTGAATAGCCGGACTTCACAGGACATCAATGAGATCAAAAACACCTTGTCCACATTGACAGCTTCATTACGCACTCAAGAAAAAGGTAAGTTTCCTGCTCAACCTCAGCCTAACCCTTCTACTCAATGTCTTGTTTCTTGCTCCAATGAAACTCAACAGGAAAATGCCAGTTCTATCACAACTCTTCGAAGTGGAAAGGCAATTGACAAAAACATTCCATCAAAAGACCAAGATCCTTCTTCCCCTCCGAAAAGTAATGGTAAGGATGATGGTAAGTCTGAACTTCTTGAAAATTTGGACAAAGAAAAAGGTATGCATCCTGCTCCTTTTCCTCAAAGGTTACAAACAATAAAGAATTTGAATCAAAATGCAGAAATTTATGAACTTTTCAAACAAGTTAAGATTAACATTCCTTTATTAGATGCAATCAAACAAGTTCCATCTTATGCTAAATTTTTGAAGGACATGTGCACAGTTAAAAGGAAACATAATGTACAAAAGAAAGCATTTTTGACGGAAAGTGTGAGCTCAATCATTCAGCACCTTACTCCACCAAAAGTCAAAGATCCTGGATGTCCAACAATCTCATGCATCATTGGAAACACTAGAATAGAACGTGCATTGCTTGATCTTGGTGCTAGTGTTAATCTTTTGCCTTTTTCTGTTTATCAACAGTTAGGTTTAGGTGAACTCAAGGAAACACCTGTTACACTTCAACTAGCTGATCGTTCTGTAAAAATTCCTCGAAGGATAGTTGAAGATGTTTTGGTTCAAATTGATAATTTTTACTTCCCTGTTGATTTTATTGTTTTGGACACACATCCTGTTTCAAATCCAAATGTTCAAATTCCTGTTATATTAGGCCGTCCATTTCTTGCAACTTCTAATGCTCTGATAAATTGCAGGAATGGTATGTTGAACATTTCTTTTGGAAATATGACTTTAGAATTAAATGTGTTCAACATTTGCAAGCAACCTGGTGATAATTCAGAAGTACATGAAGTGGATTTCATTGAAGAACTTGTTCATGAACATCTCACCACTACCACATTCCATGATCCTTTAGAAGCTTATTTAATTGAATATGAGTTTGATAATGCTTCAGAAATTTCACACACTGATTCTTTGTTAAAATCTTTTCAGGATAAGCATTGTTGGAAACAAAAGTTTGAGGAACTTCCATCACTTACAAATGTCACTGTACCATCAACTATTGAACCACCCAAGCTGGAGTTAAAACCATTGCCATCCGAGCTAAAATATTCCTTTTTGGGTGAGAGTGAAACTTTTCCAGTCATAATTTCTTCACATCTTGATGAACTACAAGAAGGTAAGTTGTTACAACTTTTGAAGATGCACAAAAATGCATTAGGATGGACCTTAGCTGACATAAAGGGAATAAGCCCATTAATCTGCACACATAATATTTATTTAGAGGAAAATGCTAAACCCTCTAGACAAATGCAACGAAGGCTTAATCCTAATATGAAAGAAGTAGTGAGAAATGAAGTCATTAAACTTCTAGATAATGGAATCATTTATCCTATCTCTGATAGCAAATGGGTAAGTCCTACTCAAGTCGTACCTAAGAAATCTGGAGTTACTGTAGTTAAAAATGAAAACAATGAATTAATTCCAGCTAGGACTGTTACTGGTTGGCGCATGTGCATTGACTATAGGAAACTTAACTCAGTGACGAGGAAAGATCATTTCCCTTTGCCTTTCATGGATCAAATCTTAGAAAGAGTTGCAGGGCATGAGTTTTATTGTTTTCTAGATGGATATTCTGGGTATAATCAAATTGCCATTGCACTTGAGGACCAAGAGAAAACCACTTTTACATGTCCTTTTGGTACTTTTGCATATCGTAGAATGCCATTTGGATTATGTAACGCCCCTGCCACATTTCAAAGATGCATGCTTAGCATTTTTAGTGACATGATTGAACGTAATCTTGAGATTTTCATGGATGATTTTTCTGTTTCTGGTGATTCATTTGATGATTGCTTAGCCAATTTGAAAAATGTATTGATTAGGTGTGAAGAAAAAAATCTTGTTCTTAATTGGGAAAAATGTCATTTCATGGTCACTAAAGGTATTGTACTAGGTCACATTGTTTCTGCAAAAGGGATTGAGGTAGACAAGTCAAAACTTGAATTGATTGCTAATCTACCCACACCAAAGACAGTAAAGGACATTAGGTCATTCTTGGGACATGCAGGTTTTTATAGAAGATTCATAAAAGATTTTAGCACGATATCTAAACCTCTATGTAATCTTTTAATGAAAGACACTGCATTTGAATGGACTAAAGATTGTGAAGATGCTTTTAAAAAACTCAAAAATATGCTCACTACTGCTCCTATTATGAGATCTCCTGATTGGTCCTTACCATTTGAAATAATGTGTGATGCTAGTGACTATGCTGTTGGTGCTGTGTTAGGACAAAGGAAAGATAATAAACCACATGTAATTTACTATGCAAGTAAAACTTTAAATAGAGCCCAAATGAATTATTCCACTACAGAAAAGGAATTACTTGCAGTTGTTTTTGCATTGGATAAATTCAGATCTTACCTTGTTGGATCATCAATTGTTGTCTTTAGTGATCATGCAGCTTTAAAATATCTTCTCTCTAAGAAGGATGCAAAACCTAGGTTGCTGAGGTGGATCCTTTTGCTGCAAGAATTTGACATCACCATTCGAGATAAAAAAGGAGTAGAAAATGTGGTGGCTGATCATTTATCAAGACTTGTTTGTGATGAATCTTTTGGAACCTCACCAATAAATGATACTTTTCCTGATGAACAACTTCTAATTGTCTCCACGACACCTTGGTTTGCTGACATTGCTAATTTTCTTGCTACAGGAAAAATTCCTTCTCAATGGAGCACACAAGATAAAAGGAAGTTTCTGAATGAGGTAAAGAAGTTCTATTGGGATGACCCTTACTTGTTCAAATATTGTCCTGATCAGATTTTTCGAAGATGCATTCCCGACAATGAGGTAAGTAGTGTAATTAAGTTTTGTCATTCCGAGGCATGTGGTGGTCATTTTTCATCAAAGAAAACTGCTGCAAAAATTTTACAGTGTGGATTTTACTGGCCAACTTTGTTCAAAGATGCACATAATTTTTGCAAGTCATGTGAAAGTTGTCAAAAATTAGGTTCCATTTCGAAAAGAAACATGATGCCTTTGAACCCAATTCTTGTAATTGAAATTTTTGACTGTTGGGGTATTGATTTCATGGGACCATTTCCACCATCTTTTGGTTTCTTATACATTTTAGTTGCAATAGATTATGTTTCAAAGTGGATAGAGGCAATTCCATGTCGAAATAATGATCACAAAACAGTGATTAAATTTTTAAAAGAAAATATTTTGAGTCGATTTGGAATTCCTCGATCTATCATAAGCGATGGGGGAACACATTTTTGCAACAAGGTTTTTGAAACATTAATGAAGAAATATGCCATTACACACAAAGTTGCAACCCCTTATCACCCGCAGACAAATGGACAGGTAGAATTAGCAAATAGGGAGATTAAACAAATTTTGGAAAAGACAGTTAATCCAAATCGCAAAGATTGGTCTCTTAGACTTAACGATGCATTATGGGCCTATCGAACAGCTTTTAAAACAGCATTGGGCATGTCTCCTTATAGGCTAGTTTATGGAAAACCTTGTCATTTACCTGTGGAACTTGAGCATAAAGCATATTGGGCCATTAAAATGTTCAACTCAAACCTTGATGACGCTTCTAATTTACGAAAATTACAAATAAATGAACTTGAGGAACTCAGAAATGATGCATATGAGAATTCTAAAATTCATAAAGAAAGAACTAAAGCCTTTTATGACAAGTTAATTTCAAGAAAAACATTTAATGTTGGGCAAAAAGTTCTACTTTATAATTCTAGACTTCACATATTTCCTGGTAAGTTGAGATCAAGATGGACTGGCCCATTTGTGGTTAAGCATGTGTATCATTATGGAGCAGTTGACATTGAGAATCCTAAAAATGGTAACGTATTCAAGGTAAATGGACAAAGACTCAAACTCTTTTTGGAAAATCATGTTACTCAAGAAGAGGTTGTTTTTCTTTCTGATCCTTGTTTTGAAAATAACTAGATGTAAATATAATTTTTTTTTAACCCCGGTTAAATGGCGGATAACGGTACTCCGTGATTATTTAAGTCGGTTCCATCAGCTACCCACAAAACTGATATTGTATATAAATTTCTCTTTCATTTTATTTTATTTCATTTTTTTTTTCAGGATGGATGATATTCTCAAAAGATTGCAGAAACGATTTCATCCTTTTCCTCGGAATATTTTACTGAAGCTTTACCAAGTTCGATTAGAAAGATTAAGAATGCTTATGAACAAAGGGATTCCTGAAGACATACGTTGGATAATTGAAGCCAAGGTACGTGAAGATGAATATCTTCCTGTTTTGCATTTACCAGGTACAGGTAGAAGCACTTATGCAAAGAAGCGACGAGCAAAGCGCATGAGTTCAAATTGCCACAAGTGTGCACGATGGACGTGTAACGGTAAATGTCGTTCTATTGGGATTCCGTCCTCTAATCGAGATGATAAAATTGAATTCATTAAGGATGGACTGAGTAAGGAGAATTTGGGTAATATCCAACTTTCTCTTGAGACGCATCCTAGTGGAGACGTACAAAGAGAAATTCTTGATTTATGGCCGCAATTCCAAAGGGAATGGCAACATCTTGGGAATCTGATGATAAAAGACCCTGTTTGCCAGCTTGTAAGAAAACTGGATGGGAAGCATATCCTCGACTCATAGAAGGCGTTTAAGCCGTTTCTGGACGTAAAACCAGAGGAAGATGCCAAATACACTTTCGGCGACATTATTACTTTTGACTTTTACGGTTGATTTTTCTTCTCTTTTTGATTTTCTTCCTGAAATCATGCAAAAATCTTTTGTTAGGTTAACATTTTCTTCTGACAGGTCAAATACACTTTCGGCGACATTATTACTCTTGTCTGATTCACTACTCAGTCCTCTATATATTACACCATGTACTCATTCTCTTTCAGGCACTCGAAAAAGAAAAAAAAATGGAAAGCACTTCGTCCCAGCGCATTAAAAAAATTTGTGTCTTTGGAGGTGCTTATCCAGGGAAAAATAACATATTCGCTGATGAAGCCATAAGAGTTGGAGTAATACTTGCCCAACAAAAGATCCACTTGATTTATGGAGGCGGTAGTACGGGTTTAATGGGAGCAGTCGCTACAGCAGCACACGCCGGAGGAAGTCCAGTTCTAGGAATCGTGCCAAAACTATTCACAGATTTTTGTGGACCTACCGTGGGTAAGGAAATACAAGTCTGGAGTATCCCTGAACGGATAACAATCATGTACCATTCTGCCGATGCATTCATTGCTTTACCAGGAGGTCTAGGTACATTGGAAGAAATAGCTTGCGTGGCTTCTTGGTCATCTTTGGTCACAAATAAGAAACCCATTGGTTTGCTTAATATTAATGGTTATTTTAGTAATTTACTTTCATATTTAGATAATGCTGTGGATAATGGATTCATGTTTTCAGAGGCAAGGAGAACCATAATTTCTGCTACAACCATTGAAGATTTACTCAAAAAGCTACAAGCTTATGAGTGTTTATCTGCTACGGTTGTTTCGCAAACGCTCGGAAAAAGAAAAAGAGATATGGACGAGCAAGGAGTGGATTGCACTTTGTCTTTGTGACATTATCTAACATTTTGCTTGTTGTGTCTCAGTTATAATAAGTGGTTAGCAACCTCTGCAGGTAATATCTCCTAAATTCTACCTTTAAAATTTGACATTGGGGACAATGTCATATTTTAGTAGGGGGTAAGGGACATATTTTGCTTTAAAAAAAAAAAAAAAATTGTTGTGTTTTAAGACATTTAGAAGTATTCATTCTGAACAAGGTCTGAGTAAGGGAGACTTGAGACATACCTTGTCAGTTTGATTTAATCTTCTTCTTAAAAAAAAAACAAAAAAACAAAAAACAAAAAAACAAAAAAACAAAAAAACAAAAAAACAAAAAAAAACAAAAAAAAAAAGCATGTTTAGACTTAGTGTGTTTTTTTTAGTTACTTTCAATACAATGATGAGATATGAATTGCATAAGTCTAAAACAGATTTATTAGTGAGAAGATTTTCATGAGAATTGAGCTTGATGTCAACCTTTTTATGAGCCAATGTTAATATGATATGTTGATTGAGAAAGAAGCATGTTTAGACTTAATCTGACTTGTATAATCATCTTTGTGAGTTTTTGAGCCTATAATGATTGATGCATTATACAAATCAATCTAATTTCTTTCTTGAGTGCTCTTATGATTACATGATTCTCTAGAACTTGCTTTAAACCGTTTGAGACTATATTGATACATGTGACAACATGAATATGATAGAGGCATTAGGATTATAACCAGAGCCAAACAGCCATCCATTATTAATGTTCTAAGAGAACATCCCCACTAGTGAGCCAATTTGAGCCTACATTAAATATGATGTTTTATTGGTAACCACAACTTACACCTAGCCTAAATATACTTATATCCTTACCCTTGTTCTAAAGATGAATTTTATATTTTGAGACATATTGCAAAAAAACAAGGGATATTTTTAGTTGAAAATTTGGGTTAGAAACAAAAGATAAGTGTGGGGGAAGAAAAGAAAAGAAAAAGTCAAGAGAAAAAGAAAGGGATCATTGTCAAATACATTCCCATATTAAAAAAAAAAAAAAAAAATCTTCTCTTGAACTTCTAGAAAAAGATGTTACAAAGTTGGTTAGAATGATGCAAAGGCTCAACATGAATATTTAGCCTATGTTATTATGTGCTTTATAAGAGTTTTGAGAAGTTTTATTTGTATGATCTTATTATGTCTCTAAAATCTATGAACTCTTTGGAACCTTTGTGATATCTTTATCCTTTTGTTCTTTAACCACATTATAACCCTTTGGCCCCATTACAACCTTGAATAAAGACCTCTTGATTTATGAAGTTGTATGATCTAAATAGTGGAGAATAGGTGGACAAGCAAGCATATGGTAGAAGTGTTTTCATGAGATTGATTGAGTGTAAACACTTTACCACTACTTTAAAGAGTGAAAATCAAGAGAGTATCCCATGTGAGAAGTTGAGATTAAGTTTGAATATACACTATTTTGATTGAAATATGTTATGTTATTATTGGCTTAACTCAAACTATTTACATTCAAGCAAAATTTTTGTGAAATTCTTTAAGCTATTGATTAGTTTTTAAGACTTGTCCAATGATTATCTCTAATTTATATTGGAAGGATTAGTTATAATTATTATTTTTAGTTTTTCTTATGTCTTCAATGTTTGTGGGTATCGTCCTAGTAAACCCTCACGAGACTAAACTCGTCCACTAGGGACACCTAGGGGTTTAAAGGCTTGTGTCACATGCTAAGTGCCACCGTGATTTCCTACGAAAATGGATTAGATTAGATTTTCTTATTTTATTTTTATTGAGTCGTTGCTAGGGACTAGCAACAATCTAAGTATGGGGGTGTGATAACTCGTATAATTATATAGTTTTTAGTTATGTTTTATTATTGTTTTGTGTCAAATACGAGTTATTATTGTTTAGTCTAATTGTGTTTATGATCTTTTATATTTTTATGTAATTTGGTGTTTTTCACAAGTTTCTTTGAGTGATTTCAGATTACTAGAATTAAGGGCAAATCCAGTTCAGTTCCAGTTCCGACAGCTTTTGCCATATCAGCTATATCTCGAGTTTCACTGAAGCAATAAGGCTGAACTTTGTATCCCTGCAAAGCTAAGAGGCTTATCTATCTTTTTCATGTTTTACACTTCTTGAAACGGAGTCGTTTTCCCTAGCGAAATCGACCATCAAGTTGGCTGATGTGCAATGACGTCTGTTCTGCACCGTTTTGGTATTTTGACCATATCTTCCGATCCACGTGCGCAAATGATCTGATTCCAACGGCTATGGATCCGTAACTGATAGGGGTATATGTTTCTAGAAGACCATTTTATCAGATCGAGCCTCCAACATTGACAAAATCGACCATCAAGCTGGCTGATCAGAATTATCATACAATATGACGAAAATTGTTAGAAAAATGCACCCACCTATTATACCTACCTTTGAAATTTGTAAAGCTTGTATCTTGTCATTTAGCCCTCCAAAATGTGTATAAATAGAGGGCCTTGGATGAGTATTGGGATACATTATACATTGGTAGGATATTAGCCTTTGTAGTAAAATTCTCTAAGTTTTCTTCTTCTTTCCTTTCTCTAGTTTTCTTTTTTATTTACTTATGCTTCTTACATTTCTTTTCATTTTATTCATATCTAGTATGTGTTGCTAATCATATTGTTGAGGTGATGAGGTGAAGCTCTTGGTAAATGCTAAGGTTAGTCTCTTAAACATGAGCTAAAATGAATCATCATTTATAAACACTAGTATAGATAATATTTTCTTTTGGTTTAAAATCATACTTGCAAAGTAGAGATCTTGATTCATTATTGACAATGAAAATGGCACAGTAAATGCTTGGTTTCATAACCTTGATTTGTTGTAGACATATACCTTGGCATAAGGAATGCTTGGACTCTTTTTATGAGTTTTGAGGACACCAAATGAACATAATATCATATGCTATGGACGTTGGACTGAATTGCTAAACCTTCCGATTGGAACCTCCCTTATGTGTGGATTTCAATTGTGTAATAAAACAAGATTAATCTTAGCATAACACCAAGAGTGGATTCTCTAACCTCAACATCCTTTCTTATTGTTTTTTATATCTTGTTTAATTGTTTTTATGTTATTTTGTTTATTTTGTTCTCTAATATCTTGTTTATCTTATTTTGTTGTTGATTCCCTAATATCTTGTTTACTTTCTTTGTCTTATATATTTATAAACTTATACTTATTAATACGCTTCCCTGTGGTTCGACCTCGGACACCCGAGAATTTATTACTTGAACATAACCTGCACTTGGGTTTACAACTCTTAATTGAGTTTCCATCATGGGTCTAAGTCAAGCTGAGGACAATAAACCAAGCGCTTCTTGGAGAGGCAACCCAAAAGGATGAAGAGCATCTATTATATCAGATTTGCATATTCCTTACTCTCCATCATTCTATCTTTTATTGTTTTTCTTTTCTTTTGTTTAATAGTTCTTTTCTCTTACATATAATTCTTGCATTGGGGGATAATAGCATTACATTGAGGACAATGTAAAAATTATGTGTGGGGGGAAGAATTTAGGATTTTATTTAGAGTGTTTTGTTTTTGAGTCTTTTTATGTTGTTTTTCTTTTTGATCCTTGTTTTGAAAATAACTAGATGTAAATATAATTTTTAATTTTTTTTAACCCCGGTTAAATGGCGGATAACGGTACTCCGTGATTATTTAAATCGGTTCCATCAGCTACCCACAAAACTGATATTGTATATAAATTTCTCTTTCAATTTCTCTTTCATTTTTTTTTTCAGGATGGATGATATTCTCACAAGATTGCAGAAACGATTTCCTCCTTTTCCTCGAAATATTTTACTGAAGCTTTACCAAGTTCGACTTGAAAGATTAAGAATGCTTATGCACAAAGGGATTCCTGACGACATACGTTGGATAATTGAAGCCAAGGTACGTGAAGATGAATATCTTCCTGTTTTGCATTTACCAGGTACAGGTAGAAGCACTTTTGCAAAGAAGCGACGAGCAAAGCGCATGAGTTCAAATTGCCACAAATGTGCACGATGGACGTGTAACGGTAAATGTCGTTCTATTGGGATTCCGTCCTCTAATCGAGATGATAAAATTGAATTCATTAAGGATGGACTGAGTAAGGAGAATTTGGGTAATATCCAACTTTCTCTTGAGACGCATCCTAGTGGAGACGTACAAAGAGAAATTCTTGGTTTATGGCCGCAATTCCAAAGGGAATGGCAACATCTTGGGAATCTGATGTTAAAAGACCCTGTTTGCCAGCTTGTAAGAAAACTGGATGGGAAGCATATCCTCGACTCATAGAAGGCGTTTAAGCCGTTTCTGGACGTAAAACCAGAGGAAGATGTGAGCCACAATCACAACTACAATAAATGACTTCTCAGCTTTTGGTTTGATTTGCAATAACTTCATTTCGGTTTAATTTACGTGTTGTTCGATTTGTGTAATTATTCTCATTTTTTTTATTTGTCTTTTACGGTTGATTTTTCTTCTCTTTTTGATTTTCTTCCTGAAATCACGCAAAAATCTTTTGTTAGGTTAACATTTTCTTCTGACAGGTCAGATACACTTTCGGCGACATTATTAATCTTGTCTGATTCACTACTGAGTCCTCTATATATTACACCATGTACTCATTCTCTTTCAGGCACTCGAAAAAAAAAAATGGAAAGTACTTCGTCCCAGCGCATTAAAAAAATTTGTGTCTTTGGAGGTGCTTATCCAGGGAAAAATAACATATTTGCTGATGAAGCCATAAGAGTTGGAGTAATACTTGCCCAACAAAAGATCCAGTTGATTTATGGAGGTGGTAGTACGGGTTTAATGGGAGCAGTCGCTACAGCAGCACACGCCGGAGGAAGTCCAGTTCTAGGAATCGTGCCAAAACTATTCACAGATTTTTGTGGACCTACCTTGGGTAAGGAAATACAACTCTGGAGTATCCCTGAATGGATAACAATCATGTACCATTCTGCCGATGCATTCATTGCTTTACCAGGAGGTCTGGGTACATTGGAAGAAATAGCTTGCGTGGCTTCTTGGTCATCTTTGGTCACAAATAAGAAACCCATTGGTTTGCTTAATATTAATGGTTATTTTAGTAATTTGCTTTCATATTTAGATAATGCTGTGGATAATGGATTCATGTTTTCAGAGGCAAGGAGAACCATAATTTTTGCTACAACCATTGAAGATTTACTCAAAAAGCTCCAAGCTTATGAGTATTTATCTGCTACGGTTGTTTCGCAAACGCTCGGAAAAAGAAAAAGAGATATGGACGAGCAAGGAGTGGATTGCACTTTGTCTTTGTGACATTATCTAACATTTTGTTTGTTGTGTCTCAGTTATAATAAGTGGTTAGCAACCTCTGCAGGTAATATCTCCTAAATCCTACCTTTAAAATTTGACATTGGGGACAATGTCATATTTTAGTATGGGGTAAGGGACGTATTTTGCTAATTTAAAAAAAAAAAAAAATTTGTTGTGTTTAAGCCATTTAGAAGTATTCATTCTGAACAAGGTCTGAGTAAGGGAGACTTGAGACATACCTTGTCAGTTTGATTTCTTATTTTCAAAAAAAAAAAAAAAAGAGTTTGTTGTGTTTTAAGCAATTTAGAAGTATTCATTCTGAACAAGGTCTGAGTAAGGGAGACTTGAGACATACCTTGTCAGTTTGATTTTAATCTTTTTATGTTTACTTGTTAATTTTTGTTTAGTATTTTAGGATTATTTAGGTTGCATGAGTTTGTTTTGTTTTGTTTTGAGTCTAGTTGTTCCTATTCTTATGTTATTAGTTCTTTTCTCTTACACATGATTCTTTCATTTGGGTTAATAGACTTACATTGAGGACAATGTAAGAATTAAGTGTGGGGGGAATGATTTAGGATTTCTTTTATTTTCGTCTACTATTTTTTTTTTTATGAGTCTTTATTATTATTATTTTTAGTGTGTTTTAGTTCCTTTTTAATACAATGATGAGATATGAATTGCATAGGTCTAAACTGGTTACTAGTGAGAAGATTTTCATGAGAATTAAGCTTGATACTAATTTTTATGAGCCAATGTTAATATGATATGTTGATTGAGAAAGAAGCATGTTTAGACTTAAAACTGACTTGTATAATCATCATTGTGAGTTTTTGAGCCTAAAATGATTGATGCATTATACAAATCAATCTAATTTCTTTCTTGAGTGCTCTTATGATTACATGATTCTCTAGAACTTGCTTTAAACCGTTTGAGACTATATTGATACATGTGACAACATGAATATGATAGAGGCATTAGGATTATAACCAGAGCCAAACAGCCATCCCTTATTGATGTCCAAGAGAACACACCCTTAGTGAACCAATTTGAGCCTACATTGAATAAGCTATCTCTTTGGTAACCATAACTTGTCCCTAACCTAAATATACTTATATCTTTACCTTTGTTCCAAAGATGAATTAGCATGATTTGAGACAAGTTGCAAAGACAAGGGATATTTTTTGGTTAGAAACAAGAAATAAGTGTGGGGGGAAAAGAAAAGAAAAGTCAAGAGAAAAAGAAATGGAATACTGGAAAATACATTCCTATGTAAAAAAAAAATATATATATATATATATGAATCATCTCTTGAATTTGTGGAAAAAGAAAAAGATGTTACAAAGTTATTTAGAATGAAGAAAAGGCCCAACATGAATATCCGGCCTAGGTGACTATGTGCTTGTAAAGAGTTTTGAGAAGTTTCTTTGTATAATTTTTTTATGTCTCTAAACTTTATGAACTCTTTGGAACCTTTGTGATATTTTTATCCTTTTGTTCTTCAACCACATTACAAACCCCTTGGCCCCATTACAACCTTGATTAAAGACCTCTTGATTTATGAAGTTGCATGATCTTTTAGTGGAGAATAGGTGGACAAGCAAGCATATGGTAGAAGTGTTTTCATGAGATTGATTGAGTGTAAACACTTTACCACTACTTTAAAGAGTGAAAATCAAGAGAGTATCCCATGTGAGAAGTTGAGATTAAGTTTGAATATGCACTATTTTGATTGAAATATGTTATGTTAATATTGGCTTAACTCAAACTATTTACATTCAAGCAAGATTTTTTGTGAATTTCTTTAAGCTATTGATTAGTTTTTAAGACTTGTCCAATGATTATCTCAAATTTATATTGGAAGGATTAGTTATAATTATTATTTTTAGTTTTTCTTATGTTTTCAATGTTTGTGGGTATCGTTCTAGTAAACCCTCACGAGACTAAACTCGTCCACTAGGGACACCTAGGGGTTTAAAGGCTTGTGTCACATGCTAAGTGCCACCGTGATTTCCTACGAAAGTGGATTAGATTAGATTTTCTTATTTTATTTTTATTGAGTCGTTGCTAGGGACTAGCAACAATCTAAGTGTGGGGGTGTGATAACTCGTATAATTATATAGTTTTTAGTTATGTTTTATTATTGTTTTGTGTCAAATACGAGTTATTATTGTTTAGTCTAATTGTGTTTATGATCTTTTATATTTTTATGTAATTTGGTGTTTTTCACAAGTTTCTTTGAGTGATTTCAGATTACTAGAATTAAGGGCAAATCCAGTTCAGTTCCAGTTCCGACAGCTTTTGCCATATCAGCTATATCTCGAGTTTCACTGAAGCAATAAGGCTGAAATTTTAACCGTGCAAAGTTAAGAGGCATATCTATCTTTTTCATGTTTTACACTTCTTGAAACGGAGTCGTTTTGCCTAGCGAAATCAACCATCAAGTTGGCTGATGTGCAATGACGTCTGTCCTGAGCAGTTTTCGTATTTTGCCCATATCTTCTTCTCCACATCAGCAAATGAGCTGATTCCAACGGCTATGAATCCGTAACTCATAGGGGAACATTTTTCTAGAAGACCATGTGATCAGATCAAGTCTCCAAGATTGAAAAAATCGACCATCAAGTTGGCTGATCAAAATTGTCATACAATATGACGAAAATTATTAGAAAAATGCACCCACCTATTATACCTACCTTTGAAATTTGTAAAGCTTGTCTCTTGTCATTTAGCCCTCCAAAATGTGTATAAATAGAGGGCCTTGGATGATTGTAGAGGATCATATTGGAGATTGGTAGGATATTAGCCATTTTAACAAAATTCTCTAAGTTTTCTTCTTCTTTCTTTTCTCTAGTTTTCTTTTTCTTTAGAAAGAGCAAGAGGTTGGATAATTAATATTCTTCTTCTTCTTCTTTCTTTCTTTTATTTTCTTCTTAGATTCTATTTAATTTTATGTTTATAATGCCTATTCTAGGCTAAACTTCTATTTGGTTAAGGGTGATTTCAAAGCCCTAGACATGTTTTGTGATTGATTTTCAGATTCTATCTATCATTAATTTTCTATCAAAGTTGCTTATGTTCTTCTACAAGAATTGTTCATGATGTTGTCTTGATTTATTTAGGTGTACAACTAGATAGATCTTGATAATTATCTATTGCTAGTTTAGGAGTCTTGATCCGTGTAATTGTCTTGATTTCCTATTCATAAGTGGCAATTTGTGATTAATGATTATGGTCAAGTTTTCAATAATTGCAAAGTGGAACATAACCTAAGTTGAACAATCCGAGCTTATGTGTTTGTTGCTTAGATCAACCTATCTTTCTCATCATAAAGCTGCCATTAAATTGAATTTAGAGAGCTTATTCTAGGTTGTTTAATGGTTAGAGATTAAATAGAGAGCTTGTTCTATTTAACGACAAACTAAGGAAAGATTGGGGTAACAGAGCTTGTTGTTATCTACGGTTGTTAACTTTGATAGTTGGTTGATAATGATAGATCTGAAATTGATTCTTAATGATGTCTAGTGGTGGAGAATGAAACCTTAACCATATTTTTCATATTTGATTCTTCTTACTTACTTGTTTTCTTACTTTTAGTTTGCTTATTTTTAAAAGTATATTTATTTTTATTGGCTGGTTATACCGCCTAATTTGTATATTAACTTTGTTTTATTTTTATTGGCTGGTTATACCGCCTAATTTAGTATATATATTTTCATTGGCTGGTTATACCGCCTAATTTAGTTTATATATTTTTATTGGCTGGTTATACCGCCTTGCATCTTATTCTTATTATTTACTTTAGTTTAAATCTGGCTTCAAAAACCCCTTTTCTTTTATTGTTCTTGAATTTAAGTTTTAAACTATTAACTTATAAACTAAAACCCAATCCCTGAGGACTCGACCCTTGCTAACTACTATACTTACAATTTATCTTTTTAGTGCAAGGTTAAATAAGATACACTCTTTTGGGTGCATCACTTACTAGTTTTGCTTGTTATTTGTTTTGCATGTCTATGTTAAAAAAAAATTTATATGTTCTTTACATTATTTTCTATGCTATATTTACTTATATATTTCATTTCCATGCTTTGATATTGTATCCTTGCATATTCGGTTATGGTGTTCATATGCTCATGTTGTGCATTTTTTTTCATTTATCATGTCTTATATTATAAACATGTGCATGTGCATTTTCTGTATTTTATTCCATGACCATTCGGCAACTCCATTTTTGTATGCCTTGCATGTGCATTTTCCTTTTGCTTCTTAACTTGTTTGCATCTCCATGCCATGAACTTGTACATTTTGACTTTAGTATGCCATGTGTTTATGAAAATGCTATGATAAAATGCCATTATCTTGTTCTATGACCATTTGGCAACTCCATTATTGATATGCCTTGCATGTGCATTTTCCCTTTGCTTCTTGACTTGTTTGCATCTCCATGCCATGAGCTTGTGCTTTTTGATTTAGTATGTCATATGCTTATGAAAATGTCATGACATTATGCATCTTAATATGATTTCTCATGTACTTGTGTCATTTACTAGATAGGATTGCATTAGAGCATCATGTAGCTACATTTGGTCTCTTCATGCATCCCTTGTCTTATCATGCATTTGCATTTTGTTTAGGTAACATTCTTTGCATTATCATATCTTTAAAATGTGTATTAGTTGCTGTTTGTTCCAGCATTGACATTAGTTTCATTGGTCATTGTATGTTCATAGTATTGCTATGCATGTTCATTACAATTTAGGTCTAGGCCATATTGGTAGTGCCATGCATATTGAGTCTTAAATCACAATGGTATTGTCATGCATTACTATGCTATTTAGGTCTTAGGTTACATTATCATTTTCATGCATATTCATAACATATTAGGTCTAAATCACATTTACATTATCAAGCATTGCATGCATATTGAGTTAGAATAGCATTTATTGCCATGCAAATTCATGATAGGCATTTAGGTTGTCTTGAATTGTCATGCATTTCCTTTACCATTTAGACCTTTAGACCATGCATTTCATACATTTCATTTGCTGTATGTTCATGCATTCCATGTCATTGCCACTCGATTTGTGACTTAGGCCAATTAATGGCTCAAAGTCATGCTCTCTCGAGCATACTTATGGAAAATTAAGGAATTGTCAAATTGATTATTCTACCTTTGTGATTTTTTTTACTTAGCCAATTTTTGTCAAAGGTTTTTAAATGTTTAGCTACTGTCTTTAGGTCTTTATAATGATCTCCAACAATTTTTACTTTGATTTTTGAATGACTTTATCAAAGGCAAAAAAATGTGTTTTGACAAAACAGTTCTTTTTTTACCCAGTAGTCGAAAATCTCCAATTTTTCTGGGTAGTTATCTTTAATAAAAAAATTAAGCCAATTTTTTATCGTGTAGTTTTACATGTTCTAAGTCTCCAGTATGTTTTTTAGATTTTATTTGAATTTTTAAAAATAGGCAAAAAAATCGTGTCACAAAACCGGACAGTAGAGGCAGATTTGAAATCAAAAGAGAAATAATGGTTGAATTTGGCTAAGGCATTTAGAGGGGGTTGGTTAGAAGATTTAGCTACTGTCTTAGGGTAGTTTCTAAGCATTTTTAAACTTTAAAAATGATTTTATAAATCTCTGGTTAAGGGTGGTAAAGTTCGGGATTTTAAACTTAGAAAATTAGAGCCATTTTAAAAGGGTTTGGTAAAGGTTTTAATTTTTATTCAAGTTTTCCTCAAAATTGTTTTCAAACAATCACAAAGTTTTATTTTTTTAGAAAATCTAATTTGACATATTTTCCTAAGGTAGCCGGATATCTTTTTAGATATACGGATTTCTTTATTTAGAGGATAAAATACTTTTTCATGCATTGCATTTTCTATGTTCATGCATTTTATTTAAATGTGTGATTTTTGCTATGATATTTTCCATGGTATTATTATTATTATTTTAATTCACATTTTATGATCTTATATTTTTTTGCCATATGATTTTGAATATTTCATGATATCCTATGCTTTTTATTTAGTTATTTTTGTCATATTGTTTAGCATATACTATGTTCATGCATTATTATTTTTATTTTTATTTTCATGTATATTATATGTTAGCATTATTTTAATTTCATGTCATTTCTTGTTATTTAGATCATATTCCATGTCATTTAGGTGATTTTATTTATAACATGCCATGTCATTTAAAATATGCCATATCATTAAAAATTGTCATGTCATTTAAATCATTTTATCTCATTTAGAATATACCATGATACTTAGGATTTTTCATTTTTACCTAGAATATACTATGTCATTTAAATTATGTCATATCATTTAGGTTGCATTATATTATCTAGACTTGCCATGTCATTTTATTTATGTCATACATGTTCATGTTTATATTTTTAAATGTTTTGAAAAAGATAATGATTTTCAATAAAAATAAAGAAATTCCCGAGTTAAAATAATTCATGAGTTCTCTACCGGGTTTGTCGGAGGGAATATCATCAATTATCATTAATAAAGGAATATCTTTCTTTCAAAATATGAGAATGATTCGGAAAGTTTTCCAAATGAATAAAAATTTCTATATTTTGCCGATTTTGTCGGGGAATATAGGAAAATTTTGAATTAATAAATTCCGGATCATTTTCAATTAAAAATGGAACTATTTTTATTAAAATTGGGAATTGACTTGAAATACTAAATTAAAAACCAATTTTTTACCGAGACTTGAGATAAACACGATTAATAAGGTACCAATTTAATGGGCGCTGTGGGGGTGCTAATCCTTCCCGCACGTAATCGACTCCCGAACCCGCTTCTTTGATTTCTTTGGTTTATAACGCATACTTGAAATTAGTTTAAAAATGTTTTAATTAATTTTAAAATGTTTTATTAAACCGGTTTTAATAGGTGGCCAATCACACCTAGCTAAAAAAGATTGGTGGCGACTCCATGTCTTTTTACGAGACCGTTTTCATACCCTCGACCTTTTATTTCAATCTAGAGAAATTAAGTCGTCTTTTCCTCTGCTTCTGTTTCCACCTCACCCGAACGGGTCTCCGCGTCAGGATCACGTATCGACACCTTCGTTTTTCTAGAGGAATTAAGTCGACTTTTTCTCGTTTTCTTTTAATGTCACGCCTAACGAATAATAAAGTCTTGCGATAAGACTTGTTATTGTTTTATTTTATTTAGGTTGCGACAGCTTGGCGACTCCACTAGGGATTTTAGAGAGTCAGGCCTAGAATTAGTCGTGTGTTATCAAAGTCTCGGTTTTGTTGGTTATTTTTAAAATAATAAAGAGAATTTTGAAAATAATAAAATGTTTTAAATATGTCCATCTTCATATGCATGCATATTATTATTTGTTCTCTAGTTATTTTGTTGCGTATATTTATATGTTTGCTTGACTGATGGTTTACATTGTTTGATTTTAGAGGGTAATTTAGAATAAGGGGTGTAGAATAGGTGGTGACAGGTTTGCTTTGTTCCTCCGCACACACTATATTTGCATTTGCATAACATGAACTCTCTACCTGGGTTCCGTCCTTTTAAGTGGGAGTAAAGTAACTACACCTTCATGATGATCCTCCGTATGGGCTAGTGAAACACTTTCGGAGTATAAAGTACCTAATGCCTTCGTGATAATCCTCTGTACGGGCATAGGAAAATATACTCTAACGAATTGAACCCGCTGTTATCGGGGTGCCTTTCTAGCCTTCACAGGCGACAGTAAGGAACAATTCGGGGCCTTAGAACCGATTCACCTTCATATAGTGAACCTAGGCGAAGCCATGCCTAATTTCTGTTAGATAACCGGAGTTTAAGAACACATGGAGTAACATTTCCAACCTTTTACCATCTTTCTATATGTTAGATTTTACAAATTGGGTGATGATAAACGAACATCATATCACTCGTAATAAATTTATTATTTTGTCCCGAAGGCGCCGTAATGCCGAAGCTTTGTTAAAATTTTCAGGATATTTTTTTATAAAAAGAAAAAAGCATGTTGTTATTTATGTTATATTTGTGAATTCATTTCTTTACTAATCTATTTCTTTCTGTTTTCTTTTCTTTGACATGCATCATAGACATCATCATACACTTGGAGTTTATTGGCCCCGGGATAGTCATCAACCCAAAGGACTTTCATGGAGTGTCAGGTTATTTCAGAGATAGAAGATCATGCAGTAGTCAGGGCACGGTCAAAAAAGATCAGAGGGAGGATGGTGATTGCTTGAAGAAAGATTATATGTCAGTATTCTCGGAAAGGGTCAAAGTGGATTCTAGACAGAATAATCTCTAAGGGTTAGCCGACATTTGGAATCAGTGGAATGTACCAAAGAAAGAAGCTTTCACTCAGAAATATGGAGACATAGCACTCTTAATTCCGATTCGGGTCAATAGTGGGTTGATTCAGGCTATGGTACAGTTTTGGAATCCTGCTTATAGATGTTTCACTTTTAACAAGGAGGACATGACCCCAATGATTGAAAAATATTCAGCGCTGTTATGTATTGAATATCCTAATCCTGATCGGGTATATTTGAAGGAAGTGAAACCTTCAGGTTTCAAGAGGAAAGTGGCTAGGATCACAGGAATGGATACAACATGGGTTGAGAGTCATGTGGATACAAAGCAGAAAAATGGATGCATTCAATGGGAAACTCTCATACAATTGATATTGGGTTATTCCGACAAAGAAAAAACCAGGGACAACTTCACTCTAGCCATCTACGGATTAATCATATTCCTAAAGATATTGGGTCATGTGGATATAGCCGTGTTTGGTTTCTTTGAAAAGTTGGAATAGAAGATCAACCCATCTTCGGCCATCCTAGCTGAAACTATCCGATCTTTGAATTTTTGCAAAAGGAAAAGACAAAGGAGAATCAAGGGGTGTGTACAACTCCTTTATATTTGGATTCAAAGTCACTTTTGGAAGATATAAAAGGTTTCCTTCAAACCGTACATGAAGTCTTTAGTTCCGATTAGGAAATTCCTTCAAAACGATTGGCCTGAAGACAGGGATGAAGAGAAATGGGTCAACATGTTCCGGAATCTAAAAGGGGAGATGGTAACTTGGAGAGCTCCATGGATGGTTCCTACGCCGATTATGTATAGATGTGGGGACAACTCGGGAGTCCCACTACTTGAAATTTGGGGGTCTGTGAGTTGTGCGCCTTTGTTGGTGCAAAGAAAGGTTGAGTCTCGACAATTCACACCCGTGACTCATAATCTAGGATCATCAGAGTTCACTTATGGAGAAGACAGAAATTGTGGAATGGTGCGGGCAGTGATTGAAGCATGGAAGAGAACTCACCGGATAAAGGTGACCAGATATGCCGACATCGTCACACCTGATTACCTGGTATGGAGGGAATTAAGGGTTAATGATAAGCTGTTGACATCAGATGGGGAAGAGGTCCAATTCATGAATCCACCACTGAGGGAAATGCCATCAGAGTTAGAAATCGCAAGGGCAGAATTTGAAAAAGAGAAAGCCCAGAATAGCAAGGAGATTGCCCGACCACAGGAAGAACTTGAGGACATGAAAAATAAGGAATCAGCTCAAGAAAGAGAAAAGGAAAAGATCAAGAGAGAAAGGGACACTGCTAAGGGCGATCTTCGGGAATTACATTTGGAGAACAAGAGGTACCGCTTCGAGCTTAGATTTGAGGGGACCCTCAAGAATTCCAGGGAATGGGAGCATGAGGTCAAAAACCTCAAGAAGGAGAATAACTACTGGAAAGAGAGAGCGAAGCATGAGGAAGCCCGAGCCAATCAACTGGAGAAGCAAGTTAAGGAAAGCTTACACCGTGATACTTCTGCTGACGCGTCAAGGGGCCGTGAACAAATAGGGGTCAGATTGAAGAGCAGGGCAATCAAAAAGAGATTGTGAAAGAAAGTCCAAGATCCGAGGAAGTCACTATAGGACTAATTTTGTAATAGCACTTTGGAAGGCGAATTACGGACTTATCTTAGGCAGTGATCTTTTTATTCTATCTGTGATGTATTTAGTTCAAGGAAATCAATGAAAGACCGTTCGATTGAAATTATCCCGGGGCCAATACATTCAAATGCATTCATATTTTATATATTTTGTTTGTTCATTCGTACATACTCATATTTATAATCATTCATTTTTTAAATTCATTTATGTTCATACACTTAACCACTTATTTATTCCTTTTACTTGTTCATTCATTCATATTCATACACTTAAACACTTATTTGTTCATTTTACTTGTTCATTCATTTATTCTTTCGTATACATATACGTAGTCATGTAATTATTCATTTTATTTGATTCACTCATTCACATTTAATAATTCATTCATTTTTTATAAAACATAAAAAAAAAAGATGTGTCAATAATTTCTAATTCATGGTTTTCAAAACTAAAAGTACAATTGTAACCTAAACCCTTACAATACTCGATCTCAAGCCAGAGCTATGGAAAACGATCAGGTTGCTAGAATTGAAAGAATGGAAAAAACTCAAAGGGAACTGTAGGAACAGTTAGCTAAATCTCAGGAGGAGTCTCGAGAACAGATAACTAAACTCATGGAAATAATGAGTTCCATGATAAAACAAAAAGGGCCAGGAGAGAATTCGGTCACCAGGAAAAAGGTGGTAGTTGAACAGGATCAACCTGAAAACATACAGCAAAAGAGCCAAGAGGTGCCAATTGGGGCAGCCTCCTATGTTTATATCCAGCCAGCTGCAGAGACACAGAACTATGTTCCCGGAAAGGGTAATGTGGGAGCTGACCCAAATGATGTTAATGTTCCAAACTTTGAGGAACTAGCTGAAAAGGAAAAAGCAAAGATGACTGAGCTGAAGATGGTCGAAATGGCAGTTTCACAGAAAAATATCAACTGCTAGAGGAGAGGTTCAGGGCAGTTGAAGGGGCGGAGTTATTTGGCAGTCTAGATGCCAAAGAGATGAGCTTAGTACACGATCTAGTAATTCCCCCAAAGTTCAAAGTACCAAACTTTGAATAATATAATGGGACTACCAACCCATCAGCACATCTGACCATGTACTACAGAAGGATGACGGGCCATGATGATAATGAGAAATTGATTTTCCATTGTTTCCAAGATAGCTTGACAGGGTCAGCAATCCGATGTTACAATCAACTGAGTAGTACCAAGATTCGTTCATGGACAAATTTAGCCAGGGCTTTCATGGAATATTACAAGCATGTGTCTGACATGGTACCTGATAGGCTATCGCAACAGAACATGGAAAAGAGGACACTGAGAGTTTCAAAGTATACTCGCAAAGGTGGAGGGATCTGGCCACACAAGTGCAACACCCTTTAACTAGTAAAGAAACTACAGTGCTTTTCATCAACACCTTGAAAGCACCCTATTATGATAAATTGGTGGGGAGTGCCACCAAGGACTTTGCAGACATGGTAATATCTGGGGAGATGATAGAGTCGGGCATTAAGAATAGGAAAATGGAAGGGGAAGAGCCTTCTACTCTGAAAAAGGTATTCCCTGCCAGGAAGAAAGAGGAGACCCACACAGTTAGTATCAACCAATACCCATATGCACCTCCCACACCACATACACCACCAAGGCCCTATACTCCTACCACATCTTATGCACCTCCTACACCCTACACACCTTACCTGGGGTATAATCCTTATTACCCCAATGTGAACCACCTTACCCAAAATTCATTCCCTTATACCAATATACCACAACAGCCATTTTCGATTGGCATATCCCCACAAATAAACCTTCCCCGAAACATTATCCCAAATACTTAGGGAGCCAGGCAAATGACCAACGTTCACCAAAGAACGATCAAAAACCCCAATTTGATCCGATTCCTACCGCCTATGGTGAGCTATATCCCAAACTGTTGTAGGGTCAACTTGTTGCACCCGTGTACCTCAAACCTCTGACACCGCCATATCCAAGATGGTACAATGCAAACACTAACTGCGCGTACCACGCAGGAATTCAAGGATATTCGTCTGAAGATTGCTTGGCCTTTAAAAAGAAAGTCCAAAGCCTGATCAACGCCGGAGTTGTGAAGTTTGGGGCAAAGAATGGGCCCGAATGTAGCGGGGAACCCATTTCCAGATCATACGGGGAATTGGGTAAATGCAGTATGGACAGGGGAAGTCAGAAGGGTAAAAAAAGATGCCAGAGAAGTCAAAACTCTAATGTTGACAATATGGGTTGAGATGGTTAAGGCAGGAATGGTGGGAGATGTAGACAGTTTAAAAATGATCGTAAAAAGGGTGCAGAATTGGTGCCCGTTCCATAAGTGTGGAGGTCATATTATACAGGACTGCGGGGACTTTCTGGCTAATGTCCAAAATATGATGGATGATGGGGAGGCCCAGTTTTACTAGGAGACATAGGAGAAAATAGAGGTTATTGAGAATGCAACTGGCTACGGGATAGGAAGACCCTTGATCATCTATTATGATGAACCAAAGGAGAAAGTTATGCCAGTCGTTGAGGAAAGTGCTCCTAAGTTAATCATTGATTTACCTGTTTCCTTTTTGTACAAGGAAAACAAAGCTGCACCATGGAAATACGATTGCAGCATGGTTATGCCTGGGTCTTCGAGTTAGCAGGATATCACAGGTGTGGGGCACTTAACATGAAGTGGAAGGTGTTATGCTCTTGAGGCTACTGAACAGGGGTTAACAGGAAAAGATAGAGGAATGGACAAAGGGAAGAAAGCAGCTGAATCAATCCATATTGAGATGGATTTGTCAAAAGAAGAAGAAAGGGGGTCAGCCCCGGTAAACAGAATAAAAGAGCCGGTGAGTGAAAAGGAAGCCTGTGAGTTCTTAAAACTCATAAAGCACAGTGAGTATAGCGTGGTTGAGCAACTGCAACGTCAACCAGCTAGAATTTCAATCTTATCTTCGCTTTTGAATTGGAGCCACACAGAAATGCCCTGTTGAGAGTGTTGAGTCAAGCATATGTGGCTAACAACATATCAGTAGAAAAATTGGACAGGCTGGTGGGAAACATCGCGACAGACGACCATATATATTTCAGTTACGAGGAGATACCACCCAATGGTATTGGGTCAACAAAAGCTCTCCACATAACTACCACTTATAAGGGGCACATATTACCAAGGGTCCTTTTGGATAATGGTTCTTCATTAAATGTGATGCCTTTGGCAACCCTGTCCAAATTGCCAGTGGATATTTCTTATATGCTACCAAGCTGCACGGTGGTCAGAGCCTTTGATGGTATCAGGAGAGATGTAATGGGAACTATTGAGGTTCCTCTGGAGATAGGCCTATGCACCTATATAGTGAACTTTCAGGTCATGGATATTAATCCATCCGATAATTGCTTGTTGGGAAGGCCGTGGATACATTCAGCAGGGGCTGTACCTTCATCTCTCCACCAAAAGCTAAAATTTGTGATAGAGGGGAGTTTGGTCACTATATCAGGAGAAAAGGACGTGATACCCTCTACATCTATTGAATCTTCTTATGTAGAACCCAATGAAGATGCCGTAGAATGTTTCTTTCTATCTTTGGAATTAGTAAATACAATTTTCGTCGCTGAAGCGAAAGATTCCAAAACCTAGGTTGTCCAAGAACACAAGGCTGGAGGTAAGAACTACCGTGGAAAAAGGCTGCAGGGCTGGAGAAGGTCTCGGAAAATATCTTCAGGGGATGGCTCGAGTAATGGAAGTAATGGGAAAGAAAGATCGGTTTGGCCTAGGGTATCTTCCGAAGGCCCATGAGAAAAGGAAACAAGTTGAAAGGAACCGACAAAGGAGGATGACCCCTCTTGCGGGTATGGATATTGAATGGGAGCCTATGACATTCCTACCTATCCTTCACAACTTCCGCTCAGCCAATTCTCTGTTCGGAGAAAAGGATTCTGATGATGTGCTCGTAATAATCGAGCAAGCCTTCGAGAGATTCCAGGTGAATAGGGATGAGCAGATGTATGATATGGAGATTTGCACGACTGGGGAAGAAAGAATTGAAAGTGAGATGCGAACTGGATGGTGCGACTTGTCCACCAGGATATAGACTAACCAATTGGAGTGCAACCAAGCTGCCCATAGTTTTTAGATCTATTCCAACGTAATGCTTTTAAACAAATCTTAAATATCTTTACCCGAAGATATTAAGAATTTCTTTTGTAATGGGCTTTTGTCTAAAACTTTTCATCCAATAAATAACAAACATGATGCATTTCCTTCATATTGATATGTCCATATTCTTTCATTTATGATATTTATTTTACTTAGATTGTATATATGTTTTCCTATATTGTTTCTTCCCCACCTATTTACAGGGATACGGATGTGGAATATGAGGACCTTCCTGTCAGTAATTCTGAAATTGATTTTGAGAGGCCCATTTGCACGGGTGATTTTGAGGCCGACGAAGATATTGAGGATTACGGTCTACCTCCGGACTTATTAAGAAAAATAGAACAAGAAGATAAACAAGTACTTCCTCATGAGGAGCTATTGGAATTGTTGAATTTGGGAAGTAGTGAGGAGATAAAAGAGGTTAAAATCAGGACTACATTGTCGTTATCAATAAAAGATAAATTGATAGCCTTGCTCCGGGAATATGTAGATGTATTTGCATGGTCATACCAAGACATGCCAGGTTTGGATCCAGACATTGTGGTTCATAAGCTCCCTTTAAGACTAGAGTGCAAGCCAATTCAGCAAAAGTTGAGAAGAATGAGGCCAGACATGCTGCTAAAGGTAAAAGAGGAGGTGAAGAGACAGTTTGATGCTGGATTCTTAGAGGTGGCAAAATATCTAGAATAGGTGGCAAACATTGTTCCAGTACCAAAGAAGGATGGCAATGTGCGTATGTGCATCGATTACCGAGAGTTGAACAAGGCCAGTCCCAAAGATAATTTCCCTTTGCCTCATATTGATGCTTTGGTGGATAATACGATGAAGAGTTCCTTGTTTTCATTCATGGACGGATTCTCGGGATATAATCAGATTAAGATGGCATCGAAAGATATGGAAAAAACCACATTTGTTACAATGTGGGGAACATTCTGCCACAAGGTAATGTCGTTTGGGTTGAAGAATGTTGGGGCAACATACCAGAGAGCCATGGTGACCTTATTTCATGACATGATGCATAAGGGAATTGAGGTTTATGTTGATGATATGATTGCAAAGTCATAAGGAGAAGATGAGCATATTGCGAATCTTAGGAAACTCTTTGAAATACTAAGAAAGTTTCAACTCAAGCTAAACCCGACAAAATGCACTTTTGGAGTCACTTCGAGGAAATTGTTGGGTTTTGTTGTCAGCAAAAGGGGAATTGAGATTGATCCGGATAAAGTGAAGGCCATCCAGAATTTGCCACCTCCACGTACTCAAAAAGAAGTAAGAGGTTTTCTGGGGAGATTGAATTATATTGTTCGGTTTATTTCTCAGTTAACCGACAAATGTGATCCAATATTCAAGTTACTTCGAAAACGTGATCCAGGAGAGTGGGATGAAGGGTGTCAGATTGCTTTTGAAAAGGTTAAGCATTATCTATCAAACCCGCCAGTATTAATGCCACCGGCTCCGGATAAACCGATGATATTGTATCTATCAGTATTTGAGAGATCCATGGGTTGTGTTTTAGGGCAGCTTGATGAGTCTGGAAAAAAAGAACAGGCGATTTACTACCTCAGCAAGAAGTTCACAGATTATGAGTTGAAATATTCATCGGTAGAAAAGTTGTATTGTGCCTTAGCTTGGACTACTCGGAGGCTCAGACAGTACATGTTGTACCACACAACGTGGTTGATCGCCAAGCTAGATCCGATCAAGTACATGTTGGAAGCACCTTCTTTGTCAGGGAGGATGATAAGATGGCAGGTTTTGTTGTCCGAATACGACATTGTATACGTAAGTCAGAAGGCTATCAAGGGCAGTGTAGTGGTTGAATTTTTAGCAAGTCGGGCAGTGGAAGATTACAAGCCGTTGAACTTTGATTTTCCAGATGAAGATTTGATGTATGTTTCGCAAGCAGATGAGGTTCTTTTGAAGAAGAAAGTATGGAATATGTACTTTGACGGGGCATCCAATTCCATGAGGCACGTAATCGGTGCAGTGCTCATATCCCCAGAAGAAGATTATTATTCCTTCACCACCAGATTGGATTTTGATTGTACAAACAATACGGCTGAATATGAGGCGTGTACTATGGGCCTTCGTGCAGCAGTGGACAGAAAAATCAAAGTTTTGGAAGTTTTCGGAGACTCAGCTTTAGTGATATACCAGTTACGGGGAGAATAGGAAACCCGAGATACAAAGTTAATCAGATACAGAGAACTCATACTGAGTTTATTGGAGGAGTTTGAAGAAGTAAGTTTCAATTACTTCCCCCGAGAAGAAAATCGGATGGCGGATGCTCTGGCTACTTTGTCATCAATGTTTAAAGTGAATGAAGGGGTGAAAGTTGTGCCGATCAAGATGAGCATATATGAGTCTCCTGCCCACTGTTTGAGTATCGAAGAAGAAGCAGATGGTCTCCCTTGGTATAACGATATCTTGCAGTACATCAAGAGTCAACAGTATTCAGAACAAGCATCAGAAAATGACAATAGAACTCTGAGAAGGCTAGCAATGGGTTTTGTTCTAGATGGGGAGATTCTCTACAAGAAAGGGAAAGATCAAGTCCTATTGAGATGTGTCAGGTCCGCCGAAGCTCGAAGAATCATAGAGGAAGTCCATGAGGGGATATGTGGCATCCATGCTAATGGTTACATGCTTGTTAAGCAAATTATAAGGGCAGGGTATTATTGGCTGACGATGGAAGGAGATTGTATCAGTTATTCCTGGAAGTGTCATAAATGCCAGATATATGTAGATAAGATTCATGTGCCACCATCACCATCACCATTGCATGTCATGACCGTACCATGGCCGTTTTCAATATAGGGAATGGATATGATTGGGCCTATTACCCCGAAAGCTTTAAATGGACATCGTTTCATCCTGGTGGCCATAGACTGTTTCATAAAGTGGGTGGAAGCTGCTTCTTATACGAATGTAACGAAGTCAGTGTTATGCAGATTTATTAAGAAGGAAATCATATGCCGATATGGATTGCCAGCAAGAATTATTTTAGGTAATGCTCTCGATCTGAATAATAAGATGATGAGAGAGGTATGTACTCAGTTCAAGATCATGCATCACAATTCGACACCTTATCGTCCTAAGATGAATGGGCAGTAGAAGCAGCCAACAAAAACATCAAGAAGATTGTCAAGAAGATGACAGATGTGTACAAGGATTGGCATGAGATCTTGCCTTTTGTTCTTCATACATATCGCACTTCGATTCGCACATCTACAAGGGCAATGCCATTTTCTTTGGTATATGGTATTGAAGCAGTGTTACCTATTGAAGTCGAGATTCCTTCACTTCGGGTTTTGATGGAGGTTGGCCTAGAAGAGGCAAAATGGGTTAGAGCTCGTTATGAATAGCTGAATCTCATCGAAGAGAAAAGATTGAAGGCAATTTGTCACGGGCAGTTGTATCAGAAAAGGATTATTCGAGCCCATAACAAGAAGGTTCGACCCAGACAGTTCCGAGAATGAGAGTTTGTACTGAGAAAAATTATCCCCATAATGAAGGATCCGTGAGGAAAATAGGCTCCAAATTAGGAAGGACCCTATGTGGTAAAAAGAGCTTTTTCTGAAGGAGCACTGATTCTAACTCGGATGGATGGGGATGATTTTAGATATCCCGTGAATGCTGATGAACTTAAGAAGTATTATGCTTAAAAAAAGTGTGATGCTATGCACATGGGAATTCGAATGATTCCAAGTGTAGAAATAGAAATTCTATATATCTATCTCTCCTGAGAATTGCTTTTCAAAGAGAATGTTCATGTTTGATATGATGAATGGTCATCTTTCATATTCCCTTCACTAAAAAGAAATTATCCCTAGTCACCCCTTTGAGCCTTAGGAATTATTTTTTTCGTTGAAAACCTGATCAAGGATCATCCTCTACACTAAAGGGCAAATATGAGGAAAAATAATCAAAATCATGGCAAAAAAAGAGAGCCATTGGAAAGTATGAAATCAAAGAATGGCAAATGAAAAAAAAAAGGGACAAATGTCTCAAGAATGAATTCTCCTCAGGAAATGATCCTTGATCCAATTACCCTTAAACACATTTTGGGCCTATTTTATCCTTTCCTTCTAAACCCGAACCTTGGCCTACATTACATACTTTAAAAGTCCATTTTGATCAAGCATGGATATTTAATTTAAAAGGTTTTTCTCAGAATTCATCCCATCTTTTGAATTGACATTTTTACCTTGGAAGCATTTAGAATTCTCAAATGCATGGTAAAAAAAAAGGGAGAGGTTTAAGCCGAAAACCCGCAAAGGGCGACTTAATACCGAATGGGGGACACCTGAGTTGAAAACCCTCAAAGGGCGGCTGAAGTACTGATTAAGGTTTGAGTTAATGCTCCGTGTAAAGGGGGAGAAAGTATTTGAAAATCAGAGGAAAAGGGAACAACTCAGTCCGACGTAACTATGAAAGCCTAGGGATTATCCAAGTAAATTGACCGCTCAAGAGAAATTTCAGATGATTTGAAAAATGAGGGGTCCAAGATATTCCGCATCCGGGGTATCAACAACCTATAACTTTACATTTGTTTCTTATATCATTGATATCCAATTTTATCATTTTAAAACATTTTGTTGCAATATATTTTTGTTACCCCTTTTATGACAATTGCTTGTTTCATACTTTCTTTCATACATTTTTGAGATTGCATTTTGTTTGTTATTAAATTGAATGATGATTAATAAATATAAATATTTAAAATAAAAGGGTGTTTAAAAGTATTACTAAGGAATAGATCTAAATCTTATAAAAAGTTTGGAAACCACTATTCCTGATGCAAAATTCACCAAGTAAAGGAAAACAGTGAATGTGTTGGAGACTCTGTCATGAATTCAGAAATTTATGAGTTTCAGCGAAGTCAGAAACTGGGACTGTTTGACAATTTATCTTGAGTAAAGGGTTCCTTAAGTGGGGCATCAGTGAACAATTGAAGACTCCGTTATGAAGTCAGATAATCTGTGAACCTCAAAGAAACCATGGATTAGAAATCATGACACAATCATTTGATTGCATTCATCCTTAGGAAACATACAAGCATTTGCAAAGCATGTCATTCTCATCAATGCATTTAGCAAACATTGCAGGAATCAAGAAAACTTTGGCTTCCCAAATCGAACTCGTTCTGCTTCTCAAATAAGTCGAGCCTTGAGACCACCGTCGAGGTATTTCCTTTTGTTTTAAATCGAATTCATTCTATTTTACCAAATGAGTCGAGCCTTGAGACCACCGTCGAGGTATTTCCTTTTGTTTTAAATCGAATTCATTCTGTTTATCAAATGAGTCGAGCCTTGAGACTGTCGTCAAGGTATTTTAATCACAGGTAAGGCCTCCGGGCACCATTTTTAAAGACCTCTGTGCACCATTTTAAAGACCTTCGGGCACCATTTTTAAGACCTCCAGGCACCATTTTTAAAGACCTTCGGGCACCATTTTTAAGACCTTCGGGCATAATTTTTCATCACGGGTAAGGCCTCCGGGCACCATTTTTAAAGACCTTCAGACACCATTTTTAAAGACCTTCGAGCACCAGTTTTAAAAATCTTCGGGCACCATTTTTAAGACCTCCAGGCCCATTTTAAAGACCTTCAGGCATCATTTTTAAGAGCTTCGGGCACCATTTTAAAGACTTTCGGGCACCATTTTTAAGACCTTCGGGCATAAATTTTCATCACAGGTAAGGTCTTCGGGCACTATTTTTAAGATCTCGGGCACCATTTTTTAAGACCTTCGGGCACCATTTTTAAGACCTTCGGACACAATTTTTTCTTTTGAAATCGAAGTCGTTTTCTTAAGACGGGTCGAGCCTTGATTAGTCAGGGAATTCAATTTAAGGGCAAAATTTTCCATTTACAGCTTTTTCAAAAAAAAAAATTTGAGTAAGAATGAAAAAATGATGAAAAAAAAAGAAATGAAAAAAGAAAACCCCTTTCCCTTTCCTTCACATGTGATTTCACTAACTGTTCAAAATTAGTGTTTGTTTATCTTTGCCTGATTCTTGATTCTCAGCAGTAACCAAAGAGGGGCAGCTGTAGACACCTAATTTTGTCCGGACCCCTAAATCAAGTACATTTTCTTCCTAAATTGATGTTTCAAAATGCTAAAAAGCTTTTGTCATCCTACAGGTGTTACTCCGAGGCTTAGTCTAAGAAAGCAGACAAAAAAAGTCAAACTCAAAAAAGTAAATCTCGAAAAGTCAACCTTGAAAAAGTCAACTACTAAAAAAGTCAACCCATTTTCAAAATCAAGATTTGAGGTTCAATTGAAAAATGGTGAAATAATTTTGATAATCCGAGGTCTACATTGAAAGATATGGAGGTCGAAAGTTGGGTTACGAAATCTAAGTAGAAAAGAAACCTTAGTTCGGGAAATTTGGGAAAAAGTGCTTGAACGATCAAATTGGTCGGAATTGAAGGTTCCAAATGAAAGATAAGTACTGAATAAGGGTAATGGAGAAGCCACTTGAAAGAAAAACTGATAGAAAAGTCAATTCGGAAGAAAACCGAGAATTAGGGTTTTTTTGGTGGATTTTGATGAAATTTGGAAGAATTACAGAATTGGCCCGATTCGGTAGATCTAAAGCCCTTAATTGATGAAAAATGATTAAACATGGATAGCCCAAGGCTCAGTTTGAAGAAAATCTGAAAATCGGACTTGTTTTGAGCAAAAACGGGTTTCGGAGGCAAAAGGACAAAATTGGAAAATGTGGGAAAAATAGCAAATGAACTCCAAAAATTTTGAAAATTCTCAAATCACATTCTTAAATCATTTTGAAGAGATTGGCAAAATAAAATCTTGATTCGGAGTTCGTTTGCAAAATAGCCAAATACCGGGTCTCCTATGCAGTAATTCAATAGGATAAATCCCAAAAAAATAGCAAATGAACTCCAAAATTTTTGAAAATTTTCAAATCTCATTTTTAAATTATTTTGAAGATATTGGCGAAAGAAAATCTTGATTCGGAGTTCGTTAGCAAAATGGTCAAATCCTGGGTCCTTTATGTAGTAATTCAAACAGATAAATCCCGAAAATATAGCAAATGAGCTCCAAAAATTATGAAAACTTCCAGATCACGTTTCTAAATTATTTGGAAAATATTGGTGAAGACAAATCTGGATTCGGAGCTCGTTTAAAAAATGGTAAAGTTCGGGTGCATAAAAGGGGCAATTTCGGAAATAAATCCGAAATAAATAGCAAATGGACTCGAAAAGTTTTGAAAACTTCTAGAATTCAATTTTTTATTATTTCAGAAGTATTGAAAAAATAAAATTCAAAATTTGGAGTCCGTTTGCTATTTATTTAAGTTCGGGGGGCAAAAAGGTCATTTCACCGAAGAAACCAAAAAAGGGCAAATTTGTAATTGATGAAAATATGAAAGAAGAAGGAATTGCTGGGATTTTTTCTTCCCTTGGTCAGCCAACATAGAGGAGAAGAAGGAAGCTTGAACAATTTAATTCCCTAGTCACTATCAAGCCACATGCTACCACTAACACATTGCAAATGGTCCCCCCTTCATCCAATGGCTTAGGAGCCTTGTAGGAAAGTTGAATGCACCATCCAATGGCCAAGTTTAAATGCCAAGATGAAATTTTTATTTGTCATGAAAGAACCTTCATCTAATGGCCAAGAATTGAAGAAAAAAGATGAGCACAATTCATCCAAGGGTGAGCATCCATTCGGTTAAGCAAAGGAGTGCATGGGATTGTCTTTTTTCATCCAATGGCTTAGGCCATCTACAAGGGCTGAGTACACATGTTGAGGGCTGGATTTAATCTACAAGATGTCATTTTTATATAGTCCTCATCCAATGACCAAGAATGGAAGAGCACAACTCATCCAAGGGTAGGTATTCAAAGGGGCAAGCAAGGGAGTGCATGGGATTGGTCCTCTTTTGCATCTAAGGGCTAAGGTTACTACAAGGGATGAGTACACATATTAAGGGCTGCTATCAATTGGCAAGATGACATTTTTATGTTGTCATCAAAATATCTTAATCTAAAAAACAAGATTGGAGGAGAAAAAAGTGCAATTCCCATCCAAGGGTTAGAGGGCCATTCGGCCAAGCCATTAGAGGGGGTTGGTTTCATTTTTTCATATGTTTTTTGGCTGGAAACAGTAGCTAATTTGGCAAAGAAAAAGGTTTTGAAAGAAATAAAAAAAAAGTTTTCAGTAGAGAGCTTGAAGGTAGTCATCTCTACCAAGTTCTAAGCATAGCTTTCTTCTTGTTTTCTATGGTGTTTTCTTGATTTTCTATCTTGTTTTCCTACTATATTTTTCATAGAAATAAAGTTTTTTTAATTTTTACTTATGTTTTCATCTCTTCTTCTTCATTAAAATGGTGGAAAACAACTTTTTTTACATGGTTTCATACTATGGCCGAATATGGCATATTTACTTGCCTTTGGTTTTCTTTTTTTCTTCCTTGCATGTTGTTGTGAAAAATGATTTTTAGAAGGTTTTTTAGAGTATTCTAAGATTCTGAATTTTTTCAAAAGATGAAGCAAAAAGGTTGAAATGGCTACATGATCTTGGCTAGACCAAGTGACCAAGGTTAGGAGAGAGACTATGCCCATTTTTACCTACCATGAAGCTCACCTTAATTTTTTTTGTTTAACATGGTTTATTTTCTGTTTTATTGAGATGGAAAGGCTTCATGATCTTGGAAAGACCAACTGATTATGGTTAGGTGAGAGGCTATGCCCATTTGATACCAACCATGGAGCTTAATTTTCCTTGTTTTACTTATTAGTTTTGCTTGTTATTTGTTCTGCATGTCTATGTTAAAAAAAAATTTATATGTTCTTTACATTATTTTCTATTCTATATTTACTTATATATTGCATTTCCATGCTTGATATTGTATGCTTGCATATTCGGTTATGGTGTTCATATGCTCATTTTGTGCATTTTTTTTCATGTATCATGTCTTATATTATAAACATGTTTGCATTTTCTTTATTTTGTTCCATGACTATTCAGCAACTCCATTTTTGTATGCCTTGCATGTGCATTTTCCTTTTGCTTCTTAACTTGTTTGCATCTCTATGCCATGAACTTGTACATTTTGACTTTAGTATGCCATGTGTATATGAAAATGCTATGATAAAATGCCATTATCTTGTTCTATGACCATTCGGCAACTCCATTATTGATATGCCTTGCATGTGCATTTTCACTTTGCTTCTTGACTTGTTTGCATCTCCATGCCATGAGCTTGTGCTTTTTAATTTAGTATGTCATATGCTTATGAAAATGTCATGACATTATGCATCTTAATATGATTTTTCATGTACTTGTGTCATTTACTAGATAGGATTGCATTAGAGCATCATGTAGCTACATTTGGCCTCTTCATGCATCCATTGCCTTATCAAGCATTTGCATTTTGCTTAGGTAACATGCTTTGCATTATCATATATTTAAAATGTGTATTAGTTGCTGTTTGTTCCAGCATTGACATTAGTTTCATTGGTCATTGTATGTTCATAGTATTGCTATGCATGTTCATTACATTTTAGGTCTAGGCCATATTGGTAGTGCCATGCATATTGAGTCTTAAATCACAATGGTATTGTCATGCATTACTATGCTATTTAGGTCTTAGGTTACATTAGCATTTTCATGCATATTCATAACATATTAGGTCTAAATCACATTTACATTAGCAAGCATTGCATGCATATTGAGTTAGGATAGCATTTATTGTCATGCAAATTCATGATAGGCATTTAGGTTGTCTTGAATTATCATGCATTTCCTTTACCATTTAGACTTTTAGACCATGTATTTCATACATTTCATTTGCTATATGTTCATGTATTCCATGTCATTGCCACTCGATTTGTGACTTAAGCCAATTAATGGCTCAAAGTCATGCTCTCTTGAGCATACTTGTGGAAAATTAAGGAATTGTCAAATTGGTTATTCTACCTTTGTGATTTTTTTTACTTAGCCAATTTTTTTCCAAGGTTTTTAAATGTTTAGCTACTGTCCTTAGGTCTTTAGAATGATCTCCAACAATTTTTACATTGATTTTTGAATGACTTTATCAAAGGCAAAAAAATGTGTTTTGACAAAACAGTTTTTTTTTTTCACCCAGTACTTGAACATCTCTGATTTTTCTGGGCAGTCATCTTTAATCAGAAAATTAAGACAATTTTTTATCGTGTATTTTTCCATGTTTTGAATCTTAAGTATTGTTTTTAGATTTTTTTGAATTTTTAAAAATAGGATAAAAAATCATGTGCAAAAATCGGACAGTAGAGGCAGATTTGAAATCAAAAGAGAAATAATGGTTGAATTTGGCTAAGGCATTTAGAGGGGGTTGGTTAGAAGATTTAGCTACTGTCTCAGGGTATTTTCTAAGCCTTTTTAAACTTTAAAAATGATTTTATAAATCCCGGGTTAAGGGTGGTTAAGTCTGGGATTTTAAACTTAGGAAATTAGAGCCATTTTAAAAGGGTTTGGTAAAGGTTTTAATTTTATTCAAGTTTTGCTCAAAATTGTTTTCAAACAATCACAATGTTTTATTTTTTTAGAAAATCTAATTTGACATATTTTCCTAAGGTAGCCGGATATCTTTTTAGATATACGGATTTCCTTGTTTAGAGGAAAAAAATACATTTTCATGCATTGCATTTTCCATGTTCATGCATTTTATTTAAATGTGTGATTTTTGCTATGATATTTTCCATGGTATTATTATTATTTTAATTCACATTTTATGATCTTATATTTGTTTGTCATATGATTTTGAATGTTTCATGATATCCTATGATTTTTATTTAGTTATTTTTTTCATATTGTTTAGCATATACTATGTTCATGCATTATTATTTTTATTTTTATTTTCATTTTCATGCATATTGTATGTTAGCATTATTTTAATTTCATGTCATTTCTTGTCATTTAGATCATATTCCATGTCATTTAGGTTATTTTATTTATAACATGCCATGTCATTTAAAATATGCCATATCATTTAAAATTGCCATGTCATTTAAATTATTTTATCTCATTTAGAATATACTATGATACTTAGGATTTTTCATTTTTACCTAGAATATACTATGTCATTTAAATTATGTCATATCATTTAGGTTGCATTATATTATCTAGACTTAGCCATGTCATTTTATTTATGTCATACATGTTCATGTTCATATTTTTAAATGTTTTGAAAAAGATAATGATTTTCAATAAAAATAAAATATTCCCGAGTTAAAATAATTCATGAGTTCTCTACCGGGTTTGCTGGAGGGAATATCATCAATTATCATTAATAAATGAATATATTTCTTTCAAAAAACGAGAATGATTCGAAAAGTTTTCTAAATGAATAAAAAATTCTATATTTTGTCGATTTTGTCGGAGAATGTAGAAAAGTTTTGAATTAATAAATTCCGGATCATTTTCAATTAAAAATGGAATTATTTTTCTTAAAATTGGGAATTAACTTGAAATACTACATTAAATACCAAGTTTTTACCGAGACTTGAGATAACACACGATTAATAGGTACTAATTTATATGGGCGTTGTGGGGGGTGCTAATCCTTCCCCGTACGTAACCGACTCCCGAACCTGCTTCTTTGATTTCTCTGGTTTATAAGGTAGAGTTGAAATTGGTTTAAAAATATTCAAATTAATTTTAAAATATTTTACAAAATCAGTTTTAATAGGTGGCCGATCACACCTAGCTAAAAAAGCTTGGTGGCGACTCCATGTCTTTTTACGAGGCCATTTTCATACCCTCGAACTTTTATTTCAATCTAGAGGAATTAAGTCGTCTTTTTCTCTGCTTTTGTTTCCCCCTCACTCGAACGGGTCTCCGCGATCGGGATCACGTATCGACACCTTCGTTTTTCTAGAGGAATTAAGTCGATTTTTCCTCGTTTTCTTTTAATGTTACGCCTAATGAATAATAAAGTCTTGCGATAAGACTTGTTATTGTTATTGTTTTATTTTATTTAGGTTGCGACAGGGTCGACCCGACCTAGCCCAAATTATTATTTATTAAATAAAAAATATTTTTTATTTAACTTTAATTATAAAATATATATAAATATCAAAATGTATTTTAAATATTTATATATAATTAAATAAAAATGTATATAAATTTTAAATTTTTTATAAATTGTTATTATTTTATTTTTTATTTAAATTTTTTAATTTTTTAATTTTTAAATTATAAATTATATAATTTTTAATTTCGGGCTTGGGCAAGAGAAATAAACAATTTTCGGGCATCGGCCCGGCCCGACCCATGGACACTTCTAGTCATAGCCTTCGAAAATGTCCTTATCAATATGGTACATTGGGACATATCCGAGCTTACCGGGCTAGACGGGCTACCCGGCCCGTGGATAGGTCTATCTATGACCTTTATTCCTGCATAATCCACAACGCTTTGGTTGGCCTTTCTCCCGGAGATCCATTTATTACGAATACAAGTTGAAAGAATCCGATTGACATTACGAATATAATTTTTAAAACTTTTGTAAATTATTATTATTTTTAATTTTGTTATTTAAAATTTAAATTTAAATTTAATTTTTTTTAAAATTATAAATTTTATAAACTTTATTTAAAATTTATTATTTAATATTTTTTTAAAAATAAAAAATAAGTTGGTGGCGACTTCCCAACATGAATTCTTTATTAAGGTGAAGAATTCACTGGCGACTTCCCAATTTATTTTTAACTTTGTATTTTGAAATTGATCAAGGGAAATCGCCATGGGCCATGACGATTTCCCTTGATCAATTTCAAAAAGAAAAATTGATAAACCTGTTAGAAAATCGCCATGGGCCATGGCGATTTTCCAACAGGTTTAAAAAAACGGATTTCGGTAATTAAAAGAAAAGTATCGATAATTTGGGAATTAAAAAAAGGCATAAATACAAATTTGGCCCTCGAAGTATGCAACGTAAATCATTTTGGCCCTTATTCTTTTATTTGGATCACCCTCATACTATTATTTTTAGTCAATTTAGCCTAAATTTAAATTTAATTATCAATTTTTTGTTTATTTATGGTTTATTTTTTTTTATCTATTTCTTATAAAATTAGCCTAAATTTAACGAAATTGCCAGTCTCATACTCGCACGTTATTAATTTTCATTAAATTTATACGATATCGACAAAAATAATATATTGAGGGCCAAATTGACTCAAAAAAAGAATAAGGGTCAAAATTATTTAAGATGTATACTTCGAAAGCCAAATTTGTAATTATGCCTTAAAAGAAAAAAAAGAAAAAAAAAAACTTTGATATTCCACAAAGTTTTCTGACCAAAACTAAAAATCCAAAACTATATATCTATATTATATATAAAGGGAATGACTGAATTGATGTCACGAATCAAGTGATATCAACTCAGTTTAAGAACTTACAAAAAGACCAAATAAATTATTATATCAAAAAACATAATAAGGATATTGATGAATTTTCAATTTTTATAAGATTTTTATTTTGAAAAAATTTACTAATTTTTTTTTTAAAACTACTACTTTTTTTAAAAAAAAGTACCCATACTTATAAACTGTTTTTTTTTTTTAATCTTAATATAGCTAAAAAAAATTAATTATCAAAATATCGCTACTTTTCTTTTAAGTACCAAAATTCGTCTTTTTTTTAACCTGTTGGAAAATCGCCATGGCCCATGGCGATTTCCCAACGGTAAATGTTAATTTTTGCTTTAAAACTAAGTTGGGAAATCGCCATGGGACGACAATTTCCCAACTAAAATTTTTAAAAAAGAAAAAAAAATTTAAATTTTTATGAAGAATTCCTCATGGTGGCGATTTCCCACCTTTTATTATTTTTTAATTATTAAATTATAAAATTTAAATAAAATTATATAATTTATAATTTTAAAAAATAAAAATAAAAATTTAATAATTTTTATATATAATTTTTATCTCATGATGGTAAGCCCAGCCCGATAAACCCGGATCGTATTTATATAATTTTTAAAATTTTTATTATTTAAATTTTTTATTTAAATTTTACAATTTATTAATTTTTAATTTTTTAAATTATAAATTATATAATTTTCATTTACGAGCTTGGGCAAAGAAAATAAAAAAATTTCAGGCCTCAGCCCGGCCTAGTAAGCCATGACGATTTTCCTTAATCATTTATATAAAAAAAAATAACATTTTAGAAAGGAAATAAATTTATCATTTATAAACATTCATATTTTATCAGGGCGGGCTGAGGCCCAAATTTTTTTTATTTCCTTTGCCTAAGCCCGAAAATAAAAATTATATACATGAGATAAAAATTATTAATTTTTTATTTTTTAAAATTATAAATTATATAAATTTTATTTATTAATAATTAAAAAAATAAAAAAGGTGGGAAATCGCCACCATGGGTGGCGATTTCGGCAAATTTATTCGAATATGGCTAAAAAAAATTCAAAATACCGATATTTTAAAATTATTTATTAAAATACGTTGAAATTTGACTGATTTAAAAAATATATATCAAGGGAAGTCACCATATCATATGGCGACTTCCCTTAATTAATTTAAAAATATATATATATTGAAAAACACGAAAGAAAGTCATCATATGGTGATTTTTCTTCATCTATTTTTTAAAAAAAAAAATTGAAAAAAGTACAAGGAAAATCGTCATATGACGACTTCCCTTGTACTAAATCAAAAAAAAAAAAAATTGTTCAAATGGTATGGAAGTCGCCATTTCAAATGGCGACTTCCATACTATTATATATATAAATAATATATTATATATATTAAATATTTATATATAATTTTAAATAATAAAAATAAAAATTATATAGCTTACAATTTTAAAAAATAAAAAAATTTTAAATTTTAAAATAAAAAATTAAAAAAAAATAACAATTTACAAAAATTATTAAAAATATTGATGATTTATCGTAATATCAATCAGATTCTTTCAACTCGTATTCGTAATGAAATGGACCTTCGGGAGAAAGACCAACCAAAGCGTTGTGGATTATGCAAGAATGAAGGTCATAGCTAGACCTATCCACGGGCCGGGTAGCTCGCCCGGATCGTATTTGGCTGGGCTTGGACAAGTGTTTTTGTAATTCGGGCCGACCCGGCCTAGCCTGAACTACTATTTATTAAATAAAAAATATTTTTTATTTAAATTTAATTATAAAATATATAAAAAATATAAAAATGTATTTTTAATATTTTACTATTTTTTAAATAGTGAAACGGGCTTTCGAGTCGACCTAACCCCGACCTAAAATGGGCTTGGACAAGGAAAATAAAAAAAAAATCGGGACTCGGGCCGACCCGGCCCATGGACACCTCTAGTTATAGCCGTCGAAAATATCCTTATCAATCTTATATATCGGGGGAGAGTTTGCATCAATAATAATACCGTTATACATACAGTTATTGTATACATAGCATTAAAAAATATATAAATTATATACATACAGTTAGATCCGGCAATTTGTTTATCCGTGTCGTGTTCGTGTATATTTGTCATGTCATAATCAAGTTTAAGGTTATATAAACTTTGATACGTTAATAATTCATACTATATACATATTGAGACGTTCGTGTATTCGTGTTATTTTATTCGTGTCGTGTCGTTTTTTTAGTTATTTTTCCTTGTGGTTTTTGTGTCGTGTAATCGTGTCGTGTACAATATTATTAGGTCTACATACAGTTAAAAAGAAATATAAATTGTATAAACAAATTTTATATAAAAATTTTATATAATTTTTAAAACTTTTGTAAATTATTTTTTTAATTTTTTATTTAAAATTTATTAAATTTATATTTTTTAAAATTATAAATTACATAATTTTTAATTTTATTATTTAATATATATATATATATATATATAAAACATTGTGAATTAACAATGTTGTTGGGAAGTCGCCATTTCATATGGCGACTTCCTAACTACTTAAAAAAAATATATAAAAAAAAGTATGTTGAGAAGTGATCATATCATATAGCAACTTTTCAACTTAAAAATTTAATTTTTTTAAGCGAATTTTGGTACTTAAAAAAATAACGATATTTTAAAAATTAAAAAAAAATTGATTATATTAAAATAAAAAAATCCTTACATACTACCCACTAAATAAAATTTTTTTGTTTCTCATTCACCAGTATAGTCTATAGAGCTTGGTTTTGTAGTCTAGAAAGTAAACACGACAATCTATGAAATATATTGGATTCTCCTGTAATTATGAAATTTTCTAAGGTAAATATGAAAAACATGCTCTCAATAAGCACATAACTGTTAAATGGTCTAATGAATAAAAATAATTTGAAAAAGAGCAATGAAGAATTAGAAATTGTTATAAAAGATATTGTAAAGACAAAATTACCCTTAATAAAAAAAATCTATTTTTTCTTTCTCCTCCATTAAGAAAATATTACTTTTTAAAAATTTTAATTGAAAATAAATTTAAAAAATTAAATATTTAAATATTTATTTTTTAAAAATTTTAAAAAATAAAGAAATATTATTTTTATTTTTTAAAATTTTTTAATTAAAAAAGTAAATAAAAAAATTTTAAAATTGATTTTTTAAAATTAAAAAAAATTATTTTCAAAAAAATTATTTTTTAATTAAAAAATACGAGAAAAATAAAGGAGAAGGGTTTTTTTATGAAGGGTAATTTTGTCTTTATAATTTCCTTATTAATAATTTTTTATTTTTCATTTCTCTTTTTCAAATAATTCTTACTCGTTATACCATTTAACCATTATTGTATTGTTGATGGTATCTTTTTCAAATTTACCCAATTTTCTATCTCTGCAATGGAAAACTAAAACAAAAAAATTTGAAAAACATATTATCAACAATACAATAATTGTTAAATGATATAATAAGTAAGAATTATTTAAAAAAATTGAAAAAATAAAAAATTGTTAGAAAGAAAATTGTAAAGATAAAACTACCGTTGATAAAAAAAAAACATTCTCCTCCATTCTTCTCTTATTTTTTAATTTACATTTTTAATTAAAAAATAAATTTTTTTAATTTTAAAAAATAAATATTTAGATTTTTGTATTTTTTTTAGTTTACTTTATTTAATTAAAAAAATTTAAAAATAAAAAATAATAAAATTACTTTTTAAAATTACTTTTTTTATTTTTTAAAATTTTAAAAAAGTAAATATTTAATATTTTATTTTTTAAATTTATTTTCAATTAAAATTTTTAAAAAAATAATATTTTCTAAATGGGATGAGAAAGGAAAAAAGAGATTTTTTTATTAAAGGTAATTTTGTCTTTATAATATCCTTCCTAATAATTTCTAACTTTTTCATTTTTTTTTTAAATATAATTTTAACATATTAGATCATTTAAAAATAAAGTGATTGTCGCAACCTAAAAAAATAACAAGTTTCATCGCAAGACTTTATTATTCGTTAAGCGTGACATTAAGAAAAACAAAGAAAAAGTTGACTTAATTCCTCTTGAAAAATGAAGGTTTTGAAAATGACCTTGAAAAAGATATGGAGTCGCCACCAATCTTTTTTAGCTAGGTGTGATTGGTCACATATTAAAATCGGTTTTATAAAATATTTTAAAATTAATTAAAACATTTTTAAAACCAATTTCAAGTCTGCGTTTTAAACCAGAGAAATCAAAGAAATGGGTTCAGGACTCTGTTACGTGTGGGGAAGGATTAGCACCCCCACAACGCCCGTATGAAATGATACCTTATTAATCGTGTGTTATCTCAAGTCTCGGTAAAAAGTTAGTTTTAAATTTAGTATTTCAAGTTAATTCCCAATTTAAAGAAAAATAATTTCATTTTTAATTGAAAATGATCCGGAATTTATAAATTCAAAATTCTCCTATATTCCCCAATAAACGTGGCAAAGTATAGAAATTTTTATTAGTTTGAAAAACTTTCCAAAATCATTCTCATTTTAAAGAAGATATTCCGTTATTAATGATAATTGATGATATCCTCCCTAGCAAACCCGGCAGAGAATTCATGAATTATTTTAACTCGGGAATATCTTTATTTTATTAAAAATCATTACCTTTTTTAAAACATTTTAAAAAATATGAATATGAATATGTATGACATAAATAAAATGACATAATAAATTTTAAATAATATAATGCAACCTAAATGATATGATATAATTTAAATGTCTTAGCATATTCTAAATGAAATAAAATATCCTAAGTTATATAATATATTTTAAATGAAATGAAATGACCTAGGTAAGATGATATATTCTATATGAAATGTAATATCCTAAGTCATATGATACATTCTAAATGAAATAAAATATCCTAAGTGACATAATATATTATACATGAAATGAAATGACCTAGGTAACATAATATATTCTATATGAAATGAAATGACCTAAGTAACATAATATATTCTATATGAAATGAAATAATTTAAATGACATGGCAAATATAAATGATATGGCATATAATCTAAATAACATGAAATATAAAATAATACTATCATATAATATGCATGAAAATAAAAATAATAATGCATGAACATAGCATATGCTAAATAATATGACAAAAATAACTAAATAAAAAGCATATGATATCATGAAATATTCAAAACCATATAACAAATAATATAATATCAAAAATTTAAATCAAAGATAATAACACCATCATGAAAATTAAACGTAGCAAAAATTACATATTATATAATATGCATGAATATGAAAAATGTAATGCATGAGAATGTATTTTTTCCTTTAATTAAGGAAATCCGTATATCTAAAAAGATATCCGGCTACCTTAGGAAAATATATCAAATTAAATATTCTAAAATCAAAATGCTTTGTAATTGTTTGAAAAGCTTAGATTTAAAATAAAAACTTAGCTAAACCCCTTTTAAATGGCTCTAATTTCCTAAGTTAAAAATCCCGAACTTGACCACCCTTAACCCGAGACTTAAAAAATCATTTTTAGAGTTTAAAAAGGCTTAGAAAGTACCCTAAGTCAATAGCTAAACTTCCTAATTATCCCCCTCTAAGTAACTTAACCAAAACAGAAAAATGATTTTCCTTCAAATTCAATTCTGACTCCACTGTCCAGTTTTAAACCACGATCATATTTTTAAAAATTCAAAAAAATCTAAAAAAATACTGGAAATTCAGAACATGTAAAACTACACGGGAAAAAATTGGCTTAATTTTATGATTAAAGATGACTGCCCAGAAAAATCGAGAAAGTACGAGTACTGGGTGAAAAAAAACTGTTTTGCCAAAACACATTTTTTTGCCTTTGATAAAATCATTTAAAAATCAAAGTAAAAATATTAAAGACTCTATAAATGACTCACAAACAATAGCCAACACTTTTGAAAAGTTAGGCAAAAAATTGGCTAAGTAAAAGAAAAATCACAAAGGTAGAATAATCAATTTGACAACTCTTTAATTTTCCACAAGTATGCTCAAGAGAGCATGACTTTGAACCATTTATTGGCCTAAGTCATAAGTCAAGTGGCAAGGACATGAAATGCATGAAAAATTTAGCAAATATGATGCATGGAATGCATGATTTAAAACCTAAATGACATGAAAAATGCATGGCATCAATAAAATGACCTAGACCTAAATGAACTTGCATGGCATTTAATGCAACCTAGGTCTAAAATGCATGGTAAACAAACCAATCCTAAACCTAAAATATGCATGGCAATAACACAAACACATGGCATGCTTAAACAAAATACTCAACCAAACATCATGAAAATACAAACCTATCAACTAATATAACAAAAATGCACACACAAAGCAAACAAAATGAGATGGCCGAATGTAGTAGATGTTTAACATGAGCATGGAATTTTCACAAACACATGATATACTAACATGCTTAACTAAAGAATAACACTCAAATCATGCAAATATAAAGTAAAGGCATGAAAACCAACAAGCGTTTTCACAAACACATGGATTACAAAATATAAAACATAAACAAACTTAAACATTTTGAAAACAGAAAATCAAAAATGCAAGAATAGTAAAATAAACATGATAATAGACTCAAAAAATGGAAATAAACAAGCAACCAAATTAAAACAAGCTTCAAGTCTATGTATTAGAAGAAGATTTAAAGCATAAAAACTTATTAAATATCAAAAATAACATGAAATAACAAAGCAAAACAGCAACTCTAAAAAACATAGACCATTCGGCCAACAAAAAACAAAGGGAAAAAAAAATTTCAAGAGCTTTTTACAAGAAAGAATCAAGAAGAAACTTAAAGAAGAACATTAAAAACACTTATTTTAAAAGAAAAATCAAAAGAAACTCACCAAAATCAAAACAGCAAATCAAGAATGGAAAATCAAAGAAAGTGCAAGAGTATAGTGCTTAAAGCAACCTCTAGAAGCTATCTTTCAAGCTTTTTCTTTTCTAACTTTCTTTTCTAAACTTTTCTTTTTTGCTTTTTAACAATGGAGAGAAAATCAGCCAAAACCAAGAGAGAATAGAGAGTGAGTAATCTTAAAATGAAAGAGAGAGTCCCCTTGTAGTGTGGCCGTAACCCCCCCTCTAGGCTAGGATGTTGTCATTTTTCCATCAACCAATTTTCATCCAAGGGCTATTGATTCAAGATGTTTAAAACATGAAATTATCACCCTTAGATTAGGCCATCAGCTATCCATAGTTACAGTTGTTCAAGAATCTTAAGCCATTATGTTGACACTCTCCCTCTTCATGCATTGGTCCATGTGGCTTATTTGCAAAGGCTTGATAAAAAAATAACTAACTTCCTCTTCATTGTTGGCCTTTTGATTAAAAAATCAGAAACTATCTAGCTATTCTTGGGCCTTGGCCGGCCAGCCCCTTTTCTTCCTGCCCATGTTTCATTTTTTAAAAGGCAAGAAAAGCCCTTTTCGGTTTCTTGGGTAAAATGACCTTTTTGCCCCCCGAAAATAAATAAATGGCAAACGGACTCCAAATTCAAATTTTATTTTTTCAGTACTTTAAAAATAATAAAAAATTAAATTCTGGAAGTTTTCAAAATTTTCTGAGTCCATTTGCTATTTATTTGGATTTTTTCTTCCAAAATTGCCCTTTTCTACCCCCAAATTTTACCATTTTTTAAATGAGCTCCAAATCAAGATTTTTATTCACCAATCTCTTCCAAATAATTTAAAAGTGTGATCTGGAAGTTTTCATAATTTTTGGAACTCATTTGGTATTTTTTCGGGATTTATCTGCTTGAATTACTACATAAGGGGCCCGGGATTTGGCCATTTTGCAAACGAACTCTGAATCAAGATTTTATTTCGCCAATCTCTTCCAAATAATTTAAAAATGAGATTTACAAATTTTCAAAATTTTTGGAGTTCATTTGCTATTTTTTTCGAGATTTATCTTCTTGAATTACTACATAGGGGATCCGGGATTTGGCCATTTTGCAAACGAACTCCGAATCAAGATTTTCTTTCGCCAATCTCTTCGAAATGATTTAAGAATGAGATTTGCAATTTTTTCAGAATTTTTGGAGTTTATTTTCTATTTTTCCCAAATTTTTCAATTTTCCAATTTTGCCTCCGAAACCCGGTTTTGCTCAAAACAAGTTTGATTTTCAGATTTTCTTCAAACTAAGTCTTGGGCTATCCTTTTTTAATCACTCCTCATCCATTAGGGGCTTTAGTCCTACCAAGTTGGGCCATTTTTATAATTCTTCCCAATTTCATCGAAATCCACCAAAAACCCTAATTCTCGGTTTTCTTTCGGATTGATTTTTCTTTCAGTTTTTCTTTCAAGTGGCTTCTCCATTACCCGTAGTCAGTGCTTATCTTTCATTTGGAACCTTCAATTTTGACCAATTCGATCGTTTAAGCACTTTTCTCCAAATTTCCCGGATTAGGGTTTTTTTTACTGAATCTCCATAACCCAACTTCCGAAGTCCATATCTTTCGATGTAGACCTCGGATTATCAAAATTCTTTCGTCATTTTTCAATTGAACTTCAAATTTTGATTTTGAAAGTGGGTTAACTTTTTTAGAAGTTGACTTTTTGAGATTGGCTTTTTTAAGTTTGACTTTTTATGCTCGCCCTCTTAAACTAATTTGACTTTTTATGCTCGTCATCTTAAACTAAGTCTCAGAGTACCAGCTGCATGATAAAAAAAATCTTTTTACATTTTAAAACATCAATTTAAGAAGAAAATATACCTATTTTAATGATTCGGACAAAAATAAGTTGTCTACAATTATTATTGAGTATATATTTTTCAAATTAACCCACCCAAAAAAAACCACCAAATACTGATTGGACTAAAGAGGGAGTGACGTAACTTCCAAACTCCAAAGTCCAAGTAAGTCAAACGACCAAGTCCCAGAAAATCTAGTCCTAGAATAGAAAAGAAGTACAGGAACCGAGAATTTGTTCTGAATGAAGGGAAAGAGCATCAGAGAATGGGATTATTATTTTTTTGCTTATCCAAAAAAAAAAGTGAATCAGAGAATGGGAAAGGAGATAGTTTTGTCTATGGTGGGGCTGATAATGGCAGAGTGTTCTCAAGTTGGAGTAATGATAATGGGCAAAGCAGCCATGTCCCATGGGATGTCCAACTTCATCTTTGTCTTCTATTTCCTCTCTTCTTCTTTTCTCTTCCACAGGTACCCTTCCCTTTTCTCTCCCTCTAATACCCATCAATCCATTTCGTTTTTATTTCTATTTGCTTGGCAGATCAGACCGTCCTCCACTCACTTTCTCTATTCTCTGCTGTTTTTTCTTGCTTGGCCTTCTTGGGTATGTTGAATATATGAAATTAGTGATGTGGTTTTTCTTTATGTTTTATTTATTTTAATGAATTCTTGTTTCCATGGTGCATGCGTGAGTAATGGATTTCATTAAATAACTATGGTTTGAGGGTTTGATTGATATTTTAGCTGTATGCAGTTGCTTTGCCCAGATTTTTGGGTATGCTGGGATATATTATAGCTCGCCTACTCTTGGAACTGCCATGCTCAATCTCATCCCAGGTCTCACCTTCATACTTGCCGTTGCTTTCAGGTTATTTCTCCTCTGTTCTATTGTTTTTTTTTTTTCATCGCTTAATCTGATAACTCTAGATTATGATTATCTTCTGTTCTCACATGAAGTGTCAATTTCCCTTTTCTCTTTCTCTTTCCATTTTTGTATTTATGGAAGTTGATTATTCATGGAACTAATGCCATATAATTCGATTAGATTAAGGATAAAAATATAGGTGGACACATGAATCTAATCTAAGGATTAAATGTAACAGGGCCAATGGCTAGAGCCATAGTTTGAACTTCGAATTAATGTCTGCAGCCTCCATTTGTGGTTTGTTTACATACCTCAAAATTACTGTGGGGGTATGGTTTATGGTTTATGTAGTTAATAGATATGGTTGCTTAGAGGAGGAAGATTGCAGTCCCTAGGAGGTTGCTCTTATTAGTACAGAAGGGTATACATGGGAATTTATTTAAGTTGCAAGTTTGTTTAATCTGCTTGGCGATTCCTTCTTATGATAGTTTTCCCTGTTTTTCTTTCCCATTCTGAAACCCTGTTGGACAGCCACAGACTAATACAGAATTCCTTTTAGCCAACTATTGTCAAGATCAACTTAGACCGGGTGTTAGGTATTGTTATCACATTCTTATTGGTGTATATTGAATCCAGGCAATAAATGTGGTGTAGATATCTTGAAGAAAGTCCAGGTTGATTGTGGTTCTTGTTACATTTTTCGTGTTTTCATCAAACCCCCCCCCCCCCCAAAAAAAAAAAAAAAAAAAAAAAGAGAAGACAATGAAAGATACTTGCAGTCCCTAGGAGGTTGATTGTGGTTCTTGTTACATTGATCTTTTGAAATCAATGTGATCAGGCTTAGCTTCCTGTTTCTGTCCAATCTTTTCCCTGTTTTATTATCTCAAATTATATGTCAATCCACGCTCAGTGAATGAACTGAATTGAGTATTTACATACTTATCATGCACAATATTGTAGTGGAAGTGCAGTCATGTGACAGTAGCAGACGGGTAAATCATATGTTGTTGTAGATGGATTTAAATTGATGCGTTTAGTGATTTCAGGATGGAGAAACTTCATTTGAGAAGTCGCAGAGTAGCCAAGCTAAATCACTGGGAACTATCATGTCAATTGTAGGGGCATTCATTGTGACTTTCTTCTATAAAGGCCCCTCACTTTTGATGGCAGCCTCACATTCAAGCTCATCTCATCAGCTTCTCTTGCAGCAGTCCAATTGGGTCATTGGAGGATTTCTCCTTGCAGCTGATTGTGTATTTGCTTCTGCCTGGCTTATTGTACAGGTGGAATCCTCTTCTGAGTATGTGTGTCGAAAGTTGAAGCAGGTTTCATTGTCATTTCTTACATTAGGAGAAAGAAAGTGATTTGTATTCCTTATCTTTCAGGCATCAGTCCTTAAGAAATTCCCAGCTGAGCTTATTTTTGTCTTCTATTATTGCTTCTTTGTGACCCATCAGTCAACAATAGTCTGTTTGGTCATGGAAAGAGACCTTAGTGCTTGGAGCTTTAAACCTGATGTGAGATTGGTTGCTGTTCTATACTCAGTAAGTGGTTAGAATCAGAAAATATTCATTACTACATAATTTAGCGGTTGGGTACTGCATGCTTAGCCTAATTTGCATCTAGTTAATCAAGAGCTTTATTATGGGAAAATGTAGGCTGTGTTTGGCTCTGCATTCCAACTTGGGGTTTTTGTTGCCAGGTTCAAGCCTTTGGGAATTGTCATTTCAGTTGTCATGGGTGTAATCTTCTGAGGGGATACATTCTATCTTTGAAGGTAACATATTCATCACTTGCTATAGTTTTGCCGTTTGTATAGTTATTAGTATGGTTGCTGCTGCTGTTTTACATCTTGCTTTTGTTTAGAGCTCTTTTCAGCTGTGGAATGGAGATAGGATTTTAAGTTTTATTTCTCATTTATCATGTTGTTCTTTCTCTTGTTATCAACCCTCTCATTACTTATAAAAGAAAGTAAGACATGTAAGGTACTTATTTTTGTTTTAAAAAAATGTTTTAACAGTTTACTTGGAGCAATTGTCATTGTTACTGGGTTTTACTCAGTGATGCGGGCAAAAGCAAAAGAAGGAATGGTAGATGCGCATCAGGGCCAGGGGATGAGATTGGAATCAGGCAGTCAAAAAGTCCCTCTCTTGTCAAATAATACTGGAGAAACATACGAGTTTTTGTACAGTCAATCAAAGCAGCAGGTTCCTCATTTTGAATGTAATAATAATAAGGGGAAATGTGAAATTAAAGTTAAAAGTTGCCATTGTGTCATCTTCAGCTAATATTTTGGGGATTTATCTCACTACTCACTTTAGACTTGGACTCTTTTCAAGATAAAGCCCATTTGAGCAAACCTCAGTTTAAATGAGCCAGCCAACCCACTGGATTTGAATAGTTGTCCAATATCTCAAGCTGCCTTTGTTTCCATAGGAATTGAATAGTAGGAATCTTTAGTGTGAAGAAATCATTCAAATATTGAATGAATAAATGAAGGCATTTATTCTTTGTTCCGTATTTAATATGAAATCATCAGGTTGCTAATGAGGACCTAGGATTTCTTTTGGCATCTTTTCGGATATGCACATTAACCTTTTACTAATCTCAGAGTTGTAGTGCAGGGCATATCCAGACTTCTTTTGCACTACAACTGGTGTATATGTAGGATTGCCTTGAAGGTTGAATAAAGAGTTCAAAAGCCTTTCTCATACAGTTTTGGATTAGAGTAAAATTAGTTGAGCTGGTAGCATTGATCATTATTAGTAATTGACTTGCACCATGATTTAAAATTCATCTCAAGCTTATGACAAGTATCCATATTTAATTACAATTTTTTTTTTTTTGGTCATTCAGATATATGTAATATTGTCGGCATATAGATTACATCAGGTTGGTATTGATGGCCGGTTTGAATTAGCCATAGCTTCATCTGTTGGTATGACGCTGAAACATTGCTCCAGTTTCACCTTGTAATATATTCAAATTTGAAATGCCCCTTTCTGTCTGTGCCCTGCTACATTCTAATCCACAGTGGCTTTCTATTTTTCCTCTTAATTTATGGACCAGGAGACAATGTATAAAGGTTATTTCAAATAATGTCAGGCGCCTCCCAAGTTTGAGAAGACAGCTTTAGTACCTAGCTTATTTATCCTTTCAAACCATTGAAGCACACTTTGGACTCTGCCATATTCTTTTGAATTATAATTTCTTTGTCAACGCATTGATGATCTGTATGTTTTTTTTTATTTTTTATCCTAATACGAATTGTGCAATTCCTTGACGATTTGCCCATATGTCATTTTTGAAGTTTTAGTTAGTATTATAATTGTTTTGTTCTATGTTGCTCCAATTCTTCATTTTTTTTAAGTATCCGTGTCCGACGCATATCTGGATATGGGTATGGGGATATGATCTTCCAAATACATGAAAATTTTGAAAAAAATTAAACATACTCGTATCGGACACATACTCGTGTCGTAGGTTTTGTTTGCCTGTAGCTGAAAGGAGGAAGAAGTCTAACAGAAAGTAGAAACAATGTGAATGCATAAACATATTATTTCTGTGATATTGGGTCATGGATATGGGAGGCACGATCATGGATGTGAGCATTACATGGAAGAAGTTCAGTTGTGGTCAGCTCTCAGCAGGGTTATGTAGTAAATACACTACTCTTGCTTCAGCTTTACACATCAGGGAACTGCACTGCATCATAAATCAAGCCATTTGTTAGTGTAATTAATTTCTGTCTTCTTTACGGTAATAGGTTGCAACTTCAGCACTTGGTTTATTATGGAGATGATGAAGTTTTCAGAGGTTGTGGAAAGGGATAAGCTAGCTTCTCGAAAAATAGAAAAAGAATGATACGAATTGCGAATTAAAGGATTATAAATTGATATCTCTATCGCACGGGTGCGAATCAATTCGAATATTTAATTGTATTGATGCATGTTTGGCACATCAGACATTCTGTCTGATCATCACATAACTCTGATTCATATGCTCCTTTTTAAATGGTAGGGAATTCTGATGCCTTTTATATATATATATATATATATATATATATATGAGAGCTATGAGCTATACCAATTCAAAACAGTAGAAAAGCTTTATTGACATTGTGAATGAAAAATTTAATGGTAATAATTGACTAGGCATGTCAGCTTCATAATTCATAGTCTTTCTCTAAAAATCCAAGGGAAATGTTGGATTCTAGGGAGGTTCAATTAAGGAAGAAAAAGAATACAAAAGAGGGAGAAAAGAGAGACATAAAAAGGAGGGGGTTCATTATTCGATTTTAATCGAATTAATCGACCGAAATCGAATTCGGTTCAATTAATTAAAAAAAATTTGATTCGATTATCGGTAGAAGATTTTTAAAAGGTTATCGGTTAATTTGGTTTGAAATTCAAAAATAATCGAATTATTCGAAATATATAAATATAAAATATGATATTTTTAATCCTTATTAGATGTTTTAAGTTTTATATTGTTAAAGTTTTTGACTTATAATAGATGTACCTTCTACTCATATTTGATATTTGTTGGTTGGTTATATTTATTTGAATTATAAAAAATTAGAATTTTAAGATTTTAAAATATAATTTTAATTTATTAATGTAAAACAATTAAAACTTAGTTAATTCAATTAATCGATCGAATTAATCAAAATAATTTTAATTCAATTAACGATTAAAATAAATATCAAATTAATTAATTCAATTAATTAATAATATTTCGATCCAATTATTACTCGGAGTGACCATTTAAACAATCCTAATAAAAGGGGTGAGGAAAGCGATTGGGGCCTAGGAGTGGGTAAGGTGGCCTCTGGCTCCAGTGTCAACTTTCATACTTTTTTTGCGGCCAAACTTCTTTCAAGGTCGGGAGACTGAAAATTAGACTTGTTAATTTTAGATATAATATAATTAGATGATATGAAAAAAAAAATTAAAATATGATATAAAATATAATATAATATGATAAAAAATTAATATGAACATTATATAAATATATAAATGTGTTAATATATAACACGAATTAACATATCAAAATTTATATAAATATATAAAATTATCAAATCTTGATAATTCATATATAACACAAATATATGAATTATCAAATTCGCTTAATATTACGGCTACACCTTTCAAGAGTTGTATTATATACTACAATTTCTGCCAAGAGTCTTTGAATTTGGGCAAATCTTGACATATAAAGTTAAATGGCAATAATTATCAAACTAATTATTTATTTAGATTTTGGGGGTAAACTTTTAACCATTGTTTTACACATGGCAAAATATTTCAAGTTGTTTGATCACTCGGTTTAACATCTCAGTTACAGTGCTCATCCCCAGTGAAACCAAACTGGACAGAAATCCTTGAACCCTATCCACTTGGGTTCTCTCCAACAAAATTTTACTTCTGTGATAGACTTTCGAAGAGTGATAGTTAAATTATAATTTTTTTTTTCTGTTTAATTCAGTGATCTAACAACAATGTTTCTTTATATATTCCATATAAATGGTTTCGTTTGATAGAAATTTTTATTTATTGCTTTTTTTTAATAAAAAATGAAAACCAAAATATTAAAAATGAATTGAAAACAAAAGATGAATAAAAAAAACAAAAGGATTAACCAAATTGAACTTTAATTATCACTAGCGTTTGTTCTAATACAACAATAATTAGATTTAACAATTTTGAACATGATACGAACATAATATATTTATTAAAAACAAAAATAATATAATTAACAAGATACGACATGTTTAAATACGATTATCACGATTCATATTTAAAATTTTGATACATTTAATAATTTTTATTATGCTTATAATTATACAATTAATATAAAAAATAAAAATAAAATACGACACACATACACAAATTATCAAATCTAGCAAACAATCAGCTTCCTTCATAAGTAAACTAGATTAAATTCTCTTATCAAGCATATGTAAGCTAATGAAATACTGAAATGGTACGTAATTTTGAGTTGAAGCAAAATAGTATATTTATTTCTTCCATTAACCTTCTTTAATCATTTTCTGACCCTCTTCAGGTGGATTCTAAGCACCAGACCCAATAAAAATTCGACTTATCCAAATCCATCCAAACCTAAAGATTGTTTCCTTCTATTGAGAATCAAGAGTATCACCCTTGGCCTCTAGGCAAAATCATAAAGATTTGGAAGAGGCGTTTAGGTCCCTTATTATTTTAGACAGGTGGGTGGACCAGTAGTAAGCTTTATTATAATGCTTTAAGGTAGGGCCATTGTCAATGTCGACCATGAAATCATAAACATTTTAGGTTATGGCCCATAGTTAACTAAACCTTTGCAAAATAAAAATTGATCTAATAAATTATTGATCACGAATTAGAGCCAAACATATAATTAAAGAATAATAATTTATGTATTCGTATTATATTTATATATTTTATCATGTTATAATCATATTTAAGATATTTTATATTTATATAAATTTTAATATATTAATAATTCGTATTATATAAATTTTAAAATATTTATATATTCATATTTTTTTGGTATCATGTATCGTATTTGCTACGTCTTACCAAACCAATGTCTTTGTTGTACATAAAAATATGAATCCCGCCGCGTCAGCATCTCCCCCTCTGCTTGGAGCTGGAGTCAGCCACCCGAGTCGCTTTTTCACTCCCAAGTAGCTTCACCCATATTTGAAGGGCTACACTCGCTGGCTTCTCCTGACAAAAGAAAGTCTCTTCTTTCTTTATAAATGCCCCCACATAAACGCAAGCACGCGGCCAAAGACAGAAGAGAGAAGAACAACTTAACTTCATGACAGGCTTGATTACTTGGTGATCTCTTGTTGTTGTTGTTGCTGTTTGTTTTTGATTTATCAGCCAAACGAGAGAAGATGGTTGTACAGATGAGAGAGAGAATGGGTGAAGTGGCACCATTTGCGGTGATGGTGATAATGGAGGGTTGCACCATAGCATTGACGATATTGGCGAAAACAGCCTTAACAGGAGGGACGAGCCCTTTTGTATTTGTAGTGTATACCAATGCTATTGGCTCTTGCTTGCTACTCCCTTTTTCCTTCCTTTTTCATCATAGGGAAAGGTTTCTCCTCAATCTTTCCGCTTTGTGTATATCCTCACTTTCTTCTCATGTCTTGATCATAGATTTAAATAGCCGTTGAACCGTGATGTCGACTCATCTCATAGTCGATATTCATCGCAATTAATCGAAATAACATTCGTTATTCGTTACATAAAAATTACAATAAACGAGACGCAACTAAAAAAGCGTCGTGATCGGAACAGTTGGTTGTTTCCATTCCAGTTCTTTACCTTTGTTTCTTTCCCATTAATTGCAGAACAGAACAGTCGCTCTTCACCTTCCCACTCCTCGTGCGTATATTTTTCCTGGGTTTAACAGGGTTTGTTCTCTTTGTCCCCTTTTGTTCTAACTTTCAGTTTTTTCTAAAGACTTTTTGTGGTTTTGACATCTTGGCTCATGTTAGGCGTAGTCCTAACTCCCAAATATTCATACTGTTACTAAAGGAACAAGCTGTCAAAATCTATGGATTGGGATCTTACATTGCAATTTTCTAAGCTACTTGGTCAAGTTCTTTAAAGTGAAAATTGACTACCTTTTTTTTTTTTTTTTGGTGTTGATTTGTAGGATAGCTATATCTCAGAACCTTGCATTCCTTGGGCTAAGCTATAGTTCACCAATCGTTGTATGTGCAACGGGCCTCCTAATACCTTCTATTTCCTTCTTGCTTTCCATCATTCTCAGGTTCTTAATTTTCTCCAAGCATCTTCATTTTTTTCTTTTGTCTATTTCAGTTTAAAAACAAAAACTTGTAAAAAAACATAAATAAGAAATTTAATATTCAAAGTTGACGTTAAACCATATAAGTATTAATTGAATACGTACATTTATATAGATTCACCCATGCATGATTCAAGAGAAGTACTAATTGATAAAAAAAAAGTATAGAGTAAAGACTTATGAGGGATAAAGACTGTCCATGAACATGATCTTCACCAATTCCGATATATAGTTGGCTGAAATTTCATTTGCCACAGGACGACAAGGCTCGATTGGAGAAGCTCCAGCAGCCAAGCCAAAATGATTGGAACCTTGATTTCAATCGCGGGAGCCATTGTAGTAGAACTATACAAAGGCCCATTTATACGAAAATCATCTTTTTCCTATGCCCACCAGCTTAAAGTTATACCAAAACTTTTTGTTTTTTACTCGACGCCAGACCGTTGGGTTCTTGGTGGTATTCTGCTTGCGGCTGCCTCCTTATCTGTTTCAATATGGAATATTATTCAGGTACAAGATTTCTGTCCACAAATAAATTAAGAGTATTAGGTTTTGGTTGCTTGAAATTTTGTCCCTTTTTATCTTACAAGCAATAGAACTGTTTTTTTTTTTTTTGGTCAGCTGGGAACCGTCAAACAATATCCACAAGTGATGAAAGTGGCCTCTTTTTATAGCTTAGCTGGGACTATCCAATGTCTGGTCTTTTCTTTGATTATGGAGAGAGACCTAAGTGCTTGGAAATTGAAACACAAGCGGGAGCTCCTACTTATTATTGTGACAGTAAGAACAAAAAAAAACCTGAAATTTTGCTAACACCAAACATTAATTAATGACAAATATAGTAACTAATAAATTCTATTCAATAATGATGGTTATAGGGAGTCTTTGGGAGTATTATCCGTAGCAACGTTCATTTAGCATGTACGCGAATGAAAGGCCCTTTTTATGTGCCTATGTTCAAGCCATTTGGGATAGTCTTTGCAACATTTTTTGGTGTCAGCTTCTTTACAAACAGTCTTCATTATGGAAGGTAATAAATCTTTTCTCTTTTTTTTTTTTCTTTCGCATTTCTCAGCTGCTAGAGCCCGTAATAATATTAATCTAATTTCGTCCACTCGAAATCTGATGAATGATGGATTCATTTATAAGGTTCAGCTTCCTACTTCTCTAATTTCTTGCACATATGCAGAACCTATGTTGTTCCAATTCTTCATTCTTTTTGAAGTATCTGTGTCCGACACTCGTATTCGACGCATATCCGGATATAGGTATGGGGATATGATCCCCAAAGACCCTTCAAATACATGAAAAAAACTTAGAACAAATCAAACATATCCGTATCCAATACTCACACCCGAATCCAAGTAACATAATGCAGAACCTATATATTGTTGATTTTTGACCTTCGATACCGATTGTAGTTTGTGCTACAGTACCGATTTGCTACAGTAACTTTATCTCGAGATGCTACAGTAACTTCCGAAAAACAACTCTTTTATTAATATGAGAAAAGACTAAATACAATTGGTGTGAACACCAACTAACAATAGAGACAACCTCACACAAACTCTCTCACATTACTATTCACTCACTATTCATTCATACACCTAACACCACTCACGTGCTCACTTTCTTCTTCAATTACTCTTCCAAATTCTGCATATTTTTCTCATCATGCTCTGCCTCTCAATACTCTTTTCTTTCACAACACTCACATCTTTTCTTTTTCTTTTCTACTTCACCTTTTTCTTTCCACCACACCTTTTACACAACACACACAATCTCTATTTATAAGCTTTGTTAGGTCGGTTACTAAACCAACTTTCAACATTCTAGTATGTCGGTTATCAAAAAGAAGAAGAGTGAAGAGATATCTGGAATGAGAAAGGCCTAGAGAGAAGACTAAGGAAAAATTCAACAAAGACGGCTTAAAGAGAATTCTAGACAAAGCTAGAGTAGTCGGTGTGACTTCAACACTCCCCCTCAACGACTACTCTCTCTTGATGCTGGCTTGGTTGTCATTTCAGGCTGTCTTCTGGACTCATTAAATATCTTCTCTTTTTCTTTCTCTTCTTGAAATTCATCAGCATCATTAGTTCTGCTTCATCCATCGTTGATTGCTCTCTTCTCTTTTGATCCTTGATTTTATTCACTTCCGTCTTTGCTTCAACACCATTGTTATCTTCTTTCTTCTTGATTTTCTCTGCTAGCCTGTCTCTGACTTTGGCATACTCGACTTTGTCAACTACTATTAATTTATTGACTCCACAATCGATATCTTCCATGCCTTTAGAAGGCTTATCAATGTCGATGACCTCGTTGTCATCTTTCTCAATGTTGACATCATCTTCAAGCTTCTTCTCGACTTCTTGAAACAGTCTTTCCTCCTCGAAAGTCTTTTTTGAAGACTGAAACATCGACTCGTTCTTTTCCTTTGACGTTCCTTCAATTACCTCTTGTCTTGGAAGAGTATTCTCAAAATCAATTTCTTCTTCCATGTCATCATAAACATTTTCTTCTAACTCGGTGGTGCAAGTAGCTACGAGTTCTTCACATTCTTCAATAGTAAATGCAGTTTCAAAATCCCATTCTTCTTCATAGTTATTCTCCTGTCGTGAGAACACTGTTGCATAGCCTTGCACTTGTCTATATCGACAATCTCGAGCATAGTGGCCAAGCTTGCCACACTTGAAACACTGAACGTTTCGACGATGAGACCTCACATTTTCGCTATCGTCTCTATCTCGAACAATTTGAGCTCCCCCTCGCTGAAAGCTCCTCCGTTGCCAAGCTTCTTGTTTGTTTTGAACTTCAATGTCTTCTATTCCTTGCCTCATAGCAACTTTACCTCTTCTATTGCTAAAGAGGGCTTTCTCATAATCTTTTATCATGACTTTAGACATTTGGTTATCTAAAGCCTCTTGATTTGCAAGGATATTTTCCAACTCAGTTAAAGTTGGTTCTTTGCTCCAACCACGGGTTGCAGTAACAATCCCGTTGTATTCAGGTCGCAAGCCATGGATGATAATTCTTCTCATCCTCGTTCCGGTAATGGCATTTTCTGGATCTAATTTTGAAATTTCATCACAAAGAGTTTTAACTTTAGAGAAATATTCGCTTACCGACATATTTTGCTGCGATATTGACAGGAGTTCATTCTCTAATTGTTGGAGCCTAGCATCATTTTTCTTCGCGAACAGCATTGTGAGTGTGTCCCAAGCTTCCTTCGGTGTCTTTGCATCCTTGATGCGTTGTAATAAACCATCCTCAATGGTGACTGATAACACGTACATAGCCTTACCGGCTTTGATCTTCCATTTTCTTAGTTCTCCGGCATCAGTTGGTGGTGTTGAAGCTTCACCGATAACAATATCCCATAAATCTTGCCCGAGCATGTAATATTGCATGCGAATACTCCACGTATTATAATTGCTGTTATTGAGCTTCTCGAGCTTACCAACTGGACTTGAAAAATCTTCCATTCTGACTTGAGAGTGCCTCACTTTTCTCAAGGTTGTATTCTGCCAGTCTCTATATCCTCACGAACTACGATCCCTGATCGTCTTGGTCCCAGACCAATAATCTTCACAGTCCCAGACTGTTTTTCTCCGATATGCGTACTCCGGTCCCTGACCGTCTAGCTCTGTCTTCTCGCGGTGGCTTTCACTCTGATAGTAGGTAGCCCTTTTCACTTCTTCTTGTGACGGCTCTCACTCTACTCCAAGTAGGTAGCCCTTTTCACCTGTTCTCGTGATGGCTCTCACACTACTTCAGATAGCCCTTTCCGCGACTCGATCTATTACAATTCTCGATCATCTGATTTCAAGAAACTTCTGGCTTCTTGTCTTTTCTCCGATGAGCATACTACAATCCCTGACCATCCTGATCTGATATTCCAATCCTCTGGATCATACCGCTCTTTACGCTGGTCCTCTGGATCGTCCCGTTCTGGTCGTCCAACTCTGATACTCTGGTCCTCAAGATCGTCCAACTCTGATACTCCGGTCCTCAGGATTGTCTAGCTCTGATACCAATTTGTTGATTTTTGACCTTCGATACCGATTGTAGTTTGTGCTACAGTACCGATTTGCTACAGTAACTTTATCTCGAGATGCTACAGTAACTTCCGAAAAACAACTCTTTTATTAATATGAGAAAAGACTAAATACAATTGGTGTGAACACCAACTAACAATAGAGACAACCTCACACAAACTCTCTCACATTACTATTCACTCACTATTCATTCATACACCTAACACCACTCACGTGCTCACTTTCTTCTTCAATTACTCTTCCAAATTCTGCATATTTTTCTCATCATGCTCTGCCTCTCAATACTCTTTTCTTTCACAACACTCACATCTTTTCTTTTTCTTTTCTACTTCACCTTTTTCTTTCCACCACACCTTTTACACAACACACACAATCTCTATTTATAAGCTTTGTTAGGTCGGTTACTAAACCAACTTTCAACATTCTAGTATGTCGGTTATCAAAAAGAAGAAGAGTGAAGAGATATCTGGAATGAGAAAGGCCTAGAGAGAAGACTAAGGAAAAATTCAACAAAGACGGCTTAAAGAGAATTCTAGACAAAGCTAGAGTAGTCGGTGTGACTTCAACATATATAGGCACTGTACAGGTTTTTGATGTGCATGTCTTTATTAATTAGCTGCCTCAGTCTCAGCAAACTTGATTGTTAAGACCATGACGATCACAAATACTAAGGCTTCCTCATATCCTTTTATTTCCTTCATTTTCTTTCTCTCTCAAATCTTCCATCTTGTTGATACAAATTTTTTTTACAGTGTAATAGGAACATTAATAATTGGAACGGGATATTATGGTGTGATGTGGGGACAAATCAGAGAGGAGGAACTGCGTAAAGAGCGTGATGTTGAAACAATGGATGATACTTCAGACCTCAAGACCCCTCTCTTGCAGGAGCAGGAAGAAGCCCAAGTCTAGAGCCATCACAACAATTATTGAAAGCAAGTAGAAATTAAGGGTCCCTTTCTTTTTCTTTTTTAAATGAAAGCTTCAGCAGCAAGTGGCCTGATGATCACTCAAATTAGAAGGTGCTATGATTTGATAGAAGCTTCTTCTATTACCTGTATATATACATATGATATGAAGGCCTTTCACTGTAAATGTAAATTGTAAATCTTCTTGCTGGTTTTTTCCCTTTTTTTTCCTCTGCTTGCTGGAGGTTTGAGGACAGAGTCATCAAGTTTTAAATGACTCTGTCAAATATGGTTTCTGTGTGAATAAAAAATCTGTGAAAAAATCAGAAACCATATCTGCTGTATTTATATCTTGGAGTGTTTAAAACGGTTAATACTGTTTGAAGGTTTCTTTTATTTATTTACCTGCTCATCTAGTTATCTCTTGTTTGCTGTATTTTTCCTTTTTCCCTTTTTCGACTGAAATACACCATATAGATTATTAACTAATAATAGCGTGCAAAATCCAAAAATAGTGCAAAAGAGCCTACCCTAAACAGAATTATATTATCCGGATTCGGAGTAAGTATGGGATATAAGTATGTGTTCGATACGGGTAAATTCAATTTTTTATAAGGTTTTTTTTATAGATTTGAAAGATCATACCTCATACTCATATCTGAATATATGTAAGACACTTTAAGAAAAATAAAAAATCCGAATAAGGTAAATTAGACTTTTGGTTACTTTGTGGATGGTGTTCAATTCCCATTCATAATTCTTTAAGTTTGTAACAAGAAGTTAATTTTTTTTTTGTTTAGCAGAGACAGAACAACAATTTGTTTGTAACTAGAAGTTAAGAAACCATGAAATCCATGCATATAACAGGATAATATCTGGTACTCTGAGAAAATTGCAAACAAGAGAATCATCATCAAGTACTGATTGTTCTGACTATTTTTTATCATCAAATTAATCATATATCTATGCCACTTAGCTTAACTCGAGTTCTAATAACAGTTTGCACTATTATCAAGTTAAAACTGTGCATGCTGTGCATTTTTAATTATTTATTTGCACTATCAAGTTAAAACTTTAAACTCTTCTATTCTATTTCCAAATGAAAAAACTTCGTCCCGTTATTATTATATAGTTGAAAGAGAAAACATGAAGAAAAAGAAGAAAAAAAAAACGCATTAATCCATTCATCCATCAAAATTTTTTTAAGTACTTGAAAAACCATGGTGGTATAGATTTGTCCTATTCGACTCGATAAGCTCGGTCCAAATTAGACCTGCTCAACCCGTTCGATGCAAGTCCGGCCCGTACTGGACCGGATCTGGGTGAACATTTTCATGATCCGGCCCGGCCTGGATCACTGTTCACATAATAAAAAAAATTATTTTTTTTAAAATTTAATTATAAAAATAAAAAAATAATATATATATATATATATATAATGAACAGTGTATTCGAACTAGCGGGCCGGCCCAGACCCGCCAGGGCCTGGGCAAAGAAATTCAAAAAAATTCGGGTCACGGCCCGGCCCATGAGCAAGTCTAACCCGAATTGGGTTGGATATGAGTAAGGATTTTAATAATTTGGACCGGTCCGGTTCGACCCGAATTATTATTTATTAAATAAAAAATTTATTTTATTTTAATTTAAAATATATAAATATTAAAATAATATTTTAATATTTTTATTAACAATAAAATAAATTTTCGAACGGACTCGAACTTGACCTAAAATTAAATTAAAAAAAATAAAATTGGACTTTGGATTGTGGTCCTGACTATGAACAGGTCTAGACCGAAAGAAAAGCCACAAATGAAAAGATTAGGCTTAGTTTGGATTCCACCGCACCAGATACCTCTGGTGCGGTGGAATCTTTTTAACTTTGTGAGGGGGATTTCCCCCTCACCGACTGCACTTTCACTGGAGGTGCATTTGGATCACCTCCAGTAGAGGTGATCCATTGGACTGGAGTTTCAGGGGTCCAGTTAATAACTGGACCCCCGGTGGAGGAGGTAATTCTCCTTTTACCCCACCATTATTTTTTTTTTTTTTTTTTTTTAATTTATTTTTTAATATAAATTTAATTTTTAATAATTATTTAATATAAATATAATTTTAATATATAATTTATTATTTAATATAAATATAATTTTAATAATTTTTAATTATTTATTATATATACACATTAATTTAATATCCTTAATGGTCATTTTTATTTCTCATTATAATTCACATCACACCGTTGTATTTGAATCCAAACACATATTTCATCATTAATTTTAATTTCATCGTTATAATAATTAATTTTATCGTATTATTTTTAATTTTATCGAAATCAATTTTATATATATTTTTTAAATGGACGCTAAATGATCCCTTGCCTTTTGGGATAATTAAATGATTCATTGCCATTTGTTAAGAATTGCTCCCCTTTTGGTCACATCGCCATCATTCAGCTCTCTAATCTCTCTTGTATATTTAATCATTAAGGTACTTTCAGTTTCCACAATAACGTATCCATCTACATGTACTAAAGTTGAAGGGTTTTAATTATCCAAAAAATTTAAGAAAAGTTGAAGGGTTTAGTAGTGTTCCTGAAATAGTAAGAGAACATGGTTTAACCCTTTTTTTGACCAGCTTTAAGGTGATGTACAATGAGATTTACTTTGATGAGATTAAAAATAATGATGGTGATGAAATTAATTTTTATAATTATAAAATTAAATATTATAACAATAAAATTAAAATTAATTATGTGATATGTGATTGAATAATAAATAGTGATGATGATGTAAAAATAAAAAATAATCATTAAAAATAATAATTTTAAAATATATTAATAAATTATTTTTATTTATTTTAATGATATTTAATATTTAAAAATTTAATACATATTATTTTATATATTTATTTAAATATTTTAATTAATTAATTGTTATATAATTATATAAATTTATTTATTATATTAAATAAATAAATAGTTCAAAAACTTTTAAATAAGAAATTAAAAAAAATAAACTAAAAAATGAAAAAGTTAAAAAATAAATAATTAATTTTTTTTTAAGAAAACAATGAATAGAATATTAAAATTGTTATAAAAAAAAATAAGAGGGTAAGGAAAAATTATTTTTCACTGAAATTGGACTCTCGCTCCTCTAATTTTCAACTAGAGGGGCGATGGAAATTAATTGCATCCGGATGCATTTCAAATGCATCCAATGACATAATTGTCCCTCAAAAAGAAAAATAAAGGGCTCATTTTTGTGGTATTAATTAATTAAACCTCAATCTTTCTTGTGCTTTAATTTCATTTGAGACTTAAAAATTAAAACCTGTCTAAATTAAATATATTAAAAGCAACCATTTGACCCAATGATTTGACGCTATACAAACAGTGAAATTTCCAAAATAAAAAAATGCTATGTAATATTTTTTTTTTTTTTAAAAAAATAAGAAAAATAAGAAACAGATATCGAATATGGCAATATCCTCTAATCAAGTAATCATTTATTCTATCACAGTAGCAACGAAACTCCTCGGATAACAGACAATATAGGGATAATTAAGAAAACCCAGTACATGGATTAATCTTGAAAATATATAGTTAGCAACAAACTGATCTCAACGCTCTACCTTGTCTCTTACTTTCTAGCAAGAAGTCACCACTCAAGAAGGTGAGAACTAATTAAGGATCGATCTAAGACAAATTACATTCTGAAGTAGTAGGACCCTTACATATTATTTATTGGATTTTGTTAACGAGTGTTCTAAAACATTCTTTAAGATTATTATATACAATAATATCTTCATTCAATACATTAAAAATAATAAATAAAATTATTAATTTTTACATTTAATACAATACTTTTATTATAAATAATATATTAATTAACTTTAAAAAATATAGTAAAGATACTCATTAACAAAATCTTTATTTATTTACTAATAAAACATAAGATAGCCCATTAAAAGAGGTAGTAGGTGCATGCCCAGGCGTAGCTAGCCTCTATGGCTTGCAGTGAAGATACTCATCGATCTCCTTGAAGTTCTTCACTGCAAATTCCTTAATGACGCTTGGATCAGGGATCTCTTCACTTGCCTTCTCAAATTCACACGACCATTTAACCAAGCTCGACTCTCCCTTGGAAATCACAATGATCTTACTAATGAATTTCTTGTAGTATTTCAGGGCATCCCCATCAATGACGCTGTAAACATATATCTTCCCACCTTCATCCACTGATTCTATTCTCTCTTTTGATACCTTCACGATTGGAGACCCTAAAATGAAAAAAACAATAACAATCCACAATAAATATATCCCCTTGGGTACATTTGCATCAATATAATGCCTCTTATTGCATTATAAAATGCCAATTAAGTTAACTATTTTAATTACCTTCAGCATAGTTAATGAGACGAATAGATCCAGGGGCCTTGCCATCGCCCTCTAGCACTTCAATGCTCTTGTAATCATGAGACAAGGCTTCAGGAAAAATCTCGATCGAGTCCCTAATGGTTCCCCACACTTTTTCTGCAGGAGACTTGAGCTCAACCTCCACATGAAGCTGCCCACTGCAAGCCATTGCTGTATATGCTACTGTATACTATATAAAATGAAATAATTTAAAAAAAAAAAAAAAATCTTAGTTTAGAAGAGAAGTTTTTTTGACATACACCTTGTAGCATAGACATGTATATATAATAGTAGAAGAGATAAGTGGTTTCTAAATGAGGATTGAGAGGGCATTGAATTTCATCTGTTATTGCTTCAACTGCCCATTCGAACAGCAAGTAACACAAGGTCCAAGCACGTGTCACGGTTCGCCCGAGACCACCCGAGAGTAGTGCCACTGCCTTAGAGGATTTTCAGCATCAGGGCGCGGGTTCGATTCCCAAACCAGGCAGCAAGAGGCCCCAAGGGACGGTCCCCACAACAGAAGGTTCTGGAAGGCCCTAGACAGCTCCAGACTCGTCTAGGCCAGGCAGGTTGACCGGAACCATCCAGGCCCCTCTAGGCATAGCAAGCAGGCAAGCCAACTCGGGAAGTTTCTAGAGCCCTCTAGGGACTTCAGCAAGGCAATGCTGATCAGCAAACTCTAGAAGGCCCTAGAGGCAGCCTTGACTAGAACACTCTAGAACCGTAGGGAGGCTTCTAGTGCTGATGTATTGGCCACACACTTGGCCTATTATTGGCCACAATTTGTAAGGGGGAGTTGTCTATAAATAGGGGCTGCCCCCACCCCTCATTTGTACAGAACTTTGTTGAGCAATACAAAGCCTTACATTTCCAAGCTACTCACTTGCATTCTAGTGCTCTAGCAACTTAGCCAAGTTAGGCATCTCGAGGCTTCTTAGTTCAGGCACACTTCAAGTGGTTCAAGGTTGAACTTAGGCATACTAAGGCAAAAAATTCGAGCCTAAGGCCACACGTTTGCTCGGGTTAAGTCTTAGCACGTGACAGTTGGTATCAGAGCAAGGGTTGCTCAAGTGTGCTAGTCGATAGATGGTGTCCCAATCCGACGTGATGAGCCAGCAAAGGGAGGAGACCCGTGCTGCTGCCAAGGGCAAGAAGGGAGGCTCGCGAGGGAGCTCGAGGGATGTGTTGTCGTCTATGGAGACCCGCCTAGCCAAGATGGAGCTGACCATGGCTGGGGTCGTGGACAGGGTCAAGGATGTTGAAGGGTGCATCAATGAGCTAGACTCGGGGAGAGAGGAGCTCAGGGAGGAGATGCAAGCCGTTCTCAACGAATCCATAGACTCACTCACCCAACGAAATGATGCCCTAGAGGCCATGGTCGAGGCATTATGAAAGGAAATGGAGGAGCTCAAGGGGGAGCTCTCGGCTACAAAGCAGCCATCGGGGGTGGCATTCTTGCGATGACGCCTAGGCACCGAGTAGAGATTCTGAAGCCCAAAGAGTTCAAAGGGACTAGAGCCGCCAAAGATGTGGACAATTTCTTATGGGGCATGGAGCAATATTTTCGGGCAACAGGCATCGATGATGATGCTACCAAGGTAAGCACTGCTTCTATGTACTTAGTTGATATTGCCTTGTTATGGTGGCGTCGCAGGTCTGACGATGCAAGGCGAGGGGGAGCTGCCATTAGAACGTGGGAGGAGTTCCAAAGGGAGTTTAGGTAGCAATTCTACCCCGAGTATGCTGAAGACGAGGCACGAGCCAAATTAAAGAGGCTTACCCAGCGCGGGGAGGTGCGCCAGTATGTTCGAGAGTTCTCGAAACTTATGCTCCAAATTTCGGACCTTGGTGAGAGGGAGGCCCTCTTTTCCTTCATGGACGGACTCAAGCCCTGGACCAAGCAAGAGCTGCAACGTAGGGGCGTCCAGGACCTGACCCGAGCAATGACTGTTGCTGAGTCCCTGGTGGAGTTCAAGAGGTTGGACAAGACCGAGTCCTCCAAGCCCAAGGGCAAGGGCAAAGGTGGGGGAGAGAAGGATCGGCAGTCCAAGGGTGGCAACGACAAGCCATTGATCGAGAAATGGAAGTCCACCAAAGAAGGGGACAAGAAGAAAGATCGAGAGCCATTAGCATGTTTCTTATGCGAAGGCCCGCACAGGGTGCGGGACTACCCTAAGAGAGCCAAGCTATCCACCATAGCCAAAGAGGCTGAAGAACCGAAAAAGGAAACTCTAAGGCTTGGCTCGATGATGCTCAGCTCTATTCAGGCCAAGCGTTGCCGAAAGCAAAAGGGCTTGATGTTTGTAGACATCAATGTTGCTGGTAGACGAATGAATACGTTAGTAGATACGGGCGCATCTGATCTGTTCATGTCCAAAGGAGCAGCCAAGAAGCTTGGGCTCAAGCTAGAGAAAGGGGCTGGATGGATCAAGACGGTCAACTCCAAGGAAGTCCCAACCGTTGGAGTTGCACAAGGAGTCGAGCTTCAACTCGGAGAGTGGAAAGGCAAGGCCACTATCGAGGTAATCCCTCTTGATGACTATGAACTTGTAGTTGGCCTAGACTTCCTTGATCGCATCAATGCTCTCCTTGTGCCTTTTGCCAATTGCCTATGCATCTTCGATCCTCGTTGCCAATGCATTGTGTCGGTCAAACGAGAGTCAGGGGCTGGAACCAAGATGCTATCAGCCATCCAACTAGCCAAGGGTCTAAGGAAGGACCAAGACACATATCTTGCTGCCTTCAAGTTCGAAGCGCCCCAGCAGCCCTTAAAGTCCAAGGATGATACCCCTTTGGAAGTGCTTGAAGTACTACAAGACTTCAAGGACGTGATGCATGCGGAGCTGCCCAAGAGGCTACCACCCAAGAGAGAGGTGGACCATAAAATCGAGCTGGTGCCCAATGCCTTGCCACTAGCCAAGGCCCCCTGTCGGATGTCACCACCCGAGCTTGAGGAGTTGCGCAAACAGCTCAGGAGCTTATTGATGCTGGGTACATCAGGCCATCAAAGGCCCCGTATGGTGCACCAGTCCTTTTCCAACGAAAGCACGATGGGTCCTTGAGTCTATGCATCGACTATAGGGAACTTAACAAGCTAACGATCAAGAACAAGTACCCGATCCCACTCATTGCCGACTTGTTCGATCAACTTGGCGAAGCTAGATGGTTCACCAAGCTTGACTTAAGATCGGGCTACTACCAAGTGCGCATAGCCGAGGGGGATGAACAGAAGACAGCCTGTGTCACTCGCTACGGCTCGTATGAGTTCCTTGTCATGCCCTTCGGACTCACGAATGCTCCGGCCACGTTTTGCACCCTCATGAACAAGGTACTACAACCATTCCTAGATCGTTTTGTTGTAGTTTACCTTGATGATATTGTTATCTATAGCCGGACACTCGAGGAGCATGTGGAGCACTTACGAGAAGTGTTCCAAGTCCTTCGAGAGAATGAGCTTTACGTCAAGAAGGAGAAGTTCTAATTCGCTCAACGAGAGGTGCCCTTTTTAGGCCACATAGTCGGAGGTGGCAAGATTCGCATGGACAGGAGCAAGGTCTGTGCCATACTAGATTGAGAGCCGCCAACCAAGGTCACCGAGTTGCGATCATTCTTTGGTCTGGTGAACTACTATCGACGCTTCATCAAAGGCTACTCAACTATCACCACACCCTTGACGGACATGCTCAAGAAGGAGAGAGTGTGGGATTGGAATCGGGAGTGCCAGCAAGCCTTTGACAGATTGAAGCATACTGTTACGGAAGAGCCCGTGCTTACTCTTCCGGACTACACCAAACCGTATGAAGTGAATACGGATGCATCGGACTATGTGATAGGTGGTATCCTGATTCAAGATAACCATCCGGTTGCCTTCGAGAGCCGGAAGCTCAATGAGACCGAGCATCGCTATACGATCCAAGAAAAAGAGATGACAGCCGTGGTGCACTGCGTCCGGACTTGGCGACATTACTTGTTGGGGGTCTAGATTCGTGGTCAAAACCGACAATGTAGCCACAAGCTACTTTCAAACTCAGAAGAAGCTATCCCCCAAGCAAGCCCGATGGCAGGATTTCCTTGCTGAGTTCGATTTTTCTATGGAGTACAAGCCTGGAAAGGCTAACTCGGTGGCAATGCGCTTAGCCGAAAGATGGAGCTTGCTACCATCAGTCGCCCCGAAGGCTCCCTGGTGCCGAGCATCAAGGAAGGTCTGCCTCATGACCTGATAGCCAAGACCATCATGGAGTACACCAAGGAAGGAAAGACTAGAAGATTTTAGCTCGAGGTTGACCTTTTCTACACCAAGGGGAACCGTCTTTATGAGCCACAATTCGAGAAACTACGTAAGGAAGTCATGCAAGAGTGCCATGACTCGAGATGGGCTGGCCATCCGGGTGTGCACCGCACCCTAGCTTTAGTCGAGGACCGATACTATTGGCCTCGCATGCGGGACGACATCGATGCCTATGTGAAGACTTGCCTTGTGTGTCAACAAGAGAAGGTCGAGCCCAAGTCACCAGCCGGTCTCTTAGAACCGTTGCCCATACCGGAGCGCCCATGGGAGAGCGTCTCTATGGATTTTATCGTCGGACTACCCAAGGCTGATGGCTACGGGAGCATCATGGTCATAGTGGATAGGTTCTCTAAGTATGAAACCTTTATCCCGGCATCAAAGGCGTGTCCAGCAGAGGAAGTCGCTCGGTTGTTCCTTAAAAACGTGGTCAAGTACTGGGGTGTGCCTCAATCAATCATAAGTGATCGGGACGGGCGGTTTACGGGACGTTTCTGGACCGAGCTATTCAGGTTGTTAGGATCGGACTTGAACTTCTCTACTGCTCTATACCCTCAAACCGACGGGCAGACCGAGAGGGTGAACGCACTACTAGAGGTCTACCTCAGACACTATGTAAGTGTCACTCAAAGGGACTGGCCCAAGCTGCTAGACGTGGCCCAATTTTCATATAATTTGCAACGAAGCGAGGCCACGAATCAGAGTCCCTTTGAGATCATGACTGGGCAGCAGCTGCAAACGCCCAGCACTATAGCAGCAGCTTATAAGTGACCCAACCCGGCAGCATACAAGTTTGCCAAGTCTTGGCAAGAGCAAGCTGATCTAGCCCGAGCATGTCTGCACAAGGCAGCCAGACGATCGAAGAAATGGGCTGATCGTAAGCGACGGGACGTGCAGTACCAAGTCGGGGACTTAGTGCTAGCGAAGCTACACTTGGTGCTACGCACAAAAGGCAGGCACAAAGGGCTTGTGCACCGTTATGAGGGTCCTTTCAGAGTTCTTAAATGAGTAGGCAAGGTGGCCTACAAGCTTGAGCTACCCCCTAAGCTCAAGGTGCACCCGATTTTCCATGTAAGCATGCTCAAACCATTTCATGAAGACCGACGATCCATCACGAAGGGAATCTCAGCGAGCACCCGTAGGAGTCAGGGCCTCCTATGATAAAGAAGTTCAGTGCATCTTGGCCGACCGGGTTGTTCGACAGCAAAATTATATGCCAAGGCACGAATATCTGGTGCAATGGAAGGGACTGCCCGACAGCGAGGCTAGTTGGGAACCAGCCGAGGCGTTATGGCAATTCAAGGATAAGATCGACCAGTTCCACTCGGAAGATGGGACGAGGGCGTCGCTCGATCAGGTGGGGAAGAATATCACGGTTCGCCCGAGACCACCCGAGAGTAGCGCCACTGCCTTAGAGGGTTTTCAGCATTAGGGCGCGGGTTCGAGTCCCAAACCAGGCAGCAAGAGGCCCCAAGAGGCGGTCCCCACAACAGAAGGTTCTGGAAGGCCCTAGACAGCTCCAGACTCGTCTAGGCCAGGCAGGCTGACCGGAACCATCCAGTCCCCTCTAGGTACAGCAAGCAGGCAAGCCAACTCGGGAAGTTTTTAGAGCCCTCTAGGGACTTCAGCAGGGCAATGCTGATCAGCAAACTCTAGAAGGCCCTAGAGGCAGCCTTGACTAGAACACTCTAGAACCGTAGGGAGGCTTCTAGTGCTGATGTATTGGCCACACACTTGGCCTATTCTTGGCCACAATTTGTAAGGGGGAGTTGTCTATAAATAGGGGCTGCTGATAACTCGTATAATTATATAGTTTTTAGTTATGTTTTATTATTGTTTTGTGTCAAATACGAGTTATTATTGTTTAGTCTAAATTGTGTTTATGATCTTTTATATTTTTATGTAATTTGGTGTTTTTCACAAGTTTCTTTGAGTGATTTCAGATTACTAGAATTAAGGGCAAATCCAGTTCAATTCCAGTTCCGACACCTTTTGCCATATCAGCTATATCTGGAGTTTCACTGAAGCAATAAGGCTGAAATTTTAACTGTGCAAAGTTAAGAGGCATATCTATCTTTTTCATGTTTTACACTTCTTGAAACGGAGTCGTTTTCCCTAGCAAAATCGACCATCAAGTTGGCTGATGTGCAATGACGTCTGTGCTAACCTGTTTTCGTATTTTGCCCATATCTTCTTATCCACATCAGCAAATGAGCTGATTCCAACGGCTATGGATCAGTAACTGACAGGGGAACATTTTTCTAGAAGACCATGTGATCAGATCAGGCCTCCAATATTGACAAAATCGACCGTCAAGTTGGCTGATCAAAATTGTCATACAATATGACGAAAATTGTTAGAAAAATGCACCCACCTATTATACCTACCTTTGAAATTTGTAAAGCTTGTCTCTTGTCATTTAGCCCTCCAAAATGTGTATAAATAGAGCGCCTTGGATGATTGTAGAGAATCATATTGTACATTGGTAGGATATTAGCCATTGTAATAAAATTCTCTAAGTTTTCTTCTTCTTTCTTTTCTCTAGTTTTCTTTTTCTTTATTTTCTTCTTCTTCTTTCTTTCTTTTATTTCCTTCTTAGATTCTCTTTAATTTTATGTTTATGTTTACAATGCCTATGCTAGGCTAAACTTCTATTTGGTTAAGGGTGATTTCAAAGCCCTAGACATGTTTTGTGATTGATTTTCAGATTCTATCTATCATTAATTTTCTATCAAAGTTGCTTATGTTCTTCTACAAGAATTGTTCATGATGTTGTCTTGATTTATTTAGGTGTACAACTAGATAGATCTTGATAATTATCTATTGCTAGTCTAGGAGTCTTGATCCGTGTAATTGTCTTGATTTCCTATTCATAAGTGACAATTTGTGATTAATGATTATGGTCAAGTTTTCAATAATTGCAAAGTGGAACATAACCTAAGTTGAACAATCCGAGCTTATGTGTTTGTTGCTTAGATCAACCTATCTTTCTCATCATAAAGCTGCCATTAAATTGAATTTAGAGAGCTTATTCTAGGTTGTTTAATGGTTAGAGATTAAATAGAGAGCTTGTTCTATTTAACGACAAACTAAGGAAAGATTGGGATAACAGAGCTTGTTGTTATCTACGGTTGTTAACTTTGATAGTTGGTTGATATTGATAGATCTGAAATTGATTCTTAATGATGTCTAGTGGTGGAGAATGAAACCTTAACCATATTTTTCATATTTGATTCTTCTTACTTACTTGTTTTCTTACTTTTCTAGTTTGCTTATTTTTAAAAGTATATTTATTTTTATTGGCTGGTTATACCGCCTAATTTGTATATTAACTTTGTTTTATTTTTATTGGCTGGTTATACCGCCTAATTTAGTATATATATTTTTATTGGCTGGTTATACCGCCTAATTTAGTTTATATATTTTTATTGGCTGGTTATACCGCCTTGCATCTTATTCTTATTATTTACTTTAGTTTAAATCTGGCTTCAAAAACCCCTTTTCTTTTATTGTTTTCTTTGAACGTAAGTTATAAACTAATAACTCATAGATTAAAACCCAATCCCTGAGGACTCGACCCTTGCTAATCATTATACTTACAATTGATCTTTTTAGTGCAAGGTTAAATAAGATACACTCTTTTGGGTGCATCAGCTGCCCCCACCCCTCATTTGTACAGAACTTTGTTGAGCAATACAAAGCCTTACATTTCCAAGCTACTCACTTGCATTCTAGTGCTCTAGCAACTTAGCCAAGTTAGGCATCTCGAGGCTTCTTAGTTCAGGCACACTTCAAGTGGTTCAAGGCTAAACTTAGGCATACTAAGGCAACAAATCCGAGCCTAAGGTCGCACGTTTGCTCGGCTTAAGTCTTAGCACATGACACACGCACCTAGCAAGGGAGACGGTGGGGACTCGGGGTCCATTATTTATGCTGCAAATTCAAAGCTAGCTAGTTGGTGAAGCAATAACTATATGGATCGTAGTGCAATTGAAATCTGATTACTGTTTTGGTGTCACTACAAAACAAATTGCCATTTATTGACAATCGAAAATCTGTCGGTATATACCCCAAATAGACTGAAAGACCTTTATCGACGGAAGATATAGATATTCCGACAAAATGTTTACCGTAGGTATAGGCCTTGTCGGTAAAGAGATTTACCAACAGGATAATTCTGTCGGTAAACCCTTATGGACCCAATAGTGACGGCATTTCCGTCGTAAAAACGATTCCCAATTTTTTTATTAGCACAACTCGTCCGTCAGTATAGAGTAACTTTTCGTCGGTAATATATTATATTTACCAACGAAATTGGCCATCAGAAAAAGTTTAGTCCTTTAATTTGTTATCCGTCGGTAATACTCAATTTTTCGTCGGTATTTCTGTACCAATTGTATAAAATCTGGTGTTTAATTGCTAAATAGCTTTCATTTCGTTTACACAGTTAACGTTATTAAATTCATTTTATTATAATTGTAATTTTAAATAAAAATATAATTTTTAATTAATCTCTTATAAAAATAAATAAAGAAAACAATTGTCTTATAATTAATAAGGTATGAGTCACAAATAATTAAGTTATAACACAAAGTTTTAAGTTGAAAAGTAATACTGAGATTGTTCATAAATAAAAGATGAATACTCCATCCTCTTAATGCTAGAAGCATTATATATATATATATATATATATATATATACATTGCAAAGGCAGAGAGGAGACACCTAATGCTAGAAGCATTGCCAGCAGTAACAGATCCTCCATCCTTTAAAGCTTGGTCTAAGCTTCCTCAATTTTGCAGCATCAAACTAGGAAATAAAAAGAGAAAGAAGATAAACAATGAAACATGTATTAGACCAAGCTGTGAAGCATAGAAGAAATGACACATGTAGCCTAGTATATGAAGCTATTAATACTAATCTTCATTTTGATACCAAATGGAAAATATAGCCCAGTACATCATAAACAGAAATGAAAACTTAATCCAAACACACTGAAACTGTTTATACTTAATACTAATCTTTATTTTGATACAAATTGCACCTCTAGCCAAGTACATCATCCGCATGAACACCAGGCTTGGATGAAGAGTTCTAGTAGAATATTGTCCAGTAAAATCAAATCGGTTCAATGAATTTGACTAAAGTTTACAAATTGACATGGAGAATACAATATTATAATCTGACTTAAGTTGTTTTACTCCTATAGAGAGAAAAGAATGGTAGGGTACTTATGTAGGTCCTTTAATGTTAAGCCACTTCTTCACCTTATAGATTATTTCTTTTACTTTAGTCAATTTTTATCATATGAAGCCCAATAGCAATACAAGAAACAAAACACTTGCTAAAAGCATGCTAACATAATAGTCAAGAACACTAAAATCGAATATCCAAAATACAAGCTTCATAAAAATCTTGGAAGTACCTCATAGTTGGGTTGTTCTTGCTACTGAACTCCAAAAACATCTCCATAGAAAGGTCGTCCATACTATTGACAATAAGTATATTAGACTAAGAGAGATATCCAAAAGATTACCTCATTTAAAGGTAGCTTTCAAGCTTACTACAACCCAGAATACCGACAACTTCTAAGAGGCTTACCTCATCTACAGGAGGTTTGCCCCAGCCACCAGGGTGATACAAAAGCTTGCTCTAGGAGGGATGGGTGCATCTAGCCCTGGTATTTTCAAATGTGGGTACAATGGTGGAGGACCATACCACTAAAAGGACAAATTGGCAGTTTAAATAATACCAACAATACTGAGACATCCCATGGGAAAAATAAACTTAGGATATTAACCAAATTAACCTGCATATTTAAAACAATGGGAAAATCTACTGAAAAACATGTATCATCAGACATTCATTTTTTCCATTCAAGATTACCTTAGAACACCTCCTCTATTATTTTACAATTCAAAAAAAAAAAAATGGAGTAACCTTGTGAGAAAACATACCTACAGTATACCTGTAGACACTTAATTTTGTCCGGACCACTAAAATAGGTATGTTTTCTTCCTAAATTGAGGTTTCCGAATGTAAATTTTGTTTTCATCCTGCAGGTGGTACTCCGAGACTTAGTTTAAGAGGGCGAGCATAAAAAGTCAAACTTAAAAAAAGTCAACCCCAAAAAAGTCAACTACTGATAAAAGTCAACCCACTTTCAAAATCAAGATTTTAAGTTCAATGGAAAAATAGCGAAAGAATTTTGATAATCCGAGGTCTACTTTGAAAGATATAGAGTTCGGAAGTTGGGATTTGGAGATTCAGTAGAAAGGAAACCCTAATCCGAGAAATTTGGGGAAAAGTGCTTAAACGATTAAATTGGTCGAAATTGAAGGTTCCAATATGAAAGATAAGCACTGACTACAGGTAATGGAGAAGCCACTTGCAAGAAAAAACCGAAAGGAAAGTCAATCCGGGAGAAAATCGAGAATTAAGGTTTTTAGTGGATTTCAGTAAAATCGGGAAGAATCACAAAAATAACCCGACTTGGTAATACCAAAGCCCCCAATGGATGAGGAATGATTAAAAAGGGATATCCCAAGGCTCGGCTTGAAGAAAATCTAAAAATCGGACTTGTTTTGAGCAAAACCGAGTTTCGGAGGCAAAAAGGGCAAAATTAGAAAATTCGGGAAAAATAGCAAATGAACTTCAAAAATTCTGAAAAATTGCAAATCTCATTCTTAAACCATTTGAAAGATATTGGCAAAAGAAAATCTTGATTCGGAGTTCGTTTGCAAAATGGCCAAATCCCGGGCTTCTTATGTAGTAATTTAAAAAGGAAAATCCCGAAAAAATAGCAAATGAACTCCAAATCTTCTGAAATTTTGCAAATCTCATTTTTAAATTATTTGGAATAGATTGGCGAAATAAAATCTTGATTCGGAGTTCGTTTGCAAAATGGTCAAATCCCGGGCTTCTTATGTAGTAATTCAAAAAGGAAAATCCCGGAAAAATAGAAAATGAACTCCAAATCTTCTGAAATTTTGCAAATCTTATTCTTAAAAAATTTTAAATAGATTGGAAAAAGAAAATCTTGATTCAGAGTTCGTTTGCAAAATGGCCAAATCCCGGGTTTCTTATGTAGTAATTCAAGAAGATAAATCCCGAAAAAATAGCAAATGGACTCCAAAAATTCTGAAATTTTGCAAATCTCATTTTTAAATTATTTGGAAGATATTGGTGAAATAAAATCTTGATTCGGAGTTCGTTTGCAAAATGGCCAAAGCGCTGGCCTCCTATGTAGTAATTCAAGCCGATAAATCCCGAAAAAAATACCAAATGAGCTCCAAAAATTATGAAAACTTCAAGATCACACTTTTAAATTATTTGGAAGAGATTGGTGAAGAAAAATCTTGATTTGGAGCTCGTTTAAAAAATGGTAAAATGTGGGGGCATAAAAGAGCATTTTTGGAAGAAAAAATCAAAATAAATAACAAACGGACTCGGATAATTTTGAAAACTTCCAAAACTCAATATTTTATTACTTTGGAAGTATTAAAAAATAAAAATTGAATTTGGATTCCGTTTGATATTTATTTGCATCCGGGGGGCAAAACGGTCATTTCACCCAAGCAACCGAAAAGGGCTACATTAGGCCTTTAAAAAAATCAGAATTGGGCTGAAAAAGAGAAGTGCTGGCCTGCCAAGGTCCAAAGGAAAGAGGAAGTTTCTGATTTTTCAATCAAATGGCAAGAATTAAAAGTTAGTTAGAGATTCCTTTTGATCAAGCCATTGTGATTAAGCCACATAGGCCAAGAGAGAGTGTCAACATTATTCTTGAATAGCTGTAATTTGGGAAAGCTGAGATGCTAATCTAAAGGTGGTAATTTCATGATTTTTTCACCTTGAATTATTAGCTATTTGCTGGAAAATTGGTTACAAAAAATGACAACATCTTTGAGCATTTTAAGGGGCCATTCGGCCAGCACTTAGGGGGAGGTAAGAATTTGCATTTTCACACTTTATTTTTGCTGAGTTCTCTTGGTTTTTACTTGGTTTTTCTCTCTTTGGTTGAAGGCAAAAAGAAAAAGTTTAGAAAAGAAAGGAAAGGAAAGTTTGAAGAGATAAAGCTTGAAATATAGCTTCTTGAGGTTGCTCTTGAGCACCAACTCTTGCACTTTCTTGATTTTCCATTCTTATTTTTGCTATTTTGATTACTATTTGGTGAGTTTCCATTTTAAATAAATGTTTTTTTTTATTGTTCTTCTTAAGTTCTTTCTTCATCTCTTTCTTAAATATATTTTTTTACAATTTTTTTTACAATATACTCACCATGGCCGAATGGCCTACATTCTTATTTAAGTTGCTGTTTTGTTTATTTTATCATGTTGTTTATGTTATTTTATTTGATCTTGAGGTTTTAAATGTTGTTCTACTTCATATACTTGAGTTATATTTTAATTTGGTTGCTTTGTTTGTTGTCATTTATGATTTAAATATCATGTTCTTGCATTTTTAATTTTTTGTTTTCATGATGTTTAAAATTGAGCATGTTTTAGATTTAGTATATCAAGTGTTTGTGAAAATGCTTGTGTGGAGTTTGCATGATTTGAGTTTTATATTTTTGTTGAGCATGTTTTAGATTTAGTATACCAAGTGTTTGTGAAAATGCTTGTGTGGTTTTTGCATGATTTGAGTGTTATATTTTAGTTGAGCATGTTAGTAGATCAAGTGTTTGTGAAAATGCCATGCTTGTTGGAGCTTGAGGCCATTTGGCTACTCCATGTGTTTTGCATTGTGTGTTGCATTTTTTGCCATGTTAGTTGGTAGGTTTTTGCATTTGCATGACATTTGATTTAGTTTTGCATGTTAGTATACAAAGTGTTTCTGAAAATGCCATGTTTGCTAGTTACATAGGCCATTCGGCCACTCTTTGGAATCTTTGCATTGTATGTGCATTTTTGCTATGTTAGTTGATAGGTTAGCATTTGCATGATACTTGGTTGAGTTCTTGGTTTAAGCATGCTTTGTGTTTGTGAAAATGCCATGCATATTTTAGTTATTAAGTTAGGTTTATTTTCCATTCATGTTCATGCATTTTAGGTCTAGGTTGCATTAAATGCCATGCAAGTTCATGTAGGTCTAGGTCACTATATTGATGCCATGCATTTTTTCATGACATTTAGGTTTAAACTCATGCATTTCATGCACTATACTTGCTGTATTGTTTCATGCATTTCATGTTCATGCCACTTGAATAATGACTTGAGCCAATTAATGGTTTAAAGTCATGCTCTCTTGAGCATACTTGTGGAAAATTAAGTTTTGTCAAATTGATTATTCTACTTTTGTGATTTTTTTTACTTAGCCAATTTTTATCTAACTTTCAAAAAGTCCTAGCTACTGTTTGTGAGCCATTTTATGAGTTTCAAATATTTTTACTTTGATTTTTAAATGATTTTATCAAAGGTAAAAATGTATTTTGGCAAAACAGTTTCTTCACCCAGTACTTGTACATTTTCGATTTTTCGGGGCATTCATCTTTAATCAGAAAATTATGCTGATTTTTCTCCGTGTAGTTTTACATGTTCTGAGTCTTCACTATTTTTTTCAGAATTTGTTGAATTTTTAGAAATAGGATAACAAATCGTGGCTTAGAACTGGACAGTGGAGTCAGAATTGAATTTAAAGAAAAATCATTTTTCTGTTTTGGTTAAGTTACCTAGATGAGGCTGATTAGGAAGGTTAGCTACTGACTTAGGGTAGTTTCTAAGCCTTTTTAAACTCTAAAAATGATTTTTTTAACTCTCGGATTAAGGGTGGTCAAGTCCGGGATTTTAAAGTTAGGAAATTAGAGCCATTTTATAAAAAGGGTTTAGTCCAGTTTTTATTTTTAATATAAGCTTTTCAAAATTATTTTCAAACAATCACAAAGTATTTTGGTTTTAGAATATTTAATTTGACATATTTTCCTAAGGTAGCCGGATATCTTTTTAGATATACGGATTTCCTTAATTAAAGGAAAAAATACATTCTCATGCATTGCATTTTCTATATTCATGCATTTTATATATAATATGTGATTTTTACTATGATAATTTCTATGATATTGTTATGATTTTGAGCTATGTTATATTGTTTATTATATGATTTGGAATATTTCATGATATCCTATGCTTTTTATTTAATTTTTTTTTTGTCATATTATTTAGCATATGCTATGTTCATGCATTATTATTTTCATTTTTATTTCCATGCATATTATATGATAGCATCATTTTATATTCCATGTCATTTAAATTATATGCCATATCATTCATGTTTGCCATGTCATTTAAATTATTTCATTTCATATAGGATATGTTATGTTACTTAGGTTATTTTATTTCATTTAGAATATATCATGTTACCTAGGTTATTTCATTTCATATAGAATATGTTATGTTACTTAGGTTATTTTATTTCATTTAGAATATATCATGTTACCTACGTTATTTCATTTCATATAGAATATGTTATGTTATTTAGGTTATTTTGTTTCATTTAGAATATATCATGTTACCTAGGTTGTTTCATTTCATATAGAATATATTATATTACCTAGGTCATTTCATTTCATTTAGAATATATCATTTAACTTAGGATATTTCATTTCATTTAGAATATGCTAAGACATTTAAATTATATCATGTCATTTAGGATGCATGATATTATTTAGATTTTGCCATGTCATTTTATTTATGTCATGCATATACATATTCATATCTTTTAAAATGTTTTCAAAAGGATAATGATTTTTCAATAAAAAAATAAAGATATTCCCGAGTTAAAGTAATTCATGAGTTCTCTACCGGGTTTGCTGGAGGGAATATCATCAATTATCATTAATAAAGGAATATCTTTCTTTCAAAAAACGAGAATGATTCGGAAAGTTTTCCAAATTAATAAAAAAATTTATATTTTGCCACGTTTGTTGGGGAATATAGGAAAATTTTGAATTTATAAATTCCGGATCATTTTTAATAAAAATGGAATTATTTTTCTTTAAATTGGGAATTAACTTGAAATACTAAATTTAAAACCAACTTTTTACCGAGACTTGAGATAACACACGATTAATAAGGTACCGTTTTATACGGGCGTTGTGGGGTGCTAATCTTTCCCCACACGTAACCGAGTCCCGAACCCGTTTCTTTGATTTCTCTGGTTTAAACGCAGACTTGAAATTAGTTTTTAAAATATTTTAATTAATTTTTAAAATATTTTATAAAACCGGTTTTAATAGGTGGCCGATCACACCTAGCTAAAAAAGATTGGTGGCGACTCCATGTCTTTTTCAAGGTCATTTTCAAAACGTTCATTTTTCTAGAGGAATTAAGTCAACTTTTCCTCGGTTTTTTTTAATGTCACGCTTAACGAATAATAAAGTCTTGTGATGAGACTTGTTATTTTTTAGGTTGCGACAGCTTGGTGACTCCGCTGGGGACTTTTTAGAGAGTCAGGCCTAGAATTATTCGTGTGTTATCTAAGTCTCGATTTTGTTGGTTTAATTGGTATTTAATTTTAATTCCCATATTTTTTTAAATAAAAGAGAATTTTGAAAATAAAAAATGTTTTAATATGTCCATATTCATGTGCATTCATATTATTATTTGTTCTCTGGTTATTTTGTTGCGTATTTATATGTTTGCTTGACTGATGCTTTACATTGTTTGATTTTAGTGGGGTATTTAGAATAAGGGTTGTAGAATAGGTGGTGACAGGTTTGTTTTGTTCCTCCGCACACACTGTATTTGCATTTGCATAACATGAATCCTCTACCCGGGTTCCGTCCTTTTAAGTGGGAGTAAAGTAAATACGCCTTCGTGATTGATCCTCCGTATGGGCATAGGAAAATATTCTCACGAATTGAACCCGCTTTTATCGGTGTGCCTTACTAGCCTTCACCGGCGACAGTGAGGAACAATTCAGGGCCTTAGAACCAATTCACCTTCATATAGTGAACCTAGGTGAAGCCATGCCGGATTTCTGTTAGATCCCCGAAGTTTAAGAACACATGGAGGAACATTTCCAACCTTTTACCATCTTTCTATATGTTAGATACCAATTGGGTGATGATGAACAAACATCATACCGCTCGTATTTTTTATTATTTTGTCCCAAAGGCATCGTATTGTCGAAGCTCTGTTTAAATTTTCGGGACATTTTTTTAAAAGCATGTTGTTATTTATGTTATATTTTTGAATTCATTTCCTTACTAATCTATTTCTTTCTGTTTTCTTTTCTTTGACATGCATCATAGACATCATCATACACTTGAAGTTTATTGGCCTCGGGATAGTTATCAACCCAAAGGACTTTCATGGAGTGTCAGGTTATTTCAGTGATAGAAGATCATGCAATAGTCAAGGCACGGTCGAAAAAAGATCAGAGGGAGGATGATGATTGCCTCAAGAAAGATTATGTGTCAGTATTGCCGGAAAGGGTCAAAGTGGATCCTAGACAGAATAATCTCTAAGGGTTAGCCGACATTTGGAATCAGTGGAATGTATCAGAGAAAGAAGCCTTCACTCAGAAATATGGAGACATTGCACTATTAATTCCGATTCAGGTCAATAGTGGGTTGATTCAGGCTATGGTACAGTTTTGGAATCCTGCTTATAGATGTTTCACTTTTAACAAGGAGGATATGACACCACTGATTGAAGAATATTCGACACTGTTACGTATTGAATGTCCTAATCCTGATCGGGTATATTTGAAGGAGATGAAACCTTTCAGGTTTGAAGAAGAAAGTGGCTAGGATCACAGGAATGGATACAACATGGGTTGAGAGTCATGTGGACACAAAGCAGAAAAATGGGTGCATTCCGTGGGAAACTCTCCGACAGTTGATATTGGGTTGTTCCGACAAAGCAAAAGCCAGGGACATCTTCGCTTTAGCCATCTACGGTTTAATCATATTCCCGAAGATATTGGGTTATGTGGATATAGCCGTGTTTGATTTCTTTGAAAAGTTGGAACAGAAGATCAACCCATCTCCGGCCATCATAGCTTAAACTATCCGATCCTTGAATTTTTGTAAAAGGGCAGGATAAGGGAGGATCAAGGGGTGTGTACAACTTCTTTATATTTGGATTCAAAGTTACTTTTGGAAGATAGAAAATGTTTCCTTCAAACCGTACATGAAAGACTTTAGTTCCAATTAGGGAATTCCTTCAAAATGATTGGCCTAAAGACGGGAATGAAGAGAAAAGGGTCAACATGTTCCGGAATCTAAAAGGGGAGATGGTGACTTGGAGAGCTCCATGGATGGTTCCTATGCCGATTATGTACAAATGTGGGGACAACCCGGGAGTTCCACTACTCAGAATTTGGGGGTCTGTGAGTTATGCTCCTCTGTTGGTGCAAAGACAGGTTGAGTCTCGGCAATTCACACCCGTGACTCATAATCTAGGATCATCGGAGTTCACTTATGGGGAAGACGGATATTCTGAAAAAGTGCGGGCAGTGATTGAGGCATGGAAAAAAATTCACCGGATAAAAGTGGCCAGATATGTCGACACCGTCACACCTGATTACCTGGCATGGAGGGAATTAAGGGTTAATGATAGACTGTTGACATCAGATGGGGAGGAGGTCCAGTTCATGAATCCGCCACCAAGGGAAATGCCATCAGAGTTAGAAATTGCAAGAGAGGAATTTGAAAAAGAAAAGGCCCGGATAAGCAAGGAGATTGCCCGACTGCAAGAAGAGCTTGAGGAAATGAAAGATAGGGAATCAGCTCGGGAAAAAAAAGAAACAGATTAAGAGAGAAAGGGACACCGTTAAGGGCGATCTTCGGGAATTACATTTGGAGAACAAAAGGTATCGCTTTGAGCTCAGATTTGAGGGGACTCTCAAAACTTCCGGGGAGTGGGAACATGAGGTCAAAAACCTCAAGAAGGAGAATAACTACTGGAAGGAGAGAGCAAGACACGAGGAAGCCCGAGCAAATCAACTGGAGAAACAAGCTAGGGAAAGCTTACACGGCGATGTTTCTGCTAACACGTCAAAGGGTCATGAACAAGTAGGGATCAGATGGAAGAGTAAGGCAATCAAAAGAGGACAGTGAAGAAGGTCCAGAATCCGAAGGAATTACCAGTGTTTTGTAATAGTTTTTAGGAGAGATAGGTTATCATGTTGTCTAAAGCAGGGATCTTTTCTTTGATGTATTTAGTTTCACATGAAAGACCATTTGGTTAGAATTATCCCAGGGCCAATACTTTAAATGCATTCATTATTCACTAATTCTTTCTTTTATATTTTATTTGGTCATAATCATTCATTCATTTATTCTTTATAAATTGTTCATACACTTAGTCATTTATTGGTCCATTCATTTATTCATTATATGTTCATACACTTAGTCATTTACTTAGTTGTTCATTCATTAACACCGATTCATTCATACATTCATTTATTCATTTATTCATTTTTTATAAAATAAAATAAGAAATGTGTCAATAATTTCTAAATGGTTTTTAAAAATAAAGGTACAATTGGTCGCACTCAGAAAGAACCAGATTTCCAACACTCTTACAATACTCGATCTCGAACAAAAGCCATGGAAAATGATCAGCTTGCCAGAATTGAGAGAATGGAAAGAATCCAGAAAGAACTACAAGAACAGTTGAATAAGTCTCAAGAGGAGACACGAGAACAGATGACAAAGCTAATGGAGATGATGAGCACTATGATGAAGCAGAAGTGGCTCGGAGAGAATTCAGTTGCTGGAATAGGGGCAGTAAATCAGGAGGATGGACCAGAAGTGGTACAGAGAAATAGCCAGATATCCCAACCTGTGGGAAATGAAATCCTAAATGGGGCAGCTTCCTACATCTACATCCAGCCGGCGACTGAAGCACAGAATTTCGGTCCAAAAAAGGGTAATATCGGAGTTGATCCAATTGAGGTTGAGGTTCCAGACTTTGAAGAAATAGCAGAGAAGGAAAGGGCCAAAATGACTGAACTGAAGAGGGTCGAAACTGCTGAATCTGAGAAGAAATATCAGTTGTTGGAAGAAAGGCTAAGAGCAGTGGAAGGAGCAGAGTTGTTTGACAGTCTAGATGCCAAAGAGATGAGCTTGGTACATGATATAATAATTCCACCGAAGTTCAAAGTACCAGACTTTGAAAAGTATAATGGGACCACCAACCCATCGGCTCATCTGACTATGTACTGTAGAAGGATAACAGGGCATGAGGATAATGAGAAATTGCTTATTCATTGCTTCTAGGACAGCTTAACAGGGTCAGCCACCCGATGGTACAATCAACTCAGTCGTACCAAGATTCGTTCATGGACGAATTTGGCCAGGGCTTTTATGGAGTATTATAAGCACGTTTCTGACATGGTACCAGATAGGCTATCATTACAGAACATGGAGAAGAGGTCCAATTAGACCTTCAAAGAGTATTCGCAGAGGTGGAGGGATCTGGCCACACAAGTGCAATCCCCTATAACCAACAAAGAAACCACGGTGCTTTTCATTAACACATTGAAAGCACCTTATTATGACAGATTAGTAGGAAACGCTACCAAAGATTTTGCAGATATGGTAATATCTGGGGAAATGATTGAGTCAGCTATTAAGAATGGAAATATGGAAGGGGGTGAGTCTGCTACCCCAAAGAGAGCTTTTCCTGCAAAGAAGAAGGAGGAAACCCATGCAGTAAGCTTCAACCAATACCTTTATACACCTCCTACACCATACACACTACTAAGACCCTATACTCCTACCACACCTTATGCACCTCCGACACCTTACACACCATACCCGGGGTATAATCCTTACTACCCCAATGTCAACCACCTTATTCAAAATCCGTTCCCCTACACCAATATACCACAACAGCCATTCCCAACTAGCATATCCCCTCAAATTATCCTTCCTAGAAATATTGTTCCAAACACACAAGGGCCTGCGCGTAATGACCAACGTTCACCAAGGAACGATCAAAAACCCAATTTGATCCAATTCCCACTACCTATGGTGAGCTATATCCAAAACTATTGCAGGGTCAACTTGTTGCACCCGTGTACCTAAAACCTTTGACACCTCCATATCCAAGATGGTACAATGCAAACACCAACTGTGCATACCATGCGGGAATCCAAGGACATTCAATTGAAGTTTGAATCAAAAAATAGGCCAAACGTAGCTGGAAATCCATTGCCCAATCATGCTGGAAATCAGGTAAATGCAATATTGACCGGAGAGGGCAGAAGATTAAAAAGGGATATTGGGGAGGTTAAGACTCCGATGATGACAGTATGGGTTGAAATGGTCAAGGCAGGACTGGTGGAAGGTATGGAAGGTCTGAAAATGGTTGCAAGAAGGGTGCATAATTGGTGCTCGTTCCATAAGGGTGAAGGCCATGACATACAGAACTGCGGGGACTTTCGGGTTAAAGTCCAAAAGATGATGGATAGTGGGGTAGCCCAATTCTACGAGGAGAGAAAAGGGGAAATAGAAGTTATTGAAAATACAGGTGGCTATGGGATAGGAAGACCCCTAATCATCTACTATGATGAACCGGAGGAAAAAGTTATGCCAATCATGGAAGAAAATACGCCCAAATTAATCATTGATTTACCTGTTTCCTTTCCATATAAGGAAAACAAGGCTACACCATGGACATATAACTGTAGCATGGTTATGCCCGGGTCTTCAGGCCAGCAGGATATTACAGGTGTGGGGCATTTAACCCGAAGCGGGAGGTGTTATGCTCTGGAGGCCGTTGAACAAGGGTTAGCAAGGAAGATAGAGGAATTGATAAATGGAAGAAGGTCGTCGAGCCAATCCATATTGAGATGGATTTGCCAAAGGAAACAGAAAGGGGATCAGCCTCGGTTAACAGAATCAAAGAACCAGTATGTGAGAAGGAAGCTTGTGAGTTCTTGAAATTTATAAAGCATAGTGAGTATAGCGTGGTTGAACAACTGCAACGTCAACCAGCTAGGATCTCAATCTTATTCTTGCTTTTAAATTCAGAACCAAACAGAAATGCTCTGTTAAGAGTATTAAGAAATGTTTTAAAATGGTAAAAATAAATATCAAGGATATAAGAAACAAATATAAGGTTATAGGTTGTAGATGCCCCGGATGCGGAATATCTTGGACCCCTCCTTTTTCAAACCATCTAAAATTTCTCTTGAACGAGCAATTCACTTGGGTAATCTTTTAGCTTCTATAGTTACATCAGACTGAGTTGTTCCCCTTTCCTCTGATTGTCAAATACTTTCTCCCCTTTTACACGGAGCATTGATTCAACCTTTGATTAGTACTTGAGCCGCCTTTTTCAACTCAAGTGTCCTCCGTTCGGTATTAAGTCGCCCTTTACGGGTTTTCGGCTTAAACCTCTCCTTTTACATTATTTTTTCATTTCCATTTTTTTTTGTATTCTACCATGCATCTGAGAATTCTAAATGCTTCCAAGGTAAAAATATCAATTCAAAAGATGGGATGAATTCTAAGAATAACCTTTCAAATTAAATATCCATTATTGATCAAAATGGGCTTTTAAAGCATGTAATGTAGGCCAAGGTTTAGGTTTAGAAAGAAAGGGTAAATAGGCCCAAAATATGTTTAAGGGTGATTAGATCAAGGATCACTTCTTGAGGAGAACTCAATCTTGAAACATTTATCCTTTTTTGGACTTTTTTTTTTGTTGCTTTGTTGGCTTTCATTTGCCACATTTTCTGATGGCTTTCTTTTTGCCATGATTTTTTATTATCTTTCCTCTTATTTGCCCTCCAGTGTAGAGGGTGATCCTTGATCAAGGTTTAAAGAAAGAAATAATTCTTAAGGCTCAAAGGGGTGACTAGGGATAATTTCTTCTTAGTGAAAGGAATATGAAAAACGGCCATTCATCATATCAAGCATGACTATTCTCTTTGAAAAGCAATTCTCAGGGGAAATAGATATATAGAATTTCTATTTGTACACTTGGAATCATTCGAATTTCCTTGTGCACAACATCACACATTTTTTTTTTCAAGCATAATACTTCTTCAGTTCATCAGCATTCACGGGATTTCTAAAATCATCTCCGTCCATCCGAGTTAGAATCAATGCTCCTCCAGAAAAAGCTCTCTTTACCACATAGGGTCCTTCCCAATTTGGAGCCCATTTTCCTCTCGGGTCCTTCACTATAGGGAGAATTTTTCTCAATACCAACTCCCCTTCTCGGAACTGCCTGGGACGAACTTTCTTGTTGTGGGCTCGAATCATCCTTTTCTGATACAACTGCCCATGACAAATTGCTTTCAGTCTTTTCTCCTCAATGAGATTCAACTGTTCATAACGAGCTCTAACCCATTATGCTTCCTCTAGGCCAACTTCCATCAAAACCCGAAGTGAAGGGATCTCAACTTCAATAGGTAACACTGCTTCCATCCCGTATACCAAAAAAAAACGGTGTTGCCCCTGTAGATGTACGGACCGAAGTACGATATGCATGAAGAGCAAAAGGCAAGATCTCATGCCAATCTTTGTATACATTGGTCATCTTCTCAACAATCCTCTTGATATTCTTGTTAGCTGCTTCTACTGCGCCATTCATCTTCGGAGGTAAGGTGCCAAATTATGATGTGTGATATTGAATTGAGTACAACTTCTCTCATCATCTTATTGTTCAAATTGAGAGCATTATCCGAAATAATTCTTGCTGGCAACCCGTAACGACATATGATTTCTTTCTTGACGAATCTGCATACCACCGACTTTGTTACATTTGCATAAGACGCAGCTTCTACCCACTTTGTGAAATAATCTATGGCCACCAAGATGAAACGATGTCCATTTGAAGCTTTCGGTGTAATAGGCCCGATCATATCCATTCCCCACATTGAAAAAGGCCACCGTGCAGTCATGACATGTAATGGCGATGGTGACACATGAATCTTATTTGCATAAATCTGGCATTTATAGCACTTCCGGGAATAACTAATACAATCTCCTTCCATCGTCAGCCAATAGTACCCTGCCCTCATAATCTGTTTAGCAAGCATGTCACCATTAGCATGGGTGCCACATATCCCTTCATGTACCTCTTCTATGATTCTTCGAGCTTCGGCAGACCCGACACATCTCAACATGACTTGATCTTTCCCTTTCTTGTAGAGAAACTCGCCATCTAGAACAAAACCCATTGCTAACCTTCTCAGAGTCCTCTTGTCATTCTCTGTTGCTTGTTCTGGATACTGTTGACTCTTGATGTACTGCAAGATGTCATTATACCAAGGGAGACCATCTGCTTCTTCTTTGATACTCAAACAATGGGCAGGAGACTCATATATGCTCATCTTGATTGGCATAACTTTCGCCCCCTCATTCACTTTAAACATTGATGACAAAGTAGCCAGAGCATCTGCCATCCGGTTTTCTTCTCGAGGAAAGTAATTGAAATTCACTTCTTCAAACTCTTCCAATAAACTCAGTATGAGTTCTCGGTATCGGATTAGCTTTGTATCTCGGGTTTCCCATTCTCCTTGTAGCTGGTAAATCACCAAGGCTGAGTCTCCGTAAACTTCCAATACTTTGATCTTTCTGTCCACCGCAGCACGAAGCCCCATAGTACATGCTTCATACTCGACAGTCTTGTTTGTGCAATCAAAATCCAATCTAGCAGTGAAAGGATAACAATCTTTTTCTGGGGATATAAGCACTGCACCGATTCCATGTCCCATGGCATTAGATGCGCCATCAAAGTACATTTTTCATACTTTCTTCTTCAAGGGAATATCATCTGCTTGCGACACATACATCAAATCCTCATCTGGGAAGTCAAAGTTCAATGGCTCATAATCTTCCACTGCCCGACTTGCTAAGAATTCAGCCACTGCACTGCCCTTGATAGCTTTTTGACTTACATATATAATGTTGTATTCTGACAATAAAACTTGCCATCTTGCTGTCCTCCCTAACAAAGAAGGTGCTTCCAACATGTATTTGACTGGATCCAGCTTGGCAATCAGCCACGTTGTATGATACAACATATACTTATAAGTCTTCGAGCAATCCAATCTAAGGCACAACACAACTTTTCTACCGATGAATATTTCAACTCATAATCTGTGAACTTCTTGCTAAGATAGTAAACTGCCTGTTCTTTCTTTCCAGTTTCATCAAGCTACCCCAAAACACAACCTATGGATCTTTCGAATACTGATAAATACAGTATCATTGGTTTATCCGGAATAGGTGGCATTAATACTGGTGGGTTTGATAGATAATGCTTAACCTTTTCAAAAGCAATCTGACACCCTTCATCCCATTCTCCTAGATCACGTTTTCAAAGTAACTTAAATATTGGATCACTTTTGTCAGTTAACTGTGAAATAAACCGAGCAATGTAATTCAGTCTCCCAGAAAGCCTCTTACTTCTTTTTGAGTGCGAGGTGGTGGCAGATTCTGAATAGCCTTCACTTTATCCGGGTCAATCTTAATCCCTCTTTTGCTAACGACAAAACCCAAAAACTTCCCCGAGGTGACTCCAAAAGTGCATTTTGCTGGATTTAACTTGAGTCTAAACTTCCTTAGTCGTTCAAAGAGCTTCTTAAGATTCACAATATGCTCCTCTTCTCCTTGTGACTTTGCGATCATATCATCAACATAGACCTCAATTCCCTTATGCATCATATCATGAAACAAGGTCACTATGGCTCTCTGATATGTTGCCCCAACATTCTTCAATCCAAATGGCATTACTTTGTAGCAGAAGGTTCCCTACATTGTAACAAATGTGATTTTCTCCATATCTTTCGGTGCCATCTTGATCTGATTGTATCCTGAGAATCTGTCCATAAAAGAAAATAAAAAACTCTTCGCTGTATTATCCACCAGAGTATCAATATAGGGCAAAGGAAAATTGTCTTTAGGGCTGGCCTTGTTCAAATCTCGGTAATCAACGCACATCTGTACCTTGCCATCTTTCTTTGGTACTGGAATAATATTTGCCACCCATTCTGGATATTTTTCCACCTCTAGGAATCCAGCATCAAATTGTTTTTTCACCTCCTCTTTTATCTTTAATAGCATATCAGGCCTCATTCTTCTCAACTTTTGCTGAATTGGCTTGCATTCTGGCCTTAAAGGGAGCTTATGAACCACAATATCTGGATCTAACCCTGGCATATCTTGGTAAGACCATGCAAATACATCAACATACTCCTGGAGAAAAGCTATCAATTCACTTTTTATTGATGATGACAATGAAGTTCCAATTTTGACCTCTTTTATCTCTTCACCATTTTCCAGATTTATCGCCTCCAATAACTCCTTATGAGGAAGTACTTGTTTCTCCTCTTGTTCTATTTTCCTTAATAAATATGGAGGTAGACCATAATCCTCAGTATCTTCATTAGCCTCGAAATCACCCGTGCAAATGGGTCTTTCAAAATCAATTTCAGAATTACTGACAGGAAGGTCCTCATATTCCATATCCGTACACCTGTAAATAGATTGAGAAGAAACAATATAGGAAAATATATAATGAAAACAAAATAAATAACAAAAATGAAAGAATATGGACACGTCAATATGGATAATGCATTGTGCTTGCTATTTATTGAATGAAAATGTTTAAAAAGCCCATTACAGAAAAAACTCTTAATATCTCTGGGTAAAGATAATTAAGATTGTTTTTTTTAAAAGGTATTACTTTGGAATAGACTTAAAGACTATGGGCAACTCAGTCGCACTCCAGTTGGTTAGTCTATATCCTGGTGGACAAGGTCGCACCATCCAGCTAGCACTTTCTTTTTCAATTCTGTCTTTCTCAGTCATGCAGATCTCCACGTCATACATCTGCTCATCCCTATTCACCTGGAATCTCTCGAAGGCTTTCTCTATCATTATGAGCACGTCATCAAAATTCTTTTCTTCGAACAGAGAACCGGCTGAGCAGAAGCTGTGAAGGATAGGTGGGAATGTCATAGGCTCCCACTCAATATCCATACCTGTGAGACGGGCCATCCTCCTTTGTCGGTTCTTTTCAACTTGTCTCCATTTCTCATGGGCCTTCGGAAGATATCCTAGGCCAAACCGGTCCTTCTTTCCTTTTACTTCTATGGCTCGAGCCATCCCTTGAAGATATTTTCCGAGACCTTTTCCAGCCCTGCAGCCTTTTCCTACGGTAGTTCTTACCCCCAGCCTTGTGTTCTTGGACAGTCTTGGTTTCAAAAAATTTCGTCCTTCAGCGACGAAAACTGCATTTACAAATTCCAAAGACCGAAAAGAACACTCCAAAGCCTCTTCATTGGGTTCCACATAAGGAGATTCAGTGGATGCGGAGGCTATTATGTCTTCCTCCCCTGATACTGTGATCAACCGACCCTCCATCACAAATTTTAGTTTCTAGTGAAGAGACGAGGGTACAGCCCCAGCTGAATGTATCCACGGCCTTCCCAACAAGCAGTTATAAGATGGATTGATATCCATGACCTGGAAGTTCACTGTATATATACACGGGCCTATCTCCAGAGGAACTTCAATGGTCCCCATAACCTCTCTCCTTGTTCCATCAAAAGCTCTGACCACCGTGCAACTTGGTATCATATAGGACAGATCCACTGGCAATTTGGATAAGGTTGCTAAAGGCATCACATTTAGTGAAGAACCATTATCCAAAAGGACCTTCGATAATATATGCCCCTTACAAGTGGTAGTTATATGAAGAGCTTTCGTCGATCCAATACCGTTGGGTGGTATCTCCTCATAGCTGAAAAATATATAGTCATCAGCTGCGATGTTTCCCACCAACCTATCCAGCTTTTCCACTGATATATTATTAGCCATGTATGCTTGATTTGTAATAAATTCTTGTTATCCTTTTCATGACAATTTTTGCCTGATTCATACTTTCTTTCATATGCTTTTGAAATGCATTATGTTTGTTATTAAATTGAATGATGATTAGTAATAAAAATCTTTAAATAAAAAAGATTTCGAAGTATTACTAAGGAATAGATTTAAATTTTGGGAAAGGTTTGGAAAGATCACCAAAGAAAAGGGAACAACGAACGTGTTGGAAACTCCATCACGAAATCAAAAAATCTGTGAATTTCAGTGAAAGATAGAAACTGAGACTGTTCGACAAGATATCTTGAGTGAAGAATCCTTAAGTGGGGCATCAATGAACAATTGAAGACTCTGTCCTGAAGTCATATAATCTGTGAACCTCAAAGAAACCATGGATTAGAAATTATGGCACAATCATTTGATTGCATTTATTTTAGGAAACATGCAAGCATTTGCAAAGCATGACATTCTCATCATTGCATTTAGCTAACAATGCAAAAATCAGGGAAACTTGGACTTCCTCAAAGAGAACTCGTTTTGCTTCTCAAAAGATTCAGACTCCGAGACCGCCATCGAGGTATTTCCTTCTGTTTTAAATCAAATTCATTTTGTTTATCAGACGAGTTGAACCTTGAGACTGTCGTCAAGGTTTTTTCAAATCCCAATTTTAAAGACCTCCGGGCACCATTTTAAAGACCTCTGGGCACCATTTTAAAGACCTTTGGGCACCAATTTTAAAGACCTCCGGGCACCAATTTTTTCAAGACCTCTGGGCACTATTTTAAAGACCTTCGGGCACCAGTTTTTAAGACCTCCGGGCACCAATTTTAAAGACCTCCGGGCACCATTTTAAAGACCTTCGGGCACCAGTTTTTAAGACCTCCGGGCACCAATTTTAAAGACCTCCGAGCACCATTTTAAGACCTCCGGGAACCATTTTAAAGACCTCCAAGCACTAGTTTTTAAGACCTCCGGGCACCAATTTTAAAGACCTCTGATCACCAATTTTTTAAAGACCTCCGTGCACCATTTTTAAGACCTCCGAGCACCATTTTAAAGACCTCTGGGCACCAATTTTAAAGACCTTCGGGAACCAATTTTAAAGACCTCCAGGCACCATTTTAAGACCTCCAGGCACCAATTTTAAAGACCTCCGGGCACCATTTTTAAGACCTCTGGGCATCAGTTTTAAAGACCTTCGGACACCAATTTTAAAGACCTCCGGGCACCATTTTAAGACCTCTGGACACCAATTTTAAAGACCTCCGGGCACCATTTTAAAGACCTCCGGGCACCATTTTAAAAACCTTCGGGCACCAGTTTTTAAGACCTCCAGGCACTATTTTAAAGACCCTCGGGCACCAATTTTTTAAGACCTTCGTGCACTATTCTTAAGACCTTCGGGCCCAATTTTTCTCTTTGAAAATCGAATCCGTTTCCTTAAGACGAGTCGAGCCTTGATTAGTCAGGAATTCAATTTAAGGACAAATCTTCAATTTACAACATTTTTGAAAATCGAATTCGTTTTCTTAAGACGGGTCGAGCCTTGATTAGTCAGGGAATTCAATTTAAGAACAAATCTTCAATTTACAGCTTTTCCAAAACAAAAAAAAAAAAAAAAAAAAAACAAATGATAGAAGAATGAAAAAGAAACCCCTTTCCCTTTCCTTCACATGTGATTTCACTGACCGTATAAAATTAGTGTTTGTTTATCTTTGCCTGATTCCTGATTCTCAGCAATAGCCAAAGAGGGGCAGCTGTAGACACTTAATTTTGTTCGGACCACTAAAATAAGTATGTTTTCTTCCTAAATTGAGGTTTCCGAATGTAAAAAGATTTTTTTCATCCTGCAGGTGGTACTCCGAGTCTTAGTTTAAGAGGGCGAGCATAAAAAGTCAAACTTAAAAAAAGTTAACCACAAAAAAAGTCAATCCCAAAAAAGTCAACCTCAAAAAGTCAACTACTGAAAAAGTCAACCCATTTTCAAAATCAAGATTTTAAGTTCAATTGAAAAATAGCGAAATAATTTTGATAATCCGAGGTCTACATTGAAAGATATGGAGTTCGGAAGTTGGGATTTAGAGATTCAGTAGAAAGGAAACCCTAATCCGAGAATTTTGGGGAAAAGTGCTTAAACGATCAAATTAGTCAAATTGAAGGTTCCAAATGAAAGATAAGCACTGACTACGGGTAATGGAGAAGCCACTTGCAAGAAAAAAATGAAAGGAAAGTCAATCCGGGAGAAAATCGAGAATTAGGGTTTTTAGTGGATTTTGGTAAAATCGGGAAGAACCACAAAAATGGCCCGACTTGGTAAGACAAAATCCCCCAATGGATGAGGAATGATTAAAAAGGGATATCCCAAAAATCGGACTTGTTTTGAGCAAAACCGAGTTTCAGAGGCAAAAAGGGCAAAATTGGAAAATTCGAGAAAAATAGCAAATGAACTTCAAAAAATCTGAAAATTTGCAAATATCATTCTTAAACCATTTGAAAGATTTTGGCAAAATAAAATCTTGATTCGGAGTTCATTTGCAAAATGGCCAAATCTCGGGCTTCTTATGTAGTAATTCAAAAAGGAAAATCCCGGAAAAATAGCAAATGAACTCCAAATCTTATGAAATTTTTCAAATATCATTTTTAAATTATTTGGAAGAGGTTGGAGAAATAAAATCTTGATTCGGATTTCGTTTGCAAAATGGCCAAATCCCGGGCTTCTTATGTAGTAATTCAAAAAAGAAAATCCCGAAAAAATAGCAAATGAACTCCAAATCTTCTAACATTTTGCAAATCTCATTATTAAACCATTTGAAAGAGACTGGAAAAATAAAATCTTGATTCGGAGTTCGTTTGCAAAATGGCCAAATCTCGGATTTCTTATATAGTAATTCAAGAAGATAAATCCCGGAAAAATAGCAAATGGACTCCAAAAATTCTGAAATTTTGCAAATATCATTTTTAAATTATTTGGAAGATATTGGTGAAAGAAAATCTTGATTCGGAGTTCGTTTGCAAAAATGGCCAAATCCCGGGCCTCTTATGCAGTAATTCAAGCCGATAAATCCCGAAAAAATACCAAATGAGCTCCAAAAATTATGAAAATTTCAAGATCACACTTTTAAATTATTTGGAAGAGATTGGTGAAGAAAAATCTTGATTTGGAGCTCGTTTAAAAAATGGTAAAATGTGGGGGCATAAAAGGGCATTTTTGGAAGAAAAAATCCAAATAAATAGCAAACGGACTCGGATAATTTTGAAAACTTCCAGAACTCAACATTTTATTACTTTGTAAGTATTAAAAAAAATGAATTTGGAGTCCGTTTGATATTTATTTGCATCTGGGGGGCAAAACGATCATTTCACCCAAGCAACCGAAAAGGTCTACTTTGGGCCTTTCAAAAAATCAGACTTGGGCTGGAAAAGAGAAGTGCTGGCCTACCAAGGCCCAAAGAAAAGAGTAAGTTTCTGATTTTTCAATCAAATGGCCAAGAATTAAAAGTTAGTTAGAGATTCCTTTTGATCAAGCTATTGTGATTAAGCCATATAGGCCAAGAGAGAGTGTCAACATTATTCTTGAATAGCTGTAATTTGGGACAACTGAGATGCTAATCTACAGGTGGAAAATTCATGATTTTTTCACCTTGAATTATTAGCCATTTGATGAAAAATTGGTTACAAAAAATGACAACATCCTTGAGCATTTTAAGGGGCCATTCGGCCAGCACTTAGGGGGAGGTCAGAATTTGCATTTTCACACTTTATTTTTGCTGATTTCTCTTGGTTTTTACTTGGTTTTTCTCTCTTTGGTTGAAGGCAAAAAGAAAAAGTTTAGAAAAGAAAGGAAAGTTTGAAGAGATAAAGCTTGAAATATAGCTTCTTGAGGTTGCTCTTGAGCACCAACTCTTGCACTTTCTTGATTTTCCATTCTTATTTTTGCTAGTTTGATTACTATTTGGTGAGTTTCCATTTTAAATAAATGTTTTTTTTATTGTTCTTCTTAAGTTCTTTCTTCATCTCTTTCTTAAATATATTTTTTACAATTTTTTTTACAATATACTCACCATGGCCGAATGGCCTACATTCTTATTTAAGTTGCTGTTTTGTTTATTTTATCATGTTGTTTATGTTATTTTCTTTGATCTTGAGGTTTTAAATGTTGTTCTACTTCATATACTTGAGTTATATTTTAATTTGGTTGCTTTGTTTGTTGTCATTTATGATTTAAATATCATGTTCTTGCATTTTTAATTTTCTGTTTTCATGATGTTTAAAATTGAGCATGTTTTAGATTTAGTATATCAAGTGTTTGTGAAAATGCTTGTGTGGAGTTTGCATGATTTGAGTTTTATATTTTTGTTGAGCATGTTTTAGATTTAGTATACCAAGTGTTTGTGAAAATGCTTGTGTGGTTTTTGCATGATTTGAGTGTTATATTTTAGTTGAGCATGTTAGTATATCAAGTGTTTGTGAAAATGCCATGCTTGTTGGAGCTTGAGGCCATTTGGCTACTCCATGTGTTTTGCATTGTGTGTTGCAGTTTTTGCCATGTTAGTTGGTAGGTTTTTGCATTTGCATGACATTTGATTTAGTTTTGCATGTTAGTATACCAAGTGTTTCTGAAAATGCCATGTTTGCTAGTTACATAGGCCATTCGGCCACTCTTTGGAATCTTTGCATTGTATGTGCATTTTTGCTATGTTAGTTGATAGGTTAGCATTTGCATGATACTTGGTTGAGTTCTTGGTTTAAGCATGCTTTGTGTTTGTGAAAATGCCATGCATATTTTAGTTATTAAGTCAGGTTTATTTGCCATGCATGTTCATGCATTTTAGGTCTAGGTTGCATTAAATGCCATGCAAGTTCATGTAGGTCTAGGTCACTATATTGATGCCATGCATTTTTTCATGACATTTAGGTTTAAACTCATGCATTTCATGCACTATACTTTCTATATTATTTCATGCATTTCATGTTCATGCCACTTGAATAATGACTTGAGCCAATTAATGGTTTAAAGTCATGCTCTCTTGAGCATACTTGTGGAAAAATAAGTTTTGTCAAATTGATTATTCTACTTTTGTGATTTTTTTTTACTTAACCAATTTTTATCTAACTTTCAAAAAGTCCTAGCTATTGTTTGTGAGCCATTTTATGAGTTTCAAATATTTTTACTTTGATTTTTAAATGATTTTATCAAAGGTAAAAATGTATTTTGGCAAAACAGTTTTTTCACCCAGTATTTGTACATTTCCGATTTTTCTGGGCATTCATCTTTAATCAAAAAATTAAGCTGATTTGTTTCCGTGTATTTTTACATGTTCTGAGTCTCCACTATTTTTTTCAGAAATTTTTGAAGTTTTAATAATAGGATAAAAAATCGTGGCTTAAAACTGGACAGTGGAGTCAGAATTGAATTTAAAGAAAAATCATTTTTCTGTTTTGGTTAAGTTACCTAGAAGGGGTTGATTAGGAAGGTTAGCTACTGACTTAGGGTAGTTTCTAAGCCTTTTAAAACTCTAAAAATGATTTTTTAACTCTCAGGTTAAGGGTGATCAAGTCCGGGATTTTAAATTTAGGAAATTAAAGCCATTTTTATAAAAAAGGGTTTAGTCCAGTTTTTATTTTTAATATAAGCTTTTCAAAATTATTTTCAAACAATCACAAAGTATTTTGGTTTTAGAATATTTAATTTGACATATTTTTCTAAGGTAGCCGGATATCTTTTTAGATATACGGATTTCCTTAATTAAAGAAAAAAATACATTCTCATGCATTGTATTTTCTATATTCATGCATTTTATATATAATATGTGATTTTTACTATAATAATTTTTATGATATTGTTATGATTTTGAGCTATGTTATATTGTTTATTATATGATTTGAAATATTTCATGATATCCTATGCTTTTTATTTAATTATTTTTTTGTCATATTATTTAGCATATGCTATGTTCATGCATTATTATTTTCATTTTTATTTCCATGCATATTATATGATAGCATCATTTTATATTCCATGTCATTTAAATTATATGCCATATCATTCATGTTTGCCATGTCATTTAAATTATTTCATTTCATATAGGATATGTTATGTTACTTAGGTTATTTTATTTCATTTAGAATATATCATGTTACCTAGGTTATTTCATTTCATATAGAATATGTTATGTTACTTAGGTTATTTTATTTCATTTAGAATATATCATGTTACCTACGTTATTTTATTACATATAGAATATGTTATATTTTTTAGGTTATTTTATTTCATTTAGAATATATCATGTTACCTAGGTTGTTTCATTTCATATAGAATATATTATATTACCTAGGTCATTTCATTTCATTTAGAATATATCATATAACTTAGGATATTTCATTTCATTTAGAATATGCTAAGACATTTAAATTATATCATGTCATTTAGGATGCATTATATTATTTAGATTTTGCCATGTCATTTTATTTATGTCATGCATATACATATTCATATCTTTTAAAATATTTTCAAAAGGATAATGATTTTTCAATATAAAAATAAAGATATTCCCGAGTTAAAATAATTCATGAGTTCTCTACCGGGTTTGCTGGAGGGAATATCATCAATTATCATTAATAAAGGAATATCTTTCTTTCAAAAAACGAGAATGATTCGGAAAGTTTTTCAAATTAATAAAAATTTCTATATTTTGCCACGTTTGTTGGGGAATATAGGAAAATTTTGAATTTATAAATTCCGAATCATTTTTAATAAAAAATGGAATTATTTTTCTTTAAATTGGGAATTAACTTGAAATACTAAATTTAAAACCAACTTTTTACCGAGACTTGAGATAACACACGATTAATAAGGTACCGTTTTATACGGGCGTTGTGGGGGTACTAATCCTTCCCCGCACATAACCGAGTCCCGAACCCGTTTCTTTGATTTCTCTAGTTTAAACGCAGACTTGAAATTGGTTTTAAAAATGTTTTAATTAATTTTTAAAATATTTTATAAAACCGGTTTTAATAGGTGGCCGATCATACCTAACTAAAAAAGATTGGTGGCGACTCCATGTCTTTTTCAAGGTCATTTTCAAAACCTTCATTTTTTTTAGAGGAATTAAGTCGACTTTTCCTCGGTTTTTTTTAATGTCACGCTGAACGAATAATAAAGTATTCTGATGAGACTCGTTATTTTTTAGGTTGTGACAATACCCATCAATCTCATTTGTTAAATATCCAGCCCATAAGTTAAATTGTTGAGCCCATGGAAGAAGCCTCTTGTCAGTGATAAACAATACATTTGTTCATCAATCTCATTTGTTCAAAAGCTTTTCTGCTTCCTAACAGAGCATAAACAATACATTCGAGATGCAACCAGTACCTTGTATGTCAGTCCTGGTGAAACACCAACAATGAAGAGGGAAAATGGCATGACATAATCTGCAAGGGTTAAACCATTCCATGGTGAATGATTGATAGCAGGAAGAAGTCCTCCACATCATCTACAAGTATCATTAGCTGCATCAAAAATGAAAGAATAAAAAATATATTATTTAAAATAATCAGAGCAATATACCTACTGTTGGAACTACATAATGCTGAAATTAAGCAAATACAATAAAATGAAAACTTGTGCAAATACTGAAAAGCTTATATCAAATTTAGGCATAATTTACATGTTGAGATAGAATATGCATCGTGATTTTCTTGAATGATCTTGAGTTTGGGTACCAATTTCCTTTTAAGGAGGAAGATGTCCTATATATTAGAATTAGTTCAAACCTTCTACAGCTCCTAGCCAAAATGGACCATCTTAATTCAAGTTTTATCTGTTTCACATTTTTAAAGAGATAATTTATTGATTAATTATCTCTTTAACAATGTTTATGCCATGTTTATTTGCTTTGAGAAATTGACCTTATACTTGATGATAGTATATTAGTATGAAAGAAAACGTCTAAGCTTGCATATGAATATGACTCCCATGTTTATTTGCTTTGAGAATTGACCTTATACTTGATGATAGTATGAAAGAAAGAAGAAAGAAATATTTTCAAGGATGGAACACCCTTGTCTTACCAGTCGTTAAATATTTTACTACAACCCCCTAAATCAAAATGAGAGGCTGGCAATCAATGATTCGACACTGGAAGTTTTGCCCGCCATACATGGACCAAGATCTTGCCAAACTATAAGTTGACAATATCTACCTCTTCTGAATTACAGAGTTTATCTCCAAATTAACTTCATTTTACTTCATAATGTGTCAAACTGTCAATTAAATACTATATGATTAGTGGAATAAGCTAATAGGAATATTCAGCTTTTATATAATCAAGTTCTAATGCATTACGATTGTATATATTCACAGAATTCAGCTGTAATGCTGTGAAGTCCAGTTCCTATAACCCCCAAAATGACACAAGGATTTCTGCAAAATTTCCTCATTTCACTGGTTTAAATTGAACTATATTATATCAATTGCTTACATTTTGCAGTAACCCCAAAACCTCCATGTCCTCCTTAGGACACAACATTAACACAAATTACAGCCTTACGATGTTTGTATAATTGCATAATTGCAGAAGAGTACCTCAAATTCTTTCCCTTCACGACAGAGATCCCCATGAGTTGTAAGTTTAGGCTTTGTCTGATATTTAAAGATTGCATCATGGAGAACCTAAAAACCAGAAGTCCGAATATCATTTGCTAAAAGTGCAAGACAGTATCATTTCAGGAAGGAATAACATGATTATAAGAAAACTCTCATGACCGCTGTAAATGGATTGAAACAAAATTGAAATATACAAAAAAAAAAAAAAAAAAAAAAAAAAAAAAAATCAAGAAGCAAGAAGCTAAGAAACCTGATAGTCGATGTCCATTTTCCCCATCTTTGGCTGCATACGCTCACGTTGCTTTTGTTTCAACTTCTTACTGTCCTCTTTTTCAATGTAAGCCTGAATGAGAAAAAAAGAACACAAGTGAATCTTTTAGTTCAAATCAACAATGTCATTATCCATTCAAAATCTATAAATTATTTTACAGAAATTTATTGTTTTTGGAAAGGTCATCTTCGCAGATGATTTTCTGCTATACACAATTTGCGATTATAATGAAATTAAATTTACCTGTCTAATTTTCTCAATTACTGTCATTTTATTTCATATCTCAAATTCCTAAAGCCGAGCAAACAGATATCAATAAATCAAAGAATAATATAGAAAAAAAATGGTGAAAGAGATGGGTGTGATGAAAAGGGCGAAAATAAGCTTACCGATCGCCAAAGAGATTAGTAGACGAATCTGCTTAGTAGACAAAAAAAAAATAAGAAGAGCATATTAGGAGAGAGGAATCTGTTACAGTCTGTTAGTTGAGAGAATTATTAGCTAAGAATGGGCTATTCAATATCGGGCTAGACACTTAAGTCCAAACCATTTAAGTATTTCTTTTCTGTTATTCTTTCTTTTGTTCGTTATTTCAACTATGCTGAGTCAGCATGTTTGTTAGCATATACCTGCTGTAATGCGTGAGTGGAGGATAATCTGATGAATAGAATATTTCCTCTCTCTCTCTTGAATCTTCTCTCTAAATTCTTCTTCCTCATTCTTCTTCTTTCTCTCTTATATTTTTCTGTTTCATTGCTGTGTTAGTTGACTGATAACACTGGTATCAGAGCTACTGAATTCTGGCTATGGCGGAAGGTGTGACTACCAGGATACAGAAGGAATTGGGGGTCCTTTAGAAAAAGTTCAAGAAAATGGGGGTTGAGATGCGGTCAAACTCTGATCAGTTAAGGGCAGAGATGCAGGGAGGACTAGAAACGATGGGAGTTGAGATGCGTAACATGTTCGAAAAACTGATGTTGCAATCTCAATGAGAACCCAGGCACAGTGCGAGCAGTGGGTCTGGTGAAAAGGGTCCTAATGGCATCAAGGACAAATCGATGCTTGGGAAGGCTGTTGAATCGATCCTGTTGACACCTAAAATTGGTGGACATGATGGTGTTTCTGAAACAGCCAAACTTCACACCAAATTGTCTAAACTTGAATGTCCTCATTTTGATGAGAATGACTTCCGTGGATGGTGGTTGAAGATCGAGCAGTTTTTCGAGGCAGACCAGACTTCTGAAGCAGAGAAGGTTCGCATTGTCATGATGCATCTTGAAGGAAAAGCTCTTCAATGGCACCAGCGGTTCATGAAGACTCAGGAAGGGATTACAGAGGTAAGTTGGGTTCACTACTCCTTTGAAATGAGAGCTAGGTTCAGTGAGAATGAATTCACTGACCCAATGTTTGAAATTGTTAGTTTGAAGCATACTGGTTCTGTAGATGAATATTTTGAGGATTTTGAAAGCCTGCTGAATTTGTTACAAATACCAAATGACTATGCCCTGAGCATTTTCATTAGCAATTTGAAAGCAGATATTTCCAAACCTGTGCATTTTTTCTATCCCAAATCATTAACCCATGCCTACCACTTAGCCAAACAGTTAGAGTCTCTGGTGTTCAATCTACCTAGGAAAACTCCAGGCCTTGTCAAAAATACTTTCCCATCCTATGCCATCCATAACATCACTCAACCACCCCCAAAATCAAACCTACCCCCACTATTACTGACCCCAAGAAACATTTTCCCTGCCTATCAATCACAACCTAGATACCTTCCCAGTACAAACACCTCTAAACCTCTCAATTACAAACCTGAACTTAATAAAAACATTACCAAAACCCCAACCAGGAAAAAGAGGGATGACAGAAGGAGAAAGGGATTATGCATGTGGTGTGGAGTTAAATTCATACAGGGCATAAGTGTATGCGATCCCAACTTTATCAAATTCTAGTTGATGACAGTGAAGAAGTATCAACAGAACCTGAAGAATTCTTGGATTGTGTTGAATCCATTGAAGAAATGAGTAGTGAAGACTCTGATAAGCTGAAGCAACATGTCATATCTTTACATGCCTTAGTAGGTACTGCAGGTCCTCAAATGATGAGAATGTTGGGAAGGGTTAAGAATCACAAAGTAACCCTTCTGGTGGATTCTGGAAGCACACATGACTTCATTGACCAATCCTTGGTCAAGAGGTTGGGCTGTCATACACAACGAGTTCAAGGAGTTAAGGTGGCAGTGGCTAATGAGGCTCAAATGTGTGTTCAGGAATTATGCAAGGGAGTTCAGTGGGAATCACAAGGATATGTTCAGTGCACTGACTTTCTAGTGCTACCTTTAATGGGATGTGATTTGGTGTTGGGTGTACAATGGCTAAAGGGTTTAGGTCATGTTCTCTGAGACTTTAATGAACTCACTATGCAATTTTCCTTGGGAAATATCAGTTACCATCTCAAGAGGCTCGTTGCTGATACAGTTTCTGTTGCTACTGGAAAACGGCTTACTAAGTTATCCAATTGTTCTAAGAAGGCCTGTATATTGTTGGTCACTGAAGTTCAACATCCTACTGTGATGAATGAACATGACAAGAAGGATCAGCAAGCTGAATTACCTAAAGATCTCTCTCGATTACTGGTTACTTATTCTACAGTATTTGAGATTCCAACAGGACTCCCACCACATCGACCTCAAGACCACAGGATTATGTTGACAGATGAGTCTTAGGTTGTCAAACTCAAACCTTACCGGTATCCATCCTTGCAAAAGGATGAAATTGAGAAATTAGTAGCAGAAATGAAAAACACAGGCATTATAAGAGACAGCACAAGTTCGTTTGCATCTCCAGTTGTCTTAGTCAAAAAGAAGGACGGGTCTTGGAGAATGTGCATAGACTATCGACAGCTTAACAAACTGACCATAAAGGACAAATTTCCTATTCCTCTGGTGGATGAGCTGTTGGATGAGCTCACTGGTGCTTATTTTTTCTCGAAGCTGGACCTTCGTTCGGGATACCATCAGGTGAGAATGCATGAAAACGATGTTCATAAAATGGCTTTCCAAACTCATCAGGGACACTATGAGTTCTTAGTAATGCCTTTTGGGCTTACTAATGCTCTTTCAACTTTCCAAAGCATTATGAACAATATATTCCAGCCTTACCTCAGAAAATTTGTTTTGGTGTTCTTTGATGACATCCTAGTATATTCTACTACTTGGTCTTTTCACTTACAACATCTTGAGTCTGTGTTTGCTGTCCTGTTACACCATCAGCTGTATGTCAAGTTTTCTAAGTGTGAATTTGGAGCTAGACAAATTGAGTATCTCGGTCATATCATCAGTCATGAGGGAGTATCAATGGATGTTACAAAGGTCTCTTGTATTATCAATTGGCCATTGCCTCAATCCATCAAGGAACTATGAGGGTTCTTAGGGCTAACGGGATATTACAGGAGGTTTGTTAAGGATTATGGTTCCATCGCACATCCCCTCACTGCCTTGCTCAAGAAGAATGCTTTTGTCTGGAGTGAGCAAGCCACAGTGGCCTGGCACAAGCTCAAGGAAGCTATGGTTAATGCCCCTGTATTAGCATTACCAAACTTCAATGCCACTTTTGTCGTGGAGTCCGATGCTTCCATATCTGGAATTGGTTCAGTGCTTACTCAAGGTAGAAGACCCGTAGCATACTTTAGCAAAGGGTTATCTATACGGCACCAGGCATTGTCAGTGTACAAGAAGGAGATGCTAGCCATTTTGACTGCTGTAAAAAAATGGAATGGTTACTTGTTGGGCAGACATTTTCAGATTAAGACTGATCACCACAGTCTTAAATTTCTCTTAGACCAGAAGACTACTACCCCTGCTCAGCAACTCTGGGTGGTAAAGATGATGGGTTATGATTGCGAATTAATCTTCAGGAAAGGGGCTCACAATGTGGTAGCTGACTCTCTCTCTCGCTGGCCAATAGTTGAATGTACCGCTATTTCTGTGCTGGACACTGATTTGTTAAGTCAGATCAAGAACACTTGGGTACAGGATCCTTCCCTTGTACATCTCATTCATAGACTCAAGCAAGCTACAGGACCAATTTCTAAATATACTTAGGAGGCTGGACAGTTAAGACGAAATGGCAAGCTTTTGGTAGGAGCTGATTTGGAATTGAGGAAGACACTTCTGCGACATTTCCACAATTCTTCGATTGGAGGTCACTCAGGAGTTGATGCCACAATGAAAAGAATAGCTAGTGTGGTGTACTAGAAGGGTCTCAAACACGAAATACGATAATTCATTCGCGAATGTACCACCTGTCAAACTTGCAAATATGATCCTTCCGCATATCCAGGGTTGTTGCAGCCCTTGCAAGTGCCTAACCGAATCTGGACCGATATCTCCCTCGATTTCATTGAAGATCTTCCTAAATCAGGGGGCAAAGACACGATCATGGTTGTGGTTGACAGACTGAGCAAGTATGCTCACTTCCTTCCCTTGGCTCACCTTTTTTTCTGCTTTGGTGGTTGCTCAAGTTTTTCTTGACAACATTTATAAACTTCATGGTGTTCCAAGTAGTATCGTCTCCGATCGAGATAAGATATTTACTAGCATGTTTTGGAAGGAGCTATTTAGGTTATTGGGTACTGATTTGAAGATGTCGACTTCTTATCATCCTCAGACTGATGGTCAAACTGAGGTGGTGAACCGAAGCTTAGAGACATATCTTCGATGCATGACTGGAGAGCGACCCAAGGAGTGGTACAAGTGGATTCCACTGGCTGAATGGTGGTATAACACCAATTACCATACTGACACACACACCACTCCCTATGAAGCAGTCTATGGTCAACCAGCCCCTACTCATCTGCCCTACCTCCCTGGAGACTCTAAGGTGGAAGCTATAGATCGAAGCTTACAGACTAGGGAAGCTGCTATTCAACTCCTCAGGTTCCATTTACAACGCTCCCAACATAGAATGAAGCAGCAAGCAGATAAACACAGGACTGACAGATAATTCCAACCAGGGGATTATGTGTATCTGAAGCTTCAGCCGTATAGGCAAAACACTGTGGTTCATCGAGCTTGTTTGAAGCTCTCTGCTAAATACTTTGGCCCTTATTAGGTGTTAGCCAGAGTAGGCGTTGTCGTTTATTGTTTGGAACTTCCAGCAGACTCCAAGATTCATCCAGTGTTCCATGTCTCTCAGTTGAAGAAGCCTGTGGATCAATTACTACTACTACGACTTTACCAATTTTAGAAACTGATGGGTTGATAGCCAAGGAACCTATAGCGATACTGGTAAGGCGACTGACTAAGAGGAAAGGACGTGCTGTCACAGAGGTCTTGGTACACTAGAGTAACTGTTTTCCTGAGGATGCTAGTTGGGAGTGTCTGTATGAGCTTCAACAGAAGTTTCCAGACTTTGATCCTTGAGGACAAGGATCTTTTTGAGGGAGGGTATTTGTTACAGTCTGTTAGTTGAGAGAATTATTAGCTAAGAATGGGCTATTCAATATCGGGCTAGACACTTAAGTCCAAACCATTTAAGTTTTTTTTTTTCTGTTATTCTTTCTTTTGTTCGTTATTTCAGCTATGCTGAGTCAGCATGTTTGTTAGCATATACCTGCTGTAATGCGTGAGTGGAGGATAATCTGATGAATAGAATATTTCCTCTCTCTCTTGAATCTTCTCTCTAAATTCTTCTTCCTCATTCTTCTTCTTTCTCTCTTATGTTTCTCTGTTTCATTGCTGTTAGTTGACTGATAACAGAATCTTCTACAATGTTTAATTTTCACTTCCAAAATTTATTTTAGTAGACGAATCTGCTTAGTAGACAAAACACGGAACCAAGATACAAAGATGGTTGAAAGAGGGCGCAAGAGATAAATGAAAAGGAAATGAAAAATATAACCTAAGGCGTTATCGACGGACAGGACCATTGCTATAGCTTTTTAATAAATAAAAAATTACCCGCTATTAATAAAAAGAGGCGCTTTTTTTTTAAGAAGAACCTATACCGACGGAATAATAAAACCGTCTGTGTACATATGTTAGATGTTTTTGTCTAATCTGACGGATAATAAAATCCGTCAGTATAGACTATTCCTATACCGACGAATTTTTATTATCCTTTAGTACATGTAATATCTATATTGACGGATTTTATGGCCGTCGATATATTATGTATGTATACCGACGGTTTACAAAATTCATCTGAAAGCATATTAATACCGACGGATTTTTTCCATTAAACTCATGATCAACATATTAATTTGCTTAAATTTTGTCACTCTTATCAAGTTTAATGTTCATTTTAACAAATGTAATGAAACATTAACAATATTGATCAATATTACCTAGAAACATTATAATTTCCAATAAAATTATGGAAATTTAAATAAATTTATTGAGTTTCCCTAAAAAAAAAACCAAAAAAATTACAGATATTTATCATGATAAGAGATCATTAAAATGCAATATTGGCTTATGATGAATATAAGATCTACTTATCCAAATATATATATATATATATATATATATAAGATCTGTCATGAGCCAAATTTGATTGGACCGAGTCTTTGGATAGAATTTTTTAAGTATAGATCATATTTTATGAATAAAAATTATTTTAATTTTAAAATATAAAAATATTTTTTAATATTTTAATAACATTTTGAACGATAATAACAAATTTAAATAGACGAAACGAGCCAAACCTTGAATAAAATTTTGAAAGTATCAACCGGGTTGACCCGACCCCGGACACCTCTAATGATGATAAATTCAAATTAAATATTGCCAAATGTTGTTGGTGAATGGTACATGATTTAATGATGAACAAATTAATTAATTATACAACTTTGCTAACATCCCTTTTCTGTTTTAGGGTCTGTTTGGTTTCCAATGAATATTCGTTAGCGCATGATTGGAGATTTTTTTGGCATTTGGGAACAGAGACCAGCATGATCTCATCGTGCTGGTCTTTTTATTTCTCCAACTAGAGTTTGAAGATCCAGTAAAGAAGGATCTTTTGGAGCTTTATATTATGTTTGGATAGATGTTAGTAAAAGAAAAAGAATGATGCATCTTTCCCTTATTTGGATAATTAAAATGTATTATGAAAAAAAAAATTTGAAAGGAATGTTAGCCTCAACCGTTTGGTTAAAGGATGTAAAGGAAAGAAAAAGATACATTATAATATACATTTTTAATTATGTCCCTTTTCTAAAATTAGAATAATAATATAAATATTACACATCAAATTATAAAAAATAAAATAAGTAATACATTAAAAAAATATGATTGCAATATAAAAAATTAAAAAAAAATAAGATTAAAAAATTTTGTTACAATTTTTAATGTCAATTACGTGAAATATATAAGTCTAAAAATGAAAAAATTATTCTTTATAATATTACTTGTAATTTGATGAATGTAAAATGAATACTATGGATATTTTATATTTAAACTTTTTTTTGGGCTATTCCTTTCCCTCATTTCTCACCAATTTGGGGTTTTATAAAAATAAATGTTTTAAGAGGAAGTGAGGGGTTTTCAATTAGTATTAGATCTGCTCATGGATCGGGCAGTCCGCCCGGCCCGGCAGGCCCAGCCCGTATTGGGCCGGGCTTGGGCAGGATTTTTTTGTTCAGGGTCGGCCCGCCCGACCTAGAATAGTGTTTTTATTATAATAATATTATTTTATTTAATTTTAATTAAAAATTAAAAAAAATCCGATGAACAATAAATTCGAGCCTATCGGGCCGGGCTGGGCAAAAAAATTAAAAAAAAAACAGAGCCGCGGCCCGACCCGGCCCATGAGCAGGTCTAATTAGTATCCCTCGCTTTCTTTTAATTTAATTAAAATGTTATCCAAACAAGAAACAAGAAAGGGTTTTCCCAATTCTCCTCTCCTCTTTTCTTTTACTTTGCTTTCCCTCCCTTCAATCCAAAAATAGGCTTAAGGTCCAGTTATTTTTTTCCCTTTTTTTCTTATATTTTTATTATATAATAAAATTTATTATTATATAATAAACTAATAAATATATTATATAATAATATGAATTAATTAAAAATAAATATAAAATATTATTTGATATATTATTATTTTATTATTAATTTTCATTTATCTATTAATCGAATAAATATTTGACAGAAAAATAGTTTGATAATTTTTAATTATTTATTAATTTCATAAATATCAAATAATTTAAAATTTTCATTATATATACATATTTTAATTTAATGTTTTTAATAATTCACTTCACCGTCACCGCTATTTTTGAATCTAAACACATATCTCACCACTGATTTTAATCTCACCGCTACAATAATTAATCTTACCACTATCATTATTTTTAATCTCACCGCCCATAAAAAAAACCCTTAGCCAACTTCTCTTTTAGTTTTAGTAGTGAGAAATATATATTTGCTCTTCTACTTCCACGGCTTCTTGAAAATCATGTCATTGAAGTGCATGGGAACACGGTTGGCACATAAAGTAGAAAGTAGTTGGCAATAAAATCTCAACTATGTCAACATTCATTCTTTTGTCACCTTTATTTTATTGTTGATATATTTAGAATATATCGGTCTTTTTTACACATTCGCTTGCACCTGAATGGTTTAATACAATAAAGTATACTGTATAAATAAGTATGACATTAGTTAAATAAAATTTAGTTTTTTCAATTCCATATTACACGATATCCAGTAAGAGAACCACTTAGAGCATAGTTTTTATTTAATTTCTACTTGTTTACCACTTTGGTTGACGACCTAAGCCGAACTTAGACAATGAAAAATAAAAAAGTTTAGATTCGGGTTCCGTCCGACCCGGTTCATGGGAGGTAGAATCTTTATCTCTTATATGCCTCTTCAATAATAAAAAATATATATATCTTAGTCAGTCAGGCTTTGTGTCATAATATTAAAGGTAATCTGTCAAAAAGTAGATGCTAATTGAGTTGTAGTGAGTGAGTTGTTTTGATACACCGTCGTTGCGTTGCGTTGCTGATAACTCTATCAAATATAATTATTTTATCATATTTTATATATTTAAATCGGATCAATTTTTTTTATATTTTTATTTAAAATTAATTAATTTTATATTAATTTTATATTTAAATTAGTTATTAAATTAGTATTTTTGTATTTTTATAGGTTCAAAGTGAGAAAAAGTTTCGCGGTACGAAAAGACGAAAAATGATGCAAAGCAACGTATAGATAGATTCAACATCCGGAGCTTATTTTTAGGAAAACATGATCTTAAAATCTTTATTTAAGAAAACTTACTTCTTGATTTTTAAAGCTGATTTCCATACCTTTTCAACGGTAGTTTACTCGTCCAAATCGGACAAGATTTGCCTATCCAAATTATTAGAGGAAGTGCGAGAAGACGACAGAAGCGAAGTGCAGCAAATCGAGGGGCTGGCGCCGCCAGAAACCAGCGCTGCAGCGCCAGCAAGTCAGATTCGTGGGCAACGCGGCACCCGTGCGTCAGCCTGAACAAAAAAAAAATGAAAAAACACTTATCTGTTGCTTGTACGCAAAGTTTCTAACTATAGGGTCTAAAACTCTATAAATAAGACTTTTAAAGACTGGGGAATTAAGTTCTAAAAACCTAATTTTCTTAATAGGAGAGTAGCCATCACAAAATTGCAAGGGGCTAAGGAAGTTTTGGAGGATTGAAGACTGAAGATCTAACAACACTTAGTTTTCTCTTATCCCTTATCTTTTTTTTTTCCTTTCTTGTAATATTTATGATGGTGAAACTCTTTTATTTTATGTTTTCATTATTTATCATGAACTAATTTATTTTTCTAGGATTGCAATAGAACTCAACATGTAATTTGGATTATTTTACTCTATTGCTTGATTTAATGATAATTGACATTGTTTATTCAATCTTGTTCTTAATGCTTCTAATTGCTTAGCTACCAATTAGATTAATTTGGTAACCTAGATACAACTTGAAAAAGAGAGTTTAGTGTTAGACACGGATTGAATAACACATGTTTCATATTCATTTATTATGATGAATTGATCTGCATGTAGGGTAGGAATATACTTACGTGTCATGTGTAACCAAGTTTAGAGTCTAAGATTAATGAGTTTCTCTTTAATTCAATTATCATAGGAATATAGTTAATTGGTTAAGAGGGATATTTTTATAAGACCATCAGAAGATCCTTATAAATAGATTATAACCCACAAATCAATATCATTAGTCAAGTTAAGAGGATAGGAGAAGTTCATACGAAGTGTGAAGGAAAATTATAATTCTAGGCTTTTCTCATTTGATTTAATCTATGTTTTATTTGCATTCTTTTATTATTAGTTAGTTTCTTTAATTTAATTTAATTAATTGTTTGAATATGATTAAGTTGTTCTAATTTTAGTACTTAACGAATTTGGTAACAATTTTTCGTGGAAACGATACTCTACTTTTCACTTTATTACTTGTTAATGATACGTGTACTTGCATGATTAAATCCGACAACAGTTGCATGCCAATGTCTTGTTTAGAATTAGCACAAATTTAGCTTTATATAATCCCAGTGCTAAGAAATGTCATTTTTCTTTGGATGATGAAAACTACAGCCAAACACAATAAGGATTATGAGATATAGCCGGCGGCCACGAATTCTTGAAAGTTATTATTTTTAATTTCACATGAAAAATTATATAAAAATTAAGTATCATATATTTATTTAATAATTAATTTTCATATATATTTTAATGAGTGGTAAGATAATTTTCCATAATTGAATGTTATTATTGATAGGTGTATGTACCAATATAGGCAAATAATATCAATTATAATAAGATAGGTTCAAATGGGTTTTGATTTGAGTGACTGATTCATTAATTCCTTGAGAGATAAGTATATAATTAAGCAGCCCATCAGTCGTTAAGGTAATCTGTCATAAACTAATGCTAATTAAGTTATTGCAATATTTTAGTCATCTTCTCATACGTATTTGTAAACCTTGCCTGAAGTTTTGGCATGATTCTCCAGTTGTTAACTCTTATTTAAAGTCTTCATATCTTTTTTTTGTTGTTGAAAAAACATGTCATTAATATCCACTTATAGAAGTTAACCTTGAAATTGTGTTTTGGCAGGATTAGTTTCTGGTTAAACAGGATGATTTCTTACTACAAACAGAAAATTTTAAATTTGGATTAGATTGGATTGGATGGCTGCATCTTCAAAAAGTTGTCTCTAAATTACCAATCTGGTGGATTTTTTTCAGGCTTCCTAGCCTGCTGACTATTTAGATCTAGAATGAAGTCAAAATTTGAGCATAGAACAGTACTCCATTCTATGAAGTTGTCACCTTCCCATAATTTATTCTGAAATTAACCATTTTGAAGAAATAACACCAAGATAAAAAAAAAAAAAAAAATGGGATTGAATCAAGTTTATTTGTATCAAAATGGGGCCACTGCCAGATACTTAGGTGAAAACAAAATCATATTTGCCTTAGGGCATGGCAAAGGAAGAATATAATTGAACTCTCATGCAGTCATTTTTAAGAGATAGTATTCAATAGATTTAGAATTCGACTCTCAACATCTATAATCTCTTTCCTTATCTTTAGGCTGCAACTTCTTTTGTAAAAAAAAAAAAGGTATAATTTCTTTTTTAGCAACAGCTCATTCCTCACTTTTCCCCTGGATAAAAGAGGTAAAAGAAATAAATAAAGAGAAACATAAACATCTATTTGTGTTCTAGTTTGGTAAAAAAAAAAAAAGCATCTTAATGCACTAAACAATATTATTTTGTCAGAATTTGAGAGCGTTTGTAAGAACCCATTTTATCATATAATATAATGCTATCTTGAATGCAGACATGAAAGAAAGTATTGGTATCTTAGGCCCCACATTGCTGTTCAAAAATGAAATAATTATACATTGTCATTTTCATAACAACAATAATATTTTGAATTTCTAAAATAATGAGAGATGGTTTGGAAGAAAATAATGCCCCAGCCCCTTGTTTGCCAACAAGCTCTTGGCTGAGTGGCTAAGAGTCTTGGGGGCATGAAGTCTTGGGTTCAAACCCAAGCAACCCCTCCCCTTACCCAATTATCAAAAAAAAAAAAAAAAAAAATAATCATAGAACTCTGGCACTAAAACAAATGAATGAAAGCACCCTCTCAACGACTACCTCAAAATCTTCTTTCAAAAGCAAAAACAAAGGAAAAATGGAGGGAGGGTGAGATATAGTAGCTTCTATTTCTTAACCAAACCAAACACAGCCCACCATAACCCATCAAAAGGTAGGCAAGCAATGCCAATTTTTTTTTCCTTTCATCTGCTTTTTCTTTTCCTTCAAGTACATCTCTCTCTCTCTCTGATATATGGTTGTTGGAAAAATGCTGTTGAGTATTCTTTAAATCTAACTTCACTTGCTCCATACGTGTTCTTGAGGAGATTCCTGTACTATCTAACCTCTTCTTCAGGCACATCCTCATAATCATTTTCATTTCTTTCATATTGTTCAAGCATTAACTTAAAAACTCAATAAAAGAATTAGGCTAAGAGCTTGATCTTTTCATGTGCTCTTCATCATTTATTTTACGACACCAAGCTATTAATTTCTCATAATTCCAGAGGGGTCATGCTACTAGACTCTTGGTCCAATTGTCTGTTTTATGTAATATAATCTGTCAATTCAATCATCAAACACAGATAGATCTATCCAAGGAAGAGATATAATGCCTTTCGGGTTAGTCTCAGCATGGAAGAAGCGCCGGAGAAGCAAGCCCCAGGATCATACTGACCCTTGTATGTTATTCTCCTTCATGTGATAACCAGTTCATTTCATCCTTTGACAGTGGATTTTTTAAGTTCCAACATCTTACTTACCTACCTACCTACCTACTTTTCAGGGATTTATAAACCTGCAGAGTACTGGAAAATTGAGGATCAAACACCCCGGCCAACAAAAAGATGCCATGGATCATCAGTTTTCACACTCAAGGAGATGGAGGAGGCAACATGCTCTTTGAGTGATGAGAATCTGCTAGGGAAAGGAGGGTTTGGCCGAGTCTACAAGGGCATTCTACGATCAGGAGAGGTATTTGTAATTTTCGTAATGTTGTTTCGGTATAGAATGCTTGTTCCATGAATGAGTTATGCTACTTCAATAAGTCAGTCACATCATTTATAGCTATCTTAATTCATGTAATGAAACACTTATATTATAGGCAGTAATGAACCAAAGAGTGATAGAAACATACAAATGTTCTCTTTCTGTATTCTGAAGGTTGTTGCAATCAAGAAAATGGAGCTGCCACCATTCAAAGAAGCTGAAGGAGAACGTGAGTTCCGTGTAGAAGTTGATATCTTGAGCAGACTTGACCATCCAAATCTAGTTTCGTTGATAGGTTATTGTGCAGATGGGAAGCACCGGTTTCTAGTCTATGAATACATGCAAAAAGGGAACCTGCAAGATCACTTAAATGGTTGGTTTCTACTCAAATCTGTTTCCAACCTGGTCCCTCATCCATTTAACATCTATCAATCTTAAACTGCTAAATAGGTATTTGGGAAACAAAAATGGATTGGCCTTCAAGGCTCAAAGTGGCAATTGGTGCAGCCAGGGGACTTGCTTATCTCCATTCTAGTTCTGCTGTAGGAATTCCTATAGTTCACAGAGATTTCAAGTCCACAAATGTTCTTCTAAATGCCAACTTCGAAGCAAAGGTAAGAAACTTAGATACTTTTTCATCAAGCATTGACATTATAAAGCATTTGAAACTAAAACTCAATTTGCTACTCTTCACAGATATCTGACTTCGGACTAGCCAAACTGATGCCAGAGGGCCAGGAGACTTATGTGACTGCCAGAGTTCTTGGCACATTTGGCTATTTTGATCCTGAATATACATCAGTATGCATCTTCATGGCACAAAACTTTTCCCTACATTTGTTACCCATGCTTGAAGATTGTTCAATATGTCTTATCAGATTCTCTGTTTTTCAACCACTATTGTATGTTAAAAACTATTGAGCTTCATGCATTCTAACCATCCTGGGTGCTTGGGCATACATTTACGAGTTGTTTGCTTCGTAAGAATGAAGGTTTGCCATTACAAATTTATGAATTTTTCTAGGTCAAAATTTTCCATTATATGTTTTTTTTTTGAGACTTTTGGCTTGGACCCTTAACATCACACACAACCAAGTAAAGATCTAACCTCCCCATCCCCCAACACTCAAACTATGTGGGTTTTGCTTCTAGCCACCGGTCTTGCATTCAATGCTATTATTATTATTATTTAATACACTATAAACTTTTTTCCTGAATTGGTTAAAGAATTGGGTGGTTTGTGATCCACTTATAATTCCAAAACTAAATGTTACCATGCAGTTTAACTTCCAAACAGTAACAAATGGGATAGTCAGATAACTTCTTCTATGTCTAAATTTTTCTCATCTAATTCCTAATGAAAAGTATTGATAAGTATAAATACTAGGAAGAAGATCTATTATAAGCAAATATCTCATTCTTTAACCTTCAATAAAATAATATTAGATGTCAGATTTTGTTCAACTAAATTGAATTAGCAATAGCAAGCATGATCTTGGTTTTTCATTTGTCTTCTCTGGTGACAGACAGGAAAACTAACTTTACAAAGTGATGTTTATGCATTCGGAGTGGTTCTTCTAGAGCTTTTGACAGGACGCAGAGCTGTAGACTTAAACCAGGGACCAAATGATCAAAACCTTGTACTCCAGGTATGTTATAACCGCTTCTCATTCAAAGAGATTATGATTCTAAAGTTTCAAGGACTTCAGCATATTAGCTAGAGAAAATGAATAGAATAATAAAGTGGGTGGTCCATGTTTCAGGTTAGGCACATACTGAATGACCGGAAGAAATTACATAAGGTGATCGACCCAGAGATGGCTCGAAGTTCATACACCATTGAATCTATAGCTATGTTTGCAAACCTGGCATCACGCTGTGTGCGTGTTGAGAGCGGAGAGCGACCCTCAATGCCAGAATGTGTAAAAGAACTCCAACTGATTTTCTGTACAAATGCAAAAGGCCTAGGCATGGCTTTTAGGATGAGTTGAGAAATGCGGATTTTTTACCAGCAGTGAAACTGTATCATATCAACAATAAGGATGCTCTGAATTATGAGCAAACACTATTACCAGGGCAATTTGAGAAGAGGCATGAAAAAGATAAGGTATTTGAGTTATCTATGAGTCAAAACAAAAGAAATTTTAGTAGGATCATGTTGAAAGTGATTTCATGGTAAAGAACTATTGGAGAACTGAGCAACTTGAAGTGATAATATTTCCTCATGTTTTTAGTTCTAGTCTAGCATCACCAGTTTGTTTGCTAATGTTTTGCTTAGTGTAGCAAATTCTATGCATTGTATATTGTATAAACACAGTGAAATAATAAGTATTGTGCACCAAAATAAAAAATGTAAACAAATAGTGCTCTTTAATTTCATTTGCACCAACAATTAGGAAAGCTCATAAAAGGACGTCTCCTTTTCTCCCATTCCTGATCATAACTTCATGCTCAAAAATATTCAATTATATAAACAACATGTAAACAGAGCAGGAGAGAGAAAGTGCATTAGAAGTTTGTTTAAGACAATAATTTGACAAAAGCAATGGAGATGCTAGATGCAAATTACCTTTAAAGCGTGCTCTACCATGCACATGATAAATTAAAAGCAAGGAGATATTGTAAGCAGCCATCAAATTCCTAGTAGGAAATCCACCCAAATTAATGATCCTAGCAAGCTTGTTGAACTCCATTAGGGACTATGAAAAGAGACAATGCAGCGGACAAGATATAAGAATGAAGTCATCTTCTCATACAAGCAGCAAAAAATTAACAGGTGTATAACAGTGAGTAACAACAAGAGAAGAGGGAGCGAAAGTTTCACATGATAAACAAATGAATTGTATGCGTGATTTGAACTGCACGTAGCTCAGAAGGGTACAATTACAGTATGATTTCAACTTATCCATTTATGAGGGAAGTTCCTCACCGGATTCTGACATATCTGATTTTTGGAAACTGTTAGAAACAGGGAGTTTCTTGCACATCAAGTGCTTACGTCTCTGTAATGTCAGCAAGATAAAGATACTATCTGTCTGAACAACATTGTATCCTGCTTTTATGTACATGTTGAATGGAGCCTCATCAATCATTCTGCAATGCAAGTACACCTCTTTTGAAGAAGTCATTTGAGATATTAGTTCCTCACTTGCTTTGAGAAGGTGCCAACCAATGCCCCTCCTAAATGATTCAAATCCAAACACCAAGAATTTAATTACGTACAAAAAGGCTATCGTTTTTAAACTGAACAAGCTGTGCAGAGAAAATATCTGTATAATTGCATTTCATAAGAATAATTGAAGTAAAACAAATTGGAGCAATATTTCAGGACACGGCAAATATCATCGGGCGGCACCAAACTAGTCAGCCTCTTGATTCCAGACTCAAATTAGAAAACTCTGAATTTGCAGATTAATAAGGATTCATAGAGCTAAGAAAAATCAAGCATTGACCAAAACCTTTAGACATAACAAGAAAATCAAATAAAGTTAAATTTAAAGAATCCAGTGGCTTGTCTATTAAATTTAAACTCTATCAATGTCAAATTCCATCACAAATTGAATGGATGAGATCTGAACTACCCTTTGACATTCTTACAACATTATTCAATCAATATTATTTAGCAAACTGTGAGATGTGTGTTCTGCGGCTCAAATTCTTTTCCCGTTTTTAGAGCCAAGGAACAGGCCATTTTCCAAAGATTTTCCATTAGTGAAATATCAATGGAGTAAAAAGAAACAGACAAAGAAAAAACTCAACCTGCAATGAGAGCATATTGACTACAAGAGCAACTTTTTACTCCTAAAATGGCTTAAAAAATACAAATACTACATTGTCTTTCACTTAGTGATCAACCTACTAATAATCTTGACCCTACTAATTGTGAAGCACTATTATTGAATTGAACAACTCAACTTGGAATGAGAACATATTGAACACAAGAACAAATTTCTTAGTCACAGATGGCTTTCAACATTACAAATCCTACATTGTCTTTCATTTAGTTATTAACCTATGAACAATCTTGACCACGACAAAAGCGTGTAAGGATACAATAAGGAATACAAAAAAAAAAAAACTAACAGAAGTATAACAAAAACAAATAACTTTATACCTTCTAAGCTCCTTTGTGACAGTCATGTTACAAATATATGGCGAATTCTTGGGAGATGTAGGTGTAGGAGGAGAAGCATTAGCACCCCTTTTGTCAAAGCAAACTTCCACTGTTCCAGCCAGTTCCTCTCCTCTCTTCTCACCTTTCTCTCTATAAAACCCAACAAGAGTCACAGCATGTGGCATCACAGCTCTCCTCTCAATCAAATACTGTTTCACGAAGAACCTCAACAAAGCCTCATATTGCAAAGACATGAACATTGAATCAGCAAATGACAAAGCCAACAACCCAACAGTCAAATCCATCTCCTCAGTCCTCATGACCCGAACCCACAACGACCCAGATTCCAACTCTTGAAGATAAACAAAACACTCCAAAGCTTTGAGCTTTTCAAGCTCTTCATTGGTTAAAAAACGGCTTCCCCTAAATGATTCATCAAGAAAGGAGTAGTACTGAGCTGGAGTGACAGAGTTGGTGGAGGAAGAAGAAGGGAGAGAACATTTGAAATTGTACCGATCGAGTTTGCGGAGAGAAAGAAGAGGGTTTCTAGATGAAAGAAAGGGTAGACCTTTGGTGGCATTAAAGTCGGCATGGAAGTGTTGCTGTTGTTGAGGATCTAAGTAAGGAGATAGTGAAACTGCTGCTGCTGCCATAGAAATAGGAGTGTTTCTTTTCTTTTCTTTTTTTCTTTTCTGTTTCTGTTAACTTATTTGAGGTCGGAATCAGTTAATGATGAGATAAATTTGGAACACATCATTATATATATATATATATATATATATATATATATATATAACATGGTATATGTTAATTAGATAAATGTTTATTGATATGAACCTTTGGATGAACAATTCATCTTAATGAGATAAATTTAAATAAAATTATATTTATCATATATTTAAATTTTATTAAAAAATTTATCTTAAATTTAAATTCAATATTAAATTTGTTATTTAATACGAGGATAATAAAAATTATCTTAAATTTACAAACAAAACTAATCTTAAATTTATTTTAAAAGTGGGATATATAATGAATATATCTTAAATTTAAATTCAATATTAAATTTGTTATTTAATACGAGAATAATAAAAATAATCTTAAATTTACAAACAAAACTACTCTTAAATTTATTTTTAAAGTGGGATATACGAGGATAAATATATATTAAAAATATAATTTAAATTACAAATAAAATATTTAAATTCTATTTAAAAATTTATCTTAAATTTAAATTCAATATTAAATTTGTTATCTAGTACAGGATAATAAAAATTATCTTAAATTTACATGCAAAACTTTAAGCACGGCAATGATTTAATTGTTTAGAAAAAAAAAAAACTTTTAAGCACGGCAATGATTTCATTGTTTTTTTAATTCTCAAAATTCAAAAGTAAGATTAAATTTGTTATCTAATATTTAAATAATTAAATTTTAAAATTCAAAATCAAATTACATTATCCGTATTTTTATCCAATAATTAAATAATTAATTAAGTATATCCCACTATAATCCTTCATTCCTAGGCTACCTTGAACGGGTATTTAAATAGTAATAGAGTGAATATTTTGTTTGAGAGATTAATGAAATAGAGGCCAAAATAAAGAATCCCAGTTTAATTATTATCTCGAGATTTATATCTAAATTACAAAAAAAAAAATAATAATAATAAAAAAAAAAGAACATGATGGTACAGGTGGAAACAGAAAACAAGAATAATACGAGATTTTGAATATCAAAGAATGATTGCTGGTGATTCTCTACTTGATTAATGCATTTGATATAAAAATATATATATATTATTGTTTGTTGTTTATTTGTTGTTTTTATTTTTGGAATGTTTCTTTAATTAATTTTTTTCTGTTTGATTTTAAATTTTTAGGTGGATTTTACACTGCTCATGCTGCAGCTAGGTAAATTACAAGAAAATAATTTGTTAAATTAATTATGGATGAAGTTGTTTTATGCTTAGCATAATCTTAGTGTTTCTAAATTCTAGGTATGTTGAATTCAATTCCTATGATCGAGCTGCTATTAAATTTCGAGGGGTTGATGTTGATATAAATTTTAGTCTCTGTGATTATAAGAATGATATAAAATGACATGAAATAGGTTAAAATTTGGATACTACAATAGAAAATATTGGTTTATAAAACTCATATAAAAGTTTAATTGTTTAAAGTGATAATTAAGTTGGGCCTAGGGATGGTAATAGAGCGAGATGGGGGCGGATATTGCCTTATCTACTTTCATCCCATTCTTGTATGGATGTTGGAAACATCCACATCCATGAATGTCAGTTACATCCATAACCGCTCTACAGTGCTTCACTCCGCTACACCCCAATTTATATTAATTATTTTTAACTTAATATTGTAAAACATTATATTATAATTTATTCATGAACATAATTTTAGTATATAAAAATCTTTAATATAATATATATAATACATATATACTAAAAGTATAGATATAAAATATTAGTATATATATGATTTTAGTATATATATCTAATATATATTAAAAATATAAGAAAAAATATAAAATATTTTAAAGCATAAAATAGTAATTTCAAAAGTCGGGTCAGGGCGGAGTGAAGTAAGCATTTACCAAAACCGCTCCGCTTCACCCTGCTCTAAAAAAAAAAACTTCTCTTTTCGGAACGGATCAATGCAAAATCTATCGATCGGATCGGATTTTGTCATCCCGAGTTGGGCCTTATTATGTTGTTTTTGCTGATCTGCAAATGAAGAATCGGACTAAGGAAGAATTTGTTCACATTCTTCGTCGGCAAAGTATTGGTTTTTCTAGGGGAAGCTTGAAATTAATTCTTTGTAAAATTTATTTCCTTTTTCATTAATTTTTTATAAAATTAATTTAAGAGTTTTTTTTTTTTGGTATTAAAAGAATGCTGAATAGTGAATAACATAATTTTGTTGAAAGTAATATAATTGAATAGATATATAATTGATCAGAAAAATATCATGACTGCACAAATTACCAATTTAATTGCAAAAATGACTCAAATTAAGTATCCAAATTATTATTTAACCTAAATATTATTCAAATCATCTTGATTTATTTACTAATGAAATTTTTAACATGAAATTATAATTTTTTTTTTGTGTGTAATTCATACAAATATGAAGAGAAATAGAAATGAAACAAATTATATGTAATTGATTTATATGTTACAATATTATCTTAAAGATCGATATACCAATATTTGTACCTTACATTTCTTATTGCACATCCTTTATTGTATGATTTTATATATATATATATGATAAAAATACATATGTATATTCTTTTCTTAAATCATATATAATATAACAGGGTACACACACTGTGTGAATTTTGCTGACATAGACGTCTATGTGGATAACTTATTTTTATGACAAGTAAGCCCGGTATAAATACAACTATCAACTCATTAAGTTTCAAATTTTAAAATATAATTAACAATTAACTCATGCAATATCTTAAAATCTTCAATATATCTAATATGATTGATAGAATATTCTAATAAAGTTTAAATCAAAATTCAATGTCAATGCAAATTAAGTAAATAACAATTATCCTAAAAAAATTATACATTTAAACTTCAAATGTAAATCATTATCAACAACAAATTAATAGAAGCTATACATTAAAATTTTAAATATAAATTATTATCAGTAACAAATGTATAGTTTAAAATAAATTATACATTATCTTAACATTAAATCAAAAAAATATTCAAATTTACCGAATCTAAATTTAATTTTTAAAAATAATTATTTTTAAATACAATTGTCAACTCATTAATTTTTGAAAAAAAAAGAACAAATGATTTTTGATTATACACCTATCGGAAGCACCTATAAAAACGGCTCCTCTTAACAGTTAAACTTTTTCCCGTCGATCAAAAATCAGCTAAATCTCTTTTTCTACAATCTTCTATGATCAAATCATCAAAAATCCAAATCAAGATCATCGCGAAAATGAATGTTGTCGATGTATCCAAGCAGATCCAGCAGATAGTGAGATTCATCCGCCAAGAAGCATAGGAAAAGGCTAACGAAATCTCAGTTTCCGCTGAAGCGGTTCTTCAATTTTCATTCATTTATTTGTTTCTTTTTTGCTTAAGTTTTTTGTGATTTTTGGATATTTCGGTGAACCGATGGTTAATCGATGGGTAATTTAGGAATTCAACATCGAGAAGCTCCAATTGGTGGAGGCGCAAAAGAAGAAGATCAGGCAAGAGTACGAGAAGAAGGAGAAACAAGTCGAAATTCGAAAGAAAATGCATTTTTTTTTGTAAAATTTATTTATTTTCCTAGGAAAATTAGGAATATACCCATTCTTTTGTGTATAAGATTAAGCATCTTTTTTTATGCAGTAAGTATTCGATGCAACTTAATGCATCTAGGATCAAGGTCCTTCAGGATGAAGATTTTAAGTCTTAGATATGTCTAATATGGTTGGTAGTTTATAGAGTTCAAATCAAAATACAATATCCATTTAAGTAAATTTTAAAATTTAAAATTTAATTAAGGATTAACTAATGCAGTATCTTTAAATCTTAGATATGTCTAATATGGTTGGTAGCTTAAATCAAAATTCAATATCCGTTTAAGTAAATAACAATTATTCTAAAAAAATTTACATTGAAATCTTAAATGTAAATCATTATCAACAACAAATTGATAGAAGCTATACACTCTAACTTTAAATGTAAATCGTTATCAATAATAAATAAATTATACATTATGTTAACGTTAAATCATAGAAATAATTAACCATCTTGCGATAGATAGATATATATATTTTCAATCAAATCAGGATGGCGTCCAACTACTTTGCATGCAAATATGGCTTGTGGGTTATAATTAATCTATTTTACACCAATACAATATTCAAGCTATGTATTTTTCTAGGAAACAAACAATGGTACCATTGCAACCTCTAAATAAATTATTTACCAAATGCATGATATGATCATTTAATATGGTCAACACAAATCCAGTTCTAATAGTAACTATAATAGGAAATCTTACTCATTAAAATCACGTTAAATAAATCATTATTAAATAAATAAATTATACATTATCTTAATATTAAATAAAAAAATAATTAAAAATATTCGTTAAATAATTAAATTTCAAAATAAATTTACTTTATCAACATTAAGAGATAATTTAAAATATCTATTTAAATAATTAAATATCCAAATTCAAAATAAAAATATTTTATCAACATTTGTTGTCCAATAATTTTGATTTTAACTAGATAATATAAAACTTATTCTGAAAGTCTTAAATCTGAATTTTTGTCAAATTTGTTTAATAAAAAATACTTATTATGACTTAATATCTTCATTATATTATATACGTAAATGGTTACATAAAATTATTTTATGTATTTATACAAATAAATAAAGCTAATCCGTGCATCGCACGGGTCATAAACTAGTATATATATATATATATATAACAAAGTACATACTGATAGTGTAAATTTTATTGACATATACGTTTACGATACATCTACGTGAACATTTTCTTCTAATGACATGTAAGATAAATAAAAGTAAAAATATATTTTATCAACTCATTAAATTTTAAAATTCAAAATCAAAATTGAATTGTGAGAAAATAATTTATTATCCAATAATTAAAAAAATTAAAATTATTTATTTAAATAATTAAATTTTAAATTTTAAAATCAAATTAAATTATCAATATTTGTTATGCAATAATTGAATAACTAAGCATATATAAGCCCTTGCCTATTTCAAAAGTCATGTACAGATATGACAAAGAATTAAAAATTTAATCTATGAAATAAATAAGCATATATAATTCTATATATTTAGTTGTTTATCAAATAATTTTAAATATTTAATAAATTTTTCATAATTTAATTACCTTTTAACAATATAGTTTTATAATTTTTAAAATAAATAAATTATTTCTATTAATTGATATAAATATATAGTCATGGATGAGAGTTTTATTTATTTTTATCATTTATTTTTTTATAATTTTAATACTATTTATCTTATATATGTTTTTAAAAAGTTTATTTTTTATGATATGTCATTTTAATATTTAAAATTTAAATATGTTATAAATTTTTAAAGTTCAAATATAAATATATATAAAACATTAATTTATGTATGTCTATAATAAAATTATCCTTGCATTATCTCAAACTAATTATATTATAAAGGAAAAACATTTTAAACTGAATGTCTTCTTTTTCTTTGTGACTTTGTATCTGGCAAATTGACAGACAAACACAAACAGATAGTGCCAGATCGGGTGAGTGTAAACTAAAAGGAACCAAATCCAACAATGTTGTTTGAAGGCACGTGTTGTATTCTCCAAACATGTCGGATATCTTCATTTAATTTTTCTGATTTTTCCTTAGGTTGGTTTGAGGCTGTGGTCTTCATTTATTTGTAAGGGTTTAAGTATCCGTATAGTTTTTGCACTGCAGTGAAAAGAGTAAATTAATCTCTATACTGTAAAAATGAGTAATTTAATCGCTGTACAATTGAAATAGGTGTAAATAAATAAAATTGATAACGGTTTTAATGAAAAACCGTTAAAATGCTAACGTGGACTAATAAAATCTAACATATTTATATATATTTCAAGTCATAAATTCTGTTAGATTTTACGAGTCCACATCAATATTTTAACGATTTTTTCATTAACATTGTTATCAATTTTACTTATTTGCACCTATTTCAATTGTACAAGGATTAAATTACTCACTTTTACAATATAAGGACTAAATTACTCTTTTCACTATAATACATGGACTATGTGGGTACTTAAACTATTTTTAAAACTGTATTTGGATCAGTTCATGTTTGTTAAAAAATTTAAACATTATGTTAATTAAGAATTTTAGACATGGTGTTAAAGTTTGTATTTTTTTAAAATTAAATGAATTTATTTGGCAACTGATATAGTAAAGGCCCGACTTTTATGATTTTATATTCTTGTGCTACAGTAACCTTTCTACAGTATTAATTTTACAATTTTGGCCATTTGATCTATAATCAACTCCATGAATTTTTCTGATGCAGAGATCCACCGGAGTGACAACTGCAGAGCATATGACTTACTTGTTATCAATTACAAGCCATTAAACATCTTTTTAGCAGATGATAAGTTTTTCCTTCAAAACATAAAGACTCTCTTTGCCAACTTATCAAATGCTCAAGTATTTTTCAAGTTTGATCTCAAAACGAAATTTTGGCAACTTGGAATATATCTATTTGAAAGATATAAGACAACATTCTGTATCTCACAACAACATTTTCAATGGACAGTCATGTCATTTGTCTTGAAAACAGTCCCTTCATTTTTTCAAAAAACAATGATTAAAATTTTCAGTCCTATTCTGATTAAGAGAAAGGATTGTATGAAACTGTTACTCTACGTCAGCATATGTCACTTCCATTCAAATTATGCTACGTAATCAAACTTTTGAAAAAAATCAATTATTTATTACATATTTATTTAAGCAATTCATTAATGATTATGGTAATAAATAGTTGACTTTTTTCAAAAATTTGATTACATGACATGATTTGAATAAAAATAATATATGCTGACGTGGAGTAACCGTTTCATATAATTATTTCTCGATAATACTCTTATCTATGTTGATGAAATCGTACTATTTTTTTTTCTTCAAATGAGACTCATCACAGATCCAACATGTTTTTAAAAAATTAAAAACATAAACTTGAGCAACAAACATATGATATCTAAACAAATAAATTATAACATATATATACTAGCAAATGGAAATTAAAAATTACATCATAGAAGTAAAAAAAATAAAAATAAACAAGCTTATCATTTCTAAAGTAATATCCTTAAAAATTAATTAAAAAATAAATATATCAATAAAAAATAATCAATGAAAAATAAAAATATTATTATTTATTATCAAATAATAAATGAATTATAAAAGAGATTTTAATCAATTTATAAATAAGTCATAAACAAATTTATTTGAGAATATAAACGAACGGGAAACACTTTATTCAAAAGTCATAAATACTTTGTTTATTTCTAGGCTATCTCATTGAACCAGAAGAGAGAGAAACACGTGACAGAGCAATTGAGGTAATAGAGAGAAAGGAATGATTTTGAATCGGTTCAGTTTAATTTGGTTTTGAATAAAAATTATGATTAATATTTACTATTTTAATTTTTTTAAAATTGAATCGAAATCAAATTGAATAAAATCTTTACTCGAACAACCAAAATCAAATTTTATTGGTTTGAACGGTTTTTGATTCATCGGTTTTTAAAATTTTAAAAAATTACCTTTTTATAGTTTTTTTTTTTAATTTTTTGTTAATTTAAAAATAAGATATTTAATTTTTATAGTATAAAAAAAAGTAAAAGATTAATTAAAAATAAAATTCCATTCATTTCGAAGAATTATGATTTTAAGTTATGAACCAAACCCTATAAGTTTCTTATTACTCGAATTGAAATCGAATCAAATTTAATAAAAATCAAATTGAAACCAAATTAAATCAAAGAATAATTCGAATCGATTTTTGATATTATCAATTTTTTTCTCAGCTGTACCTTTTGATTACGGATGGCAATAGATAGTAAAAAATTGGGTATTTGACATTATCCGATCTGATTTTTACAGATTTAGATATTGCAAATTTGGAAAAAATGCGAATTCGGATATTATATTTACTATCCATAGCGAATTCGGAATGGATTCGGATATGAACCTTTAGATATCTGTTATTCGAATCTGCTTTGATTTTGATTAAGATAATGTTGGATATTTGAATTTGTTATCTGAATCTGCTTTATTTATACTAAGGGATTCAGATATCTGAATCCCTTATCCATTTACATATTTAATTCTTATTTTATTTTTAAAAAATTTGATTTAATAAATTAATATATTTAATGCATCCGGATATTTGACAAATATTATTTTTTAAATCGGATGCAAATTCAGATAATAATATTCGGATAATAAATAAATTCAAATTTCGAATAAATTAAACATATTCAAATTTAAATATTTAAAAAATTATAAAAATCTCATCCATAGTGATCTTTAATTTTTGTCTCTTTATCTGGTTGCTTATATAGGTGTGGTAGCTGTCACAGGGTTAATTTTCTCTCCAAAATTTCGATACAGTAGCCATCCATGCCGACAGGAATATCGATGTATCCTTTTTTTTTTAACAAAAGCTAAGGTCAGTTCTTGTCTTCCCAGGTGGGATTTGTTAGCAATGTGTTATGTGGACGGTCCTTCCTTATGGGCTCTTCGGGCCTTGTGATTTTTGGGCTTTAAGCCTTAGATAATAAGGGCTATGACACAGACAAATAGCAATAAAAACAAGGGAAACATGCTGTCTAGATATGAATAATTGTTTATTGATCTAATAAATTAAAATAATTTATAAAAAAAAAAAATGAAGATTTAAAATTTTATTAAAAAAAAATTACAAATACAAAATTGCCTCGTGGGTTAACATACCTAGACGAAGGAATGGATTTTCAGGTATGATGCTATTAACTTTTCATATGCACTCAACATTTGAATGATAATGACTGTACTTTTCACATTTTGCATACGTACAATTAACGGGGGTTAGCATACCTACACAAAGGAATTTCAGTTGTGAAGAAATTCCAATTGTTTTAATAGATTTAGTTCAGGTAAAAAGGTTTTCATTTTATTAGCTAAATTTTACTCTTTTTTCTCTATTGTTTTAACTTGTTGATTTGATCAGCGGGAGCATGTTGAATTCTGTGTTTTTCTTGGGTTTGTTTTTCAAGTTTTATCTGATACATCTATGGTTTGTTTTGGGGTGTTTGATTGATTTAGATGGTTTATCAATTTATTTATCTTTTAGCTTTGAGTTTTTTTGTTCTTTGATGAATGGTTAGTTTGTGATTTTTTTTGTTGGTAAACTAGTTTGAATTTTACCCAGATGAAGGACCTAAGGAGTTATTTGGGGTTAGGAACGGAGTTTTTCTAATTTTCTTGTAAATTCTTGTTCATCCATAATCGTTAATTTTCATGTAAGTTCTCATGCTTAGTCTCTTACACCACCCCAAACCTCGTCAACTTGATTGGTTATTGTGATGATGGGACCAACGCCTTCTTGTCTATGAGTTTATGCGTTTAGGATCATTGGAAGATCACTTACACGGTAAGGGTGCCAGTCTTTTGGTGTTCATGATACTTGCTGTCCTCTAGCTTTTGGTTTGATTAACTATCAACTTGAAAACTGAATTACATACTCAGGATTAATTATAAAAGTACTTTCATGTCAGTGGATATGCATGACTGAATAATAAATTTTCAATTGAGTGAATTGCAATAGAAGGTTTGTAGTCTTAATTACCGATTTATTTAGTGATAAAGCAGCATTGAATTGACTTTGGTATTACAATACTTACTTCTATAGTGGTCCTTTAACATGTGATTTAGAGTTAATGCCTGTTAGAATAAAATATCAAGATTTGTAGAAACGTAATGTAGGGAGAATGAATGGTTTTTGTTTCAATAAACAAATGGTTTATTGCTGATTGTTTTTGGCTTCATCTATGCCACTAGACAATATATAACCAGACATTCCTTTATGTAGGTATGCTAACCCACGAGCAGTATCATAGCAGTTGATATTGGACCCTAGACTGAACGGGAAATGCCAGCTCAAGTCTGTCCAATTTTTATGGCATCATAACAATTATTTGCATACGAGCAGTTCCAGCTTTTGGCCTTTGGGATGAGATTTTGATGTGTTCTTTCCATTTCATGTGTTTTATTGATATCTATGATAGCTAGAGCATTATTTGCCAAGCTCTATTTTGATGATATATATATGTGTATATATATATATATATTTTTTTTTTTGGGATAATTGATGAAGATGTTATTCTTAATTCTATTATGGAACTTAGTTAATTTTAGAGTTTGGAACACATTAAAGCTTAATTGATTGGAATTTTGAACGAATTTGTTACTATATGAAAATGTACATATAATTTTGTTAAATGTATATATAATTATGCTATATGTACATATTCTAATACTTCTATGTACATATAAGTGGACCTATTTTCTTGAAACTTTTCTTAATAAAGCTGTAATTTTAGATTATACTTCTATGTACATATTGTTAAATTACTATTTACTGCTGGAGAATAAGTGAAAAACTTGTATTTATATGAAAGAATTAGATTATATCAACATGATCAATATTTAACGTCAACACTAACAGATAAACTTTTAAACTAATAGAGCAGAATCGAGTTGGGGTTATAAAGTAATGCTGTTATTTGCATTACATGTCGCAACTAAATATTGGATTTCCCCTCTTGATTTTAGGATAAAGCTGGAGAAAATGTTAAGAAAAAATTAATGAAAGCTTCATAGAATGAACCATTTGAGGGATAAGAGTTTAACATTTTCTTTTATAAAAGTATCTTAGGTACATATTTTCTTTCATAATAGAACTTTTATATGTACATATTGCTATCAAATTAGTGTACAAGGAAAACATGAAGAAAAAAGAAAAAGACAAATATCTATTGCCTCTCCTAACATTCATTTTCTATCATCTCATTTAATAGTTTCATTCACTTCCACATAGCTTCTTCAGTTATTTGATTTTTCCAAGAGTAGCTTCCTACAGTAAAATTATCAGATTTGGATTAGAAAAAGCAAAGAGAGGAAAAAAGGAGAATTTCTTAAAATAAGATATGTACATAAGAAACAACTATATGTACATTTTACTATAAATATATATACATTTAGCTTTTATAGTTAATACTGCAAGATCAGAAGCACAGTTATATGTACATTTATCTATAACAATATGTACATTTAGCATACCTACATGTACATTCAATATACCTATATGTACATTTTTAAAATAGTAACCAATTCTATCCTAAATTCCATTCAATTATGCACTTAGGTTAAAATATCTTCTTTTTTAACTCAACCTAGGTTAGAGTTTAAGTTTTAAAGGATCAAAATCTTATAACTATCTTTCAAATCTATTTTTACTAAATTTAAAGGACACTAGGACATACCTTCTGCCATACAAGCTACAACAAGATATATAGTTGTTTTATGTCTACAACAATAAGAAACCAGAAGAATGTTCATAAGCTCATAACTATACCCTATATGAACAAATCTCTTAGAAAGGTGAAAAAAGTATTTGCAATGAGGGTAGAATACACCAAATTCAATACTTGCAGTTGATTCATAACCTAATCAATGATAAGAGAAGGAAGAATCAGTCCTTCTGCATGATGCCATTGCAAGAGCCACACCACATACCACTTAGAATCAATGATAAGAGAAGGAAGTATTTCCTATAGCTTTAAAAGATTGTTAAGTTGCTATATCAGCATTAAATGCAAGAAAAAAAAGATGTGATTGCAATTCATATAGATTGGTTTGGCAACCATAGTTACCAACCCCTTGCATGCAGCACAACATCCACATACGGATGTTGCAGCAAAACAAAAAACAAAAGTAATGAATATCTAAACCAAAGGGTAATGACAATGATCTGAACAAGAAAAGTGGAGACATTCTTCCTCTGATCGCCTTGAAGCTGAATAACCTACGCATAAAAAAAAGTATAATAAACTTAACAATAGAGAACAAAGACAGGTAGCCAAGGTCACTTTCTTAGGAGGTTAGACACACACTTGCCCTAATTCAAGATCCTAGACAACAGTGCCATTGTAAAAATATACAAGTCTTGATTTGAGCAATTGAGCAATACAAATATACAAGTCTTTTGAAGATCAAGATTATACATTTATAACCAAATTGATGGATACTATTTTAGTTAAATTCACTCTATTTTAGTTAAATGTGCATATAGTTTTGCGTACATGTATATATATTTTATTAAAATATATTTTAATAAAATTGTTATTTTAGACTACTTTTAAATGATTTGAAAATTAATTGATTGGGATTTAGGGTTGAATTTGTCACAATAAAGAAATGTACATATAGTTTTGCCTACATGTACATACACCAATGCTATATGTATATACTGTTTTATGATCATGTACATATAAGTGGACTTTTTTTATTAAAATATTTCTTAATAAAATTGTTATTTTAAACTACTTTTAAATGATTTGGTGATTAATTGATTGGGATTTAGGGTTGAATTTGTCACAATATAAAAATGTACATATATTTCTCCTACATGTACATACACCAATGCTATATGTATATAGATGTGTGTGTTTAAGGGGGAGAGCAAATTGAAGAGTATGTTTATACCTCCCCTAATCGTTTTTGCCGTTTAAAATTACTGAAAAAATAACAAAATTAATAAGAAATGATTTAAGAAATAAACTAACTTATATGTACATATAACAAAACTATATGTACATATAGCATAACTATATGTACATTTAGCAAAACTATATTTACATTTTTATATCTGTATCAAATTCTATCCTAAACTTATATATCCATCGGAACACAAAAGTCATAGCAAGAATATTAACAAATATGAGAAACAGACCAACAGTGTAAAACAAGGTGAGAAGAAGTTCACCTAGTTTTGTAAAGTTGCTTTCCTTGTATACTGCTCCTCCAGGAACATGCACATCAAACCTTCCAATATAGGGAAAATATCATGTCAATAGAGTAACAAGAGAACAGAAGAGATATGTCATATCAAATTAAAAAAGTCTAATTTATATGATATACATACAGATCAAGTCATTTTGGAACAATGTCAATATATTATTTTCGTTTTAGTAGCCAATCATTACAGGACACTATATCTCAGAGAAATTTAACAATTTGTGAAAGTTCTTTGGCAAGAGAAGATGAAACAATGGCATCATTCTTTTATAATAACACATAAATATTCCTAGTTGTTTTACAATAACAACATATCCACAAATTAAATCCGAAATAACAAAATAACCACAAATTAAAATCGAAATAACAAACAAAATTTTACCTCAATCTTTTGCTTTAATTTCCCATTTCTGCCGTTGATCTAAACCCAAATAAACTAACAAATTAAACAAAGTTTAAAATGAGTTTTCAATCCCTAAACCCATAATACTGTAAGTTGTCAACTGGGTGAATGATTTTCAACAAAATAAAACTAGGTTAAAAATGTTGGTTAGATTAAGACTCCCAAAACAACAAAGAGAAGAACAAGTGTTGTTTTAGATGTTGGGTCGACATTCTCTTATATTTTTATTAAAGAAAAATTAAGGTTACAAATGTAATTTCAATTTTCTTCTTAATAATTTTAAATTTTTACATTTCTTTTTTAAAATAATTTTTGCCTATTATACCATCTACAAATTATTACTTTTACACAACATGTTTTTTAGATTCTCCCTAAAACAATTGAAGACTTGTAGTTTTTCTTCTTTTCTTTTTAATAAAAATCTGAAATATGTTTCTTCAACATCAAATCAAACTAGGATGATGCAGATATTGGAAATTACCTTCTGCACTGAAATAGAAAGATTACTATCTTTCGAATCCATAATTACTTACAGATTCCGTCGTCTGCTCCTAACCCACCGCCAAGGACTTCCTCTTCAAATCCCTATTTTCAAAGTCTCCCTTCCTCGCGTTCTCAATCTGGCCTCTTCACTAAAGTTTTAATAATTTGTCTTTCTTTTCCTTAAACCCATTTGGTTTTTTTTCAGACATGGGAGGTTTTGGGCATTGTCTAAAGGTTAGTTTAATATTATTATTGAAAAAAATTTGGGTTAAAAAAATTTGATGTGTTTAAAAAATATGATGAAAAATTGTTATTTAAATTTTTTTTAAGTATTTGACATAATTGTAAAAAATTAAAATGTCAAAAAAAAATATATATTTAAAATGATAAAAATGTAAAGATATGAGAATAATAAAATTATTTTATCCAAAAATTAACTTTTATAGTCAAAAGCTCTATTTTTTTGATTTTTTTTTATTTGAATTGTCAAATTATAATTTCAATAGTAAAAATTAAATTTTTTTACTCGATTTAAAATATAATTTTTTATCTAAAAATTTATGCCAATAAGAACGTTAAAGGAAACCTAAATCTATCTTGGATCTCACCTTCCACCACATCCAAAACTACAGTCCAAGTCATGGCAACTGACACTCACCATTCCCCTGATTTTTTTTTCCCCAAATCATTGCACCGATCAGAAATTTGTAATTAAAATTATATTTTATCAAAAAATCAATAAAAATATTGATTACTGCGAACTAAAGTAAGGGATGGGACCATTACTGCAAAGCCCTTGCTAAACTTTGACTTGCACCTACATTCTTGGCTAGGGCAAATCTGAAAAACATACTTTCAACAGATTAATTGTTTAACGATTTAATGATTTAAAATAATTTATAAAAGAAAAATAAAAAAATATAAAATTATTATTAAAGATCTTGTAAAGACAAGTATACCCTTCTTTGTCTACTACGCTTACATCCTCTTTTCTACTACGCTTACATCCTCTTTTCTTTTTCAGCATTCGCACATAACAACAATACCAGGTTTGTTATTAAAACCCACTACATTTTGAGCAAACCAGCTCTCACCCTTTTCGTCCATTGAAATCAAGATATCGCACCCTCCAACAAAAACTTGAGGGAATGTGGGCCATTTACTAAACTGTTTGAGTCTCCTTCAATCCAGAATAAACACCCAATTCCAAAAATGGAGAATAAACACCCAATTCCAAAAAGGGTAAAGGGAGGGTGTAAACACCTAATTTTGTCCGGACCACTAAACAGATATGTTTTCTTCCTATATTGATGTTTCCGAGTGTAAAAAGACTTTTTTCATCCTGCAGGTGATACTCCGAGACTTAGTTTAAGAGGGCGAGCACAAAAAGTCAAACTTGAAAAAAAGTCAACCCCAAAAAAAGTCAACTCCAGAAAGTCAACTACTAAAAAAGTCAACCTACTTTCAAAATCAAGATTTTAAGTTCAATTGAAAAATGGCGAAAGAATTTTGATAATCCGAGGTCTACATTGAAAGATATGGAGTTCGGAAGTTGGGATTTGGAGATTCAGTAGAAAGGAAACCCTAATCCGAGAAATTTAAGGAAAAATGCTTAATCGATCAACTTGGTCGAAATTGAAGGTTCCAAATGAAAGATAAGCACTGACTACGGGTAATGGAAAAGTCACTTGCAAGAAAAACCGAAAGAAAAGTCAATCCAGGAGAAAACCGAGAATTAGGGTTTTTAGTGGATTTCGGTGAAATCGTGAAGAATCACAGAAATGGCCCGACTTGGTAAGACCAAAGCCCCCAATGGATGAAGAATGATTAAAAAGGATAGCCCAAGGCTCAGATTGAAGAAAATCTGAAAATCGGACTTGTTTTGAGCAAAACCGGGTTTCGGAGGCAAAAGGGCAAAATTGAAAAATTTGGGAAAAATAGCAAATGGACTCCGAAAATTCTGAAAATTTGTCAATCTCATTATTAAATCATTTGAAAGAGATTGGAGAAATAAAATCTTGATTCGGAGTTCGTTTGCAAAATGGCCAAATCCTGGGCCTCACATGTAGTAATTCAAAAAGGAAAATCTCGAAAAAATAGCAAATGAGCTCCAAATTTTCTGAAATTTTGCAAATCTCATTTTTAAATTATTTTAAAGAGATTGGCGAAATAAAATCTTGATTCGGAGTTCGTTTGCAAAAATGGCCAAATCCCGGGCCTCCTATGCAATAATTCAAAAAATAAAATCCTGGAAAAATAGCAAATGGACTCCAAAATTCTGAAATTTTGCAAATATCAATTTTAAATTATTTGGAAGAGATTGGCGAAAGAAAATCTTTATTCGGAGTCCGTTTGCAAAATGGCCAAATCCCGGGCCTCCTATGCAATAATTCAAGCCGATAAATCCCGAAAAAAATACCAAATGAGCTCCAAAAATTATGAAAACTTCCAGATCACACTTTTTAATTATTTTGAAGAGATTGGTGAAGAAAAATCTTGATTTGGAGCTCGTTTAAAAAATGGTAAAATGTAGGGGTATAAAAGGGCATTTTTGGAAGAAAAAATCCAAATAAATAGCAAACGGACTCGGATAATTTTGAAAACTTCCAGAACTCAATATTTTATTATTTTGGAAGTATTAAAAAAATAAAAATTGAATTTGGAGTCCGTTTGATATTTATTTGCATCCGGGGGGCAAAACTGTCTTTTCACCCAAGCAACCGAAAAGGGCTTCTTTGGGCCTTTCAAAAAATCAGAGTTGGGCTGGAAAAGAGAAGTGTTGGCCTGCCCAAGCCCAAAGGAAGGAGGAAGCTTCTGATTTTTCAATCAAATGGCTAAAAATCAAGAGTTAGTTAGAGATTCTCTTTGATCAAGCCATGGTGATTAAGCCACATAGGCCAAGAGAGATATCAACATTATTCTTTAACAGCTGTAATTTGAGAGAGCTGAGATGCTAATCTAAAGGTGGTAATTTCATGATTTTTCACCTTGAATTATTAGCCATTTGATGGAAAATTGGTTACACAAAAAATGACAACATCCTAGGGAAGGAGAGAGGTAAAATTCTGCCAACATTAAGGGGAGGTCAGAATTTCGAATTTTCAACTTCATTTTTGCTGATTTCTTTTAGTTTTTCTTAGTTTTTCTCTTCTTGGTTAAAAGCAAAAAAGAAAAGTTTAGAAAAGAAAAGAAAGTTTGAAGAGATAAAGCTTGAAATATAGCTTCTTGAGGTTGCTCTTGAGCACCAACTCTTGCACTTTCTTGATTTTCCATTCTTGTTTTTGCTATTTTGATTTCTATTTGGTGAGTTTCCATTTTAAATAAATGTTTTTTATTGTTCTTTTTAAGTTCTTCCTTCATCTCCTTCTTGAGTATATTTTTTTACAATTTTTTTTACAATAAACTCACCATGGCCAAATGGCCTACATTATTTATTTAAGTTGCTGTTTTGGGTTTATTTTACCATATTGTTTATGTTATTTTCTTTGATTTTGATGTTTTAAATGTTATGTTACTTCATATTCTTGAGTTATATTTTAATTTGGTTGCTTTGTTTGTTGCCATTTATGTTTTAAATATCATGATTTGCATTTTTAATTTTCTGTTTTCATGTTGTTTAAATTTGAGCATGTTTTAGATTTAGTATATCAAGTGTTTGTGAAAATGCTTGTGTGGTCTTTGCATGATTTGAGTTTTATATCTTAGTTGAGCATGTTTTAGATTTAGTATATTAAGTGTTTGTGAAAATGATTGTGTGGTTTTTGCATGATTTAAGTGTTATATTTTAGTTGAGCATGTTAGTATACCAAGTGTTTGTGAAAATGCCATGCTTGTTGGAGCTTGAGGCCATTTGGCTACTCCATGTGTTTTGCATTGTGTATTGCATTTTTTGCCATGCTAGTTGGTAGGTTTTTGCATTTACATGTCATTTGATTTAGTTTTGCATGCTAGTATACCAAGTGTTTGTGAAAATGCCATGTTTGCTAGTTACCTTATGCTATTCGGCCCTCTTGGAATTTTTGCATTTTTTGTGCATTCTTGCCATGTCAATTGATAGGTTAGCATTTGCATGATATTTGGTTGAGTTTTTGGTTTAAGCATGCTTTGTGTTTGTGAAAATGCCATGTATATTTTAGTTATTAAGTTAGGTTTATTTGCCATGCATGTTCATGCATTTTAGGTCTAGGTTGCATTAAATGCCATGCAAGTTCATTTAGGTCTAGGTTACTTTATGAATGCCATGCATTTTTTCATGACATTTAGGTTTAAATCCATGCATTTCATGCATTATGTTTGCTGTATTGTTTCATGCATTTCATGTTCATACCACTTGAATAATGACTTGAGCCAATTAATGGTTCAAAGTCATGCTCTCTTGAGCACACTTGTGGAAAATTAAGTTTGTCAAATTGATTATTATACCTTTGTGATTTTTTTTTACTTAGCCAATTTTTATCTAACTTTCAAAAAGCCCTAGCTACTGTTTGTTAGTCATTTTATGAGTTTCAAATATTTTTACTTTGATTTTTAAATGATTTTATCAAAGGCAAAAATGTGTTTTGGCAAAGCAGTTTTTTTTCACCCAAAACTCGTACATATCCGATTTTTCTGGGAATTCATCTTTGATCAGAAAATTAAGCAAATTTTTTCTCGTGTAGGTTTACATGTCCTGAGTTTCCAGTTTTTTTTCAGAATTTTTTGAATTTTTAAAAATAGGATAAAAAGTCGTGGCTTAAAACTGGACAGTGAAGTCAGAATTGAATTTAAAGAAAAATCATTTTTCTGTTTTGGTTAAGTTACTTAGAGTGGGCTGATTAGGAGGGTTAGCTACTGACTTAGGCTAGTTTCTAAGCCTTTTTAAACTCTAAAAATGGTTTTTCAAGTCTCGGGTTAAGGGTAGTCAAGTCCGGATTTTTAAACTTAGGAAGTTAGAGCCATTTAAAAAAAAAATTTAGCCCAGTTTTTATTTTTAATTCAAGCTTTTCAAAATTGTTTTTAAACAATCACAAAGTATTTTGGTTTTAGAATATTTAATTTGACATATTTTCCTAAGGTAGCCAGATATCTTTTTAGATATACGGATTTCCTTAATAAAAGTAAAAAATACATTTCATGCATTGCATTTTTCATATTCATGCATTTTATATAATATGTGATTCTTGTTATAATAATTTCTATGATATTGTTATTATTTTGATTTATACTTTTTTGATGTTATATGGTTTATTATATGGTTTTGAATATTCCATGATATCCTATGCTTTTATTTAGTTTTTTTTTTGTCATATTATTTAGCATATACTATGTTCATGCATTATTATTTTCATTTTTATTTTCATGCATATTATATGATAGCATTATTTCATATTCCCTCTCATTTAATTTATATGCCATATCATTCATGTTTGCCATGTCATTTAAATTATTTCATTTCATATAAAATATGTTATGTTACTTAGGTTATTTTATTTCATTTAGAAAATATCATGTTACTTAGGTTATTTCATTTCATATAGAATATGTTATGTTACTTAGGTTATTTTATTTCATTTAGAATATATCATATGACTTAGGATATTGCATTTCATATTGAATATACTATGTTACCTAGGTCATTTCAGTTTATTTATAATATGTCATATAACTTAGGATATTTTATTTCATTTAGAATATGCTAAGGCATTTTATTTCATTTAGAATATGCTGGAGGGAATATCATCAATTATCGTTAATAAAGGAATATCTTTCTTTCAAAAAAGAGAATGATTCGGAAAGTTTTCCAAAACTAATAAAAATTTCTATATTTTGCCACGTTTGTTGGAGAATATAGGAAAATTTTGAATTTATAAATTACGGATCATTTTCAATAAAAAAAAAAGGAATTATTTTTCTTTAAATTGGGAATTAACTTGAAATACTAAATTTAAAACCAATTTTTACCGAGACTTGAGATAACACACGATTAATAAGGTACCGATTTATACGGGCGTTGTGGGGGTGCTAATCCTTCCCCGCACGTAAACGACTCCCGAACCCGCTTCTTTGATTTCTCTAGTTTTAAAACTCAGACTTGAAATTGGTTTTTAAAATGTTTTAATTAATTTTTTAAAATATTTTATAAAACCGGTTTTAATAGGTGGCCGATCACACCTAGCTAAAAAAGATTGGTGGCGACTCCATGTCTTTTTTAAGGTCATTTTCAAAACCTTCATTTTTCTAGAGGAATTAAGTCGACTTTTCCTCGGTTTTTTAATGTCACGCTTAACAAATAATAAAATCTTGCGATGAGACTCGTTATTTTTTAGGTTGCGACAGCTTGGCGACTCCACTGGGGACTATTAGAGAGTCAGGCCTAGAATTAGTCGTGTGTTATCAAAGTCTCTGTTTTGTTGGTTTAATTGGTATTTAATTTTAATTCCCGTATTTTTTTTAATAAGGAAAATTTTGAAAATAATAAAATATTTTTTAAATATGTTCATACTCATGTGCATGCATTTTATTATTTTTCTCTAGTTATTTAAGGTTGTATATTATAATTGCTTGTTGGTTAATACGTTACACTATTCTTGAATGTTTTATTTGCTAGGGCATTTAGAATAAGGTTTGTAGAATAGGTGGTGAAAGGTTTGTTATTCCTCCACACACACTACACTACACGTGCATTTGCATATCATGAATCCTATACCCGGGTTCCGTCCTTTTAAGTAGGAGTAAAGTAACTAAGCCTTGGTGATTGATCCTTCGTATGGGCTAGTGAAACACTTCCGGAGTATAAAGTACCTAATGCCTTCGTGATAATCCTCCGTACAGACATAGGAAAATATACTCTAACGAATTGAACCCGCTTTTATCGGGGTGCCTTACTAGCCTTCACCGGCGACAGTGAGGAACAACTCGGGGCCTTAGAACCGATTCACCTTCATATAGTGAACCTAGGCGAAGCCATGCCGAATTTCCGTTAAGATATACCGAAGATAGGAACACATGGAGGAACATTTCTAAACCTTTTGTTACCTATTTTACACTCTGTATAAGTTTTGTAGATCGGGCAACGATGTACGTACATCGCCCGTAATAAATGTGATACTCCGCCTCGAAGGCATCGTGATGCCTAAATAAGCAGATATTGTTGGGGCAAATATTCATTAATCATTTAAAAAAAATAAAATAAAAATCTTTTTCCAAGCATTTTTTCATTTTGCACATTTCATACATGTGTGAATAGAGCATGTACATTTTTGGTTGTGTTATTGATCTCATTCTTTGCAATAAACAGTTAGTAATTTCATTTGATGATTTCATAAAACCGGTAGTGTTGTATGAACATTTGCATATTGTACCATAGTAGGATCCACTACCCCGAATTTCTTTTGAAAATAATATGATTGGTTTTTCATAGAGAAAAAACATGTTTAAAAAAAAATCATAAATTTAGAGGTAAATCTTGCATAATGAGATTGTTGAATAATCAAGATTTAGGTCCCACAAATTTCATGTAATCATTGATTTCTTTGTATATACCTTGGTGTTAATCCATTTATTCTTTATTTGTATTATTTTGACATCATGTCACAGTCCTAACATGCATGGTTATTCATTGTAGAATACGTTTGTAATATACTTGGTCATTCTTTGTCATACCTTTGTGTTAATTCATTTAGTCTTAGCATGTATCATTTTGACATCATAGCATGCATAGTCATTCATTGTAGAATACATACATGGTCATTATTTGTATATACCCATGCATCAATTTATTCATTTTTTAAATCCATCATGTTGGCATTAGATTGCATCCATAGCATACATAGTCACCATAATTTCTCTGTATATGTTCATGCATTAATCATCAGTATATTCATGCACATAGGAATAGAGTATGTACATTCATAATTGTATTCTTAATCTCATAACATTTTCAATTGCATGAAAGGGGTTCGAGATATGAGGAATGAATCGGAGGAACGATTGGGTGCTTTGGAACGCAATCAAGAGGAATGTGGACATGAAATCCGAGAGGTGAAGGAACAACTGGCCAAATTGCTGAAAATGGTTGAGAATATGGGAAAGAGTAAAGGGGAACTTTCTTAGAGATCTGCATCGCCTTCGGATCAACCAAAACCATTAGGTCCAGAACATACAATCCTTGCTGGGTCCTGCGCTTGTCAATGCCACAAAGGTTGCAATCCTGATGAAATTGTGGACAAAATCATGAAAATTATTAAACCGAAGAGCCCGATACCAAAGACAAAAACCTTGATCCTATACCATACCTGCAAACTGTTCTAGGTTCAAACCAGTATCCCCACCTTACTATGGTCCAATCATCCATAAGGATGACCACTATGGGATTCCTGAATCCCACTCCATCACCAACAACTGCCAGTTCATATTGCTTCCCTCATCAATCACCTTATCCAGTACCTGGGATAGGAACCTCGAGCTATGTACAACCTCCAAAGGCCCCGTGTCCAAATCCATACCCTTACCATGCTGTTCCGCCACATCTCCATGTAAACACTCCGGTTCGGATCTTAGTGCCACTACCAAGTGCCCCAACTCCTAGGTATAGTGTGACTAAGAAACGACAAAGGCCTTTTGATCCCCTTCCAATTAGCTACCGAGAGCTTCTCCCTATACTGATCCAAAATCACATGGTTGCCTGTATCCCATCGAAACCCCTGTTACCACCATATCCAAATGGGTATAATCCAAATGCAAGATGTGATTATCACTGTGGAATTGTTGGCCATAGCATTGAAGACTGTATGGTCTTAAAAAAGAAAGTGCAAACTCTCATAGATGCCAAGTGGTTGGATCCAACGACACTGATTGATAAAGGACTGGGAAAACGCCATTAGGATTGGGAGATTTACAGCATTGAAGTGGAAAGACTTCGATCTTATATGATGTAATAGGATTTCACTTTTTCAGTAGCCGGCTCTTATAGCCTTAGGATACTAGGAAGAATAAAGTTCTTGTAAAAGATAGTTTTAACTACTGCTCAAATTTTGTAAAACATGGTTTATACCATTGTGAACATTGATATGGGAATGAATTGGCTATGCTTCAAATTTATGAGATGTTGATGATTAAGTTCCTCCGATTCTTATTTCCTCCGTGATATCTTCCCCTTTGCATTTTGCATCCTATCAATTATTTGTCAGGTTGCATTCATGCATTCATAATCAGCATGATTTTTCTGTATATATCCGTGCATTAATTTATTTATTCTTTACATGCATCATGTTGACTTTGGGTTGCATTCATAACAAACATAGTCAGCATGATTTCTTTGTATATGTTCATGCATTAATTTGCTTATTACATACATCATGTTAGCATTAGGTTGCATTCATGGCACACATGGTTAGCATGATTTTCTTTATATATATTCTGTATCAATCATTCATTGTTTGCATGTATCAAACACCGTGTTGCATTCATAGTGTATATGATCATTCATTGGGAAATATGCTAAAATGTACATGATGAGTCATTGCATATATCCATGTGTTGATTTGTTTATTCTTTGCTTGCAACGTGATTGGCATCGTGATTACATATATGGTCAGCATGTTTCCATTGTACATGTCCATACATCATATTGTTTGGACTTCATATGCATCAAATGACAATCATGCCTCATTCATCATGACATATATTTGGGGGAAATAAAACAGAAGTTGGCTTGGCTTTAAGAGTCTTTGAAAGAATTTCCATTTCAAATCAGAAGAAGTACTGAGTATACTTTTAATACAGGCTGGTGCTATGGAGGATGAACAAGTTGCCCGAATGGAAAAAATGGAAAGGGAACAGAAAGAATTGCGAGAACAGCTAGCAAAGTCTCAAGCAAAATCTAAGGATGAGATGACTAAATTGATGGAGCTAATGTCCGCCGTAATCAAGGGAAAAGGATACACCGAAAACTTTGTCGCCAGAGAAGGGTTAGAGGCACAAAAGGGTCAGGATGAGGTCGTAATGAGTGATGCCCAGAACACTGTTAACCCCGTCAATGTCCTAAACTCAGATGATCCAGCTGAACAGGCAAAGTTGAAAATGGTTGCAGTAAATGAGGTTGAGTTGGCAGATTCTCAAGGGAAATATCAGTTGTTAGATGAAAGGCTCCGGGCAGTAGAAAGTACAGATGTATTTGGAAGTTTAGATGCGAAAGAACGATGTTTGGTCTTCGATTTAGTCATTCCTCCTAAGTTCAAGATCCCTGACTTTGTGAAATATGACGGGACGACCGATCCGTCAGCCCACATCACTATGTTCTGCCGGAAGATGACAAATCATATAGATAATGATAAGCTTTTGATTCACTGCTTTCAGGATAGCCTCAGCGGATCCGCAATTAGGTGGTATAGTCAGTTGAGCAAGGATCAGATTCACTCTTGGAATGACCTGGCTAGGGTTTTTCTAAACCAGTACAAGCATATGACTGACACGACGCCTGACCGTCTCACCTTGCAAAATATGAAGAAAAGAGCTACCGAGAGCTTCAAAGAATATGCGCAACGGTGGATGAGCTTGGCCGTCCAAGTACAACCGCCCTTAACTCAGAAGGAAACCACTGTCCTTTTTGTGAATACACTGCAGGCCCCGTACTATGATATACTTGTCGGCAGCATCACAAAGAATTTTTCGGACATGGTAATTTTAGGGGAGATGATTGAGAATGCTATCAAAGATGGGAAAATTGAAGGAGAAAGAACATTCAATACCAAGAAAAAAGGGGCATCTGAAAAGAAAAAGGAAGATACCTAAGTCGTGGAAGACTTTGCCCCACCTCCACAATTCTCCTCGTATCAGCCATTTTACTCTACCTTGAACAATATCTCTGAAGGTTTTTATCCCTATCAACCAATGACTGCAACTACACCAGGATTTACATCTGTCTATCAATCGAACACCCTTGGGAATAATCGAAGGGGGCATAAAAAGCGAAAAAGAAATCAAGTTGACCCGATTCTCTGTGACATACAGTGATCTACTACCTCAACTCATCCAGAATCACCTTGTGACACCCATGCAAATAGAGCCTCTAAATCCCCCTTATCCAAGCTGGTATGATGCTAATAAGTGTTGTGGTTATCATTCTGGCAATCAAGGTCACTCAACAGAGAACTGCCCCGCTTTGAAGTACAAGGTCAGGGATCTCATCAAGGCTGGTTCGATAAGTTTTGAAGATGGGGAAGCCAAGTGTCATAAGAAACATTGTGCATGATCATATTAGGTTTTTGACGCATGTAGTTCTATACATTGTGATGATGAAAGCACTTGTCTCATGTTAACATCTACATGAATTAAATGAATTTTGAATTTTAAATGCTTTGTGTTTGTTGTGTTTTAACAATAACTTAAATTTGCAAAAACAAGCATTAAGGAAGTTTTAATAATGGATAGTCTCAAGAAGATTGATGATCAGTGTTACAAATGACCCAACACCCTTCTCCCTCTTTTTTGGGTTTCTCTATGTCTAAACTTTGAATCAAGAACACTTGAAAGACCTAATGCTTCAAGGAATATGAATGATTGAACTTCATAAAACCATTGTCATCACAGAATAAGAAAAGACGTAGATCTTAGTCTAGGCTATGAACAAAGGAACAAACTTTTTGAAAATTTTCAAATTCCTTGAAATTCAAACAAATGAGACATTCTTTCAAGAATCTAGATTTTGATAATTTGATGTGTGTCAAGATTGTGCTAAAACCATTCATGACCTTTCCCAATGACCATAAAACTTCAAATACCCAACATCACTTCATGATTGACACCCTGGGGCACAATGATTAAACTAGATTATCCCTTGTCCCAGAGAAAACCTGTTTTTGGGTCATATTTTCCTTGTCTCTTCAAAGAACTCAGATTGGAAACTCAGCCTTTTCAAAATAGACCTAGACTTGCCATGTTCCTCTTTGATACAAATTCGCATGGTTAATCAAATTAGGGCATCATATGTGGAAATGATGGATACATAGTGAAGAAGGATGGGCTAACGCATAAATCATTGGGGCATGCGATGGAAAAAATATAAGAAATTTTTGTGATATCATGCATATGAAAATTCGGATGATTCCAAAGTGCAAAATGAATTTTGATTATCTATTTCCCCTGAGGATTGCTTTTCAATGAGAATATTCAGGCTTGATATGATGAATGGCCATCTTTCATATCCCTTTCACACAAAAAGAAATTATCCATAGTCACCCCTTTTGAGCCAAAAGAATTCTTTCTTCTTTGAACCTGATCAAGGATTACCCTCTACACTGGGGGGCAAATGCGAGGAAAGATCTTTTCAAAGATCATTGAGAAATGAGTGACAGCTCAAGGACAGACACAAAGAAAATGGAGCCCCGAATAAATACGGGCTCACTCTGTCAAAGAAAAAGAAGAGAAAAAGATGGCGAAATGAAAGCCAAGAAAAACAAAAGAAAAACACAATGAAAAAGAAAATGTGTGTGAAAGACATGGCAAATTGAAAGCCAAAAGCAAGGAAGAAAAAGAGCAAAGTCAAAAGGAAAGAAATGTCCAAGAAGGGACAAATGCTTCAAAGAGAATCCTCCTCAAGAAATGATCCTTGATCTGATTACCCTCAAACACATATTTTTGGGCCTATTTATCCTTTCTTTCTGAACCCTGAGCCATGGCCTACATTACGTGCTTTAAAAGTCCATTTTGATCAAGCATGAATATTTAATTTGAAAGGTTTTTTCCTCAGATTTTATCCCATTTTATCGAATTATCATTTCACTAAGGAAGAATTTAGAATTCTCAAGTGTATGGTAGAACAAAAAAAAAAATTGGAAAGAATGGGACTCTAGGGCAAAAACCCAAAAATGGGCGGTCTAGAGTAAAATGAAAATTTTTGATGCCATCTATGAAAGTGCCGATACCATAAAAGAAAAGATCTTATTAAAGGAGTGGTCATCGAGGAACATCTAGGAATTCTTGAACCCCAAATTGCCAACTCTCATTCAGAGGATTGTCTTCAAAAAAACTGAAACTTTTTCTCCAAGATTAAACTTTTCGGTTTGAACATACCGGCCAATCTTGACGCTTGTCAAAATGCCTTGATATGGAAACTAAAAGAATGTTGAATTTGTTTGGTTCTCAATGAATTCGTGATTTATAAAACTTGTTCCATTTGTGAGCCTAGAAGGGATATACATTTTTTGTCATGAAGTTTTCCTGGAAAAGCCAGAATCTTGTTATACCAAGCCTTGCCAATCCCAGTTGAAAAACCCAGATTGATACTTAGAGAAATTTCTAACAATGATCATCAGTCTTCAAAAGATTTGTACATCACACATTGTGGGGTTAATATTTTTTGTTCAGAAGTTTTCAAAATAAGAAAACAAATAAAGATATTTTTTGAAATACCCATTTGGATGTTGATATGAGACAAGGATTTTTCTAACCCAAAGGTATAAAACTGCCAGGGTAGGTCCTGACTTCCAGATATGAGAAGAAGAAATCGAACCCAGTGCAGATCTCTATTGATGAAAGTTTGAAAACTGTTGGGGCAAAGAGAATAGCCAAAATGAATTGAAGATATACTCTGATTTGAAGAGGAAAAATGAATTTGAAAGGCTAAGCCAAAGTCTAGAAAAACAACCGGGGGCATTTGCATCACTCATGAGCACTCATCTCTTTATCGAGCTTTTGCATCTGCACTGTCGGTAAGCATTTGCAATCATTCATGGGTATTTGCATTGGCATTATTCCACAAGCATCTGCATTTTACCTTTACATTTACATTCTTCATGGAATTCGCACTTGTGTCATCTCAAGCAATTGCATCATTTCTAGAATCATTGCATTTTCATTATTGTGTGGTAATTGTAGTTACACCATTCATAAACCAGTTACATGAACACAATTAGTAAGGGAATCTACATCATGAAACATGGGCATCAATCCAGGCCATTTGCATTAAGAAATATTTTGCATTTGCACCATGAAGCATGAGCACCTTGTTAAAAGACATGTGCATCTGCATCATTTCTCAAAGCTTCTGGTGGGGATATCCAGAATTTTACAGTTTTAAAAGAACAAGTCTTCGGTGGTGATAGCTGAAGCCTCTGGTGGAGATATCCAGGGTTTTATAATTTTGAAAATGAGAAATCTTCTTCTGGAGGAGTTACCCAGAATTTTATAATGAGCAAGTCTTTGGTGGTGATAGCCAAAGCTTCTGGTGGGGATATCTAGAATTTTACAGTTTTAAAAATGAGCAAGACTTTGGTGGTGATAGCTGAAGCCTCTGGTGGAGATATTCAGGGTTTTATAATTTTGAAACATGAGAAATCTTCTTCTGAAGGAGTTACCCAGATTTTTACAATGAGCAAGTCTTTGGTGGTGATAGCCAAAGCTTCTGGTGGGGATATCCAGAATTTTACAGTTTTAAAAGTGAACAAGTCTTCGGTGGTGATAGCTGAAGCCTCTGGTGGAGATATCCAGGGTTTTATAATTTTGAAAAATGAGAAATCTTCTTTTGGAGGAGTTATCCAGAATTTTATTCAACATGTGCATCTACATCAAGAAGCATTTGCATCAATCTAAGTTAGTTGAATCTGCATCAAGAAAGTTTGCATCAAATCAAGTCATTTGCATTTGCATCAAAGACATTTGCACCAATCTAAGTCATTTGCATCTACATCAAGAAGCGTTTGCATCAACTAAAGACATTTGCATTTGCACCATGCAGTATTTGCATCATCTCTTAAAGCTTTCAGGTATAATCAAACTTGTTTTGCTTCTTAAATGAGTCGAGCCCCGAGATCATCGTCGAGGTACTTTCTTTTATATGAACAAGTCTTCGGTGGTGATAGCGGAAGCCTCTGGTGGAGATATCCAGAGTTTTAAAATCCTTTGAAATGGTAGAAAGTCTTCGGTGGTGATAGCTGAAGCTTCTGGAGGTGATACCCAGAATTTTTAACACAGCTGAGAACAAGACAGGTTAAGGCCCCGAGACCATCGTCGAGGTCATTTCCTTTCTTGCAAATCGAATTCGTTTCCTTAAGACGAGTCGAGCCCCGAGATCATCGTCGAGGTACTTTTTTTTATTATGAACAAGTCTTCGGTGGTGATAGCTGAAGCCTCTGGTGGAGATATCCAGAGTTTTAAAATCCTTTGAAAAGGTAGAAAGTCTTCGGTGGTGATAGCTGAAGCTTCTGGAGGTGATACCCAGAATTTTTATAGTTTTAAAAATGAGCAAGACTTTGGTGGTGATAGCCGAAGCTTCTGGAGGAGATATCCAGAATTTTAAACACAACTGAGAACAAGACAGGTTAAGGCCCCGAGACCATCGTCGAGGTCATTTCCTTTCTTGCAAATCGAATTCGTTTCCTTAAGACGGGTCGAGCCTTGCTTAGTCAGGGAATTCAATTTAAGGATAAAATCTTCAATTTACTGTTTAAAAAAAAAATTGAAAAAAAAAATGAAAAATGAAAAAAGACAAAAAATGAAAAAAAATGAAAAATGAAAAAAAAAAAGAAAAAAAGAAAAATAGATGAAAGAGAAAAAAATAGAAAAAATAGAAAATGAAAAATGAAAAATGATAGAAGAATGAAAAAGAAAACCCCTTTCCCTTTCCTTCACATGTGATTTCACTGAACGTACAAAATTAGTGTTGGTTTATCTTTGCCTGATTCCTGATTCTCAGCAATAGCCAAAGAGAGGCAGCTGTAGACACCTAATTTTGTCCGGACCACTAAACAGGTATGTTTTCTTCCTATATTGATGTTTCCGAGTGTAAAAAGACTTTTTTCATCCTGCAGGTGATACTCCGAGACTTAGTTTAAGATGGCGAGCACAAAAAGTCAAACTTGAAAAAAAGTCAACCCCGAAAAAAGTCAACCTCGAAAAAGTCAACCCCAGAAAGTCAACTACTGAAAAAGTCAACCCACTTTCAAAATCAAGATTTTAAGTTCAATTGAAAAATGGCGAAAGAATTTTGATAATCCGAGGTCTAAATTGAAAGATATGGAGTTCGGAAGTTGGGATTTGGAGATTTAGTAGAAAAGAAACCCTAATCCAAGAAATTTGGGGAAAAGTGCTTAATCGATCAAATTGGTCGAAATTGAAGGTTCCAAATGAAAGATAAGCACTGACTACGGGTAATGGAAAAGTCACTTGCAAGAAAAACCGAAAGAAAAGTCAATCCAGGAGAAAACCGAGAATTAGGGTTTTTAGTGGATTTCGGTGAAATCGGGAAGAATCACAGAAATGGCCCGACTTGGTAAGAACAAAGCCCCCAATGGATGAAGAATGATTAAAAAGGATAGCCCAAGGCTCAGATTGAAGAAAATCTGAAAATCGGACTTGTTTTGAGCAAAACCGGGTTTCGGAGGCAAAAGGGCAAAATTGGAAAATTTGGGAAAAATAGCAAATGGACTCCGAAAATTCTGAAAATTTGTCAATATCATTCTTAAATCATTTGAAAGAGATTGGCGAAAGAAAATCTTGATTCGGAGTTCGTTTGCAAAATAGCCAAATCCCGGGCCTCTTATGCAGTAATTCAAAAAGCAAAATCTCGGAAAAATAGCAAATGAGCTCCAAATCTTCTGAAATTTTGCAAATCTCATTTTTAAATTATTTTAAAGAGATTGGAAAAATAAAATCTTGATTCGGAGTTCGTTTGCAAAAATGGCCAAATCCCGGGCCTCCTATGCAATAATTCAAAAAGATAAATCCCGAAAAAATAGCAAATGGACTCCAAAAATTCTGAAAATTTTAAAATCTCATTTTTAAATTATTTGGAAGAGATTGGCGAAAGAAAATCTTTATTCGGAGTCCGTTTGCAAAATGGCCAAATCCCGGGCCTCCTATGCAGTAATTCAAGCCGATAAATCCCAACAAAATACCAAATCAGCTCTAAAAATTATGAAAACTTTCAGATCACACTTTTTAATTATTTTGAAGAGATTGGTGAAGAAAAATCTTGATTTGGAGCTCGTTTAAAAAATGGTAAAATGTAGGGGTATAAAAGGGCATTTTTGGAAGAAAAAATCCAAATAAATAGCAAACGGACTCGGATAATTTTGAAAACTTCCAGAACTCAATATTTTATTATTTTGGAAGTATTAAAAAAATAAAAATTGAATTTGGAATCCGTTTGATATTTATTTGCATCCGGGGGGCAAAACGGTCATTTCACCCAAGCAACCGAAAAGGGCTTCTTTGGGCCTTTTAAAAAATCAGAGTTGGGCTGGAAAAGAGAAGTGTTGGCCTGCCCAAGCCCAAAGGAAGGAGGAAGCTTCTGATTTTTCAATCAAATGGCTAAAAATCAAGAGTTAGTTAGAGATTCTCTTTGATCAAGCCATGGTGATTAAGCCACATAGGCCAAGAGAGATGTCAACATTATTCTTTAACAGCTATAATTTGAGAGAGCTGAGATGCTAATCTAAAGGTGGTAATTTCATGATTTTTCACCTTGAATTATTAGCCATTTGATGGAAAATTGGTTAAACAAAAAATGACAACATCCTAGGGGAGGAGAGAGGTAAAATTCTGCCAACATTAAGGGGAGGTCAGAATTTCGAATTTTCAACTTCATTTTTGCTGATTTCTTTTAGTTTTTCTTAGTTTTTCTCTTCTTGGTTGAAAGCAAAAAAGAAAAGTTTAGAAAAGAAAAGAAAGTTTGAAGAGATAAAGCTTGAAATATAGCTTCTTGAGGTTGCTCTTGAGCACCAACTCTTGCACTTTCTTGATTTTCCATTCTTGTTTTTGCTATTTTGATTTCTATTTGGTGAGTTTCCATTTTAAATAAATGTTTTTTATTGTTCTTTTTAAGTTCTTCCATCATCTCCTTCTTGAGTATATTTTTTTACAATTTTTTTTTACAATAAACTCACCATGGCCAAATGGCCTACATTATTTATTTAAGTTGCTGTTTTGGATTTATTTTACCATATTGTTTATGTTATTTTCTTTGATTTTGATGTTTTAAATGTTATGTTACTTCATATTCTTGAGTTATATTTTAATTTGGTTGCTTTGTTTGTTGCCATTTATGTTTTAAATATCATGTTTTTGCATTTTTAATTTTCTGTTTTCATGTTGTTTAAATTTGAGCATGTTTTAGATTTAGTATATCAAGTGTTTGTGAAAATGCTTGTGTGGTCTTTGCATGATTTGAGTTTTATATCTTAGTTGATCATGTTTTAGATTTAGTATATTAAGTGTTTGTGAAAATGATTGTGTGGTTTTTGCATGATTTAAGTGTTATATTTTAGTTGAGCATGTTAGTATACCATGTGTTTGTGAAAATGCCATGCTTGTTGGAGCTTGAGGCCATTTGGCTACTCCATGTGTTTTGCATTGTGTATTGCATATTTTGCCATGTTAGTTGGTAGGTTTTTGCATTTACATGTCATTTGATTTAGTTTTGCATGCTAGTATACCAAGTGTTTGTGAAAATGTCATGTTTGCTAGTTACCTTATGTTATTCGGCCCTCTTGGAATTTTTGCATTTTTTGTGCATTCTTGCCATGTTAATTGATAGGTTAGCATTTGCATGATATTTGGTTGAGTTTTTGGTTTAAGCATGCTTTGTGTTTGTGAAAATGCCATGTATATTTTAGTTATTAAGTTAGGTTTATTTGCCATGCATGTTCATGCATTTTAGGTCTAGGTTGCATTAAATGCCATGCAAGTTCATTTAGGTCTAGGTTACTTTATGAATGCCATGCATTTTTTCATGACATTTAGGTTTAAATCCATGCATTTCATGCATTATGTTTGCTGTATTTTTTCATGCATTTCATGTTCATGCCACTTGAATAATGACTTGAGCCAATTAATGGTTCAAAGTCATGCTCTCTTGAGCACACTTGTGGAAAATTAAGTTTGTCAAATTGATTATTCTACCTTTGTGATTTTTTTTACTTAAGCCAATTTTTATCTAACTTTCAAAAAGTCCTAGCTACTGTTTGTAAGTCATTTTATGAGTTTCAAATATTTTTACTTTGATTTTTAAATGATTTTATCAAAGGAAAAAATGTGTTTTGGCAAAGCAGTTTTTTTCACCCAAAACTCGTACATCTCCGATTTTTCTGGGAATTCATCTTTGATCAGAAAATTAAGAAAATGTTTTCTCGTGTAGGTTTACATTTCCTGAGTCTCCAGAATTTGTTTCAGAATTTTTTGAATTTTTAAAAATAGGATAAAAAATCGTGGCTTAAAACTGGACAGTGAAGTCAGAATTGAATTTAAAGAAAAATCATTTTTATGTTTTGGTTAAGTTACTTAGAGTGGGCTGATTAGGAGGGTTAGCTACTGACTTAGGCTAGTTTCTAAGCCTTTTTAAACTCTAAAAATGGTTTTTCAAGTCTCGGGTTAAGGGTAGTCAAGTCCGGATTTTTAAACTTAGGAAGTTAGAGCCATTTAAAAAAAAAAATTTAGCCCAGTTTTTATTTTTAATTCAAGCTTTTCAAAATTGTTTTCAAACAATCACAAAGTATTTTGGTTTTAGAATATTTAATTTGAAATATTTTCCTAAGGTAGCTGGATATCTTTTTAGATATACGGATTTCCTTAATAAAAGGAAAAAAAATACATTTCATGCATTGCATTTTTCATATTCATGCATTTTATATAATATGTGATTCTTGTTATAATAATTTCTATGATATTGTTATTATTTTGATTTATACTTTTTTGATGTTATATGGTTTATTATATGGTTTTGTATATTCCATGATATCCTATGCTTTTATTTAGTTATTTTTTTTTTGTGTCATATTATTTAGCATATACTATGTTCATGCATTATTATTTTCATTTTTATTTTCATGCATATTATATGATAGCATTATTTCATATTCCCTCTCATTTAATTTATATGCCATATCATTCATGTTTGCCATGTCATTTAAATTATTTCATTTCATATAGAATATGTTATGTTACTTAGGTTATTTTATTTCATTTAGAAAATATCATGTTACTTAGTTTATTTCATTTTCATATAGAATATGTTATGTTACTTAGGTTATTTTATTTCATTTAGAATATATCATATGACTTAGGATATTGCATCTCATATTGAATATACTATGTTACCTAGGTCATTTCATTTTATTTATAATATGTCATATAACTTAGGATATTTTATTTCATTTAGAATATGCTAAGGCATTTATTTCATTTCATTTAGAATATGCTAAGGCATTTACATTATATCATATCATTTAGGAAGCATTATATTATTTAGATTTTGCTATGTCATTTTATTTATGTCATGCATATACATATTCATATCTTTTAAAATGTTTTCAAAAGGATAATGATTTTTCAATAAAAAATAAAGATATTCCCGAGTTAAAATAATTGATGAGTTCTCTACCGAGTTTGCTGGAGGGAATATCATCAATTATCGTTAATAAAGGAATATCTTTCTTTCAAAAAAGAGAATGATTCGGAAAGTTTTCCAAAACTAATAAAAATTTCTATATTTTGCCACGTTTGTTGGAGAATATAGGAAAATTTTGAATTTATAAATTCCGGATCATTTTCAATAAAAAAAAGGAACTATTTTTCTTTAAATTGGGAATTAACTTGAAATACTAAATTTAAAACCAATTTTTACCGAAACTTGAGATAACACACGATTAATAAGGTACCGATTTATACGGGCGTTGTGGGGGTGATAATCCTTCCCCGCATGTAACCGACTCCCGAACTCGCTTCTTTGATTTCTCTGGTTTTAAAACGCAGACTTGAAATTGGTTTTTAAAATGTTTTAATTAATTTTTTAAAATATTTTATAAAACCGGTTTTAATAGGTGGCCGATCACACCTAGCTAAAAAAGATTGGTGGTGACTCCATGTCTTTTTTAAGGTCATTTTCAAAACCTTCATTTTTCTAGAGGAATTAAGTCGACTTTTCCTCGGTTTTTTAATGTCACGCTTAACAAATAATAAAGTCTTGCGATGAGACTCGTTATTTTTTAGGTTGCGACAGAGGGGATGAAGGTCAGAAGAGAGGAAAGGGATGGAATGGAGAATGAGGGAAGGAAGAAGAGGGATTATGTTTATTTCATTGAGGGCATATTTTTTTTTTTGGATAAGCAAGTAATTTTATTTATCCAAGAAAGCAGTTAAACTGCTACATCCAACTACAAAGTCACTACAATTCAGTTCAAACAATTAATATGAGAGCTAAAAGCAGACAAAGGTCCTAGGTGAAGAGAGTTAGTCCCCAAGATTTGTCAAGACTCATATTGATAGCATAAGGACAGACATTTTTTAGCCCCATCATCCTCATTCTGATGATCTCCTTTATATGCTCGGTAAGTGCTGCCTCTGTAGATTGAGTTTGGTTGAAGCATCTGTTATTCCTCTCCTGCCATATCAAGTAAATGTAAGCACTCCATGCTAAACGCACGATGACAGAAATTAAAGCTTTTCCTCTGAGCCTGCTTGCTGCCCATTGTAGTTCTGATTGCCAATTACTTATTCTTCTGTGCAGTTGACATAATTGGAGGATATTTCCCCATATTTCCTTGGAGTAAGCACATTCAAAGAATATGTGGCTCCGGGTCTCCTGCTCAGCTTGACATAACTCACATTTGCCATCAACCTCCATGCCCCATGATATCAGTCTGTTCTTGGTTGATAATCTGTCAAGAATGGCCATCCAAGCAACCAGTGCATGCTTGGGAATATGTGAGGGAAACCAAATCAACCTATCCCAATCAATCTTTTCCTGTCTTATCCTGAGCTCATCCCAAACCTTGGCCACCATGTATCTGTCTCCAGGGAGCTTCCAGATTAAAGCTCCATTTTGGTTGATGGTGAATTTCAAAGCCAAATCCCTCATCTGCGGCAGCTTTCTCCATGTCCAGCTGCTCCCCTGTGAGGAATGAACCTGCCACACTGTCCGACCTTTCAGCACATAGGCATGAGTCCAGGCTATCCACAGTGAACCAGCCTGAGTGAGAAGAGCCCATATGTGCTGAAGAATGCAGGCCTTATTCCAAATTTCCAGGTCTTTCAATCCTAAGCCCCCCTCTGACTTTGGGCAACAGATGGAGCTCCACTTGACTCTTGCTCCCCTGGCTGAGTCTTGTCTACCTTTCCAGAAGAACCTGCAGCATAACTGGTTAACTTTTTTGATGACAGCCTTAGGCAAAACAAAATGCATGCACCAGAAGTTGGATACATTGAATAGGACAGACTGTATTAACTGAAGCTTACCAGCATAAGAGAGCTGATTTGATGCCCAACCATTAATCCTCTTTGATATTCTCCCAAAAAAAGGAGCACAATCCTTTTCAGAGAGTCTTCTTGTGACAAGAGGAACACCTAGGTACCTAACAGGAAGATGGCCAAGCTTAAAACCTGTCAGCTGTTGAATCTCAAGCAGAGTGGTTCTGCTTATACCAGTGGAGAAGACTTCACTTTTTGATGGATTAAGTTGCAAGCCAGAGATGGAGTAGAAGTACTGAAGGATGCATTGAATTCCAACAATAGAGTCCAAGCTTTCTTTTGCAAAAATCAACAAATCATCTGCAAAGCAAAGGTGTGTGAGCTTGACTCTGTGGCATTTGGGGTGGAAGCTAAACACTCCATGATGTGCCCCTGCATCCAGTAGTCTGGATAGAATATTCATGGCAATGACAAAAAGATAAGGAGAAAGAGGGTCTCCTTGCCTTAACCCCTTGGCTCCTTCAAAGTATCCTACTAATCCTCCATTAAGGGAGATTGAGTATTTTGGAGTGGTTATGCAAGCCTTTATCCATCCAATAAACTGGTCAGGGAATCCAATAACTGATAGAACAGTGAGGATAAAGTCCCAGTTTAAAGAATCAAAAGCTTTTTGAAGGTCAATTTTGATTGCACAACGAGGGGATAATATTGTTCGTCCATACCCCTTAACCAGCTCCTGGGCCACGAGGATGTTGTCTGATATGCTTCTCCCTGGTATAAATGCACTCTGGTTGTTGGATATCATAGCAGGAAGAAACGGGGTAAGCCTGGCAGTGATGATCTTGGTGATGCATTTGTAAATGATTGAACAACATAAAATCGGCCTGTAGTCCTTCATGTGGCTGGGGCTTTGGCATTTTGGGACAAGTGCAATGCTTGTGGAGTTAAAGGCTGAGATCATGGTCCCTGATCGAAAGAAGAAAATAATTGCAGCAGTTACATCTTCTTCCACTATAGACCAAGCAGCCTTGAAAAACTGGGCTGTATAACCATCAGGCCCTGGGGCCTTGTCACCATTCTGATCAAACATAGATCTTTTCACTTCCTCCTGTGTAACTGGTTTGATTAGGTTCTCTTTTGCTTCTACAGGCAAGCAAGGTTGAAGGGCTTCAGCAAGGAAATCCCTGGGGCAGCCTGTAACTTGCTCATCCTCAGTTCCAATCAGCTTCTGAAAAAAAGTGATTGCTTCATTTGAGATTTGGCCAAAATCTTCTAGCTTGTTTCCCTTGTCATCATACAAGACTCTGATGGAGTTTTTATTATGCTTAGTTGACACCATTTTGTGAAAGTAGTGTGTATTCTGATCCCCCTCCTGCAACCACCTTATTCTTGATTTCTGTCTGTAATAACTTTCCTCAGCCTGTTGCAACTCTCTCAGCTCAGTATAGAGTTTCCTCTCGGTTTCCACAAGAACAACTGATGGCCTTTGGTTCAAGTTTGTCATTTGAATGCTCTCCAGTTCATGCCTTTTTTCTTGAACCTTCCAGAAATGTTTCCATAAGTGGATAGATTGAACTTCCTCAAAGCTGGTTTGAGTCTCTTCAATTTTTGAAAAAGAATGGACATAGGGTTGCCAATAGTAGGCTCTTTCCAGGAATTTTCCACAATATTCATAAACTCTAGATTCCTAGCCCAGTAATTGAAGAACCTGAATGGTTTTGGGGGAGAGTGAGCAGCAAAGTTCAGTTTTATATATGCAGGACAGTGATCAGAAACCATTGGAGACAGAAACTCAACAAATGAGTGGGCAAACTGTGAGTTCCAGTGATCATTAACCAAAACCCTGTCAAGCTTTTTGGCCAGGTATCCATCAATTTGATGGTTGGACCAAGTGAATGCTGGTCCAATGCTTGCATGATCAAGGACTGAGAGTTGAGCCATGCATTCCTGAAAATCTTTGGTGTCAGAGCTAAGCATTTGGGAACCATTAAAGTCTGAACTTTCTTGAGGGTTTGCTATCACATTGTAATCTCTAGCCAATAACCAAGGGGAGTCATCAATAATGCCTTGAATGTCCTTGAGATGATGCCAAAGCCGTCTTCTACTAGTGCCTTCATTGCTTCCATAGATTGCAGAAATATGTAACCTTTTAGAATTATAAGAAGTACAACATGTAATACTCTGATCAGTTGATGCAACAAAATCCACCTGAAGCTGGTCTCTCCACAAGAACCAAATTCTCCCATTGTAGGCATCAGAATAATTGTGGTGAATTTTCCATCCCTGAAAAAACCTATCCACTATAGCTGTCATATTTTGCTGTTTCACCCGTGTTTCCAGCAGACAAACAAGATCAACTTTCAAACTATTTATTCTATCTACAATGTTTTTTTTTTTGTTTTAGAGGGTTGTTAAGCCCTCTAATATTCCAAACAAGGAAGTTCATGAATGGTGGGAAGGGGTCACTCCTGAGACAGGTAAAACTGCCTTACTCCTTTTCCCCTTGTCAATATGCCCTTTCTTCTTATTCTTCAGGGCTTTCATCAAGTCTGCAACTCCAGCTGCTGCTGCCCTTTGTTTTTTAGGAGAGTTTGGGATAATTATTTGTTCCACCAGCTGCTCATCCTCTCTCCATTGTTCAGAGGCACTAGATTGTCCAGGGTCAGTGCTTGTCTTTTCTGAATCATTAGAAAATAATGAATTGAGAATGTCAAAGAGATTTTGTGAGCCAGCTATTGTTGGTTTCTTATTCTCATTCATGCTTCTTTTTACCCTCCCTTTGCTACAATCCTCATCTGTATAATCTCCTTCTAGAGGTTTGGCTTGCTCTTTCATTTCTGATGATGAAATCTGTTTACTGCTTTGAATTTCTATAATACTTGTGTCTTTTGCATCCTGAATTGTCAAATCTGTTGCAGGCCCCTCCTTTGGAACCCAGATTTTGGTAGTAACTGCAGGTTTCTGAGTACAGCTCCTCTCTGTGTGCCCAAACAAGTTGCAATACATGCACTTTGGAGGATACCATGGAATTTCCACAGCAACATTAGCAATGGAGCCATCACATAATTCCACATTTATAAATTTTGGAATAGAAGTATCCACTGCAATTTCCACGCACACCTTGGCATAGGCCAAACGCTGTTGGCTAGCAGTGATACAATCCATGTACAACGAGGTTCCTAGGGCACTAGCAATGTAGCTTAGGCCTCGTCTGGTATACAATTCCAGTGGCACCCCTCCCAAGTGAATCCAAACAGGTAATTTCATCAAATTGAATTCCAACGATTTCATACCTGGTTCCCATTTACGCAGAATGAGCGGTTTATTCTGGATGTGCCAAGGCCCCTATTCAAGAACCCATTCTCTGGTGGAAGCATTTGTGAATTGGACGAGATACAGATTCAAACCAGCAGATTTGATTTCCACTGCTCCATCCTTTCCCCATAACATGTTGGCCAAACGATGAAAAGTACTGAAGTTTGGTGCCTTACCAACGAACTGCACCACAACTGAGTTCATCCAAGTATTAACCCCTTCTTCAAAAACTTCAACTGGAGGTTTGACTGTAATGGATCCATTAGATTGTTGAGGAGGGAAAAACAGTAACGATTGATCAGAGGAGATTGTAAAAAGTTTCTTCCAGTCAACCTTGTTTTTGGATGATGCCACATCAGCAAAATTGGTTGTAACTGACTCTTCTTGAATGTCCAAGCATCCCGTTTCTTCATCGCGAACCTCTCTTGAATTCCGTGATCCAGTGTTTGGTTCGCCATTGATGAACACTTTAGTACCTGAATTCTGTACACAAGAATTATCTACAGTTGGAGAAGATGAGGATGTTTGTGGCGCCATTGCGGTGCGAGCTTGGTGCTATCAAAACTATCAAAAATATATTGTAGAGTATGAATTAAATTGTAAAACCAGAAGAATTTGTGTGAGAATGATAGAAATCTGTATCTGTGAAGCTGAAATTGTGTGAAAATGGGAGAAATCGAGCAAAAATGATGGAAGAATGATGAAAAACAAAGAAGATTCTCGATTCATGAAAGTCCTACTATCCTGCGCCGAGAGGATTTCTTACGTGTGCCATCTTGAGCTGGTATATTTGTCTTTACAATATCTTTAATAATAATTTTTTATTTTTTATTTCTCTTTTATAAATTATTTTAAACTATTAGATCATATAATGATTAATCTCTTGTAAAAAGTATGTTTTTCAAATTTACTTTTTTTTTTCTTTCTGTTTCTAGGTGATGAAATCATTTCACCAACTTTAACGACTTCTTAGAACCCTGTGCCACTCTCTTCTCTTCCTACTCAAGCTTAGCTAAAGTTTCTTTGGATACCTTCAGCTAGCGATTCTTATGATAATAAATAGAAGCCTTTACTATTAATTTTGATTTGAAAGACATAGGCGCATCAACAAGATTCATTTTCGTAAGGGTTGAAGCTCATGCTATTGGCTAAGCTCAGGATCCAAAGGAAGAGAAGGAACTAAGAGAAAACTTTGGGGTGTTAGGTGGATAGCAAGTAGTCATATTGAAAATTGTTTATGAACCGAAACTTAACCTAACACAATTAGTTCATGCAGTCGTCCTTAAAAGATGACATTCAGTAGATTTGAAATTCGATTTTAATATCTACAATCTCTTCTCTTATATCAAATTAGTACTTCCTTTATACCAAAAGAAAATTATTTTAAGATAATATACTCATAAATATTAAACTACTATTGTAAATATCTGTCAGGTAATCAAAAAATTCAACTGTAAATGACTCTAGCCATCAAAACTCTGCCCAAAATGGCCAAGATTCAAGGCTAATACAAAATTGAAACACAGAGAAGGTCCAGTATAGACAAAAATGAAGGAGCACATTACTGGGGAAGTGGCCAAGATAACCACCTTCTTTCCAAAGAAACAAATAAAAAACTTCCAATGATCTTTAAATTCATCTACACATTTCACATTGATCTCATTTGTACAGATTTGATAAAAAAAAAATCATCATATGTTCTATCTTTGTCACCACAAAGAGCAATCATCTCATTTTCATTAACCACACTCTTTCCATTTCCTTGTTAATAAAGCTGAAATAGATGATCCCAAACAAAATTTCTTAATTTATCTGTTTGTTTTGAGAAAGAAATATACAGCAACCAAATAGAGCAGAATAGAAAATGAAATCAAAACCCAGCATTTGGTATATATTGTATTGCCTCACTCTTCTCTCCTTGATTGAATACTCCATCTCCTGATAACTTGTAACAATATCTGATTCCAAGTATCTATAGGACCTGGAAGACACCAATGCACACAATCGTTCTGTACGTGCTCTTGAACCCCATTAGCAAATGGAAATGGATACATGTAAGGCCCTGGATGACCATCCGGCCTCATTAATGATAATTTGGTCACATCCAATATCTCTAGCCTCAGTCCTCCAAATTGCTTAGAATTTACCTTCGCGGCTTCCATTTCTTCAACCTCAATTGATCTCATATCTGCATCCATTCCTTCAAGCATCTTCTCTCCTTCCTTATAAGGTTTTGTCTTGGGACAAGCACCAGCCTTATCCCATTCACCTTCAAAATGTGAAGGTGAAAATGTGGTTAGAAACACATCAATTCCATTACCATTAGCCCCTTTCCTTCCAATTATTGTCTGAAGTGCAGTCTTTATGGCCTTCCTCATCACATCATAAAATCCTATCTCAGTGTGGTTTAGTCCAGGGCAGTAATGGCAACCTAAGACCGAACCACCCTCATAATAAACTGCTGGATGAAGAAACCAATGCCCTATTGAGAGTACAATCATATCTATATGGTCCAAATCAGCTCCCCACCTCTCATCAACAGTATCCACATACAATTCATTATGATCTGGACCAGTTTTTGATTTCTCAACACCTCTAACCAGAAATGGTGACCAATAAACTGATATAGTAATGTTATGAGAAGCAAAATGCCATCTCCGAAACTTGTTATCCTCCCCATCGCTATTAACCTGGTTAGGATTGGAGGCAGTGGCTAGCATGCAAAGAAGTGATTCCAATTGGTTCCTAGCCATGGAGTCACCAACAAAAGCTATATGCTTGTTACTAAAGAGGTGGAAGAAAGTGTTGGGATCAAACCTTGGGAGCCTGCATTCGCTCGGTTGCCATCTCCAGTAAAGGTAACCCAAGTCAGGTCTCCCATGTGAGATGCAATTTTGACCGTCCTTAATTGTACCACAGGTTGAGCCATTGTACAAAGGCCCCATCTTGTCATGTACCCATCTGCCATTGGTGTGGTCACATGGAGTTTCATTAGCTATTTCCTCTTCTGCAAATAAGCAAAAAAAGAAAACTTGTTTAGTAATAACACCCATAACTCAATAATAATAAAAAAGACCATAAGTCAGAAAAAGATAAAGTTCTGACAACTTTTCTTTTTTTACTCAATGTACCTCTGGAGAAAGATGAAGAAGGAACAGAAGAAGAAGAAGTGGTGAGGATGATGTGGTTGCTGTGAGGCAGCTGATCTGTAGTAGATAAAGGGAAAGGAAAAGGGTGAAAGTACAAGCGAAAGAGAGCTATGAGGAGGAGAGCATAAAGAGCATAAGGTAAGAAGTTCTTGGTGAATGAATGAGAGTAAGATTGGCCCTTGAGTGGACTTGTTAAACCCATATTTGAAAGAGAAAGAATACTTGTTATCTAAACTGGTTACAGTACTCCCCCTTTTTTCGTGTGATTTCTGGGTTTGTTTCGGCTTTGGCTCAGAAGTCAGAATTCTATAGCCTCAGAACACTGTGGAAGTTTCAAAATGTGTTCTTGAACTAGCGTCCGAAGAGAGAGAGAAAGAGAAAAGGAAACTTATGAGTGTGTTTCAGTCAAAGTGACATCAAAAGAATCTTATTTATCTATGTGAGTTGGCCAACTAATCCGGTGTGAAATTGTTGTTTACCACTGATGTTGTCTTATCCCTGTTGAAACATGTGTGCCACTCTCTCAAGTCTCAACTCTACTCCGTGGCCCATGCTCCTTTCGTGTAGACATTAATGTATGCCCTTTGCCACTTTTTTTTTTTTTTTTTTTTATGAACAAAGAAAAAAAAAAGAAAAAAAAAAAAATTATGTGTTTATGTCATGTTCATATTTTTTAATGTCACAATCATATTGAAAGCATTATATATTTATATAAAATTTTGACACGTTAATAATTCATTTTATATCTAATTTTGACACGTTCTTATATCCGTGTCATGTTTGCGTTATTTTTTCATGTCGTATTGTATTTTAATTATTTTTCTCATGTCGCGTCTAAAATTATCGGGTCTAATTGGTACTTAAATAACTCTTAATTTTATGTCACGTGTCATATAATAATTGATTATTTAATTTTTTTAAAATAATGTCATATTAATATTTTAGTTTTTATATTATTGAATTAAAAATTATTGTATTGATAAATGATCAGTAAAAATAATATTAAATAATAATATGAGATGAGTTGATGTAAGTGGATTTTTTTTTTTTTTAAATTTTAGGTATTGAATCAAAAGAAAAATATTATGATGATTAAATGGTAAAACAAAACTACGCTAAATAATGTTATAAGTTATGATAAGTTGTTGGATTTATATTTTATTATATTATTATGCATGTCTTTATGAAAAAAAATTTATTTTAACTTAAAAATTTATCAAATACAAAATATTTTGATCGATCAATTTAAAAATAATTAAAGATAAATACTCATTTTAATAAAATATAATTAAAATTAATTTTAAAATTTTAATATTACAATATTTTTAAATTTTATAAACATTTGAAATAATGAAAAATATAATAAAATATTTTAATCAATTAATTTTTAAAAAATTAAAAATAAAATTAGTGTTTCATAACATGAGAATTTGTTATTAAAATTTAAACATTTTCCATGAGTTTTTTTTTAAGATAATAATAATGATATTAAAAATTAATGCTAATTATAATTATATTGTTCAAATAGAATGATTTATTCTTTCGTATCGATCTTTTTATTATTTTCTTAAAAAACTTTAAAATTTTCAGTTCCTTATAATAAGTATTTTTAATTAATTTTATTAATATATATAATATTTTTTTATTATTATATAATTTTATTTAAAAAAATGAATATGCGAATTCGCGGCACCATTCTAGTTATTATTATAATTGTCTTACTCACTCATAATTAAGGGTGCCAAAATCCAAAATCACCCTTCAATAAAGGCAACATTATTTGCTTTATATGGGTAAAACGTGTCTCGAAACTTGAGTTAAGAGCATCAATAGTTTTCAAATTTTAAGACATATTTTATATTGATTTTCGAATTTTAAAACGTATCAATCAGATACTTGATATTATAATTTTGTATCAATGTAGTCTTTCCGTTAGCAAAATCGTTACAGTAGACGTTAAATGACATATGATGTGTAAATTACAAAAATATCATTTGCTGACGTGGTCCTTCTTTTTGTCTTTCTGTCTTGAGTTAATAGTACCAATGGTCCTCAAATTTTAGAACATATTTTATATTGATCCTCAAACTTCAGAATGTATCAATCAGATCATTTATTATTTTTCTTTTTTATATTTTATATTTTCCTTTTTTTTTATAAATAAATACAAAAAAAAAAATTATATTATAATTTAAATTAAAATTTTGAAAATATAATTAATTTATAAACTTATAAAATATTTATTTAAATTAATTTTATAAAAACTACTTTTAATTTTTTTTGTTTCTTTCCCTTTTCTCTCTTTTTTCATTTTATATTTTTTATAAATAAACTAAAACATTAATAATAATTTATATTATATTAAATTAATTTTATAAATATTAAATAATTTATTAAAAATATAAAAAATTTATTTACATTAATTTTATAAAAATTATTTTAAGTTTGTTTTTACTTTTTTCTCTTTTTTTCCCCTTTTTTCTTGTTAATAAATAAATAGAAAAAAATAATAATAATAATTTAAAAATATAATTTAAAAAGTAAATAATTTATAGAAAATAGAAAAATATTTATTTACATTAATGTATAAAAATAATTTTTATTTTATTTTTTATTTACTGTTATAAATAATTAAATAAAAATTAATTATTTTGTAATAATTAAATAATTTATAAAAAATAATATATTTATTTTAATTAATTAAAAAAGTTATTTCCTTTTTCTTATTTCTTATTTCTTTCCTTTTATAAATAAATTAATTTTGTAAAAGATTAAATAATTTATCAAATATAAATATTTATTTACATTAAAATTGTTTAAATTTTTTTAAATATTTTTTTTATATTAATTTAAATTATTATATAAATTATTATTTATTTTTTGCATTTATTTATAAAAAAGAGAAAGGAAAATATAAAATATAAAAAATAAAAAATAAAGAATAAAGGATCTTATTGATACGTTTTAAAGTTTGAGGGCCAATATAAAATATGCCATAAAGTTTGGGGACCATTAGTACTATTAACTCAAGATAAAAATACAAAAAAAAAAGACCATATCAGCAGATGGTATTTTTATAATTTACACGTCACATGCCATCTGTCATTTAACGCCTACTGTAACGGTTTTGCTAATGGAATGACCACTTTGATACAAAACTATAAGTTTGAAGATCTGATTGATATGTTTTGAAGTTTGGAGAGTAATATAAAATATATCCTTAAATTTGGGAACATTAGTGTTATTAACTCTCGAAACTTAAAAATCCTGGAATGAAGGAAGGGCTCTACCAATGACTTGCCAAATGTCTTCTAACATGAAATAATTAGATATATTTACTTATACTAAAACTTTGATATATAACATAAAAATAAAATAAAAGTATTAATTAATTAAAATAAATTAGTTAATATATTTATATATAAAAAACTATAAAGCATAAATGATAAGAATAATAACAACTTTTGTACATAAATAACAATAAGCAATTTACACCACGGATGTAAATATATATCAGGTAAAAATGATATTAAAATTGTTTTGATGATATAAAAAATTACTGTTAAATGTTCAATGAAGATTATTGAACAATTTTATTGTTTTGATGTATTCAAAATAAAAAAAAATTAAGTGGAGTTATAAATTACATTTTGTAGAAATAATATCATTGTATAAAATCTCATCTATTATCATTTGATATTTGAAAATTATCTATCTTATCAATTTACTTATATTGTTAAGAATGTAAGAAAAATGATATTAATATTTTTTGTTATTTTTACATTTTTAAATAATAAATTATGATTTTTACAATTTTTATTATATCAAATAAAATCCTTAATATTGTTAGCATTACATATTTTTGTTATCTATAAATAAAAAAAAATTAAAATCATTGTGTTTTTGTTATTGTTACATAAAATGTTGAATGATTACATAATTTATCAATTAATATTAATAAAAATAGTATTACTAGTTTTTCTTTTCTTTTACATTTACTTATCACAAAATTAAAAGACGCATTATGTTGCATGTTACAAAATAGTATTATTTATAATTATTAGGATTACAGTAATATCTTATCAAATTATCTACTTTTTGACATCTCAAACAAAATGATATTATTATTTTTTTTTGTTATCTTTACATTTTTAAATAACAAATTATGATTTTACAAATTTTATTACATCAAGTAAAATACCTAATATTCTTAGAATTACATATTTTTGTTATCTATAACATCTTCTTCTTTCTATAAAAGATAAGAAAATCTAGAAATATTGTGTTTTTGTTATTGTTACATGAATTAGTTATATGATTACATCATTTATCAACTAATGCTAATACAAATGGTATTACTAGTTTTTTTTTTTTTTTTAATTTACTTATTACAAAATTAGAAAACATATTATGTTGAACGATACAAAATAGTATTATTTATAATATTAGGATTGCAATAATATATGTTATCAAATTATCTATTTTTGACATCTATAACAAAATTTGATATATTACTCTTTTACATATTTTTCTTTCTGAATTACATATTATTCTTACTAAATTACTAAATTTGTTAAATTCTTTGATAATATATATTGTCATTTCATTAACCTTTTCGGTTTAGAATTTTACTACTTTTTTATATTAAATTACTTGATTTTGTGATGACTTTACTAAATATATTACAATAGTGATAAGAAAATTATGTAATTTTTATTTTACATCTTTTTTCTATATTATATATTATTCTTACCAAATTACTAAATTTCTTAAATTCTTTGATAATACATCTTGTAATTTCGTTTACTTTTTGGATAAGTGATAAGAAAATTATGTAACTTTCTTTTTGAATTCATATTATTCTTACCACATTAAAAAATTTGTTAAATGGTTTGATAATATATATTGTAATTAATCCGTTTACCTTTCTGAATTGCTGATAATAAAATTATGTAATTTCTATTTTACATATTTTCTTTTTGAATTACATATTATTCTTACCAAAATCTCTGATTATAAAATTTGTTAAATGGTTTGATAATATATCTTGAAATTTATTTACCTTTTGAATAGGTGATAAAAAAATTTGTGTAATTTTTATTTCACATCTTTTCTTTATGAATTACATATTATTCTTACCAGATTATTAAATTTATTAAATGGTAAGATAATATAATTGTAATTAATTTTTTACCTTTTGAATAGGTGGTAACAAATTATATAATTTTCATTTTATATATTTTATTTATGAATTATATATTATTCTTACCATATTATTAAATTTGTTAAATGGTTGATAATATATATTGTAATTAACTTGTTTATCTTTTGAATAGGTGATAAAAAAAATTATGTATTTTTTCCTTTTGAATTTCATATTATTCTTACTTGTTAAATGATTTGATAATATATCTTGTAATTAATTTATTTACCTTTCGAATAGCTTAAGCATCATGTTTTGATTTATATTCTAATAATTTTTTGAATAAGAAAGATTATTTAATTCAAATTAAGAGCTTTTCATGAAAATTCTAATAATATTTTGGTTAAAATTTAAATTTATACTTCGAAAAAATTAACTTGAAAGTTATTTTCAAATTTAATAAGAAATTAAATAATCTGTACAAAATAAATTTAATTATAACTATTAAGAAAGTATCAAATGTGTTTGTTGATCTTGACATTTAAGCTTTTTAAAATGTTTGAAGGATTTTAGTAATTTGTTTATTCAATTCAAATTGTTTTATACTCATACAATTTAAATATCTTCACAAGTTACAAATACAAAATACAATTGACGTTTTTTGTTATAAATTTATTATTTTACTTTATACATATTAAATTTTAACTTTTAATTAAAAGAGTAAAAAGGATATTAAAATAAAATTGATAGTTAAAATTTTTGTTTTATAAAAAATTATTTAATTATTATTCGATCATTTTTTTTATTTTTAGTATTAAATTTGGGTTATTATGGGTTTATAATTGGGTCGGTCATAGGTTCAGATCATTTCGAATTCGAATCATTTCGAGTTCAAATCATTTTGGGTTCGAATCATTTTAGCTTTGGATCGTTGCGAACTTGGATCATTTTGAATTCGGATTTTCTCGAGTTGAATTTTTAATTTTTTTATCAAATTAAATTCAAACAAATTCATTTTTTTTCAAACAAATTTTTAAATTTATTTTATCACCTGCTTCATTAAAATATGATGCTAATATGATATTTGGGTTTCACATATCTAACATCTATCTATAATCTTCTATACAATACTATATTTTTTACTACACACATCTTTTAATTGCCGACACATGGTACTTTTTTTTTTTCTTTAAGAAAGAAAGAAAGGGGAGAAAGAGGAAGAGAAAGAGAAAAAAATGGTAAAAATTTACATGTTCGTATTCATGTTATTTTTTATGTGTTTAAAAATGATGATAAAAATTTATGTGTTCGTATTCGTGTTAATTTTTTATGTATTTAAAGTATTATAAATTTATGTAAATTTTTATACGTTTATAATTCTTTTTATGTATATTTTGACACGTTCATGTATTCGTGTAGTATTCATGTTATTTTTCTTTTTGTGTTTTAATTATTTTTCCTATGTTGTATCCGGATCGTGTCTCAATTTATCTCATATTTTGCATAGTTTGTCATTGCGATTCAATTTTAAAAAAAAATTGTGTGTTCGTATCGTGCCTTAATTCATGACATATTTTGCATAATTTGTTACAGTGATTCAATTTAGAAAAAAATTTTGTATGCTCGTGACGTGTTTGTGTTCTTTTGTGTGTGTTTAAAGTGTTACAAATTTATATAAATTTTTAACGTTAATAATTCGTTTTATATATATTTTGACACGCTCGTGTATTCGTGTTTTTGTTCGTGTAATTTTTCGTGTCATGTCATCTTTTAATTATTTTCTCATGTTGTGTTTATCTTGTATCTCAATTCATCTCATATTTTACATAATTTATCATATTGATTCAATTTTAACTCTAAATTCATTTACTTACGATATTTAAATATTTAAATAAATAATAACTATTTAATATGATTCAATTTATATTTATTTATAATTATTAATTTAATTAAACTTTTATAAATATAAAAAAAAATCTCCAAACAAGACGGGGGAAGAATTCTAGCTATCATATAAAATGAACTACAAGAATAGCTTCGGCGTTGACAGGTGGTTTTTTTTTTTAGGAATAAGGAAAAGGAAAAAAGAAAGGAAAGGAAAGGAGAGAAAGAAAGAAAGAAAAGAAAAGAAAAAAGGAAAGAAAGAGGGGAAAAAGGAAAGGAAAGAGGGAAAAAAATGAAAATTTTGTGTGTATTTGTGTTCGTGTTATTTTTTTTTGTGTTCAAAATATTATAAATTTATATAAATTTTTACACGTAAATAATTTGTTTTATGTATATTTTGACACGTTCTAGTATTCGTGTCGTGTTCATGTTATTTTTCGTATTGTGTTTTAATTATCTTTTCTATGTTGTATTCGTGTCATGTCTCAATTCATCTAATATTTTGCATAGTTTGTAATTGTGATTCAATTTAGAAAAAAAATTGTATGTTCGTGTCGTGTCTCAATTTATGACATATTTTGCATAATTTGTCATAAAGATTCAATTTAGAGAAAAATTTATGTGTTTGTGTTATTTTTTGTGTGTTCAAAGTATTATAAATTTATATAAATTTTTACACGTAAATAATTTGTTTTATGTAAATTTTGACAAATTCGTATATTTGTGTCGTGTTTATGCTGCTTTTTTGTGTTGTGTTTTAATTATTTTTTCTATGTTGTGTTCGTGTCGTGTCTCGATTCATATCATATTTTGCATAACTTGTCATTATGATTCAATTTAGAGAAAAATTTGAGTGTTCATGCCGTGTTCGTGTCGTATCTCAATTCATTACATATTTTGCATAATTTGTTATAGTAATTCAATTTAGAGAAAATTTGTGTTCTTGACGTGTTTGTATTTTTTTTTTGTGTTCAAAATAATTATAAATTTATATAATTTTTTACAAGTTATTAATTTGTTTTATATAGATTTTGACAGGTTCGTGTATTCATGTCGTGTTTTAATTATTTTTCTATGTTTGTGTCGTGTCTCAATTGATCGCATATTTTGTATAATTTGTCATAATAATCCAGTTTTAACTCTAAATTCATGTACTTAAGATATTAAACATAACAAATTATTTAAATAAATAATAATTATTTTATATGATTGAACTTAAATTTATTTGTAATTGTTAATTTAATTAAAATTTTATATATATATTAAAAAAAAATCCTCCAGCAAAACGAGAGAAGAATTCTAGTGTTTATATATATATATATAATGAACTATACAAACTATTTTGGTATTGACACTTGGCATTTTTTTTTGAGTAGGAAGGAAAGGAAGAAAAGAAAGAAAAGAGGAAGAAAAAAAAAAGGAAAAGGAAAAGAGAGAGGAAAGAGAAAAAAAATTGTGTTTTGTGTTATTGTTATTTTTTGTGTGTTTAAAATATTATAAATTTATATAAATTTTTACATATTAATAATTTATTTTATGTATATTTTTACACGTTAGTGTATTCGTGTCGTGTTCATATTATTTTTCATGCTGTGCTTTAATTATTTTTCTTATATTGTGTTCGTGTCTTAATTCATCCCATTTTTTGCATAATTTGTCATTGGGATTCAATTTAGAGAAAAATTTATGTGTTCGTGTTGTGTCTCAATTCATGACATATTTTGCATAATTTGTTATAGTGATTCAATTTAGAGAAAAATTTATGTGTTCGTGTTATTTTTTTGTGTGTTCAAAATATTATAAATTTATATAAATTTTTACACGTTAATAATTTATTTTATGTATATTTTGACACGTTCATATATTCGTGTCGTGTTCATGTTATTTTTCATATTGAGTTTTAATTATTTTTTATATGTTGTGTTCGTGTCGTGTCTCAATTCATCTCATATTTTGCATAGTTTGTCAGTGTGTTCAATTTAGAGAAAAATTTGTGTGTTCGTGTTGTGTTTCAATTCATGACATATTTCGCATAATTTGTCATAATGATTCAATTTAGAGAAAATATTATGTGTTCGTATTCATGTTATTTTTGTGTGTGTTCAAAGTATTATAAATTTATATAAACTTTTACACGTTAATAATTCGTTTTATGTATATTTTGACACGTTCTTATATTCGTTTCGTGTTCATGTTATTTTACATGTTGTGTTTTAATTATTTTTTCTATGTTGTATTTGTGTCGTGTCTCAAATTATATCATATTTTGCATAGTTTGTTATTGTGATTTAATTTAAAGAAAATTTGTGTATTCGTGTCGTGTTTGTTTCGTGTCCCAATTCATGACATATTTTGCATAATTAGTCATACTAATTCAATTTAGAGAAAAACTTGTGTTAGTGACATGTTCGTGTTTTTTTGTGTGTGTTCAAGGTATTATAAATTTATATAAATTTTTACATGTTATTAATTCGTTTTATATAAATTTTGACATGTTCGTTTATTCGTGCCGTGTTCATGTTATTTTTCGTATCGTGTCATGTTTTAATTATTTTTTCATATTGTATTTGTGTTGGTTTCAATTCATCTCATATTTTACATAGTTTGTCATAGTAAATTGATTTTAACTCTAAATTCATTTATTTAAAATATTAAAACATACAAAAATATTTAAATAAATAATAATTATTTAATATGATTTAATTTAAATTTATTTTTGATTGTTAATTTAATTACAATTTTATAAATATTAAAAAAATTCTCAACAAAGTGGGGAGAGAATATATATATATATATATATATATATATATAATCAACTACACAAACTCCCCTCATTGCGACACATGACACTTTTTTTTTTCGGAAGAAAGAAAAGGAAAGAGAAATTTTTTTTTATGTGTTCGTGTTATTTTTTATATTATAAATTTATATAAATTTTTTCACGTTAATCATTTATTTTATGTATATTTTGACCCGTTCGTGTATTCATTTAATGTTCAGTTATTTTCGTGTTGTGTTTTAATTATCTTTTCTATGTTCTATTAGTGTCATTTCTCAATTTATTTCATATTTTGCATAGTTTGTTATTGTGATTCAAATTAGAAAAAAATTTGTGTGTCGTGTCGTGTCTCAATTTATGACATATTTTGAATAATTTTTCAAAGTGATTCAATTTAGAGAAAAATTTATGTGTTTGTGACGTGTTCGTGTTATTTTTTTTGTGTGTTCAAAGTATTATAAATTTTTACACGTTAATAATTCGTTTTATATAAGTTTTGTGTAGTGTTCACGTTATTTTTCATTTTTCATTTTGTGTTTTAATTATTTTTTCATATTGTGTTTGTGTCGTATCTCAATTCATCCATATTTTGTTCGTATTATTTTTTGATGTGTTTAAAGTAATATAAATTTATATAAATTTTACACGTTAATATTACGTTTTATTTATATTTTGACACGTTCTTGTATTTGTGTCGTGTTCATATTATTTTTTAGTGTGTTTAAAGTATTATAAATTTATATAAATTTTTACATATAAATAATTCGTTTTATTTATATTTTGATGCATTCGTACAATAGTGACGTGTTCATATTATTTTTCGTGTTGTGTTTTAATTATTTTTCCTATGTTGTGTTCGTGTTGTGTTTCAATTTATTTTATATTTTCCATAGTTTGTCATTATGATTCAATTTAGAGAAAAATTTGTGTATTCGTGTCGTGTCTCAATTCATGATATATTTTGGATAATTTGTCATAATGATTCAATTTAAAAAATATATATGTTTGTGACGTGTTCGTATTCGTATCATTTTTTGATTTTTTTTGAACTATTATAAATTTATATAAATTTTTACACGTTAATAATTCATTTTATATAGATTTTGACACGTTCGTATATTCGTGTAGTATTCATGTTATTTTTCGTGTCGTGTTTTAATTATTTTCTGATGTTGTGTTCTATCGTGTCTCAATTCATCTTATATTTTGCATAATTTATCATAGTGATTTGATTTTAACTTTAAATTAATTTATTTAAGATATTAAAACATAAAAAATTATTTAATATAATTTAATTTAAATTTATTTATAATTATTAATTTAATTAAAAGTTTATAAATATTAAAAATAAATTCAACAAAACGATGGAAAAATTCTAGTATAATTATAGAGAAAAGATTGTATGAAACAGTTACGTCACGACAGCTTATATTCCTTTCATTCAAATCATGTCACGTAATCAAATTTTAAGAAAAAGTCAATTATTTATTACAAAAATCATTAATGAATTACTGATATAAATATTTATCATTTAATTATTACATATAATATGTAATAAGTAATTATTTTTTTTTAAATCTGATAACATAATATAATTTAAATGAAAGGGGCCCAACCGTACAATCTTTTCTCTATAATTATATTCCTGGCTTGGTTTACGTCACAGGTAAGCGGTAATTAAGCATTGGGTGGTGAACGTGAGAATTATAGATGCATCTGAAGGAAAAGCATCCATCAAAACGCATTTTCTTTTCTTTCCACATTATTTCTATCTATAATGACATCCCACCTAAAAACTTAAAAGCCATCACGGAAAAGGAGTAGGAGGAAGCTGCCAGAGGCTGATCTGAAGGGACTTGTTCATTGCCTCGTGCGAAAAGTGAGATACATACAGTGAATCTTTTATAACAACTACTACCACTACTTTTCATGTTTTCTGTCTAATATTATAACACAACGAGACGAAAATATAGCCCTGACTTGAGAGAGTTCAATTTCGTACCAGGAGTATTATATAACACAAGAATTCTAACATCAATCTTATAACAATGTATTATTATTATTATTAATTATGTTAACAATTGAAGACTTTCCTGCAAATCGATTGTCTTGATTTGTTTAGGAATTAGTAAACAGTTGACAATAGTTGTTCAAGCAAGTGCTTCAGGTCTAAGCAGAACTGGTCTGATGAACTACAAAGAAATGGATAAAAGGTTGACCATTTTCTTTTTTGAGGAAGAGCTAATAAAAAAATTTGAAGTTGCACTAATTAATGTTTTATTAAAATTAAGAACTTTAGAAACTTCAAGTCATAAGGTTAAGCATATAGATGGCTGGTTGACTTCAGTTGGGAGTTTGGATGGTGGGGGAGAGCTTTCAGTGACCATTGTTCTTTCGTATTATCATCCGTACCTCAAACAATTAGAAACAGTCCTCACCGACTTCATCAAGTCCTCCTGACTCAAACATCAATTACTCTTGCGATCATTTTTGTGGGTGTTAGTAGTTAAAACTTGTGGCTGAGGAGGAAAACACAAGGAAGCCGATTCAAAGTTATGTAATCAAATCTTGCCTCGATTTTGAGAGGAAAACTGTGAGCAATTTAATGCCGATGATCGTTAAACGTATTATCATGACAAAGAGATTAGTTTTGCAATCTTTTTAGATCTAAATCTGGGGAAATAATGTTCCTTTAGCTTCACAGTAATTAAGGACAATTAACATTTCTGATTTAGTAATTCATATACATCTACCTAACACGTTTTTCTTTTCTTTCCTGTTGTATCGTTCTAGCTCACTATTATTAGGCAAAAGACATGCTTCAGCCACCGACACAAAATTAAAGTTTATTAACTAGTCATTTACCATATTAGAGGTGTCGATAGTTGGGTAGAGTTGGGTCAGACCGGACCGGACCGAACTCGAATAAATTTTTTTTGCTTGCTTATATTCGGATCAGATCAGATCGGATCGGATTCGAAAATCCGTTTTTCATTTAAGATGTATTAAAATATTAAAAAATATTTTTATATTAATATTTTATATTTTTATAATTAAATTTAAGTATAAAATATTTTATTATTATTCAAATAATAAATCGAATCAGATCGGACGATTTAAATTATTAAAAATTTATCGTAAATTCGACATAATTCAAACTGAATTTGTCTAATCGGATGAGTAACCCGGTCAATATATCTACTTCATATGGCAAAATTAGAAAGTGGCAAGGAGCTATTTTGCAAACCACATGCATCCACTACCCAGTTTTTGAGAAGAATTGCAGGTCTTATTCAAATGTTACATAATCTTAAAGATGTTTCAAAGGACTCAATCAACACTGACCTCTGTCACAACTGGGGTTTTAGTTCAAGATTGATTTTCATTTTTCATTATTTTTATTCGTTCCTTGATTAAAAGTCTATACTTTTTGAAGAAAGCTGTTTCTTTGGATAAATTTATTTAAATTATTCAAAAAGTAAAGTTGATCGATATCCAAATCGATTTAAGCAGATTAATTATCCATCAAAAGGTCTCTCAATTATTAATGTTCCCATCTCAAATTACTGAAAAGTTACTTCTATCATTTGAGGACATGTTTCCTTGGCTTCTGAATAATAATTAGTACTTAATTAATTAATTTACTCATATTTTTTAACACATGTAATACTAAAAATATTTTTTAAAGATACTATATATAATAAGAGTTCGTCTTTGATATACTGATAGCGGAGTTTTTAATTCTACAAACGGAATTAAGAGATTGTCAAATGTCTTCTTTTTTTTTTTTTTAAATATATCTTAAGGGGTATGTGTCACTCTGCTAATCTCGCTTGTGGAGTCTAAAAAATTCACTGGATGTGGATAGAATAATTTCTCATATAGTAATATTTTTTTTCGAAATAATAAATAAAGTTGTCAACTATTGCATTTAATACAAAATTATTACTGCAAATAGTATACCAATTAATCTTAAAGAGTACCCTAAGATTACTCGTTAATAAAACCCATAAACATAAGCTTTGTTTAGGGCAATATTATACACACATAAGAAATATATACATATTTGTACATATAATTATTTTGTGATGATATTTTAGAAAAATAAAGCAATAAGATGACATTTTTTAAAAACAAAGAAATAAGAGAGTTTTTTTTTATTAGATTAAAAAAATTGATGTGAGAAAAAATCAATACAAAATAAGTTCTTATATATAAAGTATAAACATGAACTTTGTTGAGTACAATGCTATATACACATATAGGAAACATACACATATTTGTACACATAATTATTTTGTGATGGCAATTTTGAAAAGAACAATGTTACATACACATAAGAAACATACATATTAATCTACACATAATTGTTTTGTGATGACATTTTTGAAAAATAATGAAATAAGATGATTTTTTTATTAGGTTAAAAAAATTAGTGTGAGAAAAAAATCAATTATATGTACATACGTGTATATAATTTTTCCCTTTTGAAAAATAAAGGAATAAATTTTTTATTAGATTAAAAAGTTTATATGAAAAAAAATTAGTGTTAATATCGACGAATCAATTGGATCGAAAATCGATAAATTCATCAATTCAAACTCTGATTCGATTTTTTTAATATTAAAAAAATCAATTATTTTTAAATATATAAATGTTTTTATATGTATACAATTTTTTTTTTACTAAGCCAAAAAAAATTACTAAGCAGCCAAAGGTTACAGCACTAGCAAAAAGTTACCAAAACAAAAAAACAAAATTCTATGCAAGTTCAGAAGAAAACAATCAGAAAAACCCATACAACAAAGCCCAACTCCCAAAAAGCTAACACCACCACTGCTAAAGGATAACTTTATCGTTGCAAGACGAATGAAAACTCTTACAAATAGAAAAATCAAAATCTGCAAATATCCTTTCAAAAAATCATTCCAAAGATGACAAAACAACCAAGAAAGATCCAACACAAACTGCTAGATTCAAATCAACCTCAGAAAAACAGAGCCTCCAACTTTCCACATCTTGCAAACTTAATAATTGAAATCCAAATAATTGATCAAAAATTTTACCCGACTCACACCTTCAAAGACTTAAAAAACATTCTTACCATTACTTCCTACACAGCTTTGTATATGATATCCAAATTCCATTAAAAGAAAAAGCTTGAAACAATCCACTACAACTCAAAACAACTATGAATTGTCAACTGCATGCAAAGAACAACCCTTACTTTAAACCGGATTCCTAATAATAAAAAACTTCCATTCTCTAAACACCGATGCCCTCCAAACTATATCCTAAATTAAAACAATACACCCCATAATATTATAATCAACAAGCTCACATGACAGAATCTTACAATTCTTAAAATGTCACGATAAATCAATTTGATTATAAGAACCAACACCATTTCGATGATGTTTTCTAAACCGCTGGCCAACCCTCTAATCATCCAAAAAAAAGCATCCATAAAATTTCCCACCCACAAAAGAAACCTTTTAGAGCCTTCAAGATTTCAAATACTACATGCTCATCACCTAAGCTTGATAATACCAACAATTTCAACAGTCCAGACAGAATCAACCACCTTCAAGATCACCTTGACTTTCAAGGGAAACACCTCAATCTCGGGCCATTAACTCTTTCAACATCTCAACAATACAACAATTTGCTATAAGCCCAACATTTTTCCAAGATTCCATGTGTCTTGAGCTTCCTCTGTTAGAATTCTGTATCGTTTTGAAAATCACAATTAAACAATGATTCATTAGCAAAACGATCTCCTTGATTCATTTGCACTAGCAATGATTCAATATTCTTGAGCAATTTCAATTTTTCATCTTCCTTCTCCTAATACACTTCTTATATTTTAAAAAAAAAAACTTTTTAAATAAGGCTTCTTCAATGTCCTCTAAGAACCTTACTTTTCGGTGTTTTGGTTTGGACTTAAAGTTTTCAAGTAATATACCAGATAACGGGTTTTGCTCACACACTTCAATCAGCGGCTTAGTAATAAAATTCCTAGGACTAGGCCCAATAGAATTTGGACGCCATCTTCAACAGCAAGCTCTTGCGTACCTTTTAGACTTGAATTCACCAAAAAAATCTGCTCACAAAATGCCTTTTCTCCTCTCGGTAAGTCCAAGTTGTCTTCACCATACATTAAGTCCTCATTTCCATCTGAATTAATGCCAGCCTTTCACACCCACATTAACTCTATTTTCCATATCCACGCATACGTATAAGAGCGCATGCCCGACTCAATAACTTCATCAAGTGAATGCACATGCCCGACTTTTTCACTTCCCAATTTAGACCGTTATGCTTGGGGACTGGATACATTCCCATTAACATCATTTGTTTCAAGAATTGGAGTTTTTGCCACTTCCGATGACCAGACCGATTCAGGGAGCTTAAATCCAATGGAGAAGAAGAAGAAAAAGAAGATGAATCTTTTTCCTTTTGCAACTTCATGTCCGATAACAAATTGGGTAAATTATAAATTGGTTCCTTTGTAATAGAAATATTAAAAATATCACCGTTTGCTTTAAAGAAAACATAAGAAGGAATGATCGAGAAGGCTTTGACAGAAACTAAAATTCTTGCAATATCGAATCTGTGCATGCCTTGAGTGCTATCTTCGGTAGTAAGATATGAGCCCCATAATTTTTCGACTGCCTTGAAAAAAATTTCTTTACACAAATGAAGAGGGACGCTTTCAAGCCTTAACCAAACAAAACGATTTGTGCTAATGTCATGCGCCTTCCATGGACTATTTTTCTCAAACCAAATATCCAGCCAAGCTTTGAGATCTTTTAAATAAGCCTTCATTTCTTCTGTTTCACCAAAAGTTAACAAAACGTCAAAACGTAGTTGCCAAATGCTCCTCAGTGATGGGCATCGATTTTTGGGTTTTTAATTTTTGAAATTGATTTTAAGGTTTTGGTTTTAGAGGATTAAAGATTTTCTGTAAGGATTAAGAATTTATTAAAATCTAATTATTTTTTTCATCTCAACAATATTTTATTTTTTCAATTTATGACCAATAAGGTAATGCCACGTGAACATAAAGATTATTTGTTTTTATCTGTCCAAGTTATACTTGTCACGTTGTATTTTTTAAACCACGTCATTCGACACGCGACTGTTAATAGACTTTTGAGTTAGTGGCGGTTTTCGTCTATAAGATGGCTTAATTGGAAAGAAATAAATGTTTGATAACTTAATTGGTTGTAATAAAACATATGAGCTTAGATTATATACACCCCTAATAATTTCTACTAATATTAATATTTTTTATTGAGTTAGTGTTATGAGTCAAGTGACACTAACTTAATTGAAAAACTTATTTAAAAGCGATAAATAAAATTATAAAAAATAATATTAGGATTCTATATATCTTTTATAAAAAAATAAAAAATTATCTAACTTTTAAAAATAATTACTCATTATTACTCACGTAACTTCTTCTCTCCTAAAAATATTGTCCACTTTTTATAATATCATTCTTTTTCAAAACATAAAATTTATTTTCAAAACATATTTTTTTCATTCACAACGTGAGTATATAGTTTAGCTTAATTGATTTAATTATTGTATTCTTATTCTTAAAGATAAAAATACTCAAAATTTATATTGTTGCGATGGTCCAAAGTGGGTTGATAAATGTTAACGGCCCAAGTCCAACTAATAGAATTTCGGCCCATCTGCCATTGTTGTCTTTAGAGGTGGCAATTGGAGGGTTTGAGCGGGTTCGGATCAGGTTATTTCGAGTTCAGATTATAGTGGGTTTGTGTTTTTTTAGATTCGCATCATTTTAGATTTAGGCTCTTTTGGATTCAGGTCATTTCAGGTTCAGACTTGAGTTCAGGTAGATTTTACGTCATTTTTTATTTTATGTTATATGTAATTATTTTTATATAATTTAAATATGTAAATCCAAAAAAATTCTTATTATCTTTTTAAATAATCTTTTGTATAATATGATATTTTTTAATTATATTTATATATTAATATCGATATTTATTAGCACCAAAAAAGATATAAAATTAAATTGTTATATAATTCCCATTTTTAATTAATTGTTTATTGAAAATATGATATATTATCATATTTGTAACACTCTCATCCCATATTGGAAAAACTATGAGAATTCGTTATGATATATATGTAGAGACTTAAACCCATACTTGTGAGGCACTTTTTGTGGGACAAAGCCGTGAGACCTTCGGGTCAAAGCGGACAATACCTCGCAGGTTGGGTGCGGGTCTCCACAAATGGTATCAGAGCAATCACCAGCTGAAATATGAGAGCTAAGTGCTACACCGTGAGAGCCACCTCTAGAATTCTAAGGGAGCTAAGTGCTACAGGATAGGAGTCACCTCTAGAATCCCAACGCCTGGTGTGATCCTGGTTCCTATTTGTTCTGTGTTGGGCTTGACGAGCATGTCAAGTTTTAACTGGGGAGTTTGTAACACCCCCATCTCACATTGGGAAAACTCTTAGGATCCGCTATGATATATATGTAGAGACTTAAACCCATACTTGTGAGGTCCCTTTTGTAGGACAATACCGTGATACTTTCGGGTCAAAGTGGACAATACCTCGTAGGGAATTATATTATGTATATGTCGCAACCTAAAAAATAACAAGTCTCATCGCGAGACATTACTCGTTAAGTGTGACATTGGGGGAAACAGAGAAAAAGACGACTTAATTCCTCTTGAAATAAAATGAGGGTTTGAAAACAACTTTGAAAAAGAAATGGAGTCGCCACCAATATTTTTTGGCTAGGTGTGATCGGCCACCTATTAAAACCGGTTTTGTAAAACATTTTAAAATTAATTAAAACATTTTTAAAACAATTTCAAAGTCTGCGCTTTTAAACCAGAGAAATCAAAGACGCGGGTTCGGGAGTCGGTTACGTGCGGGAAAGGATTAGCACCCCCACTACGCCCGTATAAAACGGTACCTTATTAATCATGTGTTATCTTGAGTCTCGGTAAAAGTTGGTTTTAGATTCGACATTTTAAAATATTTCCCAATTTAAAGAAAAATAATTCCATTTTTAATTAAAATGATGTGGAATTTATTAATTCAAAATTTTTCTATATTTTCCAGCAAACCCGATAAAATATAGAAAATTTTATTTATTTGGAAAATCTCCGAATCATTTTCATTTTTGAAAGAAAGATATTCCTTTATTAATGATAATTGATGATATCCTCCCCAGCAAACCCAGCAGAGAACTCATGAATTATTTTAATTCGGGAATATCTTTATTTTTTTTATTGAAAATCATTATCTTTATTAAAAACATTTTAAAAAAGATGAATATGAATATGTAAATTATTACTAATGACATGACAAAAGATGACATAGCAAAATCTAGATGACATAGCATAATCTAAATAACATGGCAACATCTAAATGACATGGTAAAATCTAAATGACATGATATAAACTAAATGACATGGTATAATCTAAATGACATGGCATAATTTAAATCACATGGCAATAGAATTAATAACATGACATGATAAGAAACATAAAATAACATTATAATAAAATATGCATGAAAATGAAAAAAAAAGGCAATACATGAACATAATAAATCCTATATGATATGGTAAAATAATTAATGACTAGGCAAGAAGCATAGAATAACATAAAATATCCATAACCATATAACAATCAATATAACATCATGAAATCTAAATCAAAGCAATGACATCATTATATAATATTCACAGCAAAAATTATATATCATAGAATATGCATGAACATGGAAAATGCAATGCATGAAAGTGTATTTTTTTCCTTTAAATAAGGACATCCGTATACCTAAAAAGATATCCGACTACCTTAGGAAAAGACTTAAATTAGATTTTCTAAATCAAAGATACTTTGTGATTGAATTGAAAACAATTTGAAAATTTTGGATGAAAATGGCACCATGGCCGAACCCCCTTTTAAAAAGGCTTTATTTTCCTAACTTTGAAAACCCGGATTGACAAACCTTTACCCGACTCTTAAAAAATCAAATTTTATGACTAAAATGACTTAAAAATTAACCTGAGACAGTTTCTAATGTCCCAAACCAGCCCCCTCTTAATGGCTTAAACAAAACAAAAAATTATTAGTTCTTTAAAACAAATCTGACTTCTCTGACTCGTTCTAAAACGTGATTGTTTTACCCTTCAAAAAAGTTCAAAAAAATCTGAAAAAATTATGGGAGACTTAGAACATGTCGACCTATATGGGAAAAAATCAGCTTAATTTTTAGACTAAGGATGACCTACCCGAAAATTTATGAAAGACAGAATGCTGGGTGAAAAACTACTTAACCAAAAATCAATTTTAAACCTTTGATAAAAACGTTCAAAAATCAGAATAAAAATATTAGAGACTCCTCTAAGGTCCTATAATCAGTGGTAAAAATTTCTAAAAATTTGGACAAAGGCTGCTTAATGCAAAAAAATCCTAAAGTTAGAAAATCCAACTTGTACAAATCTTAATTTTCCACAAGCATGCTCATGAGAGCTTGGCTTTGAGCCATTGATTGGCTTAAGTTAAAAATCAAATGGGAATGAAATGAAATGCATGAACAAACAGCAAAATGAATGCATGGCACATGCATGACCTAATGCCTAAATGACATGAAATGTGCATGGCATAAAATGATAACCTAATGCCTAAATGACAGAAAATATGCATGGCATAAAATGATAACCTAATACCTATAATGATATAGGAAATGCATGGCAATATAATATGACCTAATACCTAAAATGACATAGGGAATATGCATGGCATAAAATGATAACCTAAGGCCTAAAATGACATAAGAATATGCATGGAAGCAACATGAACATATAATGACCAAATGAACATAACAACAATGCAATAATATGGCAAAGCAAATACACAATGCATGAATGACCCATGGTAGCCGAATGGACATAAAAATATGGCATGGCAATAACACAAACATATGGCATGGAAAATATGCAAAACACGAATGAAAGCATGGTAGCCAAATAATCATGATGAAAATGCAAAGATATGGCTAAGCAAATACACAAACATATGGCATGGCAATAATGCAAAACATGAATGACTTGATATAACAAAAACAGAAAATTAAAGTTAGTAAATAAAGAAAGTAAACATAAAAATGAATGATAAAAATAGAAAATTAAGAGTAAGTAAGTAAAGAAAATAGAAATGAGCTCCATATTTTGATTATTTTAGAAAGCTAAATCATTAAAATAAACTAATCTACCACAACCAACATACGAATAAAATCAAACACAAGATGATCACACACAAAGGAGCATTCGGCCACTTAGAAAAATGTAGTAAAAAAATGTTTTTGATATTTTTTATGAAAACACAAGATAGGAGCCTTAAAAGAAAGCTTTAAAAACCTTTATTTCATAAGAAAAGAACAAGAAATCACATGGAAAATAAGCAAATCAGCATAGAAAAAGAAAGAAAAATGCAAGAGATAAGTGCCAAAAGTCTACCTTTCAAAGCTATCTTTCAAGCTTGCTTCTCTTCAAAAAATTTCTTTGCTTTTCTACCACTTTAGATATTGCTCATACATGAAATAATCAGCCCAAAAAATCTCCTAAAAAATAAAAACCCCCTCCCATTTATAGGCCAGCCGAATGGTCATAATGTTGTAATAGTGTTGTCATTTTTTTTCCTAGCTAGCAAGATCCAAAAGCTACTAATCAAAGATGATAAAAATGTCAATTTGCAATCGTAGGATGAAGTGATCAGCCCCTAACCATAACCAGCTGACCAAGAATCCTAACCATAATGTTCTCATCCTTTCTCTTCATCACCTTGGCCACTTGGCATGATCACAAAGGCTCACTCAAATAAAAAAGTCACCTTGCTATCCAATTTTGGCCCTTGGATGAGAAAAATCAGCCATTCCTTCCCTTCTTCATGGGCTGGCCGAATGGCCTTAAAAATTCCAGCAACTTCTCTACTTTTTTAAATTACAAAAATAACCTTTTTCGATTTTTTCGATAAAATTGCACTTTAGCCCTTAAACTTAATTAAATTGCAAACAGACCCCAAATCCAGATTTTCTTTTTCCAATGCCTCCTAATCAATATAAAACTCAGTTCTGAAAGTTTTTATAATTTTCCGAGCTCGTTTCCTATTTTTCCCAGATTTTTCATTAAAATTGCGGATTAGGCCTCCCCGAACTTTGCCTTTTTCCAAATCACCTCCAATTTGAGAATTTTCTTTTCCAATACATCCTAATCAATATAAAACTCAATTCTCAAAGTTTTCATAACTTTTCGATCTCGTTTCCTATTTTCCTGGAATTTTCTTTTGGAATTTCTGTTTGGTGCCTCCCAAATTTAGCCTTTTTCAATTGAGCTCCAATTCTAGATTTTTCTTCACCAATACGTTTCAAATAATATAAAATTGAGATCTGGAAGTTTTGGTAATTTTACGAGCTCATTTCCTATTTTTCTCGGATTTTCCAAGATTGCCCTTTAAACCCCGAAACCTCGGTTTTACTCAAAACGGGTCCGATTTCTAGATTTTCTTTTTCCATTGCCTTTGTTATATATTGAATTGCAGTTGGTTCGAAAACGCCCAATTTTTAAGATCAAATTCCCCTTCGATTTGATTTTTTCTTTTTCCAATATAGAGAATTTTCTCGTTTTTCCTTTTTTTTCCAACCAGCTCTTTTCTCGGAATTACTTCAAACTGAGCCTTGGGCTATCTTTGTTTGCTCACTCTTCATCAATTAGGGGCTTCAATTTTACCGAATCGGACCATCTCTACAGTTTTTCCCAAATTTGCAAAATTCACCAAAAACCCTAATTTTCGATTTTCCTTCAAAATTGACTCTTTCTTTGGTTCTGCTTGCAATTGGCCTTTCCAATACCTGTAGTCATTGCTTATATTCCATTTGGAACCTCTAATTTCGTCCAATTTGATCGTTTAAGCACTTTTCCCCAAATTTACCGAATTAAGGTTTCCCTACACTAAAATTTTTGCAATCCCTCTTCCGAACTCCGTATCTTTCGTTGTAGACCTCGGATTATCAAAATTCTTTCACCATTGTTCAATTCAACTTCAAATCTTGATTTTGACTAAGGGTTGACTTTTTTAGTGGTTGACTTTTCGATGTTGACTTTTTCAAGGTTGACTTTTTTCGGATTGACTTTTCATGCTGACCTCCTAAACAAAGTCTTGGAGTACCAGTTGTAGGATGAGAAGAGATTTTCTACATTCTAAAAAAGCACAAGGAATAATTTACCTGATTTAAGGGGCCTAGACAAAATTAGGTGTCTACAGTTGCCCTTTTTGGCTATTGCTGAGAATCAGGAATCAGGCAAAGATAAATAGATAATAATTTTGCCCGGTTAGTGAAATCACATGTAAAGAAAAGGAAAGAGAGTTTGTTTTATTTCCATTTATTTCATCATTATTTTATTTTATTTTATTTTTTTTCTTTCGAAAGAAGCTATAAATAGAAGATTTTGTCCTTAAATTGAATTCCCTAACTAATCAAGGCTCGACCCGTCTTAAGAAAACGAGTTCAATTTGCAAAAGAAGAAAATACCTCGACGGTGGTCTCGGGGCCTTATCCTATCTTGGTGAAGTTTTACTGGCGAAACCAGAAATTAAATTAAAGCACGTAATGTAGGTCATGGTTCAGAGTTCAGAAAGAAAGGATAAATAGGCCCAAAATATGTGTTTGAGGGTAATCAGATCAAGGATCATTTCTTGAGGAGGATTCTTTTTGAAGCATTTGTCCCTTTTGGACTTTTCATTCATTTTGACTTTGCTCTTTTTCTTCTTGGCTTTCATTTGCCATACTTTTTCACACTTTTTTGTTTTTATTTTTCTTTTGTTTTGTTCTTGGCTTCCATTTCGCCATATTTTCCTTTTCCTTTTTCTTTACTTCGACAGAGTGAGCCCGTATTTATTCGGGGCTCAATTTGCTTTGTATCTGTCTTTGAGCTAGGACACATTTTTTCGTGATCTTTGAGAAGATCTTTCCTCGCATTTTCCCCCTAGTGTAGAGGGTGATCCTTGATTTGGGTTCAAAGAAGAAAGAATTCTTTTGGCTCAAAGGGGGTGACTATGAATAATTTCTTTTTTGCGAAAGGGATATGAAAAATGGTCATTCATCATATCGAGCACAAATATTCTCATTGAAAAGCAATCCCCAGGGGAAATAGATAATCAAAGTTTCATTTTGCACTTTGGAATCTCATATGCATGATATCACAATTTTTTTTTCGTCGCATGCCCCCAATGATTCATGCATTAATCCATCCTTATTCACCATGTATCCATCATTTTCACATATGATGCCCCAATTTGATTAACCATGAGGATTTGTATCATTGCGAGGAACATCGCAAATCTAGGTTTACAATGAGAACGCTGAGTTTCAATCTTAGGCTTGTTTGAAGTATTAAGGAAAATATTACCCAAAAGCAGGTTTTCTCTAGGACATGGGTTAATCTAGTTTGGTCATTGTGCCCCGAGGTGTCAATCATGAAGTGATGTTTGAGAAATTAGTGTTTTGTGGTTATTGGAAAGGTCATGAATGGTTTTAGCACAACCTTGACACACATCAAATTACCAAGATCTAGATTCTTGAAAGAATGTCTCTTTTGTTTGAATTTCAAGGAGTTCAAAATTTTTTCAAAAAGTTCGTTCATTTGTTCATAGCCTAGACTAGGATTTACATCTTTGTTTATTCTGCAATGACAATGGTTTATGAAGTTTAATCATTCATATTATTTGAAGCATTAGGTCTTTCAAGTAGTCTTGGTTCAAGGGATTTAGGCATAGGGAAGCCCAAAAGAGAGGGGGAGGGTATTGGGTCATTTCTAATAATGATCATCAATATTCTCGAGACTGTCCATTATTAGGACTTGCTTAATGCTTGTTTTGCACATTCAAATTATTGTTAAAACACAACAAACACAAAGCATTTAAAATTCAAAATTCATTTAATTATTCATATGAATGTCGACATGAGACAAGTGTTTTCATCATGAGGTATGAAACTACATGTATCAGAATTTTCCTATTGACATGCCTTCAGAGATAACAATTCTTATCCTCAAAATTCTTCAAGAGGAAATCGAGCTATGGTAAAACAGATTTCCATTGTTCGATAAGCTTTGGAGTCAAAATGCCATCATGGACAAGACCTTCAATTCTTTCTGTTAGTTGTCTGCATTTTTCAGTCGAATGCCCAATTACCCCAATGTGATATTCGCACTTGCTGTTGGGGTCAGTGTTTTTAGCTGACGAAGAAAGCTCTTTAAAGCTAAGCCAATTTCTATTTCATCTTATTAATGTGTTTCATGATGAATGAGCTATGAATGTCATGAATGCAATTTGATGCATGTGAAGAATAAACAAAGTGATGTATGGTCATATATAGTGGAAATATGTTGATCATGTAAGTTATAAATGCAACACGATGCTAACATGATGCTTTTAAAGAATAAGAAAAATCAATGCATGGATATATGCAATGAATGGCTATGTATGTTATAAATGCAACACGATGCCAATATGATGCATTTAAAGAATAAGAAAAATCAATGCATGGATATCTGCAATGAATGACCATGTATGTTCCAGATGCATTTCCCAATGAATGATCATATACACTATGAATGCCACACAATGTCAATTATGATGCATGTAAAGAATAAATGATTGATACAGAGTATATACAAAGAAAATCATGCTGACCATGTATGTCATGAATGCAACCTGATGCCAATATGACAAATTAATGCGTAAGCATATACGGAGAACTCATGATGACTATGTATGCCATGAATGCAACTTGATGTCAACATGATGTATGTAAAGAATGAACAAATTAATGCATGAACATATACAGAGAAATCATGCTGGCTGTGTTTGTCATAAATGCAACCTGATGCCAACTTGGTGCATGTAAAGAATATACATGGGTATATACAAAAAAAATCATGCTGACTATGAATGCAACCTGATGCCAACATGATGCATGTAAAAAATAAGCAAATTAATGCATGGTTATATATAGAAAAATCATGCTGACTATGAATGCATGAATGCACCCTGATGCTAACTTGGTGCATGTAAAGAATAAATAAATTGATGCATGGATATATACAGATAATGACCATACGTGTCATGAATGTATTCTTCAATGAATGAGCATGCATGCTATGACTGTAACATGAAATGTATTCTTCAATGATTCTTCAATGAATGAGCATGCATGTTATGACTGTAACATGATGTCCATATGACATATGTAAAGAATTCATAAATTTACACAAGGGTATAAACAAAGAATGACTATGTATATCACAAATGTATTCTACAATGAATGACCATGCATATTAGGACTATAACATGATGTCAAAATGATACATGCAAAGAATAAATGAATTAACACCAAGGTATATACAAAGATATCAATGATTACATGAAATTGGTAGGACCTAAATCTTGATTATTCAAAAATCTCATTATGCAAGATTTGCCTCTAAATTTAATCTATGATTTTTTGAAACATGTTTTCAAAAATGAAAAACCAATCATATTATTTTTCAAAAGAATTTCGGAGTAATGGATCCTACTATGGTACAATATGCAAATGTTCATTCAATATTATCGGTCTATAATTCTTATTCTACCAATGAATGTTTATGAAAAACATCGAATGAAATTATTATCACCATCCCTTTATTGCAAAGAATGAGATAAAAATATAACCATAAATGTACATGCTCTATTCACACATGCATGAAATGTGCAAAATTCAAAAATGTTTGAAAAATAATGTTTATATTTTCAATCTCAAAAAGTTAGTGAACACTTGCCCCAACAATATCTACTTATATAGGCATCATAGTGCCTTTGGAGCAGATTATCACATTTATTACAGGCGATGTACGTACATCGTTGCCCGATCTACAATACTTATTCATAATGTAAAATAGGTAACAAAAGTTTAGAAATGTTCCTCCATATGTTCCTATCTTCGGTTTATCTATCAAAAATTCGGTAGGGTTTCGCCTATGTTGGCTCTGTGGTTCACTATACGTTGGTGAACGAAGCTCTAAAAGGCTCCAAATTGTTCCTCACTGTCGCCTGTGAAGGCTAGTAAGGCACCCCGATAAAAGCGGGTTCAATTCGTTAGAGTATATTTTCCTAAGCCCATATGAAGGATCATCACGAAGGCTTTAGGTACTTTATACTCCGGAAGTGTTTTACTAGTCTATACGGAGGATTATCACGAAGGCGTAGTTACTTTACTCCCACTTAAAAGGACGAAACCCAGGTAGAGAGTTCATATTATGCAAATGCAAGTGCAATGTGTGTGGAGGAACAGAACAAACCTTTCAACACCTATTCTACAATCATTGTCCTAAATATCCCAACAATTTATTAAAACAAATATCAAGAATAGTGTAACGTATTAACCAACTAAAGAGCAATAATAAAATGCATGCAAAAACCTTTTGTTATTTTCAAAACTTATTATGGGCGATGTGCGTTCATCATTGCCCTATTTGCAAAGGTAAACTTATTCGGAATATAGAATAGAAAGTAACAGGATTGGGAATATTCCTCCATGTGTTCCTAGCTTCAGGATATCTAATTGAAAATCGAGAATGGCTTCGTCTAGGTTCACAATATGAAGGTGAATCAGTTCTAAAAGCCTCGAATTATTCCTCACTGTCGCCGGTGAAGGCTAGTAAGGCACCCCGATAAAAGCGGGTTCAATTCGTTAGAGTATATTTCCCTAGACCATGCGGATTGTTAATCACGAAGGCTTAGGTAATTTAGTACTCCGGAAGTGTTTCACTAGCCCATGCGGATTGTTAATCATGAAGGCTTAGTTACTTTGCTCCCACCTAAAAGGATGGAACCCAGGTATAGGGCTCATGATATGCAAATGCACATGTAGTGTGTGAGGAGAAATAACAAACCTTTCACCACCTATTCTACATCTCTTATTCTAAATGCCCCAACAAGATTAAACAACATAAATCATCAATTAATCAATAAATGAATATATGCACCAAAATAACCAGAGAACAATTATAATATGTATGCACATGAATATGGACATATTAAGAGCATTTTATTATTTTTGAAATTCTCCTTATTTTTAAAAAAAAAATGTGGGAATTAAAATTAAATACCAATTAAACCAACAAAATCGAGATTTTGATAACACATGACTAATTCTATGCCTGATTCTTTAAATGTCCCCAGCGGAGTCGCCAAGCTGTCGCAACCTAAAAAATAACAAGTCTCATCGCAAGACTTTATTATTCGTTAAGCGTGACATTAAAAAAACCGAGGAAAAGTTGACTTAATTCCTCTTAAAAAATGAAAGTTTTGAAAATGACTTTGAAAAAGACATGGAGTCGCCACCAATATTTTTTAGCTAGGTGTGATCGGCCACCTACTAAAACCGATTTTATAAAACATTTTAAAATTAATTAAAACATTTTTTTAAAAACCAATTTCAAGTCTACGTTTTAAACCAGAGAAATCAAAGAAGCGGGTTCGGAACTCTGTTACGTGTGGGGAAGGATTAGCACCCCCACAACGTCCGTATAAAACGGTACCTTATTAATCGTGTGTTATCTCAAGTCTCGGTAAAAAGTCGATTTTTAATCTGGTATTTCAAGTTAATTCCCAATTTAAAGAAAAATAATTCCATTTTTAATTGAAAATGATCCGGAATTTATAAATTCAAAATTCTATATTCCTCAACAAACATGGAAAAATATAGAATTTTTTATTAGTTTGAAAATTTTTCGAATTATTCTCATTTTAAAGAAGATATTCCATTATTAATGATAATTGATGATATCCTCCCCAGCAAACGTGGCAGAGAACTCATGAATTATTTTAACTCGGAAATATCTTTATTTTATTAAAAAACATTACCTTTTTCAAGACATTAAAAAAAATATATGAATATGAATATGTGTGACATAAATAAAATGACATAGCAAAATCTAAATAATATAATGCAACCTAAATGGTATTACATAATTTAAATGTCTTAGCATATTCTAAATGAAATGAAATATCCTAAGTTATATGATATATTCTAAATGAAATGAAATGACAGGAAACATGATATATTCTATATGAAATGTAATAGCCTTGGTAACATAATATATTTTATATGAAATGAAATAATTTAAATGACATGGCAAATATAAATGATATGGCCTATAATCTAAATGACATGAAACATAAAATAATGCTATCATATAATATGCATGGAAATAAAAATAAAAATAATAATGCATGAACATAGTATATGCTAAATAATATGACAAAAATAACTAAATAAAAAAACATAGGATATCATGAAATATTCACAATCATATAACAAATAATATAATATAAAAAATTTCAATCCAAGATAATAACACCATCATGAAAATTAAACATAGCAAAAATTACATATTATATAATATGCATGAATATGGAAAATGCAATGCATGAGAATGTATTTTTTTCCCTTTAATTAAGGAAATCTGTATATCTAAAAAGATATCCGGCTACCTTAGAAAAATATATCAAATTAAATATTCTAAAACCAAAATACTTTGTGATTGTTTGAAAACAATTTTGAAAAGCTTAGATTAAAAATAAAAACTTAGCTAAACCCTTTTTTAAATGGCTCTAATTTCCTAAGTTTAAAATCCCGAACTTGACCACCCTTAACCTGAGACTTAAAAAGTCATTTTTAGAGTTTAAAAAGGTCTAGAGACTACCCTAAGTCAGTAGCTAAACTTCCTAATCAGCCCCCTTTAAGTAACTTAACCAAAACAGAAAAATAATTTTCTTTCAAATTCAATTATGACTCCACTGTCGAGTTTTAAAGCACGATTTTTACCCTATTTTTAAAAATTCAAAAAAATCTAAAAAAAAAATACTGGAGACTCAGAACATGTAAAACTACATGGGAAAAAATCTTCTTAATTTTTTGATTAAAGATGACTACCCATAAAAATCGGGAAAGTACGAGTACTGGGTGAAAAAACTGTTTTGCCAAAAATATTTTTTTGCCTTTGATAAAATCATTTAAAAATCAAAGTAAAAATATTAGAGACTCTCCTAAGGACTCACAAACAGTAGCTAACACTTTTGAAAAGTTAGCAAAAATTGGCTAAGTAAAAAAAATCACAAAGGTAGAATAATCAATTTGACAACTCTTTAATTTTCCACAAGTATGCTCAAGTGAGCATGACTTTGAGCCATTGATTGGCCTAAGTCATAAGTCAAGTGGCATGATATGAAATGCATGAACTAAATGACATGGAATATGCATGACCTAGTGTCTGAAATGACATGGCAAAATGAATGACACGGCAATAAGAATGACATGGCATAATCAACAAAATGGCATCATCACAAAATATTCATAATCACATCATGATCACATGCACACATCATTATTTGAAATGAATTATTCATGTGAGGAATCACATAAATAGCATATGTCGAAAAATATTATCGTGCTTCTCGGCAAACCCAGCAAAGCTTGGAAAATAATTCTTTCATATGATATTTACATGATTCCGAGTAAAATGAAAACCATACTTTTCGATTCTATAAACACGTGCGTTGAACGATTCCCTAACCTCCCCGACAAACCCGACAAAGATCAGGAACTAATTCTCGCCAAATGTTTAATAAAACGAAAAGTACGTTTTTATGACAAATTAAGTAAAAACATTTTGAAAATGCAATGCATGGAGATGTATTTCTTCCTTGAAGAAAGGACATCCGTATACCTAAAAAGGTATCCGACTACCTTAGAAAGATACACAAATCGAATTTAGCAAAAACGGACCTGGAGGTTTTTTTTTTATAAAAAAAATGGCACCCTGAGGTTTTAAAAAAACACAATGCCCAGAGGATTTGAAGAATTGTAACTCGAAGGTTTTGAAAACAAATGCTCGAAGGTCTTAAAAAAGTTTTTACTTCGAAAAATAGTCTTGAAAAATTGATTTTGGATTTTTAAAACATTTCCGGAAAATAAAGGATGGTTAGGAATTTTGAGTCCGTAATCACATAATCCGAAAAAATTGATATGCCCCGGTATATCATGAGAATAAAAACAAACTTGGTTACGGACTATTAATTAATCCGAACCAAGAATCCCCGGGGGGAATTGCAAAGGACAAAAACCTAAACTAAACCTATTGAAGAAATCATTCCTTGAAAATTAAATAGCTAACTCTGCAAAAAACAACATCAAGTATTTGACTTGACATTCTAAAAGATTAAACCTTAAATAATTAAAAAAATCCTAAAACAAAAGTTACCAATGCTTTGATCCACAATAGCATATGGCCATTGTCAATGCTCCCAATTGTAATATATTTTCTTGAAATAGTCTTGCTGGAGAATAGTGAAGGCATGCATATTCTTTAATGAACAGTGTCCAAGTAACATCAAAAACATAGGAAACCCGCATGACACAATAGAAGAGTATAAATCCAAACCATAAAACGCAACAACTAGACAAATGAAGCAACAAGAGCGAAAATAGATAACATCAGCAACTCAACTATATTCTCTGTTTAATTAAAAGATATCCATTTTATAATGAAAAGCACGTAACTATTATCAATAATCTACATCTGAAAACATGAAATGAAACAGAGATTTACAACAAGACAGAAAAACAAATTAAGACCCAAATGCAAATCACATATAATGCATCAAGCAAAATGAAACAGAAAACTAACAAATATCATAGACCGAAACCCCACAAAACATCATTTCTCAACCAAAAGAAAAACAAACACCATTCATTTTTTATACCAGCTTGTTGACTTCAATGCGGATGGCAAATGACCAGTGTGCATGCTTCTAAAATTTCTAGGCCAACATCCCTATGTACGGCTCCATCCTCGCCACCAACTCCAAGCATTTTCTGATTTGTTGGATTGGCAACAGCATCGAAGGAGCCATCAACAAACCACTAAGTAATGTCACCTTTGTTGATTACTAGCTTACTAGTTTCAGACAACTTGAAATGACCATCTTCTCTCCCAATTGGTGATGCCATTTTTGAGAAACTTGAGAAAAACTGTCGAGGCGTCCGTACTATAGACGTAGTATGTCCTCTCGTCATACTAGTCAGGCACCACCTTAGCATAGCTACTGCGTCGTTCGGCACCTACGGCGATGAGATTGAGGGAAGTGATGATGGCTAAAAAATGGGGACGAACATAGCCATTCTTATCAGCTTTTTGGTTTAAAAGTTAAAGAAAAAGAAGAAGAAAGGAAAAAAAATATATATATATATAAATGAAGGTCTGAACTCAGCTTTTGAGATTCCAAAAAAGGACCTCAAAACTTTTTTCTTTCCTCCTAAAGCTGCTAGCTCCCTTTCCTTTTTATTTCTTTTAACCGCCCTTTTTCTTTTAGCTTTCTTTAGCTCTCAGCTCCATAAAAAACAAAGCTTTTTCTTTTAACTTTTTTTAGCTCTCCCCATGAAAAAAATAATAAAGCTTTTCTTTTAGCCTTCAGCTCTGAGCCCTTCATAAAAAAACCAAAGCTTTTTCTTTTCTCCTTTCAGCTGCCAGTCTTTTTTTTTTTTTTTGCTTTGAATAATCGGCCTCCTTTTTTCATTCCTCAAATCACCTATTTTTTAACTCATATCCTAACCTAAATAAAAGATAGGTAATATCTAAGTTACCCTACCTTTATCTTTTCAAGTTTCCTTTTTTTTTTCAAATATTTTCAATTAAAATTTTTATTTTAAAAATCTATTAAAGCTCAAGATTAAACCTTTTCACCTCGGGTTTAAATTGAATTTTAAAATTGGTAATTTTACGGTCCAATTTTATTTGAACAACTAAAGCTAAAAAGGATATATAATTTAGAACATTTTAAAAATCTAAAATCATGACCGTGACTTTTACAAAAATATTAAACCCGAGAGGGGGGACAAATCGAAATTGGTTGTAATAGGCCCGGACAAAATTAGGTGTCCACAATCATAATTTTTTTTTGTCGCATGCCCCAATGATTCATGCGTTAGTCCATCATTTTTCACCATATAACCATCATTTCCACATATGATGCCCCAGTTTGATTAACCATTAGAATTCGTATCGACGAGGAACATAGCAAGTCTAGGTCTATTTTTAAAAGGCTGAGTTTCAAATATGAGTTCTTTGAAAGGACAAGGAAAATACGACCCAAAAATGGGTTTTATCTGGGGCATGGGATAATCTAGTTTAATCATTGTGCCCCAGGGTGTCAATCATGAAGTGATGTTTGGGGTAATTAGTATTTTGTGGTTATTGGTAAAGGTCATGAATGGTTTTGGCACAATCTTGACATACATCAATTTACCAAAATCTAGATTCTTGAAAGAATGTCTTATTTGTTTGAATTTCAAGGAATTCGAAAAAATTTCAAAAAGTTCGTTCCTTTGTTCATGGACTAGACTAGGATTTACATCTTTGCTTATTCTGCAATGACAATGGTTTATGAAGTTTAATCAATCATATTCCTTGAAGCATTAGGTCTTTCAAGTGATCTTAGTTTTAGGGATTTAGACATATGAAATCCCCAAAAGAGGGAAGGTATTGGGTCATTTCTAACAATGATCATCAATATTCTCGAGACTATCCATTATTAGAACCTCCTTAATGCTTGTTTTTGCACATTCAAATTATTGTTAAAACACAACAAACATAAAAACATTCAAAATTCATTTATTTCATAGGGATGTTAACATAAGACAAGTGTTTTCATCATGAGGTATGAAACTAAATGCATAAAAACTTCGCCTTGACATGTTCTCCCTAATTCAAACTGGCTATCCCTCGATACTCTTTCCGACCTTTCCATCTTCTTCCCCTATTACGGCATCTACAATGGTCTCATCATTCCCATTCAGTAGATTCTCCATGCTATCTGACCTTTGTTTCTTCCCCACATCTAACTGTCCTTTATTGATGAGTGCTTGAACCTTCCGTTTCAGACATAAACAATATTCTGTGGAATGTCCCCGAATCCCATAATGATAATCACAATATGCATTCTCGTCATACCAGCTCGGATATGGGGGGTAGATAGGCTCCACTGGAACTTTAGTGAGGAGTTGCTCTTCGACCAGTTGGGGTAGTTCAGAGTAAGACATGGGCTCAAACTGATCTATTTTTCGGATATTCTTCGGTTTCCTCTAGCTGATAAAAGGTTGAAAATTTACTAGATTCTGAGAGGCCATCGGGTATAAGTATGAACCCTGGGATACACAGTTCATAGAAGGATAGGGTGGTTGGTATGAAGTAACCGGAATATACGGGGCAAAGTCTCCCACAGCTTGGACATTTTCCTTTTTCTTTTTGGGCGTTCTGTTTCTCTCTACATTAAATGTTTTATCTCCTTCGAGTTTTCCAGCCTTGATAGCATTTTCGATCATTTCCCCAGAGATTACCATATCCGAAAAATTCTTCGTGGTGTTGCCAACAAGTCTATCGTAGTATGGGGCCTGTAGTGTGTAGACACCTAATTTTGTCCGGACCCTTAAATTAGGTACGCTTTCTTCCTAAATTGATGTTTCAGTAGGCTTTTCTCATCCTGAAGGTGGTACTCCGAGGCTTAGTCTAAGAAAGCAGACAGAAAAAGTCAAACTCAAAAAAAAAAGTCAACCCGAAAAAAGTCAACCCCGAAAAAGTCAACTACTAAAAAAGTCAACCCACTTTCAAAATCAATATTTGAGGTTCAATTGAAAAACGGTGAAAGAATTTTGATAATCCGAGGTCTACAATGAAAGATATGGAGTTCAGAAGTTGGGTTACGAGATTTAGTAGAAAGAAAACCCTAATTCGGGAAATTTGGGGAGAAGTGCTTAAACGATCAAATTGGTTGGAATTGAAGGTCTCAAATGAAAGATAAGCACTGAATACGGGTAATGGAGAAGCTACTTGGAAGAAAAACTGGTAGAAAAGTCAATTCGAAAAAAAACCGAGAATTAGGGTTTTTTGGTAGATTTCAATGAAATTTGGAAGAATTACAGAAATAACCCGATTCTAAAGATCTAAAGCCCTTAATTGATGATAAATGATTAAAAAAGGATAGCCCAAGGCTCAGTTTGAAGAAAATCTAAAAATCAGAGTTGTTTTAAGCAAAACCGAGTCTCAAAGGCAAAATGGCAAAATTGGAAAATATGGGAAAAATAGCAAATGAACTCCAAAAATTCTGAAAATTTGCAAATCTCATTCTTAAATCATTTTGAAGAGATTGGTGAAAGAAAATCTTGATTCGGAGTTTGTTTCCAAAATGGCCAAATACCGGGTATCATATGCAGTAATTCAATATGATAAATCCCGAAAAAAATAGCGAATGAACTCCAAAATTTTGAAAAATTTGCAAATATTATTTTTAAATTAATTGGAAGAGATTGGCAAAAAAAAAATTCGAATTTGGAGTCTGTTTGCTATTTATTTAGGTTCGGGGGGCAAAAAGGTCATTTCACCAAAGAAACCAAAATGGGCAAATTTGTAATTGATAAAAATATGAAAGAAAAAGGAATTGCTGGGATTTTTTCTTCCCTTGGTCAGCCAACATAGAGGAGAATAAGGAAGCTTGAATAATTTAATTCCCTAGTCATTATCAAGCCACATGCTACCACTAACACCTTGCAAATGGTCCCCCCTTCATCCAATGGCTTAGGTGCCTTGTAGGAAAGTTGAATGCACCATCCAATGGCCAAATTTAAATGCAAAGATGACATTTTTATTTTTCATAAAAGAACCCTCATCTAATAGGCAAGAATGGAAGAAAAAAGATGAGCACAATTCATCCAAGGGTGAGCATCCACTCGGTTGAGCAAGGGAGTGCATGTGATTATCTCTTTTCATCCAATGGCTTAGGCCATATACAAGGGCTGAGTACACATGTTTAGGGATAGATTTAATCTACAATATGTCATTTTTATGTTGGCCTCATCCAATGACCAAGAATGGAAGAGCACCAGTCATCCACGGGTAGGCACTCAAGAGGGGCAAGCAAGGGAGTGCATGGGATTGGTCCTCTTTTGCATCTAAGGGCTAAGGTTACTACAAGGGCTGATTACACATCTTAAGGGCTGCTATCAATTGGCAAGATGACATTTTTATGTTGTCATCAAAATATCTTAATCTAAAGGCCAAGATTGGAAGAGAAAAAGTGCAATTCCCATCCAAGGGTTAGAGGGCCATTCGGCCAAGGCTAAAGGGAGGGGGGATTTCATTTTTTCAGAGGTTTTTTGGCTGAAAATAGTAGCTAATTTAGCAAAAAAAAATAAGGTTTTGAAAGAAAGAAAAAAAAAAGGTTTTCAATAGAGAGCTTGAAGGTAGTCATCTCTACCAAGCTCTAGCATAGCTTTCTTCTTGATTTCCATGGTGTTTTCTTGATTTTCTATCTTGTTTTCCTACTACATTTTTCATAGAAATAATTTTTTTTTTTAATTTTTACTTATGTTTTCATCTCTTCTTCTTCATTAAAATGGTGGAAAACATTTTTTTCTTATGGTTTCATGCTATGGCCGAATATGCCACATTTACTTGCCTTGTTTTGTTTTTCTTTCTTTCTTCCTTGCATGTTGTTGTGAAAAATGATTTTTACAAGGTTTTTAGAGTATTCTAAAGTTCTGATTTTTTTGCAAAATATGAAGCAAAAAAGGTTGAAATAGCTACATGATCTTGGCTAGACCAAGTGACCATGGTTAGGAGAGAGGCTATGCCCATTTTTACCTACCATGAAGCTCACCTTATTTTCTGTTTTACATGGTTTATTTTCTGTTTTATTGAGATGGAAAGGCTATCTTGGCAAGACCAAGTGATTATGGTTAGGTGAGAGGCTATGCCCATTTGATACCAACCATGGAGCTTAACTTTCCTTGTTCTACTTACTAGTTTTGCTTGTTATTTGTTTTGCATGTCTATGTTAAATCTTATATATATATGTTCTTTACATTATTTTTTATGCTATATTTACTTATATATTTCATTTCCATGATTGATATTGCATCCTTGCATATTCGGCCATTATTGTTCATATGCTCATGTTGTGCATTTTTTTTTTCATGTATCATGTCTTACATGTTTGAATTTTCTTGGTTTTGTTTCATGACCATTCGGCAACTCCATTTTGTATGCCTTGCATGTGCATTTTTCTTTTGTTTCTTAACTTGTTTGCATCTCTATGTCATGAACTTGTACATTTTAATTTTAGTATGCCATGTGCTTATGAAAATGCTATGATAAAATGCCATCATTTTTTTATGACCATTCGGCACTTCAATATTTTGTGTGCCTTGCATGTGCATTTTCCTTTTGTGTTTTAACTTGTTTGCATTTCCATGCCATGAGCTTGTGCATTTTTGATTTTAGTATGTTATATGCTTATGAAAATGTCATGACGTTATGCATCTTAATATGATTTGTCATGTGCTTATGTTATTTACCAAATAGGATTGCATTAGAGTCTCATGTGATCATTTGGCCTCTTCATGCATCCCTTGCCTTGTCATGCATTTGCATTTTGTTTAGGTAACATGCTTTGCATTATCATATCTTGAAATTTTTTCCTAGTTGCTGTTTGTTCCAGCATTAACATTAGTGTCATTGGTCATTGTATGTTCACAGTATTGCTATGCATGTTCATTACATTTTAGGTCTAGGCCATATTGGTATTGCCATGCATATCGAGTCTTAAATCACATTGGTATTGTCATTCATTATATGCTATTTAGGTTTTAGGTTACATTAGCATTTTCATGCATATTCATAACTTATTAGGTCCTAGTCACATTTACATTATCAAGCATTGCATGCATATTAAGTTAGAATAGCATTTATTGCCATGCAAATTCATGCAAGGCATTTAGGTTGTCTTGAATTGTCATGCATTTCCTTTACCATTTAGACCTTTAGACCATGCATTTCATACATTTCATTTGCTGTATGTTCATGCATTCCATGTTATTGCCACTTGATTTGTGACTTAGGACAATTAATGGCTCAAAGTCATGCTCTCTTGAGCATACTTATGGAAAATTAAGGAATTGTCGAATTGATTGTTCTACCTTTGTGATTTTTTTTTACTTAGCCAATTTTTTTCCAATGTTTTTAAATGTTTAGCTACTGTCTTTAGGATGATTTCCAACAATTTCTACTTTGATTTTTGAATGAATTTATCAAAGGCAAAAAAATGTGTTTTGACAAAACAATTTTTTTCACCCAGTACTCGAACTTCTCTAATTCTTCTAGGCAGTGATCTTTAATCAGAAAATTAAGCCAAATTTTTATTGTATCGATTTACATGTTCTGAGTCTCCACTAAATTTTTTAGATTTTCTTGAATTTATAAAAATAGTCTAAAAAATCGTGTGGCAAAACCGAATAGTAGAGGCAGATTGGAAATCAAAAGAGGAATAATGGTTGAATTTGGCTAAGGCATTTAGAGAGGGGTGGTTAGAAGATTTAGCTACTGTCTTAGGGTAGTTTCTAAGCCTTTTTAAACTTTAAAAATGATTTTATAAATCTCGGGTTAAGGGTGGTTAAGTCCGGGATTTTAAACTTAGGAAATTATAGCCATTTTAAAAAGGGTTTGGTAAGGGTTTTAATTTTTATTCAAGTTTTTCCTCAAAATTGTTTTCAAACAATCACAAAGTTTTGTTTTTTTAGAAAATCTAATTTGACATATTTTCCTAAGGTAGCCGGATATCGTTTTAGATATACGAATTTCTTTATTTAGAGGAAAAAATACATTTTCATGCATTGCATTTTTCATGTTCATGCATTTTATTTAAATGTGTGATTTTTGCTATGATATTTTCCATGGTATTACTATTATTTTGATTCAAATTTTATGATCTTATATTGTTTGCCATATGATTTTGAATATTTCATGATATCTTATGCTTTTTATTTAGTTATTTTTGTCATATTGTTTAGCATATACTATGTTCATGCATTATTATTTTTATTTTTATTTTTATTTTCATGTATATTATATGTTAGCATTATTTTAATTTCATGTCATTTCTTGTCATTTAGATCATATTCCATGTTATTTTAGGTTATTTTATTTATAACATGCCATGTCATTTAAAATACTCCATATCATTTAAAATTGCTATGTCATTTAAATCATTTTATCTCATTTAGAATATACCATGATACTTAGGATTTTTCATTTTACCTAGAATATACTATGTCATTTAAATTATGTCATATCATTTAGGTTGCATTATATTATCTAGACTTTGCCATGTCATTTTATTTATGTCATACATGTTTGCATTTTTGCATTTTATTTCAAACATTTTTGCATTTTTGCACATTTCATGCATGTGTGAATAGAGCATGTACATTTATCGTTGTATTTTTGATCTCATTCTTTGCAATAAACAGTTGGTAATAATAATCTCATTTGGTGATTTCATAAACCAGTAGTGTTACATGAACATTTGCATATTGTACCATAGTAAGATCCATTATTCTGAAATTCTTTTGAAAATAATATGTGTGGTTTTTCATAGAGAAAACATGTTTCAAAAGATTGTAGATTAAATGTGGAGGCAAATCTTGCGTAACGAGATTTTTGAAAAATCAAAATTTGGTCCCACCATTTTTGTATAGCCATTGATTTCTTTGTATATATACCTTTGTGTTAATTCATTTATTCTTCGCATATATCATTTTGACATCATGTTACAGTCATAAGCATGTATGCTCATTCATTGTAGAATACAGTCTTAGTTAGCATAATTTTTCTGTATATACCCATGCAGTAATTTGCTTATTCTTTACATGCATCATGTTGGCATCAGGTTGCACACATGGCATACATAGTCATCATAATTTCTTTGAACGCTTCATGCATTCATCATCAGTATATCCATGCATATAGGAATAGAGCATGTACATTCATAATTGTATTCTTAAATCTCATGACATTTTCATTTGCATGAAAGGGGTTCGAGATATGAGGAAAGAATTGGAGGAACGAGTGGGTGCTTTGGAACGAAATCAAGAGAAGTTTGGACATGAACTCCGGGAGTTGAAGGAACAGCTTGTCAAATTTATGAAAATGTTTGAGGATATGAGTAAGAGCAAAAGGGAATTTTCTCAAGGTTCTTCATCACTTTTGGATCAACCAAAACCTTCAGGTCCGGAATATACAATCCTTGCTAGATCCTGCGCTTGCCAGTGTTACAAAGGGTGCAACCCTGATAAAATTATGGACAAAATCATGAAAATGATTAAACCAGAGAGCCTGATGCCAAAGACAGAAATCACCAATCCTGTACCATACCTGCAAACTGCTCTAAGTACAAACCAGTATCCCTACCCTGCTATGGCTCGATTGTCCACTGGGATGATCACTACGGGACCCCTGAATCCCACTCCATTACCACCAACTGGCAGTTCGTATCATTTCCCTCATCAATCACCTTATCAAGCATCCGGGATAGGAACCTTGAGCTATATACAACCTCCAAGGGTCTCGCGTCCAAATCCATACCCTTTCCTTGGTGGAACTTGCCTTGTTATTCCACCATCTCCCCATGCAAACACTCCGATGCAAGCCTTAGCGCCACCACCAAGTGCCCCAACTCCTAGGCCCTGTGTGACTAAGAAACAAACCCGGGATAAAGCCCAAAGGCATTTTGATCCTATTCCAATAAGCTATCAAGAGCTTTTCCCAATGTTGGTCAGAAATCACCTAGTTGCCTATGTGCCATTGAAACCCCTGTCACCACTATACCCCAAGTGGTATAACCCGAATGAAAGATGTGATTATCGATGCACCCAAAAGAGTGTATCTTATTTAACCTTGCACTAAAAAGATAAATTGTAAGTATAGTAGTTAGCAAGGGTCGAGTCCTCAGGGATTGGGTTTTAGTTTATAAGTTAATAGTTTAAAACTTAAATTCAAGAACAATAAAAGAAAAGGGGTTTTTGAAGCCAGATTTAAACTAAAGTAAATAATAAGAAGAAGATGCAAGGCGGTATAACCAGCCAATAAAAATATATATACTAAATTAGGCGGTATAACCAGCCAATAAAAATATATATACTAAATTAGGCGGTATAACCAGCCAATAAAAGTAAAACAAAGTTAATATACAAATTAGGCGGTATAACCAGCCAATAAAAATAAATATACTTTTAAAAATAAGCAAACTAGAAAAGTAAGAAAACAAGTAAGTAAGAAGAATCAAATATGAAAAATATGGTTAAGGTTTCATTCTCCACCACTAGACATCATTAAGAATCAATTTCAGATCTATCAATATCAACCAACTATCAAAGTTAACAACTGTAGATAACAACAAGCTCTGTTATCCCAATCTTTCCTTAGTTTGTCGTTAAATAGAACAAGCTCTCTATTTAATCTCTAACCATCAAACAACCTAGAATAAGCTCTCTAGATTCAATTTAATGGCAGCTTTATGATGAGAAAGATAGGTTGATCTAAGCAACAAACACATAAGCTCGGATTGTTCAACTTAGGTTATGTTCCACTTTGCAATTATTGAAAACTTGACCATAATCATTAATCACAAATTGCCACTTATGAATAGGAAATCAAGACAATTACACGGATCAAGACTCCTAAACTAGCAATAGATAATTATCAAGATCTATCTAGTTGTACACCTAAACAAATCAAGACAACATCATGAACAATTCTTGTAGAAGAACATAAGCAACTTTGATAGAAAATTAATGATAGATAGAATCTGAAAATCAATTATAAAACATGTCTAGGGCTTTGAAATCACCCTTAACCAAATAGAAGTTTAGCCTAGCATAGGCATTGTAAACATAAACATAAAATTAAAGAAAATCTAAGAAGAAAATAAAAGAAAGAAAGAAGAAGAGGAAGAATATTAATAATCCAACCTCTTGCTCTCTCTAAAGAAAAAGAAAACTAGAGAAAAGAAAGAAAACTAGAGAAAAGAAGGAAGAAGAAAACTTAGAGAATTTTATTAAAATGGCTAATATCCTACCTATGTACAATATGATCCCAATACTCATCCAAGGCCCTTTATTTATACACATTTTGGAGGGCTAAATGACAAGAGACAAGCTTTACAAATTTCAAAGGTAGGTATAATAGGTGGGTGCATTTTTCTAACAATTTTCGTCATATTGTATGACAATTCTGATCAGCCAGCTTGATGGTCGATTTTGTCAATGTTGGAGGCTTGATCTGATAAAATGGTCTTCTAGAAAAATATACCCCTATCAGTTACGGATCCATAGCCGTTGGAATCAGCTCATTTGCTGATGTGGATAAGACGATATGGGCAAAATACGAAAACAGGTCAGCACAGACGTCATTGCACATCAGCCAACTTGATGGTCGATTTAGCTAGGGAAAACGACTCCGTTTCAAGAAGTGTAAAACATGAAAAAGATAGATATGCCTCTTATCTTTGCACGGCTACAAATTTCAGCCTTATTGCTTCAGTGAAACTCGAGATATAGCTGATATGGAAAAAGGTGTCGGAACTGGAACTGAACTGGATTTGCCCTTAATTCTAGTAATCTGAAATCACTCAAAGAAACTTGTGAAAAACACCAAATTACATAAAAATATAAAAGATCATAAACACAATTAGACTAAACAATAATAACTCGTATTTGACACAAAACAATAATAAAACATAACTAAAAACTATATAATTATACGAGTTATCACACCCCCACACTTAGATTGTTGCTAGTCCCTAGCAATGACTCAATAAAAATAAAATAAGAAAATCTAATCTAATCCATTTTCGTAGGAAATCACGGTGGCACTTAGCATGTGACACAAGCCTTTAAACCCCTAGGTGTCCCTAGTGGACGAGTTTAGTCTCGTGAGGGTTTACTAGAACGATACCCACAAACATTGAAAAACTAAAATATAAATAAACTACATATACTAAAAATATTTACTCCTAATCCTTTCAATACAAATTAGAGACAATCTTTGAACAAGTCTTATAAACTAATCAATAGCTTAAAGAATTTCACAAAAAATCATGCTTGAATGTAAATTGTTTGAGTTAAGCCAATATTAACATAACATATCTCAATCAAAATAGTGCATGTTCAAATTTAATCTCAACTTCTCACATGGGATACCCTCATGATTTTCACTCTTTAAAGTAGTGGTGAAGTGTTTACACTCAATCAATCTCATGAAAGAAATTAGATTGATTTGTATAATGCGTCAATCATTATAGGCTCAAAAACTCACAAGGATGATTATACAAGTCAATATCAAGTCTAAACATGCTTCTTTCTCAATCAACATATCATATTAACATTGGCTCATAAAAATTAGTATCAAGCTTAATTCTCATGAAAATGTTCTCACTAGTAACCAGTTTAGACCTATGCAATTCATATCTCATTATTGTATTAAAAAGGAACTAAAACACACTAAAAATAATAATAATAAAGACTCATTAAAAAAAAAAAATAGTAGACGAAAATAAAAGAAATCCTAAATCATTCCCCCCACACTTAATTCTTACATTGTCCTCAATGTAAGTCTATTAACCCAAATGAAAGAATCATGTGTAAGAGAAAAGAACTAATAACATAAGAATAGGAACAACTAGACTCAAAACAAAACAAAACAAACTCATGCAACCTAAATAATCCTAAAATACTAAAGAAAAATTAACAAAAAAAACATAAAAAGATTAAAATCAAACTGACAAGGTATGTCTCAAGTCTCCCTTACTCAGACCTTGTTCAGAATGAATACTTCTAAATTGCTTAAAACACAACAAACTTTTTTTTTTTTTTTGAAAAGAAGAAATCAAACTGACAAGGTATGTCTCAAGTCTCCCTTACTCAGACCTTGTTCAGAATGAATACTTCTAAATGGCTTAAAACACAACAAATTTTTTTTTTTTTTTTTTTTTAAATTAGCAAAATATGTCCCTTACCCCATACTAAAATATGACATTGTCCCCAATGTCAAATTTTAAAGGTATGGTTTAGGAGATATTACCTGCAGAGGTTGCTAACCACTTATTATAACTGAGACACAACAAACAAAATGTTAGATAATGTCACAAAGGCAAAGTGCAATCCACTCCTTGCTCGTCCATATCTCTTTTTCTTTTTCCGAGCGTTTGCGAAACAACCGTAGCAGATAAACACTCATAAGCTTGGAGCTTTTTGAGTAAATCTTCAATGGTTGTAGCAGAAATTATGGTTCTCCTTGCCTCTGAAAACATGAATCCATTATCCACAGCATTATCTAAATATGAAAGCAAATTACTTAAATAACCATTAATATTAAGCAAACCAATGGGTTTCTTATTTGTGACCAAAGATGACCAAGAAGCCACGCAAGCTATTTCTTCCAATGTACCCAGACCTCCTGGTAAAGCAAAGAATGCATCGGCAGAATGGTACATGATTGTTATCCGTTCAGGGATACTCCAGACTTGTATTTCCTTACCCACGGTAGGTCCACAAAAACTTGTGAATAGTTTTGGCACGATTCCTAGAACTGGACTTCCTCCGGCGTGTGCTGCTGTAGCGACTGCTCCCATTAAACCCGTACTACCGCCTCCATAAATCAACTGGATCTTTTGTTGGGCAAGTATTACTGCAACTCTTATGGCTTCATCAGCGAATATGTTATTTTTCCCTGGATAAGCACCTCCAAAGACACAAATTTTTTTAATGCGCTGGGATGAAGTACTTTGCATTTTTTTTTTCGAGTGCCTGAAAGAGAATGAGTACATGGTGTAATATATAAAGGACTGAGTAGTGAATCAGACAAGAGTAATAATGTCGCCGAAAGTGTATCTGACCTGTCAGAAGAAAATATTAACCTAACAAAAGATTTTTGCGTGATTTCAGGAAGAAAATCAAAAAGAGAAGAAAAAATCAACCGTAAAAGACAAATAAAAAAAAACGAGAATAATTACACAAATCGAACAACACGTAAATTAAACCAAAATAAAGTTATTGCAAATCAAACCAAAAACTGAGAAGTCATTTATTGTAGTTGTGATTGTGGCTCACATCTTCCTCTGGTTTTACGTCCAGAAACGGCTTAAACGCCTTCTATGAGTCGAGGATATGCTTCCCATCCAGTTTTCTTACAAGCTGGCAAACAGGGTCTTTTAACATCAGATTCCCAAGATGTTGCCATTCCCTTTGGAATTGCGGCCATAAATCAAGAATTTCTCTTTGTACATCTCCACTAGGATGCGTCTCAAGAGAAAGTTGGATATTACCCAAATTCTCCTTACTCAGTCCATCCTTAATGAATTCAATTTTATCATCTCGATTAGAGGACGGAATCCCAATAGAACGAAATTTACCGTTACACGTCCATCGTGCACATTTGTGGCAATTTGAACTCATGCGCTTTGCTCGTCGCTTCATTGCAAAAGTGCTTCTACCTGTACCTGGTAAATGTAAAACAGGAAGATATTCATCTTCACGTACCTTGGCTTCAATTATCCAACGTATGTCTCCAGGAATCCCTTTGTGCATAAGCATTCTTAATCTTTCAAATCGAACTTGGTAAAGCTTCAGTAAAATATTTCGAGGAAAAGGAGGAAATCGTTTCTGCAATCTTGTGAGAATATCATCCATCCTGAAAAAAAAATGAAAAAAAATGAAAGAGAAATTGGAAGAGAAATTTATATACAATATCAGTTTTGTGGGTAGCTGATGGAACCGATTTAAATAATCACGGAGTACCGTTATCCGCCATTTAACCGGGGTAAAAAATTAAAAATTATATTTACATCTAGTTATTTTCAAAACCAGGATCAGAAAGAAAAACAACATAAAAAGACTCAAAAACAAAACACTCTAAATAAAATCCTAAATTCTTCCCCCCACACATAACTCTTACATTGTCATTAATGTAATGCTATTATCCCCCAATGCAAGAATTATATGTAAGAGAAAAGAACTATTAAACAAAAGAAACTTATGCAGCCTAAATGAACTTAAAAGCAGTAAACACAATTAACAAAGAAACATAAGAAATAAAATAAAAACAATAAAAATAATAAAAGAAAAAGGAAAAGAAAGAGAAAGCAAATCTGAATATGGAAGGTTGGTAATTTCATCTTTAATTGGGCTGCCTTCCCAATTAACACTTGAGTTAGTGTTTTGAATCTAACCAACACCCTTTCTTGGCTTTTTAGGCTTGTCAGGCTCATACATGAAATTTCCCAAATTTATGCGTTTGAGAGGAAGCTTTCTTTGCACAACAGTGGATGCATTCTCCATTACAAGTATTATTCCATCATCCTTGGTGGTGCATATCTCATCGAGGAATGGTGCATCTTTTGGTACTTGTTGAATGACATCTACAAACAAACTGTTTAAGGTTTCCAGCGTGTCTTGTTCATGTTCATCCTCCTTGAACTTTGCGAATCTACTAGGAAAAGGTGGAGAAGAAACATTAGTAAAAATTGGAATCTCAAACGTTACCTCAGGTGCCGAAATACTCTTATTTGTATTTGTGGCTTCATTATCCTCAAGAATAGAATCCATCTCTAATTCTGTCTCATCCTCATCTTGTTCCTCATTCCTCAAGGTCACAATAGTAGTATTCTCCTTTGGGTTAATCATTGTTTGGGCAGAGAGTTCTTCAGATCTTTGTGCTACCCATACCACCATACTACTAGCCAATAGGCTCATTTGCCTTTCCAAACTCCGGATGCTTGCCCTTGTTTCCTGTTGAAGTATTAGTAACAAGAGAATCGACAAGATCTTCTAAAGAAGTACCTGAGTTTTGAGTCATATGTGGTGGTTGAAGAAGATCTGGTTCTTGAGACCATGATTGATTGAAGCTAGATGGATGAGTGTAATTGGCATAAGGATCTACTTCTTGGTAATTTTCTGAGTAGCCATAATTAGTATGATCCCACCATCCCTCATGGTAAGTGTTTGAGTAATGATCATACAGTTGGTCTTGGAACACTTGATGGCCTTGACATCCTCCCATGGCCAATTGTTGAACTGGGTAGGTGAGATTGGCTTGTTGATTTTCCATGTTCATGTATGCCACCAACTCTTCAAGTGTTAGATTGCTCAATTCCATTGTTTTTTTTTTTTTTTTTTCAAAATTTGATAAGAAAAACTTGTATGTACAAGAAAAATAAAATTAATTACAACTGAAAATAAGAATAAACCAATGAACTAATAAACTAAAGAAAGCAATCCCCGGCAACGGCGCCAAAAATTTGATGCACCCAAAAGAGTGTATCTTATTTAACCTTCCACTAAAAAGATAAATTGTAAGTATAGTAGTTAGCAAGGGTCGAGTCCTCAGGGATTGGGTTTTAGTTTATAAGTTAATAGTTTAAAACTTAAATTCAAGAACAATAAAAGAAAAGGGGTTTTTGAAGCCAGATTTAAACTAAAGTAAATAATAAGAAGAAGATGCAAGGCGGTATAACCAGCCAATAAAAATATATATACTAAATTAGGCGGTATAACCAGCCAATAAAAATATATATACTAAATTAGGCGGTATAACCAGCCAATAAAAGTAAAACAAAGTTAATATACAAATTAGGCGGTATAACCAGCCAATAAAAATAAATATACTTTTAAAAATAAGCAAACTAGAAAAGTAAGAAAACAAGTAAGTAAGAAGAATCAAATATGAAAAATATGGTTAAGGTTTCATTCTCCACCACTAGACATCATTAAGAATCAATTTCAGATCTATCAATATCAACCAACTATCAAAGTTAACAACCGTAGATAACAACAAGCTCTGTTATCCCAATCTTTCCTTAGTTTGTCGTTAAATAGAACAAGCTCTCTATTTAATCTCTAACCATCAAACAACCTAGAATAAGCTCTCTAGATTCAATTTAATGGCAGCTTTATGATGAGAAAGATAGGTTGATCTAAGCAACAAACACATAAGCTCGGATTGTTCAACTTAGGTTATGTTCCACTTTGCAATTATTGAAAACTTGACCATAATCATTAATCACAAATTGCCACTTATGAATAGGAAATCAAGACAATTACACGGATCAAGACTCCTAAACTAGCAATAGATAATTATCAAGATCTATCTAGTTGTACACCTAAACAAATCAAGACAACATCATGAACAATTCTTGTAGAAGAACATAAGCAACTTTGATAGAAAATTAATGATAGATAGAATCTGAAAATCAATTATAAAACATGTCTAGGGCTTTGAAATCACCCTTAACCAAATAGAAGTTTAGCCTAGCATAGGCATTGTAAACATAAACATAAAATTAAAGAAAATCTAAGAAGAAAATAAAAGAAAGAAAGAAGAAGAGGAAGAATATTAATTATCCAACCTCTTGCTCTCTCTAAAGAAAAAGAAAACTAGAGAAAAGAAAGAAAACTAGAGAAAAGAAAGAAGAAGAAAACTTAGAGAATTTTATTAAAATGGCTAATATCCTACCTATGTACAATATGATCCCAATACTCATCCAAGGCCCTTTATTTATACACATTTTGGAGGGCTAAATGACAAGAGACAAGCTTTACAAATTTCAAAGGTAGGTATAATAGGTGGGTGCATTTTTCTAACAATTTTCGTCATATTGTATGACAATTCTGATCAGCCAGCTTGATGGTCGATTTTGTCAATGTTGGAGGCTTGATCTGATAAAATGGTCTTCTAAAAAAATATACCCCTATCAGTTACGGATCCATAGCCGTTGGAATCAGCTCATTTTCTGATGTGGATAAGAAGATATGGGCAAAATACGAAAACAGGTCAGCACAGACGTCATTGCACATCAGCCAACTTGATGGTCGATTTAGCTAGGGAAAACGACTCCGTTTCAAGAAGTGTAAAACATGAAAAAGATAGATATGCCTCTTATCTTTGCACGGCTACAAATTTCAGCCTTATTGCTTCAGTGAAACTCGAGATATAGCTGATATGGAAAAAGGTGTCGGAACTTGAACTGAACTGGATTTGCCCTTAATTCTAGTAATCTGAAATCACTCAAAGAAACTTGTGAAAAACACCAAATTACATAAAAATATAAAAGATCATAAACACAATTAGACTAAACAATAATAACTCGTATTTGACACAAAACAATAATAAAACATAACTAAAAACTATATAATTATACGAGTTATCAATTATCACTATGGAACTGTTGGGCATAGCATTGAACACTGCAATGCACTCAAGAACAAAGTACAATCTCTTATAGATATCAAGTGGTTGGATCCAACGATGCTCATTGATAGAGGACCAGGAAAGGGTAATTAGGATTAGGAGATTTACGGAAATGATGTAGAAGGACTTCGGTCTTATAGGACGTAGTAGGATTTCACTTTTTCAGTAGCCGACTCTTATAGCCTTAGGATGCTAGGAAGAATAAAGTGCTTGTAAAGACAGTTTTAACCACTGTTCATGATTTTGTAAACATGGTTTATACCATTGTGAATGTTGATTTGGGAATGAATTGGTTGTGCTTCAATTTATGAGATGTTGATGATTAAGTTCCTCCGATTCTTATTTCCTCCGTGATATCTTCCCCTTTGCATATTACATCCGATCAATTATTTGTCATACCATACATTCATACATGCATCTTGGTAGCATCAGGTGGTATTCATGACAAACATAGTCAACATGATTTTTTCTGTATGTCCATGCACTAATTTGCTTATTACATACATCATGTTAGCATTAGGTCGCATTCATAACACACATGGTCAGAATGAGTTTCGTTGTATATACTCTTGTCAATCATTCATTGTTTACATGCATCATAATTGACATCATGTTGCATTCATAATGTATACGATCATTCATTGGGAAATATGCTGAAATAAACATGGTCATTCATTACATATATCCATGCATTGATTTGTTTATTCTTTGCTTGCAGCATGTTGGCATCGTGATTATATTTATTGCATTTATAGTCAGCATGTTTCCATTATATATGTTCATACATCATTTGTTTTATTCTTCACATGCATCAAATGACAATCATAGCTCATTCATCATGACATACATTTGGGGGGGATAAAACAGAAGTTGGCTTGGCTTTAAGAGTCTTTGAAAGATTTTCCATTTCAAATCAGAGGTATAAGAAGTACTGAGTACCTTTCTAATATAGGCTAGAGCTATGGAAAATGAACAAGTTGCCCGAATGGAAAGAATGGAAAGGGCACAGGAAGAATTGTGAGAATAGCTGGCAAAGTCTCAAGCAGAATCTAAGGATCAGATGACTAAATTGATGGAGCTGATGTCTGTCGTAATCAAGGGAAAATGATACACTGAAAACTTTGCCGCCAGAGAAGGGTTAGGGCATAAAAGGGTCAGAATGAGGTCGTAATGATGGATAGCCAGAACACAGTTAACCCCAGCAACACCCTGAACTTAGACGACCCAGTTGAACGGGAAAAGTTGAAAATGGTTGAGTCAAATATGGTTGAGTTGACAGATTCCCGAGGGAAATATCAGTTGTTAGATGAAAGGCTTCGGGCAGTAGAAAATACAGATGTATTTGGGAGTGTGGATGCAAAAGAACAATGCTTGGTCCTCAATTCAGCTAGAGGAAATCGAAGAATATCCAAAAAAGAGATCAGTTTGAGCCACTCCCCATGTCTTACTCTGAATTATTACTCCAACTGGCCGAAGAGCAACTCCTCACTAAAGTTCCAGTGGAGCCTATCCAACCCCATATCCTAGCTGGTATGACGAGAATGCATATTATGATTATCATTCTGGGATTCAGCGACATTCCATAGAAATTTGTTTATGTCTGAAACGAAAGGTTCAAGCACTCATCAATAAAGGACAGTTAGATGTGGGGAAGAAACAAAGGTATGACAGCGTGGAGAATCTACTGAATGGGAATGATGAGACCATTGTGGATGTCATAATAAGGGAAGAAGATGGAAAGGTTGAAAGAAGATGGAAAGGTCGAAAAGAGTACCGAGGAATAGCCAGTTTGAATTAGGGAGAACATGTCAAGGGGAAGTTTTTATGCATTTAGTTTCATACTCATGATGAAAACACTTGTCTTATGTTAACATCCCTATGAAATAAATGAATATTGAATGTTTTTATGTTTGTTGTGTTTTAACAATAATTTGAATGTGCAAAAACAAGCATTAAGGAGGTTCTAATAATGGATAGTCTCGAGAATATTGATGATCATTGTTAGAAATGACCTAATACCTTCCCTCTTTTGGGGATTCCATATGTCTAAATCACTGAAACTAAGATCACTTGAAAGACCTAATGCTTCAAGGAATATGATTAATTAAACTTCATAAACCATTGTTATTGCAGAATAAGCAAAGATGTAAATCATAGTCTAGGTTATGAACAAAGGAACGAACTTTTTGAAATTTTTTCATATTCCTTGAAATTCAAACAAATGAGACATTCTTTCAAGAATCTAGAATTTGGTAAATTGATGTATGTCAAGATTGTGCTAAAACCATTCATGACCTTTACCAATGACCACAAAACACTAATTACCCCAAACATCACTTCATGATTGACACCCTGGGGCACAATGATTAATCTAGATTATCCCATGTCCCAAATAAAACTCGTTTTTCGATCGTACTTTCCTTGTCCTTTCAAAGAACTCATATTTGAAACTCAACCTTTTTAAAATAGACCTAGACTTGCTATGTTCCTCGATGATACGAATTCTCATGGTTAATCAAACTGGGGCATCATATGTGGAAATGATGGTTATATGGTGAAAAAGGATGGACTAACGCATGAATCATTGGGGCATGCGAAAGAAAAAATTGTCATATCATGCATATGAGAATTCAAATGATTCCAAAGTGCAAAATGAAATTATGAATATCTATTTCCCATGGGGATTGCTTTTCAATGTGAATATTCGTGCTTGACATGAGAAATGGCCATCTTTCATATCCCTATCACAAAAATGAAATTATCCATAGTCACCCCTTTTGAGCCAAAATAATTCTTTCTTCTTTAAACCCTGATCAAGGATTACCCTCTACACTGGGGGGCAAATGCGAGGAAAGATCTTCTCAAAGATCACGAAAAAATGAGTCCTAGCTCAAAGACAGATACAAAGCAAATGGAGCACCGAATAAATACGGGCTCACTCTGTCAAAGAAAAAGAAAAAGGAAAAGATGGCGAAATGAAAGCCAAGAAAAACAAAAAGAAAAAAATATATGAAGAAGTATGGCAAATGAAAGCCAAAAGCAAAGAAGAAAAAGAGCAAAGTCAAAAGGAATGAAAAGTCCAAAAGTGATAAATGTTTCAAAGAGAATCCTCCTTAAGAAATAATCCTTGATCTGATTACCCCCAAACACATATTTTGGGCCTATTTATCCTTTCTTTCTGAACCCTGAGCCATGTTCTACATTACGTGCTTTAAAAGTCCATTTTGATTAAGCATGAATATTTAACTTGAAGGGTTTTTTCCTCAGATTTTATCCCATCTCATCGAATTATCATTTCACTAAGGAAGAATTTAGAATTCTCAAATGCATGGTAAAACAATGAAAAAAGAAAAAGAAAAGAAGAAAAATGGAAAGAATGGGACTCTGGGGTGAAAACCCAAAAATGGGCGGTCTAGAGTAAAATGGAAATTTTCGATGCCATCTATGATAATGCCGATACCACAAAAGAGAAGATCATCTTAAAGAAGTGGCCATCGAGGAACATCTAGGAATTCCTTAACCTCCCACATTGTCAACTCTCATTTGGATGATTGATTTCAAAAACTGAAACTTGTTTTTCTCCAAAATCAACTTTCCAGTTTAAACATCCCAGCTAATCTTGACGCTTGTCGAAATACCTTGATATAGAAACTAAAAGAAAATTGAATTTGTTTGGTTCTCAATGAATTCATGATTTATAAAATCTGTTCCATTTGTGAGCCTAGAAGGGACATACATTTTTGTTGTGAAGTTTTCCTGGAAAAATGAAAATCATGTTGCACCAAGCCTTGTCAATTCAAGTTGGAAAACCCAAATTGACACTTAGGAAAATTTCTAACAGTGATATCAGTTTTCAAAAGATTTGTACATTACACACTCTAGGGTTAAAATTTTTACTCAGAAGTTTTCATTAAATAAGCAAAATTGTTTTTCAGAAAGGGAAAATAAAAATATTTTTGAAATACCCATTTTTGATGTTAACATGAGATAAGGGTTTTTCTAACTCAAAGGTGTGGAACTATTAGGGTTAACCTTGACTTCCAAATATGAGAAGAAGAAATAGAACTCGACAAGTAGACTTCTGTCAATAAGAGTTTGAAGACTGTTGGGGCAAAGAGAATAGCCAAAGATTGAAAAATGAATTGAAGATATACTCTGATTTGAAGATGAAAAATGAATTGGAAAGGCTAAGCCAAAATCTAGAATAATGATCAGGGGCATTTGCATCACTCATGAGCATTCATCTATTTATTAAGCTTTGCATCTGCATCGTGTCAGCAAGCATTTGCACAATTCATGAGTATTTGTATTTGCACTATTCCATGAGCATCTGCATTCTATCTTTACAAGTACATCATTCATAGATATTTGTATTCGCATCATCTCAAGCAAGTGCATCATTTCTGGGAACATTGTATCTTCATTGTAGCTGCAATTACCCCATTCATGAACCACTTACATGAACATGATTCATAGGGACATTTGCATCTACATTTAGAAGCATTTGCACCAATCGAAGATATCTGTATCATTTCAAGAAGCATTTGCATCAACCCAAGATATTTGCATTTACACCATGAAGCATTTGCACCAATCGAAGATATCTGTATCATTTCAAGAAGCATTTGCATCAACCCAAGATATTTGCATTTACACCATGAAGCATTTGCATCCTCTCTCAAATCCTTCAGGTTAATTCAAGCTTTTCAAATCTCTGGTTTCATCCAGATGTTGTTCAAATTTTTGGTTTCACCCAAGCTTTTCAATCTCTGGTTTCATCCAGATATTTTCCAATTTTCTGGTTTCACCCAAGCTTTTCAAATCTCTGGTTTCATCCAGATCTTTTTCAATTTTCTGGTTTCATCCATGCTTTTTTAATCTCTGGTTTCATCCAGATCTTTTTCAAATTTCTGGTTTCACCCAAGCTTTTTTAATCTCTGGTTTCATCCAGATCTTTCTCAATTTTCTGGTTTCATCCGTAATGTTTCAACTTCTGGTTTTATCCAAAATTTTTTCAATTTCTGGTTTCATCCTGATCTTTTTAATTTTTTGGTTTCATCTAGATCTTTTTCAAATTTCTGGTTTCACCCATGCCTTTAATTTCTGGTTCCATCCAGATCATTTTCAAATTTCTGGTTTCACCCATGTTACCTCAATTTTCTGGTTTCATTCAAATCTCTTTCAAATTTCTGGTTTCACCCATGCCTTTTTAATCTCTGGTTTCAACCAGATCTTTTTCAATTTTCGGTTTCATCCATGCGGGTAAGGCCTTCAGGCACCATTTTTAAAGACCTTCGGGCACCATTTTTAAGACCTTCGGGGACCATTTTAAAGACCTTCAGGCACCATTTTAAAGACCTTCGGGCACCGTTTTAAAGACCTCTAGGAACCATTTTAAAGACCTTCGAGCACCATTTTTAAGACCTTTGGGCACCATTTTATAGACCTTCGGGCACCATTTTAAAGACCTTCGGGCACCATTTTAAAGACCTTCGGGCACTATTTTTAAGACCTTCGGCCACTATTTTTAAGACCTTTGGGCACCATTTTAAAGACCTTCGGGCACAATTTTTAAGACCTCTGGGCACCATTTTAAAGATTTTCGGGCACCATTTTTAAGACCTCCGGGCACCATTTTAAAGACCTTCGGGCACTATTTTTAAGACCTTCGGGTACCATTTTTAAGACCTTCGGGCATCATTTCTAAGACCTTCAGGCACAATTTATTCTTTTGAAATCGTACCCGATTCTTTAAGACAGGTCGAGCCTTGATTAGTCAAGGAATTCAATTTAAGGACAAAATTTTCAATTTACAGCTTTTTCAACAAAAAAAAATGATAATGATGAATGATGATGATAGAAAACCCTTTTCCCTTTCCTTCACATGTGATTTCACTAACCGTACAAAATTAGTGTTTGTTTATCTTTGCCTGATTCCTGATTCTCAGCAATATCCAAAGAGAGGCAGCTGTAGACACCTAATTTTGTCCGGACCTCTAAATAAGGTACGTTTTCTTCCTAAATTGATGTTTCAGGATGCTAAAAGGATTTTCTCATCCTACAGGTGGTACTCCGAGGCTTAGTCTAAGCAAGCAGACAGAAAAAGTCAAACTCAAAAAAAAAGTCAATCCAGAAAAAGTCAACCGCAAAAAAGTCAACTACTAAAAAAGTCAACCCACTTTCAAAATCAAGATTTGAGGTTTAATTGAAAAATGATGAAACAATTTTGATAATCCGAGGTCTACATTGAAAGATATGGAGTTCGGAAGTTGGGTTACGAGATTTAGTAGAAAAGAAACCCTAATTCGGGAAATTTACGGAGAAGTGCTTAAACGATCAAATTGATCAAAATTGAAGGTCTCAAATGAAAGATAAGCACTAACTGCGGGTAATGGAGAAGCTACTTGGAAGAAAAATTGATAGAAAAATCAATTTGAAAGAAAATCGAGAATTAGGGTTTTTGGTGGATTTCAGTGAAATTTGGAAGAATTATAGAAATGGCCTGATTCGGAAGATATAAAGCCCTTAATTGATGAGAAATGATTAAAAAAGGATAGCACAAGGCTCAGTTTGAAGAAAATCTGAAAATCAAACTTGTTTTGAGCAAAACCGGTTTTCGAAGGCAAAAGGGCAAAATTGGAAAATATGGGAAAAATAGAAAATGAACTCCAAAAATTCTGAAAATTTGCAAATCTCATTCTTAAATCATTTTGAAGAGATTGGCGAAACAAAATCTTGATTCAGAGTTCGTTTGCAAAATGGCCAAATACCGGATCTCGTATGTAGTAATTCAACAGGATAAATCCCGAAAAAATAGCAAATGAACTCCAAAAATTATGAAAATTTGTAACTCTCATTGTTAAATTATTTGGAAGAGAGTGGTGAAAGAAAATTCGAATTTGGAGTCCATTTGATATTTATTTAGGTTCGGGGGGCAAAAAGGTCATTTCATCAAATAAACCAAAAAGGGCAAATTTGTCATTGATGAAAATATGAAAGAAAAAGGAATTGCTGGGATTTTTCTTCCCTTGGTTAGCCAACATAGAGGAGAAGAAGAAAGCTTGAACAATTTAATTCCCTAGTCACTATCAAGCCACATGCTACCACTAACACCTTGCAAATGGTCCCCCCTTCATCCAATGGCTTATGTGCCTTGTAGGAAAGTTGAATGGGCCATCCAATGGCCAAATTTAAATGCCAAGGTGACATTTTTATTTTTCATAAAAGAACCCTCATCTAATGGCCAGGAATGGAAGAAAAAAGATGAGCACAATTCATCCAAGGGTGAGCATCCATTTGGTTGAGCAAGGGAGTGCATGGGATTATCTCTTTTCATCCAATGGCTTAGGCCATCTATAAGGGTTGAGTACACATGTTGAGGGTTGGATTTAATCTACAAGATGTCATTTTTATGTTGGCCTCATCCAATGACCAAGAATGGAAGAGCACAACTCATCCACGGGTAGGCACTCAAGAGGGGCAAGCAAGGGAGTGCATGGGATTGGTCCTCTTTTGCATATAAGGGCTAAGGTTACTACAAGGGCTGAGTACACATCTTAAGGGCTGCTATCAATTGGCAAGATGACATTTTTATGTTGTAATCAAAATATCTTAATCTAAAGGCCAAGATTGGAGGAGAAAAAGTGCAATTCCCATCCAAGGGTTAAAGGGCCATTCGGCCAAGGCTAAAGGGAGGGGGAGGATTTCATTTTTTTCAGAGGTCTTTTGGCTGAAAACAGTAGCTAATTTAGCAAAAAAAAAAGGTTTTGAAAGAAGGAAAAAAATGGTTTTCAATAGAGAGCTTGAAGGTAGTCATCTCTACCAAGCTCTAGCATAGCTTTCTTCTTGATTTCCACGGTGTTTTCTTGATTTTCTATCTTGTTTTCCTACTACATTTTTCATAGAAATAAAGTTTTTTTAATGTTTACTTATGTTTTCATCTCTTCTTCTTCATTAAAATGGTGGAAAACATTTTTTTTCTTATGGTTTCATGCTATAGCCGAATATGCCACATTTACTTGCCTTGTTTCTTTTTTTCTTTCTTCCATGCTTGTTGTTGTGAAAATTTATTTTTACAAGGTTTCTAGAGTATTCTAAGGTTCTGATTTTTTGCAAAATATGAAGCAAAAAAGGTTGAAATGGCTACATGATCTTGGCTAGACCAAGTGACCATGGTTAGGAGAGAGGCTATGCCCATTTTTACCTACCATGAAGCTCACCTTATTTTTTGTTTTACATGGTTTATTTTTTGTTTTATTGAGATGGAAAGGCTTCATGATCTTGGAAAGACCAAGTGATTATGGTTAGGTGAGAGGCTATGCCCATTTGATACAAACCATGGAGCTTAACTTTCCTTGTTCTACTTACTAGTTTTGCTTGTTATTTGTTTTGCATGTCTATGTTAAATCTTTTATATATATGTTCTTTACATTATTTTCTATGCTATATTTACTTATATATTTCATTTCCATGCTTGATATTGCATCCTTGCATATTCGGCCATTATTGTTCATATGCTCATGTTGTGCATTTTTTTTTCATGTATCATGTCTTACATGTTTGTATTTTCTTGGTTTTGTTTTATGACCATTCGGCAACTCCATTTTGTATGCCTTGCATGTGCATTTTCCTTTTGCTTCTTAACTTGTTTGCATCTCTATGTCATGAACTTGTACATTTTTATTTTAGTATACCATGAGCTGATGAAAATGCTATGATAAAATGCCATCATTTGTTTATGACCATTCTGCACTTCACATTTTGTGTGCCTTGCATGTGCATTTTCCTTTTGGGCCTTAACTTGTTTGCATTTCCATGCCATTAGCTTGTGCATTTTTTATTTTAGAATGTTATATGCTTATGAAAATGTCATGATGTTATGCATCTTAATATGATTTGTCATGTACTTATGTTATTTACCAAATAGGATTGCATTAGAGTCTCATGTGATCATTTGGCCTCTTCATGCATCCCTTGCCTTGTCATGCATTTGCATTTTGTTTAGGTAACATGCTTTGCATTATCATATCTTGAAATTGTGTATTAGTTGCTTTTTGTTCCAGCATTAACATGAGTGTCATTGGTCATTGTATGTTCACAGTATTGCTATGCATGTTCATTACATTTTAGGTCTAGGCCATATTGGTATTGCCATGCATATTGAGTCTTAAATCACATTGGTATTGTCATGCATTACTATGCTATTTAGGTTTTAGGTTACATTATCATTTTCATGCATATTCATAACATATTAGGTCCTAGTCACATTTACATTATCAAGCATTGCATGCATATTAAGTTAGGATAACATTTATTGCCATGCAAATTCATGCTAGGCATTTAGGTTGTTTTGAATTGTCATGCATTTCCTTTACCATTTAGACCTTTAGACCATGCATTTCATACATTTCATTTGTTTTATGTTCATGCATTCCATGTCATTGCCACTTGATTTGTGACTTAGGCCAATTAATGGCTCAAAGTCATGCTCTCTTGATCATACTTGTGGAAAATTAAGAAATTGTCAAATTGATTGTTCTACCTTTGTGATTTTTTTTACTTAGCCAATTTTTGTCCAATGTTTTTAAATGTTTAGCTACTGTCCTTAGGTCTTTATGATGATTTCCAACAATTTCTACTTTGATTTTTGAATGAAATTATCAAAGGCAAAAAAAATGTGTTTTGACAAAACATTTTTTTTCACCTAGTACTTGAACTTCTCTAATTTTTTTGGAAAGTCATCTTTAATCAGAAAATTAAGCCAATTTTTTATAAAATATATTTACATGTTCTGAGTCTCCAGTATTTGTTTAAGATTTTTTTGAATTTTTAAAAATTGGGTAAAAATTCGTGTGGAAAAACTGGACAGTAGAGGCAGATTTGAAAACAAAAGAGGAATAATGGTTGAATTTGGCTAAGGCATTTAGAGGGGGGTGGTTAGAAGATTTAGCTACTGTCTTAGGGTAGTTTCTAAGCCATTTTAAACTTTAAAAATTATTTAATAAATCTCGGGTTAAGGGTGGTTAAGTCTAGGATTTTAAACTTAGGAAATTAGAGCCATTTTAAAAGGGTTTGGTAAGGGTTTTAATTTTTATTCAAGTTTTTCCTCAAAATTGTTTTCAAACAATCACAAAGTTTTGTTTTTTTAGAAAATCTAATTTGACATATTTTCTTAAGGTAGCCGGATATCTTTTTAGATATACGGATTTCTTTATTTACAGGAAAAAATACATTTTCATGCATTGCATTTTTCATGTTCATGCATTTTATTTAAATGTGTGATTTTTTCTATGATATTTTCCATGGTATTACTATTATTTTGATTCACATTTTATGATCTTATATTGTTTGCCATATGATTTTGAATATTTCATGATATCCTATGCTTTTTATTTACTTATTTTTTTCATAATGTTTAGCATATACTATGTTCAAGCATTATTATTTTTATTTTCATTTTCATGCATATTATATGTTAGCATTATTTTAATTTCATGTCATTTCTTGTCATTTAGATCATATTCCATGTTATTTAGGTTATTTTATTTATAACATGCCATGTCATTTAAAATATGCCATATCATTTAAAATTGCCATGTCATTTAAATTATTTTATCTCATTTAGAATATACCATGATACTTAGGATTTTTCATTTTACCTAGAATATACTATGTCATTTAAATTATGTCATATCATTTAGGTTGCATTATATTATCTAGACTTTGCCATGTCATTTTATTTATGTCATACATCTTCATGTTTATATTTTTAAATGTTTTGAAAAAGATAATGATTTTCAATAAAAATAAAGATATTCTCGAGTTAAAATAATTCATGAGTTCTCTACCGGGTTTGCTGGAGGGAATATAATCAATTATCATTAATAAAGGAATATATTTCTTTCAAAAAATGAGAATAATTTGGAAAGTTTTCCAAATGAATAAAAATTTCTATATTTTACCGATTTTGTCGGGGAATGTAGAAAAATTTTGAATTAATAAATTTCGGATCATTTTCAATTAAAAATGGAATTATTTTTCTTAAAATTGGGAATTAACTTGAAATACTAAATTAAAAACCAACTTTTTACTGAGACTTGAGATAACACACGATTAATAAGGTACCGATTTATATGGGCATTATGGGGGTACTAATCTTTCCCCGCACGTAACCGACTCCCGAACCCGCTTCTTTGATTTCTCTGGTTTATAACGCAGACTTGAAATTGGTTTAAAAATGTTTTAATTAATTTTTAAAATGTTTTATAAAATCAGTTTTAATAGGTGGCCGATCACACCTAGCTAAAAAAGATTGGTGGCGACTCCATGTCTTTTTACGAGGCCATTTTCATACCCTCGACCTTTTATTTCGAGAAGAATTAAGTCATCTTTTCCTCTACTTCTGTTTTCCCCCTCACTCGAACGGGTCCCCGCGATCGGGATCACGTATCGACACCTTTGTTTTTCTAGAGGAATTAAGTCGACTTTTCCTCATTTTTTTAATGTCACGCCTAACGAATAATAAAGGTCTTGAGATGAGACTCGTTATTGTTATTTTATTTTAGGTTGCGACATAGTGTATTCACAAAAAAGAAAGTGGATTCCATCTGAGTTAAGGGAGGTTGTACTTGGGTGGCCATGTTCCTCCATCTCTGAGCATACTCTTTGAAGCTCTTAGTAACCTTTTTCTCCATATTTTGCATGGTGAGACGGTCAGGTGTCATGTCTGTCACATGCTTGTACTGGTTTAGAAAAGCCCTGGCCAAATCATTCCAAGAGTGAATTTGATCCTTGCTCAACTGACAATACCACCTAATTGCGGACCCGCTGAGGCTATCCTGAAAGCAGTGAATCAAAAGCTTATCATTATCTATGTGACTTGCCATCTTTTGGCAGAACATGGTGATGTGGGTTGATGGATCCGTCGTCTCGTCATATTTCACAAAGTTAGGGACCTTGAATTTAGGAGGAATGACTAAATTGAGGACCAAGCATCGTTCTTTCGCATCCACACTCCCGAATACGTCTGTATTTTCTACTGCCCGAAGCCTTTCATCTAACAACTGATATTTCCCTCGGGAATCTGTCAACTCAGCCATATTTGACTCAACCATTTTCAACTTTTCCCGTTCAACTGGGTCGTCTAAGTTCAGGGTGTTGCTGGGGTTAACTGTGTTCTGGCCATCCATCATTACGACCTCATGCTGACCCTTTTGTGCCTCTAACCCTTCTCTGGCGGCAAAGTTTTAACTATATCCTTTTCCCTTGATTACGGCGGACATCATCTCCATCAATTTAGTCATCTGATCCTTAGATTCTGCTTGAGACTTTGCCAGCTGTTCTCGCAATTCTTCCTGTACCCTTTCCATTCGGGCAACTTGTTCATTCTTCATAGCACTAGCCTGTATTAAAAAGGGTACTCAGTACTTCTTATACCTCTGATTTGAAATGAAAATTCTTTCAAAGACTCTTAAAGCCAAGCCAACTTCTGTTTTATTCCCCCCAAATGCATGTCATGATGAAGGAATTATGAATGCGATTTGATGCACGTGAAGCCTAAACAATATGATGTATAGACATATATAGTGGAAACATGCTGACTATAAATGCAATCATGATGCCAACATGCTGCAAGCAAAGAATAATCAAATCAATGCATGGATATATGCAAAGAATGACCATGTATATTTCAGCGTATTTCCCAATGAATGATCGTATACATTATGAGTGCAATATGATGTCAATTATGATGCACGTAAACAATGAATGATTGACACAGGGTATATACAAAGAAACTCATTCTGACCATGTGTGTTATGAATGCGATCTAATGCTAACATGATGTATGTATAAGCAAATTAGTGCATGAACATATAGAAAAATCATGCTGACTATGTTTGTCATGAATACCACCTGATGCTACCAAGATGCATGTATGAAATGTATGGTATGACAAATAATTGATCGGATGCAAAATACAAAGGGGAAGATATCACGGAGGAAATAAGAATCGGAGGAACTTAATCATCAACATCTCATAATTTGAAGCACAACCAATTCATTCCCAAATCAACATTCACAATGGTATAAACCATGTTTATAAAATCATGAGCAGTGGTTAAAACTGTCTTTACAAGCACTATTATTCTTCCTAACATCCTAAGGCTATAAGAGCCAGCTACTGAAAAAGTGAAATCCTACTACATCCTATAAGACCGAAGTCCTTCCACATCATTACCATAAATCTCCCAATCCTAGTTACCCTTTCTTGGTCCTCTATCAATCAGCATCGTTGGATCCAACCACTTGGCATCTATAAGAGATTGTACTTTGTTCTTGAGTGCATTGCAGTGCTCAATGCTATGCCCAACAGTTCCACAGTGATAATCACATCTTTCATTCGGGTTATACCACTTGGGGTATGGTGGTGACAAGGGTTTCAACGACACATAGGCAACTAGGTGATTTCTAACCAACATTGGGAAAAGTTCTTGATAGCTGATTGGAATAGGATCAAAATGCCTTTGGGTTTTATCCCGTGGTTGTTTCTTAGTCACACAGGGCCTAGGAGTTGGGTCACTTGATGGTGGCACTAAGGCTTGCATCGTAGTGTTTGCATGGGGAGATGGTGGAATAACAAGGCAAGGGTATGGATTTGGACACGGGACCATTGGAGGTTGTATATAGCTCGAGGTTCCTATCCTGGATGCTTGATAAGGTGATGGATGAGGGAAATAGTACAAACTGCCAGTTGGTGGTGATGGAGTGAGATTCAGGGGTCCCGTAGTGATCATCCCAGTGGACAATTGAGCTATAGCAGGGTAGGGATACTGGTTTGGACTTAGAGCAGTTTGCAGGTATGGTACAGGATCGGTGATTTCTGTCTTTGGTATCAGGCTCTCTGGTTTAATCATTTTCATAATTTTGTACACAATTTCATCAGGGTTGCACCCTTTGTAACACTGGCAAGCGCAGGATCTAGCAAGGATTGTATGTTTTAGACCTGAAGGTTTTGGTTGATCCAAAAGTGATGAAGAACCCTGAGAAAATTCCCCTTTACTCTTACCTATATCCTCAAACATTTTCATAAATTTAACAAGCTGTTCCTTCAACTCCTGGAGTTCATGTCCAAACTCCTCTTGATTTCGTTCCAAAGCACCCACTCGTTCCTCCAATTCTTTCCTCATATCTCGAACCCCTTTCATGCAAATGAAAATGTCATGAGATTTAAGAATACAATTATGAATGTACATGCTCTATTCCTATATGCATGAATATACTAATGATTAATACATGAAGCGTTCAAAGAAATTATGATGACTATGTATGCCATGTGTGCAACCTGATGCCAACATGATGCATGTAAAGAATAAGCAAATTACTGCATGGATATATACAGAAAAATTATGCTAACTATGACTGTATTCTACAATGAATGAGCATACATGCTTATGACTGTAACATGATGTCAAAATGATACATGCAAAGAATAAATGAATGAGCATACATGCTTATGACTGTAACATGATGTCAAAATGATACATGCAAAGAATAAATGAATTAGCACCATGGTATATACAAAGAAATCAATGGCTACACAAAAATGGTGGGACCAAATTTTGATTATTCAAAAATCTCATTATGCATGATTTGCCTCCACATTTAATCTACAATTTTTTGAAACATGTTTTCTCTATGAAAAAATACACATATTATTTTCAAAAGAATTTCGAGATAGTGGATCCTAATATGGTATAATATGCAAACGTTCATGTAACACTACTGGTTCATAATTCTTATTCAACCAACGAATGTTTATGGAATCATCAAATGAGATTATTATTACTAACCGTTTATTGCAAAGAATGAGATCAAAGATACAACCATGAATGTACATGCTCTACTCACACATGCATGAAAAATGCAAAAATATTTGAAAAAGAATGTTTGTATTTTGAATTTCAAAAAGTTAGTGAACACTTTCCCCAACAATATCTACTTATATAGGCATCACGGTGCCTTTGGGGCGGAGTATCACATTTATCTACGGGCGATGTACGTACATCGTTGTTCGATCCACAACCCTTATTCAGAGTGTAAAATAGGTAACAAAAGGTTAGAAATATCCCTCCATGTGTTCCTATCTTCGGTATCTATCAAAAATTCGGCAGGGCTTCGCCTATGTTGGTTATATGGTTCACTACATGTGGGTGAATGGTTATAAAAGGCCCCGAATTGTTCCTCATTGTCGCCTGTGAAGGCTAGTAAGGCACCCCAATAAAAGCGGGTTCAATTCGTTAGAGTATATTTTCCTAAGCCCATACGGAGGATCATCACGAAGGCATTAGGTACTTTATACTTCGGAAGTGTTTCACTAGCCCATACGGAGGATCATCACGAAGGCGTAGTTACTTTGCTCCCACCTAAAAGGACGGAACCCGGGTAGAGAGTTCATGATATGCAAATGCACGTGTAGTGTGTGAGGAGGAACAACAAACCTTTCACCACCTATTCTACAATCCTTATCCTAAATACCCCAACAATTTATTAAAACAAAGATCAAGAATAATGTAACGCATTAACCAACAAGAATACAATAGTAATATACAACATTAAATAACTAGAGAATAATAAAATGCATGTGAATGAAAATGAACATATTTAAAACATTTTATTATTTTCAAAATTCTCTTTTATTTAAAAAAAATATGTGAATTAAAATTAAATACCTGATAAACCAACAAAAATCGAGACTTGGATAACACACGACTAATTCTAGGCCTGACTCTCTAATGTCCCCAGTGGAGTCGCCAAGCTGTCGATACGTGATCCCATTCGCGGGGACCCGTTCGAGTAAGGGGAAACAGAAGCAGAGGAAAAGATGACTTAATTCCTCTAGATTGAAATAAAATAAACGATCGAGGGTATGAAAACGGCCTCGTAGAAAGACATGGAGTCACCACCAATCTTTTTTAGCTAGGTGTGATCGGCCACCTATTAAAATCGATTTTATAAAACATTTTAAAATTAATTAAAACATTTTTAAAACCAATTTCAAGTCTGCGTTATAAACCAGAGAAATCAAAGAAGCGGGTTAGGGAGTCGTTTACGTGCGGGGAAGGTTTAGCACCCCCACAACGCCCGTATAAATTGGTACCTTATTAATCGTGTGTTATCTCAAGTCTCGGTAAAAGTTGATTTTTAATTTAGTATTTCAAGTTAATTCTCAATTTTAAGAAAAATAATTCCATTTTTAATTGAAAATGATCCGAAATTTATTTATTCAAAATTTTCCTACATTCCTCGACAAAATCGGCAAAATATAGAAATTTTTATTCATTTGGAAAACTTTCCGAATCATTCTCGTTTTTTGAAAGAAAGATATTCCTTTATTAATGATAATTGATGATATTCCCTCTAGCAAACCCGGTAGAGAACTCATGAATTATTTTAACTCGGGAATATCTTTACTTTTATTGAAAATCATTATCTTTTTCAAAACATTTAAAAATATGAACATGAATATGTATGACATAAATAAAGTGACATGGCAAAGTCTAGATAATATAATGCAACCTAAATGATATGACATAATTTAAATGGCATACTATATTCTAGGTGAAATGAAAATTCCTAAGTATCATGGTATATTCTAAATGAGATAAAATGATGTAAATGACATGACAATTTTAAATGATATGGCATATTCTAAATAATATAACCTAAATGACATGGAATATGATGAAATGACATGAAACATAAAATAATGCTTATCATAAAATATGCATGAAAATATAATAAAAATGCATGAACATAGTATATGCTAAATAATGTGACAAAAATAAATGACTAAATAAAAAATATGGGATATCATGAAATATTCAAAATCATATAACATGTAAATCAAAGTAATAATAATACCATGGAAAATATCATAGCAAAAATCACATATTAAATAAAATGTATGAACATGGAAAATACAATGCATGAAAATGTATTTTTTTCCTCTAAATAAAGAAATCCGTACATCTAAAAATATATTTGGATATCTAAAACGATATTCGGGTACCTTAGGAAAATATGTCAAATTAGATTTTCTAAAAAAAAAACTTTGTGATTATTTGAAAACAATTTTGAGGAAAAACTTGAATAAAAATTAAAACCCTTACCAAACCCTTTTAAAATGGCTCTAATTTCCTAAGTTTAAAATCTCGGACTTAACCACCCTTAACCTGAGATTTATAAAATCATTTTTAAAGTTTAAAAAGGCTTAAAAACTATCCTAAGACAGTAGCTAAAGCTTCTAACCAACCCTCTCTAAATTCCTTAGCCAAATTCAACCATTATTTCTTTTTTGATTTTAAATCTGCCTCTACTGTCCGGTTTTGATACACTATTTTTTAGCCTATTTTAAAAATTAAAAAAAAAATCTAAAAACAATACTGGAGACTCAGAACATGTAAAACTACATGAAAAAAAATTGTCTTAATTTTTTTATTAAAGATGACTGCCCAAAAAAATCGAAGAAGTTCGAGTACTGGGTGACAAAACTGTTTTGTCAAAACACATTTTTTTGCCTTTGATAAAGTCATTCAAAAATCAAAGTAAAAATTGTTGGAGATCATCCAAAAGATCTAAGGACAGTAGCTAAAACATTTAGAAACCTTGGACAAAAATTGGCTAAGTAAAAAAAATCACAAAGGTGGAATAATCAATTTGACAACTCTTTAATTTTCCACAAGTATGCTCAAGAGAGCATGACTTTGAGCCATTGATTGGCCTAAGTCATAAATCATGTGGCAATGACATGGAATGCATGAACATACAACAAATGAAATGTATGAAATGTATGGTCTAAAGCCTAAATGGTAAAGGAAATGCATGACAATTCAAAATAACCTAAATGTCTATCATGATTTTGCATGGCAATAAATGCTATCCTAACTTAATATGCATGCAATGCTTGATAATGCAAATATGACTTGGACCTAATATGTTATGAATATGCATGAAAATGCTAATGTAACCTAAGACCTAAATAACATAGTAATGCATGACAATACCAATATGATTTAAGACTCAATATGCATGGCAATACCAATATGGCCTAGACTTAAAATGTAATGAACATGCATAGCAATACTATGAACTTACAATGACCAATGAAACTAATGTTGTTGGAACAAGCAGCAACTAATACACAGTTTCAAGATATGATAATGCAAAGCATGTTACCTAAACAAAATGTAAATGCATGACAAGGCAAGGGATGCATGAAGAGGCCGAATGTGGTTACATGATACTCTAAAGCAATCCTATTTAGTAAATGACACAAGTACATGACAAATCATATCAAGATGCATAATTTCATGACATTTTCACAAGCATATGACATACTAAAATCAAAATGCACAAGCTCATGGCAAGGAGATGCAAACAAGTCAAAAAGCAAGATGAAAATGCACATGCAAGGCATACTAAATGGAGTAGCCGAATGGCCATATGACAAAATATGAAAATGCAAACATGTGTATGATATAAGACATGAAATATGAAAAAATGCACAATATGAGCATATGACACAATGGCCGAATCTTCAAGGAAACAATATCAAGCAAGGAAATGAAATATAGAAACGAATATAGCATAGAAAATAATGTAAATAACATATAAAAAATTAAACATAGACATGCAAAGCAAAGCAAATAACAAGCAAAACTAGTAAATAAAACAAGGAAAGTTAAGCTCCATGGTTGGTATCAAATGGGCATAGCCTCTCACCTAACCATAATCACTTGGTCTTGCCAAGATCATGAAGCCTTTCCATTTCAAAAAATCAGAAAATAAACCATGTTAAACCACAAAATTAAGGTGAGCTTCATGGTAGGTAAAAATGGGCATAGCTTCTCCCCTAACCATGGTCACTTGGTCTTGCCAAGATCATGTAGCCATTTCATCCTTTTTGCTTCATCTTTTTGTAAAAAATCAGAATATAAAATACTTTAAAAAACCTTTCTAAAAATCATTTTCCACAACAACATGTAAGGAAGAAAGAAAAAGAAAACTAAGGCAAGCAAACATGCCATATTCGGCCAAGCATAAAACCATGTAAAAAAAATTTGTTTTCCACCATTTTGATGGAGAAAAAGAGATAAAATCTTAATTAAACATTAAAAACTTTATTTCTATGAAAAATGTAGTTGGAAAACAAGATAGAAAATCAAGAAATCAACATAGAAATCAAGAAGAAACCATGTTAGAACTTGGTAGAGATGACTACCTTCAAGCTCTCCTATTGAAAACCTTTTTTTTTCTTTCTTTCAAAACCTTTTTCTTGCTAAATTAGCTACTATTTCCAGCCTTCCAACTTGTGGAAAAAAAATACTCAGCCCTTGTCCCTTAACCTTGGCCGAATGGCCCTCTCCACCATAGGATCAAATGTACACTTTTTCCTCCCCCAATTTTGGCCTTTAGACTAAGATATTTTGATGACAACATAAAAGGTCATCTTGCCAATTTATAGCAGCCCTTAAGATGTGTAATCAGCCCTTGTAGTAACCTTATCCCTTAGATGCAAAAGAGGACCAATCCCACGCACTCTCTTGCTTGCCCCCGTGAGTGCCTACCCTTGGATGAGTTGTGCTCTTCCATTCTTGGTCATTGGATGAGGACAACATAAAAATGACATATTGTAGATTAAATCCAGCCCTCAACATGTGTACTCAACCCTTGTAGATGGCCTAATCCATTGGATGAAAAGGGACAATCCCATGCACTCCCTTGCTTGACCGAATGGATGCTCACCCTTGGATGAATTGTGCTCATCTTTTTTCTTCCATTCTTGGCCATTAGATGAGGGTTATTTCATTACAAATAAAAATGTCATCTTGGCATTTAAACTTGGCCATTGGATGGTGCATTCAACTTTCCTACAAGGCACCTAAGCCATTGGATGAAGGGGGGACCATTTGCAAGGTGTTAGTGGTAGCATGTTGCTTAATAGTGACTAGGGAATTAAATTGTTCAAGCTTCCTTCTTATCCTCTATGTTGGCTGACCAAGGGAAGAAAAATCCCAGCAATTCCTTCTTCTTTCATATTTTTCTCAATTACAAATTTGTCCCTTTTGGTTTCTTCGGTGAAATGACCTTTTTGCCCCCGGACCTAAATAAATAGCAAACGGACTCCAAATTCAAAATTTCTTTTTTTGATACTTCCAAAATAATAAAAAATTGAATTCTGGAAGTTTTTAAAACTTTTCGAGTCCATTTGCTATTTATTTCAGATTTATTTCCGAAATTGCCCTATTTATGCACCCGAACTTTACCATTTTTTAAACGAGCTTCGAATCCAGATTTTTGTTCACCAATCTCTTCCAAATAATTTAAAAATGTGATCTGGAAGTTTTCATAATTTTTGGAGCTCATTTACTATTTTTTTCGGGATTTATCTGCTTGAATTACTACATAAGGGACCCGGGATTTGGCCATTTTGCAAAAGAACTCCGAAATCAAGATTTTATTTCACCAATCTCTTCCAAATAATTTAAAAATGAGATATGCAAATTTTTAGAATTTTTGGAAGTCGTTTGCTATTTTTTTGGGATTTATCCTGTTGAATTTCTACATAGTGGACCCGGGATTTGGCCATTTTGCAAACGAACTCTGAATCAAGATTTTTTTTCGCCAATCTCTTCGGAATGATTTAAGAATGAGATTTGCAAATTTTTAGAATTTTTGGAGTTCATTTGCTATTTTTCCCAAATTTTTCAATTTTGCCTTTTTGCCTCCGAAACCGGTTTTGCTCAAAACAAGTCTGATTTTAAGATTTTCTTCAAACTGAGCCTTGGGCTATCCTTGTTTAATCATTCCTCATCAATTAGGGGCTTTATTACTACCAAATCGGACCATTTTTGAAATTTTTCCAAATTTCACCGAAATCCATCAAAAAACCCTAATTCTCGGTTTTCTTCCAAATTGACTTTTCTATCAGTTTTTCTTCCAAGTGGCTTCTTCATTACCCATAGTCAATACTTATCTTTCATTTGGAACCTTCAATTCCAACCAATTTGACCGTTTAAGCACTTTTCCCCAAATTTCCCGAACTAGGGTTTCTTTTCTATTGAGATTCCGTAACCCAACTTCCGACCTCCATATCTTTCAATGTAGACCTCGGATTATCAAAAATTCTTTCACCGTTTTTCAATTGAACCTCAAATCTTGATTTTGAATATGTGTTGAATTTTTTAGTAGTGGACTTTTTTGAGGTTGACTTTTTTGGGGTTGACTTTTTCAAGTTTGACTTTTCTTGTTTGCTTTCTTAGACTAAGTCTAGGAGTACCACCTGCAAGATGAGAAAAACCTTTTAGCATTCTGAAACATCAATTTAGGAAGAAAACGTACCTGATTTAGGGGTCCAGACAAAATTAGGTGTCTACACATAGCATTCATTCAATTACATACATCGCATACATAATTTAAAATAAATCTATCACATGCAATCTACTAGGATGATTATGGACTTTATACTAATCTAGTTTCCTTGAGCCATTAGGAAACTAGTTGGTCAAATTCTTAGGAAATACCATTCATAGTCTTCAAAAGCTTTGTTGGTAATCTCCTTGGTTGCTTCTTCTTGGCGCCATATCTCCTTACAAACTTGGAATTTACATAAATTATACTTCCTGTCCTAAGTCTAAATCTATAAAGAATATAACAGTTACATTGCTTTATCAGAAACCTCGAGTTATATTCGAGGGGAATTAGATGAGAAGAGAATTTTACAACTCCGAAATGAAAAAGAGAATGCAGGGTGCGCAGAACCTATTTATAAAATACCAATAAAAAAAATTCAACCATACATTCCCTAGTCATATTAAGGTCTAGTCCATAACCATCCTTCATGCATACATAATCATATTATAAGCATGAAATAAAAACATGCATAGTCAATATCACCTGATGATCTTGTGTACTATTTGCATAAAATGTTACCAAATAAATCTGAGACAATTTATCAAATAATTCTAACAATTGCGGTTCCAACTATTAAAACACTTTTAATAATATCTTAACAATTAAGAAGGCTATCTTGAAATCGGACTTTACCTAACTTTTAGGTTGCTTGTCTTAATTAGGACATAACATTCTAGCATGCTTAAAATCCTAAACCTTTTAGGACTTCTATGTTTGTCTTATATCAAGTCTTTAAGTTTGCAATCCATCCTAACTCTTTAGGAACTTAAAGTCTTATTAGGTAACTCTTACCTAATCATACTACATGTCTCTCCTAACTTTTAGGATTCACACTCCCACAAGGAAACGGTTTTTTTGTTAGAGCAGGACTCTAACTCTTAGTGTCCTAGGCGTAGGCAATCTATTTGGCCATCGAATGGTCGCTACCAACCTGTGATCAGACTATTATATGCCATCTACATGTGAACACTGGATGCTCGAAAGAGCCTAATGATCGCCCCTAATAACTGTACTCAATTCGGCAACAATTGCCTCCTTGGTGCTTTGGTTCGGCCTTACTAGCATATAGCAACAATTGCCAACTTATCCAATCATGTTTTATGCCTAAACCAGCCATCATAGATGAATCATATTCACCTTAGACGCTATCCAAAATTCCTAGCAAACATGTGGAACGTTTCCACACTCATGCTCAAATTTTATGGCATGCAAACACCAATAAAATAGTCCAAAAAATTTCAGCATTGTAGTAATAACGTTTCATGTCCAAAAACAACTTCGCTTAAACGTTTTAAGCTCAAATCAATTTTGTAACTTCAATGGAAGTATATAATATAAAATTTTCAGATCTAAAACATCTATAAAATCAATTTTATATTATCTCCAAATCAGCTTACAAAACTTGACTCAAAACTATGTTTTTGATATCAAAACTTGTCGGGTTTACTAAGACATGTCATGGCTTTCATACTTGTTGATTAAAACAATTTTAATCTACCGTTTAAATAATTTTAAACATAATTCAATTTATTATATAGCTATTGTCCAGATTTAACAAAATAAAGAAAACAACTTTTCTTTTAAACATAGGAACCGAAATCATGCCAAAATCAATACACAACACTTTAACTTGTATATCACCAAGAATTGACATGCATAAACCTCATGTTAATAACATAACTTGGCTCTGATACCACTGTTGGGAATACACTACTTCGGGCTCATGCAAAAACATGATAATCAAAGTGCAGCGGAAATAAACAAAGAAGCACTCGAAGTACAATAGGATTTTAGGCGTGTGTTTGCATAGGTTTATAACATTCAAAAATAATTAAATCACCCATATGATTTAGAAGTTACCTACTTAAGATATTGTAACCTTAAGTTGCAGATTCTAATCTAGAATCAAAGATCTACAAAGATTCCAACTCGTCCAAGACCACGAGAAGCACAATTGTCCTTCCTCTAGAGCTAGTCCACACGAACAGCTGATGGATCCTTCTCTAAGGTATAGTGATTCACTTGTGCTAGCAAGTTGATCCTAAGATCACAATAAAAAGGTCTATATTCTTGTATCTTTCTCCTTTAATCAATCTCACTCAACTAGGTGAAGAAACGGCAAGAAGAACACCAAGAAAAGAGGAATTGCGGCTAGCCTTAGGGAGCTTAGGGAGGTTGCGGTTTCACCTTTTTGCTAAGTTAGAGTTCTTTTCTTGAAACCAAAATTTTTCTTAAGAAAAATCAGAATATCACAAGTAGAATAGAGCTTGTTTGGGTGGCTACAACCTATAAATATCGTTATATAGTGGTGCACACCCTAATCCCTATCTCCCTATGCTTGGCCTGCCATGTGTTACTTGTTGCACAAGATTTTCATTAATCCACTTGGACTTAAATTATTTAATTCTAAGATGGATTAATAGGTCCATTATATTATCTAATAATAATAATGGTCCAACAATCTTAATACCTTAAGTTGGGCCAACCATCCTTAGTGGACAGTCCTAAATTAGAATAGTCGCTTTGGACCCTTTCTAATTTTATCATGCTTATTTATTGGATAGATTAATTTATAAACGAATGTAATTTAATTCTCAATTAAATTTTCTTTCTCCTCATGAATCAATTCATGTCATTAATCTATTAATATCATCTCATGATATTATTCCAATATAGTATAGTAAATTGCAATACACTTTGCACATATCAATGTCAAAGTCGACTACTATACTAGATAAGACTTCTTGATTCCTCTTATCTCATTAAGACATTGTTCTTGGATTTATCAATCTCAATTATGTCTTAATTCATCTCAATTGAACTTCTTCAATTGAGTCCTTAATATAGATCTTTTATTACAATAAGTTTTACCTTAATAGAATACCAATCCATACATATCTGTTCTTATGTGTGTGACCTTCTAGGTTCCCAATATGTTGGCAATGATTATAAGTTGATCTCATTAACTTGTTATCATAAATTAAGAGCTGGATCTAGCAACCCATCATGACCACCCAAATATTGTGAAGTCAGTGTGACCTTTTAGAACCTTTCAGCAACTAGCTTGTCGGTGTAATACGGTCCTTTCACCATATATCCCGAATAACGGATGAGCATGGTGCAGTGTCTACTCATGATCAATCCATATTAGTTCCTCGCAACTTATGATTAACCTTATGAATTTAGAGAAACAACTTTCTCTTAAATCCATTATGCTTTGGCCAAAGACTTAATCAAGTTAATCGTAGTCAAGAACAAACGAGATATGTCTCCAATATCACAGGGAGTGGTGAATCCTCTTTGGATCACTCATTCATCTTCGTATGGTTCATGTCATACCCAATAAAACCCTACCATAAGCATCCTTGTGTCTGGGACCCGTTTGTGATGAAATCTAAGTATGACACTCTCCATACAAGATGACATGGTATCACAAGTCTGAGGACTAATTTACACGACTGCTACTAAGAGAACATTATCATAGACACTAGAGTGATATATTACCAAATGAAGTCCTCTTGGCGGGCTATGTTCAGTGAACTTGTTCAATAGACAAGCACCTATATGTTATCCCAAGTATCCCATACTTCAACCTGTATGAGATCGGTTTCTTACTTTATAAGTAAGAAGGCTTAACATATACCAGTCTTTGAGCATTGTCAATGCCCCGTCTTGGCAATACGATGACCAGGAACAGTTTGAGGAACAAGGCTTTGATGCATAAGGATCTCATAATTATAACTCTTTATAATTCCTTTACCAGGCCATTATGTTCCACGGGCTTATCCGATTAGTACTTAATAACTCCTTATTATTGTACTAACATGAAGAAAAATCTTGTATCACTATAATCATAGTGAAGGGTATGCTTTATTGACTGTGTATCCCAAGCTCAATCTGATTGGCTCTAGGGCATACACCAACAGAGGTTAAGCTAACTAACATTGAAACAGATCGCCAGAGAAGAGAATACAAGGGCTGAATCACTGTCTAATCTCGTCTCCGCCATGGAAATCAAACAAAGGGGAAAGATTCTTCTCGAACATCGCCCCTCACCAAGCCACCAAGATGGGGAAGAGCTCTTTCAACTAACCGACGGCCAGAGTTGGTTAAACCCCATCACGAACTTCTTGAGAGAAGGAGCGCTACCGAGCGACCCAAAAGATCAGCTAAGGCTAAGAACAAGGGCTGCCAGATACACAGTAATAGGCGACGCCCTATACAAAAAGTCGTTCAGCTAGCCCCTGTTGAGATGCTTAGAACCAACGGAGGCCTACTGCATCCTCCGGGAAATCCATGAGGGAGTATGTGGAAATCACATGGGGGGCAGGTCACTAGCTTAGAAGACACTGAGGACAATGTTTTTACTGGCCAACAATGAAGAAGGATGCCATAGAGTTGGTCAAGAAATGTGACAAGTGCCAAAGGTTCGCCGTCGTCCCAAGGCAACCTGCAGAGTTGCTCAACCAACTGTCGAGCCCCTGGCCGTTCGCAATGTGGGTATAGATATCCTGGGGCCATTCCCGATTGTCATCGGCCAGAAAACATTTGTAGTTATCGCCTGCGAATACTTTACCAAGTGGGTAGAAGCGAAGGCCGTGCAACCATCACAGAAAGGGTGATTGAGAATTTCGTTTGGAAGTCTATGGTGCGCAAATATGGGGTTCCCAACACCGTTGTGGCAGACAATGGGGCACAGTTCCAAGGGGCAACTTGAAGAAGTTTTGTGAAAACTTCAAAATCCTACTGATTCACAGTTCAGTTAAACACCTCCAAACGAACGGACAAGTGGAGACGATGAACAAGAAAGTTCTCTAAGACCTGAAAAAAAAAAAAAAAAAAAAAAAAAGCTCGACGACGCCAAAGGGCATGGCTGGAAGAGATGCCCGGAATTTTGTGGACTATCAGAACTATGTCCCACTCGGGCACAGGCGAGACACCTTTCAACCTAATGTACGGGACGGAGGCTGTGACACCAGCCGAGATAGGCATCAACTCCCTCAGAATAACAAACTACGACCCTGCCTCGAATGATGAAGCACTCAGAGAAAACCTAGATCTCCTCGAAGAAACCAAAAGTGGGTTCAAGTAAAGCAGGCCACCAGATCACACAAGGTTGCCAGCTATTACAACTCAAAAGTGAAAGGCATGCAATTCCAGGTTAGCGACCTGGTCCTCAGAAACTGTAAAGCAAGCAGACCGTCGGGCGAACTGGGAAAGATGGCCCCAAACTGGAAGGGCCCTTACAAAGTAACAAAGAATATTGGCTTTGGAGCCTACGCGCTGGAACAAATGGATGGAAGCCCCGTACCAAGGACCTGGAATGCGATCCACTTGAAAAAATATTTCCCGTAAAGTGGTATGTAAAGTTGTATTTTCCTTCATGATAGTAATAATACAACTTGCATTTTGCAGGAAACATCAAATTACAAAACTCGCCCAATGGCCCCTAACTGGCCCATCCATGTGTTGCCTCTAACTGGCCCATCCATGCGTTCACCACGCGCGCTCGCCATAAGATGCCGTGCTACACGCCCAATGGCCTCTAACTGGCCCATCCATGTGTTCACCACGTGCGCTCGTCATAAGATGCTGTGCTACATGCCTATTAGCCTCTAACTGGCCCATCCATGTGTTCACCACGTGCACTCGCCATAAGACACCGTGCTACACGCCCAATGGCCTCTAACTAGCCCATCCATGTGTTCACCACGCTCGTTCGCCATAAGACGCTGTGATACACGCCCAATGGCCTCTAACTGGCTCATCCATGCGTTCACCATGGGCGCTCGCCATAAGACGCTGTGTGATACGCCTAATGGCCTCTAACTAGCCCAACCATGCACTCATATAGAGGTGCTTGCCATAAGACACCATGCCTTATACATTTATGTGGTTGACCCGCGACAGCCGAGGCCCCCAAAGTTTTCCCAACGAGGAGATAGAAAACTGAAGCTCAAACCGAAAAGCCCAAGAGCCTCCCCTACAACGGATGCCAAACAACTACCAAAAGAACAGCCCGCCAGCATAAAAAGAACAAGGGCTCGCCCACGAAACAGACACAACCAAAAATATAAATCGTAGTCAAGACAGTTCAGCAAGAAGGAGAATAAACAACACGAGAAAAATAAAGGAACTTCACAACTTTCATTCATGGTAAAAGATCAGTACAAGTTCCTAAGATCTACTTACAGGGCCCTCGACTACAAGGCCACTACCCGTCACAATTACATTATCATCCCTGCCATCTACAGCAGGAGGATCCCCAACATTATTCCCCCCAAAAGGATCGATAACAAAAGAGTCAGCAACAGTAGCAGATGGAAGCTGATCGGCCAGGGGAGTCGGGGGCACAGACCCATGTTGGGGCATTGCAGGAACAGTAGACACAGGGACCAACCATACCTCTCCCTCAGCTGCTCCAGAGAGGTCGCATCAGGACAGAAAGGATCAAAGCCTCAGGCGGAGTCCCGATGGTGGCAAAATCTATGCCCTTACAATCCAGGGGCTCACAAACCAGTTGAACCCTAGTAAGGGTGGTCACCCTGTACTGGCCAACCATACCAACAGCCACCTCAACCACCTCGTACTCTTTCTCCTCCAAGGCCTGCTCAAGCTTTGCCTTTTTTGCCTCTACAGTCTTGGCTACCTCGCCAACGACGGGTGACTCCCTCTTCTTGTCCGCCTCCAACAAACTCTACTTTAGGATGCTTATCTCTTTCTCTTTGGCAGAAATACGGTCTTCTGCCTTGGTGAGCTGACCCTGAGCAATAACGGTCTGGCGCTTAGCCTCCGCCACCTTTGCAGCACAGGCTTTCTTATTGAAGACCAACTTGTCCTCAACGGCTTTGGCCTTCTTATCGGTCTTTGTAGTTTTCTCCTTTTCAGCCTTTAACAGGGCCTCCAACTCTAAAATACGAGTGGCCGACGTCCCTTTCCACCTCACGAAGGTGGGTGTCTGCCTCTCCAACACGACTATAGATGGCCACACCAGCGGCCATACCCTAAGCTAAAAGAGAAAAAACGAAGTCAACTACCTCAACCAGTGCTAAGGACACAATCCACAAAATAACGCTCACCTCTACCATGTTGGCGAGCATGCCACGTTGAGCTGTCCGTAGCGAACACTCCTCCATGACCCTACTTCATGAGAAGGAAGATGATTACGAGTCCAATTGATGCACCCATCCACGTTGTCGAGCAGTGTGTCAATAGGCATGCGGCTGCGGTAATCACAAGGCGTGTAGGATCCTTGATGAGCACAACGAAAAATGCCCCTACGTGGCGAGGGTAAAGAACGCCCAGAACGCACCACAGCGTCATCCAAGGGAATGTGGGTCGAGGAGGCACCATCCCCGCCAGATGGGGCTGGGACAATGGGAAGTGTCTCATTACTCTTGGAAGAAGGGTCCACAACCTTCTTCGACTTCGGAAAAAGATCAACCGAGACATGTCCTTGCCTGCTGGGTCGAACCAAGGCCCGCCTGTTGCGTAGACGGAGTCAGACTTGCCTTCTGCTTCTTAGGACCGTCGTCGACCTTCTGCCTCTTCGGATCATGCTCGACCACTAAGTAATTTTTCTTCTTCTTCGTGGCGGGCTGTTTCTGGTCAACAAAAGCAGTTTGGTCCTTCCTCTGGTCCTAGTTCTTACTCTTCTCCCTCTCTGCCCTGCGAATCTTCTCAGCAATGGTAGCACTTGACATACCTGCACAAAAGGGAACAATCAAGATGAGAGCTCATCAAAGCCCTAACCAATGAAAGCAAGCAAAATATACCATCTCGCCAACAGGTCAAGAACAAACCCGTCACGGTAGAACTACCACACTCTACACAATCTTCACTGTCGGAGCTATCAGAACTATCAAAGCTCATAGAACTCCCCATGTCGAACACCACCTCATTGCCTTCGTCATCATCCAAATCTATCACTTCAATCGGTGAGCTATCAGCTATTGAATCATCACCATCCTCACTCTCACACGAACTCAGGGAGGGTGACAGTTCTATCACAGCGGGGGTAAACGCAAGAGGGGTTGGATCAGGAACCCAAGGCACCAGGGCGAGCATATGGCCAGACGCTTCAAGGCCGTTACCTTCGTAAGCATTGCCCTCTCCTGACACTTCAACAGCAATGACGGGAAGATCACCAGCCTTAGCCACTGGAGCTACGTTTACATCTTTCGAAGCCACCTCGCCTTGTGGGGCAGCACTTGCCACACCTGAAGGAACAACTTCTACCCCACCTCGACGAGAGGTGCCCGCCTTCTTACCTTTCTTCTTAACAGGCTCAATAAGACCTGTCAAGACCTTCGCCATATAGCCTGTACCACCTACGGGCCCGGTGTTACCTTCTGGAGGAGGAGCGAGGTTGGCGAACTTGGCCGCCACCTTATTTGGGCTAGTATTCTCCAAACAATACTTATAGATGAGGGTGTCCATCACGGTCTCCTCCCAATTGATTTTATGTCCTATGTAGTAGTCGAACTGATCCCTCTCTAAGTCGTCCATACCCACAATACTTTTCTGTGGATCCTTTGGGGGTGAGCACCACTTCAGGGAAAGCCCCATTCCCTTTCCAACTTCAACTCGACAGTAAAAAATTGTGACCTTTTGATGTGGTTGTTATTGGGAGCCTTTTCCACAACCACTCTATGAAGAGCACTCAGATAGCAGTAACCATAATTTTTCAGCTTCAACTGGTACAAGTTGCAAAAGGCGGCGTACATGTGAACCTCACCCCTCTTCTGACAGTTGAGGGAGTATGCCACCATGACAGGCCACAAAAACCCCGTCAGTTGAGCACCAGTGATCCCATACCCTTCGAGGTAAGTGGCGAAGAAAGGATTCAAGGGCAAGTGGAAGTGGAAGCCCCCTTTGAACATATGCTCAAAGAAGATTACATTCTTCCCATCATTTTCAATCTGGCTAGGACGTAGACCTTCGACGGGCACGTAAAACTCGTATCCGTAGTTGGGAATATAGATACCACGAGTCAACAACAACGCATCAATCTCCTTGCCAGTCATGGTGCAGGGGATATCATCATTCCACTCCACGCCATCATCGTCAGCAACTCTTCCTCTCCCCTCAGGAGCTATTTTGTCCACTTTCATAGCACCACCATCACCAACCCCAATGCCACCACTCGATTCAACACTGCCACCAGCAGCCACCCTGGCCTCTTCATCTATATCACGGTCAATCTCATCCAAAACCTCATCGATACTCTGACCATCGCCATAAGACATCCCCTCCAACGTCGCGGAACCGTCACTGTCACTCATCACCGTTTTGTAAAATCTTGACATCCACCAACACAACACCTAAACCATCGCAAACGAAAACAAAAATCAAAACAAAAGCAAGGAGACAGCACCGAAAGTACCTCAGCAGCCTCGAAATAACCTCGTCGGAATACGTCAACAGCAAATCGAAAAGCGACGCAAGCAAATCGGAGCACAAAACACGCTCAGAAGACAAACCGACAACACTTCGACAGCAAAACCAGAGAAACTGAACTCGAACCCAACCAACTCCCCTATTTATAGCAGGGAACAGGCAAAAAGACGCTCTAGGAGCTGCCCACCCCACCACCTGATGATCGACACGTGGCCATACCTCAAACAGCACCCTCAGCCATTAAGGCTGCCATAAAAACGGGCACATCAAACGTCGCGTCGTACCAACCAAAGGACAACAATAAAGTTCAGAACACCTCCTCGCCCGAACTAAAAGGATGCCCAAACATCTTCGACACACCATCACTCGCCACCTTATGGAGCCCGCCATGACATTTTCCAAGACAATTGTAGGCTCGTCGACGGTCATTTTATAACCTCCACCTCGCCTAGGGGGCAATTGTTAGACCCACTAAGACCTAGGCTCGCCAGGCGTCTTAGCCTCAACCACACGCACGCCCAAAAAAGTTGGCCTAGAACCAAGGCCCAATCCAACAGGCCCAACGACTATCGGAGGCTAAGGCCCCGGGACACGTGGTCGCCTCCCCCTCTACCAGCGGTCGCATCACCAATCACCTCAACGCCCATCTAGGGCAGTGCAGGGCATTAAATACCGCATGCCGCAGCCTCTCCTCGACGGGCATTAAATGCGGTCGTCTCCTCGACAAGGCCCTCGAGGCCGCTTGCTCCCAATGTCCAACCAAGGTCGAACACGTGGAACCAACAGGTCGCCCGAACAGGTATATATAGCCCTCTCGGGAACTGCTCAAGGGTAATCTCTCTCTATCCCTGTCTTCCTCAGACCTCCTTCTCCAAACACTGACTTAAATATCGGAGCGTGTCCCGGAGCTCTACCTCCGGTGCCCTCTAACCCTCTTCCCTTGCTCGTAGGATCTCAGACTACCAAGAGTACCACCTCAACACAAATATACATCAACAAGCGATTTTAAGTTTGAATTTTTTAAAACAAATTTTCAATTTCGAATTCATTTAAAAAAAAAAAAAAAACCGCATAAAAAACGAAGAAAAAGAGCAGCCGTAAAAAATAGCAGTGAGCAGAAGCATAAACGAGGGATGGAAGGTGAGGAATTCGCAGTGGGTTGCAACCTTTCAATCAAGACAACTTTCGGCGATGAATTCGAAGGCCAAATCATCAGTTTCGACCGCGTCTCCAACATCCTCGTACTTCAAGAGGGTGGTTCGAAATCCGGACCCAGAAGGAACATTCGGCTGCTAAAGGCTAATTACATTAAAGAATTCTCTTTATTGCGTCAAGATGAAGATCCATTTGATGTCAAGAAATGTCTTTTAGACCTTACTAGTCTTCAGGCGAGCGAAGATTCTGCTATTAGGTAATTGATTTATTTTATCCTTAAATTTTCAAAAAGCCCATATACTAGGATTTTGTCTTACGGAATTTCGGTGATGTGATGTGATTTTTTTTTTTTCTTTTCTTTTTTGGTTTTTGCAGGCAAGCAGAGGCGGATTCTGAGAGGTTTGGAGTTGGAGTTACCAGTGAGGCACAGAGTCTTTTTGATGCTTTGTCTAAAACGTATGTTCATTTCTTCTTCTTCTTCTCTTCTTTTTTCATAGTAATCACTAATAGAATTATCTATGTCCATTTTGTGAATTTAAGACCCAATTTGGCTACTTTACGACATTTTTAAGGGGTTATTATTGTTATTTATTATAGTTTTTTTTTTTTTATAAGTATGCAGATAGCAAATTGACTGTATATTGTTTTAGGTCCGTATCTTACATTTTTATGGGCCTCTTGAAAGCGTAAAATTGGCTACTTGTTAGGCATAAAGGTTGTCCTGTTAAAGATGAAGGTTGGAATGAGCAGGGAGACAAAAAAATGGTCGAAATTGTGCGACAGGAGTGTAGAAAGAGAATAACTCTCGACTGAGGATAAAAGCAAAGGTGAAGGCTTTTTAATGCAGGATGGTAGAAATGAGACATGCATTTGTTGTGCTTACTATGTGATAATCTGCCACACCATATTAGTATTTTCTTGCAGAAATGATAAATGTTATTCTTAGGAAAAGTATGGTGTTAAGTGCCTCGAGGAAGTGAGGTGAATGCTAATAGGTTATGATGTAGCGACTTCACGGTTCATATGTTGTAACTAAAGGGAGTTTTTGTATATTTGACATCGAAATGAATGAAGGAAACAACAATAGTTAAATAAGGCTTTGTACTTTTAATAATTTGTTGAATGTTATTAAGATGAATAACTAAGATGGTGCTAAAATTGTTATAAATGTTTAGTGCATCTTAGCTAGTTCAGGAGGGTTGGGAAAGGAACGCATAAGGGAGAAATATAGAGGGAAGGACCCTGGGGTAGGTCAAGAGTATCAGGAGCATGAATATTTTTTTAGATCTTGCCCTAACCATAACCATAACCCAAAGCCTTGATAGTTGTTAACCTTTGATAATTACAAAACCTTCAGAATTTGTATTCTAAATGAGCAAGGATTGTGTAAGTATAAAAAATGTGTCCAAATGACCTGGGTTCAGTGTTATCTGCTTTTCTTCCTTTTTCCCGTGACATATGAGGATGATCTGGGAAGTGGACGTATCTGCTTCCCCCCCCCACCCCAAATTGCAGTATTTAAGATTCATTCTCAATCTTTGTTTATGGACTAAATTTGTGAGGGACTAATTATTGTCTCTATGATGAAAGCTTACAAATTTTACATTAAAGCCAATGCATATGATCAGGCTTCCTGTGCGCTGGGACGGGACTGTCATTGTTGTAATGAATGAGGTGCGTGTGAGCAGTCCGTATCTCCCAGAGTCTGTTAGTGGAGGAACTCCGGCAGCCAAAGAACGGGTGAAGAAAGTGGTAAGACACTCAAGTCAAAGGGTCTTTTTGCTGGTAATATCATTAGTTTAGCATTTATTTATGGGTTAATTTTCTTTTTCAGCTGGAGTTTGAAAGGAAGAGGATGCAAACGCGTGGTACTAGTCAGTGATGAATGAACTCACATTTGTGTTGTCCAAAGGTCAGAGAAACCAAAAAATGTGCTATGATTAGTATATTGTGGTGGTTATCTGACCTCAAATTTTCTTTCTTTAATTTATTGAAAGAATTTAAACAAATACATGATACTGAATTGTTAGTTCTAATATCATGCTACCTCTACCTTTTTTAGATGGGCTTGTTGGTCATGAAGCCAGTACAAGTAGGGGCAAGTTGGTTATTGTTTTGATTTATTAGCAATTTTGCTTTATTATCTATTTCCAACTGCTCTTAGATACATATGCCAGGCTTGTCATAACATTTCTCTTTGTGAAAGGGAATAGGAGGAATTTGATTGATAATTATTATTAAATATTTCCATTCAAAGTGTTTTGAAATTATCTTTCTCAAATTTATACCATAGTTAGTGCCTACATTAGCATTTGCCAATAAGGGTGGACTACATAATACATGCAGCCACATTGAAATCTGATAAAGGATAAGCTGTGGAAAATTTACAGCATGCTTCTATTTGTTTACTATTAACAATATCCGCACTTCACATTGCTCAAGCATTTAGCCATGTTACTATTCTCGAATCCGTACTTGATTGTTTTTATCTTTTGTTCCCCTTTCCAATGCTCTAAGTGGTTCGGACAGAATCTTTCTATGGTAAAAGAATCAAGGCTTCAAAGTAAGCCAAATGAAACCGAAACCCAGAAAGTCTGGGTATTTCAGTGATGGTTTCTAAACTTTGGGCTTTCCAAACTTAGGATTATTACTATCTTTTTGACTCAAACACAATTCTAAACTATAGTATTACATGTGAACTTTGAATTGGTGCTGGTTTCACCTGTGGGTTCAATATATTATGCTAGATTCAAGAGCTCAAAGTAGATCAAATGATCATAAAAATTTGAAATTTCAGAATTTTAAAAATTTCATTTTTAATTATTTAAAAAAATTATTTTTGCTCATTAACTGATTTGTTTTGCTATAAAAAGTAGAAATTTTGATTATTTGAGTTTTATTTATTTTTGCGTGAATAAATATATTTTTCAGTCGATTACCTTTATGTTGGTATGTGTCCGAAATTTTTGTTTTTTTAGAGAAATTCAAAAAACTAAAATTTCAACCAAATTTAAGTTTTTTTTTTTTCATCGTAAAGCATGTTTGTCACTGATTTTATGTTTTAGTCTTGAATTTTTACTTTTTACCTATTTTTAGAATTTTTTTTAAAAAAAAAAATAAAAAAAGGAAATCACCTTATTATTGAAAAATATTTCCACTTAGCTTTGTTATCATCTGAGAAGTTGTGACTCACACCTTAACATCATGTTTGGTTGGCCTGCATAGCTAATCAATGCAGACCTTATTTCATTTTTCATGACTATTCAGCCATTTGGTTCGGTGTAATGCAAGGAATAGTCATTCTACAGAATTGGCTATTTTTCAAAATTATGGAATAGCCATTCACAGGTCTTACCTCTGAATGAGTATTCGGTGCAATGTGAAATAATCCAAAATTTGTTGTCAATTTTGCCCATAAACATAAAATCATAGTAAAAAGAAAAAAATGAGTAATTTTTTTTTTCAACACAAAAACCATAAGCACAGCAAAACAAAGAGAAAAAACTTGGGAAAATGGAGGAGTGAGAAACTTTCTCTCTTTTTATGTCAGACTATTTATAGAGAGATTTGGGGCTTTAAATTTGAAGAGAAGGAAGAGAATATAAAGAGGATGAACATATCAAAAAATGGAGGCAGTTGGAGTGGCAGAAGACATTCGAAAATACGGTGGAAGTCTCGGTATAACTTTATAGATCTAGGTTTTTCAGAAGATTTTTAGGGAAAACTAAGTGGAAAAGATGAAGGAGGAGATCTAGAGGAAGCTTTGGATGAAATTTGGAAAATTTCTGGATAAAACGGCGGCGACAGACAACGGCGATATGCGGTCGATGGTCGAAAACTGAAAATCATGGTGGTTTCTGGAAAAATAAGATGAAGAGGTTGAAGTTGAGGAGAGAGAGAGAGAGAGAGAGTTAGGCAGAGAAAGCTTGGGAGGAAATGAGGAGAGAAAAATTATACTATTTATAGGAAAAAGAAAATAATAAAAGATTATTTTATTTATATTTTAAATATGTTTTAAATATTATTAAAGTTTAAAAAATTATTAAAATAATATTCATTAAAATATTTTTAAATATGATATTTGCAATATTATTTTTAACTTGATTTTTATATTTAAGTATAGTTTTTATTATATTATTAAATATAAAGTATTATTTATAAATATATTTTCAAATATAACAAATTAAAATTTATTTATAATTATATATTAAAATATAATATATTAAATATTTTACTAAATATTATTTTTGGATATATTAATAATATTTTATAATAGATAAAAAATAAGTATAATTTTAATAAATCAAATATTATTATTTAATTGAAAGATAAAATAATATTTTTATATCTATTCCTTATATATTTCTTAATATCATTTTAATCAACCAAACAATGTAATGGTATTCATCATCTATTTCATTCAATGAACCAAATTAAGTAGTACATATTATTCTTCTATTCCATTCTCACCGAATATTTATATCATCTCCTTCTATTCCATTCAACGAATCATACATAACATAAGGGTTTTAGAATGAATACTGGAATGTTTTGGTAATTTAGTAGCTTTGGTAATTTAGTAGCTTTGGTTCAAATTTTGAGTATTTTCGAATTAATAGGTTTAAGAGGATTTGAGTATTTTGTTTTTTAATTTTGGTTTTAGTAGGTTCAAGTAAGTGGCTTGATATACATCGGTGTTTTCACATACTAAAAATCAGTCTTCTTGTGAGTTTATATTTTTGTATAATATGTATAATATTTTGTCTCTTGATTTATAAATCGGATTAAGTATGCAAAATAATTTATGTATGATCTTTTTGTTTCAAATTTGGAATATGATTTTGTCCGGTATATAATTTCTTTGTCTTATAATTTTGTTCATTATATAATCTTTGTGATTGCAATTTATTGTATAAAAGATTTTGAATTTAATAAATGAAGTTGGTTTTATACAATAAGTGTTTTATGAAAAATGCATAATTAATAATTCTGTATCTTTTGGGTAATCAAAAAATAAAATTTTGTTTTAGCTCTTAGTATAGTTATGTTCTGATATTGTCAATGAAGATTTTGGTTATGTCGATATGTACCTTGTAACTTAGAAATCGATTGCATCATGTCACCGATTTCAGAATAGTAATTTTATCCTGTTCATTTCAATTATTCGGTTGTTTCTGTTACACTTCTAAGTCACTGCCAATGTGGGTTAATTATGAATTTTATTCTGATTTTGATTTATGTCACAAGGGTTAATTGTGGTCATGACATTTACGGGACTTATGAATTTATGATTTTGTGAAATTCTGTTTGTTCGTGATCTGATAATTTGATTTTGTGACATATATATTTATGATTAAAAGATTACCCACTGTTTTTTGAATCATAAATATTGATAATTTTAACTTAAATATTTTGAAATATGCTTAATCCACTTGAAGGGTGTTGATTACTTGTTGATTCGTTGTACTGATTCCTTTAGTTTTTTGTTTTTTTTTTCTTTTTCAATTTATTTGTATCTTTGAAGGTTTAGGTGCTGTTTGATAAACTAAAAAAAGTAAGTGCTGTAAATTAAATATTGAATTTTTAAGCATTGAATTTATATTATAAAAACTGTTCAGTATATTATTGAAAATTTAATACTGAATATAATTATATTGTTTAATAATTGTAAATGTTGAATTTTGAAAATTATTAATTTTACAATTTTAATCTTATTAACATAGTATTTTGGATAGTTTTGGATAAAAATTAAAAGAGGTAATTTAAATATCTCATTTTTTGTAACAAAAAAATAATAATTTAGTTCAAATATAAATTTTTTAAAAGTTAAATTGACTTAACATATTTTGCATTAAGTGATAAGTAGTTTTCTAACTACTTATCTCATTCAACATTTTTTTGTTGAAAATTTTATATTAAGTAAAATTTAATATGAATTATCAAACACATTAAAAAAATTAAATATTTTTTTTCAATACATTAAGATTTTTATACTTTATCAAACATACCCTTAGATTTGATGATAGGTTGGATTTGCAAGATTTGTATTTGTCTTTGCTTAGGTATAGCTTTTGAAGTGACTATTTTGATATTGGCTTTAAAAGATTTGTTAGTAGAAATTTTAGTATATTTGATCAAGTAGTAAAGTATGTTTTTCCCGGCTGTTTTATTCAAATATTGTTTTTTTATGATCGATTTTGTAGACACCTAATTTTGTCTGGGCTTTCTAAATAAGGTAAGTTCTTCCTTCAACTTCCAAAATGCAAAGAATCTCCTTTTATTCCACATATGGGTCTCCAAGACTTTGATTCGGAAGTCAATACGGAAAAGTCAACTCGGAAAAAATAACTCCGAAAAAGTCAATCTCAAAAAGTCAACCACTAAAAAAGTCAACTTTCAGGGAAAATCAAGATTCGAAAATGATTTGAACAATGGTGAAGGAATTTTGATAATCAGAGATCTACAATTGAAGATAGAGAGGTCAAAAGACAATTTGCCAAATTCAGTGTAGGAGAAAAGCATGAAATTTTCAAATTTAGAGAAAAGTACGTAAACGATTAAATTGGACAAAATTGAAAGTTCAGAATGGAATAAGATCAATAAATAAGGATATTGGAAGGTCCAATTTTGAAGCGGAGTTGAAACATGAAATTATCACCCTTATATTAGGCCATTAGCTATCCATAATTACAGCTGTTCAAGAATTATGTTGACACTCTCCCTCTTCATGCATTGGCCCATGTGGCTTATTTGCAAAGGCTTGATCAAAGAATCCCTAACTAACTCTTCATTTTTGACCTCTTGATTAAAAAAAAATCAGAATCCTCCTTCCCCTACTTGGGCCTTGGCCGGCCAGCACTCCCTCTTCCAGCCCAAGTTTGATTTTTTTGAAAGGCAAGAAAAGCCCTTTTCGATTTCTTGGGTAAAATGACCTTTTTGCCCTCCGGATACAAATAAATGGCAAACAGACTCCAAATTCAAATTTTATTTTTTCAATACTTTCAAAATAATAAAAAATTGAATTTTGTATGTTTTCAAAATTTTCTGAGTCCGTTTGCTATTTATTTGGATTTTTTTCTTCCAAAATTACCCTTTTATGCCCCAACATTTTACCATTTTTTAAACGAGCTCCAAATCAAGATTTTTCTTCACCAATCTCTTCCAAATAATTTAAAAGTGTGATCTGGAAGTTTTCATAATTTTTGGAACTCATTTGGTATTTTTTTCAGGATTTATCTGCTTGAATTACTACAAAAGGGGCCCGGGATTTGGCCATTTTGCAAACGAACTCTGAATCAATATTTTCTTTCAGAAATCTCTTCCAAATAATTTAAAAATGATATTTGCAAATTTTCAGAATTTTTGGAGTCCATTTGCTATTTTTTCGGGATTTATCTTCTTGAATTACTACATAGGAGACCCGGGATTTGGCCATTTTGCAAACGAACTCCGAATCAAGATTTTTCTTCGCCAATATCTTCCAAATAATTTAAGAATGAGATTTGCAAATTTTCAGAATCTTTGGAGTTCATTTGCTATTTTTTCCAAATTTTCCAATTTTGCCTTTTTGCCTCCAAAACCCGGTTTTGCTCAAAACAAGTTTGATTTTCAGATTTTCTTCAAACTGAGCCTTGGGCTATCTTTTTTTAATCACTCCTCATCCATTAGGGGCTTTAGTCCTCCCGAATCGGGCCATTTCTTGTAATTCTTTCCAATTTCACTGAAATCCACCAAAAACCCTAATTATCAGTTTTCTCCCGGATTGACTTTTCTTTTAGTTTTTCTTTCAAATGGCTTCTCCATTACCCGTAGTTAGTGCTTATATTTCATTTGGAACCTTCAATTTTGACCAATTCGATCGTTTAAGCACTTTTCCCTAAATTTCTCGGATTAGGGTTTTAATTCTACTGAATCTCCATAACCCAACTTCCAAACTCCAAATCTTTCGATGTAGACCTCGGATTATCAAAATTCTGTCGCCATTTTTCATTTTAATTCCTAACACACCATCATTTATTCTACTATTATACTATGGTGCTTGCTTGCTAGCTGCCACTCCCGCAAATGTTATTTCCTGCTATTTACACAGAAACAATTCCTTTTACACTTGCATAATTCCTAGCCTGCCTGACAACGAAATGGTGCCTTACTTGGTGCTCACTAGTAGAACCCACAAAAAGGGTATGCTGCCCTATAATGACTTCAAATCTTGATTTTGAAAGTGCATTGACTTTTTCAGTAGTTAACTTTTTTGGGGTTGACTTTTTCGAGGTTGACTTTTTTTTGAGGTTGACTTTTTTGAGTTTGACTTTTTATGCTCGCCCTTTTAAACTAAGTCTCGAAGTACCACCTGCAGGATGAAAAAAGTCTTTTTACATTCTAAAACATCAATTTAGGAAGAAAATATACCTGTTTTAGTAGTCCAGACAAAATTAGGTGTGTACAGCTGCCCCTCTTTGGCTATTGCTGAGAATCAGGAATCAGGCAAAGATAAACGAACACTAATTTTGTACGGTTAGTGAAATCACATGTGAAGGAAAAGGAAAGGGGTTTCTTTTTTCATTTTTCATTTTTTCATTTTTTTAATTTTTTTTTTGAAAAAGCTGTAAATTGAAGATTTTGTCTTTAAATTGAATTCCCTGACTAATCAAGGCTCGACCCATCTTAAGGAAACGAGTTCGATTTCAAAAGAAAAAATTATGCCCGAAGGTCTTAAGAATAGTGCCCGAAGGTCTTTAAAAGTGGTGGCCGAAGGTCTTTAAAAATGGTGCCCGAAGGTCTTTAAAATGGTCCCGAAAGTCTTTAAAAATGGTGCCCAAAGATCTTTAAAACTGTGCCCGAAGGTCCTTAAAAAAAGGTGCCCGAAGGTCTTTAAAAATGGTGCCCGAAGGTCTTTAAACATGGTGCTCGAAGGTCTTTAAAACTATGCCCAAAGGTCTTTCAAAAAGGTGCCCCAAGATCTTTAAAATAGTGCCCAAAGGTCTTTAAAATGGTGCCCGAAGGCCTTACCCGTAATTAAAATACCTTGACGACGGTCTCAAGGCTCGACTCATTTGATAAAACAGAATGAATTCGATTTAAAACAAAAGGAAATACTAAGAATGATTCTCAGTTTGGTTCATTTGGAAAAAATAAATTTAACTTAAAAATGAAAATAAAAATGAAAATGAAAGGAACATATCTCGACGGCGGTCTTGGAGCTTGACTCGTTTAAGAAGCAAAACAAGTTCGATTTGGGGAAGTCCAAGTTTTCCTGATTTCTGCACTGTTAGCTAAATGCAATAATGAGAATGACATGCTTTGCAAATGCTTGTATGTTTCCTAAGAATGAATGCAATCAAATGATTGTGTCATGATTTCTAATCCATGGTTTCTTTGAGATTCACAGATTATCCGACTTCATGACAGAGTCTTCAATTTGTTCTTTAATGCCCTACTCAAGATAACTTGTCAAACAGTCTCAGTTTCTGGCTTTCACTGAAATTCACAGATTTTTTGACTTCGTGATGGAGTTTCCACCACGTTCACTGTTTTCTTTTCTTGGTGAACTTTCCAAACCTTTCCCAAGATTTAAATCTATTCCTTAGTAATACTTTGAAATCCTTTTATTTAAAGATTTTTATTGCTAATCATCATCAATTTAATAACAATCATAATGCTTCTCAAAATGTATGAAAGAAAATATGAATCAAGCAAAAATTGTCATGAAAAGGATAACTAAAATTTATTGCAAGAAATGTTTTAAAATAGTAAAAATAAATATCCAGGATATAAGAAACAAATGTAAGGTTATAAGTTGTAGATGCCCCGGATGCGGAATATCTTAGACCTCTCCTTTTCAAACCATCTGAAATTTCTCTTGAACAAGCAATTTGCTTGGGTAACCTCTCGGCTTCCATAGTTACATCAGACTGAGTTGTTCCCCTTTCCTCTGATTGTCAGATACTTTCTCCCCCTTTACACGGAGCATTGATTCGAACTTTTAATCAGTACTTGAGCCGTCTTTTGCGGGTTTTCAACTCAAATGTCCTACATTCGGTATTAAGTTGCCCTTTGCGGGTTTTCGGCTTAAACCTCTCATTTTACATTCTTTTTTCATTTCCATTTTTTTTTTGTATTCTACCATGCATCTAAGAATTCTAAATGTTTCCAAGGTAAAAATATCAATTCGAAAGATGGGATGAATTATGAGAATAACCTTTCAAATTAAATATCCATGCTTGATCAAAATGGGCTTTTAAAGCACGTAATGTAGGCCAAGGTTTAGGTTTAAAAAGAAAAGATAAAATAGGCCCAAATTGTATTTAAGGGTGATTGGATCAAGGATCATTTCCTGATGAGAACTCATTCTTGAAACATTTGTCCATTTTTTGACTTTCTTTTTTTTTTTTTTTTTTGCTTAGTTGGCTTTCATTTGCCATATTTTTCGATGGCTTTCTTTTTTCCATGATTTTTTGATTATTTTTTCTCGCTTTTGCCCTCCAGTGTAGAGGGTGATCCTTGATCAAGGTTTAAAGAAAGAAATAATTCCTAAGGCTCAAAGGGGTGACTAAGGATAATTTCTTCTTAGTGAAAGGAATATGAAAGATGGCCATTCATCATATCAAGCATGAATATTTTCTTTGAAAAACCATTCACAGGGGAAATAGATATATAGAAGTTCTATTTTTACACTTGGAATTCGAATTTTCATGTGCACAGCATCACACATTTTTTCTTTTTTTTTTAAGCATAATACTTCTTTAGTTCATCAGCATTCACGGATTTCTGAAATCCTCCTCGTCCATTCTACTTAAAATCAATGCTCCTCCAGAAAAAGCTCTTTTACCACCACATAGGGTCCTTCCCAATTCGGAGCCCATTTCCCTCTCGGGTCCTTCACTATAGGGAGAATTTTTCTTAGTACCAACTCCCCCTCTCGGAACTGTCTAGGACGAACCTTCTTGTTGTGGGCTCGAATCATCATTTTCTGATACAATTGCCCGTGACAAATTGCTTTCAATCTTTTCTCCTTGATGAGATTTAGCTGTTCATAACGAGCTCTAACCCATTCTGCTTCCTCTAGGCCAACTTCCATCAAAACCCGAAGTGAAGGGATCTCAACTTCAATAGGTAGCACTGCTTCCATCCCGTATAACAAAGAAAACGGTGTTGCCCCTGTAGATGTGCGAACCGAAGTATGATATACATGAAGAGCAAAAGGCAAGATCTCATGCCAATCTTTGTATACATTGGTCATCTTCTCAACAATCTTCTTGATGTCCTTGTTAGCTGCTTCTACTACGCCATTCATCTTCGGACGGTAAGGTGTCGAATTATGATGTGTGATCTTGAATTGAGTACATACTTCTCTCATTATCTTGTTGTTCAAATTGAGAGCATTATCTGAAATAATTCTTGCTGGCAACCCATAACGGCATATGATTTCTTTCTTAACGAATTTGCATACCATCGACTTTGTTACATTCACATAGGAAGCAGCTTCTACCCACTTTGTGAAATAATCTATGTCCACCAAGATGAAACGATGTCCATTTGAAGCTTTCGGGGTAATAGGCCCGATCATATCCATTCCCCATATTGAAAAGGGCCATGGTGCAGTCATGACATGTAATGGCGATGGCGACACATGAATATTATCTGTATATATCTGGCATTTATGGCACTTCCGAGAATAACTAATGCAATCTCCTTCCATCGTCAACCAATAGTAACCTGCCCTCATAACCTGTTTAGCAAGCATGTGACCATTAGCATGAGTGGCACATATCCCTTCATGGACCTCTTCTATAATTCTCCGAGCTTCAGCAGATCCGACACATCTCAACAAGACTTGGTCTTTTCCTTTCTTGTAGAGAATCTCACTATCTAGAACAAAACCCATGGCTAGCCTTCTCAGAGTCCTCTTGTCATTCTCTGTTGCTTGTTCTGGATACTGTTGACTCTTGATGTACTGCAAGATGTCGTTATACCAAGGAAGGCCATCTGCTTCTTCTTCAATACTTAGACAGTGGGCAGGAGACTCATATATACTCATCTTTATTGGTACAACTTCAGCCCCTTCATTCACTTTAAACATGGATGACAAAGTAGACAGAGCATCTTCCATCCGATTTTCTTCTCGAGGAAAGTAATTGAAATTCACTTCTTCAAACTCCTCCAATAAACTCAATATGAGTTTTGGGTATCAAATTAGCTTGGTATCTCGGGTTTCCCATTCTCTTCGTAGCTAGTAAATCACTAAGGCTGAGTCTCCGAAAACTTTCAATACTTTGATCTTTCTGTCCACTGCAGCACGAAGGCCCATAGTACATGCTTCATACTCGGCAGTATTGTTTGTACAATCAAAATCCAGTGTAGCAGTGAAAGGATAGTAATTTTCTTCTGGGGATATAAGGACTACACCGATTTCGTGTCCCATGGCATTAGATGCGCATCAAAGTACATTTTCCATACTTTCTTCTTTAGGGGAATCTCATCTGCTTGCGACACATACATCAAATCTTCATCCGGAAAGTCAAAGTTCAATGGCTCATAATCTTCCACTGCCCGACTTGCTAAGAATTCAGCCACTGCACTACCCTTGATAGCTTTTTGACTTACATATACAATGTCTACTCTGACAAAAAAACCTGCCATCTTGCCGTCCTCCCTGAAAAAGAAGGTGCTTCCATTATGTACTTGACTGGATCCAGCTTGGCAATCAACCACGTTGTGTGGTACAACATGTACTTTCTGAGTCTTCGAGCAGTCCAAGCTAAAGCACAACACAACTTTTCTACCGACGAATATTTCAACTCATAATCTGTGAACTTCTTGCTGAGGTAGTAAACTGCATGTTGATGATATGATCTCTCAAATACTGATAAATACAGTATTATTGGTTTATCCGGAACTGGTGGCATTAGTACTGGTGGGTTGGATAGATAATGTTTAACCTTTTCAAATGCAATCGACAACCTTTATCCCATTCTCCTGGATCACGTTTTCGAAGTAACTTAAATATTGGATCACAATTGTCGGTTAATTGAGAAATAAACCGAGCAATGTAATTCAATCTCCCCAGAAAGCCTCTTACTTCCTTTTGAGTACGAGGTGGTGGTAAATTCTGAATAGCCTTCACTTTATCTGGGCCAATCTCAATTCCTCTTTTGCTGACGACAAAACCCAACAATTTTCCCGAGGTGACTCCAAAAGTGCATTTTTCCGAATTTAGATGGAGTCTAAACTTCTTTAGTCGTTCAAAGAGTTTCTTAAGATTTACAATATGCTCATCTTCTCCTTGTGACTTTGCAATCATATCATCAACATAGACCTCAATTCCCTTATGGATCATATCATGAAACAAGGTCACCATGGCTCTCTAATATGTTGCCCCAGCATTCTTCAACCCAAATGGCATTAACTTGTAACAGAAGGTTCCCCCATTGTAAATAATGTGGTTTTCTCCATATCTTCCGGTGCCATCTTGATCTGATTGTATCCTGAGAATCCGTCCATGAAAGAAAATAAAGAACTTTTCGTCGTATTATCCACTAGAGTATCAATATGGGACAAAGGGAAATTATCTTTAGGGCTGGCCTTGTTCAAATCTCGGTAATCAACATACATCTGCACTTTGCCATCCTTCTTTGGTACTGGAACAATATTTGCCACCCATTCTGGATATTTTGCCACCTCTAAGAATCCAGCATCAAATTGCTTCTTCACCTCCTCTTTTATCTTTAATGGCATGTCTGGCCTCATTCTTCTCAACTTTTGCTGAATTGGCTTGCATTCTGGCCTTAAAGGGAGCTTATGAACCACAATATTCGGATCCAACCCCGGTATGTCTTGGTAAGACCATGCAAATACATCCACATATTCCTGGAGCAAGGCTATCAATTCACCCTTTATTGATAATGACAATGAAGTCCCGATTTTGACTTCCTTTATCTCTTCACCATCTCCTAGATTTATCATTTCCAATAATTCCTTATGAGGAAGTACTTGTTTCTCCTCTTGTTCTATTTTCCTTAATAGATCCGGAGGTAGACCATAATCCTCAGTATCTTTGTTAGCCTCAAAATCACCCATGCCAATGGGTCTTTCAAAATCAATTTCAGAATTACTGACAGGAAGGTCCTCATATTCCATACCCATGCACCTGTAAATAGGTGGAGAAGAAACAATATAGGAAAAAATATATAATGAAAACAAAATAAATAACAAAAATGAAAGAATATGGACACATCAATATGGATAAAATGCATTGTGCTTGTTATTTATTGAATTAAAATGTTTAAACAAAAAGCCCATTATAGAAAAAACTCTTAATATCTCTGGGTAAAGATAATTAAGATTGCTTTTTTTAAAAGTATTACGTTGGAATAGACTTAAAAACTATGGGCAACTCAGTCGCACTCCAATTGGTTAGTCTATATCCTAGTGGACAAGGTCGCACCATCCAGTTCGCACTATCACTTTTCATCCCTTTTTTCCCGATCATGCAAATCACTATATCCTGAATCTGCCCCCCTTTATTCACATGAAATTTTTCAAAAGCTTGCTTGATCATTATGAGTACATCTTCTGAATTCTTTTCTCCGAATAGAAAACCAGCAGAGCGAAAGTTGTGAAGGATTGGTGGGAAAGTCATGGGTTCCAATTCAATATCCATACCTGTGAGACGGGCCATTCTTCTTTGTCTATTCTTCCAACCTGTTTCCTCCTCTCATGGGCCTTCGAAAGATACCCTAAGCCAAACCAGTCTTTCTTTCCCGCTGCTTCCATTACTCGAGCCATCCCTTGAAGATATTTCCCCAAACCTTTTCCAGCCCTGTAGCCTTTTCCCACTGTGGTTCTTACTCCCAGCCTTGTGTTCTTGGACAACTTTGGCTTTGGAATTCTTCATCCTTCAGCGACGAAAACTGCATTTTCAAATTCCAGAGACCGAAAAAAACATTCTACGGTTTCTTCATTGGGTTCAGCATAAGGAGATTCAGTAGATGCGGAGGCTATTATGTCTTCTTCTCCTGATACAGTGATCAAACGAACCTCCATCACAAATTTTAGCTTTTAGTGGAGAGACGAAGGTACAGCCCCTGTTGAATGTATCCATGGCTTTCCCAACAAACAATTATAAGATGGATTAATATCCATGACCTCGAAATTCACCGTATAAGTACATGAGCCTATCTCTAGAGGAACCTCAATAGTTCCCATTACCTCTCTCCTTGTACCATCGAAAGCCCTGACTACTGTGCAACTCGGTATCATATAAGATATATCCACTGGCAACTTAGACAAGGTTGCTAAGGGCATTACATTTAATGAAGAACCATTGTCCAGAAGCACCCTTGGTAGTATATGCCCCTTGCAGGTAGTTGTTATGTGAAGAGCCTTTGCGGACCCAATACCATTAGGCGGTATTTCATCATAACTGAAAAATATATGGTTGTTCGCTGCGATGTTTCCCACCAGCCTGTCTAGCTTTTCTACTGATATGTTGTTAGCCACGTATGCCTGATTCAACACTCTTAACAGGGCATTTCTGTGTGGCTCTGAATTCAAAAGCAAAGATAAGATTGAAATTCTAGTTGGTTGATGTTGCAGTTGTTCAACCACGCTATACTCACTGTGCATTATGAAATTTAAGAACTCGCAGGCTTTTTTCTCATTTACCGGTTCTTTTATTCTGTTGACCGGGGCTGATTCCCTCTTTGCTTCTTTTGACAAATCCATCTCAATATGTATTGGCTCAACTACTTTCTTCCTTTTGTCTGCTCTTTTATCTTTCCCTGTTAACTCCTGCTCAGCAACCTCAGGAGCATAACACCTTCCACTTCGGGTTAAATGCCCCACGCCTCTGATATCTTGCTGACTCGAAGACCCAGGCATAACCATACTGCAGTCGTATTTCCATGGTGCAGCTTTGTTTTTCTTGTATGAAAAGGAAACAGGCAAGTCAATGATTAACTTAGGTGCACTTTCCTCAATGACTGGCGTAACTTTCTCCTCTGGTTTATCGTAATAGATGATCAAGGGTCTTCCTATCCCGTAGCCACCTGCATTCTCAATAACTTCTGTTTCTTCCTCTATCTCTTCATAGAACTGGGCCTCTCCATTATCCATCATCCTTTGGACTTTAACCAAAAAGTCTCCACAGTCCTGTATGACATGATCTCCACACTTTTGGAATGGCCACCAATTCTGCACCCTCTTTGCAACCATCTTTAGACTATTTGCATCTCCCACCATTCCTGTCTTGACCATCTCGACCCATACTGTCAACATCGTAGTCTTGACTTCCCTAAAATCCATTTTTAACCTTTTAACTTCTCCTGTCAATACTGCATTTACTCGATTCTCAGCATCATCGGGCAATGGGTTTCTCGCTATATTCGGCCCATTCTTTGACCCAAACTTCACAACTCCGGCATTGATCAGGCTTTGGACTTTCTTTTTAAAGGCCAGGGAATCTTCAGTCGGATGTCCTTGAATTCTTGCGTGGTATGCGCAGTTAGTGTTTGCATTATACCACCTTGGATATAGAGGTGTCAGAGGTTTGAGGTACACAGGTGCAACAAGTCGACCCTGCAATAGTTTAGGATATAGCTCACCATAGGTGGTAGAAATCGGATCAAATTGGGGTTTTTGATCGTTCCTTGGTGAACGTTGGTCATTGCATGCGGGACCTTGAGTGTTTGGGATAGTATTTCGAGGAAGGGTTATTTGTGGGGATATATCAGTTGGGAATGGTTGTTGTGGTATATTGGTATAGGGGAATGGATTTTGGGTAAGGTGGTTCACATTGGGGTAGTAAGGATTATACCCCAGGTAAGGTGTGTAAGGTGTCGGAGGTGCATAAGATGTGGTAGGAGTATAAGGCCTAGGAGGTGTGTATGGTATATGAGGTGTATAGGGGTATTGATTGAAACTTACTGCATTTGTCTCATTCTTCTTCTTTGCAGGAAAAACTCTCTTCGGGGTAGCAGACTCACCCCTTCCATTTTCCCGTTCTCAATAGCGGACTCTATCATCTCCCCAGATATCACCATATCTACAAAGTCCTTGGTGGCACTCCCCACCAATTTATCATAATAGGGTGCTTTCAAGGTGTTGGTGAAAAGCACTGTGGTTTCTTTGCTAGTTAAAAGGGGTTGCACTTGGGTGGCCAGATCCCTCCACCTCTGCGAGTATTCTTTGAAGCTTTCATTAGACCTCTTTTCCATATTCTGTAGTGACAGCCTATCAGGTACCATATCAGACACATGCTTATAATATTCCATGAAAGCCCTGGCTAAATACGTCCATGGACGAATCTTGGTATGACTCAGTCGATTGTTCCATCTGGTTGCTGACCCTGTTAAGCTATCTTGGAAATAATGAATAAGCAGTTTCTCATTATCATCATGCCCTGTCATCCTTCTGCAGTACATGGTTAGATGTGCTGATGGGTTGGTAGTCCCATTATACTTTTCAAAGTCTGGTACTTTGAACTTTGGGGGAATTACTAGATCTTGTACCAAGCTCATCTCTTTGGCATCCAGACTGCCAAATAACTCTGCCCCTTCAATTGCCCTTAACCTTTCATCCAGCAGCTGATATTTTTTTTTGGGATTTAGCAGTTTCAACCCTCTTCAACTGAGTCATCTTTGCTCTTTCCTTTTCAGCCATTTCTTCAAAGTCTGGAACCTCCACATCAATTGGATCAACCCCAATATTACCCCTTTTAGGACCAAAATTTTGTGCTTCGGCTGCTGGTTGGATGTAAATATAGGATGCTACCCCAGTCGGAAGTTCATTTCTCACAGGCTGGGATGTCTGACCATTCTTCTGTACCACCTCTGGTCGGTCTTCCTGGTTCACTGCCCCCATTCTTGTAACTGAATTTTCTCCTGGCCACTTCTGCCTCATCATGGTACTCATCATCTCTATGAGTTTGGTCATTTGTTCCCGTGTCTCCTCTTGAGACTTAGCTAACTGTTCCTGCAGTTCTTTTTGAATTCTTTTTATCCTTTCAATTCTAGCAAGCTGGTCGTTCTCCATAGCTCTTGCTTGAGATCGAGTATTGTAAGGGTGTCGGAAGTCTGATTCTTTCTGAGTGCGACTAATTGTACCTTTAGTTTTAAAAACCATAGATTAGAAATTATTGACACATTTCTTATTTTATTTTATAAAAATAAATGAATGAATGAATGATTAAATGTTAATGAATGAACAACTAAGTAAATGACTAAGTGTATGAACCTAAATGACTAATTATAAAGAATAAATGAATGGACAAATAAATAAATGACTAAGTGTATGAACAATTTATAAAGAATAAATGAATGAATGATTATGAATATAAATGAATGAACAAATAAAATATATAAAAAAAAGAACAAATGAATGATGAATGCATTTAAAAGTATTGGCCCCGGGATAATTCCAGCCAAACGGTCTTTCATTGATTTCCTGTAACTAAATACATCAAAGAAAAGATCCTTGCTTAAGACAATATGGTAATCTGTCTCTCCTAAAAAATGCTATTACAAAATACTGGTCCTATAGTAACTCCCTCGGATCTTTGGACCTTTTTCACTGTCCTCTTTTGATTGCCTTGCTCTTCCATCTGATCCCTACTTGTTCACGACCCTTTGACATGTCAGCAGAAGCATCACCATGTAAGCTTTCCTTAGCTTGTTTCTCTTGTTGATTGGCTCGGGCTTCCTCCTGCTTTGCTCTTTCTGCCCAATATTTCTTCTCTTTCTTGAGGTTTCTGACTTCTTGTTCCCATTCCCCAGAAGTTTTGAGAGTTCCCTCAAATTTGAGCTCGAAACGGTACATCTTGTTCTCCAAGTGTAATTCTTGAAGATCGCTTTTAGCAGTGTCCCTCTCTCTCTTGATCTTTTCCTTTTCTCTTTCTCGGGCTGATTCCCTATTTTTCATATCTTCAAGCTCTTCTTGCAAACGGGTGATAGAAACTCAATTAAGAGTTGTAAACCCAAGTGCAGGTTATGTTCAAGTAATAAATTCTCGGGTGTCCGAGGTCGAACCACAGGGAAGCGTATTAGTAAGTATAAGTTTATAAATATATAAGAAAAAGAAAATAAACAAGATATTAGGGAATCAATAACAAAGAAAGTAAACAAGATATTAGAGAACAAAATAAACAAAATAACATAAAAGCAATTAAACAAGATATAAAAAAAAACAATAAGAAAAGATGTTGAGGTTAGAGAATCCACTCTTGGTGTTATGCTAAGATTAATCTTGTTTTATTACACAATTGAAATCCACACATAAGGGAGGTTCCAACCGGAAGGTTTAGCAATTCAGTCCAAATTGTCCAACGTCCATAGCATATGATATTATGTTCATTTGGTGTCCTCAAAACTCACAAAAAGAGTCCAAGCATTCCTTATGCCAAGGTATATGTCTACAACAAATCAAGGTTATGAAACCAAGCATTTACTGTGCCATTTTCATTGTCAATAATGAATCAAGATCTCTACTTTGCAAGTATGATTTTAAACCAAAAGAAAATATTATCTATACTAGTGTTTATAAATGATGATTCATTTTAGCTCATGTTTAAGAGACTAACCTTAGCATTTACCAAGAGCTTCACCTCATCACCTCAACAATATGATTAGCAACACATACTAGATATGAATAAAATGAAAAGAAATGTAAGAAGCATAAGTAAATAAAAAAAGAAAACTAGAGAAAGGAAAGAAGAAGAAAACTTAGAGAATTTTACTACAAAGGCTAATATCCTACCAATGTATAATGTATCCCAATACTCATCCAAGGCCCTCTATTTATACACATTTTGGAGGGCTAAATGACAAGAGACAAGCTTTACAAATTTCAAAGGTAGGTATAATAGGTGGGTGCATTTTTCTAACAATTTTCGTCATATTGTATGACAATTCTGATCAGCCAGCTTGATGGTCGATTTTGTCAATGTTGGAGGCTCGATCTGATAAAATGGTCTTCTAGAAAAATATACCCCTATCAGTTACGGATCCATAGCCGTTGGAATCAGATCATTTGCGCACGTGGATCGGAAGATATGGTCAAAATACCAAAACGGTGCAGAACAGACGTCATTGCACATCAGCCAACTTGATGGTCGATTTCGCTAGGGCAAACGACTCCGTTTCAAGAAGTGTAAAACATGAAAAAGATAGATATGCCTCTTAGCTTTGCAGGGATACAAAGTTCAGCCTTATTGCTTCAGTGAAACTCAAGATATAGCTGATATGGCAAAAGGTGTCGGAACTGGAACTGAACTGGATTTGCCCTTAATACTAGTAATCTGAAATCACTCAAAGAAACTTGTGAAAAACACCAAATTACATAAAAATATAAAAGATCATAAACACAATTAGACTAAACAATAATAACTCGTATTTAACACAAAACAATAATAAAACATAACTAAAAACTATATAATTATACGAGTTATCACACCCCCATACTTAGATTGTTGCTAGTCCCTAGCAACGACTCAATAAAAATAAAATAAGAAAATCTAATCTAATCCATTTTCGTAGGAAATCACGGTGGCACTTAGCATGTGACACAAGCCTTTAAACCCCTAGGTGTCCCTAGTGGACGAGTTTAGTCTCGTGAGGGTTTACTAGGACGATACCCACAAACATTGAAGAAATAAGAAAAACTAAAAATAATAATTATAACTAATCCTTCCAATATAAATTAGAGATAATCATTGGACAAGTCTTAAAAACTAATCAATAGCTTAAAGAAATTCACAAAAAATCTTGCTTGAATGTAAATAGTTTGAGTTAAGCCAATAATAACATAACATATTTCAATCAAAATAGTGTATATTCAAACTTAATCTCAACTTCTCACATGGGATACTCTCTTGATTTTCACTCTTTAAAGTAGTGGTAAAGTGTTTACACTCAATCAATCTCATGAAAACACTTCTACCATATGCTTGCTTGTCCACCTATTCTCCACTATTTAGATCATACAACTTCATAAATCAAGAGGTCTTTATTCAAGGTTGTAATGGGGCCAAAGGGTTATAATGTGGTTAAAGAACAAAAGGATAAAGATATCACAAAGGTTCCAAAGAGTTCATAGATTTTAGAGACATAATAAGATCATACAAATAAAACTTCTCAAAACTCTTATAAAGCACATAATAACATAGGCTAAATATTCATGTTGAGCCTTTGCATCATTCTAACCAACTTTGTAACATCTTTTTCTAGAAGTTCAAGAGAAGATTTTTTTTTTTTTTTTTTTTTTTTTAATATGGGAATGTATTTGACAATGATCCCTTTCTTTTTCTCTTGACTTTTTCTTTTCTTTTCTTCCCCCACACTTATCTTTTGTTTCTAACCCAAATTTTCAAATAAAAATATCCCTTGTTTTTTTGCAATATGTCTCAAAATATAAAATTCATCTTTAGAACAAGGGTAAGGATATAAGTATATTTAGGCTAGGTGTAAGTTGTGGTTACCAATAAAACATCATATTTAATGTAGGCTCAAATTGGCTCACTAGTGGGGATGTTCTCGTAGAACATTAATAATGGATGGCTATTTGGCTCTGGTTATAATCCTAATGCCTCTATCATATTCATGTTGTCACATGTATCAATATAGTCTCAAACGGTTTAAAGCAAGTTCTAGAGAATCATATAATCATAAGAGCACTCAAGAAAGAAATTAGATTGATTTGTATAATGCATCAATCATTATAGGCTCAAAAACTCACAAAGATGATTATACAAGTCAGATTAAGTCTAAACATGCTTCTTTCTCAATCAACATATCATATTAACATTGGCTCATAAAAAGGTTGACATCAAGCTCAATTCTCATGAAAATCTTCTCACTAATAAATCTGTTTTAGACTTATGCAATTCATATCTCATCATTGTATTGAAAGTAACTAAAAAAAAACACACTAAGTCTAAACATGCTTTTTTTTTGTTTTTTTGTTTTTTTGTTTTTTGTTTTTTTTTTGTTTTTTTGTTTTTTTTAAGAAGAAGATTAAATCAAACTGACAAGGTATGTCTCAAGTCTCCCTTACTCAGACCTTGTTCAGAATGAATACTTCTAAATGTCTTAAAACACAACAATTTTTTTTTTTTTTTTAAGCAAAATATGTCCCTTACCCCCTACTAAAATATGACATTGTCCCCAATGTCAAATTTTAAAGGTAGAATTTAGGAGATATTACCTGCAGAGGTTGCTAACCACTTATTATAACTGAGACACAACAAGCAAAATGTTAGATAATGTCACAAAGACAAAGTGCAATCCACTCCTTGCTCGTCCATATCTCTTTTTCTTTTTTCGAGCGTTTGCGAAACAACCGTAGCAGATAAACACTCATAAGCTTGTAGCTTTTTGAGTAAATCTTCAATGGTTGTAGCAGAAATTATGGTTCTCCTTGCCTCTGAAAACATGAATCCATTATCCACAGCATTATCTAAATATGAAAGTAAATTACTAAAATAACCATTAATATTAAGCAAACCAATGGGTTTCTTATTTGTGACCAAAGATGACCAAGAAGCCACGCAAGCTATTTCTTCCAATGTACCCAGACCTCCTGGTAAAGCAATGAATGCATCGGCAGAATGGTACATGATTGTTATCCGTTCAGGGATACTCCAGACTTGTATTTCCTTACCCACGGTAGGTCCACAAAAATCTGTGAATAGTTTTGGCACGATTCCTAGAACTGGACTTCCTCCGGCGTGTGCTGCTGTAGCGACTGCTCCCATTAAACCCGTACTACCGCCTCCATAAATCAAGTGGATCTTTTGTTGGGCAAGTATTACTCCAACTCTTATGGCTTCATCAGCGAATATGTTATTTTTCCCTGGATAAGCACCTCCAAAGACACAAATTTTTTTAATGCGCTGGGACGAAGTGCTTTCCATTTTTTTTTTCTTTTTCGAGTGCCTGAAAGAGAATGAGTACATGGTGTAATATATAGAGGACTGAGTAGTGAATCAGACAAGAGTAATAATGTCGCCGAAAGTGTATTTGACCTGTCAGAAGAAAATGTTAACCTAACAAAAGATTTTTGCATGATTTCAGGAAGAAAATCAAAAAGAGAAGAAAAATCAACCGTAAAAGTCAAAAGTAATAATGTCGCCGAAAGTGTATTTGGCATCTTCCTCTGGTTTTACGTCCAGAAACGGCTTAAACGCCTTCTATGAGTCGAGGATATGCTTCCCATCCAGTTTTCTTACAAGCTGGCAAACAGGGTCTTTTATCATCAGATTCCCAAGATGTTGCCATTCCCTTTGGAATTGCGGCCATAAATCAAGAATTTCTCTTTGTACATCTCCACTAGGATGCGTCTCAAGAGAAAGTTGGATATTACCCAAATTCTCCTTACTCAGTCCATCCTTAATGAATTCAATTTTATCATCTCGATTAGAGGACGGAATCCCAATAGAACGACATTTACCGTTACACGTCCATCGTGCACACTTGTGGCAATTTGAACTCATGCGCTTTGCTCGTCGCTTCTTTGCATAAGTGCTTCTACCTGTACCTGGTAAATGCAAAACAGGAAGATATTCATCTTCACGTACCTTGGCTTCAATTATCCAACGTATGTCTTCAGGAATCCCTTTGTTCATAAGCATTCTTAATCTTTCTAATCGAACTTGGTAAAGCTTCAGTAAAATATTCCGAGGAAAAGGAGGAAATCGTTTCTGCAATCTTTTGAGAATATCATCCATCCTGAAAAAAAAAATGAAATAAAATAAAATGAAAGAGAAATTTATATACAATATCAGTTTTGTGGGTAGCTGATGGAACCGACTTAAATAATCACGGAGTACCGTTATCCGCCATTTAACCGGGGTTAAAAAAAAAATTATATTTACATCTAGTTATTTTCAAACCAAGGATCAGAAAGAAAAACAACCTCTTCTTGAGTAACATGATTTTCCAAAAAGAGTTTGAGTCTTTGTCCATTTACCTTGAATACGTTACCATTTTGAGGATTCTCAATGTCAACTGCTCCATAATGATACACATGCTTAACCACAAATGGGCCAGTCCATCTTGATCTCAACTTACCAGGAAATATGTGAAGTCTAGAATTATAAAGTAGAACTTTTTGCCCAACATTAAATGTTTTTCTTGAAATTAACTTGTCATGAAAGGCTTTAGTTCTTTCTTTATGAATTTTAGAATTCTCATATGCATCATTTCTGAGTTCCTCAAGTTCATTTATTTGTAATTTTCGTAAATTAGAAGCGTCATCAAGGTTTGAGTTGAACATTTTAATGGCCCAATATGCTTTATGCTCAAGTTCCACAGGTAAATGACAAGGTTTTCCATAAACTAGCCTATAAGGAGACATGCCCAATGCTGTTTTAAAAGCTGTTCGATAGGCCCATAATGCATCGTTAAGTCTAAGAGACCAATCTTTGCGATTTGGATTAACTGTCTTTTCCAAAATTTGTTTAATCTCCCTATTTGCTAATTCTACCTGTCCATTTGTCTGCGGGTGATAAGGGGTTGCAACTTTGTGTGTAATGGCATATTTCTTCATTAATGTTTCAAAAACCTTGTTGCAAAAATGTGTTCCCCCATCGCTTATGATAGATCGAGGAATTCCAAATCGACTCAAAATATTTTCTTTTAAAAATTTAATCACTGTTTTGTGATCATTATTTCGACATGGAATTGCCTCTATCCACTTTGAAACATAATCTATTGCTACTAAAATGTATAAGAAACCAAAAGATGGTGGAAATGGTCCCATGAAATCAATACCCCAACAGTCAAAAATTTCAATTACAAGAATTGGGTTCAAAGGCATCATGTTTCTTTTCGAAATGGAACCTAATTTTTGACAACTTTCACATGACTTGCAAAAATTATGTGCATCTTTGAACAAAGTTGGCCAGTAAAATCCACACTGTAAAATTTTTGCAGCAGTTTTCTTTGATGAAAAATGACCACCACATGCCTCGGAATGACAAAACTTAATTACACTACTTACCTCATTGTCGGGAATGCATCTTCGAAAAATCTGATCAGGACAATATTTGAACAAGTAAGGGTCATCCCAATAGAACTTCTTTACCTCATTCAGAAACTTCCTTTTATCTTGGGTGCTCCATTGAGAAGGAATTTTTCCTGTAGCAAGAAAATTAGCAATGTCAGCAAACCAAGGTGTCGTGGAGACAATTAGAAGTTGTTCATCAGGAAAAGTATCATTTATTGGTGAGGTTCCAAAAGATTCATCACAAACAAGTCTTGATAAATGATCAGCCACCACATTTTCTACTCCTTTTTTATCTCGAATGGTGATGTCAAATTCTTGCAGCAAAAGGATCCACCTCAGCAACCTAGGTTTTGCATCCTTCTTAGAGAGAAGATATTTTAAAGCTGCATGATCACTAAAGACAACAATTGATGATCCAACAAGGTAAGATCTGAATTTATCCAATGCAAAAACAACTGCAAGTAATTCCTTTTCTGTAGTGGAATAATTCATTTGGGCTCTATTTAAAGTTTTACTTGCATAGTAAATTACATGTGGTTTATTATCTTTCCTTTGTCCTAACACAGCACCAACAGCATAGTCACTAGCATCACACATTATTTCAAATGGTAAAGACCAATCAGGAGATCTCATAATAGGAGCAGTAGTGAGCATATTTTTGAGTTTTTCAAAAGCATCTTCACAATCTTTAGTCCATTCAAATGCAGTGTCTTTCATTAAAAGATTACATAGAGGTTTAGATATCGTGCTAAAATCTTTTATGAATCTTCTATAAAAACCTGCATGTCCCAAGAATGACCTAATGTCCTTTACTGTCTTTGGTGTGGGTAGATTAGCAATCAATTCAAGTTTTGACTTGTCTACCTCAATCCCTTTTGCAGAAACAATGTGACCTAGTACAATACCTTTAGTGACCATGAAATGACATTTTTCCCAATTAAGAACAAGATTTTTTTCTTCACACCTAATCAATACATTTTTCAAATTGGCTAAGCAATCATCAAATGAATCACCAGAAACAGAAAAATCATCCATGAAAATCTCAAGATTACGTTCAATCATGTCACTAAAAATGCTAAGCATGCATCTTTGAAATGTGGCAGGGGCGTTACATAATCCAAATGGCATTCTACGATATGCAAAAGTACCAAAAGGACATGTAAAAGTGGTTTTCTCTTGGTCCTCAAGTGCAATGGCAATTTGATTATACCCAGAATATCCATCTAGAAAACAATAAAACTCATGCCCTGCAACTCTTTCTAAGATTTGATCCATGAAAGGCAAAGGGAAATGATCTTTCCTCGTCACTGAGTTAAGTTTCCTATAGTCAATGCACATGCGCCAACCAGTAACAGTCCTAGCTGGAATTAATTCATTGTTTTCATTTTTAACTACAGTAACTCCAGATTTCTTAGGTACGACTTGAGTAGGACTTACCCATTTGCTATCAGAGATAGGATAAATGATTCCATTATCTAGAAGTTTAATGACTTCATTTCTCACTACTTCTTTCATATTAGGATTAAGCCTTCGTTGCATTTGTCTAGAGGGTTTAGCATTTTCCTCTAAATAAATATTATGTGTGCAGATTAATGGGCTTATTCCCTTTATGTCAGCTAAGGTCCATCCTAATGCATTTTTGTGCATCTTCAAAAGTTGTAACAACTTACCTTCTTGTAGTTCATCAAGATGTGAAGAAATTATGACTGGAAAAGTTTCACTCTCACCCAAAAAGGAATATTTTAGCTCGGATGGCAATGGTTTTAACTCCAGCTTGGGTGGTTCAATAGTTGATGGTACAGTGACATTTGTAAGTGATGGAAGTTCCTCAAACTTTTGTTTCCAACAATGCTTATCCTGAAAAGATTTTAACAAAGAATCAGTGTGTGAAATTTCTGAAGCATTATCAAACTCATATTCAATTAAATAAGCTTCTAAAGGATCATGGAATGTGGTAGTGGTGAGATGTTCATGAACAAGTTCTTCAATGAAATCCACTTCATGTACTTCTGAATTATCACCAGGTTGCTTGCAAATGTTGAACACATTTAATTCTAAAGTCATATTTCCAAAAGAAATGTTCAACATACCATTCCTGCAATTTATCAGAGCATTAGAAGTTGCAAGAAATGGACGGCCTAATATAACAGGAATTTGAACATTTGGATTTGAAACAGGATGTGTGTCCAAAACAATAAAATCAACAGGGAAGTAAAAATTATCAATTTGAACCAAAACATCTTCAACTATCCCTCGAGGAATTTTTACAGAACGATCAGCTAGTTGAAGTGTAACAGGTGTTTCCTTGAGTTCACCTAAACCTAACTGTTGATAAACAGAAAAAGGCAAAAGATTAACACTAGCACCAAGATCAAGCAATGCACGTTCTATTCTAGTGTTTCCAATGATGCATGAGATTGTTTGACATCCAGGATCTTTGAATTTTGGTGGAGTAAGGTGCTGAATGATTGAGCTCACACTTTCCGTCAAAAATGCTTTCTTTTGTACATTATGTTTCCTTTTAACTGTGCACATGTCCTTCAAAAATTTAGCATAAGATGGAACTTGTTTGATTGCATCCAATAAAGGAATGTTAATCTTAACTTGTTTGAAAAGTTCATAAATTTCTGCATTTTGATTCAAATTCTTTATTGTTTGCAACCTTTGAGGAAAAGGAGCAGGATGCATACCTTTTTCTTTGTCCAAATTTTCAAGAAGTTCAGACTTACCATCATCCTTACCATTACTTTTCGGAGGGGAAAGAGGATCTTGGTCTTTTGATGGAATGTTTTTGTCAATTGCCTTTCCACTTCGAAGAGTTGTGATAGAACTGGCATTTTCCTGTAGAGTTTCATTGGAGCAAGAAACAAGACATTGAGTAGCAGGGTTAGGCTGAGGTTGAGCAGGAAACTTACCTTTTTCTTGAGTGCGTAATGAAGCTGTCAATGTGGACAAGGTGTTTTTGATCTCATTGATGTCCTGTGAAGTCCGGCTATTCACATTTGCTTGTGTTTGCATGAATGCTTGCAATGTCTCTTCCAAGGTTTGTACACGTGAAGGTTGATAGGAAAAAGTGTTGCCCGGCTTTTGAGATTGTGGTACCTGAACATGATTATTATTCCGCCAACTGAAGTTGGGATGATTTCTCCATTCAGGGTTATACGTTTCAGAGTAAGGAGAAGGAAAAGGCTTTTTAAATGTGTTTATGGAATTTACTTGATCATGCAACGCTTCTTTAAGAATGGGAATGTTTGGACATTCAGAAGTGGGGTGTCCCATGATTTCACAAATTCCACAACTTTCTTCATTTTTAACCGTTTTGACTTCTTTTACTTTTCTAAGTTCCATGGCTTCAATCTTTCTAGCCAAATTAGCTACTTTAGCTTTTATCTCATCTTCTTGACTAAAATGATATTTTCCTCTGTTAGAAACAACATTAGATCTATTGGACCTTTCAGAGGAATTATCTGTGTGCCAGGCTTGAGAGTTATCTGCCAAATGGTCTAAGTAGTCAAAGGCTTCTTCAGGTTCTTTTTCTAGAAACTCACCGTTACACATTGTTTCAACAAATTGTTTAGTTTCGGGAGTTAAACTTTCATAAAAGAAACTAATAAGACGCCATTTTTCAAAACCATGATGTGGACAAGAACTTAACAAATCTTTAAAACGATCCCAGCACTGAAAAAATGCTTCATTTTGATTTTGATTGAAATTTTGAATCTGTCTTTTCAAAGCAGTAGTTTTATGTGCTGGGAAAAATTTCTTTAGAAACTCAGTTTGTAATTCTTGCCATGTGCCAATTGACCTTGGTTTTAAATTATGAAGCCAAATTTTTGCTTTATCTTTTAAAGAAAAAGGAAATAATTTTAGCTTGACAATTTCATTTGTACATTGTTGGTCATTAAAGGTGACACATACATCTTCGAAGTCTTTTAGAAACGAGTAAGCACTTTCCGATTCCAACCCATAGAAATTTGGAAGCAAAGCTATCATACCTGGTTTAAAACGAAAGTTGTTTGCATTGAGAGGAAAAATAAAACAAGAGGGTGATGAGCTTCGAGTTGGTTGCAAGTAGTCACGCATGGTGCGTACTTGTCTGTTCTCATCTTCAGCATGAACACTTTCATTGTCAGCCATGGTAGGAGTTGTATTAGAAAGATTACCTGAAAAAGTTTCACAATAAAATCTAACTAAACGACGAGATCTAAAATCACGTCGCCAAACAAGCATAAAACAAAGTTAATATACAAAATTAGGCGGTATAACCAGCCAATAAAAATAAAACAAAGTTAATATACAATATAAATATAAATATATAGAAAATTAGGCGGTATAACCAGCCAATAAAAATAAATATAGGCGGTATAACCAGCCAATAAAAATAAATATACTTATAAACTTATATACTTAGTATTGCCTCCCCGGCAACGGCGCCAAAAACTTGATAGAAACTCAATTAAGAGTTGTAAACCCAAGTGCAGGTTATGTTCAAGTAATAAATTCTCGGGTGTCCGAGGTCGAACCACAGGGAAGCGTATTAGTAAGTATAAGTTTATAAATATATAAGAAAAAGAAAATAAACAAGATATTAGGGAATCAATAACAAAGAAAGTAAACAAGATATTAGAGAACAAAATAAACAAAATAACATAAAAGCAATTAAACAAGATATAAAAAAAAACAATAAGAAAAGATGTTGAGGTTAGAGAATCCACTCTTGGTGTTATGCTAAGATTAATCTTGTTTTATTACACAATTGAAATCCACACATAAGGGAGGTTCCAACCGGAAGGTTTAGCAATTCAGTCCAAATTGTCCAACGTCCATAGCATATGATATTATGTTCATTTGGTGTCCTCAAAACTCACAAAAAGAGTCCAAGCATTCCTTATGCCAAGGTATATGTCTACAACAAATCAAGGTTATGAAACCAAGCATTTACTGTGCCATTTTCATTGTCAATAATGAATCAAGATCTCTACTTTGCAAGTATGATTTTAAACCAAAAGAAAATATTATCTATACTAGTGTTTATAAATGATGATTCATTTTAGCTCATGTTTAAGAGACTAACCTTAGCATTTACCAAGAGCTTCACCTCATCACCTCAACAATATGATTAGCAACACATACTAGATATGAATAAAATGAAAAGAAATGTAAGAAGCATAAGTAAATAAAAAAAGAAAACTAGAGAAAGGAAAGAAGAAGAAAACTTAGAGAATTTTACTACAAAGGCTAATATCCTACCAATGTATAATGTATCCCAATACTCATCCAAGGCCCTCTATTTATACACATTTTGGAGGGCTAAATGACAAGAGACAAGCTTTACAAATTTCAAAGGTAGGTATAATAGGTGGGTGCATTTTTCTAACAATTTTCGTCATATTGTATGACAATTCTGATCAGCCAGCTTGATGGTCGATTTTGTCAATGTTGGAGGCTCGATCTGATAAAATGGTCTTCTAGAAAAATATACCCCTATCAGCTACGGATCCATAGCCGTTGGAATCAGATCATTTGCGCACGTGGATCGGAAGATATGGTCAAAATACCAAAACGGTGCAGAACAGACGTCATTGCACATCAGCCAACTTGATGGTCGATTTCGCTAGGGAAAACGACTCCGTTTCAAGAAGTGTAAAACATGAAAAAGATAGATATGCCTCTTAGCTTTGCAGGGATACAAAGTTCAGCCTTATTGCTTCAGTGAAACTCAAGATATAGCTGATATGGCAAAAGGTGTCGGAACTGGAACTGAACTGGATTTGCCCTTAATACTAGTAATCTGAAATCACTCAAAGAAACTTGTGAAAAACACCAAATTACATAAAAATATAAAAGATCATAAACACAATTAGACTAAACAATAATAACTCGTATTTAACACAAAACAATAATAAAACATAACTAAAAACTATATAATTATACGAGTTATCAACGGGCAATTTCCTTGCTCATTTGGGCCTTTTCTTTTTCAAATTCTGCCCTTGCGATTTCTAACTCCGATGGTGTTCCTTGGCGGCGAACTCAAATGCTGAACTTCTTGCCCATCTGATGTCAACAACCTATCATTAACCCTCAATTCCCTCCATTATAGGTAATCAGGTGTGACGATGTCGGCATATCTAGCTACCTCCACTCGATGAGTTTCCTTCCATGCTACTACAATCTCACGTACCTTTCCCGAATATCCATCTTCTCCATAAGCAAATTCCAAATTACTAAGGTCATGGGTCATAGGAGTAAACTGATGGGACTCTGATTGCCTTAGTACTAGCAGTGGTGCATAGCTCACTCCTCCCCGTACTCCCAATAATGGAACAAAAGCTTTATCTCCGCACTTGTACAATGTCGGCATAAGAGCTATCCATGGAGCTCTCCAAATTATCATCTCATCCCTGATATTCTGGAATATGTTGATCCGTTGTTCCTCAGTCCAATTTTCAAGCCAATCCCTCTTAAGAAATTCACCAATTGGTGAAAAAGATTTCTAGTATGAGCGAAGAGGAAAATTCTCCTATTCACAAAAATGACTCTGAACTCATATGTATAGGAGCTGTATACAACCTAGAAAACGCCCTTTTCCTTCTCATCTACAGAAATTCAGGGATTGGATTGTTTCTGCTATAATTGTCGAGGCTGGGTTTATCCTTTGCTCAAGCCTCTCAAAAACATCAAATGTTGCCACATCCACATACCCTAATGTCTTTGGGAAGATAACTAAACATAGATAGCCAAAGCAAAAATATTCCTAATTGTCTCCTTGAATGGCTATGGATTAAGGTCCGTAAAATGTCCCATGATATATAGTAGCTTACCCCTTTTCCAACAACATGGCTTTCGACCCAATTTCTTTCCATTCCTAGAATTTAAGACACCTTTTTCTTGAAACCCGGTGTCTTTGTATCCTTAAAATAAATACGGTCGGGAACAACGTTCTCAATATGCAGCAAGGTCGAATATTCCTCTATGGTTGGAGTCATATCCTATTGGTTGAAGGTAAAACACCGATAAGCGGGATTCCAGAATTGCACCACAGCCCGGATCACCTCACCACTTACCTTAACCTGAACTAACAGTGCTATGTCCCATAAATCTGAGTGAAGGCTTCCTTTTCTGATATGATCCACTGATTCCATATATCTATCAATTCCCACAGATCATTTTGCTTGATAGTAAGATCAACCTCGGCTGGCAATGCTGACACATATCCCATCTTCAGACAATCCCCATTATCTTCCTGACCTTTCTCGGACTGTTTCCTAACCTCTAAATGCTTCTCGACCACTGAGACACTCTGACCCTCCATGAAAGCCCTTTTGGTTGAATATTATCCCGAGACCAATAACTTTCCATGTGCAAAAAATGATGACAAGAATGCAAAAACAAAAAAAAAAACAACAACAAAAAGAAAATGAATTGGTAACGGGAATAAATACGAATAATAGAAAAAACATATAATTCAAAACAATAATTATCCCTGAGGATGCCAACAAAATTTCGACATTATAACACCCCTGGGATGAAATACCAACACTTATTACGGGCATTGTGATGTACGTTCATCATTGCCCGATTTTCAAAAATAAACTTATTCGGAAAGTAGAATAGAAGGTAAAAGGATTGGAAATATTCCTCCATGTGTTCTTAACTTCGGGATACCTAATTGGAAATCCGTCATGGGTTTGCCTAGGTTTATATATGAAGGTGAATTAGTTCTAAAAGCCCTGAATTGTTCTTTACTGTCGCCGGTGAAGGCTAGTAAGGCACCTCGATAAAAGCGGGTTAATTTCGTTAGAGTCTATTTCCCTAGCCCATACGAATTGTTAATCACGAAGGCTTAGGTAATTTAGTACTCCGGAAGTGTTTCACTAGCCCATGCAGATTGTTAATCACGAAGGCTTAGTTACTTTGCTCCCACCTAAAAGGATGGAACCCAGGTATAGGATTCATGATATGCAAATGCAAGTGTAGTGTGTGAGGAGAAATAACAAACCTTTCACCACCTATTCTACATCCCTTATTCTAAATGCCCCAACAAGATTAAACAACATAAATCATCAATTAATCAATAAATGAATATATGCACCAAAATAACCAAAGAACAATTATAATATGTATGCACATGAACATGGACATATTTAAAAATATTTTATTATTTTTGAAATTATCCTTATATTTTTAAAATGTGGGAATTAAAATTAAATACCAATTAAACCAACAAAACTGAGACTTTGATAACACACGACTAATTCTAGGCCTGACTCTCTAATAGGTCCCCAGTGGAGTCACCAAGCTGTCGCAACCTAAAAAATAACAAGTCTCATCGCAAGACTTTATTATTCGTTAAGCGTGACCTTAAAAAAAACAAAGGAAAAGTCGACTTAATTCCTCTAGAAAGATGAAAGTTTTGAAAATGACCTTGAAAAAGACATGGAGTCGCCACCAATCTTTTTTAGCTATGTGTGATCGGCCACCTATTAAAATCGATTTTATAAAACATTTTAAAATTAATTAAAACATTTTTTTAAAACCAATTTCAAGTCTGCGTTTTAAACCAGAGAAATCAAAAAAGCGGGTTCGGGACTCAGTTACGTGTGGGGAAGAATTAGCACCCCCACAATGCCCGTATAAAACGGTACCTTATTAATCATGTGTTATCTCAAGTCTCGGTAAAAAAATCGATTTTTAATTTAGTATTTCAAGTTAATTCCCAATTTAAAGAAAAATAATTCCATTTTTAATTGAAAATGATCCGGAATTTATAAATTCAAAATTTTCATATATTCCCCAACAAACGTGGCAAAATATAGAAATTTTTATTAATTTAGAAAACTTTCCGAATCATTCTTATTTTAAAGAAGATATTCCGTTATTAATGATAATTGATGATATCCACCCCAGCAAACCCGACAGAGAACTCATAAATTATTTTAACTCGGGAATATCTTTATTTTATTGAAAATCATTATCTTTTTGAAAACATTTAAAAAATATGAATATCAATATGTATGACATAAATAAAATGACATAGCAAAGTCTAAATAATATAATGCAACCTAAATGATATGTTATAATTTAAATGTCTTAGCATATTCTAAATGTAATGGAATATCCTAAGTTATATGATATATTCTGAATGAAATGAAATGACCTAGGTAACATAATATATTCTATCTGAAATGTAATATCCTAAGTCATATGATATATTCTAAATGAAATAAAATATTCTAAATGACATAATATATCTTAAATGAAATGAAATGACCTAGGTACCATAATATATTCTACATGAATTGAAATGACCTAGGTAACATAATATATTCTATGAAATGAAATAATTTAAATGACATGGCAAACATGAATGATATAACATATAATTTAAATGACATGAAAAATAATGCTATCATATAATATGCATGAAAATAAAAATAATAATGCATGAACATAGTATATGCTAAATAATATGACAAAAAAATAACTAAATAAAAAGCATAGGATATCATGAAATATTCAAAATCATATAATAAACAATATAACATCAAAAAATATAAATCAAAATCATAACAATATCATAGAAAATAGCAAAAAATCACATATTATATAAAATACATGAATATGGAAAATGCAATGCATGAAAATGTATTTTTTCCTTTAATTAAGGAAATCCGTATATCTAAAAAGATATCTGGCTACCTTAGGAAAATATATCAAATTAAATATTCTAAAATCAAAATACTTTGTGATTGTTTGAAAACAATTTTGAAAAGCTTACATTAAAAAATAAAAACTTAGCTAAACCCTTTTTTAAATGACTCTAATTTCTTAAGTTTAAAATCCCGGACTTGACCACCCTTAACCCGAGACTTAAAAAAATCATTTTTAAAGTTTAAAAAGGCTTAGAAACTATCCAAAGTCACTAGCTAAACTTCCTAATCAGCCCCCTCTAGGTAACTTAACCAAAACAGAAAAATGATTTTTCTTCAAATTCAATTCTGACTCCACTGTTCAGTTTTAAGCTACGATTTTTACCCTATTTTTAAAAATTAAAAAAAAATCTAAAAAAATTACTGGAGACTCAGGACATGTAAAAATACACGGGAAATAATCGGCTTAATTTTCTGATTAACGATGACTGCCCAGAAAAATCGGGAAAGTATGAGTACTGGGTGAAAAAACTGTTTTACCAAAACACATTTTTTCCTTTGATAAAATCATTTAAAAATCAAAGTAAAAATATTTAAAATTTTCTAAATTACTCACAACAGTAGCTAGAACTTTTGAAAAGTTAGCTAAAAATTTACTAAGTAAAAAAAAAATCACAAAGGTAGAATAATCAATTTGATAACTCTTTATTTTTCCACATGTATGCTCAAGAGAGCATGACTTTGAACCATTAATTGGCCTAAGTCATAAGTCAAGTGGCATGGACATGAAATGCATGAAAAATACAGCAAATACGATGCATGAAATGCATGATTTTAAACCTAAATGTCATGAAAAATGCATGGCATCAATAAAATGACCTAGACCTAAATGTACTTGCATGGCATTTAATGCAACCTAGGTCTAAAATGCATGGACATGCATGGCAAAATAAACCAAACCTAACATCTAAAATATGCATGACAATAACACAAACACAAGGCATGCTTTAACCAAATACTCAATCAAACGCAAACCTATCAACAAACATAACAAAAATGCACACACAAAGCAAAAAGAGTGAGATGGCCGAATGGCTTCATATCCAAACAAGCATGGCATTTTCACAAACACTTGATATACTTAAACCAAATACTCAATCAAATGTCATGCAAATGCAAACCTTTCAACTAACATAGCAAAAATGCACACACAAAGCAAAATAAATGGGGTGGCCGAATGGCCTCATGTTCCAAGTGAGCATGGCATTTTCACAAACACTTGATATACTAACATACTTAGCTAAAATATAACATTGAAATCATGCAAATATAAAATAGAGGTATGAAAACTAACAAGCATTTTCACAAACACATGGATTTCAAAATCTAAAACATAAACAAACTTAAATATTTTGAAAACAGAAAATCAAAAATAAAAAATGCAAGAACATGATAATAGACTCATAAATAGAAGTAAGCAAGCAACCAACTTAAAACAAGCTTCAAGAATATATAGTAGAAGAATATTTGAAGCATAAAGACTTTATTTAATATCAAAATAACATGAAAAATCAAAGCAAAACAGCAACAACAAAAAAAATCATGGGCCATTCGGCCATGTAAAGGAATCAAGAGAAAAAAATATTGCAAGAACTTTTTTAAGAAAAGATGAAGAAAGAACTTAAAAAGAACATTAAAAAACACTTATTTAAAAAGAAAAATCAAAAGAAAAGTCACCAAAATAATAATCAAAACAGCAAAAATAAGAATGGAAAATCAAAGAAAGTGCAAGAGTTGGTGCTAAGAGCAACCTCTAGAAGCTATATTTCAAGATTTTTCTCTTCAAACTTTCTTTTCTTTTCTTTTTGCTTTGCAACAATGGAGAGAAAACTCAACCAAAACAAGAGAGAATATCTAAAAATGATAGTGCTAAAAATGAAAATGACCCCTCCCCTTTGTAGTGGCCGAACCCCCCTCTCTCATAGGCTAGAATATTGTCATTTTTCCTCCAACCAATTTTCATCCAAGGGCTATTAATCCAAGATGTTTAAAACATGAAATTATCACCATTAGATTAGGCCATCAGCAGTCCATAATTACAGCTGTTCAAGAATTATGTTGACACTCTCCATCTTCATCAATTGGCCCATGTGGCTTATTTGCAAATGCTTGATTAAAAAATCCCTCACTAACTCTTCATTTTTGACCTCTTGATTTAAAAAAAAAAATCAGAATCCTCCTTCCCCTCCTTGGGCCTTGGCCGGCCAGGCCTCCCTCTTCCAGCCCAAGTTTGATTTTTTTGAAAGGCAAGAAAAGCCCTTTTCGGTTTCTTGGGTAAAATGACCTTTTTGCCCCCCGGATGTAAATAAATGGAAAATAGACTCCAAATTCAAATTTTATTTTTTTAATACTTTTAAAATAATAAAAAAAATTGAATTCTAGAAGCTTTCAAAATTTTTCGAGTCCGTTTGCTATTTATTTGGATTTTTTCTTCCAAAATTGCCCTTTTATGCCTCCACATTTTACCATTTTTTGAACAAGCTCCAAATCAAGTTTTTTCTCCACCAATCTCTTCCAAATAATTTAAAAGTGTCATCTGGAATTTTTCATAATTTTTGGAACTCATTTGGTATTTTTTCGGGATTTATATGCTTGAATTACTATAAAAGGGGCCCGGGATTTGGCCATTTTATAAACGAACTCCGAATAAATATTTTCTTTTTTTAATCTCTTCCAAATAATTTAAAAATTAGATTTTCAAATTTTCAGAATTTTTGGAGTCCATTTGCTATTTTTTCGGGATTTATCTTCTTGAATTACTACATAGGAGACCCGGGATTTGGCCATTTCGTAAACGAACTCCGAATCAAGATTTTCCTTCGCCAATCTCCTCCAAATAATTTAAGAATGATATTTGAAAATTTTCAGAATCTTTGGAGTTCATTTGCTAATTTTTCCAAATTTTTCAATTTTGCCTTTTCGCTTTCGAAACCCGGTTTTGCTCAAATCAAGTTCGATTTTTAGATTTTCTTCAAACTGAGCCTTGGGATATCCTTTTTTAATCATTCCTCATGCATTAGGGGCTTTAGTCTTATCAAGTCGGGCCATTTATGCAATTCTTCCCAATTTCACCGAAATCCACAAAAAACCCTAATTCTCGATTTTCTCCCGGATTGACTTTTCTTTCAGTTGTTCTTTCAAGTGGCTTCTCCATAACCCATAGTCAGTGCTTATCCTTCATTTGGAACCTTCAATTTCGACCAATTCGATCGTTTAAGCATTTTCCCCCAAATTTCTCGAATTAGGGTTTTCTTTCTATTGAATCTCCATAACCCAACTTCCAAGCTCCATATCTTTCGATGTAGACCTCGGATTATCAAAATTCTTTCACCATTTTACGTTGGACTTGAAATCTTGATTTTGAAAGTGGGTTGACTTTTTCAGTAGTTGACTTTTTTGGGGTTGACTTTTTTAAGTTTGACTTTTTATGCTCGCCCTCTTAAACTAAGTCTCGGAGTACCACTTGCAGGATGAAAAAAGTCTTTTTACATTCTGAAACATCAATTTAGGAAGAAAATATACCTGATTTAGTAGTCCGGACAAAATTAGGTGTCTACAGTACCATAAGGACACATATATGAAAGCATATAACTATGCTTTGTAGCCTATAAATGGACCACATGAATGGCTTAAATCAGGAATTGAACCAGTTCTTCCACCCTTTTCTAGGAAGATGCCAGGAAGGCCAAAGAAAAATAGGAGAAAGGCAAATGATAACCAAAGAAAAAAACTGGTCGACTGACTAGCGTAGGGTTGGTAATGAGTTGTAGCATTTGTGGTCAAGAAGTGTATAACAAGCAGGGCTGTCCTCAAAGGAAATTAGGAGGACAGGTTAGTTTCATTTCTTCACCCATCACATTACCTAAGATAGCATAGTTAAGATTTGCTAAATTGAGTTCTATATGTTTTATGGTGCAGAGGAGTAAGGCTGCTGGAAATAAGAATGTGCAAGAATCCATTTCAAGAGAAATAAGTTAAGAAGTTGGAATATTTATAAATGAGACTGTGCAAGCATCCTCATTTGTGACTGTTTTGCTTTTTTTTTTTTTTTTTTTTTGCAAAGACCTAACAGACCTAATACAAGGTCAAGTTCAACAACTTCACTTGTTAAACAAGGAAAAGCAAAAGCTCCAGAAGTATCTGCACATAAAGGAAATGAGAAGATGGAAGAATTTGTTGGAAGACCACCAAGGAATACGAACCCTTCAATTAAAAAGATTGGCCTGTACACAAATCTGAAAACTGGAGAGCAAACATTTTATGTAAGTTACAAATTTATGCAACTCTTATTACTTTCATTAATTTTGTTAGTCATGAAATAAATTTAAATATTCTGTTTAATTTTCCAGTCTGGCTTGACAAAAGGAATTCACATGACATCTGGACATGGAGGATTTTCAACATCTGCAAAGAAGTCTTCTGTCAACTTAACATCACAAAATAAGAAAAGGAAGCATGTTCAAGATCTTGTTAATATACAAGAATCAATAACTAAGAAGTAAAAGCAGAAGAAGAAATGAGTTTGTTATAGGAAAAAGATAGTTTTTTTTTTTGCTAAAGTCATTTTTTGGCCTTTTCACATGATGTTGACTTTGTTGGAAGAAATTAGTTGATATAGAAAATTGTTCAATCCAGTTGCAGTTAGACCTGCTCAAGGGCCGGGCTACCTGCCCAAGCCCGAGGTTTGCCCATATTTTAGAGGGTTTGGACAAAAATATTAGGCCCGAAATATGGGCATGGGCAAAAAAAAAGGCCTATTTAAAAAATGGGTTGGGCCTTGGCTCGAACAAGCAAGGCCCAAGCCGGCCCATTTTTCATTTATATAATATAATATATTATTTTTATATTTTATATATTATATATTATGTAATTTATATCATATAAGAAATAAGTATTTATAATATTATAGTGTAAACATTTAAAAATATGCTAAGTTATCCATGTTTTAGAATTAATAAAAGAAAAAAGAGATAAAATTATTAAAAATTAAATATAAAAAAATATTTGTTTAAATGTTTTTAAAAAAATAATATGGGCAGGTTTAAATAGGCTTGGACTACCCATTTACAAATATGGGCGAGCTTGGGCAGAATTTGGGACCTATATTTTGGATCGGGCTGGGCTTGGACAAGTATATATGGTGTTGCTACCACACCTAAGCCCGACCCGAACCCGACCTAGCCCGGCCCATGAGCACCTCTAGTTGCAGTCATTATTTTGTAAATGTTTGCTGTAAATCCATGTTCCATTTTGTCTCAATGGAATATATTTTTGAATCCAAAGTATTTATTTTCTGCCATTCATATTTGTTTCATAAACAAATAAGGATCATTACATTAAGTAATTCTTCTTACACTAAGGCAATGCCAACACACCTTGTCCACTGGAACCAAAATACAATTCTATAAAAATACATAAAATACAGTACCAAGATCAAATTGACAACATATTATATATTTCTTTTTTCTTATTCTTGTAAGATGCATTTTGCTTCAGTTTCTTATTTCTATTTGTTAAACATGCTATCTCGATTTTTAGCTTCCTCAGCTGCTCAATCATATTTTGTTCTTCAATGGGTTTGACATGTTACTCTGCACGCTACCAATCTCGAACCTAATTCCATGGTTACTTTTAGAACTTGACACACTTGCATCAATCATGGCAGAATTGAAAAGTTGACTTCTAAGTGTAGCATTCTCCCTTGCTAAATTTCTTTCACTATCTCGTAAAATTCAAACCAAAAGAATAAGAAAAAAAAGGGGCCATCGAAACAATGAACAACCAAATTACAAAATTTTGTTTCATTCTTTTATAATTCCATTTCCATCATCATACATAACATAACAAATCCAAGAAAAACTAAAAATCTACTCTAACAACTTACTAAAAATTTTGCAGATCTACTCTAAGAAAAACTAAACACACAAAATCTCCAAGCTAAAATAACAACATTAAAATCTAACGCTATTTTTCGTTCAAATATTTAAAGGAAAATAAAAATAATTTCAAATTCTACAACAAATTGAACAAAATAATATTAAGCCATAAACAAACTACTTTGAAATCTTAATAACCATAAAATCTTCTACCAGGATTTACATTACTCCACGATGTTTCTCTTGGTGCCAATTTCTTGCAATAGCAAAATATTTCTTTCTCGTTGTACACGTACTCCGTACGTGACGAACTTACAAGGATCGAAGACCGATTTAGGGATTTGGTTTTTAGAGGTTTAGGGTATTGGGTAAGAATTTGGGGTTTAGGATTTCTTTTAAACCTAAAGTTTTCATTTTTTTTAACAGATCGAATAATGAGATGACATGGCATTTTAAATGCCATGTCATAAAAAACATCCCTGTTATGTACACATGGACTAATACGTCTACATAAATGACAAACCATTAGTCATTTAATGGGATTCAGATGGATTCCATTAAAATCATGTATTTTTGGTACAAAATAAAAGATCGAATGTCATATTGACTCAAATAAAAGGTTAGGGATTGAAATGACTCAATTGGTATAGTTCGAGGGCTAAATTTGTCATTATGCCTGTCGCAACATAAAAAAAAGTCTTATCGCAAGACTTTATTATTCGTTTAACGTGACATTAAAAAAACCGAGGAAAAGTCGACTTAATTCCTCTTAAAAAATGAAGGTTTTGAAAATGACCTTGAAAAAGACATGGAGTCGCCACCAATCTTTTTTAGCTAGGTGTGATCGGCCACCTATTAAAACCGGTTTTATAAAATATTTTAAAATTAATTAAAACTTTTTTAAAACCAATTTCAAGTCTGCGTTTTAAACCAGAGAAATCAAAGAAATGGGTTCGGGACTCAGTTACGTGTAGAGAAGGATTAGCACCCCAAAATGCCCGTATAAAACGGTACCTTATTAATCATGTGTTATCTCAAGTCTCGGTAAAAAAGTCGGTTTTAAATTTAGTATTTCAAGTTAATTCCCAATTTAAAGAAAAATAATTCCATTTTTAATTGAAAAATGATCCGGAATTTATAAATTCAAAATTTTTCTATATTCCCCAACAAATGTGGTAAAATATAGAAATTTTTATTAGTTTGAAAAACTTTCCAAATCATTCTTATTTTAAAGAAGATATTCCGTTATTAATGATAATTGATGATATCCTCCCAAGCAAACCCGGCAGAGAACTCATGAATTATTTTAACTCGGGAATATCTTTATTTTATTGAAAATCATTATCTTTTTGAAAACATTTTAAAAAATATGAATATGAATATGTATGACATAAATAAAATCCCATAGAAAATTCTAAATAATATAATGCAACCTAAATGATATGATATAATCTAAACGTGTTAGCATATTCTAAATGAAATGAAATATCCTAAGTTATATGATATATTCTAAATGAAATGAAATGACCTAGGTAACATAATATATTCTATATGAAGTATTATCCTAAGTCATATGATATATTCTAAATGAAAAAAATATCCTAAATGACATAATATATCATAAATGAAATGAAATGACCTAGGTAATATAATATATTCTACATGAAATGAAATGACCGAGTAACGTAATATATTCTATATGAAATGAAATAATTTAAATGACATGGAAAATATAAATGATATGGCATATAATTTAAATGACATGAAATATAAAATAATACTATCATATAATATGCATGAAAATAAAAATAATAATGCATGAACATAGCATATGCTAAATAATATGAGAAAAATAACTAAATAAAAAGCATAGGATATCATGAAATATTCAAAACCATATAATAAACAATATAACATAAAAAATATAAATCAAAATAATAACAATACCATAAAAATTATCATAGCAAAAATCACGTATTATATAAAATGCACGAATATGGAAAATACAATGCATGAAAATGTATTTTTTCCTTTAATTAAGGAAATCCGTATATCTAAAAGGATATCCAACTACCTTAGGAAAATATATCAAATTAAATATTCTAAAATCAAAATACTTTGTGATTGTTTGAAAACAATTTTTTGAAAACCTTAGATTAAAAATAAAAACTTGGCTAAACCCTTTTTAAATGGCTCTAACTTCCTAAGTTTTAAAATCCCGGACTTGACCACCCTTAACCCGAGACTTAAAAAATCATTTTTAGAATTTAAAAAAGCTTAGAAACTACCCTAAGTCAGTAGCTAAACTTCCTAATCAGCCCCCTCTGAGTAACTTAACCACAACAGAATATGACATCATCCCTTTCCAACCATTGGTCCATGTTATGCAAATTCAAAGGCTTGATCACAAAAATAACTACCTTTCTCTTCTCTCTTGGCCCTTTGATCTAAAAAATCAAAAAATATCAATCCTCCATGGGCCTTGGCCAGCTGACTCTTCATATTCCCAGCCCACACTTCATTTTTTAATTGCAAGAAAAAGCCCTTTTTGGTTTCTTAGTAAAATGACCTTTTTGACCTCCGAACATAAATAAATAGCAAACAGACCCCGAACTTAAATAAATAGCAAACATACTCCAAATTCAAATTTTTCGAGCCCATTTGCTATTTTTTTAGATTTTTTTTCCAAAATTGCTCTTTTGTGCACCCGAACTTTTACCTTTTTTATAAATGAGCTCCAAATTTGGATTTTTATTCACCAATCTCTTTCAAATAATTTAAAAGTGAGATCTGCAAATTTTCAAATTTTTCTGAGCTCATTTGCCATTTTTTTGGGATTTATCTATTTGAATTTTTGCATAGTGGGCTCGGGATTTGCCATTTGCAAACGAACTCCGAATTCAGATTTTCTTTCGTCAATCTCTTCCAAATAATTTAAGAATGAGATCTGCAAATTTTAAAAATTTTTGGAGCTTATTTGCTATTTTTTGGGGATTTATCTTCTTGAATTTCAACATAGTGGGTCCGAGATTTGCCATTTTGTAAACGAGCTCCGAATATGAATTTTTCTTTTCCAATCTCTTCCAAATGATTTAAGAATGAGATCTGAAAATTTTCAAAATTTTTGGAGCTTATTTGGTATTTTTCCTGAATTTTCCAGTTTTGCCCTTTTGCCTCCGAAGCCCGGTTTTGCTCAAAACAAGTCCGATTTTCAGATTTTCTTTTTTTGTGTCTTTTTTATATGTTGAATTGGAGTTGGTTCGAAAACGACCAATTTTTACAATCAAATTCCCCTTTGATTTGACTTTTTCCTTTTTTACTATCAAGAATTTCCTCGTTTTTCTGTTTTTCCTCCAATCAGCTCTTTTCTCAGAATTTCTTCAAACTGAGCCTTGGGCTATCCTTTTTTACTCACTCCTCATCAATTAGGGGCTTTAGTTGTACCGAATTGGGTCATTCTGCAATTTTTCCCAATTTCACCAAAATCCACTAAAACCCCTAATTCTCCGTTTTCTTCTGAATTGACTTTTCTTTCAGTTTTTTCTTCTAAGTAGCTTCTCCATTGCCCGTAGTCAGTGCTTATCTTTCATTTGGAACCTTCAATTCTGACCAATTTGATCGTTTAAGCACTTTTCTCTAAGTTTTTCCGAACTAGGATTTCCTTTCTATTGAATCTCCGTAACCCAACTTCTAAACTCCATATCTTTCAATGTAGACCTCGGATTACCAAATTCTTTCACCATTTTTCAATTGAACTTCAAATATTGATTTTGAAAATGGGTTAACTTTTTAGTAGTTGACTTTTCGGGGTTGACTTGTGTGCTTTCTTATACTAGGTCTCGGAGTACCACCTGCAGGATGAGAAAAGCCTTTTTGTATTCTAAAACATCATTTTAGGAAGAAAACATACCTGATTTAGTGGTCCAAAAAAAATTAGGTGTATACAGCTGCTTCTCTTTGGCTATTGCTGAGAATCAGGAATCAGGCAAAGATAAACAAACCCTAATTTTGTCCGGTTAGTGAAACCATATGTGAAGAAAAAGGAAAGAGAGTTTCATTCATCATCATTGTTTTTTGAAAAAGCTGTAAATTGAAGATTTTGTCCTTAAATTGAGTTCCCTAACGAATCAAGGCTCGACCCGTCTTAAGGAAACGAGTTCGATTTGCAAAGTGATGACTTGGGCGAAACCAGAAGTCGAAAAGTTATCTAGGCGAAACCATAGATAATTTTCAAGGTGATGACTTGGGCAAAACCAAAAATCGGAAAAGACCTGGGTGAAAACAGAGGTACTTTCTGAATAGGGCACCCGGAGGTTTTATCCATGATTTTGAGTAATTATGCCCAGAGGTCATAAAAACGATACCCGGAGGTCTGATCTATGATTTGAAAATTGCGCTATATGCGACTTTAAAAATGATGCCCGGAGGTCTGATCTATGATCTGGAAAATTAATGCTCGGAGGTCTGTAAAAACGGTGCCCAGAGGTCTGATCTATGATTTGGAAATTACGCTGTATGCGACTTTAAAAATGATGCTCGAAGGTCTTAAGAATGGTGGTCGAAGGTCTTAAGAATGGTGCCTAGAGGTCTTATCCATGATTTAAAAAGAAAAACTATGCCCGGAGATCTTAAGAATGGTGCCCGGAGGTCTCATCCATGATTTAAACGAAAAAATACCTTGAGGATGGTCCCAAGGTTTGACTCATTTGAGAAGCAGAACGAGTTCGATTTAAAATAAAAAGAAATACCTCGACGATGGTCTCGGGGCTCAACTTATTTGAGAAGCAGAATGAATTCGATTTGAAAAACAAGAAGAAATACCTCGATGATGGTATTAGGGCTCGACTCATTTGAGAAACAGAATGAATTCAATTTAAAACAAAAGGAAATACCTCGACGATGGTCTCGGGGCTCGACTCATTTGAGAAGCAGAATGAATTCGATTTAAAACAAAAAGAAATACCTCGACTATGGTCTCGGGGCTCGACTCATTTGAGAAGCAGAACGAGTTCGATTTGGGGAAGCCAAAGTTTTCCTGATTCCTGCAATGTTAGCTAAATGCAATGATGAGAATGACATGCTTTGCAAATGCTTGTATGTTTCCTAAGGATGAATGCAATCAAATGATTGTGTCATGATTTCTAATCCATGATTTCTTTGAAGTTCACAGATAATCTGACTTCATGATGGAGTCTTATTGTTCACTGATGCCCTACTTAAGGAAACTTTTACTCAAGATAAATTATCAAACAATCCCAATTTTTGACTTCGCTGAAATTCACAAATTTTTTGACTTCATGACGGAGTCTCCAACACATTCACTATTTTCCTTTACTTGGTGAATTTTCCATTAGGATTAGTGGTTTCCAAACCTTTTCTAAGATTTAAATCTATTCCTTAGTAATACTCTGAAATCCTTTTATTTAAAGATTTTTACGTTTACTACTAATCATCATTCAATTTAATAACAAACAAAATGCAATCTCAAAAATGTATGAAAGAAAATATGAAACAAGCAAAATGTCATAAGAAGGATAACAAGAATTTTATTGCAACAAATGTTTTAAAATGGTAAAAGTGAATATCAAGGATATAAGAAACAAATTATAGGTTGTAGATGGCCCGGATGCAGAATATCTTGGACCCCTCAATTTTCAAATCATCTGAAATTTCTCTTGAACGAGCAATTTACTTGGTAATCCCTCGGCTTTCGTAGTTACGTCAGACTGATTTTTTCCCCTTTTCTCTGATTTTTAGATATTTTCTCCCCCTTTACATGGAGCATTGATTCAAACCTTAACCAGTACTTGAGCCACCCTTTGCGGGTTTTCAACTCAAGTGTCCCCCATTCGGTTTTAAGTCACCCTTTGCTGGTTTTCGGCTTAAACCTCTCCTTTTACATTCTTTTTTCATTTTCATTTTTTTCATTTTCTCTTTTTTCTTGTATTCTACCATGCATATAAGAATTCTAAATGCTTCCAAGGTAAAAAAATGTCAATTCAAAAGATGGGATGAATTCTGAGAAAAACCTTCCAAATTAAATATCCATGCTTGATCAAAATGGACTTTTAAAGCATGTAATATAGGCCAAGGTTCGGGTTTAGAAAGAAAGGATAAATAGGCCCAAAGTGTGTTTAAGGGTGATTGGATCAAGGATCATTTCCTGAGGAGAATTCATTCCTGAATCATTTGCCCTTTTTTTTTTCCATCTTTTTTCTTTTATTGCTGGCTTTCATTTGCAATTCTTTGATTTCAAATTTTCTGATGGCTTTTTTTTCCCATGATTTTTGATTATTTTTCCTCGCATCTACCCTCCAGTGTAGAGGGTAATCCGTGATCAAGGTTCAAAGAAATAAATAATTCCTAAGAGTCAAAGGGGTGACTAGGAATAATTTCTTCTTAGTGAAGGGAATATGAAAGATGGCCATTCATCATATCAAGCATGAATATTCTCATTGAAAAGCAATTCTCAGGGGAGATAGATATATATGATTTCCATTTTTACACTTGGAATCATTCGAATTTCGCTGTGTATGGCATAACACTTTTTTTTTTTCCTTTTTTTTTTCAAGCATAATACTTCTTCATTTCATCAGCATTCACAGGATTTCTCAAATCATCCCCGTCCATCCGAGTTAGAATCAATGCTCCTCCAGAAAAAACTCTTTTTACCACATAGGGTCCTTCCCAATTTGGAGCCCATTTCCCTATCGGATCCTTCACGATAGGGAGAATTTTCCTTAGTACCAACTCCCCTTCTCGAAACTGTCTGGGAGGAACCTTCTTGCTGGTGGTTCGAATCATTTTTTTATTACAACTGCCCATGACAAATTGCCTTCAATCTTTTCTCCTTGATAAGATTTAGCTATTCATAACGAGCTCTAACCCATTCCACCTCTTCTAGGCCAACCTTCATCAAAACCTGAAGTGAATGGATTTCAACTTCAATAGGTAACACTGCTTCCAACCCGTATACCAAAGAAAACGGCGTTGCCCCTATAGATGTGTGAATCGAGGTGTGGTATGCATGAAGAGAAAAAGGCAAGATCTCATGCCAATCCTTGTACACATCAGTCATCTTTTCGACAATCTTTTTGATGTTTTTGTTGGCTGCTTCTACTAGCCCATTTATCTTCGGACGATAAGGTGTCGAATTGTGATGCGTGATCTTGAACAGAGTACAAACTTCTCTCATCATCTTATTATTCAGATTGAGAGCATTATCTTAAATAATTCTTGCTAGCAATCCATATCGGCATATGATTTCCTTCTTAACAAATCTGCATACCACCGACTTTGTTACATTCGTATAAGAAGCAGCTTTCACCCATTTTGTGAAATAATCTATGGCCACCAGGATGAAATGATGTCCATTTGAAGCTTTCGGGGTAATAGGCCCAATCATATCCATTCCCCATATTGAGAATGGCCATGGTGTCGTCATGACATGCAATGGTGATGGGGCACATGGATCTTATTTGTATATATCTGGCATTTATGGCACTTCCGGGATTAACTGATACAATCTCCTTCCATCGTCAGGCAATAATATCCTGCCCTCATAATCTGCTTAGCAAGCATGTGACCATTAGCATGGGTACCATATATTCCTTCATGGACTTCCTCTATGATTCTTCTAGCTTCGGCAAATTCGACACATCTCAATAAGACTTGGTCTTTCCCTTTCTTGTAGAGAATCTCACCATCTAGAACAAAACCCATTGCTAACCTTTTCAGAGTCCTCTTGTCTATTTCTGTTGCTCTTTCTGGATACTGTTGACTCTTGGTTTACTGCAAGATGACGTTATACTAAGGGAGACTATCTGCTTCTTCTTCGATACTCAAGCAGTGGGTAGGAGACTCATATATACTCATCTTGATCGGCACAACTTCAGCCCCTTCATTCACTTTAAACATTGATGACAATGTAGCTAGAGTATCCGCCATTCGATTTTTTTCTTGGGGGAAGTAATTGAAATTTACTTCTTCAAATTCCTCTAACAAACTCAATATGAGCTTTCGATTAACTTTGCATCTAAGGTTTCCCATTCTTCGCGCAATTGATATATCACTAAAGCTGAATCTCTAAAAACCTCCAGTTTTTTTATCTTTCTATCTACGGCAGCACAAAGGCACATAGTACATGCCTCATATTCTGCAGTATTATTTGTACAATCAAAATCCAATATGGCAGTGAAAGGATAATAATCTTCTTCTAGGGATATGAGGACTGCACCAATTCCGTGCCCTATGGCATTGGATGCCCCATCAAAGTACATCTTCCATATTTTATTCTTTTTAAAGGAAATCTCATCTTCTTGTGAGACACACATCAAGTCTTCATTAGGGAAATCAAAGTTCAAAGGCTCATAATCTTCCACTGCCCAACTTGCTAAGAACTCGGCTACTGCACTGCCCTTTTATAGCTTTCTGACTTACATATACAATGTCGTACTCTGACAACAAAACTTGCCATCTTGTTGTCCTCTCTGACAAAGAAGGTGCTTCCAACATGTACTTGATCGGATCTAGCTTGGCAATCAACCACGTCATGTGGTACAACATGTATTGTCTGAGCCTCCGAGCAGTCAAAGCTAAGGCACATCACAACTTTTCTACCAGCGAATATTTCAGCTCATAATCTATAAACTTCTTGTTGAGATAGTAGATCACTTGTTCTTTCTTCCCAGTCTCATCATGTTGCCCCAAGACACAACCCATGGATCTCTCAAATACTGATAAATACAGTATCATTGGTTTATCAGGAACAGGTGGCATTAATACTTGTGGGTTTGATAGATAATGCTTAACCTTTTCAAAAGCGATCTGACACCCTTCATCCCATTCTCCTGGATCACGTTTCCGAAGTACCTTAAATATTGGATCACATTTGTCAGTTAACTGAGAAATAAATCGAGCAATGTAATTCAATCTTCCTAGAAAGCCTCTTACTTCCTTTTGAGTACGAGGTGGTGGCAAATTCTGGATGGCCTTTACTTTATCCGGATCAATCTCAATTCCTCTTTTGCTAACAACAAAACCCAACAATTTTCCCAAAGTGACTCCAAAATTGCATTTTGCCGGGTTTAACTTGAGTCGAAACTTTCTTAGTCTTTCAAAGAGTTTCTTAAGATTTGCAATATGCTCCTCTTCTCCTTGTGACTTTGCAATCATATCATCAACATAGACCTCAATTTCCTTATGCATCATATCTTGAAACAAGGTCACCATGGCTCTCTGATATGTTGCACTAGCATTCTTCAACCCAAACGACATTACCTTGTAGCAGAATGTTCCCCACAATGTAACAAATATGGTTTTCTCCATATCTTCCGGTGCCATCTTAATCTGATTGTATCCCGAGAATCGATCCATGAAAGAAAACAAGGAACTCTTCACCGTATTATCCACCAAAGTATCGATGTGGGGCAAAGTAAAATTATCCTTGGGACTGGCCTTGTTCAAATCTCGGTAATCAACGCACATCCGCACCTTGCCATCCTTTTTTGGTACTGGAACAATATATGCCACCTATAGACACCTAATTTTGTCCGAACCACTAAATCAGGTATGTTTTCTTCCTAAAGTGATGTTTCAAAATGCAAAAAGGCTTTTCTCATCCAATAGGTGGTACTCCGAGACTTAGTCTAAGAAGTCAAGCATAATAAGTCAAACTTGAAAAAGTCAACCCCAAAAAAGTCAACCTCAAAAAGTCAACTACTGAAAAATTCAACCCACTTTCAAAATCAAGATTTGAAGTTCAATTGAAAAATGGTGAAAGAATTTTGATAATCCGAGGTCTACATTGAAAGATATGGAGTTCGGAAGTTGGTTTACGGAGATTCAATACAAAGGAAACCCTAGTTCGGAAAATTTAGGGAAAAATGCTTAAACGATCAAATTGGTTGGAATTGAAGGTTCCAAATGAAAGATAAGCACTGACTACAAGTAATGGAGAAGCTACTTGGAAGAAAAACTGAAGGAAAAGTCAATTCGAAAGAAAACCGAGAATTAGGATTTGTAGTGGATTTTGGTGAAATTGAGGAAAATTACAGAAATGGCCCGATTTCGTAAAACTAAAGCCCCTAATTGATGAGGAGTGACTAAACAAGGATAGCCCAAGGCTCAGTTTGAATAAATATTGAGAAAAGAGCCGATTGGAGGAAAAAGGGAAAAATGAGAAAATTCCCGATAGTAAAAAAAAGGAAAAATCAAATCACAGGGAAATTTGATCCTAAAAATTGGGAATTTTTTGGACCAACTCCAATTCATTATATGACAAAGGCCCAGAAAAAGAAAATCTAAAAATCGAACTTGTTTTGAGCAAAACCGAGCTTCGAAGGCAAAAGGGCAAAATTGGAAAATTTGGGAAAATAGAAAATGAGCTCCAAAAATTACCAAAATTTTCAGATCTCATTATTAAATCATTTTGAAGAGATTGGCGAAAGAAAATATGGATATGGAGTTCGTTTGCAAAATGGCCAAATCCTGGGCTCACTATGAAGAAATTCAAGCAGATAAATCCCGAAAAAATAGCAAATGAGCTCCAAAAATTATGAAAACTTCCAAATCACACTTTTAATTTATTTTAAAGAGATTGATGAAAAAAAAATTTGGATTCAGAGCTCGTTTAAAAATGGTGAAAGTTCGGGTGCACAAAAAGGCAATTTTGGAAGAAAAAATCCAAAAAAATAGCAAATGGGCTCAAAAAATTTTGAAAACTTCTAGAATTAAATTTTTTATTATTTTGGAAGTATTGAACGAAGAAATTTTAAATTTGGAGCCTGTTTGCTATTTATTTAGGTTTGGGGGTCAAAAAGGTCATTTTATCGAAGAAACCAAAAATGGCTTTTCTTGCAATGGAATTAGGCTGGATTTTAAGAGGGTCATCAGCCAAGCCCATGATAGAGATTAATTTTGCAGAGCCATTTCATCTAAGGGCCAAGAGAGAAGAGGAAGGTAGTTATTTATGACATCATCTTCATGACATCATATATTTAGGGGCTGATTATTCCAATCTAATGGTGAAAATTTTACATAGAAAGTATCTTGAACTGCTAGCCATTGGACGAAAAAAATAACTAACTTGCTTCTAGAAAGGGGCCATTCGGCCAAGGGGAATTCAGATTGTTGCTAGAGCTTTTGGGGCTGAATAGAGGCAGTAGCTAAGGGAAAAAAGAGACAAAAAGGAAAGGAAAAAGAGAGGAGAAAAAAGAGAAGGAAAAGGAAAGGTTTTAGCTTGCTACTTCTTGATTTGGAAAGCTAGAGCAAGGTAGCTATGTTCTTTCATGGTTTTCTCATACTTTGTTGACATGGTTTTGCTATTTTGATTATCATTTTATTTTCTTTTATGAAATAAACTTGTTTTTAAAATAAGTTCTAAGGAGCTACTACTTTGTTTTTTAAAAGAAATCAAGAGAGCAAGTTTTTCCTACATGTTTTTATCATGGTCGAATGATGTTTTGTTTTTAGATGATTTTGTGTTTGATTTTGTTCATGTGATTTGTTGTGATAGGTTAGCTTACTTGTGGTAGGTTAGTTTGATTGTGGTAGGTTAGCTTGATTGTGGTAGTTTAGCTCTACACCATGCCATGTGTTTGTGGTAATGCCATGCTTAGGATTGCATCATTTAGAAATGTGTCTATTCGCTTACTCCATGATTTTGTGCCTTGTGTTTGCATTTTAATCTTATTTAGTTGATAAGTTTGCATTTCCATGCTATAATAATGTGTATTTTGATTTAGTATGCCACGTGTTTGTGTTAATGCCATGATAGGATTTCAACTTAGGACTATTCGGCTATCCTATTGTTCTATGTCTTGTATGTGCATTTTCATCTTGCTAGTTACCATGCTTTGCATTATTATGCCATGAGATTGAGTATTAATGATTCAAAGAATATGAATAATCAAACCATTATCATTGCAGAATAAGCAAAGATGTAAAACCTAGTCTAGGCTATGAACAAAGGAACAAACTTTTTGAAAATTTTTCGAACTCCTTGAAATTCAAACAAATGAGACATTCTTTCAAGAATCTAGATCTGGGTAATTTGATGTGTGTCAATGTGGTGCCAAAGCCATTCATGTCATTTCCAACAAACCAAAAAACAATGATTAAAGTAGATTATCTCATGTCCCAGAAAAAACCCGTTTTTGGGTCATATTTTCCTTGTCACTTCAAACAAACCCAAGATTGAAACTCATTCTTTTTCAGTACAGACCTAGACTTGCGATGTTCCTCGCAATGATACAAATCCTCATGGTTAATCAAATTGGGGCATCATATGTGGAAATGATGGATACATGATGAAAAAGGATGGAACTAACGCATGAATCAGTGGGGCATGTGACAGAGAAAAATGAAAAAAAGAAAAATTGTGATATCATGCATATGAGAATTCAGATAATTCCAAAGTGCAAAATGGAATTCTGATTATCTATTCCCCTGGGGATTCCTTTTCAATGAGAATATTCGGGCTTGTTATGAGAAATGGCCATCTTTCATATCCCTTTCACAAGAAGAAATTATCCATAGTCAACCCTTTTGAACCAAAAGAATTCTTTCTTCTTTGAACCCTGATCAAGGATCACCCTCTACAACTGGGGGCAAATGCGAGAAAAGATCTTCTCAAAGATCATTCAGGAATGAGTCCTAACTCAAACGACAGATACAAAGCAAATTGAGCTCCAAAATGAATATGGGCTCACTCTGTCGAAGTAAAGAAAAAGGAAAAGATGGCAAAATCGAAGCCAAGAACAAAACAAAAGAAAAAGAAAAAGAAAAAGTGTGAAAAAGTATGGCAAATGAAAGCCAAAAGCAAGGAAGAAAAAGAGCAAAAGTACAAAAGAAATAAAAAGTCCAAAAAGGACAAATATTTCAAAGAGAATTCTCCTCAAGAAATGATCCTTGATCTGATTACCCTCAAACACAGATTTTGGGCCTATTTATCCTTTCTTTCTGAACCTCGAGCCATGGCCTATGTTACGTGCTTTAAAAATCCATTTTGATCAAGCATGAATATTTAACTTGAAAGGTTTTTCCTCAGATTTTATCCCATCTCATCGAATTATCATTTCACTAAGGAAGAATTTAGAATTCTCAAGTGTATGGTGGAACAACAAAAAAAAAAGAGAGAAAAATAGGAAAGAATGGGATTCTAGGGCGAAAACCCAAAAATAGGGGGTCTATAATAAAATGGAAATTTTTGATGCCATCCATGATAGTGCCGATACCACGAAAGTGAAGGTCATCTTAATGAAGTGGTCATCGAGGAACATCTAGGAATTCCTGAACCTCCCAAATTGTTAGCTCTCATTCGGAGGATTGATTTCAAAAACTGAGACTTTTTTCCCACCAAGATTAAACTTTCCAGTTTAAAAATCCCGACCAATCTTGACGCTTGTCAAAATGCCTTGATATGGAAACTAAAAGAATGTTGAATTTGTTTGGTTCTAATGAATTCATGATTTATAAAACTTCTTCCATTTGTGAGCCTTTGTGAAGTTTTCTTCGATCAACCAAAATCTTGTTATACCAAGCCTTGCCAATTCAAATTGAAAAGTTCAGATTGAAACTTAGGGAAATTTCTAACAGTGATCATCAGTCTTCAAAAGATTTGTACATCACACACTGTAGGGTTAATATTTTTGGCTTAGAAGTTTTCATTAAATGAGTAAAATTGTTTTTCAAAAAGGGAAAACAAAGATATTTTTTGAAATACCCATTTTTGATGTTGACATGAGACAAGGGTTTTTCTGACCCAAAGGTATAGAACTACTAGGATAGGTCTGGACTTCCAGATATGAGAAGAAGAAATAAAACCCGTTTCTGACCTCTGTTGATAAGAGTTTGAAAACTGTTGGGGCAAAGAGAATAGCCAAAATGAATTGAAGATGTACTCTGATTTGAAAAGGAAAAAATGATTTTGAAAGGCTAAGCCAAAGTCTAGAAAAAAGATCGGGGGCATTTGCATCACTCATGAGCACTCATCTCTTTATTTGAGCTCTGCATCTGCACAGTGTCAGGAAGCATTTTCATCATTCATGGGTATTTTCATAGGCACTATTCCATAGGCATCTGCATTTTACCTTTACATTTACATCCTTCTTGGAATTCGAATTTACGTCATCTCAAGCAATTGCATCATTCTTAAGATCATTGCATTTCATTATTGTGTGGTAATTGCAGTTACACCATTCATAGACCACTTACATGAACATGATTAGCAGAGGCATCTGCATCAAGAAGCATGTGCATCAATCCAAGTCATTTTCATTTGCACCAAGAAGCATTTACATCAATCCAATCCATTTACATTTGCACCATGAAGCATGAAACATCTTGTTAAAGACATTTGCATCTGCATCCTCTCTCAAAGCTTTTGGGTTTAATTTTCAACACGATTTTTAAAATAGCTGAAGCTTCTGGAGGAGATACCCAGAATTTTATAAATTTTTAAAAGTGAGCAAGTCTTCAGTGGTGATAGTTGAAGCTTCTGGAGGAGTTACCCAGAATTTTACAATGAGCAAACCTTTGGTGGTGATAGCCAAAGCTTCTAGAGGGGATATCCAAAATTTTACAAATTTTAAAAACGAGCAAGTCTTTGGGGGTGATAGTTGAAGCCTCTGGTGAAGATATCCAGGGTTTTATAATTTTGAACAATGAGAAATCTTCTTCTGGAGGAGTTTCTCAGAGTTTTACAGTTTTAAAAAAAATAAGCAAGTCTTTGGTGGTGATAGCCGAAGCTTCTGGAGGATATACCCAGAATTTTATTCAACATCTGCATCTGCATCAAGAAGCATTTGCATCAGTCTAATTCGTTTGAATCTGCATCGAGAAGCATTTGCATCCGTCTAAGTCATTTGAATCTGCATCAATAAAAATTTGCATCAAATCAAGTCATTTACATTTGCCTCAAAGACATTTGCATCTTATTTAACATCTGCATCTACACCAAGAAGCATTTGCACCCTTCTCAAAGCTTTCAGGTATAACCTTCAACATGTTTTCAAGAATCAATATCCAGAATTTTATATATTTTGAAAAGAGAGAAAGTCTTTGGTAGTGATAGCCAAATCCTCTGTGGAGATATCCAGGGTTTTATAGTTTTAAAATGAGAATGTCTTTGGCAGTGATAGCCGAAGCCTCTGTAGAGATATCCAAGGTTTTATAGTTTTAAAATTAGAAAGTCTTTGGTAGTGATAGCCGAAGCCTCTGTGGAGATATCCAGGGTTTTAAAGTTTTAAAATGAGAAAGTCTTTGGTGATGATAGTCGATGCATTTGGAGGAGTTACCCAGAATCTTACAGTGAGAAGGTCTTTGGTGGTGATAAGCCAAAGCCTTTGGTGGAGATATTCAGAGTTTTATAGTTTTAAAAAAAGAGCAAGTCTTTGGTGGTGATAGCCGAAGCTTCTGGAGGAGATACTAGAATTTTAAACACAGGTGAGAACAAGATAGGTTAAGACCCCGAGACCATCATCGAGGTCATTTCTTCTCTTGCAAAACCCGTTTCCTTAAGAAGGGTCGAGCCTTCATTAGTCAGGGAACTCAATTTAAGGAAAAAAAATCTTCAATTTACAACTTTTTCAAAAAAAAATGGAAAAATGAAAAAGAAAAAAAATGAAAACCCTCTTTCCCCTCTCTTCACATGTGATTTCACTAACTAGACAAAATTAGTGTTTGTTTATCTTTGCCTGATTCCTGATTCTCAGCAATAGCCAAAGAGGGGTAGCTGTAGACACCTAATTTTGTCCGGACCACTAAATTAGGTATGTTTTCATCCTAAAGTGATGTTTCAAAATGCAAAAAGGCTTTTCTCATCTTGTAGGTGGTACTCCGAGACTTAGCCTAAGAAGTAAAGCATAAAAAGTTAAACTTGAAGTAATCAATCGAAAAAGTCAACCTTAAAAAGTCAACTACTAAAAAAGTCAACCCACTTTAAAAATGAAGATTTGAAGTTCAATTGAAAGATTGTGAAAGAATTTTGATGATCCGAGGTCTACATTGAAAGATATGGAGTTCGAAAGTTGGTTTACGAAGATTCAGTAGAAAGGAAACCCTAGTTCGAGAAATTTGGAGAAAAGTGCTTAAACGAACAAATTGGTAAAAATTGAAGGTTCCAAATGAAAGATAAGCATTGACTACGGGTAATGGAGAAGCTACTTGGAAGAAAAACTGAAGAAAAAGTTAATTTGGAAGAAAACCGAGAATTAGGGTTTTTAGTGGATTTTGGTGAAATTGGAGAAAATTACAGAAATGGCCCGATTTCGTAAAACTAAAGCCCCTAATTGATGAGGAGTGACTAAACAAGGATAGCCCAAGGCTCAGTTTGAAGAAATTTCGAGAAACGAGCCGATTGGAGGAAAAACAGAAAAACGAGGAAATTCCAGATAGTAAAAAAAAAAGGAAAAATCAAAATCAGAGGGGAATTTGATAGTAAAAATTGGGCATTTTCGGACCAAATCCAATTCATTATATGAAAAAGGCCCATAAAAAGAAAATCTAAAAATTGGACTTGTTTTGAGCAAAACCGGGCTTCGGAAGCAAAAAGGCAAAATTGGAAATTTTGGGAAAAATAGCAAATGAGCTCCAAAAATTACCAAAATTTGCAGATCTCATTCTTAAATCATTCCGAAGAGATTGGCGAAAGAAAATCTGGATTTGGAGTTCGTTTGCAAAATGGCCAAATCTCGGGCCCACTATGTAGAAATTCAAGTAGATAAATTCCGAAAAATAGCAAATGAGCTCCAAAAATTATGAAAACTTCTAGATCACACTTTTAATTTATTTGGAAGAGATTGATAAAGAAAAATCTGGATTTGGAGCTCGTTTAAAAATGGTGAAAGTTCAGGTGCACAAAAGGGCAATTTTGGAAAAAAAATCCAATAAATAGCAAATGGGCTCGAAATTTTTTTAAAACTTCCAAATTCATATTTTTATTATTTTGGAAGTATTGAAAAAATAAAATTTGAATTTGGAGTCCATTTGCTATTTATTTAGGTTCGGGGGTCAAAAAGGTCATTTTATCGAAGAAATCGAAGAGGGCTTTTCTTGCAAGAATTGGGCTGGATTTTAAGAAGGTAATCAGCCAAGCAAATGATAGTGATTAATTTTGCTGAGCCATTTCATCTATGGGCCAAGAGAGAAGAGGAAGGTAGTTCTTTTTGTGATCAAGCCTTTGAATTTACAACACATGAACCAATGGTTGAAGAGGGGTGATGTCATATTTATGATCCTATTTATGACATCATATTCATGATATCATATATTTAGAGGCTGATTATTCCAATCTAATGGTAAAAATTTTACATAGAAAGCGTCTTGAAGTGATAGCCATTGGATGAAAAAAAAAAATAACTAACTTGCTTCTAGAAGGAGGCCATTCGGCCAAGGGGAATTCAGATTTTTGCTGGAACTTTAGGGGCTGAATAGAGGCAGTAGCTAAGGGAAAAAAGAGAGAAAAAAGAAAGGAAAAAGAGAGGAGAAAAAAGAGAAGGAAAAGGAAAGGTTTTAGCTTGCTACTTCTTGATTTGGAAAGCTAGAGCAAGGTAGCTATGTTCTTTCATGGTTTTCTCATACTTTGTTGACATGATTTTGCTATTTTGATTGTCATTTTATTTTTTTATGAAATAAACTTGTTTTTAAAATAAGTTCTAAGGAGCTTCTACTTTGTTTTTTAAAAAGAAATCAAGAGAGCAAGTTTTTCCTACATGTTTTTATCATGTTCGAATGATGTTTTATTTTTAGATGATTTTGTGTTTGATTTTGTTCATGTGATTTGATATGGTAGGTTAGCTTACTTGTGGTAGGTTAGTTTGATTGTGGTAGTTTAGCTTGATTGTGGTAGTTTAGCTCTACACAATGCCATGTGTTTGTGGTAATGCCATGCTTAGGATTGCATCATTTAGAAATATGTCTATTCGGTTACTCCATGGTTTTGTGCCTTGTGTTTGCATTTTCATCATATTTAGTTTATAAGCTTGCATTTCCATGCTATAATAATGTGTATTTTATTTAGTATGCCATGTGTTTGTGTTAATGCCATGACAGGACTTCACCATCTAGACTTAGGACTATTCGGCTATCCCATTCTTCTATGTCTTGTATGTGCATTTTCATCTTGCTAGTTACCATGCTTTGCATTGTTATGCCATGAGATTGTGTATTGGTTGTTGCTTGTTCATGCATTAGTATTAGGTTTATTTGGTCATTATATGTTCATGATACGTTCATGCATTTTCATGACATTTTAGGTCTACGTCATATTGGTATTGCCAAGCATTTCATGCATATTAAGTCTAAGTAGTATTTGTTGCCATGCAAGTTCATGTTAGGCATTAGGACATCTTTGTATTGCCATGCATTTTCATGGCACTTTAGGTCTAGGTTACATTTGAATTATCATGCATATTCCCATGCATATAAGGCGTTAGATCATATTGGCATTGCCATGATTGCTATGCTATTTAGTTGTTTGGTCATTTTGTTAGGATGTCACTTTAGGTCTAAGTCTCATTTGCATTACTATGCATCTCATGCATATTTAGGTTAGGATTGCATTTATTGCCATGCAAGTTCATGTTAGGTCTAGGCCATATTCTTTATGCCATGCATTTTCCATATCATTTAGGTTTTAAATTATGCATTTCATGCATTCAATTTGCTGTATGTTCATGCATCTCATGTCTTGCCACTTCATTTATGACTTAGGCTAGTCAATGGCTCAAAGTCATGCTCACTTGAGCATACTTGTGGAAAATAAAAGAGTTGTCAAATTGATTATTCTACCTTAATGATTTTTTTTTTACTTTTTAGCCAATTTTCGTCCAAATTTTTAGAAGTGTTAGCTACTATTTGTATGTCTTTAGGAGAGTCTCCAATATTTTTACTTTTATTTTTAAATGATTTTATCAAAAGCAAAAAATGTGTTTTGGCAAAACAATTTTTCACCCAGTGTTCTGACTTTCCCGATTTTTCTTGGAAGTTATCTTTAATCAGAAAATTAAGCCAATTTTTTCCAGTGTATTTTTACATGTTCTGAGTCTCCAGTATTTTGTTTTAGATTTTTTTGAAATTTTAAAAATAGGTTAAAAAATCACTCTTTGAAACTGGACAGTAGAATCAGATTTGAATTTGAGGGAAAGTTAATTTTCTGTTTTGGCTAAGTTACTTAGAGGGGGCTGATTAGGAACTTTAGCTACTGTATTAGAGTGGTTTCTAGGCCATTTTAATCTTTAAAAATGATTTTATAAAGCTCGGGTCAAGGGTGGTCAAGTCCGGGTTTTCAAACTTAGGAAAATATAGCTATTTTCAAAGGGGAATTCGGCTATGGTCTAGTTTTCATCCAAGATTTTCAAAATTGTTTCAACATCACAAAGTATTTTTGATTTTAGAAAATTTAATTTGATATATTTTTCTAAAGTAGCCGGATATCTTTTTAGATACACGGATTTCTTTATTTAAAGGAAAAAAATACATTTTCAAGCATTGCATTTTTCATGATTCGTGCATACTATATAATATGTGATTTTTGCTATGATAATTTCTATGGTATTGTTATTATTTCGATTTATATTTTATGATGTTATACGGTTTTGAATATTTCATTTCATCCTATTCTTTTTATTTAGTCATTTATTTTTGTCACATCATTTAGCATTTACTATATTCATGCATTATTATTTTTATTTTCATGCATATTTCATGATAATATTATTTTATGTTTCATATCATTTCATGTCACTTAGATTATATTCCATGTCATATAGATTATATTATTTAAAATATGCCATGTCATTTAAGTCATATCATTTCATTTAGAATATATCATGTCACTTAGGATATTTCATTTCATTTAGAATATATTATCTTACTTAGGATATTTCATTTCATCTAGAATATGCTATGCCATTTAAATTATATCATACCATTTAGGTTGCATTATATTATCTAGATTTTGCTATGTCATTTTATTTATGTCACACATGTTCATATTCATATTTTTTTAAAATGTTTTGAAAAGATAATGGTTTTAAATAAAATAAAGTTATTCCCGAGTTAAAATAATTCATGAGTTCTCTGCCGGGTTTGCTGGGGAGGATATCATCAATTATCATTAATAACGGAATATCTTCTTTAAAACGATAATGATTCGAAATTTTTTCCAAATAAATAAAAAATTCTATATTTTGCCACGTTTGTCGGAAAATATAGGAAATTTTTAAATTAATGAATTCTGAATCATTTTCAATAAAAAAAATGGAATTATTTTTCTTTAAATTGGGAATTAATTTGAAATACTAAATTTAAAACCAACTTTTTACCGAGACTTGAGATAACATATGATTAATAAGGTACCGTTTTATACGGGCGTTGTGGGGGTGCTAATCCTTCCCCACATGTAATCGAGTCTCGAACCCGCTTCTTTGATTTCTTTGGTTTAAAAATGCAGACTTGAAATTGGTTTTAAAAAATATTTTAATTAATTTTAAAATGTTTTACAAAACCGGTTTTAATAGGTGGCCGATCACCTAGCCAAAAAAGATTGGTGGCGACTCCATGTCTTTTTCAAGGTCATTTTCAAAACCTTCATTTTTCAAGAGGAATTAAGTCAGCTTTTCCTCTGTTACTTCCAATGTCATGCTTAACAAATATAAAGTCTCGCGATAAGACTTGTTATTTTTTAGGTTGCGACACCACCCATTCCAGATATTTTACCACCTCTAAAATCCAGCATCAAACTGCTTCTTCACCTCCTCTTTTATCTTTAACAGCATGTCCGGCCTCATTCTTCTCAACTTTTGCTGAATTTGCTTGCACTCTGGCCTTAAAGGGAGTTTATGAACCACAATATCTGGATCCAACCCTGGCATGTCTTGGTATGACCATGCAAATACATCTACATATTCCCGGAGCAAGGCTATCAATTCACCTTTTATTGATGATGACAATGTGGTCCCAATTTTAACCTCTTTTATCTCCTCACCACTTCCCAAATTTATCATATTCAATAGCTCCTTATGAGGAAGTACTTGTTTCTCCTCTTGTTCTATCTTCCTTAATTAGTTGGAGGTAGACCATAATCCTCAGTATCTTCGTTGGCCTCAAAATCACCTGTGCAAATGGGTCTTTCAAAATCAATTTCAGAATTACTGACAGGAAGGTCCTCATATTCCGCATCCGTACACCTGTACATAGGTGGGGAAGAAACAATATAGGAAAATATATATACAATATAAGAAAAATAAATAGCATAAATGAAAGAATATGGACACATCAATATGAAGAAAATGCATCGTGCTTGTTATTTATTGAATGAAGATTTTTTTAACAAAAGCCCATTACAGAGAAAAAAAAATCCTTAATATCCTTAGGCAAAGATAATTAAGATTATTTTAAAGTATTACTTTGGAATAGACCTAAAGACTACGGGCAGCTCGGTCGCACTCCAATTGGTCAGTCTATATCCTGGTGGACAAGGTCGCACCATCCAGTTTGCATTCTTACTTTTAATTCTTTCCTCTCCAGTCATGCAGATTATCATCTCCTGTATCTGCTTTTTCTCCGAACAGAAAATCGACTGAGCGAAAGTTGTGAAGGATTGGTGGGAAAGTCATAGGTTCCCACTCAATATCCATACCCGCGAGATGAGCCATCCTCTTTAGTCGGTTTTTCTCCACTTGTTTTCTCTTCTCCTGAGCTTTCGAAAGATATCCTAGACCAAACCGATCCTTCTTTCCAACCATTTCAACTGCTCGGGCCATTCCCTGAAGATACTTTCCAAGACCTTTTCCAGCCCTGCAGCCTTTTCCCACTGTAGTCCTTACTCCCAACCTTGTATTCTTGGACAACTTTGGTTTTCGAATTTTTCATCCCTCATTGACAAATACTGCTTTTACAAACTCCAAAGACCGGAAGGAATATTCCATAGCATCCTCGTTTGGCTCAATGTAAGGATAACCAGTAGATGCAGAGACTATGACTTCCTCTTCTTCTGACACATTGACCAAACGTCCCTCCATCACAAATTTTAGCTTTTGGTGGAGAGATGAGGGTACAGCCCCAGCGGAATGTATCCAAGGCCTTCCTAATAAGCAATTGTAGGATGGGGTAATATCCTTGACTTGGAAATTCACCTTGTAAGTACAAAGACCTATCCCTATTGGGACCTCGATAGTTCCCATTACCTCCCGTCTAGTTCCATCAAAAGCTCTAACCACCGTGCAACTTGGCAACATATAAGAAATATCGACTGGCAGTTTGGGCAGAGTTGCCAAGGGTATCACATTTAACGAAGATCCATTATCCAAAAGCACCCTTGGTAGTATGTACCCCTTGCAAGTGGTTGTTATATGAAGAGCCTTTGTTGATCTAATGCCATTGGGTGGTATTTCATCATAACTGAAATATATGTGATCGTCTGCTGCAATATTTTCCACCAGTCTATCTAGTTTCTCCACCGATATGTTATTGGCCGCATATTCCTGATTTAAAACTCTTAACAAGGCATTTCTATGTGGCTCCGAATTTAGCAGCAATTATAGGATCGAAATCCTTGCTGGTTGACGCTGCAATTGCTCAACCACACTATACTCACTATGCTTTATGAATTTTAAAAACTCGCAAGCCTCTTTTTCATTCATCGACTCTTTTATCTTGTTAACCGGGGCTGACCCCCTCTCTGCTTCTTTTGACGAATCCATCTCAATATGGATTGGTTCAGCTGCCTTATTCCCTTTATCCATTCCTCCGTCTTTTCTCATTGATCCCTGTTCAACAACCTCAGGGGCATAACACCTTCCACTTCGTGTTAAGTGCCCCCCTCCTGTGATATCTTGCTGATACGAAGATCCTAGCATTGCAGTCATACTTCCATGGTGCAGCTTTGTTTTCCTTGTATGAAAAGGAAGAAGGCAATTCTATGATTAACTTAGGCGCAATTTCCTCAACAACCGGCATAACTTTGTCCTATACTTATTCGTAATAAATGATCAAAGGTCTTCCTACCCTGTAGCCAACTGCATTCTCAATAACCTCTACTTTCTCCTCTATTTCCTCGTAAAACTGGGCCTCACCCTTATCCATCATCTTTTGGACTTTAGCCAAAATGTTTTCGCATTCCTGTATGATATGACCTTTACACCTATGGCACGAGCACCAATTCTCCAACCTGTTTGCAACCATTTTTAAATTGTCTCCATCCTCCACCATTCCTGCTTTAACCATTTCCACCCATACTTTTATCATTGAAGTCTTGACTTCACTAACATACCTTTTTACCTTTCTGACTTCCCCCGTCAATACTGCACTTAGCCGATTCCCAGCATGATCGGACAATGGACTTCCCGCTATATTTGGCCCATTCATTGACCCGAATTTCACAACCCCAGAGTTGATCAGACTTTGGACTTTTCTTTTAAAGGTAATGCAATCCTCGGTTGAATGCCCCTGAATCCCCGCGTGATACGCGCAATTAGCATTTGCGTTGAACCACCTTGGGTATGGCGGTGTCAAAGGTTTAAGGTATACAGGTGCAACAAGTTGACCCTGCAACAATTTGGGATATAGTTCACCATAAGTGGTAGGAATCGGGTCAAATAGGGGTTTTTGATCATTCCTTGGTGAACGTTGGTCGTTGCGCACGATACCCTGGGTGTTTGGGACAGTGCTTCGGGGAACGTTTATCTGTGGGGACATGCCAGTTGGAAATTACTGTTGTGGTATATTGGTATAAGGGAATGGATTTTGAGTAAGATGGTTTACGTTGGGGTAGTAAGGATTATACCCCAGGTAAGGTGTGTAGGGTGTAGGAGGTGCATAGGATATAGAAGAAGTATAGGGCCTAGGAGGTGTATATGGTGTAGGAGGTGCATAGGGATATTGGTTGATGCTAACTGCGTGAGTTTCCTCTTTTTTTTTTTAGCAGGAAATACTTTCTTCAGAATGGAAGACTCACCCCCTCCATTTTTCCATTTTTGATGGCAGTCTCAATCATTTCGCCGGATATAACCATATCTGCGAAATTCTTAGTGGCACTCCTCACCAATTTGTCATAAAACGGTGCCTTTAAAGTATTGATCAAAAGCACCGTTGTTTCTTTGCTAGTTAAAGGGGGTTGCACTTGAGTGGCCAGGTCCCTCCACCTTTGAGAGTACTCCTTGAAACTCTCAGTAGTCTTCTTTTCCATGTTCTGCAGTGACAGCCTGTCAGGTACCATATCAGATACATGCTTATAATACTCCATAAAGGCCCTAGCTAAATCTATACAAGAACGGATCTTAGTCCGAGTCAGTTGATTATACCATTGGGTTGTAAACCCCATCAAGCTATCCTAAAAGCAATGGATAAGCAGTTTTTCATCATCATCATCATATCCTATCATTTTTTTGCAGTACATGGTCAAGTGTGCTGATATATTGGTAGTCCCATTATATTTCTCAAAATCGGGTACTTTAAACTTGGGAGGAATCACCAAGCCATGTACCAAGCTCATTTCTTTGGCATCCAGACTGCCAAATAACTCTACCCCCTCTATTGCTTTTAATCTCTCTTCCAGCAATTGATATTTCTTCTGAGATTTTGCAGTTTCCATCTTTTTCAGCTCAACCAACCTTGCCTTTTCTTTCTCAGCCAGTTCCTCAAAGTCCGAAACATCAATAATATCACTTGGGTCAGCCCCAATATTACCTTTTCCTGGAGCATAATTCTGTGCTTCAGCCGCTGGTTGGATATAAACATAAGAAGCTACCCCAGTTGGCAGCTCATTTCCCACATACTGGGATGCTTGGCCCTTTTGTTGCACGGTTTCAAGTTGATCTTCTTCATTTACCACCCTTTTTCCTGTGACTGAATTCTCCCCCGGCCCTTTCTGTCTCATCATAGCATTCATCATTTCTATGAGTTTAGCCATTTGTTCCCTTGATTCCTCTTGAGACTTAACCAGTTGTTCCTGTAGTTCCCTTTGAACCCGTTCCATCCTCTCAATACGAGCAAGATGATCATTCTCCATGATCTTAGCTTGAGATCTAGTGTTGTAGTGGTGTCGAAAATCCGTTTCTTTTGGAGTGAGCCTGATTTTACCTTAAGTTTTAAAAAAACATGGATTACAATTTATTGACACATTTTTTATATTTTATTAAAAATGAATGAATGACTAAATGTGAATGAATGAACCAGTAAAATGAATAAATAAATGACTAAGTATATGAATATGAAAGAATAAATGATTGAACAAGTAAAATAAATAAATAAGTGACTAAGTATATGAATGAATAATCTTAAAAAAATGAATGACTATAACTATGAATAAATATACGAATGAACAAACAAAATATATAAAAATATGGATGCATTTGAAAGTATTGGCCCCGGGATAATTCCAACCGAACGGTCTTTCATTGATTTCCTAGAACTAAATACATCAAAGATAAAATAAAAAGATCACTGCCTAAGACAAGTCCATAGTTCGCCTATCTACTTCAAAGTGCTGTTACAAAATATTAGTCCTATAGTAACTCCCTCGGATCTTGGACTTTTTTTCACAGTCCTCTTTTGATTGCCTTGCTTTTCAATCTGACCCCTACTTGTTCATGGCTCCTAGACATGTCAGCAAAAACATCACAATGTAAACTTTCCTTAGCTTGCTTCTCCAGTTGATTGGCTCGGGCTTCTTCATGTTTCGCTCTCTCTTTCCAATAGTTATTCTCCTTCTTAAGGTTTTTGACCTCTTGCTTCCATTCCCCGGAAGTGTTGAGGGTCCCTTCAAATCTGAGCTCGAAGCAGTACCTTTTGTTTTCCAAGTGCAAATCCCTAAGATCTCCCTTGACAGTGTCCCTTTCTGTCTTGATCTTTTCATTTTTCTCTTTCCTAGCTGATTCCCTATTTTTCATGTCCTCTATCTCTTCTTGCAGTCGGGCAATCTCTTTGCTCATTTGGGCTTTTTCTTTTTAGAATTTGGCCCTTGCAATCTCTAATTCTGATGGCACTTCCTTTGATGGTGAATTTATGAACTAGATCTCTTACCCATCCGATGTCAACAACCTATCATTAACCCTCAATTCCCTCCATACTAGGTAGTCAGGTGTGACGATGTCGGCATATCGAGCCACTTTTATCCAATGAGTTTTTTTCCATGCTTCAATCACTGCCCGCACCTTTCCAGAATACCCATCCTCTCCATAAGTGAATTCTGATAATCCTATCTTATGAGTCACGGGTGTGAATTGTCGAGTCTCAACCTGTCTTTGCACCAACAGAGGTACATAACTCACAGACCCCCAAATTTCGAGTAGTGGAACTCCCGGGTTGTCCCCACATTTATACATAATCGGCATAGGGACCAGCCATGGAGCTCTCCAAGTTACCATCTCTCTCTTTTTAGAATCTGAAACATGTTGACCCATTTCTCTTCATCTCTATCTTCAAGCCAATCATTTCTAAGGAATTCTCTAATCGAAACTAAAGACTTAATGTACGGTTTGAAGGAAACCTCTTCTATCTTCCAAAAGTGATTTTGAATCCAAATATAAAGGAGTTGTACACACCCCTTGATTCTCCCTTGTCCTTCCCTTTTACAAAAATTCAAAGATTAGATAGTTTCAGCTATGATGTCCGGAGATGGGTTAATTTTCTGTTCCAACTTTTTGAAGAAATCAAAAACGGCTATATCCACATGACCTAATATCTTTGGGAATATGATTAATCCATATATGGCTAAAGCAAATATGTCCCTGGCTTGTTCTTTATCGAAATGACCTAATATCAGTTGTTAGAGAGTTTCACACGAAATGCATCCATTTTTCTGCTTTCTATCCACATGACTCTCAACCTATGTTGTATCCATTCCCATGATCCTATCCACTTTCCTCTTAAAACTTGAAGGTTTCACCTCCTTCAAATATACCCGATCAGGATTAGGACACTCAATACGTAACAGTGTTGAATACTCTTCAATAAGTGGGGTCATATCCTCCTTGTTAAAAGTAAAACATCTATAAGCAGGATTCCAAAATTGTACCATAGCCTGAATCAACCCACTATTGACCCTAATTGGAATAAAAAATGCTATATCTCTATATTTTTGAGTGAAGGCTTCTTTCTCTGGTACACTCCACTGATTCCAAATGTCGGCTAACCCTCAAAGATTATTCTGTCTAAAATCCATTTTTACCCTTTCCGGCAATACTGACACATAATCTTTCTTCAGGCAATCACCATCCTCCCTCTGATCTTTTTTTCTGACCGTGCCCTAACTACTGCATGATCTTCAATCACTGAAATAACTTGACACTCCATGAAAGTCCTTTGGGTTGATGACTATCCCGAGGCCAATAAACTTCAAGTGTATGATGGTGTCTATGATGCATGTCAAAGAAAAGAAAACAAACAGAAATAAATTAGTAAAGAAATGAACTCGCAAATAAAACATAAATAACAACATGCTTTTAAAAAAAATGTCCCGAAAATTTTAAATGAGTTTCGACATTATGACGCCTTTGGGACAAAATAATAAACTTATTACAAGCGATATGATGTTTGTTCATCATCACCCAATTTGTAAAATCTAACATATAGAAATATGGTAAAAGGTTGAAAATGTTCATCCATGTGTTCTTAACTTTGGGTATCTAACAGAAATCCGGCATGGCTTCGCCTAGGTTCACTAAATGAAGGTGAATAGATTCTAAGGCCTCTAATTGTTCCTCACTGTCGTCTGTGAAGGCTAGTAAGGCACCCCGATAAAAGTAGGTTCAAATCGTTAGAGTATATTTTCCTATGCCTATATGGAGAATCATCACGAAGGCATTAGTTACTTTATACTCCGGAAGTGTTTCACTAGCCCATACGGAGGATCATCACGAAGGCGTAGTTACTTTACTCCCACTTAAAAGGACGAAACCTGGGTAGAGAGTTCATGTTATGCAAATGTAAATGTAGTGTGTGCGGAGGAACAAAACAAACCTGTCACCACCTATTCTACCTTTTATTCTAAATGCCCCACTAAAATTAAACAATGTAAAGCATCAATTAGACAAACATATAAATATACGCAACAAAATAACAAGAGAACAAGAAATAATATGTATGCATATTACAAATGAACATATTTAAAACATTTTATTATTTTCAAAAATCTCCTTATTACTTTTTTTTAAATGTGGGAACTAAAATTAAATACCAATTAAACCCGACAAAATCGAGACTTTGATAACACATGATTACTTCTAGGCCTGACTCTCTAATAGTCCCCAATGGAGTCGCCAAGCTGTCACAACCTAAAAAATAACAAGTCTCGTCGCAAGACTTTATATTCGTTAAGCATGACATTAAAAAAAACCGAGGAAAAGTCGACTTAATTCCTCTTGAAAAATGAAGGTTTTGAAAATAACCTTGAAATAGTTATGGAGTCGCCACCAATCTTTTCCAGCTAGGTGTGATCAGCCACCTATTAAAACCAATTTTGTAAAACATTTTAAAATTAATTAAAATATTTTTAAAACCAATTTCAAGTATGCGTTATAAAGCAGAGAAAATCGAAGAATCGGGTTCGGGACTCGATTACGTGTAGGGAAGGATTAGCACCCCCACAATGCCTGTATAAAATGGTACCTTATTAATAGTGTGTTATCTCAAGTCTCGGTAAAAAGTCGATTCTTAATTTAGTATTTCAAGTTAATTCCCAATTTAAAGAAAAATAATTTCATTTTTAATTGAAAATGATCCGGAATTTATTAATTCAAAATTTTCCTATATTCCCCGACAAAATTGGCAAAATATAAAAATTTTGATTTATTTGGAAAATTTTTTGAATCATTCTCGTTTTTTGAAAGAAAGATATTCTTTTATTAATGATAATTGATGATATTCTCTCCAGCAAACCCGGTAGATAACTCATGAATTATTTTAACTCTGGAATATCTTTATTTTTAATGAAAATCATTATCTTTTTCAAAACATTTTAAAAAATGAATATGAACATGTGTGACATAGATAAAATGACATAGCAAAGTCTAGATAATATAATGCAACCTAAATGATATGATATAATTTCAATGGCATAGTATATTCTAGATGAAAAGAAATATCCTAAGTATCATGGTATATTCTATATGAAATAAAATGACCTATGTGATATAATATATTCTAAATGAAATGAATAACCTATGTGACATTATATATTCTAAATAAAATGATATGTCCTAAGTAACATGGCAAATTTAAATGACATGGCATATTTTAAATAATATAATATATATGACATGGAATATAATCTAAGTGACATGAAATGATATGAAACATAAAATAATGCTATCATGAAATATGCATGAAAACAAAAATAATAATGCATGAACATAATATATGCTAAATGATGTGACAAAAATAAATCACTAAATAAAAAGCATAGGATAACATGAAATATTCAAAACCATATGACAAACAATGACACCATAGAATATAAATCAAAATAATAACAATACCATAGAAATTATCATAGTAAAAAAAATCTTATATTATACAATATGCATGGAAAATGCAATGCATGAAAGTGTATTTTTTCCTTTAACTAAGGAAATCCGTATATCTGAAAAGATATCCGGCTACCTTAGGAAAATATATCAAATTAAATTTTCTAAAATCAAATACTTTGTGATTGTTTGAAAACAATTTTTTAAATCTTGGATGAAAATTAAACCCTAGCCGAATTTCCTTTAAAAATGGCTCTAATTTCCTAAACTTAAAATCCCGGACTTGACCACCCTTGACCCGAACTCTATAAAATCATTTTTTAAGTTTAAAATGGCCTAAAAACCACCCTAAGATAGTAGCTAAATTTCCTAATCAGCTCCCTCTAAGTAACTTAGCCAAATTCAATAATTGTTTTTCTTTTGAATTCAAATCTGCCACTACTGTCCAGTTTTAAATCATGATTTTTTGACCTATTTTTAAGAATTGAAAAAAATCTAAAAAAAAATACTGAAGACTCATAACATGTAAAACTACACGAGAGAAATTGGATTAATTTTCTGATTAAAGATAACTTCCCAGAAAAATCGAGAAAGTTAGAAAACTAGGTGAAAACTGTTTTGCCAAAACACAATTTTTTTTTTTGCCTTTGATAAAATCATTTAAAAAACAAAGTAAAAATATTGGAGACTCTCTTAAAAACCTACAAACAGTAGCTAAAACCTCTAAGAACTTGGACAAAAATTGGCTAAGTAAAAAAATACAAAGGTAGAATAATTATTTTGACAACTCTTTAATTTTCCACAAGTATGCTCAAGTGAGCATGACTTTGAGCCATTGATTGGCCTAAGTCATAAATCATGTGACATGATATGATATGCATGAACATACAGCAAATTGAATGCATGAAATGCATGATTTAAAACCTAAATGACAAGAAAAATGCATGGCATAGAGAATATGGCCCAGACCTAAATGAACTTGCATGGCAATAAATGCAACATAGGTCTAAACATGCATGAAATGCATGGCAATGTAAGCAAAACCTAAACCTAAAGAATGCAAAGCAATAACACAAAAACATAGCATTCTAAACCAAAATACACAAAACATAACATGGAAATGAAAACCTATCAACTAGCATGATGAAAATGCACATAGGAGACATAAAAATGGAGGGTAGCCGAATGGTCTATGGCTCAAAATAATGATATTTTATCATGGCATTTTCACAAACACATGACATACTAAATGAAAATACATAAAATCATAGCATGGAGATGCAAACCTATCAACTAGCGTGATGAAAATGCACATAGAAAGCACAAAAATGGAGGGTAGCCGAATGGTCTATGGCTCAAAATGATAGTATTCTAGCATGGCATTTTCACAAACACATGACATACTAAATGCAAAGCTTAAAGAATAGACATGCTAAAACATGCAAACATGAAGTAAAGGCATGCACAAGACTAGACATTTTCACAAACACATAGTATAGTAGGATACAAATCATGAACAACTCAAACATGTTGAAAATAGAAAATTTAAAAATAAAAAAAAGGAAAACAAGGAAAGTAAACATGAATACAAGATGAAAGAATAAAAAATGAAGGTAAAAAGCAACCAAAATTAAAACAAGCTCCATATTTTGTTATTTGTAGAAAATATAAAACATCAAAAACATGCTAGACATCATCAATCAACATGAAACAAAAATCAAAAACCAACTATTTTAAAAAAGGGTCCATTCGGCTTCCTCAAAAAACATGGAGAAAATTTTTTTTCAAAGTTTTTTTTCAAGAAAGTATAAAAGAAGAACTTGAAGAAGAAGCTTAAAAACACTTCTTAAAAAACTAAAATCAATAGAAACTCACCAAATATAAAATGAAAACAGCAAAACAAGGATGAAAATGCAAAAAAAAAAAGTGCAAGAGTAAGGTGCATTTAGCTACCTTTAAAAGCTATATTGCAAGCTTTTCCTCTTCTTAATTTCTTTGCCTTTCTAAACTTTTCTTTTTGCTTTTCAAAAATAGAGAGAAATCAGCCAAGAAAGAGTAACAAATGAAACAGACACCATCTCCCCTTGTAGTGGCCGGTTGGTGTAGAATAGGCTAGGAGGTTCTAGAATTTTTTCTAACCAATTTGATCCTATGGCCTTCAATCCAAGATGCTTTCTATGTAGAATTCTCACCCTTAGATTGGAATAATTAGCTCCTAAATATATGATGTCATGAAGATGATGTCATAAATAGGATCATAAATATGACATCATCCCTCTCCAACCATTGGTCCATGTTTTGCAAATTCAAAGGCTTGATCACAAAAATAACTACCTTCCTCTTCTCTCTTGGCCCTTTGATCTAAAAAATCAGAAAATATCAATCCTCCATGGGCCTTGGCCGGCTGCCTCTTCACATTCCCAGCCCATACTTCATTTTTAATTGCAAGAAAAAGCCCTTTTCGGTTTCTTCGATAAAATGACCTTTTTGGACCCCCGAACCTAAATAAATAGAAAACGGACTCCAAATTCAAAATTTCTTTTTTCAATACTTTCAAAATGGTAAAAAATTAAATTCTGGAAGTTTTTCAAAATTTCCAAGCCCATTTGCTATTTTTTAGATTTTTTTTCTTCCAAAATTGCCCTTTTGTGCACCCTAACTTTTACCATTTTGTAAACGAGCTCCAAATTCGGATTTTTCTTCACCAATATCTTTCAAATAATTTAAAAGTGAGATCTACAAATTTTCAGAAATTTTCAAGCTCATTTGCCATTTTTTTGGGATTTATCTGTTTGAATTTCTACATAGTGGGCCCAGGATTTTCTATTTTGCAAACGAACTCCGTATTCAGATTTTCTTTCTACAATATCTTCCAAATAATTTAAGAATGAGATCTACAAATTTTCATAATATTTGGAGATCATTTGCTATTTTTTCGGGATTTATCTTCTTGAATTTCAGCATAGTGGGCCCGAGACTTGCCATTTTGCAAACGAGCTCGTAATCCGGATTTTTCTTGGCCAATATGTTCCAAATGATTTAAGAATGAGATCTGCAAATTTTCAGAATTTTTGGAGCTCATTTGGTATTTTTCCTGAATTTTCTAGTTTTGCCCTTTTGCCTCCGAAGCCCGGTTTTACTAAAAACAAGTCCGATTTTCATATTTTCTTTTTATGTGTCTTTGTCATATATTGAATTGGAGTTGGTCCGAAAATGCCCAATTTTTACAATCAAATTCCCCTCCGATTTGATTTTTTCCTTTTTTATTATCGGGAATTTCCTCATTTTTTCGGTTTCCCTCCAATCGGCTCTTTTCTCGAAATTTCTTCAAACTGAGCCTTGGGCTATCCTTTTTTACTCACTCCTCATCAATTAGGGGCTTTAGTTTTATTAAATTGGGCCATTTCTATAATTTTCCCCAATTTCACCAAAATCCACCAAAAACCCTAATTCTCGGTTTTCTTCCGAATTGACTTTTCCTTCAGTTTTTCTTCCAAGTAGCTTCTCCATTAACCGTAGTCAGTGCTTATCTTTCATTTGGAACCTTCAATTTCGACCAATTTGATCGTTTAAGCACTTTTTCCCAAATTTATCGAACTAGGGTTTTTTTTCTACTAAATCTCCGTAACCCAACTTCTGAACTCCATATCTTTCAATGTAGACCTCGGATTATCAAAATTCTTTCACCATTTTTCAATTGAACTTCAAATCTTGATTTTGAAAGTGGGTTGACTTTTTTAGTAGTTGACTTTTTCAAGATTGACTTTTTTTGTCTACTTTCTTAGACTAAGTCTTAGAGTACCACCTGCAGGATGAGAAAAGCCTTTTTGCATTCTGAAACTAATTTTAGGAAGAAAACATACCTGATTTAGTGGTCCGAATAAAATTAGGTGTTTATAATTGCCAACATGTTAAGGGCCTAATGGGTCATACACAAAAGGTGATTAATGAAATTAAAATGAGATTGGGCCAGATTAAATATTCATTAAGTGTTGTGGGCTTGTTGTGAATATTTAATAATATGTATAAGGGCTTTAGTGAAGTTAGTCCAATAGTTGGCATACACTAAACCTACTTATATATAGGTTAATGTTGTTGTCACCTCCCCCAATTGAAACCCTGGAATCGACGCCTCACTCCCCCCAAGAGTGTTTAGGCAGAATAGCAAAATAAGGAAGAGGAATTCGATTCTTCTAATTAATTTTGGCTAACCAAGGAAGAGAAGAAAGGTTTCTCACAACCTAGACTACTAGCATCGTCTTGGCAAAACATAATCTCAACCTTGTGAAGGCTTTCAGATCACTTGTGTGGATTACTGTTAGAGGTCGGACAATAGGACGACTATGGTTTTCGACAAGTGAGCTTTTGTATAAGAACAAGAACATCAAGAATCTGTCTTGAGGATTCGGCAATCTTCAAAATAGAGGTATGTGATTTTGATTGTTATCTGTTCTTGACAGCCTGATCGTTTTGAATTCATAGGCAAATCCTTGGAGGGATTCAGTTATTTCTTTGTTTTATTTTATTCTGCTGCATTGTATATTTAACTTGATGATTAAATTATACATTATCTCTGTTTGAGCATGAGCCGAATCCCAATAGTGGTACCAAAGCCTTGCTTATGTTATTCCTATACAATCTATCCTTTGAACCTTTAACAATCCACCCAACTAGGCTTGTTGTAATTTGTTGAGACAGTCAAGGTTGCAGCATGCTGAAAGGGATCCCAACCCACTAGAAATACCTTGATGAGATTTTCGAATAATATTGAGGGCTATTATCTCGAAAAATTAGTGGGAGAACCAATAAGAGATTTAATACATCATCTTGAATTGGTATAAATGCATGAATATAACTAATATATACTTTTTCCATATTATGTTGTTGAAAATGGTTAATACTTTAACTGTACTGCGCGGCATTATGAATGCCATTAGTCCAAAATGTTTGGATTGGTACAAAAGATTGAGAAGCGTTCTCAATGAAAGGAAGGTTGCTCACTTGGCAAGTCAAGAATAACTTATAGAAGTTTTTGGGTTGACTGTGTTAGTGATTGAACTGAATCTTTCTACTGTTAAATCCAATTCCTGGATAGTTGATTCAGGATGCAGTTCACATCTATGTAATGACATAAGGATGTTGAAAGGAAGTAGAAAGTTGAGCAAAGATGAAGTAGTTCTAAGAGTAGGCAATGGTGCAAAAGTTACAGCATTGGCCATTGCAACATGTACTTTATCTTTGCCGTCTGGCATGAAATTGGAACTGAAAGATTGTTACTTTGTTCCAGTATTGTCTAGAAACATCATTTCGATTTCATACCTCATTGTTAATGATGGTTTCGAGATAAGAATGAAGGGCAATAGTCTCTTCATCATTCTTAAAGACATTCACTATGGATCGGCAACATTACATAATGGATTATATGTTTTGGATCCAGAGATGCCTGTGTTCAATATAAATGTCAAGAAAGCAAGAAAGGAAGATCCAAGTAAGACTTAGATCTGGCACTGTAGACTTGGTCATATCAATGAGACAAGGATTTCCAAATTACATAAACATGGTTATTTGGAACCCTTTGGTTATGAATCATATGGGACTTGTGAATGTTGTCTCCTTGGTAAGATGACCAAAACTCCTTTTACAGGAAAGGGTGAGAAAGCTGGTGTTTTATTGGGCTTAATACATTCAGATGTATGTGGGCCATTAAACACAGCTGCTAGAGGTAATTACTTATACTTCATAACCTTTATCGATGATCATTCTAGATATGGTTATGTATATTTGATGAGATACAAGTCTGAAGCTTTTGAAAAGTTTAAAGAATTCAGAGCTGAAGTAGAGAAACAGACTGGGAAAAATATTCTGGCTCTTAGATAGGATCAAGGAGAAGAATATTTAACCCATAATTTCTTAGATCATTTGACAGACAATGGAATTCTGTCGCAATGGACTCCACTTGGAACTCCTCAGCATAATGGAGTATCCGAGAGGAGAAATCGAACCTTGTTGGACATGGTTCGGTCCATGATATCTAAGGCTGACCTTCCGATATCATTTTGGGATATGCGTTAGAAACTGTAGCTTACCTTCTAAATAGGGTTCCAAGTAAGTCAGTAGATAAGGTACCATATGAGATAAGGAATGGCAAGAAGCCATACTTATCTTATCTAAAGATTTGGGGATGTACTGCTTATGTGAAGCAAGTACCTTCTAATAAGTTGGGAGCTAAATCAGAAAAATGTAAATTTGTGGGATATACTAAAGAGACTATGGGATATTACTTTTACAGTCTTACTGATCAAAAGGTGTTTGTGTCGAAACACGCTGCTTTTCTAGAGAAAGAGTTTCTACTAGAAGGATTCAGTGGGAGTAAAATAGATCTTGAAGAAGTTCAAGAACCACAACCTAACATTCCCTCGGAACCTGAGCCATTGGTCAAGGTATTGGATGCTAGGACTAATGCTCAAGAAACACAAGTACTCCGAAGGTCTAGTAGGGAGAGGCAAACTCCAATAAGATATGGATTTCTTTTGGAAAGAGACGGTTTGCCCATTGATAATGAACCTGCTACCTATAAGGAAGCGATGTCGGACATCAATTCCAATAAATGGCTAGAAGCCATGAAATCCGAAATGGATGCCATGGAAGTTAACCAAGTTTGGTCTTTAGTTGATCCACCTCAAGGGATAAAACCCATAGGGTGTAAATGGGTGTACAAGATAAAGACATACATGGATGGCAACATACAAACATATAAGGTCAGATTGGTTGCAAAAGGTTATAATCAAGTTGAAGGCATTTATTTTGAAGAAACCTTTTCACCAGTTGCCATGGTAAAGTCCATTAGGATTATGCTTGCTATTGCTGCATACCATGATTATGAGTGGATGTAAAAACTGCATTCTTTAACGGGAATTTGCAAGAGGAAGTGTATATGACACAACCTGAAGGTTTTTCATCCAAGGCCACATCTAATAAGGTATGCAAGCTGCTAAAGTCCATTTATGGACTAAAGCAAGCATCTCGGAGTTGGAACATCAGGTTTGATGAAACAATTAAAGAATTTGGTTTCATTAAGAATCCTGATGAACCATGTGTTTACAAAAAGGTAAACGGACATGCAATTGTTTTCTTGGTGCTATATGTCGAAGACATATTGCTTATAGGAAACGATGTACCTATGTTTCAGACCACCAAGGTCTGGCTATCCAAATAGTTCTCCATGAAGGATTTGGGAGAAGTAGCATATATTCTGGGAATTAAGATCTATAAAGATAGATCAAAAAGGCTGCTTGGATTGTCCCAATCCATTTACATAGACAAGGTGCTAAAGAGGTTTAGCATGGATATCTCCAAAAGAGGTAACTTGCCTATGGTATATGGTGTACAACTCTCGAAAGAGATGTGTCCTAAAACTTATGAAGAAAGCACACGGATGGATAGGGTCCCGTATGCTTCGACAATAGGATCTATCATGTATGCCATGTTGTGCACAAGACCAGATGTATCGTACGCTCTGAGTGTCACAAGCCGATACCAAAGCAATCTTGGTGAAATTCACTGGACTGCTGTGAAGAATATCCTCAAGTACTTAAGAAGAACTAAGGATTTTCTTGGTCTATGGAGGGGCTGAACTCCAAGTAAGGGGTTATACAGATGCTGGATTCCAAAATGATAGGGGTGACAGTAAATTGCAGGGCGGTTACGTATTTACCGTAAATGGAGCTGCAGTCAGTTGGAAAAGTTCCAAACAGATTACAACTGCAGATTCAACAACAGAAGCTGAATACATCTCCGCATATGAGGCAGCAAATGAGGCTATTTGGATTAAGAAGTTCATAACTGAACTTGGTGTGGTTCCAAGCATTGTTGATCCAGTACCACTTTACTGTGATAACAATGGAGCCATAGCGCAAGCTAAGGAACCACGGTCTCATCACAAATTCAAACATATATTGCGGCAATATCACTTTATTAGATACATAATTCAAAGAGGTGATATAAGTATGGAAAGGGTACCCATAGAGGACAATATAGCTGATCCTTTAACTAAGGTTCTATCCCAGCAGAAACACAATCGTCACATGGAAGGACATGGGCTTAAGTACATAGGCGATTGGCTTTAGTGCTAGTGGGAGATTGTTGGTGTAAGCCCTACAAGCCAATCTAGTTAGGCTTGTAAAACACTATTTATATATTCATGTATTGCACATTATAGTTTATTTATTATAATTGAGGTATTTCTTTATCCATAAGTATTATTATAATTATTATAAATGACTTATGAAGATAAAGCCCATGAGACACAATGGCATTGCAAAGGAATTGTAAGGTGTTACAATTATGAGGATCTTTATGCATCAATGCCATGTTTCTAAACTGTTCCTGGTCATTGTATTGTCAAGATAGGGCATTGACAATGCTCAAAGACTGGCATATATTAAGTCTTCATGCACTTGATGCATGCAATTGATCTCATAGGTTGAAAGTATAGAGATACTTAGGGATAACATATGGGTGCTTGTTAGTTGAACAAGTTCACTGAACATGACCTGCTATGAGATTTCCATTTGGTATTTCACTCAAGTGTCTATGTAAAATACTCTCATGTGTCAATAGTGTGAGTAATTATTTGACTTGTGACACCAGGTCATCTTGTATGTGAACGGTCACACTTAGATTTATCACGAACGGGTCCCAATCACGAGGATGCTTATGGTAGGGTATTATTGGGTATGACATGAAGCATACGAGAATGAATGAGTGGTCCAGAGAGGATTCATCACCCCAAGTGATTAAGGGGACATATCTCACATGTATCTGGCTTATATTAACTTATGGAAGTCCTTGGCCAAGGCAATACTTAAGGAGTTAATATTAAAGCTGCAGATCTAATATGGAATTGGTTAAGAGTAGACACTAAACCATGCTCTTTCCTCTCTCAAAATATTTGATGAAGGGATCGAATTACACAGACATATTGTACACGAAAGGCTAGTCGAAGCTTGATGACTCTCTTGGCATTTGGATGGTCATGATGCATTGCTAGATACCGCTCATGATCTATAAATATAAATAGGAAATTCTTAATTGAATTAATTATATTTATTGCCAACATGTTAAGGGCATAAAGGTCACACACAAAAGGTGATTAATGAAATTAAAATATGATTGAGCTAGATTAAATATTTATTAAGTGTTGTGGGCTTATTATGAATATTTAATAATATGTATAAGGGCTTTAGTGCAGTTAGTCCAATAGTTGGCATACACTAAACCTACTTATATATAGGCTTATGTTGTTGCCACCTCCCCCTAATTGAAACCCTGGAATCGGCGCCTCCCTCCCCCCAAGAGTGTTTCGGTCGAATAGCAAAATAAGGAAGAGGAATTCGATTCTTCTAATTAATTTTGGCTAACCAAGGAAGAGGAGGAAGGTTTCTCACAACCTAGACTACTAGTATCGTCTTGGCTAAATATAATCTCAACCTTGTGAAGGCTTTCAGATCACCTGTGTGGATTACTGTTAGAGGTCGGACAACTGGACAACTTTGGTTTTCGACAAGCGAGCTTTATGTACAAGAACAAGAACATCAAGAATCTGTCCTGAGGATTCGGTAATATTCAAAATAGAGGTATGTGATTTTGATTGTTATCTGTTCTTGACATCCTGATCGTTTTGAATTCATAGGCAGATCCTTGGAGGGATTCGGTTATCTCTTTGTTTTATTTTATTCCGCTGCGTTGTATATTTAACTCGATGATTAAATTATACATTATCTCTGTTTGAGCATGAGCCGAATCCCAACATCAACAATATGCAAATGCTTCTGAATGATGCAAATACAAAGATTAACAATGTGCAAATGCTTCTGAATGATGCAAATGCAGAGATTACAGTGTGCAAATGCTTCATGATGCAGATGCAAATGTCCTTGGGTTGATGCAAATGCTTTGTGATGCGGATGCAAATATTAATAATGATGCAGATGCAGAAGGAAAAGGAAAAGGAAAAGATGCAAATGTAACTACGAATCGTGTTCATGTAAATGGTCCATGAATAGTGTAACTGCAGTTATCACACAATAATAAAGATGCAATGACCCTAGAAATGATGCAATCACTTGAGATGATGTAAATGAAAATATCCATGAAGGATGTAAATGTAATGGTAAAATGCCGATGCTCATAGAATGTGCAAATCCAAATACCCATGAATGATGCAAATGCTTCCTGACACGGTGCATATGCAAAGCTTAATAAAGAGGTAAGTGCTCATGAGTGATGCAAATGCCCCCGATTGTTTTTTTAGACTTCGGCTTAGCCTTGCCAATTCATTTTTCCTTTTCAAATCAGAGTGAATCTTGAACACTCGTGCCCCATAAGAGAACATTCCCTTTTCAATCCTTGGCTATCTCTTTGCCCCAACTGTTTTCAAACTCTTATCGACGGAAGTCTATTTGCTGAGTCCTATTTCTTCTTCTCATATCTAGAAGTCAAGGTAAACCCCAGTAGTTCTGTACTTGGTTAGAAAAACCCTTGTCTCATGTCAACATCAAAAATGGTTATTTCAAAAAATATTTCTATTTCTTTTTTTTTTCCCTTTTTAGAAAAAATGCTTTTTTAATGAAAAGTTCTGAGCCAAAAATATTAACCCCATAGTGTGTGATGTACGAATCTCTTAAAAACTGATGATCACTATTAGAAATTTTTCTGAATGTCAATTTGGGTTTTTCAACTTGAATTGAAAAGGCTTGGTACAACAGGATTTTGGTTGATCCAAGAAAAGTTCACAATAAGAAAAATGTATGTCCCTTCTAAGCTCACAAATGGAACATGTTTTATAAAATACGAATTCCTTGAGAATCAAACAAGACATTCTTTTGGTTTCCAAATCATGGCATTTTGACAAGCGTCAAGATTGGCCGGGATGTTTAAACTGGAAAGTTAATTTTGGAAGGAAAGAACAGATTCAGTTTTCAAAGTCAATCCTCCAAATAGGAGCTGACAGTTTGGAGGTTCAGGAATTCCTAGATGTTCCTTGATTTCTTCAAGATGACCTCCTTTTTTGTGGCATCGGCACTAACATAGATGGCATCGAAAATTCCCATTTTACTCTAGACCACCCATTTTTGGGTTTTCGCCCTGGAGTCCCATTATTTTCATTTTTTTTATTTTTTTTTATTATTCCACCATGCATCTGAGAATTCTAAATTCTTCCAAAATGAAATGATAATTCGAAGAGATGGAATAAAATCTGAGGAAAAACCCTTCAAGTTAAATATTCATGCTTGATCAAAATAGACTTTTAAAGCACATAATGGAGGCAAAGGTTCGGGGTGCAAAAAGAAAGGATAAAGAGGCCTAAAATATGTGTTTGAGGGTAATCAGATCAAGGATCATTTCTTGAGGAGGATTCCCTTTGAAACATTTGTCCCTTTTGGACTTTTCTTTCCTTCTTTCCTTCTTTTGACTTTTGCTCTTTTTCTTCTTTGTTTTTGGCTTTCATTTCGCCATCCTTTTCACATTTTCTTTTTTCTTTTCTTTTTATTTTGTTCTTGGCTTTCATTTCACCATCTTTTTCTCCTTTTCCTTTTCCTTTTCCTTTTCCTTTTCCTTTTACTTTTTCTTCTTTTTGTTTTGTTATTGGCTTTCATTTCGCCATCTTTTCTACATTTTCCTTTTTCTTTTGCATCTTCATTTCGACAAAGTGAGCCCGTATTTTTTTGGGAGCTCAATTTGCTTTGTATCTGTCTTCGAGTTTGGACTCATTTCTCCATGATCTTTGAGAAGATCTTTCCTTGCATTTGCCCCCTGTGTAGAGGGTGCTCCTTGATCAGGGTTCAAAGAAGAAAGAACTCTTTCGGCTCAAAAGGGGTGACTATGGATAATTTCTTTTTGTGAAAGGGATATGAAAAATGGTCATTTCTCATATCAAGCATAAATATTCTCATTGAAAATCAATACTCAGGGGAAATAGATAATATGATTTTCATTTTGCACTTGGAATCATCTGAATTCTCATATGCATGAAATCATATATTTTTTTTTTGATGCATGCCCCCAATAATTTATGCGTTAATCCATCCTTATTCACCACGTATTCACCATATTTACATATGATGCCCCCAATTTGATTAACCATGGGAATTTGTATCATTACGAGGAACATCGGAAGCCTAAGTTTATATTGAAAAGGCAGAGCCTCAATCTTGGGTTTGCTTGAATTGACAAGGAAGAATATGGCCCAAAATTGGTTTTCTCTGGGGACATAGGATAATCTGGTTTAATCATTGTGCCTCGAGGTGTCAATCATGAAGTGATGTTTGGGCAATTGGTGTTTTGGGGTTATTGAAAAAGATGTGACTGGTTTTGGCACAATCTTGACACACATCAAATCACCATGATCTATTGAAAGAATGTCTCATTTGTTTGAGTTTCCAAGAAGCTCAAAAAAATTTCAAAAAGTTTGTTCCATTGTTCATAGCCTAAGTTAGGATCTACATCTTCGCTTATTTCACAGTGGCTATGGTTTATGAAGTTCACCATTCATATTCCTTGAAAAATTAGATCTTTCAAGAGGTCTCGGTTTAAGGGATTTAAGCATAGAAAAGCTCGAAAAAAAGTGGGAGGGTATTGGGTCATTTCTAACAATGATCATCAATATTCTTCGAGACTTTATATTATCAAAACTTCCTTAATGCTTGTTTTTGCACATTCAAAACACAATAAAAGCATTTTAGAAGTTCAAAATTTATTTATTTTATATGGATGTTAACATAAGACAAGTGTTTTCAACATGAGGTATAGAACTACATGCATCAGAAACTCCCCTCTTGACATGCTTTCCCATAATTCAAAATTGTATATTCCTCGGTACTCTTTCCAATCTTTTCATCTTCTTCCCTCATTATGACATCCACAATGGTCCCATCATGCCCATTCAGTGAATTCTCCGTGCTGCTTGACCTTTGTTTGTTACTCACATCTAAATGCCCGTCATTGATGAGTGCTTGAACCTTTCATTTTAGAGATGTGCAATTTTTTGTGGAATGTCCTCAAATCCCAGAATGATAATCGCAATATGCATTCTCGTTATACTAGCTCGGGTATGGGGGTTGAATAGGCTCCACTGGAACTTTAGTGAGGAGTTGCTCCTTGACCAGCTAGGGTAATAGTTCAGAGTAAGACTTAGGGAGTGGCTCAAACCGATCTCTTTTTTGAATGTTCTTCTGCTTTCTTTGGCTGGCAGGAGGTTGGAAATTTGCTGAATATTGAGAGGCCGTCGGGTATAAGTATGAACCCAGGGATATGTTGTTCATAGAAGGGTAGAATGGCTGGTATGAGGGGACTTGAAGATACGGGGCAAAGCCTCCCATAGCTTGGACATCTTTCTTTTTTTTTAGGTGCCCTGTTTCTCGCGGCATTGGATGTTTTATCTCCTTCGAGTTTCCCAGTCTTGATAGCATTCTCAATCATTTCCCTGGAGTCATGGCATTGCTGACGAGTCTGTCATAGTACGGGGCCCATAGTGTATTCACAACAAGGACAATGGTTTCTTTTTGAGTCAGGGACGGTCGTACTTGGGTGGCCATGTCCCTCCATCTCTGAGCATACTCTTTGAAGCTCTCAGTAACCTTTTTCTCCATATTTTGCAAAGTAATACGGTCAAGCGCCATATTGGTCACATGCTTGTATTGGCTTAAAAATACATTAGCCAAATTATTCTAAGAGCGAATCTGATCCTTGCTCAACTGATTATACCATCTAATTGCAAATCTGCTGAGGCTATCCTAAAAACAATGGATCAATAGTTTATCATTATTCGTATGGCCCATCATCTTTCGGCAGAACATGGTGACATGGGCTGACGGATCGGTTGTCCCATCATATTTCTCGAAGTAGAACCTTGAATTTAGGAGGAATGACTAAATTGGGGACCAAGCAACGTTCATTTACATCTACACTCCCAAATACATCTGTGCTTTCTAATGCTCGGAGCCTTTCCTCTAACAGCTGATATTTCATTTTAGAATCTGCCGACTCAGCCCCATTCAACTCAACCATTTTCAACTTTGCTTTTTCAGCTGGATCATCTAAGTTCAGGACGTTAATAGGATTAGTTGTGTTCTGAAAAAGACTGGCCATTTAACAGTATGGCCTCAATCTAACCCCTTTGTGCCCCGACCCTTCTTTGGTGGCCAAATTTTTAGTGTATCCCTTTCCCTTGATCGCAGCGGATAACAGTTTCATGAGCTTGGTCATCTATTCTCTAGATTCCTCTTGGGACCTTGCCAATTGTTCTTGTGACTTTGCCCATTGTTCCTGTAATTGTCTTTGTGCTCTCTCCATTCTATCCAGTCTATCATGCTGCTCATTATCCATGATCCTGACATGTGTTATAAAGCTGCTCAGTAATTCTTGTACCTCTGGCTTGAAATGAAAATTTCTTCAAAGACTCTGAAAGCCAGGCCAACTTCTATTTTGTCCTCCAAATGTGTTTCATGTGTATGATCTATGTATGTCCTAGATGTAGTTTGATTCTAGCAAGATGAATGTAAAGAATAAATAAATCAATACATGGATGGATATACACAGAGAAAACATGCCGACCATGTATGTTATAAATGCAACACGATGCCAATATGATGCATGTAAAGAATAAACAAATTAATTAATGAATATATACAGAGAAATCATGCTGACTATGTATGTCATGAATGCAGCCTGATGCCAGCATGATGAATGTAAAGAATAAATAGATCAATGCATGGATATACACAGAAGAAACATGCTGACCATGTATGTTATAAATACAACACGATGCCAATATGATGCATGTAAAGAACAAACAAATTAATGCATGAATATACAGAGAAATCATGCTGACTATGTATGTCATGAATGTAGCCTGATGCTAGCATGATGCATGTAAAGAGTAAACAAATTAATGCATGAACACATACGGTGAGTGACCACGTATGTCATGAATTCATTCTTCAATGAATGACCATATTGTTATGAATGCAACACGATTTCAATATGATGCATGTAAAGAATAAATAAATTGATACACGGGTATATACAGAGAATGACCATTTATGTCACAATTCTACAATGAATGACCATGCATATTATGATTGCAACATGATATCAATTTGATGCATGCAAAGAATAAACAACTTAATGCCTGAATATATACAGAGAAAATATTCAATAATTAAATTAACATGATGGGACCAAACTTAATTATTCAACAATTTCATTACACAAGATTTGCCTCTAAATTTAATCCACTTTTTTTTTGAAACATATTTGCCCCGCAAAATGTCAAAATATTATTTTCTAAAACCAATTTTTATCAAAACTTTTGGGGTAGTGGGTCTTATTATGGCACAGGTGTCCAAATATTTATTCAATATTTTCGGTCTACAATCTTATTTAATCAAAAATCAACAAATGTTTGTGCAATTAACAAATGAAATTATTATCACCGGAAAATCAAAAATACAATTATAAATGTACATGCTCTATTTACATATGCATTAATGCATGAAATGTACAAGATGTCCAAATGCTTGAAAAAAGAATTTTCTTATTTATAACTTTAAAAAGTTAATGAACACTTGCCCCAACAATATCAACTTATTTAGGTATCATGGTGCCTTTGGGACGAAATATTAAACCTTATTGTGGTTGACATGATGAACGTTCATCATCGCTCGATTTATGAAAACTTGTTCAGAATGTAAAATAGATAGCAAAGGGTTGGAAACATTCTTCCATGTGTTCCTAGCTTCGGTGCATCTAACAAAAATTCGGCATGGCTTCGCCTAGGTTTTCTATATGAGGTTGCATTAGGTTCTAACGGCTCCAAATTGTTCCTCACTGTCGCTGGTGAAGGCTAGTAAGGCACCCCGATAAAATCAGGTTCAATTTGTTAGAGCATATTTCCCTAGCCCATGCAGATTGTTAATCACGAAGGTGTAGGTACTTTAGTACTTCGAAAGTGTTTCACTAGCCCATGTGGATTGTTAATCACGAACGCTTAGTTACATTGCTTCCACTTAAAAGGGACAAAAACCCTGGTATAGGGCTCATATTATGCAAATGCACGTATAGTGTGTGAAGATGAACAAACAAACCTTTCACCACCTATTCTACAACCTTTATTCTAAATACCCCGGCAATTTATTAAAACAACAATCAAGAATAGTGTAACGCATTAACCAACCAGAGAGCAGTAATAATAAAGGTTAAATAACCAATGAACAATAATAATATACAAGATTAAATAACCAGAGAACAGTGACAATATGCATGTACATGAACATATTTTAAAATATTTTATTATTTTTTAGAAAACTTCTTTATTTTTTTAAAAAAAATAATAAAAATAAAATGGAAATTATAATTAAATACCAATTAAATTCGACGAAGCGAGACTATCGATAACACACGACTAACTTTAGGTCTGACTCTCAAAAGTCCCAGTGGAGTCGCCAAGCTATTGTAACGAATCTCACGACCAGTAAGCGACTTTTAAAATAATAATAGGTGTGAGGAGAAGAAGAGAAAAAGACGACTTAATTCCTCTTAGATTAAAATTGAGGGTTTGAAAACAACCTCGGAAAAAAAATGGAGTCGCCACCAATCTTTTTTTGGCTAGGTGTGATTGGTCACCTATTAAATCCGATTTTTGTAAAATATTTTAAAATTAATTAAAACATTTAAAAAAAAAAATTCGAAGTTCGCACTTTGAACCAGAGAAAACAAGTTCGGGAGTCGATTACGTTGTAGAGAAGGATTAGCACCCTCACAAAGCCCATATAAAATAGTACCTTATTAATTGTGTGTTATCTTGAGTCTCGGTAAAAGTTGGTTTTAGGTTCAGCATTTAAAATTAATCCCCTTTTAAAAATAATTATATTATTTGAGAATGATCCGGAATTTATTAACACAAATTTTTTTTTATATTCCCCGGCAAACCCGGCAAAACATAGAAATTTTTATTTATTTTGAAAATTTTCTGAATCATCCTTGTTTTTTAAATTTAAAAAAATATTCTGTCGTTAACGATAATTGATGATATCCTCCCCGGCAAACCCAGCAGAGAACTCATGAATTATTTTAACTTGGGAATAACCTTGTTTTATTAAAAATCATTAATTATTTTTCATGCATTTTAAATCATAAAAAAAATGATCATGAATATGCAAATCAATACTAAGATACAAATGTAATTTAAAAATGTACAAATATCATGGCATTGCAAACATTTTTTATGACATGACAAAAGCATTAATGACATGGCATGCTTGACATGGCAAAATCTAAATGATATGACAAGAGAATTAATGAGATGGCTTGCTTGACATAGCAAAATCTTAATGACATGGTAAAAGAATTAATGACATGGCATAGGAATTAATGACATGACAAATCCTATTATGACATGGCATGCTTGACATGGCAAAATCTAAATGACATGGCCAAAAGAATGAATGACATGGCATGCTTGACATGGCAAATCCTATTATGACATGGCAAAAGAGTTGATGACATGACATGCTTGACATGGCAAAATCTTATTATGGCATTGCAAAATAAATCATGATATGGCATACAAAGAGATCATATAGGCAACAATCACAAAATGACATTATCATAGAATATTCACATCCATCAACACATCCTGATCAAGATAGCAAAATGAATATCAATAAAATGACACAATCTTGGAATATTCATACACAGAATTATCATGATCAAAATTCAAATGAAGACATTAATTAATAAATGATCTCACCTTGGAATATGCATGAACATGGAATATGCACGTATCATCATTTTGAAATTCTTTTTTTCATGAAATTTTTTTTTATGTGAAATTACATAAATGGCATACGTCGAGATATTAAATCGAACTCCCCGACAAACCCGGCAAAGCTTTGGAAAAATATCCTTTCGCATAATACATACGTTATTTTGGATAAAACGAAAACCATACCCCACGATTCCATAAACACATGCGTTGAATCATTTCCTAACCTCCCAAGAAAACCCAGCAAAGATTAAGAACTAGTTCTCGCCAAATGTCTAGGAAACCAAAAAGACACATTTTTATACTGAATTAAGCAAAAACATTTTAAAATATGCAATACATGAAAATGTGTTTCTCCTTTGAAGTAAGGACATCCGTACACCTAAGAAGGTGTCTGACTACCTTTGAAAGAAACTTAAATTGGATTTCTAAGTTGAATGATTTCAAGCTCGGATTAAGGAAAATGCGATTTTTTTGTAACATGGATTAACTACCCATGCCCGATTTTTGTAAAAACAATTTTTTTATATCTTTGAGATAACATGGAAAACATCCCAAAATAGTAGCAAATAATTCCAACCAGCCCCTCCCTTTTACAAATAAAATAAGAAATTTGGTAGTTTAGAAAAAATGCTCATTTTGACTCCAAAAATCGGTTTTAAGTAGCTATTTTTTTTACCTTTATAAAAAATTCAAAAAAAAAATCTGAAAAAATCAGTTTAGACTCAATGAATGATGAAATAAATGAGGTTAAATAATTTTTTAATTTGAACTAAAAATGTCTAGGCCAAAGTTGCCTTAAAGACAGAACAGCAATCTAAAATCTGTTTTACCGAAAACTATTTTTCAACCCTTAATAAAAAATTCTAAAAATCCTAAAAAAAAAATACCAGGGACTCCTCTAAGTGTCTACTAAATGGGGTTAAAAAATATTTTTATTTTGACAAAAGATGCATGGTGAAAATATTTCTCAAAATCAGGATATCCAACTTACAAACCATTATTTTTCCAACTAGTTTGCACAAGAGACTTTGGCTATAGACCATGGATTGGTCTTAGCCAAAAATCAAGTTGAGAATGATATGAATGCATGATTTTCCAGCAAGACAAACATATGAAAATGATTAATCATGAGCTAAAAATTAAACAAGCAAAGAAAAATCAAGGTTGGCTCAATGGTTGGTTCTTTGGACATACTCCTACCTAACCAAAACCACTTGGTAAAACTAAGATCCTCAAGCTTCTCAAACCTTTTTATTTCATTTTTTTTAAAGAAAATCTATCCTACCAAAATAGTGAAACCCACATCCAACCAGCAAGCAAGAAACTCAAACAAAAGACAAGCACAATATCAACCTACTTGTTTCGGCCATGATGAAAATTATAGAGAAAATTTTGCAAACTTTGATCTCTTGTAGAGAAAATAAGAAAACCTTTTAGGAATTTATTTTGAAAACATTTTATTCAAACAAAGAAAGTTGAGAATCACATGGAAAAGAAGAAAAAGAGATCATGAAATCAAAGAAAATAAATCAAAAGTAGAGAAGAAATGATTACCTAGCAAAGCTTTTCCAAGCTCTCTAATTCCTCTTCCTTTCTCCCTTTTTTTCTCTTCAACATCTTTTTAGCTACTGATTTTTCTTCAAAAATGTAGTGAAGGTCTCTCCAAATGAATGAAAAACCCCCTCTTAATGTAGTGGCCGATTGGTATTCCCCCTTGTAGAGAATGTGCTCATCATTTTTTTTAGCCTAAGTCATGCTTTGTGCATGCTTTCCCAACATCCTTGCCACATGGCCATTTCTTGTCCCCTTTTTGCATGAAGCTTTCCTTAAATTTAGAGTCTCCTAACCTCTCATTGGCCAAGAATGCCACCTCAATTATTCTTGTCCCCTATTTCTACAAAATATCTAAGCCATTTGTCATGATCATGAAGCTTACTACCAAAATATTTTCCTAGTTGGCATTTTTATTCCACTTGTCATCATCATATAGCCTTCACATGCTCTTCACATGGCTTTGCAATTAAAAGGCCTCCTATTGGCCGAAAATGCCACATAGGCAAGTAGTGGAGAATCTTGTCCTCTTTTAAAAATGTCATCTTTCTACTCAATCTTGGTCATTGGATCAAGTTGATCAAACTCTCCTCTCTTGATCTTCATGCTAGCTTAAAATGGCTTGGAAAATTCCAAGCCATTCCTCTCTTTTTATTTGCAAATTGGTTCTTTTTGGTTTTTTCGATAAAATTACATTTTGGCCCCCAAACTTAATCTATTTGCAAATGGACCCCAATTTCGGATTCTTCTTTTTCAATCCACCCCGTCCAATATAAAACTTAGTTCAGAAGGTTTTCATAATTTTCTGAGCTTGTTTTCTATTTTTTTCGAATTTTTCTTCAAAATTACGGATTAGTTCCTCGAATTTAGCATATTTGCATTTCGGCCCCAATTTATGTTTTTTTACTTCTCCTTTCATTCTTTCCATCCTAGAACTTAATTCTGTAAAGTTTTGTAATTTTTTGAGCTAGGATTCTATTTTTTTGGATTTTCCAAAATTGCACTTTAGCCCTTGAAACCTCGGTTTTACTCAAAACAGGATAATCTTCTGGATTTTCTTTTTCCATTGCCTTTGTCATATATTTAATTGGAGTTGGATCGATTTTGCCCAATTTTTACATCCGAATTCCTCTCCGATTTAGTTTTTCCTTTTTTCTCAAAATTGGGAATTTTCTCGATTTTCCAGTTTCTCTTCCAATAGGCTCTTCCTTTGGATCCACTTCAAATTGGAACTTGGGATATCTTTATTTGTTTATTATTTATCAACTAGGGACTTTAATTTTACCGAATTGGACCATCTTCGTAGTTTTCTCCAAATTTGTGAATTTCCCATTTATTCATTAAATTTTTATTTTCTTTTTTCTCTTCAAAATGATTCCTCCTTCAACTTCGCTTCAAATTTGGACCTTCCAATATCCTTATTTATTGACCTTATTTCATTCTGAACTTTCAATTTTGTCCAATTATCTTTTACGCACTTTTCCCAAATTTGCAAAATTTCCCATTTTCCCAAAAATGGCAATTTCCAATTTTGTCCACTTCTTCTTCCGATTGATTTCTCTTGGTGAAATTGGACCTTGAGATATCCTTTTTTTTATTGATTATCCTTCAATTTGAGGTTTCAATTTCATTCAATTTGATCATTCACGTACTTTTTCCCAAATTTGGAAATTCCATGCTTTTCTCCTACACTAAATTTTGCCATTTGTCTTTCCACCTCTCTATCTTTAATTGTAGATCTCCCATTATCAAGATTTCTTCACCACTGTTCAATTCACCTTCGAATCTTGATTTTCCCTGAAAGTTGACTTTTTCAGTGGTTGACTTTTTGGGATTTACTTTTTTGAAGTTGACTTTTCCAGGTTGACTTTTTCAAAGTTGATTTTTTTTTAGTTGACTTTTCTGTATTGACTTCTGAATCAAAGTCTTGGAGACCCAATTGTGGAATGAGGGGAGATTCTTTACATTCCGGGAAGTTGAAGGAATAACTTACCTTATTTAGGGGGCCCGAACAAAGTTAGGTGTCTACACCGACGATTACCGTTTCAGTTTTGATCGCTGAGATGCAAATTCGGTATTGCTACATAATCTCTTATAAGAAAGCATGTAAAGCAAAGCAAAAGGCAATTGTTTGACTATTTGGCGATTGGATAGATCGTACAATGATATGCCTAAATGGTTGGGTGCAATGCAACATTTTGTTCCTGGTACAATTGTGGAATTGCAAACGGTACTTGCATATAATGGTGCTCTACTGGTCAAGGTAAGCGTATATTCCATCGACTCTTTTGGACATTCAAGTCGTGCATTGAAGGGTTTCCATATTGTAAACCTATTTTGCAAACTTATATGGAAAATACAAAGGAACATTGTTGTTAGCTATTGCACAATATGGTAACCAAAACATACTGCCAATTGCCTTTGCCATTATGGAGGGTGAGACAGCAAAGGCTTGATCCTTCTTTCTCACTAATTTGCATAGACATGTGACAACATGACCTGGCATATGCTTGATTTCTGATTGACATGAATCCGTCAAAGTTACGATCAGATGCCATGGTAGTGGATGGAATCCTCCACATGCATATTTTGTGTACTGCATTCAACACATTGCGGCTATCTTCATGAAAAGGTTTAACAATATGGATTTGCGTTGACAAATTGTTAACATAGGTATGGAATCGGATCATAGTTATTTTATCTCTTCTAATTCCTTTAATATATAAAATAAATGAAATTCACAAGTCTCTTTTTCAATTTTATCGGGATACGAGTTGATGCGGCCTCGATTTAATTGGTACTATGAGAACCTTCATTCAGAAAATGGAGAGGCAACTATTTGGCTTGATAGGATCCCCAAGGACAAGTGGGCTCAGTCATATGATGAAGGAAGACGTTATGGGCATATGACAAACAACCTAGCTGAACCAATCAATTCAGTTTTGAAGGGGATGTGTTATCTTCCCATTACTGCTTTGGTGCAATCAACATATTACAGGTTGGCTGAACTTTTTGTTAAGATGGGGAACAAGCAACTAGCAATGATGGAGGCAGGGACACATACTGTGAAACAGTCACAGAGGCCATGCATAAAAATTGAAGGAAAGCTAACTCTCACATTGTTCGTAATTTTAGGCGAGCAAATCAATCTTTTCTGATTGAGGAGTTACAAGACCCACAGGTGGGAGTTCCTGCAATGAAGTACAAAGACAAGCTTACTGACATGTGGTGTGACTGTGAAAAGTTTCAAGCACAAAGGTTCTCTTGTTCACATGTAGTTGTTGCTTGTGCACATGTCCATGTTGATTGCATGCAATATATAGACATTGTCTATAGGCTGGACACTATATTCAGTGTTTATCGACATGAGTTTGAACCAATTGGAAATGAAACTTATTAGCCTTAATATAATGGTCCAGAAGTGTGTCCCAATCCAGAAATGTGGAGAGATCCATATGGTCGACCAAAATCAACTCGTATTCGTAATGAAATGGACCTCCAAGAGAAAGGCCAACTAAAGCGTTGTAGATTATACAGGAATGAAGATCGTCAAAAATGTTCTTATCAATTTAGTACATCAGGGGAGAGTTCGCATTAACAATATTACCGTTATATATGCAGTTATTGTAAACATACAGTTAAAAAAATATAAATTGCATACGTACAGTTAAAAAAATACAAAATTTGTATAAAAAAAAATAATTATATATACAAATTCTATAATTTTTTAAATTTTTATTTTTTTTATTTTTTAAAATTTGTTATTTAAATTTTAAATTTTAAAATTTATTAAATTTTTATTTTTTAAATTATAAATTATAAATTATATAATTTTTAATTTTTAATTTTTTTTAAAAAAAGAATGTGAGGGCGGTTTCCTCTCATTATAAAAATAATAATAAAAAAAAACAAATTTGTATTGACAAGTCGCCCCCATGTGGGTGACTTCTCCATGTATTTTGTTTTTTAAAAAAAAAATATTTTTAAAACTCGTATATTTCGGTAAATAAAATCGAATGATCGCTAATTTGAGAAATAAAAATAATAATATTTCAATAAATAAGTAGTTTTCGCCCCAAAAAAGTAGTAAAGTGTGTTATTTTAAGGGCTTGAGATTTTTTGTAAATTATAATTTTGAAGACATTAGATATTTTATTTTTGATTTAATAATATATTTAAATCTGCTTATGGACTGGGTCGAGTCACGGCTTGAAATTTTTTTTCCTTGCCCAAACTCATTCCCGGCCCGTAAGCTCATTTTACTGTTCATAAATTATTAAAATATAAAAAAAATTATATTAATATATATTTTAAATTAAATTTAAATAAAAAAATATTTTTATTTAATAAATAAATTTCATAAGTACGTGTTATTGGTACTCCTAGATCTTTGGATTTTGGGAGGACTGTTTGTCACATTTGAACAGAGGAGTGGAAAGATTAAGGGCTAGTTTGGATGCCCGTTTGGCACCAGTACGGTGCGATTGGACCCCTTTTTGGGGTCCAATCTCACTGGTTATCCATTTGGATAACCAATGTGTGGCACGATGGAGTCTCCTCCACCGTGCCAGGATCCAGTTGCTCCACTGGTGAAAATTTTATTTTTTTTGTTTTAACAAAATTTTTTATTTATTTAAAATAATAAATAAATTTATATAATTATATAAAAAATAAATAAATACATAACAAAATTTTATTATTAAATATATGATAAATGTTTATGTAAAATAATATATATAAATATTTTTGAGAGAATAAAATTTTTAAAATTTTACAATATCAAATAAAATTAAATTATATAGAAGATAATAAAAATTAAAAATTATTTTAAGATGTTTTAATTTGAGTAAATATATTATTTGTAATTATAAAACAAATTTTAATATAATGTCCTTAATTATCATTTTCTCTTCTCATTATAATTCATCTCATCGTCACCGCTGTTTTTACATCCAAACACATATCCCACCACTGATTTTAATCTCACCATTATAGTACCTAATCTCACTGCTACAGTAACTAATCTCACATTCACCGTTGCTTTTAATTTTATCGAAATCAATCTCACCGCTCATCCACTCATCCAAATGAAAACTAAGAAGGGCATTATTTTTTCCTATTCCCACTTTTTTTTTTCTTTTCTAAAGTTGGTCAATTTATTTATTGATACACGAGTCTTGACTATTATTATTGGTATTGGGTTTGGGTATGCTTTGGGTCTTGGAGAAGTTGATGGCCCCAAGCCCCTTTCTCGTGGGGCAGGGGAAGGGGGATCAAAGCCTTTTGAGTATGAGTAGAGTCGCAACTAGCTACCAATTGAAGTTTCAAAGCACACGGCATATCGCAATCAATGAAGCCAAAACCAAACCAAACCACACAATCCCATCAATCTGACAACAACATGGGATTGGGACGTTAACATCAAGAGATACGCACTGTTATTTTAAGTAAATTAAATTATTCTTCTTACTCCATTATTTTAATAATCCTGGGAATTGAGATTGATTATCCTCAGATTTGATAGTAGTGATTACTTAACTTTGACTGTTCCCTCTTTTCCTTTTGATATGATATTCCGTATATTTATATTTATATTCTATTTATATTATTTTTATATATAATAATTATATTTAAAATATTAATATAATTATACAGATTTTGATATGTTAATAATTCGTGTTATATAAATTTTGATATATTCATACATTCGTATCGTATTCGTATTCGTATTATTTTTATGTATCATAATCATGTTTAAGGTATTATTATAATTATATAAATTTTGACACATTAATAATCCGGCATGTTAGATAAATTTTAACATATTCGTATATCCGTATTATGTTTGTGTTATTTTTTACATCATGTCATATTTTAATTATTTTTCTTTTTCGTGTTTATATCGTGTATTCATTCGTGCCCAAAATTATGAGATCTACTTTCACACACAAATATCTAAAAGAAATAAAATTGTAGGTATATTAGCCCTTACTCAATGCAATACAATGAGAAACCTATTTGTGCAATACTGATAAATGATGTTTGTTAATTGGTTTCACTTCTTGTTTTGCTTGGTGGTGTTTTGGCTGTTTATATGATAAGCCGAAGGTTGCTGTGATTGCTTGGTTTACACATTTTTATTATTTTATACAATGCATCATGAATTTATAATACTTTTATTGTATATGTAATAGGATCTTGAATTAATCATGTATTCCGAATCAAAACTTTGTATAGTCTAATTGTCACAGTATATATGTAACATGCATGTGAAATGTGAGCTTCAGTTAAATAATAATAGAGAAAAGTTTAATATAAGTACAGTGTAATTAGTATTATATATAATAGAATTTTGTTAACAAATGCTTTAAGGATACTCTTTAAGGTTACTATATATAGTAATATTTTCACCAAATGTATTGAAAATAATAAATAAAGTTATCTACTATTACATTTAATACAATATCATTATTATAAATATAATATATAAACTAACCTTAAACAATGTCCTAACAACACTCGTTACAAAAACCCTATATAATATACTAACACTAATTAGCATGAATCAAATGTTAAATATATATATAATTAAACTATAAAGAAAACTTGAAACACGGGAGCTTCTAAGGTCAGTTCTTTATGATGAGCTTTCCCTAGGCTTTTGATGTAGCATGATTATTATCATGCTAAATCAGTGTTTTAGTTACCAATTTATAATCGGTAATTAATTTTTTTTTTAATTATAAAAATATTAAATATTAAATATTATTATAATTTCATAAATTTTTTACATAATTATATAATATATTATGATAAGGTAATACAAAATACTATTATAATTTTTATTATATTTACATATTTTATTTGCTAAATTACATAAATTTTTACAAAAAAATAAGAAATTTTGATAATATCAATTTTATTATATTTACATAAATTTATTACTTAGTTACATAATTTATTAAGATGTTGTTAATAAATTAATATTTTTATTTTTATTTTTAAAATAAAATAAAATTATATTAATATTAAGATGTCATACTTATTTATTTTTATTAAATTAATATTTTTAAAATAAAATTATACTTAATTTAAGTTCGGATCATTTTCAGTTCTGATTGTTTCAGGTTTGAGTTATTTTTAGATTTAGGTTATTTTTAGGTTCGGATTGTGTTAGGTTTAGGTTCGGATGGGTTGGATGAGTTTTTCAAAAATTGACAGATTTAAGTGTTATGGGTTTTTTTGAATAATTGCGATTTTGGCAGGCAAATGTCATATTTGTCATTGAAATATAAATAAAATATTTATTATATATTTAAATATTTAAATATATAATATATTTATATTTAAAAATTATTATAAAAAAAATTGATTAAATTGATCAATTCAATTTTAAATTTCAGACACCAAAAATAAATCAATTTAGCTAATTTAATCATCGCTAATAACCGACTTTAACCGCTGATCAAATCGAGTTGATCAATTTCAGTCGATTTCAATCAATTAAGTGGGTTTATAAACAGAGGTGTAATCGAGTTAAGTTCAAGCAGTAAGAAGCTCGAACTCGAATTCAACTCAAAATTTGAAACTTGAAGCTAGGTTCAAGCTCGATTGAATTTCACTTTTAAAGCTCGAGCTCGATTCGAGATAAAAATCGAACTGCTCGAGCTCGCTCGATTAGGCTCGTTTATCTTATAAAAAATGAGCTCGATTCTTATGCTTGACTTCAAACTTAATTATTTGTACTGAACTCATGCTCGAGTTCAGTTCGAATTGAGATTTTTCAATATAAATTAAAAATAAAATATATATTAAAAATAAAAAAGCTCGATTAGTCTCCGAGCTACTCGAGTCAAGTATTAGGATACTCGAATCCAGCTCGCTCAATAACTCAAACTTGACTCGACAATAACCTAGCCGAATTCGAGTTTTTTTCGAATCGAATCCAAATAACTTGAGAGCTCAAATGTCTAATTTACACCTCTAGTTATAATGACTTCTACTCGCCCCTACTAGACCTGCTCATGAGCCAGGCAGCCCGCTCGGCCCGGCCCGTATTGGGCCGGGCCTAGGCAGAATATTTTTAATCCGGACCGGCCCGGAACAGTATTTTTAATTATAATAATATTATTTTATTTAATTTTAATTATAAAAATATATAAAAAATATATAAAAAATAAAATAATATATATTTTTAATATTATAAACAGTAAATTTAGACCTGTCAAATCGGTCCGGTCCAAGATCGGACTTGAATAAGATTTTGAAAAAAAATCGGGCCGCGATTCGGCGCAGCAAGTCTAGCCCCTACCAGAAGATAGTAAATAATTAATAAGTCCTATATGATGAAAAACTGAAAAATGGTGTAAAACAGGATTTGTCCATGCAGGCAATGCAAGCGACAGGTGAGTCCCAGTCAAACCAAACCAAACCAAGACAATCCAAATGTCTATGTAAAAATCTCTGTTGCAAAAATGACGCGCATTTCGACAGGGCGGTTTTTTTTTTTTCCAGTGTTTGACAGAGTGTTTGACAATACCCAAAAAGAAAAGAAAAGAAAAGGACTCGTCGGAATTCAGAACCTTAAGAGAAAAACACTGCAACCAAATTAATATAAGTAATAGTAATTAAAAAAAAAAAAAGACCCTTCCCCCCAATCACCCAGAGCTATATTCAGAGCAAAAGTGTTACAACTGGATTGCCCTTTTTAGAATTTCCAGACACGGTTAACAAAGAATGGTAATTATATTAAGTCTATTACTTGACAAAGAGAGGGTGCATTGCAATCAGAGCTGCTCATGGGTCGGGTCGGGCCGGGTCGCGGCCGGGTTTTTTTATTTTCTCTGCCCAAGCCCGGTTCTGAGTCGATCCGGTCCGCCCGTTTAGGCTCGAAACACTGTTCATTGGAATAAAAAAATAATTTTTTTATTTTTTTATAATTAAAATAAAATAATATTATTATAATAAAAATTACTGTTCCGACCCGACCCGGAACACAAAATATCCTGTCCAGGTCCGGCCCAATATGGGCCGGGCCTGCCGGGCCGGACGGGCTGCCCGGCCCGTGAGGAGGTCTAATTGCAATGCAAAAAGCATGATACATGCCAGCTTTGATTTTAAAATAAGCTACATAATTGATGTGAGAAAAGAGAGTTTTTCTTCTTTCTTGGTCAGGTCAGTAGAGCTTTATTCATTTTGATTTTCTCCATATTCAAACTTCTTTCTTTCTTTCGTTCTTTTCTTTTATATACTATAAATAATTAGTAGAGTAATTTATGCTAACTTTGGTAAAGATGACGGTGGAGATGCTTTTATCATGTACAAGGCTTTATCTTTACGTGATTGAAAGAAAAAGAAAATTGTTATAAAAATAAAAAAGAAATCAAGGCAAAAGAGAGATTCCTTTGGTTCACACACAGATCGAGAGGATTTTTTGCCTTTTTTCCTCTTCACACTTCACACCCTCTCTCACTCCCTTTATGATTCTTTCTTTCTCCCCAAGCTGGTCTCTTTTCATAGGTGTAAAACACACCACCTTAGGCCTTAAGCTCATCCCCCATTCAATACTTAGTTACCTTAACCTACATTTTTCTGGCGTTGCTTTTTTATGCAATTACACCTTTTTTTTTCCTGAGAAAAGAGTGGTAGACTTCTTTCACTGTTAATTCGTAACTCTTTTTCTGTCATTTCAGTGCAGTTTGTCACCACCTTTCTTTGTTTCTCTCAGTTAATATAACTTCCAAAGCAGGGTTTTTAGCTTCACTTGGTTTTGAAAGATTTTCAATTTGGAATTTGTTTTGGCGATTTGGGTCTTGTTTTTAGCGTGAGGATTAGATAAAGTTTTGGTTTTTAAAGAAGGTTTGATCTAAGAAAAAGAAAAGAAAAATGGCAGGAGGAGGAGGAGGAGGAGCTGCACCACCACCAAAGCAAGAAGAGTTACAGCCGCATCCAGTCAGGGATCAGCTACCTAACATTGCTTATTGCATTACTAGTCCTCCTCCTTGGCGTGAGTTTTTCTCATTTTAAAACTCTTATCTTGATTCCTTACTGTTGGGCTTGTTATTGGTTGTTCTGATTTATAATGTACTTTTCTATCTTGGTTCTGTTTTTCATGGCCTATTTCACTAGTTCTTGTTAGAACCTGAATCCCTTTGTTCATTCCCCTGTTTTCACCCTTTCTTCAACGTGTTTTTTCTTCTTCTTAATTTCCATGTGATGGTTGTGTTAAATCCTATACTTTTTCACTATCTTTTTAAATGATTTAGGAAAACCTCGTCAACTTTCTAATGTTTTCATATAAAAAGATGTTAATTCTCATTTAGTTACTATATTTCTCATACATTCAAGTCTTGTATTCGAATTAAATTTTGTTATGTCTATGTGATAACTGTATGTGGTATTGTTTCTCATTGCAGCTGAGGCTATATTATTGGGTTTTCAACATTACTTGGTGATGCTTGGGACAATTGTTCTCATACCAACCTCTCTAGTTCCCCAGATGGGAGGTGGAAATGTATGTTTTCACAAAGACAGTAACAATCAATTGGTTTTCTTCATGCTTTTTGTTTCTTTTATATGGATCTTCTCTCAAATTATTTATGTGCTTCACATTAGGAAGAGAAAGCAAAGATGATTCAGACATTGCTATTTGTGGCTGGGGTGAATACATTGTTTCAAACATTGTTTGGTACCCGTCTACCAGCAGTGATTGGAGGTTCCTATACCTATATGCCAACCACCATTTCGATCATCTTGGCTGGCCGGTATAGTGACATTGTAAATCCTCAGGAGGTTGCTTCACTAAGACCCTATAGTTTTGGTTCTTTCTTGTTACATATGTAACAGAATACCAGAATTGAATGGATTCTCTATTGAATATGCAGAAATTTGAGAAGATAATGCGTGGAATCCAGGGTGCCCTTATTGTTGCCTCAACCCTTCAGATTGTTCTCGGATTTAGTGGCCTTTGGCGTAATGTTGCAAGGTAAGTTAAACCCTTGCTATGGTTTAAGAATCTCCATTTTTTTCTGGTTTGTTCTTCAATAAGAAATAAGGTTTTGTATGATGATGTTGTTCAAATAATCTTTTATTAGCTCCTTTTTGGGCTTGTATTGTTATGCTTATTTGGTTGAATGCAAGTTGCAAGTTGCTATGAGACTGCTGTGTTTAATTGGTATGTTCAATTTGTATAAAAATCCCACCATATTTGGTCTCAACCCAGTAAAAAAAAGTATTTGATTGGAGATTAGTTTATTGCTCCCTTAAAACTGTTCTGCTATTTTTTATATCTTTCAATGCTTTTCCAGGTTCTTAAGTCCTCTGTCTGCTGTTCCCCTGGTTGCTTTGTCCGGCTTTGGGCTCTATGAGTTTGGTTTTCCTGTGGTATGTATCAACATCTTCTGTTGGGAACATGTCTTATAAAATTACTCCATTCTCGCGCATTTCTTTTTCTTAAGTCTGACTATTTCTTTTGTAGCTTGCCAAATGCATAGAGATTGGGCTACCACAGATCATCCTTCTCTTAATTTTTTCACAGGTAATTTAGATTTAAAATTTAAAGATACCTTCTTTCTTTTTGCAGCAGTAATGACACCAAAGAGAAGGTCAACTCTTGACCTTACAAGAAAATTTTGTTGAATAATAACAATCACCTCGATGAGTTTTGCAGTATATACCTCATATTATACATGGGGAGCGGCATGTGTTTGATCGCTTCGCTGTCATATTCTCAGTCGTGATTGTCTGGATATATGCTCACCTACTCACTGTTGGCGGGGCATATAAGAACACAGGACCTAAAACTCAAATAAGCTGCCGAACTGATCGTGCTGGGATTATAGGTGCTGCTCCTTGGTAAGGCTCTTTTGTTTCTTCATTAACAAGGCAGTATAATCTTATCCTGATTGGACCCTAGCAGTGATGAAATCTCCTAATATTTTGCTTTTTGACCCAAAAAATCCCCTTAAAGCTGTCATACATAGCTACAATGCATAAAATTATTTTATATATCTGAGGCACCTATTGTTCTTGTGATGGGATACTTGAAGTTCGTTATTTTGCTGTGTGTATAAGAATGAGAATGCTCATTTAATTGATTATTGCTCATTGTTATTGTACAACACTTCGTGAACAGGATAAGAGTTCCATATCCTTTTCAATGGGGAGCTCCCTCATTTGATGCTGGAGAAGCTTTCGCTATGATGGCAGCTTCATTTGTTGCTCTAGTAGAGGTTTGCTTCTTGTGTTTATAATCTTGATATCTATTTCGAATTTTTTTGCTAATCATGAGTATTTAATGTTTGGAACACTTACTCCATATGGTTAATCATGAGTATTTAATGTTTGGAACACTTACTCCATATGGTTACGGTTTGTACAGTAAATGATCTATGATAATTTAATTGATTGTACTAACAACTCTTTTCTAGGCACAAATCTGGATTTCTGCTGTTCATAACCCTATCCTTAACACCATTGGAAAAGATATATCTTAATGCAATGTTTGGTGTATAAGAAGATGATATTGTCTGCTAAATTTGAAAGATTTCATTTTCTTAGCCAATGCAACCTTGCTTGTAATTGTGAAGTGTTAAGTGTTCATTGTTGTAATCTTCTTATGATTAAACAGTCTACCGGTGCCTTCATCGCTGTTTCAAGATATGCAAGTGCAACTCCACTGCCCCCTTCCATTCTTAGCCGTGGTATCGGTTGGCAGGTAAAGGTTTTATGATTGATTGGTACATGCATATCTGGTAAAAAATAAACTGATAAATTTCTATGAAAATTGCAAAGACCTAACTAAATCAATTTGCTTGGACTTCTAAACATGTTGAGTATAGATTATTGATGCCTGGGACCAAAGCGTCATGAAATGACTTTTATTTTACCAGTATGCTTGGTCTGAAGGATATCAGTAGATAAGCCATGCCTAAAGTTCTAAACATCTAATTGTAACTATAATTCTCTGGTTCAATTGATGCTGGCTTTACATCCTCTTTGCAATTCCCCTTTTAATTTGTCTTGTTGTGCTTCAATCTTAGGGTGTTGGCATTCTCTTTTCTGGGATATTTGGAACTGGGAATGGATCATCTATTTCTGTGTAAGATTCTTTCCTGAAATTAGTGGCACACAAGAAAATAATATTTGTTTATCAACTCCTTGTGAGCATTGGTTGTTTGTACTATGGTTTTGTTTTTTTTTTTCTTTACCGAAAATGAGAGAAGTCATTTAAACCTTCCCCCCATTCATGTAGTGAGAATGCCGGTTTGTTGGCACTGACACGTGTGGGCAGTCGAAGAGTTGTCCAGATATCTGCAGTGTTCATGATCTTCTTCTCCATCCTTGGTCAGTTTCAAATGGCAATCTCTCTCTCTCTCTCTCTCACTCACTCACTTTGCTCATATGTGTATAACATGCATTCTTGATCAGGAAAATTTGGAGCTGTGTTCGCTTCAATTCCATCTCCAATTATTGCAGCTTTATATTGTCTTTTCTTTGCATACGTTGGTAAGTCCTGTGTGAATCAAGATTTACTATTGCTGTTCCATTCAAGATTTCCATAATTCAACAACATATTTCCTAATTACATGTTCAGGTTCAGCGGGTCTCAGCTTGCTTCAATTCTGTAATTTAAACAGCTTCAAAACAAAGTTTATATTAGGTTTCTCTGTTTTCATGGGATTGTCAATACCACAGTACTTCAACGAGTATACAGCAGTTAATGGTTTTGGTCCAGTTCACACTGGAGCGAGATGGGTAACTATCTCTTTTCCTTTTACCCTTTTTACATTACAACTCAATTTTGAATCTGCAGAAAATTAGTGACTCTCTTTTAACTTGTAAATCTCATTTTTGCAGTTCAATGACATGATAAACGTGCCTTGCTCATCTGAAGCATTTGTTGCTGGTTTATTGTCGATGTTTCTTGATGTCACATTGCACGGGAAAGACAATACGACTAGGAAGGATCGTGGCATGCACTGGTGGGACAGGTTCCGATCATTCAAAACAGATACAAGAAGTGAGGAGTTCTATTCCTTGCCCTTTAATCTCAATAAGTTCTTCCCATCAGTGTGATCTCGTTGAACAGGTTTTAAATGATGCTCAAGTCATGCAACCCCAATACCTTAGTATGGCTCTCACATTAGAACATCGATCTTGTCCATTTTCACCGACTGTTAACTCCATGAAGAAACATGCGCGGTGCAAGCAAATATATGTTCATTCAGTTCTTTTACTGCTACTTAGATATCACCTTAAATCCCAAAATGCTGAGTGGTATTATTACACCTCAAGGCAGATTATTTACGACATTGTATTTATATATGGTTAATTATAATGTATGAATTCTTCGGCTTTAGTGAAAGCTAATAGTTTGGGCATCTTTGGCCCAATGGACCATCTCCCAACTATCAGGCATAGCTCCACCACCCGACAGATTCTTGGGTTCAAATTTTACGTAGTTTTCCCCTATAGTGGTATTGTTGTATAGACTTGCGGATTAAGTTAAATATTTGATGTTTAGTTTTTTCCACTTGCTTCATCTTCTCACCCAACCTAATTTGCATATAGTCATATCTGATAAGAACAAAACATATACTATTGCAATCAAAGCTTTAAAAGAGTTCAAATTGTAGGATACCCAGATTGGTCTTTTTGAAGATGAGGGTCCTCCCATCCCAGTAGTAGTAGGACCAGTCTTTTTCTAACAGGCTATTAACAGTATACAAGTGGGAGAGGAGTGAGGAGTGAGGACCATTGTGCCCCACAATTCCAGGAACTGCTCATTTGGCGAATATGGTCTCCACAGTCAGGCATCCATGTGAAATTAGCGAATCCTATGGTACTATAAAAGGGGATGGCAATGGAGCGGAGTAGGAGCGGAGATTGTCTTATTCATTTTCGTCTCACTCTTGTATGGATGTTGAAAATTTTTATCTCCATGAATGTCGGTTACATCCATAACCGCTCAACAGTGCATCACTTCACTACAACCTACTTTTTTATTAATTAATTTTAACTTAATATTGTAAAAAATTATACTATAATTTATTCATGAACATAATTTTAGCATATAAAATTCTTTAATATAAATAATATATATATACTAAAAATATATATGATTTTAGTATATATATATATATATTTAATATATATACTAAAAATATAAGAAAAAATATAAAATATTTTAAGGGGTAAAATAGTAATTTCAAAAGGCAGGACAGGGCGTAGCGGAGCAAGCATTTATCAAAATTGCACCCCCTTTTTTTTAAAAAAAAACCCTTTAAATGCATAATTAAAATTAAAATAATTAATAAAGTTTTTTTTTTACTTTTTCCCCGAGCAGGTCTGTACGAATTTTAAATCGATCCGCGAGTCAATTTGCGGACCAACTCCTTTAAATATATTATTTAAAAATAAAATAAAAATTAATTAATAAAATAAATTTATTATTTTAACTTTTTTTCTCGAGCGAGTTGGGTACGGATCCTAAATCGACCCGCGAGTTAACATGCGGACCAACTCTTTTAAATACATCATTTTAAAAAAAATAAAAATAAACTATAAATAACTATAAATAGTTAATAAATTAAATTTTTTAAAAAAAAATTTCGAGCGGGTTGGGTACGAATCCTAAATCGACCTGTGAGTCAACGTGTGTGCCAACCCCTTTAAATATATCATTTAAAAATAAAAATTTTAACTTTTTTTGTGCGAGTCTGATACGGATCCTAAATCTATTTGTGAGTCAACGTGCGAATCAACCCCTTTAAATATATCAATTAAAAATAAATTTTAAAACTAAAAATTGAAAATAAAAAAAAAAACTAAAAAAATAGAATATAAAAAAATAATAAAACACGTCACGTATTGAAAATAAAAAAAAATAAAAAAAAAAAGCTCAACACGTGTCGAGCAAAAAAACCCCATAGAGGATTTTTTTTTTTTTTTATCTATAATGTATAGATATAGCTTCAACGGAGGATTAAAATCAATGGTTTAAAATTTTCATCTGCAATTGACCTTGCTCAATTGTATTAAAAAAAGTTTAAAATATTTCTAATTTTTCCAATCAGAGTACTTTTCAATCAAAATGAAAATTAAACTAAATGATTGATGATTTCCTATTTTTGTAAAATTAATACACTACCAGAAACTGCTTGAGCAGTGACGGAAAAATTCGTCACTGAATGCTATAAATTCGTCACTGTTGTAATTTAGTGACGGAACTAGTGACGGATTTTTTTCGACACGGATAACCCCTCACTGATAATACCGTTCCCAAAGTTGACTGATTCCGTCACTAAATTTGTGATGATTTTTCCATCACAAAACTTTTAAATTTCTGTCACAGTTTTTTGTTGACTCGGGCAGCTGCCCGTCACCATATTTCGTCAAAGACGTTAAACTCCGTCACTATTTTCTATCACTAAATTCTGTCACAATTTGAAATTCTGTCACAAACATACTGTCACAAATTTTTGTTTCGTATAAATTCCGTCACTAAATTCTGTCACACTTTTAATTTTTGTCACAAATATACTGTCACAATTTTTTGTCTCATATAAATTCCTTCAATATTTTCGTCACTAAATACTTTGTTAATCTATCAAAAAATATAAAATCCGTCACAAATTTACGATCTGTCACTGTTTCTGTCACAAATTATCTCATTCCGTCACAAATTATAAACATCTGTCACTATCTATCACAATTCCTGTCACAGTTCTATAATCTATCACAAAATCCTGTTACAAATCATTCCACCACCAAAAAAAATAACCACAACCAAATATCAATCACAACCAATCAACCACAATTAAAATTCATAAAAAAAAAAAATCTACTAAGAGTACTTAATTAATTTAACTATTAATTATAATAAAGTAGTTCATAGGTTAAACTATATCGAGATAATAGGTAAAATAGTCCTAACCTATTATCAATTGTACTTGAACCATAAATGTTAGTTAAGATAAATATTAAAAGTTTGGAAATATTCATTAAAACATACTTCAAATCAAGTATGATCATCGGCATCTCCACTAAGCACAGCCATATCGTATCGTCTTGAACATTATTATCGAGCTCTCTACTCAAGTCATCGTTCTCTATATCGTCACCATGAGCTGCTGGTGAAACCCCCGATGTTGGTGGATTGGAAACTTGAATTCCCATATCTTTTAAGGCATCTTGGAGGCGAGGTACTAGAATTCCGTCCAAGCGTTGCATTACTTGCGTTAAAATTTGATCCACATGCTCAGACTGAAGTGGAGGAAATCCAGAAGAAGCAGAAGCAGATGAAGATGACCTCGAAGGACGAGTAGTGCCAAGTATATCTCAAGGGTCCTGTCTTCCAAACCCATACAAGTGGCCATAACCTACGCCACCAACTGTTTGATGCCATGTAGCGGCATCAAACTGGGGTTGTGAAGAAGTATCACCATACTTCTCAACCAATGCAGCAGCATATCTCTCCTACAAAAATATAAATAACAAAAGTTTATGTTTCACCATTTCGCCCAACATGAAACGAGAATAAAATGTTTAATATGTAAAGTTTACTTACACTGACAGATTTGGATTTAGCATCCACAAATTCACCAGTTGGTCGCTTATGAGTACGATCAAATACCTCAACTTGAGTTACATTACGTCCTAGCTCCTTTTCCTGCAACAATTTACATAAATATTAATGAATATCGTGAAGGTAAGCAATTAATAAATTATTTTTTTAAAAAAAATTACACACCATTCTTCTTTCATGGATAACAATAGGCACTGTTCCATATGCATGATATTGACCCATTATTTCCAATAAGGCGATTGACTCGGGCAGTAGCATTTTTTCCTTTCCATTCATCTTTGACCCATACATTGTCAATTAGTCGTGCCCAATTCTCTTCACCCAACCAATGTGGCCAAAAATCTTTTGTATCACTGATAGAAGTGGTGTTGTCGTCACGCATAGCCTCATGCCGAGCTTTATTCATCATGCTACTGAGTTGTCTCCCACAAATCCTATACCATACCTCATATATGGCAGCATTTTCCCCTTCAGCCCATTTATATTTTGCCTTTGAAAAAAAAAAATATACGATTAAAATTAAAAGATAAGTCATATGAAACAAGATAAGATTTAACAATTGTGTAAATAATACCTCAAACGTTGTCCAATAGACGGCTATACGATCTTCAGGCATTTTCTTCCATGTTGCCCAAGGTCCACTATAATAAGCTTTCAATAATAAGCATGTGATAGTACCAGCTACCAGTTCCTTCTCATCCTCACATATTAATGTACTATAACATTCAAATTATAATCAAATTAATACACAATTTTCACAACTTTGTTAGAAACATAATGTTTGTATAAGTTCAAATTATACATAGAGCTAAGAATAGATATAGCCTTTATGTCAACTAAGTTGGAAGGAGTTTCGAACCCTTTATTTCCTCCTCTACCCTTTTTTTGTCTAACGTGAGCAGGTTGTATGTAGACTCATCTTCATTTCCTTCTGGATTAACTGGTCCAGTGGGCTCGACAGTAGTGGGTTGATTAGAGATAGGCTCAATAACTGAAGGTTGAGTGGAATGTGCCTCCACTGTATGTCCATGCTCAAATAGAGTGTGTAATGGAGGTGGATTTACAGATGAACCTGTCACAGAAGATCGAACATTCCTAGTAGATTGCAAATATGTCAAGATTTGGCTTCTTGGGATCGTTCTGCCTCCTCCTCGACCTCCTAGTCCTGCTCGAGATTTTTTACCTCCAGCCCTAGTCATTATTCCTATATAATGAAAAAGATGAATTATTAAAAACAAATTAAATATAAGAATTAAAGTAATGATAAAAAAAAAAAGTAAACAAGAAAATAACATTTGGCATTAAAATATTGATTAATCAAAGTATAAAAATAATATTTCACTAAAACAAGCATTTATCTACTCAATCATCAATTTCAATATCTTTGGAGTAATCATCACTATCATCACTATTAGACATGTTGAACTCCAATTTATCCGTTGGAACATTATCTTCTTCAGACTCATAAAACAAATGCTCATCGTCTTCTTCTTCGTCATCATCATCATCATAATCATTTTCCTCTTCTTCGTTTTCCTCTTGTAAATCTAAAACTAAATCAACTAATTCAAGACCACCTTTACCAACAATAACACTTGGATCATCAAGTTCTAAAGTGGAAAGAATATGAATAGGAGTAGACTCATCTTCTTGGTAAAACCCATCAACCCTTTCACATTGATGTTCATCATCGCGTAATGGTATGTCGAATCTACTCTTAGCTTTAATTTTACAAACAGCCCATCAATCATGTCGCTATCTTCTCCTAGAAGGATAACTAGTGTAATAAACTTGTTGAGATTGTTGAGCCAAAACAAATGGCTCATTTGTTAAAAGGCTAGACTTATACTTCACTTCAACAAGACCATAACGGGGGTGCACCCTAACACCCTTTTTAGTGTCAAACCAATGACATTTAAATAACACAACTCTATTTCCAGTACCGACATACTCTAACTCAATAATATCCACTAAAAAATCACAATTATAATCATTGTAGCAACTCCCTTTGACACATATCCCATAATTCATTGTTTGTCGATTTTGTCCATGTTGATGAGTGTGAAACTTAAAACCATTTACAATATAACCTTTGTAAAACTTAGCCATACGCGAAGGACCATACGCTACCTCCACAATACGTCTATCAACGTGATTTTCATTGTTTGAAACCTATAGCAAAATATTAGTTACTAGTAAACCATTTGGAAATGCATTAAGCTAACTTTATAACTTTAAGCAAAATACTTACAAACATTTCTTCTAATCCAAATCAAAGTCTAATTCCACCAAGGAGTTTAAGCTTAATTCTAGTTCAAATAAGAGTTTGGATTCTGTCAAACTTGTATTTCTCTTCTTTTTTTTTTTTTCCTTTTTTTTTCTTTCTATTTTTTCTAATATTCCAAAAATTAAAATTTAAAACTAATAATAAAATCTGAAATAAAACTAAATTTAAAATTAAAATTAAACTAAGAAAAAAAACAACCCGGATAAAAACGGGTGTCAACAGTTGCCCTTCTTTGTGCATTTCTGAGAATCAAGGGATGTGCAGAGACGTAGACACCTACATGTTCTTAACAATTAAAAGAAAATAAACAATAAAGAAAATCCCATCGTAGAAATGCTCCTCTAAACGAGGCATAAACTTTAAATAAACCCAACGTGAAAATATACTCCTCCACCGAGGCATCAACTTTAAATACCAAATGAAAAAAAACTCCTCCCAACGAGGCATTAACTTAATATCAAACGAGAAAAAACTCCTCCCAATGAGGCATCAACTTTAAATACCAAATGAGAAAAAACTCTTCCCAACGAGGCATCAACTTTAAATACCCAAACGAAAAAAAAAAACTCCTCCCAACGAGGCCTCAACTTTAAAATTTCCAAATGAAATTCGTAAATTCTCAAATATAAATACTTTCCTTCAAAAGTAATTTCAAGAATCTTACCTTGAATCCCAAAATAGTTTGCCATTATCTTTCAAATTGAAATTCCAAATTTGAAATTCATGTCTAAATTATGCTTAATATCTGCAATAGTCATACTTGAAATGCATGAATATGATGCAATACATGAATATCATGAATGAAATGCAGATGCATACCATGCAATGAATATCTTGAATGTAATGTATGAATAAAGTCAATTCTCTGAATATTAATCAAGATAAAAAGGTTCTCGAGCTCATTGTTCATTTCTCATCTTTTACTGGATCTTCAAATCATTAAATCTTACTGTCTCCTTGCTTTGTCCCAAAAGTTCCCTTTCTCAAAAGTTTCAAAACGCCAATCATTCCATGTCTCATCTTATGCCAACTTAACTGGGCTTAACATCTCATCATAGGAATTCTTATCTCAAAAATTTCCACCTTAAAGAATCTCATCTTATCTCGAACAAGGTTCGAATCCATTTTGAAATTGTTTTTCTCAACTGAAGCTCAAAATCCCAATTTTGAAAAGGTTTTTTTTTTCCCCAAATGAGGCTTAAGATTTCACTAAAAGTTTTTCCCTATCGAGGTTCAAGAAAAAATTCATTCAATCGAGATTCTTGACAAAATCTTATCCCCTTATTTGAAATGTTCTGAACGCATGCACTCATGAATATCATGAAATGTAATGAAATGTAATGAATGTCATGAAATGCCATGCATAAAATATGATACATGAAATGAATGTCATGCTATGGAATGCAAACTAACATCATGAATTTTCAATTGTGACAAAAGGATACTCAAGCTCATCACGTCATCATCTTTTAACTTTCAAACACTCAGATTTAGAACTGGAGTGACCTCCGCCAATTTCATCAGTTGATCACAGCACTAAGAAAACATCCCTTTTAGTTCCAAGGATTTGAACATATTTTTTTTTTTCATACTCTTTCATTATTCTCATCTCAATCTTTTCACTCCCATAGAATATCATCTTCAAGCATATTCAAACTTCAAATGAAAAATCTTCAATGATAATGATGCAAAAGAGCCTACTCTGCCATTCTCCAGTTCAATAAATCCCATTTCTTGAAAACCATTCTTCTCATCATGGGAATGGAAAGCCAAAAGCCTTCCCAGAAATGTCATTCTTGTCATATTGATCCAAAACTCAACTATGCATCATTCCAAATCTGAATGTTTTCATGCTTTGTCTTTTTTTAAAATTCTTTCGAAAGAAAGAATTTGTCCAAAAAACTTTTCTCATTTTCAATCATGCCCCCCCAAATCAAGTGGCAACGGTAAATTGCCCCACATCACTATTTTCCATGTTTAAAAATCAAGTCCACATTTTCTAAACAAAAAATGCAACTTTGGACCTCTTAAAAAATTGATGATTACTTCCAAGAATGGACAAGGTGAATCACAATTTGGCTCACAATTTGGCTCATTCAAGATGATTACTTCCAAAAACGGATGCATTCAAGTGAATTGGGTTGAATGAATTAAGTCATCAGAAAATTCATTACGAGTTTAAGTGAAAAAATTCATTCAATCTATCAAGGTTTCGGGTTCTCAAGAATGACTTTGTAATATAAGGGAAGATCAATGTTTCTTCACTTAAATTCATAATAAATTTTCTGCAATAATCAAATTTTCACAAAAAGGTTTGTCTTGAAAACACCATCCATTTTGGCACCCTTTCTTTGTTTTTTGGTATATAGCATTTCAACAAATGTGAAGACTATCTATGATGGGTTCAAAATTTGGACAAGAAAGGAAAAGGATTTTCAATTTTGGGCCTGTTGCAACCATTTAAAAAAGGGTTCGAAATTATATCTGCCCCCGTCGTGGGGACAATCGGCATTCGTTTAAAGGAGTGACATTGGGAAAAATAGAGGAAAAGATGACTTAATTCCTCTTAAATAATATTGGTTAAGAGTATGAAAATGACCTCGAAAAAAATGGAGTCGCCACCAATCTTTTTTGGCTAGGTGTGATCGACCACCTATTAAAACCAGTTTTGAAAATAAAATTAATTAAAACATTTGAAAAACCAATTTTGAAGTCTACGCTTTGAACCAGAGAAAAAAAAAGTGTGGGTTCGAGAGTCAATTACGTGCGGGGAAGGATTAGCACCCCACAATGCCCGTATAAAACGGTATCTTATTAGTCATGTTTTATCTCGAGTCTTAGTGAAAAGTTGGTTTTAGATTTGAAAATAATTCCCATTTAAAAAAAATATATCCTATTTTTGTTTGAAAATGATATGGAATTTGTTATTGCAAAAATCTTCTATATTCCCCGGCAAACAGGCAAAAATATAGAATTTTTGTTGTTTTAGAAAATCTCTGCATCATCCTCTTTTAGAAGGGTATTCCTTCATTAATATAATTGATGAAGACTCCCCGGCAACCCGGAGGAGAATTCATGAATTATACTAACTCGGGGATAATGCCTTATTTTATTAAAAAAATATCAATTTTCAAAAGTTTTAATGTTCATGAATGTATAAAGTATCATTAAAACATGAATGTATAACATGCATAATGAATATGGCATGGCAAGTAATTTATTATATCATGAGAAAATTTAAATGACATAACCAAAAGAATGAATGGAATGGAATATGAATCAAAGACATGGCATATGACTGATATGGCACATGAATCAATGACATGGCATAAACTAAATGACACGGCATGGGAATGAATGATATGGCATGTGAATGACATGGCATGACATGCTGTGTGCATGAATGACATGGCATATGAATGACATGACATGTGAATGAATGACATGGCATAATCTAGATGGCATGGCATGTGAATGAATGACATGGCATGTCAATGGATGACATGACATATGAATGACATGACATGACATATGAATGAATGACATGGCATGTGAATGGATGACATGGCATATGAATAACATGGCACAATCTAGATGACATGACATGTGAATGGATGTCATGGCATATGAATGAATGACATGGCATGGCATGACCTAGAAGACATGGCATGTGAATGGATGACATGGCATATAAACGAATGACATGGCATGACCTAAGATGACATGGCATGTGAATGGATGACATGGCATAATCCAAATATGGCAACATGAATATTCATGGACATAGGATTTTCATGTGAGGAATCATACAAATAACATATGTCGAAAAATATTACCACACTCTCCAGTAAACCCAGCAAAGCTTGGAAAATAACTCTTTCCTATGACATTTATATGATTCCGAATATAACAAAACCCAATATCTTTCGATTCCATAAACACATGCGTTAAACAATTTCCTGACCTCCCCAGCAACCCGGCAAAGATTAGGAACTAATTCTCGCCAAATGTTTAGGAAACCGAAACATAGGTTTTATGTCAAATTAAAAAATATTTTAAAACATGCAATGCATAAAGGTGTATTTCTCTCTTGAAGTAAGGACATCCGTATATCTAAAAGGTATCCGACTACCTTTGAAAGAAACTTAAATTGGATTTTCAAAACCGAAAATACTTTGGGCTCGGATTTAAAAAAAAAAAAATTGGAATTTTTGGGAGGAAAAAAGGCCTTGGCCGAATACCCTTAAAAGCTCTAGTTTCTCCTATATTTTTTTTAAACCGGGGAAGACTACCCATGACCCGATTTTGTAAAAATCAAATTTTATTCTTGAGATGACATGAAAATCAACATAAGATAGTAACCAATGCCCCAAATTAGCCCCTTCTTTGTATACTAATAAAATAGAAAATTATTAGTTCTTAAAACAATTATGACTCCCACAACCAGTTTTGAAAAACTATTTTTTACCCTTCTTCAAAAATTCATTTTATTTTGACCAAAGATGACTAGTGAAAAAAAATCTCAAAGTCAGAATACCCAATCTAAACTATCACTCTTTCAACTAGTATAGGCAAGGGATTTTTGGCTTGAGATCATTGGTTGATCTTGGCCAAAAACCTAGTTGAAAATGTCATGAAATGCATGATTTTACAGCTCACAATCATATGACAATGGATCAATCATGAGTTAAAAATATGAACACACAAACAAGAAAGAATAATCAAGCAAGAACAAGCACAAAAACTTCCTCTATGTTTCGGCTAATGCAAAAATATGTAAAAAAAAAATTGTCAACTTGGTTATTTGATAAAGAATGAGGAATAAAGGATAGAAAACCTTTAAAATTTATTTTTGAAAACCTTTTTATTCAACAAAAAGTTAACAAATCACATAGAAAAAGAGAAGAAAAAGAATCATAATATCAAAGAAAAATATTAAAGAAGAAGAAGAGAGGTGATAGCTACCTAGCTATTGCTTTCCAAATCAAGCTTTTCGAATTCTCCTCCTCTCTTTTCTTTTTCTCTCAAGAGTCTAGTGAAAATCCTTATTAAAAAAAAAAATGAATCCCCCCTTGCTTGGCCAACTGCACCCTTAATAATATGAGAGTGTGTGTTTTATTTTTTTGCCCTTGGTGATGCTTCACATGCTCCTCCAACATCCCTTGCCACATGGCTAGAAATGTCCCTTCCTTGCATGATGCTTCCCTTAAATTAAGGGAGCTTGTCCCCTATTTTTATGGTGCTTCCCTTAAATTAAGGTTTCCTAGCCTCCCATTAGCCAACAATGCCACCTAGATTATTCTTGTCTCCTATCTCTACAAAATATCTAAGCCACTTGTCATGATCATATGGCTTACTATTAAAATATCATCATAGGTGGCATTTTTAATTCTACTTAGCATCATCTCATAGCCTTCACACACTACAACAAATTTATGCATTAATGGCGCTTAAAATAATGTCACTGAAAATTCTATTTAAGTCACCGTTTGCATTTTGTGATGAAAAAATCGATGTCATGACATTCGTCACGTTAGCACAGTCGCTAAAGGCCAAACGTGATGATATCATATTATCGTCACGTAATAAAGAGAATAAGGTGACAATAATGCATAACGTCACCTTATAATCAGTATTTTGTGACAGCTAATTTCGTCACCAAAAAATATACGAATGTGTCATTGATTATCATAATCGTCACCAATAATGAAATGAAGTTCAAAATATTAGTGACGAAAACGACATCGTCACATTGTTAATGACATAATTATCGTCACCTAATATGATAAAATAACGTCATGAAATGTTTATTTTGTGTCAATTTGAAATCTTCACTAAAGTCACATATTACCGAGAATAAGATGACATTAATGCTCAACGTCACCTTATAATTACTATTCTTTGACGACTTGTCTCGTCACCTAATTATATACAAATTTATCATTGATTATCAAAATCGTCACCTAATATGATAAAATAACGTCATAAAATAATCGATAAACATTTGCACTGGTTCCCAAATGTAATATAATTCTATTCAAAATATTATATAAATAATATGTTTGCAAAGTAGTATAAGTAAAACAATCCAAGTTGTCGACTTAAAAACTTAGATAATGTATATATTCTGATAGCATAATAAACTTAAATGTTTGAAACAAAAAGTAACATGACTAGGATATATCTAGTACAATAGCTTGTATGAAGCTCTCAATTCAAATCTCGGGTCGGTGGTGATTGTGTTGATGGTGAGTTTATGGCACCACTCGAAGCTGCAAAAAATGATAAATATAATCATTGCATTAGAACTTCATACAAGAGATTGAGAAACTATATCTTGGTAACAAATCTATCAGTTATACAAGAGATTGAGAAAGAAAAACCAGCCATCAGCAAACTTAATAGTATAGAGCCAGCCATGTGCAATAAAAACACAAATAAAATACAACTTAATAGTCTTTGAGTAGTTAGATATAGTTATGCATGGATATTGCGAAGATTGATAGTTTCAAAAACTTATCTAGCCATGACCTAAATATATACAGTACTTCTCTAATCTCTCTCTACTAATCAATCAAAACATGCAATAAAAAATAAAATAAAAAAACTCGAATAATAATGAAGAATAAAAAAAAATATATAATATATATACAGAAGCCGACAGCTTTTCTCCATCATCAAGAAACTGCAATATTTTGTAGATGCTGCACATAATGCATTATTTTGGTAGCTTGATTGGTGAACGCACCATAAATTTGTGGTATAAGTAAAGAGGAATGCAGTATGCAAGGTCAAGAATTCAAGTAATTAAGGGCAAAACATCTGCTTCAACGAATAGATAAGTAGTGTTGATGTCAAGATTACTTTTATTCTTTCAAATGATCGAATAGGACAGAGAAAATGAATATTTGAAAAATCTGTTGTGAGATGACATGGTTGGCTGCTTAAGTTAAGGCAGATATAATAGTTGTACACTAACATAAAAAATTAAAAATTATTGCTGGTGCATCTTCACTCAAACAGTAGAAGAATATTCTAGAAGTTCAAATTCTATAAGTTGTTACGACCCAATTTTCTTCCGAACAAATTGAACAAAACCTAAGCTAGACACAACCACTAAAAACCCTTTCAACTAGCAACTAGTAACTAGATACCAGCATAGAACATGTCCATATTCTTGCAAAAGTCTAGAAATATATCTAGTACTGATTCAAGGTAGATTACAAGTTGGCTGTAAACTGATAAAAAAATAGCTAGTATATACCTGGAAATTGGGGGAATGGCACTTGGATTCCAACAGCTATTAAGGCATTTGTCATAGCTTCAATTTGACTTTGAAACATTTCAAAAGTTGACTTATATTGTTGAAGCTCATCTTGTGTCTTTTTAAGACTTTCTTCTAAGTCAACAGCACTTGCCTTCGATCTACTACTACTACTAGGCTTAGGCCCATATCCAAGCCCCTTGATATATCCTGACCTTGTACCAAGCACTTCATCCACTATATTATCAATACTCTTAGGCTCTGCTCCTTCTTCAACAGGATTTGATTGTAACTCCACCATTTTTTCCTAGCAATTAAAAAGCTCTTTCATAACTAAAAGAATCATGCTATAAAACATTAAAATAATAACTCATAAATTGTAAATTCTTACATATGATGCTTGAGCGTCAGGTGTTGACCATCCTTTATTCTCTGAATAGTGAGTCGCCTTAAAGAATTCCATCCTATTAGGTTCTTGGTCATCCTTGCGCTACAAAATTGTAAATATAATAATAATGTTTTCAAAAAAATAAAAACATGTCAAATAGAAAAGGAATATTGTTTAAGTAATTAAAAAATGTAAAATTTACCATAGCATAACGGCTGGCCACGAAGGCCCTAGATCCTTGGTTATGAGTTAACTTTACATTATTTCTAACTCTTGCATTTGTTTCACACCACATTTTCAATTAAAAAATCAAGGAAACATATAATTAAAGTTATTGAAATTGTAACAAAAATAAAAGTGTAGCACAAATTGTACCTGGTATTCAGGATCACTACACAGATCACAGAGCTCTTCCCAATTTTCTTGAGTCAAGTTGTACTTTGTTGGGTTGTTTTGACGTATTGTAGAATAAAAGACAACTTAGACATGCTTGTGTATCTGGTACTATTCCACATTGTGCCTCATTCAACAGTTTGCTGAAGTTTTTAGCTTCTTCCTCACCTAAATAAGAATTAGAACCACTATTAAGACCGTGCTCAGTTTGATCTTCATCCACTCTAGGAAACAAATCTTCTAAGAAATCATACACTCCATCATCCAAAAGCTCATCATTATAAGCCATCCCCTCATAAGAACTAGTACTCCATATAGTGAAATCAGATTGCTCACCATGATAAACCCACTTTGTATAGCTTTGTGATATACCTTTTAAAAATAAATGATCTTCCACCTCATCTTGAGATCTAGTACACACATTTACGCACTCTCGACAAGGACATCGAATTTTACATTTAGATCCTAGATTTGCACGTAAAAATTCCATGAAAGTTGAAACTCCTAAAACATACTTCGCAGAATATTTCAACTCTATCATCCAACTTCTATCCATGTAAATATAGTTTTTTTTCCAAATATGAGAGAATAAATATAGTTCAAAATAGATCTTAGATAACATCAAAAGTTGTCTAAATTTTTTTTAATGTAATACAAGAGTCGACAACAAAAGATAATATATATATTATCTAATATATATATATATGTATATATGTATATATTTATACATATATATATATATATATATATATATATATATATTAGATAATATATTTGTGCAACGAACTCATTAGCTAATATATTATCTAATATATATTCTAATTACCATATGAAATACTAATATATTTGTGCAGCAAACTCATTAGCTAGGGGCTAGGTCGATCAATGTCATTAGGGGCTGAGGTATTGGCTATCATAAGAAGAGACACATCGCAAATTGAACCATAGAGAATAGGTGCTGGCCTGCCATGGTTAGAACCCACAAGAAGGTTAGGCCATATAAATTAATTATACACTACTGTGGCTATTGCTATGTCACTGAATCAGAATTAATCCACCTAAAAGCAACCACCACCGCCATTAATTTTACTGAGGTTGTTCCAAATAAGACTATATATTTCCCATGACTTTTGCATGATCAATGGAAACAAGGAATGAATCAGCATCAAGTCTATCGATTGCTTCAGACTACTCCTTCGGGGAGCTACTAATGACTGTAACTTTCAAACCAAAGGCCTTACCAATTATTCCCCAACCTGGTCGCCCACTTTGAATTTAATTCGTCAAATGTCTAGCTAGCTGCTTGTAATTGCCTATCATAGTTTCTACACTATTAAACTGTATCAATCCTTGCGGCCATGGCTAAGCCTAAACATGTTCCTTCAATCTGTACATATCTTTACTTTAGGGGATTGGCCACGGAGGTGACCACCCAGGGTGGTGTATGTGTTTTTCTATTGGAAACTTGAAAGAGATTTTGTAATTGGCAATAGAGAAAAACTGTAATTTTGTAATTGCCAGAAAATTTAAAATCCCAGATAGCCAGATTATTTTCTTACAAATCACATGGATATTCTGAATTTACGTCGGGCTTAGGAAAAAAGGTGCTCCGTTAAGTCAGAATTCTGTCTTTTAAGTCAGATTTAGCAACTTCAACCACACGTTTCTAGTTACACAACTCAAACAGAATTCTGACGGCAAATTGCAACACCAAAGCAAAAGCATTAAAACGTTTATTTCAAAAACAGAGCATCAAAACGAAAATTTCAACACCAAAACATATAGAGATGATTGAAACCTACCATTTTCAGAAGAGTAAATATGCTAAGGAATTCCCACCGCAAAACAAAACAATGAATCGAGACTGCAAAGAGAAGGGACTCTATTAGACACCATAACAACAACGTAGAAACAACGAAAAAAAATTAGGGGCGCCCTACCTTGCGATTTACTCGATCATTTAGGGTTCTCATCAATCTTTTAGAGAGAAACGCCTTAGCAAAGCCAAAGATGAAAGTGAGCCAAAGACAGAATGTGGGTTTTGTGAGAAAGAAAAACAGAGTAAGTTTCTATAAGAGAAACCATGGATTTTGGGAGAGGAACAGTCACGGGCGATTTTGGAGGGAGGAGAAAAGAAAACTAAAGAAATAGGTTTGGAAAAGTAACCGATGTCAGTTTTATTCTAACAGGGAAAATATTTTTTTTTGTTTGATAATTTTTTCTTTTAAGAAAAGAGAATTACTATTTTAATTTCAAAGAGGATTTTGTAATTTTTAGAACCCAATGTTAAACTTTTTTTATTTTATATTTTTGTAGGTTAAAATGATTTTTTAAAATTTTTTGGATTAATAATGAACTTCCAAATATTAAAATAAAAAATCTTGAAAAATCAATTTTTTATTAAATTGTAAAACAATTTAGAGTCCATTAACGGATACCCAGAACCACGAAGGGAAGATTATTTTATTATCATTTTAAGAAAATTATTTTCATTTAATACATTATTTTTATTGAATTTAAAATATATATCTAGACACCTAATTTTGTCCAGACCACTAAAACAGGTATGTTTTCTTCCTAAATTGATGTTTCAGAATGTAAAAAGACTTTTTTCATCCTGCAGGTTGTACTCCGAGACTTAGTCTAAGAGAACGAGCATAAAAAGTCAAACTTGAAAAAATCAACCCCGAAAAGTTAACTACTGAAAAAGTCAACCCACTTTCAAAATCAAGATTTGAAGTTCAATTGAAAAATGGCAAAAAAATTTTGATAATCCGAGGTCTACATTGAAAGATATGGAGTTCGGAAGTTGGGTTACAGAGATTCAGTAGAAAGAAAACCCTAGTTCGAGAAATTTGGGGAAAAATGCTTAAACGATCAAATTGGTCGAAATTGAAGGTTCCAAATGAAAGATAAGCACTGACTACGGGTAATGGAGAAGCTACTTGGAAGAAAAATTGAAAGAAAAGTCAATCAGGAAGAAAACAGAGAATTAGGGTTTTTGGTGGATTTTGGTGAAATTGAGAAAAATTGCAGAAATGGCCCGATTCGATAAAACTAAATCCCCTAATTGATGAGAAGTGAGTAACCAATGATAGCTCAAGGCTCAGTTTGAAGAAAATCTGAGAAAAGAGCATATTGGAGGAAAAACAGAAAAATGAGGAAATTACCGATAGTGAGAAAAAGGAAAAATCAAATCGGAAGAGAATTTGATCGTAAATATTGGGTATTTTTGGACCAACTCCAATTCAGTATATGACAAAAGCCCAAAAAAAAAAAAGAAAATCTGAAAATCGGACATGTTTTGAGCAAAACCGGGCTTCGGAGGTAAAAGGGCAAAATTAGAAAATTTGGGAAGAATAGCAAATGAACTCCAAAAGGTCTAAAAATTTGCAGATCTCATTCTTAAATCATTTCGAAGAGATTGGAGAAAGAAAATCAAGATTCGGAGTTCGTTTGCAAAATAGCCAAATCCCGGCCCCCCTATGCAAAAATTCAAGAAGATAAATCCCAAAAAATACTAAATGAGCTCCAAAAATTCTAAAAATTTGCAGATTTCATTCTTAAATTATTTGGAAGATATTGGTGAAAGAAAATCTAGATTCGGAGTTCGTTTGCAAAATGACCAAATCTTGGGCCCACTATGCAGTAATTCAAGCGGATAAATCCCAAAAAAATACCAAATGAGTTCCAAAAACTATGAAAACTTCCAGATCTTACTTTTAAATTATTTGGAAGATATTGGTGAAGAAAAATCTAGATTCAGAGCTCGTTTAAAAATGGTGAAAGTTCGGGTGCACAAAAGGGCAATTTTGGAAGAAAAATCCAAATAAATAGCAAATGGGCTCAAATTTTTTTGAAAACTTCCAGAATTCAGTTTTTTATTATTTTAGAAGTATTGGAAAAATAAAATTTGAATTTGGAGTCCGTCTGCTATTTATTTAGGTTCGGGAGTCAAAAAAGTCATTTACCCAAGAAACCGAAAAGTGCCTTTTCTTGCTTTTAAAATAATTGAAGCATGGGCTAGAAGATAAGGGGTCAGCCGGCCAAGGCCCAATGGAGGGTAGATATTTTTTGATTTTTCATCAAAGGGCCAAGAGTGAAGAGGAAGGTAGTTATTTTTGTGATCAAGCCTTTGAATTTGCAACACATGGACCAATGGTTGGAGAGAGAGCCTATTTATGACATCTTTATGACATCATAATTCAAGGGCTGATGATTCTAATCTAAGGGTGAGAATCCTACATAGAAGGCATCTTGGATTGAAGGCCATAGGATCAAATTTGTTAAAAAAAATTCTAGAACCTCCTAGGTTCTTCCTAGGCCAACCGGCCACACTATCAAATGGGGGGTCTCTCTTTCATTTTCATTGATTCACACTCTTGTTTGGCTGATTTTCTCTCTATTTTTGAAAGGCAAAAAAAAAAAAAGATTAGAAAGGCAAAGAAAGGAAGAGGAAGAAAGGCTTGCAATATAGCTTTGAGAGGTTGCTTAAAGCACCATACTCTTATACTTTCCTTGCATTTCCATTCTTGATTTTGCTATTTTCATTGATATTTTGATGAGTTTCTTTTGATTTTAATTTGAAAATAAATGTTTTTAAGTTTCTTATTCATGTTCTTTCTTGATTCTTTCTTATAAAAACCTCAAAAACCAATTTTTTTTACATATTACTAGGGTGGCCGAATGGTCTTTTTTTCCTTATGGTTGCTGTCTGGTTTTTTATTTCATGATTTTAATGGTATTTAACAAGTTTTTGATGCTTTAAATCTTCTTCAAATACAAAAATATGAAGCTTGTTTTGATTTTGTTGCTTGCTTACCTCTATTGTTGAGTTTACTATCTTGTTATCATGTTTATTTTCCTTGTCTTGCATTTTTTATTTTCTGTTTTCAAAGTGTTTAAGTTTGCTCATGATTTGCATTTTTGCTAATCTATGTCTTTGTGAAAATGCCTATTTGTTTTAATGCCTTTACTTTATGTTTGCATGATTTAGCATTATTCTTTAGCTTTGCAAGTTAGTATGCTAAGTGTTTGTGAAAATGCCATGTCCATCTTGAAGTTTAGGACCATTCGGCTACCTTTTTTCTAAGCTTTGTGTGTGTATTTTTATTATGCTAGTTGATAGGTTTGCATTTTCAGGATATGTTGTTGTGTATTTTGTCCAAGCATGCTATATGTTTGTGCATTTGCCATGCATTCTTTAGCTTTAGGTTGTGCTTGCATTATCATGCATTTCAGGCATTTTAGACCTAGGTTGCATTAAATGTCATGCAAGTTCATGTTAGGTCTAGGTCATTTTCTTGATGACATGCATTTTCTATGTCATTTAGGTTTTAAATCATGCATTTCATGCATCATATTTGTTGTATTTTCATGCATTTCATGTCATGCCACATGATTTATGACTTAGACCAATCAATGGTTCAAAGTCATGCTCATTTTTAGCATACTTGTGAAAAATTAAAGAGTTCTCAAATTGATTATTCTACCTTTGTGATTTTTTTTTACTTAGCCAATTTTTGTCTAACTTTTCAAAAGTGTTAGCTACTATTTGTGAGTCTTTAGGAGAGTCTCTAACATTTTTACTTTGATTTTTAAAAGATTTTATCAAATGCAAAAAAAAATGTGTTTTGGCAAAACAGTTTTTTTCACCCAGTACTCGTACTTTCCTGATTTTTCTGGGCAGTCATCTTTAAGCATAAAATTAAGAAAAAAATTTCCCATATATTTTTACATATTATGAGTCTCCATTATTTTTTTTTAGATTTATTTGAATTTTTAAAAATAGGTTAAAAAATCGTGTTTTAAAACTGGACAGTGGAGTGAGATTTGAATTTAAAGAAAATTCATTTTTCTGTTTTGGCTAAGTTACTTAGAGGGGGCTAATTAGGAAGTTTATCTACTGTCTTAGGGTAGTTTCTAAGTCTTTTTAAACTCTAAAAATAATTTTATAAACCTCGGGTTAAGGGTGGTCAAGTCCGGGATTTTAAACTTAGGAAATTAGAGCCATTTAAAAAGGGTTTAGCTAGGTTTTTATTTTTATTTTAATCTAAGTTTTCCAAAATTGTTATCAAACAATCACAAAGTATTTTGATTTTTATAAAATTTAATTTGATATATTTTTCTAAGGTAGCCAGATATCTTTTTAGATATATGGATTTCCTTAATTAAAGGAAAAAAATACATTCTCATGCATTGCATTTTCCATATTCATGCATACTATATAATATGTGATTTTTTCTATGATAATTTTCATGGTGCTGTTATTATTTTTTATTTATATTTTTTATTAAATGGTTTTGAATATTTTATGATATCCTATACTTTTTATTTAGTTATTTATTTTTGTTACATTATTTAGCATATACTATGTTCATGCATTATTATTTTTATTTTTATTTTCATGCATATTATATGATAGCATTATTTTATGTTTCATGTCATTTAGATTATATGCCATATCATTTATGTTTGCCATGTCATTTAAATCATTTTATTCCATTTATAATATATCATGTTACCTAGTCATTTCATATAGAATATATTATGTCACTTAGGATATTTCATTTCATATAGAATATATCATGTTACCTAGGTTATTCCATTTCATTTAGAATATATCATGTGACTTAGGATATTTCATTTCATTTAGAATATGCTATGACATTTAAATTATATCATACCATTTAGGTTGCATTATATTATCTAGACTTTGCTATGTCATTTTATTTATGTCACATATATTCATATTTTTTAAAATGTTTTGAAAAAGATAATGATTTTCAATAAAATAAAGATATTCTCGAGTTAAAATAATTCATGAGTTCTCTACCAGGTTTGCTGGGGAGGATATCATCAATTATCATTAATAACATAATATCTTCTTTAAAACGAGAATGATTCGAAAAATTTTCCAAAATAATAAAAAATTTTATATTTTGCCACGCTTGTTGGGAAATATAGGAAAATTTTGAATTAATAAATTCCAGATCATTTTCAATTAAAAAATGAAATTATTTTTTTCTTTAAATTGGGAATTAACTTGAAATACTAAATTAAAAATCGATTTTTTACCGAGACTTGAGATAACACACGATTAATAAGGTACCGTTTTATACGGGCGTTGTGGGGGTGCTAATCCTTCCCCACACGTAACCGAGTCCCAAACCCGCTTCTTTGATTTCTCTGGTTTAAAATGCAGACTTGAAATTTGTTTTAAAAAAATGTTTTAATCAATTTTACAAGGTTTTATAAAATCGGTTTTAATTGGTAGTCAATCACACCTAGCCAAAAAAAAAAGATTGGTGACGACTCCATGTATTTTTCAAGGTTATTTTCAAAACCTTTGTTTTTCTAGAGGAATTAAGTCGACTTTTCCTCATTTTTTTTTAATGTCACGCTTAACGAATAATAAAGTTTTGCGATGAGACTTGTTATTTTTTAAGTTGCGACAGCTTGGCGACTCCGCTGGGGATATTAGAGAGTCAGGCCTAGAATTAGTCGTGTGTTATCCAAGCCTCGGCTTTTGTTGGTTTATTCGGTATTTAATTTTAATTCCCATATTTTTAAATAAAGAGAATTTTGAAAATAATAAAATGTTTTAAATATGTTCATATTCATTCACATGCATTTTATTTGTTTTCTAGTTATTTAATGTTGTAAATTTTTTACTGTTGCATTCTTGTTGGTTAATGCGTTACACTATTTTTAATCTTGTTTTTAATATCTTGTTGGGGCATTTAGGATAGAGGTTAGGATAGTTGATGAAAGGTTTGATTGTTTCTCCTCACACACATTGCACTTGCATTTGCATATCATGAGCCCTATTCCCGGGTTACGTCCCTTTAAGTGGAAGTAAAGTAGCTACACTCTCGTGATTAACAATCCGCATGGGCTCGCAAAATACTTCCGGAGTATAAATTACCTAAGCTCTCGTGATTAACAATCCGCATGGGATAGGAAAATATACTCTAACGAATTAAACCCGCTTTTATCGGGATGACTTACTAGCCTTCACCTGCAACAGTGAGGAGCAATTCGGGGCCTTTAGAATCAATTCACCCTCATATAGTGAACCTAGGCGAAGCCATGCCGGATTTTTGTTAGATACACCGAAGTTAGGAACACTTCGAGGAATGCTTCTGATCTTTTATCATGTATCTCTACATTCTGAATAAGTATTGTAGATCGAGCAATGATGAACGTACATCGCCCGTAATAAATGTGATAACCCACCCCAAAGGCATCGTGATGCCTAAATGATTGGATACTGTTGGGGCAAATGTTCATTAACTTTTTGAAATTAAAAAAATAAAAATCATTTTTCAAGAATTTTGCATATTTCATACGTGTGAATTGAGCACGTACATTTATGGTTGTATTGTTGATCTCATTTTTTGCAATAAACGGATGTTGATAATAATCTTATTTGATGATTTCATAAAAACTGGTAGTTTTACATGAACATTTAGATATTGTACCATGGTAGGATCCACTACCCTGAAATTCTTTTGAAAATAATATGTTTGGTTTTTCATAGAGAAAACTTATTTCAAAAAATTATAGATTAAATTTAGAGGTAAATCTTGCATAATGAGATTTTTGAACAATCAAAATTTGGCCTCACTAATTTCATGTAATCATTGATTTCTGTTTATATACCTTTGTGTTAATTTATGAATTCTATACATCAAGTTACAGTCATAGCATGCATGCTCATTCATTGTATATACTCATGTATCAATTTATTCATTCTTTACATTTACCATGTTGGCATTAGGTTGCATTGATGTATTCATAGTCAACATGATTTTTTTCTGTATATATCCATGCATTAATTTATTCATTCTTTACATGTATCATGTTGGCATTAAGTTGCATTCAAGTATTCATAGTCAGCATGATTTTTTCTGTATATATCTGTAGACACCTAATTTTGTCCGGACCACTAAAACAGGTGGTACTCCAAGACTTAGTCTAAGAAGGCGAGCATAAAAAGTCAAATTTGAAAAAGTCAACCCCAAAAAGTCAACCTCAAAAAGTTAACTATTGAAAAAGTCAACCCACTTTGAAAATCAAGATTTAAAGTTCAATTGAAAAATGGCAAAAGAACTTTGATAATCCGAGGTCTACAATGAAAGATATGGAGTTCGAAAGTTGGGTTACGGAGATTCAGTAGAAAGGAAATCCTAGTTCAGGAAATTTGGGGAAAAGTGCTTAAACGATCAAATTGGTCGAAATTGAAGGTTCCAAATGAAAGATAAGCATTGACTACGGGTAATGGAGAAGCTACTAGGAAGAAAAACTGAAAGAAAAGTCAATCCAGAAGAAAACCGAGAATTAAGGTTTTTGGTGGATTTCGGTAAAATTTGGAAGAATTATAGAAATGACCCTATTCGGTAAGACTACAGCCCTTAATGGATGAGGAATGATTAAAAAAGGATAGCCCAAGGCTCAGTTTGAAGAAAATGTAAAAATTGGACTTGTTTTGAGCAAAACCGGGTTTCGGAGGCAAAATGGCAAAATTGGAAAATATGGAAAAAATAGCAAATGAACTCCAAAAATTTTGAAAAATTTCAGATATCATTCTTAAATCATTTCAAAGATATTGGCGAAAAAAAAATCTTGATTCGAAGTTCGTTTGCAAAATGGCCAAATCCCGGGTCCCCTATGCAGAAATTCAAGAAGATAAATCCCGAAAAAATAGCAAATGAACTCCAAAAATTCTGAAAATTTGCAAATATCATTTTTAAATTATTTGGAAGAGATTGGCGAAATAAAATCTGAATTCGGAGTTCGTTTGCAAAAGGGCCAAATCCCGGGTCCACTATTTAGTAATTCAAGCAGATAAATCCCGAAAAAATACCAAATGAGTTCCAAAAATTATGAAAACTTCTAGATCACAATTTTAAATTATTTGGAAGAGATTGGTGAGGAAAAATATGGATTTGGAGCTCATTTAAAAAATGATAAAGTTTGGGAGCACAAAAGGGCAATTTTGGAAGAAAAAATCCAAATAAATAGAAAATGGGCTCGAAAAATTTTGAAAACATCCAAAATTAAATATTTTATTATGGTGGAAGTATTAAAAAAATAAAAATTGAATTTGGAGTCCGTTTATTCTTTATTTATGTTCGAGGGGGCAAAAAGATCATTTTACCCAAGAAACTGAAAAGGGTTTTTCTTGCCATTTAAAAAAATGAAGCATGGGCTGGAAGAAGAGGGGTCAGCCGGCCAAGGCCCAATGGTGGGCAAATATTTTTTGATTTTTAATCAAAAGGCCAACAAGGAAGAGGAAGGTGGTTATTTTTTTTTTATCAAACCTTTGTAATTAAGCCACATGGACCAATACATGAAGAAGGAGAGTGTCAACATAATGGCTTAAGATTCTTGAACAGCTGTAATTGTGGATAGCTGATTGCCTAATCTAAGGGTGATAATTTCACATTTTAAACATCATGGATCAATAGTCCTTGGATCAAAATTGGTTGAAGAAAAAATGACAACATCCTAGGTGGTACTCCGAAACTTAGTCTAAGAAGGCGAGCATAAAAAGTCAAATTTGAAAAAGTCAACCCCAAAAAGTCAACTATTGAAAAAGTCAACCCACTTCCAATATCAAGATTTGAAGTTCAATTGAAAAATGGAAAAAGAATTTTGATAATCCGAGGTCTACATTGAAAAGATATGGAGTTCGGAAGTTGGGTTACGGAGATTTAGTAGAAAGGAAACCCTAGTTCGGGAAATTTGGGGAAAAATGCTTAAACGATCAAATTGGTCAAAATTGAAAGTTCCAAATGAAAGATAAGCACTGACTACGGGTAATGGAGAAGCTACTTGGAAGAAAAACTAAAAGAAAAGTCAATCCGGAAGAAAATCGAGAATTAAGGTTTTTGGTGGATTTCGATAAAATTTGGAAGAATTACAGAAATGGCCCGATTCGGTAAGACTAAAGCCCTTAATGGATGAGGAATGATTAAACAAGGATAGCCCATGGCTCAGTTTGAAGAAAATCTAAAAATTGGACTTGTTTTGAGCAAAACCTGGTTTCGGAGGCAAAAGGGCAAAATTGGAAAATTTGGGAAAATTTGCAAATGAACTCCAAAAATTTTGAAAATTTGCAAATGAACTCCAAAAATTTTGAAAATTTGTAGATCTTATTCTAAAATCATTTCAAAGAGATTGGCGAAGAAAAATCTTGATTCGGAGTTCGTTTGCAAAATGGCCAAATCCCGGGTCCCATATACAAAAATTCAAGAAGGTAAATCCCGAAAATATAGCAAATAAACTCAAAAAATTTTGAAAATTTTCAGATCTCATTTTTAAATTATTTTGAAGAGATTGGCGAAAGAAAATCCGGATTTGGAGTTTGTTTGCAAAATGGCCAAATCCCGGCCCACTATACAGTAATTCAAGCAGATAAATCCCGAAAAAATACCAAATGAGTTCCAAAAATTATGAAAACTTCCAGATCACACTTTTAAATTATTTGTAAGAGATTGGTGAAGAAAAATCTTGATTTGGAGCTCGTTTAAAAAATGATAAAGTTTGGGAGCACAAAAGGGCAATTTTGGAAACAAAATCTAAATAAATAGTAAATGGGCTCGAAAAATTTTGAAAACCTTTAGAATTTAATTTTTTTTTTATTTTGGAAGTTTTAAAAAAATAAAAATTGAATTTGGAGTCCGTTTACTACTTATTTTTGTTCGGGGGGGCAGAAAGGTCATTTTACCCAAGAAACCGAAAAAGGCTTTTCTTGCCTTTAAAAAAAATGAAGCATGGGCTGGAAGAAGAGGGGTCAGCCAGCCCAGGTCCAAGGGTGGGCAAATATTTTCTGATTTTTAATCAAAAGGCCAACAATGAAGAGGAAGGTGGTTATTTTTTTGATCAAACCTTTGTAATTAAGCCACATGGACCAATGCGTGAAGAGGGAGAGTGTCAACATAATGGCTTAAGATTCTTGAACAGCTGTATTTGTGGATTGCTGATTGCCTAATATAAGGGTGATAATTTCACATTTTAAACATCTTGGATCAATAGCCTTTGGATCAAAATTGGTTGAAGAAAAAATGACAACATCCTAGGTCAATAAGGCCATTTGGCCACACTAAGGGGAGGGGGCTCTCTTTTCATTTTGAGCTATTCACTCTCTATTCTCTCTTGGTTTTGGCTGATTTTTCTCTCTATTGTTGAAAGGCAAAAAGAGAAGTTTAGAAAAGAAAAGAAAGTTAGAAGAGAAAAAGCTTGCAATATAGCTTCTAGAGGTTGCTTTAAGCACCATACTCTTGCACTTTCTTTGATTTTCCATTCTTGATTTGCTGTTTTCATTTTATATTTGGTGAGTTTCTTTTGATTTTTCTTTTTAAATAAGTGTTTTTAATATTCTTCTTTAAGTTCTTTCCGGATTCTTTCTTGTAAAAAGCTTTTGAAACTTTTTTTTCCCTCTTATTTTTGAGTTGGCCGAATGGCTTAGTATTTTTTGATAGTTGCTATTTGAATTTTTTATTTCATTTTATTCTTGATATTTAACAAGTTCTGATGCTTTAAATCTTCTTCTAATACATAAATATGAAGCTTGTTTTAATTTGGTTGCTTTCTTCTTTCTACTTTTGAGTCTATTATCTTTTTATCATGTTTATTTTACTTGTCTCGCATTTTTGATTTTTTGTTTTCAAAATGTTTAAGTTTGTTTATGTTTTATATTTTGTAATCCATATGTTTGTGAAAATGCCTATTGGTTTTCATGCCTTTACTTTATATTTGCATGATTTGAGCATTATTCTTTAGCTATGTATGTTAGTATATCATGTGTTTGTGAAAATGCCATACTCATTTTAAGCATGAGACCATTCAGACACCCTATGTTGTATGCTTTGTGTGTGCATTTTTGTTATGTTAGTTGATAGGTTTGCGTTTTCATGATATTTGATTGAGTATTTTGTTTAAGCATGCCATATGTTTGTGTTATTGCCATGCATTTTTTAGGTTTAGGATTGGTTTGCTTTGCCATGCAAATTCATGCATTTTGGACCTAGGTTACATTAAATGCCATGCAAGTTCATTTAGGTCTAGGTCATTTTATTGATGCCATGCATTTTTCATGTCATTTAGGTTTTAAATCATGCATTTCATGCATCATGTTTGCTGTATTTTTCATGCATTTCATGTCCTTGCCACTTGATTTATGACTTAGACCAATCAATGGTTCAAAGTCATGCTCACTTGAGCATACTTGTGAAAAATTAAAGAGTTGTCAAATTGTTTATTCTACCTTCGTGATTTTTTTTTACTTAGCCAATTTTTGCCTAACTTTTCAAAAGTTTTAGTAGTTTGTGAGTTTTTTAGAGAGTCTCTAATATTTTTACTTTGATTTTTAAATGATTTTATCAAAGGCAAAAAAATGTGTTTTGGCAAAACAGTTTTTTTACCCAGTACTCGTACTTTCCCCTTTTTTTGGACAATCATCTTTAATCAAAAAATTAAGCCAATTTTTTTCCATGTAGTTTTACATGTCCTGAGTCTCCTGTAATGTTTTCATATCTTTTTGAATTTTTAAAAATAGGGTAAAAAATCGTGCTTTAAAACTGGATAGTAGAGTTAGAATTGAATTTGAAGGAAAATCATTTTTCTGTTTTGGTTAAGTTACTTAGAGGTGGCTGATTAGGAAGTTTAGCTACTCTTTTAGGATAGTTTCTAAGCCTTTTTAAACTCTAAAAATGATTTTTTTTTAATCTCGGGTTAAGGGAGGTCAAGTTCAGGATTTTAAACTTAGGAAATTAGAGCCATTTAAAAGGGGTTTAGCTAAGTTTTTATTTTTTAATATAAGCTTTTCAGAATTGTTTTCAAACAATCACAAAGTATTTTGGTTTTAGAATATTTAATTTGCTATATTTTCCTAAGGTAGTCGGATATCTTTTTAGATATACGGATTTCCTTAATTAAAGGAAAAAATACATTCTCATGCATTGCATTTTTCCTATTCATGCATATTATATAATATGTAATTTTTGCTATGTTTAATTTTCATGATGGTGTTATTATCTTTGATTTAAATTTTTGATATTATATTAATTGTTATATGGTTTTGAATATCTTATGATATCCTATACTTTTTATTTAGTTATTTATTTTTGTCATATTATTTAGCATATACTATGTTCATGCATTGTTATTTTTATTTTTATTTTCATGCATATTACATGATAGCATTATTTTATGTTTCATGTCATTTAGATTATATTCCATGTCATTTAGATTATATTATTTTGAATATACCATGTCACTTAAAATATGCCATATCATTTATATTTGCCATGTCATTTTAATCGTTTTATTCCATTTAGAATATATCATGTTACCTAGGTCATTTCATTTGATATAGAATATATTATGTCACTTAGGATATTTCATTTCATATAGAATATATCATGTTACCTAGGTTATTTCATTTCATTTAGAATATATCATATGACTTAGGATATTTTATTTCATTTAGAATATGCTATGACATTTAAATTATATCATACCATTTAGGTTGCATTATATTATCTAGACTTTGCTATTTTATTTTATTTATGTCACATATATTCATATTTTTTAAATGTTTTGAAAAAGGTAATGATTTTCAATAAAATAAAGATATTCCCGAGTTAAAATAATTCATGAGTTCTCTGCCGAGTTTGCTGGGGAAGATATCATCAATTATCATTAATAACTAAATATTTTCTTTAAAACGAGAATGATTCGGAAAGTTTTTTCAAACTAATAAAAATTTCTATATTTTGCCACGTTTGTTGGGGAATATGGGAAAATTTTGAATTTATAAATTCCGGATCATTTTCGATTAAAAATGGAATTATTTTTCTTTAAATTGGAAATTAACTTGAAATACTAAATTAAAAATCGATTTTTTACCGAGACTTGGGATAACACACAATTAATAAGGTACCGTTTTATACGGGCGTTGTGGGGGTGCTAATCCTTCCCCACACGTAACCAAGTCCCGAACCCGCTTCTTTGATTTCTCTGGTTTAAAACGCAGACATAAAATTGGTTTTTAAAATGTTTTAATTAATTTTTTTATAAAACAGGTTTTAATAGATGGCCGATCACACCTAGCTAAAAAAGATTGGTGGCGACTCCATGTCTTTTTCAAGGTCATTTTAAAACCTTCATTTTTCAAGAGGAATTAAGTCGACTTTTCCTCGGGTTTTTTTTAATGTCACCCTTAACGAATAATAAAGTCTTGCGATGAGACTTGTTATTTTTTCGATTGCGACAATATTCATGCATTAATTTGCTCATTCTTTACATGCATCATGTTTACATCAGGTTGCATTCATAGCCAGCATAATTTCTCTGTATATCCATGCATTGATTTGTCTATTCTTCACATGTATCATGTTGGCATCGGGTTGCATTATTAACATACATAGTCAGCATGATTACTTTGTATATGCTCATGCATTAGTTTGTCATATTGGCATCAAGTTGTATTCATGACATACATAGCAAGTCAGCATGATTTCTTTGTATATACCCATGCATTAATTCTTTACATGCATCGTGCTGACATCATGTTGCATTCATAACACATATGCTCACTCATAGGGAAGTATATACGTGGTTAATCATTGTATATATCCGTACATTGACTTGCAGGCATTATATTGGCATCATGTTACATTCATGGCTCATTCATCATGAAATATGTTAATAAGATGAAATAGAAATTGGCTTAGCTTTAAGAGCTTTCGAAGAGATCTTTCTTCAAATCAAAGGTAAAAGAGTCACTGAGAATTTGTTCAACATTGTTAGGATTCATGGAAGGTGCAAATTCAGACGAAATGAAAAGAATGAAACAGGCTCTGTAGGGAACACAAGAAAGGCTAAATAGAAATCAGAAAGACTACCAAGAACAAATGGCTAAAATGATAGAATTGATGTCCGTCACTGTCAAAGGCAAGGGGCATGTTGAGGACTCTGCTCAGGAAGAAAGAGTAATGAAGTTTAAGAACTTGGCTAGAATGGAAAGAATAGAACAGGTTCAGCAAGAGATAGAGGAAGAAGCGATTAGAATTCAAAAAGGGATCCAAGAGCAAACAATTAAGTTGATGGAGCTAATACTCTTCATTGTCAAATAAAAAGGGGCATGAGGAGGACTCTGCTGAGAAACAAAGAGCTATGGAGGCTAAGAATTTGGCTAGAATAGAAAAAATGGAACAGGTTTAGAAAGAGATGGAGGAAGAAGTGTTTAGGGTCCAGAAAGAGATCCAAGAGCAGACGGTTAAGTTGATGGAGTTAATTGTCAAAGAAAAGGGACAGGTTGAGAGTTCTACTGCAAAAGGAAAATCAATAGTCCTAGGAAACAATTCGAGGAATTGCCTCTCTTGCTCGTGTGAAGTAATAGCAATTAAAGGGCATAATTCTCAAGGCATACAGCCACAAGAGACAGTGAGGTATCAGTTATCAAATGAAAGGCCCTGGATAGTAGAAAGCATAGATGAATTTGGGAGCATAGATCCGAAAGAACTTTGCTTGATCCCTGATTTAGTCATTCCACCGGATTTTGAAGTTCCCAACTTTGAGATATATGATGGAACAACTGATCCAAGGACCCACCTCAAAATGTTCTGCCAGAGGATGGTGAGCCATGCGGATAATGATAAGTTATTGATCCATTGTTTTCTTGATAGCCTCAGAGGATCTGCAAGCGGATGGTATTGTTGGCTGAGTAAGGATCAGATTCGTTCCTGGAGCGATTTGGCTAAGGCTTTTTATAACCAATACAAGCATGTGATTGATATGATGCCGGATCGTCTCTTTTTGCATAGTATGAGAAAGACGGCCACTGAAAACTTCGAAGAGTATTCTCGTAGGTGGAGAGACATAGCGGCTCAGGTACAGCCGCCCTTAACTGAAAAAAAAAAAGAAGTTGTTGTCCTATTTGTAAATACTCTACAAGCTCCTTGCTATGATAAGCTCGTTGGTAATGCCATGAAGGATTCCACAGGCAGGATAATTCCAAAGGAGATAATGAAGGAGACATACAAGAAAGAAAAGCTCAAAGTAGGGGAGACATCCGGTAGCAAGGGAAATTGGGAACCCCAAAAAAAAGATATCCAGTCTATGACCTATGGTGGGCAACAGATGGGAAGCTTCTTCCCATATCCTTTACAATCCATGTACCATCAGTTCTACCCTTCATGAACAATGTGTATCAGGATCCTTACTTATACCCGATGTCCTCTCAAAGTAATTATTTGACAAATCTCCAACCTTAAGCCAGCCAGGGAAAATCAAACAATATTCGAAAAAGAGATCAGTTTGAGCCACTATCCATCTTTTACTCTGAGTTGTTACCCCAGCTTGTCGAAAACCGACTCCTCGCTCGAGTGCCAGTCAAACCTATCCAACCCTCGTACCCAGACTGGTATGATAAAAATGTATTTCGTGGTTATCATTACGAGATTCAAGGTCATTCCACCGAAAATTGTTTGTCTCTAAAATAGTTAGTTCAAGCGCTAATCAGTAATGGGCTGTTAGGTTTTGAGAAAAAGCAGAAGTCAGATAATGGGAAGAAGCCACTGTTTGTTCAGGGTAAAACAAGTGGGGATGTCAGATGGGAAGGAAAGGCTTACATGGGTATATGAAGCAAGGAAGAAATCAGGTTGACCCGATTCCTGTGTCATACAGTGAGCTACTACCTCAACTCATCAAGAATCACCTTGTGACACCTATGCAATTTGAGCCGCTAAAGCCCCCTTATCCAAGCTGGTACGATGCTAATGAGCATTGTGGTTATCATTCTGGAAATCAAGGCCACTCAACAGAGAACTGCCCCACTTTGAAGTATAAGGTCAGGGATCTCATCAAGGTTGGTTCGATATGGGAAGCCCAAGTGTCATGAAAGACCCCTTTCCCAAAAACAACCATGGGATAACCAAGAGACGATTCTGTTCCCAATCCCTGACCTGTTGTCAATACTGATAAAAAACCAGTACCTCACCCCTGTGCCTTTGAAAGTAGCTCCAAACCCATCAACAAGGAGTTATGACCCTAATAGCAAGTGTGGGTATCATATGGGAGCAATTGGGTATTCGACTGAAGAATGCAAACAACTGAAGGAAATGGTGGAAGGTCTTTTTTGCAATGGCACTTTAACTTCAAAGCTTATCAAATAGTGGAAGTCTGCTTTGCCATAAATTAGTATCTTCGTAGGGTTTTAAATAGGAGAATTACTACCTATGGAAGCATGTCATTAGGAGCATTCTGATGCATGTAGTTCTATGCACTTTAATGATAGAAGCACTTGTCTCATTTTGACATGTACATGAAACAAATAAACTAATTTAAATGTTTTGTGTTCATTTTATAAGTTTGAATTTGGAAAAAACAAATTAAACTTTGAGAAAATTTGTGGTAAACAATAATAAGGGTTTTCACAGGAAATAATCAACAGTCTTGAGAATATTGATGATCATTGTTAGAAATGACCCAATACTTTCCCTCTCTCTTTGGGTTTTCTTATACTTAAATCCCTTGAATCAAGACCACCTGAAAGACCTAATGCTTCAAGGAATATGAATAAATTAAACTTCATAAACCATTATCATTACAGAATAAGCAAAGATGTAGATCCTAGTCTAGACTATGAACAAAGAAACAAACTTTTTGAAAATTTTTCGAACTCCTTGAAATTAAACAAATGAGACATTCTTTCAAGAGTCTAGATCATGGTAATTTGATGTGTCTCAAGGCTGGGCCAAAGCCATTCACATCCTTTCCAATAACCAGAAAACACCAATTGCCCAAACACCACTTCATGATTGATACCTCGAGGCACAATGACCAAACAAGATTAGCTCATATCCTAGAGAAAACCTGTTTTTGGGAAATATTTTCCTAGGCACTTCAAACAAACCCAAGATTGAAACTCAGCATTTTCAGTATAAACCTAAACTTGCGATATTCCTCACAATGATACAAATCCTCATGGTTAATCAAATTGGGGCATCATATGTGGAAATTATAGATACATGATGAAAAAGGATGGAACTAATGCATGAATCAGTGGGGGCATGCGACAAGAAAAAAAAAGAATGAAAAAAAAAATGAAAAAAGAAGAAAAATTTGTGATATCATGCATATGAGAATTCGGATGATTCAAAAGTGTAAAATGAAATTTTGATTATCTATTTCCCCTAGCGACTGCTTTTCAATGAGAATATTTGTGCTTAATATGAGAAATGGCCATCTTTCTTATCCCTTTCATGAAAAGAAATATCCATAGTCACCCCTTTTAAGCCAAAATAATTCTTTCTTCTTTGAACCCTGATCAAGGATCACCCTCTACACAGGGGGGCAAATACGAGGAAAGATCTTCTCAAAGATCACTAAGAAATGAGTCCTAGCTCAAAGACAGATACAAAGCATATTGAGTTCCCAAATCAATACGGGTTCATTTTGTCAAAAGGAAAAGGAAAAGATGGCAAAATGGAAGCCAAGGACAAAACAAAAGAAATAGAAAAGAAAAAAAAACACACACAAAAAAATAGAAGTGTGAAAAAAGTGGGGCAAATTCAAGTTGAATATTCATGCTTGATCAAAATGGGCTTTTAAAGCACGTAATGTAGGCCATGGCTCGGGGTTCAGAAAGAAAGGATAAATAGGCCCAAAATATGTGTTTGAGGGTAATCAGATCAAGGATCATTTCTTGAGGAGGATTCTCTTTGAAACATTTATCCCTTTTTGGACTTTTCTTTCCCTTTCCCTTTTGCTCTTTTTCTTCTTTGCTTTTGGCTTTCATTTGCCATACTTTTTCATACACTTTTTCTTTTTTCTTCTTGGCTTCCATTTCGCCATCTTTTCCTTTTCTTTTTGACAGAGTGAACCCATATTCATTCGGCGCTCCATTTGCTTTGTATCTTTCTTTGAGCCAGGACTTATTCCTCCATGATCTTTAAAAAGATCTTTCCTCATATTTGCCCCCCAGTGTAGAGGGTGATCCTTGATCAGGGTTCAAAGAAGAAAGAATTCTTTTGGCTCAAAATAGGTGACTATGGTTAATTTCTTTTTTTGCGAAAGGGATATGAAAGATGGCCATTCATCATATCAAGCACAAATATTCTCATTGAAAAGGAATCCCCAGGGGAAATAGATAATCAAAATTTCATTTTGCACTTTGGAATCATCCGAATTCTCATATGCATGATATCACAATTTTTTTTTTCGTATGCCCCAATGATTCATGCGTTAGTCTATCCTTATTCACCATGTATCCATCATTTCCACTTATGATGCCCCAATTTGATTAACCATGAGAGTTTTTAAAGAACATAGCAAGTCTAGGTCTATTTTGAAAAGGCTGAGTTTCAAATTTGAGATCTTTTGAAGAGACAAATAAAATATGACCTAAAAATGGGTTTTCTCTGGGACATGGGATAATATAGTTTAATCATTGTGCCCCCAGGGTGTCAATCATGAAGTGATGTTTGGGAAATTAGTGTTTTGTGAATGTTGAAAATGGACATGAATGGTTTTGGCACAACCTTGAGACACACCAAATTACCATGATCTAAATTCTTGAAAGAAAGTCTCATTTGTTTGAATTTGCAAATTCATATTATTGTTAAAACACAACAAACACAAAGCATTTAAAAATCAAAATTCATTTAATTCTTATGAATGTCGACATGAGACAAGTGTTTTCATCATAAGGTCTGAAACTACATGCATCAAAATGCTTCTATTGACATCCTTCAAAGGTAGTAATTCTCCCCCTAAAACCCTGAAAAAAAAATTGATTTACGGCAATACGGCCTTCCACTGATTGATAAGCTCCGATGTCAAAATACCATCACAGATAAGACTTTCAATCCTTTCCTTCAGTTGTCTGCATTTTCAATTGAATGCCCAACTACCCCCAAGTGATAATCACACTTGCTATCAGGGTCATAACTCCTCGCTGATGGATTCGAAACTATTTTCAAAGGTACCGGGGTAAGGTAATGGTTCTTTATTAGTAATGGCAGCAAGTCAGGAATGGAGATTGAAATTCTTTCTTTGTTTTCCTGCGGTCGTTTTCTGGAAGTAGGCCTTGTTGCAAGGGTTGGTATAGTATTAGGTGCTTGGGTTGGTAGGTAAGGATAAAGGCTTGGAGATACCTTAGTAGGGTAACATGATTGGTATGAGGGAAATTGGGATTATGGGATGAAATCTCCCATAGCTTGGACATCTTCCTCTTTCTTTCTAGGTGTCTGATTTCTCTCGGCATTGGATGTTCCTTCTCTTTCAAGTTTCCCATTCTTGATAGCATTCTCAATCATCTCCCCTGAGATTACTATATCCGTAAAATTCTTCGAGGCATTGCCGACGAGTCTATCATAGTATGGAGCCTGTAGTGTATTCAAAAAAAGGAGAGTGATTTCCTTTTGTGTCAAAGGCGGTTGTACTTGAGTAGACATGTTCTTCCACCTCTGAGCATACTCTTCGAAGCTCTCAGTAGCTCTTTTCTCCATATTTTGCAAAGTGAGACGATCAGGTGTCTTTTCGGTCATATGCTTGTACTGGTTTAGAAAAGCCCTAGCCAAATCATTCCAAGAGCGAATCTGATCCTTGCTCAACTGACTATACCACCTAATTGCGAACCCGCTGAGGCTATCCTGAAAGTAGTGAATCAGAAGCTTATCATTATCTATATGACTTGTCATCTTTCGGCAGAACATAGTGATATGGGCTGACGGATCAGTCGTCCCGTCATATTTCACAAAGTCAGGGACCTTGAATTTATGAGGGATGACTAAATCGAAGACCAAGCATCGTTCTTTCGCCTCCACACTCCCGAATACGTCTGTATTTTCTACTGCCCAGAGCCTTTCATCTAGCAACTGATATTTCCCTTGGGAATCTGCCAACTCTACCTCATTAACCATTTTCAACTTTGCCTGTTCAGCTGGATCATCTGAATTTAAGACATTGACGGGGTTAACTGTGTTCTGGGCATCCATCATTACGATCTTATTCTGACCTTTTTGTGCCTATAACCCTTCTCTGGCAACCAAGTTTTCAGTGTATCCCTTGATTACGATGGACATTATCTCCATCAATTTAGTCATCTAGTCTTTAGATTCTGCTTGAGACTTTGCCAGCTGTTCTCGCAATTCTTCCTGTACCCTTTCCATTCTTTCCATTCGGGCAACTTGTTCATTCTCCATAGCACTATCCTGTATTAAAAGGGTACTCAGTACTTCTTATACCTCTGATTTGAAATGGAAATTCTTTCAAAGACTCTTAAAGCCAAGCTAAATTCTGTTTTATTCCCCCAAAAGTGCTTGTCATGATGAAGGAGCCATGAATGCAATTTGATGCACGTGAAGCCTAAACAATATGATGTATGGACATGTACAGCGGAAACATGCTGACCATATATGTAATAAATGCAATCATGATGCCAACATTTTGCAAGCAAAGAATAAACAAATCAACGCATGGATATATACAATGAATGATCATGTACATTTCAGCGTATTTCCCAATGAATGATCATATACACTATGAATGCAACATGATGTCATTTATGATACATGTAAACAATGAATGATTGATACAGAGTATATACAAAGAAAATCATGCTGACCATGTGTGTCATGAATGCATCCTGATGTTAATATGACAGATTAATGCATGAGCATATACAGGGAAATCATGCTGACTATGTTTGTCATGAATGCAACCCAAAGTCAACATGATGCATGTAAAGAATAAGCAAATTAATGCATGGATATATATAGAAAAATCATGCTGATTATGAATGCAACCTGATGCTAACATGATACATGTATGAATGTATGGTATGACAAATAATTGATCGGATGCAAAATGTAAAGGAGAAGATATCACGGAGGAAATAAGAATCAGAGGAACTTAATCATCAACATCTTATAAACTTGAAGCATAATCAATTCATTCCCACATCAACGTTCACAATGGTATAAACCATCTTTTACAAAATTTGAGCAGTGGTTAAAACTGTCTTTACAAGCACTTTATCCTTCCTAGCATCCTAAGGCTATAAGAGCCGGCTACTGAATAAGTGAAATCCTATTACATCATATCAGACCAAAGTCTTTCTACATCATTATTGTAGATCTCCTAATCCTAATTACCCTTTTCTAGTCCTCTGTCAATCAGTGTTGTTGGATCCAACCACTTGGCATCTATAAGAGATTGTACTTTGTTCTTGAGTGCATTACAGTGTTAAATGATATGCCTAATAGTTCCACAGTGATAATCACATCTTGTATTCAAATTATACCACTTTAGGTATGGTGGTGACAGGGGTTTCAACGGTACATAGGCAACCAAGTGATTTCGGACCAACATTGGGAAAAGCTCTTGATAACTGATTGGAAGGGGATCAAAATGCCTTTGGGTCTTATCCTGGGGTCGTTTCTTAGTCACACAGAGCCTAGGAGTTGGGGCACTTGGTGGTGGCACTAAGGTCTGAACCGGAGTGTTTACATAGGGAGATGAAGGAATAATAAGACAAGGGTATGGATTTGGACACGGGGCCTTTGGAGGTTGTACATAGCTCGAGGTTCCTATCCCGGATGTTTGATAAGGTGATTGATGAGGAAAATATTACGAAATGGTAGTTGATGGTGATGGAGTCCCGTAGTGGTCATCCCAATGGACGATTGGATCATAGTATGGTGGGAATATTGGTTTGGACCTAGAACAGTTTGCAGGTATGGTACAGGATCCAAGGTGTCAATCTTTGGTATTAGGCTCTCGGGCTTAATCATTTTCACGATTTTGTCCACAATTTCATCAGGATTGCAACCTTTGTGGCATTGACAAGCGCAGGATCCAGCAAGGATTGTATGTTCTGGACCTAATGGTTTTGGTTGATTCGAAGGTGATGCAGAGCCCTGAGAAAGTTCTCCTTTACTCTTACCCATATCCTCAAAACATTTTCAGCAATTTGGCGAGTTGTTCTTTCACTTCCCGGATTTCATGTCCAAATTCCTTTTGATTTCGTTCTAGAGCACCCAATCGTTCCTTCTATTCTTTCCTCATATCTCGAACCCCTTTCATGCAAATGAAAAGTCATGAGATTAAGAATACAATTATGAATGTACATGCTCTATTCCTATGTGCATGAATATACTGATGATTAATGCATGAACATATACAGAGAAATTATGATGACTATGTATGCTATGGATGCAATCTAATGCCAACATGATGCATTTAAAAATGAATAAATTGATGCACAGGTATATACAAATAATGACTATGCATGTCATAAACGTATTCTACAATGAATGACCATGCATGCTATGGCTGTAACATGATGTCTAAATGATACATGCAAAGAATAAATGAATTAACACAAAGATATAAACAAAGAAATACCATGTATATCACAAATGTATTCTACAATGAATGACCATGCATGTTAGGACTGTAATATGATGCCAAAATGGTACATGATTACACGAAAATGGTGGGACCTAAATCTTGATTATTCAAAAATCTCATTATGCAAGATTTGCCTCCAAATTTAATCCCAGATTTTTTGAAACATGTTTCCTTTATGAAAAACCAAACACATTATTTTCAAAAGAATTTCGGGGTAGTGGATCCTACTATGGTACAATATGCAAATGTTCATGTAACACTACCGGTTTATAGAAACCATCAAATTAAATTATTACCACTATCCGTTTATTGCAAAAAAAAAATGAGATTAACAATACAACCATACATGTACATGCTCTATTCACACATGCATGAAATGTGCAAAATGCAAAAATGCTTGAAAAATTATTTTTATTTTTTATTTCAAACAGTTAATGAACATTTGCCCCAACAAATATCTACTTATATAGGTATCACAGTGCCTTTGGAATGGATTATCACATTTATTACAGGCGATGTACGTATATCGTTGCCCGATCTACTACACTTATTCAGAGTGTAAAATAGGTAACAAAAGGTTTAGAAATGTCCCTCCATGTGTTCCTGTCTTCGGTATATCTAACGAAAATCTGGCATGGCTTCGCCTAGGTTCACTATATGAGGGTGAATCGGTTCTAAAGGCCCCAAATGGCTCCTCACTATTGTCGGTGAAGGCTAGTAAGGCACCCCAATAAAAGCAGATTCAATTCGTTAGAGTATATTTCCCTAGCCCATGCGGATTGTTAATCACGAAGGCTTAGGTACTTTGCTCCCACCTAAAAGGACAGAACTCGGGTATAAAGCTCATGATATGCAAATGCACGTGTAGTGTAGTGTGTGAGAAGGAACAACAAACCTTTCACCACCTATTCTACACCCCTTATTCTAAATGCCCCAACTATTTATAAAAAAAAAATTCAAGAATAGTGTAACGCATTAACCAACAAGCAATTATAATATACAACCTTAAATAACTAGAGAACAATAATAAAATGCATGCACATGAGTATGGATATATTTAAAAACATTTTATTATTTTCAAAATTCTCCTTATTAAAAAAATGTGTGAATTAAAATTAAATACCAATTAAACCAACAAAACTGAGACTTTGATAACACACGACTAATTCTAGGCCTGACTCTCTAAAATTCCCTAGTGGAGTCGCCAAGCTGTCGCAACCTAAAAAATAACAAGTCTCATCGCAAGACTTTATTATTCGTTAAGTGTGACATTAAAAAAAATTGAGAAAAAGTCGACTTAATTCCTTTAGAAAAATGAAGGTTTTGAAAATTACCTTGAAAAAGACATGGAGTCGCCACCAATCTTTTTTAGCTAGATGTGATCAGCCACATATTAAAACCGATTTTATAAAATATTTTAAAATTAATTAAAACATTTTTAAAACCAATTTCAAGTCTACGTTTTAAACCAGAGAAATCAAATAAACGGGTTCGGGACTCTCTTACGTGTGGGGAAAGATTAGCACCCCCACAACGCCCGTATAAAACGGTACATTATTAATCATGTGTTATCTCAAGTCTCGGTAAAAAAAAAAGTCGGTTTTAAATTTAGTATTTCAAGTTAATTCCCAATTTAAAGAAAAATAATTCCATTTTTAATTGAAAATGATCCGGAATAAAATTTTCCTATATTCCCCAACAAACGTGGCAAAATATAGAAGTTTTTATTAGTTTGGAAAACTTTCCGAATCATTCTCATTTTAAAGAAGATATTCCGTTATTAATGATAATTGATGATATCCTCCCCAGCAAACCCGACAAAGAACTCATGAATTTTTTTAACTCGGGAATATCTTTATTTTATTGAAAATCATTACCTTTTTGAAAACATTTTAAAAAAATATGAATATGTATGACATAAATAAAATGACAAAGCAAAGTCTAAATAATATAATGCAACCTAAGTGATATGATATAATTTAAATGTCTTAGCATATTCTAAATGAAATGAAATATCCTAAGTTGTATGATATATTCTAAATGAAATGAAATGACCTAGGTAACATAATATAATCTACATGAAATGAAATGACCTAAGTCATATGATATATTCTAAATGAAATAAAATATCCTAAATGACATAATATATCCTAAATGAAATAAAATGACCTAGGTAACATAATATATTCTACATGAAATGAAATGCCCTAGGTAACATAATATATTCTATATGAAATGAAATAATTTAAATGACATGGCAAATATGAATGATATGGCATATAATTTAAATGACATGAAATATAAAATAATGCTATCATATAATATGCATGAAAATAAAAATGAAAATAATAATGCATGAACATAGTATATGCTAAATAATATGACAAAAATAACTAAATAAAAAGCATAAGATATCATGAAATATTCAAAACCATATAATAAACAATATAACATAAAAAATATAAATCAAAATAATAAAATTACCATATAAATTATCATAGCAAAAATCACATATTATATAAAATGCATAAATATGAAAAATGCAATGCATGAAAATGTATTTTTTTCCTTTAATTAAGGAAATCCGTATATCTAAAAAGATATCCGGCTACCTTGGAAAAATATATCAAATTAAATATTCTAAAATCAAAATACTTTGTGATTGTTTGAAAACAATTTTTTGAAAAGCTTAGATTAAAAATAAAAACAGAAAATCAAAAATAAAAATAAAAATAAAAAATGCAAGAACATGATAATAGACTCATAAATGGAAATAAGCAAGCAACCAAATTAAAACAAGCTTCAAGTATATGTAGTAGAAGAAGATTTAAAGCATCAAGACTTATTTAATATCAAAAAATAACATGAAATAACAAAGCAAAACAGCAACTAAAACAAAACAAAAAAAATGGGCTATTCGGTAATGTCAAAGAATAAGGGAAAAAAATATTTCAAAAACTTTTTATAAGAAAAGATGAAGAAAGAACTTAAAGAAGAACATTAAAAACACTTATTTAAAAAGAAAAATCAAAAGAAACTCACCAAAATAATAATCAAAACAGCAAATCAAGAATGGAAAATCAAAGAAAGTGCAAGAGTATGGTGCTAAAAGAAACCTCTAGAAGCTATCTTTCAAGTTTTTTCTCTTCTAACTTTCTTTTCTTTTCTAAACTTTTATTTTTGCTATTCAACAATGGAGAGAAAATTAGCCAAAAGCAAGAGAGAATAGAGAATGAGAGAGTGCTGAAAATGAAAGAAAAAATCCTCCCTTGTAGTGGCCGAACCTTCCCTCTCTCTAGGCTAGGATGTTGTCATTTTTCCCTCAACCAATTTTCATCCAAGGGCTATTGATCCAAGATGTTTAAAACATGAAATTATCACCCTTAGATTAGGCCATCAGCTATCCACAATTACAGCTGTTCAATAATCTTAAGTCATTATGTTGACACTCTCCCTCTTCATGCATTGGTCCATGTGGCTTATTTGCAAAGGCTTGATCAAAAAATCACTAACTAACTCTTCATTTTTGGCCTCTTGATTAAAAAAATCAGAAACCTCCTTCCAATCCTTGGGCCTTGGCTAGCCATCCCTCCTTCTTCCAGCCCATGATTGATTTTTTTGAAAGGCAAGAAAAGCCCTTTCCGGTTTCTTGGGTAAAATGACCTTTTTGCCCCCCGAATGCAAATAAATGGAAAACGAACTCCAAATTCAAATTTTATTTTTTCAATACTTTAAAGTAATAAAAAAATTGAATTCTGGAAGTTTTCAAAATTTTCCGAGTCCATTTACTATTTATTTGGATTTTTTTCTTCCAAAATTACCATTTTATGCCCTCAAATTTTACCATTTTTTAAACGAGCTCCAAATCAAGATTTTTATTCACCAATCTCTTCCAAATAATTTAAAAGTGTGATCTGAAAGTTTTCAAAATTTTTGGAACTCATTTGGTATTTTTTCGGGATTTATCTGCTTGAATTACTCCATAGGGGGCCTGGGATTTGGCCATTTTGCAAACGAACTCCAAATCAATACTTTCTTTCGTCAATCTCTTCCAAATAATTAAAAAATGATATTTGCAAACTTTCAAAATTTTTGGAGTTCATTTGCTATTTTTTCGAGATTTATCTTCTTGAATTACTGCATAGGAGACCCGGGATTTGGCCATTTTGCAAACGAACTCCGAATCAAGATTTTCTTTTGCCAATATCTTCCAAATGATTTAAGAATTTTCAATTTTTCATAATCTTTGGAGTTCATTTGCTATTTTTCCCAAATTTTCCAATTTTGCCTTTTTGCCTCCGAAACCTGGTTTTGCTCAAAACAAGTCTGATTTTCAGATTTTCTTCAAACCGAGCCTTGGGCTATCCTTTTTTAATCACTCCTCATCCATTAGGGGCTTTAGTCCTACAGATTCGGGCCATTTCTGTAATTCTTCCCAATGTCACCGAAATCCACCAAAAACCCTAATTCTCGGTTTTCTTTTAGATTGACTTTTCTTTCAGTGTTTCTTTCAAGTGGTTTCTCCATTACCTGTAGTCAGTGCTTATCTTTCATTTGGAACCTTCAATTTCGATCAATTTGATTGTTTAAGCACTTTTCCCCAAATTCCCCGGATTAAGGTTTTCTTTCTACTAAATCTCCATAACCCAACTTTCAAACTCCATATCTTTCAATGTAGACCTCGGATTATCAAAATTCTTTTGCCATTTTTCAATTGAACTTCAAATCTTGATTTTAAAAGTGGGTTGACTTTTTTAGAAGTTGACTTTTCGGGGTTGATTTTTTGGGGTTGACTTTTTTCAAGTTTGACTTTTTATGCTCGCCCTCTTAAACTAAGTCTCGGAGTACCACCTGTAGGATGAAAAAAATCTTTTTATATTCTGAAACATCAATTTAGGAAGAAAACATACCTGTTTTAGTGGTCCGGACAAAATTAGGTGTCTAGATGGGTCAAGTAACTCCTCAATCAGAAAAGATTGATTTGAGCGCGTAAAATTACGAACCGAGTGGGAGTTAGCTTTCCTACAGTTTTCTTGCATTGCCATTGTGACTGTTTCATAGTATGTGTGCCCTCCCTCGATCATTATTTGTTGCTTGTTGCCCATCTTAACAAAAAGTTCAACCAACCTATAATATGTTGCATGCACCAAAACAGTAATGGGAAAATGGCGCATCCCCTTCAATACTGAATTGATAGATTCAGCTAGGTTGGTTGTCATATGCCCATAGCGTATTCCTTCGTCATATGATTGGGCCCACTTCTCCTTAGGGATCCTATCAAGCCAATTAGCCGCCTCTGCGTTTTCTCCACGAAGAATCTCATACATCCAATGAAAATGGGGTCGCCTCAACTCATATCCTGATAAAAAAATTTTAAAAAAAACTTGTTAATTTCAGTATTATTTTATATATTAAAGAAAATATAAGAGAGAAAATAACTATAATCCAATTCCATACCTATGTTGACAATTTGTCGACGCAATTCCTTATTATTAAACCTCTTCATGAAGTTAGCTGCAAAATATGTCGAATGCAATACACAGAGTATGCATTTGGAGGATTCCATCCACTACCATAGCATCTGATTGCAGCTTTAGTGGATTCATGTCGATTAGACATTAAGCATATGCCAGGTTGTGTTGTCACATGTGTATGCAAATTAGTGAGAAAGAAGGACCAAGCCTCCACTGTCTCACCCTCCATAATGGCAAAGGCAATTGGTAGTATATTTCAGTTGCCATCTTGTGCAATAGCTAGCAACAATATTCCTTTGTATTTTCCATATAAGAATGTACCGTCTATTTTCACAATAGGTTTGCAATACAGAAACCCTTCAATGCACGACTTAAATGTCCAAAAAAGTGTATGGAATATTCTCTTACCCTGGACCATTCGATCACTGTGATATGCAGGTATCGTTTGCAATTCTAAAATTGTACCAGGAATGAAATGTTGCATTGCACCCAACCATTTAGGTAGATCATTGTACGATCTATCCCAATCGCCAAAGACTCGAATTATTGCCTTTTGCTTTGCTTTCCGTGCTTTCCTATAAGAAGTGATGTATCCATACTGGATTTGCATCTCAGCGATCAAAACTGAAACGGAAATCTCCGGATTTGCTTGGACCAATGACAAAATGCATGAACAGATCATGTTAGAATCTAATTTGCAATAATCCTGTGAAATTCTTCCCAATGTGCAAGTATAAGGCCCATTATATTTTCTAATCTACCATACTTGTTTCTTCTTCATGAATGTTGCCCTTATTCTCCAATTGCACCCTTCCCATACATTGGACACTTGCCATGATATTTGGTTGGCTTGGATTCAATAACTCTGTAATCTACAGAGTTTTTGATGTTGAAGTGCTTAATAGTTGAAAGCACAACCTCTTTCGTTGGAAATTGTAACCCAACATAGAGATCAACTATAGATGGATTCCAACTCAAAGGTACAGCAAATGTATAACCATATTCAGGAAATTCTGCCACTTGCATTGCATCCAGATCCAGGGTGCGCATATGGGATGCAGGCTCATAAGGGGGAAGAACTCCATAAGTGTTGATATCAGGGCCAACGTCTCGGTCAGAATCATTGCTCTCATCACTTTCAATTGCGAATTCAGCATACTCTTCTTCTTGCTCATTAAAGTCACCAATATATTCACCATGGGCTCCACATGACTGAATGGGATCATCACCAGCTGGCACATCATCCAGGGCAGTAGGAATTGTTGGTGAGACAAATGAATTATGAAACGTTGTAGCTTGAGATGGCACTTCTTCTAGGGGAACGTTGTATGAAGTAGGAACATAATACAACGACTGAGAATCATCATCTTCTGGAAGCCCACAATCCTCAATGTCAGCATATAACTCAAGTACACCAACATTTTCAAATGTCTCGTGAGCATAAAACATTCCTCTCACATCATCATCATCATCTTCTAGTGGATAAGTCCTATATCGGAAACTTCCTTCACCAATAGAAAGAGGAAGCCTATACTTAATCTCTGAAACTCTTTTTGTATTTCCATATTTGATTTTTGTATGAATTATCAACTTCAGTTTCTCTAATGTGACGTCTTCACCAACACGAAAGCTTTTAGGACGTTCACAGTCAAAGGTAGCACCTTCATTAGTATTATGAATTTGGCCATTATAGTAGACCAATGTCACCACTATGTTGCTCATGTTGTGTAGTAATGAAAGTAAGAAGGATGAGAACGAAGGTATTGTCACTCAGTAAAAGAAATAAGAAATAGAGAAGGATGAGAATGACAAAGTATTATCACTAACACCAAAAAGTAACAATTAAGATTGAGAATGAGGAGAGAATGAGGAAGGAATATCATATTTATAATGGTTTATTGAGTAAAATATGGTGAAAATTTGTTGAATCTGATTCCCATTTTTCAGCTGATAAGTCTCATCCTTTGGAACTATTGAATCTGATTCCCATTTTTCTACTGACAAGTCCCATCCTTTGAAACTGTTGAATCTGAATCCCATTTTTCTGCTAACAAAGTCTCATCCTTTGAAACTGTTGAAACTGATTCCTATTTTTCTACTGATAAATCAAATCATGGTGAAAAACTGTTGATTCTGATTCCCATTTTTTTCTCATAAATCCCATCATGGTGAAAATTTGTTGAATCTGATATTTTTCAGCTGATAAGTCCCATCCTTTGAAACTGTTGAATCTGATTCTCATTTTTTTGTTGATAAATCCAATCATGGTGAAAAACTGTTGATTCCGATTCGGATTTTTTTTCTCATAAATCCCATCATGGTGAAAAAATGGTTGATTCTGATTCTCATTTTTTCAGCTGATAAATCCCATCCTTTGAAACTGTTGATTTTGATTCACATTTTTCTGCTGACAAGTCCCATCCTTTGAAAGTGTTGAATCTTATTCCCATTTTTTTTTCAAACTCTTCATTGACTGAAAAATTGATTAATGACTCAGGAAAAATCTACTGATATATCCCATCCTTGAAACTGGTTCTGATTCAGATTTTTTTAGGCTTATAAAAATAAAATTAATGACAATTTTAAAAAATTAATAAATTTTTTTATCAATTAATAAAATTAATAAAAAAATTTATAAGCCTAAAAAATTAATATAGTTAAAACAAAAAAAAAATTGACAAGGGAAGTCGCCATATCATATGGCGACTTCCCTTGGTCAAATTGCAAAACTTTTTGCAAATGAAGCACAGAAGTCGTCATATAATATGGCGACTTCTGTGCTTCATTTACAACAAAAAAAAACATTGCATTTTACATTTGGGAAGTTGCCATATCATATGGCGACTTCCCAACGAGTAAAAAACTAGCACATTTTGGTAAATAATTTGAGAAGTTTGGTATTTTGATAAATAATTTTTTTATCAGTATTGAAATAAAAAAAACCTAACCGCTCCACGATAGAGGTGCTCATGGGCCGCGGCCCGGTTTTTTTTTTCTGCCCAGGCCCGCCCGTTTAGGCCCGAATCACTGTTCATTAGAATAAAAAATAATTTTTTTATTTTTTTATTTTTTTTAATTAAAATTAAATTAAATAATATTATTTTAATAAAAATCATTGTTCCGGGCCGGCCCGGAACATAAATTATCCTGCCTAGGCCCGGCCCAATACTGGCCGGGCCTGCCGGGCCGGGCGGGCTGCCCGGCCCGTGAGCAGGTCTACTCCACGACGTTCCACCCCAATTTTTATTAATTATTTTTAACTTTATATTGTAAAAAAATTACATAATTTTAGTATATAAAATTCTTTAATATATATAATATACATATATATACTAAAAGTATATATAAAATATTAATATATATATATATGATTTTAGTATATATCTAATTCATATATTGAAAATATAAGAGAAAATATAAAATATTGTAAGGAGTAAGATAACAATTTCAAAAGACAGAATGAGATAGAGAAATCATTTACCAAAACCATCTCACCCCATTTAAAAAAAAAAAAAAAAAACTCCATTCAAAACAAATCAATACAAAATCTATCGAGCAAATTGGATTTTGCCATCCTACCTAGGGATGGCAATGAAGCGGGGCAGAGGCTGGGATTGCCTTATCCACCTCCGACTCACTTTTGCATGGATGTTAAAAACATCCACCTCCATGGATGTCGGTTACATCCAAAACCGCTCCACGATACTCCACTCCGCTACACCATAATTTTTATTAATTATTTTCAACTTAATATTGTAAAAATTATATTGTAATTTATTTAAGAACATAATTTTAATATATAAAATTCTTTAATATATATAATATACATATATATACTAAAAGTATATATAAAATATTAATATATATATGATTTTAGTATATATATCTGATATATATTAAAAATATAAAAAAATATATAAAATATTTTAAGGGGTATGATAATAATTTCAAAAGGTGCAGCAGGGCGGAACGGAGCAAGTATTTATCAAAATCATCCCCACCCTAATTTTTCAAAAAAAAAAAATCTAACGGATCGATACAAAATCTATTGATCGAATTGAATTTTACCATCCTAATCCACTCTCACATCACACGCATGCTTAGTAGTTAGTACTTACCTTTGGTTACGCTATTATATATTTTTAGACGCTAAGATTATAGAACCCTATCTGCCCCCCTCCAAGTTCAACCCTTGAGGCAGTCCAAGTTCCCAAACTTCTGACATATCTCCACGTGGAGTTCGGGCCGCCTTCCAAGGCCTTGTGCTGGTGCCCATTGGGCATGCCTCAAAGTTATTAATGACATATTCTATCATAATTTAATTAACTACCCTTATTATTTATTATTAATATTAATGTGCATTGCATGTTTTTTGTTAATAACTTGCCGTTTTGAATGTCAATTTGATGGGAGTTGATCCAATGTAGAATAAGTTAAATGGGAACTGAGGGACGGCCTGCTTCAATGAGACTCTTATTACAATATCCGTAGGGTGGTGGTGGGGAGCTGTTTAGAAAGAGACTGCTGCTTACTTAACCTCCTTCCCTTGACTTTTAATCTTCTTGCTCTTTCGTTTCCATCTTAATTTCCGCAAACAGATGGGGAATTGTCAAGCCATAGATGCTGCGGCGTTGGTGATACAACATCCATGTGGGAGGATAGAGAGGTTATATTGGCCAATTCCGGCAAGCGAAGTGATGAGAATGAATCCGGGTCATTACGTTTCGTTGATCATTCCATTGCCTGTATCTGAGGAAGAGAATCAAGATGACAACACCGTACGTTTCACTCGTGTTAAACTTCTCCGCCCTAGTGATACTCTTGCCCTTGCCCATGCTTATCGGCTTATCACTTCTCAAGGTAACCATATTCTCCATCTTCTCTGTTCACTTTCTTTTTCAGAAGATTAACATGAGAATTTTCACCCCAACCCTCATTATTGCTTCATATATCTTCTTCTTAATTATTTTTATTGACAAACTATTAGTTATATATTTCCTGGGGCTGCAGAGGTCACGGAGGTTCTGAGGGCAAAGAAATATGCAAAAATGAAAAGACAGCACCAGGAATCAAATGAAAAGTTGCTGCATGGACAAAGTTCAGGAGGAAAGTCTGACATGGAGAAGACCTACCAAGTATGTCTAAGTTCGCCCTTATGGCCTTATCAATAGTAGTTTATTAGATTTTATTACACAAGAAAAAAGCTCAAGTTCTCTGGTCTGGTTCCCATCATCCCATGACCAACTTGATGACCATGTTTTCATACGAATATATAAACCTAGCTTCTAGCCATAGCACGAAACTCAAATCATTATAGAGACAGAAGTATAATAACGAGATATCTTGGAAGTTTTATTCCAAATAGCACACTATTTATATCCAAACAAGTTTTATTCCAAATGCAGAGAATAATTGGGTCAGTCATCTTTCATATATGTTCTTCCCAGCTCAGAAATATGCGAGTGAGGCTCCTCAGACACCATTTACTCTCTGCCCCTGTGGTATCTAAGCTAAGTGTGATCAACAAACAAAAAAGGATAACACTTAAATATTTGATAAAGTTCCCGTCAGTACAGTAGAAACAGAATACTTAACAAATATCCTATGTTACTCATACTTTTCATTTGTCCTGAAGTACTCGTGTCTGACACATATTCGGATATGGGTATGAAGGTACGATCCTCCTAATATATAGAAAAACTTTTAAAAAAAAATTAACTGAGCATACCTATATTAGATGCATACATGTATCCGACACTCACCTTTCAGTCCGAGTAACATAGAAAATATCAATAGAAATAATTTTCATGTTTCACTTAAATCTTACATTCTCATTCATTCCGAAATACTTTGGCGCTTATTTTCTAAAATTTTCAGGTGATAAAGCGTGGTAGACAACGCTCAAGGACAACACTTGCGAACACTGCTGCAATGAGGTCAAAATCATGGCGGCCCTCATTACAGAGCATCTCTGAGGCTGGAAGCTAATGCTGTTTTGTTTTCAGGTTTCATTTGTAAGGATCAGATTGGTTTTGGGAGTGGCAATCAACTGCCTCTTTCATTTAATGATGCTCTTCATGATGAACCCCTAAAATATGGAAAAATAGAAAATTCATCAAATGAATGAAGATGGTAACCAAGATTTCTAATTGCAATAACAGCTCCCAAATCGAAATCTGTTTCAAGAAATAAAACATCTGTATAGCTTCTGAGATCAGAAGATAACTGCATCCTACGTTGTATTACAAGTGATATTCTGATAAGAAATTATGTCTGTTACTCACTATTTTATACAAATCCCAAACTTGATCAGTTACTACGTACTGAACAACCTGATGATAATATGAAAAAAATGTTATGAATTATGTTAAGAAAATCGCTTGGGTGAGTTTGAGTTCCACCAACAATGTCCCAGGTGCAAGAAATTGTTTAATACATGTTTTCATCACTAGAAAATAGTAAGCTTCACAAAAATTTAAATACTCATATCAAAACTTGAATCTTCTGTAGGTAGAGTCTAATACCGATAGAAATAGTAAACTTCTTCAATACCAAGTATCACACATAGGTAGAGCCTAATTTAGAGAAATCCCAGCATTGGGCCAACCATTCACAGAAACAAGAACGTACAGTAGCTGTCAGGAAAAGAGTGATTAGTTATTGTCATGCCATATATTTCTTTTTGAGTCAATTAATGAACTGTTTCCAAGTCAAGCAAAAACCAGACTCTTAAAAAAGATGAACAAATGTTTGATTTAGAAGAGATCATTGTTGATAAAGGCTATATATATTAAATAATCAAAAGCATGCAATTAAAAGTTAAGGAAGTTGTCTGGATTGAAAGGTTTGAATAAAGGGATGTGAACCAGCATTCTCAAACTGTTATATGATCCTAAGATTGTAGGATTTACAAGCAAGGCTGAATTAGTGATCATGATCACCTTTTCCCCTTCAAATTCCAAACATGCACATTTGGATGGAATAATCCATTTGAATGTCATGACAAGGAAGCCAAAAGAAATCAAGCTATTGTCGGTGATAGATAATAATGATGTTTGTGTTTTGGTTACAAACTTTGTTGTATCTTTTCCACAGTAAAGAACAGCGCATACTAATAATAGTCAGTTTACAAGAAAGGAAAAACATATCTCTGCCAAGTGTTTCAAGCTTTCCCTGCAAAAGAAATCAATGATATTATTTTATCAGAACTGCCTCCTTCATACGCATTTCTACCACTTCATTTGGCCGAAAATCCTATCAACCTTCTCTACAACCCGCCCTTCCCTACAACAAAAATGAAAAATAAGAAGAAAAGCAACAGCTGGGCTACCCTGCCCGAGCTTTGCAAACTAAGACACCATTTCTAATTAATTTTTACCCAGCTTCATTAAGTAGGTAATTAACCTACTCAACTAGGTGGATCGGTAATGAACAATGACATATTCAACTAAAACCCTGTTTAAAATAGCCAGAAAAGACCCAGTTCTCAACCATATTCTTTCGATTCTTCATTTTTTTTTTTTTTTTGAAGTACTCATATCCGACACCAGTATTTGATATATATCCAGATATGGATATGGGGATATGACCCTCCAAATACATGAAAAACTTAGAAAAAATTGAACATACCCGTGTCGGACACATACCCGTATCCGATACTCACACCCGAGTCCGAATAACATAGGTTCTCAAAACATTGTCAATTCTAGGACCACATGTTGCATCAGCACTTATCAACAGAAGAATAACATCTTTCAAGCATGATGAAGCCACTTGCACTATCAAGCATGTTAAAGCCACTTGCACTTATGCTCTACTGGTATCCTTTGCGATAGAATTCAGGAGATTTTCATTAACATTAATGTGTCATATTTGTTTAATATATTATTAATATAAAATGTTAGCCATGAATATTTTCTGGAGATACTTTACATTTTAAATATACTAATGAACAAGACTATTATCACCGATATAAAAGCATGTAGTCCTATTTAATTCCAAGATTTTAAGATCAAATTAGGGTTTGTTGAAGTGTGCTGAATATGAATTCGGACATCTAAAACCATCTGCATTATGCATTGCTACTGATCATGTCCACGATTTTTAGGTTTTCTTGGAATCTGAGATGTCCAGTTGTGATCATAATTCAACAACAAGACAGTAGTTATCACATGATAATGACCCAATTCTGGGTCATAAATTTGTCAATAAAGCTGCAATATCCTCAAATAACCCTGTTCTGGGTCATAATCCAAAAAAAAGTATGATGATATATCCCTTCTCCAAATGGTCTTAAGAACATATTTCTAGTCAAGAACTTTCTTAAGGCTAACCCTTTCTAGAATAAAAAGATAATAAAAGTTTTCAATTTACATCATTTTTCTTAAGCAGTTGCATTTCTTATTATTTGATGTAAGGCACTTTTCGAACAACCTTTCTGTAATTCTTTTCTGATAAGAAAATAGCGTTACCCATTCATGAGCTATATAAGTTTCGAGATACCTGTAGAAATTACAGTTTAAAACATTGTGCTACGAGACTAATCAATGGTATTGGTACCCTTCACCCCTATAGGTTTGTAGCATAAGAATGTGAGAGAAATAGGATGAGATGAAGAATTTTAAACACAATAGTACTGCTTCTAAGAGCAATGAAGCTAGAATGTATGGTTTTGATTCTTGAGAACGAAAGCAGGTTGAAAACAAAAAAAAGTCTGATTCCTTCAACTCTCACAAACAAGGAATTTTATCTAGTGATCCAAATTCTTTACTACCCCATTGAAAATTGAAGAGTCAGCATGTCATCCTTTTGATGAGATTAAGAGCAGAGTTTCTTTTTTAAAAAATAAGTTAATTTTGCAACTTGTTTTTTAATTTGTTAAGCTAACTTAGTTGAAGGAACTGGCGTTGCCAGTGGACTATTGTTTCAAGTGGGTTAAGCTTCATAACTATAGAGGTGAAGATTGGGGTTTTGGCGGGAGTTTACAGTGACGAAGACGCCATTTTAATAATTATTATTCTACTTTCTCTGAGCTAAATAGTTTGTTTCATTTTTGTTTCTCTTTTCAATACATTTTGTGGTAGCAATCAGGAGTGTATTCAAATCAAATCGAATTCAAAGTTCGAATCCGAGCTCTTAAAATTCGAGACTCGAAATTTGATTCAGGCTCGATCGAGTTTTATTTTTAAAATTTGAGTTCGATTCGAGATAAAATTCAAATTGTTTGATTAAGTTTGTTTACTTAGTAAAAAATGAGTTCGATTTTCATACTCGATTTCAAACTCGATTATTTGTGCTCGAGTTGGAATTGAGATTTTTTTTAATACTAATTAAATATATATATATATACATTAAAAAAAAAAAAAACTTGATTAGGCTCATGACTCGCGAGCTATTCGAGTCAAACGCATATTAAGATACTTGAATTCGGCTCGCTCTATAGCTCAAGCTCGGTTTGACAATAATTAAACTGAATTTGAGTTTTTTTCAAACCGAATTCGAGTAACTCGCGAGTACAAATGTCTCATTTGCACTGATGACAACTTAAGTTAGATAAACCACAAAAGTGTCGGGTGGGTGCATTCAACTTTTTCTTAAATTTTAGGTTGAATTTTTTTTTTCATTGGTTGATTTTGAAGATTAGGTATCATCTATTTATATCTATACTATTTTTAAGAGAGTAGCTGAGTTGGTGTCATTGTTTCACTGAATCAAGTGACACCAACTCAATCACTGAAAAAACTAAAAAACTATTAAATATTAAAAATTAAATAAATTAAATAAATATATATATATATATCTTTTAATATTTATATAATAATTTTTAGTAAAAAAATTACTTATTTATTTCTAAAAAACTATCCACTTACAAAAATTATCCACTTACAAAAACTACCTATTTTTCTTTAAATTTATATTTTTTTTTAAAATACAATTTATTATATTTTAAAAAACATATTTTCACTCACATTGTGAATGTGTGGAATTCTTGTTATATATAAAGGGAATGATTGAGTTGGTGTCATAAGTCAAGTGATACCAACTCAGTTTAGAAAAATATAAATAAATTATTATATTAAAATAAAAATAACAATGGTATTGATGACTTTTCAATTTTTATATAATTTTTATTTGGAAAAAATTTACAATTTTTTTTCTAAAACTATCCACTTCTTTTAAAAAACTACCCATACTTACAAACTACCCCCTATATAATTTTTTTAAACATAATCATTTACTCACTTTTTTCTCATTCACCCACAAAGTGGGTGTACCATAAGCTAGTACTAATATAATGGGTATGGCTGAGTTGGTGTCACGAGTCAAGTGACACCAACTCAGTTGGTGAAATTACAAAGTGTTGACAATCTTGTAAGCAATTAGCAGAATTTCATTATTACTAAATATAAATTAAAAGATTAAAGAACAGGTTACTTATCTGTAATTCCAGCAGAACAACATATAAAAAATACGAACAATCCAGAATGGAAAATTGACAACACTTACAGGTTAATCCGAATACAGAAAAAGGATAATCGAGTCAAGGTTGGACCTCTGACCTTAAGACGATTATTGCCTGTCTCTCAGGTGCTAACAGTATGTCGCAATTCGTCTCCCAGGCCTCCTCAATTACGTTGCAATCAAGAGCACACTTTTAGCAACACGGCGAACCAGAAAAATGACGGTCTCTCTCACAGAAGACACAGGAAAAGACAAGAGCAGTATAGAAAAATTAGGAGAAATTTTCGGTATTTTAAAAAGACAGGCATTGCTTAGGTTTATATAGAAAAACAGATGACTTTTCGGAACGGACACGTCATTTGGAACAAAACTTGTTCGGCCAAACAAGCAGCTTTTGAAATAAAAAGATTCTTAGTTTAAACCGAACAGACAAAACTTTTAACAAACAAAAAGGTTCGGTCCGAAAAGATACTTCTTAAACAGACAAGTCTCTTGGTTGGAGAATGCTGAACCGGTTCGGTTTGGACTAAATAAAAATATCGATTGGGCAGTAAAAAATTAATTACTGCCCAAACCCAAACCCTACCCGACCCAGCCGGGCTCGACGACGCGCGTGTGGTCCAGCTCAAGTTCTGTAGGTCTTCATCCACCACAAAACTTGGGTGACCCTTGGGGCCCAACCCCTCATGGAAACAAGACTTATAAATACCACAAGCTTATGCCTTTGTTCATCCTATGTGGGGTTCCACACCAATCACTAACATCAACAAACTTTCTTACTCTTCAAGTGGGTATAAAGAGATTAATTTCTCATTCAAACATGATATCAATTGTGTACATAAATTATGCACCGTGTATCTACTTACGACAACCTACGTATTAGAATACGTATTTCGTATTTATACACCAAATAATATATTGATATCCAACAATCCCCCACATGAATGGAAATTGTCTGATTAAAACGACGAACTGACTCGAAATATGAGAGAGTTAAACCTTGAAGAGTTATTGCATCAAGATAGGTAGCTTTTGGTTTTGAACCTTCCATAGTGAATAATTATCAGATTTACTCGGCTAACTAGTGAACATGATGTCTTGAACTATTCAGCCTTTCGTGTAAACCAAGACAATAGATATCACACAATTCCCCTTCGAACATCTTCAGTTCTCACGATTGTGTCCATTTTGGCCCCGGACACTGCCTGGTTTCTTATGAGTACTCTAGAGAATTTAGCCTGATCAATTCTCATAGAAGTGGCCACGTTTCTTACTCATAATAGGTGATTGCTCATTAAGAGTATCCTGCAATGCCCCACTTGATTATTTATCAAGCTATAAGAATCATTAAAAGCATAGCTTATCCTACCTTGCAGGCAGCACTAAATCATTATAGGAATGGATAAGAGTGTTTAACTCTTTTAGTGCTTATACACAGTTACATAATTTAGTTGTCCCTTTTGAACCTAGATCTTGGGATCTCCAGTCAGCTAGGTTGGATTTTCACTATGTAACTTTAATTTATAGGCTTAAGACCCATTCCCCTCGATGATATACTTGCTCTCTTGTTAAAACATTTCGTAAGCGCGCTTCATTATCCTTTGCTTTTTCAAAATCAATAGTGATAATTTCATTTGAGAGCAACTGTCTAACGGTATTATGTCTTCGACGAATATGTCGAGATTTACCGTTATACAAACAACTTTGTGCCCTACCAATTGCAGATTGGTTATTGCAATGTATACAAATTGCAGGCACAAGTTTCAGCCAACTTGGAATATCTTCTAAACTTTCGAAGCCATTCTGCTTCTTCTCCAGCTTTATCTAAAGCTATAACTTCAGATACCATGGTAAATCTGGCTATTCACGTTTGTTTAGAAGATTTTCAAAACACTGCAGCTTCTCCAATAATAAAGATAAATCCGTTAGTGGATTTGAAATCTTTAGTATTGAATATCCATTTTTCATCTAGATATCTTGTATAGTGCAGTCCATAACTTTAGGTGTATCTTAAAAATCTAAGTACCACACAATGGCCTTCTAGTGATCCTTTCCAGGAATACTTGTAAATATACTCAGTTTGCTAACTGAGTACGTTATGTCTTCAAATTTATTTACAACCTAATGGTTTACTTTCAGGGTCCGTGCCACTCTTGGCACCATCAGGGATCACCGATCCCATGGAAAAAGTCTCATTCTCCGCTTCACAACGGGGTAGTCATGGTAGCACTAAGGCATGCCGATACCATACCATGAAACTCTTCCCCACTTACTATTCGATACCCTCATTGATGCCAAGATCACACCCGAGTACCCTTATTGTATAAAGTTGACATATTCTCACATGTCCTTCTCTTGCCCTCAAGGACTGGGTCATGATCCCTTCGAATGAGGCACCAAACATAGTTTTAGGTTCTATTATGACCTTTTAAGCTGGAGAAACTGATACCTTCGCAAGACACCCCCACACTTTCGTGTATTTATAGGATGGTCCTTAACCCTTCCATAATTCATACAGTGTCTTTTCCGATTTCTTGTGGGTTATTTTATTTAAAAAATAATTAGCTATTAAAATAGCTTCCCCCCACAAGTTCTAAGATAACCTTGGACTAATCGACAAAGCAAAGCATTCATCATTTTTTTTTCAACATTCAGTTATTGCGTTTCGCAATATCGTATTGTTGAGGTAAATAAGGAGAAGTGGTTTGAATGTTGATTCCATATTTTGAACAGAATTCAATAAATATTGAATCATATTTACCACCCATATCATTCCTTATTTTCTTGCTTAGTTGATTTTCGACCTCATTTTTAAAGAGTTTAAAAACTTCCAAGGCCTCGTCTTTGCTTTTTAGCAAATAGACATAACAGTATCTTTTTACCACCTCTAGTTTGCACAAACTTTAAGTCACATATTTCAGTGTGAATAAATCTAGAGGTTTACTACTTCTTTCTACCGAATAGGAAGGAGACTTAGCCAATTTGGATTCCACACAAATTTTCCATTTGTGATTTTTATCAATAATTATTTGCGGAAGCAAATCCAAATCGAAATTGCTGATTCTCTGCAAGGTCTTGTAATGACCTTAACTACCATGCCTAACGTTAGAAGACATCACCAAAGAAACAGAAAAAATAATCTCATTATTATTCTTGTTCTTTGGCATAACAGCTATAATATTGAGCTTAAAAAGCTAATCATATAGATATCCTCTACCCACAAACATGCCACATTTAGTGAATACAAATTTATCTGACTCCAATACAAATCTAAACCCGTTCTTGCTCAACATAGAGCCGAAAACCAAATTCTTTTGAATTTTAGGAGCATGAACCATATTGTTCAAAGTTAGTTCTTTCTCGGATGTCATCTTGAGCACCACCTTTCCATGGCCTCGTACCTTGTAAACCAAAGAGTTTTCCATAAATAGTTGCTCATCAATAGCAGCTTCTTTATACGCGGAGAAACTCTTTCTATCATAACAAACATGACAAGTGACAAATGTATCAACCCACCATGTCTTAGGGTTTCCTACCATGTTCACTTATTACACAACAACAATGAGCTCAATCTCATTATTATCAACTAAGTTGGCTTGAGCTCTTTTTTTTTTTTTTTTTGGTTCTGACAACAGTTCTTCGCTCGATGACCGGACTTGTTACATACGAAACAAGTTCCCATGAACTTCTTGAAATTCGTCCCCTTATTAGCTTGGGAAGAACTAGAACCAACAAATATTCTCTTGTTGGTCTTGTGCAAATATTCTACAACATTTGCCTTGGCTTCCATGGTATGAGCTTTAACCATCTTTTCTGAACCACGGTTATCCTCCTCGATTCTTAACCAAATAATCAAATCCTCCAAAGTCATCTCCTTTCTCTTGTGCTTTAGATAGTTCTTGAAATCTTTCACAAAGGTGGTAGTTTTTCTATCAAAGCCGTCGTTTCAAATGATTCACTAAGAATCATTCCTTCAGCATCAATTTCATGGAGGATCAACTGATATTCTTGGACTTGACTAATCACGATTTTCGAGTCCATCATTTTGAAATTCAGAAACAAGCCAACCACAAATTTCTTTGTGCCGACATCCTCGGTTCTGTATTTTTTCTCTAAGGATTGGATTCCTACAGCTCTCTTGCTGTTTTGATTGGACTATACACGTTGTATAACGTGTTGTCCAATCCATTGAGGATATAGTTCTTGCATAGGAAGTCAGAATGCTTCCATACTTCCACCGAGGCTACAACCATAGAATCGGTCTCTCCCTCTTTGGGAATCGGGGCCTCCTCCCATAAGAATCGGGCTAGGTTCAGAGTGGTTAAATAGAACAGCATTATTTTGCTGCCAATGTTATTGTCCAGACCACTGAACTTCTCGGGTCTCTCACCATGTGTAACATGTAGTGACATTAGCGCTACAGGCGCACTTGCATTTACGATAGACCGTTCTGTCATCTGTTATTTAAAAATAACAGGATCAACTATATATATCTCAAATATATATATATATTACAATCACATATATATGCTGCCAATCAATAAATATATATGCTACCAATCAACAAATATATATATATATATATAACAAATATATATAAGTTTCGCATATATAACAAAGAAATAATATAAAGCAATCTAAATAAATAGAAAGTAAAATATTTTACCGAATTTAAAAACAAAACCTCACACCTTTTATGAAGCGGCGGCTCTCTTTTGTTTATCACCGAAACTAATTTAACAAAATCTCACAATGGCATTACAACCTTGACAGAGTCATACCCTTTTAAAGGGTTTCGGTTATATATATATATATATATTCCAAAGCTGTAGCAATTTTATAAATAATAACAAAAATGCTGCAAAAGTTATATATATAAAACAAAATATATATAAAAAACGTATAAGTTACCAGTCAGTAAGAAATAACAAAACCTTTTACCCTTGTATGAAGCGACAGCTCTAGATATTTGTTATCTCATGAGCGAATCATCACAATGCTTAGAAATATAACCTTTTAACTATACCCGTCTTTTTGATCGGCCACAACTTATAAAAAGCAAATATAATATATACATATATATATATATCAATTCTTTCTCAAAGACCGAAACAAAAGCAAACACTAACAAGCCATCGCTTCATGCAAGGTCATGATTTTGATAAGAAAATATCCCACTTCGGACACCATTTTATTAAGAAAGAAACCAACAAATGCCATATAAAGATATAAACAAAAATAATATATGCCGTTTTGAACAGGAAAAAATAATTACACCATCAAAACGTTTGGAACAGAATAACCAAACTATTCCAATAATATGGCATCAGAAACCACCGTAACTAATTCCAATTTCAACCATATCAACAGTAATGAAATAAAGCAGTGATGAAACAATTTTCGTAGCACAATAATCGTGCATTAATCGTCTTAAGATTGTTGACAATCTTGTAAGCAATTAGCAGAATTTCATTATTACTAAATATAAAATAAAAGATTAAAGAACAGGTTACTTATCTGTAATTCCAGCAGAACAACATATAAAAAATACGAACAATCCAGAATGGAAAATTGACAACACTTACAGGTTAATCCGAATACAGAAAAAGGATAACCGAGTCAAGGTTGGACCTCTGACCTTAAGACGATTATTGCCTGTCTCTCAGGTGCTAACAGTATGTCGCAATTCGTCTCCCAGGCCTCCTCGATTACGTTGCAATCAAGAACAAACTTTTAGCAACACGGCGAATCAGAAAAATATCGGTCTCTCTCACAGAAGACACAGGAAAAGACAAGAGCAGTATAAAAAAATTAGGATAAATTTTCGGTATTTTAAAAAGACAGGCACTGCTCAGGTTTATATAGAAAAACAGATGACTTTTCGAAACGGACACGTCATTTGGAACAAAACTTGTTCGGCCAAACAGGTAGCTTTTGAAATAAAAAGGTTCTTAGTTTAAACCGAACAGACAAAACTTTTAACAAACAAAAAGGTTCGGTCCGAAAAGATACTTCTTAAACAGACAAGTCTCTTGGTTGGAGAATGCTGAACCGGTTCGGTTTGGACTGAATAAAAATATCGATTGGGCAGTAAAAAATTAATTACTGCCCAAACCCAAACCCGACCCGACCCAGCCCGGCTCGACGGCGCGCGTGTGGTCCAACTCAAGTTGTGTAGGTCTTCATCCACCACAAAACTTGGGTGACCCTTGGGGCCAACCCCTCATGGAAACAAGGCTTCTAAATACCACAAGCTTATGCCTTTGTTCATCCTATGTGGGGTTCCACACCAATCACTAACATCAACCAACTTTCTTACTCTTCAAGTGGGTATAAAGAGATTAATTTCTCATTCAAACATGATATCAATTGTGTACATAAATTATGCACTGTGTATCTACTTACGACAACCTAGTATTATAATACATATTTCGTATTTATACACCAAATAATATATTGATATCCAACACAAAGTAAGTCAAATATAATTATAACATAAAAAATAAAATAAGGATATAATTAAAACATAAAAATAAAAAAATATATATTTATTCTTTAAAAAACCTATCACTAAACCAAAAAAACTAACCATTTTCTCAAAAAAACCACCCGCTATAGAATTATCTATATTTTTTACTTATAATTTTATTTTAAAAAAATATTTTTTTTTCACCCACATAGTGGGTGTGTCGAATTCTAGTATTCATAAAAGATTTATTTATGGCTTTTGACAAATTTCAAACACAATTAAGTCAAGGTAAAGTAGAGTAATCGGAGAAGTAGTGATTGATATTGATCGTAATGTACGGTTTTATTTTAAATTGGTATAATCAATTTTAAGTATCATTTTGATTTGGGTATTAATCTGTATCGACCATATCATTTCGTACCAATATATAGTATCTGTTAATATAAAATGTTGTTTTTCTTTTTTTTAAATAGTTTCACTTATTTTTATTTGAATTCTAATATTTTCTCATTTTTATTTTTTCATAATTTCATATTAAAATGATATATGTCACTAACTTAAGTTATTGAAAAAAAAAATTGCTATATATTTTCTAATTTTTTTTATATTTATTTCATTTATTTAAATTTTAAAATTTTTGAATATTTAAATTTATATTTACATATGTATGTAATAAAATTGTTTTTTTATATGTATATAGATATATTATAAATAAAATATTAAAAAATATATAATAAATCCGAAATAATTTAAGAGAAGAAAAGAAACTTTAGGCCTATTTCGTTCTACACAACATACCAAGTTTCAAACCCCATTTGTATTTGTAGTAAGTTGAGCCCATTAGACAGTGGTTCTTGGGTGGTCTAGGCTTGGGTGCTAAAGTAGAGAGGTCGCTTGTGCTGTATAAGATCCCAACAAAGCCCCATTCTGAAAGTTGAAACCCAACCTAAAACACGCAGTCCAGTTTTTCCAGCATGGATTTTTAGACATAGGGTTTTTTCCCCCTTTTATCTAAAGAAAATGAAGTTTGTATAAGGCCCCCATTGAGCACGAAAATGGCCCAATTTAAACAAAATAATTTGAAAAAATTTAGTTAATAAAAATTAAACAGCTTCTCTAATAAGTGGCTAGCAGCTATCTTGCGGGTGAGATAGGAGCTAAGTAATCAACTGACAACAAGCAATGTGCATTTAGTTTCAAGTTACACACTTTTTGGGCATTAAACAATCTATTAAATTAGCTAAGAATGTAGTAATCGCATGAATCAACTATATTAAATTCTCTTTAAACAAGTCAATTTAAAAATCCATAGAAGGAAGAAACCTTTAAGCAAATTACAAAAGTTAGTTGAAAAAGGTGTCTAAGTAAATGGAGGTAACTTAAACAAAGCAATGTGAAATGTGATGATTAAATTTAAAAATCTTATAAATGAGGGAGCTTTTGCTAACTGGTTTGGCATTCTTTTTACCAAAATAAGTTGAAAAAGTTTGGGTGCTATACTATACCCCATCAACTATTTGTGCTCCACAAACAACACGTTTCCATTCTTCAACCTGTTGCTGGAGCATCATGCACTACGCAAATGACAAATTCAAAAGCCATGTTATAACCAACCAAATGCTTTACTTTTCTTGACAGCAATGGATCAAGTGGCGTAGAAACATGTATATATATCTGGTCTCAAATGCTCCAGCTTAATTATCAGAAGGTCTATTGCATACAATCCCAAACTTCGAATTTCTTACTCCTCCATGCCCCTTTTCTTCACTTATCGTGTAGTTGGAAAATATTTTCTGAGGTGGGAATTTGAGTTGGAATGCACTAGAATAATAGATATTTTACACACTTTTTCTTTCTCCTCTTACGATATTATTCTTATTTGCATCTGCCATTGCTTAGATCAGATGAGACTAGTCAGATCAAAAGAGTCTGCATAAGTATATGAAATGTAACGTGAATTATACATATATATATATATATATATATATATATATGTGTGTGTGTGTGTGTTTTCCAAGTTATCTATTTCTTTCATGAAATTAACCTGATCAGACTAGTGATAGCTAGCTAATTAGAAATAAGAAATGTATGATTAAAGAAAGATTTGGGTTTGAAATATTAAGCAATAATCCATGCATATATGCACCCCCAATATCAGTCTAATCTTAACATTTTTATTGTACTTTGAAAAATCCTTTAAACTTTTCAATTACCATCATATTTTATGTAGCCATTCAGGTACAAGCTTTCGGCTAAACAGCTGTTGCTTTTTCCAATATTATCATCCCAGCTGCTTTTGTTTTCTTAATTACCCTGCTGACCAAAACTGCTCGTCTTTTTTTTTTTTTCTTTTCCTGATCTTCCATTTAGTTAATGTATTTAATTACTCTAAGGCTAAGCATAGTTTGATCTGATACATGTCTCTCAGCTTTCACGTTTTCTATCTTGAGCTAAACCGCGTTTAATTTTATATATATATATATATATGCAGGTCAAGGAGGTTCTTGAATGTTGATGATTGAATAGAAGACTCTTTTGTCTCCACTCTTGGAAATGGAGGTCCAGGCACTATGACAAAGGCAAAATAAAGAACAAAGCTCCCTCGAGAGTAGCCACCACAACCATATATCCTTCCCCTTTCAGCTTTCTTTTAATGGCATCCAAAGAGAGTAAATTGTGAGTTGGAAAGCCAAAAACAGGGCCCTCTCCTCTACTAAAAAAAATCATCTTTTTTTATAGCTTTCCACGCCCCTAGCAAAAATATACACAAAATATCTATTTTACATGATTCATATCTGACCATAAAACTCTATAGGAATCACATTGTTACACAATTCATTATACAGATGTCATGGTATCAAGTTTTGAATGAAACTGCAAAATGGATATATGCGGCGGTCCATGTCCAAAAAATTAAAGAGACAAAATATGGATGTCCTTTCAGGTATTTTAAGGAGTGTTTATATATATATATATATGATCAAGATATCATATGTACATTTCCTTTTCTTGTTTCTTTAGCTCACCAACTGTGAGCTTCGATGGCGACATTTTTTTTTTTTTTTTTTTAAGTACCCAATGAACTGGAGAAAAATGGCACTGTCTTGTATTCAGCATTAAATCAAAAACCATATCTGAGAAATTCAGCATATCATTCTAGCTTTTGAACTCTTTAGTACATATGGGCCAATATGAACTTTTACAGAGAACCCCACGGCCACGAGATTGTTTTTACAACGAAAAATCATCTTTCAAAAGCTGAACTTTAGGGGTCCTCCAATTTTGTCATTGCCATGATCTAAAGTAGAAATTGGTCAAGCCAAAATAAAAGAGTTGGTAAAAGAGCTAGATTCTGCACCCTACACACCCCCTCACACTTTTCATTTGGGAGGTGAAATTAAAGAAATTTTGGCTTTTGGGCTTATTGCCTTATACTTAGGATTCCTCATTTTAAAATCAATTTTAAAATCAATCTGATGCAATTGATTTAAGGTTAATAAAATGAAGCAGCCGTTGTCGTGAGCAGGACGTGCCGCCGGCTTCCGATTGGTGTAGAGCCAGTATTAAACAGTTTTTTATTAGCCACAGCAGTTGCCTGATTATTACGGCTCTTTGCTCTTTTAATGCAAATGCTATATTATAGGTGAATTATGGTGAAAAATCCCAAACTCTCATAGTCATATGGCATCATTTGGTGTTGATGATGTTGCTCACAAAATCCAAATACTTTTTCGTTCCGTTCGTTAAAAGCTCCTCCCAATACAAAAATGTCTCGTCCTTATCAAAGCCCCTAGTTGATGGTTACATTTATACGCTCCACCCCATCATGCATGCTTTGTTAGAAAAACAAAAACAAGAAAAGAAAAGAAAAGAAAAGAAAGAAAAATAGTAAACTGTTTATGTACGTACTCGTAGACAATATTCCTTGACAATGGCGGTCATGGTGGGAGGCAGGGCTCCCCCAAAATTTTTGAAATCTTTTAGCATGAATATGTATTTCTATTAAATACATTTAAATTGGCCCCTCCAAATTATTATTTTTTTTTTTAATTTTATCATCTTATGCATTGATAAAATGAACTAAAATAACATTGTTATTTATGTATTTATTGAATCTATCGATTATTATTTATAAACACTTAAAATTAATAAATTTGTCAAAAATATTAAGTCATAATCATATAAACTTAAGAAAAATCAAATTGATGTTCTAGCTTTTTCGACATAACTTTCAATCTATTTTATATTTTTTTAATCGTTTTCAATGTATTTTGCTTAATCATTTGAGTTACCACTTGTCAACCGCTTTTATAAGCTAAAATTGTTGTTAAGAGTTTTTTTTTTTTTTAAATATATTTTTGTATTCATATGAATAATCTTAAACCTTTTTGTTTTGTCAAAAATTCGGAATAGTTCTTTATTAATTTTTGTTATATTGTTATATAAATTGACTTGTCTTAATCGCTTATGAAAAATTCTTCTTTTATAAAGCTTGATACCTTCACTTATTGAGATTTTATTATAAAAATTAAATTTATAATAGATTTATAAATTTAGACTTGGCAATATTAGACACGACACGATTACACGATACGAGTACGACACGAAAAAAATAATTAAAACAAGACATAAAACACGACATGACAAGGAAAAATAACAAGAACACGACACGAATACACTAATATCTCAAAATCTATATAATACAAATTATTAACGTATCAAAGTATTTATAAATATAAAATAGTTTAAACACGATTATGACACGATAAAATACACGAACACGATACGGATACATAAATTGTCAAATCTATGTAAATTTTTGAATCGCTAAAATTTATATATTTTTATTTATTTTTTATTAGTATATTGTTTGCATATATCTTTTATATTAGAAAATTGTCGGAAAATACCTCAAATGAAAATAGAAAAATATATAATTTTAATTGGTCTTCTCAAAATCAAATGTCATGATACAGGCTAAATGGATATTGTAAAAGATAATTCATAGCCAATCTACTCATCAGATTTATATACCAGTGTAGATCAGATAAAGTCTCATTTTTCTGATAAATTATTGTATCTTGTAGTTTATCTTGACTTGTATCCTTTGTATTTATATTGATACATATGAGATGAATAAAAATAACTCAGAATCTTTTCATTCTTTTACTCTTATATGGTATCAAGAGCCTTTCTCTACTTATCAGCATTTCAATTTTTTCATGGCCAACTCACCATCCAATAATCTCATTCCACAACTTACTACCAGTATTATGAATCATAATTCTAATGTTGGTCTTATTTGCATTAATGTTACACCTCAACTGCCAGTTAAGCTCACTTCACTCAACTATCCTTCATGGAGAGTTCAGTTTCATACTATTCTTCTAGTGTATGATTTGATTGGCTTTGTTGATGGCTCAAAAGAAACACCTACACAAACTATCACTGACACAAACAACTAGCAGATTGTAAATCCAGCTTACACTTTGTGGTGTCGCCAGGATCAACTGCTCTTACATGCCATTATCACATCCATGTCACAATCAGTTTTGCCTCTCATCGCTTCCGCAACCACATCCAAAGAGGCTTGGCAGAAAATCCAGACGTTATTTGCCAATCGTTCCCGTTCTCGTATCATGTCTTAAAGAAAACCTTACTTTGGCCTCTCAAGATGGTAAGCCTGTAGCATAATATCTTCAGCGTGTCAAAACTATAGCTGACGAATTGGCGCTCATTGGTTCACCTGTATCTGATGATGATCTTGTTATTCACACTCTCAACGGCCTTGGTTCTGAATTCAAAGAACTTGCAGTAGCACTTCGGGCTAGAGAAAACTCTATTTCTTATGAAGAACTACATGATAAGTTAATGGATTTTGAAACAGCACTGAAAAGATCAGTCATCCCAAGCAAAATTGTCACAGCTCACTATACTCAGAAAACTACCAATCAAGTGAATTCAAACAGCAGCAACTTTCATCCTCGCTCCTCTCGGTTTGTTGGTAATTCTCGGACCTACAACAATCAAGGATCATCTCAGGCTCAAGGAAATAATCCTCGGATCGTGGAAATCAAGGCTCGTTTCCAAATCAGAAACGTCACAGTTATGGGGCATCATATCAGCAAAGAGTTATTTGTCAAATCTGTGATCATCCTGGACATACAGCCAAGACATGTTTTCGTGCCAATCAGTTTTCCAAGCATGAAACAGTTGCAAATTTCACATCAGCAAGGCCAAATGATCGAAGCTGGGTCGTGGACTCTGGAGCTTCACATCATGTTACTCATGATTTGCAGAATTTGTCTCTCTACACTAATTATGATGGTCCGGATGAGATCATAGTCGGTAACGGATCAGGTTTGACTATATCACATGTTGGATCTACTCAATTCTCCTCTAATTCCAATTCATTTGAATTATCTGATATGCTTCATGTGCCATCTCTTAAAAATAATTTGATATCAGTTTCATGTTTTTGTAAATCTAATAATGTCTCTGTTGAATTTTTTCCATCTCATTTTTTGGTAAAGGCACTAAGCACGGGGGAGACTCTTCTGCAAGGGCAGAATAAGAATGATGTCTATGAATTGCCTGAGTTTGTTCAGATTCCATATTCTTCTCCAAAGGTGTTGACAATTTCCAAAACTACTGCTATAAAATGGCATCAAAGGCTTGGACATCCTTCCAATCGCATTCTTATTAGACTTCTTAAATCTTTTTCCCTGCCATGTTCTTCTTTCTCTAATATTGATTCTCTTTGTAATTCCTGTGAGTGCAATAAAAGTCATAAGCTGCCTTTGTTTCAAAATAGTCTCAAAAGTACAAAACCTTTAAAGTTAGTTTACACTGATGTATGGGGCCAGCTCCAATGACTTCCATGGATGGGTTTCGTTATTATGTTATATTTATAGATCACTTCTCCAAATATGTGTGGCTTTATCCAATGAAATATAAATCTGATGTTTATTCCATTTTTTCCAACTGTAAAGCCCTTATTGAGAATTTCTTTCAGTCCTCAATCATAACAATGTATTCTGATAATGGAGGAGAATACCGTCCACTTGCCAATCTCTTTAGCACACATGGCATTTTCCATCTCCAAACACCTCCACATACCCCTCAGCATAATGAAACTGCTGAAAGGCGTCATAGACAAATTGTTGAGACAGGCCTAACTTTGCTTCATCAAGCTTCAATTCCATCAAAATTTTGGCCCCATGCCTTTCAAACTGCTACCTATCTTATTAATAGGCTCCCTACACAGATACTTGATGCTAAGTCACCCTTTGAAACTTTATTTCATGAGTCACCTAATTACACTAAACTGGGAATATTTGGATGTCTATGTTATCCTTGGTTAAAGCCATATGCAAAACATAAGCTCCAATCCAAATCTAGTCCTTCTCTTTTCCTTGGTTACTCTCCTAATCAAAGTGCTTTTAAATGTTATGATATATCATCTCATAAGATATATCTCTCTCGTCATGTAAAATTTGATGAAAATAATTTTCCTTTGGCTACTTCAGCTTCGTCCACACCATTAGAATCTTTTCATTCTTTTACTCTTATAGATATTTTGTATTACGGGCATTGCTATTTAGACTTACTTTTTTTGAGCCCAAACAAATTCTTTTTGGTTGCATTTGCAAAATTAAATTTTAAAAATAGTATAAATTATTTAATAAAACACATATAAATATAACATTCATAATTATTTTTTAAATTTATAAATTTGTTGAATGCCTATTTAGTGATTAATTCGAAATATTTATAGATATTTGTGAATTTGAAATTCATGTTTTTATATCATTCAGATATATAGTCATATTGAATCTTAACTAATTTATATATAATGTATGTATTTCATTCTCACAGTTTATATAATAAATAAAATTCAAATTTAAATTTTCAAATTCATGTTTTCAAACATAAGATTAAGATTTTTTTATTTTTTATTTTTTATAATACAGTCAAATGTATTTTGAGATTTTGTCTAAACCTTTTTTTTTTCAATCAGAAGGGCACATTAATCTTTTATATTCACTTGGTTTTTAGGTTTTGTTTTAACCTAATATTCTTTTCAAGCAATCATAAAGGCACACTAACATTACAAAACAAATTGCCATATACTGACGCTTACCTATACTGACGGTCATAATCCGTCACTATAAAGGATCTATTGCAACGGATTTTTGTTATCGTCAAAATATAATCAACATATACCGACACTTTGTTGTCCGTCGCTATAGATACCCCGTATACTGACGGATTATCATTAGCCGTCGGTATAGATATCCCATATACTGACGGTTTATCATTGACCGTCGGTATAGATATGATTTTTACTGACGGCTTCTTTTTTTCCGTCAGTATATATGAAAAAAAAAAACCACTGGAAAATTTATTTTTTACGTTTTTATTTATTTTTATTAAATAAGCCTATATCAACGGATCATTAATTTATGACCGTCAGTATAGGTCTAAGTTATATTTAGGGTTTATTTCAGCCCCCTTTACTTTCTCATCCGCCTCTCATTTCTATCCACCTCTCTTTCATTCTCCCCCTTCTCGTCCACCTCTCTTTTCATGCTCTCCTTTCATTTTTTTCGTCATCTGGATTTGAAAAGATGAACACACATTTGGATTCGAAAAGCTGGACCGCAAGTACAAGTAATTGTTGCTTGTCATTTTCTATCTTCCTTTCGAAGCATTTTTATTTATTTGATTGTTTTAGATTGTTAAACAATTAGGTTAAGGTTTTAGATTGTTTGATATTAATTTTGTTAAACAATTTTGGTGCATTTTAAGGGTTGTCATCTGTACTGTCGGTTTTGTTTCAGTTTTTAAGCTTTTTTTTTTCAAGTCGGTGTTGATTAAATTGTTTTAGTTTTTAAGCTTTTTGGTGCAGTGGATGTTTCAGTTTTTAAATTGTTGAGAACAATGTAGAGATGGTTGTCATTAAATCTTTTAGGTCAGGAAGAGGGGATTTTAGCTATCTTTGAAGCCACTACCTGAATTGGGGTGTTGAGACCTTAAAACTGACAGTCAATTATCTGTTCCCTTAATTGGCTTCAGAATTTTGCAGGCATCTCTTGGACTGTTTGGTCTTCTTTTTGAACTTAAATGTTACACTGACATAAAAATGTAGACACAAGCAGCGATTATGGACTTGATCTTAAAAAGTAAATAAATAAGGTGAATAGTTGTACTTCATTCTAATCAGAGGAGCCAAACTAATCATTGCTAATTTTTTTGCTCAAATGCTTAATAATTATGTAAGGTTGCCTCTGTGTTATTCAGGGAATTTCTACACCTTCTCTGTTTCCTATCTGATGTCAACTACAACTCTTGCCAACAGGGTTCCACTCCCTAATGAAGGTTCCCTGGTGATTGAACAAAAGGAGGCCTTAGTCTCCATTGATGTGAATAGAGGACATGGGATGTTTGGTCATGGAACATCACAGGAAAAAGCCACTTTAGATGTCAACCTTGCTGCTGCAAAACAAGTATGTTAAACACTTTACTATTATTATTATTATTATTATTATTATTATTATCACTTTGTATGCACATCCCATAATCATAAGTTGGTGTGTGTCAATCCGAGAGAGGAAATTTTCCACTGGACCATGGATCCTAAAGTTTTTATTTACTTTCTTCAGAAATATAATTAGGTACTGTTTCTCAGTTTCTTTCTACTCCAATTATAAATGTTTTTAATTGCATGTGGGATGGGTAATCACCTTTTCTCATAATGGCTGCAGACGGCAACTCTAAGACCCTTGTGTATCAATAATCAATTCAACTGATATAAACACAACCATGCCACTTAACATTTATATTAAGAGGTAAAAAGTTGGACTCGTGTATCCCTATAATTATTTCCTTTTATACAAACACAATCATGCTACTTCGCATTCAAATTAAGAAGTAAGTTTCGCCTTTAGTAAGTGTAAGAGGGAGGAGGTAGAAGGGGGAAAGGTTACGGGTGTGAGTATCTTTTGATAAGTACTTCAATTCTGTTTATTATTAATTTTCCTTACAGTCTCTTGTTCTTTCATATGTATAAACTACTCAAGTACGCCTTGTAAATGCTACATGCTTGAACTAGTAAAACAAGTTAGAGTTGAAGTGTTCTTACTTCTAACTTCAAAGGAGTAAAGAAATATCTCACTCATGTTTACTTGGCTCTCTAATTTTCAGCAAATAAGAGACTAGTATATGAAGAAGTTAAGAAAGCAGTTGAGAGAGACTGATCAATGGTGAAAGTCTCTGAATTGTCGAAACATGGGCTCATGGAAATAACAAGAAAAAGGGTATGCTGGTTCCTAATTCTTTGTACTAAACCTGGTCCCAATTTATATCTAATTTTGAACTTAAGATAAAACCATATTTTCAAATGACAACATTTTCTTTTTAACTTAAGAGTGGTGGTAATCTTGAAACAGGTTCGGCCTAGCGTGACATTTATGATTAGTGAACCATACACTTGCTGTCATGGTACTATGAGGGTTGAAGCTCTAGAGACCTCCTTCTCAAAAATTGAACAAAAAATTTGTCGATTACTTGTAAGTTATATATATATATATATATATATATATATACATATATATATATATATTTTTTCAAGACATAACTCACTTTGCAACTACATGGTAAGAGTTGGGTGAAGTTCTGCTCTAATTATATGATTATAACAAACTCTTGTTTTTCCTCTTCTTTTGATGGGAATGGCAACAAAATAATCTGTTTATACCTTTTTCTTTTTTGTCATCAGGCAGTGAGGAAACACAAAGAATACCCCGAAAACCCAAAATCTTGGCCTAGATTTGTACTGAGGGTTATCCAACACATGTGTAATTACTTAACATCAGGGAAAAGGGCTAGACTTGCAATCTTGAGCAGTTCCCTGAAAGTTTGGATTCTTTTGAAGGTGCACAATATTCATTGAGTTATATTCTTATTTCATTTCTGCATTGTTAACACAATTTAGTATAATATAAATAGTATGTTCCATTACATTGTTCATTGTTTAAGTCTATTTTAGGATGTAACACATCTAGTTCATAAGCATGCTTCATTTGAACAATCCATCCATCTTCAACCTTGACATCCTTGGCCACTAATATCATTTGTGTTTCTGCAAAAAATTGACTAAACATGAGTAATTCTTGTATGTGGAAACTGCCTGTAAGTAAAATTGTCTGGATGATTAGTTTATATTTTACACTGGTTATATTATTTGCAAAGTTCTCACTGATCACCAGAATTTTAATACACAAGTTGCTAGAGGTTTCACCAGGGGAGCATTTGAGTTGAAACCACTTACAGATGAGAGAGCAGACAAAAGTCAGCATCAAGTTGCTATTTCAATGTTAAGAACAACATAAGGTGGAACTAGCAAATTTGGCAAGAAACTGACTCTTGTTCCAGTTAAAAAGGCTAAGGCTAATAGGAATTAAGAGAGAGGGATTGATTTTTCTATATATTGGGCTTATATTCAGAAGAGAAAGGATCAGGGGAATAAAGAGGTTACCAGGAGGAAGAGATGGTTTAGTATCAACTTATTTTCCAGGGCCTTCTAGCTATGCATACCATGTGAGTCAAGCCAGGCTAGGTCCTCCTACTACATTCTTTTTTTCTTTTTTTCATTTTGAGTTGTAAAAGATATATAATTAAAACAATTTATTTGTAATTTTATTTTTAATATTATTAAATATTTTGTATTTTCTTATGAGGGTTTTTTTTTTATATGAAATATGTTGGATTAAATTATAAATATATCAATATTAGTAATTGAAAATATGATAAAATTTTATTTTTACCGACGCTTTGTCCTCTATACTAACAGTTCATATAACAACAAAAAATGTATAGTATACTAACGCAGTAAAGCGTCGGTAAAATTATGACAAACCGTCGCTATAGGTAAATTATATATTTTACAGTTTCATCTATACCGACGGACGCGAAAAAAAAATCCGTCAGTATATGTATACCAACGGACAAAATGACCGTCGGTATATGTATATCTACGGCATCTATACTGACGGACAAAATGACCGTCGGTATAGGTAAAAACAAAAGAGACTAACCCAACATAGGCTATACATAAGTAGTAACATTAGTGACGCCTTAAATCGTCAGTATAGGTTTTACATTTTATTCCGACGGTCGCTTTTTCCGTCGGTATAGGTCTATACCGACGAGGGTTTTACCGTCGCTTAAATTTTTGTCGAAATAGCCATTTTGACCGTCGGTATAAGGTTTTAGGACTTTTAGCGACGGATTTTTGAGTTTTATCAACGTTTTTTGAACCGTCACTATATAATTTGTTTGTAGTGTAAAAGAAAAAAGTATTTTTTTTACCAATTAAAATTCTTGTAGCTGATTCTGTTTAGAGCCAATGATAATGATAGAGGTGTTTTCACTGATAATCAAAATCTTAATATTTCTGAATAAGACTTTACACGGCTTAAATCTTTTAGAATGTAAAGTATTTCCCTTGTAGTTCAATTGGTATTTTTTGAATAAATGCACGTTATTGTACCAAGTTTTATACTGAATATGACATAATTGTTCTTAAAACTTAATTTCTTCCCCATACCATTATCTTATATTAAGGCCTTACATAATATGTACACATAACTGATTTTTTTCACATCAAATTTTTTTAATTTAATAATAAAAAAAAAGGTCATCTTATTCTATTATTTTTCAAAAATATGTTCATAAATAATTATATGTAAATTTGTGTGTATGTGGCATTTCCTTTTTTTATCTATCTTTTAAAAAGTTGGAAATTGTGGTTATTTTTTTAGCTAATAATTACGCCATTGCATTCCAACACCTTGGCCTATTATCTGTCCCATTTGATACTTTTTTAATTAAATCCTAAAGCTGTAGATTAATCCAAACCTGTTTATATATATATATATATATATATTTTGTAACCTTCAAGGGGTGGGCTGTTGGGGATTAATTATAGTTATCAATTGTTGATCTCTGAACCAGACCTGCATTTAGTTTTAATGTGACCTTTTTAGTGGGGAAGATGGTGTCTTTTGTGGGTTGATATACTCCAAATCTTCAGGGCTCCCACCTAGCTGTACTAATAAGAAAACACCAAATCTGATTAATTGATTGGAGAATCGCTACCTTATAGAGGATTTTATAATAGGATTCATGATAATTAAATTACCCAAGTGGATTCTGACACGTTTGATTTGGGATCCACACTGTTGGAACAACTTTAAAAAATTTAAAAAAAAAAAAAAAAATTTGGTAAAGCTAGCTAGGACTAGGATTAGGAGAGTGCCATTCTTCTATTTGTATAGTAATATTAAAAAATTAATTAGGACAATTAAACAAAGACTTGATCATCAATGTCAAATTAATTAAAGACCCTGAATTTATACGAGTGTGCCTTGTGGTCCTGAAGTTCCTTGATCTATGGGGAGGACTATAGATGGTAGAAGGTAATCAAGAACGAATCCAAGAGAGTTGGATAAAATTGTACTGATGAAGAATTGATTTCCTTTCACCGGGGTCCATGGAGGAAACTGCCATATATATATATATATAACTTTTTTTATGTCAAAAATGGAGTTAGAGAACAGGCCAGGACAGGGGGATGTGATGGAGCATGGGTTAACAGCTGAGATACCACGTGTTGCGAGTGGAGGTGATGATAAGGTTAGCCAATTTGCATGACGATTGGTGGAGTTGGCCTAAAATGCATGGTTACCTTTTACGCACCATTTCAGAAGGGCCATTGTTGTAATGTTAGCACATGCATCGGGGATCTAGGACAAAATGACAACTTCTTTGATGGGCTTTTTCTATTTGTAGATGAAAAGGAGCTTGCTTTTTCAAGCCTTGGCTTTTTCCCACAATGCCCACTTCCATGTATTGCTCTAATTTTATCACTAATGCAAAGTAGTGCTTAGTTTAGAGGTCACTGTTGATATGAAGACTTAAGGAAATTAATAAGATGAGAAATCTTGGAAATCGGCTATTTAAAATGATTGACTAGTCCATGTGAATCAGAGACCAGTTGTTTGATATATTAATTTAAAGATGGAAGAGAGGAAACCAGCTGCCATGGGGCGGTCAGGAGTGCCAATTGCTAAGGGCCGGCCGGGGACCAAGTCCTAGTCCCTTCACTGAGCGATGCCTCCGCAAAATTCCAGTGATTCATTTAAATTTTCTCAATGGCAAAGCTACAAATTATGTATTGTCAATCACGTGCGGTGCACAGAGAAAAAGAAAAGATATGAAATGAAATGAAAGAAAAGAAAAGAAAAAAGAAAAGAAAAAAAAGTATGCACACGTGTCACCATCACACGCACGAACACCATTGGATAAAGTCCAGTATAAGTTAGGCCAAAGGTCAAGGCCATTAGAAGAAGTGAAGAAGAAGAAGAAGAGGCATTTCCCGCCAAAAAAGCACACATACACACGTGCGTACCACACATACCAAACGCGTGTGCACACAAACCACTCAAAAAAAAAAAAGAAAAAAAGAGAGCCATATTTATTGTTTTGTTCCTTTCTGATCTTTGTATCAGTGCGTGGTGAATACTAAATAGAGAGAGAGAGAAGCAGATGCTGAAGCAATGAGAGTGGCCTAGATAGATAGAGAGATGGGAAGCTTGACTTTAATCAATCTCATGATCTCAAGTCTCAACTCAATGATCACAACACAATACAGCTCAAACTTGAACGCTCCATCCCTACATCTCAGAATTTTTCTCTCCTTTCGGCTCTAACGCCTGTGCCTAGGGGACCCGCCATCTCCTCCCCCGGCCCCTTTCATATTCATTCAATAATCAATTCTAGGCTTGGCTTTTCTTTTCCCTGTCTTTCCCTAACTTTCTCACACAAAAATATTTAGGTAACAAATCGCCACTCCCTTGGGAATCTGCAAAGCCAATATTAACGAATATGGCTATGCCCACCAACCAAAATTAATACATCTCCAAACTCACCAAACTCTTTCTTTCTTTCTTTCATTCATACATATTTGTATATACTAAACAATCTACATCACTCAGGTCAATTTACTCTCAAAACCCTGACCCTCCAAAAACATATCGAGGTTTCTAGACAACTTGGGTCACCATTTTTCTTTTCTTTCTTCCCCCTTTTTTCTTTATTATTTCCCTCCTCCCCTTACTTGGAGTTTCTGTCATCATCTACCCTCAAGCAGTTATTTAATTTTCTCCCTTTATAAGAAGGTGATGAAGAAGATGAGTCACTGGACCTCATTCTGGCCAGGATTGTTACTCGAAGCTGTGGTAAGATCTTTGGTGGTTTCCTCCTGGCATTGTCAAGCACAAGTTCTTGCATTAACCTGTAGCAGCTAAGGATTTTCTCCTGCGAAAATTGGATATATATTTTCCCAAATTATCACACTAGTTTCTGATTTAACTGAGAATTACATTTACAAATTAATTGAGCGCTTACTTTGCTTAGTCCATCACACCATGACTCAGCATGTTCAGGATTAACAAAAGACAAGTTTGGAATTTCATTGGCTGCACAAAGTATCGCTGCAGCAGCAATGCTTGACGGCCGATACTCTAGAAAGCTGGCCTCTGTTGACATTAGCAAACAAGTTTTTATTTGAACTGGATTATTATAAGCCCTTTTTTTTTCCCCATTATGTATGCATATATGTTTATGTATGTTTCCATATGCAAATGTTGCTTATATATGCATGTATATGTTTGCGTACACAAATGTTGCGTACACAAATGTTGCTTATTATATATGCACGTATTTATATCAACCGACAGGAAGAATAAAATTCATTTGCATCTATAATATAATAATAATAATAATAATAATACCTTTGATATTGGATAAAATGATATCCGTTGCCCTTGAAATCAGAAAGCCGAGAAAAGTTGCTGTTGTATCGAGCTTGCATGCAAAGAAATCAATGAAACTGAATGGCGTTACTGATCGCAGCCTCCAATCCAAAACCGTGAGCACAAGCAGTTCCATTCTGCGAATTGTTATTGGTTCAAAAATATATTTGGCTCCCTCTACCTGCATATATATATGCAGCATTTTGTTGAAATTACACTAATTAGTAGTCAATGAAAAAGGAAAATAAAAAGGGTACTAGTATAATGATTTTAGCCCTATAAAAGTTTATTGAAAGGAAATATATACCTGAAGATCTAAAAGAGATGGAACAAGAGGTTCCTCCATCTTGGCCGCTAAAGACAAGCAAGCTATGGATAAAAGTTGCAACGGCCACCGACCAGTTTGCTGAATAGTAAAAGAAATTAAAAAATAAAAACAAAGAAACCATCGCGTTGTTAATAAAATCAGCACAGACAATCACCCCATTAATAATAAACAATAATGAATATCGAACTTTTTGTGGGAATTATTAAGGTGAATTCTATGCACATTTACTCAGCTCATTAAAAAAGAGCTCCAACGAACAAGGAAAAATACTAAAATTTTATTGAAAATAAATACACTTGAATAAAAGTCTCATACTGTAGTTATTAAAGCAAAGGCAAGCTTAGCTACTGTCATTCTTTCTTTATTTATTTTTTCCTCCAAGAATGCAAGCCACTGTTTGATTCAACGAAAGAAAAAAAAAAAAAAAAAAAAGATCATTCTTTCTTTATTTATTTTTTCCTCCAATATTTATTTATTTATTCTTTATTTTTTATTTTATACATGAAAAATATTAATCAATTTCACTGGTGAAATTTATAAAAATAAAAATATAATTAATATATTATTATAATAATATATTAAATATAAATAATTAATTAAATAATTTTAATTATGCACATACGTAACCGGACCGTTTATTTATTACTAACATACTGTTGTATCAAAGTTTCACCGTCGTTAAAAAGTCAAACATAGTTGCACCAAATAGTCAAAATTTTAATCACTCAAATTCCGCCAACATAATTTTATTATCCACCTAATAATCCTTCACTAGTAATTTTTACTGAACTTAACAGTGTCGGAAACGAAAGCTCACCGGCAAGCGGCGGGAATACAGAAACCGATCCAGGTAGTTAACGGACAGATACGCCGTCAATGGCTGCAAATTATAGTATGCTTGTACCTGCAAACGAACAAAAAGGAAATATTAGCATTATTTTTATAAAAAAAAAAAAAAAAGTAAAAATCGAAAAAGTTGTAAGTAACAGCCGCCAATCGATGATTCATCTCCGACCATCAAACGGCTGTTGTTAGATCTCTTTACTTTTGATTTTGAAAGCGCAACCTACCAAGCGCTTTCTAGCAAAACCGTGAAACGTTCAGCTAACGTGCGCCAGTGGTACTATCCTATTATCGAAAAACAGAAATAGTGAGTACAGCCTAGACAGTTAAAGTTCACCTTGAGAATCCATGCAACAGATTCTTCTCGAGCCGATGCGTTAAGAGACTGACACTGAAACCGAGCCAGGTAATCATATCCGGGGACGAAGTTTCCTTCATCTTTGATAAAGTCACCAATGGACGATTCCTCGATGCACGACGCCGGAGAGTCCAGCTCCGACGAACATGCCGGCGACTCGACGGAGAATACCTCGTCGGAATCCTCATCGCAGAGTAAATCCGTGAAGCGATCGGAACATGATACCGACATATTGATAGTGGTTTGATGATACTAACGATGACGGCAACCGTAGCCGTTTGATTCTTCCTCATTATCCCACCATATCCACCGTTAATTTAGTAATCTAGATGAAACAAAGCGACGGAGATGTTCATTCAAAATGGGTGCGCGTGTACGAGGGATAGAGATCGGAGGAGAAGAAGAGAAAGAGAAATGGGTTTGGGTTTGGGGGTGTTGGTTGTAGTTTTTGACAGTTCTATTTTATTTAGTTGGGTTGGGATATAAAATCTGAGGGTTTTTTTTTGGGTGTTTAATTTTGTATTTCTTATTTTGTGTTTGATTGGGGGTAAGATTTTCCAGGGAAAACGGGATTCCATTTTGGGAGGGTGTATTTGTTCGAGTTTTTAAGGTATGGGGATTTATTACTACTTCTAGGACTTGAGAATAGGATTATAGGAGGATTAAAAGACTGAAAAGCGAAAAGTTCATTTATTTGGTTTTTTTTTTCTTCTATTAAGTATTTGTCATTAATTAGGCTAATAATAGGTTTTGAAGCTCGTTAGGTGAGAGTTTGAGCGATGATCGGATTGGGTGCTGCTGTTGGTGTCATATTTCACACATTCAGCTCAAAAAAATATGTCCATTAAGCGAATGAAAATCTATAATTTATAGCTTATCCAAAAAAAAAAGAAAATCTATAATTTATAGATCTAAAACTTATTTTATTTTTTTCAGCATGGCATTTGTAATATTCTTCACCACCTAATTGTATAAGGTTTTTGTTGCATTTGATTTTTCACCTGAAAGAGAGAGAGATTCATTTTGATCGACGTTTATTTCGATTTTAGTATCTCAGATCCACATTAACAAAAAAATTAAATAAATTTAGATACACTTATTAAGGTTCACATATCTAACTCAAAAACCATATTTATTTTTTAAGCAAAGAAAAACACATGACTTTTAAACCCAAATCTCATCTCCTCTTTTTTAAATGTATAAAATCCGTGACAGTAGGACAGCCTCGGACTTGTTTTTGTAGGGTAATGTAAACCAGCAGGTGGGGAGAAATTTTGCACTTAATTATGTCCTATTCTACTACCACGTGGATAGCCCCGTTTTTTTTTAGGCCCGTTTCCCGTTTCCCATTTTTTCTTTTTTTTTTTCTTTTGTCATCTACAAATTCGAGTGACAGAAGTAAGCTTATGTTTGGATTGGATTGAGATAAAGAGAGAGAAAGAAAAGAAAAAAAAAAAAAAAAAAAGGAAAGTAAGAGAAAGATTTTTCCTTTGCTTTCTCTTGTTTGGGTAAAAAAAAAAATTAATAAAGAAAAGTGAGGGAGTTGAGCATCCTTCACTTTTCTTTAAAATATCCAATTTTTCAAAACCCTAAATTGGTGAAAAAAAAAGGGAAAAAAAATAAAAAAAAAGTTTAAATATAAAATGTCTATATTACCTATTTTATATTCATCAAATTACAAGTAATATTAAAGAATAACTTTTTCATTTCTAAACTTATATACTTCACGTAATTGACATTAAAAAGTATAACAAAAAAATTTTATTATCATTTTTATTTTTATTTTTTATATTACATTCATATTTTTTAATGTAATTTTTATTTTATTTTTTATTATTTGATTTATAATATTTATATTGTTATTTTAATTAAAAAGAAAAGGTATAATTAAAAATGTATATTATAATTTGTCTTTTCCTTTCCATACTTTATCCAAACGACGGAGACTAACATTACTTTCGTTTCCTTTCCCTAACACATTTTAATTATCCAAACAGGGAAAAATACATCATTTTCTTTCCTTTAAAAACCTTTCCTTTCTGTTACTTTCCTTTTCCTTTATTAATATCTATCCAAACATAGCGTAAATATCAAAACGAGATGATAAAAAAAATTTCTTATTTAAGGGAAGCAGTCGATATAAATTTATTAAAATGTGTTACTATAAATTGACTAAAAATCATATTACTTACAACAGAAGCCTGCATAAGAGAGGTATTTCCATTGAAAATATTTGTTGTATGTGTGGTCATCAAGGTGAGCCTTGGGAGCATCTGTTTTTTGCATGTCAATTCAGCAGAAATGTCTTGGAATAGGGCCTTGTTTGTGGTTTATTATGCTTTAATTGTGTGGAGTCCAGGGTTGCTACTTCTGATTTTTGGGAGAAGTTAAGCCAACAAGCTGCTTGCTCTCGAGGAGCTCATCTTAATTAAGTAATATTTTGGATGCAGAGGTGTTGTTTGCTTTCATGAAGTGAGTAAAGTTGACAATATGAATAGTGCCTTGGTGATTGAATTATGAAGGCTATTTGTTTTGTTTTGTTTTGTTCTGTTTTGAGTCTGACGGGAACATGCGTTTAATTTTTGACATACTAGATATGTCCATGGAGTATGCTTAGTGTCTTTTCTTTTCAATTTGTAAGGAGGAATGGGATGCTAATAATTTTGCTCAACTTAGCTCGATTCGATTGTGATTTGGGATGTCAGAGGTTTTGGTGGTGATCTCTTTTCACTTTTCTTTGTAATTTTGATTTATTTTTAATACAATGACTTTTTTTTATTAAAAAAAAAAATGTGTTATCATTATCAGTATTTAAAATGACTCAAATTCAAATTATCATTATTCACTTGCAAAGCAAATTATGATAAATATTTCGACCGTTTGGTTCAATGATGAATCGGTGGTGGTATATGTATTTTCTTAATCTTAAAAATATGAGGTATGTCATAATTTTTTTAAAATCTTAAATAATACGTATATTCACTGGATCTAAATTAACTCTCATTACTATTCTTAACCCTAATTAACAAAAACTATTTTATTTATTTTTTAAAAAAAGAAAAGAAAAGGCAGCACAATAGAGCTTGCTTCTTTATCCTATTATTCTTCTTGATTTGTTGTTTCTCCTTCTTACCATTCTTTAAATAATTTCATGGTTGGTTGGTTCCTAATTTTACAAAATTTTCTTTTCAAGTTAATTTAAAGCAAATTAAAAATCAATTTTAGTTTGATGATTGCTTCATGCTTTCTCCTTTGATGGCGTTATGGTTATTTATTTTTTGTTTTTTTTTTACTTCATGCACTACCTTCTTTTTCATGATATAATTTTTGGAATTTTTAACAAAACGAAAAAAAAAAAAAAGAAAGAAAGTGAATTGGCAGTAATTATATATTTTTTTTTAGTATAAAACTTAGTTTTGGGCCTTTGATTGATAGCCATTGATTCAAATGATGGGCATGTGAAAACATGTTACAATTTCCATATGCCAATGACAATTATGTTGAAATCTTTTCTATGCTATCATTATTACTGAATCCAGTTATAAAAGGAATATTTTTGGTGGCTCCATGTGCAATGTGCATATGAAAACCACCTAAACCCCCCCCCCCTCTTAAGTTTTGCGTGCAAGAAAACTTAAAGACGAGAATTTTCAACTTTTTAATCTGACAAAAAAAAAAATCAACTTTTTAAGGCTCTAATTTTGAAAATTTTGCATTTGGAAAGTTTGATTAGAAAAACTAAAAGATTAATCTAGCTATCTTAACAAGCATTCTCATTCTCAAAATGGCAATGCAATATTATTAATTCCTTTTGTATTTGCATTTTATGAACTATTCAAAACCCACAATATGCATAACAATATTTGAAATAAAATGAAATTGAAATTGCGTTAAGTTGTTGCGTTTGAATATTTTGATTTCAAAACATGAATTTGAATTTCAAAAATAGTATAAATTATGTAATAAGACACGTAAATGTGACATTCATGATTATTTTTCAAATTCATGAATTTGTTGATGCTAATAAATTTAAAATATCTATAAATATTTGTGAATTTAAAATTCATATTTTTATACTTTTGAAATATATAATCATATTGAATTTTAACCAATTTATACATACGGTATACATTTCATTCTCACAATTTAGTTTATATAGCAAATGAGATTCAAATTCATGTTTCCAAACATAGCATTAATGAATTTTCAAAAATTTTAATTTATTCATTCATACAAACATACATGTGATTAAATTCCTAGTTCACCTTCTTTCAAAAAGATATTGTTATAAACAAAATGCAGAAACAAAATTATATTCACATGATCGGGTGTAAGATAATTGACTTGATTTACAAGTCAAGAATAAAAAAGACCTATGAAATTATTCGATTTGCCACGGTCTAAATTCTCAACAAGCAGAAAATTTGTTTTTTATTTGAGAGAATTAAGAACACTTTTTGTTCTTAATGTTATTTGGAATTGTGTATTAACCGAATAACTTTTGTGCACTCTTTTCACTTTTGCTATGGCCCAATAATCATGATTATCTTCCTAATCTTCTTTGTGAAGTGTTTATTCGGCTATTAACTTCTCATTGGAAGTTTCTTTTTATATTTCATTATGGTTTACATCCTTCATTTGAAGTAACTACGCATTGGAAGTTACTTGCTTTCATTTAAAGAATTGAAAATGTAACTTTTCTAATACCATTCATTACGGCCGAATCCGATTCCAACACCTTCGATAATCAATCATATATAGATTGTCATATAAACGTTTTTGCCCCAACATATATAGACTTGAGTTAAAAGAAAACTTGGGTCAATACTCAATAGATATTATCGATTTAAAACTTTGAAATTTCAAATTATGTTTATCACGCGTTGAGTTTGGTTTAATTTTATACATATATAAAATTTTATTTTATAATATATTGATTCGTTGATTGATTCATGTTGAGTTTGGTTTAATTTTATACATATATTAAAATTTAATATATTGGTTGGTTGATTGATTTAATATATATATGATATTTTTATATAAAAATAATTTTTAATTGTGAATATAATTTTTATTTATAATTGTAACCTCATAAAAAAGAATTCTGGCTAGTTATATGCAGTGTTAAAAAAAAATCAGATCGGACCGACCAGTCGAATCGGTTAAATCAAGAATCAGTGACTTGTCCAGTCCGGTGTATATAAAAGAACCAAAAATTCTCCGAACCAATAAAAAACCGGTTGAACCGGTAAAAAACTGATAAAAATTCGAAAAAATCAATTCTATACTTATTCTTAGTTTTTTTTTTATATAAAAAAATAATTATTGTATGTGATGAGATTTGAATCTTTAGCCTCTTGAATCTATATTAAAGATTATACCATTTAGCAAAATATATATTTTTATTAGATATTTACTATATTCAATACTTATTTAATATTTAAATTATTTATTTAATATTTAAATTTTTTTAATACAAATCAATCCAACCGATCGAACTGGCTTAATCGATAACTGGAGGTCTCACCGATTTAACTTCTGATTCGGTTTTTTAAACATTGGTTATATGATTCAAAATTTCATTTTCATTAATTTTGAAGGAAATTAAAAGCAGTAGAAATGGAAATTTAACAGTACAGCAAGGAAAGTGCAATTATGTATGTGGAAACATGCAAACTTTTATTGGACATGATATAACGAATTGAACCCTTAAAAAAGTTAATTATATGTTTTGTTTCTGAAATGATATAAAGTGTGCCGCCCTTATCACTCATTTATGTATTTGTGAATGATTTAACATCTTGAACTGGCAAAAAAAAGTTGCACACTATATAGAATGATGATCCAATATGTCAAAATATATATATATATATATATATATTTTAAAAGAGGTTGCAATCTGATATAATGAAGAGATTATAAATATTGGGATTCGAATTTTAAATTTGTTAAATATTTTTTTTTAAAAATGACTATATAAATCAACTGAATTAAATTCGAATTCTTAATATAACAGTCTTTCAAATATAAAAGATACTCAATACACAATATTCATATCCAATATATATTCTTAGATATTCATCTTTAAATTAACGGTAATCTTAAAAAAAAAAAAAAAAAAAGGTTCATAAGCCATGGGATTTTAACTTTTATCCTTTGTTTTTCTTTGTCTCTTTCAAATAATTATACCAATATCCCGGAACTAAAAACTTAATTTTCTTAGATCCTCCAAAACGGGCCAAAAAAATAATAATTGGGGAATAGCTTTGTCCCTTTGCACAAACCTAAATTATTTGAACATGTAAAAAAGGAACACTGTTGCACCCTCTCAACCAACAGAAATTAACCAACTAATTCAGAAGGATAGTTATCTTATCACAGCCAATATGGAAAAATATATATTGTCCCCTCCCCTCAGGTAGGCAGACACTTTGCATAAATCACGACCTTCTTTTAATAATTATTTTGATTTATATTAATAAAATATGAAATACGACGGTAGAATTAAACAAATATAAATTATGTAAAATATATATATATATATATATCAATTTCATGTATTTTTCTATGATAATTCGTAGGAGAGAAGAAATTCAAACTTGTTGAAATCTTCTATTTATTAGCGTAATATAGTTGGAGACTATTAAAATTTTCTTCTTTCGGCCTTTTAATTGGGGCCGATCTGGACTCCCAATGACATATGGAATGGCTTATGTATTATTTCGCCGACCATAGAGAATATGACCTAAGGCTTAGGTCTAGTGGGGAATGTACTTATTTTTTTTGGTAATAATTATATCTTTGTTTTTTCATCTTTGGCGAAAAATTATTTTTTATTTTTTTGGGTACTTTTTCACAAAAAATAATTTGATCAATAAAAAATAAAATTTAAATCAACTGAAAATTATTTATTTTTAAAAAATATCTTACGCTTTTGAAAAATGTAAGACATTTTTCAAAAATTAAAAGTAAAATAAAAAAATCCATCCCTTCTTTATAGAAGTTGAAGTGAAACCAAAAAGGATTGGCCCCCCTACATATAGGGATCGATCTCCTAAGAATAGAAGCTGAAACCAAGCCAAAAAAAAAAAAAAAAAGACCGATCTCTAAATTGTAGGATCTTTTTATATTAATGCACATTTTTTGAAAATACAATCAAATAACTGAAAATATTTTACACCGGATTATTCAAACAATAGAAAAGATCAATTTTTCCAAAAAAAAAAATAAGTTTATTTTTTTAAAATCATTTTTTGTGAAACAAATGGACCATTAAATATGTACCATATACAGAAATACCGTGAAAAATAAAAAATCGGAGCAAAAAATATGCAAAGAGCTGAAGAACTCAGAATAAAAAGTGTCTTTTCTCCCCCTGATAATCTGCAAAGAGCTTAATATAATTTATTTATACATTCACTTCGTTTGAGAAGCAATCCTTTTTTTGGTTATGTTATATATAATTATACATAGTATAGCTTTTATTTTTCCTTGATGAATATTGCAAAAGTTTTCTGCAGCAAAGGCATATGGGAGAGAGTTGGTGAGCATCTCAAAGACACAGAACCATTGAATAAGGTAGTTGCTAAATGTTCCATTAGTTCCTACTTAATTTGAACTATATATATATATATATATATATATATATATATATATATATATATATATATATACCATCATAATTAGCTGTTGACTCCTTCACACTCAACATATAGTGGAAGAATGGTGTGCCTATTGCTCTTTTTTTTTTTTCCACATTATAGAGACAATGGCTCCTAGCTAGTGATATACAATTATAAGAAGAAAAAAATAGAAAGAAGACTAAGGAAAATCCAAACCCACATCAAGATGAAAGAAAAGTTATTAATCTACTTTTTGTTTAAAGAAAAGTTATTAAGAAAAAACAAATCGATCCACCTCATAATGCTAAGAAAATATATCTTGAATAATTGTTTCAGCAAACCAATTAATTAAGACCTGTGAAATCATCAGATTTCGTTTTTAGGGATTGATAGGGCTTTGGACTTTGGATCCAACCTCATAAGGATTGTTTCGGCAAGCCAATTAATAAAGACCAGAATCTAGCGAGGGAAAGGACTTTGGATGCTCACATTTTTGCTAATGGTCTTGCATCCAACTTGCTTAAAATCAATTGATAATAATTAAAAATATTTAATTTGAATATAAGATGATAGACAATTCAAAATTTAACCGATATAAGATAACACCACTTTAGGAGCAGGTCAAATCCCATGTAGACGGAGACAAATAAACCTATCACGTGACAAACTCGGAAAGAGTAATAGACCGGAGTAATATGCAAGTGCAATAGAACATATACTGGGTTTTGATATCATGTTAAGCATCCAACCTAAAATTAATTGACAATAAATGAAGAGGCCAACTTGAATATAAAACGCAATCCAAAATTTAACTAATATAAGATAATACCGCTTTAACACTAATTATTAAGAACATTTTATATCTGTGGGGTGAATGAGAGGAGAAATTGATCTTTTTAATATTAAAAGTAAGATATCATCTATTTTGGAAATGTAGCTCATCTATCAGATTGCCAATTTCTTATCTCTTTTCTAATAATATCTGCTGGTTGGTGCATTAATTTAGCTTTTTCTGATAAGACAATATGAAGGGTCATGTTTGCATTCGGTGACTAAATTTTCTTTTTCTCATTTTCCCATCATGTATATGTCTACCTGCACTATCTTTCCTTAATTTGTTCCATACTCTTTCATAATCAATATATATATATATATATATATATATATACACACACACGTTTGAATGCTTATAAAGTTGTTACAAGACAAAGAGTTCTTGTATTATTGAATTGTGTAAAAGTCTATACAGGAGTATCCTATTTATACATGAGAGTTCTCACCAATTAAGGAAAGAATAACTACAGTAATAATTACAATATCAGAATCGTAATCTAAATAATATCAAAATGGTAATCTGAATAATATGAGAATCGTAATCTGAATCATAATCTCTAAGATTACTCTAATAACCTAATTACAGTTAACTGATACAATTAATAGATTAACACCCCCTCAAACTCAAGGTGGTATTGTAGATATCAACTTGAGTTTGGAAACCAAATCTTGAAAACGAGTAGGAATATGTGTCTTTGTGAAGATATCAGCCGGTTGATCCAAGGAAAACACAGAAGTCAGATGAATAGTTCCTTGTGTAACATGATGACGGATAAAATGACAATCAATCTCAATATATTTGGTGCGTTCATGAAACACATCGTTATGAGCAATCTGAATGGCACTATAGTTATCACAGTGAAGTTTGGTTCCTGAAGATAAAGAAATACCCATATCAACAAGTAATCGGCGAAGCCAAAGTAACTCTGAAGTAGCATCAGCAAGAGCACGATATTCAGATTCAGTACTGATCGAGCAATAATAGTTTGTTTCTTGCTTCGCCAAGAGATGAGAGAATCTCCTAAGAAGAAACAATAACTAGTAGTGGAACAAGGATCTGTAGGATTTCTGGCCCAACCAGCATCAGAATACCCTGATAGTACCAAAGATGTATAGGCAGAGAAGTGAAGCCCATGAAATAATGTACCTTTGATATATCGAAAAATCCTAAGAACAGCTGAAAAATGAGTGGATCGAGGAGCGGCCATAAATTGACTAACAAGATGAACAGCATAAGCAATATCAGACCGAGTCACCGTGAGATAGACCAAACTTCCAACGAGTTGACGATATAATTTAGGATCAGTGAGCAATGTACCATCCATTGGAGTAATTTTAACATTAGCTTCCAACGAAGTAGAGGCAGTTTTACTGTCTATAATGCCAGCTCTAGAAAGTAAATCAGAAGCATATTTAGCCCGGGAAAAATAATAGCCATCAGAATTAGAAGATACCTCAAGTCCCAAGAAATAGTTAAGAGAACCAAGATCCTTTATTTCAAATTGCGTATGAAGAAACTCCTTTAATTCAGCAATGCAAGACTGGTCATCACCAGTAATAATCATATCATCCACATAGAGCAAAAGTAGAACAATAACATGACTAGTTTGCCGAATTAATAATGCTGAATCATGAGGACTAGAAGTAAAACCAAGTTGGGCAATAGTCGAACTGAATTTTGCAAACGAAGCTCTGGATGCCTGTTTCAAACCATATAAGGCCTTTTGAAGCTTGCAAACAGTGTGAGGAGGATGAGGATAACCAGGTGGGGGTAGCATATATACTTTTTCCTGTAGTTCACCATTGAGAAAAGCATTTTTAACATCTATCTGAAGAAGTTTCCACCGTTTAACAGCAGCAATGGCTAATAAACTACGCACAGAAGTAATTCGAGCCACTGGAGTAAAGGTTTCCTCATAATCGATCCCATATTCTTGTATATACCCCTTGGCTACAAGACGAGCTTTGTACCTTTCAATAGAACCATCAGAATGAGTTTTGATTTTGTAGACCCATTTGCAACCAATAGTAGTCTTCCCATGAGGAAGATCAACTAAATCCCAAGTATGAGTTTTCTCAAGAGCTTGAAGTTCTTCAGCCATAGCTTGCTGCCAATGAGGGTCAGTACTAGCCTCACGATAAGGTTGAGGTTCATGCAGGTTAACAATAGCAGAAAAGCAATGATAGTCATTAAGATGATGGAGAATTTCTCTTACCCGGGTAGACCGACGAGGAACAGGTACATTATCAACAATCGGATCAGATTCAACAGGAACAGGCGTAAGAGCAAAAGCTTGATTTAGCTCATCAGATGTAGGTGTCTCTAAACTAGGAAATAACTCAACAGATGGATCAGTAAAGAACTGAGAGGAAGTAGAAAAGGAAGAATGAAACTTTGACAAAGAAGAGAACATAGTATCCTCCCAAAAAATGACATGTCTAGAGATTCGTAATCTATTAGAAATAGGATCCCAACAACGATAACCCTTGTGTTCAATCCCATAACCAAGAAAAGAACAAAGACAAGCACGTGGTTCCAACTTATTGTATTCATGTGGTTGAAGTAGAACAAAACAGGCTGACCCAATAGGTTTAAGAGCAGAATAATCAGGAATTTTACCAAACAGACGTTCAAAAGGAGAGAGATTATGAAGAACCTGAGTTGGAGTACGATTTATTGTATGCACTACTGTTAAGGCAGCCTCACCCCAAAATTTTTTAGGACGGTTGGCAGAAAGAAGAAGAGCACGAACGGAATCAAGAATGTGACGATGTTTACGTTTTGCTCTACCATTCTATTGAGAGGTACGAGGACAAGACTGTTGAACTAAGGTACCTTGTTGATCAAGGAACTGAAGATTAGAAGTTTCTTTATATTCCATGGCATTATGAGTTCGAAGGGTTTTAATGGTAGAAGAAGACTGGGTTTTAATCATGGTGGCATATTTAATGTATATTTGGGGTAACTCAGATCACTGTTTAAAAAAATAAATCCATGTAAATCTAGAATAGTCATCAATAAATATAACAAAATACTGAAATCCATTTACTGATGAAATAGGGGAAGGACCCCAAATGTCAGAATGGACAAGATCAAAGGGAGACTCAGAAATAGAATGACTATTATTAAAGGATAAAGCTAGCTGTTTAGCAAGTTGACAGTGCAAACAATGAAAGGACTCAAATTTAGTAGATCATAATAACCCACGAGAGACTAGAGGACGTAATTTACTTGCAGAAGCATGACCAAGACGAAGATGCCACTTGCATAAGGAAGAATCAGTTGTGGCAGTTGAGACTTGTTTGATAGGAAGATGAAGAGAGACAAGTTCAAAAAAACGTCCTACTTTACTCCCCGTCCCAAGAATCTTTCCCATTTGTAGATCATGTACCTGACAACCAGAAGAAGAAAAGATAACAGTGAGACCAAGATCACATAACTGTCCTACAGAAAAAAGATTTAAGGCTAAGGTAGGAACACAATAGGTATCAGGAAGACTAATGTGTATCAGAAACATGACCAATATGGGTGATATGCATTTTTGTATCATTTGCAGTATGGATAGGAGGAAAACAAGTGGTGGACATTTTAGTGGAGAAAATAGAGGAATCAGGAGTCATATGATTACAACATGCAGAATCAAGGAATCAAGAATAAGTACCCGGGGTGACAGAAAGTGCAGTGTTAAAAGAAGAATTGGAAAATATAACCTGTTTGAAAAGAGTTTCAAGATCATTAATAGTGAGACTAGTATTTCCCTAAAGAGCAGCAGCAGCAATGGATGAGGAAGATCTAGATGTAGAAAACTTTTCTTGAACTTTAGGCTTCCCCTCCCTAGGCCATGATAGGCGCCTAGGACAATTAGCAATAATATGGTCGATTTCATGATAGTAGCGGCATTCAATTGTTGGACAATTTGAAAGAAAATGACCTGTTTTATAACAAAACTTACAGAACTTATCGTCTGATCTCTGAAATGAGGAATTTGGTTTAGAAATATCATATTTCTCCATTTCAGAAGTAAAGTCAGCAAAAACGGAGGCCGAAATCGAAATCAGGATGTCAAAATTAGCTAGAAAGGTGATTTGACAAAAAAATGATGACGTGACAGACAAGAGGAGTGACACGTGGCAGAGTTTTAGTGGTTGGCGAGAGACAACACGTGGCAGGTTTCGGTTGGCTGGGGTGTGTAGATGTAGGTGATGTTGGGTTTTGCTAAGACAAGATAAACATAGATCTCTAAGTAGGGTTTCAAACAGAAACTAACACAGATCCCTAAACATGATTTCAAACAAAAAATTAACATAGATCCCTAAGCAGGGTTTCAAACAGAAACTAACACAAACCCCTAAGCAGGGTTTCAAACAGAGACTAGACCGAAAAGCTCTGATACCATGTTACAAGATAAAGAGTTCTTGTATTATTGAATTGTGTAAAACTCTATACCGGAGTGTCCTATTTATACATGAGAGTTCTCACCAATTAAGGAAAGAATAACTACAGTAATAATTACAATATCAGAATCGTAATATGAATAATATCATAATCGTAATCTGAATCATAATATCTAAGATTACTCTAATAACCTAATTACAATTGACTGATATAATTAATACATTAACAAAAGTTATTAGACAATTATACGATTTTAATTTGAAAACGAAAAATATGTTGACTTGAGAATTTGGAGACATGAATATGTAATATGATTGTCAGATTAATATTAATTACATGTATAGCATGCGAAATGAGCATACTGCCCATCCTAGGGATGGAAAACGGGGATGTGTCTGGGCAGTTCATTACTTTTCTTTCTTTATTCTCTTTCTTCTGCTTCTGCTTCTGCTTCTGAAAGTAATTGAAAACTATGCAGAGTGGGAACATCATTTTAGTCCTGTATTATATCATTTTCCCTTTTCTATTTCAAGTTTCAGCCTTGTACATTTCTTTCTTGCAACAAAATAAAGACTAGAGAGGTGGCTTTATATATATACACATAGGACCAATAATTAAACTGCCTTTTAGACTTTAGTCGGTCCAATTGCATATTTCAAGTCTAACTCCATTGAACAACGGTTTTGAATTTCTGGTCTGAATGCCTTTTGTGTTATTTACTGAACAAAGTTCAAAGTGCAAATAATGATGAATTTTTGTGAAATATATGTATCTATCGGCATATGATGATACCCTCCTTATTTCCTTAGGTTCTTCTTTAGCATGATATAAAGTTAGTTTGGTAGCTTTCGTAGGTTTAATTACACTAATATGATTTCTACAACTCAATAATAATGGATATCTATCTTCCTTAATTTTAAAGTGGCTACATATATCTTTCCATTAACTATATAATTTTATGATTTTCAATGTAATTTCCTTCAAATTTATGTCACTTTTCCAATTAGGTTTTTTTGGATAAGCAAAGTTTTTATTTATCCAAAAGCAGCATGCACTGCTTCGTCAATACAACCAGCATAGCTGGCAAACAAATGTACTATTTTACAATGTCTTCTTTACATAGCTAAAAACCAATTATGCTATCAGTGAGCTTTTTAACCCCCATGCAACATGCAAATCTCTATTAACATTATCATCCTTTATGATTTTCATCCCCCCTAGTCTATAGCTAACCTCCTCCTTGATTTTCTCAAGCATTTGCATACATTGCTGAGATTGTTTACCAAACCTGCGGTTATTCCTCTCCCTCCATACATGATATATGAGAGCATTCCAAGCAATTCGAAGCACTGTAGCAATAAGAGATTTACCCATTAGCTTCCTCTTTGCCCATTGAACTTCGAAGTCCCAGCTTCTGATGACTCTATGAAGCTTACATAGGTGCAGAATCTCCTTCCATACTGCCTTAGAATACTCACACTCAAAGAATAAATGATCTCGAGTCTCCATTTGTTGACTGCACATATCACAAGTTCCATTAAGTTCCATTCCCCATTCCATCAATCGATCTTTTGTAGGGAGCTTGTTCTGAATTGCCATCCATGATATTTGGGAATGCCTTGGAATATGGTAGGCATACCATACCAATCTATCCCAATCCACCTTTGGCTGCCTTGGCCTGATTTGCTGCCACACTTTAGCCACTGAAAACCTGTCCCCAGGAAATTTCCAAACTAATCTTCCATTATTCTGATAGGTAAATTGAGCTGCTAATGGTCTCAATTGTAGGAGTTTCCTCCAAATCCAGCTACTTCCCTGGTTGATTGGAAACTGCCAGAATGAGGTGCCTTTTAGAACATAGTTGTGGATCCAAGCAATCCACCATGAACCTGCCTTAAAAAGCAATGTCCATATTATCTGCATTATGCTTGCCCTGTTCCAAGAACCTAGATCCTTCAGGCCAAGTCCCCCCTCTGATCTTGGACAACAAATTTTCTGCCAGCTCACCCTTGCTCCTCTGGCTTCTGCATCTTTCCCTAACCAATAGAATCGAGAACAGAGTTGATTAATTCTGGAGAGCACTGCCTTAGGTAGAATAAAGATTCTACACCAATAGTTTTGTATATTGAACAAAACTGATTGAATAAGTTGAAATCTTCCAGCATAGGACATAATCTTTGATGTCCAGTGAGTGATCCTAGCAGTAATCTTTGAGATAAGTGGGACACAGTCTTTTTCTGTCAGCTTCTTTGTTACTAAAGGAACCCCCAAATACCTCACTGGCAGCTCTCCTAGCTTGAAACCTGTCACCCCCTGGATTTCCTGAAGCTGAGCTCTACTGATTCCAGAAGAATAAAGTTCAGTTTTGGCACAGTTGAGCTGCAAACCAGAAAGTTTGTAAAAACTTTCCAGGATATCCTGTACTCCTTGGATGGATTTCAGGTGCCCTTTAGTGAAAATCATCAAGTCATCAGCAAAACATAGGTGAGTGAGCCCAATCCTTTTGCACTTAGGATGGAAATCAAAGACTTTATGCTGTGCAGCTGCATCCAAAAGCTTAGAAAGTGCATTCATAGCAAGCACAAACAGATAGGGGGAGATAGGATCTCCTTGCCTTATACCCCTTTCTCCCTTAAAGTAGCCCACCAAGCCTCCATTAATTGATAGAGAGAACCTAGGACCAGTGATGCAACTCTTGATCCATGTTATAAATTCTGTTGGAAAATTCAAAGCTGTAAGAACCAGCAACATGAAGTCCCAGTCAAGTGTATCAAAAGCCTTTTGAAGGTCAACCTTTATAGCACTTCTAGGTGACAGAGTTTTCCTGGCATAGCCTCTTACTAACTCCTGTGCCATTAGGACATTATCTGAGATATTCCTTCCTTCCACAAAGGCACTTTGACTTTTGCTGATGATTGTTGGCAGGAATTTTTTGAGTCTTCTTGCCATCACAGATGTAATACTTTTGTAGACTACTGAACAACAGGAAATAGGTCTGTAGTCTTTAATACAAGTAGGATTTTGGTTTTTTGGCACTAGAGCTACAATTGTGGAATTAAAGCCTGCCAGCAAATCTCCTGTCTGGAAGAAATGAAGAATGGCATCAATGTACTCTTCCCCTACTACTGTCCAAGCTTCCTTAAAGAAGTGAGATGTGAAACCATCTGGCCCTGGAGCCTTGTCCCCCTTGATGGCAAAAATGGACTCCTTGATTTCCTCCCTGGATATTGGCTTTGAGAGTTCAAACTTTTCTGCACCCGAGAAGGAGAACTGTAAAAGTTCTCGTAGAAACTCCCTTGTACATCTCTCGACATTATAGTCCTTAGTGCCAATAATTTTCTGGAAATGAGAGACTGCTGCCTGAGATATCTGTGAAAAGGTTTCAAGCCTATTTCCACTATCATCATACAGGACTCTCATTGTGCCCCTATTCTGCCTAGCTGCAACCATCTTGTGAAAGAATCCAGTATTCTGATCTCCTTCTTGAAGCCATTGAACCCTTGACTTCTGCCTGAAGTGACTCTCTTCAGCTTTCCTCAGTTCATTATACTCTTGAGCTAACATCCTTTCCTTTTCTACCAATTCATCAGAAGGATGGCTGAGTAGATATACTTGGACATCCTCTAACTCCTTCCTCTTAGTTGTAACCTTCTCAGATATGCTACCATAATAAGCATGATTAAAGTTCTTCAATACTGACTTTAATCTCTTCATTTTGGTATGCAACCTGACCATGGGATTACCACCAGTAGGTACCCTCCAAGAGTTCTCAACAACGTGCATAAACTCTGGATGTCTGGTCCAATAGTTAAAAAACTTGAAAGGTTTAGGTGGAGAGGCACTCACCATATCAAGCTTTATGAATGCTGGGCTGTGATCAGAAATTTCTGGAGCAAGGAATTCTACATGAGACTCTGGAAATGCTGTGAGCCATTCTGCATTAATAAGCACTCTATCTAACTTCCTTGCCAGGAAACCTTCAATTTGCTTGTTAGACCATGTGAATCTAGGCCCTATGAATGTGTGATCAAAACAAGATAGAACTTGTAAGCAATCAGTAAAATCCCTTATATCAGTGCTAGGTGCTTGAGATCCAACATAACTTGAGCTTTCAGAGGGGTCAATGATAGTGTTGAAGTCTCCAGCTAGCATCCATGGAAGGTTAGACAGTGTGCTATTTAGATGAACTAAATGGCTCCATAACCTTCTCCTTTCAATGCCCTTATTAGAAGCATAAATGGCAGAGAATAAGAACTTCTTGCCTGTGTAAGATATGCTACATGTAAGGCTTTGGTCCATTGAAGCAACCAGACTCAGTTGCACATGGCTTTGGTAAAGAAACCAGATTCTTCCATTATTGGCCTCAGAATAGTTATGGAACATGCTCCATCCTGGAAAACTTTTATCTAAAATCTGCTGCATATTCTGAAGCTTGACATGAGTCTCAATCAGACAGACAATGTCAGCTCTTAGCTTTCTTATTCTACTAACTACATCTTTTTGTTTAAGGGAATGATTGAATCCCCTTACATTCCATATGAATATATTCATTAGGATTGGTTAGGCAAGGAACTTCCTGAGGTAGTGGGATTTACCTTTGCACTGGTCCTTTTTCCTTTGTCAATAGGCCCTCTCCTTTTTGTCTTTAGATTCTTCATAAGATCTGCTACTCCAGCAGAAGCTGCTCTTGGTTTCCTAGGAGAGTGCTCTGTCATGTTTTCATCTTCAGTAACTGCCCTTGTATCATTCTTGATCTCAGGCTCAATTTCTTCCCTATCCTTTTCCTCAACTACTTCTTCCAAAATGGCATATCGATTGAGTGAACTTGCCTTCCTGGTTTCAATATTTATTTTCTGGTTTGGCATCATAACTTCCTTATTGATGAAGCTTGACATCATATTTTGATTCTTGGGGCTTACTAATGAAGTTCCAGCATCACATTCAGCTCTTTTGCCATTCTCCTCAATAATTTCCTCTGCTATACATTCTTCCTGTCCTTGCTTCTTTTCCTTTGGCCTCCAAACCTTTGCTACAGCATTAACAGGCTTAGATGGGCAAGCTTTATCCAAATGGCCAAAAATCTTACAGTTTGAGCACCTTTGTGGCAGCCAAGGAGCTTCAACTGTTATGGACGCAATGGATCCATTCTCCAACACAACATCTATAGTGCTTGGAATGACAGTTGTGGCTGCAACTTCAATACACACTTTGGCATAGGCCAATCTCTGCTGGCTGGATGTTATTCTGTCCATGTAGAGAGGAGTGCCCAACGCACTTGCTATATAGCTCAATCCTGTTCTTGTATAAAGCTCCAATGGAACTCGACCTAAATGAATCCAAATAGGGAGTTTTTCCATACTGAAATTCAGTGTTTCCATCCCTGGCTCCCATTTCCTAACAATAAGTGGCTTATTGTGGATATGCCAAGGGCCAGCTTCAAGAACTCGATCTCTTGCCTCTGAGTTAGAGAATTGAATCACAAAAAGATTTAGCCCAGCTGGCTTAATCTCCACAGTGCTATCTTTCCCCCATAGCAGCGTGACCATTCTCTGAAATTGACTGAAGTTTGGAATTCTTCCAATGAACTGAGCCACCACAGAGTTCTTCCAATGCTGAATTCCTTCTGCAAAAACCTCACCTGGAGGCTTTACTGTCACAGCTCCATTGCAGATCTGAGGCGGAAAAAACTGCAAAGTCTGATCAGCAGAGGCTGAAAAAAGTTTCCTCCAATCAGCTTTTTCCACCTCACCAGAAGTTGTTGTAACTGCCTCTGTCCTTTCCCCCCTTTGAGCTCCCCTCTGCTCTTGATCTGATTGTGTAATGTCATCATGAACAATCGCGTGATCTGAATATTTCATCCATGTCCGCGCCTGATCTGAAGCCATTTAAGAAACAAGGATTCCAAAACGATCCAAAAACCAAAAACCCAAACACCAAAAACAGCTTCAAGATGCAGTTTTGCAAAAAACCAAGAAAGAATCCAAGAAAGAAGCACCGATCGACTAAATGGATGTGAATCTGTCCTGACAAACTTGTTTGGAGATGGTGACTTAAACTTTGAGCAAATTTCAGCGAGCTTACAACCTTAGCTTGGTGTGAATGCAGATCTAGTAAAGAAAAGGCCTGCTCTGCCTCATCTTCTTGGCCAGCCCTGAAAGAAGGTCTCGATCCAGATGGAACGGACGGTGGAGATTCTAGGATGGAAGGTAAGTGGGCCCAGTGGATGAAGGGTCAGCTGGCACGCGTTCCTTCCGCTTCGATTTCAACGTGTAAACGCTCTGATCTGAGGTTGTTGTTCGGAGTCTTGGGTGCGCCTCTGGCGCCGGTACACGTTAGCACTTTGGAGCCTTTCCCTCACCTCAGCATTCGATTGACTCCTCTTCAACCACTCCCGAAAAATGATCAACACGCTAGAAGGATAGATCTGAGCTTGTTTTGATCTAGATCTTAAGTCCAAGATTTGTGTTTTTGGGGATTATGAAGTGACAAAACAATGGGGAAAAGAGGATGTTTGGGGTGGTTGCTGTGGCTTGGAAAGTGAAAGATTAAGGGGAGTTTGGTTGGTTGGTGCGATCTGGTAAAATCCCGTTTGATCGATCTGTTTGGGTAGGGAAAGCAAAAAAGAAAGGAGAAGGGATATGGTGGGATGAAGGAGTGGAGGAAGGAGGAGGAAAACCGGAGTTGGAGATGGCTAGGGAAAGCAGAGGCAGAAAACCTCTGCTTGTCTCGAAAAACTCACCGATCTCACATTCTTGGCAGCAGCACTGAAGGCTTCTCTGTGACTTATATCAGGATTCCCAGCTTTGATGCGTTGGATTTCGTCCTTGATGAAGCGGTTGTTTTTGAGCTTTTAGGTGAAAGGGTCCCAGCTTTTAGGTTTGTTGGCAACAAGATGTGCATATTTCAAAGTATGGGGACAAAACCAGGAATCATAGTCCTCTAATTCAGTTTACCTATAATATATATATATATATATATATATATATAAATGATTGACATAATCCAAATTATTCACCTTACTTTGTTCACCATACCCAATTATTGGGGGTATCATATGTGACCATGTGACTGTAAGTACATACTTTATCCCACATTTTTTTACTCCCAAGAGCTGTCTGATATAAATCCAAGAAAAAAAAACATAATAAATATTATTGTAGTAAATTATTAGAAAAACATTTTTTTTGATAAATTTGAAAAACATACCCTTTCCAGTACAAATAGTATAATGAGTAAAAATTATTTGAAAAAGAAAAATGAAAAATATAAAATTGTTAGGAAAGAAATTGTAAAGATAAAATTACCCTTGATAAAAAAAAACCTTGTTCTCTCTTTTTCTCTTATTTTTTAATTTATTTTTTTAATTAAAAATAATTTTTTTAATTTTAAAACATAATTTTTTATTTTTTTATTTACTTTTTTTAATAAAAAAATTAAAATAATACAAATAATATTTCTAATTTTTTTTAAAAATTTTTAAAAATAATAAATATTTAAATATTTAATTTTTTAATTTATTTTTAATTAAAATTTTTAAAAAATAATAATTCTTTAATAGAAGGAGAAAAAAAAAAGATTTTTTTTCATTAAGGACAATTTTATTTTTACAATATCTTTTCTAATAATTTTTATTTTTTTTTTAAATAAATTTTAACTATTAAACCATTTAATAATTATTCAATTGAACATATTTTTCATATTTACTTTTTTTTTTTGTTTTCAAAGTACAGATTCATAACTCATTTTTGTCCTCTTCAATCTTTAACCTTTTCTTCTTGTTTAGTCAACATCATATGATATATATAAGAGTGGATGGGTGACCTTCTACCTAAAAATTTTCAAAGAAAACAAATTTAGCAAAAAGTAGGAAGAGTTCTTAGTAAGGTGGGTAAATCTGAAAAATATACTTTTAATAGTTAAATATTTATTAAATGATTTAATAAATAAAAGTTATTTAAAAAAAATTAAAAGTTGTTATAAAAAATATTGTAAACGCAAACTTAAATAAAAAAATTTACTTTTTCTTTCTCCTCCAATTAAGAAAATATTATTTTTTTTAAATTTAATTGAAAATAAATTTAAATATTTATTTATTTAAAAATTTAAAAATATTATTTTTAGAAATATTATTTTTATTTTTAAAATTTTTTTAATTAAAAAAATAAATAAAAATATTTAAATATTTATTTTTTAAAATTAAAAAAATTTATTTTCAGAAAATTTTATGATTTAATTAAAAAGTAAATTAAAAAATAAGAGGAAAAGGGAGGAGAAGATTTTTTTATCAAGGGTAATTTTGTCTTTACAATTTTTTTCTTAACAATTTTTTTATTTTTCATTTTTTTTTTTAAATAATTATTATTCATTATATCATTTAACAAAATTATTGTATCGTTGATGGTATATTTTTCAAATTTAGTTTGTGCATATGTTCACGCAACTGACAAATTGGCTTGTCCATGATTATAACTCTTTCTTTGCATTTAATAGTATTTAATCTTTTGTGTTTAAGAACATTTTGATTCATCAATGGCATGCTTAGTTACACTAATTTTGTCCGTTGTTGTTAACCCAACTTCTTAAACTGAAATCTCAACCACCTTGTTGGATAAAGGAGACTAATATAAGTGCCTAAATATAAATTCTGAAGAGTTATAGAATTCCAATTCTTAATTTATGTTAAATTTGACTAGTTATGCATCGTTTTAATGCAAATAATATAAAACCTATCAACCACAAACCTCTCTTATTGAAAGAGCCTAGCTATGTCAATCAAACTGAAAGAAAGAAAGAAAAAAAAAAAAAAAAAAAAAAAGAAGATTCTAGGCCCTTGATGGGAAACCTCTACTTACCAAATGCCAACATCCATGGAACTTATATGCCTATCCCATCCACACCCAAATGGTATGGACATACTTCAACTGGTTAACTTCTGGGGTCTACACAGCCTAGCATTTTTGCTTCTGTCTACTCAAAAACATTTTTGTTTCTTCTATAATGTTGTTCTTTATTTTTCCATTCACAATTTGTCCAATTCATTTGCATTTGCATTTGCAATTGCAATTGCATTTGCCACTTCATTTGTTTCTTTGTTTTTTAACATCAAATCAACAAGAAAGGCAAGATATGCAACATATCCAGTACGTAGGAATGGACATCAGGATGTGTCCCCTAGTAGCAGGGAATAAGATCTATGGGCAGCAGCTTCAACTCTCAACAATTGATCTAAGAGTAGAGTTTGGTTAATTTTCGACAAAATCCGATAAAATTAGTAAGATACAATAGATTAGGTTCTACAATAATTGAGAGCAGTGTAGTGTAGAAAATGGGCCATGGACAGAGACGTAAGTGGGCTAGTCTGCCCTGAACTTGGATTTTGGCTAGGCGGATGTGGACACCAATGGCGTCGGTTACCTTCCTCAAGAATTTGGTACAATATCATTAAATCTCAAAGTTAGAATTTCCTAGTTTAATGTTCATTCACTGGACTGGAGTCATTCTCATGCGGCTGAAAATCAAGCATTAATGACCAAATAAATATGCAATGTTATGTTTGAGTATCATTTTGAGAAGCCCCATGTAATTAGGCCAATCAGTTAATGGGCTTCAACGTCAAGGCCCGATATAGATTGGATAAAGATTGAACTTGCACTGTTTAATGTGAGATTATTTTGTTATACATGATGATGTTACTACGACAGTTCTTATACTTCACTACTACTAGTATGATTAGAATAAAATTTTAAGGCAAGTTTTATTAGACCATAGTTAAAAATGATTAAATATTAAATAATTAAATGACATATGATAACATTCTAATTTCGTCTATCAGTTTATTGAATAATAATATAATTAAATGCTTAAAAATTAAAATCATGATTATTATTATTATTATTTTGCTTTCTTGAACACGTTGCTGAAGCACCAAAAGCCATTTCAAAAGTTCATGACATTCTTTTTAGGTGTTCAATTATAGATGCTTAAGTGAATGTATTTTCCATCTTATTTATTTATTTTTTGTTCCCGGATCTTATGGAACAGACATTTTAAAGCATTTGGGTTTAATTTATAAAGATGTTATGGGTGTTTTATAAATTTAAAGTTATATTTATATGAGTGTTCAAAATTTATCATTTATTTTCATGTAATTTTATCACTGTACTTTTTTATTTTGGAACAAATTTTGACATAATTAACGAATATTCATTACAAAATTCTGTTAGAAACTCTTTTATAATTAAAAAAATCTGAAGAAAAAAACATGGCAAGAAATAAAACCCAAAGCCAACTAAAAGAATATGTATGTGGTGTTATATGTTATAGAAAATATCATAATGAAATAAGAAAAAATAAAATACAAAGAAAACTTTAAACAAATGTGTCATTATATTTAATAGAAAATAAATAAAAGAAAAAGAAAATTTTAGATTTTAGATTTTAACTTCATAATTATTTTTTTCCTGTGATATTATTTTTTAAAATTATTTTTTAAATTGTAAAACAGTTTTTAATAGAATTGGTATTTGTTTTTATGTGCCTGAATACTCGTTGCTTTATTTATTTTGAATATATAGTTGTATATTTTATAAATAAATAAAATAAATAAAATATATATTAATTGAAATTTGTATTAACATGCTTGTCATTGTCAAGTTTGTTTCATATTCAAATTACATCAAATTAATATAAAATTTATTGTTTTTAATGTTAATATAAAATTAAAATTTTGAAGATAAAGAAATTCAATGTAAATTTTAATTTTTTTTATTTATCAAATAAATTAATCTACTTTTAAGTTAATAAAAAAACCGAACTCTAAGAATAAAATAATTCAATATAAATTAATTTTAAATATTTTTTATTTATTATCAAATAAACTCATTTAATGGAAGTTTTTTAATGACATTAAAATTCTTACTCATAAATTGGATAAATCTTATTAATAAAAAAAATCTACAATGACAATTTAAAAATGCAATGAAGAACAATAATAATTTTCGTCAATTCAAAAGATTTTTCATATTCGTATTTTTATATAAACTAGTATTTGTTGTCATTTGCCTTACATGTAAATACTTTTTTTTAATCTATTTTTAAATAATAATTATAGATTGAATATATAGTTTTATCTTATATAAATATTTGAAATTAATAAAATGTACATAAGCATGTAAAAGTTTGTTTCATGTGCAAAATATATAAAGTACCATAAAATTTATTACTTTTAACATTAATGTAAAATTAAAAAGCAAGAAACTTTTAAATAATAACTATATATTAAATATATAGTTGTATATATATTGTACAAATGATAAAAATTAATAAAGTTTATGTTAACATGTAAAGTTTATTTCATGTGCATTAATAAATTAGACTAACATAAAATTTATTGATTTTAATGTTAATGAAAAATTAAAAATTTGGAAACAAACATCAATGTAAACTTTAACTCAATTTTAATTATCAAATAAATTTACTTAATGAAAGTCTTTTAATGGAAGTAGAATTTTTATTTATAAATTGGATGTCTTATTAATTTTTATAATAAAGACTAAATAACAATTTAAAAATATAATAAAATGAATATTTATTTTATTCAAAATTTAATATCCTAGCATAATATAGGCTTTTTTATTACAATATAGCCAAAAAAAAAATTTATCAAATTACCGTTGCTTTTTGATTATTTCCCAAAATACGGATCTTTTTTTTCAGCTGGGAAATCGCCACCCCCCATGGCGATTTCCCTTGGTAATTTTAGCAAAATTTGCTAAAACCATGAAGGGAAATCGCCATGGGGGGTGGCGATTTCCCTTCATGTATATATTTTTTTTAATTAATAAACAAAAATTATATTAAAACAAAATTTTATTTTAATTTGATAAATTTATTTTTAAAAATTATAAATTAAATTAAAATATTTTTTTTATAATTTAAAAAATTTTAAAAATTCGTAAAATATATTTTATGTTTTTTTATAATTCAATATTTTGAATTTTTTTTTTTAAATTTTAAATTTGAAATGAAAAAAAAAAACAAATTAAAAAAAAAAAAAAATTTTGAAAGGGGGACCGTTGCCCCATCCCCCCAAATCCCCCCTCCCCACGTCCCCCCTCCCCCCACACCCCCACCCTCTATAAATACCCCCCTCCTCTCCTTCAAATTTTCATTCCTCTCATTCAAATTTTCATTTTCTTTCAAAAAAATTTCATTTTTCTACCAAAAAAAATTTCTTTCTACAAATTGTTTTTTTCTACAACAATATTTTGAAATGGCTTCACTATTGAGGTTACAAGAAAATCACATCTCGGAGGTTATATTTAACGAGGTAAGTAAATTGTTATATTATTATTGTTTTTTATATTATTATTATTTTTTATATTATTATTGTTTTTTATATTATTATTGTTTTTTATATTATTATTGTTTTTTATATTATTATATTATTATTGTTTTTTATATTATTATTATTTTTTATATTATTATTGTGTTATATTATATTATATTATTATTGTTTATATTATATTATATTATTATTGTTTTTTATATTATTATTGTTTTATATTATATTATATTATTATTATTGTTTTATATATTATTATTGTTTTATATTATATTATATTATTATTGTTTTATATTATATTATTATTGTTTTTTATATTATTATTGTTTTATATTATATTATTATTGTTTTTTATATTATTATTGTATTATATTATATTATTATTGTTTTTTATATTATTATTGTTTTATATTATATTATTATAGTTTTTTATATTATTATTGTTTTATATTATATTATATTATTATTTTTTATATTATATTATATTATATTATTATTGTTTTTTATATTATATTATTATTGTTTTTTTATACGAAATTATTGTTTTATATTATATTATTATTGTTTTATATTATATTATATTATTATTGTTTATATTATATTATATTATATTATATTATTATTGTTTTATATTATATTATATTATTATTGTTTATATTATATTATATTATATTATATTATATTATTATTTTGTTATTTTATTTTATAGTTTTATTTATTACTTTTTAATTGTTATAGTTTTATAATATATTAATTTTTATTATTATAACAGGAAACTCGTCGCGTATTACGTTCGAGGAAATTTACATTGGAGGACCCGCATCCTTATATTATCGACCACTTAAGAAGAGCCGGATTTTATCACGCAAGTCAAATTCGACGACTTGTGATACAACCCGATTTAATCTCTGCGTTGGTCGAACGATGGAGACCCGAGACGCACACTTTTCATTTTCCATGTGGTGAATGCACGGTCAGTCTCGAAGATGTTGCGCTGCAACTTGGACTTCCGATCCATGGCGATGCAGTTACAGGCGGAAGCCTGCTAGATTGGAATGAACTGTGTCAAGATCTATTGGGTGAGGTACCTCCAGAAGACGTCGTATCTGGCTCAACGGTGAGACTGACTTGGTTGAAAACGTTTCAAAATCTGCCATTACATGCAACCGAACAACAAATACAATATGCTGCTAGAGCATATATTTTACGTTTGATTGGAGGATTACTGATGCCTGACAAATCGAGCAGTCGGGTACATTTAATGTATCTTCCATTGCTACGTGATTTAGAGGAAGCAGCAAATTATAGTTGGGGTTCTGCGTGTTTGGCAGTTTTGTATAGAGAACTTTGCCGAGCTACAGTTCCAAAAAACCATGACATAGGTGGATGTCTAGTGCTTCTACAATCATGGGCTTGGTATCGGCTACCATTTCTTGCTCCGCGCGTGGATATTTCGGCTGTATACCCCCTTGCAAGCAGGTAATAATCTTTACTATTTTATTAATTTTGTACGAAATTGTATTTTTATAGGTCATTAAGATATTATATGCATTTTAATAGGTGGAGTAGGAGTACGGGTAGAGATTTTACAGAGACTCCGAGCGATCTTGCAAGTATAAGACTACGACTAGATCGACTAGGATATGATAAGGTAAATATTTCGATTGTTACATTGAAGTTTTTTTTTTTTATTTAATCCATATGAAACTAATAATTTGTAATAATTATTCGCAGTTTCTGTGGATGCCATATTCCTCGAGTGAAATTATGGCATGCCTCCCATCGGATGCCTACAATAATTTCAATATATGGAAAGCAAACACAGCATTGATATGCTTTTCATATGTAGAGTGGCACCAAACTGACCGGGTGTTGCGACAATTTGGGATGCAACAACCAATTCCTGCAGCCCCGATGAACCTTGATAAGCTTCACAAGGTCGACATGCGTGGTCGTAATGATGAATTCTGGCCTGCGAAGCATGAACGTTGGATCCAATGGTGGAACATACGTTTTCAACGAATTCCGACAGGTTACCCGATTGTTGGTAATAATTTCAACCCGTCTGCTGATTACATAAGATGGTATAGAAATGAAGGTCGGCCTTTCGTTTGTCCACCGTCGATGCACGAGGATGTTAGGAGTATGCCATTTACCGGACAAACTTCAGCTCCAGTCCCTCCTACACAGGATATGGATGCTCCTAGACCTCGCCGACAACGTGGGCGAAGGCGTCAACCGACCTCATCGGAGTTCACAGCACCGAGGATGTCATTTGATCATCCTGAACCTGAACGGGATCATGGAGTACCATCCAGCCATCGTTATTCCGTAAGTCACCCCGGATATGACGTTGATGAGTGTTACCGACCATCACCGCCAAGAACGAGGTTAGATGACCAGCTCCCCGTCCTAAGTCCAAGTTCAGCATATTTAACATCCATGTATCAGTTTGGAACCCCTTCGTCAGCATTTGATGCTACATCATTTATGGGTGCATCTAGTAGTCAGGTTCCCGTTATGGGTGAACTAGGTGTTGGCTCATCCAGCAGTGGGTTTCAAATTTTTGATACGGATGAAACGACTGATGACATACAACCGGAACCAGTGGCGGTTATAGCAAGAGGTCGTGGTGGACCGCGAATACGTGCCACTGACGAGGTTGAACGACAGGTGCAACCACCACGCACTAGAAGAACTCGACACTGTTGCTCTACACCACGCAATAATTAGAATAATTGTAATGTGTTTTAAATTTCTAATATAAATTTATATGTTTTGCATTTCATGTAATTTGTTCGGAAATTAATTGTTATATTTTATTTTAATTTATATCTTAATGTTGTTATTTAATTTTAATATAATAATCCAAATTACATGATAAGTTGCTTTTCTTTTTTTCATTTTAATTTAATTTTCTTTTTAAATTATAATAAGAAAAAAAAATTTAATCAGAAATTAAATTAAAATTTTTTTATCAAATATCCAGTTTTAAACTGTAACAATCTATATTATTATTAAAAACAATGATTAAATTAATGTCACGAGTTAATCGAATACCAACTCAAAAAAACTAATCAAATTTAAAAAATTATTTTACGATACCAACTTAAAAATAACTTTTTTATTTAAAAAAGTGACTCGATAAATTTCTTTAAAAAAAAAATTATTTACATTTTACATCATTAAATTATTTTTGATATAAATTAAATTTTCTTTTTTATAATATTACAAAATTATAAAAAATAAAATTTTTGATATAAAAATTTAATAAAAAATATAATCTTCTTTTTAAATTTTAATAAGAAATATATTTTTATTTTTTATAAAATTGTAATAATAAATTAAATTACATTTTTAATATATATTTTAAAAAAATAAATAACCAAACCTATAAAAAAAATATTTTAATTTAATTTATAATTTTTAAAAATAAATTTATCAAATTAAAATAAAATTTTGTTTTAATATAATATTTGTTTATTAATTAAAAAAAAATATATACATGAAGGGAAATCGCCACCCCCCATGGTGATTTCCCTTCATGGTTTTAGCAAATTTTGCTAAAATTACAAAGGGAAATCGCCATGGGGGTGGCGATTTCCCTTGGTATTTTTTTGCAAATTTGCAAAAATACACGCTGGGAAATCGCCATGGGGGATGGCGATTTCCCAGCTAGAAAAAAAAAGATCCGTATTTTGGGAAATAATCAAAAAGCAACAGTAATTTGGTAAATTTTTTTTTTGGCTATATTGTAATAAAAAAGCCCATAATATAACTTGCTTTATATTCTAATATAATGAGTGTATAAGTAAATTAATTTATATTAAAAGTTTAATAACCTATCATAATATATATAGTTTATTTACTAGATAAATATTAATATGAATTAAAATTCTATCAGGATTGAAGCCGGTAGTTCTCGCAGCGACGCACAGTTTTGAGTTTTTGACTTGGAGAATTGGAGTTTTTACAACCGTCTCCTCAGCGGTTTTCTCTGTGGGAGTTTGGGACGTCTTGCTTCGTGCAAGGTTTTGCATCTCAAGAACTCCTTTCGGTGATCTTTGAGATTCTTTAGTGGTTTTGCAATATGGATGCTAATTTCGAAGAATTATGGAAAAGACTTTCATTCACGGAGGAAGAGAATGCAGCAGTGGATGCGTCGGGAGTTTTGGATCTTGAAGAAAATGGTGATGAGAAACCATGGTTGGTAGGGACTCTATAGACAAAAAAGCCTTTCAATAAAGAGGCGATGTGTGCAACACTAAAATCCGTATGGAGACTGGCCAATGATGTTGATATAATAGTCCTTGCGAAGAATCTTTTCTTTTTTAAATATGCATCGGAGAAGGATAAGAACCGAGTCCTAGATGGCAGCCCTTGGAACTTTGATAAACATCTACTGGTTTTAAAGGGATATGAGGCGAGAATGAGGCCGATAGACTATACCTTTGAGATGGCAGCGTTCTGGGTATGGTTTTATGATCTTCCATTGGGCTGGTTGAATAAAGATATTGCTTTACGTTTGGGAAATAAAATCGGGAGAGTAGTAGGCATTGACATGAACAAGAAAAATGGTGGCTGGGGTAGGTTTATACGAATAAGAGTTGAGTTAGACACTACAAAACTGCTCATAAGGGCTATTTTGCTTGAAAGAAATCATGAGGGGGAACTAATATGGTGTAAATTAAAATATGAAAGAATGCCTAGTTTTTATTATCACTGTGGTAAGATTGGGCATGCAGAGGATGACTGTGACACAAAAGTGAAGAATGATACAGACCATGGTATTGGAGAAAAGTTTTGACAGTATGGAGATTGGCTGAGGGCATCACCCCTAAAACGACAAGGAAACAGACTACTGCTGAAAGATGTGGAACTATTCGAAGGAAAGAAGACTGGTGCTAAGAGGATTGTTGAATGCCAACCAACAAAACTGCAGGATGTTGGAACTGTGGTGTTCTCAGAGAGTGAAGAGGAAAGTATGCCGGCTATGGGACGAAAGCTTGTTATGGCAAATGAAGATACTGTTGTAAATGACAGAAATTCTCTTGGCCAGGTTCAAATACAAAATTCGGAGTATCTTTTGGAAATCACAATCCAATCAAAGGTAATTAACCTAGTTCATAGTCAAGAAGGAAACATTTTAAGAACTCAATGTACAGAACTGGCTATAGACAAATCGGTTGCTGGAGGCCACGGGGAAGGGACCACTAAAAGTGATCTAGTTACTGGAAACGATAAATCATCAGGAAAGGTTGTCCTCAATACTGGATGTACAGAGTGTAAACCAAGAGCTAGGTGGAAGAAGCTAGCACGTCAAGGTGATTTCAGTGGGCATGTAAATGTATCAGGGAATGGTAAGAGGAAGGAAAGGCATCAACCTGATGAAATTTGTGATATGGAGTTGGATTGTAGAGGGAAAAAACAGAGAAGGTCTAATTGTGAGGGTGAATCGAATATGACCTTAATGGTGGAGGCTGGTTCCCAGCCCCGCCATTCACCATGAAAATGCTTAGTTGGAACTGCCGTGGGCTTGGGAACCCATGGACAGTTCGAGCCTCGAAAAGGCTCATACGCATTAAAGATCCCGTTGTGGTGTTTCTTTGCGAGACAAGACTCACTACAGGAGAGTTTGATAGAATACGCCGAGGGTCTAAAATGGACAATTCGTTTGTGGTTGATTATGAAGGGCGTAGAGGTGGTCTAACAATGATGTGGAAGGCCGAATAAAATGCTCCAGTTGAAGAGTTATTCAAGACACCATATTGGTATGGAGTTAGTAGAGAATAATCAGGTAATCCAAAGACTAACAGGTTTTTATGGTGAACCCAAAACTAGCAGGAGGGATGTCTCATGGAATTTACTTAGAACGTTGGCTGGTCAGAGGCCTTTGCCATGGGTTTGTATGGGGGATTTCAACGAAATTTTGCATGGTAGCGAAAAGAGTGGCAGATGTCTAAGAGCGGAAAGCCAAATGGATGCATTCAGAGTAGCATTGGAAGACTGTGAATTACTAGACCTGGGGTTTAAAGGCACGTGGTTTACATGGTCCAATAACAGGAAAGCAGGGGAACTAGTGAGAGAATGACTGGATAGGTGTCTTGCTGATAAAAAATGGATTGACTTGTATCCGGGATGTAGCGTTGAACATTTGAACAGCTCAAGGTCCGATCATTGCCTACTTTTACTTAATACTGTTGGGAGCAGAATGGCAAGTTCCAAGCAGGGTAAGAAACGTCGATTCCATTTTGAAGCAATATGGGCTACGAAAATGGGTTGTGAGAAAGTTGTTTCCAAAACATGGGATGATACAACAGATCTGGAGGTCACTAGGCGGGTGGCTGAAGTTGGGAAAAGCCTTACTATGTAGCATCGTGAAAACATTGGTCACTAAGGGAATAGAGTCCAATCATTGCATGACCATCTAGTTGGGTTACTCAGCATGCAACCCGATGACAATGTTCTTGAACAAGTGAAAGTAACCAGGATGGAACTTGATGACTTTCTGGCCAAGGAGGAAGTATACTGGCAGCAAAGATCCAAAGTTACTTGGTTAAAGGAGGGTGACAGAAACACAGCTTTTTTCCATGCATAAGCAACCAATAGACAACGAAAAAATCTTATTTCGAGGTTGGAGGATGACTTTGGTGTTTGGAAAGAGGATGAAGAGGAAATCCAGAGGATAGCGATTAGTTATTTCAAAATGCTTTTCGAATCTCAGGGATCTACCAATAATGAGGAAATACTTGCGGCTATTGAGCATAGAGTCACGAATGATATGAACCAAATCCTTTGTGCAGAGTTTACAACTGAGGAAATAAGGATGGCTCTCAAACAAATGCATCCCAACAAATCTTTTAGACCTGACGGTATGCCAGCTCTTTTCTACCAAAAATACTGGCTTCTCATTGGTAATGATGTTAATTCACTGTGTTTAAAAATTTTGAATGATGGATATCCTTTACATGATGTCAACTATACTCACATTGTACTCATTCCTAAACTTACCAACCCCAAACACATATCCCAATATAGACCTATTAGTCTTTGTAATGTAATTTACAAAATTGTGGCAAAAGTGTTAGTGAACAAGATGAAGTAGGTTCTCTCGAAGTGCATCAGTGAATATCAAAGTGCATTCGTGCTTGGTTGACGAATCACAGACAATATTATGGTGGCCTATGAACTGATACACAACTTGAAGCTAAGAAAGTGAGGAAAAAATAGTTGTTTTGCGTTAAAGCTTAACATGAGTAAGGCTTATGACAGAGTGGAATGGGCTTTCTTGGAGGCGATGATGATTAAAATTGGTTTTGGAGCTGCTTGGGTTTCAACTATTATGAAATGTATCACCTCAGTTTCATATTCGGTCATTGTTAATGGGCAGATTTTTGAGACTTTTAAGCCACAACGTGACTACGACAAGGAGACCCATTGTCTCCATATTTGTTTTATTGTGTACAGAAGGGTTATCAGCCATTCTTTCACAATCTCAAAAAGTTGGAACGCTGCAAGGAGTCCAAGCAAGTAGATATGGTCCGCGAGTTAATCATCTTTTCTTTGCAGATGATAGTTTATTGTTTGCCAAAGCAAATAAGAGTGATGGAGAAAAGTTGAAAAAAGTTGAAGAGCTTGCTAAAGTCATATAAAGATAGCTCGAGACAACAAATAAACTTTGCAAAGTCAGTTCTTTACTTCAGTCCTAACACAACGTTGGAGCAAAGATTTGAGTTGCAAAGTTTGTTCGGAATTCAGGTAGCGACCAATCCTGAGAAATATCTAGGTATGCCTACGATGGTTGGAAAGGGGAAAAGAAAGCTTTCAAGGAGATCAGCAACAAGGTGCAAGCTAAAGTCTAAGGGTGGAGCAGGAGACTGTTATCTTTCGATGGCAAAGAAATTTTCATCAAAGCAGTACTTCAGTCATTACCAGGCTTTGTCATGAACTGCTTTCTCCTCCCCAGATCATTGTCTGATGAACTTATGAGGATTATTAGACGTTATTGGTGGACTTATAAATCAACAGGGAGAGGAATACATTGAGTGAATTAGGAATACATGTGTACATCAAAGGCGATGAGTGGACTTGGTTTTAGGGATCTACATTTTTCAATCTTGCTTTATTGGCGAAACAGCGTTGGCGTCTGCTTCTTAACACAGAGTCACTGTGTTTTAAGGTCCTAAAAGCCAAATACTTTCCACATGGGAGTTTCCTTGAGTCCAAAATAGGATCACAACCTTTGTATATATGGTGCAGTTTATGGACTTCTAAAGCACTGCTTCAAAATTGTGTAAGATGGCGAGTAAGAAATCTGAAAGATATCAAAATATGGGGTGATAATTGGTTACCATTAAGAGGATCTTTTCAGATTTCTTCTACAAGGCGTGAGATGGCCTTGGATGCTAGGGTGGAGGCATTAATTGATGAAGACACAAAGGGGTGGAAAGAGGAGCTTATAAGAATCGAGTTTTCCCAAGATGAAGCGGATATCATTTGTAGTATTCCCCTTGCAAAAAACAGTCCACCAGATCGGCTTGTTTGGCATTATAGCAAGGATGGAAGATACACAGTCCGCAGTGCATACAACATACAATTGGAGACAAGGTTAGGCATTGGACCCCAAAGGGTAATTTGGAAACTGCTATGGGCTACCAATGTCCCTAATAAGGTGAGGGTGTTTGGTTGGAGACTATGCCATGGTGTCCTTCCTACAGCGGCTAAGCTTGCCTCATTCTTGAGAGAAACGGACGGGAGTTGTAAAAGATGTGGTTGCCCTTTAGAAACAGACCTGCATGCATTGCGCGAATGTGAGCTTTCAAAGAAAGTATTGACGTTATGCCATTTTCCACAATCTTTACTGCAACACGCCTTTAATAGTGGTGTTGATTGGTTGGAAACAGTAGCACAACAGTTAGGAAGTGATGATTTTGATTGCTTTTTGATGATTTTATGTGCTCTTTGGAATGCCCGTAATGGGGAGATAAAGCAAGAGCTGCAACAAAATGAGCATCTTGTCGTGGACAGAAAAAAAATAATGTTGGCAGAGTTCAAGAAAGCTAATGAGGGCCGAATAGAAGCTGCAGTAACTATAAATCGAGTGTACTGGAAACCACCTTGGGGAAGTTTATACAAGCTGAATTTTAATGGTGCTTTTGATGGCAAGCTCAAAAAATGAGGCGTTGGCATTGTTATTAGGGATTATGAGGGCTTTGTTTTAGGTGGTGTCTCGATTATCATCAGCAATGTTTATGATGCAAGCGTTTTCAAGGCTATGGCTGTAGTTAAGGCATTAGAAGTTGCTACTCAAATGGGTTATAAGAAAATTATCCTCGAAGGAGATTCCTTAATGATTATTAACAGGTTATTGCGAAGAGAGGATGATTTATCTGATCTTGGACCGATCTTAGATGAAGGGAGTTTGAGAATGCAAGAGTTCGAAGAATGTCATGTCTTACACATTAAGAGGAAAGGAAACGAGGCTGCACACATGTTGGCGAGACAATGTTTGTGATCATAGAGAATTTGTATTGGATGGAGGACTATCCTGAGTTCCTTCACCAAACTATCACGCATAATGCTATTAATATTTAAGATGAATGAAAATTTTCAATTTAAAAAAAAAAAAGAAATAATAAATAAATTCTATCAGGATTGTCTAAAAAACATATTTTTACACCCTCAAATTAAAACACGGTGCATCAGATTTTGGTTATCATATCTGCAAAAAGTCGATGTTCTCTGCATTATTGCAATACATTGGGGAATGATTTTTTTCCCCTTTAATATGGTTTAAAATTCGAAGTTGTTTTTATCATTCGAAGGGTAACCTTTAGTTTTGTTGTGAGTTCTTTGCTTCCTAAAACTTAATTTCATCTAAAAAATATATTAATTAAAAAAGTAAAAAATACTAGTATTTTTATTAAGTGAAAGCTTCTAATTCAATGAATAATTATGTACTTCAAAAATTCCATCAATATGATTAGAAGGTTGACACCTAATTTTTAGGATGTATTTTAAAATTATTAAATTAATGTAATAAAAAAAAATAAACATGAATAAATATTTGGGTTTAATTTATAAAATTTAAAATTTTTATATGATATATGAAATAATAAATTATTTTTTTATCGGCGAATGTTATTTTAATTCTTAAAAGGAACTCCATTTGCTTATATTTAAATTAAATCAAAGAAATCCAAATTTTAAAAAAACGAAAGAGAAGGAAGAAAATAATAATAAAAAAAAAATTATAAAATATTAATTAAATTTGAGTTCTTTTTTAATATGAAATTAAGAAAATAAAACTAACCTAAAAATGGTTTGAAATTGAAAAGATTGTTAAACTGAACTTGAGAAAAGAAACCATTCCAATGTCTGAATTCTGATCCCTTCTTCTTTTAACCAGCCAAAAACCCAAACCCTATATCTCCCTCTCTATCTGTCTCTCACTCTACGGAGTGAATATCAACAGAGGAAGGCTCCCTTTCGTCTCCGATTCCAGCTGCTGCACTGGTAATGCTATGTTTTAACAATATATATATATGACTCCTTGGCCCTTTCCCTACCCTTTTTGTCTCTGGGTTTCCTTCTCAATTTCCTACCTAGGGTTTCCACTTACTACCTTTCTTTAGCTATATTGCTATGAAAATCCTCCACTGGGGAAAAAAGCAGATAACAAAATCACTTTTTTTTATTTGTATTTTAGTTTTGTTTTTTCATCGATTTTATTTTTGCTTATCAATACAAATTAATACGAAATGCTGCAAAAAATTTGTTATGGCAGTTATTTAATTTAGAAACTTACTATATTTCTTTTAACTCTAGAAATTTAGGCAATCTGGAGAAATTTAGTGTCTGATGAACTGCTTGTCACACGTGCGTGCTTATGGTTCGGCTATATTTCGAAAGGCTGGTAATTTCATTGCAACTACTACTTTGAACCAATGCCATGTTCCCTTATGGAAACGAAAATTTGAGCACGCGGGTGTTAAGACTGTTGATTTAGAGTTTATGTTGACAAGATTTCGCGCTCAGTGCTACTCCTCTCGCAATAGTAGCAGTAGTAGTAGTAGAAGAAAAAAAGCATCTAGGACCCAAAAAGTCGATCCTGAACCGGTGATGGAAAACGAAAAAGATGCATTCTTTGTAGTAAGAAAGGGAGATGTTGTTGGTGTTTTCAAGAGTTTTGCTGATTGTCAGGCCCAGGTTGGATCCTCGGTAATTCTTCTTACTTCTTTTTCTAATGTCTCCTAAAGTTGATTTATTTTTTGGCTAATTCTTGTGCTACAATGTTTGATTGCAATATGGATATTTATGTGAAAATGACATAATAATCGTAATGCAATAACATAGTAATATTTCAAATTTAGATACCTCCCCTCCGCTTTTCGCTCTTCTGTCAACTTTGACATTTTATTGTTCTTCTTGGGGTAGATATGTGATCCTCCTGTCAGTGTCTACAAAGGCTACTCTTTGATGAAGGAAACTGAGGAATATCTGTCCTCCTGTGGGCTTAAGAATGCTCTCTACACTATTAAAGCTGCAGATGTGAAAGAGGATCTTTTTGGAGCGCTTATCCCCTGCCCTTTTCAAGTGAGTCCTTAAGCATGAGCCTTATGCATACTGAAAATTTTCTGTTTGTTTAAAGAAGTCTGTGGTCAAAAAAGATTTCGACTTTGTCACCCTTTTTCTGCACCTGCACCCATGTCTCTGTTTACTTGAATGTGTTCTTGTGACAGCAATTTCACCTAAAAGTTGTATCTCCCTGGTAATGTGGTCTGCTTGCAATTTGAGGTTTTGAATAGGCCATCAATCTATTTTGTACTTTGACTTCTTTGTTTCTTTCACATGCTCACTGTCTCACAAAGACTGTTTTGTACCATCCACAGAAGGTGAAGAGATTGGCTCTTATAGTTTCGAAGGTTAATGTTCCCATTTTTTTCTGTGTTGTAGGAACCAGCTTCTTCTAAGGGTGAAACATCTCATAATGATGCAACCAAAAAGAGATCACAGGATATGCTTGAATCAGAGTATGGGGTAGGTTAGCAGTTGTAATGTTTCCTCAGCACAACATCATTATTAATACCACACACACATGATTGGATGTGACATTATTTTTGTAAATTTGTGTTTTACCTTAAACCTTTTGCAGGGACTGGGAGCACTTGGTTCAATAGCCGTAGCTGATCCTGTGAGAAAGCATGTCAAGTTGGATCCTCATGCTGGGGTTCAAATAGCATCCTCTGATCGTGTAAGTAGATTTGATAGTAACACCTGATGTATGCAGGTGAATATTGGCATCAAATTTGTTCATAGAATTGAGCAGATGTAATAAAAGATAGTCACTGAAGGCCATTGTCTTTATTTATTTATTTATTTATTTATTCAAGTCAACCGTTGAATCTAGTTCCTAAAACTAGAGGACTTTGCTCTCTAAGATCCGGCTATTAGTTTTTTTATTCATCATATAGAAGAGGGTTTCCTTCGAGCAAAGAGAGAGAGAGAGAGAGAGGTTTCTGAATTAATTTACCAGGATTAAGTGATGATTTTTATGCTCCGAAAATAGGCTGTGATGCCTGTACTTATGTCTTTATGGCAGCAGTCTTGTATTCTTGAGTTTGATGGTGCATCAAAAGGAAATCCTGGACCAGCTGGTGCAGCAGCTGTTTTGAAAACTGATGCTGGAAACGTGGTATGCAATTCACCATCTGGAAATTGAACCTTTGCCACACCTATATCTCTCCATAATATGCTATTTGAACAGATTTGCAATTTGCGTGAGGGTTTGGGCATAGCAACCAATAATGCTGCTGAATATCGTGCCGTAATTTTAGGGTTGAAACATGCTCTTCAAAAAGGTTATACAAGCATTTGTGTTCGAGGTGACTCAAAGCTCGTTTGTATGCAGGTAATCTAACTTTTTATCTGTTTATTGTTGCTTTGTTGATGTTATTTTTCTCAGAAAGAAAATGACAATGCTGAAACTGGGTTAATACTTTAGAACAAAGTATGCCTATCCCATTCAATCTGTTCTCGGACTTCAATTTCAGAGGACATACCTATTGCAATAGTTTTTGTCAAGCTAGTAAAATCCTCATTTTAGGACCCCATTTGTTTCTGCTATATGTTTTAATTTGTAGCCTTTAGACAGTTGTTTCCTTTGCAACTTGGTTCTGCAGGGAAGAACAATCCCTTCCTCCCTTTCTCCCAAAAACTTTTAAAACTAGCATTATAATTTTCTTTCTTAACTTGGTTCTACAGGAAGAGTATTTAATCTGATTAATAGTCTTTCCTGTTAGAACACCCACCTTCTCTACCTCTGTCTCTCTTCCTACACCCAATCTTTACCCCCCAAAATAAGGTAATCTTTCTTCTTTTTTGGCTGGCCTGTTACCTTAGGAAAAACCAAATTGTCTCTGGACTAACTTATAGTTCAAGTGTTGCTATTCCTGGGCCTTCAATAAGGGCCTAAATCTTGGTTGACCAAAAAAAATATGGGCCTAAATCTAGAGCTATGTGGTTTATTTTTCTATTTTATTGAAGTATTAAGGAGCTTAGCTTATGTTTTGTTCTAGTATTCATATAGCTAGTATTTCCTTGAACAGCTGCAGGGTTTATGGAGAGTCAAACATGAGCACATGTCTGAGTTGTATGAGCAGGCAAAGAAACTGAAAGATAAGTTTCTTTCATTTCAGATCAATCATGTTTTAAGGGTATGACCAGTTTTTATGCTTGATAGCAATGTAATGGGTAGAATTTCTTTTTCTTGTGACCACTATCGCCTCTTTGTTATACCATCATTATTAGGTGTTCATAATGTTGTTTTTAAAGCCTGGATCCTTGCTTGCATCTACAATTTTATGACTAAATACAAATACGTTGTAATATATTTAAGCTCTTTTATGGCATGCATGCTTTAGCCATTGTTCCATTTTTGGCCGGAAACCAGTAAACTAGAAACTGATGCCGTTGTTTTCAATGGCACTTTTATTTCTCCTAGATAGTGCAGAATGAAGAATTAGATCCTGCTTGTAAATAATTTGCAGTATTAAAACATCAGTTTTAGATTAGTCTTACCGGTAGTTCTCAAGTCTCAACTCTAAACTACCTCAGACCAGCATTTGCTATAATGTTATTTTCCTTTTTTTTCTTCGCTTTAAGTGCCTCCAAGCTAAATCAATCCACTGTTCCAGAAGTGCATTTTCATCAATGATGTTAATAAGATTATTTTTATTTCCAGTATATGAAGAAGATACTTTTGCTCCCCTTTTTGTCTTCTTATTGCATTGCATGATTTTAACCTTTTCTTGCTCACCTCTAAAAGGAACTGAATGGTGAGGCTGATGCTCAAGCCAACTTGGCTGTCAAACTTGCTGGTGAGGCTTGCAGGACATGGTTTTAACCTTTTTTCCATTTTATTTTAATCAATTAAATCCTTGATGTTTATGAGATCTTTCTCCCGTTGCAGAAGGTCAAATCCAGGAGTTAGCATAAGTAATTGATTGCGGGCAGAAGTTTTTCTGGTTTGTTCTAGAATACATTTATAAAGTACAAATGAGTCAATGATTTTGTCACTCTTTGGCCTAAAATTTTGTTCCTGTGTAGGTGCAATTTTTTTTTAGAAGTTTATACCCCTGAAGATCATATGACTGTTGGCCTTCAAGCTCATCTCTACAAGGAACAATGCGAATGCCATTTTTTTATTTTTTATTTTTGTTTTGTGGCAGAGGCATGTTAACGGCAACTCAGATGACTCTGAAATTTGCCAGATTGGTATCAAATGGCATACATTTTGGTTTTATTTTAAAGCCTTATTCAACAGATTATTGTGGGAACCTAAGATCATCTGCTGGGAAGGCAGTGAATGGCTTTTGAGAAATCTTCATCGTATAGATTTTTGTTTGCCATAAGATAACTCTTGGGGTGTTATTTTGCATCTCTCTTCACCAGGCAAGCAATTCCATTTTATCCCAATATAGAAATATTAGGCTGTAATTCGGTGAAATTGTTCAAGATTGAATATGTGGTCCTGGTTTTATAGGGCTTCCATATTCTTTATTTCCCCCTTCAAGTGACTCACCTTTAAACTGGAAGTGTATGTTTCCAGTCATTTATGGTTAAAAAGTCGCGACTGTTTTTGAGTACAGTGAACATCAAAGTACAAGCGTCTCCTCAGTTTGCCGTTGCATGATTTAGAACTTCAGATATTAGTCAATCGATTTGACAATTTAGGCAGAAAAGTATATTATTTTATACAAATCTGTGAACAACATTTTATTTAGTCTACATTGTAACATTTTAGTAACCCAGATGAAAATCCAACATGCGAATGTTGGAGTTTGAAGAGTAAAAAGAAAAAACTCTTTTATTATAAATTTAAGACAAATATACATTAGACATTTACACTCTTTTAATATGCACTCACTAACACTCTGGTGTTTCTCACATAACACTCTTGCACACTCACAATTTCACGTCACTAACAACACTTTATCACTTGTTTTTTTTTTTTTTTATTGTTTACACTTTTTTACTCCACTTTACACCATTACACCCCTTAACTATTTATAGATTCTTAGGTTGGTGGCTTACAATATTCTAGATAGTTGGTTAAAAAATAAGAAGACTCTAGAATATTGAAGAAAGAAAAATAAAGAAAGATTTAGAGAAATAATAAAATTTGGAGAGAATTCTAGAGGAGTTGTTGACTTTAACACTCCCTCTCAACAACTACTCTCCTGATGTTGGTTTGGTAGTCATGCCAAGTCGTCTTCTGAACTTATCAAATTTTGCACCGCTAAGTCCCTTGGTAAACAGGTCAGCTACTTGTTCTTCAGTCTTGATGTATTTCAGTTCAACATCTCGTTGAAGTACTTTTTCACGTACAAATGTATTTCTACGTGCTTGGTTCTGGCATGAAAGACTGGATTTTCGGCTAAGCGTATCGCTGACTGATTATCGCAATAGAGTTGTACTGGAGAGTCAATCAGTTGGTACAGGTCCTTCAACAGCTGTATCAACCACGTGCTTTCTTGTGCTGCCATAGCCGCTGCTCTATATTCTGCTTCTGTATTTGACAATGATACTGTAGGTTGTCTTTTGCTATACCAAGAGATTATGCCTGATCCAAGACTAAACATGTAGCCGGTTGTTGATCGTCTTGTATCATGATCTCTACCATAATCGGCATCGCAATACCCTATAACTTGGCACGGAACTCCTTTTTTTGTATAGAAGTCCAAAATCAATAGTTCCTTTCACGTACCTCAAGATTCGTCGAGCTGCATCAAAGTGAGGTTTCCTTGGTTTCTCCATGAATCGGCTAGCCACTCCAACAGCGAATGCAATGTTGGGTCTTGTTAATGTAAGGTAGATTAGACTATCCACTAGTTGCCTATAGCTTGTTAAATCTTCCAATTCTTTGCCTTCTTCACTGCAGAGTCTTGCATTGGCTTCCATAGGCGTAGAAATCAGCTTGCAATCAGTCATCCTGAATTTGTGCAGAAGATCTTTTGCATACTTGTGTTGACATAAGAATATTCCTTCCTTGGTATGTATTACTTCTAGCCCGAGAAAGTGATTCAACTCTCCAAGCTCTTTCATTTGAAAATGTACTCAGAGATTACCTCTAGTTTGTTTGATTTCTTCTTCGTTATAGTTTGTTTGATTTCTTCTTCGTTATCTCCGGTGATGATTAGATCATCTACGTAAACCAAGACTATTGCCAACTTACCACCTTTGTCTTTCACGAACAAGTTGGAATCTGCTGCTGCAACTGAGTAGCCACTTTGTATTAAGAATTTGGCAATTTTACCGTACCATGCTCTCGGTGCTTGCTTTAATCCGTAGAGTGCCTTTTTCAACTTACACACATAATCTGGATGAACCTTACTTTCGAATCCTTTGGGCTGCTCCATATAAATCTCTCGATCTAGCTCTCCGTGCAAGAAGGCATTTTTCACATCCATTTGCCATAACTTCCAAGATTTGCTTGCTGCAAGGGCAAGTAATACCCTTACTGTTGTAATCTTTGCAACCGGACTAAAGGTCTCATCATAGTCCAACCCATATTTTTGAGAGAATCCTCGAGCCACCAATCGAGCCTTATACCTTTCTATCCATCCATCGGGTCGAGTCTTTATTTTATAAACCCATTTACATGAGATGGGTTCAATCTTCTTCGGCTTTGGCACCAACTCCCATGTCTCGTTTTGTTTCAGGGCTTGAACTTCTTCTTCCATGGCTTTTCTCCACTCCAGTTTCTCAAACGCCTTTTCATATGTTGTTGGTTCTATATCTTCAATTAGAGCAGCATTGGCATACTTAAGATTTGGTTTACGATGTCTTGATGACCTGCGCAAAAGTGGCTGAGAATCTCTTTCATCGGACTCATTTTCTCGAAATGACTTTTCCTCATGGAGGGCCTTTTCTGAATACTCGTCACTTAGTTGAGTCTTTTCAAGCTCAATTTCTTCCTCCATATTTTCTTGAAGTTTTTCTTCAATTTCTTTTGAGTCTGGCAATAGAACTGCTTGTGGTGACCACCATGACGAAGCTTCATCGAACACAACATTTCTGGATACATAGCATCTGCCACTCGTTGGATCACAACATCTCCACCTTTTTCTTTGATCGTCGTATCCCACAAATATGCAACGAATTGCCTTTTTGTCGAATTTACTGCGTAGATAATCTGGTACAAATACATAACATATGCAATCAAATACTCGAAAGTGACTCATCGTGGGTTTGATGTTCCATATTTTCTCAAAGGGTGAGATAAAACCAAGCCTTGCTTGTGGAAGCCTATTAGTCACGTGAGCTGCAGTCTTCATGCATTCTGCCCAAAAACGAGGTGGTACATTCTTCGCATGTAACATGCTTCGACATATCTCAGCCAAATGTTGATTCTTTCTCTCGGCAACTCTATTTTGTTGTGGAGTGTTCGGACATGTCAATTATCGACTTATCTTGCATTCCTGTAAGAATTCTGAAAACTCCTTGGATGTGTATTCTCCCTCGTTATCTATGCGTAGGCATTGTATTTTTCGGCCTACTTCTTTTTCCACCTTATCTTTGAACTCTATAAATTTAGTAAGTGCCTCTGATTTTTCTTTCATAAAATCAATCCAGACGTACCTTGAAAAATCATCGATGTATTGGCAGCCACTAACAGAAGGTTGCTTTATCTTGCCGAACACGTCTGAATAAATTAGCTGGAAAGGCTCCTTAGCTCTAAACTTTGACTCCTTGTACGGCAGCTGGTGAGCTTTCCCATATTGGCACCTGGCACATACTGTGTCTTCTTGAATGTCTAATTGGGGAAGACCTTTGAGCATAGACTTTTTCATCATTACCTTTAACTTGAGATAACTCACGTGCCCAAGCTTTGCATGCCACAAGTCAGCTGTTTCATTCTTTCGTGTCTTGTCCACATATGCAGTCTGAGCGGACATAACGTGGACTGACTCCATACGCTTCCCTTCCATTATTGGTGTACTTGTTGGCTTTAAGTTTGGATATACTTTCACATTATTTGGACCAAACACGACATAATTTCCTGAGGCAGTGAGCTGTGAAACCGATAGTAAATTTTTTTTCATACCTGGCACATGGAATACGTTTTGCAGCTCGATTTGGTGTGGGCTAAACAGTGGCACAATAGTTGTTTGGCCGATGTGAGTAATAGGTAACCTTGAATTATTTGCAGTTACCACAACTCGTTCTCCTTTGTATGTTGAGGTATTAGTCAACTTCTCTTTATCTCCAGTCATGTGATTTGGGCATCCAGAATCAACTATCCAATCTTTATTATAGTCAATTAATTTACTCACCGATTCGAGTGAACACTCTTCTTCTGATTCGATGATGCAAGCAGCTGCAAGTTCTTCGCATTCTTCAATAGCAAGTGATGCTTGAAAATCCCACTCTTCTTCACTATTATTCTCTTCTCGTGAGGAGGTTGTCGCGTTGCCTTGGACTTGCTTAAACTGATAGTCTCGGGCAAAGTGACCAGGTTTTCGATAGTTGTAACACTGATTGTTTTGACGACGATACCTATTTTCATTTTTGTCTCTTTCTCGAACATGCTGGGCTCCCCCTTGCCTAAAGTTCCTTCCTTTTTGCTTTGGCCATGTTTCTTGCTTATGAAATTTATTTTCTTCCATGCCTGACTTTGTAACAGCTTTGCTTCTTTTATTAAAGCCTCTTTTATTACTAAAGAGTACTTTCTCGTCATCCTTTATCGAGACTTTAGACATTTGTTTATCTAAAGTCTCTTGATTGGCTAGAATATTTTTCAACTCAGTTAAAGTTGGTTCTTTGCTACATCCACGGGTTGCAGTAACAATTCCGTTGTATTCAGGTCGCAGGCCATGGATGATAATTCTTCTCATACTCGTTTCATAATGACATTTTCTGGATCTAATTTTGAAATTTCATCAGAAAGAGTTTTAACTTTAGAGAAATACTCGGTTACCGACATATTTTGCTGCGAGATTGACAGGAGTTCATTCTCCAATTGTTGGAGCCTAGCATCATTTTTCCTCGCGAACAGCATTGTGAGTGTGTCTCATGCTTCCTTCGGTGTCTTTGCATCCTTGATGCGTTGTAATAAACCATCCTCAATGGTGACTGATAACACGTACATGGCCTTACCGGCTTTGATTTTCCATTTCCTTAGTTCTCCGACATCAGTTGGTGGTGTCGAAGCTTCACCGTTAACAATATCTTATAAATCTTGCCCGAGCATGTAATATTGCATTCGGATGCTCCACATATTGTAATTGTTTTCATTGAGCTTCTCGATATTGCTAGCGGAATTAGAAATATCTGCCATAGTGTTTTGAGAGTGCCCCGCACTTACTTGATTCTTGTTCACTTAATTTCACAGTCCCTGACCGTGTACCGGCAGAATTTTTACGTCTTTACGAACTACGATCCTCGATCGTCTTGGTCCCAGACCAATAATCTTCATAGTCCCAGACTGTCTTTCTCCAATACGCATACTACGATCCTTGACCGCCAAGCTCTGATATCAATTTGTTGGAGTTTGAAGAGTAAAAAAAATAACTCTTTTATTATAAAATTAAGACAAATATACACTAGACACTTACACTCTTTTAATATGCATTCACTAACACTCTAGTGTTTCTCACATAATACTCTTACACACTCACAACTTCACGTCACTCACAACACTTTATCACTTACTCTCTTTTTCAATTGCTCATACTTTCTTACTCCATTTTACACCATTACACCCCTTAGCTATTTATAGGTTTTTAGGTTGGTGGCTTACAATATTCTAGATAGTTGGTTAAAAAATGAAGAAAACTCTAGAATATTGAAGAAGAAAAAAATAAAGAAAAACCTAGAGAAATAATAAAATTTTGAGAGAATTCTAGATGAGAGAATTCTAGAAGAGTTGCTGACTTTAACAGCGAATGCTGCTCCTAGGTGGGTATGTAAAACCATAATTTGTGGCATTTCCCTATACTATTTATGTTTGATCTTTGAAGAAATTAAATACTTCCTGTTTATAATTTGGCACTAGGGAAGGTGCTTGCGTATTGCAGTTGAAGTGCTGACTGAACAAGCAACTTTTTTTTTTTTTTTTTTTTTTTGTATAATTTAAATTTTAGATAAAAGGGATTAGAATTTCGTTTTTTTAGCAGGAAATGCTCACAAACTATCGTTTAATCAAGTTTAAATGTTCAACTGTGCCAAAAGAAACGCTTTGTCTTTAATCAAAGTTACAAGAGTACTAAGTTTGAGTATGCAATTAGAGGTGCCCGTGGGTTGGTCGGGTTTAGATATGATATCAACATTGTATTTGTTTGCTGAAGTCTGGTTCGATAATTTAGGTCTAAAATTTTATTTAGATTTGTCCATATTTGTAGATGATAGAAGGTTTACCCATATTATTTTTTTAAAAAAATTAAAAAATATGTTATTTTTTATTAAGTTTTAAAATATAAATAACTTAATATATTTGTTAATGTTCACATTATAATATTATATATATTTATTTTTTATATGTTATAAATATAAAATAATATATATTGTATAATTCAAAATAAATAGAGCATTCGAGTTTTGAATGTTGAAGTTAAAAGTCTAACATGTTTTCTAAATAGATTTATTTTTTTTGTTCAAATTTATTTTTTGAATTTAATATTTTTTGCCTAAACTTTGTCAATATTAAACCAACATTCGAATTTAAGTACTTAATCGGATAACCGACCCTGTTGTATCTTTATGCAATACACCTTAAGATAATCTGAATGTATAAAAAGAGATTGGCACATATTTATATTTGGTTTTTGCCCAAGTTTTCAGTTACAACCAAGTAAGCCTGGTGCTAAATGTCACGGACTTAGAACTTTAGCCCTGGGCGAACCGTGCGGTCTTAGGCTGGAAGTCGCTTCCCTGGATGCCTAAGTCCACCAGTTAACACTCAAGAAAGGCACTGGTAACTAAAAGTTAATAGGGCTAAGCAAAAAAACTGAATAATAGAGAGTAGAGAAGAATGTTCTTGTATATTACTCAAATGAGTTGAATGATACAAATGAGGCTGGGGGAGGCCTCTATTTATAGTTGAGTCCCCCTTACATCAACGGTTCAGATTTAAACAAATGAACAGCTAAGATTACATTATCTAGAGGCCTAAAAAAATTTAAACTCTATCTCTTAGAGTTCTAGATAAGCTGGAACTGTTGGGCAATAACTATATTTTACTGCTTCTAGAACTTTCAGGTAGGCCTTCTAGAATGCTCCAGGAATTGGGCCTATTCTGGTGGGTCAAGATGCTCTTTGTAACTTAGATCCTGGGCCTGGACCTGTTGTGTGCATAACGAATTGGGCCTGGACCTGTTGTGTGCATAACGGACCCGAGCGGGATTGTGCGGGCCGTGACATTCTCCCTTACCTGTTCCAGCGACGCCCTCGTCGCGTCCTCTGCATGGAACTGCTCAATCTTATCCTGGAACTGCCACAATGCCTCGGCTGGTTCCCAACTTCCTCACTGTTGGGTGGTCATTCCACTGGACAAAATACTCATGCCTTGGCCTGTAGTTCTTTCGCCGTACCACTCGATCTACAAGTATACACTGTATATCTTTGTCTCAGGAAGACTTCACTCCTAGCTTCGGCCAGTCTCGCTGCGTTGCACTCACATAGTGCCTGAGATATAACTCCCGTAAAGCATTCCCTCTCTCGGCCTGCCAATCTGTTTGGGGATGCACACTGGTGGAAAAGTTCAAGTCTAACCCCAGTAGCTTGAACAACTCAGCCCACACCACTACCATAGTGCTCCCAAACTCATCCGCCTTAGGCAAACCTGCAATAAAATCAATGGAGTCGCTCTCACCTTGGGCTCCGGTATGGACAATGGCTGTAAGAGTCTAGCTGGTGTCTTAAGCTCAACCTTGTCTTGTTGGCACACTAGACAAGTTTCCACATTGGCCTCAACATCTTCCTGCATGTGTGGCCAATAATAACGCTCCTCTAACAGGGCTCTCTCCTGGACCGTGCAGCAAAATTCTGTCTCATCGAGCTTTTGACTCTCTAACATTACTGTTTGTCCATCTTGCATCAGCACTTCTCCGCTAGCAAAGTCTGATGCATCATTTTTATCCACCCCTCTCTTGGGTGGCTGCCCCTCGGGCAACTCGACAGACATCACATCACTAAAGGACTATAGCACCTCTAGTACCTCCAGGAGGGTCTCATCCATGAGCTCCTAAAGCTCATCAAACTTTAGGGCAGCCAAGTAGGTGACTTCATCTCTGCGCACACCTTTGGCTAACTGGATTGCGGACAACACCTTGGCTCCAACACCTGTTTCTCGATTCACTTGCACAACACATTGGCATCGGGCATCCAAGATACAAATGCGATCGACAAAAGGCACAAGGAGAGCATTAATCCGGTCAAGAAAATTTAAGCCAAGAACAAACTCATAATCATCTAATGGGATTACCTCAATAGTTTCCTTGCCCTTCCAGTCTCCAGGTTATAGCTCCACTTCTTTTACCACACCCATGGTTGGGACCTCCTTTGAGTTAACAGTCTTGATCCAACTGGCTGTCCTCTCAACCTTGAGACCAAGTTTCTAAGCAGCCTCCTCGGACATGAATAAATGTGATGCTCCTGTGTCAACTAGAGCACTCATTTTCTAGCCTGCAATGGTGATGTTTGCAAACATCAGTCCCTTCTGCTTTCGGCCCCTCCTGGCCTTGACAAAACTCATAATTGAACCAAGCTTCAGGGTCTCCTTCTCTGGCTCATCATCCTCCCTGTTGATGACAGAAAGCTTGGCTCATTTTGGGCAGTCTCGCATTCGATGCGGACCGTCACATAGGAAGCACTGCAATGGCTCCCTGTCCTTCTTCTTTTCTGACTGCTTGTTGGATTTTCATTTCCCTGTCGGTGGCTTCCCATCACCATTCTTAGACTGTCGATCCTTATCTCCCCCATCGTTGCCCTTGCCCTTGGGTTTGGGCTTGGAAGACTCGAACTTGTTCGGCTTCTTAGAACTGAGGTCGAGTAAGGACTCAGCTGTGGCCATGGCTTTGGTTAGATCCTGGACACTTCTCCGCTGCAACTCTTGCTTTGCCCAAGGTTTTAGTCCATCCAAGAATGAGAAGAATGCCTTCTTCTCCCCGAGATCAGAAATCTGGAGCATGAGTTCACTGAATTCCCGCACATACTCCCGAACTGATCCTTGTTGCGTAAGCCGTCGCAACTTGGCACGCGCCTTGTCCTCGACATATTCTGGGTAAAACTGCTGCCTGAATTCACTTTGGAACTCCTCCCAGGTTCCAATGACAGAGCAACCACGCCTCTCATCGCTGCACCTACGACACCACCATAAAAGAGCAACATCAGTAAAATACATGAAAGCAGTGTTTACCTTAGTGGCATCATCATCAATGCCCATTGCACGGAAGTACTGCTCCGTCCCCCACAAGAAGTTATCAACATCCTTCGCCGACCTGGTTCCCTTGAACTCCTTTGGCTTAGGAATCTCCCTCTTGTGCTTGGGTGTCACAGCTAGCACGCCACCCCCTATGGCTGCTTTGCATGAAGTGAGCTCTCCCTTGAGCTCCTCCATCTAATTTCGCATAGCCACCATCATGGCCTCTAGAGCATCATTCTTCTGAGTCAGCATGTCTATTGCCTCATTGAGATCCCCCTGCAACCTGTCCTTGAGCTCCTCCCCCGCGGAGTCTAGCTCTTCGATGCGGCCCTCAACGATCTCCAGGTTCTCCCACATGTCTCCAACGTTCACCTCGAGCTTGGCCACCCTGTCATCCGTGGACTATAGAACATCTCTCGAACTGGCTTTCTTGGCTCTCTCACGAGTCTCTGGGATCTCCTGTGTCTGGTTTTCTGTCTGAGACGTCATCCCTACGATCAATACCTTTCACGAACCACGAGCTCTGATACCAACTGTCACGGGCTCGAAACTTTAGCCCTGCGAACCGTGCGGCCTTAGGCTAGAAGTCACTTTCTTGAATGCCTAAGTCAGCATGTTAACACTCCAGAGCTAAGCAGAAAAACTAAATAAGAGAGAGTAGAGAAGAATGCTCTTGTATATTGCTCAAATGAGTTGAATGATATAAATGAGGCTGGGGGAGACCTCTATTTATAGTTGAGTCCTCTTACATCAACGGTTCAGATTTAAACAAATAAACGGCTAAGATTTCATTATCTAGAGGCTTAAAGGAATTTAAACTCTATCTCTTAGAGTTATAAATAAGCTGGAACTGTTGAGCAGTAACTATATTTTATTGCTTTTAGAACCTCTAGATAAAATCTAACTTCCAGAGCCTTCTAGAATGTTACAGGAATTGAGCTTATTCTGGTGGATCAAGATGGTCTTTGTAACTTAGATCCTGACCTCGACCTATTGTGTGTATAACGAACTGGGCTTGGATTTATTGTGTGCGTAACAGATCTGAACGGGATCGCGCGGGCCGTGACACTAAACACGAAGCCGAAGAAAGAATTTCATGATTCATTTCAATGCAGTGCCATATATCGGACGGTTAAAATCATTCTGGTTTTGTGAGCCGACTTGGAAGGCAAGAAAGGAACTATGTGAAATAAATAAGTTTAAGAACAAGAAAACGAAATGAATAACTCCAAAAGAAGTTTTGATGATCCATCATAAAAAGGGGAAAATATGGCAATGTTGATGAAAAGAATTGCAAACTTGACCAAAACCACAGCAAAACCTTTCGCTCCTTTTTCTTCCAAAAAATTAGTATTTTGCCGTTCTTCTACTTCAGCAAAAACCGACGTCCTCGCGGGCACTGCCTCTGATGTCGCCGACATCTCTGGAGAAGGCGATCTGGTCTACTCAGACCCACCTGTATCAACCACCGTCAAGCCCCTTTTGCCCAACCTCCTTCAACCGCGTGTCGTCATCTATGATGGGGTCTGCCATCTTTGCCACCGAGGTTTTTCTTTTTCTATTTTCCCTCTTATACTTTTCACTTTCTTTGATGAAAATTGAATATTTTCAGTGGTTGGGTTTTGTTACCGTCAAGTCTTTTCTTTTTTTGTTGTTGTCATTTTAAAGGGGTGAAGTCGGTGATTAAAGCGGATAAATACAGGAAGATCAAGTTCTGCTGCGTGCAGTCAAAGGCTGCTGAACCATACTTGAGAGTTTGCGGTGTTGATCGAGAGGATGTTCTTCGTCGTTTTGTTTTCATTGAAGGCCTTGGTGTTTACCATCAAGGTTCCACTGGTTAGTTCTCTGACCATTTATTTTCTTCCAGATTAATGGCTTTCTCTTTGCAATCTTTTATTTCACATAAAAATATGTTATTCCCTGGTTTTATTGTTTTCTTCTGTGGATTTTGTGGTGGGTTTGACTTGGAAATTGGTATTCAATGCCTTTTCAAAAGTTCTTTGGTTGTATTCCTCCTGTAGATTATATGCCATTCAGAGAGATTATTATCTGAAACTTTGAAAATTATTTTGCATTTACTTATAAGAATGTCTTTGCAGCCTAGAAAACAATAGCTTGCTGTTATCTGCTCCTAACAAAGAGTTAGAGTGGAACTCTGTATGTTTTGGCAAATTCAGTTTAAATAAAACTTATGGCTTTGCAAAAAAAAAAAAAAAAAAAAAAAAACCAATAGCTTGCTATTTCTATGTGGAACAATACTTTGCCATCAAAAATGGCAGTTGAAATTTTATAGAATTTAAAATTTCTGGCATTACTTTACTACAGATTGCTGTGACTGGATTGTGTATTTACTATGCTTTTATCTGCGTAAACTTGCATCGACCAGTTAGCAGACATTATATAGCAGGCGAGGGCTATTATTTTAGTTAAAAAGGCTGGACTTGAATTCCAGAAAGCCACTTCTGATAACTGCGAAAAATAGATTGATGACAAGGTGATATCTTGTAAGGGTATTATTGTTCCATATAGACTAGAGAAACTACAAATGGGTTTTAGGCTACTAAAGATTTTCTGTTACTAATGTCTAATGCGACACATTTAAACTTTAAACATTGAAATTGAACAATATTTCCAAGGAATAGCATTTAAATGTCTGCTGAAGTTTAATTTCTTGATGGTTACCAAATTGAGAATTTTATTAGTTGCTCGCTCTGTCTCTCTATTTTGCTGCATTCCCTTTGAAATTGAACATTTAGCTATAATTGGTTCTGCAGCTGCATTGAGAGTGCTGTCATACTTGCCACTTCCCTACTCAGCTTTAAGTGCATTCTTGATAGTTCCAACTCCATTGAGGGATGCAGTTTATGATTATGTTGCCAAGCGGCGTTATGACTGGTTTGGAAAGAGTGAAGACTGCTTAGTTTTGCAAGAGAACGAGCTCTTGGAGCGTTTTATTGATAGGGAAGAAATTATGGATCGTAATCGATCGAATTTGTAACTCTAATTCCCTTCAATACAATTTGACAATTTTACTTTTTAACACATGTATTTGTTTACCTATTTCTCAATTGGATGTAAAATGTATAGCAATAAATGTTGCAAGTAATCTAAGAGTATTTCCACCTGTTTGCAATAGATTGCGAAGCTTTATTTCTTTCCAAGTGATCCAAATATTTTCTTAGTCTCCCATAGTTGATTTTTGCTACAAGCAGTCTTTACCAGGAAAAAGAAAATGATGAAAGGGCCAACAGTCGTGTGGTATGTTGGTAGAATGTTGAACTTTTAATTCTAGTGATCAGTTATCAAACTTTGATAATCTCAAATAAAAAAATAATAATAATAAAAAAAAGATGAAAGGTTTTGGAGGGAGGGAGGAAATGAATGAAACAAATTAACAGAAGTGCCCAAATCTGACCAATCTGAGCAGTAAAAAGACTTTTAAAACATGGAGAACCCTCGCAAAGATTGTGTGAAACCATAGCCCGAGGAGAACAGCCCTATAAAAGGCAAATGCCCATTATGGATGACCAACAAATCTACACAATACCATATTGTTAAAGTTGAAGTGTTGAGCACTGTTTCCACTACAATGCACCCATAATTTCATCTTCAACTCAAATATTATTCTTAGTTTCAACGAAAATTACAGGGCTAATTCCTACAAGGAGACTCGGTCATGGTATTCTTTACTAGAAGGTGAAAGAATTGTTGTTTCTGCTCACTGCTCTCCAATTTTAAGCTCGAAAGTTCCTTCAACGTAGCTGCAGGTGTTTTGGCTTTCTCTAAACCGCAGTATGTGTGGGATTTGGTCCTAGCTTTGCCTATACATTTTGTATGCTTCGATCATCTTCCTATTAGGCCCATTTGACTTGAAATGTAACAACTAATAACTTATCCATAAGACAAAATTACTCCATGATATTATTGACAGTTTTAAGCAGATTTGCTTAAAATGGTTTTTCCATTTAAGTTTTCAACTGCTTGCTTTTAAGTCAGTTTTTTTTTTTTGTTTTCAATAAACCTTAGTTCCATCATTTATCATTATTACAAGAAAATGTCACCCAAAACGTTCAAACGATTAGCTGGCCGTGCAATTATCTCCTGTTTCAGCTCAAGCAGTGATCACAAGCTTTTACCATTAACGAGTTCTGTAAGCTAGAGAGAGAGAGAGAGAGAGCAAAAGGGGTATAAAGTTAAAACTAAATTGCAAGGCCCATCCAGTTAAGGAAAGCCCTTCAAAAATTGGAGTATGCCGCTATCTGCGGCGTGCACACGGTATTCTTTAGTAAAAGGCGAAAGAATAGTTCGCTCTGTGCTCACCGCGCGGCTGCTTGTTTTAATACGAGATGCACCCGGACATTTAATAGTGGTCTAGGTGTATTACCTTTACTCGCCTAAGTAATGTGGGATTGGTCCTAGCTACCTCTCCTCTCATCCTCCATCTTACGTTTCTGCCTTCTGTATCTGATGTGAGCAATGATAGAGCAACATGTTTGTTTCATATTTAATCCAAAGAACCATTTCAGTTCTCTGAACACCAAAGAGATGAAGGGCAAGAAGAGGGTGAATTTGACACTTCAAGAATTCATGGTGGAAGAAAATAACATAATTGATGGCATGGCACTGCATTTTGGCTATGGAGCTGATTGGGCGAAATAACTTGTGATTGGATGAGCTATATTTTCCTTCTTGTAAATTACTCCGGCTTGTATCAAATAAAGTCAATTATTGAACCATTTAAGTAACTCATGTCAATCATAATCTCTCCGGTTCAGCATGGAAATGAAAACTCGCTTCTTTGTTTCACATGACAATATGCCATGTTTTCCCTTTTCTTGTTTCTAGTAAAAGAAAACTTTTCACCTCATGAAATTTTAATCTGAACTGGAATTTATACTTCGGTTAAGATATCTCAACGAATTTCGGTCTCTCTCATATATGCTTATTCAGTAACTGGAACAAACATTGTCTTAACTTTTTCTTTGGATTTGTGGGGGAAAACATGAGGTTATAATTGGTTTTCATTGTTTACTCCAACAATAATGCAGTTCAGAGCAGATTTTATGCGACAGATAACGGGGATGAAATTGTTTCGTATTCAAATTTGTGAAGCAGAGACAATGAGATAACACCCACAACAATTTCTATTTCAAATCAACAGCTTAAAATTGCAAAATTGTCTATGGATCATATTCTCATCATGAATGTCTGATACAAAGCTTCCTCCAAAACTAGTATCATAACAAAATCTGCTCAGACGTGAAATCACAAATCACACTGACTTCTCAGTCTCCAAAGGAAGCAGAGTAAAAATAAAAGCCTTTTCAATACCTGAACTACCTCTTACAACATACATCAAAAATGTTACTAAATTACATTCCCGATATAAGGAGGCTTTTCGCTTTTACGTTAATTGGAGCCAGTCCATTCTTTCCAGTCCTTGTCTACATGATCCTCAGCCCATTTGACAGCGGCACGTGCAGCTTGCGGTCCTCCAGGCAACCCCCGCTCATTTAGAGTATCAGCCATGTCAATGAAAGGTATGACCAAGAGCGTCCCAGGACCACCATATTCAGTATGTAAGAAAGTACTGAATATCTGTTTAGAATAATCAGAAGCAACATAGTTGAGTGCTTGTGTAATTAGATAGATCACCACAATCCACAATATAAAAATGTATATCAGCAGAAACATGACTCAAACATCTAAAGCCCCAGAGCATGCTCAGGAAAAAGAGGCTTATTATAGACAATATGGCAGCGGATTCAAAGATAAATGAAATGTTTATTGAATCATTGCATACCAATTAGAAGTACTGCTTTAGTATATTGTGCTTTGCCATTAAGAACAAAAAGGTTTTGTCTTCCTTTTTTTCTTCCAACAATCAGACTCAGAAGAAGCAGCAAAGACATACAGGAGCCATGTTCATTCATTCATTCTATATTCCTCCTTCATGAATAAGCTATTCAATTTGTTTAAACTCTTCTGACTACATTCCTAGGTTTTCTATTTAAGCAGATGTCTACGTGAATAAATGACATGCAATTATCTCTATTTTAACGAATTCTGCTCAATGAATGACAAACAGCACAGAGGTTACTACTGCTCTGACCCTTGTACGAACAAAGTCCATAAGTCCCTTCTCTGTCCATGGGCATTCCTAGAATGTGCTATCCTAAGGTGATTGTAAGTAAGTTTAGGATTGAATAGAATAGTGACCATTAGATTCATTCAAATTATCAAGCTTTCTGGCTGTTCTTTGATACATACAAACATGAGGTGAACTGGCATTATGCATGTAATATAGTTCTTTTGGTTTCTCGTGATCCAATATACACCAAATAGTTCAGAACATGCATACTGTAGTAGGATCCATATGAAACAAGGTGTTTTCTCGATGCATATCGGCCGCTGTTAGAATTAACTGCCTGTTTTTTTTTTTTTTTTTTTTGGACAATGGATTACCTATGACTGCGTGTATTCTAGATGATCCAAGCGTTATTACCATACTGGCTATGAGACTAATGAATATGAGAAGAAAGGTCAAAACATTGTGATGATGCTCAGCTTATATGCCCACCATTTCTACTAAAATGTCAGGTTTTTCTGAAGCTGAAATGACGTTTTTGTTTTCCAAGACAACCACAGAATTAGACCAATTAGAACTAATATAAACAGGCTCTGGAAAACCAAGCCTTTCTCATTCAGTATCCTCTCATTTGAAGTTCAAACTTTCTGATAAAATTGTTGTTTTAGTTTATTTAGCAAGTGGTCTTCGTGAAAATTATGGCCTTCGAGTTTATGAATGAGATATTCTATTCTGAAATAAGATAAATCCAATCAACCAGGAATCTTCAATTTTCAATCAAACAACAATCATACGCCCCAGCAACCATCAAAATAAGCAGAAATTTTTCTAACAAAACTGAAAGACAACTACCTCAGTGCAGATTCCTACAACTTCTTCAACCGAGCCTCCATAAATATCCTTCTTGGACAATTTCTTGAGCAGATGCGACCTAAACTTATCCGTTTCCTGAACCCCAAAGAAAAACCAAACCCAAGAAGTGAATTTTCCGTCAACATAATTCATACCCAAAGATATTTGGAGGCATATAGATGTGAGAGGAAGAAAAGGGAACTTACAGCATCAGCGAATTCGGGAATTGGGTCAGGGAATTTGTACTCAGCAGCTTTGCAAATGAAGGTGGTGGATGAGAAAGAGAGCAAAAACGGTGTTGGGTTTTTGCTAGTTAAAGAGTAAGTGAAGGAGTTTTTTAATGCAAAGGAAAGTGAATGGCGACTAAATGAAGATGATGATGATGATGAAGAAGAAGAAGAAGAAGAAGAAGAAGAAGAAGAAGAAGAAGAAGAAGAAGAAGAAGAAGAGTTAGTGAGGAAGGAAAGGAGGGGAGTGAGGGAAGAAGAACAGGAGGGAAGTGAGACAAGCGTGGAAGAGAGAAGAGCTTTGCTCCATGAACCCATCTCTTTTTGCCTCCCTTATCTTCTATTGTTCTTCTTCTTTTAATCTTTTTGGGGTTTAACGTTTATACTAAAAACCCCCATCTTTTTTTTTTTCCCCCTTGTACCTAAAACATAAATGAAAAAATATATATAAAACTACTGGCTCTTCGATTCAATAAATTCGGTTGGTATTGAATCAATCTTGTGCAAAGATTTTTTGATTCGAGTCTGATTGATTTTGTCCGAATCATTATTTAAATAATAAACAAATTTTATTTTAATTTAATTATAAAAATAATTTTTAAATTTTTTTAAATATTATTTAAACAATAAATTAGGCCGAATCTAAATAAAAAAATTAAAAAAAATTTGAATCGTTGTCTGACCTATAAGCATATCCAAGTGGTACTACTAGTATCTTTTTAAATTGAAATACATTTTTTAGAATTAATTAAATACATTTAATAATAGTACTGATTTTGAATAAAATAATCTATCAAAAAATATGGTTTGGTCTTTAACTCCGGTCCTCGCTTTAATTGGTTTATTTATGCAATTGATTCAAAAAAAAAAAAAACTCCTATTGACTCATACGAATTTATGAAGAAAAAAAAAGTTTAAAATTTTATTGACATGGATCAATTAAACAAATTTTTAAAATAAATTTTTTAATTAGACCTAATTTAATATTGCATATTAATTATTGCTTCTTTTATAGTTTTGATTTTCACTAGAGAAAATTATTTACAAAAAAAAATTGTAAGCTTATTTTTTTTTTTGTGTTTTTTAAATGATAATTAATATTTTTAATTCTTATATCTTAATTTTTAGTTTATGCAATTATGTAAAATATTTATATACTTTATAATTTTATCTATAATTTAAAAATATTTTTATTAATCCAACATTGATACGAATGATCTAGTGATTGAATCATTTAAACTTTTTTTCATGTTAGTATTTGTCTAAAATTTAACAAGAATATAATATTTTATTTTTATTAAATTAAAAAATTAAAAAAACAATGTGATAAGGAAGAAAAATGTAAAATATTTTATCTAATATTATGTTTGTAACAAATTAAAAATAAAAAATGATATGACAAAAAATAATAATATGAAAAAATTAAAAAAATGACATGGATATGCCAAATTTGATGTTGGATGGTCAAATTTTATCTTTGATTATTCTTATTAACCGATGCCATCATCATTCAGTCACCAAAGATTTGGATAATAGAAGAAAGATCAAAGGAAAAAAAAAAATTAAGTTTTAGTTTTTTATAAAATAAAAATTGTGTTAAATTTAAAATTTTTGATGTTTTTTATAAATTAATTAATTAATATTAATTATCAAAATAAAATATTTGAAGGAATGTATATACATATATATTTTAAATTTCATTTTTAAATCATTCAAAATCAAAGTTGAATAAAAACTTTTAATTAAAAATAAAAATTCAATATTGAGTTAACAAATTTCTTAATCCATTTAGTTTATCATGCAAAACGACTTGCCGTTTAGCAACGGGGATTCTACACTTGGAAAGAAAAGGAGCGTGAGGAATAAAGAAAAGCGCAAAATAGCGTGAATTAGGAGAGGAGGGCTGGAGGAGTTTTTATCTGCTTTAAACCCTAAACCCTCCTTCTGCCACTTGAACCCAAACAGAAAATAGAAGAAAGCTCATCTCAACAGAGGCAATGATTTTATGTCGTTCAACTTCAATGCTCCATTTCTACAGTTTAACTACCACCCAAAAACTGCTCTCTCATTTCTTCCACTCCTCTTTTCTCTCTACTTCTCCGCCATCTCCTCGAATCCGTTCAATTTGGCTCAATCAGTCCTACAGGCGCCGAACCAGGGCCTTCAGTAGCGCCGCTAGTGCTGTCTCTGACCCAAAGAAAACTGGGAAGGATACTTTCTTTGCTGAAGAGACTGTTTCCTGGAAGTCTCTAGGCTTATCTGATCGGATCTCTCAAGCTCTCTCTAATGCCGGTTTCGACAGACCCTCCCTCGTTCAGGTGCTTTCCCTTCTTCTTTGGATGAATTCATATGCTTTCCTTGTAATTTAAGCTCCATTTCTCACTACTTTTGCTACTCAACCTTTTCTTTTCCGGTTTTGGAAGTAAAAATTCAGAGAGTGGGACTTGGATACATAATACAAAAATAAATAATGTTTTTTAGTAATTAATAATTATAATTGTAGGAGTAATACTTTTTGAAGAACAAAAGGCATGATATTTACTTTAGAATTGGCGTGGCTCTTTACTCATTTGTTAATGTTTAATCAATTATGAATATGTTTCTGTCATTTAATACTACCAACAAACAAAGAGCAAAATCAGCAAGGAATAGAACAAATTTATTTTACCTATTTTTAATTATTCAAAATATATTACCAAAAGCAACAAGCAAATGCATATATCAATTAGTACCCACTATTTTGGACTCAAGATGGAATTTTAGTTAATTGAGGCCAATAGTTAGTTTATCACCCTTGATTTCTTTTTTATTCTTCCATTATGCGTTCTTTCGATTAATGGGTTTTTGGTGTTTATTGAAAAAATTTCTCTTATGCATTATAGGCTGCCTGCGTGCCATCTATACTCTCTGGAAAAGATGTGGTAATTGCGGCAGAAACTGGTAGTGGTAAAACACATAGTTATCTAGTCCCCTTGATTGATAAGCTCTGTAGTGCTCAGCATGATGGGGATAATGATGCGGAGCAAGTGACTGCTTCTTCGCGTAGCTTTTCTGTTGTTCTTTGCCCAAATGTATTGCTTTGCGAACAAGTGGTTCGAATGGCTAATGGTATTACAAGCGATAATGGTGAACCACTTGTCAGAGTTGCAGCGGTGTGTGGTCGACAGGTATTTTTGTGAACAGCCACATATATCTCTTTGGCATTGTTAGCATTCATGGTTTTCTATGTTATTGGAACTTGGAAGGGTGCTTTTGAATTTTGTCAGATGCATGTATATATTTTGCATGGTTCTTTTTATATTGATAAAATCTGGTTGTCATAAATAAGATCCTTGACTACAGGGGTGGCCAGTGAATGAACCAGATATTATTGTGTCAACACCAGTTGCTCTTCTGAACAATATAGACCCCAAAAAAAATCATCGTTTGGATTTCATTCGTGGTGTAAAGTATGTGGTATGTTTTCTTACCCATGACTTTATATTCTTTTTGGTTATTTGAGAAGCTACAAGGCTTTTTTTTTTTTTTAATTTTTTTATTTACAATAATTGGCAGGTTTTTGACGAAGCAGATATGCTTCTTTGTGGGGGCTTTCAAAATCATGTTATCCGTCTTATACACATGCTCCGTTTTGATGAAAAGCTATTGTCTCGGATGAATAAATCTGGATCTGAGAACCCTGTAGAACTGAATTCCGATTCTTTGTCACACTTTGACTTTGAGGGTGAGGAAGACATACAAAATGAATCCATCTCTGAAGCTGAGGAAATGTCTGAGGATGATGTTGATGCTGCGGACTTGGCGGAAGAAACTAAAACTTGGCATGTCAAGAAAAAGGACTGGAGGAGAGTGAGAAAAATTTATGAACGCAGTAAGCAGTACATATTTGTTGCTGCCACCCTTCCAGTTAACGGAAAGAAAACTGCTGGTGCAGTGTTGAAAAAGATGTTTCCAGATGCCAACTGGGTTAGTGGAAACTACCTCCATCAACACAATCCTAGGTGCCAAATTCTTATACTATTTCTTCTTTTTTTTCCTGTCTTCCATGGATAAATGGTGGTGCATTTAGTTCTGGTTATTCAAATTGTTTAGAGGCAAAGGTGTGGGAAATGTATGCTGAAACAGTTAAGTCTTACTGAATTTATCAGGTTAGATGTGGTGTGCTTGCTTCTGTTTCTTATAATAAAGGTTCAAGAAAGAACTTGTTAATTTGTCTGTTTTGAGAAAAAAATGCTGAACCAGTTAATGCTTGAGGATCCAATATCTTGATGGTTTGATATGTGGCATAACAGCTAGCCCTACAGAATCCAACCTCTTCATGGTTGGTCTGTCCTGTGGCGTAAATTTCAGCTCCCATACACCTCTGAGTTATCATGTATCTGCCCTGTGTAACAAATCATCCTTTTCAATCCCTTAAGTTCCGTCGATTTCAATGCTAATATTTGGCTTTGTTGGTAATTTTTGTTTGTTTTCCAATTTCAGATTGAAGGAGAAATGGATTGAAGTCACAACTGACACTCAGGTTGATGCACTAATAGAGGCTGTAAAGCAATTTAACTCAAAAGCATTGGATCATGGTGCTGGTGTTAGCCGAACCATGGTGTTTGGTAACACTGTTGAAGCTGTTGAAGCAGTGGCTAATATACTGCAGAGAGCTGGGATTGAGTGTTACCGTTACCATAAGGACCTCTCTTTGGAAGAACGTGCGGAGACCTTAGATGATTTCCGAGAGAAAGGTGGAATTTTTGTGAGCACAGATGCTGCTGCTCGTGGTGTTGACATTCCAAATGTTTCACATGTCATCCAGGTGCTTCATTTTTACTAAATCAATTTATAGTGGCAAAAATATGCTCATGATAAATGGATAATCTTTCAACATGTGGCTCATTCTATATTTAAGAGAATCAAGACTCGGGAATAAACTGTGTAAGAATAATAGTTAAAGTGACTGGAGAATAATTTACTAAGGCTTTGTTTGGTAGGGAGGATGGAAAATCTTTTTATAGTAGTTGGGATTCATTACCACATTTGCTATTTTATAGCTGAACTTGTGGATTAAAGTTTTTCCTTCCTTTCTCCTTTCCACCCTTTCTACCAAACTGGTTGTAAAGCTAAGTAGCTAAGTAGCTAATAACTGATATAGGTTATAAAGAAAAAATCGACAAAAATGTTCACTTTTGTATATGTATTGTCATTTCTCCATAAAAAAAGGAATTTGTAGATGATAACACCATTATTAAGTTTTGGTTTACAAAAGCAGGTTCCTAGATTGAGTGATCTGGCTGCAATCCTGACTTTGGCAACTTTCTTTTTCCAAGTTTGTTCTCACTATACTTGCACACATATTCTTTGCTGGTTAGATTTTCTGAACCAGATAATGCCACCAAAAATCCAAATGTAAATAGACATACATGTATGTCACATGAGCATAAGCAATGCAAGAAATATAAATTTTGAAGCAGTCTGGTACAATGGAAGATGAGGAAGAAAAAAGCATCCATATTTCTTCATACCTCTGAGGAATAATATAGACCATGAGAAAAGTCATTCCAGTTAGAAGAGAAGTAGTTATATAAATATTGCTAGGGAATAATCTATCTGAGTCAAGTGTCTACAGTCTTGAACTCTCTTGATGCATAACACATTGTAAACTCTTCCTGTTGCTGTTGGTTGACCACTGAGCTCTGATATTATTACAAGTTTATGACTAGCAAATAATTCTAAATTATTTATGGGAGCTAATCATCTGAAATATTGTGTTCTTTCAGGCAGACTTTGCCACTTCTGCTGTAGATTTCTTGCATAGGGTTGGTCGCACAGCACGGGCTGGTCAATTTGGAGTTGTTACTAGCCTCTACACTGAATCCAACCAAGATCTTGTTAATGCAATTCGTACAGCTGCGAAGCTGGGTCAGCCTGTGGTAATTCAAAAAGCTTGCAGTTTCAGTTTAAGCTAAATTGACAGTTCTACACTCCTTAATCCCAGATGAAGGAGATAATAATCCTCCTCTGCTTCCCCCTCCAGTATTCTCTTTCCTTTTTTTTTTTCCCCTGAATAAATGCCTAAGGCAGTGATTAATGATTAGGAAGTCTTACAGTCTTTAGATTGTTATACAAATAAATTCCATATGCTTGTGTATTCTTGATGAGTTGTACTTTCTTGAGCAATGACTAAAATGTTATTGGTTGGTTACAGGAATCAGCATTTAGCAGGAAAAGGAGTTTCCGGAACAAGCTTAAGAAGAGAGGTAGAGTTTATGTTTGGAATTTAATTACCAAAATTTTATGGTTTCTTTGCTTTGGATAAATACTTACAAAAAATTCCACTTTATATGTTTTGTACTAAATTTCAAAAATTTGATATTATTGTCTTATTTTAGCAGGTTCAAACAAAGCCAAAGATATATCAACTGCTGAATTGATGGTGTAAGAAACATGGTACATAAAGGAGAATAGTTAGCCATTAATCTTTTCAATTATTCTGCTCAGTTCAGTTAGCTTGCAGCATTATCACCTAAGTGAATTATTTTTCCTTCAAGTTATAGCATTAGATATTTGAGTTCACTCATCGTTTTTGTAACTTTTTTTATATTTATTTTCTTTAAGTTTTGTTTTTTTTTTTTTGTATAAAAAAAAATAGATTTTAAAAAAACATATAAATAATGCATTATTTTTTAAAACTTTTTTTTTTGATAAAAATGATATATTAAATAAAAACCATTTAAAAAATATTATTGTAACTAATTTTAACTAGTATACTCGTTAACAGATCCCTAATATAACAACGAAATTCAATCCTAGTTTGTTTTAACCAAAGACGTAAAAACTTTACTAATTCTGGCACAAAAGTATACAGGACAGTGGTATTGGCAATTGGAATCATACAAAAAATTGTTACACCTATTGTAATTACTGCATGTTCAGCTCTTGATTTAATGATTTTTGGAGTCCTGAATATGAGAAATTATTATATAGGTCATTTACACCACGTTAGATCCAAATCCAATCAATAAAACATCATATATTTCTTTCATGTCATATTTATTGTTTATTTTTTTTGTTTTGTTCTGTATTTTTTTTTAAGAAAAGAAAAAAAAAACATATATATAATTTTTTTTTTTTCCGAAATAACTGTGTCTTATATCGGAGTGTAAGTTTGACATGATTGAAAAATCTGATGTGATTTAATTTTATTGATTGGATCCATCGTTTACGTGATGGGAATGAATATACAGCATTAAAGATGGTTCAACTAACCAACGATTTTTTGGTCGAGTGACTAATAAAACATGCAAGACTTAGATTTGAGCCCAAACAACTTCTCTCCATTTCCAAAATATTACAAATGATCAAAAAAATATTGTTCAACTACCATGCTTAATTTCTAGAGGTTTCTGGCATGCAAATCTAGTATGGTAATAGATTCTAAAAAATTAGATATATGACATTATTTGATTTATTTACAATTCGCAGCGAATTCAGATATGAATTTTTAAAAATCTGTTATCCAAATTTGCTTTGAATTTGGTTCGGTTAGTGTACGATATCCGAATCTATTATTCAATTAAATTTTATTTATACGGATAATAGATTCGGATATCCGAATTCTATATCTATTTACATATTTATTTTTATTTTTAATTTTTAAAAATAATTAATTTAATAAATTTGATATTTAGCATATTCAGATATCCAATGGATATTACTCTTTAAATCGAATGCGGATTCAAATAGTAATATTCGGATAATAAACTAAAAAATAAACGGATACGAATAAATTAAGCAGATTCAAATATTTAAAAAATTACAAATTTTTATGCAAATCGGTGAGATTGCTTCGCTCGGATAAATGAAAGATATGTATATGAGAGAGAGAGGGAGATCTCTCGCTCTCTCGCTTTGAATTAGTACACCAGTTGCTAGATTGTAGTTGTAACTTGCAAATTGCAATATAAAATGTAACTTATTGGAATATGGAAGGTCCCAAGGACTCGACTCTTATCTACCAAATACATCATCAAAATCCATAAACACCGCACGGAAATACACACGTTTCTAACGCTGCATGCTCAGGTGTAAGGGTGAGCAAAATCCGACTCGATTCGAAAAAACGGATTAAGAGAAATAAAAATAAAAAATTATTAAGAAGGAAATTGTAAAGACAAAATTACCCTTGATAAAAAAAACCTTCTCCTTCTTTTTTCTCTTATTTTTTAATTTATTTTTTAATTAAAAAATAAAGTTTTCTGAAAATATTTTTTTTTTAATTTTAAAAAATATATTTTTAAAATTTAAAATTATTTATTTATTTTTTTAATTAATTTTTTTTTTAAAAATAACATTATTTTTTCTTTATTTTTTTAAATTTTAAAAAAAATAAATATTAAATATTTAATTTTTTAAATTTATTTTTAATTAAAATTTTTAAAAAATAATATTTTCTTAATGGAGGAGAAAGGAAAAATAGATTTTTTCATTAAGGGTAATTTTGTCTTTACAATATCCTTTATAATAATTTTTAATTGTTTATTTCTCTTTTTCAAATAATTTTTATCTATTATACTATTTGACAATAATTTGGTTATTGACAGCATGTTTTTCAAATTTACCCAATTTTCTTCTCATCTCTTTGCTGTTGTGCCCCCTTCTGTTCCCCCCCTTTTTCTCTTTCTCTTCGGTCTCTATCTCTCTTTTACGAGTAATATGATCCAAAATCATTGAAATTAATAATAATTAAAATGAATTTGGTAAATAATTTTTTTTTTCAATTTTTTTTAATTTATAAAGAAAAATGATATTTATATATGGTATTATGTTAGTTATAAGATGTATTCACGTATCTGTATCTAATTTTTGAATTTTTTTAATTGAGTAAGCAATTTAAATTTCACCATAAGCCTTGAACTCTTGACATTTGCTTACATTTTCATTGATTTTGATTTAGAGAATTGAACAATTTCATTAACCCAAAATTTAGTTTTATCATGCTTAAATATAATTGAAAATTTATAGGATTTGTTTTATCATGCTTAAATATAATTGAAATTTATTTTAACTCGAATAAATTTATTCGACTCGACTCGAATTTCTTTTCACTCGACTCGATTTGCTAAATTTTCAAATTCAGTTCGGTTGACAAAATAGGACTCGTAAACTCGACTAACTCGAATTTTTTTCACTCGATTCGATTCGATTCGACTCGATTCGATCGAACGCTCACCCCTACTCAAGTCTCAAAAGGGGATTGTCTATGAGATGGGATGGATGGAGCTAATTAATTAAGGGCACTTGGGCTTGTTTTCGTGAGTTGTTATGTCAGTATAGCATCTCCCAGTCCCACACATTTCTCTGTTTTCTGATGAACACATTTGCACCTGGCGCATGCAGCAGGTTCCACATGCTCTTGTGCACCTTGCATAATCCTCCACAATCTGCATTAATACACAACCAACTTCATTTTAATCACCAAATTTATTCTTTCAATAGGATATTGTTTTCCAGCTTAAACGAAAATAAAGCTCAGTGATATAACAACTAAACAAAATTGCTTCTAAACAACGAAAAGAAGGGCAGAAATCTCTACCAACAAATGGCAAAAGCCTTCTGTTGGGTCCTTTCACCACTTGGGTATGTTGGATTTGGTTCTCTTCAATCTTGGTTTCTGATGAGACCTGGAAACCACATTATTAAAACTTAAAAGTAATAGCTGAAGCCTGAATGGGTTGATCCTAAAACCAAAAAATACTGCTATCTACGTACCTGAGCTATGCAGAAGAACAAAACCAGAACCAGGACAGTAAGGCGTAACTCCATGAGGTCAGGTGGCAATGCTAACAGCTTTCAGTGACAGATGATGCTGAGGTTTCGAAGCTTGGGATCAATTGCTAGGACAATGGTGCTTGGTTTTTTATAGTCGTTTCTTTCTTGCACAATTACAAAATTCTCATGATTTTTTTTTTTTTGTTGTACATTTGAGATTATCAAGATTTAATCTTTTGTGGTTACAATCAAAAGGTCAGCATTCTACTAATAGATCACATTAGTATTGGCATCACTCATGACTTTTAGTGCATCACTAATTAAGTCATTTTTATAGGGCACTAGAACATGTGATAGATTTTTATATGGTAGTAGTTTCTTTCAACTCATTATGATAGGGAAATGTAAAATTCTTGTTAAGTTGTAGTAATACTTTATAGGTGTATGGAAAAATCTCCAAAAGCTTGTTTTGTTTTGATTTTTTTTTCTTTCATGTATCTACTTAAATGATAAATAAGAAAATTAATTACTCTGAATTATCTAGCCCCTTTTTAATATAAAAAATGAATAATATATTCTGTAAAATTAACATACTGTACAAATTCAAAATCACTACATTTAGTTTTGGTTAAAGAATTTGATGTTATTCACAAGCAGTAAAACTTCAATTGATGTGTTATTTGAGTTAATCAACTTTGTCATTTCCAATTTTTTTTAAGAACAATTTCTATTTTCCGTTTTTCCCATCTCACCATATCCTTGTTTGGGGGATATGTCTGGTACGAGAACCCCATTAAAACTAATGGATTTGCATTCATTTATTAGTTTCTCCATACACACTAGTCTTGACTCTTGATCTTGAGTCGGTTTGAGTTGAGAGTAGAGTTGGCAATTGGGAGGGTTCGGATGGATTCGGGTCGGGTTCATTCAGGTTCGGGTTCAATCGGGTTCGGGTCCGTCTGGGTTCGGACCCAGACGGATTCGGGTTTGTTTTACATCATTTTTATTTTATGTTAGATGTAATTATTTTTACATAATTTAAATATTTACTTTTAAAAATAATTTTATTATTATTTTTAAAAATAATCTTTTATTATAATATGATATTTTTAATTATATTTATTTATTAAAATCAATATTTGTTAGCATTAAAAGAGTATAAAATTAAATTTTTATATAAAATAAAATTTTAAAATAATTTATTATAAAAATATGATATATTATAAATTAATCATATTAATATTTAAAATAATTGATTTGATGAACTCGAATTTCAACATGTAAATACATTATAATTTATATTCACTACAAAATAAGAGATTTTTAGAGACGAACCATGATATTCAACTTTGAGGCCTAAACAGGCTTGGACTATCCATTTACAAATATGGGCGGGTTTTGGCAGAATTTGAGGCCTATATTTCGGATCGATCCGGGCTTGGGCAAGTGAATATGATGTTGATGACTTAATTTAATAATATGCCTAAGAAAACTATATATATGTTGCAAAGAGCAACGCATTTTTTTTAAAAGTAGTTTTTATCTATTTTCTAATATAAGAAATACTATTATACTAAAGATAAGTTAAATTGAATGAATTGCTATTAATTAATTTTAATATATAGAAAATACTATTATACTATTATAAGGGTGCTCTTAAAATAACATAAATAAAGGACAAGTAATATTTTATGTCAAAAAAATTTACATTTCTAAAATTTTCATGAGTTTAGAATTTTTAGATAGTGAATTCATCAAGATATAGGACATTAAAGTTATAAGCACAAAATATAATTGTATTTTTGATAAAATTATTATTTTATAATATATATAATATAAATTAAATTAAATTATTAAAAATGATATTAGAATAAAATTGATAAATAAAGTTCTTGTTTTATAAAAAAATTATTTAATTACAATTTGATAATTTTTATTTTTTGTATTAAATTCGGGTTCGGGTTTATTTTTGGGTTCAGATTTTTCCGGATTCGGATAATTTCGGATTCTAATCTTTTTGGGTTCGGGCTCTTTCGGGCTCGGACCATTTCGAGTTTGAATTTTTTCGAGTTGAAATTTTTAACTTTTTGATAAAAAACAAATTCAAATTTTTTTGGACGAATTTTCGAGTTTAAATTTATTTCACCACTAATTGAGAGGGTGAAGAAAGAAGAAAAATTAGTAAAGACGGACAAGATTGGCACACAAAACAGAGAGAAAAGAGACAAACAAAGAGTGAGAGAAGGAGGTGGTGAGGTGATAGTGGGGCATCCTTAAAGAGGAAGAGAGAGATGATGATGGAAAAAACTGCGTGGGTGGGTGGGTGCCTGCTAAATGTTGACTTGGATCTTCCTAAAATCCGCACGGACCACACCCACAATTTGGACACATGCATTGCATTTATAGCCGTATAATCAATATCATATCCATAAACATATTATTTTTATTCTAATATGAATACATGATATATTTTAATATATTATTTCAAATTTATCGATGCTTTTTAAATGTTTTTTTATTTTTAATTTATATTTATAGTTTATTTTTAAGTTTTTTAATAAAATGATATTTATTTTCATATTATCATATATATTTATATACAAATAGAAATTTTAAAATTTTAAAAATTTAATATTTATAAATTTTAAACATCAAATAAATAAATAATAAATATAAAATATTTAAAAAATATAATAAATTAATATTAATTAAGTTAATAGTCTAATTTAATAAACATATTTTATTTTTAAATGTAATTATAAAAAAAATAAAAATGATCAAGACAAAAATATTAGAAATTGATTTAAAAATTTAAATAAGTGAAAATTTTTTTAAAAAAATTCAAAATCTTGTATCAATTGGTATGCACCGATATATATTGGTATCGACCGGTACAGACTGATACAAACCGATACCACCAGTACAGATTGATACAAAAACTAAAATAATTTGCTATTAATATCATTTAGTTTTACCTTAAAACCAATACGGTACCGAGTACCCTGATTTATATAGCAATGCATCCCTATCTTCCACTTGAAGTCCCCCCACCCAGACCCCTTTGGCCTTTTGCTGTTTAATAAGCCACCGCAATGACTTCAATTGCTTATCCAATGCTCATTTCTCTGGATGCTTCACTCTATACAATCAGTAAATTTGGGCTAACCAGCTAGCTTTTCACCATTTTTTTTTTTTGGATAGAAAAGACAAATTCTACTTTCGTCTTCAATTGGTAAGGACTACAGGACAGAACTCAAAATATTACCTTGGGCAATCGTGATTGCAACAGCCAGTTAAGAACTTAGTACAAAGTTTTATGTAAAGACCGACAATATTTGCTTGAGAAAAGGTTTCCAAGGGAGTCAAAAACTCAAAATTTTGTATCTGGATTCTCATACATTAAAACTTCCTGGCTCAATGGCATTAGATCCATAGCATATAAGGTCATACACCTCCATTAAACAGCAAACGTATTGCTCAAATTGTTCAACAAGGAACAAGGTTTCAAATCCTTTCAATTGCAAAAAGAAACACTTTATGCTATTATAATCCACAATTTACAGAACCGTTCTTCATCCATTGGTTTACAATACAAACAGATTGAGCAAACGCTGTAAAGCAAGCTTTGTAAGACTAACTACAAAGTTCGGGAGCAAGATATCACTGGTGAAGCTAATTAGTATCTCTCAATGTCAAAATTTTCCATATGTACCTCTGGTTGTGGGTTAGAGCTCAAAAATTCTAACTTAAAGTTGGAGTTCTCACCAATACCTTCCAAAGGAAGAATAAACCAAAAAACCCGACTGTCTACACAACTATGTCCCTCCATTAAGAGAATACTCGTAGAAAAAAAAAATATTGACTTCCCTTTCACTCATCTCATATACGTGATCTTTTGCATCAGTAGTCAATGCACTCTGCATGACATAAACACACACACACACAAAAAAGAATTTAGAGACAGACGGTAAACATAAGGAATCTAAAAATTAAAAATAACATTGGCCAAAAAAAAAAAAAGTTGAAAACATCCACAATTTTGTTGGATTAGTTTGTCATACCCAATACTATATTAGGCTAAGATCCAATGCCTAGTTAAGCCCATGAAGTCTTATGGCAAGAAGCTAACAGCTAGCCATTTGGAAACGATGACATATGTTCATAACTAACTTGATCTCACATGTTCATAAGGATGACACATGTTATCCGCTATTGTTTTTGTTTTGTGTCATATTTTTATCCGATGGAATTGGGGGGTGCTATGAACTGCTGTTATAGGGTTGTTTGCGGATTTGGAGTCTGTTATATGGTTGTTTTGCTTGATCTGTTGAGGGGCGTTCAATGTACTTCCTGTTTCTTCAATAAATTCATGAATTATCAAAAAATATATATATATGAGGGTAGACAATTACCACAACAACGTGCCCTAGATTCCACATGCATTAAGGTATAAAAGATTTAAGGTAAAACTAAAAATCATAGAACAATCTTTGCTATCTTCTTCCTTATTCTCCGCATCTTTCCTTTCCTCTATAAATTTTTGCAGTCTTAAACATCGGAACGAAACCGTACTTTGGAGTATCGATTCCAACGCCCCTTTGACTGTATTCTCTTTTGTCAGGTTCTGCTCTACCTTATTCTACCTCTATATTCATCACAACTAATCTCAACCTTCTCCATATTCAAAAAAATTATCAACAATTGAGGCCGTATGTGACAAACAATCAAAATTAATATCGCAATCACCAACTGGTGCAATAGTCTCCACCACTGAATCTCAATCTAATTATCCAGCTCCTATAGACGCTAGAAAGTACAAACTCTAATCGCTATATCTACTATAATTTGATGACCCCATACCAAAAAGACAGCTTAAGAGCGACATATTTCAAGGTTATTTCGAGTGACGGTAATCCTTGCCATTAATGAAACCTGCTATTGTCTTTCACTACTCACTAATCCTCGCTAGTCGTGTAGATCTAGCGTAATTAAAGTATCTGCTAATTAATAATATATATGGCGAATTCTTGGATGAAAGCAACCACTACTTCAGCTGCAGTTTTTGCCACATCCAACATGTTTGTTGGTGCACAAGATAAGGAGCAGCGGGACGGGAACGCAGGGCCTTGACGCCTCCCTTGGCCGCAATGCCTCGCATGTCCATCGTCAAGCCTGTTCACCGGAATAGGGATAACTTAGTATATGTGTTTATTTTCATCGGATTTGTCGCCATATTTTTTACAATTAAAAAATTCAAAAAACTTTAAAGGTCCGTCCAGTCGGGTCGGATTTAGGGTTAATAAATTTTTTTATTATTCAAATTTAGTCCGATCCAATACATAAACAGATCTAATTCATAGACAATTCTAAAGGTTAAAGCCATGCAAATTGGTGTTAGGTTATATTATAACCGTTATACTATATAATACTTGTTAAAAAAAAAAAAGGGCTTATAAGGGTTTATTGTTTCTACTTTCTAGCACACTATTTATTAATAACTTTCTAAATTGAGTAAATTCCCAATTTTTCCTCCGATTACGATTACAAAAGAACCCTCTATTTAGTCATCATTCTTTTTTTTTTTTTATTTTTAAGTTCCACTTTGTGCAACTCCTTCGACATACGAACATAATGAGGGCGTTTGTTATGATGGAAAGTGATTATTTTTCATGAAATTTAATTGGTGGGGATGTGATTCTCATATTTAGTATGCTAAAAAGGACTCACTTTCGTGAGAATGTAACTTTTCCTTGGGAGTTACTTTTCTACAAGCATTGGAATGTGATTACCATAAGAAGAGGTGGGAAAGTAACTTTCTTATATAGTTGGAAAGTTAAAAAAAAATGTTAAGATAAAATTACCCTTATTCCTATTTGGTGTAAAATAATCAATTATAATATTATTTCTAAATATTTAGTACAAATATTTGTTAATAATAAATATCATTAAAATATTTAAATAATATTTAATTTGCATCCAGCTTTTTAATTTTTCAATTACATGAGAGTAATTTCGAAAATTTATTATTAATAAATATTTTTTATCCTAAAAGTAACTCAAATTATCAATTAAAATATTATTTTTAAATATTTAGTACAAATATTTGTTAATAATAAATATCATTGAAATATTTAAATAATATTTAATTTGCATACAACCTTTTAACTTTTCAACTACATGAAAGTAACTTCGAAAATTTATTATTAATAAATATTTTTTTATCATAAAAATAACTCAAATTATCAATTAAAATATTATTTTTAAATATTTAGTACAAAATTTTGTTAATAATAAATATCATTAAAATATTTAAATAATATTTAATTTACATCCAGCCTTTTAATTTTTCAATTACATGAGAATAATTTTGAAAATTTGTTATTAATAAATGTTTTTTATTCTAAAAGTAACTCAAATTATCAATTAAAATATTATTTTTAAATATTTAGTACAAATATTTGCTAATAATAATATCATTGAAAAATGTTAAAATTAATAAAATTGTATTTTTTGATAAGGGTAATTTCAAAAATTATCATCACATTCTCAGGATTTTAATCAGCATTTTTCCATGTATATCAAACGCTGTAAAGTTACATTCTCAAAAATCACATTCTCAGAAATCACATTCCATAAGATGTGATTCTTGAAAAAACACCAAACACTATTTGTTAATAACTTTCTAAATTCCAATTACGATTACAAAAGAACCCTCTATTTAGTCATCATTCTTTTCTTTTCTTTTTTTTTTCTTTTAAAGTTCCACTTTGTGCAACTCCTTCGACATACGGACATAATATGTCAACCCTGTATTTGCTTTGGTATTAACATAATGCAGCTAGATTGATCGATGTTTGCTGCAAATTCCAGCAGCATCAGGACAACTTTAAAAGTTAAAAGACAAATTTGGGCAATAGATTTCAACGATTGAAGCTACACAACAGCTGCCACGCCCCCATAGTCCTTGACCTTAACGAACCTGCAGGACTACACACCCCTAAGCCTTCACCAATATAAATATATTCACGTTAATTGATGAATTAGTTAACAAAATCAAATAATTAACAAATATGGTTTCTTTGATCAAAGCTACCGTTTGGGCTACTTGTTTTGCCGCATTGATCATTGTTATAGCTGCTCAAATGGACATGCCGCCAGGCATGGTCATGCCACCTGGCTCCGTCATGCCCCCGGCGCCTACGCCGAATATGAGCAACCTTGTATCTCCATCTCTGGCGATTGGATTCCTTGCTTTCATTGTTACAATTTTTGTTGTGAAAGAGAGAGCCTGATCATCCCCTCTCTCTCTCTATATATATATATATATGTTCTTGAAAGATTAGCATGAATCTTTGGGATTTCGATTTCCATGGTTTTTTTTATTATATATTTTTTGGTGTCTCCATCTGTCGCTAGACCGGTTTGTCATATATTTCGCTGTCTTAAATTATTAAGTGTTTCTTTTTATTCACTTTTGCATCTGTGTACTGCTACTCCTCCATGTATAGAATATATGATCTTACTACATATGAACTATTGAATAAATTTTCCTTTTTTTTTTTTTTTTTTCCAAGTTTGAGGAAGAAGTGTTATTGGGTATTGGGTTCAAGTTGGGGATTTTTTAAGATTAGTAGTGTTTGAATTCTGATTTCGTTTTATTGTTATTAATAATACATTGAATATGATTATGATACAAAAAAATAATATAAATTTAGAGTTAAAACTGAATTATTATGATAAATTATGCAAAATATCACAACTTGATGACTGCTTTTAAAGTAAGGTATAGATCTAAAATAATACAAATACAACACGAATACACGAATGAATTCATTATATGTAAGAAAATTAAGATAGATATCAAAATTTAATTCATTTAGATTATATTGATATCTATCATTTCTATTCATAATAAGAAATAAAAATAATAAAATATAAATCAAATAACTATCATACAATAACTCATAACTTATAATATCATTTAACATAGTTATTTTTATTATTTAATCATCATAATATTTTTTTTTTCTTTTGATTCAACACCAAAAATTTACTAAAAATATTTAATTACATCAACTCATCTCATATTATTATTCAATATTTTATTTTTTATCAATAATTTATCAATACAATAATTTTTATTCAATACTATAAAAAATATGACTTTATTTTTTAAAAAAATAAAAATAAAGAACCAATTATTATATAACACGTGACACAAAGTTAAAAGTTATGTAAATAGTATTACACTCGAACATGACATGAAAAAATAAATAAAATACGACACGAAAAAATAACATGACCACGACATGAATATACGAATGTGTCGAAATTTATATAAAACGAACTTGACAGAGAATTGAAAATTATTTGAATAGTGCCAATGATCACAACTTGATAAATTATGCAAAATATCACAACTTGATGACAACTTTTAAAGTAAGGTATAGATCTAAAATAATATTTATTACAACACAAATACATGAATCAATTCATTATATGTAAAAAAATTAAAATGGATATCAAAATTTAATTAATTTAGATTATATTGATATCTATCATTTCTATTCATATTAAGAAAAAAAATAATATAATATAAACCAAATAACTATCATACAATAACTCATAACTTATAACATCATTTAATATAGTTATTTTTATTATTTAATTATCATAATATTTATTTTTCTTTTGATTCAACACCAAAAATTTACTAAAAATATTTAATTACATAAACTCATCTTATATTATTATTCAATATTTTATTTTTTACCGATAATTTATCAATACAATAATTTTTATTCAATACTATAGAAAAAATATGACTTTATTTTTTTTAAAAAATAAAGAACTAATCATTATATAACACGTGACACAAAATTAAAAGTTATTTGAATATACACACGAACATGACATGGAAAAATAATTAAAATACGACACGAAAAAATAACATGACCACGACATGAATATACAAATGTGTCGAAATTTATATAAAACGAACTTGACAGAGAATTGAAATTTATTTGAATAGTGTCAATTAAACTTGACAATTTCAAACATGAAACGAACATAAAAAAATAACTAAAATACAATTCAACACGAAAAAATAACACTAACATAATACGAATGCACGAATATGTCAAAATCTATCAACACGGCACAAAAAATAACGGGACACAAAATTGAGAGTTATTTGAATAGTGCTAATTAGACCTGAAAATTTCGGACCGACACAAACACAAAAAATATTAAAACACAATACAACACAAAAAATTATTACTAACACAACACGAATACAAAAATATGTCAAAATTTATATTTATATATAATACCCTTAATATGATTATAACAAAAAAAAATAACATAAATACAATATGAGATAATTATAAAATATTAAAAAAAAAAAAATTGAGTTGCTTTTCACATGGCAAGCAACTCTCCCTCGAGAGAATAACTTTTATATATTTATATAAATTATTTTTTTTACCTTTTAATGGCGGTAAAAGCCCAAAATCAAAATACGGTCCTCAATTTTTAATAGACACGTGACATCCATGTGGGTGTCATGAGTAACTCATGTGAATGTGATATTGACAATTATTGAAATATTTGATGATGATGATGTAAAAGGATGACATACATTATTTATAATGTGTCATCATATAATTGGATGTATGTCGCTTCAACTGTTTAAATTAATTATGTTAATTTCAAATATCAAATTATCATATAAAAAGATAATATATATATCATATTACATATTTTAAAAGTAAAGTTACTACATTATTTTTTTTTCTTCTAAAATACATGAACCAAATATGACATTAAAGTCATGCATGATTCTGGAAAAATTACAAAATATCATGTACCATTCTGGTTCAAAAGCATAAAATAAATTTTGTTCTTCAACTGTATGGCTCCTGATAAGTGATAATTTTTTTTTTTTTTTCTAAGCCAAAGTCATTTTATTAACAAAGGGAAAAAGTCACAAAGACTGCAGCCTAGGCATCAGATAAAAGATGCTTAACAAGTAACAACCATAAAGTAATCATGAAATCTTCACAAAAACATCTGATAAAAGAATCCTAAAACCACAAATAACCACCCAGCAAAACCACCACAGCCGATGAAGCTTCAGATAATCCAAAATAAGCAACAATCCATTTTATTCCATCTTGTCTTGAAATAAAAAAACAACCCCCCAGGCCGAATCCACAAAACAACCGTAGCCAACAAATAACATATCAGAATTACCCAAAATCGAATAAGACTAAATATCACTCAACTCCCCAAACAGTTTCCATCTCCAAAGGAAGGATTATCCTTCAACTCGTGCATATCACATGCATAATCATGGCATAGAGAATTTATGCCATGCCATGCCAACTCGTGCATATCTCCAATGCTGCAAATTCCATTTTTTTTTTAAAATTTTAATCTCTTGTCCCTTCTTGTTATTAGTTAAGCGTCTTGATTGGGACATTAAAATTATTTGACGTTTTAGATATCTTGCTAATTTTAGTTTTTTTACATTTCTTATTTTGCTCGATCGTACACAATCCAGCTAGATGTGCCGAGTATTTGTGTACCTCCATTTTCATATTTGGAAAAAAAAATTTATGATACCTTGACAATTTCAAAATTAATAACAAATTATGCACATTAAAACTCAAGTACTTAACTATTAAAGCTTCGTACAACAGCTAGCATGATAGTACAATTCTTTCCATTACGAACGTGCTGCCCAATCATCATCTTATAAATTCATTTCAATGTTGAAGTCCAAACTCCGAAGCAATCAATTCCTTATATCTGTTTAAATCAATACATATTCTCGAAGACATTGTTGGTCTAAAGTCTCAAGGCGTTGCAAATATGGCTTCAGCGATTACAACAACCATCTTTGCTGCTGCATGTTTTGCCTTGTTGATCATGATTGTTGCCGCCCATGAGGGGCACGAGCACACGCCTGGCATGGCCATGTCCCCAGAACCGGCAGCGAGTATGGGCAATTTTGTGTCTCCAACTACGGTGATGGGATTCCTTGCTTTGATTGTTGCAATTTTGGTTGCGGGAGAGAGAGCCTGATCGTCCTACTTTGTCAGACTCTAGATATCAGAATAATCTAATTGCCAGGGTTTCTTTCGGATTTCCTTCGGTCTGGTTGGTTTTTTTGTTGTTGTCTGAATGGTATCATATATATATATATATATATATATATATATATATATATATATATATATATATATATATATATATGGTTTTTCATATTTTGCTTCTCCTTTCAGTTTCACTTTTCTTTATACAGTCATCTGTGTATCCTTCATATGATTTATTTTGAAGTTTTCATGTGTTATTATTGTCATAACGTGTTAAACGCGAATTCGGCATCCTAAATACAAATTGTGGAGTCGCAACTAACCATCTTTGCTAGGTGTGATTAGTCACCTATGAGAATCTATCCAATTTATAGTAATCCTAAGCTCGACGAAGGCACATAAAAAAGATAGGTCCTAGTCTACTTTACCAGAACTAAGTTCGGGAGACCGGTTACGTGTGGGAAAGGATTAGCATCCCCACAGCCCATCCGGGAAGACGGTACCTAATTAGTCAAATGTTACCTTAGGTTTAGTCTTTAACTAAATGGTCTTTAATTTCTATTTAATTTATTTATTAATCAAATATTTAAATATTGGAAAATTTCTTTAAGGTATTCTCCATCATCGGCGGAACACCAAAAAGAAATTTTCTCACCTCAAAAGTATTCAAAGGACATCATTTGTTCCCTTGAAGAGGTTCCGACGTTGTTGGATTTATTAAATTTTTTATGGAAAAGGATAATTATAAATCCTAAATTTCAAGTTTAAATCACCTTATTATTATAACATATTTTTATTATTAAAAATAAATTTTGACCAATAATATTGAAAATCATCACCCAAACTCTCCATCATTGGCGGAGCTTGGGAAAATCTTTTCTCACCTAAAATTTTTAAAAGATCGACCGTTTGCGATCCCCTGGAATTCCATCACCGGATAGTATCAATTTATTTTTGATTTAATAATTATTTAAATATTGGAAAACTTCAAGAATCTTTTCCACCGGTCGGGAGTAGTTCTAGAAATTTATTTCACCTCAAGAATCTTCAATAAAAACCATTCGTTCTTATGAAGATCCGTCGTCGAAATTATAGAAAATTTGATATTAGAAAGATTAAAGATTTAGAATTAAAATTAAAATTGAAGATCTAAAATATTGAAAAACTTTTAGGTTACTTTCCACCATTTGGGTTAGATACCTAAAAATTTTTCTCACCTAAAATTCTTAGAAATTGACCATTCGCAACTTTGCAAGATTTCATCGTCGGTAAATCTCAACTTTTATAAATTATGACATCATATTATGTATAAAATAAAGTTTAACTAATTTTAATCATCTAATCACAATAAAATAAATAAATAAATAATATGCACTAAAAGAAAATCAAACTAAATATTAACCAAATAAATAAATGATTAATCAAAGAAATAAGAATTCATTAAATAAAAATTTAAATCAAATATTAATTAATGAATAAATAAATAAATAAATAATCAATTAAACAAGAGAAAAAAATGAATAAAAAATAGAATAAAAAATAAAATGAAATTGAAATTGAAAAAGAAAAAGAAAAAGAAAAGAAAACAGAAAAACATAAAGAAATTTAAAAACAAAACGAATCTTTGTGATCGAGTTGGACAGACACGCAGGTCCACACGCGGACCCTACCCTGACCCGATTGCTAGTTTAAAAACAAAACTTTTTTTTTTACTTTCTTCTCATCCTAGTTTTTTTTTATAAAAAAATTCTAGTTTTCTCTGAAACCCCAAAAGCCAGATTCCTTTTTTGTTCGTCAAACCCAAAATTGTTTCTTTTCTGGAAACCAGACTGAAAACCCAGATTTCATGATCTTTAAAACCTTTTCTTTCAAATAACTAGATTTTAAACATCCCTTTAAAAAAAAAATTCTGAAAAGAAAACTAAAGTTTTTTCCTTTGAAAATCGAATCTTAGAAGTAAACTGTATTTTCAAGATCCACTTTAGTGCTTTTCAAAATTTCAGACCTCGAAGCATAAAATATAATTTTAAGAAAAATACCTTTGCTAAAGAAAATGAAAGCTTTTCTTTCTGACTACTGATGATGCTCTTGATTTTTTGTGTGGATGATGCTTGATATTCGTCTATTCCCCCCTCCCTTTGTTGTTGTGATTTGGTCATTATTTATAAACAAGTTTTGATAATCAAATCCCGATCTAGTTATTATCGAAGATTCAGTTTTTTTTCAAAAGTCAGATTTAATCAAATTTAATCCCTTAATTTAGGGTTTAAAATCTTGCTGTTAATAATGGGATGCCGAGAATAAAAAGGGGAAAACTCAAATGAACACAATCTGTGTAAAAAATCGAGAATCAAGAAATTCAATTTAAAATCAGTTTAAGGTCAAGAATCTGGGTTTTCATTGATTGAGGATTGACACTGGTTGAATCGAAATTGTAAAATGAAAGTCAAAAGGGAGCTGAAATGAAAAAGATAACCGAAAGAAAAGAAAAATAAATAAATAAAACAATAAATAAAAGTGATAAATAAATTGAATGAATAAGAAATGATGTAGGCCTTGCATATTGGGCCCAAACCCAACCGAACTTAGGCTCAAAAACAAATGGCCTACACCCAAGATCGCTAGTGGATCCTATAGCCCAGATAAGTATCCGAGTGTTGATTTGAGGGTCCTGAGTAAAAATCGGGTGTCTACAGTTGTCCCTCTTTGTGCACTTGCTGAGAAACAGGAAGTGTGCAAAGACGTATGCACCCTCATCATCAGGCATCATCGCGATCACTGACCTGACAAAATGCTCCTCACAGCGAGGCGTAAACTTTAAAAATTCCCAACCTTAAGAAGAATGCTCTTTTCAATGAGGCATAAACCTTAAATTTACTCAACGTGAAAAAAAAAAATGTTCCTCCCAACGAGGCGTAAACTTTAAAAATTCCCAACGTAAAAGAGAATACCCTTCCTAACGAGGCATAAGCCTTAAATTTACCAATTGTGAAAATGCTCATCCTAATGAGGCGTAAACTTTAAAAATTCCCAACGAGAAAAGGCTCATCTTAACAAGGCGTAAACTTTAAATATTCCCAACAAGAAAACGCTCATTCTAACGAGACGTAAACTTTGAATATTCCAGATGTAAAGGAAAATGCCCTTCCCAACGAGGCATAAACCTTAAATTACCCAACGTGAAGAAGCTCCACTTGACGAGGCATAAACTTTAAATTTTCCCAACGAGAAAACGCTCCTCTCAATGAGGCATAAACTTTAAATTCTGGGTGCCAACTTAATTGGGCTTAATAATCTAGCAGTGCCAGCTAAATGGGGCTTAAATTCTCTCATTTTGTGCCAACTTAACTGGGCCTAACATCTTAAAAGTGCCAGCTAAACGGGCTTAAAATCTCTTATCTTGTGCCAACTTAACTAGGCTTAACATTTTAACAGTGGCAGCTAATCCGGACTTAAATTTTCTCATCATGTGCCAACTTAACTGGGCTTAACAATCTAGTAGTACCAGCTAAACAGAGCTTAAAATCTCTTATTTTCAAAAATCCTCAACATGTTCTTTCATTTTTCTTGGAAAAAACTCTTCTCAGTTTTTTTCTTTCTATCTTTAGAGAAAGTATCATCTCACTTTCTTTTTCTTTTCCTTTTTTTTTTGGGGACAAACCCCTTTCTTCGTTTGTCGTATTCTTTTTTCTTTTTCTCAAATCTAGAAAAATACCTAACTCTCACCTCTTTTCTTTCCAATGTTTGCAAAAGTCGACAGATGCAATAATCAAGGATGCAAATGTTTATTCTCAAATGATGTTGCAAATGCCAATGTCTTTTAAAAATGTAGATGCAAACACAAAGTCATGAGCACTATGCATGAAATGAACAATGGTCATGCGATGTAATGCAAATGCTCAAATGAACCTTTAATTATGACAAAAGGATACTCAAGCTCATCGTTTCATCATTTTTCAACTTCCAAACACTTAGACTTAAAACCAGATTGTCCTGGGCCAATTTCACAACACTCTTTCCCTTTCAAAAAGAAAATTTCAATGATTTGAACAGATGCATTTCCAGACTCTTTCATTGCTCTCTTTCTCATTCTTCTTTTGCTTTGAAATGTCAACTTCAAACACAAATGAAAAATCTTCATCATTAATATTGCAGGCGGCGTTTACTCAGCCATTCATCGTTTCTACAAATTCCTTTCTTGAAAACCCATTCCTCTTGTACTGGAAACCCAAAAGCCTTTTCAACCTTCTTTTTGCCCCCATGAACGTCACGTTTGTCGTATCGGTTCGACACTCAAATATGCATCATTCCAAATCTGAATGTTTTTATTTTCTACCTTAGAAAATTCTTTGAAAAGCATGAATTTGTTCAAAAATATTTTTTCATTTTTTAATCATGCCCCCATGGTAAATGAAAATTGCCCCACAACACAATTTTTCATATTCAAATCAAGTCCCCATTTTTTTTTTAACAAAAATGTGACTAAGATCTCTTAAAAATTGGTGATTACTCTCAAGAATAAACGAGGTGAATCAACAATTTGGTTTTTTCAAGTGGATTGAGTGTTTCAGTTTATCAAGGTTTTGGTCCTTAAGAAAGACTTCATTATATAAGGGAAGATCAATGTTTCTTCATCTAAACTCACAATGAATTTTTTGCAATAATCAAGTTTTCACAAAAAAGATTTGTTTTGAAAACACAAGCCATTTTGGCACTCTTTCTTAGTTTCTTGATATCTAGCAATTCAACAAATGTCAAGACTATCTATGATGAGTTCAAAATGTATACAAAAGAAAGGAAAGAAGATTTTCAATTTTGGGCCAAGTCATCAAAGCGATGTTGACTTTCTTAAGTTTCTCGTACTTCTTGTTGGGCCTTGGCATAGTCATGCAAAGTTGCTTTCATATTTTTGATTTTTGCTCTAGACTGCCCGATTTTAGGTTTTCATCCTAAAGCTTCATTCATTTTTTTTTTTGTTCTATCATGCATTTGAGAATTCAAACTTTTTCAAAAACAAAATAGCAATACAAAGGGATGGAATGAAGCCTAAGGAAAACCCTTCAAGTTAAGTACTCACACTTGATCAAAATGGACTTTTAAAGCTTGTAATGTAGGCCAGGGTTTGGGCTTATGAAAGAACGGATAATCAAGCCAAAAAATGTATTTAAAGGTAATCAAACGAAGGATAATTTTTTTCATGAGGATTTCCATCCTTTCAGCTTCATGGATCAATTTTTTTCATGAGGATTTTCATCTTTTCAAAATTCTCCAAACATTTCATATCGTTCTCTTTTTGCTCTTTTGTCTCTCTCTTTTTTTCTTTTTTTTTGTGTGGCTTTTTTCCCCATTCTCCAAGTTTTTCTTTTTTTAAAACTTTTCCACCACAAAATGAGCTCAAAATTTTGGAACTCAATCCATTTTAGCATTTGCCTCCAATGACACAAAGAATTCTTTTCAAAGCTTAGACATAGGATCCAATCACTCACATGATCTTTCTTCATACTTGCCCCCAGTGTGGAGGGTGATCCTTGGTTAGGGTTTATTTCAAGAAAGAATTTTAATAGGCTCAACAGGGGTAGCAAATGACAATTTCTCAGTTTGTGAAAGGAATGTGAAAGACGGCCATCTCTCATGTCAAGTATGGATACTTATATTGAAGAGCAAACCTCAGGTGAGGTAGATAATAGGAATTTCATTTTGCCTTTAAAATCATTTGAAAATCTCATATGCATGATGTCACAATCTTTTTTTTTTTTTTTTTTGTGCAACTCATGTCCAAGATCTCAATATGCCATTTAAGTGAAAGCCTAATCTAACAATTTTCCTTCTCAAAGTTTACTCAGGCTGCACAACTCAAAATGGTGTGCAATGATATTAGAAGCATCGGGTAATTTGGATTCTTGGTACTCCTACCCCAAGATATGGGCAAAAGATAACCTTGGGTAAAAATGTATGTTTCTCAAGTCAAGCCATTCAAGGATGTTGAAAAAATATAGCCTTTAAGGTAATTTTGCCCCAGATGCGAATAAAGGACACCAGTTAGGGAAGTTCGACTACGGTGAAGGAACTTAGAGGTGATGTGTTTGAAGCTCTTGATAGCTTTAATACTTATCAATTTACCAAAATCAAGATTCTTTTCAGATAGTGCCTCATATATTGGCTTTCAAAATGTTTTACAAATTAATCAATCATTTTCATTGCTTATTGCCTAAATGAAAATCACTATCTCTTTATGGTCTAGTAAGAAGATAAGGGTTCATGAAATTTCAAACAAAGGAATCAAGCCTTTGAATGGTCAACACATGATTCAAAGTATGAAATTATTTATCAAGGTCGATTCGTAGTAATCACCAATTCCTTAGAAATCCTCAACATTTTTCATCATTTTAAAAGGAACAAAAATAGAAAGAAATTATATGGGGCCCTAATTTTCATCTTTTGAGAAATCCAAGATAAAAGTTAAAAACTCCAAATTTATAGGATGATATGATGCACAATAATTGAAGATTGCCCCTGATTGGCATGTTGCTCTTTAGAACATCGATTTTGAGATCTATCACCTTTGATGATCATTAACAAACTCTTTGAATGTTGTTAGATCTTCATCAATTAAAGCTTGAACCTTGTCTTTGAATGCAGTGCAATTCTCCGTTGAATGTCCTTTGACTCCATCAATTTATTCACATTTGGCATTGGGGTCATACCATTTTGGGTAAGAAGGCTTTCTAGGCTTTGTAGGGACAATGGAAATCTTGTGGCTTTGAACAAGTAGGGGAAGAAGCTTTGTGTAAGACATTGGAAGAGAGTGATACACTTTAGTTCTCTTTCTTTTATGGCCCTAAGGATAACCTGAAGTGATCACTTGGCCTTTTGGTAAAGCCAATATTTGGGATGGAGGAGTTTGGGCAAAAGGTACTGGAGCATAAGGAAAAAATGGTTGAGGCAAATTATCAGCATTTGGCAATGAGTGAATATGAGTATCCATGGGTTCTTCTTGCAGCATTTCAAATTTCCTTCTGTTTGGCCTTTGGACAGCAATTGCTTGGACATGTTCATCGAAAACATCACTCTTCTTTCCATCGACAGTTCTTGAACTGATATCCACAATTTTCCCACTTCTTATCCCATCTTCAATCTTACCCACTAAGAACAATAAGTCTGCAAATTTTGAAAAAGCATTGACAACCAATTTTTCATAGTATGGAGGAGGAAGTGTATCAACAAACAAGGAATTTATCTCTCTAATAGTAAGAGATGGTTGAACTTGTGATGCTGCCTCCTTCCATCTAGCAGCATATTCTTTGTAGGTTTTATTCAGACTCTTTCTCATGTTTTGAAGTGTCAGTCGGTCTGGAACTATCTCTAACATATGCTTATAATGCTGCATAAATGACAAATTTGGCCTTTCTTCAATCTGTGATACCATTCAGCTATTGGCTCCGTCAGGCTATCTTGGAAGACATAAATAAGCAACTTCTCATTACTAGCATATGGGACCATTTTGTGACAATACATGGCCAAATGTGTTTCAGGGCATTTGGTTCCATCATGATAAGCTCATAAAATATACATTTTATGCCTTTCTACCTTTAGTTTTTGTTGTATTTTCGATCTTTATCTTGTTTACTTATAATATGTTTTTGAATTTTAGATACAATAAGGAGAATGAAGTCAAAAGATGTCAATAATGATGGTAAAGATCTTACAAAATCATAATCACAAGATGGAAAAAGACTTGGGAGTCAAAAATATCAATTTCTGGTTGAAAAGCAATGAGGCAGATTTGACCTCCGGAGCTTGTTGTAAGGAAAACATGATGTTAGAGTCTTTATTTGAAGAAACTTCCTACTTGACTTTTGAAGTTTACTTGATTATCTTTCCAATGATATATTATGGTCCCAAATCGGATAAGAAATTAGCATTCAAAATAGCGCTAGAAGATCTCCCTAAAGAACCCTGCGGCCAGAAAAACCGTAATCACAAATCTGAAAAAAAAGGCAAAAACGTGATTTTTGCACTTCTAGGCTTACTTGTGCGGCAAGGACTTATTCTCAGGGTTTTAAAGCTCTATAAATACCATCTTTTGAGCCACAAACTAGACATCTTTTGAGGAGACTCAAAGATCATCATTACTCTTCTTCTCCATTCTTTTATTTTGTTTTAGTTTTATGTATATATTATCTATGCCTATGCTAGGCTAAACTTCTATTTGGTCAAGGGTGATTTCAAAGCCCTAGACATGTTTTGTAATTGATTTTTAGATTTTATCTATCATTAATTTTCTATCAAAGTTGCTTATGTTCTTCTAGAAGAATTGTTTATGATGTTGTCTTGATTTATTTAGGTGTACAACTAGATAGATCTTGATAATTATCTATTGCTAGTTTAGGAGTCTTGATCCGTGTAATTGTCTTGATTTCCTATTCATAAGTGGCAATTTGTGATTAATGATTATGGTCAAGTTTTCGATAATTGCAAAGTGAAACATAACCTAAGTTGAATAATCTGAGCTTATGTGTTTGTTGCTTAGATCAACCTATCTTTCTCATCATAAAGCTGCTATTAAATTAAACTTAGAGAGCTTATTCTAGGTTGTTTGATAGTTAGAGATTAAATAGAGAGCTTGTTCTATTTGACGACGAACTAAGGAAAGATTGAGGTAACAGAGCTTGTTGTTATCTACGGTTGTTAACTTTGATAGCTAATTAATGTTGATAGATATGAAATTGATTCTTAATGATGTCTAGTGGTGGAGAATGAAATCTTAACCATATTTTTCATATTTGATTCTTCTTAATTACTTGTTTTCTCATTCTTATTGTTAATTTTAGTTTAAATCTGATTTCAAAATCCCCTTTACTTTTGTTTACTTGTTTTTAAGTGATAAACTATTAACTTATAAACTAAAACCCAATCCCTGAGGACTCGACCCTTGCTAATCACTATACTCTACAATTGATTCTTTTTAAGTGCAAGGCTAAAGAAGATACACTCTTTTGAGTGCATCAAGTTTTTGACGCCGTTGCCGTGGATTGCTTTATTTAGTTTATTAGTTTATTGGTTTATTCTTACTTTCAGTTGTAATTAATTTTATTTTTCTTGTACATACAAGTTTTTGTTTTCAAATTTCAAGCAAGAAGAGATGGCAGGTGCTACATCAAAACTTCAGAACCTTCAGAACCAACTAGACAATCTCATCTCCATAGTTCAACAAGTGGCCATAAGTAAGATTCAACAATCTAGGCAGTGTGGAGTGTGCTTCATGATGGATCATCCAACCAACTGGTGCCCATACTACCAAAAAGATAATTTTGAACCAGCCTATGATGTGAGAGAATACCAAAGCCATCAAGGGTTCCAAGGACAACAGTATGATGCTTTCTCAAACATTTACAATGAGGGATGGTGGAATCATACTCATTATGGCTACTAGGGAGATTATCAAGAAGTAGATCCTTATGCTAATTACACTAATCAATTTGTCTTCAATCAACCATGGGATCAACAACAAGATCTTTTTGAGCCATCACCTCAAAACTCAGGTAATTCTTTAGAAGAACTTGTCAATTTTCTTGTTATTAATACTCTGCAACTTCAACAGGAAAAAAGAGAAACAAAGGCAAGTATCCAGAATTTGGAAACGCAAATGAGCCTATTGGCTAGTAGTACGGTGGAATTAGTAGCACAAAGATCTCAAGCACTCCCTTCCCAATCGATGATTGATCCAAAGGAGAGTGTTAGTGCCACACAACTTGAGGATGAATCAGAAAATCCAAGGGAACCCGAGGATGAGAAAGAACTAAAGATGGATTCAACTATTGAAGATAATGAAGCTTCAATTCCGAAATAGAGTACTTCGGCACCTAAGGTAACATTTAAGGTTCCACTTTTTACTAATGTTTTTTCTCCACCTTTTCCTAGTAGATTTGCAAAGTTCAAGGAGGAAGAACATGAACAACACATGCCGGAAACCTTAAACAGCTTGTTTGTGGATGCCATTCAACAAATACCAAAATATGCACTATTCCTTGACAAGCTATGCACCACAAAGGATGATGGAATAATCCTTGTAATGGAGAATGCATCCACTATTATGCAAAGAAACCGCCCTACAAAACGCACAAATTTGGAAAGTTTCATGTATGAGCCTAACAAGCTTAAAAAGCCAAGAAGAGGTGTTGGTTAGGTTGAACAACTTAAATCAAGTACTAATTGGGAAGGAATCCCAATTAATGAAGAAATTACCAACCTGCCATACTCAGATTTGCTTTCTTTTCCTTTTCCTTTTTCTTTTATTATTTTTATTTAATTATTTTATGTTTATTTGTTAATTATTTGTTTAGTATTTTTAGGATTATTTAGGTTGCATGAATTTGTTTTGTTTTGTTTTGTTTTGAGTCTTAGTTGTTCCTATTCTTATGTTATTAGTTCTTTTCTCTTACACATGATTCTTTCATTTGGGTTAATAACATTACATTGAGGACAATGTAAGAATTAAGTGTGGGGGGGAAGGATTTAGAATTTCTTTTATTTTTGTCTATTATTTTTTTTATCAGTCTTTAATATTATTATTCTTATTATTTATAATGTGTTTTAGTTCCTTTTTAATACAATGATGAGATATGAATTGCATAGGTCTAAACTGGTTATTAGTGAGAAGATTTTCATGAGAATTAAGCTTGATACTAATTTTTATGAGCCAATGTTGATATGATATGTTGATTGAGAAAGAAGCATGTTTAGACTTGATATTGACTTGTATAATCATCCTTGTGAGTTTTTGAGTCTATATGATTGATGCATTATACATATCAATTTAATTTATTTCTTGAGTGCTTTTATGATTACATGATTCTCTAGAACTTGCTTTAAACCGTCTGAGACTATATTGATACATATGATAACATGAATATGATAGAGGCATTAGGATTATAACCAGAGCCAAACAGCCATCCATTATTAATGTTCCAAGAGAACATCCCCCTAGTGAGCCAATTTGAGCCTACATTAAATATGTTATTCTATTGGTAACCACAACTTACACCTAGCCTAAATATACTTATATCCTTACCCTTGTTTTAAAGATGGATTATATATTTTGAGACATATTGCAAAAAAAACAAGGGATATTTTTAGTTGAAAATTTGGGTTGGAAACAAAAGATAAGTGTGGGGGAAGAAAAGAAAAAAAAAATCAAGAGAAAAAGAAAGGGATCATTGTCAAATACATTCTCATATTGAAAAAAAAAATCATCTCTTGAGCTTCTAGTTAAAGTAAAGAAAAAGATGTTACAAAGTTGGTTAGAATGAAGCAAAGGATCAACATGAATATTTAACCTATGTTATTATGTGCTTTATAAGAGTTTTGATAAGTTTTATTTGTATGATCTTATTATATCTCTAAACTCTATGAACTTTTTTTGAAACCTTTGTGATATCTTTATCCTTTTGTTCTTTAACCACATTATAACCTTTTGGCCCCATTACAACCTTGAATAAAGACCTCTTGATTTATGAAGTTGCATGATCTAAATAGTGGAGAATAGGTGGACAAGCAAGCATATGGTAGAACTGTTTTTATGAGATTGATGTAAACACTTTACCAATACTTTAAAGAATGAAAATCATGAAAGTATCCCATGTGAGAAGTTGAGATTAAGTTTGAATATGCACTATTTTGATTGAAATATGTTATGTTATTATTGGCTTAACTCAAACTATTTACATTCAAACATGATTTTTTGTGAAATTCTTTGAGCTATTGATTAGTTTGTAAGACTTGTTCAAAGATTGTCTCTAATTTATATTGAAAGGATTAGGAGTAAATATTTTTAGTATATGTAGTTTATTTATATTTTATTTTTTCAATGTTTGTGGGTATCGTTCTAGTAAACCCTCACGAGACTAAACTCGTCCACTAGAGACACCTAGGGGTTTAAAGGCTTGTGTCACATGCTAAGTGCCACCGTGATTTCTACGAAAGTGGATTAGATTAGATTTTCTTATTTTATTTTTATTTTGTTTTGCTCGAAGACTAGCAAAAAGCTAAGTGTGAAGGTATTTGATAAGCTCATAAAATATACATTTTATGCCTTTCTACCTTTAGTTTTTGTTATGTTTTCGATCTTTATCTTGTTTACTTATAATATGTTTTTGAATTTTAGGTACAATAAGGAGAATGAAGTCAAAAGATATCAATAATGATGGTAAAGAGCTTACAAAATCATAATCACAAGATGGAAAAAGACTTGGAAGTCAAAAATATCAATTTCTGTTTGAAAAGCAATGAGACAGATTTGACCTCCGAAGCTTGTTGTAAGGAAAACATGATGTTAGATTCTTTATTTGAAGAAACTTCCTACTTGACTTTTGAATTTGACTTGATTATCTTTCCAACAATATATTATGGGTCCAAATCGGATAAGAAATGGGCATTCAAAATAGCGCTAGAAGATCTCCCTAAAGAACCCTGCGGTCAGAAAAACCCTAATCGCAAATATGAAAAAAAGACAAAAACGTGATTTTTGCACCTCTAGGCTTACTTGTGCGGCAAAGACTTATTCTTAGGATTTTAAAGCTCTATAAATACCATCTTTTGAGCCACAAACTAGACATCTTTTGAGGAGACTCAAAGATCATCATTATTCTTCTTCTCCATTCTTTTATTTTGTTTTAGTTTTATGTATATATTATCTATGCCTATGCTAGGCTAAACTTCTATTTGGTCAAGGGTGATTTCAAAGCCCTAGACATGTTTTGTAATTGATTTTCATATTCTATCTATCATTAATTTTCTATTAAAGTTGCTTATGTTCTTCTACAAGAATTGTTTATGATGTTGTCTTGATTTATTTAGGTGTACAACTAGATAGATCTTGATAATTATCTATTGCTAGTTTAGGAGTCTTGAACCGTGTAATTGTCTTGATTTCCTATTCATAAGTGGCAATTTGTGATTAATGATTATGGTCAAGTTTTCGATAATTGCAAAGTGAAACATAACCTAAGTTGAACAATCTGAGCTTATGTGTTTGTTGCTTAGATCAACCTATCTTTCTCATCATAAAGCTGCTATTAAATTGAACATAGAGAACTTATTCTAGGTTGTTTGATAGTTAGAGATTAAATAGAGAGCTTGTTCTATTTAACGACGAACTAAGGAAAGATTGGGATAACAGAGCTTGTTGTTATCTACGGTTGTTAACTTTGATAGCTAATTAATGTTGATAGATATGAAATTGATTCTTAATGATGTCTAGTGGTGGAGAATGAAACCTTAACCATATTTTTCATATTTGATTCTTCTTAATTACTTGTTTTCTCATTCTTATTGTTAATTTTAGTTTAAATCTGATTTCAAAATCACCTTTACTTTTGTTTACTTATTTTTAAGTGATAAACTATTAACTTATAAACTAAAACCCAATCCCTAAGGACTCGACCCTTGCTAATCACTATACTCTACAATTGATTCTTTTTAAGTGCAAGGTTAAATAAAATACACTCTTTTGAGTGCATCACATCATACTTTTCAAACTCTGGAACTCTAAACTTTGGTGGAATGACAATGTCTGGAACCAAACAGAATTCATTTGGATCGTAAAACTCATCCCCGCCTTCAACAGCTCGCATTCTTTCTTCCAATAGGTCATACTTTCATTGTGCATCTGAATCCCAAACCATTCTTTATGAATTCCAATGGGTTCGGGAACATCTTCCCTTTGAGAATCTTTTTGCTCCAAAAGAAAACATGCGATGAATGCTTGAGTATTATGAAGTATGCATGAGTTATGAATGTGCAATAGTGTATCTTAAAGATGCAAACTCATGAAAAATAAAGTCAACTCAATGAGAATCACAAAAATTTCACAAAGTTTAATACTAAGGCAATAAAGTTAAATGCATACTAGAACAAAGTAAGAACTTTACAAAAGAAATAATAAAAAAAAAAATTAGACAAGGAAATTTCCTTCATGTGTCCTACCTCGGGTTATTTTATACACAAGGGTAGGGCATGGCTTTATCCTAAGGTTGGCCACTTAGATGTTTAATTATATACTGGGTTTAGGCTATTTGACCAATCTAACGAGGTCCCCAAATTGCTATTTAACTTCATCCATGGAGAATGAGTAAGGCACCCCGATCCTCGCCCATTATAGGCTTCAAATGGAAAGGGTTCAATTTGGATGGTTGTATTTCCCTAGTCAATGCGGAGGTTATCACCTCATGACAGCTTCGGTATTTTACAACCTAAGAGTGTTTCGCTAGCCCATGCGAAGGTTATCACCTCACGAGAGCGTAATTACTTTACCTCCTCCTCAAAGGACGAGCCAGGGTATAGGGCTTATGTTATGCACATGCACGTGTAGTATGTGTAAAATAGTTAATAAGCATGTAAGGAATCAGAAAAATATTTAAAGACCATCTATTCAAACCTAGGGTAACATATGACTAATTAATGGCTCGATTCTCTAAAATCCCCAGCGGAGTCGTCAAACTGTCATAACGTGCCAAACGTGAATTCGACATGCTAGATACAAATTGTGGAGTCGCCACTAATCATCTTTGCTAGCTGCGATTAGTCACCTATGACAATCTATCTAATTTATAATAATCCTAAGCTCGACGAAGGCACATAAAAATGATAGGTCCTAGTCTACTTTACCAGAACTAAGTTCGGGAGTACGGTTACGTGTGGGGAAGGATTAGCAACCCCACAACGCCCATCCGGGAGGACGATACCTAATTAGTCAAATATTACCCTAGGTTTAGTCTTTAATTAAATGGTCTTTAATTTCTATTTAATTTATTTATTAATCAAATATTTAAATATTGGAAATTTTCTTTAAGGTATTCTCCATCATCGGCGGAACACCAAAAATAATTTTTCTCACCTCAAAAGTATTCAAAGGACACCATTTGTTCCCTTGAAGAGACTCCATCGTCAGATTTACTAAATTTTTTACGGAAAAGGATAATTATAAATCCTAAATTTCAAGTTTAAATCACCTTATTATTATAACATATTTTTATTATTAAAAATAAATTTTGACCAATAATATTGAAAATCATCACCCAAACTCTCCATCATCGGAGAAGCTTAGGAAAATCTTTTCTCACCTAAAAATTTCTACAATATCGACCGTTTGCGATCTCCTAGAATTCCATCATCGGATAGTGGCAATTTATTTTTGATTTAATAATTATTTGAATAATGGAAAACTTCTAGAATCTTTTCTACCATTCGGGAGTAGTTCTAGAAATTTACCTCACCTCAGGAGTCTTCAATAGAAACCATTCGTTCTTATGAAGATCCGTCGTCGAAATTATAGCAAATTTGATATTAGAAAGATTAAAGATTTAGAATTAAAATTGAAGATCTAAAATATTGGAAAACTTTTAGTTTACTTTTCACCATTCGGGTTAGATACTAAAATTTTCCTCACCTATAATTCTTAGAAATTGACCATTCGCAACTTTTCAAGATTTCATCGTCGGTAAATCTCAACTTTTATAAATTATGACATCATGTTATGTACAAAATAAAGTTTAACTAATTTTAATCATCTAATCACAATAAATAAAATAAATAAAAAATATGCACTACAAGAAAATCAAACTAAATATTAACCAAATAAATACATGAATAAATAAATGATTAATCAAAGAAATAAAAATTCATTAAATAAAAATTTAAATCAAATATTAATTAATGAATAAATAAATAAATAATCAATTAAACAAGAGAAAAATGAATAAAAATAAAATGAAATCGGAATTGAAAAAGAAAAAGAAAAGAAAACAGAAAAACATAAAGAAAATTAAAAACAAAACGGATCCTTGTGATCAAGTTGGGTAGACACGCGGACCCTGCCCTGACCCGATCGCTAGTTTAAAAACAAAACTTTTTTTTTACTTCATTCTCATTAGGGATGGCAATGGAGCGGGGCGGGGGCGGATTTTGTAAAATCCGCCCCCGCCCCGCCAGTGACCTACTCTGCCCCGCCCCCCGCCCCGCTCCACCGTGGATGTTGGATTTTCAATACCACTACCACCTCCATGGATGTCGGTTACGCCCCGCCCCGCTCCATTGCCATCTTCACCTTTGGCAAAATACAATTTGAGAAGACAGCTCTAATAAATCCAAACTATCAGGTAACAATTCGACTAGGGAAGTACGAGGAGTTCACTAAGCTAACTACATGATATGCAGCAAGCTAGAATCAGAGAATAATTCAATTATATGAAAAAAGTCTACGAAAGGGATGATCAGAAGATGCAAAGATAGAGCACAATCAATAAGTTTGATTAAGCTTTAAGCTTTGTCCCACAAAAATTAATCTGACATATCATAAGTTGAATAGGTTTCAAATACAGACCATTGATAAAGATCATTAGAGATTAAATGCAACTTTAGGTTGCATACCGTACAGCGCGGCAATTGACTGAAGGTTTCTTTCCAACCTCAGTATCCTTCTCAGGAAAATTATGGTTCAATTCCAAACCAGAGTTAACTCGTCAGCATTATGTGTATCTTATTACGACTCATAGGAAGGTAATTGAGTCACAGGCTCATGGCCGATGTTAAGATTATCTTTTTCTTTTCTTTTTTTTTTACTTTTTGACTGTAATAAACTGATAATATCATGCATATCTTACGATCTCCCCAAACGGAACTGAAGAATATTATGTTTTTTAACCTTTTGATTGTAATAAATTGATAATATCATACATATCTTTAAGCTTTCCAGACAGAATTAAAGAAGATATATGAAGGGTAACCTGGATTTGTGGGGGCACAAGTCGAAGAGATGCTACTCATATCAGATGCAGCAGAGACATTTCTATGGAGTTTTGGAAGATTGCTTGAACCTTCCACAGCCCTGCGAATGTATGAAGGAGAAGGTTATAGGGGACACCTCACCTCTGAAACATAACTATTGAAAACTGGCATACGGCATACCACATGATTCTGAGGGATTTAAGGATATAGCTATGTTTTAGAGAACAAGGAAAGGGAAAGTAGAAGGAAAGGGAGCGGCGGTGGAGTTGTAGAGATAGAGAAGAAGTAAACATGTTAGGTTTTTAGGGAAGGGTAAAATAGTAATTTTACTAGTCGGGGCGGGGCGGGGCGGATCAGGTAAATACTGCAACTGCTCCATACCCGCCTTTCAAACAAAAAAACCGCCCCGCCTCGCCCCGCATCCATTGTTCAAAAAAAAAAAAACCTCTCCATTCGGATCGGATCGGTTCGAAATCCATCGGTCGGTTCGGGTTTTGCCATCCCTAATTCTCATCCCAGTTTTTTTTTTTTTTTAAATCTTGTTTTCTCTGAAACCCCAAAAGCCAGATTCCTTTTCTGTTCGTCAAACCCAAAATTGTTTTTTTTTTTCTGGAAACCAAACTAAAAACCCAGATTCCATGATCTTTAAAACCTTTTATTTCAAATAACTAGATTTTAAACATCCTTTTACCAAATATATATATATATATATATATATGAAAAGAAAACTAAAGTTTTTTCCTTTGAAAACTGAATCTTAGAAGCAAACTGTATTTTCAAGATCCACTTTAGTGCTTTTCAAAATTTCATACCTCGAAGCATAAAATATATTTTTAAGAAAAATACCTTTGCTAAAAAAACGAAAGCTTTTCATTCTAACTACTGATGATGCTCTTGATTTTTGTTGTGGATGATGCTAGATATTCGTCTATTCCCCCCTTCCCTTTGTTGTTGTGATTTGATCATTATTTATAAGCAAGTTTTGATGATCAAATCCCGATCCAGTTATTACCGAAGATTCATTTTTCTTTCAAAAGTAAGATTTAATCAAATTTAATCCCTTAATTTAGGGTTTAAAATCTTGCTGTTAATAATGGGCTGCCGAGAATGAAAAGGGGAAAACTCAAACGAACACAATCTGTGTAAAAAACCGAGAATCAAGGAATTCAATTTAAAATCAGTTTAAGGCCAAGAATCTGGGTTTTCATTGATTGAGGATTGACACTGGTTGAATCGAAATTGTAAAAGGAAAGTCAAAAGGGAGCTGAAATAAAAAAGATAACATAAAGAAAAGAAAAATAAATAAAACAATAAATAAAAGTGAAAAATAAATTGAATGAATAAGAAATGATGTGGGCCTTGCTTATTGGGCCCAAAGCCAATCGAACTTAGGCTCAAAAACAAATGGGCCTACACCCAAGATCATTAGTAGATCCTATAGCCCAGATAAGTATCCGAGAGTTGAGTGGAGGGTTTTGAGTAAAAATCGGGTGTCTACAATTATTATTATTATCTTTGATATTTTATATATTTTTAATCTACTTTTTACCCCAACTTCTATTTACTTAACTCATCTAAATAAGATATTACGCATCTAAATCTATTCGTAGCCGTAATCTCCAAAAGCCTGACCAGTATGCATGTCGTCTAAATCTATTCGTAGCCGTAATCTCCAAAAGCCTGACCAGTATGCATGTCATCTGAGCTAATGCTCAATTACCATGTGTCATTATTATTTGATCATTAAGCAAATTAGTTTTTGGTCCATGCGATACGAGTTTTTAATATTATTGTTTTGCTCAGTCAATGAAAACAAATCCATTAATAAATAAGGAGGCAAAATACAGACACAAATCAACAATTCCAAAGCTACGAAGGCATGCAGCAGTAAGAAGACACCACAAAAGAACATAATGCAGCTTACAAGAAGCCATATATAGACAACAAAAAGCAAGGACCAAAACCATCACCAAATTGCCAAGAGCATCAGCAAAGAATTAGACTCCCTATAGGCTATATCTGCATCAGCAATGGACAAATACAAAGTTGATTTAGATGCGTAATATCTTATTCAGGAGATAAAAGACGGATTCTTTTCATTAGCTGAGGCATTTGGAGCAATTTGGGAGTGGATAATGCTTAATGAAATTAATCAACTTTGTATTTGTCCATTGCTGATGCAGATATAAGAAAACAACACAAAACCCTGAACAGATATAAGACCATCCGCATTGGTACAAAACATCCCCTGAGACAAGCCATAGTTACTACTAAGCAGCGAACATTTCAATCTTGTCGACACCCAATTTAGCCAAAAAAAATCTGATATAGATGGTTTAAACAGACCCACCAGAACCCCAGTCCACATGATAAATGAATAAGAAATAAAAACAATCTCTGGACAACAGAATAGCCTTATAATGGCAGTGGTGCGCAGGACCAAAAGAGAATGAACTCAGGCAAAACCAGAATCATCTCCACCGTATTCCTGACAATCTACTTTCTCAATACCCTACATTTAATCTTGGACTCTAACCCTTTTATGTTTCAACTCAAGATCCTCATCCTTTTTTTTTGTAAAATAAAGAAAAATACCTCCAATCACAACCAGTAAATAGCCAGACCTATTCCCCACAGACCGACTTTAATCCCAAACAAACAGACCAAATAGCCAATACAGAGAAAATGAACATAGCTGAGTTTAAGAACACACCTTTCTATTCTCCAACTCCATTAGTTTTTCCACTACCACATCATCATCGCACGAAGCTGATAAACCCAGCATCTTCCCTATCTCCCAAGTTTCAGTCACCTCCTTCCACAAAATCTTCCTTCTATTTCAAAATCACCATCCGTAAGTGATTCAATTGACAACTCCCTTTTACTTGATTTTTGAACTTGAGTCTTCTTTTTATTTCTCAATCTTCTTCCTTTGGCTTTTTTCTTATGTTCAAGTTGTCTGTGTACTGTAAAGCCGCATCAATTTCTTCAAGTGATTTTTCTCTTTTTTTCTTGCTAGCACGTGTTGTTCTGAGAGACAAGGACCCAACAATGGAAGTTTTTTATTTAACACTGGGCCTTCATCAATGAGACCAATTCTACCATCTTCAGTTGTAATGGCCACATTGGCTCTCTCCTGGCCCACTAACCGTTGGCCCATACTTTTAATATTGCCCTCAGTAATATTGCAAACATCTAGCTGATATTCCCCCTCTTCATCCTTCTTTCCACCTGTCTCCTCGTATACACAATCGTCACCATTTATACTCAAGCAAAACGGTCTAGCCTCCCGACAATATTATCCCCGACATTTACCTCGAATAAAGTAGGCTTTAAATGCTTTAGACGCCAAACCTATGCACTCTGTCTCCACCACTGGACTTGACTCCACCCCTATTTCCTCATTTTCCAAGTAGTTAGAATCACTATCCTGTTCTGGTATACAAACCGTCAGATTATTGAAAGCATCTGACCGTTCCTTTCCCTTTTGGTCATCTCCCACAGACTGTTCATCGTCCCAGCACTGAGAATAATCCTTGTCAAACTTACATGGCATTTCAGGCACACAACATTCTGACACTTTAACCTCATACTTTTTGTCACCATAATCCACCTCTATCACCTCGTTGATCGGTTCACTCTCTTCAGTCAAGATGGAAAATAAACCTCTTGAGTAATCTCCATTTTTATTGATAAAATCGTCAATCTGTATTAGTACTCCCCAAAGATTAGCCATTGAGATGAAAGCTTGTTTATTCCAGACATGAATTGGTAGACCAACACAACTTAACCAAGCAATTCTATCCTTGTAATCACCCTTGTCTGACCATGGAACAATGTCAGTAAACCACCATCTTAGCCATTGCCAATCCTTTTGTTTCAACTCCTCCATTGTCTCCCTATTTGGAAGTTCAATCAGAAAGTGTTTTGCTGAGATTTTTTTAGCGAAAATATTAAAAATTCCTTGGGTGCCGAAATACTCTTGTAACCATTCCACGCTATATAAGCCTTTTGCCCTGCCAACTACGCATAATTCCATTATGTGGATTACTTCACTTTCAATAAATGCTTTGCATGATTTCTTTTTTACTAATTCAGCCAACTCCAATGATCTTGATGGCCCACTAATCGCTGGAGCTATGTTAACACCACTTCCCATGCTTTCTTGATTCAATAAGGCTTGTTTATATGTTTTGTGGCTGTTCTTTGTGTTCTCACTGCACTCTTTCAATTCCGCTGGACCGATGTAGTTTAAATCATCAGTTCTAGCTTCAGGAAGCTTCTTAGGTTTCGGACCCTCACCTAGATTCACTTTCCTCCAAAAGGAGGATTTGTTATTGAACCTTGATAAGTTGACACCAATTATGTACTCCATCAACCACGCCCCATTCATCCTTTGTACTGCTCTGCGAGCCTCATAAAGATCAGCAAATCTAACAAATCCAAATTTTCTTCCTCTGGCGCTTCTTTTCTTTGGAATGAAAACATCCAATATCTTCCCATGGTGTTGGAATATCTTGAGTAACCATCTCCAATTAATATTTGGAGGAAGATTGTTGACGAACACAGAGAAAACCATCTCCAGAAAGCCTTGAATTTACTTGATACCCCTCCTCTCAGAAAGTAAGAACTCCAAGGAAAAAGTTACCTTTCACCATTCTATATCTTAATATTTACAATAATATTAAATTGATTTATTGTTTTGCTATAGTTTCTTTTTATTCAAAATTATATTATTTTCCAATTTTTTTTTTTTTTGTTTATTCTGTCTGTTTATCTCATTAAGATCACATTTTTTTACCTTTGTTTTTCTTTTTTTTAAGAAAAAATATTGAAAATTTGATAAAATTGAAGATATCATAAAGATTTAAATTTGTAATTTTCATTGAATTTAATTTTTATATTTATTTATTGTTCTAGCAATTTATCTCTCTCAAATAAAAAAATATAGTTTGTAGTAATTATATCAAGTAATTTCAAGTTATTTGATCATCAATTAATGTCGAACTTATTGAATTTTTCAATTGCTTCACTTTTCCTCCAATAGTTTTATTGTTGAGTTTTAAGAACCATTATGAATTTCAAATTTAATAATATTTGTTTGAATAAAAATATAATTTTAGCTTATTATTATGGCTCAATAAACTAAATTTGTACACTTATTGATTTTTTTTGTAAGTATACATATTGATTTGAATTTAAAGATTTATTTATATAAATATATCTAACCAAAGTCTTAGATGAAAAATGCTTAAATCTCGGCTTCAAAATTTTGCCCAATTTAAGCATGAAATTCTGTATTTGTCAAGAATTAGGAAATCTGCTCATTTGTCACAATTATGTATAAAAACAAAAAATATATATATATAAAATTAATTCTATTTAAGTCCGGGAGAAGCTTCTTAATTTGTTTTTCCACTAATGAAACATTAAATGTAAAAAAGAAAGAGAAAGAGAAACTTTTCAACATATATACTTGTTTTTGTTTTTCATTTGAAAGAAAAAATTCAAAACAGTTACTCATTAAACCAATAAAATGCATATATATATATATATATATATATATATATATATATATATATGTATATCATTGAACTAAATGTTGAGATACAAATTTTTGTTTCCTTTTCATCAATATATCAAAACATGTCAATGTCATTGGTGGTCTTTTTAATTATCATAACAAACTTAGAGGAACAAAGAAAAGATAAATAGTAATAATTCTTAAGAAATCAAAATCTTTTCGACAAAAGTCCATAAATTAACAGTTAAATGAGCTGGTAGTATGTGAAAGGTGGTGCATCAAGTATAGATGGTCCAATTATTACTCTTGTAAACAATGCATCAATTATGAATGTTCTAGCAACTAGTACTTTAAATGATAATAATGCGGGAGGATCTCATGGTTTCAATAATGATACAGAAGATGGTCTTATGAATTAATGATACATTATTTTAATCAACAGCGCATGAGGATGGGGTCAATGAGGTGGACTTAGAACAGGATGACTTAGAAAAGGACGGAGCCATTGAGGATGACATAAATACTAGTGATGAGGAAGAACTTGTGAAGGATAAATGGGTTGTAAGAAGGATGAAGAGATAAAGAAAATAAGGCAAAAATACAAACAGTTTAGGCAGAAAAAAAAAAAAAAAGTTTTGCTTCAAACGATGTCCCACTAGAGATAGGTTTTGATGGACTGTTGAATGAAATTAAGATAAAAAGAAAGCTAAAAAAGAAGAAAAAAAAAAGCTGAAAAAGAACAACATGGGAGGTGATTGTAGTGGGAATGAGACAGAAGACTTGGATTCTTCTGACATCGTAGTTATGAGAGTGGTGAGTTATGGTAAGGTAGTAAGCAAGAAAAGTAAGAAGATTTTTTTTAATCCCTTAGACCCAATGTTTAAATTTGAACTCGGTATGATATTTGTAAGTTCTAAGAAATCAAAAATGTTTTAAACAAATATGTGTGGCTAAGAGATCTGATTTTAAGTTTCTTAAAAATAAGAAAAATAGGATCAAAGCTAAGTGTAAGACAAAGGATTGCCCATTCTTGATATTTGCTTAAAACGATATTAGTGATGGACTATTCAAAGATTAAAACATTGCTAAGTGAGCATCAATGCTCCATTACCTTTGAAAATTCAATGGCAAATTATAAGTTTGTAGGCCAACATTTTCTTAGTAATTTGAGAATAATTCTAAAGTTGAAGTTGACTGAGATGCAAAAGCTTGCTAATAAGAAGTTAAAAGTTGATATCAATCCAACTGTTTGTAGTAGAGCCGGAATTTGAGCCTTGGAAAAGATAAATGGTAGTGTACAATACGAGTTTAGCAAGCTGTATGATTATGCACATGCTTTAAGGAAGACAAATTCTAGATGTCATGTGGAGCTTATGGTGAAAAGGCCTACTCCAAACAGAAATCCCAAAATTTAGAAGATTTTATGTTTGCTTTAGTGCCTTGAAAAATAGGTTTAAGGAGTTTTTTAGGCATATTTTCCACTTGAATGGGTATTTTTTGAAGGGACCTTTTAAGGGTGAGCTTTTAGCTACTGTTGTGGGTTGTGGTAAAAGTGAAAAACAAGTACACAAGGAGATGATTTCGATTTTGTGTTGATCAAGGAAATAAATTTTGTTTGTTCAAAATCAAGTCTTCCAAGAATCTTGAAGTAAATCTTATTCAAAATCAAATCTTCCAAGACCCTTGAAGCAAATTAAATATTTAAATACCCTTAAAGCAAATCTCATTCAAAACCAAGTTTTCCAAGTAAGTAAATTTTATTCAAGATCAAGTATTCCAAGACTCTTTAAACAAATCTTATTCAAGATTAAGTATTCCAAAGACTCTTGAAATAAATTGCTCTTCAATTTGTGCTATTACAAGAAATAAGATAAAAAAAATTTGTTCAAAATCAAATCATAAAGACCCTTAAAACAAAGATTCCATGTGAAGAAAAAAATCAAAAATATTTCTTTATTTTAAAAATTCTCAATTTTTTTTTACATTATTTTCAAACATGCCTATAATCCAGCATTCGCACAAACATTAAGAAAACTCTGCCTTAATTATACCAAAGCTCTTGAAATGTCAACTTTCAGTGATGTGTTCACGTTAGGAAAGTTTGATAGCATATTGTTGATGTAAGGATTGCTGGACTGCGTCAGCTATGAGGTATTGTCCGCTTTGAAGGTCTAAAGACCGTCCTCACAATTTTGTCCTTTGAGAAAAGATACCTCATAGGAGAAGAGTTCTCCTTGCTTTATAAAGCCACAATCCAATCCTTGGCTAGTCGATGTGGGATCGTTTTCCCCCTCAACACTAGCCCCCCTAATCAAGAGTGTGGGCTGTGTTTTTGCCGAGAGCTGATACGGATCCAGAACGGACTCCCACAGACAACGCCATTGTTGTTGAACAGATTCTCTCGATTGACAGCGCAATCTAGTAATCCTTGCATCAATAATGGCGCCATCTATGGGAATCCGTTCTGGATCCGTACCAGCTCTCTGTAAAAACATAGTCCACACCCTTAACTAAAGGTCTAGCGTTGAGGGAAAAACGATCCCACATCGACTAGCTAAGGATTGAACTGTAGCTTTATAAAGTAAAGACAACCCTTCCCTTATAAGGCGACTTTTCTCAAATGACAACCATGAGGACAGTCTTTAGACCTCCAAAACGAACAATACCTCATAGTGGGCGCAGCCCAGCAATCCTTGCATCGACAATGGCGCCGTCTGTGAGAATCCGTTCTGGATCCATATCAGCCATTGGCAAAAACACAATCCACACCCTTGACTAGGAGGGCTAGTTGAGGAGGAAAACGATCCCACATCGACTAATAAAGGATTAGACTGTGGCTTTATAAAGCAAAGGCAACCTTTCTCCTATGAGGCGCCTTTTCTCAAAGGACAAAATCGTGAAAACGGTCTTTAAACTTCCAAAGCAGACTCATAATGGACGCACTCCAACAATCCTTGCAACAAAAATGGTGCCGTCTATGGGAATCCGTTCTAGATCCGCACCAGCCCTCGATTGACTAGGAGGGCTAGTGTTGAGGGGGAAAATAATCCCACATCGACTAGCTAAGGATTTGACTGTGGTTTTATAAATTAAGGGCAACTATTCCCCTATAAGACGCCTTTTCTCAAAAGAACAAAACCGTGAAGACGGTCTGTAGACCTCCAAAGCAAACAATATCTCATAGTGGGTGCAGTCCAACAATCCTTGCATCAGCACATATATTACAAGAATTTGCAAAGAGGATTGGGGTTATTATTTGATCAAGCAATGGTCACTTACAACAGAACCAGGCCATTTGTTGACCAGTTTGCAGCAAGCCTTTAATACTCTTCAAACTTGATGAGAGAAATTAGTACCGGTGAGGATGTCAACTAGACGAGTTTGGGCGGATTCGGGGATTAAACTCATCAAGTTTTGAAAGAAATAAATTACCCGTCCCACCCAAACCCGGCAAGTTGACATCCTCACCGGATATTCATCTACCTTTTGAAAATCCCAGGGATTATAACAGGATTACCAGATGCCACAACAATCACCCACAATGAAAGCTGTCTTCGTTTCTGTTAACAGTTTCAATTCTTCTATCACTGCAAAAACACCAGAGATCAGGAAGACAAGAAGCAATTGCACTAACTGCTCCATTAACGTTTTGCGTTCTTCAGCAACAAATCCAGAAAAAAAATAAATCAATGCTTTTGGCACATAACTTTAACCAACAACTATAAGTTAAACATGCATGCGCTTCTCATACATTCCTAAAAGTCAGTTAGAATCAGCTAAAACAGGCTTAGAAGGTGATAAACTGATAATAGACTTCCATTTCGTTAAAACAAAAATACAACCCGTGCAAAGAGTTGATCAAAGGAGGATCTTGAAAATTAATTTTATGCAATTTACAAGTATTCTTGTTGAGTATACAAACGGAAAAATAATAAGATAAGATCGAGGAAGAAAGGGGGGAAAAGAAGAAAGAATTTTACAACAGCAATGAGTTGTTGTCATCCTTGACATGCTGAAGAAATGGTTAATTCTATCTTACCCCATCTTCTTCACATCATGATCAACATATTATGGTGCAGTGTCGTGCTTGCCTGCACAAATGTTGAACCACTGCAATAAACTATGGGTGCAGAAACAGATGATTTGTATTTTGTAGACCCCAAAAGTTGCAGACTTCTTTATCCTGATACAACATTTGACACGGTTTAAGCAATCATTACTGTTCATCCAAATGGGGTGGCAAGCTTCCTAGAAAACAAAATTTCATACTTTACCTGGTCAGCATGGCTTTCTCTTGTCAACTTTTAAGTGGATATTATACCATTTCTTCTTCTTAGTTCTATCCCTCATAGAATGCTTCTTGTCTCTCACTTCGCCATCTTCTTTGGCCTCCTTGGAGGCACCCTTACTCCTGTTCCTACTTGAATTTCTCCTACTTGGAGGAACAGTTGTGTACGAGGCATGAATCTCATTTCTTTGTTTGAGAAGCTCATCAATCTGCAAAACCAACATATAGGATGTGTTTGAGAAATTTATCCATTTACTTATAAATATCAATTCTCATGGAGCTTAGACTCATAATTCCCACAAGTTAATCCCACCTCTTGCATTTCCTTTGTGTATCTGCTTGTCATCTCTGTAAATTGTGCCAGGACCTGCCAACACTCTACATGAATATCAACAAGAAAAAAGGTTTAATACAGGCATACACATTGGATTTGTGAAAGTAGATACCTCTCTGTATTCAGTTTCGAACTTTGACAGTTCGGCTCGTTTGGACAGAATCTCAGCTTCCACGGCTCTAAGGTTCTCCTTTTCCTCTATGAAAGGGGAAGAACAAAGAGCTTCTATAGTGTAGCTTACATTTTTGAAAAAGTTGTCACCTAGAAAAAAATGTTCCAGAACATTAAAATGGTAGTGTGTTTCATCCATGCATGTGAACCAACAAACAGGAGATTTGAAAGGCATAGAAATTAAAGAGCTAACCATAAACAGCAAAAAAATGTGTGCCCGGTTTTAATTCAGTTATTTCACATGGTTGAAATCCATCCAGTTTTTTGAAGCAGGCTGTATCTGGATCCTTTGCAGCAGCTACCTGCAATGAGGCATTTCCAAAACCAGATAAAAGATGACGACAAGATCAAACTTTAATGTAAAGCACAACTATGACATATTCGGAAATAGTCACTCACCGAGTTGACTGTTTGATCCAAGCGATAGACAGGGAAGCCAAGAAAATACATTCCAGCAGATGTAACTTTTCCTGTTTTTGCACCGTCCTCCTACACCAAAAAGAAACAAAATTATCTTCAACATGCACAGTAGAGTAACATAAGCACGATTGGAAGTAAGGCACAAGAACTTAAACAACTATGCTAATAAGGCTTCAGTTAAAAAAATAAAAAGGGGAATTTTCTTATCAGAAGCTCCATAACAGATCAAAATGAAGCCATGTCCCAGACAAACTGAGAATATTGACGTTTTATCACTAAATGAAAAGCATCAAACAGTGATAAGAAAGAAAAAAAAAAAAAAAAAGGCAGGAGGAAAAGAATAAGCACGTGAAGTGAGAAAAAGACAAAGGATTGGATTGGATTGAAAGTTTCTGAAGATAAATACGGTTTGACAATCTGTTACAGTTACCAAAATCCAAGCCAATTTTACCTAATTCTACTCATGCCTCCACAATGTTTTAGAAGGGGATAGGTGGGGCATAAAACAGAAGAGGTAAGTAAACACAAAGGTAAGAGAGATGCCTTTACAGAAATCTCTTGCAGATGATGGGGAAAAGGCCCTAATTCTATGAGTTGTGAGTTTGCTTTGCACCAACCTGCTCTCTGGAAACTTGGCCTAGTAATTTATCAAGTATCAACTGTTCTTGTATACAAATGCTTTTGCTTTACTCAATACTGTGAGGGGAGAAGACTTCAAATTATTCTAGAATTAACAATACATAGCAGTTTATGAAACTCAAAATCTAAATGTTACACATAAACCGAATGGAAGAGCTTTTAATTTGGAGATTAAAAGACTTATTGTGATAGCTCATCAGAAGAAACTTGCTATGCAACATTAACAATGCACAACTCAAAAACTTTAAAAAGAGAAAAGGGGAAGGAGGGGAGCTCATTACCTGCAGTGCAAGGCTTAATCCACCATTCTCTTCTCGATCAAAATACAATAACTGCACAAAACCAATCAATTACTAAAACAATGAATAATTATTGATCCACCAGAAAAGGATAAAAGATTATACTTTATTCTTTCATGTCTCCTGGTAAACCAGACAATTAGTTAGTAAAGTGTAGATATTTGTATTTCAAAATATTTTGAAAGGAGAACATGAGCCCAATATGATTGCCCGTTGGATCTCAAGAAAGTTGGTAGCTCTTAGCAATTCATGCAACAAAAGTTTAGGAGCAAAAAATGTTGTAAGGATCCTGAAAGCATAAATTATTTTAATTTAAGGGTTTCAATAGAACTCAAATGAAACAAGGACAAAGCACACTACCAGACTTACTGTGTAACCCAATTCAGACTACACCAAAGCAGTGACACTTAAATCAATATAAAAGTTAAAACTACACAAGAGCTTTCCCTAGCCCACAAATTAAAACTATCTAGAAAGAAAATACAAGCACATGCCTCAATAAAATTATCACAAACAAAGTTGCATCTATCTACTCTTGGGACTTAACTAAGGACCAACCACTGACCATAAAGAGATGAAACACCAGCTTCCACTATCAATCCTCTGTGACTTAGACTAAGGGCTTCAATTATTCTCAACTCAATCAATTCTTATATCCTAAATCAACAAAATGCTCCCAGGGGATGGTTTTTTCTCTTTCTTTTTCTTTTATGGTGGGGAGAAAGAGAACCTTTCTTAAATCTTTTGTTGGGAAGTAAGAAATGTACTCTCACTGTCTAAATTCCTTTCCTTAAAAAAATGTTGTGGCTACTTAATATCTACTATTACACACATACACACACATATTGCAACCCCCCCCCCCCCCACCCCCGAAAAGAAAAGAAAATAGTAGTTTGCATATGCAGATACTGTTGAATCAACAAGTTTCAAACTCATTATAGATCTACCTTGAACTTGCTTTTATCAGATGATTGTACTCGGCAAACAAACCCATCTCTTGCTTCCTCTTCTGTTATTGTCACAGAGTAGAAGTGTGCACATTGTTTTTCAACCTGTTAAAGGCGCAACAAGTTCAGTGACTGCATAAAAATCAATAAAATGTATTACCAAAGAACAGGAATATACATCTCACCTTCCTAGAAACAGGTTGCCCCAGCAGAAGCGAGCGAATATTGACCACACCATTAAGTGCCTCCTCCAAAACAGTTGCAGATACAGTGGTCTTAATTGGCACACCAAGTTTACTATTTACAGGAATTAGTTAAAATTATACCCAATGCATAGTACTCATAAAGACAAGAAAACAATGGGACATCTTAAATAATATAAAAAGGACGAGGAGTTACCTAAAAAGTGCAGCAAACATTGTGTTCACAGCCCCCAAACTTGAAAGATCTAACTCCAATTCTTGGTTATCTGCTTCAACAGCCTATTCAAAGGAAAGAACATCATGATAAAAAAAAATTCATGCTTCATCAATAAAATCATGTTTGGTGGTGCACAATGGATTGTTAACAAGTGAAAGTGTGGAACAACTGAATTCTTTACAGCCTCCATGTACAACATAAATGAATGTAACAGTGAGAAAGTCGTAGATAACCATCAGCCTAAAAATACTTCAGAAATTAGATGCAAACATGCATATCTCACCTCAAAACCAGCTGTGTCGTACTGGCGTCTTTTATCTGGATCAGACAAGATATTATAAGAAAATGTGACCTCGTTGAACATATCAGCTGCCAAAGGATCATTTCCATTCTTATCAGGATGGTACCTGAAATAGCACAAGATTAGCATCTATAATAGGTAACCAAACTGAATAAAGCAACAGTATAATGAGAACTTTATGTGTACAATAGCAAGAAATAAACAACGTCCAAATAATAAATGAGTCCACATATCTCAAAAGTAGTCAATGTCCTACACTCTATGTCCCAAATCGCATTTTCATTTCTACTAACTGCTTGCTTGAAAGAAATCATCAGGGAAAATAATTAATTCTTTTGATCCATGTTGGAAATACGCTCCTTGCAAGGTGCAGGGGTTACCTTTGTCCTGAGGGTACTTTTGGCAATAGTTTATCTGTTTGTTTGACCAGTCTTCCAGATATCTAGTTACTCATAGCCAGTGATATTGTGCTTCAAACTGCCCATCCTTGCACCCATTACACTGACATGGAAATCTAGAACACCTATGCTGAATCTTCTATCAAATTGGCAAATACCCACTTCAAAAATCTGAAGTTTGGCTAAGTCCTCGACAGCTACTTGCTCTTTGTTGATACAATGACTCTCCTACACACTACCAATAGGAGGGAAAACCACCGAACCAAACCCCAGTCACTCATAAAGCTCCAATTATCATTCCCAAATTGCCTTCCCAATTCAAGTCCTCAATACCTATTCTCCACTATACTCCATGTATGCGTGTGAGTTTACCCTATAATTAACCAATAATTATCAATATGCTCAAATTAGTGAACTCTGATCTATTCTATACTAACCACTAAAAACTTCAACAACAAAAAGACCAAGAATTCAAACATTTCAAAACTTTTCAACTTGTAAAAAGAAAAATTAAACATACTTGAGAGCCATTTTCCGGTACGCGCTCTTAATTTCCTGATCCGTAGAGTTCCTCGAGACTCCAAGCACCTCATAGGGATCTCGACGAAGCTGCTTCGCCATGCCGTCGTTTTTCTCCGACTTGGATCGATGTGGCGGCATTTTCCACAAACACCACCAAACAAAAAATACGATACTGGAATTTTCTTCTCGGTTTAGTTTTTTTCCTCTCAGGAACCCTAGAAACCCAAACCTTCAACTAAATTCCAAAACCAAAAGAAAATTATTTTCCTTATGTTTCCACTTCATTTCAACGAACAACGACATTTTTGGGGTTTAGGAAGCAGAAAGAAAAGAAAAATAAAATAAAATAATGCAGGAGCATTGAGAAGAGAGGAAGAGGATATTCCGTGGGACCTCCAAGCTGGAGCTTTGGAGAGGGAGAGCGAGCGAGAGAGAGAGAGAGAGAGAGAGAGAGAGAGATAAAACAAAGAGGACGTATATTGGAAGGGAAATTGGTAGTAATAATTTTTTTGTTATTTTATTTGTAATTTTTACGCTATCGTTATCGTTAAAAAATTTTCAAAAACTTCGATGCGAATATCTAAACAACGCCACAGTGCGCATTGCGCATCTCTCCTTATTTGCAGTGGGAGGCGCACGTGATTGGTTAGGGGAGCGGTGGTGCGTATTGCGCATCAAGTGCACTGGAGAGGGCTAGTAAAGGCGGGCGGGGTTTTGAAAAAAAAAAAAAGGGAAATTATTTTATTGGGTTTTGGGGGTTGGGGAATTGTTTTTCAAAATTGATTGGGGGAAAAAGAAAAGCGTCGGAGCTTGATTGGCATAATCAAAGCTGAAAATCACAAAATCAAAATGGAAAAATATGAAAAACATGCAGTGCACAGTGCACAGTAGAATTATTGTCAAATGATGTAATGAATAAAAGTTATTTGGAAAAGAGAAATGAATAATTAAAAATTATTATAAAAGATATTGTAAAAACAAAATTACCCTTCATGAAAAAACTTACTTTTCCTTTTTCTTTCATTAAGGAAATATTATTTTTTAAAAATTTTAATTAAAAATAAATTTAAAAAATAAAATATTTAAATATATATTTTTTTTAAAATTTAAAAAAATTTAAAAAAATAAATAAAAATTAATTTTAGGCATATTATTTTTATTTTTTAAAATTTTTTAATTAAAAAAAGTAAATAAAAAATTTAAAAATTTATTTTTTAAAATTAAAAAGTTGTTATTTTCAGAATATTTATTTTTTAATTAAAAAATAAATTAAAAAATAAAAGAAAAAGAGAGGAGAAAGTTTTTTTATCAAGGATAATTTTGTCTTTACAATATCTTTTTTAAAAATTTCTATTTATTCATTTCTCTTTTTCAAATAACGTTTATTCATTACACCATTTCACAATAATTCTACTGTGCATTGCATGTTTTTCATATTTTCCCAATCAAAATTTGTAGGAATGGGCCCCTCCCTCCCCTTCACTTCACATTTAGAATTTTTTATGAGATTATCATGACTTCCACATACTTTATTCTTTCTCTCTCTCTACCTTTTATATTTATTTCTTTTCCTTTTTTTATTTGGTACGTTAAAAATAATGTGATGCATAATGTAGGGTTTATGTTTTAAATAGAGGATTATTACATTGCATTTTTGAGGATATAGTTGATTAGATAAGGTTATAATTAGAATTTTTTTAAAATATATGAGTTTTGTAATAACTTAAAAAAGTCAATCATATAATCTTAAAATTTTAAAATATTTTTAATTTTTATTATATATTTTTAAGGAATATTTTTAAAAAGTGTATGAATCATTTTCTTTTTTAAAATTATTCATAAAATTTCATGATTGCACGGATTTTTCAGAAAATTAGAAGGTCTAGAAATTTTTTTTTATTTATTTAAAAAAAGTAGAAATGGATACATTTTTTATTTAAATGGTCATGAGGTAAGATCATAATAAATGATGGATAATAAATAAACGCTTCAATATATGAATAAGATTAAAGTAGGAAAGGTAAAAAGGGCACAAGTTTTCTAGTCTATCTTTTGTTCCCTTAAAAGTATAATTTGTACACAAGAAAGGAATTGATGCAAAAAAAAAAATACAAACAATACAAAAATTTCCTTTTAAATATTTTTTGGAGTTATTAAGCTAATACTTTGACAGTCGAAAATGGCTATTAATTAAGGATAACAAATTAACAACAGATCGAATATCTATAAAATTTTAAAATATTTGAATTCAAATTGGATTAATTTACATGATATTCTAATTAGTTTATTATTTGCTTATTATCCTAATATTACTATCTGAATCCAAATTTGAATTAGATATAATATTTGTCACGAATTCTTGATAATAAGGGTTTGTATGCCAAAATTCGAATCTCTAGACAAACGTAAAAAAGTGAATATTTACACATTTTTTTCTTAGTGAATATATACACATATCAATATTTTAAAGCAAATTTTGGTACATATATCATGATGATTTTAGTTCAATACCTAGAGCATGTATTATTTAAACGATTATTTTTGCTCATATTTACTATAAAAAAAAAAGTGTTAGTTCCTTGATCTCTTTAGGTATCATATTTATTTATGGCATTATTTAAAAATCTTGATAAAAATCTCAAGGTACTTGTGTAATATGGCTTTCACATGAAACATCGTTCTCAAATTGAATCAATGTTAGAGCTGAATTAATGAAAATAGAAGTATACTGAAATCATGAAATTTGTTCATTTTATGGCTAGCAAAGCATTGAATGTGAGGATCTAAATAATCTGGACCACCAACAATTCTATTTACATGGTGTACTGTCGATGATATATGAAACTAGTGGTCTAATCCAATTCTTGGCTCCACCTTTTTTCATCATCATCATCATCATATATATATATATATATATTAACTACATTTAGCCTTGAAAATAAGGTAAAAGCAATGATTTGGGTATTTTTTAAATATAATAAAATTGCCACCATGTAGATTTATTCAAGAGTCCAATTATTTGTCTAATCTCAAAGGTCCGTTCGATATTTGAAAGAGTTTGAATAAAAATATTGAGCTTGAAAAATGAGATTGGACAAAAAAATGAGACATGTTTAAAAAACGGGTCGGATCATGAATATGACATTTTTTGTCTAGACCCAGTCCGATTTGATCCGTTTTATTATTAGTAAAAGGATCAATTATTTTTTAAGAATGATCGATCATTTTTAAATAACAAAATTAATTATTCTGTGTATAAATTTAGATATATTTGTGCAAATTTAGATAATGTTTTTACATGATTGGATCGAATTTAAACATAATTTTTTATCCATATTCTGAATTTAACCAGATCTGAACAATCATAACTGATGTGAACCCTAGGGGTTGAACCCTTTGAACCCACTAACAAATTGAAATATCCTAACTCAAGAAAGCTAAGATTAAATCAATGAAATCTTAAACCCTGTGAAATCTTGTTTCAAAGAACCTAGATAAGCTAAGCTAGCTAGACCCCATTAACACTTGTTTCAAGAACCTAAGTTTGATAGGATGAACGTCACAAAGAAGGATTCTTTGATAAGTTCCTAAGTTCTGTCAAAACTAAAAAGAGTGAAACACTCACTTGAATAAAATCAGACTTAATTGATCAAAAAATAATTGATATAGGCGGCTAAGACATATATTTATAGTCTCCCTATAATAACCCTAATCAGTTAACCTAATAATAAGTAAAATATGGGTTGAACATACTCAAGCCCAAACCTAAATAATTAAAAGATATCCATATTACATAATATAGGCCCAAATGCCTAAGTAATTATAAAACTTAAAATAAGCCCAAATAAGCCCTTTCTTAGACGTCACATCATTAAATGAATTGGTCCCCACAATTGCTATGTTAATTAATGAATGATAGAAAGAATAGGCTCACTTCTTTAAACATGATGCCGCCACTTGTAAGCCCTCTTAATGTGCCACCTTGTGTTCTTGAATCACATGGATCAAACTTGGATGCAAGCCCATCTTGCATGTTGAACCTTTCTTGAATGACTTGCAACATGGTCCAAGTAAATTCCACCAATTCTTGTCATATTTCCTAGATCTTTTTGAATCTTAGCCCATGTAGAAATTGCCATGGTATTGGGCCATCTGGGATCCTATTATTCCCCCTTTTCTCGAAAAGATTCGCCCTCAAATCTTAGCCTTGTGTGTGAGAATGACGACGCTAGGTACTAAATCAAGGTGATGTGCAATGCCTCTTATGGGTGACAACACATCCTTTATCTTCTCCGAAAAGAAATCCTCAACATCCTCCAACAAAGAAGCAGTCAAAATAGGAAGAGATTGGTTAGAGTTATCAAGAATAAGAATCTCACTCTCCTTTGCATCAGAAAAATTCGCAAATTCTTTGTTTTCCTTGATAGGAATTGTCTCCTTTTCCACTAGTGGCTCCTCTCTTATGTTTTTATTTTCAACCACCTCTATTTCTTTTTTACTTTCTTTTTTACTCTCCGTTTCCTCTTGCTTTTCTTTATTTACAGCCACCTCACATTCTTTTTTTTTCTCTCTTTTTTGTTCTCCATCTTTCTTCCTCTTGTTGCACAAACCTCCTAAACAATAAGGTGAACTCTTTCATCTCTTGCAGAGCCTGCTTTACTTCGTCGTCACATGTGAGAGACATCTTAAAGTTGCTGCAAAACAACTTTGGTTTAAAAAAAAACAGATGAATGTCGATTCTTTCCTCTTCTTTTCAATCTTTTTCAAATCTTTCTTTCTTTTTTTTTTCTTTTATTCGAACACTTTTTTTTTTCACGAGATTTTTTTGATTTTCTTGAAATCTCGGATGACTTTCTTTTTTCTTTCTTTGAACTAATCGATCTGCCTTTTCAATTCTTGATTTTTTTTTTTCAAGAACGGATCAAGAACGATCAAGAATGAATTTTAATAGATCAAGAAAGCAAGAAGCAGATTCTTAATCTAAACCAACTTCCAAGAACGAAACCCCAAACAAGATTGTCTAAAAACTATAACCCCAAGACAAAAATGCCTAAAGCTATAACCCCAAGATAAGAATGCCTGAAACCCCAAAATCTTGTTAGATTAATTTGATTCAATTACAAGAAACGAAACCCCAAAGCAAGACTGTCTAAAAACTATAACCTAAGGCAAGAATACCTAAAGCTATAATTTTAAAACAAGAATGAGTGAAACCCCAAAATCTTGTTATTGATTTTACTGTGATAGTATCTAAACCAACTTCCAAGAATAAAACTCCAAACGAAAACTGCCTTAAAAATTATAACTATTAGACAAAAAATGCCTAAAGCTATAACCCCTATGACAAGTATATCTGAAACCCAAAAAATAAAAAAGTTGCGAGAAACTCCAATACCATATGGTAAAGAAGATAACAAGATTTGACCTGATTGGTCCCTAAGCTCTGATAACAACTGATGTGAACCCTAGGGGTTGAACCATTTGAACCCACTAACAAATTGAAATACTCTAACCCAAGAAAGCCAAAATTCAGACAATGAAAACTTAAACCCCGTAAAATCTTATTTCAAAAAACCTAGATAAGCTAAGCTAACTAGACCCCATAAACACTTGTTTCAAAAACCTAAGTTTGATAGGATGAACGCCACAAAGAAGGATTCTTTGATAAGTTCCTAAGTTTTGTCAAGAACTAAAAAGAGTGAAACACTCACTTGAATAAAATCAGACTTAATTAATCAAAAGATTAATTAATGTAGGCGGCTAAGACATATATTTATAGCTTCCCTACAATAACCCTAATCAGCTAACCTATGGGCTAAACATGCTCAAGCCCAAACCTAAAACCTAAATAATTAAAAGATGTCCATGTTACATAATATAGACTCAAATGCCTAAGTAATTATAAAACTTAAAATAAACTCAAATAAGCCCTCTCTTAGGTGCCACATCATTAAATGAATTGGTCTCTACAATTGTTATGTCAATTAATGAATGAAAAAAAGAATAGGCTCACTTCTTTAAACATGATGCCGCCACTTGTAAGCCCTCTTAATGTGCCACCTTATGTTCTTGAATCACATGGAACAAACTTGGATGCAAGCCCATCTTGCATGTTGAAGCCTTTCTTGAATAACTTGCAACATGACCCAAGTGAATTCCACTCATTCTTGCCATATTTTCTAGATCTTCTTGGATCTTGACTCATGTAGAAATTATTATGGTATTGGATCATCTTGAATCTTATCAATAACGTTCATTGATATGAGATTTGGATATGATCTGAAACCAGCCCGATCCGTAAACAATTCTACATCCTTGTTGCTAAAATCAGATTTTTCCTATAAAATTTTATGCTTCATATGTCTTCGTTTCATCTAGGATTCCATGCCAACAGTAGTGCTGCCTTTGCTGTTTCAGCCTTTGTTTTTAGATTTTATCAATCATTTTCTTGGATGTGTATGCTTACCTAACTTATCTTCTCCACATACTTTAGGACTAACGAAAGGACTTGCCTTTCAATGCTGTCAAGATTCTGAACAAAATAAGTCAGGATCACTACAAATTAATATCTAAAAATTGATCTTTGCTTTCTAGGCGGTTCAAAAAGAAATCATAAAGGAAAAATAGAAAGATAAAATTGTCTAAGCTTAACTACTCCATTTAACTGTCTAAGCTAGCTAGTAGTGAAAAAGGTTTTTTTTTCTTCTTTAATATGAGAAGGGAACATTGAAAGAAGTCTTCTAATTGTTGGACTAACTTTGGTGAAATCTAATACATCACACGATTACACAAGAAAAATATATTATAGAAAAAATAAATAAAAATATAATACAATACAATATAAAAAATAATATGAATAAAACACAAATAAACGAATGTGTTTAAATTTATCTAAAATAAATTATTAACATATCAAAATTTATATAATTATAACACACAAAAAATATATAAATATGTCATAAATACACAAATTATCAATTTTATCCGCAGATGAGCATCATCTTTCAGAGAAAGTGTGGAGTCTTTATCACCCTGGGAAAAAGGAGCATCGAACTGGGGTTTTTACCCAACTGCTGTGATTAAATTGCAATCAAAGCTTAAAAGTCATTGTCATGACCTTACACTATGTTTGGTTTGGGTAATAAGAATGCTATTTCCTCATTATTCTTCAATAAATAATAATTTAATAGTTTAGTTCATTATTTTATATATTACTTGTAATAGGTTATTACACTTTTATTACTTATCATGTTGTAATAGTTATTCTTGATTTACACCCAAGAATAGTCTATTACTTCTCTATTCCTCATTTCATGGAATAGGATCATAATTTTTATATCAGATTTGCCCTTGCATATTTTTGAAAATCTCAAATATATCCCGCTCTTAAGAGTGAGAAATATTATTAAAATATTATTTTTAAATAAATTACAAAATATTTTATATAATTATAATATTTAATATTATTAAAATATTTATATTTTCAAATATATTACTAAATATTATTAAATATTTATATTTTAAAATATATTATTAAAATATTATCATTTTCAAATATATTATTAAATATTCATAATTTAAAATATATTTATTAAATATTATTATTAAAATACTTTAATATATTATTAAAATATATTACATATTATTATTAAAGTATTTTAATATAATATTAAATATTTATTAAAATATTTTAATATATTTATTAAATGTTATTAAAAAATATATTAAATATTATTATTAAAATATTATTATATTTTATTAGATTTATTGTTAAAATATTTTAATATATTAATAAATATTATTTTTAATTTATTTTTCATATATTATTAAATATTAATATTATTAAAATATTATAAATATTATTATTAAAATATTTTAAATATTATTTTATATATTATTAAATATTATTATTAAAGTATTTTTTATATCTTATTAGATATTATTATTAAAATATTTAATATATTAATAAATATTATTATTAAAGCATTTTTAATATATTATTAAATATTATTAATATTAAAAGTATTATTAAATATTATTAATATTATTAAAATATTTTAATACATTATTAAATATTTTTATTAAAATATTTTTATATATTATTAAATATTATTATTAAAATATTTTAATATATTATGAAATATTATTATTAAAATATTTTATAATTTAATATAGTTAATATAATTTTAAGAGATCAATAAATTAAATTTGTTTTTTTATTAAATACAAATATTATTATTTATGTTAAGGACAAAATAAATTTTTTGTGTCTATTTTTTACTTATTTCTTAACATCATTTTAACCAACCAAACAAAGTAATAGTATTCATTCTTTATTTCATTCAATCAATTAAACTATGTAATACCTATTCAAAATCTATTTTATTTCTCCTCTATTTCATTACAACGAATCAAACGTAGTGTTAATTGTTTAGCAAAATAGCAACCGTTGAGGATATTATATATGATTTTTCCAATGGGGAAATGGAAGGAAAGTTGGCACCTTTTGCTTTGTTAAATGCTGGCAAAAGAATCATTGATGTGGAGCAAAATTCCATTCCAAATTCTGATTCTCCTAACGGAGCCCGAGGACTCGATCTTAGATGCGAAAAAAATCGTCATCAATTTTTTTTTTGAGATAATGTCATGAATGGTTCTTAAAGTTTATCAAATTTATCAATGTAGTATCTTTATTTTAAAAATGTTTATTTTGGTACTTAAAGTTTACATTCCGTGTGCTATTATAGTACCTGTCAGTAACACCATTAAAAATTGATGATGTGGCTTTTGTATCTGATAAAAACTTGACACGTGGCACCATATAAAAATGCCACGTGTACTAACTGAAAAATTATTATTTTAATTTTAAAAATAAAAATAATATTATTTTAAGAATATAATGATGACACGTGGCATCATATAATGCCACCTGTATTAACTTTAAAAAAATTAATAAATATTTTTAAAAAATTTAAAAAACATTTTAAAATTTTAAAATAATTAAAATAATTTTATTTTTAATTTTTTTAATTTTTTAATAAATATTTTTTAAAAAAATTAAAATAATTTCATAATTTAATTTTTGTAATTTTCAAAAATATATATATTTTTTAAATATATTTTTAAAAATTTTAGATATTATAAATTATTTAATATTTAATTTTAAAATATTTTATAATTTAAAAATAATTTTAGTTAAATATTTTTATTTTGTTATTTTTTAAAATTTTGAATTTAAAAAATAAAATAAAATTTTAAAAAATATTATTTTAATATTATTATTATTTTAATATAATTTTTTAAGTTTTTTAAAAAAGTAGATATTAATTTTTAAAATAACTTTTATTTTTAAATATTTTTTTATTTTTTAAATATTTTTTATTTTACAAAAATTCAGATATTAATTTCCAAAAAATTAGGTGTTGCCACGTGTCATCACCTGATTGGTCAATGTCACATCATCATTTATATTTAACAGTGTTAAGTCAAAGTACCATATTGATACACGGTTTGATAGTACAGGTACCACATTGAACATTTTTAAAGTACAGGTACCACATTGACAAATTTGATAAACTTCAGAGGCTATTCATGATATTATCCTATTTTTTTATTAAATATGATTAATCATTCAAATGAATTTATTTTTAAAAAAATATTTTAATTTAAATTAAGGTTTTTAAAATAATAGATTGTAATTTACGTTATAGAACTAAATTCGGGAGTCAATTACGTGTATAAAATGTATTAACACTTCTCACAAAACCTATACAAAAAAAATATCAACTAATCTTATGTTATCCAAAAATGATCTTAACTAAAAGTTTTTTTTTATTTAAATTTAATTAAAATCTATTATTTAAAATACTAAAAAAATTCTTAGGTTTTCCTCAACATTTTGACAAAACTCCTTAAAAAAATTTCACCTCAAAAGTATTCAAGAAACATATTACTTCTCTTAAAGAGGCAACATCGTCAGATTAATTTTGTATTTTATGAAAAAAATTCAAATTTTAATCTTTAAATTTATAATTTTATTTCTTATTTCTTATTCTTATCTATATTTTAATTTTGTTTTTATTTATTTATCTATTTAGAAATAAATATAGATTCTCAATATTGAAATCTTTTTCTAAATTCTCCAACAATATGATAAAATTTAGAAAAAACATAAAAATTTTCGAGAAGTTGCACATTAGCAATTTTCTTGGAATTTCATCATTTGAAGAATTTCCACTCATTCCTTTAAAAATTTTATATGTACATGATGCTAAATAAAAATATAATGATGCAAAAAATTAACTTTACAATTTTATAATTATCTAATTTAAATTCTATTAAACTATTTTTTTCTTTTAGGATTTTTTTAATATCACTAATTAAAACATATAAATATCTAAGAATTAAAATTTAAACATGCATGCAATTCAAAATAAATTAACAAAATGATATTTTTTATTTTTTGAAATTTGAAAAATAATCCTCATCAGTCATCAGTCATCAGAGGCTCCACGACTTTAAAAAAGATTTTTTTTTCCTATCTTGAAAAATTCTCCTCCTTTAAGGCTCATAACTTTAAAAATTCTCATCTTTGAAAAATTCTCCTCCTCTGAGACCCCACAATTTTAAAAATTCTCTTCTTGAAAAAGTGTCATGAGCCTTTGAAAAATGAACCTAGAGATTTCAAAAATGTACCCTGAAGTTTTGAAAATTGTATCCGAAAATTTTGAAGATCGTACCTCGAAGGTTTTAGAATAGATATCTAGAGGATTTCAAAATAATACCGAAGGATTTCAAAAGGTTGCCCGGAGGATTTGAAAAGGTTGCCCGGAGGATTTGAATAAAATATCCATAGGATTTGAAAATGATATCTGGAGAATTTGAAAATGATATTCGGAGGATTTGAAATGATACCTTGAGATTTTGAAAATCTTTTCCTTTTTTCTTTTCTAAAATCTTATGAAAAAAAAAAAGGAATCCCCTCTCAATTTGATCAAGGATTCATAATTTTAAAATTCCAACTTAGGCGACCTTCTACTGTAAAGCTCGAAAAATATGTGTTAATTACAACTCTTGCATGAAAATCTTCAATGTCAACATTACATGATCATGTATATGATGTATGCATGATTATTGGAAGAAAATGATACTCATTGATTTGAGGCATTCCACCTTTGAAAACCATTGTTCTTTTCTTGTTGATGGAAACACATGGATCTTCTTCAAAAATGGTCATCTACATAAGCATTTTCCTTACCCCTAGAAATATCACTCTTGTCATATCTGTTTGGAAATCACTTGTCTCTTATCCATGAAATAAATATCAAAAGAGATATTTAATTCAAATATGCATCAATATTGAATGTTTTCATGCTTCTTGAACATTTTTTTGAATACTCTAAAAAAATGACAATGACAATTACTCCAGAATAATCATAAGAGCTCTTTTCCATTTTTCATTTCTTCAACATGTTATCTTATCATCACAAATTTTTCAAATGGCAACAGAAACATTTCCCCACACAACTATTTTTCATGATCAAGAATGTATCAATCCCATTTTTGAAGTGCTAAAACATCCAAGTCCAAAAACATTAGACACTTGAATCTCTTGAGAACTTATGATTACTATTTGAAATATTTGAGGCAAATGATTTATATTTGATGCACTGTCAGTGTATAGGTCTATACACTGACAGTACATTCTACGATGCCACCTGTCGAGTTAGGGGTCAGTGGTTAGGGTTAGTGGTTAGTTTTTTAATGAGATGTCAGCGTAGGATTCACAGTGCATCAAATACAAACCCTTGAGGCAAATAACATTATGATATTTCCAAAGACATGGTTTAAGATGTCAAGGTCTTGGTCATCAAGGAAGACTTTGCCACTTTACAAGTAAGATCAATTTTTTTCATCTAGAATCACAAATGAAAAATGCATTTTCTTAAAACACGAATTCCTTGAAAATCAAGTTTTCGCAAAAAGATTTGTTTTAAAGCACACTCTATTTTGGCACTCTCTTAGTTTCTTGATATGTGACATTTCAATAAATCTGTGAGAGGCTCAAAATTTTGAAAAAAGAAACAAGTTTAAATTTTAGAACAAATCTTCAAAGTGATGTTGATATTTTTGGATTCCTCAAAGGTCTTCAATTCCCATTGGTTGATTCAAAATGCCTTCCCTCCAATGTTTTTTCTTCTTGTTGTAACCTGGGCTCAATCATGACAAAATTATTGAGTTGCTTTAAAAGTCCAATATTTGCTCTACATTGCCCGTTTGGGTTTTCATCATAGAGTTTTATTCTTTTTCTTTTCATATTTGATTGTTTCACTATACAATTGAGAACTCAAAATTTATCCAAAACTAAAATGATAATTCAAGCCTCGTGAATTGTATGATGATTCCCCAAGGAAAAAGCTTTTCAAATTAAGTATTCATACTTTATTATAATGGATTTTTAAAGCACGTAATATAAGTGAAGGTTTAGAGTTCTAAAAAAAAATGAATAAATAGACCCAAAATATGTGTTTAAAGGTAATCAAATCAGTGATCATTTCTTATCATGAGGACAATTATTCTTTCCATTTCTCAAAACATGCTTTTTTCTTTTCACATTTTTTTTTTTTTTACCTTTGTGCATGTTTCTACTTTTGAAGGAATGAGTTCAAATTTTTTGGAACTCAATTTCTTTTACATTGCCCTTTAACATAAGTCATTCTTTCTTTGTCCTTGAAATAAGACCTAATCATTCATGCTTTTTCAAAATAATCGTCTTTTGTACTTGCCCCCCAATGTGAAAGGTAATTCTTGGTTAGAATTCATTTAGAAAGAATTTAATAGGCTCAAAAGGATAGCAAGTGAATAATTTCACATTTGAGAAAGGAATATGAAGATGACTTGTCAAGCCAGATTGGAAAATTAAACATAATATTTAAATTTATTTCATGACTAACAAAATTAATGAAAGTAATGAGACTTGCATAAATTTGTAACTTACATAAAATGTTTGCTCTCCAGTTTTCAGATTTGTGTATAGGCCAATCCTTTTAATTGAAGGCTTCCTATTCCTTAGTGTTCTTCCAACAGATTCTTCCATCTTCTCATTTCCTTTATGTACATGTACTTCTGGAGCTTTTCCTTTTCCTTTTTGAATATCTATTTTTCCTTTTTCACTGCAAAGTGAAGTTGTTGAACTTGACCTTGTATTAGGTCTGTTTCCAGCAGTCTCAGGTCTCTGCAGAAACAAAAAAAAAAAATAGCAAAACAGTCACAAATAAGGATCCTTGCTATCTTAGGTAATATGATGGGTGAAGAAATGAAACTAACCTGTCCTCTTGATTTCCTTTGAGGACAGCCCTGCTTGTTATGCCGTTTTTAACCATAAATGCTACAACTCATTACCAACCTGACCCTAGTCATTCGACCAATTTTTTATTTGGTTCATCATTTGCCTTCCTCCTATTTTTCTTTGGCCTTCCAAGTATATTCCTATCAAAGGATGGAAGAACTGATTCAATTCCTGATTTCATCCATTCATGTTGTCCATTTATAGGCTGCAAAGCATAGTTATATGCTTTAATGTATGTGTCCTTATGGTACCAATAATGCAAATACTGATCTGGATCACCATCACTATGCCACATAGCACAACAGGCATGTGGACAAGGAATCCCTGATAATTGCCAACTTCTACAACTGCATGTTTGTTCTTTCAAGTCCACTATATATTGTTTTCTTCCTTTTTTTAATTTCACATCCATTGTCACCATTCCACACCATTTTCCATTCTACACTTTTCTTTCTTCTGTGCATCAAATCTTGCATTCATCAATGGACCATAATTGTTCTTCCATTTACTGCATAACTGCCTTTTCTCCACAAGTCTAGTCATCATCCTCACTCTGATTTCCTCTAACATGGTGATGATAATTTTGTATCTTGCCTCCACAATGCTTGAAAGCTTCAGACAAGTTGTTATCCATAATGTCACACTTGCTGTGAGTTCAAAAAAAAAAAACCCTACTCCAATGTTTAGGACCTTTGGACATCAATTCTTTTGCACATTCTTCATATTTCTTAGACAAGTCTAATACCTTATCTTCCCACTCCCTCTTTATTGTTGCTTTTACAATTCCCCAAAAAGCAAACTCATAGGATTTGAGTTTCTTCCTCCCTGTCCAGTTTGCAAACACATGTCAAATATTGATACTTGCATTGAAGTGCAATCCTCAAGAGAAAGGGCAAAAGGTTTTTCTACCTCTGAAATCATTTGAATATCTTATATGCATGGTGTTACAATCAACAAATTTTCCCTTTTTTTTTTTTTTTTTTGTTTCTACGACTCATTTTAAAAAAGCATCACCTCAATTTGCTACTCAATGGAAGGCCCAAGGTAACAATATTTCTTCTCATAATCCACTCAAGTTGCTCATGTAATCTTAATTCAATGAAAGGAAAAATATGTTGCACAAGTCACAATGATATACAAGGATATTGTGAATATCAAGTAATTTTGCCCTTAGATGTAGGCAAAGGATAACTCAAGGAAAAGCAACTAAAGAGTTTGAGTTTTGTGAAGGAATTTGGGTGGTAATGTGTTTGAAACTTCACAATAGCCTTGACATTATTAGATTATCAAAATTCAGATTTTTTAAAAGAATGTTTCATGTATTGCTTTTAAAAAAATCCCATTTTTTTTTAACATGGTTGAAAAGTCATGTAATAATTACATAAATATAATGATTGATATAGAAGAGTGATAATAAAGGGGGAAAAAAGGCCAAAAGAGAAACACAAAACAAAACAAAATGTTCATTGTAATTGGTCCTGAATTCTGATGGAAAAAGGCATTGGTCATGACCTGACATTATTGGCCAACAGCCCAACATGAACACGAGGCAAGAAGGCAATACAGATCAGGCTTTAAACCAGCCCAAATGAAATAAATAACCAGGTGGGTGGCTATCCATGGCCTTTTTTCTTTTCGGCCAGATAAAGTTAATGACCTTCAAAAAATGCTTCATAAGCACATTTTGTAGGTTTACAGCTACAGGCTTCAACTACAAGCAAGCCCATACTTTATGAACAAAGGCCAACTTACATGTGGGATTCCAAACATGCAAAATATTTCCATTTATATATGGGAGCCCAAAACCCATGCTTTAGGTTTAAAGGCCCACATTCACATGGGTACATGGGCGCCCAAAAATTTTTGTTCCCCTCTACAATTTTGTTAACACTATTTTAGAACCCATTTTTTGACACTTTAAAAAACAATTTCCATTGCACAAATTTGGTTCAATGCTAAATGTATATAGTTATGTTATTCGGATTCGAGGGTGAGTATTGAATATGGTTATATATTCGATATGAATATACTCAATTTTTAAAAAGTTTTTTCATATATTTGAAGGATTATATCTCCATACTTATATCAGAATATGTGTTAGACACAAATAATTTAAGAAAAATAAAAAGTTTGATTAACATATGTGTAAATTCTCTTACTTATAAGCCAGTTCAAATCCTCCTTCCACCAAAATGAAAAAAAAGGCCTTTACATTAATTATTTTTTTTAGTACATTATCATGAGTATGTCACATGCACCTTCTAATGATATAAAAATTAACTGTTTTATAGAAAAAATATTGTGTCATGGTCAAATTTCAATAAAATATTTTACCAAAATTTTCAATAAAATATTGTATAAGGTATTTGTAGGCTAACTAGATGTTTGATGGAAAAGTATTATAGTAAAAGAAACTGATCATAAGAAGTATGATATTGAATATAACTTATAATTTTCTAAACCAACATGTTTGGGTTACTATTAGTTAATTACTAAAGTAAATTGGCTAAATTGAACATTTTAATATATTTATATATATAAAAATATTGAATTTTCAATGTATTTAAAATTTGTTAAATATATAGAACATGGTTTTAGTCATATTATATTTTATATTCCATAAGAATTTATTTAAGTAGTGGATTGCATACTATATAGTATCATATAGCTAGCGTGCTTTTATTTATTTATTTTATTATATATATATATATATATTGCTATTTTTCTTGCCAAAGTATAAATGGCAATTTGAACATTTAATTATTGGGTTTGTATTTGATGCACTGTCAGTGTATAGGTCTATATACTGACAATGAATCTTACAATGACACCTCATTAAAAAACTAATCCCTAACCCTAACCCTAACCCTAACCTTAACTCTAACTCTAACCCCAGGGGCTTAACTTCTGACAAGTGTCATCGTAGGATGCACTGTTAATATATAGACTTATATATTGACAGTGTATCAAATATAAATCCTTAATTATTTATATAAGCAAGCTAACAGAGGTTATATCATGGCATTGTTTTAATTAATTATAATTAATGGTTGGGTTATACAATTATTTACTATAAAGATACCCATCTCTTTTACGTATATAATATATAATATATTATTATTATTATTGTTATTATTATTATTATTATTATATATTTGCAGTTGGACTGCTGATATTATATACTAGCAATGCTAACTAGGGAAAGGAAAGTAGTTATATATATATGTTTTTATTTTTTTGATAAGCCAATGCATTTCATTAGAAAGATACTAAAACCGTTTACTACATAGGAAAGCAAGAAAGGTCCCCGAACAGAACACATAATATATATATATATATATATATATATATATATAAAACCTAGCCTCACCAAAAACAAAAGTCCCTGAGGAAGGTGATCCGCTTCACGAGATCACACTGCTCACATTCAATTGGGAGTGAAAGGAAAAACACACTCCAAAACCAACAGACTCCTGTCAATGCAGGCTACCCCACCAACATGGTCTCTGAGAAAACAGCTAATCAGATAGAACCATTAAGCACAGGAAAAAGGGTCGCTCCTTACCGCCAGGCCATAAACATGTTTCTTCTGTCCACTCCACCCTTTGTAAGAGAGTTAGCAAAACTGTTAGCTTCACGGAACACATTCTGAAATTGAACATCTCCTATAACATCATTCATCGCGCCAATTTCTGAAAACACATTTGCCAAACGCCAAGGTCTCTTATTCAACACAGAACACCATGTCACAGCAACTTCAGAATCCGATTCAATAATTAACATATTTTCCTTCTTGCTCCCAATAAATACTTCTAAAGCTACTATGATAGTGTTGACAATCTTGTAAGCAATTAGCAATATTTCATTACTACTAAATATAAATTAAAAGATTAAAGAACAGATTACTTATCTGTAATTCTGTCAGAACATCATATAAAAAATATAAACATTCCAGAAAGAAAATTAACAACACTTACATGTTAATCCGAATACAGAAAAAGGATAATCGAGTCAAGGTTGGACCTCTGACCTTAAGACGATTATTGCCTGTCTCTCAGGTGCTAACAGTTTGTCGCAATTCGTCTCCCAGGCCTCCCCGATTACGTTGCAATCAAGAGCACACTTTTAGCAACACAGCGAACCAGAAAAATGTCGGTCTCTCTCACAGAAGACACAGGAAAAGACAAGAGCAGTATAGAAAAATTAGGAAAAATTTTCGGTATATAAAAATGACAGGCACTGCTCAGGTTTATATAGAAAAACATATGACTTTTCGGAACGGACACATCATTTGGAACAAAACCTGTTCGACCAAACAAGCAGCTTTTGAAAATAAAAAGGTTCTTAGTTTAAACCGAACAGACAAAACTTTTAACAAACAAAAAGGTTCGGTCCGAAAAGATACTTCTTAAACAAACAAGTCTCTTGGTTGGAGAATACTGAACCGGTTCGGTTTGGACTGAATAAAAATATCTGTTGGGCAGTAAAAAGTTAATTACTGCCCAAACCCAAACCCGACCGGACCCAGCCCGGCTCGGCGGCGACGGTGCGCGTGTGGTCCAACTCAAGTTGTGTAGGTCTTCATCCACCACAAAACTTGGGTGCCCATTGGGACCCAATCCCTCATGGAAACAAGGTTTATAAATACCACAAGCTTATGCCTTTGTTCATCATATGTGGGATTCCACACCAATCACTAACATCAACCAACTTTCTTCCTCTTCAAGTGGGTACAAAGAGATTAATTTCTCATTCAAACATTATATCAATTGTGTACATAAATTATGCACCGTGTATCTACTTACGACAACCTACGTATTAGAATACATATTTCGTATTTATACACCAAATAAAATATTGATATCCAACAATCTCCCACATGAATGGAAATTGTCTGATTAAAACGACGAACTGACTCGGAATATGAGAGAGTTAAACCTTGAAGAGTTATTGCATCAAGATAGGTAGCTTTTGGCTTTGAACCTTCCATAGTGAATAACTATCGGATTTACTCGGCTAACTAGTGAACATGATGTCTTGAACTATTCAGCCTTTTGTGTAAACTAAGACAATAGAGATCACACAATTCCCCTTCGAACATCTTCGGTTCTCACGATTGTGTCCATTTTGGCCCTGGACACTGCTTGGTTTCTTATGAGTACTCTAGAGAATTTAGCCTGATCAATTCTCATAGAAGTGGCCACGTTTCTTACTCATAATAGGTGATTGCTCATTAAGCGTATCCTGCAATACCCTACTTGATTTTATCAAGCTATAAGAATCACTAAAAGCATAGCTTATCCTAACTCCTTTGCAGGCAGCACTAAATCATCATAGGAATAGATAAGAGTGTTTAACTCTTTTAGTGCTCACACTCAGTTAACATAATTTAGTTGTCCTTTTTGAACCTAGATCTTGGGATCTCCAGTCAGCTAGGTTGGGTTTCCACTATGTAACTTTAATTTATAGGCTTAAGACCCATTCCCCTCGATGATATACTTGTTCTCTTGTTAAAACATTTCGTAAGCGTGCTTCATTATCCTTTGATTTTTCATAATCAATAGTGATAATTTCATTTGAGAGCAACTGTTTAACGGTATTATGTCTTCGACGAATGTGTCGAGATTTAACGTTATACAAACAACTCTGTGCCCAACCAATTACAGATTGGTTATCGCAATGTATACAAATTGCAGGCACAAGTTTCGACCAACTTCGAATATCTTCTAAATTTTCGAAGCCATTCCGCTTATTCTCCAGCTTTATCTAAAGCTATAACTTCATATACCATGGTAAATTTGGCTATTCAAGTTTGTTTAGAAGATTTCCAAAATACTGCAGCTTCTCTAATAATAAAGATAAATCCGTTAGTGGATTTGAAATCTTTTGTATTGAATATCCATTTTGCATCTGGATATCTTGTATAGTGCAGTCCATAACTTGAGGTGTATCTTAAATATCTAAGTACCCCCACAATGGCCTTCCAGTATCCTTTCCAAGAATACTTGTAAATCTACTCAGTTTGCTAACTGAGTACGTTATGTCTTTACATTTATTTTCAACCTAATGGTTTGCTTTCAGGGTCCGTGCCACTATTGGCACCATCAGGGATCACCGATCCCATGGACAAAGTCTCATCCTCCGCTTCACAATTGGGTAGTCATGGTAGCACCAAGGCATGCCGATACCATACAATGAAACTCTTCCCCACTTACTATGTCGATACCCTCATTGATGCCAAGATCATACCCGAGTACCCTTGTTGCATAAAGTTGACATATTCTCACATATCCTTCTCTTGCCCTCAAGGACTGGATCATGATCCCTTCGAATGAGGCACCAAACATAGTTTTAGGTCCTATCATGACCTTTTCAAGCTGGAGAAACTGATACCTTCGGACACCCCTACACTTTCGTGTATTTATAGGATGGTCCTTAACCCTTCCATAATTCATACGGTGTCTTGTCTTATTTCTTGTGGGGTATATTTATTTAAAAAGTAAATAGCTATTAAAATAGCTTCCCCTCACAAGTTCTGAGGTAACCCTGAACTAATCAACAAAGCAAAGCATTCATCATTTCTTTCAACGTTCGGATCTTGCGTTTCGCAAAACCGTATTGTTGAGGTAAATAAGGAGAAGTGGTTTGAATGTTAATTCCATATTTTAAATAAAATTCATAAAATATTGAATCATATTTACCACCCCTATCACTCCTTATTTTCTTGCTTAGTTGAGTTTCGGCCTTAATTTTTAAAGAGTTTAAAAAACATCCAAGGCCTCGTCTTTGCTTCTTAGCAAATAGACATCACACTGCTCACATTCAATTGGGAGTGAAAGGAAAAACACACTCCAAAACTGACAGACTCCTGTCAATGCAGGCTACCCACCAACATGGTCTATGAGAAAACAGCTAATCAGATAGAACCATTAAGCACAGGAAAAAGGGTCGCTCCTTACCACCAGGCTATAAACATGTTTCTTCTGTCCACTCCACCCTTTGCAAGAGAGTTAGCAAAACTGTTAGCTTCACGGAACACATTCTGAAATTGAACATCTCCTATAACATCAATCATCGCGTCAATTTCTGAAAACACATTTGCCAAACGCCAAGGTCTCTTATTCAACACAGAACACCATGTCACAGCAACTTCAGAATCCGATTCAATAATTAACATATTTTCCTTCTTGCTCCCAATAAATACTTCTAAAGCTACTTTGATAGTGTTGACAATCTTGTAAGCAATTAGCAATATTTCATTACTACTAAATATAAATTAAAAGATTAAAGAACAGATTACTTATCTGTAATTCTGGCAGAACAGCATATAAAAAATATAAACATTCCAGAAAGAAAATTGACAACACTTACAGGTTAATCCGAATACAGAAAAAGGATAATCGAGTCAAGGTTGGACCTCTGACCTTAAGACGATTATTGGCTGTCTCTCAGGTGCTAACAGCTTGTCGCAATTCGTCTCCCAGGCCTCCTCGATTACGTTGCAATCAAGAGCACACTTTTAGCAACACGGCGAACCAGAAAAATGTCGGTCTCTCTCACAGAAGACATAGGAAAAGACAAGAGCAGTATAGAAAAATTAGGAAAAATTTTCGGTATATAAAAATGACAGGCACTGCTCAGGTTTATATAGAAAAACATATGACTTTTCGGAACGGACACATCATTTGGAACAAAACCTGTTCGACCAAACAAGCAGCTTTTGAAAATAAAAAGGTTCTTAGTTTAAACCGAACAGACAAAACTTTTAACAAACAAAAGGGTTCGGTCCGAAAAGATACTTCTTAAACAAACAAGTCTCTTGGTTGGAGAATACTGAACCAGTTCGGTTTGGACTGAATAAAATATCGGTTGGGCAGTAAAAAATTAAATACTGCCCAAACCCAAACCCGACCGGACCCAGCCAGGCTCGGCGGCGACGGTGCGCGTGTGGTCCAACTCAAGTTGTGTAGGTCTTCATCCACCACAAAACTTGGGTGCCCATTGGGACCCAACCCCTCATGGAAACAAGGTTTATAAATACCACAAGCTTATGCCTTTGTTCATCATATGTGGGATTCACACCAATCACTAACATCAACCAACTTTCTTCCTCTTCAAGTGGGTACAAAGAGATTAATTTCTCATTCAAACATTATATCAATTGTGTACATAAATTATGCACCGTGTATCTACTTACGACAACCTACATATTAGAATACATATTTCGTATTTATACAGCAAATAAAATATTGATATCCAACAACCCCCCACATGAATGGAAATTGTCTGATTAAAACGACGAACTGACTCGGAATATGAGAGAGTTAAACCTTGAAGAGTTATTGCATCAAGATAGGTAGCTTTTGGCTTTGAACCTTCCATAGTGAACAACTATCGGATTTACTCGGCTAACTAGTGAACATGATGTCTTGAACTATTCAGCCTTTTGTGTAAACCAAGACAATAGAGATCACACAATTCCCCTTCGAACATCTTCGGTTCTCACGATTGTGTCCATTTTGGCCCTGGACACTGCTTTGTTTCTTATGAGTACTCTAGAGAATTTAGCCTGATCAATTCTCATAGAAGTGGCCACGTTTCTTACTCATAATAGGTGATTGCTCATTAAGAGTATCCTGCAATACCCTACTTGATTTTATCAAGCTATAAGAATCATTAAAAGCATAGCTTATCCTAACTCCTTTGCAGGCAGCACTAAATCATCATAGGAATGGATAAGAGTGTTTAACTCTTTTAGTGCTCACACTCAGTTAACATAATTTAGTTGTCCTTTTTGAACCTAGATCTTGGGATCTCCAGTCAGCTAGGTTGGGTTTCCACTATGTAACTTTAATTTATAGGCTTAAGACCCATTCCCCTCGATGATATACTTGTTCTCTTGTTAAAACATTTCGTAAGCGTGCTTCATTATCCTTTGATTTTTCATAATCAATAGTGATAATTTCATTTGAGAGCAACTGTTTAACGGTATTATGTCTTCGACGAATGTGTCGAGATTTAACGTTATACAAACAACTCTGTGCCCAACCAATTACAGATTGGTTATCGCAATGTATACAAATTGCAGGCACAAGTTTCAACCAACTTCGAATATCTTCTAAATTTTCGAAGCCATTCCGCTTATTCTCCAGCTTTATCTAAAGCTATAACTTAATATACCATGGTAAATTTGGCTATTCAAGTTTGTTTAGAAGATTTCCAAAATACTGCAGCTTCTCCAATAATAAAGATAAATCCGTTAGTGGATTTGAAATCTTTTGTATTGAATATCCATTTTGCATCTGGATATCTTGTATAGTGCAGTCCATAACTTGAGGTGTATCTTAAATATCTAAGTACCCCCACAATGGCCTTCCAGTATCCTTTCCAGGAATACTTGTAAATCTACTCAGTTTGCTAACTGAGTACGTTATGTCTTTACATTTATTTTCAACCTAATGGTTTGCTTTCAGGGTCCGTGCCACTATTGGCACCATCAGGGATCACCGATCCCATGGACAAAGTCTCATCCTCCGCTTCACAATTGGGTAGTCATGGTAGCACCAAGGCATGCCGATACCATACCATGAAACTCTTCCCCACTTACTATATCGATAGCCTCATTGATGCCAAGATCATACCCGAGTACCCTTGTTGCATAAAGTTGACATATTCTCACATATCCTTCTCTTGCCCTCAAGGACTGGGTCATGATCACTTCGAATGAGGCACCAAACATAGTTTTAGGTCCTATCATGACCTTTTCAAGCTGGAGAAACTGATACCTTCGCAAGACACCCCTACACTTTCGTGTATTTATAGGATGGTCCTTAACCCTTCCATAATTCATACGGTGTCTTGTCTTATTTCTTGTGGGGTATATTATTTAAAAAGTAAATAGCTATTAAAATAGCTTCCCCTCACAAGTTCTGAGGTAACCCTAAACTAATCAACAAAGCAAAGCATTCATCATTTCTTTCAACGTTCGGTTCTTGCGTTTCGCAAAATCGTATTGTTGAGGTAAATAAGGAGAAGTGGTTTGAATGTTGATTCCATATTTTAAATAAAATTCATAAAATATTGAATCATATTTACCACCCCTATCACTCCTTATTTTCTTGCTTAGTTGAGTTTCGGCCTTAATTTTTAAAGAGTTTAAAAAACATCCAAGGCCTCGTCTTTGCTTCTTAGCAAACAGACATAACAGTATCTTTTTACTACCTCTAGTTGGCACAAACTTTAAGTCACATATATCAGTGTGAATTAAATCTGGAGGTTTACTACTTCTTTCTACCGAATAGAGAGGAGCCTTAGCCAATTTGGATTCCACACAAATTTCCCATTTGTGATTTTTATCAATAACAATTTGCGGAAGCAAATCCAAATCCAAATTGCTAATTTTCTGCAAGATCTTGTAAAACACATGACCTAATCTACCATGCCATAATTTAGAGGACACCACCAAATAACCAGAAGAAATAATTTAATTATTATTCTTTGTTCTTTGGCACAACAGCCATAATATTGAGCTTAAAAAGCTCATCACATAAGTATCCTCTACCCACAAACATGCCATATTTAGTGAGTACAAATTTATCAGACTCAAATATCAGTCTGAACCCATTCTTGCTCAACAGAGAGACAAAAACCAAATTCTTTTGAATTTCAGGAGCATGAACCACATTGTTCAAAGTTAGTTATATCACGGATGTCATCTTGAGCACCACCTTTCCATGGCCTCATACCTCGCAAACCGAAGAGTTTTCCATAAACAATTGCTTATCAACAACAACTTCTTTATACTCGGAGAAACTCTTTCTATCAGAACAAACGTGACAAGTGGCACTGGTATCAATCCACCATATCTTAGGGTTTTCTACCAAGTTCACTTGTGACACTAAAGTAGAGAGCTCAATCTCATCATCATCAACTAAGTTGGCTTGAGCTCTTTTCTTGTTTTGACAGCAGTCCTTCGCTTGATGACCGAGCTTGTTACATACTAAACAAGTTCCCGTGAACTTCTTGAAATTCGTTCCCTTATTAGCTTGGGAAGAACTAGAACCAACAAATTTTCTCTTATTGGTCTTGTGCGAATGTTCTACAACATTTGCCTTGGCTTCCATGGTCTGAGTTTTAACCCTCTTTTCTGAATCACGGTCATCCTCTTCAATTCTTAACTGAACAATCAAGTCCTCTAAAGTCATATCCTTTCTCTTGTGCTTTAGATAGTACTTGAAATTATTTCAAGAAGGAGGCAATTTCTCTATCAAAGCAGCCGTCTCAAATGATTCACTAAGAATCATTCATTCGGCATCAATTTATGAAGGATCAACTGATAATTTTGGACTTGGCTGATCACAGTTTTCGAGTCCACCATTTTGAAATCCATAAATCGACCAACCACAAATTTCTTCTTATCGGCATCCTCGGTTCTGTATTTTCTTTCTAAGGACTCGCACAGCTTTCTCGCTGCCTTGCTTGGGCTATACACATTGTATAACATGTTGTCCAATCCGTTGAGGATATAGTTCTTGCATAGGAAGTCAGAATGCTTCCATGCTTCCATCGAGGCTACAACCGTAGTATCGGTCTCTCCCTCTTTAGGAATCGGGGCCTCCTCCCGTAAGAACCTGGCTAGGTTCAGAGTGTTTAAATAGAACTGCATCTTTACTGCCATCATTTGAAGTCCAGACCATTAAAATTTTTTGGGTCTCTCACCATGTGTAACATGTGGTGGCATCGACGCTACAGGCGCACTCGCATTTACGGTAAACTGTTCAGCAATTTGTTATTTAAAAATAACAGGATCAACATTATATATATATATATATATAAGTTCACACCAAAATATATAAATGTTCTCAACAAGACAGTAGCAAGATATATATATATATATAACACTAACTATAAAAAAGTTTAGTGCATGAACCAATATACAAGTCAGTATATTAGTTACCAAAAGCCATACGGTTTTAAGAAGCAAATGAAGGCAAAAAATGCAACTGTTCGTTACAGTGAGGATGTACGCCTTTCTTTCTTTTACAAACCATCCTATGTAATAAACCTCCTAGCATTGTTAACAAATACAAAAACCACAGTTTGTCAAACAGGCATAAGATGACTACAATTCATGAGTCATGAGATCATGCTAGGATTGAAATATTAACAAACAGTATATAAATATATTTAAAACCAGTGAGTAAATATATAAAACCACATTTAATTCTTAAAGCAAAGAATCTAGTATCAATACTATAAAGCGAGGCCCACAAGAAAATAAAACAAAGCAAGCCATATCCTTTTTTTGAAACGGCTTTTAATACCGTTTCTTAATGATAGAAACAAAGCAGAATAAAAACATGCCAAAACAATTGTATGAAGACAGCGGTTTCCATCAAGACCGAACCATTACAAAGCAAAGAAATATTCCTTTAAACCATTCCCACCTTTTTGGACGGCAAACTTTTACAGATAATAAAAGTTTCATGCCATTCGGCCACAACTTTTAATAAACAGCAGTTATACATATAACAAGTATAACAACGTATATATATAAAAATATAAATCAAACAGTAATGAAACAAAACAACAACTAATCGTCTTAAGATTGTTGGCAATCTTGTAAGCAATTAGCAATATTTCATTACTACTAAATATAAATTAAAAGATTAAAGAACAGATTACTTATCTGTAATTCTGGCAGAACAGCATATAAAAATACAAACATTCCAGAAAGAAAATTGACAACACTTACAGGTTAATCCGAATACAGAAAAAGGATAACCGAGTCAAGGTTGGACCTCTGACCTTAAGACGATTATTGCCTGTCTCTCAGGTGCTAACAGTTTATCGCAATTCGTCTCCCAGGCCTCCTCGATTACGTTGCAATCAAGAGCACACTTTTAGCAACACGGCGAACCAGAAAAATGTCGGTCTCTCTCACAGAAGACACAGGAAAAGACAAGAGCAATATAGAAAAATTAGGAAAAATTTTTGGTATATAAAAATGACACGCATTGCTCAGGTTTATATAGAAAAACATATGACTTTTCGGAACGAACACATCATTTGGAACAAAACCTGTTCGGCCAAATAGGCAGCTTTTGAAAATAAAAAGGTTCTTAGTTTAAACCGAACAAACAAAACTTTTAACAAACAAAAAGCTTCGGTCCGAAAAGATACTTAAACAAACAAGTCTCTTAGTTGGAGAATACTGAACCGGTTCGGTTTGGACTGAATAAAAATATCGGTTGGACAGTAAAAAATTAATTACTGCCCAAACCCGACTGGACCCAGCCCGGCTCGGCGACGACGGTGCGCGTGTGGTCCAACTCAAGTTGTGTAGGTCTTCATCCACCACAAAACTTGAGTGCCCATTGGGACCAACCCCTCATGGAAACAAGGTTTATAAATACCACAAGCTTATGCCTTTGTTCATCATATGTGGGATTCCATACCAATCACTAACATCAACCAACTTTCTTCCTCTTCAAGTGGGTACAAAAAGATTAATTTCTCATTCAAACATTATATCAATTGTGTACATAAATTATGCACCGTGTATCTACTTACGACAATCTACGTATTAGAATACGTATTTCGTATTTATACACCAAATAATATACTGATATCCAACAGATAGTCATTAACTCTGCCTCATTGGAGTCGAGTGAACCTACAGGTCCAGAAAATAAAGCAAAAATCTCCCCAACATCATTTCTAAGCACTCCGCCCACTCCAGCAGGACCCGGTTTACCTCTTGCCAAGCCATCGACATTAAATTTTAAACACCCTACTTCCGAAGGTATCCAGTTTGTCACCACTCTTTTCCCCAAGTTTGAGCCACCAATGTTACAAGCACTTGGATCATTCCACCACATAGTCTCCTCTAAACCGCTATCCTCAAAAGCTTTAATCCATTCGAAATATCTCATTTTAACAATAAACAAAAGACATGTCACAGTCCAACTTTTGTTCTAAAAAACAACCTCATTTATAGCTAATCAAATCGACCATAGAGCAGATGCAAAGGCTGCCCATCACCATTCTTTCAAGCAACCCGAAAACAAAGGATCAAAACAATTTAACAAAAACGATGGGAGAGAGCTAGGCTGACACCAACTACTCTTCCACCAGTTAAAAAAGGCGCACCAAAAGCTAAAAATCCACTCACAACAGAAAAAAACATGATTTGCGTCTTCCTTTGTATACCTTGCACTAAGGGCACATGCTTTGAGCATCATCCGAAGGAAGCCCTCTACTTTGAAGGAAATCTTTTGTAGGTAATCTATCAAGAACGAGCAGCCACAGAAAACAAACTTTTAGTGGAATTCGAAACCTCCATAACTTACTCCATTCGAACATAGGATCTGATTCCTGCCCCTGATTAAGCATAACTGACATCTTTTTAACTGAGAAATTCCCATGCACATCATGTTCCCAAATAATCCTTGTCTCAACCTAAAAAATAACGACGACAAGTCTCATCGTAAGATTTTATTATTCGTTAGGCGTGACATTAAAAAAAGAGAGGAAAAATCGACTTAATTCCTCTAGAAAAATGAAAGTGCCGATACGTGATCCCGATCGTTGGGACCCGTTCGAGTAAGGAGGAAAACAGAAGCAGAGGAAAAGACGATTTAATTTCTCTCCAAATTGAAATAAAATAAACGATCGAGGGTATGAAAACGGACTCGTAAAAAAGACATGGAGTCGCCACCAATATTTTTTTAGCTAGGTGTGATCAGCCACCTATTAAAACCGGATTTATAAAACATTTTAAAATTAATTAAAACATTTTTTAAAACCAATTTCAAGTCTGCGTTATAAACCAGAGAAATCAAAGAAGCGGGTTCGGGAGTCGGTTACGTGCGGGGAAGGATTAGCACCCCTACAACGCCCATATAAATCAGTACCTTATTAATCGTGTGTTATCTCAAGTCTCGGTAAAAAAGTTGGTTTTTAATTTAGTATTTCAAGTTAATTCCCAATTTTAAGAAAAATAATTCCATTTTTAATTGAAAATGATCCTGAATTTATTAATTCAAAATTTTCCTACATTCCCCAACAAAATCGACAAAATATAAATTTTTTTATTCATTTGGAAAACTTTCCGAATCATTCTCGTTTTTTGAAAGAAAGATATTCCTTTATTAATGATAATTGATGATATTCCCTCCAGCAAATCCGGTTGAGAACTCATGAATTATTGTAACTCGGGAATATCTTTATTTTTATTGAAAATCATTATCTTTTTTTCAAAACATTTAAAAATATTAACATGAACATGTATGACATAAATAAATTGACATGGCAAAGTCTAGATAATATAATGCAACCTAAATGATATGACATAATTTAAATGACATAGTATATTCTAGGTAAAATAAAAAATCCTAAGTATCATGGTATATTCTAAATGAGATAAAAAGATTTAAATGACATGGTAATTTTAAATGATATGGCATATTTTAAATGACATGGCATGTTATAAATGAAATAACCTAAATGACATGGAATATGATCTAAATGACAAGAAATGACATGAAATTAAAATAATGCTAACATATAATAGGCATGAAAATGAAAATAAAAATGCATGAGCATAGTATATGCTAAATAACGTGACAAAAATAAATGACTAAATAAAAAAAATATGGGATATCATGAAACATTCAAAATCATATGGTAAAAAATATAAGATCATAAAATGTGAATCAAAATAATAATAATACCATGGAAAATAGCAAAAATATCACATCTAAATAAAATGTATGAACATGAAAAATGCAATGCATGAAAATGTATTTTTTCCTCTAAATAAAGAAATCCGTATATCTAAAAAGATATCCGGCTACCTTAGAAAAATTTGTCAAATTAGATTTTCTAAAAAAAAACTTTGTGATTGTTAAAAAACAATTTTGAGGAAAATTTGAATAAAATTAAAACCCCCACCAAACCCTTTTAAAATGGCTCTAATTTCTTAAGTTTAAAATCCCGGACTTAACCACTCTTAACCCGAGATTTATAATATCATTTTTAAAGTTTAAGAAGGCTTAGAAACTACCCTAATACAGTAGCTAAAGTTTCTAACCAACCCCTTCTAAATGTCTTGGCCAAATTCAACCATTATTCCTCTTTTGATTTCAAATCTGCCTCTACTGTCCGGTTTTGCCACACGATTTTTTAGCCTATTTTTAAAACTTTAAAAAAATCTAAAATAAATACTAGAGACTCAGAACATGTAAATATTCACAAAAACAAATTGGCTTAATTTTATGATTAAAGATGACTGCCAGAAAAATCAGAGAAGTTCGAGTACTGGGTGAAAAAAACTGTTTTGTCAAAACACATTTTTTGCCTTTGATAAATTCAAAGTAGAAATTGTTGGAAACCATCCTAAAGACATAAGGAAAGTAGCTAAACATTTAAAAACCTTGGACATAAATTGGCTAAGTAAAAAAAATCACAAAGGTAGAACAATCAATTTGACAATTCCTTAATTTCCCACTATGCTCAAGAGAGCATGACTTTGAGCCATTAATTGGCCTAAGTCATAAATCAAGTGGCAATGACATGGGATGCATGAACATACAGCAAATGAAATGTATGAAATGCATGGTCTAAAGGTCTAAATGGTAAATAAAATGCATGACAATTCAAGACAACCTAAATGCCTAGCATGAATTTGCATGGCAATAAATGCTATCTTAACTCAATATACATGCAATGCTGGATAATGCAAATATGACTTGGACCTAATATGTTATGAATATGCATGAAAATACTAATGTAACCTAAGACCTAAATAGCATTGTAATGCATAACAATACCAATGTGATTTAAGACTCAATATGCATGGCAATACCAACATGGCCTAGACCTAAAATGTAATGAACATGCATAGCAATACTATTAACATACAATGACCAATGAAACTAATGTCAATGCTGGAACAAACAGCACCTAATACACAATTTCAAGATATGATAATGCAAAGCATGTTACCTAAACAAAATGCAAATGCATGACAAGGCAAGGGATGCATGAAGAGGCCAAATGATCACATGAGACTCTAATGCAATCCTAAATGACACAAGTACATGACAAATCATATTAAGATGCATAATGTTATGACATTTTCATAAGCATATAACATACTAAAATCAAAATGCATAAGCTCATGGCATGGAAATGCAAACAAGTTAAGAAACAAAAGGAAAATGCACATGTAAGGCATACAAAAAGTGAAGTGCCAAATGGTCATGAAAAAAATGATGGCATTTTATCATAGCATTTTCATGAGCTCATGGCATACTAAAATCAAAATGTACAAGTTCATGGCATGGAGATGCAAACAAGTTAAGAAACAAAAGGAAAATGCACATGCAAGGCATACAAAAAGTGAAGTGCCGAATGGTCATGAAACAAATTGATGAAAATGCAAACATGTAAGACGTGATACATGAAAAAAATGCACAACATGAGCATATAAACAACCATGGCCGAATATGCAAGGATACAATATCAAGCATGGAAATGAAATATATAAGTAAATATAGCATGGAAAATAATGTAAAGAACATATATATATATATATATATATATATATATATAAAAGATTTAACATAGACATGCAAAATAAATAACAAGCAAAACTAGTAAGTAAAACAAGGAAAGTTAAGCTCCATGGTTGGTATCAAATGGGCATAGCCTTTCACCTAACCATAATCACTTGGTATTGCCAAGATCATGAAGCCTTTCCATCTCAATAAAACAGAAAATAAACCATGCAAAACAGAAAATAAGGTGAGCTTCATGGTAGGTAAAAATGGGCATAGCCTCTCTCCTAACTATGGTCACTTGGTCTAGCCAAGATCATGTAGCCATTTCAACCTTTTTGCTTCATATTTTGTAAAAAATCAGAACCTTAGAATACTCTAAAAACCTTGTAAAAATCATTTTTCACAACAACATGCAAGGAAGAAAAAAAAGGAAAACCAAGGCAAGTAAATGTGTCATATTCGGCCATAGCATGAAACCATAAAAAAAAAAAAATTTGTTTTCCACCATTTTAATGAAGAAGAAGAGATGAAAACATAAGTAAACATTAGAAAATTTTATTTCTATGAAAAATGTAGTAGGAAAACAAGATAGAAAATCAAGAAATGACCATGGAAATCAAGAAGAAAGCTAGGCTAGAGCTTGGTAGAGATGACTACCTTCAAGCTCTCTATTGAAAACCTTTTTTTTTCTTTCTTTCAAAACCTTTTTCTTTGCCAAATTAGCTACTGTTTCCATCCAAAAAACTTTTGAAAAAATGAAATCATCCTTCTACCTTTAGCCTTGGCCGAATGGCCCTCTAGCCCTTGGATGGGAATTGCACTTTTTCTCCTCCAATCTTGGCCTTTAGATTAAGATATTTTGACAACATAAAACTGTCATCTTGAAAATTGATAGCAGCCCTTAATATGTGTACTCAACCCTTGTAGTAACCTTAGCCCTTAGATGCAAAAGAGGACCAATCCCATGCACTCCCTTGCTTGCCCTCTTGAGTGCTTACCCTTGGATGAGTTGTGCTCTTCCATTCTTGGTCATTGGATGAGGCCAACATAAAAATGACATCTTGTAGATTAAATCCAGCCCTGAACATGTGTACTCATCCCTTGTAGATGGCCTAAGCCATTGGATGAAAAGAGATAATCCCATGCACTCCCTTGCTCAACCGAATGGATGCTCACCCTTGGATGAATTGTGCTCATCTTTTTTCTTCCATTCTTGGCCATTAGATGAGGTTTCTTTTATGAAGAATAAAAATTTCATCTTGGCATTTAAATTTGGCCATTGGATGGTGCATTCAACTTTCCAAGAAGGCACCTAAGCCATTGGATGAAGGAGGGACCATTTGCAAGGTGTTAGTGGTAGCATGTGGTTTGATAGTGACTAGGGAATTAAATTGTTCAAGCTTCCTTCTTCTCCTCTATGTTGGCTGACCAAGGGAAGAAAAAGTCCCAGCAATTCCTTCTTCTTTCATATTTTCATCAATTACAAATTTGCCCTCTTTGGTTTCTTTGGTGAAATGACCTTTTTGCCTTCCGAACTGAAATAAATAGCAAACGCACTCCAAATTCAAATTTTCTTTTTCAATACTTCAAAAATAATAAAAAATTGAATTCTGGAAGTTTTCAAAATTTTTCGAGTCCATTTACTATTTATTTCGGATTTATTTTCGAAATTACCCTTTTATGCACCCGAACTTTACCATTTTTTAAACGAGCTCTGAATCCAAATTTTTCTTCACCAATCTTTTCCAAAAAATTTAAAAATGTGATCTCGAAGTTTTCATAATTTTTGGATCTCATTTGCTATTTTTCGGGATTTATCTGCTTGAATTACTGCATAGGGGACCCGAATTTTGGCCATTTTGCAAACAAACTCCAAATCAAGATTTTCTCTCTCCAATCTCTTTCAAATAATTTAAAAATGAGATTTAAATATTTTCAGAATTTTTGGAGTTCATTTGCTATTTTTTCGAGATTTATCCTTTTGAATTACTGCATAGGATACTCGATATTTGGCCATTTTGCAAACGAACTCCTAATCAAGATTTTCTTTCTCCAATCTCTTCGAAATGATTTAAGAATGAGATTTGCAAATTTTCAGAATTTTTGGAGTTCATTTGCTATTTTCCCCATATTTTCCAATTTTACCTTTTTACCTCCGAAACCCGATTTTGCTCAAAACAAGTTCGATTTTCAGATTTTCTTCAAACTGAGCCTTGGGCTATCCTTGTTTAATCATTTCTCATAAATTAAGGGCTTTAGATCTTTTGAATCGGGTCATTTCTGTAATTCTTCCAAATTTCATCGAAATCCACCGAAAAACCCTTATTCTCGGTTTTCTTCCGAATTGACTTTTCTATCAGTTTTTCTTCCAAGTAGCTTCTCTATTACCCGTAGTCAGTGCTTAAATTTCATGTGAAACCTTCAATTCCGACCAATTTGATCGTTTAAGCACTTTTCCCCAAATTTCTCGAATTAGGGTTTGCTTTCTACTGAATCTCGTAACCTAACTTTCGGCCTCCATATCTTTCAATGTAGACCTCGGATTATCAAAATTGTTTCACCATTTTTCAATTGAATCTCAAATCTTGATTTTGAAAGTGGGTTGACTTTTTTAATAGTTGACTTTTTTCGAGGTTGACTTTTTTAGGGTTGTTTTTTTGGTGTTGACTTTTTCAAGTTTGACTTTTTCTGTCTGCTTTCTTAGACTAAGCCTCAGAGTACCACCTGCAGGATGAGAAAAGTCTTTTAGCATTCTGAAACATCAATTTAGAAAGAAAATGTACCTGATTTAGGGGTCCGTACAAAATTAGGTGTCTACAGCTGCTGCTTTTTGGCTATTGCTGAGAATCAGGAATCAGGTAAAGATAAACAAACACTAATTTTTGTACGGTTAGTGAAATCACATTTGAAGGAAAGGGAAAGGGGTTTTCTTTTTCTTCTTTTTCTTTTTTTGGTTGAAAAAGCTGTAAATTGAAGATTTTGTCCTTAAATTGAATTCTCTGACTGATCAAGGCTCGACCCGTCTTAAGGAAACGGGTTCGATTTCAAAAGAAAAATTGTGCCCGAAGGTCTTAAAAATGGTGCCCAAAGGTCTTAAAAATGGTGCCTGGAGTTCTTAAAAATTGTGCCCGAAGGTCTTTAAAAATGATGCCCGAAGGTCTTTAAAAATGGTGCCCGAAGGTCTTTAAAATAAAAATGGTGCCCGAAGGTCTTTAAAAATGGTGCCCAAAGGTTTTTAAAATGGTGTCCGAAGTTCTTTAAAATGGTGCCAGAAGGTCTTTAAAAATGGTGCCTGAAGGTCTTTAAAAATAGTGCCCGAAGGTCTTTTAAATGGTGCCCGAAGGTCTTTAAAAATGGTGCCCAAAGGTCTTTAAAAATGGTGCTCGAAGGCCTTACCCGCATAGATGAAACCGAAAATTGAAAATGATCTGGATGAAAACAGAGATTAAAAAAGCATGGGTGACTAGAAAATTGAAAGAGATCTGGATGAAACCAGAAATTGAAAAGCATGGGTGAAACCAGAAAATTGAAAAAGATCAGGATGAAACCAGAAATTGAAAGGATCCGGATAAAACCAGAAGTTGAAATGACATGGGTGAAACCAGAAAATTGAGAAAGATCTGGATGAAACCAAATATTAAAAAGGCATGGGTGAAACCAGAAAATTAAAAATGATCTGGATGGAACTAGAAATTGAAAAACATGGGTGAAACCACAATTTTGAAAAAGATCTAGATGAAATCAGAGAATAAAAAGGCATGGGTGAAACCAGAAAATTGAGAAAGATCTGGATGGAACCAGAAATTGAAAAGCATGGGTGAAACCAGAATTTTGAAAAAGGTCTGGATGAAACCAGAGAATAAAGAGGCATGGGTAAAACCAGAAAATTGAAAATGATCTGGATGGAACCAGAAATTGAAATGACCTAGAAAGTAACCTGAAGGATTTGAGAGAGGGTGCAAATGCTTCATGGTGTAAATGCAAAAATCTTGGATTGATGTAAATGCTTCTTGAAATGATACAGATGTCTTGGATCGATGCAAATGCTTTTAAACAGAGATGCAAATGTCCTTTCGAATCATGTTCATGTAAGTGGTTCATGAATGGTGTAATTGCAGCTATAATGAAGATGTAATGATCCTAGAAATGATGCACTTACTTGAGCTGATGTGAATGCAAATATCTATGAAGGATGTACTTGTAAAGATAGAATGCAAATGCTCATGGAATAGTGCAAATACAAATACTCATGAATTATGCAAATGCTTGCTGACACGGTGCAGATGCAAAGCTTAATAAATAAATGAATGCTCATGAGTGATGCAAATGTCCCTGATCATTTTTCTAGATTTTGGCTTAGCCTTTCCAATTCATTTTTTCTCTTCAAATCAGAGTAGATCTTCAATTCATTTTTCAATCTTTGGCTGTTCTCTTTGCCCCAATAGTTTTTAAACTCTTATTGATAGAAGTCTACTTGTCGAGTTCTATTTCTTCTTCTCATATTTGGAAGTCAAGGTTAACCCTAATAGTTCCACACCTAGTTAAAAAAAACCCTATCTCATGTTAACATCAAAAATGGGTATTTCAAAAATATTTTTATCTTCCCTTTCTGAAAAACAATTTTGCTTATTTAATCAAAACTTCTAAGTCAAAAATTTTAACCCCACAGTATGTAATGTACAAATCTTTTGAAAACTGATGATCATTGTTAGAAATTTTCCTAAGTGTCAATTTGGGTTTTTCAACTTGAATGGACAAGGCTTGGTACAACATGATTTTGGTTTTTTCCAGGAAAGCTTCACAACAAAAAATGTATGTCCTTTCTAGGCTCACAAATGGAACAGATTTTATAAATCATGAATTCATTGAGAACCAAACAAATTCAACTTTCTTTTAGTTTCCATATCAAGGTATTTTGACAAGCGTCAAGATTGGCTGGGATGTTTAAACTGAAAAGTTGATTTTGGAGAAAAAAAGTTTCAGTTTTTGGAATCAATCATCCAAATGAGAGTTGACAATTTGGGAGGTTCAAGAATTCTTAGATGTTCCTCGATGACCACTTCTTTAAGATGATCTTCTCTTTTGTGGTATCGGCACTATCATAGATGGCATCGAAAATTTCCATTTTACTCTAGACCGCCCGTTTTCCGGGTTTTCGCCCTAGAGTCCCATTCTCTCCAATTTTTTTTCTTTTTTTTCATTGTTTTACCATGCATTTGAGAATTCTAAATTCTTCCTTACTGAAATGATAATTCGATGAGATATGGACAGAATCTGAGGAAAAAACCCTTCAAGTTAAATATTCATGCTTGATCAAAATAGACTTTTAAAGTACGTAATGTAGGCCATGGCTCAGGGTTCAGAAAGAAAGGATAAATAGGCCCAAAATATGTGTTTGAGGGTAATCAGATCAAGGATTATTTCTTGAGAAGGAATCTCTTTGAAATATTTATCCCTTTTGGACGTTTCATTCCTTTTGACTTTGCTCATTTTCTTCCTTGCTTTTGGCTTTCATTTGCCATACTTCTTGACATTTTTTCTTTTCGTTTTTCTTGGCTTTCATTTCGCCATCTTTTCTTTTTTCTTTTTCTTTGACAGACTGAGCCCGTATTTATTCGGGGCTCCATTTGCTTTGTATCTGTCTTTGAGCTAGGACTCATTTTTCCATGATCTTTGAGAAGATCTTTCCTCACATTTGCCCCCAATATAGAGGGTAATCCTTGATCAGGGTTTAAAGAAGAAAGAATTCTTTCGGCTCAAAAGGGGGGACTATGGATAATTTTTTTTTGTGACAGAGACATGAAAGATGGCCATTTCTCATGTCAAGCACGAATATTCACATTGAAAAGCAATCCCCATGGGGAATAGATAATCAAAATTTCATTTTGCACTTTGGAATCATTCGAATTCTCATATGCATGATATCACAAATTTTTTTTTTTCCGCATGCCCCAATGATTCATGCGTTAGTCCATCATTTTTCACCATATAACCATCATTTCCACATATGATGCCCCAGTTTGATTAACCATGAGAATTCGTATCAACGAGGAACATAGCAAGTCTAGGTCTATTTTAAAAAGGCTAAGTTTCAAATATGAGTTTTTTGAAAGGATAAGGAAAATACGATCCAAAAACGGGTTTTATTTGGGACATGGGATAATCTAGTTTAATCATTGTGCCCCATGGTGTCAATCATGAAGTAATGTTTGGGGTAATTCGTGTTTTGTGGTTATTGGTAAAGGTCATGAATGGTTTTAGCACAATCTTGGCATACATCAATTTACCAAAATCTAGATTCTTGAAAGAATGTCTAATTTGTTTGAATTTCAAGGAATTTGAAGAAAAAAAAAAATTCGTTCCTTTGTTCATGGCCTAGACTAGGATTTACATCTTTGCTTATTCTGCAATGACAATGGTTTATGAAGTTTAATCATTCATATTCCTTGAAGCATTAGGTCTTTCAAGTGATCTTAGTTTCAGGGATTTAGATTGGAAATCCCAAAAGAGGAAAGGTATTGGGTCATTTCTAATAATGATCATCAATATTCTCGAGACTATCCATTATTAGAACCTCCTTAATGCTTGTTTTTACACATTCAAATTATTGTTAAAACACAACAAACATAAAAACATTCAAAATTCATTTATTTCATAGGAATGTTAACATAAGACAAGTGTTTTCATCATGAGGTATGAAACTAAATGCATAAAAACTTCCCCTTGACATGTTCTCCCTAATTCAAACTGGCTATTCCTCGGTACACTTTTCGACCTTTCCATCTTCTTCCCCTATTATGGCATCCACAATGGTCTTATCATTCCCATTCAGTAGATTCTCCCCGCTGTTTGACCTTTGTTTCTTCCCCACATGTAACTGTCCTTTATTAATGAGTGCTTGAACCTTCCATTTCAGACATATGCAATTTTCCGTGGAATGTCCCCGAATCCCAGAATGATAATCACAATATGCATTCTCGTCATACCAGCTCGGATATGGGGGTTGGATAGGCTCCACTGCAACTTTAGTGAGGAGTTGCTCTTCGACCAGCTGGGGCAATAGTTCAGAGTAAGACATGGGGAATGGCTCAAACTGATCTCTTTTTTAGATATTCTTCTGTTTCCTCTGGCTGACAAAAGGTTGAAAATTTACTGGATTTTGAGAGGCCATCGGGTATAAGTATGAATCCTGGGATACATAGTTTGTAGAAGGACAAGGTGGTTGGTATGTAGTAACCGGAATATACGGGGCAAAGTCTCCCACAGCTTGGAGATCTTTCTCTTTCTTTTTGGGCGTTCTGTTTCTCTCTGCATTAAATGTTTTACCTCATTCGAGCTTCCAAGTCTTGATAGAATTTTCAATCATTTCCCCAGAGATTACCATATTCGAAAAATTCTTCGTGGTGTTGGCAACAAGTCTATCGTAGTATGGGGCCTGTAGTGTATTCACAAAAAAGACAGTGGTTTCCTTCTGAGTTAAGGGCGGTTGTACTTGGGTGGCCATGTTCCTCCACCTTTGAGCATACTCTTTGAAGCTCTCAATAACCTTTTTCTCCATATTTTGCATGATGAGACGGTCAGGTGTCATGTCGGTCACATGCTTGTATTGGTTTAGAAAAGCCCTGGCCAAATCATTCCAAGAGCGAATCTGATCCTTGCTCAACTGACTATACCACCTAATTGCGGACCCAATGAGGCTATCCTGAAAGCAGTGAATTAAAAGCTTATCATTATCTATGTGACTTGCCATCTTTCGACAGAACATGGTGATATGGGTTGATGGATCGGTCGTCTCGTCATACTTCACAAAGTCAGGGACCTTGAATTTAGGAGGAATGACTAAATTGAGGACCAATCATTGTTTTTTCTCATCCACACTCCTGAATATGTTTGTATTTTCTACTGCCCGGAGCCTTTCATCTAGCAACTGATATTTCCCTTAGGAATCTGCCAACTCAGCCTCGTTCGACTCAACCATCTTCAACTTTTCCCGTTCAACTGGGTAGTCTAAGTTCAGGGTGTTGCTGGGGTTGACTGTGTTTTGGCCATCCATTATTACGACCTCATTTTGACCCTTTTGTGCCTCTAACCCTTCTTTGGCGGAAAAGTTTTCAGTGTATCCTTTTCCCTTGATTACGGCGAACATTAGCTCCATCAATTTAGTCATCTGATCCTTAGATTCTGCTTGAGACTTTGCCAGCTGTTCTCGCAATTCTTCTTGTACCCTTTCCATTCTTTCCATTAGGGCAACTTGTTCATTCTCCATAGCTCTCGCCTTCATTGGAAAGGTACTCAGTACTTCTTATACCTCTGATTTGAAATGAAAAATCTTTCAAAAACTCTTAAAGCCAAGCCAACTTCTGTTTTATTCCCCCAAATGTATGTCATGATGAATGAGCCATGATTGTCATTTGGTGCATGTGAAGAATAAACAAAATGATGTATGGACATATATGATGGAAACATGCTGACTATAAATACAATAAATACAATCACGATGCCAACTTGCTGCAAGCAAAGAATAAACAAAACAATGCATGGATATATGTAATGAATGACCATGTATATTTCAGTGTATTTCCCAATGAATGATTGTATACATTATGAATGCAACATGATGTCAATTATGATACATGTAAACAATGAATGATTGACACAGAGTATATACAACGAAACTCATTTTGACCATGTGTGTCATGAATACGGCCTAATGCTAACATGATGTATGTAATAAGCAAATTAGTGCATGAACATATAGAAAAATCATGCTGACTATGTTTGTCATGAATACCACCTGATGCTACCAAGATGCATGTATGAATGTATGAATGTATGGTATGACAAATAATTGATCGGATGTAAAATGCAAAGGGGAAAATATCACGAAGGAAATAAGAATCGAAGGAACTTAATCATCAATATCTCATAAATTGAAGAATAACCAATTCATTCCCAAATCAACATTCACAATGGTATAAACCATGTTTACAAAATCATGAGCAGTGGTTAAAACTATCTTTACAAGCACTTTATTCTTCCTAGCATCCTAAGGCTATAAGAGCCGGCTACTGAAAAGGTGAAATCCTACGACATCCTATAAGACCTAAGTCCTTCCACATCATTACCGTAAATCTCCCAATCCTAATTACCCTTTTTTGGTCCTCTATCAATCAGCATCGTTGGATCCAACCACTTGGCATCTATAAGAGATTGTACTTTGTTCTTGAGTGCATTGCAGTGCTCAATGCTATGCCCAACAGTTCCACAGTGATAATCACATCTTTCATTCAAGTTATACCACTTGGGGTATGGTGGTGACAGGGGTTTCAATGGCACATAGGCAACTAGGTGATTTCTGACCAACACTGGGAAAAGTTCTTGATAGCTGATTGGAATAGGATCAAAATGCCTTTGGGTTTTATCCCGGGGTTGTTTCTTAGTCACACAGGGCCTAGGAGTTGGGGCACTTGGTGGTGACGCTAAGGCTTGTATCGGAGTGTTTGCATGGGGAGATGGTGGAATAACAACGCAAGGGTATGGATTTGGACACGGGACCCTTGGAGGCTGTATATAGCTCGAGGTTCCTATTTCGGATGCTTGATAAGGTGGTCTATGAGGAAAATGGTACGAACTGCCAGTTGGTGGTGATGGAGTGGGATTCAGGGGTCCCGTAGTGATCATCCCAGTGGACAATTGAGCCAAAGTAAGGTAGGGATACTGGTTTGGACTTAGAGCAGTTGGCAGGTATGGTATAGGATCGGTGATTTCTGTCTTTGGTATCAGGCTCTCTCGTTTAATCATTTTCATGATTTTGTCCACAATTTCATCAAGGTTGCACCCTTTGTAACACTGGCAAGTGTAGGATCTAGCAAGGATTGTATATTATGGACCTGAAGGTTTTGGTTGATCCAAAAGTGATGAAGAAACCTGAGAAAATTCCCTTTTACTCTTACTTATATCCTCAAACATTTTCATAAATTTGACAAGCTGCTCCTTCAACTCCTGGATTTCATGTCCAAACTCCTCTTGATTTCGTTCCAAAGCACCCACTCATTCCTCGAATTCTTTCCTCATATCTCAAACCCCTTTCATGCAAATGAAAATGTCATGAGATTTAAGAATAAAATTATGAATGTACATGCTCTATTCCTATATGCATGGATATACTGATGACGAATGCATGAAGTGTTCAAAGAAATTTTGATGACTATGTATGCCATGTGTGCAACCTGATGGCAACATGATGCATGTAAAGAATAAGCAAATTACTGCATGGATATATACAAAAAAATTATGCTAACTATGACTGTATACCATAATAAATGAGCATACATGCTTATGACTGTAACATGATGTCAAAATGATATATGCAAAGAATAAATGAATTAACACAAAGGTATATACAAAGAAATCAATGGCTACACAAAAATGGTGGGACCAAATTTTGATTATTAAAAAATCTCATTATGCAAGATTTGCCTCCACATTTAATCTACAATTTTTTTGAAACATGTTTTCTCTATGAAAAACCACACATTATTTTCAAAAGAATTTCGGAATAATGGATCCTACTATGGTACAATATGCAAATGTTCATGTAACACTACCGGTTTATGAAATTATCGAATGAGATTATTACCAACTATTTATTGCAAAGAATGAAATAAAAAATACAACCATAAATGTACATGCTCTATTCACATATGTATGAAATGTGCAAAGTGCAAAAATGTTTTGATTTTTTTCAATTTTAAAAAGCTAGTGAACACATGCCCCAACAATATTTACTTATATAGGCATCACGGTGCCTTTAGGGCGGAGTATCACATTTATTTATGGGCGATGTACGTACAGCGTTGCCCGATCCACAACCCTTATTCGGAGTGTAAAATAGGTAACAAAAGGTCAGAAATGTCCTTCCATGTGTTCCTATCTTTGGTGTATCTACTGAAAATCCGGCATGGCTTCGCCTAGGTTCATTATATGAGGGTGAATCGATTCTAAAAGCCCCGAATTGCTGCTCAGTGTCGCCGGTGAAGGCTAGTAAGGCACCTTGATAAAAGCGGGTTTAATTCGTTAGAGTATATTTTCCTAAGCCCATACGGAGGATCATCACGAAGGCGTAGTTACTTTACTCCTACTTAAAAGAATGGAACCCGGGTAGAGAGTTCATGTTATGCAAGTGCAAGTGAGTGTGTGTGGAGGAACAAAACAAACCTGTCACCACCTATTATACATCCCTTATTCTAAATATCCCAACAATTTATTAAAACAACGATCAAGAATAGTGTAACGCATTAACCAACAAGCAATATTAATATACAACATTAAATAACTAGAAAACAATAATAAAATGCATGTGAATGAATATGAACATATTTAAAACATTTTATTATTTTCAAAATTCTCTTTTATTTAAAAAAATATGGGAATTAAAATTAAATACCAATTAAACCAACAAAACTGATACTTTGATAACACACGACTAATTCTAGGCCTGACTCTCTAAAAAGTCTCCAATGGAGTCGCCAAGCTGTTGCAACCTAAATAAAATAACGACGACAAGTCTCATCGCAAGACTTTATTATTCGTTAGGCATGATATTAAAAAAAACGAGGAAAAGTCGACTTAATTCCTCTAGAAAACGAAAGTGTCGATACATGATCTCGACCGCGGGGACCCGTTCGAGTGAGGAGGAAAACAGAAGCAGAGGAAAAGACAACTTAATTCCTCTCGAAATTGAAATAAAATAAACGATCGAGGGTATGAAAACGGCCTCGTAAAAAGACATGGAGTCGCCACCAATATTTTTTTAGCTAGGTGTGATCGGCCACCTATTAAAACCGGTTTTGTAAAACATTTTCAAATTAATTAAAACATTTTTTTAAAACCAATTTCAAGTCTGCGTTATAAACCAGAGAAATCAAAGAAGCGGGTTCGGGAGTCGGTTACGTGCGGGGAAGGATTAGCACCCCCACAATGCCCGTATAAATCGGTACCTTATTAATCGTGTGTTATCTCAAGTCTCGGTAAAAAGGTTAGTTTTTAATTTAGAATTTCAAGTTAAATTCCCAATTTAAAGAAAAATAATTCCATTTTTAATTGAAAATGATCCAGAATTTATTAAATCAAAATTTTCCTACATTCCCCGAAAAAATCGGCAAAATATAGAAATTTTTATTCATTTGGAAAACTTTTCGAATCATTCTTGTTTTTTGAAAGAAAGATATTCCTTTATTAATGATAATTGATGATATTCCCTCCAGCAAACCCGGTAGAGAACTCATGAATTATTTTAACAAGGGAATATCTTTATTTTTATTGAAAATCATTATCTTTTTTTCAAAACATTTAAAAATATTAACATGAACATGTATGACATAAATAAAATGACATGGCAAAGTCTAGATAATATAATGCAACCTAAATGATATGACATAATTTAAATGACATAGTATATTTTAGGTAAAATGAAAATTCCTAAGTATCAAGGTATATTCTAAATGAGATAAAATGATTTAAATGACATGGAAATTTTAAATGATATGGCATATTTTAAATGACATGGCATGTGATGCACCCAAAAGAGTGTATCTTATTTAACCTTGCACTAAAAAGATAAATTGTAAGTATAGTAGTTAGCAAGGGTCGAGTCCTCAGGGATTGGGTTTTAGTTTATAAGTTAATAGTTTAAAACTTAAATTCAAGAACAATAAAAGAAAAGGGGTTTTTGAAGCCAGATTTAAACTAAAGTAAATAATAAGAATAAGATGCAAGGCGGTATAACCAGCCAATAAAAATATATATACTAAATTAGGCGGTATAACCAGCCAATAAAAATATATATACTAAATTAGGCGGTATAACCAGCCAATAAAAATAAAACAAAGTTAATATACAAATTAGGCGGTATAACCAGCCAATAAAAATAAATATAAAAAATAAGCAAACTAAAAGTAAGAAAACAAATAAGTAAGAAGAATCAAATATGAAAAATATGGTTAAGGTTTCATTCTCCACCACTAGACATCATTAAGAATCAATTTCAGATCTATCAATATCAACCAACTATCAAAGTTAACAACCGTAGATAACAACAAGCTCTGTTACCCCAATCTTTCCTTAGTTTGTCGTTAAATAGAACAAGCTCTCTATTTAATCTCTAACCATTAAACAACCTAGAATAAGCTCTCTAAATTCAATTTAATGGCAGCTTTATGATGAGAAAGATAGGTTGATCTAAGCAACAAACACATAAGCTCGGATTGTTCAACTTAGGTTATGTTCCACTTTGCAATTATTGAAAACTTGACCATAATCATTAATCACAAATTGCCACTTATGAATAGGAAATCAAGACAATTACACGGATCAAGACTCCTAAACTAGCAATAGATAATTATCAAGATCTATCTAGTTGTACACCTAAATAAATCAAGACAACATCATGAACAATTCTTGTAGAAGAACATAAGCAACTTTGATAGAAAATTAATGATAGATAGAATCTGAAAATCAATCACAAAACATGTCTAGGGCTTTGAAATCACCCTTAACCAAATAGAAGTTTAGCCTAGCATAGGCATTGTAAACATAAACATAAAATTAAAGAAAATCTAAGAAGAAAATAAAAGAAAGAAAGAAGAAGAGGAAGAATATTAATTATCCAACCTCTTGCTCTCTCTAAAGAAAAAGAAAACTAGAGAAAAGAAAGAAAACTAGAGAAAAGAAAGAAGAAGAAAACTTAGAGAATTTTATTAAAATGGCTAATATCCTACCTATGTACAATATGATCCCTTACAATCATCCAAGGCCCTCTATTTATACACATTTTGGAGGGCTAAATGACAAGAGACAAGCTTTACAAATTTCAAAGGTAGGTATAATAGGTGGGTGCATTTTTCTAACAATTTTCGTCATACATGACAATTTTGATCAGCCAACTTGATGGTCGATTTTGTCAATTTTGGAGGCCTTATCTGATCACATGGTCTTCTAGAAAAATGTTACCCTATCAGTTACGGATCCATAGCCGTTGGAATCAGCTCATTTGCTGATGTGGATAAGTAGATATGGGCAAAATACAAAAACAGGTCAGCACAGACGTCATTGCACATCAGCCAACTTGATGGTCGATTTCGCTAGGGAAAACGACTCCGTTTCAAGAAGTGTAAAACATGAAAAAGATAGATATGCCTCTTAGCTTTGCACGGCTACAAATTTCAGCCTTATTGCTTCAGTGAAACTCGAGATATAGCTGATATGACAAAAGGTGTCGGAACTGGAACTGAACTGGATTTGCCCTTAATTCTAGTAATCTGAAATCACTCAAAGAAACTTGTGAAAAACACCAAAATACATAAAAATATAAAAGATCATAAACACAATTAGACTAAACAATAATAACTCGTATTTGACACAAAACAATAATAAAACATAACTAAAAACTATATAATTATACGAGTTATCACACCCCCACACTTAGATTGTTGCTAGTCCCTAGCAACGACTCAATAAAAATAAAATAAGAAAATCTAATTTAATCCACTTTCGTAGGAAATCACGGTGGCACTTAGCATGTGACACAAGCCTTTAAACCCCTAGGTGTCCCTAGTGGACGAGTTTAGTCTCGTGAGGGTTTACTAGAACGATACCCACAAACATTGAAAAATTAAAATATAAATAAACTTCATATAAATAAACTACATATACTAAAAATATTTACTCCTAATCCTTTCAATACAAATTAGAGACAATATTTGAACAAGTCTTATAAACTAATCAATAGCTTAAAAAATTTCACAAAAAATCATGCTTGAATGTAAATTGTTTGAGTTAAGCCAATATTAGCATAACATATCTCAATCAAAATAGTGCATGTTCAAATTTAATCTCAACTTCTCACATGGGATACTCTCTTGATTTTCACTCTTTAAAGTAGTGGTAAAGTGTTTACACTCAATCAATCTCATGAAAACACTTCTACCATATGCTTGCTTGTCCACCTATTCTCCACTAAAAGATCATGCAACTTCATAAATCAAGAGGTCTTTAATCAAGGTTGTAATGGGGCCAAGGGGTTTGTAATGTGGTTGAAGAACAAAAGGATAAAGATATCACAAAGGTTCCAAAGAGTTCATAAAGTTTAGAGACATAAAAAGATTATACAAAGAAACTTCTCAAAACTCTTTACAAGTACATAGTCACCTAGGCCGGATATTCATGTTGGGCCTTTTCTTCATTCTAAACAACTTTGTAACATCTTTTTCTTTTTCCACAAATTCAAGAGATGATTCATTTTTTTTTATATAGGAATGTATTTGCCAGTATTCCATTTCTTTTTCTCTTGACTTTTCTTTTCTTTTCCCCCCACACTTATTTCTTGTTTCTAACCAAAAAAATATCCCTTGTCTTTGCAACTTGTCTCAAATCATGCTAATTTATCTTTGGAACAAAGGTAAAGATATAAGTATATTTAGGTTAGGGACAAGTTATGGTTACCAAAGAGATAGCTTATTCAATGTAGGCTCAAATTGGTTCACTAAGGGTGTGTTCTCTTGGAACATCAATAAGGGATGGTTGTTTGGCCCTGGCTAAAAATCCTAATGCCTCTATCATATTCATGTTGTCACATGCATCAATATAGTCTCAAACGGTTTAAAGCAAGTTCTAGAGAATCATGTAATCATAAGAGCACTCAAGAAAGAAATTAGATTGATTTGTATAATGCATCAATCATTTTAGGCTCAAAAACTCACAAGAATGATTATACAAGTCAGATTAAGTCTAAACATGCTTCTTTCTCAATCAACATATCATATTAACATTGGCTCATAAAAAGGGTGACATCAAGCTTAATTCTCATGAAAATCTTCTTACTAGTAACCAGTTTAGACCTATGCAATTCATATCTCATCATTGTATTAAAAAGGAACTAAAACACACTAAAAATAATAATAATAAAGACTCATAAAAAAAAAATAGTAGACGAAAATAAAAGAAATCCTAAATCATTCCCCCCACACTTAATTCTTACATTGTCCTCAATGTAAGTCTATTAACCCAAATGAAAGAATCATGTGTAAGAGAAAAGAACTAATAACATAAGAATAGGAATAACTAGACTCAAAACAAAACAAACTCATGCAACCTAAATAATCCTAAAATACTAAACAAAAATTAACAAGTAAACGTAAAAAGATTAAAATCAAACTGACAAGGTATGTCTCAAGTCTCCCTTACTCAGACCTTGTTCAGAATGAATACTTCTAAATGGCTTAAAACACAACAAATTTTTTTCTTTATTTTAAATTAGCAAAATATGTCCCTTACCCCTTACTAAAATATGACATTGTCCCCAATGTCAAATTTTAAAGGTAGAATTTAAGAGATATTACCTGCAGAGGTTGCTAACCACTTATTATAACTGAGACACAACAAACAAAATGTTAGATAATGTCACAAAGACAAAGTGCAATCCACTCCTTGCTCGTCCATATCTCTTTTTCTTTTTCCGAGCGTTTGCGAAACAACCGTAGCAGATAAACACTCATAAGCTTGGAGCTTTTTGAGTAAATCTTCAATGGTTGTAGCAGAAATTATGGTTCTCCTTGCCTCTGAAAACATGAATCCATTTTCCATAGCATTATCTAAATATGAAAGCAAATTACTAAAATAACCATTAATATTAAGCAAACCAATGGGTTTCTTATTTGTGACCAAAGATGACCAAGAAGCCACGCAAGCTATTTCTTCCAATGTACCCAGACCTCCTGGTAAAGCAATGAATGCATCGGCAGAATGGTACATGATTGTTATCCGTTCAGGGACACTCCAGACTTGTATTTCCTTACCCATGGTAGGTCCACAAAAACTTGTGAATAGTTTTGGCACGATTCCTAGAACTGGACTTCCTCCGGCGTGTGCTGCTGTAGCGACTGCTCCCATTAAACCCGTACTACCGCCTCCATAAATCAACTGGATCTTTTGTTGGGCAAGTATTACTCCAACTCTTATGGCTTCATCAGCGAATATGTTATTTTTCCCTGGATAAGCACCTCCAAAGACACAAATTTTTTTAATGCGTTGGGACGAAGTACTTTCCATTTTTTTTTCTTTTTTTTTTTTCGAGTGCCTGAAAGAGAATGAGTACATGGTGTAATATATAGAGGACTGAGTAGTGAATCAGACAAGAGTAATAATGTCGCCGAAAGTGTATCTGACCTGTCAGAAGAAAATGTTAACCTAACAAAAGATTTTTGCGTGATTTCAGGAAGAAAATCAAAAAGAGAAGAAAAATCGACCGTAAAAGTCAAGAGTAATAATGTCGCCGAAAGTGTATTTGACCTGTCAGAAGAAAATGTTAACCTAACAAAAGATTTTTGCGTGATTTCAGGAAGAAAATCAAAAAGAGAAGAAAAATCAACCGTAAAAGACAAATAAAAAAATGAGAATAATTACACAAATCGAACAACACGTAAATTAAACCAAAATAAAGTTATTGCAAATCAAACCAAAAGCTGAGAAGTTATTTATTGTAGTTGTGATTGTGGCTCACATCTTCCTCTGGTTTTACGTCCAGAAACGGCTTAAACGCCTTCTATGAGTCGAGGATATGCTTCCCATCCAGTTTTCTTACAAGCTGGCAAACAGGGTCTTTTAACATCAGATTCCCAAGATGTTGCCATTCCCTTTGGAATTGCGGCCATAAATCAAGAATTTCTCTTTGTACGTCTCCACTAGGATGCGTCTCAAGAGAAAGTTAGATATTACCCAAATTCTCCTTACTCAGTCCATCCTTAATGAATTCAATTTTATCATCTCGATTAGAGGACGGAATCCCAATAGAACGACATTTACCGTTACACGTCCATCGTGCACATTTGTGGCAGTTTGAACTCATGCGCTTTGCTCGTCGCTTCTTTGCAAAAGTGCTTCTACCTGTACCTGGTAAATGCAAAACAGGCAGATATTCATATTCACGTACCTTGGCTTCAATTATCCAACGTATGTCTCCAGGAATCCCTTTGTGCATAAGCATTCTTAATCTTTCAAATCGAACTTGGTAAAGCTTCAGTAAAATATTTCGAGGAAAAGGAGGAAATCGTTTCTGCAATCTTGTGAGATTATCATCCATCCTGAAAAAAAAAATAAAAGAGAAATTGAAAGAGAAATTTATATACAATATCAGTTTTTTGGGTAGCTGATGGAACCGATTTAAATAATCACGGAGTACCGTTATCCGCCATTTAACCGGGGTTAAAAAAAATTATATTTACATCTAGTTATTTTCAAAACAAGGATCAGAAAGAAAAACAACATAAAAAGACTCAAAAATGAAACACTCTAAATAAAATCCTAAATTCTTCCCCCCACACATAATTCTTACATTGTCATTAATGTAATGCTATTATCCCCCAATGCAAGAATTATATGTAAGAGAAAAGAACTATTAAACAAAAGAAACTTATGCAGCCTAAATGAACTTAAAAACAGTAAACACAATTAACAAAGAAACATAAGAAATAAAAATAAAAACAATAAACATAATAAAAGAAAAAGGAAAAGAAAGAGAAAGAGAAAGCAAATCTGAATATGGAAGGTTGGCAATTTCATCTTTAATTGGGCTGCCTTCCCAATTAACACTTGAGTTAGTGTTTTGAATCTAACCAACACCTTTTCTTGGCTTTTTAGGCTTGTCAGGCTCATACATGAAATTTCCCAAATTTATGCGTTTGAGAGGAAGCTTTCTTTGCACAACAGTGGATGCATTCTCCATTACAAGTATTATTCCATCATCCTTGGTGGTGCATATCTCATCGAGGAATGGTGCATCTTTTGGTACTTGTTGAATGACATCCACAAACAAACTGTTTAAGGTTTCCAGCGTGTCTTGTTCATGTTCATCCTCCTTGAACTTTGCGAATCTACTAGGAAAAGGTGGAGAAGAAACATTAGTAAAAAGTGAAACCTTAAACGTTACCTCAGGTGCCGAAATACTCTTATTTGGATCTTTGGCTTCATTATCCTCAAGAATAGAATCCATCTCTAATTTTGTTTCATCCTCATCTTGTTCCTCATTCTTCAAGGTCACAATAGTAGCATTCTCCTTTGGGTTAACCATCGTTTGGGCTGGGAGTTCTTCAGATCTTTGTGCTACCCATCCCACCATACTACTAGCCAATTGGCTCATTTGCTTTTCCAAACTCTGGATGCTTGCCCTTGTTTCTTGTTGAAATTGCAAAGAATCAGTAACAAGAGAATAGACAAGATCTTCTAAAGAAGTACCTGAGTTTTGAGTCATATGTGGTGGTTGAAAAAGATCTGGTTCTTGAGACCATGATTGATTGAAGCTAGATGGATGAGTGTAATTGGCATAAGGATCTACTTCTTGGTAATTTTTCGAGTAGCCATAATTAGTATGATCCCACCATCCCTCATGGTAAGTGTTTGAGTAATGATCATACTGTTGGTCTTGGAACACTTGATGGCCTTGACATCCTCCCATGGCCAATTGTTGAACTGGGGAGGTGAGATTGGCTTGTTGATTCTCCATGTTCATGTATGCTACCAACTCTTCAAGTGTTAGATTGCTCAATTCCATTGTTTTTTTTTTTTGTTTTTTTTAAATTTGAAAAGAAAAACTTGTATGTACAAGAAAATAAAACTAATTAGAACTGAAAATAAGAATAAACCAAGTAACAAATAAACTAAAGAAAGCAATCCCCGGCAACGGCGCCAAAAATTTGATGCACCCAAAAGAGTGTATCTTATTTAACCTTGCACTAAAAAGATAAATTGTAAGTATAGTAGTTAGCAAGGGTCGAGTCCTCAGGGATTGGGTTTTAGTTTATAAGTTAATAGTTTAAAACTTAAATTCAAGAACAATAAAAGAAAAGGGGTTTTTGAAGCCAGATTTAAACTAAAGTAAATAATAAGAATAAGATGCAAGGCGGTATAACCAGCCAATAAAAATATATATACTAAATTAGGCGGTATAACCAGCCAATAAAAATATATATACTAAATTAGGCGGTATAACCAGCCAATAAAAATAAAACAAAGTTAATATACAAATTAGGCGGTATAACCAGCCAATAAAAATAAATATAAAAAATAAGCAAACTAAAAGTAAGAAAACAAATAAGTAAGAAGAATCAAATATGAAAAATATGGTTAAGGTTTCATTCTCCACCACTAGACATCATTAAGAATCAATTTCAGATCTATCAATATCAACCAACTATCAAAGTTAACAACCGTAGATAACAACAAGCTCTGTTACCCCAATCTTTCCTTAGTTTGTCGTTAAATAGAACAAGCTCTCTATTTAATCTCTAACCATTAAACAACCTAGAATAAGCTCTCTAAATTCAATTTAATGGCAGCTTTATGATGAGAAAGATAGGTTGATCTAAGCAACAAACACATAAGCTCGGATTGTTCAACTTAGGTTATGTTCCACTTTGCAATTATTGAAAACTTGACCATAATCATTAATCACAAATTGCCACTTATGAATAGGAAATCAAGACAATTACACGGATCAAGACTCCTAAACTAGCAATAGATAATTATCAAGATCTATCTAGTTGTACACCTAAATAAATCAAGACAACATCATGAACAATTCTTGTAGAAGAACATAAGCAACTTTGATAGAAAATTAATGATAGATAGAATCTGAAAATCAATCACAAAACATGTCTAGGGCTTTGAAATCACCCTTAACCAAATAGAAGTTTAGCCTAGCATAGGCATTGTAAACATAAACATAAAATTAAAGAAAATCTAAGAAGAAAATAAAAGAAAGAAAGAAGAAGAGGAAGAATATTAATTATCCAACCTCTTGCTCTCTCTAAAGAAAAAGAAAACTAGAGAAAAGAAAGAAAACTAGAGAAAAGAAAGAAGAAGAAAACTTAGAGAATTTTATTAAAATGGCTAATATCCTACCTATGTACAATATGATCCCTTACAATCATCCAAGGCCCTCTATTTATACACATTTTGGAGGGCTAAATGACAAGAGACAAGCTTTACAAATTTCAAAGGTAGGTATAATAGGTGGGTGCATTTTTCTAACAATTTTCGTCATACATGACAATTTTGATCAGCCAACTTGATGGTCGATTTTGTCAATTTTGGAGGCCTTATCTGATCACATGGTCTTCTAGAAAAATGTTACCCTATCAGTTACGGATCCATAGCCGTTGGAATCAGCTCATTTGCTGATGTGGATAAGTAGATATGGGCAAAATACGAAAACAGGTCAGCACAGACGTCATTGCACATCAGCCAACTTGATGGTCGATTTCGCTAGGGAAAACGACTCCGTTTCAAGAAGTGTAAAACATGAAAAAGATAGATATGCCTCTTAGCTTTGCACGGCTACAAATTTCAGCCTTATTGCTTCAGTGAAACTCGAGATATAGCTGATATGACAAAAGGTGTCGGAACTGGAACTGAACTGGATTTGCCCTTAATTCTAGTAATCTGAAATCACTCAAAGAAACTTGTGAAAAACACCAAAATACATAAAAATATAAAAGATCATAAACACAATTAGACTAAACAATAATAACTCGTATTTGACACAAAACAATAATAAAACATAACTAAAAACTATATAATTATACGAGTTATCAGCATGTTATAAATAAAATAACCTAAATGACATGGAATATGATCTAAATGACAAGATATGACATGAAATTAAAATAATGCTAACATATAATAGGCATGAAAATGAAAATAAAAATGCATGAGCATAGTATATGCTAAATAATGTGACAAAAATAAATGACTAAATAAAAAAAAATATGGGATATCATGAAACATTCAAAGTCATATGGTAAACAATATAAGATCATAAAATGTGAATCAAAATAATAATAATAATACCATGGAAAATAGCAAAAATATCACATTTAAATAAAATGCATGAACATGGAAAATGCAATGCATGAAAATGTATTTTTTCCTCTAAATAAAGAAATTCGTATATCTAAAAAGATATCCGGCTACCTTAGAAAAATATGTCAAATTAGATTTTCTAAAAAAAAAACTTATGATTGTTTAAAAACAATTTTGAGGAAAATTTGAATAAAAATTAAAACCCTTACCAAACCCTTTTAAAATGGCTCTAATTTACTAAGTTTAAAATCCCGGACTTAACCACCCTTAACCCGAGATTTATAAAATCATTTTTAAAGTTTAAGAAGGCTTAGAAACTACCCTATGACAGCAGCTAAAGTTTCTAACCAACCCCTTCTAAATGCCTTAGCCAAATTCAACCATTATTCCTCTTTTGATTTCAAATCTGCCTCTACTGTTCAGTTTTGCCACACGATTTTTTAGCCTATTTTTAAAAATTCAAAAAAATATGAAAAAAATACTGGAGACTTAGAACATGTAAATATTCATGAAAAAAATTGGCTTAATTTTCTGATTAAAGTTGACTGCCAGACAAATCAAAGAAGTTCGAGTATTGGGTGAAAAAAACTGTTTTGTCAAAACACATTTTTTGCCTTTGATAAATTCATTCAAAAATCAAAGTAGAAATTTTTGGAAATCATCCTAAAGACCTAAGAACAATAGCTAAACATTTAAAAACCTTGGAAAAAAAATTGGCTAAGTAAAAAAAATCACAAAGGTAGAACAATCAATTTGACAATTCCTTAATTTTCCACAAGTATGCTCAAGGGAGCATGACTTTGAGCCATTACTTGGCCTAAGTCATAAATCAAGTGGCAATGACATGGGATGCATGAACATACAGAAAATGAAATGTATGAAATGCATGGTCTAAAGGTCTAAATGGTAAAGGAAATGCATGACAATTCAAGACAACCTAAATGCCTAGCAAGAATTTGCATAGCAATAAATGCTATCCTAACTCAATATGCATGCAATGCTTGATAATGCAAATATGACTTGAACCTAATATGTTATGAATATGCATGAAAATGCTACTGTAACCTAAGACCTAAATAGCATAGTAATGCATGACAATACCAATGTGATTTAAGACTCAATATGCATGGCAATACCAATATGGCCTAGACCTAAAATGTAATGAACATGCATAGCAATACTATTAGCATACAATGACCAATGAAACTAATGTCAATGCTGGAACAAACAAAAACTAATACACTATTTCAAGATATGATAATGCAAAGCATGTTACCTAAACAAAATGCAAATGCATGACAAGGCAAGGGATGCATGAAGAGGCCAAATGATCACATGAGACTCTAATGCAATCCTAAATGACACAAGTACATGACAAATCATATTAAGATGCATAATGTTATGACATTTTCATAAGCATATAACATACTAAAATCAAAATGCACAAGCTCATGGCATGGAAATGCAAACAAGTTAAGAAACAAAAGGAAAATGCACATGTAAGGCATACAAAAATTGAAGTGCCAAATGGTCATGAAAAAAATGATGGCATTTTATCATAGCATTTTCATGAGCACATGGCATACTAAAATCAAAATGTACAAGTTCATGGCATGGAGATGCAAACAAGTTAAGAAACAAAAGGAAAATGCACATGCAAGGCATACAAAAAGTGAAGTGTCGAATGGTCATGAAAAAAAAATGATGAAAATGCAAACAGGTAAGACATGATACATGAAAAAAATGCACAACATGAGCATATGAAAAACCATGGCCGAATACAAGGATACAATATCAAGCATGGAAATGAAATATATAAGTAAATATAGCATAGAAAATAATGTAAAGAACATATATATAAAAGATTTAACATAGACATGCAAAATAAATAACAAGCAAAACTAGTAAGTAAAACAAGGAAAGTTAAGCTTCATGGTTGGTATCAAATGGGCATAGCCTCTCACCTGACCATAATCACTTGGTCTTGCCAAGATCATTAAGTCTTTCCAACTCAATAAAACAGAAAATAAACCATGCAAAATAGAAAATAAGGTGAGCTTCATGGTAGGTAAAAATGTGCATAGCCTCTCTCCTAACCATGGTCACTTGGTCTAGCCAAGATCATGTAGCCATTTCAACCTTTTTGCTTCATATTTTATAAAAAATCAGAACCTTAGAATACTCTAAAAACCTTGTAAAAATCATTTTTCACAACAACATGCAAGGAAGAAAAAAAAAAGAAAACCAAGGCAAGTAAATGTGCCATATTCGGCCATAGCATGAAACCATAAAACAAAAATTGTTTTCCACCATTTTTATGAAGAAGAAGAGATGAAAATATAAGTTAACATTAAAAAACTTTATTTCTATGAAAAATGTAGTAGGAAAACAAGATAGAAAATCAAGAAAACACCACGGAAATCAAGAAGAAAGCGTGGCTAGAGCTTGGTAGAGATGACTACGTTCAAGCTCTCTATTGAAAACCTTTTTTTTTCTTTATTTCAAAACCTTTTTCTTTGAAAAATTAGCTACTGTTTCCAGAAAAAAAAAACTTTTGAAAAAAATGAAATCATCCTCCTCCCTTTAGCCTTGGCCGAATGGCCCTCTAGCCCTTGGATGGGAATTGCACTTTTTCTCCTCCAATCTTGGCCTTTAGATTAAGATATTTTGACAACATAAAACTGTCATCTTGAAAATTGATAGCAGCCCTTAATATGTGTACTCAGCCCTTGTAGTAACCTTAGCCCTTAGATGCAAAAGAGGACCAATCCCATGCACTCCCTTGCTTGCCCCTCTTGAGTGCCTACCCTTGGATGAGTTGTGCTCTTCCATTCTTGGTCATTGGATGAGGCCAACATAAAAATGACATCTTGTAGATTAAATCCAGCCCTCAACATGTGTACTCAGCCCTTGTAGATGGCCTAAGCCATTGGATGAAAAGAGATAATCCCATGCACTCCCTTGCTCAACCGAATGGATGCTCACCCTTGGATGAATTGTGCTCATCTTTTTTCTTCCATTCTTGGCCATTAGATGAGGGTTCTTTTATGATAATTAAAAATGTCATCTTGGCATTTAAATTTGGCCATTGGATGGTGCATTCAACTTTCCTACAAGGCACCTAAGCCATTAGATGAAAGGGGGACCATTTGCAAGGTGTTAGTGGTAGCATGTGGTTTGATAGTGACTAGGGAATTAAATTGTTCAAGCTTCCTTCTTCTCCTCTAAGTTGGCTGACCAAGGGAAGAAAAAATCCCAGCAATTCCTTCTTCTTTCATATTTTCATCAATTACAAATTTGCCCTTTTTGGTTTCTTTGGTGAAATGACCTTTTTGCCCCCCGAACTTAAATAAATAGCAAATGGACTCCAAATTCAAATTTTCTTTTTTCAATACTTTCAAAATAATAAAAAATTGAATTCTAGAAGTTTTCAAAATTTTTCGAGTCCATTTGCTATTTATTTCGGATTTATTTTCAAATTTACCCTTTTATGCACCCGAACTTTACCATTTTTTAAACGATCTCCGAATCTAGATTTTTCTTCACCAATATTTTACAAATAATTTAAAAATATGATCTGGAAGTTTTCATAATTTTTGGAGCTTATTTGCTATTTTTCGAGATTTATCTGCTTGAATTACTACATAGGGGACTCGGATTTTGGCCATTTTGCAAACGAACTCCAAATCAAGATTTTTTTCTCCAATCTCTTCCAAATAATTTAAAAATGAGATTTGAAAATTTTCAGAATTTTTGGAGTTCATTTGCTATTTTTCCGGGATTTATCCTGTTGAATTACTACATAGGAGACCCGCTATTTGGCCATTTTGAAAATGAACTCTGAATCAAGATTTTCTTTCGCCAATCTCTTTGAAATGATTTAAGAATGAGAGTTGAAAATTTTCAGAATTTTTGGAGTTCATTTGCTATTTTTCCCATATTTTCTAATTTTGCCCTTTTGTCTCCGAAACTCGGTTTTGCTTAAAACAAGTCTGATTTTTAGATTTTCTTCAAACTGAGCCTTGGGCTATCCTTGTTTAATCATTTCTCATCAATTAAGGGCTTTAGATCTTCCAAATCTATCCATTTCTGTAATTCTTTCAAATTTCACCGAAATCCACTAAAAAACCCTAATTCTTGGTTTTCTTCCGAATTGACTTTTCTATCTGTTTTTCTTCCACGTAGCTTCTCCATTACCCGTAGTCAGTGCTTATCTTTCATTTGAGACCTTTAATTCTGACCAATTTGATCGCTTAAGCACTTTTTCCCAAATTTTCCGAATTAGGGTTTTCTTTCTACTGAATCTCGTAATCCAACTCCCGACCTCCATATTTTTCAATGTAGACCTCGGATTATCAAAATTATTTCATCGTTTTTCAATTGAACCTCAAATCTTAATTTTGAAATTGGGTTGACTTTTTCAGTAGTTGACTTTTTTTGAGGTTGACTTTTTTGGTGTTGCTTTTTCAGGGTTGACTTTTTTGAGTTTGACTTTTTCTTTCTGCTTTCTTAGACTAAGCCTCGAAGTACCACTTGCAGTATGAGAAAAGCCTTTTAGCATTCTGAAACATCAATTTAGGAAGAAAATGTACCTGATTTAGGGGTCCGGACAAAATTAGGTGTCTACAATCCTATCCCTCGAGTCACCTTGAAGGAATATAATTCAGCCTTTAATTCCTGTACTATTTCCACCTCCCACCCAAATAATTGTCTCCTAAAGAAACCTTCCCAACACCGATGTGAAAAAGACATATTCATCGAATAATCCTCAACTTTAGCCAACTTGTCGACAGCCAAAAGAAAAATTCGAGGAAAGCGATCCTTCAATGCTACTCCTCCACACCATCTATCCCACCAAAACAAAACATCCTTGCCATCACCCACCAGCAATCTACAGCTAGACTCCCCAATTAATTTCCTGGCCCCACTGTCTTCCTGCATTCACAATCTCCTTCCACACAACTGACATTTGATTTATCTTCTTATCACACGGTAAAAACTTTTGTCTATTCATCCCATATTTAGCTATCAAGACCTTCTTCCATAATGAATCATCCTCACTTGCATATACCTCCACCACCATTTTGCTAACAAGGCTGTATTTTTGGATTTTAAATTAACAATCCCTAAGCCACCATTTTTCTTTGTCGTACAGACCTTCATCCATTTCACCTTCGTCGTACTCCTTTTTATTTCCACACCCCCCACAAGAAATTTCTCCTGAGTTGATCAATTTTCTTAATAACACCTTTAGGGACATTAAACAAAGACATGTAATAAATTGGCAAAGAGGATAAGACTGAGTTGATCAGACAAACCTTTCCCCCAAACGACAAGAATCTTCTTTTTCATAACGCCAATTTTTTCTTAATATTTTCAATGACTGGATTCCATGTAGTCAGACACCTCGGATTAGACCCCAAAAGAAAACCCAAATATCTAAAGGGAACTGAACCCGTTCTACATCCCATAATACCAGCGCAGACATTCAGAAGCCTCTCTTCGACACCGAAAGCATAGATACAGGACTTAGAGTAGTTTATTCTCAATCCCGAAACAAGTTCAAAACATCTCAGGATTTTTTTCAGATTCTTAACAACACATTCATCCGCTTCCAGAAAAATAATTGTGTCATCCGCAAACTGCAGATGAGAAACTGTCCAGTTCGAAGAAAAGCAAGGAATACCTCTAATTAAATCTGAATTTTCACCCTTCAAAAGCATGAGATGAAGCGCTTCAACAACCAATAGAAACAAGAACGGAGATAAGGGATCTCCTTGTCTTAAACCCCTCTTCATCAAAAATTGCGAAGTAGGAGACCTATTCACTAACACTGACAGCCATGCTGTCAAAATACATTCCATTATCCACTTTCTCCATTTAATCCCAAATCCCATCTTCTCCATACTTGCATTAGAAAGCTCCAGCATACACAGTCGTATGCTTTCTCAAAATCAAGTTTCAATACTAGGCTGCCTCTTGATTTTTTTGATCTTCTTCAATGAGTCCACAATTTCATTTGTTAGGAGAATTCCATCTAGAATTTGCCTACCCCAATAAAGGAAGACTGTGTATCGCTTATCACCGATCCCATTACTTCCCGAAGCCTCCGTGAGAGAATCTTTGCCAAAATCTTATAAAGAGAATTCACCAAAGAAATTGGCCTAAAATCATTTAAACTTACCGAATTATCCACCTTCGGAATTAAGGTAATAAAAGTCGAGTTCAACCCTTTTTCAATCTTTCCTTTTTTATGAAATTCCACAATAAAATCAAACAGCTCATTCTTTAAAAATTCCCATCATTTCTTGAAGAAACCAAAATTGTAGCCATCCGGCCCTGACGCCTTTGAACTCTAACAACTTCATATTGCCTCCTTTAACTCCTCAATTGAGAAAGGTTTCTCCAAGAGTTTCGACTCTACTAGCGACAAATTCTTAAATTGTATAGATGCCTCAAAATTACACCCACCATCATGATGGTTTCTAAAAAATGGTTTCTAAAAAAATCAAACACCATATTTTTAACTTCTTTTGGAAAATGATACCCATTCCCCGTTTTTCATCAACCCCGGTATTGCATTCCTTCTTGCTCTTACTCTGGCCATAGAATGAAAATATTTCGTGTTCTGATCACCTTTTTTCAGCCAAACCACCCTTGATTTTTGTCTCCAAATCGACTCCCGCTGCCTTAAGACTCTCCATAGTTCTTGAGTATAGAATCTTTTCCTCTCAATGTCTGAGATTGATAGATCTCTGTCATTACCTAATTCCTCTATACTATCAATATTGCATTCAAGAATATCAAAATTTTCATCAATGACACCAAATACCTCCTTGTTCCATCTCTTCAGGAATGCTTTCAGCTCACTCAATTTGCTCTTTAAGAAATGTCTTGAAGTACCTGATGAATTCAACTCACCCCAAGCTTTCTCCACCTCATTCATAAATCCTCTATGTTGGACCCAACAATCCAAAAATTTGAATGATTTTTGCCCCCAGTTTACTTCTTCGGACTCCAGCAAAATAGGTGCATGTCTTATATCTTATTTAGCCCCCAGTTATATATTTTATTTAGCAAATCTAAATTAATGCATGTATTATCTATGTCTTATATCCATTTATATTAATTACTAACTCATGCTACGTAACTTTTTTTAATTAAAATTTATTAGTATAGTCTTTCAAATAAATATTTTTTATTACCGTATAAAACAAATGAGGCTAGGGGAAATATTCTTTGTTTTGTAATCTATATTTATATTTCATAATATAAAAAAATTAAGAAAAGCTTGAAAAACGTAAATGAATGTAAAAAGCTTGATGTTTAGCTTTTGGAATCTCTTCTTCTTTTTCTTCTTCAAATTTTGTATTTATACTAAGATGAAAACCTGATACAAACTTTCCACGTGTAACCTACAGTTGAGCACCCCTCTACCTAACTAAAAATGCTAAACATTGGGTTGGTAACTGCCATGATCTCCTACAATTTAGGACCTGCAAAAGAAAAACATAAGAGAAGAAAGGATATTGAATTAGCTTTCTTGGCATTCTGCCAAGGATGTAACTATTAAAGACTGATATTCTCACACTTAGCTTCCCTTGTTATGCTCTTCTTAACTTAAAGCTGCCTTAGCCTATTCTCAAACCATAACTTGGTCCAACCTTATTTTGCTTATTTCCTCATGCATTGCCCAAGTTTATAAAACCTCTCTATTTAACTTGATCAATCATCTTCTAACTTTTAAAACCTTAACGCTATGTTTAGATAAATATTAGTAAAGAAAGAAAAGGAAAAGAAAAGAAAGAAAAAGAAAAAAAATTGATGCATCTTTCTCTTGTTTGGATAATTAAAATGTGTTAAGGAAAAGAAAAAAAAAAATTAGCCTTCATTGTTTGGTTAAAGGGTGAAAGGAAAGGAAAAAATATATTATAATATACATTTTCAATTATGTATTTTTTTAATTAAAACAATAATATAAATATTACAATCAAATTATAAAAAATAAAATAAATAATATATTAAAAAAATATGACTGCAATATAAAAAAAAACAAAAAATAAGAATAAAAAAAAAATTTTGCTATAATTTTCAATGTCAATTACGTGAAGTATATAAGTTTAGAAATGAAAAAATTATTCTTTGTAATATTGCTTGTAATTTAATGAATGTAAAATGGATAATATGAACATTATATATATATTTTTTGGCTTTTCTTTTCCCTCAATTTCTTTCAATTTGAGGTAATTGAAAAATTAAACATTTGAGGGAAAGTGAGGGGAGTTCTTTTATTCAATTTTTTTATCCAAATAAGAGAAAACAAGAAAAATATTTCTCATTCTCTCATTCTTTACTTTCCTTTCTCTCCCCCTACCTCAATCAAAATATAGGCTAAGTTTTCTTAACCTTATATGTTTTGCAATCTTTAAAGTTTGTAACCTTACACCTTTCAATCCTAAAACCTTTAATCCTACAAGCTTCATACCTGAAGGCATGTAATCTTTACATATTCTTTTTTCAAACCTTTTAACCTTACAAGCTTTCCGACTTGAAAGCTTCATGGCGATTTTTTCGGTGTTTGCTAATAATCTTTCTCCATCTGTTCACTGGAAATGGATATCAACAATTTTTCAACATCAAGGAAAGGTGGTCGATGTCTTTATTCCAAAAAAGAGGAGTGCAAGAGGTTAAAAATTCGGATTCGTCAGGTTTGCTGATCGGAATGAAGCCTACGGAGCAGTGAGAAGTTTAAAGGAGACCTGGTTATTGGACTGCAAAATTGGAGTAAAATTGTCAAGATTTATTAACAGGACATCCTATTGGAGAAGAGTCAAACTGTTTGGTGTATCTGGATTGCGTTGTGTCTTACAAGGGGAAAAATAATCAAGTTAAAGGTGACACGCTAGGGAGGGAGATTGCTTGGGGCAAAGGAAATAAATGTCAAAGATCATTCAAGCAAGTACTGTTGAATCAGGAAGCAGAAACAAATCAGATAGGTGAACCCTTTGGGTTAATGGATTTTGCAAATTGTGCTAAAGTGGCTGAAACTGTAAAAAGGAAGTCATGCACCGTGAAAGTTGATAATGAAGTTCTTCAGTGTTTGGAATTCTGTGTAGTGGGAAAATCAAAAGGTATTTTCAGCGTGGAGTGGCTTCAAGAAAATCAAAAGGTATTTTCAGCGTGGAGTGGCTTCAAAAAAAAATCAGCAGATGAATTTTTGATAGAGTTTATGGAGGAGAACACACTGCAAGCTATAAAACAATCGGATTGGGGATGGCTCAAACAGTGGCTTAAGGACATAAAATCGTGGTCCCCGAAAATCAAAGTCAAATCCAGAATTGTATGGATTACTTGTTTTGGGCTTTCTTTCCATGCTTGGCATAGGCAGTCATTCAACAGTATTGCAAGTCTATGGGAAAATCTGGTATATGTTGAAGAGCACTGCAACAACAATGGTGATTTTACTAGAGGCATCTTCTCGATCATGACTGAGCATCTCAATTCAATTGTTGAAGTCATTGAAGTGGAATGTGGAGGTAGAATTTATCTGGTGAGAATTTCAGAATTTAAACTGACGGAGAAATGCTACTTATGCACAGAGGAAAGTGTTGTAGAAGATTATAATCTGGAAGATGAACAGTTTTTCTCTCAGTATAAGAAAGCTATCAATAATCCAGGAAGAAAGAGTGATTCTAAATCCCTTGATAATGTCGAGATAGTGGAGGAAGCAGGGACAATTTATGAGAATGACTGCATGCGTCTTGCTTTAGAAGCATTTAAGGAGTTGGTATTTAATGAGCAGTCTGTCATTTCTCCATATAGGGATACAAGAGTGGAAGTAGAATGTGAGGAGGCAGAAGGTTATAAATTTAAAAATGGAGGCTTGGACAGACACAATAATGGGCCTTCTGGTCCAAACGTGGAAAAGCAGTCTTCATGTGAAAGTGGGGGAGGGGTCTGGTGGGCCTAGATAAAAAAACCAAATTTGGTGATCTTTAGAGGCATACCATGTAAGACTCTCGTAAGTACGAGATTAATTTGAAACAATTATAACATGCGGATGACTCGAGGTTAAACTTTGAAATGCCTATAGAAAAGATGGGCTACATGTGGTATACATGTTGTATGAAAATTGTAGAGTTGAGGGTTTAATCGAGTGATTAAGTGATTTAACCCTAGATTGACTAAAAGTCGGGATAGGGGAAAGCTTGTAAAATGTGATAATTTAACTTCACATAGTGTTGATATGTGATATAACATTATTTGGGAGTGTTAGAACAAGAATCGACAGAAAAAATTGGTAAAACGTGAACTAGGGGTATTTTGGTCATTTTACCCAAAAATTTGTTTTTAGTCTGTAAATGGTACAAATGGACTAAGTGATCATATAGGATCATAATATGATGTTTAGATAAAAAAATTGGACATTAAAATCAAATCCGATAGCTAAAATTGTCTAATTTGTCATTTAGTGACGCTGGCGTAAATTACGTAAAAGCATGGTTCGAGATTCTTTGAAACTGATCCGAACACATGGACATATGTTATAACACATGAGGATTATGTATATGACAAGAAAAATAAAAAACAGAGTTGAAACCGGATACGTCCTTAAGTAACCTAAAGGAATGAAAATCGAGAACTGACCGTGGGAAGATCCAGAAAAGGTTTTAAATGGATCAGTGGATTAATATAGACATAAAATGATGTTAGCAAGCTACTGGTGAAATCAGAACAAAAATCGGAGCTAAAACCGAAAAAGTCAAAATGTTGATCCGTTGGTGCTCCGAGGCCCGGATTTGGGTTTCAGGATATTGAAAAATTACCCGAACATGCAGATCAATATATTATCATATTTGGAACATATCCGTGTCAAGAAAAGTGAAAAATGGGCTTCTAAACGTTAAAATTACACGTTGGCCTGCTAAGGCACTAAAAGACAAAACAGGGGCAAAATGGTTATTTGACCATGGCTCACTTATTAAGTTTGAAAATCAGACTTCTTCCTCCCCCATTTTTCACGTGAAAACCAGAAAAGAGAGAAAGAAAGAGGGGAAGCCATGGAAGCTTGCTTCCAAGCTTTTTCTCTCCTCCGTTTACTAGGCAAATCACCAAAATTTTCAAAGATTTCACAAACCCAAAGGTAACTTCATGTTCTAAGCTTGATTTTGATGTGATATTTTGAAGATTTTGCCTTTAACTATGAGAAACCATGTGGGATAAAAATTGGTGGTGGTGAACCACCATGTTGCCACCATTTTTTTTCCGCCACGGGAGGTGTTCCTCTGCCTCCTTAAACCATAAATTAGTATCAGATAGCTTTGAATCAAAATTTAGAGGCTAAAACAAGTTTGGCCGAAACCCTAGCTTGACCATGAGGTGGTTCCGCCACCTTCCTTGGTTGTTCGAGGCCACCATTAGCTTTGCTGTCATCGTGTGAGCAACTTTCTAGTTGATTGTTGCTCCAAATTTTTATCCGAGCTAAGTGTAAAAATTTATTTGTAAAAATTCTTAAGCTGAAAAATTTTGGATAGCAGCTAACTATTATAAATAATTGGAATTTGAGTGTCCCGTAGTTGTAAAATAGTTACAGAATATCGGGGAGTTCGCCGGGGATCGCGGCAAAGTCACGAAAGTGCCACTTTAATACTCGAAACAACACAGTGAGTATTTAGGTTAATCTAGGATGTAGTTGTTGTTTTATATGCATTGTGGATTGATATGGATATTGAAACATGAAAGATTGCTCGGAGAACAAAAATGGTAAATTTTAAACCTTATGCCGATCAAAGGTGTAAGTGTGGTGTTAATATGGTTACATGAGGTAAGTGTTGTGGAGTTGAATAATAATGAATGTGAGCTATTTGAAATGCTTAGATATGCTTAATTGAGATATTGGGCAAGGTAAGGATTATGGTTGTACTTGTCGGATTGAAGAAACAATAGTACGGAATTGTGTTTGAGGCATTATGTTTACTAATTTGTAAAATTGGTTGATGAATGATATTGTATAGGATGATTGAGTATTTAAGGATAGTTAGACATTGTAGATTAAATGTTATGCACACAAGTTGTTTGATAAAATGTCTAAGTGAAATTGTAATGCTTGTAAACATAAGTAGAAATATGCTAGTGTAGAAGCTGTTACCGAGCATATTATATAAATCATTTAATAAGATAAAAAAATTTAATACATCATGCTATTGTTGTACGGACATGGTGATGTCCGGAATGCTATTATTGTACGGACAGGGTGATGTCCGGGATGCTATTGTTGTACGGACATGATGATGTCCGAGATGCTATTATTGTACGAACAAGGTGATGTCCAGGATGTATTGTTTTACGGACAGGATAATGTCTGGAATGATATTGTGGTACGGATAAGATGAGTTCGGGATGGTACGGACAAGATGAGTCCGGGATGATACGGATGGGATGAGTCCGCGATGACAAATATTACGGACTGGTATAAGTCCTGGATGTTTTGATGTTATAGTCATGAAAAATTCCTAAATGATAATTATAGAGGTATACACGTAAAATCGAGTGTTAGATATTTTTGGCTATCGATTCTAGCTGGCCAATGACCCATTTATATTCAGCGCTCAGAATAGAAGATTTCGTATAGGTCAAATAATTTTTATATGTCCCAGAATAATTTTTAAATAGTACTTTTTTGTTAATTAAACATACTTGATATGTCTTGTTTATGCTTTAATGGTTAAGAAAAGAAGCATGAATCTTCCAAGTATTCTTACTAGTTACCTTATGCTCATTGAGTCTTTCGGGTCACTCCGTTTATTTCCATTCTTTTTCAGATCCTGATAGACCCAGCTCTTCCCAGATTTCGGATAGCTAGCTGCTTGTATACTTGTGGTAAGCGGATTGACCCAAGACGTGATAAGCAGTGGTGATGGTGGGATACATTTTGCAGTCACTAGGGTATCATATGTCCTATACATTTTGTGTATGATTTATATGTACTGTATATTTTGTAAATTGATGTATCTAAGTGATGTATGATGTATAACGGCCACGGAGGCCTAGTATGATCTGGTTATGCTTATGCCGTTATGATATAATATAAATGTATGTTTGTATATAACATGTCATAAAGGTTGAGTCTGCTGCGGGGCATCTTGGTTACTCCTTATCGGAGGTGTCCAAATCGAGATGTCATGTGTTGATGATTATTACATTGCAAATGTTGATGATTGAGCGGCAAACCCCCATGTAGGGCGAGATTATGCCGAAATTTTGTTTGATTTGGTTTCGTGGGTATATTCAGGCTTCGGAGGCAGGGGCATACCTTGTCTCTGGCCAGTCACATGCCTTAAATTTGGGATGTGACAAATGTGGTATCAGAGCATGGTCTAGAGGTCAGTGACTGCAAAAGGGGTAGGGTAGTAGTACATTGGTTACAGGTAATCCTGGGTATCGGTAAGTAGTGTACTGCCCCTACAGATGTCTATCGTCACATGCGGTTATGTCGGGTAATCTATGAGCCAGCTAATACATATAGAATTTTGTCGAGAATATTGTGGAATTACTGATAGTATATTTATTTTCTAAATACAATGCTGTCACGATCACGATCACAATCTCATAGATTTGGAGATGTATTGGGGGACCGAGAGCCTGAGGTCCTGGATAATATTTTTATTGGCCCTGAGGCTAGAGGCCAGAGTGAGGGTAGTAGCAGGTCCGCTACTAGGGAAATAGATAGGATTGCTGGAGTAGTATTAGATGACGGAACATATGAATAGTTGTTGGATATGGTAAACAGAACATATTAATATATTCAGGCTCTGGTAGGGCTGGTGATAGAACAATGACAACCACGACTGTTCGACCAAATTCCTTCAGCCATGTGTTGTTAGTAATGAGTGGTTGTTGGGACAACATACACCCTATCAACATATAACCTTACCTACTTTGGAAGAACGTTACCACCTAGTTTTGCAGGGGTGGAATCCGATTTTGATCCTAGAAGGTTTTTAGAAGAGTGCGGCCAACGGTGTGTAGGCTTAGGGTGCTCGCCGACTAGAGCCACACAATTAATGAGATTTCAACTGTATGGTAGGGCACATGCATGGTATATCTCTTTAGTAGCCAGAAGGCGGATTGATGACCCTTCCCTCAAGTGGTCAGAATTTAGTGTTGAGTTTCTTCGAGAATTTTTACCAGAAAGTGAAACGGATTTAGGAATTCATGAATACGAGAGGTTAAGATGATTCGAGGATAGGTCATGGAGAGAGTGAGATATGAAAGACAAACATCTAGGCAAACAATGGACTAAGGGTTAGAACAACCCTAGAAGTCAGTAGTCGGTGGATGAGATCGACTGGTGTATGTTATAGATGTGGCAGGCCATGGCATTTCAGTAGAGATTTCCTATTAGGTCCAAGTTCATCCCCATCAATGCGAGCTCCATATCTAGCTACAGCATATCCAGGGCAACCAGCAGGGTTAGTAGCACTACAGACGGGTCAGGGTTCCCAGGATAGGGAACAACAGTCTGTGAGCAGAGAACATACTATGAGCAATAGAGGACAAGCCCGTGATTTTGCATCTACTACCATAGTGACAGGTATAACCTTAGTCTGGTTTTGACAAACTGATTTCATTTAATTTGAGCACTATACATTGAGTTGTATTTCAAGGAACTTTGAAGTATTTCAACCTAGTTCCGAGATTTGTTATTGATGTTGAGGATGTTGTGAAATGGTGGTGGTTGGATATTAAACTGAACTTGTAGGCTGGGTAATGTTTGAGTGCTAAAGGATATATTTTAAGTTGGATTATAAATCACACACAATGTGCTTGTGACAATGCCTAGGAGAAAGGCGATTATTATGCCTACAAGATGTTTGATTTAATGCTTGAATGAAAATATATAGCCTTGGAAGATCCTAAGTAACCAAGATAAGAATATGATTTGGCATGGATGTCAATGTCGTAAGATTGATGTAAACTTATTGTGGCTAGCCTAGTAGCGTACCTAGGCAGATAAAACTGATGGTATAGTCATGATAGCCTAGTATAGTTTCTAAGCGAGTTATATTGATTATATGGTTGTTGTTACCTAGTGGTAATCTAGACGGATAAATATACAGATGTGGATGTTTATGTTTTCCCTGTGCACCAGGGAGTTTTGAGATTTCATTCTCGCACTAGTTCTTGAGTTTAAGATGATAGGCCTTAACAGGCAGAGATCATCATATATCTTAGATGACTTGAGAGGCTATGCCTGGCAGATCATCACCACACGGACTTTGTCCAGGTTATGTACTAGCACGAGGAACTAGATGCAAGGGATTTGGTCATGAATTATTACATTAATCTCGTGACTATGTGAAATATGGAGTTTTCTGGTTATTGTACTTGATTGAGACATATTGCCCTAGTACCGGTTATTTAATATTTGGATTGTACTTGAGTAGAATTTGATGATAGTGTTGGTCTGAAGTTACATCTATTGATATGGTATAAATGAATGGTTTAGTGAACGAATGTAGTGAACATACGAGACACAATGTTATTTATTAAGCATGTATAGTTGAAAGAATGAGTTAGAGCTGTGCAGCGAAAGTGTAGTGTGATCAGAGAAAAAATTGATTGAAACAAGATTGATGTTGGAAATATTAAAAGACTATGAGTGTATTATTTTTCTATCATTAGATAAAGTCAATATTGTGGCAATGTTTTAAAATATTACTGATAGTTAATAGTAAGGGAAACCCCCCATTTATATAATCGATTAGTAGTCCTCGAGATAGAAGGTGTTCGAGGTAAAATCCTCGAAGTGGCACCCAATTTTTCTTATGTGTTGTACCTCGATACAGTTATGATTTATCGCGAGTTCAAATAGTTCTAATAGTGACAGAGTATGGAACACATTGTTACGAGTGGTGATTAAATGTTTACTGTGCTAGTAGTTTAAGCTGAGCATCAGAAGCCAGTAGTAATGCTACAAAGTTTAATATACAATAATGAGATTCAAGTAGGTTATAAAGTTGAATACATAATAATGGGATTGAGATAAAGTCATTATGGGGCCTAGATATAGGCTTGCCTAAGGTAGGCAATGAATGTGATTTTATTTGAGTGATTTTCGATAGACTGACTAAATTAGCACACTTGATTCCGAGTAAAATTACGTATAACATAAGTCAGTGTGCTAGACTCTATTTAGACCAGATTGGGTCTTTGTGAAGTTTTCATGTTTATTGTGCTTGATTGAGACATCAAGTTTACAGTTAAGTTCTAGAGATCATTCCAGGTAGCTTCTGAAAGACAGTTGCGATTTAGTATCGTATTTCATTTACGGACAGATGATCAGTCCTTGAGGACATGTTATGTGTTAATATACTAGATCTCGAGGAGAATCAGGATCGATACCTATCATTGATTGAGTTTGTATATATTAACAGTTTTCAGTATAGTATGCAGATGATACCTTTTCTGGTATTTTGGTCTATTTTTGGGCTTATCTTATTGACTATTTCGGATTACGATCCGAGTTTGTTTATTATTGATCATTGCAAAACTAGGACCGAGACATTGTGTGGCCGGATGTTCCAATATCTTGTCAGTTGATTTGAGATCGGAGGATATCAATTGTTCAGTTCAGATATGGTACGGTACACCTAGAAAAAGGTGTAGTTAATCAAAGATATATTAGTAACTGCTAGAGTAGGCAGAAGTCGTATGCCGATAGCATGTGACTAAGTATTCTTGAAAGTTTCACCTTTCAAGAATGTTATGAGCTTTGGCGGATGGGCCAAGCTGAGTTCGAGGTATATCGGACCATTTCAGATATTGAGTTAGACCTACCACCTGAGATGAGTGGTGTACACTCTGTGTTTCATTTACTTATGATGTGGAGATTCATGTCAGACGATTTTCATGTGAGACAGCCACAAATAGTACCTATATTTTTATATAAGTTGACTTTATGCAAAATTCGAGGAAGAATTTTATTAAGGGGGAGAACTGTAAGACCCTCGTAATACGAGATCAATTCGAGAAAATTATAACATGCGGATGGCTCGAGGTTAAACTTTGAAATGCCTACAGAAAGGATGGGCTACCATGTGATACACATGTTGTATGATAAATTGTAGAGTTGGGGGTTTAATCGAGTGATTAAGTGATTTAACCCCAAATTGACTAAAAGTCAGGATAGGGAAAAGCCTGTAAAATGTGATAATTTAACTTCACATAGTGTTAATATGTGATATAACATTATTTGGGAGTGTTAGAACAAGAATCGGCAAAAAAAATTGGTAAAATATGAACCAAGGGTATTTTGGTCATTTTACCCAAAATTTTGTTTTTAGTCCGTAAATGGTACCAATAGACTAAGTGATCATATAGGATCATAATATAATATTTAGATAAAAAATTGGACATTAAAATCAAATCTGATAGCTAAAATTGTCTAATTCATCATTTAGTGACGTTGGCGTAAATTACCGTAAAAACATGGTTCAGGATTTTTTGGAACTGATCCCTAAACCCTAAACCCTAAACCCTAAACCTAAAAGAATGAAAATCGAGAACTGATTGTGGGAAGGTCCGGAAAAGGTTTTAAAAGGACCAGTGGATTAATATAGACATAAAATGATGTTAGCAAGCTACTGGTGAAATCAAAACAAAAATCGGAGCTAAAATCGAAAAAGTCAAAATTTTGACCCGTTGGCGCTCCGAGGCTCCGATTTGGGTTTCAGGATATCGAGAAATTACCCGAACATGCAGATCAGTATATTATCATATTTGGAACATATCCATGTCAAGAAAAGTGAAAAACGGGCTTCTGAACGTTAAAATTACACGTTGACCCGCTAAGATACTAAAAGTCAAAACAAGGGCAAAATGGTCATTTGACCATGGCTTACTTATTAAGTCTGAAAATCAGACTTCATCGTCCTCCATTTTTCACGTGAAAACCAGAAAAGAGAGAAAGAAAGAGGGGAAGCCATGGAAGCTTGCTTCCAAGCTTTCTCTCTCCTTCGTTTACTAGGCAAATCACCAATTTTTTCAAAGATTTCACAAACCCAAAGGTAACTTTATGTTCTAAGCTTGATTTTGATGTTATATTTTTAAGATTTTGCCTTTAACTATGAGAAACCATGTGGACTAAAAATTGGTGGTGGTGAACCACCATGTTGCCACCATTTTTTTCCGTCATGGAAGGTGTTCCTCCGCCTCCTTAAACCATAAATTAGTACCGGATAGCTTTGAATCAAAATTTATAGGCTAAAACAAGTTTGGTCAAAACCCTATCTTGCCCATGAGGTGGTGCCACCACCTTCCTTGGTTGTTCGAGGCCATCGTTAGCTTTGCTGTCATCGTGTGAGCAACTTTCTAGCTGATTGTTGCTCCGAATTTTAATCCAAGCTAGGTGTAAAAATTTATTTGTAAAAATTCTTAAGCTGAAATTTTTTGGATAGCGGCTAACTATTATAAATAGTAGGAATTTGAGTGTCCCGTAGTTGTAAAATATTTACAGAATATCCCAACGATGCCGTACGTACCCATATCATGGAGCTCGCCGGGGATGCGACAAAGTCACGAAAGTGCCGCTTTAATACTCGAAATAACACAGTGAGTATTTAGGTTAATCTAGGAGGTAGTTGTTGTTTTATATGCATTGTTGATTGATATGGATATTGAAACATGAAAGATTGTTCGGATTACGAAAATGATAAGTTTTGAACCTTACGCGGATCAAAGGCGCAAGTGTGGTGTTAGTATGGTTACATGAGGTAAGTGTTGTGGAGTTGAATAATAATGAATGTGAGCTATTTGAAATGCTCGGGTATACTTAATTGAGATGTTGGGCAAGGTACGGATTATGGTTGTACTTGTCGAAATAAAGAAACAATAGTATGGAATTGTGTTTGAGGCATTATGGTTACTAATTTGTGAAATTGGTTGATGAATGATATTGTATAGGATGGTTGAGTATTTAAGGATAGTTAGACATTGTAGATTAAATGTTATGCACACAAGTTGTTTGATAAAATGTCTAAGTGAAATTGTAATGCTTGTAAACATAAGTAGAAATATGCTAGTGTAGAAGCTGTTACCTAGCATATTATATAAATCATTTAATAAGATAAAAAAATTTAATACATCATGCTATTGTTGTACGGACAGGGTGATGTCCGGGATGCTATTATTGTACGGACAGGGTGATGTCCGAAATGCTATTGTTGTATGGACTGGGTGATGTTTGGGATGCTATTATTGTACGGACAAGGTGATGTCCGGGATGCTATTATTTTACGGACAGGATGATGTCCGGAATGCTATTGTGGTACGGACAGGATGAGTCCGGGATGGTACGGACAGGATGAGTTCGGGATGATATGGACAAGATAGTCCGGGATGATAAATATTACGAACTGGTGTAAGTCCGGGATGTTTTGATGTTATAGTTATGAAAAATTCCTAAATGATAATTATAGAGGTATACACGTAAAATCGAGTGTTAGATATTTTTGCCTATCGATTCTAGCTGGCCAATGGCCTATTTAAATTCAGCGCTCAGCATAGAAGATTTCATATGGGACAAATAATTTTTATATGTCCCGAAACAATTTTTAAATATTACTTTTTGGTTAATTGAACATACTTGATATGTCTTGTTTATGCTTTAATGGTTAAGAAAGGAAGCATGATTCTTCCAAGTACTCTTCCTAGTACCTTACGCTCACTGATTCTTTCGGCTCACTCCGTTTATTTTCATTCTTTTTCAGATCCTAATAGACTCAGCTCTTCTCAGATTTCGGATAGCTAGCTGCTCGTATAATTGTGGTAAGCGGATTGACCCAGGATGTGGTAAGCAATGGCCATGGTGGGATACATTTTGCAGTCACTAGGGTATCATGGATCCTATGCATTTTGTGTATGAAGTGTATGTTCTTTATATTTTGTAAACTGATGTATCTAAGTGATGTATGATGTATAACGACCACGGAGGCCTAGTATGATTTGGTTATACTTATGTCGTTATGATATAATATAAATGTATGTTTGTATATAACATGTCATAAAGGTTGAGTCTACTGCGGGGCATCTTGGTTACTCCCTATCGGAGGTGTCCAAATCGAGATGTCATTTGTTGATGATTATTACATTGCAAATGTTGATGATTGAGCGGCAAACCCCATGTAGGGTGAGATTATGCAAAAAATTTGTTTGATTTGGTTTCGTGGGTATATTCAGGCTTCGAAGGTAGGGGCATACCTTGTCTCTGGCCGGTCACATGCCCTGAATTTGAGGTGTGACAGACCAGTATTATGAAAAAACAACTTTTGAATTGACACCCAAAAAACACAATAGGAAAGTAAGGTATGTAGAGGATCTGGAAGAAAACATAATGGGGGAAGTGGAAAAGAAATCAAAAAAGAAAGGCAAGAAAGACAAAATAGAAGAAGTTGTGAGAACAAAAAGTTGTCTATGAAAGGTAAATATGCAAACGAATCCCTCTCCGATGGGGATTTCAAAAATAGGAGGAGAATCATAAGAGAGGAGACGCAACAGACCTGGCAATTGGGGAAGCTGCTGGGTTGTACAGCAGACTACGACGACGCCACGATGGTGGAAAGACTGATGGCAATTGAAGATAGATATGGAAGGAATCAAGTCGGTGAGTCAGGTAATAAAAATGGAAAAGGTTGAATAAGTGGATATTATGAAATTTTGACCAGTTGTAATTATGATTGAGTATTTCTGGCATCGTTAGAAGTATCGGGGGGTTTTAATGGTGATATGGGATTAGGGGTGCTTTAAGATGGAAAAGTGAGAGAGTAAGTGATATTTATGATGATTTTATGGAATTATGAAGAAGTTTGGCGTATGTTATCAACAGTTCCATGCCTTTGTTTTTTGAGAGTTTGGTGGCTCGCCACACTTTTTTGCAGCGAGATGGTTTATATGGTTAATGAGATACGAGGCTGTTTTTATATAAAAAAATATGGAGAAGCTATTATGTTTGGTTATATTTCATTCTTCTATGTGGATTAAGGTAATTAAAGATGAGGTGGTTTTATCGAGAATCCCGTCGGTGGTCCAGTCCTACTATATGTAGTCTGGTTCCAAAGTTGAAGTTAGGAAGGAGGGTTATTGTAGGGTGTCTCTTGAATTTGAATGATTAAAGCTAATCATTGATGGAGACGTTAGAGAAAACATGGGGTCTGCTGATTGCGGAAGGGTTCTCATTTTCTTTGAGGGCAGATTTTTGAGCATATTCTCATACCTGTTTGGTTCTACTAATTCGAATATGGTTGAGTTAATGGTCATAAAAGTTGTGTCTGCAGTTTTTTTTTAAAAGATAACCTGAATATAGTTGATGGAAAATTATTATTGAATTGGACAATCACTACAGCAAATTGATCTTTCAGCGGCGTTTTTTTTAGGAATAGCGGCGTTTATAAACGCCGAGAAAAATATTAGAGGCGTTTTAAAAAACGCCGCAACAAACGCTTGTAAAAACAGTGACGAGAAATTTAGTGGCGTTTTGATGGAGACTCAATTAAGAGTTGTAAACCCAAGTGCAGGTTATGTTCAAGTAATAAATTCTCGGGTGTCCGAGGTCGAACCACAGGGAAGCGTATTAGTAAGTATAAGTTTATAAATATATAAGAAAAAGAAAGTGAACAAGATATTAGGGAATCAACAACAAAACAAAATAAACAAGATATTAGAGAACAAAATAAACAAAATAACATAAAAGAAATTAAACAAGATATAAAAACAATAAGAAAAGATGTTGAGGTTAGAGAATCCACTCTTGGTGTTATGCTAAGATTAATCTTGTTTTATTACACAATTGAAATCCACACATAAAAGAGGTTCCAATCGGAAGGTTTAGCAATTCAGTCCAAATTGTCCAACGTCCATAGCATATGATATTATGTTCATTTGGTGTCCTCAAAACTCATAAAAAGAGTCCAAGCATTCCTTATGCCAAGGTATATGTCTACAACAAATCAAGGTTATGAAACCAAGCATTTACTGTGCCATTTTCATTGTCAATAATGAATCAAGATCTCTACTTTGCAAGTATGATTTTAAACCAAAAGAAAATATTATCTATACTAGTGTTTATAAATGATGATTCATTTTAGCTCATGTTTAAGAGACTAACCTTAGCATTTACCAAGAGCTTCACCTAATCACCTCAACAATATGATTAGCAACACATACTAAAAATGAAAAGAAATGTAAGAAGCATAAGTAAATAAAGAAAAAGAAAACTAGAGAAAGGAAAAAAGAAGAAAACTTAGAGAATTTTATTACAATGGCTAATATCCTACCAATGTATATTGTATCTCTAATACTCATCCAAGGCCCTCTATTTATACACATTTTGGAGAGCTAAATGACAAGAGACAAGCTTTATAAATTTCAAAGGTAGGTATAATAGGTGGGTGCATTTTTCTAACAATTTTCGTCATGTTGTATGACAATTCTGATCAGCCAGCTTCATGGTCGATTTTGTCAATGTTGGAGGCTCGATCTGATCAAATGGTCTTCTAGAAAAATATGCCCCTATTAGTTACTGATCCATAGCCGTTGGAATCAGATCATTTGCTCATGTGGATCGGAATATATAGTCAAAATACCAAAACGGTGCAGAACAGACGTCATTGCACATCAGCCAACTTGATGGTTGATTTCGGTAGGGAAAACGACTCCTTTTCAAGAAGTGTAAAACATGAAAAAGATAGATATGCCTCTTAAATTTGCACGGTTAAAATTTCAGCCTTATTACTTCAGTGAAACTCTAGATATAGCTGATATAGCAAAAGGTGTCGGAACTGGAACTGAATTGGATTTGCCCTTAATTCTTGATTTAACCTAGTAATCTGAAATCACTCAAAGAAACTCATGAAAAACACCAAATTGCATAAAAATATAAAAGATCATAAACACAAGTAGACTAAGCAATAATAACTCGTATTTGACACAAAACAATAATAAAACATAACTAAAAACTATATAATTATACGAGTTATCACACCCCCACACTTAGATTGTTGCTAGTCCCTAGCAACGACTCAATAAAAATAAAATAAGAAAATCTAATCTAATCCATTTTCGTAGGAAATCACGGTGGCACTTAGCATGTGACACAAGCCTTTAAACCCCTAGGTGTCCCTAGTGGACGAGTTTAGTCTCGTGAGGGTTTGCTAGAACGATACCCACAAACATTGAAAAACTAAAATATAAGTAAACTACATACACTAAAAATATTTACTCCTAATCCTTTCAATATAAATTAGAGACAATCTTTGAACAAGTCTTATAAACTAATCAATAGCTAAAAGAATTTCACAAAAATTCATGCTTGAATGTAAATAAATGAGTTAAGCCAATATTAACATAACATATTTCAATCAAAATAGTGCATATTCAACTTAATCTCAACTTCTCACTATACTTTTATGATTTTCACTCTTTAAAGTAGTGGTAAAGTGTTTACAGTCAATCAATCTCATGAAAACAGTTCTACCATATGCTTGCTTGTCCACCTATTCTCCACTATTTAGATCATACAACTTCATAAATCAAGAGATCTTTTTTCAAGGTTGTAATGGGGCCAAAGGGTTATAATGTGGTTAAAGAACAAAAGGATAAAGATATCACAAAGGTTCCAAAGAGTTCATAGAGTTTAGAGACATAATAAGATCATACAAATAAAACTTCTCAAAACTCTTATAAAGCACATAATAACATAGGCTAAATATTCATGTTGAGCCTTTGCTTCATTCTAACCAACTTTGTAACATCTTTTTCTTTACTTTAACTAGAAGTTCAAGAGAAGATTTTTTTTTTTTTTTTTTAATATGGGAATGTATTTGACAATGATCCCTTTCTTTTTCTCTTGACTTTTGCCTCTCTCCTCCCCCACACTTATCTTTCGTTCTAACCCAAATTTTCAAAAAGTATCTCTTGTTTTTGCAATATGTCTCAAAATATATAATCCATCTTTAGAACAAGGGTAAGGATATAAGTATATTTAGGCTAGGTGTAAGTTCTGGTTACCAATAAAATAGCATATTTAATGTAGGCTCAAATTGGCTCACTATTGGGGATGTTCTCTTAGAACATTAATAATGGATGGCTGTTTGGCTCTGGTTATAATCCTAATGCCTCTATCATATTCATGTTGTCACATGTATCAATATAGTCTCAAACGGTTTAAAGCAAGTTCTAGAGAATCATGTAATCATAAGAGCACTCAAGAAAGAAATTAGATTGATTTGTATAATGCATCAATCATTATAGGCTCAAAAACTCACAAGGATGATTATACAAGTCAGATTAAGTCTAAACATGCTTCTTTCTCAATCAACATATCATATTAACATTGGCTCATAAAAAGGTTGACATCAAGCTCAATTCTCATGAAAATCTTCTCACTAATAAATCTGTTTTAGACTTATGCAATTCATATCTCATCATTGTATTAAAAAGGAACTAGAACACATTAAAAAAATAATAATAATAATAAAGACTCATAAAAAAAAAATAGTAGACAAAAATAAAAGAAATCCTAAATCGTTCCCCCCACACTTAATTCTTACATTGTCCTCAATGTAAGTCTATTAACCCAAATGAAAGAATCATGTGTAAGAGAAAAGAACTAATAACATAAGAATAGGAATAACTAAGACTCAAAACAAAACAAACTCATGCAACCTAATTAATCCTAAAATACTAAACAAAAATTAACAAGTAAACATAAAAAGATTAAAATCAAACTGACAAGGTATGTCTCAAGTCTCCCTTACTCAGACCTTGTTCAGAATGAATACTTCTAAATTGCTTAAAACACAACAATTTTTTTTTTTTTTTTTTTAAATTAGCGAAATATGTCCCTTACCCCCTACTAAAGGTAGAATTTAGGAGATATTACCTGCAGAGGTTGCTAACCACTTATTATAACTGAGACACAACAAACAAAATGTTAGATAATGTCACAAAGACAGAGTGCAATCCACTCCTTGCTCGTCCATATCTCTTTTTCTTTTTCCGAGCGTTTGCGAAACAACCGTAGCAGATAAATACTCATAAGCTTGGAGCTTTTTGAGTAAATCTTCAATGGTTGTAGCAGAAATTATGGTTCTCCTTGCCTCTGAAAACATGAATCCATTATCCACAGCATTATCTAAATATGAAAGCAAATTACTAAAATAACCATTAATATTAAGCAAACCAATGGGTTTCTTATTTGTGACCAAAGATGACCAAGAAGCCACGCAAGCTATTTCTTCCAATGTACCCAGACCTCCTGGTAAAGCAATGAATGCATCGGCAGAATGGTACATGATTGTTATCCGTTCAGGGATACTCCAGACTTGTATTTCCTTACCCACGGTAGGTCCACAAAAACCTGTGAATAGTTTTGGCACAATTCCTAGAACTGGACTTCCTCCGGCGTGTGCTGATGTAGCGACTGCTCCCATTAAACCCGTACTACCGCCTCCATAAATCAACTGGATCTTTTGTTGGGCAAGTATTACTCCAACTCTTATGGCTTCATCAGCGAATATGTTATTTTTCCTTGGATAAGCACCTCCAAAGACACAAATTTTTTTAATGCGCTGGGACGAAGTACTTTCCATTTTTTTTTCAAGTGCCTGAAAGAGAATGAGTACATGGTGTAATATATAGAGGACTGAGTAATGAATCAGACAAGAGTAATAATGTCGCCGAAAGTGTATTTGACCTGTCAGAAGAAAATGTTAACCTAACAAAAGATTTTTGCGTGATTTCAGGAAGAAAATCAAAAAGAGAAGAAAAATCAACCGTAAAAGACCAATGCAAAAAAAAAAAACGAAAATAATTACACAAATCTAACAACACGTAAATTAAACCGAAATGAAGTTATTGCAAATCAAACCAAAAGCTGAGAAGTCATTTATTGTAGTTGTGATTGTGGCTCACATCTTCCTCTGGTTTTACGTCCAGAAACGGCTTAAACGCCTTCTATGAGTCGAGGATATGCTTCCCATCCAGTTTTCTTACAAGCTGGCAAACAGGGTCTTTTAACATCAGATTCCCAAGATGTTGCCATTCCCTTTGGAATTGCGGCCATAAATCAAGAATTTCTCTTTGTACGTCTCCACTAGGATGCGTCTCAAGAGAAAGTTGGATATTACCCAAATTCTCCTTACTCAGTCCATTCTTAATGAATTCAATTTTATCATCTCGATTAGAGGACGGAATCCCAATAGAACGACATTTACCGTTACACGTCCATCGTGCACATTTGTGGCAATTTGAACTCATGCGCTTTGCTCGTCGCTTCTTTGCAAAAGTGCTTCTACCTGTACCTGGTAAATGCAAAACAGGAAGATATTCATCTTCACGTACCTTGGCTTCAATTATCCAACGTATGTCTTCAGGAATCCCTTTGTGCATAAGCATTCTTAATCTTTCAAATCGAACTTGGTAAAGCTTCAGTAAAATATTTCGAGGAAAAGGAGGGAATCGTTTCTGCAATCTTTTGAGAATATCATCCATCCTGAAAAAAAAAAAATAAAAAAATGAAAGAGAAATTGAAAGAGAAATTTATATACAATATCAGTTTTGTGGGTAGCTGATGGAACCGACTTAAATAATCACGGAGTACCGTTATCCACCATTTAACCGGGGTTAAAAAAATTATATTATTATTATTATTATTATTATTATTTTTTGGAAATTAGTAAAAATTATATTTACATCTAGTTATTTTCAAAACAAGGATCAGAAAGAAAAACAACCTCTTCTTGAGTAACATGATTTTCTAAAAAGAGTTTGAGTCTTTGTCCATTTACCTTGAATACGTTACCATTTTGAGGATTCTCAATGTCAACTGCTCCATAATGATACACATGCTTAACCACAAATGGGCCAGTCCATCTTGATCTCAACTTACCAGGAAATATGTGAAGTCTAGAATTATAAAGTAGAACTTTTTGCCCAACATCAAATGTTTTTCTTGAAATTAACTTGTCATGAAAGGCTTTAGTTCTTTCTTTATGAATTTTAGAATTCTCATATGCATCTTTGAATAAAGTTGGCCAGTAAAATCCACACTGTAAAATTTTTGCAGCAGTTTTCTTTTATGAAAAATGACCACCACATGCCTCGGAATGACAAAACTTAATTACACTACTTACCTCATTGTCGGGAATGCATCTTCGAAAAATTTGATCAGGACAATATTTGAACAAGTAAGGGTCATCCCAGTAGAACTTCTTTACCTCATTCAGAAACTTCCTTTTATCTTGGGGGCTCCATTGAGAAGGAATTTTTCCCAAAAAGGAATATTTTAGCTCGGATGGCAATGGTTTTAAATCCAGCTTGGGCGGTTCAATAGTTGATGGTACAGTGACATTTGTGAGTGATGGGAGTTCCTCAAACTTTTGTTTCCAACGATGCTTATCCTGAAAAGAATTTAACAAAGAATCAGTGTGTGAAATTTCTGAAGCATTATCAAACTCACATTCAATTAAATAAGCTTCTAAAGAATCATGGAATGTGGTAGTGGTGAGATGTTCATGAACAAGTTCTTCAATGAAATCCACTTCATGTACTTCTGAATCATCACCAGGTTGCTTGCAAATGTTGAACACATTTAATTCTAAAGTCATATTTCCAAAAGAAATGTTCAAAATACCATTCCTGCAATTTATCAGAGCATTAGAAGTTGCAAGAAATGGACGGCCTAATATAACAGGAATTTGAACATTTGGATTTGAAACAGGATGTGTGTCCAAAACAATAAAATCAACAGGGAAGTAAAAATTATCAATTTGAACCAAAACATCTTCAACTATCCCTCGAGGAATTTTTACAGAACGATCAGCTAGTTGAAGTGTAACAGGTGTTTTCTTGAGTTCACCTAAACCTAACTGTTGATAAACAGAAAAAGGCAAAAGATTAACACTAGCACCAAGATCAAGCAATGCACGTTCTATTCTAGTGTTTCCAATGATGCATGAGATTGTTGGACATCCAGGATCTTTGAATTTTGGTGGAGTAAGGTGCTGAATGATTGAGCTCACACTTTCCGTCAGAAATGCTTTCTTTTGTACATTATGTTTCCTTTTAACTGTGCACATGTCCTTCAAAAATTTAGCATAAGATGGAACTTGTTTGATTGCATCCAATAAAGGAATGTTAATCTTAACTTGTTTGAAAAGTTCATAAATTTCTGCATTTTGATTCAAATTCTTTATTGTTTGCAACCTTTGAGGAAAAGGAGCAGGATGCATACCTTTTTCTTTGTCCAAATTTTCAAGAAGTTCAGACTTACCATCATCCTTACCAATACTTTTCGGAGGGGAAGGAGGATCTTGGTCTTTTGATGGAATCTTTTTGTCAATTGCCTTTCCACTTCGAAGAGTTGTGATAGAACTGACATTTTCCTGTTGAGTTTCATTGGAGCAAGAAACAAAACATTGAGTAGAAGGGTTAGGCTGAGGTCGAGCAAGAAACTTACCTTTTTCTTGAGTGCGTAATGAAGCTGTCAATGTGGACAAGGTGTTTTTGATCTCATTGATGTCCTGTGAAGTTTGGTTATTCACATTTGCTTGTGTTTGCATGAATGCTTGCAATGTCTCTTCCAAGGTTTGTACACGTGAAGGTTGATAGGAAAAAGTGTTGCCCGACTTTTGAGATTGTGGTACCTGAACATGATTATTATTCCGCCAACTGAAGTTGGGATGATTTCTCCATTCAGGGTTATACGTTTCAGAGTAAGGAGAAGGAAAAGGCTTTTTAAATGTGTTTATGAAATTTACTTGATCATGCAACGCTTCTTTAAGAATGGGAATGTTTGGACATTCAGAAGTGGGATGTCCCATGATTTCACAAATTCCACAACTTTCTTCATTTTTAACCGTTTTGACTTCTTTTACTTCTCTAAGTTCCATGGCTTCAATCTTTCTAGCCAAATTAGCTACTTTAGCTTTTATCTCATCTTCTTGACTAAAATGATATTTACCTCTGTTAGAAACAAGATTAGATCTGTTGAAACTTTCAGAGGAACTATCTGTGTGCCAGGCTTGAGAGTTATCTGCCAAATGGTCTAGGTAGTCAAAGGCCTCTTCAGGTTCTTTTTCTAGAAACTCACCGTTACACATTGTTTCAACAAATTGTTTAGTTTCGGGAGTTAAACTTTCATAAAAGAAACTAATAAGACGCCATTTTTCAAAACCATGATGTGGACAAGAACTTAACAAATCTTTAAAACGCTCCCAGCACTGAAAAAATGCTTCATTTTTATTTTGATTGAAATTTTGAATCTGTCTTTTCAAAGCAGTAGTTTTATGTGGTGGGAAAAATTTCTTTAGAAACTCAGTTTGTAATTCTTGCCATGTGCCAATTGACCTTGGTTTTAAATTATGAAGCCAAATTTTTGCTTTATCTTTTAAAGAAAAAGGAAATAATTTTAGCTTGACAATTTCATTTGTACATTGTTGGTCATTAAAGGTGACACATACATCTTCGAAGTCTTTTAGAAACGAGTAAGCACTTTCCGATTCAAACCCATGGAAATTTGGAAGCAAAGCTATCATACCTGGTTTAAAACGAAAGTTGTTTGCATTGAGAGGAAAAATAAAACAAGAGGGTGATGAGCTTCGAGTTGGTTGCAAGTAGTCACGCATGGTGCGTACTTGTCTGTTCTCATCTTCAGCATGAACACTTTCATTGTCAGCCATGGTAGGAGTTGTATTAGAAAGATTACCTGAAAAAGTTTCACAATAAAATCTAACTAAACGACGAGATCTAAAATCACGTCGCCAAACAAGCATAAAACAAAGTTAATATACAGATTAGGCGGTATAACCAGCCAATAAAAATAAAACAAAGTTAATATACAAATTAGGCGGTATAACCAGCCAATAAAAATAAATATACTTATAAACTTATATACTTAGTATTGCCTCCCCGGCAACGGCGCCAAAAACTTGATGGAGACTCAATTAAGAGTTGTAAACCCAAGTGCAGGTTATGTTCAAGTAATAAATTCTCGGGTGTCCGAGGTCGAACCACAGGGAAGCGTATTAGTAAGTATAAGTTTATAAATATATAAGAAAAAGAAAGTGAACAAGATATTAGGGAATCAACAACAAAACAAAATAAACAAGATATTAGAGAACAAAATAAACAAAATAACATAAAAGAAATTAAACAAGATATAAAAACAATAAGAAAAGATGTTGAGGTTAGAGAATCCACTCTTGGTGTTATGCTAAGATTAATCTTGTTTTATTACACAATTGAAATCCACACATAAAGGAGGTTCCAATCGGAAGGTTTAGCAATTCAGTCCAAATTGTCCAACGTCCATAGCATATGATATTATGTTCATTTGGTGTCCTCAAAACTCATAAAAAGAGTCCAAGCATTCCTTATGCCAAGGTATATGTCTACAACAAATCAAGGTTATGAAACCAAGCATTTACTGTGCCATTTTCATTGTCAATAATGAATCAAGATCTCTACTTTGCAAGTATGATTTTAAACCAAAAGAAAATATTATCTATACTAGTGTTTATAAATGATGATTCATTTTAGCTCATGTTTAAGAGACTAACCTTAGCATTTACCAAGAGCTTCACCTAATCACCTCAACAATATGATTAGCAACACATACTAAAAATGAAAAGAAATGTAAGAAGCATAAGTAAATAAAGAAAAAGAAAACTAGAGAAAGGAAAAAAGAAGAAAACTTAGAGAATTTTATTACAATGGCTAATATCCTACCAATGTATATTGTATCTCTAATACTCATCCAAGGCCCTCTATTTATACACATTTTGGAGAGCTAAATGACAAGAGACAAGCTTTATAAATTTCAAAGGTAGGTATAATAGGTGGGTGCATTTTTCTAACAATTTTCGTCATGTTGTATGACAATTCTGATCAGCCAGCTTCATGGTCGATTTTGTCAATGTTGGAGGCTCGATCTGATCAAATGGTCCTCTAGAAAAATATGCCCCTATTAGTTACTGATCCATAGCCGTTAGAATCAGATCATTTGCTCATGTGGATCGGAAGATATAGTCAAAATACCAAAACGGTGCAGAACAGACGTCATTGCACATCAGCCAACTTGATGGTTGATTTCGGTAGGGAAAACGACTCCTTTTCAAGAAGTGTAAAACATGAAAAAGATAGATATGCCTCTTAAATTTGCAGGGTTAAAATTTCAGCCTTATTACTTCAGTGAAACTCTAGATATAGCTGATATAGCAAAAGGTGTCGGAACTGGAACTAAATTGGATTTGCCCTTAATTCTTGATTTAACCTAGTAATCTGAAATCACTCAAAGAAACTCATGAAAAACACCAAATTACATAAAAATATAAAAGATCATAAACACAAGTAGACTAAGCAATAATAACTCGTATTTGACACAAAACAATAATAAAACATAACTAAAAACTATATAATTATACGAGTTATCACGTTTTAACCATAAACGCCGTTAAATTAGTGGCGTTTTTTGGTACATTAACGGCGTTTATAAACGCCACAATTGAAGGTCCGAAATGGTAATACTTGAAACTTTAGCGGCGTTTTCTGTTCTCAAACGCCACTAAGTGTTCGGTTTTAGCGGTGTTTTGGAATACAAAATGCCGCTATGTGCTGGCTTTTAGCGGCGTTTTCTGATCACAAACAGCTTTCATTATATTACTAAGTTCAATTATAGAAGAAGTCACTTGCTTTGACATAGAACAACGTAAAACAACTGGAAGTAAGTCTTGCATCAAGATATGGTAATCATGTGACTTTAAAGAAGAAAGTTTTCGATCCTTCACATTCACACATCTTGATATATTTGAGGCATACGCATCCGGGACCTTCATATCTTTCAACACCTTACAGAAGACGTCCTTCTCTTTTTTAGACATCCCAAAGCAAGAAGGAGGCAACCGTGATTTTCCATTAGGAAGTAATTCCGGATGAAGATCACGAAGAATTCCCATGTTAACTAGGTCAAGCCGACTCTTTAAGTTGTCTTTTGATTTTCTATCCACATTAAGAATTGTCCCGATGATATTTTCACAAACATTCTTCTCTATATGCATCACATCAAGGTTGTGACGCAATAAATTATGCTCCCAATAAGGTAACTAAAAAAAATACTTTTTTTTTTCCATAAATCCGCCTCATTTGGATCATCTTCTTCATCTTCCTCCTCATCACTCTGAATTTCAACATCACCTTCTAACATCTCCCTTGATCTTTTCCTTGACTGTGTGCTACTTGTTTGATTCATCTTTCCATAAGTGAAATTGATATCTTTCAACATCAACAAGATATCCGACCCAATCGTGGTCTCAGGTGCTTGTCTTAACTCTTCACTGCCATCAAAGACATGTTTTTGGAATCTAAATCTATGATTTTCATCTAACCACCGACGATGTCCCATATAACTGAATTTCTTTCCGTTATATAACCATTTTGAACATGTTTGTGCAGCACAGCAAGGACAAGCATAACGACCTTTGGTGCTCCAACCAGATAGATTTGCATAAGCAGGAAAATCGTTTATAGTGCATAACAAAGCTGCACGCAAATTAAAGTTTTCCTTTTTTGATGCGTCATATGTTTCAACCTTTTCCCATAACTGCTTCAACTCTTGAATAAGAGGTTGCATATAAATGTCAATATCATTTCCGGGACCTTTCTCTCCAGGAATTATCATGGATAAGATAAAAGAGGACTGTTTCATGCAAATCCATGGAGGCAAATTATGAGGAATCAAGACAACCGGCCAAGTACTATAAGAAGTACTCATTATTTTGAACGGATTAAAACCGTCAGAACCAAGTCCAAGCCTCACATTCCGGGGATCATTAGCAAAAGATGGGAACTTATTGTCGAATGATTTCCAAGCCAAAGAATCTACAGGATGTCTTAATAAGCCATCATCAATCCTTTCATCATGATGCCACCTCATAGAATCAGATGTTTTTGATGACATGAAAATTCGTTGAAGTCTTGGTATTAACGGAAAGTACCGCAAAATCTTTGCAGGTTTTTTCTTTAAATGTGTGTCACCATCGTCGTCATTCATATTTTCTTCTGTATTTCCATTGAACCATCGAGATTTACCGCAGACATGACAAAATTGTTCATTTGTTCTATCACCCCAATACAACATACAGTCATTCGGACAACTATGAATTTTCTCATATCCAAGGCTTAGATCTTTTATCATCTTCTTCGAATCCTTACAAGACTGAGGGATTTTTGCAAAAGGAAACATTTCTTTCAAAAATTCTAATAACAGTGTCAAAGAATTTCCTGTCCACCCGCTTAAGCATTTTAAGTGAAAAAGACGGACACAGAAAGACAATCTTGTATGCTTAGATCCCTCGTAAAGTTCTTCATTCATATCATCAAGCAACTTATAAAACTTTGCTGCTTCTCCATTGGGTTCCTGATCACCCATACCTCTTCCCGTTTCAGCAAAGTCATTCATGCCAACATTGAACCCATCATTCCCTCCAGGAACTTCTGGTGAAGATGTGTACAAACTATGGTTACGCATGTTAAATGCATCTCGCAACATGCCTTCCATGTCATCTTGTCTAATAGACTGATGTTGATTGTTAGAATTACTTGGACGAACTCTAGAAGATGACCTAGAAGTTGCGGACTCTCCATGAAAAAACCATTGTCTGTAACCTGGGAGAAATCCTTCACAAATCAAATGTTCGAAAACAACTCCACGCATATGCCAATCAATATTGGCACACCTCAAACAAGGACATAATATCTTATTATCTTCGCTTGCGTTCTGAAAAGCGAAATCGAGAAAACTATCTACTCCATCTTGGTACTCTTGACTTAGTCTCGACTTTTGCATCCAACTCTTATCCATTTTTGTGCCAAATACCTTTTAAATCAAATTACATGATTAATCAAAACCATACAATAATGCTCCATACCAAAATCAAGATATTTGGCACGAGATAAGTAGCAGAAGGAAAGAAAAGGCATTTAGCAGGCAATATGAAAAGGACAATTTATAGCATATCAGAAGGATTGCTAAACAATTAATCTGCAGAAGTCTTTTCCTTGATATATAATTATCAAGTTAAGCAAAACAAGGTTAGTAATTTAATCACAATTGTCAAATATATAGCCAAAAGCACAAATGTTTATACTTGTAAATGTCAACTAATCATCCAATAATCACACTTAATTAACTTACGATCATACAACAAATAGACAGCTATCTAGAACGAAAGCACATTAATTTTACAATAATCAAGTACCAAACAATTTCAGGAACTGGGTAGGTCACAAAATGTAGAGTTACATTTACATACCTATAGCCAAAAAACCCACACTTCCACCAACATATATTTGACTTCAAATTGTTAGTAGAATAACCCTCGGTGATATTCCTAGGTTCCAACTCTGACTTCAACTTTTAGAGCTCCAGTACAAACCTATACAACCATGATCAAGAATCTTATTTGAACCCCTGATAATAGCAGCAACACAAATGTGACATTTTGCAGCCGCCATTATCCTTGTTGAAGAGTTGCAAGGATTGGATTTGGAGGGAATTAATGGCTTAAATAAATAAGTTTATCTTCTTCTTATCCTGCTGGATACATAAGATTGACTATAATTCTCTTCCTTAATCTCCATAAGAAAGTTCCAAGAAAGCCACTTGAAAATGCATGTCTTTTTTCCACTCATGATATATAATTGGTTAGAAAAGAAAAACACGTCTGGTCTTAAGGACTGGACTGGAGACCACTTTTTTTTTTTTTTTTTTAATTTCTATTATGCTTTTCTGGTAAAAACTTTAGTAAAGTTTAGTACTGAACAAGATCTTCCTTTTTCTCTTTTTTCCCTGATTCTACCTACAGGTGAGCTTTGTCATAGCAAAGATTACAGCAATATGCCCCATCCGCCTACTCAGGAGAGTTAGTGACCTACTGAGGTGGCAATACAAGCACTCTTCTTTTAATCTTCCATGGAAACTCCACACTTTACCAATTTTTTCTCACTCCACTGCTCTATATCACACACTCGAAAAGCCTGAACCACTAACTCCACAAGAAGAGTTAGACCTTCAATTGGCCCACCACAGACTTTTAAAACTCTGCCAAAAGTGTGTACAAGATAATGTGCCTTTAACAATTGATGCTGAGGACACATCAATACAACCTGCCATTGATTACTTTACCTACTCTTCAGCAATCATGTACAACCGAGATGATAATCCCATTGTTTATGGCACAATTCAGGCCTACTTGAAAGATGCAAAAGAGAGGCTGTTTATGGCAGCAAAAACTGCACAAAGTCTGGGAATTCCAATGGGTTTCAAATTAGTAAGGGGTGCTTATATGTCTAGAGAAACCAAACTAGCTTCTTTCTTAGGCTACGATTCCCCAATTCACAACAGCATTCAGCAACACAAATGTGACCTTTTCTTCCTCATTAAATGAGATTCATATTAACCAGGAAAAGTAACAGTAGCCAGGCCATGAATGTACTTGCAGAGTAGAACAATTTTCACAAATAGTAAACTAGATTCAAACTAAAGTAGGATGCATGCTAGAACATTCAATATTACTGAAGTTTTTGACTTCAAACTTCTAGCCTAAAACCGTTCAGCAAAAAGTATCATATCAGTAATCAGCATAGAAGAATTAGAAATGTAAAAAATTTGCCCACGCCTAATTTTCGAATAGCAGCATATCAGTAATCAGCATATCAGTAATCAGCATAAAAGAAACAAAAACTCATCAGCAAATTTTCGAATTACTTACGATTTCACGATTTGACGATTTGGAGATGAGTATTTCGGCTTGGAGATGACTATTTCGGCTTGGAGATATGAGAGAGAGAGAGAGAGAGAGAGAGAGAGTTGGGGTTTAGGTTTTTGATTTGGGGGCTGAAATTCATATTAAAAAGCATAGCGGCGTTTGTATCAACAAACGCCGCAACTTTACAAGGTAAAACACATCGTTTTGTCCTAAGCCATAAATGAATCAATATAGTGGCGTTTTTATTATTCAAACGCCGCTATATCGAAATATTTAGCGGCGTTTATATATACAAACGCCGCTATATCGAAATATTTAGCGGCGTTTATATATACAAACGCCGTTATATTATATTATTTAGTGGCGTTTGTGAACACAAACGCCGCTAAAACAAAAGCCTAAACGCAGCGTTTCGCCTCCAAATTTTGGCGAAATTTTATTAAACTGATAAAAATTGATTATAGTTTAGCGGCGTTTATATAATGAAAACGCCGCAATTAGTACAGATTTAGCGGCGTTTGTATACATAAACGCCGCTACTTTACAACTTTCCGGCGTTTCTTATAGAAACGCCGCCGGGTATTCAAAAACACGGTACGCCGCAGCGTTTTTAAGTCAAACGCCGCTATTTTAGCGCCACTGAAAACCAATTTGGTTGTAGTGAATGTGATTTTTATGTAGTGGATCACCAAAAAAGACTCAAGCCATAGAGAATTGGTGTGGATTGTGACGCCAAATTTATGGGATGATGGTGACAAGTTTAGTGATCTTTATTTTTTAGGCTGTGGGACTAATCAAATTTTCAACCAGAGACATATTTATTCCTTTGTAGTTATTCAAGCACGCGTTTAAGTAGTTTTGGATCAGCCCCAACATAATCATTAGCCACTAAAAGGTCAGATTTTACTTGCAGTTAAAGGAAAAAGGGTAGTAAATGGTGGAATGGCTATGCACTAGTAATGGTTAGTGTGGACCAAGAAGAGTATTTATAACATGGCGGTGACTTGTAGATATAATGCTTCTGTAAAGGGCTATAAGGTATGATGCTAGGTGTCTTCTGTTCCTTATAAGGAGTTAGTGTGGAACTCTGTATGTTTTTGACAATTTCAGTTTCAATAAAACTAATGGCTTAGCAAAAAAAAAAAAAAAAAAAGCTTACAACTTTACTCCTTTCATCTTGAAAACTTTTGCTTTTACAAATTTTCCATTCTAAAAGTTTGTAACTTTATACCTTCTATTTTGAAAGCTTTAACTTTTACAAACTTTCAATCCTGGAAGTTTTTAACTTTATAAATTCCGTCTTGAAAGTTTGTAACTTTACAACCTTACAAGCTATCCACCTATTTTGTATATTTACATTAAAAAAACCCAATTTAATCATGTTGAAAATATATCTGAACAGTTTGCCTCCAAACATGTCTTTGATTGAAAAGCAATGGCATGTTTTCTTAGAAATGTCATTTTCAACCAAGAAGGAAATAAAGTGTCCATTATTGATTAAGGAAAGATAGGTTAAGTTTTATCAAAGAGGAGCAATTTTTTTTTTTTTTTGAAATCCCCAACCTTTGATATTAACAATAAGTCTTTAATTGCTTAAGAAAGACACTCTGAACCAAGTAAGGAGAATAACCATGCTTAAGACCAAAGTTTCTATTCATCACTCAAATTTTTTTTTTAATTTTTTATCTACTTGCTCGTCATATTCTACTTGGTAAACTCTTTTTTCATTTTTCAGTCGAACTTGAGAAGTCTCAAGCTTAAAACATTTCACCAATTTTGCTTCGTATAGTCTTCAATAATTGTTTTTTTTTTTTTGGAACAGGTCTTCAATATTTGTTTTACTTTCTCAAGTTTAAACTTTTAACCTTGTCTCTTTTTCTCTTCTATCTTTCTCATCAAAATTTTATTGCTCGATCTTTCTAACATTCTTAGTTTAAGTACAAAAGACTGACTCCATGTACTTACTTTAGATCAAATAATGGATTAACTCCAAAAGTTAACATGAATGATTAATTAACCCCAAAGTTTGATGAAATAAGGAAATAAGTTTTAATAATCTTACAACAATAAACTCATAAATTAGCTCCACAAGTTTTAATCCATGAACTAACTCCAAATGATTGGTTTATAAGGTTTAGGGTAATATGCTATTTATATTTCTTGGATGACTTTTATCATCCAAATCTTTTAAATGATAAACATTCTTAGGTAAAACCTTATGTATAATATATGGTCCTTCCCAATTTAAGAGACCATTTTCCAAGGCTCCTATCCTTGTGTCCTAGAGGTAAAATAGTTTTCCATACTATTTCACTTTCCTCAAAGACCTTTGGCAGAACCTTCTTATTATAAGCATTTATATTTTGCTTCTTATGTATAATCATAATTTCCAAAGCCTTTATTCTCACCTCATCTAGGTTTTCTATCTTCAAGCAACAAACCATTTTGCAATGCTACCTGTACATATCGAACATTGATCTCCGTAGGCAAAATTGCATCCTGACCATAAACTAAAGTATATATGGAGTACCTCAAGTAGTTGTTTTCTTTGAAGTTTTATGAGCCCATAAGGCATTCGAACTAACTCATGCCAAACTATTGGGTTTTGTTCTACCATATTCTCAATTATTAGCTTCAAAGACTTATTTATAGATTCAGCTTGTCCATTAGCTTGGGCGTAGCAAGAAGTTGAATGAATTATTTTGAATCCAATTGTGCCTTTAAAACTCCTTAACTTCTTCATTATCGAAAACTAATCCTTGGTCAATAGTAATTGTTCCAAACCTATGAATGATATTTTCCTTAATCTTTTAATTACTACGTGATGATTTACTAATTTCGAAGGAATTGCCTCAGCCTATTTCGTAAAGTAGTCCATTACTACTAATATGAAGGAATGTTTTTAGAAGATGGAGGCAAAATTTTTCCAATTAAATATATCGCCCATCCCCCTAAATGGCAAAGGCTTGATGAACCCATGCATTTCACTCGTTAGGAGTATTTGGATTGGACCATGCTTTTGACAAGCTTCACATCATTTAGCATAGGCCATGCACTGTTCCGTCATCCTTGGCCAATAATATCCATATCTTAGTATTAACCATTTCATCTTGTTACCTGTTTGATGAGCTTCACATATTCCTTCAAGGACTTCGCCTATAACTCTTAAAGCTTCTAAACCATGTAAATATCTTAGAAGAACACCATTAGGACTCTTTTTGCACAAATCTGTTGAATTAGCTGTCAAGGTTGGTTTCTTCAACAAATGATGCACCGAAAATTTAGAAGCTATGTTGAAATTGTAATTACGGACTTTAGTTTATGAACATAGTTGTAAAAGTTGACAAGCTTGGTTCTAGCAACTTGTTATACTAGTATTTAAGGAGTGTTAATACACAAATAAAAACATGTTCTGATCTCTAAGAGAAATATCAATATTTGTGTTCTTGAGGTTATCAATTCATCCTTTGTTCATCACTTTGAACATGGTATCAGAGCTTTTGATTAATCATTTTGTGTAAAACCAAGCAATTTTTCAATTATGTCCGAAAATTTCAAGTGCTCAATTTTATATTTTGAATATACCAGGTGAAACATTTCGTCAAGAGGAGTTCAACGGACCAAACAGGAGGCCCATCCGATGCTGCACGCACCGCCTGAAGTTTCGCGAGTGATCCTCACTCGCCCAAGCGCCACACGCGCGGCTAGAGGTTGAAGACGCGTGATCCCCACACGTCGACCACTCTAAAGCGCATGCATTACACGCGCCACCCTACCTGAAGCGCGTGAGCCCACGCATCGTCGCCGCCCCGGCCAAAATTTTTTGCCCGTTTCCATATGCTGTTTATACCATTTTTTCAAGATTTTATTGAGCCGGTTGAGCTAATCCGAGTCCAAAACGAGCCACTTGCACGAGAATATTCATGGAATATTCTCTGTTTGTCCAAATTCCACTCAGCTGGACCTGTTTATGGCTAATTTGACTGTTCCGGAATCAACCGTGACATCCATTTTTCCATATCAATTTTTTTTTTTAAATGAGTCAAAAAATTGTTGAGTTATCTGGAACTAAATCCTTTCCAGTTATGGTTCAGTCCGAAGGTGTTTTTAATGCAGGAATCACCCTAACTGAATCAAACTACGACATATGGTCCCAACTGATGGAAATGCAAATTGTTGAACGGGATAAGATCTCATATATCCGTGGCAAGACTACACCACCGGAAGAATCTGATGAAGGCTACGAAAAATGGTATGCATAAAATCAAAAAGTTAAAAGGTGGCTATTAATGTCTATGTCACCAGATATTATGAGGCGTTATTTACACTTACCCACTGCCTACGACATTTGGACAACATTGTCAAAAGCATTCTATGATGGCAGTGATGAGTTGAAGGTATTTACTCTGAATCAGAATGCTTTCTCTGTAAGACAAAAAGGGAGAATCCTCTTTGTATATTATGGAGAATTAACTGAAATTTTCCAAGAGTTAGGCCACCGTGATAAGGTGGTTATGAAGGATCTAGACGATGTCAAAGCCCATTGCTAGTCTATTGAATGATTGAGAGTTCATATATTTCTCGCTAGATTGGATGAGATTTTTGATTCAATCCGACGTGAGATTCTGCGGCGAGATCTAGTACCAAACTTAGAGGAATGTTACTCATTAGTTTGACGGGAGGCTGTATGTAATATCATCTTGAAAGGAGATTCAAAAGGAGATTCAGAAGCCTCTGAACCAAGTGCCATGGTGGCTCGGAACCGACCTGATCGAGCACAACCTAACAGTGGTAGACCAACCAATGGTGTTGACAAGTCTACATACAAATGCACTCATTGCAATAAGACTGGTCATACCAAAACCCATTGTTTTGAACTGGTGGGCTATCCAGAATGGTGGGATCCTAGTCGAGCAAAAAAAATAATCACCAAAAGCCTTCAAATGTAGCAGTTCAAGCTGAAATTAATGACAAAGCCTCGGCATTAGTAATAGCTGGAGATAAAGGTGGCAAGTCTTTAAATATTTCAACACCTGTTTTGAATAATGCATGGATAATTGATTCTGGTGCAACAGATCACATGACATATGATTCTAGACAAGTATCATCACTTAATCACTCCATCCAAAAGTTTGTCTCCACTGCAAATGGAACTTTGACCCTAGTTATTGGGGAAGGATCTTTGACTCTAAGGAATACATTAAATTTAGATTCTGTCTTAGTTGTTCCATCTTTAGATAATAATCGTTTATCAGTTTCTCAAATAACCACTACCTTATCATGTATTGTAATTTTTTGGCCTGATTCTTGTGTGTTTAAGGACATCAAAACCAAGACGACGATTGGATGTGGTATTAGACGGGGGAAGCTGTACTACTTGGATTTGGAGTCAAAGAGTACTGAAAGCCTACAACAAGCACTGACAGTAGGTGGTTCTGAAGATAAACACAGGAAAGAGATATGGTTGTGGCATCGCCGACTTGGGCATGCTTCCTTTGGATATCTCAAACGATTATTTCCAGTTTATTTACGGAGTTGATGTTTCTAACTTTCAATGTGATACGTGTGAACTTGCAAAGAGTCATCGTGCCTCGTTTCCATTACGATTGAGTAAAAGTCCACTCCCATTTATGATTATTCATTTTGATGTCTGGGGTCCATCTAAAGTCATTACTTTTAGTGGGTCACGTTGGTTTGTAACTTTTATTGATGATTGTACCATAATAACATGGCTTTGCTTGATAAAATCCAAAAGTGAAGTGAACTCGATATTCCAAAAGTTTCATAAAAGGATTGAAACTGAGTACAATAAAAAGATTCAAAATCTTCACAGTGACAATGGTGGAGAATATTAGAGTACTGAATTTTAACATTTTTTTGGAAGCACAAGGAATGATACATCACACCACTTGCTCCACCACACCTCAACAACGGGGTAGCCGAGTGGAAAAATCAACACTAGTTATCGATTGTTTGCTCATTATTAATCGAAGCTCACATGCCTTTATCTTATTGGGAAGAAGCATTAACTTCTGCAGCTTACTTAATCAATCGGGTACCCTCCAGCACACTCAACTTTAAAACACCATTCCAAGTTCTTAATGATACGATTATTGCTCCTACTACATCAAATTTAACTCCTCATGTCTTTGGATGTGTGGTGTTTGTACACCTACACAAATATCAACGCACCAAGTTAACTCCTCAAGCATTGCAATGTGTTTTTGTTGGGTATGCCACTCATCAAAAAGGATATAGGTGTTATCATCCTCCAACAAGACAATTATTTGTCACAATGGATGTTGTTTTCCATGAAGATACAATGTACTTCTCCAAATCTAAATTTCAGGGGGAGTACCAAAAGGAAATTCATGATAACCAAAATATAGGCAACCTAGAAGTAAGTGTCGATGACTTACAAGCCCAAATAAATGAGAAAATTGGTGAATTGCATCAAAGCAATGATGAACATCAAATAAACGAATAAGTAAATGATGATCAGCACCAAATAACTGAAGAAGTGGATCTATCTTCAACTCACTCTTAAGCCGAGTTTCAGGAAAATATGGCTCCATCTCCGATCGACATATCACACCAATCGTCCACAAAAAATGTTCTTGAACCACACAAAAGACAGTTACCACAACGTCACACTAGAGGTATTCCTATACCCATATATGAACCTAAACTCTTTAGTAAAGTAAAATATCCCATGAGCCATTGTGTGTCTAACCATCGTTTGTCAGAATCAAACATGTCATTTGTAAATCAATTATCTGCTGTATCTATTCCTAACAGTGTGCATGAAGTCTTAACCGATCCTAGGTAGAAAGTAGCTATGAACGAGGAGATGAAATCTTTGGAAAAGAATGAAACATGGGAACTAGTTGATCCTCCACCAGGAAAGAAACTAGGTGGATGTCGATGGATTTACACCGTGAAGTATAAAGTTGATGGCACAATTGAATGTCTTAAGGCAAGACTGGTAGCAAAAGAATACACTCAAACTTACGAGATTGATTACACAGAAACATTTGCACCTGTAGCCAAAATCAACACAGTTCGTGTTCTGTTGTCTTTAGCTGCAAACTTGGATTGGCCCTTACAACAATTCGATGTGAAAAATGCCTTTTTGCATGGTGATTTATCTGAAGAAGTCTACATGGATCTCTCACCAGGGTGCATGATACCCAAAAGACACAGCCATAAGGTATTCAGACTGAAGAAATCATTGTATGGGCTGAAGCAGTCTCCTAGAGCATGGTTTGGAAGAGTCACAAAATCTATGATATTCTTTGGCTACCATCAAAGCAACTCAGATCATACTCTTTTCTTCAAAAAACAACAAGGTATGATAATTGGGCTCATTATATATGTGGATGATATGGTGGTTACAAGGAATGATCCAAATGAAAGAAAGGCCTTACAAAATTACTTGTCCAAAGAATTTGAAATGAAAGATCTAGGTCCTCTGAAATATTTTCTTGGGATTTAAGTGTCCCGATCTAACAAAGGAATAGTTCTGCCTCAAAGAAAATATGCTTTAGATCTATTACAAGAGACGGGTATGTCAGCATGTCAACCAGCTGATACACTAGTAGAAGAAGGTCTAAAACTATGTATTGAGTCCAACCAGGTACCAGCTGACAAAGGAAGATGCCAAAGACTTGTTGGGAGACTGTTATACTTATCTCATACCAGACCAGATCTGGCTTATGCTTTGAGTATCGTCAGTCAATTTATGCACAATCCTGGAGAACAACATATGAATGCAGTTCTTCTCATTTTGAGGTATCTGAAGTCTGCTCCAGGAAAAGGAGTATTATTCACTAAAAACACAGACTATCAAAGCATAGAAGCCTATACTGATGCCAATTGGGCTGGTAATGTGGGTGACAGGAGATCTATTTCTTGATACTTTACCTTTGTCGGAGGTAACCTTGTGACTTAGAAAAAAGAAACAAAATGTTGTAGCTCGCTCAAGTGCAGAAGCTGAATTCAGAGGTTTGGCAAATGTACTTTGTGATTATGTCTAATACTTCTTTTGCAGGATTTGGGTTATCTGTCTGAACAACCTATCCAACTGTTTTGTGATAATAAAACAGCATGTGACATTGTGCATAATCCGGTTCAACATGACCGTACAAAGCATGTCAAGGTAGACAGATTTTTCATTAAAGAAAAGTTGGACAGAAAAATTGTGGAATTGCCCAAGATTCGATCAGGGGATCAGTTGGTCGATATCCTAACCAAAGCAGTCTCAGATCAAGTATTTTCAAAGTTTTTAGACAAGTTGGGCATGTTGGACATCCATGCATCAACTTGATGGGGGAGTGTTGAATTAGCTGTCAAGGTTGGTTTCTTCAACAAATGCTGCACCGAAAATCTAGAAGCTGTTTTGAAGTTGTAATTACTGACTTTAGTTTATGAACATAGTTGTAAAAGTTGACAAACTTGATTCTAGCAACTTGTTATACTAGTATTTAAGGAGTGCTAATGCACAAATGAAAACATGTTCTGATTTCTAAGAGACATATCAATATTTCTGTTCTTGAGGTTATCAGTTCATCCTTTGTTTATCACTTTGAACAAAATCTTCTCCAATCAAGAAATAATTCAAATATCTAATTTAGTCTTTCGATCTGATTTTTCTATAAGATCCTTCAAATTAATTCGTTGAGGTACAAGCTTGTTCAAAATATACTTAACAACATTAGTTTTACAAATGACATAAACTGACTCAGTTATAATAAAATATATAAGTTTAATTTGTACTAGCAAATACACGGCAAGACAAAGCTTCTCAACTGAAGAATATCTCTTCTCTGCATCATTTAAAGTCCTACTAAGATAGAAAATTGCTTGCTCTCTTCCTTTTTCATCATCTTGTTCTACCAAGCTCCCAAGTGAAGTCTCTGTAGCTGAAATACACAACTTAATTTGGGGGCTTTCCTTTGGTTGGAGCCACTAAGACTGGCGGATTTGGCTAAGTACTTCTTGATTTCTTCAAAGGCTTTTTGTTGTGATTCTCCCCATATAAAATCTTCTTCATTCTTCAACCTAAGCAACAACGTAAATGTCGAAATCTTGCTTGGACAATTAGAAATAAAATGTCGTAAGTAGTTAACTTGGCCAAGGAACCTTTGAAGTTCTTTCTTGTATGAGGAGGCTTAGCCTCTAAGATAGCCTTTTCTTTATTTTTATCTATTTCAATTCCTTTTTTATGAACTAAAAATCCTAAAAGTGACCTGTATACACACCAAATGCATACTTAATTATTTTGAGTTTTTAGTAGGGTCCAGAACATGATAATAAACTTGGTTCCAATAATTGTTCTTCTAATTCTAGTGTTTCAACTCCTGACGATCATGAATTTTATATTTTATTATTTTGAACAGTTGGATAACATGTGAAATTTCTTTCTATATTTACTTGTTTAACTTATGCAGACAATTGATGTATTTGGATGTTTTATGATTTTTAGTTACTGAAACTGAATTAAGTTTATGTGCTTAACTATAATATAATTGGAAGTTAAATGTATTTTTTAGTCATTTAAATAAATATAAATAGCAAAAACAAATAGTCATCTTAAGTGTATTTTTTCAATTAATAACATTTTTACTCATTTACTAAATTAAATTAAAAGAAACAAAAATGACACATTAATAACATCTTTTATAACTAAAAGCGCCGCTATATAGTGTCATTTTATTTTCCACACGCCTTCATATAGCAGTGTATTTTTTATGCAAGTGCCGTTATATAGCAGAAAACAAAAATGCCGTTATATAACGTTGCTTCAAACGCCCCTAAAAAGAAACATACGTACTCTCCAATGACATATCTAGGTGTTTATAAAAGGTTGGGAACGTAAATATAATTTTAGTAGCATTTAGCATGTAAATGTCTCGACAGATTAATAACCGACAGTAAACGTCGCAGATTGATTAACGATGTTTATAAGCGTCTCTCAATGGTAAAAAAAAAAACGCCACTTAATACCTGATTTGATATAGTGCACAATCAAATTTGGTCTACAATAATTAACCGGGTTTGTATTTGATTCACTGTCAGTGTATAGGTCGATGCACTGTCAGTGTATAGGTCTATACACTGACAGTGAATCCTACACTAACACCTTATTAAAAAACTAACCACTAACCCTAACCACTAACCCCTAACCCGACAAGTGGTATCGTAGGATGCACTGTCAGTGTATAGACCTATACACTGACAGTGCATCAAATATAAATCCTAATTAACCACTTTCTAGAATCACTAGGGAATCACTAGGGTTCCACCGTGAATTACGTAATGGTTCAGTATATACTAAAACAATAAAAAATATGAAATAAAATTAAAACATATATATTTACAATTATATATGTTAAGCATCCAATCTAAAACCAATTGGTGATAGGTGGAGGGACCCAACTTGAATATAAGACCACAGGCAATCTAAGATTGACTTAACTGATGTGGGATAACCCCACTTTAACAGGCCCCCATCACGTGTAGATTGTAACACAAGAGCCAACCACGTGACAAACTCAGAAGGGTAACAGGCAGGAACAACAGAACAGAACCTGGGCTTTGGTACCATATTAAGCATCCAACCTAAAACCAATTGGTGATAGGTGGAGAGGTCCAACTTGAATATAAGACCACAAGCAATCCAAGACTTAACTGATGTGGGATAACCCCACTTTAACAATATATATATATAACATTGTGATTTTTCATATACTAAATGTCGCAACCTAAAAAATAACAAGTCTCATCGCGAGACTTTATATTCGTTTAAGCGTGACATTAAAAAAACCCGAGGAAAAGTCGACTTAATTCCTCTTGAAAAATGAAGGTTTTGAAAATGATCTTGAAAAATAAATGGAGTCCCCACCAATATTTTTTTAGCTAGGTGTGATCGGCCACCTATTAAAATCGATTTTATAAAATATTTTAAAATTAATTAAAACATTTTTAAAACCAATTTCAAGTCTGTGTTTTAAAACCAGAGAAATCAAAGAAGCGGGTTCGAGACTCGGTTACGTGAGGGACATCATAGCCTCTGCATCTACTGGTTCTCCTTGCATCAAGAATACAAGGTTGGGAGTAAAGATTACCGTGGGAAAGGGTTGCAGGGCTGGAAAAGGTCTTGGAAAGTCTCTTCAGGGAATGGCCCGAGCAATTGAAATGGTTGGAAAGAAGGACCGATTTGATCTAGGATATCTTTCGAAGGCTCAGGAAAAGAGGAAACAAGTGGAGAAGAACCGACAAAGGAGGATGGCCCATCTCGTGGGTAAGGATATTGAGAGGGAACCTATGACTTTCCCACCAATCCTTCACAGCTTTCGCTCAATCGGTTTTCTGTTGGGAGAAAAGAATTCTGATGATGTACTCATAATGATTGAACAAGCTTTCGAGAAGTTCAATATGGGTAAGGGTGAGCAGAAACAGGATATGATGATCTGCATGACTGGGGAGGAAAGAATTGAAAGTAAGAATACAAACTGGATGGTGCGACCTTGTCCACCAGGATATAGACTGACCAATTGGAGTGCGACCGAGTTGCCCATAGTCTTTAGGTCTATTGCAAAGTAATACTTTAAAACAATCTTAATTATCTTTGCCCAAGGATTTTAAGAATTTTTTCTATAATAGGGCTTTTGTTTAAACATTTTCATTCAATAAATAACAAGCACGATGCATTTTTCTTCATATTGATGTGTCCATATTCTTTCATTTATGCTATTTATTTTGCTTTCATTGTATATATTTTCCTACATTGTTTCTTTCCCACCTATTTACAGGTGTATAGATACGGAATATGAGGACCTTCCTGTCAGTAATTTTGAAAGACCCATTTGCACGGGTGATTTTGAGGCCAACGAAGATACTGAGGATTATGGTCTACCTCCGGATTTATTAAGGAAAATAGAACAAGAGGAGAAACAAGTACTTCCTCATAAAAACCTATTGGAAATGATAAATTTGGGAAGTGGTGAGGAGATAAAAGAGGTTAAAATTGGTACCACATTGTCATCATCAATAAAAGATGAATTGATAGCCTTGCTCCGGGAATATATAGATGTATTTGCATGGTCATACCAAGACATGCCAGGGTTGGATCCAGATATTGTGGTTCATAAACTCCCTTTAAGGCCAGAGTGCAAGCCAATTCAGCAAAAGTTGAGAAGAATGAGGCCGGACATGCTATTAAGATAAAAGAGGATTTGAAGAAGCAGTTTGATGCTGGATTCTTAAAGGTGGCAAAATATTCGGAATAGGTGGCAAATATTGTTCCAGTACCAAAGAAGGATGGCAAGGTGCGGATGTGCGTCGATTAACGAGATCTGAACAAGGCTAGTCCCAAAGATAATTTCCCTTTGCCTCATATCGATACTTTGGTAGATAATACGACAAAGAGTTCCTTGTTTTCTTTCATGGAAGGATTCTCGGGATACAATTAGATTAAGATGGCACCGGAAGATATGGAGAAAACCACATTTGTTACAATATGGGGAACATTCTGTTACAAGGTAATGTCGTTTGGGTTGAAGAATGTTAGGGCAACATATCAGAGAGCCATGGTGACCTTGTTTCATGATATGATGCATAAACGAATTGAGGTCTATGTTGATGATATGATTGCAAAGTCACAAGGAGAAGAGGAGCATATTGCGAATCTTAAGAAACTCTTTGAAAGACTAAGAAAGTTTCGACTCAAGCTAAACCCGGTAAAATGCACTTTTGGAGTCACTTCGGGGAAATTGTTGGGTTTTGTTGTTAGCAAAAGCATAATTGAAATTGATCCGGATAAAGTGAAGGCCATCCAGAATTCGCCACCACCTCGTACTCAAAAGGAAGTAAGAGGCTTTCTGAAAAGATTGAATTACATTGCTCGGTTTATTTCTCAGTTAACCGACAAATGTGATCCAATATTTAAGCTACTTCGAAAACATGATCCAAGAGAGTGGGATGAAGGGTGTCAGATCACTTTTGACAAGCTTAAGCATTATCTATCAAACCCACCAGTATTAATGCCACCTGTTCCGGATAAACCAATGATATTGTATTTATCAGTATTTGAGAGATCCATGGTTTGTGTCTTGGGGCAACATGATGAGACTGGGAAGAAAGAACAAGCAATTTACTACCTCAGCAAGAAGTTTATAGATTATGAGCTGAAATATTCGTCGATAGAAAAATTGTGTTGCGCCTTAGCTTGGACTGCTCGGAGGCTCAGACAGTACATGTTGTACCACACAACGTGGTTGATTGCCAAGCTAGATCCAATCAAATACATGTTGGAAGCACCTTCTTTGTGTTCTCTTTCGGGTTTGGTGTCATTGAGTCAAGTGATACCAATTCAATTGAGAATTGACAAAAAAAATCAAAGAAAACTGTTATAATAATTTAAAATTAAATATATACATGCCTATTCGCTTAAAAAAAAAAAACTATCCTTTTTTTTTGTATTTTTTCAAAACATAATTTTTTACTTTCACATTTTTTTGTCCACTCACATAGTGGATGTGCCATAATCTAGTTTGAATAAAATAAAAAATATAATAAAATTGGCACATCTATTATGTGAGTGAAAAATATTTAAAAATATATATATATTAAAAGAGATTAATATTTAAAAAAGTAAATAAAATTTTTTTTTTTAAAGTGAAATGAATGTGTATTTTTTTTCTAAACATTATAATACATATGGAACAAAAGAATTTAACTTATAAATTAAAAGATATAAATACTTTCTACTTTATATTTTTATTATTATTTTATTTTAGTGTTTTGATAAATTTTTTAACTGAGTTTGTGTCACTTAACTCGTGACACCAAACTCAATCACACACTTTAATTAAAACTATAATTGACACACCCACTATATGGATGAAAAAAGTGATGATTTAAAAAAAAATTATTTTGAAAGAAAATATTATTTAAAAAAGGGTAGTTTTTTCTAAATAGGTAGTTATTTTTTTACAATAAAAGACGTATATACCTTTAATTTTATATTTTTTATAAATTTATTAACTGAGTTGATATCATTTGATTCGTGACACAAACTCAGTCAGATATTTTATATAACTAGAATTGGGTACACCCCGTATATGGGTAAAAATAATATTATATTTAAATATATATATTTTTTGAAAGAGGTTAAGATGTACAAAATAGTAATTTTTTTACATTAAAATAAGTGGGTAATTTTTTAAGCATTATAAATTAAAAGACATATATACTCCTTATTTTATATTTTTATTATTATTTATTTTAAAATTTTGACAATTTTTTAAACCGAATTGATGTCATTATCTGTAGACACCCATTTTAATCCGGACCTTTTTTAATTTTAATTTTTAACATTAGTTTAGTTTAGTTTAATTTTAATTTTAATATTTATTTTTAATTTAAACTTTTATTTTTGAGTTTATAAGAAAAATAAAAAATGGAAAAGTTAGAAAATAAAAAAAAAATCCAAAAGGAAAAGGAAAAATGCAGACTCACTTCAACCGAAACTCCTCTTCTCCTTACAAGATTAGGATTGAACTATGGTATAGGGGATAATTGAAGAAAATGAAACCAAAGCAAACTAAAATTCTTGCTAAATTCATCTATATAAACAAGGCATAATCTCAGCAAGAGGGGGGCCTCGATTCACAACACTGCAGTAAAGGAGAAATACAGGACAGTGAACCACAAAGAAAAAAAAGGGACAGTGAGTCGTTGGAGTTTCGGGTCAATTATGTTTTAAAAACATTTTTAAAAAATGATTTTAAATAAAGCAAAGTTATTCTTGAATTCAAATAATTCATGTGTTCTCTTCCGGGTTGCCGGAGAGGATATCATCAATTATCATTAATAACGGAATATCTTTCTTAAAATGAGAATGATTTGGAAAATTTTCTAAATAAATAAAATTTTTTATATTTTGCCGAATTTTCGGGGAATGTAGGAAAATTTTGAATTAATAAATTTCGAATTATTGTCAATTAAAATGGAATTATTTTTCTTAAAATTGAGAATTAATTTGAAATGCCAAATCTAAAATCGACTTTTTTACCGAGGCTTGAGATAACACACGATTAATAAGGTACCATTTTGTACGGACGTTGTGGGGGTGCTAATCCTTCCCCGCACGTAACCGAGTCTCGAACCCGCTTCTTTGATTTCTCTGGTTTTAAAACGCAAACTTGAAATTGGTTTTAAAAATATTTTAATTAATTTTAAAATGTTTTACAAAACCGGTTTTAATAGGTGGCCAATCACACCTAGCTAAAAAAAGATTGGTGGCGACTCCATGTCTTTTTCAAGGTCATTTTCAAAACCTTCATTTTTCAAGAGGAATTAAGTCGACTTTTCCTCGGGATTTTTTAATGTCACGCTTAAATGAATATAAAGTCTCACGATGAGACTTGTTATTTTTTAGGTTGCGACAGCTTGGCGACTCCACTGGGGATATTAGTGAGTCAGGTCTAGAATTAGTCGTGTGTTATCAAAGTCTCGATTTTGTTGGTTTAATTGGTATTTAATTTTAATTCCCATATTTTTTTTAATAATAAAGAGAATTTTCAAAATAATAAAATGTTTTAAATATGTTCATGTGCATACATATTATTATTCTCTGGTTATTATTCTTTGCTAATGCTTGATATTATCTTGCTTTTAATATTTTGCCGGGATATTTAGGATAGAGGTTAGGATAGTTGGTGAAAGGTTTGATTGTTCCTCCTTACACACTGCACGTGCATTTGCATAACATGAGCTCTCTGTCTGAGTTTCGTCCCTTTAAGTGGAAGTAAGGTACCTATGCTTCGTGTGGTGATAGCCTCCGCATAAGTTAGCGAAACACTTTCAGAGTATCAGATTCCCTATGATTCGTGTAGGAATAGCTTCTGCATAAGCCGAAAAAATGAACTCTAATGAATTGAACCCGCTTTTATCGGGGTGCCTTACTAGTCTTCACCGGCGACAATGAGGAACAATTCGGGGCCTTAGAATCAATCCACCCTCATGTAATGAACCTAGGCGAAGCCATGCAGGATTTTCGATTAGATATCCCGAAGTTCGAAAACACTCGGAAGAGCACTTCTTGCTTTTCACTATTTATTTATTTATGTATTTATTTAATTTTATTATTATCATGATTTTTTATTTTATAATCCTATTACTGACTCGTGTTTTGTTTGTTGTTTTGTTTTGTTTTTGTTTTCATTTCGTGCATCATGATCATTTAGGGATATTTGCCTTAAACCGGGTGCCAACCGAAGAGTTTTTGTTATAGTCATGGAACGCCAAGACATTCTATCAGTGTCAGTGGTTAGCAAGACATATTAGGAGGTCAGAATGGAGTCTGAAGCGAATCAGGGTGACAAGGGAGACTGTTTGGCCATGGGTGTTACATCTACACTTCCCGAGTTATTTCACTTGGATTTTGTTCGAAATGATTTAGTGGAATTAAGGGAAATTTGGAGACAATGGGGATTTGATAGGGAGAATGAATTCACTAGGAAATATGGTGATAAAGCTCTACTTCTCTCGATCGAGGTGGACGAACAGCTGATTAGGGCCATAATACAGTTTTGGGATCCTTCATATCGGTGTTTCACTTTTAATCCGGAGGATATGGTGCCCACCCTTGAGGAATATTCTACCTTGCTCTGTATTGAGTCAGCAAATCTAGATAAGTTCTATTGGAAAGAGCAGAAAACATCGAGCTTTCAGAAGAAACTTTCTAAAGTGATGGGTATAGATATCCCGGTAGATTTTTCGCAGATAAAGAAGAAAGGGTCGAGTGACTGCATTCCTTGGGTATTCTTGCGGAATTATATCAAGAGCAACCCGGATGGTGATCACACGTTGGATGTATTTGCTTTGGCCATTTATGGGTTGGTTATATTTTTCGAAAGTGGAAGGTCATGTCAAGGTAGCTGTAGTGGATTTCTTTGATCGGTTAGACAAACATATTGATCCTTCCACTGCCGTCTTGCTAAGATGATTAGGTCACTTAGCTACTATCAGAGGAAAGGAAAAGGATGTTTTGAAGGTTGTGTACAACTTCTGCACGTTTGGATTCAGTCAATTTTTGGGGAATGATAATGGGAAGCTTCAGCCCTATATAAAGACATGTGTTCCTCTTACTGAATTCAACAACAAGAAATAGTCCAAGTAAAGGGATAAGAAACAATGGATTAAGACTCTCCGTCACTTAGGAAATGCGGATATAACTTGGAGGGCTCCGTGGATGCCACTTGGGTCGATTTTGTACCGTTGTGGTGAGACCTTATGGGTTCTATTGTTGGGAATTTGGGAGCCGTTAGCTATGCACCCTTACTAGTGCGGAGGCAGTATGGATCTGAACAGTTTATCCCGATGACTCATGAGCTTAACTCGATGGGCTTCTCTTATGGTGAGCCCGGATATATGGGAAGAATACGTCAAGTCATCGTGGCATGGAAGAAATTATACCGTTCACAAGTGGGTAGGTATACCGTCAATGCTACTCCATCTTCTCTACAAGAAAGGAAAAGACAAAGTCTTATTGAGATGTGTCGGATCTGCCGAAGCTTGGAGAATCATAGAGGAAGTCCATGAAGGAATATTTGGCACCCATGCCAATGGTCACATGCTTGCTGATAACTCGTATAATTATATAGTTCTTAGCTATATTTTATTATTGTTTTGTGTCAAATACGAGTTATTATTGCTTAGTCTAATTGTGTTTATGATATTTTATATTTTTATGTAATTTGGTGTTTTTCACGAGTTTCTTTGAGTGATTTCAGATTACTAGGTTAAATCAACAATTAAGGGCAAATCCAGTTCAGTTTCAGTTCCGACACCTTTTGCCATATCCGCTATATCTGGAGTTTCACTGAAGAAATAAGGCTGAATTTTTTACAGTGCATATTTAAGAGGCATATGTATCTTTTTCATGTTTTACACTTCTTGAAACGGAGTCGTTTTCCCTAGCGAAATCGACCATCAAGTTGGCTGATGTGCAATGACGTCTGTGCTGACCTGTTTTGGTATTTTGACCATATCTTCCGATCCACATGAGAAAATGATCTGATTCCAACGGCAATGGATCCGTAACTGATAGGGGTATATTTTTCTAGAAGATCATTTGATCAGATCGAGCCTCCAACATTGACAAAATCGACCATTAAGCTGGCTGATCAGAATTGTCATACAATATGACGAAAATTGTTAGAAAAATGCACCCACCTATTATACCTACTTTTGAAATTTATAAAGCTTGTCTCTTGTCATTTAGCTCTCCAAAATATGTATAAATAGAGGGCCTTGGATGATTGTAAGAGGATTATTGTAGATTGGTAGGAGATTAGCCATTCTAATAAAATTCTCTAAGTTTTCTTCTTCTTTCTTTTCTCTAGTTTTCTTTTTTTATTTACTTATGCTTCTTACATTTCTTTTCATTTTATTCATATCTAGTATGTGTTGCTAATCATATTGTTGAGGTGATGAGGTGAAGCTCTTGGTAAATGCTAAGGTTAGTCTCTTAAACATGAGCTAAAATGAATCATCATTTATAAACACTAGTATAGATAATATTTTCTTTTGGTTTAAAATCATACTTGCAAAGTAGGGATCTTGATTCATTATTGACAATGAAAATGGCACAGTAAATGCTTGGTTTCATAACCTTGATTTGTTGTAGACATATACCTTGGCATAAGGAATGCTTGGACTCTTTTTATGAGTTTTGAGGACACCAAATGAACATAATATCATATGCTATGGACATTGGACAATTTGGACTGAATTGCTAAACCTTCCGATTGGAACCTCCCTTATGTGTGGATTTCAATTGTGTAATAAAACAAGATTAATCTTAGCATAACACCAAGAGTGGATTCTCTAACCTCAACATCTTTTCTTATTTTTTTTATATTTTGTTTAATTTCTTTTATGTTATTTTATTTATTTTGTTCTCTAATATCTTGTTTATTTTGTTTTGTTGTTGATTCCCTAATATCTTGTTTACTTTCTTTTTCTTATATATTTATAAACTTATACTTACTAATACGCTTCCCTGTGGTTCGACCTCGGACACCCGAGAATTTATTACTTGAACATAACCTGCACTTGGGTTTACAACTCTTAATTGAGTCACCATCAAGTTTTTGGCGCCGTTGCCGGGGAGGCAATACTAAGTATATAAGTTTATAAGTATATTTATTTTTATTGGCTGGTTATACCGCCTAATTTTCTATATATTTATATTTATATTGTATATTAACTTTGTTTTATTTTTATTGGCTGGTTATACCGCCTAATCTGTATATTAACTTTGTTTTATGCTTGTTTGGCGACGTGATTTTAGATCTCGTCGTTTAGTTAGATTTTATTGTGAAACTTTTTCAGGTAATCTTTCTAATACAACTCCTACCATGGCTGACAATGAAAGTGTTCATGCTGAAGATGAGAACAGACAAGTACGCACCATGCGTGACTACTTGCAACCAACTCGAAGCTCATCACCCTCTTGTTTTATTTTTCTTCTCAATGCAAACAACTTTCGTTTTAAACCAGGTATGATAGCTTTGCTTCCAAATTTCCATGGGTTAGAATCGGAAAGTGCTTACTCGTTTCTAAAAGACTTCGAAGATGTATGTGTCACCTTTAATGACCAACAATGTACAAATGAAATTGTCAAGCTAAAATTATTTCCTTTTTCTTTAAAAGATAAAGCAAAAATTTGGCTTCATAATTTAAAACCAAGGTCAATTGGCACATGGCAAGAATTACAAACTGAGTTTCTAAAGAAATTTTTCCCAGCACATAAAACTACTGCTTTGAAAAGACAGATTCAAAATTTCAATCAAAATCAAAATGAAGCATTTTTTCAGTGCTGGGAGCGTTTTAAAGATTTGTTAAGTTCTTGTCCACATCATGGTATTGAAAAATGGCGTTTTATTAGTTTCTTTTATGAAAGTTTAACTCCCGAAACTAAACAATTTGTTGAAACAATGTGTAACGGTGAGTTTCTAGAAAAAGAACCTGAAGAAGCCTTTGACTACCTAGACCATTTGGCAGATAACTCTCAAGCCTGGCACACAGATAATTCCTCTGAAAGTTCCAATAGATCTAATCTTTTTTCTAACAGAGGTAAATATCATTTTAGTCAAGAAGATGAGATAAAAGCTAAAGTAGCTAATTTGGCTAGAAAGATTGAAGCCATGGAACTTAGAGAAGTAAAAGAAGTCAAAACGGTTAAAAATGAAGAAAGTTGTGGAATTTGTGAAATCATGGGACACCCCACTTCTGAATGTCCAAACATTCCCATTCTTAAAGAAGCGTTGCATGATCAAGTAAATTCCATAAACACATTTAAAAAGCCTTTTCCTTCTCCTTACTCTGAAACGTATAACCCTGAATGGAGAAATCATCCCAACTTCAGTTGGCGGAATAATAATCATGTTCAGGTACCACAATCTCAAAAGCCGGGCAACACTTTTTCCTATCAACCTTTACGTGTACAAACCTTGGAAGAGACATTGCAAGCATTCATGCAAACACAAGCAAATGTGAATAACCAAACTTCACAGGACATCAATGAGATCAAAAACACCTTGTCCACATTGACAGCTTCATTACGCACTCAAGAAAAAGGTAAGTTTCCTGCTCAACCTCAGCCTAACCCTTCTACTCAATGTTTTGTTTCTTGCTCCAATGAAACTCAACAGGAAAATGCCAGTTCTATCACAACTCTTCGAAGTGGAAAGGCAATTGACAAAAACATTCCATCAAAAGACCAAGATCCTCCTTCCCCTCCGAAAAGTAATGGTAAGGATAATGGTAAGTCTGAACTTCTTGAAAATTTGGACAAAGAAAAAGGTATGCATCCTGCTCATTTTCCTCAAAGGTTGCAAACAATAAAGAATTTGAATCAAAATGCAGAAATTTATGAACTTTTCAAACAAGTTAAGATTAATATTCCTTTATTGGATGCAATCAAACAAGTTCCATCTTATGCTAAATTTTTGAAGGACATGTGCACAGTTAAAAGGAAACATAATGTACAAAAGAAAGCATTTCTGACGGAAAGTGTGAGCTCAATCATTCAGCACCTTACTCCACCAAAATTTAAAGATCCTGGATGTCCAACAATCTCATGCATCATTGGAAACACTAGAATAGAACGTGCATTGCTTGATCTTGGTGCTAGTGTTAATCTTTTGCCTTTTTCTGTTTATCAACAGTTAGGTTTAGGTGAACTCAAGGAAACACCTGTTACACTTCAACTAGCTGATCGTTCTGTAAAAATTCCTCGAGGGATAGTTGAAGATGTTTTGGTTCAAATTGAAAAATTTTACTTCCCTGATGATTTTATTGTTTTGGACACACATCCTGTTTCAAATCCAAATGTTCAAATTCCTGTTATATTAGGCCGTCCATTTCTTGCAACTTCTAATGCTCTGATAAATTGCAGGAATGGTATGTTGAACATTTCTTTTGGAAATATGACTTTAGAATTAAATGTGTTCAACACTTGCAAGCAACCTGGTGATGATTCAGAAGTACATGAAGTGGATTTCATTGAAGAACTTGTTCATGAACATCTCACCACTACCACATTCCATGATCCTTTAGAAGCTTATTTAATTGAATGTGAGTTTGATAATGCTTCAGAAATTTCACACACTGATTCTTTGTTAAATTCTTTTCAGGATAAGCATCGTTGGAAACAAAAGTTTGAGGAACTTCCATCACTCACAAATGTCACTGTACCATCAACTATTGAACCACCCAAGCTGGATTTAAAACCATTGCCATCCGAGCTAAAATATTCCTTTTTGGGTGAGAATGAAACTTTTCCAGTCATAATTTCTTCACATCTTGATGAACTACAAGAAGGAAAAATTCCTTCTCAATGGAGCCCCCAAGATAAAAGAAAGTTTCTGAATGAGGTAAAGAAGTTCTACTGGGATGACCCTTACTTGTTCAAATATTGTCCTGATCAGATTTTTCGAAGATGCATTCCCGACAATGAGGTAAGTAGTGTAATTAAGTTTTGTCATTCCGAGGCATGTGGTGGTCATTTTTCATCAAAGAAAACTGCTGCAAAAATTTTACAGTGTGGATTTTACTGGCCAACTTTATTCAAAGATGCATATGAGAATTCTAAAATTCATAAAGAAAGAACTAAAGCCTTTCATGACAAGTTAATTTCAAGAAAAACATTTGATGTTGGGCAAAAAATTCTACTTTATAATTCTAGACTTCACATATTTCCTGGTAAGTTGAGATCAAGATGGACTGGCCCATTTGTGGTTAAGCATGTGTATCATTATGGAGCAGTTGACATTGAGAATCCTCAAAATGGTAACGTATTGAAGGTAAATGGACAAAGACTCAAACTCTTTTTGGAAAATCATGTTACTCAAGAAGAGGTTGTTTTTCTTTCTGATCCTTGTTTTGAAAATAACTAGATGTAAATATAATTTTTTTTAACCCCGGTTAAATGGCGGATAACGGTACTCCGTGATTATTTAAGTCGGTTCCATCAGCTACCCACAAAACTGATATTGTATATAAATTTCTCTTTCAATTTCTTTTTCATTTTTTTTCAAGATGGATGATATTCTCACAAGATTGCAGAAACGATTTCCTCCTTTTCCTCGGAATATTTTACTGAAGCTTTACCAAGTTCGATTTGAAAGATTAAGAATGCTTATGCACAAAGAGATTCCTGAAGACATACGTTGGATAATTGAAGCCAAGGTACGTGAAGATGAATATCTTCCTGTTTTGCATTTACCAGGTACAGGTAGAAGCACTTTTGCAAAGAAGCGACGAGCAAAGCGCATGAGTTCAAATTGCCACAAATGTGCACGATGGACGTGGAACGGTAAATGTCGTTCTATTGGGATTCCGTCCTCTAATCGAGATAATAAAATTGAATTCATTAAGGATGGACTGAGTAAGGAGAATTTGGGTAATATCCAACTTTCTCTTGAGACGCATCCTAGTGGAGACGTACAAAGAGAAATTCTTGATTTATGGCCGCAATTCCAAAGGGAATGGCAACATCTTGGGAATCTGATGTTAAAAGACCCTGTTTGCCAGCTTGTAAGAAAACTGGATGGGAAGCATATCCTCGACTCATAGAAGGCGTTTAAGCCGTTTCTGGACGTAAAACCAGAGGAAGATGTGAGCCACAATCACAACTACAATAAATGACTTCTCAGCTTTTGGTTTGATTTGCAATAACTTCATTTCGGTTTAATTTACGATTTGTGTAATTATTCTCGTTTTTTTTTTGCATTGGTCTTTTACGGTTGCTTTTTCTTCTCATTTTGATTTTCTTCCTGAAATCACGCAAAAATCTTTTGTTAGGTTAACATTTTCTTCTGACAGGTCAAATACACTTTCGGCGACATTATTACTCTTGTCTGATTCACTACTCAATCCTCTATATATTACACCATGTACTCATTCTCTTTCAGGCACTCGAAAAAAAATGGAAAGTACTTCGTCCCAGCGCATTAAAAAAATTTGTGTCTTTGGAGGTGCTTATCCAGGGAAAAATAACATATTCGCTGATGAAGCCATAAGAGTTGGAGTAATACTTGCCCAACAAAAGATCCAGTTGATTTATGGAGGCGGTAGTACCGGTTTAATGGGAGCAGTCGCTACAGCAGCACACGCCGGAGGAAGTCCAGTTCTAGGAATAGTGCCAAACTATTCACAAGTTTTTGTGGACCTACCATGGGTAAGGAAATACAAGTCTGGAGTATCCCTGAATGGATGACAATCATGTACCATTCTGCCGATGCATTCATTGCTTTACCAGGAGGTCTGGGTACATTGGAAGAAATAGCTTGCGTGGCTTCTTGGTCATCTTTGGTCACAAATAAGAAACCCATTGGTTTGCTTAATATTAATGGTTATTTTAGTAATTTGCTTTCATATTTAGATAATGCTGTGGATAATGGATTCATGTTTTCAGAGGTAAGGAGAACCATAATTTCAGCTACAACCATTGAAGATTTACTCAAAAAGCTCCAAGCTTATGAGTATTTATCTGCTACGGTTGTTTCGCAAACGCTCGAAAAAAGAAAAAGAGATATGGACGAGCAAGGAGTGGATTGCACTTTGTCTTTGTGACATTATCTAACATTTTGTTTGTTGTGTCTCAGTTATAATAAGTGGTTAGCAACCTCTGCAGGTAATATCTCCTAAATTTTACCTTTAGTAGGGGGTAAGGGACATATTTTGCTAATTTTAAAAAAAAAAAAATTTGATGTGTTTTAAGCCATTTAGAAGTATTCATTCTGAACAAGGTCTGAGTAAGAGAGACTTGAGACATACCTTGTCAGTTTGATTTCTTCTTTCAAAAAAAAAAAAGTTTGTTGTGTTTTAAGCAATTTAGAAGTATTCATTCTGAACAAGGTCTGAGTAAGGGAGACTTGAGACATACCTTGTCAGTTTGATTTTAATCTTTTTATGTTTACTTGTTAATTTTTGTTTAGTATTTTAGGATTAATTAGGTTGCATGAGTTTGTTTTGTTTTGAGTCTTAGTTATTCCTATTCTTATGTTATTAGTTCTTTTCTCTTACACATGATTCTTTCATTTGGGTTAATAGACTTACATTGAGGACAATGTAAGAATTAAGTGTGGGGGGAACGATTTAGGATTTCTTTTAATTTTGTCAACTATTTTTTTTATGAGTCTTTATTATTATTATTTTTTTTATGTGCTCTAGTTCCTTTTTAATACAATGATGAGATATGAATTGCATAAGTCTAAAACAGATTTATTAGTGAGAAGATTTTCATCAGAATTGAGCTTGATGTCAACCTTTTTATGAGCCAATGTTAATATGATATGTTGATTGAGAAAGAAGCATGTTTAGACTTAATCTGACTTGTATAATCATCCTTGTGAGTTTTTGAGCCTATAATGATTGATGCATTATACAAATCAATCTAATTTCTTTCTTGAGTGCTCTTATGATTACATGATTCTCTAGAACTTGCTTTAACCCGTTTGAGACTATATTTATACATGTGACAACATGAATATGATAGAGGCATTAGGATTATAACCAGAGCCAAACAGCCATCCATTATTAATGTTATAAGAGAACATCCCCACTAGTGAGCCAATTTGAGCCTACATTAAATATGCTATTTTATTGGTAACCAGAACTTACACCTAACCTAAATATACTTATATCCTTACCCTTGTTCTAAAGATGGATTATATATTTTGAGACATATTGCAAAAACAAGGGATACTTTTTGAAAATTTGGGTTAGAACGAAAGATAAGTGTGGGGGAGGAGAGAGGCAAAATTCAAGAGAAAAAGAAAGGGATCATTGTCAAATACATTCCCATATTTAAAAAAAAAAAAATCTTCTCTTGAACTTCTAGTTAAAGTAAAGAAAAAGATGTTACAAAGTTGGTTAGAATGAAGCAAAGGCTCAACATGAATATTTAGCCTATGTTATTATGTGCTTTATAAGAGTTTTGAGAAGTTTTATTCATATGATCTTATTATGTCTCTAAACTCTATGAACTCTTTGGAACCTTTGTGATATCTTTATCCTTTTGTTCTTTAACCACATTATAACCCTTTGGCCCCATTACAACCTTGAAAAAAGACCTCTTGATTTATGAAGTTGTATGATCTAAATAGTGGAGAATAGGTGGACAAGCAAGCATATGGTAGAACTGTTTTCATGAGATTGATTGAGTGTAAACACTTTACCACTACTTTAAAGAGTGAAAATCATGAGAGTATAGTGAGAAGTTGAGATTAAGTTGAATATGCACTATTTTGATTTAAATATGTTATGTTAATATTGGCTTAACTCATTTATTTACATTCAAGCATGAATTTTTGTGAAATTCTTTGAGCTATTGATTAGTTTATAAGACTTGTTCAAAGATTGTCTCTAATTTATATTGAAAGGATTAGGAGTAAATATTTTTAGTGTATGTAGTTTACTTATATTTTAGTTTTTCAATGTTTGTGGGTATCGTTCTAGCAAACCCTCACGAGACTAAACTCGTCCATTAGGGACACCTAGGGGTTTAAAGGCTTGTGTCACATGCTAAGTGCCACCGTGATTTCCAACGAAAATGGATTAGATTAGATTTTCTTATTTTATTTTTATTGAGTCGTTGCTAGGGACTAGCAACAATCTAAGTGTGGGGGTGTGATAACTCGTATAATTATATAGTTCTTAGCTATATTTTATTATTGTTTTATGTCAAATACGAGTTATTATTGCTTAGTCTAATTGTGTTTATGATATTTTATATTTTTATGTAATTTGGTGTTTTTCACGAGTTTCTTTGAGTGATTTCAGATTACTAGGTTAAATCAACAATTAAGGGCAAATCCAGTTTAGTTCCAGTTCCGACACCTTTTGCCATATCCGCTATATCTGGAGTTTCACTGAAGAAATAAGGCTGAATTTTTTACAGTGCATATTTAAGAGGCATATCTATCTTTTTCATGTTTTACACTTCTTGAAACGGAGTCGTTTTCCCTAGCGAAATCGACCATCAAGTTGGCTGATGTGCAATGACGTCTGTGCTGACCTGTTTTGGTATTTTGACCATATCTTCCGATCCACATGAGCAAATGATCTGATTCCAACGGCTATGGATCCGTAACTGATAGGGGTATATTTTTCTAGAAGACCATTTGATCAGATTAGAATTGTCATACAATATGACGAAAATTGTTAGAAAAATGCACCCACCTATTATACCTACTTTTGAAATTTATAAAGCTTGTCTCTTGTCATTTAGCTCTCCAAAATGTGTATAAATAGAGGGCCTTGGATGATTGTAAGAGGATTATTGTAGATTGGTAGGAGATTAGCCATTGTAATAAAATTCTCTAAGTTTTCTTCTTCTTTCTTTTCTCTAGTTTTCTTTTTTTATTTACTTATGCTTCTTACATTTCTTTTCATTTTATTCATATCTAGTATGTGTTGCTAATCATATTGTTGAGGTGATGAGGTGAAGCTCTTGGTAAATGCTAAGGTTAGTCTCTTAAACATGAGCTAAAATGAATCATCATTTATAAACACTAGTATAGATAATATTTTCTTTTGGTTTAAAATCATACTTGCAAAGTAGGGATCTTGATTCATTATTGACAATGAAAATGGCACAGTAAATGCTTGGTTTCATAACCTTGATTTGTTGTAGACATATACCTTGGCATAAGGAATGCTTGGACTCTTTTTATGAGTTTTGAGGACACCAAATGAACATAATATCATATGTTATGGACATTGGACAATTTGGACTGAATTGCTAAACCTTCCGATTGGAACCTCCCTTATGTGTGGATTTCAATTGTGTAATAAAACAAGATTAATCTTAGCATAACACCAAGAGTGGATTCTCTAACCTCAACATCTTTTCTTATTTTTTTTATATTTTGTTTAATTTCTTTTATGTTATTTTATTTATTTTGTTCTCTAATATCTTGTTTATTTTGTTTTGTTGTTGATTCCCTAATATCTTGTTTACTTTCTTTTTCTTATATATTTATAAACTTATACTTACTAATACGCTTCCCTGTGGTTCGACCTCGGACACCCGAGAATTTATTACTTGAACATAACCTGCACTTGGGTTTACAACTCTTAATTGAGTCACCATCACTTGCTAAGCAGATTATAAGGGCAGGATATTATTAGCTGATGATGGAAGGAGATTGTATCAGTTATTTCCGGAAGTGCCATAAATGCCAGATATATGCAGATAAGATTCATGTGCCGCCATCGCCATTGCATGTCATGATCGCACCATGGCCATTCTCAATATGGGGAATGGATATGATTGGGCCTATTACCCCTAAAGCTTCAAATGGACATCGTTTCTTCCTGGCAGCCATAGATTATTTCACAAAATGGGTGGAAGCTGCTTCTTATAAGAATGTAACAAAGTCGATGGTATGGAAATTTGTTAAGAAAGAAATCATATGCCGATATGGATTACCAGTTAGAATTATTTCAGATAATGCTCTCAATCTGAATAATAAGATGATAAGAGAAGTGTATACCCAGGTCAAGATCACACACCATAATTCGGCATCTTACCGTCCGAAGATGAATAGGGTAGTAGAAGCAGCCAACAAAAACATCAAGAAGCTTGTTGAGAAGATGACTGATGTGTACAAGGATTGGCATGAGATTTTGCCTTTTTCTCTTCATGCATATCGTACCTCGATTCGCACATCTACAGGGGCAACGCCGTTTTCTTTGGTATATGAGATAGAAGCAGTGCTACCTAATGAGGTTGAAATCCCTTCACTTTGTGTTTTGATGGAGGTTGGATTAGAAGAGGCAGAGTGGGTTAGAGCTCGTTATGAACAGCTGAATCTCATCGAGGAGAAAAGATTGAAGTCAATTTGTCATGGGCAGTTGTATCAGAAAAAGATTATTCGATCCCACAACAAGAAGGTTCGCCCCAGACAGTTTCGAGAATGGGAGTTGGTGCTAAGAAAAAATCTCCCTATCGTGAAGGATCCGTGAGGGAAATGGGCTCCAAATTGGGAAGGACCCTATGTGGTAAAAAAAGCTTTTTCTGGAGGAGTATTGATTCTAACTCGGATGGACGGGGATAATTTGAGAAAGCTTGTGAATGCTGATGAATTGAAGAAGTATTATGCTTGAAGAAAAAAAGAAAAAGTGTGATGCTATACACATGGAAATTCGAATGATTCCAAGTGAGGAAATTCTATATATCTATCTCCCCTGAGAATTTTTTTTCAAGGAGAATATTCATGCTTGATATGATGAATGGCCATCTTTCATATTCCCTTCACTAAGAAGAAATTATCCCTCGTTACCCCTTTGAGCCTTAGGAATTATTTCTTTCTTTCAACCTTGATCAAGGATCACCCTCTACACTAGAGGACGGATGCGAGGGAAAATAATCAAAATCATGGCAAAAAAAAGAGAGCCATCGGAAAATGTGAAATCAAAGAATGGCAAATGAAAGCCAGCTATGAAAGAAAAAAGATTGAAAAAAAAAGAAAAAAAAAAAGGAAAAAAGAAAAAAGTCCAACAAAAAAAAGGACAAATGATTCAAGAATGAATTCTCTTCAAGAAATGATCCTTGATCCAATCACCCTTAAACAAACTTTGGGTCTATTTATCCTTTCTTTTTAAACCCGAACCTTGGCCTACATTACGTGCTTTAAAAGTCCATTTTTATCAAGCATGGATATTTAATTTGGAAGTTTTTTTTCAGAATTCATCCTATCTTTGGAATTGACAGTTTTACCTTGGAAGCATTTAGAATTATCAGATGCATGGTAGAATACAAGAAAAAAGAGAAAATGAAAAAATAAAAATGAAAAAAGATTGTAAAAGGAGAGGTTTAAGCCGAAAACCCGTAAAGGGCGACTTAATACCGAATGGGGGACACTTGAGTTGAAAACTCGCAAAGGGCGGTCAAGTACTGATTAAGGTTTGAATCAATGCTCCATATAAAGGGGGAGAAAATATTTGAAAATCAGAGGAAAAGGAAAAAAAACTCAGTCTGACGTAACTATGGAAGCCGAGGGATTACCCAAGTAAATAGCTCTTTCAAGAGAAATTTCAGATGATTTAAAGAATGAGGGGTCCAAGATATTCCGCATCCGGGGCATCTACAACCTATAACTTTACATTTATTTTTTATATTCACTTTTATCATTTTAAAAACATTTGTTGCAATAAATTCTTGTTATCCTTTTTATGACATTTGCTTGTTTCATATTTTCTTTCATACATTTTTGAGATTGCATCTTGATTGCTATAAAATTGAATGATGATTAGTAAACATAAAAATCTTAAAATAAAAGGATTTCAGAGTATTACTAAGGAATAGATTTAAATCTTAGAAAGGGTTTGGAAACCACTAATCCTGATGGAAAATTCACCAAGTAAAGGAAAATAGTGAATGTGTTGGAGATTCCGTCATGAAGTAAAAAAATTTGTGAATTTTCAACGAAGTCAAAAACTGGGACTGTTTGACAATATATCTTGATTGAAAGGTTCCTTAAGTGGGGCATTATGAACAATTGAAGACTCCGTCATGAAGTCAGATAATCTGTGAACTTCAAAGAAACCATGGATTAGAAATAATGACACAATCATTTGATTGCATTCATTCTTAGGAAACATACAAGCACTTGCAAAGCATGTCATTCTCATCATTGCATTTAGTTAACATTGCAGGAATCAGGAAAACTTTGGCTTCCCCAAATCGAACTCGTTCTGCTTCTCAAATTAGTCGAGCCCCGAGACCGCCGTCGAGGTATGTTCCTTTCATTTTCAAGTTAAATTTATTTTTTTTTTCCAAAGGAATCAAACCCAGGATCATCTTAGTATTTCCTTTTATTTTAAATCGAATTCGTTCTGCTTATCAAATGAGTCGAGCCCCGAGACCATCGTCGAGGTATTTATTTTTGTTTTTAAAATTGAATTCATTCTGCTTCTCAAATAAGTCGAGCCCCGAAACCGTCGTCGAGGTACTTTTCTTTTGTTTTCAAAATTGAACTCATTCTGCTTCTCAAATGAGTCGAGTCTTGGGACCGTCGTCAAGGTATTTTCTGTTTATATCATGGATATGACCTCCGGGCACCATTATTAAGACCTCCAGGCATAGTTTTTCTTTTTAAATCATGGATAAGACCTCCGAGCATAGTTTTTCTTTTTAAATCATGAATAAGACCTCCGGACACCATTCTTAAGATCTCTGGGCATAGTTTTTCTTTTTAAATCATGGATAAGACCTCCGGGCATCATTTTTTAAGACCTCCGGGCACCAATTTTCCAAATCATAGACCAGACCTCCAGGCACCGTTTTTAAGACCTCCGGGCACAATTACTCAAAATCATGGATAAGACCTCCGGGCACCATATTCAGAAAGTACCTCTGGTTTCACCCAGGTTTTTTCAACTTCTGGTTTTGCCCAAGTCATCACCTTGAAAATTATCTATGGTTTCTCCTAGATAACTTTTCAATTATTGGTTCTGCCCAAATAATCACTTTGCAAATCGAACTCGTTTCCTTAAGATGGGTCATGCCTTGATTAGTCAGGGAACTCAATTTAAGGACAAAATCTTCAATATACAGTTTTTTCTACAAAAAAGAATGATGAAAAAATGAAAAAAAAATGCTGAATGAAAACCCCTTTCCCTTTCCTTCACATGTGATTTCACTAACCGGACAAAATTAGTGTTTGTTTATCTTTGCCTGATTCCTGATTCTCAGCAATAGCCAAAGAGGGGCAATTGTAGACACCTAATTTTTTTTCGAACCACAAAAATAGGTATGTTTTCTTCCTAAAGTAATGTTTCAGAATGCAAAAAGACTTTTTCCATCCTGCAGGTGGTACTCCGAGACTTAGTCTAAGAAGGCAAGCACAAAAAGTCAAACTTGAAAAAGTCAACCTCAGAAAAGTCAACTCCAAAAAGTCAACTACTGAATAAGTCAACCTATTTTCAAAATCAAGATTTGAAGTTCAATTGAAAAATGGTGAAAGAATTTTAATAATCCGAGGTCTACATTGAAAGATATGGAGTTCGGAAGTTGGGTTACAAAGATTTAGTAGAAAGGAAACCCTAGTTCAAAAAATTAGGGGAAAAGTGCTTAAACGATCAAATTGGTCGAAATTGGAGGTTCCAAATGAAAGATAAGCACTAACTACGTGTAATGGAGAAGCTACTTGGAAGAAAAATTGAAAAAAAAAAAGTCAATTTGGAAGAAAACCGAGAATTAGGATTTTTGGTGGATTTTGGTGAAATTGAGGAAAATTTTAGAAATAGCCCGATTTGGTAAAACTAAAGCCCCTAATTGATGAGGAGTGAGTAATCAAGGATAGCCTAAGGCTCAGTTTGAAGGAATTCCGAGAAAAGAGTCGATTGGAGAAAAAAAGAAAACGAGGAAATTCCTGACAGTGAAAAAGGAAAAATCAAATCGGAGGGAAATTTGATTGTAAAAATTGGGTGTTTTTGGACCAACTCCAATTAATTATATGACAAAGGCCCAGAAAATCTGAAAATCAAACTTGTTTTGAGCAAAACCGGGCTTCGGAGGCAAAAAGACAAAACTGGAAAATTCGGGAAAAATACCAAGCTAGCTCCAAAAATTATGGAAAATTCCAGATTTCATTCTTAAATCATTTTGAAGAGATTGGCGAAGAAAAATTCGGATTTAGAGCTCGTTTGCAAAATGGCAAATCTCGGGCCCATATGCTGGAATTCAAAAAGGAAAATCCCGAAAAAATAGAAAATGAGTTCCAAATATTTTGAAAATTTGAAGATATCATTCTTAAATTATTTGGAAGATATTGGTGAAAGAAAATTTGGATTCGGAGTTCGTTTGCAAAATGGCAAATCCCGAGCCCACTATGCAAAAATTCAAGCAGATAAATCCCAAAAAAAATAGCAATTGAGCTCGAAAATTTTTGAAAATCTCCAAATCTCACTTTTAAATTATTTTAAATATATTGGTGAAGAAAAATATGGATTTGGAGCTCGTCTAAAAGTGGTAAAAGTTCGAGTGCACAAATGAGCAATTTTGGAAGAAAAATCCCAAAAAAAATAGCAAATGGGCTCGAAATTTTTTTAAAACTTTCATAATTCAATTTTTTATCATTTCGGAAGTATTTAAAGAAGAAATTGAATTTGGAGTTTGTTTTCTATATATTTAGGTTCAGGGGTCAAAAAGGTCATTTTATCGAAGAAATCGAAAAAGGCCTTTCTTGCATTTTAAAAAAATGAAGTGTGGGCTGGGAATGTGAAGAGGCAACCGGCCAAGGCCCATGGAGGATGGATAGTTTCTGATTTTTTAGATCAAAAGGCCAAGAGAGAAGAGGAAGGTAGTTATTTTTGTGATCAAACCTTTGAATTTGCAACACATGGACCAATGGTTGGAGAGGGATGATGTCATATCTATGATCCTATTTATGACATCATCTTCATGACATCATATATTTAGGAGCTGATTATTCCAATCTAAGGGTGAGAATTTTACATAGAAAACATCTTGGATTGAAGGCCATTGGATGAAATTTGGCTAAAAAAATTCTAGAACCTCCTAGAGAATTCCTATGCCAACCGGCCACACTAGAAGGGGAGGGGTCTCTCTTTCATTTCTTTCACTCTTGCTTGGTTGATTTCTCTCCATTTTTGAAAAGAAAAAAGAAAGGCAAAGAAAGTAAGAAGAGAAAAAGCTTGCAATATAGCTTTTAGAGGTAGCTAAAAGCACCATACCCTTGCACTTTTTTTTTGCATTTTCATTCTTGTTTTCCTGTTTACATTTTATATTTAGTGAGTTTCTATTGATTTTAGTTTTTTAATAAGTGTTTTTAAGCTTCTTTTTCAAGTTCTTCTTATATACTTTCTTGAAAAAAACTTTGAAAAACAAAATTTTCTCTATGTTTTTAGAAGTGGCCGAATGGCCTAGTTTTTCTTAAATGGTTGATGTTTGTTTTTATTTCATGTTGCTTGTGATGCTTAGCATGTTTTGATGTTCTATTTTTTTTTTCTAAAAATAACTAAAGAATGGATTTTGTTTTGATATTTCTATTTACTTACTTTTTTTTTTAATGATTCCATCTTGTATTCATGTTTATTTTCCTTGTTTACATTTTTTAATTTTCTGTTTTTAAAATGTTTGAGTTTGTTCATGATTTGCATTTTACTATTCTATGTGTTTGTGAAAATGTCTAGTTGTGTTCATGCCTTTATTTCCTATTTGCATGTTTTAGCATTTTTTTTTTTTAGCCTTGCATTTTAGTATGTCATGTGTTTGTGAAAATACCATGATAGAATATCATCATTTGGAGTTCATGACCATTCGGCTACTTCCATTTTTCTTTGATTTGCATGTGCACTTTTATCATGCTAGTTGATAGGTTTGCATTTCCATGCTATGATTTTATGTGTTTTGATTTAGTGTGTCATGTGTTTGTGAAAATGCCATGACTATTTTGAGCCATAGACCATTCGGCTACTTCATTTTTTTTATGCTTCCTATGTGCATTTTCATCATGCTAGTTGATAGGTTTGCATTTCCATGCCTTGACTTTGTGTATTTTGATTTAGCATACTATATGTTTGTGTTATTGCCATACATTCTTTAGGTTTCGGTTTCATTTGCATTGCCATGCATTTTATGCATGTTTAGACCTAGGTTGCATTTATTGCCATGCAAGTTCATTTTAGGTCTAGGCTATATACTCTATGCCATGCATTTTTCATGTCATTTAGGTTTTAAATCATGCATTTCATGCATTCATTTTGCTGTATTTTCATGCATATCATATCATATCATGCCACATGATTTATGACTTAAGCCAATCAATGGCTCAAAGTCATGCTCACTTGAGCATACTTGTGAAAAATTAAAGATTTGTCAATTGATTATTCTACCTTTGTGATTTTTTTTTTTAATTAGCCAATTTTTGTCCAAGTTTTTAGAAGTTTAAGCTATTGTTTTTAGGTCCTTAAGAGAGTCTCCAATTTTTTTTACTTTGTTTTTAAAAGATTTTATCAAAGGCAAAAAAAAAGTGTTTTCGCAAAACAGTTTTCACCCTGTTTTCTAACTTTCCCGATTTTTATGGGAAGTTATCTTTAATAAAAAAATTAAGCCATTTTTTTCCGTGTAGTTTTACATGTTCTGAGTCTCTGGTATGTTTTTTAGATTTTTTTGAAATTTTAAAAATAGGTTAAAAAATCGTGTTTTAAAACTGGACAGTAGAGTCAGATTTGAATTTGAGGGAAAATTATTTTTCTGTTGGCCTACTGTCTTAGGGTGTTTTCTAGGCTATTTCAAACTTAAAAAATGATTTTATAGAGTTCGGGTCAAGTGTGGTCAAGTCCGGGATTTTAAACTTAGGAAATTAGAGCCATTTTTAAAGGGAATTCGGCTAGGGTTTGATTTTCATCCAAGATTTTAAAAAATTGTTTTCAAACAATCACAAAGTATTTTGATTTTAGAAAATTTAATTTGATGTCTTTTTCTAAGGTAGCCGAATATCTTTTTAGGTATACGGATTTCCTTATTTAAAGGAAAAAAATACACTTTCATGCATTGCATTTTCCATGTTCATGCATATTATATAATATGTGATTTTTTCTATGATAATTTTTATGGTATTGTTATTATTTTGATTTATATTTTATGATGTTATATTATTTGTCACATGGTTTTGAATATTTCACGCTATCCTATGCTTTTTATTTAGTCATTTATTTTTGTCACATCATTTAGCATATACTATTTTCATGCATTATTATTTTTATTTTCATGCATATTTCATGATAACATTATTTTATGTTTCATATCATTTCATGTCACTTAGATTATATTCCATGTCATATAGATTATATTATTTAAAATATGCCATGTCATTTAAATTTGCTATGTCATTTAAATCATATCATTTCATCCTAATATATCATGTTACTTAGGATATTTTATTTCATTTAGAATATAGTATGTCACTTAGGTTATCACATGTCACTTAGAATATTTTATGATACTTAGGTTATTTCATTTCATTTAGAATATATTATGATATCTAGGTTATTCATATCATTTAGATTATATTATGTCACACATGTTCATATTCATTTTTTTTAAAATGTTTTTAAAAGATAGTGATTTTAAATAAAACAAAGTTATTCCCGAATTAAAATAATTCATGTGTTCTCTTCCGGATTGCCTGAGAGACTATCATCAATTATCATTAATAACGGAATATCTTTCTTAAAATGAGAATAATTCGAAAAATTTTCTAAATAAATAAAAATTTCTATATTTTGCCGAAATTTCAGGGAATGTAGAAAATTTTGAATTAAATAAATTCCGAATCATTTTCAATTAAAATAGAATTATTTTTCTTAAAATTAGGAATTAATTTGAAATGCCAAATCTAAAACCGATTTTTTTACCGAGACTTGAGATAACACACGATTAATAAGGTACCGTTTTATACGGGCATTGTGAGGGTGCTAATCCTTCCCTGCACGTAACCGAGTTCTGAACCCGCTTCTTTGATTTCTCTAGTTTTAAAACGCAGACTTGAAATTGGTTTTAAAAATGTTTTAATTAATTTTAAAATATTTTACAAAACATGTTTTAATAAGTGGCAGATCACACCTAGCTAAAAAAGTATTGGTGGCGACTCCATGTCTTTTTCAAGGTCATTTTCAAAACCTTCATTTTTCAAAAGAAATTAAGTAGACTTTTCCTCGGTTTTTTTTAATGTCACACTTAAACGAATATAAAATCTCGCGATGAGACTTGTTATATTTTAAGTTGCGACACTAAAAACAATAAACATGAAATAACAATCATGTTTTAAAAATTCGAATGAAGTTTGTGACTTAGCCATAAAATGTTGCAATCATAATTAAGCCCAATTTATCGAAACAAACATTAAACTAGACCTGTGATTTTGGACGTGACACGAACACGACACAAGAAAAATAACTAAAACAAGACACGAAAAATAATACGAATACGATATAAATACACGAACGTGCATGTCAAAATCGACATAACACGAATTATTAACGTGTTAAAATTTATATAAATATATAACACTTTAAATACGATTATAACACGAAAAAATAATATAAACACGTCATAGATTATCAAGTTTACACCAAATGCAATAAAATAAAGGAAAAATATGAGAAAAAAGAAGACAGATTGATAACTCGTATAATTATATAGTTCTTAGTTATGTTTTATTATTGTTTTGTGTCAAATACGAGTTATTATTGTTTAGTCTAATTGTGTTTATGATCTTTTATATTTTTATGTAATTTGGTGTTTTTCACGAGTTTCTTTGAGTGATTTCAGATTACTAGGTTAAATAAAGAATTAAGGCAAATCCAATTCAGTTCCAGTTCCGACACCTTTTGCCATATCAGCTATATCTCGAGTTTCACTGAAGCAATAAGGCTGAAATTTGTAGCCGTGCAAAGCTAAGAGGCATATCTATCTTTTTCATGTTTTACACTTCTTGAAACGGAGTCGTTTTCCCTAGCGAAATCGACCATCAAGTTGGCTGATGTGCAATGACGTCTGTGCTGACCTGTTTTCGTATTTTGCCCATATCTTCTTATCCACATCAGTAAATGAGCTGATTTCAACGGCTATGGATCCGTAACTGATAGGGGTATATTTTTCTAGAAGACACTTTTATCAGATCGAGCCTCCAACATTGACAAAATCGACCATCAAGCTGGCTGATCAGAATTGTCATACAATATGACGAAAATTGTTAGAAAAATGCACCCACCTATTATACCTACCTTTGAAATTTGTAAAGCTTGTCTCTTGTCATTTAGCCCTCCAAAATGTGTATAAATAGAGGGCCTTGGATGAGTATTGGGATACAATTGATACATTGGTAGGATATTAGCCATTGTAATAAAATTCTCTAAGTTTTCTTCTTCTTTCCTTTCTCTAGTTTTCTTTTTCTTTACTTATGTTTCTTACATTCCTTTTCATTTTATTCATATCTAGTATGTGTTGCTAATCATATTGTTGAGGTGATGAGGTGAAGCTCTTGGTAAATGCTAAGGTTAGTCTCTTAAACATGAGCTAAAATGAATCATCATTTATAAACACTAGTATAGATAATATTTTCTTTTGGTTTAAAATCATACTTGCAAAGTAGAGATCTTGATTCATTATTGACAATGAAAATGGCACAATAAATGCTTGGTTTCATAACCTTGATTTGTTGTAGACATATACCTTGGCATAAGGAATGCTTGGACTCTTTTTATGAGTTTTGAGGACACCAAATGAACATAATATCATATGCTATGGACGTTGGACAATTTGGACTGAATTGCTAAACCTTCCGATTGGAATCTCCCTTATGTGTGAATTTCAATTGTGTAATAAAACAAGATTAATCTTAGCATAACACCAAGAGTGGATTCTCTAACCTCAACATCTTTTCTTATTGTTTTTTATATCTTGTTTAATTTCTTTTATATTTTGTTTATTTTGTTCTCTAATATCTTGTTTATCTTATTTTGTTGTTGATTCCCTAATATCTTGTTTACTTTCTTTGTCTTATATATTTATAAACTTATACTTACTAATACGCTTCCCTGTGGTTCGACCTCGGACACCCGAGAATTTATTACTTGAACATAACCTGCACTTGGGTTTACAACTCTTAATTGAGTCTCCATCACAGATTGTGCTTTGTGCTTGTGGTAATGGACTTTTAATTTGAACCGTAAGCTGTTCATGTATGAGTCAAACTTATCAACAAGTCATTAATTACTTCAATCAAATAATCCGATGCCAAGTAATTAATAGTAAGAAATTCTGGAGATAGTCATAACCTGAAATTAAGCAAGTAGCTCCAAAAGATAAAACAATTTGGAATGAAGTAATGTTAGAAAAGAAAACAGTATCTAACTTGTTGTGTAAGAATTAGGAAGACAACTCATTCCTAAATTGAGCAAATATTACAACTACTTTTAGAAGATAATATATACAAGATCAAGATGGCAAGTTTTAGTTTCAGGCTAAAAATCTTAACGGAAAAGTTGTCTACTGGTAAACGATAAATTAATCTTTAAGTTGTAGCAATTAAAAGATGTTCATCTTGTATAGCTAGCTAAGCTAGCTAGTTGTTGGTTCAATGGTAGATAACCCTTAAATAAAAGCTTGTTTTTGATCAGTCAACGGCCAAGTCATTCCTAACAAAACCAGCTAGCTTGCTTGCAAGTAATCTGTTCATGAATCCAAAGACAACTGGTTCCAGTTATTGGGAATGTTGTTCAAGAGTCAAGAGCAAGAAGGGCGGGTAAAGAAAAGAAATCCCCCAAAAAAGTCAGTAATTTTCTGGATATAATTTTATTTTCAACCCATTCCTTTTTCTTAAAAAATGTGCGTGCAATGCAAGGGATCACCTTATAATAAAAAAATGCTCGCTACTTTACTTATATGAGACAAATGAATTTTTTATTATTAGGGTTGCACCTCAAACTTATCGACCAATAACATTATGGCTTGGCTATTTGTCCAGATAGTGGCATTCTGAACATGGGTTTCGTTCGATAGATAAAGGTAAACAAGTTTAACTATGAAATTCTGAAAAAAAAACAGAAAAGGTATGAAGCCAAACCACTGTGTAAAATAGACAACTATATAGCAGCAAAAATGGAGAAAATCTCGGTTTCCCAAGTTCTCTTTGAATTTTGACGACAGCCGGAAAAGGATGATCAAGCATCTATATATAATTCGGTAGCTCTCTGCATGCTTCGTTACATGTCTCAAGAGTAAATACAGTAAGTGTATGAGATTCCATCGTCATAAAATTTATATATATATATATATATATATATATAACAGTTGTGACATAATTGTATACTCTCTCAAAGATCGAATTGTAGTTTATTTTTTGAGTTTCAGTGTAGCTGTTGCTGAAGTTTTTTCCACCGGAATATCTAATGAACTTTGATATGCTTTTTTTAAGATTTGTTAAAAGGTTGAAAGAATTCATATCATTGGAGAAGACATGGCAATGTTTACCTTTACTTTTTATTTATACTACATAATACGAGTATGATATGATATGAACAAGTTAAAACAATAATTTTTAAAAATTTAAGACACGATTATGGTAAGACATATAAAAATATTTTTATATAATAATATTTAATAAAAATGTAAACATAAATACTTCTATTTAAATATAATTAATTTCTTTGCAAAAACTCTTGTTATTCAAAATTTAATTAAACAAAAGTATTTTTTTTTCCTAAGATTTGAGTTTTTGCGCATTGTTAATTCAAGATATGAAAAAAATACAAAAAAAAAAAAATCATCGGATGTTCAGCTGTATTAAGATGTGTCTTGATCGTGTCCAAACATGTTTTGACCGTATTTGTTTCTTTTTTTGGCGTGTCCTGCAGTGTTGGACACATATATTCTATTATGTCGGAGGTGTGTCCTTGTCGAATACGTATCCGACACGGGTACGGTGCCCTGCACTGTGCTTCTTAGTGTATATGTATATGCGCTATATACCACTTCCAGAGGAACTCTGTATTGTAGATTGCAAGCTGAGGCCTAATTGAAGATCCAAGGACTTACAGCTTTGCTTTGACGAAGTGGAAGAGGAAGGCTTGATAACAGGCCTGTTTTCCCTCGATCTGTCAGCTTGTATGAGCGTGAACATGGGTGAATCTTGTTGGAAAGGGATCATTTGAGATGGCAGAGTACACCATTTTGATGCCTGAGAGCCGTTAAGATGGGCATCTTGCTCGTATTGGTTGAAACTAATTTGAGATTCTTCGTAAAGAGTGAAGTCCGGAGCAGTACTGTAACAGGGAGATTCATAGTACCATGGAGATGAGGAGCTGAAACCAAGACTGTTTTGGAAAGGCTGAAGGTAACAGTTGATGCTGGCTCTCTTGGCTTGAAGCTGCAACCTTTTCTTCTTCATTCTCTCTTTCTTGTGAGCATTTTGATGACCTCCAAGCGCCTGTGAGTTTGCGAATTCCTTGAAGCAATATTGGCACTCGAACTTCTTGTCAATATCGGTCTCTCCCGTCGAGCTTTTCTCCTTGCAGGTAAGAGTCTCCCTGTCCCTGGTAGATGAAACTGTGTTTGATGAATTTACACTTTCATCACCTTCAGCACGACCTTTCAGGGAGTTCTCACTGTTGTTACTCGGATTAAGCTCAAACCCAAACAATCTAAGCTTCTTCTCGACAGAGGATCCAGCTTGAGAATAACCATTTTCACCAATATCACATGTATGAGAAACAAGACTACATGCATCCTTTTCCATCTCTCTTATGAAATGAGGAAATTAACTTGTAAAAGAAAATTGTTGCTCTTGCTTAGCACTAGATGTACCTCTATGGCTATGAGTTGTTTGGCCTCTCTTCCTTTTTATAGTAATTCTATGGTTTCCAACAATGCAATGCATCTTAAAGAGGAATAGTTTTATAATAATCATGAACAGCATAAACGTAAACGAGGGTCAATAGAAAATAATAATAATAATAATAATAATAATAATAAAGGCAGAAAATTAGAAAAGTCAGATCAGAGAAGCCGTCTCATGCAATAATATTGTGGTTTATAATCAAATAAAAAAAACTTGTACATTTTATAGTAGATACACTTCAAACTTTCTCAATCAAAGAGGATTCAGTGCGCTTTCTTTAACGATGAATTCTATGGTCTGTAAACCAATTTTAAATAGATAAAGACAATCAATTATGGTAGCAATTGCACATTAATTAAAACAAATATTCCATTCTCAAAGAGGAGATTAAAGTTATTATTATACTAATCTCTAATTTACAAAAGTCAAAGAAAGAAGGGGACGTAATCTTCCTGGTAGGAAGGGCTTCTAACTTTGCAAGATATCCCACTGTTCTTAAATCCCATAATCCAAAAGTTTATTTTATTAAGCCAACTAATCAGTCAGTGGATTGATCAAGTAATTAATAATGCTCTACCTCCCCAAGCTTATCATAAATAGTACCACTTAATTAATTAAAAAACTTGTATGAATATGATGATTGTGGATAAATTTGATAATTTCAGACATGATACGATTACATGATACAAACATTATATGAAAAAATAATTAAAATACAAAAAAAAAAGACACGAACATGACACGAATATACAAACGTATCAAAATTTATATAATACGAATTATTAATATATTAAAATTTATATAAATATATATAATATTTTAAATATAATTATACTAAAAAATAAAAATAAATAAATACACGAATAGTTAAATCCATTATTTGGGTGTGGGTGTGGGTTTCTAAATAATGCATAAACAATGCTAAGTTTCTGTAGAAATGAGATTATTCAGCACTTGATGAAGCTTCTCTGCAATTATCCTTCTCCACCCACAAAGGTATTTTATTTTTTTATTTTAAGAAAAAAAAAATAAATAAAAAAAGAGGGTGTGGGGGTAATCTGTCTATATTGACCAGGTTTCGGGAATGGGATTAGAATATTAAGAGAGAGTAGTTGCTAAACAAAGGAATATAAAGAAGTGGGCAATGATGTAAGCATATATACTAATGCAGGGTGAGGGTCTTGGATGAGATCTGGGCATATCTTCTTAGAGCAGGCAAAGCCTATATTTTATACCAAAAGCATATGTTTTGAGGTGAATCAAGTCATCAACTAATATTATTGTATACATAATAAAAGCATTTGTGTTGGACAGTTGTTCTGGATTGGACCCCAGTTTTTATTGCTTTAGGGACACTTAGAAACTGTATTAGATTGTGTTGTTATTTCAATGTCTCAATAGCTTGATATTTCATTGGTGGAAGAAGTCCACCCAATAGATCTCTCTCATGCTAACCAATTCCCCCACTCCTTTTTATTTATTATTTCCAGCCTATTCAAATTACTTTCTTGCTTTAGAAGAAGAATTTCAAGTAGGCATGCTGTCATCAAGCATTTTGAGTATCCTAACATGTGGAATAAACTGAGCCCATTTTGGAGGAAAATTGGATTATGGTGGCTAGGTGGGTGGGTTGGTTGAGTGATTGATTTCAGCTCGTTTCAGTTCATTTTATGCCCTGCTTTGATAGAGGATCAAAAGGTGGCCCCTACCATCAGCCACCCCCCCAAATTCCTGTTTCCATCCACTCTAATTTTGCTTGTCTTCTGGACAACTCCAAAAGCATTTAAATAATATCTTAATTAAAGAAACCCACAAAGAATGCCAAGATTGACTAAGGCAACATGAATAAATATACTAGTAATTTTTAAGTTGATTTAAGAGTACTTCAGCTACAAATGAGATTCAAGCTAGGGCTCTAAATTCCAATGTGTTTCTACCACTCAATTGAATATTTGATGCAAAGCTGACTGTGAATTAATGGTAGAAAGACAGTTGTAACACTCCCAGTCCTTTTCTGATTCCTTTTTTAGCTGATAATATGCAAGGCTTTTCCCCACCTGCTCCTGCTACAATATTTCAAACTCAGGCCTCTGGAATTTGAAAATTCTCTTGGTATAATTAATCTAGCAACTATTATAGAGGAATTTATAAGTTGATTTAGCTTGCACCATTTTAGCATATCATTCACAGATGGAGAAGAGTCTAGTGATGAAAAGTGAAAACTCCCCCAGTAATGGAAGAAAGAGGCAAGCTGAGGGAATTGGTGATCCTAATGATGTGCAGCCATGTCATGGTGGAGAAGCCAGGTGTTGGAAGGCACTAGGAAATTCATCCAGCTGGTGAAATACTTGAATAAAACATGTAACATGTCAGCCATTTTTCAACTTTAATATTACTTAGAAACTGGGGAAAATTAAACACCAAATGACAATTAGTAAAAACAACAGTGAGAATAATAAACTAATGATAAAGTTGCTAGCAAGCATATATAACAAAATCAGGTGGGCTTGATTTTTAAGATCTTCTAATGTTTCGTTAGTTGAGGAATTTCAAACACATATTGGTTGTTTACTAGACTTACTTATAGGTCTGATCGAGTCACAGTTTGAAATTTTTTTATTTTTTATACAAATTTGGCCTTGAACGGGTCTAGATAAGTCCGTCGACTCGTTTTATTATTAAAATAATATTAAAAATTAATAAAATTTATTTTTATATTAATATTTATATATTTTGTAATTAAATTTAAATAAATTTTTTATTATATAATCAATGATTTGGGTTGAACTGGACCGGCTCGAAGTAAAAAAACTTTATTCAAATTTAATCCAATACGAATTGAGCTAAATAAATTATCAGATCTTTGAACAAATCTATTGTTTACTATATTAAAGAAACATACGGATTATTATTGATGAAAAAGAAAACTAGAAAACATAGTACAAAAGAATAGACCACTTTAACGAGGCAAAAACAATATTGTTGTACAATATTGACCAAAATAAGTTCAGATAAAGCACATCCTTATTCTCGGGAAGTAAAAATCAAGACAGGAAAATGCTTATACTGCTGATGGTGATATATAAAGACATGGCAAACTGTGATTGCTGGTTGTAACATTAATAGTTCAGAGTTACACATTCATGAAGCTTACTAAAATCCCACTTTGAAATTAGTTGCGCCAATATTCATTGCCATTAACCTTATTATAACCATCTCTCTAAGCATGCTGCAATCTTAGCTTATATGTAATTATTTAGGCGGTGGGCAAAGGCATGTTAACTCTATTATTATGAGTTATTTGAACTCAGATGAGTATTAAATACAAGTATTTATTTAATATGAGTATACTTAAATTTTTTAAATTTTTTTTATATATATATTTGAAAAATCATATTTCATACCCATATTCGAATATATGTCAGACAAATATTGAATATTAAAAATAAAAAATTCAGGTAATATAGATTATGAATCAGAAAATGGAAGCATGATCAAAACAAGCCAAGACAAGAAGCTGATCACTCAACTGTAGGCTGAGTTAGACCACCCTAATCTGATTAAATTTTGAGTGAGTAACAAGTGGTTGGAAGTTGGAGGCATTCATTGAGTCTGGGATATTACTTTCTCCTTATTTTTACTCTTTGCTTGGGATATTAATGGTAGGATTAGGAATGGAATTGGACATAACCAGTTGTTAAAAGCGTAAGGCGTACTCTAGACTCTAATTTTTATATTGTTTAAGATGCAAGGCGCAAAAAAAACTCGTTTGTGTGAAGTAAGGTATGTGTTTTTGTACGTGTGTCTCTCTATATATAAAATAAACTTATATAATTATTATAATAAACTCTAAAGAGTGGTCCAATTTATCCTACAAAACATGCAAAATTTTCTTTTTTTATTAATCAATATGCATAATTTTCTTATGATTTCATGTCTATTGTTAAATATTCAAATATTGAGAAGTAATGAGTTTGATATTATCATTTTTTTACTAGTAAAAGTACAATTAATAAAAAAAAAAATTTTAAAAAAAAAACTTCAAAGAGGTGAGGTTTTTTGTGCCTAAGCGCACCAAACGTACACTTCACCCAAAGAATCTAAGATGCTTTTGTTATTGACACTAAGAGAGGGTTTAGTTCGGTAAATCTTTCATTGCGGTTAGTAATAGGATTCCCCCTTACAAGATGACGAAGTCACATTTCCGTTAATCTTACATGCATGCGTTTGGTTGACCGTCCCTTCATTGAAGATGATCATGTTTGGTTGGTAGGAATGTAACATTCCGAAATACTCACATTACTAAAATACCCTTGCCTTTCTACAAGCCAGTAGTAGATGATTACTTGCAGTGATCCAAAGCCTTCCATTTGTCCCTCCATGATAATCAGGACAAACCAGTGTGGGCTTTAAAATTTTTACTTTCATCAATTCAAAATCTACTTACAATCCCTTAATCCTCAACTTCCTCAAGCACCATGGAAAGTTATTTGGAAAATTCAAGCTACAATTTAAATCAAGCATACATTGAGACAAACAAAAAGAAAACTACTATTTAAGTCTCAAAATAATATTACAATTCTTAAAGTATCAAGCATATACAAACAAAATTATACACAAATACATTGATCAACAATAAAATTTACCCTACATAAGTTGTTCAAATTTACAAGGAAATTAAAATCATTTGCCAATATACAAAATAAGCAAAGTTGTGCAAACTCCAATAAAAAATCCCATAATTAATCTTTTATTATAATAAGAAGAATGAGATGCATACTTGCTACTGCACATATCATTTATTTTTTTTTTTGAAATATTTCTTCATGTTGTTCCATTATATTTAAGTTCCAATACTCTACAAATGCAGTTTCTGTATCCCTTCAATCCTTATAAATCTTGTGATGGGCACCCCGATAACCCAAGACTTGCACTTTAGCTTCATCCCAAGTATTATAAATACCTGGTCTACGCCCATCGAAAACAACATAATACTTTCCAATCATTTTCAAAAATCCTAAAAACATAAAGTAATTATCAACATAATTTAAAAAAAAAAAAATCTAAAAACAACAACAATTATATGCTACCTTCTATGCATATCTACAAGGCAACAACTTATATTCAAGCGTGGGTCAGGCTATCACCATGAAAAACGAATACTAACTAGTTTAAGCTAAACAGACAGAAAATGGTCCATTGGTCCTACATTGAGACAAAAGCCTACTTTGTTGGTCCCTTGCATGTTTTCAACAGGTGATATATATTAAGCAATACTTTTTGCTTAATAATTATTTGCCAATCATGTGTCTATATATCATGAAAATATATAACTAATTTTTTCTTTTTCAAAGCCTATCTACAACTGATTCAAGCTTAATTGTCATTTAAAAAGAATTGAATCTCATAAAATAACTAACAATTAAGCCTATAAATATATATATATATATATATATATATTGTTTTGTGATGCATGCAGGCATGGCATAATCTTCTTTTTCAAATATAACAATTACTCTGATCATCATCACTTGCAGAAAATGGATACATATGGTCTTAAACTATGAGCGACAATTAATTATGGTAACAACAAGTACTGAAATCAGGGTGTGAGACCCACATTATCCTAGTAAATCCTATTCAAGATAAACTACTCTAGTGATAAGAGTTAAAGATAACTTCTCTATCTCAATAACTGATAAGGATAAGGATTCTTTGATGGTAGGATTTAACTCTATCAGTTATCTAGTATAGGTTCCTAGTCTAGTCTATAAATTTCCTGTGAAACGATCTCAAGGTAACTTACAGAAAACACAAGAAATATACTAGAAGACATTTACTAAAGTGTGAGAGTTTCTTTTAGTGTATAGAACAAAGTCGCGTTCTTGATCAACAATGGCTGGAGGTACGCTTTTAGCTTTTAATTTCTAACAGTTGATATCAGAGCCATCTCTCTAGCTATGTTGTTAAGCTCTTATGTATGTTTTTTAAAGCATGCATATATTTATTTGCTTTAGAATTATGTTTTAGGATTTTGGAAACTTTTAATTTTATTTTAAGTATGAAACAAGAAAGTTGGAGAAACCCCAAAATCTTGTTAGATTGATTTGATTGTTGTTGTTTTTAATCAAATTGTTACTTGGGTTATGTTAATCTAGCATAAAATCATGTTTTAGGGTTCTAAAGCTTTTACTTTTAATTTTAAGCATGAAACAATAAAGCTGAGAGAAATCCTAAAATCTTGTTAGATTGATTTGATTCTTGTTATTTTTAATCAAATTGTTGAATTTTTTAAAATTTTATTTCATGGTAAAATATTCTGGCATGTTGAGAATATGTTGGCAGTAAATACTCTCCCCATAAAGTGACCAATATTTTTGTACTCTCAACCTAAAGTGAAGTGCATGATTGAATATTTAGTAAATTTTATTTTTTACTAATTTTTGAATTTCAATCTTATTTGTAATATGCACACTAATATGCTATGAAATTTATTAATTTGGATCTTGGGCACATTTTTGTATGTTATTGGAGCATGTATGTTATTTTTATGGAATGCATATATTATGACATGAACATGTAATATGTTATAACATGTCAAGATGAATAATTGCTCTGCAAATTTTTGAATATGCAATAAATTTTTTTTGCATAGAGATATTATGTCATTATTCAGGTTCTAAATCACTAGCTTGTGATTAGTCACAGCGTCTTAAGTTATTTGATTTAGATAAATTGGTAGTTTAAAGAATTACATAAGATAAATGACATATAAATAAATTTATTTTACTAATTTTAGTATTTCAATTTTAATAGCAATATGCACAATTATGACATAAATTTTGTTCATTTATTCAGACTATGATAATGATCTTGGGCATATTTCATATGTTATTAAATCATGTATGGAATGCATGTATTATGTCATTAATAAAGTTCTACATCACTAGCTCAGCATCTTAAGTTGGTTGATTTAGATAAAATTAGTAGTTATTTAAAACAAAGGTTTTTTTAAATAACTACATATGGAAAATGACATTAATATGTAATTATTTATGATATATTTAAAATATGTTAATTATTGCATGATATAATGTTATCTTCCGCTGCAATTATTTGCAACAAATTTTTGCATACATGTTAGATGTCTTTATTAAAGTTCTAAATCACTAGCTTGAGAGTAGTCACAATAAATTAAGTTAAGTGGTTTAGAGAAATAAGTAGTTATTTAAAATAAAGTTTTTCTTTAAAGAACTACACATACGGATAATGACATCGATATAGAATAATTTATTACATAAAAGTTAGATGTTATTATTAAAGTTCTAAATTATTAGCTTGAGAGAAGTCACAGCATCTTAAGTTGATTGATTTAGATAAAATTTGTAGTTATTTAAAATAAAGTCTTCTTTAAATAACTATATAAGGAAAATGACATTAATATGAATTTATTTGTGATATGCAATAAATTTTATGTATGCATGTTGGATGTTATTATTAAAGTTCTAAATCATTAGCTTCGGAGTAGCCACAGCATATGCATATTGGATGTTATTATTAACATTCTAAATCATTAGCTTCGGAGTAGCCATAGCATCTTAAGTTGATTGATTTAGATAAAATAAGTAGTTATTTAAAATAAAGTTTTTCTTTAAATAACTACGTAAAAAAAAATAACATCGATAAAGAATTATTTTATAGAAAAATTAGTTATTTGGTCTCACAACAAGATAATTAATTTTTTGTAAAGTGATAAAACAGAATACCATCAAAAGCAAATTTTTCCTAGGCCCACAGGTATGGATTATTTAATTTTGGTGTTTTAGCTACTGTTTCATCATAAAGTTATGTAAATTCATATGCATGATGCACATCTTCCCACAGGAAGATTTGAATTTACGATTTGAATATAAAGGTGATTTATTCAAAATAAAGGATTATTTTCACAACATGATTGTGTTCTTGTTGTAGACACCTAATTTTGTCCGTACCACTAAAAGAGGTATGTTTTCTTCTTAAATTGATGTTTCAGAATGTAAAAAGATTTTTTTCATCCTGCAGGTGGTACTCCGAGACTTAGTTTAAGAGGGCGAGCATAAAAAGTAAACTCGAAAAAGGTCAACCCCGAAAAAAATCAACCCCAAAAAAGTCAACTACTAAAAAAGTCAACCCACTTGCAAAATCAAGATTTGAAGTTCAATTAAAAATGGCGAAAGAATTTTGATAATCCGAGGTCTACATCGAAAGATATGGAGTTCGGAAGTTAGGTTATGGAGATTCAGTAGAAAAGAAACCCTAATCCGGGAAATTTGGGGAAAAGTGCTTAAACGATCGAATTGGTCAAAATTGAAGGTTCCAAATGAAAGATAAGCACTGACTACGGGTAATGGAGAAGCCATTTGAAAGAAAAACTGAAAGAAAAGTCAATCCAGGAGAAAACTGAGAATTAGGGTTTTTGGTGGATTTCGGTGAAATTGGGAAGAATTACAGAAATGGCCCGACTTGGTAAGACCAAAGCCCCTACTGGATGAGGAATGATTAAAAAGGGATAGCCCAAGGCTCAGTGTGAAGAAAATCTGAAAATCAAACTTGTTTTGAGCAAAATCGGGTTTCGGAGGCAAGAGGGCAAAATTGGAAAATTTGGGAAAAATAGAAAATGAACTCCAAAAATTTTGAAAAATTACAAATCTCATTATTAAATCATTTTTAAGAGATTGGCGAAATAAAATTTTGATTCGGAGTTCGTTTACAAAATGGCCAAATCCCGGGTCCCTTATGTAGTAATTCAAGAAGATAAATCCCGAAAAAATAGCAAATGAACTCCAAATCTTCTGAAATTTTCAAATGGCCAAATCCCGGGTCCCTTATGTAGTAATTCGGAGTTCGTTTGCAAAATGGCCAAATCCCGGGCCTCCTATGTAGTAATTCAAGCAAATAAATCCCGAAAAAATACCAAATGAGTTCCAAAAATTATGAAAACTTACAGATCACACTTTTAAATTATTTGGAAGAGATTGGTGAAGAAAAATCTTGATTTGGATCTCGTTTAGAAAATGGTAAAATGTGGGGGCATAAAAAGGCAATTTTGGAAGAAAAAATCCAAATAAATAGCAAACGGACTCGAAAAAATTTTGAAAACTTCCAAAATTAAATATTTTATTATTTTGAAAGTATTAAAAAAAGAAAATTTGAATTTGGAGTCCGTTTGCCATTTATTTGCATCCGGGGAGCAAAAAGGTCATTTTACCCAAGAAACCGAAAAGGGCTTCTCTTGCCTTTCAAAAAAATCAAACTTGGGCTGGAAAAGTGAGTGCTGGCCGGCCAAGGCCCAAGGAAGGGAAGGAGTTTCTTATTTTTCAATCAAAGGGCCAAAAATTAAGAATTAGTTAGTGATCTTTTGATCAAGCCATTGCAAATAAGCCACATGGGCCAATGCATGAAGAGGGAGAGTGTCAACATAATTCTTGAACAACTGTAATTATGGACAGCTTATAGCCTAATCTAAGGGTGATAATTTCATGTTTTAAACCTTTTAGAATAATGGCCCTTGGATGAAAATTGGTTGGAGTAAAAATGACAACATCCTAGTGAGGAGAGAGGGAGGTTTAGGCCAGCCTATAGGTGAAGGAGTCTCTTTCATTTCCTGCACTTTGATTTTCATTTTCTCTCTTGTTTGGCTGAGTTTTCTCTCCATTATTGCAAAGCAAAACAGAAAAGTTTAGAAAAGAAAAGAAAGTTTGAAGAGAAAAAGCTTGAAAGATAACTTCTAGAGGTTGCTTTTAACACCAACTCTTGCACTTTCTTGATTTTCCATTCTTGATTTTGCTATTTTGATTATTATTTTGGTGAGTTTTCTTTTGATTTTACTTTTTAAATAAGTGTTTTTTAATGTTCTTTTTAAGTTCTTTCTTCATTTTTTCTTTAAAAAAAGAGTTCTTACAATTTTTTTTTTTTTTGATTTTCTTACCATGGCCGAATGGCCTATATTTTTTGTTGTTGTTGTTATTGTTTTGATTTTATTTGTCATGTTATTTTTGTTATTTTTTTTAGCTTTGATACTTTAAATCTTCTTCTACTACATATACTTGAAGCTTGTTTAAATTTGGTTGCTAGTTTATGGCTATTTATGAGTTTATTATCATGTTCTGACATTTTTAATTTTATGTTTTTATAATGTTTAAATTTGTTGATGTTTTATATTTTGTAATCCATGTGTTTGTGAAAATGCTTGTTAGTTTTAATACATCTACCTTATATTTGTATGATTTGAGTGTCAAATTTAGGTTGAGTATGTTAGTATATCAAGTGTTTGTGAACATATCAAGCTCACTTAGACATGAGGCCGTTCGGCCATCTCACATTATTTTGCTTTGTGTGTGCATTTTTGTTATGTTAGATGATTGATAACTCGTATAATTATATAGTTTTTAGTTATGTTTTATTATTGTTTTGTGTCAAATACGAGTTATTATTGTTTAGTCTAATTGTGTTTATGATCTTTTATATTTTTATGTAATTTGGTGTTTTTCACAAGTTTCTTTGAGTGATTTCAGATTACTAGAATTAAGGGCAAATCCAGTTCAGTTCCAGTTCCGACACCTTTTGCCATATCAGCTATATCTCGAGTTTCACTGAAGCAATAAGGCTGAACTTTGTATCCCTGCAAAGCTAAGAGGCATATCTATCTTTTTCATGTTTTACACTTCTTGAAACGGAGTCGTTTTCCCTAGCGAAATCGACCATCAAGTTGGCTGATGTGCAATGACGTCTGTTCTGCACCGTTTTGGTATTTTGACCATATCTCCCGATCCACGTGCGCAAATGATCTGATTCCAACGGCTATGGATCCGTAACTGATAGGGGTATATTTTTCTAGAAGACCATTTTATCAGATCGAGCCTCCAACATTGACAAAATCGACCATCAAGCTGGCTGATCAGAATTGTCATACAATATGACGAAAATTGTTAGAAAAATGCACCCACCTATTATACCTACCTTTGAAATTTGTAAAGCTTGTCTCTTGTCATTTAGCCCTCCAAAATGTGTATAAATAGAGGGCCTTGGATGAGTATTGGGATACATTATACATTGGTAGGATAGCCATTGTAATAAAATTCTCTAAGTTTTCTTTTTCTTTCCTTTCTCTAGTTTTCTTTTTCTTCTTACATTTCTTTTCATTTTATTCATATCTAGTATGTGTTTCTAATCATATTGTTGAGGTGATGAGGTGAAGCTCTTGGTAAATGCTAAGGTTAGTCTCTTAAACATGAGCTAAAATGAATCATCATTTATAAGCACTAGCATAGATAATATTTTCTTTTGGTTTAAAATCATACTTGCAAAGTAGAGATCTTGATTCATTATTGACAATGAAAATGGCACAGTAAATGCTTGGTTTCATAATCTTGATTTGTTGTAGACATATACCTTGGCATAAGGAATGCTTGGACTCTTTTTATGAGTTTTGAGGACACCAAATGAACATAATATCATATGCTATGGACGTTGGACAATTTGGACTGAATTGCTAAACCTTCCGATTGGAACCTCCCTTATGTGTGGATTTCAATTGTGTAATAAAACAAGATTAATCTTAGCATAACACCAAGAGTGGATTCTCTAACCTCAACATCCTTTCTTATTGTTTTTTATATTTTGTTTAATTTCTTTTATGTTATTTTATTTATTTTGTTCTCTAATATCTTGTTTATTTTGTTTTGTTGTTGATTCCCTAATATCTTGTTTACTTTCTTTTTCTTATATATTTATAAACTTATACTTACTAATACGCTTCCCTGTGGTTCGACCTCGGACACCCGAGAATTTATTACTTGAACATAACCTGCACTTGGGTTTACAACTCTTAATTGAGTTTCCATCAAGTTTTTGGCGCCGTTGCCGGGGAAGCAATACTAAGTATATAAGTTTATAAGTATATTTATTTTTATTGGCTGGTTATACCGCCTATATTTATTTTTATTGGCTGGTTATACCGCCTAATTTGTATATATTTATATTTATATTGTATATTAACTTTGTTTTATTTTTATTGGCTGGTTATACCGCCTAATCTGTATATTAACTTTGTTTTATGCTTGTTTGGCGACGTGATTTTAGATCTCGTCGTTTAGTTAGATTTTATTGTGAAACTTTTTCAGGTAATCTTTCTAATACAACTCCTACCATGGCTGACAATGAAAGTGTTCATGCTGAAGATGAGAACAGACAAGTACGCACCATGCGTGACTACTTGCAACCATCTCGAAGCTCATCACCCTCTTGTTTTATTTTTCCTCTCAATGCAAACAACTTTCGTTTTAAACCAGGTATGATAGCTTTGCTTCCAAATTTCCATGGGTTAGAATCGGAAAGTGCTTACTCGTTTCTAAAAGACTTCGAAGATGTATGTGTCACCTTTAATGACCAACAATGTACAAATGAAATTGTCAAGCTAAAATTATTTCCTTTTTCTTTAAAAGATAAAGCAAAAATTTGGCTTCATAATTTAAAACCAAGGTCAATTGGCACATGGCAAGAATTACAAACTGAGTTTCTAAAGAAATTTTTCCCAGCACATAAAACTACTGCTTTGAAAAGACAGATTCAAAATTTCAATCAAAATCAAAATGAAGCATTTTTTCAGTGCTGGGATCGTTTTAAAGATTTGTTAAGTTCTTGTCCACATCATGGTTTTGAAAAATGGCGTCTTATTAGTTTCTTTTATGAAAGTTTAACTCCCGAAACTAAACAATTTGTTGAAACAATGTGTAACGGTGAGTTTCTAGAAAAAGAACCTGAAGAAGCCTTTGACTACTTAGACCATTTGGCAGATAACTCTCAAGCCTGGCACACAGATAATTCCTCTGAAAGTTCCAATAGATCTAATGTTGTTTCTAACAGAGGAAAATATCATTTTAGTCAAGAAGATGAGATAAAAGCTAAAGTAGCTAATTTGGCTAGAAAGATTGAAGCCATGGAACTTAGAGAAGTAAAAGAAGTCAAAACGGTTAAAAATGAAGAAAGTTGTGGAATTTGTGAAATCATGGGACACCCCACTTCTGAATGTCCAAACATTCCCATTCTTAAAGAAGCGTTGCATGATCAAGTAAATTCCATAAACACATTTAAAAAGCCTTTTCCTTCTCCTTACTCTGAAACGTATAACCCTGAATGGAGAAATCATCCCAACTTCAGTTGGCGGAATAATAATCATGTTCAGGTACCACAATCTCAAAAGCCGGGCAACACTTTTTCCTATCAACCTTCACGTGTACAAACCTTGGAAGAGACATTGCAAGCATTCATGCAAACACAAGCAAATGTGAATAACCAAACTTCACAGAACATCAATGAGATCAAAAACACCTTGTCCACATTGACAGCTTCATTACGCACTCAAGAAAAAGGTAAGTTTCCTGCTCAACCTCAGCCTAACCCTTCTACTCAATGTTTTGTTTCTTGCTCCAATGAAACTCAACAGGAAAATGCCAGTTCTATCACAACTCTTCGAAGTGGAAAGGCAATTGACAAAAACATTCCATCAAAAGACCAAGATCCTCTTTCCCCTCCGAAAAGTAATGGTAAGGATGATGGTAAGTCTAAACTTCTTGAAAATTTGGACAAAGAAAAAGGTATGCATCCTGCTCCTTTTCCTCAAAGGTTGCAAACAATAAAGAATTTGAATCAAAATGCAGAAATTTATGAACTTTTCAAACAAGTTAAGATTAACATTCCTTTATTGGATGCAATCAAACAAGTTCCATCTTATGCTAAATTTTTGAAGGACATGTGCACAGTTAAAAGGAAACATAATGTACAAAAGAAAGCATTTTTGACGGAAAGTGTGAGCTCAATCATTCAGCACCTTACTCCACCAAAATTCAAAGATCCTGGATGTCCAACAATCTCATGCATCATTGGAAACACTAGAATAGAACGTGCATTGCTTGATCTTGGTGCTAGTGTTAATCTTTTGCCTTTTTCTGTTTATCAACAGTTAGGTTTAGGTGAACTCAAGGAAACACCTGTTACACTTCAACTAGCTGATCGTTCTGTAAAAATTCCTCGAGGGATAGTTGAAGATGTTTTGGTTCAAATTGATAATTTTTACTTCCCTGTTGATTTTATTGTTTTGGACACACATCCTGTTTCAAATCCAAATGTTCAAATTCCTGTTATATTAGGCCGTCCATTTCTTGCAACTTCTAATGCTCTGATAAATTGCAGGAATGGTATGTTGAACATTTCTTTTGGAAATATGACTTTAGAATTAAATGTGTTCAACACTTGCAAGCAACCTGGTGATGATTCAGAAGTACATGAAGTGGATTTCATTGAAGAACTTGTTCATGAACATCTCACCACTACCACATTCCATGATCCTTTAGAAGCTTATTTAATTGAATGTGAGTTTGATAATGCTTCAGAAATTTCACACACTGATTCTTTGTTAAATTCTTTTCAGGTTAAGCATTGTTGGAAACAAAAACTTGAGGAACTCAGAAATGATGCATATGAGAATTCTAAAATTCATAAAGAAAGAACTAAAGCCTTTCATGACAAGTTAATTTCAAGAAAAACATTTGATGTTGGGCAAAAAGTTCTACTTTATAATTCTAGACTTCACATATTTCCTGGTAGAAGCACTTATGCAAAGAAGCGACGAGCAAAGCGCATGAGTTCAAATTGCCACAAGTGTGCACGATGGACGTGTAACGGTAAATGTCGTTCTATTGGGATTCCGTCCTCTAATCGAGATGATAAAATTGAATTCATTAAGGATGGACTGAGTAAGGAGAATTTGGGTAATATCCAACTTTCTCTTGAGACGCATCCTAGTGGAGACGTACAAAGAGAAATTCTTGATTTATGGCCGCAATTCCAAAGGGAATGGCAACATCTTGGGAATCTGATGTTAAAAGACCCTGTTTGCCAGCTTGTAAGAAAACTGGATGGGAAGCATATCCTCGACTCATAGAAGGCGTTTAAGCCGTTTCTGGACGTAAAACCAGAGGAAGATGTGAGCCACAATCACAACTACAATAAATGACTTCTCAGCTTTTGGTTTGATTTGCAATAACTTTATTTCAGTTTAATTTACGTGTTGTTCGATTTGTGTAATTATTCTCGTTTTTTTTTTGCATTGGTCTTTTACGATTGATTTTTCTTCTCTTTTTGATTTTCTTCCTGAAATCACGCAAAAATCTTTTGTTAGGTTAACATTTTCTTCTGACAGGTCAAATACACTTTCGGCGACATTATTACTCTTGTCTGATTCACTACTCAGTCCTCTATATATTACACCATGTACTCATTCTCTTTCAGGCACTCGAAAAAGAAAAAAAAAATGGAAAGCACTTCGTCCCAGCGCATTAAAAAAATTTGTGTCTTTGGAGGTGCTTATCCAGGGAAAAATAACATATTCGCTGATGAAGCCATAAGAGTTGGAGTAATACTTGCCCAACAAAAGATCCACTTGATTTATGGAGGCGGTAGTACGGGTTTAATGGGAGCAGTCGCTACAGCAGCACACGCCGGAGGAAGTCCAGTTCTAGGAATCGTGCCAAAACTATTCACAGATTTTTGTGGACCTACCGTGGGTAAGGAAATACAAGTCTGGAGTATCCCTGAACGGATAACAATCATGTACCATTCTGCCGATGCATTCATTGCCTTACCAGGAGGTCTGGGTACATTGGAAGAAATAGCTTGCGTGGCTTCTTGGTCATCTTTGGTCACAAATAAGAAACCCATTGGTTTGCTTAATATTAATGGTTATTTTAGTAATTTACTTTCATATTTAGATAATGCTGTGGATAATGGATTCATGTTTTCAGAGGCAAGGAGAACCATAATTTCTGCTACAACCATTGAAGATTTACTCAAAAAGCTACAAGCTTATGAGTGTTTATCTGCTACGGTTGTTTCGCAAACGCTCGGAAAAAGAAAAAGAGATATGGACGAGCAAGGAGTGGATTGCACTTTGTCTTTGTGACATTATCTAACATTTTGCTTGTTGTGTCTCAGTTATAATAAGTGGTTAGCAACCTCTACAGGTAATATCTCCTAAATTCTACCTTTAAAATTTGACATTGGGGACAATGTCATATTTTAGTAGGGGGTAAGGGACATATTTTGCTAAAAAAAAAAAAAAAAATTTGTTGTGTTTTAAGACATTTAGAAGTATTCATTCTGAACAAGGTCTGAGTAAGGGAGACTTGAGACATACCTTGTCAGTTTGATTTAATCTTCTTCTTCAAAAAAACAAAAAAAAAAAAAAAAAAAAAAAAAAAACAAAAGAACAAAAAAAAAAAAAAAAAAAAAAAAAAAAAAAATCATATTTAGACTTAGTGTGTTTTTTTTTTTTTTAGTTACTTTCAATACAATGATGAGATATGAATTGCATAAGTCTAAAACAGATTTATTAGTGAGAAGATTTTCATGAGAATTGAGCTTGATGTCAACCTTTTTATGAGCCAATGTTAATATGATATGTTGATTGAGAAAGAAGCATGTTTAGACTTAATCTGACTTGTATAATCATCTTTGTGAGTTTTTGAGCCTATAATGATTGATGCATTATACAAATCAATCTAATTTCTTTCTTGAGTGCTCTTATGATTACATGATTCTCTAGAACTTGCTTTAAACCGTTTGAGACTATATTGATACATGTGACAACATGAATATGATAGAGGCATTAGGATTATAACCAGAGCCAAACAGCCATCCATTATTAATGTTCTACGAGAACATCCCCACTAGTGAGCCAATTTGAGCCTACATTAAATATGATGTTTTATTGGTAACCACAACTTACACCTAGCCTAAATATACTTATATCCTTACCCTTGTTCTAAAGATGAATTTTATATTTTGAGACATATTGCAAAAAAACAAGGGATATTTTTATTTGAAAATTTGGGTTAGAAACAAAAGATAAGTGTGGGGGAAGAAAAGAAAAGAAAAAGTCAAGAGAAAAAGAAAGGGATCATTGTCAAATACATTCCCATATTAAAAAAAAAAAAAAAAAAAAATCTTCTCTTGAACTTCTAGAAAAAGATGTTACAAAGTTGGTTAGAATGATGCAAAGGCTCAACATGAATATTTAGCCTATGTTATTATGTGCTTTATAAGAGTGTTGAGAAGTTTTATTTGTATGATCTTATTATGTCTCTAAAATCTATGAACTCTTTGGAACCTTTGTGATATCTTTATCCTTTTGTTCTTTAACCACATTATAACCCTTTGGCCCCATTACAACCTTGAATAAAGACCTCTTGATTTATGAAGTTGTATGATCTAAATAGTGGAGAATAGGTGGACAAGCAAGCATATGGTAGAAGTGTTTTCATGAGATTGATTGAGTGTAAACACTTTACCACTACTTTAAAGAGTGAAAATCAAGAGAGTATCCCATGTGAGAAGTTGAGATTAAGTTTGAATATACACTATTTTGATTGAAATATGTTATGTTATTATTGGCTTAACTCAAACTATTTACATTCAAGCAAGATTTTTTGTGAATTTCTTTAAGCTATTGATTAGTTTTTAAGACTTGTCCAATGATTATCTCTAATTTATATTGGAAGGATTAGTTATAATTATTATTTTTAGTTTTTCTTATGTCTTCAATGTTTGTGGGTATCGTCCTAGTAAACCCTCACGAGACTAAACTCGTCCACTAGGGACACCTAGGGGTTTAAAGGCTTGTGTCACATGCTAAGTGCCACCGTGATTTCCTACGAAAATGGATTAGATTAGATTTTCTTATTTTATTTTTATTGAGTCGTTGCTAGGGACTAGCAACAATCTAAGTATGGGGGTGTGATAACTCGTATAATTATATAGTTTTTAGTTATGTTTTATTATTGTTTTGTGTCAAATACGAGTTATTATTGTTTAGTCTAATTGTGTTTATGATCTTTTATATTTTTATGTAATTTGGTGTTTTTCACAAGTTTCTTTGAGTGATTTCAGATTACTAGAATTAAGGGCAAATCCAGTTCAGTTCCAGTTCCGACACCTTTTGCCATATCAGCTATATCTCGAGTTTCACTGAAGCAATAAGGCTGAACTTTGTATCCCTGCAAAGCTAAGAGGCATATCTATCTTTTTCATGTTTTACACTTCTTGAAACGGAGTCGTTTTCCCTAGCGAAATCGACCATCAAGTTGGCTGATGTGCAATGACGTCTGTTCTGCACCGTTTTGGTATTTTGACCATATCTCCCGATCCACGTGCGCAAATGATCTGATTCCAACGGCTATGGATCCGTAACTGATAGGGGTATATTTTTCTAGAAGACCATTTTATCAGATCGAGCCTCCAACATTGACAAAATCGACCATCAAGCTGGCTGATCAGAATTGTCATACAATATGACGAAAATTGTTAGAAAAATGCACCCACCTATTATACCTACCTTTGAAATTTGTAAAGCTTGTCTCTTGTCATTTAGCCCTCCAAAATGTGTATAAATAGAGGGCCTTGGATGAGTATTGGGATACATTATACATTGGTAGGATAGCCATTGTAATAAAATTCTCTAAGTTTTCTTTTTCTTTCCTTTCTCTAGTTTTCTTTTTCTTCTTACATTTCTTTTCATTTTATTCATATCTAGTATGTGTTTCTAATCATATTGTTGAGGTGATGAGGTGAAGCTCTTGGTAAATGCTAAGGTTAGTCTCTTAAACATGAGCTAAAATGAATCATCATTTATAAGCACTAGCATAGATAATATTTTCTTTTGGTTTAAAATCATACTTGCAAAGTAGAGATCTTGATTCATTATTGACAATGAAAATGGCACAGTAAATGCTTGGTTTCATAATCTTGATTTGTTGTAGACATATACCTTGGCATAAGGAATGCTTGGACTCTTTTTATGAGTTTTGAGGACACCAAATGAACATAATATCATATGCTATGGACGTTGGACAATTTGGACTGAATTGCTAAACCTTCCGATTGGAACCTCCCTTATGTGTGGATTTCAATTGTGTAATAAAACAAGATTAATCTTAGCATAACACCAAGAGTGGATTCTCTAACCTCAACATCCTTTCTTATTGTTTTTTATATTTTGTTTAATTTCTTTTATGTTATTTTATTTATTTTGTTCTCTAATATCTTGTTTATTTTGTTTTGTTGTTGATTCCCTAATATCTTGTTTACTTTCTTTTTCTTATATATTTATAAACTTATACTTACTAATACGCTTCCCTGTGGTTCGACCTCGGACACCCGAGAATTTATTACTTGAACATAACCTGCACTTGGGTTTACAACTCTTAATTGAGTTTCCATCAATGATAGTTTGCATTTTTATGACATTTGGTTGAGTTTTTGGTTTAAGCATGCCTTGTGTTTGTGTTATTGCCATGCATATTTTAGATGTTAGGTTTGGTTTATTTTGCCATGCATGTCCATGCATTTTAGACCTAGGTTGCATTAAATGCCATGCAAGTTCATTTAGGTCTAGGTCACTATAATGATGCCATGCATTTTTTCATGACATTTAGGTTTAAAACCATGCATTTCATGCATCATATTTGCTTTATTTTTTCTTGCATTTCATGTCCATGCCACTTGATTAATGACTTAGGCCAATTAATGGTCCAAAGTCATGCTCTCTTGAGTATAATTGTGAAAAATTAAAGAGTTGTTAAATTGATTATTCTACCTTTGTGATTTTTTTTACTTATCCAATTTTTGCCTAACTTTTCAAAAGTCCTAGCTACTATTTGTGAGTCATTTTATGAGTCTTAAATATTTTTACTTTGATTTTTAAGTGATTTTATCAAAGGCAAAAAATGTGTTTTGGCAAAACAGTTTTTTCACCCAGTACTCATACTTTCCCGATTTTTCTGGGCATTCATCTTTAATCAGAAAATTAAGCCGATTTTTTCCCGTGTAGTTTTACATGTTCTGAGCCTCCTGTATTTTTTTTATATGTTTTAGAATTTTTGAAAATGGGGTAAAAAATCGTGGCTTAAAACTGGACAGTGGAGTCAGAATTGAATTTGAAAGAAAATCATTTTTCTGTTTTGGTTAAGTTACTTAGAGGGGGCTGATTAGGAAGTTTAGCTACTGACTTAGGGTAGTTTCTAAGCCTTTTCAAACTCTAAAAATGATTTTTTAAGTCTTGGGTTAAGGGTGATCAAGTTCGGGATTTTAAACTTAGAAAATTAGAGCCATTTAAAATAGGGTTTAGCCAAGTTTTTATTTTTAATCTAAGCTTTTCAAAATTGTTTTCAAACAATCACAAAGTATTTTGGTTTTAAAATATTTAATTTGACATATTTTCCTAAGGTAGCAGGATATCTTTTTAGATATACAAGTTTCCTTAATTAAAGAAAAAAAAATACATTTTCATGCATTGTATTTTTCATATTCATGCATTTTATATAATATGTGATATTTTTTTTTTTTTTTTGCTATGATAATTCCTATGGTATTGTTATTATTTTGATTTATATATTTTTTTATGTTATATTTTTTATTATATGATTTTGAATATTTCATGATATCCTATGTTTTTTATTTAGTTATTTTTGTCATATTATTTAGCATATACTATGTTCATGCATTATTATTTTCATTTTTATTTTCATGCATATTATATGATAGTATTATTTTATATTTCATGTCATTTAAATTATATGTCATATCATTCATATTTGCCATGTCATTTAAATTATTTCATTTCATATAGAATATGTTATGTTACCTAGGTCATTTCATTTCATGTAGAATATATTATGTTACCTAGGTTATTTCATTTCATTTAGGATATATATTATGTCATTTAGGATATTTTATTCATTTAGAATATATCATATGACTTAGGACATTTCATTTCATATAGAACATATTATGTTACCTAGGTCATTTCATTTAGAATATATCATATAACTTAGGATATTTCACTTCATTTAGAATATGCTAAGACATTTAAATTATATCATATCATTTAGGATTACATTATATTATTTAGATTTTGCTATGTCATTTTATTTATGTCATGCATATACATATTCATTTCTTTTAAATGTTTTCAAAAAAGGATGATTTTCAAGAAAATAAAGATATTCCCGAGTTAAAATAATTCATGAGTTTTCTGCCGGGTTTGCTGGGGAGGATATCATCAATTATCATTAATAACGGAATACTTTCTTTAAAATGAGAATGATTCGGAAAGTTTTCCAAATTAATAAAAATTTCTATATTTTGCCACGTTTGTTGGGGCATATAGGAAAATTTTGAATTTATAAATTTCGGATCATTTTCAATTAAAAATGAAATTATTTTTCTTTAAATTGGGAATTAACTTGAAATACTAAATTTAACACCGACTTTTTTATCGAGACTTGAGATAACAAAGATACCATTTTATACGGGCGTTGTGGGGGTGCTAATCCTTCCCCACACGTAACCGAGTCCCGAACTCACTTCTTTGATTTCTTTGGTTTAAAAAGCAGACTTGAAATTGGTTTTAAAAAAGGTTTTAATTAATTTTAAAATATTTTATAAAACTGATTTTAATAGGTGGCCTATCACACCTAGCTAAATAGATTGGTGACGACTCCATGTCTTTTTCAAGGTCATTTTCAAAACCTTCATTTTTGTAGAGGAATTAAGTCGACTTTTCCTCGGTTTTTTTTTTTTAATGTCACACTTAACGTATAATAAAGTGTTGCGATGAGACTTGTTATTTTTTAGGTTGCGACAGCTTGGCCACTCCACGGGGGACTATTAGAGAGTCAGGCCTAGGATTAGTCGTGTGTTATCAAAGTCTCAGTTTTGTTGGTTTGATTAGTATTTAATTTTAATTCCCACATTTTAAAAAAAATAAGGATAATTTCAAAAATAATAAAATGTTTTTAAATATGTTCATATTCATGTGCATACATATTATAATTGTCAAAATGATACATGCAGAGAATAAATGAATTAATACAAAGGTAGGTACAAAGAATGACCATGTATATTACAAATGTATTCTACAATGAATAACCATGCATGTTAAGACTGTGACATGATGTCAAAATGATACAAATAAATTAACCAACGATTACACAAAATTGGTGGGACCTAAATCTTGATTATTCAAAAATCTCATTATGCAAGATTTTCCTCCAAATTTATGATTTTTTGAAACATGTTTTTTCTATGAAAAACCAATCATATTATTTTCAAAAGAATTTCGGGGTAGTGGATCCTACTATGGTACAATGTCCAAATGTTCATGCAACACTACCGGTTTTATGAAATCATCAAATGAAATTATTATCACCATCCATTTATTGCAAAAACGAGATCAATAATACAATCAAAATGTACATGTTCTATTTACGCATGCATGAAATGTGCAAAATGCAAAGATGCTTGAAAAAGGATTTTTTTTTTTTTAAACAGCTAATGAACATCTGCCACAACAATATCTGCTTATTTAGGCATCACGATGCCTTCGAGGCGGAGTATCACATTTATTACGGGCGATGTACGTACATCGTTGCCCGATCTACCACACTTATTCGGAGTGTAAAATACGTAATAAAAGGTTTAGAAATGTCCCTTCATGTGTTCCTATTTTCGGTATATCTAATGAAAATCCGGCATGGCTTCGCCTAGGTTCACTATATGAAGGTGAATCGGATCTAAAGGCCCAGAATTGCTCCTCACTGTCGCCAGTGAAGGCTAGTAAGGCACCTCGATAAAAGCGGGTTCAATTCGTTAGAGTCTATTTCGCTAGCCCATGCGGATTGTTAATCACGAAGGATTAGGTAATTTAGTACTCCGGAAGTGTTTCACTAGCCCATGCGGATTGTTAATCACGAAGGCTTAGTTACTTTGCTCCCACCTAAAAGGACGAAACCCGGGTATAGGATTTATGATATGCAAATGCACGTGTAGTGTAGTCTGTGTGGAGGAATAACAAACCTTTCACCACCTATTCTACAAACCTTATTCTAAATGCCCTAGCAATTAAAAGAACATTCACGAATAGTGTAACGCATTAACCAACAAGCAATTATAATATACAACCTTAAATAACTAGAGAACAATAAAAAAATGCATGCACATGAGTATGGACATATTAAAACATTTTATTATTTTCAAAATTATCCTTATTAGAAAAATGTGGGAATTAAAATTAAATACCAATTAAACCAACAAAACCGAGACTTTGATAACACACGACTAATTTTAGGCCTGACTCTCTAATAGTCCCCAGCGGAGTCGCCAAGCTGTCGCAACCTAAAAAATAACGAGTCTCATCGCAAGACTTTATTATTCGTTAAGCGTGACATTAAAAAAAACCGAGGAAAAGTCGACTTAATTCCTCTAGAAAAATGAAGGTTTTAAAAATGACCTTGAAAAAGACATGGAGTCGCCACCAATCTTTTTTAGCTAGGTGTGATCGGCCACCTATTAAAACCGATTTTATAAAATATTTTAAAACTTAATTAAAACATTTTAAAAACCAATTTCAAGTCTGCGTTTTAAACCAGAGAAATCAAAGAAGCGGGTTCGGGAGTCGGTTACGTGTGGGGAAGGATTAGCACCCCCACAATGCCCGTATAAATCGGTACCTTATTAATCGTGTGTTATCTCAATTCTCGGTAAAAAATCGGTTTTAAATTTAGTATTTCAAGTTAATTCCCAATTTAAAGAAAAATAATTCCATTTTTAATTGAAAATGATCCGGAATTTATAAATTCAAAATTTTCCTATATTCCCCAACAAACGTGGCAAAATATAGAAATTTTTATTAATTTTGGAAAAATTTTCGAATCATTCTCTTTTTAAAGAAGATATTCTGTTATTAATAATAATTGATGATATCCTCCCCAGCAAACCCGACATAGAACTCATGAATTATTTTAACTCGAGAATATTTTTATTTTATTGAATACCATTATCTTTTTTCGAAAACATTTAAAAGAAATGAATATGTATATGCATGACATAAATAAAATGACATAGCAAAATCTAAATAATATAATGCAACCTAAATGACATGACATGATTTGAATGTCTTAGCATATTCTAAATGAAATGAAATATCCTAAGTTATATGATATATTCTAAATGAAATTAAATGACCTATGTAACATAATACATTCTATATGAAATGCAATATCCTAAGTCATATGATATAATCTAAATGAAATAAAATATTTTAGATGACATAATATATCCTAAATGAAATGAAATGACCTAGGTAATATAATATATTCTACATGAAATGCAATATCCTAAGTCATATGATATAATCTAAATGAAATAAATATTCTAGATGACACAATATATCCTAAATGAAATGAAATGATTTAAATGACACGACAAATATGAATGATATGGCATATAATTTAAATGACATGGAATAAAATAATGCTATCATATAATATGCATAAAAATAATAATGCATGAACATAGTACATGCTAAATAAAAATAACTAATAAAAGCATAGGATATCATGAAATATTCAAAACCATATAATAAACCATATAACATCAACAAATATAAATAAAAATAATAACAATATCATAGAAATTATTATAGCAAGAATCACATATTATATAAAATGCATGAATATGAAAAATGCAATGCATGAAATGTATTTTTTCCTTTAATTAAGGAAATCCGTATATCTAAAAAGATATCTGGCTACCTTAGGAAAATATGTCAAATTAAATATTCTAAAACCAAAATACTTTGTGATTGTTTGAAAACAATTTCGAAAAGCTTGAATTAAAAATAAAAACTGGGCTAAATCTTTTTTAAACATGGCTCTAATTTCCTAAGTTTAAAAAATCCGGACTTGACTACCCTTAACCCGAGACTTGAAAAATCATTTTTAGAGTTTAAAAAGGCTTAGAAACTACCCTAAGTCAGTAACTAACCCTCCTAATCAGCCCACTCTAAGTAACTTAACCAAAACAGAAAAATGATTTTTCTTTAAATTCAATTCTGACTATACTGCCCAGTTTTAAGCCACGATTTTTTATCCTATTATTAAAAATTCAAAAAATTCTGAAAAAAATATTGGAGACTCAAGACATGTAAAACTACACGAAAAAAAAATCGGCTTAATTTTCTAATTAAAGATGAATTCCCAGACAAATCGGAAATGTACAAGTACTGGGTGAAAAAAACTGTTTTGTCAAAACACATTTTTGCCTTTGATAAAATCATTTAAAAATCAAAGTAAAAAAATTTAAGACTCATAAAATGACTCACAAACAGTAGCTAGGACTTTTTGAAAGTCAGATAAAAATTGGCTAAGTAAAAAAAAAAATCACAATGGTAGAATAATCAATTTGACAATCTTTTAATTTTCCACAAGTATGCTCAAGAGAGCAAGACTTTGAACCATTAATTGGCTCAAGTCATTATTCAAGTGGCATAAACATGATATGCATGAAACAATACAACAAACATAGTGCATGAAATGCATGAATTTAAACCTAAATGTCATGAAAAAAATGCATGGCATTTATATAGTGACCTAGACCTAAATGAACTTGCATGGCATTTAATGCAACCTAGACCTAAAATGCATGAACATGCATAGCAAATAAACCTAACTTAATAACTAAAATATGCATGGCATTTTCACAAACACAAAGCATGCTTAAACCAAAAACTCAACCAAATATCATGCAAATGCTAACCTATCAACTAACATGACAAGAATGCACATAAAATGCAAACATTCCAAGGGTGGCCGAATGGAATAATGTAACTAGCAAACATGGCATTTTCACAAACACTTGGTATACTAACATGCTCAACTAAATCAAATGTCATGCAAATGCAAAAACCTACTAACTAACATGGCAAAAAATGCAACACACAATGCAAAACACATGGAGTAGCCAAATGGCCTTAAGCTCCAACAAGCATGGCATTTTCACAAACACTTGGTATACTAACATGCTCAACTAAAATATAACACTCAAATCATGCAAAAACCACACAAGCATTTTCACAAACACTTAATATACTAAATCTAAAACATGCTCAACTAAGATATAAAACTCAAATCATGCAAAGACCACACAAGCATTTTCACAAACACTTGATATACTAAATCTAAAACATGCTTAAATTTAAACATTATGAAAACAGAAAATTAAAAATGCAAAAACATGATATTTAAAACATAAATTGAAACAAACAAAGCAACCAAATTAAAATATAACTCAAGTACATTTAAAACATCAAGATCAAAGAAAATAACATAAACAATATGATAAAATAAACCAAAACAGCAACTTAAATAAATAATGTAGGCCATTTGGCCATGGTAAACCTTTCATTTTTGCTTTCAACCAAGAAGAGAAAAACCAAGTAAAAACTCAAAGAACTCAGCAAAATGAAAATGAAAATTGCAAATTCTGCCTCCCAACAAGTGCTGGCCGAATGGCCCTTTAATTCTCAAAGATGTTGTAATTTTTTTTTTTTGTAACCAATTTCCATCAAATGGCTAATCATTCAAGATGAAAAAATCATGAAATTACCACCTTTAGATTAGCATATTAGCTATCTCAAATTATAGCTGTTCAAGAATAATGTTGACATCTCTCTTGGCCTATGTGGCTTAATCACCATGGCTTGATCAAAGAGAATCTCTAACTAACTCTTGATTTTTAGCCATTTGATTGAAAAATCAGAAGCTTCCTCCTTCCTTTGGGCCTAGGCAGGCTAGCACTTCTCTTTTTCAGCCCGAGTCTGATTTTTTGAAAGGCCCAAAGAAGCCCTTTTCGGTTGCTTGGGTGAAATGACCATTTTGCCCCCCGGATGCAAATAAATATCAAACTGACTCCAAATTCAATTTTTATTTTTTTAATACTTCCAAAATAATAAAGCATTGAGTTCTGGAAGTTTTCAAAATTATCCGAGTCCGTTTGCTATTTATTTGGATTTTTTCTTCCAAAAATGCCCTTTTATGCCCCTACATTTACCATTTTTTAAACGAGCTCCAAATCAGGATTTTTATTCACCAATCTCTTCAAAATAATTAAAAAGTGTGATCTGGAAGTTTTCATAATTTTTGGGGCTCATTTGGTATTTTTCGGGATTTATCAGCTTGAATTACTGCATAGGAGCTCGAAATTTGGCCATTTTGCAAACGAACTCCGAATAAAGATTTTCATTTTCCAATCTCTTCCAAATATTTAAAAATAATATTTGAAAATTTTCAGAATTTTTGGAGTCCATTTGCTATTTTTCCGGGATTTATCTTCTTGAATTATTGCATAGGAGGCCCGGGATTTGGCCATTTTGCAAACGAACTCCGAATCAAGATTTTATTTCGGCAATATCTTCCAAATAATTTAAAAAATGATATTTGCAAATTTTAGAACATTTGGAGCTCATTTTCTATTTTTCCAGGATTTTTCCTTTTTGAATTACTGCATAAGAAGCCCGGGATTTGGCCATTTTGCAAACGAACTCCGAATCAAGATTTTATTTTACCAATCTCTTTAAAATGATTTAAGAATGAGATTGAAAAATTTTCAGAATTTTCGGAGTCCATTTGCTATTTTTCCCAAATTTTCCAATTTTGCCCTTTTGCCTCCGAAACCCGGTTTTGCTCAAAACAAGTCCGATTTTCAGACTTTCCTCAAGACGAGCCTTGGGCTATCCCATTTTAATCATTCCTCATCCATTGGGGGCTTTGGTCTTACCAAGTCGGGCCATTTCTATGATTCTTCCGGTTTCACCGAAATCCACTAAAAACCCTAATTCTCGATTTTCTCCCGGATTGACTTTTCTTTCCATTTTTCTTGCAAGTGACTTCTCCATTACCCGTAGTCAGTGCTTACCTTTCATTTGGAACCTTCAATTTCGACTAATTTGATCGTTTAAGCACTTTTCCCCAAATTTCTCGGATTAGGATTTCCTTTCTACTGAATCTCCAAATCCCAACTTCCGAACTCCATATCTTTCAATGTAGACCTCGGATTATCAAAATTCTTTCGCCATTTTTCAATTGAACTTAAAATCTTTATTTTGAAAGTAGGTTGACTTTTTTAGTAGTTGACTTTTTAGGGTTGACTTTTTCGGGGTTGACTTTTTCTGGGGTTGACTTTTTTCAAGTTTGACTTTTTATGCTCGCCCTCTTAAACTAAGTCTCGGAGTACCACCTGCAGGATGAAAACAGTCTTTTTACACTCGGAAACATCAATATAGGAAGAAAACATACATGTTTAGTGGTCCAGACAAAATTAGGTGTCTACACCTTTCTTTTCTAAACTTTTTCTTTTTGCTTTCAACCAAAGAGAGAAAAACCAAGTAAAAACCAAGAGAACTCAGCAAAAATAAAGTGTGAAAATAAAAATTTTGAACCTCTATGTGATGGCAGAATTTAACCTCTCTCCTCCCCTAGGATGTCATTTTGATTCCAGCCAACTTCCATCCAAGGGCTAGTGATTCAAGGTGAAAAATTATGAAACTATCACCATTAGATTAGCATATCAGCTGTACCAAATTAGAGCTGTTCAAGAATAATGTTGACACTCTCTCTTGGCCTATGTGGCTTAATCACCATGGCTTGATCAAATAGAATCTCTAACTAACTCTTAATTCTTGGCCATTTGATTGAAAAATCAGAAGCTTCCTCTTTCCTTTGGGCCTTGGCAGGCCTGCACTTCTCTTTTAGAGCCCATGTCTGATTTTTTTGAAAGGCCCAAAGAAGCCCTTTTCGGTTGCTTGGGTGAAATGACCGTTTTGCCCCCCGGATGCAAATAAATATCAAACGGAATCCAAATTCAAATTTTATTGTTTTAATACTTCCAAAATAATAAAACATTGAGTTCTGGAAGTTTTCAAAAATGTTCGAGTCCGTTTGCTATTTATTTGGATTTTTTCTTCCAAAAATGCCCTTTCATGCCCCCATATTTTACCCTTTTTTAAACGAGCTCCAAATCAATATTTTTCTTCACCAATATCTTCCAAATAATTTAAAAGTGTGATCTGGAAGTTTTCATAATTTTTGGAGCTCATTTGGTATTTTTTTTGGGATTTATCGGCTTGAATTACTGCATATAAGGCCCGAGATTTAGCCATTTTGCAAACGAACTCCGAACCAAAATTTTATTGAGCCAATCTCTTCCAAATAATTTAAAAATGATATTTACAAAATTTTATAATTTTTGGAGTCCATTTACTATTTTTCCGGGATTTATCTTCTTGAATTATTGCATAGGAGGCCCGAAATTTGGCCATTTTGCAAACGAACTCCGAATCAAGATTTTCTTTCGCCAATCTCTTCAAAATAATTTAAAAATGAGATTTGCAAAATTTTGGAAGATTTGGAGTTCATTTTCTATTTTTCCGGGATTTTCCTTTTTGAATTACTACATAAGAGACCCGGGATTTGGCCATTTTACAAACGAACTCCGAATTAAGATTTTCTTTTGCCAATCTCTTCCAAATAATTTAAAAATGAGATTTGAAAAATTTCAGAAGATTTGGAGTTCATTTGCTATTTTTCCCGAATTTTCCAATTTTGTCCTTTTGCCTCCGAAACCCGGTTTTGCTCAAAACAAGTCCGATTTTCAGATTTTCTTCAAGATGAGCCTTGGGCTATCCCTTTTTGATCATTCCTCATCCATTGGGGGCTTTGGTCTTACCAAGTCGGGCCATTTCTGTGATTCTTCCCGATTTCACCAAAATCCACAAAAACCCTAATTCTCGATTTTCTCTCGGATTGACTTTTCTTTCAGCTTTTTCTTGCAAGTGGTTTCTCTATTACCCGTAGTCAGTGCTTATCTTTCATTTGGAACCTTCAATTTTGACCAATTCGACCATTTAAGCACTTTTTCCCAAATTTCTCGGATTAGGGTTTTTTTTCTACTGAATCTCCAAATCCCAACTTCCGAAATCCATATCTTCCGATGTAGACCTCGGATTATCAAAATTATTTTGCCATTTTTCAATTGAGCTTAAAATCTTGATTTTGAAAGTGGGTTGATTTTTTTAGTAGATGACTTTTTGGGGTTGACTTTTTCGGGTTGACTTTTTTCGGGGTTGACTTTTTTCAAGTCTGACTTTTTATGCTCACCCCATAAACTAAGTCTCGGAGTACCACCTGCAGGATGAAAAAAGTCTTTTTACATTTAGAAACATCAATTTAGGAAGAAAACATACCTGTTTTAATGGTCTGGACAAAATTAGGTGTCTACAGCTGCCCCTCTTTGGCTATTGCTGAGAATCAGGAATCAGGCAAATATAAACAAACACTAATTTTGTACGGTCAGTGAAATCATATGTGAAGGAAAAGGGAAAAGGGTTTCTCTTTCATTCTTCTATCATTTTTTCATTTTCATTTTTTCTTCTTTTTTCCTTTTTTTCTTTTTTCATTTTTTTCAAATTTTTCAATTTTTATTTTTTAAAAAAACAATAAATTGAAGATTTTGTCCTTAAATTGAATTCCCTGACTAATCAAGGCTCGACCCGTCTTAAGGAAACAAATTCGATTTGCAAGAAAAGAAATGACCTCGACGATGGTCTCGAGGCCTTAACCTGTCTTGTTCTCATCTATGTTTAAAATTCTGGGTATCTCCTCCAGAAGCTTCGGCTATCACCACCAAAGTCTTGTTCATTTTTAAAACTGTAAAACTCTGAATATCTCCACCAGAGGCTTTGGTTATCACCACCAAAGACTTTCTACCTTTTTAAAGGATTTTAAAACTCTGGATATCTCCACAGAGGCTTCAGCTATCACTACCGAAGACTTTCTCACTGTTTAAAATTTGTAAAAATTCTAGGTATCACCTCCAGAAGCTTCAGCTATCACCATCGAAGACTTGCTACCTTTTCAAAGGATTTTAAAACTCTGGATATCTCCACAGAAGCTTTGAGAAATGATGCAGATGCTTCATGATACAAATGCAAATGTCTTTAATTGATGCAAATGCTTCTTGATGTAGATGCAAATGACTTAGACTAGTGCAAATGTCTTTGATGCAAATGTAAATAACTTGATTTGATGCAAATTTTCTTGATGCGGATTCAAATAACTTAGATTGATGAAAATGCTTCTTGATGTAGATACACATGTTGAATAAAATTCTAGGTAACTCCTCCAGAAGAAGATTTCTCATTTTTCAAAATTATAAAACCCTGGATATCTCCACCAGAGGCTTCAACTATCACCATCGAAGACTTGTTCACTTTTAGAACTGTAAAATTCTGGATATCCCTACCAGGAGCTTTGGCTATTACCACCAAAGATTTGCTCATTGTAAAATTCTGGGTAACTCCTCCAGAAGCTTTGGCTATCACCACCAAAGACTTGCTCATTGTAAAATTCTAGGTAACTCCTCCAGAAGAAGATTTCTCATTTTTCAAAATTATAAAACCCTGGATATCTCCACCAGAGGCTTCAGCTATCACCACCGAAGACTTGTCCACTTTTAAAACTGTAAAATTCTGGATATCCCCACCAGAAGCTTTGAGAAATGATGCAGATGCACATGTCTTTTAACAAGGTGCTCATGCTTCATGGTGCAAATGTAAATGCTTGGATTGATGTAAATGTTTCTTAGTGCAAATGCAAATGGCCTGGATTGATGCCCATGTTTCATGATGCAGATGCCCCTACTAATTGTATTCATGTAACTGGTTTATAAATGGAGTAACTACAATTACCACACAATAATGAAAATGCAATGATTCTAGAAATGATGCAATTTCTTGAGATGACACAAATGCGAATTCCATGAAGAATGTAAATGTAAAGGTAAAATGCAGATGCTTATGGAATAATGCCGATGCAAATACCCATGAATGATGCAAATGCTTGCCGACACTGTGCAGATATAAAAGCTTGATAAAGAGATGAGTGCTCATGAGTGCTGCAAATGCCCCCGGTTGTTTTTCTAGACTTTGGCTTAGCCTTTCAAAATCATTTTTCCTCTTCAAATCAGAGTATATCTTCAATTCATTTTGGCTATTCTCTTTGCCCCAATAGTTTTCAAACTTTCATCAACAGAGATCTAAACCGGGTTCTATTTCTTCTTTCCATATCTGGAAGTCAAGACCTATCCTGGCAGTTCTATACCTTTGGGTTAGAAAAATCCTTGTCTCATGTCAACATCGAAATGGGTATTTCAAAAAAATCTCTTTATTTGTTTTCGCATCTTGAAAACTTCTGAACAAAAAATATTAACCCCACAATGTGTGATGTATAAATCTTTTGAAGGCTGATGATCATTGTTAGAAATTTCTCTAAGTATCAATTTGGATTTTTTCAACTGGGATTGGCAAGGCTCGGTTTAACAAGATTCTGGCTTTTCCAGGAAAACTTCATGACAAAAATGTATATCCCTTCTAGGTTCACAAATGGAACAGGTTTTATAAATCATGAATTCATTGAGAACCAAGCAAATTCAATATTCTTTTAGTTTCCATATCAAGGCATTTTGACAAGCATCGAGATTAGCTGGGATGTTTAAACGAAAAGTTTAATCTTCGAGGAAAAAAAGTTTCAGTTTTTGAAAACAATCCTCACAATGAGAGTTGTCAATTTGAGAGGTTTAGGAATTCTTAAATGTTCCTCGATGACCACTTCTTCAAGATGACCTTTTCTTTTATGGTATCGGCACTAACATAGATGGCATCAAAAATTTTCATTTTACTCTAGACCGCCCATTTTTTGGGTTTTCACCCTAGAGTCCCATTTTTTCCATTTTTTCTTTCTTTTTTGTTGTTTTACCATTCATTTGAGAATTCTAAATTCTTCCTTAGTGAAATGATAATTCGATGAGATAGGATAAAATCTGAGGAAAAAACCCTTCAAGTTAAATATTCATGCTTGATCAAAATGGACTTTTAAAGCACGTAATATAGGCCATGGCTCAGGGTTCAAAAAGAAAGGATAAATGGGCCCAAAATATGTGTTTGAGGGTAATCAGATCAAGGATCATTTCTTGAGGAGGATTCTCTTTGAAGCATTTGTCCCTTTTGGACTTTTCATTCCTTTTGACTTTTGCGTCTTTTCTTCTCCATTCTTGGCTTTCAATTTGCCATGTCTTTCACTTTTTTTTTTGCTTTCATTTTGCCCCTTTTTTCGACAAAGTGAGACCGTATTTATTCGGGGCTCCATTTGCTTTGCATCTGTCTTTGAGCTAGGATTCATTCCTCCATGTTCTCTAAAAGATCTTTCCTCGCATTGGCCTTCCAGTGTAGAGGGTGATCCTTGATCAGGGTTCAAAGAAGAAAGAATTCTTTTGGCTCCAAAGGGGTAACTATGGATAATTTCTTTTTTATGCGAAAGGGATATGAAAGATGGCCATTTCTCATGTCAAGCACAAATATTCATAATGAAAAGCAATCCCCAGGGGAAATAGATATTCAGACTTTCATTTTGCACTTTGGAATCATCCGAATTCCCATATGCATGATATCACCCCAAAAAAAAATTCTTCTCTTTTTTCCATCGCATGCCCCAATGATTCATGCGTTAGCCCATCATTCTTCACCATGTATCCATCATTTCCACATATGATGCCCCAATTTGATTAACCATGAGAATTTGTATCAACGAGGAACATAGCAAGTCTAGGTCTATTTTCAATCTGAGTTCTTTGAAGAGTCAAGGAAAACATGACCCAAAAACGGGTTTGCTCTGGGACAAGGGATAATCTAGTTTAATCATTGTGCCCCAGGGTGTCAATCATGAAGTGATGTTTGGGCAATTAGTGTTTTGTGGTTATTGGGAAAGGTCATGAATGGTTTTAGCACAATCTTGACACATACCAAATTATCAAAATCTAGATTCTTGAAAGAATGTCTCATTTGTTTGAATTTCAAGGAATTTGAAAATTTTCAAAAAGTTCGTTCCTTTGTTCATAGCCTAGACTAAGATCTACGTCTTTGCTTATTCTGTGATGACAATGGATTTATGAAGTCAAATCATTCATATTCCTAGAAGCATTAGGTCTTTCAAGTGTTCTTGGTTTTAGAGATTTAGGCTTAGGAAAACCTAAAGAGAGGAGAGAAGGTATTGGGTCATTTGTAACACTGATCATCAATCTTCTTGAGACTATCCATTATTAAAAATTCCTTAATGCTTGTTTTTGCAAATTCAAGTTATTGTTAAAACACAACAAACACAAAGCATTTAAAATTCAAAATTCATTTAATTCATGTAGATGTTAACATGAGACAAGTGCTTTCATTATCACAGTGTATAGAACTACATGCGTCAAAAACCTAATATGATCATGCACAATGTTTCTTATGACACTTAGCTTCCTCATCTTCAAAACTTATCGAACCAGCCTTGATGAGATCTCTGACCTTGTACTTCAAAGCAGGGCAGTTCTCTGTTGAGTGACCTTGATTGCCAGAATGATAACCACAACACTCATTAGCATCATACCAGCTTGGATAAGGGGGCTTCAGAGGCTCTATTTGCATGGGTGTCACAAGGTGATTCTGGATGAGTTGAGTTAATAGCTCACTGTATGTCACAGGAATCGGGTCATCCTGATTTCTTTTTCACTTTTTATGCCTTCTTCGATTATTCCCAAGGGTGTTCGCTTGATAGACAGATGTAAATTCTGGTGTAGTTGCAGTCATTGGTTGGTAGGGATAAAAACTTTGAGAGACATTGTTCAGGGTAGAGTAAAATGGCTGATACGAGGAGAATTGGGGAGGTGGGGCAAAGCCTTCCACGACTTGGGTATCTTCTTTTTTCTTTTCAGATGCCCCATTTTTCTTGGTATTGGATGTTCTTTCTCCTTCAATTTTCCCATCTTTGATAGCATTCTCAATCATCTCCCCTAAAATTACCATGTCCAAAAAATTCTTTGTGGTGTTGCCGACAAGTATATCATAGTACGAGGCCTGCAGTGTATTCACAAAAATGACAGTGGTTTCCTTCTGAGTTAAGGGCGGTTGTACTTGGGCAGCCAGGCTCATCCACCGTTGTGTATATTCTTTGAAGCTCTCAGTAGCTCTTTTCTCCATATTTTGCAAAGTGAGACGATCAGGTGTCATGTCGGTCATATGCTTGTACTGGTTTAGAAAAACCCTAGCCAAATCATTCCAAGAACGAATCTTATCCTTGCTCAACTGACTATACCACCTAATTACGGACCCGCCTAGGCTATCCTGAAAGCAGTGAATCAAAAGCTTATCATTATCTATATGACTTGTCATCTTCCGGCAGAACATAGTGATGTAGGCTGACGGATCGATCGTCCCGTCATATTTTACAAAGTCAGGGATCTTGAACTTAGGAGGAATGACTAAATCGAGGACCAAGCATCGTTCTTTTTCCTCCACACTCTCGAATACGTCTGTATTTTCTACTGCCCGGAGCCTTTCATCTAGCAACTGATATTTCCCTTGGGAATCTGCCAACTCAACCTCATTTACTGTAACCATTTTCAGCTTTGCATGTTCAGCTGGATCATCTGAGTTTAGGACATTGACGGGGTTAACAGTGTTTTGGGCATCAATCATTACGACCTCATTCTGACCCTTTTGTGCCTCTAACCCTTTCCTGGAGACAAAGTTTTCGGTGTATCCTTTTCCCTTGATTATGGCAAACATTAGCTCCATCAATTTAGTCATGTGATCCTTAGATTATGCTTGAGACTTTACTAGCTGTTCTCGTAATTCTTTCTGTTCCCTTTCCATTTTTTCCATTCGGGCAACTTGTTCATTCTCCATAGCACTAGCCTGTATTAAAAGGGTACTCAGTACTTCTTATACCTTTGATTTGAAATGGAAATTCTATCAAAGACTCTTAGAACCAAGCCAACTTCTGTTTTATTTCCCCCAAATGTATGTCATGATGAATGAGCCATGATTGTCTTTTGATGCATATGAAGAATAAAAGAAATGATGTATGGACATATATAGTGGAAACATGCTGACCATGTATTTAATAAATGCAATCACAATGCCAACATGTTGCAAGCAAAGAATAAACAAATCGACGCATGGATATATGCAATGAATAATCATGTACATTTTAGCGTATTTCCCAATGAATTATCATATATCCTATGAATGCAACACGGTGTCAATTATGATACATGCAAACAATGAATGATTGATATAGAGTATATACAAAGAAAATCATGCTAACCATGTGTGTCATGAATGCGACCTAATGCTAACATGATGTATGTAATAAGCAAATTAATGCATGGATATATACAAAAAATCATGCTGATTATGAATTCATAAATGCAACCTGATGCTAACATGATACATGTATAAATGTATGGTATGACCAATAATTGATCGGATGCAAAATGCAAAAGGGGAAGATATCACGGAGGCAATAAGAATCGGAGGAACTTAATCATCAACATCTCACAAATTTGAAACATAATCAATTCGTTCCCATATCAACGTTCACGATGGTATAAACCATGTTTACAAAATCTGAGCATTAGTTAAAACTGTCTTTACAAGCACTTTATTCTTCCTAGCATCCTAAGGCTATAAGAACCGGTTACTGAATAAGTGAAATCCTATTACATCATATAAGACCGAAGTCTTTCCATCTTAATGTTGTAAATCTCCCAATCCTAATGACGCTTTCCCAATCCTCTATCAATCAGTGTCGTTGGATCCAACCACTTGGCATCGATAAGAGTTTGCACTTTCTTTTTGAATGCCATACAGTCTTCAACGTTATGGCCAACAATTCCACAGTGATAATCACATCTTGCATTTGGATTATACCACTTTGGATATGGTGGTAACAGGGGTTTCAATGGGACACATGTAACCATGTGATTTTGGATCAGTATAGGGAGAAACTCTCAATAGCTGATTGGAAGGGGATCAAAAGGCATTTGGGTCTTATCCTGGGGTCGTTTCTTAGTCACACATGGCCTAGGAGTTGGGGCACTTGGTGGTGGCGCTAAGGTCCGAATCAGAGTGTTTACATGGAGATATGGCGGAACAGCATGGTAAGGGTATGGATTTGGACATGGGGCCTTTGGAGGTTGTACATAGCTCGAGGTTCCTATCCCAGATATTGGATAAGGTGATTGATAAGGAGAATAGTATGAACTGGCAGTTGGTGGTGATGGAGTGGGATTCTGGAATCTCGTAATGGTCATCCCAATGGACGATTGGACCATGGTAGGGTGGGGATACTGGTTTGGATCTAGAACAGTTTTCAGGTATGGTACAGGATCCGAGGTTTCTATCTTTGGTATCAGGCTCTCAGGTTTAATCATTTTCATGATTTTGTCCATAATTTCATCAAGATTGCAACCTTTGTGGTATTCACAAGTGCAGGATCCAGCAAGGATTGTATGTTCTGGACCTAATGGTTTTGGTTGATCCGAAGGCGATGCAGAGCCCTGAGAAAGTTCCTCTTTACTTTTACCCATATCCTCAACCATTTTCAGCAATTTGGCCAGCTGTTCCTTCACCTCTCGTATTTCATGTCTACATTCATCTTGGTTGCATTCCAAAGCACCCAATCGTTCCTCCGATTCATTCCTCATATCTTGAACCTCTTTCATGCAAATGAAAATGTCATGAGATTAAGAAAAATAATTCCATACTCTATTCCTATGTGCATGAATATACTGATGATTAATGCATGACCATATACAGAAAAATTATGATGACTATGTATGCTATGGATGCAATCTAATGACAACATGATGCATTTAAAAAATGAATAAATTGATGCACAGGTATATACCAATAATGACTATGTATGTATTCTACAATGAATGACCATGCATGCTATGATGTCAAAATGATACATGCAGAGAATAAATGAATTAATACAAAGGTAGGTACAAAGAATGACCATGTATATCACAAATTTATTCTACAATGAATAACCATGCATGTTAAGACTGTGACATGATGTCAAAATGATACAAATAAATTAACCAATGATTACACAAAATTGGTGGGACCTAAATCTTGATTATTCAAAAATCTCATTATGCAAGATTTGACTCCAAATTTATGATTTTTTGAAACATGTTTTTTCTATGAAAAACCAATCATATTATTTTCAAAAGAATTTCGGGGTAGTGGATCCTACTATGGTACAATGTCCAAATGTTCATGCAACACTACCGGTTTTATGAAATCATCAAATGAAATTATTATCACCATCCATTTATTGCAAAAACGAGATCAATAATACAACCAAAATGTACATGCTCTATTTACACATGCATGAAATGTGCAAAATGCAAAGATGCTTGAAAAAGGATTTATTTTTTTAAAACAGCTAATGAACATCTGCCCCAACAATATCTGCTTATTTAGGCATCACGATGCCTTCGAGACGGAGTATCACATTTATTACGGGCGATGTACGTACATCGTTGCCCGATCTACCACTCTTATTAGGAGTGTAAAATAGGTAATAAAAGGTTTAGAAATGTCCCTCCATGTGTTCCTATTTTCGGTATATCTAATGAAAATCCGGCATGGCTTCGCCTAGCTTCACTATATGAGGGTGAATCGGATCTAAAGGCCCCGAATTGCTCCTCACTGTCGCCGGTGAAGGCTAGTAAGGCACCCCGATAAAAGCGGGTTCAATTCGTTAGAGACTATTTCGCTAGCCCATGCGGATTGTTAATCACGAAGGCTTAGGTAATTTAGTACTCCGGAAGTGTTTCACTAGCCCATGCGGATTGTTAATCACGAAGGCTTAGTTACTTTGCTCCCACCTAAAAGGACGAAACCCAGGTATAGGATTCATGATATGCAAATGCACGTGTAGTGTAGTGTGTGTGGAGGAATAACAAACCTTTCACCACCTATTCTACAAACCTTATTCTAAATGTCCTAGCAATTAAAAGAACATTCACAAATAGTGTAACGCATTAACCAACAAGCAATTATGATATACAACCTTAAATAACTAGAGAACAATAAAAAATGCATGCACATGAGTATGGACATATTAAAACATTTTATTATTTTCAAAATTCTCCTTATTAGAAAAATGTGGGAATTAAAATTAAATACCAATTAAACCAACAAAACCGAGACTTTGATAACACATGACTAATTTTAGGCCTGACTCTCTAATAGTCCCCAGTGGAGTCGCCAAGCTGTCGCAACCTAAAAAATAACAAGTCTCATCGCAAGACTTTATTATTCGTTAAGCGTGACATTAAAAAAACCGAGGAAAAGTCGACTTAATTCCTCTAAAAAAATGAAGGTTTTGAAAATGCCCTTGAAAAAGACATAGAGTCGCCACCAATCTTTTTTAGCTAGGTGTGATCGGCCACCTATTAAAACCGGTTTTATAAAATATTTTAAAACTTAATTAAAACATTTTAAAAACCAATTTCAAGTCTGCGTTTTAAACCAGAGAAATCAAAGAAGCGGGTTCAGGAGTCGGTTACGTGTGGGGAAGGATTAGCACCCCCACAACGCCTGTATAAATCAGTACCTTATTAATCGTGTGTTATCTCAAGTCTCGGTAAAAAATCGGTTTTAAATTTAGTATTTCAAGTTAATTCCCAATTTAAAGAAAAATAATTCCATTTTTAATTGAAAATGATCCGGAATTTATAAATTCAAAATTTTCCTATATTCCCCAACAAACGTGGCAAAATATATAAATTTTTATTAATTTTGGAAAATTTTCTGAATCATTCTCTTTTTAAAGAAGATATTCCGTTATTAATAATAATTGATGATATCCTCCCCAGCAAACCCGGCAGAGAACTCATGAATTATTTTAACTCGAGAATAACTATATTTTATTGAAAACCATTATCTTTTTTTGAAAACATTTAAAAGAAATGAATATGTATATGCATGACATAAATAAAATGACATAGCAAAATCTAAATAATATAATGCAACCTAAATGACATGATATGATTTGAATGCCTTAGCATATTCTAAATGAAATGAAATATCCTAAGTTATATGATATATTCTAAATGAAATTAAATGACCTACGTAACATAATACATTCTATATGAAATGCAATATCCTAAGTCATATGATATAATCTAAATGAAATAAAATATTCTAGATAACATAATATATCCTAAATGAAATGAAATGACCTAGGTAATATAATATATTCTACATGAAATGCAATATCCTAAGTCATATGATATAATCTAAATGAAATAAAATATTCTAGATGACACAATATATCCTAAATGAAATGAAATGATTTAAATGACATGACAAATATGAATGATATGGAATATAATTTAAATGACATGGACTAAAATAATGCTATCATATAATATGCATAAAAATAATAATGCATGAACATAGTATATGCTAAATAAAAATAACTAAATAAAAGCATAGGATATCATGAAATATTCAAAACCATATAATAAACCATATAACATCAAAAAAAATAAATCAAAATAATAACAATATCATAGAAATTATTATAACAAGAATCACATATTATATAAAATGCATGAATATGAAAAATGCAATGCATGAAATGTATTTTTTTCCTTTAATTAAGGAAATCCGTATATCTAAAAAGATATCCGGCTACCTTAGGAAAATATGTCAAATTAAATATTCTAAAACCAAAATACTTTGTGATTGTTTGAAAACAATTTTGAAAAGCTTGAATTAAAAATAAAAACTGGGCTAAATCTTTTTTAAAAATAGCTCTAATTTCCTAAGTTTAAAAAATCCGTACTTGACTACCCTTAACCCGAGACTTGAAAAACCATTTTTAAAGTTTAAAAAGTCTTAGAAACTACCCTAAGTCAGTAACTAACCCTCCTAATAAGCCCACTCTAAGTAACTTAACGAAAACAGAAAAATGATTTTTCTTTAAATTCAATTCTGACTCTACTGTCCAGTTTTAAGCCATGATTTTTTATCCTATTTATAAAAATTCAAAAAATTCTGAAAAACATACTGGAGACTCAGGACATGTAAAACTACACGGAAAAAAATCGGCTTAATTTTCTGATTAAAGATGAAGTCCCAGACAAATCGGAAATGTACAAGTTCTGGGTGAAAAAAAAATTGTTTTGTCTGTAGACACCTAATTTTGTCCGGGCCTTTTAAAACCAATTTTCATTTGTCCCCCTCTCGGGTTTACTATTTTTGTAAAAGTCACGGTCGCGATTTTAGATTTTTAAAATGTTCTAAATTATATATATCCTTTTTAGCTTTAATTGTTCAAATATAATCGAACCGTAAAATTACCAATTTTAAAATTCAATTTAAACCCGAAGTGAAAAGATTAATCTTGAGTTTTATTATATTTTTAAAATAAAATTTTTAATTGAAAATATTTGAAAAAAATAAAAAAAAAAGGCTTGAAAAAATAAAGGAAGGGTGATTTGGACATTACACATTTTTAGGTTAAAAATTGGTTATAAAGGGCCCGGTTAAAGAAAAAGTAGGGGGGTCGATTTTGAGAAAAAAGAGAAAGGATTGGCGGCTGAAAAAAAAAAAGGGAGAGCCTAGTTTCATTTTTTTTTGAGGGAGCTAAGGGCTAAAAGAAAAAAGGAAAGAGCTTTGTTTTTTGATGGGGGTGGATTTTTTAGAAAAAGGGAATGGCGGTTAAAAGGAAAAAGAAAGAAAAGTCTAAGCAGGCTGCTGTTGCAAAGGTTTCTGAGGTTAGCTCACTTTTAGGTAGAGCTGGGACTGCTGGGTTTGGAAAGGCAGTGGAAGTTTTGGACACCCTTGGTAGTAACATGATGAATTTGAATCATCGGCAGGATTAGTCTCGGTCTCAGCTGCGACTTCTGAAGCGATGGATTTCGTGGCGGCATTTGAGAGAGAGTAGGGAACGAGGAGGCCGAATTTTGTCGGCAAGGGTTTCATGGACGCGTTGCAGAGGTCTAGGATCGCCTTTAAACTGCTGTTTGTGTACTTGCATTCACCGGAACACCCGGATTCGCCTGTATTCTGCGGAAGGACGTCGTGTTCCATGGCGCTGACAGCCTTTGTGAACGAGGGTTTCATGGACGCGTTGCAGAGTTGTTATGCCCGCTACGAACCAGAGGATCGCTCTTCTTCAACAGGTTGAGGGACCAAAATCTCCTGAAGAAATGCTCACATTACTACAGAAAGTGTTTGAAGAAAGTGCTCCTGTTCTTGTTGCTGCAAGACTAGATGCAGAAGAGAGAAGCAACAACATGCGGTTAAGGGAGGAGCAAGATGCTGCTTACAGAGCAGCACTTGAAGCAGATCAAGCTAGGGAACGCCAGAGGAGAGAGGAGCAAGAACGTCTGGAAAGGGAAGCTGCAGAAGCTGAGCAGAAACATAAGGAAGAAGAAGAGGCTCGTGAAAGAGCAGCACGTGAAGCAGCTGAAAAAGAAGCTGCCCGAGCTAGAATACGGCAAGAAAAAGCCTTGTCACTTGGTGATGAACCTGAGAAAGGACCAAATGTTACACAAGTTTTGATTTGAACAAGATTATCGATGTAAGCTTCAAGAAGAGGGAATCACTAGTCGCAAAAGAGGTTGACCTCAGAGCTCTTGCCAAGTATACTCAAGGCTTTAGTGGGGCTGATATTACAGAAATTTGTCAGCGTGCATGTAAATATGCCATCAGAGAAAACATTGAAAAGGATATTGAGAGAGAAAGGAGAAGAAAGAAGAACCCTGAAGCTATGGAGGAGGATGTGGAGGATGAAGTGGCAGAAATCAAGGCTGCTCATTTTGAGGAATCAATGAAGTTTGCTCGTAGGAGTGTGAGTGATGCAGACATCCGCAAATACCAAGCATTTGCTCAAACATTGCAGTATGGGACCGATAAGGATTTCTCTAATAGGTCGAGGTGAAGGATGTTAGATGGGACTCAGAACTAGGAGGACAGAACATGGAATTACGGCTAGTGGAATACTTTGCAGATGAGTTCAATAAACAAGTTGGAAATGGGGTTGATGTGAGGAAGTATCCCAAGGCAATGGCTAAGTTGAAGAAACAGGTTAAGCGTACAAAAGAAATTTTAAGTGCAAATACAGGGGCTCCAATATCTGTTGAATCTCTTTACGATGATCGGGACTTCAGGAGCACCATAACTCGGGAGAAGTTTGGAGAGTTCTGTGGGGACCTTTGGGATAAATCTCTTATACCTGTGAAAGAATTGCTTAAGTATTCAGGTTTGCAAGCTGATGATATATATGACGTGGAGTTGATTGGAGGTGCTACTAGAGTTCCAAAGTTGCAGGTTTCATGAACGTATCCGTCTCTGCAGTGGTTCAATGTTGGAAGCATGGCAAAGTTATATAGCAATGGAAATTGAATTAGGTCATATAAATGAAGCCAGGGCCATATATAAGAGATGCTACAGCAAAAAAAAATTTAGTGGAACAGGTTCAGAGGAAATCAATGCAATCTTCGGGGAGAAAAGAAAAAGAGGATTTTGTATGGGAAAATAGGAAACGGTTTTTGCAAAGGGGACAAGCACACGGTAATATTCTTTCATTTTATTTTTATATATATTATATGTTTATTGTGCTTGCTTTGGACATAGTATATTACGGTGTATGTTTCGTGTTTGATAATTTACTTTTATACGACTAATGTTGCTTGCCTTGGACATAGTCTATTGTGGTGCATGCCTTAATCTCATTTTGCATATTCATAACATTTTAATAAATAAGGCAATATTCTCGAGTTCAATAATTCATGGTTTTCTCTGCTGGGTCTGCCGGAGAGGTTATCATTAATTATTAACGAAGGAATACCCTTTTCTAAATTAAAATGATTTGAATTTTTTTTTGAAATAAATAAAACTTTCTATGTTTTGTCGGGTCTGCCGAGGCACATGAAAAGATTTTGGTATTAAAAAACTCCGAGTCATTTTAAGCCATTTCACATGCCATATCATCTTATGTCATCCCTATGCCATGCCATCTTGCTTGTCATGTCGATTTCATTCACATGCCATGTCATCTTATGCCATGTCACATGCCATGTCATTTTATGTCATCCATTATGCCATGTTATCTTGTTTGCCATGTCGATTTCATTCACATGCCATGTCACTTTATGAATGCCATGCATTTTTTTCATGACATTTAGGTTTAAATCCATGCATTTCATGCATTATGTTTGCTACATTGTTTCATGCATTTCATGTTCATGACACTTAAATAATGACTTGAGCCAATTAATGGTTCAAAGTCATGCTCTCTTGAGCACACTTGTGGAAAATTAAGTTTGTCAAATTGATTATTCTACCTTTGTGATTTTTTTTACTTAGCCAATTTTTATCTAACTTTCAAAAAGTCCTAGATACTGTTTGCAAATCATTTTATGAGTTTCAAATATTTTTACTTTGGTTTTTAAATGATTTTATCAAAAGCAAAAATGTGTTGGAAAAGCAGTTTTTTTTCTCCTCCAAAAACTCGTACTTCTCTGATTTTTCTGGGAGTTCATCTTTGATCAGAAAATTAAGCCGATTTTTTCTCGTGTAGTTTTACATATCCTGAGTCTCCAATATGTTTTTCAGAATTTTTGGAATTTTTAAAAATAGGGTAAAAAATTGTGGATTGAAATTGGACAGTGGAGTCAGAATTGAATTTAAAGAAAAACCATTTTTCTGTTTTGGTTAATTTACTTAGAGTGGGCTGATTAGGAGGGTTAGCTACTGACTTAGGGTAGTTTCTAAGCCTTTTAAAACTCTAAAAATGATTTTTCAAGTCTCGGGTTAAGGGTAGTCAAGTCCGAATTTTTTTAAACTTAGGAAATTAGAGCCATTTAAAAAAAATTTAGCCCAGTTTTTATTTTTAATTCAAGCTTCTTAAAATTGTTTTCAAACAATCACAAAGTATTTTGGTTTTAGAATATTTAATTTGACATATTTTCCTAAGGTAGTCGGATATCTTTTTAGATATACGGATTTCCTTAATTAAAGGAAAAAATACATTTCATGCATTGCATTTTTATATTCATGCATTTTTATATAATATGTGATTCTTGTTATAATAATTTCTATGATATTGTTATTTTGATTTATATTTTTGATGTTATATGGTTCATTATATGATTTGAAATATTTAATGATATCCTATGCTTTTATTTAGTTTTTTTTTTTTTTTTGGTCATATTATTTAGCATATACTATGTTCATGCATTATTATTTCCAATTTTATTTTCATGCATATTATATGGTAGCATTATTTCATATTCCATCTCATTTAATTTATATGCCATATCATTCATGTTTGCCATGTCATTTAGGTTATTTCATTTCATATAGAATATGTTATGTTACTTAGGTTATTTTATTTTATTTAGAATATATCATATGAATTAGGATATTGCATCTCATATAGAATATACTATGTTACCTAGGTCATTTCATTTTATTTATAATATGTCATATAACTTAGGATGTTGTATTTCATTTAGAATATGCTAAGGCATTTATTTCATTTCATTTAGAATATGCTAAGGCATTTACATTATATCATATCATTTAGGAAGCATTATATTATTTAGATTTTGCCATGTCACTTTATTTATGTCATGCATATGCATATTCATATCTTTTAAAATGTTTTCAAAAGAATAATGATTTTTCAATAAAAAAAATAAAGATATTTCCGAGTTAAAATAATTCATGAGTTCTCTACCGGGTTTGCTGGAGGGAATATCATCAATTATCATTAATAAAGGAATATCTTTCTTTCAAAAAGGAGAATGATTCGGAAAGTTTTCCAAAACTAATAAAAATTTCTATATTTTGCCACGTTTGTTGGGGGATATAGGAAGATTTTGAATTTATAAATTCCGGATCATTTTCAATAAAAAACGGAATTATTTTTCTTTAAATTGGGAATTAACTTGAAATACTAAATTTAAAACCGATTTTTTACCGAGACTTGAGATAACACACGATTAATAAGGTACCAATTTATACGGGCGTTGTGGGGGTGCTAATCCTTCCCCGCACGTAACCGACTCCCGAACCCGTTTCTTTGATTTCTATGGTTTAAAACGCAGACTTGAAATTGGTTTTTTAAAATGTTTTAATTAATTTTTAAAATATTTTATAAAACCGGTTTTAATAGGTGGCCGATCACACCTAGCTAAAAAAGATTGGTGGCGACTCCATGTCTTTTTTAAGGTCATTTTCAAAACCTTCATTTTTCTAGAGGAATTAAGTCGACTTTTCCTCGGTTTTTTTTAATGTCACGCTTAACGAATAATAAAGTCTTGCGATGAGACTCGTTTATTTTTTAGGTTGCGACATTGTCAAAACACATTTTTTCCTTTGATAAAATCATTTAAAAATCAAAGTAAAAAAACTTAAGACTCATAAAATGACTCACAAACAGTAGCTAGGACTTTTTGAAAGTTAGATAAAAATTGGCTAAGTAAAAAAAAAATCACAATGGTAGAATAATCAATTTGACAATCTTTTAATTTTCCACAAGTATGCTCAAGAGAGCATGACTTTAAACCATTAATTGGCTCAAGTCATTATTCAAGTGGCATGAACATGAAATGCATGAAAAATTACAGCAAACATAGTGCATGAAATGCATGAGCTTAAACCTAAATGTCATGAAAAAATGCATGGCATTCATAAAGTGACCTAGACCTAAATGAACTTGCATGGCATTTAATGCAACCTAGACCTAAAATGCATGAACATTCATGGCAAATAAACCAAACCTAATAACTAAAATATGCATGGCATTTTCACAAACATAAAGCATGCTTAAACCAAAAACTCAACCAAATATCATGCAATTGCTAACCTATCAACTAACATAGGAAAAATGCACATACAATGCAAAGATTCCAAGAGTGGCCGAATGGAATAATGTAACTAGAAAACATGGCATTTTCACAAACACTTGGTATACTAGCATGCAAAACTAAATCAAATGTCATGCAAATGCAAAAACCTACCAACTAACATGGCAAAAATGCAACACACAATGCAAAACACATGGAGTAGCCAAATGGCGTCAAGCTCCAACAAGCATGGCATTTTCACAAACACTTGATTTACTAACATGCTCAACTAAAATATAAAACTCAAATCATGCAAAAACCACACAAACATTTTCACAAACACTTAATATACTAAATCTAAAACATGCTCAACTAAAATATAAAACTCAAATCATGCAAAAACCACACAAGCATTTTCACAAACACTTAATATACTAAATCTAAAACACTAACAAATTTAAACATTATGAAAACAGAAAATTAAAAATGCAAAAACATGATATTTAAAACATAAATGGCAACAAACAAAGCAACCAAATTAAAATATAACTCAAATATATGAAGTGAAATAAAATTTAAAACATTAAGATCAAAGAAAATAACATCAACAACATGATAAAATAAACCAAAATAGCAACTTAAACAAAAACTGTAGGCCATTCGGCCAAGGTGAGAATATTGTAAAAAAAAAATTGTAAAATAATATATTTAAGAAAGAGATGAAGGAAGAACTTAAGAACAACAATAAAAAACATTTATTTAAAAAGGAAACTCACCAAATAGTAATCAAAATAGCAAAAACAAGAATGGAAAATCAAGAAAGTGCAAGAGTTGGTGCTCAAGAGCAACCTCAAGAAGCTATATTTCAAGCTTTATCTCTTCAAACTTTCCTTTCTTTTCTAAACTTTTTCTTTTTGCTTTCAACCAAAGAGAGAAAAACCAAGTAAAAACCAAGAGAACTCAGCAAAAATAAAGTGTGAAAATAAAAATTCTGAACCTCTATGTGATGGCAGAATTTTACCTCTCTCCTCCCCTAGGATGTTGTCATTTTGATTCCAACCAACTTCCATCCAAGGCTAGTGATTCAAGGTGAAAAATTATGAAATTACCACCATTAGATTAGCATATCAGCTGTCCCAAATTACAGTTGTTCAAGAATAATGTTGACACACTCTCTTGGCCTATGTGGCTTAATCACCATGGCTTGATCAAAGAGAATCTCTAACTAACTCTTAATTCTTGGCCATTTGATTGAAAAATCAGAAGCTTCCTCCTTCCTTTGGGCCTTGGCAGGCCAGCACTTTTCTTTTCCAGCCCAAGTTTGATTTTTTGAAAGGCCCAAAGAAGCCCTTTTCGATTGCTTGGGTGAAATGATCGTTTTGCCCCTCAGATGCAAATAAATATCAAACGGAGTCCAAATTCAAATTTTATTTTTTAATACTTCCAAAATAATAAAACATTGAGTTCTGGAAGTTTTCAAAATTTTTCGAGTCCGTTTACTATTTATTTGGATTTTTTCTTCCAAAAATGCCCTTTCATGCCCCCACATTTTACCATTTTTTAAACGAGCTCCAAATCAAGATTTTTCTTCACCAATATCTTCCAAATAATTTAAAAGTGTGATCTGGAAGTTTTCATAATTTTTGGAGCTCATTTGGTATTTTTTTCGGGATTTATCGGCTTGAATTACTGCATGTGAGGCCCGGGATTTAGCCATTTTGCAAACGAAATCCGAATCAAAATTTTCTTTTGCCAATATCTTCCAAATAATTTAAAAATTATATTTGCAAAATTTCAGAATTTTTGGAGTCCATTTGCTATTTTTTCGGGATTATCTTCTTGAATTACTGCATAGGAGGCCCGAGATTTGGCCATTTTGCAAACGAAGTCCGAATCAAGATTTTCTTTCGCCAATCTCTTCCAAATAATTTAAAAATGAGATTTTCAAAATTTCAAAATATTTGGAGTTCATTTGCTATTTTTCCGGGATTTTTCTTTTTGAATTATTACATAAGAGACCCGGGATTTGGCCATTTTGCAAACGAACTCCGAATTAAGATTTTCTTTCGCCAATATCTTCCAAATAATTTAAAAATGAGATTTGCAAAATTTCAGAAGATTTGGAGTTCATTTGCTATTTTTCCCAAATTTTCCAATTTTGCCCTTTTGCCTCCGAAACCCGGTTTTGCTCAAAACAAGTCCGATTTTCAGATTTTCTTCAAGATGAGCCTTGGGCTATCCCTTTTTAATCATTCCTCATCCATTGGGGGCTTTGGTCTTACCAAGTCGGGCCATTTCTGTGATTCTTCCCGATTTCACCGAAATTCACTAAAAACCCTAATTCTCGATTTTTTCTCGGATTGACTTTTCTTTCGGTTTTTTTTGCAAGTGGCTTCTCCATTACCCGTAGTTAGTGCTTATCTTTCATTTGGAACCTTCAATTTCGACCAATTCGACCATTTAAGCACTTTTTCCCAAATTTCTCGGATTAGGGTTTTTTTTTCTACTGAATCTCCAAATCCCAACTTCTGAACTCCATATCTTTCGATGTAGACCTCGGATTATCAAAATTCTTTTGCCATTTTTCAATTGAGCTTAAAATCTTGATTTTGAAAGTGGGTTGATTTTTTCAGTAGTTGACTTTTTGGGGTTGACTTTTTTCAAGTTTGACTTTTTATGCTCGCCCCCTTAATTTAAGTCTCGGAGTACCACCTGCAGGATGACAAAGTCTTTTTACACTCAGAAACATCAATTTAGGAAGAAAACATACCTATTTTAGTGGTCCGAACAAAATTAGGTGTCTACAACTAATATTTGTTCATTCATTCATTCATTCATTTTTTATAAAATAAAATAAGAACTGTGTCAATAATTTCTAATCAATGGTTTTTAAAACTAAAGGTACAATTGGTCGCACTCAGAAAGAATCAGACTTTCGACACCCTTACAATGCTCGATCTCAAGCAAAAGCTATGGAGAACGATCAGCTGGCTAGAATTGAAATGATGGAAACAATTCAGAAAGAACTGCAGGAACAGTTAACTAAGTCTCAAGAGGAGACACGAGAACAAATGACTAAACTCATGGAAATGATAAGTACCATGATGAGGCATAAGTGGCCAGGAAAAAATTCAGTTATCAGAATGGGGGCAATGAACCAGGAAGATCGACCAAAAGTGGTACAAAAAAATGGCCAGACATCCCAACCTTTGGGAAATGAATTCCAACTGGGGCAGCATCCTATATTTACATCCAACCAACAGTGGAAGCACAAAATTTCGGTCCTAAAAGGAGTAATATCGGAGTTGATCCAATTGAGGTCAAAGTTCCAGACTTTGAAGAAATGACAGAAAAGGAAAGGGCAAAAATGACTGAATTGAAGAGGGTTGAAACTGCTGAATCCCAGAAGAAATATCAGCTACTGGAGGAAAGGTTAAGGGCAGTTGAAGGGGCAGAGTTATTTGGCAGTCTTGATGCCAAAGAGATGAGCTTAGTACACGATCTAGTAATCCCCCCAAAGTTCAAAGTACCAGACTTTGAAAAGTATAATGGGACCACCAACCCATCAACTCATCTGACCATGTACTGCAGAAGGATGACGGGGCATGATGATAATGAGAAATTGCTTATTCATTGCTTCCAAGATAGCTTAACAGGGTCAGCCACCCAATGGTACAATCAACTGAGTCGTACCAAGATTCGTTCATGGATGGATTTGGCCAAGGCTTTCATGGAATATTATAAGCATGTGTCTGACGTGGTACCTGATAGGCTGTCGTTACAGAATATGGAAAAGAGATCCAATGAGAGCTTCAAAGAATACTCGCAGAGGTGGAGGGATTTGGCCACACAAGTGCAACCCCCTTTAACCAACAAGGAAACCACAGTGCTTTTCATCAACACCTTGAAAGCACCTTATTATGACAAATTGGTGGGAAGCGCCACCAAGGACTTTGCAGATATGGTAATATCTGGGGAGATGATAGAGTCCACTATTAAGAACGAAAACATAGACGGGGGTGAGTCTGCTACCCCAAAGAGAGTTTTTCCTGCAAAGAAGAAGGAGGAAACACATGCAGTAAGTTTCAGCCAATACCCCTATACACCTCCTACACCATACACACCACCAAGGCCTTGTACTCCTACCACATCTTATGCACCTCCGACACTTTACACACATTTCCTGGGGTATAATCCTTACTACCCCAATGTGAACCACCTTACCCAAAATCCATTCCCCTATACCAATATACCGCAACAGCCGTTCCCGACTGGTATATCCCCACAAATAACCCTTCATCAAAATACTATACCAAACACTTAAGGTCCCACGCGCAATGACCAACGTTCACCAAGGAACGATCAAAAACCCCAATTTGATCCGATTCCTACCACCTATGGTGAGCTATATCCTAAACTATTGCAGGGCCAACTTGTCGCACCCGTGTACCTCAAACCTCTGACACCTCCATATCCAAGGTGGTACAATGCAAACACTAATTACGCATACCATGAAGGAATTCAAAGACATTCGACTGAAGATTGTCTGGCTTTTAAAAAGAAAGTCCAAAGCCTGATCAATGCCGGAGTTGTGAAGTTTGGGTCAAAAAATGGGCCAAATGTAGCAGGAAACCCATTGCCCAATCATGCTGGGAATCGAGTAAATGCAGTATTAACGGGGGAAGCCAGAAGGTTAAAAAGAGACATCAGGAAAGTCAAAACTCCGATGTTGACAGTATGGGTTGAGATGGTCAAGACAGAAATGGTGGAAGATGCAGACAGTCTAAAAATGGTGGCAAAGAAGGTGCAGAATTGGTGCCCGTTCCATAAGTGTGAAGGTCATCTCATACAGGACTGTGGAGACTTTCTGGTTAAAGTCCAAAAGATGATGGATAATGGGGAAGCCCAGTTCTATGAAGAGACAAAGGAGGAAATAAACGTTATTGATAATACAGCTGGCTACGGGATAGGGAGACCCTTGATTACCTATTATGATGAACCGGAGGAGAAAGTTATGCTAGTCATTGAGGAAAATGCACCCAAGTTAATCATTGATTTGCATGTTTCCTTTTCATACAAGGAAAACAAAGCTGCACCATGGAAATACGACTGCAGCATGGTTATGCTTGGGTCTTCGAGTCAGCAAGATATCATAGGCATGGAGCATTTAACCCGAAGCGGAAGGTGTTATGCTCATGAGGCTATTGAACAGGGGTTAACAGGGAAAGACAAAAGAGCAGACAAAGGGAAAAAAGTAGTTGAACCAATCCATATTGAGATGGATTTGTCAAAAAAAAAACAGAGAGGGGATCAGCCCCGGTTAACAGAATAAAAGAACCGGTAAATGAGAAGGCAGCCTGAGAGTTCTTAAAATTCATAAAGCATAGTGAGTATAGCATGGTTGAACAATTGCAACGTCAACCAGCTAGAATTTCAATCTTATCTTTGCTTTTGAGTTCAGAGCCACACAGAAATGCCCTGTTAAGAGTGTTGAATCAGGTATACGTGGCTAATAACATATCAATAGAAAAGTTGGACAGGCTGGTGGGAAACATCGCAGCAGATGACTATATATTTTTCAGCTATGAGGATATACCACCCAATGGTATTGGGTCAACGAAAGCTCTCTATATAACTACCACTTGTAAGGGGCACATATTACCAAGAGTCCTTTTGGACAATTGTTCTTCATTAATGTGATGCCTTTGGCAACCCTATCCAAGTTGCTAGTGGATATATCTTATATGCTTCCGAGTTGTACAGTGGTTAGGACTTTTGATGGAACAAGGAGAGAGGTTATGGGAACTAATGAAGTTCTTTTAGAGATAGGCCCATGCACTTATACGGTGAACTTCCAGGTCATGGATATTAATTCATCTTATAATTGCTTGTTGGGAAGGCCATGGATACATTCAACTGGGGCTGTACCTTCGTCTCTCCACCAAAAACTAAAATTTGTGATGGAGGGCCGTTTGACCACTGTATCAGGAGAAGAAGACATAATAGCCTTCGCATCTACTGAATCTCCTTATGTCAAGCCCAATGAAGATGTCGTAGAATGTTCTTTTCGGTCTTTGGAATTCGTAAATGCAATTTTCGTCGCTGAAGCATGAAAAATTCCGAAACCAAGGTTGTCCAAGAACACAAGACTGGGAGTAAGAACCAAGTGGGAAAAGGCTGTAAGGCTGGAAAAGGTTTGGGGAAATATCTTAAAGGGATGGCTCGAGCAGTGGAAGCAGTGGGAAAGAAAGATCGATTTGGCTTATGGTATCTTTCGAAGGCCCATGAGAAGAGGAAACAGGTTGAAAGGAACAGACAAAGGAGAATGGCCCGTCTCACGGGTATGGATATTGAATGAGAACCCATGACTTTCCCACCAATTCGTCATAGCTTTCGCTCTGCTGGTTTTCTATTCGGGGGAAAGAATTCAGAAGATGTGCTTGTGATGATCGAGCAAGCTTTTGAAAAATTCCATGTGAATAAAGAGGGGTAGATTCAGGATATGGTGATTTGCATGACCGAGAAAGAAGGGATGAAAAGTGGCAGTGCGAACTGGATGGTGCGACCTTGTCCACCAGGATATAGACTAACCAATTGGAGTACAACTGAGTTGCCCATAGATTTTAAGTCTATTCCAACGTAATACTTTTGAAAAAGCAATCTTAATAATCTTTACCCAGAGATATTAAGAGTTTTTTTGCTGTAATGGGCTTTTTGATTAAACATTTTCATTCAATAAATAACAAGCACAATGCATTTTATCCATATTAATGTGTCCATATTCTTTCATTTTTGTTATTTATTTTGTTTTCATTATATATTTTCCTATATTGTTTCTTCTCCACCTATTTACAGGTGTGCGGATACGAAATATGAGAACCTTCCTGTTAGCAATTCTAAAATTGATTTTGAAAGACCTATTTGCACAGTTGATTTTGAGGCTAACGAAGATACTGAGGATTATGGTCTACCTCCGGATCTATTAAGGAAAATAGAACTGTTACCATATCTATTTTAGGACTTTCTATCATTTAGGACTTTTCTATTCCCATTAGCTGTCTATATATTTTACCATATGTATAAGCTGAATAATAGGGATTAATTCCCATGTATATAGGCTAAACATTAGGGTTAATTCCCATGTATATAGGCTGAACATTAGGGATTAGATACCAGGTATTTAGGCACAATGATAGGGATTACAGTGTAGAGTAATTGATGAGCTTTCTATGTATAGAATACAGAGATTAATAAGAAGGGAAGGGGGGCTGACAGTCAGCATACTTTTCCAAAACCTCTCTTGGCATTTTCTGTTTCTGTTTCGGTTCTCTTGGCATTTTCTGTTTCTGTTTCAGTTCTCTTGGCATATTCTGTTTCTGTTTTGGTTCTAACACTCTTGGCATATTCTGTTTCTGTTTTGGTTCTAACATGGTATCAAGAGCAGGTTCGATTTTTTCTTGGGTTTCTGTTCTTCTATTCAGTTTCAACAGTGGGCATTTTTTTTCTTGGGTTTCTGTTCTTCTGATTAGTTTCGGTCAGTGGGCAATTTTTTTTCTTGGGTTTCTGTCGGCATCAACAGTGGGTGTTGGTTCGATTTTTTTTCTATTTAGTTTCGGTCTGTGGGTACTCTTCTGGTGGTGGTTTTTGTTAAACTTTTCTGGTGGGATATTTTTTTCTGCATCTTGGTTGCATCATGTCATCGGATAAGTTGGAATCCTTTCCTATTAGATTTACTGGCAAAAATTATTCTGCTTGGGAGTTTCAATTTCAATTATTTGTGAAAGGAAAAGAATTGTGGGGTCATATTGATGGGAGTGCTCCCGTACCTCAAGATGTGGAGGCTTTGTCTAAGTGGAAAATTAAGGATGCTAGGGTTATGACTTGGATCCTTAGCTCGGTTGAGCCTCATCTTGTTCTCAACCTGAAACCTTATAAAACCGCTGCTACTATATGGAATTATCTCAACACAGTTTACAATCAAGACAACTCCGCTAGGAGATTTCAACTGGAATATGAGATGGCTAATTTCACACAAGGAAGTCTCTCAATTGAGGAATATTTTTCTGGTTTTCAAACCCTTTGGGCTGATTATTCGGATATTGTTTATGCTAATGTTCCTGCTGCAGCTCTCTCTGCTATCCAGGCCGTGCATGCAACTAGCAAGCGCGATCAATTCTTGATGAAGCTATGACCTGATTTTGAAATTGCTCGGTCTAATCTGATGAATCGTCATCCTGTACCATCTTTGGATGCCTGTTTGAGTGAACTTCTTCGAGAGGAGCAGCGTTTGGTAACTAACGCTGCCATGGAACATCGGGCTAATGTTAGTGCACCTGTCTCTATGGCTTATGCAGCACAGGGAAGGAATAAGGGTAGAGATATGCGTGTTGTCCAGTGCTTTAGTTGTAAAGCTTTTGGTTATATTGCTCGGGATTGTCCCAAGAAGTTCTGTAACTACTGCAAGAAACAGGGTCATATCATCTCTGCTTGTCCCATTCGCCCTGAACGGAAGCAGGGTACTGCCTATCATGCCTCCACTGGTGCTTCTTGTTCTACTGCATTGCCTGCTGCCTCGCCAGTTGTTCCTATTCCTTCTTCTACAGCCTTAGAAAACCCGAACACACTCACTCCTGAAATGGTACAACAGATGATCATTTCTGCTTTTTCTACTTTTGGACTCTCAGGTAATCATAAAGTTTCTTCTAAGCCATGGTATTTTGACTCTGGTGCCTCTAACCATATGACCAATACTGTTGTCCCTCTTTCCAATGTAAGAAATTACGATGGAAATCTGACAATTAACACCGCTGATGGCAGTTCTCTACCTATCAGTGCTGTTGGTGATCTTTTCTCTTCCTTAACTGATGTTTTTGTGTCTCCTGCCCTCTCCACAAATCTTATTTCTGTTGGTCAATTGGTTGATAATAATTGTAATATCCATTTCTCTCGTTCTGGTTGTGTTGTGCAGGGTCAAGTGTCAGGGAAGATGATCGCGAAGGGGCCTAAAGTGGGCCGACTCTTTCCTCTTAATGTTTCTCCTTCCACTATTATCCCTAGTTTTCCTTTACTTTCATTTGCATGTAATGTTGTTGGTTCTAGAAATAATATGTGGCATAGACGTCTAGGTCACCCAAACTCTGATGTACTTCGTACTTTGTCACATTCAGGATTATTGGGAAATAAAGCATGTTCTTCTCTTGATCTTTCTTTTGATTGTACATCATGCAAACTTGGCAAAAGTAAAGTTCTACCCTTTCCTCATCATGCATCTCGTGCATCACAATATTTTGATGTTATTCATAGTGATGTTTGGGGGATTGCACCTATTGTTTCTCATGCGCATTACAAGTATTTTGTTACCTTCATTGATGATTTTAGTCGGTTTACTTGGGTTTACTTCCTTCGGGCTAAGGCCGAAGTTTTTTTAGTCTTTAAGCGCTTTCTTGCACTTCTTGAAACTCAATTTTCTACCAGCATCAAAGTATTACGCTCTGATTCGGGCGGTGAATACATGTCTAATGAGTTTCAGAATTTTCTTCAAAGCAAAGGGATCTTCTCTCAGCGTTCTTGTCCTTCGACACCACAACAAAACGGTGTTGCTGAGAGGAAAAATCGACACCTCCTTGATGTGGTAAGAACTATTTTACTTGAATCATCTGTTCCTCCTCGTTTTTGGTGTGAAACACTTTCTACTACTGTTCATTTGATCAATCGCTTACCCTTTCCTACGTTAAATCATGTTTCTCCTTTCTTTAAGTTGTTTGGTCATTCTCCTTCCTATTCTGATCTACGTACCTTTGGTTGTGTTTGTTTTGTGCATCTCCCTACTCATGAACGTCATAAACTTACTGCTCAGTCTGTTAAGTGTGTTTTTCTTGGTTATGCTATCTCTCAAAAGGGATATGTTTGTTATGATCCTCAGGCTCGTCGTATAAGAGTTTCTAGGAATGTGATTTTCTTTGAAAATCAATATTTTTTTCCATCTCATGTTGAGCTGCCATCTGCATCTTTATCTCTTCTGCCTAGTTTTTATTATTCCCCAACACTTGTAGAAAGGTTTAAACCTGGTTTTGTATATGGACGACGTAGAAGACATGAGTTTGGTTCCACTTCCTCTGTGCCTCCTTCCGATCTTGCTTCGGCACCTGATCCTGCTCCTGCTTCCACCACTCTTCGTCGGTCTACTCGTCTTTCTCGACCCCCTGATCGGTATGGTTTCTTCTCTCCTGTTTCTCTTGTCACTACTTTATCTACTATTTCCATTCCCTCTTGCTACAAACAGGCCATGGAACATGAGTGTTGGCAAAATGCAATGCAAGTAGAACTTCAAGCACTTGAGGAGAATCACACTTGGGATATTGTTCCTTGTCCTCCTACAGTCAAACCTATTGGGAGTAAATGGGTTTTCTCTGTAAAACTTCGTTCTGATGGCTCTTTGGACAGGTACAAAGCTCGCCTTGTAGCTCTCGGTAACAAACAGAAATATGGGATTGATTATGAGGAGACATTTGCTCCTGTTGCCAAAATGACCACGGTTCGAACCATCTTAGCTGTTGCCGCTTGACAGTCGTGGCAACTGCATCAAATGGATGTGAAGAATGCCTTTCTTCATGGTGATCTCCAGGAAGAGATTTTCATGAAGCTTCCCTCTGGTATGACTACTTCTTCTCCTCATGATGTCTGTAAGCTAAGGCGATCTTTGTATGGGCTCAAGCAAGCACCCCGGGCTTGGTTTGAGAAGTTTCGCAGTACACTTATTTCCTTCAGTTTTACACAAAGTCAGTATGATTCTTCTTTCTTCTTCCATACGTCTGCATCGGGTATAGTCCTTCTCTTGGTTTATGTGGATGATATTATTATTACTGGTACTGACGGCAGTTTGATTACTAAGCTTCAGCAGATGTTACATGCCACTTTTCATATGAAAGATCTTGGCCAGCTTACATACTTCTTAGGATTAGAAGTTCATCATCGGGCCAATGGTATTTTTGTAAACCAGCATAAGTATATTCAAGATCTTATCACTTTAGCTGGTTTGGAGGACACTTCTTCTGTTGATACTCCTATGGAGGTAAATGTCAAATACAGGAAAGATGAAGGGAATCTTCTCGATGATCCTACTCTCTATCGGCGCCTGGTTGGGAGTCTTATCTACTTGACCACTACGCGACCTGATATCTCCTATGCTGTTCATCAGGTCAGTCAGTTTATGTCTTCTCCTCGGCATCTACATCTTGCTGCAGTTTGACGCATCATTCGCTATCTTCGAGGTTCACCTACTCGTGGGTTGTTCTTCCCTACTGGCTTCTCTCTTCAGCTTATTGCCTATAATGATGCTGATTGGGCTGGGTGTCCAGATACACGTCGATCTACTACGGGATGGTGTATGTTTTTAGGTGATGCCTTAATTTCTTGGAGGTGTAAGAAACAAGATCGTGTTTCTAAATCATCTACTGAAGCCGAGTATCGTGCAATGTCTACTGCTTGTTCTGAAATTGTATGGTTACGCGGTCTTCTTGAAGAGCTTGGGTTTCCTCAGACTACTTCTACTCCTCTACATGCTGATAACACTAGTGCTATTCAGATTGCCACCAATCCTGTTTTCCATGAACGCACCAAGCACATTGAAGTTGATTGTCATTCTATTCGAGATACCTTGGAAAGTTGGGTGATATCTCTTCCTCATATCTCTTCTGATCTCCAAGTAGCTGATGTCTTCACCAAAGCTATGACTCGACAGCGGCATCAATTTGAGGGGGGATGTTACCATATCTATTTTAGGACTTTCTATCATTTAGGACTTTTCTATTCACATTAGCTGTCTATATATTTTACCATATGTATAAGCTGAATAATAGGGATTAATTCCCATGTATATAGGCTGAACATTAGGGTTAATTCCCATGTATATAGGCTGAACATTAGGGATTAGATACCAGGTATTTAGGCACAATGATAGGGATTACAGTGTAGAGTAATTGATGAGCTTTCCATGTATAGAATACAGAGATTAATAAGAAGGGAAGGGGGGGCTAACAGTCAGCATACTTTTCCAAAACCTCTCTTGGCATTTTCTGTTTCTGTTTTGGTTCTCTTGGCATTTTCTGTTTCTGTTTCTGTTTCAGTTCTCTTGGCATATTCTGTTTCTGTTTTGGTTCTAACACTCTTGGCATATTCTGTTTCTGTTTTGGTTCTAACAAGAACAAGAGGAGAAACAAGTACTTCCTCATAAGGAATTATTGGAAACAACAAATTTGGGAAATGGTGAAGAGATAAAGGAAGTCAAAATCGGAACTTCATTGTCATCATCAATAAAGGGTGAATTGATAGCCTTGCTCCAGAAATATGTGGATGTATTTGCATGGTCTTACCAAGACATGCCAGGGTTGGATCCGGATATTGTTGTTCATAAGCTCCCTTTAAGGCCAGAATGCAAGCCAATTCAGCAAAAGTTGAGAAGAATAAGGCCAGACATGCTGTTAAAGATAAAAAAGGACGTGAAAAAACAATTTGATGCTGGGTTCTTAGAGGTGGCAAAATATCCAAAATGGGTGGCAAATATTGTTCCAGTACCAAAAAAGGATGGCAAGGTGCGGATATGCGTTGATTACCGAGATTTGAACAAGGCCAACCCTAAAGAAAATTTCCTTTTGCCCATATTGATACTCTGGTGGACAATACGACGAAAAATTCTTTATTTTCTTTCATGGACGAATTCTCAGGATACAATCAGATCAAGATGGCGCTCGAAGACATTGAGAAAACCACATTTGTTACAATGTGGGGAACCTTCTGCTACAAAGTAATGCCATTTGGGTTGAAGAATGCTGGGGCAACATGCCAAAGAGCCATGGTGACCTTGTTTCATGATATGATGCATAAGGGAATTGAGGTCTATGTTGATGATATGATCGCTAAGTCACAAGGAGAAAATGAGCATATTACGAATCTTAAGAAGCTCTTTGAATGACTAAGGAAGTTTAGACTCAAGCTAAATCCGGCAAAATGCACGTTTGGAGTCACCTCGGGGAAATTGCTGGGTTTTGTCATTAGCAAAAGAGGAATTGAGATTGACCCGGATAAAGTGAAGGCTATTCAGAATTTGCCACCACCTCGCACTCAAAAAGAAGTAAGAGGCTTTCTGGGGAGATTGAATTACATTGCTCGATTTATTTCACAGTTAACCAACAAATGTGATCCAATATTTAAGTTACTTCGAAAACGTGACCCAGGAGAATGGGAAGAAGGTTGTCAGATTGCATTTGAAAAGGTTAAACATTATCTATCCAACCCACCAGTACTAATGCCACATGTTCTGGATAAACCAATGATACTGTATTTATCAGTATTTAAGAGATCCATGGGTTGTGTTTTGGGGCAACTTGAAGAAACTGGAAAGAAAGGACAGGCAGTTTACTACCTCAGCAAGAAGTTCACAGATTATGAATTGAAATATTCATCAGTAGAAAAGTTGTGTTGTGCCTTAGCTTGGACCTCTCGAAGAGCCAGACAGTACATGTTGTACCACACAACGTGGTTGATTGCCAAGCTGGATCCAGTCAAGTACATGTTGGAAGCACCTTCTTTGTCAGGAAGGACGGCAAGATGGCAGGTTTTATTGTCAGAGTACGACATTGTATATGTAAGTCAAAAAGTTATCAAGGGCAGTGCAGTAGCTGAATTCTTAGCAAGTCGGGCAGTGAAAGATTATAAGCCATTGAACTTTGACTTCCCGGATGAAGATTTGATGTATGTGTCGCAAGCAGACGAGATTCCCTTGAAAAAGAAAGTATGAAAAATGTACTTTGATGGCGCATCTAATGCCATGGGGCATGAAATCGGTGCAGTGCTTATATCCCCAGAAGAAGATTATTATCCTTTCACTGCTAGATTGGATTTTGATTGTACAAACAATACTATCGAGTATGAAGCATGTACTATGGGCCTTCGTGCTGCAGTGGACAGAAAGATCAAAGTATTGGAAGTTTTTGGAGACTCAGCCTTAGTGATTTACCAGCTACGAGGAGAATGGGAAACCTGAGATACAAAACTAATCCAATACCGAGAACTCATACTAAGTTTATTGGAGGAGTTTGAAGAAGTGAATTTCAATTACTTTTCTCGAGAAGAAAATCGGATGGCAGATGCTCTGGCTACTTTGCCATCAATGTTTAAAGTGAATGAAGGGGCTGAAGTTGTGCCAATAAAGATGGGTATATATGAGTCTCCTGTCCACTGTCTGAGTATTGAAGAAGAAGCAGATGGCCTTCCTTGGTATAACGACATCTTGCAGTACATCAAGAGTCAACAGTATCCAGAACAAGCAATAGAGAATGACAAGAGGACTCTGAGAAGGTTAGCATTGGGTTTTGTTCTAGACAGTGAGATTCTCTACAAGAAAGGAAAAGACTAAGTCTTATTGAGATATGTCGGATCTGCTGAAGCTCGGAGAATTATAGAAGAGGTCCATGAAGGGATATGTGGCACTCATGCTAATGGTCACATGCTTGCTAAATAGATTATGAGGGTAGGTTACTATTGGTTGACAATGGAAGGAGATTGCATCAGTTATTCCCGAAAGTGCCATAAATGCCAGATATATGCAGATAAGATTCATGTGTCGCCATCACCATTACATGTCATGACTGCACCATGGCCCTTTTCAATGTGGGGACTGGATATGATAGGGCCTATTACCCCGAAAGCTTCAAATAGACATCGTTTCATCTTGGTGGCCATAGATTATTTCACAAAGTGGGTAGAAGCTGCTTCCTATGCGAATGTAACAAAGTCGGTGGTATGTAGATTCGTTAAGAAAGATATCATATGCCGTTACGGGTTGCCAGCAAGAATTATTTCGGATAATGCTCTCAATTTGAACAATAAGATGATGAGAGAAGTATGTACTCAATTCAAGATCACACATCATAATTCGGTACTTTATCGTCCGAAGATGAATGGCGCAGTAGAAGCAGCTAACAAGAATATCAAGATTGTTGAGAAGATGACCAATGTGTACAAAGATTGGCATGAGATCTTGCCTTTTGCTCTTCATGCTTATCGTACTTCAGTCCGTACATCTACAGGGGCAACGCCGTTTTCTTTGGTATACGGGATGGAAGCAGTGCTACCTATTGAAGTTGAGATCCCTTCACTTCGGGTTTTGATGGAAGTTGGCCTAGAGGAAGCATAATGGGTTAGAGCTCGTTATGAACAGTTGAATCTCATCAAAGAGAAAAGATTGAAAGAAATTTGTCAAGGGCAGTTGTATCAGAAAAGGATGATTCAAGCCCACAACAAGAAAGTTCGTCCTAGACAGTTCCGAGAAGGGGAATTGGTACTGAGGAAAATTCTCCCTATAGTGAAGGACCCAAGAGAAAAATGGGCTCCGAATTGGGAAGGACCCTATATGGTAAAAAGAGTTTTTTCTGGAGGAGCATTGATTTTAACTAGAATGGACGGGGAAGATTTCAGAAATCCTGTAAATGCCGATGAACTGAAGAAGTATTATGCTTGAAAAAAAAAATGTGTGATGCTGTGCACATGGAAATTCGAATGATTCCAAGTGTAAAAATAGAAATTCTATATATCTATTTCCCCTGAGAATTGCTTTTCAAAGAAAATATTCATGCTTGATATGATGAATGGCCATTTTTCATATTCCTTTCACTAAGAAGAAATTATCCTTAGTCACCCCTTTGAGCCTTTGGAATTATTTCTTTCTTTAAGCCTTGATCAAGGATCACCCTCTACACTAGAGGACAAATGCGAGAAAAAATAATCAAAAAATCATGGCAAAAAGAAAGTCATTGGAAAAATGTGGCAAATGAAAGCCAACAAAGCAAAAAAAAAAAAAAAAAAAAAAAGAAAAGAAAGTCCAAAAAGGGACAAATGTTTCAAGAATGAGTTCTCCTCAGGAAATGATCCTTGATCCAATCACCCTTAAACACACTTTGGGCCTATTTTATCCTTTCTTTCTAAACCTAAACATTGGCCTACATTACGTACTTTAAAAGCCCATTTTGATCAAGCATGGATATTTAATTTGAAAGGTTATTCTCAAAATTCATCCCATCTTTTGAATTGATATTTTTACCTTGGAAGAATTTAGAATTCTCAAATGCATGGTAGAATACAAAAAAAAAATGGAAATGAAAAAAGATTGTAAAGGGCGACTTAATACCGAATGGAGGATACTTGAGTTGAAAACCTGCAAAAGGCGGCTCAAGTACTAATCAAAGTTCGAATCAATGCTCCGTGCAAAGGGGGAGAAAGTATCTGACAATCAGAGGAAAGGAGAACAACTCAGTCTGACGTAACTATGGAAGCTAAGAAGTTACCCAAGTAAATCGCTCGTTCAAGAGAAATTTCAGATGGTTCGAAAAATGAGGGGTCCAAGATATTCCGCATCCGGGGCATCTACAACCTATAACCTTACATTTGTTTCTTATATCCTTGATATTTATTTTTACTATTTTAAAGAATTTTTGCAATAAATTCTTGTTATCCTTTTCATGACAATTTTTGCTTGATTCATGTTTTCTTTCATACATTTTTGAGATGCATTATGATTGTTATTAAATTGAATGATAATTAGTAATAAAAAATCTTTAACTAAAAAGATTTCAAAGTGTTACTAAGGAATAGATTTAAATCTTGGGAAAGGTTTGGAAAGTTCACCAAGAAAAGAAAACAGTGAACGTGGTGGGAACTCCATCATGAAGTCAAAAAAATCTGTGAATTTCAACGAAAGCCAGAAACTGAGACTAATTGACAAGATATCTTGAGTGGGGCATCAATGAACAAATTGAAGACTCTGTCGTATAATTTGTGAACCTCAAAGAAACCATGGATTAGAAATCACGGCACAATCATTTGATTGCATTTATTCTTAGGAAACATACAAGCATTTGCAAAGCATGTCATTCTCATCATTGCATTTAGCTAACAGTGCAAAAATCAGGAAAACTTGGACTTCCCCAAAGTGAACTCATTCTATTTTTCAAATGAGTTGAGCCCCGAGATCACCGTCGAGGTACGTTTCCAAATCGAACTCATTTTGCCCCTCAAATAAGTCGAGCCTCGAGATCGCTGTTGAGGTATGTTCCTTTCATTTTCAAGTTAAATTTATTCTTTTCCAAATGAACCAAACCCATAATCATTCTTAGTATTTCCTTTTGTTTTAAATCGAATTCATTCTGTTTTATTAAAATGAGTCGAGCCTTGAGACCTCCGTCGAGGTATTTATTTTTGTTTTAAATCGAATTCATTCTGTTTTACCAAATGAGTCGAGTCTTGAGACTTTCGTCGAGGTATTTATTTTGTTTTAAATCGAATTGATTTTGTTTTACCAAATGAGTCGAGCCTTGAGACCTTCGTCAAGGTATTTCTTTTGTTTTAAAATCGAATTCATTCTGTTTTATCAAATGAGTTGAGCCTTGAGACCACCGTCGAGGTATTTCCTTCTGTTTAAATCGAATTCATTCTGTTTATCAAATGAGTCGAGCCTTGAGACCGTCATCAAGGTATTTTCAAATTATGGGTAAGGCCTCCGGGCACCATTCTTAAGACCTCCGGGCATAATTTTTCATCAAGGGTAAGGCCTTCGGGCACCAGTTTTAAAGACCTTCGGGCATCATTTTAAAGACCTCTGAGCACTATTTTAAAGACCTTCGGGCACCATTTGTAAGGCCTCTAGGCACCATTTTTAAAGATCTTCGGGCACCATTTTTAAAACCTTCGGGCACCATTTTTAAAACCTTCGGGCACAATTTTTTCTTTTGAAATCAAACTCGTTTCCTTAAGACGGTCGAGCCTTGATTAGTCAAGGAATTCAATTTAATGACAAAATCTTCAATTTACAGCTTTTTTTAAAATTTAAAAAAAAAAAGAACAAAAAAATGATGGAAAAATGAAAACCCTTTTCCCTTTCCTTCACATGTGATTTCATTGACCGTACAAAATTAGTGTTTGTTTATCTTTGCCTGGTTCCTGATTCTCAGCAATAGCTAAAGAGGGACAGCTGTAGACACCTAATTTTGTCCAAACCACTAAAACATGTATGTTTTCTTCCTAAATTGATGTTTCAGAATGTAAAAAGATTTTTTTTCATCCTGCAGGTGGTACTCCGAGACTTAGTTTAAGAGGGCGAGTATAAAAAGTCAAACTCAAAAAAGTCAACCCCGAAAAAGTCAACCCCAAAAAGTCAACTACTGAAAAAGTCAACCCACTTTCAAAATCAAGATTTGAAGTTCAATTGAAAAACGACGAAAGAATTTTGATAATCCGAGGTGTACATCGAAAGATATGGAGTTCGGAAGTTGGGTTATAGAGATTCAGTAGAAAAAAAACCCTAATCCGGGAATTTAGGGAAAAATGCTTAAACGACCGAATTGGTCAAAATTGAAGGTTTCAAATGTAAGATAAGCACTGACTACGAGTAATGGAGAAGCCATTTGAAAGAAAAACTGAAAGAAAAGTCAATCCGGGAGAAAATCGAGAATTAGGGTTTTTAGTGGATTTCGATGAAATTGGGAAGAATTACAGAAATGGCCTGACTTGGTAAGAACAAAGCCCCTAATGGATGAGGAATGATTAAAAAGGGATATACCAAGGCTCAGTTTGAAGAAAATCTAAAAATCGGACTTGTTTTGAGCAAAACCGGGTTTCGAAGGCAAAATTAGAAAATTTGGGAAAAATAGCATTTGAACTCCAAAAATTCTGAAAAATTGCAAATCTCATTCTTAAATAATTTGGAAGAGATTGGAAAAAGAAAATCTTGATTCCGAAATCGTTTGCAAAATGGCCAAATCCCGGGTCTCTTATGTCGTATTCAAGAAGATAAATCCCGAAAAATAGAAAATGAACTCCAAATCTTCTAAAAATTTGCAAATATCATTTTTAAATTATTTGGAAGATATTGGCGAAAGAAAATCTTGATTCGGAGTTCGTTTGCAAAATGGCCAAATCCCGGGCCTCCTATGTAGTAATTCAAGCAGATTAATCCCGAAAAAATACCAAATGAGTTCCCAAAATTATGAAACCTTCCAGATCTCACTTTTAAATTATTTGGAAGAGATTGGTTAAGAAAAACCTTGATTTGGAGCTCGTTTAGAAAATGGTAAAATGTGGGGGCATAAAAGGGCAATTTTGAAAGAAAAAATCTAAATAAATAGCAAACGGACTCGAAAAAATTTGAAAACTACCAGAATTCAATATTTTATTATTTTGAAAGTATTAAAAAAATAAAATTTGAATTTGGAGTCCGTTTTCCATTTATTTGCATCGAGGGGGCAAAAAGGTAATTTTACCCAAGAAATCGAAAAGGGCTTCTCTTGCCTTTCAAAAAAATCAGACTCGGGATGGAAAAGGGAGTGTTGGCCGGCCAAGGCCCAAGGAAGGGAAGGATTTTCTGATTTTTCAATCAAAAGGCCAAAAATTAAGAGTTAGTCAGTGATATTTTGATCAATCCATTGCAAATAAGTCACATGGGCCAATGCATGAAGAGGTAGAGTGTCAACATAATTCTTGAACAGCTGTAATTATGGACAGCTGATAGCCTAATATAAGGGTGATAATTTCATGTTTTAAACCTCTTAGAATAATGGCCCTTGGATGGAAATTGGTTGGAGTAAAAATGACAACATCCTAGTGAGGAGAGAGGGAGGTTTCGGCCAGCCTATAGGTGAAGGAGTCTCTTTCATTTTCAACACTTTGATTTTCATTTTCTCTCTTGTTTGGCTGAGTTTTCTCTCCATTATTGCAAAGCAAAAAAGAAAAGAAAAGAAAGTTTGAAGAGAAAAAGCTTGAAAGATAGCTTCTAGAGGTTGCTTTTAGCACCAACTCTTGCACTTTCTTGATTTTCCATTCTTGTTTTTTCTATTTAGATTATTATTTTGGTGAGTTTTCTTTTGATTTTACTTTTTAAATAAGTGTCTTTTAATGTTCTTTTTAAGTTCTTTCTTCATCTTTTCTTTAAAAAATGAGTTCTTACAAATTTGTTTTCTTGATTTTCTTACCATGGCCGAATGGCCTATATTTTTTGTTGCTATTTTTGCTTGGATTTGTCATGTTATTTTTGTTATATTTTTTAGCTTTGATGCTTTAAATCTTATTTTACTACATACACTTGAAGCTTGTTTAAATTTGGTTGCTAGTTTATGGCTATTTATGAGTTTATTATCATGTTCTTGCATTTTTAATTTTCTGTTTTCATAATGTTTAAATTTGTTGATGTTTTATACTTTGTAATCCATGTGATTGTGAAAATGCTTGTTAGTTTTAATACATCTACCTTATATTTGCATGATTTGAGTGTCATATTTAGGTTGAGTATGTTAGTATATCAAGTGTTTGTGAAAATGCCAAGCTCACTTAGACATAAGGCCATTCGGCCATCTCACATTATTTTGCTTTGTGCGTGCATTTTTGTTATGTTAGATGATAGGTTTGCATTTTTATGACATTTGGTTGAGTTTTTGGTTTAAGCACGCCTTGTGTTTGTGTTATTGCCATGCATATTTTAGATGTTAGGTTTGGTTTATTTTGCCATGCATGTCCATGCATTTTAGACCTAGGTTGCATTAAATGCCATTCAAGTTCATTTAGGTCTAGGTCACTATATTGATGCCATGCATTTTTTCATGACATTTAGGTTTAAAACCATGCATTTCATGCATCATATTTGCTGTATTTTTTCATGCATTTCATGTCCATGCCACTTGACTAATGACTTAGGCCAATTAATGGTCCAAAGTCATGCTCTCTAGAGTATAATTGTGGAAAATTAAAGAGTTGTTAAATTGATTATTCTACCTTTGTGATTTTTTTTACTTAGCCAATTTTTTCCTAACTTTTCAAAAGTCCTAGATACTGTTTTTGAGTCATTTTTTGAGTCTTAAATATTTTTACTTTTATTTTTAAGTGATTTTATCAAAGGCAAAAAATGTGTTTTGGCAAAACAGTTTTTTCACCCAGCACTCATACTTTCCCAATTTTTATGGCATTCATCTTTAAACAGAAAATTAAGCCAATATTTCCCCATGTAGTTTTACATATCCTAAGTCTCCAGTATTTTTTTTTAGATTTTTTAGAATTTTTAAAAATGGGGTAAAAAATCGTGGCTTAAAACTGGACAGTGGAGTCATAATTGAATTTGAAAGAAAATCATTTTTCTGTTTTGGTTAAGTTACTTAGAAGAGGCTGATTAGGAAGTTTAGCTACTGACTTAGGGTAGTTTATAAGCCTTTTCAAACTCTAAAAATGATTTTTTAAGTCTCGGGTTAAGGGTGGTCAAGTCCAGGATTTTAAACTTAGGAAATTAGAGCCATTTAAAAAAGGGTTTAGCCAAGTTTTTATTTTTAATCTAAGCTTTTCAAAATTGTTTTCAAGCAATTACAAAGTATTTTGGTTTTAGAATATTTAATTTGACATATTTTCCTAAGATAGCCGGATATCTTTATAGATATACGAATTTCCTTAATTAAAGGAAAAAATACATTTTCATGCATTGCATTTTCCATATTCATGCATTTTATATAATATGTGATTTTTTTTTTTTTTTTGCTATGATAATTCCTATGGTATTGTTATTATTTTGATTTATATTTTTTTGATGTTATATTGTTTATTATATGGTTTTGAATATTTCATGATATCCTATGCTTTTTATTTAGTTATTTTTTATCATATTATTTAGCATATACTATGTTCATGCATTATTATTTTCATTTTTATTTTCATGCATATTATATGATAGTATTATTTTATATTTCATGTCATTTAAATTATATGCCATATCATTCATATTTGCCATGTCATTTAAATTATTTCATTTCATATAGAATATGTTATGTTACCTAGGTCATTTCATTTCATGTAGAATATATTATGTTACCTAGGTTATTTCATTTCATTTAGGATATATATTATGTCATTTAGGATATTTTATTTCATTCAGAATATATCATATGACTTAGGACATTTCATTTCATATAGAACATATTATGTTACCTAAGTCATTTCATTTCATTTAGAATATATCATATAACTTAGGATATTTCATTTCATTTAGAATATGCTAAGACATTTAAATTATATATTATCATTTAGATTGCATTATATTATTTAGATTTTGCTATGTTATTTTATTTATGTCATGCATATACATATTCATTTCTTTTAAATGTTTTCAAAAAAGGTAATGATTTTCAATAAAATAAAGATATTCCCGAGTTAAAATAATTCATGAGTTCTCTGTCGGGTTTGCTGGGGAGCATATCATCAATTATCATTAATAACGGAATATCTTCTTTAAAATGAGAATGATTCGAAAAGTTTTCCAAATTAATAAAAATTTCTATATTTTGCCACGTTTGTTGGGGAATATAGGAAAATTTTGAATTTATAAATTCCGGATCATTTTCAATTAAAAATGGAATTATTTTTCTTTAAATTGGGAATTAACTTGAAATACTAAATTTAAAACCGACTTTTTTATCGAGACTTGAGATAACACATGATTAATAAGGTACCGTTTTATACGGGCGTTGTTGGGGTGCTAATCCTTCCCCACACGTAACCGAGTCCCGAACCCGTTTCTTTGATTTCTCTGGTTTAAAACGCAGACTTGAAATTGGTTTTAAAAAAGGTTTTAATTAATTTTAAAATGTTTTATAAAACCGGTTTTAATAGGTGGCCGATCACACCTAGCTAAAAAAGATTGGTGGCGACTCCATGTCTTTTTCAAGGTCATTTTCAAAACCTTCATTTTTCTAGAGGAATTAAGTCGGTTTTTCCTCGATTTTTTTTTAATGTCACACTTAATGAATAATAAAGTCTTGCGATGAGACTTGTTATTTTTTAGGTTGCACACTTGTATTTTGCAGTTATTTCTACTATTTTGTTATATGAGGCTGCTATAAGTTCAATGTTATTTGGTGATGAAATTACTCTATTTGAAAGGAGTAAATTGAGCTATTTTTGGGTGTAAGGACCTTGATTTAGCGTTTCGGGGGACAAACATATCCTCAACGAATCAAGTACGCAAAGGTAAATGGATTTGTATGTACAATGGGAGAAATCTAATCGTAAATGGATTTGTATGTACAATGGGAGAAATCTAATCGTTTAAGTATGATGTACATCAGATCCTATATTAGTAAGTCCATTTGGGGTTCCACCCCAGATTGTGACAATGTTAAGGATTACTTGAAAGCCATCGAAAATAAGTTTATTAAATTTGATAAGGCTTTGGCTACCACCCTAATAAGGAAGCTTTCAGGAATAAAGTATAACAGTTCTAAAAGTGTTCATTGGCACATTATGGAATGTGAGTGACGTTATTGCTCAACTTAAGTTTTAGAAATTGAGTTGCTGAGTTATTTTTTTATCACTTTTATATTCAACTCTTTTCAAATGAGTATAGACCATTCAAAACACATATAAAGTAAAATGGTCTATAAATGAACTCTTAACTATGTGTGTTCAAAAGGAATAGAGATTGAAGGATGAGAAACTCGATACAGTTTCCTAGTGACTCATTGTAAAAGGGGTGATAAGAAAGGCAAATGTGTTCTAAAAGTGAAGAAACGTCAATAAAGAAAAATAGCGTCAAATCCTTCTTTTGTAGGAACACTTAAACATATAAAGAAATATTGCCTAAAGTATAAAAGATGGCTCGAAAAGAAAGGTAAACTCATTTTTTGTGTATGTTATGAATCTCTTTTATTGATGTCCCTCATAATACATGGTAGTTAGACTCTGGATCAACAAATCATCTACTACCATGTAAGGTTTCATAAAGCTAAGGAAACCGAAGGAAAGTGGGAGAAACATCTACTTCGGAAACTGATTACCTTCACAAGTGGAAGGAACAAGGACTCTCAGGATCATTTTGAAATCAGGATCTATTTTAAACCTTGAAGAAACTTTTTCTATCTTTTCCCCATTTGGTTTTCATTTTTAAGTTTAACAAATTAGTCTTGAATTTAAGTTTAAAATTTCTATTGTTGAAATTTCAAAAGATAATGTTTCTATTGTTTTTTTCATTTATAAAATTGTTATGGATCCTGATCATGAGAATAGTTTGTTAACTATGCATTCGATTTCTGATAGTAAAAGATGTGCTATAAACTCTTACAAATTGTGGTATAAAAGATTGTGTCATATCTCTATACAGAAACTTAGGAGATTGGTAAATGATGGAGTCCTTAAAACTCTTGATTTTATTGATTTTGACACTTGTGTTAGTTGCATTGAGGAAAGTAAACTAACAAGTCACAAAAAGGGTTAAAAGAAGCACTGACATTTAAGAGATCATACACCTTCCCCTAAGTTTATGGAGTAATGCCTTTGAAACTGTTATTTATGTCTTAAATAAAGTTCCAACTAAATCAGTTTTTGAAACTTCTATTGGGATAGTTGAAAATCCAGATCAAGACATTTACATACTTGGGGTTGTCCAGTTAAAGTGAAGATCTATGATCCAAACATAAGGAAATTGGATCCAAGAACAGTTAGCAGTTATAGGCTATACAGTTAACTCAAAGGGGAATAAGTTTTTACTGTCTTTCACATTCACCTAGAATTGTTAAAGCTAGAAATGCTAAGTTTTTTGTGGATCATAAGTCTAGTGGTAGTGACTTTCCTCATAAGGTTCATATTGAGGAAGAAAATAAATTGGATAAATCTCTTGTAAAGGATTTGATTGTTTTTCAAAATAAACTCACCAAATTAACTGGAGAACAATCAAATCAAGAACAACCTTTATAAGAGAACAATAATCTCCTGACAATTCTATTATTATGGAATTGAAAAAATCCAACAAGACAAGAAAACTAGCTATTTCTAATGATTTGTTGTATACCTGCAAAAGTCTAATTTTTATATTGGACTTAAAGATGATATTGTTTCCACAAATCATGAGTAGTGAAATTCTACACTCTGGCATAAAGCTATGATAGAAGAGATGAAATCAATGGCTAACAATCCAGTCTAGGAACTCGTTGAATTACCATCTGGTAATTGTGAACAAAATAAGGTTAAACTTGTTGCCAAATGTTTCACTCAAAGTGAAGGTGTTGATTACTATGAAACTTTCTCTTCAGTTTCTAAGAAGGATTCATTCAGAATTATCATAGCTTTGGTAGCTCATTTTGATTTAGAGTTACATCAAATAGATGTGAAAACAACTTTCTTAAATGGAGATATTGAAGAACAGGTATACATGATTCAACCTAAAGGTTTCTTTGAGAATATTAATTTGGTTTGCAAATTAAAGAAATCAATATATGGACTAAAACAAGCATCACATCAATTGGTATAGAAAATTTCACAATGTTGTAACATCATTTGGTTTCACTAAAAATGTTGTTGATCCTTGTATATACCTTAAGGTCAGTGGGAGTAAGTTCATATTTTAGTCTTATATGTTGATGTTATTGTTCTTGCAAATAGTAATTTAGCTTTGTTACATGACACAAAAGCTTTTCTTTCACAAAACCTTTTGATATGAAAGATTTGGGTGAAGCCTCTTATGTCATAGGCATAGAGATTCATAGAGATAGGTCTGAAAAGACATTAAGTCTATCTCAATAAGCTTATATCAAAAGGGTTTTAGAAAGATTTAGGATGCAAAGTTGTTCACCTAGTGGCACCAATTATGAAAGGGGAATTTAGTTTAAGCCAGCGTCCCCAAAACAATTTAAAAATAAAAAAGCAGATGAAAGGCATCATATATGCATCCGTTGTTGGAAGCCTTATGTATGGTCAAGTTTGTACAAGACTAGACATTAGGTTTGTAGTAGGAATACTTGGCAGATATTAAAGTAATCATGGTCTTGATCATGTGAAATCTGCTACAAGAATATGCTATGAAGCAACATCACAGGCATTAAGATTGAGATATTTTATCTCTTATTTGAGAGTTGTCAATTTTTGCAAGGCCATTGAGTATTATGATAACTCTTCTATAGTATTCTTTTATAAGAATGATAAACGTGAAAATCACAGCAAGCACATCGATATAAAGTATCTTACTGTTAAAGATCATGTAAAGAAACAAGAAGTGGATATTCAACACATTAGTACAGACTTGATGGTCGCAGATCCCATGACTAAAGCATTGTTGAAAAAATAGTTTATTATCATGTGGATCATATGAGACTAAGTAATGTCTGTTAAAGTGTTGTTTTACTTGTTTAACATGCTTAATTTTGTTATTTTCACATTCTTAGAATTTATGAACATGTTTCGGTTTGTACACATAAAGTTTACATGTTTGTTTGGACCTTGAATGACTACAGGAAATTCATTCATAAAATATTATCTCATAAAGTGCTTTTTTAGAGAGAATCATACATTGTAATACATGGAAGGAAATATTCGGTTTAGAATGCTACCGCCATGATTCGTGTTATGTGAATCTTTAATTGAGTGAGAGTTTGGCTAGAGTAATTATGGCCATATTAAGTTTTGGATTTAAATATCACTTATTCCAGTTTTGGTTTTATCATATGGGCCAAGTGGGAGAATGTTGGATAATAATATGGCCCACATGATAATTTAATAAAGCCAAGATAATTATTTAATTATCTTGATAAGTACTTAGGTGATATCATCCTAGTAAATCCTATTCAAGATAAACTACTCTAGTGATAAGAGTTAAAGATAATTTCTCAGTAACTGATAAGGATAAGGATTCTTTGATGGCAGGATTTAACTCTATGAGTTATCTAGTGTAGGTCCCTAGTCTAGTCTATAAATTGCCTGTGAAACCATCTCAAGGTAACTTACAGAAAACACAAGAAATAGACTAGAAGGCATATACTAAAGTGTGAGAGTTTCTTTTAGTGTTTGGAGCAAAGTCGCGTTCTTAATCAACAATGTCTGGAGGTACGCTTTTAGCCTTTTAATTTCTTACAGCAGAATCTTGCAAACTTCAAATCCAAGTATGACAAAAAAACAATGTTCCATCACCACAACCTCTCGATGGTCAGAGGGAACACAACTAGAAATTTAAGAAGGGGAAGAAAATGGGTGATTGAGACGTCGAATAGCTTCAATTGGATTTCTCCTATATTTCATCCCTCATAAATTGATGAAAAGCTTTGAAAGCAAATTTCAATATTTAGATGTGGAGATGAAGACACTGTGGATACAACAGGTTTTCCTTCTAACAGGAGCATGAGTACTTCTGGGTATGAACAAATTCAAAACCCCAATAAATCCTAAATAATCGAAACCCCAAAAATTATAACCCCTAATATTCAAAACCCCAAATAATCAGGCTAGCCGAAAACCCCAGACTTAAACCCCCAATATTCGAAACCCCAAAAACTAATATCAAAATCAAAACCCTAAACCTTCAATCTGACATGCATACACAAAATCAATAGCCTAAAATAATATAAATCTAGATTTCGAAATGAAATCATACCTGGATTGACCGACGAAATCAAGAAAGAGGAAGAAACCGAATGGGAGAGGCAACAATTCAAGAGAAGTCGAGAGGGAGAGGCAACGGTCTAGAGAGAAATAAAGACCAATGGAAGTGGCACTGGCAGCTAAAACAAATGCCATGGTATTGAGTGTTATTTCATTATTATTGGGGGCCAAAAGTGACAAAAATGTTACATTATGGACGTAATGTAACATAACCTCAGAGAGAGGAGGGTTTGACATTACACCCAATTTTGACACTGTAGCTAATATCATATTATCGAATTGCAGAATGTTAGTGAACCAAACATGGTAATCTCATGAAGGAATGTAAGATTGCGGCTTATAATGAAAGATTCACTGAACCAAACCCGTCCTAAAATGCAATGCCTAACACTGAACATGACTACTACTAACATACTCATTTTTTTTATTTTCTTTTTTCTTTTCAAACATGGGAGTTTTGTTTTATGAAAATCAGCTGCATGCATTATTGCACTGTTCCAAGATAAGGGAATCAGTGGCTTTTTGAAAGGTTCAAACTTTCAAGAACTGCTTAAACAACAGCTAAGCTGATATACAGGCCGTAGAGCAAGAATGTGTCTTTTCTTACTGTACGTGTACAGAATCCCCAGAACCGTTCCCATGATATGCATGAATAATGAAATTAACAATCTAAAAGCCCAAAGTCGTATCTCCATCGACTAATCAATCCATGCCAAGTTGCTCAAAATTCCAAAAGCATAAGAAAACAAAATTCCCACAGATAGAACCGGATAAAGTTGAGTTTGTGATAAAGTCCATTCTTTATAGCAATCTCAAATTCAAATTCAAAGAACCAAGGTAATAATAGCGCAATAAAGACGATTCAATGGCACATCATGTACATACATAAAGAAAGTACACCTGAATGGAAAATCAAGCTATCATTATCGGTCATCATAATAAAGTATAACATACATTTACCAAATACACTAAATCTATTGACAAACTCGCTAACCAAATTCATGGTATTGAAAGAGAATACAAAGCTTACGAGGAAACCAGGATGTTTCCTGGTTGGATGCTGCGGAGCTCACAGTGCGTGCTTAGGACAAAATAGAAGCAGGGGCGGATCCAAGGGGCAGATAGGGGCTTTGGTCTCCCTTGACTCCTCCAAACTTTTTAAATTTTTAACAATTGTCTAACTCAAAAAAAATAAAAATTTATTTTGACTCTCCAAAAATTTATATTTAATCCTCTTTTATCCCAACCCTTCAACATAAAATTCTTGATTTAACCTCTCTACTCTCGATTTGCAGATTGACCCACCCACCCACTCATTCTGCTGAAATCCTCAAGTTGAACAAACCAAGTCTCAGCCGTCAGACTATACGGTTTTATTTTGTGACGAGACAAATCAAAAGTTGTGCAAATTAATGTAGTTTATTACATGTTGGTAGCTGCAGGTCTTGCTTTAACTGATGTGAATTTTTTTCTTCCCTAGTCTTCTACTATTCTTCTTGGGTACCATCACATTGTTTAATACCATTTGCTTCCACTAGAGAGTAGAGAGAGGACCTCTCAAGTCTCGAGAGCTGAAGGGCACATCTTCTCCAGGAAAATTTTATTGCTAAATGGCTGGCGCTTTGAGACGGGGTTCTTTGTCCTAGGCTCCTTGCCGAAACAAGTTTGAACAAGGACCCTTGTTTTTTGCATGTAAAGAGAACCTTTGTTTCGAAAAAGATTATAAGAGTATAAAAATCATAAAGCAAAGTGGGCACTGAGCAGCACTTCATGACATGCATGCATGCTTATTTTTAAAGAAAACGGAGGGAAAGGGCTTAAGCATATTTCATACAAAAGGATCCAAGGCAAACAGTATTTGGGAGAATAAAAACTTTCATATTCTTTCTAGCAACAGCATAGTGAAGAAAATTCATTTGAATTTGATCGAACAAACACCCATATGGTTCTGGCTGGGAAAGAAAATATTCAAAGCATGTATGAAAAACGAGAACAATATTGATATGAATACTTTGTAGACATCTCAAAATTTCTTGCCACCTTCTACAAATACTAATAAGCCTTTGACTCAAAAATGTGACAACTGATTCACGGCCCACTTTCTAACCCAAAAGGAGAGATACAATGGTTTTACTTAGACAAGATTCATGAATATGAAATGAGCAATTAATCATAATTGCCTTTTGGAACGGGGCAAGAGAGCAAGAAGAATCTTTTTCCGAGGGCCCTGAAATTCAAACCACCTCCATTAGGGACAAGTCAGCATGTTATGTGAATTTCAACAGCAATTATCCTAATCCACACACAAAAAAGAAGTAAATTTCAACAGCTACAACTTAAGACTACATTTTTGCACACATACACACACAGAGGGCGAGAGAAAACAGTTACCAAACTATATTCACATGAAAAATGATCATGATAAAAGTTTTTTTTATCAGCAGGATGTGATTCTAGAAAACACCTTGATCACAGCCCACCCACTTAAAGTACAATCCCATAAATTTATTGTGAGCAAGAGGCAAATTGCAAATCTTCTCATCTGTACCATGGTAAGCACCTGGATTCTGCAGTCTTTCAAAAGTCAAAACAATTAAGTAGCAGGCTACTCAGCAGTAAGCCTGGAACTATAACTAGAACTTAGTGGCAAGGAAAATCCCTAATTTCCTAGTACATAGTGCTTATTGAGAATTTTCAACTATAATCCATCTAATTAACATCATAGCAAGCTTCATATTCTCAGGCCACCAAGTAGCCAGAACAATGAATAAAAAGAGGCAGAAAACTACATGATAGCCTTGAGTTAGAATGAATTTGGCTTAGGCAACAGGTAACCCAAAATCATCTAAAAGAAATCAAGGCACATAGACACTTATCATGATGTACTTAGGTACTCAAATTAGTCCCAGCTGTGTGCACATATTAAAGATCACTTAAAAAAAATGTTTTGAGAACTGAAGTTTAATGAAGAAAATATGAGACATGCTTGACAATTTCAACTTTGTGAATCTAACTCATCAGAAATCTGAGTTTAGGTATGCATATCAGTTAATAGTTTGGGCATATCAATTATGAAAACATAGAACAGAAAAATTTAACAATAAACAATACAAATACAGCAAAGAAGGGTAAAATACCATAGGTATCCCTATCTCTTTAAGGTCGTTTTCCCCCATTTGTTTCAATGCAGTCATATCCACCTGAGTAAGATATCAAATCTACAGATCAGCAGAATAAGGAGAATACATATAAAACAAACAAGCAATTTCCAATCAAAATCACAATATCAATCCATGATATTTCAATAACTTAGAAACAGAATAAAGTAGATCTTCAAATTTTGCATGATAGAGCAGCTGCAGCAACAACCTCCATCCAGGAAATTTGTGTGTACAGTCTGTTTGCAAACATCAATCACTAAATGCTTCCTGAAGATACTTTGCATTGTTTTATAAGACAAATGGCAACTTGAACAACACCAATTTTTGCAACCAACATTTTTCAAGTCGGTGTAAATTTCAATATTTATTTAAAGTACAATCAAATAAGATAGATATGTGCCTGCATCTTTGTAACACAAAACCAAGCATCAATTAGCAACTATTAAAGCTACAAGAAAATACTAGTTCGTCATATCCCCTATTTGATTATCCAGAAAGGTTTCCTCCAAAAACAAACACACTGCCCGCATAAATCCACTTTTTTGTTGTCTTTCTACTACTTCTTAACATCCCCCACCCCTTTTTGTCGTTTTTTGGGAGAGGATTGCCAATCTGACATGAGGTAAATGAGGGTTGCTTTGTACACAAATCATCTTTTTTTTTTTTTTATACAAGAGGAAGTTCATTGAGAAGGTTACATAATAAGAGGTAAACCTCTTTCATCCCATAAACTTCACCCCTCATCCTAAGGTTAAAAATCTGTGAGTTACATGTTGAAAGTCTCTAGATCTAATCATCAGAGTTACCACTTTTGGGACATAAATATACATATAATCTTAGATTATACAAAGTTCCACGTTTACTTTTATTTGGACAAGCATGTGTGAAGACATCTTTACATTTACAACAACCTGGCCAGAACCAAGCTAGACAATCTAACCTGAAAGTGATGTATTGAAGAATTAAAATTGATGAGTAATCCTCAATCCTACCAAAGATCATTTGACATGTGACAGATAAGATGCCAAAATCACTATTGATGCTAATATCCCCATTAGGTGAAGATGCAAGAAACATCCTAAGATCTTGCATTACACCAATAGTGCCAAACTACTGACGTACTGTAAGTAACGAAAGAAAACAAATAACAAGTAACAAACTACTATCAAGAAATAACATATCAAAATGGAATTCGTAGCTTATTACTCTTCCACTGCATCTCATGAACACCTTTTTTTTTCTTTTAAGTAAAGAAAAACAATTAATCCTTACTCAGATAATTTAACTAAAGAACTAGATTACTTACTTCCTCTGCCTTGAAAAGAATTGCATATTTTCCCAATCCCAGTGAATGTAGCAAGCCTTCAACAGTTTGTTGTTCATCACCCTACATAGCAGCCAGCCAAAAAGAAAAAAGGTAAGAAAATTCATCTAAATACTGCTTTTTATAAATCAATGTATGCATATAATTTTTATAAAAAAAAGGTCTTTGAGATCACACCATGATTAGTAATTTACGGCTATGTTACTTGAACTCGGATGTGAGTGTCGTACATGGATACGTGTCCGGCACGGATATGTTCAAATTTTTCTAAGATTTCCATGTATTTGGAGGGTTTTTGGAGAATCATATCCCCATACCCATGTCCGGATATGCGTCGGACACGGATGTCAGTCATGGGTGCTTCAAGAACAATGAAGAGTCAGAGCAACATAGATTTACGGACGAACTGTAAAGCATATAGCATTGAACACTCGATAAAAACAGGGTTGGAAGTTTTGAAAAAATATGGTGAGAATCAAGGTGGCAAAGGATTAGCAGAGAAAGCAAAGGTACTGGTATAGAGGCAGAAGAGAGGACAGGAATTATTAGCATTCACATTTGATGAGCAAAAGCACAAAAAAAAAAAATATGCTTTCATAGAGGAGAAGATTCCTTGCACATGTGACAATGAGAGGGACTAAAAAGGGGTGGGGTCGGGAGGGGGGGTGCTTCTTAAAGAACACATAGCACCTACTACTTGAAATTTCATAGATGTAATAACACTATCTTAGGCACGTTAACATACAGCTTCAAAGCAACCTCAACTACAACTTGTTTAGACCAATAGCTGTCCACGGGTAGCAGAAACTTCTTAAAATAAGATCAAGGACGAGCATGTGAAATACCTAAAAATGCAATGTTATATTTAGTTCCCAAAAGATAATTTGGTTTAGGTTCTTAAACTTTTTGAACACCATATTATCATGTAGCCAACTCAAAATGGTTGACAACAAAACTAAATAGATGGAAAGATCAAGACAAGTTAAAACATTCTTATCCTCTTCAGAGAAACATTTTATGATAGGTCTTGACTTTCCAAGCATAGTGGTATTAGAAAACATTAACACAGTTCTTTTGACTATTTAAAAATTGCAAACATGACAAAAACTATCATACAAAGTATGTCAGGAGTTATATGGTAAAGAACAGACTGAACTCATGAACATAAGCAGCAGATATTCAGATGTATATCGTCGAAAAAATAGATCTAAACATGTTCCTTGCACCCTTCAATGGTAGATGAGAAAGTAGATGGAAAATAGTACGTACAGAGTATGAACTTTTTTGTACACTGCTGCTAGGAGGAGGAATTGGACTTGGAATTGGGGGTCCTGGTGGCATAGGCTTTGCTGAAGTGGTAGGCAATGAGGACTTTGTAACAAAAGATGCTGTACTTACAGGCCTTGGAGCATCAAGTACATCTTTGCCCATGTATGGAACTGTCCTCACATCACCATATGTCCGGTTTACTTGCCTTCTCTGTAGCCCTTCAACATTTCTTGGGGGAGATAAACCCCTAGAAGCACCCATTACTCTGTTTGGTGATCTTTGTCTTAAATGATCTAAAGTCCAAGGAGAATAAGAACTTCTTGATGCGGTCACACGAGGCAAATCATGTGCACTTCTTGTGGAAGGAATTCTGCCCAAGATACTGGTTTCCCTTGATTCGGGCATTCGCTCCCTTGGTTCAGGCATTCGCTCCCTTGGGTCAGGCATTCGCTCCCTCGAATCAGGCATTTGCTGACGTGTCTCATAACTGTTAAGTGGAGGCTGTCCCATTCTTGACAACTTTTCACGAAGGTCCATGTCCTTCTGGTCATCATCACTCTGAGCCCGTCTAAACACGTTTTTTTGCATGAGCTTAAATCGGAGGTCATCTTTACCAATGTGAACATCTTTCTTTTTCAAAAGAAGTAATGTTAGTAATCTCACAATCAATTCAGAAATCAGAAAAATAAAGATATTGCGATGCAGAAGTGTAAGCTTGTTACCATTCAAGCCATTAACATTCAAACTTGTTGCATGACTATCACCTCTTTGTCTGTAGAAAAGGCAAAACAGCATTATAACTTTTTAAATAAGTAAACTTCATTGATGAACTAATAGGGTGAAAATTTATTCACATAGAACATAAACACCAAAGATAGGTAAAAGTATTAGCTCTCATGGTTGGTCTATGACTCTATGTTGCTGCAACTCATTGTTTTTCCTATAGTATCCTAGTCGAACACATATCTAACACTCAAAGCGGAAACAGTATGCAGTCCTGAACTCCAAACTATAGGAGCAAATTTGGAAAAAAAAAAAATTGAACATTTCCACGTCCAACTGTCACTGTCAAGTCCAGGAAACACGTAGTAACAGAATGCTATTATTCCAATCAAACAAATACCCTAAAATAAGGGGTCTGATTGGCAAGCTCTATATGATATGAATACAACAACATCAGCAGCAGCATCCACTAGGAAATACAGAACATTACTTAGATACCCATTGCACAAGCACAGACATTGCAAAGCAAGATTTTGAAATGCTGAAAAACAACAGTAAATTCCTAAAAACATACCGTTTGTTGTTGAGCTGACTTCCACGCAACAAGGAACTATCTATATTGCCTCCTAACCTATCCCTTACAGACCGCTTACTTCCAGCAACATGATGAGAATCAGAAAAATCGACATCCGACGCAGGTCCAGCCCTCTTCACCACCTACACCAACATAATCAATAAACTTCAGATTCATAACAAGCCAACAAAGAAAAGAAAAAGAACTACACTGACTTTTTAAAGAAAAGCTTAAAATACTTTAAAGAATAAATAAGTATAAACCTATCATCCTAAACTAAATAGTTCAGAGTCGAAATGAATACATTTATGTTCAAAGGACAAGTTTCCTACTAATTTCAAGTTCATTTCGTACCTTTTATCAGTCACCAAACAAATACTTAAGCAACATCACTAATTACTACGAAAAAGAAAGGAAAAAAAATTATTAAGAGGAAACTAAAGTAAAACAAATACCTGGCCACTACGGCCGAGAGTGATAGTAACACGGCCTCGCGAAGCTTCTGCCATGAAGAAACCCTAGACTAGTTAAAAATCGATTAATCAGCTCTTTCGGTTTTGACTTCTGAAGGATCAACTAAAATGATGCTTTGAAAAATAGAAACCCTAAAGCACCTCAATGACGAAAAATTAACTGTTCATTTTTGGGAGATTTTGAACTTGAATCTAGAAAGAAAGAAAAAAAAATCGAAATGTATCTTAACGTCACTGTTTCAAAAAATTAAATTTGGCTCGGAAAGTTTAGGGTTTTCGAAAGCGAAAATCTGATTGTTTGGTCTCGAAGAAGAAAGGGTCGTCGAGACTCGAGAGGAAGTGTGGCGCTGCTACTGGAATGTTACAGTGCAGTTGATCTTGTATGTTCAGTGTCAATAGTAGACGTCTGATTCCTTTGATGAGAGAATATGGGACGTCTGATCAATTCATAAGCCATCTTCTCAATCTTCTTTGACGAGTTAATAGCAATAATGATCTCAAATTTTAGAATATATTTTATATTAGTTTTTAAATTTTAAAATTTATCAATCAGATTTTTATCTTATAATTTTGTATCAATATAGTCCTTCTGTTAATAAAATCGTTAAAATAGACTTAAATGACAGATGATATATGACATGTAAATTACAAAAATATAATATGCTGATGTGATCCTCCTTAATTGCACCAATGATACTAAAATTTTAGGGCATATTTTATATTGATCTTCAAACCTCAAAACGTATCAATCAGATCCTTTATTCTTTTTTCATTTTTCTTTTTTTTTTCTTTTTCTTTTTATATTTTCCTTTCTCTTTTTTATAAATAAATACAAAAAATAAAATATAATTTATAATATAATACAAATTAATTTAATTTAATTTTTTAAAAATATAATTAATTTATAACATATAAAATATTTATTTAAATTAATTTTATAAAAACATAACAATAAAATGTTTTATATTTTATTTCTTCTTTATTATATTTTCCTTTTTTCTCCTCTTTATAAATAAAAAATAATAATTATATTATAATTTAAACAAATTTTATAAAAAATAATAATTTATGAAAAAATATAAAATATTTATTTGCATCAATATTATAAAAATATTTTAAGTTCTTTTTTTTTTACTTTTTTCTCTTTTTTTTTCCTTTTTCTTCTTTATAAATATTTAAAAATAAATTAATTTAAATTAAATTAATTTTTCAAAAATATAATATATTTATTTACATTAATTTTATAATAAAAATAAATTTTATTTTCCTTTTTCTTATTTCTTATTTCTTTTTCTAAATAAATTATTTTTTTAAATTAAATAGTTTATAAATATAAAATATTTATTTACATTCATTTAATTAAAATTTTATATTTTTTATATCGATTCTAATGTTGAAGTTGGGGCGTCAACTATCTTGACCAAATTTGTCATAAAACGCCAAATCGGACCCTCCTCGATCTAGCACGAGGGATCAAATTTGGCATCTTACAATGCCTATCGAGCGTTATGAATAATAATCTGATCCTTCGCAGGGTTGGACTGGCGGTGGGGATTCAAATTTTTCTTTTTTGATCGACGAGAGTTAGGTGGAGATGATAGAAAGAAAAAAATTAAAAAAGGAAATAAAAGGAAAATAAAATAAAATATATTTTAAAAAAATTAATGTGAATAATATTTGATAAATTATTTAACCTTTTACAAAATTAAATTATTTATAAAAGGAAAGAAATAAGAAAAAGGAAAATAACTTTTTTAATTAATTAAAAATAAATATATTATTTTTTATAAATTATTTAATTATTACAAAATAATTAATTTTTATTTAATTATTTATAACTATAAATAAAAAAGAAAAGAAACATTATTTTTATAAAGTAATGTAAATAAATATTTTTTTATAAATTATTTACTTTTTAAATTTTAATTTATATTATAAATTATAAAAAAATTTCTTTGTATTTATTTATTAATAAGAAAAAGGGAAAAGAAAAAAGAGAAAAGAGAAAAAAGTAAAAAGTAAAAACAAACTTAAAATCGTTTTTATAAAATTAATGTAAATAAATATTTTATATTTATAATAGATTATTTAATATTTATAAAATTAATTTAATATAATATAAATTATTATTTATGTTTTAGTTTATTTATAAAGAATATAAAATGAAAAAACAAAAAGAGAAAAAGGAAAGAAACAAAAAAATTAAAAATAGTTTTTATAAAATTAATTTAAATAAATATTTTATATGTTTATAAATTAATTATATTTTCAAAAAAATAATTTAAATTATAATATAATTTTTTTATTTTTTGTATTTATTTATAAAAAGGAGAAAGGAAAATATAGAATATAAAAAAAGAAAAAGAAAAAGACTAATTGATACGTTTTGAAGTTTGAGGACCAATATAAAATATGCCCTAAAATTTGGGGATTATTGGTGCTATTAAGAAGGACCTCATCAGCATATGGCATTTCTGTAATTTACACGTCACATGTCATATATCATTTAATACCTATTCTAACGGTTTTGCTAATGGAATGACCACATTGATACAAAACTATAAGATCGAGGATCTGATTGATACGTTTTGAAGTTTATGGACCAATATAAAATATGCTCTAAAGTTTGTAGACCTTAGTGCTATTAACTCTCTTTTGATTAAAAAAAAAAAGGCTGTGTGGAATAGACCTGTCCATGGGATGGGTAGCCCGCTCGGGCCTGGATATGAATTTTTATGATCCGTGTCGGTCCAGCCCGAATCACTATTTAAGTATTAAAATATTATTTTTATTTAAATTTAATTATAAAATAAATATTAATATAAATATTAATAAAAAATAATATTTAAATATATTTAAATAGTGAAACGGACTTATACGGGCCTGTCCGGGCCTTGTCAGAATGGGCTTGGACAAGAAAAAAAATCGAATCGCGACCCGACTCGATCCGACCCATAAGTGAAATTCCAATTTGGGATAATCGATTAAAGATATGACTTGTTGCCCCGTGATCATATGATTATTTGGAAAGAAATAATAACTTTTGTTCTTTACATGTGTTACTAGTTATGCACATCCACTATCTATACTACAACAAAATCTTGATAAATGAATATTTAATAAAATTTTGTAATCTCGATTCGGATTAATGTATTAAAATAATAATCTCCTTAAATTCATAAAATATAATTTTTTTTATAATTCTTTAAGATCTAACAAATATATAAATTAATAATTTTTAAAAATAAATAAATAAATAAAAGTTCATATAATACTATAAAAAAATTTCCCTTAACAACTTTTACCTTCTCATTTAACTTCTTTCTCAAAATATGCATTTAAAGTTGTTTTTTTTTTTTTTTTTTTACCTAAACCAAACTGAATCACATTCTTAAATTTTTTTGCAGTGCACCACATTCTTTTCATGTTGTAGCATGTAGTTATTTAATATGACTATTGTTTGAAATACCTCTTTTGGAGAAACAAAACACAACTGTCATCTGGATGTCGATCATCATCAGTAGGCATATTCATGACCCCTTGAATAATTTATTCAACTGTAGGTGATTCCATAATTGTATCTAATGTTTTTCTTTTATAAGTCATTTACGTATCTTAGTAAATGAAAATAATAATATACATGTATAAAGATTGAAAATATAAAATTCTTTATAAATTAATAAATATTAATTTATCGATAAACAAATAATTTATGCATTTATCAATACTTAAATAGCATCTTTAAAATAATAATTTTTTTGTCCTAATAGTATTATTTTATAAAGCCTTGACTGAGTTTGGTGTCATTGAGTCAAGTGATACCAACTCAATTGAGATTTGACAAAAAAATCAAAGAAAACTATTATAATAATTTAAAATTAAATATATACATGTCTATTCGCTTAAATAAAACTATCCTTTTTTTGTATTTTTTCAAAACATAATTTTTTTACTTACATTTTTTTATCCACTCACATAATGGATGTGCCATAATCTAGTTTGAATAAAATAAAAAATATAATAAAATTGGCACATCTATTATGTGAGTAAAAACATTTAAAAAAATATATTTTAAAAGAGATTAATATTTAAAAAGTAAATAATTTTTTTTTTAAAAGTGAAATGAATGTGTAGTTTTTTTTCTAAACATTATAATACATATGGAACAAAAGAATTTAACTTATAAATTAAAAGATATAAATACTTTCTACTTTATATTTTTATTATTATTTTATTTTAGTGTTTTTATAACTGAGTTTGTGTCACTTAACTCGTGACACCAAACTCAATCACACACTTTAATTAAAACTAGAATTTGACACACTCACTATATGGATGAAAAAAGTGATGATTTAAAAAATATATATATTTTGAAAGAAAATATTATTTAAAGAAAGGGTAGTTTTTTCTAAATAGGTAGTTATTTTTTTACAATAAAAGATGTATATACCTTTAATTTTATATAAATTTATTAACTGAGTTGATATCATTTGATTCGTGACACAAACTCAGTCAGATATTTTATATAACTAGAATTGGGTACACCCCATATATGGATAAAAATATTATATTTAAATATATATATATTTTTTGAAAGAGGTTAAGATGTAAAAAATAGTAATTTTTTTTACATTAAAATGAGTAGGTACTTTTTTTAAGCATTATAAATTAAAAGATATATATACTCCTTATTTTAATTTTATATTTTTATTATTATTTATTTTAAAATTTTGATAATTTTTTAAACTAAATTCATGTCACTATCTGTAGACACCCGTTTTTATCCGGACTTTTTTTTTAATTTTAATTTTTAACTTTAGTTTAGTTTAGTTTAATTTAATTTTAATTTTAATATTTATTGTTAATTTAAAGTTTTATTTTTTAGTTTATAAGACAAATAAAAAATGGAAAAGTTAGAAAATCAGAAAAAATCGAAAAGGAAAAAGAAAAGGAAAAATGCAGACTCAATTCAACCGAAACTCCTCTTCTACTTACAAGATTAGGATTGAACTATGGTATAGGGGATAATTGAAGAAAATGAAACTAAAGCAAACTAAAATTATTGCTAAATTTATCTATATAAACAAGGCATAATCTCAGCAAGAAGGGGGGCCCGATTCACAACATTGCACTAAAGGAGAAATACAGAATAGTGAATCACAAAGAAAAAAAAAAGGGACAATGAGTCGTTGGAGTTTGTCGAATATGTTTAGTTAGGATTTTAGAGTTTTGGCTCGATTTTACTGAAGGGATAAAATCAGTGAAATACAGTAAGAAAGAACAGAAACCCGGAAACACAATAGACAGCAAAAAAAAGAGGAAGTTCTTAGGAGAAGGTTTGGTTCGGGCATTTGTTGGGATTTCGGGTTCAAGGTTTGTTTCGAAGATCAGAACCGTAGAGAAGTCTAGGGTGGAAAAGAACATATTAGAGTTCTAGGCAAATCAGACGGTGGCGAACGATGGATCGGAGGTTTGAGATCACGATTTTCGAACTTAGATCTAGGATTTTCGAGTTTGATTTTGAAAGATCTAAGTTGATTTTGGGTTTAGGAGGTTGAAAGGAAAATTTGGAGAAAGTTTTCAAGAAATCTGGATTTCGTCGTCGGCGGAGAACGGTGGCGCACGACGGACGGCTTTTGCCAATTTCTGGAAATTTAAGAACAAATGGTGGCTGTTCTTGATGTTGGCAGAGAGAGAGATCAGATAGAAGAGAGTTTTTTTTTTCTGAAAGGTACAAAAGTGGCCCCCAAAAAAAATTGTCTTCTGATCGGGTCACAAGACCCGCGCGCAGACCCCACCCGGATGTAGTCAATTCTTCTTTCTTTTTTTATTTTTTTTTGTATTTTTCATTTTGATTTTCTATTTTGTTTTGTTTTATATTTATTTTATATTATGTTTTGATATTATCTATTTAATTTAATTTTTATTTTATTTATTCTGACTAATATTGTTTAATTTAATTATTGCAGGTATGTTTTATTACTAAATTTTATTTTATTTTGATTTATTTTATTTTAAATTAATTGGTTAAGTTGGTTCAGTTAATTTATTATTTATTTCATATTTGATTATTATTATTTTTATTATTATTAGGATCATTACTAATTTTATTTTTTGCAGGATTATTATTAGGATTAGGTTTATTATTTTTATTTTTAGATATTGCATGTTTAGGAATTTTTTTCATGGTATTATTTTATTTTTAGATTTTGCATGATTTAGTTTTTTTTTTATATTTTTATTATTTCTTGCATGATTTGTTTAGGTTTTTATTATTTTTATTTTATTTTTTAGAAAACATGATTTAGGTTTTTATATTTTATTATTTTTAGATTGCATGATTAGGTTTTTATTATTTGTTATGTTTATATGGCATGATTAGGTTTTATTTTTATTTTTTTAGATAGATTTGCATGTTTAGGAATTTTTATTATTTTTAGATTATTGCTTGTTTAGGAATTTATAGATTATTATGATTTTTTTTTTTTTTTTAGAATGGCATGATTTAGGAATTGATATGATTTTATTTTATTTTTTTTGGATTTTTGCATGCTTTAGGAATAAATATGATTTTATTTTATTTTTTTAAAATTATTTTGCATGATTAGGAAATTAACTAAGACCATTTAAAGATCATTTAGGATAATATGTGACTGATGTGGTACTATTTTTATAGGCGTTGTGGGGGTGCTAATCCTTCTCCACACGTAACCGAACTCTTGAACCTAGTTCTGAAACATAGACCAGAACCTATTCTTTTTAGGGTGCCTTAGTCAAGCTTAAGATTGCTTTAAAAATGATAGATTCATATAGGTGACTAATCACACCTAGATTAGATGATTAGTGGTGACTCAATATTTGTGTCTAGCTTGCTAAATTCGCATTTGGCACGTTATGACAGTTTGGCGACTCCTCTGGAGACTTAGAAAATCGAGCCACAGGATAGTCACATGTTATCCTTGATCTTTAAATTGGTCTTATTTTATTTTATTTGTAATTGTTTTATTGGATTTCTAACATTTTTTTTGTTTATTATTTTGTAGGTATTTTTGTGAGTCAAAGGTTTGATATGTTCCTTCACACACACTGCATGATGCATATCATAAGTCCTATACCCGGACTCATCCCTTTTATGAGGGGGTAAAATGCCTACGCCCTCGTGAGGTAATAACCTCCACAATAGCTAGCGAAACACCTTCATAGTGTAAAGTACCTAAGCTTTCGTGAGGTAATAACCTCCGCAGTAGCTTCGGACAATACACTCACCCAAATTGAACATTTCCAATGAGCCTATAATGGTTGAGGATTGGGTGCCTTACTCATCCTCCATAGATGAAGTTAAAGAGCAATTTGGGGACCTTTTAGATGTCAAAATATCCTAAGCCCAGCATATATATAACACTTAAAAGGCCAACATTAAGATAGAGCCATGTCCACCCATTTTATAGATAATAACCCGAAATAGGACACATGAAGGAATGTTCTTACTTTCTGACAAATTTTTAATTTTGTGAATATTATTTGTATTTCTCTAATATGTATCTAACTATTGAATTTTGTGAAATCTTTGTGGCTATTACTTGAATTAACTTTATTCTTTCATTTATTTTCATGCATTTGCATCATTTAAATATTTTCATCATGTACATTTTTCATAATGCTCATGCATTCATCAGGTATATTTTTTAATAATGCTCATGCATTTATCATGTACATTTTTCATTATGCTCGTGCATTTATCATGTACATTTTTAACAATGCTCATGCATTCACCGTACATTTTTTTCATAATGCTCATGCATTCACCATGTACATTTTTCATAATGCTCATGCATTCATTATGTACATTTTTTGGTATGATCATGCACTCATCATGTACATTTTTCATAATTTTACTGTTAAACTTTGTGAATATTTTTAATATTATCATTAAATTCTTTCTTTTGTTTATTTGCATCATACATTTCATGAAAGCATTTGAGTCCTAAATTTTAAATTGTGGTAATGAAGGGTTCAAGGATAGCTCAAGCAATCAAAGATTCTGGGGCATTCCTACAACATTCATTCACGGGTTAAAGCAATGACAGAGGAATAGGCTGCTAGGATTCGTTCACGGGTTAAAGTAACGGCAGAGGAATAAGTTGCTAGGATGAACGAAATAGAAAAGGCACAGGATGAAATGAGAGAACAGTTGGGCAAGATGATGATGAATTTGAACAAGCATAGAGGGGTAGAAGAAGTAACTACTCAAGAAAAGAATCAGTCACCAGATGATGAAGATCCTACATATCTGCCTAATTTAAGTCAATTCCGAGCTCAAACTGGGATGCAGTGACATCATCAGCTACAGGATACACCATTTCTGTGCCTGGGAGAAAATTGTCAGATCCGGTCCAACTTTCAGATTTTGATGATCCCAAAGAGCAAGAGAGGCTAAGGGTAGTTGAAGAGATTGACTCTCACAAAATGAGTCTTATAGAGGAGAGATTCCAAGCTGTTAAGGGGATGGATTTCTATGGCTCCATTGACGCTGTTATGCTTTGCTTAATGCCTGATATGGTCATTTTATAGAAACTTGGCCAGTTTTTAAGCATAAGGTGCAAAGTTTGATCAATGTCGGCCTATTGAATTTTGACAAGTAAGGGGAATCAAATGTCAGTGGCGGTTTAACCACACAAGGGCATAATGATAAGGCTTAGAAGGAAGGATTGAGGCTGTTGATTATCCTTGAACTCTTTTAAAGTAATGTAGTTGGATCTTTAAATGCTAAGACTTAATTTATTTCTTATAATTCTAATCGATTGGCAAGTTTGATGCATTTTCATTTCCTCTTTTATTTATTATTTCTCCCATTACCTTTATATATTTTGCATACGTATTCAATTTAACCCATATGAAGTTTCCAAATAATGAATGTGAAGACAGTTATGGCAATACTCTAGGATTTGATTTTGAAATTTATATCCATGTTGGGAAACTTGAACATATATGATCATACTTTGCTTGATTTGTTGAGATTACTATGGTAAAAAAGGAAGAAGAAAGTTGTAGTTTTGGCATGATTGGAAGAAAATTAGTAGAATTGCTTCACGAATATATTGAATTGCTATTGAATTCCTTTACAAGTATGTGGATTCCTCGTGGTGAATTTCTATAAACTTGTCATTTTCAATAAATGTTCTTTAATGAAAATATTCACATTTGAGATGATAATGACCATCTTTCATATTCCTTTCACAAAATGATAAATTATCCTTTGCTACCCCTTTGAGCCTATTGAATTCTTTTTTGGAATGAACCTTGACCAAAGATCACCCTCCACATCGGGGGGCAAGTATGGAAAAATATCTTTCTAGAGGAGAATAAATGATTGGATCATATTTTTACGCCATAAAAATAATGTCTTATGTCATGGAGGCGATGATGAGATGGATTGAGTTCCAAAATTTTGAACTCACTTTGTGATAGGGAAAAAAAGAAAAGAAAAAAAATAGAAAGAGAAAGAAAAAGAAAAATAAAAAAGCAAAAAAAAAAAAAAAAGAAAAAAAGCAAAAAGCAAAAAGCAAAAAGTAAAAAGCAAAAAAGCAAGAAGGAAAAAAAATGAAAAGAAAGATGTGAAAAGTTTTGAAAATCCTCATGAAAAAAGAAATGATCCATGGCTCGATTATCTTGAAAATGAAAAGAAAGATATGAAATGTTTTATGATGAAAATGATCATTGGTTTGCAACCCTTAAACACATGTTTGAGCCTATTTTATCCATTCTTTCATAACCCCAAAACTCTGGCCTACTTTACAAGCTTTAAGAGTCCATTTTGATCAAATGTGAATGTTCGGATTGGAGAATCATATATTGAATTAGGGCATGCTTGTGGTATCATTAAAGGACGATGAATCTTAGATGCTTGAAGACAGCTTCGAAGAAGAAAGAAAAGGCTTGTAGCACTTTGATATGTTCAATGCCTCCAAGAAGATTGAGACGAACACATAGTGAGAAAAGTTTGTTCTTGATACTTTGAGAAAGAATTAGTTTTGAAGAAACTGCTCTTAAGTCACATGGCCATTGGAGAGAGTACACATCTATTTGTGGAGTTCTTATGAAGTGATTCATAAGAAAAGTTTTTTCGAGTGAAGCATTATTTTGAGAAAGATGAATAAAGATGATTTGCCAAATACTGTGTAGAAATGTTTCTTTGAAGAAAAAAATGAAAAAAGAAAAAAAAGATTCAAATTGAAAACTCGAAAAGGGCGATTTGAGTCATAAGGGAACATCTAAGTTGAAAACCTGAAAGGGCGGCTTAGGTATAACAAAAGTCAATGTTTGTTTGAAGATTTCGTTGGGGGCATAGTTTGGTCTGATATAGCTCAGAAAGATCAGAGATACCGATTGGATTGATCTTCGAAAAAGAATCATGGATTAAGTTGTTCAAGATTGTCAAAACATTTATTATTTGGGATGTTGATATCCCATTCAAATATCCTTGGGATAATTCTTTGATTTGCCTATTATCTTTTGACAAATTTGTTCTTTTCCCTTCAATGATAAAGACCCTCTTTCTTCAATTCACTTTGTTCATTGCCATTCTTTGTTGCCAACTTTGCATACGCATAATGAATAGAGGAAATGTGGATGCATTACATTTGTTATGGAATTGGAATGATGATTGATAAGTTAAAATATAAACATAAAAGATTTCTGCATTACTTTGAAATGAAACTTAAGGATGATGTCATGGGGCAAAAAGAAAGAAGGATGAGAACTAGGAAGGGTCTATGGACACTTGGGGCTTCTAGGCACGAAACCATACACTTTGGAAATGGACAAATGATGCATTTGAGATTGAACAAAATTGGCAAAGAATTAGTCCAGTGGATGGAACTTGTTAGCCAGTTCTAGAGTTGCATGATTGGAAAATGTTGGAAGATGAAAAGAATAAGCTTGAGAATCCTTGTTACCATGATTGGAAACACATGATGTGGATTAATTGGAATATTTGTATTGCATTACATTGCATTCATGAAATGCATGACATCTATATTTCATACACTTGCATGATGTCATTCATTGCATTGCATTCGTGACATTTTATTTCGCGCATTGCATGATGTCATTCATTGCATGCATTTAGCATATGAGAAAGATTGTGAATTTTGAAGTCAAACTTTTCTCAAAGTGAAATTCTTGAGCCTCGTTTGAGGAAAACTTTTCCAAAAGTAATGTTGTATGAAGAAGTCTTTTAAGGTGAAATCTTTGAGTCTCGGTTGAGAAAATTAATAGGATAAGATTCTTGAATTTTGGTTGAGGATATTTTTAAGATAAATTTTTTAATCTCGTTTGGAAATTTTGCAAGATAAACCTTTTGAAGATTGGATAAAGATTTTAAAACTTCTCTTAAGGAGTATTTTTAAGTTGAATAAAATTTTAAAACCTTTCTTGGGGAGTATTTTTAAATGAATGAGATTTCAAAGCCTCTCATGAGGATGTTCGTTTTTAAAGCCTCTCACGAAGATATTTATCTTCAAGCCTCTCACGAGGATGTTCGTTTTTAAAGCCTCTCATGAGGATGTTTGTTTTTAAAGCCTCTCATGAGGATGTTTGTTTTCAAAACCTCTCTCGAGGATAATTTTCATTGAGCCTCTCTCGAGGATAATTTTCGTTGGGCCTCTCTCGAGGATAATTTTCATTGAGCCTCTCTCGAGGGTAATTTTCGATGAGCCTTTCTGGAGGGTATGTTTGCTAATCATTTTTTTGAGAATATTTTTGTTAAGTCTCTCTTAGAGAATATTTTTCATTAAAGCCTCTCTTGAGGATATTTTTGCTAAAATCTTTGTTGAGAATTATTTTAGACGAGTCTCTCTTGAGGAGCATTTTCTTGTTTGAAATTTTTAAAGTCTATGCCTCATTTCGATGAGCTTTTTCTTTTGGATATTTTTAAAGTTTATTTGGAAGGAGTGATGTTTCATTTGTCTGGTTGACTTGAGCTAAGTATGAGGTGTCTACGTCTTTGCACAGTTCTTATTTCACAGCGAATGCGCAAAGAAGGGCAACTATAGGCACCCGTTTTTATCCGGGCTTTTTTTTTTTTTTAATTTTTAACTTTAGTTTAGTTTAGTTTAGTTTAATTTTAATATTTAATTTTAATTTTATTTTCGGGTTTATCAGAAAAATAAAAAATGGAAAAGGTAGAAAATAAAAAAAAAAAATCGAAAAAAAAAATGCCAAGACTCAATTCAACCAAAACTCCTCTTCTCCTTACAAGATTAGGATTGAACTATGGTATAGGGGATAATTGAAGAAAATGAAACCAAAGCAAACTAAAATTCTTGCTAAATTCATCTATATAAACAAGGCATAATCTCAGCAAGAAGGGGGTCCCGATTCACAACACTGTAGTAAAGGAGAAATACAGAACAATGAATCACAAAGAAAAAAAAGGGACAGTGAGTCGTTGGAGTTTCGGATCGAGTATGTTTAGTTAGGATTTTAGAGTTTTGGCTCGGTTTTTCAGAGGGGATAAAATCAGTGAAATACAGTAAGAAAGAACAGAGAACCCGAATCACGATCAACAGAAACCCAGAAACACAATAGACAGCAAAAAAGGAGAGGAAGTTCTTAGGAGAAGGTTTGGTTCGAGCATTTGTTGGGATTTCGGGTTCAAGGTTTGTTTTGAAGATCAAAACCGTTGGAAAGGAGAAGTCTAGGGTGGAAAAGAACATATTAGAGTTCTAGGCAAATCAGACGGTGGCAGACGGTGGATCGAAGGTTTGAGATTACGATTTTCGAACTTAGATCTAGGGTTTTCGAGTTTGATTTTGAAAGATCTTAAGTTGATTTTGGGGTTTAGGAGGTTGAAAGGAAAATTTGGGGAAAATTTTGAAGAAATCTAGGTTTCGTCGTCGGCGAAGAACGGTGGCGCACGGCGGAGGGCTTTCGTCGATTTCTTGAAATTTAAGAACAGATGGTGACTGTTCTTGATGTTGGCAGAGAGAGAGAGAAGAGAGTTTTTTTTTTTTTAAGGTACAAAAGTGGCCACCCCCCAAAAAATTTGTCTTTTAAAGACTACGTTCGGGTCGGGTCACGGGACCCGCGCGCAGACCCGACCCGGATGTAGTCAATTCTTTTTTTTTTTTAATTTTTTTCTGTATTTTTCATTTTGATTTTCTGTTTTGTTTTATATTTATTTTATATTATGTTTTGATATTATCTGTTTAATTTAATTTTTATTTTATTTATTTTGACTAATATTGTTTAATTTAATTATTGTAGGTATATTTTATTACTAACTTTTATTTTATTTTGATTTGATTTATTTATTTTAAATTAATTTGTTAAGTTGGTTCAGTTAATTTATTATTTATTTCATATTTGATTATTATTATTTTTGTTATTATTAGGATTATTACTAATTTTATTTTTTGCAGGATTATTATTAGGATTAGGTTTATTATTTTTATTTTTAAATATTGCATGTTTAGGAATTTTTTCATGGTATTATTTTATTTTTAGCTTTTGCATGATTTAGTTTTTTTTATATATTTTTATTATTTATTTTAGATCTTGCATGATTTGTTTAGGTTTTTATTATTTTTATTTTATTTTTTAGAAAACATTATTTAGGTTTTTATATTTTATTATTTTTAGATTGCATGATTAGATTTTATTATTTATTATGTTTATATGGCATGATTAGGTTTTATTTTTTATTTTTTTATTATTAGATAGATTTGCACGTTTAGGAATTTTTATGATATTTTTATTATTTTTAGATTTTTGCATGTTTAGAAATTTATAGATTATTATGATTTTGTTTTTATTTATTTTTTTAGAATGGCATGATTTAGAAATTGATATGATTTTTTTTTTTTTTAAGATTATTTTGCATGATTAGGAAATTAACTAAGACCATTTAAAGATCATTTAGGATAATATGTGATTGATGTGGTACTATTTTTATAGGCGTTGTGGGGGTACTAATCCTTCCCCACACGTAACCGAACTCCCGAACCTAGTTCTGAAACGTAGAACAGAACCTATTCTTTTTAGAGTGCCTTAGTCAAGCTTAGGATTACTTTAAAAATGATAGATTCATATAGGTGACTAATCAAACCTAGATTAGATGATTAGTGGCGGCTCCAAATTTGTGTCTAGCTTGCTAAATTCGTATTTGGCACGTTATGACACTATCACAAACACTTTAATATATAGATAATATAAATAAATATTTATAATTTAGAAAATTATTAAAAAGAGAAAAATTAATCACTTTTAGATATGGAAAAGAGAAGAAAGTAACCTCTGTACAGATTTTCATAACCGAGAGAAAGTAGGGAAAAATTAGTTAAAAAACCTCTGCATCTTTTTTTTTTTTAAGAAAAAAAATCTCTATATCTTTGTTTCCAAATAGAAAAGCTAAATTACTAATATGATTATATTTATATATACAATTTACTTTATTATTTGGTTTATATATATATATATATTTATATTTTTTATAAAAAAAATTTACTAAGTTCGTGTCACGAGTCAAGTGACACTAATTCAATTGAAAATTTTACTAAAACCAAAATAAAATTTTAACAATAAAATAATAATTAAATTTCTTATTTTTTTTTATAAAAATACAATAAAAAAACTATCAACCTCTTAGAAAAAACTACTTCACCTTGATTCAGATAACTTCTTCATACTTTTAAAAATCACAATTTTTTTTTCTTTTCAAAACACCCAAAATGCGAATGACCAAAAAAGTATCCACCTTATTTTTACATATTAATTTTTTCACGCATAGTAGGAGTATCAAAATTTTAATATATACTATATATAAAATATTTGACTAAGTTGATGTCACGAGTTAAGTTCGTGACACTAACTCAATGAAGGAATAGATAAAAAACCATAAATAATATGTGAAATTAAGGTATATATACAAGGTTAAAAAAATCGAACCAGATGTTAAACTGGTAAAGCCTTCGGTTCTTGATCTAACCGATTGGACTGATCGGTTCACTTAAAGAAGTATGGTCTTCAATAGAAAACTAAAAGGTTAAAGGTTCAAATCTCATCAATTATAAAAATAAAAAAAAATTGAAAAAAGAAATATATATCAAACCAGTTTTTTTTTTTTTTTTTTTTTTCTGATTTTCTATCGGTTCATTAAAAATCCGATTTTATATAATGAACTGAATCGAAGAACTTATCTGTTCCTGGTTCAACAGGTCGGTCCAATTCGATTTTTTAATCCATGTACATATGTTATTCATTTTTTTAAAATAAAACATATTTAAAGAAAAACTACACACTTGTTAAAAACTATCACAATATTTTCTTTAACATAACTTCTCTTCTCTTTTAAAATATAATTTTTTAATTTCAAAACACTCACATCCATATATATAAAAAATATTACAAGGAACATGCTTACTTGGTAAATTTTTACTGACATGGACATCTCCTCCTAATGACAGGTAGACCTGCTCACGGGCCGGGCAGCCCGTAAGGAGACCATTCTTTGATGCAAGCTAGGGAAGCACTATTGAAAGAATGAGTGTAAAGGAATTGGAGGAAGGAAAGTTCATTGACATGATCATTGCTGGTGAAACTGTAGAATTAATGAAAGAAACTGCATTTAGCCATTTAATGGAAATAATTCTGGAGGTCGCACCTGAAAGCCTGTATAATGATATGTTCACAAAGCTTTTGAAGATTTCATTGTTTGAGCTTTCATCCAATCATTGTGGAAACTTTGTTATTCAAGCATTAATTTCCCATGCAAGAACAAAAGATCAAATGGAGTTGATCTGGGAAGAGCTTGGGTTGAAATTTGAGGATCTTCTCGGAATGGGGAGATCAGGAGTTGTTGCTTCTCTTATTGCTGCATGTCAAAGACTTCAAACTCATGAATATAAGTGTTGTGAGGCGCTTGCTACCGCGGTTGGTTCAAAAAATGAGACTTCCAAGTTTATTGTTCCTCGAATACTGCTTCTTGACAGTTACTTCAGCTATGAAGACAAGTCTAGTTGGAACTGGGCAGGTGGAGTTAAGATGCATGTCATGGGTTCTTTGATTCTGCAGGCTATTTTTAAATTCCAAAGTGAGTGGATACAGCCTTATATTTTGAGTATTACATCCATGGAAGCTGTGCATGTCCTTGAGGCAACTAAAGATGCTCGAGGAGCGCGTGTCATTGAAGCATTTCTTGCTTCAGATGCTTCCACAAAACAGAGGCGCAGATTAGTTGTGAAGTTACGTGGACATTTTGGGGATCTTGCAATGCAGCCATCTGGTTCATTTACTGTTGAAAGGTGCTTCGATGCTGGTAGCCTGTCACTAAGGGAAGCCATAGCATCTGAACTATTAGCTGTACGAACTAAACTCTCCAAGACAAGACAAGGCCCACCTGCATTTTATCCAACAACAGTCTGTAAGTATTTTGGAAATTAGTGTCCATTCGGCTCCCTTTGTATTTTGTGTTGTCTTGTGTTTGCATTTGTATCATGAATATGTGATTACCATGTTTGTTCATGCTTTGCCTCTTCATGTCATATGATTGTGTATTGGTTATGCCATGTTCATGCATTAGTATTGTATTCATTTGGTCATTTTTGTTCATGTTGTTTCCCATGCATTTTCATATGACATATTAGATCTTAGGTCATTTTGTATTATCATGCATTTCCATGTCCATTAGGTCTAGGTCATCTTGGTATGCCATACACATTTCCAAGTTCATGTTAGGCATTAGGACATCTTTGTATTACCATGTATTTTCATGACACTTTAGGTTTGGGTTACATTTGCATTATCATGTTAGGTCTAGGTTGCATTAAATGCCATGCAAGTTCATTTAGGTCTAGGTCACTTTATGAATGCCATGCATTTTTTTTCATGACATTTAGGTTTAAATCCATGCATTTCATGCATTATGTTTGCTGCATTGTTTCATGCATTTCATGTTCATGCCACTTGAATAATGACTTGAGCCAATTAATGGTTCAAAGTCATGCTCTCTTGAGCACACTTGTGGAAAATTAAGTTTGTCAAATTGATTATTCTACCTTTGTGATTTTTTTTACTTAGCCAATTTTTATCCAACTTTCAAAAAGTCTTAGCTATTGTTTGTAAGTCATTTTATGAGTTTCAAATATTTTTACTTTGATTTTTAAATGATTTTATCAAAGGCAAAAATGTGTTTTGGCAAAGCAGTTTTTTTTCACCCAAAACTCGTACATCTCTGATTTTTCTGGGAATTCATCTTTGATCAGAAAATTAAGCCGATTTTTTCCCGTGTATTTTTACATGTCCTGAGTCTCCAATTTTTTTTCAGAATTGTTTGAATTTTTAAAAATAGGGTAAAAAATCGTGGATTAAAACTGGACAGTGGAGTCAGAATTGAATTTAAAGAAAAATCATTTTTCTGTTTTGGTTAATTTACTTAGAGTGGGCTGATTAGGAGGGTTAGCTACTGACTTAGGGTAGTTTCTAAGCCTTTTTAAACTTTAAAAATGGTTTTTCAAGTCTCGGGTTAAGGGTAGTTTTAAACTTAGGAAATTAGAGCCTTTTAAAAGATTTAGTCCAGTTTTCATATTTAATTCAAGCTTTTCAAAATTGTTTTCAAACAATCACAAAGTATTTTGGTTTTAGAATATTTAATTTGACATATTTTCCTAAGGTAGCCGGATATCTTTTTAGATATACGGATTTCCTTAATTAAAGGAAAAAATACATTTCATGCATTGCATTTTTCATATTCATGCATTTTATATAATATGTGATTCTTGCCATAATAATTTCTATGATATTGTTGTTATTTTGATTTATATTTTTTGATGTTACATGGTTTATTATATGGTTTTGAATATTTCATGATATCCTATGCTTTTATTTAGTTATTTGTATTTAGCATATACTATGTTCATGCATTATTATTTTTATTTTCATGCATATTATATGATAGCATTATTTTATTCCATGTCATTTAAATTATATGCCATACCATTCATATTTTTCATGTCATTTAAATCATTTCATTTCATTTAGGATATATTATGTCATCTAGAATATTTTATTTCATTTTGATTATATCATATGACTTAGGATATTGCATTTGATGTAGAATATATTATATTACCTAGGTCATTTCATTTAGGATATATTATGTCATCTAGAATATTTTATTTCATTTAAATTATATCGTATGACTTAGGATATTGCATTTCATATAGAATGTAATATGTTACATAGGTCATTTAATTTCATTTAGAATATATCATATAACTTAGGATATTTCATTTCATTTAGAATATGCTAAGGCATTCAAATCATGTCATGTCATTTAGGTTGCATTATATTATTTAGATTTTGCTATGTCATTTTATTTATGTCATGCATATACATATTCATTTCTTTTAAATATTTTCAAAAAAGATAATGGTTTTCAATAAAATAAAGATATTCCCGAGTTAAAATAATTCATGAGTTCTCTGCCGGGTTTGCTGGGAGGATATCATCAATTATTATTAATAACGGAATATCTTCTTTAAAAAGAGAATGATTCGGAAAATTTTCCAAAATTAATAAAAATTTCTATATTTTGCCACGTTTGTTGGGGAATATAGGAAAATTTTGAATTTATAAATTTCGGATCATTTTCAATTAAAAATGGAATTATTTTTTTTCTTTAAATTGGGAATTAACTTGAAATACTAAATTTAAAACCGATTTTTTTACCGAGACTTGAGATAACACATAATTAATAAGGTATCGATTTATACGGGCGTTGTGGGGGTGCTAATCCTTCCCCGCACGTAACCGACTCCCGAACCCTCTTCTTTGATTTCTCTGGTTTAAAACGCAGACTTGAAATTGGTTTTTAAAATGTTTTAATTAATTTTTAAAATATTTTATAAAACCGGTTAAAAAAGATTGGTGGCGACTCCATGTCTTTTTCAAGGTCATTTTCAAAACCTTTATTTTTCTAGAGGAATTAAGTCGACTTTTCCTCGGTTTTTTTTAATGTCACGCTTAACGAATAATATAGTCTTGCGATGAGACTCGTTATTTTTTAGGTTGCGACAGCTTGGCGACTCCACTGGGGACATTAGAGAGTCAGGCCTAGAATTATTCGTGCGTTATCAAAGTCTCGGTTTTGATTGGTTTAATTGGTATTTAATTTTAATTCTCATATTTTTTTTTAATAAGGAGAATTTTGAAAATAATAAAATGTTTTTAAATATGTTCATACTCATGTGCATGCATTTTATCATTGTTCTCTAGTTATTTAAGGTTGTATATTATAATTGCTTGTTGATTAATGCGTTACACTATTCTTGAATGTTTTTTATAAATAGTTAGGGCATTTAGAATAAGGGGTGTAGAATAGGTGGTGAAAGGTTTGTTGTACCTCCACACACACTACACGTGCATTTGTATATCATGAATCCTATACCCGGGTTCCGTCCTTTTTGGTGGGAGCAAAGTAACTAAGCCTTCGTGATTAACAATCCGCATGGGCTAGGGAAATAGACTCTAACGAATTGAACCCGTTTTTATCGGGGTGCCTTACTAGCCTTCACCGGCGACAGTGAGGAGCAATTCGGGGCCTTTAGATCCGATTCACCCTCATATAATGAACCTAGGCGAAGCCATGCCGGATTTCAGTTAGATATACCTAAAATAGGAACACATGGAGGGACATTTCTAAACCTTTTGTTACCTATTTTACACTCTGAATAAGTTTTGTAGATCGGGCAACGATGTACGTACATCGCCCGTAATAAATGTGTTAATCCGTCCCAAAGGCACTGTGATACCTATATAAGTAGATATTTGTCGGGGCAAAATATTCATTAGCTGTTTTAAAAAAAAAATCATTTTTCAAGCATTTTTGCATGTTGCACAGTTCATGCATGTGTGAATAGAGCATGTACATTTTTGGTTGTATTATTGATCTCATTCTTTGCAATAAACAGTTGGTAATTTTATTTGATGGTTTCTATAAACCGGTAGTGTTGCATGAACATTTGGATATTGTACCATAGTAGGATCCACTACCCCGAATTTCTTTTGAAAATAATATGATTGGTTTTTCATAGAGAAAAAACATGTTTCAAAAAAAAAATCATAAGTGTGGAGGCAAATCTTGCATAATGACATTGTTGAATAATCAAGATTTAGGTCCCACAAATTTCATGTAATCATTGATTTCTTTGTATATACCTTGGTGTTTATTCATTTATTCTTGACAGCATGTCACAGTCCTAACATGCATGATTATTCATTGTAGAATACATTTGTGATATACATGGTCATTCTTTGTACCTACCTTTGTATTAATTCATTTATTCTCTACATGTATCATTTTGACATCATGTTACAGTCATAGCATGCATGGTCATTCATTGTAGAATACGTTTATGATATGCATGGTCATTATTTGTATATACTTATGTATCAATTTATTCTTTCTTTACATGCATCATGTTGGCATCAAATTGCATTCATGCATTCATAGTCAGCATGATTTTTCTGTATATACTTATGTATCAATTTATTCTTTCTTTACATGCATCATGTTGGCATCAAGTTGCATTCATGCATTCATAGTCAGCATGATTTTTCTGTATATATCCATATATCAATTTATTCTTTCTTTACATGCATCATGTTGGCATCAAGTTGCATTCATGCATTCATAGTCAGCATGATTTTTCTGTATATATCCATATATCAATTTATTCTTTCTTTACATGCATCATGTTGGCATCAAGTTGCATTCATGCATTCATAGTCAGCATGATTTTTCTGTATATCCGTATATCAATTTATTCTTTCTTTACATGCATCATGTTGGCATCAAGTTGCATTCATGCATTCATAGTCAGCATGATTTTTCTGTATATCCGTATATCAATTTATTCTTTCTTTACATGCATCATGTTGGCATCAAGTTGCATTCATGCATTCATAGTCAGCATGATTTTTTCTGTATATATTCATATATCAATTTATTCTTTCTTTACATGCATCATGTTGGCATCAGGTTGCATTCATGCATTCATAGTCAGCATGATTTTTCTGTATATATCCATATATCAATTTATTCTTTCTTTACATGCATCATGTTGGCATCAAGTTGCATTCATGCATTCATAGTCAGCATGATTTTTTTGTATATATCCATATATCAATTTATTCTTTCTCTATATGCATCATGTTAGCATCAAGTTGCATTCATGCATTCATAGTCAGAAATGATTTTCCTATATATACCCATGCATTAATTTACTTATTCTTTGCATTGATTTGTTTATATAAATCATGTTGACATCGGGTTGCATTCATGGCATACATAGCCATCATGATATCTCATGCATTAATCTGTCATATTAATATCAGGATGCATTCATGACACACATTATTAGCATGATTTTCTTTGTATGTACTCTGTGTCAATCATTTATTCTTCACATACATCATAATTGACATTGTGTGGCGTTCATAGTGTATATGATCATTCATTGGGAAATGCATTTGGAACATACATGGTCATTCATTGTATATATCCATGCATTAATTTGCTTATTCTTTACATGCATCATGTTGGCATCAGGTTGCATTCATGGCATACACAGTCATCATGAGTTCTCCGTATATGCTCACGCATTAATTTGACATATTGGCGTCAGGTTGCATTCATGACATACACGGTCAGCATGATTTTCTTTGTATATACTTTGTGTCAATCTTTTATTCTTCACATGCATCATAATTGACATTGTGTGGCATTGATAGTGTATATGATCATTCATTGAGAAATGCATTTGGAACATACATGGTCATTCATTGCATATATCCATGCATTGATTTTTCTTATTCTTTAAATGCATCATGTTGGCATCGTATTGCATTTATAGCATACATGGTCAATATGTTTCCACAGTATATGACCACACATAACTTTTTTTATCCTTCACATGCATCAAATTGCATTCATGACATTCATAACTCATTCATTATGAAACACATTAATAAGATGAAATAGAAATTGGCTTAGATTTGAAGAGTTTTCTTCGTCAGCTAAAAGCTATGATCCCAACAGCAAGTGCGAGTATCATATTGGGGCAATTGGGCATTCGACCAAAAAATGCAGAAAAATGAAGGAAAGAATTGAGGGTCTTGTCCACGATGGCATTTTGATTCCAGATCTTATCGAACATTGGAAATCTGTTTGACCATAGATTGATTTCCTCTTGAATAATTTTGAGGATAAGAATTGTTATCTTTGGAAGCATGTCAATAGGGCCATTCTGATGCATATATTTCTATACACTTTGATGATGAAAGCGTTTGTCTCATGATGACATCTACATGAAATAAATAAACTTTGAATTTAAATGTTTTGTGTTCATTTTATTTTAGCAATAAATTTGAAATTGCAAAAACAAATGAAACTTTGAGAAAATTTGTGGTAAACAATAAATAAGTGGTTTTCACATGAAATAATGAACAATCTTGAGAATATTGATGATCATTGTTAGAAATGACCCAACATTTTCCCTCTCTCTTTTGGGTTTTCCTACACTTAAATCCCTTGAATCAAGACCACTTGAAAGACCTAATACTTCAAGGAATATGAATGATTGAATTTCATAAACCATTGTCGTCATATAATAAGCAAAGATGTAGATCCTAGTCTAGGCTATGAACAAAGGAACAAACTTTTTGAAATTTTTTCGAACTCCTTGAAATTCAAACAAATGAGACATTCTTTCAATAATCTAGATCATGGTAATCTGGTATGTGTCAAGGTTGTGCCAAAGTCATTCACATCCTTTCCAATAACCACAAAACACCAATTGCCCAAACATCACTTCATGATTGATACCTTGGGGATGCCATGACCAAACAAGATTAGCTCATGTCCTAGAGAAAACCTGTCTTTGGGGAAATTTTTTCCTAGGCACTTCAAACAAACCCAAGATTGAAACTCAGCATTTTTATTGTAAACCTAGATTTGCGATGTTCCTCGCAATGATACAAATCCTCAGGGTTAATCAAATTAGGGCATCATATGTGGTAATGATGCATACATGGTGAATAAGGATGGATTAATGCATGAATCATAGGGGGCATGCGACAAAAAAAAAAGAAAAAAAAAAGAAAAATTGTGATGTCATGCATATGAGAATTCAGATGATTTCAAAGTGCAAACTGAAACTTTGATTATCTATTTCCCCTGGGGATTGCTTTTCAATGAGAATATTTGTGCTTGATATGATGAATGGCCATCTTTCATTTCCCTTTCGCACAAAAAGAAATTATCCATAGTCACCCCTTTTGAGCCGAAAGAATTCTTTTTTCTTTAAACCTTGATCAAGGATCACCCTCTACACTGGGGCAAATGTGAGGAAAGATCTTCTCAAAGATAACAGAAAAATGAGTCCTAGCTCAAAAGAAATATACAAAGCAAATGAAGCCCCGAATAAATACGGGCTCACTCTGTCAAAGAAAAAAAAGGAAAAGATGGCGAAATGAAAGCCAAGAAAAACAAAAGGAAAATAGAAAAAAAGTGTGTGAAAAAGCGATGGCAAATGAAAGCCAAAAGCAAGGAAGAAAAAAGCAAAGTCAAAAGGAATGAAAAGTCCAAAAAGGGATAAATGCTTCAAAAAAGAATCCTCATCAAGAAATGATCCTTGATCTGATTATCCTCAAACACATTCTTTGGGCCTATTAATCCTTTCTTTTTGAACCCCGAACCATGGCCTACATTACGTGCTTTAAAAGTCCATTTTGATCAAGCATGAATATTTAATTTGAAGGGTTTTTCCTCGAATTTTATCTCATCTCATCGAATTATCATTTCACTAAGGAGGAATTTAGAATTCTCAAGTGCATGGTAAAACAATGAAAAAGAAAAAAGAAAGAGAAGGAAAAATGGAAAGAATGAGACTCTAGGGCGAAAACCCAAAAATGGGCAGTCTAGAGTAAGATGGGAATTTTCGATACCATCTATGATAGTGTCGTTACCACAAAAGAGAAGATCATCATAAAGAAGTGGTCATCGAGGAACATCTAGGAATTCCTGAACCTCCCAAAGTATCAACTCTCATTCTGATGATTGATTTCAAAAACTGAAACTTTTTTCCTCCAAAATCAACTTTCCAGTTTAAACATCCCAGCCAATCTTGACGCTTGTCAAAATACCTTGATATTGGAAACTAAAAGAATGTTGAATTTGTTTGGTTCTCAATGAATTCATGATTTATAAAATATGTTCGATTTATGAGTCTAGAAGGGACATACATTTTTGTTATGAAGTTTTCCTGGAAAAACCAAAATCTTGTTGTACCGAGCCTTGTTAATTCAAATTGAAAAAACCAAATTGATACTTAAGAAAATTTCTAACAGTGATCATCAATCATCAAAATATTTGTACATCACACACTGTGGGGTTAAAATTTTTGGCTCAGAAGTTTTCCTTAAATAAGCAAAATTGTTTTTCAAAAAGGGAAAATAAAAATATTTTTGAAATACCCATTTTTGATGTTGACATGAGACAAGGGTTTTTCTAACCCAAAGGTGTGGAATTACTAGGGATAACCTTGACTTCCAAATAGGAGAAGAAGAAATAAAACTCAACAAGCAGATCTCTATTGATGAGAGTTTGAAAACTGGTGGGGCAAAGAGAATAGCCAAAGATTGAAAAAAAAAGGAGTTGAAGATATACTATTATTTGAAGAGGGAAAATGAATTTGAAAGGCTAAGCCAAAGTCTAGAAAAACAATCGGGGGCATTTGCATCACTCATGAGCGCTCATCTCTTTATCGAGCTTTTGCATCTGCACAGTGTCGGCAAGCATTTGCATCATTCATGGGTATTTGCATTGGCATTATTCCATAAGCATCTGCATTTTACCTTTACATTTACATTCTTCATGGAATTCGCATTTGTGTAGTCTCAAGCAATTGCATCATTTCTAGAATAATTGCATTTTCATTATTGTGTGGTAATTGTAGTTACACCATTCATAAACCAGTTACATGAACACAATTAGTAGGGGCATCTGCATCATGAAACATGGGCATCAATCCAGGCCATTTGCATTTGCACTAAGAAATATTTTACATATGCACCATGATGCATGAGCACCTTGTTAAAAGACATGTGCATCTGCATCATTTCTCAAAGCTTCTGGTGGGGATACCCAGATTTTTACAGTTTTTAAAAGTGAACAAGTCTTCGGTGGTGATAGCTGAAGCCTCTAGTGGAGAGATCCAGGGTTTTATAATTTTGAAAAATGAGAAATATTCTTCTGGAGGAGTTACCCAGAATTTTACAATGAGCAAGTCTTTGGTGGTGATAGCCAAAGCCTCTGGTAGGGATATCCAAAATTTTACAGTTTTAAAAGTGAACAAGTCTTCGGTGGTGATAGCTGAAGCCTCTGGTGGAAATATCCAGGGTTTTATAATTTCCAAACATGAGAAATCTTCTTCTGAAGGAGTTACCTAGAATTTTACAATGAGCAAGTCTTTGGTGGTGATAGCCAAAGCTTCTGGTGGGGATATCCAGAATTTTACAGTTTTAAAAGTGAACAAGTCTTCGGTGGTGATAGCTGAAGCCTCTGGTGGAGATATCCAGGGTTTTATAATTTTGAAAAATGAGAAATCTTCTTTTGGAGGAGTTATCCAGAATTTTATTCAACATTTGCATCAAAGACATTTGCACCAATCTAAGTCATTTGCATCTACATCAAGAAGCGTTTGCATCAACTAAAGACATTTGCATTTGCATCATGAAGCATTTGCATCATCTCTTAAAGCTGTCAGGTATAATTGAACTCGTTTTGCTTCTCAAATGAGTCGAGCCCCGAGATCATCGTCGAGGTACTTTTTTTTTTATTATGAACAAGTCTTCGGTGGTGATGGCTGAAGCCTCTGGTGGAGATATCCAGAGTTTTTAAAATCCTTTGAAAAGGTAGAAAGTCTTCGGTGGTGATAGCTGAAGCTTCTGGAGGTGATACCCAGAATTTTTTACAGTTTTAAAAATGAGCAAGACTTTGGTGGTGATAGCCGAAGCTTTTGGAGGAGATACCCATAATTTTAAACACAGCTGAGAACAAGACAGGTTAAGGCCCCGAGACCATCGTCGAGGTCATTTCCTTTCTTGCAAATCAAATTCGTTTTCTTAAGACGAGTCGAGCCTTGAGACCACCGTCGAGGTATTTCTTTTTTTTTTTTTTTAAATCGAATTCATTCTGTTTTATCAAATGAGTCGAGCCTTGAGACCACCGTCGAGGTATTTCCTTTTGTTTTATATCGAATTCATTCTGTTTTATCAAATGAGTCGAGCCTTGAGACCACCGTCGAGGTATTTCCTTTTGTTTTAAATCGAATTCATTCTATTTTATCAAATGAGTCGAGCCTTGAGACCACCGTCGAGGTATTTCCTTTTGTTTTAAATCGAATTCATTCTGTTTTATCAAATGAGTCGAGCCTTGAGATCACCGTCGAGGTATTTCTTTTTGTTTTAAATCGAATTCATTCTGTTTTATCAAATGAGTCGAGCCTTGAGACCACCGTCGAGGTATTTCCTTTTGTTTTAAATCGAATTCATTCTGTTTTATCAAATGAGTCGACCCTTGAGACCACCGTCGAGGTATTTCTTTTTGTTTTAAATCGAATTCATTCTGTTTTATCTAATGAGTCGAGCCTTAAGACTATCATCGAGGTATTTCCTTTTGTTTTAAATCGAATTCATTCTGTTCCATCAAATGAGTCGAGCCTTGAGACCACCGTCGAGGTATTTCCTTTTGTTTTAAATCGAATTCATTCTGTTCCATCAAATGAGTCGAGCCTTGAGACCATCGTCGAGGTATTTCCTTTTGTTTTAAATCGAATTCATTCTGTTTTATCAAATGAGTCGAGCCTTGAGACCTTCGTCGAGGTATTCCTTTTTGTTTTAAATCGAATTTATTCTGTTTTATCAAATGAGTCGAACCCTGAGACCGTCGTCAAGGTATTTTTCACCTGTTTTAAAGACCTCCGGGCACCATTTTACAGACTTTTAGGCACCAGTTTTAAAGACATTCGGGCACCAGTTTAAAAGACCTTCGGGCACCAGTTGTAAAGACCTCCGGGCACCATTTTAAAGACCTTCAGGCACCATTTTTAAGATCTTCGGACACAATTTTTTCTTTTAAAAATCGAATCTGTTTCTTTAAGACGGGTCGAGCCTTGATTAGTCAGGGAATTCAATTTAAGGACCAATCTTCAATTTACAGCTTTTTCAACAAAAAAAAAAAAACTAAAAAAAAAATAAAAATGAATGAAAACCCTTTTCTTTCTCTCCAGATGTGATTTCACCGATCGGACAAAATTGTTGTCTATTTTATCTTTTCCTGATTCTTGATTCTCAGCAATAGCCAAAGAGGGGCAACTGTAGACACCTAATTTTGTCCGGGCTTTTTAAAACCAATTTTGATTTGTTCCCCTCTCGGGTTTAATATTTCTGTAAAAGTCACGGTCGCGATTTTAGATTTTTAAAATCTTCTAAATTATATATATCCTTTTTAGCTTTAATTGTTCAAATAAAATCGGACCGCAAAATTACCAATTTTAAAATTCAATTTAAACCCGAGGTAAAAAAGTTTAATCTTGAGCTTTATTAGATTTTTAAAATAAATTTTTTAATCGAAAATACTTGAAAAAATAAAAGAAGGGTAACTTAGACATTACCCATTTTTTTTAGGTTAGAAATTGAGATATAAAATGGGTCATTTGTAAAGAAAAAAGGGGGGGCAATTATTCCAGAAAAAAAAGACTTGCGGCTGGGAAAAGAAGAAAAAAAAAAGCTTTGTTTTTTTTATGGGAGCTGGGAGCTAAAGAAAAAGAAAAAACTCGTATGAGATCAAGGAGAATTCAACATACAAATATTTTGAGGTCATCTTGATTGATCCTGCCCACAGCTGCAATGACCCAAGTTCAAAAACAGAGAGAGAGCAAGAGAGCTCATGAGGTAGAGAGGTCCAAGCAGGATAAGGAAGATGCAAACCCTCCTTCAACCTTGTAAATCTTTCTCGTTTCTCAACTCTTCAAGTCAGTATTTTCTTTTAATGGTGCCCCAAAATGACAATGTTCTGTCAAAAGAACTCTGTCTTGTTACTCTTTTACCACTAGTGGGACACCGAAAGCTTTGTTTGTTTTTTTATGAAATTTACGTTCTTTTATAAGTACCCAGATTATATTTTGATCTCGAAATGATAAATTTGATGGATTCTCAAGTACCTAGTTGCCTGAAAGGCTTGAAGGTCATAGTATAATTCGAGAGAATGAGTAGCTTGAACTACTTAATAAGCCTAGTACAGTACCTATGAATAATGGGTTTTGCTTCGGATGTTGATAAAGTCTGAGAAACCTGATAAGGATGAGGCTTTGGAGCCCTTTTTGAAATTCTTTAGACCTAGAAAATCATTAGAAGTGTTGGAGGTCTCTCACAGGTCAGGGAATGCGCATCAGCTTTGCTGCGGTTTGTAAAAAACCAACATCTCAGTTCTTTTGGTTGGGCATGTAACAAAATCTAGTGATATAGCAGGACCTCGTGTCTTGGAGCACATTGTAGATGCTGTCTTATATCTGAAAGGGGAAAAATGCTCATCTCATCGTTTGCTTCGACCTTTGAAGAATCGTTTTGGGTCAACTGATGAGTTTGGAATATTTGAAATGTCACAATTGGGACTGCAAGCTGTTTTAAACCCCAGTGAAATGTTTTTAAGTGATCAGAACTCAAATTCAGAGTTTTTAGCTGGACTTGCTGTTGCTGTAATTATGAACGGATCTCGGGATTTCCTTATTGAAATTCAGGCATTGTGTGTATCTAGCTCAACAGTTTCTACGCATGTGAATGGAATCCAAGCAAGGAGAGCTGACAATAGTAACTGGTATTCCCAACTCTGGGAAGAGTGAATGGATTGATGCTCTCTTATGTAATCTTAATGAGTGTTGGTTGGGAATTTGCTTTTTGCTCCATGGAGAACAAGGTTCGGCATCATGCAAGGAAACTTTTAGAGAAACACGTAAGGAGACCATTCTTTGATGCAAGCTAGGGAAGCACTATTGAAAGAATGAGTGTAAAGGAATTGGAGGAAGGAAAGTTCATTGACATGATCATTGCTGGTGAAACTGTAGAATTAATGAAAGAAACTGCATTTAGCCATTTAATGGAAATAATTCTGGAGGTCGCACCTGAAAGCCTGTATAATGATATGTTCACAAAGCTTTTGAAGAATTCATTGTTTGAGCTTTCATCCAATCATTGTGGAAACTTTGTTATTCAAGCGTTAATTTCCCATGCAAGAACAAAAGATCAAATGGAGTTGATCTGGGAAGAGCTTGGGTTGAAATTTGAGGATCTTCTCGGAATGGGGAGATCAGGAGTTGTTGCTTCTCTTATTGCTGCATGTCAAAGACTTCAAACTCATGAATATAAGTGTTGTGAGGCGCTTGCTACCGCGGTTGGTTCAAAAAATGAGACTTCCAAGTTTATTGTTCCTCGAATACTGCTTCTTGACAGTTACTTCAGCTATGAAGACAAGTCTAGTTGGAACTGGGCAGGTGGAGTTAAGATGCATGTCATGGGTTCTTTTATTTTGCAGGCTATTTTTAAGTTCCAAAGTGAGTGGATACAGCCTTATATTTTGAGTATTACATCCATGGAAGCTGTGCATGTCCTTGAGGCAGCTAAAGATGCTCGAGGAGTGCGTGTCATTGAAGCATTTCTTGCTTCAGATGCTTCCACAAAACAGAAGCGCAGATTAGTTGTGAAGTTACGTGGACATTTTGGGGAGCTTGCAATGCAGCCATCTGGTTCATTTACTGTTGAAACGTGCTTCGATGCTGGTAGCCTGTCACTAAGGGAAGCCATAGCATCTGAACTGTTAGCTGTACGAACTGAACTCTCCAAGACAAGACAAGGCCCACCTGCATTTTATCCAACAACAGTCTGTAAGTATTTTGGAAATTAGTGTCCATTCGGCTCCCTTGGTATTTTGTGTTGTCTTGTGTTTGCATTTGTATCATGAATATGTGATTACCATGTTTGTTCATGCTTTGCCTCTTCATGTCATATGATTGTGTATTGGTTATGCCATGTTCATGCATTAGTATTGTATTCATTTGGTCATTTTTGTTCATGTTGTTTCCCATGCATTTTCATATGACATATTAGATCTTAGGTCATTTTGTATTATCATGCATTTCCATGTCCATTAGGTCTAGGTCATCTTGGTATGCCATACACATTTCCAAGTTCATGTTAGGAATTAGGACATCTTTGTATTGCCATGTATTTTCATGACACTTTAGGTTTGGGTTACATTTGCATTATCATGTTAGGTCTAGGTTGCATTAAATGCCATGCAAGTTCATTTAGGTCTAGGTCACTTTATGAATGCCATGCATTTTTTTCATGACATTTAGGTTTAAATCCATGCATTTCATGCATTATGTTTGCTGCATTGTTTCATGCATTTCATGTTCATGCCACTTGAATAATGACTTGAGCCAATTAATGGTTCAAAGTCATGCTCTCTTGAGCACACTTGTGGAAAATTAAGTTTGTCAGATTGATTATTCTACCTTTGTGATTTTTTTTACTTAGCCAATTTTTATCCAACTTTCAAAAAGTCTTAGCTACTGCTTGTAAGTCATTTTATGAGTTTCAAATATTTTTACTTTGATTTTTAAATGATTTTATCAAAGGCAAAAATGTGTTTTGGCAAAGCAGTTTTTTTTCACCCAAAACTCGTACATCTCCGATTTTTCTGGGAATTCATCTTTGATCAAAAAATTAAGCCGATTTTTTCCCGTGTATTTTTACATGTCCTGAGTCTCCAATATTTGTTTCAGAATTGTTTGAATTTTTAAAAATAGGGTAAAAAATCGTGGATTAAAACTGGACAGTGGAGTCAGAATTGAATTTAAAGAAAAATCATTTTTATGTTTTGGTTAATTTACTTAGAGTGGGCTGATTAGGAGGGTTAGCTACTGACTTAGGATAGTTTCTAAGCCTTTTTAAACTTTAAAAATGGTTTTTCAAGTCTCGGGTTAAGGGTAGTTTTAAACTTAGGAAATTAGAGCCATTTAAAAGATTTAGCCCAGTTTTCATATTTAATTCAAGCTTTTCAAAATTGTTTTCAAACAATTACAAAGTATTTTGGTTTTAGAATATTTAATTTGACATATTTTCCTAAGGTAGCCGGATATCTTTTTAGATATACAGATTTCCTTAATTAAAGGAAAAAATACATTTCATGCATTGCATTTTTCATATTCATGCATTTTATATAATATGTGATTCTTGCCATAATAATTTCTATGATATTGTTGTTATTTTGATTTATATTTTTTGATGTTACGTGGTTTATTATATGGTTTTGAATATTTCATGATATCCTATGCTTTTATTTAGTTATTTTTATTTAGCATATACTATGTTCATGCATTATTATTTTTATTTTCATGCATATTATATGATAGCATTATTTTATTCCATGTCATTTAAATTATATGCCATACCATTCATATTTGTCATGTCATTTAAATCATTTCATTTCATTTAGGATATATTATGTCATCTAGAATATTTTATTTCATTTTGATTATATCATATGACTTAGGATATTGCATTTCATGTAGAATATATTATATTACCTAGGTCATTTCATTTAGGATATATTATGTCATCTAGAATATTTTATTTCATTTAGATTATATCATATGACTTAGGATATTGCATTTCATATAGAATGTATTATGTTACATAGGTCATTTAATTTCATTTAGAATATATCATATAACTTAGGATATTTCATTTCATTTAGAATATGTAAGGCATTCTAATCATGTCATGTCATTTATGTTGCATTATATTATTTAGATTTTGCTATGTCATTTTATTTATGTCATGCATATACATATTCATTTCTTTTAAATGTTTTCAAAAAAGATAATGGTTTTCAATAAAATAAAGATATTCCCGAGTTAAAATAATTCATGAGTTCTGCCGGGTTTGCTGGGGAGGATATCATCAATTATTATTAATAACGGAATATCTTCTTTAAAAAGAGAATGATTCGGAAAATTTTCCAAAATTAATAAAAATTTCTATATTTTGCCACGTTTGTTGGGGAATATAGGAAAATTTTGAATTTATAAATTCTTGATCATTTTCAATTAAAAATGGAATTATTTTTTTTCTTTAAATTGGGAATTAACTTGAAATACTAAATTTAAAACCGATTTTTTTACCGAGACTTGAGATAACACACAATTAATAAGGTACCGATTTATACGGGCTTTGTGGGGGTGCTAATCCTTCCCCGCACGTAACCGACTCCCGAACCCGCTTCTTTGATTTCTCTGGTTTAAAACGCAGACTTGAAATTGGTTTTTAAAATGTTTTAATTAATTTTTAAAATATTTTATAAAACCGGTTTTAATAGGTGACCGATCACACCTAGCTAAAAAAGATTGGTGGCGACTCCATGTCTTTTTCAAGGTCATTTTCAAAACCTTCATTTTTCTAGAGAAATTAAGTCGACTTTTCCTCGGTTTTTTTAATGTCACGCTTAACGAATAATATAGTCTTGCGATGAGACTCGTTATTTTTTAGGTTGCGACAAAGGAAATGAAGAAATAAGAAATTATTAGTAAGGAGATTGTAAATACAAATATACCCTTAATGAAATAAACCTAATACCAAAAACAAAATCCCTTTGGTATCCTTCTTCTTTCCCTTCTCCCTTCCCCATTATCCATCCCTTCCCTTACTTCCTGACTTCCCCATTCTATCTTTCCTTTATTTTTTCTTAAGTCCTCTGTCTGTTGTTCTCCTGGTTGCTCTGTCTGACTTTGGGCTCTATGAGTTTGGTAAGTAATTAGCATTTATAATCTGAATTACACAGTTAGAATTTGTAACCCCTCTTCTTTTTTGTTCTTGACTTTTCCTTAGATTGAGATCATGACAGCTTCTTACTATTATTTTCTGTTTTGGTTACATAAAATCGTAGCGTATTTAATGATTGAAAAGTCTTGTCAAACATTTCATCCATAAAAAACTGATAAGGGGATGAAGAAAGGGTCTGGGTTCATTCTCTTTTTGCAATATTTCAAGGTAAAGTTACAAATTTGGTTCACGTGATTGATTTTTTTCGTTAAATTAAATTGATCAAATTTTTTTTTTTTAAACTTTACGTTAAATTGATCAAAAATAATAACATGAGGATTAAATTGACAACAAAAAAAAAATTAAAAGTATGAGATCAAATTAATCCAAATAAAAAAATAAACTAATTAAATAATCTAATTTACATATATATTCAATAGTCAAATTTATAATTATGCCATATTTCAATGCTATATATAAAAGTTTTTATGAAGTTGCATGGACTACTGGCATTGGCATTGGAGAATACTACTATTTATTGTTGGAAATTTAATCAGTCCAATTAATCTGAGCATTGGAAGGTCGGTATTCAAAAACTCATAATACTAATTTAGTTGAATAGTCAATACATTTTTCATCTCAACTTAGTTATATTAATGTGGTATGTATCAACATCGAATGAAGAATATTGTTTTTAATCTATTGATAGTGGACATGATTAACAAGGTATAACACATAATATCTTAATTGATTGAATTTTGGAAAAGTACATATTATTTGGAAGAATGTACATATAGGTATGAAATATGTACATATTGTTTTGCTATATGTACATATTGCTGGACTATATGTACATATTATTATATTTTTGCTTGATTGGTCGTTTTAAGGAGAGTTAACATGTAAGAGTCTATTGTTGTTTCATACATTGCAGAAACATATTGTTCGATCATTATAAAGTTGAAATGAGTGAATCAAGCCCTAAGAAAAGAGTCTATTGTTATTGTCATATTGATGGTGAGCTCGTAATTGTTAATGGCGGCTCTATAGAATATCGAGATGGAAGAACAGTGGGTGTGATGATCGATGAAAACACTAGTTTTGAAGAATTAATGCATCAAGTTGGGGGAAAATTAAGGAAGAGTGTTGTTGGTCATGTATTTAGATATACATTGGAGTTTGACAAAACCAAGCTAATTGATTTGGTGAATGATGCCGGTTTGATAGATTTGATAAATTTTACTGATCGGTTATGCAATTTGTATATATTTTGAACTGAAGTGATTGAATCCGCCAACAACAATAATAGAAATATAGTGCATCATTCGAACTAAGATCTGTTATGGTAAGAAATATAAAGGCTTTTAAACATCAAAGTATATAATTACGTTATGTCTTAATCATCTTTTTGTTATAATTGTAGTGGGGTTATTGAGAATGAAGACATAAGTGGAAACAATTCTGAGAGGGAACGTAATGTAGATCCTTCAGTTGAATGTTCTACTTTGAAGAAATCTGGTGTTATTGTTGAATATACTGTTGCGAACAAAAAATCAGTTTGCATGCAAAATTTGGAAAGATCACATCATTGGTAGCGGTCAGAAATTCAAAGATGCATATGCCTTTAGGTTGGGTCTTTATCAATTTAGTGTTGCGAATGAATTTGTGTATAAGTTTAAGAAGAATAGTAAGTCTTTTATTAGTGTGGACTGTAAGGCTGAAGGCTGGCCTTGGCATTTAACTGCTTCGAAGATGTAGTCTACGGAGTTTATGGTTGTGGGGACATTTATAAATTTGCACAACCACTGTGCGCAAGATGCAATACAAAGTAGACCTTATTTGAAGTCAAAATTTGTTGATACCATCATTTCAGAGAAAATGATTTTGCAACCCGACACAACACCACATCAAATTCGAGCTGCATTAGAATGTGAATGTGGAATTCCAGTGACCTACCAGCAAGCTTGGGCAAGCAAAGAGCAACCCATGAAGTTGCTTCATGGGAAAATCGAGGACTCGTACAAATTAGTTCCATGGTTGTGTGAGCCAATCAAAGATGCTGACCCCCAAAGTGTCGTAATCTGCACTTATGATAATGGTAATCATTTTAAGCAACTATTTATCGCTTATGGATGCTCAATTATTGGTTTTTTGAATGGGTGTCGAGGGTTGATTTTTATTGATGGTTGCCATTTGAGTGGACCTTATAAAGGGACGTTATTATATGCTATGCAAATAATCAGCTTTTTTCGGTTGCATATGCAATTGTTAGCTCAGAAAGTTTAGAGAATTGGATGTGGTTCTTGGAAATTTTAAAGTCAAATGTTACCAGAGATATTTCGGTAACCATTATCTCTGATAGAAACCAGAATATTATCACTAACGTTGGCGAAATATTTGGATTGGCTTGTCATGCTTATTGTTACAGACATATTAAGGAAAACTTTAATGCTGAAGTTAGCAAATTGATGCATGTTGGGAAAAAAGTGAAAGAGCAAGCCCTACAGTTGTTGGATGCAATGGTTTATGCTAGACTTGAAAATGATTACAGTGTTGCATTCACAAATTTAACTATGTACAACAAAGAGCTAGCTGAATGGGGTTAGATAATCAGCCAGAATATTGGCTCATGTCAAAATTCAGTCATCCTCATTGGGATCATATTACTAGCAACGTTGCAGAGTCTTTCAATGCATGGTTAGTCAAGGAGAGGCGACACAACATCATTTCCCTCATCAATGAGCATAGAGAAAAGTTGGCTCAAAAATTTTATAAAGCTAAGTCTGATGTCAATAATTGGAAAAATGGAGTTGGGCACAATGTTGAGGAAAAATTACTGGAGAATATTGGAAGAAGTAAATACTTCCATGTTTCTTGTTATAGCAATTTCACCGCTAAGGTAAGTCACGGCAACAAAGACATTGTTGTCAACTTGAGTACTCGACAATGCACATGTTTAGGATGGCAAATGAGTGGACTTTCTTGTGCCCATGCTTCTGCAATCATTGAAGCAAAACATGGAGATATTTACCAGTTCGTTGATGATTTTTATAAGTCAACAAAACAGGAGTTGATTTATCCACTTACAATGGCTCTAGTTGAGACTCATAACTTGCTTGATTTCACCGTATCAGACAGCAGTCAACATCATTTATCCTTGAAGCCTCCTCTGATGAAAAGGCCACCAGGTCGACCAAAAGTCAAGCGCATTGAATCACAATTTATCAAGAAACGAGAAATTCATTGCTCTAAATGTAAGCAAATTGGTCACAATCGAGCTTCATGCAAATAGCCAAATCCACTGTAAAGCAATTGTAAGTTTTACATGATTAGTATTTAAATTTACCTTTTTTCTTTATGGTTACATACCAAACCTATATAACTTATATCTTCTTCATGTGTTAAATGCAGGTTCATAGTTACATACCTTACCTTTTTGTAAAGGAGTTACAACTTTTTGTTAGGATAGTTGATACTTTTTTCAGTCCGACAGAAGAATATGAATGTTCGAGGTGCTGTATTTTTTATTGATGCACCTAAATTCTCTATGTAGATTAGGGTTCGGAAGGTTCGAGGTGCTATATTTTTTGTTGGAGTATATTGTTTGTAGGTTAGGAATTGATTGGTTCAACGTGCTATATTTTTTGTGAAAGCACCGAATCGATGTCTAATTCGTCGAACCTGCACATATGTCGCATTTTGCATGTCTTACATTTTGTACAGCTATGTATAGACCATTTTTTGTATAATCGGTCTGTTGGATTTAGGTTGAGAAGCTTTTGGGTTTAGGTGTGACTATTGCTTAGTGTAGTCTTTTCTTCTTATTTCTAGTGTATGTAGCTTCCTTTGTGTACTCTAGTTGTAGGAAAATGTTGATGTTGATAGGACCATTGTACTTTCTAATTTTCTGTGTTGTCTGAAACATCCTATGTTTGGAATGAATGAAACAAAATATCGATTATCCAATTCTGTGTTTATGATATTAGTTGGATTTCTTATAGTATAGTGCTATGGAATCCAGTAATGTAATTTCTTAAAAGTTTTGGTTTGATTTTATTCTGTTATTATTTGAATGATTTTTGATGATCATGTGATGGAAAATCGTGGAATGGAAGCCTCATGAATGGTGATTGAAATGACGTATAGTACATCAATTTTAGTAAAAAAAAAAATTAATAAAAAATTTCACTTATATGTACATGGCCACAAGACATTATGTACATTCCTGCATACTGATATGTACATGTAGGCAAAACAATATGTACATTTTTAGTTTCTCCTAAATTCAACACTAAATCAACTGGGAATTAATCCCCAATGCATTTAAATGACGTATAGAACATCAATTTTAGTAAAAAAATTAATAAAAAAATCCACTTATATGTACATGGCCACAAGACAATATGTACATTCCTGCATACTTATATGTACATGTAGGCAAAACAATATGTACATTTTTAGTTTCTCCTAAATTGAACCCTAAATCAACTGGGAATTAATCTCCAATGCATTTAAATGACGTATAGAACATCAATTTTAGTAAAAAAAAAATTAATAAAAAAATCCACTTATATGTACATGGCCACAAGATAATATGTACATTCCTGCATACTTATATGTACATGTAGGCAAAACAATATGTAAATTTTTAGTTTCTCCTAAATTGAACCCTAAATCAACTGGAAATTAATCCCCAACGCATTTAAATGACATATAAAACATCAATTTTAGTAAAAAAAAAAAAATTAATAAAAAAATCCATTTATATGTACATGGCCGCAAGAGAATATGTACATTCTTGCATACTTATATGTACATGTAGGCAAAACAATATGTACATTTTTAGTTTCTCCTAAATTCAACCCAAAATCAACTGGGAATTATTCCCCAATGCATTTAAATGACGTATAGAACATCAATTTTAGTAAAAAAAAAAATTTAATAAAAAATCCCACTTATATGTACATGGCCACAAGACAATATGTACATTCCTGCACACTTATATGTACATGTAGGCAAAACAATATGTACATTTTTAGTTTCTCCTCAGTTCAACCATAAATCAACTGGGAATTAATCCTCAATGCATTTAAATGACGTATAGAACATCAACTTTAGTAAAAAAAAATTAATAAAAAATTTCACTTATATATACATGGCCACAGGACAATATGTACATTCCTGCATACTTATATGTACATGTAGGCAAAACAATATGTACATTTTTAGTTTCTCCTAAATTGAACCCTAAATCAACTGGGAATTAATCTCCAATGCATTTAAATGACGTATAGAACATCAATTTTAGTAAAAAAAAAAATTAATAAAAAAATCTACTTATATATACATGCCTGCAAGACAATATGTACATTTTTACATACTTATATGTACATGTAGGCAAAACAATATGTACATTTTAGTTTCTCCTAAATTCAACCCTAAATCAACTAGAAATTAATCCTCAATGCATTTAAATGACGTATCGAACATCAATTTTAGTAAAAAAAAATTTAATAAAAAATTTCACTTATATGTACATGGCCACAAGACAATATTCCTGCATACTTATATGTACATGTAGGCAAAACAATATGTACATTTTTAATTTCTCCTAAATTCAATCCTAAATCAACTGGGAATTAATTCCCAATGCATTTTTAGTTTGATTAGTTAGTATTTATGTGTTTTTATAGGTCCAAAGTGAGAAGGAATTTCGACGTGCAAAACGACGAAAAATGGTGCAAAGCAACGTGTAGGCAGATTCGACCTCCTGAGCTTGTTTCTAGGAAAACATGATCTTAAATATTCATATAAGAAAACTTCCTTCATGACTTTTGAAGCTGACTTTCATATATTTCCAACGATAGTTTACTCGTCAAAATCGAATAAGATTTGCCTATCTAAATCAGTTGAAGAAGTGCGAAAGAAAGAAACATTGGGTAGCCAACCAGAACGGTAGGCGCCGCGCCGCCACCTATTCTGCCTTATGCACTCATTTCACCCCCATAAACCAGCTTTCACGGCCTTTCACCCCAGAAACCAGCTTTCTCTTATGCACTCATTTCAATATTATCTTTCCTTGTATTATAATTTTTATCATCAACACCCATCTCATATTTATTAGAATGAAACAAAGCCTATAACTGTCAGAGTTTAGGAGTATTCCAGAAACTAACAAACAAATAAATTCAACAAACTAAGTTTTTCAGTTTTTCTCATGAGAAAGGATTTGGCTACATGGATCATAATTCAATATGGTACTATATTTAGGAGTTAGGACCATATCCTCATTAAGCATAAAATAAATTTAAAGAAGTATGACTCACAATAAATTTAAAGAAGCATAAAATAAATTTAAAAAGTGCTTCTGGTAAGGTAACCTATACAACTACAAGAGCGGAGCCCTTACAAAAAATAGGCCAGCTTTAAATGAAGACAAAGATACCACAATAATTGTTCAACAAGAGATCATATAAATTAAACTACAATAACACACAAACAGTCGAAGTGTGGCCAAAGGTGAAAAAAAATAAGGCACAAGCAGCAAAAGTATTAATTCAACCTAGAATTATTAGCTTTCTTTTGGAATAAGTTTTGACTCATACAATCTTACATATGGCATAAAATCAAATAAAATTTTGATTTTCTCAGCTTAAAAAGCAACCAACAAGGATTAGTTACTATAATTTCTAACAATGCCACTGAAGGAGTTTAATCGCATCTACAAGCCCATGGAAGACATCATAAAAAACAGAAATTCTATCTTCTAACTTATACTATTGATTATCAGTTCAGTTTTGGTGCGTTCCAGGGAAACATTTCTTCAAAAGCACATAAAGTGTCGCAGTATTCAGGCTTCAGCTATAGCATCTTCACAAAGAAATCAAAAAGGCTTCAAATTTTGATTTTTCAAATAGATCAATGTACCATCCTTAGTTCCATAGGCATTAAACACTATTATTTCTTCTCTTTCTCACCAACCACCCATAATGTTAGTCCATCTTTCCGTTTTGGGTTTTATCAAAGGATGATATATATATATATACTAATATTTTATATATATACTTTTAGTATATATGTATATTTTATATATTAAAAAAAATTATGAGGGTAAGTAAATCTCACGAGACACCGTATTCACGCAATATGCAGCCCAATGATTATTTGCACATAAGGGTAAGCAAATCTAAACCAATAAATTGAATATTAATGACAAATCAAAAATAACAACTTCAATAATATATATATATATATTTACATCTTATACTAATGTGAATATCCATAAAAACTTGCATATATGTACGCATACCAGTTGAGCTTGCATAATATCAGCATTATACGGTTCATTTGCAAGAAAATTAGCAAAATAAGTGGCCACTTCATTAGCTGTCTTTCCCACAAATTTGTATTTAAGTATGTTACCCTACATTGAAAGGAAATTTGATTATTAACTTATGCTATATACTTATAATCTTAATCAACATACAATAAGAATTACACATTTTTATAGAGATGTATTTAGGAGGAAACAAAATTCATACCGCAAAATGTGAACTCAGAACAACACGAGTTCCAATCGATTTTCTACCCATATAGATTTTGGTGGCATTAATTACACGAACATACATGTCTACAACCTGCCGTACTCTAAAGAAAAATGAATTAGGATATCTTATGATAAAAGCATTTATGCAAATGTTAAATTAACGAACTTGATTATACCATGTTATTCACCCAATTCGAACCCGCTAAAAACAGTATGTCGGACCTCGTTAATGACCAGCCATGCATTGGGGACAAGATTTCCCTACATCATTAACAGACATTGTTCAAATATCGCATTGTTCGTCACAATAATGTTATGAAAAAATTGAAGAGTCAATTGGAATGTATAACTTACATATGATTAGCAATTTCATCCCAAGCATAATTAACCACAACTTTTTCTACTTTCTTCAACGTCGCAAGTGGCCAATTAACAAAAATAGTGATCGGAGATTAACAGAAGTCCTAATTGTTCTAGGAATTCGTGGAGATCTCCTAATAACAGGGAAATCAAATATTACGATTTCCAGGAATTTCCTCTACAAATTCCACCCCTTCTTCAAATTCAACATTGGAAGGAACGTTAGATTCTTCCACTTGAACATTTGGTGGAGGGGTCGTTGTTTGTGAAGTGGACCATTTTGCAAATGGCCTAAAAATAGATGATGGAGAAGCTTCAGTGTCCACCTTCTCCATCCTGCAATTGAAATCATCGAACTGATTTCCCATTTCAGCATTCGCATGTGCTGAAGACAACTTCGCCAATGCCATGAAATCAAGAACATTGTCTTTATGAAATTGGACCATTTCCTCATTCCACTAAATCATCTTCTCCGTACGCCCTTTGATCCTTTCAAGTAAAGCCTAAACACATAATTATAAAATTTAAATATTTATGGAGAGTGTTGCAACGATTTTAAAGGCTATGAAAGGTATTACCATGTTAGATGAATTTCAATGACAAAATTTAGACATACCATCGCCTCTGGATCAAGCTGCATTGTTGAGACATCTCCAAAATACTCATCCATAGGGGGATTAATGTCACTTACAACCTACATACATAAGTAAATTTCAATAACTTTTTATAATACGAACTAATATTCTATTTATAAATTGGAATGCGCATCAATCAAACATTACTTACCTCCCCTAACCCATAACCCCCTAACTCTTCCTCAACTTGTAGGCGCTTCTTCACGGACGCATCATCCCATCCTATTAATCGAGGCATTGCACGGAGAACAAAACGTTCGGATGGGATAAATCTATCCAAATAAAACATCTATCCAAAATTTTGTATATTAACAATAGGAGAATAAATATAATGTTTTTTTACTTATTAGTAAAAGACATTGAAAATAGAATCATAAAAGATAATACATATTTACCTGAAGAATTAGTAAGGAGCCAATAATATATGTTGTGTCTTGCCTTCCGTTGTACCTTCTAACGTCGTTCATCAATTCCTTCAGTGTAAACCCACCCCAATTGTAGGAACGAATTTGGGATGAATCAGAAATCGTGTTAACCAACTTTGTATTTACTTCAGGTCTACTAGAAGGCGACATGACAGTACCGATAACAAACAAGACGAACAACCTTTTCCGATCATCTATATATGTTACATTATATAACAAGTTCTCTACTTCCTTTAATGAAGAAACCCTCAAAAATCTATCACACCAACCCTTTATTTCATCATTCTCATTTACAACATCTACACTCACCTCTTCTCTCATGCATGTAACGCCAAATACTAGACCTACATTTGTATCTTTCATTGCTAAGATATGGTTAGACCATCTTAAAACACAATTTAATGGGTTACATGGTTTAATAAGCCACTCACATAGATGGTGACGCAAAATTGTACATCTCAAACTTAGAAACCCACCAAAACCTATCTCTCGCACTGCATTTTCCTTCATAACATCACCCCTAACAACTTCTTTCATAACCCTAACCGATTTACCAGGGCTACATCTTGTGCGCAATTCAACATCACACTGCATTTTATTATGAATAGATTATGTTCAATCTAGCAAAAATTTATATTATCAATAACAAAATGTTCAATCAAAGAAAAATAATTTACCTCAAGACCTTTATTTTTTCTTGCTAAATGCCATGAACTATGACGTCGTTCCGTTTTTTCTTCTCCCAAATTTGTATGTGTCACAAATAAAGCTGATAATACAAAAAATATAGCTAAAGAGTGAAAATTCTGCTATAAAGAAAAAAAAAATGTAGGTGAAAGTGCAAAGAAATTGTAAGAAAAGGTCTATCCCTCCCTTTTATATTGACCAAGAAGAAATAAAACCTGAAATTGTGCATGCATGTGTAAACTGAATATTGCAGCTTCTCACTTTTCATACTCAACAATTTTGTTTTGGGAATTTGACAGGAAATATGCATTGCAATAGTTCATTACAACAAAATAATGGCCCTCAGGAGCCTATATCTAATGCTCACTACAACAAATAACATTCAATAGTTCATTCGGTGGATATTCAACCCAATCAATCTACTGCTACTACAACCAATTTCTGAGGAGTGTTTCTCCAAAGGGTTGGTTTGGTTGCATTGAATTGTAGTATAGCATATTTTAGAAGTGTTTCTCCAAAGCTGAAGAGCATATTTGAGAGTATAGCCCACCACAAGCACAATTTTATCTTTATGCGTGTGAAAATATGGTAGTAATTAATTTATGAATGCTTAATTCATATGGCATTATCATAACCTGCTTTTGTTGTATCATCAAGATTCAAGATTTGTGCTTTATTTAAAGCACAACTAATCATAATATATATATATATATAGTATTATAGTTCATAAAAGAAAGATATCTAATCGTAAAAATTTTATTTTTGCACAAAAAAGAAGAAACATGGTAACGAGGCAAAGAAAACTAACACAATGTATTTTAAAAGACCAAACTAGTTCAAAGACAACTACAAGTGAAGCAGGTTGGAGAACTTTGCTGCGCATTTGTAGAACACAAAGAAATTGAAAATATAAAGCTTCCTATAACATCTTCAAAATAACAATAAATATATCTTCCATTACATAGATATAATCTAGCAAACTAGTTATAAAACACAAACCACCAATCGGCTAAAAATTTAAAACTAAACATGTTTGCATAACACCATAATATCCATATCTATGTCCATAAGAAACTTGGGAAAGGAAGCTTCAAGATATGTACATATCTGTTGTGAAAACTACATAACCGAAGCTGTAAATGTCTATAAGTCTCACAGAATATGCACTAGAAAAAAGTACTTGATAACCATATGATCATCTTTAATCTTCTATCCAACAAATAAAAAAAACTCGAAAAATGAACATTTTATAAGCAAAAGAAAGCAAGACCCGATGAACAGTGCATTAAAATAAAAACATAGGAAGCTACTGTCATGTAGTAGTAAGGAGTAACACAATCATATCTACATAATCTCATTAAAATAAAAATGAAATATATCCAAATAAATAAATTAAAAAAATAAATAAATCAACTAACCCAAAACTTTCAGCTTTAGTAATCCAGAAAAAACTTTCAAAATTTACTCAAATTTTATTTTTTTTTTTAATTTCCGCCGAAAGTGAAAAAAAAAAAAAAAAAACCCAAATTATTTCCTTCATTTTCTCGAAAACCAAACAACCCAACCAAAATTCTCAAACTCAAAAGAAAATCAATTCAAAACCAAAAAGAAAATTATCACAATCATGATCAGAATTGAACAAATTCATTAATTAAAAAAATCAAAACATAACAATATAAATAATTACCTATAAATGACACTTTTATCTTGGAGTCTGAAATGTTTTTTGCTTATCTTTATAGAGCTTTAATCAAAACTTTAAGGTCTTTCTTTCCCTTTGCTTGGAAATAAAATAAATTGACAAGAGAAATTTTCCTTTTTCTTTTTATCTTCGCCTAGATGCCTGACTTGATTTGACCTCTATCTTCATATTCAATAGCAATTTTCGACGCACCAAGATTTAGTGAACTCCATGTTCTCTTAGTACTACTAAGAGAGATTTGCAAAATGAGTGGGTTTTAATTTGTAAACAAAAAAGAAAGGAAAAATAGAACGGGAAGGGTCAGGAGGGAGGGAACAGACGAATAGAGAAAGGAGGAACGAGGAAGGGAGGATAAATCTGATGAACGAAAATGTGTTTATTTATTTAGGTCTTTTCAATTTTCTTAACAACAATTTCTTATTTCTTCATTTCGTTTTTATAAATTATTTTCAGCTATTAGACCATTTAACCATTATGCTATTGTTGAGGGCATATTTTTCATATTTACCCATATAAGCATGCATAAAATACTAATTTAAGTGTGCTTATAAATATTTAAGTAGATAAAATTATCATGTGCATTGCACATGTCACATCCATATCTAGCACTATATAAAAACTACCGACTGAATTTAATATCATGAATCCAATGATCCAATTCAATTGAAAAAATTACTTAAGAATAAAAATGAAACAATAATATAAAATAATATGTAAATATACACCCACATAATATTTTTCATTAAGTTAATATTATTTAATTCATGACACCAACTCAATTAAATTTTTTATAATATAATAGACTATAGGTGAAAAGATATTGCAATTACTATCTTTTAACTTAACTAGTTAACGGTCCCTTTTCTTCTTTTTTAAAATCAATTTATTTTTAATTTTAACAACATAAATTTGATAAATATATTATATTGTTTAAATTTTAATAAAATTATTAAACATATTAGCATTATATCAAATAAATGGTAAAAGGAAAAAAAAATTATACTCACGCAAGGGAAAACACCATTCCTTTTTTGGCATTGAAATTTTGATATTTGAACTCGACTAAAGCCTTGGTGCGACCCGATTGAGACACTTTTTGACCTCAATCAGGCCGCACTTTGCATTTGAGTAACAAGTCCAGCATGGTGAGATCGTGCTGGCCTCTCATGATGCTCCAATGAATAATAATGCTCTTCAGTGGGAGGGCATTTTCTCATTATAGGCCTTTTTTTTTATATGTTTATGAGAATAGTGTAGGGACAAAAATGTCCCTGCCATTTTTCTTTTATGATTTTTTTATTTAAAAATGTAAAATATTTGTTAAAGTTTTAATATAATAAATAAAATTTATTATTATATAATAAATTAATAAATATATTTTATTATATAATTAATATGAATTAATTAAAAAATATTACAAAAATATTATTTGATATATTACTATTATTTTTATTATTTTTCAATATTTATTAATAAAAATATTATTTTATATAAATATAATTTTAATTATTTATTAATTTTATAAATATCAAATAATTTAGAATTTTTATTATATACACATTTTAATCTAATGTTCTTAATGATTATTTTTTTTTCATTATAATTCACTTTATCGCCACCGCTACGTTTGAATTCAAACACACATCCCACCACTGATTTTAATCTCACCACTATAATACTCAATCTCACCGTTATAATAATTAATCTCATATACCGTTATTTTTAATTTCACCGAAATTAATTTTAGTGTCCATCCAAATGAAATCTAAACAAATTGCGATGAATGAGCCCTATTGAAGTATGGTGCAAATCAGACTATTGAAGTATGGTACAAATCAGACAGGACCAAATCAAATCATGCCACCCAATTTTCTTTGTCCACTATCTTTATTACCAAAATTATGTCGTCTGGGTTAAAGATTTTTGCCCATTTAATTTCTTATCTTTCTTCCGATTTTTCTCTCTCTCTTAATCTATGTTACTTAGATTTTGATTAGTGTTAGATTCAAGTGGTATCTATATGAATATATTTAATATTTTTAAGTTTTTCATAATCTTATCCATACTCATATAAATATTTTAGGGATTACTCTCAAAATATAGTAAATGAAAATAAAAAATTATCATTAAAGGCATTACTCTCAAGATGTGTTTGGATAAAAAAAAAATTTATTTGTAGAGAGATTTTCAAAATTTCAAATCGAAATTACTTTGTTTGACAAAATAAAAATAAAAATTATCAAAATTCTTGAAATTTGAAAAAGAAATTTTAGAGGGCTTAAATTTCCTTTACACATAATGTGAGTTAATGAGATTCTATTATTATGATTTTTGAGTCTTTAGTGACTCAAGGAAAATTTTTCAAATAAGTTAGGGACAATTTTGTCCTTCTCTATATATAATATACAAAAAAAAAAACTAATGAGTCCTACTCATCACGTGCCGATTTTCTTTGTTCGACACGTGACGAGTTTTTTTTTTTTTTTTTTTACATTTTTAAATTTTTAGATGTATATTTTTATTTTATTTTTAAATGATGTATTAAAAGGGACTAGTTCGCATGTTGACTCGTTGATAGATTTAGGTTCCGTACCCGACTCGTTCGGAAAAAAATTAAAAAATAAATTTTTTATTAATTATTTTTAGTTTTTATTATATTTTTAAATCATGTATTTAAAGTGGTTGGTCGGCATGTTAATTTAGGATCCGTACTCGATCCATACGAAAAAAATTTAAAATTTTGTTATAATTATTTCAATTTTAAATGATGTATTTAAAGGGGTTAGTTCACACATTAACTCGTGGGTCGATTTAGGATCCGTATCAGACCCGCTCGAGAAAAAAATTAAAAATTAAAAATTAAAAATTAAAAATTAAATTAAATTAAATTAATTTTATTAATTATTAATTATTGATTATTTTTAAATTATGTATTTAAAGAAGTTGGTCCGCAAGTTGACTCGTGAGTCGATTTGGGATCCGTACCCGACCGTTTCGGAAAAAAAGTTATTTTATTAATTATTTTTATTTTAAATGATGTATTTAAAGGGGTTGGTTCGTACATTGACTCGTAGGCCGATTTAGGATCCTTACATGATCCGCTCGAAAAAAAATTAAAAAAAAAATTATTTTATTAATTATTTTTAGTTTTGTATTTAAAGAGATTGGTCCATATGTTGACTCGCGGGTCGATTTAGGATCTGTACCTGATCGTCTTGGGAAAAAAATAAAAAAGAAATTTATCTTAATAATTATTTTTCTTTTAATTTTAAATGATATATTTAAATGGATTGGTCTGTATGTTTACTTGTCGATTTAGGATCCGTAACCTGAGCCGCTCGGGAAAAATTTTAAAAATAAATATATTTTATTAATTTTATTTTAATTTTAAATGATGTATTAAATTTTTTATTTTATTTTTAAATAATATATTTAAAAGGGTTAGTCTGCACGTTGACTCGCGGGTCGATTTAGGACCAACCTGCTCGGGAGAAAAGTCAAAAAATATTTTATTAATTATTTTTATTCTAATTTCAAATGATGTATTTAAATGGGTAGGTTTGCACGTTGAGTCGCAGGTCGATTTAGGATCCGTACCCGATCCGCTCGGGAACAAAAAGTCAAAAAAAGGAAAAAAAAAAACGAATTTACTGCTAATCTATGTGAGAAAATCGATCCTACGAGAGAATAAAATATAAATCACAATTTTATTTTCTTATTTATTATTTTTACCTCCTATAAATAAAAATATACAATATAAAATAAAATCTAAATATTTTTAATTATATATAAATAATATTTAAAAATGCATTTATATTACGTAATTTATAAATAAACAATTATAATATTTTTTCCCTTTCAATTTCTTATCTTTCTTCTAATTTTCTCTCTCTCTTAATCTATGTTACTTAGATTTTGATTAGTGTTAAATTCGAGTACGTATCTATATGAATATATTTAATATTTTTAAGTTTTTCATAATCTTATCCATACTCATATATAAATATTCTAGGAATTACTCTCAAAATGCAGTAAATGAAAATAAAAAATTATTATTAAAGGCATTACTCTCAGGGTGCGTTTGGATGAGATATTTTATTTGTATAGAGACTTTCAAATTTCTAAAACGAACTTACTTTGTTTGACAAAATAAAAATAAAAATTATTTAAAAAATGTGGTGAAAAAGTATGGTTTAAAAACTTTAAAGTATTTGGCATTGCTCTGAAAAAGTGTTGTGAGGAATTGAAATGTAAAAAAAAAAAAAAAAATTAAAATAATAAAAGTATAGAAATGTGAGGATAATAAAATCATTTTATCTAAAAGTTAGCTTTTAAAATCCGAAAGCTCAATTTTTTAGCTTTTTGGTTTGGATTGTCAAATTATGATTTTAACTGTAAAAGTCAAATTTTTTTACTCGTTTAGCATTGAGTTTGCGGTAAAACATAATTTTTGACTTCAAAAATTTGCTAACAACGATGTTATACGAGGCCTAAATGACATCTTAATAATTTTTTGCTCTTTTTTAATATATATATTTTTTGGTGAGACTGTAAACAAAAATTCTGATGCTTTCGTTGATTCTCTCTTCGGTGGTGGTTCGAGAAGAGTTTGGTCCAGCTCTCTTTTACGTGGTACAATTAGGTTTTCTAAGATTCTTGGGATCTCATTATGGTTCGGGGACAAGGAGCCAACGAGGTAGGTGGGGAACCAGAGGAAGACATTATTGCAGATCTGGATGTATTAGAGCTTCATACTGATGATGAAGTGAATGGAAAAGTAAAAAAAATTCCTATGTGGGTAAAGTGGTAGCAGATAAAAACATAAAAGTTGGCTCACTGAGAGCCATCCTAGCCAAAGCATGGCCCCTGGATAGTTCGTTGAAAGTCCACGAAATGGAAAGAAACATCTTCTTGTTTGTTTTTAAATAAGAAAGAGACAAGCTGAGAGTAATGTCTCAAGGCCATTGTCAGTTATGGATTGTCATCTCATGCTTAAAGAGTGGCTAACTGATGCAGTTCTAGAAGAGATCGATTTCACTACAGCAGAGTTTTGGGTACAAATTCGCAACCTACCATTAGCCTACATCACAAGAGAGAATGCATAAAAGGTAGCTTCTGTCTTCAAGAATCTGATTGATCTGGACTTCGAGTTTGGAGAAAAGGTGAAGTGGGATGGGATTATGAGAATGAAAGTCTCCATTAATGTTGATGAGCCGCTCAAAACTGGGTTTAACTTAAGGAGGAAGAACAAGCCAACCGTGGGAGTTTCCTTTAAATATGAGAGGCTCCCAGATTTTTGCTACCACTGTGGGAGGTTGGGGCATGTAGCAAAAGATTGCTATCACAGGAATGACGGCACAAAAAAGACTATATTTGGGCCCTGGATGAGGGCCACCTAGAGGAGTAAGATGATGAGGTGGCCATGCCTCAAGTACAGAGAAACCTAAGCAGCTGAAGTGGAGGGGAAGCGAGGAAGAGGAAGAGCGTGAGACACACGCGACAGGATGGCAAGTAGAGGGAAGTGAAAACTTAAAACCTTCAACCGTTCATCCCAAGGCATTAATTGATGAGCAGAAGGTCCACACGGGGTCGACTAAGGAAGGGGGCAAACATTAATGACCTCGGACAAAACTATGATAGGACAAGGTAAGGATGGAGGGAAAGATCAAAGGGAGAAAACACTACGATCTGTGATGGGTGATGGAGAGGGGCCTGGTATCCGCGAGTATGGGCCTTTGGGTTTGGATGAGATCCTTGAAGACACGGCCTAAGGAGACTCAAAAGAAGTAGGCCAGATGAAGTGTGGAGCAGTGAAAAGAAACAGAGAGTGGATTTAAAAGCCCAATTGAGCAATGTGTTTATGAGGTCCAGCCGGGGATATGGAAATTCATGCAGATTGGAATAGCCCAAAGATGATGACTTTCTAAATGTTTTATATGGACAGGGAGAGCATGAGACGAAATCTAGGATGATAGGAAGGTGGGAAATACAACTCAAAGGGAAAATGGGAGGAAACAGAAAGCTCATGCAGATTAAATGAGCTGCCAGAGCTAAGACGGTTATGGAGAGAAGAAGAACTTTTGATGAAAGAATGACGTTAATGGAGAAAGGAAGGAACCAATAGGGGGAGGATGTGTATGAAATACCGAACATGGATTTAGATTATCTCTCAAATACTCAGGAAAATGATAGCAGGGAAAAAGTGGTGGTGGCTGACCTTGAACAGCCACAAGAGAGTCAATGAGCATCATCTCATGGAATTGTCAAGGGTTTGGACAACCCTTGGCAGTTCGGGCTCTTAAAGAGCTCATTCAAAAACATAGTCCCTCCATCGTTTTCTTGATGGAGACGAAGCAGAGGAAGTCGAGATTGGAAAGGTTAAGGAATCGTTTTGGTTTTGCGGAAGGGTTTTATGTGGAACCCAATGGAAAGTCAAGGGGTCTGGCCCTTTGGTGGTTAGCTGGTTTTGAATTGGAAGTTTTTTCTGACTCGAGATTCTTTATTGATGTTAGAACGGATCTCGGTATCGGAGGGTATTGGCTCTGCACTTTTGTTTACTGAAAGCCGCAACGAGAAGGAAGGGAAGAAGTATGGGAGAAGATCAAGAACCTAAGACAAAATACCGAAAGAGAATGGTGTTGTGCTGGGGATTTTAATGCTATTAGATTTCAAGATAATAAGAGAGGTGGTAGACCTATTGGTCGAACTCAAGCAAACTACTTCAACTTGTTTATGGATGATTGTGGGTTAATGGAAATGGAGCTTAATGGGGGAGGTTTTACTTGGTCAAATAATCATACTGATGATGATAACATTTAGGAACGATTGGATAGAGTGCTCCATACGGTTGAGTGGAGCCAACTTTTCCCTTCTGCCAATGGTTTTGCTGAGAAAGTTATTGCCTCGGACCACTGCCCGGTGGCTTTATGCTTGATGAACGGTCAAAAGAGGAAAGGTAGAGACTTTAAATTTGAATCTAAGTGGCTTCTTGAACAGGAACGTAAGGATGTGGTCTATGAAGCGTGGAACATGGATGGTGAGGGATCCCGGATGTTTCGTATGCAAAGAAAGTTGACTGCTATAGTGAAGAAACTCAAATGCTGGAGTAAGGGGAAGTTTCGTTAACACACAGCAAGATATTGATTGTTTGATTAAGAGAATAGAGGAAATCCAATCGCTCCCCTTGACGTATGAGCTCAAAACAGAAGTTCAGAGACTTAAAAGGGAGTTGGATGAGAAATGGGAAATGGAGGAATTTTATTGGCATCAAAGGTCTCGGGTGAATTGGTTGAAGTATGGGGATCGAAACACCAAATTCTTTCATGCAACTACTGTCAACCGAAGACGTCGCAATGCCATCTTTAGAATAAAAGGTAATGATGGGGAGTGGATTAGAGAAGAGTATCGGATAGTCGACTACTTCAAAAAGATGTTCCAGGTAGGTTCCCTACTTCAAAGAGATGTTCCAGGTAGGTTCCCTCTCGGATATGGATGATGTTTTGAGCACGGTTGAGGAGGTTATTACTGATAAAATGAACATGGAGCTTTTTAAGGAGGTATCAGACGAGGAAGTCAAGAAAGCAGTGTTCGAAATGGGACCCCTCAAAGCACCATCAGGGTCCTGATGGTTTCCCTGGGGTCTTTTTTCAGCAATTTTAGGACACCATTAAATATGACACCTGCGATATGGTTAAAAGTTTCTATCATAGTGGACGTATGTTGCGGGAGTTGAATCGCACCAACATTGTGCTGGTGCCCAAACAAAAAGCTCCAGAAGAAGTTGCTCATTATCGCCCGATCAGTTTGTGCAATTTTGGTTACAAGGTGATTTCAAGGATCATGACTTATCGGATGAAGAATATCTTGCCTATGGTGATTTTGTTAGTATATGACCTAGAGCCAATCAGATTGGACAAGGGATATACAGTTAATAATGCAAACACAATCATTATAAATTAGTGACACAAGGTTTTCCTTCATGTTAGTACGATGATAAAGAATTATTAAGTACTAATCGGATGAAGCCCATGGAACACAACGGCCTTTCAAAGGAATTATTTATAATTGTGAGATCCTTATGCATGAAAGCCGTGTTCCTAAAATCGTTCCTGGTCATCGTATTGCCAAGACGGGGCATTGGCAATGCTCAAAAACTAGTACATGTTAAGCCTACTTACTTGTGAAGTAAGCAACTGATCTCATGTCTTGTAGTATGAGGGATACTTGGGATAACATGTAGATACTTGTCTGTTGAACAAGTTCACTGAACTTGGCCCGCTATGAGAACTCCATTTGGTATGGTCATTCAAGTGTCTATGGAAATGTTCTCACGTGCCTGTCGTGTAAATTAGTCCTCGAACTTGTGATACCAAGTCATCTTGTATGGAGAGTGTCATACTTTGATTCCATCACGAATGGGTCCCAAATAAAGGGTTGCTTATGGTAGGGTGATTTTGGGTATGACATGAACCATACGAAGATGGATGAGTGATCCAGAGAGAATTCACCACTCCAAGTGACATTGGAGACATATCTTGTCTATTCTTGGCTTCGATTAACTTGATAAAGTCTTTGGCCAAAGCATGATGGATTTAGGAGAAATCGTTTCTCTAAATTATTGAGGTTAACCGTAAGCTGCAGGAACTAATATGGATTGAACATGAGTAGACACTGCACCATGCTCATGGGCTTTTCGGGATATCTGATGAAAGGACTGTATTACACTGATAGGCTGATTACTGAAAGGTTTCAATGAGGTCACGTTGACTTCTCAACATTTGGGTGGTCATGATGGGTTGCTAGATCCCGCTCTTGATCTATGTGTATAAATTAATCGGATTAATTTGTACGCATTGCCAATATGTTGGGAATCTAATGGGTCACACACAAAGACAGAATTGTTGGCTAAAGTTTGGGATTTAATTAAGTAATGACTTAATTGGATAAAAGGTTAATTTGGAGGACCTAATTGAATAAGATTCAAATTAGGAATGTTAAGACATAAATTTGGATTTGAGACATCCAAATAAAGATGTCTTAATAAGACAATGTGGATAAGGTTGTCTTAATAAGACAATATGGATAAAGTTATCTTAAGCGGATCATGTCTTAATTTAGACATGTCTTAAGACAAAGTTGTCTTGTTTGGACAATGTGGATAAGCTTGTCTTAAGCGAACCATGTTTCAATTGAGACATGTCTTAAGATAAGGTTGTCCTGGCCGAAAATAAGAAGTTGTCTGAAATGAGAAAAAGTTTCTCGTAGAGGAGTTTGATTACGAATCAAATTCTGACTTCTCGTATTTCACTAAACCGAACATTGCTTCGATTATGCCAAGTCCGAGTCCTGCACTAAAAGTTAGTGTTTGACTAGGACTCTGTTACTTGTTAAGTGAAAGAGTTTCACTTGAACAAGGACTCTATTAATCCGAGCTGGTTGAGTTCAACTAGGACTCTAAGTGTTTGATTTTGAATCAAATTCTTATCCCTGTGAAACTGATCAATTAACATAGACATAATCCGAGATAGGTTCGACCTCGACTTTAAGAGTTAGAGTCTCAGTCGAACTAGGATGCTTGAGGGTGAAAGAGTTTCACCTCAACTAGGTTGTTTGATTTAAATCAAACTCTTATCTTATCCTATCCTATCCCTTGTTGGCCGAACATGGACATATGGTTGTCTAGGTTCATTGAGGCTTTATTACTTAATAACCTAAGAAGAGAAGTGTTCTCTTCTAGATAGGAATTTAAAATAAAACAAAACTCTATCCTTAATTCTAATGGTATGGCCGGCCAAGTGATGCAAATAGGGTAGAATTCTTTCTTGTGTTTTCACGCTGAGTAAAAGGAAGAAAATAGGATTCTTTTTGTGGTGGTTCACGTTTTACAAGAAAGAGATAACACTTTCTTGATGAGTGACGACTTTAAGAAAAAGAATTCTAACTATTCTTGGGTTACAGTTTACAAGAGAAGAATTTCACATCATTAATTTCTTTTGGTCTTTTAGCTAAAAGAAAAAAAGGGAATTCTTTTATGGTGATTACGGTTCTGTGTGAGGTTTCTTTTAACTGAGAAAATCTGATTTTCTAAAAGAGATATACACAATTCGGCTAATGGCTATTTAGAATAGCCGAATCCTTGTTGCTTTTCATATACTCTCATTTGTATTTTCTAGCCGTTTAAACATTAAGAATTGTTCTAGTTATTTCGGTCTTGTGAGAAATTTGAAGGAGATTAGCCTTTTGATTATTGATAATACGATCAATCTGCTAGGACAGAGGAATCCCTGAGACCTTACGAAGGTGCCAACAACTGTCCGTGTGGATCACCGTTGGAGGTAAGACACCTGTGTTGCTCGTGGCCTCGGAGAAGCCGTTCAGTGACTTTCAAGTTGCTGACTTGTTGCAGGGATTGGCACACTCGAGATTACGAGTTCTCGAGTAGTATGATTCTGATCATGATGGTTTTTAAATGTTTTAAATACCATGTATCACATGTAAATCATGATCCGAGATCCTGCGGACGCCCGGGTGTTTCTGTGTTTTGCTTCCGCTGTTATGTTTTAAATTTCTTGTTATATGCATGAGCCCGGACTTTCCCAACAGATTTCCCCAGTTCAGTTTGCTTTTATCTCTAGAAGGCAAATCCAGCATAATATTTTTGTTGCTCATTAGGCTTTTCACTTTTTAAAAAAGCGTAGGTGGGGTTCAAAAGGGGTCATGGCTGTCAAATTAGATTTGTGCAAGGCTTATGATAAAGTTGAGTGGGAGTTTTTGGAGAAGCTCCTGCTTAGAATGGGTTTTTGGCCTGCTTGGGTTGGAAGAATCATGGAATGTGTTACTACTACTCAGTTCTCTCTTATTATCAATGGTGAAAGAAAAGAGGCATTTTGTCCTAAAAGGGGGTTGAGACAAGGCTTTGGAGGCATTTTGTCCTATTTGTTTATTCTGATGGCAAACATCATTTCTTGTTTAATTGAGAAGGCTTTGGAGGATGGAAGCTTCCAAGGCTTCAAAATCAACAACAGATGTCCAACGTTAAGCCACATTTTGTTCGCGGATGCCAATCTTCAAAATTGTGAGAAGATTCTGGAGATCTTGCAGAAGTTCAAGAATGCTACGGGACAATCTGTTAATTTTGCTGAGTCCGCTATCTTCTTCTCGCCAAATACAAAGGCTGACTTACGCTCTTCTATTAAAGGACGAATGGGCATCCAGCTGATGGATCACAACTGTAAATATCTGGGACTCCCTTCGATAAGGGGACGGGGGAAGAAAGAGGCTCTTGATTTTGTTTTTGGTAAAGTCCTTGCTAAGGTGCAAAGTTGGAAGGGAAAGCTCCTTTCGCAGGCTGGTAGGGAGGTGTTACTCAAAGCTGTGGCTATTGCAGTGCTGGTGTACGTGATGCAATGCTTCAAACTTCCTCACAATTTTTGTAAAGAGCTGAATGCTCTGTTGAACAGGTTTTGGTGGGAGGCACAGGGCAGGAAAGGAACATAATCCATTGGTTCTGATGGAGTAAATTAGCAGTGACCAAGATCAAAGAAGGGATGGGCTTCAGAGATTTTCAAATGTTAAATAAGGCACTTCTTGCAAAGCAAGCATGGAGACTGTTGGAAAACCCAAACGCTTTGAGGGCCAGGGTTTTGAAAGGAGTATATTTTCCTTTTTCAGCAATGCTTGAGGCCCAGATGGTTCTTCTTGAGAATTCTCAAAGAAGTTGCTCTCCGATCTTGTTCATCGAAGGAAATGAGATAATTCCTGTTTTTTCAAGACCAAGTCTAGAAGACCCTTGAAGCGGACCTCACCGATTCAAGATCAAGTCGTGAAGACCCTTGAATCAAAATTTTACTGAAGAAAAGAATCAAAGGATTTCTTTCTTTAAGAATATTCAGAGATTGTAACCTCAAATTTTGATTAATAAAATTATTATTTGACTCAAAATTTTCCTTGTCATATTTTTGACGCGAAATTTGTGTGTACAAATTTTCGTAGCAATCTTTGGCAATTAATTTGATGTGCAGATTAGCTTGAGAAGGCCTTGCTTTTATAGGGGAAATAATTCAAGTCCCATGTGGTTAAGGACTAGAACTTCTAATTGCATTAGAATTTCTTTAAAACTGGAGGTTGAGTTTTAGTTGAAATTAACTTGAGCAAAGAAGCGACTAGATCAAAGTCAAATTCTTTGGAACCGTAGAAAGTCTTCAAACTATGAACTATATTTTGCATGGGCTATTGGGTTCCTTTACCAATTAAATACTTTGAGGTTAAATTTATAATTGGTCAAAAAAATTATACTTTGAGGTTAAATTAATTAAGGGATAAATAATAAAGTTTTATCTTTCATAAAATTAAATTAATTAAGAGATAAATAAGAAGATATTATCTCTAATGAAATTAAATTGATTAAGAGATAAATAAGGAGGATAAGTTCTTTTATAACTCTCTTTCACCTAGCTATCTACCACTATAAATAGAGACCTCCCCTTAACACAAATTGACAATTCAGAAAGCCTGAAGAGAAGAAGATTTTGAAGAGCCAAATCCTCTCAAAAGTCTTAAGAAAGTGTAGAAGGAGAAAATTTGTAACCAATTTCAAATAGCCACATGTCAATTGGAATTTCTTTAATTAAGAAATTTTCAATTAAATTATACATTACCATGTGAAATTGATAATATCATATTATAATTAATTATTTTATAATTAATTAAATATGTACACATGGTTTGACCAATCAAATTGCAAGGATTCATGGATTATCCAATCAAATTTCACCCATGTGTCATAATTACTTTACCTCTAATTTAATTAAATTAATTAAGAGATAAATAATAAAGTTTTGTCTCTAATTAAATTTAATTAATTATGAGATAAATAATAAATTTTTATCTCTAATTAAATTAAATTAATTAAGAGATAAATAATAAAGTTTTATCTCTAATTAAATTAAATTAATTAAGAGGTAAATAATGAAATTTTATCTCTAATTAAATTTAATTAATTAAGGGATAAATAATAAAGTTTTATCTCTAATTAAATTAAATTAATTAAGAGATAAATAAGAAGATATTATCTCTAATTAAATTAAATTAATTAAGAGATAAATAAGGAGGATAAGTTCTTTTAAAACTCTCTTTCACCTGGCTAGCTACCACTATAAATAGAGACCTCCCCTTAACACAAATTGACAATTCAGAAAGCCTGAAAAGAATAAGATTTTGAAGAGCCAAATCCTCTCAAAAGTCTTAAGAAGAAATTAGAGAAATTCTAAGAACGCGGTGCTTGTTCTTGAGAATTCTCAAAGAAGCTGCTCTCCGATCTTGTTCATCGAAGGAAATGAGATAATTCCTGTTTTTTCAAGACCAAGTCTAGAAGACCCTTGAAGCGGACCTCACCGATTCAAGATCAAGTCGTGAAGACCCTTGAATCAAAATTTTACTGAAGAAAAGAATTAAAGGATTTCTTTCTTTAAGAATATTTAGAGATTGTAACCTCAAAGTTTGATTAATAAAATTCTTATTTGACTCCAAATTTTCCTTGTCATATTTTTGACGCGAAATTTGTGTGTACAAATTTTGATACGCCTGATGGGACAATCTCTGCCTTTCATCTCTTTTCTTCAAAACTCAAGTTATCAAGTTGCAATGGCTCCCAAGAAGAACCTTGCTAACAAACCAACTATCAAGGCTGCTCAAGCTAATCCTGCAGTCTACCCTACTTCATCATCAAGTGTTGATATCCCTGCTCATCCTTATGGCACTAGGAGGAAGACCAAAGCTCTTGCTGAATTGTATGAGCAAACTTTTTCGGTGCTCAATCAAAACCCTCTCTATGACACTTCTTCTCCAATTCAAGACTTAGAAGAAGTTTCCGCTGGACAAGTTGATTCTCCTCGAGGATCAAGTGCAAGTCGCCAGTTAACATACAAAGAACAAATTAGCTACTCAAGCAACAAGTCTATTCCATCATCTGCTCCAAAATCAAGTTCTGGAGTAATAGCTGTCAAGACAACTGGCACCACATCATTGGAAGAACAAGTTGCACTTCTGGCAAAATCTGTTGAAATTCTTTCAACAAGTATCAAAGAGAAGGATAACCAGATCGCTTCCATGATGGACAAGATCGCCGGTCTCACTGGAAAAAGGAACGAAGCTTCAAACCAAAATTGGCAATCAATCTTTCAAGATGATGGTGAGAACTCTGGCAAGGAAGTTGCTAAGGATTCTGAAGAGAAGATCAATGAACTCGTCACTACCAGTCAGCTCAAGGATCTTATCAAGGAGGCTATCAAAGATCAAGTTGAAAGCATCACTCAACCTTCATATACATATGCAAAACCATATTCTCAAAGGATCGATCGTCTGAGGATGCCTGGGAACTATCAACCCCCAAAGTTTCAGCAGTTCGATGGAAAAGGAAATCCACGCCAACATGTTGCACATTTCGTGGAAACTTGCAATAATGCTGGCACCTATGGAGATCTCATGGTGAAGCAGTTTGTTCGCTCCTTAAAAAGCAACGCCTTTGATTGGTATACTGATCTTGAGCCTGGGACGGTTGACAGCTGGGAACAACTTGAGCGTGAATTCCTTAATAGATTCTACAGCACTCGCCGTATAGTCAACATGATCGAACTCACAAGCTCACGTCAATGGAAGGATGAGCCAGTCATTGATTACATCCACAGATGGAGAAATCTGAGCCTGAACTGCAAAGAAAGACTGTCTGAGTCTTCTGCCCTTGACATGTGCATCCAAGGCATGAATTGGGGCTTGCGTTACATTCTTCAAGGCATCAAGCCTAAGACCTTTGAGGAATTAGCCACTCGTGCTCATGATATGGAGTTGAGTATGATAGCTGCTGGAAATCAAGAACCTCCGGTGCAAGAGCCAAAGAAAGGTAAGGAAAAACAAGATACCCGCAAAGGGGGCAAAACCTTTATCAACAAGGAAGAAAGCAAACAATCCATGGCCGTGACTACCAAGCCTCTTAAGATATCTCCCAAGTCAAAACAATCTCAAGACACGAAATCTTCTCCTATCCAAGACAAAGGTAAAGGCAAGATCACTTTGAAGGAGAGGCAAGAAAAGAAGTATCCTTTTCCTGATTCTGATGTTTCAAGCATTCTTGAAGAACTTTTAAAGACTAAGCTGATTCAGTTGCTAGAAATGAAGCGACCTGAAGAAGCTGATAAAGTAGAAGACCCCAATTATTGCAAGTACCATCGCTTGATTAGCCATCCTCTGGAGAAGTGCTTTATTTTGAAGGATAAAATCATGCGACTCTATGAAGAGGGGAAAATCGAGTTTGAAGAAGAAACGGTGTCGTCAAATTTGGCATCACTCAATATGGTTTCTCAATCCAATTTGCTGGATAGAACCATAAAATTTGGCTCTTTTGATCCTATCATACTGGCTCCAAGTACAAGTACGATAGTGGATCTTTTGGGAAGTGGGGGCAACTATTTGCTTCAAAGATAAAATCAAGATTACGATGGTTGGACTCTAGTCACACGCCGAAAAAGCAAAAAGAAGAATCTTCCAAAAGTTGTGAAAGTGCCTACAAGAGGTAAGATGATCAAACAACCATCTAAATCTCCAAAGTCCAATGTGCCTCAAGAAACAAAAATGCCATCTCAGGGTAAAAATTCAGTAGGGAGAAAGTCAAGGAGGCCAATCACTTTAAACGAATTCATGCCAATTCAGCTTAGAAATGAAGATTTGGTTTTGATGACTTGTTACCATAACGGTGGCAATGAAGATAATGAAAACAACATTGACTCAGTAGCATTTGAAGTTGATGATCATTCTTGTGCTACGAAAATTAACTTTTCTGATGAAGATCTGTTGCTGGGGTCAACCCCTCATAATCGGCCGTTGTTCGTCGTAGGATATACTCGGGAACAGAAGATCAATAGAATCTTGATCGATGATGGTTCTGCTGTCAACATACTCCTGTTGATGACAATGAAGGAATTGGGAGTTCCTTTGGATGAATTGATGCAAAGCCGCTTGATGATCCAAGGATTCAACCAAGGGGGACAAAGAGCTCTTGGAAAACTTAGACTTCAACTTTTCATTGGAGATATGGAGTCAAGTACACTTTTCCATGTGATCGATGCCAAAATGACATACAACATGTTGTTAGGACGACCGTGGATACATCAAAATGGTGTAGTCTCCTCAACTCTCCACCAATGTCTCAAGTATTGCAGAAACGGTCAAGTCAAGACGATTCTTGCAGATGCTAAGCCATTTACTATAGCAGAAGCACATTTCGCAGATGCAAAGTTTTATTTAAAAGATACATTTATCGAAGAAGTAATGCCCAACCCGATGCAAGAATTAAAGCAAAAAGGAAAGAATTTGGCTTCCTCTACAGTTAGAGAAGATGAAATTGCTCAAGGTTTAAAGGATTTGACTCTTCCCCTCACTAACTTGGAAGAATCAAGAGGCCTTATACCTCCTCTGAAAGGATTTGTTAGGCCAGTAGAAGAACCTCTTTGTGAACATCAGGATCTTCCTACTCATCGAGCTAAAGATTTTGATCCTAATGCTTATAGGTTGCTTGTCAAAGCTGGATATAAACAAGAGGATGTCGCAAAATTGGCTCACGAGACAAAAGAGCCTAGCAAAGAAAAGCCACAAAGTTCATTCAAGATCCGCCAGGTCTGGCAAAAGAAAACTGATCACGTCGGAACTTCTAGAGAGGGGATTGGATATTCTCCATTAAAATTGAAGATTCATAAACAAACTTCGAGGTACATAAATGTGGAGGAAGTTCTCGAGGAGCAAGAAGATGCAGTGAAGCCACCAGGACTTTCAGTATTTGATCGCTTGGGAGTACGCTCAACACGATGTTCAGTGTTTGATCGTTTGAGCATTCAATCATCACGAAGGTCAGTTTTTGAACGAATGGGAGAAAAATGCAGTGAAGTTTCTGTAAGTAAACCAATTTCCATTCAGTCAAGGCTTGGAAGTTTGTACTCTGAAGAAGTTAACTGTGGCCGAAAAAGAAAATTTTCCACTTTAAAGGAATCAAGAGATTTTCACAGCAAAATTCCTTCTCGAATGAAAAGGCAAAGCGAATGGAAGGTAACTACTGATGAAGTTTTAAAGGCTAGAAAGCACACAGTGGTTATAACCAAATCAGTCTCATCCTCAGAGGAAGAAGAACTTGAAGAAACAGAAATCCTTACTTCTAACCATGTATCTGTAAAAGAAACTGGTGAAAAATCTCAAGAAGAAGAAGCCCAAGAAGCCCCTTCGTCTTTTGAAGAAGGAAATCAAGCTACTATTGATGAGCTAAAGGAGGTTAACATCAGTACTAGTGAAGATCCGCGACCGATCTTTATTAATGCTTGCTTACCACCAAAAGAGGAAAAAGACTATCTTGATCTTTTAATAGAGTATCGAGATATCTTTGTTTGGACATACAAAGAGATGACAGGACTTGATCCAAAAGTAGCTATGTATCATCTAGCTGTCAAGAAAAGTGTCCGACCTATCAAACAAGCTCAACGACGTTTCCATCCTGACTTGATTCCCCAAATTGAAGTTGAGGTCAATAAGCTCATCAAAGCTGACTTTATTAGAGAAGTCAAGTATCCCACTTGGATCTCAAATATTGTTCCAGTGAGAAAGCAAAATGGTCAACTTCGAGTTTGTGTAGATTTTCGAGATTTGAACAATGCTTGTCCAAAGGACGACTTTCCTCTCCCTTTAACAGAAATAATGGTTGATGCTACAACTGGCCATGAAGCTTTGTCATTTATGGATGGATCGTCTGGTTATAATCAAATTCGCATGGCTCCAAGAGATGAAGAACTTACTGCATTTCGAACTCCAAAAGGAATATACTGTTACAAAGTTATGCCGTTTGGGTTAAAAAATGCAGGTGCTACTTATCAAAGAGCAATGCAAAAGATCTTTGATGATATGCTGCACAAAAATGTTGAATGTTATGTTGATGACTTGGTAGTAAAGTCAAAGGAAAAATCCGATCATCTTGCTGATCTTTGCCAAGTGTTTGAAAGATTGCGTAGATACCAATTGAAAATGAATCCGCTCAAGTGTGCGTTCGGAGTATCCTCGGGTAAGTTTTTGGGGTTCATCGTACGACATCGTGGGATTGAGATCGATCAATCAAAAATAGATGCAATCATGAAAATGCCTGAACCGCGCAATCTGCATGAACTTAAAAGTCTGCAAAGAAGATTGGCATATATCCGACGCTTTATCTCAAACTTGGCTGGTCGATGTCAACCATTTAGTCGGCTAATGAAGAAGGATGTCCCTTTTGTCTGGGATGAGGCCTGCAGTAATGCTTTTAAGAGCATTAAGACCTTTTTGTTACGACCACCTATTCTGAAGGCACCTATACCAGGACAGCCGTTAATCCTTTATATTGCTGCACAAGAACGTTCCTTAGGAGCATTGTTGGCACAAGAGAATGATGAAGGAAAAGAAACTGCACTCTACTATCTTAGTATAACTTTTAATGGCGCTGAATTAAATTATTCTCCCATTGAAAAGACTTGCTTGTCATTGATGTTTGCAGTTAAAAAGCTGAGGCATTATATGCAAGCTCATTCTGTTCGTTTGATTTCGCGAGCAGATCCCCTCAAATATCTCATGTCCAAGTCTGTGCTCAGTGGAAGATTGGCAAAATGGGCTCTTTTGCTACAAGAGTTCGATATTACTTATATTCCACAAAAGGCCGTTAAAAGGCAAGCACTTGCCGATTTCCTTGCAAACCATCCGATTCCAGATGATTGGGAATTCTCTGAAGATCTTCCAGATGAAGATGTTCTTTTCATCGAAATTCCCAGGCCATGGAAACTATTTTTCGATGGGGCTGCCCGTCAAGATGGAGCTGGAGCAGGTGTTGTCTTTGTCACTTCAGAAGGACATGTATTGCCTTATGCATTTACTCTCACTGAAAATTGTTCCAACAATGTAGCAGAATACCAAGCTCTGATCATTGGATTGGAAATGGCAGTGGATATGAAGATCACTCAACTTAAAGTGTTTGGGGATTCCAAATTGGTCATCAACCAACTTCTTTCACTTTATGAAGTTAAGAAGCCTGACCTCTTACCATATGTCAACTATGCGAAGAAGATTTTGGAATGGTTTGACAATGTAAGCTTGGAACATGTACCAAGAAGAGAGAACAAGCAAGCAGATTCTCTAGCTAATCTAGCATCAGCTCTTGCCATGCCAAGTGTAGAAGTAAAAGTCCCTCTTTGCAAACGATGGATTTTACCTTCAGTTGATTTTAAAGATAACAATACAGAATCCAATGTTGTTTCAGTTTACGAAGTGGAAAAAGAAGATTGGAGACAATCATTGATTGATTATTTAGAGCATGGGAAGCTACCTAATGATCCAAGGCATAAAACAGAAGTCAAACGTCGAGCTCCTCGATTAATTTAATTCAAGGGTACACTTTATCGCCGCTCTTTTGATGGGGTCTTCCTTCGATGCTTAGGAGAAGATGAAGTATCCAAAACCTTACAAGAATCTCATTCAGGAATTTGTGGTGCACATCAGTCTGGAGCTAAATTGCACTTTCAAATTAAAAGAATGGGATACTACTGGCCAACAATGGTAAAGGATAGCATGGACTACTCCAAGAAATGTCAAGCTTGTCAGTTTCATGCAAACTTCATCCATCAACCTCCTGAACCATTACATCTGATAGTCACATCTTGGCCGTTCGATGCTTAGGGACTTGATTTGGTAGGACCATTACCTAAGAGTTCACTAGGGCATATGTACATACTTGCCGCTACAGATTACTTTTCAAAGTGGGCAGAAGTGGCACCTTACAGGGAAGTAAAAAAAGAAACTGTTGCAACTTTTATCAGGACAAACATCATTTATCGGTGTGGTGTACCTCGTCACATCATAACTGATAATGGGAAGCAGTTTGACATGAGCAAATTATGTGCACAGTTTGACTTCAAGCAGTACAAGTCTTCAATGTACCATGCTCCAGCAAACGGGTTAGCAGAAGCTTTTAACAAGACTTTGTGCAATCTCATCAAGAAAGTTGTTAACCGTTCAAAGAAAGATTGGCACGAAAGGATAGGAGAAGCTCTATGGGCTTATCGAACTACATATCGCACACCAACTCAAGCCACTTCGTATGCACTTGTTTATGGTGTAGAAGCTGTTCTACCACTTGAGCGACAAATTCCATCATTGAGGATTGCAATCCAGGAAGATCTTTCCAGTGAAGACAATGTACGCTTACGTTTGGAAGAATTAGAAGCACTGGATGAGAAAAGGTTGGAAGCCCAACAACGCTTGGAGTGCTATCAAGCTCGACTATCCAAAGCTTTTAACAAGAAAGTCAAGCAGCGATCTTTCCAAGTTGGAGATTTAGTCCTTGCTGTAAGAAGACCCATAAATACTTCACATCGTATTGGCAACAAGTTCCTTTCAAAATGGGATGGACCATACGTTGTTCGAGAAGTTTATACCAATGGTGCATACAAGATCGTTGATCAAGATGGTGTCAAAGTTGGACCGATCAATGGAAAGTTTTTGAAGTGTTACTATGCTTAAAGAAGATACTGCTCATAAGCACGAGCTTAAACTGTACCAAAAAAAAAAAGCCCGCTATGTTGAAAATTCTTTCTAGGACAACTTAGGCAAAAGTTAGGGCACAAAAAAAAAAATGATGAACTACGTTATGACTTGATCCTTCAAATTCGAGGGTACGTAGGCAGCTTGGTTTCATTGCCAACTTCAGTCCAAAAAAAAAAATTTGTTTGATTCAAAAATTATCTTTTGTACACATGAAAGTATCATGATAATTCTCCATTCGAATTTCATGATTCAAGTTGTCTTTCAAGTAAAACAAATCTTTTACAAATTAAAGATCTTTGGGAATTTAATTTGTAGTCCACACATGATGCAAAAATACTTCAGAAAGTGCAAAAGAAAGATGATATATGGAGAAAAAGAAATCTAACTTCATTTCAAACTTGAAAAGAACTTACAATCTAAAAAAAAAAAAAAAAACTAACAATCCTAAGAACTAATATAAATTTCAAAAAAAAAAAGTTACATCAAAAGGGATTCAGGGCTTCCATTTGAAATTCTTCAAGTCGTCTCGAGAGGCTTCCAACATATTTCGCAACAAATCTAAGTTTTTTGCTTCATTCTCAGTAAGGGTAGTAAAAGACTTAACAGAATTCATCTCCTCACGAATCTTGGAGGTGTCGGTTCTTCTTCTTTTCAATTCATCTTCAGTTTCTTGGAGCGAAGATTCAAGTCTATGTTTTTTGCGTTGCAAAGTAATGAACTCTTGCTCTATATCTGCCAAGTTCGACTGCAGGGTGTTAAGTTTCTCAACAGTTTTATGTTCAAGTAACATTGAATCTTTAAGTCAAATTTCAAGTGCTTGGAGTCTTTCAATTATATCCTTGGATAAAGAGATGGAAGATTCGAGCTCATTAAACTTTTGGACTTGTGTAAAGTAGTCTTCCACCATGCCTTTCAATAAGGATGAATCAACGGACTTAATTGCTTCTATTGCATCAAAGATCTTGTGGACATCACTAGTAAGTGAAGAAACCCGATCAAAAGAAGCGCGAATAATCCTTGGTTGAATGCTTTCCCACAAAATAGTTGCAAGCTTCAACTGACTATCGGATATCACTTTTTCAGCACTAAACTTAGAAAATTCTGGAAGGGCGAGATGACTAGCTTCAACATGAGGACTTATGGTAGTTTTCACTATAGGGAAGTATTATTAACAAGCATGTTGGGGCAAGCATCTTCTTGGTTGGACACGGTACTTGAAATATTATTTTTGATCTCAGCTACAAGTTTGTTGAACTCATGCGAACTAGAAACTGAAGCTTCACTTTTGGCGGGGGATATATCACCATGAAAGGATTCCCTTGGCCTGACTCGCTTCCAATGTCTTTCATGGTCACTCTCATCAATTGAATCTTCAACGATCGCATTACGCTTCCCTTCGATGACTTTCGATAAAACCCTTTGTCCTTCATCTGATCGAGGAACTTCTTGTGAAGCCTTCACATGCTCCTATGTTAAATCTATAGTGGACGAGACTTTGGCTTTATTGGATTTGTCTTGCGAAATCTCTAAAGACTTTTTCTTAACATCCTTGGAAGGTTTTCTTCTCTTTGATGGTGATGTACGGATGCTTGAAATCAAAATATCAATAGAATGCTCAAGATATGGCTCATGAACTTTCGACCACCATTCCATGTATCTTGCGGTTGCATGATCATTAGGATTTAGAGAACGAGCTGGAGAGATCAATCTGGACTTTGTATGAGAATGACTGCAAATTCTCCAAAACCTATATAGATCATCCACAGATCCAGAACGAATATCTTCCTTAAGAGCTCCGGGAATATCTTGACAAAACCCAAATTGTCTCCCAAATCGATGAGGACTGTAAGGTTCTACAATGATGGCTTGGTTACATCGGGCTGGCAAATAGCTCGAACGAACATTAAGAAGGTAGCCATGATTGATTTTACTAAGAGCGTCATCATCAACAATCACTTCGTCTCTATTTGTGGGATATAAGTTAGCATTCCACACTATGCCACTATGAATCAACTTGCGGGCGTCATAATCCTCAAAGTATTTGGCTCCACCTTCTCCTGAAAACTTGCTCATCAAAGGCCCATATACATCATCTGGATTTTGAAAGTGAGTCCGGAAGTAATAACTTAGCCACCCATAAATATAGTGAATTGGAAAACACGCATCTGAAGAGCCTGCTTGAGTAGAAAGTGTGATTTGGTTTAGTCCATGGTAAATATTGGCTAACACCGGGATCGCGAGATTAATAGTTCTTCCAATCGCCATCAGGCTGGCTATCTTAAATGTCTCTCGCCGAACAAATTCTGAATCTTTACTTGGGAAAACAAATACACAAATCCAACAAGAAAGGAAGGCAGCTAAATAAGTGTCTGTTGTTAAACTTTCTTTGATTCCAAGTGTAGTGAATGCTCCATCTCCTGCCATTCCCCGACCTTGGTACTTCCGAAGGATCCCAGTAGGGTTATGTGTAGCTTTTGGACGAACAAGCTTCTTTGCTTTTCGAGCAGGTGGCTTGGTGTAACGCGATTTCCCTTGAAACCAAAAATTGATCGAATCCTCAATAGACACCTTATCCTCCTTGTCTTGCTTCAAAAGATGGAATGCAGCAAATAGATACTCACAACATCTCGGGATGAATCTTCCCTTGTTATCAAAGCTAGTCAATTCGGCAGCACAAGGAATGACTTCATCATAAAAGATGCCGTGAATGGGCAAACCGCCTAGCCTATGCAAATCCCATAAGGAGATGGAAGCTTCCCCAGTAGCAAGGTGGAGAGTATTGGTAGCCGGGCACCAAGCTTCACAAAAAGCGCGAATGACGTCCTTGTTGTGGTCATAAGTGTATAATGATGCATAAGCAGCATCATACATACTAACAGTCATTAAATTTTTGTTGAAGTGATATAACACATCTTCAGTCCATTCCCAGTACTTTGGTATGTAACCAAACTCTCCAAAAAATCTTGAAGGAAAATCCCCAATATGACTTTTCGGAAGTGATACGGCTTCCCAATGTGTCAAACTTCTCGTGATTAGAAGTATTGACATGAAGATTAGATTGAAGAGATCTCGCCTTTGGAGAAGATTGTGAGGTTGGGGAAAGTTCTATTGACCAATCTTCCAGAGTGGCAGGAAAATCAAATGATTTCCAAGCGGACTTATATCTACCCGATATGGGCTTGTCGGTGGAGAGATATAATCCTTCTTTTATGTCTTCGTCTTCCTTGGAAAGAATCACAAGATAATCTTTGTGATCTTTGAAGTACACCATGATGATTCTACAAAAAAAAAAAAAAAACAAAACAAACAAAAAATGTCAAAGTAGGTAAAGAATTAATTCATGCATGCATGTGCTTGAATGTGATTCATCGATGAAGCTTTTGCTTATTTGCTACATAATAATGCCAATGGATAGTTTTAGGTTGCTGGATGTTTTGGGCTTGGGCCCATAACAGACAAGGAGAAACGATTCAGTTTAACCTATTCAACAGGGCTCGTATCCCATAACGAAAACCATAATTTATATTTGGCAGAAAAACTTGCAAGTAGTAAAAGGTTCGCTCATTCAGGTTCGTTTTCCTTTCAAGCTCAAACTTGTCATAGACTTGGGGAACAACCACAACCAAACGCGCCCTTGCTTCTGTGCTTGATTCACTTGGATGTGAGATATGAAAAGTGAATCTACATCCAAGCCTTTCACCTCTGCATTGCTCTCGGCATTCTTGAGCAAATCAAGAATGAATTTCGCAGATTTCATGTAAAGCAAAAGATTTGTGAAGCGGTCGGCATTCAAAGCGGGAGAGGGCAGTGGCGGCAGTTTCTAGGAGAAACCGGTTGCTGAAGTCTGTAGAGGTGTGAACTGACCCCACGTGGTCCCAGCTTGGATTCTTGATGGTTGGATGGAGAATATATTAATCAGATGGCAGAGGGGTCGTTGATTCGATCGAGATGGCTTTGTTACAAGTTTTACGACAACAACAAAAAAAGGGCTTGCATTCATAATTAAAAAAAAAAAAAGAACTCACCTGTTAAGCTCTCCAACGTAGCAATCTTTGGCAATTAATTTGATGTGCAGATTAGCTTGAGAAGGCCTTGCTTTTATAGGGGAAATAATTCAAGTCCCATGTGGTCAAGGACTAGAACTTCTAATTGCATTAGAATTTCTTTAAAACTGGAGGTTGAGTTTTAGTTGAAATTAACTTGAGCAAAGATGCGACTAGATCAAAGTCAAATTCTTTGGAACCGTATAAAGTCTTCAAACTGTGAACTATATTTTGCATGGGCTATTGGGTTCCTTTACCAATTAAATACTTTGAAGAATATTTTAAGTTTAGTCTATATCCCATTTGTGTCGACAATATGACAAATTTTTGTTATGGCCTAAATCCCATTTGTCATGTGGGCCAATATTAGTCCATATTTACTTTACGTAGGCCAATGTTGGCCCAACATCTATTTTTTGTTAAACCATTTAGGGTGGGCCGATCTTCCATTCATGGTCTATTTTGATTATAATTATGCAGGAAATTATATTTGCTAAATCAATTTTTCTTCTCATATACAAAATTATATGAGGGTAATTAATTGGTTTTGGCATCAAAAGCAAATTAAATTTCAAGACTTGTCCACTTGCTACACTAAAAAAAAAAAAAAAAAAAAGTTCGTGTACGTAACCAAGTCTTGAGGGGGCATTTGTAGAAGGAGAAAATTTGTAACCAATTACAAATAGCCACATGTCAATTGAAATTTCTTTAATTAAGAAATTTTCAATTAAATTATACATTACCATGTGAAATTGATAATATCATATTATAATTAATTATTTTATAATTAATTAAATATGTACACATGGTTTGACCAATCAAATTGCAAGGATTCATGGATTATCCAATCAAATTTCACCCATGTGTCATAATTACTTTACCTCTAATTAAATTAAATTAATTAAGAGATAAATAATAAAGTTTTGTCTCTAATTAAATTTAATTAATTAAGAGATAAATAATAAATTTTTATCTCTAATTAAATTAAATTAATTAAGAGATAAATAATAAAGTTTTATCTCTAATTAAATTAAATTAATTAAGAGGTAAATAATAAAATTTTATCTCTAATTAAATTTAATTAATTAAGGGATAAATAATAAAGTTTTATCTCTAATTAAATTAAATTAATTAAGAGATAAATAAGAAGATATTATCTCTAATTAAATTAAATTAATTAAGAGATAAATAAGGAGGATAAGTTCTTTTAAAACTCTCTTTCACCTGGCTAGCTACCACTATAAATAGAGACCTCCCCTTAACACAAAGTGACAATTCAGAAAGCCTGAAGAGAAGAATATTTTGAAGAGCCAAATCCTCTCAAAAGTCTTAAGAAGAAATTAGAGAAATTCTAAGAACGCGGTGCTTGCTCTTGAGAATTCTCAAAGAAGCTGCTCTCCGATCTTGTTCATCGAAGGAAATGAGATAATTCCTGTTTTTTCAAGACCAGGTCTAGAAGACCCTTGAAGCGGACCTCACCGATTCAAGATCAAGTCGTGAAGACCCTTGAATCAAAATTTTACTGAAGAAAAGAATCAAAGGATTTCTTTCTTTAAGAATATTCAGAGATTGTAACCTCAAAGTTTGATTAATAAAATTCTTATTTGACTCCAAATTTTCCTTGTCATATTTTTGACGCGAAATTTGTGTGTACAAATTTTTGGCTTTCTACTCAAGCGGGCTCTTCAGATGCGTGTTTTCCAATTCACTATATTTATAGGTGGCTAAGTTATTATTTCCGGACTCACTTTCAAAATCCAGATGATGTATATGGGCCTTTGATGAGCAAGTTTTCAGGAGAAGGTGGAGCCAAATACTTTGAGGATTATGACGCCCGCAAGTTGATTTATAGTGGCATAGTGTGGAATGCTAACTTATATCCCAGAAATAGAGTTCTAAAAGAACTTGTCTTCTTATTTATCTCTTAATTAATTTAATTTAATTAGAGATAAAACTTCATTATTTATCTCTTAATTAATTAAATTAGAGATAAAATATTTATTTATCTCTTAATTAATTAAATTAGAGATAAAATATTTATTTATCTCTTAATTAATTTAATTCAATTTAGTTAGAGATAAAACTTCATTATTTATCTCTTAATTAATTAAATTAGAGATAAAATATTTATTTATCTCTTAATTAATTAAATTAGAGATAAAATATTTATTTATCTCTTAATTAATTTAATTCAATTTAATTAGAGATAAAACTTCATTATTTATCCCTTAATTAATTAATTAAATTAGAGATAAAATATTTATTTATCTCTTAATTAATTTAATTAGAGATAAAACTTCATTATTTATCTCTTAATTAATTTAATTTAATTAGAGATGAAGTAATTATGACACATGGGTGAAGTTTAATTGGGTGACCCATGAATCCTTGCAATTTGATTGGTCAAGCCATGTGTACATATTTAATTAATTATAAAATAATTAATTATGATATGATAATGCATAATTTAATTAAAAATTTCTTAATTAAAAGAAATTTCAATTAACACGTGGCAATTTGTAATTGGTCAAAAAAATTTCTCCTTCTACAAATGCCCCCTCAAGACTTGGTCACGTACACGATTTTTGTTGAGTGTAGAAAGCGAACAAATCTTGAAATTTATTTGCACCTTTGTATTGTCTTGATTCCAAAATGTTTTTAATCAAAATGGGCAAAGAACCAACATTGGCCCACATAGAAGGACAGCCCACTTAAGAGAAGTATGTATAGGCATGCTTCTGAATAAATATAGCAATTGGTAAAAACCAAAGTTTATATAAAACATGGCCGAAGTGGAAGAACTGTTAATGATGCACCCAAAAGAGTGTATCTTATTTAACCTTGCACTAAAAAGATAAATTGTAAGTATAGTAGTTAGCAAGGGTCGAGTCCTCAGGGATTGGGTTTTAGTTTATAAGTTAATAGTTTAAAACTTAAATTCAAGAACAATAAAAGAAAAGGGGTTTTTGAAGCCAGATTTAAACTAAGTAAATAATAAGAATAAGATGCAAGGCGGTATAACCAGCCAATAAAAATATATATACTAAATTAGGCGGTATAACCAGCCAATAAAAATATATATACTAAATTAGGCGGTATAACCAGCCAATAAAAATAAAACAAAGTTAATATACAAATTAGGCGGTATAACCAGCCAATAAAAATAAATATAAAAAATAAGCAAACTAAAAGTAAGAAAACAAGTAAGTAAGAAGAATCAAATATGAAAAATATGGTTAAGGTTTCATTCTCCACCACTAGACATCATTAAGAATCAATTTCAGATCTATCAATATCAACCAACTATCAAAGTTAACAACCGTAGATAACAACAAGCTCTGTTATCCCAATCTTTCCTTAGTTTGTCGTTAAATAGAACAAGCTCTCTATTTAATCTCTAACCATTAAACAACCTAGAATAAGCTCTCTAAATTCAATTTAATGGCAGCTTTATGATGAGAAAGATAGGTTGATCTAAGCAACAAACACATAAGCTCGGATTGTTCAACTTAGGTTATGTTCCACTTTGCAATTATTGAAAACTTGACCATAATCATTAATCACAAATTGCCACTTATGAATAGGAAATCAAGACAATTACACGGATCAAGACTCCTAAACTAGCAATAGATAATTATCAAGATCTATCTAGTTGTACACCTAAATAAATCTAGACAACATCATGAACAATTCTTGTAGAAGAACATAAGCAACTTTGATAGAGAATTAATGATAGATAGAATCTGAAAATCAATCACAAAACATGTCTAGGGCTTTGAAATCACCCTTAACCAAATAGAAGTTTAGCCTAGCATAGGCACTATAAACATAAAATTAAATAGAATCTAAGAAGAAAATAAAAGAAAGAAAGAAGAAGAAGAAGAATATTAATTATCCAACCTCTTGCTCTTTCTAAAGAAAAAGAAAAACTAGAGAAAAGAAAGAAGAAGAAAACTTAGAGAATTTATTACAATGGCTAATATCCTACCTATCTACAATATGATCCCCTACAATCATCCAAGGCCCTCTATTTATACACATTTTGGAGGGCTAAATGACAAGAGACAAGCTTTACAAATTTCAAAGGTAGGTATAATAGGTGGGTGCATTTTTCTAACAATTTTCGTCATATTGTATGACCATTTTGATCAGCCAACTTGATGGTCGATTTTGTCAATCTTGGAGGCCTGATCTGATCACATGGTCTTCTAAAAAAATGTTCCCCTATGAGTTACTGATTCATAGCCGTTAGAATCAGCTCATTTTCGGATGTGGAGAAGAAGATATGGGCAAAATACGAAAACAGGTCAGCACAGACGTCATTGCACATCAGCCAACTTGATGGTCGATTTCTTCAATATTGGATGCTTTATCTGATCACATGGTCTTCTAGACAAATGTTCCCCTATCAGTTAGTGATCCATAGCCGTTGGAATCAGCTCATTTTCTGATGTGTATCGGACGATATGGTCAAAATGCGAAAACTGCTCAGGACAGACGTCATTGCACATCAGCCAACTTGATGGTTGATTTCGCTAGGGAAAACGACTCCGTTTCAAGAAGTGTAAAACATAAAAAAGATAGATATGCCTCTTAACTTTGCACGGTTAAAATTTCAGCCTTATTGCTTCAGTGAAACTCCAGATATAGCTGATATGGAAAAAGGTGTCGGAACTGGAACTGAACTGGATTTGCCCTTAATTCTAGTAATCTGAAATGACTCAAAGAAACTTGTGAAAAACACCAAATTACATAAAAATATAAAAGATCATAAACACAATTAGACTAAACAATAATAACTCGTATTTGACACAAAACAATAATAAAACATAACTAAAAACTATATAATTATACGAGTTATCACACCCCCACACTTAGATTGTTGCTAGTCCCTAGCAACGACTCAATAAAAATAAAATAAGAAAATCTAATCTAATCCATTTTCGTAGGAAATCACGGTGGCACTTAGCATGTGACACAAGCCTTTAAACCCCTAGGTGTCCCTAGTGGACGAGTTTAGTCTCGTGAGGGTTTACTAGAACGATACCCACAAACATTGAAAAACTAAAATATAAATAAACTACATATACTAAAAATATTTACTCCTATTCCTTTCAATATAAATTAGAGACAATCTTTGAACAAGTCTTATAAACTAATCAATAGCTTAAAGAATTTCACAAAAAATCATGCTTGAATGTAAATTGTTTGAGTTAAGCCAATATTAACATAACATATTTCAATCAAAATAGTGCACATTCAAACTTAATCTCAACTTCTCATATGGGATACTCTCATGATTTTCACTCTTTAAAGTAGTGGTAAAGTGTTTACACTCAATCAATCTCATGAAAATAGTTCTACCATATGCTTGCTTGTCTACCTATTCTCTACTAAAAGATCATGCAACTTCATAAATCAAGAGGTCTTTAATCAAGGTTGTAATGGGGCCAAGAGGTAATAATGTGGTTAAAGAATAAAAAGGAAAAGATATCACAAACATTCCAAAGACTTCATAGAATTTAGAGACAAAATAAGATTTTGCAGATAAAACTTTCTCAATATTCTTTAGAAGTACATAATCACATAGGCTGAATATTTCATGTTGAGCCTTTACTTCATTCTAACCAACTTTCGAACATTTTTTTCTTTTCTTTAACTAGAAGTTCAAGAGATTATTCAAAATTTTTTTTTTTTTTCACATGGGAATGTATTTGGCAATATTCCCTCTATTTTTCTCTTGACTTTTGCCTTTCTCCTCCCCCACACTTATCTTTTGTTCTAACCCAAATTTTCAAAAAATATCCCTTGTTTTTGCAATATGTCTCAAACATTCTAGTCCATCTTTAGAACAAGGGTAAAGATATAAATGTGTTTAGGCTAGGTGTAAGATGTGGTTACCAAATAAATAGCTTATTCAATGTAGGCTCAAATTGGTTCACTAGAGGGATGTTCTCTTGGAACATCAATAAGGGATGGCTGTTTGGCCCTAGTTAAAAAGTCCTAATGCCTCTATCATATTCATGTTGTTACATGCATCAATATAGTCTCAAATGGTTTAAAGCAAGTTCTAGAGAATCATGTAATCATAAGAGCACTCAAGAAAGAAATTAGATTGATTTGTATAATGCATCAATCATTATAGGCTCAAAAACTCACAAGGATGATTATACAAGTCAGATTAAGTCTAAACATGCTTCTTTCTCAATCAACATATCATATTAACATTGGCTCATAAAAAGATGGATATCAAGTTCAATTCTCATGAAAATCTTCTCACTAATAAATCTGTTTTAGACTTATGCAATTCATATCTCATCATTGTATTAAAAAGGAACTAAAACACACTAAAAATAATAATAATAAAGACTCATAAAAAAAAATAGTAGACAAAAATAAAAGAAATCCTAAATCATTCCCCCCACACTTAATTCTTACATTGTCCTCAATGTAAGTCTATTAACTCAAATGAAAGAATCATGTGTAAGAGAAAAGAACTAATAACATAAGAATAGGAACAACTAAGATTCAAAACAAAACAAAACCATGCAACCTAAATAATCCTAAAATACTAAACAAAAATTAACAAGTAAACATAAAAAGATTAAAATCAAACTGACAAGGTATGTCTCAAGTCTCCCTTACTCAGACCTTGTTCAGAATGAATACTTTTAAATGGCTTAAAACACAAATTTCTTTCTTTTTTTTTTTTTTTTTTTTAAAAAATTAGCAAAATATGTCCCTTACCCCCTACTAAAATATGACATTGTCCCCAATGTCAAATTTTAAAGGTAGAATTTAGGAGATATTACCTGCAGAGGTTGCTAACCACTTATTATAACTGAGACACAACAAACAAAATGTTAGATAATGTCACAAAGACAAAGTGCAGTCCACTCCTTGCTCGTCCATATCTCTTTTTCTTTTTCCGAGCGTTTGCGAAACAACCGTAGCAGATAAACACTCATAAGCTTGGAGCTTTTTGAGTAAATCTTCAATGGTTGTAGCAGAAATTATGGTTCTCCTTGCCTCTGAAAACATGAATCCATTATCCACAGCATTATCTAAATATGAAAGCAAATTACTAAAATAACCATTAATATTAAGCAAACCAATGGGTTTCTTATTTGTGACCAAAGATGACCAAGAAGCCACGCAAGCTATTTCTTCCAATGTACCCAGACCTCCTGGTAAAGCAATGAATGCATCGGCAGAATGGTACATGATTGTTATCCGTTCAGGGACACTCCAGACTTGTATTTCCTTACCCACGATAGGTCCACAAAAACTTGTGAATAGTTTTGGCACGATTCCTAGAACTGGACTTCCTCCGGCGTGTGCTGCTGTAGCGACTGCTCCCATTAAACTCGTACTACCGCCTCCATAAATCAACTGGATCTTTTGTTGGGCAAGTATTACTCCAACTCTTATGGCTTCATCAGCGAATATGTTATTTTTCCCTGGATTAGCACCTGCAAAAACACAAATTTTTTTTTATGCGTTGGGACGAAGTACTTTCCATTTTTTTTTCTTTTTTTTTTCTTTTTTTCGATGCCTGAAAGAGAATGAGTACATGGTGTAATATATAGAGGACTGAGTAGTGAATCAGACAAGAGTAATAATGTCGCCGAAAGTGTATCTGACCTGTCAGAAGAAAATGTTAACCTAACAAAAGATTTTTGCGTGATTTCAGGAAGAAAATCAAAAAGAGAAGAAAAATCAACCGTAAAAGTCAAGACTAATAATGTCGCCGAAAGTGTATTTGACCTGTCAGAAGAAAATGTTAACCTAACAAAAGATTTTTGCGTGATTTCAGGAAGAAAATCAAAAAGAGAAGAAAAATCAACCGTAAAAGACAAATAAAAAAAGAGAGAATAATTACACAAATCGAACAACACGTAAATTAAACCAAAATTAAGTTATTGCAAATCAAACCAAAAGCTGAGAAGTCATTTATTGTAGTTGTGATTGTGGCTCACATCTTCCTCTGGTTTTACGTCCAGAAACGGCTTAAACGCCTTCTATGAGTCGAGGATATTCTTCCCATCCAGTTTTCTTACAAGCTGGCAAACAGGGTCTTTTAACATCAGATTCCCAAGATGTTGCCATTCCCTTTGGAATTGCGGCCATAAATCAAGAATTTCTCTTTGTACGTCTCCACTAGGATGCGTCTCAAGAGAAAGTTGGATATTACCCAAATTCTCCTTACTCAGTCCATCCTTAATGAATTCAATTTTATCATCTCGATTAGAGGACGGAATCCCAATAGAACGACATTTACCGTTACACGTCCATCGTGCACATTTGTGGCAATTTGAACTCATGCGCTTTGCTCGTCGCTTCTTTGCAAAAGTGCTTCTACCTGTACCTGGTAAATGCAAAACAGGAAGATATTCATCTTCACGTACCTTGGCTTCAATTATCCAACGTATGTCGTCAGGAATCCCTTTGTGCATAAGCATTCTTAATCTTTCAAATCGAACTTGGTAAAGCTTCAGTAAAATATTTCGAGGAAAAGGAGGAAATCGTTTCTGCAATCTTGTGAGAATATCATCCATCCTGAAAAAAAAATGAAAAAAAATTGAAAGAGAAATTGGAAGAGAAATTTATATACAATATCAGTTTTGTGGGTAGCTGATGGAACCGATTTAAATAATCACGGAGTACCGTTATCCGCCATTTAACCGGGGTTAAAAAAATAAAAATTATATTTACATCTAGTTATTTTCAAAACAAGGATCAGAAAGAAAAACAGCATAAGAAGACTCAAAAACAAAACACTCTAAATAAAATCCTAAATTCTTCCCCCCACACATAATTTTTACATTGTCATTAATGTAATGCTATTAACCCAAATGAAAGAATCATGTGTAAGTGAAAAGAACTAATAAACAAAATAAACTTATGCAGCCTAAATGAACTTAAAAACACTAAACACAAATAACAAAGAAACATAAGAAAAAGATAAAGAAAAAGAGAGCAAATCTGAGGATGGCAGTTTGGCAATGCTTTCACTAATTAGGCTGCCTCCCCCAATTAGCACTTGATTGATTGTTTTCAGCCTAGCCAATTCCCCTTCTTGGCTTTTTAGGCTTGTTAGGCTCATACATGAAACTTCCCAAATTTGAGCGTTTGATAGGAAGCTTTCTTTGCACAAAACTGGATGCATTCTCCATTACAAGTATTATTCCATCATCCTTTGTGGTGCATATCTCATCGAGGAATGGAGCATATGTTGGTACTTGTTGAATGGCATCCACAAACAAACTGTTTAAGGTTTCCAGCATGTTTTGTTCATGTTCTTCCTCCTTGAACTTTGCGAATCTACTAGGGAAAGGTGGAGAAGAAACATTAGTAAAAATTGGAATTTTAAACGTTACCTCAGGTGCCGAAATACTCTCAATTTGAATGGTGGCATCATTATCCTCAAGAAGTGAATCCATCTTTGGTTTTGTCTCATCCTCATCTTGTTCCTCATTTCTCAAGGTCACAATAGTAGCATTCTCCTTTGGGTTAATCACTGTTTGGGAAGGGAGTGCTAGAGATCTTTCTGCTACTAATTCCACCATACTACTAGCCAATAGGCTCATTTGCCTTTCCAAACTCTGGATGCTTGCCCTTGTTTCCTGTTGAAATTGCAAAGTATCAGTAACAAGAGAATGTACAAGATCTTCTAAAGAAGTACCTGAGTTTTGAGTCATATGTGGTGGTTGAAAAAGATCTGGTTCTTGAGACCATGATTGATTGAAGCTAGATGGATGAGTGTAATTGGCATAAGGATCTACTTCTTGGTAATTTTTTGAGTAGCCATAATTAGTATGATCCCACCATCCCTCATGGTAAGTGTTGGAGTAATGATCATGCGGTTGGTCTTGGAACCATTGATGGCCTTGACATCCTCCCATGGCCAATTGTTGAACTGAGGAAGTGAGATTGGCTTGTTGATTCTCCATGTTCATGTATGCCACCAACTCTTCAAGTGTTAGATTGCTCAATTCCATCGTTTTTTTTTTTGTTTTTTATTTTTTATTTTTTGTTTTTTTATTTTTTTTATTTCAAAATTTGATAAGAAAAACCCGTATGTACAAGAAAATAAAACTCATTAGAACTGAAAATAAGAATAAACCAAGTAACAAATAAACTAAAGAAAACAATCCCCGGCAACGGCGCCAAAAATTTGATGCACCCAAAAGAGTGTATCTTATTTAACCTTGCACTAAAAAGATAAATTGTAAGTATAGTAGTTAGCAAGGGTCGAGTCCTCAGGGATTGGGTTTTAGTTTATAAGTTAATAGTTTAAAACTTAAATTCAAGAACAATAAAAGAAAAGGGGTTTTTGAAGCCAGATTTAAACTAAGTAAATAATAAGAATAAGATGCAAGGCGGTATAACCAGCCAATAAAAATCTATATACTAAATTAGGCGGTATAACCAGCCAATAAAAATATATATACTAAATTAGGCGGTATAACCAGCCAATAAAAATAAAACAAAGTTAATATACAAATTAGGCGGTATAACCAGCCAATAAAAATAAATATAAAAAATAAGCAAACTAAAAGTAAGAAAACAAGTAAGTAAGAAGAATCAAATATGAAAAATATGGTTAAGGTTTCATTCTCCACCACTAGACATCATTAAGAATCAATTTCAGATCTATCAATATCAACCAACTATCAAAGTTAACAACCGTAGATAACAACAAGCTCTGTTACCCCAATCTTTCCTTAGTTTGTCGTTAAATAGAACAAGCTCTCTATTTAATCTCTAACCATTAAACAACCTAGAATAAGCTCTCTAAATTCAATTTAATGGCAGCTTTATGATGAGAAAGATAGGTTGATCTAAGCAACAAACACATAAGCTCGGATTGTTCAACTTAGGTTATGTTCCACTTTGCAATTATTGAAAACTTGACCATAATCATTAATCACAAATTGCCACTTATGAATAGGAAATCAAGACAATTACACGGATCAAGACTCCTAAACTAGCAATAGATAATTATCAAGATCTATCTAGTTGTACACCTAAATAAATCTAGACAACATCATGAACAATTCTTGTAGAAGAACATAAGCAACTTTGATAGAGAATTAATGATAGATAGAATCTGAAAATCAATCACAAAACATGTCTAGGGCTTTGAAATCACCCTTAACCAAATAGAAGTTTAGCCTAGCATAGGCACTATAAACATAAAATTAAATAGAATCTAAGAAGAAAATAAAAGAAAGAAAGAAGAAGAAGAAGAATATTAATTATCCAACCTCTTGCTCTTTCTAAAGAAAAAGAAAACTAGAGAAAAGAAAGAAGAAGAAAACTTAGAGAATTTATTACAATGGCTAATATCCTACCTATCTACAATATGATCCCCTACAATCATACAAGGCCCTCTATTTATACACATTTTGGAGGGCTAAATGACAAGAGACAAGCTTTACAAATTTCAAAGGTAGGTATAATAGGTGGGTGCATTTTTCTAACAATTTTCGTCATATTGTATGACCATTTTGATCAGCCAACTTGATGGTCGATTTTGTCAATCTTGGAGGCCTGATCTGATCACATGGTCTTCTAGAAAAATGTTCCCCTATGAGTTACTGATTCATAGCCGTTGGAATCAGCTCATTGGCTGATGTGGAGAAGAAGATATGGGCAAAATACGAAAACAGGTCAGCACAGACGTCATTGCACATCAGCCAACTTGATGGTCGATTTCTTCAATATTGGAGGCTTTATCTGATCACATGGTCTTCTAGACAAATGTTCCCCTATCAGTTAGTGATCCATAGCCGTTAGAATCAGCTCATTTTCTGATGTGTATCGGACGATATGGTCAAAATGCGAAAACTGCTCAGGACAGACGTCATTGCACATCAGCCAACTTGATGGTTGATTTCGCTAGGGAAAACGACTCCGTTTCAAGAAGTGTAAAACATGAAAAAGATAGATATACCTGTTAAATTTGCACGGTTAAAATTTCAGCCTTATTGCTTCAGTGAAACTCCAGATATAGCTGATATGGAAAAAGGTGTCGGAACTGGAACTGAACTGGATTTGCCCTTAATTCTAGTAATCTGAAATGACTCAAAGAAACTTGTGAAAAACACCAAATTACATAAAAATATAAAAGATCATAAACACAATTAGACTAAACAATAATAACTCGTATTTGACACAAAACAATAATAAAACATAACTAAAAACTATATAATTATACGAGTTATCAGTTAATCTCGCGATCCCGGTGTTAGCCACTATTTACCATGGACTAAACCGAATCATACTTTCTACTCAAGCGGGCTCTTCAGATGCGTGTTTTCCAATTCACTATGTTTATGGGTGGCTAAGTTATTACTTCCGGACTCACTTTCAAAATCCAGATGATGTATATGGGCCTTTGATGAGCAAGTTTTTAGGAGAAGGTGGAGCCAAATACTTTGAGGATTATGATGCCCGCAAGTTGATTCATACTGGCATAGTGTGGAATGCTAACTTATGTCCCAGAAATAGAGATGAAGTGATTGTTGATGATGACGCTCTTAGTAAGATCAATCATGGCTACCTTGTTAATGTTCGTTCGAGCTATTTGCCTGCCCGATGTAACCAAGTCATCATTGTAGAACCTTACAGTCCTCATCGATTTGGGAGACAATTTGGGTTTTGTCAAGATATTCCCGGAGCTCTTAAGGAAGATATTCGTTCTGGATCTGTAGATGATCTATGTAGGTTTTGGAGAATTTGCACTCGTTCTCATACAAAGTCCAGATTGATCTCTCCAGCTCGTTCTCTAAATCCTAATGATCATGCAACCGCAAGATACATGGAATGGTGGTCCAAAGTTCATGAGCCATATATTGAGCATTCTATTGATATTTTGATTTCGAGCATCCGTACATCACCATCAAAGAGAAGAAAACCTCCAAAGGATGTTAAGAAAAAGTCTTTAGAGATTTCGCAAGACAAATCCAATAAAGCCAAAGTCTCGTTCACTATAGATTTAACAGAGGAGTATGTGAAGACTTCACAAGAAGTTCCTCGATCAGTGTCATTAGTTGATGAAGGACAAAGGGTTTTACCGAAAGTCATCGAAGGGAAGCATAATGCGATCGTTGAAGATTCAATTGATGAGAGTGATCATGAAAGACATTGGAAGCGAACCAGACCAAGGGAATCCTTTGAAGGTGATATATCCCCCGCCAAAAGTGAAGCTTCAGTTTCTAGTTCGCATGAGTTCAACAAACTTGTAGCTAAGATCAAAAATAATGTTTCAAGTACCGTTTCCAACCAAGAAGATGCTTGCCCTAATGTGATTGTTAATAATACTTCCCCTATAGTGAAGACTTCCACAGGCCCTCATGTTGAAGCTAGTCATCTCGCCCTTCCAGAATTTTCTAAGTTTAGTGCTGAAAAAGTGATATCCGATAGTCAGTTGAAGCTTGCAACTATTTTTTGGGAAAGCATTCAACCAAGGATTATTCGTGCTTCTTTTGATCGGGTTTCTTCACTTACTAGTGATGTTCACAAGATCTTTGATGCAATAGAAGCAATTAAGTCCATTGATTCATCCTTATTAAAAGGCATGGTGGAAGACTACTTTACACAAGTCCAGAAGTTTAATGAGCTTGAATCTTCCATTTCTTCATCCAAGGATAGAATTGAAAGACTTCAAGCACTTGAAATTCGACTTAAAGATTCAATGTTACTTGAACATAAAACTGTTGAGAACCTTAACACCCTGCAGTCGAACTTACCAGATATAGAGCAAGAGTTTATTACTTTGCAACGCAAAAAGCATAGACTTGAATCTTCGCTCCAAGAAACTGAAGATGAACTGAAAAGAAGAAGAACCGACACCTCCAAGATTCGTGAAGAGATGAATTCTGTTGAGTCTTTTACTACCCTTACTGAGGATGAAGCCAAAAACTTAGATTTGTTGCGAAGTATGTTGGAAGCCTCTCGAGAAGACTTGAAGAATTACAAATGGAAGCCCTGAATCCCTTTTGATGTAACTTTTTTTTTTTTGAAATTTATATTAGTTCTTAGGATTGTTAGAAGTTCTTTTCAAGTTTGAAATGAAGTTAAATTTCTTTTTCTCCATATATCATCTTTCTTTTGCACTTTCTAAAGTATTTTTGCATCATGTATGGACTACAAATTAAATTCCCAAAGATCTTTAATTTGCAAAAGATTTGTTTTACTTGAAAAATAATTTGAATCATGAAATTTGAATGGAGAATTATCATGATACTTTCAAGTGAACAAAAGATAATATTTGAATCAAAAAAAAAAATTTTTTTTTTTGGACTGTGATAACTCGTATAATTATATAGTTTTTAGTTATGTTTTATTATTGTTTTGTGTCAAATATGAGTTATTATTGTTTAGTCTAATTGTGTTTATGATCTTTTATATTTTTATGTAATTTGGTGTTTTTCACAAGTTTCTTTGAGTGATTTCAGATTACTAGAATTAAGGGCAAATCCAGTTCAGTTCCAGTTCCGACACCTTTTGCCATATCAACTATATCTCGAGTTTCACTGAAGCAATAAAGCTGAAATTTTAACCGTGCAAAGTTAAGAGGCATATCTATCTTTTTCATGTTTTACACTTCTTGAAACGGAGTCGTTTTCCCTAGAGAAATCGACCATCAAGTTGGCTGATGTGCAATGACGTCTGTGCTGACCTGTTTTCGTATTTTGCCCATATCTTCTTATCCACATCAGAAAAGGAGCTGATTCCAACGGCTATGGATCAATAACTGATAGGGGAACATTTTTCTAGAAGACTATGTGATCAGATCAGGCCTCCAAAATTGACAAAATCGACCATCAAGTTGGCTGATCAAAATTGTCATACAATATGACGAAAATTGTTAGAAAAATGCACCCACCTATTATACCTACCTTTGAAATTTGTAAAGCTTGTCTCTTGTCATTTAGCCTTCCAAAATGTGTATAAATAGAGGGCCTTGGATGATTATAAGAGATTGTACATTGGTAGGATATTAGCCATTGTAATAAAATTCTCTAAGTTTTCTTCTTCTTTCTTTTCTCTAGTTTTCTTTTTCTTTATTTTCTTCTTCTTCTTTCTTTCTTTTATTTCCTTCTTAGATTCTCTTTAATTTTATGTTTATGTTTACAATGCCTATGCTAGGCTAAACTTCTATTTGGTTAAGGGTGATTTCAAAGCCCTAGACATGTTTTGTGATTGATTTTCAGATTCTATCTATCATTAATTTTCTATCAAAGTTGCTTATGTTCTTCTACAAGAATTGTTCATGATGTTGTCTTGATTTATTTAGGTGTACAACTAGATAGATCTTGATAATTATCTATTGCTAGTCTAGGAGTCTTGATCCGTGTAATTGTCTTGATTTCCTATTCATAAGTGGCAATTTGTGATTAATGATTATGGTCAAGTTTTCAATAATTGCAAAGTGGAACATAACCTAAGTTGAACAATCCGAGCTTATGTGTTTGTTGCTTAGATCAACCTATCTTTCTCATCATAAAGCTGCCATTAAATTGAATTTAGAGAGCTTATTCTAGGTTGTTTAATGGTTAGAGATTAAATAGAGAGCTTGTTCTATTTAACGACAAACTAAGGAAAGATTGGGATAACAGAGCTTGTTGTTATCTACGGTTGTTAACTTTGATAGTTGGTTGATATTGATAGATCTGAAATTGATTCTTAATGATGTCTAGTGGTGGAGAATGAAACCTTAACCATATTTTTCATATTTGATTCTTCTTACTTACTTGTTTTCTTACTTTTCTAGTTTGTTTATTTTTAAAAGTATATTTATTTTTATTGGCTGGTTATACCGCCTAATTTGTATATTAACTTTGTTTTATTTTTATTGGCTGGTTATACCGCCTAATTTATTATATATATTTTTATTGGCTGGTTATACCGCCTTGCATCTTATTCTTATTATTTGCTTTAGTTTAAATCTGGCTTCAAAAACCCCTTTTCTTTTATTGTTTTCTTTGAACGTAAGTTATAAACTAATAACTCATAGATTAAAACCCAATCCCTGAGGACTCGACCCTTGCTAATCATTATACTTACAATTGATCTTTTTAGTGCAAGGTTAAATAAGATACACTCTTTTGGGTGCATCAAATTTTTGGCGCCGTTGCCGGGGATTGCTTTCTTTAGTTTATTAGTTTATTGGTTTATTCTTATTTTCTGTTCTAATTATTTACTTTCTTATTTTTTTTTATTAGTGAATGTTCCAAGCTCCTGAAGAAGACTTACGACTTAGGAGAATTCGAGAATTTATAACTTCTCACCAACAACCAATCGAGGAGTTGATCCAAAACATCCAAGAGGAGCAAGGAGAGATGGCAGCAGCTGACAACCGAACTCTCAAGGAGTTAGCCGCTCCGGACTTGGGTCAACAACCATTATGCATTGAATATGCTAATCTTGAGGTAGCTTTTGAATTAAAATCTGGTTTGATTCATCTTCTTCCAACTTTTCATGGTTTTGCAGGAGAGGATCCAAATAAGCACCTCAAGGAATTCCATGTAGTTTGCTCAAGCATGAGACCAACAGGGGTCACGGAAGAGCAAGTTAAGTTGAGAGCCTTCCCATTCTCTCTAGCTGATTCAGCAAAGGAATGGCTCTACTATCTACCATCCGGGACCATCACTACATGGAATGATTTGAAGAAAGCATTCTTGGAAAGGTATTTCCCAGCATCAAAGGCTGCCAACATTAGGAAAGAGATATATGGGATTCGGCAATACAACGGAGAGTCCTTATATGAATATTGGGAGAGGTTCAAGAAACTTTGTGCATCATGTCCACACCATCAAATAAGTGAACAACTTCTCATCCAATACTTCTATGAAGGTCTCATGCCCATGGAGAGAAGTATGATAGATGCCGCTAGTGGGGGAGCTCTAGTTGATAAGACTCCCAGGGCTGCCAGAACATTAATCTCCAACATGGCAGCCAATTCTCAACAGTTCTCAATGAGACAAGATCCATCACCACAACCCAAGAGAGTTAATGAGGTAAGTATATCATCCCTTGAACAAAAATTTGATAAACTGACTTCTCTTGTTCAACAATTGGCTGTAGGTAAAATACAACAAATAAAGGCTTGTGGCATATGTTCAAACATAGGGCACCAAACTGATATGTGTCCAACACTTCAAGAGGATACCAATGAACATGTGAATGCCATGGGTGGATTTCAGAACCAATCAAGGAAATATGATCCCTACTCAAACACTTACAATCCAGGATGGAGGGATCATCCAAACTTCAATTATGGAGGGAACCAATCACAAACTATTCCTCCACCATTTGACCACAGGCCACCGGGTTTTCAGCAAAGAGTGCAACAACCATACCAAACCCGACAACAACTACCACCCACCCAAAATTCAGGTACTTCTCTTGAAGATCTTGTTAAAGCTCTTTCTACTAATACAATTCAATTTCAACAAGAAACAAAGACAAGTATTCGAAATTTGGAGACTCAAATAGGGCAATTGGCAACAACCATGAGTCAAATGCAAGCAAGGGATTCTGGGAAATTACCTTCCCAAACCATAGTGAATCCAAGAGAGAATGCCAATGCTATAACTTTAAGAAGTGGGAAACAGCTAGAGACACCACAAAATGATAGTGCTCAAGGGGAGAACAATACCATGACATCCTCTTCACATCCCAACGAGCCACTAAAAAAGGTAATTCCTAAACCATCCTTTCCTTCTTATATAACCCCTCCACCTTTTCCTAGCAGGTTAGCAAAGTCCAAGAAGGAGGAGCAAGAGAAGGAAATTTTGGAAACCTTCCGGAAAGTAGAGGTGAACATTCCTTTACTAGATGCTATCAAGCAAGTGCCAAGATATGCCAAGTTCCTAAAAGAGTTGTGCATATCTAAACGGAAGTTGAAATGGAATGAAAAGGTAAGTGTGGGGGAGAATGTGTCAGCTGTTCTTCAAAAGAAACTCCCACCTAAATGCAAGGATCCAGGTATGTTTACCATTCCTTGTAAGATAGGCAACACCAGGTTTGAGCGTGCTATGCTAGATCTAGGGGCATCTATTAATGTCATGCCATATTCAATTTATGCTTCATTGAATCTAGGACCATTAGAGGAAACCGGTGTTATAATACAACTGGCTGACCGTTCTAACACTTATCCAAGAGGAGTTGTAGAAGACGTTCTTGTACAGGTTAATGAATTGGTTTTTCCCGCTGACTTTTATGTTATTGAGATGGAAGATGAGATGTCTTCTAATCCCACACCTATTCTATTAGGGAGACCATTCTTGAAAACAGCAAGAACTAAAATAGATGTACATGATGGCACTTTAACTATGGAATTTGATGGTGAAATAATTCGCTTTAACATTTTTGAGGCCATGAGATATCCTAGTGATGTGCATTCTGTTTTTAATATTGATATAATTGACTCACTAGTGCAGCAAACTTATGAGCTAGATGGTGAAGATAGTGTGGAGATAGTCCTTAGCAAACATCTCGGAATATGGAATGCTAAAGGGGAACTAGCCTTGAGTAACCATGTGGAAGGGGCACTAGAATCTTTACACTCACTGCCACCTAAAGATGCAAGGTTTGATGTTTCATTTATTGATTTGCAATTATCTAATGAGAAACTTCTACCTTCCATTTTGCAGGCACCAACTTTAGAGTTGAAACCACTACCGAACCACTTGAAATATGTGTTCTTAGGTGAAAAGGACACACTACCTGTCATCATTGCCAAAGAGCTCACACCTTTGCAAGAAGAGCGACTTATCCGGGTGCTTAGAGAGCATAAAACAGCAATTGGTTGGACAATTGCCGATATAAAGGGAATAAGCCCATCCATGTGCATGCACCGGATTTTGTTAGAGGGGGGTCCAAACCAACAAGAGAAGCACAAAGAAGATTGAACCCTCCTATGATGGAGGTTGTGAAAAAGGAGATACTGAAGCTCCTAGATGTTGGAGTGATCTATCCTATCTCGGATAGCAAATGGGTGAGCCCAGTCCAAGTGGTTCCAAAGAAATCAGGTGTAACGGTGGTAACAAATAATGAGAATGAACTTGTTCCTACTAGGATTCAAACAGGATGGCGAGTTTGTATTGATTATCGTAAACTTAATTCCACAACTCGCAAAGACCACTTTCCTTTACCTTTTATTGATCAAATGCTTGAAAGGTTAGCTGGCCATTCTCATTATTGTTTTCTTGATGGTTTTTCAGGTTATAATCAGATAGCCATTGCTCCGGAGGACCAAGAGAAAACAACATTCACATGTCCATTTGGTACTTTTGCATACCGGCGTATGCCATTTGGTCTTTGTAATGCACCAGCTACATTCCAAAGGTGTATGGTTAGCATATTTTCAGATTATGTAGAGAACATCATAGAAGTGTTTATGGATGATTTTAGTGTCTATGGTGATTCTTTTGATAGATGTCTAGAGAACCTTACACTTGTACTTGAAAGATGCATGGAAACTAACCTTGTTTTGAATTGGCAAAATGTCACTTTATGGTAGAACAAGGAATAGTTTTGGGCCATGTTATTTCTTCTAGAGGGATAGAGGTTGATAAATCTAAAATAGATATTATGCATTCTTTACCACCTCCCACAAATGTGAGAGAGGTTCGTTCTTTTCTTGGACATGCAGGTTTCTATAGGAGATTTATCAAAGACTTCTCAAAGATCACATTACCTCTTTGCAAGCTACTACAAAAAGATGTGGTTTTCCACTTTGATGACAAATGCAAAGAAGCGTTCAAAACATTGAAGGGACTCTTGACATCAGCTCCTATCATCCAACCACCAGATTGGAATGTACCTTTTGAAATCATGTGTGATGCTAGTGACTATGCCATTGGAGCTGTTTTGGGCCAAAGGGTTGGCAAAGCCTCACATGCCATTTATTATGCCTCACGAACTCTTAATGATGCTCAATTGAACTATTCCACTACTGAAAAAGAACTTTTGGCTGTTGTATTTGCTTTAGAAAAATTTCGATCTTATTTAATTGGTACTAAAGTAATTGTATATTCTGACCATGCAGCCCTTAAGTACTTACTCACTAAAAAGGAGGCCAAACCAAGGTTGATTAGATGGATACTTCTCTTACAAGAGTTTGATTTGGAGATAAAAGATAAGAGAGGTAGTGAAAACCTGGTTGCGGACCATCTTAGCCGTTTAGTTCATGAAGAGGATGCACTACCCTTGAATGAGAACTTTCCGGATGAGCAACTTCTTTTTATAAGTACAACAACTCCTTGGTATGCTGATATTGTTAATTACTTAGTTACCAAGAAGTTGCCACAAGAGTTGACACAAGCTCAAAGAAATAAGATCAAGAGTGATGCCAAATACTACATATGGGATGATCCTTACCTTTGGAAGCATTGCTCCGATCAGATTATAAGAAGGTGTGTACTCGAAACTGAATTTCAATCTATTCTCACCTTTTGTCACTCTTATGCATGTGGAGGACACTTTGGATCCAAAAGAACAGCCATGAAAATTCTTGATTCTGGATTTTATTGGCCTACCATATTCAAAGATGCATACCTCTTTTGCAAGTCATGTGATCGTTGCCAAAGAACAGGTAACTTAGGTGCTAGAAATCAAATGCCTCAAACTCCAATACTTATTGTTGAAATTTTTGATGTATGGGGCATGGATTTCATGGGACCTTTCCCTCCTTCTTTTGGTAATCTTTATATTTTACTTGCCGTTGATTATGTTTCAAAGTGGGTGGAAGCAAAATCCACTAGGACTAATGACTCTAAAGTTGTTTCAGATTTTGTCAAGACTAACATCTTTGCTAGGTTTGGAACACCAAAGGCCATAATCAGCGATAGAGGTACTCACTTTTGCAATAGGACTATGGAAGCACTTTTGAGGAAGTATAACATCACACACAAGGTCTCCACCTCATATGATCCTCAAACTAGTGGGCAAGCTGAAGTGTCAAACCGAGAAGTTAAGTCCATCCTTGAAAAGACAGTTAATCCAAATAGGAAGGATTGGAGTTCACGACTTGATGATGCACTTTGGGCTTATAGGACAGCATATAAGACACCCATTGGTATGTCTCCTTATCGACTTGTTTATGGTAAGCCTTGTCATCTTCCGGTTGAATTGGAACATAAATCATATTGGGCTATCAAACAATGCAACATGGAGATGGATGAGACAGGAAAGAAAAGAAAACTTGACCTACAAGAATTAGAGGAGATAAGGAATGATGCCTATCAGAATTCTAGGATTTACAAGGAAAAGACTAAGGCATTCCATGACAAGATGATATCAAGAAAGGACTTTGTTGTTGGACAAAAAGTTCTTCTCTTCCATTCACGCCTTAAGTTATATCCAGGTAAGTTACGTTCTCGTTGGGTTGGACCTTTTGTTATTACTAATGTATTTACTCATGGTGCAGTTGAAATCCAAAGCCCAAAAACAGATAAGGCATTCAAAGTAAATGGTCATAGATTGAAGCCTTACTATGAGAACTTTCCAATACAAGATGTGGAGGAGTTTCCACTTTTTGAGCCAAAGTATGTTGAATAATAATGGCATGGGTCTAAGTCAGGCTGAGGACAATAAACAAAGCGCTTCTTGGGAGGCAACCCAAAAGGATGGAGAGCATCTATTATATCAGATTTGCATATTCCTTACTCTCCATCATTCTATCTTTTATTGTTTTTATTTTCTTTTGTTTAATAGTTTTTTTTCTCTTACATATAATTCTTGCATTGGGGGATAATAGCATTACATTGAGGACAATGTAAAAATTATGTGTAGGGGGAAGAATTTAGGATTTTATTTAGAGTGTTTTGTTTTTGAGTTTTTTTTTTATGTTGTTTTTCTTTCTGATCCTTGTTTTGAAAATAACTAGATGTAAATATAATTTTTATTTTTTTTACCCCGGTTAAATGGCGGATAACGGTACTCCGTGATTATTTAAATCGGTTCCATCAGCTACCCACAAAACTGATATTGTATATAAATTTCTCTTCCAATTTCTCTTTCATTTTTTTGATTTTTTTTCAGGATGGATGATATTCTCACAAGATTGCAGAAACGATTTCCTCCTTTTCCTCGAAATATTTTACTGAAGCTTTACCAAGTTCGATTTGAAAGATTAAGAATGCTTATGCACAAAGGGATTCCTGAAGACATACGTTGGATAATTGAAGCCAAGGTACGTGAAGATGAATATCTTCCTATTTTGCATTTACCAGGTACAGGTAGAAGCACTTTTGCAAAGAAGCGACGAGCAAAGCGCATGGGTTCAAACTGCCACAAATGTGCACGATGGACGTGTAACGGTAAATGTCGTTCTATTGGGATTCCGTCCTCTAATCGAGATGATAAAATTGAATTCATTAAGGATGGACTGAGTAAGGAGAATTTGGGTAATATCCAACTTTCTCTTGAGACGCATCCTAGTGGAGACGTACAAAGAGAAATTCTTGATTTATGGCCGCAATTCCAAAGGGAATGGCAACATCTTGGGAATCTGATGTTAAAAGACCCTGTTTGCCAGCTTGTAAGAAAACTGGATGGGAAGCATATCCTCGACTCATAGAAGGCGTTTAAGCCGTTTCTGGACGTAAAACCAGAGGAAGATGTGAGCCACAATCACAACTATAATAAATGACTTCTCAGCTTTTGGTTGGATTTGCAATAACTTTATTTTGGTTTAATTTACGTGTTGTTCGATTTGTGTAATTATTCTCGTTTTTTTTATTTGTCTTTTACGGTTGATTTTTTCTTCCTGAAATCACGCAAAAATCTTTTGTTAGGTTAACATTTTCTTCTAACAGGTCAGATACACTTTCGGCGACATTATTACTCTTGTCTGATTCACTACTCAGTCCTCTATATATTACACCATGTACTCATTCTCTTTCAGGCACTCGAAAAAAAAAATAGAAAGTACTTCGTCCCAGCGCATTAAAAAAATTTGTGTCTTTGGAGGTGCTTATCCAGGGAAAAATAACATATTCGCTGATGAAGCCATAAGAGTTGGAGTAATACTTGCCCAACAAAAGATCCACTTGATTTATGGAGGCGGTAGTACGGGTTTAATGGGAGCAGTCGCTACAGCAGCACACGCCGGAGGAAGTCCAGTTCTAGGAATCGTGCCAAAACTATTCACAAGTTTTTGTGGACCTACCGTGGGTAAGGAAATACAAGTCTGGAGTATCCCTGAACGGATGACAATCATGTACCATTCTGCCGATGCATTCATTGCTCTACCAGGAGGTCTGGGTACATTGGAAGAAATAGCTTGCGTGGCTTCTTGGTCATCTTTGGTCACAAATAAGAAACCCATTGGTTTGCTTAATATTAATGGTTATTTTAGTAATTTGCTTTCATATTTAGATAATGTTGTGGATAATGGATTCATGTTTTCAAAGGCAAGGAGAACCATAATTTCTGCTACAACCATTGAAGATTTACTCAAAAAGCTCCAAGCTTATGAGTGTTTATCTGCTACGGTTGTTTCGCAAACGCTCGGAAAAAGAAAAAGAGATATGGACGAGCAAGGAGTGGATTGCACTTTGTCTTTGTGACATTATCTAACATTTTGTTTGTTGTGTCTCAGTTATAATAAGTGGTTAGCAACCTCTACAGGTAATATATCCTAAATTTTACCTTCAAAAAAAAAAAAAAAAAAAAGAAAGAAATTTGTGTTTTAAGCCATTTAAAAGTATTCATTCTGAACAAGGTCTGAGTAAGGGAGACTTGAGACATACCTTGTCAGTTTGATTTTAATCTTTTTATGTTTACTTGTTAATTTTTGTTTAGTATTTTAGGATTATTTAGGTTGCATGGTTTTGTTTTGTTTTGAGTCTAAGTTGTTCCTATTCTTATGTTATTAGTTCTTTTCTCTTACACATGATTCTTTCATTTGGGTTAATAGACTTACATTGAGGACAATGTAAGAATTAAGTGTGGGGGTGAAGAATGATTTAGGATTTCTTTTATTTTTGTCTACTATTTTTTTTTATGAGTCTTTATTATTATTATTATTTTTTTAGTGTGTTTTAGTTCCTTTTTAAAACAATGATGAGATATGAATTGCATAAGTCTAAAACAGATTTATTAGTGAGAAGATTTTCATGAGAATTGAGCTTGATGTCAACCTTTTTATGAGCCAATGTTAATATGATATGTTGATTGAGAAAGAAGCATGTTTAGACTTAATCTGACTTGTATAATCATCCTTGTGAGTTTTTGAGCCTATAATGATTGATGCATTATACAAATCAATCTAATTTCTTTCTTGAGTGCTCTTATGATTACATGATTCTCTAGAACTTGCTTTAAACCGTTTGAGACTATATTGATACATGTGACAACATGAATATGATAGAGGCATTAGGATTATAACCAGAGCCAAACAGCTATCCATTATTAATGTTCTAAGAGAACATCCCCACTAGTGAGCCAATTTGAGCCTACATTAAATATGCTGTTTTATTGGTAACCACAACTTACACCTAGCCTAAATATACTTATATCCTTACCCTTGTTCTAAAGATGGATTATATATTTTGAGACATATTGCAAAAAAACAAGGGATTTTTTTAGTTAAAAATTTGGGTTAGAAACAAGAAATAAGTGTGGGGGGAAAAGAAAAGAAAAGTCAAGAGAAAAGGAAATGGAATACTGGCAAATATATTCCTATGTAAAAAAAAAAATATGAATCATCTCTTGAATTTGTGGAAAAAGAAAAAGATGTTACAAAGTTGTTTAGAATGAAGAAAAGGCCCAACATGAATATCCGGCCTAGGTGACTATGTACTTGTAAAGAGTTTTGAGAAGTTTCTTTGTATGATCTTTTTATGTCTCTAAACTTTATGAACTCTTTGGAACCTTTGTGATATCTTTATCCTTTTGTTCTTCAACCACATTACAAACCCCTTGGCCCCATTACAACCTTGATTAAAGACCTCTTGATTTATGAAGTTGCATGATCTTTTAGTGGAGAATAGGTGGACAAGCAAGCATATGGTAGAACTATTTTCATGAGATTGATTGAGTGTAAACACTTTACCACTACTTTAAAGAGTGAAAATCATGAGAGTATCCCATGTGAGAGGTTGAGATTAAGTTTGAATATGCACTATTTTGATTGAAATATGTTATGTTAATATTGGCTTAACTCAAACTATTTACATTCAAGCAAGAATTTTTGTGAATTTCTTTAAGCTATTGATTAGTTTTTAAGACTTGTCCAATGATTATCTCTAATTTATATTGGAAGGATTAGTTATAATTATTATTTTTAGTTTTTCTTATGTCTTCAATGTTTGTGGGTATCGTTCTAGTAAACCCTCATGAGACTAAACTCGTCCACTAGGGACACCTAGGGGTTTAAAGGCTTGTGTCACATGCTAAGTGCCACCGTGATTTCCTACGAAAATGGATTAGATTAGATTTTCTTATTTTATTGAGTCGTTGCTAGGGACTAGCAACAATCTAAGTGTGGGGGTGTGATAACTCGTATAATTATATAGTTTTTAGTTATGTTTTATTATTGTTTTGTGTCAAATATGAGTTATTATTGTTTAGTCTAATTGTGTTTATGATCTTTTATATTTTTATGTAATTTGGTGTTTTTCACAAGTTTCTTTGAGTGATTTCAGATTACTAGAATTAAGGGCAAATCCAGTTCAGTTCCAGTTCCGACACCTTTTGCCATATCAGCTATATCTCGAGTTTCACTGAAGCAATAAAGCTGAAATTTTAACCGTGCAAAGTTAAGAGGCATATCTATCTTTTTCATGTTTTACACTTCTTGAAACGGAGTCGTTTTCCCTAGAGAAATCGACCATCAAGTTGGCTGATGTGCAATGACGTCTGTGCTGACCTGTTTTCGTATTTTGCCCATATCTTCTTATCCACATCAGAAAATGAGCTGATTCCAACGGCTATGGATCAATAACTGATAGGGGAACATTTTTCTAGAAGACTATGTGATCAGATCAGGCCTCCAAAATTGACAAAATCGACCATCAAGTTGGCTGATCAAAATTGTCATACAATATGACGAAAATTGTTAGAAAAATGCACCCACCTATTATACCTACCTTTGAAATTTGTAAAGCTTGTCTCTTGTCATTTAGCCTTCCAAAATGTGTATAAATAGAGGGCCTTGGATGATTATAAGAGATTGTACATTGGTAGGATATTAGCCATTGTAATAAAATTCTCTAAGTTTTCTTCTTCTTTCTTTTCTCTAGTTTTCTTTTTCTTTATTTTCTTCTTCTTCTTTCTTTCTTTTATTTCCTTCTTAGATTCTCTTTAATTTTATGTTTATGTTTACAATGCCTATGCTAGGCTAAACTTCTATTTGGTTAAGGGTGATTTCAAAGCCCTAGACATGTTTTGTGATTGATTTTCAGATTCTATCTATCATTAATTTTCTATCAAAGTTGCTTATGTTCTTCTACAAGAATTGTTCATGATGTTGTCTTGATTTATTTAGGTGTACAACTAGATAGATCTTGATAATTATCTATTGCTAGTCTAGGAGTCTTGATCCGTGTAATTGTCTTGATTTCCTATTCATAAGTGGCAATTTGTGATTAATGATTATGGTCAAGTTTTCAATAATTGCAAAGTGGAACATAATCTAAGTTGAACAATCCGAGCTTATGTGTTTGTTGCTTAGATCAACCTATCTTTCTCATCATAAAGCTGCCATTAAATTGAATTTAGAGAGCTTATTCTAGGTTGTTTAATGGTTAGAGATTAAATAGAGAGCTTGTTCTATTTAACGACAAACTAAGGAAAGATTGGGATAACAGAGCTTGTTGTTATCTACGGTTGTTAACTTTGATAGTTGGTTGACATTGATAGATCTGAAATTGATTCTTAATGATGTCTAGTGGTGGAGAATGAAACCTTAACCATATTTTTCATATTTGATTCTTCTTACTTACTTGTTTTCTTACTTTTCTAGTTTGTTTATTTTTAAAAGTATATTTATTTTTATTGGCTGGTTATACTGCCTAATTTGTATATTAACTTTGTTTTATTTTTATTGGCTGGTTATACCGCCTAATTTGTATATTAACTTTGTTTTATTTTTATTAGTTGGTTATACCGCCTAATTTAGTATATATATTTTTATTGGCTGGTTATACCGCCTTGCATCTTATTCTTATTATTTGCTTTAGTTTAAATCTGGCTTCAAAAACCCCTTTTCTTTTATTGTTTTCTTTGAACGTAAGTTATAAACTAATAACACATAGATTAAAACCCAATCCCTGAGGACTCGACCCTTGCTAATCATTATACTTACAATTGATCTTTTTAGTGCAAGGTTAAATAAGATACACTTTTTTGGGTGCATCAGACTGAACTTGGCAATGAAACCAAGCTGCCTACGTACCCTCGAATTTGAAGGATCAAGTCATAACGTAGTTCATCATTTTTTTTTTGTGCCCTAACTTTTGCCTAAGTTGTCCTAGAAAGGATTTTCAACATAGCGGGTTTTTTTTTTTTTTTAATGTGCAGTTTAAGCTCGTGCTTAGGAGCAACATACGACAGTTTAAGCTCTTGCTTAGGAGCAACATACAACAGTTTAAGCTCTTGCTTAGGTGCAACATACGACAGTTTAAGATCTTGCTTAAGAGCAACATACGACAGTTTAAGCTCTTGCTTAGGAGCAACATACGACAGTTTAAGCTCTTGCTTAGGAGCAACATACGACAGTTTAAGCTCTTGCTTAGGAGCAATATCTTCTTTAAGCATAGTAACGCTTCAAAAACTTTCCATTGATCGGTCCAACTTTGACACCATCTTGATCAACGATCTTGTATACACCGTTGGTATAAACTTCTCGAACAACGTATGGTCCATCCCATTTTGAAAGGAACTTGTTGCCAATACGATGTGAAGTATTTATGGGTCTTCTTACAGCAAGGACTAAATCTCCAACTTGGAAAGATCGCTGCCTGACTTTCTTATTAAAAGCTTTGGATAGTCGAGCTTGATAGTACTCCAAGCGTTGTTGGGCTTCCAACCTTTTCTCATCCAGTGCTTCTAATTCTTCCAAACGTAAGCGTACATTGTCTTCACTAGAAAGATCTTCCTGGATTGCAATCCTCAATGATGGATTTTGTCGCTCAAGTGGTAGAACAGCTTCTACACCATAAACAAGTCCATATGGAGTGGCTTGAGTTGGTGTGCGATATGTAGTTCGATAAGCCCACAGAGCTTCTCATATCCTTTCATGCCAATCTTTCTTTGAACGGTTAACAACTTTCTTGAGGAGATTGCACAAAGTCTTGTTAAAAGCTTCAGCTAATCCGTTTGCTGGAGCATGGTACATTGAAGACTTGTACTGCTTGAAGTCAAATTGTGCACATAATTTGCTCATGTCAAACTGCTTCCCATTATCAGTTATGATGTGACGAGGTACACCATACCGATAAATGATGTTTGTCCTGATAAAAGTTGCAACAGTTTCCTTTTTTACTTCCCTGTAAGGTGCCACTTCTGCCCACTTTGAAAAGTAATCTGTAGCGGCAAGTATATACATATGCCCTAGTGAACTCTTAGGTAATGGTCCTACCAAATCAAGTCCCCAAGCATCGAATGGCCAAGATGTGACTGTCGGATGTAATGGTTCAGGAGGTTGATGGATGAAGTTTGCATGAAACTGACAAGCTTGACATTTCGTGGAGTAGTCCATGCTATCCTTTACCATTGTTGGCCAGTAGTATCCCATTCTTTTAATTTGAAAGTGCAATTTAGCTCCAGACTGATGTGCACCACAAATTCCTGAATGAGCTTCTTGTAGGGTTTTGGATACTTCATCTTCTCCTAAACATCGAAGGAAGACACCATCAAAAGAGCGGCGATAGAGCGTACCCTTGAAGTAAATAAATCGAGGAGCTTGACGTTTCACTTCTGTTTTATGCCTTGGATCATTGGGTAGCCTCCCATGCTCTAAATAATCAATCAATGATTGTCTCCAATCTTCTTTTTCAACTTTGCAAACTGAAACAACATTGGATTCTTTATTGTTATCTTTAAAATCAACTGGAGGCAAAATCCATCGTTTGCAAAGAGGGACTTTTACTTCTACACTTGGCATGGCAAGAGCTGATGCTAGATTAGCTAGCGAATCTGCTTGCTTGTTCTCTCTTCTTGGTACATGTTCCAAGCTTACATTGTCAAACCATTCCAAAATCTTCTTCGCATAGTTGACATATGGTAAGAGGCCTGGCTTTTTAACTTCATAAAGTGAAAGAAGATGGTTGATGACCAATTTGGAATCCCCAAACACTTTAAGTTGAGTGATCTTCATATCCACTGCCATTTCCAATCCAATGATCAGAGCTTGGTATTCTGCTACATTGTTGGAACAATTTTCAGTGAGAGTAAATGCATAAGGCAATACATCTCCTTCTGAAGTGACAAAGACAACACCTGCTCCAGCTCCATCTTGACGGGCAGCCCCGTCGAAGAATAGCTTCCATGGCCTGGGAATTTCGATGAAAAGAGCATCTTCATCTGGGAGATCTTCAGAAAATTCCCAATCATCTGGAATCGGATGGTTTGCAAGGAAATCGGCAAGTGCTTGCCCTTTGACAGCCTTTTGTGGAATATAAGTAATATCGAACTCTTGTAGCAAAAGAGCCCATTTTGCCAATCTTCCACTGAGCACAGACTTGGACATGAGATATTTGAGAGGATCTGCTCGCGAAATCAAACGAACAGAATGAGCTTGCAAATAATGCCTCAGCTTTTTAACTGCAAACATCAATGACAAGCAAGTCTTTTCAATGGGAGAATAATTTAATTCAGCGCCATTAAGAGTTCTACTAAGATAGTAGAGTGCAGTTTCTTTTCCTTCATCATTCTCTTGTGCCAACAATGCTCCTAAGGAACGTTCTTGTGCAGCAATATAAAGGATTAACGGCTGTCCTGGTATAGGTGCCTTCAGGATAGGTGGTCGTAACAAAAAGGTCTTAATGCTCTTAAAAGCATTACTGCAGGCCTCATCCCAGACAAAAGGGACATCCTTCTTCATTAGCCGACTAAATGGTTGACATCGACCAGCTAAGTTTGAGATGAAGCGTCGGATATATGCCAATCTTCCTTGCAGACTTTTAAGTTCATGCAGATTGCGCGGTTCAGGCATTTTCATGATTGCATCTATTTTTGATTGATCGATCTCAATCCCACGATGTCGTACGATGAACCCCAAAAACTTGCCCGAGGATACTCCGAACGCACACTTGAGCGGATTCATCTTCAATTGGTATCTGCGCAATCTTTCAAACACTTGGCGAAGGTCATCAAGATGATCGGATTTTTCCTTTGACTTTACTACCAAGTCATCAACATAACATTCAACATTTTTGTGAAGCATATCATCAAAGATCTTTTGCATTGCTCTTTGATAAGTAGCACCTGCATTCTTTAACCCAAACGGCATAACTTTGTAACAGTATATTCCTTTTGGAGTTCAAAATGCGGTAAGTTTTTCATCTCTTGGAGCCATGCGAATTTGATTATAGCCAGACAATCCATCCATAAATGACAAAGCTTCATGGCCAATTGTAGCATCAACCATTATTTCTGTTAAAGGGAGAGGAAAGTCGTTCTTTGGACAAGCATTGTTCAAAACTCGAAGTTGACCATTTTTCTTTCTCACTAGAACAATATTTGAGATCCAAGTGGGATACTTGACTTCTCTAATAAAGCCAGCTTTGATGAGCTTATTGACCTGAACTTCAATTTGGGGAATCAAGTCAGGATGGAAACGTCGTTGAGCTTGTTTGATAGGTCGGACACTTTTCTTGACAGCCAGATGATGCATAGCTACTTTTGGATCAAGTCCCGGCATCTCTTTGTAAGTCCAAGCAAAGATATCTCGATACTCTATCAAAAGATCAAGATAGGCTTTTTCCTCTTCTGGTGGTAAGCAAGCATTAATAAAGATCGTTCGTGGATCTTCACTAGTACTGATGTTAACCTCTTTTAGCTTATCAATGGTAGCTTGATTTCCTTCTTCAAAAGATGAAGGGGCTTCTTCTTCTTTATCAGCTTCTTCAGGTCACTTCATTTCTAGTAACTGAATCAGCTTAGTCTTTAAAAGTTCGTCAAGAATGCTTGAAACATCAGAATCAGGAAAAGGATACCTCTTTTCTTGCCTCTCCTTCAAGGTGATCTTGCCTTTACCTTTGTCTTGGATAGCAGAAGATTTCGTCTCTTGAGATTGTTTTGACTTGGGAGATATCTTAAGAGGCTTGGTAGTCACGGCCATGGACTGTTTGCTTTCTCCCTTGTTGTTAAAGGTTTTGCCCCCTTTGCGGGTATCTTGTTTTTCCTTACTTTTCTTCGGCTCTTGCACCGGAGGTTCTTGATTTCCAGCAGCTGTCATACTCAACTCCATATCATGAGCACGAGTGGCTAATTCTTCAAAGGTCTTAGGCTTGGTGCCTTGAAGATTGTAACGCAAGCCCCAATTCATGCCTTGGATGCACATGTCAAGGGCAGAAGACTCAGAAAGTCTTTCTTTGCAGTTAAGGCTCAGATTCCTCCATCTGTGGATGTAATCAATGACTGGCTCATCTTTCCATTGACGTGAGCTTCTGAGTTCGATCATGTTGACTATGCGACGAGTGCTGTAGAATCGATTAAGGAATTCACGCTCAAGTTGTTCCCAGCTGTCAACCGTCCCAGGCTCAAGATCAGTATACCAATCAAAGGCGTTGCTTTTTAAGGAGCGAACGAACTGCTTCACCATGAGATCTCCATAGGTGCCAGCATTATTGCAAGTTTCCACGAAATGTGCAACATGTTGGCGTGGATTTCCTTTTCCATCGAACTGCTGAAACTTTGGGGGTTGATAGTTCCCAGGCATCCTCAGACGATCGATCCTTTGAGAATATGGTTTTGCATATGTATATGAAGGTTGAGTGACGCTTTCAACTTGATCTTTGATAGCCTCCTTGATAAGATCCTTGAGCTGACTGGTAGTGACGAGTTCATTGATCTTTTCTTCAGAATCCTTAGCAACTTCCTTGCCAGAGTTCTCACCATCATCTTGAAAGATTGATTGCCAATTTTGGTTTGAAGCTTCGTTCCTTTTTCCAGCAAGATCGGCGATCTTGTCCATCATGGAAGCGATCTGGTTATCGTTCTCTTTGATGCTTGCTGAAAGAATTTCAACAGATTTTGCCAGAAATGCAACTTGTTCTTCCAAAGACGTGGTGCCAGTTGTCATGACAGCCATTACTCCAGAACTTGATTTTAGAGCAGATGATGGAATAGGGCTGTTGCTTGAGTAGCTATCTTGTTCTTTGTATGTTAACTGGCGACTCGCACTTGATCCTCGAGAAGAATCAACTTGTCCAGTAGAAACTTCTTCTAAGTCTTGAATTGGAGAAGAAGTGTCATAGAGAGGGTTTTGATTGAGCATCGAAAAAGTTTGCTCATACAATTCAGTAAGAGCTTTGGTCTTCCTCCTAGTGCCATAAGGATGAGTAGGGATATCAACGCTTGATGATGAAGTGGGGTAGACTGCAGGATTAGCTCGAGTAGGCTTGAGAGTTGGTTTGTTAGCAAGGTTCTTCTTGGGAGCCATTGCAACTTGATAACTTGAGTTTTGAAGAAAAGAGATGAAAGGCAGAGATTGTCCCACCGGGCGTGCCAAAATTTGTACACACAAATTTTGTGTCAAAAATATGACAAGGAAAATTTGGAGTCAAATAATAATTTTATTAATCAAACTTTGAGGTTACAATCTCTGAATATTCTTAAAGAAAGAAATCCTTTGATTCTTCTCTTCAGCAAAATTTTAATTCAAGGGTCTTCACGACTTGATCTTGAAATTGGCTTCAAGGGTCTTTGTGACTTGATCTTGAACACACGTTGTTTGCTTCAAGGGTCTTCGAGACTTGATCTTGAGAAAACAAGATTTATCTTCTTTCTTGGATCAACACAAGATCGATTTGGTTATAACCACTGTGTGCTTTCTAGCCTTTAAAACTTCACCGGTAGTTACCTTCCATTCGCTTTGCCTTTTCATTCGAGAAGGAATTTTGCTGTGAAAATCTCTTGATTCCTTTAAAGTGGAAAATTTTCTTTTTCGGCCACAGTTAACTTTTTCAGAGTACAAATGATGCACCCAAAAGAGTGTATCTTATTTAACCTTGCACTAAAAAGATAAATTGTAAGTATAGTAGTTAGCAAGGGTCGAGTCCTCAGGGATTGGGTTTTAGTTTATAAGTTAATAGTTTAAAACTTAAATTCAAGAACAATAAAAGAAAAGGGGTTTTTGAAGCCAGATTTAAACTAAAGTAAATAATAAGAATAAGATGCAAGGCGGTATAACCAGCCAATAAAAATATATATACTAAATTAGGCGGTATAACCAGCCAATAAAAATATATATACTAAATTAGGCGGTATAACCAGCCAATAAAAATAAAACAAAGTTAATATACAAATTAGGCGGTATAACCAGCCAATAAAAATAAATATAAAAAATAAGCAAACTAAAAGTAAGAAAACAAATAAGTAAGAAGAATCAAATATGAAAAATATGGTTAAGGTTTCATTCTCCACCACTAGACATCATTAAGAATCAATTTCAGATCTATCAATATCAACCAACTATCAAAGTTAACAACCGTAGATAACAACAAGCTCTGTTACCCCAATCTTTCCTTAGTTTGTCGTTAAATAGAACAAGCTCTCTATTTAATCTCTAACCATTAAACAACCTAGAATAAGCTCTCTAAATTCAATTTAATGGCAGCTTTATGATGAGAAAGATAGGTTGATCTAAGCAACAAACACATAAGCTCGGATTGTTCAACTTAGGTTATGTTCCACTTTGCAATTATTGAAAACTTGACCATAATCATTAATCACAAATTGCCACTTATGAATAGGAAATCAAGACAATTACACGGATCAAGACTCCTAAACTAGCAATAGATAATTATCAAGATCTATCTAGTTGTACACCTAAATAAATCTAGACAACATCATGAACAATTCTTGTAGAAGAACATAAGCAACTTTGATAGAAAATTAATGATAGATAGAATCTGAAAATCAATCACAAAACATGTCTAGGGCTTTGAAATCACCCTTAACCAAATAGAAGTTTAGCCTAGCATAGGCATTATAAACATAAACATAAAATTAAAGAAAATCTAAGAAGAAAATAAAAGAAAGAAAGAAGAAGAGGAAGAATATTAATTATCCAACCTCTTGCTCTCTCTAAAGAAAAAGAAAACTAGAGAAAAGAAAGAAAACTAGAGAAAAGAAAGAAGAAGAAAACTTAGAGAATTTTATTAACATGGCTAATATCCTACCTATGTACAATATGATCCCTTACAATCATCCAAGGCCCTCTATTTATACACATTTTGGAGGGCTAAATGACAAGAGACAAGCTTTACAAATTTCAAAGGTAGGTATATGACGATTTTGATCAGCCAACTTGATGGTCGATTTCGTCAATATTGGAAGCCTGATCTGATCACATGGTCTTCTAGAAAAAGGTTCCCCTATCAGTTACGGAACCATAGCTGTTGGAATCAGCTCATTTGCTGATGTGGTTAAGCAGATATGGGCAAAATACGAAAACATGTCAGCACAGATGTCATTACACATCAGCCACCTTGATGGTCGATTTATTCAATATTGGAGGCCTGATCTGATCACATGGTCTTCTAGACAAAGGTTTCCCTATCAGTTACGGAACCATAGCCGTTGGAATCAGCTCATTTGCTGATGTGGATAAGACGATACGGGCATAATACGAAAACATGTCAGCACAGACGTCATTGCACATCAGCCAACTTGATGGTCGATTTCGCTAGGGAAAACGACTCCGTTTTAAGAAGTGTAAAACATGAAAAAGATATATATGCCTCTTAGCTTTGCATGGCTACAAATTTCAGCCTTATTGCTTCAGTGAAACTCGAGATATAGCCGATATGGCAAAAGGTGTCGGAACTGAAACTGAACTGGATTTGCCCTTAATTCTAGTAATCTGAAATCACTCAAAGAAACTTGTGAAAAACACCAAAATACATAAAAATATAAAAGATCATAAACACAATTAGACTAAACAATAATAACTCGTATTTGACACAAAACATTAATAAAACATAACTAAAAACTATATAATTATACGAGTTATCACACCCCCACACTTAGATTGTTGCTAGTCCCTAGCAACGACTCAATAAAAATAAAATAAGAAAATCTAATCTAATCCATTTTCGTAGGAAATCACGGTGGCACTTAGCATGTGACACAAGCCTTTAAACCCCTAGGTGTCCCTAGTGGACGAGTTTAGTCTCGTGAGGGTTTACTAGAACGATACCCACAAACATTGAAAAACTAAAATATAAATAAACTGCATATACTAAAAATATTTACTCCTAATCCTTTCAATACAAATTAGAGACAATCTTTGAACAAGTCTTATAAACTAATCAATAGCTTAAAGAATTTCACAAAAAATCATGCTTGAATGTAAATTGTTTGAGTTAAGCCAATATTAGCATAACATATCTCAATCAAAATATTGCATGTTCAAATTTAATCTCAACTTCTCACATGGGATACCCTCATGATTTTCACTCTTTAAAGTAGTGGTGAAGTGTTTACACTCAATCAATCTCATGAAAACAGTTCTACCATATTCTTGCTTGTCCACCTATTCTCCACTATTTAGATCATACAACTTCATGAATCAAGAGGTCTTTAATCAAGGTTGTAATGGGGCCAAGGGGTTTGTAATGTGGTTGAAGAACAAAAGGATAAAGATATCACAAAGGTTCCAAAGAGTTCATAAAGTTTAGAGACATAAAAAGATCATACAAAGAAACTTCTCAAAACTCTTTACAAGTACATAGTCACCTAGGCCGGATATTTATGTTGGGCCTTTTCTTCATTCTGAACAACTTTGTAACATCTTTTTCTTTTTCCCAAAATTCAAGAGATGATTCATATTTTTTTTTTGAATGTATTTGCCAGTATTCCATTTCTTTTTTTTTTTTTTTTTTTTTTGACTTTTCTTTTCTTTCCCCCCCACACTTATTTCTTGTTTCTAACCCAAATTTTTAACTAAAAATATCCCTTGTCTTTGCAACTTGTCTCAAATCATGCTAATTCATCTTTGGAACAAAGGTAAAGATATAAGTATATTTAGGTTAGGGACAAGTTATGGTTACCAAAGAGATAGCTTATTCAATGTAGGCTCAAATTGGTTCACTAAGGGTGTGTTCTCTTGGAACATCAATAAGGGATGGTTGTTTGGCCCTGGCTAAAAATCCTAATGCCTCTATCATATTCATGTTGTCACATGCATCAATATAGTCTCAAACGGTTTAAAGCAAGTTCTAGAGAATCATGTAATCATAAGAGCACTCAAGAAAGAAATTAGATTGATTTGTATAATGCATCAATCATTTTAGGCTCAAAAACTCACAAGGATGATTATACAAGTCAGATTAAGTCTAAACATGCTTCTTTCTCAATCAACATATCATATTAACATTGGCTCATAAAAAAAATGATATCAAGCTCAATTCTCATGAAAATCTTCTCACTAATAACTCTGTTTTAGACTTATGCAATTCATATCTCATCATTGTATTAAAAAGGAACTAAAACTCACCAAAAATAATAATAAAGACTCATAAAAAAAAATAGTAGACAAAAATAAAAGAAATCCTAAATCATTCCCCCCACACTTAATTCTTACATTGTCCTCAATGTAAGTCTATTAACCCAAATGAAAGAATCATGTGTAAGAGAAAAGAACTAATAACATAAGAATAGGAACAGCTAAGACTCAAAACAAAACAAACTCATGCAACCTAAATAATCTTAAAATACTAAACAAAAATTAACAAGTAAACATAAAAAGATTAAAATCAAACTGACAAGGTGTGTCTCAAGTCTCCCTTACTCAGACCTTGTTCAGAATGAATACTTCTAAATTGCTTAAAACACAACAAACTTTTTTTTTTTTTTTCTTTTTTGAAAAGAAGAAATCAAACTGACAAGGTATGTCTCAAGTCTCCCTTACTCAGACCTTGTTCAGAATGAATACTTCTTAAATTTTTTTTTTTTTTTTTTTTTTTTTTTAAATTAGCAAAATATGTCCCTTACCCCCTATTAAAATATGACATTGTCCCCAATGTCAAATTTTAAAGGTAGAATTTAGGAGATATTACCTGCAGAGGTTGCTAACCACTTATTATAACTGAGACACAACAAGCAAAATGTTAGATAATGTCACAAAGACAAAGTGCAATCCACTCCTTGCTCGTCCATATCTCTTTTTCTTTTTCCGAGCGTTTGCGAAACAACCGTAGCAGATAAACACTCATAAGCTTGGAGCTTTTTAAGTAAATCTTCAATGGTTGTAGCAGAAATTATGGTTCTCCTTGCCTCTGAAAACATGAATCCATTATCCACAGCATTATCTAAATATAAAAGCAAATTACTAAAATAACCATTAATATTAAGCAAACCAATGGGTTTCTTATTTGTGACCAAAGATGACCAAGAAGCCACGCAAGCTATTTCTTCCAATGTACCCAGACCTCCTGGTAAAGCAATGAATGCATCGGCAGAATGGTACATGATTGTTATCCGTTCAGGGACACTCCAGACTTGTATTTCCTTACCCACGGTAGGTCCACAAAAACTTGTGAATAGTTTTGGCACGATTCCTAGAACTGGACTTCCTCCGGTGTGTGCTGCTGTAGCGACTGCTCCCATTAAACCCGTACTACCGCCTCCATAAATCAACTGGATCTTTTGTTGGGCAAGTATTACTCCAACTCTTATGGCTTCATCAGCGAATATGTTATTTTTCCCTGGATAAGCACCTCCAAAGACACAAATTTTTTTAATGCGCTGGGACGAAGTACTTTCCATTTTTTTTCTTTTTCGAGTGCCTGAAAGAGAATGAGTACATGGTGTAATATATAGAGGACTCAGTAGTGAATCAGACAAGAGTAATAATGTCGCCGAAAGTGTATCTGACCTGTCAGAAGAAAATGTTAACCTAACAAAAGATTTTTGCGTGATTTCAGGAAGAAAATCAAAAAGAGAAGAAAAAATCAACCGTAAAAGACAAATAAAAAAAAATGAGAATAATTACACAAATCGAACAACACGTAAATTAAACCAAAATAAAGTTATTGCAAATCAAACCAAAAGCTGAGAAGTCATTTATTGTAGTTGTGATTGTGGCTCACATCTTCCTCTGGTTTTACGTCCAGAAACGGCTTAAACGCCTTCTATGAGTCGAGGATATGCTTCCCATCCAGTTTTCTTACAAGCTGGCAAACAGGGTCTTTTAACATCAGATTCCCAAGATGTTGCCATTCCCTTTGGAATTGCGGCCATAAATCAAGAATTTCTCTTTGTACGTCTCCACTAGGATGCGTCTCAAGAGAAAGTTGGATATTACCCAAATTCTCCTTACTCAGTCCATCCTTAATGAATTCAATTTTATCATCTCGATTAGAGGACGGAATCCCAATAGAACGACATTTACCGTTACACGTCCATCATGCACATTTGTGGCAATTTGAACTCATGCGCTTTGCTCGTCGCTTCTTTGCAAAAGTGCTTCTACCTGTACCTGGTAAATGCAAAACAGGAAGATATTCATCTTCACGTACCTTGGCTTCAATTATCCAACGTATGTCTCCAGGAATCCCTTTGTGCATAAGCATTCTTAATCTTTCAAATCGAACTTGGTAAAGCTTCAGTAAAATATTTCGAGGAAAAGGAGGAAATCGTTTTTGCAATCTTGTGAGAATATCATCCATCCTGAAAAAAAAAAAAAAAAAACAAAAAAAATGAAAGAGAATATTGAAAGAGAAATTTATATACAATATCAGTTTTTTGGGTAGCTGATGGAACCGATTTAAATAATCACGGAGTACCGTTATCCGCCATTTAACCGGGGTAAAAAAAATAAAAATTATATTTATATCTAGTTATTTTCAAAACAAGGGTCAGAAAGAAAAACAACATAAAAAGACTCAAAAACAAAACACTCTAAATAAAATCCTAAAATACAAAACAAATAAACATAGAAATAAATAAATAAAAACAATAAAAAATAATAAAAGGAAAAGGAAAAGAAAGCAAATCTGAGTATGGCAGGTTGGTAATTTCTTCATTAATTGGACTGCCTTCCCAATTAGTATTGATTTAAGTTGTCCAACCTAACCAACACCCCTTCTTGGCTTTTTAGGCTTGTTAGGCTCATACATGAAACTTCCCAAATTTGAGCGTTTGATAGGAAGCTTTCTTTGCACAAAACTGGATGCATTCTCCATTACAAGTATTATTCCATCATCCTTTGTGGTGCATATCTCATCGAGGAATGGAGCATATGTTGGTACTTGTTGAATGGCATCCACAAACAAACTGTTTAAGGTTTCCAGCATGTTTTGTTCATGTTCTTCCTCCTTGAACTTTGCAAATCTACTAGGAAAAGGTGGAGAAGAAACATTAGTAAAAATTGGAATCTTAAACGTTACCTCAGGTGCTGAAATACTCTTATTTGGATTTGTGGCTTCATTATCCTCAAGAATAGAATCCATCTCTAATTTTGTCTCATCCTCATCTTGTTCATCATTCTTCAAGGTCACAATAGTAGCATTCTCCTTTGGGTTAATCATCGTTTGGGCAGAGAATTCTTCAGATCTTTGTGCTACCCATACCACCATACTACTAGCCAATAGGCTCATTTGCCTTTCCAAATTCTGAATACTTGCCCTTGTTTCCTGTTGAAATTGCAAAGTATTAGTAACAAGAGAATCGACAAGATCTTCTAAAGAAGTACCTGAGTTTTGAGTCATATGTGGTGGTTGAAGAAGATCTGGTTCTTGAGACCATGATTGATTGAAGCTAGATGGATGAGTGTAATTGGCATAAGGATCTACTTCTTGGTAATTTTCTGAGTAGCCATAATTAGTGTGATCCCACCATCCCTCATGGTAAGTGTTTGAGTAATGATCATACTGTTGGTCTTGGAACACTTGATGGCCTTGACATCCTTCCATGGCCAATTGTTGAACTGGGTAGGTGAGATTGGCTTGTTGATTTTCCATGTTCATGTATGCCACCAACTCTTCAAGTGTTAGATTGCTCAATTCCATCGTTTTTTTTTTTTTTTTTTTTTCAAAATTTGATAAGAAAAACTTGTATGTACAACAAAATAGAACTAATTAGAACTGAAAATAAGAATAAACCAAGTAACAAATAAACTAAAGAAAACAATCCCCGGCAACGGCGCCAAAAATTTGATGCACCCAAAAGAGTGTATCTTATTTAACCTTGCACTAAAAAGATAAATTGTAAGTATAGTAGTTAGCAAGGGTCGAGTCCTCAGGGATTGGGTTTTAGTTTATAAGTTAATAGTTTAAAACTTAAATTCAAGAACAATAAAAGAAAAGGGGTTTTTGAAGCCAGATTTAAACTAAAGTAAATAATAAGAATAAGATGCAAGGCGGTATAACCAGCCAATAAAAATATATATACTAAATTAGGCGGTATAACCAGCCAATAAAAATATATATACTAAATTAGGCGGTATAACCAGCCAATAAAAATAAAACAAAGTTAATATACAAATTAGGCGGTATAACCAGCCAATAAAAATAAATATAAAAAATAAGCAAACTAAAAGTAAGAAAACAAATAAGTAAGAAGAATCAAATATGAAAAATATGGTTAAGGTTTCATTCTCCACCACTAGACATCATTAAGAATCAATTTCAGATCTATCAATATCAACCAACTATCAAAGTTAACAACCGTAGATAACAACAAGCTCTGTTACCCCAATCTTTCCTTAGTTTGTCGTTAAATAGAACAAGCTCTCTATTTAATCTCTAACCATTAAACAACCTAGAATAAGCTCTCTAAATTCAATTTAATGGCAGCTTTATGATGAGAAAGATAGGTTGATCTAAGCAACAAACACATAAGCTCGGATTGTTCAACTTAGGTTATGTTCCACTTTGCAATTATTGAAAACTTGACCATAATCATTAATCACAAATTGCCACTTATGAATAGGAAATCAAGACAATTACACGGATCAAGACTCCTAAACTAGCAATAGATAATTATCAAGATCTATCTAGTTGTACACCTAAATAAATCTAGACAACATCATGAACAATTCTTGTAGAAGAACATAAGCAACTTTGATAGAAAATTAATGATAGATAGAATCTGAAAATCAATCACAAAACATGTCTAGGGCTTTGAAATCACCCTTAACCAAATAGAAGTTTAGCCTAGCATAGGCATTATAAACATAAACATAAAATTAAAGAAAATCTAAGAAGAAAATAAAAGAAAGAAAGAAGAAGAGGAAGAATATTAATTATCCAACCTCTTGCTCTCTCTAAAGAAAAAGAAAACTAGAGAAAAGAAAGAAAACTAGAGAAAAGAAAGAAGAAGAAAACTTAGAGAATTTTATTAACATGGCTAATATCCTACCTATGTACAATATGATCCCTTACAATCATCCAAGGCCCTCTATTTATACACATTTTGGAGGGCTAAATGACAAGAGACAAGCTTTACAAATTTCAAAGGTAGGTATATGACGATTTTGATCAGCCAACTTGATGGTCGATTTCGTCAATATTGGAAGCCTGATCTGATCACATGGTCTTCTAGAAAAAGGTTCCCCTATCAGTTACGGAACCATAGCTGTTGGAATCAGCTCATTTGCTGATGTGGTTAAGCAGATATGGGCAAAATACGAAAACATGTCAGCACAGATGTCATTACACATCAGCCACCTTGATGGTCGATTTATTCAATATTGGAGGCCTGATCTGATCACATGGTCTTCTAGACAAAGGTTTCCCTATCAGTTACGGAACCATAGCCGTTGGAATCAGCTCATTTGCTGATGTGGATAAGACGATACGGGCATAATACGAAAACATGTCAGCACAGACGTCATTGCACATCAGCCAACTTGATGGTCGATTTCGCTAGGGAAAACGACTCCGTTTTAAGAAGTGTAAAACATGAAAAAGATAGATATGCCTCTTAGCTTTGCATGGCTACAAATTTCAGCCTTATTGCTTCAGTGAAACTCGAGATATAGCCGATATGGCAAAAGGTGTCGGAACTGAAACTGAACTGGATTTGCCCTTAATTCTAGTAATCTGAAATCACTCAAAGAAACTTGTGAAAAACACCAAAATACATAAAAATATAAAAGATCATAAACACAATTAGACTAAACAATAATAACTCGTATTTGACACAAAACATTAATAAAACATAACTAAAAACTATATAATTATACGAGTTATCAACAAACTTCCAAGCCTTGACTGAATGGAAATTGGTTTACTTATAGAAACTTCACTGCATTTTTCTCCCATTCGTTCAAAAACTGACCTTTGTGATGATTGAATGCTCAAACGATCAAACACTGAACATCGTGTTGAGCGTGCTCCCAAGCGATCAAATACTGAAAGTCCTGGTGGCTTCACTGCATCTTCTTGCTCCTCGAGAACTTCCTCCACATTTATATACCTCGAAGTTTGTTTATGAATCTTCAATTTTAATGGAGAATATCCAAGCCCCTCTCTAGAAGTTCCGATGTGATCAATCTTCTTTTGCCAGACCTGTCGGATCTTGAATGAACTTTGCGGCTTTTCTTTGTTAGACTCTTTTGTCTCGTGAGCCAATTTTGCAACATCCTCTTGTTTATATCCAGCTTTGACAAGCAACCTATAAGCATTAGGATCAAAATCTTTAGCTCGATGAGTAGGAAGATCCTATGTTCACAAAGAGATTCTTCTACTGGTCTAACAAATCCTTGCAGTGGAGGTATAAGGCCTCTTGATTCTTCCAAGTTAGTGAGGGGAAGAGTCAGATCCTTTAAACCTTGAGCAATTTCATCTTCTCCAACTGTGGAGGAAGCCAAATTCTTTCCCTTTTGCTTTAATTCTAGCATCGGGTTGGGCATTACTTCTTCGATAAATGTATCTTTTAGATAAATGATGCACCCAAAAGAGTGTATCTTATTTAACCTTGCACTAAAAAGATAAATTGTAAGTATAGTAGTTAGCAAGGGTCGAGTCCTCAGGGATTGGGTTTTAGTTTATAAGTTAATAGTTTAAAACTTAAATTCAAGAATAATAAAAGAAAAGGGGTTTTTGAAGCCAGATTTAAACTAAAGTAAATAATAAGAATAAGATGCAAGGCGGTATAACCAGCCAATAAAAATATATATACTAAATTAGGCGGTATAACCAGCCAATAAAAATATATATACTAAATTAGGCTGTATAACCAGCCAATAAAAATAAAACAAAGTTAATATACAAATTAGGCGGTATAACCAGCCAATAAAAATAAATATAAAAAATAAGCAAACTAAAAGTAAGAAAACAAATAAGTAAGAAGAATCAAATATGAAAAATATGGTTAAGGTTTCATTCTCCACCACTAGACATCATTAAGAATCAATTTCAGATCTATCAATATCAACCAACTATCAAAGTTAACAACCGTAGATAACAACAAGCTCTGTTACCCCAATCTTTCCTTAGTTTGTCGTTAAATAGAACAAGCTCTCTATTTAATCTCTAACCATTAAACAACCTAGAATAAGCTCTCTAAATTCAATTTAATGGCAGCTTTATGATGAGAAAGATAGGTTGATCTAAGCAACAAACACATAAGCTCGGATTGTTCAACTTAGGTTATGTTCCACTTTGCAATTATTGAAAACTTGACCATAATCATTAATCACAAATTGCCACTTATGAATAGGAAATCAAGACAATTACACGGATCAAGACTCCTAAACTAGCAATAGATAATTATCAAGATCTATCTAGTTGTACACCTAAATAAATCAAGACAACATCATGAACAATTCTTGTAGAAGAACATAAGCAACTTTGATAGAAAATTAATGATAGATAGAATCTGAAAATCAATCACAAAACATGTCTAGGGCTTTGAAATCACCCTTAACCAAATAGAAGTTTAGCCTAGCATAGGCATTGTAAACATAAACATAAAATTAAAGAAAATCTAAGAAGAAAATAAAAGAAAGAAAGAAGAAGAGGAAGAATATTAATTATCCAACCTCTTGCTCTCTCTAAAGAAAAAGAAAACTAGAGAAAAGAAAGAAAACTAGAGAAAAGAAAGAAGAAGAAAACTTAGAGAATTTTATTAAAATGGCTAATATCCTACCTATGTACAATATGATCCTCTACAATCATCCAAGGCCCTCTATTTATACACATTTTGGAGGGCTAAATGACAAGAGACAAGCTTTACAAATTTCAAAGGTAGGTATAATAGGTGGGTGCATTTTTCTAACAATTTTCGTCATATTGTATGACCATTTTGATCAGCCAACTTGATGGTCGATTTTGTCAATCTTGGAGGCCTGATCTGATCACATGGTCTTCTAGAAAAATGTTCCCCTATGAGTTACTGATTCATAGCCGTTGGAATCAGCTCATTTTCTGATGTGGAGTAGAAGATATGGGCAAAATACGAAAACAGGTCAGCACAGACATCATTGCACTTCAGCCAACTTGATGGTCGATTTCTTCAATATTGGAGGCTTTATCTGATCACATGGTCTTCTAGACAAATGTTCCCCTATCAGTTATTGATCCATAGCCGTTGGAATCAGCTCATTTTCTGATGTGTATCGGACGATATGGTCAAAATGAGAAAACTGCTCAGGACAGACATCATTGCACATCAGCCAACTTGATGGTTGATTTCGCTAGGGAAAACGACTCCGTTTCAAGAAGTGTAAAACATGAAAAAGATAGATATGCCTCTTAACTTTGCACGGTTAAAATTTCAGCTTTATTGCTTCAGTGAAACTCCAGATATAGCTGATATGGCAAAAGGTGTCGGAATTGGAACTGAACTGGATTTGCCCTTAATTCTAGTAATCTGAAATCACTCAAAGAAACTTGTGAAAAACACCAAATTACATAAAAATATAAAAGATCATAAACACAATTAGACTAAACAATAATAACTCGTATTTGACACAAAACAATAATAAAACATAACTAAAAACTATATAATTATACGAGTTATCACACCCCCACACTTAGATTGTTGCTAGTCCCTAGCAACGACTCAATAAAAATAAAATAAGAAAATCTAATCTAATCCATTTTCGTAGGAAATCACGGTGGCACTTAGCATGTGACACAAGCCTTTAAACCCCTAGGTGTCCCTAGTGGACGAGTTTAGTCTCGTGAGGGTTTACTAAGACGATACCCACAAACATTGAAAACATAAGAAAAACTAAAAATAATAATTATAACTAATCCTTCCAATATAAATTTGAGATAATCATTGGACAAGTCTTAAAAACTAATCAATAGCTTAAAGAAATTCACAAAAAATCTTGCTTGAATGTAAATAGTTTGAGTTAAGCCAATATTAACATAACATATTTCAATCAAAATAGTGCATATTCAAACTTAATCTCAACTTCTCACATGGGATACTCTCTTGATTTTCACTCTTTAAAGTAGTGGTAAAGTGTTTACCCTCAATCAATCTCATGAAAACACTTCTACCATATGCTTGCTTGTCCACCTATTCTCCACTAAAAGATCATGCAACTTCATAAATCAAGAGGTCTTTAATCAAGGTTGTAATGGGGCCAAGGGGTTTGTAATATGGTTGAAGAACAAAAGGATAAAGATATCACAAAGGTTCCAAAGAGTTCATAAAGTTTAGAGACATAAAAAAATTATACAAAGAAACTTCTCAAAACTCTTTACAAGTACATAGTCACCTAGGCCGGATATTCATGTTGGGCCTTTTCTTCATTCTAAACAACTTTGTAACATCTTTTTCTTTTTCCACAAATTCAAGAGATGATTCATATATATATATATATATTTTTTACATAAGAATGTATTTTCCAGTATTCCATTTCTTTTTCTCTTGACTTTTCTTTTCTTTTCCCCCCACACTTATTTCTTGTTTCTAACCAAAAAATATCCCTTGTCTTTGCAACTTGTCTCAAATCATGCTAATTCATCTTTGGAACAAAGGTAAAGATATAAGTATATTTAGGTTAGGGACAAGTTATGGTTACCAAAGAGATAGCTTATTCAATGTAGGCTCAAATTGGTTCACTAAGGGTGTGTTCTCTTGGAACATCAATAAGGGATGGCTGTTTGGCTCTGGTTATAATCCTAATGCCTCTATCATATTCATGTTGTCACATGTATCAATATAGTCTCAAACGGTTTAAAGCAAGTTCTAGAGAATCATGTAATCATAAGAGCACTCAAGAAAGAAATTAGATTGATTTGTATAATGCATCAATCATTTTAGGCTCAAAAACTCACAATGATGATTATACAAGTCAGTTTTAAGTCTAAACATGCTTCTTTCTCAATCAACATATCATATTAACATTGGCTCATAAAAATTAGTATCAAGCTTAATTCTCATGAAAATCTTCTCACTAGTAACCAGTTTAGACCTATGCAATTCATATCTCATCATTGTATTAAAAAGGAACTAAAACACACTAAAAATAATAATAATAAAGACTCATAAAAAAAAAAATAGTAGACGAAAATAAAAGAAATCCTAAATCATTCCCCCCACACTTAATTCTTACATTGTCCTCAATGTAAGTCTATTAACCCAAATGAAAGAATCGTGTGTAAGAGAAAAGAACTAATAACATAAGTATAGGAACAACTAGACTCAAAACAAAACAAACTCATGCAACCTAAATAATCCTAAAATACTAAACAAAAATTAACAAGTAAACATAAAAAGATTAAAGTCAAACTGACAAGGTATGTCTCAAGTCTCCCTTACTCAGACCTTGTTCAGAATGAATACTTCTAAATTGCTTAAAACACAACAAACTTTTTTTTTTTTTTGGAAAGAAGAAATCAAACTGACAAGGTATGTCTCAAGTCTCCCTTACTCAGACCTTGTTCAGAATGAATACTTCTAAATGGCTTAAAACACAACAATTTTTTTTTTAATTAGCAAAATATGTCCCTTACCCCATACTAAAATATGACATTGTCCCCAATGTCAAATTTTAAAGGTAGGATTTAGGAGATATTACCTGCAGAGGTTGCTAACCACTTATTATAACTGAGACACAACAAACAAAATGTTAGATAATGTCACAAAGACAAAGTGCAATCCACTCCTTGCTCGTCCATATCTCTTTTTCTTTTTCCGAGCGTTTGCGAAACAACCGTAGCAGATAAATACTCATAAGCTTGGAGCTTTTTGAGTAAATCTTCAATGGTTGTAGCAGAAATTATGGTTCTCCTTGCCTCTGAAAACATGAATCCATTATCCACAGCATTATCTAAATATGAAAGCAAATTACTAAAATAACCATTAATATTAAGCAAACCAATGGGTTTCTTATTTGTGACCAAAGATGACCAAGAAGCCACGCAAGCTATTTCTTCCAATGTACCCAGACCTCCTGGTAAAGCAATGAATGCATCGGCAGAATGGTACATGATTGTTATCCGTTCAGGGATACTCCAGACTTGTATTTCCTTACCCACGGTAGGTCCACAAAAACTTGTGAATAGTTTTGGCACGATTCCTAGAACTGGACTTCCTCCGGCGTGTGATACTGTAGCGACTGCTCCCATTAAACCCGTACTACCGCCTCCATAAATCAAGTGGATCTTTTGTTGGGCAAGTATTACTCCAACTCTTATGGCTTCATCAGCGAATATGTTATTTTTCCCTGGATAAGCACCTCCAAAGACACAAATTTTTTTAATGCGCTGGGACGAAGTACTTTCCATTTTTTTTTCTTCGAGTGCCTGAAAGAGAATGAGTACATGGTGTAATATATAAAGGACTGAGTAGTGAATCAGACAAGAGTAATAATGTCGCCGAAAGTGTATCTGACCTGTCAGAAGAAAATATTAACCTAACAAAAGATTTTTGCGTGATTTCAGGAAGAAAATCAAAAAGAGAAGAAAAAATCAACCGTAAAAGACAAATAAAAAAAACGAGAATAATTACACAAATCGAACAACACGTAAATTAAACCAAAATAAAGTTATTGCAAATCAAACCAAAAACTGAGAAGTCATTTATTGTAGTTGTGATTGTGGCTCACATCTTCCTCTGGTTTTACGTCCAGAAACGGCTTAAACGCCTTCTATGAGTCGAGGATATGCTTCCCATCCAGTTTTCTTACAAGCTGGCAAACAGGGTCTTTTAACATCAGATTTCCAAGATGTTGCCATTCCCTTTGGAATTGCGGCCATAAATCAAGAATTTCTCTTTGTACGTCTCCACTAGGATGCGTCTCAAGAGAAAGTTGGATATTACCCAAATTCTCCTTACTCAGTCCATCCTTAATGAATTCAATTTTATCATCTCGATTAGAGGACGGAATCCCAATAGAACGACATTTACCGTTATACGTCCATCGTGCACATTTGTGGCAATTTGAACTCATGCGCTTTGCTCATCGCTTCTTTGCAAAAGTGCTTCTACCTGTACCTGGTAAATGCAAAACAGGAAGATATTCATCTTCACGTACCTTGGCTTCAATTATCCAACGTATGTCTCCAGGAATCCCGTTGTGCATAAGCATTCTTAATCTTTCAAATCGAACTTGGTAAAGCTTCAGTAAAATATTTCGAGGAAAAGGAGGAAATCGTTTCTGCAATCTTGTGAGAATATCATCCATCCTGAAAAAAAAAATGAAAAAAAATGAAAGAGAAATTGGAAGAGAAATTTATATACAATATCAGTTTTGTGGGTAGCTGATGGAACCGATTTAAATAATCACGGAGTACCGTTATCCGCCATTTAACCGGGGTTAAAAAAAAATTATATTTACATCTAGTTATTTTCAAAACAAGGATCAGAAAGAAAAACAACATAAAAAGACTCAAAAACAAAACACTCTAAATAAAATCCTAAATTCTTCCCCCCACACATAATTCTTACATTGTCATTAATGTAATGCTATTAATCCCCCAATGCAAGAATTATATGTAAGAGAAAAGAACTATTAAATAAAAGAAACTTATGCAGCCTAAATGAACTTAAAAACAGTAAACACAATTAACAAAGAAACATAAAAATAAAAACAATAAAAATAATAAAAGGAAAAGGAAAAGAAAGAGAAAGAGAAAGAGAAAGCAAATCTGAATATGGAAGGTTGGCAATTTCATCTTTAATTGGGCTGCCTTCCCAATTAACACTTGAGTTAGTGTTTTGAATCTAACCAACACCCCTTCTTGGCTTTTTAGGCTTGTCAGGCTCATACATGAAATTTCTCAAATTTATGCTTTTGAGAGGAAGCTTTCTTTGCACAACAGTGGATGCATTCTCCATTACAAGTATTATTCCATCATCCTTGGTGGTGCATATCTCATCGAGGAATGGTGCATCTTTTGGTACTTGTTGAATGACATCCACAAACAAACTGTTTAAGGTTTCCAGCGTGTCTTGTTCATGTTCATCCTCCTTGAACTTTGCGAATCTACTAGGAAAAGGTGGATAAGAAACATTAGTAAAAATTGGAATCTCAAACGTTACCTCAGGTGCCGAAATACAAAGATCATTGGCTTCATTATCCTCAAGAATAGAATTCATCTCTAATTTTGTCTCATCCTCATCTTGTTCCTCATTCCTCAAGGTCACAATAGTAGCATTCTCCTTTAGGTTAATCATCGTTTGGGCAGGGAGTTCTTCAGATCTTTTTGCTACCCATACCACCATACTACTAGCCAATTGGCTCATTTGCTTTTCCAAACTCTGGATGCTTGCCCTTGTTTCCTGTTGAAATTGCAAAGTATTAGTAACAAGAGAATCGACAAGATCTTCTAAAGAAGTACCTGAGTTTTGAGTCATATGTGGTGGTTGAAGAAGATCTGGTTCTTGAGACCATGATTGATTGAAGCTAGATGGATGAGTGTAATTGGCATAAGGATCTACTTCTTGGTAATTTTCTGAGTAGCCATAATTAGTATGATCCCACCATCCCTCATGGTAAGTGTTTGAGTAATGATCAAACTGTTGGTCTTGGAACACTTGATGGCCTTGACATCCTCCCATGGCCAATTGTTGAACTGGGGAGGTGAGCTTGGCTTGTTGATTCTCCATGTTCATGTATGCCACCAACTCTTCAATTGTTAGATTGCTCAATTCCATCGTTTTTTTTATTTTTTTATTTTTTTATTTTTTTTTTTCAAAATTTGATAAGAAAAACTTGTATGTACAAGAAAATAGAACTAATTAGAACTGAAAATAAGAATAAACCAAGTAACAAATAAACTAAAGAAACAATCACCGGCAACGGCGCCAAAAATTTGATGCACCCAAAAGAGTGTATCTTATTTAACCTTGCACTAAAAAGATAAATTGTAAGTATAGTAGTTAGCAAGGGTCGAGTACTCAGGGATTGGGTTTTAGTTTATAAGTTAATAGTTTAAAACTTAAATTCAAGAATAATAAAAGAAAAGGGGTTTTTGAAGCCAGATTTAAACTAAAGTAAATAATAAGAATAAGATGCAAGGCGGTATAACCAGCCAATAAAAATATATATACTAAATTAGGCGGTATAACCAGCCAATAAAAATATATATACTAAATTAGGCGGTATAACCAGCCAATAAAAATAAAACAAAGTTAATATACAAATTAGGCGGTATAACCAGCCAATAAAAATAAATATAAAAAATAAGCAAACTAAAAGTAAGAAAACAAATAAGTAAGAAGAATCAAATATGAAAAATATGGTTAAGGTTTCATTCTCCACCACTAGACATCATTAAGAATCAATTTCAGATCTATCAATATCAACCAACTATCAAAGTTAACAACCGTAGATAACAACAAGCTCTGTTACCCCAATCTTTCCTTAGTTTGTCGTTAAATAGAACAAGCTCTCTATTTAATCTCTAACCATTAAACAACCTAGAATAAGCTCTCTAAATTCAATTTAATGGCAGCTTTATGATGAGAAAGATAGGTTGATCTAAGCAACAAACACATAAGCTCGGATTGTTCAACTTAGGTTATGTTCCACTTTGCAATTATTGAAAACTTGACCATAATCATTAATCACAAATTGCCACTTATGAATAGGAAATCAAGACAATTACACGGATCAAGACTCCTAAACTAGCAATAGATAATTATCAAGATCTATCTAGTTGTACACCTAAATAAATCAAGACAACATCATGAACAATTCTTGTAGAAGAACATAAGCAACTTTGATAGAAAATTAATGATAGATAGAATCTGAAAATCAATCACAAAACATGTCTAGGGCTTTGAAATCACCCTTAACCAAATAGAAGTTTAGCCTAGCATAGGCATTGTAAACATAAACATAAAATTAAAGAAAATCTAAGAAGAAAATAAAAGAAAGAAAGAAGAAGAGGAAGAATATTAATTATCCAACCTCTTGCTCTCTCTGAAGAAAAAGAAAACTAGAGAAAAGAAAGAAAACTAGAGAAAAGAAAGAAGAAGAAAACTTAGAGAATTTTATTAAAATGGCTAATATCCTACCTATGTACAATATGATCCTCTACAATCATCCAAGGCCCTCTATTTATACACATTTTGGAGGGCTAAATGACAAGAGACAAGCTTTACAAATTTCAAAGGTAGGTATAATAGGTGGGTGCATTTTTCTAACAATTTTCGTCATATTGTATGACCATTTTGATCAGCCAACTTGATGGTCGATTTTGTCAATCTTGGAGGCCTGATCTGATCACATGGTCTTCTAGAAAAATGTTCCCCTATGAGTTACTGATTCATAGCCGTTGGAATCAGCTCATTTGCTGATGTGGAGAAGAAGATATGGGCAAAATACGAAAACAGGTCAGCATAGACGTCATTGCACATCAGCCAACTTGATGGTCGATTTCTTCAATATTGGAGGCTTTATCTGATCACATGGTCTTCTAGACAAATGTTCCCCTATCAGTTATTGATCCATAGCCGTTCGAATCAGCTCATTGGCTGATGTGTATCGGACGATATGGTCAAAATGCAAAAACTGCTCAGGACAGACGTCATTGCACATCAGCCAACTTGATGGTTGATTTCGCTAGGGAAAACGACTCCGTTTCAAGAAGTGTAAAACATGAAAAAGATAGATATGCCTCTTAGCTTTGTACGGTTAAAATTTCAGCCTTATTGCTTCAGTGAAACTCCAGATATAGCTGATATGGCAAAAGGTGTCGGAACTGGAACTGAACTGGATTTGCCCTTAATTCTAGTAATCTGAAATCACTCAAAGAAACTTGTGAAAAACACCAAATTACATAAAAATATAAAAGATCATAAACACAATTAGACTAAACAATAATAACTCGTATTTGACACAAAACAATAATAAAACATAACTAAAAACTATATAATTATACGAGTTATCAATAAAACTTTGCATCTGCGAAATGTACTTCTGCTATAGTGAATGGCTTAGCGTCTGCAAGGATCGTCTTGACTTGACCATTTCTGCAATACTTGAGACATTGGTGCAGAGTTGAGGATACTACACCATTTTGATGTATCCACGGTCGTCCTAACAACATGTTGTACGTCGTTTTGGCATCGATTACATGGAAAAGTGGACTTGACTCCATATCTCCAATGAAAAGTTGAAGTCTAAGTTTTCCAAGAGCTCTTTGTCCCCCTTGGTTGAATCCTTGGATCATCAAGCGGCTTTGCATCAATTCATCCAAAGGAACTCCCAATTCTTTTATTGTCATCAACGGGAGTATGTTGACAGCAGAACCATCATCGATCAAGATTCTATTGATCTTCTGTTCCCGAGTATATCCTACGACGAACAACGGCCGATTATGAGGGGTTGACCCCATCAACAGATCTTCATCCAAAAAGTTAATTTTCGTAGCACAAGAATGATCATCAGTTTCGAATGCTACTGAGTCAATGTTGTTTTCATTATCTTCATTGCCACCGTTATGGTAACAAGTCATGAAAACCAAATCTTCATCTTTAAGCTGAATTGGCATAAATTCGTTTAAAGTGATTGGCCTTCTTGACTTTCTCCCTACTGAATTTTTACCTTGAGATGGCATTTTTGTTTCTTGAGGCGTAGTGGGCTTTGGAGATTTAGATGGTTGTTTGATCATCTTAGCTCTTGTAAGCACTTTCACAAGTTTTTGAAGATTTTTCTTTTTGTTTTTTCAGCGTGTGACTAGAGTCCAACCATCGTGATCTTGATTTTGTCTTTGAAGCAAATAGTTGCCCCCATTTCCCTGAAGATCCACCATTGTACTTGTACTTGGAGCCAGTATGATAGGATCAAAAGAGCCAAATTTTATGGTTCTATCCAGCAAATTGGATTGAGAAACCATATTGACTGATGCCAAATTTGACGACACCGTTTCTTCTTCAAACTCGATTTTCCCCTCTTCATAGAGTCGCATGATTTTATCCTTCAAAATAAAGCACTTCTCCAGAGGATGGTTAATCAAGCGATGGTACTTGCAATAATTGGGGTCTAAATCTAAAGACTTTTTCTTAACATCCTTTGAAGGTTTTCTTCTCTTTGATGGTGATGTACGGATGCTTGAAATCAAAATATCAATAGAATGCTCAAGATATGGCTCATGAACTTTGGACCACCATTCCATGTATCTTGCGGTTGCATGATCATTAGGATTTAGAGAACGAGCTGGAGAGATCAATCTGGACTTTGTATGAGAACGAGTGCAAATTCTCCAAAACCTACATAGATCATCCACAGATCCAGAACGAATGTCTTCCTTAAGAGCTCCGGGAATATCTTGACAAAACCCAAATTGTCTCCCAAATCGATGAGGACTGTAAGGTTCTACAATGATGGCTTGGTTACATCGGGCGGGCAAATAGCTCAAACGAACATTAACAAGGTAGCCATGATTGATCTTACTAAGAGCATCATCATCAACAATCATTTCATCTCTATTTCTCCTCTCCCTTTAACAGAAATAATGGTTGATGCTACAACTGGCCATGAAGCTTTGTCATTTATGGATGGATCGTCTGGTTATAATCAAGTTCGCATGGCTCCAAGAGATGAAGAACTTACTGCATTTCGAACTCCAAAAGAAATATACTGTTACAAAGTTATGCCGTTTGGGTTAAAGAATGCAGGTGCTACTTATCAAAGAGCAATGCAAAAGATCTTTGATGATATGCTGCACAAAAATGTTGAATGTTATGTTGATGACTTGGTAGTAAAGTCAGAGGAAAAATCCGATCATCTTGCTGATCTTCGCCAAGTGTTTGAAAGATTACGCAGATACCAATTGAAAATGAATCCGCTCAAGTGTGCGTTTGGAGTATCCTCGGGTAAGTCTTTGGGGTTCATCGTACGACATCGTGGGATTGAGATCGATCAATCAAAAATAGATGCAATCATGAAAATGCCTGAACCGTACAATCTGCATGAACTTAAAAGTCTGCAAGGAAGATTGGCATATATCCGACGCTTTATCTCAAACTTGGCTGGTCGATGTCAACCATTTAGTCGGCTAATAAAGAAGGATGTCCCTTTTGTCTGGGATGAGGCCTGCAGTAATGCTTTTAAGAGCATTAAGACCTTTTTGTTACGACCACCTATTCTGAAGGCACCTATACCAGGACAGTCGTTAATCCTTTATATTGCTGCACAAGAACGTTCCTTAGGAGCATTGTTGGCACAAGAGAATGATGAAGGAAAAGAAACTGCACTCTACTATCTTAGTAGAACTCTTAATGGCGCTGAATTAAATTATTCTCCCATTGAAAAGACTTGCTTGTCATTGATGTTTGCAGTTAAAAAGCTGAGGCATTATATGCAAGCTCATTCTGTTCGTTTGATTTCGCGAGCAGATCCCCTCAAATATCTCATGTCCAAGTCTGTGCTCAGTGGAAGATTGGAAAAATGGGCTCTTTTGCTACAAGAGTTCGATATTACTTATATTCCACAAAAGGCTGTTAAAGGGCAAGCACTTGCCGATTTCCTTGCAAACCATCTGATTCCAGATGATTGGGAATTCTCTGAAGATCTCCCAGATGAAGATGCTCTTTTCATCAAAATTCCCAGGCCATGGAAACTATTTTCGATGGGGCTGCCCGTCAAGATGGAGCTGGAGCAGGTGTTGTCTTTGTCACTTCAGAAGGAGATGTATTGCCTTATGCATTTACTCTCACTGAAAATTGTTCCAACAATGTAGCAGAATACCAAGCTCTGATCATTGGATTGGAAATGGCAGTGGATATGAAGATCACTCAACTTAAAGTGTTTGGGGATTCCAAATTGGTCATCAACCAACTTCTTTCACTTTATGAAGTTAAGAAGCCTGACCTCTTACCATATGTCAACTATGCGAAGAAGATTTTGGAATGGTTTGACAATGTAAGCTTGGAACATGTACCAAGAAGAGAGAACAAGCAAGCAGATTCTCTAGCTAATCTAGCATCAGCTCTTGCCATGCCAAGTGTAGAAGTAAAAGTCCCTCTTTGCAAATGATGGATTTTACATCCAGTTGATTTTAAAGATAACAATACAGAATCCAATGTTGTTTCAGTTTGCGAAATGGAAAAAGAATATTGGAGACAATCATTGATTGATTATTTAGAGCATGATAAGCTACCCAATGATCCAAGGCATAAAACAAAACTCAAACGTCGAGCTCCTCGATTCATTTACTTCAAGGGTACACTTTATCGCCGCTCTTTTGATGGGGTCTTCCTTCGATGCTTAGGAGAAGATGAAGTATCCAAAACCTTACAAGAAGCTCACTCAGGAATTTGTGGTGCACATCTGTCTGGAGCTAAATTGCACTTTCAAATTAAAAGAATGGGATACTACTGGCCAACAATGGTAAAGGATAGCATGGACTACTCCAAGAAATGTCAAGCTTGTCAGTTTCATGCAAACTTCATCCATCAACCTCCTGAACCATTACATCCGACAGTCACATCTTGGCCGTTCGATGCTTGGGGACTTGATTTGGTAGGACCATTACCTAAGAGTTCACTAGGGCATATGTACATACTTGCCGCTACAGATTACTTTTCAAAGTGGGCAGAAGTGGCACCTTACAGGGAAGTAAAAAAAGAAACTGTTGCAACTTTTATCAGGACAAACATCATTTATCGGTATGGTGTACCTCGTCACATCATAACTGATAATGGGAAGCAGTTTGAAATGAGCAAATTATGTGCACAGTTTGACTTCAAGCAGTACAAGTCTTCAATGTACCATGCTCCAGCAAACGGGTTAGCAGAAGCTTTTAACAAGACTTTGTGCAATCTCCTCAAGAAAGTTGTTAACCGTTCAAAGAAAGATTGGCACGAAAAGATATGAGAAGCTCTGTGGGCTTATCGAACTACATATCGCACACCAACTCAAGCCACTTCGTATGCACTTGTTTATGGTGTAGAAGCTGTTCTACCACTTGAGCGACAAATTCTATCATTGAGGATTGCAATCTAGGAAGATCTTTCTAGTGAAGACAATGTACGCTTACGTTTGGAAGAATTAGAAGCACTGGATGAGAAAAGGTTGGAAGCCCAACAACGCTTGGAGTGCTATCAAGCTCGACTATCCAAAGCTTTTAACAAGAAAGTCAAGCAGCGATCTTTCCAAGTTGGAGATTTAGTCCTTGCTGTAAGAAGACCCATAAATACTTCACATCGTATTGGCAACAAGTTCCTTTCAAAATGGGATGGACCATACGTTGTTCGAGACGTTTATACCAATGGTGCATACAAGATCGTTGATCAAGATGGTGTCAAAGTTGGATCGATCAATGGAAAGTTTTTGAAGCGTTACTATGCTTAAAGAAGATACTGCTCTTAAGCACGAGCTTAAACTGTACCCAAAAAAAAAAAAAAAAGCCCGCTATGTTGAAAATCCTTTCTAGGACAACTTAGGCAAAAGTTAGGGCACAAAAAAAAATGATGAACTACGTTATGACTTGATCCTTCAAATTCGAGGGTACGTAGGCAGCTTGGTTTCATTGCCAAGTTCAGTCCAAAAAAAAATTTGTTTGATTCAAATATTATCTTTTGTACACTTGAAAGTATCATGATAATTCTCCATTCGAATTTCATGATTCAAGTTGTCTTTCAAGTAAAACAAATCTTTTACAAATTAAAGATCTTTGGGAATTTAATTTGTAGTCTACACATGATGCAAAAATACTTCAGAAAGTGCAAAAGAAAGATGATATATGGAGAAAAAGAAATCTAACTTCATTTCAAACTTGAAAAGAACTTACAATCTAAAAAAAAGAAAAACTAACAATCCTAAGAACTAATATAAATTTCAAAAAAAAAAAAAAGTTACATCAAAAGGGATTCAGGGCTTCCATTTGAAATTCTTCAAGTCGTCTCGAGAGGCTTCCAACATATTTCGCAACAAATCTAAGTTTTTGGCTTCATTCTCAGTAAGGGTAGTAAAAGACTCAACAGAATTCATCTTCTCACGAATCTTGGAGGTGTCGGTTCTTCTTCTTTTAAATTCATCTTCAGTTTCTTGGAGCGAAGATTCAAGTCTATGTTTTTTGCGTTGCAAAGTAATGAACTCTTGCTCTATATCTGCCAAGTTCGACTGCAAGGTGTTAAGTTTCTCAACAGTTTTATGTTCAAGTAACATTGAATCTTTAAGTCGAATTTCAAGTGCTTGAAGTCTTTCAATTCTATCCTTGGATGAAGAGATGGAAGATTCGAGCTCATTAAACTTTTGGACTTGTGTAAAGTAGTCTTCCACCATGCCTTTCAATAAGGATGAATCAATCGACTTAATTGCTTCTATTGCATCAAAGATCTTGTGGACATCACTAGTAAGTGAAGAAACCCGATCAAAAAAAGCGCGAATAAACCTTGGTTGAATGCTTTCCCACAAAATAGTTGCAAGCTTCAACTGACTATCGGATATCACTTTTTCAGCACTAAACTTAGAAATTTCTGGAAGGGCGAGATGACTAGCTTCAACATGAGGACTTATGGTAGTTTTCACTATAGGGGAAGTATTATTAACAAGCATGTTGGGGCAAGCATCTTCTTGGTTGGACACGGTACTTGAAATATTATTTTTGATCTCAGCTACAAGTTTGTTGAACTCATGCGAACTAGAAACTGAAGCTTCACTTTTGGCGGGGGATATATAACCATGAAAGGATTCCCTTTGCCTGACTCGCTTCCAATGTCTTTCATGGTCACTCTCATCAATTGAATCTTCAACGATCGCATTACGCTTCCCTTCGATGACTTTCGGTAAAACCCTTTGTCCTTCATCTGATCGAGGAACTTCTTGTGAAGCCTTCACATGCTCCTCTGTTAAATCTATAGTGGACGAGACTTTGGCTTTATTGGATTTGTCTTGCGAAATCTCTAAAGACTTTTTCTTAACATCCTTGGAAGGTTTTCTTCTCTTTGATGGTGATGTACGGATGCTTGAAATCAAAATATCAATAGAATGCTCAAGATATGGCTCATGAACTTTCGACCACCATTCCATGTATCTTGCGGTTGCATGATCATTAGGATTTAGATAACGAGCTGGAGAGATCAATCTGGACTTTGTATGAGAATGAGTGCAAATTCTCCAAAACCTACATAGATCATCCACAGATCCAGAACGAATATCTCCCTTAAGAGCTCCAGGAATATCTTGACAAAACCCAAATTGTCTCCCAAATCGATGAGGACTGTAAGGTTCTACAATGATGGCTTGGTTACATCGGGCTGGCAAATAGCTCGAACGAACATTAACAAGGTAGCCATGATTGATTTTACTAAGAGCGTCATCATCAACAATCACTTCGTCTCTATTTCTAGGATATAAGTTAGCATTCCACACTATGCCACTATGAATCAACTTGCGGGCGTCATAATCCTCAAAGTATTTGGCTCCACCTTCTCCTGAAAACTTGCGCATCAAAGGCCCATATACATCATCTGGATTTTGAAAGTGAGTCCGGAAGTAATAACTTAGCCACCCATAAATATAGTGAATTGGAAAAGACGCATCTGAAGAGCCCGCTTGAGTAGAAAGTGTGATTCGGTTTAGTCCATTGTAAATATTGGCTAACATCGGGATCGCGAGATTAACAGTTCTTCCAATCGCCATCAGGCTGGCTATCTTAAATGTCTCAGGCCGAACAAATTCTGAATCTTTACTTGGGAAAACAAAAACACAAATCCAACAAGAAAGAAAGGCAGCTAAATAAGTGTCTGTTGTTAAACTTTCTTTGATTCCAAGTGTAGTGAATGCTTCATCTCCTACCATTCCCCGACCTTGGTACTTCCGAAGGATCCCAGTAGGGTTATGTGTAGCTTTTGGACGAACAAGCTTCTTTGCTTTTCGAGCTGGTGGCTTGGTGTAACGCGATTTCCCTTGAAACCAAAAATTGATCCAATCCTCAATAGACACCTTATCCTCCTTGTCTTGCTTCAAAAGATGGAATGCAGCAAATAGATACTCACAATATGTCGGGATGAATCTTCCCTTGTTATCAAAGCCAGTCAATTCGGCAGCACAAGGAATGACTTCATCATAAAAGATGTCGTGAATGGGCAAACCGCCTAGCCTATGCAAATCCCATAAGGAGATGGAAGCTTTCCCAGTAGCAAGGTGGAGAGTATTGGTAGCCGGGCACCAAGCTTCACAAAAAGCGCGAATGACGTCCTTGTTGTGGTCATAAGTGTATAATGATGCATAAGCAGCATCATATATACTAACAGTCATTAAATTTTTGTTGAAGTGATATAACACATCTTCAGCCCATTCCCAGTACTTTGGTATGTAACCAAACTCTCCAAAAAATCTTGAAGGAAAATCCCCAATATGACTTTTCGGAAGTGATACGGCTTCCCAATGTGTCAAACTTCTCGTGATTAGAAGTATTGACATGAAGATTAGATTGAAGAGATCTCGCCTTTGGAGAAGATTGTGAGGTTGGGGAAAGTTCTATTGACCAATCTTCCAGAGTGGTAGGAAAATCAAATGATTTCCAAGCGGACTTATATCTACCCGATATGGGCTTGTCGGTGGAGAGATATAATCCTTCTTTTATGTCTTCGTATTCCTTGGAAAGAATCACAAGATAATCTTTGTGATCTTTGAAGTACACCATGATGATTCTACAAAAAAAAAAAAAAAAAAAACAAAACAAAACAAACAAAAAATGTCAAAGTAGGTAAAGAATTAATTCATGCATGCATGTGCTTGAATGTGATTCATCGATGAAGCTTTTGCTTATTTGCTACATAATAATGCCAATGGATAGTTTTAGGTTGCTGGATGTTTTGGGCTTGGGCCCATAAACAGACAAGGAGAAACGATTCAGTTTAACCTATTCAACAGGGCCCGTATCCCATAACGAAAACCATAATTTATTTTTGGCAGAAAAACTTGCAAGTTGTAAAAGGTTCGCTCATTCAGGTTCGTTTTCCTTTCAAGCTCAAACTTGTCATAGACTTGGGGAACAGCCACAACCAAACACGCCCTTGCTTCTGTGCTTGATTCACTTGGATGTGAGATATGAAAAGTGAATCTACATCCAAGCCTTTCACCTCTGCATTGCTCTCGGCATTCTTGAGGAAATCAAGAATGAATTTCGCAGATTTCATGTAAAGCAAAAGATTTGTGAAGCGGTCGGCATTCAAAGCGGGAGAGGGCAGTGGCGGCAGTTTCTAGGAGAAACCGGTTGCTGAAGTCTGTAGAGGTGTGAACTGACCCCACGTGGTCCCATCTTGGATTCTTGATGGTTGGATGGAGAATATATTAATCAGATGGCAGAGGGGTCGTCGATTCGATCGAGATGGCTTTGTTACAAGTTTTACGACAACAAAAAAAAAGGGCTTGCATTCATAATTAAAAAAAAAAAAAAAGAACTCACCTGTTAAGCTCTCCAACGTAGCAATCTTTGGCAATTAATTTGATCTGCAGATTAGCTTGAGAAGGCCTTGCTTTTATAGGGGAAATAATTCAAGTCCCATGTGGTCAAGGACTAGAACTTCTAATTGCATTAGAATTTCTTTAAAACTGGAGGTTGAGTTTTAGTTGAAATTAACTTGAGCAAAGAAGCGACTAGATCAAAGTCAAATTCTTTGGAACCGTAGAAAGTCTTCAAACTGTGAACTATATTTTGCATGGGCTATTGGGTTCCTTTACGTTTTAAATACTTTGAAGAATATTTTAAGTTTAGCCTATATCCCATTTGTGTCGACAATATGACAAATTTTTGTTATGGACTAAATCCCATTTGTCACGTAGGCCAATATTAGTCCATATTTACTTTACGTAGGCCAATGTTGGCCCAACATCTATTTTTTGTTAAACCATTTAGGGTGGGCCGATCTTCCATTCATGGTCTATTTTGATTATAATTAGGCAGGAAATTATATTTGCTAAATCAATTTTTCTTCTCATATACAAAATTATATGAGGGTAATTAATTGGTTTTGGCATCAAAAGAAAATTAAATTTCAAGACTTGTCCACTTGCTACACTAAAAAAAAAAAAAAAAAAGTTCGTGTACGTAACCAAGTCTTGAGGGGGCATTTGTAGAATGAGAAAATTTGTAACCAATTACAAATAGCCACATGTCAATTGGAATTTCTTTAATTAAGAAATTTTCAATTAAATTATACATTACCATGTGAAATTGATAATATCATATTATAATTAATTATTTTATAATTAATTAAATATGTACACATGGTTTGACCAATCAAATTGCAAGGATTCATGGATTATCCAATCAAATTTAACCCATGTGTCATAATTACTTTACCTCTAATTAAATTAAATTAATTAAGAGATAAATAATAAAGTTTTGTCTCTAATTAAATTTAATTAATTAAGAGATAAATAATAAAATTTTATCTCTAATTAAATTAAATTAATTAAGAGATAAATAATAAATTTTTATCTCTAATTAAATTAAATTAATTAAGAGGTAAATAATGAAATTTTATCTCTAATTAAATTTAATTAATTAAGGGATAAATAATAAAATTTTATCTCTAATTAAATTAAATTAAATTAATTAAGAGATAAATAAGAAGATATTATCTCTAATTAAATTAAATTAATTAAGAGATAAATAAGGAGGATAAGTTCTTTTAAAACTCTCTTTCACTTGGCTAGCTACCACTATAAATAGAGACCTCCCCTTAACACAAATTGACAATTCAGAAAGCCTGAAGGGAAGAAGATTTTGAAGAGCCAAATCCTCTCAAAAGTCTTAAGAAGAAATTAGAGAAATTCTAAGAACGCGGTGCTTGTTCTTGAGAATTCTCAAAGAAGCTGCTCTCCGATCTTGTTCATCGAAGGAAATGAGATAATTCCTATTTTTTTCAAGACCAAGTCTAGAAGACCCTTGAAGCGGACCTCACCGATTCAAGATCAAGTCGTGAAGACCCTTGAATCAAAATTTTACTGAAGAAAAGAATCAAAGGATTTCTTTCTTTAAGAATATTCAGAGATTGTAACCTCAAAGTTTGATTAATAAAATTCTTATTTGACTCCAAATTTTCCTTGTCATATTTTTGACGCGAAATTTGTGTGTACAAATTTTTTTTTTTTGTGTCCTAACTTCTGCCTAAGTTGTCCTAGAAAGGATTTTCAACATAGCGCGTTTTTTTTTTTTTAATGTGCAGTTTAAGCTCGTGCTTAGGAGCAACATACGACAGTTTAAGCTCTTGCTTAGGAGCAATATCTTCTTTAAGCATAGTAACGCTTCAAAAACTTTCTATTGATCGGTCCAACTTTGACACCATCTTGATCAACGATCTTGTATGCACCATTGGTATAAACTTCTCGAACAACGTATGGTCCATCCCATTTTGAAAGGAACTTGTTGCCAATATGATGTGAAGTATTTATGGGTCTTCTTACAGCAAGGACTAAATCTCCAACTTGGAAAGATCGCTGCCTGACTTTCTTATTAAAAGCTTTGGATAGTCGAGCTTGATAGCACTCCAAGCGTTGTTGGGCTTCCAACCTTTTCTCATCCAGTGCTTCTAATTCTTCCAAACGTAAGCGTACATTGTCTTCACTAGAAAGATCTTCCTGGATTGCAATCCTCAATGATGGAATTTGTCGCTCAAGTGGTAGAATAGCTTCTACACCATAAACAAGTGCATACGAAGTGGCTTGAGTTGGTGTGCGATATGTAGTTCGATAAGCCCACAGAGCTTCTCCTATCCTTTCGTTCCAATCTTTCTTTGAACGGTTAACAACTTTCTTGAGGAGATTGCACAAAGTCTTGTTAAAAGCTTCTGCTAACCCGTTTGCTGGAGCATGGTACATTGAAGACTTGTACTGCTTGAAGTCAAACTGTGCACATAATTTGCTCATGTCAAACTGCTTCCCATTATCAATTATGATGTGACGAGGTACACCATACCGATAAATGATGTTTGTCCTGATAAAAGTTGCAACAGTTTCTTTTTTTACTTCCCTGTAAGGTGCCACTTCTGCCCACTTTGAAAAGTAATCTGTAGCGGCAAGTATGTACATATGCCTAGTGAACTCTTAGGTAATGGTCCTACCAAATCAAGTCCCCAAGCATCGAACGGCCAAGATGTGACTGTCGGATGTAATGGTTCAGGAGGTTGATGGATGAAGTTTGCATGAAACTGACAAGCTTGACATTTCTTGGAGTAGTCCATGCTATCCTTTACCATTGTTGGCCAGTAGTATCCCATTCTTTTAATTTGAAAGTGCAATTTAGCTCCAGACTGATGTGCACCACAAATTCCTGAATGAGCTTCTTGTAAGGTTTTGGATACTTCATCTTCTCCTAAGCATCGAAGGAAGACCCTATCAAAAGAGCGGCGATAAAGTGTACCCTTGAAGTAAATGAATCGAGGAGCTCGACGTTTGACTTCTGTTTTATGCCTTGGATCATTGGGTAGCTTCTCATGCTCTAAATAATCAATCAATGATTGTCTCCAATTTTCTTTTTCCACTTCGCAAACTGAAACAACATTGGATTCTGTATTGTTATCTTTAAAATCAATTGGAGGTAAAATCCATCGTTTGCAAAGAAGGACTTTTACTTCTACACTTGGCATGGCAAGAGCTGATGCTAGATTAGCTAGAGAATCTGCTTGCTTGTTCTCTCTTCTTGGTACATGTTCCAAGCTTACATTGTCAAACCATTCCAAAATCTTCTTCGCATAGTTGACATATGGTAAGAGGTCAGGCTTCTTAACTTCATAAAGTGAAAGAAGTTGGTTGATGACCAATTTAGAATCCCCAAACACTTTAAGTTGAGTGATCTTCATATCCACTGCCATTTCCAATCCAATGATCAGAGCTTGGTATTCTGCTACATTGTTGGAACAATTTTCAGTGAGAGTAAATGCATAAGGCAATACATCTCCTTCTGAAGTGACAAAGACAACACCTGCTCCAGCTCCATCTTGACGGGCATCTTCATCTGGGAGATCTTCAGAGAATTCCCAATCATCTGGAATCAGATTGTTTGCAAGGAAATCGGCAAGTGCTTGCCCTTTAACGGCCTTTTATGGAATATAAGTAATATCGAACTCTTATAGCAAAAGAGCCCATTTTGCCAATCTTCCACTGAGCACAGACTTGGACATGAGATATTTGAGGGGATCTGCTCGCGAAATCAAACGAACAGAATGAGCTTGCATATAATGCCTCAGCTTTTTAACTGCAAACATCAATGACAAGCAAGTCTTTTCAATGGGAGAATAATTTAATTCAGCGCCATTAAGAGTTCTACTAAGATAGTAGAGTGCAGTTTCTTTTCCTTCATCATTCTCCTGTGCCAACAATGCTCCTAAGGAACGTTCTTGTGCAGCAATATAAAGGATTAACGGCTGTCCTGGTATAGGTGCCTTCAGAATAGGTGGTCGTAACAAAAAGGTCTTAATGCTCTTAAAAGCATTACTGCAGGCCTCATCCCAGACAAAAGGGACATCCTTCTTCATTAGCCGACTAAATGGTTGACATCGACCAGCCAAGTTTGAGATAAAGCGTCGGATATATGCCAATCTTCCTTGCAGACTTTTAAGTTCATGCAGATTGCGCGGTTCAGGCATTTTCATGATTGCATCTATTTTTGATTGATCGATCTCAATCCCACGATGTCGTACGATGAACCCCAAAAACTTACCCGAGGATACTTCGAACGCACACTTGAGCGGATTCATTTTCAATTGGTATCTGCGCAATCTTTCAAACACTTGGCGAAGATCAGCAAGATGATCGGATTTTTCCTTTGACTTTACTACCAAGTCATCAACATAACATTCAACATTTTTGTGCAGCATATCATCAAAGATCTTTTGCATTGCTCTTTGATAAGTAGCACCTGCATTCTTTAACCCAAATGGCATAACTTTGTAACAGTATATTCCTTTTGGAGTTCGAAATGCAGTAAGTTCTTCATCTCTTGGAGCCATGCGAATTTGATTATAACCAGACGATCCATCCATAAATGACAAAGTTTCATGGCCAGTTGTAGCATCAACCATTATTTCTGTTAAAGGGAGAGGAAAGTCATCCTTTGGACAAGCATTGTTCAAATCTCGAAAATGCACACAAACTCGAAGTTGACCATTATTCTTTCTCACTGGAACAATATTTGAGATCCAAGTGGGATACTTGACTTCTCTAATAAAGCCAGCTTTGATGAGCTTATTGACCTGAGCTTCAATTTGGGGAATCAAGTCAGGATGGAAACGTCGTTGAGCTTGTTTGATAGGTCGGACATTTTTCTTAACAGCCAGATGATGCATAGCTACTTTTGGATCAAGTCCCGGCATCTCTTTGTAAGTCCAAGAAAAGATATCTCGATACTCTATTAAAAGATCAAGATAGGCTTTTTCCTCTTTTGGTGGTAAGCAAGCATTAATAAAGATCGGTCGTGGATCTTCACTAGTACTGATGTTAACCTCCTTTAGCTCATCAATAGTAGCTTGATTTCCTTCTTCAAAAGATGAAGGGGCTTCTTGGGCTTCTTCTTCTTGAGATTTTTCACCAGTTTCTTTTACAGATACATGGTTAGAAGTAAGGATTTCTATTGCTTCAAGTTCTTCTTCCTCTGAGGATGAGACTGATTTGGTTATAACCACTGTGTGCTTTCTAGCCTTTAAAACTTCACCAGTAGTTACCTTTCATTCGCTTTGCCTTTTCATTCGAGAAGGAATTTTGCTGTGAAAATCTCTTGATTCTTTTAAAGTGGAAAATTTTCTTTTTCGGCCACAGTTAACTTCTTCAGAGTACAAACTTCCAAGCCTTGACTGAATGGAAATTGGTTTACTTACAGAAACTTCACTGCATTTTTCTCCCATTCGTTCAAAAACTGACCTTCGTGATGATTGAATGCTCAAACGATCAAACACTGAACATCGTGTTGAGCGTACTCCCAAGCGATCAAATACTGAAAGTCCTGGTGGCTTCACTGCATCTTCTTGCTCCTCGAGAACTTCCTCCACATTTATGTACCTCGAAGTTTGTTTATGAATCTTCAATTTTAATGGAGAATATCCAAGCCCCTCTCTAGAAGTTCCGACGTGATCAATTTTCTTTTGCCAGACCTGGCGGATCTTGAATGAACTTTGTGGCTTTTCTTTGCTAGGCTCTTTTGTCTCGTGAGCCAATTTTGCGACATCCTCTTGTTTATATCCATCTTTGACAAGCAACCTATAAGCATTAGGATCAAAAATTTTAGCTCGATGAGTAGGAAGATCCTGATGTTCACAAAGAGGTTCTTCTACTGGCCTAACAAATCCTTTCAGAGGAGGTATAAGGCCTCTTGATTCTTCCAAGTTAGTGAGGGGAAGAGTCAAATCCTTTAAAACTTGAGCAATTTCATCTTCTCTAACTGTAGAGAAAGCCAAATTCTTTCCTTTTTGCTTTAATTCTTGCATCGGGTTGGGCATTACTTCTTCGATAAATGTATCTTTTAAATAAAACTTTGCATCTGCGAAATGTACTTCTGCTATAGTAAATGGCTTAGCGTCTGCAAGGATCGTCTTGACTTGACCGTTTCTGCAATACTTGAGACATTGGTGCATAGTTGAGGAGACTACACCATTTTGATGTATCCACGGTCGTCCTAACAACATGTTGTATGTCGTTCTGGCATCGATCACATGGAAAAGTGGACTTGACTCCATATCTCCAATGAAAAGTTGAAATCTAAGTTTTCCAAGAGCTCTTTGTCCCCCTTGGTTGAATCCTTGGATCATCAAGCGGCTTTGCATCAATTCATCCAAAGGAACTCCCAATTCCTTCATTGTCATCAACGGGAGTATGTTGACAGCAGAACCATCATCGATCAAGATTCTATTGATCTTCTGTTCCCGAGTATATCCTACGACGAACAACGGCCGATTATGAGGGGTTGACCCCAGCAACAGATCTTCATCAGAAAAGTTAATTTTCGTAGCACAAGAATGATCATCAACTTCAAATGCTACTGAGTCAATGTTGTTTTCATTATCTTCATTTTCACCGTGATGGTAACAAGTCATGAAAACCAAATCTTCATTTCTAAGCTGAATTAGCATGAATTCGTTTAAAGTGATTGGCCTCCTTGACTTTTTCCCTACTGAATTTTTACCCTGAGATGGCATTTTTGTTTCTTGAGGCACATTGGGCTTTGGAGATTTAGATGGTTGTTTGATCATCTTAGCTCTTGTAGGCACTTTCACAACTTTTGGAAGATTCTTCTTTTTGCTTTTTCGGCGTGTGACTAGAGTCCAACCATCGTAATCTTGATTTTGTCTTTGAAGCAAATAGTTGCCCCCACTTCCCTGAAGATCCACTATTGTACTTGTACTTGGAGCCAGTATGATAGGATCAAAAGAGCCAAATTTTATGGTTATATCCAGCAAATTGGATTGAGAAACCATATTGACTGATGCCAAATTTGACGACACCGTTTCTTCTTCAAACTCGATTTTCCCCTCTTCATAGAGTCGCATGATTTTATCCTTCAAAATAAAGCACTTCTCCAGAGGATGGCTAATCAAGCGATGGTACTTGCAATAATTGGGGTCTTCTACTTTATCAGCTTCTTCAGGTCGCTTCATTTCTGGCAACTGAATCAGCTTAGTCTTTAAAAGTTCTTCAAGAATGCTTGAAACATCAGAATCAGGAAAATGATACTTCTTTTCTCGCCTCTCCTTCAAAGTGATCTTGCCTTTACCTTTGTCTTGGATAGGAGAAGATTTCGTGTCTTGAGATTGTTTTGACTTGGGAGATATCTTAAGAGGCTTGGTAGTCACGGCCATGGACTGTTTGCTTTCTCCCTTGTTGATAAAGGTTTTGCCCCCTTTGCAGGTATCTTGTTTTTCCTTACCTTTCTTTGGCTCTTGCACCGGAGGTTCTTGATTTTCAGCAGCTGTCATGATCAACTCCATATCATGAGCACGAGTGGCTAATTCTTCAAAGGTCTTAGGCTTGATGCCTTGAAGAATGTAACGCGAGCCCCAATTCATGCCTTGGATGCACATGTCAAGGGCAGAAGACTCAGATAGTCTTTCTTTGCAGTTAAGGCTCAGATTTCTCCATCTGTGGATGTAATCAATGACTGGCTCATCCTTCCATTGACGTGAGCTTGTGAGTTCGATCATGTTGACTATACGGCGAGTGCTGTAGAATCGATTAAGGAATTCACGCTCAAGTTGTTCCCAGCTGTCAATCGTCCCAGGCTCAAGATCAGTATACCAATCAAAGGCGTTTCTTTTTAAGGAGCGAACGAACTGCTTCACCATGAGATCTCCATAGGTGCCAGCATTATTGCAAGTTTCCACGAAATGTGCAACATGTTGGCGTGGATTTCCTTTTCCATCGAACTGCTGAAACTTTGGGGGTTGATAGTTCCCAGGCATCCTCAGACGATCGATCCTTTGAGAATATGGTTTTGCATATGTATATGAAGGTTGAGTGATGGTTTCAACTTGATCTTTGATAGCCTCCTTGATAAGATCCTTGAGCTGACTGGTAGTGACGAGTTCATTGATCTTTTCTTCAGAATCCTTAGCAACTTCCTTGCCAGAGTTCTCACCATCATCTTGAAAGATTGATTGCCAATTTTGGTTTGAAGCTTCGTTCCTTTTTCCAGTGAGACCGGCGATCTTGTCCATCATGGAAGCGATCTGGTTATCCTTCTCTTTGATACTTGCTGAAAGAATTTCAACAGATTTTGCCAGAAGTGCAACTTGTTCTTCCAATGATGTGGTGCCAGTTGTCATGACAGCTATTACTCCAGAACTTGATTTTGGAGCAGATGATGGAATAGGCTTGTTGCTTGAGTAGCTATCTTGTTCTTTGTATGTTAACTGGCGACTTGCACTTGATCCTCGAGGAGAATCAACTTGTCCAACGGAAACTTCTTCTAAGTCTCGAATTGGAGAAGAAGTGTCATAGAGAGGGTTTTGATTGAGCACCGGAAAAGTTTGCTCATACAATTCAGCAAGAGCTTTGGTCTTCCTCCTAGTGCCATAAGGATGAGCAGGGATATCAACGCTTGATGATGAAGTGGGGTAGACTGCAGGATTAGCTCGAGCAGGCTTGAGAGTTGGTTTGTTAGCAAGGTTCTTCTTGGGAGCCATTGCAACTTGATAACTTGAGTTTTGAAGAAAAGAGATGAAAGGCAGAGATTGTCCCACCGGGCGTGCCAAAATTTGTACACACAAATTTCGCGTCAAAAATATGACAAGGAAAATTTGGAGTCAAATAAGAATTTTATTAATCAAACTTTGAGGTTACAATCTCTGAATATTCTTAAAGAAAGAAATCCTTTGATTCTTTTCTTCAGTAAAATTTTGATTCAAGGGTCTTCACGACTTGATCTTGAATCGGTGAGGTCCGCTTCAAGGGTCTTCTAGACTTGGTCTTGAAAAAAACAGGAATTATCTCATTTCCTTCGATGAACAAGATAGGAGAGCAGCTTCTTTGAGAATTCTCAAGAACAAGCACCGCGTTCTTAGAATTTCTCTAATTTCTTCTTAAGACTTTTGAGAGGATTTGGCTCTTCAAAATCTTCTTCTCTTCAGGCTTTCTGAATTGTCAATTTGTGTTAAGGGGAGGTCTCTATTTATAGTGGTAGCTAGCCAGGTGAAAGAGAGTTTTAAAAGAACTTATCCTCCTTATTTATCTCTTAATTAATTTAATTTAATTAGAGATAATATCTTCTAATTTATCTCTTAATTAATTTAATTTAATTAGAGATAAAACTTTATTATTTATCCCTTAATTAATTAATTTAATTAGAGATAAATTTTCATTATTTACCTCTTAATTAATTTAATTTAATTATAGATAAAACTTTATTATTTATCTCTTAATTAATTTAATTTAATTAGAGATAAAAATTTATTATTTATCTCTTAATTAATTTAATTTAATTAGAGTCAAAACTTTATTATTTATCTCTTAATTAATTTAATTTAATTAGAGGTAAAGTAATTATGACACATGGGTGAAATTTGATTGGATAATCCATGAATCCTTGCAATTTGATTGGTCAAACCATGTGTACATATTTAATTAATTATATAATAATTAATTATAATATGATATTATCAATTTCACATGGTAATGTATAATTTAATTGAAAATTTCTTAATTAAAGAAATTCCAATTGACATGTGGCTATTTGTAATTGGTTACAAATTTTCTCCTTCTACAGGGTAAGGCAAGATCATGTCATGTGGCAGTTTGTTTGAAGGAATCGAACTCTTGAAAATAGGATGTCGATGGAATGTGTGCAGTGGGAACGATATCCTCATTTGGCATGATAAATGAGTGCCATTGCTTTCGTCCTTCAAAGTTTCGTCCTTGGCATCGGGAAACCAGGGACCGACACTAGTTAAGCAGTTGATTGATCCTGTTAGACGGGTATGGAACTTAAGATTATTAAGAGAGAGCTTCAATGAAGATGAGGTCAAGGCCATTTGTAGGATTCCAATTGGTCCCCCGTACATGACTCTGTTATATAGCACTTCTCTAAGGACGGCTCTTATTCTGTGAAGACAGGCTATTGCATGCTTCAGAACCAGGAGATGATTCCAAGGCCTGCGGAGCCGAGCGACAGGACATACAATAATGAAGAACTATGGAAGAGTGTCTAGGGCCTGAAGGTTACTCCTAAAATAAAAAATTTCATTTGGAGAGCGTGTCACAATGTTCTTGCCACAAATGAGAACTTGCAACGTCGTCATTGATCACTTAAAGCCATCTGCCATCGATGTGGAAATGATATGGAATCTTTGGAGCACATCCTTTTCTTCTGCCTGTTTGCTAGTGCCGTATGGGGAGCCTCTAATTTCAACTATCGCCCAAGAAGGGAAAGATTCTTTAGGTACCTAAAATGGTGGAGTGAGGTTGTACTGGCGCTCCCTGACTTCGGTTTGTTTAACTCTCAAGACCTTATTGCATGGCTTTGTTGGCATTTGTGGAGAGCTAGAAATGATTGGGTCTTTGAAGGAACCAAGGTTGACCTTGCCCAGGTTTGGCTTTTAGCTTTTCGAGAGTTCCAGGAATTTGAAGAAGGGGTGGCTAGACAGCAGACGCCCTCCCGTTCTCTTAGAAACCATTGTGGTTGGCTTAGACCACCTGCGGATGTGATTAAAGTGAATTGTGACGCCTCCTTTGACTCAGGCACAATGATAGCAGGAATTGCTATTATAGCAAGGTACTGCAATGGCGCTGTTATTGATGGAACCAACGCATTGGTGCATGCAGGATTTGCACTAGTGGCTGAAGCCTTGACAATTAGGTTTGGTTCTGCTCTTGTCGTGAGAAGAGGTTGGCAGAGAGTTATCCTTGAGTCTGATAATGAGAACTTATTAAGAGATTATCACAAGGTCACCTCATGTGTTGGGAAACAAATGTTATTGAAGCTGATGTTTGTCAAATGTTTATAGGGATTCAAGACTTGATTTTTGTTCATGTTAGAAGGGCTGCTAATGGGGTGACTGATTGGATAGCTAGGAAAACAAGATTGAGATGTTGTCCCCCAGATTGGGTGGATCACCCTCCTGTTGAACTTTCAAAAAGGCCATTATTCTGAAGAAGAAAAAAAAAAGAACTTAAAATTTTGAAATATTTTCTAAAATATTTCAACCACAATTTTCATCGTTGTCGGTCATCTTTTCCTTCTAATCACTACTTGCCAGCACATTTTTTCTTTAAGATTTGCTTCGATATTCTTTTTTATTATCTCTCATGATATTTTATTTTATTGATTTGTAATATTTTATCACCCAAGTAAAAAAAACGCCTCTACAAATGTGACCGCTATCAAAGGATTGTAGGGTATCAAGTTTGTCGTTCTCTAACCTTAAGGTCAATATTTGTCTGAAGAGCTGACGTTTTAGATTTTAGATTTTTCATTTTTTCTTTCATTTCATTTAAAAAAAAAAAATCAAACAAACAGAACTTAATAGTTAAGTTTTATAACAAACAAGTAACTATATATATATATATAGTTAAAGTAACTATATACAAACAAGCAGACTATATACAAACAAGCAGAAATTAAAGTGACGTGGCAAATTAAGGTGATGTGGGATTGGGCTGACAAGATTAACGGTTTGACTAATTTTCTTAACGGTCAAGAGTAAATGACATTTTTGTATTTAACTCATAGTCGTGCGAACAGTAATTCAGGTCGATCCGAATTGAAAAAAATTCTACTCAAGTTTGATCAAATTTGGATCGGACCTACCCGTTCGATCTTTGGACAGTCTATTAGCAAGTACTTGGATAAATTTTTTCATCTTAATTTATTTCTGTAACTCAGCAATCCAACCTGGAACATAAAGATTAAAATTATAACAGCTTTTCTGAAATGGTTAAAAGTAGGCTAAAACACAAAATGAACATTTAAACCTCTTTTTTTTTTTTTATTACAATTGATCGAACCCTTAATTAACTATTTTTACAATCAAAACGAATCCTTATTTGGATGAAAATTTTAACATTATCAACTCCTTTTGTCGGCTGAGATAGAATTGTCATATGACATGAATGATGTGGAATACATATTATCATGTGGCATTTTAATTTTGGGCATGTGCCAAAAAAAAAATTATCATTTTCTAGGCATGTGTTAAAATTAAAAAATAGTAAATTTATTTTAACACAGGTCTAAAAAATGTAATGTAGCAATATTTAATACCATATTAATTTTTTTATGTGGTAATTTTATCCTAATTGGCAAAAAATTAACGGTGTTAAAGTTTTCATTCAAATAAGGATTCAATTACTTGATTGTAAATAATCTATTAGAGAAGTTCAATTAATTACAATAAAAAAATTAAAAAATTTATACGATAAATTTAATTAAAGTACAAATTAATATTTATTTTATTCTGAATATATATAATGAAAAAAATTAAGAACATTAGAGCCACAAAAAGATTGATGAATGCAAGTATATATGCAAGAAAACTTTGCACTACCTTTTAGTTTGATTTATATATATATATATACACGATTAGCTTTACACTAATATAAAACTAAATTAGTTTTACATACTTTCGTAATTTTTTATACGATTTATATTTGTTTAATCTGACCGTCATATTTCATGTTCTATTCACGTAGATCATTCACGTTGAGTTTCGAGTAATTAAAAATGTTTAACTATTTGTTCAATATGAAAAACTTTCAACCGTTAAATATATATTAAAAAAGACAGTATCCTCGATCGATATGATAGAGATAATGGATCGATTCGAAACTTTACATACACGACGAGTACAATTATATTGTTAAATCCAACGGTTGGTTTGTTAAAATATAGATCGTATAAAAAGTTATGAAAGTATAAAACTAATTTAATTTTATACTAGTGTAAGTGAATCCCTCCTCATATATATATATATATATTATACTTATACGTGCAATTAATATATCACTCTAAAATTCCTATTATGCATGCCTTAATTTAAGATATACTATACATATTTAATCTAATGGTACTAATTAATTATGCATGTAGATAATTTATCATATCAATTATATATATAAGTTTTATTAGCCAGGAAAAGACCAAACAAAAGGAAAAGGGGCAAACAATACATATAGATTTATATATTTAATAATGTTGATTGAGTTGTATATGTGCTAGAATCTGGATTTATGACATTAGTTATTACGAGCCTTTAATTTGACTTAAAACTGGTGATATGATCATAAGCTTTTGAGTTAACCATAATTTATGACCATTACCCAATTGTGCTAGCTAGCTCGCATATATACATATAACATCTTCTACTTAATTTTCAAGGATGCACTCACCTTTTTCCGAGTTATTTTATATATATAAAAAATTAATCTTGACTCAAAGACTCATGGCACATGCATGATTAACCATCAGGCCCCTTAAAACAGTTGCAAAATTGTGCTTTAATTGTGATATTAGTACTGGTACTCTATAAGCCTAAAAGAAGAGAACAAAAAAAGAAAAGAAAATGATTGATCAAAAAGGCTTACAGTGAAAAAGAAGGTGAGATGAAGTCACCTCTTACATATTGTATCAGCATTTTGGCTAGGGATAAAAGCCATAGATACAGAGAAAATATTCCATATTCATTGCATTGGGGGTTTTACAGACAAAAATGCACAGAAAACACCAAAAAAGGGAAGAAAGAAAAATGATAAAAAGAACATAGTAAAGTAATGCCATTAATTTGCTATGGCAACAATCCCCTCACAACAAAGTATATATGTCAAAAGGCGCCTAGCTATGACAAATTGATAATAATTTAAAATTAATCCAATTACATTGCCATTTGCCATGCAAATATATATATATATATATATATATATTAATTATCATTTGATTTACTAAAAACTTATCTTTGCTTTATATGCATGAAAACATTTGGAAGTAGAGAAAAGTAGTAAAAAAAAAAAAAATACTAATCCATATTGGTGAGCTAAGTTTGCCATAGGTAAGTCTCCTGGTAATTAATTCTTATGAACATATAAAGTTAATCCATATTGGTGAGCTAAGCTTGCCATGGGTAAGTCTCCTGGTTAATTCTTATGAACATATAAAGTTCAACAAGGAATATATATATATATATATATAATTTTTCATATATATAACCCTAATTGAAGAGATGCACTAGACTAGAGTATATGAAATATATAAAATCTGTATATTAACACTGCTAAAAAAAGAGTCAGTATTTCAACTGCTCATCTGATCAAGAACAACCTTGATTGCCATGAACATCAAAAAACAGATAAAAGCACAAAGAAATTACACTTAAGAATTATTATAATATTCAAGACAACAGAGATATATAGAAAGAGAGAGAGAGACAGAAGTCATCTGATACTTGCATATAACAAAAGCACACATCAATGATCAAACACATACATGGTATACAATATTAACTCATGCCATCTTCAATCACCTAAATCAAAGCCGAACAAAGTCTGCTTCGAGCATAGATATGATCTTAGATGCTAAAATCAAAGAAAAATCCATACAGAAAAATAAAGGAAACAGCTCCCAAACTTGTGTAGTAGTAATAGTATTAGATTTTTGTTGATATGTAACAAACAAATCGGACCATGATGCTTCAATTCCCCAAGAAAGAAGAGAAAAGAAGAAAAGATGTTGTTTTTTACTTTAAAATCCCCCCCCCCTTTTTTTATTTTTTATTTTTTTATGAAGAAGAGAGAGAACCCTTAACTCAGATTAGACAGTTGGGGGAGAGTAAAAAGGCATGCAGGAGATAGGGTTTCGTTTCTTCTTCTTGAGTGAAGCCATCTTCATCTGCATCTAAACCTCCTCTTTCTTTCTTCCTTCTCTTTTTTCTTCTTCTTCTTCCGAGCTTGGTTGGGGAAGGCGGCGGTAGTTTTGGTGCGGTTGGTAGATAGCAAAACATGGAGTACTGGCGATGATGAAAGCTAGGGGATAATGATGAGAGGAAGCAGAGGGGAGAAGACATGATGATTGCTGCACCCTGTTTTTATTTATTATTTTTTTTTTTCTTTTTTGCTTTGAATAGAGAGATAAATATCCCAAAGATTTGCGTGCTTATTTAGTATTTTTACCAGAGAGGTTTTTATGCTTTGTTTCCTTGTTTCACATGGAGATAATTATCATGGACACCACCCAAACTACTTTTTTTTTTTTTTTTCTCGCTCTTAACCCAACAGATTGAGATCTCTCTACATATATACTCATTAATTCTTCTTTCTTAGCTACTTTTTATTGATAAGAAAGAGCGTATTTGACTGTATAGATTAGCGAAGATTCGATTAGCCTGGCCTGGCGGTGGTTAACTTAACCCTTTTCTCCAATACTTAATCAAAACATTAGGGGAATGTCAAATTGTCAATTAGAATACTGTGACTAATAACCCTAGTCCCTAGAATTACGCCATGAATGTATTAACCGGATCAGATTCGGATTTCAAATTTATTGCTTCAATTATCGGGTTATTCGAATTAATATTAAATTAATAATAATATTTTAAAATATTATAAATAAGATTATAAATTATATAAATATTTTACATAATTGTAAAAACTAATAATTATACTATAAAAAAATTATAAATATGCATTATCATTTAAAGATTATATTAAAAAAGTTAAACTTATAAAGATTTTTATTTTATTTTTTGGTGTTTTATAATGTATTTTTTTTAAAAAAATAATTTTTAATGAAAATGATTAAAGAATTAATAATTAGTATAAAAACTAAGTTAAATATAAATTTAAAATCATTTTTAATTGACCTAGGTCAATAATAAATTTGATGGATTATCGGTTTTCTTATAAATAATTCAACGAATTAATTCAAAATTTTTTTAGATCAATTATACAAACAATCTGATTAATGAACTAATTCGGATTAAGAATCGAATTATCGAATCGACCAATCCAACTATTAGATCGGTCCAAGTCTAATAACAATAATTAATAGTGTTTTTTTTTTTTCCGTATTAAACACTGTTTTTTCCCCTTTTGATCCATTAGAGATATTTCATCGCCTTCATTCAAGTTTGACCATTTTTAAACTGCTCCCTCTGAATTTGAGAACCACATTTTTGGTGATATGGAAATTTGGAATTGAATGGCTTGACAACCTCAAGACATAAGCAAATATAATTTTCACTTTTTTTTTTTCCATCTATATATATATATATATATATATATCATACATAAGTGATGACGTATCTATGTTGATACAGGACTAGCTTTGATTTAGCTGTAATATGAAGAATCTGTTTAACTGGAATTAAGGTTTAAAGCTGATAAGCCATTTCACATATTTCACAGCAATATGAGGATAAATCGGTAATGGGAAAATTAGGAATGACTTTGCCGTTACTATAACATTGCATTGTTATTATAATATTACGTTTGGTTCATTGAATAAAAAAAATATTTATTTGATGAAAATAAAATAGAGAGAATAAGTATTACATAATTTTGTTTATTGAATGGATAGAGGAGAAATATTATTATATTGTTTGATTGATTAAAATGATGTTAAGAAATATATAAAGAGTATGTATAAAAGTATTATTTTACTTTTGAATTAAATAATAATATTTGATTTATTAAAATTAAACTTGTTTTTTTTTTATCTATTATAAAATATTATTAATATATTAAAAAAATATTAATATTTAGTAAAATATTTAATATATAATTATAAATAAGATTTTAATATATTATATTTGAAAATATATTTATAAATAATATTTTTAATATTTTATATTTAATAATATATTCAAATTGTAAAATTAAATTTAAAAATATAGTTAAAAATAATATAATAAATTTATATTTAAATTTAAAAATATTATTTTATTATTTTTTTTAACTTTAATAAGATTTAAAGATATATTTTAATATTTTAATATTTCAAATTTAAAAATATAAATAAAATAAAATAAAATAAAATATTATTTATTTATTTATTTATTCTATAAATAGTTTAGAATCTCTCTCTCCTCTCATTTTCTCCCAACCTATTCTCTTTATACTTCACACCTTCTCTTTCTAAAAATCCATCTTAAAATTGTTATTCTTTTTTCCAGAAAGATTTCAACGGCCCCAAATTTTCACCAAAAACAACTTTTAGCCTCATCTTTCTCATTCTCCAATTATTTTTTCCTAAATTAAACCTTTAAATCGTAAATCTTAACCTAAAGTTCACAGTAAAAACCCCCAAAACTCTTCTTTTCACCCACTATTTCAAGCTTGATTTTTTAGTATGTTTTCCCCTCCATATGCTCTTCCTCGCAACCAAATTTCAAGCCCTAAAACCTTTTAGATCTACTCAAACTCGAAATCCTAGGAGAGAGAAAATTTCTCTCTTTTTCAGATGTTTTTATGTTTTTTTTTGCTTCTTCTGATGTTGATGTTGATTTTTTTTTATTTAAAATTTTTTTCTTCATTTTCTTGTCGGTCTCGAGCTGGTTGGCTGCACCGAAAACCGATTTCCTCTCCCCTCTCTCTTCAATATCCTCGTGCATGACTTTTGGAGGACAAAATCTGGATTTTTTTCTTTCTATTCCTTATTGCATGGAATAGCCATTTTTTTGGTACATAAGACCGGACTAAGTCTACTAAGTCATACAAGACCTAGGCCTTGAAATACCCTAATAATCTTCTAACATACAATGCACTACCTGCAAAGAAGATTGCTCTAAACATGTAAGCCCTCAACTGCTTTGACCCGCACGATCCAACCATTTTTTTATTAGCCCCGATAAAGATTGTTTATTTGACCACGTAAATTGACATCCAATTGCTCCAAGATCAATCCAATTTCTACAATGCATGACATTAAGAAAATGTTGTATTCGTCTATTACTCTCCTTAACTCCTACCTGCTTCTCATTATGCGAAGTAATTTGATTAAAATCACCAATCAACACCTAAAGAATATCATCGAACTCATTAAATTGTTCATATACTGCCAAAAAGATTCCCTTACAAATGAAATTAGACTCGCATAAACCGCAGTTATAACCCACCGAACTCATTGGCAATTGTCAACAAATAAAGTAATAAACTGACTTGTTTTCTCAAACACCTGCACCTTTCCCAAATTAGAGTTCCACATGACCCAAATACCATTAGAAAAGCCCCTGGCCTCCACTCTTGTAGAAAACTCAAAGCGCAACCATCGTATAACTCTATCAGCCTCATTACCACTAATCTTTAGTTCCACAAAGATAATCATTCTCGACCTATGTGTAGCAATTAGCTCTTTAGCATGACATAAAAAGGTGGAGTTACGAGCTCCACGACAATTCCAAAAAAGAATCGACACAAAAAATAGCAAGAAAAAAGAAGTAATCCTTAACAAAGAATTAAGCATCTTGCATATGAACCACGTGTGTTTCAATCTATCCAACAAGTGGAACTTCGATGCGATTAGCTGCCAAAAGAACTTCTTCAACTTCAATACATTCCTTGCACTGACATAAGTAGAAGGAGGGTTCGATTGGGGAAGTTTGGATGAACTTACCTTATCCCGAGACACCACAACAACTATTTCTCCAGCTTCTGTATTTCTAGTTTAAGCGGGCTTATTTAAAATGCTCCCAAGAAAGGATTTATTACGACCCAAATTAACAACTTGACCCAAAACATCCGTCCCATTAAAGACACTCAAAGACGATCCTGCATGAAAAACAAAACTAGACTTTATCTTTACATGCAAGAAGTCCAATTTAGAGTTTTCCTTGTGTGACTCTTGCCCATGTGACATGCTACGAATTGTTGGCTTCTTACTCAAACGGGTTGGCTTAGTAGGAGCCTTTCATTTAAACTTTTCTTTCACTCCACTAAAGACAGTTAACTTAGGTTCCTTATTTTCTGCCACAAAATTTTGCCTTGGAGCAATAAACTCATTCTCCTTAAAAGTGTTAGCTTCCTTCCTTAAATAAGCAAATCTGTTGGAATCTTTCCCCCAAAATTTAGCTATTTGATTTTCCTTTCCATTTAAGTCGTCTATCCGATTAGTGTTTTCCGGCTCCGCCATTGAACCATCACCCAGGGGCCAAATTCCTTGTCTGCCTCTTCAACAAAATTTTCTAGTTGCGTTTCCTCCACTACTTCTGGTGTTTGACTCATTACTGGAATCAAAGTTGGACACTTATCTTGCCTGTGACCAAACTTTCCACATTGGAAGCATATTAAATTAATCCCCTCATACTCGACATTTGAACATGTTTACCAACAATGATCTTAGAGACCAAAGGTTTTGTCAGATCTAATTCTACACAAAGGCATGCAAACTGACCTATCAAAGCTTCTTCTTTGTATCGATCAATCTTAATCACCCGTTCTACCTGCACACCCATTCTTGACAAAGCCAGATTGTAATAATATTCAAGTGGTAAAAGTGAATCCAAGCAATTATTCTTTCAATCTTATCATTCACCGGATCAAAATTAGGAACCCAACTGTGAGATAGTGACTCCCAATGATACATAGCCCTCGTTCCAAAACATACTTGTAATCAACTTTTTTTTTTTTTTCAAACTTCAATAACAAATAATCATGTCCTATATCGAAAACCATATATTTTCCTCCAAGTGCCAAAGGTGTCTAATATGAGCCACTAGGGTTTGAAAACCTAAAACTTTGCCGAGCAATTTCACAATCAATGCTTTCCTCATCTCAATCTTTTCTTCCTTAGAGAAAAAACAGTAGGCCATTGTCTATCGCTCATACCAAATTCATCATTAGATGCATCCTCCTCAAATTGCATACCTTCATCATTAGATCACTCTTTCCAACTTGCATCAGTAGCCCCTCCTTTCCCCACCAACATTTCTTTGTTGGAAGAATGATTTGTCATGTTTTTTGTGCTACTAGTATCCCTCGACATACTAGATAAATCCTCCTCATCCTAATCAAAAGGATGAGAAGATTCTCTAATGCGCTTATATTTTTTCCGATTTCTTTTAAGTTGCAGGAACCGCACTCGCAGGAGGAGCTCCACTTTCAATCATCTCTATTTCACAAAGCTGAATAGCCATTCTTTGGTCTCTCAAAGAATGGTTATTCTGTGATGGGAGGGAATAGACAAAGAATGGCCATTCCATGGAATGACCATTCTTCCAACCAAACCATTGTTTCACTGTTGAGTATTGAATAAGGAAGGAATGGAATAGCCATTCCCCACCCAAACATGCTATAAGATTCCTATTCGGTCTTTTTCATTTCCTTAATTTTCCCCGACCCTTATTTTTAGCTGTTTCTTTATTTTACATAGATTTCCTCCTCTTTCTACTCTTTTAATTAGCATGTATGACTAGCTAAATCCTAAAAACTAAAGAACATGGACATGCATGAGATTGGATATATATATATATATATATATATATATATATACACACACATATATATATATAGAGAGAGAGAGAGTTAATAGTTCCAATTTTTCCCAAACTATAATACATATTTTATATTGATCCTTAAACTTCAAAACGTATCAAATTGGTCCTTGATTACAAATATCATAAAAAATTGGTCCCTTCCGTTAGTTTTTTCGTTACTTTTACTGTAGCAATCTGTTAGTGTCACTAGCTGATTGCACCACATTTCTCTTCATTTTTTCTCTTTTTCTTTATTTCTTTTTTATTTTTTCTTTGATTTTTTTTTAAATAGATACCAAAAAAAAAAATTCATATTATAAATTAAATGATTTTTTTTAAAAAAATATAATTAATTTAAAAAGTATGAAATATTTATTTATTTTAATTTTATAGAAAATATTTTTAATTTTTTCTTTTCTTCCTTTTTTTTTTGGCTTTTCTCTTCTTTATAAATAAATATTAAAAGCTAAATAATAATTGAAATTATAATTTAAATTAATATTGTAATAATCAAATAATTAAAAAATATATAAAACCATTTATTTACATTAATTTTATAAAAATATATATATATTTTTTTTTGTTTTTTTGTTTCTTCCCTTCTTCTTTTTTCTCTTCTTTATAAATGAATACAAAATATATATAAGTATATTATATTATATTATATTTTAAATTAAATTAAATTAATTTTCTAAAAATTAAATAATTTATAAATATAAAATATTTATTTTATATTTATAAGTTTTTTATTTTTATATTTTTTTCTTTCTTATCTTTTCCCTTTTCTCTTGTTTGTAAATAAATATAAAAAAATAAATAATAATTCATATTTATAATTTAAATTAATTTTTAAAATATAAAATATTTTATTTACATTAATTCATAAGAAAAGAGGAAAGAAAAAAGAAAGAAAGAAAAGGAAAATAAAAAAGTAAAAATATATATATTTTTAATAAATGAATGTAAATAAATATTTATATTTTATAAATTATAAATTATTTATTTTTTACGAAGTTAATTTATTTATAAAAAGAAAAAAAGAAAGAAAGAAGAAAAAGTAAAAGTAAAAGTAAAGGAGAAAATATATTTTATAAAATTAATGTAAATAAATATTTATATTTTATAAATTATTTAATTATTAAAAAATTAATTTAAATTATTATTTATCTTTTATATTTATTAATGTTTTGATTTTCTCTTATTCTTTATTATTTTTTATAAATAAATACAAAAGATAAATAATAATTTAAATTAATTTTTTAGTAATTAAATAATTTATAAAATATAAATATTTATTTACATTAATTTTATAAAAAATATTTATTTACATTTATTTATTAAAAAATATCGAAGAAAAATAATAAAAAAATAAAGAAAAAAGAAAAAAAATGAAGAGAAATGTGGTGCAATCAGCTTGTGACACGTGTCACTAGCTGATTGCTACAGTAAACATAACGGAAAGCTAACAGAAGAGATCAATTTGTTATGATACTTGTAAGTAAGGACCAATTTGATACGTTTTGAAGTTTAGGGACCAATATAAAATATGTCTTATAGTTTGGGGACCATTGATGCTATTAACCCATATATATATATTACTACCCCTTTTCATCTTTCTTTAGCAGCCCATTGGTTTGTGAATTTGGACATTGCAATCTATGTTATTCAATTTTTTTATTTATTTATTTTTATTTTAAAATATCGTATTCGACACATATTTGACATGCTATGGGGTATAATCCTCCAATTTTCTTTGAAAAAAATTGAACATACTCATGTCAAACATATACCCGTATCTGACGTTCACCCCAAATTCGAATAACATAAATTGCAACTATATAGAGTTATTAAAGTTTCAAAAACTTATATTTTTATACTATTTTTTATCTAAAAAGGGATATGGTTTTGCTTGGAATCTTGAAATTAAATCAATATGGACCTACTTCAGTACTTGTTGAATGTTGATGTTAAACCTCAAACCGTCCACCAAGGTTGCACTGCTTTGGCATTTGAAAGGCAAGGAAATTTCTCTGAATATTTAGTTACAGCTGGTACTCTTGTGTACCAATATAATTCAGATTTCTCACTTAATAATTATTATAATACAATGTAATTCATGATAGGAAATTACTAAAGATTAATTAAATTGTAAAACACGCATAAACTTCACCGGAAATAGAATCATTTTCATGTTTCCTCCGCTTGTGAGATGTTCATTAATCATCATGATGGCTGGCTGCAAATATGATGATGACCATGAAGATGATGATGATGATGTATAAATTGTAGATACCATGACAGTGATGATGACATTGCTGGCACTTCATAGCAACAAGTGAACTGCAGCATTGCAAAGAGACTTTTGGTTCTGCTTTTGTGAGTAAACGAACATTCTCTCAAAAATGACATTTCAAGGGTTATAATAAATTACCCTGCTTCAGAAAAAGCAGATAAACTTCCTAATTTCAGGTTAATTGGGGGAATATTAGCAATCATGTGATTATTGTTCTTTGACATGTTGGGGCTCTGTCTTAACTCCCATGCAAATATTTCGTGAGGCACCATGATTACATGAGGCATTGGATTCTTCACTGGTCAACATAGCATTCATTGGTGTATTTTGTCCAGGCTTGCAGCTAAAACCAGATTAGCTTAAGAATACTTAAGAATTAATCCACATGTATTAGTTGCCTTAAGGAAACTCAAATTGAACTTGATTAAAACTTAGAAGTGCTTAAGTGCAGACAAGTTAAAGAACATGATTGAGGTTCAAATCTGTGAAAATCCATGAAAAGAGAGAAAATTAACACCATTGTATTTAGTACTGATGAAGACAAGCTTAGCAAGCTTCCAAAGAGTGTTAAAGCAACCATATATTCTACTTCGCGTTATTCAAGAATTGATTTACTTTTTATTTAGAAAAGTCACAGATATTGATAATAAAATGGCAAAGGCAGGGGGGGGGGGGAAGAATCAACATTTAATCCATTTCATGCTAACTTTATGTTTGACCCTGATAAAGTTAGGCACTTCAGTGGACTTAACTTTTAGAAAAAATTTCTCTTTTGCTAGCTAATTCCTTCTCTTTGGCGTTCAACTTCAGCAGTCTAGTCATAAAAGCCTTTTATCAGGTACTGGTCCTCATGATTTATTTATTTACAATTTTTCCTGTCACAAACCGGCACATGATTTCACCACCGATAAGTGCTTCTGTCGTTTCACAGGAAAAAAAAAAAAAAAAAGCAGAAATTTAAATTACAATTGCGGACGTGTTTTCGATCACGTCATGTTTATCGTAGTTGCGGACATAATCGATGTTATCGCGATCAATTACAGTAAATATCGTTCATAAATATCAAGAATGAAGAGAGCCAAAAACGTAAAATAGTAGTCATAACATTTACGTTGCTATTTAAATCCTCGAAAAAAGATGATCATAACAAACAGCCTTCCTATTTTCGGCTGAGTGCAGCGGAGGCACACCCTTTCGAAATTTTTGGAGCCACTTTTCTTTCTGGAATGGGGGGATATAAATATTCAAGTGATATGGCACATGGCAGAAAGTATGTTTCAACTTTCTAAGCTTCAAAGGGTGTTTCTCTTTCAAAGTTTTCTCCTGCCTGCAGTTAAAAATCTTGAAAATTTAGAGAGGGGTTTGTTTTGAAAATATGATCCCACTTTGAATCCAATATACTACCACTAACTTTTGCTAAAAAATTTAAAATGTTCATTCACCTTCACAGTGTGAGAAAACAGGATGATGTCAACCCATTTTCTCACAACAATAATGATTTGGGATGAAATAAATTCCTTTACCTATTGAGGAACAAACAGGGGGCATTATGCTCCACCACCAACAAATTCACCCGCATATGTGCTTTTTACCTAGCTACCTGGCCTGCAATACTTTGTCAAAACTCCCTGAATATTCTCCAAAGTAATTTTTTTTTTTACAAATCCGTGATTTTTCTTGAGAAGTCCAAATCCAAGACCCCCCTCGGGGCGGTCGAGGAAATGTTGGGTGAAAGGGCAATAAATCAGTGTTGCATTAACAAAAGTCCAAACCACTATATAAAGTTGACTTGAGCGCACAGTTTGCTACCATATTTTCTTTCTTACTGGGCTTATGGAAAATGTTTAAACTTCACAGAAATAAGATTGCGCCCTAATTTTTTATATATATATATATATATATATATATATATAAGAACTTAATTCATAATTTTGTTGTAAAAAATGAAAAGTATACATGAATTAATGCAGATTGCCTGGTAGAGGAATGTAATTAAGCAATTGCTGTTAGTACTTGTTAAATTCATTCTCAAGAGTTCTTATAAATCTTACACGAGTACGGCTGACAATAAGTAACTTGATAATATCATAGAATGAAAAACAGAGATAGCATAGGAAATTCATTCTTTAAGATGGCATTTGTATGTGGTCATCATCCAAAATCAAATGGTGATCTACACGTGCTGGTTAAATCATCGTGTTTGGTAATAAGTTAACGATTTTATGTGATGGTAATCCTAAATTAATGAGAGTCAATTGCCTTATTTTGGATAGACTGCCTACTTTACAGAAAGTTGGAGATTGGTATGGTCAACTTCTATGGGTTGTTGATGATTTGAATGGGCAATTTATGGCAGCATTTGTTCTTAGACTTGCTTGGTCAGCCCATCTATATTTTATATGGAGGGAGAGAAACTCAAGCAAATTTGGAGAGTCTCCCAAAACTACCGATCATATTATTGATCTCGTTAAGGAATTCATTCAACTCAAGCTCTCAAAAATCAATTTTGCTAACACTGTGCAAAACCAAACTCTTAGCCAGGCTTGGGGACTGCATCTGTTTACTTCAGTTTAATATCTGTAGCTTGTAATTTTGTTTACTTTCTTTGACTTGCTGCAATTTGGCAGCCTGGTGTATTTTTGTAGCTGGCTTCTTCTTTTGGATGAATAAAACTTACCACCATTTATCCAAAGAATAAAAAAGTTTAAACTTTACAGTTCAGCGTCCTTCAGCACTAAAAGTAAACCTTAAAACTTTCATGTTTAGTGCATTTAGCATTTAGATAAATTATATTCCAAATGAAAAGATTCTGCTACTAATTTTTTTCCCATGATCACAGTTTCATCTTTTGCAGGAAACTCTGACATATTGTACTGAATTAGTATAAAAGAATTTTTACTCCATACTTGTCAAAAATGACTGAATAAAAATATATATCCATGTATGTATGCAGGTGCAAAAATGGGGTTTCTTATTTCTCAGCAGCAAGGTTGCGAATTGTAAATTTATCTACCAACTTAACCTTTCTGCTGCTCTTTCTACTATTACGAATTTTGGCTACAAGAAAGCTTTTTCTTATCCTCATGAATCTGATGATACTATGCTACTTTCTATGCTGATATTAGTTCTATTTACTTTATTTGTTGGAGCCATAGCAATTCTTTCTAATAAAAGGGAATAAATTTGGATATGTAACCAAATTATTAACTCCATCTATAAATCTTTTACTTCAAAATTCAAATGATTTTGAGGATTGGTATAATTTTTTAACAAATGCAACTTTTTCAGTGATTATAGCTTGTTTCGGGCCATTTCTTGATCTTCCAGATGAGTTCATGTAATTAATGTTTGGATCAGCCATACACTGTCCATCCATGTTGATTTTCCGCTATTTTATATGATGGAAGTAATTCCTAAATCTACACTTAGTGCACAAATCACAATGCACAAGAGCTTGACAAGAATGATTTACAGGCTCTGATCTCTTCTAAGTAATATTGATGCAGTTCATGATTGGTTATGGTAACATTCATATCGATCCTAACTTTACACTTTCTTTCTTGGAAGTAAGACCTGAGGCATCTTTAGAACTTATGCTTTAGCTAACCAGTTTATATATCTGACATGTTTTCACGAGTGAAGGAAAAAGAAGGAAAGAAGGGGGGAGAGAGGAAAAAGAGAATGGAGTGCTTTTGATTAGTTAGAATTGTTTGATTCATGTTAGGTATAGTTACTATAGTGTACCTTATTTTGACAGTAAATCTTTCTTATGAAGGCCGAATGATAACTATCTTCGAAAAGAAAGTAGCCTGCAAGAAATCTGTTACCAGACATGGCAGATGATGTAGTAGTAATAATCTTAAGATTGTCACTTTAATTTGTTGTGCGGTCAATATTGCTTTCTTCTATGCAGCTTGCAAGTTTAGATAGACGTACATTAGTAATTCTCTGAGAAAACAGCATTCCAGTTTTTAACTCAGAAAAAAAGCAATCAGCTTGGATGTTTCTTGTAATTAAGAAAGAACAGGTTCCAGATCAGACCTGTTTAATATGCCATGATTAGTAATTAAACTGCTGGATTATATGTTTGTTTCGCGACCTAAAAATAACAAATCTCATCGCAAGACTTTATTATTGGTTAAGCGGGACATTAAAAAAAAATCGAAAAAAAGTCGACTTAATTCCTCTAAAAAAAAAAGGTTTGAAAATAACATTGAAAAAAACATGGAGTAACCACCAATCTTTTTTGGTTAGGTGTGATCGGCCACCTATTAAAATCGGTTTTATAAAACATTTTAAAATTAATTAAAATATTTTTTTAAAACCAATTTCAAGTCTGCGTTTTAAACCAAAGAAATCAAAGAAGCGGGTTTGGAACTCGGTTACTTGTGGGGAAGGATTAGCACCCCCACAACGTCCATATAAAATGGTACCTTATTAATCGTGTGTTATCTCAAGTCTTGGTAAAAAGTCAATTTTTAATTTAGTATTTCAAGTTAATTTTCAATTTAAAGAAAAATAATTTCATTTTTAATTGAAAATGATCCGAAATTTATAAATTTAAAATTTTTCTATATTCCCCAATAAACGTGATAAAATATAGAAATTTTTATTAGTTTGAAAAATTTTCCGAATCATTCTCGTTTTAAAGAAGATATTTCGTTATTAATGATAATTGATGATATCCTCCCCAGCAAATCCGGCAGAGAACTCATGAATTATTTTAACTCGGGAATATTTTTATTTTATTGAAAATCATTACCTTTTTCAAAATATTTTAAAAAAAATATGAATATGAATATGAATATATGTGACATAAATAAAATGACATAGCAAAGTCTAGATAATATAATGCAACCTAAATGGTATGATATAATTTAAATGTCATAGTATATTCTAAATGAAATGAAATATCTTAAGTCATACGATATATTATAAATGAAATGAAATAACCTAAGTTACATAATATATTGAAATAACTTAAGTGACATAATATATTCTATATGAAATGAAATGACCTAGGTAACATGATATATTCTAAATAAAATCAAATGATTTAAATGACATGGCAAATATAGATGATATGTCATATAATCTAAATGACATGAAATGACATGAAACATAAAATAATGCTATCATATCATATGCATGAAAATAAAAATAAAAATAAAAATGCATGAACATAGTATATGCTAAATAATGTGACAAAAATAAATAACTAAATAAAAGCATACGATATCATGAAATATTCAAAACCATATAATAAACAACATAATATCAAATATATAAATAAAAAATAAAAACAACATCATAGAAATTATCATAGCAAAAATCACATATTATATAAAATGAAAGAATATGGAAAATGCAATGCATGAAAGTGTATTTTTTTCTTTAAATAACGAAATCCGTATATCTAAAAAGATATCCGGCTACCTTAGGAAAATATATCAAATTAAATTTTCTAAAAGCAAAATACTTTGTGATTTGTTTGAAAACAATTTTGAAAGACTTAGATTAAAAATAAAAACTTAGCTAAACCCTTTTTAAATGGCTCTAATTTCCTAAATTTAAAATTCCGGACTTGACCACCCTTAACCCGTGATTTAAAAAATCATTTTTAGAGTTTAAAAAAACTTAGAAACTACCCTAAGACAGTAGCTAAACTTCCTAATCAGCCCTCTAAGTAGCTTAACCAAAACAGAAAAATGATTTTCCTTCAAATTCAATTCTGCCTATACTGTCCAGTTTTAAGCACGATTTGTTACCCTATTTTTAAAAATTCAAAAAAATCTAAACAAAATACTAGAGACTTAGGACATGTAAAACTACACGAAAAAAAATCGGCTTAATTTTCTGATTAAAGCTATCTGCCCAAAAAAATCGGAAAAGTACAAGTACTGGGTGAAAAAATTGTTTTGCCAAAACACATTTTTTTGCCTTTGATAAAATCATTTAAAAATCAAAGTAAAAATGTTAGAGACTCTCCTAAAGACTCACAAACAGTAGCTAACACTTTTGAAAAGTTAGACAAAAATTAGCTAAGTAAAAAAAATCACAAAGGTAGAATAATCAATTTGAAAACTCTTTAATTTTCCACAAGTATGCTCAAAATGAGCATGACTTTAAACCATTGATTGGTCTAAGTCATAAATCATGTGGCAATGACATGAAATGCATGAAAATACAACAAATATAATGTATGAAATGCATGATTTAAAACCTAAATGACATGGAAAATGCATGGCATCAATAAAATGACCTAGACCTAACATGAACTTGCATGGCATTTAATGTAACCAAGGTCTAAAATGCATGAAATGCATGATAATGCAAACACAACCTAAAGCTAAAAGATGCATGGAAAATACACAAACATATAACATATTCAAACTAAATACATAACAACATATCAAGGGAATGAAAGCCTATCAACTAGCATAACAAAAATGCACACACAAAGCTTAAAAGAGGGGGGTAGCCGAATGGCAAAGGAGCATGGCATTTTCACAAACACTTAACACAATAACATGCATAGCTAAGGAATAATATTCAAATCATGCAAATATAAAGTAAAGGCATGAACACCAATAGGAATTTTCACAAACACATAGATTAACAAAATGTAAAACATAAACAAACTTAAACATTTTGAAAACAGAAAATAAAAAATGCAAGACAAGTAAAATAAACATAATAACAAGATAATAGACTCAAAAATGAAAACAAGCAAGCAACTAAATCCAAACAAGCTTTATGTTTATGTATTTGAAGAAGATTTAAAGCATAAAAACTTGTTAAATATCACTAATAACATGAAATAAAAAACAAAACAACAACTACACTAAACCAGCAAGCCATTCGGTCACCCCTTTAAATCATGAAAAAAAAAATTTCTCAAAGCTTTTTCCAAGAAAGTATAAAGAAGAACTTGAAGAAGAAAATTAAAAACACTTATTTTAAAAAGAAAAATAAAATGAAACTCACCAAAATAGCAATCAAAACAGCAAATCAAGAATAGAAAATCAAGGAAAGCGCAAGAGTATGGTGCTTAAAGCAACCTCTAGAAGCTATATTGCAAGCTTTTTCTCTTTTAACTTTCTTTTCTTTTCTAAGCTTTTCCTTTTTCCTTTCAAAAATGGAGAGAAAATCAACCAAACAAGAGTGTGACTAGAGTGAAAATGAAAGAGAGAGCCCTCCCCCCTTGTAGTGGCCGGTTGGCCCTTGGAAGAACCTAGGAGGTTCTAGAATTTTATTCAACAAATTTGATCCAATTGCCTTCAATCCAAGATGCATTCTATGTAGGATTCTCACCCTTAGATTAGAATCATCAGCCCTTGAATTATGATGTCGTAAAGATGTCATAAATATATTCTCTTTCCAACCATTGGTCCATGTGTTGTAAATTCAAAGGCTTGATCACAAAAATAACTACCTTCCTCTTTATTGTTGGCCTTTTGATCAAAAATCAGAAAACATCTGCCCACAATTGGGCCTTTTTTGGTTGACCCCTCATCTTCCAGCCCATGCTTCATTTTTTTAAAAGGCAAGAAAAGCCCTTTTCGGTTTCTTGGGTAAAATGACCTCCCCCCCGACATAAATAAATAGAAAACAAACTCCAAATTCAAATTTTCTTTTTTCAATACTTCCAAAATAATAAAAAATTGAATTCTGAAGGTTTTCAAAATTTTCTGAGCCCATTTGCTATTTATTTGGATTTTTTCTTCCAAAATTGCCCTTTTGTGCTCCCAAACTTTACCATTTTTATACGAGCTCCAAATCCAAAATTTTCTTTACCAATATCTTCCAAATAATTTAAAAGTATGATCTGGAAGTTTTCATAATTTTTGGAACTCATTTGGTACTTTTCGGGATTTTTCTGCTTGAATTTCTGCATAGTAGGCCCGAGATTTGGCCATTTTGCAAACGAACTCTGAATCTGGAATTTATTTTGCCAATCTCTTCCAAATAATTTAAGAATGAGATCTGTAAATTTTTCATAATTTTTGGAGCTCATTTACTATTTTTCGGGATTTATCTTGAATTTCTGCATAGGGGACCCGGGATTTGGCCATTTTGCAAACGAACTCCGAATTCGGATTTTCTTTAGCCAATCTCTTCGAAATGATTTAAGAATGAGATCTGCAAATTTTCAGAATTTTTGGAGTTCATTTGCTATTTTTCCCAAAATTTCCAATTTTGCCCTTTTGCCTTCGAAACCCGGTTTTGCTCAAAACAAGTCCGATTTTCAGATTTTCTTCAAACTGAGCCTTGGGCTATTCTTGTTTAATCACTCCTCATCAATTAGGGGCTTTAGTATTACCGAATCGGGCCATTTCTGTAATTCTTCCAAATTTCACCGAAACCCACCAAAAACCCTAATTCTCGATTTTCTTCCGAATTGACTTTTCTTTCAGTCTTTCTTTCAAATAGCTTCTCCATTACCCGTAGTCAGTGCTTATCTTTCATTTGGAACCTTCAATTTCGACCAATTTGATCGTTTAAGCAGTTTTCCCCAAATTTTTGATATAGGGTTTCCTTTCTACTAAATCTCCGTAACCCAACTTCCGAACTCCATATCTTTCGATGTAGACCTCGGATTATCAAAATTCTTTTGCCATTTTTCAATTAAACTTCAAATCTTGATTTTGAAAATGGGTTGACTTTTTCAGTAGTTGACTTTTTGAAATTGACTTTTCGGGGTTGACTTTTCAAGTTTGACTTTTTATGCTCGCCTTCTTAGATTAAGTCTCGGAGTACCACCTGCAGGATGAAAAAGTCTTTTTACATTCTGAAACATCAATGTAGGAAGAAAACATACATGTTTTAGTGGTCCGGACAAAATTAGGTGTCTACAGCTGCCCCTCAATTTTGTCTAGTTAGTGAAATCACATGTGAAGGGTAGGGAAATGAGGTTTCATTTTTTCATTTTTTATTTTTTTTTTGAAAAAAACTGTAAATAGAAGATATTATCCTTAAATTGAATTTCCTGACTAATCAAGGCTCGACCCGTCTTAAGGAAATGAGTTCGATTTGCAATAGAAGAAAAGACCTCGACGATGGTCTTGGGGGCTTAACCTATCTTGTGCTAAGCTGTGCTTAAAATTCTGGGTATCTCCTCCAGAAGCTTTGGCTATCACCACCAAAGACTTGCTCAAACAAATGTAAAACTCTGGATATCTCCACTAGCGGCTTTGGCTATCACCACCAAAGACTTGTTCATTTTTAAAGCTGAAAAACTCTAGATATCTCTATCAGAGGCTTTGGTTATCACCACCAAAGACTTGCTCAAGCAAATATAAAACTCTGGATATCTCCACCAGAGGCTTTGGCTATCACCATCAAAGATTTGTTCACTTTTAAAGCTAAAAAACTCTGGATATCTCAATCAGAAGCTTTGGTTATCACCACCAAAGACTTGTTCAAGCAAATGTAAAACTCTGGATATCTCCACCAGAGGCTTTGGCTATCACCACCAAAGACATGTTCACTTTTAAAGCTGAAAAATTATGGATATCTCCATCAGAAGCTTTGGTTATCACCACCAAAGACTTGCTCATTGTTTAAAACTGTAAAAACTCTGGAAACTTGTGCCTGGAGGGCTTAAGAATGGTGCCCGGAGGCTTTACCCGTGATTTGAAAATACCTAACGACGGTTTCAAGGCTCGACTCATTTGATAAACAGAATGAATTCGATTTAAAACAAAATACCTCGACGGTGGTCTCAAGGCTCGACTCATGTGATAAAACAGAATGAATTTGATTTAAAACAAAAGGAAATAACTTGACGGTGGTCTCAAGGCTCGACTCATTTGATAAAACTGAATGAATTTGATTTAAAACAAAAGAAAATACCTTGACGATGGTCTCATGTCTCGACTCATTTGATAAAACAGAATGAATTCGATTTAAAACAAAAGGAAATACCTCAACGGTGGTCTCAAGGCTCGACTCATTTGATAAAACAGAATGAATTTGATTTAAAACAAAAGGAAATACCTCGACGATGGTCTCAGGGCTCGACTCATTTGATAAAACAGAATGAATTAGATTTAAAACAAAAGGAAATACTAAGAATGATTCTGGGTTTGGTTCATTTGGAAAAAATAAATTTAACTTGAAAATAAAGGAACATACCTCGATGGTAGTCTCGAGGCTCGACTTATTTGAAAAGCAAAACGAGTTCGATTTGGAAAGAAACGTACCTCAATGGTGATCTTGGGGTTCGAATCGTTTGAGAAGTAGAACGAGTTCACTTTGGGGAAGTCCAAGTTTTCCTGATTTTTGCAATGTTAGCTAAATCTAATGATGAGAATGACATGCTTTGCAAATGTTTGTATGTTTCCTAAGAATGAATGCAATCAAATGATTGTGTCATGATTCCTAATCCATGGTTTCTTTGAGGTTCCTGGATAATCCGACTTCATGGAGAAGTCTTCAATTGTTCACTGATGGCAAATTTAAGGAACCCTTCACTCAAGATAATTTGTCAAACAATCTCAGTTTCTGACATTCACTGAAATTCACAGGTTTTCTGACTTCGTAATGGAGTCTCCAACACATTCACTGTCTTCTTTTACTTGGTGAACTTTCCAAACCTTTCCCAAGATTTAAATCTATTCCTTAGTAATACTCTGAAATCCTTTTATTTAAATATTTTTTTATTACTAACCATCATTCAAATTAATAACAATCATGATGCATCTAAAAAATGTATGAAAGAAAATATGAAACAAGCAAGATGTCATGAAAAGGATAACAAGAATTTATTGCAACAAATATTTTTTTTAAAATGATAAAAGTGAATATAAAGGAAATAAGAAACAAATGTAATGTTATAGGTTGTAGATGCCCCGGATGCGAAAAATCTTGGACCCCTCCTTTTTTCAAATCATCTGAAATTTCTCTTGAACAAGCAATTTACTTGGGTAATCCTTCGGCTTCCGTAGTTACGTCAGACTAAGTTGTTCCCCTTTCCTTTGATTTTCAGATACTTTCTCCCCCTTTACACGGAGCATTGATTCGAACTTTAATCATTACTCGAGCCACTCGTTGCGGGTTTTCAACTCAAGTGTCCTCCATTCGGTATTAATTCGCCCTTTGCGGGTTTTCGGCTTAAACCTCTCCTTTTACATTCTTTTTTCATTTTGATTTCTTTGTATTCTACCATGCATATGAGAATTCTAAATGCTTTCAAGGTAAAAATATCAATTCAAAAGATGGGATGAATTTTGAGAATAACCTTTCAAATTAAATATCCATGCTTGATCAAAATGGACTTTCTAAAGCACGTAATGTAGGCCAAGGTTCAGGTTTAGAAAGAAAGGATAAAATAGGCCCAAAATGTATTTAAGGGTGATTGAATCAAGGTTCATTTCTTGAGGAGAACTCATTCTTGAAACATTTGTCCCTTTTTTGGACTTTATTTATTTATATATTTTTTTGCTTTGTTGGCTTTCATTTGCCATTCTTTGATTTTCACATTTTTCGATGGCTTTCTTTTTTCCATGATTTTTTATTATTTTTTCTCGCATTTGCCTTTCAGTGTAGAGGGTGATCCATGATCAAGGTTTAAAGAAAGAAATAATTCCTAAGGCTCAAAGGGGTGACTAAGGATAATTTCTTCTTAGTGAAAGGAATATGAAAGATGGCCATTCATCATATCAAGCATGAATACTCTCATTAAAAAGCAATCCAAAGGGGAGATAGATATATAGAATTTTCATTTTTACGCTTGGAATCATTCGAATTTCCATGTGCACAGCATCACACTTTTTTTTTGGTTCCAATTTCAAGCATAATACTTCTTCAAATCAGCAATATTCACGGGATTTCTAAAATCCTACCCGTCCATTCTAGTTAAAATCAATGCTCCTCCAGAAAAAGCTCTTTTTACCACATAGTGTCCTTCCTAATTCGGAGCCCACTTTCCTCGCGGGTCCTTTACTATAGGGAGAATTTTCCTCAGTACCAACTCCCCCTCTCGGAACTGTCTGGGACTAACTTTCCTGTTGTGGGAACGAATCATCCTTTTTTGATACAACTGCCTGTGACAAATAATCTTTTCTCCTCGATGAGATTTAGCTATTCATAACGAGCTCTAACCCATTCTGCTTCTTCTAGGCCAACTTCTATCAAAACCCGTAATGAAAGGATTTCAACTTCAATAGGTAGCACTGCTTCCATCCCGTATACCAAAGAAAATGGTGTTGCCCTTGTAGATATGCGAACTAAGGTACGATATGCATGAAGAGCAAAAGGCAAGATCTCTTGCCAATCCTTATACACATCGGTCATCTTCTCAACAATCTTCTTGATGTTCTTATTGGCTGTTTCTACTGGCCCATTCATCTTCGGACGGTAAGGTACCCAATTATGATGTGTGATGTTGAACTGAGTACACACTTCTCTCATCATCTTATTGTTCAAATTGAGAGCATTATCCAAAATAATTCTTGCTGGCAATCCGTAACGGCATATGATTTCTTTCTTAACAAATCTACATACCATCGACTTTGTTACATTCACATAGGAAGCAGCTTCTACCCACTTTGTGAAATAATCTATGGCCACCAAGATAAAACGATGTCTATTTGAAGCTTTCGGGGTAATAGGTCCAATCATATCCATTCCCCACATTGAAAAGGGCTATGGTGCAGTCATGACATGCAATGGCGATGGCGGTACATGAATTTTATCTGCATATATCTGGCATTTATGGCACTTCCAGGAATAACTGGTACAATCTCCTTCCATTGTCAACCAATAATACCCTGCCCTCATAATCTGCTTAGCAAGCATGTGACCATTAGCATGAGTGCCACATATCCCTTCATGGACCTCTTCTATAATTCTCCGAGCTTCGGCAGATCTGACACATATCAATAAGACTTGGTCTTTTCCTTTATTGTAGAGAATCTCCATGTCTAGAACAAAACCCATTGCTAGCCTTCTCAGAGTCATTTTGTCATTTTCTATTGCATGTTTTGGATACTGTTGACTCTTGATGTACTGCAAGATGTCGTTATACCAAGGGAGGCCATCTGCTTCTTCTTCAATACTCAGACAGTGGGCAGGAGACTCACATATACTCATCTTTATTGGCACAACTTCAGCCCCTTCATTCACTTTAAACATTGATAACAATGTATCCAGAGCATCTGCCATTCAGTTTTCTTCTCAAGGGAAGTAATTGAAATTCACTTCTTCAAATTCCTCCAATAAACTCAGTATGAGTTCTCGATATCGGATTAGCTTCGTATCTCGGGTTTCCTATTCTCCCCGTAGCTGGTATATCACTACAGCTGAGTCTCAGAAAACTTCCAATACATTGATCTTTCTGTCCACTGCAGCACGAAGCCCATAGTACACGTTTCATAATCGGCAATATTGTTTGTACAATCTAAATCCAATCTAGCAGTGAAAGGATAATAATCTTTATCTGGGGATATAAGAACTGCACCGATTCTGTGCCTCATGGCATTAGATGCGCCATAAAAGTACATTTTCCATACTTTCTTCTTCATGGGAATCTCATCTGCTTGAGAAACATACATCAAATCTTCATCCGGGAAGTCAAAGTGCAACGGCTCATAATCTTTCACTGCCCGACTTGCTAAAAATTTAGCCACTACATTGCCCTTAATAGCTTTCGGACTTACATATACAATATCGTATTCTGACAATAAAACCTGCCATCTTGCTATTCTACCTGATAAAGAAGGTGCTTCCAACATGTACTTGATTAGATCTAGCTTGGAAATCAACCACGTTGTGTGGTACAACATGTACTGTCTGAGTCTTCGAGTAGTCCAAGCTAAGCACAACACAACTTTTCTATCGACGAATATTTCAACTCATAATCTGTGAACTTCTTGCTGAGGTAGTAAATTGCCTGTTCTTTCTTTCCAGTCTCATCAAGCTGCCCCAAAACACAACCCATGGATCTCTCAAATACTGATAAATATAGTATCATTGGTTTATCTGGAATAGGTGGCATTAATACTGGTGGGTTGGATAGATAATGTTTAACCTTTTAAAATGCAATCGACAACCTTCATCCCATTCTCCTAGATCATGTTTTTGAAGTAACTTAAATATTGGATCACATTTGTCGGTTAACTGAGAAATAAACCGAGCAATGTAATTTAATCTCCCCAGAAAGCCTCTTACTTTCTTTTGAGTACGAGGTGGTGGAAAATTCTGAATGGCCTTCACTTTATCCGGGTCAATCTCAATTCCCCTTTTGCTGACGACAAAACCTAGCAATTTTCCTGAGGTGACTCTAAAAGTGCATTTTGTCGGATTTAGATTAAGTCAAAACTTTCTTAGTCGTTCGAAGAGCTTCTTAAGATTCGCAATATGCTCCTCTTCTCCTTGTGACTTTGCAATCATATCATCAACATAGACCTCAATTCCTTTATGCATCATATCATGAAACAAGGTCACCATGGCTCTCTGATATGTTGCCCCAGCATTCTTCAACCCAAACAGCATTATCTTGTAGCAGAATGTTCCCACATTGTGACAAATATGGTTTTCTCCATATCTTCCAGTGCCATCTTAATCTGATTATATCCCGAGAATCCATCCATGAAAGAAAATAAAGAACTCTCCGCCATATTATCCACCAGAGTATCGATATGGGGCAAAGGGAAATTATCTTTAGGGTTGGCCTTGTTCAAATCTCTGTAATCAACGCACATCAACACCTTGCCATCCTTTTTTGGTACTGGAACAATATTTGCCACCCATTCTGGATATTTTGCAACCTTTAAGAATCCAGCATCAAATTGCTTTTTCACCTCCTCTTTTTTCTTTAACAGCATGTCTGGCCTCATTCTTCTCAACTTTTGCTGAATTGGCTTGCATTCTTCTTAACCACAATATCCGGATCCAACCCTGTCATGTCTTGGTAAGACCATGAAAATACATCCACATATTCTTGGAGCAAGGCTATCAATTTACCCTTTATTGATGATGACAATGAAGTCCCAATTTTGACCTCCTTTATCTCCTCATCATTATTAGTTCCTTATGAGGAAATACTTGTTTCTCCTCTTGTTCTATTTTCCTTAATAGATCCAGAGATAGACCATAATCCTCAGTATATTTGTTAGCCTCAAACTCACCCGTGCAAATGGGTCTTTCAAAATTAATTTCAAAATTATTGACAGGAAAGTCCTCGTATTCCGCATCCGTACATGTAAATAGGTGGAGAAAAAACAATATAGGAAAATATATATAATGAAAACAAAATAAATAGCAAAAATAAAAGAATATGGACATATCAATATGAATAGAATGCATCGTGCTTGTTATTTATTGAACGAAAATGTTTAAACAAAAAGCCTATTACAGAAAAAAAAATCTCTTAATATCTCTGGGTAAAGATAATTAAGATTGAGTATTACTTTGGAATAGACTTAAAAACTATGGGCAACTCAGTAACACTCCAATTGGTCAGTTTATATCCGAGTGGACAAGGTCGCACCATCCAGTTCGAATTGTCACTTTTCATCCCTTCTTTCCCAGTCATGCAAATCACCATATCCTGAATCTGCCCACCCTTATTCACATGGAACTTTTCAAAACTTTGCTCGACCATTATGAGTACATCTTCTAAATTATTTTCTCTGAATAGAAAACCAGCAAAGCGGAAGCTATGAAAGATTGGTGGGAAAGTCATAGGTTCCCATTCAATATCCATACCCACGAGACGGGCCATCCTCCTTTGTTGGTTTTTTTCAACTTGTTTCCTCTTCTCATGGGCCTTTGGAAGATACCCTAAGCCAAACCGATCTTTCTTTCCCACTACTTCCATTGCTCGGACCATCCCTTGAAGATATTTTCCAAGACCTTTCTCAACCCTTTCCCACTGTAGTTCTTACTCCCAGCCTTGTGTTCTTGGACAACCTTGGTTTTGGAATTTTCGTCCTTCAGCGATGAAAATCGCATTTACGAATTCCAAAGACCGAAAAGAACATTCTACGCATCTTCATTGGGTTCAACATAAGGAGATTCAGTAGATGCAGAGGCTATTATGTTCTCTTCTCTTGATATAGTGACCAAACGGCCCTCCATCACAAATTTCCACTTTTGGTGGAGAGATGAGGGTACAGCCCCTACTGAATGTATCCACGGCCTTCCCAACAAGAAATTATATGATGGATTAATATCCATGACCTGAAAGTTCATCGTATAGGTGCATGAGCCTATCTCCAGAGGAACCTCAATAGTTCCCATTACCTCTTTCCTGGTACCATCGAAAACTTTGAAAACTGTGCAACTCGACAGCATATAAGAAATATCAATTGGCAACTTAGACAGGGTTGCAAGGGGCATTATATTTAATGAAGAACCATTATCCAAAAGCACCATTGGTAGTAAATGCCCCTTGCAGGTGGTTGTTATGTGAAGAGCCTTTGTAGACCCAATACCATTGGGTAGTATTTCATCATAACTGAAATATATATGATCGTCTGCCACAATGTTTCCCACTAATCTGTCTAATTTTTCTACTGATATATTGTTAGCCACATATGCTTGATTCAACACTTTCAACAGGGTATTTCTGTGCGGCTCCGAGTTTAATAGCAAAGATAAGATGGAGAGTCTTGCTAGCTGACCCTGCAATTGCTCAACCACACTATACTCACTATGTTTTATGAATTTTAAAAACTCGTAGGCCTTTTCTCATTCACCAGCTCTTTTATCTTGTTAACTAGGGCTGACCCCTTGTCTATTTCTTTTGACAAATCTATCTCAATATGGATTGGTTCAGCTGCTTTCTTCCCTTTGTCTATTCCTTTATCCTTTCTTGTTGATCCCTGTTCAATAACCTCAGGGGCATAACACCTTCTACTTCGTGTTAAGTGCCCCACACCTGTAATATCTTGCTGACTTGAAGACCCGGGCATAACCATGCTGCTATCATATTTCCATGGTGTAGTTTTGTTTTTCTTGTATGAAAAGGAAGAAGGCAAATCTATGATTAGCTTAGGGGCAATTTCCTCAACAACCGGAGTAGTCTTTTCTAGTTCATCATAATAGATGATCAAAGGTTTTTCTATTCCATAGCTAGCCGCATTCTCAATAACCTCTACTTCATTCTCTATTTCTTCATAAAACTATTCTTCCTCCTCATCCATCATCTTTTGGACTTTAGCTAAAAAGCCCGCGTATTCTTGTATGCTATGACCTTTGCATCCATGGAACGGGCACCAATCTTCCACCCTGTTTGCAACCATTTTTAAACTGTCACCATCCTCCACCATTCCCGCTTTTACCATTTCGACCAACACTTTTATCATTGGGGTCTTGACTTCACTGACATGTCTTTTCAACCTTCTTTCTTCCCCTGTCAATACTGTGTTTACCCGATTCTCAGCATGATCGGGTAATGGATTTCCTGCTACATTCGGCCCATTCCTTATCCCGAACTTCACCACCCCAGTATTAATCAAACTTTGGACTTTCTTCTGAAAGGAAATACAGTCCTCAGTCGAATGCCCTTGGATCCCTGCGTGATATGTGCAGCTAACATTTGCATTATACTATCTTGGATATGGTGGTGTTAGAGGTTTGAGGTATACAGGTGCAATAAGTTGACTTTGCAACAGTTTAGGATATAGCTCACCATAGGTGCTCAGAATCGGATCAAATTGGGGTTTTTGATCATTCCTTGATGAACGTTGATCATTACGTCCAGCACCTTAGATGTTTGGGATAGTGTTTCGGGAAAGATTTATCTGTGGGGATATGCCAGTTGGAAAAGGCTGTTGTGGTATATTGGTATAGGGAAATGGATTTTGGGTAAGATGGTTCACATTGGGATAGTAAGGATTATACCTCGGATAAGGTGTGTAGGGTGTAGGAGGTGCATAAGATATAGAAGGAGTATAGGGCCGGGAAGGTGTGTATGGTGTAGGAGGTAAATAGGGGTATTGATTGAAACTAACTGCATGTGTCTCCTCCTTCTTCTTTGCAGGGAAAACCCTCTTCGGGGTAATAGACTCACCCCTTTCCATTTTTCCGTTCTTAATGGCCGACTTTATCATCTCCCCAGATATTACCATATTCGCAAAGTCCTTGGTGGCACTCCCCACCAATTTATCATAATAAGGTGCTTTCAGGGTATTGATGAAAAGCATTGTAGTTTTTTTGTTGGTCAAAGGAGGTTGTACTTCTGTAGCAAAGTCTCTCCATCTCTAAGAATATTTTTTAAAGCTTACAATAGCTTTCTTTTCCATGTTTTGCACAGTTAGACGGTCAGGCACCATGTCTATCACATGCTTGTATTGTTCCATGAAAGCTTTAGCTAGATCCATCTAGGAACGGATCTTAGTACGGGTAAGCTGGTTATACCACCGAGTTGCAGACCCTATCAAGCTATCTTGAAAACAATGAATAAGCAATTTTTCATCTTCATCATGTCCGGTCATCTTCCAGCAATACATGGTCAGATGCGCTGATGGGTTGGTAGTTCTGTTATATTTTTCAAAGTCTGGTACTTTGAACTTTGGAGGAATCACTAGACCGTGCACTAAACTCATTTCTTTGGCATCCAGACTGCCAAATAGCTTCGTCCCTTCAATTGCCCTAATCTTTCCTCCAGCAACTGATTTTTTTCTGGGATTCTGCCGTTTCAACCCTCTTCAGCTCAGTCATCTTTGCCCTTTCCTTTTCAGCCAGTTCCTCAAAGTCTGAAACATCCACATCAATTGGATCAACCCTAATATTACCCATTTTAGGACCAAAATTCTGTGCTTCAGCCGCTGGTTGGATGTAAACATAAGATGCTGCCCCAGTTGGAAGTTCATTTCCTACATGCTGGGATGTCTGGCCATTCTGCTGTACCACCTCTGGTCGGGCTTCCTGGTTTACTGCCCCCATTCTTGCAACTGAATTTATTGGTTAATACTACGCTACCTCGGGCTCATGCATAAACATAATAATCAATGTGCAGCGAAAATAAAACAAAGAAGCACCCGAAGTACAACAGGATCTTAGGCTTGTGTTTGCATAGGTTTATAACATTCAAAAATAATTAAATCACCCACATGATTTAGAAGTTACCTACTTAAGATATCGTAACCTTAAGTTACAGATCCTAATCTCGAATCCAAGATTTAGAAATCTTCAAACTCGTTCAAGACCACAAGAAGCACAATTGTCGTTCCTCTAGAGCTAGTCCACACGAACAACTGATAGATCCTTCTCTAAGGTATGACAATTCACTTGTGCTAGCAAGTTGATCCTAAGATCATAATCAAAAGATCTATATTCTTGTGTCTTTCTCCCTTAATCAATCTCACTCAACTAGGTGAAGAAACGGCAAGGAGAACACCAAGGTAAGAGGAATTGCGGCAAGCCTTAGGGAGCTTAAGGAGGCTGCGATTTCACTGTTTTGCTAGGTTAGAGTTCTCTTCTTGAAACCAAACTTTTTCTTAAGCAAAATCAGAATATCACAAATAGAATAGAGCTAGCTTGGGTGGCTACCACCTCTAAAATAGATTATATAGTGGTGCACACCTTAATCCCTATCTCCTTATGCTTGGCCGGCCACCTCTAACTTGTTGCACAAGATTTTCATTAATCCACTTGGACTGAAACTATTTAATTCTAAGATGGATCAATAGGCCCATTATATTATCTAATAATGATAATGGTCCAACAATCTTAATGCCTTAAGTTGGGCCAACCATTCTTAGTGGACAGTCCTAAATTACAATAGTCGCTTTGGACACTTTCTAATTTTTTCATGCTTATTTATTAGATAGATTAATTTCTAAACGAAAGTAATTTAATTCTCAATTAAATTTTCTTTCTTCTCATGAAACAATTTATGTCATTAATCTATTAATATCATCTCATGATATTATTCCAATATAGTATAGTCAATCGCAATTCGCTTTGCACATCTATATGTCAAAGTTGACTACTACTAGATAAGATTTCTTGATTCCTCTTATCTTATTAAGACATTGTCCTTGGATTTCTCAATCTCAATTATGTCTTAATCTATCTCAATTGAACTTCTTCAATTGAGTCCTTAATATAGATCTTTTATTCCATTAAATTTTACCTTAATAGAATACCATGTTTAATCCATACATATCTGTTCTTAAGTGTGTGACCCTCTAGGTTCCCAATATGTTGGCAATGATTATAAGTTAATCATATTAACTTTTTATCATAGATCAAGAGCAGGATCTAGCAACCCATCATGACCACCCAAATACTATGAAGTCAGCGTGACCTTTTAGAACCTTTCAGCAACTAGCTTGTCAGTGTAATACGATCCTTTCACCATATATCCCGGATAGCGCATGAGCAGGGTGCGGACTCTACTCATGATCAATCCATATTAGTTCTTCACAAATTATGATTAACCGTATGAATTCAGAGAAACAACTTTCTCCTAAATCCATTATGCTTTGGCCAAAGACTTAATCAAGTTAATCGTAGTCAAGAACAAATGAGATAGTCTCTAATATCACAGGGAGTGGTGAATCCTCTCTAGATCAGTTATTCATCTTCGTATGGTTCATGTCATACCCAATAACACCCTACTTTAAGCATCCTCGTGATTGGGACTCGTTCGTGATGAAATCTAAGTATGACACTCTCCATACAAGATGACCTGGTATCACAAGTCTGAGGATTAATTTACACGACTGGTATTAAGAGAACATTATCATAGACACTAGAGTGATATATTACCAAATGAAGTTCTCTTGGCGGGCCATGTTCAGTGAACTTGTTCAATAGACAAGCACTTATATGTTATCCCAAGTATCCCATACTTCAACCTATATGAGATCGATTGCTTACTTCATAAGTAAGAAGGCTTAACATATACTAGTCTTTGAGCATTGCCAATGCCCTGTCTTAGCAATACGATGACTAGGAACAATGTGAGGAACAAGGTTTTGATGCATAAGGATCTCATAATTATAACTCTTTATAATTCCTTTGCAAGGCCATTATGTTCCATGGGCTTCATCCGATTAGTACTTAATAACTCCTTATTATTGTACTAACATGAAGGAAAACCTTATATCACTATAATCATAGTGAAAGGTATGCATTATTGACTCTGTATCCCAAGCTAATCTGATTGGCTCTACGGCATACACCAACAGAATTTTCCCCTGGCCATTTCTGCCTCATCGTGGTATTCATCATCTCCATGAGTTTGGCCATTTGTTCCCGTAACTCCTCCTGGGACTTAGCCAACTGTTACTGTAGTTCCCTTTGAGTTCTTTCCATCCTTTAAATTCTAGCAAGCTGATCGTTCTCCATAGCTCTGGCTTGTGATCGAGTATTGTAAGGGTGTCGAAAATCCAATTATTTATGAGTGCGACCAATTGTACCTTTAGTTTTAAAAACCATGAATTAGAAATTATTGACACATTTTTTTTATTTTATTTTATAAAAATGAATTAATGACTAAATGACTAAATGTTAATGAATGAACAAATAAGTAAATGACTAAGTGTATGAATATGAATGAATAATTATAAAGAATAAATGAATTGACAAATAAATAAATGACTAAGTGTATGAATAATTTATAAAGAATAAATGAATGAATGATTATAAATATAAATAAATGAATGAAGAAACAAAATATATAAAGGAAAGAACAAATGAATAAATGCGTTTAAAAATATTGGCCCTGGGATAATTTCAACCAAACGGTCTTTCATTGATTTCCTGAAACTAAATACATCAAAGATAAAAGATCACTGCTTAAGACAATATGATAATCTGTCTATCCTAATTCAAAAATGCTATTACAAAACACCGGTCCTATAGTAACTCCCTCGGATCTTGGACCTTTTTTACTATCCTCTTTTGATTATCTTGCTCTTCAATCTGACCCACCCTTTGACATGTCATTAGAAGCATCACCGTGTAAGCTTTCCTTAGCTTGTTTCTCCAGTTGATTGGCTCAGGCTTCCTCATGCTTTGCTCTCTCTTTCCAATAGTTTTTCTCCTTCTTAAGGTTTTTGACCTCTTGCTCCTATTCCCCAGAAGTCTTGAGGGTCCCCTCAAATCTGAGCTCAAAGTGATACCTCTTGTTCTCTAAGTGTAATTCTTGAAGATCGCTCTTAGCAGTGTCCCTTTCGCTCTTGATCTTTTCCTTTTCTTTTTATCGAGTTGATTCCCTATTTTTCATGTTATCAAGCTCTTCTTGCAGCAGGGCAATCTCTTTGTCATTTGGGCCTTTTCTTTTTCGAATTTTGCCCTTGCAATTTCTAACTCTGATGGCGCTTCCTTAGGTGGTGGACTTATGAACTAGACCTCTTTTCCATCTGATGTTAGCAACCTATCATTAACCCTCAATTCCCTCCATATCAGGTAATCAGGTGTGACGATGTCGGCATATCTAGCTACCTCCACCCGATGAGTTTCCTTCCGTGCTACTACCATCTCACGTACCTTTCCTGAGTATCCATCTTCTTCATAAGCAAATTCCAAATCACTAAGGTCATGGGTCGTAAAAGTAAACTGACGGGATTTCGATTGTCTTAGTATCAGCAGTGGTGAATAGCTCACTCATCCCTATACTCCCAATAATGGAATAGAAGCTTTATCTCCGTACTTGTACAATGTCGGCATAGGAGCTATCCATGGAACTCTCCAAATTATCATCTAAACCCTGATATTCCAGAATATGCTGATCCATTGTTTCTTAGTTCTATTTTTAGGCCAATCCCTCTTAAGAAATTCCCCAATTGGTGCAAAAGACTTCCAATACGAGCGAAGAGGGAAATTCTCCTATTTACAAAATGGCTCTGTACCCATATGTAAAGAAGCTATATACAACCTATAAAATGCCCTTTTCCTTCTCGTCTACAGAAATTCAGAGATCGGATTGTTTCTGCTATAATTGCTGGGGCAAGATTTATCCTCTGCTTAAGCCTTTCAAAAACTTCAAATACCACCACATCCACATACCCTAATATCCTTGGGAAGATAACTAAACCATGGATAGTCAGAGCAAAAATATTTCTAACTGTCTCCTTACTTGAATGGCTATGGATTAAGGTCCATAAAATATCCCATGATATACAGTAGCTTACCCCTTTTCGGACAACATGGCTTTTGACCCAATTTTTTTCCACTCCTAGAATCTTAGACACATTTTTCTTAAAACCCGGTGTCTTTGTATCCTTCAAATAAATAGGGTCAGGAAAAACGTTCTCAATATGCAGCAAGGTTGAATATTCCTCTATGGTTGGTGTCATATCCTCTCGGTTGAAAGTAAAACACCGATAAGCGGGATTCCAGAATTGCACCACAGCCCGGATCACCTCACTACTGACCTTAACCTGAACAAACAGTGCTATGTCCCCATAAGTCTGAGTGAAAGCTTCTTTTTCTGATATGTTCCATTGATTTCATATATCCATCAATTCTCGGAGATCATTTTGCCTAATAGTAAGATCAACCTCGGCTGGAAATACTGACACATATCCCATTTTCAAACAATCCCCATTATCCTGCTGACCTTTCTAGGACTGTTTCCTAACCTCTAAATGCTTCGCGACCACAGAGACATTCTGACCCTCCATGGAAGCCCTTTAGGTTGAATATTATCCCAAGACCAATAATCTTCTGTCGCAACCTAAAAAAAATAACAAGACTCATCACAAGACATTATTATTCGTTAAGTGTGACATTAAAAAAAAAAAACCGAGGAAAAGTCGACTTAATTCCTCTAGAAAAATGAAGGTTTTGAAAATGACCTTGAAAAAGACATGGAGTCGCCACCAATCTTTTTTAGTTAGGTGTGATCGGCCACCTATTGAAACCGGTTTTATAAAATATTTTAAAATTAATTAAAAGATTTTTAAAACCAATTTCAAATCTGCGTTTTAAACCAGAGAAATCAAAGTAACGGGTTCAGGACTCGGTTACGTGTGGGGAAAGATTAGCACCCCCACAATGCTTGTATAAAACGGTACCTTATTAATCATGTGTTATCTCAAGTCTCGGTAAAAAAAAGTCGGTTTTAAATTTAGTATTTCAAGTTAATTCCCAATTTAAATAAAAATAATTCCATTTTTAATTGAAAATGATCCGGAATTTATAAATTCATAATTTTCCTATATTCCCCAACAAACGTGGCAAAATATAAATTTTTTTATTAGTTTGGAAAACTTTCCGAATCATTCTTATTTTAAAGAAGATATTCCGTTATTAATGATAATTGATGATATCCTCCCCAGCAAACCCGACAGAGAACTCAAGAATTATTTTAACTCGGGAATATCTTTATTTTATTGAAAATCATTACCTTTTTGAAAACATTTTAAAAAATATGAATATGAATATGTATGACATAAATAAAATGACATAGCAAAGTCTAAATAATATAATGCAACATAAATGATATGATATAATTTAAATGTCTTAGCATATTCTAAATGAAATAAAATATCCTAAGTTATATGATATATTCTAAATGAAATGAAATGACCTAGGTAACATAATATATTCTATATGAAATGTAATATCCTAAGTCATATGATATATTCTAAATGAAATAAAATATCTTAAATGACATAATATATCCTAAATGAAATGAAATGACCTTGGTAACATAATATATTCTATATGAAATGAAATAACTTAAATGACATGGCAAATATAAATGATATGGCATATAATTTAAATGACGTGGAATATAAAATAATGCTATCATATAATATGCATGAAAATAATAATGCATGAACATGGTATATGCTAAATAATATGACAAAAAATAACTAAATAAAAAGCATAGGATATCATGAAATATTCAAAACCATATAATAAACAATATAACATAAAAAAATATAAATCAAAATAATAACAATATCATAGAAATTATCATAGAAAAAATCATATATTATATAAAATGCATGAATATGGAAAATGCAATGCATGAAAGTGTATTTTTTCCTTTAATTAAGGAAATCCGTATATCTAAAAAGATATCCGGCTACCTTAGAAAAATATATCAAATTAAATATTATAAAATCAAAATACTTTGTGATTGTTTGAAAACAATATTTTTTGAAAAGCTTAGAATAAAAACTTGGCTAAACCCTTTTTAAATGACTCTAATTTCCTAAGTTTAAAATCCCGGACTTGACCACCCTTAACTCGAGACTTAAAAAATCATTTAGAGTTTAAAAAGGTTTAGAGACTACCCTAAGTCAGTAGCTAAACTTCCTAATCAGCCCCTTCTAAATAACTTAACCAAACAGAAAAATGATTTTCCTTCAAATTCAATTCTGACTCCGCTGTCTAGTTTTAAACCAAGATTTTTTACCCTATTTTTAAGAATTCTAAAAAATATAAAAAAACATATTGGAGACTCAAGACATGTAAAACTACATGGGAAAAAATTGGCCTAATTTTTTGATTAAAGATGACTGCCCAAAAAAATCGAGAAAGTACGAGTACTAGGTGAAAAAACTGTTTTGCCAAAACACATTTTTGCCTTTGATAAAATCATTTAAAAATCAAAGTAAAAATATTTAAGACTCTCTAAATGACTCACAAACAGTATCTAACACTTTTAAAAAGTTAGACAAAAATTGGCTAAGTAAAAAAAATCACAAAGGTAGAATAATCAATTTGGCAACTCTTTAATTTTCCACAAGTAAGCTCAAGAGAGCATGACTTTGAACCATTGATTGGCCCAAATCATATGTCAAGTGGCATGAACATGAAATGCATGAAAGATACAGCAAATATGATGCATGAAATGCATGAGTTTAAACCTAAATGTCATGAAAAATGCATGGCATCAATAAAATGACCTAGACCTAAATGAACTTGCATGGCATTTAATGCAACCTAGGTCTAAAATGCATGGATATGCATGACAAAACAAACCAATCCTACATTTAAAGTATGCATGGAAATAACACAAACACAAGGCATGCTTAAACAAAATACTCAACCAAATGTTATGAAAATGCAAACCTATCAACTAACATAACAAAAATGCACACACAAAGCAAATAAAATGAAGTGGCCGAATGGCCTTATGTTCAAAATGAGCATGGCCTTTTCACAACACTTGATATACGAACATGCTTAGCTAAAGAATAACACTCAAATCATGCAAATATAAAGTAGAGGCATGAAAACCAACAAACATTTTCACAAACACATGGATTACAAAATATAAAACATAGACAAACTTAAACATTTTGAAAACAGAAAATCAAAAATGCAAGAACATGATAATAGACTCATAAATGGAAATAAACAAGCAACCAAATTAAAACAATCTTCAAGTCTATGTAGTAGAAGAAGATTTAAAGCATCAAGTCTTATTTAATATAAAAAATAACATGAACTAACAAAGCAAAGTACAACTAAAAAAAAAACTGGGCCATTCGGCCATGTCAAAGAAAAACCAAGGAAAAAAAATTCAAAAGCTTTTTATAAGAAAGGATGAAGAAAGAACTTAAAGAAGAACATTAAAAACACTTAAAAACCAAAGAAACTCACCAAAATAATAATCAAAATAGCAAATCAAGAACGGAAAATCAAAGAAAGTGCAAGAGTATGGTGCTAAAAGCAACCTTTAGAAGATATCTTTCAAGCTTTTTCTCTTCTAACTTTCTTTTCTTTTCTAAACTTTTCTTTTTGCTTTTCAACAATGGAGAGAAAATCAGCTAAAAGCAAGAAAATGAAAGAAGAAATATCCCTTGTAGTGGCCGAAACCCTTCCCTCTCTCGGCTAGGATGTTGTCATTTTTCCATCAACCAATTTTCATCCAAGGGCTATTGATCCAAGATGTTTAAAACATGAAATTATCAACCTTGGATTAGGCCATCAGCTATCAACAATTACAGCTATTCAAGAATCTTAAGCCATTATGTTGACACTCTCCCTCTTCATGCATTGGTCCATGTGGCTTATTTGCAAAGGCTTGATCAAAAAATCACTAACTAACTCTTCATTGTTGGCCTTTTGATTAAAAAATCAGAAACTTCCTGCCCATATTTGGGCCTTGGCTGGCTAGCCCCTCTTCTTCCAGCCCATGTTTCATTTTTTTAAAAGGCAAGAAGAGCCCTTTTCGGTTTCTTGGGTAAAATGACATTTTTGCCCCCCGAAGGTAAATAAATGGAAAACAGGCTCCAAATTCAAATTTTATTTTTTCAATACTTTCAAAATAATAAAAAATTGAATTTTGGAAGTTTTCAAAATTTTTCGAGTCCATTTGCTATTTATTTGGATTTTTTCTTCCAAAATTGCCCTTTTATGCCCCCAAATTTTACCATTTTTTAAACGAGTCCAAATCCAGATTTTTCTTCAGAAATATCTTTCAAATAATTTAAAAATGTGATATGGAAGTTTTCATAATTTTTGGAAGCTATTTGGTATTTTTTTCGGGATTTATCTGCTTGAATTACTATATAGGGGGCCCGAGATCTGGCCATTTTGCAAACGAACTCCGAATCAAGATTTTATTTTTCCAATCTCTTCCAAATAATTTAAAAATGATATTTGCAAATTTTCAGAATTTTTGGAGTTCATTTGCTATTTTTTCGGGATTTATCTTCTTGAATTTCTACATAGGAGACCCGAGATTTGGCCATTTTGCAAACGAACTCCAAATCAATATTTTCTTTCTCCAATCACTTCAAAATCATTTAATATTGATATTTGCAATTTTTCAGAATTTTTGGAGTTCATTTGCTATTTTTCACAAATTTTCCAATTTTGCCTTTTGCCTCTGAAACCCGGTTTGGCTCAAAACAAGTCCGATTTTTAGATTTTCTTCAAACTGAGCCTTGGGCTATCCTTTTATAATCACTCCTCATTCATTAGGGGCTTTATTCCTACCGAGTTGGGCCATTTCTGTAATTATTCCCAATTTTATCAAAATCCACCAAAAACCCTAATTCTCGATTTTCTTTCTAATTGAGTTTTCTTTTAGTTTTTCTTTCAAGTAGCTTCTCCATTACCCGTAGTTAGTGCTTATCTTTCATTTGGAACCTTCAATTTCGACCAATTCGATCGTTTAAGTACTTTTCTCTAAATTTTTCGGATTAGGGTTTCCTTTCTACTGAATCTCCATAACCCAACTTTCGAACTCCATATCTTTCGATGTAGATCTCAGATTATCAATTTTTTTTTTCCATTTTTCAATTGAACTTCAAATCTTAATTTTGAAAGTGGGTTGACTTTTCCAGGAGTTGACTTTTTGAGGTTGATTTTTTGGGGTTGACTTTTTTCAAGTTTGACTTTTTATGCTCGCCCTTTTAAACTAAGTCTCGGAGTACAACCTGTAGGATGAAAAAAGTCTTTTTACATTCTGAAACATCAATTTAGGAAGAAAACATACCTGTTTTAGTGGTCCGGACAAAATTAGGTGTCTACACCTTCCATGTGCAAAAATGATGACAAGAATGCAAAAAAAAAAAAAAAACAACAATACAAAAAAAAATGAATTAGTAATGAGAATAAATTCGAATAATACAAAAAACATATAATTCAAAACAATAATTATTCCTGAGGATGCCAACAACATTTCGGCATTATAACACCCTTGGGACGAAACACCAACACTTATTACGGGCATTGTGATGTACGTTCATCTTTGTTTGATTTTCAAAAATAAACTTATTTGGAAAGTAGAATAGAAGGTAAAAGGATTGGAAATATTCCTCCATGTGTTCTTAACTTTGGGATATCTAATTGGAAATCCGGCATGGCTTCGCCTAGGTTTACTATATGAAGGTGAATTAATTCTAAAAGCCCCAAATTGTTCCTCACTGTTGCCGGTGAAGGCTAGTAAGGCACCCCGATAAAAGCGGGTTCAATTCGTTAGAGTCTATTTCCCTAGCCCATGAGGATTGCTAATCACGAAGGCTTAGGTAATTTAGTACTCCGGAAGTGTTTCACTAGCCCATGCGGATTGTTAATCACGAAGGCTTAGTTACTTTGCTCCCACCTAAAAGGACAGAACCTGGGTATATGGCTCATGATCTGCAAATGCACGTGTATTGTATGAGGAGAAATAACAAACCTTGAAAAAAACATGGAGTAGCCACCAATATTTTTTGGCTAGGTGTGATCTGCTATCTATTAAAATTGGTTTTATAAAACATTTTAAAATTAATTAAATTTTTTTTTTAAAACCAATTTCAAGCCTACGTTTTAAACCAGAGAAATCAAAGAAGCGGGTTCGGGACTCGGTTACGTGTGGGAAAGAATTAGCATCCCCACAACGCTCGTATAAAACGGTACCTTATTAATCGTGTGTTATCTCAAGTCTTGGCAAAAGTCAATTTTTAATTTAGTATTTCAAGTTAATTCCCAATTTAAAGAAAAATAATTTCATTTTTAATTGAAAATGATCCGGAATTTATAAATTTAAAATTTTCCTATATTCCCCAACAAACGTGGCAAAATATAGAAATTTTTATTAGTTTGAAAAACTTTCCGAATCATTCTCATTTTAAAGAAGATATTCCGGTATAAATGATAATTGATGATATTCTCCCCAGCAAACCCGGCAGAGATTTCATGAATTATTTTAACTCGATATCTTTATTTTATTGAAAATCATTACCTTTTTCAAAATAATTAAAAATAAATAAATATGAATATGTGTGACATAAATAAAATGACATAGCAAAGTCTAGATAATATAATGCAACCTAAATGGTATGATATAATTTAAATGTCATAGCATATTCTAAATGAAATAAAATATCCTAATTCATATGATATATTCTAAATGAAATGAAATAACCTAAGTTACATAATATATTCTATATGGAATGAAATAACCTAAGTGACATATTATATTCTATATGAAATGAAATGACCTAGGTAACATGATATATTCTAAATGAAATAAAATAATTTAATTGACATGGAAAATATAGATGATATAGCATATAATCTAAATGACAAGAAACATAAAATAATGCTATCATATAATATGCATAAAAATAAAAATAATAATGCATGAACATAGTATATACTAAATAATGTGACAAAAATAAATAACTAAATAAAAGCATAGGATATCATGAAATATTCAAAACCATATAATAAACAACTGATAACTCGTATAATTATATAGTTTTTACTTATGTTTTATTATTGTTTTGTGTCAAATACGAGTTATTATTGTTTAGTCTAATTGTGTTTATGATCTTTTATATTTTTATGTAATTTGGTGTTTTTCACAAGTTTTTTTGAGTGATTTCAGATTACTAGAATTAAGGGCAAATCCAGTTCAGTTCCAGTTCCGACACCTTTTGCCATATCAGCTATATCTCGAGTTTCACTGAAGCAATAAGGCTGAAACTTTAACCTTGCAAAGTTAAGAGGCATATCTATCTTTTTCATGTTTTACACTTCTTGAAACGGAGTCGTTTTCCCTAGCAAAATCGACCATCAAGTTGGCTGATGTGCAATGACGTCTGTGCTGACCTGTTTTCGTATTTTGCCCATATCTTCTTATCCACATCAGCAAATGAGCTGATTCCAACGTCTATGGATCAGTAACTGATAGGGGAACATTTTTCTAGAAGACCATGTGATCAAATCAGGCCTCCAAAATTGAAAAAATCGATCATCAAGTTGGCTGGTCAAAATTGTCATACAATATGACGAAAATTGTTAGAAAAATGCACCCACCTATTATACCTACCTTTGAAATTTGTAAAGCTTGTCTCTTGTCATTTAGCGCTCCAAAATGTGTATAAATAGAGGGCCTTGGATGATTGTAGAGGATCATATTGTACATTGGTAGGATATTAGCCATTGTAATAAAATTCTCTAAGTTTTCTTCTTCTTTCTTTTCTCTAGTTTTCTTTTTCTTTATTTTCTTCTTCTTCTTTCTTTCTTTTATTTCCCTCTTAGATTCTCTTTAATTTTATGTTTATGTTTACAATGCCTATGCTAGGCTAAACTTCTATTTGGTTAAGGGTGATTTCAAAGCCCTAGACATGTTTTGTGATTGATTTTCAGATTCTATCTATCATTAATTTTCTATCAAAGTTGCTTATGTTCTTCTACAAGAATTGTTCATGATGTTGTCTTGATTTATTTAGGTGTACAACTAGATAGATCTTGATAATTATCTATTGCTAGTTTAGGAGTCTTGATCCGTGTAATTGTCTTGATTTCCTATTCATAAGTGGCAATTTGTGATTAATGATTATGGTCAAGTTTTCAATAATTGCAAAGTGGAACATAACCTAAGTTGAACAATCCGAGCTTATGTGTTTGTTGCTTAGATCAACCTATCTTTCTCATCATAAAGCTGCCATTAAATTGAATTTAGAGAGCTTATTCTAGGTTGTTTAATGGTTAGAGATTAAATAGAGAGCTTGTTCTATTTAACGACAAACTAAGGAAAGATTGGGATAACAGAGCTTGTTGTTATCTACGGTTGTTAACTTTGATAGTTGGTTGATATTGATAGATCTGAAATTGATTCTTAATGATGTCTAGTGGTGGAGAATGAAACCTTAACCATATTTTTCATATTTGATTCTTCTTACTTACTTATTTTCTTACTTTTCTAGTTTGCTTATTTTTAAAAGTATATTTATTTTTATTGGCTGGTTATACCGCCTAATTTGTATATTAACTTTGTTTTATTTTTTATTGGCTGGTTATACCGCCTAATTTAGTATATATATTTTTATTGGCTGGTTATACCGCCTAATTTAGTATATATATTTTTATTGGCTGGTTATACCGCCTTGCATCTTATTCTTATTATTTACTTTAGTTTAAATCTGGCTTCAAAAACCCCTTTTCTTTTATTGTTTTCTTTGAACGTAAGTTATAAGCTAATAACTCATAGATTAAAACCCAATCCCTGAGGACTCGACCCTTGCTAATCATTATACTTACAATTGATCTTTTTAGTGCAAGGTTAAATAAGATACACTCTTTTGGGTGCATCAAGTTTTTGGCGCCGTTGCCGGGAATTGTTTTTTTTTAGTTTATTTGTTACTTAGTTTATTCTTATTTTCAGTTCTAATGAGTTTTATTTTCTTGTACATATGGGTTTTTCTTATCAAATTTTGAAAGAAAAAAAAAAGAAAAAAAAAAAACGATGGAATTGAGCAATCTAACACTTGAAGAGTTGGTGGCATACATGAACATGGAGAATCAACAAGCCAAGCTCACCTCCCCAGTTCAACAATTGGCCATGGGAGGATGTCAAGGCCATCAAGTGTTCGAAGACCAACAGTATGATCATTACTGAAACACTTACCATGAGGGATGGTGGGATTATACTAATTATGGCTACTCGAAAAATTACCAAGAAGTAAATCCTTATGCGAATTACACTCGTCCATCTAGCTTCAATCAATCATGGTCTCAAGAACCAGATCTTCTTCAACCACCACATATGACTCAAAACTCAGGTACTTCTTTAGAAGATCTTGTCGATTCTCTTGTTACTAATACTTTGCAATTTCAACAGGAAACAAGGGCAAGCATCCAGAGTTTGGAAAAGCAAATGAGCCTATTGGCTAGTAGTATGGTGGAATTAGTAGCAGAAAGATCTCTAGCACTCCCTTCCCAAACGGTGATTAACCCAAAGGAGAATGCTACTATTGTGACCTTGAGAAATGAGGAACAAGATGAGGATGAGACAAAACCAAAGATGGATTCACTTCTTGAGGATAATGAAGCCACCATTCAAATTGAGAGTACTTTGACACCTCAGGTAGCTTTTAAGGTTCTTATTTCTACTTGATAACTCGTATAATTATATAGTTTTTAGTTATGTTTTATTATTGTTTTGTGTCAAATACGAGTTATTATTGTTTAGTCAAATTGTGTTTATGATCTTTTATATTTTTATATAATTTGGTGTTTTTCACAAGTTTCTTTGAGTGATTTCAGATTACTAGAATTAAGGGCAAATCCAGTTCAGTTCCAGTTCCGACACATTTTTCCATATCAGCTATATCTGGAGTTTCACTGAAGCAATAAGGCTGAAATTTGTAGCCGTGCAAAGCTAAGAGGCATATCTATCTTTTTCATGTTTTATACTTCTTGAAACGGAGTCGTTTTCCCTAGCGAAATCGACCATCAAGTTGGCTGATGTGCAATGACGTCTGTGCTGACCTGTTTTCGTATTTTTCCCATATCTGCTTATCCACATCAGCAAATGAGCTGATTCCAATGGCTATGGATCCGTAAGTGATACGGGAACCGTTTTATAGAAGACCATATGATCAGATCAGGCCTCTAATATTGACGAAATCGACCATCAAGTTGGCTGATGTGCAATGACGTCTGTGCTGACATGTTTTCGTATTTTGCCCATATCTGCTTATCCACATCAGCAAATGAGCTGATTCCAACGGCTATGGATCCGCAACTGATAGGGGAACCTTTTTCTAGAAGACCATGTGATCAGATCAGGCCTCCAACATTGACGAAATCGACCATCAAGTTGGCTGATCAAAATTGTCATACAATATGACGAAAATTGTTAGAAAAATTCACCCACCTATTATACCTACCTTTGAAATTTGTAAAGCTTGTCTCTTGTCATTTAGCCTTCCAAAATGTGTATAAATAGAGGGCCTTGGATGATTGTAGAGGATCATATTGTAGATAGATAGGATATTAGCCATTGTAATAAAATTCTCTAAGTTTTCTTCTTCTTTCTTTTCTCTAGTTTTCTTTTTCTTTAGAAAGAGCAAGAGGTTGGATAATTAATATTCTTCTTCTTCTTCTTTCTTTCTTTTATTTTCTTCTTAGATTCTATTTAATTTTATGTTTATAATGCCTATGCTAGGCTAAACTTCTATTTGGTTAAGGGTGATTTCAAAGCCCTAGACATGTTTTGTGATTGATTTTCAGATTCTATCTATCATTAATTCTCTATCAAAGTTGCTTATGTTCTTCTACAAGAATTGTTCATGATGTTGTCTAGATTTATTCAGGTGTACAACTAGATAGATCTTGATAATTATCTATTGCTAGTTTAGGAGTCTTGATCCGTGTAATTGTCTTGATCTCCTATTCATAAGTGGCAATTTGTGATTAATGATTATGGTCAAGTTTTCAATAATTGCAAAGTGGAACATAACCTAAGTTGAACAATCCGAGCTTATGTGTTTGTTGCTTAGATCAACCTATCTTTCTCATCATAAAGCTGCCATTAAATTGAATTTAGAGAGCTTATTCTAGGTTGTTTAATGGTTAGAGATTAAATAGAGAGCTTGTTCTATTTAACGACAAACTAAGGAAAGATTGGGGTAACAGAGCTTGTTGTTATCTACGGTTGTTAACTTTGATAGTTGGTTGATATTGATAGATCTGAAATTGATTCTTAATGATGTCTAGTGGTGGAGAATGAAACCTTAACCATATTTTTCATATTTGATTCTTCTTACTTATTTGTTTTCTTACTTTTAGTTTGCTTATTTTTTATATTTATTTTTATTGGCTGGTTATACCGCCTAATTTGTATATTAACTTTGTTTTATTTTTATTGGCTGGTTATACCGCCTAATTTAGTATATATATTTTTATTGGCTGGTTATACCGCCTAATTTAGTATATATATTTTTATTGGCTGGTTATACCGCCTTGCATCTTATTCTTATTATTTACTTTAGTTTAAATCTGGCTTCAAAAACCCCTTTTCTTTTATTGTTCTTGAATTTAAGTTTTAAACTATTAACTTATAAACTAAAACCCAATCCCTGAGGACTCGACCCTTGCTAACTACTATACTTACAATTTATCTTTTTAGTGCAAGGTTAAATAAGATACACTCTTTTGGGTGCATCAAATTTTTGGCGCCGTTGCCGGGGATTGTTTTCTTTAGTTTATTTGTTACTTGGTTTATTCTTATTTTCAGTTCTAATGAGTTTTGTTTTCTTGTACATACGGGTTTTTCTTATCAAATTTTGAAAAAAAAAATAAAAAAAAAAAATAAAAAAAAAACGATGGAATTGAGCAATCTAACACTTGAAGAGTTGGTGGCATACATGAACATAGAGAATCAACAAGCCAATCTCACCTTCCCAGTTCAACAATTTGCCATGGGAGGATGTCAAGGCCATCAAGTGTTCCAAGACCAACTGCATGATCATTACTCAAACACTTACCATGAGGGATGGTGGGATCATACTAATTATGGCTACTCAAAAAATTTCCAAGAAGTAGATCCTTATGCCAGTTACACTCATCCATCTATCTTCAATCAATCATGGTCTCAAGAATCAGATCTTTTTCAGCCATCACATATGACTCAAAACTCAGGTACTTCTTTAGAAGATCTTGTCTATTCTCTTGTTACTAATACTTTGCAATTTCAACAGGAAACAAGGGCAAGCATCCAGAGTTTGGAAAAGCAAATGAGCCAATTGGCTAGTAGTATGGTGGGATGGGTAGCACAAAGATCTGAAGAACTCCCTGCCCAAACGATGATTAACCCAAAGGAGAATGCTACTATTGTGACCTTCAGGAATGAGGAACAAGATGAGGATGAGACAAAATTAGAGATGGATTCTATTCTTGAGGATAATAAAGCCAAAGATCCAAATAAGAGTATTTCGACACCGGAGGTAACGTTTAAGATTCCAATTTTTGCTAATGTTTCTTCTCCACCTTTTCCTAGTAGATTCGCAAAGTTCAAGGAGGAGGAACATGAACAAGACATCCTGGAAACCTTAAACAGTTTATTTGTGGATGCCATTCAACAAGTACCAAAAGATGCACCATTCCTCGATAAGATATGCACCACCAAGGATGATGGAATAATACTTGTAATGGAGAATGCATCCACTGTTGTGCAAAGAAAGCTTCCTTTCAAACGCATAAATTTGGGAAATTTCATGTATGAGCCTAACAAGCCTAAAAAGCCAAGAAGGGGTGTTGGTTAGATTCAAAACACTAACTCAAGTGTTAATTGGGAAGGCAGCCCAATTAAAGATGAAATTGCCAACCTTCCATATTCAGATTTGCTTTCTCTTTCTCTTTCTCTTTCTTTTCCTTTTTCTTTTATTATTTTTATTGTTTTTATTTTATTTCTTATGTTTCTTTGTTAATTGTGTTTACTGCTTTTAAGTTCATTTAGGCTGCATAAGTTTCTTTTGTTTAATAGTTCTTTTCTCTTACATATAATTCTTGCATTGGGGGATAATAGCATTACATTAATGACAATGTAAGAATTATGTGTGGGGGGAAGAATTTAGGATTTTATTTAGAGTGTTTTGTTTTTGAGTCTTTTTATGTTGTTTTTCTTTCTGATCCTGGTTTTGAAAATAACTAGATGTAAATATAATTTTTAATTTTTTACCCTGGTTAAATGGCGGATAACGGTACTCCGTGATTATTTAAATCAGTTCCATCAGCTACCCACAAAACTGATATTGTATATAAATTTCTCTTCCAATTTCTCTTTCATTTTTTTTCATTTTTTTCAGGATGGATGATATTCTCACAAGATTGCAGAAACGATTTCCTCCTTTTCCTCGAAATATTTTACTGAAGCTTTACCAAGTTCGATTTGAAAGATTAAGAATGCTTATGCACAAAGGGATTCCTGGAGACATACGTTGGATAATTGAAGCCAAGGTACGTGAAGATGAATATCTTCCTGTTTTGCATTTACCAGGTACAGGTAGAAGCACTTTTGCAAAGAAGCGACGAGCAAAGCGCATGAGTTCAAATTGCCACAAATGTGCACGATGGACGTGTAACGGTAAATATCATTCTATTGGGATTCCGTCCTCTAATCGAGATGATAAAATTGAATTCATTAAGGATGGGCTGAGTAAGGAGAATTTGGGTAATATCCAACTTTCTCTTGAGACGCATCCTAGTGGAGACGTACAAAGAGAAATTCTTGATTTATGGCCGCAATTCCAAAGGGAATGGCAACATCTTGGGAATCTGATGTTAAAAGACCCTGTTTGCCAGCTTGTAAGAAAACTGGATGGGAAGCATATCCTCGACTCATAGAAGGCGTTTAAGCCGTTTCTGGACGTAAAACCAGAGGAAGATGTGAGCCACAATCACAACTACAATAAATGACTTCTCAGTTTTTGGTTTGATTTGCAATAACTTTATTTTGGTTTGATTTACGTGTTGTTCGATTTGTGTAATTATTCTCATTTTTTTTATTTGTCTTTTACGGTTGATTTTTTCTTCTCTTTTTGATTTTCTTCCTGAAATCACACAAAAATCTTTTGTTAGGTTAATATTTTCTTCTGACAGGTCAGATACACTTTCGGCGACATTATTACTCTTGTCTGATTCACTACTCAGTCCTTTATATATTACACCATGTACTCATTCTCTTTCAGGCACTCGAAGAAAAAAAAATGGAAAGTACTTCGTCCCAGCGCATTAAAAAAATTTGTGTCTTTGGAGGTGCTTATCCAGGGAAAAATAACATATTCGCTGATGAAGCCATAAGAGTTGGAGTAATACTTGCCCAACAAAAGATCCACTTGATTTATGGAGGCGGTAGTACGGGTTTAATGGGAGCAGTCGCTACAGCAGCACACGCCGGAGGAAGTCCAGTTCTAGGAATCGTGCCAAAACTATTCACAAGTTTTTGTGGACCTACCGTGGGTAAGGAAATACAAGTCTGGAGTATCCCTGAACGGATAACAATCATGTACCATTCTGCCGATGCATTCATTGCTTTACCAGGAGGTCTGGGTACATTGGAATAAATAGCTTGCGTGGCTTCTTGGTCATCTTTGGTCACAAATAAGAAACCCATTGGTTTGCTTAATATTAATGGTTATTTTAGTAATTTGCTTTCATATTTAGATAATGCTGTGGATAATGGATTCATGTTTTCAGAGGCAAGGAGAACCATAATTTCTGCTACAACCATTGAAGATTTACTCAAAAAGCTCCAAGCTTATGAGTATTTATCTGCTACGGTTGTTTCGCAAACGCTCGGAAAAAGAAAAAGAGATATGGACGAGCAAGGAGTGGATTGCACTTTGTCTTTGTGACATTATCTAACATTTTGTTTGTTGTGTCTCAGTTATAATAAGTGGTTAGCAACCTCTGCAGGTAATATGTCCCTTACCCCCTACTAAAAAAAAAAAAATAAAATTTGTTGTGTTTTAAGACATTTAGAAGTATTCATTCTGAACAAGGTCTGAGTAAGGGAGACTTGAGACATACCTTGTCAGTTTGATTTAATCTTTTAAAAAAAAAAAAAATTGTGTTTTAAGCCATTTAGAAGTATTCATTCTGAACAAGGTCTGAGTAAGGGAGACTTGAGACATACCTTGTCAGTTTGATTTTAATCTTTTTATGTTTACTTGTTAATTTTTGTTTAGTATTTTAGGATTATTTAGGTTGCATGGGTTTGTTTTGTTTTGAGTCTTAGTTGTTCCTATTCTTATGTTATTAGTTCTTTTCTCTTACACATGATTCTTTCATTTGGGTTAATAGACTTACATTGAGGACAATGTAAGAATTAAGTGTGGGGGGAATGATTTAGGATTTCTTTTATTTTTGTCTACTATTTTTTTTTATGAGTCTTTATTATTATTATTATTATTTTTTAGTGTGTTTTAGTTCCTTTTTAATACAATGATGAGATATGAATTGCATAAGTCTAAAACAGATTTATTAGTGAGAAGATTTTCATGAGAATTGAGCTTGATGTCACCCTTTTTATGAGCCAATGTTAATATGATATGTTGATTGAGAAAGAAGCATGTTTAGACTTAATCTGACTTGTATAATCATCCTTGTGAGTTTTTGAGCCTATATGATTGATGCATTATACAAATCAATCTAATTTCTTTCTTGAGTGCTCTTATGATTACATGATTCTCTAGAACTTGCTTTAAACCGTTTGAGACTATATTGATACATGTGACAACATGAATATGATAGAGGCATTAGGATTATAACCAGAGCCAAACAGCCATCCATTATTAATGTTCTAAGAGAACATCCCCACTAGTGAGCCAATTTGAGCCTACATTAAATATGATGTTTTATTGGTAACCACAACTTACACCTAGCCTAAATATACTTATATCCTTACCCTTGTTCTAAAGATGGATTATATATTTTGAGACATATTGCAAAAAAAAAAACAAGTGATATTTTTAGTTAAAAATTTGGGTTAGAAACAAGAAATAAGTGTGGGGGGAAAAGAAAAGAAAAGTCAAGAGAAAAAGAAATGGAATACGGGCAAATAAATTCCTATGTAAAAAAAATATATATATATATATGAATCATCTCTTGAATTTGTGGAAAAAGAAAAAGATGTTACAAAGTTGTTTAGAATGAAGAAAAGGCCTAACGTGAATATCCGGCCTAGGTGACTATGTACTTGTAAAGAGTTTTGAGAAGTTTCTTTGTATGATCTTTTTATGTCTCTAAACTTTATGAACTCTTTGGAACCTTTGTGATATCTTTATCCTTTTGTTCTTCAACCACATTACAAACCCCTTGGCCCCATTACAACCTTGATTAAAAACCTCTTGATTCATGAAGTTGTATGATCTAAATAGTGGAGAATAGGTGGACAAGCAAGAATATGGTAGAACTGTTTTCATGAGATTGATTGAGTGTAAACACTTCACCACTACTTTAAAGAGTGAAAATCATGAGGCTATCCCATGTGAGAACTTGAGATTAAATTTGAACATGCACTATTTTGATTAAGATATGTTATGCTAATATTGGCTTAACTCAAAAAATTTACATTCAAGCATGATTTTTTGTGAAATTTTTTAAGCTATTGATTAGTTTATAAGACTTGTTCAAATATTGTCTCTAATTTGTATTGAAAGGATTAGGAGTAAATATTTTTAGTATATGTAGTTTATTTATATGAAGTTTATTTATATTTTAATTTTTCAATGTTTGTGGGTATCGTTCTAGTAAACCCTCACGAGACTAAACTCGTCCACTAGGGACACCTAGGGGTTTAAAGGCTTGTGTCACATGCTAAGTGCCACCGTGATTTCCTACGAAAGTGGATTAGATTAGATTTTCTTATTTTATTTTTATTGAGTCGTTGCTAGGGACTAGCAACAATCTAAGTGTGGGGGTGTGATAACTCGTATAATTATATAGTTTTTAGTTATGTTTTATTATTGTTTTGTGTCAAATACGAGTTATTATTGTTTAGTCTAATTGTGTTTATGATCTTTTATATTTTTATGTAATTTGGTGTTTTTCACAAGTTTCTTTGAGTGATTTCAGATTACTAGAATTAAGGGCAAATCCAGTTCAGTTCCAGTTCCGACACATTTTTCCATATCAGCTATATCTGGAGTTTCACTGAAGCAATAAGGCTGAAATTTGTAGCCGTGCAAAGCTAAGAGGCATATCTATCTTTTTCATGTTTTATACTTCTTGAAACGGAGTCGTTTTCCCTAGCGAAATCGACCATCACGTTGGCTGATGTGCAATGACGTCTGTGCTGACCTGTTTTCGTATTTTGCCCATATCTGCTTATCCACATCAGCAAATGAGCTGATTCCAATGGCTATGGATCCGTAAGTGATACGGGAACCTTTGTCTAGAAGACCATATGATCAGATCAGGCCTCTAATATTGACGAAATCGACCATCAAGTTGGCTGATGTGCAATGACGTCTGTGCTGACATGTTTTCGTATTTTGCCCATATCTGCTTATCCACATCAGCAAATGAGCTGATTCCAACGGCTATGGATCCGTAACTGATAGGGGAACCTTTTTCTAGAAGACCATGTGATCAGATCAGGCCTCCAACATTGACGAAATCGACCATCAAGTTGGCTGATCAAAATTGTCATACAATATGACGAAAATTGTTAGAAAAATTCACCCACCTATTATACCTACCTTTGAAATTTGTAAAGCTTGTCTCTTGTCATTTAGCCTTCCAAAATGTGTATAAATAGAGGGCCTTGGATGATTGTAGAGGATCATATTGTAGATAGATAGGATATTAGCCATTGTAATAAAATTCTCTAAGTTTTCTTCTTCTTTCTTTTCTCTAGTTTTCTTTTTCTTTAGAAAGAGCAAGAGGTTGGATAATTAATATTCTTCTTCTTCTTCTTTCTTTCTTTTATTTTCTTCTTAGATTCTATTTAATTTTATGTTTATAATGCCTATGCTAGGCTAAACTTCTATTTGGTTAAGGGTGATTTCAAAGCCCTAGACATGTTTTGTGATTGATTTTCAGATTCTATCTATCATTAATTCTCTATCAAAGTTGCTTATGTTCTTCTACAAGAATTGTTCATGATGTTGTCTAGATTTATTTAGGTGTACAACTAGATAGATCTTGATAATTATCTATTGCTAGTTTAGGAGTCTTGATCCGTGTAATTGTCTTGATCTCCTATTCATAAGTGGCAATTTGTGATTCATGATTATGGTCAAGTTTTCAATAATTGCAAAGTGGAACATAACCTAAGTTGAACAATCCGAGCTTATGTGTTTGTTGCTTAGATCAACCTATCTTTCTCATCATAAAGCTGCCATTAAATTGAATTTAGAGAGCTTATTCTAGGTTGTTTAATGGTTAGAGATTAAATAGAGAGCTTGTTCTATTTAACGACAAACTAAGGAAAGATTGGGGTAACAGAGCTTGTTGTTATCTACGGTTGTTAACTTTGATAGTTGGTTGATATTGATAGATCTGAAATTGATTCTTAATGATGTCTAGTGGTGGAGAATGAAACCTTAACCATATTTTTCATATTTGATTCTTCTTACTTATTTGTTTTCTTACTTTTAGTTTGCTTATTTTTTATATTTATTTTTATTGGCTGGTTATACCGCCTAATTTGTATATTAACTTTGTTTTATTTTTATTGGCTGGTTATACCGCCTAATTTAGTATATATATTTTTATTGGCTGGTTATACCGCCTAATTTAGTATATATATTTTTATTGGCTGGTTATACCGCCTTGCATCTTATTCTTATTATTTACTTTAGTTTAAATCTGGCTTCAAAAACCCCTTTTCTTTTATTGTTCTTGAATTTAAGTTTTAAACTATTAACTTATAAACTAAAACCCAATCCCTGAGGACTCGACCCTTGCTAACTACTATACTTACAATTTATCTTTTTAGTGCAAGGTTAAATAAGATACACTCTTTTGGGTGCATCACTACTAATGTTCCTTCTCCACTTTTTCCTAGCATATTTGCAAAGTCCAAGAAGGAGGAACATGAACAACAATTTTTGGAAACCTTAAACAGCTTGCTTGTGGATGCCATTAGACAAGTACCAAGATATGCACAATTCCTTAAAGAGCTATACCCCACCAAGAATGATGAAATAATACGTGTGGGGGAGAATGCGTTGGCTGTTTTGCAAAGAAAACTTCCTCTAAAACGCAAAAATCCGAGAAGTTTCATGTCTAAGCCAAAAGATCCTAAAAAGCCAAGAAGGGGAATTGGCTAGACTGGAAACAATCAATCAAGTGCTAATTGGGGGAGGCAGCCTAATTAGTGAAAGCATTGCCAAACTGCCATCCTCAGATTTGCTCTCTTTTTCTTTATCTTTTTCTTATGTTTCTTTGTTAATTGTGTTTAGTGTTTTTAAGTTCATTTAGGCTGCATAAGTTTATTTTGTTTAATAGTTCTTTTCACTTACACATGATTCTTTCATTTGGGTTAATAGCATTACATTAATGACAATGTAAAAATTATGTGTGGGGGGAAGAATTTAGGATTTTATTTAGAGTGTTTTGTTTTTGAGTCTTCTTATGCTGTTTTTCTTTCTGATCCTTGTTTTGAAAATAACTAGATGTAAATATAATTTTTATTTTTTTACCCCGGTTAAATTGTGGATAACGGCACTCCGTGATTATTTAAATCGGTTCCATCAGCTACCCACAAAACTGATATTGTATATAAATTTCTCTTTCAATTTCTCTTTCATTTTTTTTTTCAGGATGGATGATATTCTCACAAGATTGCAGAAACGATTTCCTCCTTTTCCTCGAAATATTTTATTGAAGCTTTACCAAGTTCGATTTGAAAGATTAAGAATGCTTGTGCACAAAGGGATTCCTGAAGACATACGTTGGATAATTGAAGCCAAGGTACGTGAAGATGAATATCTTCCTGTTTTGCATTTACCAGGTACAGGTAGAAGCACTTTTGCAAAGAAGCGACGAGCAAAGTGCATGAGTTCAAATTGCCACAAATGTGCACGATGGACGTGTAACGGTAAATGTCGTTCAATTGGGATTCCGTCCTCTAATCAAGATGATAAAATTGAATTCATTAAGGATGGACTGAGTAAGGAGAATTTGGGTAATATCCAACTTTCTCTTGAGACGCATCCTAGTGGAGACGTACAAAGAGAAATTCTTGATTTATGGCCGCAATTCCAAAGGGAATGGCAACATCTTGGGAATCTGATGTTAAAAGACCCTGTTTGCCAGCTTGTAAGAAAACTGGATGGGAAGCATATCCTCGACTCATAGAAGGCGTTTAAGCCGTTTCTGGACGTAAAACCAGAGGAAGATGTGAGCCACAATCACAACTACAATAAATGACTTCTCAGCTTTTGGTTTGATTTGCAATAACTTTATTTCGGTTTAATTTACGTGTTATTCGATTTGTGTAATTATTCTCATTTTTTTATTTGTCTTTTACGGTTGATTTTTCTTCTCTTTTTGATTTTCTTCCTGAAATCACGCAAAAATCTTTTGTTAGGTTAACATTTTCTTCTGACAGGTCAAATACACTTTCGGCGACATTATTACTCTTGACTTTTACGGTTGATTTTTCTTCTCTTTTTGATTTTCTTCCTGAAATCACGCAAAAATATTTTGTTAGGTTAACATTTTCTTCTGACAGGTCAGATACACTTTCGGCGACATTATTACTCTTGTCTGATTCACTACTCAGTCCTCTATATTTTACACCATGTACTCATTCTCTTTCAGGCACTCGAAAAAAAAAAATGGAAAGTACTTCGTCCCAACGCATTAAAAAAATTTGTTTCTTTGGAGGTGCTTATCCAGGGAAAAATAACATATTCGCTGATGAAGCCATAAGAGTTGGAGTAATACTTGCCCAACAAAAGATCCAGTTGATTTATGGAGGCGGTAGTACGGGTTTAATGGGAGCAGTCGCTACAGCAGCACACGCCGGAGGAAGTCCAGTTCTAGGAGTCGTGCCAAAACTATTCACAGATTTTTGTGGACCTACCGTGGGTAAGGAAATACAAGTCTGGAGTATCCCTGAACGGATAACAATCATGTACCATTCTGCCGATGCATTCATTGCTTTACCAGGAGGTCTGGGTACATTGGAAGAAATAGCTTGCGTGGCTTCTTGGTCATCTTTGGTCACAAATAAGAAACCCATTGGTTTGCTTAATATTAATGGTTATTTTAATAATTTGCTTTCATATTTAGATAATGCTGTGGATAATGGATTCATGTTTTCAGAGGCAAGGAGAACCATAATTTCTGCTACAACCATTGAAGATTTACTCAAAAAGCTCCAAGCTTATGAGTGTTTATCTGCTACGGTTGTTTCGCAAACGCTCGGAAAAAGAAAAAGAGATATGGACGAGCAAGGAGTGGATTGCACTTTGTCTTTGTGACATTATCTAACATTTTGTTTGTTGTGTCTCAGTTATAATAAGTGGTTAGCAACCTCTATAGGTAATATCTCCTAAATTTTACCTTCAAAAAAAAAAAAAAAAAAAAAAAGAAATTTGTGTTTTAAGCCATTTAAAAGTATTCATTCTGAACAAGGTTTTGTTTTGTTTTGAGTCTTAGTTGTTCCTATTCTTATGTTATTAGTTCTTTTCTCTTACACATGATTCTTTCATTTGAGTTAATAGACTTACATTGAGGACAATGTAAGAATTAAGTGTGGGGGGAATGATTTAGGATTTCTTTTATTTTTGTCTACTATTTTTTTTTATGAGTCTTTATTATTATTATTATTTTTTTTTTGTGAGTTTTAGTTCCTTTTTAATACAATGATGAGATATGAATTGCATAAGTCTAAAACAGATTTATTAGTGAGAAGATTTTCATGAGAATTGAGCTTGATGTCAACCTTTTTATGAGCCAATGTTAATATGATATGTTGATTGAGAAAGAAGCATGTTTAGACTTAATCTGACTTGTATAATCATCTTTGTGAGTTTTTGAGCCTATAATGATTGATGCATTATACAAATCAATCTAATTTCTTTCTTGAGTGCTCTTATGATTACATGATTCTCTAGAACTTGCTTTAAACCGTTTGAGACTATATTGATACATGTGACAACATGAATATGATAGAGGCATTAGGATTATAACCAGAGCCAAACAGCCATCCATTATTAATGTTCCAAGAGAACACACCCTTAGTGAACCAATTTGAGCCTACATTGAATAAGCTATCTCTTTGGTAACCATAACTTGTCCCTAACCTAAATATACTTATATCTTTGCCTTTGTTCCAAAGATGAATTAGCATGTTTTGAGACAAGTTGCAAAGACAAGGAAGATTTATTGAAAATTTGGGTTAGAAACAAGAAATAAGTGTGGGGGGAAAAGAAAGAAAAAAGTCAAGAGAAAAAGAAAGGGATCATTGTCAAATACATTCCCATGTGAAAAAAAAAATTGAATAATCTCTTGAACTTCTAGTTAAAGAATAGAAAAATATGTTCGAAAGTTGGTTAGAATGAAGTAAAGGCTCAACATGAAATATTCAGCCTATGTGATTATGTACTTCTAAAGAATATTGAGAAAGTTTTATTTGCAAAATCTTATTTTGTCTCTAAATTCTATGAAGTCTTTGGAATGTTTGTGATATCTTTTTCTTTTTATTCTTTAACCACATTATTACCTCTTGGTCCCATTACAACCTTGATTAAAGACCTCTTGATTTATGAAGTTGCATGATCTTTTAGTGGAGAATAGGTTGACAAGCAAGCATATGGTAGAACTATTTTCATGAGATTGATTGAGTGTAAACACTTTACCACTACTTTAAAGAGTGAAAATCATGAGAGTATCCCATGTGAGAAGTTGAGATTAAGTTTGAATGTGCACTATTTTGATTGAAATATGTTATGTTAATATTGGCTTAACTCAAACAATTTACATTCAAGCATGATTTTTTGTGAAATTCTTTAAGCTATTGATTAGTTTATAAGACTTGTTCAAAGATTGTCTCTAATTTATATTGAAAGGAATAGGAGTAAATATTTTTACTATATGTAGTTTATTTATATTTTAGTTTTTCAATGTTTGTGGGTATCGTTCTAGTAAACCCTCACGAGACTAAACTCGTCCACTAGGGACACCTAGGGGTTTAAAGGCTTGTGTCACATGCTAAGTGCCACCGTGATTTCCTACGAAAGTGGATTAGATTAGATTTTCTTATTTTATTTTTATTGAGTCGTTGCTAGGGACTAGCAACAATCTAAGTGTGGGGGTGTGATAACTCGTATAATTATATAGTTTTTAGTTATGTTTTATTATTGTTTTGTGTCAAATACGAGTTATTATTGTTTAGTCTAATTGTGTTTATGATCTTTTATATTTTTATGTAATTTGGTGTTTTTCACAAGTTTCTTTGAGTGATTTCAGATTACTAGAATTAAGGGCAAATCCAGTTCAGTTCCAGTTCCGACACCTTTTGCCATATCAGCTATATCTCGAGTTTCACTGAAGCAATAAGGCTGACATATTAACCGTGCAAAGTTAAGAGGCATATCTATCTTTTTCATGTTTTACACTTCTTCAAACGGAGTCGTTTTCCCTAGCGAAATCGACCATCAAGTTGGCTGATGTGCAATGACGTCTGTGCTGACCTGTTTTCGTATTTTGCCCATATCTTCTTATCCACATCAGCAAATGAGCTGATTCCAACGTCTATGGATCAGTAACTGATAGGGGAACATTTTTATAGAAGACCATGTGATCAGATCAGGCCTCCAAAATTGACAAAATCGATCATCAAGTTGGCTGATAAAAATTGTCATACAATATGACGAAAATTGTTAGAAAAATGCACCCACCTATTATACCTACCTTTGAAATTTGTAAAGCTTGTCTCTTGTCATTTAGCCCTCCAAAATGTGTATAAATAGAGGGCCTTGGATGATTGTAGAGGATCATATTGTACATTGGTAGGATATTAGCCATTGTAATAAAATTCTCTAAGTTTTCTTCTTCTTTCTTTTCTCTACTTTTCTTTTTCTTTATTTTCTTCTTCTTCTTTCTTTCTTTTATTTCCTTCTTAGATTCTCTTTAATTTTATGTTTATGTTTACAATGCCTATGCTAGGCTAAACTTCTATTTGGTTAAGGGTGATTTCAAAGCCCTAGACATGTTTTGTGATTGATTTTTAGATTCTATCTATCATTAATTTTCTATTAAAGTTGCTTATGTTCTTCTACAAGAATTGTTCATGATGTTGTCTTGATTTATTTAGGTGTACAACTAGATAGATCTTGATAATTATCTATTGCTAGTTTAGGAATCTTGATCCGTGTAATTGTCTTGATTTCCTATTCATAAGTGGCAATTTGTGATTAATGATTATGGTCAAGTTTTCAATAATTGCAAAGTGGAACATAACCTAAGTTGAACAATCCGAGCTTATGTGTTTGTTGCTTAGATCAACCTATCTTTCTCATCATAAAGCTGCCATTAAATTGAATTTAGAGAGCTTATTCTAGGTTGTTTAATGGTTAGAGATTAAATAGAGAGCTTGTTCTATTTAACGATAAACTAAGGAAAGATTGGGATAACAGAGCTTGTTGTTATCTACGGTTGTTAACTTTGATAGTTGGTTGATATTGATAGATCTGAAATTGATTCTTAATGATGTCTAGTGGTGGAGAATGAAACCTTAACCATATTTTTCATATTTGATTCTTCTTACTTACTTATTTTCTTACTTTTCTAGTTTGCTTATTTTTAAAAGTATATTTATTTTTATTGACTGGTTATACCGCCTAATTTGTATATTAACTTTGTTTTTTTTTTATTGGCTGGTTATACCGCCTAATTTAGTATATATATTTTTATTGGCTGGTTATACCGCCTAATTTAGTATATATATTTTTATTGGCTGGTTATACCGCCTTGCATCTTATTCTTATTATTTACTTTAGTTTAAATCTGGCTTTAAAAACCCCTTTTCTTTTATTGTTTTCTTTGAACGTAAGTTATAAACTAATAACTCATAGATTAAAACCCAATCCCTGAGGACTCGACCCTTGCTAATCATTATACTTACAATTGATCTTTTTAGTGCAAGGTTAAATAAGATACACTCTTTTGGGTGCATCAACAACATAATATCAAAAATATAAATAAAAAATAATAACAACATCATAGAAATTATCATAGCAAAAATCACATATTATATAAAATGCATGAATATGAAAAATGCAATGCATGAAAGTGTATTTTTTTTCCTTTAATTAAGGAAATCCATATATCTAAAAAGATATCCGGCTACCTTAGAAAAATATACCAAATTAAATTTTCTAAAATCAAAATACTTTGTGATTTGTTTGAAAACAATTTTGAAAGACTTAGATTAAAAATAAAAACTTAGCTAAACCCTTTTTAAATGGCCTTAATTTCCTAAATTTAAAATCCCGGACTTGACCACCCTTAACCCGAGATTTAAAAAATCATTTTTAGAGCTTAAAAAAACTTAAAAACTACCATAAGATAGTAGCTAAACTTCCTAATCAGCCTCCTCTAAGTAACTTAACCAAAACAGAAAAATGATTTTCCTTCAAATTCAATTCTGCCTCTACTGTCCAGTTTTAAAGCACGATGTTTTACCCTATTTTTAAAATTAAAAAAATCTAAAAAAATACTGGAGACTTAGGACATGCAAAAATACACGGGAAAAAATTGGCTTAATTTTCTGATTAAAGCTGTCTGCCCAAAAAAATCGGTAAAGTACAAGTACTGGGTGAAAAATCTGTTTTGCCAAAACACATTTTTTTGCCTTTGATAAAATCATTTAAAAATCAAAGTAAAATGTTAGAGACTCTCCTAAAGACTCAAAAATAGAAGCTAACACTTTTGAAAAGTTAGACAAAAATTGGCTAAGTAAAAAAAATCACAAAGGTAGAATAATCAATTTGACAACTCTTTAATTTTCCATAAGTATGCTCAAAATAAGCATGACTTTAAACCATTGATTGGTCTAAGTCATAAATCATGTGGCAATGACATGAAATGCATGAAAGTACAGCAAATATAATGTATGAAATGCATGATTTAAAACCTAAATGACATGGAAAATGCATGGCATCAATAAAATGACCTAGACCTAACATGAACTTGCATGGCATTTAATGTAATCTAGGTCTAAAATGCATGAAATGCATGATAATGCAAGCACTACCTAAAGCTAAAAGATGCATGGAAAATACACAAACATATAACATGTTCAAACTAAATACATAACAACATATCAAGGGAATGAAAGCCTATCAACTAGCATAACAAAAATGCACACACAAAGCTTAAAAGAGGGGGGAAGCCGAATGGCAAAGGAAATTGGCATTTTCACAAACACTACAATAACATGCATAGCTAAAGAATAGTATTCAAATCATGCAAATATAAAGGCATGAAAACCAATAAGCATTTTCACAAACACATGGATTAACAAAATGTAAAACATAAACAAACTTAAACATTTTGAAAACAGAAAATCAAACATGCAAGACAAGTAAAATAAACATGATAACAAGATAATAGACTCAAAAATGAAAACAAGCAAGCAACTAAATCCAAACAAGCTTCATGTTTATGTATTTGAAGAAGATTTAAAGCATCAAAACTTGTTAAATATCACTAATGACATGAAATAAAGAACAAACAGCAACTACACTAAAACAGCAAGCCATTCGGCCACCCCTCTAAATCATGAAAAAAAATTTCTTAAAGCTTTTTCCAAGAAAGTATAAAGAAGAACTTGAAGAAGAAAATTAAAAATACTTATTTTAAAAAGAAAAATCAAAAGAAACTCACCAAAATAGCAATCAAAACAGCAAATCAAGAATAGAAAATCAAGGAAAGTGCAAGAGTATGATGCTTAAAGCAACCTCTAGAAGCTATATTGCAAGCTTTTTCTCTTCTAACTTTATTTTCTTTTCTAAAATTTTCTTTTTGCCTTTCAAAAATAGAGAGAAAATCAGCCAAACAAGAGTGTGAATAGAGTGAAAATGAAAGAGAGAGCCCCCCTTGTAGTGGCCGGTTGGCCCTTGGAAGAACCTAGGAGGTTCTAGAATTTTTTTCAACAAATTTCAGCCAATGGCCTTCAATCCAAGATGCCTTCTATGTAGGATTCTCACGCTTACATTAGAATCATTAGCCCTTGAATTATGATGTCTTAAAGATGTCATAAATATATTCTCTCTCCAACCATTGGTCATGTGTTGTAAATTCAAAGGCTTGATTACAAAAATAACTACCTTCCTCTTCATTGTTGGCCTTTCGATCAAAAGTCAGAAAATATCTGCCCACCATTGGCCCTTGGCCGGCTGCTTCATCTTCCAGCCCATGCTTCATTTTTTTAAAAGGCAAGAAAAGACCTTTTCGGTTTCTTGGGTAAAATGACCTTCCCCCCCCGAACATAAATAAATAGCAAACGGACTCCAAATTCAAATTTCCTTTTCTCAATACTTCCAAAATAATAACAAATTGAATTTTGGAGGTTTTCAAAATTTTTCGAGCCCATTTGCTATTTATTTGGATTTTTTTCTTCCAAAATTGCCCTTTTGTGCTCCAAAACTTTAGCATTTTTATACGAGCTCCAAATCTATATTTTTCTTCACCAATCTCTTAAAAATAATTTAAAAGTATGATCTGAAATTTTTTATAATTTTTGGAACTCATTTGGTATATTTTTGGGATTTATCTGCTTGAATTACTGCATTGTGGGCCCGAGATTTGGCCATTTTGCAAACGAACTCTGAATCTGGATTTTCTTTGGCCAATATCTTCCAAATATTTAAGAACAAGATCTACAAATGTTCAGAATTTTTGGAGCTCATTTACTATTTTTCGGGATTTATCTTCTTGAATTTCTATATAGGGGACCCGAGATTTGGCCATTTTGCAAACGAACTCCGAATCCTGATTTTCTTTCGCCAATCTCTTCAAAATGATTTAAGAATGAGATCTGCAAATTTTCAGAATTTTTGGAGTTCATTTGCTATTTTTCCCAAATTTTCAAATTTTACCCTTTTGCCTTCGAAACCCGATTTTGCTCAAAACAAGTCCGATTTTCAGATTTTCTTCAAACTGAGCCTTGGGCTATCCTTATTTAATCACTCCTCATCAATTAGGGGATTTAGTCTTACTGAATCGGGTCATTTCTGTAATTCTTCCAAATTTCACCGAAATCCACCAAAAACCCTAATTCTCGGTTTTCTTCCGAATTGACTTTTCTTTTAGTTTTTCTTTCAAATAGCTTCTCCATTACCCGTAGTCAGTGCTTATCTTTCATTTGGAACCTTCAATTTTGACCAATTTGATCGTTTAAGCACTTTTTCCCAAATTTTTGAATTAGGGTTTTCTTTCAACTGAATCTCCGTACCAACTTTTGAACTCCATATCTTTCGATGTAGACCTTGGATTATCAAAATTCTTTTTCCATTTTTCAATTGAACTTCAAATCTTGATTTTGAAAGTGAGTTGACTTTTTTAGTAGTTGACTTTTCGGGATTGACTTTTCGGGTTTGACTTTTTCAAGTATGACTTTTTATGCTCGACTTCTTAGACTAAGTCTCGGAGTACCACCTGCAGGATGAAAAAAGTCTTTTTACATTCTGAAACATCAATTTAGGAAGAAAACATACATGTTTGGTGGTCCGGATAAAATTAGGTGTCTACAGTTTACATAGGTTAAATTTGAACTTTGAAAAATATTAAATTTGCTTAGTGCTTCTGAAGTAAAAGCTGCAAATCTAGAACATGAAATATGTTGATAATCTTTCTGTAATTACCTTGAAGAGGATTGTTAACTGGACTCTTTGCCTTGTTTCACAAAGTTACATCTCAATTATCTTTACATATCATTAAAAAGAAAAAAAAGTTTGTAGAGGATAAAATGCTGGTTCAATAAACTAAGGCCTGGTAGATGACTTAATTTTAACCTAACTTGTCCCCCCCTTGTGATTAATTAAGAGGACCAAATCTCTACAACATATCATGGAATTATATATTTTAATGAAAGATATAGTAATAAATAATAGAAATTATATGATCAACAGCAAGAAAGATACCAACAAAGTACTCATGAAATCCTGCTGAAAACTTCAAAATCATATTTTATTTCAGTGAGGCAATAGTCATATCATCCTATTGGTAAAGTTGGTTATATTTTTTAGATTTCCTTTTACTGTCTGAAAAGAATAACTTGCTTTTTAATAACTTAGTTGTTCTACAGATATATATAGGACCATTTTGGACATCCGTCCAAAATCATAGCTTTCGGTTGTCTGACTTATCTCTAAAGCATAAGAAATATAGAAATTGTTCGAATCGAAATGCAAAATTCCTGAAGTTTGTATTGGTATCTCTGAGGGGAATAAAAAAAAATTTCCTGAAATAAAAATTTAACATATCTAGGCACAACATAGAAATTGGATGACTCTGTTGTTTATCTCATGACATTTAATTATTAGTACTTCTATAATTTTTTGATTGAATAATTATTAGTACTTAAGGTGTTGTTTAATGCCCCATGGATGGTAATTAAGTCACAGTCAGTTCTGTATTTTATTCTTTTAGTTCTGGTTGAATCATATTGGTCCATATTTATTTTAATGAAGATTTGATTTGATGTCCCATGCTTTGAATTTGATCTTATCATCTCATAAGCTACTCAATGATATAATCTACGTATTTATCTATAAAGATGTCTAGTAATGGAAGCGACTTGAGTTTGTTTTGCATGCATAAAGCCTGGTTACTTTTTAGTTGTGTCATATTTAGTTGGAACTGTTTACTAGTTTAAGTTGGCTGTCATTTGATACAAGAACAAGATACAAGAGATTCCGATCATAGCTTTCCAGCCACAAAGACAAGCTTTTCTTACAATAGTTTAGTAATTCTTCTGAACCTTTTGGCTCAAAAAGAAAATTGACATTGATCTGGAAGGAATTATGCACTAGTACTTTTTGCCTTATTTGGTTGACCAACCGTATATGAGAGAAAATACAAAATCTTTTAACTGTTGACCTTGCTAATCTAGTTTTCCAGCTTTTTTGTTTTTATGTAAAACCTTTGTCACATCTTGGAGGCAAACCCATGGAGCATACAAATCATTGAGAATACAATTAAATGCTTCTTAACGTAAAAGTTACATGTGAGGGAAGGTCAGATTTCTCATATTGATTCATTGATTGTCTCTTATGTATGGAAGCCCTTTTAATGCTGTTAGGTCTCCTGTCATATGAGCATACTAATTAAAGTTGTCTTCATTTCTTCAGAGTTGATCAAACTCTGAATTTGAAGGAATATTTCCAATTAATGGAATCTCTCATCTGAGATCAAATTCCTAATAGCTTCTATGCTATGGGATAAATTACAGATACATAAACTCATTAGATCCAATTAATGGAATCTCTCATCTGAGATCAAATTCCCAACAGAACACTATTTATTATTTTAGTCAGGAGACATCAATGCTTATACAATTCAATAGGTGAATATTAAAATTTGTCATTATACTTTATTTTGATTGATATTTACCATTGTACTTTTGGGATTAAATGCAAATTTGTCACTATACTTTAATTCAATATTGAATTTTGTCACTCTACTTCTGTTTGATTGAATTTTGCCATTACATTTTGATTTTTGATTGAATTTTGACACTCAACTTTGATATTGGATGATTTTAAGATAAAATTTAATTAAAAAAATTCTTTCAAATATTTTATTTTAATAATTAGGATTTAATAAATTAATTAATAAAGAATGATAAAAACAAAACTTTAACCATTAGTTTTTATAAAATAAAATTTTGATGTTAATTTTTAGTTTTTAATATTTTTTATAAACTAATTTTATCTTCAAATATTTTAAAATTAAGGTTGAGTGGCAAAATTAAATAAAAAATTAAAGTTTAATGGTAAAATTCAATAAAAAAAAAAGTATAATGACAAATTTGTTCAAATCTCAAAAGTACAATGTCAAATATCAATCAATATAAAGTACGGTGATAAATTTCAATATCCACTTATAGTATGTTGACAAATTTGCCTATTAACCCATTTCTAATTTTCGTAAAGCTACGGAATCTTGTATATGCAGGAAAAACTATTCTTAGGTACATCACAAATTAAGAAAAGGGAAAGAAAAAGATCAAAAAACTGGAATCGATATATGTCAGACCTTAATATCATAGTCCAAACTCCCACTGCAAACCATACAAGTAGTACCAGATTCAGAAGCACCTTCAGTATTAGTATTACCGTCAACTGCTGTCGTCAAGCATTTAACTGGTCTTCTGTGCCCTTCCAAAACTGCCAAACAAGTTATTAAATCGCGGTTGAGAATTTCATTGCGAATGCGGTTGCGGTGTCACGGTTGTAGGTATCACGGGCGTTACGTAATGCGTCGCGGTTGTCACGAACGTGAATTTGATAATGTTTCAAGGAATTTGATAATATCGCGAACATTACGTAATGGGTAAAATGCAATGCAGATATCTTAATTTCCGTTGTTGCGACGGGCACATTTTAGTATTATCCTCTCTTCCAAATCCTAACTGTTTTATCAGTTGATCCACTGCATTCAAATCCTAACTGTTTTATTAGCTGATCCACTGCATTCAAATCCTAACTATTTTATCAGCTGATCTACTGCATATCAAATCCGTTACAACAGCCAAGCACAAGATTGCCTTGGTGTGCCCTCTAAGTGCACCAAACAACGCCATGTGCCTATCACTATCACCCCCGATACTGCTTTCTCTTTACCAAACCAGAATGGCTCGATCGCATGCACCAGAATAAAGTACGGTCCCGTCATTACTAAGGGCTAAAGCTTTAACAGCTGTTTTGTTTTCTCCAGTGTTATGACCAGCAAATGTTTATTTTTTCCTGCATGCTTCTTCCACACCATAATTCTCTTGTCTGCTGAACCTCACTACAGCAATTTTGACTTTTAGTGGTTTTTTTTTCGCGGCGTTTTACTAGAAAACGCCTCTAAATTGCGTGTTTTTTATATCAGCAACGTTTGTTCTCCATAAACGCCGCTGAAAATGAGAACTAGCGGCGTTTAGAGAAAAAAACGCCGCTAAAAAGTTTTATCAGGTGAAACGCATCGTCTTGACAAGTATATTGGCGGCATTTAAATATTATAAACGCCGCTAGATGAAAATCAAATTTCTGTTAGCGGCGATTTGTGTCGAAAACGCCGGCAATATATTCATATAGTGGCATTTTTAAGTGATAAACGCTGCTAAAAATTTAGCGGCGTTTATTGACAAACGCTGCTACTTCCAAATTATAATCCCTCGTCCTCGTCCTCGTCCCCATCCCAAAATCCCATATCTCTCTCTCTCTCCCAAATTCGACAGTCCCCTTCCCCAAATCCCAAATCCCAAATTCGACCACGATATTATATCAAAAACCCAAAACCAAAACCAAATTCGACAGTCTCCATCATCTCTGCTTTCGGTGTCAAAAACCCAAAATCCAGGTTCTTTTCTTTCACTATGCGTTTCCAATATTTTTTTATGTTTTAAAAGCAATGTTTTTAATTATTTTTTTTCTTTGATAGCCGCTAAAGACTTGAAGATATCATTTGGAGTCCGACACTCCCTTTCCCCAAATCAGATCCGTTGTCAAAGGTAAAAACCCTAAGACATATAAATTGGGTTATGATTGAATTTGTTTTTATTTCGTTGATGGGTCTCAGTTTGATGAGTAATAACCTTGTTTATTTCCAATAGTTGCTTACATATATAAATCCTCATAAATGTTGATGAAAGCTGCAAATTGCAACCTTGTTCATCTTGAAAAGCTTAACCTAGAATTCAATAATTTTCAGTTTCTCCGAGATGCCATCAGTGTTGGGCAATCTTTCGAGATTAACATATCTGAACCTTTCTTATTCTTTATTTTCTGGTCAGATACCATTTGCAATTTCAAAGCTTTCCAGGGTTATCTACACTTGATCTGTCCCTCAATTTTGCTGGTCTTAAATCCTTCCGAAGGATTATTGGAACTTAAAAGGCCTGATATGAAGAGCTTACTAGAGAATTTAACCAGCTTAACATACCTTGATCTTTCTTTGGTAGATGTATCTTCTTGGCAAATTTGTCCTCATTAACATCTCTTAGTTGCCATAATTGTAAATTGTTTGGCAAATTCCCAAAAGCTGTGTTCAATCTATCAAATCTTGAGCTCCTTGAGGTTAACAGAAATTAATCAAATTGTGATCTTACTGGTTATTTACCAGAATTTAACTTCAGCAGTCAACTTAAGATAAAGTCAAATAGGATGACAAATTTTTCATTTGAAGTACCTGCCTCTATTTCGATTCTTCATTCCTTGGAATTCTTGGCACTTAGCCATTGCAAATTTGTAGGATTATATTGCCTCATTCACTTGGTAATCTCACCAAGATCACCCATTTAGGCCTTGAAAACAATTCTTTCAGAGCTAATGTACCTTCTTTTTTGTCTAACTTCACAAACCTGAAATTTTAGCACTTGTTCATAATCAATTTCAAGCAATCTAACAAGTTTTCCAGACTTTCTTCGCAACCAAGAAGGAATTCAGATTCTTGACCTTTCCTTCAACCACATTCATGGCACATAGATATACCCAAGTGACTATGGGAAATGAGCAAAAAGACTTTGTTGCTTATAAACCTTTCGCATAACTTTCTAACCAGTTTTGAGGAGCCTCCTTTAGTTCTTCCTTGGACTAATCTAATTCGGCTAAATATCGACGACAACAAGCGCCAAGTTTCACTTCCAATTCTGCCATTGTCTACAGCTGTATATTATATGTTGCTCTAATTCTTCATTATTTTTAAATGTTCTATGTAGTCTATAGTTTAGATTATTAATGCCCTTATTTATTAGCCTCACAAAGAGTATGTTATGCATGCATCTTAAATAGATGTCAGCTTTGTCCTCATTCATCAAAAATAATTATTTTTGAAAATCATTGTTTGTGGATCTTGTCTTTCATTTGTAGCTTAAATGAACTTAAAGTTTAGACGTAAAGCCTTAAACACGAATATGATGTTTAATCTAATATGTATTATTTTATAATTTAGACTTACGTTCGACATGGATAAGAATTGGATGCAAAAGTCGAGAGCAAGTCAAGAGTACCATCTCGGAGTAGATAGTTTTCTGGATTTTGCATTTCAGAATGCAAACGAAGATAATAAGATATTATCTCCTTGTTCGAGGTGTGCTAATCTTGATTGGCATATGCGTGAAGTAGTTTTCGAACATTTAATTTGTGAAGGATTTCTCCCGGGTTACAGACAATGGTTTTTTCATGGAGAGTCCACAACTTCTAGGTCATCTTCTAGAGTGCCTCCAAGTAATTCTAACAATCAACATCAGTCTATTAGACAAGATGACATGGAAGACATGTTGCGGGATGCATTTAACATGCGTAACCACAGTTTTCACACATCGTCACCAGAAGTTCCTGGAGGGAATGATGGGTTTAATGTTAGTGATGAAGAACCCAATGGAGAAGCGGCAAAGTTTTATAAGTTGCTTGATGATATGAATGAAGAACTTTACGAGGGATCTAAGCATTCAAGATTGTCTTTCTGTGTCCGTCTTTTTCACTTAAAATGCTTAAGCGGGTGGACAAGAAATTCTTTGACACTGTTATTAGAATTTTTAAAAGAAATGTTTCCTTTTGCAAAAATCCCTTTGTCTTGTAAGGATTCGAAGAAGATGATAAAGGATCTAGGCTTTGGATATGAGAAAATTCATAGTTGTCTGAATGACTGTATGTTGTATTGGGGTGATAGAACAAATGAACAATTTTGTCATGTCTGCGGTAAATCTAGGTGGTTGGATGGAAATACAAAAGAAAATGTGAATGAGGACGATGGTCACACACATTTAAAACAGAGGGCTGCAAAGATTTTGCGGTACTTTTCGTTAATACCAAGACTTCAACGAATTTTCATGTCTTGAAAAACATCTGATTCTATGAGGTGGCATCATCATAAAAGGACTGATGATGGCTTATTAAGACATCCTGCAGATTCTTTGGCTTGGAAATCATTCGACAATAAGTTTCCATCTTTTGCTAATGATCCCCGAAATGTGAGGCTTTGACTTGGTTCTGACGGTTTTAATCCGTTCAAAGTAATGAGTACTTCTTATAGTACTTGGCCAGTTGTCTTGTTTCCTTATAATTTGCCTCCATGGATTTGCATGAAACAATCCTCTTTTATCTTGTCCATGATAATTCCTGGAGAGAAAGGTCTAGGAAATGATATTGACATTTATATGCAACCTCTTATTGAAGAGTTGAAGCAGTTATGGGAAGGGGTTGAAACATATGAAGCATCAAAAAAGAAAAACTTTAATTTACGTACAGCTTTGCTATGGACTATAAATGATTTTCCTGCTTATGCAAATCTATCTGGTTGGAGCACTAAAGGTCGTTATGCTTGTCCTTGTTGTGCTACGCAAACATGTTCGAAATGGTTATATAACGGAAAGAAATTCAGTTATATGGGACATCGTCGGTGGTTACATGAGGATCATAGATTTAGATTCCAAAAACATGTCTTTGATGGCAGTGAAGAGTTAAGACAAGCACCTCACGATTGGGTCGGATATCTTGTTGATGTTGAAAGATATGAATTTCACTTATGGAAAGATGAATCAAACAAGTAGCACACAGTCAAGGAAAAGATCGAGGGAGATGTTAGAAGGTGATGTTGATATTCAGAGTGATGAGGAGGAAGATGAAGAAGATGATCCAAATGAGGCGGATTTGTGGAAAAAAAGAAGTATTTTTTTTGAGTTACCTTATTGGGAGCATAATTTATTGCGTCATAACCTTGATGTGATGCATATAGAGAAGAATATTTGTGAAAATATCATCGGGGCACTTCTTAATGTGGATAGAAAATCAAAAGACAACTTAAAGAGTCGGCTTGACCTAGTTGACATGGGGATTCGTCGTGATCTTCATCCGAAATTACTTCTTAATGGTGCATTTGGTTATCCATCTTCCTTATGAAGCAAAAGTCGGCAGACCAGTTTTTTGTCGATGGATGTACCCATTAGAGAGGTAAACTTTGCTAACTAGCTTATATACTTTTATCTTAAATATAACGTTTAATTACACATAAAGATTGTTATGTATTTTGTTTTAGGTTTTTAGGAAAGTTAAAATCTTATTGTCGGAACAAAAGGTATCCAGAAGGTTCTATTACTGAAGGATATTTAGCGGAGGAGTGTATGACATTTTGCGCAAGATATTTGGAAGATGCTGAAACAAGATTTAACAGACCGGGAAGAAATGATGGGCTCGCACATAACAACTTAGCCGATACATACTTATTTGAAAGTTTTGGACAACTAATCGGCAAAGTTGAAGTGGTTGAGCTAGATGATAAATTTTGGGCACAAGCGCATCGATATGTGCTTTTCCATAGTGATTCACTTGAATCATTACGCATGTAAGTTTCAGTATAATTTAACAACCAATTATTTTTTTTTTGCTTTTTTGACTAGAATGAGTATTTCTTATGATAGTGAGTATAGAAGTTACATGAGAGGCTGTTTACGTTCTCGAAGAACACAACTTCGTGAGCTTGATAAGTTATTTATGAAAAATTTTCACGAATGGTTAGGATAAGTTGTAAGTAACACAACTTTTTGTCATTTTATTACGTTCAACCTATTCTTTAATATATAAATAAAGTTAAGTGTTTGCCTTTACGTTTCTTGTAATAGGTTTGGAGTGGAAGAGATGTTAGCGAAGAAATTAAGTGTCTTTCACATGGAACGAATAGAATAGTGAAAAGATACAGTGCTTACATCATAAATGGATTTAGATTTCATACTAAATCCCGTGAAAGATTTAGGAGAACACAAAACTGTGGAGTTGTTGTTTCTTCTGCAACAACAAGCTATGCTAGTGCTAGGGATAGTAATCCTGTGGAGGGGGATGTTGATTATTATGGAATTCTAAATGATATTATTGAGTTGGATTATTATGGAAAATGGAAAGTCGTGTTATTTCGATGTGATTGGGCTGATGTGAATACTAGTAGAGGTGTTAAAAAAGATCAGTTCGAATTTACACCTCTAGATTAATTCACACCGGACAACAACTGATTGACGAACCTTATGTTTTTTCATCGCAAGTCAAACAAGTCTTTTATTCCCAAGATCCGAATGATGCGGGTTGGTATGTTGTACTCCGTAACACACCTCGAGACTTGTTTGATATGGGTGATCAATCTAGAGATGATATTGAACAAACAACTGAATGCTTGCCTTTTACGGATCAAAACTTGGATGAAAATATCCCTACTATCAGTACAGATGTTCAGTGGGTTTATGAAGATGTTGATGAAGACATTTATGAAGCTTGATGAAAAAAATGAATTTAGTGAGGTTATTTTGACACAAATACTATGTATATAATATGCTTATATACTTTAAATATTATTATTAATGTTCTTTACATTATAGTATTTGATTCTTATACTTTTATATATGCAGATAGCATGATGAGGAGAAGATTAACGGACATCAATATCATTCGGACCGGTTCACAACTGACAGGTGCTACTCATGAGGGCGACACTGGAGTGACGCCTTCAGAGATGCCTACTACCTTTACGGCTGCAGAAACTATAGTTCATAGGAACTTGAATACAGGTATCATGTTACAGAGGTGTTAAAATTACACAAAGTTGGACAATTGCTAATATAAATATTTTCTTTTGTGTAGTTGATAACGCTGGACAACGTAGAACTCGTGGTCGTACGACATTAAAGGAGATATGGGCACTACCTCCTGAAGAGCGTATTGTTGTCATAGCAAATAATGAGCAGTAGCCAATTGGTCCGGAAGCACAACTATTGGCTGGCTTTCTTGGCCTGATTGCCCGAAATGGGATGAAGTGTCCAATTCATTATGATTCATGGCGTGACATGCCGAATACTGAGAAGGTCGAGATGTTAAAGTTTATCAAGATGTTAAAGCATTTTAAATTAGTATTTCAATTTTATAATTTTGTTTATCATTCAAACTAACTTTGTACAACTTTTTCTTTTCAGTCGAGATTTTATTTGCAGATTCCGACATCATTTGTTATGAAGTCGTTGGGGAAAAAATGGAAAGACTATAAGTATGACTTGAAGAAAAAGTATTTCGATCGAAATACTGATCATGCTGTCATATTACGAAATATGCCGCGTGCTGTGATTCCGTGGCAGTATGAGAAATTGGTTCACTTCTAGTTTTCAACAAAAGGAAAGGTATCATTTTAATTTATTTGTTTCATTAATTGATACAACTTTATTTAATACAATTTCTATATTATTAATGTTGGTCTGCAATTTACAGAAACGAGAAAAGATAGGATAAACAGTCAAAAACAACAAAAATACAGTCACACCAGTGGATCAAAAAGCTTTGCCAGAATCGCTAATGAAAAAGTAAGTTTTCTAAAATAAAATATTATTATATTACTGTTAAGTACATTAGTGAAGTACATAATATATTAATTTTACTATTTTGTAGGAACTTGAGCGAGGGGAAAAAATAGGACGAGTTGAACTATTTCAGTTAACTCATACTAAGAAGGATGGATCCTATTTGAATGTCGAAACTCAGGATATTGTGGTATTTTTTGTTGAAACTTGTTTTTATTTACAAATATATTATATAAAATTTTATTAACTTTATTGTTTTATAGGAGAAAGCTCGGGATAAAATTGCTGAGTATCAAGTCAGAGCATCAGATGGCTCATCAGTGAATATGCAAGATGTCGAGAATGAAATATTCATTGAAGTAGCTGGGAAAGAACGACATGGACGGGTTCGAGGTGTCGGAATGGGTCCGACACCATCTAGCTACTATGGACTTGGTTCTCAGCGGTTTACTACTTCTTCTTCACAAAACTCCAGTGCATATGAAGTTCAGATGCTGAGAGAAGAACTACAAAATATGAATAAACATTTTGAGGAGAAAGAAGCAGAGATGGCAAGGAAAGAAGCAGAGAGACAAGCAGAGATAGCAAAGATTATTGCAGACAGACAAGTAGAGAGACAAGCTGAGAAAGAAGACGAGCCACGAAGATATCAGGAGCTCTAGAAACAGTTTCAGTCGCTGATGAATTTAGTGCAGCAAAAGCTTCCAGCAGGCTCAACGACTTCACAGAATCCTCCATCTCAGGATATATAATATTTTCGTTGTTAATTATCTTACTTTTATAACTTAATAACTTATATATTAATTACGTATTCTCATTTTTTTTGTAGTAGGGCTCATGTGAACAACTTGCTACGGAGAAAATGTAATTTACGGCTGTCCTCCAACTTTTAGCATTTATAACTTGTAATTTTTTAAGTTGTAGGTGAATTTGATGTGTTAATTAATACATTCGTTGTACGGATATTATTTTATATGAAATGTATCTTAAAATTTTATTATTTTGTTTATAATTTCTGTTGTTTGTGTATTGTTCGATAGTTCGGTAAATAGAAATACAGGTATTATTGATAAATATAATTTTTTAAAGCAAATAAATAGTATTTTTTTAAAAATATTCTGCATGTTAGCGGCGTTTCATGAAATAAACGCCACTAAATACATTACATTCTGGCAAACTTTAGCGGCGTTTTAAGAAAATAAATTTCGCTAAAAGTCAGGAATTAGCGGTGTTTTCATATACAAACGTCGCTGAAAGTCGGAATTAGTGGCGTTTGTAATCGGCAAACACCGCTAATTCCCCATGTAATAAAATTTTCAGGCATTCTTTTGGAGCGTTTATAAACGCCGTTAATGTACTTAAAAAAGCCGCTAAAGATAGAGGCGTTTGTATCTATAAACGCCGCTATATGTCACGGCTCCTTTTTCACTGGCGTTTCTTTAGCCGTTTTTGGGGAACGCCTTCATGACTTTAACGGCGTTTATAAACGCCCCTATTCTAAAAAAAAAAGCCACTAAAACACCAATTTGTTGTAGTGACCTGCATGAACAAATCCATCTTTGGACAATACTATGGCATTTATGGCATCATCATGTGCGTTTTGCACTGACTCCAAACATTTGAAATCAGATGTCCGCCAAATTTTGAATGTTCGATCCCACGAGGCAGAATAAAGAAGAGAGCAATCTATTGATAAGGATTTAAATAGCGGCCGCAACGCGACGCTGCGGCCGCTATATTATGGTTTTGGCTCCTTCCATCATCGATATTCATGATCGATATTTATCATAATTGACCGTGATATCATTCATTACGTCCACAACCATGATAAACACGAGATGCTATCGAAAACGTGTCCTCGACCGCAAAATAAATCTGACATTGCCAGAGCAGATACTGTATCAACATTATGTATCCACGTGCTTTTCTTGTGACGCCGGACCTATACGTAATTCTTTTCTGAGAAGCATCTTAGGAGACGATCATTCAATGTTGGGAGAGTAACTAAACATTTGTACTTCTGATGTAAGTGCTTATGAATTTTCCATACGCGGATTTTGTTATCTTGGTGGGCACTGAAAAGCTTATCCCCTAAAATCGGTAGGGACTTAACTGCACTGTTATTGCAGTAGCCATAATGTTATCAGTTTGATTATCTTGCTTAGAAGAAACCTGCCTCCATGCTCGTATCTCACCGTTTGAAGAGCCAATCTATAGGACCTTCCAGGCAAGAGCGAGGGTGAATACATAGAACTGGTCTTTAAGGGTTGCTATGCACTTAGGGTGGATGGTTGGGGTCTGTTCATCATGTCCCTGAGATGGTGAAGTAAGGGAAGGAATCGACGGTAGACTTGGTTGAGAGGAGATGGTGTTGGGATATTTTAGAAGGGTAGAGAAAAACGAAATTGGAATCAAAACTTCGTGGCACGACGAATCACTTTCTTTAGAGAATTATTTGCCCCACACAAAGTTTGCTAACAGGATAAGGCAATAATACTCACAGAATACAACGAAGCTTTATGAATTCTACAATTAGGATTATTGAAGAATTTCTTAATCTCTTATTCTTTTGTCTTCTTTCTTTTAAAAATTGATTGCAATCTAACACAATAAGGTATGATATTTATAGATGACCAAAGGACACTATTAAAAAGACATGTCCTAATTGAAAACACATCTTCATGAACAATCATGTCCTCACCAAACCAAAAGTCACAACACTATTGCCCAAGTGGTGCAATTAGTACCTTTTTATCCAAGTGGTGCAATTAGCACCTTTTGTCCAAAGTATTGGTTCGGTTGAAACCTTTGCAACCGATATATTAATATAAACTATACAGTTATACATAAAGAAAGGTATTGTTAGATTTAAACCTTCCAGTAGTATAAACTTTTCAAAGTTTCAATAAAGTAATTGGTGACTAATTGCTTAAACCATTCCTCTAGAATTAGAACCGGAAAAATCACACACACAACCATATTTAATTTCGAATAAGAGGTTTTGTATTACTTCAGCACTATTATGGCCATGTGCTCATCCTGGTTTCATGAATATTTACAAGAGTAAAACCCTTAAACTCTTGTTAGAAGCGACAGCACTTCTTTATTCATATAGGTGGAATTCTACGATAATATAATTATCGATCCATTAAGAGTTTTAACTCATCCTCCTAATATATTAAGCACTAAATCCTAATTCTTAGTGCCTAGTCATTAAAGTAACTTGTTATTACCCTTTAAACCTTAGCACTAAAGTTTGCTAGAATAAGGTAGGGTTCCCGTCAACAATGACTATTTTAGTTGAGGTTTTAGTCCCATTTTAGCAGCAGTATCTTTTACCATATCTCTTGACAGACCTTTTGCCAGTGGGTTTGCTAAATTATTACTTGACCTAACATAGGTGATGGTGACTATGCCATCTCCTATTAATTGCTTTATATACTCATGTCTCAAGTTAATGTGTCTAGACTTCCCATTATAAACCTTGCTATAGGCTCGAGACATGGTAGATTCACTATCACAAAATATGAAAATGGTTGACATAGGTTGTGGCCACAACTTAATATCTAATAAGAGATTCCTTAGCCATTCCGCTTCTTTTCCTGCGGCTGCCAAAGCTATAAATTCAGCCTCCATTGTTGAATGATAGATGCAAGTTTGCTTTTTAGAAGCCCAACTAATAGCTCCACCACCGATGGTAAAAATCTAACTCGAAGTTGATTTGTTGTCACTAAGACTTGTGATCCAACTTGCATCTGAATATCCTTCTAGTACAGCGGGATTGATAACTCGTATAATTATATAGTTTTTAGTTATGTTTTATTATTGTTTTGTGTCAAATACGAGTTATTATTGCTTAGTCTAATTGTGTTTATGATTTTTTATATTTTTATGTAATTTGGTGTTTTTCACGAGTTTCTTTGAGTGATTTCAGATTACTAGGTTAAATCAACAATTAAGGGCAAATCCAGTTTAGTTCCAATTCCGACACCTTTTGTCATATCAGCTATATCTGGAGTTTCACTAAAGCAATAAAGCTGAAATTTTGACCGTGCAAAGTTAAGAGGCATATCTATCTTTTTCATGTTTTACACTTCTTGAAACGGAGTCGTTTTCCCTAGCGAAATCAACCATCAAGTTGGCTGATGTGCAATGACGTCTGTGCTGACCAGTTTTGGTATTTTGCCCATATCTTCTTATCCACATCAGAAAATGAGCTGATTTCAACGGCTATGGATCACTAACTGATAGGGAAACATTTTTCTAGAAGACCATGTGATCAGATCAGACCTCCAATATTGACAAAATCGACCATCAAGCTGGCTGATCAAAATTGTCATACAATATGACGAAAATTGTTAGAAAAATGCACCCACCTATTATACCTACCTTTGAAATTTGTAAAGCTTGTCTCTTGTCATTTAGCCCTCCAAAATGTGTATAAATAGAGGGCCTTGGATGATTGTAAGGGACATTGTACATTGGTAGGATATTAGCCATTGTAATAAAATTCTCTAAGTTTTCTTCTTCTTTCTTTTCTCTAGTTTTCTTTTTCTTTATTTTCTTCTTCTTCTTTCTTTCTTTTATTTCCCTCTTAGATTCTCTTTAATTTTATGTTTATGTTTACAATGCCTATGCTAGGCTAAACTTCTATTTGGTTAAGGGTGATTTCAAAGCCCTAGACATGTTTTGTGATTGATTTTCAGATTCTATCTATCATTAATTTTCTATCAAAGTTGCTTATGTTCTTCTACAAGAATTGTTCATGATGTTGTCTTGATTTATTTAGGTGTACAACTAGATAGATCTTGATAATTATCTATTGCTAGTTTAGGAGTCTTGATCCGTGTAATTGTCTTGATTTCCTATTCATAAGTGGCAATTTGTGATTAATGATTATGGTCAAGTTTTCAATAATTGCAAAGTGGAACATAACCTAAGTTGAACAATCCGAGCTTATGTGTTTGTTGCTTAGATCAACCTATCTTTCTCATCATAAAGCTGCCATTAAATTGAATTTAGAGAGCTTATTCTAGGTTGTTTAATGGTTAGAGATTAAATAGAGAGCTTGTTCTATTTAACGACAAACTAAGGAAAGATTGGGATAACAGAGCTTGTTGTTATCTACGGTTGTTAACTTTGATAGTTGGTTGATATTGATAGATCTGAAATTGATTCGTAATGTTGTCTAGTGGTGGAGAATGAAACCTTAACCATATTTTTCATATTTGATTCTTCTTACTTACTTGTTTTCTTACTTTTCTACTTTGCTTGTTTTTAAAAGTATATTTATTTTTATTGGCTGGTTATACCGCCTAATTTGTATATTAACTTTGTTTTATTTTTATTGGCTGGTTATACCGCCTAATTTAGTATATATATTTTTATTGGCTGGTTATACCGCCTAATTTAGTATATATATTTTTATTGGCTGGTTATACCGCCTTGCATCTTATTCTTATTATTTACTTTAGTTTAAATCTGGCTTCAAAAACCCCTTTTCTTTTATTGTTTTCTTTGAACGTAAGTTATAAACTAATAACTCATAGATTAAAACCCAATCCCTGAGGACTTGACCCTTGCTAATCATTATACTTACAATTGATCTTTTTAGTGCAAGGTTAAATAAGATACACTCTTTTGGGTGCATCAAGTTTTTGGCGCCGTTGCCGGGGATTGCTTTCTTTAGTTTATTAGTTTATTGGTTTATTCTTATTTTCTGTTCTAATTATTTACTTTCTTATTTTTTTTTATTAGTGAATGTTCCAAGCTCCCAAAGAAGACTTACGACTTAGGAGAATTCGGGAATTTATAACTTCTCACCAACAACCAATCGAAGAGTTGATCCAAAACATCCAAGAGGAGCAAGGAGAGATGGCAGCAGCTGATAACCGAACTCTCAAGGAGCTAGCCGCTCCAGACTTGGGTCAACAACCATTATGCATTGAATATGCTAATCTTGAGGTAGCTTTTGAATTAAAATCTGGTTTGATTCATCTTCTCCCAACTTTTCATGGTTTTGCAGGAGAGGATCCAAATAAACACCTCAAGGAATTCCATGTAGTTTGCTCAAGCATGAGACCAACAGGGGTCACGGAAGAGCAAGTTAAGTTGAGAGCCTTCCCATTCTCTCTAGCTGATTCAGCAAAGGAATGGCTCTACTATCTACCATCCGGGACCATCACTACATGGAATGATTTGAAGAAAGCATTCTTGGAAAGGTATTTCCCAGCATCTAAGGCTGCCAACATTAGGAAAGAGATATGTGGGATTCGGCAATACAACGGAGAGTCCTTATATGAATATTGGGAGAGGTTCAAGAAACTTTGTGCATCATGTCCACACCATCAAATAAGTGAACAACTTCTCATCCAATACTTCTATGAAGGTCTCATGCCCATGGAGAGAAGTATGATAGATGCCGCTAGTGGGGGAGCTCTAGTTGATAAGACTCCCAGGGCTGCTAGAACATTAATCTCCAACATGGCAGCCAATTCTCAACAGTTCTCAATGAGACAAGATCCACCACCACAACCCAAGAGAGTTAATGAGGTAAGTATATCATCCCTTGAACAAAAATTTGATAAACTGACTTCTCTTGTTCAACAATTGGCTGTAGGTAAAATACAACAAATAAAGGCTTGTGGCATATGTTCAAACATAGGGCACCAAACTGATATGTGTCCAACACTTCAAGAGGATACCAATGAACATGTGAATGCCATGGGTGGATTTCAGAACCAATCAAGGAAATATGATCCCTACTCAAACACTTACAATCCAGGATGGAGGGATCATCCAAACTTCAATTATGGAGGGAACCAATCATAAACTATTCCTCCACCATTTGACCACAGGCCACCGGGTTTTCAGCAAAGAGTGCAACAACCATACCAAACCCGACAACAACTACCACCCACCCAAAATTCAGGTACTTCTCTTGAAGATCTTGTTAAAGCTCTTTCTACTAATACAATTCAATTTCAACAGGAAACAAAGACAAGTATTCGAAATTTGGAGACTCAAATAGGGCAATTGGCAACAACCATGAGTCAAATGCAAGCAAGGGATTCTGGGAAATTACCTTCCCAAACCATAGTGAATCCAAGAGAGAATGCCAATGCTATAACTTTAAGAAGTGGGAAACAGCTAGAGACACCACAAAATGATAGTGCTCAAGGGGAGAACAATACCATGGCATCCTCTTCACATCCCAACGAGCCACTAAAAAAGGTAATTCCTAAACCATCATTTCCTTCTTATATAACTCCTCCACCTTTTCCTAGCAGGTTAGCAAAGTCCAAGAAGGAGGAGCAAGAGAAGGAAATTTTGGAAACCTTCCGGAAAGTAGAGGTGAACATTCCTTTACTAGATGCTATCAAGCAAGTGCCAAGATATGCCAAGTTCCTAAAAGAGTTGTGCACATCTAAACGGAAGTTGAAATGGAATGAAAAGGTAAGTGTGGGGGAGAATGTGTCAGCTGTTCTTCAAAAGAAACTCCCACCTAAATGCAAGGATCCAGGTATGTTTACCATTCCTTGTAAGATAGGCAACACCAGGTTTGAACGTGCTATGCTAGATCTAGGGGCATCTATTAATGTCATGCCATATTCAATTTATGCTTCATTGAATCTAGGACCATTAGAGGAAACCGGTGTTATAATACAACTTGCTGACCGTTCTAACACTTATCCAAGAGGAGTTGTAGAAGACGTTCTTGTACAGGTTAATGAATTGGTTTTTCCCGCTGACTTTTATGTTATTGAGATGGAAGATGAGATGTCTTCTAATCCTACACCTATTCTATTAGGGAGACCATTCTTGAAAACAGTAAGAACTAAAATAGATGTACATGATGGCACTTTAACTATGGAATTTGATGGTGAAATAATTCGCTTTAACATTTTTGAAGCCATGAGATATCCTAGTGATGTGCATTCTGTTTTTAATATTGATATAATTGACTCTTATGCATGTGAAGGACACTTTGGATCCAAAAGAACAGCCATGAAAGTTCTTGATTCTGGATTTTATTGGCCTACCATATTTAAAGATGCATACCTCTTTTGCAAGTCATGTGATCGTTGCCAAAGAACATATAACTTAGGTGCTAGAAATCAAATGCCTCAAACTCCAATACTTATTGTTGAAATTTTTGATGTATGGGGCATGGATTTCATGGGACCTTTTTCTTCTTCTTTTGGTAATCTTTATATTTTACTTGCCGTTGATTATGTTTCAAAGTGGGTGGAAGCAAAATCCACTAGGACTAATGACTCTAAAGTTGTTTCAGATTTTGTCAAGACTAACATCTTTGCTAGGTTTGGAACGCCAAAGACCATAATCAGCGATAGAGGTACTCACTTTTGCAATAGGACTATGGAAGCACTTTTGAGGAAGTATAACATCACACACAAGGTCTCCACCTCATATCATCCTCAAACTAGTGGGCAAGCTGAAGTGTCAAACCGAGAAGTTAAGTCCATCCTTGAAAAGACAGTTAATCCAAATAGGAAGGATTGGAGTTCACGACTTGATGATGCACTTTGGGCTTATAGGACAGCATATAAGACACCCATTGGTATGTCTCCTTATCGACTTGTTTATGGTAAGCCTTGTCATCTTCCGGTTGAATTGGAACATAAATCATATTGGGCTATCAAACAATGCAACATGGAGATGGATGAGACAGGAAAGAAAAGAAAACTTGACCTACAAGAATTAGAGGAGATAAGGAATGATGCCTATCAGAATTCTAGGATTTACAAGGAAAAGACTAAGGCATTCCATGACAATATGATATCAAGAAAAGAATTTGTTGTTGGACAAAAAGTTCTTCTCTTCCATTCACGCCTTAAGTTATATCCAGGTAAGTTACGTTCTCGTTGGGTTGGACCTTTTGTTATTACTAATGTATTTACTCATGGTGCAGTTGAAATCCAAAGCTAGAGAGAATGGGAAGGCTCTCAACTTAACTTGCTCTTCCGTGACCCCTGTTGGTCTCATGCTTGAGCAAACTACATGGAATTCCTTGAGGTGTTTATTTGGATCCTCTCCTGCAAAACCATGAAAAGTTGGGAGAAGATGAATCAAACAAGATTTTAATTCAAAAGCTACCTCAAGATTAGCATATTCAATGCATAATGGTTGTTGACCCAAGTCCGGAGCGGCTAGCTCCTTGAGAGTTCGGTTGTCAGCTGCTGCCATCTCTCCTTGCTCCTCTTGGATGTTTTGGATCAACTCCTCGATTGGTTGTTGGTGAGAAGTTATAAATTCCCGAATTCTCCTAAGTCGTAAGTCTTCTTTGGGAGCTTGGAACATTCACTAATAAAAAAAAATAATAAGAAAGTAAATAATTAGAACAGAAAATAAGAATAAACCAATAAACTAATAAACTAAAGAAAGCAATCCCCGGCAACGGCGCCAAAAACTTGATGCACCCAAAAGAGTGTATCTTATTTAACCTTGCACTAAAAAGATCAATTGTAAGTATAATGATTAGCAAGGGTCGAGTCCTCAGGGATTGGGTTTTAATCTATGAGTTATTAGTTTATAACTTACGTTCAAAGAAAACAATAAAAGAAAAGGGGTTTTTGAAGCCAGATTTAAACTAAAGTAAATAATAAGAATAAGATGCAAGGCGGTATAACCAGCCAATAAAAATATATATACTAAATTAGGCGGTATAACCAGCCAATAAAAATAAAACAAAGTTAATATACAAATTAGGCGGTATAACCAGCCAATAAAAATAAATATACTTTTAAAAACAAGCAAAGTAGAAAAGTAAGAAAACAAGTAAGTAAGAAGAATCAAATATGAAAAATATGGTTAAGGTTTCATTCTCCACCACTAGACATCATTACGAATCAATTTCAGATCTATCAATATCAACCAACTATCAAAGTTAACAACCGTAGATAACAACAAGCTCTGTTATCCCAATCTTTCCTTAGTTTGTCGTTAAATAGAACAAGCTCTCTATTTAATCTCTAACCATTAAACAACCTAGAATAAGCTCTCTAAATTCAATTTAATGGCAGCTTTATGATGAGAAAGATAGGTTGATCTAAGCAACAAACACATAAGCTCGGATTGTTCAACTTAGGTTATGTTCCACTTTGCAATTATTGAAAACTTGACCATAATCATTAATCACAAATTGCCACTTATGAATAGGAAATCAAGACAATTACACGGATCAAGACTCCTAAACTAGCAATAGATAATTATCAAGATCTATCTAGTTGTACACCTAAATAAATCAAGACAACATCATGAACAATTCTTGTAGAAGAACATAAGCAACTTTGATAGAAAATTAATGATAGATAGAATCTGAAAATCAATCACAAAACATGTCTAGGGCTTTGAAATCACCCTTAACCAAATAGAAGTTTAGCCTAGCATAGGCATTGTAAACATAAACATAAAATTAAAGAGAATCTAAGAGGGAAATAAAAGAAAGAAAGAAGAAGAAGAAAATAAAGAAAAAGAAAACTAGAGAAAAGAAAGAAGAAGAAAACTTAGAGAATTTTATTACAATGGCTAATATCCTACCAATGTACAATGTCCCTTACAATCATCCAAGGCCCTCTATTTATACACATTTTGGAGGGCTAAATGACAAGAGACAAGCTTTACAAATTTCAAAGGTAGGTATAATAGGTGGGTGCATTTTTCTAACAATTTTCGTCATATTGTATGACAATTTTGATCAGCCAGCTTGATGGTCGATTTTGTCAATATTGGAGGTCTGATCTCATCACATGATCTTCTAGAAAAATGTTCCCCTATCAGTTAGTGATCCATAGCCGTTGGAATCAGCTCATTTTCGGATGTGGATAAGAAGATATGGGCAAAATACCAAAACTGGTCAGCACAGACGTCATTGCACATCAGCCAACTTGATGGTTGATTTCGCTAGGGAAAACGACTCCGTTTCAAGAAGTGTAAAACATGAAAAAGATAGATATGCCTCTTAACTTTGCACGGTTAAAATGTCAGCCTTATTGCTTCAGTGAAACTCCAGATATAGCTGATATGGAAAAAGGTGTCGGAACTGGAACTGAACTGGATTTGCCCTTAATTGTTGATTTAACCTAGTAATCTGAAATCACTCAAAGAAACTCGTGAAAAACACCAAATTACATAAAAATATAAAAAATCATAAACACAATTAGACTAAGCAATAATAACTCGTATTTGACACAAAACAATAATAAAACATAACTAAAAACTATATAATTATACGAGTTATCACACCCCCACACTTGGATTGTTGCTAGTCCCTAGCAACGACTCAATAAAAATAAAATAAGAAAATCTAATCTAATACATTTTCGTAGGAAATCACGGTGGCACTTAGCATGTGACACAAGCCTTTAAACCCCTAGGTGTCCCTAGTGGACGAGTTTAGTCTCGTGAGGGTTTACTAGGACGACACCCACAAACATTGAAGACATATGATCTTTTTTTAGTGTGTTTTAGTTCCTTTTTAATACAATGATGAGATATGAATTGCATAAGTCTAAAACAGATTTATTAGTGAGAAGATTTTCATGAGAATTGAGCTTGATGTCAACCTTTTTATGAGCCAATGTTAATATGATATGTTGATTGAGAAAGAAACATGTTTAGACTTAATCTGACTTGTATAATAATCCTTGTGAGTTTTTGAGCCTATAATGATTGATGCATTATACAAATCAATCTAATTTCTTTCTTGAGTGCTCTTATGATTACATGATTCTCTAGAACTTGCTTTAAACCGTTTGAGACTATATTGATACATGTGACAACATGAATATGATAGAGGCATTAGGATTATAACCAGAGCCAAACAGCCATCCATTATTAATGTTCCAAGAGAACACACCCTTAGTGAACCAATTTGAGCCTACATTGAATAAGCTATCTCTTTGGTAACCATAACTTGTCCCTAACCTAAATATACTTATATCTTTACCTTTGTTCCAAAGATGAATTAGCATGTTTTGAGACAAGTTGCAAAGACAAGGAAGATCTATTGAAAATTTGGGTTAGAAACAAGAAATAAGTGTGGGGGGAAAAGAAAAAAAAAAGTCAAGAGAAAAAGAAATGGAATACTGGCAAATACATTCCTATGTAAAAAAAAATATGAATCATCTCTTGAATTTGTGGAAAAAGACAAAGATATTACAAATTTGTTTAGAATGAAGAAAAGGACCAACATGAATATTCGGCCTAGGTGACTATGTACTTGTATAGAGTTTTGAGAAGTTCCTTTGTATGATCTTATTATGTCTCTAAACTTTATGAACTCTTTGGAACCTTTGTGATATCTTTATCCTTTTGTTCTTCAACCACATTACAAACCCCTTGGCCCCATTACAACCTTGATTAAAGACCTCTTGATTCATGAAGTTGTATGATCTAAATAGTGGAGAATAGGTGCACAAGCAAGAATATGGTAGAACTGTTTTCATGAGATTGATTGAGTGTAAACACTTCACCACTACTTTAAAGAGTGAAAATTGATGGAGACTCAATTAAGAGTTGTAAACCCAAGTGCAGGTTATGTTCAAGTAATAAATTCTCGGGTGTCCGAGGTCGAACCACAGGGAAGCGTATTAGTAAGTATAAGTTTATAAATATATAAGACAAAGAAAGTAAACAAGATATTAGGGAATCAACAACAAAATAAGATAAACAAGATATTTTAGAGAACAAAATAAATAAAATAAAATAAAAGAAATTAAACAAGATATAAAAACAATAAGAAAAGATGTTGAGGTTAGAGAATCCACTCTTGGTGTTATGCTAAGATTAATCTTGTTTTATTACACAATTGAAATTCACACATAAGGGAGATTCCAATCGGAAGGTTTAGCAATTCAGTCCAAATTGTCCAACGTCCATAGCATATGATATTATGTTCATTTGGTGTCCTCAAAACTCACAAAAAGAGTCCAAGCATTCCTTATGCCAAGGTATATGTCTACAACAAATCAAGGTTATGAAACCAAGCATTTACTGTGCCATTTTCATTGTCAATAATGAATCAAGATCCCTACTTTGCAAGTATGATTTTAAACCAAAAGAAAATATTATCTATACTAGTGTTTATAAATGATGATTCATTTTAGCTCATGTTTAAGAGACTAACCTTAGCATTTACCAAGAGCTTCACCTCATCACCTCAACAATATGATTAGCAACACATACTAGATATGAATAAAATGAAAAGAATTGTAAGAAGCATAAGTAAATAAAAAAAGAAAACTAGAGAAAGGAAAGAAGAAGAAAACTTAGAGAATTTTATTACAATGGCTAATATCCTCCCAATGTATAATGTATCCCAATACTCATCCAAGGCCCTCTATTTATACACATTTTGGAGGGCTAAATGACAAGAGACAAGCTTTACAAATTTCAAAGGTAGGTATAATAGGTGGGTGCATTTTTCTAACAATTTTCGTCATATTGTATGACAATTCTGATCAGCCAGCTTGATGGTCGATTTTGTCAATGTTGGAGGCTCGATCTGATAAAATTGTCTTCTATAAAAATATACCCCTATCAGTTACGGATCCATAGCCGTTGGAATCAGCTCATTTGCTGATGTGGATAAAAAGATATGGGCAAAATACGAAAACAGGTCAGCACAGACGTCATTGCACATCAGCCAACTTGATGGTTGATTTCGGTAGGGAAAACGACTCCGTTTCAAGAAGTGTAAAACATGAAAAAGATAGATATGCCTCTTAACTATGCACGGTTAAAATTTCAGCCTTATTGCTTCAGTGAAACTCCAGATATAGCTGATATGGCAAAAGGTGTCGGAACTGGAACTGAACTGGATTTGCCTTTAATTCTTTATTTAACCTAGTAATCTGAAATCACTCAAAGAAACTCGTGAAAAACACCAAATTACATAAAAATATAAAAAATCATAAACACAATTAGACTAAGCAATAATAACTCGTATTTGACACAAAATAATAATAAAACATAACTAAAAACTATATAATTATACGAGTTATCAAAAATCAAGAGAGTATCCCATGTGAGAAGATGAGATTAAGTTTGAATATGCACTATTTTGATTGAAATATGTTATGTTAATATTGGCTTAACTCAAACAATTTACATTCAAGCAAGATTTTTGTGAATTTCTTTAAGCTATTGATTAGTTTTTAAGACTTGTCCAATGATTATCTCTAATTTATATTGGAAGGATTAGTTATAATTATTATTTTTAGTTTTTCTTATGTCTTCAATGTTTGTGGGTATCGTCCTAGTAAACCCTCACGAGACTAAACTCGTCCACTAGGGACACCTAGGGGTTTAAAGGCTTGACATAGGTTGTGGCCACAACTTAATATCTAATAAGAGATTCCTTAGCCATTCCGCTTCTTTTCCTGCGGCTGCCAAAGCTATAAATTCAGCCTCCATTGTTGAATGATAGATGCAAGTTTGCTTTTTAGAAGCCCAACTAATAGCTCCACCACCGATGGTAAAAATCTAACCCAAAGTTGATTTGTTGTCACTAAGACTTGTGATCCAACTTGCATCTGAATATCCTTCTAGTACAGCGGGATAATCACTATAGAATAATCCCAAATTTATGGTTTTCTTTAAATAACCAAAAATCCTAGATATAGCTTTCCAATGGTCTGTACTAGGTTTATTTGTAAACCTTGACAATTTGCACACAGCAAATGCAATATCTGGTCTTGTGCTCCCTATAGCACTAGCATACTCTAATTGTGTTATTGCTGTTCCAAATTCTCAGTTAACTTGAAATTCGGATCATATGGAGTATTGAAATCCTTAAAATTGAGATATTCAAATTTCTCCAATACTTTCTTGATGTAATGAGATTGACTTAATGTAAAGCCCCAATTGTGCCTTTGCACTTTGATACCTAAAATAGTGTCTACTTCATTTAGATCTTTCATCTTAAATTTTGAAGTTAGATACTTTTTAGTTTCACGAACACCTTCCAAGTTCGTTCTAAAAATTAATAAGTCATCCACATAGAGACAAATTATCATTCCATAATTTTCTGTAAATTTGGAGTAAATGCATTTATCAGCATTATTATGCATGAAACCATTTGACAAGATTACCGAGTCAAATTTCTCATGCCATTGTTTAGGCGTTTGTTTTAAGCCATATAATGACTTAATTAATTTACAAACTTTCTTTTCATTTCCAGGTAGCACATAACCTTCTGGTTGCTCCATAAATACTTCTTCATTGAGTTCACCATTTAGAAAGGCTGTCTTAACATCCATTTGATGCACATGCAACTTATAAATAGATGCTAATGCCAAAAGAACCCGAATTGAAGTCATCCTAGCCACTGGTGCATAGGTATCAAAACAATCTAGACCTTATTTTTGTCTAAATCCCTTGGCTACTAATCTAGCCTTAAATGTTTGTAATGATCCATCGATTTTGTATTTCCTTTTGAATACCCACTTGCATCCAATTGGTTTTGATCCTGGAGGCAAATCTACAAGAACCCAAGTATTGTTTGACAATATCGAGTCCATATCATCATTTATTGCCTCTTTCCAAAATGCTGAATCTCTAGAAGACATTGCTTCACAATAGGTTTGTGGATCTCCTTCCACATTAAGCATTATAGGGATCTTATTAATTACAGAATCCCTATTTCCTTCAACAAGGAAAACTATAGATTGTGAGGAAATAAAGTCCGGACCAAAGTTCTTTTCTTTCCTCACCCTTTGGCTTTTCCTTGGTTCCATAATAATTTCATCACGAAGATGTTTATTATTTTGATCAACTGAGATTCTATCAATAAAACTTTGTTCATCCAATTGTGAATTTTCTAAAGTAGGAGTTGGCTCATTACAAAATTTATTCTCAATAAATTCTGCATCTCTTGTTTCAACAATTGTATAAGACGTTAAGTCTAATATTCTATATGCTTTAGAAATTTGGGCATATCCTACAAATACACCCTTTATACCTCTCGACCCTAACTTAATTCACTTTTGATCAGGAATCCTATAAAAAGCCAAGCACCCCAACACTTTGAAATATTTCAAATTCGGTTTTCTTCCTTTCCATATCTCATATGGAGAAACCTTCATTTTTCTAGACGGAATTCTATTATGGATATAACAGGCTTGTCGCAACTTAAAAAATAACAAGTCTCATCGCGAGACTTTATTACTCGTTAAGCGTGACATTGGAAAAACAAAAGAAAATACCTTAATTCCTCTTGAAATAAAATGGGGGTTTGAAAATAACCTCGAAAAAAGACATGGAGTCGCCACCAATATTTTTTGGCTAGGTGTGATCGGCGACCTATTAAAACCGATTTTGTAAAATATTTTAAAATTAATTAAAACGTTTTTAAAACCAATTTCAAGTCTGCGTTTTAAACCAAAGAATCAAAAAAGCGGGTTTGGGACTCGGTTACGTGTGGGGAAGGATTAGCACCCCCACAACGCCCAATAAAATAGTACCTTATTAATTGTATGTTATCTCAAGTCTCGGTAAAAAGTTGTTTTTAGCTTTGGCATTTCAAATTAATTCCCAATTTAAAGAAAAATAATTCCATTTTTTATTAAAAATGATCCGAAGATTATTAATTCAAAATTTTCCTATATTTCCCGACAAACGTGGCAAAATATAGAAATTTTTATTTATTTTAAAAAAAATTCGAATCATTCTCGTTTTAAAGAAGATATTCCGTTATTAATAAGAATTGATGATAGCCTCCCCAGCAAACTCGGTAGAGAACTCATTAATTATTTTAATTCGGGAATATCTTTATTTTATTGAAACCATTATCTTTTCAAAACATTTAAAAAAAATATATGAATATGTGTGACATAAATAAAATGACATAGCAAAGTCTAGATAATATAATGCAACCTAAATGATATGATATAATTTAAATGGCATAGCATATTCATATGAAATGAAATATCCTAAGTAAGATAATATATTCTAAATGAAATGAAATGAAATATCCTAAGTTACATGATATATTATAAATGAAATGAAATGACCTAGGTAATATGATATATTTTAAATGAAATGACCTAGGTAACATGATATATCCTAAATGAAATAAAATGATTTAAATGACATGACAAATTTAAATGACATGACATATTTTAAATGACATGGCATATTCTAAATAATATAATCTAGATGACATGGAATATAATCTACATGACATGAAATGACATGAAACATAAATTAATGCTATCATGAAATATGCATGAAAATAAAAATAAAAATAATAATTCATGAACATAGTATATGCTAAATAATGTGACAAAAATAAATGATTAAATAAAAAGCATAGGATAGCATGAAATATTCAAAACCATATAACAAACAATATAACATCATAAAATATAAATCAAAAAAATAACCATACCATAGAAATTATCATAGCAAAAATCACATATTATATAGTATGCATGAACATGGAAAATGCAATGCATGAAAGTGTATTTTTTCCTTTAAATAAGGAAATCTGTATACTTAAAAAGATATCCGGCTACCTTATGAAAAGAAATCAAATTAAATTTTCTAAAATCAAAAATACTTTGTGATTGGTTTAAAAAAAATTTTGAAAATTCTTGGATAAAAATGACCCATAGCCGAACCCCTTTTTAGATCGCTCTAATTTCCTAAATTTGAAAATTCGGACTTGACCACCCTTGACCCGAACTCTATAAAATTATTTTTTAAGTTTAAAATGGCCTAGAAGCCACTCTGAGACAGTGGCTAAAGTTCCTAATCTGCCCAAAGTTCCTAATCTGCCCCTTCTAAGTAACTTAGCCAAAACAGAAAATTAATTTTCCCTCAAATTCAAATATGACTCTACTGTCCAGTTTTAAAGCACGGTTTTTTAACCTATTTTTAAAATTTCAAAAAAATATACAAAAAGTACTGGAGACGAAGAACATGTAAAACTACAAAGGAAACAATTGGCTTAATTTTCTGATTTAAGATAACTTCCTAGAAAATCAAGAAAATCAGAACACTGGGTGAAAAACTATTTTACCAAAACACATTTTTTTTCATTTGATAAAATCATTCAAAAATAAAAGTAAAAATACTGGAGACTCTTTTATGAACCTACAAACAGTAGCTAAATTTTCTAAAAAAAATGGACAAGATTTGCCTAAGTAAAAAAAAAAAAAAAATCACAAAGGTAGTAAAATCAACTTGACAACTCTTTAATTTTCCACAAGTATACTCAAATGAGCATGACTTTGAACGATTGATTGGCCTAAGTCAAAAATCATGTGGCATGATATGATATGCATGAACATACAACAAGTTAAATGCATGAAATTCATGATTTAAAACCTAAATGGCATGGAAAATGCATGGCATAAAGAATATGGCCTAGACCTAACATGAACTTTCATGCCAATAAATGCAACCTAGGACTAACATGCATGAAATGCATGGCAATGCAAATGAAACCTAGACCTAAAATGCATGGCAATAACACAAACACATAGAATAATAAATCATAATACACAAAAACATAGCATGGAAATACAAATATGTCAACAAGCAAGATGAAAATGCACATACAAAGCATAGAAAATGGAGGAGGCCGAATGGTCACATGCTCAAAATGATGGTATTCTAGCATGGCATTTTCACAAACACATGACATACTAAATCAAGATACACAAAAATCATAATATGGAAATGCAACCTATCAACTAACAAGATGAAAATGCACATAGAAGACATAAAATGGAGGGGTAGCCAAATGGTCTATAGGCCTAAAGGATGAAATCCTAGCATGGCATTTATATAACACATGGCATACTAAATCAAAATACTTAAAATCATGGCATGCAAATGCAAACCTATTAACTAGCATGATGAAAATGCACATACAAAGCATAGAATAGGAGGTAGCCGAATGGTCATGGGTCAAAATATGATGGAATCCTAACATGGCATTTTCACAAACATATGACATACCAAATGCAAGGCTAAAGAAAAGAAACATACTAAACCATGCAAACATGAAGTAAATGCATGAACATAACTAGACATTTTCACAAACACATAGTATAGTAAAATGCAAAACATGAACAGCTCAAACATGTTGAAAATAGAAAAATAAAAATGGTAGACAAGGAAAGTAAACATGAAAACGAAGATAATAAAATCAAAAATAGAGATAAGTAAGTAAAAAGATTAAAACAAGCTCCATGTTTTTGTTATTTTTAAAACAATAGAACATCAAAACATACTAAGCATCCCAATCAACATGAAAAAGAAACAAACACAACCCACATACCAAAATAAGGCCATTAGGCCATCTTAAAAAAACATAGTAGAAATTTGTTTTTTAAAGTTTTTCAAGAAAACATGAGAAAGGAGCTTGAGGAAGAAGCTTGAAAACACTTATTTTAAAACCAAAATCAATAGAAAATCACCAAATATCAAATGAAAACAGAAAATTAAGGATGGAAATGCAAAAAAAAATGCAAGAGAAAGGTGCTTTTAGTTACCTCTAAAAGCTATATTGCAAGCTTTTTTCTCTTCTTACTTTCTTTACCTTTCAAAACTTTTTCTTTGCTTTCAAAAATGGAGAGTATTCAGCCAAGAAGAATTTGCCAAATGAAAATCTCCTCCCTCTAAAAATGCTTTGGTCGAATGGCCTATAGTAGTGTAGAAAAAGTTGTCATCTTTTGTACATCAATTTTGATCCAATGGTCCTTGATCCAAGATGCCCTCTATGTAAAATTACCACCTTTGGATTGGAATAATCAGTCCCTAAATATGATGTCATAAAGATGATGTCATAAATATGACATCATCCCTCTTCATCCATTGGTCCATGTATTGCAAAGTTAAAGGCTTGATCAAAAAATAACTATCTTCCTATTCACTCTTGGCCTTTAGATGAAATGGCTCAGCAAAATCAGCCTCCATCATGGGCTTGGCTGATCGCCCTCTTAAAATCCATCCCAATCTCCATTACAAGAAAGGCCCTTTTCGGTTTCTTCGGTAAAATGACCTTTTCAACCCCCAAACCTAATTAAATAGCAAACGGAATCCAAATTTTCTTTTTTTAATACTTCTAAAATAATAAAAAATTGAATTCTGAAAGTTTTCAAAATTTTCTGAGCCCATTTCTATTATTTTGGATTTTTTCTTCTAAAATTACCCCTTTGTGCACTCGAACTTTTACCATTTTTTAAACGAGCTCTGAATTCAGCTTTTTCTTCACCAATCTCTTCCAAATAATTTAAAAGTGAGATCTGAAAGTTTTCATAATTTTTATAGCTCATTTGCTATTTTTTCGGGATTTATCTGCCTCGAGATTTGCCATTTTGCAAACGAACTCTGAATCCAGATTTTCTTTCTCCAATCTCTTCAAAATAATTTAGTAATGAGATCTGAAAATTTTCAAAATTTTTGGAACTCATTTGCTATTTTTTCGGGATTTATCTTCTTGAATTTCAACATAGTAGGCCCGAGATTTGCCATTTTGCAAACGAGCTCCGAATCCGGGTTTTTCTTTGCCAATCTCTTCCAAATGATTTAAGAATGAGATCTGTAAATTTTCAGAATTTTTGGAGTTCATTTGTGATTTTTCTCGAATTGTTTCATTCTTTCCTTTTGTCTCCAAAGCCCAATTTTGCTCAAAATAAGTTCGATTTTTAGATTTTCTTTTTCTATGCCTTTTTCATATAAGGAATTGAATTTGGTCTAAAAAGTCCAATTTTTACAGTCAAATTCCCTTTCGTTTTGATTTTCCTTTTTTCAGTATCAGAAATTTCCTTGTTTTTTCCGTTTTTCCTCCAATCGGCTCTTTTCTCGGAATTACTTCAAACTGAGACTTGGGCTATTCTTTTTTAGTCACTCCTCATCAATTAGGGCCTTTAGTTTTACCGAATAGGGATATTTCTGCAATTTTCCCCAATTTCACCAAAATCCACCAAAAACCCTAATTCTCGGTTTTCTTCCAAATTGACTTTTCCTTCAATTTTTCTTCCATGTAGCCTTTCCATTACCCGTATTCAGTGCGTAACTTTCATTTGGAACCTATATTTTCAACCAATTTGATCGTTTAAGAACTTTTCCCCAAATTTTTTGAACTAGGGTTTCCTTTCTACTAAATCTCTGTAACCCAACTTTCGAACTCCATATCTTTCATTGTAGACCTTGGATTATCAAAATTCTTTCCCCATTTTCAATTGAACTTTGAATCTTGATTTTGAAAGTGGGTTGACTTTTTTAGTAGTTGGCTTTTTGAGGTTGACTTTTTCAAAATTAACTTTTTACGTATGCTTTCTTAAACTTAGTCTCGGAGTACCACCTGCAGGATAAGAAAAGCCTTTTTGCATTCTGAAACATCACTTTAGGAAGAAAACATACTTGATTTAGTGGTCCGGACAAAACTAGGTGTCTACAGCTGCCCTTCTTTAGCTATTGCTGAGAATCAGGAATCAGGCAACGATAAACAAACACTAATTTTGTCCGGTTAGTAAAATTACATGTGAAGAGAAGGGAAAGGGCTTTCATTTTTTCATTTTTTCACTTTTCACTTTTTTCTTTTTTCATTTTTTATTTTTTTTTATTTTTTCATTTCTGTTGTTTTTGTTTTTTTATTTTTTTGTTTTGAAAATGTTGTAATTTAGAAGATTTTATCCTTAAATTGATTTCCTTGACTAATTAAGGCTCGACCCGTCTTAAGAAAACGAGTTCGATTTGCAAGAGAAGAAAATAGAAGATTTTGTCTTTAAATTGAGTTCCCTGACTAATTAAGGCTCGACTCGTCTTAAGAAAACGAGTTCGATTTTTAAAACAAAATATTTGACTTATTTGAGAAGCAGAACAAGTTTGATTTTAAAACAAAATATCTCTACGGTAAATCTCGAGATTCGACTCATTAGAGAAGCAGAACGAGTTCAATTTTACAACAAAATATCTCTACGATAAATCTCGGGATTCGACTCATTAGAGAAGCAGAACGAGTTTGATTTTAAAACAAAATATCTCTATGGTAAATCTCGGGATTCGACTCATTAGAGAAGCAAAACAAGCTCGATTTTAAAACAAAATATCTCTACGGTAAATTTAAAATCATTAACCAAATTTAAAATGCCAACTTCACTGAGCTTAAACATTTTTGTGTCAGTTATATTGGGCTCAACCACATCTAATGTGTCAACTTCACTGGGCCTAACCATTTTTGTGCCAGCTATATTGGGCTCAACCACATCAAACATGCCAACTTCACTAGGCCTAAATCACTCTTATGCCAGCTATATTGGGCTCAACCAACTCTAACGTGCCAACTTCTGTAACACCCTGTCTAGATTATCTACCTAAAATCCGGCAGAGTTTCCTTTCTATCTCAACGATAGTCCTCCTACAAATAACACTCAATTCATATCCTCAACCAGCAATATTCCTCAATACTATTATCACATATATCCATATATATTCAAAAAAAATTCCATGATCAATTTATGCTCAAATCAAAACATATTGATCTATTGTCTCATATCTTCAAATATATACAATATATCCAAAAGTAAACCTATCTCAGCAAGGTTTACTAGATAAAAACATCAAAAGATCAAGACTTCAATAAATTTTTACTATGATGCCCACCACGTCACAATACTATTTGAAGCAGAGAATAGAGGAAGGTTGCAATCCCAACACCTAACTATCACCTGAAAATGAGAATATGAAACGGTGAGATATATGAATATCTCAGTGATTAAACAACTTTTAAAACATTTGAAAACTATGATTATAATCCTTTAAAACATAATAGACATTTTCAAAATAAATAATAATAAAATCATAATGAGTAATTCAAAGACGTAGCAAAGTTTTCAAATGTATAACAATATTATAATATTAAATCAATGAATAAAATCTGTAAAGTAAATCAAGTTCCGTATAATTGGGCTCCAACTTTCTGTCCTGCATAAGAGTATATCCATGAAATAACCAAGCAATATCCATGTAGGCATACTAGTAGCCGGCCCCAAAGGCCAATACCACCATAGGACGCCCCAAAGGCATACGTGTCACTATGATGTGCCCCCAAAAGGCAAATATAATGGGATAGGGACTCTGGAGGTGGCTCCCACCACAAAGGCGTAGCACGCAGCTCCCATACCCCAGTATAATATCACGGAATAGGGACTCTGGAGGTGGCTCCCGCCACAAAGGCGTAGCACGCAGCTCCCGTATTTCGGTCTAATATCACGGAATGGGGACTCTGGAGGTGGCTCCCTCCACAAAGGCGTAGCACGCAGCTCCCGTATTCCGGTCAAGGAAATAATCTCATACATTAAGTCAGGTGGAGCCAAAACCATGTACGTCAAATTCTATGTAAAATCATATTTCATAAAATCAACCAACTTACTCGATATAATATTTTTTGAAATAAAACTACTTTAATAACAAATCAATTCATATGATTAAATATCGTATATACCTTTAATACGTAAAATAAATATATATGCTAAAAAAATATATATATAATTATAATTAAAGAAATTTCAAATAACTATAGTTGTCGTCTACTCACAATCCTTGAGATGATCTCACTGTACACCTCGACCTAAAACTTCGGGATCCATAGGTGACGTCGGATCTACGTGGCCTAGAGATTAACAATAATTAGTATCTATACATGCTCAAAGCATTACACAATTTTGAATGCAACTTAAGTCTCATAATCTTCCCTCAAGGTCAATACTAATTCCTCATACTCAAAACAACATATCCCAAATTTTTAATATCATTTCCATAATCATTTTCTCCAAATATTCAACTCCATATTCATGTCCTTATCAAATTTCTTTCTAGTATTCCATGCCTTAGAGATTTTCATAATCCATAACCATCAATAGTACTATATTTCTTTTAAGCAATAAATTCCTTAATATCAAGTTAGATTAGAAAATCATAACTTGAGTTTGGTACCAATAAGTCTAATTTATGAAGAAAATAACTAACTTAGACAATTAGAACAAAATCTTGATCAAATTTGATAAAACCCGTAACTATGCTGAAACAGGGGTCACACTGAACAGCCAACTTCACCGAATTTTATCTTTTTAACCGCTTATCGGTTTTGGGTGATTCAAAAACCAAAATTCTCGTATTGAAGTCTAGTTTCTAGGAAAAATATCAAAAAAATATAAACCCAACTGTGCCGAACCCAGAAAATCCGAACAGCAAGCATGCTCAGATTCCCCTGTTTTGCTTTTTCTTTCCATTTTCTTGTTCATGCTTTCAAATCCTTTTAATACATACCAAAAATGAGTAAAATTCATACTTAATAGATGGATTTCAGACCTTAACATGTTTATGGAGATAAGATCTTAGCATGCCCAAGTAGAATATCTAAAGAAAATGAAGAATTTATCAAGAAACTAACCTTGGATGAAATTTTTGTTGAGATTATGGTGGAGTTCTTGAAGAGAAATGGAGGAGATGAAGAAATTTGAGAGGGGAGGCTGCCGGCTGCTCATTTAGCAAATGAAGATGTCTAGACTTTTCGGGAGATAAAAGGAAGATAAGAGATATTTTTCTTGTTTTTGGGATAATTGCATATTAGTCCCTCAACTTTTATAAATAACCATTTAGCCCCTAAACTTTTTTAATATGTTCATTTTGATCCTTTCTTCTTTTATTTCCTTCACTTATAACTTCTTACAAATTTCCAAGTTTGTCCTTAAAAATTTTCGGGATTTAACTTTACATGATTATAGGTAACCTCGGTTGTTACAACTTACCCCCCTTAGAAAAATTTCGTCCTCGAAATTTACTTACCAACTTGATTGAACAAGTGAGAATATTGAGTCCGCATATCTTCGTCCCTTTCCCATATAGCTTCTTCATGTGAATGATTCCTCCAAAGAACTTTCACTAATGGAATAGACTTAGTCCTTAGAACTTGGTCCATTCTATCCAAAATCTCAACCGGCTGCTCTTCATAAGTTAAATTTTCCTCAATTTCCATAGGCAAATCCTTCAATATATGTGAAGAATCGAAAATGTACTTTCGAAGCATGGAAACATGGAACACATTATGAATTCGTGACAATTCTTCTGGTAAGGCCAATCTATAAGCAACTGGGCCAATCCGTTCAATGATCTCATACGGCCCTATATATCGAGGACCCAACTTTCCTCGTCTTCCAAATCGGATTACTCACTTCCAATGAGTCACTTTCAAAAAAACACCATATCACCAACTTCAAACTCTAAATCTTTTCTTCGATTATCTGCATAGCTCTTTTGTCAATCTTGAGCTATTTTTATCTTTTCCCGAATTACCTTAACTTTGTTTGCAGTCATCATAACAATTTCTGGACCTAGTAATTTCCTTTCATCTGTATCATCCCAACACACCGGAGTTCTGCACTTCCTTCCATACAAAGCTTCAAACGGAGCCATGTCGATGCTGGACTGATAACTATTGTTATACGCAAACTCTACTAGAGGCAAGTGTTCATCCCAATTTCCTTTGAATTCCATAATACAAGATCTGAGCATATCTTCTAGAATTTGAATTGTCCGTTCAGATTGTCCATCCGTCTGGGGATGAAAAGCAGTACTGAACTTAAGTTTAGTACCCATAGCATTCTGCAAACTTGGCCAGAAGCGAGATGTGAATCGGGGGTCTCGATCAGATACAATCGATACTGGGGCACCATGTAGCCTAACAATTTCGTTCACATAAAGTTTAGCCAATCTTTCCATGGAAAAAGTCTTCTTGACTGGCAAAAAGTGAGCTGATTTTGTCAAACGATCAACAATCACCCAAATGCTATCATAACCAGACTGTGTTCTTGGTAATCCCGAAACGAAATCCATAGCAATATCTTCCCACTTCCATTGAGGAATAGGTAGAGGGTTCAATTTCCCAGAAGGTTTTTGATGCTCGGCTTTAATTTGTTGGCATACCAAGCATCTAGAAACAAACTCAGCTATGTCCTGTTTCATATCTTGCCACCAATAATGTTCTCTTAAGGTTCGATACATCTTCACACTACCAGGATGTAACGCGTATGGTGCATTATGAGCTTCCTCCAAAATCACCTTCCGGAGTTCTTCATCCTGAGGCACACAAAGCCTATTTTTCATTATCAATACATCCTCATCTTTTATTTGAAAGTCAGTCCTCACACCATCATTTACTTCTTGCTTTAACTTTACCAACATAGGGTCATTATTTTGTGCTTCACGTATCCAATCAATATGAATCGGTTTAACCTTCAAGTGGGCTATCAGGAGATTATTCTCATCAATCATCAATTCTAAAGGTAAAGACTTCAACTCATTTTGTAAGGGTTTCTGAATTGCTCGGATATGAGCAAGAGAACTAGAAGACTTTCTACTAAGAGCATCGGCCACTACATTGGCCTTTCCTGGGTGGTAGTCAATTACACAGTCATAATCTTTTATCAATTCCAACCATCTCCTTTGCCTTAAATTTAATTCTTTCTGATCCATCAGATATTTCAGACTCTTATGATCAGTGTAGATTGTACATTTTTCTCCAAATAAATAATGCCTCCAAATTTTTAGTGCAAACACCACTGCCGCCAACTCCAAATCATGAGTGGGATAGTTTTGCTCATGCTGTTTCAGTTTTCGAGAAGTATAAGCTATCACCTTCCCATGTTGCATCAAAATGCAACCCAAACCTCGCCTCGAGGCATCACTGTATACCACAAAGCTTCCAGTCCCTGATGGTACTGTAAGAATTGGTGCTGTGGCCAATCTACGCTTGAGCTCTTGGAAAGCTTACTCACATTCGTCAGTCCACTCAAACTTAGCATACTTCCTTGTTAGTTTTGACAAAGGAGAGGCAATCATGGAAAATCCTTCCACGAATCTTCGATAGTACCCTGCCAATCCGAGAAAGCTCCTAATTTCTGTGACATTAGTGGGTCTTTCCCAAGCAACTACAGTTTCTATCTTTTGTGGATCCACAAAAATCACTTCCTTAGATACTACGTGACCAAGGAATGCTACTTTGTCTAGCCAGAATTCACACTTGAAAAATTTAGCATAAAGTTGCTTTTCACGCATAGTCTGCAACACCGTTCACAAATGGCTTACATGATCATCCTTATTCCTGGAATAAACTAGGATGTCATCGATGAAAACAATAACAAACTTATCTAAGTAGGGTCGTCAACATCGTTGGCTACTATCGATGGCGCAAATTATGATAGTTCATTGAATTTTTGCTCCTACTCTGCTACTGACATACTACCCTGTTTTAAATTCATAAACTCAGTCTATTTCTTTTCCCGCAAGGCCCGAGAATAGTATTTTTCTTCAAACTCTCTTCGAAAATCTGCCCAGGTTATGGCAGGTTGTCCAACATACCTTTGCACTATAATTTTCCACCATGTGTGTGCATGATCCTCCAAAAATTGCACTGCACATGGTAACCTTATAGGCTCGGGAATCTGAAGAGTAATGGAAGTAGTCTCAAATTTTTGTAGCCATGACCAGGCTAAATCTGATTCCAAAGACCCCGTGAAAATCTTGCAACCCATATTCTTAAGACCTTTACAGTAATCAACTATCCCCTTTTCAGCAGGGGCAGTCAAAGCGGGAATTACTCTTGCCAAGGCCGCAACTGCCTCAGCTAAATTATGATCAGCTGCTGGAGGTGCTGCTGAGGGTGCAGCAACTGAAGATGAACCAGCAGCTGAAGCTTGTTCTCCAATTTGCTCATCAATATCCACATTTCTATTCCTATCCCTATTTTGGGCTAGGGGATTGATTCTAAACCTTCCTCTTTGACGTGGTGGCATCATGTCTGATTTCCTACGCAAGTGACAATATTTTAATACTTCCACAAATAGTTTCTAAGTCTACAGGACCTATAACCTTGCTCTGATACCAAAATTGTAACACCCTGTCTGGATTATCTACCTAAAATCCGGCAGAGTTTCCTTTCTATCTCAACGATAATCCTCCTGCAAATAACACTCAATTCATATCCTCAACCAGCAATATTCCTCAATACTATTATCACATATATCCATATATATTCAAAAAAAATTTCATGATCAATTTATGCTCAAATCAAAACATATTGATCTATTGTCTCATATCTTCAAATATATACAATATATCCAAAAGTAAACCTATCTCAGCAAGGTTTACTAGATAAAAACATCAAAAGATAAAGACTTCAATAAATTTTTTCTATGATGCCCACCACGTCACAATACTATTTGAAGCAGAGAATAGAGGAAGGTTGCAATCCCAACACCTAACTATCACCTGAAAATGAGAATATGAAATGGTGAGATATATGAATATCTCAGTGAGTAAACAACTTTTAAAACATTTGAAAACTATGATTATAATCCTTTAAAACATAATAGACATTTTCAAAATAAATAATAATAAAATCATAATGAGTAATTCAAAGACGTAGCAAAGTTTTCAAATGTATAACAATATTATAATATTAAATCAATGAATAAAATCTGTAAAGTAAATCAAGTTCCGTATAATTGGGCTCCAACTTTCTGTCCTGCATAAGAGTATATCCATGAAATAACCAAGCAATATCCATGTAGGCATACTAGTAGCCGGCCCCAAAGGCCAATACCACCATAGGACGCCCCAAAGGCATATGTGTCACTATGATGTGCCCCCAAAAGGCAAATATAATGGGATAGAGACTCTAGAGGTGGCTCCCACCACAAAGGCGTAGCACGCAGCTCCCATACCCCAGTATAATATCACGGAATAGGGACTCTGGAGGTGGCTCCCGCCACAAAGGCGTAGCACGCAGCTCCCGTATTTCGGTCTAATATCACGGAATGGGGACTCTGGAGGTGGCTCCCGCCACAAAGGCGTAGCACGCAGCTCCCGTATTCCGGTCAAGAAAATAATCTCATACATTAAGTCAGGTGGAGCCAAAACCATGTACGTCAAATTCTATGTAAAATCATATTTCATAAAATCAACCAACTTACTCGATATAATATTTTTTGAAATAAAACTACTTTAATAACAAATCAATTCATATGATTAAATATAGTATATACCTTTAATACGTAAAATAAATATATATGCTAAAAAAATATATATATAATTATAGTTAAAGAAATTTCAAATAACTATAGTTGTCGTCTACTCAAAATCCTTGAGATGATCTCACTGTACACCTCGACCTGAAACTTCGGGATCCATAGGTGACGTCGGATCTAAGTGGCCTAGAGATTAACAATAATTAGTATCTATACATGCTCAAAGCATTACACAATTTTGAATGCAACTTAAGTCTCATAATCTTCCCTCAAGGTCAATACTAATTCCTCATACTCAAAACAACATATCCCAAATTTTTAATATCATTTTCATAATCATTTTCTCCAAATATTCAACTCCATATTCATGTCCTTATCAAATTTCTTTCTAGTATTCCATGCCTTAGAGATTTTCATAATCCATAACCATCAATAGTACTATATTTCTCTTAAGCAATAAATTCCTTAATATCAAGTTAGATTAGAAAATCATAACTTGAGTTTGGTACCAATAAGTCTAATTTATGAAGAAAATAACTAACTTAGACAATTAGAACAAAATCTTGATCAAATTTGATAAAACCCGTAACTATGCTGAAACAGGGGTCACACTGAACAGCCAACTTCACAGAATTTTATCTTTTTAACCGCTTATCGGTTTTGGGTGATTCAAAAACCAAAATTCTCGTATTGAAGTCTAGTTTCTAGGAAAAATTCAAAAAAATATAAACCCAACTGTGCCGAACCCAGAAAATCCGAACAGCAAGCATGCTCAGATTCCCCTGTTTTGCTTTTTCTTTCCATTTTCTTGTTCATGCTTTCAAATCCTTTTAATACATACCAAAAATGAGTAAAATTCATACTTAATAGATGGATTTCAGACCTTAACATGTTTATGGAGATAAGATCTTAGCATGCCCAAGTAGAATATCTAAAGAAAATGAAGAATTTATCAAGAAACTAACCTTGGATGAAATTTTTGTTGAGATTATGGTGGAGTTCTTGAAGAGAAATGGAGGAGATGAAGAAATTTGAGAGGGGAGGCTGCCGGCTGCTCATTTAGCAAATGAAGATGTCTAGACTTTTCGGGAGATAAAAGGAAGATAAGAGATATTTTTCTTGTTTTTGGGATAATTGCATATTAGTCCCTCAACTTTTATAAATAACCATTTAGCCCCTAAACTTTTTTAATATGTTCATTTTGATCCTTTCTTCTTTTATTTCCTTCACTTATAACTTCTTACAAATTTCCAAGTTTGTCCTTAAAAATTTTCGGGATTTAACTTTACATGATTATAGGTAACCTCGGTTGTTACAACTTCACTAGGCCTAACTATTTTTGTGCCAGCTATATTGGGCTCAACCACATCTAACGTGCCAACTTCACTGGGCCTAAACATTTTTGTGCCAACTATATTGGGCTCAACCACATCTAACATGCCAACTTCACTGGGCCTAAATCACTTTTATACCAGCTATATTGGGCTCAACCACATCTAACATGCCAACTTCACTAGGCCTAAATCACTCTTATGTCAGCTATATTGGGCTCAACTACATCTAACATGCCAACTTCACTGGGCCTAAATCACTTTTATGCCAGCTATATTGGGCTCAACCACATCTAACATGCCAACTTCACTGGGCCTAACCATTTTTGTGGTAGCTAGATTGGGCTCAACCAAATCTAACGTGGCAACTTCACTGGGCCTAACCATTTTTGTGCCAGTATATTGGGCTCAACCACATCTAACGTGCCAACTTCACTGGGCCTAATTCACTTTTTATGCCAGCTATATTGGGCTCAACCATATCTAACGTGCCAACTTCACTGGGCCTAACCATTTTTGTGCCAGCTATATTAGGCTCAACCACATCTAACGTGCCAACTTCACTGGGCCTATATCACTTTTATGCTAGCTATATTGGGCTTAACCACATCTAATATGCCAACTTCACTGGGCCTAAATCACTCTTATGCCAACTACATCGGGCTCATTCACATCTAAAATGCCAACTTTACTGGGCTTACTCACCTTTTATGCCAGCTACATCGGGCCTACTCACATCTAACGTTCCAACTTCACTGGGTTTAGCCTTTTTTGTGCCAGTTACATCGGGCCTACTCACAGCTAACGTGCTAACTTCACTGGGCTTACTCCCTTTTGTGCTAGTTACATCGGGCTTAACTAAATCTTTCGCTTGAAAAAACTCCTCCTTCGAGGCTCCACAACTTTAAAATATCTCATCAAAAATCATTTTCATTTTTCAAAAAATTTTATCATCTTGGAATTTTTCAACACTTTCTTGACTTCATCATCCCAAAATATCTCAATACTCACATATTTTCTTTTCAGACAAACTTTTGTTTCTCTTCTTCTCTTCAACAAATTCTTTCTTCTAAATCTAAAGAAGGCCCTTCCTTTTTTAAGGAAACTTATCTTCTTTTCCTTTGTGTCTTTTCAATGTTTGACGAATGTAATGATCAAATGTATGGATGAAAAAATCAATGTATCTTGTAAAAATACAGATGCACATGTTCATTACATGATGCATGAATGCTCATGACACCATTTCACATTAAGAGAATTTTAAGAGAGTTGATCATCTCCTTTTTTCGTGTCCTGATGAGGTTTCCTATTGGAGGGAATGATTCCTGCCCCTTGTCTATATTTCCCAATTTATCTTGTTGGAAGAAATCGCATGGTTTCGTATTCCCAATTTGTCCTTGCCCCAACAGATTCTTTCTCTTCAATTATCTGGTCAAAACCAAAACACAGAGTCAAACTTCATTCAAACTAAAAATTTCATGCCCCTGAACAAAATGAACTTTTTGCTAGAGCATATCCATATCTCAATTTTAGTTTGTTCTTCCTAAGTCATGTCAATTTTATTTCTTCCAAAACATGTGAAGTTTTTCAGAAATTGGTGATCACCATTAGAAACATTTCTAAGCGAGATAGGAATCAGCCTCACTTTTTTAAGTGATTTGAACGGTTTAATGCAACAAGGTCAATGGGTTGATGCAATAAGGTTTGAATTTGTCAAAGAAAGCTTTTCATCTTGACAAAGAGGAGAAGATGAATGTCCTTTTGTCTCGGCTCATGAGTAAGTTTTCTCAAAACATGAATTCCTTAAACCAAACTTTTTTGGAAAAAGGTTATAATTAAATCTCATCAATCCTCCAATCTCTAAATATGGCATTTTGATAAGTGTTAACCTTATCCATGATTTCAATGTTAGAAGGAAAGAGGTTTAACTATCAAAATCAATTCCGAAGAAAAGGCTGTCTTTTTGGTATGTTTGGGAGTTCCTTGATACTCTTTGTATTCCTCAAATTGATGGCTTCGGCAATACCAATGTGTGGCATTAGAATTTCTTCTTGTTCTGCTCTAGACTGCCCGTTTTTAGGTTTTCACTCTAGAGCTTCATTATTTCTCTCTTTTCATATTGTTTCACCATGTATCTGAGAATTCTAAATTCTTTCTCAATGAAATGATAATTCGATGAGATGGGTTAAAATCTGAGGAGAAACTTTCCAAGTTAAATATCCACGCTTGATCAAAAAGGACTTTAAAGCACGTAACGTAGGCCAAGGTTCAGGGTTCAGAAAGAAAGGATAAGTAGGCTCAAAATATGTGTTTAAGGGTAATCAAATCAAGGATCATTTCCTGAGAAGGATTCCCTTTTGAAACATTTGTCCCTTCTGGACTTCTCTTTCCTTCTTTTGACTTTTGCATATTTTCTTCTTTGTTCTTGGCTTTCAATTTGCCATCTCTTTCACACATTTTTTTTTTGTGTATGTTTCTTTCCTGGCTTTCAATTCGCCATCTTTTCTCTTTTTCTTTTCTCCTTGTATCTCCATTTTGACAGAGTGAGTCCATACTTGTTTGGGAACTCAATTTGCTTTGTTTCTATCTCCCAGTCGAGACTTATTTCTCCATGATTTTTGAGAAAATCCTTCCTCGTATTTGCCCCCCAGTTTGGAGAGTGATCCTTGATCAGGGTTCAAAGAAAAAGAATTCTTTAAGCTCAAAAAGGGTGACTATGGATAATTTCTCTTTGTAAAAGGAATATGAAAGATGGCTATTTCTCATATCAAGTATGAATATTCTCCTTGAAAAGCAATTCTCAGGGGAATAGATAATCAGAATTTCAATTTGCATTTGGAATCATTCGAATTCTCAGATTCATGATGTCACAATATTTTTTCTTTTTTCTTTTTACTGCATGCCCCAAAAAAAAGTTCATGCGTGATTCATTTCCAGCCACAAATGATATCTTTGATTTACCATTGAAGTGAAGGTTTTTTGGTTTAGGAGAATCCTGCTGTGAAGGAGTATCTCAGATTTTATCTTTGAGCTTCTTGCTAAATGAACTTGTTTGAATTTCAATCTCTTCAAAGTGTTTTCAACATATGGGGAGAGAAAAAAGAAAGGTGTTCTGGTTCATCCTTTGGTTTAGGATTTTGCATTTGGATTCTTTCAAAGGGATTTGAAAGTTTTAAATCTTTGAGTTTTTGCTATTGTCGCAACATAAAAAATAACAAGTCTCATCGCAAGACTTTATTATTCGTTAAGCGTGACATTAAAAAAACCAAGGAAAATTCGACTTAATTCCTCTATAAAAATGAAGGTTTTGAAAATGACATTGAAAAAGACATAGAGTCGCCACCAATCTTTTTTAGCTAGGTGTGATCGGCCACCTATTAAAATCGATCTTATAAAATATTTTAAAAATTAATTAAAACATTTTTCAAACCAATTTCAAGTCTGCGTTTTAAACCAGAGAAATCAAAGAAACGGGTTCGGGACTCGGTTATGTGCGGGGAAGGATTAGCACCCCTACAATGCCCATATAAAACGGTACCTTATTAATTGTGTGTTATCTCAAGTCTCGGTAAAAAAGTCAATTTAAATTAGGTATTTCAAGTTAATTCCTAATTTAAAGAAAAATAATTCCATTTTTAATTGAAAATGATCCGGAATTTATAAATTCAAAATTTTCCTATATTCCCCAACAAACGTGGCAAAATATAAAAAATTTTATTTATTTGGAAAATTTTTATAATCATTCTATTTTTAAAGAAGATATTCCATTATTAATGATAATTGATGATTTCCTCCCCAGCAAACCCGGCAGAGAATTCATGAATTATTTTAACTCGGGAATATCTTTATTTTATTGAAAATCATTACCTTTTTTGAAAACATTTAAAAGAAATGAATATGTATATGCATGACATAAATAAAATGACATAGCAAAATCTAAATAATATAATGCAACCTAAATGATATGATATAATTTAAATGTCTTAGCATATTCTAAATAAAATGAAATATCCTAAGTTATATGATATATTCTAAATGAAATGAAATGACCTAGGTAACATAATATATTCTATATGAAATGAAATAACCTAAGTAACATAATATATTCTATATGAAAAGAAATAATTTAAATGACATGGCAAATATGAATGATATGGCATATAATTTAAATGACAAGGAATATAAAATAATACTATCATATAATATGCATGAAAATAATAATGCATGAACATAGTATATGCCAAATAATATGACAAAAAATAACTAAAAAAAAAAACATAGGATATCATGAAATATTCAAAACCATATAATAAACAATATAACATCAAAATTTATAAATCAAAATAATAACAATACCATAGGAATTATCATAGCAAAAAATCACATATTATATAAAATGCATGAATATGGAAAATGCAATGCATGAAAATGTATTTTTTCCTTTAATTAAGGAAATCCGTATATCTAAAAAGATATCCGGCTACCTTAGGAAAATATGTCAAATTAAATATTCTAAAACCGAAATACTTTCTGATTGTTTGAAAACAATTTTGAAAAGCTTAGATTAAAAATAAAAACTTGGCTAAACCCTTTTTTAAATGGCTCTAATTTTCTAAGTTTAAAATCTTGGACTTGACCATCCTTAACCCGAGACTTAAAAAATCATTTTTATAGTTTAAAAAGGCTTAGAAACTACCCTAAGTCAGTAGCTAAACTTCCTAATCAGCCCCCTCTAAGTAACTTAACCAAAACAGAAAAATGATTTTCCTTCAAATTCAATTCTGACTCGACTGTCCAGTTTTAAGCCACGATTTTTCACCCTATTTTTAAAAATTCTAAAAAATCTAAAACAAATACTGGAGACTTAAGACATGAAAAACTATACAAGAAAAATCGGCTTAATTTTTTTATTAAACATGAATGCCCAAAAAAATCGAAAAAAATACGAGTACTGGGTGAAATAACTGTTTTACCAAAACACATTTTTGGCTTTGATAAAATCATTTAAAAAATCAAAGTAAAAATATTTAAGACTCACAAGCAGTAGCTAGGACTTTTGAAAATTTAGACAAAAATTGGCTAAGTAAAAAAAATGACAAAGGTAGAATAATCAATTTGACAATTCTTTAATTTTCCACAAGTATACTCAAAAGAGCATGACTTTGAACCATTAATTGACCTAAGTCATTAGTCCAGTGGCATGGACATGAAAAGCATGAAAAAATACAGCCAATATGATGCATGAAATGCATCGTTTTAAACACAAATGTCATGAAAAAATGCAAGGCATCAATAAAGTGACCTAGACCTAAATGAACTTGCATGACATTTAATGCAACCTAGGTCTAAAATGCATGGACATGCATGGAAAAATAAACCAAACCTAACATCTAAAATATGCATGGAAATAACACAAACACAAAGCATGCTTAAACCAAATACTCAATCAAATGTCATGAAAATGCAAACCTATCATCTAACATAACAAAAATGCACACACAAAGCCAAGATAACATGATGTGGCCGAATGGCCACAAGCTCCAAACAAGCATGGCATTTTTACAAACACTTGATATACTTAAACCAAATACTTAATCAAATGTCATGCAAATGTAAACCTATCAACTAACATAGCAAAAATGCACATACAAAGCAAAATAACATGAAGTGGCCGAATGGCCTCAAGCTCCAAACAAGCATGGCATTTTCACAAACACTTGATATACTAACATACTGAACTTAAAATATAACACTCAAATCATGAAAATATAAAATAGAGGTATTAAAACTAACAAACATTTTCTCAAACACATGGATTACAAAATATAAAACATAAACAAATTTAAACATTTTGAAAACAGAAAATTAAAAGTGTAAGAACATGATAATAAACTCATAAATGGCCATAAACTAGCAACCAAATTAAAACAAGCTTCTAGTATATGTAGCAGAAGAAGATTTAAAGCATCAAAGATAAAAAAAATAACAAAAATAACATGACAAATCAAAGTAAAACAGCAACAACAAAAAATATAGGCCATTCGGCCATGGCAAGAAATCAAGAAAAAAAAATTGTAAGAACTCTTTTTTAAAGAAAAGATGAAGAAAGAACTTAAAAAGAACATTAAAAAACACTTAATTAAAAAGTAAAATCAAAAGAAAACTCACCAAAATAATAATCAAAATAGTAAAAACAAGAATGGAAAATCAAGAAAGTGCAAGAGTTGATGCGAAAAGCAACCTCTAGAAGCTATCCTTCAAGTTTTTTCTCTTCAAACTTTCTTTTCTTTTCTAAACTTTTCTTTTTGCTTTGCAACAATGGAGAGAAAACTCAGCCAAACAAGAGAGAAAATATCAAAAATGAAAGTCCTCAAAAATGAAAGAGACCCCTTGGTATGTAATGGCCGAAATTCCCTCTCTCATAGACTATGATGTTGTCATTTTTCCTCTCACCAATTTCCATCCAAGGGCTAGAAATTCAAGGTGTTTAAAACATGAAATTATCACCCTTATATTAGGCCATCAGTTGTCCATAATTACAGATGTTCAAGAATTATGTTGACACTCTCCCTCTTCAAGCATTGGCCCATGTGGCTTATTTGCAAGGCTTGATCAAAAAGCACTAACTAACTCTTTATTTTTGGCCTTTTAATTGAAAAATCAGAAAATCCTTCCCTTCCTTGGGCATTGGCCGGCAGCACTCCTTCTTCCAGCCCAAGATTTATTTTTTTGAAAGGCAAGAAAAGCCCTTTTCAGTTGCTTGGGTAAAATGACCTTTTTGCCCCCCGAATGAAAATAAATGGAAAACGGACTCCAAATTCAAATTTTATTTTTTCAATACTTTGAAAATAATAAAAAATTAAATTCTGGAAGTTTTCAAAATGTTCCGAGTCCGTTTGCTATTTCTTTGAATTTTTTCTTCCAAAATTGCCCTTTTATGCCCCCATATTTTATCAATTTTTAAACGAGCTCCAAATAAAGATTTTTATTTACCAATATCTTCCAAATAATTTAAAAGTACGATCTGGAAGTTTTCATAATTTTTGGAACTCAGTTGGTATTTTTTCGGGATTTATCTGCTTGGATTACTACATCGGAGGCCCGGGATTTAGCCATTTTGCAAACGAACTTCGAATCAAGATTTTCTTTCGCCAATATCTTCCAAATAATTTAAAACTGAGATTTTAAAATTTTCAGAATTTTTGGAGTACATTTGCTATTTTTCCGGGATTTATCCTCTTGAATTACTACATAGGAGACCCGGGATTTGGCCATTTTGCAAACGAACTCCGAATCAAGATTTCTTTCGCCAATCTCTTCCAAATGATTTAAGAATGAGATTTGAAATTTTTCATAATTTTTGGAGTTCATTTGCTATTTTCCCAAATTTTCCAATTTTGCCCTTTTACCTCCGAAACCTGGTTTTGCTCAAAACAAGTCCGATTTTTAGATTTTCTTTAAACTGAGCTTTGGGATATCCTTTTTAATCAATCCTCATCCATTAGGGGCTTTAGTCCTACCGAATTGGGCCATTTCTTATGATTTTTCCCAATTTCATCGAAATCCACCAAAAACCCTAAATCTCGATTTTCTCCCGGATTGACTTTTCTTTCAATTTTTCTTTCAAGTTGCTTCTCTCTTACCAGTAGTCAGTGCTTATCTTTCATTTGGAACCTTCAATTTTGACCAATACGATTGTTTAAGCACTTTTCCCCAAATTTCTCGGATTAGGATTTTCTTTCTACTTAATCTCCTTAACCCAACTACTAAACTCCATATCTTTCGATGTAGACCTCAGATTATCAAAATTATTTCGCTATTTTTCAATTGAACTTCAAATCTTGATTTTGAAAGTGGGTTGACTTTTTAGTAGTTGACTTTTTAGGGTTTTTGAAATCAATCATCCAAATGAGTATTTGTATTTGCATAATTAATGAGTATTTGTATTTGCATAATTATGCAAATGCTTGCTGACAAAGTGCAGATGCAAAGTTTAATAAATAGATGAATGCTCATGAGTGATGCATTTCCAATTCATTTTTGCTCTTCAAATCATAGTATATCTTCAATTCATTTTTCAATCTTTGGCTATTCTCTTTGCCCCAACAGTTTCCAAACTCTTATTGACAGGAGTCTACTTGCTGAGTTTTATTTCTTCTTCTCATATTTGGAAGTCAAGGTTAACCCTAATAGTTCCACACCTTTGATTTAGAAAAGCCCTTATCTCATGTTAAAATAAAAAAATGGGTATGTCAAAAATATTTTTATTTTCCTTTTTTTGAAAAACAATTTTGCTTTTGTAATGAAAACTTCTGAGTCAAAATTTTTTATCCCCATAGTGTGTAATGTACAAATATTTTGAAGACTGATGATCATTGTTAGAAATTTTCCTAAGTGTCAATTTGGGTTTTTGAACTTGAATTGACAAGGCTTGGTATAACATGATTTTGTTTTTTTCAGGAAAGCTTCACAACAAAAAATATATGTCCTTTCTAGGCTCACAAATGGAACAGATTTTATAAATCATGAATTCATTGAGAACCAAACAAATCAACTTTATTTTAGTATCCATATCAAGGTATTTTGACAAGCGTCAAGATTGGCTGGGATGTTTAAATTGGAAAATTGATTTAGGAGAAAAAAAGTTTCAGTTTTTGAAATCAATCATCCAAATGAGAGTTGACAATTTGGGAGGTTTAGGAATTCCTAGATGTTCCTCGATGCCCACTTCTTTAAGATGATCTTTTCTTTTGTGGTATCGGCACTACCATAGATGGCATCGAAAATTCCCATTTTACTCTAGACCGCCCGTTTTTGGGTCGCCCTAGAGTCCCATTCTCTCCAATTTGTTCTTTTTTCTTTTTTTTTATTGTTTTACCATTGATTTGAGAATTCTAAATTCTTCCTTAGTGAAATGATAATTCGATGAGATGGGATAAAATCTGAGGAAAAACCCTTCAAGTTAAATATTCATGCTTAATCAAAATGAACTTTTAAAGCACGTAATATAGGCCATGGCTCAGGGTTCAGAAAGAAAGGATAAATAGGCCCAAAAAATGTGTTTGAGGGTAATCAGATCAAGGATCCTTTTTCTTCCTTGCTTTTGGCTTTCATTTGCCATCACTTTTTCACACATTTTTTTTGTGTCTTTTTCTTTTGTTTTTCTTGGCTTTCATTTCGCCATCTTTTCCTTTTCTTTTTCTTTGACAGAGTGAGCCCATATTTATTCGGGGCTCCATTTGCTTTGTATCTGTCTTTGAGCTAGGACTCATTTTTCTATGATCTTTGAGAAGACCTTTCCTCGCATTTGCCCCTAGTATAGAGGGTAATCTTTAATTAGGGTTTAAAGAAAAAAAGAATTATTTCGGCTTAAAAGGGGTGACTATGGATAATTTCTTTTTGTGCGAAAGGGATATGAAAGATGGCCATTTCTCATGTCAAGCACGAATATTCATATTGAAAAGCAATCCCCAGGGGAAATAGATATTCAGAATTTCATTTTGCACTTTGGAATCATCCGAATTCTCATATGCATGATATCATAATTTTTTTTTTCGCATGCCCCAATGATTCATGCGTTAGTCCATCCCTTTTTTTTTTTACCATAAAACCATCAGTTCCACATATGATGCCCCAATTTGATTAACCATGAGAATTTGTATCATTACGAGGAACATCGCAAGTCTAGGTCTGTACTGAAAAGAATAAGTTTCAATCTTGGGTTTGTTTGAAGTGAATAAGGAAAATATGACCCAAAACGGGTTTTCTCTAGGACATGGGATAATCTAGTTTAATCATTTTGCCCCAGGGTGTCAATCATGAAGTGATGTTTGGGTAGTTAGTGTTTTGTGGTTATTGGTAAAGGTCATGAATGGTTTTAGCACAATCTTGACATTCATCAATTTTCCAAAATCTAGATTCTTGAAAGAATGTCTCATTTGTTTGAATTTCAAGGAATTCGAAAGAATTTCAAAAAGTTCGTTCCTTTGTTCATAGCCTAGACTAGGATCTACATCTTTGCTTATTTTATGATGACGATGGTTTTATGAAGTTCAATCATTCATTTTCCTTGAAGCATTAGGTCTTTCAAGTGTTCTTGGTTCAAGGGATTTAGGCCTAGGAAAACCTAAAAGAGAGGGGAAAAGGTATTGAGTCATTTGTAACAATGATCATCAATATTCTTGAGACTATCCATTACTAAAACTTCCTTAATGTCTGTTTTTGCAAATTCAGATTATTGTTAAGACATAACAAACACAAAGCATTTAAAAATCAAAATTTATTTAATTCTTATGAATGTCGACATGAGACAAGTGTTTTCATCATAAGGTCTGAAACTAAATGCATAAAAACTTCCCCTTGACATATTCTTCCTAATTCATACTGGCTATTCCTCGGTACTCTTTTCGACCTTTCCATCTTCTTCCCCTATTATGACATCCACAATGGTCTCATCATTCCCATTCAGCAGATTCTCCACGCTTTCTGACCTTTGTTTCTTCCCCACATCTAACTGCCCTTTATTGATGAGTGCTTGAACCTTCATTTTCAGACATAAGCAATTTTCTGTGGAATGTCCCCGAGTCCTAGAATGATAATCACAATATGCATTCTCGTCGTTCCAGCTTGGATATGGGGGTTGGCTAGGCTTCACTGGATCTTTAGTGAGGAGTTGCTCTTCGACCAGTTGGGGCAATAGTTCAGAGTAAGACATGGGGAGTGACTCAAACTGATTTCTTTTCCGGATATTCTTCAATTTCTTTTGACTGACAAAAGGTTGAAAAGTTACTGGATTCTGAGAGGCGATTGAGTATAAGTATGAACCCTGGGGTACATAATTCATAGAAGGACAGGGTGGTGGGTATGAAGTAGCCAGAATATACGGGGCAAAGTCTCCCATGGCTTGGACATCTTTCTCTTTCTTTTTTGGGTGACCTGTTTCTCTCTGCATTAAATGTTTTACCCCCTTCAAGTTTCCCGACCTTGATTGCATTTTCAATCATTTCCCCGGAGATTACCATATCCGAAAAATTCTACATGGTGATGCCAACAAGTCTATCGTAGTATGGGGCTTGTAGTGTATTCACAAAAAGGACAGTGGTTTTCTTCTGAGTTAAAGACGGTTGTACTTGGGTGGCCATGTTCCTCCATCTCCGAGCATACTCTTTGAAGCTCTCAGTAACCTTTTTCTCCATATTTTGCAAGGTGAAACTGTCAGGTGTCATGTTGGTCACATGCGTGTACTGGTTTAGAAAAGCCCTAGCCAAATCATTCCAAGAGCCAATCCGATCCTTGCTCAACTAACTATACCACCTAACTGCGGACCTGCTAAGGCTATCCTGAAAGTAGTGGATCAGAAGCTTATCATTATCTATATAACTTGTCATCTTTCTACAAAACATAGTGATATGGGCTGACGGATCAGTCTTCCCGTCATATTTCACAAAGTCAGGGACCTTGAATTTAGGAGCGATGACTAAATCGAAGACCAAGCATCGTTCTTTCGCCTCCACACTCCCGAATACGTCTGTATTTTCTACTGCCCGGAGCCTTTCATCTAGCAACTGATATTTCCCTTGGGAATTTGTCAACTCTACCTCATTAACCATTTTCAACTTTGCCTGTTCAACTGGATCTTCTGAATTTAAGACATTGACGGGGTTAACTGTGTTCTGGGCATCCATCATTACAACCTCATTCTGACCCTTTCGTGCCTCTAACCCTTCTCTGGCGGCCATGTTTTCAGTGTGTCCCTTGATTGCGGTGGATATTAGCTCCATCAATTTAATCATCTGATCTTTAGATTCTGCTTGAGACTTTGCTAGCTGTTCTAAAAAATTTTCCTGTACCCTTTCCATTCTTTACATTCGAGCAACTTGTTCATTCTCCATAGCATTAGCCTGCATTAAAAGGGTACTCAGTACTTCTTATACCTCTGATTTGAAATGGAAATTCTTTCAAAGACTCTTAAAGCCAAGCCAATTTCTGTTTTATTCCCCCAATGTGCGTGTCATGATGAAGGAGCCATGAATGCAATTTGATGCACGTGAAAGCCTAAACAATATGATGTATGGATATGTACAGTGGAAACGTGCTGACCATATATGTAATAAATGCTATCACGATGCCAACATGTTGCAAGCAAAGAATAAACAAATCAACGCATGGATATATGCAATAAATGATCATGTACATTTCAGCGTATTTCCCAATGAATGATCATACACTATGAATGCAACACGATGTCAATTATGATACATGCAAACAATGAATGATTGATACAGAGTATATACAAAGAAAATCATGCTCACCATGTGTGTCAAGAATGTATCCTAATGTTAATATGAAAGATTTATGCATAAGCATATACAGAGAAATCATGCTGACTATGTTTGTCATGAATGCAACCCAAAGTCAACATGATGCATGTAAAGAATAAACAAATTAATGCATGGATATATACAGAAAAATCATGCTGATTATGAATGCATGAACGCAACCTGATGCTAACATGATACATGTATGAATGTATGGTATGACAAATAATTGATCGGATGCAAAATGCAAAGGGGAAGATATCACGGAAGAAATAAGAATCGAAGGAACTTAATCATCAACATCTCATAAATTTGAAGCATAGTCAATTCATTCCCATATCAATGTTCATAATGGTATAAACCATGTTTTACAAAATATGAGCAGTAGTTAAAACTGTCTTTTTACAAGCACTTTATTCTTCCTAGCATCCTAAGGCTATAAGAGCCGGCTATTGAAAAAATAAAATCCTATTACATCATATAAGAATGAAGTCTTTTCACCTCAATGCTGTAAATCTCCCAATCCTAATGACGCTTTCCCAACTCTCTATCAATTAGTGTCGCTGGATCCAACCACTTGGCATTTATAAGAGATTGCACTTTCTTTTTGAAGGCCATACAGTCTTCAATGCTATGGCCAACAATTCCACAGTGATAATCACATCTTGCATTTGGATTATACCACTTTGGATATGGTGGTAACAGGGGTTTCAATAGGACGCATGCAACCATGTGATTTTGGATCAGTATAGGGAGAAGCTCTCAATAGCTGATTGGAAAGGGATCAAAAGGCCTTTGGGTCTTATCCTGGGGTCGTTTCTTAGTCACACATGGCGTAGGAGTTAGGGTGCTTGGTGGTGGCATTAAGGTCCAAACCAGAGTGTTTACATGGAGACGTGGCGGAACAGCATGGAAAGGGTATGGATTTGGACACAGGGTCTTTGGAGGTTGTACATAGCTCGAGGTTCCTATCCCAGATGCTGGATAAGGTGATTGATGAGGGAAGCAATATGAACTGGCAATTGATGGTGATGGAGTGGGATTCAGGAATTCCATAGTGGTCATCCCAATGGACGATTGGACCATAGTAGGGTGAGGATATTAGTTTAGACCTAGAACAGTTTGCAGGTATGGTACAGGATCCGAGGTTTCTATCTTTGGTATTAGGCACTCAGGTTTAATCATTTTCACGATTTTGTCCACAATTTCATTAGGATTGCAACCTTTGTGGCATTGACAAGTGCAGAATCAACAAGGATTGTATGTTCTGGACCTAATGGTTTTGGTTGATCCGAAGGCGATGCAGAGCCCTGAAAAAAGTTCCTCTTTACTCTTACCCATATCCTCAAACATTTTCAGCAATTTGGCGAGTTGTTCTTTCACTTCTCAGATTTCATGTCCAAATTTCTCTTGATTTCGTTCCAGAGCACCCAATCGTTCCTCCGATTCTTTCCTCATATCTCGAACCCTTTTCATGCAAATGAAAAGTGTCATGAGATTAAGAATACAATTATGAATGTACATGCTCTGTTCCTATGTGCATGAATGTACTGATGATTAATGCATGAACATATACAGAGAAATTATGATGACTATGTATGATATGCATGCAGTCTGATGCCAACATGATGCATTAAAAAAATGAATAAATTGATGTACAAGTATATACAAATAATGACCATGCATGTCATAAATGTATTCTACAATGAATGACCATGCATGCTATGACTGTAACATGATGTCAAAATGATACAAATAAAAAATAAATGAATTAACACCAACGTATATGCAAAGAAATCAATGTTACATGAAATTGGTGGGACCTAGATTTTGATTATTAAAAAATCGCATTATGCAAGATTTGCCTCCAAATTTATGATTTTTTGAAACATGTTTTTTTTCTTATGGAAAACCAATCATATTATTTTCAAAAGAATTTCGGGGTAGTGGATCCTACTATGGTACAATATGCAAATGTTCATGTGACACTACCTGTTTATAGAAACCATCAAATGAGATTATTATCACAATCTATTTATTGCAAAAAACGTGATCAATAATATAACCAAAAATGTACATGCTCTTTTCACATGCATGAAATGTACAAAATGCAAAAATGCTTGAAAAATGATTTTTATTAAACAGTTAATGAACATTTGCCCTAACAGTATCTACTCATACAGGTATCACAGTGCCTTTGGGGCGGATTATCACATTTATTACGGGCGATGTACGTACATCGTTGCCCGGTCTACCATACTTATTCAGAGTGTAAAATAGGTAATAAAAGGTTTAGAAATGTCCCTCCATGTGTTCCTATCTTCGGTATCTAATTGGAAATTCAGCATGGCTTTGCCTAGGTTCACTATATGAGAGTGAATTGGTTCTAAAGGCCCCGAATTGTTCCTCAATGTCACCGGTGAAGGCTAGTAAGGCACCCCGATAAAAGAGGGTTCAATTCGTTAGAGTCTATTTTCCTAGTCCATGCGGATTGTTAATCATGAAGGCTTAGGTAATTTAGTACTCCGAAAGTGTTTCACTAGCCCATGCGGATTGTTAATCACGAAGGCTTAGTTACTTTGCTCCCACCTAAAAGGACGGAACCCGGGTATAGGGCTCATGATCTGCAAATGGACGTGTGGTGTGTGTGGAGGAACAACAAACCTTTCACCACCTATTAAAAACCTTATTCTAAATGCCCTAGCAATTTATAAAAAAACATTCAAGAATAGTGTAACGCATTAACCAACAAGCAATTATCATATACAACCTTAAATTACTAGAGAACAATAATAAAATGCATGCACATGAGTATGAACATATTTAAAAATATTTTATTATTTTCAAAATTCTCCTTATATAAAAAAATGTGGGAATTAAAATTAAATACCAATTAAACCAACAAAACTGAGACTTTGATAACACACGACTAATTTTAGGCCTGACTCTCTAATAGTCCCCAGTGGAGTCGCCAAGCTGTCGCAACCCAAAAAATAACAAGTCTTATCGCAAGACTTTATTATTCATTAAGCGTGACATTAAAAAAAAAACCCGAGGAAAAGTCGACTTAATTCCTCTAGAAAAATGAAGGTTTTGAAAATGACCTTGAAAAAGACATGGAGTCGCCACCAATCTTTTTTAGCTAGGTGTGATCGGCCACCTATTAAAACCGATTTTATAAAATATTTTAAAAAATAATTGAAATATTTTTAAAACCAATTTCAAGTCTGTGTTTTAAACCAGAGAAATCAAAGAAACGGGTTCGGGACTCGGTTACGTGCGGGGAAGGATTAGCATCCCCACAACGTCCATATAAAACGGTACCTTATTAATCGTGGGTTATCTCAAGTCTCGGTAAAAAAGTCGATTTAAATTAGGTATTTCAAGTTAATTCCTAATTTAAAGAAAAATAATTTCATTTTTAATTGAAAATGATCCGAAATTTATAAATTCAAAATTTTTCTATATTCCCCAACAAACTTGGCAAAATATAGAAATTTTTATTAGTTTGGAAAACTTTCCGAATCATTCTTATTTTAAAGAAGATATTCCATTATTAATGATAATTAATGATTTCCTCCCAAGCAAACCCGACAAAGAACTCATGAATTAATTTAACTTGGGAATATCTTTATTTTATTGAAATCATTACTTTTTTTGAAAACATTTAGAAGAAATGAATATGTATATGCATGACATAAATAAAATGACATAGCAAAATCTAAATAATATAATGCAACCTAAATGAAATGTTATAATTTAAATGTCTTAGCATATTCTAAATGAAATGAAATATCCTAAGTTATATGATATATTCTAAATGAAATGAAATGACCTAGGTAACATAATATATTCTATATGAAATGAAATGACCTAAGTAACATAATATATTCTATATGAAATGAAATAATTTAAATGACATGGCAAATATGAATGATATGGCATATAATTTAAATGACATGGAATATAAAATAATGCTATCATATAATATGCATGAAAATAAAAATGAAAATAATAATGCATGAACATAATATATGCTAAATAATAAGATAAAAAATAACTAAATAAAAAAAACATAGGATATCATGAAATATTCAAAACCATATAATAAACAATATAACATCAAAAAAATATAAATCAAAATAATAACAATACTATAGGAATTATCATAGCAAAAAAATCACATATTATATAAAATGCATGAATATGGAAAATGCAATGCATGAAAATGTATTTTTTCCTTTAATTAAGGAAATCCGTATATCTAAAAAGATATCCGGCTACCTTAGGAAAATATGTCAAATTAAATATTCTAAAACCAAAATACTTTGTGATTGTTTGAAAACAATTTTGAAAAGCTTAGATTAAAAATAAAAAATTGGCTAAACCCTTTTTTAAATGGCTTTAATTTCCTAAGTTTAAAATCCCGGCCTTGACCACCCTTAACCCGAGATTTAAAAAATCATTTTTAGAGTTTAAAAAGGCTTAGAAACTACCCTAAGTCAGTAGCTAAACTTCCTAATTAGCCCCCTCTAAGTAACTTAACCAAAATAGAAAAATGACTTTCCTTCAAATTCAATTCTGACTCCACTGTCCAGTTTTAAGCCACGATTTTTCACCCAATATTAAAAATTCTAAAAAATCTAAAAACAAATACTAGAGACTTAGGACATGTAAAACTACACGGGAAAAAATCTTCCTAATTTTATGATTAAAGATGAATGCCCAGAAAAATCGGGAAAGTACGAGTATTGGGTGAAAAAACTGTTTTGCCAAAACACATTTTTGCCTTTGATAAAATCATTTAAAATATCAAAGTAAAAATATTTTAAGACTCACAAAATGACTCACAAACAGTAGCTAGGACTTTTGAAAAGTTAGACAAAAATTGGCTAAGTAAAAAACATCACAAAGGTAGAATAATCAATTTGATAACTCTTTAATTTTCCACAAGTATACTCAAGAGAGCATGACTTTGAACCATTAATTGGCCTAAGTCATTAGTCAAGTGGCATGGACATGAAATGCATGAAAAAGTACAGCCAATATGATGCATGAAATGCATGGTTTTAAACATAAATGTCATGAAAAAATGCATGGCACCAATAAAGTGACCTAGACCTAAATGAACTTGCATGGCATTTAATGCAACCTAGATCTAAAATGCATGGACATGCATGGCAAAATAAACCAAACCTAACATCTAAAATATGCATGGCAATAACACAATCACAAAGCATGCTTAAACCAAATACTCAATCAAATGTCATGAAAATGCAAAAGTATCATCTAACATAACAAAAATGCACACACAAAGCTAAAATAACATGAAGTGGCCGAATGACCTCAAGCTCCAAACAAGCATGGCATTTTCATAAACACTTGATATACTTAAACCAAATACTTAATCAAATGTCATGCAAATGCAAACCTATCAACTAACATAGCAAAAATGCACATACAAAGCAAAATAACATGAAGTGGCCGAATGGCCTCAAGCTCCAAACAAGCATGGCATTTTCACAAACACTTGATATACTAACATACTCAACTTAAAATATAACACTCAAATCATGCAAATAAAAAATAGAGGTATTAAAACTAACAAACATTGTCACAAACACAGGGATTACAAAATATAAAACATAAACAAATTTAAACATTTTGAAAACAAAAGATTAAAAATGCAAGAACATGATAATAAACTCATCAATGGCCATAAACTAGCAACCAAATTAAAACAAGTTTCAAGTATATGTAGTATAAGAAGATTTAAAGCATCAAAGCTAAAAAAAATAACATGACAAATCAAAGCAAAACAGCAATAACAAAAAATATAAGTCATTCGACCATGGTAAGAAATCAAGAAAAAAAAATTGTAAGAACTCTTTTTTAAAGAAAAGATGAAGAAAGAACTTAAAAAGAACATTAAAAAACACTTATTTAAAAAGAAAAATCAAAAGAAAACTCACCAAAATAATAATCAAAATAGTAAAAACAAGAATTGAAAATCAAGAAAGTGCAAGAGTTGGTGCTACAAGCAACCTCTAGAATCTATCTTTCAAGCTTTTTCTCTTCAAACTTTCTTTTCTTTTCTAAACTTTTCTTTTTGCTTTGCAACAATGGAGATAAAACTCAGCCAAACAAGAGAGAAAATCAAAAATGAAAGTCCTCAAAAATGAAAGAGACCCCTTGGTATGTAATGGCCGAAATTCCCTCTCTCCTAGACAAGGATGTTGTAATGTTTCCTCTCACCAATTTCCATCCAGGGGCTAGTGATTCAAGGTGTTTAAAACATGAAATTATCACCCTTATATTAGGCCATCAGCTGTCCATAATTAAAGATGTTCAAGAATTATGTTGACACTCTCCCTCTTCATGCATTGGCCGCTGTGGCTTATTTGCAAAGGCTTGATCAAAAATCACTAACTCTTCATTTTTGGCCTTTTGATTAAAAAATCAGAAATTCCTTCCCTTCCTTGGGCCTTGGCTGGCCAGCACTCCTTCTTCCAGCCCAAGATTGATTTTTTTGAAAGGCAAAAAAAGCCCTTTTCGGTTGCTTGGGTAAAATGGCCTTTTTGCCCCCCGGATGCAAATAAATGGAAAATGGACTCCAAATTCAAATTTTATTTTTTCAATACTTTCAAAATAATACAAAATTGAATTCTGGAATTTTTCAAAAATTTTCGAGTCCGTTTGCTATTTATTTTGATTTTTTCTTCCAAAATTGCCCTTTTATGCCCCCATATTTTACTCTTTTTTAAACGAGCTCCCAATCAAGATTTTTATTTACCATTCTCTTCCAAATAATTTAAAAGTGTGATCTGAAAGTTTTCATAATTTTTGGAACTCATTTGGTATTTTTTCGGGATTTATCTGCTGGAATTACTTCATAGGAGGCCCGAGATTTAGCCATTTTGCAAACGAACTCCAAATCAAGATTTTCTTTTTCCAATATCTTCCAAATAATTTAAAACTAAGGTTTGCAAATTTTCAGAATTTTTGGAGTTCATTTGCTATTTTTTCGGGATTTATCCTCTTGAATTACTACATAGGAGACCTAGGATTTGGCCATTTTGCAAACGAACTCCGAATCAAGATTTTCTTTCGTCAATATCTTCCAAATGATTTAAGAATGAGAGTTGCAATTTTTCATAATTTTTGGAGTTCATTTGCTATTTTTCTCAAATTTTCCAATTTTGCCCTTTTGCCTCCGAAACCCTATTTTGCTCAAAACAACTTCGATTTTCAGATTTTCTTCAAACTGAACGTTGCGCTATCCTTTTTAATCACTCCCCATCCATTAGGGGCTTTAGTCCTATCGAATCAGGCCATTTTTTGTGATTTTTCCCAATTTCACCGAAATCCACCAAAAATCCTAAATCTCGGTTTTCTCCCGGATTGACTTTACTTTCAATTTTTCTTTCAAGTGGCTTTTCCATTACCAGTAGTCAGTGCTTATCTTTCATTTGGAACCTTCAATTTTGACCAATTCGATCGTTTAAGCACTTTTCCCCAAATTTCCCAGATTAGGGTTTCCTTTCTACTGAATCTCCTTAACCCAACTTCCGAACTCCATATCTTTCGATGTAAACCTCGAATTATCAAAATTCTTTCGACATTTTTCAATTGAACTTCAAATCTTGATTTTGAAAATGGGTTGACTTTTCAGTAGTTTACTTTCTGGGTTGATTTTTTCGGGGTTGACTTTTTTTTGAGTTTGACTTTTTATGCTCGCCCTCTTAAATGCAGTCTCGTAGTACCATGTACAGGATGAAAAAGTCTTTTTACATTCTGAAACATCAATTTAGGAAGAAAACATACCTGTTTTAGTGGTCCGGACAAAATTTGGTGTCTACAGCTATGATATCTACCATGGCATAACTTTAACACATATCAAACTTCCTAATCTTGATCTTTTGGAAGATTGACATGTTTGCTTGAGTGGTATTTATTCTGTAAGACTTTTGAGTGGTATTTATTCAAGTGGTCTATGATCTATACACATGTAGAGGTAAGGTACTTCCTAGGAATCCATCCCTCATGATGATCACCAATTCTTTCGAAACTCATTTCACTTATTCAAAGGAGTGTCTTTTTATTTTCAAAACGAAAAATTATCTGTATGGACTTTATTTTCAACCATTTTGTTTTTTCTTTCTCAAATCATATAAACAAGGCTTAAGAAGAACATTCAAAACTTCAAAGGAGATATGATATATGATGTTTGGAATTTAAAAGTTCATTCATTTCAAATAAATTGAAAGTAAGTACAAAAACTTAAAACAAGGTTAAGGATTGCCCCTGATTAGCATGCTACCCTGAGAACAAATGATCCTTAGCCCTTTCATCCTTGATAAGCATCCATGAACTCTTTGAACTTTGTCGGGTTCACATCAATTACAGCCTGAACCTTGTCCTTGAATGCATTGTAGTTCTCTGTGGAATGCCCTTTAACCCCACTATGATACTCGCATGTGGCATTAGGATCATACCATTTCGGGTAAGGAGACTTCCTGAGTTTTGCAAGTACAACGGAGATCATTCGGCTTTGGACAAGCAATGGTAAAAGTTCTGTGTAGGTCATCGGAATTGAATGGTATACCTTTGCCTTCTTTCTCTTACTACTCTGAGAATGGACTGAACTAAACTCTGAATCATTAGGCATGACGAAACCCTGAGGTGATATGAAAGGCTTTGAAGCATGATGATGACCGTGCTGAACCCAATGGTCAACATAAGGTCGGGGATGTAAATAACCACCAAAAGGATCGTCTTGCATGGCACTGAACCCTCTTTTATTTCTGCTTTCAACATTTACAACTTGAACATGCCCCTTAGCAACATCATTTTTCTTTTCGAAAGGAACTCCGACATTTGTATCCACAATTTTCCCTTTCTTTATCCCATCCTCAAGCCTACCCACTGCGAACAATATATTTACAAATTGTAAGGAGACATTGCTGATCAACTTGTCACAGTATGGGTGTGGGAGGGTATCCACAAACAAAACATTCATTTCTCTATTAGTAAGAGGTGGTTGAACTTGCAAGGCCATATCTTTCCATCTACGAGCATATTCTTTGTAGTTCTCATTGGGCTTTTTTTTCATGTTCTGGAGTGTCAATCGATCTGGAGCCATTTCTAACATGTGCTTGTATTGTTTTAGGAATGCCTGGGCTAAGTTTCTCCATGTATTCACTTGGCCTTTTTTTAACTGACAATACCAATTAGATGCCCCTCCTGTTAGGCTGTATTGAAAAACATGGATAAGCAATTTCTCATCATGTGCGTGCCCCACCATCCTATTACAATATGTAGACAAGTGTGTTTGTGGGTTTTTAAGTTCATCATACTTTTCAAATTTCGAAACCTTGAATTTTGGCGGGATGACCAGATCAGGGATCAAAATAAGCTCTCCTACACTTACTTCATCTCCACCTTCAATAGCTCGAATCCTTTCCTCTAATAGCTGATCCTTCCTTTGGGAATTTGCCGACTCAACCATTTTCAACTTTTCCTATTCAACTGGATCATCTAAGTTCAAGATGTTGCTAGGATTAACTGTATTCTGGCAATCCAACATTATAACCTCAATCTGACCCTTTTGTGCCTCTAACCCTTCTCTGATGGCCAAGTTTTCAGTGTATCCTTTTCCATTGATTACAACGAACATCAGCTCCATCAGTTTAGTCATCTGATCTCTAGATTCTACTTGAGATTTTGCAAACTGTTCTTGCGATTCTTCTTATGCCTTTTCTATTCTTTCTAATCGGGCAACTTGTTCATTCTCCATAGCACTAGCCTGTATTGAAAAAAAAAACTCAATATTGAAAAAAAAAAAAAAAACTCAATTCTTCTTATACCTCTGATTTGAAATGAAAATTCTTCCAAAGATTCTTAAAGCCAAGCCAATTTCCGTTTTATTCCTCCAAATATGTGACATGATGAATAGGCCATGAATGTCATTTGACGCATGTGAATAAAAACAGTGATGCATGGACATATGCAGTGGAAACATGCTGACCATGTATGTAATAGATGCAATGATGCTACCATGATGCAAGCAAAGAATAAACAAATCAACGCATGGATATATGCCATGAATGACTATGTATGTTCCAGATGCATTTTCCAATGAATGACCCTATGAATGCAACACGATATCAATATGATATATGTAAACAAATATGGTTGACACAGAGTATATACAAAGAAAATCATGCTGACCATGTGTGTCATGAATGCAACCTAATGCTAACATGATGTATGTAATAAGCAAATTAATGCATGGATATATACAGAAAAATCATGCTGACTATGAATGCATGAATGCAACTTGATGCCAACATGATGCATGTAAAGAATAAGAAAATTAATGCATGGATATATACAGAAACATCATGCTGACTATGAATGCATGAATGCAACCTAGTGCCAACATGATGCATGTAAAGAATGAATAAGTTGATACATGGGTATATACAGATAATGACTATGCATGTCATGAATGTATTTTACAATGACTGAGCATGCATGCTATGACTGTAACATGATGTCCATATGATACATGTAAAGAATTCATAAATTAAACAAGGGTAAATATAAAGAATGACCATGTATATCACAAATATATTCTACAATGAATGACCATGCATGTTAGGACTGTAACATGATATCAAAATGATACATGTAAAGAATAAATGAATTAACACAAAGGTATGTACAAAGAAATTAATCAGTGATTACACGAAATTGGTGGGACCAAATCTTGATTATTCAAAAATCTCATTATGCAAGATTTGCCTCCAAATTTAATCTATGATTTTTTTTGAAACATGTTTCCTCCAAAAAAAACATGTTATATTTTCAAAAGAATTTCGGGGTGGTGGATCCTACTATGATACAATGTCCAAATATTCATTCAACACTACCGGTCTACAATTCTTATTTAACCAATGAATGTTTATAAGATCATCAAATGATATTATTATTACCCTTCGTTTATTGCAAAGAATGAGATCAGAAATACAACATGAATGTACATGCTTTATTCACATATACATGGATGTGATGATGATTGAAGCATGAAATGTACAAAATGCGAAGATGTTTGAGGGGATGCATTTTCATATTTACAACTACTTGCATGTCATGCAAAAATGCAAATGAAAAGATCAATGAAAAGAAGATTCTAACATCATTTTTTTTATTTTTTCTTCTTTCTATTTTTTCTTGAATTTTCTTGACAACTATTTTTTTGACATTTTTTTTTTCATTTTCTTGTTTTCTCAGAAGTCTAAAACTAAAAGGAGATTTTTATTATTTTTACCTCATTACTCTATTACAAAAGAATTTTTTTTATCATTTTCCCTCATTTTTTTATTTCCATTTTTTCACTTTTCAAAGAGAAAATATTTTTCTATCATCTTTTCTTTTTTCAAATTCCTTGTAAAGCAATAAAAGAGTGGAATAATTAATGCAAAGTAAGAAAATTAATGAATGTGTGCCCCGACAGTATCTACTTATTTAGGCACCACGATGCCTTTGGGGCGGATTATCATACTTATTATGGGCGATGCACGTACATCGTTGCTCGATCTACAATACTTATTCAATAGTGTAAAAATAAATGGCAAAAGATCAGAAGTAATCCTCCATGTGTTCCTAGCTTCAGCACATCTAACGAAAATCCGACATGGCTTCGCCTAGTTTCACTATATGAGGTTGAATCGGTTCTAAAGCCTCGAATTGTTCCTCACTGTCGCCGGTGAAGGCTAGTAAGGCACTCCGATAAAAGCGGGTTCAATTCGTTAGAGTATATTTTCCTATGCTCATATGGAGGATCATCACGAAGGCATTAGGTACTTTATACTCCGGAAGTGTTTCACTAGTCCATACGGAGGATCATCACGAAGGTGTAATTACTTTACTCATACTTAAAGGACGAAACCTGGGTAGAGAGTTCATGTTATGCAAGTGAAGTGTGTGTGGAGGAACAACAAACCTTTCACCACCTATTCTACAATCCTTATTCTAAATGCCCTAACAATTTATTAAAAGAATATTCAAGAATAGTGTAACGCATTAACCAACAAGCAATTATAATATACAAACCTTCCTTAAATAACTAGAGAACAATAATAAAATGCATGCACATGAGTATGGACATATTTAAAAACATTTTATTATTTTCAAAATTCTCTTTATTTTAAAAAAATGTGGGAATAAAAATTAAATATCAATTGAACCAACAAAATCGAGACTTTGATAACACACGACTAATTCTAGGCCTGACTCTCTAATGTCTCTAGTGGAGTCGCCAAGCTGTCGCAACCTAAAAAATAACAAGTCTCATTGCGAGACTTTATTACTCGTTAAGCGTGACATTGAAAAAACAGAGGAAAAAACCTTAATTCCTATAGAAATAAAATGAGGTATGAAAATAACCTCGAAAAAAGACATGGAGTTGCCACCAATCTTTTTTAGATAGGTGTGATCGGCCACCTATTAAAACCGGTTTTGTATAACATTTTAAAATTAATTAAAACATTTTTAAAACCAATTTCAAGTCTGTGTTTTAAACCAAAAAAATCAAAGAAGCGGGTTCGGGACTCGATTACGTGTGGGGAAGGATTAGCACCCCCACAATGCCCGTATAAAACGGTACCTTATTAATTGTATGTTATCTCAAGTCTCGGTAAAAAGTCGGTTTTAGCTTTTGGCATTTCAAATTAATTCTCAATTTAAAGAAAAATAATTCTATTTTTTTATTGAAAATGATCCGGAATTTATTAATTCAAAATTTTCCTATATTTTCCGAAAAATGTGGCAAAATATAGAAATTTTTATTTATTTGGAAAATTTTCCGAATCATTCTCATTTTAAAGAAGATATTCCGTTATTAATGACAATTGATGATATCCTCCCCAGCAAACCCGGCAGAGAACTCATGAATTATTTTAATTCGGGAATATCTTTAATTTATTGAAACCATTATCTTTTCAAAACATTTAAAATATATATATATATGAATATGTGTGACATAAATAAAATGACATAGCAAAGTCTAGAAAATATAATGCAACCTAAATGATATGATATAATTTAAATGGCATAGCATATTCTAGATGAAATGAAATATCCCAAGTAAGATGATATATTCTAAAAGAAATGAAATATCCTAAATAACATGATATATTCTAAATGAAATGAAATATCCTAAGTGACATGATATATTATAAATGAACTGAAATAACCTAAGTAACATGATATATTCTAAATGAAATGAAATGAAATGACCTAGGTAATATGATATCTTTTAAAGGAAATGACCTAGATAACATGATATATTTTAAATGAAATAAATGATTTAAATGACATGGCATATTTTAAATAACATGGCATATTCTAAATAATATAATCTAGATGACATGGAATATAATCTAGATGACATGAAATGACATGAAACATAAAATAATGCTATCATAAAATATGCATGAAAATAAAAATAAAAATAAAAATAATAATGCATGAACATAGTATATGCTAAATAATGTGACAAAAATAAATGACTAAATAAAAAGCATAGGATAGCATGAAATATTCAAAACCATATAACAAACAATATAACATCATACAATATAAATCAAAATAATAATCATACCATAGAAATTATCATAGCAAAAATCACATATTATATAGTATGCATGAACATGGAAAATGCAATGTATGAAAGTGTATTTTTTTCCTTTAAATAAGGAAATCCGTATACCTAAAAACTTACAAAAAGACATCAAATTAAATTTTCTAAAATCAAGAATACTTTGTGATTGGTTTGAAAACAAATTTGAAAATTCTTGGATAAAAATGATCCATAGCCGAACCCCCCTTTTAAATAGCTCTAATTTCCTAAATTTGAAAACCCGGACCTGACCACCTTTGATCCGAACTCTATAAAATCAGTTTTTAAGTTTAAAATGGCCTAGAAACCACTCTAAGATAGTGGCTAAAGTTCCTAATCAGCCCCCTCTAAGTAACTAAGCCAAAAAAAAAAAATTTAATTTTCCCTCAAATTCAAATCTGACTCTACTGTCCAGTTTTAAAGCACGATTTTTTAACCTATTTTTAAAATTTCAAAAACATCTACAAAAAATACTAGAGACTCAAAACATGTAAAACTACAAAGGAAAAAAGTGGAATAATTTTTTGATTAAAGATAACTTCCCAGAAAAATCGGGAAAGTCAGAACACTGGGTGAAAAACTATTTTGCCAAAACACATTTTTTTGCCTTTCATAAAATCATTCAAAAATCAAAGTAAAAATATCGAGACTCTTTTATGAACCTACAAACAGAAGTTAAATTTTCTATAAAAAAAAAATGGACAAGATTTGCCTAAGTAAAAAAAAAAAAAAATCACAAAGGTAGTAAAATCAACTTGACAACTCTTTAATTTTCCACAAGTATGCTCAAATGAGCATGACTTTGAACGATTGATTAGCCTAAGTCAAAAATCATGTGGCATGATATGTATGCATGAACACACAACAACTTAAATTCATGAAATGCATGATTTAAAACCTAAATGGCATGGAAAATGCATGGCATAAAGAATATGGCCTAGACCTAACATGAACTTGCATGGCAGTAAATGCAACCTAGGACTAACATGCATGAAATGAATGGCAATGCAAATGAAACCTAGACCTAAAAAATACATGGAAATAACACAAACACATAGCATACTAAATCATAATACACAAAAATATAGCATGAAAATACAAACATGTCAACAAGCAAGATGAAAATGCACATACAAAGCATAGAAAATGGAGGAGGCAAAATGATCACATGCTTACAATGATGGTATTCTAGCATGGCATTTTCACAAACACATGACATAGTAAATCAAGATACACAAAAATCATAATGTGGAAATGTATCAACTAACAAGATGAAAATGCACATAGAAGACATAAAATGGAGGGGTAGCCGAATGGTCTATAGGCCTAAAGGATGAAATCTTAGCATGGCATTTACACAAACACATGGCATACTAAATCAAAATACATAAAATCATGGCATGGAAATGCAAACCTATCAACTAGCATGATGAAAATGCACATACAAAGCATAGAATAGGAGGTAGCCAAATGGTCATTGGTCACAATATGATGGAATCGTAACATGGAATTTTCACAAACACATGACATACTAAATGCAAGGCTAAAGAAAAGAAACATACTAAACCATGCAAACATGAAGTAAAGGCATGAACATAACTAGACATTTTCACAAACATATAGTATAGTAAAATGCAAATCATGAACAACTCAAACATGTTGAAAACAGAAAAATAAAAATGGTAGACAAGGAAAGTAAACATGAAAAAACAAATATGATAAAATCAAAAATAGAGATAAGTAAGTAAAAAGATTAAAACAAGCTCCATGTTTTTGTTATTTTTAAAACAATAGAGCATCAAAACATACTAAGCATCCCAATCAACATGAAAAAGAAACAAACACAACCCACATACCAAAATAAGGCCATTTGGCCATCTTAAAAAAACATAGTAGAAATTTATTTTTTCAAAGTTTTTCAAGAAAACATGAGAAAGGAGCTTGAGGAAGAAGCTTGAAAATACTTATTTTAAAACCAAAATCAATAGAAAATCACCAAATATAAAATGAAAACATCAAATTAAAGATGCAAATGCAAAAAAAGTGCAAGAGAGGTGTTTTTAGCTACTTCTAAAAGCTATATTGCAAGCTTTTTTCGCTTCTTACTTTATTTACCTTTCAAAACTTTTTCTTTGCTTTAAAAAATGGAGAGTATTCAGCCAAGAAGAATTTTCCAAATGAAAATCTCATCTCTCTAAAAATGCTTTGGCCGAATGGCCTATAGTAGTGTAGGTCATTTTTTTTTTACACCAATTTTGATTCAATGGTCCTTGATCCAAGATGCCTTCTATGTAAAATTCTCACCTTTGGATTGGAATAATCAGCCCCTAAATATGATGTCATAAAGATGATGTCATAAATATGATGTCATAAAGATGACATCATCTGTCTCTATCCATTGCTTCATGTGTTGCAAATTCAAAGGCTTGATCAAAAAAATAACTACCTTCCTATTCACTCTTGGCCTTTAGATGAAATGGCTCAGCAAAATCACTCTCCATCATGGGCTTGGCTGATTGCCCTTTTAAAATCCAGCTTAATCTCCATTGCAAGAAAGGCCTTTTTCGATTTCTTAGGTAAAATGACCTTTTTGACCCCCAAACCTAATTAAATAGCAAACAAACTCCAAATATAAATATTATTATTTTAATACTTCCAAAATAATAAAAAATTGAATTCTGGAAGTTTTCAAAATTTGCTGAGCCAATTTGCTATTTTTTTGGATTTTTTCTTCCAAAATTGCCCCTTTGTGCACCCGAACTTTTACCATTTTTTAAACGAGCTCCGAATTCCAATTTTTCTTCACCAATCTGTTCCAAATAATTTAAAAGTGAGATTTGGAGGTTTTCATAATTCTTGGAGCTCATTTTCTATTTTTTTGAGATTTATCTGCTTGAATTTCAACATAGTGGGCCCGGGATTTTCCATTTTGCAAACGAACTCCTAATCCAGATTTTATTTCGTCAATCTCTTTAAAATAATTTAAGAATGAGATCTGCAAATTTTCAGAAGTTTTGGAACTTTTTTGCTATTTTTTCGAGATTTATCTTCTTGAATTTCAGCATAGTGGGCCCTAGATTTGCCATTTTGCAAACGAGCTCCAAATCCGGATTTTTCTTAACCAATCTCTTCCAAATGATTTAAGAATGATATCTGCAAATTTTCATAATTTTTGGAGCTCATTTGCTATTTTTCCTGAATTTTCCAATTTTGCACTTTTATCTCCAAAGCCCAATTTTGCTCAAAATAAGTCCGATTTTCATATTTTCTTTTCTGTGCCTTTTTCATATATGGAATTGGAGTTGGTCCGAAAACGCCCAATTTTTACGATCAAATTTCCTTTCATTTTGATTTTTCCTTTTTTCAGTATCGGGAATTTCCTCTTTTTTTTCGTTTTTCCTCCAATCGATTCTTTTCTCGGAATTACTTCAAATTGAGTCTTGGGCTATTCTTGTTTAGTTACTCCTCATCAATTAGGGGCTTTAGTTTTATCGAATCGGGCCATTTCTATAATTTTTCCCAATTTCACCAAAATCCACCAAAAACCCTAATTCTCAGTTTTCTTCCAAATTGACTTTTCATTACCCATAGTCAATGCTTATCTTTCACTTGGAACCTCTAATTTCGACCAGTTTTGATCATTTAATCACTTTTCTCTAAATTTTTTGAACTAGGATTTTCTTTCTACTGAATCTCCGTAACCCAACTTCCGAACTCCATATCTTTCATTGTAGACATCGGATTATCAAAATTCTTTCACCATTTTTCAATTGAACTTTGAATCTTGATTTTGAAAGTGAGTTGACATTTTCAGTAGTTGACTTTTTTGGGGTTGACTTTTTCATGATTGACTTTTTACGTCTGCTTTCTTAAACTAAGTCTCGAGTACTACTTGCAGGATGAGAAAAACCGTTTTGCATTCTGAAACATCACTTTAGGAAGAAAACATACCTGATTTAGTGGTCCGGACAAAATTAGGTGTCTACAAGGCCGTCAATAATGCTTCACCCCATAAATTATAGGGTAACTTTGCATTTAAAATCATTGAATTAACCATATCCACTAAGGTACGGTTTTTCCTTTCCGCTAAACCATTTTGTTGCGGAGTTCTAGGTGCAGAACATTGATGTACTACACCATGTTCCTCACAAAAAACATCAAATTCAGTAGAAAAATATTCTCCACCTCTATCACTTCGAAGAAATTTAATTTTCTTTTCATGCAAATTTTCTACTTCAGATTTATAAGGTTTAAACATTTCAAATGCTTCATCTTTATTTCTCATTAAATACACATAAGTATATCTAGAGCAATCATCTATGAATGTTATAAAATATCGCTTTCCACCTCTTGTGAGGATTCCATTTAATTCACAAATATCTGAATGCATTAATTCTAAAGTTTGTGTATTTCTTTCGGCCTTAGGAAAAGATTTCTTAGTGATTTTTGATTGAATACATATTTCACATTTATCCTTAAAAACATTATCACTAAGAGCAATACAATTATTCTTATGCATATATTGAAGAGATTTAAAATTTAAATGTGCTAATCTAGCATGCCATAATGAACAAGAATCAACAATATAAGCAGAAGAATTAACTTTATTAATATCAATACTGAGTTTTAACATACCCTCACTACAATATCGCTTTCCCACATAGACACCATTCTTAAGCAAGATAGCCTTACCGGATTCTAGGGTAACCTTGAACCCTTTCTTACAAAGCAAACTAGCAGACACTAAATTGTTCCTCAAATTCGGAACATGAAGAACATTTATTAGAGTCAATTTCTTTCCAAAGTAAAATTCAGTTCTACCATCCCTTGATCGAGCACTTTGGCTGAATTGTTGTTGCCCATAAGCACCTATCGGTTTGCAACTTCTTCATAGTTTTTTAATTGCTCTCGATCATTGCATACATAGACAGTAGCCCCCGAATCAAGCCACCACTCACTAGACTTGGCATGTGATGCCATATTGATTTCGGTAATCATACCGATATGCAGGCTTTGGATTCCTCCAGTGAACATCGCCACTAAATCTCTTTCCTCAACAACATTTGCCTTCGAAATGGAAGCCTCCTTTGAGTGGTTGCCTTTATTAAGAAGTCTGCAGCCTTTAATGTAATGCCCATTTTTGTTGCAATGATAACACAACCGTTTCTTTTTCTTATCTTGCTTGTCCTCCAAATCAGACGAGACTTTTCGTTTGCCTTTACAAGCATTTTTTTTTGTCGCCTTCACCTACATAATTCACTTTAGAATTTGGAGGAAGATACACTGCATCGTGCTTTTCAGTTTCTTCTTCGATGCGCAAGTGCCTTAGCATCTTTTCAATGGTGAAATCTTCAGCCATATTTTCTTCCTATACTCATTCCAAGTAGAAGGCAATTTAGAAATAATTGCCCCAACTTGTAATGATTCATGAACTATTATTACCTTTAGGTCACGAAACCTACTAACGAGAACTTGTAGTTCATGAGCTTGATCCATAATAGGTACGCTATCAACCATTTTCAATTCAAAATATTTCATCATAAGAAATTTATCTGTACCTTGCCTTTCATTGTTGTATTTCTCCTCCAACGACTTCCAAATCTCAATGGAAGACTTGATTGACATGTAGAGATCATATAGGCGATTTGACAGAGTGTTCAGGATGTGTCCCCTACAAGTGAACTTGTCCTCCACTCGCTTTTTCTTTAGTTGTGCCACTTTCTCCTTTTCTTCGGGACTTGCATCATTGGCAGGATCATCTATTGGCTTTAATTTTGGATCTAAGACAAGCGATATTCAACACGATAAGAAGAAACATCATCTTATCCTTCCATCGGTTGAAGTTAGTGCCATAAAATCGATCCAACTTCACAAAGTCGTGATTCATCACTTTGTAGGTGGTATTCGTCTCATTGGCCATCTCTAATAGTTCTCTAAAATTGTTGGGCATATTTTAGATGGGTAGAGAGAAACGAAATTGGAATCAAAACTTCGAGGCACGATGAATTGCTTTCTTTAGAGAATTATTTTCCCCTACACAAAGTTTGCTAATGGGTTAAGGTTATAACACTCCCAGGATACAGCGAACCTTTATGAATTCTGCAATTAGCAATATTGAAGAATTCCTAATCTCTTATTCTTTTGTTTTCTTTCTTTTGAAAATGATTGCAATCTAACACAATGGGGTATGCTATTTATAGATGACCAAAGGACACTATTAAAAAGATATGTCCTAATTGAAAACACATCTCCATAAACAATCATGTCCTTACCAAACCAAAAGTCATAACACTATTGCTCAAGTGGTGCAATTAGTACCTTTTTATCCAAGTGGTGCAATTAGCACCTTTTGTCCAATGTATTGGTTCATATATCAGATGGAAGAGGTTGATGATTCCGAATGAAGATGATTGGAGCAGCCAGATTGAGATTCATCATCTCTGTGGCAATTAACAAGTGACATGGAAGAAGCCCCATTGTCATCAAAGCTGAGCAGAACAAGAAACAGTTGACAAGTTTATATGGGTGGTTAGGTTTATGTCAACATCTTCATAAATGCATCACCATGAAGGGAGGCTTATTAAACAAAACATAGCAGGGGGCACACTTTAGCAGCAGAAAGAAAAAAGAGTAAGGGATGGACAAGGCTACTGATTACTGTTCTTTCCTAGTGCACGAATTAGAAAGTAGTGATAACAAGGTATGCTCGGGTAGGGGAAATTGGCATGAAGATCGGTATGTAATATGAGAGCATGCATCCAAACTTAAATTTGCAATGTTTTCTAGCACATACTGGTGCAATGCTCTGTTGTTGAGATAAAACCTTCCATTAAATGGTACTTCTGAATACCAAGTTTTGGAATTTTAAACTCTTTGCTTTAGCTTTGAGTTGTTAGGAACAGCTCACATGAATGGGCCTTAAACTTGTTCCATACGAGCCAGGGACCAGAAATTAAGCTTATTGACTTCCACCATTAAAAAAATATATAGCATGCATTCACTCATGTTTATTGTATGTTTAACCACTGCTCATGTATGTTCTCATCTTCTTTTTGGATGGTTTTTTTAAGAATGATAAAGGAAATTTCTAGATAAGTTCTTAGTGATTGTTGTTTTCCCACTGACTGATTTAGGAGCTGCATGTTCCCATCTTGATGGGTCCTGTTGCACAGGATTTTCTATCAGGCAATCGTTCCCTGAATCACGATCATCACAGTCGTTCATGCTTAATTTATATGTTTAAAATGCGGCTGTTTAATATGAGTGGAGTGGATTGACTTTCATACACAATGTTTTTTTGACATTGAAAGAAAAAAATTATAAAAAAATTTAAAGTGAGGCTTCTTCCGATGGATTTTTAGTTTGTTTATCGTTTTTCATTTGCAAATTGCTTGGAATTTGTTCAATCTAGATAAGTTCATGGCGCGGCTTGATTATTTTTTTTTTCTTGTCCAAGTTCAATTGGATAAAATATTTAAAATTTATATTATATTAATATTTTTATATCTTTATAATTAAATTTAAATAAAAATATTTTTATTAATTAAATAGTAATCAGATTGAACTGGGCTTACTCGAATTACTAAAAACATATTTCATGCCCTGCACAATTCGAACTGAATCTGTCAAACCGAACAGATAATACGATCTTTGAACAGGTTTAGTTCAATCCTAGCCATGGTAGTTGATACCATACCGATATCAGTCGTACCGGTCGGTATGTATCGGTTTTGAAAAAAAATGAAACGGTACCAACATTGTACTGTTTCGGTTTTTATACCAATCCGTACCTATCATATCGGTCTGTATCAGCCTGTATCGGTCTGTATTAGCATGTACTGGTACGTACCAGTTGGTACAAGATTTTAATTTTAATTTTGATTTTGATTTTTTTCTTCTTTTTATTTTTAAATTCACTTACTTGATTTTTTTAACCAATTCTTAATACTTTTTAGCCATAATTTTTTAATTTTTCATAATTTCATTCAAAAAAGAATATTTATTAAATTAGACTATTGAATCTAATCAATAAATAATTTATTATATTCTTTAATATTTATTTTATTTATTTATGATTAAAATTTTTAAATATTTATAATTTTAAAATTTTATTTTTGCATATAAGCACATATATGTATGTAATTGAGATATATTTGTACATGCATATAGTATATATTTTATTAGAAAATTTGATAATGAGCTTTATATATGAAAAAATATTTGAAAAATATTGATAAATTTGAAACAGTACGTCGAAACGCACTAGTATCAATATGTATCAGTATAAAAAAAAATAATATATCCATCAATACGATACTGATTATTTTAATATAAGCAGTAAAGAGGGCTGGAGTGGGAGTGGGAGGTTTGATGCTTGATGCTTGATGAATATGGCCACTGCACTGCGCTAGCATTAATGTTAACAAATTGGGTTGACAATTTTTATGGACATGAAACGGTGACAAGTATAGTGAAAACTTTCTCAATAAAAATCATGAGAACAATTTATTACTGTTAAATTAAATTTATTAATTTATACCTTTTATCTTTTCATGTCAACTTATATATAGAATTGATAACCTGCTACTGCAGGTATATATTGAGCTGAAGCAAAGTAAACTTTTCACTTGTCTTTTTTCTTTTTCCTATCAACTCTGCAAGGTTGTTAATGTTGTCAGATTTATGTTATTGACAATATTATTATATTATTATTAATCATATTATTATATGTCAACTTATTATTATTATTCTTATTATTATATTATATTATTATTAAATTCATTACTTGCTAAATGCTTATAATTATAATTATAATATTATTTTTATAATTATTATTATATAATTATTATTTTTACGTATCTTATTAATATATTATTATTATTAGATTCATACAATTACTAATTAAAATTGATTAAAATTGATTAAAATTGATTACTAATTAAAATTAACGTTATTATATTTATATAAATAGTAATTGAAAATTAAAATTATTTAGTACTTGTGCAATTGAATGTGCACTTAATGTTAATATATTCATATAAGTAATAATTAAAATTGATCATTATACAATTAAATGTGCATACAATAATTAATGCATTATTATTTGCTTGTGTTTTTTCCCTTTCTTTTTTGGGCTTGATTTAATTTGGTTGTGCCTGCCAACTTATTGATTGTGGTTTAAATTGCGCATAAAAAATTTATCACAGATTAATTGTTGCAGAACCCTTTGACTAGGGATCGTTCATAGTAAGGAACAAAAATTTGAGACAACAAAAGAGACGCCAATTGAAAGTTTAGAGAAACTATTTTTTGAAAGCAAACTACAACTGCCTTTTTAGAGATACCAAGTGTAGTTAGTATAGAGACCCACTTTGTTCTTTTTGGCTTGCTGAGAATGCAAGTAAATATGGTGTTAATTTTGCAGTGTACCATATACATTCCACATTGATGAACCACACAATCCTGTACTTAGAATTTTCAAAACTAATAGGCAACACTTAAAATGGTTTCCAGTTCTAACACGACTTTACAAACTTGAATCAGAGGCTTTAAAATATCGGTTAAGACCAAAATGTGTTCATCTGCATGTTAAGACTAGTTTGATCAAATTCAACCAAATTGATAAAATTCAACTTAATTAAACTTGACACGGTAAGGTTGTATGCATGTGCATGTTAAGATCGGTTTGTATATGTAAAAGGCAAAACGTTCAACCAAGTTTTATTTATATAATATAATATATTAGTTTTATATTTATATTTATATGTATTATATAATTTATATCATATAAAAAATAAATATATATAATATTATATTGTAAACATTTAAAAATATGTTAATTTATCCATATTTTAAAATTTAATAAAAGAAAAAAGAAGAAGTTAAAATTATTAAAAAACTAAATAAAAATAACATATTTGTTTAAATTTTTTTAAAAAAAAATAATATAGGGGGGCCTAAACAGGTTTGGACTATCCATTTACAAATATGAACGAGTTTGAGCAAAATTTGAGACCTATATTTCGAGCCGGGCCGGGTTTGGATAAGTATATATAGTGTTGATACCCTACTTAGATCCAGTCTTAACCCGATCCGACTCGGCCTATGAACACCTCTATGTACAAGTAATGATCAAATATTTCAATTACTAATATGAATCTAATAACATTAAGTGCACATTCAATTGTAAAGTAATGATCAGTTTCAATTTTAATTATTACTTATATGAATCTAATAACATTAAGTGCATATTCAATTTTACAAGTAATGAATAATTATTATTTATATAAATAAAATAACATTAAGTGCACATTCAATTGTACAAATTATGATCAATTTTAATTAGTAGTTATATGAATTTAATAATAATAATAATATAATAATAATAAAATGCGTACAAATAATAATATTAATAATTATATAATAATAATATTATGATGATAATAATAATTATAAGCATTTAACAAGTAATAAATTTAATATAATAATAAAAATAAAAATAATAAAGCCGACATATAATAATAATAATATAATAATTTTGAGTAATATGAATCTGACAAGAGTTGATAAGAAAATAGAAAAATACAAGTAACAGAGTTGATATTAAAATGGAAAAAGACAAGTTACCGGTTCTATATACCTACAGACTGCAATAGTAAGTTACCGGTTTTATATATAGACTGACATGAAAAGATCAAAAGTTATAAATTAATAAGTTTTATTTAATGGTGATAAAACATATGATTTTTATTAAAAAGATTTTCATTGTAGTTGTTATCCACTTGAAACAGTTAAATTTAATACTTTAAATTTTTGAAAAAAATTACCTAAACTTTTTTAAGAGTTGGGAGTCGAATTTTAACCATTTTTGAAGTGAATCCTAGGATGATAGGAAGTTAAACCGCTCATTTTTGTGTAGGTGCCGACATGAATGTCCGTACTCTTTCGATTTTTAAGCCTTGGGGATAATCTTGTAAAACTAATTTTATTTCTTTTTACTTAAAATGTTTGATCAAATTTATAATTATTTTTTAAATAGTTATGAATTTAATAATATATGCATAAAAAAGAAAAACCTATTTTTATGAAAAATATTTTACGAAAAATATTTTTACTGTTTTTGAATTAAATTAAAAGTACAATGTTGGTCTTCTTTTTAAAGAACAAAAAACTTGAAGCAGCACTTTAAATAAAATATATAATAATAATAATTATTATTTATATTGCTAAGTGGTAGTATCAGCTAGAGGTCCAATGAAGTTACGAGGGTGGCCCGTATTAGTTCCTATTAAGATTTAGTTTATCATTAGGGTTACGGTCAAAAAATTTTGGTTTGAAAAAATATTATAAGAAATTGCTATAAAAAATTATGGTTTGAGAGTTTAAATATTTGATATTATTCTGAAAAAAATGTTATGAATAATTAAAATATCTAAAAAAGATATAATGTTTATTTACTTAAGTATGTAATATTAAAATGTATCAAAAGTATTGTGAGACTTTATTTTAAAAATTTATGCAAAAATACAATTTTTTTTTAGATTTAAAAAAAAAAAATACTTCAAGCTAAAAAACTAATAGTTATATTTTCTTTATCTTTTTTATTTTAAGTTTAAAATATATTATATTGATATATCAAAAGATGAGAATGCTAAGTATTTTAAAAAAATAATCAAAAGATAATTTTATCATAATTTCAAAAAAAAAAAAAAAGCATATGGTAATTTTTCCTTCAAACTATAATTTGCAAACCCCAAATTGGCTTGAAAAGTTACTAAAAAAAAAACAGCTTTTGGGCTAATTCATACCATGTTTGGCATTGTGGCGATGGTCAGAAATTATGTTTTGAGAGCCAACTGTAATGTCGAACGAGTTATAAGTGAAAGAAGGGTCTAAGCCTCTAAGGCCTAAAATGCTGAGAGCTAAACCTCTTCACGAGTCGAGTCGGATTACGGTTTGAAATTTTTTTTTATCTAAGTTCATTTCATGCCGACCCGAAAATTCGTTTCACTATTCAAAAAATATTAAAAAATATTTTGTATTAATATTTATATATATATATATTATAATTAAATTTAAATAACAAAAATATTTTTTATTTAATAAATAATAATTCGGACAGGGCCAGCCCGACCTGAATTACGAAAATATTTATTCAAGTTTGGTCTAATCCGGGTCGGATTTATAGGGCTAAATGAGTAACCCAATCTTTGAACAGGTCTATTGAGAGCCTAATATTAAGATTTTGGATTAAAGACTCAGTCTTACAAAACTAAAGTTCTAATCTAATTAGGTTCAAGGATACAGGTTCATACTCTTTATTTTGCAAGGATGCAACTTATCTAAAATTGAAAAGTTCATGCAAAAATGAGGATCTAACTGTTAGAGAATATAGATGCTATATACTGAAAAACAGATAACAAGAAGAAGAACGAATATATATATATATATATATATATATATATATATATATACGAACAAAATTGAGAACATGAATAATACAACAATGTTTACAGACTTTAACGAAACAAAATCGAGTCAAGGTTGGACCTCTGACCTTAAGACGTTTTTTGCCTGTCTAAAGGTGCTTACAATTTTAATGCAAATTATCTTCCAGGTTTCCTCGATAATCGTTGCAAATGAGAGCACATTTGGATACAATACAGCGAACAGAAGAATGCTTAGTTTCTCTCTCAGATGACAGGAATATTTTTGGTGAATTAGTGAATCTAAACAGATACAAAAACACTTCTATTTATAAAGAAATAGAAGTATGTTCGGTCAAAAACATCTGTAGGACGGAAACCGGTTCGGTCAGTAGACAAGTCTGTAGCAACGAACCGGTTCATCCAACAGGCAAAGACACAACTGTAAGAACTGACATAGACGAGTTCGACCAAACCGAACAGACACATTCTAGGAGGTATACTAACCGGTTCGGTCATATATCGATAAACAAAATTATTTGGACAAAGAGCTAGTTGGATAGATGGGCTGGGCAGCAAAAAAATAGTTGCTGACCCAAGCCCAGGCCCGGCTCGACTAGGCAACGCGCGTGTGTTCCAGCCCAAGTTGTGTAGGTCTTCACCCACCACAAAACTTGGGTGCCCCTTGGGACTCAACCCAACATGAAACACTAGCTTATATAAACTATAAGCTAAAGCCAAACTTTGTTCTATGTGGGATATACAACCAACCATACCTTCAACCAACTTTCCTTCCTCTTCAAGTGGGTGTTTAATGAGACTAATTTCTCATTCACTTTTTGATATCAATTGCGTACGTAATTTACACCGTGTATCTAGCTACGACAACCTACTTATTAGAATATGTATTTCGTATGTATACACATAATATATGTTATCATATCCAACAATCCCCCACATGAATGGAAATTGTCTGAATTAAATGACAAACTGACTCCGAGTACGAGAAAGACTATCTTTGAAGAGTAATTGCATCAAGATAAGTAGCTTTTGACTTTGAACCACCCATAGTGAATAACTATTGGATTTACTCAGCTAATTAGTGAACATGATGTCTTGAACTATTCAGCTATTCGTGTAAACCAACACAATAGGTATCACACAATTCCTCTTTGAACATCTTCGATTCTCACGGTTGTGTCCATTTTGGCCCCGAACACTTCCTGGTTTCTTATGAGTACTCTAGAGAATTTAGCCTGATCAATTCTCATAGAAATGGCCACGTTTCTTACTCATAATAGGTGATTGCTTATTAAAAGTATCCTGCAATACTCCACTTGAATTTTATCAAGCTATAAAAATCATTAAAAACATAGCTTATCCTAACTCCTTTTCAGGCAGTACTAAATCACCATAGGAAAGGATAAGAGTGTTTAACTCTTTTAGTGCTCACACTCAGTTAACATAATTTAGTTGTCCCTTTTGAACCTAAATCTTGGGATCTCCAGTCAACTAGATTGGGTTTCCACTATGTAACTTTAATTTATAGGCTTAAGACCCATTCTTCTCGATAATATATTTACTTGCTCTCTTGTTAAACCTTTCATAAGCGGATCCGCAATATTATCCTTTGATTTTACATAATCAATAGAGATAATCCCATTTGAGAGCAACTGTCTAACGGTATTGTGTCTTCGACAAATGTGTCGAGATTTACCATTATACAAACTACTCTGTGCCCTACCAATTGCAGATTGGCTATTGCAATGTATACTAATTGCCGGCACAGGTTTCGGCCAACATGGAATATCTTCTAAAAAATTTTGAAGCCATTCCGCTTCTTCACCAGCTTTATCTAAAGCTATAAACTCAGATTTCATAGTGGATCTGGCAATACTTGTTTGTTTAGAAGATTTCCATGACACTGCAGCTCCTCTAATAGTAAAGATAAATCCACTAGTGGATTTTGAATTTTTAGTATCGGATATCCAGTTTGCATCAGTGTACCCTTCAAGTACAGCTGAATATCTTGTACAGTGCAGTCCATAACTAGAGGTGTATCTCAAATATCTGAGTACCCTCACAATGGCCATCCAGTGATCCTTTCCAAGATTACTAGTAAATCTACTCAGTTTGCTAACTGAGTAAGCTATATCTGGTCTTGTGCAGTTCATAAGATACATAAGACTACCAATTAGTCACCAGTATTTTTCTTTAGATGTAAATTAACATCTAAGTGTGTTTTGGCTATATTGGTATCATTCTTACTGAATTTCTCAAGAATATTATTTGCATAATGATCTTGAGATATTACTAAGCCATCTTGTGTTTTAAAAATTTTAATTCCTAAAACCACATCAGCTACACCCATATCTTTCATATCAAAGTTACTGGTCAACCATGCTTTGATAGCTTTAATGATCTCATAATTACTGCCTAAGATGAACAAATCGTCTACGTATAGACAAACAATGACATATCCCTTATTCGTATCTTTTACGTATACGCACTTATCGCATTCATTAATACGAAAACCATTTGACAACATTGTATTGTCAAATTTTTGATGCCATTGTTTAGGAGCTTATTTTAAACCATATAATGATTTAACAAGTCTACACACCTTTCTTTCCTGTCTCGAAACTTTGAACCCTTCGGGTTGTTCCATATAGATTTCTTCGTCTAAATCTCCATTAAGGAAAGCTGTCTTAACATCCATTTGGTGTATATCGAGATTGTTAAGAGCTGCTATATCTATTAACATTCGAATGGATGTTATTCTCATAACTGGTGAATACGTATCAAAATAATCAAGCCCTTCCTTTTGTTTGTAACCTTTTATTACAAGCCGGGCTTTATATTTATCAATCGATCCATCTGCTTTCATCTTCCTCTTCAATATCCATTTGGATCCTAAAGGCTTATGCCCTTACGGAAGATCCACCAGTTCCTATGTATGATTCTGCATGATGGATTCTATTTCATTGTTAATGACCTTTTTCTAGAATTGTGTTTCTGGAGATGACATAGCCTCGTTAAAAGTTTGAGGTTCATTTTCTAACAAATATGTTAGAAAATTTGGACCATAAGTAGTCGGTACTTTAGCCCGTTTGTGCCTTCTAGGTTTCTCTTGTTCCTCTTCATCCACACGTGGATCACTACTCAAGGACTCATGAGTTCTCTTTGTGGTCTTATTTTCTTGTTTTTCCTTGTAAGGAAGAACATCTTCAAAGAACGAATCATTTCTTGATTCATTTATCGTATTGATATGAATATCGGGAATGTCCGACTTGAACACAAGAAAACAGTAAGCAGCACTATTGTTTGCATATCCGATGAATACGCAATCAATAGTTTTAGATCTTATTTTGACCTTTTTTAGGTGGAGGAACGGATACCTTCGCAAGACACCCCACACTTTTATGTGTATGTAGTTTGGTCTTAGACCCTTCCACAAGTCATACGGTGTCTTGTCTAACTTTTTATGGGGTATTTTATTTAAAATATAATTAACTGGTAAAATAGCTTCCCAACCCTGAACTTATCAACAAACGTTCATCATTTCTTTCAACGTTCAGTTTGATGGAGCAGTGGTTTGATGGATGATTCCATTTTTCGAACAGAATTCATTAAACAATGAATCATATTCACCACCTCTATCACTCCTTATTTTCTTTATTTTCTTACTTAGTTGATTTTCGACCTCATTCTTAAAAGCTTCCAAGGCCTCGTCTTTGCTTTTTAGCAAATAGACGTAACAATATCTTGTGCTATCATCTATAAAGTAATAAAATACTTTTTACCGCCTCTAGTTTTCACAAATTTTAAATCACAAGTATCAGTGTGAATTAACTCTAGAGGTTCACTACTTCTTTCTATTGAATAAAAATGAGCCTTAGCTAATTTGGATTCTACACAAATTTCACATTTGTGATTTTTGTCAATGACAAATTTTGGAAGCAAATCCAAATTGCTGATTTTCTATAGGTCTTGTAATTTACATGACCTAATCTACCATGCCATAAAGTATGGGACTCAACCAAGTAAACTGAAGAAATATTATTATTAATAATCTTATTCTTGGGTATAATTATAATAATATTGAGCTTAAAAAGTCCATCACAAAGATATCCCTTTCCCACAAACATCCCACTTTTGGTGAGTACAAATTTATCAGACTCGAATACGAGCCTAAACCCAGTCTTACTCAACAGAGAGCCGGAAACCAAATTCTTTCGGATTTCGGGAGCATGAACAACATTGTTCAATGTAAGTTCCTTCCCGAAGGTCATCTCGAGTACCACCTTTCCATGGCCTCGTACTTTTCAAATCTTAGAGTTTCCCATAAATATTTGCTCATTTTAAGCAGCTTCTTTATATTCGGAGAAACTCTTCCTTTCAGAACACACGTGACAAGTGGCCCCTGTATCAACCCACCACGTCTTAGGGTTCTCTACCAAGTTCACTTGTGATACAACATCAGCGAGTTCAATCTCATAATCATCAACCAGGTTGGCTTGAGATTTCTTCTTCTTGTTCTGTCGGCAGTCCTTTGCACGACGTCCGGGCTTGTTGTATTTAAAACAAGTTCCCGTGAACTTCTTGAAATTCGTTCCCTTCTTAGCTTGGGAAGAACTAGAACCAATAAATTTCCTCTTGTTGGTCTTCTTTGAATGTTCAACAACATTCGCTTTGGCTTCCATGGTCTGGACCTTGACCCTCTTCTCTGAACCACGGTTATCCTCCTCGATCCCCTAACCGATCGATCAAGTCCTCTAAAGTCATCCCTTTTGGTTTGTACTTTAGATAGTTCTTGAAATCCTTCCACGAAGGAGGGAGTTTCTCTATCAAAGCCGCCGTTTCAAATGATTCACTAAGAGTCATTCCTTCGACAAAAATCTCATGGAAATTCAACTGAAACTCTTGGACTTAACTTATTATGGTTTTTGAGTCCACCATTTTAAAATCCAGAAATCGATCAACCACAAATTTCTTTGTGTCGGCATCCTCGGTTCTATATTTCCTTTCTAAGGACTCCCACAGCTATCTGGCTGTCTTTATCGGACTATACACGTTATATAACGTGTTGTCCAAACCATTGAGGATGTAGTTCTTGCATAGGAAGTCAAAATGCTTCCATGCATCTACCGAGGCTACAATTGTAGTATCGGTCTCTCCCTCGTTCAAAGTGGGGGCCTCCTCCCGTAAGAACTTGGCTAGATTTAGGGTGGTCAGGTAGAATAACATCTTTTGCTGCCATAGTTTAAAGTCTAGACTACTGAACTTTTCGGGACTCTCACCATGTGTGACATGTAGAGGTTGTGGTGCTACAGGCGCACTAGCAGTATTGGTAGATATTTCGGCTATCTGTTATTTCAAAAATAACAGGATCAACTCGAGTAATTGCAGAATTATACTAATAATATTCAAAAAAATTATAGAAACCAAATATATAAGTTATCACAAATTTAACAAATATATATAAAAACAGTAGCACAATAATATATGCAAATATAAATATATATATATATATATTCAAAGTATATATAAAATATAAAGCAGTAACTACAAATCAATATATATATATAATGATTAAACAGAATAAAAAGTAAGTTACTAAACAAATATATATAAATATATTAACACCACAATATATAAATATTATATACAACAAAGAAACAGTATATATATATATATATATAAACAAAAATATATATACTACCTATATACAGAACAATGTACATATATATATATATATAAATTACTAAACTAACAATAATATTGCAAAATATAACTATAGCAACAGAAAAGAAATAATATATATATATTAAGGCAGTAAGTTATAAAAGCAATATGACGTTAAACTATATATAAATATATATACAAACAGTTAATGAACAGTGTATATATAATAGTATATGAACAAATAACAGTTGTAGACAACTAATTTTGTCTGAGTCTCCTAAAACCAGGTAATTTCTTCTTTTCAATTTCCCTGATTACAAAAAGACTTCCACCTTTTCATAGATAGGTCCCCAAGATTTTGTTTCGGAGGTCAACACAAAAAGTTAACCCCGAAAAAGTGAACCCCGAAAAGTCAACTACTGAAAAAGTCAACCCTCAGTTAAAATTAAGATTCAAGATTTAATTGAACAATGGTGAAAGAATTTTAATAATTCGAGGTCTACAACAAAAGATATAGAGTTCGGAAGATGGGTTACGAAACAGTGTAGGGGAAGACTGCATTTGGTAAATTTGGGGAAAACTAAGAAGATGGCTCGATTCGGAAAAATTGAAGCCCCCAATTGATGAAGAATGAATAAACAAGGATGACCGAAGTCCCAATCTGAAGTGGATCCCAAGGAAGAGCCGGTTAAAGGAAAAACGAAAAAAATGAGAAAATTCCCGATATTGAAGAAAAGAAAGAAAAAAAATGGAAGGGGATTTGATCGTAAAAATTGGGCATTTTCGGATCAACTCCAATTCAATATATAATAAAGGCAGTGGAAAAACAAAATCCGAAAATCGGACTCGTTTTGAGTAAAATTGAGGTTTCGAGGGTTAATGTAAGACCCTCGTAAGTACGAGATCAATTCGAGACAATTATAACATGTGGATGGCTCGAGGTTAAACTTTGAAATGCCTATAGAAATGATAGGCTACCATATGGTACACATGTTGTATGATAAATTGTAGAGTTAGGGGTTTAATCGAGTGATTAAGTGATTTAACCCCAAATTGACTAAAAGTCGGGATAGGGGAAAGTTTGTAAAATGCGATAATTTAACTTCACATAGTGTTGATATGTGATATAACATTATTTGGGAATGTTAGAACAAGAATTGACAGAAAAATCGGTAAAATGTGAACTAGGGTTTTATGTTCATTTTACCCAAAATTTTGTTTTTAGTCCGTAAATGGTACCAATGGACTAAGTGATCATATAGGATCAAAATATGATGTTTAGATCAAAAATTGGACATTAAAATCAAATCCAATAACAAAAATTGTCTAATTCATCATTTAGTGACGCTGATGTAAATTATCGTAAAAATATGGTTCAGGATTTTTCGGAACTGATCCGAACACATGGAAATATGTTATAACAATGAGGATTATGTATATGACAAGAAAAATCAAAAACAGAGTTGAAACCGGATACGTCCTTAAGTAACCTAAAGGAATGAAAACGGAGAACTGACCGCAGGAAGGTCCTGAAAAGGTTTTAAATGGATCAATGGATTAATATAGACATAAAATGATGTTAACAAGCTACTGGTGAAATCAGAACAAAAATTAGAGCTAAAACCAAAAAAGTCAAAATGTTGACCCTTTGGCGCTTCGAGGTCCGGATTTGGGTTTCAGGATATCGAAAAATTACCCGAAGATGCATATCAGTATATTATCATATTTGGAACATATCCGTATCAAGAAAAGTGAAAAACGGGCTTCCGAACGTTAAAATTACACGTTGGCCCGCTAAGGTACTAAAAGATGAAATAGGGGCAAAATGGTCTTTTGACCATAGCTCACTTATTAAGTCTGAAAATCAGACTTCTTCCTCCCCTATTTTCACGTGAAAACCAAAAAAGAGAGAAAAAAGGAGGGGAAGCCATGGAAACTTGCCTCCAAGCTTTCTCTCTCCTCCGTTTACTAGGCAAATCACCAAAATTTTCAAAAATTTCACAAACCCAAAGGTAACTTCATATTCTAAGCTTGATTTTGATGTTATATTTTGAAGATTTTGCCTTTAACTATGAGAAACCATGTGGGCTAAAAATTGGTGATGGTGAACCACCATGTTGCCACCATTTTTTTTCCACCACGGGAGGTGTTCCTCCGCCTCCTTAAACCATAAATTAGTATCGAATAGCTTTGAATCAAAATTTAGAGGCTAAAACAAGTTTGACTGAAACCCTAGCTTGCCGATGAGGTGGTGCCGCCACCTTCCTTGGTTGTTCGAGGCCACCGTTAGCTTTGCTGTCATCGTGTGAGCAACCTTCTAGTTTATTGTTGCTCCGAATTTTAATCCGAGCTAACTGTAAAAATTTATTTGTAAAAATTCTTAAGCTAAAAATTTTTTGATAGTAGCTAACTATTATAAATAATGAAAATTTGAGTGTCCCATAGTTGTAAAATATTTACAGAATATCCTGATGATGTCATAGGTCCCTATATCGTGGAGTTCGCTTGGGATCGCGACAAAGTCACGAAAGTGCCGCTTTAATACTCGAAATAACATAGTGAGTATTAAAGGTTAATCTAAGAGGTAGATTTTGTTTTATATGCATTGTTGATTGATATGGATATTGAAACATGAAAGATTGCTCGGATTACGAAAATGGTAAGTTTCGAACCTTACGCGGATCAAAGGCGTAACTGTGGTGTTAATATGGTTACATGAGGTAAGTGTTGTGGAGTTGAATAATAATGAATGTGAGCTATTTGAAATGCTCGGATATGCTTAATTGAGATGTTGGGCTAGGTATGGATTATGGTTGTACTTCTTGGATTAAAGAAATAATAGTATGGAATTGTGTTTGAGGCATTATGGTTACTAATTTGTGAAATTGGTTGATGAATGATATTGTAAGGATGGTTGAGTATTTAAGGATAGTTAGACATTGTAGATTAAATGTTATGCACACAAGCTGTTTGATAAAATGTCTAAGTGAAATTGTAATGCTTGTAAACATAAGTAGAAATATGCTAGTGTAGAAATTGTTACCTAGCATATTATATAAATCATTTAATAAGATAAAAAAATTTAATACATCATGCTATTGTTGTACGGACAGGGTGATGTCCGGGATGCTATTGTTGTACGGACAGGGTGATGTCCAGGATGTTCTTGTTGTACGGACAGGGTGATGTTCGGGATGCTATTGTTGCACGGACAGGGCGATGTCCGGGATGCTATTATTGTATGGACAAGGTGATGTCCGGGAAGCTATTATTGTACGGACAAGGTGATGTCCGGGATGCTATTGTTTTACGGATATGATGATGTCCGGAATGCTATTGTGGTACGGACAGGATGAGTCTGGAATGGTATGGACAGGATGAGTCCGGGATGTACGGACTGGATGAGTCCAGGATGATATGCACAAGATAGTCCGGGATGACAAATATTACGGACTCGTATAAGTCTGGGATGTTTTGATGTTATAGCCATGAAAAATTCCTAAATGATAATTATAGAGGTATACACGTAAAATCGTGTGTTAGATATTTTTGGCTATCGATTCTAGCTGGCCAATGGCCCATTTATATTCAGCGCTCAGCATAGAAGATTTCATATGGGACAAATAATTTTTATACCGGAACAATTTTTATATATTACTTTTTGGTTAATTAAACATACTTGATATGTCTTGTTTATGCTTTAATGGTTAAGAAAAAAAGCATGAATCTTCCAAGTACTCTTCCTAGTTACCTTATGCTCACTGAGTTTTTCGGCTCACTCCGTTTATTTTCATTCTTTTTCAGATCCTGATAGGCCCAGCTCTTCCCAGATTTTGGATAGCTAGCTGCTCGTATACTTGTGGTAAGTGGATTGACCCAGGACGTGGTAAGCAGTGGCGATGGTGGGAGACATTTTACAGTCATTAGGGTATCATGGGTCCTATGCATTTTGTATATAATGTATATGTACTTTATATTTTGTAAACTGATGTATCTATATGATGTATGATGTATAACGACCATGATCTGGTGATGCTTATGTTATTATGATATAATATAACTGTATGTTTATATATAAGATGTCATAAAGGTTGAGTTTGCTGCGGGGCATCTTGGTTACTCCCTATTGGAGGTGTTCAAACTGAGATGTCTTGTGTTGATGATTATTACATTGCAAATGTTAATGATTGAGCGGCAAACACTCCCATGTAGGGCGAGATTATGCCAAATTTTTGTTTGATTTGGTTTTGTGGGTATATTCAGGCTTCGGAGGCAGGGGCATACCTTGTCTCTGGTCGGTCACATGCCCTGAATTTGGGGTGTGATAAAAGTGGTATCAAAGCATGGTCTAGAGATCAGTGACTGCAAAAGAAGTAGGGTAGTAGTACATTTCTTACAGGTAATCCTGGGGTATCGGTAAGTAGTGTATTGCCCCTACAGATGTCCATCGTCACAAGCGGTTACGTCTGGTAATCTATAAGCCAAATAGTACATATAGAATAGTGTTGAGAATATTGTGGAATTACTGACATTATATTTATTTTCTAAATACAATGTTTTCATGATCATGATCTCATAGATATAGAGACGTATTGGGGGACCGAGAGCTTGAGGTCCTGGATAATGTTTTTATTGGCCCTGAGGTTAGAGGCCAGAGTGAGGGTAGTAGCAGGTCTACTACTAAGGAAATATATAGGATTGCTGGAGTAGTATTAGATGACGACACATATGAATAGTTGTTGGATATGGTAAACATAACATATTAATATATTCAGGCCCTGGTAGGGCTGGTGATAGAACAATAACAACCACGACTGTTCGACCAGATTCCTTCAGCCAGGTGTTGTTAGTAATGAGTGGTTGTTGGGACAACATACACCCTATCAGCATATAACCTTACCTATTGTGAAATGGTGGTGGTTGGATATTAAACTGAACTTGTAGGCTGGGTAATGTTTGAGTGATAAAGGATATATTTTAAGTTGGATTATAAATCACACGCAAGGTGCTTGTGAAAATGCCTAGGAGGAAGGTGATTATTATGCCTACAAGGTGTTTGCTTTAATGCTTGAATGAAAATATATAGCCTTAGAAGATCCTAAGTAACCAAGATAAGAATATGATTTGGCATGGATGCCAATGCCGTAAGATTGATGTATATTTATTGTGGCTAGACTAGTAGCGTACCTAGGTAGATAAAACTGATGGTATAGTCATGATAGCCTAGTATAGTTTCTAAGCGGGTTATATTGATTATATGGTCGTTGTTGCCAAGTGGTAATCTAGACGGATAAATATACAGATGTGGATGTTTATATTTCCCTGTGCACCAGGGAGTTTCGAGATTTCATTCTCGCACTAGTTCCTGAGTTTAAAATGATGGGCCTTCACAGTTGGAGATCATCATATATCTTAGATGACTTAAGGGGCTATGCCTAGCAGATCATCACCACACGGACTTTGTCCGGGTTATGTGCTAGCACGTGGAACTAGATGTGAGGAATTTGATCATGAATTATTACATTAATCTCGTGACAATGTGAAATATGGAGTTTTCTTGTTATTGTACTTGATTGAGATATATTGCCCTAGTATCGGTTATTTAATATTTGGATTGTACTTGAGTATAATTTGATGATGGTGTTGGTCTGAAGTTACATCTATTGATATGGTATAAATGAATGGTTTAGTGAAGGAATGTAGTGAACATACGAGACACAATGTTATTTATTAAGCATGTATAATTGAAAGAATGAGTCAGAACTGTGCAGCGAAAGTGTAGTGTGATCAGAGGAAAAATTGATTGAAATAGGATTGATGTTGGAAATATTAAAAGACTATGAATATATTATTTTTCTTTCATTGTATAAAGTCAATATTGTGGCAATGTTTTAAAATATTATTGATAGTTAATAGTAAGGGAAACCCCCTATTTATATAATCGATTAGTAGTCCTCGAGATAGAAGGTGTTCGAGGTAAAATCCTCGAAGTGGCACCCAATTTTTCTTATGTGTTATACCTCGAAACGGTTATGATTTATCGTGAGTTCAAATAGTTCTAATAGTGACAAAGTATGGAACACATTGTTATGGAGTGGTGATTAAATATTTACTATGCTAGCTGTTTAAGCTGGGCATCAGAAGCCAGCAGTAATGCTACAGAGTTTATATACAATAATGAGATTCAAATAGGTTATAAAGTTGAATACATAATAATGGGATTGAGATAAAGTCATTATGGGGCCTAGTTATAGGCTTGCGTAAGGTAGGCAAGGAATGTGATTTATTTGAGTGATTGTCGATAGATTGACCAAATTAGCACATTTGATTTCGGGTAAAATTACTTATAACATAAGTCAGTGTGCTAGACTCTATTTAGACCAGATTGGGTCTTTCTGAAGTTTTCATGTTTATTGTGCTTGATTGAGATATCAAGTTTACAGTTAAATTCTGGAGATCATTCTAGGTAGCTTTTGAAATACAGTTGCGATTTAGTATCGTATTTCATTTACGGACAGATGCTCAGTCCTTGAGGACATGTTCTGTGTTAATATACTAGATTTCGAGGAGAATCGGGATCGATACCTATCATTGATTGAGTTTGTATATATTAACAGTTTTCAATATAGTATGCAGATGATACCTTTTCTGGTATTTCGGTCTAGTTTCGAGCTTATCTTATTGACTATTTCGGACTGCGATCCGAGTTTGTTTATTGGTGATCATTGCAAAACTAGGACCGAGACATTGTGTGGCCGAATGTGCCAATATCCTGTCAGTTGATTTGAGACAAGAGGATATCAGTTGTTCACTTCAGATATGGTACGATACACCTAGAAAAAGGTGTAGTTAATCAAAAATATATTAGTAACTGCTAGAGTAGGCAGAAGTTGTATGCCGATAGCATGTGACTAATTATTCTTGAAAGTTTCACCTTTCAAGAATGTTATGAGCTTTGGCGGATGGGCCAAGCTGAGTCTTAGGTATATCGGACCATTTCAGATATTGAGTTAGACCTACCACCTGAGGTAAGTGGTACACACTTTGTGTTTCATGTACTTATGATGTGGAGATTCATGTCAGACGATTTTCATGTGAGACAACCACAGATAGTACCTGTACTTTTATATAAGTTGACTTTATGCAAAATTCAAGGACAAATTTTATTAAGGGGAGAATTGTAAGACCCTCGTAAGTACGAGATCAATTCGAGACAATTATAACATGTGGATGGCTCGAGGTTAAACTTTGAAATGCCTATAGAAAGGATAGGCTACCATGTGGTACACATGTTGTATAATAAATTGTAGAGATAGGGGTTTAATCGAGTGATTAAGTGATTTAACCCCAAATTGACTAAAAGTTGGGATTAGGGAAAGTCTATAAAATGTGATAATTTAACTTCACATAGTGTTGATATGTGATATAACATTATTTGGGAATGTTAGAACAAGAATCGACAAAAAAAATCGGTAAAACATGAACCAGGGGTATTATGGTCATTTTACCCAAAATTTTGTTTTTAGTTCGTGAATGGTACCAATGGACTATGTGATCATATAGGATCATAATATGATGTTTAGATAAGAAATTGGACATTAAAATCAAATCCGATAGCTAAAATTGTCTAATTCGTCATTTAGTGATGCTTACGTAAATTATCGTACAAACATGGTTCAGGATTTTTCGAAACTGATCCGAACACATGAACATATGTTATAACATATGAGGATTATGTATATGACAAGAAACATAAAAAATAAAGTTGAAACCGGATACATTTTAAGTAACCTAAAGGAATAAAAATCGAGAACTAACCGCAAGAAGGTCCGAAAAAAGGTTTTAAATGGATCAATGGATTAATATAGACATAAAATGATGTTAGCAAGCTACTGCTGAAATCAAAACAAAAATCAGAGCTAAAATCAAAAAAGTCAAAATATTGACCCTTTGGCGCTCCGAGGCCCGGATTTGGGTTTCAGGATATCGAAAAATTACCCGAACATGCAGATCAGTATATTATCATATTTGGAACATATTGGTGTCAAGAAAAGTAAAAACGAGCTTTCGAACGTTAAAATTACACGTTGGCCCGCTAAGGTACTAAAAGACAAAACAGGGGCAAAATGGTCATTTGACCATGGCTCACTTATTAAGTCTGAAAATCAGACTTTTTCCTCCCCCATTTTCACGTGAAAACCAGAAAAGAGAGAAAGAAAGAAGGAAAGTCATGGAAGCTTGCTTCCAAGCTTTCTCTCTCCTCCGTTTACTAGGCAAATCACCAAAATTTTCAAAGATTTCACAAACCCAAAGGTAACTTCATGTTCTAAGCTTGATTTTGATGTTATATTTTGAAGATTTTGCCTTTAACTATGAGAAACCATGTGGGCTAAAAATTGGTGGTGGTGAACCACCATGTTGCCACCATTTTTTCCACCACGGAAGGTGTTCCTTCGCCTCCTTAAACTATAAATTAGTATCGGATAGCTTTGAATCAAAATTTAGAGGCTAAAACAAGTTTGACCGATACCCTAGCTTGCCCATGAAGTGGTGCCGCCACCTTCCTTGGTTGTTCGAGGCCACCGTTAGCTTTGTTATCATCGTGTGAGCAACTTTCTAGTTGACTATTGTTCCGAATTTTAATCCGAGCTAATTGTAAAAATTCTTAAGCTGAAATTTTTTGGATTGCAACTAACTATAATAAATAATGGGAATTTGAGTGTCCCGTAGTTGTAAAATATTTACAGAATATCCTGACGATGTCGTAGGTCCACATATCGTGGAGTTCGCCTGGGATCGCGACAAAGTCATGAAAGTGCCGCTTTAATACTCGAAATAACTCAGTGAGTATTTAGGTTAATCTAGGAGGTAGTTGTTGTTTTATATGCATTGTTGATTGATATGGATATTGAAACAAGAAATATTGCTTGGATTACTAAAATGGTAAGTTTCGAACCTTACGCAAATCAAAGGAGTAAGTGTGGTGTTAATATGGTTACATGAGGTAAGTGTTGTGGAGTTGAATAATAATGAATGTGAGCTACTTGAAATGCTCGGATATGCTTAATTGAGATGTTGGGCAAGGTACGGATTATGGTTGTACTTGTCGGATTAAAGAAACAATAGTATGGAATTGTGTTTGAGGCATTACGGTTACTAATTTGTGAACTTGGTTGATGAATGATAATGTATAGGATGGTTAAGTATTTAAGGATAATTAGACATTGCAGATTAAATGTTATGCACACAAGTTCTTTGATAAAATGTCTAAGTGAAATTGTAATGCTTGTAAACATAAGTAGAAATATGCTAGTGAAGAAGATGTTACCTAGCATATTATATAAATCATTTAATAAGATAAATAAATTTAATACATCATGCTATTGTTGTACGGACAGGGTGATGTCCGGGATGCCATTATTGTACGGACAGGGTGATGTTCGGGAGGCTATTGTTGTACGGATAGGGTGATGTCTGGGATGCTATTGTTGTACGGACAGGGTGATGTTCGAGATGCTATTATTGTACGGACAAGGTGATGTCCGGGATGCTATTCTTGTACAGACAGGGTGATGCCCAGGATGCTATTGTTGCACGGACAAGGTGATGTCCGGGATGCTATTATTGTACGGACAAGGATGATATCAGGGATGCTATTGTTTTTCGGACAGGATGATGTCCGGATGTCTATTTTGGTACGGACAGGATGAGTCTGGGATGGTACGGATAGGATGAGTCCGTTATGATACGAACGACATGATTCCCATATGATATGGACAAGATAGTCCGAGATGACAAATATTATGGACTGGTATAAGTCCGGGATGTTTTGATGTTATAGTCATGAAAAATTCCTAATTGATAATTATAGAGGTATACACATAAAATCGTGTGTTAGATATTTTTGGCTATTGATTCTAGCTGGCCAATAGCCCTTTTATATTCAGCACTCAACATATAAGATTTCATATGGGACAAATAATTTTTATATGTCCTGGAACAATTTTTAAATATTACATTTTGGTTAATTAAACGTACTTGATATGTCTTGTTTATGCTTTAATGGTTAAGAAAGGAAGCATGAATCTTCCAAGTACTCTTCCTAGTTACCTTATGCTCACTAAGTCTTTCGGCTTACTCTGTTTATTTTCATTCTTTCTCAGATCCTGGTAGACCCAGCTCTTCCCAGATTTCAGATAGCTAGTTGCTCGTATACTTGTGGAAAGCAGATTGACCCAGGACGTGGTAAGCAGTGGCGATGGTGGGATATATTTTGCAGTCACTAGGGTATCATGGGTCCTATGCATTTTGTGTATGATGTATATATACTTAATATTTTGTAAACTGATGTATCTAAGTGATGCATGATGTATAACGACCACGGAGGCCTAGTATGATTTGGTGATGCTTATGCCATTATTATATAATATAAATGTATGTTTATATATAAGATGTCATAAAGGTTGAGTCTGCTGCGGGGCATCTTGGTTACTCCCTATCGGAGGTGTCCAAAGCGAGATGTCATGTGTTGATGATTATTACATTCCAAATGTTGATGATTGAGCGGCAAACCCCCATGTAGGGCGAGATTATGCCGAAATTTTGTTTGATTTCGTTTAATGGGTATATTTAGGCTTCGAAGGCAGGGGCAGACCTTGTCTCTGGCCGATCGCATGACCTGAATTTGGGGTGTGACAGTTAAAGGGAAATCTTGGAAAATCTAGAAAAAAGAGAATCCGAGCTTGGAAAATTACGAAAACCTCCAAATTTGAGTTTTATGTCATTTGGAAGGTATTGGTGAAGAAAAATTCGGAATTGGAGGTCAAATGAAAAATGACTAAGTTAGGGTGCACTGATCCGAAATTCCAAGAGAAAATTTCGGAAAAAATAGGAAACTAGCTCGAAAAAATATGAAAACTTTCAAATCTCAATTTTATATTATTTATCCATTTTATGTTTAAAATAGTTATTTAGTTATTAGTTATGTGTTTTTATAGGTCCAAGGTGATTCGGAGCTTCGAGGTGCAAAACGATGAAAAATGGTGCAAAGCACTGAGCAAGCATATTCAACCTCCGGAGCTTCTTTCAAGAAAAACTTGATCTTAAAACTTCATTTGAGAAAACTCCCTTCTTGACGTTTGAAGCTGACTTCCAGACCTTTCCAACGGTATAAAATCATCAAAATCGAACGAGTTTTTCCAAGTCAAAATAGCTGACTAAGTACAAGAAAATGGTGGAATCAACTTGAAGAAAACAGAGGGGCTGATGCCCGAAGAAAGAAAGTCAGCGCTGGACAGCCAGCGCTGTAGCACCAGATGCACGAACAGTAACAATGTAAAAAAATTAAAAAGCCTGATACTTACCTGTTTGCTTGTGCGCGAAGTTTCGAACTCCAGCAGGCCTTGGACACTTTAAATAGGACTCTTTTAGGTCAAAATAAAAGGGATTGGATACCTAGAAACATAATTCTCTCAACATAGTTGCCATCAAATTCTCTCAAGAAGATTGGAAGATTCGAAGATTGAATATTCAAGAACCGACAACTCTTAGTTTTCTCTTTTCTCTTCTTTATTTTTCTTGTGTTGTTGATGATGGTGAAACTATTTGAATATTTGTTTTCATTCATTATCATGAACTAATTTTCTTTTACTAGGATTTCAATGGAACTCAACACATAGTTTGAATTTACTTTCTCTCTCTATCTTGATTTAATGGTTTGTTGAGTTGTTTGTTCAATCTTGTTCTTAATGCTTCTAGTTGATTGGCCACCAATTAGATTGATTTGTTAACTTAAATACAACTAGACATAGGGAGTTTAGTGTTAGACATGAATTAAACGACACATGTTTCATATTCATTTATTAGGATGAATTGATCTGCAGGTAGGGTAGAAATATACTTACTTGTCATGTGTAACCATTGTTAGAGCCTAAGCTTAATGAGTTTTTCTTTAATTCAATTATCATAGACATATAGTTAATTAGTTAAGAAGGATATTTTTATGAGATCATCGACAGATACTTATAAATAAGATAGAACTCTAGGTTAACAACTCAGGAACATTAACCAAGTGAAGAGGTAGAGAGAGATTCAAGCGAAGTGTTGAGGAAAGTTATAATCCTAGGCTTTTATAATTAATTGAATTCACCCTTTTTAGTTTACCTGCTTTCAGTATTAGTTTCTTTTAATTTTAGTTTTTAAATACCATATTTATTTAATTGTTTAGATAAGATTGAGTGTGTTAATTTTAGTACTTTGCAAAATTAATAACAATTCCTCGTGGGTACGACACTCCACTTCCATTTTATTACTTGTTTGCGATACGTGTACTTGCGTAGTGAAATCTAACAACAGAATGGACCTAATATTGCAGGCAACCCATTGCCCAACATACGGATGCAAAAGTGAATGCAGTTTTATCAAAAGAATGTGGAAGGGTTAAGAGGGATATTAGTGCGTTGAAGACACTGATGCTAAAGGTCTGGTCTGAAATGGTTAAGTTTGGGCTGGTTCAGGCTGAATATGGTTTGAAAGAAATCGCAAGCAAGGTAGAGAAATTTTGTCCATTTCACAGGTGTAAAAGGCATGCCATTCAGAACTGTGAAGAGTTTTTGGCAGAGATTTAAAGGGTGATGGATACGGGGGAAGCTCAGTTTTTTGAAAAAAAATAGAAGATCCGGAAGTTAGTATGAATGAAGTCAGTTATGGGGTGGGTAGACCTCTAATCATATATTATGATGAACCAGAGGTAAAGGCTATTCCAGTAGACGAGGGACCCGTTCTAAAAGTGATCATAGAATTATTGTCACCTTTTTCTTACAAAGGGGACCAGACGATTCCATGGAACTATAAATGCATTATGGCAATGTCGGGATCCTCAAACCATCAGACAGTTGCTGTAGATGCAACTGGAGTAGGGCATTTAACTTGAAGTGGTATATGTTATGCCCCAGGAATGGCTGATCATAGTTAGACGAGGAAGACTGAAGGACTTGATAAAGGGAAAAGAATAGAATAACCAGTATGTGTTGCGGTAGAACCGACAGAGGAGGTAGAGAAGAGATCATCTCCAGTTAAAGAGCCTGTGAATGAGAAAGAAGCCTGCGAGTTTTTAAAGTTTATTAAACACAGTGAATACAGTGTGGTGGAACAATTGCACCGACAACTGGTGAGGATTTCAGTCCTTTCACTGTTGTTAAACTCAGAGCTACACCGAAATGCTCTGCTAAGAATTTTGAACCAGGCTTATGTGGCTAATAATATATCGATGGAAAAATTTGATCGACTGGTGGGAGACATTACGACTGATGATTACATCTCTTTCAGTTATGATGAGATACCACCGAATGGAATAGGATCCACCAAGGCTCTTCATATCACAACTAACTGCAAGGGGCATATTCTTCCACGAGTGCTCCTAGATACGGTTCTTCCTTAAATGTGATGCCTTTGGCAACTTTGTCCAAATTGCCAATCGACATGTCTTACATGCTGTCAAGCCATACTATTGTTAGAGCTTTTGATGGCACCCGTTGGGAAGTGATGGGGAGTATTGAAATCCCACTACAAATAGGTCCATGTACTTATGAAGTCAAATTCCAAGTAATGGACATCACCCCATCTTATAACTGTTTGTTGGGGAGGCCGTGGATTCACTCTACTGGAGCTATGCCATCATCGCTTCATCAAAAGTTGAAATTTGTGATGGATGGACGTTTAGTCAGCGTATCAGGAGAAGAGGTTATCATAGCATCTGCGTCCACTGATTCCCCTTACATAGAAGTGAATGAGGATGCTGTAGAATGCTCATTCAGGTCTTTGGAATTTGTCATTACGATATTCATCACCGAAGGACATAGAATCCCTAAGCCCATGTTATCCAGGAACACCAGGTTAGGGGTAAAATCAACTGTAGGAAAAGGCTGTCGTATGATGCACACAAAATAGTGTATCTTATTTAACCTTGCACTAAAAAGATCAATTGTAAGTATAATGATTAGCAAGGGTCGAGTCCTCAGGGATTGGGTTTTAATCTATGAGTTATTAGTTTATAACTTACGTTCAAAGAAAACAATAAAAGAAAAGGGGTTTTTGAAGCCAGATTTAAACTAAAGTAAATAATAAGAATAAGATGCAAGGCGGTATAACCAGCCAATAAAAATATATATACTAAATTAGGCGGTATAACCAGCGAATAAAAATAAAACAAAGTTAATATAAAAATTAGGCGGTATAACCAGCCAATAAAAATAAATATACTTTTAAAAATAAGCAAACTAGAAAAGTAAGAAAACAAGTAAGTAAGAAGAATCAAATATGAAAAATATGGTTAAGGTTTCATTCTCCACCACTAGACATCATTAAGAATCAATTTCAGATCTATCAATATCAACCAACTATCAAAGTTAACAACCGTAGATAACAACAAGCTCTGTTATCCCAATCTTTCCTTAGTTTGTCGTTAAATAGAACAAGCTCTCTATTTAATCTCTAACCATTAAACAACCTAGAATAAGCTCTCTAAATTCAATTTAATGGCAGCTTTATGATGAGAAAGATAGGTTGATCTAAGCAACAAACACATAAGCTCGGATTGTTCAACTTAGGTTATGTTCCACTTTGCAATTATTGAAAACTTGACCATAATCATTAATCACAAATTGCCACTTATGAATAGGAAATCAAGACAATTACACGGATCAAGACTCCTAAACTAGCAATAGATAATTATCAAGATCTATCTAGTTGTACACCTAAATAAATCAAGACAACATCATGAACAATTCTTGTAGAAGAACATAAGCAACTTTGATAGAAAATTAATGATAGATAGAATCTAAAAATCAATCACAAAACATGTCTAGGGCTTTGAAATCACCCTTAACCAAATAGAAGTTTAGCCTAGCATAGGCATTGTAAACATAAACATAAAATTAAAGAGAATCTAAGAAGGAAATAAAAGAAAGAAAGAAGAAGAAGAAAATAAAGAAAAAGAAAACTAGAGAAAAGAAAGAAGAAGAAAACTTAGAGAATTTTATTACAATGGCTAATATCCTACCAATGTACAATATCTCACAATCATCCAAGGCCCTCTATTTATACACATTTTGGAAGGCTAAATGACAAGAGACAAGCTTTACAAATTTCAAAGGTAGGTATAATAGGTGGGTGCATTTTTCTAACAATTTTCGTCATATTGTATGACAATTTTGATCAGCCAACTTGATGATCGATTTTGTCAATTTTGGAGGCCTGATCTGATCACATGGTCTTCTAGAAAAATGTTCCCCTATCAGTTACTGATCCATAGCCGTTGGAATCAGCTCATTTTCAGATGTGGATAAGAAGATATGGGCAAAATACGAAAACAGGTCAGCACAGACGTCATCGCACATCAGCCAACTTGATGGTCGATTTCTCTAGGGAAAATGACTTCGTTTCAAGAAGTGTAAAACATGAAAAAGATAGATATGCCTCTTAACTTTGCACGGTTAAAATGTCAGCCTTATTGCTTCAGTGAAACTCTAGATATAGCTGATATTGCAAAAGGTGTCGGAACTGGAACTGAACTGGATTTGCCCTTAATTCTAATAATCTGAAATCACTCAAAGAAACTTGTGAAAAACACCAAATTACATAAAAATATAAAAGATCATAAACACAATTAGACTAAACAATAATAACTCGTATTTGACACAAAACAATAATAAAACATAACTAAAAACTATATAATTATACGAGTTATCACACCCCCACACTTAGATTGTTGCTAGTCCCTAGCAACGACTCAATAAAAATAAAATAAGAAAATATAATCTAATCCACTTTCGTAGGAAATCACGGTGGCACTTAGCATGTGACACAAGCCTTTAAACCCCTAGGTGTCCCTAGTGGACGAGTTTAGTCTCGTGAGGGTTTACTAGAACGATACCCACAAACATTGAAAAACTAAAATATAAATAAACTACATATACTAAAAATATTTATTCCTAATCCTTTCAATACAAATTAGAGACAATCTTTGAACAAGTCTTATAAACTAATCAATAGCTTAAAGAATTTCACAAAAATTCATGCTTGAATGTAAATTGTTTGAGTTAAGCCAATATTAACATAACATATCTCAATCAAAATAGTGCATGTTCAAATTTAATCTCAACTTCTCACATGATATACCCTCATGATTTTCACTCTTTAAAGTAGTGGTGAACTGTTTACACTCAATCAATCTCATGAAAACAGTTCTACCATATTCTTGCTTGTCCACCTTTTCTCCACTATTTAGATCATACAACTTCATGAATCAAGAGGTCTTTAATCAAGGTTGTAATGGGGCCAAGGGGTTTGTAATGTGGTTGAATAACAAAAGGATAAAGATATCACAAAGGCTCCAAAGAGTTCATAAAGTTTAGAGACATAATAAGATCATACAAAGAAACTTCTCAAAACTCTTTACAAGTACATAGTCACCTAGGCCGAATATTCATGTTGGGCCTTTTCTTCATTCTAAACAACTTTGTAACATCTTTTTTTTTTCCACAAATTCAAGAGATGATTCATATTTTTTACATAGGAATGTATTTGCCAGTATTCCATTTCTTTTTCTCTTGACTTTTCTTTTCTTTTCCCCCCACACTTATTTATTGTTTCTAACCCAAATTTTCAACTAAAAATATCCCTTGTTTTTTGCAATATGTCTCAAAATATATAATCCATCTTTAGAACAAGGGTAAGGATATAAGTATATTTAGGCTAGGTGTAAGTTGTGGTTACCAATAAAACAGCATATTTAATGTAGGCTCAAATTGGCTCACTAGTGGGGATGTTCTCTTAGAACGTTAATAATGGATGGCTGTTTGGCTCTGGTTATAATCCTAATGCCTCTATCATATTCATGTTGTCACATGTATCAATATAGTCTCAAACGGTTTAAAGCAAGTTCTAGAGAATCATGTAATCATAAGAGCACTCAAGAAAGAAATTAGATTGATTTGTATAATGCATCAATCATTATAGGCTCAAAAACTCACAAGGATGATTATACAAGTCAGATTAAGTCTAAACATGCTTCTTTCTCAATCAACATATCATATTAACATTGGCTCATAAAAAGGTTGACATCAAGCTCAATTCTCATGAAAATCTTCTCACTAATAAATCTGTTTTAGACTTATGCAATTCATATGTCATCATAGTATTGAAAGTAACTAAAACACACTGAAAACACACTAAGTCTAAACATGCTTTTTTTTTTTTTAAAGAAGATTAAATCAAACTGACAAGGTATGTCTCAAGTCTCCCTTACTCAGACCTTGTTCAGAATGAATACTTCTAAATGTCTTAAAACACAACATTTTTTTTTTTTTAAATTAGCAAAATATGTCCCTTACCCCCTACTAAAATATGACATTGTCCCCAATGTCAAATTTTAAAGGTAGAATTTAGGAGATATTACCTGCAGAGGTTGCTAACCACTTATTATAACTGAGACACAACAAGCAAAATGTTAGATAATGTCACAAAGACAAAGTGCAATCCACTCCTTGCTCGTCCATATCTCTTTTTCTTTTTCCGAGCGTTTGCGAAACAACCGTAGCAGATAAACACTCATAAGCTTGGAGCTTTTTAAGTAAATCTTCAATGGTTGTAGCAGAAATTATGGTTCTCCTTGCCTCTGAAAACATGAATCCATTTTCCACAGCATTATCTAAATATGAAAGCAAATTACTAAAATAACCATTAATATTAAACAAACCAATGGGTTTCTTATTTGTGACCAAAGATGACCAAGAAACCACGCAAGCTATTTCTTCCAATGTACCCAGACCTCCTGGTAAAGCAATGAATGCATCGGCAGAATGGTACATGATTGTTATCTGTTCAGGGATACTCCAGACTTGTATTTCCTTACCCACGGTAGATCCACAAAAATCTGTGAATAGTTTTGGCACGACTCCTAGAACTGGACTTCCTTCGGCGTGTGCTGCTGTAGCGACTGCTCCCATTAAACCCGTACTACCGCCTCCATAAATCAACTGGATCTTTTGTTGGGCAAGTATTACTCCAACTCTTATGGCTTCATCAGCGAATATGTTATTTTTCCCTGGATAAGCACCTCCAAAGACACAAATTTTTTTAATGCGTTGGGACGAAGTACTTTCCATTTTTTTATCTTTTTTTTTTTCGAGTGCCTGAAAGAGAATGAGTACATGGTGTAATATATAGAGGACTGAGTAGTGAATCAGACAAGAGTAATAATGTCGCCGAAAGTGTATCTGACGTGTCAGAAGAAAATGTTAACCTAACAAAAGATTTTTGCGTGATTTCAGGAAGAAAATCAAAAAGAGAAGAAAAATCAACCGTAAAAGACAAATAAAAAAATGAGAATAATTACAGAAACCGAATAACACGTAAATTAAACCGAAATAAAGTTATTGCAAATCAAACCAAAAGCTGAGAAGTCATTTATTGTAGTTGTGATTGTGGCTCACATCTTCCTCTGGTTTTACGTCCAGAAACGGCTTAAACGCCTTCTATGAGTCGAGGATATGCTTCCCATCCAGTTTTCTTACAAGCTGGCAAACAGGGTTTTTTAACATCAAATTCCCAAGATGTTATCATTCCCTTTGGAATTGCGGCCATAAATCAAGAATTTCTCTTTGTAGGTCTCCACTAGGATGCGTCTCAAGAGAAAGTTGGATATTACCCAAATTCTCCTTACTCAGTCCATCCTTAATGAATTCAATTTTATTATCTCGATTAGAGGACGGAATCCCAATAGAACGACATTTACCGTTACACGTCCATCGTGCACATTTGTGGCAATTTGAACTCATGCGCTTTGCTCGTCGCTTCTTTGCAAAAGTGCTTCTACCTGTACCTGGTAAATGCAAAACAGGAAAATATTCATCTTCACGTACCTTGGCTTCAATTATCCAACGTATGTCTTCAGGAATCCCTTTGTGCATAAGCATTCTTAATCTTTCAAATCGAACTTGGTAAAGCTTCAGTAAAATATTTCGAGGAAAAGGAGGAAATCGTTTCTGCAATCGTGTGAGAATATCATCCATCCTGAAAAAAAAAATGAAAAAAATTGAAAGAGAAATTGGAAGAGAAATTTATATACAATATCAGTTTTGTGGGTAGTTGATGGAACCGATTTAAATAATCACGGAGTACCGTTATCCGCCATTTAACCGAGGTTAAAAAAATTTAAAAATTATATTTACATCTAGTTATTTTCAAAACAAGGATCGGAAAGAAAAACAACATAAAAAGACACAAAAACAAAACACTCTAAATAAAATCCTAAATTCTTCCCCCCACACATAATTTTTACATTGTCATTAATGTAATGCTATTAATCCCAAATGAAAGAATCATGTGTAAGTGAAAAGAACTAATAAACAAAATAAACTTATGCAGCCTAAATGAACTTAGAAACACTAAACACAATTAGCAAAGAAACATAAGAAAAAGATAAAGAAAAAGAGAGCAAATCTGAGGATGGCAGTTTGGCAATGCTTTCACTAATTAGGCTGCCTCCCCCAATTAGCACTTGATTTAGTGTTTTGAACCTAACCAACACCCCTTCTTGGCATTTTAGGCTTGTCAGGCTCATACATGAAATTTCCCAAATTTATGCGTTTGAGAGGAAGCTTTCTTTGCACAACAGTGGATGCATTCTCCATTACAAGTATTATTCCATCATCCTTTGTGGTGCATATGTCATCGAGGAATGGAGCATATTTTGATACTTGTTGAATGACCTCCACAAACAAGTTGTTTAAGGTTTCCGGCATGTGTTGTTCATGTTCTTCCTCCTTGAACTTTGCAAATCTACTAGGAAAAGGTGGAGAAGAAACATTAGTAAAAAGTGAAACCTTAAACGTTACCTCAAGTGCCGAAATACTCTTATCTGGATCTTTGGCTTCATTATCCTCAAGAATAGAATCCATCTCTAATTTTGTTTCATCCTCATCTTGTTCCTCATTCTTCAAGGTCACAATAGTAGCATTCTCCTTTGGGTTAACCATCGTTTGGGCTGGGAGTTCTTCAGATCTTTGTGCTACCCATCCCACCATACTACTAGCCAATTGGCTTATTTGCTTTTCCAAACTCTGGATGCTTGCCCTTGTTTCCTGTTGAAATTGCAAAGAATCAGTAACAAGAGAATAGACAAGATCTTCTAAAGAAGTACCTGAGTTTTGAGTCATATGTGGTGGTTGAAAAAGATCTGATTCTTGAGACCATGATTGATTGAAGCTAGATGGATGAGTGTAATTGGCATAAGGATCTACTTCTTGGTAATTTTTTGAGTAGCCATAATTAGTATGATCCCACCATCCCTCATGGTAAGTTTTTGAGTAATGATCATACTGTTGGTCTTGGAACCCTTGATGGCCTTGACATCCTCCCATGGCCAATTGTTGAACTGGGGAGGTGAGATTGGCTTGTTGATTCTCCATGTTCATGTATGCCACCAACTCTTCAAGTGTTAGATTGCTCAATTCCATTGTTTTTTTTTTTTTTTAATTTGAAAAGAAAAACTTGTATGTACAAGAAAATAAAACTAATTAGAACTGAAAATAAGAATAAACCAACTAACAAATAAACTAAAGAAAGCAATCCCCGGCAACGGCGCCAAAAATTTGATGCACACAAAAGAGTGTATCTTATTTAACCTTGCACTAAAAAGATCAATTGTAAGTATAATGATTAGCAAGGGTCGAGTCCTCAGGGATTGGGTTTTAATCTATGAGTTATTAGTTTATAACTTACGTTCAAAGAAAACAATAAAAGAAAAGGGGTTTTTGAAGCCAGATTTAAACTAAAGTAAATAATAAGAATAAGATGCAAGGCAGTATAACCAGCCAATAAAAATATATATACTAAATTAGGCGGTATAACCAGCCAATAAAAATAAAACAAAGTTAATATACAAATTAGGCGGTATAACCAGCCAATAAAAATAAATATACTTTTAAAAATAAGCAAACTAGAAAAGTAAGAAAACAAGTAAGTAAGAAGAATCAAATATGAAAAATATGGTTAAGGTTTCATTCTCCACCGCTAGACATCATTAAGAATCAATTTCAGATCTATCAATATCAACCAACTATCAAAGTTAACAACCGTAGATAACAACAAGTTCTGTTATCCCAATCTTTCCTTAGTTTGTCGTTAAATAGAACAAGCTCTCTATTTAATCTCTAACCATTAAACAACCTAGAATAAGCTCTCTAAATTCAATTTAATGGCAGCTTTATGATGAGAAAGATAGGTTGATCTAAGCAACAAACACATAAGCTCGGATTGTTCAACTTAGGTTATGTTCCACTTTGCAATTATTGAAAACTTGACCATAATCATTAATCACAAATTGCCACTTATGAATAGGAAATCAAGACAATTACACGGATCAAGACTCCTAAACTAGCAATAGATAATTATCAAGATCTATCTAGTTGTACACCTAAATAAATCAAGACAACATCATGAACAATTCTTGTAGAAGAACATAAGCAACTTTGATAGAAAATTAATGATAGATAGAATCTAAAAATCAATCACAAAACATGTCTAGGGCTTTGAAATCACCCTTAACCAAATAGAAGTTTAGCCTAGCATAGGCATTGTAAACATAAACATAAAATTAAAGAGAATCTAAGAAGGAAATAAAAGAAAGAAAGAAGAAGAAGAAAATAAAGAAAAAGAAAACTAGAGAAAAGAAAGAAGAAGAAAACTTAGAGAATTTTATTACAATGGCTAATATCCTACCAATGTACAATATCTCACAATCATCCAAGGCCCTCTATTTATACACATTTTGGAAGGCTAAATGACAAGAGACAAGCTTTACAAATTTCAAAGGTAGGTATAATAGGTGGGTGCATTTTTCTAACAATTTTCGTCATATTGTATGACAATTTTGATCAGCCAACTTGATGATCGATTTTGTCAATTTTGGAGGACTGATCTGATCACATGGTCTTCTAGAAAAATGTTCCCCTATCAGTTACTGATCCATAGCCGTTGGAATCAGCTCATTTGCTGATGTGGATAAGAAGATATGGGCAAAATACGAAAACAGGTCAGCACAGACGTCATTGCACATCAGCCAACTTGATGGTCGATTTCGCTAGGGAAAACGACTCCGTTTCAAGAAGTGTAAAACATGAAAAAGATAGATATGCCTCTTAAATTTGCACGGTTAAGATTTCAGCCTTATTGCTTCAGTGAAACTCTAGATATAGCTGATATGGCAAAAGGTGTCGGAACTGGAACTGAACTGGATTTGCCCTTAATTCTAATAATCTGAAATCACTCAAAGAAACTTGTGAAAAACACCAAATTACATAAAAATATAAAAGATCATAAACACAATTAGACTAAACAATAATAACTCGTATTTGACACAAAACAATAATAAAACATAACTAAAAACTATATAATTATACGAGTTATCACCGTACGGGAAAAAGATTAGGAAAATATTTGCAAGGAATGACCAGAGCAATGAACTGACCGAAAAGAAAGACCGATTCGGTCTTGGGTACCTCCCTAAAGCCCATGAGAATATAAGATAGGTTGAGAAGAAAGGAAGAGGAGGTTGGCCCTGCTTTCGGGTAAGGATATGGATATGGATTGGGAACCCATGACTTTCTCTCCGTTCTTTCACACTTTCCACTCCGGAGAATTCGAATATGGAAGGAAAAATTCTGATGATATAATGGTAATAATAAAATGAGCCTTTGAGAGGTTCTATGTAAATGAGAATGAACAGCTGCAAGAGATGGTAATCGGCATGACTGAAACAGAAGGAATGGGGAATGAAAATGCAAGCTGGATGGTGTGCCCATGTCCCCCGAGATATAAATTGACGAATTGGAGTGTGACTGAACTGCCTCTAGTTTTTAGGTCTACTCCAGAGTAATACTCTGAAACACTCTTAATTGCCTCTGCCCAAGGGCATTAAAAATCCTTATGTACGGGCTTATGTTTAAGACTTTTTTATTCAATAAATAACAATCACGATGCATTTTCTTCATATTGATGTGTTCATTTTCTTTCATCATTTCATTTTTATTCTTTTTTTATTTTTATTTTTGCCTATATGCCTTCTTCCTATATTGTTTTTTCCCTGCTTATTTACAAGTGTCTTGATGCGGAATATGAGGACCGTCCTATCTATAATTCTAAAATTGATTTTGAAAAAACCATTTGTACTGGTGATTTCAACGTCAACGAAGATGCCGAGGATTATGGTTTGCCTCCGGATTTGTTGAGAATAATAGAACAAGAGGAGAAGCAAGTAATACCTCATAAAGAACCGTTGGAAGTGATAAATTTAGGGAGTAAAGAGGAGGTAAAGAAGGTCAAGATTGGGACTTCAGTTTCATCATCAATAAGGTGTAAGCTGGAGGCCTTACTTCGGGAGTATGTTGATGTAATTGAATGGTCATACCAAGACATGCCAGGGTTGGATTATGATATTGTGGTTCACAAACTCCCTCTAAAACCTGATTGCAAGCCAATTCAGCAAAAATTGAGAAGGATGAGGCCTGAAATGCTACTAAAGATAAAAGAAGAGGTGAAAAGCAGTTTGATGCTGGATTCTTGGAAGTGGCAAAATGTTCGGAATGGGTAGTGAATATTGTTCCAGTTCTGAAGAAGGATGGCAAAGTACATATGTGTGTTGATTACCGAGATTTGAATAGGGCCAGCCCTAAAGATAATTTCCCTTTACCTCACATTGATACCTTGGTGGACAATATTGTAAGATTTCTGTGTTTTCCTTCATGGACGGATTCTCAGGCTACAATCAAATTAAAATGGCACCAGAGGACATGGAGAAAACCAAGTTTGTGACAATATGGGGAACATTTTATTATAGAGTAATGCCATTTGGATTGAAAAATATCGGGGCAACATATCAAAGAGCCATGGTAACTTTGTTTTATGATATGATGCATAAGGAAATCAGGTCTATGTTGATGATATCATCGCGAAGTCACAAGGAGAAGAAGAGCACGTTGTGAGTCTTAAGAAGCTTTTTGAAAGGTTAAGAAAGTTTTGACTCAAACTCAAACCGGCCAAATGCACTTTTGGGGTTACTTCGGGAAAGTTGTTAGGCTTTGTTGTTAGTAGGAAGGGAATCGAGATTGATACAGATAAAGTGAAGGCCATTCAGAATTTGCCACCGTCTCATACTCAAAAAAAAGTGAGAAGCTTTCTGGGAAGATTAAATTACATTGCCCGTTTTATTTCTCAATTAACTGATAAGTGCAACCCAATATTTAAGCTACTCCGAAAGTAGGATCCGGGAGAATGGGATGAAGGATGTCAGATAGCCTTTGATAAGGATAAGCATTATCTATCAAATCCACCAGTGTTGATGTTACCTGTACTAGAAAAATCGATGATACTATATTTATCAGTATTTGAAAGATCAATGGGTTGTGTATTGGGGCAGCATGATGAGACGGGAAAGAAAGAACAAGCAATTTATTACCTCAGCAAAAGGTTCACAGAGTATGAGCTGAAGTACTCATAGTAGAAAGGCTTTGTTGCGCCTTAGCTTGGACTACCCGAAGACTCAGACAATACATGTTGTATCACACGACATGGTTGATCGCAAAGCTGGACCCCGTCAAATATATGTTGGAGGTGCCCTTTCTGTCAGGAAGAACGGCAACATGGCAGGTTTTGCTTTCTAAATATGACATCGTGTATGTGAGTCAAAAGGCCATAAAAGGCAGCACAGTAGTCGAATTCCTAGCAAGCCGGGCAATAGAAGACTATGAGCCTTTAAACCTTGATTTCCCCGATGAAGATCTGATGTGTGTCTCGTAGGAAGAAGGGTCTTCCTCTGAAAGGAAGACATGGAAAATGTATTTTGATGGCACCTCTAATGCTTTGGGGCACGGATTGGTGCGGTACTCATATTACCTGAGGAAAATTATTATCCTTTCACTGCCCGACTAGATTTTGATTGTACAAACAACATCGCTGAATATGAGGCATATACCATGGGTCTTCATGCCGCAATCGAAAGGAAGATAAAGATGTTAAAAGTTTTTGGAGACTCAACTATGGTGATATACCAATTGCGGGGAGAATGGGAAACCCAAGATGCAAAGCTAATTCGATATCGAGAGCTTATACTGAGCTTGATTGAGGAGTTCGAAGAAGTAGGTTTCAATTACCTTCCCCGAGAAGAAAATCAAATGGAAGATGCTTTAGCCACGTTATCATCAATGTTTAAAGTGAATAAAGGGATCGAAGTTGTGCCGATCAAAATGAGCATATATGAGTCTCCGACCCATTGTTTGAGTATTGAAGAAGAAGCAAATGGTCATCCTTGGTATTACGACATCTTGTAATACATCAAGAATCAAAAGTACCTTGATCAAGCAACGGAAAATGATAAAAGAACCCTAAGAAGAATGGCGATGGGTTTTGTTTTGGATGGTGAAATCCTTTACAAGAAAGGGAATGACCAAGTTTTGTTGAGATGTGTTGTTTCTGCTAAAGCTCAGAGAATTCTCGAAGAGGTCCGCGAAGGGATATGTGGCACTCATGCAAATGGCCATATGTTGGCTAAATAGGTCATGAGGGTAGGATATTACTGGCTAACAATGGGAAGGGGTTGCATTAATTATTCTTGAAAATGCCATCAATGCCAGATATATGCAGACAAGATTCATGTGCCGCCATCGGCGTTGCATGCCATGACAACTCCATGGCTATTTTCGATGTGGAGAATGGATATGATTGGGCCTATCACCCCGAAATCTTCGAACGAACACCGTTTCATTCTAGTGGCCATAGATTATTTTACAAAGTAGGTAGAAGCAGCTTCTTATGCCAATGTAACAAAGTCAGTGGTGTGCAGATTCGTCAAAAATGAGATTATATGCTGATATGGATTGCCAGAGAGAATCATTTTGGATAATGCTCTCAATCTGAACAACAAAATGATGAGAAAAATATGTAATTAGTTCAAGATTAACCATCATAATTCGGCGCTTTATCGTCTGAAAATGAATGGGGCTGTGGAAGCAGCCAATAAGAACATCAAGAAGATTGTTGAAAAGATGACCGATGTGTAAAAAGATTGGCATGAGATCTTGCTTTGTTTCTCTTCATGCATACTTCGGTTCGCACATCTAGGGTGCTACACAGTTTTCACTGGTATATGGGATAGAGGCAGTGCTGCCTATTGAAATGGAGATCTCTTATCTCCGTGTTTTGATGGAAGTTGGCCTAGAAGAGGCAAAATGGGTTAGAGCTCGCTATGAACAGTTGAATCTCATCGAGGAGAAAAGGCTGAAAGCAATTTACCATGGGCAGATCTATCAAAAAAGGATGATCCGAGCCGACAACAAGAAAGTTTTCCCCAGGCAATTTCGAGAAGGAGAGTTGGTATTGAGAAAAATTCTCCCTATTGTGAAAGATCCTCGCGAAAAGTGGACTCCGAATTGGGAAAGACCCTATGTGGTGAAAAGAGCTTTTTCTGGAGGAGCATTGATTTTAACTCGGATGGACGGTGATGACTTGAGAAATCCCATGAACGCCAATGAATTGAAGAAATACTATGCCTGAAGAGAAAAAGAAAAAAAAATGTGATCATGTGCGTATGAGAATTCAAATGATTCCAAGTGTACAAATAAAAATTCTATTTATCTATTTCCCCTGAGGATTGCTTTTCAATGAGAATATTTATGATTGATATGTGAAATGGCCATCGTTGATATCTCTTTCACTAAGAAAAAATTATCCTTAGTCACCCTTTTTGAGCCTTAGGAATTCTTTCTTTCTTTGAACCTTGATCAAGGATCACCTTCCACACCAGGGATAAAAGTGAGGAAAATTTCCTTCAAAAGTCATGGCAACACGAGCCATAAAAAAAATACACAAAAAACATGTGAAAAAGTATGGCAAATGAAAGCCAAGAAGGAAAAAGAAACAAGTCAAAGTCCAGAAAAGGATGAATGTTTCGAAAATAAATTTTCCTGAAGAAATGATCCTTGATTTGATTACCCTTAAACACATATTTTGGGCCTACTTATCCTTTCTTTCTAAACCCAAACCTTGGCCTACATTACGTACTTTTAAAGTCCATTTTGATCAAGCATGGGTATTTAACTTGAAGAGTTTTTCTCAGATTTCATCCCGTCTTTGAATTATCATTTTTTTACTATAGAAAAGTTTATAATTCTCAGATGCATGGTAAAAAAAAGGAGAGGTTTAAGTTGAAAACTCGAAAAGGTTGACTTAAAATCGAATGGGGGATATCTGGGTTGAAAACCCGTAAAGGGCGATCCAAATACTGATCAAAGATTGAATCAATGCTCCGTGAAATGGGGAGAAAGTATCAAAAATTCAGAGAAAAGGGATAAAGCTCAATCTAACGCAACTACTGAAGCCGAGAAATTCCCCAGGCAAATTGATAATTCAAAAAAATTTCAGACGAATTGAAGAAGGAAGGGTCCAAGATATTTTGCACCTAGAGCATCTACAGTCTACAACTCTACATCTGCTTCGTGTATCCTTGATATTCATCTCTGTTACCTGAAACATTATTGCAATGAACGTTTGTTATCTCTTTTCTAACATTTGGCTATTTCACACTATCTTTGATACACTTTATGATATATTTTGAGTGTTATTGAATTCAATGATGATTAGTAAACATAAAAATTTTCAAACATAAGGATTTCTTTGTATTACTATGGAGTGAGGTTAAAATTTCAGAGTAAGTTTGGGAAACCACTAAAATGTGAAAATACTCTAATCCCTGGTTCTAAAAGACTAGTCATGAAGGATAAATGGTAGATGGTCACCATCATGAAGTCAGAAAATTTTAGGATACTGGTGAAATCATAAGTTAGAACTCATGACAATTTGCAAGGACAGAAGACTTTTTCAGGCAGAGCAACTAGGAAAAATTGAGGATATTCTGCATAAATTTGAAAAAAAAAATCTGTGAATCTCAGTGAAATCATGGATTAAGACTTATGACATGAACATATAATTGCATTCATCTAGGAAACATGCAAGCATTTGCAAAAACCTGTCATCAACATCATTGCATTTGATTAACCTTGTAGGAATCACAGAAGATGTTCTTTTAAATCGGAGTCGAGCCTCGGGAATGATGTCGATGTATTTTCTTTTCTTGTAAGTCAAACTTCTTTTTCAAATGAGCCGAGCTCCGAGAATGATGTAGAGGTATTTCTTTTCTTTTAAATCGAATTTGTTTTTCAAATGAGTCGAGCCCCGAGAATGATGTCGAGGTATTTTCTTTTCTTTTAAGTCGAACTTGTTTTTCAAATGAGTCGAGCCCCAAGAATGATGTCTTGGTATTTTCTTTTCTTTTAAATTGAACTTGTTTTTCAAATGAGTCGAGCCCCGAGAATGATGTTGAGGTATTTTCTTTTCTTTTAAATCGAACTTGTTTTTCAAATGAGTAGAGCCCCGAAAATGTTGTCGAGGTATTTTCTTTTCTTTTAAATCGAACTTGTTTTTCAAATTAGTCAAGCCCCGAGAATGTTGTCGAGGTATTTTCTTTTCTTTTAAATCGAACTTGTTTTTCAAATGAGTCAAGCTCCGAGAATGATGTCGAGGTATTTTCTTTTCTTTTAAATCGAACTTGTGTTTCAAATGAATCGAGCCCCAAGAATCATGTCGAGGTATTTTTTTCTTTTTAAATCGAACTTGATTTTCAAATGAGTCGAACCCCGAGAATGACGTCGAGTTATTTCCAGTTCAAAACCTAAATCTTTTATCTGTCATTTTACTCTAAAAAAAATCCCTCTCCTTTTTGTGAGCAGCATCCATACCCGGACAAAATGGTTGTCTGTTAGTCTTTGCCTGATTCCTGATTCTCAGCAATAGTCAAAGAGGGGCAGCTGTAGACACTTAATTTTGTCCAAGTCTCCTAAAACCTGGTAATTTCTTCTTTTCAATTTCCTTGATAACCCTAGGAAAAATGCCTAAAGCTATAAGCCCAAGACAAATATTTTTGAAACCTCAAAATGTTGTCAGTGACAATCCAGACAAAAAGCCTGATTGAAACTTGAGCTCTGAATACCAACTGATGTGAACCCGCAGGGTTAAACCCTTTGAACCTACTAACAAATTGAAATATCATAACCCCAAGAAAGCCAAGATTCAGACAATGGAACTTAAACCCGTAGAAATCTTGTTTCAAAAAATCTAGATTAGCTAAGCTAACTAAACCCCAAGAACACTTGTTTTCTAGAACCTAAGTTTGATAGGAAGAACGCCACAAAGAAAGGAATTATTTGATAAATTCGCTAGTTATGTCAAAAACTAAAAAGAGTGAAACACTTACTTTGAATAAATTCAAACTCACTAAATTCATAATTGTCAATGAATAGGTGGCTAGAACATGAATTTATAGCCTCCGTATTAACCTAACCCTAATTGCTAGTTACATTATGAATTCGGCCAAGTCAATCTCTTCCCTTGGAATCCCTATAATAGGCCAGACCTAAAACAATAAGAAAGAATACTTAATTTGGGCTGAACAAGCTCAAACCCAATCCTAATAAATTAAAACATACATAAATTAGGCCCAAAAGCCTTAGTAATTATAAGACCCAACTAAAGATCTAATTTAGGCGCCACATCTTTAATGAATTGGTCCCCACTTCATATTAAATAACGAACTAAAAACAGGCCCACTAATTCATTAATATTGCTGCCCCCTTGAATTCCTCTATGGCCCATCATGTGAAGCTTGGATCTCATGGACTAATTCTTGGTCTTCCTCATTCAAGCAGCCCAACTTGAATGTCTTAAGATTGCTTAAGGGACTTGTAGAATCTGCCCAAGTCACTGATGTGAACCCATAGGGTTGAACCCTTTGAACCCACTAACAAATTGAAATACCCTAACCCCAAGAAAGCCAAGATTCAGGCAATGGAACTTAAACCCGTAGAAATCTTGTTTTAAAGAACCTAGATTAGCTAAGCTAACAAAACCCCAAGAACTCTGTTTCTTGAACCTAAGTTTGAGAGGAAGAACGCCACAAAGAAAGGATTTCTTTGATAAGTTCACTAGTTCTGTCAAGAACTAAAAATAGTGAAACACTCACTTGAATAAAATCAACTCAATAGATTAATAATGGTTGCTGAAGTAGATAGCTAAACAAGGGTATTTATAGCCTCCCTACTAACCCTAATTCAACTAGCCTAAGAACTCTTAGTACAAATGAAACTCCTTGGCAGCCAAGGCTTACTACTTACATAATTAAATGAAAGCTTAATTATGGGCTGAACAAGCTCAAGCCCAATCCTAATTAAATTTAAAAGATGTCTAATAGTTTAATGAGGGTAGTCCCCACAAGCTTATTAGACATGTTACACAAGCCAGGTCCAAAAGCCTAAACTAATTACAAGACTTAACACAAGCCTAAATACTCATTTAATAGGCGCCACATAGTTTAATGAATTGGTCCCTACCCTTGCCATGTCATTTAATGAACAGGTCTACTTCATTAAGCCTTATGCCATTATATTTCATTCTTCTAAGGCCTATCTTGTGAAGCTTGGATCACATGGACCAAGTCTTGTTCTTTCTTATTCAAGTGGCCCAACTTGAATGTCTAGACATTGCTTAAAAGACTTGTAGAATCAGTCCAAGTGCTTTCCTTGCTTCTCTTTATGGATTCGGCTCAAGTAGTCATCTCCTTGCCTTTCTTCCTTGGTTTGGCCCAAGTAGACTCCTTGCTTAGCCTCTTGAAATCTTGATGGATCTTGGATCTCATCAAGTCGGGTCAAGGGTGGTTAACCCAGGTTTCAAAGTTAGGAAAATAGAGCCTTTTAAAAGGGCGAGTTTCGGCTTTGGTGCCATTTTCATCCAAAATTTTTCAAATTATTTTTAATCCAATCACAAAGTATTTTGATTTAGAAAAAATTGATTTAAGTTTCTTCCTAAGGTAGTCGGATATCTTTTAAGGTATACGTATGTCCTTATTTAAAGGAAGAAGTTCACTTTCATGCATTGCATTTTCCATGTTCATGCATATTTTATGATATTTAATTTTTCTATCTTAGTCATTTAAATTATATGTATGAATATTCTATAGTAATGCATTGCTTTGATTTAGATTTCATGGTGTTATCATGATTATTATGTGATTTGTGGACATTCTATGTTATTTTATGCTTCTTGCCTGTCATTAATTATTTTTCCATATCATCTAGGTTTCGTTATGTTCATGCATTGCTTTTTTATTTTCATTATATGATCATGATTATTTTATATTTCTTACCATGTCATTAATTCTTTTGCTATGACATTTAGACTATGCCATGTCATCTAGATTTTGCCATGTCAAGTATGTCATGTCATCAATCCATATGCTATGTCATTCACTCTTTTGCCATGTCATTAGTAATGATTTGCATATTCATAACTCTCTTTTTTTAAAATGTTTTCTAAAAGGTCATGCTTTTTAAAAAATAAGGATATTCCCAAGTTAAAATAATTCATGAGTTCTCTGCCAGGTTTGCTGGGGAGGATATCATCAATTACCATTAACAAAAGAATATCTTTCTTTCAAAAAAATGAGAGTGATTCGGAGATTTTCTAAATAAATAAAAATTTCGATATTTTGCCGGGTTTGCCGGAGAATATAGGAAAATTTTAAATTAATAAAGTCCGGATCATTTTCGACTAAAAATGGGATTATTTTTCTTTATTCAAAATGCTAATTTCAAAACCGACTTTTACCGAGATTAGAGATAACACACGATTAATAAGGTACCATTTTATACGGGCGTTGTGGGGGTGCTAATCCTTCCCCGTACATAACCGATTCCCGAACCACTTTTTTTTTTCTTTGGTTTAAAAACGCAGACTTCGAAATTGGTTTTAAAAAATATTTTAATTAAATATAAAATGTTTAATAAAACCAATTTTAATAGGTGGCCGATCACACCTAGCCAAAAAAAAGATTGGTAGCGACTCCATTTCTTTTTCGAGGTTGTTTTCAAACCCTCATTTTATTTCTAAAAGAATTAAGTCGTCTTTTCCTTTGTTACCCCAATGTCACACTTAACGAGTAATGTCTCGCAATGAGACTTATTATTTTTTAAGTTACGACAACAGTATATAACAAATACAAAAGAAAAAACGTCTTAAGAATGTTAGAAAATATAGATGCTATATACTTGATGGAGACTCAATTAAGAGTTGTAAACCCAAGTGCAGGTTATGTTCAAGTAATAAATTCTCGGGTGTCCGAGGTCGAACCACAGGGAAGCGTATTAGTAAGTATAAGTTTATAAATATATAAGAAAAAGAAAGTAAAAAAGATATTAGGGAATCAACAACAAAACAAGATAAACAAGATATTAGAGAACAAAATAAACAAAATAACATAAAAGAAATTAAACAAGATATAAAAACAATAAGAAAAGATGTTGAGGTTAGAGAATCCACTCTTGGTGTTATGCTAAGATTAATCTTGTTTTATTACACAATTGAAATTCACACATAAGGGAGATTCCAATCGGAAGGTTTAGCAATTCAGTCCAAATTGTCCAACGTCCATAGCATATGATATTATGTTCATTTGGTGTCCTCAAAACTCACAAAAAGAGTCCAAGCATTCCTTATGCCAAGGTATATGTCTACAACAAATCAAGGTTATGAAACCAAGCATTTACTGTGCCATTTTCATTGTCAATAATGAATCAAGATCCCTACTTTGCAAGTATGATTTTAAACCAAAAGAAAATATTATCTATACTAAATGATGATTCATTTTAGCTCATGTTTAAGAGACTAACCTTAGCATTTACCAAGAGCTTCACCTCATCACCTCAACAATATGATTAGCAACACATACTAGATATGAATAAAATGAAAAGAAATGTAAGAAGCATAAGTAAATAAAAAAAGAAAACTAGAGAAAGGAAAGAAGAAGAAAACTTAGAGAATTTTATTACAATGGCTAATATCCTACCAATGTATCAATGTATCCTAATACTCATCCAAGGCCCTCTATTTATACACATTTTGGAGAGCTAAATGACAAGAGACAAGCTTTATAAATTTCAAAGGTAGGTATAATAGGTGGGTGCATTTTTCTAACAATTTTCGTCATATTGTATGACAATTCTGATCAGCCAGCTGGATGGTCGATTTTGTCAATGTTGGAGGCTCGATCTAATAAAATGGTCTTCTAGAAAAATATACCCCTATCAGTTACGGATCCATAGCCATTGGAATCAGATCATTTGCTCATGTGGATCGGAAGATATGGTCAAAATACCAAAATAGGTCAGCACAGACGTCATTGCACATCAGCCAACTTGATGGTCGATTTCACTAGGGAAAACGACTCCGTTTCAAGAAGTGTAAAACATGAAAAAGATAGATATGCCTCTTAACTTTTCACTGTAGAAAATTCAGCCTTATTGCTTCAGTGAAACTCCAGATATAGCTGATATGGCAAAAGGTGTCGGAACTGGAACTGAACTGGATTTGCCCTTAATTGTTGATTTAACCTAGTAATCTGAAATCACTCAAAGAAACTCGTGAAAAACACCAAATTACATAAAAATATAAAATATCATAAACACAATTAGACTAAGCAATAATAACTCGTATTTGACACAAAACAATAATAAAACATATCTAAAAACTATATAATTATACGAGTTATCACACCCCCACACTTAGATTGTTGCTAGTCCCTAGCAACGACTCAATAAAAATAAAATAAGAAAATCTAATCTAATCCATTTTCGTAGGAAATCACGGTGGCACTTAGCATGTGACACAAGCCTTTAAACCCCTAGGTGTCCCTAGTGGACGAGTTTAGTCTCGTGAGGGTTTGCTAGAACGATACCCACAAACATTGAAAAACTAAAATATAAGTAAACTACATACACTAAAAATATTTACTCCTAATCCTTTCAATATAAATTAGAGACAATCTTTGAACAAGTCTTATAAACTAATCAATAGCTCAAAGAATTTCACAAAAAATCATGCTTGAATGTAAATAAATGAGTTAAGCCAATATTAACATAACATATTTCAATCAAAATAGTGCATATTCAACTTAATTTCAACCTCTCACATGGGATACTCTCATGATTTTCACTCTTTAAAGTAGTGGTAAAGTGTTTACACTCAATCAATCTTATGAAAATAGTTCTACCATATGCTTGCTTGTCCACCTATTCTCCACTAAAAGATCATGCAACTTCATAAATCAAGAGGTCTTTAATCAAGGTTGTAATAGGGCCAAGGGGTTTGTAATGTGGTTGAAGAACAAAAGGATAAAGATATCACAAAGGTTCCAAAGAGTTCATAAAGTTTAGAGACATAATAAGATGATACAAAGAAATTTCTCAAAACTCTTTACAAGTACATAGTCACATAGGCTAAATATTCATGTTGAGCCTTTGTTTCATTCTAACCAACTTTGTAACATCTTTTTCTTTACTTTAACTAGAAGTTCAAGAGAAGATTTTTTTTTTTTTTTTTGAATATGGGAATGTATTTAACAATGATCCCTTTCTTTTTCTCTTGACTTTTTCTTTTCTTTTCTTCCCCCACACTTATCTTTTGTTTCTAACCCAAATTTTCAACTAAAAATATCCCTTGTTTTTTGCAATATGTCTCAAAATATATAATCCATCTTTAGAACAAGGGTAAGGATATAAGTATATTTAGGCTAGGTGTAAGTTGTGGTTACCAATAAAACAGCATATTTAATGTAGGCTTAAATTGGCTCACTAGTGGGGATGTTCTCTTAGAACATTAATAATGGATGGCTGTTTGGCTCTGGTTATAATCCTAATGCCTCTATCATATTCATGTTGTCACATGTATCAATATAGTCTCAAACGGTATAAAGCAAGTTCTAGAGAATCATGTAATCATAAGAGCACTCAAGAAAGAAATTAGATTGATTTGTATAATGCATCAATCATTATAGGCTCAAAAACTCACAAGGATGATTATACAAGTCAGATTAAGTCTAAACATGCTTCTTTCTCAATCAACATATCATATTAACATTGGCTCATAAAAAGGTTGACATCAAGCTCAATTCTCATGAAAATCTTCTCACTAATAAATCTGTTTTAGACTTAGGCAATTCATATCTCATCATTGTATTAAAAAGGAACTAAAACACACTAAAATAATAATAATAATAATAAAGACTCATAAAAAAAAATAGTAGACAAAAATAAAAGAAATCCTAAATCATTCCCCCCACACTTAATTCTTACATTGTCCTCAATGTAAGTCTATTAACCCAAATGAAAGAATCATGTGTAAGAGAAAAGAACTAATAACATAAGAATAGGAACAACTAAGACTCAAAACAAAATAAACTCATGCAACCTAAATAATCCTAAAATACTAAACAAAAATTAACAAGTAAACATAAAAAGATTAAAATCAAACTGACAAGGTATGTCTCAAGTCTCCCTTACTCAGACCTTGTTCAGAATGAATACTTCTAAATGTCTTAAAACACAACAAATTTTTTTTTTTAGTAGGGGGTAAGGGACATATTACCTGCAGAGGTTGCTAACCACTTATTATAACTGAGACACAACAAACAAAATGTTAGATAATGTCACAAAGACAAAGTGCAATCCACTCCTTGCTCGTCCATATCTCTTTTTCTTTTTCCGAGCGTTTGCGAAACAACCGTAGCAGATAAATACTCATAAGCTTGGAGCTTTTTGAGTAAATCTCCAATGGTTGTAGCAGAAATTATGGTTCTCCTTGCCTCTGAAAACATGAATCCATTTTCCACAGCATTATCTAAATATGAAAGCAAATTACTAAAATAACCATTAATATTAAGCAAACCAATGGGTTTCTTATTTGTGACCAAAGATGACCAAGAAGCCACGCAAGCTATTTCTTCCAATGTACCCAGACCTCCTGGTAAAGCAATGAATGCATCGGCATAATGGTACATGATTGTCATCCGTTCAGGGATACTCCAGACTTGTATTTCCTTACCCACGGTAGGTCCACAAAAATCTGTGAATAGTTTTGGCACGATTCCTAGAATTGGACTTCCTCCGGCGTGTGCTGCTGTAGCGACTGCTCCCATTAAACCCGTAGTACCGCCTCCATAAATCAACTGGATCTTTTTTTGGGCAAGTATTACTCCAACTCTTATGGCTTCATCAGCGAATATGTTATTTTTCCCTGGATAAGCACCTCCAAAGACACAAATTTTTTTAATGCGCTGGGACGAAGTGCTTTCCATTTTTTTTCTTTTTCGAGTGCCTGAAAGAGAATGAGTACATGGTGTAATATATAGAGGACTGAGTAGTGAATCAGACAAGAGTAATAATGTCGCCGAAAGTGTATCTGACCTGTCAGAAGAAAATGTTAACCTAACAAAAGATTTTTGCGTGATTTCAGGAAGAAAATCAAAAAGAGAAGAAAAATCAACCGTAAAAGTCAAAAGTAATAATGTCGCCGAAAGTGTATTTGGCATCTTCCTCTGGTTTTACGTCCAGAAACGGCTTAAACGCCTTCTATGAGTCGAGGATATGCTTCCCATCCAGTTTTCTTACAAGCTGGCAAACAGGGTCTTTTAACATCAGATTCCCAAGATGTTGCCATTCCCTTTGGAATTGCGGCCATAAATCAAGAATTTCTCTTTGTACGTCTCCGCTAGGATGCGTCTCAAGAGAAAGTTGGATATTACCCAAATTCTCCTTACTCAGTCCATCCTTAATGAATTCAATTTTATCATCTCGATTAGAGGACGGAATCCCAATAGAACGACATTTACCGTTACACGTCCATCGTGCACATTTGTGGCAATTTGAACTCATGCGCTTTGCTCGTCGCTTCTTTGCAAAAGTGCTTCTACCTGTACCTGGTAAATGCAAAACAGGAAGATATTCATCTTCACGTACCTTGGCTTCAATTATCCAATGTATGTCTTCAGGAATCCCTTTGTGCATAAGCATTCTTAATCTTTCAAATCGAACTTGGTAAAGCTTCAGTAAAATATTTCGAGGAAAAGGAGGAAATCGTTTCTGCAATCTTTTGAGAATATCATCCATCCTGGAAAAAAAATGAAAAAGAAATTGAAAGAGAAATTTATATACAATATCAGTTTTGTGGGTAGCTGATGGAACCGACTTAAATAATCACGGAGTACCGTTATCCGCCATTTAATCGGGAAAAAAAATGTATTTTTTTTTTTTTGAAGATTAGTAAAAATTATATTTACATCTAGTTATTTTCAAAACAAGGATCAGAAAGAAAAACAACCTCTTCTTGAGTAACATGATTTTCCAAAAAGAGTTTGAGTCTTTGTCCATTTACCTTGAATACGTTACCATTTCTAGGATTCTCAATGTCAACTGCTCCATAATGATACACATGCTTAACCACAAATGGGCCAGTCCATCTTGATCTCAATTTAACAGGAAATATGTGAAGTCTAGAATTATAAAGTAGAACTTTTTGCCCAACATCAAATATTTTTCTTGAAATTAACTTGTCATGAAAGGCTTTAGTTTTTTCTTTATGAATTTTAGAATTCTCATATGCATCATTGAATAAAGTTGGCCAGTAAAATCCAAACTGTAAAATTTTTGCAGCAGTTTTCTTTGATGAAAAATGACCACCACATGCCTCGGAATGACAAAACTTAATTACACTACTTACCTCATTGTCGGGAATGCATCTTCGAAAAATCTGATCAGGACAATATTTGAACAAGTAAGGGTCATCCCAGTAGAACTTTTTTACCTCATTCAGAAACTTCCTTTTATCTTGGGGGCTCCTTTGAGAAGGAATTTTTCCCAAAAAGGAATATTTTAGCTCGGATGGCAATGGTTTTAAATCCAGCTTGGGTGGTTCAATAGTTGATGGTACAGTGACATTTGTGAGTGATGGAAGTTCCTCAAACTTTTTGTTTCCAGCAATGCTTATCCTGAAAAGAATTTAACAAAGAATCAGTGTGTGAAATTTCTGAAGCATTATCAAACTCACATTCAATTAAATAAGCTTCTAAAGGATCATGGAATGTGGTAGTGGTGAGATGTTCATGAACAATTTCTTCAATGAAATCCACTTCATGTACTTCTGAATCATCACCAGGTTGCTTGCAAATGTTGAACACATTTAATTCTAAAGTCATATTTCCAAAAGAAATGTTCAACATACCATTCTTGCAATTTATCAGAGCATTAGAAGTTGCAAGAAATGGACGGCCTAATATAACAGGAATTTGAACATTTGGATTTGAAACAGGATGTGTGTCCAAAACAATAAAATCAACAGGAAAGTAAAAATTATCAATTTGAACCAAAACATCTTCAACTATCCCTCGAGGAATTTTTACAGAACGATCAGCTAGTTGAAGTGTAACAGGTGTTTCCTTGAGTTCACCTAAACCTAACTGTTGATAAACAGAAAAAGGCAAAAGATTAACACTAGCACCAAGATCAAGCAATGCACGTTCTATTCTAGTGTTTCCAATGATGCATGAGATTGTTGGACATCCAGGATCTTTGAATTTTGGTGGAGTAAGGTGCTGAATGATTGAGCTCACACTTTCCGTCAGAAATGCTTTCTTTTTTTGTACATTATGTTTCCTTTTAACTGTACACATGTCCTTCAAAAATTTAGCATAAGATGGAACTTGTTTGATTGCATCCAATAAAGGAATGTTAATCTTAACTTGTTTGAAAAGTTCATAAATTTCTGCATTTTGATTCAAATTCTTTATTGTTTGCAACCTTTGAGGAAAAGGAGCAGGATGCATACCTTTTTCTTTGTCCAAATTTTCAAGAAGTTCAGACTTACCATCATCCTTACCATTACTTTTCGGAGGGGAAGGAGGATCTTGGTCTTTTGATGGAATGTTTTTGTCAATTGCCTTTCCACTTCGAAGAGTTGTGATAGAACTGGCATTTTCCTGTTGAGTTTCATTGGAGCAAGAAACAAGACATTGAGTAGAAGGGTTAGGCTGAGGTTGAGCAGGAAACTTACCTTTTTCTTGAGTGCGTAATGAAGCTGTCAATGTGGACAAGGTGTTTTTGATCTCATTGATGTCCTGTGAAGTTTGGTTATTCACATTTGCTTGTGTTTGCATGAATGCTTGCAATGTCTCTTCCAAGGTTTGTACACGTGAAGGTTGATAGGAAAAAATGTTGCCCGGCTTTTGAGATTGTGGTACCTGAACATGATTATTATTCCGCCAACTGAAGTTGGGATGATTTCTCCATTCAGGGTTATACGTTTCAGAGTAAGGAGAAGGAAAAGGCTTTTTAAATGTGTTTATGGAATTTACTTGATCATGCAACGCTTCTTTAAGAATGGGAATGTTTGGACATTCAGAAGTGGGGTGTCCCATGATTTCACAAATTCCACAACTTTCTTCATTTTTAACCGTTTTGACTTCTTTTACTTCTCTAAGTTCCATGGCTTCAATCTTTCTAGCCAAATTAGCTATTTTAGCTTTTATCTCATCTTCTTGACTAAAATGATATTTACCTCTGTTAGAAACAAGATTAGATCTATTGGAACTTTCAAAGGAATTATCTGTGTGCCAGGCTTGAGAGTTTTCTGCCAAATGGTCTAGGTAGTCAAAGGCTTCTTCAGGTTCTTTTTCTAGAAACTCACCGTTACACATTGTTTCAACAAATTGTTTAGTTTCGGGAGTTAAACTTTCATAAAAGAAACTAATAAGACGCCATTTTTTAAAACCATGATGTGGACAAGAACTTAACAAATCTTTAAAACGCTCCCAGCACTGAAAAAATGCTTCATTTTGATTTTGATTGAAATTTTGAATCTGTCTTTTCAAAGCAGTAGTTTTATGTGCTGGGAAAAATTTCTTTAGAAACTCAGTTTGTAATTCTTGCCATGTGCCAATTGACCTTGGTTTTAAATTATGAAGCCAAATTTTTGCTTTATCTTTTAAAGAAAAAGGAAATAATTTTAGCTTGACAATTTCATTTGTACATTGTTGGTCATTAAAGGTGACACATACATCTTCGAAGTCTTTTAAAAACGAGTAAGCACTTTCCGATTCTAACCCATGGAAATTTGGAAGCAAAGCTATCATACCTGGTTTAAAACGAAAGTTGTTTGCATTGAGAGGAAAAATAAAACAAGAGGGTGATGAGCTTCGAGTTGGTTGCAAGTAGTCACGCATGGTGCGTACTTGTCTGTTCTCATCTTCAGCATGAACACTTTCATTGTCAGCCATGGTAGGAGTTGTATTAGAAAGATTACCTGAAAAAGTTTCACAATAAAATCTAACTAAACGACGAGATCTAAAATCACGTCGCCAAACAAGCATAAAACAAAGTTAATATACAGATTAGGCGGTATAACCAGCCAATAAAAATAAAACAAAGTTAATATACAAATTAGGCGGTATAACCAGCCAATAAAAATAAAACAAAGTTAATATACAAATTAGGCGGTATAACCAGCCAATAAAAATAAATATACTTATAAACTTATATACTTAGTATTGCCTCCCCGGCAACGGCGCCAAAAACTTGATGGAGACTCAATTAAGAGTTGTAAACCCAAGTGCAGGTTATGTTCAAGTAATAAATTCTCGGGTGTCCGAGGTCGAACCACAGGGAAGCGTATTAGTAAGTATAAGTTTATAAATATATAAGAAAAAGAAAGTAAAAAAGATATTAGGGAATCAACAACAAAACAAGATAAACAAGATATTAGAGAACAAAATAAACAAAATAACATAAAAGAAATTAAACAAGATATAAAAACAATAAGAAAAGATGTTGAGGTTAGAGAATCCACTCTTGGTGTTATGCTAAGATTAATCTTGTTTTATTACACAATTGAAATTCACACATAAGGGAGATTCCAATCGGAAGGTTTAGCAATTCAGTCCAAATTGTCCAACGTCCATAGCATATGATATTATGTTCATTTGGTGTCCTCAAAACTCACAAAAAGAGTCCAAGCATTCCTTATGCCAAGGTATATGTCTACAACAAATCAAGGTTATGAAACCAAGCATTTACTGTGCCATTTTCATTGTCAATAATGAATCAAGATCCCTACTTTGCAAGTATGATTTTAAACCAAAAGAAAATATTATCTATACTAAATGATGATTCATTTTAGCTCATGTTTAAGAGACTAACCTTAGCATTTACCAAGAGCTTCACCTCATCACCTCAACAATATGATTAGCAACACATACTAGATATGAATAAAATGAAAAGAAATGTAAGAAGCATAAGTAAATAAAAAAAGAAAACTAGAGAAAGGAAAGAGGAAGAAAACTTAGAGAATTTTATTACAATGGCTAATATCCTACCAATGTATCAATGTATCCTAATACTCATCCAAGGCCCTCTATTTATACACATTTTGGAGAGCTAAATGACAAGAGACAAGCTTTATAAATTTCAAAGGTAGGTATAATAGGTGGGTGCATTTTTCTAACAATTTTCGTCATATTGTATGACAATTCTGATCAGTCAGCTGGATGGTCGATTTTGTCAATGTTGGAAGCTTGATCTGATAAAATGGTCTTCTATAAAAATATACCCCTATCAGTTACGGATCCATAGCCATTGGAATCAGATCATTTGCTCATGTGGATCGGAAGATATGGTCAAAATACCAAAATAGGTCAGCACAGACGTCATTGCACATCAGCCAACTTGATGGTCGATTCACTAGGGAAAACGACTCCGTTTCAAGAAGTGTAAAACATGAAAAATATAGATATGCCTCTTAAATGTGCACTGTAAAAAATTCAGCCTTATTGCTTCAGTGAAACTCCAGATATAGCTGATATGGCAAAAGGTGTCGGAACTGGAACTGAACTGGATTTGCCCTTAATTGTTGATTTAACCTAGTAATCTGAAATCACTCAAAGAAACTCGTGAAAAACACCAAATTACATAAAAATATAAAATATTATAAACACAATTAGACTAAGCAATAATAACTCGTATTTGACACAAAACAATAATAAAACATAACTAAAAACTATATAATTATACGAGTTATCAATACTGAAAAAATAAAAAGATAACAAGAAGAGGAACGGATATATATATATGAACAAACTTTAACGAAACAAAATCGAGTCAAGGTTGGACCTCTAACCTTAAGACATTTTTTGCCTGTCTAAAGGTGCTTACAGTTTTGATGCAAATCATCTCCCAGGTTTTCTCGATAATCGTTGCAAATGAGAGCACACTCGGATGCAACACAGCAAACAGAAGAATGCTTAGTCTCTTTCTCAGATGACAGGAATATTTTTGGTGAATTAGTGAATCTAAACAGATACAAAACACTTCTATTTATAGAGAAATAGAAGTTTGTAGGCAAAGACACAACTGTAGGAACTGACATAGATTGGTTTGGTCAAACCGAACAGACACATTCTAGAAGGTATACTGACCGGTTCGGTCATATACCGAATAAACAAAATTATTCGAACAAAGAGCTGGTTGGATAGATGGGCTGGGCAGCAAAAAGATAGTTGTTGACCAAAGTCCAGGCCTGGCTCGATGGTGACGGTGCGCGTGTGTGGTCCAACCCAAATTGTGTAGGTCCTCACCCACCACAAAACTTGGATGCCCCTTGGGACCCAACCCAACATGAAACACTAGCTTATATAAATTATAAGCTAAAGCCAAACTTTGTTCTATGTGGGATATACAACGAACTACACATTCAATCAACTTTCCTTCCTCTTCAAGTGGGTGTTTAATGAGACTAATTTCTCATTCACTTTTTTATATCAATTGTGTACGTAATGTACACCGTGTATCTAGCTACGATAACCTCCATATTAAAATATGTATTTCGTATGTATACACATAATATATGCAATGATATCCAACACTAACTATAGACACCTAATTTTGTCCGGACCACTAAAACAGGTATGTTTTCTTCCTAAATTGATGTTTCAGAATGTAAAAAGACTTTTTTCATCCTATAAATGGTACTCTGAGACTTAGTTTAAGAGGGCGAGCATAAAAAGTCAAACCCTAAAAAAAGTCAACCCACTTTCAAAATCAATATTTGAAGTTCAATTGAAAAATGGCGAAAGAATTTTGATAATCCGAGGTCTACATCGAAAGATATGGAGTTCGAAAGTTGGGATTTGGAGATTTAGTAGAAAGAAAACCCTAAATCGAGAAATTTGGGAAAAAGTGCTTAAACGATCGAATTGGTAGAAATTGAAGGTTCCAAATGAAATATAAGCACTGACTACGGGTAATGGAGAAGCTACTTGAAAGAAAAATTGAAAGAAAAGTCAATTCGGGAGAAAATCGAGAATTAGGGTTTTTTTGTGGATTTCGGTGAAATCGGGCAGAATAACAGAACTAGTCCGACTTGGTAAGACTAAAGCCCCCAATGGATAAGGAATGATTAAAAAGGGATAGCCCACGGCTCAGCTTGAAGAAAATCTGAAAATCGGACTTGTTTTGAGCAAAACCGGGTTTCGGAGGCAAAATGGCAAAATTGAAAATTTTGGGAAAATAGCAAATGGACTCCAAAAATTCTGAAAATTTGCAAATCTCTTTCTTAAATCATTTGGAAGAGATTGGCAAAAGAAAATCTTGATTTGGAGTTCATTTGCAAAATGGCCAAATCCCAGGTCTCTTATGCAAAAATTCAAGAAGGAAAATCCTGAAAAAATAGCAAATGAACTCCAAATCTTTTGAAAATTTGCAAATCTCATTTTTAAATTATTTTGAAGAGATTGGTGAAAGAAAATCTTGATTCAGAGTTTTTTTGCAAAATGGCCAAATTTCGAGCTTCCTATGCAATAATTCAAGAAAATAAATCCCTGAAAAATAGCAAATGGACTCCAAAAATTCTAAAAATTTTCAAATCTCATTTTTAAATAATTTTGAAGATATTTGCGAAAGAAAATCTTGATTCGGAGTTCGTTTGCAAAATGGACAAATCCCGAGCCCTTATCTAGTAATTCAAGAAGATAAATCCCAAAAAAATACCAAATGAGTTCCAAAAATTATGAAAACTTCCACATCACACTTTTAAATTATTTGGAATAGATTTGTGAAGAAAAATCTTGATTTGGAGCTCGTTTAAAAAATGGTAAAATGTGGGGGCATAAAAGGGCATTTTTGGAAGAAAAATCCAAATAAATAGCAAACGGACTCGAAAAATTTTGAAAACCTCCAAAATTCAATATTTTATTATTTTGAAAGTATTAAAAAAATAAAATTTGAATTTGGAGTCCGTTTGCCATTTATTTGCATCCGGGGGGCAAAATGGTTATTTCACCCAAGCAACCGAAAAGGGCTTCTTTTGGCCTTTCAAAAAATCAGACTTTGGCTGGAAAAGAGAGTACTGGCCTGCCAAGGCCCAAAGGAAGAAGGAAGCTTCTGATTTTTCAATCAAATGGCCAAGAATTAAGAGTTAGTTAGAGATTTTCTTGATCAAGCCATTGTGAGTAAGCCACATAGGCCAATGCATGAAGAGGGAGAGTGTCAACATTATTCTTGAACAGCTGTAATTATGGACAGCTGATATGCTAATCTAAGGGTGATAATTTCATGATTTTTCACCTTGAATTACTAGCCATTGGATGGAAATTGTTGGGGAAAAAATGACAACATTCCTTGGAGGAGAAAGGCTTGGTTCAGCAATCACATAGGGAAAGGGGATTTTCATTTTAATAGAAATTCATTTTTTTAGATTTATTATTGTTTTGCTTAGTTTTTTCTCTTCTTGGTTGAAAGCAAAAAGAAAAAGTTTAGAAAAGAAAGGAAAGGAAAGTTTGAAGAGATAAAGCTTGAAATATAGCTTCTTGAGGTTGCTTTTAGCACCAACTCTTGCACTTTCTTGATTTTTCATTCTTGTTTTTGCTATTTTGATTATTATTTGGTGAGTTTTCTTTTCAAATAAGTGCTTCTTCTTTTTTATGTTCTTCTTAAGTTCTTTCTTCATCTCTTTCTTAAATAATTTTTACAAATTTTTTTCTTATTTTTTCTTCAATGGCCGAATGGCCTACATTTTTTATTATTGTTGCTGTTTTTGCTTTAATTTATCATGTTATTTATGTTATTTTCTTTAATCTTGATGCTTTAAGTGTTCTTCTACTTCATATACTTGAAGCATGTTTTAATTTGGTTGCTTTGTTTGTTGCGATTTATGAGTTAAATATCATGTTCTTGCATTCTTAATTTTTTGTTTTCATAATGTTTAAATTTGTTGATGTTTTATATTTTGTATATCAAGTGTTTTTGAAAATGATTGTAAGTTCTAATATCTCTACTTTGTGTTTTCATGATTTGAGTGTTATATTTTAGTTGAGCATGTTAGTATATCAAGTGTTTGTGAAAATGCTTGTTAGTATCTCTACTTTGTGTTTGCATGATTTGAATGTTATATTTTAGTTGAGCATGTTAGTATATCAAGTGTTTGTGAAAATGCCATGCTTGTTGGAGCTTGAGGCCATTCGGCCACTCCATGTGTTATCTAGCATTATGTGTGCATTTTTGCTATGTTAGTTGATAGGTTATCATTTGCATGATATTTGGTTGAGTTTTTGGTGTAAGCATGCCTTGTGTTTGTGTTATTGCTATGCATATTTTAAATGTTAGGTTAGGTTTATCTTGCCATGCATGTTCATGCATTTTAGACCTAGGTTACATTAAATGCCATGCATGTTCATTTAGGTCTAGGTCACTATATGGATGCCATGCATTTTTTTCATGACATTTAGGTTTAAACTCATGCATTTCATGCATCATATTTGCTGTATTTTTTCATGCATTTCATGTTCATGCCACTTGACTAATGACTTTTGCCAATTAATGGTTCAAAGTCATTCTCTCTTGAGCACACTTGTGAAAAATTAAGGTTTGTCAAATTAATTATTCTACCTTTGTGATTTTTTACTTAGCCAATTTTTATCTAAATTTTAAAAAGTCCTAGCTACTATTTGTGAGTTATTTTGTGAGTCTTAAATATTTTTACTTTGATTTTTAAATGATTTTATCAAAGGCAAAAATGTATTTTGGCAAAACAGTTTTTTCACCCAGTACTCGTACTTCCTTGACTTTTCTGGGCATTCATCTTTAATCATAAATTTAAGCTGATTTTTTTCCATGTATTTTTACATGTCTTGAGTCTCCAGTATTTTTTTTAGATTTGTTTGAATTTTTAAAAATGGGGTAAAAAATTGTGGCTTAAAACTGGACATGAAGTTAGAATTGAATTTGAAGGAAAATCATTTTTCTGTTTTGGTTAAGTTATTTAGAGGGGGCTGATTAGGAAGTTTAGCTACTGAATTTGGGTAGTTTCTAAGCCTTTTTAAACTCTAAAAATGATTTTTTAAGTCTCGGGTTAAAGGTGGTCAAGTCCGGGATTTTAAACTTAGGAAATTAGAGCCATTTAAAAAAGATTTAGCCCAGTTTTTATTTTTAATCTAAGATTTTCAAAATTGTTTTCAAACAATCACAAAGTATTTTGGTTTTAGAATATTTAATTTGAAATATTTTTCTAAGGTAGTCGGATATCTTTTTAGATATACGGATTTCCTCAATTAAAGGAAAAAAATACATTTTCATGCATTGCATTTTCCATATTCATGCATTTTATATAATATGTGATTTTTGCTATGATAATTTCTATGATATTGTTATGATTTTGAGTTATGTTATATTATTTATTATATGATTTGAAATATTTCATAATATCCTATACTTTTTATTTAGTTGTTTTTGTTATATTATTTAGCATGTTCATGCATTATTATTTTCATTTTTATTTCCATGCATATTATATTATAGCATTATTTTATATTCCATGTCATTTAAATTATATGCCATATCATTCATATTTGCCATGTCATTCAAATTATTTCATTTCATATAGAATATATTATGTTGCCTAGGTCATTTCATGTAGAATATATTATGTTACCTAGGTCATTTCATTTAGGATATATTATGACTTAGGATATTACATTTCATTTAGAATATATCATATGACTTAGGATATTACATTTCATATAGCATATATTATGTTACCTAGGTCATTTTATTTCATTTAGAATATGTCGTATAACTTAGGATATTTCATTTCATTTAGAATATGCTAAGGCATTCAAATTATGTCATATCATTTAGGTTGCATTATATTATTTAGATTTTGCTATATCATTTTATTTATGTCATGCATATACATATTAATTTCTTTTAAATGTTTTCAAAAAAGAATAATGATTTTCAATAAAATAAATATATTCCCGAGTTAAAATAATTCATGAGTTCTCTGCCGGGTTTGCTGGGGAGGATATCATCAATTATTATTAATAACGGAATATTTTCTTTAAAAAGAGAATGATTCAGAAAGTTTTTCAAAATTAATAAAAAATTTTATATTTTGCCACGTTTGTTGGCGAATATAGGAAAATTTTGAATTTATAAATTCCGGATCATTTTTAATTAAAAATGAAATTATTTAAATTGAGAATTAACTTGAAATACTAAATTTAAAACCAACTTTATACCGAAATTTGAGATAACACGCGATTAATAAAGTACCGTTTTATACGGGCATTTTGGGGGTGCTAATCCTTCCTCAGACGTAATCGAGTCCCGAACCCGTTTCTTTGATTTCTCTGATTTTAAACTCATACTTGAAATTGGTTTTAAAAAATGTTTTAATTAATTTTTAAATTATTTTATAAAACCGATTTTAATAGGTGACCGATCACACATAGCTAAAAAAGATTGGAGGCGACTCCATGTCTTTTTCAAGGTCATTTTTAAAACTTTAATTTTTCTAGAGAAATTAAGTTGACTTTTCTTCGAATTTTTTAATATCACGCTTAACGAATAATAAAATTTTATAATGATACTCGTTATTTTTTTAAGTTACGAGATTAACCTTATTACGTAGCTTTACCATCGAATGACAGATTACACAGCTTATAAGTATTGCGAAATTTCAATTGAAATGGATTATTAATAGCCAACCAAAACAACATATTTGGTGATTGAGTTCAGTAATATCTTATATAAAATTATTGACTCTAAAAATATAATAATTATATAAAAATAAAATAAAATCATTTCAAATACCGACAGAACCAGAAGCGTCACTTGCTTGAAACGGAGGAGGGGTAACTTTAAGTCCAGCCACTGAAGAAAGCAGAACAAACTGCAATTTTTTATCCCCAATAGCAAGTGGAATCCAGATTGCAATAATTTACTTCACGTGCCAATGTCCATCCTTGTCGTGTTCCTCGTGTACACTACACCGAAGAAGATCCCAAATTCAACAAACTACTACTTACTTTGCTAAACCAAGAGCAACAATTTTGATTTCTCGAAGAACCTAGACTATAGCACTGTAAGGCAAATGGATAGCAGTTTGGAGGCAACCTCTTTCAGTATTCCAGAATACGTTTTGGGTTCCAGTTCCAGTGGCAGGCGAATGCCGCTTTTGGGTTTTGGCACTGCAGCTTCTCCTCCTGTGGGATCAGAAGTTACGAAAACGGCGATTCTCCAAGCAATTGAACTTGGTTATAGGCACTTCGATACAGCATCTTTGTACAGGTCAGAGCAGCCAGTGGGTGAAGCAATCATAGAAGCAATTTCGCTTGGGTTAATTAAATCTAGAGATGAGCTCTTCATCACTTCCAAGCTGTGGTGCAGTGATGCCCATGGGGAACTTGTTCTTCCTGCCCTTCAGAGGAGCTTACAGTAAAATACTACCAACTTATATTTCCTCTTTTAATTAGTTTCTTTCTTTTTTTTCGTTTTTTTTTTTACATAAGATTTTCAGTAATCTATGTGAACATGTATATTCTTTGGTCTAAACTGTTTGTCCTGCAGAAATCTGAGGTTGGAGTACCTTGATCTCTATCTCATTCATTGGCCAGTAAGCTCAAAACCAGGGATTTATGAATTCCCCATAAAGCAGGAAGATTTCCTCCCAATGGATTTCAATGCGGTATGGAAAGCCATGGAAGATTGCCAAAGGCTTGGCCTCACAAAGTCTATTGGTGTTAGCAATTTTTCCTGCAAAAAGTTGGCTCACATCCTTGCCTTTGCTGAGATCCCTCCAGCTGTTAATCAGGTAACTCTCCCTCTCTCAAAACGCAATTCAATCTGGTTTGAACTTTGAACAGCAATAAGGAAGTTGTTATAATTTTTGCAAGGTGGAACTGAACCCACTGTGGCAACAAAAGAAGCTAAGAGAGTTTTGCCATGCAAATGGTATCCTCTTGACTGCTTACGCTCCACTGGGAGCCCAAGGTACCATTTGGGGCAGCAATAGAGTTCTGGAGTGTGAATTGCTCAAGGAAATCGCTAAGGAAAAAGGGAAGACAGTTGCTCAGGTGCTTTTCCCACATATAAAAAAGAAAAATATTTTGCTCTTTCTTTTCTCCATTTTGTTGTGAAAAAAGCTTAGAATAAATCAACAGAGTGACACACAATAAAACTGCTGATTACTATATCCAAAAACAGATTTGTTTGAGATGGGCCTATGAGCAAGGGATCAGTGTATTGGTGAAGAGTTTCAACAAGGACAGGATGAAAAGCAACCTTGAGATATTCAACTGGCCATTGAGCCAAGACGAGGTGAAAAAGATCAATGAGATCTCACAAAGCAGACTTTGCAGCGGAGAAGATTATATCTCCAAATATGGGCCTTTCAATACTACTGAGGAACTCTGGGATGGAGAAATTTGATTAATTTAATGACAATTTTTTTAGCTACAGCCTACAGATGAATAATCTGCTAGGGAAATTCTTGTACTATCCAATAATCACGTTGCTAACAACATCCATGGTTTTCTAATGCTAGCTCCACAGCATGATTACGTCAATGGTTTATAGCAAATACATTCATAAAAAACACCACCAACAATAAAAAACGACTATAACAGTGTTAATATTATTTGGTTTGACTTTCCATTTTTACATCTCAAAATGGTATTGGAATAATAAATAAAAATGTTATGAATGATCATATCAGACATCTATTGTATGTATGTAGGTAGACCAACGCAATCAAATTTGAAGAGAAGAAACTTAGATAAATCATTTGAAGGAAATCTTTTATAGGATAATAGTTTTTTATGGTGCAAATGAGTTATTGAAAATGTTATTTTAGAATACAATTTAAAGAATTTTTTTTAATACACATAAATCATGAATCAGAAAATAAGAGTGAGAGTGAATGGTTTGCTTCTTGAGAGATCGGATATAAAAATATATTAAAATGAATGTTAATTAAAGTACTTATAAGTTTTAACCGGTGTTTGAAACACCTTTTCATGAATAAACTTGACTTTGATGAGCAATCATGACTTTTGAAATGAAACATTACGTTCAACAAACATTTTTTTTGAATTTTTGGATAGGTTATTCGCATGTCCGATCCGATGTCATTCGTATACTCTAGGAAAATTTTCACAAAAAACTCAAAATCACACGGGGCATTCGGATGCCCCACTTAGTGCATTCAGATGCACACCTTAGAGCATTCGAGTTCTCACCTTAGGGCATTTTGATGGTCTAGGTAAATTTTTTGACAAATTGTCTTTTAAACTTAAATTTGAATTTTCTTTAAAGGCATTCAAATATCTTTGCTTGTTTTTCATTTCAAACGCTATTTATTAATTTCCAAACATATTTTTCAATAATTTTTTTCACTCATTGTTTGGTAGAGTTGAAAAATGATAAGAAAGAAAATGAAAATTATATTATTTTACCATTATACTTTTTGTAAGTTAAGATAAAACATAAAATTTAAAAAACGATAAATAGTCTTATAAATATGCATATTTGACTCGCATCTCTCTCATTTTCTCGTTTTTTTGGAATGATTTGTTTTTATGTGTGATGGTGAAAAATGATCATCTTTCCTATTTTCTTTGCTCTCAATTTTCTCTCATACTAAGGTATACTCAAATTGGCTCTCAAATTTTTAATATCATATACTAACCAAAATTATTATAATAAAATTCTATTTGTGAAAACTCCATAACTAATTTAAATATATCTCTCTACCTGTTAGCAAGTTTATATCTTTCTACAGTGTTATAAAATTTATAAAATACAAAAAAAACACAAAATACTTTAAGACTTCATTATATATATAATAAATGTTTTGGAAAGCATATAATATATATAACAATAAATTTTGGAACAGACGGGACGGATGCAGGTTATATGTATATTTTTCAGGTCAAGGTCAAGTATTAAAAAAGTAACCCAATTAAGTCGTACAGCCGACCAACGTCCTGGCCTAGTGACTAAGGAGGTGGTGGCATGATGGCCTGAGTTCGAGCAACCCCTCCCCATTCCCAAACCTTAATACTGAGAAAAAAAAAAAAAAAAACTAAGTCAGGAAATTAAAAATAAAATGGAATCAAGTTTGCACAGGCAAAAATCTAAAATTGATTAAAACGACATAATTAAGAATTATTATGTTAAGGGTTGGGTTGGATAACAATACAAACTTGATTAAAATAAAAAAAAAAATACCTCGTCATCAAGATATCCTTCCAAATTAGTCGGCATCGTAACGGTGTATTGGTACTATCGGTATTGAAATATTTCGATATATCATTTTGAGTTTATCGATATTTTTTAAATATTTTTTTATATATATATTTATAAAATTTATTTCTAAATTTTTTAATAAAATGTATATTATATTCATGTACAAATATATCTCAATTATATATATATATATATAAATATAAAATTATAAAAATTTAATATCTAAACTTTTTGATCATAAATAAATAAAATAAATTTTAAAAATATTATTAATTAAATTCAATAATCTAATTTAATAAGTATTTTTTTAATGAAATTATGAAAAAATAAAAATTATTAGGACTAAAAAGCATGGAATTGGTTAAAAAATCAAGTGAATTTTTTAAAAAAAAAATTAAAAAACAATCAAAATCTTGTAGCAAACGGTACGGGTTGGTATGTATCGCTACAGGTCAATACGGTCCGATACAGGTCAGTACGGATTGATACGATTGGTACGGATCGGTACAAAAATTGAAACGGTACAATATTAGTACCGTTTCGTTTTTCTTCAAAATCGGTATCTACCGACTAATACATCCGGTACCAATACAGTACCAACTATCATGATCCCTTTCCCTTTAACAAATTAATATATTGACGTCGAGGTATCTTTCTCCTTTACAAATTAGTAGTACGACGATCTCCCCTTTCATAAATAACTAGAAAAAAAATCCCACTTCGTCGGGTACTTTTGATTTTTTTAATAAAATTTTTAATTAATTAATAATAAAAATTAAATTTTAATTTATAATTTATTAAATAATAATAATTTTTAAAATTTTAAATTGTAATAATATTTATATAATTATATTTTTTAATTATGAAAACTAAATTTATTATAATTGTTTATTTATAAATTACATAATATAAATGTATTTTCAAATATTATTTATATATATTTAAAAATATTTAGATTTTATTATATACTGTATATTTTTATTTATAGAAGGTAAAAAATAATAAATAAGAAAGTAAAATTGTGGTTTATATTTTATTCTCTCGTAGGATCGATTTTCTCATATAGGTTAGCAGTAAGTTCATTTTTTCCTTTTTTTTTTTTTTACTTTTTGTTCCCGAGTGGATCGGGTACGGATCCTAAATCGACCCGCGAATCAACGTGTAGACTTACCCTCTTTAAATATATCATCTAAAATTAGAATAAAAATAATTAATAAAATATATTTTTTTAACATTTTTCCCGAGCCGGTCGGATACGAATCATAAATCGACCCTCGAGTCAATATGAGGACCAACCCCTTTAAATACATTATTTAAAATTAAATTAAAATTAATAAAATAAAATAAAATAAATTTATTATTTAACTTTTTCCCGAGCGGGTCGGGTCACTGATCCTAAATCGACCCAGAAGTCAATGTGCAGACCAACACCTTTAAATAGATCATTTAAAATAAAAAAAAAAAAGTTAATAAAATAAATTCTTTTTTAATTTTTTTCTCGAGCTGTCGAGTATAGATCCTAAATCGACCTATGAGTCAACGTGCGAACCAACCCCTTTAAATACATCATTTAAAGTTAAAATAAATTTCTTTTTTATTTTTTTCCCAAAGTGGTCATGTACATATCCTAAATCGACCTACTTTCGTTGGGGTATTTTTCATTTTTTAATAAAATAATAATAAAAATTAATTTTAAATTATACTTTATTAAATAATAATTTTTTATTTTAAAATTGTAATAATGTTAATATAATTATATTTTGTTAATTAGAAAAATTAAATTTATGATAATTGTTTATTTATAAATTACATAATACAAATGCATTTTCAAATTTTATTTATATGTATTTTTTAAAAATATTTAGACCTATTTGACTTATTGTATATTTTTATTTATAAGACATAAAAATTAATAAATGAAAAATAAGAAAATAAAATTATAGTTTGCATTTTATTCTCTCGTAAGATCGATTTTGTCACATAGGTTAGCAGCAAGTTCGTTTTTTTTTTCTATTTTTAAAATTTTTTTCCTGAGCGAGTCGAGTACGAATATTAAACCAACCCATGAGTTAACGTGAGGACCAACCCCTTTAAATACATCATTTAAAATTAAAAAAATAAATTTAAATTTTTAACTTTTTCACGCTTCGGTCAGGTGCAGATCCTGAATCGACTCGCCAGTCAACGTGCTAACTAACCCTTTTAAATATATTATTAAAAACTATATAATTAAATAATTAATAAAATAAATTTCTTTTAATTTTTTTCTGTACGGGTCAGGTACGAATCCTAAATCGACCTGCAATTCAACGTGCGGACCAAACCTTTTAAATACATCATTTAAAAATAAAATTAAATTAAATTAAAAATTACATTGTAAGGGTTTAATAGGGATTAGGTATATTGCTTGAAGGGTAGATTTTCTCCTAGGTGCTTCAGGTCTCGATGGCAGATCCAAATTCTTGTGACTTTTTAATTCATTCAATAAAAGTTACATTGTTGTTCAAAAAAAAAAAAACATTAAAAAAAACTGAAAATAATTAATAAAATAAATTTATTTTTTTTATTTTTTTTCACGAGTGGATCGGGTATGGATTTTAAATCGACCCGTGAGTCAACATGAAGACTAATCCTTTCAAATATATTATTTAAAATAAAATAAAAAAACTAATTAATAAAATAATTTTTTTAATTTTTTTTTCGTAAGGCTCATGTACGGATCCTATATCGGCTTGTGAGTCAACATGCGGATCAACCTCTTTAAATACATCATTTAGACATAAAATAAAATAAAAAACTAAAAATAATTAATAAAATAAATTCCTTTTTAAAATTTTTCTGAACGGGTCGGGTACGAATCCTAAATCGACACGTGAGTGAACGTGTGAGCCAGACCTTTAAATATATCATTTAAAAATAAAATAAAAGTAATTAATAAAATAAACTTCTTATTTAACTTTTTTTCTCGAGCGAGTCGTGTACGGATCCTAAATCAACTCGCGAGTCAACATGTAGATCAACCCCTTTAAATACATCATTTAAAAATAGAATAAAAATTTAAAATTTAAACTAAAAACTAATAATAATTGATAAATTAATTTTTTTTTTATCAGATCGGGTACGAATCCTAAATCGACCCGCGAGTCAACTTACGGACCAACTCCTTTAAATACATCATTTAAAAATAAAAATAAAAACTAAATATAATTAATAACATATATATTTTTATTTTTTCCGAACGGGTCGAGTACGGATTTAAATTGACCTGTGAGTTATCGTGCATACCAAACACTTTAAATACATCATTTAAAAATAAAAATAAAAAAAACTTAAAACATAATCTAAAAAAAGTTTTTATTTTTTTATTTTTTATGTTATAGTGGTAGGACAAAATTGTTCCTTGCACATTTGAAAAAAAAAAAAAAAAATCCCTTGAGTCCTTTGGATTCAAAAATAATATATAGTAGATGTTTTTAAAAGCATATCTATCTATAAAAACAATCCCCCAATTATACGAGAGTAGAGAATTTAAGATTTTGAATCAACATGTATTTGCCACATAAGCATAGATATTAAGGGGGTTGGTGGGGTTAGTTTAGGTATTTTTAGTTTTTTTATTAAAAAAGAAAGAAAAGAAAAGAAAAAGAAAAAAGAAAGAAAAGAAAAGAAAAGAAAGAAGAAGAAGAACAAAACAAATTGTGTGTTCATGTCGTTTTTGTGTTCATGTTATTTTTTTTGGTTCAAAATATTATAAATTTATATAATTTTTACACGTTAATAATCGTTTTATGTAGATTTTGACACGTTCGCATATTCGTGTTGTGTTCGTGTTATTTTTTCGTGAAAGAAAGGTAAAAAAAAGTTGGAAAAAAATTTGTGTTAATGTTATTTTTTGTGTGTTCAAAATATTATAAATTTATATAATTTTTACACGTTAATAATTCGTTTTATGTAGATTTTGACACGTTCGCTTATTCGTGTTCGTGTTATTTTTTCGTGTATTCAAAATGTTATAAATTTATATAATTTTTACATGTTAATAATTCAATTATGTAGATTTTGACAAATTCGGATAATCGTTTGTGCTCATATTACTTTTTTGTGTCGTGCTCGTGTTATTTTTTCTGATGTTCAAAGTATTATAAATTTATATAAAAACATTTTACATATTAATAATTCATTTTATGTGGATTTTGATACGTTCGTGTATTTGTGTTGTGTTCATGTTATTTTCGTGTTGTGTCGTATTTTAATTATTTTTTCCATGCGTACGTGTCATGTTTTAATTCATCCAAATATTTTGCATAGTTTGTCATGGTGGTTCAATTTAGAGAAAATTGTGTGTGTTCATGTCGTATCCCAATTCATCTCATATTTTGCAAAATTTGTCATAATGATTTAATTTAGAAAAAAATTGTATGTTCGTAACATGTTCGTGTTATTTTCTCGTGTGCTTAAAATATTATAAATTTATATAAATTTTTAAATTTTAATAATTTATTTTATATAGATTTTGTCACGTTAGTGTATTTTTGTCGTGGTCATGTTATTTTTCGTGTTGTATTTTAATTATTTTTTTCATGTTGTGTTCGTGTTGTATAACCATGTTGTGTCCGAAATTGCCAAGTCTAATTGACACTATTTAAATAACTTCCAAATTTATGTCGAGCGTCGTCATGTTCGTGTTGTTTTTCTTGAGAATTTAAGATTTTGAAACAACATACATTTGCCACATAAGCCATGTCATTAGCTATAGTTTGAAGAGTAATTATGGTTGTCGCAACCTAAAAAAAATAACGAGTCTCATCGCAAGACTTTATTATTCGTTAGGCGTGACATTAAAAAAAATCGAGGAAAAGTCGACTTAATTCCTCTAGAAAAATGAAGGTTTTGAAAATGATCTTAAAAAAAGACATGGAGTCGTCACCAATCTTTTTTTGCTAGGTGTGATCGGCCACCTATTAAAACCGGTTTTATAAAAATATTTTAAAAATTAGTTAAAACATTTTTAAAACCAATTTCAAGTCTGCGTTAAAACCAAAGAAATCAAAGAAACGGGTTCGGGAGTCGGTTACGTGCGGAGAAGGATTAGCACCCCCACAACGCCCGTATAAATCGGTACCTTATAAACCGTGTGTTATCTCAAGTCTCGGTAAAAATTGGTTTTAAATTTAGTATTTCAAATTAATTCCCAATTTAAAGAAAAATAATTCCATTTTTTTTATTGAAAATGATCCGGAATTTATAAATTCAAAATTTTCCTATATTCCCCAACAAACGTGGCAAAATATAGAAATTTTTATTAGTTTTGAAAAACTTTCCGAATCATTCTCTTTTTTTGAAAGAAAGATATTCCTTTATTAATGATAATTGATGAAATTCCCTCCAGCAAACCCGGTAGAGAACTCATGAATTATTTTAACTCGGGAATATCTTTATTTTTATTGAAAAGCATTATCTTTTTGAAAACATTTAAAATAAATGAATATGTATATGCATGACATAAATAAAATGACATAGTACAGTCTAAATAATATAATGCAACCTAAATGACATGACAAATATGAATGGTATGGCATATAATTTAAATGACATGGAATAAAATAATGCTATCATATAATATGCATGAAAATAAAAATGCAATGCATGAAATGTATTTTTTCCTTTAATTAAGGAAATCCGTATATCTAAAAAGATATCCGGCTACCTTAGGAAAATATGTCAAATTAAATATTCTAAAACCAAAATACTTTGTGATTGTTTGAAAACAATTTTGAAAAGCTTGAATTAACAATAAAAACTGGGCTAAAAATTTTTAAATGGCTCTAATTTCCTAAGTTTAAAAAATCCGGACTTGACTACCCTTAACCCGGGACTTGAAAAACCATTTTTAGAGTTTAAAAGGGCTTAGAAATCACCCTAAGTCAGTAGCTAACCCTCCTAATCAGCCCACTCTAAGTAAATTAACCAAAACAGAAAATTGGTTTTTCTTTAAATTCAATTCTGACTCCACTGTCCAGTTTTAATCCACGATTTTTTATCCTATTTTTAAAAATTCCAAAAATTCTAAAAAAAATAATAGAGACTCAGGACATGTAAAACTACACGAGAACAAATCAGCTTAATTTTTTGATCAAAGATGAATTCCCAGAAAAACCAGAGATGTACGAGTTTTTGGAGGAGAAAAAACTGTTTTGTTTTTCTTTAAATTCAATCCTGACTCCACTGTCCAGTTTTAATCCACGATTTTTTACCCCATTTTTAAAAATTCTAAAAATTCTGAAACATTTATTGGAGACTCAGGACATGTAAAAATACACGGAAAAAATCGACTTAATTTTCTGATCAAAGATGAATTCCCAGAAAAATCGGAGATGTACGAGTTTTGGGTGGAAAAAAAAATGCTTTGCCAACACATTTTTTTTTGTCTTTGATAAAATCATTTAAAAATCAAAATAAAAATATTTGAAACTCATAAAATGATTTGCAAACAGTAGCTAAGATTTTTTGAAAGTTAGATAAAAATTGGCTAAATAAAAAAATCACAAAGGTAGAATAATCAATTTGACAAACTTAATTTTCCACAAGTGTGCTCAAGAGAGCATGACTTTGAACCATCAATTGGCTCAAGTCATTATTCAAGTGGTATGAACATGAAATGAATGAAATAATGCAGCAAACATAATGCATGAAATGCATGGATTTAAACCTAAATGTCATGAAAAAATATATGGCATTCATAAAGTAACCTAGACCTAAAAGAACTTGCATGGCATTTAATATAACCTAGACCTAAGATATGCATGGCATTTTCACAAACACAAGGCATGCTTAATTCAAAAATCCAACCAAATATCATGCAAATGCAAAAACCTAACCACTAGCATGACAAAAAATGCAACACACAATGCAAAACACATGGAGTAGCCAAATGGCCTCAAGCTCCAACAAGCATGGCATTTTCACAAACACTTGGCATACAAACATGAAAAAACTAAGTCATAACACTTAAATCATGCAAAAATCACACAAGCATTTCCACAAACACTTAATATACTAAATCTAAAACATGCTCAACTAGGATATAAAACAAGAATCATGCAAAGAATCACACAAGCATTTTCACAAACACCTAATATGCTAACTTTAAAACATGCTCAACTAAGATATAAAACAAGAATCATGCAAAGAATCACACAAGCATTCGAACAAGAAGAGAAAAAGATACAATATTTTACGTGGTTCGACCCTCTTGGTCTACATCCACGATCCCATAAGGATACAAGCTTTTGTACGGATAAAGCTACAAACCTTCTTACAACATACTTGTAGCTTTTGCACGGATTAAGCTACAAACCCTCTCATAAGTAGCTTTTGAACGGATTAAGCTATAAACCCTCTCACAAGTAGCTTTTGAACAGATTAAGCTACAAACCCTCTCACAAGTAGCTTTTGAACGGATTAAGCTATAAACCCTCTCACAAGTAGCTTTTGAATGGATTAAGCTATAAACCCTCTCACAAGTAGCTTTTGAACGGATTAAAGCTATAAACTCTCAAATTAAACACTATGACTCAGCACCGGATAATCCTAATACAAGAGTATAGACTATCTCTCACAAGGGTAGTGGGTGATTTCAACCAAAGGCCAAGACCCCTTATTTATAAGGTGAGCACCTCCTTGGCTTGACATTACAAAGGGATGTGGGATTGGGACTTAGGCTCAAAAATACCCATGGCTTGATCAAAGAAAATCTCTAACTTAACTCTTGATTTTTAACCACTTGATTGAAAAAATCATAAGCTTCCTCCTTCCTTTGGGCTTGGGCAGGCCAGCACTTCTCTTTTCCAGCTCAGCTCTGATTTTTGAAAGGCCCAAAGAAGCCCTTTTCGGTTGCTTGGGTGAAATGACCATTTTGCCCCCCCGGATGCAAATAAATATCAAACGGACTCCAAATTCAATTTTTTTTTTTTAATAATTCCAAAATAATAAAATATTGAGTTCTGGAAGTTTTTAAAATTTTCCGAGTCCGTTTGCTATTTATTTGGATTTTTCTTCCCAAAATGTCCTTTTATGCCCCTACTTTTTACCATTTTTTAAACGAGCTCCAAATCAAGATTTTTCTTCACCAATCTCTTCAAAATAATTAAAAAGTGTGATCTGGAAGTTTTCATAATTTTTGGAGCTCATTTGGTATTTTTTCAGGATTTATCGGCTTGAATTACTACATAGGAGGCCCGGGATTTGGCCATTTTGAAAACGAACTCGGAATCAAGATTTTCTTTCGCCAATCTCTTCCAAATAATTTTAAAATGAGATTTTCCAAATTTCAGAATTTTTGGAGTCCAATTGCTATTTTTCCGGGATTTATCTTTTTGAATTACTGCATAAGAAACCCGGAATTTGGCCATTTTGCAAACGAACTCGGAATCAAGATTTTCTTTCACCAATCTCCTCCAAATGATTTAAGAATGAGATTGACAAATTTTTCAGAATTTTCGGAGTCCATTTGCTTTTTTCCCAAATTTTTCCAATTTTGCCCCTTTTAACCTCCGAAACCCGGTTTTGCTCAAAACAAGTCCGATTTTCATATTTTCTTCAATCTGGGCCTTGGGCCATCCTTTTTAATCATTCCTCATCCATTGGGTTCTTTGTTCTTACCAAGTCGGGCCATTTCTGTGATTCTTCCCGATTTCACCGAAATCCACTAAAAACCCTAATTCTCGGTTTTCTCCCGGATTGACTTTTCTTTAGGTTTTTCTTGCAAGTGACTTCTCCATTACCCGTAGTCAGTGCTTATCTTTCATTTGGAACCTTCAATTTCGACCAGTTTGATCGTTTAAGCACTTTTCCCCAAATTTCTCGGATTAGGGTTTCTTTTCTACTGAATCTCCAAATCCCAACTTTCGAACTCCATATCTTTCAATGTAGACCTCAGATTATCAAAATTCTTTCTCCATTTTTCAATTGAACTTAAAATCTTGATTTTGAACGTGGGTTGACTTTTTCAGTAGTTGACTTTCTGGGGTTGACTTTTTCGGGGTTGACTTTTTCGGGGTTGACTTTTTTTCAAGTTTGACTTTTTGTGCTCGCCCTCTTAAACTAAGTCTCGGAGTACCACCTGCAGGATGAAAACAGTCTTTTTATACTCGGAAACATCAATATGGGAAGAAAACATACATGTTTAGTGGTCAGGACAAAATTAGGTGTCTACAGCTGTCCCTCTTTGGCTATTGCTGAGAATCAGGAATCAGGCAAAGATAAACCGACACTAATTTTGTACGGTCAGTGACATCACATGTGAAGGAAAGGGAAAGGGGTTTCTTTTTCATTTCTTCATTCATATTTGCATTTTCCATTTTTTATTTTCTTTTTTCATTCTATTTTTTTCATTTTTCCTCTTCCTTTTTTTTTCAAATTTTTTTCAAATTTTTTTTTAAAACAGTAAATTGAAGATTTGTCTTTAAATTGAATTCCCTGCCTAATCAAGGCTCGATTCGTCTTAAGGAAACGAATTCGATTTGCAAGAAAGGAAACGACCTCGACGATGTTCTCGGGGCCTTAACCTTTCTTGTTCTCAGCTGTGATTAAAATTCTGGATATCTCCTCCAGAAGCTTCGGCTATCACCACCAAAGTCTTGCTCATTTTTTTTAAAATGTAAAAATTCTGTGTATCACCTCCAGAAGCTTCAGCTATCACCACCGAAGACTTTTTACCTTTTCAAAGGATTTTAAAACTCTGGATACTCCACTAGAGGCTTCAGCTATCACCACCGAAGACTTGTTCATAATAATAAAAAATAAAAAAAAGTACATCGATGATGATCTCGGGGCTCGACTCGTTTGAGAACCAAACGAGTTCGATTCTACATGACAGCTTTCAGAGATGATGCAACTGCTTCATGATGCAAATGCAAATGTCTTTAGTTGATGCAAGCGCTTCTTGATGTAGATGCAAATGATTTAGATTGGTGCAAATGTCTTTGATGCAAATGTAAATGACTTGATTTTGATGCAAACTTTCTTGATGCAGATTCAACTAACTTAGATTGATGCAAATGCTTCTTGATGTAGATGCACATGTTGAATAAAATTCTGGATAACTCCTTCAAAAGAAGATTTCTCATTTTTCAAAATTATAAAACCCTGGATATCTCCACCAGAGGCTTCAGCTATCACCACCGAAGACTTCTTCATTTTTAAAACTGTAAAATTCTGGATATCCCCACCAGAAGCTTTGGCTATCACCACCAAAGACTTGCTCATTGTAAAATTTTGAGTAACTCCTTCAGAAGAAGATTTCTCATGTTTCAAAATTATAAAACCCTGGATATCTCTACCAGAGGCTTCAGTTATCACCATCGAAGACTTGTTCGCTTTTAAAACTGTAAAATTCTGGATATCCCCACCAGAAGCTTTGAGAAATAATGCAGATGCACATGTCTTTTAACAAGGTGCTCATGCTTTGGCTATTGTTGAGAATCAGGAATCAGGCAAAGATAAACCAACACTAATTTTGTACGGTCATTTGAAATCACATGGAAAGGAAAGGGGTTTTCTTTTTCATTTCTTCATTCATTTTTGCATTTTTCATTTTTCATTTTCTACTTTTTTTTTCCTTCCATTTTTTCTTTTTTCTATTTTTTCTCTTTTTCAATTTTTGAATTTTTTTTCTCTTTTTTTTAAAAAAAAAAAACAATAAATTGAAGATTTTGTCCTTAAGTTGAATTCCCTGCCTAAACAAGGCTCGATTCGTCTTAAGAAAACGAATTCGATTTTCAAAAGAAAAATTTATGCCCGAAGGTCTTTAAAATTGGTGCCCGGAGGTCTTAAAAAACTAGTGCCCGGCGGCCTTACCCCTGAAAAAAGTTATGCCCGGAGGTCTTAAAGATGTTGCCCGGAGGTCTTACCTGTGAATTATGCCCGGAGGTCTTAAAAATGGTGCCCATAGGCCTTTCCCCTGAAAAAAGTTATGCCCGGAGGTCTTAAAAATATTGCCCATAGGCCTTACCCCTGAAAAAAGTTATGCCCGGAGGTCTTAAAGATGTTGCTCGGAGGTCTTACCTGTGATTTGAAAAATTATGCCCGGAGGTCTTAAAAATTGAAAATTATGCCCGGAGGTCTTAAAAATTGGCGCCCGGAGCCCTTACCCCTGAAAAAGTTATGCCCGGAGGTCTTAAAGATGTTGCCCGGAGGTCTTACCTGTGAATTATGCCCGGAGGTCTTAAAAATGTTTCCCATAGGCCTTACCCCTGAAAAAAGTTATGCCCGGAGGTCTTAAAGATGTTGCCCGGAGGTCTTACCTGTGATTTGAAAAATTATGCCCGGAGGTCTTAAAAATTGAAAATTATGCCCGGGGGTCTTAAAAATTGGCGCCCGGAGGCCTTACCCCTGAAAAAGTTATGCCCGGAGGTCTTAAAGATGTTGCCCGGAGGTCTTACCTGTGAATTATGCCCGGAGGTCTTAAAAATGGTGCCCATAGGCCTTACCCCTGAAAAAAGTTATGCCCGGAGGTCTTAAAGATGTTGCCCGGAGGTCTTACCTGTGATTTGAAAAATTATGCCCGTAGGTCTTAAAAATGGTGCCCATAGGCCTTACCCCTGAAAAAAAGTTATGTCCGGAGGTCTTAAAGATGTTGCCCGGAGGTCTTACTTGTGATTTGAAAAATTATGCCCGTAGGTCTTAAAAATGGTGCCCATAGGCCTTACCCCTGAAAAAAAGTTATGCCCGGAGGTCTTAAAGATGTTGCCCAGAGGTCTTACTTGTGATTTGAAAAATTATTCCCGTAGGTCTTAAAAATGGTGCCAATAGGCCTTACCCCTGAAAAAAAAGTTATGCCCGGAGGTCTTAGAGATGTTGCCCGGAGGTCTTACCTGTGATTTGAAAAATTATGCCCGGAGGTCTTAAAAATGGTGCCCATAGGCCTTACCCCTGAAAAAAGAGTTATGCCCGGAGGTCTTAAAGATGTTGCCCGGAGGTCTTACCTTTGATTTGAAAAATTATGCCCGGAGGTCTTAAAAATGGTCTTTGAAGAATTGTTGAAAATTAACCTAAAGATTTTGAGAAGATGCGAATGCTTTTTGATGCAAATGCATATGTTGAATAAGATACGAAATGACTTAAACTGGTGCAAATGTCTTTAATGCAAATGTAAATGACTTGGATTGATGCCCATGTTTCATGATGCAGATGCCGCTACTAATTGTGTTCATGTAACTGGTTTATGAATGGTGTAACTACAATTACCACACATTAATGAAAATGCAATGATTCTAGAAATGATGCAATTGTTTGAGATGACACAAATACGAATTCCATGAAGAATGTAAATGTAAAGGTAAAATGCAGATGCTTATGGAATAATGCCAATGCAAATACCCATGAATGATGCAAATGCTTGCCGACACTGTGCAGATGTAAAAGCTTGATAAAGAGATAAGTGCTCATGAGTGAAGCAAATGCCCCCGGTTGTTCTTCTAGACTTTGGCTTAGCCTTTCAAATTCATTTTCCTCTTCAAATCAGAGTATATCTTCAATTCATTTCGGCTATTCTCTTTGCCCCAACAGTTTTCAAACTTTCATCAACAGAGATCTAAACTGGGTTCGATTTCTTCTTCTCATATCTGGAAGTCAGGACCTGCCCTGGCAGTTCTATACCTTTGGGTTAGAAAAACCCTTGTCTCATGTCAACATCAAAATGGGTATTTCAAAAAATATATTTATTTGTTTTCTTATTTTGAAAACTTCTGAACAAAAAATATTAACCCCACAATGTGTGATGTACAAATCTTTTGAAGACTGATGATCATTGTTAGAAATTTCTCTAAGTGTCAATCTGGGTTTTTTTAACTGGGATTGGCAAGGCTTGGTATAACAAGATTCTGACTTTTCCAGGAAAACTTCATGACAAAAATGTATATCCCTTCTAGGCTCAGAAATGGAACAGATTTTATAAATCATGAATTCATTGAGAACCAAGCAAATTCAACATTCTTTTAGTTTCCATATCAAGGCATTTTGACAAGCGTCAAGATTGGCCGGGATGTGTAAATCGAAAAGTTTAATCTTAGAGAAAAAGTTTTCGTTTTTTGAAGACAATCCTCTGAATGAGAGTTGGCAATTTGGGGGTTCAAGAATTCCTAAATGTTCCTCGATGACCACTTTTTTAGGATCTTTTCTTTTGGGGTATCGGCACTATCATAGATGGCATCGAAAATTTCCAAATTTACTCTAGACCGCCCATTTTTGGGTTTTCGCCCTAGAGTCCCCTTCTTTCCATTTTTTCTTTTTTATTTTTTTTATTTTTTTATTTATATTTTTTTACCATACACTTGAGAATTCTAAATTCTTCCTTAGTGAAATGATAATTCGATGAAATGGGATAAAATCTGAGGAAAAACCTTTCAAATTAAATATTCATGCTTGATCAAAATGGACTTTTAAAGCACGTAATGTAGGCCATGGCTCAGGGTTCAGAAAGAAAGGATAAATAGGCCCAAAAATATGTGTTTGAGGGTAATCAGATCAAGGATCATTTCTTGAGGAGGATTATCTTTGAAGCATTTGTCTCTTCTTGGATATTTCTTTCCTTTTGACTTTTGTGTCTTTCTTTCCTCGCTCTTGGCTTTCAATTTGCCATGTATTTCACACATTTTGTTTTCTTTTTGTTTTGTGTTTTTCTTTTGTTTTTCTTGGCTTTCATTTCACCATCTTTTTCTCTTCTTTTTCTTTGACAGAGTGAGCCCGTATTTATTCGGGGCTCCATTTGCTTTGTGTCTGTCCTTGAGCTATCACTCATTTCTCAATGATCTTTGAAAAGATCTTTCCTCGCATTTGCCCCCCAGTGTAGAGGGTAATCCTTGATCAGGGTTCAAAGAAGAAAGAATTATTTTGGCTCAAAAGGGGTGACTATGGATAATTTCTTTTTGTGTGAAAGGGATATGAAAGATGGCCATTTCTCATGTCAAGCACAAATATTCACATTGAAAAGCAATCCCCAGGGGAAATAGATATTCAGAATTTCATTTTGCACTTTGGAATCATCCGAATTCTCATATGCATGATATCACAAATTTTTTTTTTCTTTTTTTTTTCGTCGCATGCCCCCAATGATTCATGCATTAGCCCATCCTTCTTCACTATGTATCCATCATTTCCACATATGATGCCCCAATTTGATTAACCATGCGAATTTGTATCAACGAGGAACATTGCAAGTCTAGGTCTGTTTTGAAAAGGCTGAGTTTCCAATCTGAGTTCTTTGAAGAGACAAGGAAAATATGACCCAAAAACAGGTTTTCTCTAGGACAGGGGATAATCTAGTTTAATCATTGTGCCCCAGGGTGTCAATCATGAAGTGATGTCTAGGCAATTAGTGTTTTGTGGTCATTGGGAAAGGTCATGAATGGTTTTAGCACAATCTTGACACACACCAAATTATCAAAATCTGGATTCTTGAAAGAATGTCTCATTTGTTTGATTTTCAAGGAATTTGAAAATTTTCAAAAAGTTCGTTCCTTTGTTCATAGCCTAGACTAAGATCTATGTCTTTTCTTATTCTGTGATGACAATGGTTTTATGAAGTCAAATCATTCATATTCCTTGAAGCATTAGGTCTTTCAAGTGGTCTCGGTTCAAAAGATTTAGGCTTAGGAAAGCCTCAAAGAGAGGGCTGAAGGTGTTGGGTCATTTCTAACAATGATCATCAATATTCTCAAGATTGTTCATTATTTCATGTGAAAACCACTTATTTATTGTGTACCACAAATTTTCTCAAATTTTTTTTTTATTTTTGCAATTTCAAATTTATTGCTAAAATAAAATGAACACAAAATATTTAAATTCAAAATTTATTTATTTCATGTAGATGTCATCATGAGACAAAAATTTTCATCATCAAAGTGTAGAAATATATGCATCAGAATGCTCCTATTGACATGCTTTCAAAGATAACAGTTCTTATCCTCAAAATTCTTCAAGAGGAAATCAATCTATGGTAAAAAAGATTTCCAATGTTCGATAAGCTCTGGAATCCAAACACCATCGTGGACAAGACCTTCAATTCTTTCCTTCAGTTTTCTGCATTTTTAGTCGAATGCCCAATTGCCCCAATATGATACTCGCACTTGCTGTTGGGGTCATAGCTTTTAGCTGACGAAGAAAACTCTTCAAAGCTAAGCCAATTTCTATTTCATCTTATTAATCTGTTTTATGATGAATGAGCTATGAATGTCATGAATGCAATTTGATACATGTGAAGGATAAACAAAGTTATGTGTGGTCTTATAATGCATGTGAAGAATAAATGATTGACACAAAGTATATACAAAGAAAGTCATGCTGACCATGTATGTCACGAATGCAACTTGATGCCAATATGACAAATTAATATATGAGCATATCATGATGACTGTGTATGCCATGAATGCACCCTGATGCCAACATGATGCATGTAAAAAATAAGCAAATTAATGCATGGATATATACAATGAATGACCATATATGTTCCAAATGCATTTCCCAATGAATGATCATATACACTATGAATACCACACAATGTCAATTATGATGTATGTGAAGAATAAATGACTGACACAGAGCATATACAAAGAAAGTCATGCTGGCCGTGTATGTCATGAATGCAACCTGATGCCAATATGACAAATTAATGCATGAGCATATCATGATGACTATGTATGCCATGAATGCACCCTGATGCTAACATGATGCATGTAAAGAAAGAATAAATTGATATATGAATAGATACAGAAAAATCATGCTGACTATGAATGCATGAATGCAACTTGATGCTACCATGATGCATATAGAGAAAGAATAAATTGATAATGGATATATACAGAAAAATCATGCTGACTATGAATGCATGAATGCAACTTGATGCTACCATGATGCATATAGAGAAAGAATAAATTGATAATGGATATATACAGAAAAATCATGCTGAATATGAATGCATGAATGCAACTGGATGCCAACATGATGCATGTAAAGAAAGAATAAATTGATATATGGATATATACAGAAAAAATCATGCTGACTATGAATGCATGAATGCAACTTGATGCCAACATGATGCATGTAAAGAAAGAATAAATTGATACATAAGTATATACAAATAATGACCATGCATGTCATAAACGTATCTTACAATGAATGACCATGCATGCTATGACTATAACATGATGTCAAAATGATACATGCAAAAAATAAATGAATTAACACAAAGGTATATACAAAGAAATCAATGATTACACGAAATTGGTGCGACCTAAATCTTGATTATTCAACAATCTCATTATGCAAGATTTGCCTCCACACTTACGATTTTTTTTTTTTTGAAACATGTTTTTTCTTTTGTGTTTTTTTATTTATTTATGAAAAACCAATCACATTATTTTCAAAAGAATTTCAGGGTGGATCCCACTATGGTACCATATGCAAATGTTCATGTGACACTACCGGTTTTATGAAATCATCAAATGAAACTATTATCACCATCCATTTTTTTTTTTTGCAAAAACGAGATCAATAATACGACCAAAATGTACATGCTCTATTCACACATGCATGAAATGTGCAAAATGCAAAAATACTTGAAAAAGGATTTTTTTTTTAAAAACAGCTAATGAACATCTGCCCCAACAATATCTGCTTATTTAGGCATCACGATGCCTTCGAGGCGGAGTATCACATTTATTACGGGCGATGTACGTACATCGTTGCCCGATCTACAACACTTATTCGGACTGTAAAATAGGTAACAAAAGGTTTAGAAATGTCCCTCCATGTGTTCCTATTTTCGTTATGTCTAACGGAAATCCGACATGGCTTCGCCTAGGTTCACTATATGAGGGTGAATCGGTTCTAAGGCCCCGAATTGTTCTTCACTGTCGCCAGTGAAGGCTAGTAAGGCACCCCGATAAAAGCGGGTTCAATTCGTTAGAGTATATTTTTCTATGCCCGTGCGGAGGATCATCACGAAGGCATTAGGTACTTTATACTCCGAAAGTGTTTCACTAGCCCATACGGAGGATCAATCACGAAGGCTTAGTTACTTTGCTCCCACTTAAAAGGACGGAACCCGGGTAGAGGATTCATGTTATGCAAATGCACGTGTAGTGTGTATGGAGGAATATCAAACCTTTCACTACCTATTCTACAAACCTTATTCTAAATGCCCTAGCAATTAAAACATTCAAGAATAGTGTAACGCATTAACCGACAAGCAATTATAATATACAAACTTAAATAACTAGAGAACAAAAATAAAATGCATGCATATGAGCATGAACATATTTAAAAACATTTCATTATTTTCAAAATTCTCCTTATTAAAAAAATGTGGGAATTAAAATTAAATACCAATTAAACAAACAAAAATCGAGACTTTGATAACACACGACTAATTCTAGGCCTGACTCTCTAATATGTCCCCAGCGGAGTTGCCAAGCTGTCGCAACCTAAAAAAAATAACGAGTCTCATCGCAAGACTTTATTATTCGTTAGGCGTGACATTAAAAAAATCGAGGAAAAGTCGACTTAATTCCTCTAGAAAAATGAAGGTTTTGAAAATGACCTTAAGAAAAGACATGGAGTCGCCACCAATCTTTTTTTGCTAGGTGTGATCGGCCACCTATTAAAACCGGTTTTATAAAAATATTTTAAAAATTAGTTAAAACATTTTTAAAACCAATTTCAAGTCTGCGTTAAAACCAGAGAAATCAAAGAAACGGGTTCGGGAGTCGGTTACGTGCGGGGAAGGATTAGCACCCCCACAACGCCCGTATAAATCGGTACCTTATAAACCGTGTGTTATCTCAAGTCTCGGTAAAAATTGGTTTTAAATTTAGTATTTCAAATTAATTCCCAATTTAAAAAAAATAATTCCATTTTTTTTATTGAAAATGATCCGGAATTTATAAATTCAAAATTTTCCTATATTCCCCAACAAACGTGGCAAAATATAGAAATTTTTATTAGTTTTGAAAAACTTTTCGAATCATTCTCTTTTTTTGAAAGAAAGATATTCCTTTATTAATGATAATTGATGAAATTCCCTCCAGCAAACCCGGTAGAGAACTCATGAATTATTTTAACTCGGGAATATCTTTATTTTTATTGAAAAGCATTATCTTTTTGAAAACATTTAAAATAAATGAATATGTATATGCATGACATAAATAAAATGACATAGTACAGTCTAAATAATATAATGCAACCTAAATGACATGACAAATATGAATGGTATGGCATATAACTTAAATGACATGGAATAAAATAATGCTATCATATAATATGCATGAAAATAAAAATGCAATGCATGAAATGTATTTTTTCCTTTAATTAAGGAAATCCGTATATCTAAAAAGATATCCGGCTACCTTAGAAAAATATGTCAAATTAAATATTCTAAAACCAAAATACTTTGTGATTGTTTGAAAACAATTTTGAAAAGCTTGAGTTAACAATAAAAACTCGGCTAAAAATTTTTAAATGGCTCTAATTTCCTAAGTTTAAAAAATCCGGACTTGACTACCCTTAACCCGGGACTTGAAAAACCATTTGTAGAGTTTAAAAGGGCTTAGAAATCACCCTAAGTCAGTAGCTAACCCTCCTAATCAGCCCACTCTAAGTAAATTAACCAAAACAAAAAATTGGTTTTTCTTTAAATTCAATTCTGACTCCACTGTCCAGTTTTAATCCACGATTTTTTATCCTATTTTTAAAAAATTCAAAAATTCTAAAACAAATACTAGAGACTCAGGACATGTAAAAATACACGAGAAAAAATCGGTATAATTTTTTGATCAAAGATGAATTCCCAGAAAAACCAGAGATGTACGAGTTTTTGGAGAAGAAAAAACTGCTTTGTTTTTCTTTAAATTCAATCCTGACTCCACTGTCCAGTTTTAATCCACGATTTTTTACCCTATTTTTAAAAATTCTAAAAATTCTAAAAATTTTATTGGAGACTCAAGACATGTAAAAATACACGGAAAAAAAATGGACTTAATTTTATGATCAAAGATGAATTCCCAGAAAAATCGGAGATGTACGAGTTTTGGGTGGAAAAAAAAAACTGCTTTGCCAACACATTTTTTTTTTGTCTTTGATAAAATCATTTAAAAATCAAAATAAAAATATTTGAAACTCATAAAATGATTTGCAAACAGTAGCTAGGATTTTTTGAAAGTTAGATAAAAATTAGCTAAATAAAAAAAATCACAAAGGTAGAATAATCAATTTGACAAACTTAATTTTCCACAAGTGTGCTCAAGAGAGCATGACTTTGAACCATCAATTGGCTCAAGTCATTATTCAAGTGGTATGAACATGAAATGAATGAAATAATGCAGCAAACATAATGCATGAAATGCATGGATTTAAACCTAAATGTCATGAAAAAATATATGGCATTCATAAAGTAACCTAGACCTAAATGAACTTGCATGGCATTTAATGTAACCTAGACCTAAGATATGCATGGCATTTTCGCAAACACAAGGCATGCTTAATTAAAAAATCCAACCAAATATCATGCAAATGCAAAAACCTAACCACTAGCATGACAAAAAATGCAACACACAATGCAAAACACATGGAGTAGCCAAATGGCCTCAAGCTCCAACAAGCATGGCATTTTCACAAATACTTGGCATACAAACATGAAAAAACTAAGTCATAACACTTAAATCATGCAAAAATCACACAAGCATTTCCACAAACACTTAATATACTAAATCTAAAACATGCTCAACTAGGATATAAAACAAGAATCATGCAAAGAATCACACAAGCATTTTCAAAAACACCTAATATGCTAACTCTAAAACATGCTTAACTAAGATATAAAACAAGAATCATGCAAAGAATCACACAAGCATTCGAACAAGAAGAGAAAAAGAGACAATATTTTACGTGGTTCGACCCTCTTGGTCTACATCCACGATCCCATAAGGATACAAGCTTTTGTACGGATAAAGCTACAAACCTTCTTACAACATACTTATAGCTTTTGCACGGATTAAGCTACAAACCCTCTCATAAGTAGCTTTTGAACGGATTAAGCTATAAACCCTCTCACAAGTAGCTTTTGAACGGATTAAGCTATAAACCCTCTCACAAGTAGCTTTTGAACGGATTAAGCTATAAACCCTCAAATTAAACACTATGACTCACCACCGGATAATCCTAATACAAGAGTATAGACTATCTCTCACAAGGGTAGTGGGTGATTTCAACCAAAGGCCAAGACCCCTTATTTATAAGGTGAGCACCTCCTTGGCTTGACATTACAAAGGGATGTGGGATTGGGACTTAGGCTCAAAAATACCCATGACTTGATCAAAGAAAATCTCTAACTTAACTCTTTATTTTTAACCACTTGATTGAAAAAATCATAAGCTTCCTCCTTCCTTTGGGCTTGGGCAGGCCAGCACTTCTCTTTTCCAGCCCAGCTCTGATTTTTGAAAGGCCCAAAGAAGCCCTTTTCGGTTGCTTGGGTGAAATGACCATTTTGCCCCCCGGATGCAAATAAATATCAAACGGACTCCAAATTCAATTTTTCTTTTTTTAATACTTCTAAAATAATAAAATATTGAGTTCTGGAAGTTTTCAAAATTTTTCGAGTCCGTTTCCTATTTATTTGGATTTTTTCTTCCCAAAATGTCCTTTTATGCCCCTACTTTTTACCATTTTTTAAAAGAGCTCCAGATCAAGATTTTTCTTCACCAATCTCTTCAAAATAATCAAAAAGTGTGATCTGGAAGTTTTCATAATTTTTGGAGCTCATTTGGTATTTTTTCGGGATTTATCGGCTTGAATTACTACATAGGAGGCCCGTGATTTGGCCATTTTGCAAACGAACTCGGAATCAAGATTTTATTTCGCCAATCTCTTCCAAATAATTTAAAAATGATATTTGCCAAATTTCAGAATTTTGGAGTCCATTTGCTATTTTTCTGGGATTTATCTTTTTGAATTACTGCATAAGAAGCCCGGGATTTGGCCATTTTGCAAACGAACTCGGAATCAAGATTTTCTTTCGCGAATCTCCTCCAAATGATTTAAGAATGAGATTGACAAATTTTTCAGAATTTTCGTAGTCCATTTGCTATTTTTCCCAAATTTTTCCAATTTTGCCCCTTTAACCTCCGAAACCCGGTTTTGCTCAAAACAAGTCCGATTTTCAGATTTTCTTCAATCTGAGCCTTGGGCCATCCTTTTTAATCATTCCTCATCCATTGGGGGCTTTGTTCTTACCAAGTCGGGCCATTTCTGTGATTCTTCCCAATTTCACCGAAATCCACTAAAAACCCTAATTCTCGGTTTTCTCCTGGATTGACTTTTCTTTCGGTTTTTCTTGCAAGTGACTTCTCCATTACCCGTAGTCAGTGCTTATCTTTCATTTGGAACCTTCAATTTCGACCAGTTTTATCGTTTAAGCACTTTTCCCCAAATTTCTCGGATTAGGGTTTCTTTTCTACTGAATCTCCAAATCCCAACTTCCGAACTCCATATCTTTCAATGTAGACCTCGGATTATCAAAATTCTTTCTCCATTTTTCAATTGAACTTAAAATCTTGATTTTGAAAGTGGGTTGACTTTTTCAGTAGTTGACTTTCTGGGGTTGACTTTTTTGAGGTTGACTTTTTCGGGGTTGACTTTTTTTCAAGTTTGACTTTTTGTGCTCGCCCTCTTAAACTAAGTCTCGGAGTACCACCTGCAGGATGAAAATAGTCTTTTTATACTCGGAAACATCAATATGGGAAGAAAACATACCTGTTTAGTGGTCCAGACAAAATTAGGTGTCTACAATGGTATTTGATTTTTTTTGCCATATCATTTAGGGATTAATTAGGTTATTTCAGAATATTTTTTGTGTTTATTTTGTCTTTTGATTAACACTAATGAGATATTTTGGATCTCAGATTATTTCGGGTTCGGATTATATCGAGTTTAGATCTTTTCGGGTTCATACCTTTTCGGATTATGATTTTTTCGATTTCAAATAATTTCGATTTCAAATATTTTATGTCATATTCATGTTATTTTTTGTATCATATTTGTGTTACTTTTTCGTGTGTTTAAAATATTCGTGTTCATGTTATTTTTCGTGTGTTCAAAGTATTATAAGTTTATATAATTTTTCCAAGTTAATAATTCGTTTAATGTAAATTTTGATACATTCGCATCGTGTTCGTGTTATTTTTTCGTGTGCTCAAAGTATTATAAATTTATATAAATTTTTACATTTTAATAATTCGTTTATGTAAATTTTGAGACGTTTGTGTATTTGTTTTGTGTTCATGTTATCCTTTGTGTCGTATTTTAATTATTTTTTCATATTGTATTCGTGTCGATTTCAATTCATCCAAATATTGTGCATAGTTTGTCATTGTGATTCAAATTAAAAAAAAAAATTGTGTGTACGTGGTGTCTCAATTTATCCCATATTTTGCATAATTTGTCATAATGATTCAATTTAGAGAAAAAATGTATGTTCGTAATTTTTTGTGTTATTTTATCGTGTGTTTAAAGTATTATAAATTTATATAAATTTTTACACGTTAATAATTGATTTTATGTAGATTTTGATACGTTCCTGTATTTGTGTCGTGTTCATGTTATTTTTCGTACTGTGTTTAAATTATTTTTTTTTCATATTCTGTTCATGTTGTGTCTGAAATTATCAAGTCTAATTGATACTATTTAAATAACACGCAATTTTGTGTCACGTATCATCGTTATAGACATCTGTTTTTGTCCGAGATGTTTGGATCTTAAATTAATTATTTGAGCTTTGATTAATTTGTAAATCTATGTTGAACATTAACTTATTGGATCTAACACCGTTTTTAGGTTCTAAGCCCAATTACGTTTTGTAGGCCTTTGACCCGATTAGTTTTTTTTATTTTATTGTTGCTTCCTACTTATCTTTATTTATTTATATTTATCTTTACCTTTTTTGTTTTTTTATTTCTTATCTTATCTTTATTTATTTATTTATTTATTTATCAATATTTATATTTATATTTATATTTATATTTACATTTATCTTTGTTTTTGTTTTTCTTTTTAAAAAAATAGGCAGAAAAAGGAATAAAAAATGAAAAAAAACAGAAAATAAAATTGAAAAATCAGATTTTGAACCGAATCGAAAAATATCTCTTCAGACTTAGAAATCATTCAGGAAAGTGCAAATTGGATCCTAAGCAAATTAAAACACTGCTAAAAATTCCTTATAAGAGTCCATTAACGGTGAACACAAGGGAGAAAGAAAACATTGAAATTTTTGTGTAAATCGCAAGTACGAAATACATTGAAATTCCTTTCAAAATTTTGGTAAAAAAGAGAAAGGGAGAGCTACAGGCATAAATGCTATAAACACAGCAAGCACAAGACACAAATCTGGAAATTTTTGGAGTGGCTCTGGCGATTTTCGATTGGATTTTTCTTAGGATTTTAAGATCAGTTTCTTTTTCGGGAATTCTCGGTTTGGAGCTTCTTGGTTTTGAGAACGACGTTCTAGGCCTAGGAAAACCTCTCTGGCATCACGCCTCGACGACGGCCGCGGCATTCACGGCTGACGTGGTGGGATCTCGTCGGATTCTGGGTTTGTGAAGAACATATGAATCTGTTCTTGAGAGAAGCTAGAGAGAAGTCAGAGGATTTGGAATGAAGAGAGAGAAGGAAAATCTGAAAATGAAGTGAAGAGTTGATTTTTGGGTTTTATAATCTAAACAAAAAGGTGTCGTTTTGAAGAAGGCTTTTTTCTAAACAGCTGCTCGACCAGCGCCTCATTCAAATCCGACCCGAATCTAGTTGCATGACTCGTTTGCTTCAGCCCATGTCCAGTAGCCAGCCCACTTGCTTTGGATTCTGTTTGATTGGACCAAGTCCAATCTATTTGGTAATTTGTTTTTTTTTTTTCTTTTCCTATTTTCCGTTTCTAGTTTTCTTTATTTGTTTCCCTATTTGATTTTTTTGATTTTTTGATTTATATATTATGTATGTTGTTTTTTATATTATTATATTTTTTATATATTATTTTGACATCTTATGGCTTGATATTTATTTTTATATTCTTATTATTTTATTACATGTTAATCTTTTTTTTTTTTTTTTTTTTTTTGCTTTTTGACTAATTTCATTTAGTTTGATTATAGCAAGTAATTTTTTTTTACTAACTTTTATTTGATTTATTTGATTTTAAGTAATTTAATTAGTTGAATGATTTTGATTGATTTTAATTGATTAGGTTTTTATTTTTTTAGATAAGCATGATATTAGGTTTTTATTTTAAATTGCATGTTTAGGTTTTTTTATTATTTTTATTTTAGATAAGCATTATTAGGTTTTTATTATTTATTTTTAGATTGCATGATTATTAGTTTTTTAGTATTTTTAGAGATATGATATATTTTTATTATTTTTATTTGTTTTTAGATAATGCATGATTTAGGAATATTATTATTATTTTTGTTTTTTAGATATTGCATGATTTAGGATTATTTTTGTTATTATTATTATTATTTAGATATTACATGTTTAGGGTGTTATTGTTATTTTTAGATGGCATGTTTAGAGTTTTATTTTATTTTTAGATGGCATGTTTAAGGGTTTATTTTTATTTTTAGATGACATGTTTAAGGTTTTATTTTTATTTTTTTAGATGGCATGATTAGGTTTTTATTTATTATTTTTATGTGGCATGATTAGATTTTTTATTTATTTTGGTGTGATTTTAGGTTTTTATTTTATTATTATTTTTAGATTATTTTGCATGATTAGGAAAATAAATATTGACTTAGGTAGATTAATTAAAACTTTTAAATAAGACCAATTTAGAATAATATGTGACTGATGTGGTACTATTTTTATAGGTATTGTTGGGGTGCTCATCCTTCCCTATACGTAACCGAACTCCCGAATCTAGTTCTGAAACGTAGATTGGAACCTATTCTTTTTAGAGTACCTTAGTCAAGCTTAGGATCACTTTAAGAAGAATAGATTCATAAAGGTGACTAATCACACCTAGTTAGATGATTAGTGGCGACTCCATGTTTCGGGTCTAGCATGCTGAATTCGTATTTGGCACGTTATGACAGTTTGACGACTCCACCGGGGACTTTAGAAAGTCAAGTCATAGGTTAATCACATGTTATTTTTTGGTCTTAAAACTAGTCTTAAATTTTTCTTTTTAATTTTATTATTATTTTTTCTAACATTTTAATCCTTTTTCTTTTTAGTTTGTTTTGTTTTTTTATTTTCAGGAATTTTCATGAGTCAAAGGTTTGGTATGTTCCTTCGCACACACCACACTTTCATATCATAAGTCCTATACCCGAATTTGTCCCTTTTAGGAGGGGTAAAGTACCTACGCCCTTGTGAGGTAATAACCTTTGCAATGGCTAGCGAAACACCTTCAGAGTGTAAAGTACCTAAGCTTTCGTGAGGTAATAACCTCCGCAGTAGCTTCAGAAAATACACTCTCCAAATTGAACCTTTCCAATGAGCCTATAATGGGTGAGGAATTGAGTGCCTTACTCATCCTCCATGGATGAAGTTAAGGAGCAATTTGGGGACCTTTTAGATGTCAAATATCCTAAGCCCAACATATAGATAACACTTAAGAGGCCAGCTTTAAGTTAGAGCCATGTCCACCTATTTCATATATAATAACCCGAAATAGGACACATGAAGGATATTTTCACATTTTCTTATTAAAATTGTTGTGAATATCACTTCACTTGTGTCAATCTTTGTAAAATCATTGTGTATGCCATAAACTTCATCATTTAGATAGTTTCATCATGCATTCACCATGTACATTTTTCACAATGCTTATGCATTCACCATGTACATTTTTAACAATGCTCATGCATTTATCATATACATTTTTTAACAATGTTCATGCATTCATCATGTACATTTTTCATAATGCTCATGCATTTATCATTTACATTTTTAATAATGCTCATGCATTCACCGTGTACATTTTTTTCATAATGCTCATGCATTCACCATGTACATTTTTTCATAATGCTTATGCATTTATTATGTACATTTTTTGTGTGCTCATGCACTCATCATGTACATTTTTCATAATGTTACTGTTATACTTTGTGAATATTTTTGGTATTTTCATTTAAATTAACTTTGTTCTTTCATTCATTTGTATCCATGTGCATTTCATAAAGACATGAGTCATGAATTTTAAAATTGTGGTGATGAAGGGTTCAAGGATAGCTCAAACAATCAAAGATCCTGGGGCATTCCTACAACACTCATTCACGGGTTAAAGCAATGACAGAGGAACAAGCTGCTAAGATGAACGAAATAGAAAAGGCACAGGATGAAATGAAAGAACAGTTGGTCAAGATGATGGTTTTGATGATGAATTTGAACAAGCAGAGAGTGATAGAAGAAGTAACTACTCAAGAAAAAAATCAATCATAAGATGATGAAGATCCTACATATCTACCTATTTTACGTCAAACTCAAATTGGGATGCCAGTGACATCATCAGCTACTCAACATCGATTCTCAGAATACACCATTCCTGCGCCTGGGCCAAAATTGTTAGATCCTGTCCAAGTTTCAGATTTTTATGATCCCAAAAAGCAAGAGAGGTTAAGGGTAGTTGAAGAGATTGACTCTCGCAAAATGAATCTAATAGAGGAAAGACTTCAGGCTATTGAAGGGATGGATTTCTATGGCTCCATAAACGCTGTTGGGCTTTGCTTGGTGCCCGATGTAATCATTCCGCCAAAGTTCAAGACTATAGATTTTGAGAAATATGATGGGACTAAATGCCAGATAACCCATGTCATAATGTATTATAGAAAGATGGCTGCTCACACGCGTGATGACAAGTTGCTGGTACATATCTTCCAAGATAGTCTCATGGGGTCCGCTGCAAGATGGTATGTCCAATTGAATAGAACCCGTATCCGTTCATGGAATGAGCTGGCAAGGGCATTTATAGCGTAGTACAGACATATTGTTGATATGGCTCCAGACCGTTTAACCTTACAGAATATGAAGAAGAAAGCTACTGAAAGTTTTAAAGAGTATGCTCAGAGATGGAGAGATATTGCTGCCGAAGTCCAACCACTTTTCACAGAAAAAGAAACTACAATCTTATTTGTTAGTACCCTTAAAGCACCATACTATGAAAGGATGATTGGGAATGCCACCAATAATTTTGCAGATATGGTAATCTCCGGGGAGATAATAGAAATGGCTATAAAGAGTGGGAAGCTTGAAATCGGGGAAACATCTGACGAAAAGAAAAATGGGGAATCTAAAAAGAATGAAGGAGATATCCAAGCTGTGACTTATGGAAGACAACAAGCAGGAGGTGTTTCCTCATACTATCCATAGCCAGTGTACCATCCTTATCCATCAGCACCATCAACCTTTCGACCAAACTTTTACCCTCAAACACATATTCCTATGTCTAGCCCTGCAGCTAGACCTTTAACTCAACCTAGACCTCCAATGAGTAATCAGAGAGGACCTCGAAATAACCGAGAGAGAACCCGTATTGACCCAATTCCGATGTCCTACACTGATTTATTTCCACGTCTCATTGAAAATCAACTTGTTCACTTCGAACCATTGAAACTTTCCTTCCCTGAGTGGTATGATGCCGATGCTTGATGTGAATATCATTATGAGAATTCTGGTCATTCTATAGAAACTTGTCCAGCTTTTAAACACAAGGTGCAAAGTTTGATCAATGTGGGCCTGTTGAATTTTGACAAATAAGGGGAATCAAATGTTAGTGTTGGCCCATCTATATAGGGGCATAATGATGATGAGGCTTAGAATGAAGGATTGAGGCTGTTGATTATCCTTTAACTCTTTTTCTTTTAAAGTAATGTAGGAGGATCCTTTTATGTTTAAATTTAATTTATTTTTTATCATTTCAATAAATTGACAAGTTTTATGCATTTTCATTTCCTCTTTCATTTATTTTTATTCCTTTGCTTATATATTTTGCCTACCCTTTCAATTTCACCCATTTCAAGTTTCCAAATAATGAATGTGATGACAATCGTGGCAAATAATTTGAGATTCAATTTTGAAAGTTATGTCCATATTGGTGAACTCGAACATATTGACCATACTTTACCATATGATTTGTTGAGATTATTGTGGTAAAAAGGAAGATGAAAGTTGATATGCAATTTTGGCATGATTGAAAGAAAAACAGTAGAATTGCTTCACAAGTATGATGAATTGCTTCGCAAGTACGTGTAAGTCCTCTAAGATGAATTTATGCAAGTTTGTCGGTTTTTCAATAAATGTTCTTCAATGAAAATGTTCATGTTTGAGATGATAGATGGCCATCTTTCTTTTATCCTTCACATAAAGAAATTATCCATTTGCAACCCATTTTGAGCCTTTGAAATTCTTTCTAAAGAAACCCAACCAAGGATCACCCTTCACCCTAGGGGACAGTTTAGAATGAAACCTGTTCACAAAAATAAAGCAAAGTTGTATGAGATTTTTTTAGAGGCAAATAAAGTTCCCTTTATTGTGAAAGAAAAATTATAAATGAATGTTGATGAAAGCGAAGTTGTATGAGATTTTTTAGGGGCAAAGAAAATTCCCCTTATTGTGAAAGAAAAATTATAAGTGAATGTTGATGAAAAAGTGAATGATGATGGAGAAAAGATGTGTGATGAAAAGAAAAAAAAAAGTGATTGATGATGAAAAAAATGAAATGAAAAAAGAAAAAAAAAAGAAGAAAAGAAGAAGTGATGATGGGAAATGATAAGAAAACGTGAGCAAATGTAAAGATTTATGCTTCAAAAGAAATGATCATTTGGTTTACAACCCTTAAACACATGTTTGAGCCTGTTTATCCTTTCTTTCATAACCTCAAATCCTGGCCTACATTACGTACCTGGAAAAGTCTATTTTGATCAAATGTGAATGTTTGAAACAGAAAACATATATTGAATTAGGACATGCTTGTGGTATCATTAAAGGACAATGAATCTTAGATGCTTGAAGACAACTCCGAAGAAGAAAGAAAATGCTTGTAGCACTTTGATATGCTCAATTGCCTCCATGAAGATTGAGATGAATACATGATGAGAAAAGTTGTTCTTGATACTTTGAGAAAGAATTAGTTTTAAAGAAATTGCTCTTAAGTCACATGGCCATTGGAGAGAGTACACATCTATTTGAGGAGTTCTTATGAAGTGAAAACCTTTTCCGAGTGAAACATTATTTTGAGAAAGATGAATGAAGATGATTTGCCAAATACTGTGGAGGAAGGTTTCTTTGAAGAAAAAAATGAACAAAAATGAACAAAAGAAAAGAAAAAAAAAAGAAAAAAAAAGGATTATTCAAATTGAAAACTCGAAAAGACAGTTTGAGTCATAGGAGAATATCTAAGTTGAAAACCTGAAAGGACGGCTTAGGTATAATGAAAGTCAGTTTGAAGATTTCATTGGGGGCATGGTTTGGTCTGACATAACTCAAAAAGATCAAGAATACCGATTGGATTTATTTTTGAAAGTGAATCATGGATTAATCTCAAAGATTGTCAACATATTCATTATTTGGGAATATTGATATCCTATCAAATTATCCTTATATAATTCTTTGATTTGCCAATTATTCTTGACATAAATTTGTTCTTTCAAAGATAAAGACCATTGTCTTCAATTCACTTTGCTTCTTACCACTCCGTGTTGTCAACTTTGCATCCCATAGTGAATAGAGGAAATGTTGATGCATTACATTTGTGATGAAATTGGAATGATAGTTAATAAATTAAATTGATAAACATAAAAGATTTCTGTAATGCTTTGAGAAGAAACTTAGAGATGATGTCTTGGGCCAAAAGGAAAGAATGATGAAAACCAGGAAGGGTTTAAAATATAGACACTTGGGGCTTCTAAGCTAGAACCATATACGTTGGAGATGGAAAAATACTACATTTGAGATTGAGTAAAATCGGTGAAGGGCTAGCCCGGTGAATGGAACTTGTTAGCCAGTTCGAAAGTTACATGATTGAAAATGTTTGGAAGATAAAAAGAATGAGCTTGAGAATCCTTGTTACTAAGATTGGAGACGCATGATATGGAATAATTGAAACATTTGAGTACATTGCATTCATTGCATTCATGACATCTGTATTTCATGCACTTGCATGATCATTCATTGCATTCATGACATTTGTATTTCGTACACCGCATGATGTCATTCATTGCATGCATTTAACATATGAGAAGGATTTCAAATTTTGAAATCAAACTTTTCTCAAAGTAAAATTCTTGAGTAATGTTGTATGAAGAAGTCTTCTAAGATGAAATTTTTGAATCTTGGTTGGAAAAAACTTTTTGAGGTAAAATTTTTGAATTTTGGTTGAGGATGTGATGTGTCTAAGATAAATTTTAGAAACTCGTTTTGGAAGATAATATTTTTCGAAAATTAGATGAGATTTTATAACCTCTTGAGGAATACTTTTGAAATGGATGAGATTTCGAAGCCTCTCACGAGGATGTTCATTTTCAAAGCCTCTCACGAGGATATTTCATTTTCAAAGCCTCTCACGAGGATGTTTACAAGCCTCTCACGAGGGTATGTCATTTTTAAAGCCTCTCATGAGGATGTTCATTTTTAATGCCTCTCACGAGGATGTTTCTAAGCCTTTTACAAGGATATTTCATTTTCCAAGCCTTTCACGAGGATGTAATTAAGCCTCTCACGAGGACATTTCATTTTCCAAGCCTCTCACGAGCATATTTCATTTTCAAAGCCTCTCACGAGGATGTTTATAAGCCTCTCACGAGGATATTTCGTATTCAGAGCTTCTCACAAGGATGTTTTTAAGTCTCTCATGAGGATGTCATTGAACCTCTCATGAGGATGCTTTCAACATCTCTCATGAGGATATTCTATTTAAAACCTATCTCAATAATATTTTTCATGCCTCTCTCTTGAGGATATTTTTGTTAAGCCTATCTCGAGGATATGTTTGCTAAGCCTGTCTCGAGAAATATTTTATGAGCCTTTCTAGAGGGTATGTTTTCAAATATTTTTTTTGTTAAGTCTCTCTCAGAGAATATTTTCTTTAAGCCTTGCTCGAGGATATTTTTTTTTGCTATAATCTCTCTTGACATTATTTGTTTTTTATCAAACCTATCTTGAGGAACATTTTTCGAGTTTGTGATTTTTAAATTTTATGCTTGATTGGGAAAAGTTCCATTTGTTTCAATTGGTTTGAGCTTAACATTTAAGATGTCTACATATTTGCACATCCCTGATTCTCAAGAAATGCACAAAGAGGGGCAGCTGTAAACACCCGTTTTTGTCCGAAATGTTTGGATCTTAAATTAATTTGTAAATCTATGTTGAACATTAATTTATTGGATCTAACACCGTTTTTAGGTTCTAAGCCCAATTACATATTGTAGGCCTTTGACCCGATTAGTTTTTTTATTTTATTGTTGCTTCCTACTTATCTTTATTTATTTATATTTTTATATTTATATTTATCTTTACCTTTTTTGTTTTTTTATTTCCTATCTTATCTTATCTTATCTTATCTTTATTTATTTATTTATCTATATTTATATTTATCATTATTTTTCTTTTTAAAAAAAGGCAGAAAAGGAATAAAAAATGAAAAAAACAGAAAATGAAATTGAAAAATCAAATTTTGAACCGAATCGAAAAAGGTCTCTTCAGACTTAGAAATCATTCAGGAAAGTGGAAATTGGATCCTAAGAAAATTAAAACACTGATAAAAATTCCTTATAAGAGTCCATTAACGGTGAACACAAGGGAGAAGGAAAACATTAAAATTTTTGTGTAAATAGCAAGTATGAAATACATTGAAATTCCTTTAAAAAAGAGAAAGGGAGAGCTATAGGCATAAATGCTATAAACACAGCAAGCACAAGACAAATCTGGAAATTTTTGGAGTGGCTCTGGCGATTTTCGATTGGATTTTTCTTAGGATTTTAAGATCAGTTTCGTTTTAGAGGATTCTCGGTTTGGAGCTTATTGGTTTTGAGAACGACATTCTAGGCCTCGAAAAACCCCTCTGGCATCACGCCTCGACGCTGGCGGTGGCATTCACGGTGGACGCGACGGGGTGTTGCCGGATTCTGGGTTTGTGAAGAACATATGAATCTGTTCTTGAGAGAAGCTAGAGAGAAGAAGATTTGGAATGAAGAGAGAGAAGGAAAATCTAAAAATAAAGTGAATAGTTGATTTTTTGGTTTTATAACCTAAACAACACGGTGTCGTTTTGAAGAAGGCTTTTTTTTTAAAAAAAATCATTATCTTTTTTAAAACATTTTAAAAAATATGAATATATGTGACGTAAATAAAATGACATAGCAAAGTCTAGATAATATAATACAACCTAAATGATATGATATAATTTAAATGGCATAGCATATTCTAAATGAAATGAAATATCCTAAGTAACATGATATATTCTAAATGAAATGAAATATCCTAAGTAACATGATATATTCTAAATGAAATGAAATATCCTAAGTAACATGATATATTCTAAATAAAATGAAATATCCTAAGTGACATAACATATTCTATATGAAATAATAACCTAAGTAACATGGTATATTCTAAATGAAATGATATGATTTAAATGACATGATATTCTAAATGAAATAAAATATCCTAAATGAAATGAAATGTCCTAAGTGACATGAAATGACATAAAACATAAAATAATGCTAATCATGAAATTTGCATGAAAATAAAATAAAAATAGTAATGCATGAACATAGTATATGCTAAATAATATGACATAAATAAACGACTAAATAAAAAGCATAGAATAGCATAAAATATTCAAAACCATATAACAAACAACATAACACCAAAAAATATAATTCAAAATAATAACAATACCATAAAAATTATCATAGCAAAAAAATCATATATTATACAACATGCATGAATATGGAAAATGAAATGCATGAAAGTGTATTTTTTCTTTTAAATAAGGAAATCTGTATATCTAAAAAGATATCCGGCTACCTTAGAAAAAGACATCAAATTAAATTTTCTAAAAAAAAAAAAAACTTTGTGATTGTTTGAAAACAATTTTGAAAATTTTGGATAATAAAATCTCTTAGCCGAATCCCTTTTAAAGATGGCTCTAATTTCCTAAGTTTAAAATCTAGGACTTGACCATCCTTAACCCGAGGTTTATAAAATCATTTTTAAAGTTTAAAATAGTTTAAAAACCAAGCTAGGACAATAGCTAAAGTTCCTAACCAACCTCTCTATATGCCTTAGCCAAATTCAACAATTGTTTTTCTTTTGAATTCAATTCTGCCTCTACTGTCTAGTTTTAAATCAATATTTGTTTACCTATTTTTAAAAATTAAAAAAAAAATCTAAAAAAAAAATTACTGGAAACTCATAACATGTAAAGTACACGATAAAAAATTGGCTTAATTTTCTGATTAAAGATGACTTCCCAAAAAAATCGAGAAAGTCCGAGTACTGGGTGAAAAACTGTTTAGCGAAAACACATTTTTTTGCCTTTGATAAAATCGTTTAAAAATCAAAGTAAAAATGTTGGAGACTCTCCTAAGGACCTACAAACAGTAGCTAATACTTCTAAAAAGTTAGACAAAAATTTGCTAAGTAAAAAAAATCACAAAGGTAGAATAATAAATTGGACAACTCCTTAATTTTCCACAAATATGCTCAAGTGAGCATGACTTTGAGCCATTGATTAGCCTAAGTCATAAATCATGTGGCATGACATGATATGCATGAACATACATCCAATTGAATGCATGAAATGCATGATTTAAAACCTAAATGATGTGGGAAATGCATGGCAATTTAAAAAAACCTAATGCCTAGCATGAATTTGCATGGCAATAAATGTATGAGATCCATAATAATGCAAATGAGACTTAGACCTAAAATGACATGAAATGCATGGCAATACAAAGTGACCTAAGACCTAAATAGCATAGCAATGCATAGCAATACCAATGTGATTCTAGACCTAATATGCATGGGAATATGCATGGCAATATTAAGATGGCCTAGACCTAAAATGTCATGAGAATGTATGAAAATGTCATGAACATATAATGACCAATAAACCTAATAGTAATGCATGAACAAAAAACAACTAATATACAATCTCATGGCATAGTAATGCAAAGCAATGGTACCTAAACAAAATGCAAATGCACACACAACGAAGAAGCATATGCAAAGGCCGAATGGCCACTAAATGACCTAATGCAATCCTATCTAGCCAATAACACAAACACATGGCAAACCAAATCAAAATACACAATGTTATGGCATGAAATGCTAACCTATCAACTAAACAAATTGAAAATGCATCCACAAAGAAAAAGGGGTCATGTTGGCCGCATGGTCCTCAAAAAAATGCATCCACAAACATAAACACATGGTAGCAAACATGATAATAATGAAAATATAGTGACTAATATAACTCATGAACATATCAATGACAATATAACAAACAAATGGCATGGTCTAAATATGTAAAGATAAATGGAAGCATACTAAGCAAGTTAACACACACAAAAAATGCAAACATGGTAATTTCTACATGTCATGGCCGAATGGTCTTATAGACTTAGCATGGTATTTCCACAAACATAGAGCATGGTATATTGCTAAACTACCACAATCAAGCTAACCTACCACAAATGAAGCTAATCTAACACAAGTAAGCTAACCTATGACAACAAAACTCATGAACAAAATCCAAAAGAAAATCATCTAAAAACAAGAAAACCATTCGGCCATTATAAAACAAGGATGAAAACTTGTTTTTTTTCTTCCTTTAAAAAAAAAGTAGCTCTTTAGAAACAAGTTTATTTCATTAAAAGGAAAAAAATATCAATCAAAAAAAGCAAAATCATGTCAACAAAATATGAAAAAACCATGAAAGAACATAGTTACCTTGCTCTAGCTTTCCAAATCAAGAAGAAATCAAGCCAAAACCTTTTTTTTCCTTCTCCTTTTTTCTCTTCTCTTTTTCCTTTCTTTTTTCTTTCCTTTTCTCCCTAGCTACTGCCTCTTTTTTCGGCCTCTAAAACTTGTCAAAAAACTGCTCAGCCCCCCTCTAAAGCTTTGGCCGAATGGCCCCCTTCTAGAAGCAAGGTGGTTATTTTTTTCATCCAATGGCTATCACTTCAAGATGATTTCTATGTAACATTTTCACCATTAGATTAGAATAATCAGCCTCTAAATATATGATTTCATGGAGATGATGTGATAAATAGGATCATAAATATGACATCATCCCTCTCCAACCATTGGTCCATGTGTTGCAAATTCAAAGGCTTGATCACAAAAATAACTATCTTCCTCTTCTCTCTTGGCCCTTAGATAAAATGGCTCAGAAAAATTAATCTCCATCATGGGCTTGGCTGATTGCCCTCTTAAAATCCAGCCTAATTCCATTGCAAGAAAAGCCCTTTTATGTTTCTTCGGTAAAATGACCTTTTTGACCCCCGAATCTAAATAAATATAAAACGGACTCCAAATTCAAATTTTCTTTTTTCAATACTTTTGAAATAATAAAAAATTGAATTTTGGAAGTTTTCAAAATTTTTCGAGCCCATTTGCTATTTTTTTTTATTTTTTCTTCCAAAATTGCCTTTTTGTGCACCCGAACTTTCACAATTTTTAAACGAGCTTTGAATCCATATTTTTCTTAACCAATCTCTTGAAAATAATTTAAAAGTGTGATCTGAAAGTTTTCATAATTTTTGGAACTCATTTGCTATTTTTTCGGGATTTATCTGCTTGAATTTTTGCATAGTGGGCCTGGGATTTGGCCATTTTGCAAACGAACTCCGAATCCAGATTTTCTTTCGCCAATATCTCCGAAATGATTTAAGAATGAGATCTGCAAATTTTGGTAATTTTTGGAGCTCATTTTCTATTTTTCCCAAAATTTCCAATTTTGCCCTTTTACCTTTGAAGCCCGATTTTACTCAGAACAAGTCCGATTTTCAGATTTTCTTTTTCTGGGCCTTTTTCATATAATGAATTGGAGTTGGTCCAAAAATTCCCAATTTTTACGATCAAATTCTCCTTTGATTTGATTTTTCTTTTTTTTTACTATCGGGAATTTTCTCGTTTTTTCGTTTTTCCTCCAATCGGCTCTTTTCTCGGAATTTCTTCAAACTGAGCCTTGGGATATCCTTGTTTAATCACTCCTCATCAATTTGGGGCTTTAGTTTTACCGAATCGGGTCATTTATGTAATTTTTCTCAATTTCACCAAAATCCACTCAAAACCCTAATTCTCAGTTTTCTTCCGAATTGACTTTACCTTCAATTTTTCTTCCAAATAGCTTCTCCATTACCTGTAGTCAGTGCTTATATTTCATTTGGAACCTTCAATTCCGACCAATTTGATCGTTTAAGAATTTTTTCGCAAATTTCTCAAACTAGGGTTTCCTTTCTACTGAATCTCCGTAACTCAACTTCCGAACTCCATACTTTCAATATAGACCTCAGATTATCAAAATTCTTTCACCGTTTTTCAATTAAACTTCAAATCTTGATTTTGAAAGTGGGTTGACTTTTTTAGTAGTTGACTTTTTCGGGATTGACTCTTTCAAGTTTGACTTTTTATGCCTGACTTCTTAGACTAAGTCTCGGAGTACCACATGCAGGATGAGAAAAGCTTTTTTTTTTCATTTTGAAACATCACTTTAGGAAGAAAACATACCTAATTTAGTAGTTCGGACAAAATTAGGTGTTTACAACTTGCATTATCATGCATCTTATGCATATTAGGTCTAGGAAGCATTTATTGTCATGCAAACTCATGCTAGGCATTAGGTCATTTTGGATTGCCATGCATTTTCTATGTCATTTAGGTCTTTAGATCATGCATTTCATACATCAAATTTGTTGTTTGTTCATGCATCTCATACCATACCACTTGATTTTTGACTTAGGCCAATCAATGGCTCAAAGTCAAGCTCACATGAGCATACTTGTGGAAAATTAAGGAGTTATCAAGTCAATTTTTCTACCTTTGTGATTTTTTTTACTTAGGCAAATCTTGTCCAATTTTTTAGAAATTTTAGCTACTCTTTGTAGGTTCATAAAAGAGCCTCCAATATTTTTACTTTGATTTTTGAATAATTTTATCAATGGCTTAAAAATGTGTTTTGGCAAAACAGTTTTTCACCCAGTGTTCTGACTTTCACGATTTTTCTAGGAAGTTATCCTTAGTCAAAAAATTAAGCCAATTTTTTCCCATATAGTTTTACATGTTATGAGTCTCCCATATTTTTTTTTTAGATTTTTTTGAAATTTTAAAAATAAGTTAAAAAATCACGCTTTAAAACTGGACAGTAGAGTTAGATTTGAATTCAAGGGAAAAATAATTTTCTGTTTTGACTAAGGCATTTAGAGGGGGCTGATTAAGAACCTTAGCTACTGTCTTAGGTTGATTTCAAAGCCATTTTAATCTTTAAAATGATTTTATAAAGCTCGGGTCAAGGATGGTCAAGTCCGGGTTTTCAAACTTAGGAAAATAGAGCCATTTTCAATAAAGGAATTCGGCCATGAATTATTTTTCATCCAAGATTTTCAAAATTGTTTTCAACCAATCACAAAGTATTTTTTTATTTTAGAAAATTTAATTTGATGTATTTTCCTAAGGTAGTCAGATATCATTTTAGGTATACAAATTTCCTTATTTAAAGGAAAAAATATACTTTCATGCATTGTACTTTCCATGTCCATGCATATTATATGATATATGATTTTTGCTATGAATATTTCTATGATATTGTTATTATTTTGATTTATATTTTATGGTGTTATATTGTTTTATATGGTTTTGAATATTTCATGTTATCCTATGTTTTTATTTAGTCATTTATTTTTATCACATCATTTAGCATTTACTATGTTCATACATTATTACTTTTATTTTCATGACAATATTATTTTATATTTCATATCATTTCATGTCATATAGGTTATTCATTTCCTTTAGAATATATTATGTCACTTATGTTATTCATTTCATTTAGAATATTTTATGACACCTAGGTTATTCATTTCATTTAAAATATATTATGTTGCATAGGTTATTCATTCCATTTAGTATATATTATGTCACTTAGGTTATTCATTTCATTTAGAATATATTATGTCACTTAGGTTATTCATTTCATTTAGAATATATTATGTCACTTAGGTTATTCATTTCATTTAGAATATGCTATGTCACTTAGGTTATATCATTTCATTTAGAATATATTATGACACTTAGGTTATATCATTTCATTTAGATTATTTCATGTCATTTAGATTATACTATGTCACACATATTCATATATATATATATATATATATATATATATATTAAATGTTTTGAAAAGATAATGGTTTTAAATAAAATAAAGTTATTAACCGAGTTAAAATAATACATGTGTTTTCTTCCGGGTTGCCGGGGAGGATATCATCAATTATCATTAATAACGGAATATCTTTCTTAAAACGAGAATGATTTGGAAAATTTTCTAAATAAATAAAAATTTCTATATTTTGCTGAATTTTCGGGGAATGTAGAAAAATTTTGAATTAATCAATTTCGAATCATTTTTAATAAAAATGAAATTATTTTTATTTAAATTGGGAATTAATTTGAAATGCCAAATTTAAAACCGAATTTTTTACCGAGACTTAAGATAACACCCGATTAATAAGGTACTGTTTTATACGGGCGTTGTGGGGGTGCTAATCCTTCCCCACACGTAACCGAGTCCCGAACCCACTTTTTTGATTTTTCTGGTTTAAAACACGACCTTGAAATTGGTTTTAAAAATGTTTTAATTAATTTTAAAATGTTTTACAAAATCGGTTTTAATAGGTGGTCGATCACACCTAGCCAAAAAAGATTGGTGGCGACTCCATGTTCTTTTTTTGAGGTTGTTTTCAAACCCTCATTTTATTTTAAAAGGAATTAAGTCGTCTTTTCCTCTGTTTTCCAATGTCACGCTTAACTAATATAAAGTCTCGCAATGAGACTTGTTATTTTTTAGGTTGCGACAGCTTGGCGACTCCACTGGGAATATTAGAGAGTCAGGCCTAGAATTAGTCGTGTGTTATCAGAGTCTCGGTTTTTGTTGGTTTATTCGGTATTTAATTTTAATTCCCATATTTGTTTAAAATAAAGGAGAATTTTGAAAATAATAAAATGTTTTAAATATGTTCATATTCATTCACATGCATTTTATTATTGTTTTCTAGTTATTTAATGTTGTATATTACTATTGCATTCTTGTTGGTTAAAATTTGATTACTCTTAACATGCATTGATTTGTTTATATAAATCATGTTGACATCGGGTTGCATTCATGGCATATATATTCATCATGATATGCTCATGCATTAATTTGTCATATTAACATCAGGATGCATTCATGACACACATGGTCGGCATGATTTTCTTTTTATATACTCTGTGTCAATCATTAATTGTTTACATGCATCATAATTGACATTGTGTTGCATTCATAGTATATAGGATCATTCATTGGAAAATACACTGAAATATACATGGTCATTCATTGCATATATCCATGCGTTGATTTGTTTATTCTTTGCTTACAACATGTTGGCATCGTGATTGCATTTATTACATATATGGTCAACATGTTTCCACTGTAAATGTCCATACATCATATTGTTTAGGCTTCATGTGCATCAAATTGCATTCATAGCTCCTTCATCATGATACGCATTTGAAGGGATTAAATGGAAGTTGGCTTGGTTTAAGGAGTCTTTGAAAGAATTTCCATTTCAAATCAGAGGTATAAGAAGTACTGAGTACCTTTTCAATAACAGGCTAGAGCTATGGAGAATGAACAAGTTGCCCGAATAGAAAGAATGGAAAGGGCACAAGAAGAATTGCTAGAAAAGTTGACAAAATCTAAAGCAGAATCTAGAGATCAGATGACTAAATTGATGAAGCTGATATCCGTGTAATCAAGGGAAAAGGGATACACTGAAAACTTTGCCGCCAGAGAAGGGTTAGAGGCACAAAAGGGTCAGAGTGAGGTCATGGTGTTGGATGGCTAGAACACAGTTAACCCCAGCAACACCCTGAACTTAGACGACCCAGCTGAACAAGAAAAGTTGAAAATGGTTGAGTCAAATATGGTTGATTTGACAGATTCCCGAGAGAAATATCAGTTGTTAGATGAAAGGCTCCAGGCAGTAGAAAATACAGATGTATTCGGGAATGTGGATGCGAAAGAACGATGCTTGGTCCTCGATTTAGTCATTACTCCTAAATTCAAGGTCCCTGACTTTGTGAAATATGACAGGATGACTGATCCGTCAGCCCACATCACTATGTTCTGTCGAAAGATGATGAGTCATATAGATAATGATAAGCTTTTGATCCACTGTTTTCAAGATAGCTTCAACGGGTCTGCAATTAGGTGGTATAGTTAGTTGAGTATGGATCATATTCACTTTTGGAATGACTTGGCCAGGGTTTTTCTAAACCAGTACAAGCATATGATCGATATGGTGCCTGACCGTCTCACCTTGCAAAATATGGAGAAAAAGGTCACTGAGAGCTTCAAAGAGTATGCTCAGAGGTGGAGGAACATGTCCACTCAAGTACAACAGCCCCTGACTCAGAAGGAAACCAGTGTCCTTTTTGTGAATACATTGCAGGCCCCGTACTATGATAGACTTGTCGGCAACACCACAAAGAATTCTTCGGACATGGTAATCTTTGGGGAAATGATTGAAAATGCTATCAAGGTTGGGAAACTCGAAGGAGGTAAAACATTTAATACAAAGAGAAATAGGACGCCCAAAAAGAAAGAGGAAGATGTCCAAGCTATGGGAGACTTTGCCCCGTATATTCCGGCTACTTCATACCAACCACCCTATCCTTCTATGAACTATGTATCCCTGGGTTCATACTTATACCCGATGTCCTCTCAGAATCCAGTAAATTTTCAACCTTTTGTCAGCCAGAGAAAACGAAGAATATCCGGAAAAGAGATCAGCTTGAGCCACTCCCTATGTCTTACTCTGAACTATTGCCCCAGCTAGTCGAAGAGCAACACCTCACTAAAGTTCCAGTGGAGCCTATCCAGCCCCCATATCCGAGCTGGTATGGAAAGAATGCATATTGTGATTATCATTATGGGATTCGGGGACATTCCACAGAAAATTGCTTATGTCTGAAACGGAAGGTTCAAGCACTCATCAATAAAGGACAGTTAGATGTGGGGAAGAAACAAAGGTCAGACAACGTGGAGAGTCTATTGAATGGGAATGATGAGACCATTGTGGATTTCATAATGGAGGAAGAATATGGAAAGGTCGAAAAGAACTACCGAGTAATAGCCAGTTTGAATTAAGGAGAACATGTCAAGGGGGAGTTTTTTATGCATGTAGTTTCATACCTCATGATGAGAACACTTGTCTTATGTTAACATCCGTATGAAATAAATGAATTTTGAATGTTTTTATGGTTGTTGTGTTTTAACAATAATTTGAATGTGCAAAAACAAACATTAAGGAAGTTCTAATAGTGGATAATCTCGAGAATATTGATGATCATTGTTAGAAATGACCCAATACCTTCCCTCTTTTGGGGATTCCATATTTCTAAATCCCTGACACTAAGACCACTTGGAAAACCTAATGCTTCAAAAAATATGAATGATTAAACTTCATAAACCATTGTCATTGCAGAATAAGCAAAGATGTAAATCCTAGTCTAGGCTATGAACAAAGAAACGAACTTTTTGAAATTTTTTCAAATTCCTTGAAATTCAAACAAATGAGACATTCTTTCAAGAATCTAGATTTTGGTAATTCGATGTGTGTCAAGATTGTGCTAAAACTATTCATGACCTTTTCCAATGACCATAAAACATCAATTGCCTAAACATCACTTCATGATTGATACCTCGGGGCACAATGACCAAACCAGATTATCCCTGTCCTAGAGAAAACCAGTTTTTGGGTAATATTTTCCTTGGCACTTCAAACAAACCCAAGATTGAAACTCAGCATTTTTAGTGTAAACCTAGACTTGCGATGTTTCTCGCAATGATACAAATCCCCATGGTTAATCAAATTGGGGCATCATATGTGGAAATGATGGATACATGATAAAAAAGGATAGAACTAGCGCATGAATCAGTGGGGCATGCGACAAAAAAAAGAAAGCAAAAAAGTAAAAAGAAGAAAAATTGTGATATCATACATATCAGAATTCGGATGATTGCAAAATGCAAACTAAAATTTTGATTATCTATTTCGCCTGGGGATTGCTTTTCAATGAGAATATTCGTTCTTGATATGATAAATGACCATATTTTATATCCCTCTCACAAAGAGAAAATTATCCATAGTCACCCCTTTTGAGCTTAAGGAATTTTTTTTCTTTAAACCCTTATCAAGGATCACCCTCTACACTGGGGGGCAAATGCGAGAAAAGATCTTCTCAAAGATCACAGAAAAATGAGTCCTAGATCAAAGACAGATACAATGCAAATTGAGCTCCGAATAAATATGGGCTCACTCTATCGAAGTAAAGAAAAAGGAAAAGATGGCGAAATGGAAGCCAGGAACAAAACAGAACAAAAGAAAAAGTGTGAAAAAGTATGGCAAATGAAAGCCATGAACAAAGAAGAAAAGGAGAAAAAGTCAAAAAATGAAAGAAAAATCCAAAAGGGACAAATGCTTCAAAAGCGAATCCTCCTCAAGAAATGATCATTGATCTGATTACCCTCAAACACATATTTTGGGCCTATTTATCCTTTCTTTTTGAACCCTGAACCATGGCCTACATTACGAGCTTTAAAAGTCTATTTTGATCAAGCATGAATATGTAACTTGAAGGGTTTTTCCTCAGATTTTATCCCATCTCATCGAATTATCATTTCACTAAGGAAGAATTTAGAATTCTCAAGTGCATGGTAAAACAATAAAAAAAAAGAGAAAAAAATGGAAAAAATGGGACTCTAGTGCGAAAACCCAAAAATGGGAGGTCTAGAGTGAAATGGAAATTTTTGATGCCATCTATGATGATACCAATACCACAAAGAAGAAGGTAACAAAAGAAGTGGTCATTGAGGAACATTTAGGAATTCATAAACCTCCCAATTGTCAGCTTTCATTCGGAGGATTGTCTTCAAAAATTGAAACTTTTTTCTCCAAAATGAACTTTCCAGTTTAAACATCCTGGCCAATCTTGACTCTTGTCAAAATTCCTTGATATGGAAACTAAAAGAATGTTGATAGTTCTCAATGAATTCATGATTTATAAAACATGTTCCATTTGTGAGCTTACAAGGGGCATACATTTTTGTTATGAAGTTTTCCTGGAAAAACCAGAATCTTGTTATACCAAGCCTTGTCAATTCAAGTTGGAAAACCCAATTGACATTCAGAAAATATCTAACAGTGATTATCAGTCTTCAGAAGTTTTCATTAGATGAGCAAATCTTTTTTTTTTCAGAATGGGAAAACAAGTAAAAATATTTTTAAAATAACCATTTTTGATGTTGACATGAGACAAAGAATTTTCTAACCCAAAGGTATGGAACTACTAGGGTTAACCTTGACTTCCAAATATGAGAATAAGAAATTGAACTCGACAAGCAGATTTCTGTCAATAAGAGTTTGAAAACTATTGGGGCAAAGAGAATAGCCGAAGATTGAAAAATAAATTGAAGATATACTTTGATTTGAAGAGCAAAAATGAATTAGAGAGGCTGAGCCAAAGTCTAGAAAAAATCGATAAGGGGCATTTGCATTGCTCATGAGCATTCATCTCTTTATTGAGCTTTACATCTTCATCTGCATCAAGAAGCATTTGCATCAATCCAAGACATTTGCATTTGCACCATGAAGCATTTGCATCTTATTCTGTATCATTCAAAGAAGTATTTGCGTCAGTCCAAGACATTTGCATTTACACCATGAAGCATTTGCATCCTCTCTCAAATCCTCCAGGTTAATTTCCAGGTCATTTCAATTTTTGGTTTCATCTAGATCTTTTTCAATTTTCTGGTTTCACCCATGCCTTTTTATTCTCTGGTTTCATCCAGATCTTTTTCAATTTTCTGGTTTCACCCATGCCTTTTTAATCTCTGGTTTCATCCAGATCTTTTTCAATTTTTTGGTTTCACCCCTGCCTTTTTATTCTCTGGTTTCATCCAGATCTTTTTCAATTTTTTGGTTTCAACCATGCCTTTTTAATCTCTGGTTTCATCTAGACCTTTTTCAATTTTCTAGTTTTACACATGCCTTTTTTTTTCTCTGGTTTCATCCAGATCTTTTTTAATTTTCTGGTTTCACCCATGCGTTTTTAATCTCTACTTTCATCTAGGTCTTTTTCAATATTTTGGTTTCATCCATGCCTTTTTAATCTCTGCTTTCATCCAAGTCTTTTTCAATTTTTTGGTTTCACCCATGCCTTTTTATTCTCTGGTTTCATCCAGACCTTTTTCAATTTTCTGGTTTCACCCATGCTTTTTTAATCTCTGGTTTCATCCAGATCTTTTTTAATTTTCTGGTTTACCTATGCCTTTTTAATCTCTGGTTTCATCCAGGTCTTTTTCAATATTTTGGTTTCATCCATGCCTTTTTAATCTCTGCTTTCATCCATGTCGTTTTCAATTTTCTGTTTTCACCCATGCCTTTTTAATCTCTGGTTTCATCCAGATCTTTTTCAATTTTTTGGTTTCACCCATGCCTTTTTAACCTATGGTTTCATCCAGATCTTTTTCAATTTTTTGGTTTCCCCCATGCCTTTTTAATCTCTGGTTTCATCCAGATCTTTTTCAATTTTTTGGTTTCACCCATGCCTTTATAATCTCTGGTTTCATCCAAGTCTTTTTCAATTTTCTATTTTCACCCATGCTTTTTTAATCTCTGGTTTCATCCAGATCTTTTTCAATTTTCTGGTTTCACCCATGCCTTTTTAATCTCTGGTTTCATCTAGATCTTTTTCAATTTTTTGGTTTCACCCAAGACTTTTGAATTTTCTGGTTTCATCCAGATCTTTTTTAATTTTCTGGTTTCACCCATGCCTTTTAATCTGTGGTTCATCCAGATCTTTTTCAATTTTCTGGTTTCACCCATGCCTTTTTAATCTTTGGTTTCATCCAGATCTTTTTCAATTTTCTGGTTTCACCCATGCCTTTTTAATCTCTGGTTTCATCCAGATCTTTTTCAATTTTCTGGTTTCACCCATGCCTTTTTGTTCTCTGGTTTCATCTAGATCTTTTTCAATTTTCTGGTTTCACCCACGCCTTTTTAATCTCTGGTTTCATCCAGATCTTTTTCAATTTTCTGGTTTCATCCATGCCTTTTTAATCTTTGGTTTCATCCAGATCTTTTTCAATTTTTTGGTTTCACCCATGCCTTTTTAATTTCTCGTTTCATCTAGATCTTTTCCAATTTTCTTGTTTCACCCATGTCTTTTCATCTCTGGTTTCATCCGGATCTTTTTCAATTTTCTGGTTTCACCCATGCCTTTTTAATCTCTGGTTTCATCCAGATCTTTTTCAATTTTCTTGTTTCACCCATGCCTTTTTAATCTCTGGTTTCATCCAGTAATGTTAGCACAAGACAGGATAAGACCCCGAGACATCGTCGAGATCTTTTCTTCTCTTACAAATCGAACCCGTTTCCTTAAGACAAGTCGAGCCTTGATTAGTCAGGGAACTCAATTTAAAGACAGAATCTTCAATTTACAGCTTTTTCAACAAAAAAAAATGAATGATAAAGTGATAAAAAGATAAATTGGAAAAAATGAAAACCCATTTTCCTTTCTTTCACATGTGATTTCACTAACCGAACAAAATTAGTGTTTGTTTATCTTTGCCTATTTCCTGATTCTCAGCAATAGCCAAAGAAGGGCAGCTGTAGACACCTAATTTTGTTCGGACCACTAAATATGGTATTTTTCTTCCTAAAATGATGTTTTAGAATGCAGAAAGGCTCTTCTCACCTTGAAGGTGACACTCCGAGACTTAGTTTAAGAAGGCAAGCATAAAAAATCAATCTTGAAAATGTCAACCCCAGAAAAGTCAATTCCGAGAAGTCAACCACTGAAACGTCAACCCATTTCAAAATCAAGATTCAAAGTTCAATTGAACAATGGTGAAAGAATTTTGATTATCCGAGGTGTACAATGAAAGATATAGAGTTCGGAAGTTGGGTTAAGGAGATTTAGTAGAAAGGAAACCCAAGTTCAGAAAATTTGGGGAAAATTGCTCAAACGATCAAATTGGAGGTTCCGAATGGAAGATAAGTAATGAATACGGGTAATAGAGAAGCTATTTGGAGGCAAAACTGAAGGAAATGTCAATTTGGAAAAAAAAACCGAGAATTAGGGTTTTTATTGGATTTTGGTGAAATTGGGGAAATTTTCATAAATAGCCTGATTCGATAAAACTAAAGCCCCTAATTGATGAGGAGTGAGTAAAAAAGGATAGCCCAAGGCTCAGTTTGAAGTAATTCCGAGAAAGAGCCGATTGGAGGAAAAACGAAAAAACGAGGAAATTCCCGATAATGACAAAAGGAAAAATCAAATCGAAGGGGAATTTGATCATAAAAATTGGGTGTTTTTGGACCAACTCCAATTCAATATATGACAAAGGCATAGAAAAAGAAAATTTGAAAATCAGACTTATTTTGAGTAAAACTGGGCTTCGAAGGTAAAAGGGCAAACTTGGAAAATTCGGGAAAAATAGCAAATGCACTCCAAAAATTGCCAAAACTTTCAAATCTCAATCTTAAATCATTTGGAAGAGATTAGCGAAAAAAAATCAGAATTCCGAGTTAGTTTGCAAAATGGAAAATTTCAGGCCTACTAAGTTGAAATTCCAGAAGATAAATCCCGAAAAAATAGCAAATGAGCTTCAAAAATTATGAAAACTTCCAGATCTCACTTTTAAATTATTTGGAAGATATTGGTGAAAGAAAATCCGGATTCGGAGTTCGTTTGCTAAGTGAAAAATTCCAGGCCCACTAAGTTGAAATTCAAGCAGATAAATCCCGAAAAAATAGCAAATGAGCTCCAAAAATTATGAAAAATTCCAGATCTCACTTTTAAATTATTTGGAAGAGATTGTTGAAGAAAAATCTAGATTCGGAGCTCGTTTAAAAAATGGTAAAAGTTGGGGTGCATTAAGAGGCAATTTTGGAAGAAAAATCCGAAAAAATAGCAAATGGGCTTGAAAAATTATGAAAACTTCCAGAATTCAATATTTTATTATTTAGGAAGCTTTGAAAAAATAAAATTTTGATTTGGAGTGCGTTTGCTATTTAATTAGGTTCGAGGGCCAAAAACGTAATTTTATCGAAGAAATCGAAGAAGGCATTTCTTGCAATGGAGATTGGGCTGGATTTTAAAAGGTCAATCAGCCAAGCCCATGTTGGAGATTGATTTTGCTGAGCCATTGCATCCAAGGGCCAAGAGTGGATAGGAAGGTAGTTATTTTTTTTTATCAAGCCTTTGAAATTGTGACATATGGATCAATGCATGAAGAGGGATGATGTCATATTTATGACATCATATTCATGACATCATATTAGTTAGGGGCTGATTAGATCTAAGGGTGGGAATTTTACATAGAAAGCATCTTGGATTAAAAGCCATTGGATCAAAATTGGTTAAAAAAATGACAACTTTCCTACACTCTTTACTACCATTCGGCCAAGGCTAATTAGAGGGGGTGATTTCAGATTTTTTGAGGGGTTTTGGTGGCTGATTGAAGGCAGTAGATACGGAGAAAAGAATAGAAAAAAGAAAAGAAAAGAGAAAAAAAAAAGAGAAAAAAGAAAAGGTTTTGCTTACTACTTCTTGATTTGGAAAGCTAGAGCAAGGTATCTTTCATGGTTTTCGCATACTTTGTTGACATGATTTTGCTATTTTGATTGTTAGTTTATTCTCTTTTATGAAATAAACTTGTTTTTTAAAATAAGTTCTAAGGAGCTTCTACTTTGTTTTTAAATAAATAATAAAAAAAAAAAAATTTCCTCCCTTTTTAACATGTTGGCCGAATGGTGTCTCTTTTCTTAGATGATTTTATTTTTGATTTTGTTCATGAGATTCGTCGTGATAGGTTAGCTTACTTGTGTTAGATTAGCTTGATTGTGGTAGGTTAGCTTGATTGTGGTAGTTTAGCTATACACCATGCTATGTGTTTGTGGAAATACCATGCCAGGTTCATGATATCATTCGGCCATGATGAGTTTGCCTTACCATGCTTGCATTTTTTACTTTTACTTGTTTAATATGCTTCTATTTATGATCATGTATTTAGACCATGCCATGTGTTTGTTATATTGACATTGCTATGTTCATGAGTTATGTTAGTCACCATGTTTGCATTATTATCATGTTTGATAGTTTATGATGCTTCCATGTGTTTGTGTTATTGTCTAGCTAGGATTTCACTATGATTGTTTAGTGACCATTCGGCCAACATGTTCTTTTTTACTTTGAGTGTGCATTTTTATCTTGTTTAGTTAATAGGTTTGCATTTCCATGTCATAATAGTGTGGATTTTGATTTAGTTTGCCTTGCGTTTGTATTAATGCCTTGTTACATTCCTTACATAGAATTAGTGGCCATTCGGCTTCTACATGTTTTCCTTACCTTGTGTGTGCATTTCATTTTTGTTTAGGTACCATGATTTGCATTATTATGCCATGAGATTGTATTGGTTGTGCCATGTTCATGCATTAGTATTAGGTTTATTTGGTTATTATATGTTCATGTAATTTTCATGCATTCTAATGACATTTTAGGTCTAGGCCATCTTTGTATTGTCATGCATATTCCACTGCATATTAGGTCTTAAGATCATATTAGTATTGCCATGCATTTCTATGCTATTTAGGTCTTATGTCACATTGGTATTGCCATGCATTTTTATGTCCATTAAGTCTAGGTCACATATGCATTATCATGCATCTCATGCATATTAGGTCTAGGAAGCATTTATTGCCATGCAAACTCATGCTAGGCATTAGGTCATTTTGGATTGCCATGCATTTTCTATGTCATTTAGGTCTTTAGATCATGCATTTCATACATCAAATTTGTTGTTTGTTCATGCGTCTCATGCCATACCACTTGATTTTTTTACTTAGGCCTATTAATGGCTCAAAGTCAAGCTCACATGAGCATACTTGTGAAAAATTAAGGAGTTGTCAAGTTGATTTTTCTACTTTTGTAATTTTTTTTACTTAGGCAAATCTTGTCCAATTTTTTATAAATTTTAGCTACTATTTTTAGGTTCATATAAGAGCCTCCAATATTTTTACTTTGATTTTTGAATGATTTTATCAATGGCTTAAAAATGTGTTTTGGCAAAACAGTTTTTCACCCAGTGTTCTGACTTTCACGATTTTTCTAGGAAGTTATCCTTAGTAAAAAAATTAAGCCAATTTTTTTCCATATAGTTTTACATGTTCTGAGTCTCCCATATTTTTTGTTTTATATTTTTTTGAAATTTTAAAAATAGGTTAAAAAATCACACTTTAAAACTGGACAGTAGAGTCAGATTTGAATTCAAGGGAAAAATAATTTTCTGTTTTCGCTAAAGCATTTAGAGGGGGCTGATTAGGAACCTTATCTACTGTCTTAGGTTGATTTCAAAGCCATTTTAATCTTTAAAAATGATTTTATAAAGCTCGGATCAAGGGTGGTCAAGTCCGGGTTTTCAAACTTAGGAAAATAGAGCCATTTTCAAAAAGGGAATTTGGCCATGAATTATTTTTCATCCAAGATTTTCACCAATTATAAAGTATTTTTTGATTTTAGAAAATTTAATTTGATGTCTTTTTCTAAGGTAGTCAGATATCTTTTTAGGTATACGAATTTCCTTATTTAAAGGAAAAAATATACTTTCATGCATTGCATTTTCCATGTCCATGCATATTATATGATATATGTTTTTTGCTATGAATATTTCTAGGATATTGTTATTATTTTGATTTATATTTTATGGTGTTATATTGTTTTATATGGTTTTGAATATTCCATGTGATGCACCCAAAAGAGTGTATCTTATTTAACCTTGCACTAAAAAAGATCAATTGTAAGTATAGTAGTTAGCAAGGGTCGAGTCCTCAGGGATTGGGTTTTAGTTTATAAGTTAATAGTTTATAACTTACGTTCAAAGAAAACAATAAAAGAAAAGGGGTTTTTGAAGCCAGATTTAAACTAAAGTAAATAATAAGAATAAGATGCAAGGCGGTATAACCAGCCAATAAAGATATATATACTAAATTAGGCGGTATAACCAGCCAATAAAAATATATATACTAAATTAGGCGGTATAACCAGCCAATAAAAATATATATACTAAATTAGGCGGTATAACCAGCCAATAAAAATAAAACAAAGTTAATATACAAATTAGGCGGTATAACCAGCCAATAAAAATAAATATAAAAAATAAGCAAACTAAAAGTAAGAAAACAAGTAAGTAAGAAGAATCAAATATGAAAAATATGGTTAAGGTTTCATTCTCCACCACTAGACATCATTAAGAATCAATTTCAGATCTATCAATATCAACCAACTATCAAAGTTAACAACCGTAGATAACAACAAGCTCTGTTACCCCAATCTTTCCTTAGTTTGTCGTTAAATAGAACAAGCTCTCTATTTAATCTCTAACCATTAAACAACCTAGAATAAGCTCTCTAAATTCAATTTAATGGCAGCTTTATGATGAGAAAGATAGGTTGATCTAAGCAACAAACACATAAGCTCGGATTGTTCAACTTAGGTTATGTTCCACTTTGCAATTATTGAAAACTTGACCATAATCATTAATCACAAATTGCCACTTATGAATAGGAAATCAAGACAATTACACGGATCAAGACTCCTAAACTAGCAATAGATAATTATCAAGATCTATCTAGTTGTACACCTAAATAAATCAAGACAACATCATGAACAATTCTTGTAGAAGAACATAAGCAACTTTGATAGAAAATTAATGATAGATAGAATCTGAAAATCAATTATAAAACATGTCTAGGGCTTTGAAATCACCCTTAACCAAATAGAAGTTTAGCCTAGCATAGGCATTATAAACATAAAATTAAATAGAATCTAAGAAGAAAATAAAAGAAAGAAAGAAGAAGAAGAAGAATATTAATTATCCAACCTCTTGCTCTTTCTAAAGAAAAAGAAAACTAGAGAAAAGAAAGAAGAAGAAAACTTAGAGAATTTTATTACAATGGCTAATATCCTACCAATGTACAATATGATCCCTTACAATCATCCAAGGCCCTCTATTTATACACATTTTGGAGGGCTAAATGACAAGAGACAAGCTTTACAAATTTCAAAGGTAGGTATAATAGGTGGGTGCATTTTCTAACAATTTTCGTCATGTATGACGATTTTGATCAGCCAACTTGATGGTCGATTTTGTCAATTTTGGAGGCCTTATCTGATCACATGGTCTTCTAGACAAATGTTACCCTATCAGTTACTGATCCATAGCCGTTGGAATCAGCTCATGTGCTGATGTGGATAAGAAGATATGGGCATAATACGAAAACAGGTCAGCACAGACGTCATTGCACATCAGCCAACTTGATGGTCGATTTCGCTAGGGAAAACGACTCTGTTTCAAGAAGTGTAAAACATGAAAAAGATATATATGCCTCTTAGCTTTGCATGGCTACAAATTTCAGCCTTATTGCTTCAGTGAAACTCGAGATATAGCTGATATGGTAAAAGGTGTTGAGACTGGAACTGAACTGGATTTACCCTTAATTCTAGTAATCTGAAATCACTCAAAGAAACTTGTGAAAAACACCAAAATACATAAAAATATAAAATATCATAAACACAATTAGACTAAACAATAATAACTCGTATTTGACACAAAACAATAATAAAACATAACTAAAAACTATATAATTATACGAGTTATCACACCCCCACACTTAGATTGTTGCTAGTCCCTAGCAACGACTCAATAAAAATAAAATAAGAAAATCTAATCTAATCCACTTTCGTAGGAAATCACGGTGGCACTTAGCATGTGACACAAGCCTTTAAACCCCTAGGTGTCCCTAGTGGACGAGTTTAGTCTCGTGAGGGTTTACTAGAACGATACCCACAAACATTGAAAAACTAAAATATAAATAAACTGCATATACTAAAAATATTTACTCCTAATCCTTTCAATACAAATTAGAGACAATATTTGAACAAGTCTTATAAACTAATCAATAGCTTAAAGAATTTCACAAAAAATCATGCTTGAATGTAAATTGTTTGAGTTAAGCCAATATTAGCATAACATATCTCAATCAAAATATTGCATGTTCAAATTTAATCTCAACTTCTCACATGGGATACCCTCATGATTTTCACTCTTTAAAGTAGTGGTGAAGTGTTTACACTCAATCAATCTCATGAAAACAGTTCTACCATATTCTTGCTTGTCCACCTATTCTCCACTATTTAGATCATACAACTTCATGAATCAAGAGGTCTTTAATCAAGGTTGTAATGGGGCCAAGGGGTTTGTAATGTGGTTGAAGAACAAAAGGATAAAGATATCACAAAGGTTCCAAAGAGTTCATAAAGTTTAGAGATATAAAAAGATCATACAAAGAAACTTCTCAAAACTCTTTACAAGTACATAGTCACCTAGGCCGGATATTCATGTTGGGCCTTTTCTTCATTCTAAACAACTTTGTAACATCTTTTTCTTTTTCCACAAATTCAAGAGATGATTCATATATATTTTTTTTACATAGGAATGTATTTGCCAGTATTCCATTTCTTTTTCTCTTGACTTTTCTTTTCTTTTCCCCCCACACTTATTTCTTGTTTCTAACCCAAATTTTTAACTAAAAATATCCCTTTTTTTTTTGCAATATGTCTCAAAATATATAATCCATCTTTAGAACAAGGGTAAGGATATAAGTATATTTAAGCTAGGTGTAAGTTGTGGTTACCAATAAAACATCATATTTAATGTAGGCTCAAATTGGCTCACTAGTGGGGATGTTCTCTTAGAACATTAATAATGGATGGCTGTTTGGCTCTGGTTATAATCCTAATGCCTCTATCATATTCATGTTGTCACATGTATCAATATAGTCTCAAACGGTTTAAAGCAAGTTCTAGAGAATCATGTAATCATAAGAGCACTCAAGAAAGAAATTAGATTGATTTGTATAATGCATCAATCATTATAGGCTCAAAAACTCACAAGGATGATTATACAAGTCAGATTAAGTCTAAACATGCTTCTTTCTCAATCAACATATCATATTAACATTGGCTCATAAAAAGGTTGACATCAAGCTCAATTCTCATGAAAATCTTCTCACTAATAAATCTGTTTTAGACTTATGCAATTCATATCTCATCATTGTATTAAAAAGGAACTAAAACACACTAAAAATAATAATAATAATAATAATAAAGACTCATAAAAAATAGTAGACAAAAATAAAAGAAATCCTAAATCATTCCCCCCACACTTAATTCTTACATTGTCCTCAATGTAAGTCTATTAACCCAAATGAAAGAATCATGTGTAAGAGAAAAGAACTAATAACATAAGAATAGGAACAACTAAGACTCAAAACAAAACAAACTCATGCAACCTAAATAATCCTAAAATACTAAACAAAAATTAACAAGTAAACATAAAAAGATTAAAATCAAACTGACAAGGTATGTCTCAAGTCTCCCTTACTCAGACCTTGTTCAGAATGAATATTTCTAAATTGCTTAAAACACAACAAACTTTTTTTTTTATTTTATTTTTTTTTTTTTGAAAAGAAGAAATCAAGCTGACAAGGTATGTCTCAAGTCTCCCTTACTCAGACCTTGTTCAAAATGAATACTTCTAAATGGTTTAAAACACATCAATTTTTTTTTTTTAGCAAAATATGTCCCTTACCCCCTACTAAAGGTAGAATTTAGGAGATATTACCTGCAGAGGTTGCTAACCACTTATTATAACTGAGACACAACAAACAAAATGTTAGATAATGTCACAAAGACAAAGTGCAATCCACTCCTTGCTCGTCCATATCTCTTTTTCTTTTTCCGAGCGTTTGCGAAACAACCGTAGCAGATAAACACTCATAAGCTTGGAGCTTTTTGAGTAAATCTTCAATGGTTGTAGCAGAAATTATGGTTCTCCTTGCCTCTGAAAACATGAATCCATTATCCACAGCATTATCTAAATATGAAAGCAAATTACTAAAATAACCATTAATATTAAGCAAACCAATGGGTTTCTTATTTGTGACCAAAGATGACCAAGAAGCCACGCAAGCTATTTCTTCCAATGTACCCAGACCTCCTGGTAAAGCAATGAATGCATCGGCAGAATGGTACATGATTGTTATCCGTTCAGGGACACTCCAGACTTGTATTTCCTTACCCACGGTAGGTCCACAAAAACTTGTGAATAGTTTTGGCACGATTCCTAGAACTGGACTTCCTCCGGCGTGTGCTGCTGTAGCGACTGCTCCCATTAAACCCGTACTACCGCCTCCATAAATCAACTGGATCTTTTGTTGGGCAAGTATTACTCCAACTCTTATGGCTTCATCAGCGAATATGTTATTTTTCCCTGGATAAGCACCTCCAAAGACACAAATTTTTTTTATGCGCTGGGACGAAGTACTTTCCATTTTTTTTTCGAGTGCCTGAAAGAGAATGAGTACATGGTGTAATATATAGAGGACTGAGTAGTGAATCAGACAAGAGTAATAATGTCGCCGAAAGTGTATCTGACCTGTCAGAAGAAAATGTTAACCTAACAAAAGATTTTTGCGTGATTTCAGGAAGAAAATCAAAAAGAGAAGAAAAATCAACCGTAAAAGTCAAGAGTAATAATGTCGCCGAAAGTGTATTTGACCTGTCAGAAGAAAATGTTAACCTAACAAAAGATTTTTGCGTGATTTCAGGAAGAAAATAAAAAAGAGAAGAAAAATCAACCGTAAAAGACAAATAAAAAAAATGAGAATAATTACACAAATCGAATAACACGTAAATTAAACCGAAATAAAGTTATTGCAAATCAAACCAAAAACTGAGAAGTCATTTATTGTAGTTGTGATTGTGGCTCACATCTTCCTCTGGTTTTACGTCCAGAAACGGCTTAAACGCCTTCTATGAGTCGAGGATATGCTTCCCATCCAGTTTTCTTACAAGCTGGCAAACAGGGTCTTTTAACATCAGATTCCCAAGATGTTGCCATTCCCTTTGGAATTGCGGCCATAAATCAAGAATTTCTCTTTGTACGTCTCCACTACGATGCGTCTCAAGAGAAAGTTGGATATTACCCAAATTCTCCTTACTCAGTCCATCCTTAATGAATTCAATTTTATCATCTCGATTAGAGGACGGAATCCCAATAGAACGACATTTACCGTTACACGTCCATCGTGCACATTTGTGGCAATTTGAACTAATGCGCTTTGCTCGTCGCTTCTTTGCAAAAGTGCTTCTACCTGTACGTGGTAAATGCAAAACAGGAAGATATTCATCTTCACGTACCTTGGCTTCAATTATCCAACGTATGTCGTCAGGAATCCCTTTGTGCATAAGCATTCTTAATCTTTCAAGTCGAACTTGGTAAAGCTTCAGTAAAATATTTCGAGGAAAAGGAGGAAATCGTTTCTGCAATCTTGTGAGAATATCATCCATCCTGAAAAAAAAATGAAAAAAATTGAAAGAGAAATTGGAAGAGAAATTTATATACAATATCAGTTTTGTGGGTAGCTGATGGAACCGATTTAAATAATCACGGAGTACCGTTATCCTCCATTTAACCGGGGTTAAAAAAAAATTATATTTACATCTAGTTATTTTCAAAACAAGGATCAGAAAGAAAAACAACATAAAAAGACTCAAAAACAAAACACTCTAAATAAAATCCTAAATTCTTCCCCCCACACATAATTTTTACATTGTCATTAATGTAATGCTATTATCCCCCAATGCAAGAATTATATGTAAGAGAAAAGAATTATTAAACAAAAGAAACTTATGCAGCCTAAATGAACTTAAAAACAATAAACACAATTAACAAAGAAACATAAGAAATAAAAATAAAAACAATAAAAATAATAAAAGAAAAAGGAAAAGAAAGAGAAAGCAAATCTGAATATGGAAGGTTGGCAATTTCATCTTTAATTGGGCTGCCTTCCCAATTAACACTTGAGTTAGTGTTTTGAATCTAACCAACACCCTTTCTTGGCTTTTTAGGCTTGTCAGGCTCATACATGAAATTTCCCAAATTTATGCGTTTGAGAGGAAACTTTCTTTGCACAACAGTGGACGCATTCTCCATTACAAGTATTATTCCATCATCCTTGGTGGTGCATATCTCATCGAGGAATGGTGCATCTTTTGGTACTTGTTGAATGACATCCACAAACAAACTGTTTAAGGTTTCCAGCGTGTCTTGTTCATGTTCATCGTCCTTGAACTTTGCGAATCTACTAGGAAAAGGTGGAGAAGAAACATTAGTAAAAATTGGAATCTCAAACGATACCTCAGGTGCCGAAATACTGTTATTTGGATCATTGGCTTCATTATCCTCAAGAATAGAATCCATCTCTAATTCTGTCTCATCCTCATCTTGTTCATCATTCCTCAAGGTCACAATAGTAGTATTCTCCTTTGGGTTAATCATTGTTTGGGCAGAGAGTTCTTCAGATCTTTGTGCTACCCATACCACCATACTACTAGTCAATTGGATCATTTGCTTTTCCAAACTCTGGATGCTTGCCCTTGTTTCCTGTTGAAATTGCAAAGTATCAGTAACAAGAGAATAGACAAGATCTTCTAAAGAAGTACCTGAGTTTTGAGTCATATGTGGTGGTTGAAAAAGATCTGGTTCTTGAGACCATGATTGATTGAAGCTAGATGGATTAGTGTAATTGGCATAAGGATCTACTTGGTAATTTTTCGAGTAGCCATAATTAGTATGATCCCACCATCCCTCATGGTAAGTGTTTGAGTAATGATCACGCAGTTGGTCTTGGAACCCTTGATGGCCTTGACATCCTCCCATGGCCAATTGTTGAACTGGGGAGATGAGATTGGCTTGTTGATTCTCCATGTTCATGTATGCCACCAACTCTTCATGTGTTAGATTGCTCAATTCCATCATTTTTTTTTTCAAAATTTGATAAGAAAAACTTGTATGTACAAGAAAATAGAACTAATTAGAACTGAAAATAAGAATAAACCAAGTAACAAATAAACTAAAGAAAACAATTCCCCGGCAACGGCGCCAAAAATTTGATGCACCCAAAAGAGTGTATCTTATTTAACCTTGCACTAAAAAAGATCAATTGTAAGTATAGTAGTTAGCAAGGGTCGAGTCCTCAGGGATTGGGTTTTAGTTTATAAGTTAATAGTTTATAACTTACGTTCAAAGAAAACAATAAAAGAAAAGGGGTTTTTGAAGCCAGATTTAAACTAAAGTAAATAATAAGAATAAGATGCAAGGCGGTATAACCAGCCAATAAAGATATATATACTAAATTAGGCGGTATAACCAGCCAATAAAAATATATATACTAAATTAGGCGGTATAACCAGCCAATAAAAATATATATACTAAATTAGGCGGTATAACCAGCCAATAAAAATAAAACAAAGTTAATATACAAATTAGGCGGTATAACCAGCCAATAAAAATAAATATAAAAAATAAGCAAACTAAAAGTAAGAAAACAAGTAAGTAAGAAGAATCAAATATGAAAAATATGGTTAAGGTTTCATTCTCCACCACTAGACATCATTAAGAATCAATTTCAGATCTATCAATATCAACCAACTATCAAAGTTAACAACCGTAGATAACAACAAGCTCTGTTACCCCAATCTTTCCTTAGTTTGTCGTTAAATAGAACAAGCTCTCTATTTAATCTCTAACCATTAAACAACCTAGAATAAGCTCTCTAAATTCAATTTAATGGCAGCTTTATGATGAGAAAGATAGGTTGATCTAAGCAACAAACACATAAGCTCGGATTGTTCAACTTAGGTTATGTTCCACTTTGCAATTATTGAAAACTTGACCATAATCATTAATCACAAATTGCCACTTATGAATAGGAAATCAAGACAATTACACGGATCAAGACTCCTAAACTAGCAATAGATAATTATCAAGATCTATCTAGTTGTACACCTAAATAAATCAAGACAACATCATGAACAATTCTTGTAGAAGAACATAAGCAACTTTGATAGAAAATTAATGATAGATAGAATCTGAAAATCAATTATAAAACATGTCTAGGGCTTTGAAATCACCCTTAACCAAATAGAAGTTTAGCCTAGCATAGGCATTATAAACATAAAATTAAATAGAATCTAAGAAGAAAATAAAAGAAAGAAAGAAGAAGAAGAAGAATATTAATTATCCAACCTCTTGCTCTTTCTAAAGAAAAAGAAAACTAGAGAAAAGAAAGAAGAAGAAAACTTAGAGAATTTTATTACAATGGCTAATATCCTACCAATGTACAATATGATCCCTTACAATCATCCAAGGCCCTCTATTTATACACATTTTGGAGGGCTAAATGACAAGAGACAAGCTTTACAAATTTCAAAGGTAGGTATAATAGGTGGGTGCATTTTCTAACAATTTTCGTCATGTATGACGATTTTGATCAGCCAACTTGATGGTCGATTTTGTCAATTTTGGAGGCCTTATCTGATCACATGGTCTTCTAGACAAATGTTACCCTATCAGTTACTGATCCATAGCCGTTGGAATCAGCTCATGTGCTGATGTGGATAAGAAGATATGGGCATAATACGAAAACAGGTCAGCACAGACGTCATTGCACATCAGCCAACTTGATGGTCGATTTCGCTAGGGAAAACGACTCTGTTTCAAGAAGTGTAAAACATGAAAAAGATAGATATGCCTCTTAGCTTTGCATGGCTACAAATTTCAGCCTTATTGCTTCAGTGAAACTCGAGATATAGCTGATATGGTAAAAGGTGTCGAGACTGGAACTGAACTGGATTTACCCTTAATTCTAGTAATCTGAAATCACTCAAAGAAACTTGTGAAAAACACCAAAATACATAAAAATATAAAATATCATAAACACAATTAGACTAAACAATAATAACTCGTATTTGACACAAAACAATAATAAAACATAACTAAAAACTATATAATTATACGAGTTATCACCATGTTATCATATGTTTTTATTTAGTCATTTATTTTTATCACATCATTTAGCATTTTCTATGCTCATGCATTATTACTTTTATTTTCATGAATATTGCATGACAATATTATTTTATGTTTCATATCATTTCATGTCATAAAGGTTATTCATTTCCTTTAGAATATATTATGTCACTTATGTTATTCATTTCATTTAGAATATATTATGACACCTAGGTTATTGATTTCATTTAGAATATATTATGTCACATAGGTTATTCATTCCATTTAGTATATATTATGTCACTTAGGTTATTCATTTCATTTAGAATATATTATGCCACTTAGGTTATATTCATTTCATTTAGAATATGTTATGTCACTTAGGTTATATCATTTCATTTAGAATATATTATGACACTTAGGTTATATCATTTCATTTAGATTATTTCATGTCATTTAGATTATACTATGTCACACACACACACACACACACACACATATATATATATATATATATATTCAAAATGTTTTGAAAAGATAATGGTTTTAAATAAAATAAAGTTATTACCCGAGTTAAAATAATTCATGTGTTCTCTTCCGGGTTGTCGGGGAGGATATCATCAATTATCATTAATAAAGGAATATCTTTCTTAAAACGAGAATGATTTGGAAAATTTTCTAAATAAATAAAAATTTCTATATTTTGCCGAATTTTTGGGGAATGTAGAGACATTTTGAATTAATAAATTCCGAATCATTTTTAATAAAAATGGAATTATTTTTCCTTAAATTGGGAATTAATTTGAAATGCCAAATTTAAAACCGACTTTTTTACCGAGACTTGAGATAACACACGATTAATAAGGTACAGTTTTATACGGGAGTTATGGGGGTGCTAATCCTTCCCACACGTAACAGAGTTCCGAACCGCTTCTTTGATTTCTCTGGTTTAAAACGCGAACTTGAAATTGGTTTTAAAAATATTTTAATTAATTTTAAAATATTTTACAAAATCGGTTTTAATAGGTGGCCGATCACACTTCGCCAAAAAAGATTGGTGGCGACTCCATGTTCTTTTTTTGAGGTTATTTGCAAACCCTCATTTTATTTTAAGAGGAATTAAGTCGTCTTTTCTTCTGTTTTCCAATGTCACGCTTAACGAATATAAAGTCTCGCGATGAGACTTGTTATTTTTTAGGTTGTGACAGTAATCTTAATGTTGTTGGCAATAATCATTCGCAGAACATAAGACTTAATCTATTAAACCGTTCCATGCCTTATGGTGTAACTGTTCTTCCCCACTGCTTAAATCTGTAATAGCAGCAGGTTCATCTTCCAACAGTGCTAAGTCAAGATCCAACACACGTAAGTGAAACTTGACTTGTTCGCACCATTCAGAGAAGGTTAAACCATTAAATTAATATGGTAATAGATGAAGCATGCGAATGAAGTAGAACTATTGCAAATAATACATAATGGCTCAAAATGAAAATACATTTACTTCATGAATTCAGATATAACAATCAACCATAACATAGTTCTCTTTTGGGTAGATGCTATGATATACTATCATTAAACATTAATTAAATGCCAATATCAACATTTATCAGGCAATTAAAATTTCAAATCAAACATACATGCAATCTTTGGATATATAAATATATATTTGACCAAAATATTAATTTACCTCAATCATGCTCACTATTCATAGAATAATAGATTTACCTTTGGGTAAAAATCTGAAATCTCATGATTAATGAACGTTCATCTATCCATTTAAATTTCACTAATAGGCATTTCGTAATATTATGGATAAATGACTTTTCTTTATGCATGTATTCATTCTAGTTTGGCCACTTTGGTGACTAACAAACTACATAAACATAAAACATACATATAAACATAATAGCTATTGCAATAATAATAGCACAAATATAACATGATAATTTGGCATATTTGAAGAATTATTGAATTTCCATAAATCCTAAACAGTAAACATACATATGGGAATAAATCACTTAAAATATCTATGAATTCCTCCTAATTAATCAAAAATACACAGTTCACTATTTACAATTTCACTGCTAAAGAAACATGCCTTTCCTTTAAATCATTATTTTCTTCAAGCAGCAACTAACGTGAAAAAAGAAGTAATTTTTAGATTTAATTTCTTAACAAAAGAAAAATAATCTTGTAGGAAATAAATTCTAAAGGAAACATTCATGGAGAAATTAGGTGTTCAACAACCATAAGCTCTGATACCACATGTAAAACATGACCTATAAAATTGTCAAGCATTCAGACAATTAAACTTAATATATTTAGGATTTTGAACACATAATTCTCACTTTTAGAAAGCGTACCTAGTTGTTTGGGGAAGATGAAGAAACCCTGAATTAATCCCTGATCTTCACAAGTAAATTGGTTTCTCTCCTTTAATCTATCTTTTTGTTACTCAAGACCTTTTTGATGGAAACTAAATGTGAACGTGTTTGAGTTGAGTAACCTTAATGGATAGGAAGAGGACCAATTTAATATATCTCTATCTTTTAATTTGGAACGTCTATCAAGTATCCAAATAAACGGTTAAGATTTGTTTACCATTAAAGGATAAATATTAATTTATAATTCAATAAATTAAATAACCATTATCCCGTAAATATCGGACCACTAACATTAATATCAGACCATTATCTTACAAAAAAGAGATGGGGGAGAGGAAATGAGAGAGAAGAGAGGAGGTCGGATAGTGCCTCATCGGCGGGGGTGGGTGGTCGGAGAGGAAATGATGGAGGAGAGAGAAAGAAAAAGAGGAGAGAAAAGGAAAGGGAGGAGGAGACCAATCCGTCGGCGATAGAGGAAAAGAGAGGAAGAGGTGATCAAGCAGGACGGGCCGACGATGACATAGGCAGCCGTCAGTCAGTCGGAAGAAAGAAGAAGAAGAAGAAGAAGAAGAAGAAGGAAAAAAAAGAATAAAAAATTAAAAAAATAAAAAATTGTAGTTTGTAGTTTTTTATTATTGTTTTAATTTTTTATAATTAAGAAGAAGATGAAGGGAAAAAATAAAAAATAAAAATCAAGAAAAAAATAGTTTCAGTTTTTTTTTATTATATATTATTGTTGTTTTAATTTTTTTATAATTTATTATTTTCATAAAAAATAAATAAATATATATTTAGTAAAAAAAATTACATAATTTTGAATTCTTATGCATTAAAAAGTATTAATATTTTTTACTATTTTCTTATCGATTTTTAAAGAAAAATATGAATTAAAAATAATTATAGTTGTTAATTTATCTCTTTGTATTTATCAAATTAAATTTAAAAATAAAAATAGATAATATGAAAAAAAAAAAAAAAGAGAAATCACAAAAAATTAATGTTAAATTGTTTTTTTTTCTTTATTTTCATTCGTTAAGTATTTTTTCAAACAATTTTAATTTTTAATAATTAATAAAATTGCTCATATATATTATTTTTTAAAAATATATGATTTTCGCAGCATTGCGCGAGTAGAATTTCTAGTAATATCTTAAAAATCAAATAGTTGATTTAATAATATCTTAATGCTTATTATCTTACATATATTTTTAATTAATTTAAAACTTTAAATGCTTGCTCTTAATCTATATATATTAGCATAAAATTTAATGATTAAAGGGTCTGTTTTAAGAATTATTTATTAGTCATTTTATAAATAAAAAAAAATTGAATTTAATATATTACTTCTATTGTATTTAAAAAAAAATGTATTAATTATATTTAACATAAATATAAATATAAAGTTAACTACACAAATTGATGTAGTTGTGACATATGTCTTTTTTTTTTTTTAGGAATGAAAGGAAGGAAAGAGAAAGAAAGAAAAGAAAGAGGAAAGAAAGGAAAAGGAAAAAAAAAATTGTGTGTTATTTTTTTCTGTGTTTAAAGTATTATAAATTTATTTAAATTTTTACACGTTAATAATTCATTTTATGTTTATTTTGACACGTTTCATGTATTTGTGTAGTGTTCATATTATTTTTTGTGCTAAGTTTTAATTATTTTTCCTATGTTGTGTTCATGTTGTGTTTCAATTCATTTCATATTTTGCATATTTTATCATTGTAATTCAATTTAGAGAAAATTTTGTGTGTTCGTGTCGAGTCTTAGTTTATGAGATATTTTGCATAATTTGTCATAGTGATTCAATTTAGATTTTTTTTTGTTCATGACGTATTCGTGTCATTTCTTTGTGTGTTCATAGTATTATAAATTTATATAAATTTTTACACGTTAATAATTCGTTTTATATAGATTTTGACACGTTTGTGTATTCGTGTGGTGTTCATATTATTTTTTGTGTCATTTCGTATCGTGTTTTAATTATTTTTTCATGCTGTGTTTGTTCGTGTCTTAATTGATCCCATATTTTGTTCGTGTTATTTTTTCATGTGTTTAAAGTATTATAAATTTATATAGATTTTTACATGTTAATAATTCATTTTATTTATATTTTGACACGTTTGTGTATTCGTGTCATATTCATATTATTTTTTGTGTTGTGTTTTAATTATTTTTTCTATGTTGTGTTCGTGCCGTATCTCAATTTATTTCATATTTTGCATAGTTTGTCATTGTAATTTGATGCACCCAAAAGAGTGTATCTTATTTAACCTTGCACTAAAAAGATAAATTGTAAGTATAGTAGTTAGCAAGGGTCGAGTCCTCAGGGATTGAGTTTTAGTTTATAAGTTAATAGTTTAATACTTAAATTCAAGAACAATAAAAGAAAAGGGGTTTTTGAAGCCAGATTTAAACTAAAGTAAATAATAAGAATAAGATGCAAAGCGGTATAACCAGCCAATAAAAATATATATACTAAATTAGGCGGTATAACCAGCCAATATATATACTAAATTAGGCGGTATAACCAGCCAATAAAAATAAAACAAAGTTAATATACAAATTAGGCGGTATAACCAGCCAATAAAAATAAATATACTTTTAAAAATAAGCAAACTAGAAAAGTAAGAAAACAAGTAAGAAGAATCAAATATGAAAAATATGGTTAAGGTTTCATTCTCCACCACTAGACATCATTAAGAATCAATTTCAGATCTATCAATATCAACCAACTATCAAAGTTAACAACCGTAGATAACAACAAGCTCTGTTATCCCAATCTTTCCTTAGTTTGTCGTTAAATAGAACAAACTCTCTATTTAATCTCTAACCATTAAACAACCTAGAATAAGCTCTCTAAATTCAATTTAATGGCAGCTTTATGATGAGAAAGATAGGTTGATCTAAGCAACAAACACATAAGCTCGGATTGTTCAACTTAGGTTATGTTCCACTTTGCAATTATTGAAAACTTGACCATAATCATTAATCACAAATTGCCACTTATGAATAGGAAATCAAGACAATTACACGGATCAAGACTCCTAAACTAGCAATAGATAATTATCAAGATCTATCTAGTTGTACACCTAAATAAATCAAGATAACATCATGAACAATTCTTGTAGAATAACATAAGCAACTTTGATAGAAAATTAATGATAGATAGAATCTAAAAATCAATCACAAAACATGTCTAGGGCTTTGAAATCACCCTTAACCAAATAGAAGTTTAGCCTAGCATAGGCATTGTAAACATAAACATAAAATTAAAGAGAATCTAAGAAGGAAATAAAAGAAAGAAAGAAGAAGAAGAAAATAAAGAAAAAGAAAACTAGAGAAAAGAAAGAAGAAGAAAACTTAGAGAATTTTATTACAATGGCTAATATCCTACCAATATACAATATGATCCTCTACAATCATCCAAGGCCCTCTATTTATACACATTTTGGAGGGCTAAATGACAAGAGACAAGCTTTACAAATTTCAAAGGTAGGTATAATAGGTGGGTGCATTTTTCTAACAATTTTCGTCATATTGTATGACAATTTTGATCATCCAACTTGATGGTCGATTTTGTCAATATTGGAGGCCTGATCTGATCACATGGTCTTCTAGAAAAATGTTCCCCTGTCAGTTACTGATCCATAGACGTTAGAATCAGCTCATTTGCTGATGTGGATAAGAAGATACGGGCAAAATACGAAAACAGGTCAGCACAGACGTCATTGCACATCAGCCAACTTGATGGTCGATTTCGCTAGGGAAAACGACTCCGTTTCAAGAAGTGTAAAACATGAACAAGATAGATATGCCTCTTAACTTTGCACGGTTAAAATTTCAGCCTTATTGCTTCAGTGAAACTCCAGATATAGCTGATATGGCAAAAGGTGTCGGAACTGGAACTGAACTAGATTTGCCCTTAATTCTAGTAATCTGAAATCACTCAAAGAAACTTGTGAAAAACACCAAATTACATAAAAATATAAAAGATCATAAACACAATTAGACTAAACAATAATAACTCGTATTTGACACAAAACAATAAAAAAACATAACTAAAAACTATATAATTATACGAGTTATCACACCCCCACACTTAGATTGTTGCTAGTCCCTAGCAACGACTCAATAAAAATAAAATAAGAAAATCTAATCTAATCCACTTTCGTAGGAAATCACGGTGGCACTTAGCATGTGACACAAGCCTTTAAACCCCTAGGTGTCCCTAGTGGACGAGTTTAGTCTCGTGAGGGTTTACTAGAACGATACCCACAAACATTGAAAAACTAAAATATAAATAAACTACATATACTAAAAATATTTACTCCTAATCCTTTCAATACACATTAGAGACAATCTTTGAACAAGTCTTATAAACTAATCAATAGCTTAAAGAATTTCACAAAAAATCATGCTTGAATGTAAATTGTTTGAGTTAAGCCAATATTAACATAACATATTTCAATCAAAATAGTGCATGTTCAAATTTAATCTCAACTTCTCACATGGGATACCCTCATGATTTTCACTCTTTAAAGTAGTGGTGAAGTGTTTACACTCAATCAATCTCATGAAAACAGTTCTACCATATTCTTGCTTGTCCACCTATTCTCCACTATTTAGATCATACAACTTCATGAATCAAGAGGTCTTTAATCAAGGTTGTAATGGGGCCAAGGGGTTTGTAATGTGGTTGAAGAACAAAAGGATAAAGATATCACAAAGGTTCCAAAGAGTTCATAAAGTTTAGAGACATAATAAGATCATACAAAGAAACTTCTCAAAACTCTTTACAAGTACATAGTCACCTAGGCCGAATATTCATGTTGGGCCTTTTCTTCATTCTAAACAACTTTGTAACATCTTTTTCTTTTTCCCCAAATTCAAGAGATGATTCATATTTTTTTTTTTACATAGGAATGTATTTGCCAGTATTCCATTTTTTTTTCTTGACTTTTCTTTTCTTTCCCCCCCCCCCCACACTTATTTCTTGTTTCTAACCCAAATTTTCAATAGATCTTCCTTGTCTTTGCAACTTGTCTCAAAACATGCTAATTCATCTTTGGAACAAAGGTAAGGATATAAGTATATTTAGGTTAGGGACAAGTTATGGTTACCAAAGAGATAGCTTATTCAATGTAGGCTCAAATTGGTTCACTAAGGGTGTGTTCTCTTGGAACATCAATAAGGGATGGCTGTTTGGCCCTGGCTAAAAATCCTAATGCCTCTATCATATTCATGTTGTCACATGCATCAATATAGTCTCAAACGGTTTAAAGCAAGTTCTAGAGAATCATGTAATCATAAGAGCACTCAAGAAAGAAATTAGATTGATTTGTATAATGCATCAATCATTATAGGCTCAAAAACTCACAAGGATGATTATACAAGTCAGATTAAGTCTAAACATGCTTCTTTCTCAATCAACATATCATATTAACATTGGCTCATAAAAAGGTTGACATCAAGCTCAATTCTCATGAAAATCTTCTCACTAATAAATCTGTTTTAGACTTATGCAATTCATATCTCATCATTGTATTAAAAAGGAACTAAAACTCACAAAAAAATAATAATAATAATAATAATAAAGAAAAAAAAAATAGTAGACAAAAATAAAAGAAATCCTAAATCATTCCCCCCCACACTTAATTCTTACATTGTCCTCAATGTAAGTCTATTAACTCAAATGAAAGAATCATGTGTAAGAGAAAAGAACTAATAACATAAGAATAGGAACAACTAAGACTCAAAACAAAACAAAACCATGCAACCTAAATAATCCTAAAATACTAAACAAAAATTAACAAGTAAACATAAAAATATTAAAATCAAACTGACAAGGTATGTCTCAAGTCTCCCTTACTCAGACCTTGTTCAGAATGAATACTTCTAAATTGCTTAAAACACAACAAACTTTTTTTTTTTTTTGAAAAGAAGAAATCAAACTGACAAGGTATGTCTCAAGTCTCCCTTACTCAGACCTTGTTCAGAATGAATACTTCTTAATTTTTTTTTTTTTAAATTAGCAAAATATGTCCCTTACCCCCTACTAAAATATGACATTGTCCCCAATGTCAAATTTTAAAAGTAGAATTTAGGAGATATTACCTGCAGAGGTTGCTAACCACTTATTATAACTGAGACACAACAAGCAAAATGTTAGATAATGTCACAAAGACAAAGTGCAATCCACTCCTTGCTCGTCCATATCTCTTTTTCTTTTTCCGAGCGTTTGCGAAACAACCGTAGCAGATAAACACTCATAAGCTTGGAGTTTTTTGAGTAAATCTTCAATGGTTGTAGCAGAAATTATGGTTCTCCTTGCCTCTGAAAACATGAATCCATTATCCACAGCATTATCTAAATATGAAAGCAAATTACTAAAATAACCATTAATATTAAGCAAACCAATGGGTTTCTTATTTGTGACCAAAGATGACCAAGAAGCCACGCAAGCTATTTCTTCCAATGTACCCAGACCTCCTGGTAAAGCAATGAATGCATCCGCAGAATGGTACATGATTGTTATCCGTTCAGGGATACTCCAGACTTGTATTTCCTTACCCAAGGTAGGTCCACAAAAATCTGTGAATAGTTTTGGCACGATTCCTAGAACTGGACTTCCTCCGGCGTGTGCTGCTGTAGCGATTGCTCCCATTAAACCCGTACTACCACCTCCATAAATCAACTGGATCTTTTGTTGGGCAAGTATTACTCCAACTCTTATGGCTTCATCAGCGAATATGTTATTTTTCCCTGGATAAGCACCTCCAAAGACACAAATTTTTTTAATGCGCTGGGACGAAGTACTTTCCATTTTTTTTTCGAGTGCCTGAAAGAGAATTAGTACATGGTGTAATATATAGAGGACTGAGTAGTGAATCAGACAAGAGTAATAATGTCGCCGAAAGTGTATCTGACCTGTCAGAAGAAAATGTTAACCTAACAAAAGATTTTTGCGTGATTTCAGGAAGAAAATCAAAAAGAGAAGAAAAATCAACCGTAAAAGTAAAGAGTAATAATGTCGCCGAAAGTGTATTTGACCTATCAGAAGAAAATGTTAACCTAACAAAAGATTTTTGCGTGATTTCAGGAAGAAAATCAAAAAGAGAAGAAAAATCAACCGTAAAAGACAAATAAAAAAAAAGAGAATAATTACACAAATCGAACAACACGTAAATTAAACCAAAATGAAGTTATTGCAAATCAAACCAAAAGCTGAGAATTCATTTATTGTAGTTGTGATTGTGGCTCACATCTTCCTCTGGTTTTACGTCCAGAAACGGCTTAAACGCCTTCTATGAGTCGAGGATATGCTTCCCATCCAGTTTTCTTACAAGCTGGCAAACAGGGTCTTTTAACATCAGATTCCCAAGATGTTGCCATTTCCTTTGGAATTGCGGCCATAAATCAAGAATTTCTCTTTGTACGTCTCCACTAGGATGCGTCTCAAGAGAAAGTTGGATATTACCCAAATTCTCCTTACTCAGTCCATCCTTAATGAATTCAATTTTATCATCTCGATTAGAGGTCGGAATCCCAATTGAACGACATTTACCGTTACACGTCCATCGTGCACATTTGTGGCAATTTGAACTCATGCGCTTTGCTCGTCGCTTCTTTGCAAAAGTGCTTCTACCTGTACCTGGTAAATGCAAAACAGGAAGATATTCATCTTCACGTACCTTGGCTTCAATTATCCAACGTATGTCTCCAGGAATCCCTTTGTGCATAAGCATTCTTAATCTTTCAAATCGAACTTGGTAAAGCTTCAGTAAAATATTTCGAGGAAAAGGAGGAAATCGTTTCTGCAATCTTGTGAGAATATCATCCATCCTGGAAAAAAAAATGAAAAAAATTGAAAGAGAAATTGGAAGAGAAATTTATATACAATATCAGTTTTGTGGGTAGCTGATGAAACCGATTTAAATAATCACGGAGTACCGTTATCCGCCATTTAACCGGGGTTAAAAAAATAAAAATTATATTTACATATAGTTGTTTTCAAAACAAGGATCAGAAAGAAAAACAACATAAAAAGACTCAAAAACAAAACATTCTAAATAAAATCCTAAATTCTTCCCCCCACACATAATTCTTACATTGTCATTAATGTAATGTTATTAATCCCAAATGAAAGAATCATGTGTAAGTGAAAAGAACTAATAAACAAAATAAACTTATGCAGCCTAAATGAACTTAGAAACACTAAACACAATTAGCAAAGAAACATAAGAAAAAGATAAAGAAAAAGAGAGCAAATCTGAGGATGGCAGTTTGGCAATGCTTTCACTAATTAGGCTGCCTCCCCCAATTAGCACTTGATTGATTGTTTTCAGCCTAGCCAATTCCCCTTCTTGGCTTTTTAGGCTTGTCAGGCTCATACATGAAATTTCCCAAATTTATGCGTTTGAGAGGAAGCTTTCTTTGCACAACAGTGGATGCATTCTCCATTACAAGTATTATTCCATCATCCTTTATGGTGCATATGTCATCGAGTAATGAAGCATATTTTGATACTTGTTGAATGACCTCCACAAACAAGTTGTTTAAGGTTTCCGGCATGTGTTGTTCATATTCTTCCTCCTTGAACTTTGCAAATCTACTAGGAAAAGGTGGAGAAGAAACATTAGTAAAAAGTGAAACCTTAAACGTTACCTCAGGTGCCGAAATACTCTTATTTGGATCTTTGGCTTCATTATCCTCAAGAATAGAATCCATCTCTAATTTTGTTTCATCCTCATCTTGTTCCTCATTCTTCAAGGTCACAATAGTAGCATTCTCCTTTGGGTTAACCATCGTTTGGGCTGGGAGTTCTTCAGATCTTTGTGCTACCCATCCCACCATACTACTAGCCAATTGGCTCATTTGCTTTTCCAAAATCTGGATGCTTGCCCTTGTTTCCTGTTGAAATTGCAAAGAATCAGTAACAAGAGAATAGACAAGATCTTCTAAAGAAGTACCTGAGTTTTGAGTCATATGTGGTGGTTGAAAAAGATCTGGTTCTTGAGACCATGATTGATTGAAGCTAGATGGATGAGTGTAATTGGCATAAGGATCTACTTCTTGGTAATTTTTCGAGTAGCCATAATTAGTATAATCCCACCATCCCTCATGGTAAGTGTTTGAGTAATGATCATACTGTTGGTCTTGGAACACTTGATGGCCTTGACATCCTCCCATGGCCAATTGTTGAACTGGGGAGGTGAGATTGGCTTGTTGATTCTCCATGTTCATGTATGCCACCAACTCTTCAAGTGTTAGATTGCTCAATTCCATTGTTTTTTTTTTTTTTAAATTTGAAAAGAAAAACTTGTATGTACAAGAAAATAAAACTAATTAGAACTGAAAATAAGAATAAACCAAGTAACAAATAAACTAAAGAAAGCAATCCCCGGCAACGGCGCCAAAAATTTGATGCACCCAAAAGAGTGTATCTTATTTAACCTTGCACTAAAAAGATAAATTGTAAGTATAGCAGTTAGCAAGGGTCGAGTCCTCAGGGATTGGGTTTTAGTTTATAAGTTAATAGTTTAATACTTAAATTCAAGAACAATAAAAGAAAAGGGGTTTTTGAAGCCAGATTTAAACTAAAGTAAATAATAAGAATAAGATGCAAGGCGGTATAACCAGCCAATAAAAATATATATACTAAATTAGGCGGTATAACCAGCCAATATATATACTAAATTAGGCGGTATAACCAGCCAATAAAAATAAAACAAAGTTAATATACAAATTAGGCGGTATAACCAGCCAATAAAAATAAATATACTTTTAAAAATAAGCAAACTAGAAAAGTAAGAAAACAAGTAAGTAAGAAGAATCAAATATTAAAAATATGGTTAAGGTTTCATTCTCCACCACTAGACATCATTAAGAATCAATTTCAGATCTATCAATATCAACCAACTATCAAAGTTAACAACCGTAGATAACAACAAGCTCTGTTATCCCAATCTTTCCTTAGTTTGTCGTTAAATAGAACAAGCTCTCTATTTAATCTCTAACCATTAAACAACCTAGAATAAGCTCTCTAAATTCAATTTAATGGCAGCTTTATGATGAGAAAGATAGGTTGATCTAAGCAACAAACACATAAGCTCGGATTGTTCAACTTAGGTTATGTTCCACTTTGCAATTATTGAAAACTTGACCATAATCATTAATCACAAATTGCCACTTATGAATAGGAAATCAAGACAATTACACGGATCAAGACTCCTAAACTAGCAATAGATAATTATCAAGATCTATCTAGTTGTACACCTAAATAAGTCAAGATAACATCATGAACAATTCTTGTAGAAGAACATAAGCAACTTTGATAGAAAATTAATGATAGATAGAATCTAAAAATCAATCACAAAACATGTCTAGGGCTTTGAAATCACCCTTAACCAAATAGAAGTTTAGCCTAGCATAGGCATTGTAAACATAAACATAAAATTAAAGAGAATCTAAGAAGGAAATAAAAGAAAGAAAGAAGAAGAAGAAAATAAAGAAAAAGAAAACTAGAGAAAAGAAAGAAGAAGAAAACTTAGAGAATTTTATTACAATGGCTAATATCCTACCAATGTACAATATGATCCTCTACAATCATCCAAGGCCCTCTATTTATACACATTTTGGAGGGCTAAATGACAAGAGACAAGCTTTACAAATTTCAAAGGTAGGTATAATAGGTGGGTGCATTTTTCTAACAATTTTCGTCATATTGTATGACAATTTTGATCATCCAACTTGATGGTCGATTTTGTCAATATTGGAGGCCTGATCTGATCACATGGTCTTCTAGAAAAATGTTCCCCTGTCAGTTACTGATCCATAGACGTTGGAATCAGCTCATTTGCTGATGTGGATAAGAAGATACGGGCAAAATACGAAAACAGGTCAGCACAGACGTCATTGCACATCAGCCAACTTGATGGTCAATTTCGCTAGGGAAAACGACTCCGTTTCAAGAAGTGTAAAACATGAAAAAGATAGATATGCCTCTTAACTTTGCACGGTTAAAATTTCAGCCTTATTGCTTCAGTGAAACTCCAGATATAGCTGATATGGCAAAAGGTGTCGGAACTGGAACTGAACTGGATTTGCCCTTAATTCTAGTAATCTGAAATCACTCAAAGAAACTTGTGAAAAACACCAAATTACATAAAAATATAAAAGATCATAAACACAATTAGACTAAACAATAATAACTCGTATTTGACACAAAACAATAAAAAAACATAACTAAAAACTATATAATTATACGAGTTATCATAATTCAATTTATAGAAAAAATTGTGTGTTCATGTCGTGTCTCAATTCATGACATATTTTACATAATTTGTCAAAATGATTCAATTTAGAGAAAAACTTATATGTTCATGACTTGTTTGTGTTTGTGTTTTTTTTTTTTTTTTTGTATTATAAAATGTTACGCTTTAATAATTCGTTTTATATAAATTTTGACATGTTCGTGTATTCATGTTAGGTTCATGTTATTTTTCGTGTCGTGTCGTGTCATGTCTTGTTTTAATTATTTTTTCATGTTTTGTTTTGTTGTGTTTCAATTCATCTCTTATTTTAAATAATTTATCATAATGATTCGATTTTAAATCTAAATTCATTTACTTAGATATTAAAACATAAAAAAAATAAAAAAATTATTATTTAATATTATTCAATTTAAATTTATTTTTGATTATTAATTTAATTAAAAATTTATAAATATTAAAAAAAAATTAAGTGGGAGAAGAAATGTAGTGTATATATATATATATATATATATATATATATATATATATATATATATATTACTTTAACCACCATTAGACGCTACTTCAGTGATCAAGTTTAGGTGGAAGTGTCCATCGTTAGCGTGCCCCTCACGGGTGGTCATAACATTCAAAGAAGGTCGAAAAGCACAATCAATCTCATCTTTGACACGCCGGCCAAAATTTTCGTATGTAAGGGTTAGTTTAGTATTGTTGTTGAAAAAAAATTTGGATTAAAAAAAATTTGAGTTAAAAAAATATATGTTTATAAAATACGGTGAAAAAGTGTGGTTTAAAAACTTTTAAGTATTTAGCATTGCTGTGAAAAAGTGTTATAAGAAATTGAAATGTTAAAAAAAGATATGTTTAAAATAATAAAAGTGTAGAGATGTGAGGATAATAAAGTCATTTTATCCAAAAGCCAGCTTTTAAAGCCCAAAAGCTATATTTTTTGGCTTTTTGGTTTGGCTTTTCAAACCACTGTTTCAACAGCAGAAGTCAATTTTTTTTATCTGTTTAGCATTGCGTTTGCGGTGAAAAATAACTTTTGAATTCAAAAACTGTGTCAAAAATAATATTAAACGAGACCTAAATCAATTAAGATTCCGTTTAAAATCAAACAGAGTCTGCGACCTGATTGGGACACTGATTGAGTCGCACCTTCTATTTGGCATGCAAAGCCAGCACGGTTTTATCGTGTTGGAAACCGCATTAGCTTCTCAAATTTCCACTAGAGCATGATGCTCCAGTAAAGGAAAATGCCTTCTGGAAGGGAATTTTTTAATTCTATCCCTTTTTTATAGATTAAAGAAACAGTGCACTGCAGGGACAAAAAATGTTCCTGTCATTCTTTTACTTTTTTATGATTTTTTATTTAAAAATGTAAAATGTTTTTTTAAAGTTTAATATAATAACTAAAATTTATTATTATATAATAAATTAATAAATATATTTTTTTATATAATTAATATGAATTAATTAAAAATAATAATTACATAAATGATAAAAAAATACAAAAATATTATTTGATATATTACTATCATTTTTATTATTTTTCAATATTTATTAATAAAACTATTATTTGATATAAATATAATTTTAATTATTTATTAATTTTATAAATGTTAAATAATTTAAAATTTTTATTATATACATATTTTTATCTAATATCTTTAATAATATTTTTTTTTCTCACTATAATTTATCTCATCATCACCATTGCGTTTGCATCCAAATATATATCTTATCACTAATTTTAATCCACCGCTACAATTTTCAATTTTACCGTTACAAATAATTAATTTTACTTTTATTATTATTTTTAATTTTATCGAAATCTATCTCATCTTCCATATAAGCTAACACAACCAAAATCAAAATCAGACAAGAACTTGTGTTCAAATGAGTAGGGAACCCTTATACGGCTTATATTTGTCTTTGTGGTTCAGGATTTTTCTATAAACATGATTGAACATGTTATCATCAAATTGACACGCGGCCTTGATTACAATCAGACAATAGCAGGTATGGCGGGTCCCTTTGAGAAATTATTTTCTACCAAATTTAAGATTAATTTAGCATTACTATTTAAAAAATTATCGATTAAAAAAAGTTTTGATTAAAAAATATGTTTAAAAAATATGGTAAAAAAGTATGATTTAAATTTTTTTAAATATTTAGCATTGCTATGAAAAAATGTTGTGAAAAATTGAAATGTAGAAAAAAGATATATTTAAAATAATAAAAGTATAGAGATGTGAGGATAATTAAATTATTTTATTCAAAAAGTAACTTTAAAAGCTCAAAAATTATATTTTCTAGCTTTTTGAGTTAGCTTTTCAATCATAGTTTCAACAGCAAAAATTAATTTTTTTTACTTGTTTAATGTTACGTTTATAATGAAAAATAACTTTTTGACCTCAAAAATTATTTCAAAAACAACGATAAACAAGACCTTATAAAACTATGCCAAGCATGCAAATGAAGTCCAGGAGAGTAGGTGTCAAACCAGGTGAAAATTTCCTGGTTGAAGTGGTGATTTTCTCATCTTCTTGGCAGTGAATCATCACCAGACCAGATTTCCTGTTAGAGAAAGAAAATGTCAAGCTTGGACAAGCACAATCTTGGTCTAACATATAACAATTCTGTTCTTTTTTCTTTTGTTGTTATTGTTGGTACTGTCGTTCTGTTCTTCTTATCCAAAAGATTTCACATGTAATTACCTAACAATTGCTAATTTTGTACAAATAAGATTTTCTTGATCTTTTAGATTTGATTTTGCAGTTGTTTCGAGTCAACAAGATTGGGACAGAGCAATGACAAGGTTAATGTTTTGCTCTGAGCCTGTTAATGTTTTGCTCGAAAATACATATATATTCCATCGGAATTATAGATTTCTGATTTATTTTTTTTAAATAATTAATTTCATGGAGATTGAGATCATTTCTGAAAGAATTTCGTCAAAAATTGACGTTATTTTTTGCGGAATTCCATAAAAATAATATAATTGTTGATGGAATATTTATACCGACAAAACTTTTCATGGTAATGTAATAAAAATAAAAAATAAAACTATATTTCTGAATTTTTTGACGAATTTTCGCCGGTAATTGATTCGAAATCTGTAAGAAATTGTTATTTTATATCTTTTTTAATATTTATTTGGATTTTTAATTTTTAATATTTTTTAGATAATTAACTTTAAAAGTACAATAATTTGTAATTTAAATTAATACATAAAAGTCACCATAATTATATAAAATTTCATAGCTAATTATAAAATGTACTAATATTTAAATAACAAAAAATAAAAAATTATTTTAAAAAACATTCTATCCAAGATCAGTGTGTTTGACCGCCACCGAGTCCAACTTCATGACTTGCAGCACTACCTCTTACTCCAGAAGTTTGAGCTCCGGCAAGTGTTGCATGATACCCATGTAGATCGAACATCTTAGGGGCAGATCGTAAAAGAGTCAAGAGGAGGCCTTGGCCCCCAAAAAAAATTCTCTTTAGTGTATATATATATATATATATATATATATATATATATATATATATATATATATATATATATATATATATATATATATATATATATATGGGTCTGCTTATAGGTATCGATTAAAAATTATTTATTTATTATTTTTAAAAAAATTGCATTTATTATATTTTTTTTTACTGAATTCAAGAAAAAATAATTCATTAATTACATGTTTCTTTCTTTTAATATCAACATTTCTCTCTCTCTCTCTCTCTCTCTCTCTCTATATATATATATATATATATTACATAGATTTAAATGGCTATTTTAAACTAAAATTATTAATTTTACTTATTTATGTGATTTCTTTATTTAATTTTATGCATTGCAATTTAAGATGGTTAAAATCACATTACTATTTATCTATTTATTATACTAACTAATCATAACTCACAAATTTTTAAAATAAAAAACTTTATCATAGATGTTAAATCACAATCATGTAAATTTAACAAAAGCTAAATTGACTTTCTAGCTTCTTCAATAAGACTCTAAGTCTCCAACCAAGTACCAAACATATTTTTTCTTTTCATATAATTTTTCACTTTTAATTTTATCCTAGATATTTTTTTCCTTGTACCATGCAACTTTTTATTAACACAAAAGTCATATTGGAATCACTTTATAAAAGATTATAAAAATACCCTAACTTCTAAACTCAACTTTCAACTTTATTATTTTAGTGAAATATTTTATTTTATTTTTGTTTTGAAGAAAAATATATTGTTTAGCAATTTATATATTTATTGCAATCCTATTCCACCTCTAGATTTCTTTATTTATTTATTAATGATGGACATAGGCGACTCACCATTTTGAATGCAATCCTATTCCACCTCTAGATTTCTTTCCACTCTTTCCAACTCGTCACATTTTATCTGTAATATAAAATGAACAAAAATTATTAATAAATAAATAATTGACTTTATAGAAATTTAAAATTAAATCTTCGACGGTTTAAGTTCTTAATTATTTGTAAGGTAAATGAAAATTTCCTACTTTAAGTTCCTAATCAGCATCATCATTATCGTATTCATCATCATTGTCGTCTTTTTCTTCCTCCTCTTCATGTTCGTCTTCGTCTTCATCCTCTTCTTGTTCGTCTTCTTCTTCTCCAGATTCGACATCATCATCATCATTACCATTCTCTACTTGACCATGAATAAGAAGTCGGGTCAAGATCCTTTGAATATGTGCAGAAGGAGAAAATTTTTGACCAATCAAATTGCAAGGATTCATGCGTCATCCAATCAAATTTCACCGATGTGTCATAATTATTTTATCTCTAATTAAATTAAATTAATTAAGAGATAAATAATGAAGTATTATCTTTAATTAAGTTAAATTAGTTGAGAGATAAATAATGAATTATTATCTCTAATTAAATTAAATTAATTAGGAGATAAATAAAAAAGTATTATCTCTAATTAAATTAAATTAATTAAGAGATACATAAGTAAGTCAAGTTCTTTTATAACTCTCTTTCACCTGGCTTACTAGCTCTATAAATAGGGGCCTCCCATCAACAAAATTTCACAAGTCTCAAGCCTGGAGAGAAGAACAAGATTTGGAAGAGCTAAATCCTCTCCAAAGTCTCAAGAAGAAAGATTTTAAAGAGTTAAATCCTCTCCAAAATCTCAAGAAGAAAGATTTGGAAGAGTTAAATTCTCTCCAAAGTCTCAAGAAGAAAACTCTGAAGAATTGAAGAAATTCTTAAGAACACCATCTGTGTTTGTTCTTAAATATTTCTCAAGAAGTTGCTCTTCGATCTTGTGTTGATCCAAGAAAGAAGAAAAATCTCGTTTCTCAATATCAAGTCTAGAAGATCCTTGAAGCGGATTTCATCGAGTCAAGATCAAATTGAAGAAATTCTAAGAATGCGGTGCCTGTTCTTAAGAATTCTCAAAAAATTGCTCTCTGATCTTGTTTCATCGAAAGAACGAAGATAAATATTGTTGCTCAAGATCAAGTCTCGAAGACCCTTGAAGCAAACCACGTGTGTTTAAGATCAAGTCATCAAGACCCTTGAAGCACGATTCCAAGATTTCCAAGACTCCCTAAATTTGGGATCCAATTCCAAGATCAAGTCATCAAAGACCCTTGAAGCCAATTTCAAGATCAAGTCTCAAAGACCCTTGAAACAAATCTAATTCAAGATCAAGTCTAGAAGACCCTTGAAGCGGATCTCATCGATTCAAGATCAAGTCGTGAAGACCCTTGAATCAAAATTCTGCTGAAAGAAAAGAATCAAAGAATTTCTTTCTTTAAGAACTTTCAGAGATTGTAACTTTCAAAGTTTGATAAATAAAATTACTTATTTGACTCCAAATTTTCTTTGTCATATTTTCGATACGAAATTTGTATGTACAATATGTTACAAATTCTAAAAAGTCTTCAACTCCATTCAAAAACTTTTTAATAATATATCCATTTGTATCTAACGAGGAGGGTAAAAGAAGGAGTAGAAGAGAAAAAGATTAGGGAAGTGAGAAAGGAAAAAGAAAATAGAAGAGAAAGGAGTCGGGGGAGGGGCAGTGGTCGGACGGGGAGGAAGACGATGGGTTGGGGCGACGGTAGGCAGGAAGGGATTATGGGCCGAGGGAAAAGAGGGAGAGAAGAGAGGGAAGAAAGGAAAGAAAAGAAAAGAAAAGAAAGAAAATGGATTAAATTTTCGGATTCTAAAAATTTTTCAAACGAAATATTATGTTGAAATATACTACTGCCACCAAAATTTTCGTCGAAAATAGTCAACTCCAACGGAAATCCTGTCGGAATTATTTTAAGATTCACTATGGTATAAATTTTTTTGAAAATTTTACATTTTGACAAAAAATTCTATCGGAAAAGGTTTTGCGACTGTTTTCTGTCAATAAAGTATTTTTTGATAGAATTTTTCATCGAAAATATTTTTATTAAAAATATAAATTAATACAGGAATATATCTATTTTATTACCAACAAAATTTTCGTCGTAATTCATCGGTAATTTTTTATAAGAATAACCAAGATTTTTTGCCATAAATTTACTGACGAAATTTCCAATGAAAAACAATTTCATCGAAATTCGTTTACAATTATTTTTGTAAAACAATTATGTAAAATGACGAAGTTACGTTGAAAATAAATAAAAATTCGTCGAAAAAGTTACTTTTTTTCTACAGAATATTTTCGACCTGAAAAAAAAAAAAGTGTTTTTCTTGAAGTGATATGTTAGCATAAAATCTAAAGATTAAATTAAAAAACAAAAAAAAAATCAAGAAATTGAGTTAAACAAAGCATTTCCAATAAATTGATGAACAGTTCTACTAATTAAACAATCAAATTAAACCTTTTAATGTGACCTATCGACTTCAATGATCAAGTTTAGGTGAAGTGTCCATCCTAATCGTGCCCCTCGCGGGCGGTCATAACATTCAAAGAAGGTCGAAAAAGCTCAGCCTCTTATTTATTTATTTATTTTTAAAAAAATTGGCCACATGCTCAGCCTTTATCTAATTGCAAGGCTTTGCACTAGATTCATTCACTGAAACAAAAGCAGAAGTTTGAGGGGTTGGAAAAAAAACTCGGCTAATTAATTAAGCAGATGGACAGCAGTTCGACGGTAACTTGTTTTAGGATTCCAGAAGAGGTTTTGAGGTCAAGTGGGCAGAGAGTGCCGCGTTTGGGCTTTGGCACGGCAGCCTACCCGGTCGTAGCACCACAAGTTACAAAGCAGGCCATTCTCCAAGCAATTGAGCTTGGTTATAGGCACTTTGATACAGCTTTTATATACGGAACAGAACAGCCGCTCGGTGAAGCAATTATTGAAGCAATTTCGCTTGGCTTAATTAAATCACGAGACGAGCTCTTCATCACTTCCAAGCTCTGGGCCAGCGATGCTCACGGACAACTTGTTCTTCCTGCCCTTCACAGAAGCTTGCAGTAAGATATATATATATATATACACACATGACTAATCAATTTACACTGATATAAAATTAATTATTTTACACATTTTTTAATTTGATATATGAATTGTATTTTAACAAACTGATTGTTAGATTTATCAATATAATTGTATGCATTATGCATGTAAAGTTTTAAACTAATACGATATCTCTATCATATAGATCGAAAATATCGTTTTTTTATATATATTTAACTGTTAAAATTTTTTATATTTAACAAATAGTTGAATATTTTTAATTTACTTAAACTTTTACCTGCATATGGATTAAACAAATATAAATGAATCTCTCCCCCCTCTCTCTCTCTATATATAAATTGCCCTCTTAATTACAACTGTTTCCTCCATCTCGATATACTACTTACCACTGACATTGTAAATTCTTTGTCTATAGTCTAAACTGTTTTTCCTGTAGAAATCTCAAGTTGGAGTACCTCGATCTCTATCTTGTTCACTGGCCTTTGAGCTTAAAACCAGAGATATATGAATTCGGAACAATAAGCAAGGAAGACATCCTCCCCATGGATTTCGATTCCGTATGGGCAGCCATGGAAGATTGCCAGAGGCTCGGCCTTACAAAGTCTATTGGTGTCAGCAATTTTTCCAGCAAAAAATTAGCTGACATCCTTGCCTTTGCAAAGATCCCTCCGGCTGTTAATCAGGTAAAACTCTCCCTTTTCTCTCTGATTCTGGCACACACTTGGCAGTCAATTTGGTTTGAACTTTGGAGTAGTAATATAGGCGAAATTGTTACAATATTTGCAAGGTAGAATTCAACCCGCTGTGGAACCAAAAGAAGCTAAGAGAGTTTTGCAATGCAAACGGGATCCTTTTCATAGGTTACTCTCCACTGGGAGCCACAGGGACCATTTGGGGCAGCAATAGAGTTCTGGAGAATGAGGTGCTGAAGGAAATTGGCAAGGCAAAAGGGAAGACAGTTGCTCAGGTGCTTGTTTCCTTAAAAACCAAAGTTCTAATATTCTATATACTATGGTTTTTGTTTCCTTCGTTTCTCTTTCTGTTTTGAAATTTTAGATGAATGGAAGACAAAGTAAAAGCTGATTACTAATCCAAAAACAGATATGTCTGAGATGGGCATATGAAGAAGGTGTGGGTATAATAGTGAAGAGCTTCAATGGTGAGAGGATGAAGCAAAACCTTGAGATATTCAATTGGTCATTGAGCGAGGACGAGTTGAAAAGGATCAATGACCTTCCACAAAGCAGGGGCTGCAATGCAGAAATTTTTACCTCCGAATATGGACCTTTCAAGACAATCGAGGAGTTTTGGGATGGAGAAATTTGATTTGGAGTTTTGGAATATTCTTTCATCTAAAATTTGTTTTTATATTCTCGTTGTTATTTTTATTTTTTTGGGTACAAGGGATGTCACAATTTGAGAATAGGAGAAGAGATTTCAAATGTTAAGAGTTGAACTCCAAACCTACTAAATGTCGTCTCTTAAGAATGATTGTATGAACCAACTGAACTAATTCAAGGTTCTCTCATTGCTATTTTCCAGCAGTATGGATATGATTCTTAAGTAATTATAGTCAAGATGAGTGATTGCAATGTATCTGGTGTTATTTGATGAACTGAATAAATTAAGTACAGAATTTATATTATAAAAACTGTTTGATATGTTACTGAAATTTAAGTATTGAATATAATTATATTATTTTATAACTGTAAGTGTTGAATTTTAAAAATTATTCATTTTAGAATTTTAATCTTATTAGAATGACATTTTATACTATTCTAGATAGTTTAGAATAAAAATTAAAAGATTAGTTTAAATATCTCATCTTTTGTAACAAAAAAAAAGGTTAATTTAGTTCAAATAAAAAAAAAAAAAAAGTTGACTTAATACTACAAGAGAAATGATTTTTTCCAATGAATTTTTTTTGTTAGAAAAGTCTAAATTCCGTCAGGAATAACTTTTCTCAACGGAAAATTTTGTCAGAAATGTAGAGGACGCTAAAAGCATTCCATCGAAAAAAAATTCGTCGAAAAAGGTTTGAGTATTTCTGACGAAATTATCCGTCGAAAAAACTCAACAATTTCGTCACTAAAAAAATTTCTTGATTTAATTTAAAAAATAAACTTTTTAATTTCGTCGAAAATTGTACCAATTTTCAACAGAATTTTACACCGATGAAATTTTTTGTTGTTCATGTATTAAAAATAAAAAAGTAGAAAATATTATCTCATATTTTTCCAACGGATTTACATCGGTACTTGATGCAAAATCCGTCAAAAATTGTTATTTACCGTCGCTAAAGGTGCTGCGGAAAACGGTGTTGGGGATTTTAGTGACGTTCTATAGATAAACGTCGCTAACTTAGCGGCATTTTCTGTTAGACATCTTGTAAGCATTATTTCATTACTGCATATATATAAACATTAATGTGAACAGAATATAAAAATATTCAAATACGAATATACTCACAGTTTCGGTAGAACCAAAAAGTTGAATATCGAGTCAAGGTTGGACCTCTGACCTTAAGACGATTATTGCATGTCCTTATGGTGCTTACAGTCTATTGCAATTCGTCTCCCAGGCCTCCTCGATAACGTTGCTATCGAGAGTGCACTTGAAGCAACACGGCCAACCATAAAAGATGTTTTTAATCTCTCTCCAGAAAACAGTATGCATGAAAATATTTAGGATTTTTTAATGTATGTATATTAAACAAACACTGATCTCTGATTTATATAGAAAACTAGAAACCTGTTCGGACAAGACACAACTGTTGGAAAAAAATCGTTCGGTTAAAAGTTGTGACATTAGGAAAAGAACCAAGCGGCTTGGTCTGGTCCGAACAGACATGTCTCAATCAGACAAGTCTCTTGGTTGGAGGATGTTGAACCGATTCGGTTTGACCAAATAAACATGTCGGTTAGACACAACATCAACCAACTTTCTTCCTCTTCAAGTGGGTGCCTTTGAGATTAATTTCTCATTCAATTTTGATATCAATTGTGTACATTAATTATACACCGTGTATCTAGTTACGACAACCTACGTATTGCAAAAAGTTGAATATCGAGTCAAGGTTGAATCTATGACCTTAAGACGATTATTGTCTATCCTTATGGTGCTTACAGTCTATTGCAATTCGTCTCCCAGACCTCCTCGATAACGTTGTTGTCGAGAGCACACTCGAAACAACATGGCGAACCATAAAAGATGTTTTTAATCTCTCTCAAGAAAACAGTATAACATTTAGGATTTTTTTAATGTATGTATATTAAACAAACACTGATCTCTGATTTATATAGAAAACCAGAAACCTGTTTGGACAAGACACAACTGTTGAAAAGAATCGTTCGGTTAAAAGTTGTGACATTAGGAAAAGAACCAATCGGTTCGGTCTGGTCCGAACAGACATGTCTCAATCAGACAAGTCTCTTGGTTGGAGGATGCTGAACCGATTTTGTTTGGACCGAATAAACATGTTGGTTGGACACAACATCAACCAACTTTCTTCCTCTTCAAGTGGATACCTTTGAGATTAATTTCTCATTCAATTTTGATATCAATTGTATACATTAATTATACACCGTGTATCTACGTATTGATATATGTATTTCGTATTTATACACTCAAATTAACCATTGAAATCCAACATTTTCAGGATATTTACCAGTGTTTATAAACACCAAAAGGACTTCTGCGGGTGTTATATGAGTACAAATAGCGACCTCAGAACTTTTGCTGACTAAATTTATCAACGAGTCAAACTGTGACTGGAGTTGCTGAAACCTTCTTCTTTCTTCATCTTTTTTTGCTCTCTTTGTTTCTCTCTTTGCTTGTCTCTATGTTTTTTCTACTTCTCTCGCTATTTCCATTTCCTCAAAACGTTCATGCATACTTCTCAAATCTTATTTCAACATCTCAACTTCATGTGCAGAGTGACTTTGTGCAGAAATATATTGCTGAGAACTACATCCATAGTAGTTGGATGTTATTGGACCTAACCCGAGACCTCGAACCCGTCTATGTCTTTCTTTTCCACCAACTTAAGTGAAAATTTGATTTTCTACATCATGAATATTGATTAAGCCATCTGATGATGTTGCAGGTTGATACTCAGCAATTTTTTCTTTTGCTTTCTCCTATAAAACAATAAAATTATTTATGGAATATATTTGTAAATAAAAGATAAAAGTATGAACAAAATATACCATAATTTGTTGAGTTTCAACGTTCAAATAAGATCCATCTTTCTTTGTATGAGTTAACTGAAATAGTTCAACTTGTCTAATTTTTTTCCCCTCTTAGCTTCCTACAAAATAATAATAATTAATACAAGATTTGTATTAAAACAGTTTAAAACTATAAATTATTTGAAAAAACCAAGCATTATGACAACTTCAACATTTTAACAAGTATAATATCATATACTCGAGCTATTTATGTGCATAAAATACACTAACATTATATGTTTGACATTTTCCCCCTTTTACGAGACTTAAAGTTCTTAAAACATTTCGAATCACTAAGTTTACTTCACAAAAGCAAGTGGTAATAGCAATTTTAATATTTGAGCAAGTATAATATCAAAGAGTCAAGCTATTTACGTGCATAAAATGCAATGAACGGATTGTTTGACAATTTTGCCCTGTTACGGGGCCAAATGTGCTTAAAACATTTCAAAACACTAAGTTTATGTCACAAAAGCAATCATCACAACAAATTTAGCATATGTGCAATTATAATATTAAAAAAAAAATCAAGCTAATTACATGCATAAAGTGCAGTGAACGGGCTATTTGACAATTTTGCTCTGTTACAGGACCAAATATGCTTAACACTAACATAATAAAAAATTCTAAATGAAAAATTACTTTTTCATTAGCTTTTTTGGCAAAGCTTTTTGATCCACCTGTGTGACTCTATTTCTATTGCTTTCTATTGGAAACTCCTATCCGTTCTCGTTCCTGTACATTGGTCACAAACATTATTAAGTTATACATGTTTCATACAATTATAATATAAAAGTACTAAAAGTGAATGGAAAAAATAAATTATTAATTAAAAAATGATACCTTACTTTTTTTGAATACCAGAATGTAACCAATTTCTCATACTGCCACCTAACCACGTGGTATGTTTTGTAATGTCGCACCAGGATCAGTATTTTGATCGAAATACTTTTTCTTCAAATCATGCTTATAGTCTTTTCATTTTTTTCTCAATAACTTCAGAACAAATGATGTTGAAATTTTCAAAGAAAATCTTGACTGAAATGAAAAAGTTGTACAAAGTTAGTTTCGATCACAAATAAAATTTCAAAGTTAATGCACAAATGTAACATGCTTATACTAGTCCCTCAATAAAGTTTAAGACCTCGATCTGCACGCTATTGGGCAAATCACGCCATGTTTCAAAATGAATTAGCAACTTCATCTCATTCCGAGCAACCATGCCTAGAAAGCCAGCTAGTAGTTGTGCTTCCGAACCAATTGACTATTGATCATTGTTTACTGAAACAACAATACACTCATCAGGAGGTAGTGTCCATAAATCCTTTAATACAGTAAGACCTTGAGTTTTGTGTTGCCCATTATTATCAACTACGCAAAATATAAAATAAAATTAGCAACTGCCCAACATTTAATGGTCATCGTAAATTATGCACTTTTACAATGTAACACTATACTTGTGTTCATGTTAGTAGCAGAAGAAATTGGCTACATATGAACGAAAGCTTCTACACCCGTTTTTTCGAAAGGCATGTCTGTGTTAATATCTATAGTTGGGGGATTAGGCGTATCTGAAGATGCCACTCCAGTGTTGCCCTCAACATCAGCACCTGCTGGTTCTGAATAGGTGTGAATGATATTCATACCCTTTAATCTTTTCTTCGGCATGCTATTTGGAACAATGTTAAGTAAACAACATTAGTCTCAGGATAAAATACTATAAGTATCATGCAAAAATAAATAATATACTGAACAATAATAATAAATTGTTCAAATTATAAATTCATATTATATACAAAGAAATTGTGACATAATAATCTTACTAAATTCAATGTATTCATCAGGGTTCATAAATGTCTTCATCGACATCTTCGCGAACCCACTGAACTTTTGTACTGGTACTAGGGATATTTTCATCCAAGTTTTGATCAGTAAAAGGAAATCATTCAGTTCTTTGTTCAACATCATCTCTACATTGATAACCCATATAAAACGAGTCTCTAGGTGTTTTACGGATACAACATACCAACCCACATCATTCGGATATTCGGAATAAAAGACTTGATTTACTTGAGATGAAAAAACATAAGGATCGTCAATCAGTTGTTGTTCGATGTGAATTAATCGAGAGAAATTCATCATTATAAATCCGAACTGATCTTTTTTAACGCCTCTAGCAGTATTTGCATCAGCCGAATCACATCGAAATAACACGACCTTCCACTTGCTATAATAATCTAGCTCGATAATATCATTAAGAATTCAATAATAATCAACATTTTCCTCCACAAGATTACTATCCCTAGCATTAGTATAGCTTGTAGTTGAAGAAATAACAACTCCACAATTTTGTGTTCTCCTAAATCTCAAAGGATAATGGCTTATTTAAAAAAAATGAAATAGTTCAGGTTTTTATAATATTCTAGCGAATTTATATTTTTTCATAAAATGCAAAATAAATCTGATTAGCCTCTTCATGGAAACAAATAGTTTCCTTGAATACTCTCAAGGTGAAGAGATTTTTCTAAGTTGTCGCCAAAAGTATTGGGATATCTTAGAAAATATCTTCAATATTTAAATAATGAGATAAAGGGAAAAAAAGAAATTAGTGATAAATAAAGGAAATTAATGAAATTAAATTTAAATATTAAAATAAAAATAAAAATTGTTTTTTGAGACCATAGGATAACATATGATTAATTGACATCGTTTTTTGAATGCCACCACGAAGGTGTTGATATCTTTTCTGCATAACTATATTTCAGGATCCAATTTTATTTTTCGCTGACAAAAAAAATTTATATGTTTAATAAATCTTTAATTTAATAAATAAATGATCAATAACATTTACTTTTCTGTTTTTAAAATTGTCGAACAGATAACCTAACCTTTATTCTACAAGATTATATATCACACAATTCAACGTGAGGTTACCAAAAGCTGAGCATCATAACATCTTCTATCACCAAGTGGACTTAGGCTCCATTTGGATAGGCGGTGAGATTGACTTTGGTGAGATTAAAAAGAATGGTGGAGGTGAGATTAGTTACTATAGCGATGAGATTAAAATCAACGGTAGGATATGTGTTTGGATGAAAATGTACCGGTAGTGGTGAGGTGAATTATAGTGAGAAGAGAAAAGACCGTTAAGCATATCAGATTAAAATGTGTGTATATATATATATATAATAAATAATTACAAATTATTAAAATTATATTTATGTTAAATAATAATTATAAAATTATATTTATATTAAAAAAATAAAGTAATAAATAAAAATATAATAATTTAAAACTTAAATAAAAATAAAAAAATAATGGAGGGGGTAAAAGGGGAATTTTTCCTCTGGACCCCTGTTGTCGGTTTTAACCATGCAAGTAAACGTTATCTCAAACAAGTAATAAAGTGAAAATAAAGTGTCGATCCCACGAGAAATCGTTACCAAAATTATTAACTATTAAAATTAAAACAACTTAATTTTATCCAAATAATTAATTAAATACTATAATTTAAAAATTAAATAGAAAGAAAATACTAAGCAAAGGAAGTAAATTAAAATTGGGATTTATCACTTGAGAAAAGCCTAGGATTATAATTTCCCTCAACACTTCATATGAACCTCTCTTACCTTCTTAACTTGATTAATGACAATGAGTTGTTAACCTAGAGTTCTAATATATTTATAAGTGTCTGTCGATGATCTTATAAAAATATCTCTCTTAACCAATTAACTATATGTCTATGATAATTGAATTAAAGAGAAACTCATTAAGCTTAGACTCTAAAATTGATTACACATGACACGTAAGTATATTTCTATCCTACATGCAACTCAATCCATCATAATAAATGAATATGAAACATGTGTTATGCAATTCATGTCTAACACTAAACTCCCTTTGTCAAGTTGTATTTAGGTTAACAAATCAATTTAATTTATGATCAGGCAATTAAAAGCATTAAGTACAAGATTGAATAAACAACATCAAATATCATTAAATCAAAAAAGACAGTAAAATAATCCAAACTAAATGTTGAGTTCCACTGCAATCCTAGAAAGAGAAATTTTGGTTCCTGCTCAACATTGAAAACGATAAACAAAGGAGTTTCACCATCATAAAATTACAAGAGAATAAAAGAAGATTAAGGGAAAGAAGAAAACTAATGTTGTAGGACTTCAGTCTTCTAATCTCCAAAACCTCTCTTAACTCTTTGCAAACTTGTAGGGGCTGCTCTCCTCTTAAGAAAATTAAAACTAAGAGTTAAGAAGGTAAATAATAAAATTCTAATGGTTCTTATTTATAGAGCTCTAAAAGCCTGAAGAAGGAAAACTTTGTGGCCAAGGAATTGCTTCCAGCTTGGACTTTTCATATATGATCAGCTGGTTCACTCCTTCCTGCTTTAGGACTCTACAAAGCTACAAAAGGCATTAAACTAATAACTAAATTAAATATAAAATAAATAAATTAAACTAAATTAAAAATAATTAATTAATAGTTTAAACTATAAGGACTTAGCTAATTTAAATGCACAAAATATGGTAAAATAACTCTATTTCATAGAGTTATCACACTCCCAAACTTAAAATTTTGCTAGTCCTCGAGCAAAACAAAACAAAACAAACAAAGCGAAATAAAATGAAACAAAACAAAGTTAAAGATGAATGCACTTAAGTAATGGTTTCCTTAATTATCCTCAAAAGTTATCTCAAAATCTCAACTCAAAGTATAATACGAACATAATCCAACTTTATGATTCAATTCAATTGTATGCCTCATGCTTGAATGCATTTTCAGTGTGTGTGTGAATAATCTCTTTGTAAATCATTGCATGCAATCAGAATAAGTTTATGTCAATGCAAAATACGAATTAGTACTAGATTCTCATATGTTTGCTTTTCATCTCTCTCTCCACTAATGTAGACTAACACTTCATCAAGGATCAAGTAGGTCTTTATTAAGCTTGTAATGAAAGGCTAGGGTCAAGGTAGGATAAAGATATATTTTGGTTTAAGTCACCCATAGACACTTTTCACTATTTCAGGATTTTATTTTTTAGAGCCATAATCTTTTCCTCAAATTTCATTCTTCATTCTTTTTGAATGCATCTCCTTTTTCTTCACCATTTTATTCTTCTTCTTCTTTTCCCGGTTCTTCTTTTTTGAAGAACTATAATATTTTTTTTCTTTCTTTTCTTTTTTACATTTTCATTTATTGAACATCACCATTCCACTCAAATTAGACATAGCTCATAATTATTTCCTATAATATCATACACATGCCTATGTAGTGAGGGTTTTTCATGGTTTTTCTTATTAAGCTAGGCTCTCATCCCCTATCATTGAAGAAAACGCGGGAAAGCTCTTAATCATCCTCTTCCTCGTCCTCTTCCTCATCATGGGCATCAAATTGTATTGGTGGTTGTGGCATATTGGGAAAACGGGTCATGTCAGTATCCATATGACTACCAAAGAAATTGAACATTTGCTCAACAGCTTTGAAGCATTCAGTCTGATAGGCATGATATGCAAGATATTGAGCATTTTGAAGTTCAAGTAGTTCCATGCGCTCCGTCATGGTCAATTCTTGCGGTGGAATCGGTCTAGGAGGTGGGGCTGATGATGAACTAGCATCGGGTCCTATTGGGGGATCTTTCATCCCTCGGATTAAACGATGAATAATTGTCCCATCAATGGGACCCTTAGGATGTAGTAATTCTTCACCATTACCCCATTGGACTCTAGCTTGGCCACACAACCTAGTGACTAATGATGGAAACCAAAGGCCTTCCCGTGGTGATCGCACACTATGCATAAAGACCAGGTAGATGAGTTGGCCAATATCAATCGATTTGCCCGTGGTAAGAGCATAGAGCAAGATTGCTCTATCCTTGGTGACATCACTAATATGCTTACATGGAAGCATATTGACAGCTAAAAAATACATCCAAACCTTAATCTTCCTATTCAGCGTATTGGCCTTGAACGAAACGAGTTCACCGTTAGAAGTTTTTCGAACAGTCCCATTTGGGCATAGATGTGCAGTCACGGCATTCATGTCAATGTTCTCATCCAGATAGCGAGTATAATCATCATTCTCGATATCTGGTGTTTGGTAAAATTCATTAATAACCTTGGAATCAAATGGCACTTGACACCCTCGAAAAAAAATTCTATTACTAGCTTGCTCAACAGCATTAGCATAAAATTCCCGAACTACCGGTACTACTGCAGATTGCGGTTGAGCACAAATGAGCTGCCAATGCCGTGAAGTAATCATTCGTTGAAAATCAACATAATGGGATGGATCAATATCGAAACCCCTCTCCGAAATAAGACTTTTCTGTATGAGAGATTGGTTATGCCGTAGAACTGCCACCTCGGATACAAATTTGCTTCTATCAAAAGTATTAATAGTGCTAGTTTTGCTCTTTTTCTTTGGTGCCATAACATTATTCCTAATTTCAACAATTATCACAAGAGCAACAATTTTCTTCAATCTTCCAAATAACCCAACCAACTAGATCTTGAATGTATACCCAACAATATTCTTGAATGAACTTATACTAATCTTCAACAAGAATAAGTCCCAAACACACAATCACTATCAACGAATGGTACCAACTAATCTTCAATTTTCAATATGGCGAAAATAACCTAGTCCACAACAATAAACCAATAACTCTCCAATTTTTAATAATGGTCAAGAACAACCCAATCCACAATAATCAACAATCAAGACTATTGGAGGCAATTACAAGCTTCAACACCCATTTTTTCTCAAAATCAACCAATAACTCAAAAAACATGAACAATCTTCAAGAACAATTGAATACTTATTTGAAGAACTTGAAGTTAGAAAAGAGAGAATCTCCAAAGTTGTGAGAAAATCCATGCTTGAAGATGATTCAAAAATTTGTGGTTGAGTTGTGTGGTGGGTTTGTGAAAGAAAATTGAGAGAAAGATGACTGATGGAGATGGGTTAGTGTGAGGAAATTAGGAGAGGTGGTGGATTTGGGTTGGAGGGGAAGATAGTTGGGAGAGATAGAAGATTTGAGAGAGAAGAGATGTTGGAGAAGAACAAAGTTGAGAGAGTTGAGTGGAGGCTGAAATTGTTGGAGATGGATATGTTTTTTAGGGTTTCAAAAACCCTTAAACCAGAAGAAAAAAAATTATGACCTGGTGCCGTTGCTCTAGGTTTTAGAGCCACGGCGCCAAGGCCTCGACATCGGATGGTAGAAAGTGGTGATCTTGTGTTTGACCCTGTATTTAGCAAGGAGGGCTTCAAAGTGTTTGTTGCAAAAGTGAGACCCCTCATCACTAATAATTGCTCTTGGAGTTCCAAATCGAGTAAATATGTTATTTTTCAAGAAGTTTAGTACCACCTTGGAATCATGGGTTGGCAAGGTTGTTGCTTCCACCCACTTTGATACATAATCAACAGCTACTAGAATGTAAAGATTATTGTAGGAGGAAATAAATGGACCCATGAAATCAATGCCCTATACATCAAAAATATCAACTTCTAGAATGTTGTTGAGAGGCATCTCGTTTCTCTTTGAGATGTAGCCCACTCTTTGACATCTATCACATATTATAACAAACCGGTGAGCATCTTTAAAGAGAGTTGGCTAATAAAAACCTGATTGGAGCACTTTTGCTGCAGTTCGTTCTCCTCCAAAGTGCCCTCCATAATCCGAAGAGTAACAATGTTGCAAAATGTTTTCAACTTCTTCTTTGGGCACACATTTTCTAAGAATCTTATACGTGCATTACTTAAACAAGAAAGGTTCATCCCAGTAATAGTACTTCACATCATGCAAGAACTTCTTCTTTTGTTGAGAATTTAAATCAGGTGGAAAGATTCTACACCCAATAAAGTTCTCATAGTCGGCATACCATGGTGATTCCTGTTGATGAACTTGAAAGAGTTGCTCATCATGAAAAGTTTCATTTATTTGAATTGTATCGCCAACTTGTGCACCATTATCCAATCTTGATAGATGGTCCGCCACTTGATTTTCTGTCCCCTTTTCTATCTCGGACCTCTAAATCAAATTCTTGCAAAAGAAGTATCCAACGGATCAAGTGTGGTTTTGCATCATTCTTTTCAATCAAGTACTTGATGGCTGAATGATTGGTGTAGACAATGACTCTAATGCCCACAAGATAGGATCGAAATTTATCAAAAGCAAACACCACAAGCAAGTAACTCCTTTTCAGTGGTGTTGTAATTCAATTGCACATCAGTCAAAGTTTTGCTTGCATAGTAGATAGAGTGGAATGTCTTCTCCTTTCGTTGGCTTAGGACTGCACCAATTGCAAAGTCACTTGCATCACACATGAGCTCTAATGGTAGATTCCAGTCCGGGACGATAATGATAGGTGCAGAAACCAATCTTATTTTCAATTCCACAAAAGCAGATAGACATGCATCATCAAACTGGAAATGTACATCTTTTTCAAGGAGATTGCAAAGTGACTTAGAGATCTTGAAAAAATCTTTAATGAATCTCCTATAGAACCCGACATGACCAAGAAAACTTCGAATGCCTTTGATGGAGATTTGAGGTGGAAACTTTTCGATAGTTTCAATTTTTGCTTTGTCCACTTCAATTCCCCTACTAGAAACTTGATGACCTAAAACAATGCCTTCTTGAACCATGAAGTGGCATTTTTCCCAATTTAACACCAAGTTTGTTTCTTCAAACCTTTTAAGGACAATCATGAAAAGAATCTCCAAAAACTGAAAAATCATCCATAAATATCTCTAAACATTGCTTCACCTTGTCGGAAAATATGGCCATCATGCATCTCTGAAAAGTCGTAGGAGCGTTACAAAGTTCGAATGGCATTCTCCGAAAAGAAAAAGTCCCATAGGGGCATGTGAAGGTAGTCTTTCTTTATCTTCAGAGGCTATAGAAATTTGATTGTATCCCGAATATCCATCCAAGAAATAATAAAACTCCTTACCAACTAATCTGTCTAGCATCTGATCAATGAATGGAAAGGAAAGTGGTCATTCCTAGTGGCTTTATTAAGCTTTCTATAGTCCATGCATATCTGCCAACTAGTCACCGTTCTAGTTGGAATGAGCTCGTTATTAGCGTTGACAACTATCGTCATCCCTCATTTCTTGAGCACACATTGAACTGGACTTACCCATGAACTGTCGGAGATAAGATATATGATGCCTGCATCCAACCACTTGATAATCTCCTTTTTTATCACTTCTTTCATGATGGGATTAAGTTGCCGTTGATGCTCTATGGTAGCCTTGTGATTGTCTTCAAGAAGGATTTTATGCATGCAAATTGAAGGACTAATCCCTTTGATATCGACAATCGATTATCCAATTGCCCTCTTGTGTTCTATAAGCACCCTAAGGAGTTCATCTTCCTGCTCAACATTAAGAGAAGATGAGATAATAACAAGTAATTCAGATTTTGCACCAAGAAAAGCATACCGCAAATGTGAAGGTAACAGCTTAAGCTTCAGGGATGGTGGCTCTTCAATGGAAGGCTTGGGTGATGATGTTGCACCTGCCATAAGTTCCAAAGGTTCAAACTGAGGAATGGATCTTCCAATTCACGGTGGAGCATTCAACAAGTTCCAACATTCTCTAAATTAATCGTCATCCCTTTCTAAAGTAGTCATCAAAGATGCCTCAAGGGGATCAACAGGATAACTATTTTTGAAAATCTTAGTTGTAGCACTATCCACCACATTAACCGCGACACACTCATCAGATTCATTAGGAAATTTCATAGCTTTAAAAACATTAAAAGTTACCTCTTGGTCCTAAACTCTCATGGTAAGTCTACTTTTTTGCATATCGATGAGAGTTCTACCGGTAGCTAAGAAAGGTCTCCCAAGAATAATTGGTATTTCGCGATCTTCCTCCATATCCAATACAATGAAATATATTGGGAAGATAAATTTCTCTACCTTCACTAATACATCTTCAAAGATGCCTCTTGGATATGTGTAAGATCTATCCGCCAATTGTAGTGTAACTGTTGTAGGCTTAACTTTCCCCAGTCGCCGATAAATATTAATAGAGGCATAAGATTGATGCTTGCTCCCAAATCACATAAAGATCTACTAATGAACTGATTTCCAATTGTGCATGGAATGGTGAAGCTTCGCGGATCTTTGAGCTTTGGTGGAAGTTTCTTTTGGAGGATAGCACTGCACTCCTCAGTAAGTGCAACAGTCTCAAATTTACCCAATTTCCTTTTCTTGGACATTATGTCTTTCATAAACTTGACATAGCTTGGCATTTGTTCCAAAGCTTCAGCAAAAGGTATATTAATATGGAGTTTTTTAAATACCCCAATAAATTTATGGAACTGCTTGTCAAGCTTGTGCTTTTGAAGGCGTTGAGGAAAGAGTGGTAGTGGATAACATTGCTTCTTTTCTTCCTAAGCCTTTTCAACTTCTTTTTCCTCCATATTTTTTTCTTCAAGAGGCTTGGGTGGCAACTCCGGCCTTTTTCTCTCCTATTCTAACTCCCTTCCATTCCTAAATGTGATAACTTTGCAATGCTCTTTTCCCTCTCTCCTAGGATTGGTTTCAATATCACTTGGATGAGTTCTTATAGGGCGATTGCTAATGGCAGTAGCAAGCTGGCTAATTTGTGTCTCCATACTTCTTAGTGTTGCTGCTTGATTCTGATTAATACCTGCTTGACTTGTCATGAACTGTATAAATGTCTCTTCCATTGATGGCTTCTTTTCTAGACAATAGCTCTAGCTTGTGCTTGAAACCCAGGAGAGAATGCTTGCTTAACGGTAGGAGTAGGCCCTTGATTATTATTCCAAGAAAAGTTTGGGTGACTTCTCCACCCTGAATTGTAGTTGTTGGAATAAGGATTTTTTTGCTGTCTATTATAATTTCCAACATATTGAACTGATTCTCAATTGGTTGGGAAGCTATCGCTGGTGTGTCCTTCTCTACATAATTCACAAGTCACAAATGGGCTTTGGACGGCATGAACACTTACAGTATCAAATCGCTTAGTCAATGTAGCTATCTGTTCAATTCGGGCACTGATTGCATCCAAGTCATGAATCCATGAAGCTTTTCTTGGTACAAATCTTTCAGATGGCCATTGATAATTAATAGATGCCATCTCTTCAAGCAAGTCATATGCCTCATCAACAGCTTTTCCCATTATCGCTCCACCTGCTGCGGCATCGATAGTAGTTCTAATTGATCCCAACAAACCACTATAGAAGGTTTGCACCTGAAGCCATTTAGGTAACCCATGGCGAGGACATCTTCGAAGTAAATCCTTGAATTTCTCACAAGCTTCATATAGCGATTCAGAATCAAATTGCATAAAGGATGTGATATCATTATGCATCTTTGCAGTTTGGCCAGAGAAAAGTATTTAGCTAGAAACTTTTGAGCCAAGTCATCCCATGTAGTAATAGAGCCAGCTGGGAGTGAATTTAATCAACTCTTGGTCTTATCTCGAAGTGAGAAAGGGAAGAGTATTAGTCTGATGGCATCGTCTTAAACTCTATTATGCTTAAAAGTATCGCAAATTTCAAAAAAAATCCCGATGTGAGTATTCTGATCATCATTAGGCAATCCCCCAAACTGTATTGAATATTGAATCATCTGTATGATGGCTGACTTGATCTCAAAATTATTGGCTTGAGCAGGTCTTTGAATGCTTGTATGTAGTCCTTACACGAGAGGGACAACAAAATCGCGCAAGGTTTTTGAATCGTTGTCTTCAGCCATTGTATGAATATGAGTCAAAACTTGTAAATTTTTCCTTCTAAGTCGATGAAAAGTTCTTTCAGGTTTTGGATCAAAAGAGACAAGTGGCACGTTTCTAACTCTTCGCATACAACAACCAAAAGAGCCTGAAAAATAAAAAGGAAAGATTGAATTAAGATTAAATTGCTTGGTATTCATATTAACAAAAATAATAAAACAATTCCCCGGCAACGGTGCCAAAAACTTGTTGTCGGTTTTAACCATGCAAGTTCATGTTCTTGCAAACAAGTAATAAAGTTAAAGTAGAGTGTCAATCCCACGAGGAATTGTTACCAAAATTGTTAACTACTAAAATTAAAACAACTTATTTTAACCAAATAATTAATTAAAGATTATAATTTAAAAATTAAATAAAAATAAAATACTAAGCAAAATAAGTAAATTAAAATTGGAATTAATCACTTGAGAAAAGTCGAGGATTACAATTTTCTTCAACACTTCGTATGAACCTCTCTTACCCTCTTAACTTGATTAATGACAATAAGTTGTTAACCTAGAGTTCTAATCTATTTATAAGTATCTGTCGATGGTCTTATAAAAATATATCTCTTAACCAATTAACTATATGTCGATGATAATTGAATTAAAGAGAAACTCATTAAGCTTAGACTCTAAAATTGGTTACACATGACACGTAAGTATATTTCTACCCTACATGCAACTCAATCCATCATAATAAATGAATATGAAACATATGTTATGCAATCCATGTCTAACACTAAACTCTCTTTGTCAAGTTGTATTTAGGTTAACAAATCAATTTAATTGGTGATCAGGCAATTAAAAGCATTAAGCACAAGATTGAATAAACAACATCAAATATCATTAAATCAAGAAAGAGAGTAAAATAATCCAAACTAAATATTGAGTTCCATTGCAATCCTAGAAAGAGAAATTTAGTTCATGCTTAATATTGAAAACGATAAATAATGGAGTTTCACCATCATAAAATTACAAGAGAATAAAATAAGATTAAGGGAAAGGAGAAAACTAATGTTGCAGGACTTCAGTTTTCTAATCTTCAAAACCTCTCTTAGCTTTTTGCAAACTTGTGGTGGCTGCTCTCTTCAAAAATTAAAATTAAGAGCTAAGAAGGTAAATAATAAAATTCTAATGGTTCCTATTTATAGAGCTCTAAAAGCCTGAAGAAGGAAAACTTTGTGGCCAAGGAATTGCTTCCAGCTTGGACTTTTCATATATGATCAGCTGGTTTACTCCTTCTTGCTTTAGGACTCTACAAAGCTACAAAAAACATTAAATTAATACTAAATTAAACATAAATTAAACATAAATTAAACTAAATTAAATTAAAAATAATTAAAAACAATTAATTAATAGTTTAAACTATAAGGACTTAGCTAATTTAAATGCACAAAATATGATAAAATAACTCTATATCGTAGAGTTATCAACCCCTACCCCTTCCGTCTAACTGGAGGGGCCAATAGAAGCTTAACCCCCACTAAGGGTGCCGATCAGTGGGGGAAATCCCCCCACAAAACCCTAATGATTCTGGCGCGATGGAATCCAAAGGGATCCTTAAGTTTCATGCGGAAGCCATCGGAGCTGTGTGGTGCGGTAGGATTAAGCATCTTTTTTGGTGCAATCGCATCGTGGTTATCAGTTTGGATAGCAAGACCATAGTCTGATGGATCTACATGGCCATCAGTATTGGGAAAATTTTTCATTGTGGAAAAAGATCCTGGAAAGTTTTCCTCTCATTGGAGGTCTATTGTCTTTTTTGTCCCTACTTTAAGTGCTTTTCTTTTTCTTTTTTTTAAATTATAGTTTTATTTATTATTCATTTAAAGTTTTTAAATAAGTTTATAATTATTATTTTAAATAAATTTTTTATATATTTATTTAATAATTATTATTGAATTTTACTTTAAAATATTTAAATATATGTTATTTTAATTTTAGTAAATTTTTAATTATTTATTAACTTTTCAAATATGTTATAAATTTTATTTTACACAAATTTAATCTAATTTCCATAATGGTAATTTTTTTTCACTATAATTCATCTTACCGTCACCGTTGCTTTTGCATCCAAACAAATATCTCGCCGCTGATTTTAATCTCACCATTATAGTAACCAATTTCACTGCTACATTAACTAACCTTACCGCCACTGTTGTTTTCAATCTCACAAGAGCCAATCTTATCGCTCATCCAAATAGATCCTTAAACAAATGTAAAACACTTGCATGACTGACATGTTTCAACCACAAAAATTTAGAGCAACAACCGGTTACCTTGGTTAGAGGTGATAATTGAACAGTTTGGGTGAGTTCGAGTCGGGCTATTTCGGGTTTGAGTTTTTTTTAATTCGGGTATTTCGATTTGAGCTCTTTTGGGTTCAGGTAGGTTTTACGTTATTTTTATTTTATATTATATGTAATCATTTTTACATAATTTAAATGTTTAAATCCAAAAATAAATTAGTATTTTTTCAAATAGTCTTCTATATAATATGACATTCTTTAATTATATTTGTATATTAATATCAATATTTGTTAGCTTAAAAAAGGATATAAAATTAATTTATTATATAAAATCAATTTGTTAAATAATTAATTATTGAAAATATAATATATTATCATATTGATATTTTAAAAAAATGATTCGATGAAATCTAATATTAAACATGTAAATATAATATGATTTATATTATGCAAACATATAAACATAATTATACACAATAATAATTAAATTAAAATGAACAAATGACTATGTTTGGAGGAAAAAAAATTAAGTTTTAAGAGCTGGTAAGACAATGCAAAAAAAAAAAGTATTATTATTATTTATTGCTTAATTATTTATCCTAATAGTCTAACTTAACTAAAAACTAAATTAAAAAAAAAAATCATGATTAAAAATTATTTGATGAATATATAGTATATATTTTAATAGTTTAATAGTTTACTATTTCAATAATAATTATTAAATAGTAATGAATAATTAAAATATAATTAATATTTTACTTTATATATATTAAATTTGAACTTTTGATTAAAAAGTAAATAAGATATTAGAATAAAATTGATAATCAAATTTTTTATTTTTAGCATTAAATTCGGTTATTACGAGTTTATGGTCTGGTCGATTTCGGGTTCGAGCCATTTCGGGTTTGAGTCATTTCAGGTTCGAGTTAATTCGATTTCATGTCATTTCCGATACAAGTTTGAATCATTTCGAGTTCGAATCTTTAATTTTTTTTTTCAAGCTTGAACGCATTTGAAATTGGATTTTTAAAACGAATTTTTAAATTCGAATCAAGGCAGTCAGTACTGTATCGGATGAGGTATCGTTTTTGTTCTGGTACGTACCAGTATCGATGTGTTTTGATGTACCGTTTCGGGTTTACCGGTATTTTTCAAATATTTTTTCATATATATACAAAACCTATTTTCAAGTTTCATAATAAAATATATATCATATACATATGCAAATATACCTCAATTATCTACATAAAATATATATTTATATGTAAATATAGAATTATAAATTATAAATATTTAATATCCAAATTTTTTAAACATCAAATAAATAAAATACATATATAATAAATTATTATTAATTAAGTGCAATAGATATTTTTAAATGTAATTATGAAAAAAAATAAAAACGATTATGATAGAGAAAATATTATAAATTAAATTAAGACAATCAAATAAGTGAAAAAAAATTAAAAATTAAAAAATGAAAAATCTTGTACCAACCGGTACGTGCCGATACAAAAATCGAAACGGTACATTCACTACAAGAAAACTCACTTTTACCGACATTTATAAGTACCGGTAAAAGATCACAAAACTGCCCCATTTGGTATTGCCGGCAGTTCGTTGACCGCCGGTTGACCGTCGACTAGACGAGTGCTAGTAAAATATTCCCGACGGGCCTGACCACCAATGTCGGAATAGTGTTTGTATTTGCCGACATGGTTTTTCCCGACCCTTTAAAATACCGTTATATTTATAAAAAAATTCCAGGCATTTTAAAATGCCGGTAAAAATCTTATTTGCATTAAATTTATATATTAATTTACATATTTGTTGAATGAACTATGTTGACACTTAAAACTACCCTTATAAGTTAATAACTTTTAAAGGCAATTTAAAGTGCCGATAAAAGTCTTATTTATATTGAATTTATATATTAATTTACATTTTTCTTTTTTTACATTTTAAACTGCTCTTGAAAGTTTTATATCTTTTTTTTCTTGCTTTTTGCAAATTGAATTTAAAAAGCACAACAAATTGGAATTCAAGCTATTGGTTGCCTACCTAAAATGATTTTATTTATATAAGGTCAATTTAACGTATCCAAAACCAACAAACAGCCTACCATTATGTAATCAAAGTTAACAAAAAGAATAACTCATAAGAAAGTATAACATCCTAATTTTCATAAGAGAACAACTTTAAGAAATTGATCCAATTAGAAAACAAATCTAATGCTTTAACTTCTTTCACAAAGCTTCCATCTTTACTCAGTTATTTGCACGTATTGGCTCCAATAAACTCGATGCATCCGAAACCTGCTATATAAAATTTTTAACTCAAGTTAAATAAGCAAACAAACCCAAATATATATTTCAAATAAAATATTTAACTCAAGTTAAATAAGCAAGCAAACCCAAATACTGTATACTTTCAAGCTTGCTTATGATCAAGTAAAACTTCGTGTCAATGACATTTATCAAGTGATTCCTATAAACATTTTACTGAGGTTTGTTACCTATAAAAAAATAATGTCCAGAAACAGAAGGAAATCTGCCCAAGATATTAGTAGACAAGGACAAGTTTCTACCATCATATTATGCATCATATTGAACCAAGATAATTTTATTTTATCTTCTTTATCTGATGTAAGCCATATAACTCAAAGTAAACCATGTTTTATTTTTTGGGTAATATCAATAACAAACTTGAGGAGACAAAATTATTTCCCATAAAATAATCCTAAACAAGCACCTATTAAAACATACTAGAAAAACTGACATAGCATATGCTGGATTTCTCATTTCCAAATTTAAAGAAAAAGTGCAAACAGAGGAAAAACAGCTTAACTAGAATAGAGAAAGGAATTAAATGAACAAGAAAAATAACAAAAAAGGGAACAATGTTTGACATATATACCTGATTCAGAACATTGTACACACTAATGCGATTAGGAACCTTACTGGCAAGCTCATCCAGCTATTCCTGAAAAATAATAACAGAATACAATTAGATTGCTCCTATGAGAAAGTAGTTCAGTCCTGGACATTTTGTTATTGCCCCAAAGTCTGAGCATTTTCACATATTTTAAGGTAACTGGAAAACTCACAGCTTTGTAAAGATGCTGCAGAGTGGAAGAAAACAATAGTATAAGGCTTCTGTATCAAGGGTTCAAATTCCTGAAATTAATAATAAAAAAGATGATCTTAGCTCAAAATCCAGTTTTCATTAAAAGTATATCGTTAAGTGTCCATTACCAGAAAACGTTTCCCAAAATCAAGCAGTTTAAATGATGTTTATTCAATGAGACCATGTCTAGAAATTTCAGATGTCCTATCAAAGCAACTAGGAAGCGAATACCTTTACAACATAGAGAACAAAACGTTCAAGCTCAAGATATCGCAGCAGAAAATGTGCTCCAACAACAACCATAACAGGGCGACCTTCAGTGTTCACCCCCCGTGATAACTGTATAAAACAAATAAACTACGCAAACATCATATTCAGACCAGGACCAATCTAAAAATTTATGAAATTGATGAGTTTCATATTATAAATGAAATATGGACCCACATATAGTTTGTAAAGCCAACAACTAAAAATGGCATATTAAGAAAAAAGGCAGGGAGAGTGGACATTAAGAAAAATGAAATACGGACCCACATAGTTTTAAAAACCTGTAAAAGAAACCAAGTGTGTTCAGTATTCAATATTATTAAAGCATGATCTAGAAAAGAGATGAATGGAAGATGTGCTAAACATAACATTTATGCACCTCGTCGATCATAGGTATGAATTCTCTAATGGGTTGGAAAAGATTTACCTCCTTACCCTGTCATACAAGAGAATGATTAACATGAAATTTATAATATCAATAACCTATTTGACAGCCCCTTTACGGAGACAATAAATTAGAGTGGAGCTCTTCAAAATCTTATGACTCTTACCTGTTGGGCAGTTGATCCAATACAATTTGGATGGTCATCAGACTCTGCAGAACTCACTGGGCCCATAATGTCCATCCCATGACTACCAGCACAATAAAGTTCAGTTTTGCAATATAGGGGTTTCACATTTTTACTTCACTTTTAATAATGTCTTTCTTTTTTTGCCCTTAACGTAATAAAGTTCAATACCAGTCAATTGGTGAAAGCTTTATTGTGATAAAGAGGTCAAACCTTATCTAATTAATTTGTGTTCAAAACAAATGATTCTTTCAATCTGCAATCTGCAATCTGCTGATCTGGTATACAACATAGACCTCTATACGAGGTGGCTCCAACCAATATCTACCTTAGCAGGCAGCAACACAGAAATGGACAAAAAAACAATTAGGTGTTTTAGTCTTGTATCATCCAGAAATAAATGATCAGCGAAAAGTATATACCTGAGGATCTTTAATTGTTTCCACAAGCAAAGCTTGAAAAGATGCAACCGCCTCCTTTCTGCGAACTTTGAATAAGGTAAGTTTCTATATAGCCTGTGTTTTGCTTCAAGTTTGTATACACAGATCGGCAGGAGAGTAGGAGACTAAAAGTTAAAATAATGAACACCTTTTAGCCAATTTATTGTAGGATAATTTGGAAATTGAAATGAAGTAAAGCTCTCTGATTTGCATTGAAATTTTATCATGGTCTGGATGTTAATCATTATTGGCCTCTTTAATTGCAGTTATATCAGATAATTTGTGTATTTGACATGATGAAGGAGCATGTATTCATCTGTTCATAATGGGGCTTAAGTTTTCTAAAAAACTAAAAGAATAACCCATTATCATCAAGGTTCAACTTAAATGCAGTCTAGAACTAGAAACTACTGATCAAGATTCAAACAGAGAATACAAGTTTTCTAAAAAACGAACCTTAATCAGTACCAAAAGAGCCTCCCCGCTCACTCCATTCCACACGTACCAAACAGAGCAAAGAGGAATTCATGAGTGGTAAAAAATGAACCTAAAATTTGGGAATAAACCCGGTTAGAAATGTCATGGAAATAAATACAAGAAAGGAATCAGAGATAATGATCTAGTGAATTTCAAGTGAAAGGATGAACTTCTTATCAATCTAAATAGATTTGCAATATTGATAATGCTGTCGACAAAGACATCTGATTCAGATATTCAACTAATAACTTCACAAAGAGCTCATAAATTGCCAATTGCAGATTAATGAGTGAAGAAACGTGACCAAAAAAAAAAAATGAAAAGAAGCAAAAAGAAAGAAAACATTGACTGAGCTTGATCGGAGGATTTGAGCTTGGCCAAAACAAGAAAATCAAAATGAAAGAAAAAATACTTTAGCTGAATCAGATTCAAAATCTATGAATTAAATAAAAATTAGAAAATGAATAGCTAGGTTTCTTACGAAAATGAAATTTTCATTTCGTTCATTAGAAAATCAAAACTAAAATATGAAAATCAAAGTGGATAGGGAATGATTTAGGTGAAACTACCTGATTGAAGAAATGGTGATGACAGTCACGATCGGCTGAGCTGATGATGACGGCGGTGAGAGCGGTGGTGACAATGGTTAGAGGAAAGAGTTAGCGTTTGATTTTCAGAAATCTGATTTGAGAGACTTTTATTCCGATTTGAGATGAGAGAGAAGAAGAAATTTTGAGAAAACAAATGAGAGAGAGCAAAGGGAAATGTCTCCTTCTTTCTTTGCTTATGGTGTTGAATATATGAGGAAACTAAAATCAGTGATGTATACACTAAGAAAGAGAGCTGGGCCATGGTGCCGTTTAAAGCTTTCTTAATAGCGGCGGGGCGATTCAGCCAGGAAAGATCAATTAAAAATTCAAAGCCAGACCAATACAGCTGCATAGAATTTAAGAATTGGAAAGACGACCACAGAAAGAGCTTCAACATTTAAACATATCCACTGGAACAACCTAAGTTTAACTTTCAGGGTAAGAGAATGGGCTCCACTTCAATATTGTGGGATTGGTTTGGTACACTCTAAAATCCAAAATTAATCCCTTCAGCCCGGCAAGTAAGTTGTTTTCAATTATCATTCAAATCGTGTTGGAAAAAAGGAGGCGTCGGAGTGCCCTTAAAATTTCCATTTTTTTTTTATAGTAATTATTGATATATTTTAAAATTGATTCGTATCGATTGATATCAATACAATATCGATTATCTTAATTCGGATTGATTTTGTCATATCAGACCTTGCTTATCCTATGAATAATTAAATCAAGTTAAAAATTTAGTGCAGAGCAATATTACTCCTTCCAAGAGTTCAGCCAACTTTCCATTTTCTTGGTAACACTGTATCACATTACCCTAAAAACTTTATATAATAAAAAAAGACTAGACATAGTTTTGCTAATTAATAAAAGTATTTATTGCTTATAAAAAATTAAGAAAAAAAACACACTTATTAGAGTTGCAAAAATATTCCTATTTAGTTATCCAAAATTTAGGATTATTTAGCAATTAGCTAAAAATAAATATTATATTTTGGTTCAATGTTTTTATAATTAAACATTGCATTATTAACAAAAAATCCTCAAACATAATGATATTTTATTATTTCTAATATTATTAATATTTTAAGGTTTAATTTTAAGAAATACGTTAAAAATTATCTAATCAATATGATATTTTACCATAAGATTAATATGTTAAAAATAATTTAATATAATATTGATTTAAAAGTGAGATTGGTGTAACTACTTTAAGTAAAACATGTTAGAATATAAGGAAAGTGTCAACTTTAAATTTCTGAAAATCTTAAATCATTTTAATATGTTATAACTCGAATTTAAAGTGACTAGATATGTTAAATAATCCGAATCTCAAAAAAAAATCCTATCATATATATGATATATATGACTCGACATGTGTAGCAAATTTGAATTTAGAATAGCTCAATTCAGTTAAAGAATTAGGGACATTTTAATATGGTGAGACTCATAACATCTTGGGAAGCTATTGGGAAGTATTTAATATTGGTGAAAATTCAGCATTAGTGGAGATGTTTTCAACATTAAAGCAGATAAAAATTCGATTTGAAGGCAAAGAATGCAGCAGCAGTTGGTAAAAAGAATCAACCAATAGTTACATGAAGTGAAAAGGAAACTGATTGACTGTTATCACCCATGATAAGCACATAATGAAAATGAAGTTAGTGGGAAGCAGTCTCCGGCTTAGAAACTTAAAATTTTTGTTTTCTTTTTCATTAATGTAAAATGTAAATATGAGTTTTGAAAATGTAAAATAAGTTTTAAAAACCACAAACACAATCCAATTACATTTATCTTAATTTTCAAGTATTTTCGCTTTACCTTTCAGCACTTTATCTTTATCTTTCAATTCAATTATCTTACATTTTATGCACATAGGAGTAGTTTTAACCTAGAAATTATCAAGCTTACATTTGTGTCACATATTCTCACTCTTGCTAGAAGTATCAAGGGTGAAAATGCTTTCATCGCCTAAATAGTTAAATCGTAGTAAGATTTTTCTAAAAATCAACCAACTAGAGTATAGTCCAAAATTTTTGTTTCTTAAATAGACATTTCTTTTTTACAAAACAAGCATAATATCTATACACAGTACGTTTGATTCGTTGTAATGGAATAAAGAGGGAATAAAATAGAGGTGGAATAGAATAGAGTATGAATAGGTATTACATAGTTTGGTTGGTTGAATGGAGTAAAGGAGAAACATATTACTTTGTTTGGCTGGTTAAAATGATGTTAAGGAATAGGTAAAGAATAAACACAAAATGACTATTTTATCCTTAACATAAATAATAATATTTTTATTTAATAAAAACTAAAATTAATTTTTGAATCTTGTAAAATTATATTAAAATATAAAATTATTTAATATATATTTTTATATAAAAATATAATATATTATATCTAAAATATTTATAAATATTAATATAATAATTAAATATTTTATATTTAATAATATATAAAAATACTAAAATTATATTTAAAAATATAATTTTTATATTTATAATTTTAATTTTAATTTTTTTATTAATTTTCCTCAACTATAAATACCATTTACTTTCTCTCTCTCTTCCCAGTTCTTCCAAACACTTTCTCTCTGTACCTAACCCCCTCTCTCTCTCTCCTTGCTTTTTCCTCTTCATCTTCTGCAAATAACTCTAACCCTAAACCCAGATTTCGCTGCCCTCCGCCAGTCGCCGCCGCCTTCCAATCCCAGAAAACCTCTTTTTTTTCATCCAAATCTTCTTTTCAGTCTCCTCTTTCCATTTCTCTAATTGGTTTTTTCAAAAAATAACTCGAAAAACATAGATCTACAAAAATAACCTGCAACTTCCACCCCTTTTTCATCGTCTGCCGCTGCCCCAAAAGCCCTCGTTCTTTGATAAGTTGTTTACCTTTGTCTCCTTTTTCTCTCTCTAAATTTGAAGCTTCAAAACCCCCTATAACTACCTTAATCTGAAACACATAGGAGAGAAAATTTTCTCTCTCCTCTGATCTTTCTTTTTTTATTTTTTTTCTGCTCAAAAAGGTGTTTCTTGGTTTATTGTGATATTGTGTTGATTTTTGAGTTTAGAGTACTGTCTTTATCATTTTGTTAAGGGTATTTTGGGAAGAAAAAAACATAAGCTATTTGGTGTTGCCCGTAATAACCATTCAGAGGGTGGGGTGCTGAATGGCTATTACGGGCTTTTGGTGAATAAGGCCTTAATCGGCTATTCCGCTGAATACCCATTTGGCGAACCAAATGGCCGCGTTACTGTAGCGCAACGAGTAGTACCGTAATAGCATTCCTATTACGGTGAACCAAACATAGTGTAAGTAATCGCCTCAATTGAATAGTCAATTGAGGGGTAATTACTTCATCATGGCTTGCCACGGGTGTGGCAAGCTATATATATATATATATATATATATATATATATATATTTAAGGAAAAAAGGGAAGAGAAAGAAAGGAAAGAGAAAGAGAGGAAAGAAGATGAAAGAGAATAAAGATTCGTGTATTCTTATCGTGTTCGTATTATTTTTCCGTGTCATAATTGTATTCAAAGTATTATATAAATTTTGACATGTTAATAATTTGTTTTATATAGATTTTGACACGTTCATGTATTTATGTCGTGTTCATATTTTTTTTTGTATCGTGTTGTATTTTAGTTATTTTTCTCATGTCATGTTCGTGTCGTATAATCATTTTCTATTTGAAATTGCCAAGTCTAATTGATACTATTCAAATAACTTCCAATTTTGTGTCACGTGTCGTATAATGTTTGGTTTTTTTTATAAAAAAAAAATAAGGTCATATTAATTTTTTGGCTTTTAAATTATTGATTGAAAAATTACTGCATTAATAAATGATCGATAAAAATTAAAATATTGAATAATAATATGAGATGGTTGATGCAATTAATTTTTTTAAACTTTAGGTATTGAATTAAAAAATATATATATATTATGATGGTTAAATAGTAAAAAAAATGTTAAATGATGTTATAACTTATGAATTATTGTATGATAGTCATTATGTTTATATTTTATTATATTTTATAACTTTTAATATGAATATGAATTATGGATATCAATATAATCTAAATGAATTAAACTTTGATATCCATCTTAAATTTTTTACATATAAGGTACATATTTTTTTTGTACATTTAAATCTCAAATATCGATAATAATCACATACATTTATTTTGTAATAAAGTTTTATGATCTTTATCTTCTTGTAGAAAAACACAAGAAATGAGATAAAGAAAATATAGAAAAAAATATTTTGACAACACTTTTGTGAAAAACATCAAACTTGTCAGTTCCACATATAATATTTGATTTTTCATTATAAATATTTTTGTGTTTTTGAACAATCTACTTTTGAATTAAAATATAATATAATCTTTTTTTAGTTTCTGTTTCAATAATATAGAAACAACTATATATATATATATATATATATATATATATATATATATATGCACTGCCTTATCGAATTGCCTACATTATTTACTTCCAACATTCAAAAACAAAACCACACCAATACGTGAAACTCACCCTAGTAAAATATAAATTAAACATCAACTCTTTCGAGATTGAAAAAACATACTAATTATTGCTTAATATAATGATTTACACAAGATTTAGATTTATCCTTAAACAAATAGTTTGCTTCTGATTTAACTAACAATTATAAAATCATATAATTATTTTTATAGTTGAATATTAAGTCAAGTTTGTTTGTAGGAAGGTTTGTAGTTTTATCCGTGAAAAAACCTACAATATTTGTAAGGAGGGTTTGTAGCTTTACCCGTGCAAAAGTTACAAGTTGGAATATTTTCTAATGAAGTATATTATCCCTATGGGATCGTGGATGTAGGCCAAGAAGGGCTGAACCACGTTAAAATATCGTGTTCTCTTTTTCTCTTCTTCCCGAGTGCTTGTTGTGGGTTAATGTTTGTTATTGGTCTGTCACATTATTCCCAACAACTGGTATTAGAGCTATTGGTTCGAGCAATGGGAGTTGCTGCTTAGAAGCTTTTGGTTCAAGCGAAAAGAGATGCTGTCAGGAGCTTTTGGTTCGAGCGAGGATAGTTACTGCCAAGAAGCTTTTTTGTTCGAGGAAGAAGAGTAGGAGAGTTGCTGCCCAAAGGTTTTTTGGTTCAAGGGAGAAGAGTTGCTGCCAAAAGGTAATTGGGACTTTCACTCAAGGGAGGATTTGTTGAGTTTGAGTCCAAATCCAACATTGAGTTTGAGTAGAAGTGCAAGTCTCACATTGAGTAGGAGTGCTCATCCTACATCAAGTAACTAATTGATTAAGCAAAGGGAATCCTAATCCCACATTGAGTAGTATTGATGAGCCAAGAGGAGTGCTCACCTATAAATAAGAATCTTGACTTTTGGGGCAACACAACCCACCACCCCCTAAGAGAGGGAGTCTATACACTTAAGTAGAAGTTGTATAGGATTCAAGAATCTATACACTTAAGTAGAAGTTGTATTAAGATTCTTTGGATAGTGAGTCAAGTTTGTTTGTAGGAAGGTTTGTAGCTTTATCCGTGCAAAAGTTACAAATTGAAATATTTTATAATGAAATATATTATTCCTATGGGATCGTGGATATAGGTCAAGAAGGGTTGAACCACGTTAAAAATATTGTATTCTCTTTTTTTCTTCTTCCCGAGTGCTTGTTGTGATTAATGTTTGTTATTGGGCTGCCACATTATTCCCAACATATTGTAACTTAAGAAAAAAAAAAGAAGTATAAAATATTAATTAGCATTTTTAATTATTAATTTTGTTTCAAAATTTATTGATAATATTACTAATTTTTTTATTTAATGTAATTTATGCTTTCATGCCTAAACTAGAACCAAGTGAAAGTAAGTCTATGAGAAACTTTTTTGCCTAGAGATTATAACCGACTATGTGAGTAAGAGGTTATGACTTATGAGACAAGAAAACAAGGAAAACACTTATGTAACCGTCCGTGATTCCTACTAGGAATCACGGACATCTTTCTACCAATATATATTTTTTCCCAACCGGCTAACTTGTTTAGCCGGTTGATTTACTTCATAAAAATTGTAAATTTTTTATTCTTAAAATGTAATTTTTTATTCCTAAAATGTAATTTTTTTTATGGTCCACACACCACACTGCTTCACACTTTTATAATTTTTTTTAATTTAATAAAAATAATATATTAAATATAAAAAAATTGAAATGGTAAATAAATAATCTTTAACCAGTATCTATAGACACCGGTTAAACGAATCTTTTTTTATATGTAGGATCATTATTTATATAATTTATTATTGTATCTTTAACAAATTAAAAAACAAAAATATAAATTAATTTAGTTTAAATTTGATAACTGCAAACACGATACATGATTAAGTAAGTGTCAGTTGAAGGTTATTTTTTTTTTTTTGATAATGATTTTTTATTACATTTAATAATTACTAACAATTATAGGATTAATAATCAGTAATAATTATATAATTAATAAATAAATCATTACATCAATCAATAATTATTTAGAAAAAATTACCTACAATAGAATTTATACATTTTATTATCCCTTAATTATAATTATTATTTGTCTATCTTTAAAATAAAAAATAAAAAAATTGACGGATTGTCAAGTAAATAAAAGATAAGTAAAAGGTAAAAAAAAAAAAAAATGTGTGGTTGTGCTTTATGTCCGTCTTTCCCAAGGGGGGTTCTACCATGATTTCCTTAGAAAAGGCTTTTGGTAGGCTCCAAATTAGGAAACCTGAGTAGCAGGTTATCAGGTCACCAATTTTTACATATAAATATAACTGAAATTACATATAAACATGATAAATTACATATAAACATAAGAAATTACATATAAACATGACAAACATGAGAAATTACATATAAATTTGACGAATTACATATAAACATGACAAATTACATATGAGAAATTATATATAAACATGACGAATTACATATAAAATTGACGAATTACACATAAACATGAAAAATTACATATAAACATTACCAAATGACAATTACATATGAAGATGACAAATTACATATAAACATGAGAAACATGAGAAATTACATATAAATATGACAAATTACATATAAACTTGAATAATTACATATAAACATGAGAAATTACATATAAACATGACGAAATGACAAATTACATATGAAGATGACAAATTATTTATAAACATGAGAAATTACATATAAACATATAAACTTGACGAATTACATATAAACATTACAAATTACATATAAACTTGACGAATTATATATAAACATGACAAATTATATATAAATATGACGAAATGAGAAATTACATATCAAGATGAGAGATTACATATAAACATGATAAATTACATATAAACATGACAAATTGACGAATTACATATAAACATGACAAATTACATATAAACTTGACGAATTACATATAAACATGACAAATTACATATAAACATGACAAATTGACGAATTACATATAAACATGACAAATTACATATAAACTTGACGAATTACATATAAACATGACAAATTACATATAAACATGACGAAATGAGAGATTACAGATCAAGATGAGAGATTACATATAAACATGAGAAATTACATATAAACATGACAAATTACATATAAACATGACAAATTGACGAATTGCATATAAACATGACAAATTACATATAAACTTGACGAATTACATATAAACAAGACAAATTACATATAAACATGAAGAAATGAGAAATTACATATCAAGATGAGAGATTACATATAAACATGAGAAATTACATATAAACATAACAAATTACATATAAACATGACAAATTGACGAATTACATATAAACATGACAAATTACATATAAACTTGACGAATTACATATAAACATGACGAAATGAGAAATTACATATCAAGATGAGAAATTACATATAAACATGATAAATTACATATAAACATGACAAATTACATATAAATATGACAAATTGACGAATTACATATAAACATGACAAATTACATATAAACTTGACGAATTACATATAAACATGACAAATTACATATAAACATGAAGAAATGAGAAATTACATATCAAGATGAGAGATTACATATAAACATGATAAATTATATATAAACATGACAAATTATATATAATCATGACAAATTGACGAATTACATATAAACATGACAAATTACATATAAACTTGACGAATTACATATAAACATGAAAAATTACATATAAACATGACAAAATGACAAATTATATATCAAGATGAGAGATTATATATAAACATGAGAAATTACATGTAAACATAACAAATTACATATAAACATGACAAATTGACGAATTACATATAAACATGACAAATTACATATAAACTTGACGAATTACATATAAACATGACAAATTACATATAAACATGACAAATTGACGAATTACATATAAACATGACAAATTACATATAAACTTGACAAATTACATATAAACATGACAAATGACAAATTACATATAAACATGACAAATTACATATAAATATGACAAATTACATATAAACATGACAAATTACATATAAACATGAGAAATTACATATAAACATGACAAAATGACAAATTACATATAAAGATGATAAATTACATATAAACATGACAAATTACATATAAATATGACAAAATGACAAATTACATATAAAGATGACAAATTACATATAATGATGACAAATTACATATAAACATGACAAACATGAAAAATTACATATAAACATGATAAATTACATATAAGGACGACAAATTACATATAAACATGAAAAATTACATATAAACATGACAAATTACATATGAACATGACAAATTACATATAAACATGAAAAATTACATATAAACATGACAAATGACAAATTACATATAAACATGAGAAATTACATATAAACATGAGAAATTACATATAAACATGACAAAATGACAAATTACATATAAAGATGATAAATTACATATAAACATGACAAATTAAATATAAACATGACAAATGACAAATTACATATAAACATGACAAATTTGTAATTTTCAATCTTTTGTAAAAATTAAATTAGAAAAGAAATACATATTTAATTAATATAATGGATGCATCAATTAATTTAGATAGACTATCATTTTTTTTACATCTAATGGAAGTTAATTAGAAAACACTCGCATATAAAATTTTACAAATGATGCATTGACAAGTTAAATTTATCAGTCATTTACTTTGGATATTGGGATAATAAGAATTTCATATAAGTATTATTTTCTTTACTTTGGTGATAAAAACAATATAAAACATCCATGCTAGAAAAGCAGTTGTTTTGGAGTGTATGGATTCGTAACTCAACATGCATTTTATCTTCATGTATGTACAAAATAACAATAATTTTTAATTTATGACAAATATTTCATGCGTATATATTTGCCTTCAATTAACACATGAAATTAATATAACTTAATTTCGATGCAAACTTTTAATCCATAAAATTAAACATTAGTAAAATTTTAATTTTAATCTTTTTATATTGCTGCAAAAATTTTATATATGAGAGGAAAAAAACCTCAAAATTTTAAGATATGCTTTGATATAAGCTCTAAAATTTTGCTTTTAACTGTTGCTAGAAATCTTGTGTATTTCAATGATTTCATTATTACCCTAATTATAATACAACACCAAATCTTCATGCATGTACAAAATAACAAGAATCTTTAATTTATGACAAATAATTCATCCATATATCTTTGCCTTCAATTAACACATGAAATTAATATAATTTAATTTCGATGCAAACTTTCAATCCATAAGATTAAACATTAGTAAAATTTTAATTTTAATCTTTTTATTTTGCTACAAAAATTTTATATATGAGAGGAAAAAACCTCAAAATTTTAAGATATGCTCTGTTATAAGCTCTAAAAATTTGCTTTTAACTGTTGCTAGAAATCTTGTGTATTTCAATGATTTTATTCTTACCCTAATTATAATACAATACCAAATCTAACTTGCAGGAGTGGATCTTTTTTTTTTTTTTTTTTTTACGTTCTAATATTAAAGGGGGAGAAGAAAAGAAAATTTGCAAACCAAAATTAAAAGACTTAAATATATAAAAAAATTCCCCGACTAAATACCCTAAAAAGAACCCTTTAATTCATTTTATTTTATGCTATGTTACAATTTTAGAGTTCACAGCAAGCCAATAACAACCATGCTAAGCTCTTTCAGGCAATCTCGAATACATTCTCTGATAATCCAAAAGAAATAGATTTATTGTCCCACCAACAAGACCATCGGATGCCCTTTATATCTCAGCATAGATCTGATCTCATGACAGTTTGAAATTATCATTAGGATGTACTAATAACTCTTGCAAAGCATAGATATGATCTCATGACAATAATACCGGCACAATGTTGTCATTAACTCTTCATAAGCTAATATAGGAGAATTTAAACTAAATTATATATATTTGACTAACATCCAAAACAAAACAACAAAGGAAATCGGGCTATCTTACTGTGGCTTAGCATTTGAGACTTGGTAAATCCAAATAAACTGGAGTTAGTGATCTAGGCTTTAACATTTTAAGGTTCCAACTTCTCTTACATTTTCTCAAGCCACAAACCAAGCCAATGGACACCCCAAATTCTACCACCTCATACTTTAATGCAAAATTGACTGTAATAAAACAACAAAAGCCTCTAGCTGCATTTTACAACTTATTTATGGTGAGAGAAATAAAATGGAGCATCCTTCAATGTGATGCCTTGAATCATGCTTACTGCCTGAGTATCTGCCACTAGAAGCCGTGTGATAACTCTGCCACCTGCACCTACTGTCAACAGGTAATCAGAAACATGTAAGCTAGAAAACACTACAGTTCAAGAAACAATGCAAGAAACTAACAGATAAGCATAAGAACTGATGTCATTGAATCCTACACCAACAATATTGAATAAGGGTTAAACCATTCTCAACATGCAACAAGCTAAAGCCAGATCTTTCTAATTAATGCCTTCACAGAGCATTAAAAAATTGTAAAAATGCCAATAGTTTATAATAAATGAACTTCAAATTAAAAAGCAGATATAAGGAGCAAAAGAATTAAATATCATCTTTGAATATATACAAAAAACACAAGAATAACTCAACTTATATTTCATCAGGGCTGTAAAAGATTTTCAGAAGTTAACACATGGAGACAAAAAGACATGTACAGGCATAGAATACCATATTCTACGTCATTGTATATATACTTTCACAATTATCAATATGACCTTAAAGCATTGGATCAAACTCTATTTCAGAAGTAACTTAGTAGGCAAGGATACCTTGAATATATTTCCATGTTGTAGGGTTATATGCGCAACCATATCAACTCGCACCCTCATTGCACACACGGGACATACCTGCAAATAGAAACAACCCATCAGAAACAAAGATTAGATTCAATAAACACCTTTCCAATTAGAATAAAAGGGTCTCACACACCATGCGACAAAACAATCTATAAACAATAACTATAAAACTCTTTTTCACCAAACTTGCATATAAAAGATCAATCTACTGTTTGTCAAGTCAGACCAATATTAATATCAAACATGTAAATCAACAACAGAGCTAATTTTTCCAGTTAGCTGAACTGGAGCTCATAGTCCAAAACTAGTTCATCCAAATTTTCAATCTCATAACAAACATCATTTTATATCCAACGTTATATTTGGATTTTGGTAGATGTATAATATATACATATATATATTATAAGTTTAAAGTGATTATGAGTTTGATTTCTACTAAATTAAATTGAATAATGAATCGACTTCGACAGATAGGTGTGTAAGGTTAAGGAATGAAATGATTTTTGACTTTTGAAAACCATTCCTTTACCTTATGAAATAAAAGGAAGTAGCTTAGCTTAGCTAGCTATAGTATATATATGTATAGTAGCTAGCATCTATTTTTGCGCTTTGGTTTTTTTTATATGAAAGAATCCAAAATAATCTTACACAAACAGTGATTTACATCGCTCTTTTTGAACCTAAATTAGAAAGGAAAATATTTCCAAAATGATTCCATGTAATTTTTTCTATATTCAATTTCACTACTAGTAAACAATCAATTGGACAATAAAACCGTTCATAATAAGCCTATGTAACAAATAAATTATTGAAAAGGACCTTTCAAATTAGCTCTAGAAACAACTAAAAGAGAAAAGGCACAACTACTTTCAAATAAAAAAGATGAGAAGTCTCCAAAATTGTGAAACTGAAATCAAATGCAAAAACAACTGCAAAAATGGTGCTAGAGTGAGAAAACGATACCACAATCCAAAGTTAAGCAGGAAATTCCTTGTTAGTGAAACATCAAAGCCATAACTGAGAACAATAAGAGTGGTAGATTACTTACTTGGTTATCAACTTCAAGTGAAGCTTTATTCTCAGATGAGGTCTTCTCTTCTTCAAGACAAATAGAAGAAAGGAGAATGTGAGGAACACATGATTAAGAGCATTTCATAACAATGATGATTTGCAATTGGAATACTATAATTCCTGTCATATGGTTTTAGCATATAATCACCAAAGAATTACCCTGACAACAATGTTTCCTAAACTTTGTGTTTGCAAATAATTTCAGACTTCAGTTGGTTTTAGGTATGTTGTGCTCTAATTAACTGCCAAAATGAGTGACTAATTTCTATATAGAGGGTGAATTAACATACTATAAAGCTGGGTACCACCCCTGCGTCTAGCTGTGATTGCAACTTGTCCTAGCTAGATTGTATCTCTCCCAACGAGAGCTTTTCATTACCAGAAGATGCCCATTTGCATAATGTAAAGTGTGGTTCCATGGAGTCAACTATCACAAATCGAATAAGTTCCCTTATAGCATAAAGGTAGAAAATAAATAAAACCTATGATTAAATATTTCTATATGAATGAGAATTAGAGGGCTTTAGACCTAGCTGTCAAAAACCAAATACAATAAACCAAATAATTAAAAGCATGCACCAATAAATTAGAAGTAAAAACAAACCCATAAATAACTTGGATGTTGGGAATCTTTTGGGTTGTAGCAGATTTAATCAAAAGGAATTAATACTTCGAATGCACAAGATAAACAATTTTAAAGACAACACCATTAGTTGAAGACAGAGGAAAATATTACCTGCAAGCCAAGCAGTCCTTAAATGCATTGCCACATTGATATAAATTTAAGCTTGTAAATTAAAGCTTCAACAAAAAGATAAGCCACAAAGCATGATGTATATACAAGTAATTAAGAGAGCTAGAATTGAGAATAAAATAACAGCAAACTATCAAACTACAACAAGAAAAATAACATGAATGCCCAAAACCACAAACTCTAAATTTCCAAGACATCGGTTTAATGGCCATGCACATAGAATGGGGAGATGAAAAAGTAAGATATCCTTTCTTGAAGTCTTGTATCATATCAGATGCTGTGGAAACAATGCTCATCATCACACCACAAGATGCAAGACCCGCGATGATTATTTAAAAGTTCAAACATAACAATAAACAGATATATCATCTTAACCTAAAGTGCATTCGAACAAAACATGCCTTTTAAATCTAAAAACATTTCATGATTTTCAGATACAGAATCTGAAATTACTATTTTCCAACAGCCCCGTATCACCACTCAAATCTATGGAATCCCCTTCACATTTAACAAGTGCCTGCACAAACTACAAAACCTTTTGTTAAATTACACTGGTTTCTTTTGAATGCACAAATACATAATCATATGTCCAAAATTTATTATATTACTTCTATAAGATTTAAGATCTTCATAACATAAAATAGATTTAAGATCTGAAGTGAAGAAAAAAGGGTTTAGAATGAGAAGTTTTTTTTTTTTTTTTTCTACAAGGCTATCTCAAGTACCCAAAAAAAGGTTGAAAGGGAACAATTTCATTAACCTTTAAATCTTAGCCACAAATTTAATTGGAAAAAAAATGTGGGGGCAAATTTGGTGAAGAGTGTCAAATAAATCACTCTCAAGAAAATAGCATATTGGTGAAGAAATTACCAAGTAAAGCACGTAATAGAGTAACCTAATGAAACTTCTTTGGAATAAAAAGGAAGAAAGAACAGCAATCAACGAAGTTGAAATAATTGTAAAAAGGAGAAGCTAAAGAAAGCAGGGTAAAGAATAAGGATACCTGACAATAACGCAGCCAATCGGGAGAATCGTCCATGAAGCTGCTCATTCCACACCTATGCTATTATTATTCCCTGATATTAGAGTATACAAATTAATAATTTCAGTATTTAATTAATCTGAGAAAACAAAAACAAAAGTCAAATAAATCAATGGAAATATTTGTTTGAGAGAATATAATTTCTCGTAATAAATTCAAGCGGATTAAAAACACAAAGTGAGTAATGGTTACAACTTGCAAGGTAAAAAACTATTTTCATGTAGGGGCTTAATTTGAAAAAAAAAATTATAATAAAAGACAAGAGTAAAATAATTAATTAAAGAGAGATAATAGAGTAGGAGAGAAGGATGAGAAAAGTAAGTACCAAGGGAATTGATGATGGTTTTTTCATTGGAGAACCTCTTGGTTGGACCTCCTTGAAAATCAATATCGTATGGAGGATAATTGGATTTTGCCAAAGAACTCAAGCATTATTGTCGCCCAACATTTGCAATTGCCAGCTTCTCAAGAGGTAATTCATCTTCCTCATGCACTGCCTTATTGTATTTTATAGCTAAATTGAGCATTTCTTGCATCAAAATAAACCACCATCATTACTTCGCCTTATAGAAGACAATTTTTATTATAACAAGAAATTAATTATTTGGAGTTCACATTTGAACTCTTTGAGCAAACATTCTAAATGCAGCTTTTATAGCTAAGAAATATTATTACTGTTGAGAATCATAGCACACATATTTATAACCCTTTTCTGATTGGCATTTCTCAAGTGACTCATTGCAAGGGAAGTCATTTCTTGAGCATGTAACACCAAGAAAAAAGATCAGCAAGCAATCTAGAGAAATAGGTCATCAAGGAGTACAAAACCATCTAATCTTGTCATATAAATATCATGTTTCAAATTTTGAGTTATTTCCAACAACTATTATAAGTTAACATGAATGAAACTAGAGTATAGATAATACCTTCCTGTTTGTTTGAGCATGTCAAGCATTTTTGTTTGAAAACATGATCCACAACACTAACACCAGTACCACTCTGTGGCATTGCAAAGACATCCACAACACGCACAATGTACTCATCAACAAACTCTCCCAACATCAAACCCATAACTTCCATGGGAACTCCAACTCTTCCTATAAAATATTCACATCATCCAAACAAAGAAACATAATTACAACAACCCACTAGTAAATGTTAAACTCTTTAACCCTTAAAATAAACTAGAAACAGCTCATGGTTCTCATAGATAAGTACATGAAAAGCAAATCAGAAAAATAAAATTTTGATTTAATAAAAAACCCTAAACTGCAAAAGCGAAGTAGTATAAACCCATCAATTGCTTTTTTTCAAACAAAATATAAAGCAGTGAAACCCTAATTAGCTAAGAAAATAAAACGAAAAAGTGAAAAAACTTCATATAAGTAGATGTTGAGAAGAGAAGAGATAGAAAAATACTGTGCTTGAGCATTTTGAGAAGGGCGAGAGAAAAGATATAGACCTGCTCCGACGAATCGAGAGTCGGGGAATCTGGCGGCGATGGGCAAGCAAGATTATTCGTTTGAGAGAACGAGATGGGTAGCGACTGAAAAACAAAATCAACAAGAAGAAAAAAAGAAAACCTTTTTAGGTTAAATGTTAACCGGTTAATAGGTAAAGTGATAAACAATATTTTTCCCTTTTTAAAATAATCAATGGTTGAGATAATATATTTTTTTAATCTAATGGTTCATATTTGTCTATGCCTATATGAAGCTTACGGTAAGGAAACTTTTTTAGAATTTTCCCGTTCCCAAACAAAGGAATCAAGATCAAGTTAAGGGGCAAACTGCAAAGGGCAAATCCAAGTTAATCGACAAGATAAAAGTCAAAAAAAAAAAGAAAACTAGCTCAGGCTTGATCTCTGATCACCCAAATTCAGTATAACTACTCTGATTCAGGGTTGCAGGAAAAGAACGTCTTTGAGTTCTTGAAAAAAAAAAATGGAAAGCAGTTTGGAGGCAGCTACTTTTAGTTTTCCAGATTGTCTTTTGAGGTGGAGTGGGCAGAGAATGTCGGTTTTGGGATTGGGCACGGCATCCGACCCAGTTGAAGGATCAATTTAGTTACAGAACTAGCTGTTCTCCAAGCAATTAAACTTGGTTATAGGCACTTTGATACAGCTTCTTTGTACGGGTCAGAGCAGGCGCTGGGTGAAGCAATCATTGAAGCAATCTCGCTTGACTTAATCAAATCTAGAGACGAGCTCTTCATCACTTCCAAGTTGTGGTGCACCGATGCTTATGGAGATCTTGTTCTTCCTGCTTTTCGGAGAAGCTTACAGTAAAATATTTGTTGCCCATTTATATTTCTTTTGATATATCGATATATACTAAATTGTTTGTCTTTTTTTTCTTCTTTCGTCTATCTGAAGACAGCAAATTCTTGTCTGAAACTTTTGCACTGCAGGAATCTCAAGTTGGAGTACCTCGATCTCTATCTTATTCATTCGCCATTAAGCTTAAAAAAAAGGGTTGAAGGAGTCTCAGGAGATAAGGAATACCTTGTCTTCCCCATGGATTTAAGTTCTGTATGGGCCGCCATGGAAGATTGCCAGAGGCTTGGCCTCACAAAATCGATAGGTCTTAGCAATTTTACATGCAAAAAGGTGGCCGATATTTTGGCAATTGCAAAGATCCGTCTAGCCGTTAATCAAGTAACTCTCCCTTTCCCTCTGACACACACTTAGCCTTGAATTTGGCTTGAACTTTGATTTGATGTAGTTTGAATTTGGCTTGAACTTTGATTTGATGTAGTGATACCGTAAGTCAAGCTGTTTCAATATTTTGAAGGTGGAATTGAACCCACTATGGCAACAAAAGAAGCTAAAAGAGTTCTGTCATGCAAATGGGATTCTTTTGTCGGCTTACTCTCCATTGGGAGCCATAGGAACCAGTTGGGGCAGCAATAGAGTTATGGAGTGTGAGGTGCTGAAAGAAATTGCCAAGGTAAAAGGGAAGACCGTGGCTCAGGTGCGTTTTTCCACCAGGAAATTAAACAGAAGTTAATAGTATAGTTTTTGTTTCATTATTGTCCTTGTTTTGAAAAATTAGATGAAATTAAGAAGACACATGAAAAGCTGATTACTAAATTCTAATTCAAAATCAGGTATGTCTAAGATGGGCATATGAACAAGGGGTGAGTATAATAGTGAAGAGCTTCAACGGTGAGAGATTGAAGCAAAACCTGGAGATATTCAATTGGTCATTGAGTGAGGATGAGGCGATGAGCTGAAAAAGATCAGTGACAGCCCACAAAGCAGAGGCTGCCGGGCAGAAGATTTCATCTCCAAAGACGGTCCTTTCAAGACACTTGAGGAACTTTGGGATGGAGAAATTTGATTTTTTCCAAATAATTTTTTTTTTTATATAATTAGTTACCATGTGAAGAATAAATTTTAAAAGAGTCCAGATTCCTTCTTAAGATTTTTTCCAAATAAAAATTAATTGTTATTGGTGGATTGAAGGGTGAGTCAGTAGCTTTTATATTAAGCATTATAACTCTTTTTTATGTGTGGTTATTAGATAATTTTTTATCATTAAATTTATAGAAATTAATTATTTTTATTAGTAATTATATTGATTTATATTATTATATGTACATTTTGTTTAAAAACGGTTTACATTACAAGTAATCGTATTCTGTTCCAACTAAACGAACTGAAGAAGATTACTCCTATTGAATTACGTTTCGGATAAATAACAATTTGCGTTGCAGTTTCCGTTCCGGTTCTTCGTACTGGACCGATCCGCATTCCAGGTAACACTGGGTCAGAGCAGCCGCTGGGTGAAGCAATCGAAGAAGCACTTTCGATTGGATTGATTCAATCTCGAGATGAGCTCTTCATCACTACTAAGCTACGGTGCAGAGATGTTCATGGAGAACTTGTTGTCCCTGCCCTCAAGAGGAGCTTACAGTAAAACAAAAACTATTGCTAACCTATATGTAATCTTATTATATGGAAGTTTTTTCAATTCAGTCCAACGGAATATGTAGCTCTTGTCTAAAGGTTTGATTTTTGCCTGCAGAAATCTCAAGTTGGAGTACCTTGATCTCTTTCTTACTCACTGGCCCGTTAGCTCAAAACCTGGGATTTATGAATTCCCAATAAAGGAGGGAAACTTCCTTCCAATGGATTTTACCTCTGTATGGGCTGCCATGGAAGATTGCCAGACGCTTAGCCTCACAAAATCTATTGGCGTCAGCAATTTTTCCTGCAAAAAGCTGACTGACATCCTCGCCATAGCAAAGATCCCTCCGGCTGTTAATCAGGTAACAGCTCGCTCTCTCTCTCTATCTCTCCCTCTCTCAATTTGGTTTGGAATAATGATAGTGAAGTTGTTAAAATGTTTTGCAAGGTGGAAATGAACCCACTGTGGCAACAAAAGAAGCTAAGAGAGTTTTGCATGGCAAATGGTATCCTCTTGACTGCTTACTCCCCGTTGGGAGCCAACGGAACCTTTTGGGGCAGCAATAGAGTGCTAGAGTGTGAGGTACTAAAAGAAATGCTAAGGCAAAAGGGAAAACTGTTGCTCAGGTACTCCCCCCCCCCAACAGTTTTTGACTCTTTTTTTTTTTTTCCTTTTGAGTTTGAGAATTTGAATTAATCAAGGCACATTGAAAGTTTGGTTAATCTTAATCATTCCAAAAACAGATCTCTCTAATATGGGTATATGAACAAGGGGTCGGTATAATTGTGAAGAGTTTCAATGGTGAGAGAATGAAGCAAAACCTTGAGATATTCGATTGGTCACTGAATGAGGATGAGCTGAAAATGATCAATGAAATCCCACAAAGCAGAGGCTTGCGGGCAGAAGCTTTCATCTCCAAAGACGGACCTCAAGACACTTGAGGAACTTTGGGATGGAGAAATTTGATTTGGACCACAGAATTTTTTTTTTTTTCCAAATTTTACATGGAAAAATTGCGTTTTTGTCACCCTCTAATAATTCCTATGACTTATTAGTTGTACTTTTCCTTGCCTTCGATGAATGATTGCTTAGTTCTCTTTTATTTAGTCTATTATTATCATCTCAAATTCGAATTGAATTGGATTTGAGATAGATATTTTACATTTGGATTGATCCAATTTAGTCCGGATTACTTTTAAAGTTTAATCTATTATTATCATCTCAAATTCGAATTGAATTGGATTTGAGATAGATATTTTAAATTTGGATTGATCCAATTTAGTCCGGATTACTTTTAAAGTTTAATCTATTATTATCATCTCAAATTCGAATTGAATTGGATTTGAGATAGATATTTTAAATTTGGATTGATCCAATTTAGTCCGGATTACTTTTAAAGTTAAACCAAAGTGATACTCAAATCAACTACAAAACTGCATTAAATAAATTATAGCATTAATTTGGCATCTCCAACCCATTAAACAAATACAAACAACACATTTGGTTCACGTGAATATGGATTCCATTCAATCCTTATTTCATGAGCTCCCATCACTCTTTCATTTGATTCAAAATTACACGCTTAATGAATCATTCGGATGCAGGCTATTCAGCCACATCCCGTAATAACAAAAAAATCATACTAAAATAGTAAAATCTCCTCACCTAAGCCATCGCAATTCACTGCATATTATCATTTTCCTCGACACTTAACAAATTTGTATCTCTTTTCAAACAAACCTTAGGGCATTGAAACATTTTACGGGGAGTTTAAGGGTTTTCATATTGGAACTTTATTTAGGGAGTTTAGAGAGGTTTTTGAAAATTTTGGGAAAATAAAATACAGATAAAACGAATATGAGAAGAAGAAAAGAATATATTTTCTCACGTTCTGTACAAAGCTTTGTGTTACAATATATACTAAAAGATTGGCTAACCTAAAAGAAAGAAAATGATGATTTCTAACGGTATAATATCCTATTAACAAATGTCAAATATAGCAACTACTAATAAGGTCAAATATATCAACTAAAAGAAAAAGAAGTTTGATTAACTAAGATTGATTAAAATTTCTTGCATGAATATCTTCTACAATCTTTGCCAAATTTCAACATATAATCTTTTATAATCTTGTCAAATTTCAACACTCCCCCTCAAGTTGGAGCATGAATGTCTATGATGCTCAACTTGCGAAGATGAGTATGAAAAGCTGTTTTTCCAAGAGGCTTTGTCAGGAGGTCTGCCATTTGTGTTTGTGAAGGAGTGAAGACAGTGGTAATGTCTCCTAAGCGTATCTTTTCTCTAATCACATGACAATCCATCTCGATATGTTTAGTACATTTATGAAATACTGGATTTGCCGCAATGTGTAATGTTGCTTGATTGTCGCAATAAAGTTTGGCCGGATTCACGAGCTTGACATGCAAATCTTTGAGTAGATATTTTAAGCAAGTTAATTCACAGGTTATGGCAGCCATGGCTCTATATTATGCTTTTGCTGAAGATTGAGACACTATTATTTGCTTCTTGGTTTTCCAAGAGATGAGAGAAGGGCCAAGGAATACGCAATACCCTGAAACTAATCTTCTCATGGTAGGACAGCCTCCCCAATCTGCATCAGAATATCTAGTTAGTTTAAAATCATTTTGTATAGGAAATAACAAACCTTGTCCTGGCGTTCCTTTTAGGTATCGAAGTACTCGAATTGCTGCATCTAGGTGTGGTTTTCGTGGTTGATTCATGAACTGGCTGAGAAGATGCACAACGTAGGTAATATCAGGTCTCATAATCGTGAGGTAAATAAGCCGACCAACAAGCCTTCTATACTTTTATGGTTCTTTAAGAAGTTCACCTTTTGATGGTGTGAGCTTCAAATTCTGTTCCATTGGAAAAGTGACTGGTGCAGCTCCAAGAAGTCACATATCATCAAGCACATCTAAAGTATATATTCTTTGGGAAATAGAAATGCCTTTCTTGGAATGTGCCACTTCTATTCCAAGGAAATATTTTAACTTCCCAAGGTCTTTGATCCAAAATTGCTCATGTAGAAATTCTTTTAGAGCTGTTATTGCTGTCGGATCATTGCCCGCAATGATCATGTCATCAACATAGATTAACACTGCCGTGAAAGAGTCTCCATTTGTTCTGGTGAATAAAGAATAGTCGGCCATGGATTGTTGGAAACCAGTCTTGCGCATGGCACAAGAGAATTTAGAATACCAGTTGCGAAATGCTTGTTTTAAACCATAGAGTGAATTGTCAAGTTGACAAACCATGTTCTCCCCCTGTCAACTGTAGCCAGGTGGCAGAAGCATATAAATTTCTTCATCTAGATCGCCATGAAGGAAGGCATTTTGAACATCTAATTAATGAAGAGATTATTTTTAGGCTACGGCAATGGTAAGAAGACATCGAACGGTGACTAGTTTGGTGACCGGTGTAAATGTTTCTTTATAATCCATACCTTCGACTTAAGTGTAGCCTTTGGCAACAAAACGAGCTTTGTAACGCTCAATGGTGCCATCAGAGTGATATTTGATTTTATAAACCCACTTGCAGTCGATTGGTTTCTTTTCTTTCGGTAATGTTGTGAGAGTCCAAGTGTCATTGGCTTCAAGGGCTTTTAGTTCCAAATTCATGGTTTCTTTCCATTTAGGATCTTGTTTTGCTTCTGCAAAAGTGTTAGGTTCTACAGCACTAGAAATGGTATTAATAAATGAGTGATAAGAAGAAGATAAATTCTCATAAGAAATGGAATTAGCTAAAGGATAGCGTGTACCTCTCATAGTTTTTGGCTTCGAAGATAACGATGTGCTTGGGGGCAGTATAGTGGTTTGTGAGCAATGAAAGTCTCGAAGCCAAACAGAGGGTTGGCGAATACACTCAGAGCGCCTAAGTATGGGTGGTTCAACTGTGTCTGAAGTATCATTGGATTGGGTTTCAATTGGAGGGGTTTGAGTGTCAGGTTGTGGATTGATAGATGTAGGCTCAATTTGATAGTGTGGGATGATTGATGGCAATACTTGTGAATTATGATGTGTAGGATTACTCTCTGAAGTTGAGTATGGAAATATATTTTCATGAAAAATAACATCCTGACTTGAAAAAAATTTCTTAGTGTGCAAATCATAAACTTTGTAATCCTTTTGACCATGAGGATATCCAACAAAAATGCATCTTCGGGCACGTTGATCAAATTTATGTTGAGGTTGAACATTTGTGGCAAAACATAGACATTCAAATATATGTAAATGATCATAAGTTGGTAGTTGTTTATAAAGCATCTCAAAATGAGTCTTTTTAGATAGTAGAGGTGTAGGGATTCGGTTAATAAGATAGACAACAGTTAAAACACTTTCTCCCGAAAAGGTTAATGGAAGGTGAGACTGAAATCTCAAAGCTCTAGCCACATTCAAGATGTGTCTATGTTTACGTTCTGCTACACCGTTTTGTTGAGGTGTTGAGACACAACTATACTAAAAAATGACCCCTTGTTCATTAATTTTTTTTTGTCATGGATGAAAATTCTCCACCATTATCTATTCGAATTCTTTTGAATTTGCGATTGAATTGTGTGTTAACAAATGCAAAAAAGGTTTTCAAAAAATTTTGTGTTTCTTATTTAAAACGCATTAAATAGACCCAAGTATATCTAGAAAAATCATCTACGATGGTCAAAAAATAGTAAGCGCCAAAAAAAGATAAAATTCGAAAGGCACCCCAGACATCACAATGTATTAATTCAAAAGGTTCATTAGTAGAAATAGAGCTTAAACTAAAAGGTAATCTTGTTTGCTTGACCAAGGGACAGACATACAAACCTTATTTTGATCATGAGAAATTTCTGGAATAGAATTTGCAAGATGCTTCATGGGTAAAGTAGAGGGATGGCCAAGGCGATTATGCCAAAGATTTGGTTGTAAGGATGTGTGGTTGACTTTCGGAGTGGACAGATTTGGTGAATGGATTGTGTTTGTGGAAAAATAATAAAGACCATTATGTGTCTCCCCAAACCAGTCGTCCTCTTCGTTACCAAGTCCTGCAAAATACAAAAATCAGGAAAGAATGTGATAGAACAATTTAATGATTGTGTCATTTTACTAACTAATAATAAATTAACACAAAAGGAAGGCACATGAAAAACTTCTGGAAGTGAGAGATTTGAACCAAAAGTGACTGAACCTATTGATTCTATTTTGGCTTTATGTCCATTTGGTAATGCAACTGATGAATAAGGAGATAAAGTAGTTTTGTGTAATAAATTAAGACAAGGTGTGATGTGATCTGTCGCACCACTGTCTATTACCCATTTACTCAAAATATTAGAGTTATTGTGGGATGAAAGACAAAAAGGAACATGCTGACCTGTTACGTTGGCCTTAGGTTGAGCTTTACCATTATTTAGAAGAGCCAAAATTTGTTGATACTACTGTTGCGTGAAGGTCAGAGGATTATTGGTCATTTGTTCCTACGTTCTATTTGCTGAAGGTTCTAATTTATTTCCAGCTCTCTCATTCTTCTTGTGGAATTTATGACCTAGAGGAAAGCCATGTAGATGAAAACATCTATCAATAGTATAATTGTTTCCATTGCAGTGGCTACAATGCAATTTTCCTCTGCCTTTATTTGATAAGTTGCTTCCTGTGTTGGTCATTCGTGTATTTGCCATTAATACATCTCGTGATACCGAAAGATCCCGTTGTTTCTCTTCTTGAAGGACCATGGAATAGATCTTTCCAATGGTGGAAAGTGGTTGTATGAGCAGGATCTGTCCTCGTACTGCAGAGTCTGAGTCATTTAGGCTCATAAGAAACCGCATTATCTTATTTCTTTGATCTCGTTCTTCACTTTTCTTAACTGCACCACAAGTACAAATTGGCAAATCATTATAAGATGAAAGCTCATCCCACAAGCCTTTCAACTTGGAGTAGTATGTTGCTACAGACAAAGTTCCTGCTGTAAAGCAGCGATATCTCTTTCAATTTGAAAGATTCTAGGGGTGTTGTTATGAGAAAACCGCTCTTTTAGATCGGACCAAACACCTGCAACAGATTCTGTACACAAAACACTTTCACCAAGGTTAGGATCAATTGAGTTAAGAATCCAAGATAAAACCATATCATTGCATCTTTTTCATACAGCATATTTTTCATTAGTTGATGATGGTTTTTTGATTGAACCATCAACAAAAACAGTTTTGTTTTCCGCACTTAGAGCAATGCTCATTGACCGACTCCAAGTTGCATAATTATCATAATTCAACTGCTTGTTAACCAAACTGATATCTGGATGATCTGATGAATGAAGATAAAAAGGATTAGAAGAATCAACAATGGCGTTTGTTTCTGTTTTGAATGAAGTAGTCATTTTGACCCAAAGAAAAAGTATTATGAGAAATTTGAGGAAAAAAAATTGTCTTTCCTAAGAGCTTTGCTATGATACCATGAAAAATTTGGGAAGATAAAATATAGATAAAAGGAATACGAGAATAAGAAAAGAATATATTTTCTCACGTTCTGTACAAAGCTTTGTGTTACAATATATGCTAAGAGATTGGCTAACCTAAAAGAAAGAAAATGATGATTTCTAACGGTATAATATCCTATTAACAAATGTCAAATATAGCAACTACTAATAAGGTTAAATATATCAACTAAAAGAAAAAGAAGTTTGACTAACTAAGATTGATTAAGATTTTTGCATGAATATCTTCTACAATATTTGCCAAATTTCAACATATAATCTTTTGTAATCTTGTCAAATTTCAACAGTTTCCTTTTGCAATTGGGAGACAAGGGGATTGAGCCAATGGGTACGATTTGTATGTCTGAAACACCGGAGGCACCGCCCAGTGCTTCCTATGAGTTTAGAAATTTTATATCGTGTATTTGCAGTGGGATCCCAAGAGGAGATGGACAACGGCTCAATTGTTGTAGCATCCTTTTATAGTCGGAGGATAGCATCAGGTTGCTCAGAGTCTACATCAACGTCAGTTATTGCCACCTCCTTCACCTCCTCTTTCTTCTTAGTAGTGTTTTTTTTTTTTTTTTTGCTTTTCTTTTTTTAAAAATATTTGTGATGAAATCCAAGATCATTGAGCTGGAACAGAAACTAATGAAAGCAAGGATCGATAATGAAGGCACAGGAGAAGCTAAGGAGGACTGTCAAACAGAGGAGGGAAGCTCACAGCTCTGAAGGATGACTATTAGGTGGATAACCGTTAATGCTGAGTTGGCATGAGTAGTAGTCTGTTAGAATATTATAATAATTACTTTATTGAAATGTAACAGCTGGCTAGGAATCTGTTAGAATTAGCACACTGATGCTATATGTATTGAGGTTGTACAGAGAGGAATCTAATGAAAAATCACCCAATTTCTCTGAATTATCTTTTTACTCTTTTCTCTTCTCATTTCTTCTATTTGTTTCATTTAACCTCAACCTTTACATAACAAATTGGTATCCAGAGCTTCAATGAACCAACCACAACAAGCTGGGAAAACATAAACAGCCTAATCCCATGGCGGAAGGAACTAGACTTAATACCTTGCAAGAACAAATGCAAGCTTTGCAATCTCAACTTGAAACCATGAAGGCTTCTGATAACATTGTTCCAAAGTGGTGGGAGGAACAAAAGAAGACCATTGATGCTAAATTTGTGGAAAATCAAGGCTATATCAGTAGGATACTCGAACTGATGGCTCACAAGGGAGAAGTGCATAGTCAAGCTGAATCGGGAGCAGTCACCAATGCCCAGAACATTCCTTCAGCTTCACATTCTCAATCAAAGGCAGATGGTAAAGCCCCTATCGAAGTGACTGTCATTGATGAGCGAGGAAGACGAGTGTTCAGTCACAGTGAACCAAGTATATTGTCTAAAGGTCCCTCTGATGGAAATTCACATATGTCACCTAATGTTACACTGCCATTCAAAGTTCATGAATACACCATGGGTAACATTCCAAATGGTAGTCTGAATGCTTTTTCTCCTAGGCCAAAAATAGAGTTACCTGTCTTTGATTGTACAAATCCTAGAGGGTGGGTGAAAAAGTGTCACTGACCAACAAAAACTGGAAGTAGCTGCTATGTACTTAATAGGGAAAACTAAAGTATGGTATAATGGATATATAATGCAGAGGCATAGGGTTAGTTAGAATGAATTTGTGATTGACCTTTGCCAAAGGTATAGTGATCAAACCTATGCTGATATCATTGAAGAATTCAACAAACTCAACCAGAAAGGTACATTGGAGGAATCCCAGGAGAAGTTTGAGGAATTAAAGCCTTACATGTTGCAATTCAACCCAAACCTACCTGAACCTTACTTCATTTCTAGATTTGTAAGTAGGTTAAAGGAATAACTTAAACCTAGAGTAAAAGCTTATGACCCTACAACATTGGCAGTAGCTTACAGACAAGCAAGGCTACACGAAATGTCATTCGAGATAGAACACAAAGGAACCAGGGCCCCATTTAGAACCAATTTCACCAATATTTCTAAACCACCATACCTGCATCTTACCAAACACAAAGAACCACACCTTACCAAACACCAAGAGCCACAACCAGTAATCCTGTTATAAAACAAAGAAGACTCCAGAATTTATGCTTTAAATGTGGTGACAAGTTTGTTCCAAGCCATGTGTGCAAGAACAAACAGTTAAATTCAATTGTTGTGGAGGAAGCTGAAGAGGAAACAACAGGTGGTGAAGAGATTCTTGCTGATACAGGGCAAGAACCACTGGTAGAACAAGGAAGCAATGAGGTTGGGTTGGAAATTTCAATCAATGCCTTAACAGGTTACTCAGGGCATAGTACTTTGAGGATTGCAAGAAGTATCAAGGGCAAACCTATTAATGTCCTAGTGGATAGGGGTAGCACACATAGTTTTATCACTCTTAGGTGGGCTAAAGAGGGAATAGAGCTGATACATACAAACCCTCTCTCCATCACTGTAGCAAATGGAGAAAAGTTATATAGTACTGCTAAGTGTAGACAGCTGGAATGGTTGATGCAGAATCACACTTTTAGTCATGACTTGAGGGTATTGGCAATGGGGGACAGTGACATGGTCCTTGGAGTGGATTGGATGAAGAAGTTTAGCCCCCTCACCTTTGATTTTAATGATCTGTCCTTGTCATTTCAAAAAGATGGCAAACAGGTTACCATTAAGGGAAGGCAATTTGGCTCTAAACTTAAAATCATATCAGGGGACAAGTTACAAAAGTTGGTTGAGAAGGATTCGAGGTAATGGGAGAAATGTATATGTTAAGTATTGAGTATTATGAGTTGGAAACTCCAACAGAGTTGCAGGGGTTGCTAGACAAGTACTCATACATCTTTGTTTAACCTAAGGGATTGCCACTCTTGAGATCCCATGATCATCAAATTTCCCTTAAAACTGGTTCCGAACCAGTAAACCTAAAACCTTACAGGTTCCTTCACCTGCAGAAGACAGAAATGAAAGAAAGATTCAAGAAATGCTAATTTCTTCAGTAATACAAACAAGCAGAAGTCATTTTGCTTCTCCATGTCTCCTAGTGAAGAAGAAAGACGGGAGTTGGAGGTTATGTGTAGACTATAGGCAGCTAAATGCCTTGACAGTGAAAGATAAATTTCCAATTCCAATTGTGAAAGACTTATTTGATGAACTCAGTGGTGCACAGATCTTTTCAAAGATAGACCTGAGATCAAGGTACTGGCAGATCAGAGTCCAACCTAAAGATATTTCAAAGTAGCCTTTAGAACACATCATGGGCATTTTGAATTCAAAGTGATGCCTTTTGGCCTCACCAATGCCCCTACAACATTCCATGCCCTAATGAATGATGTGTTTTCCAAGCAACTGAAGAGGTATGTGCTTGTGTTTTTTGATGATATTCTTGTATACAGTCCTAACCTTAAGGAACATTTGATACATTTGCAAACTGTTTTAGACATATTAAGACTAAACCAGTTGTTTGCCAAGAAAAGCAAATGTTTCTTTGGACAAAGACAGGTGGAATACCTTGGTCATATTATATCAGCTGAGGGAGTTGCCACAGATTCCACAAAAATAAAAGCTATGAAGGACTGGAAATTGCCAAACACACTGAAGTCACTCAGAGGTTTCTTGGGTTTAATTGGCTATTACAAGAAATTTATTAAGGGATATGGAGTGATAAGCAAACCTTTAACTGATATGCTTAAAAAAAGATGGTTTTCAGTGGAGTTCAGAGGCTGTAGCAGCATTCAATCAACTTAAGGAAGCAATATGCTTAGCACCTGTGCTAGCATTGCCAGATTTTTCTAAGAAATTCATTTTGGAAACTGATGCTTATGGAATAGGAATTGGTGTTGTGTTGTCACAAGAGGGTCGACCTATAGCTTATCTTAGTAAAGCTTTAGGCCCCAGGCATGTGGATTTATCTATCTATGAAAATGAGTATTTGGCAATCCTAATGGCAGTATCCAAGTGGAGACACTACTTAGAAGGGGGTCAGTTCACCATCAAAACTGATCATAAACCTTTGAAGCATTTGTTGGAGCAAAAACTTACCACCATTATACGGAAGAGAGGGCTGACCAAGCTTTTGAGGTTAGGTTACATGATTCAGTACAAGTTGGGAAAAACAAACAAAGTTGTTGATGCTTTGTCTAGGCAATTTGAAGAAGAAGCTCATCTGCAAGCCTTATCTTCAACAACCATCATTCTTGAGTGGGTTAAGGAGGTTGAGCAAAGTTATGAGGAAGATTCAATGCCAATGAAAAAATTACACAGTTGACTGTTTCTTCTGACAGTGACCCTCATTATTCATACACAATTGGAATTCTGAGGTATAAAAGCAGGGTTTATATTGGCAGCTAAGGACAGTTAAGAGGTCAGATTTTACAAACTTTACATGACTCTCCACAAGGGGGTCATTCTGGGGTGCAGGCTACCTACTATAGGATTAAGCTATATTTTTTTTGGCCAAGGATGATGAAGGATGTTTAGCAGTATATCAAACAATGTGATACTTGCCAAAGGAACAAGGATGAACATGTTCATTATCCAGGGCTGTTGCAGCCAATTCCAATCCCTAAACAGACATGAGAGATGATTACTATGGATTTTGTTGAAGGATTCCCTCAGTCACAGAGGTATAATTGCATAATGGTAATCATTGATAAATTTACCAAATATGCCCACTTCTTGCCTCTCTCTCATCCTTTCACAGCCTTTGAGGTAGCTAAGTTATATCTTAATGAAGTGTTTAAACTTCATGGAGCTTCCAAGACCATTATCTCAGATAGAGATAAGGTTTTTACAGGAAATGTTTGGCAAGAACTCATGAAACTGCTGGGAACTGCTGTTCATTTGAGCACAGCTTATCATCCAGAATCAGATGGTCAGTCTGAGAGGTTGAATCAATGTCTGGAGCAATATCTTAGATGCATGTGTTCTCTCAAGGCCAAATCCTGGTTTATCTAGCTTCCACTGGCTGAATAGTGGTACAATACCAGTCTGCATTCAGCCTTAGGGATGACTCCATTTTAAGCCTTATATGGTTACAAGCCTCATGGTTTTGCATGGGATATGAGCTCTCTTGCTAAGGTATCCACAGTGGAAGAATTGCTTAAGGAAAGGGAACAACTCAGTCGATTGTTGATTGATCAGTTGGAGAAGGCCCAACAGAGGATGAAATATTATGCTGACAAGAAAAGAATTGAGAGAGAATTCCAGGTTGGTGATGAAGTATACCTAAAGCTCTAACCTTATAGATAGACTTCATTGGCTCTTAGAAAAAAATTGAAGTTGTCTTCTAGGTTTTATGGACCTTACCCTGTAATAGCAAAATTTGGATCAGTAGCTTACAAACTACAGCTGCCTACTACATCCAAAATGCATCCAGTTTTCCATGTGAGCTTGTTGAAGAAAAGAGTTGGGGCTAAGGTGGTGACCAGCACCACATCACCAGAAGTTAATGAGGAAGGGCAACCACTAGTTTATCCTGCTGTTGTATTGGACAAGAGGATCACTAAGAAAAACAACCAAGCAGTTACACAACAGCTAATACAATGGTCTAACCTAGCCCCTGAAAATGCAACTTGGGAAGATTATTCTTTCCTTGTGTCGCAATTTCCAGATTTTGATCCTTGGGGACAAGGATCCTTTGAAGAGGAGGGTAATGTGATGGAATCCAAGATCATTGAGCTGGAATAGAAACTCATGAAAGTAAGGACCGATAATGAAGGCACGGGAGAAGCTAAGGAGGACTGTCAAACAGAGGAAGGAAGCTCATAGATCTGGAAGGATAACTATTAGCTGGATAACTGTTAATGCTAAGTTGGGCATGAGTAGTAGTCTGTTAGAATATTATAATAATTACTTTATTGAAATGTAACAGCTGGCTAGGAATCTGTTAGAATTGGCACACTGATGCTATATGTACTGAGGCTGTACAGAGAGGAATCTAATGAAAAATCACCCAATTTCTCTGAATTCTATCTCCTTTCTTTTTTCTCTTCTCTTTTCTTCTGTTTGTTTCGTTTAACCTCAACCTTTACATAACATTATTATGTATAAGTGTTGATATAATGAGGGGTGGGGGAATAGGGGGAATTTTTTTTCTTTCATGTATCAATTAATCAATCTTTGTCTTTCAATAAAAGATTATCAAGAAAAAACAAAGAAAATTTGTCTGTTATGACTAGCCTTCTCTGGTTTAGTTTATTGTTTACTATGCTTTTAATCAGCTTAGAGGCACTTTTAATTCTATTATTATGTGAAAGAGTTGCAATGCAGGGGAAGTTCAGTATCTTGGTTTGGTTGGTTATTATTCTTTGGAATTCTTATGTTGTTTTTTGGATACCCTTTTTTCTGTTGCAAAAATTGTGCATCATTGGCCCCTCTTTTTTTTTTTTTTTTTTTTTGTGAAGACGACATGCTTATTATATGTGGCAAGTTAAATAAAGGTTCGTTCTCTGCTTTTAGTCAAAATTTAACTTCCCTCTGTATTTGAGAAATATAAATATGTAACATAATGTGTATTTTAAAGTCTTTGAAGGAGGATGTTTTGGAAATTCTTTTCATAGGTTATTATGTTCATTATGTTCATTGAATCATTGACCCTTAAGTATCCTAAAATGAGCCATAGAATGAGTTGGATGATTGTTAGGGATGATTGATGTTCTTATTCAATCTTGCTCGTCTAGAAATCTTCTAGCTGTAGTTCCAACTTTCATTTTTTTAATTCCTTGGATTATGAGAAATTGACAACTTTAATTTGTTTGTGTAGTGCTCTTGTGGCAGCAAGCCTACACCCACCAAGGACAAGTTCAAATCCACTTCTGCCACCTGCAGCTGCTGCACCTTTCCTCGGCCTTTTTGTCACTGGCCTTTTAGCTTATGAGCAGCAACTTGCCATGAATAAAATGGGTGGTGTTCATGCCCTAATGCAACAACATCCTCTCAAGCAGGCAACAATGGGAATGGGTTCTGCTGAAGCAATTCCAAAATGTTGTTGCTGCCCAGTATTTAGAGGCTTTTTTAGCAGTGAGATTGCACCCTGCTTTTATCTATAGCATATGTTTGTCGATTGTATCAATCTTACATATTTCCAGATTTTATTTGAGTTCTAAACGGCTAGGAAGCTTCTTAATGTATTGTCTCCTATATATTTCATATGATTGCTTGATTGATGTATTGAGACTCGGAGTGGAATACTGAGTGTGGTAGCATTTTGGAGACTTTTAGAAGAAATCAACAAAGATTTACAGGTTTTAAGAGTAAGTCTTATCTTACCCTCCTGCAGGTAATTTTCTGTTCCAGTTTTCATCACCCAATCTTTATAAATAGTTCGTGTGAATGTACAGGACTATCTACTAGCCCAACAGGATACAAGACTGTTTGTGTTTGACTGCTCTTTGCTTGCAAGTTCCAAGGAATCATTAAAAGGATGAAGTTCAGTTTTCATGCATTTGCTACCATCTCCAACTAGAGAGATTATATAATGGTCGACATAAAGAGCAGAACCTAAAAGAAAATCACCTCTATTACTATCCAAGAGCCGAGGATCAGTTAATTACTACATCATGGTTTAAGCTCCAAGCCCTCTTTTCGAAGAAAAAAGGTTATTTTCTTTAAGTTCAGGTTTCTATACTTGGAATTTGTAATATAATATTGTAAAAATGTGGATTTATGCTTCTTTAGTGATACCATTAGAAGATGTTTCACTGACCATTTTCTTCTTGAAATTGTCAGGAGTCATATCATATATGATGAAGCATGCACTATCCCCAATGAAAGTTAATTATATGTCTAATTTTAATTGAAAGGATGATGATATATCTTTATGCCTTTAATTGCTCCATAATATTCCTTTCTTTTCAGGAGGAAAAGGATTTTACTTTTCTATAATAAAGATGGGAGGAATGCAGATTACTTTTTTGTTGTCATTGTTGTTGGTTTTTTTTTTTTTTTTTTTTTTGTTGAACTATCTCAATTTTTTTTTTTTGCCAAATACTATCTCAACCTTCTATTTCTCAATTACTTTAGGCATAACTTTTATGTGTATCTGTTTGCATTCTTCTGATTAATGTCCAATAATAATCGTATGCATATGCCGTTGCCAGAGGAGAAAAGCCTTTGATCTTGTGTAAGCAATTCTATTATTGGCTTAAAATGTCAAATTATGGGATATGTTCATGATCTTGGGTTTCGTTCTCTTGTCTGACTTTGATGGCTGTCATGTTAGCCTTGTTCTTACTTTGTTGTTTAAGTCAGTGCAAATTATGAAGGGATTCGAATTCTCTAGGTCAATGTTATGCACTATTCAAATCTTGAATAAATAATTCGAAAACCCTTTAAGAGGATTCGAATGTCAAACTTTGTAACAACATGCCAACTTATCTTACAAGAATAATCGAATGCTAAATTTTTTATCCTTTTAAAAATAGTATATTAAAAATAATATTTAAAAGTTTTAATATATTATATTTTAAAAATAATATTTAACATATATTATTTTTAATAATATATTTAAAAATAACATTAATAAATATATTTCAAATTATATTTTAAATTTATATTTTAGAAATTATTTAAAATATATTTAACTATAATATTTAAAAATATCATTTTAATATATTATATTTAATAATATTTAAAAAACTATTTTAATATATTATATTTACTAATATAATAATATATTCAAAATTAAACTTAAAATACTATTTAATAATTAAAGTAAAATATGATTTATAAATATATTTAAAAATAATATTTTATATATTATATTGATAATAATATTTTAATGCTATTTTAAGTTAGTTTTCTTTTATCCATTTTTATTTTTGGTTTTATCCATTTTTATTTTTGGTAATATCCGATGCGAATAAATCAAAATTATAATTAAGAATACTTTAGTCATTTTAGCAAGTATTCATTTGCTATTTCATATGCTAAGCATGTCAACGAACATAAGAATTATATTAAAATAAGGATTTTGTTAACGCTTGTTAAAGTTAATTAAGTTATTATTTATAGTAATACTCTTAAATATAATAATTGATAGTTAATTTGATTATTTATAATTAATTAAAAATTATAATTTATTTAGTATAGTAATCTTAAAAAATATTCTAAAAATACTTGTTAGCAAAACTCTTAAAATAATTATTTTATTCTATGAACCAAATTATTGAATAACTATTACATTAATAATATTGTATTTTCACATAATGATTATTTTAGTTCAATTCTATTCCATTTATTAAACGAAACATAGTAACGTAAAAGTTTTCATTAAACAAAGGACGAATCCATTAACGAGTCATTTTGAATTCAATAATTATTACATTTCTCTAACAATATTATATTATTTAAAGAAGAATAATGATCTTTGTGATTTTGATTTCTACCGTAGATTAGATTCGATGTAATTCTCACGTGATGGACCCGCATATCTAGAATTTTTTTTTTTGTGGCCAGAACGCATATCTAGAATTGAATAATTATAAAGTTTGTATGTAACCAGAATAATTCCAACCAAAAAACTAAAGAAGATCCTCAACCCTAAAGTCAAGCCATATCTCTTGTTGTCCCTGCCCTCAAGAGGAGCTTACAGTAAAAAAAAAAAACTATTGCTCACTTTCATATAATCTTAGTATATGGGTTTTTTCAATTTAGTCCAGGTCTAAAACTTTAACTTTTGGCTGCAGAAATCTCAAGTTGGAGTGCCTGGATCTCTTTCTTATTCACTGGCCCGTCAGCTCAAAACCTGGGACTTATGAATTCCCAATAAAGGAGGAAAACTTCCTTCCAATGCATTTTAACTCTGTATTGGCAGCCATGGAAGATTGCCAGACGCTTAGACTCACAAATTCTATTGGCGTCAGCAATTTTTCCTGCAAAAAGCTGACTGACATACTCGCCATAGCAAAGATCCCTCCGGCTGTTAATCAGGTAAAAGCTCGCTGTCTCTCTCAATTTGGTTTGGAATAAAGATAGTGAAGTTGTTATAATAATAATAATATTTTTTTTTTTTTTTTTTGATAATTGGGTAAGGAGAGGGGTTACTTGGGTTTGAACTCAAGACTTCATGCTTACAAGCCTCTTGACCACTCGGCCAAGAACTTGTTGGCTAATAATAATAATATTATGCAAGGTGGAAATGGACCCACTGTGGCAACAAAAAAGCTAAGAGAGTTTTGCCAAGCCAAGGGGATGGGATCCAATGGAACCTTTTGGGGCAGCAATAGAGTGCTGGAGTGTGAGGTACTTAAAGATATTGCTATGGCAAAAGGGAAAACTGTTGCTCAGGTGCTTTTTTACCCCCCCCCCCAGAAAAGTTTTTCTTGTTTCTTTTTTCCCTTTAATTTGAATTTGAGAATTTAAGGCACATTGAAAGTTTGGTTAATCTTAAAACATTCCAAAAACAGATATCTCTGAGATGGGTATATGAACAAGGGGTCTGTGTAATTGTAAAGAGTTTCAATGGTAAGAGAATGAAGCAAAACCTTAGAGATATTCGATTGGTCACTGAATGAGGAGGAGGAGTTGAAAAAGATCGATGAGATCCCGCAAAGCAGGGGTGTTCCTGGAGTGGCTTACATCTCCAAATATGGACCCTTCAAATCAGTTGAGGAGATTTGGGATGGTGAAATGTAATTTCATATAAATTCTTGTAGAGGGTGTTTTTGATCGGGTGAGGAAACGTTGCAAATCAGTAAAACGAGAAGTCGTAGAAAGATGGCGGAGAGGAAGATTGGAGCAGACCCTGGAGAACAAGTGCGGTGGCAGGTGGTGGTGATGAAGGCTGTAAGTGGCTGAGGATGGTGGAAAGTATGGTGGTTGTAGAAATTGCAGAGAAAATGTTGCAGAGAATTCTTAACGTCAGAAAATTTGTCAAATGGCCAAAAGATCCTAAATGAAGCATTTGAGCTTCTATTTATAGCCTCTTCAAAGAGGTTATCAGGAGAAGTTATTAACAGAGTGGGAAGTTATTTTATATCAACTTCATCTCAATCATGGGTGGTGGAGAGGTTATATATGATAGTGGGAGAAATGCCAGTTATGGGAGGTTACATTAGGAGAAGTGTTTCAGTCACATGTAGTGAATGAAGGCTACTGACAGCACGCTTGAGAATGCACTGTCTGTTCAGCGGGACATGGAAGCACTTGTGTTCTAGGGAAAGGTTAAGAAGCGAACTTCTTAACAATCTCCATATCTGAGCCTCCAAGCCATGCTCTCCAAGACATCCCAAGAGTGGAGCAAACTCAAGAATCCTGCCAACCTTCCCGGGTTAGCTCCACAGTCTTCATGTAGTTGTGTATTACTGCGGGAAGTCCTACTACCAAGAAGCGACGTGCCAAGCGACGTGCCAGGAAGCAATATGCCAAGTGACGTGCCAAGCGACGTGCCAAGAGACGTATCAAGAGACGTGCCAAGCGACGTGTCAAGCGACGTGCCAAGAGACGTGTCAAGAGACGTGCCAAGCGACGTGTCAAGCGACGTGCCAAGTGACGTGCCAAGCGACGTGCCAAGAGACGTGCCAAACGACGTGCCAAGCGACGTGCCAAGAGACGTGCCAAGCGACGTGCCAAGAGACGTGTCAAGAGACGTGCCAAGCGACGTGTCAAGCGACGTGCCAAGTGACGTGCCAAGCGACGTGCCAAGCGATGTGCCAAGAGACGTGCCAAACGACGTGCCAAGCGACGTGCCAAGAGACGTGCCAAGTGACTTGCCAAGCGACGTGCCAAGAGCGTTGCTGACAGGGAGACTATTACTAAAGCCCGCTGCATATTAGATTTGTTCCTGCATAAAATGTTATTGACCAAAAACGAGTGTCTACATTTTGCCCCCTGCATGAGAATTTTTTATTGTAAAAAATTCTTATGCACTGTAAATAACATCAAGTATGAAAGTATATAATTTCGAAATTTGATATGATTGTCCCACATTTTTTTTTAAAAGAAAATGTAAAATTAATGATACATGATATCATGCATGTGATACTAGAACAATAAGAACATATGATGGTTTGGCATTGGGTTCTTGAAGATTTTAAACCTTTAAACGACCCAATTGCAATGTAATAAAAATAAATAAATAAAATAAAATGGGTCTTCATGATATCATGTTTAAGTTCAATATTTATAGGCGCGAAAGTGTGTTAAAGCTAGATGATTTTGTAGAGTATTTGTTTAGAAGTGATAGGGATGCTAAAAATAATAATACTAATAATAATAAAATAAAATAAAAAAGATTAAAGGAATGGATGAACAAAAAGTATAGGCAAACTGCCTGCATGCATCCCGGTCATGCCCCCTCTTTTTTTTTTTTTGAATAAAGAAATAAATAATAATAATAATAATAAGAATTAGTTGAAGAAATAAATACTTCAATAACATTTACAATTAGAACTAATTAACAAAATACTACAAATCTATTATCCCATTTTATCCCAACCTTACATGCAGCATAATTGAGAAAACAAGTTTCCAAATATCAGTTGGTATCATATGAATAGAAGAGTCAAAGGATGGGCCTGCAGGCGGGACCTGCAGGCGGGGCCTGCAGGCGGGGGGGGCCTGCAGGCGCGAGGCCTGCAGGCGCGGGGGGGCCTGCAGGATTTTTTTTTTTTAAAGAATTATTAAAAAGAAAAATTTTAAGATTAATAAATAAATGTATATTTTAAAATCAAGCATGCTTAATTAAAAGCAATAAATAATATATATATTTTTTTATGCTACTTGAATAAGAATACTTGGCTTTTCTGGTGTTGTTTTGCAAGATCTCATGATAAAGATTGTGATTTTACACAAGCCAAATATTTCAGACTATTTCTGTTGCACACTACGTGACATGGATATTGCACTGTGTCGCTAAAGAGCATGGAGGGTAGAGCTTCGCCAGTGAGTTACGTAGTGTGCTTGTTCTGTATTTTGCACCTGCATTTGTATTTCAATGGGAGCAAGAGAAGTGGTACATGAGACCACATCAGCTGACTTCTCCACTAGGAGAACTTGTGTATGGGAGAGTGACGGAAGCGACACATGAGACCACAACGGTCGACTTCTTAATTGGGAGAATTTATGTATGGGAGAGTGACGGAAGTGGCGCATGAGACCACAACGGTCAACTTCTCTATTAGGAGAACCTGTGAATGGGAGAGTGACGGAAGCGACACATGAGACCACAACGGTCGACTTCTTAATTGGGAGAATTTATGTATGGGAGAGTGACGGAAGTGGCGCATGAGACCACAACGGTCAACTTCTCTATTAGGAGAACCTGTGAATGGGAGAGTGACGGAAGTGGCGCATGTGACCACAACATTTGACTTCTCCACTATGAGAACTTGTATATGGGAGAGTAACGGAAGCGGCGCATGAGACCACAACGGCCGACTTCTCCATTGGGAGCGCTTGTATATGGGAGAGTGACGGAAGTGGCGCATGAGACCACAACAGCCGACTTCTCCATTGGGAACGCTTGTATATGGGAGAGTGAAAATTAATTTTGAAAATTAAGTTTAGAATAATTATTTATTTATAAATTACGTAATATAAATGTATTTTTAAATATTATTTATATATTTTTTAAAAATATTTAACTTTTATTATATAGTACTATATAATTTTATTTATAAAAAGTAAAAAATAAATAGTAAAATAAAATTGTGGTTTGATTCTCTTGCTAGATCGACTTAAAACTAAAAAAATTAAAATTAAAAAAATAAAAAATAAATAAAAGTTAGAAGTTAAAAAAAAGCTCGTTGTCAAGCAAAGGAGTTTAACACGTGTGTCACACTCACTGATTAGCACCAACAATCAAGCAAAGGAGCTTAACATGTGTGTCACACTGATTAGTAACAATTTTTTTTTTCTTTTTAAACTTTTTTTTTCGAGAAGGTCGGATACGGATTCTAAATCGACCGGCGGGTCAACATGCGGACCAACCCTTTAAATACATCATTTAAAATAAAATAAAAATAATTAATAAAATTTTAAATTTTCTTCCTAACTGTTCGAGTACGAATCTTAAATCGATCCGCGAGTTAACGTGCGGACTAACCCCTTTAAATTGATCATTTAAAAATAAAAGTAAAAAGTAAAAATAGTTAATAAAATAATTTTTTTTCCCGAGCGAGTCGAATACGGATTTTAAATCGACTTGCAAGTCAACGTGCTAACCAACCTTTTTAAATACATCATTTAAAAATAAAATTAAAAAAAAATAATAAAAAATTTTAATTTTTTTCAAACAGGTCAAGTACGATCCTAAATCAATCCGTAAATTATCATGCAAATTAATTTCTTTAAATATATCATTTAAAATAAATATTAGAAAATGTCATGTGTGAAAAAAAATCGACAAGTGTCAAGTTGAGATCCCGATTTTTTTATAGGTAGTGTATAGATTACAGTTGAGTTGGATTTAACGGTTTCCTTAGCAGGTTGAAATACAAATTTTGACATTATCTTAACAGAAAATACTATTAATCTCAACACTTTTTTCTCATATGATCATAGGATGTGTCAATAATCTGTTGATTTTGACTGAATTTGTCTTCATTATTTTTTTGGATAGGGATTCTCGAATAAAGAAAAGGATTCAATAAGTTTGAAATAATTGAATAAAGAGCTGTATATGAGGCCAAAATCTCATGTATGATTTTATAGAACGGCAATAAGGAAGTTTTTTTTATCATAATATAGCTAATTTCTTTTAGTTATCAAAATACAGTTTTTTTTTTTAATATCAAAATCCATTTTTTTTAATTAATTGGAAAATTGTCATGGCTTATGACGATTTTTCAATGGTAATTTTTTTTTTTAAATCTAATTTGGGAAAACGCTATGAGCCATGGCGATTTTTCAACTAAAACTTAAAAAATATTTCAATTATTAAATAATAAAAATTATATAAAAATTATATAATTTATAATTTTAAAAAATAAATATTTAATATTTTTATATATAATTTTTATCTCATGATGGTAAGTCTGACCCGATAAACCCGGATCGTATTTATATAATTTTTAAAAATTTAAAAATTGTTACTATTTAAATTTTATAATTTTTAATTTTTTTTAAATTATATAATTTTTATTTTCGGGCTTGGGCAAAAGAAATAAAAAAAAAAATTTGAGCCTCAGCCCAGCCCGACCCATGGACACCTCTAGCCATAACCGTCGAAAATATCCTTATCAATCTGGTACATCGGGACACATCTGGGCTTACAGGGCAGGGCGAGCTACCCGGCCCGTGGATAGATCTAGCTATGACCTTCATTCCTCTATAATTCACAATGCTTTGGTTGGTCTTTCTCCCAGAGATCCATTTCTTACGAATACAACTTGAAAAACTCTGATTGACATTACGAATATAATTTTTTCAATCAGATTTTTAAATAAAAAATTTAAATATTAACAATTTAAAAATTTATATAAATATAAAAAAATATATTTTTATTTTTATTTTATAATTAAAGTTAAATAAAAATATTTTTTTATTTAATAAATAGTAATTCGGGCTAGGCTGGACCGGTCCAAATTACAAAAACACTTGTCCCAGCCCGACCCAATATATATAAATATTAATATAATTTTTTTAATATTTTTTTAATAGTAAAACAGGCTTTCGGGCCGACTCGGGACTGGCCCGAAATGGGCTTGGGCAAGGGAAATAAAAAAATTTTGGGCCTTGGCCCAGCCCATGGACACCTCTAGTCATAGCCGTTGAAAATATCCTTATCAATATGGTACATCGGGAGAAAATTCGCATCAACAATAGTACTGTTATACATATTTTGCGCGAAAATCCGTTTTTCTATTCAAAAAATATTAAAATATTAAAAAATATATTTTTATTTTTTTATATATTTTATAATTAAATTTAAATAAAATAAAATATATATTTTTTATATTTTATATTTTATTTTTAAAATTATAAATTATAAATTATATAATTTTTATTTAAAATTTATTATTTAAAATTTTGAAAAGAAAAAAAAGAATATGTTCTTCATGAAGAAGAACTTCATATGTTGGGAAATCACCACTGGCAATGGTAACATCCCAACATATAAAATTGAAAAAAAAAAAATTTAACATACAAGGGATATCGCCATGGCCAGTGGCGGTTTCCCTTGTATAATTTTAAATTTTTTTTTTTTAATGATGAAAGAAAGATTTTTTTTTTTATCCAAATATAGCCAAAAAAATTTATATACCAAAATACCGTTGTTTCCAGATTAATTCTCAAAATTCGTTTTTTTTCTAGCTGAAAAATCGCCATCCCCCTTGGCGATTTCCCAATGTAAAAATTATAATTTTTGCAAAAAACACCAAAGGAAATCGCGGTGACGATTTCCCTTGGTGTTTTTTGCCAAAAATGAAAAAAATACCGAGGAAAATAAAATATATTTAATATATAATTTTTTTATATTTTATATATAATTTTTTATTTTTTAAAATTATAAATTATAAATTATATAATTTTTATTTAAAATTTATTATTTAAATTTTGAAAAAAAAAAAAGAATATGTTCTTCATGAAGAAGAACTTCATATGTTGGGAAATCACCACTGGCAATGGTAATATCCCAACATATAAAATTGAAAAAAAAAAAAATAAATAAAATTTAACATACAAGGGAAATCGTCATGGCCAGTGGCGATTTCCCTTGTATAATTTTAAATTTTTTTTTTAATGATGAAGGAAAGATTTTTTTTTTATCCAAATATAGCAAAAAAAAAAAATTATATACCAAAATACCGTTGTTTCCAAATTAATTCTCAAAATTCGCTTTTTTTTCTAGCTAAAAAATCGCCATCCCCTTGGCGATTTCCCAATGTAAAAATTATAATTTTTGCAAAAAATACCAAGGGAAATCGCGGTGGCAATTTCCCTTGGTGTTTTTTGCCAAAAATGAAAAAAATACCGAGGGAAATCGCCACCCCCAATGGCGATTTCCCTTGGTGTTTTTTGCAAAAATTGCAAAAATTTACCAAGAAAAATCGCCATGGGGGGTGGCGATTTCCCTTGGTATATATATTTATATTTATATATATATATATATATTTACTTAAATTAAAAAAAATTATAAATTTATTTTTAAATTTTGTATTTTAATTTTAAAAATTGTAAATTAAATTAAAAAAATTATCTAGGTTTGTTTATTTATTTTTTTTTAAAATATTTGTTTATTTTTTAAATATATATTAAAAATGAAATTTAATTTATTATTAAAATTTTATAAAAAATAAATTATATTTCTTATTAAAATTTAAAAAAGAAAATTATATTTCCTATTAAATTTTTATATCAAAAATTTTATTTCTTATTTTTTTTTTAATATTATACAAAGTAAAATTTAATTTATGATTAAAATTTTATAAAAATAAAATTATATTTCTTATTAAAATTTAAAAAAGAAAATTATATTTCTTATTAAATTTTTATATCAAAAATTTTATTTCTTATACTTTTTTTTAATTTTATAAAAAATAAATTTTAATTTATTATTAAAAAATTATAAAATATACAATTTTATTGCTTATTAAAATTTTAAAAAGAAAATTATATTTCTTATTAAATTTTTATATCAAAAATTTTATGTTTTATAATTTTTTAATTTTATAAAAAAAATTAATTTATTATTAAAAATTCATAAAAATATACAATTTTATTGCTTATTAAAATTTAAAAAAGAAAATTATATTTGTTATACAATTTTAATTTTATGTTGTAGAAAATATTGGAATTGGATTCCGTCTGCAATGGATGGGACTAATGATTTAGGGTTAGGGAGAGTTTTCAGCTATTTTTCAATCAATCAAATGCTGCAAAAAATATTGGAATTAGATTTCTTCTGCAATAGATCGGACTAATGATTTAGGGTTAGGGATAGGTTTCAGCTATTTTTCAGTCAATCAAATGCTGTAGAAAATATTGGAATTGGATTCCTTCTGCAATGGATGGGACTAATGATTTAGGGTTAGGGATAGGTTTCAGCTATTTTCCAGTCAATCAAATGCTGCAGAAAATATTGGAATTGGATTCCTTCGGCAATTGATAAGACTAATGATTTAGGATTAGGGATAGGTTTCAGCTATTTTTCAGTCAATCAAATATTGCAGAAAATATTGGAATTGGATTCTTTCTGCAATGGATAAGACTAATGATTTAGGGTTAGGGATAGGTTTCAGCTATTTTCAAGTCAATCAAATGCTGCAGAAAATATTGGAATTGGATTCCTTCTGTAATTGATGGGACTATTGGACAGTCCAATACAAAGGATGGGATTTATCATCAGTTTTTGCATTGAATGAGTTATCACTTTTTCAGTCAAATAACCCTAGCCAGAATATGAGAATCAGATTCCATCCTATACAAAGGATGGGATTTGTCATCTGGTACAACATAATGAACCATTATAAATTCATAATACTGATAAAGATTTACAATGCCCCCTACAGCAGTTTTTCAATCAGATTTTTTCTGAGTGCTAAAACCTCCTCATTCTCATCCTTTTATATTTCTTCTTTCTTTTGCCGAGTGATAATACCTCCATTCTCATCCTTCTTAGTTTCATTACTACACAACATGAGCAATAAAGTGACCGCATTGGTCTACTATAATGGCCAAATTCATAATACTGACAAAGGTGCTACCTTTGATTGTGAACGTCCTAAAAGTTTTCGTGTTGAAGAAGACGTCACATTAGAGGAACTGAAGCTGCAAATTCATACAAAAATTAAAGCTGGAAATAGAAAAAGAGTTTCAGAGGTTAAGTATAGACATCCTCTTTCTATTGGTGAAGGATGTATCCGATATAGAATATTTCCACTTGAAGATGATGATGATGTCAGATGCATGTTTTATGCTCATGAGACATTTGCAAATGTTGGTGTACTTGAGTTATATGCTGACATAGAGGATGTTGACGATGATTGTGGGCCTTCAAATGTTGCACAACAGAAAATTTTCCCATAGAAGATGATGATTCTGGGCCGTTCTATGTTCACACTACATACGACGTTCCCACAGAAGAAGTCGTGCCGTTATCTCAAGCTACAACGTTTCAGAGTTCATTAGTCTCACAAACAATTCCTACTACCCTCGAAGATGAGCCAGCTGGTGTTGATCATGTTCCGCCACGTGGAGTCCATGGTGAATATGTTGGTGAATTTAGTGAGCAGGAAGAGGATGCTGAATTTGCAAGTGATGACAACAGTGATTCTGATCCAGACGTCACCCCTGCTGAGATCAACACTCATAGAGATCTTCCCCCATATAAGGCTGCATCCTATTTGCATACCCTGGATCTGGAGGCAATGCAAGTGCCGAAATTTCCTGAGTATGCTCATACATTAGCTACGCCTCTGACATTTGATCCATCTGCAGTTGATCTGTGTGTTGGGTTACAATTTCCAACGAAAGAGGCTGTGCTTTCAGCTATTAAGCACTATAACATCAAAAACTCTGTAGATTACAGAGTAATTGAATCTGAGCGGATCAAATATTATGCCAAGTGCGTAATGTATGGAAAAGGGTGTAATTGGAGAATAAGGGCAACTTTTATGAAGAAGAAACAGGCATGGGAGATTAGAAAATATAAAGGGCCTCATACTTGCACATCGGGGAGGATTTCACAAGATCATTGCAAGTTAGATTGTAACATGATCTGTTCATGCATTCTGTCATTGGTCCAAGCAAATCCGAAGATCTCCATTTCAGTTTTGATCGCTGAGATGCGAATCCGGTATGGATACATCACCTCCTACAAGAAAACGTGGAAAGCAAAGCAAAAGGCAATTGTTCGAGTTTTTGGCGATTGGGAAAGATCGTACAATGAGCTATCTAAATGGTTAGGTGCAATGCGACATTTCGTGCCTGGTACAATTATGGAATTGCAAACGGTACCTGCATATCACGGTGATCGACTGGTCCAGGGTAAGAGAATATTCCATCGACTATTTTGGACATTTAAGTCGTGCATTGAAGGGTATCCGTATTGTAAACCTATTGTGCAAATAGACGGTACTTTCTTATATGGAAAATACAAAGGAACATTATTGTTAGCTATTGCACAAGATAGCAACCGAAACATACTGCCAATTGCCTTTGCCATTGTGGAGGGTGAGACAACAGAGGCTTGATCATTCTTTCTCACTAACTTGCGTACACACGTGACAAAACAGCCTGGCATATGCTTGATGTCTGATCGACATGAAGCCATCAAAGCTGCGATTAGACGCGATGGTAGTGGATGGAATCCTCCACATGCATATTCGGTGTACTGCATTCGACACATTGCAGCTAACTTTATGAAAAAATTTAACAATAAGGAATTGCGTCGACACATTGTTAACATGGGTATGGAATCAAATCATAGTTATTTTATCTCTTATATTTCGTTTAGTATATAAAATAATACTGAAATTCACAAGTCTTTTGTTTTTAATTTTATTAGGATACGAGTTGAGGCGATCGAATTTTCATTTCATGTATGAGAATCTTCGCGGAGAAAATGCAGCGGCGGCTAATTAGCTTGATAGGATCCCCAAGGAGAAGTGGGTCCAATCATATGATCAAGAAAGACGTTATGGCCATATGGCAACCAACCTAGCTGAATCTATCAATTCGATGTTGAAGGGAACGCGTCATCTTCCCATTACTGCTTTAATGCAATCAACATATTATAGGTTGGCTGCACTTTTTGTTAAGATAGGGAACAAGAAAATTGCAATGATGAAGGGATGGCACAGATACTGTGAAACAGTCAGACAGGCTATGCAAGAAAATCGCAGGAAAGCTAACTCCCACTTTGTTCGTAATTTTACGCGAGCAAATCAATCTTTTCTGGTTGAAAAGTTAGTTGATTCACAAGAGGGTGTTTCTGCAATGAAGTACAAAGTCAAGCTTAGTGACATGTGGTGTGACTGTGGGAAGTTTCAAGCACAAAGGTTCCCTTGTTCACATGTAGTTGCTACTTGTGCACATATCCATGTAAATTGCATGCAATATGTGGACAAAGTCTATAGACTGGAAACTATATTGAATGTTTATAGAAATGAGTTCGAAGCTGTTGGAAATGAAGGTTACTGGCCTCAATATGATGGTCTAGAAGTGTGTCCCAATCAAGAAATGTGGAGAAATCCACATGGTCGGCCAAAATCAAGTCTTATTCGTAATGAAATGGACCTTAGGGAGAAAGGTCAACCAAAACGTTGTGGATTATGCAGAAATGAAGGTCATAACCGTCGAAATTGTCCACATCGATCTGGCACATTGGGGGAGAGTTCGCATCAACAATAAATGAATTACATGTTTTCATAACCTATAATATTTACATATTTTGCCATTAAGGGAAAATGTTATGCAAGTTTTTCTCAACTTATCATGTAATTTGGATTATTATTTTATTTAAAATTAAAAAAAAAATTTATAAAAATATAACTCAATTATATTTATTTTTACAATTTTATAAATTAAATAACAACATTAAGATTTTAGTTACACATGCTGAATAAAAAAAATAAAATATAACAATTAATTTCCCAACAAATTTAAAATAAATAACATGAAATGCAAAACATATAAATTTATATATTAGAAATATAAAATACACTATTCTCGTTATATTGATAAAAGTACATTTATTCTAATTATTGCATGGTGTAGAGCAACAGTGTCGAGCTCTTCTAGTGCGTGGTGGTTGCACCCGTCGTTCAACCTCGTCAGTGGCACGTATTTGCGGTCGACCACGACCTCCTGCTATAACCGCCACTGGTTCCGGTTGTATGTCATCAGTCATTTCTTCCGTATCAAAAATTTGAAACCCATTGCTGGATGAGCCAACACCTAGTTCACCCATAACGGGAACTTGACTACTAGATGGACCCAGAAATGATGTACCATCAAATGCTGACGAAAAGGGTTCCAAACTGATACATTGATGTTAGATATGCTGAACTTGGAATTAGGATGGGGAGCTGGTCATCTAACCTCGTTGTTGGCGGTGATGGTCGGTAACACTCATCAAAGTCATATCCCGGGTGACTTACGGAATAACGATGATTGGATGGTACTCCATGATCCTGTTCAGGTTCAGGATGATTAAATGACATCCTCGGTGCTGTGAACTCCGATGAGGTCGATTGACGCGTTCGCCCACGTTGTCGGCTAGGTCTAGGAGCTTCCATATCCTGTGTAGGAGGGATTGGAGCTGAAGTTCGTCTGGTAAATGGCATACTCCTAACATCCTCATACATCGACGGTGGACAAATGATAACTCGTATAATTATATAGTTTTTAGTTATGTTTTATTATTGTTTTGTGTCAAATACGAGTTATTATTGTTTAGTCTAATTGTGTTTATGATCTTTTATATTTTTATGTAATTTGGTGTTTTTCACAAGTTTCTTTGAGTCATTTCAGATTACTAGAATTAAGGGCAAATCCAGTTTAGTTCCAGTTCCGACACCTTTTTCCATATCAGCTATATCTGGAGTTTCACTGAAGCAATAAGACTGAAATTTTAACCGTGCAAAGTTAAGAGGCATATCTATCTTTTTCATGTTTTACACTTCTTGAAACGGAGTCGTTTTCCCTAGCGAAATCAACCATCAAGTTGGCTGATGTGCAATGACGTCTGTCCTGAGCAGTTTTCGCATTTTGACCATATCGTCCGATACACATCAGCAAATGAGCTGATTCCAACGGCTATGGATCACTAACTGATAGGGGAACATTTGTCTAGAAGACCATGTGATCAGATAAAGCCTCCAATATTGAAGAAATCGACCATCAAGTTGGCTGATGTGCAATGACGTCTGTGCTGACCTGTTTTCGTATTTTGCCCATATCTTCTTCTCTACATCAGCAAATGAGCTGATTCCAACGGCTATGAATCAGTAACTCATAGGGGAACATTTTTCTAGAAGACCATGTGATCAGATCAGGCCTCCAAGATTGACAAAATCGACCATCAAGTTGGCTGATCAAAATGGTCATACAATATGACGAAAATTGTTAGAAAAATGCACCCACCTATTATACCTACCTTTGAAATTTGTAAAGCTTGTCTCTTGTCATTTAGCCCTCCAAAATGTGTATAAATAGAGGGCCTTGGATGATTGTAGAGGATCATATTGTACATAGGTAGGATATTAGCCATTTTAATAAAATTCTCTAAGTTTTCTTCTTCTTTCTTTTCTCTAGTTTTCTTTCTTTTCTCTAGTTTTCTTTTTCTTTAGAGAGAGCAAGAGGTTGGATAATTAATATCCTTCCTCTTCTTCTTTCTTTCTTTTATTTTCTTCTTAGATTTTCTTTAATTTTATGTTTATGTTTACAATGCCTATGCTAGGCTAAACTTCTATTTGGTTAAGGGTGATTTCAAAGCCCTAGACATGTTTTGTGATTGATTTTCAGATTCTATCTATCATTAATTTTCTATCAAAGTTGCTTATGTTCTTCTACAAGAATTGTTCGTGATGTTGTCTTGATTTATTTAGGTGTACAACTAGATAGATCTTGATAATTATCTATTGCTAGTTTAGGAGTCTTGATCCGTGTAATTGTCTTGATTTCCTATTCATAAGTGGCAATTTGTGATTAATGATTATGGTCAAGTTTTCAATAATTGCAAAGTGGAACATAACCTAAGTTGAACAATCCGAGCTTATGTGTTTGTTGCTTAGATCAACCTATCTTTCTCATCATAAAGCTGCCATTAAATTGAATTTAGAGAGCTTATTCTAGGTTATTTAATGGTTAGAGATTAAATAGAGAGCTTGTTCTATTTAACGACAAACTAAGGAAAGATTGGGGTAACAGAGCTTGTTGTTATCTACGGTTGTTAACTTTGATAGTTGGTTGATATTGATAGATCTGAAATTGATTCTTAATGATGTCTAGTGGTGGAGAATGAAACCTTAACCATATTTTTCATATTTGATTCTTCTTACTTACTTGTTTTCTTACTTTTAGTTTGCTTATTTTTTATATTTATTTTTATTGGCTGGTTATACCGCCTAATTTGTATATTAACTTTGTTTTATTTTTATTGGCTGGTTATACCGCCTAATTTAGTATATATATTTTTATTGGCTGGTTATACCGCCTAATTTAGTATATATATTTTTATTGGCTGGTTATACCGCCTTGCATCTTATTCTTATTATTTACTTTAGTTTAAATCTGGCTTCAAAAACCCCTTTTCTTTTATTGTTTTCTTTGAACGTAAGTTATAAACTATTAACTTATAAACTAAAACCCAATCCCTGAGGATTCGACCCTTGCTAACTACTATACTTACAATTGATCTTTTTAGTGCAAGGTTAAATAAGATACACTCTTTTGGGTGCATCAAATTTTTGGCGCCGTTGCCGGGGATTGTTTTCTTTAGTTTATTTGTTACTTGGTTTATTCTTATTTTCAGTTCTAATGAGTTTTATTTTCTTGTACATACGGGTTTTTCTTATCAAATTTTGAAAAAAAAAAAGAAAAAAAAAAGAAAAAGAAAAAAAAAACGATGGAATTGAGCAATCTAACACTTGAAGAGTTGGTGGCATACATGAACATGGAGAATCAACAAGCCAATCTCACTTCCCTAGTTCAACAATTGGCCATGGGAGGATGTCAAGGCCATCAAGTGTTCCAAGACCAACAGTATGATCATTACTCAAACACTTACCATGAGGGATGGTGGGATCATACTACTTATGGCTATTCGGAAAATTACCAAGAAGTAGATCCTTATGCCAATTACACTCATCCATCTAGCTTCAATCAATCATGGTCCCAAGAACCAGATCTTTTTCAACCACCACATATGACTCAAAACTCAGGTACTTCTTTAGAAGATCTTGTCTATTCTCTTGTTACTGATACATTGCAATTTCAACAGGAAACAAGGGCAAGCATCCAGAGTTTGGAAAAGCAAATGATCCAATTGACTAGTAGTATGGTGGGATGGGTAGCACAAAGATCTGAAGAACTCCCTGCCCAAACGATGATTAACCCAAAGGAGAATGCTACGATTGTGACCTTGAGGAATGAGGAACAAGATGAGGATGAGACAAAATTAGAGATGGATTCTATTCTTGAGGATAATGAAGCCACAAATCCAAATAAGAGTACTTCGGCACCTGAGGTAACGTTTAAGGTTCCACTTTTTACTAATGTTTCTTCTCCACCTTTTCCTAGTAGATTTGCAAAGTTCATGGAGGAAGAACATGAACAACACATGCCAGAAACCTTAAACAACTTGTTTGTGGATGCCATTCAACAAGTATCAAAATATGCTCCATTCCTCGATGAGATATGCACCACAAAGGATGATGGAATAATACTTGTAATGGAGAATGCATCCACTGTTGTGCAAAGAAAGCTTCCTCTCAAACGCATTAATTTGGAAAATTTCATGTATGAGCCTGACAAGCCTAAAAAGCCAAGAAGGGGTGTTGGTTAGGTTCAAAACATTAACTCAAGTGTTAATTGGGAAGGCAACCCAATTAAAGAAGAAATTGCCAACCTTCCATATTCAGATTTGCTTTCTCTTTCTCTTTCTTTTCCTTTTTCTTTTCTTTTATTATTTTTATTTTTATTGTTTTTATTTTTATTTTTTATGTTTACTTGTTAATTTTTGTTTAGTATTTTAGGATTATTTAGGTTGCATGAGTTTGTTTTGTTTTGAGTCTTAGTTGTTCCTATTCTTATGTTATTAGTTCTTTTCTCTTACACATGATTCTTTCATTTGGGTTAATAGACTTACATTGAGGACAATGTAAGAATTAAGTGTGGGGGGAATGATTTAGGATTTCTTTTATTTTTGTCTACTATTTTTTTTATGAGTCTTTATTATTATTATTTTTAGTGTGTTTTAGTTCCTTTTTAATACAATGATGAGATATGAATTGCATAAGTCTAAAACAGATTTATTAGTGAGAAGATTTTCATGAGAATTGAACTTGATATCAATCTTTTTATGAGCCAATATTAATATGATATGTTGATTGAGAAAGAAGCATGTTTAGACTTAATCTGACTTGTATAATCATCCTTGTGAGTTTTTGAGCCTATAACGATTGATGCATTATACAAATCAATCTAATTTCTTTCTTGAGTGCTCTTATGATTGCATGATTCTCTAGAACTTGCTTTAAACCATTTGAGACTATATTGATGCATGTAACAACATGAATATGATAGAGGCATTAGGACTTTTTAACTAGGGCCAAACAGCCATCCCTTATTGATGTTCCAAGAGAACATCCCTCTAGTGAACCAATTTGAGCCTACATTGAATAAGCTATTTATTTGGTAACCACATCTTACACCTAGCCTAAACACATTTATATCTTTACCCTTGTTCTAAAGATGGACTAGAATGTTTGAGACATATTGCAAAAACAAGGGATATTTTTTGAAAATTTGGGTTAGAACAAAAGATAAGTGTGGGGGAGGAGAAAGGCAAAAGTCAAGAGAAAAATAGAGGGAATATTGCCAAATACATTCCCATGTGAAAAAAAAAAATTTTTTTTTTTGAATAATCTCTTGAACTTCTAGTTAAAGAAAAGAAAAAGATGTTCGAAAGTTGGTTAGAATGAAGTAAAGGCTCAACATGAAATATTCAGCCTATGTGATTATGTACTTCTAAAGAATATTGAGAAAGTTTTATCTGCAAAATCTTATTTTGTCTGTAAATTCTATGAAGTCTTTGGAATGTTTGTGATATCTTTTCCTTTTTATTCTTTAACCACATTATTACCTCTTGGCCCCATTACAACCTTGATTAAAGACCTCTTGATTTATGAAGTCGCATGATCTTTTAGTGGAGAATAGGTAGACAAGCAAGCATATGGTAGAACTATTTTCATGAGATTGATTGAGTGTAAACACTTTACCACTACTTTAAAGAGTGAAAATCATGAGAGTATCCCATATGAGTAGTTGAGATTAAGTTTGAATGTGCACTATTTTGATTGAAATATGTTATGTTAATATTGGCTTAACTCAAACAATTTACATTCAAGCATGATTTTTTGTGAAATTCTTTAAGCTATTGATTAGTTTATAAGACTTGTTCAAAGATTGTCTCTAATTTATATTGAAAGGAATAGGAGTAAATATTTTTAGTATATGTAGTTTATTTATATTTTAGTTTTTCAATGTTTGTGGGTATCGTTCTAGTAAACCCTCACGAGACTAAACTCGTCCACTAGGGACACCTAGGGGTTTAAAGGCTTGTGTCACATGCTAAGTGCCACCGTGATTTCCTACGAAAATGGATTAGATTAGATTTTCTTATTTTATTTTTATTGAGTCGTTGCTAGGGACTAGCAACAATCTAAGTGTGGGGGTGTGATAACTCGTATAATTATATAGTTTTTAGTTATGTTTTATTATTGTTTTGTGTCAAATACGAGTTATTATTGTTTAGTCTAATTGTGTTTATGATCTTTTATATTTTTATGTAATTTGGTGTTTTTCACAAGTTTCTTTGAGTCATTTCAGATTACTAGAATTAAGGGCAAATCCAGTTTAGTTCCAGTTCCGACACCTTTTGCCATATCAGCTATATCTGGAGTTTCACTGAAGCAATAAGGCTGAAATTTTAACCGTGCAAAGTTAAGAGGCATGTCTATCTTTTTCATGTTTTACACTTCTTGAAACGGAGTCGTTTTCCCTAGCGAAATCAACCATCAAGTTGGCTGATGTGCAATGACGTCTGTCCTGAGCAGTTTTCGCATTTTGACCATATCGTCCGATACACATCAGAAAATGAGCTGATTCCAACGGCTATGGATCACTAACTGATAGGGGAACATTTGTCTAGAAGACCATGTGATCAGATAAAGCCTCCAATATTGAAGAAATCGACCATCAAGTTGGCTGATGTGCAATGACGTCTGTGCTGACCTGTTTTCGTATTTTGCCCATATCTTCTTCTCCACATCAGCAAATGAGCTGATTCCAACGGCTATGAATCAGAAACTCATAGGGGAACATTTTTCTAGAAGACCATATGATCAGATCAGGCCTCCAAGATTGACAAAATCGACCATCAAGTTGGCTGATCAAAATGGTCATACAATATGACGAAAATTGTTAGAAAAATGCACCCACCTATTATACCTACCTTTGAAATTTGTAAAGCTTGTCTCTTGTCATTTAGCCCTCCAAAATGTGTATAAATAGAGGGCCTTGGATGATTGTATAGGATCATATTGTACATAGGTAGGATATTAGCCATTTTAATAAAATTCTCTAAGTTTTCTTCTTCTTTCTTTTCTCTAGTTTTCTTTCTTTTCTCTAGTTTTCTTTTTCTTTAGAGAGAGCAAGAGGTTGGATAATTAATATCCTTCCTCTTCTTCTTTCTTTCTTTTATTTTCTTCTTAGATTTTCTTTAATTTTATGTTTATGTTTACAATGCCTATGCTAGGCTAAACTTCTATTTGGTTAAGGGTGATTTCAAAGCCCTAGACATGTTTTGTGATTGATTTTCAGATTCTATCTATCATTAATTTTCTATCAAAGTTGCTTATGTTCTTCTACAAGAATTGTTCGTGATGTTGTCTTGATTTATTTAGGTGTACAACTAGATAGATCTTGATAATTATCTATTGCTAGTTTAGGAGTCTTGATCCGTGTAATTGTCTTGATTTCCTATTCATAAGTGGCAATTTGTGATTAATGATTATGGTCAAGTTTTCAATAATTGCAAAGTGGAACATAACCTAAGTTGAACAATCCGAGCTTATGTGTTTGTTGCTTAGATCAACCTATCTTTCTCATCATAAAGCTGCCATGAAATTGAATTTAGAGAGCTTATTCTAGGTTATTTAATGGTTAGAGATTAAATAGAGAGCTTGTTCTATTTAACGACAAACTAAGGAAAGATTGGGGTAACAGAGCTTGTTGTTATCTACGGTTGTTAACTTTGATAGTTGGTTGATATTGATAGATCTGAAATTGATTCTTAATGATGTCTACTGGTGGAGAATGAAACCTTAACCATATTTTTCATATTTGATTCTTCTTACTTACTTGTTTTCTTACTTTTAGTTTGCTTATTTTTTATATTTATTTTTATTGGCTGGTTATACCGCCTAATTTGTATATTAACTTTGTTTTATTTTTATTGGCTGGTTATACCGCCTAATTTAGTATATATATTTTTATTGGCTGGTTATACCGCCTAATTTAGTATATATATTTTTATTGGCTGGTTATACCGCCTTGCATCTTATTCTTATTATTTACTTTAGTTTAAATCTGGCTTCAAAAACCCCTTTTCTTTTATTGTTTTCTTTGAACGTAAGTTATAAACTATTAACTTATAAACTAAAACCCAATCCCTGAGGATTCGACCCTTGCTAACTACTATACTTACAATTGATCTTTTTAGTGCAAGGTTAAATAAGATACACTCTTTTGGGCGCATCAACAAATGAAAGGCCGACCTTCATTTTTATACCATCCTATGTAATCATCAGATGGGTTGAAATTATTACCAACAATCGGATAACCTGTCGGAATTTGTTGAAAACGTATATTCCACCAATGGATCCAATGTTCATGCTTCGCAGGCCAAAATTTCTCATGGCGACCATGCATGTCGATCTTGTGAAGCTTATCAAGGTTCACAGGGGCTATAGAAATTGGTTGTTGCATCCCAAATTGTCGCAACACCCTGTCAGTTTGGTGCCACTCTACATATGAAAAGCATATCAATGCTGTGTTTGCTTTCCATATATTACAATTATTGTAGGCATCCGATGGGAGACATGCCATAATTTCACTTGAGGAATATGGCATCCACAAAAACTGCGAATAATTATTACAAATTATTAGTTTCATATGGATTAAATAAAAAAATACTTGAATGTAACAATCGAAATATTTACCTTATCATATCCTACTCGATCTAGTCGTACTCTTATACTTGCAAGGTCGGTCGGAGTCTCTGTAAAATCTCTACTCCTACTCCTACTCCACCTGTTAAAATGCATATAATATCTTAATGACCTATAAAAATACAAGTTCGTACAAAATTAATAAAATAGTAAAGATTATTACCTGCTTGCAATGGGGTATACAGCCGAAATACCCGCGCGTGGAGCAAGAAATGGTAGCCGATACCAAGCCCATGATTATAGAAGCACTAAACATCCACCTATGTCATGGCTTTTTGGAACTGTAGCCAGGCAAAGTTCTCTATACAAAACCGCCAAACACGCAAAACCCCAACTATAATTTGCCGCATGCTCTAAATCACGTAGTAATGGAAGATACATTAAATGTACCCGACTGCTCGATTTGTCAGGCATCAGTAATCCTCCAATCAAACGTAAAATATATGCTCTAACAGCATATTGTATCTGTTGTTCAGTTGCGTGTAATGGAAGATTTTGAAAGGATTTCAACCAATTTAGTCTCACCGTTGAGCCAGATACATACTCATCTGGAGGTACCGAGCCCAATAGATTTTGACACATTTCATTCCAATCTAGTAAGCTTCCGCCTGTAACTGCATCACCATGGACCGGAAGTCCAAGTTGAAGCGCAACATCTTCTAGAGTTATCGTGCATTCACCAAATGGAAAATGAAAAGTGTGCATCTCGGGTCTCAGTCGTTCGATCAACGCACTGATTAAGTCAGGTTGTACCAAAAATCGTCGAATTTGAATTGCATGATAAAATACGGCTCTTCTTAAGTGGTCGATAATAGATGGATGCGGGTCCTCCAATGTAAATCTCCTCGAACGTAACACGCGACGAGTTTCCAGTTATAATAATAAAAATTAATATATTATAAAACTATAACAATTAAAAATTTTAAAAAAAAAAAAACTCTAAAATTATAAAATAACAAAACAATAATAATAAAAAATTTAAAATTTTTTTATATAATTATTAAATAATTAAATTATATAATAAATAAATAACTATAAAATGAAAAAACAATAATAATTATAAAATTATAAAACAAAAATAATATAAAATAATATAATATAAAAATTAAAATTAAAATTATATAAAACTATAAAATGAAAAAAACTATAATAATAAAAAATAATATAATATAAAAATTATAATTATTTAAAACTATAAAATGAAAAAACAGTAATAATTAAAAATTATTATTGTATATAATAATAAAAAAACAATATAATATAAAAATTATAATTATATAAAACTATAAAATGAAAAAAAATTAACAAATTAAATAACTATAATAATAAAAAATTAAACATTATAAAAACTAAATAATTATAAAACTATTAAATGAAAAAACAATACTAATTAAGAAATGATAAAACTATAATAAGCACTATAACATTAAAAATATAAAAATTATAAAACAATAAAACTATAAATTTACAAAATTATAATAATTAAAAAATAACTAAAAATTGATAATGTAATACAAATAATATTACAACAATTTGTATTACAACAATTTACTTATCTTTTTAAATATAACCTCCGATATGTGATTTTCTTGCAACCCCAATAGTAATGCTGAAGCCATTTTTAAATATTGTTGTAGAAAAAAAATTGTTGTAGAAAAAAAAGTTGTTGGTAGAAAGAAATTTGATTGTAGAAAGAAGAAAGAAAATATAAATAAGTTGTAGAAAATGAGGGGGTATTTATAGAACAGTGGTGTGTGGGGGGGGAGGGGTTGGAATTTGAAGGCAACGGTCACTTGACCGTTGCCTTCAAAAAATTTTGAATTTGAATTTTTATTTTATTTTTTTTGTTTTTAAATTTTATATACTAAAAATCAACTAAAAAATTTTAAAATAATCTTTCATAAATTTTAAATAAAAAAAATATACCGTTGGACTTTTAATTTTTTTTAAAAAAAAATTAATTTAATTTATAATTTTTAAAATTAAAATACTAAATTTAAAAATAAATTTACAATTTTTTTTTATTTAAGTAAATATATATATATACCAAGGGAAATCGCCACCCCCTATGGCGATTTTTCTTGATATATTTTGCAATTTTTGCAAAAAATACCAAGAAAAATCGTCACCCCCATGGCGATTTTCGTTCGTGTTTTTTGCAAAAATTGTAATTTTTACACTGGAAAATCGCCATAGGGCATGGCAATTTCCTAGCTAGGAAAAAAAAAACGAATTTTGAGAATTATTCTGAAAATAACGGTATTTTAGTATATAACTTTTTTTGGCTATATTTGGATAAAAAAACTGAAGAAAAATTGCCACCAGCTATGGCGATTTCCCTTCATCATTTAAAAAAAAAAATTTATACGTTGGGAAATCGTCATGGCCCATGGCGATTTCCCAACAGGTTAAAAAATAAGAGGAGATCCATTTATTACGAATACAACTTAAAAAAATCTGATTGACATTACGAATATAATTTTTTCAATCAAATTTTTAAATAAAAAATTTTAACAATAACAATTTTGAAATTTATATAAATTTTTATATAAATATAAAAAATACATTTTTATATTTATTTTATAATTAAAGTTAAATAAAAAATATTTTTTATTTAATAAATAGTAATTCGGGCTAGGCCGGACCGGTCAGAATTACAAAAATATTTGTCCCAACTCGGCCCAATATATTTAAATATTAATATAATTTTTTTAATATTTTAATATTTTTGAATAGTAAAATGGGCTTTCGGGCCAGCCCGGACCTAGCCCAAAATTAGGCTTGGGCAAGGGAAATAAAAAGGTTTCGGGCCTTAGCCCGGCCCATGGACACCTCTAGTCATAGCCGTCGAAAATGCCCTTATCAATCTGGTACATCGGGAGAAAGTTCGCACAACAATAGTATCGTTATACATATTTTGCGCGAAAGTCCATTTCTCTATTCAAAAAAGATTAAAATATTAAAAAATATTTTAATATATTTTATAATTAAATTTAAATACAATATATTTTTTATTTTTTAAAATTATAAATTATAAATTATATAATTTTTATTTAAAATTTCGAAAAGAAACAAAAAAAAAATGTTCTTCATGAAGAAAAACTTCATATGTTGGGAAATTGCCACTGGCCATGGCAATTTCCCTTGTATGTTAATTTTTTTTTTTTCAATTTTATATGTTGGGATATTACCACTGCCAGTGGCAATTTCATAGCGATTTTCCTTTATCATTTTAAAAAAAAATATATGTTGGGAAATCATCATGCCTCGTGACAATTTCCCAATAGGTTAAAAAATAAGCAGATTTCGATCATTAAAACAAAAACATGGTATTTCGAGAATTAAATAAAAAAAGATATATTGTGATAAAAAAAAAACCGCAATAAGGATGATTTATCGGAAATTTTATTTCAATATTGCTTTTTTTTTAATTTTCAATATATCGATTTTTTTATATGTATCGAAATGCGTTTGTTTTGAAAATCATTAATAATTCGTCATATGGGGTGGCGACTTCCCCAACTGAAAAATTTTTTTTAAAAAAAAAAAAAAAAAACTAAGCATGGAAGTCATCATCTGGGATGGCGACTTCCATGCTTGTAATTAAAAAAAAAAAATTGCATTTTACACAAGGGAAGTCGTCACCCTAGATGGCGACTTCCCTTGTGTTGTAATCAATTTTTTTTAATTAGTATAGCAACTTCCATACTAAATTGTAATAAATAAATAAATATTTTTTTATTTAATTTACACAAAATTTTAATTATATATAAAAATAAAAATTTTATAAAAAGAAATTATTTTAAAAGCCTAAATAATTTTTTTTATAAAATTTTATTTGTATATATAATTAAAAAAAATTACATATAAAATAAAAAATATATATTTAAAAAAATATTCTTAAAAAAAATTAAAAATTTATATATTTTTTTATTTAATTTGTAAAAATTTTAAAAATTCGTATTATATTGATTTTGAGATATTCGTGTATTCGTATCGTGTTCGTGCTTTTTTTTTTGTGTCATGTTTTTAGTTATTTTTTTCATATCGTGTAATAATGTCATGTCCAATATTTTCAGGTATAATAAAACTAAAGCACACTGATAAAAAATAGTTGACATAAAGCTAAAGCAACAAAGCAGTGTCTTCTTTTTCAAAACTCTTCTTTTGAGGAAAATGTATGCAAAGATTCTTTTGCAAAAGCTTGCTTTGAGCAAAAAATATTCCCTTGTTTATCCAATAAGGATTTCTAGGAAAGCACAAGGCTTTTGATGGGAGCATGATCGGAAGATTGACATGTCTAGTTTGCAAAGGTTCTCCATACCAATCATCCATTAACCATTGTCTGTTTACAGTCACGTAGGTGTTAAGGTCCATTCGTAACTTACGCACATACTCTAGAGGGTATGATCCCCATGGTTCTTCCTGGTATAGGGGGTAAGGTTTGTGGGTGGAGTATTGATTCTTTTGGCACAGTAGGTCAAGAATTTCATTGTGAAGTTCAGCCTTTGTAAAAGGATTCTCGTATAGGGAGAAGGGGGATTTCTTGTATGGTTGTGCCCAGGGTTGAAAACCATCTATAGTATAAGGTCTGTGGAAGAAAATAGTGGTGTAAGTCTATACGGTATCAGTATAGTCTTGGAGGATGGACTGCCATTATGTCAGAGGGTAGAACCATTGCAATAAGACTGGTAAGTAATCTGTTCGGAACCTATGTTCAGTTGCCCAATAAAAGTTCAAGGTTGGGAATTCGATGGCAATGGTATAGATCTGACAGAAATACCATAGAAATGGAAGAAGTTCTGGGGGAAAGACAGCGTAGTAAAGTATGCGAAAAAGGTGAAGGAATAGTAATTGAGGGTTAATCCCAATCGGTATGAAAACATGGTCACCATGTTTTCAAATTATATGGGATTGATAAAGGAAGATTCTATCTTTGGCCCTTATATTGATTGTTTTCTGGGTTATCTCATTCTTGAGCTCTAAAGGGAGTAAGTCAAGAGAAAAATCTAGGTGAGAGTCTAGTTTTGAGGATGAGGGCCAGTTGAGAGATCCATCATTGTTATAGCAGGGATGACCTTTGAGACTTGTTGGGAAGGTGTAGATAGCATGTCTGGGACAACATTGTTATTGCCTTTTATATGCTTGAAGGTGAAGCTGAGTGATTCATCAGTTTTTTCACTCAATGAACCTTAGCAGAAAAATGAAAATCAGATTCCTTCTGGTACAAAGGATAAGACTTATCAGCAAATTTTTGCTAAGTGATTCATCAGTTTTTCACTCAGTAACCTTAGTAGGAAAATATGAATCAGATTTCTTTTGGTACAAATGATGGACTTATCAATAGATTTTTGCTGAGTGATTCATCAGTTTTTCACTCAATTAACCCTAGTAGAAAAATCGAAATCAGATTCCTTCTACTACAAAATATGGGATTTATCAGCAGATTTTTGCTGAGTGATTCATCAGTTTTTCACTCAATGCCTAATAGAAAAATGGGAATCAGATTCCTTCTGCTACAAAGGATGGGATTTATTAGCAGATTTTTGTAGAGTGATTCATCAGTTTTTCACTCAATGAACCCTAGCAGAAAAATAAGAATCAGATTCCTTCCGCTACAAAGGATGAAACTTATCAGCAGATTTTTGCTGAGTGATTAATCAGTTCTTTAGTCAATGAACCCTAGCAGAAAAATGGGAATCAGATTCCTTCTGCTACAAAGGATGGGATTTATCAGCAGATTTTTGCTGAGTGATTCATCAGTTTTTCACTCAATGAACCCTAGTAGAAAAATGGGAATGAGATTCCTTTTGCTACAAAGTATGGGACTTAGCAGCAGATTTTTGCTGAGTGATTAATCAGTTTTTCAGTCAATGAACCCTAGCAGAAAAATGGGAATCAGATTCCTTCTACTACAAAGGATGGGATTTATTAGCAGATTTATGCTGAGTGATTCATCAGTTTTTCAGCCAATGAACCCTAGCAAGAAAATGGAAATCAGATTCATTTTGGTACAAAAAATGGGATTTATTAGTTGCTTAGGGATATGACCAGATTTTTGCTGAGGGATTCATCAGTTTTTCACCATATTTTACTCAATGAACCATTATAAATATGATACTACCTCATCATTCTCTCCTCATTTTGTCTCCTCATTCTCATCCTTGTTATTTTCTGGTGTTAGTGATAATACCTCGTCATTCTCATCCTTCTCTGTTTCTTCTTTCTAGTGTTAGTGATAATACGTCGTCATTCTCATCCTTCTCTGTTTCATTACTACACAACATGAGCAACAGAATGGTCGCATTGGTCTATTATAATGGCAAAATTCATAATACTGATGAAAGTGCTACCTTTGACTGTGGACGTCCTAAAAGCTTTCATATTGATGAACTGAAGGTGAAAATTCATACAAAAATCAAAGCTAGAAATACAAAAAGAGTTTCAAAGATTAAGTATAAGCTTCTTTTTTCTATTGGTGAAGAATGTGTCTGATATAGGACTTTTCCACTTGAAGATGATGATTATGTGAGTTGTATGTTTCATGCTCACGAGACATTTCAAAATGTTAGTGTACTTAAGTTATATGCTGAAGTAGAGGGTTGTGGGCTTTCAGAAGATGATGATTCTGAGCCATTGTATGTTCCTACTACATATAACTTTCCTACAGAAGAAGTGCCATCTCAAGCTATAACGTTTTGATAATTCATTTGTCTCACCAACAATTCCTATTGCCCTGGATGATGTGCCAACTGATGTTGATCTTGTTCCGTCATGTGGAGCCCATGGTGAATATATTGGTGACATTAGTAAGCAGAAAGAAGACTATGTTGAATTCACAAATGACAGTGATGAACCGAGACATCGGCCCTGATATCAACACTTATACAGTTCTTCCCTATATGAGCATGCATCCCATATGCACACCCTGGATCTGGAGGCAATGCAAGTGGCCGAATTTCCTGAATATGGTCATACATTAGCTAGGCCTCTGAGTTGGAATCCATCTACAGTTGATCTCTGTGTTGGGTTACAATTTTCAACGAAAGAGGCTGTGCTTTCAGCTATTAAGCACTACAACATCAAAAATTCTGTAGATTATAGAGTAATTGAATCGGAGCCGACCAAATATCATGGCAAGTGTAAAATGTATAGGAATGGGTGCAATTGGAGAATAATGGCAACATTTAAAGAAACAGGTATGGAAGATTAGAAAATATAATGGGCCTCATACTTGCACATCTGGAAGGATTTCACAGGATCATTGCAAATTAGATTCTAACATGATCTGTTCATGCATTTTGTCATTGGTCCAAGTAAATCCGGAGATTTTAGTTTCAGTTTTGATAGCTAAAATGCGAATCCAGTATGGATACATCACCTCTTATAGGAAAGCATGGAAAGCAAAGCAAAAGGCAATTGTTCGAGTCTTTGGTGATTAGGATAGATCGTACAATGATCTGCCTAAATGGTTGGGTGCAATGCAACATTTTGTTCCTGATACAATTGTGGAATTGCAAACGGTACCTGCATATAACGGTGATTGACTGGTCAAGGGTAAGCGTATATTCCATCGACTCTTTTGGACATTCAAATCGTGCATTGAAGGGTTTTCGTATTGTAAACCTATTGTGCAAATAGACAAAACTTTCTTATATGAAAAATACAAAGGAACATTGTTGTTAGCTATTGCACAACATGGCAACTGAAACATATCACCAATTGCCTTTGCCATTGTGGAGGATGAGACAGCGGAGGCTTGGTCCTTCTTTCTCACTAATTTACGTAGACATGTGACAACACAACATGGCATATGCTTGATGTCTGATTGACATGAATCCATCAAAGCTGGGATTAGACGCCATGGTGGTGGATGGAATCCTCCAGATGTATATTCTGTATACTGCACTTTACACATTGCAGCTAACTTCATGAAGAGGTTTAACAATAAGGATTTACGTCGACAAATTGTCAACATGAGTATGGAATCAGATCATAGTTATTTCATCTATTATATTTCATTCAATGTATAAAATAATACTGACATTCATAACTCCTTTTTTTAATTTTATCAAGATAAGAGTTAAGGCGATGCCATTTACATTATATGTATGAGAATCTTCATGGAGAAACGCAGAGGCGGTTAATTGGCTTGATAGGATCCCCAAGGAGAAGTGGACCCAATCATATGACGAAGGAAGACGCTATGGGCATATGACAACTAACCTAGCTGAATCTATCAATTCAGTGTTGAAGGGGACGCGCCATCTTCCCATTACTTCTTTGGTGCAGGCAATATATTATAGATATATTATAGGTTGGCTAAACTTTTTGTTAAGATAGGAAACAAGCAATTGGCAATGATGGAGGGAGGGAGGGCACACATATTGTGAAACAGTCATAGAGGCGATGAAAGAAAATCGCAGGAAAGCTAACTCCTACTTGGTTCGTAATTTTATGTGCGCAAATCAACCTTTTTTGATTGAGGAGTTACTTGACCCACAAGAGGGAGCTGCTGCAATGAAGTACAAAGTAAAGCTTATTAAGATGTGGTGTGACTGTGAGAAGTTTCAAGCACAAAAGTTCCCTTGTTCACATGTAGTTGTTGCTTGTGCACATATCTATGTAGATTGCATGCAATATGTGGACAATGTCTATAGACTGGACACTATATTCAATGTTTATAGACATGAGTTTGAAGTAGTTGGAAATGAAAGTTATTGGCCTCAACATAATGGTCGAGAAGTGTGTTCCGATCCAGAAATGTGAAGTGATCCACATGGTCGGCCAAAATCAAGTCGTATTCGTAATGAAATGGACCTAAGGGAGAAAGGTCAACTAAAACGTTGTAGATTATTTAGGAATGAAGGTCATAGCAGTCGAAAATGTCTTTATCAATCTGGCACATCAGGGAGAGTTCACATCAACAATAAAACAATTACATGTTTTCTGCACCATTAATATATTTACATATTTCACATTCAATGTTACGCAAGTTTTTTATTATTTATCATTACATGTTATATAATTTTTTTATATAAATTTTTTTTAAATTATATATAAAAATAATAATTTTATAAAAAAATTATTTAAGCTTTTAAAATAATATTTTTAATTAAAATTTTATTTTTATGTATAATTAAAATTTTGTATAAATTAAATCAAAAAAATATTAATTAAAAAAAAATTAAAACGAAGTATGGAAGTCATCCTATGGGATGGCAACTTCCATACTAATAATAATAAAAAAAATGCATTACTACACAAGGGAAGTCGCCATCTAGGGTGGCGACTTCCCTTGTGTGAAAATAAAATTTTTTTTTAATATCAACCATAGAAGTCGCCATCCCAGATGGCGACTTCCATGCTTAATTTATAAAATAATAATAAAAAAAAAGAAATCAGATGGGAAGTCGCTATCCCAAATGGCGACTTTCCAATGTTTTTCAAAATAAATGCATTTCGGTACATAAAAAAAAAAATCGATATTTTAAAAATTAAAAAATATATATTATAATAAAAAGACCATGATGTATCTTTTACTATAATTTTCAAAAATCAAACTCTACTTTACATAAAGTTGTCAGAATATGATTAACTTATTGGTTTGGAACACGGTTAAAACTTGTAGACACCGAATTTTATCGGGGTTTTATTTTTTTTATTAAAAGAAAAACAAAAATCAAAAATAAAAAAATTTGGATAATTATGAAAATTAAAAGAAAAATCAGACGAAATTCGGAATTAATAAAAAAAATGAAAAAAAAAAAAACAAGTTTTGGTTGAAACAAATCACCTTTTTGGATTGAAATGAGACTCTAAAAAATATGATCAGATTAAAATTCCTAATCCTAATAGAACTAGATCCCTTCCATATAAAAAATAATCCAAACACCACAATCAAAAACACATTAGAGAAAGAAGTCAAAAATCAAGCAGAGTACAGAACAAGAACAGAAATCGTTGAAGGATGCTCTTATTTCTGCTTATGAGAAAAACATCTCTACGAGACTGAAAGCTGAGCTTTGCAATTCGGATGTCAATAACTACGTCAATACAAAAGAAGCATCTGCAAGAAACGACAAGTCAGAACAGTGGTGCACAAGTTGGTGCCATCAGTTCAAGGTGCTGCACCAAAGAGGGGTCTGAAGGTCGAAAAAGAAAAGGAAAGAAAGTAGCTGAAGGGAGCAAAAAGGAAGCTAGAAACATATTAAAATCTTCTCCAAATTGTGGTTCAGGTGACTTCTTTTTATTATTATTTCTTTATTTTATTTCTATACTGCTTGTATTTCTAGTTTTATTATTATTTTTATTTTACTTTTCATTTCCAATTATATGGCTAAACAATTTTGTTTGTTTTATTTTATTTCATCTAATTTGTTTATTTAGTTAAGATGTTATGATTATATGATGATTTTTTGTATATGTATTTATTATATGGTGTAATTTGATTTGTAATATGATTAGATGCATAATTACATGATGATTATTTTTATTTTATTTATTTTAATATGTTTGCATGTTTATAATTATTTATATATATATGATTTTATTTATTTTATACTAATTTATATATTATTCTTTTTATTTTATTTATTATTTATTTACTAATATTATTTTTATTTCATGTTTCAGATTTAGGTTAATTTGATTATTTGTTGGATAATTTATGTAATATTCCATGATTTATTATTATTATTTTTTTTTAGAAGACATTGATTTAGGATTATTATTATTATTATTACTTTTTATTATTAGATAATTTTTCATGTTTTAGGAATAAATATAATATGATTATTATTTTTTCGCATGATTTTTTGTTTAGGCTTTTTATTATTTTTATTTTTAGTTGGCATGATTTAGGATTTAGTTTTTTTTTTTTTTTTTGTAATGATGATTATTATTTATTTATTAGATTTGCATGATTTAAGATTTTATCATTATTTATTAGATTTGCCTGATTTAAGTTTATTTTGTTTTTTTTTTAATTTGTATGATTTATTTTTTATTTTTATTTTTAGAAGCATGATTAGGTTTTATTATTTTATTTTTAGAAGTATGATTAAGTTTTTATTATTTTAATTTTACGTGGCATGATTAGATTTTTTATTGGTGTGATTTTAAGTTCTTAAGATTTTTGCATGTTTAGGAAAATATTTATTGATTTAGGTAGATTAATTAAGACTTCTAAATAAGACCGATTTAGAATAACATGTGATTGATGTGGTACTATCTTTAGGATAGACTTTTTAGGAAATAATATAATTGATGATTAATTAATTAAAATAATAAATGGAGATCTTTCCAATGATGAAATTCGAAAAGATCACGAATGGTTGATTTCTGAGAAAATTTAGGTGAGAAATTTCTCTTAAAAATTCTCCAGAATGAATGGAAGGATTTTTTAAGAGATTATTTTCGATATCAATAAAGGTCAAAATTTATTCTTTTGAAATAATTAATTTTCAATCTCTTTTTCTCAAGATGATTTTTCATAATAAATGCTTAATTAAAATTGAAGGATAAATTAAGATTTTTTTTCCGATGATGAAATTCAAGAGAGTCGCGAATGGTTGACTTTTAAGAAATTTCTAGGTGAGAAAAATTCTTCAGAACGAATGGAAGAATATTCTAAGAGATAATTTTCGATATTAAAAATCAGAATTTATTTTTCGAACAAACATTAATAAAATGTGAATTAATTTTGGAATATTAATTTAAGAGAAATAATTTGATAAATAATTTAATTTTTCCGATGACGGAGCCTCTTCAATAGAACGGATGGTTTCTTTTGAATACTCTCGAGGTAAGGAAACATTTTTTAGTAATTTCTCCATAATGAATGGAAGGAAGACCTAAAAAAATAATCTCCGAGATTTCTAACTTTTAACAATTAAAACGAAATAGGATAGACAAGACCATTTAATTAAGACTTTTTAATTATCACAAAACTAATTAGGTACTATCTCTTAGATAGGCGTTGTGAGAGTGCTAATCCTTCCTCACACGTAATCGTACTCCCAAACCTAGTTCTGATAAGTAGACCAGAACCTATTCTTTTTAAGGTGCCTTAGTCAAGCTTAGGATTACTTTAAATAAGATAGATTTATAAAGGTGACTAATAACAGCTAGATTAGATGATTAGTGGAGACTCCATTGATTTGCGTCTAGCATGCTGAATTCGTATTTGGCACGTTATGACAGTTTGGCGACTCCACTGGGGACACTTGAGAGTCGAGCCATAAATTAGTCTTGTGATAAATTAGGTTTTAGAAATTGGTCTTTAAGTGTTTAATTTTTATGTATTTATTTATTTATTTGTTTATTTATTTTTAGTTTTTTATTTTTTTTATTTGTACTAACAGTTTTTGTTTCATTGTACATTTGTGGGTAAAAGGAGGTTTGAATGTCCTTCGCACACACGACACATTGCATATCATAAAGTCCTATACCCGGACTCGTCCCTTTTAGGAGGGGGTAAAGTACCTACGCCTCGAGAGGTGAAAACCTCCATAACGGCTAGCGAAACACCTTCAGAGTGTAAAGTACCAAAGTTTTTTAGAGGCGCTAACCTCCGCCATAACTTTGGAAAATACTCTCACCCGAATTGAACCCTTCCGGTTGGAGCCTAAAATGGGTGAGGAATGGGGTGCCTTACTCATTCTACATGGATGATGTTAAGGAGCAATTTGGGGACCTTTTAGCTTGGTCAAATATCTTAAGCCCAGCATATAGATAACACTTAAGAGGCCAACCTTAAGATAGAGACATGTCCACCTTTTTCATAGAGAATAACCCGAAATAGACACATGAAGGAACGTTTTTTCTTTTTGACAAATTTTTAACTTTGTGAATATTATTTGTATTTCTCTAATATGTATCTAGCTATTGAATTTTGTGAAACCTTCGTGGCCATTACTTGAATTAATTCTTTCAATTATTTGCATGCATTTGCATCATTTAAATATTTATCATATACATTTGTTTACCATGCTCATGCATTTGTCATGTACATTTTTAACCATGCTCATGCATTTACCATGTATATTTTTTAACAATGCTCATGCATTTATCATGTATATTTTTCATGATGTTCATGCATTCACCATGTACATTTTGCATAATGCTTATGCATTCACCATGTAAATTTTTCATCATGCTTATGCATTCACCATGTATATTTTCGTAGAGCTCATGCACTCATCATGTACATTTTTTTCATAATGTCCCTGTTAAACTTTGTGAAATTTTTTGATGTTGTCATTAAAGTCATTCTTTTATTTATTTGCATCATACATGTGCATTTCATGAAAGCATTTGAGTTTTAAATTTTAAATTGTAAAAATAAAGGGTTCAAGGATAGCTCAAGCAATCAAAGATATTGGGGAATTCCTACAACATTCGTTCATGGGTTAAAGCAATGACAGAGGAACAGGCTTCTAGAATTCGTTCACGAGTTAAAGCAATGGCAGAGCAACAGGTTGCTAGGAAGAACAAAATAGAAAAAACCCAGGGTGAGATTAGAGAGCAATTAAACTCGTTGTTAAAAATGATGAAGAGTCTAAAAGGGAAAGATAAGACAGATGAATCCGGCTCTGAGGGAAAGAATCAGAATGTGGGTGAATCTTCGTATCCACCAGGTCTCCAATCTCAAGTTCAAATACATCAACAAGTGCAGTCGCTACAAGCACCATTCATAGGAGGACTTAACTATCCGGGATATAACATTCCAGCCCCAGGGGCAAAGATAGATCCTGTCCGAATTCTAGATGATCAAGAAAGGCTGAAGGAAGTTGAAGAGATAGACTCTCGTAAGATGAAATTGATTGAAGAAAGACTCAGGGTTGTTGAGGGTTTGGATTTCTATGGATGCTGAAGGGCTTTGTTTGGTTCCAGATGTGGTTATCCCGCCCAAGTTCAAGACTCCTGATTTCGAGAAGTTTGATGGGTCCAAGTGCCCCATATCTCATATCACCATGTTTTGCCGGAAGATGGTTGTTTATGCGAAAGAAGATAAGTTGCTCATCCATGTCTTCAAGGACAGTCTTACAGGTTCTGCTACCAGATGGTATGTTCAGCTAGATAAGGATCGCGTCCGTACTTGGAAGGAATTAGCAAAGACGTTCATTAATCAGTACAAGCACATTGTTGACATGGCCCCAGACCGTTTAACCTTACAGAATATGGAGAAGAAAGCTACTGAAAGCTTCAAAGAGTATGCTTAGAGATGGAGGGATATTGCTGCTGAAGTTCAGCCACCTCTCACTAAAAAAGAAACTACAGTCTTCTTTGTTAGTACCCTTAAAGCACCATACTATGAAAGGATGATTGAGAATGCCACCAAGAATTTTGCAGATATGGTAATCTCTGGGGAGATAATTGAGAATGCTATAAAGAGTGGGAAGCTTGAAGATAAAGAGACACCTGATGCAAAGAATGAGGCATCTAAAAATAAAGAAGAAGATGTTAAAGCTGTGACTTATGGAGGACAACAAACAAGAGATCTTCCCCCATACCATCCATATCCCATATACCAACCTTATTATCCCATTGTAAATAATGTTGCACCACAACCAACTTTTCGGCCAAACTTTTACTCACAACCACCTACTTTCATGATTGGTCCATCTACACCTGCAGCTAGGCCTGTTCCCCAAAGAAGACCAAGAAACAGTCATGAGAAAATTCCGATCCCAATTTCTGATCTTTTGCCTTTGTTGATAAAAAACCAGTACCTTAATCATGTGCCTTTAAAGACAATCCCAAATCCATCGGCAAGGAATTATGATCCTAACAGCAAGTGCGATTATCATATAGGAGCAATTGGGCATTCAACGGAAAAATGCAGGCAGTTGAAAGAAAAGGTTGAAGATCTCATTAATGGTGGTACCTTGACTTTGGATGTTTTGGAACAATGGACATCTGGAGTTTGAATATGGGGAATGTCACCTCAAATACTTCGTCTGAATAATTTCAAATTTGTGATGTTTTCTTTTTTTCCTAGGCATGGCACATTTAACATTGATTAGGTGTTTGATAGTTTTGTTGGAAATTGTTTATGTTTGCATGATATTTTTTTTTTGATCTTGAATAAAATGGTGATTATTGTTAAGAATGAACTTGGCAGTCCATTCCCTTGTCTAGTTTCAAATTAGACCACATAAAAGCTTGATTTCTTTGATAGCCTTAATTTGAAGTATCGTGAACCTCACATTTCTTTTGACCAGGAAATGAATCCCAAAAGGTCAATAATCTTCGTCTAAGCAATGAGCAATGAAATGATCATTTGATTTGCAAAACATTTTTGAGAACCAATTCATGAGGCACTCTCTTGAAAGAATCTAGATTTTGGTAATTTGATAAATGTCAAGGCTATCTAGAGCTTTAAACACATCACTCCTAAGTTTCTCAACCATGCCCGAACTTTTCTTTTCCTGAATAGTGTCCTTTACTCACATATTGGGGGAAAATTACCTTAAAAGCCATATTTTTCCAGTATCCTTGAATGCTTTGATTTGAGTAACACCCATTTTCACCCAGTTATCGTTTGCCATATCTTGGGGTAGGATTACCAAAGAGCCGAATACCTGATGTTTTTTGCACGCCATTACCAACTTGTGCAAACTTTGTTTTTCTCTATGATCGAATGAAATTGCATGGACACTTAGAGAAAACCGGAATAAGGAGAATTGTTGGGTTGGGCCTTCATTTGGATAGGCACATTGAGAGGATGCATGAGTTGCAAAAAAAAAAAAAGCAAAAAAAAAAAAAACTGTGATATCATGCATATGAGATATTCAAATGATTTAATGGCAATTCTTATTATCTACTCCACCTAGGGTTTGCTCTTCAATGGAAATATTCATACTGAAATGAGAAATGGCCATCTTTCGTATTCCTTTCACAAAATGAGAAATTATCCTTTGCTACCCCCTTGAGCCTATTGGATTCTTGTTTTTTTTTTTAATGAACCTTGACCAAGGATCACCCTCCACATCGGGGGGCAAGTGTGAAGAATTATCTTTCTATGAAGGGTCATATGTTTGGATCATATTTCTACGCCACGAAATGAATGCCTTATGTCAGGGGGCATATATTGAAATGGATTGAGTTTCAAATTTTCAAACTCACTTTATGATAGAAAAATCTGTGAAAAAAAGAGAAAAAAAAAAGAAAAAAAAAGTTCGCAAGATGAAATCCTCATGATCCATGGTTTGGTGAGAAGTAGAAATGATGAAATCCTCATGAAGAGAAATGATCTGTGGTTTGATTACCTTCAAAATGAAAAGAAAGATATGAGATATTTTGAGATGAAGAAATGATCCTTGGTTTAATTACCTTTAAACACATTTTTGGGCCTGATTATCCTTTTTTCATAACCCCAAACCTTGGCCTACGTTACAAGCTTGAAAAGTCCATTTTGATCAAGTATGAATGTTTAAGTTGATGAGTTTTTCCTCAGATTTTATCTCATCCTTTTGAATTGTCATTGAAGAAATTTGAATTCTCAAATGCATGGTAGAGCAAAAAAAAAAAGAATGAAGCTCTAGGGTGAAAACCCAAAAACGGGCAGTCTAGAGCTCAAAAAAAAAATTGAAAGCAACTCTGCATAACTATGCCAAGGCCTAACAAGAAATACAAAAGAAATGATATTTTGAACCCACCAGGAAACACCGAACATTCTTGAGAAACTTAAGAAGGTCAACACCATTTGGATGACTTAGCCCAAAATCAGAAATCCTTTTCCTTTCTTGACCAAATTTTGAACCCATCGTAGATAGTCTTGACATTTGTTGAATTGTTATTTATCCAGAAACTTAGAAAGAGTGCCAAAATGGATTGTGTTTTCAAAATAAAACTTTTTGTGAAAACCTGATTATTGAAGAAAAATCATTGTGAGTTTAGATGAAGAAACATTGATTCTTCCCTTATGTGAAGAAACTTCCCTTTGATAAACAAAACCTTGACAAATTGAAATAGTCAATGAGCCAAACTGTGATTCGTCTTGTCCATTCTTGCAGTAATTACCAGTTTTTTTTAGATCTAAAGTTGCATTTTTGTTTAGTAAATGGGGGTTTTTGAACATGGAAAATAGTGATGTTTCTGGGGGCAATTTTGATTTACCATTGGGGCATGATTTGAAAATGAGAAAAAGTTTTTTTTGGACAAATTCTTTCTTTTCAAAGAATTTTCAAAAAAATGCAACATGAGAACATTCAGGTTTAAAGGATGCATATTTGAGTTTTGAACCAGTTTGATAAGAGTGACATTTCTGGGGCAAAGAATGAGAAGGCTTTTTACCATGATGAGAAATTGGTTTTGAAAAATAGAATCTATTGAATTGGTAAATGGCAGAGTAGGCTCTTTTGCAGCATCGGCATTGAAGATTTTTCAATTTGAAATTTGAATATGCTTGAAGATGATATTCTGGGAAGAAAGGAGAATGAAATGAGAACAATGAAAGTTTGGAAATGTATCTGTTTAAAAGCTTTGGAACTAAAAGGTGTTGTGATCAACTGATAGAAAATTAGTGGAGGTCAGCCTGGTTCTAAGTCAGCGTTTGGAAGATTAAAAGGTGATGACACGATGAGCTTGAGTATCCTTTTGTCATAGTTAAAGATTCATGATATTAGTTTGCATTCCATCACATGGCATTCATTTTATACAATTGCATTTCATGGCATTCATGTCATTCATCGCATGGATTTAACATATAAGAAAGATTTTAGCTTTTGAAATTTGAAATTAATTTTTTTTTTAAGGATGGTTCTTTTCAAGGTAAGAGTTTTGAGCATTCAGTTGAGGAAAGCATAAAAATGGGTAATTTTTCAAAACCCCCGGGTAATTTTTCAAAACCTCCGGGTATCTTTCAAAACCTTCGGGTAATTTTTAAAACTTCCGGGTATCTTTTCAAAACCTCTGGGTAATTTTTCAAATCCTCCGGGTATCTTTTCAAATTCTCCGGGTATCTTTTCAAAACCTCCGGGTATCTTTTCAAATCCTCCAGGTATCTTTTCAAAACCTTCGGGTATCTTTCAAAACCTCCGAGTAATTTTTAAAACCTCCGGGTATCTTTTCAAAACCTCCGGGTATCTTTTCAAAACCTCCGGGTATTTTTCAAATCCTCTGGGTAATTTTTCAAAACCTCCGGGTATCTTTTCAAAACCTCCGGATAATTTTTCAAATCCTCAGGGTATCTTTTCAAAGCCTCCGGGTAATTTTTCAAATCCTCAGAGTATCTTTTCAAAACCTCCGAGTATTTTTTTCGAAGCCTCCGGGTATCTTTTTAAAACCACCGGTTAATTTTTCAAAGTCTTTGGGCATCTTTTCCAAACCTCTGAGAACCATTTTGTTACCACGATTGGAGAGATATGATGATTTTCATGCATTGCATTACACTCATGACGTTTATTTCATTGAATTGCATTTCATGGCATTCATGACCTTCATGGCATGCATTTAACATGTAAGAGGATTTTAAGTTAGATTTTTGAATTTTTAAATCAAACTTTTTTTTTTAAGGAAAATTCTTGGACCTTGGTTGAAATGAGAATTTTGGTCTTTTGGATTTTGCACATTGGTTGAAGAGATGAGTTTAGACCTTGATAGTAATTAAAATTTTTAAGATGAGATTTTATCAAAGACAAGAATGTTTAGTGTGAATCCTTAGCTAAGTGAGAATCCTTAGTTCGGTGTGAATCCTTAATTTAAGTGAGAATCCTTAGTTTGGTGAGAATCCTTAGTTTAGTGTGAATCCTTATTTTGGTGAGAATCCTTAGTTTAGTGTGAATCCTTAGCTAAGTGAGAATCCTTTAGCTTAGTGAGAATCTTTATTTTGGGTGCGAATCCCTTAGCTTAGTGAGAATCCTTATTTTTGGTGCGAATCCCTTATTTCCTAATTTTGGGTGCAAATCCGTTAACTTAGTGGGAATCTTTATTTTGGGTGCGAATCCTTTGGATTGAGAAGAGAAATAATTAGGTTGAAACTAATTAGATTCAATCTATCAGTTTGAAGCCAAGTGCGAACAGAGATGAATGATTATCTTGATAAGAGATTTAGGGAGTTGATTTATAGAGCATTCATGACATCCATTTGCACGATATGCATCGGCATTCATGGTATTCATGTACTGCATTGCATTTATTTGCACACAAGAAAGTTTATTTCAGGTATTCAGTATGATTTGAACATGGGTTTGGAATGCTAATTTGCGAGGTTAGCGATTTCTTTCGGGACTCAAGGTAAGATTTTTGAAGTCTACATTTACATTTGAGAATTTTGCAAATTTCTTTATTTTCTTTTAAAGTTGAAGCCTCGGTGGAGGAGTATTTTCTTTTAAAGTTGAAGCCTCGGTGGAGGAGTTTTTTCTTTTAAAGTTGAAGCATCGGTGGAGGATTTTTTATTTAAAGTTGAAGCCTCGGTGGAGGAGTATTTTCATTTAAAGTTGAAGCCTCGGTGGAGGAGTATTTTCTTTTAAAGTTGAAGCCTCGTTGGAGGAGTATTTTCTTTTAAAGTTGAAGCCTCGGTGGAGGAGTATTTTCTTTTAAAGTTGAAGCCTCGGTGGAGGAGTTTTTATTTAAAGTTGAAGCCTCGGTGGAGGAGTATTTTCATTTAAAGTTGAAGCCTCGGTGGAGAAATATTTTCATTTAAAGTTGATGCCTCGGTGGAGGAGTATGTTTTTACGGTAAGTTTTGATAACTCGTATAATTATATAGTTTTTAGTTATGTTTTATTAATGTTTTGTGTCAAATACGAGTTATTATTGTTTAGTCTAATTGTGTTTATGATCTTTTATATTTTTATGTATTTTGGTGTTTTTCACAAGTTTCTTTGAGTGATTTCAGATTACTAGAATTAAGGGCAAATCCAGTTCAGTTTCAGTTCCGACACCTTTTGCCATATCAGCTATATCTCGAGTTTCACTGAAGCAATAAGGCTGAAATTTGTAGCCATGCAAAGCTAAGAGGCATATCTATCTTTTTCATGTTTTACACTTCTTAAAACGGAGTCGTTTTCCCTAGTGAAATCGACCATCAAGTTGGCTGATGTGCAATGACGTCTGTGCTGACATGTTTTCGTATTATGCCCATATCTTCTTATCCACATCAGCAAATGAGCTGATTCCAACGGCTATGGTTCCGTAACTGATAGGGGAACCTTTGTCTAGAAGACCATGTGATCAGATCAGGCCTCCAATATTGAAGAAATCGACCATCAAGGTGGCTGATGTGTAATGACGTCTGTGCTGACATGTTTTCGTATTTTGCCCATATCTGCTTAACCACATCAGCAAATGAGCTGATTCTAACGGCTATGGTTCCGTAACTGATAGGGGAACCTTTTTCTAGAAGACCATGTGATCAGATCAGGCCTCCAATATTGACGAAATCGACCATCAAGTTGGCTGATCAAAATCGTCATATACCTACCTTTGAAATTTGTAAAGCTTGTCTCTTGTCATTTAGCCCTCCAAAATGTGTATAAATAGAGGGCCTTGGATGATTGTAAGGGATCATATTGTACATAGGTAGGATATTAGCCATTTTAATAAAATTCTCTAAGTTTTCTTCTTCTTTCTTTTCTCTAGTTTTCTTTCTTTTCTCTAGTTTTCTTTTTTTCTTTAGAGAGAGCAAGAGGTTGGATAATTAATATTCTTCCTCTTCTTCTTTCTTTCTTTTATTTTCTTCTTAGATTTTCTTTAATTTTATGTTTATGTTTACAATGCCTATGCTAGGCTAAACTTCTATTTGGTTAAGGGTGATTTCAAAGCCCTAGACATGTTTTGTGATTGATTTTCAGATTCTATCTATCATTAATTTTCTATCAAAGTTGCTTATGTTCTTCTACAAGAATTGTTCATGATGTTGTCTTGATTTATTTAGGTGTACAACTAGATAGATCTTGATAATTATCTATTGCTAGTTTAGGAGTCTTGATCCGTGTAATTGTCTTGATTTCCTATTCATAAGTGGCAATTTGTGATTAATGATTATGGTCAAGTTTTCAATAATTGCAAAGTGGAACATAACCTAAGTTGAACAATCCGAGCTTATGTGTTTGTTGCTTAGATCAACCTATCTTTCTCATCATAAAGCTGCCATTAAATTGAATTTAGAGAGCTTATTCTAGGTTGTTTAATGGTTAGAGATTAAATAGAGAGCTTGTTCTATTTAACGACAAACTACGGAAAGATTGGGGTAACAGAGCTTGTTGTTATCTACGGTTGTTAACTTTGATAGTTGGTTGATATTGATAGATCTGAAATTGATTCTTAATGATGTCTAGTGGTGGAGAATGAAACCTTAACCATATTTTTCATATTTAATTCTTCTTACTTACTTGTTTTCTTTGATACAATCATCCAAGGCCCTCTATTTATACACATTTTGGAGGGCTAAATGACAAGAGACAAGCTTTACAAATTTCAAAGGTAGGTATATGACGATTTTGATCAGCCAACTTGATGGTCGATTTCGTCAATATTGGAGGCCTGATCTGATCACATGGTCTTCTAGAAAAAGGTTCCCCTATCAGTTACGGAACCATAGCCGTTGGAATCAGCTCATTTTCTGATGTGGTTAAGCAGATATGGGCAAAATACGAAAACATGTCAGCACAGATGTCATTACACATCAGCCACCTTGATGGTCGATTTATTCAATATTGGAGGCCTGATCTGATCAGATGTTCTTCTAGACAAAGGTTCCCCTATCCGTTACGGAACCATAGCCGTTGGAATCAGCTCATTTGCTGATGTGGATAAGAAGATACGGGCATAATACGAAAACATGTCAGCACAGACATCATTGCACATCAGCCAACTTGATGGTCGATTTCGCTAGGGAAAACGACTCCGTTTTAAGAGGTGTAAAACATGAAAAAGATAGATATGCCTCTTAGCTTTGCATGGCTACAAATTTCAGCCTTATTGCTTCAGTGAAACTCGAGATATAGCTGATATGGCAAAAGGTGTCGGAACTGAAACTGAACTGGATTTGCCCTTAATTCTAGTAATCTGAAATCACTCAAAGAAACTTGTGAAAAACACCAAAATACATAAAAATATAAAAGATCATAAACACAATTAGACTAAACAATAATAACTCGTATTTGACACAAAACATTAATAAAACATAACTAAAAACTATATAATTATACGAGTTATCACACCCCCACACGTAGATTGTTGCTAGTCCCTAGCAACGACTCAATAAAAATAAAATAAGAAAATCTAATCTAATCCATTTTCGTAGGAAATCACGGTGGCACTTAGCATGTGACACAAGCCTTTAAACCCCTAGCTGTCCCTAGTGGACGAGTTTAGTCTCGTGAGGGTTTACTAGAACGATACCCACAAACATTGAAAAACTAAAATATAAATAAACTGCATATACTAAAAATATTTACTCCTAATCCTTTCAATACAAATTAGATACAATATTTGAACAAGTCTTATAAACTAATCAATAGCTTAAAGAATTTCACAAAAAAATCATGCTTGAATGTAAATTGTTTGAGTTAAGCCAATATTAGCATAACATATCTCAATCAAAATATTGCATGTTCAAATTTAATCTCAGCTTTTCACATGGGATACCCTCATGATTTTCACTCTTTAAAGTAGTGGTGAAGTGTTTACACTCAATCAATCTCATGAAAACAGTTCTACCATATTCTTGCTTGTCCACCTATTCTCCACTATTTAGATCATACAACTTCATGAATCAAGAGGTCTTTAATCAAGGTTGTAATGGGGCCAAGGGGTTTGTAATGTGGTTGAAGAACAAAAGGATAAAGATATCACAAAGGTTCCAAAGAGTTCATAAAGTTTAGAGATATAAAAAGATCATACAAAGAAACTTCTCAAAACTCTTTACAAGTACATAGTCACCTAGGCCGGATATTTATGTTGGGCCTTTTCTTCATTCTGAACAACTTTGTAACATCTTTTTCTTTTTCCCAAAATTCAAGAGATGATTCATATATATTTTTTTTTTTTTGAATGTATTTGCCAGTATTCCATTTTTTTTTTTTTGACTTTTCTTTTCTTTCCCCCCCACACTTATTTCTTGTTTCTAACCCAAATTTTTAACTAAAAATATCCCTTGTCTTTGCAACTTGTCTCAAAACATGCTAATTCATCTTTGGAACAAAGGTAAAGATATAAGTATATTTAGGTTAGGGACAAGTTATGGTTACCAAAGAGATAGCTTATTCAATGTAGGCTCAAATTGGTTCACTAAGGGTGTGTTCTCTTGGAACATCAATAAGGGATGGCTGTTTGGCTCTGGCTAAAAATCCTAATGCCTCTATCATATTCATGTTGTCACATGTATCAATATAGTCTCAAACGGTTTAAAGCAAGTTCTAGAGAATCCTGTAATCATAAGAGCACTCAAGAAAGAAATTAGATTGATTTGTATAATGCATCAATCATTATAGGCTCAAAAACTCACAAGGATGATTATACAAGTCAGATTAAGTCTAAACATGCTTCTTTCTCAATCAACATATCATATTAACATTGGCTCATAAAAAAAATGATATCAAGCTCAATTCTCATGAAAATCTTCTCACTAATAACTCTGTTTTAGACTTATGCAATTCATATCTCATCATTGTATTAAAAAGAAACTAAAACACACTAAAAATTATAATAAAGACTCATAAAAAAAAAATAGTAGACAAAAATAAAAGAAATCCTAAATCATTCCCCCCACACTTAATTCTTACATTGTCCTCAATGTAAGTCTATTAACCCAAATGAAAGAATCATGTGTAAGAGAAAAGAACTAATAACATAAGAATAGGAACAGCTAAGACTCAAAACAAAACAAACTCATGCAACCTAAATAATCTTAAAATACTAAACAAAAATTAACAAGTAAACATAAAAAGATTAAAATCAAACTGACAAGGTGTGTCTCAAGTCTCCCTTACTCAAACCTTGTTCAGAATGAATACTTCTAAATTGCTTAAAACACAACAAACTTTTTTTTTTTTTTTTTTTTTTTTTTTTTTTTTTGAAAAGAAGAAATCAAACTGACAAGGTATGTCTCAAGTCTCCCTTACTCAGACCTTGTTCAGAATGAATACTTCTTAAATTTTTTTTTTTTTTTTTTTTTTTTTTTTAAAGGTAGAATTTAGGAGATATTACCTGCAGAGGTTGCTAACCACTTATTATAACTGAGACACAACAAGCAAAATGTTAGATAATGTCACAAAGACAAAGTGCAATCCACTCCTTGCTCGTCCATATCTCTTTTTCTTTTTCCGAGCGTTTGCGAAACAACCGTAGCAGATAAACACTCATAAGCTTGGAGCTTTTTAAGTAAATCTTCAATGGTTGTAGCAGAAATTATGGTTCTCCTTGCCTCTGAAAACATGAATCCATTATCCACAGCATTATCTAAATATAAAAGCAAATTACTAAAATAACCATTAATAATAAGCAAACCAATGGGTTTCTTATTTGTGACCAAAGATGACCAAGAAGCCACGCAAGCTATTTCTTCCAATGTACCCAGACCTCCTGGTAAAGCAATGAATGCATCGGCAGAATGGTACATGATTGTTATCCGTTCAGGGACACTCCAGACTTGTATTTCCTTACCCACGGTGGGTCCACAAAAACTTGTGAATAGTTTTGGCACGATTCCTAGAACTGGACTTCCTCCGGCGTGTGCTGCTGTAGCGACTGCTCCCATTAAACCCGTACTACCGCCTCCATAAATTAACTGGATCTTTTGTTGGGCAAGTATTACTCCAACTCTTATGGCTTCATCAGCGAATATGTTATTTTTTCCTGGATAAGCACCTCCAAAGACACAAATTTTTTTAATGCGCTGGGATGAAGTACTTGCCATTTTTTTTTTTCGAGTGCCTGAAAGAGAATGAGTACATGGTGTAATATATAGAGGACTCAGTAGTGAATCAGACAAGAGTAATAATGTCGCCGAAAGTGTATCTGACCTGTCAGAAGAAAATGTTAACCTAACAAAAGATTTTTGCGTGATTTCAGGAAGAAAATCAAAAAGAGAAAAAAAAAATCAACCGTAAAAGACAAATAAAAAAAAAAAACGAGAATAGTTACACAAATCGAACAACACGTAAATTAAACCAAAATAAAATTATTGCAAATCAAACCAAAAGCTGAGAAGTCATTTATTGTAGTTGTGATTGTGGCTCACATCTTCCTCTGGTTTTACGTCCAGAAACGGCTTAAACGCCTTCTATGAGTCGAGGATATGCTTCCCATCCAGTTTTCTTACAAGCTGGCAAACAGGGTCTTTTAACATCAGATTCCCAAGATGTTGCCATTCCCTTTGGAATTGCGGCCATAAATCAAGAATTTCTCTTTGTACGTCTCCACTAGGATGCGTCTCAAGAGAAAGTTGGATATTACCCAAATTCTCCTTACTCAGTCCATCCTTAATGAATTCAATTTTATCATCTCGATTAGAGGACTGAATCCCAATAGAACGACATTTACCGTTACACGTCCATCGTGCACATTTGTGGCAATTTGAACTCATGCGCTTTGCTCGTCGCTTCTTTGCAAAAGTGCTTCTACCTGTACCTGGTAAATGCAAAACAGGAAGATATTCATCTTCACGTACCTTGGCTTCAATTATCCAACGTATGTCGTCAGGAATCCCTTTGTGCATAAGCATTCTTAATCTTTCAAGTCGAATCTTGGTAAAGCTTCAGTAAAATATTTCGAGGAAAAGGAGGAAATCGTTTCTGCAATCTTGTGAGAATATCATCCATCCTGAAAAAAAATGAAAGAAATGAAAGAGAAATTGGAAGAGAAATTTATATACAATATCAGTTTTGTGGGTAGCTGATGGAACCGACTTAAATAATCACGGAGTACCGTTATCCGCCATTTAACCGGGGTCAAAAATAAAAATAAAAATTATATTTACATCTAGTTATTTTCAAAACAAGGATCAGAAAAAAAAAAAAACAACATAAAAAAAACTCAAAAATAAAATCCTAAATTCTTCCCCCCACACATAATTCTTACATTGTCATTAATGTAATGCTATTAACCCAAATGAAAGAATCATGTGTAAGTGAAAAGAACTATTAAACAAAATAAACTTATGCAGCCTAAATGAACTTAAAAACACTAAACACAATTAACAAAGAAACATAAGAAAAAGATAAAGAAAAAGAGAGCAAATCTGAGGATGGCAGTTTGGCAATGCTTTCACTAATTAGGCTGCCTCCCCCAATTAGCACTTGATTTAGTGTTTTGAACCTAACCAACACCCTTTCTTGGCATTTTAGGCTTGTCAGGCTCATACATGAAATTTCCCAAATTTATGCGTTTGAGAGGAAGCTTTCTTTGCACAACAGTGGATGTATTCTCCATTACAAGTATTATTCCATCATCCTTTGTGGTGCATATGTCATCGAGGAATGGAGCATATTTTGATACTTGTTGAATGACCTCCACAAACAAGTTGTTTAAGGTTTTCGGCATGTGTTGTTCATGTTCTTCCTCCTTGAACTTTGCAAATCTACTAGGAAAAGGTGGAGAAGAAACATTAGTAAAAAGTGAAACCTTAAACGTTACCTCAGGTGCCGAAATACTCTTATTTGGATCTTTGGCTTCATTATCCTCAAGAATAGAATCCATCTCTAATTTTGTTTCATCCTCATCTTGTTCCTCATTCTTCAAGGTCACAATAGTAGCATTCTCCTTTGGGTTAACCATCGTTTGGGCTGGGAGTTCTTCAGATCTTTGTGCTACCCATCCCACCATACTACTAGCCAATTGGCTCATTTGCTTTTCCAAACTCTGGATGCTTGCCCTTGTTTCCTGTTGAAATTGCAAAGAATCAGTAACAAGAGAATAGACAAGATCTTCTAAAGAAGTACCTGAGTTTTGAGTCATATGTGGTGGTTGAAAAAGATCCGGTTCTTGAGACCATGATTGATTGAAGCTAGATGGATGAGTGTAATTGGCATAAGGATCTACTTCTTGGTAATTTTTCGAGTAGCCATAATTAGTATGATCCCACCATCCCTCATGGTAAGTGTTTGAGTAATGATCATACTGTTGGTCTTGGAACACTTGATGGCCTTGACATCCTCCCATGGCCAATTGTTGATCTGGGGAGGTGAGATTGGCTTGTTGATTCTCCATGTTTATGTATGCCACCAACTCTTCAAGTGTTAGATTGCTTAATTCCATTGTTTTATTTTTTTTTTTTATTTGAAAAGAAAAACTTGTATGTACAAGAAAATAAAACTAATTAGAACTGAAAATAAGAATAAACCAATAAACTAATAAACTAAAGAAAGCAATCCCCGGCAACGGCGCCAAAAATTTGATGCACCCAAAAGAGTGTATCTTATTTAACCTTGCACTAAAAAGATCAATTGTAAGTATAGTAGTTAGCAAGGGTCGAGTCCTCAGGGATTGGGTTTTAGTTTATAAGTTGATAGTTTAAAACTTAAATTCAAGAACAATAAAAGAAAAGGGGTTTTTTGAAGCTAGATTTAAACTAAAGTAAATAATAAGAATAAGATGCAAGGCGGTATAACCAGCCAATAAAAATATATATACTAAATTAGGCGGTATAACCAGCCAATAAAAATAAAACAAAATTAATATACAAATTAGGCGGTATAACCAGCCAATAAAAATAAATATACTTTTAAAAATAAGCAAACTAGAAAAGTAAGAAAACAAGTAAGAAGAATCAAAAATGAAAAATATGGTTAAGGTTTCATTCTCCACCACTAGACATCATTAAAAATCAATTTCAGATCTATCAATATCAACCAACTATCAAAGTTAACAACCGTAGATAACAACAAGCTCTGTTATCCCAATCTTTCCTTAGTTTGTCGTTAAATAGAACAAGCTCTCTATTTAATCTCTAACCATCAAACAACCTAGAATAAGCTCTCTAGATTCAATTTAATGGCAGCTTTATGATGAGAAAGATAGGTTGATCTAAGCAACAAACACATAAGCTCGGATTGTTCAACTTAGGTTATGTTCCACTTTGCAATTATTGAAAACTTGACCATAATCATTAATCACAAATTGCCACTTATGAATAGGAAATCAAGACAATTACACGGATCAAGACTCCTAAACTAGCAATAGATAATTATCAAGATCTATCTAGTTGTACACCTAAACAAATCAAGACAACATCATGAACAATTCTTGTAGAAGAACATAAGCAACTTTGATAGAAAATTAATGATAGATAGAATCTGAAAATCAATCACAAAACATGTCTAGGGCTTTGAAATCACCCTTAACCAAATAGAAGTTTAGCCTAGCATAGGCATTATAAACATAAAATTAAATAGAATCTAAGAAGAAAATAAAAGAAAGAAAGAAGAAGAAGAAGAATATTAATTATCCAACCTCTTGCTCTTTCTAAAGAAAAAGAAAACTAGAGAAAAGAAAGAAGAAGAAAACTTAGAGAATTTTGTTAAAATGGCTAATATCCTACCAATCTCCAATATGATCCCTTACAATCATCCAAGGCCCTCTATTTATACACATTTTGGAGGGCTAAATGACAAGAGACAAGCTTTACAAATTTCAAAGGTAGGTATATGACGATTTTGATCAGCCAACTTGATGGTCGATTTCGTCAATATTGGAGGCCTGATCTGATCACATGGTCTTCTAGAAAAAGGTTCCCCTATCAGTTACGGAACCATAGCCGTTGGAATCAGCTCATTTGCTGATGTGGTTAAGCAGATATGGGCAAAATACGAAAACATGTCAGCACAGATGTCATTACACATCAGCCACTTTGATGGTCGATTTATTCAATATTGGAGGCCTGATCTGATCAGATGTTCTTCTAGACAAAGGTTCCCCTATCCGTTACGGAACCATAGCCGTTGGAATCAGCTCATTTGCTGATGTGGATAAGAAGATACGGGCATAATACGAAAACATGTCAGCACAGACATCATTGCACATCAGCCAACTTGATGGTCGATTTCGCTAGGGAAAACGACTCCGTTTTAAGAGGTGTAAAACATGAAAAAGATAGATATGCCTCTTAGCTTTGCATGGCTACAAATTTCAGCCTTATTGCTTCAGTGAAACTCGAGATATAGCTGATATGGCAAAAGGTGTCGGAACTGAAACTGAACTGGATTTGCCCTTAATTCTAGTAATCTGAAATCACTCAAAGAAACTTGTGAAAAACACCAAAATACATAAAAATATAAAAGATCATAAACACAATTAGACTAAACAATAATAACTCGTATTTGACACAAAACATTAATAAAACATAACTAAAAACTATATAATTATACGAGTTATCACATTAAGGTTTCATTCTCCACTACTAGACATCATTAAGAATCAATTTCAGATCTATCAATATCAACCAACTATCAAAGTTAACAACCGTAGATAACAACAAGCTCTGTTATCCCAATCTTTCCTTAGTTTGTCGTTAAATAGAACAAGCTCTCTATTTAATCTCTAACCATCAAACAACCTAGAATAAGCTCTCTAGATTCAATTTAATGGCAGCTTTATGATGAGAAAGATAGGTTGATCTAAGCAACAAACACATAAGCTCGGATTGTTCAACTTAGGTTATTTTCCACTTTGCAATTATTGAAAACTTGATCATAATCATTAATCACAAATTGCCACTTATGAATAGGAAATCAAGACAATTACACGGATCAAGACTCCTAAACTAGCAATAGATAAATATCAAGATCTATCTAGTTGTACACCTAAATAAATCAAGACAACATCATGAACAATTCTTGTAGAAGAACATAATCAACTTTGATAGAAAATTAATGATAGATAGAATCTGAAAATCAATCACAAAACATGTCTAGGGCTTTGAAATCACCCTTAACCAAATAGAAGTTTAGCCTAGCATAGGCATTGTAAACATAAACATAAAATTAAAGAAAATCTAAGAAGAAAATAAAAGAAAGAAAGAAGAAGAGGAAGAATATTAATTATCCAACCTCTTGCTCTCTCTAAAGAAAAAGAAAACTAGAGAAAAGAAAGAAAACTAGAGAAAATAAAGAAGAAGAAAACTTAGAGAATTTTATTAAAATGGCTAATATCCTACCTATGTACAATATGATCCCTTACAATCATCCAAGGCCCTCTATTTATACACATTTTGGAGGGCTAAATGACAAGAGACAAGCTTTACAAATTTCAAAGGTAGGTATATGACGATTTTGATCAGCCAACTTGATGGTCGATTTCGTCAATATTGGAGGCCTGATCTGATCACATGGTCTTCTAGAAAAAGGTTCCCCTATCAGTTACGGAACCATAGCCGTTAGAATCAGCTCATTTGCTGATGTGGTTAAGCAGATATGGGCAAAATACGAAAACATGTCAGCACAGACGTCATTACACATCAGCCACCTTGATGGTCGATTTCTTCAATATTGGAGGCCTGATCTGATCACATGGTCTTCTAGACAAAGGTTCCCCTATCAGTTACGGAACCATAGCCGTTGGAATCAGCTCATTTGCTGATGTGGATAAGAAGATATGGTTCCGTAACTGATAGGGGAACCTTTGTCTAGAAGACCATGTGATCAGATCAGGCCTCCAATATTGAAGAAATCGACCATCAAGGTGGCTGATGTGTAATGACGTCTGTGCTGACATGTTTTCGTATTTTGCCCATATCTGCTTAACCACATCAGCAAATGAGCTGATTCTAACGGCTATGGTTCCGTAACTGATAGGGGAACCTTTTTCTAGAAGACCATGTGATCAGATCAGGCCTCCAATATTGACGAAATCGACCATCAAGTTGGCTGATCAAAATCGTCATATACCTACCTTTGAAATTTGTAAAGCTTGTCTCTTGTCATTTAGCCCTCCAAAATGTGTATAAATAGAGGGCCTTGGATGATTGTAAGGGATCATATTGTACATAGGTAGGATATTAGCCATTTTAATAAAATTCTCTAAGTTTTCTTCTTCTTTATTTTCTCTAGTTTTCTTTCTTTTCTCTAGTTTTCTTTTTCTTTAGAGAGAGCAAGAGGTTGGATAATTAATATTCTTCCTCTTCTTCTTTCTTTCTTTTATTTTCTTCTTAGATTTTCTTTAATTTTATGTTTATGTTTACAATGCCTATGCTAGGCTAAACTTCTATTTGGTTAAGGGTGATTTCAAAGCCCTAGACATGTTTTGTGATTGATTTTCAGATTCTATCTATCATTAATTTTCTATCAAAGTTGATTATGTTCTTCTACAAGAATTGTTCATGATGTTGTCTTGATTTATTTAGGTGTACAACTAGATAGATCTTGATATTTATCTATTGCTAGTTTAGGAGTCTTGATCCGTGTAATTGTCTTGATTTCCTATTCATAAGTGGCAATTTGTGATTAATGATTATGATCAAGTTTTCAATAATTGCAAAGTGGAACATAACCTAAGTTGAACAATCCGAGCTTATGTGTTTGTTGCTTAGATCAACCTATCTTTCTCATCATAAAGCTGCCATTAAATTGAATCTAGAGAGCTTATTCTAGGTTGTTTGATGGTTAGAGATTAAATAGAGAGCTTGTTCTATTTAACGACAAACTAAGGAAAGATTGGGATAACAGAGCTTGTTGTTATCTACGGTTGTTAACTTTGATAGTTGGTTGATATTGATAGATCTGAAATTGATTCTTAATGATGTCTAGTAGTGGAGAATGAAACCTTAACCATATTTTTCATATTTGATTCTTCTTACTTATTTGTTTTCTTACTTTTAGTTTGCTTATTTTTTATATTTATTTTTATTGGCTGGTTATACCGCCTAATTTGTATATTAACTTTGTTTTATTTTTATTGGCTGGTTATACCGCCTAATTTAGTATATATATTTTTATTGGCTGGTTATACCGCCTAATTTAGTATATATATTTTTATTGGCTGGTTATACCGCCTTGCATCTTATTCTTATTATTTACTTTAGTTTAAATCTGGATTCAAAAACCCCTTTTCTTTTATTGTTCATGAATTTAAGTTTTAAACTATTAACTTATAAACTAAAACCCAATCCCTGAGGACTCGACCCTTGCTAACTACTATACTTATAATTTATCTTTTTAGTGCAAGGTTAAATAAGATACACTCTTTTGGGTGCATCAAATTTTTGGCGCCGTTGCCGGGGATTGTTTTCTTTAGTTTATTTGTTACTTGGTTTATTCTTATTTTCAGTTCTAATTAGTTTTATTTTCTTGTACATACGGGTTTTTCTTATCAAATTTTGAAAAAAAAAAAAAAGAAAAAAAAATGATGGAATTGAGCAATCTAACACTTGAAGAGTTGGTGGCATACATGAACATGGAGAATCAACAAGCCAATCTCATCTTCCCAGTTCAACAATTTGCCATGGGAGGATGTCAAGGCCATCAAGTGTTCCAAGACCAACAGTATGATCATTACTCAAAAACTTACCATGAGGGATGGTGGGATCATACTAATTATGGCTACTCGAAAAATTACCAAGAAGTAGATCCTTATGCCAATTACACTCATCCATCTAGCTTCAATCAATCATGGTCTCAAGAACCGGATCTTTTTCAACCACCACATATGACTCAAAACTCAGGTACTTCTTTAGAAGATCTTGTCTATTCTCTTGTTACTGATTCTTTGCAATTTCAACAGGAAACAAGGGCAAGCATCCAGAGTTTGGAAAAGCAAATGAGCCAATTGGCTAGTAGTATGGTGGGATGGGTAGCACAAAGATCTGAAGAACTCCCAGCCCAAACGATGGTTAACCCAAAGGAGAATGCTACTATTGTGACCTTGAAGAATGAGGAACAAGATGAGGATGAAACAAAATTAGAGATGGATTCTATTCTTGAGGATAATGAAGCCAAAGATCCAAATAAGAGTATTTCGGCACCTGAGGTAACGTTTAAGGTTTCACTTTTTACTAATGTTTCTTCTCCACCTTTTCCTAGTAGATTTGCAAAGTTCAAGGAGGAAGAACATGAACAACACATGCCGAAAACCTTAAACAACTTGTTTGTGGAGGTCATTCAACAAGTATCAAAATATGCTCCATTCCTCGATGACATATGCACCACAAAGGATGATGGAATAATACTTGTAATGGAGAATACATCCACTGTTGTGCAAAGAAAGCTTCCTCTCAAACGCATAAATTTGGGAAATTTCATGTATGAGCCTGACAAGCCTAAAATGCCAAGAAAGGGTGTTGGTTAGGTTCAAAACACTAAATCAAGTGCTAATTGGGGGAGGCAGCCTAATTAGTGAAAGCATTGCCAAACTGCCATCCTCAGATTTGCTCTCTTTTTCTTTATCTTTTTCTTATGTTTCTTTGTTAATTGTGTTTAGTGTTTTTAAGTTCATTTAGGCTGCATAAGTTTATTTTGTTTAATAGTTCTTTTCACTTACACATGATTCTTTCATTTGGGTTAATAGCATTACATTAATGACAATGTAAGAATTATGTGTGGGGGGAAGAATTTAGGATTTTATTTTTGAGTTTTTTTTATGTTGTTTTTTTTTTTTTTTCTGATCCTTGTTTTGAAAATAACTAGATGTAAATATAATTTTTATTTTTATTTTTGACCCCGGTTAAATGGCGGATAACGGTACTCCGTGATTATTTAAGTCGGTTCCATCAGCTACCCACAAAACTGATATTGTATATAAATTTCTCTTCCAATTTCTCTTTCATTTCTTTCATTTTTTTTCAGGATGGATGATATTCTCACAAGATTGCAGAAACGATTTCCTCCTTTTCCTCGAAATATTTTACTGAAGCTTTACCAAGATTCGACTTGAAAGATTAAGAATGCTTATGCACAAAGGGATTCCTGACGACATACGTTGGATAATTGAAGCCAAGGTACGTGAAGATGAATATCTTCCTGTTTTGCATTTACCAGGTACAGGTAGAAGCACTTTTGCAAAGAAGCGACGAGCAAAGCGCATGAGTTCAAATTGCCACAAATGTGCACGATGGACGTGTAACGGTAAATGTCGTTCTATTGGGATTCAGTCCTCTAATCGAGATGATAAAATTGAATTCATTAAGGATGGACTGAGTAAGGAGAATTTGGGTAATATCCAACTTTCTCTTGAGACGCATCCTAGTGGAGACGTACAAAGAGAAATTCTTGATTTATGGCCGCAATTCCAAAGGGAATGGCAACATCTTGGGAATCTGATGTTAAAAGACCCTGTTTGCCAGCTTGTAAGAAAACTGGATGGGAAGCATATCCTCGACTCATAGAAGGCGTTTAAGCCGTTTCTGGACGTAAAACCAGAGGAAGATGTGAGCCACAATCACAACTACAATAAATGACTTCTCAGCTTTTGGTTTGATTTGCAATAATTTTATTTTGGTTTAATTTACGTGTTGTTCGATTTGTGTAACTATTCTCGTTTTTTTTTTTTATTTGTCTTTTACGGTTGATTTTTTTTTTCTCTTTTTGATTTTCTTCCTGAAATCACGCAAAAATCTTTTGTTAGGTTAACATTTTCTTCTGACAGGTCAGATACACTTTCGGCGACATTATTACTCTTGTCTGATTCACTACTCAGTCCTCTATATATTACACCATGTACTCATTCTCTTTCAGGCACTCGAAAAAAAAAAATGGAAAGTACTTCATCCCAGCGCATTAAAAAAATTTGTGTCTTTGGAGGTGCTTATCCAGGGAAAAATAACATATTCGCTGATGAAGCCATAAGAGTTGGAGTAATACTTGCCCAACAAAAGATCCACTTGATTTATGGAGGCGGTAGTACGGGTTTAATGGGAGCAGTCGCTACAGCAGCACACGCCGGAGGAAGTCCAGTTCTAGGAATCGTGCCAAAACTATTCACAAGTTTTTGTGGACCTACCGTGGGTAAGGAAATACAAGTCTGGAGTGTCCCTGAACGGATAACAATCATGTACCATTCTGCCGATGCATTCATTGCTTTACCAGGAGGTCTGGGTACATTGGAAGAAATAGCTTGCGTGGCTTCTTGGTCATCTTTGGTCACAAATAAGAAACCCATTGGTTTGCTTAATATTAATGGTTATTTTAGTAATTTGCTTTTATATTTAGATAATGCTGTGGATAATGGATTCATGTTTTCAGAGGCAAGGAGAACCATAATTTCTGCTACAACCATTGAAGATTTACTTAAAAAGCTCCAAGCTTATGAGTGTTTATCTGCTACGGTTGTTTCGCAAACGCTCGGAAAAAGAAAAAGAGATATGGACGAGCATGGAGTGGATTGCACTTTGTCTTTGTGACATTATCTAACATTTTGCTTGTTGTGTCTCAGTTATAATAAGTGGTTAGCAACCTCTGCAGGTAATATCTCCTAAATTCTACCTTTAAAATTTGACATTGGGGACAATGTCATATTTTAGTAGGGGGTAAGGGACATATTTTGCTAATTTAATAAAAAAAAAAAAAAAAAAAAAAAAATTTAAGAAGTATTCATTCTGAACAAGGTCTGAGTAAGGGAGACTTGAGACATACCTTGTCAATTTGATTTCTTCTTTTCAAAAAAAAAAAAAAAAAAAAAAAAAAAAAAAAAAAAAAAAAGAGTTTGTTGTGTTTTAAGCAATTTAGAAGTATTCATTCTGAAAAAGGTCTGAGTAAGGGAGACTTCAGACATACCTTGTCAGTTTGATTTTAATCTTTTTATGTTTACTTGTTAATTTTTGTTTAGTATTTTAGGATTATTTAGGTTGCATGAGTTTGTTTTGTTTTGAGTCTTAGTTGTTCCTATTCTTATGTTATTAGTTCTTTTCTCTTACACATGATTCTTTCATTTGAGTTAATAGACTTACATTGAGGACAATGTAAGAATTAAGTGTGGGGGGGAATGATTAAGGATTTTTTTTTTTTTGTCTACTATTTTTTTTTTCTTTATTATTATTATTATTTTTTTTTTGTGAGTTTTAGTTCCTTTTTAATACAATGATGAGATATGAGTTGCATAAGTCTAAAACAGATTTATTAGTAAGAAGATTTTCATGAGAATTGAGCTTGATGTCAACCTTTTTATGAGCCAATGTTAATATAATATGTTGATTGAGAAAGAAGCATGTTTAGACTTAATCTGACTTGTATAATCATCCTTGTGAGTTTTTGAGCCTATAATGATTGATGCATTATACAAATCAATCTAATTTCTTTCTTGAGTGCTCTTATGATTACATGATTCTCTAGAACTTGCTTTAAACCGTTTGAGACTATATTGATACATGTGACAACATGAATATGATAGAGGCATTAGGATTTTTAGCCAGGGCCAAACAGCCATCCCTTATTGATGTTCCAAGAGAACACACCCTTAGTGAACCAATTTGAGCCTACATTGAATAAGCTATCTCTTTGGTAACCATAACTTGTCCCTAACCTAAATATACTTATATCTTTACCTTTGTTCCAAAGATGATCGATAAAGATTTAATATCTTTATTAGAAAAAAGGATGATTATAGCAGAAGATATAATCAAAACCTTACAAGCCAGAATAGAGTCATTAACCTCAGCAGTTAATGTTCTATTTAAAGAACCAATTCCAAAATCAACAGTTTCCTCTAAAGAAACTATTGAAATACCAATTTCAACATCTGAAAGTAAGCAAATTAAACCACTTGCAGCTTTTTCAGAAATACCAGATGAATCACCTGAATATGAGTTAATGGATAAAACCATTAATAATATTCCGATTTGTCGAAAGAAAGGTGAATGGATATCAAATCTTGTTATCCCAGTCCAAGTAAAATGCTCCAGCCATTTTACAACAAAACCAAACTGCATGGTCAAAGAACGATCACTGCGGAAGACCGAAAGCAACTTGCTTTATTAAAAGCTAAAGTTAAAAATTTACCGCCTTTAACGTGTTCTTTATGCCACAAAAATTCTTGTCGATTTTGCCTTGAAGATCACAAGATAAATATTTTTACAGAAAAATATAGACCACCAGCCTTTTCTTATAAAATAGAAAATCCTGTTATTAATACCACCAATACCATCGATAAAGATTTAATATCTTTATTAGAAAAAAGGATGATTATAGCAGAAGATATAATCAAAACCTTACAAGCCAGAATAGAGTCATTAACCTCAGCAGTTAATGTTCTATTTAAAGAACCAATTCCAAAATCAACAGTTTCCTCTAAAGGTCTTCGGTTATCAGCATAGGCCTTTTGCCGATTTTGGGCAGCCATCAACTTCTCTCTTATTATTCCAACCTTTTGCACTGCATCTTGCACAATATCTGGACCAAGTAGCCGATACTCGCCTGCCTCAAACCAACCAACAGGTGATCTACACTTCCGACCATATAGTGCCTCAAATGGTGCCATCTGTATACTGCTGTGATAACTGTTGTTATAAGCAAACTCAATCAAAGGTAAATGATCATCCCAAGTCCCTTCAAAATCTAATACACAGGCCCGCAACATATCCTCAAGGGTCTGTATAGTCCTCTCCGATTGTCCATCTGTCTGGGGGTGAAAAGCAGTGCTAAACCGCAATTGCGTACCGAGGGCCTCCTGGAATGATTTCCAAAATCTCGCTGTAAACTGCGAACCTCTGTCTGATATAATCGATAATGGTACACCATGTAAAGGCACAATTCGATCCAAATAAAGCTTAGCATACTTATTAGCTGGATAAATAGTTTTCACTGGAATAAAATGTGCCGACTTAGTCAATCTGTCGACAATCACCCAAATCGAATTATATCCTGCCTTAGTTCTAGGCAAAGCAATTACTAAATCCATGGTAACATGATCCCATTTCCACTCTGGCAAATCTACAGATTGTGCTGAATTATCTTCTACAGATTTAGCCCAATTCATGAATGTTATACCAAAACATCTTATACCATATATACAAGATGATACCAACGCTCCGGAAGGACAAGAAGTGTCTTCTGGATCAAATGTTACAAATCCCATTGTAACAAATAATTCCGCTTTTTACCAACATGGATTCTATTCTTGAGGATAATGAAGCCAAAGATCCAAATAAGAGTATTTCGGCACCTGAGGTAACGTTTAAGGTTTCACTTTTTACTAATGTTTCTTCTCCACCTTTTCCTAGTAGATTTGCAAAGTTCAAGGAGGAAGAACATGAACAACACATGCCGAAAACCTTAAACAACTTGTTTGTGGAGGTCATTCAACAAGTATCAAAATATGCTCCATTCCTCGATGACATATGCACCACAAAGGATGATGGAATAATACTTGTAATGGAGAATACATCCACTGTTGTGCAAAGAAAGCTTCCTCTCAAACGCATAAATTTGGGAAATTTCATGTATGAGCCTGACAAGCCTAAAATGCCAAGAAAGGGTGTTGGTTAGGTTCAAAACACTAAATCAAGTGCTAATTGGGGGAGGCAGCCTAATTAGTGAAAGCATTGCCAAACTGCCATCCTCAGATTTGCTCTCTTTTTCTTTATCTTTTTCTTATGTTTCTTTGTTAATTGTGTTTAGTGTTTTTAAGTTCATTTAGGCTGCATAAGTTTATTTTGTTTAATAGTTCTTTTCACTTACACATGATTCTTTCATTTGGGTTAATAGCATTACATTAATGACAATGTAAGAATTATGTGTGGGGGGAAGAATTTAGGATTTTATTTTTGAGTTTTTTTTATGTTGTTTTTTTTTTTTTCTGATCCTTGTTTTGAAAATAACTAGATGTAAATATAATTTTTATTTTTATTTTTGACCCCGGTTAAATGGCGGATAACGGTACTCCGTGATTATTTAAGTCGGTTCCATCAGCTACCCACAAAACTGATATTGTATATAAATTTCTCTTCCAATTTCTCTTTCATTTCTTTCATTTTTTTTCAGGATGGATGATATTCTCACAAGATTGCAGAAACGATTTCCTCCTTTTCCTCGAAATATTTTACTGAAGCTTTACCAAGATTCGACTTGAAAGATTAAGAATGCTTATGCACAAAGGGATTCCTGACGACATACGTTGGATAATTGAAGCCAAGGTACGTGAAGATGAATATCTTCCTGTTTTGCATTTACCAGGTACAGGTAGAAGCACTTTTGCAAAGAAGCGACGAGCAAAGCGCATGAGTTCAAATTGCCACAAATGTGCACGATGGACGTGTAACGGTAAATGTCGTTCTATTGGGATTCAGTCCTCTAATCGAGATGATAAAATTGAATTCATTAAGGATGGACTGAGTAAGGAGAATTTGGGTAATATCCAACTTTCTCTTGAGACGCATCCTAGTGGAGACGTACAAAGAGAAATTCTTGATTTATGGCCGCAATTCCAAAGGGAATGGCAACATCTTGGGAATCTGATGTTAAAAGACCCTGTTTGCCAGCTTGTAAGAAAACTGGATGGGAAGCATATCCTCGACTCATAGAAGGCGTTTAAGCCGTTTCTGGACGTAAAACCAGAGGAAGATGTGAGCCACAATCACAACTACAATAAATGACTTCTCAGCTTTTGGTTTGATTTGCAATAATTTTATTTTGGTTTAATTTACGTGTTGTTCGATTTGTGTAACTATTCTCGTTTTTTTTTTTTTTATTTGTCTTTTACGGTTGATTTTTTTTTTCTCTTTTTGATTTTCTTCCTGAAATCACGCAAAAATCTTTTGTTAGGTTAACATTTTCTTCTGACAGGTCAGATACACTTTCGGCGACATTATTACTCTTGTCTGATTCACTACTCAGTCCTCTATATATTACACCATGTACTCATTCTCTTTCAGGCACTCGAAAAAAAAAAATGGCAAGTACTTCATCCCAGCGCATTAAAAAAATTTGTGTCTTTGGAGGTGCTTATCCAGGAAAAAATAACATATTCGCTGATGAAGCCATAAGAGTTGGAGTAATACTTGCCCAACAAAAGATCCAGTTAATTTATGGAGGCGGTAGTACGGGTTTAATGGGAGCAGTCGCTACAGCAGCACACGCCGGAGGAAGTCCAGTTCTAGGAATCGTGCCAAAACTATTCACAAGTTTTTGTGGACCCACCGTGGGTAAGGAAATACAAGTCTGGAGTGTCCCTGAACGGATAACAATCATGTACCATTCTGCCGATGCATTCATTGCTTTACCAGGAGGTCTGGGTACATTGGAAGAAATAGCTTGCGTGGCTTCTTGGTCATCTTTGGTCACAAATAAGAAACCCATTGGTTTGCTTCATATTAATGGTTATTTTAGTAATTTGCTTTCATATTTAGATAATGCTGTGGATAATGGATTCATGTTTTCAGAGGCAAGGAGAACCATAATTTCTGCTACAACCATTGAAGATTTACTCAAAAAGCTCCAAGCTTATGAGTGTTTATCTGCTACGGTTGTTTCGCAAACGCTCGGAAAAAGAAAAAGAGATATGGACGAGCAAGGAGTGGATTGCACTTTGTCTTTGTGACATTATCTAACATTTTGCTTGTTGTGTCTCAGTTATAATAAGTGGTTAGCAACCTCTGCAGGTAATATCTCCTAAATTCTACCTTTAAAATTTGACATTGGGGACAATGTCATATTTTAGTAGGGGGTAAGGGACATATTTTGCTAATTTAATAAAAAAAAAAAAAAAAAAATTTAAGAAGTATTCATTCTGAACAAGGTCTGAGTAAGGGAGACTTGAGACATACCTTGTCAATTTGATTTCTTCTTTTCAAAAAAAAAAAAAAAAAAAAAAAAAAAAAAAAAAAAAAAGAGTTTGTTGTGTTTTAAGCAATTTAGAAGTATTCATTCTGAAAAAGGTCTGAGTAAGGGAGACTTCAGACATACCTTGTCAGTTTGATTTTAATCTTTTTATGTTTACTTGTTAATTTTTGTTTAGTATTTTAGGATTATTTAGGTTGCATGAGTTTGTTTTGTTTTGAGTCTTAGTTGTTCCTATTCTTATGTTATTAGTTCTTTTCTCTTACACATGATTCTTTCATTTGAGTTAATAGACTTACATTGAGGACAATGTAAGAATTAAGTGTGGGGGGGAATGATTAAGGATTTTTTTTTTTTTGTCTACTATTTTTTTTTTCTTTATTATTATTATTATTTTTTTTTTGTGAGTTTTAGTTCCTTTTTAATACAATGATGAGATATGAATTGCATAAGTCTAAAACAGATTTATTAGTAAGAAGATTTTCATGAGAATTGAGCTTGATGTCAACCTTTTTATGAGCCAATGTTAATATAATATGTTGATTGAGAAAGAAGCATGTTTAGACTTAATCTGACTTGTATAATCATCCTTGTGAGTTTTTGAGCCTATAATGATTGATGCATTATACAAATCAATCTAATTTCTTTCTTGAGTGCTCTTATGATTACATGATTCTCTAGAACTTGCTTTAAACCGTTTGAGACTATATTGATACATGTGACAACATGAATATGATAGAGGCATTAGGATTTTTAGCCAGGGCCAAACAGCCATCCCTTATTGATGTTCCAAGAGAACACACCCTTAGTGAACCAATTTGAGCCTACATTGAATAAGCTATCTCTTTGGTAACCATAACTTGTCCCTAACCTAAATATACTTATATCTTTACCTTTGTTCCAAAGATGAATTAGCATGTTTTGAGACAAGTTGCAAAGACAAGGGATATTTTTAGTTAAAAATTTGGGTTAGAAACAAGAAATAAGTGTGGGGGGAAAAGAAAAGAAAAGTCAAGAGAAAAAGAAATGGAATACTGGCAAATACATTCCTATGTAAAAAAAAAATATGAATCATCTCTTGAATTTGTGGAAAAAGAAAAAGATGTTACAAAGTCGTTTAGAATGAAGAAAAGGCCCAACATGAATATCCGGCCTAGGTGACTATGTACTTGTAAAGAGTTTTGAGAAGTTTCTTTGTATGATCTTTTTATATCTCTAAACTTTATGAACTCTTTGGAACCTTTGTGATATCTTTATCCTTTTGTTCTTCAACCACATTACAAACCCCTTGGCCCCATTACAACCTTGATTAAAGACCTCTTGATTCATGAAGTTGTATGATCTAAATAGTGGAGAATAGGTGGACAAGCAAGAATATGGTAGAACTGTTTTCATGAGATTGATTGAGTGTAAACACTTCACCACTACTTTAAAGAGTGAAAATCATGAGGGTATCCCATGTGAAAAGCTGAGATTAAATTTGAACATGCAATATTTTGATTGAGATATGTTATGCTAATATTGGCTTAACTCAAACAATTTACATTCAAGCATGATTTTTTTGTGAAATTCTTTAAGCTATTGATTAGTTTATAAGACTTGTTCAAATATTGTATCTAATTTGTATTGAAAGGATTAGGAGTAAATATTTTTAGTATATGCAGTTTATTTATATTTTTTAGTTTTTCAATGTTTGTGGGTATCGTTCTAGTAAACCCTCACGAGACTAAACTCGTCCACTAGGGACACCTAGGGGTTTAAAGGCTTGTGTCACATGCTAAGTGCCACCGTGATTTCCTACGAAAATGGATTAGATTAGATTTTCTTATTTTATTTTTATTGAGTCGTTGCTAGGGACTAGCAACAATCTAAGTGTGGGGGTGTGATAACTCGTATAATTATATAGTTTTTAGTTATGTTTTATTAATGTTTTGTGTCAAATACGAGTTATTATTGTTTAGTCTAATTGTGTTTATGATCTTTTATATTTTTATGTATTTTGGTGTTTTTCACAAGTTTCTTTGAGTGATTTCAGATTACTAGAATTAAGGGCAAATCCAGTTCAGTTTCAGTTCCGACACCTTTTGCCATATCAGCTATATCTCGAGTTTCACTGAAGCAATAAGGCTGAAATTTGTAGCCATGCAAAGCTAAGAGGCATATCTATCTTTTTCATGTTTTACACTTCTTAAAACGGAGTCGTTTTCCCTAGTGAAATCGACCATCAAGTTGGCTGATGTGCAATGACGTCTGTGCTGACATGTTTTCGTATTATGCCCATATCTTCTTATCCACATCAGCAAATGAGCTGATTCCAACGGCTATGGTTCCGTAACTGATAGGGGAACCTTTGTCTAGAAGACCATGTGATCAGATCAGGCCTCCAATATTGAAGAAATCGACCATCAAGGTGGCTGATGTGTAATGACGTCTGTGCTGACATGTTTTCGTATTTTGCCCATATCTGCTTAACCACATCAGCAAATGAGCTGATTCTAACGGCTATGGTTCCGTAACTGATAGGGGAACCTTTTTCTAGAAGACCATGTGATCAGATCAGGCCTCCAATATTGACGAAATCGACCATCAAGTTGGCTGATCAAAATCGTCATATACCTACCTTTGAAATTTGTAAAGCTTGTCTCTTGTCATTTAGCCCTCCAAAATGTGTATAAATAGAGGGCCTTGGATGATTGTAAGGGATCATATTGTACATAGGTAGGATATTAGCCATTTTAATAAAATTCTCTAAGTTTTCTTCTTCTTTCTTTTCTCTAGTTTTCTTTCTTTTCTCTAGTTTTCTTTTTTTCTTTAGAGAGAGCAAGAGGTTGGATAATTAATATTCTTCCTCTTCTTCTTTCTTTCTTTTATTTTCTTCTTAGATTTCTTTAATTTTATGTTTATGTTTACAATGCCTATGCTAGGCTAAACTTCTATTTGGTTAAGGGTGATTTCAAAGCCCTAGACATGTTTTGTGATTGATTTTCAGATTCTATCTATCATTAATTTTCTATCAAAGTTGCTTATGTTCTTCTACAAGAATTGTTCATGATGTTGTCTTGATTTATTTAGGTGTACAACTAGATAGATCTTGATAATTATCTATTGCTAGTTTAGGAGTCTTGATCCGTGTAATTGTCTTGATTTCCTATTCATAAGTGGCAATTTGTGATTAATGATTATGGTCAAGTTTTCAATAATTGCAAAGTGGAACATAACCTAAGTTGAACAATCCGAGCTTATGTGTTTGTTGCTTAGATCAACCTATCTTTCTCATCATAAAGCTGCCATTAAATTGAATTTAGAGAGCTTATTCTAGGTTGTTTAATGGTTAGAGATTAAATAGAGAGCTTGTTCTATTTAACGACAAACTACGGAAAGATTGGGGTAACAGAGCTTGTTGTTATCTACGGTTGTTAACTTTGATAGTTGGTTGATATTGATAGATCTGAAATTGATTCTTAATGATGTCTAGTGGTGGAGAATGAAACCTTAACCATATTTTTCATATTTAATTCTTCTTACTTACTTGTTTTCTTACTTTTAGTTTGCTTATTTTTTATATTTATTTTTATTGGCTGGTTATACCGCCTAATTTGTATATTAACTTTGTTTTATTTTTATTGGCTGGTTATACCGCCTAATTTAGTATATATATTTTTATTGGCTGGTTATACCGCCTAATTTAATATATATATTTTTATTGGCTGGTTATACCGCCTTGCATCTTATTCTTATTATTTACTTAGTTTAAATTTGGCTTCAAAAACCCCTTTTCTTTTATTGTTTTCTTTGAACGTAAGTTATAAACTAATAACTCATAAATTAAAACCCAATCCCTGAGGACTCGACCCTTGCTAACTACTATACTTACTTAGTGCAAGGTTAAATAAGATACACTCTTTTGGGTGCATCAAGTTTATTTAAAATTTATGCCTCGCTTAGAGGAGCTTTTGTACAATAGAATTTTCTTTAAGTACATAGGACTTAGTAGGGTATCTACGTCTTTGCACATCCCCTGTTTCTCAGGGAATGCACAAAGAGGGGCAACTGTAAACACCGAATTTTATCCGGGTTTTATTTTTTTTATTATAAGAAAATCAAAAATCAAAAATCAAAAAATCAAAAAAATTGGATAATTTCAAAAATTAAAAGAAAAATGAGAAGAAATTCGGAATTAATAAAAAAATGAAAAAAAAAAAAAAACAAGTTTTGGTTGAAACAAATCACCTTTTTGGATTGAAATGGGACTCTAAAAAATATGATCAGATTAAAATTCCTAATCCTAGTAGAACTAGATCCCTTCCCTATAAAAAAGAACCCAAGTACCACAATAAAAAACACATCAGAGAAAGAGATCAGAAATCAAGGAGAGTACAGAACAAGAACAGAAATCGTTGAAGGATGCTCTTATTTCTGCTTATGAGAAAAACATCTCTACGAGACTGAAAGCTGAGCTTTGCAATTCGGATGTCAATAACTACGTCAATACAAAAGAAGCATCTGCAAGAAACGACAAGTCAGAACAGTGGTGCACAAGTTGGTGCCATCAGTTCAAGGTGCTGCACCAAAGAGGGGTCTGAAGGTCGAAAAAGAAAAGGAAAGAAAGTAGCTGAAGGGAGCAAAAAGGAAGCTAGAAACATATTAAAATCTTCTCCAAATTGTGGTTCAGGTGACTTCTTTTTATTATTATTTCTTTATTTTATTTCTATACTGCTTGTATTTCTAGTTTTATTATTATTTTTATTTTACTTTTCATTTCCAATTATATGGCTAAACAATTTTGTTTGTTTTATTTTATTTCATCTAATTTGTTTATTTAGTTAAGATGTTATGATTATATGATGATTTTTTGTATATGTATTTATTATATGGTGTAATTTGATTTGTAATATGATTAGATGCATAATTACATGATGATTATTTTTATTTTATTTATTTTAATATGTTTGCATGTTTATAATTATTTATATATATATGATTTTATTTATTTTATACTAATTTATATATTATTCTTTTTATTTTATTTATTATTTATTTACTAATATTATTTTTATTTCATGTTTCAGATTTAGGTTAATTTGATTATTTGTTGGATAATTTATGTAATATTCCATGATTTATTATTATTATTTTTTTTTTAGAAGACATTGATTTAGGATTATTATTATTATTATTAGTTTTTATTATTAGATAATTTTTCATGTTTTAGGAATAAATATAATATGATTATTATTTTTTCGCATGATTTTTTGTTTAGGCTTTTTATTATTTTTATTTTTAGTTGGCATGATTTAGGATTTAGTTTTTTTTTTTTTTTTGTAATGATGATTATTATTTATTTATTAGATTTGCATGATTTAAGATTTTATCATTATTTATTAGATTTGCCTGATTTAAGTTTATTTTGTTTTTTTTTTAATTTGTATGATTTATTTTTTATTTTTATTTTTAGAAGCATGATTAGGTTTTATTATTTTATTTTTAGAAGTATGATTAAGTTTTTATTATTTTAATTTTACGTGGCATGATTAGATTTTTTATTGGTGTGATTTTAAGTTCTTAAGATTTTTGCATGTTTAGGAAAATATTTATTGATTTAGGTAGATTAATTAAGACTTCTAAATAAGATCGATTTAGAATAACATGTGATTGATGTGGTACTATTTTTAGGATTGATTTTTTAGAATATAATATAATTGATGATTAATTAATTAAAATAATAAATGGAGATCTTTCCAATGATGAAATTCGAAAAGATTACGATTGGTTGATTTTTGAGAAATTTCTAGGTGAGAAATTTCTCTTAAAAATTCTCCAGAATGAATGGAAGGATTTTTTAAGAGATTATTTTCGATATCAATAAAGGTCAAAATTTATTCTTTTGAAATAATTAATTTTCAATCTCTTTTTCTCAAGATGATTTTCCATAATAAATGCTTAATTAAAATTGAAGGATAAATTAAGATTTTTTTCCAATGATGAAATTCAAGAGAGTCGCGAATGATTGACTTTTAAGAAATTTCTAGGTGAGAAAAATTCTCTTAAAAATTCTTCAGAACGAATGGAAGAATATTCTAAGAGATAATTTTCGATATTAAAAATCAGAATTTATTTTTCGAACAAACATTAATAAAATGTGGATTAATTTTGGAATATTAATTTAAGAGAAATAATTTGATAAATAATTTAATTTTTTCGATGACGGAGCCTCCTCAATAGAACGAATGGTTTCTTTTGAATACTCTCGAGGTAAGAAAATATTTTTTAGTAATTTCTCGAGAATGAATGGAAGGAAGACCTAAAAAAATAATCTCCGAGATTTCTAACTTTTAACAATTAAAATGAAATCGGATAGACAAGACCATTTAATTAAGACTTTTTAAGTATCACAAGACTAATTAGGTACTATCTCTTAGATAGGTGTTGTGAGGGTGCTAATCCTTCCTCACACGTAACCGTACTCCCGAACCTAGTTCTGATAAGTAGATCAGAACCTATTCTTTTTAAGGTGCCTTAGTCAAGCTTAGGATTACTTTAAATAGGATAGATTTATAAAGGTGACTAATCACACCTAGATTAGATGATTAGTGGCGACTCCATTGATTTGCGTCTAGCATGCTGAATTCGTATTTGGCACGTTATGACAAAAACCATGGCAAATTTTTGTACAAGCGAAGACGAAATTCGAAGAAAAAAATTATAAATATTAAGATTTAAAATAATATTAATTGAATATTATTTATTAAGAATGATTGTATGAATCAATTATATAAAATTTTAGCAAACGTGAAATTTTATATAACTAATACTCACACACCCTAACTCTGTCATGTAAAAGAACTTGTTTCATGATACGAGATGGACCTTAAGTCTCGAACCACACTTAAAATCTTTATAACTTTTAACGAACATAAAATTCTATATAACTAATACTCGCAAACCTAAATTCAAACACAAAACATTAAGACCAAAACTCAAATACCCATCCTCAGACAGTTACAAGACTTGAACTAAATCCATTTAAATTCTTTTTTTTTCTAGAGCAAAAACAAGACAATATTAAATTTAATCCCAAATACCCATCTTTAAAATTGAACAAATTGAAAGATAAGTAAAAAAAAAAAACCCAAAAATTGATCCGCATTCCATAACCATAAACTCAAATATTGAGCCCAAATATCCACACCACAATGTTCACAACTAATCAAAATTTGTCAAATGTCAAGCCATAACTGTCAGCTGACCAAAAAAAAAAAATACCATGGGGATTATTGTATTGATATTTTATCTATAAATTAATTAAATTACTAATATCTTAGGATTTTTTGGATTCCATCACTCCTCTGCGCGGGTTTAGCGGGAGGATTTCCCCCACTGATCGGTACCTCATCGGGGGTGCATTCTTAGTAGGGGTTTAACTTTTATTGGCCCCTCTAGTTCAACTAGAGAGGCAAGGGTTTAGTGGCTTCATTGGAAAAATTTTCTTTTTACCTCCTTCCATTTTTTTATTTTTATTTAAGTTTTAATTTATTATATTATATTAATTATTTGTTAATATAAATGTGATTTTAATAATTTTTAATTATTATTTAACATAAATATAATTTTAATATATATTTTATTATTTAATATAAATATAATTTATAATTATTTATTATATATATACACACATTTTAATATAACGTTCTTAATAGTCATTTTCTCTTTTCACTATAATTTACCTCACTGTTATTGCTACACACAGATCCCACCACTGATTTTAATCTCATCGCTAGAGTTCCCAATCTCACCGCTATAACAACTAATCTTACCTTCATCGCTGTTTTTAATCCCACCAGAATCAATCTAACCGCCCATCCAAATGGAGCCTTATGGTCTATTTGGATGGACGATGAGATTGATTCCAGTGAGATTAAAAATAGCGGTGGCGGTGAGATTAATTACTGTAGCGGTGAGATTGAGTACTGTAACGGTGAGATTAAAATCAGTGATGGGATATGTGTTTGGATTCAAAAGCAGCTATGGCGGTGAGGTGAATTATAGTGAAATTATAAAATGACCATTAAATTAAAATGTGTGTATATATAATAAATAATTACAAAATACTAAAATTATATTTTTATTAAATAATAAAATATATATTAAAATTATATGTATATTAAATGATAAATAAAATTATATTTATGTTAAAAATAAAAGAATTAAACATAAATAATTTTAAATTTTAAAAAATAATATTTTTTATTTTTTTATGTAATTACTTATTTTTAATTAATCATATTAATTATATAATAATATTTATTTATTTATTATATTATATTAAAATTTATTTTATTTTTAAATAAAATTTAAGTGGCAAAGTAAAAAAAAAAGATATAGCGTCAAAGTTGGAAAATGCCCTCCAATGAGAGGGCATTTTCATCCATCGGAGCTTAAAGCTCTCGTGGAAAAGCATGCCACCAGCATGGTTGAAGCATGCTCACCTTGTTGGTGGCATGTAAGCCAAACACCAAGTGCGGCTTGATTGGGATCAAAAAATGTCCCAATCGGACCGCACTGATGTTAATTGAGCATTCATATGAACCCTTAGTAAATTATGTCATGTCGAAAAATAATAAATGTTTAGGACAAAATTAATGAAACCAATAGCATAAATCTTCTCAGCCTAATGTATTAGTTATATGATTTTGCACATGAGTGTCAAAATTAAGTTTTATTTGATTGATGAAAATTTTGAGAGAAAAAAAATTATCAAGGAAAATTCAAGGGCAAGAAAAATGAAACGATAAAATAAAATTTCCTTAATTTGTTTGGATATTCTAAGGCCCGTTCGGCATGCCGATTGTCGTGCGATTTCTCGCAGCCTGGCTGTTTGACAGGGGAATGTATGGCAGAGTTGGGCTCTTTTAACTGATATATATATATATATATATATAGAGAGAGAGAGAGAGTGGTTGAATTGTAAGATATCCTTTTAGTTTTTTATATAATTTTTATTTTAAAATAATTTACCAACTTTTTTAAAATTTATCCACGTCTTTTAAAAAAAATTACTCATAAATACAAACTACTCCCTAATTTTTTTATTTTTTTTTAAATATGATTTTTTACTTACTTTTTTTCTCTCCATAATCTAGTGTTTTTTAATTGTAGTTTAGATAAAAAAATTCTAATGCGATTTAATATAATTCGGACAAGTTTACTTTTGGACAACACGAATGAAACCGTTTAAGGACGTAAAAAGCTATGAATTTTAATTTTGTATTCTGATCAATAATTATATATATATATGAGCTCGTTTTTTATATTATAAATTTTTTTATTTTTATAAGTAGATTAAAAAATTATTATATATTTTATTTTTTATTATATTTTAAAAAATAAGTGTCATTTTATTATTTTTAAAATATAATAATGTTGTTAGCGATGTGATAATTTCAATATATATATATATATATATATATATATATATATATTGTTGCAATTTGCAAAGCAAATGGAGCACATCATCTCCCAACAACGTTATAATTAGAGGTGGCAATTAGCCGGGTTTAGACAGGTTCGAGTCGGGCTCATTTGGATTCGGGTTTATTCGGGTTAGGGCTCATTCGAATTCGGGTTCGGGTTCAATTGGATTCTGGCCCATTCAGGTTCGTGCCGGTTCGGGTTCGGATCCGTCCTGGTTCGGATCCATTCGGGTTCGGGTCCAGTCGGGTTTGGGTTCGGCTCGGGTTCTGGTTCTGGTTCTGGTTTGTTTTACATCATTTTTTTTTATATTAGATGTAATCATTTTTACATAATTTAAATATTTACTTTTAAAAATAATTTATTATTTTATTATTATTTTTTAAAATAATCTTTTATTATAATATGATATTTTTAATTATATTTATTTATTAAAATCAATATTTGTTAGCACCAAAAGAATATAAAATTAAATTTTTATATAAAATAAAATTTTAAAATAATTTATTATAAAAAATATGATATATTATAAATTAATCATATTAATATTTAAAATAATTGATTTGATGAACTCGAATTTTAACATGTAAATACATTATAATTTATATTCGCTACAAAATAAGAGATTTTTAGGGACAAACCCTGACATTTAACTTTGAGGCCTAAACGGGCTTGGACTACCCATTTACAAATATGAACGGATTTGGGCAGAATTTGAGGCCTATATTTCGGATCGGTCCGGGCTTGGGCAAGTTAATATGGTATTGATGACTTAATTTAATAATATGCCTAAGAAAACTATATATATATATATATATATGTTGCAAAGAGCAACACATTTTTTTTTAAAAATTAGTTTTTATCTATTTTTTAATATAAAAAATAGTATTATATTAGAGATAAGTTAAAATGAATGAATTGCTATTAATTAATTTTAATATATGAAAAATACTATTATACTATTATAAGGGTGCTCTTAAAATAACATAAATAAATGACATGTAATATTTTATGTCCAAAAAATGTACATTTCTAAAATTTTCATGAGTTTAGAATTTTAGATAGTGGATTCATCAAGATATGGGACATTAAAGTTATAAGTACAAAATATAATTTTATTTTTGATAAAATTATTATTTTATCATATATATATAAATTAAATTAAATTTTAATTAAATTATTAAAAAAGATATTAGAATAAAATTGATAAATAAAGTTCTTGTTTTATAAAAAAATTATTTAATTATAATTTGATAATTTTTATTTTTAGTATTAAATTCGGATTCGGGTTCGGGTCAGGCTCAGGCTCAGGTATTTTCGGGTTCGGGTTTTTTCGAGTTCGGATAATTTCAGATTTCGGTCTTTTCGGGTTCGGTCCATTTCGAGTTCGGATTTTTTCGAGTTCGGATTTTTTACTTTAATCAAATCAGATTTAAACGAGTTCGAATTCGAATTTTTCTATACAAATTTTCAAATTCGAATTTATTTTACCTCTAATTATAATGCTGTTCACTTTATTTTTGTTCTTCTTAAAGTGGGGCACTAACCAAATGCGTGTAAAAAAAACATGCACTTGAGAACTCCACTTTCTCATTAGCCTCTAATTATATCCAATCTCCATTATCTCCTTCCCTTTTTCCTTTCCTTTTATTTTAATTAATAAATTTGGATTCTAGGATATTCTCTTGATATAACTACCAAAACATTTAGTATTTACGAAACATGTATTGCCAATAAAATTTCTAAACGTTCAATAGTTTAACTTTCAATCAGTACTGGTTGTGGATTGAAGTCCTAGCTACTTATTATAGTGATTGAATTAATGTCATAGGTCAAGTGATATTAATTCAGTTGATGAAAGTATAAAATAATAAAATAAAAAATGTATGTTATTATAAAAGGAGTGACAAGTGACACCAACTCAGTTGATGAAAGTACAAAACAATCAAATCAAATTATAAAATAAAAAAAAAAAAGACAATTATATCTTTTAATATTTTATATAATATTTTTAATAAAAAAAGTTATCTATTTACTTTTAACAAACTATCCAATCTTTTAAAAAATTACCTACTTAAAAAAACTACCAAAATTTTACCCATTTTTCTAAAAAATTACCCACTTAAAAAGATTATTTATTTTTTATATTTAATTTTTTTAAACACAATTTATTTAGTTTATTTAGAATATATTTTCACTCACAAAATGAGTGTCGAGAATTCTAATGATAAAAAATAAATAGAAAAATTTAGAAAAATATATAAATGTCAGTAAAATAATTTAATAAATACTTATAATATAATAGTATTCAAATTCTTATTATTCATAATTTTTATTTATTCAATGATATAAATAAATACATAATTATATTATCAATAAATAGCTAAAATAAAATAAATACACTAATAAATATGTATACATTTATATAAATTAACAACAAAAAAATAACTTTTGTTTTGCTTTAATATTTGTATGAATCTATTTTTTTAATGAGACAAATAAATAAATACAATAATTAAGTATATAAATATTATTTTTTTAAGTTTCAATGTGTTTATATATTATTATTACACCCAAATAAAAAATTTTGATATAAAAATAATGTTTATTAATTTCCATTATTTTAATGTCAAATAAATTATAATATTACATATTTTCAGCAATATTAGTCCAATGAATTTAATACTTAATCCAGTTGATTCATATAGTTATCTTAAGAGACAAATAAATAAATACAATAATTAAGTATATAAATATTATTTTTTTAAGTTTCAATGTGTTTATATATTATTATTACACCCAAATAAAAAATTTCGATATAAAAATAATGTTTATTAATTTCCATTATTTTAATGTCAAATAAATTATAATATTACATATTTTCAGCAATATTAGTCCAATGAATTTAATACTTAATCCAGTTGATTCATATAGTTATCTTAAGAAGAGATATACAAGCTCTTATCTTATCCTTAAATTACGACCTTCTTTATACCATAAAATAACATTAGTCTAATATTTTTAATAATTATTTTCTCTTTTCACCATACTTACATCACACTACTATCATTATTTTTACCAAACAAAACACAAACATCCATTACCGCTCTCACAATTAGACTACAAATATCGGTTTTAATCTCACTTATGCACGAACAAAGCCTTAGTAATTGGTCTGACATTAACAACTCATTACACTAACAGAATTCAATTTATTTGAATTATCATATAGAAACTAAATCCGAACTTGTTGCATAATTTGAGTTAGACATGATAATTCATGTATTAGTGTCGTATTCGTGTATTTTCTCATGTCATAATCATGTTTAAGGTTTTTATATTTGAATAAACTTTAATGTGTTAATAATTTGTCTTATATAGATTTTAACATATTCACGTATTCGTGCAATGTCAAATTTTTTTTTTTGTGTCCTGTCCAATATTATCCTGTCTAATTTGATTATAAAAAAATCTAATATCATGGACAAAATATGAAGAAAGAAAATTGTATATATTCAGTATAATATTATAGTATCACGAGCAAAACAGACAAAAAAGAAAAGAGGGCATAAATAACCAGGTCCAATGGGGTGGGCACACTGAGGCATCAAGCCTACTATGTTTGAGGCTTTCAATGGAGGTCCAATGTGGTCAGACCAAGACAAAATCTTTTAAGCAAGGTAATTCTTAAGAGTTGCAATGCAATGTTCTAAACAGAAATATCAAAATTTATTTAATCTCAATTTGGTTGATATCTTTTGAATTTTGATGTCCTTATCATGACTTTTGATCTCCAACTTTAATGCAAGTTGCATCTGAAACAGTGTGTCATTGCAGTGAAGTAGTTGTTTATGTTAGCTCCGATTCTTTATTTTTTATTTTGTTGAAATATTCATGTCATATTCTTTATTTTTTGTTGAAATATTCGTGTTTGACACTCGTGGCTTACGTATATTAAACATATTAAACATGATTATGAAAATATAATTCTCCAAAAACCCTCTAAATGCATGAAAATCTTTTTAAAAAATTGAATATATCCGTATCTGACACTCACACCCGAATCCGAGTAACATAGGTGGTGATTGTGTACAACTACAAATGTTTTTTTCTTACCTCATTAAAAATTAATTTTTTTGTCAAAATAAGATCACTAATAATGGATAATTAAATTACAAATATAATATTACATAAAGCAAGAAGCATCAGCTTATTGCTCATATTAATATTACAAATAGTAAAACGTTATATTAATTAAACATTATTTGTAATTATCCATTGGTAGTCTTCTCTTCTTCCAAATCTTTGAATTTCTGAATGAAGTATAACACCATCAAGCATTATAAAACGTTCAGAACCACCAAAGGAGAGATCCTGTACTAATATGCATCAGCAAATGTGATGTTTTATCAGCCTTGAAAAGTAAATTTTACAATATTACCTTGGTTACATTCTCCTTTCATCATGTAAGACCCCCAAATATTTGCATGAAGATAATGAAAATCCTCTGAATAAATGTATAATTAAGAGCAAATCACTTCACATAGCAAATAGGAAGCAGTTTGAATAGCAAGGAAGAAGCAGGGCACTGTCTTCCACCACCATTGGCTGCCTGAATGGATTTAACTGAATCTACAGGATAGAAGCATCACATAAATCATTAAATTAAACAAATAAAGCTCCAAAATATGTTCAAAACATATGGGGAAGAAGGTGGGAAGAGGCAAGGATGGGGGATGTTTGGAGAGGGAAAGTGTGAAAGAGAAGAAGCAGCAATGCGAAAATACAGGAAGCCTCGGAGGCTGGCTTGTAACAGTGTTTATGCAGGAAGCTGCAAGATGACAAGCTTCTTCACAATAATCAGAAAATACCGCAGGGACATTTATCTCCTTTATTAGCTCCTGAAATGCTCATTAGAAAATCAAAATTAATTGAGGGAAAAACTTTCTGAAATGCTCAAGCAGAAAGGTCAGTATAAACATAAAAGCTTTGAGTTATCTTACAAACAGAAATGGACACTTGTGCAGAACATTATGAATCATAAAGTGAAAAGAAAAAAAAAAAAAAAAAACACTAAAGAGCATACTGAAGACATACTATAGTGGGTAACCAACTTGAATAAGCTGCAACGCCAGCATTTGGAGCAATAACTAAGTGTGGAAGGGAATCCTGTTACACAACAGATATTCTTAGGAAACTGCAATAGGCTGAGCCAAGCAGACGAGACAATTCCCAAGATGAAAAGCTTTAAACGGACAGAAAAAAGGGAAAGGGAAAAGAAAAGGAAAAGGTAACAGAATGGTATAGAAAGAAACACAGACCTTAGATATATCTATGAAACGGTCATGATAGTATCCTCTATGGAGCTGCAGTGTCACCGCTGAAGATGTACGAGTACCTATACCGCAGCTGGTGTTCTCATTTTCATATTTGCAATCGCAATCTTGCTCAATGCAATGAGCATAGCTGTGTAGATCAATCTTCTCACCATCCCTATTCATCAATTGGAAACAAGAAGCTTCAGCAATGCCCAGCACAAGTTTGAGTTAAACCATCAATCATAAAAAGTTGGCTCATTTAGAAGAATAACAAAAGATCAAAGATCAGTTTCTAAAACAGCCCCTAAAATGCAAAAATTAATCCTAAGAGAAAAGTTTTAACAGTTCGAAGAAAAAAAGCCTATTTATGATAAGGTAATTGAAACAAAGCAACCTGATCAACCCCAAAGTCAACCTAGATATCAAGATAATTAAGACTAATCAGTGTTATGTTATGAATTGGAATTATATGCAAGCTGACGATTGAATTGATTCCCACCCAAACCAACTAGTTTGCTTTTCACTTATAGCAAAGAGAAACCAAAAGTAAAAGTTTAGCAAACACTGAAGGGTAAGACCAACCTATGATGCGGAACTGCAGGTCCAATAAGCTCAATTTGAACAAGAACCCCAGGAAAGAGTGCACGTAACTCTCCAAAGACAGCAAGTTGAAGGAGCTCCTTCTCAGGCCCTTTGAACGTACAAATAAAAAAACGAAAAGAAAAAAAAAACACTTAAATTTAGATAACCATATTAAGACTACAGAAAGAAACCATGAAGAAGTTTACTGTTATGTAATAAATAAACAAAATTTGTCCATATATATAACACTAGCAGAAGATATAAGAAGGAATGATTTAAAAAAAAAAAAAGAAGAAGAAGAAGAAAGATATAAGAAAGACTAACAGAAGAAAAAAAAAAAAGCCACACAAGCATGCATAAATAGACAGATCTAAAAAATTTAGAGTGTTCCCTTTTGATGCATCATTACTTGATTATAGTATCTACTCTTTTCATTGAAAGTCATCAGCAATTAGTTTCTATTTGGAAGCTATGGTCATTATCCCCCATTAAGTGCATAGCTGATTTAACACCTAGAGGCATGCACACAAATTACAAAGCATGGAGATTTAAAAGCTAAAGATGATAGTGTACCAAGATAGTGTATGTGCAGTTTACTGATTTCAGAGGTCAAGCTTCCCAATCCAGCAATTTGTATGGCATGATACACTGTAAGTGGCTGAGACACAAATAATCGAACAGATAATAATTAGTGCTAATATATGTTTAGCTAGTAGACATCTACAAAATATAGCATTTACTCAAGTTTGCATTTGGATTCAATGACTCAGTGATTCATTAATTTCTTTTAACCAAGTTTCTAACTTTACTCTTTAAAAAAAATTGTATTTGGATTTAATCAAAGCTGAAGATGAAACTAAAACTTTTGGAAATTGGGACTAGGGTACCAGTTAAGAGTGGTTTCTTAGCATTTTATTAATATTTGTAGACAGATTAAAAGTAAAGCACCTTAGAAATTGAAAGATTATTAATCATAAACTAAAGAAGCCAATAAAATATCATCCTCCTTTTCCACCATACAAGACTAAAGAAATTGCAGGTACAAGATGTATCATAAACACCAGTTGATGATTAGAATGACAAAGTATTTAATATGAACTGATTCTAAAACACATCTAACATCTCATACCCAGTGAAGAAGCAAAGCAACAGGTGATTGTAATAGTATGCACCTCCATTCATAGTAATCCTTCCAACTGCACAATGATTTTGCTATTGGAGATGAAGGCCCTGCACTATTACAAGGTTAATTCTAGAAACACCCATTAGGCCAAACCAAAAAGCTAGAAGTCTAGAAGCAAAAGAGATACCACGACATGGGCACAGGATATTTGAGAGATTCCAGGTATCACTTTCAAACCTGCAAATAAAGTTAAAGCGACCATAAGTTTCAATCTGAACTGCCATAAGTAATCAACTAGCTTAATCAGAAACTTCTTCTGTTATTCAAATGTACAAATTCTCATTTAAATTGTAGCTTAGAGAACTTTATATATATATATATATATATATATATATATATATATATATATATATAAAGGTAAAATGCATCCAGTTCTACTGTTAACACTTTACACAACCCTTTCTTTTCATACCGTAATCAATTTTCTGAATTGCATTAACCTTGATATCCTCCGTTCAGATCACTAATTCTACCATTCAGGATCAGAAACATACGACATGTCTTACCTTTCACCAAGTTTGCCTCAGCCCTTTAGTTTTTTTTTGTTGTTGACAAAGCCTTTTAATTTCAGTTACTTTAATTACCTGTTTTTCTCCCTAACAAATAAAGCTCATTCCAAAAACCAATATACACATTAAATATGGAGGGATTAATAACAACACAGAAAATAATCCTCTAAGAAACTTCACGGAATATCTACTCAATTCTCATTTGCACTGCAAAGGGTCGAACACTTGATTTTGCAAAGGCTTAAACTATTATCATTGAAGAGTGAAGAATCAAGAGAATAGATCGAAGAAAACCTGGAATAACCAAAGGACGTAACCGATGCACCACAACAGCATTCACAAACCCACATTCCCACTTGATGAATGCCCCTCTTGCTCAAGAATGAACACCTGCTCTCTTGCTTTTCACTAATCTACCAAAACATAGCACGCAACCGATTCAATTAAGTCTAATAAAAGTTTAAATGCAATGTTTCATCAAATCCCTTTTTGCAAGCAAGTTGCCGGTTACCTGAACTGTAGCTTCTTGAGAAAACGTGAAAGGAAAATCATTCAACAAATCTAAGCGCTTCATTTGCTGCTCTAACCTTTGACACTCTTCTCTATGTTCCTTCCAGTGTGATATCTAGGGGCAATCCCGTTACAACAAAAAATAAGTTTAAGCAGAAATAACATGGCAGATACTATGTTGAAATTTATTCATTTTTTCTTTTCCTTTAAAGGCTAAATACTTTGAAATTGAAGAACCTGATGAGAAGCAGAGCAATAAGAAACGGCTCCACAACGACCGCAGCGCTTTCTAGGGGGGCCTAAGCACCGAGTTCCATTCCCCTTCCCGGCGCACTCCATTAATCAGACTTCGGCTCTTTTCTGCTACTTTTCCACATGGGAAAACTTAAGTTTATAATATGGGCAAAAAATGCCGTTTTGGGCTTCTTAAACGGTGGCCCATTTACAAACTAGTCCCGGCCTACTCTACCAACATTCTTTTGGACTGTCATGTGCCATCTACACGTACAATACAACTGAGTCGAGCTGAACCCAAACAGTAAAAAGCTCGAGTTTAATTGAAAATTTGTGGCTCAGAACTCTGTTCGAGTTTGAACGAGTTTTATTTTTAAAAGTTTAGCTCTATTCGAGATCAAAATTGAATTATTCGAACTCGTTCGATTATGCTCATTATTTACCTAGTAAAAAACAAGTTCGCTTTTTATGCTCGACTTCAAACTCGACTATTAATGCTCGAGCTCGAGCTCGAGTTCGAATTGATTTTTTTTATATACTAATTAAAAATATATATTAAAAATAAAAAACCTCGATAAGGCTTAGAGATGGCAAAACTCGACCTGTCCAAAGGATTTCGCATCGATCAGCTCCAATTTGGGAGAAAGTTTTTTTTTTTTGAAAAAAGGGGCTTGGTGGAGCTGGACGATTTTGGTAAATTTTTGCTCCGCTTTGCTCCTTTTCAAATTACTATTTTATCTTTTAAAATATTTTATATTTCCCTTATATTTTCAAATTATATTAGATATATACTAAAATCATATATATATATATGTGTATGTATATATTTGACTACACAAATGCATACATATTGAAACATGGCATTCTTTTTTGGGGGGGAAGAAAGAAAGAAAATAAAGGAAAAGAAAGGAAAGAAAAGAAAAGAAAAGAAAAGAGAGAAAAGGAAAAGGGAAGGAGAAAGAAAGAAAGAAAGAAAGAAAGAAAGAAAAAAGAAAAAAAAAATTGTGTATTCGTATTATTTTTTTGTGTATTTAAAGTATTATAAATTTATATAAATTTTTACACGTTAATAATTTGTTTTATGTGTATTGACACATTCGTGTATTTGTGTAGTGTTCATGTTATTTTTCGTATTGTATTTTAATTATTTTTCCTATGCTGTTTTCGTGTCGTGTCTCAATTCATTTCATATTTTGCATAATTTGTCATTGTGATTCAATTTAGAAAAAAATTTGTGAATTCGTATCGTGTTTGTGTCATGTCTCAATTCATGACATATTTTGCATAATTGGTTATAATGATTTAATTTAGAGAATAAATTGTGTTCATAACGTGTTCGTGCTATTTTTTTGTATAATCAAAATATTATAAATTTATATAATTTTTTACACGTTAATAATTTATTTTATATAGATTTTGACACATTCGTGTATTTGTGTCGTGTTCATGTTATTTTTCGTGTCCTGTCATGTTTTAATTATTTTTCATGTTTTGTTTATGTCTTGTCTCAATTCATCCCATATTTTGTATAATTTGTCATAGTATTTCGATTTTAACTCTAAATTTATTTATTTACGATATTAAAATATAAAAAAAATTATTTAAATAAATGATACTTATTTAATATAATATAATTTAAATTTATTTATAATTGTTAATTTAATTAAAATTTTATAAATATTAAAAAAAATCCCCTGCGAAGTGAGAAAGAATTCTAGTATATACTAATATTATATATATAATAAAGAATATACATATTAAAATTATGTTTATGAATAAATTATAATATATATTTTATAATATTAAATTAAAAATAGTTAAGAAAAAATGGGGTGAAACGGTTATGAATGTAATCGACATCCATGGAAGTGGAGGTTTTCAACATCCATACAAGAGCTGGGCGAAAATGGATGTCCTGCCCTGCTTTATTGTCATCCCTTATTAGGCTCGTGATTCGCGAGTTACTCGAGTCGACATTAAAATACTCGAATTCAGCTCGTTCGATAACTCGAGTCGTTCAAACTTGAGCTCAGCTCAACAAAAAAAAAAAGGCAAATTTAATTTTTTTCAAATAAAATTTGAATAATTTACGAACATAAGTGTCTGGTTTCCACTTAATCACCGTTGACAAAATCAGCCCTCCCCCTTTTTTCAGTGTGTGCTGTGAAATTAGCAAACCATAAATTCTTTGGGTGGACTTTGTTTTATTTTTGGGGGAAGGGTTTTGGACTCGGTTCTTTGAACAAATTTTATAGGTGAAATAAACAAAGAATTCATTCCATTCAAAATTAAGTTGTGGGTAAACATTTATTAGGTTTGATAATGGAACCATGATATTATATTTTAACATACTCAAACATCTGGTGATTACAACTTTACAAGTATAATTCCCAAGCCAACACGTACATAAGAAAGGCATTAGATATTAGACTCCCTCTATTTCATTGGTTAATTAATATTAATTAATAGACAAAAAACTATATATGGAGAATTTCACCGGCCACCCAATAAAAATTCTAAATAAAATATTGATATGGTCTTATTTTATAGAATTTTCAAAGTAATTATCTACGATTTTTTATCTGATTTTTTTTAAATTTATCGAAATATCGTTGTTTTTAAATTATTTTTCAAAATTCATTTTTTTTAACCAGTTAGAAAATCGCCACGGATCATGGCGATTTTTCAACTAAAACTTAAAAAATAATTAATTTTTTATACTGAAAAATCACCATCGTGAGTAGCGATTTCCAAAGATGAATATTTTTTTTCCTTTTAATTATAAAGAAACAAACTTCTTCTCCTTTTTTTTATACTTTTTCTTTTTATACTTTTTTGTTATTCTTTTAATATATATATATATATATATATATTTTTATTCTTTTAAAATATGGGTCGGGCCTATGTATGGTATCAACACCACATTTACTTGCCCAAGTCCGGTCCGAAATATGGGTCTCAAATTTTGTCCAAACCCGTTTAGGCCCGTCCATATTATTTTTTTTCTAATTTTTTTTTAATATATATATATATTTATTATTTAATCTTTAATAATTTTATATTTTTTCTTTTATTAAGTTGTTAAACATGGATAACTTAACATATTTTTTAATGTTTACACTATAATATTATAAATATTTAATTTTTATATGACATAAATTACATAATATATAAATATAAATAATATATTATTTAATTAAAAAACGGGCCGAGCCGGGCTCGGGCCTTGGATGTTGGAGTTAAGGTCCGACCCATATTTTAAACAGGCATAATTTTTTTGCCCAAACCTATTTTTTGGGCCTAATATTTTTGTCCAAGCCCTTCCAAATATAGGCGGACCTTCGGGTTTGGGCGGGTAGCCCGGCCCTTGGACAGGTCTACATGGTGGTAAGTCCAGTCAGGTAAACCCGAATCGTATTTATATAATTTTTAAATTTTTTATTATTTAAATTTTACAATTATATAATTATTATTTTCAGGCTTGGAAAAAAATAAATTTTAAATAAAAATAATATAATTTATAAAATAAAATAAAATAAAATTTTAATAATTTATATAATTTTTATATATAATTTTTATCCCATGGTGATGAGCCCGTCTCGGTAAACCCATATCGTATTTATATAATTTTTAAAATTGTTATTATTTAAATTTTACAATTTATTAAATTTTAATTTTTTTAAAAATTATATAATTTTTATTTTTGGGCTTGGGGAAAGGAAATAAAAAAATTTCGGGCCTCTGCTCGGTCTGGTAAGCCATGGCGATTTCCCCTGATTATTTATAAAAAAAAGTCATATTTTAAGAAGGAAATAAATTCATCATTTATAAAAATTCATATTTACCGGGCCAGACTGAGGCCAGAAATTTTTTTATTTCCTTTTCTCAAACCCAAAAATAAAAATTATATAATTTATAATTTTAAAAAATAAAAATTAATAAATTGTAAAATCTAAATAATAACTAATTTAAAATGATATAAATACGATACGGATTTATCGGACCGGACTCACCATCACGGGATAAAAATTATATATAAAAATTATTAAATCTTTATTTTTTAAAATTAAAATTATATAGTTTTATTATTTACGGTAGCAATTTTTCAGTGTAAAAAGAAAATAAGTTTTAGTTGAAAAATCGCCATGGCCCATGGCGATTTCCCAACTTAGTTTAAAAAAAAAAATACCATTGGGAAATCGCCATGGACCATGGCTATTTTCCAACATGTTAAAAAAAATGAATTTTGAAAAATAATTTGAAAATATTGGCATTTTGATAAATAAAAATTTGCTAGTACAAGAAACAAATGAGAAAAAATTTAGGCTGTAAATGAACCGAATTTTTCTGTTTGTGTTTGTTCTTTTATTTTTGGATTTGTTCGTGTTCTTAAGAATTTTAAAATTGTGTTCAAGTTCGCTTTATTTAAAATTATGTGTGTTCGAGTTCGTTCATTTAAATTAAATGAATTTGTCCGCTAACATTAAACGAATATGTTCATTAACATATAATCAAACATGTTCGTTAAAGATTAAAAATATATTCAACAAATTTAAACAAATAAACAAATTTCTTATTTTTAGATATAAAATAATAAAGCATAAATATTAATAATTATATTATAAATAAATAAAATAAAACACAAATGATAATAATAATTATATTAATTATATTACAATCGAACAATAAACAAGTTTTAAATGAGTTTTAAATAATTTATTAGCTTTAAATGATTTATAATCGAGTTTGTTCGTGAATAAAAATAAACTAAACATGCCTTTTTCAAGTTCGGTTCATTTAATAAACGAATCTCAAAATTTTATTCATAATTATTTATTTAGTTTAATAAATAAATATAAACAAATAAAAATCAAACTGTTCATCGAACTCTCTATTCAATTACAATCCTAAATATTTTTTTTTAAAAAAATTATTCCAAATCACACCTACTTTTGAAAAAGAAGATGCCAAATCTTCTAAGAAGATCTTTCACACGATAATTGCCTTTTCTCACTTTTAAAATTTATGAAAAGAAGATTTTAACTTTTAATTAATATTCTAATATATTTTGTACTACCTTAATGTCTTTAAACTTTTTTTGAACCTTCAAATGTTTGTGTCGGATACTCGGATCTGAACCACTTATTTAGTAAGTTCAGTTGATTGTCCATTACCTAAATCACCCTCTAATGTATACGAGGCTTAGAGGTGTCCATGACCCAAACGGGTCAGACCAGATCACGGCTTGAGAATTTTTTTTTGTCCAAACCTTTTTCAGATCATAAGTTCGTTTTATTATTTAAAAAAATATTTTAAAAAAAAGTATTTATATATATATATTTTATAATTACATTTAAATTAAAAAAAATATTTTTATTTAATAAATAGTAATTCGAGTTGAGCCAATTCGAATTATAAAATACCTTATCCAAATCCAATCTAATATGGACTGGGCCTACAGGGTCGGATGAGCTACTCGATTCGTGGACAGATCTAATCGGGTTATGAGCTATATAATCCCTTTATTTAATCGAGAAGAATGGAAAAAAAGTGGGTAAATATGAAAAACATGCTCTCAATAATTGAATAATTGTTAAATGGTCTAATAGTTAAGAGTTATTTGAAAAAGAGAAATGAAGAGTTATAAATTGTTAGGAAGGATATTGTAAAGACAAAATTGTCTTTAATGAAAAAACTTCCTTTTCCTTTTTCCTTCCATTAAAGATTTTTTTTTTAAATTTTAATTAAAAAATAAAATATTTAAATATTTATTTTTTTAAAAATTTAAAAAATAAAAAAATTTACTTTTAGAAATATTATTTGTATTATTTATTATTTTTTATTTTTTTTAATTAAAAAAGTAAATAAAAAAGTTTATGTTTTAAAATTAAAAAATTTATTTTTAGAAAAATTTATTTTTTAATTAAAAAATAAATTAAAATATAAGAGGAAAAGAGAGAAAAAAGTTTTTTATGAAGGGTAATTTTTTCTTTACATTTTTTTTTAACAATTTTATATTTATTTTTTTAAATAGTTCTTATTCATTATACCATTATAATTATTGTATTAAAAATGATATATTTTTCAAATTTACTCAAAAAAATTTATGTTATACGTGTCAAAAGTGGAAAGGTAAATCACCATGGTTTATACTTTATAAGGTGATCATCCCATATCAACTGCCCCGCTTGGTGCTCATAAATCCTATTGGTTCATGTTTTCAACTCACTATTGGCTTCATTTTTTTCCAAATAGGATCGGGTCAAATTTAAAAAGAAAAAATTTATTTGTTCGAATTTGATTCAATTGATAAAAAATTGATTTTATTATTTAAAATATATTTAAAATTATTATTTTTATTTTTATTTTTTATTATTAAATTTAAATAAAAATATTTTTATTAGCCAAAACCTTTAAACTCGACCTAATTTACATTAAATCTATCGAATCGGACAATAACTTGATCCTTAAACAAATTTATTCTTCACTCTTTTTTATTTATATTTCTTTCCTCTCTCTTTCTAAACCTTTTCCCTCACGTTTAACAAAGAATATCAGAGCTCCATATCACAGAAGCTAAACTTTTCTTCTCCAAAATTTCAGCTTTTCGATATACTCCGGCTCAATAAAAATGTATTCTTGATCTTTGAAAATGCTAACAATTTAGAAAGAAACAGCACATTTCCAGGAAAAAAAAAAAAGGTACCTTAAAGTTAAAGGTATTCACACACATGCACTAATCTTTTTACACAATATTTTTCAATTTCACAGTACTTGCAACATTTTATTTTGTACCATAAAAATGTGAAATTTCTTGTGTCCTCTTGACAAGGGAAGTTGTGTAAATTAATTAAGACGAATGTTTACAAAAAGATGAAGCTGACGCCTGCCTTTGTCATTCTTCCAAATGCTTGCCTTCCTCCTGCAACGGCATGCAGCAAATTAGCTACATCATCAGCTGAAGACGACCTTTTTGATATTGATATCATGGCGGCATAAAAACGCAAGTTCAGTGGTTTCCTCATCTACGTGTGAACTTAGTAGCAAAGATGTGATGGCCATACTCGATCGTATATAAGCAATTTCCGAAAACCGTGTGTCGATCGATCCCCCCACCCACCCACAAAGTAAAAGGTAGGAAACGCAACAAAGAAAAAAGGCAATGGTAAATACCATTAATTTACTCCTTGGGGGGTTAAACTTAAGTGAAGTGAAAACAGCAAAGAAAATTTAGATTTAATTTAGTTGATTTATGCTATCATTTTAAGAGATGATATTTTGTAGATTTAGAATTCAAATCTTAATATCTACAAACCCTTTTCACTATCTCAAATTACAACCTCTTTTATAAGAAAATAAATAAGGGGAGCAGGAGGATTAAACATGCAATAGAAAATCGAATGCCAAATTTAACAATTAAGTATGGCTAGCTTCATTTTATTTAGAAACATGCAAAGAAAATAGTACTTAAGTGAGAAAAGAAAAAAAAAAAACAATGAAAGAAGTGTTATAAATAAACTAAAAAGAGAAAATAAAGAGAGATCAAGACAAAGGAGATACAAACTTCAAAGTCTAGTTCTTTAGGAACTAACTATGTCACCGAGACTTTTTTTTTCTATTACTTCTTCTTGGATAAAAACTCGTCTTTATATAGGACTGCAAGAATCATTAGAAATGAGAGAATACATTTCTCAATACAATGTACTATAATTATTATGTACATAATAATTAATCTAATTCATTCACCATATGCATTCATTCTAATCTAGTCATCCACCACATACATTAATCTATAACATGCATGTATAACACTTCCCCTTGGATGACTATTCACTATGAATATGCCTCGTTAAAACCTTGCTAAAAAAACCCAGTGGGAAAAAAACTTAGTGAAGGAAAAAGAGTACAATATTCATAGGAAACTTACTTCCCCTCAAAAATAAAACCAATTATTTAATTTTCTTAAGACGGCACATTCCAATGTTATGTACGTACTTATTAAATTGAAATTGGCAATGCCTTTGTGAATAGATCTGCTGGGTTGTCACTTGAGCGAATTTTGTAAATATCTACATCACCTTTCTTCAAGAGTTCATGTGTGTAAAAGAATTTTGGTGATATGTTAAGTTCTATCACCTTTTATGTAGCCACCTAGAATTTGTGTAATACATGCTGCATTATCCTCATGCAATATAGTTGGCTCGTCATTTTTCACATGCTCTTCTAATATGTTGAATCGTAATTCTTAAACACACGTATTCATGACTTGCTTCATGAATAACCAACATTTCTGAATGGTTTGATGAGGTAGCAGTGCTTGTTTGTTTAACAGACCGTCATGAGATAGCAGTTTCACCACATTTGAAGACATAATCTGTTTGTGATCGAGCTTTCAAGTTCATATTGATTTATGTGTGTATCAAGATTGGACAATTATGGTGTATTCAAACAAATTTCTTGTGCTTTAGATCCTTTACCATTTTCTTCCCTTAATGATGGGAAAACTGATTCATCAAATTGACAATCTAAAAATCTTGCTCTAAAAAGATCATTTGTTAAAGGTTCAAGATATCTAATGATAGATGGAGAGTCAAAACCAACATAAATTCCAATGATAGTGCAATAAGGACATATACAACACAACCACAAACTCTAAGATTGTGATGTGCAGATGGTCAGGTACGAACTAAAGATGTACATGTATTATAGCATGTCCCCAAGCAGATACAGGAAGTTTTGATCTCATAAGCATAGGTCTAGCAATCAATTGTAAACATTTAATGAAAGATTCTGCTAAACCATTTTGAGCATGAACATGTGCAATGGAATGTTCAACATTAATTCCAATAGACATGCAATAATCATAAAATGCTTTTGAAGCAAACTCACCTGCATTATCTAAATGAACTGTCTTAATAGAATGGTCAGAAAAACTTGATCTTAACTTTATAATTTGAGCAAGGAATTTAGCAAAAGTAATATTAAGAGTTGAAAGCAAACAAATAAGTGACCATCGTGAGGAAGCATCAATTAAAACCATGAAATATCAGAATGGTCCCCAAGATGGATGAATTGGACCACAAATATCTCCTTGTATTCTTTTGTAGAAAAGTGAAAGACTCAGAAGATAATTTAGATAGAGAATGTCTAACAATTAATTTACCTTGAGCACAAAAAGAACAAAAATAATCATCAGGCAAAAGGATTTTCTGATCCTTTAATGGGTGTCCATGTGTATGATACGTCGCATCATAGTTGAACCTGGATGGCCAAGACGATCATGCCAAAGTATAAAAGTTTTAGGATCTGAGCACTTCTGGTGCATAATATTTGATTCTATTTGATTCAACCATCCTTATTTTTGTGAATATAAGTCAGATGAGAAACTTGAAAGTTTCTCTAATATGAACTTCTGGTTTGAAACTGTAGAGGTAATATAAAGATATTCCAAATCTCCCTCATTTTTTTTTTCTCAACATGATACCCATTGCGACGTATATCTTTGAAACTTAGTAAGATTTCTTCGGGATCTACTAGAATATAACGCATCATCAATATATAATTTTGTTCCATTTGGAAACATAATGTGGACTATTCCAGAGCCATCAATTACATTTGTAGAACCAGATATTATATTAACATTAATTTCAGCTAATGTTAATTGCAATAAATATTTTCTATCACGAAGAATTGTGTGAGTTGTACCATTATCCACTAAACATATGTTATCATCCATGATATCAAGTAAAACTTACATATGATAACCTTTAAAATAACATAAACATAAATATATCTCATTAGTAGACATTTTTCATCCCCAATCAAATGACTAATTTTGCTATCAGGATTTTCGAAAAAATCAGAAACATCAAAATCAATATTTAGAGAAGATTCATTATCATAAGTAGGATCAACAAGTTCAAATAAATTTATTTCAGCATTTTTTTCTTCTTTTTTTTTACTGATGCTTTGTAAATATCAACTAAATGTTTTGGAGTCCAACATATTCGAGACCAATGACATTTATAATATTTAAAAAATGACCTTTTGTTCCACAACTATATCAAATATTGTCATTGTTTTGCACTTTATTACTCTTTTCCGAAAGTTTCTCATTTTTGACCCACTTCATTTAATTCCACTTAGCACCTTTGCTTTCAGAACTTAAATAATGACTATCACGGGTTCGATAAGTTTTTCTTCTGCGACCCTTTTTACCACCACGGCCTCGTCCACGACCTTGAGAAAATGCCACATTCACTTCAGGGAATGGTGTTGAGTCAGTAAGACGAGATTGATGATTTTTATCAAAAGCTCATTGTTTTATTCAGCCACAAGTAAATAAAAAATTAGCTCATAATATTTTGTGAATCTACGCACTCGGTATTGCTTCTGCAAAAGCATATTCGAGGCATGAAAAGTTGAATATGTTTTTTTTCAACATATCTTCATCAGTAATATTCTCTCAACATAATTTCAATTGAGAGCTAATCTTAAACAATACTGAATTATATTCACTTACGGTTTTGAAGTCTTGTAGCCGTAAGTGTATCTACTCATATCGAGCTTTTGAAAGAATCACCATTTTTTGGTGTTCATATCTATTCTTTAAGTTATTCCAAAGGCCTAATGAGTTTTTAATAGTAAGGTACTCAGTTTACAATTCTTCGTGTAAATGGTATCGAAGGAAAATCATTGCTTTTGTGCAATCCTGCAGGGATGCTTGATTTCCTTCTTCAATAACATTTTCAAGATTCATATCTTCAAGATGAATCTCAGCATCACGATAAATAATTTCTTCCAGAAATTTCAAGAGCAACGAATTCAAAATTCGTGAGATTTGTCATTGTAAAGATACTTGATATAATAAATAAAAGGTCCAAAGTCAGGGGGATATTAAGAATCTAAAAAATTACTCATCTCGCATATAACATATAATAGAACATGTAAAGATATATACTTTTGCAAATAAGAAGATATACTAGATTTCTAGGTAATACATGTTAGAGAAAGCAAAAATCTTACCTTGATATAATGAAAGGAAACTTGATGGACTTTACTACCGTTAGAGACTTGATTGTGCTGATAACATGTTATAAATAAAATAAAAGGAGTAAATAAAGAGAGATCAAGACAAAGGAGATATGAACTTTCAAAGTCTAGTTATTCAGGAACGAACTATGTCACCGAAATTTTTTTCTATTACTTCTTCTTGGATAAAAACCCTCCTTATATAGGACTCCAAGAATCATTAAGAAAGGGAGAATACATTTCTCAATATAATATACTATAATTATTATGTACATAATAATTAATCTAATTCATTCACCATATGCATTCATTCTAATCTAGTCATCCATCATATATATTAATCTATAACATGCATGTATAACAAGAAGATGAAAAAAAAACTTGTTTCTCTCTTGTGTTAATTGTATATTATGAAATAAGAAAAGAAAGAAATTTCTTGCCAAAAGACTTGAATTTTCATTGAAGCGTGTGTACTGTAGGTTTTTAGTGTGGAAACAGGAAAATATAAATTGTAGGTGAAATATGGAATGTTCCTTCAAGCTTCGCGACGGTCCATGAATATGATTGTAAAAGTTCTTTGTTTTCGGCTATATATAATAGTAAAACTTCATAGAAGTTAGGTGAGTCTAGACTTACTCATGGGTCGGGCAAGTTTGTTCGATCCAATTTGTATTGGATTGGATTTGAGCAAGATTTTTTTTTATCCGAGCCAGTCCGGCCCGGCCCGACCCAGAACAATATTTTTTTATTAAATAATATTATTTTATTTTATTTTAATTATAAAAATATAAAAAATATTTTAAAAAATATATTTTTTTTAATCTGATGAACAGTGAATTCGAGCTTACAAGGCCGGCCCGACCCAGGGCCGGGCCTAGACAAAGAATTTGAAAAAAAACTGGGCCGCGACCCGGCCCATGAGCAGGTCTAGGTTAGTCTTGCGCTTGCCGTTTAGGCTTAGCTAGAGGTGCTCATGGTCAAGCCGGGCTGCGGCCCGAAATTTTTTTAAATTATTTGTCCAAGTCCGGTCTTGGACGGGCTCGAATCACTATTCATTTATATTAAAAAAATTATTTTTTATTATTTTTATATATTTTATAATTAAATTTTAAAAAATATTATTATTTTATTATGTAAACAATAATCTAGGCCGGACCGACCCGAATTACAAATATTCCTGTCGGGCTAGTCTAGGCTTAGCTAGTTGTAATTAATAAAAATGTTTTGTATTTTTTTTTTGTCAAGTTATTAAATATATCAAAATTTTAAACACAAATATAATATATATAAAATAAACATATTGTATATAGTATTAATTATATTTAAACATATCATATCATATTTATTAATTTTTTTATTAAACGTATCGTTTTTATATCATATTTTAACATTATCAAGTTTAGGCTTAGCTTATTTCTAGCTTAAATTCTGGTCTTTGACTCAAGAGCTTTTGTCAATTATTCAACCAAAAATTATAATGGTTCATGAGCCCACGTCACTTCACCGCCAAAAATTATAAACTTGTTCAAGGATGTTATTTGTTCATGTCAAAAATCCGTTCAATATGCGAGAGAGTTTGAATAAAAATATTAAATTTAAAAAATAAGTTTTGACAAAAAAATAAGATTTAAAAGAATGAACTGGTCCTTAACTCCAATAATCAAAGTCCAAATCCGTTTTTAATTTATATAATATAATATATTTTATATATATATTACGTAATTTATATCATATAAAGAATAAATATATCATATAAAGAATAAATATATAATATTATAATATAAATATTTAAAAATATGTTAAGTTGTTCATATTTTAAAACTTAATAAAAAAAATTTAAATTATTAAAAATTAAATAAAAATAACATATTTATTTAATTATTTAAAAAAAAAAATATTGACAAATCTAAACGATTTTTGTTTTAAAATTTATTAGGATACGAGTTGAGGCGACCGAATTTTCATTTCATGTATGACAATCTTCGTGGAGAAAATGCAGAGACGGCTAATTGGCTTGATAGGATCCCCAAGGAGAAGTGGGCGCAGTCATATGATCAAGGAAGGCGTTATGGCCATATGACAACCAACCTAGCTGAATCTATCAATTCGGTGTTGAAGGGAACGCGTCATCTTCCCATTACTGCTTTAGTGCAATCAACATATTATAGGTTGGCTGCACTTTTTGTTAAGATGGGGAACAAGCAAATTGCCATGATGGAGGGAGGGCACACATATTGTGAAACAGTCACACAAGCTATGCAAGAAAATCGCAGGAAAGCTAACTCCCACATTGTTCGTAATTTTACGCGAACAAATCAATCTTTTCTGGTTGAAGAGTTAGTTGCCCCACAAGAGGGTGTTTCTGCAATGAAGTACAAAGTCAACCTCAGTGACATGTGGTGTGATTGTGGAAAGTTTCAAGCACAAAGGTTCCCTTGTTCACATGTAGTTGCTGCCTGTGCACATGTCCATGTAGATTGCATGCAATATGTGGACAAAGTCTATAGACTGGAAACTATATTGAATGTTTATAGACATGAGTTCGAAACTGTTGGAAATGAAGGTTACTGGCCTCAATATGATGGTCCAGAAGTGTGTCCCAATCAAGAAATGCGGAGAAATCCACATGGTCGGCCAAAATCAAGTCGTATTCGTAATGAAATGGACCTCAGGGAGAAAGGCCAACCAAAACGTTGTGGATTATGCAGAAACGAAGGTCATAACCGTCGAAATTGTCCGCATCGATTTGGCACATTGGGGGAGACTTCGCATCAACAATAAATGAATTACATGTTTTTCTCAACTTATCATGTACTTTGGATTATAAGGGAAAATGTAATGCAAGTTTTTTTGTTTGTTTTTTGTTTTTATCTAATACAAATCAATTAACAAAATTTAAAAAAATTTGTTCATAAATTTTAAATAATAAAATATACCTTACGAAATTTCTTTATTTTTAAAATTATAAAAAAATTATTTTAATTTAATTTATAAATTTTAAAATTAAAAAACAAAACTTACAAAATTTTAAAATTAAAACAAAACTTACAAATATAATTTTTGATATACAAATTTAAGAAGAAATATTATTTTGTTTTTTTAATTTTTATAAGAAACAAAAGTTTCCATATTTAAATTTAATAAGAAATTTAATTTAATTTATAACTTTTAAATTTAAAAAAAAAAATTTACAAATTAAAAAAAAATTAAAATTTGTTTATAAATTAAAAAAAAAATTACATGAAGGGAAATCGCCACCCCCCATGGCGATTTCCCTTCATCTTTTTTACAAATTTGGTTAAAAATACCAAGGGAAATCGCCATGGGGGGTGGCGATTTCCCTTGGTATTTTTATCAAAATTTGAAAAAAACACCAAGGGAAATCGCCACCCCCATGGCGATTTCCCTTGGTATTTTTAGCCAAAATCAATATTTTGATGCTGGGAAATCGCCATGGGGGGTGGCGATTTCCCAACTAATGTTAAAACTAACGTATTTTGAGAAATAATTTAAAAAGATCGGTATTTTGGAATTTTTTTTTTTTAACTATATTTATATAAAAAACCTCCGAAACACCTTTAGCGGTCTAGTCCCACCCCACCCTTCCAAGACTCCAACTACCTTCGTAGGTCAATCACTTTGGAAAAAAAAGCCAACTTTTCTGCTTTTTCTCGATTCTAATTTCTAATACAGTTTACAGGTTTCAGATCTGTACAAGGACAAGTCAACAATGGATTTATGATATCTAAGAAAAAAAATGTCAAAATAATCTACGATTTGAATAAGAAAAGGAGTGATTATTCAAAATTTGGCATAAAGGAGAAGTGAAATGGAAGGCCGTTTTCAAACTTTTGCAGCTAGCCTAGGAGATATCTACCAGCACCAGGGCAATAAAATACAACAAAACGAGAATATGTCGAGATTTTGACTGATATGGGCCATGACCGCGTCTGGAGTTGTTTCTTTCAACCACTATCCATTACGTGAAGAGGAAGTCAAATCCACCAAATTATATTATATTATCTAATTTGGTGAGCCACTTCCCTCCCCCTTCATTATTTCCATTGAATAAATAAATAAAAATAAAATATGCAAATTGATTTTCAAATTCTAAATTAATAATGGTCTCTTACCATTCAATTTTCACCCATTTTTTTTTTTTTAAATTGTGGAAGAAAACCTTCCATTACAAAGTACAAATTACAATCATTACAAGATTATGAAATTTTGACAGGGTCTTCTCTGACTTGTTTTGGTAACGTATCAAAGGAAATAAACGTTTTGTTATACTTCTATTAAAATCATTTTAACCATTACTTTTCACATTTTTCACAGCTACATTTTTACTCAGTCAAGGCTTTTTATGATTTACTGATTCAACTGTTCTGAAAGGGTAAACATTCATTTTTAATCTATATTATTTAAATTCGAAAATAAATATTAAATATAATTATATTTTTAATACGGATATATTTTTAAAAAAAAATTTATATATTTGAAAGATATATATTTTTATATTTAAATATATGATGAATATAAATATCAAACACGAATATTTAAAAAATTTGAATAAAATAATCTACAATCGAGTTGTAAAGCTCAATAGAATAGTAGTACTACTAATCATAAAAATATTCAAAACCCAAATCCCAGTTTTATAATGCTGAAAAGAAGATAAATTAAAAACTTAATGTAATCCTTTGACAAGGGTATTTTAGTTTTTTTAATCGTGGGAAGCCCGGGAAGGAACCGAAATGGAAAACGAGTAACTACTGTTTTGAAAGTGTCAGCGGCCTAGTTTACCAAATCCAAAAAGCACATGACAAAAAGATAATAATATTCCATTCCTCCAAATTAACCAAATCAAAACATTTATTCTGTTCTGATCTGATCTTCTCCACAATCCCAGCTCTTTCATGGCTGTCATGTTTCAGACACTGATTTTTCTCGACCTGTTGGTTGTGTTTTTCATTTCCGTCTTACCTTTGGCTTATTCTCAAGGTTCTCCTCAAAATATTGAAGTTTTCTACCCAATTGAAACTCCATCTCCATCTCCTGCCCCAGAACCAATTTCACCAAAACCTTCAAATTCTCCTCCAAGTCCAGAAAGACTACCAGATTCACAACCTCCAACATCATCATCATCGTCTTCAGCGAATGACGACAATAGTACTATTGCAAAGGCAGTAGCTGCAACAGCCGCAAGCACCATAGTTATTGCTGGGATATTCTTCTTTTTTATTAGAAGATATGTTCTTGCAAAGCGCAAAAGGGAGAGAGTTGGGGATAGTGCCCAAGGAGGTCAGCCGAGCCCGAGAGTGGCTCCAGATGAGTTTGCTAGAGTTAATGGCAATATAAAGGGGTTAATTGTAGATGAAAATGGTTTGGATGTGCTTTATTGGAGGCAGCTTCAAGACGGAGATAACAAAAATGGGTTTGGCAAAGAGGTTTTGCATAGTCCAAAGGATGAAGAAGAAGGAGGTGGAATGGTTCGAAAAGGAAGTCGAAGCAAGAAGGTAGAGCCTGTACAGGAAATTCCTCTACTTCGTGGGAAGTCTTCCACTTCCCAAGTTCCACCTCCTGAAGATGATGATGATTCAACTGAAAATATAGGTCCTCCCCCATCTCATGGGATTGTCTTAAAAGCTGTTGAGAAAAGGGAAGCACCGGTTCAATCAAAATTTTTGCCTCAATCCCCAATCCCACCACCTCCATTACCAATTCAAAGCAATAAAAGTCCAGTGACACCTCAGCCTCCGCCTCCACCAGCTCCACCAAATAGAACTCCTGCACCGCCACCTCCACCTCCACCAGTTTCAGCAAAAAGCCCTGCCCCACCACCTCCACCTCCTAATAAAGCGGGTGGTTCAGCTACGTCCTTGAAACCTCCTCCAGCAGCCAGAGATAAGTCTAGTAGGGGTAAACCAGGGGAGTCTTCTGGAGATGGTGCCACAGAAAACGGAAATAATCAGGTGAAATTGAAGCCATTGCACTGGGATAAAGTGAACAAGAAGAATGTTGATCATTCAATGGTGTGGGACAAAATCAATGGCGGGTCTTTTAAGTAAGTTCAATTTTACTATTTCTCAAATTATAAGCCAACTTTGTTCTTTTTTTCTGACCAAAAAAAGCAATGTTTTATTTTTACTGATTTTGGGGCTCTGTTTTTCAATTGATTCTTCAGGGTTGATGATGATCTTATGGAAGCTTTATTTGGATATGTTGCAACAAATAGGAAATCCCCTACTAGTGGTAGTAGTAGTAACTCAAAGAATACAAAGAGTAGTAACACTACTAGCTCATCATCACAAATCATGGTTCTTGATGCCCGAAAATCCCAGAATATAGCAATTGTGCTCAAATCTCTAGCTCTCTCTCGTAGGGAACTCCTTGATGCCCTAAATGAAGGCCAAGGGCTTGAGGCTGATACTGTTGAAAAGCTCATGAGAATTGCCCCCACAGAAGAAGAACAATCCCAAATCCTTGATTTTGATGGTGATCCAACAAGACTTGCTGATGCTGAATCCTTTTTGTTCCACATTTTAAAAGCTATTCCGTCAGCCTTCACACGTCTTAATGCCATGCAATTTAGATCAAACTATGACTTGGAAATTCTCCACATGAAGGAGTTTTTACAAACTCTAGAGTTAGGGTGCAAGGAGCTTCGCTCTCAAAGACTGTTTATGAAACTCCTAGAAGCAATACTCAAGGCTGGGAATCGCATGAATGCTGGAACTGCCCGAGGGAATGCTCAAGCTTTTAACCTTACTTCTCTACTTAAGCTCTCTGACGTTAAAAGCACTGACGGAAAGACTACTCTACTCCACTTTGTGGTAGAAGAAGTAGTCCGGTCCGAGGGAAAGAAATGTTTTATCAGCAGAAGTCATGGCCTGAGTCGCAGCAGCAGCCGAAGCAGCAATAGCAATAGCAATAGCAGCTCTGGCCCTTCAACATCAAAAGAGGACAAAGAGAAGGAATACGTAACGCTTGGATTACCAGTAGTAGGAGGCCTCAGTGCTGAGTTCACTAATGTGAAGAAAGCAGCCACAATAGATTTCAATACATTTTCTGGCACTTGCTCATCTCTTACTGCTCGTGTAGCAGAAATTAAACAGCTTGTATTGCAATGTATGGCTGATGGAAAAGGGGGATTTGTGCAAGAAATGAAAGGGTTTATTGATGATGCTGAAGAGGAACTGAAGGTTATAAGAGGGGAGCAAAAAAGAGTGATGGATCTTGTAAGAAGAACCACAGAGTATTATCAAGCAGGGGCTTCAAAGGATCCTTTCCAAGTTTTTGTTATAGTTAAAGACTTTCTAGGTATGGTTGACAAGGTCTGTGTAGAAATAGCTAGGAATCAACAAAGGAGGAAGTCATCAACTGCAAATTATGGATCACAAGAATCAAGAACCAAAATGAGGTTCCCAATATTGCCAGCAAATTTCATGACTGACAAGTCCAGGAGCAATTCTAGCGAATCGGATGCAGATTCATGAACATGAACAGATCTTCATCACAAAGGCAATGTACATAAACTTCATACAGAAGTTCTAGATTCGGAACAAGTATAGCAAAATGTTTTTTCAATTCTTCCATTTTTTTGTACTAAATTTTGATGAAGTGGTAAATATATTGGAGTCTGATTTTTCTGATTCAAACTTGTTCCATTGAGTAAGCACTGGGAAAAGCAGAGGAGTTTTGGACTTGAGTTCAAAAAACAAGAAAACTGATCTACATGATCAAACAGAAAGAATGGATCATGGCATTAACAAATTTTGTATTCAAGTGTGCAGCTAGAAAAGATCATGCATTAGTGAACCTAATATTAGATTATGTACACCTGTCAGGACATGCTTCATGATAGCTTTAAGCATTGAATTATAGGCAGATCATACAGCTGAATAATCATAAACATAAAATCTAATATCTGCACATACAAGCTATCTGTAGAGCGGAAGAGAACACTGCTTTTGATAGGGAAAATTCTACCATTAATCAAAGTTTCACGGTTTCAACCATCTCCTATGAATCCACTTGTCCAGTCAGAAATTAATGCCTTCTTCATAACTACCCAAAGGAGAAAGTTACACCATCTTATGAATAGGTATTTATTGTTAAATATCAAATATCAATTAAAAAGGGAAAAAGATCATGACTGAGTATCTCATTGCACATTGCTTATAAGTATAGCTTTGAGACTGTCACATTCTCTCTTGCAACCAGACACGCAATAACAGCCCTCACACTTCTTTGCTTGTAACTTGGGCTGTGTTACCCCTCGTACAAGAACAATCAGCAAGAAAGGCTAGCTAATGTCCACTATGACAAGTTGGCCTACTTAAGTAAGAAGAATGTTTCTTCCTTTAATGAAAAGACCAGGAAATGTATGTGAATCTAGCTTGTAGACATCTAATTTTGTACGGATCACTAAAACAAATATGTTTTTTTCCTAAATTGATGTTTCAGAATGCAAAAAGGTTTTTCTCATCCTGCAGTCCAAGACTTAGTCTAAGAAGGCAAGCATAAAAAGTCAAACTTGAAAAAAGTCAACCCAGAAAAAGTCAATCCCAAAAAGTCAACTACTAAAAAAGTCAACCCACTTTCAAAATCAACGTTTGAAATTCAATTGAAAAATGGTGAAAGAATTTTGATAATCTGAGGTCTACATATCATTTCATTTAAATTTGCCATGTTACTTAGGACATATCATTTCATTTAGAATATATTATGTCACATAGGTTATTCATTTCATTTAGAATATATTATATCACATAGGTCATTTCATTTCATGTAGAATATACTATGATACTTAGGATATTTCATTTCATCTAGAATATACTATGCCATTTAAATTATATCATATCATTTAGGTTATCTAGACTTTGCTATGTCATTTTATTTATGTCACACATGTTCATATTTATTTTTTTTTAAATGTTTTGAAAAAGATAATGATTTTCAATAAAAATAAAGATATTCCCGAGTTAAAATAATTCATAAGTTCTCTACCGGGTTTGCTGGAGAGAATGTCATCAATTATCATTAATAAAGGAATATCTTTTTTCCAAAAAACGAGAATGATTCGAAAAATTTTCCAAATAAATAAAAGTTTTTATATTTTGCCGATTTTGTCAGAGAATATAGGAAAATTTTGAATTAATAAATTCCGGATCATTTTCAATTAAAAATGGAATTATTTTTCTTTAAATTGGGAATTAACTTGAAATACTAAATTAAAAACCGACTTTTTACCGAAACTTGAAATAACACATGATTAATAAGGTACCGTTGTATACAGGCGATGTGGGGGTGCTAATCCTTCCCCGCACGTAACCGAGTCCCGAACCCGATTCTTAGATTTTCTCTGGTTTATAACGCAGACTTGAAATTGGTTTTAAAAATATTTTAATTAATTTTAAAATGTTTTACAAAATCGGTTTTAATAGGTGACCGATCACACCTAGCTAAAAAAGATTGGTGGCAACTCCATATCTTTTTCAAGATCATTTTCAAAACCTTATTTTTCAAGAGCAATTAAGTCGATTATGTCCACCCTTAAAACACAAAGTTATTTTGATATTATCACTTGCCCTTGCAGTCTTCTCAAACAGGACTCCTTAATTGTCAGAACCCAAAGCTTCAAGCAATAAGCCACATCTATTAAAATCCAAACCAAACTGCTCTAACTATAATAGCAAAATGAATCCAATGAGAATGTAAAAAGTTTAGGCAAGAATAAGACCACTCATCAAGAAGATCAGAAGTTAGAACTAACTATGACTTACTTGCAAAGAATTATTTTGTGATCAAAGCTTAAACAGCAATGCTACTAACCAACCACTTTAATTTTTTTTCATAATCATTTCATTTTTAGAGTAATTATCCCATATACTGCTAGTGAAATTTTAGACTCCACAAGCAGAGTTAATAGAGTGACACATATCTGTACGGTATAATAATAATAATAATAAAAAACTAATTAAAAAAAATAGATCATGTGGCAACTTCTTAACCCGCTTGTGGAGTTAAAAAATTTCCACTGTCAGTGTACCAAATAATTACTCTCATTTTTATCATATATTTTTTTGGGAGTTTGGTGCATGTCAAGTAGTATTATATGACATCATCTCATCATGAAGAATCACCAAGCTGTAAATCTCATCTCATGTCTAAATTTCAGTGGAGGAATGCCAAAGAAATACATTGCCATTTGTGTCACTTATCAGTTCCCACATTGGCTGTTAAATGCTAAATCTCCTGTGAAAAGATGGCGACTTCATACTTAATTTCTTTGTTTATTTCTACTAGTTTTTTTTTTCCCCGCATTGGGAGAAAAGGGTTTGAGTGTCACAACCATGGTAGTGTCATGATAGCTACAAGGTAACATAACAAAGATCTAAAAAAGGGCATTTGAATCTTGCCAACGGCCCAAAGCTAGACATTAAATAGTGGTCAGCAGTAGGCAGGAAATACTAGTAATTAAAGAAACAAAAAGGTTGGTAATGGTACACCATGGACTCGGTGTTGCTTGCTTACACCAAATCCGACGATTCCCTTGAGATGCTGCAGTTGCCACTTTCTATTACAGAAATGGTTTAAAGTCAACTCCTTAGAATATGAACACTTCAACTGAAATATCGTATCTGTCAGGCCTGAAACTCAAGCTGATGATATGTTTTGTCTGACTTGGTTTATGGTGGCTGGCACTGGCAGGATCTGACTTCAATAAGGCTGTTAAATTAGATGGACTTTTGGTCAAAAAAGAAATGAAGATCCGTGACTTCAGATTTAGATTGTTCAACAGACTGTTCTGGATGCTCGCACTGTTGATGCTTAGTTGAGAACCCAGGGCATAAATCCTATTCCTGGGTCGTTTTTGGAAATTGGAGCCTGAAACAAGCTCGAGTTAATCTCAGCTGTTAAGCAAGATTGCAAGTTTGATTGATTGCGCTTTTCTTAGCACTAGATCATATGTAAAAATCATAGAAACGATCTCAAACAATGAGAATTAGAGGTTGTTGCTGGAACTTGAAATTGATTCAATCTCAATTGTCAAGCAGGATTCGGTACATTACATATATAAGCATTCAGTGGTTTTTTCTGTTCACACTAAATTGCAATCACAGGATTCAATAAAACTCAGCTCCAATCTCTTTTTACATATATACTATTAGAAGGTTCATTGTGCATTTGAATAGCTACAATATACTTTTCTACTACTATATGGCAAGGAAAGGTTAGGGAAGTAAAGAGTTCATCAAGAGCGGAAAAGCCCCAACCTCTTCTATATCTCCTGCACCATTGTTGGAACGCACCAACTTGACGAGAAGATCGTGGCATTCAAATACACAGCATGTGACTCATCAACGGACAGATTCTAGATGGGGTTACCAATAAGCCAATAATATCATGGCATGGATCCTCAATGAAAAACATGCCTTCAAATATACCTTTCCTTGCCCAGTGATGTAGTTAGCCTCCAAAGCTGATGTATTTCTTATGTCTCTTTCTTTTCCAACTGTTTTTCATATTAAACATTCTTGATTTTTCCTCCTTAGTTGTAGATGATGCCTGGTTCATTGACCCAAAGAAGCCAGGTTACCGATGGATGTCACTCTTGCTACCTATCTGTGAAATTACAGACATGAAGCGATACATGTTAAGATTGAGGAAACCGGTTTTTGCAGGACTATTAAATAGTTGAGCTAAAAAAAATTCATAAATAAGATATTTAAATAATAATAATAATAAATAAAATGCTTAAAACAAAGCCAGTTTACCATGAAAATGGTAAAAAAAAATTCTGAACTATGATTTGATGGATTAAATTACTGAAGGATTATAACATGTAACATGATTATGATACATCTTTTAGACGGTTTCAGTACAACTTACAAAGATTTAAAATTTTCATGATGAGGTTAAGAGTGAGAGGTAATTGTATTCATTTTGTCTGACAATACACGTCATGGTGCACAACACCAGACATACACCAATCCTAAAACAGCAGAGCAATAAAACCACAAACATCACTACCTCTACCAGAACTGACTATAACTTTAAGTGTCACTAGTAGTTCCTCAACTGAAAAGTTAAGTATTCCATTGCAATCACAATTTTGTTATTTGGATCAGACCTGTACTTTTGTTAGTTTAATTGCAATGCTTAATGTCGAAAGGCTGAAGGGTAAGGCTTTAGTTTCAAGTCTTTTACGCATAGCCTGGAGTTCATACATCTATCAAGTCTGGAGAGAGAGGGAGAGAGAGGAAGAATAGGCTCTATATAATCATGCTAATGAGTCTACTTTTGAGGTGCTAGAGCACATTAAAGAGGTCGTTCGTTTCAGGCTGGCTGGTTTGCACCATAGCTGCTGATTTTCTTAATAGGAACTTATGTAATAATTGGGGTTTGAATGACTCCATATTAGCTTACAGTTGTTGTCTACTTGTTTGATGACAGTACACTTGTAGCAGTTCAACTGCTTTTCTTTGGATAAGGAAACAACTACAATCCAAAAACAAAATTGTGAAAATTTTGGCATCAACAAACTAATTGTTGACCAAAGTGAAAGGAAAATGTATGGTAGTTTATACATATGCCTAAGCAGGTGATGGAAAAGTATGCTTTAAGATGATTGGCATCGAAAGTTTCATGTTGGATCACAATCGAACTACGTGCAGTTGAAAATAAGGAAACAACAGCAGGAAATACCTTATCGAGAGGGCTTTTTGATGTTCTCTGTCCATGATAAAAACCAGGCAGGGGTGTAGCTTTAAAATTAAGGCTCTGCCTTAATTTTTTGATCTCTGCATCTCTGTTATCCTGTGTCAATCATATAGTGTTCATCAATGCCCATTGACTAAATTAGGTAATCATATGCCAGTAAGTATATTCTATAAGAATGATGACATTTTCTCTCTATTAAAATCTGACAACCAAAAATGCCCGTCAGATATCTCTATCTTATGTTATGCTATGTTTGATTCATTACGAAACTTTATGAGCATGTGCAGCCGTATCAAGTTGATGGAAAGGATGGGAAGACCTGTCCTCACCAAAGAAAATTAATGGTACCTTTGATTTTGTCTGGAGATGTTTTCTCCCTGCTTCCCTACCATTGGATTTTTCTTCCAGTTTCTTGGAGAACTGAAATAAAGGATATGGGATGCTGAGATTCTAACTAAAAACAAAACAATGTATATCAATGTCAAAAGAAATTGTGCATGTGTTACAAAAGGCAATAGCAAGGAGTCTTCATTGCATACCTCCTTTCTTCTCTCCGCTCTTTCATCGCTTTTCAAGCCAAAATAAGATGGATCAGCCTTAGCATTCTTTTTCTCCATACTACTAACTCTAGAAGACCTGTCACAAATCAATTAATGCAACAATGAAGAATTTTCAAGATGATGGATGCTTTAGGCACATGCATAACTTCTGCTTATAGGTATTGGAAGTGATATTTTAAGAATTATTCGCACTTCCTCTAAAAGCAGTGGAGAAACTGATAGTATGAATTTTAAATTAAGACAATTTCATGCAGGCCTGTCAATTTAAGGCCATAAAGAAGCTAATTGTGCTTGAAGTAAACGAGTTTTCTAACAAGAATGTTCATTTCAAGTGGTATTGTCTAATTGGTTAATATCAGTGATCCAACAACTAAAAACTTGTTAATTGTTCAATCCCCACTTCCTCCTCCTCCCCCCGCCCACCCACAACTCCTTTTTTGCCATTTGTGATTTCAGCCTCAAAAAGGAAAGATGCAGAAAAAAGAGGGAGGGAGAAACAAAAGGATTGACAGAAATGATAAAAAGCTTGGTAATAACATGATAATTACTACTTCAATTGGAAAAAAGGAAACACAAATAGAAGAAAACAACTGAGCACAACCCTCTTAACTTCTCAAATATGCACTTTTATATACATACCATTGAACAATAACTCTTTTTCAAACTCCCTTTAGTTATGAGCAAATACTTTTAAACTTTCAGCTATGATGATTTATTACCTTTAAATATGAGCTAATCCATTAAATATAACTAGAATAGCATTTGAGAAGTAAAGTTAAAAATGAAAATGACAATTAAATAGTAGGTTAGCCAACTCCTTTGTACCAAAAAAAAAAAATGATGACAATTAATTCTACCAGGTTTATGGCTAAGATACTATATGCCTGAGAACCTAGAACCGCTACATCCCACACAGGATATTTGAGTTCTCACATGCTCCATGATTGCTTTTTCATATTTTGACACTGTCATTACCCTATTAATATTAGTTTTAACAGAGGAAATAGTTTAAGCTTCAAAACTAGGTCTAATGTGAATGTGGATAGATGATAGCAAATACTGAGTTGTCCAAAAAAAAACTAGCAGATACCTATATATTGTCTGTATCCAACATCAAATCCATATCAGTACTCAACTAGCATGCAAATCCACTGATGCAAGCATGTATTGTATGCATTTGTCATCTGAAATCTTTAAACTCAGAAGCTTACCCTCCATTCTCCTTTTGTGGAGTCGTCAAAGTGGAAAACCTTGGTTCTCTCCCCTTTGCAGGCACCCGCAAGAAAAATTGAAACAAAAGTTCAATGAATGTGAATTTACATAGTAGAAATAGAGATGTCAGGTATACCTTATGGATTAAAAATTTATAATGATAACATAGTACCTGTTTTGCTGCTGGAGATGGTTCCTGACTGGAAGGTTTTAATTGGTTATAATTACTCTGAAATGACTTAAATGCTCGTTTGACAATGTCCTTATCTCCCATTTTCTCCATAAATAAAGATTTTCTTGTTGCAGCAAGGGAAGCTAGGCCGGAACTTGAGGGACCTAAACTAAGGGACATGTGCAAGGATCTAGGAGCCACTTTCTTGCTTTGTCCCACAGGAGGATTCTTGGTCTTCGGTAAAGAATAAGATAATGTACTTCCTGTTTTTGATTGAGTTCTTGATGCAGACGATGTAGTAGGAGTTAATGTTGGCTTTGATACTCTAGATATAGAAAATTGTGGTGTTTTAGTCACAGGGGAGGCAGGTTTCTTCTTTATCCTAGTATCATTTCTCTCCTTGTTCACTGCTGTAATCTAGACAATCAAAACGAGCGGAGAAAGCATCACTATGTCAGAATTTGAAGAGATACACAACAAGTTCACTTGAGTCAAGCTTTTCCAATATAACAAATCAGTTCAAAAACATGATGATGAAGATGAAGATGAAGATGAACTCACCTTATGAGATTTTGCCGAATGACCCAGTTTTAAAATTTTATCTTTGATCTTTGGAGTGGTTTCTGTGTCTTTTTCTGATCTCTGTGATAACTCCTTCACATCTTGAGACCCCTTGGAAAGAGTTTCCATTTCTTTTTTTACCCAAAAGGCTTCATCTGGAGCAGTTTCTTTCGGTTTGTTTAACTTAGGACTTTCCACTGTGCTACCTATTTCCAGTTTCTCTTCACTTTCTACTCTGCTATCTATTTTCTCTTTAAATCCCTCAACCGATGAGTTTTGACATTCTGTTGCAATTTCAGGCTCATCATAGTGGATGTCATTCATCTCACTTACCAAGTCAGTTTCTTGCTTATCTCCTTCATCAGAGCACTGGCCATTAGATTTACCAACCAGATCTCCACAGTTATGATAATCTGAGTTGAAGGAGTTACTTTCCATTGGCTTATCTTGAGCCAGTAGCTCAGCTTTTCTTGCAGCAATCTTCTTGTAATGTTCTTCAAAGTAAGCCTTTTTCTTAGCTACTGATCCGGGAGTTGCATATTTCTCAACCTCTTCCAAGTACTTATTTGGGGAGAAAGATGACCATTTCTCCCAAGAAAGTGAATCATTCTCAAATCTACCAAACGAGACTGACACTTCAAGAGCAGGATTTGAAGAAGCCATATCCACTATCTATTTACATGACATAAAAAACCAAAAATTGAAGCATATTTCTGAAGCAACAAACAGAATGACAACTCATAGCAACACCCAAAAACGAAAAAAGCAAGGAATTGAAGCAATTATGAAGTGCAAATTTAATCATCAATCAATCAATAACAAAACAAAATTGAATTAAATTAAATTAAATTAAATTCAAGAAACAATAATGGAAGGTGAATTAAAAAAAAAAAAAACAAACAAACAAACAAATGGGCCAAGTTTTTTTCCAGATCAAAAGGACAAAACTTGTGTACCTTAACTTCTTTATTTGAAGCATCTACTATTGATTCACCCATTAAATTCTCAAAACACCAAGAGACTGGAACTTGAATTACCACAAAGCTAACACATCAAGACACAAACTTTCAGCACACCATGGCCTGGCAGCTGGCATGGGCAGCCTCATTCATCCATATCCATTGGATCACACACTAAAAAGACCCAAAGAATAAGCAATTCAGAATAAAGACAAAAGAAGCCTCGAAAAATGAAACCAAATATGAGAAGTAAGAAGAAAAGAATAATGGAGGCATGTGCTGGTGTCTGTATAATTTAGTTTTTACACTTGCTACTATTATCAAAATCACCTTTTCATAATAAAATGACAATCTTTGTCTGTTTCTTGTACTTGTGGAAAGTCCCAAATAATAAACCCAATCAATCATCAAAGCATTAAAAAAATAAAAAAAAAAATAAAACCAGAGAAAAAAATGGGTAATCAAAAATGAAGATAATCCATATATATTAGTATTACATTTCCAAAGATGATTTAACTTTGGAACTTTTTAATAGCATACATGATTACTACTATTTCAAGTGGAAGAAAAAGTTGAAAAAATAGAAAAGAGTTGCTTTAAAGTACTAATATGAGTGGAGATATGACACTTTGGCTAAAAGGTTAGTTGGATGAATAATGAAAGATTAAACAGAAAAGAAAGCTGGGCACATTGAGTAAGGAAAGGGGAGATGTAAGAAAAGAAAGCTGGGCACATTATTAATGATGGTACTGCAAACCAATGAATAAATTTTCAGTCAAAATCTCAGAGAAAGAGTGATGAGAAGAGGGTTGAAAAATGAAACAGTAGATGGGTAAGGCAGGGTCCACATTGGAAAGTAGTGAAGTAAAAGACTATAAAGAGAGAAGGGAGAAGGGGAGTGCTTGTGAGAGACCAACAAGTTGACAGGGTTGCTTTGCTGAATTAAATATCACAAGTCTGCCTTAAGGACAGTTGTGGTTGTGGAATGTGGACCCTTTGATTCATTTTGTTGAACTAAAACGATGTGTGCCATCATTGCCTTGACATTTGACAAAGAATGGAACAAAAAAAGTTAATATCATATTTGGTATATAAATTATTTAATTTGATACCTATATTTTACAAATATGCAATGTGATATTTGTAATATCATTTTGGGTGAGCACTAGCATGAGAACTTCTAAAATGAGAATCATGAGAACCAAAACGTTTGTAACCGTTAGATCAACTTGAATGTATTTTAGCCGTTGATGAATTCCATGTCATAACTTTGTAGAAACCGGTAACTTGTTATATCTGTAGAGAGGAAGCAAAGCAAAGCAGTCGGCTGTTTCCCCTAGAAAATCAAAGCCTCTGACCTCGACTGTCACCCTGTTTCCCCTAGAAATTCAGTTTCTATTTTGAAGCAAATATAGGAAAGTGTGATAGATTGTTTTGAAATCTATCCCTAAAGAAATTGGTGTTCTGATGGAGAGGAAGAAAAATAGTAAAAAGAACAAAAAAAAGAAACAAAAGCAATCGGGAAGGAGAAATAGGAAGAAAGAAAGGGAAAGCAGAAGGGGGAAAAGAAGAAAATTGTGCCAAGAAACAAAGGGAAAGGAGAAGAAGGAACAAAGATCATTGTGCCAGGAAAGGTAAAATCGAAAATTTCTATTTTTTTTATTCGTTGGAATATTGTGCTACCGTCGAGTGATGAAGAACCCTAGGATTAAATGTAGAGTTTTGATTTATCTTTTTAGTTTTTGCATTATCGACATTATGGTTTTGTTTCTTGTGATTTTATTGTTTCATGTAGGCTGTAGTTAGTTGTGCCTATAATATGTTTGTTAAAATGCCTATTAGAAACTTTTTGGTAAGTTGTTTTTCTCTGAAGTCATATATGAGTGCCATTAATTCTGTTGTTGAGGTCAGCCTTTGTGAAATGTAAGAGTAAGATTTACATTTAAGATTAGTTTATTGTAAATTTGAATTGAAAATATGAACTATGCCACCAAGTTTCATGTTTAGAGAGGCATGTGGTGACTGGAAAAACTGATTTCAAAGGAAAAAAATATAATAGTATAATATATAACTCGGTTCATGACAAACCAATTATGAATTACAGAAACCATTGACTTATCAACAGACAGCATATTTGATGACATAAATAAAGCTGTTCAATATGAATTACAGAAACAATCGTCACCTGTATTAATCTAGGTAGAAATACATCAATGGGTCTTTAGGATAAACAAGGTATATCTGAATCAAGCTCTTGTGGTATGTCTTCACAGATCTATGTTGACAAGATCACAAATAAGCCATATAGCAATTAGTAATTTCCACTTCTACAAAGGATGAAATGCACCCCCCCTGTCACATATGAAATTCTTCATAGATGAATATTGTTAATGGACATGTGGAAAATATCAAGCAAACCTAAACTTTCAAAAACTTGCTTCTGAAAGGAAATTCAGTAAACATGGGTACCCATTTAATTCGAGAGAGAGAGAAATTAAATTCATGTATTGCATCTAAAAGATCCATCCAATCTGGGAAGTTGTGTAATTAATCATTTTAGAGGACAAACTGCAAATTTCTGGCAACAAGCTTAAGCATTGGCTTCAAAGATACTTTTCCTTAGTTAATTAGACCATTTTAGTTAAAAGAACGAGGAATATTGTCATTTTCATGAAAAATCCAAATATCCACTAAAATACTAATCTCCACAGAATGTAATCAAAATCTTATTCCTCCCTGCACCGGTATCCACTATTCCCACTAGTTTTACGATCAAGGCTTACAAGGAAACATGTTGGGAGTTTCTTTCATAGTTAGTTTAACTGTTAACAATTAATTAACACCTACTTGAGGTGGAAAATTGTAATTGAATTTCATATACATAAATTGGAGGAGTCTATTTATTTTCTTATTTACCAATACATGCTCATATATTAACTACTCCTAGATTAAGTAACAATTGGTTTATTCAAGGTCATCTTCATTTCAGAAAAAATTTGTGCCTGTAACTTGCTGCATTTTCTATAAGGAATGTTAAACATGTTATTCTCAGTCATATTTGGTGCAAATGAATAATTTGTTGCTTGAGCAGGATTTGTTGAAGGCAATTGCTGACAATTACTGTATAATCATTGAATATCTAATTGAGCCTAGCTTCCTTGCAATGCTGAAATGGAAAACCAGTCATTTTTGTAGATATCATGTAAATTTACTTCTAGGAACCAAATCCATGAATGCTTCATTCATATCAGTGTTAACACTGTGGAATGCATTGCATTTGTAGGGACAGGGAAGATTTGGTCGTATGAAAATAGTCTTAGTGGGTAATTATCACCTTTATGTATTTGATTTTCCTTCCAAAATTGAGGGTTTTGGGATGATTGTATTTCTATATATGAAGAACAAATTTGGAACCCTTGCAAAACTGACTTCGCATTTGTGTGTTTTGGATTAGTATTAATAATCAGAATTGTTTATGTAATTAACAATATTTCACCTATAGGCTCTCTTGAATTAATATATGAGTTTATGTAATTAACAATATTTAAACTAAATTTGCATTTAGTTTAACTGTTACTTTAACTGTTTAACTGTTACATTAACTGTTAGTTGAACTAAATAAGCGAAAATCTGCTACTTTAACTGTTTCTTGCTGCTCTTCTCTTGCCCCCTTGACTACCACAATCAATTTAAAATGTAGTGATTAAGTTTTCTTTTGAGCAGCTACTTACAGTAATTAGACAAATGGATGACAACTTGGAAGAAAGTGGGAAAAGATTCATTATGGATTTGAATGTTGAAGCTCCTTCGATGACATATTCAATAGAGACAGAATCATCAAATCATCTTTCAAACGAAATAGAGAACTTAACTTCTGGAAAGAACAGTTGTTGGGCTGATGATTTTTTTAATCAGAGAGATCCATTTCAATTAACTGCAAGAGATTTAGAAGGTATGGAGTTTAATTCTCTGGAGGATGTAGAGTTATTTTACATGACCTATGCTCATAATATAGGATTCGGTGTTCGAATCGGAGGTTCAAAGAAAGACCAACATAAGAATTTGGTGGGAAAGAATTTACTCTACAATAAAGAAGGAGTTCGGGAGGAGAAATGGTTGAAGAATGAAAATAGGATCCGGGATCCTAGACCTATTACCAGAACAGGATGTAAGGCGAAGATGCGTGTGATGCTTAATAAGAGTACGCAGAGATGGGTAGTCTCTGTATTTGATAAAGAACACAACCATGAATTGGTTAAATCCTCACAGAAGTCTCTGATTAAATCGAATCGGGTTGTTTCAAGGGGTGCAAAGAAGGAAGCGATGGCAATGAAACGAGCTGGAATCCGACCATGTCAAATAATGTCATACTTCGCTGACCAAGCAGGGGGCTTCGACAAATTAGGGTTCACAAGGAAAGATCTTGCAAATAAGTTACATGCAGAGTCGATGAAGTCTATTGCAGGTGGTGATGCAAAAGCTGCATTAGTATATTTTGAGGCCAAAGCAACTTCAGATCCTGGTTTGTACATGAAATATACTGTGGATGATGAGAACCGTCTTGAGAATATATTTTGGGCAGACTCAATTAGCCGATCGGATTATGCATACTTTGGAGACGTCATTGCATTTGATACAACATACAAGAAGAATGGGTATGATCTCCCTCTACTGGTATTTATAGGAATTAATAATCACCACCAAACAATCATTTTTGCATTTGCAATTCTATCCAATGAGAGGCATGAGACTTTTGTTTGGGTTTTGAATGAGTTCTTATGTTGCATGAGCCAGAAAAAACCTATTTCAGTTGTTACTGATGGGGACAAGGCAATGCATAATGCTTTGAAAATTGTTCTCCCTGAAGCTAACCATAGGCTTTGCGTATGGCATATTCAGAGGAATGCTACCTCAAATCTCTACAACATTGAAATTGCACAGGGATTTAAACAATGCATGAATTCTTGGTGGAGCGAAGATGAGTTTTATTGTGCATGGAACAATCTGGTTCAAACATTTAGTCTGGAAGAGAATGCTTGGATCAAAGAGAAATATAATACAAGGTGTATGTGGGCTCAAGCGTTTCTCACAGGTAAGTTCTTTGGAGGTATGAAAACAACATCTCGTTGTGAAGGATGCAACTCATATCTGAAGAGATATATAAAGAGAAATGGTACCTTACTTGAATTCCTACATTCAATCGAGAATGCAATTTCAAATATGCGTAGATTGGAGCTAGAGGCAGACTTTTATTCGAGGCAAGGTGAACCTGTTCTTTTGAGCAACATGCAGCCACTAGAAAAACATGCTGGAGAAGTTTTTACCCGTAATTCATTCAAAAGGTTTAGGAAAGAGCTTAGGCGTCAGGATGTTTACATAAGGAAAGGAGATATACTATGGACGGATGACCACACAAGAGTATATACTCTGACACGGTATTTGCGGCCTTCCAAGGAGACAAAAGTCACTTACAATGAATTAAATGAAACCATCAAGTGTTCTTGTCTTATGTTTGAAACTGAAGGCATTCCTTGTAGGCATACAATTTAGTATATCAAGTATATATTAATGAAACAAGGAATGATCAATTTGGTTATTATAAGTCAAACTATGAATCTAATCATATTTAGTATATCAAGTATATATTAAATTTGGTTATTACAAGTCTAATTATGAATCTAATCATATTTAGTATTACAAGTATATATTAAATTTGGTTATTTTAAGTCTAATTATGAATCTAATCATATTTAGTATATAAAGTATATATTAAATTTGGTTATTATAAGTCTAATTATGAATGTAATCATATTTAGTATTACAAGTATATATTAAATTTGGTTATTATAAGTCAAATTATGAATGTAATCATATTTAGTATATCAAGTATATATTAAATTTGGTTATTATAAGTCTAATTATGAATGTAATCATATTTAGTATTACAAGTATATATTAAATTTGGTTATTATAAGTCCAATTATGAATGTAATCATATTTAGTATATCAAGTATATATTAAATTTGGTTATTATAAGTCTAATTATGAATGTAATCATATTTAGTATTACAAGTATATATTAAATTTGGTTATTATAAGTCAAATTATGAATGTAATCATATTTAGTATATCAAGTATATATTAAATTTGGTTATTATAAGTCTAATTATGAATGTAATCATATTCAGTATTACAAGTATATATTAAATTTGGTTATTATAAGTCCAATTATGAATGTAATCATATTCAGTATATCAAGTATATATTAAATTTGGTTATTATAAGTCCAATTATGAATGTAATCATATTTAGTATTACAAGTATATATTAAATTTGGTTATTATAAGTCTAATTATGAATGTAATCATATTTAGTATTACAAGTATATATTAAATTTGGTTATTATAAGTCAAATTATGAATGTAATCATATTTAGTATATCAAGTATATATTAAATTTGGTTATTACAAGTCTAATTATGAATGTAATCATATTTAGTATATATAATCTAATTACCTAATATTAATTACCTAACTTTACCACTGCAATAATTAGTTTGGGCATTCGCATTACTAATCTAATCACTTTTTACTTTTGTTTTTCATTTTTCCCTATTTAAGTTCAAATTTTTTATTAAAAGAATATTTTAACCTGATTTTTCCCTATTATAGATTTTAAATAAAAATTTTAAAAAGAAGGTGATTAACTGATTATAACATAGCAACTTAGTTTTTAGCATTGAAAAAAAAAAAAACATGAATGTGACATAATCAAATCATTTATAGAATTCAATAGTCTATGACTTATATTTTAAAATTAGGATTTGTAATTTATTTATATGTATCGTGTTTTATATTTTTTATTAGTCATGTGAATATAAATATAATACAAATGATTAAATATATTAACATTTTAAATATAAATACGATATGTATATTAAACGGATCATTTCATGTGTTATTATATCAGGTTTGAGCAAATTAAACTTGGACCCGATTGATATTTTAACGTGCTAATTAGGAACATATTTTTTCTCTCTCTTTTTGGTATTTTTTTTTTGTTTCTCTTCAACGTCTTTCTATCATGTATCTAAAATTATTTTTTACTTATAAACATTAATATTTTTGTATTTAGACACATAACAAAAAAACGTTGAAAGGGCATTAAAAGAAAGAAGAGAAAATCTATTCTAACTAGGTCTAACTCAACTTAATTTATGAACCCCTCTACAAAACATAAGGATTAGACCATTTTCTGGTTGTCTATGTGGACAACAAATAATCTCTAATAAAGAAATACAGGAACTAGAAGCTTAACGGATTAATTATCCTATACATAATATTCCACGTCATTCTTTATAGATTTTACCCCAAGAATTTTATAACCCCAAATGATCACTAGGAAACTGTTTTTGGATTCACCACCTAGGCACTGTAAGATGTCTAAAAGGGTTTGGTCCAGACATAATTGAACTTGGCTTTGCCATTGAAATCCAAATTGGATTCAACCAGAATATTTCTCAAACAAAATGGCATGTTATACATGGGATAGAGCTCCAAGCATAGTGAAGCCATTCATGGTATTGTTGAAAACAAGGATTTTTGGTGGACTAGTTAGAACCACTATTTAAATACCCAGACCTCATCCTCACCAAATGGTTCAGAGAAAACTGCTTAAAAGACTATAAGATGAAACTGACCAACTAGTGTTCCAGCTCACCCTTATACAGGCTTGAGGTTAAAGTCATGAATACAAGAATATCATGGTAATAGCAAGTAGCAACAATCATGAATAATTCTGGCACAAAAAAAGCTTCAAAGTAGCATGCCCATCATAAACATGATTGTGTATATGCCGCAATCATATCTGAGGTTGAGAGAAAACAAAATATCAGTGTACTTTATCCCAAATTTCCTAAACCAAAGTATGATTCGAAACTTACGTGTTTTGTTGTTTCGGAACACTATTAGGTATAATCACAGGCCATGTGGTTATGTTCCCAAATTGTCGATCACTTGTTTTGAAATAAGGATTTCTAAACATCTCTTCACAGAATTGAATCTGCAAAGTGAAACAAAAACAAAACAAATATGTTAAGCACTTCATAGAATAGCATCTAATAATACAGAACCCCACTATAATTCCTCACCACTAATGCTGTTTGAAGTCGTCTTGAGGGATTATCTTCAAAAAGGGGTAAACTATCAAAAATAAGCACCTCAGTCTTTGTGAAGTCAATAACAACCAAATACCAGTGAGCATTGGAGTCATTCATTGGTATGAAAATCTATTAGTTAAAACACATTAACTACATGTCAAATAAGGATAAAGGAAAAAATAACCAAATGGCTCAATAACCAATCACTGAATTTGATATAAACAGACAAATACCTGTTCACAATAGTCAAGAGTGCTCATGTATTTCTCACCATTTTGATATAAGTGAATGAAACGACCTACCTCTGCACCTCCGCAAAGAATGAATTGCTGTAAACATAATACCACCGACACGTTAATAAGTCTTCGTAAAAACATATATTAAACTTGATTAGCATATATATACTCACATGGAAGTGTGTTGGCAAATACCATCGACGCATTGATGGAATTTCTTCTTTTGCTTCTTCTGAACACATCTTCACCACTAGATCAATGATCTATTAAAAACACAGGCAATCCAAGAACATTAACGAATACAAGTTAATTTAACGATCGAAATGTTAAAAGTAATACAAGATGACAATACCGTAGAGTTAAGCCATTTTCCAGGCAGCAAACACAGGCAATCCAAGAACATTAACGAATACAAGTTAATTTAACGATCGAAATGTTAAAAGTAATACAAGATGACAATACCGTAGAGTTAAGCCATTTTCCAGGCAGCAAACAATCGAATTCATCCCTTGTCCCAGATATGCCAGCGAAATCAACAATAATCTCATTTTCACTGCCATACACATGAATAAAAAAGTTTCAATTTCAAACCCGAAGTAAAAAGTAGTGCTTAAACCCGAAGTAAGAAAGAAAGAAAAAAGTAAACATTACATTTGACCAATTAAAGGGTCAATTAGTAGGAAATCCATGATTGAATTTTCAAACTTTGCCCTGCTTGACAACGACGTAAGCTGATCTTGTTTTATCCAAGTTTGTGCTTTCGTTTCAATTCCTTTATGGTACTGCAAACCAATAATGTACGAGGTTAAACTGACATAACCCTCAAAATCAATCAACGTAAGCAAATATGCAATGCATGTATATATTCCAAAAAATAATGTTCAAAAAATAATGTTAGGCACTATACCTTCTTTTGTTGGTTGTTCCCTCTTAGCAAGGCAATAGTTGGACTGATTTTGCATTGCAAGGCAGGTGAGTATTGATTTATTGTGTCTGTTTCGACATTAACATGTGACAGCATTATAGTATTCTTTGAATTTGCTGTCTTCTTGTTACCTCCCTTCATGGCTATGACTGAATCTTTGAATTCAACTTTAGTTGTCACTTTGGACCTTCCAATTTCTCCCGAACTTAATACTCGATATCTTCTGTCAAGTGAACTTCTCACCCCTAAAAACTTACTTCTATGATGTGCAAATCTTGCAGTTCGCTTAATTGGCCTGATAGATCTACTGTAATCGAATAATTCATCAAAACTTGATTCTTTACCTTCTTGACTAGCTTTATCAAGGCCCTTTATTGACTTTTTTTTATCCTCCAAACCGAAGGAAGATGTTTCAGACAAGTCATCAAAACTTGAATTTGCTAGAGTTAACATATCAAGCACCTTATCCCCTCCTAAGGTAGTATTGATACAATGTTTTACATCCAATTTCTTCCCTCCTTTAACATCATCAACATTTCCCTTAAATTTCGACAAGTCATACTTGACAATTCTATCTTCACAATTTTCCATATAACTATCAACTTCTTGTAAATCATCATTACCAAAGTCTCCTATTTCTGAAATGATTTCATATTGGACTCCACGATTCACAAAAAATTTACCTACTTGAAACTTTTTCTTCTTTGCATCCACTCCATGTTCTCGTGACTCGAACATATCATTAACCATATGCGAAAATATATCTATTTTTTCATTGATGCTTCTAATATTAAGCTCCACGGTTTGTATTAGAGGTATCAATTTATCCTATATAATTAAAAAAGACATTCAAATACTAAAATCAAGTACATCATTAATTTCGGTCTACATTTCATCAAATCACATTCATACCTGGACCATTTCGCAACATAGACAGCAAGTGTTCTTTCCTTCACTGAAACAAACAAAGCATTTTTTAGTTAATAACTATGCAAGCAATTATATTTCCACTCACCTATAAAAGACCCTAAAAATAATTATGCAATATGGTATTCAATTCCTTACTATGAATTAGTGTACGGGGGCTTTGAAGGTTTCACAACTTCTACCTCTGCTTTCGATGTAGTTCCTTTCTTCCGTTTCTCACACATCTCAGACTTTAGCCTCGAGATTGTATTGTGCATAAATCACCTTTTGCAGAAAAGCAAAAGATCGTACAAGTCAGAGATGCACAAACTAGTATTTGTGAGAGTGGCACTTTTTTAAAATCCATTTCAAAGTAGTATATGCTGCTGGATAAACTAGTATTTGTGACCGTAGCCTATTGGCTTGATCCATGATTCATGTGCCACATCAGTTTTAGTTAAATAATGAGCAGTTTGTCACTCATGATTGACATAATTTGTAATCTTCTAAGTGGTTAATGATAGATTATGGCTTAATTTTATGTCATTGAAAAGTGACTAATCTTACATAAAAAATAGTACATGACCCAAAATGCAAAAAAATAAAAAGTTTAAGGCATGCAGTGTGACAACCATCCTAGCAAACTTTAATTAGGACACAAGATTATGTGACTTTTGTTGTCGTGTAGGAAGCATATCTTTTGCTTTTCCTTTCAATCTGCTAAATCTGATTTGTCACTGATTACAATTCTCTGTCAAGTTTCAATTGCTTATTAGTTTTGAATTGAGATTTGACTTTGAGTGTTAAGATTTCCATTCCCTAGTTTCTCGCTGTTCCTTAAAATTTCTTTGTGATGCAAAAGACTCTGAAAGCATTTCTCCATTTCCATCTATCCTGCTTGGTGTCCAAACTTACGTATAAAAGGTTTGACTTTTTCCTATAAGTTCAAATATTTGAGAGAATTTTGTAAACCAAACTATCTATATAAGACGGTGTCAGAGTAAAGGTCTAGTGTTCTTTTGAACCTCAGCCCCTTTCCTTTGATCCTTAACCCTGTCTTGGCTATTAGGCTTTATGTGCAACATCCTTTAATCTGTAATCAACTTGCAAAACTCTTCTTCATTGGAGTCTACGTGCAAAATTTTTTAGTTGGCATGCATCTTAGGGGCGTATTAGATAAATTTAAAACTAGGGTGCTTTCCTATCAAATTAAACTTCGGGATATTTCGACTATCTTTTTAACACTTGGATCCTGCGGGAGACAGTTCGATCAGTTTCCACAAACTTTTGGATAACTGCAACAAGATACTGAAATTACTAACAATATCTCTGGTCCTCAACTCTTCCTAACTCTCTATTCCTATATTGGTTTTTACTACATTCTCATTCCACACTGTTTTAAAGAGACAAAATTAGAACACTTGAAAGGACTCAAAAGCTTCTCTATATAACCCAAATTTGGCGTTAAGCTCCCTTTTGTTCTCATCCACCTATAGTATATCATCAACAAGTGAAATAGCATATAGCAAGGTACAATATCCTACATATGCCTGCCAAGTTCATACATTACTACAGTAAAAAGGTAAAGAGCACGAAGCTGACTTTGGGTGTTGGTTTATTACTATTGGAAAATGCTCTACCATCTGTCCATGAGTCAGACACAAGTAGCTACTCCAGTATAAATGTCCTTTATAGCCTAGATATAATAAATAAAACCTCTTTTCTCCTTTAAATCACCTTCAAAGAATTTCTTTAAGGATTTTCCCATAAGTTTTCTTCAAATTCCTTGAGCCATGATCAAATTTCAATACTCTCTCCATATCTAGGAGTAACAGACTACATGGGTGTAGCTGCTTCCTGTTATTTTCTCACCTCAAAGCCAGAACGAATGTAGTCAGGTTGTTTGTTTTACACTTGCACCTTATTATGAATTAGTGACATCACAAGGAATAGCTGCTTCCTATTCCTCTCCCTTTTCCTTAAAATTTCTATCTATTATCTACTTTTTCAGTATCTCTTTCCCTTGTTTTACATTAAAAAAAAAATACAGCACAGAAGTAAGGAAGAAACAATTGCAGACACTCCGTTTTGCAGATTAGAAACGTATGCTTGGAGTAAACAATTATTATAAACTCAAAAAACAAAGGAACACAGACATTAGAGCAGAATCAAGTTTGCATACAAAACTAAAGGAACAGGCAAAAGTGAGGAACCAAGCATTGGTATATTAACTCATAATATCTAATAATCTTTGTAAAGTGAAAAATACAGGTTTTTTCCGGCCTTAAAGCCAATTACTATGAAAGTATCCATAACCCGTTTGCTGATATTGTGATGACAGAATCTATATCAAAACTGCTCAAGACTGTTACACAGCCAGTCCTTGATAATGAATGAGATGCAACATTAAACTCTCTATTTACAGTTTCGTCCATCATCAAGAAGGCTCAAACTAACTTCATTACTACAACATGCACTATTTTCAAAACAAAATGCAGCAATACCAACAACACAATCTCCTTTCAAAACCAACCACAACTGTGATGCAATTGGATTCTGTCTCTAGCAAATATATCAGCTGAAATAATATCTTAATAATACTTGTTAGCAAAATTTATAATATATATGCTGCTGAGTTTTGCTGACTCAAAAGAACATCAACTTGGTCCCCCTCAGCAAACAAATTAGACTTTATTTAGATGAGAACATGATTACATTTATCTCTTTGTCTATCTCTCCCTCTCCCTGATCAGTTTGATCGATGTAGAAACTTATGTGAGTTTCCATGGCAGAGGCCAGAGAGAAAGAGAATACAATTTGCATCGGGAAGTAGAGAGAGGGGGGTTTGGGGAGCAAGAAATACCAATATAATATAAGTGTGTTTTTTGACTATCACTAAAAGGTTGATTACTCGATTGGTCTAATAAAGAAGAGGTAATGGGAAACATTGAGATCTTAACATATGAAAAAGTTTGACAAAGGCTGACCTCAACAACAGAATTAATGGCACTCATATCTGACTTCAGAGAAAAACAACTTACCAAAAAGTTTCTAATAGGCATTTTAACAAACATATTATAGGCACAACCATTAAGTTTCTAATAGGCATGAAACAGTAAAGTAACCAGAAACAAAACCATTGTTTCTGAAGATAGAATTAACAAAACCATTGTTTCTAAAGTAACCAGAAACAAAACAATGCAAAAAACAGTTCAAGCAAAAAACCAATTTTGCAGGTAAATCCTAGGGTTCTTCTACCACAATATAAACCCCAATCCTAGGGTTCTTCCGACTTTAACAGTATATAAACCCCAATCTAACAACAAAAATTTGATGCGGTTCTGAAGATAGAATTAACGGTGAATATACAACTCAAATAAAAAATAAAATTGAAAATTTGGATTTTACCACTTCTACCACCACAATGCTCTTTTTTCCTCTTTTTCCTTTGAGTGTTCTTCCTTCGTGAGAAAATTTCTGATGCAGATGCACTTCTGAGAAAATTTCTTCTCAATTGACAATAACTTGCATCCATTCGGAACTTTTCTGCTCACTTTTTCGATACTTTTCTACTCTTGCATCAAAATAGAAACACCCTCAGACAAACCCTCGCAGAGACCTCTATTTACCTGCAACATTTGTTTTCCCCAATACTTACCTGCTAACCTAAGTTGCCGGTATCTCATATTGGATGACATGGAACCACCAACGGCTGAAACATCACCAATTTAATCTAACACCTAAAAACGTTTTGGTTCTCATGGTTCTCATTTTAGAAGTTCTCATCCTAGTGCTCACCATCATTTTGTCAATTAATGTAATCTATTTTTTTAACACTATTAACTCTCAACGATAATAACGTAAATAATTTGTTTATGTTGTACTGATTTTTTTTGTAAATATAAAAATTAAAAAATAATTTTTATTTTAATAAAAATAATTTTTTTTTCTCCCTCTCTCCTTCTTTCTCTGGACTTCGTTCTCTCTTCCTCTCATTTGGTTGAATCTGGCCAAGCCCAAATCAAATCCAACCATACGTGGTCAGACGCAGTCTGGGTAGTCGAAATGATATTACAAGGTCGGATTGGTCTAAAATAGGTCGGATCAACCAGATTCAGCCCAACCTGTTTCAGACTGATTTGGGTCACCTTTTAGGCCATTTTCAGCCTACCTAATTCGAACCGGCCACCTAGGTGGCTGTAGCCTAGGCTTTGGCTGAGTTCGGCCAATTAAGAAGGGGAGAGAATGAGGACGCGAAAGAGAGAGAAAAAAAAAAAAGTAGGGAAAGAAAAAATGAATTTTTTTATAAATTTTTAAAAAATAAAAAGCTATTTTTATTTTTCAAATATTATTTTTTAGATTTTTATTTTTTTGAAAATATTCTATTTTTTATTTTCAAAAAATAATGTTTTTATGCCATGTGGCTTTTTTAAAATTTATATTGCTTATATTTTTAAAAAATTATGCCATGTATCATATTTTTATTGATCAATTTCAGGTCAATGTTGAGAGTTAACTGTGTTAGGAGAACGAATTGGTAGACTGAATGATACTATACACATCACATTACATTTTTTTTAAATACAGATATCACATTAAGTAATTTATTATAGTTCAGAGTCAAATATAATATTAACCCAAATCAAAGCAATGGTTCCAATCTGTCATTTGATTTTGCTATGCTATTTTCATCACAAAAATCATTTCAAAAAAAATCCTTTTGTTTCCTAATGAAATTTTTTAATTCTTAATGTTATAATCTTGATCATAAAAAAAATATATATGGTAAAATAACTTGCAGTAACACATTTTAACATTTTACTTAATACTTAAGAAATAACACCGTACTTATTTATATATATATAGAGAGAGAGAGAGAGGAGGAGGAGGAGGCTAAAATCAAAGGGAAAATTAGAAAATGAAAATTGCGTGTTGGGATCGAACTTTAATCTTACAAGAATTCATCTTTTGAGAGAAGTGAATGAATCATTTAAGTTAAACCCCAAGTATGATAATACCATACTTTTAATTAAGGTATTAAATGTTGTTAACAAGAAGAAAAAAAAAAAAACTTTGTTTTTAAAGTTTTGTTTGTAAAATGAGAAAGGAAAATTAAAATTAAAAACCTTTCTTATCTTTTTATTACAAAAATTAACAAGGTAACCCCTATAATAATAAGTTAATAACAGACAGCTTCAAAGTTCAAACAAATGTAATAGAGTATTATTTAAGTGCAAGAGTAAAATATGCCTTATTGAGTGAAAAATGAAAATTATAAAAGAAAACATTATCTAGGTATTTTAATTGATGAGTGATAGTAACCATGAAAAACCAATTGGATTCAAATAATCAAATGTGTACATTGAATTTAAAAGGTTAGGATTCTATTCATTCTATTTTCTTTTTTTTTTAATATATTAATCATTATATATAAGATTCACTCATTAATTATAAAAATGATATTTATAAATGATAATTAAAAATATATTAAAAAATAATATAAAAGAGATGGACCCGAACTTAACCCCCTCTTCTTCTTTTTTTTTTTCCCCCTAATTTTTGAAGCATTAATTTGATGCTTTCGGCTGAGCATCTAGAGAGAGCTAAAGTACTGGTGAAATGGATGACACTCATTGAGCAGAAAGGGAATTTGCTTTGGAGCAAAAAAAGATGACACTGTTGTCCACTCACATTACAACCCTTGGGGGCTTTACTTCAACTCCCTTTAACTTGCCTTGTTTCTTCCTCCTCTTATGCCTCTTAAGCTACTCAATCTCCTCTCTAGAAAAAGGAAAAAGAATTTGCAAGTCTACATAAAACATCACTGTCTGAAATCCAATATATATACATATATATACCTTCTGTTTGCTTATTGGAATTCACATCTCAAATCCAAAAACTCTCCTATTCCAATTTCCAAGAGCCTCATAACAAAGGGCAGCATGAAAATCAGTTCCCTCTTTCTTCAACTATTCCTAGGCCTAACTCTTCTACTGGGCGTAGCTAAACCAGACCCTGACCCACTTCAAGATTACTGCATTGCAGACACAAAATCCCCTTTATTTCTCAATGGTGCACCCTGTCTCAATCCAAGTCTAGCTCTTTCCTCTCACTTCACCACTTCAGCTCTAGCCAAACCTGGTGACACCAAGGCTAACCAATTTGGCTTCAGTGTCACACTCACCACCCTTGCAAATTTGCCTGGAATTAACACCATGGGCCTAACCATGGCCCGTGTCGACATAGCCGCTAACGGGCTCGTTCCACCCCACTCCCACCCACGGGCCTCGGAAGTTACCATTTGTCTTCAGGGTCGTCTTCTTGTGGGCTTTGTAGATACCTCTAACCGCCTCTTCACTGAACAACTTGAGCCTGGCGACTCCTTCGTTTTTCCAAGAGGACTAATCCATTTTCTCTACAATCGGGACTCAAGGAACCCTGCTCTGGCTGTTTCTGGGCTCAGCAGCCAAAACCCAGGTGCACAAATAGCTTCCAGGGCCGCATTCGTATCAAATCCATTCATTCCTGACGTCATTTTGGAAAAAGCATTTCAAATCAGCAGCAAGGATGTTGCCAAGATACGCAAGAACCTTGGCGGCTGATTTAACTGATTATGTTTTTCTTTTTTATTTTGTAAGTGGGATCATTTCAGATTTTTATTTTATTATTTTTTTCTTGTCTTTGAATACGATGTACGAAAAATGGTTGTTCAAGTCTTCTTTCACATAAAATAGACCTACCAACGGTCATATAATTGTGTATTCAAATTGTTTATAAATAATAATTAAAAAAAAAAAAAAAAACATGATCAAGCAGGTTTGATTATTTGTTTATTAGGGTTGCTTGTGAAGGGAGGTTAACAAGGAATTTTTATTTGAATTGAACTGAATTAATTGAAGAAAAAAAATTCAAGTTTAGGGGCATTTAGCCATTTACCAGTTACAGTTCCTTGTTGATCTGAATTATAAAATTCTGGAAAGAAGCAATTTTGTGTTCAAATATGGTAAATGTAATAAAAACCCAATCATCATCTCCAGATCTAATTCCCTCAACTTTTAAAGAATTTAATTTTTTTTTTTTTGGAGTTTTATTAACGAATGCTCTTAAAACATTCTTTAAGATTAATTAATATAATATTTATAATAATAGTATTGTATTAATTGTAAAAATTGATAATTTTATTTATCATTTTAAATATATTAAATGAATATATTGTTATGTATAATAATCTTAAAAAATATTTTTAAACGTTAATTAAAAAGAAAAAAAATCATGTGAAATGTGAAGAAGCATGTGACAACAATATGGCAATTGACAACTGGAAACTAATGAATGAACATAATAATAATCAGAATCAGAATCATGTTAGGCTTTATTGGAAAATGTAATTGTCAACGCCAATGAAAGGGCAAAGCAATTCGAAAGTCAAAATTTCTCCAAGGAAACCAGGTCGAATGTGACGTTGGCTAAACTAATAAAATGGATTGGTGGAGAAACTCATTTGGGACTCTGCTCAACACTTCCTCTTAGACCTTCAGTCATTGACACGTCTACAAAAGAAATTACTAGAAAGAACAGTCTATATCAAAAGAAATTTGGATTGTTAAATCATCCATCTTGGAAGGAAAAAAAGAAGCTGCTGAAGCAGAAAAGAAATAAGCTTTTGAGTTGAGTGGGTCACAGTTGTTGAAATCTCTTACAGAAGAGTGCGTGTTTGAGCTCTTTTGGAATCCCCCCAACAACGTCCCGTGAACAACTGATATAGTGACATTTCACTAAAGCACAAAAATTGTGCACTGTTCTGGTATCTTCTCAGCTTTGCATTGAATTAATTTTATAACCATTGTTAAAAACATGAAATGGAACCCAATCATAGTCTGATAACCGGTCGGTAACCACCAAACATCAATCCAGATACATCTCAAAAAAGAAAAAAGAAAAAATGTAAAGCAGAGGGAAGGGTAAATATAGAAAACATATCTTCAATAATTAAATAATTATTAAATAATTTAATAATTAAAAGTTATTTAAAAAAATAAAAAATTATTAAAAAAAATATTGTAAAAATAAAATTATTTTTAATGAAAAAAAAATTAGCTTTCTCATTTCATTAAAGAATTATTATTTTATAAAAAATTTAATTAAAAATAAATTAAAAAATTAAATATTTATTTTTTAAAAATATTTAAAAAATAAAAAAAAATTAATTGTAAAAATATTATTTGTATTATTTTTTAAATTTTTTAATTAAAAAATTAAATAACAAATTTTATTTTTAAAAAAATGAATTTTTAATTAAAAAAATTAGAGAAATTTTTTTTGGGAAAATATGAGAAACATGCAATCAACAGTAACATTATTGTTAAAAGATACCATGAAAAAAGATTATTATTGAAAAGGAAATAGAAAATTTATAAATTTATAAAGAGGAAATCGTAATTACCATTTTATCCTTAGTGTTAGGTTAAGGGTTAAAGCCTATTTTGGCTTCCTTTTCTCTCCCGATTGGTTTCTTCTGTTTTGGCTTTCGTTTCTCCCCTTCCTAAGCAAACCATCTTGGATTTTGTCTGATTGTGTTCTTGAGTTTAGCTTCCATTTGGTCCCGATTTTTTGCTTCAAATTTTCTCTCTTTCTGTTCTTCACTCTTTATTTCGTCTCCTTCCTTTCTCTCTTTGCCTCATTTTTTTTTCATCTATTTCTTCCTCACTTTCTTTGCATTTTGGGTTTAGGCTGACTGAAACTAAAAGCTTAGACGACTGAAAATCGGAGGATAATCCTTACCCGAGTGAAACCTCCGAAAATCTTCTCATATTCTTGGTCTTGAAGAGCTTTAGGTAAACTTCTTCCTCTTTGGATTTGTCATGGCATAATTTTATTTGATTTTTGAAATGTTTTCTTTAGATTTCATACATTGTTTTTTATTTCTGCACCTATTTGTTTTCCTTGCAGCTAAATTATGCTCTAATATAATGGGATTTGGGTAGCATCAATTGAGTTCAAACATGTGCATTGTGTCTGTAATATACAACATATGTTTATTTGGTTTATCAAGTTCTAGAAATCCTGAGTTATTGAAACTTCTGGAAGTCTGGTAGCGAAATATAAGTTATATTTTGATGTTAGGAATTTGTTTGGTAGCATTATTATTGAATGACTTGTATACTGACATAAATGTGTGGATGTTTTGTTAAAATTGCTTTGTTAAAATTGGTTTGTTAAAAGTGCTTTGTGACATAAATGTGTGAATGAGTTGCATACTGACATAAATTCGTTCTTGCTCCCGATTATTCTTTGTGAAATTCTGTTTTTTATGAGCCATTAGCCATTAGTAGGATTCTAGACATTATGACATAGAGTCCATAAGTTCCTCCTTTATGTTGGGGTTCAACTGGGATATTTCCCGACCATTTGCATTGTCAATTCTGTTAAAATAGTTTACCTTTTCATTTTGGACTTTGAACATAATAGCTGCAGTATTGAAAATGTACATATAATACATTGTTAATTGAATGGGATTTAGGATAGAATTGATTAGAGTTTTGAAAATGTACATATAATTCTGCCAAATGTATATATAATCAAAGTATGTAGCCTACGTTATAACCATTTTTTTCTGCAACTAAGAGCTTCAAATTTTCTTATTTGTTTAAGTCTCTTTTAAAAAGAAACAACATCCTTTCTTTAGCATTTTCTTTTCATTGGTGCTCATTGGTGCTCATGTATTTATACTTTAATCCAACGTTTTACCTTTCATTTTTATTAGAAATATCTTGAGGAAAAGGTTGGCCCACAAAAGCGACTTCTATTTGCTCAAACTAATATAGGAAAAGGTTTCCATGGTAAGTGAAATTCAACAATTAACTCAATTCCCATGTTTCAATTATTTTATTTTGTAATATAGAAAAAGGTTTCTATGGTAATTGAAAAACGTTGGCTACATTGCTTTATAATTTAAAGTAATACATAAGCCATGTTTTAATTATTTTATTTTGTATAATTTCTAAGAATATATGCAAACTCATAGAGAACCAATCATATGCATTATGTTCTTTATTTTTTAGCAAACTTTATCTGTTATGTAAATGTAAACCTCTTGTATTGTTATTTTTAGTGAATGGTGGTATTATTTTGTAACTTTTAGAAACAATACTTCATGGAATCTTCCTCTAAGATAAGGTCGAATTCCTAACATATGGAACAGAATTCCTAATACATTGTGAATATCTTGCTCAAATTTTTTAGTATTTTGGGGCGCCGCGGCGTCGTGTTTCTGCCCTATTTAAAATTTTTTACACTGCCACGGCGCCCAGTAAACTGCCCACTTTAATAATTTTTTAGGGCGCCGCGGCGCCAAATTTCTGTCTTTCAAATGTTTTTTGGAGTTGCGGCGAGGAGCCACGGCAATAAGTTCCTGCCCATTTTAATAATTTTTTAGGGCACCGCGGCACACCGCCGCGACACCAACTTTCTGTCTTTAAAAGTTTTTTTGGTGCCGCGGCTCTAGGTTATTGTCCATTTTGATAATTTTAGGGCATCGGCGTCGCGGCTCCAATTTTTGTTTTTTTAATAAACCTGCAAAAAATATAAAAAAATAAATAAAATTAGTAAAATAAAGTTGAAATCAAATATAAAATAAAATGTAAATATTGTTTTGCCTAAATGTACATATAAGTTTGCAGGAATGTACATATTGTCTTGTGGCCATGTACATATAAGTTATATTTTTTAAGAATTTTTTTATTAAAATTGATGTTCTATATGTCATTTAAATGTATTGGAGATTAATTCCCAGTTGATTTAGAGTTGAATTTAGGAGAAACTAAAAATGTACATATTATTTTGCCTAAATGTACATATAAGTATACAGAGCGTTTGCTATAACTATATTGACATTCCAGCGAATTAAATGATAAATGAAGGTTGGTGGTGTTAAGAATAGGAGTTTCTGCTGTAGAATTCAATAATTTAGATGCATTTTTGTCTGTTTAGTTTCTTCCATTTTATAATTTTCAGCTGTGTACCCTTTGTTATGAATTATTTTGTACTTAATAAATTGTCAATTTGGTTTACATGTATGATTTCTTAACCTTCAGTTGTATCCCTTATTTAGTTGATGAGAGGCTACTGAGTTTGATTTGTTATATTTTCCATGCACATGGTTTCCTTACACCAAACTTGGTTATTATGGGCAGGTTTGGATATGTATAAGCAGATATTTGTAAGAGTCTATGAACATATATTTGCAATTTGACATTTTTACTTAATCATAAGTTATAGAACTGATAAACCATTTACTTAAACTGCTTTTAAAATGAATTTGAAAGCTTTGATATTTGTTTAACGTCATGATAGTGTTTGTGCCTCTATTTAATTGAAATGATATTCATGCTTGTTGATTGCTTTCTTGCTTGCATATACAAGACTGAAGAAATTGTCAGGATAAAGAAGTACATATAGTTGGCAAGAATGTACATATAGTTATGCTACATGTACATATTGTTATGCTATATGTACATATTGTTATGCTATATGTACATTTAAGTGGGCTTATTTTGTTGAAGCATTTCTTATAAATTGTGTTAGTTTAAAGTCGTTTTAAATGACAAAAACGATAACGACATTGATTATGTTTAAGAGTTTGGCTTTTGGCCTTAGGGAGCAAGAGTGTTTTAATTTACTAGTCTTAGTCATTTGGTATGAATCATTATATTTTTGTTACTTTGGTAAATTTAAATAGATGGAAGTCTTTAGAGCCTAATTTGTATTGGGGTTTAGAGTAGATTTTTTGAGTAGGGTGAATTTGAAAAACAACCAGTGTAATAGGATTTTTTTAATGGATACCATTGATAAAGATTATTGGGGTAATATGAGAAACATGCAGTGTAATAGGAATTATGTTAAAAGATACGAATGAAATAAATTATTTTTGAAAAGGAAATAGAAAATTTAAAAATTGATAAAGAGGAAATCGTAATTACCATTTTATGAGTAGTGTTAGGTTAAAAAACAAAGTCAATTTTGGCTTCTTTTCTCTCCCGATTTGATAATTCTGTTTTTCTCTGTTTTGGCTTTTGTCTCTGATTGTGTTCTTGAGTTTAGCTTCCACTTGGGTCCCGAATTTTTGCTTCAGTTTTTCTCTCATTCTGTTCTTCACTCTTTATTTCGTGTCCTTCCTTTCTCCCTTTGCCTCATTTTTTTTCATCTATTTCTTCCTCACTTTCTTTGCATTTTCGGTTTAGGGTGACTGAAACTAAAACCTTAGGCGACTCAAAATCGGAGGATAATCCTTACCCGAGTGAAACCTCAGAAAATCTTCTCATATTCTTGGTCCTGAAGAGCTTTAGGTAAACTCCTTCCTCTTTGGATTTGTCATGGCATAATTTTATTTGATTTTTGAAATGTTTTCTTTAGATTTCATACATTGTTTTATATTCCTGCACGTATTTGTTTTCCTTGCAGCTAAATTATGCTCTAATGTAATGGGATTTGGGTAGCATCAATTGAGTTCAAACATGTGCATTGTGTCTGTAATATACAGCGTATGTTTATTTGGTTTATCAAGTTCTAGAAATCCTGTGTTATTGAAACTTCTGGAAGTCTGGTAGCGAAATATAAGTTATATTTTGATGTCAGGAATTTGTTTGGTAGCATTATTATTGAATGACTTGTATACTGACATAAATGTGTGGATGTTTTGTTAAAATTGCTTTGTTAAAACTGGTTTGTTAAAAGTGCTTTGTGACATAAATGTGTGAATGAGTTGCATACTGACATAAATTCGTTCTTGCTCCCGATTATTCTTTGCGAAATTCTATTTTTTATGAGCCATTGGCCATTAGTAGGATTCTAGACATTATGACATAGAGTCCATAAGTTCCTCCTTTATGTTGGGGTTCAACTGCGATATTTCCCGACCATTTGCATTGTCAATTCTGTTTTTGTTCACCTTTTCATTTCGGACTTTGAACATAATAGCTGCAGTATTGAAAATATACATATAATACATTGTTAATTGATTCGGATTTAGGATAGAATTGATTAGAGTTTTGAAAATGTACATATAATTCTGCCAAATGTACATATAATCAAAGTATGTAGCCTACGTTATAACCATTTTTTTGCTGCAACTAAGATCTTCAAATTTTCTTATTTGTTTAAGTCTCTTTTAAAAAGAAACAACATCCTTTCTTTAGCATTTGCTTTTGTGTTTGTATTGAAGTTTTATGTACATTCTGTCAATTTCTTATGTACACAGAAGTGGACCTTTTTTTTGTTTTTAATAATTTCTTAGTGAAGCTATTATTTTACAGTTGTTTTAAACGATTTCGAGATTAAACGGAGGATTATAGTTAGGGTTTTGGTGTTTGTCTAAGTAATAGTATAAGTAGAATACTTAGATGATTTTATGGTTTGGAAACACATAAGAGCTTAATTGATTGAGATTTAGAAAGAAATTGTCAGTAATATGAAAATGTACATATACTTTTGCGGAATGTACATATGGTTATGCTATATGTACGTACTGTTATAGTTCTATGTACATATAAGTGGGCTTATTTTGTTGCAAGGTCACCTGTATTAACAGCAGGAGCACTCAAAGTTATTGGAGTAGATCCTTTTTCTGCCGTTACATCAATATTTTGTACTTGCACTGCATGCTCCTTTGATACATCACTATCCTGTTTCTTTCTCAACTCTGCTACTTCACTAGGGATCTGCCAACTACTAATCTGATTGAAAAAAACACAACAAAAAGAAGGGAAAAATATCAATAACTAGGAAATATAAATAACTTCAATGAGCATTTGTTAACTATGTTCAATATTTGTATCCTTGTAAGTTTCCTCATCTCCTAAAAGGTGAAAATAAGCAGAGCATTGATAGGATTAAATTTCATACATTTTATAAGCCTCATTTACTAAAGTTTTAAGTCTATTTTGATATCAAGTTCTTAAAGCAAAACTGTGAGATTTATGACATTTTTCATAATGAATAACCATTAAAGTGTTAATCTATAGTTAGATTATAACCTTATACTTCCTCTTATTAAAGGCACATGATTTGTTAACTGAAGTTTCTTTTATATTACATTTTTAGATATTGATTTGAACAATTAGATGAGGTTCCTGAAGAACTTGTCATTGTTGATTGCATTTCTTTCTTATTCCCCTGAGGTTCTTCGCTACAGTATATTAGGGTTACTCTTTAAGGTACAGGAACAACAACAAGAACTGCATCCTATTCTTCCCAATTGCAGCAATACACTACCCTTTTTGTTAAACCATTAAAAACCTAAATCCTCCAGAGTTTTCCAGAGCAATTCGCTCTAACTATATCGATATAGCCCTGGTTCTTCTGTTTCTCTAAAACTTACAGCAACCACAATCCTCAATTGCAGCAACTTCTTAGTTCTTAAAGCCCTACAAGTGCAAATAAAATTCCAGACACAACTCTTTCTCATTTAACCATAAGCAATAAAATCTCTCATACTTTCGAATTCTGACCCACTGGATTTCATAAACAACTCTTTCATATCCTAAAGCAGTGAATGTAATTTATACCACCATTAAGAGTATACATTTCTGCTTCTGGTGGGCTATACTCTCAAATATGCCTTTCAGCTTTGGAGAAACACTCCTAAGACACTTATTAGTCCCACTCCCACCCTGGTGGGCTGCACTGCAGTGCAATGCAACCAAACCAATCCTTTGGACAAACAGTCCTCACAAATTGGTTGTAGTAGATTGATTAGGTTGATTACCCACCATATTAACTGTTGAATGTTATTTGTTGTATTCAGCAAAAGATGTAGGCTTCTGAGAGCCATTATTTTGTTGTAATAAACTAATGCAATGCATATTTCCCTGTGAAATTCCGAAAACAAGATTGTTGACTGTGAAAAGTGAGAAACTGCAATTTTCAGTTTGCACATGCATACACAATTCAGGTTTTATTTCATTTTGGGTCAAAATAAAAGGGAGGGATAGACGTTTTCTTACAATTTCTTTGCAATTTCACCTACATTTGTTTATTATTTATAGCAGAATGTTAACTTTTTAGCTATATATTTTTGGGTTATCAGCTTTATTTGTGACACATACAAATTTCGGGGAAGAACAAATGGAACGACGTCATAGTTCACGCCATATTGCAAGAAAAAATAAAAGTCTTGAGGTAAATTATTTTTCTTTCATTCGACTTTTTTTTTTTAATGATAATATAAATTATTGGTAGATTGAACGTAATCTATTCATTACGAAATTGCAGTGTGATGTTCAATTGCGCACAAGATGTAGCCCTAGTAAATTGGTTAGGGTTATGAACGAAGTGGTTAGGGGTGATGTTAGGAAGGAAAATGCCGTGCGAGAGATAGGTTTTGGTGGGTTTCTAAGTTTGAGTTGTACAATTTTGCGTCACCATCTATGTGAGTGGCTTATTAAACAATGTGAGCCATTAAATTGTGTTTTAAGATGGTGTAACCATATCTTAGCTATTAAAGATACAGATGTAGGTTTAGTGTTTGGTGTTCCATGTACAGGAGAAGAGGTTAGAGTAGATGTTGTAAATGAAAATGATGAGATAAAGGGTTGGTGTGATAGATTTTTAAGGGTTTGTTCATTGAAAGAAGTAGAGCTCTTGTTACATAATGTAACAGATATAGATGATTGGAAAAGGTTGTTCGTCTTGTTTGTTATCGGTACTGTCATGGCGCCTTCTAGTAGGCCTGAAGTAAATAGAAAGTTAGTTACCACGATTTATAATTCATCCCAAATTCGTTCCTACAATTGGGGTGGGTTTACACTTAAGCAGTTGATGAATGGCATTAGAAGGTACAACGGCAGGCAAGATACAACATACATTACAGGCTCCTTACTCTTCCTTCAGGTAAATATGTATTATATTGTTTGATTCTTTTTTCAATGTCTTTTACTAATAAGTAAAAAAAAATAGTGATTATATTTATTATCCTATTGTTAATATAGAACATTTTGGATAGATGTTTTATTTGGATAGAGTTATCCCATCCGAACGTTTTGTTGTTCGTGCAATGCCCCGATTAATGGGATGGGATGATGCGTCCGTGAAGAAGCGCCTAGAAGTTGAGGAAGAGTTAGGGGGGTATGGGTTAGGGGAGGTAAGTAATGTTTGATTCATGCTTGTATTTATTTATATCAATACTCTTTGCGCATTCTAATTTATAAATAGATTATTAGTTCGTATTAAAAAATGTTATTGAAATCTAGTTCTGTATGTAGGTTGTAAGTGACATTGATCCCCCTATGGATCAGTGTTTTGGAGAAGTTTCAACCATGCAGCTTGATCCAGAGGCAATGGTATGTCGACATTTTGTCATTGAAATTCATCTAAGACTGTATTACCTTTCATAGCCTTTAAAATTGTTGCAACAGAATCCATAAATATTTAAAATTTAGAATTATGTGTTTAGGCTTTATTTGAAAGGATCAAAGGCCGTACGGAGAGGATGATTAAGTGGAATCAAGAAATGGTCCAGCTTCATAAAGACAATGTTCTTGATTTCATGGCATTGGCGAAGTTGTCTCCAGCACATGTCAATGCTCAAATGGGAGATCAGTTCGATGATTTCACTAGAAGGATGGAGAATGTGGAGAATGAAGCTTCTCCATCATCTATGTTTAGGCCATTTGCAAAAGGCTCAACTTCACAGACAACTGCACCTCTATCAAATTTTCAAGTGGAAGAATGTAATGTTCCTTCCAATCTTGAATTTGAAGATGGAGTGGAATTTGTAGAGGAAATTCGTGGAAATCGAAAGAGGGAAATACATGATTCCCCTGTTATTAGGAGATCTCCACGAATTCCTAGAAAAATTACGACTTCTATGAATCTTCAATCACCATTCTATGTTAATTGGCCAATTGCGACATTGAAGAAAGTAGAAAAAGCTGTTGTTAATTATGCTTGGGATGAAAATGCAAATCATGAGTAAGTTACACAATCCAATTGACTCTCAACTTTTTACATAACATTATTGTGACGACAATGCGATATTTGAACTATGTTTATTAATGATGTAGGGAAATATTGTCCGCAATGCATGGTTGGTCATTGACGAGGTCGGACATACTCTCTTTAGCCGGTTCCAATTGGGTGAATAACATGGTATAATGAAGTTCGTTAATTACACATTTGCATTAACGCTTTTATCGTATGGTATCGTAATTAATACTTCTTTGGAGTATGGCAGGTTGTAGAGATGTATGTTCGTGTAATTAACGCCACCAAAATGTATATCGGTAGGAAATCGATTGGAACTCGTGTTGTTTTGAGTTCACAATTTGCGGTATTAATTTTTATCCCTCCTAATTACATCTCTATAAAAAAAGTTTAATTCTTATTGTATGTTGATTAAGATTATAAGTATATAGTATAGGTTATTAATGAAATGTGGCCGTTCAATGTAGTCTAACATCGTTAATTACAAGTTTGGGAGGAAGACAACTGATGAAGTCGCCAATGATTTTGCTAATTATCTTGCAAATGAACCGAATAATGCTGATATTATGCAAGCTCAACTGGTATGCGTACATATATGCTTATTTTTATCGATATTCACATTAGTATAAGATGTATATATATATATATATATATATATATATTTGAAGTTGTTATTTCTGATTTCTCATTAATAATCAATTCATCCTTTTTAGATTTGCTTACCCTTATGTGCAAATAATCATTGGGTTGCATATTGCGTGAATACGGTGTTTGGTGAGATCGAAATCATCGACTCAAGAAGGTCGTCGTTTGGGCGTCTGCATGTTGGTTTCCCGAAACGTTTGGTAATCTTTAACTCATATTCTCAACTACCTTGTTCGTAGTGGAATATTTGTGTGACATGCTTCAAATTGTGTTTTCAGGTTAAAGTGTTTTCAGCATTATTACGTGCTTGGAATCATCCTGCTGCAGATGCAATGAAAGAGTTGAAGGAAAACCGTGTACAATTTGATTGGCAATCAGATGACGAGTAATCTCTTAATTTTAATTCATTTAAGAGTTATACATGTTTCTTTAGTTATCAGTACTATTGATGCAATAGATTTTCTCATTTGTCTTACAGTTCATCTGATTGCGGGGTATTTTTAATTAAGCACTTACAATCCTGGTTTGGCCGAATCAGTCCACCGCTTAATCGGGTGAATGTCATATAAATCACTTCTTTTTCCTCTAACACTAATGCAGAGAATTTTAATGAGTGTACATAATTTTTTTTAGGATGATGCGAAGAAGTACCGTCTGCAGCTCGCCGCCCAGTTGATTTTGGATACAAGAAATACAGAAAAAGAGCAAGTTCTGAGCAAGTCCAGGCTTTGTGGATTCTAAAAATTGTTTTCTGCACTTTCATGATTATTTATGTTGTTTTAACCTTTAAGCCTTCATGCTGCAGAAGTTAATTTAGGAATGCAGGAATGTACGTATGGGATTTTAGATGAGAGCTGTACATCTAAGTGATCTGGTTCGGGAATAGTAGGATTGATGTAAAGGCTGTCTATCAGGTTGTAGAATGAAAAGTTTGAAGATATTTAAGTGAAATGCACCAGAATTAAGTAATTTTTCTGAAATATAACAACTTAGTTTAGTTTCTTTTAGCTTGTTTGTTAAAGTTTGATTCAGTTTTTTACTTTCATAGTGTTTCACAGCTCGTTGGTTTTGTTGCTCTGCCATCGGCAACCCTAATTTTGGTTATGCAAACTTGTTGTGTAAGAAAATACAAAAAAAAAATTGAGAAGTTGACATGGGCTGAAGATAGCGTAATAAAGCAGAGGGTTTTCAATTGGAGAGAAAAATTACATAATAAAACCATAAACTAATAAAACCATAACAAATAATACCCCCAAAAATTACATAATAAAACCATAACTAATAAATACCCCATAAAATTACATTATCAAACCATAACTAATAAATACCCCCCAAACCTAAATCAAGTTCATTGTCAGCACCTAATCAGTTCTAATCTTAATCATCTTCTTCCTCTGTTTCTTCCGCTTCTTGGGGAGCCAAAGCTATTGGTGGTGGTGGCTGATAACTCGTATAATTATATAGTTTTTAGTTATGTTTTATTATTGTTTTGTGTCAAATACGAGTTATTATTGTTTAGTCTAATTGTGTTTATGATCTTTTATATTTTTATGTAATTTGGTGTTTTTCACAAGTTTCTTTGAGTGATTTCAGATTACTAGAATTAAGGGCAAATCCAGTTCAGTTCCAGTTCCGACACCTTTTGCCATATCAGCTATATCTCGAGTTTCACTGAAGCAATAAGGCTGAACTTTGTATCCCTGCAAAGCTAAGAGGCATATCTATCTTTTTCATGTTTTACACTTCTTGAAACGGAGTCGTTTTCCCTAGCGAAATCGACCATCAAGTTGGCTGATGTGCAATGACGTCTGTTCTGCACCGTTTTGGTATTTTGACCATATCTCCCGATCCACGTGCGCAAATGATCTGATTCCAACGGCTATGGATCCATAACTGATAGGGGTATATTTTTCTAGAAGACCATTTTATCAGATCGAGCCTCCAACATTGACAAAATCGACCATCAAGCTGGCTGATCAGAATTGTCATACAATATGACGAAAATTGTTAGAAAAATGCACCCACCTATTATACCTACCTTTGAAATTTGTAAAGCTTGTCTCTTGTCATTTAGCCCTCCAAAATGTGTATAAATAGAGGGCCTTGGATGAGTATTGGGATACATTGATACATTGGTAGGATATTAGCCTTTGTAGTAAAATTCTCTAAGTTTTCTTCTTCTTTCCTTTCTCTAGTTTTCTTTTTTTATTTACTTATGCTTCTTACATTTCTTTTCATTTTATTCATATCTAGTATGTGTTGCTAATCATATTGTTGAGGTGATGAGGTGAAGCTCTTGGTAAATGCTAAGGTTAGTCTCTTAAACATGAGCTAAAATGAATCATCATTTATAAACACTAGTATAGATAATATTTTCTTTTGGTTTAAAATCATACTTGCAAAGTAGAGATCTTGATTCATTATTGACAATGAAAATGGCACAATAAATGCTTGGTTTCATAACCTTGATTTGTTGTAGACATATACCTTGGCATAAGGAATGCTTGGACTCTTTTTATGAGTTTTGAGGACACCAAATGAACATAATATCATATGCTATGGACGTTGGACAATTTGGACTGAATTGCTAAACCTTCCGATTGGAATCTCCCTTATGTGTGAATTTCAATTGTGTAATAAAACAAGATTAATCTTAGCATAACACCAAGAGTGGATTCTCTAACCTCAACATCTTTTCTTATTGTTTTTTTTATATCTTGTTTAATTGCTTTTATGTTATTTTGTTTATTTTGTTCTCTAATATCTTGTTTACTTTCTTTGTTATTGATTCCCTAATATCTTGTTTATTTTCTTTTTCTTATATATTTATAAACTTATACTTACTAGTACGCTTCCCTGTGGTTCGACCTCGGACACCCGAGAATTTATTACTTGAACATAACCTGCACTTGGGTTTACAACTCTTAATTGAGTTTCCATCAAGTTTTTGGCGCCGTTGCCGGGGAGGCAATACTAAGTATATAAGTTTATAACTATATTTATTTTTATTGGCTGGTTATACCGCCTAATTTTGTATATTTATTTTTATTGGCTGGTTATACCGCCTAAGTTTCTATATATTTATATTTATTGGCTGGTTATACCGCCTAATTTTCTATATATTTATATTTATATTGTATGTTAACTTTGTTTTATTTTTATTGGCTGGTTATACCGCCTAATCTGTATATTAAATTTGTTTTATGCTAGTTTGGCGACGTGATTTTAGATCTCGTCGTTTAGTTAGATTTTATTGTGAAACTTTTTCAGGTAATCTTTCTAATACAACTCCTACCATGGCTGACAATGAAAGTGTTCATGCTGAAGATGAGAACAGACAAGTACGCACCATGCGTGACTACTTGCAACCAACTCGAAGCTCATCACCCTCTTGTTTTATTTTTCCTCTCAATGCAAACAACTTTCGTTTTAAACCAGGTATGATAGCTTTGCTTCCAAATTTCTATGGGTTGGAATCGGAAAGTGCTTACTCGTTTCTAAAAGACTTCGAAGATGTATGTGTCACCTTTAATGACCAACAATGCACAAATGAAATTGTCAAGCTAAAATTATTTCCTTTTTCTTTAAAAGATAAAGCAAAAATTTGGCTTCATAATTTAAAACCAAGGTCAATTGGCACATGGCAAGAATTACAAACTGAGTTTCTAAAGAAATTTTTCCCAGCACATAAAACTACTGCTTTGAAAAGACAGATTCAAAATTTCAATCAAAATCAAAATGAAGCATTTTTTCAGTGCTGGGATCGTTTTAAAGATTTGTTAAGTTCTTGTCCACATCATAGTTTTGAAAAATGGCGTCTTATTAGTTTCTTTTATGAAAGTTTAACTCCCGAAACTAAACAATTTGTTGAAACAATGTGTAACGGTGAGTTTCTAGAAAAAGAACCTGAAGAAGCCTTTGACTACTTAGACCATTTGGCAGATAACTCTCAAGCCTGGCACACAGATAATTCCTCTGAAAGTTCCAATAGATCTAATGTTGTTTCTAACAGAGGAAAATATCATTTTAGTCAAGAAGATGAGATAAAAGCTAAAGTAGCTAATTTGGCTAGAAAGATTGAAGCCATGGAACTTAGAGAAGTAAAAGAAGTCAAAACGGTTAAAAATGAAGAAAGTTGTGGAATTTGTGAAATCATGGGACACCCCACTTCTGAATGTCCAAACATTCCCATTCTTAAAGAAGCGTTGCATGATCAAGTAAATTCCATAAACACATTTAAAAAACCTTTTCCTTCTCCTTACTCTGAAACGTATAACCCTGAATGGAGAAATCATCCCAACTTCAGTTGGCGGAATAATAATCATGTTCAGGTACCACAATCTCAAAAGCCGGGCAACACTTTTTCCTATCAACCTTCACGTGTACAAACCTTGGAAGAGACATTGCAAGCATTCATGCAAACACAAGCAAATGTGAATAGCCGGACTTCACAGGACATCAATGAGATCAAAAACACCTTGTCCACATTGACAGCTTCATTACGCACTCAAGAAAAAGGTAAGTTTCCTGCTCAACCTCAGCCTAACCCTTCTACTCAATGTCTTGTTTCTTGCTCCAATGAAACTCAACAGGAAAATGCCAGTTCTATCACAACTCTTCGAAGTGGAAAGGAAATTGACAAAAACATTCCATCAAAAGACCAAGATCCTCCTTCCCCTCCGAAAAGTAACGGTAAGGATGATGGTAAGTCTGAACTTCTTGAAAATTTGGACAAAGAAAAAGGTATGCATCCTGCTCCTTTTCCTCAAAGGTTGCAAACAATAAAGAATTTGAATCAAAATGCAGAAATTTATGAACTTTTCAAACAAGTTAAGATTAACATTCCTTTATTGGATGCAATCAAACAAGTTCCATCTTATGCTAAATTTTTGAAGGACATGTGCACAGTTAAAAGGAAACATAATGTACAAAAGAAAGCATTTTTGACGGAAAGTGTGAGCTCAATCATTCAGCACCTTACTCCACCAAAATTCAAAGATCCTGGATGTCCAACAATCTCATGCATCATTGGAAACACTAGAATAGAACGTGCATTACTTGATCTTGGTGCTAGTGTTAATCTTTTGCCTTTTTCTGTTTATCAACAGTTAGGTTTAGGTGAACTCAAGGAAACACCTGTTACACTTCAACTAGCTGATCATTCTGTAAAAATTCCTCGAGGGATAGTTGAAGATGTTTTGGTTCAAATTGATAATTTTTACTTCCCTGTTGATTTTATTGTTTTGGACACACATCCTGTTTCAAATCCAAATGTTCAAATTCCTGTTATATTAGGCCGTCCATTTCTTGCAACTTCTAATGCTCTGATAAATTGCAGGAATGGTATGTTGAACATTTCTTTTGGAAATATGACTTTAGAATTAAATGTGTTCAACACTTGCAAGCAACCTGGTGATGATTCAGAAGTACATGAAGTGGATTTCATTGAAGAACTTGTTCATGAACATCTCACCACTACCACATTCCATGATCCTTTAGAAGCTTATTTAATTGAATGTGAGTTTGATAATGCTTCAGAAATTTCACACACTGATTCTTTGTTAAATTCTTTTCAGGTTAAGCATTGTTGGAAACAAAAGTTTGAGGAACTTCCATCACTCACAAATGTCACTGTACCATCAACTATTGAACCACCCAAGCTAGATTTAAAACCATTTCCATCCGAGCTAAAATATTCCTTTTTGGGTGAGAATGAAACTTTTCCAGTCATAAATGAACTTGAGGAACTCAGAAATGATGCATATGAGAATTCTAAAATTCATAAAGAAAGAACTAAAGTCTTTCATGACAAGTTAATTTCAAGAAAAACATTTGATGTTGGTCAAAAAGTTCTACTTTATAATTCTAGACTTCACATATTTCCTGGTAAGTTGAGATCAAGATGGACTGGCCCATTTGTGGTTAAGCATGTGTATCATTATGGAGCAGTTGACATTGAGAATCCTCAAAATGGTAACGTATTCAAGGTAAATGGACAAAGACTCAAACTCTTTTTGGAAAATCATGTTACTCAAGAAGAGGTTGTTTTTCTTTCTGATCCTTGTTTTGAAAATAACTAGATGTAAATATAACTTTTACTAATCTTCAAAAAAAAAAAAAAAAAAAAAAAAAAATTCATTTTTTTTCCCGGTTAAATGGCGGATAACGGTACTCCGTGATTATTTAAGTCGGTTCCATCAGCTACCCACAAAACTGATATTGTATATAAATTTCTCTTTCATTTTATTTTATTTCATTTTTTTTTCAGGATGGATGATATTCTCAAAAGATTGCAGAAACGATTTCCTCCTTTTCCTCGGAATATTTTACTGAAGCTTTACCAAGTTCGATTAGAAAGATTAAGAATGCTTATGAACAAAGGGATTCCTGAAGACATACGTTGGATAATTGAAGCCAAGGTACGTGAAGATGAATATCTTCCTGTTTTGCATTTACCAGGTACAGGTAGAAGCACTTATGCAAAGAAGCGACGAGCAAAGCGCATGAGTTCAAATTGCCACAAGTGTGCACGATGGACGTGTAACGGTAAATGTCGTTCTATTGGGATTCCGTCCTCTAATCGAGATGATAAAATTGAATTCATTAAGGATGGACTGAGTAAGGAGAATTTGGGTAATATCCAACTTTCTCTTGAGACGCATCCTAGTGGAGATGTACAAAGAGAAATTCTTGATTTATGGCCGCAATTCCAAAGGGAATGGCAACATCTTGGGAATCTGATGATAAAAGACCCTGTTTGCCAGCTTGTAAGAAAACTGGATGGGAAGCATATCCTCGACTCATAGAAGGCGTTTAAGCCGTTTCTGGACGTAAAACCAGAGGAAGATGCCAAATAAACTTTCGGCGACATTATTACTTTTGACTTTTACGGTTGATTTTTCTTCTCTTTTTGATTTTCTTCCTGAAATCATGCAAAAATCTTTTGTTAGGTTAACATTTTCTTCTGACAGGTCAAATACACTTTCGACGACATTATTACTCTTGTCTGATTCACTACTCAGTCCTCTATATATTACACCATGTACTCATTCTCTTTCAGGCACTCGAAAAAGAAAAAAAAATGGAAAGCACTTCGTCCCAGCGCATTAAAAAAATTTGTGTCTTTGGAGGTGCTTATCCAGGGAAAAATAACATATTCGCTGATGAAGCCATAAGAGTTGGAGTAATACTTGCCCAACAAAAGATCCACTTGATTTATGGAGGCGGTAGTACGGGTTTAATGGGAGCAGTCGCTACAGCAGCACACGCCGGAGGAAGTCCAGTTCTAGGAATCGTGCCAAAACTATTCACAGATTTTTGTGGACCTACCGTGGGTAAGGAAATACAAGTCTGGAGTATCCCTGAACGGATAACAATCATGTACCATTCTGCCGATGCATTCATTGCTTTACCAGGAGGTCTGGGTACATTGGAAGAAATAGCTTGCGTGGCTTCTTGGTCATCTTTGGTCACAAATAAGAAACCCATTGGTTTGCTTAATATTAATGGTTATTTTAGTAATTTACTTTCATATTTAGATAATGCTGTGGATAATGGATTCATGTTTTCAGAGGCAAGGAGAACCATAATTTCTGCTACAACCATTGAAGATTTACTCAAAAAGCTACAAGCTTATGAGTGTTTATCTGCTACGGTTGTTTCGCAAACGCTCGGAAAAAGAAAAAGAGATATGGACGAGCAAGGAGTGGATTGCACTTTGTCTTTGTGACATTATCTAACATTTTGCTTGTTGTGTCTCAGTTATAATAAGTGGTTAGCAACCTCTGCAGGTAATATCTCCTAAATTCTACCTTTAAAATTTGACATTGGGGACAATGTCATATTTTAGTAGGGGGTAAGGGACATATTTTGCTAAAAAAAAAAAAAAAAAAAAAAAAAAAAAAAAAAAAAAAAAAAAAAAAAAAAAAAAAAAAAAAAAAAAAAAAGCATGTTTAGACTTAGTGTGTTTTTTTTTTAGTTACTTTCAATACAATGATGAGATATGAATTGCATAAGTCTAAAACAGATTTATTAGTGAAAAGATTTTCATGAGAATTGAGCTTGATGTCAACCTTTTTATGAGCCAATGTTAATATGATATGTTGATTGAGAAAGAAGCATGTTTAGACTTAATCTGACTTGTATAATCATCTTTGTGAGTTTTTGAGCCTATAATGATTGATGCATTATACAAATCAATCTAATTTCTTTCTTGAGTGCTCTTATGATTACATGATTCTCTAGAACTTGCTTTAAACCGTTTGAGACTATATTGATACATGTGACAACATGAATATGATAGAGGCATTAGGATTATAACCAGAGCCAAACAGCCATCCATTATTAATGTTCTACGAGAACATCCCCACTAGTGAGCCAATTTGAGCCTACATTAAATATGATGTTTTATTGGTAACCACAACTTACACCTAGCCTAAATATGCTTATATCCTTACCCTTGTTCTAAAGATGAATTTTATATTTTGAGACATATTGCAAAAAAACAAGGGATATTTTTATTTGAAAATTTGGGTTAGAAACAAAAGATAAGTGTGGGGGAAGAAAAGAAAAGAAAAAGTCAAGAGAAAAAGAAAGGGATCATTGTCAAATACATTCCCATATTAAAAAAAAAAAAAAAAAAAAAAAAAAAATCTTCTCTTGAACTTCTAGAAAAAGATGTTACAAAGTTGGTTAGAATGATGCAAAGGCTCAACATGAATATTTAGCCTATGTTATTATGTGCTTTATAAGAGTTTTGAGAAGTTTTATTTCTATGATCTTATTATGTCTCTAAAATCTATGAACTCTTTGGAACCTTTGTGATATCTTTATCCTTTTGTTCTTTAACCACATTATAACCCTTTGGCCCCATTACAACCTTGAATAAAGACCTCTTGATTTATGAAGTTGTATGATCTAAATAGTGGAGAATAGGTGGACAAGCAAGCATATGGTAGAAGTGTTTTCATGAGATTGATTGAGTGTAAACACTTTACCACTACTTTAAAGAGTGAAAATCAAGAGAGTATCCCATGTGAGAAGTTGAGATTAAGTTTGAATATACACTATTTTGATTGAAATATGTTATGTTATTATTGGCTTAACTCAAACTACTTACATTCAAGCAAGATTTTTTGTGAATTTCTTTAAGCTATTGATTAGTTTTTAAGACTTGTCCAATGATTATCTCTAATTTATATTGGAAGGATTAGTTATAATTATTATTTTTAGTTTTTCTTATTTCTTCAATGTTTGTGGGTATCGTCCTAGTAAACCCTCACGAGACTAAACTCGTCCACTAGGGACACCTAGGGGTTTAAAGGCTTGTGTCACATGCTAAGTGCCACCGTGATTTCCTACGAAAATGGATTAGATTAGATTTTCTTATTTTATTTTTATTGAGTCGTTGCTAGGGACTAGCAACAATCTAAGTATGGGGGTGTGATAACTCGTATAATTATATAGTTTTTAGTTATGTTTTATTATTGTTTTGTGTCAAATACGAGTTATTATTGTTTAGTCTAATTGTGTTTATGATCTTTTATATTTTTATGTAATTTGGTGTTTTTCACAAGTTTCTTTGAGTGATTTCAGATTACTAGAATTAAGGGCAAATCCAGTTCAGTTCCAGTTCCGACACCTTTTGCCATATCAGCTATATCTCGAGTTTCACTGAAGCAATAAGGCTGAACTTTGTATCCCTGCAAAGCTAAGAGGCATATCTATCTTTTTCATGTTTTACACTTCTTGAAACGGAGTCGTTTTCCCTAGCGAAATCGACCATCAAGTTGGCTGATGTGCAATGACGTCTGTTCTGCACCGTTTTGGTATTTTGACCATATCTCCCGATCCACGTGCGCAAATGATCTGATTCCAACGGCTATGGATCCATAACTGATAGGGGTATATTTTTCTAGAAGACCATTTTATCAGATCGAGCCTCCAACATTGACAAAATCGACCATCAAGCTGGCTGATCAGAATTGTCATACAATATGACGAAAATTGTTAGAAAAATGCACCCACCTATTATACCTACCTTTGAAATTTGTAAAGCTTGTCTCTTGTCATTTAGCCCTCCAAAATGTGTATAAATAGAGGGCCTTGGATGAGTATTGGGATACATTGATACATTGGTAGGATATTAGCCTTTGTAGTAAAATTCTCTAAGTTTTCTTCTTCTTTCCTTTCTCTAGTTTTCTTTTTTATTTACTTATGCTTCTTACATTTCTTTTCATTTTATTCATATCTAGTATGTGTTGCTAATCATATTGTTGAGGTGATGAGGTGAAGCTCTTGGTAAATGCTAAGGTTAGTCTCTTAAACATGAGCTAAAATGAATCATCATTTATAAACACTAGTATAGATAATATTTTCTTTTGGTTTAAAATCATACTTGCAAAGTAGAGATCTTGATTCATTATTGACAATGAAAATGGCACAATAAATGCTTGGTTTCATAACCTTGATTTGTTGTAGACATATACCTTGGCATAAGGAATGCTTGGACTCTTTTTATGAGTTTTGAGGACACCAAATGAACATAATATCATATGCTATGGACGTTGGACAATTTGGACTGAATTGCTAAACCTTCCGATTGGAATCTCCCTTATGTGTGAATTTCAATTGTGTAATAAAACAAGATTAATCTTAGCATAACACCAAGAGTGGATTCTCTAACCTCAACATCTTTTCTTATTGTTTTTTTTATATCTTGTTTAATTGCTTTTATGTTATTTTGTTTATTTTGTTCTCTAATATCTTGTTTACTTTCTTTGTTATTGATTCCCTAATATCTTGTTTATTTTCTTTTTCTTATATATTTATAAACTTATACTTACTAGTACGCTTCCCTGTGGTTCGACCTCGGACACCCGAGAATTTATTACTTGAACATAACCTGCACTTGGGTTTACAACTCTTAATTGAGTTTCCATCAGTGGCATAGTGGGATATTGGGTCGTGTCAGCACCCATATGACGAGCACAAAGATGGATAAGTTGTTCAACAGTTTTGAAGCATTCAGTTTGATGGGCATGATATGCAAGGTGATGCGCATTCTGAAGTTCAAGTCTGGTTATGCGCTCTGCCATAGTTAACTCCTGAGGTTGTGGGGTTGAGGATGAACTCGCACCAGGTCCGGGTGGGGGACGATCAATTTCTCGGGTCAAACGATACATAATGGTATCATCAATGGGACCCTTAGGATGTAACAACTCTTCACCATTATCCCATTGGACACCAGCCTGGTCACACAACCGAGTGATTAAGGAGGGGAACCATAGGCCCTCCCGTGTTGTTCTAACACTATGCATTACGGCCCTGTAGATAAGCTGGCCAATGTCAATCGATTTGCCTGTAGTAATAGCATAAAGAAGAATTGCTCTATCTTTGGTGACATCGCTAACATGCTTACATGGAAGCATTTTCGCCGCTATAAAATGCATCCACACCTTAACCTCTTTATCCAGAGTGTTGGCCTTGAACGAAACAAGCTCCCCTTTCGATATTTTCCAAGTAGTCCCCTGTGGGCATAAATGTGTTGTGACTACAGTCATGTCAATGTGGCCATTCAAATACCGACTCAAGTCATCATCCACAATATTCGGTGTCTGGTAATATTGATTAATTGTCTGCGGATCAAACGGTACTTCACATCCTCGGACGAAAATCGTATCACCACTGGCTTCGGCTGCATTAGCATAAAATTCTCTAACCACCGGTAGCACTGCGGATTGAGGTGGAGCACAAAATTTCTGCCAATTGCGCGAATTAATTACATCTTGATACTCACGATGACGCGGATCAAGATTCAACCCCCTCTCTGGAATAGGGCTTTTTTGGAGGAGAGATTGGGTATGTCGTAATACTGCCGCTTCCGACACGAACTTAGTAATATCAAAAGTTCTATTAGTACTGCTACCCTTGAGTTTCTTCTTCAATCCCATGACAGTAGTTGTAAGTTGGTTAATATCTACCAAATTCAACAATTTTCTTCAATCAACCAAACACCTCTAAAGCAATAGTTAAATTCTTCTACAATTTCATCACTAAATAAATCAATCAACACGACATAATCAAAGACAATGTCATCAGTAGCAAAATTTTAAATGTTGAGTATAATTCTACAAAACCCAGCATAAAAATTGCCATTATTTTCAAATAAACCAATCAACAATAACCAATACTTTTGCATTTCAACCCACAACAACCAACAAATATAAAGAAACAATATAAACTTACTTGAATTTAAAACTTTGATGAAATAATTCGTTTGCTTCAAGTTAGATGAAATTGAGAGAAAGATGTATGGAGAAGAAGTTTGTTGGGAAAGATGAGAGATGTGAGAGTAATATCAAATGGGTTTTCTATAAGAATGGAAAATTATGTTGGGAAAAATGTTGGGAGAGAAGAGATTCTGAAGAGAGAAAAAAAATTGTTATAAACATAAGGGTGAAGCTATTTTGGGGTTTTTAAATTAGTTGATGCTGTTTAGGGTTAGAAATATTTAAAAAAAAAACCGTTTATTACCCATGGCGCCGTGGCTCAAAGCCGCGGCGTATTGCAACTGTCTACTGTAGACAGTAAACATAGAAACGTGTGCCGCGGCGATAAGCCGCGGCTTCATGTTTCAGTATGGATTGGGGTTGACAAATAATAGAGAGCCGCGGCCCCACGCCACGGCGTCGTTTTTCTGTCAACACTAAACCCCAAACCGTAATACAGAGCCGCGGCGTCATTTTTTTTCTCTTGCTTAGGGTTTAACCGTAAGTGTGAGCCGCGGCCCTACGCCCCGGTGTCGTTTTCCTGTCTGGATTCATAACCGTAATACAGAGCCGCAACCCAAGGCCACGGCTTCGTATTTGTGTTTGCTGCGTAGTTGTTCTGTGTGTTTCAGAGCCTAATTCCGTACGTGTGCGCCGCGGCCTAAGGCCGCGGCGTGGTTCTCCTGTATTGTTTTGGGTTAAACCCTAAAACCTTAGAGTGAGCCGCGGCCCGGAGCCACGGCTACGTTTTTCTGTCTGATTAGGAACTTAATGCCGTCAAAGTGAGCCGCGACGCAATGCCGCGGCGTTAGTTTTCTGTATTGTTTAGGGTTTAACCTTAAACCCTTCGAGTTAGCCGCGGCCCTAGGCAATGGCGTCGGTTTTCTGACTGATTCACAACCTAATTCCGTACGAGTGAGCCGCGGCAGTCAGCCGCGGCGTCGTTTTCCTGTCTGGATTTGGGTTAAACCCTAAACCCTTAGAGTGAGGCGCGGCCCTTAGCCGCGGCCTCGTTTTTCTGTCTGACTCTGAATTTAATGCCGTAAAAGAGAGCCGCGGCGCAAAGCCGCGGCGTGGTATTACATCTTTTTTAGGGTTTAACCCTAAACCCTTAGAGTAAGCCGCGGCCCTAGGCCGTGGCGTCGTTTTTCTGTCTGATTCACAACCTGTTTTGTGAAGGCTGCAATTCATTTCATTCGCTTGACGCCACGGCTTTGAGCCGCGGCGCGAACATTCTGTCTTTTTTTTTTTTTTTATAATTGGGTAAGGAGTGGGGTTGCTTGGGTTTGAACCCAACACTCTTGGCCACTCAGCCAAGAGCTTGTTGGCAAAGTCTTCAAATTTTTGTTTTCCTGCCCAGTTCGATTATTTTTGTTCATCCGTGCCGCCAATTTTTTTGTTAAAACTTAAAAAAGTATATAACTATATATATGAAATTACTAAAATAAAGTTCAAATGAAATATAAGTTTCAATGTAAATATATGTTTCTACTAATGTACATAAGAAAATACAAATGTACATATTATTTTGCCTTAATGTACATATAGGTATGCAGGAATGTACATATTGTCTTCTGGCCATGTACATATAAGTTATATTGTGAATTAAATATTTTGTTACTAAAATTGATGTTTAAATTTAGGAGAAACTACAAATGTACATATTCGTTTTCGTAGATGAGAGCTGTGAGAATGACATAAATGGGTTTTCTATAAGAATGGAAAATTATGTTGGGAAAAATGTTGGGAGAGAAGAGATTCTGAAGAGAGACAAAAAATTGTTATAAACATAAGGGTGAAGCTATTTTGGGGTTTTTAAATTAGTTGATGGTGTTAGGGTTAGAAATATTTAAAAAAAAAAAACGTTTATTACCCATGGAGCCGTGGCTCAAAGCCGCGGCGTATTGCTACTGTCTACTGTAGACAGTAAACATAGAAAAGTGTGCCGCGGCGATAAGCCGCGGCTTCGTTTTTCTGTATGGATTGGGGTTTACAAATAATATCGAGCCGCGGCCCCACGCCACGGCGTCGTTTTTCTGTCGACTCTAGACAACAAACCGTAATACAGAGCAGCGGCTTCCAGCCGCGGCGTCATTTTTTTCTCTCGCTTAGTGTTTAACCGTAAGTGTGAGCCGCGGCCCTACGCCCCGGCGTCGTTTTCCTGTCTGGATTCATAACCGTAATACAGAGCCGCAGTCCAAGGCCACGGCTTCGTATTTTTTTTTTTTATAATTGGGTAAGGAGTGGGGTTGCTTGGGTTTGAACCCAACACTCTTCGCCACTCAGCCAAGAGCTTGTTGGCAAAGTCTTCAAATTTTTGTTTTCCTGCCCAGTTCGATTATTTTTGTTCATCCGTGCCGCCAATTTTTTTGTTAAAACTTAAAAAAGTATATAACTATATATATGAAATTACTAAAATAAAGTTCAAATGAAATTTAAGTTTCAATGTAAATATAATTTTCTACTAATGTACATAAGAAAATACAAATGTACATATTATTTTGCCTTAATGTACATATAGGTATGCAGGAATGTACATATTGTCTTCTGGCCATGTACATATAAGTTATATTGTGAATTAAATATTTTGTTACTAAAATTGATGTTTAAATTTAGGAGAAACTACAAATGTACATATTCGTTTTCGTAGTTGTAAATATAAGCAAGAATGTACATATTGTCTTCTGTCCAAGTCCGTAGCACTAGACAATAACAAATAAGAAGAAATATCATCAACTTCGAACGAAGAAAGTTGATATTTTCTTTCATTCATTCCAAAAATATGATGTTGTACACAATACAGGAAGTTACATACACCATAAATAAGAAGAGAAGAGTAGACTAAACAATAGTCCCACCTAAACCCAAAAGCTTCTGAAGCTTGTGAACCTAAATGCCACAGACCTATTAAACAAAAAAAAGTCTACACATTGCTGTACAAAATTCTTGGCATGCCTATACAATAAACAAAAAAAGCTATAGACATCGATTCAGTGCTTTCACAAAAAATATAGCACGTTGAACCATTCAATTTCTAACCTACAAACATATTTGGGTGCTCGAACAAAAAATATTGCACCTCTAACCTTGTAAACCCTAAACCTACATATACAATTGAGGTGCGTCAAAAAATGAAATATAGCACCTTCAACATTCATATTCTTCTGATAGGGTTGAAAAAAGGATCAATTCACTTTACAAAAAAAGTTGCCACTCCTTTACAAAAGGTAAGGTATGTAACCATGAACCTGCATTTAACACATGAAGAAGATATAAGTTATACTGTGTTGGCATAGAACCATAGTTCAGAAAAAGTAAATTTAAATGGTAATTATGTAAAACTTACAATTGCTTTACACTGGATTTGGCGATCTGCATGAAACTCGATTGTGACCAATTTGCTTACACTTAGAGCAATGAATTTCTCGTTTCTTGATAAATTGTGATTCAATGCGCTTGACTTTTGGTCTACCGGGTGGCCTCTTCGTTAAAGGAGGCTTCAACGATAAATGACTGCTGTCTGATAGGGTGAAATCAAGCAAGTTATGAGTCTCAACTGGAGCCATTGTAAGTGAATAAATCAACTCCTGTTTCGTTGACTTATAACAATCATCAACGAACTGATATATGTCTCCATGTTTTGCTTCAATGACTGCAGAAGCATGGGCACAAGGAAGTCCACTCATTTGCCATCCTAAACATGTGCATTGTCGAGTCCTCAAGTTAACAACAATGTCTTTGTTGCCGTGACTTACCTTAGCGGTGAAATCGCTATAACAAGAAACATGGAAGTATTTACTTCTTCCAATACTCTCCAGTAATTTTTCCTCAACATTCTTCCCAACTCCATATTTCCAATTACTGACATCAGACTTAGCTTTATAAATTTTTTTAGCCAATTTTTCTCTATGCTCATTGATGAGGGAAATGATGTTGTGTCGCCTCTCCTTGACTAACCATGCATTGAAAGACTCTGCAACGTTGCTAGTAATATGATCCCAACGAGGATGACTGAATTTTGACATGACCCAATGTTCTGGCTGATTATCTAACACCCATTCACCTAGCTCTTTTTTGTACATGGTCAAATTTGTGAATGCAACATTGTAATCCTCTTCAAGTCTAGCATAAACCACTGCATCCAACAACTGTAGGGCTTGCTCCTTCACTTTTTTCCCACCATGCATGAATTTGCTAACTTCAGCACTAAAATTTTCCTTAATATGTCTGTAACAATAAGCATGACAAGCCGATCCAAATATTGTGCCAACACTAGTGATAATATTCTGGTTCCTATCAGAAATAATGGTTACCGAAACATCTCTGGTAACATTTGACTTTAAAATTTCCAGGAACCACATCCAATTGTCTAAACTTTCTGAGCTAACAATTGCATATGCAAGTGGGAACAGCTGATTATTTGCATCTATTGAGCTAGCAGATAATAACGTCCCTTTATAAGGTCCACTCAAATGGCAACCATCAATAAAAATCAACCCTCGACACCCATTCAAAAAACCAATAATTGAGCATCCATAAGCGATAAACAATTGCTTAAAATGATTACCATTATCATAAGTGCAGATTACGACACTTTGGGGGTCAGCATCTTTGATTTGCTCACACAACCATGGAACAAATTTGTACGAGTCCTCGACTTTCCCATGCAGCAACTTCATGGATTGCTCTTTGCATGCCCAAGCTTGCTGGTAGGTCACTGGAATTCCACATTCAGATTCTAATGCAGCACGAATTTGATGTGGCGTTGTGTCCGGTTGCAAATTCATTTTCTCCGAAATTATGGCAGCAACAAATTTTGACTTCGAAGAAGGTCTACTTTGAATTGCATCTTGCGCACAGTGGTTGTGCACATTTAGAAATGTCCCCACAACCATAAAGTCAGTACATCGCATCTTCGAAGCAGTTAAATGCCAAGGACAGCCTTCAGCCTTGCAGACCACACTAATAAAAGACTTACTATTCCTCTTAAACTTATATGCAAATCCATTCGCAATACTAAATTGATAAAGACCCAGCCTAAAGGCAGATGCATCTTTGAATTTCTGACCGCTGCCAATAATGTGATCTTTCCAAATTTCGCTTGCAAAATGATTTTTGTTCGCAGCAGTACATTCAACAATAACACCAGATATCTTCGAACTAGAACATTCAACGGAAGAACCTACATTACGTTCCCTCTCAGAATAGTTTCCACTTATGTCTTCGTTGTCAATAACCCCACTGCAATTATAACAAAAACATGAGTAAGACGTAACGCAATTATATACTTTTATGTTATAAAGCCTTTATATTTCTTACCAGAACAGATCTTCGTTCGAATGATGCACTATATTTCTGTCATTGTTGTTGGCGGATTCAATCACTTCAGTTCGAAAAATATACAAATTGCATAATCGATTAGTAAAATTTATCAAATCTGTCAAACCGGCATCATTCACCAAATCAATTAGCTTGGTTTTGTCAAACTCCAGTGTATATCTAAATACATGACCATCAACACTCTTCCCTAATTTTTCCCCAACTTGATGCACTAATTCTTCAAAACTAGTGTTTTCATCGATCATCACACCCACTGTTCTTCCACCTCGATATTCTATACAGTCGCCATTAACAATCAAGACCTCACCATCAATATGACAATAACAATAAACTCTTTTGTTAACGCTTGATTCACTCATTTCAACTTTATAATGATCGAACAATATGTTTCTGCAATGTATAAAGCAACAATAGACTTTTACGTTTGAACCCAAAAGTAAAAAGACCAATCAAGAGAAAATATAATATAATAATATGTACGTATAGCAAAACAATATGTACATATAGCAAAACAATATGTATATGTACATATAGCAAAACAATATGTACATATTGCATACCTATATGTACATTTTATAAGATTCATAGAAATTTCAATTTTACAAGGACTAAACAAATGTAACATAAGAAAATTTACTCCATCACTTCCATATCTTCGGAGAAAGAAAGACTTATCTCATTTACGCAACACTTAAATATTCACATATTATAAACAGTGAAGATCAAGTTGAATTACAACTTTAATATCGCAAATACACGAGAAATACAATTCCATATAGTTGACTATGATGGTGGAGGAGGATAAGAACTCAGTCCCCGCACAAATATGCATCCAAATTATTTTGAGTAGCCCAAATTTGTTGAATTTCTTCATACATGGCAAAACGTTTAGAGTTATAGTAAATACTGCAAGATCAGAAGCAAAGTTATATGTACATATACCTATAACAATATGTATATTTAGCCTAGCTATATGTACATTTAGCATAACTATATGTATATTTTAAAAAGAGTATATGAACAAATCTCTCAGAAATGTGGAAAACTATTTGCGCACTTATATGTACATAGAAGTATAAAAGTATGTAATTATAACAAAACTATATGTAGATTCAACTAAACTATATGTACATGTAACATTCATATTCTTTAATTTCTTAAAGCAAAACAATGACAGTACATTTACAATACCAAAAGGAAATTGTACACCATCAGAATTATTCGTAAAAACAAGTTGACATATACGAAGAAAAAAGAAAGGGCAGATAGAATGGGGAGGTCAGGAAGTAAGGGAAGGGATGGAAAATGGGGAAAGGAGAAGGGGAAGAAGATTATCGGAAGCAAAATATCAAGTTTTGTTTTTGCTATTATGTTGATTTCATTAAGGGTATATTTGTATTTTCGATCTCCTTAGTAATAAATTCTTATTTCTTCAATTTCCTTTTACAAATATTGTTAAGATTTAGGACCATTTAACTATTATTCCACTCTTGACAGCATCTATTTCATATTAAAATTGTACTAATTCTACAAAATTACAAATGTACATATTGTTTTGCCTAAATGTACATATAAAGATGCAGGAATGTACATATTCTGTGTGGCCATGTACATATAAGTTAATTTTTTTTTAAAATATTTTTTTTACTAACATTGATGTCCTATACGTCATTTAAATGCATCCTTTTTTTTTCTCTCTCTCAATATTGTGGGACATGCAACATAAAAGAAATATAGTAAATACTACGATGACAGTAACATAATTGCAATTAAAAGAGTCTTGCTCCCTAAAGCCAAACCTTTAATCATACTATGTTTGCATGTCATTTTTTTCATTTAAAACGACTAAAAACTAACAGAAATTATAAGAAATGCTTCAACAAAATAAGCCAACTTATATGTACATATAACAAAATAATATGTACATGTAGGAAAACAATATGTACATTATTCCAAACTATATGTACTTTTTTATATTCTACATGTTCCTCCTCTTTAAAATGACAAGTTTCATGACAATTTTATATGATAGTGGAAGCACATTAATAATCAGAAACCTACCTCAGGCTCAAGGCAGTATGCTTTGTATGACATATTTGGGGTAATCTTTTCCATCATACTTTGGAATTTCATCTCCCCATCCTTCCCTTCAAGTAAAACACAGATATTATCTGTAAAATTCTATCACACCAATTTAGGGTTGAATTTAGTAGAAACTAAAAATGTACATATTGTTTTGCTTAAATGTACATATAAGTATGCAGGAATGTACATATTGTATACCTATATGTACATTCCTACAAATAATATGTATTTTACCAAAAATGAATCAATTAAGATATTATGTGCCACATTCTTACAAATTTTATGTACATTTGTTAAGATTAATAGAAATTTCACTTTTACAAGCCCCAAACAAATGTCACATAAACATAAGAAAATTTACTCCATCACTTCCATATGTTGGGAGAAATAAATATTTTTCTCATTTATGCAACACTTAAATATTCACATATTATTTACATAGGATGTAGCATAACTATATGTACATTCTTGCAACTTATATGTACTTTTTTTACACTGACAATTTCTTCATAGTCCTATATATGCAAGCAAGCAAATAACAAGCATGAATATCATTTCAATTAAATTGAGGCACAAACAACTATCATGACATGAAACTATTTTGCTTGTAAAAAAAATTGAACTGCAATATATGGTGAAATTAACAAAATTAATAAAGATCTTCTTACAATATTATGAGCAAGCAATTCTACAAAGTTGTAGATGTTATCTCCTAGAAGAGCATAAATGGACATATTACATGACAAATCCTATATAATTGAAAGGATTAAAATAAAATGAAATGAAGTCAAAGGATAAATATATATGTTAGCCAAATAAAAGCTGTAAACTTTCTTTACTTAATATCCATCTACTTTTAATGATTGGGTGTAAGGCTAAGTACAGCGTCAGTCTTCGGGCTGGAAAACATAATACTTAAGCACATTAGCCATATTACCATCAGCGTTATCTTTCATACAACGGTATGTCATTTTAATGCAGGTTTTATTGTCAATTACATAATTGGCAACTCGATTCATCCATGTTATTATAAAATTTTTTATTTTGATGATAAGAGAAGGGGATGTAGCATGAAAGAAAAAGCTCAAACTAGTAAGACTAGAATTTAACCTTACAGAGCATTGTTGCACATTAATTTGTTGATAAAACAGTATTTTCTAAAGGGGACTCTGAAGAACAAGAAGTTTCTAACATCAAATCTTGATAAATTAGTTTCACCTCCAGTAGTATCACAACATAATACAATTGCATTCGTAGAAAACACATAAACCTATAAAAACATACCAGCTTGAGAAGATTAATCTTGGTCTCAAACTCACATTTAAAATTATCATACAATTATATCAGTGCATCTCCAGCCTGAAATTTAAGAGATAACAAAACATCATAAAAAGTTAGATAACCTAGCCAACATCTACCGTATGGATACTCTAAGTTCATAGCAAACGAACTTATTTATGTATGTATGAATTCATACAAACATACATATATATATATATATAAAGCCAACTCTTCAAAAATGAAAACCATTAACTAAACCACACTCCAAACTTTCCACATGTACCATACAAAAACAAGAGTGCTAAGAGAATGTAACATAAGCTTGTCTCTAACATTTTTCCTTGTACAATTAAGATAATTTTCAAAACAATGACCATATCTTTATATTCGGTGTTGCAACAACAAATATTTTTAATACTAAAAACTAAAGTACATTTTCAAAACAATGACCATATATGTACATATAATATAACAGTATGTACATTTAGCCTAATTATATGTACATTCAATATTATTATATGTACATTTTAAAAACTCTAATCAATTCTACCCTAAATCTCATTCAGTTAACAATGTATGCCAATGATCCTATCATAAAAATAATTCAAAGACATAAATTAATTATTCAAATTTATTATGAATAAATAAATCAATCAGAAAATAGTAAGACATGGACAACACTAGAAGAAAATGAAGATAATATTTTCAACAACTTCTTTACTAAGACATTCAATTCATTCTTTATCAACAGCTTCCACTTAATTGCAAAAGACTGTCAGGCTGTACAGGACTCATGTAACCAGGTGTTTTATTGCCTTCGTTCAACCATCAGTTCCCAACAAAAAGGTTACCACATCAATACCAGTTCGTAACATATTCACATTCCAATTAATATAAAAGCAAAAGGCTGGTAGTCCAATGCCATGACAAAATTGTTCCATTTCTGCTTCACTATTCACATCAAAATTAAGTCTAAGGGACCGTTACCAATGCCACTCCTATCAAACAAATCTAACCTTCAGCATTTTGCATGAAGTAGCACCTCATCAATTCACAGAAGCTTTATTCTGTATTCGAGTCAAAACTTACCCCGTTATAGCAAACAAATTCATCATTCAGAAAACCTTTAAGAAAGTCTATATAAAACAGTTAGGTGAGAGGAATCATTTAACCAATTAATGATGAAAAATTGATAATATTGTTATGGGGATATAGAATTAATGGGGAATTGTCTCCAATTAGATAGATTATATCAACATATTGTGTGCGTTATAAATGACAACACATTAAAGTTTAATCCCGGAATCTGATTTTCAACTTTGTGAGAAGAGATAGTGAAAAACATATTACTCTTCCTAATTTGTCTTCCTATATTTTTCTATTAAAATCAACTACATCTGCATTATCATCATGCTTTAAAATAAACAAATCTTGGGCACTTCCACTTCATCATAATAAATATATTATAAGTCAAGGAAACAATATATATAGACCACGCACCTTTTTGCCTATAACAATACAGATTGCCTGCTGCCAACCACACTGAAAAAAAATTCTAATTTCTTGTATATTTAATTTAGAGGATAGAGATCTAGGTCTAATTAATAAAGGAAAATTGCTTAAACAATCATTGATTTCCTTAATCATCTACATCGATCAACAAATTTTACAAACTTTACTACACCCTAAGTAAGACAATAACATGCCCACAAATAAATTGATAAAGGAAAAAAATTTTACACTACCAGATGCATACAACCAGATTTACAGAACCAGATTTACATAACTAGATTTATAACAAAATAACTCCGATCGACTCTTACCTACAGACCAGCAGCATCCATTGTTAACGGAGGAGAGAAAGGGTCGGAGGAGAAAGGGGGAAGGAAGGAGAGAATGGGGGCGGAGGAGAAAGGGGGAAGGAAGGAGAGAATGGGGGGGAAGGAAAGAGAGAATGGGGGCAGAGGAGAAAGAGGGAAGGAAGGAGAGTAGAATGGGGACACGGGGAAAGAGAGAATGGGGAGAGAAAATTTACTTATTTCATTAAGGGTAATATTGTCATTACAATTTCCTTTTAAACAATTTTAATCGTTTTCATTTCTTTTTCTTAAATTATTATTTTTCATTGAACCTTTCAACAATTAATCTACTGTTCCTTGCATGTTTCTCATATTTTCCCATTTTTTTTTATCAAAAGTAATTTTGTTTTTATAATTTTTTTTTAAATAATTATTATTAATTATATTATTTAATAATTATTGTATTGAAAAAAAAAATGTTTTTCAAATTTACCCTACCCTAGAGGGAAAATGGGAAATGAAAATGAATCAAAGAAACAATGAACAACTGAATGTTATTCCTCTCTTAATAATGTTTTATCAATTACATACAAAGAAATCAACCCAACCAAAATTGTTCCAAAATATTAGAACCCTCCTCTGATGAAAGGAATTGATAACCATATGTAAATCACAAAACAATAAACCCAAAAAAAAAATTCAAATGAATTTTCAATTTGTACACAGCTGAGCTGAGCTTTCTATCAAAGAATCAGTCATCGTTTCTGTAACAATGTAAAAACAAAGAAAGAAAAAAAAGAATCATAACAAATAACTGGAAAACCCCAAGAGTATTGAAGAAGAAGAAGACGGCTGATCTTTGATTAAACTGCTCTTGTAAAGATCGTAGGGTTTCCAAAGATGATCAAGCGGACAAGGCTTTCTGACATCGAGTCGAACCCAGGGTTTCCCTTTCCCACTCCAATGCAACAAACTAACCGGACCAGGATGTAACGACCGACAAGAACCTCTTACATTGTCCCCACCAAGTCCATGTTGGTTCCATCTATGATCAATCGCTTCCACATTCCCAGCAAATACAAGCAAAAACGGTGGCAACGAACCCAACTCGTAAATCCTTCGTTTCCTCTGTATTTCCATCCAATTCTCAATTCTTTTCCTGTAATTCCCTTCTCTCCAGCGAAGCAAATCCATTACCATAACCCCCGTGTTGAAATAACAAGGCTTTCTCGAGCGGAAGACCCGGGAAATAACCGGGTCGGACCAAAACCCGTCCGTGAAATACTTGGTGAAGTTGGCATGGCAATATTCGGGTGCGCCGATGACACGTGAGTTTGTCAGGGTTGTGTTCCAGAGTTTGAAAATGTCGTCGACGACGACCAGGTCTGAGTCGAGATAAATGACTCGGTCAACGCAGAGATCTAGGATGTCTCCAAGGTAGTTTCGAGCGTAGTTGAGTGGGTTCTCCAGGGCTTGCCGGATTGAAGAAGAGATTAAGTTGATTACCGTGTCTTCCCGGAAGATGTAGATTTTAAAGTTGAGTGAAGGGAACGTGGATCGGACGAGTTTGCTCAAGACTCTTGGACTGGCCGGGTCGAACTCGGCGGCTATGAAGTGAAAGAAGATGTTTTCTGGACATGACGCGTGGCGGAGGACGGAGTGGACGGCGGCGATCGAGCCACGCAAGTATTCAGAGTCTAACGTCATCGCCACGTGGACTAAAGATGGGTCGCAGGAGGAAACCAGTTCTTTATTGACAGAAACTGGACATTCCACTCCGTTACGGTAATCCGGTGCCTCCGAAAACCCGAACCCAGACCCATCTCCTCCGCCGATGGTCCGAATCCCGACACAAAACGTCGCCGTTAGCAAGAAATGAAGAATTAAAATGGTGGCGCCATGGAAAATGGAACGCATTATTGTTTAAAAAAAAAAAAAAAAACAAGAAATAGACACCCTGTTCTGTTTTAATCTTCAGTTGAGTCCTTTGACAAAGAAATTTAGTTGATTGGCATTGTTATGAAAGGGAAACGGAAGTAGAAGAGAAAAGAAAGGGATGTTCGTAAAGATTAAGGAGATAGCTTTCAAGACTTTGGGGTTAAAAATCAACACGGTTTTGGCTAGTTATTCGGCTTCATTCAAAGCGAAACGCAGCTTATTGATGAGAGGAAAAGAAAAGAAAGAGCCCAAAATGAGTATTTGGGAGGGGAATTTTTGCCGGCTCTTTCCTGCCTTTCCTTATCGGAATAACAGGTGAACAGAGGGAGGGGGGCTTTGGGTTGTCCTTTAAATGACAAAGAATAACTGTTGGTTTAAGGAAGGAACGGATGTGATCATGTGAGATTTGTTTTTTATTTTTGAAATATATTTTTATGTTATTTGTGACCAAATTTAAAATCAAAATTTGTTGGTTTTAAAATATAAAGATTTGATTACAATTTTAAAACTCCAAAATTTAAGAGTTTAAATGTATTCTTGCACTATGAATTTAACAAATTTACCCCTAGAGGTTTGATTAGAAAAGGACAAAAAATACAAACTGTAACAAAAAAAAAATACAATTTGGCCAGAAAATAAAAACAAAGTGTAACAATAACAATACAAACATCCTTTAAAATTTGATAGAATTATTTCTTCTAATTGAAAAACATCCTCCTACCTCTAATTAATTTAATTTATAAAATATTTTTAACAAAAAAAATACTAGTATAATAAAAATGTACTAAACCCAGTCATTGGTAATGTTGTTAAATAAAATGTATAATTTCCTTTTGATAAGTATATATATATATATATATATATCTTATAAAAACATATTAAAGTTATCCCTTCAAATTGAAGGGAAATTAAAAGGTTAAGGGGTTTGTTAACCACAACTTCAATTTTTTTATAATTATTTTGTGTTGTATTTATATTATAATTGTATTAAAGGTATAACATATATATTTTGACACGATATGTATAGATTTTGATACATTCGTGTATTCCTATTGTGTTAATATTATTTTTTTTCGTGTTATATTGTGTTTTAGTTATTTTGTTCGTATTCGTGTCAGGTCTGAAATTGTCATGTCTAATTAGTACTATTCAAATAACTCTCAATTTTGTGTCCCATTATTTTTTATTTGTGTTGGTAGATTTTGACACATTCGTGCATTCTTGTTGTGTTAGTGTTATTTTTTAGTGTTGTATTGTGTTTTAGTTATTCTTTCATATTCGTTACATTCCGACATTGTCAGCTCTAATTGGCACTATTCAAATAATTCTCAATTTTGTTCGTTTTATATAAATTTCGACACGTTCGTGTATTCATCTCATGGTATTGTTATTTTTTTTTTGTGTTGTGTTGTATTTTAGTTATTTTTTCATGTCATGTTCTTGTGTGACACTATTCAAATAACTCTTAATTTTGTGTTACGTGTTGTATAATGACTGGTTCTTTTTTTTTTTTTTGAAAAATAAAGTCATTATTTTTTTTTGTATTACTGAATAAAAAATTATTGTATTGATAAATTATTGGTAAAAATTAAAATATTGAATAATAATATGAGATGGGTTGATGTAAGTAAATTTTTTAAAACTTTTGGTATTGAATTAAAAGAAAATATATTATGATGATTAATAGTAAAAAAAAATGTGTTAAATAATATTATAAGTTATGAGTTATTGTATGATAGTTGTTAGGTTTATACTTTATTATTATTTTTATTTCTTAATATGAATAAAAATGATGGATATCAATATAATTAAATTAATTAAATTTTGATATCCATATTAAATTTTTTTACATATAATGTACATATAATGAATTGATTCGTATATTCGTGTTGTATTTGTGTTATTTTATATTTATGCCTTACTTTAAAAGTTGTCATCAAATTATGATATTTTGCATAGTTTATCATAATAATTCAATTTTAACTCTAAATTCATGTTATTTTTTTGTGTCATAATCGTATTCAATGTATTATCAATGACAATAAAACCGAAGCAATGCGAGGATTCAAACACTAATATATATATATATATATATTTAACATATTGTAATTCATATTGCTTACGTAAAAGATTGAATAAAGAAAAAGAAAACAAGATTAAATAAATTAATAATTTATTTTGTAAACTTAGAATTAAACGTGACAATTCGTGTATTTATATTATAATTATGTTATTTTTATATGTTATAATCGCGTTTAAGGTATTATATATTTATATAAATTTTGACATGTTAATATTTTAAGGTCATATGGATTTTGACATATTCGTTTATTCGTATCGCGTTTGTGTTATTTTTTATGTCGTGTCATATTTTAGTTATTTTTTTCGTATCGTATAATATTATCGTGTCCAAAATTAACAAATCTAATTAGAATAAAAATTTTAAAAAATTAAAAGCTATAGTACCTAAATGGAAGAAAAAAAGTTACATGTACGATTAATTTTAATAGACTAGTTTTTTTTTTTTTTTATTGTAGAAAATAGTTACATCTACAATTAATTTTGTATGCAAAATATAATGAGATTAAAAAGGTATGTTCATAATTTAAAGATCTAAACAACAAAAAACTTAAGAGTTTAATTAATAATAAAAAAAAAATAGGACTTAAAAATTGATAAATTATAGAGTTTATTATACCACCCACAAGGCTTAGTTTATTTGGTAAGGAGATGAACTTCATTTCCTTGTTAATAAAAGTTTGATTTTTGTGAGAGCAAAAAGTAAAATTGGGAAGGAATCATATCAATATGAATAAAGATGATAATGGAGCCGAACAATGGTGGACATGGTTAAAATCTTAAATGCATCATATTAATATAAATAAAGATGATAATGGAGCGGGATGGAAGCAAATTTTTTTGTCATATCCGTCCCCTCCTTGCCCACTATCTTGTTCTGTCTCGGATGTTGAAATATAAATATCACTCTTGTCTCTATAAATATTGGTTACATCCTATTTATTATTCTTTTTAAAATGATATTTTATACTATTTTGCTTTTGGGGTAAGTTAGGTTTTTCTACCTAATTTATTATTACTAGTATAATGTTTTGAGTAAATAGAAAATTTAGGCTCGGGTTAATGTATTAATGTACATTGAACAACAAATTAAGGTCAAAGTTTGCATTTAATTTCGAAGGGAAACCTTATTCTACAACAACTTCAATAAGGTCAGTCAAAGGAATTCTTTGCCTAAATCCTACACAAAGCTATATGTTAAATCACCGCTAAAAAAGTACCTTGATTTTTTTGGAAAAAAAAAAAAAAAAAAAAGCTTGATTTCGGTCCCCCAAGGTACAATCATTTTCATTTAAAGTTTATCTAAATTTGATAATTTTGAATATGATATGATTATACGATATAAATATAACACGAAAAAAATAATTAAAACATGATAAGATACGAAAAAATAATACGAACACGATACAAATACATAAATGTGTTAAGATTTATATAACATGAATTATTAATGTGTTAAAGTTTATACAAATATATAAAATTTTAAACATGATTATGATATGAAAAAATAACACGAATACAACATAAATCCACAAATTATAAGATTTAAGCTTATCTAATCTTGGATGAAAAGGATACCATTCTTTGTTGTAGAAAAATAGAACCTACTACTACTACATTTTAAGTTGAAATTAACTTCTTCTAATTGATCATTGAAAAATAAAAATAATATCTAGATTTCTGAAAGGTTTTAATTTTATGGGACTTTTTTTTTAAAGAGTGGATAGCCTTTGCAATGTTTCAAAATGAAAAAAAAAAAAAAAAAAAAAAAGAAGGCTAAACCAAAATGATTTGGTTCGAATTTGGCCACTTGAGTTGTCATCTCTTTTACAAATTTGTGTCAATTCCAAATACTAAAAAGCGAGAACTTTTTGAGTGACAAGTCAAATTTTGAAGCCAATAGTGCAATTGCAATGCCAGTTCACATGATGAGCCACCGATGATGGATGATGGAGTCGAAGTTATGCCATTATGTATGGATAAGGTAATCCACTTCTTCAGCTTCCCAAGTAAAATATATATATATATATATATATATATATATATAATTCTTTGTTTGGGTGGCCAGCTAGAGGCAGGCAGGCAGGCTCAGCCTCGGCCTCGGCCTCCCACTAATAGCTTGACAGCTACGCATCCAGCCCATCCAGCTGGTTGATGCCTAATTTCATCGTGGCTTTGGCATCCCCACCCCCTCACTTATTCACTCCTTTTCCTCCTCTCCTCCATGTGATCGATCACGTGCTCTCTCTTTCCATCCTCCCCCTATTTATGCTTCCTTTTCTTTTCTCATGTGTTTCTTTTACTATTGGCCCAAATAAGAAAAGTTCATTTCTTTTTATCATAAAAATAAATGAAAAAGACGAACCTTAATTTAGTTCGGTTGATTCATACAATCATTTATATGAGGTAACATCCAATAGTTTTGAGATTCAAATACCAACATCTGCAATCTCTTCCTCTATCCTTAAATTACGATATCTTTTGTACTAAAAGAATAAATAAATAAAAAGACTTTTTGTCTTCTCCTATATATACACCTTGGATGATTTTGTTTTCAAGATAGAAGGTTATTTCAATTTCAATTCCAATACATATATAAATACATGTGCTACAAAATTTCATCTAAATAGGAGTAATTATTTAAGCAACTATACAAAATACTAAATAAAATAGCTACTTCTTAGTTCATATAAGCTGTCCTGTCCCCGCAAGGAACACTAGATTTATCAGCTATTAATACTTAATTTTTTATTTTAGAGGTTTTAAATATATATTGTGAAGGTTATGTAGTTGTTGTATAGTTCAAGCATCGAAAATTTACATGTTCAAAATACAATGGAATTTGTTAAAGAATTACCTAAAGCACTTGTCTCTCTTTGAAGTTTTCACCATGTTAAAGTTGATGCATTACTTTGAGCACAAAGCACAAACCAAGGAGTTTGGTACATTATTATGCACTAAATAAAATAAAATTGTTAACTACTACTAGTTCTAATAACTAACATGTGTTAGTTTACAATTTCCACATAACTTATGGAATTAAATCTCAACTTTGATTATTATACCCAAAAAAAAAAGTCAGAACTCTGATTTTTTTATAGGTAGACATCGATTAAAAATTATTTAATTATTATTTTAATAATTTTTTTTTATATTTAATATATATATTTTTAAATTTTAAAAATAATGTATTAATTATATATATTTTTTATAAATATCATTTTAATTAGTATCATTAATTTTATTAAACAAAGGAACATGAAAATTGAATTAAAAAAAAAAAAAAGTCAAAATGCAGAGAGGAGAAAAAGAATGATTGGTTGAGTGGGCGTGAAGAGTCAGATTTCTTGTGGCAGATGTTTTAGGATCAAAGAACCCAATGCAGTGAACTTTCCGCCTCCCAACAATTCCCCATCTCTTAGAAATGAGAATCACACGCACCCAAGAACCAACTTTCATTATATCTTTGTTGATTCATGTTTAAGGCTTAAATTGACTTAAAAGCTTCCTTTTTTCACAAGTCAAGAAGCAGAAATTATTCCACTACAAAAACCCAACTTTTCGTGCTCACAACGGTAATTTTAACTCACGACTCTTAAAACATTAAGTCTTTGGGTTTGGGGAAAATATAAGAACCAACCAAAATAAAACCTGAGAGGAAAATATTTACTTACATTTTCAAGGCGTAGTCCAATCATGTAACAGAACTTTAGCATTAATTGTATTAGATTAAAGGTCTGTTTCACGGTTGACTATAGATATTATTTATAAATTACTTATTTATTATTTAAAAAAAAAATTATATTATTTTTATTAAATTAAAAAAATATTAATTATATATATATATTTTTATGTATATCATCTTAACCAATATTATTATACGGGTTAACATTTCTCTCGAACTAAAAGCGAAATGAAACTAGTAGTAATAAATAATGGGGTTTTGTTGGTCGGTCCGTAACCATTTCATGTTTTGAATGAAGAGGACAATCTTCAAATACTAATTGTTTTTATCAACTAATAATTTTGAACAGGTAATGAAAGGTAAAAAGAAATGTTATTAAAATGGGAATGATTAGTGAGCTATGAATCGGAAATTTGGAGTTTACAGTAAAGAGTTTCTGGGCACCCACCCAAGTTGTAAATAAAAATGGCTAGAGTTTATTTGACCAAGACCTCGTTTGGCAAAGCAATTAAAAAGTTCCATCTTCCAACAAGAATTTTTAATTCTCTACTTGCTGAATATAACACTAAATTAACCACAGCAGTTTTTTTGAGAAGTTACCAAATAAATAATGGGGTTATGCACTGTCTCTCAGAGAGACAGTGAGCATGTAAATCTAGGCTAAAATCTGATGGCCTCATTTGTATGTATCAAATCAGAGCAATGGAGACAAACTTAAATTCTTTATATATATATATACATATATGAGTTTTGTTAATAAATATTTTTAGGACATTCTTTTTTATATATATATATATATATATATAAGTGTTAATTAGAGGGAGTGAGAAAGATGCTGATATTTAACTGCACGTGTGGGCCTGGTCCAGGGCAGGTAATAATATATAACAAGCGTTTGGTTGCTGATTATTATTCAGAAGATTATTATTGGAAGATGGGGAAGTTGGGAAAGTAGGTGTATATTTACATATATATTTATATGGTGAGCACTAGCATGAGAACTTCTAAAATGAGAACCATGAGAACCAAAACGTTTGTAACCGTTAGATCAACTTGAATGTATTTTAGCCGTTGATGAATTCCATGTCATAACTTTGTAGAAACCGGTAACTTGTTACCGCTGTAGAGAGGAAGCAAAGCAAGCAGTCGGCTGTTTCCCCTAGAAAATCAAAGCCTCTGACCTCTTTCTGTCACCCTGTTTCTCCCTACAAAATCAGTTTCTATTTTGAAGCAAAAATAGAAATGTGTGATAGATTGATTTGAAATCTATCCCTAAAGAAATTGGTTTTCTGATGGAGAGGAAGAAAAATAGTAAAAAGAACAAAAAAAAGAAACAAAAGCAATCGGGAAGGAGAAATAGGAAGAAAGAAAGGGAAAGCAGAAGGGGGAAAAGAAGAAAATTGTGCCAAGAAACAAAGGGAAAGGAGAAGAAGGAACAAAGATCATTGTGCCAGGAAAGGTAAAATCGAAAATTTCTATTTTTTTTTTTGTGCTACCGTCGAGTGATGAAGAACCCTAGGATTAAATGTAGAGTTTTGATTTATCTTTTTAGTTTTTGCATTGTCGACATTATGGTTTTGTTTCTTGTGATTTTACTGTTTCATGTAGGCTGTAGTTAGTTGTGCCTATAATATGTTTGTTAAAATGCCTATTAGAAACTTTTTGGGGTGTTGTTTTTCTCTGAAGTCAGATATGAGTGCCATTAATTCTGTTGTTGAGGCCAGCCTTTGTGAAATGTAAGAGTAAGATTTACATTTAAGATTAGTTTATTGTAAATTTGAATTTAAAAATATGAACTATGCCACCAAGTTTCATTGAAATGTAAGAGTAAGACTTATTAAGGTGGCATTGGATATATATGAATATTGCAGGGCATTTGCTGAGCAGAATTAATTAGCAACAAGTTTGTTTGCTTTGCTTTCATGGCCTCCACTTTGGATTAGAGATCTGTTTTTCAGTACTCGTTTCAACCTAAACAAGAGGGTCTAAAGAATTTCCAAATGATGTATCATCTAATCAAGTTAATAACTAGTGAGTTGATTAGCAGATCATACCAAGTAGGAATTGGTATGTTTAAAGTACATGAACTTGTTTCTGGGCTAAGGAAGCCAATTTCTTTTACAGTGTTGATTTAAACTAGGTAATTCCATCTCAAAGGAGCATTTGTGGAATTTTTAATTCTTAGAATTCAAGTGAGATAATGGTGTTAGCGAGCTAATTTAAACTAGCCAATTTCTTCATCCTAGGACCAAAGGATATATGGTTCAAAGTAAACATGCCTGGAGGAGAATCAGTGAAATGGATATTGTCTAAATCTAGCCTGGATAAGAGAGCCAAAACCTCCTTCTCTTCCTGCATCAAGAGGATACAATCTATCAATATAGATTTCCAGACATGCTAAGACTGCAGATACTTAAGACATTGGCATTGTTCATTAAGCCATTCCTTTTGCCAACTGACTTTACAACAGCCAGAGGTGGTATAATTAGGAGTATACATTATGCAAATAGTTGAAAGATGGCACAATCAAGAAAACAAACAAAAATATGTCATTTTTTTTAAACTAATAAGACAATCTCTAAAGAAACTAATAAGACAATCTCTAAAAATAGGCCATTATTTCTCCGCCTATGATAATATTAAAGTTTACGTTACTTTATTGAGGATCATGCTGAGAACTTTCCTGTCATTGGGTTTAGTGGATTCTATCACTTTTCCACTTGAAAGAAGTTTGAATTTTGGGTGGATATATTACAAGGTCTAACCTGATTAGCACACTCTGGATTATCATAAACATTGGCTGCCAAAAAGGTGATAAAAAGCTTAGCTGAAAGCATTCAATTAGTTCATGCAGTAAAATAGTTTACTTATTGTTGAAGAGTTCTAATTCAATTGTAGATATTTTGGGATTCAAACTCCAAACTTGTTGAATGTCAATTTTTAAAAATTACTACATGAACTAATTGAATTAAATTTGGATTAAATCATTCAACAATAAGTGAGATAACCTTAATTCTTACTCTGAACAACTTCTCAAAGGCTTCAGTAAAATAGTTGCTAATCTAATATTATCACCTTTCTGTATTTGATTTTCCTTCCAAAATTGAGGGTTTTGGGATGATTGTATTTCTATATATGAAGAACAAACTTGGAACCCTTGCAAAACTGACTTGGCATTTGTCTGTTTTGGATTAGTATTAATAATCAGAATTGTTTATGTAATTAACAATATTTCACCTATAGGCTCTCTTGAATTAATATATGAGTTTATGTAATTAACAATATTTCAACTAAATTTGCATTTAGTTTAACTGTTAGTTTAACTGTTTAACTGTTACTTTAACTGTTAGTTGAACTAAATAAGCAAAAATCTGCTACTTTAACTGTTTCTTGCTGCTCTTCTCTTGCCCCCTTGACTACCACAATCAATTTAAAATGTAGTGATTAAGTTTTCTTTTGAGCAGCTACTTACAGTAATTAGACAAATGGATGACAACTTTGAAGAAAGTGGGAAAAGATTCATTATGGATTTGAATGTTGAAGCTCCTTCGATGACATATTCAATAGAGACAGAATCATCAAATCATGTTTCAAACGAAATAGAGAACTTAACTTCTGGAAAGAACAGTTGTTGGGCTGATGATTTTTTTAATCAGAAAGATCCATTTCAATTAACTGCAAGAGATTTAGAAGGTATGGAGTTTAATTCTCTGGAGGATGCAGAGTTATTTTACATGACCTATGCTCATAATATAGGATTCGGTGTTCGAATCGGAGGTTCAAAGAAAGACCAACATAAGAATTTGGTGGGAAAGAATTTACTCTGCAATAAAGAAGGAGTTCGGGAGGAGAAATGGTTGAAGAATGAAAATAGGATCCGGGATCCTAGACCTATTACCAGAACAGGATGTAAGGCGAAGATGCGTGTGATGCTTAATAAGAGTACGCAGAGATGGGTAGTCTCTGTATTTGATAAAGAACACAACCATGAATTGGTTAAATCCTCACAGAAGTCTCTGATTAAATCGAATCGGGTTGTTTCAAGGGGTGCAAAGACGGAAGCGATGGCAATGAAACGAGCTGGAATCCGACCATGTCAAATAATGTCATACTTCGCTGACCAAGCAGGGGGCTTCGACAAATTAGGGTTCACAAGGAAAGATCTTGCAAATAAGTTACATGCAGAGTCGATGAAGTCTATTGCAGGTGGTGATGCAAAAGCTGCATTAGTATATTTTGAGGCCAAAGCAACTTCAGATCCTGGTTTGTACATGAAATATACTGTGGATGATGAGAACCGTCTTGAGAATATATTTTGGGCAGACTCTATTAGCCGGTCGGATTATGCATACTTTGGAGACGTCATTGCATTTGATACAACATACAAGAAGAATGGGTATGATCTCCCTCTACTGGTATTTATAGGAATTAATAATCACCACCAAACAATCATTTTTGCATTTGCAATTCTATCAAATGAGAGGCAGGAGACTTTTGTTTGGGTTTTGAATGAGTTCTTGTGTTGCATGAGCCAGAAAAAACCTATTTCAGTTGTTACTGATGGGGACAAGGCAATGCATAATGCTTTGAAAATTGTTCTCCCTGAAGCTAACCATAGGCTTTGCGTATGGCATATTCAGAGGAATGCTACCTCAAATCTCCACAACATTGAAATTGCACAGGGATTTAAACAATGCATGAATTCTTGGTGGAGCGAAGATGAGTTTTATTGTGCATGGAACAATCTGGTTCAAACATTTAGTCTGGAAGAGAATGCTTGGATCAAAGAGAAATATAATACAAGGTGTATGTGGGCTCAAGCGTTTCTCACAGGTAAGTTCTTTGGAGGTATGAAAACAACATCTCGTTGTGAAGGATGCAACTCATATCTGAAGAGATATATAAAGAGAAATGGTACCTTACTTGAATTCCTACATTCAATCGAGAATGCAATTTCAAATATGCGTAGATTGGAGCTAGAGGCAGACTTTTATTCGAGGCAAGGTGAACCTGTTCTTTTGAGCAACATGCAGCCACTAGAAAAACATGCTGGAGAAGTTTTTACCCGTAATTCATTCAAAAGGTTTAGGAAAGAGCTTAGGCGTCAGGATGTTTACATAAGGAAAGGAGATATACTATGGACGGATGACCACACAAGAGTATATACTCTGACACGGTATTTGCGGCCTTCCAAGGAGACAAAAGTCACTTACAATGAATTAAATGAAACCATGAAGTGTTCTTGTCTTATGTTTGAAACTGAAGGCATTCCTTGTAGGCATACAATTTTTGTTATGAAAAATGAGCATTTGAAGTATATACCAGAGTCTTGCATCATGCGTCGTTGGACGATAAATGCTAGAGACGATACCATGCCAACCATTAACTCTCAATTGGATAATGATGCAATCGAGAGATTGAGGCATTCATCATTAGTGTCAATGTTCCATAAGTTATGCTATTTGGCATCCAAGAGTAAAGAAGGTTTTGAGGGGACAAGGAATGCTTTGGCTAACTTGACTGCTAGGGTGGAGGAGATGTCAAAAGCAAGGACAACAAATTATCAAAAGGGAGAAGCAGAATCGGTGCAAGACCCTCCAAAGAGATCCAACCAGAATGTAAAGAAAGATGAGCAAAAGAAGAAAAGGAATTATACTTGTTCTCAATGTGGGATGGTGGGACATAATAATCGCACATGTCATCTGTTCAGCCCTGTAGGAAGTCATGCTGAAATTATCTCAGAGGATAGTGACAGTGAGTACAACTCATCAGATGATGAACTTTGTGAGAATGGACGTTTTTGGGCAGATATAATTTCTCATGAGGTGCTTATAGTTTCTTTTTTATATAATAGTTTATTCATATGTTATTTATAGCATAACCATAACATTTATATTTATGAATTATTGGTTCTATTAATCATTTGCATTAACTTGAATACATCTTCAGGAAGAAGCAAATGATTTATCAACTCCTCCTCTGAATCAAACAAATAGCCATGGTCCATCAAATCTTGAAGCCAATGTCGATACAGTAAGTTTTGTCTTTATCAATCAATGTTATGGTTGTAACTTATATTATTAAACGTAACATAAATATAATTCTCATGTCCCTTTTATAGGGTGCAGGATTTGCATTCGGAACATGCAACACTTGGCCTTTTGGACCCGCTTTCCTTTAGTTGCAAAGAAGTATGTTTTCTGTATTCAAACACTGAAATTGAAGTTTTGAGGATTTCATACAAGAACATGAATCCTTTTTGTGTACCATTTGCTACTGCAAATATGGGTTGTGCGATGCTATTTGAGCTTGCTGTCTTTGAAGGACAATGAAGACAGGAAAATATGGTATACCTTAACATTGTCACTGGACCATTTCGAAACCTTGTCTAAATGAATGAAATGGTTTAAATGTTGTCTAAATGTTTGCAGCAAGTAAATGAATGAAATGATTCATGCGCACCAGTAGCAGCAAGTAAGCGCGTCCTTATTTGACGGGCAAGTCCAGATATTATAATAATTAGTTTGAAGATTATGATTCTAGTATACTTTATCCAAGTTAATGGAGAGGAGAAAACAGATGATTTTTAAGACTTGGGCTTATGTTAGTTCCCTGCTGTTATGCCCCAAGCATTATGAAATGTTTTTCTGGTGTTTGCTTGATGTTGTCTATTCTTGGACTGTTGGGCAGATGGAATCTTTATCTTATTGTGTCTTGTTATTTTTGGACTCTACTTGCCTAGCTATTGAATCTGGCTATAATATGAAGTTTTCTACTTTGGCCTTGATTCGCGTTGAAGACTTAAGTTTCTGTGAGTAATTTAATTAACCACAATTGAGTTGCTACCTTTCTTATCAGTTGCCTTTCTATTGAAATCTTTAATTAAAAAATTTCTTGCCACCGGATAATTCAATCAAACTAAATTTCTTGCCACCTACAATAGCATTGAAATCTTTAATTAAAAAATTTCTTGCCACCGGATAATTGAATCAAACTAAATTTCTTGCCACCTACAATAGCATTGAAATGTTGCAAATCAGTAAAAAGTAATGTCCTAAGACATGGTAAAAGGAAAAATTGAAGCAGCCCAAAATTGACACATGACATGATACCAATACTGCTTATACCAGATTATAAAGAATTTCGTTATAAAGAATTGACACATGACATGATACCAATACTGCTTCAACGAGCTGGTTTCATATAAAAATTAGAGCTGGTTTCATATAAAAATTTGAGCTGGTTTCAATTATTTGACCTTTATAACATTAATGACACGAGTCATTTTACCGGTCAAAGAATGGTTCAATCTAGCACTGAGGAAAAGTTGCAACAAAGAAGTGACATTGTTCAAAATTCAATAGAGAAGAAACAAAAAAACATGATGGTTAAGTCCTAATTTCCATACTGTCCTAGACACGGCAATACGCAACCTCCAGGATCAACGTTACAAGAGCAGAAGACAAGCCGCAAAGACATTACACGCCTTTGTACAAATCTTCAAGCGAAAACATAATTACACTTATTAATGTGGTAAACTATATCATCAACATATATATACTTCAGATTATCAGCAGCCAACAGAGAGGAAGCTTTAAATCAATAAAACTCATTGTCATTTCGCCTTTAGCTGCACCAGGTTCGGTTCATTCATAAAAGAAAGAAACCATTTAAGCATCATGCAAGTTACATGACTTCCACTTCTTTCAGTCCATATTACATTTTCTTACCAGAATGAGTTTCAAGAACAGGTTGTTATTTGTTTTCACCACTTTAATTCTGCTTTTTCAAGTTTCCAAATTTTACCATGCACTTTATAAATATGAAAAGAGTTCTAAGAAAACCATCCTCGTGTGGCTCATTCATAGGGCACAAAATTATTAAGCATGCATTCATAGAGTTACTAGGAATTAGTAAGCATGCATTATCGAAAACTATGACCAAAAACATCAAGAGGCACTGCTGCCATCTCCATTGTCAGATGATGGGTTAAGAATACTGGCAATTAAATATGCCTGCACATGGGTTAAGAATTAAAATGGAAGAAAGCTAATAACAGGGTTGCTTAATCTTCTAACACTCGTATTACAAGTCTCTGCAACTTCTAAACACATTCAACATTGAACAACACATTGAACTATGGCAAAGCTGCAACAGTTGATTTGGAGCTGGAAAATACAGACATAAGGAAGGTGATTCCTATAAAAATGATTACGAACATAACAATCTTCAATTTCAACACTTGTTTCTTCAAGGCAGCAGATTTCATAGTAGCCATTGTGAAATGCATATTTACATTATTCAATTCATTTTTTAAGTTACTATTTTCTTCAATTAGTTCTCTACTGACCAAATTAACAGAATTTTCGTTGAAACCGTCTAGTTGTCTTCTTAACTGGGTTAACTGTTGAAACAAATATCTTTCTCTGTTCATCAACTCCAATATCAGCTCCTTAGAACGATCGGTATGTCTAGGATCATGCCAAGCTCGAAATGTACACCCACCTTCCTGAAAATATAAATAAAAACATTCTGAATATCATTGATATTAAAAAGTGGTAAGCTCATGAAAAAAATCAACAATTTTGAAGTTACAAACCTGGTATCGAGGGCAACCGAAAAATCTTCTACCCGGATTCAAAGTCGTCCATGCAACCCATCTTGGTGTTTTCAAGTTACAGTAACAATAAACTGGATCTCCTTCATAATCCCATTCAATATTTCGTCCACTTGAAATCAACTTGTAGGAGGACAAATGGGTTGAAGAAGCAGCCATGATCATGAGGGGGGTGTTGTAAACTAGCTAAGGTGTTTTAAAGCTAAGGTGCTCGAATGGGGGGGTGTTGTAAACTAGCTGGGTAAATTGATTTGTATGGAGGTGGGGGTCTGTAAATGGAAGCCAGTTTACCTTGGTATCCAACGGGTTGGAGTGTGTTGGCAACATTTTTCTACTTTCATGTAATTTTGGGAGTATGCAATGGTTCTCATTTTCATTACTATTCAAAGCTCCCGCCCATTGGGGCGGATGAAGATATTTCATGGGCGGGAAAATTACAATCTTTTCCCGCCCATGCCTTCAATCAGGGATGAATGTCAAATTTTACCAGTTTGATTCATAAATATATATTTTATATTCCTCTTCATGATTGTTTGGGTCTGTTTCTTTTTTTTTGGGTCTGTTTCACTTTAATTTAGTTATGGTGCGCTGGAATTAGTATAAGTCTAATTATGAGTATATATTAAATTTTGTTAACTGTAAATCAGGGCAAATTTGCTCAATTTAGCATATATGTATATAGTCGATTGCTCATTTGTCAGAAGTGAATAAAAACCTTTTTTCTAATTTTGACAGTCTTTCAATGTGGTGTATTATTTGACTGGCAAAACATATTTAACTGATGAATATATATATTAAATTTGGTTATTATAAGTATATATTAAATTTGGTTATTATAAGTCTAATTATGAATGTAATCATATTTAGTATTACAAGTATATATTAAATTTGGTTATTATAAGTCTAATTATGAATGTAATCATATTTAGTATATCAAGTATATATTAAATTTGGTTATTACAAGTCTAATTATGAATCTAATCATATTTAGTATATCAAGTATATATTAATGAAACAAGGAATGATAAATTTCGTTATTATAAGTCAAATTATGAATGTAATCATATTTAGTATATCAAGTATATATTAAATTTGGTTATTACAAGTCTAATTATGAATCTAATCATATTTAGTATATCAAGTATATATTAATGAAACAAGGAATGATCAATTTCGTTATTATAAGTCAAATTATGAATGTAATCATATTTAGTATATCAAGTATATATTAATGAAACAAGGAATGATCAATTTCGTTATTATAAGTCAAATTATGAATGTAATCATATTTAGTATATCAAGTATATATTAAATTTGGTTATTACAAGTCTAATTATGAATCTAATCATATTTAGTATATATTAAATTGTATAAGGAATGATCAATTTGATTATTATAAGTCTAATTATGAATGTAATCATATTTAGTATTACAAGTATATATTAAATTTGGTTATTATAAGTGTAATTATGAATGTAATCATATTTAGTATTACAAGTATATATTAAATTTGGTTATTATAAGTCTAATTATGAATGTAATCATATTTAGTATTACAAGTATATATTAAATTTGGTTATTATAAGTCTAATTATGAATGTAATCATATTTAGTATTACAAGTATATATTAAATTTGGTTATTATAAGTCAAATTATGAATCTAATCATATTTAGTATATCAAGTATATATTAAATTTGGTTATTACAAGTCTAATTATGAATCTAATCATATTTAGTATATATTAAATTGTATAAGGAATTATCAATTTGATTATTATAAGTCCAATTATGAATGTAATCATATTTAGTATTATAAGTATATATTAAATTGTATAAGGAATTATCAATTTGATTATTATAAGTCCAATTATGAATGTAATCATATTTAGTATATCAAGTATATATTAATGAAACAAGGAATGATCAATTTTGTTATCATAAGTCAAATTATGAATGTAATCATATTTAGTATATCAAGTATATATTAAATTTGGTTATTACAAGTCTAATTATGAATTTAATCATATTTAGTATATATTAAATTGTATAAGGAATGATCAATTTGATTATTATAAGTCCAATTATGAATGTAATCATATTTAGTATATGAAGTATATATTAATGAAACAAGGAATGATCAATTTGATTATTATAAGTCCAATTATGAATGTAATCATATTTAGTATATCAAGTATATATTAATGAAACAACGATTGATCAATTTGGTTATTATAAGTCTAACTATGAATGTAATCATATTTAGTATTATAAGTATATATTAAATTTGGTTATTATAAGTCTAATTATGAATGTAATCATATTTAGTATTACAAGTATATATTAAATTTGGTTATTATAAGTCTAATTATGAATGTAATCATATTTAGTATATCAAGTATATATTAAATTTGGTTATTACAAGTCTAATTATGAATCTAATCATATTTAGTATATATTAAATTGTATAAGGAATGATCAATTTGATTATTATAAGTCCAATTATGAATGTAATCATATTTAGTATATGAAGTATATATTAATGAAACAAGGAATGATCAATTTGATTATTATAAGTCCAATTATGAATGTAATCATATTTAGTATATCAAGTATATATTAATGAAACAACGATTGATCAATTTGGTTATTATAAGTCTAATTATGAATGTAATCATATTTAGTATTATAAGTATATATTAAATTTGGTTATTATAAGTCTAATTATGAATGTAATCATATTTAGTATTACAAGTATATATTAAATTTGGTTATTATAAGTCTAATTATGAATGTAATCATATTTAGTATATCAAGTATATATTAAATTTGGTTATTACAAGTCTAATTATGAATCTAATCATATTTAGTATATATTAAATTGTATAAGGAATTATCAATTTGATTATTATAAGTCCAATTATGAATGTAATCATATTTAGTATATCAAGTATATATTAATGAAACAAGGAATGATCAATTTTGTTATCATAAGTCAAATTATGAATGTAATCATATTTAGTATATCAAGTATATATTAAATTTGGTTATTACAAGTCTAATTATGAATTTAATCATATTTAGTATATATTAAATTGTATAAGGAATGATCAATTTGATTATTATAAGTCCAATTATGAATGTAATCATATTTAGTATATCAAGTATATATTAAATTTGGTTATTATAAGTGTAATTATGAATGTAATCATATTTAGTATTACAAGTATATATTAAATTTGGTTATTATAAGTCTAATTATGAATCTAATCATAAAAAAATTTGGTTATTATAAGTCTAATTATGAATCTAATCATAAAAATATTTTTTTACAATTTGGATAAAAAAATTCTAACTCAAAAGGAATTTGGTTTAGGGTATTATTTTATTAATAAAAATATTTTTTTAATATTTAAATATAAACCAACCTAAATTATCAGGTTTGAGCAAATTAAACTTGGACCCGATTGATATTTTAACGTGCTAATTAGGAACATATTTTTTCTATCTCTTTTTGGTATTTAGACACATAACAAAAAAACGTTGAAAGGGCATTAAAAGGAAGAAGAGAAAATCTATTCTAACTAGGTCTAACTCAACTTAATTTATGAACCCCTCTAGAAAACATAAGGATTAGAGCATTTTCTGGTTGTCTATGTGGACAACAAATAACCTCTAATAAAGAAATGCAGGAACTAGAAGCTTAACGGATTAATTATCCTATACATAATATTCCATGTCATTCTTTATAGATTTTACCCCAACAATTTTTGGTGGACTAGTTAGAACCACTATTTAAATACCCAGACCTCATCCTCACCAAATGGTTCAGAGAAAACTGCTTAAAAGACTATAAGATGAAACTGACCAACTAGTGTTCCAGCTAGTATATATACAGGCTTGAGGTTAAAGTCATGAATACAAGAATATCATGGTAAAAGCAAGTAGCAGCAATCATGAATAATTCTGGCACAAAAAAAGAGTTCGGTATAGGATCAGATTTTTAATGAAAAACACGTACCAACATGGTTGGTAGCCGCAAGTCAAGCCCACATACATTTAAACAAACAATAGGGGTAATCTGCCACATATTCTCTACGTTCATACAGATTGCATATACAGATTGCACCTATACAAAATCATGTCTAACCCCTATGACAAAAAATGACCATCATTTCCTAAATCATACACAAAAAATTGCACCTTTACACTCAAAAAGTAGTATGGCACAACAATGGAACTCAAAAACTTAACACATAGTGTGGCATACAGCTACCCATTCATATATCAACACAACTTTATACGCTTCATAATATTATCGCGCTTCTTATTTAGCCTGTGGCAAACCAGCGTGTAAGCCAATTGGGTACGACTTCTATGGTTGGATTCCTGAATGAATTAGACATAAACATTTTGAGACCATGATAGTTATATAAAAATAATATACCATCATTCTTATGGTTCACCGAAATTATATACCATCATTCTATAATCTTTGAAATGCATGCCCATCATAAACATGATTGTGTATATGCCGCAATCATATCTGAGGTTGAGAGAAAACAAAATGTCAGTGTACTTTATCCCAAATTTCCTAAACCAAAGTATGATTCGAAACTTACGTGTTTTGTTGTTTCGGAACACTATCAGGTATAATCACAGGCCATGTGGTTATGTTCCCAAATTGTCGATCACTTGTTTTGAAACAAGGATTTCTAAACATCTCTTCACAGAATTGAATCTGCAAAGTGAAACAAAAACAAAACAAATATGTTAAGCACTTCATAGAATAGCATCTAATAATACATAACCCCACTATAATTCCTCACCACTAATGCTGTTTGAAGTCGTCTTGAGGGATTATCTTCAAAAAGGGGTAAACTATCAAAAATAAGCACCTCAGTCTTTGTGAAGTCAATAACAACCAAATACCAGTGAGCATTGGAGTCATTCATTGGTATGAAAATCTATTAGTTAAAACACATTAACTACATGTCAAATAAGGATAAAGGAAAAAATAACCAAATGGCTCAATAACCAGTCACTGAATTTGATATAAACAGACAAATACCTGTTCACAATAGTCAAGAGTGCTCATGTATTTCTCACCATTTTGATATAAGTGAATGAAACGACCTACCTCTGCACCTCCGCAAAGAATGAATTGCTGTAAACATAATACCACCGACACGTTAATAAGTCTCCGTAAAAACATATATTAAACTTGATTAGCATATATATACTCACATGGAAGTGTGTTGGTAAATACCATCGACGCATTGATGGAATTTCTGCTTTTGCTTCTTCTGAACACATCTTCACCACTAGATCAATGATCTATTAAAAACACAGGCAATCCAAGAACATTAACGAATACAAGTTAATTTAACGATCGAAATGTTAAAAGTAATACAAGATGACAATACCGTAGAGTTAAGCCATTTTCCAGGCAGCAAACAATCGAATTCATCCCTTGTCCCAGATATGCCAGCGAAATCAACAATAATCTCATTTTCACTGCCATACACATGAATAAAAAAGTTTCAATTTCAAACCCGAAGTAAAAAGTTGTGCTTAAACCCGAAGTAAGAAAGAAAAAAAATGTAAACATTACATTTGACCAATTAAAGGGTCAATTCGTAGGAAATCCATGATTGAATTTTCAAACTTTGCCCTGCTTGACAACGACGTAAGCTGATCTTGTTTTATCCAAGTTTGTGCTTTCGTTTCAATTCCTTTATGGTACTGCAAACCAATAATGTACGAGGTTAAACTGACATAACCCTCAGAATCAATCAACGTAAGCAAATATGCAATGCATGTATATATTCCAAAAAATAATGTTCAAAAAATAATGTTAGGCACTATACCTTCTTTTGTTGGTTGTTCCCTCTTAGCAAGGCAATAGTTGGACTGATTTTGCATTGCAAGGCAGGTGAGTATTGATTTATTGTGTCTGTTTCGACATTAACATGTGACAGCATTATAGTATTCTTTGAATTTGCTGTCTTCTTGTTACCTCCCTTCATGGCTATGACTGAATCTTTGAATTCAACTTTAGTTCTCACTTTGGACCTTCCAATTTCTCCCGAACTTAATACTCGATATCTTCTGTCAAGTGCACTTCTCACCCCTAAAAACTTACTTCTATGATGTGCAAATCTTGCAGTTCGCTTAATTGGCCTGATAGATCTACTGTAATCGAATAATTCATCAAAACTTGATTCTTTACCTTCTTGACTAGCTTTATCAAGGCCCTTTATTGACTTTTTTTTATCCTCCAAACCGAAGGAAGATGTTTCAGACAAGTCATCAAAACTTGAATTTGCTAGAGTTAACATATCAAGCACCTTATCCCCTCCTAAGGTAGTATTGATACAATGTTTTACATCCAATTTCTTCCCTCCTTTAACATCATCAACATTTCCCTTAAATTTCGAGAAGTCATACTTGACAATTCTATCTTCACAATTTTCCATATAACTATCAACTTCTTGTAAATCATCATTATCAAAGTCTCCTATTTCTGAAATGATTTCATATTGGACTCCACGATTCACAAAAAATTTACCTACTTCAAACTTTTTCTTCTTTGCATCCACTCCATGTTCTCGTGACTCGAACATATCATTAACCATATGCGAAAATATATCTATTTTTTCATTGATGCTTCTAATATTAAGCTCCACGGTTTGTATTAGAGGTATCAATTTATCCTATATAATTAAAAAAGACATTCAAATACTAAAATCAAGTACATCATTAATTTCGGTCTACATTTCATCAAATCACATTCATACCTGGACCATTTCGCAACATAGACAGCAAGTGTTCTTTCCTTCACTGAAACAAACAAAGCATTTTTTAGTTAATAACTATGCAAGCAATTATATTTCCACTCACCTATAAAAGACCCAAAAATAATTATGCAATATGGTATTCAATTCCTTACTATGAATTAGTGTACGGGGGCTTTGAAGGTTTCACAACTTCTACCTCTGCTTTCGATGTAGTTCCTTTCTTCCTTTTCTCACACATCTCAAACTTCAAAAATCAAAGGTTCAAATCCACGTTGAGCTAAGTGCAGCTGTAGCTGATGCCAGCTTCAGTTAATACCTGAACAAATGCAAATGAGGAAAATAAATGCTCTTTTTTTTTTTTCGTTTCTGCAAGCTGCAACTGTACTATTTCTTTGGAAAATAAATGTGCTTTGCTGTGCTTCATCACTGCTACTGGCCTCTAGGGCTCAGGATTAGCTGTCTTTTCTTTTTAATTATAATAAAAAATCTATGGGTATTTATGAATGTCAATAATGAGTGAGGATTTCCAGGATCAAAAAGGACCCACAGCCCATACATTGCTTAACATATATAGTAGAAATCTATGTCATCTCCTTTGTTATTTTGACTAGTTTCGTTTTATTATTGGAATTATTCTGCCATTTCTAGGTAGCTCAAAAATCTGTAGGGAACCCCATGTGCCTCTCAGGGAAGTGCAATAAAGATGGGGGAAGAAGAAACATTCCAAGGATTAAGCTAAGGGTTATTTTCAATTTCATTCCAAATATTACTAAGTTAAGTTTTAGGAGGTAGCAATGAATCTAGATCCTACTATGTGATAACTAAAGGTGAAAATTAGAGAGGTATGAATTGAGAAATAAACATATCACATATGGATTCATATCATTAATTTAACTTCTTTTACAAGGAGATTCAAATAAAAAAAAAGGTGAAAAAAACAAAGAGAAAGATTGGATAACAAAAATTCAAAGATTAAAAATGAAAGCAAACTAGCAAATTGGAAGAGGGGCGCCGTTCCATAACATTCCAGCAATGGATCAATGATCTTCCCTTGGCATGAAACAGTAAAGTAACCAAAATTTTGGAAGGAAAATCAAATATAGAAAGGTGATAATATTAGATTAGCAACTATTTTAATGAAGCCTTTGAGAAAATGTTCAGAGTAAGAATTAAGGTTATCTCACTTATTGTTGAATGATTTAATCCAAATTTAATTCAATTAGTTCATGTAGTAATTTTTAAAAATTGACATTCAACAAGTTTGGAGTTTGAATCCCAAAATATCTACAATTGAATTAGAACTCTTCAACAATAAGTAAACTATTTTACTGCATGAACTAATTGAATGCTTTCAGCTAAGCTTTTTATCACCTTTTTGGCAGCCAATGTTTATGATAATCCAGAGTGTGCTAATCAGGTTAGACCTTGTAATATATCCACCCAAAATTCAAACTTCTTTCAAGTGGAAAAGTGATAGAATCCACTAAACCCAATGACAGGAAAGTTCTCAGCATGATCCTCAATAAAGTAACGTAAACTTTAATATTATCATAGGCGGAGAAATAATGGCCTATTTTTAGAGATTGTCTTATTAGTTTCTTTAGAGATTGTCTTATTAGTTTAAAAAAAATGACATATTTTTGTTTGTTTTCTTGATTGTGCCATCTTTCAACTATTTGCATAATGTATACTCCTAATTATACCACCTCTGGCTGTTGTAAAGTCAGTTGGCAAAAGGAATGGCTTAATGAACAATGCCAATGTCTTAAGTATCTGCAGTCTTAGCATGTCTGGAAATCTATATTGATAGATTGTATCCTCTTGATGCAGGAAGAGAAGGAGGTTTTGGCTCTCTTATCCAGGCTAGATTTAGACAATATCCATTTCACTGATTCTCCTCCAGGCATGTTTACTTTGAACCATATATCCTTTGGTCCTAGGATGAAGAAATTGGCTAGTTTAAATTAGCTCGCTAACACCATTATCTCACTTGAATTCTAAGAATTAAAAATTCCACAAATGCTCCTTTGAGATGGAATTACCTAGTTTAAATCAACACTGTAAAAGAAATTGGCTTCCTTAGCCCAGAAACAAGTTCATGTACTTTAAACATACCAATTCCTACTTGGTATGATCTGCTAATCAACTCACTAGTTATTAACTTGATTAGATGATACATCATTTGGAAATTCTTTAGACCCTCTTGTTTAGGTTGAAACGAGTACTGAAAAACAGATCTCTAATCCAAAGTGGAGGCCATGAAAGCAAAGCAAACAAACTTGTTGCTAATTAATTCTGCTCAGCAAATGCCCTGCAATATTCATATATATCCAATGCCACCTTAATAAGTCTTACTCTTACATTTCAATGAAACTTGGTGGCATAGTTCATATTTTTAAATTCAAATTTACAATAAACTAATCTTAAATGTAAATCTTACTCTCACATTTCACAAAGGCTGGCCTCAACAACAGAATTAATGGCACTCATATCTGACTTCAGAGAAAAACAACACCCCAAAAAGTTTCTAATAGGCATTTTAACAAACATATTATAGGCACAACTAACTACAGCCTACATGAAACAGTAAAATCACAAGAAACAAAACCATAATGTCGACAATGCAAAAACTAAAAAGATAAATCAAAACTCTACATTTAATCCTAGGGTTCTTCATCACTCGACGGTAGCACAAAAAAAAAATAGAAATTTTCGATTTTACCTTTCCTGGCACAATGATCTTTGTTCCTTCTTCTCCTTTCCCTTTGTTTCTTGGCACAATTTTCTTCTTTTCCCCCTTCTGCTTTCCCTTTCTTTCTTCCTATTTCTCCTTCCCGATTGCTTTTGTTTCTTTTTTTTGTTCTTTTTACTATTTTTCTTCCTCTCCATCAGAAAACCAATTTCTTTAGGGATAGATTTCAAATCAATCTATCACACATTTCTATTTTTGCTTCAAAATAGAAACTGATTTTGTAGGGAGAAACAGGGTGACAGAAAGAGGTCAGAGGCTTTGATTTTCTAGGGGAAACAGCCGACTGCTTGCTTTGCTTCCTCTCTACAGCGGTAACAAGTTACCGGTTTCTACAAAGTTATGACATGGAATTCATCAACGGCTAAAATACATTCAAGTTGATCTAACGGTTACAAACGTTTTGGTTCTCATGGTTCTCATTTTAGAAGTTCTCATGCTAGTGCTCACCATATTTATATATATATTATATATTTTCTGAATTGTATTTGGCATAGGATACTCTGAACTTTGCTAGAAGAAGCCAGAACAATTGCCGATGCAGTAGTAAAGTAAAAGTAATTTATATTTGGGTATGAGTGGGCTGTGGGCCGGGGGGGTACCAAAAAAAAGAGAGGAGGTGATGGATGATTGGCGAAATCAGATTCAGCGAGGACTGACTGACTTCAATAATACCGACACGCAAAGAATAAAAACAAAGAGGGGAAGAAGGAACTAGGAAGAGAAATAGAAATAGGAGCCATTGGAATGGTGTGGGAGGGCCACGTGGGGCGTGGCTAGTGGTTGAATCGGTGGGGCATCCCTCTTAATTCTCTTTGTTTGGTCCCCACAACATAGGAGTAATCTAAGAGCAAAAGACTTGAGAGTCTTTCGAATGAAAAAGCTGTGGTAAATTGTGACAATTTCCAATTTTCAGCTCGCCCGTGAAACAGGCGAGTTTCTTGCTGCTGTTCTTTTTCACAGTTTACACATGAATTTCTAGCAGTATTATTTTTATTTTTTTTCCTTTCCCCTTCATAATGTAGTAATAAATAAAGCTACAAAAAATGAATTTCAACTTGGAAAGATTATGTAAAGGGGATTCTCTTTTTCTCTTTTTTGATTTATTATTTTCGTATGGATAATCATGGCTACCATTACCGTTTTTTACCACCACCTCCGCCATCCTTTCATTCATATACGCTATTCTCTTACCCACGTTCTACGGTCTCGTTTTATTCTCGTCTTGTTTTCAACAACAGGGGTTGAACTAACAATTTGTGAATTGCTAAACCGACGACCAGGCCAATGCAAAATATTTGTGTTCGACAAAAGGATATAATAGTTTTCCTCAAATGTAAACTCACACATAAAATTATAAAAAAAAAAAAAAAAAAAAGGCAGCACAGCTCAGGACAGAGAGAAGGCCGGCCAAACTTCAGCAGTGCCAACAATGGGCAACAATCTTAAAAGTTAGGAAAGGTGGATTGCTTTATAGGTTTGGTTATTTTTTTTATAGGTTTGGTTATTTTTTTTTAAATATATATTAAAAATGTAATTTAATTTATTATTACAATTTTATAAAAAATAAAAATGTATTTCTTATTAAAATTTAAAAAGAAGATTATATTTTTTATTAAATTTTTATATCAAAAATTGTATTTTTTATAATTTTGTAATATTATAAAAAGCAAAATTTAATTTATATCAAAAATAATTTAATGATGTAAAATGTAAATAAAATTTTTTTTAAAAGAAATTTATCGAGTAACTTTTTTAAATAAAGAAGTTACTTTTAAGTTGGTATCGTAAAATAATTTTTTTAATTTGATTATTTTTTTTGAGTTGGTATTCGATTAACTCGTGACATCAATTTAATCATTGTTTTTAATAATAGTATAGATTGTTACAGTTTAAAACTGGATATTTGATAAAATAATTTTAATTTAATTTATGATTAAAATTTTATTCCTTATTAAAATTTAAAAAAGAAAATTAAATTAAAATGAAAAAAGAAAAAAGAAAAAAGAAAATCAACTTATCATGTAATTTGGATTATTATATTAAAATTAAATAACAACATTAAGATATAAATTAAAATAAAATATAACAATTAATTTCCGAACAAATTTAAAATAAGTAACATGAAATGCAAAACATATAAATTTATATATTAGAAATTTAAAACACATTATTCTCGTTATATTGATAAAAGTACATTTATTCTAATTATTGCGTGGTGTAGAGCAACAGTGTCGAGCTCTTCTAGTGCGTGGTGGTTGCACCCGTCGTTCAACCTCGTCAGTGGCACGTATTCGCGGTCCACCACGACCTCTTGCTATAACCGCCACTGGTTCCGGTTGTATGTCATCAGTCATTTCTTCCGTATCAAAAATTTGAAACCCACTGCTGGATGAGCCAACACCTAGTTCACCCATAACGGGAACCTGACTACTAGATGCACCCATAAATGATGTACCATCAAATGCTGACGAAGGGGTTCCAAACTGATACATTGATGTTAGATATGCTGAACTTGGACTTAGGATGGGGAGTTGGTCATCTAACCTCGTTCTTGGCGGTGATGGTCGGTAACACTCATCAACGTCATATCCGGGGTGACTTACGGAATAACGATGACTGGATGGTACTCCATGATCCCGTTCAGGTTCAGGATGATCAAATGACATCCTCGATGCTGTGAACTCCGATGAGGTCGGTTGACGCGTTCGCCCACGTTGTCGGCGAGGTCTAGGAGCATCCATATCCTGTGTAGGAGGGACTGGAGCTGAAGTTTGTCCGGTAAATGGCATACTCCTAACATCCTCATACATCGACGGTGGACAAACGAAAGGCCAACCTTCATTTCTATACCATCTTATGTAATCAGCAGATGGGTTGAAATTATTACCAACAATCGGGTAACCTGTCGGAATTCGTTGAAAACATATATTCTACCATTGGATCCAATGTTCATGCTTCGCAGGCCAGAATTCCTCATTACGACCACGCATGTCGACCTTGTGAAGCTTATCAAGGTTCACCGGGGCTGCAGGAATTGGTTGTTGCATCCCAAATTGTCGCAACACCCTGTCAGTTTGGTGCCACTCTACATATGAAAAGCATATCAATGCTGTGTTTGCTTTCCATATATTGAAATTATTGTAGGCATCCGATGGGAGGCATGCTATAATTTCACGCGAGGAATATGGCATCCACAGAAACTGCGAATAATTATTACAAATTATTAGTTTCATATGGATTAAATAAAAAAAAAACTTCAATGTAACAATCGAAATATTTACCTTATCATATCCTAGTCGATCTAGTCGTACTCTTATACTTGCAAGATCGCTCGGAGTCTCTGTAAAATCTCTACTCGTACTCCTACTCCACCTATTAAAATGCATATAATATCTTAATGACCTATAAAAATACAAGTTCGTACAAAATTAATAAAATAGTAAAGATTATTATCTGCTTGCAAGGGGGTATACAGCCGAAATATCCACGCGCGGAGCAAGAAATGGTAGCCGATACCAAGCCCACGATTGTAGAAGCACTAAACATCCACCTATGTCATGGATTTTTGGAACTGTAGCCCGGCAAAGTTCTCTATACAAAACCGCCAAACACGCAGAACCCCAACTATAATTTGCCGCATGCTCTAAATCAAAAGCAATGGAAGATACATTAAATGTACCCGACTGCTCGATTTGTCAGGCATCAGTAATCCTCCAATCAAACGTAAAATATATGCTCTAGCAGCATATTGTATCTGTTGTTCAGTTGCATGTAATGGAAGATTTTGAAACGATTTCAACCAAGTTAGTCTCACCGTTGAGCCAGATACATACTCATCTGGAGGTACCGAGCCCAATAGATCTTGACACACTTCATTCCAATCTAGCAAGCTTCCGCCTGTAACTGCATCGCCATGGATCGGAAGTCCAAGTTGCAGCGCAACATCTTCGAGAGTTACCGTGCATTCACCACATGGAAAATGAAAAGTGTGCGTCTCGGGTCTCCATCGTTCGACCAACGCACTGATTAAGTCGGGTTGTATCAGAAATCGTCGAATTTGACTTGCGTGATAAAATCCGGCTCTTCTTAAGTGGTCGATAATAGATGGATGCGGGTTCTCCAATGTAAATTTCCTCGAACGTAACACGCGACGAGTTTCCTGTTATAATAATAAAAATTAATATATTATAAAACTATAACAATTAAAAATTAATAAATAAAACTATAAAATAACAAAACAATAATAATAAAAAATTTCAATTTTTTTATATAATTATTAAATAATTCAATTATATAATAAATAAATAACTATAAAATTAAAATTAAAAGACAATAATAATTACAAAATTATAAAACAATAATAATATAATATAATATAAAATTTAAAATTATATAAAACTATAAAATGAAAAAAATAATATTAATTAAACAATTATAAAACTATAATCATACAAAATAATATAATATAAAATTTATAAATTAAAAAATAAATTTAAAATTTGTTTATTAATTTAAAAAAAAAAATTATACATGAAGGAAAATCGCCACCCCCATGGCGATTTCCCTTCATCAAATTTGCAAAATTTGCAAATTTAACCAAGGGAAATCGCCATGGGGGGGTGGCGATTTCTCTTGGTTAATTTTGCAAAATTTGCAAAACACACCAAGGGAAATCGCCACCCCCCATGGCGATTTCCCTTGGTGTTTTTTACAAATTTTGAAATTTTTACACTGGGAAATCGTCATGGGAGATGGCGATTTCCTAACTAAAAAAAAAAGAGAATTTTAAGAATTAATCCAAAAACAACGATATTTTAATATATTTTTTTTGGCTATATCTCAATAAAAAAATCAGTCTTTGGGATTGGGGAAAATATAAGAACCAACCAAAATAAAACCTGAGAGGAAAATATTTACTTACATTTTCAAGGCGTAGTCCAATCATGTAACAGAACTTTAGCATTAATTGATTAATTGTATTAGATTAAAGGTCTGTTTAACGGTGGTCTATAGATATTATTTATTTATTATTTTAAAAAAATTATATTTAATATATTATTTTTATTAAATTAAAAAATATTAATTATATATATATATTTTTATGTATATCGTTTTAACCAATATTATTATACACGGGTTAACATTTCTCTCGGACTAAAAGCGAAATGAAACTAGTAGTAATAAATAATGGGGTTTGGTTGGTCGGTCCGTAACCATTTCATGTTTTGAATGAAGAGGACAATCTTCAAATACTAATTGTTTTTATCAACTAATAATTTTGAACAGGTAATGAAAGGTAAAAAGAAATGTTATTAAAATGGGAATGATTAGTGAGCTATGAATCGGAAATTTGGAGTTTACAGTAAAGAGTTTCTGGGCACCCACCCAAGTTGTAAATAAAAATGGCTAGAGTTTATTTGACCAAGACCTCGTTTGGCAAAGCAATTAAAAAGTTCCAACTCCCAACAAGAATTTTTAATTCTCTACTTGCTGAATATAACACTAAATTAACCACAGCAGTTTTTCTGAGAAGTTACCAAATAAATAATGGGGTTATGCACTGTCTGTCAGAGAGACAGTGAGCATGTAAATCTAGGCTAAAATCTGATGGCCTGATTTGTATGTATCAAATCAGAGCAATGGAGACAAACTTAAATTCTTTATATATATATACATATATGAGTTTTGTTAATAAATATTTTTAGGATATTCTTTTATATTTATATATATATATATATATATATAAAAGTGTTAATTAGAGGGAGTGAGAAAGATGCTGATATTTAACTGCACGTGTGGGCCTGGTCCAAGGCAGGTAATAATATATAACAAGCGTTTGGTTGCTGATTATTATTCAGAAGATTATTATTGGAAGATGGGGAAGTTGGGAAAGTAGGTGTATATTTACATATATATTTATATATATATATTATATATTTTCTGAATTGTATTTGGCATAGGATACTCTGAACTTTGCTAGAAGAAGCCAGAACAATTGCCGATGCAGTAGTAAAGTAAAAGTAATTTATATTTGGGTATGAGTGGGCTGTGGGCCGGGGGTACCAAAAAAAAAAGAGAGGAGGTGATGGATGATTGGCGAAATCAGATTCAGCGAGGACTGACTGACTTCAATAATACCGACACGCAAAGAATAAAAACAAAGAGGGGAAGAAGGAACTAGGAAGAGAAATAGAAATAGGAGCCATTGGAATGGTGTGGGAGGGCCACGTGGGGCGTGGCTAGTGGTTGAATCGGTGGGGCATCCCTCTTAATTCTCTTTGTTTGGTCCCCACAACATAGGAGTAATCTAAGAGCAAAAGATTTGAGAGTCTTTCGAATGAAAAAGCTGTGGTAAATTGTGACAATTTCCAATTTTCAGCTCGCCCGTGAAACAGGCGAGTTTCTTGCTGCTGTTCTTTTTCACAGTTTACACATGAATTTCTAGCAGTATTATTTTTATTTTTTTTCCTTTCCCCTTCATAATGTAGTAATAAATAAAGCTACAAAAAATGGATTTCAACTTGGAAAGATTATGTAAAGGGGATTCTCTTTTTCTCTTTTTTGATTTATTATTTTCGTATGGATAATCATGGCTACCATTACCGTTTTTTACCACCACCTCCGCCATCCTTTCATTCATATACGCTATTCTCTTACCCACGTTCTACGGTCTCGTTTTATTCTCGTCTTGTTTTCAACAACATGGGTTGAACTAACAATTTGTGAATTGCTAAACCGACGACCAGGCCAATGCAAAATATTTGTGTTCGACAAAAGGATATAATAGTTTTCCTCAAATGTAAACTCACACATAAAATTATAAAAAAAAAAAAAAAAAAAGGCAGCACAGCTCAGGACAGAGAGAAGGCCGGCCAAACTTCAGCAGTGCCAACAATGGGCAACAATCTTAAAAGTTAGGAAAGGTGGATTGCTGACTGACTCTACATCCATAAAGCATATCAAGCTTGCATCACCAGATAATATCCTCCGCAGTGTGGACCAAAGCAGATGGGTATGGGGAGCTCATCATATCCCCATATCACCACCCAAGAAAAGGAAAAAAGGTGGGCAATTGGCAAAACTATGAACCCAACCCAAGACATTTCAGCCAAAAGTTATCAACAAAAAAATAGAATGAACCTGAAGATACTTACCTTTATATCGATAAATGTGAGCATAAAAGCTCTTCTTCCGCATTTCAAGAAAAGAATATTCATACATTGCTGAGCAAAACAGAATATTTAATCAAATCATAGGAATGTAAAACCATGGGCTCAACCACAATACAACACAGCTAAAATGTAACAATTCTGCCCGTAACCTAGGGAAGAATCAGATCAAGTATTCTATACAAATACAAGTGCAAAATCAAATTGGTAGCTGGGAAGAGCTGGTCACCTTCCTTTGGTTCTTTATTGTTCTTTCTTCAAAGATTGATGGGTGGGTAAAAAAAAGTCAAAAAGAAGTGAAGAGGTCCAAATACTCCAAAGAAGTCTCCATTTATGGAAGTGTGGCTCTTACTTCTTTCCTATCTGCTCCAAATGACTGCAGTTAAAAGAATCATGAAATTCCATTAGTATTACGAAGGGAGCCATATTTCTAACCGCATGAGCCAGCATCCAATTACTTCAGCAAGATAGTTTCATACTCCATACCAAATGATATACCAAAAAGACAACAGAATACACACACAGAATTGCATTGGGCTTCTCATGGGCCATCGTGCCAGGTGAAACTTTTCTTATATATACGCACAAGTACACCACAGAAAATTAATGCCTTGATTAAGCAACAAAAGTATTTTAAGTCAGAGTTACAACCTGTGATCATCATGGTGGATACTTAGACAACTTAATCATGGAAACCCAAAATTGGATAGTGTCTGCTAATTATATAATGCACGTGCTAAAGGGATCTTCAAAACATTTTTCCCATTGGCATAGAAGCCTGTTAGCTTTCATTGGGTAATTAATTTGTTGCACATTTTTCATGGAGAACTTGGGAAGAAATGAAGAATGGGCTAACAAATAGATTAATTTGGATTAACTAATTCTTCAAAACAGATTCGTGATGGAAGAGCAGTTTCAGCAAAGCTCTAAATTTGAAGGATACTGTTCTTATTCGATACTGATATAAGCTTTAGCCTTTAAGCAAGATTACTTCAACAAAAAAAAAAAAAAGAGCTCATTCATTATAGAAATTCACAATTTACCTAAGAGGACGAAGTAAGGTACATTAGCAAAGATAGTGACAGGCAAAGAACAAATATATATATATATATATATATATATATATATAAAGCAAATGTTTCGTACCTCAGCACCCAAACCTTTCACGTACACATTCGTGAAGAGTTCAGAGGGTTCAGGCATTGGATTTTCCTGGAACCAAAAAAAGGAAAAAGAATCAATGCTGTAAACATTCATTTGGCATCCACCAACAACTAGACAAAATTCTTAAATAATAATAATAGAAATTCACAGACAAATAAACTTCAATAAAATCATTTAAAATGAGAATTACAAAATCAAAATGAAAGCAGCAAAATATTTCTAACCTTAGCTTGAGCAATTGCAGCGTCTACCTCTTTTCTTACTTCCTTCTCAATGTCCTGAAATTTTTTTTCCAAATATTTTGATATTTATATCACCACAAACAAGTCTAACAATATTTCCAGTGCTGATAGTTTCATAAATGAACTTAAGTTAAATATACCTTCAAATCTTTCTCAGTAGCTAGGTCATGAGACAATATCAGCTTCCTAATTCTTTCAACCGGATCACGCTCCTAGAAACATTACATCTAGAATGTCAGTTTTGTATTAACTTGATTAAAACACAACATGAAATGTCTAACATTTAACAAATAAGTCCCTGGAAAAGTAATGTGAATTGAGTATCAACCTGTCTAACACCACTAATCTCATCACGGGTCCGATAGGTGCTTCCAGGATCAGACATGGAGTGACCGTGATACCTATAAGTGTCCATTTCAAGAATCTGCACACAAGCACCAAGAATCAACGTAAATCAATTATGCAATAAAATATAGAAAATAGTATGAGATTTCACAAAGGAAGTAGCAGCAAATAAACATTTCTCATCACATAATTAGATAAAATGCAAATGTACAATCATTCCATCAATAACACTGCAATTATCCTTACTTATAAGCCCACGAAATTGAGTCATATATCTTTAGGCATCTAGTAGAATAAAGTTTCCACAACTATAAACCCTTGTGAGTTACAGAAGTACCTAAAAAATCCTTTTAAAGATAATTTATAGCATCTTCTTGCTGTGAAATTACAAGATAATTTTTTTAAAAATAAAAATAAAAAATAAAGAGGGGCAAAAAGATCTGAAAAAAAATACTTATATCCAACCAAAAACCAGGTAGGTATGCCATATTAATTACACATTAGAGAGCCATAGAATAGTTTCACATGGCAAGCACCTACGATACTTTATCCCATAGCAAGCAATTTGGGAGTTGCTGGGATTATCCTATAAGGCCCAATTGATTTCAGGATAATCTGCTACTTTTGCTTTATACGTGGCAATGAAAAGTCAAAATTGCCTCATATTACTATTTTTCTCAGACCAAAAGATTGTCCCTGCAAACATCTTTTCATCAGATATCAACAGAAAAAGCAGCTTATCAGCTGCTCAGTGATTGCCATAATCAAAGAAGCCGTCAACAACAAGCAACTGACACAGGAGATTCATGAGTCCCACAGAACTTGTGTAACATAACATAGATGCTCATCGTTTCTATAAAAGTTTGGAAGTTATGATTACCCTGGACTACAAATTTAGACCTACCTTTTCATATGTCAGAAGATTTCTCAAGTATCTTTACAGCCTTGAAGACTTCTCAAGCTTTTTTTTTTTATATAGAACTTCTCACGCGTTTGTTTCCAATGTTGTTCTGGATAAGCTCTACACTGTTTCAACTCACCTAAAGTGCTATTCATCTTGAACCAGATATAGAATCAACATGCAGGTAAAAAGCAGATGAATCTTTGGAATTTCAGGGCCACAATCGTGATCAGTATGTTAAAGGTGCTTCAGAAAATTCCTCTAAGCCTATTAATGGGTGGGATTTGTACATTGCTAAAATAGAAAGCTAACTCTTTTGTAGGTATAAACTTAGCAATTTAAGTAGATAATTTTCAGCTTCCAAGTTGTAGCTCTGATAGCATGTAGAGTAGGGGTATAATCGAGCCAAGCTCAAGCTCATCTTGACTCTAAAACTCGAGGCTTGAAGCTTGGCTCAAACGCAACCGTGCTTCAATTTTATGCTCGAGCTCAGCTCCATATACAACTCAAACAACAATATTCATAATTTTAAATGAAACTCATATACGACTCACAGAAAAAATAAGTATGTTTTTCTAACTAAAAGTCTGAATCCAAGATTTTCAGGAAAAAAAAAAAAAGTCTGAAATTCTGAACCCAAGTAAAGATATGAATAAACATAACTCACAACACAACAAATAAGAAAATTTTATTATTACAACACAAAAAAATGGAATTTAACAATGGCCTAAAATAAAATCGTTCCTCCCCAAAGTCAGATCCACATCACAAAGCACACAGCAGCTAACAATAAAAATAATATATAACCAATCATAAAGCAAAAGAAAATGATGAGAAACCCTTATGTATTTAAGCTAACAATAGAAAGAAATAGCACATAGCTCAGTTAATCGATGAAAGAATAAATCAAAAGAAAGTTAAAAATGAAAAACAGAGCAGTACCTATGCAAGTTGAATTGCAGTAATATCACGATGCAGCCATGGATTCAAGAAAGTGAAAGATTTGATAGCCATAGATTCAAGAAAGAAAAAGATTCGATAGGAAACAAAATCCCCACACTTTAGATTTGTGATACGGGCCAAAAGTATTTTGAGTGCAATGGGGCTTGAGTTTGATCCAATTAGTTAATTTCTGTTAATGCTACTTAGCCAAGTTTAAATTACTGTTAATAATTAATGTCCTTAGTTTTAGTGACGTCATGGACGGTTATGCTGTATACAAAAACTGAAGGCAAGAATGAAAGAAAATCAACAAAGATTCTACACAAGTTTTCTCTCTCTCATTTTGGTTTCTTCTTCTCTGAACAATCTGAATATTCTTCTTCTCTTCTTCTCAAGTCTCTATTTCTTCTCTGTTTCACCACTAACACACAGGATCCATTATCAACGCACCAAAAGGTATCAGAGCTATGGCAGATGGAGTGTCCACCAGAATGCAGAAGGAAATCAGTCAGCAGCAAAAGGACTTGGAGAGGACTGAATCCAAGTTCGATGCCAGTCTCTCACAAGTTCGATATGATGTTGAGCAACTGGGAAAAGAAACGAGGAAGCTATTTGAGCAGATGGTTGGTCATATGAATCCCAAGGATACAAGGAATTCGGTTATTGAACCTTCCAATCGAAACTCGCACCCTAAGGATCCAATCAGCCAAAACCAATGGGAAGTTTCCCTCCTTCGGTGATGAGTATTCAGGAGGAAACAGAGGACAGCAGAAGATCTATGGGTAGATATGGAAGATTGGACTGTCCAACGTTTGGGGGCGAAAATTTCACTGGCTGGTTGTTAAAAATAGAGCAATACTTTGAGTTGGAGCAAATTACTGAAGGTGCCAAGATCAAAACGGTGATGATGCACTTGGAAGGGCGAGCTCAGCAATGGCATCAGTATTATACGAAGACTCAAGGAGGATTGTTGCACATTGCATGGCCTGTGTACCTAGAAGAATTGAGGAAACCGATTTTCGAGACAGTGAATTTTCAGATCCCATATCGGAGCTAGTTTCCCTCAAGCTTGTTGCGACTGTGGATGAATTTTATGATGAATTCCTTGCCATACTCAATTCCCTACAGCTGCCTGATGACTATGCCCTTAGTGTGTTCATTAGCAACCTTAAGCCAGAAATTTCCAAAACAGTGATACTATTCTTCCCTAAAACCCTCACCCATGCTTTTAATTTAGCCAAACAGCTTGAATTGCTAAACAATAATGTGCCTAGGAAACCATTCATTTCTTAAAAAACCACAGCCATTACACATCACAATCCACAGCTTCCTATGAAACAGTCAACCTTACCACCCCTGTTACCAACTCCCAACCTACCCCTACTACCTACACCTCCAACTTCCATGAAATACACATCTTCCACAAATACCAAGGCTACTGTCCCTAATCACTCTTCCAACAGTGTTCGATCTGCTAGCTCCAGTAGATTACCTTCTAGGCAGGAAAGGGATGAAAGAAAGAGGAATGGCTTGTGTATGTGGTGTGGGGTGAAGTATGGACTGGGTCACAGATGCATGAAATCCCAGCTCTACCATATTTTGATTGACAATGAAGATGAGGGAGATAGTGAGGAGTTCTCTGGCTGTTTGGATCAGATGGAAGAGGGGGAGACCCCAAAAGAGGAAGCTCCAGTAATTTCCTTGCATGCATTACTTGGAACTGAAGGTTATCAGACGATGAGGGTCCAAGACAAGGTCAAGAAATAGGCAATAGTCATTCTGGTGGATACGGGTAGCACTCATAACTTTGTTGACCAGAGCTTAGTTAAGAAGCTGGGGTGTGTAGTGGAAGAGATTAGGAAGATTTCAATAACGGTGGCCAATGAAGAGAAATTGGGCTCACAGGAAGCTTGTATGGGGTTAGCTGTGGAGGTACAGGGAGTCCATATTTCACCAAATTGTTTTGTGCTGCCATTGAAGGGGTGTGATATGGTTCTTGGAATCCAATGGCTGGTGACATTGGGACTAGTTATATGGAACTTTAAGGCTCTCTCGATGCAGTTTTCATGGAGGGGAAGCAAGGTGGTATGGCAAGGGCTATTGGCAGGTCACATTCGGGACATGAATCAGAAGCAGGCTTCCCAACTATCAGTCACCATTGGAAAAGGAACATTCACCAAGATGATCACAAGTATGCTCCATGACACTAGTAATGTTCCACAAAATCTTACCGCATCAGTGCCTACAAATTCTATTGAACTACAACAGTTGCTTGATAAATATGCCATGCTATTTGAACTGCCTAAAAGTCTACCCCCAACTAGACAACATGACCATAGAATTCCTCTGGTGGATGAAACTAAGGCTGTTAAGATTAAACCTTATAGATATCCTACTGTGCAAAAGAATGAGTTGGAGAAACTGATCACTGAGATGTTGCAGACTGGTGTGATTAGAAACAGTAATAGTGCTTTTGCATCACCTGTGGTCCTGGTTAAGGAAAAAAATGGTTCTTGGAGGCTTTGTGTTGACTATAGGCAACTTAACAAGCTGACAGTGAAGGATAGATTTCCTATTCCTTTGGTGGAGGAACTTTTGGATGAATTAGCAACTGCTACATACTTTTCTAAGCTGAATTTAAGGTCTGGATATCACCAAATCTTGATGTGTAAGGATGACATCCACAAAACAGCATTTCGAACTCACCATGGACACTATGAGTTCTTAGTGATGCCTTTTGGCCTCACTAATGCCCCTTCCACATTCCAGAGCTTAATGAACCATGTTTTTCAGCCTTATCTCAGGAAGTTTGTTCTAGTTTTCTTCGATGATATACTGGTATATTCAGAGAACTGGAATTTGCACCTTGTTCATTTACAAGTATTTGAAGTTCTTCTACAGAATCAACTTGTTGTTAAGAAGAGTAAATGTGATTTTGGGGCTACCAGAGTGGAGTATCTTGGTCATGTTAAAGGGGTAGTCCCTATGGATGCTAGTAAGGTACAATGTATGCTTGACTGCCTGTTCCCAAGAATATTAAGGAGTTAAGGGGGTTCTTAGGACTAAGAGGTTATTATAGAAAGTTCATTAAGGGTTATGGAACCACTTCCAAGCTTCTTACTGATTTACTGAAGAAAAATGCCTTCATGTGGCATGAGGAGGCTTAAGTGGCTTTTGAGAAGTTGAAGAAAGCTATGAGCACTGCTCCTGTTCTAACCCTCCCTAACTTCAATGAAGAATTAACTGTTGAAGCTAATGCATCCAACCTGGGAATTGGAGCCATATTAAGTCAGCAGGGTAAACCAGTAGCATACTTTAGCAAGGCCTCATCCTTGAGGCATCAAACCTTGTCTATTTACGAGAAAGAAATGATGGCAATACTAGTTGCTGTGAGGAAATGGAATGCATATTTGTTGGGCAGACACTTTGTGATCAAAACCGATCATCAAAGCTTGAGTTTTTTGTTAAATCAGCAGACTCAGACTCCAGCTCAACAGCAATGGGACATGAAGATGATGGGGTATGACTACGAAGTAGTTTATAGAAAAGGAGCATCAAACGTGGTTGTTGATGACTTGTCTCGAAGACCAACAATGGAATTGCAGGAAATCACCATCTTGTACTGATTTACTGAACAGAATTCAACATTCTTGGAATGCTGACCCCAATTTGTGTTCTCTGATTCAAAAGTTGCAAAACTTGTCTGGATTTCAGTCTAAATATGAATGGCAGCAAGGACAATTAAGGAGAAAGGGCAGATTGGTAGTAGGAGATGACGCTGCTCTTAAGACAGAACTGTTGCAACTCTTTCCTGGCTACACCATAGCAGGTGCAACTGCCACCATGAATAGGATAAGTAGTGTGCTTTACTGGAAGGGATTGAAGAAACAAGTTAGTTTGTGAGGGGATATGGGGTCTGCCAGATGTGTAGATATGATAATGCAGCATATGTCTTCTACAACCTCTGCCAATACCAAACAAGGTTTGGACTGACATCTCCATGGATTTCGTGGAGGGATTGCCTAAATCATCAGGTAAGGATGTGATTATGGGGGTTGTTGATAGGTTGAGCAAGTATGCTCACTTTGTGTTGCTATCTCATCCCATTTCTGCATTGTCAGTAGCTCAAGCCTATATGGATCACATTTATAAGTTGCATGGTGTTCCAAACTCCATTGTGTCTGACCATGATAAGGTTTTTTTTTTTTTTTTTTTTGCAGGAGCTCTTTAAATGCATGGGAACCAGACTCAATATGTCTACCTCGTATCACCCACAGTCAGATGGCCAAACTGAGGTGGTGAATAGGTGTTTAGAAACGTATTTGAGATGTATGGTTGGAGAGAGGCCCAAGGATTGGGCAAAATGGATTCCCTTAGCAGAGTGGTGGTACAATACCACTTACCACTCTTCAACTAACACAACTCCATTTGAAGTTGTTTATGGACAGCCTGCACCAGTCTGTATGCCTTATTTACCTGGGGACGCAAGGGTGGCAACAGTTGATAGGAGTTTATTGGCCAAAGAAGCATCTATTAAGCTACTGAAATTCCATCTTACTCGAGCTAACAGTAGAATGAAAACTCGGGCTTATAAGAAAAGATCAGAAAGGCAGTTCAATATGGGGGATTTGGTGTATCTAAAATTGCAACCCTATAGGCAAAAATCTGTTGTTAACAAAGCTTTCCTTAAGCTATCAGCAAGATTTTTTGGGCCATTTCCAATAGTGGAGAACGTTGGGAAGGTAGCCTATAAACTAGCTCTTCCTGAGGGAGCTAAGATACACCCAATATTTCATGTGTCCCAGCTGAAAAAACATATTGGGGACCATCATGTTCAATCTGGGTTACCACTGTTGGATGATGAAGGGCTGATTGCTAAGGAACCAATCAAGATTTTGGAACGCAGGACGGTTAAAAGGGGTAATAGGTCTGCTATTGAAGTCTTGGTGCAATGGATAATGGCTTCCCTGAAGATTCAACTTGGGAGATTATATTATGAGCTTCAACAATGCTATCCACAATTCATCCTTGAGGACATGGATGTTACTGAAGGGGAAGGCATTTGATACGGGCCAAAAGTATTTTGAGTGCAATTGGGCTTGAGTTTGATCAATTAGTTAATTTTTGTTAATGCTACTTAGCCAGGTTTAAATTACTGTTAATAATTAATGTCCTTAGTTAGTTTCAGTGACATCATGGACGGTTATGCTGTATACAAAAACTAAAGGCAGGAATGAAGGAAAATCATTGAAGATTATACACAAGTTTTCTCTCTCTCATTTCAGTTTCTTCTTCTCTGAACAATCTAAATATTCTTCTTCTCTTCTTCTCAAGTCTCTATTTCTTCTCTGTTTCATCACTAACACATAGGATTCATTATCAATGCACCAATTTGAGAAGAAAGTTTCAATTAAGAAAGAAAGAAAGATCCATGGGAGAAGAAGCCAAACTCAGCTTAGGAGGAGTTTGAAAGAGGAAAAAAATTGCAGAGAAAAGAATCGGCAGATTGGGTGGTTTTTGAAAGATTGGGACTTTTCTTACTTGAGAGAATTGGGGCTTTCTTTAAATAGGTAGGTAAAATTGTAAATATCAAAACTTAAATTAGTATTTTCGTTATTTACTTGGATATATATTAAATATATTTAAAAAATGAAAGGCTCGATTAGGCTTACGAGTCTATCGAGTATTAAATGGCTCGAACTCAGCTTGATAATAAACGAGTTCAAGTATTCATCGAGTTGAGCCCGAGCAGCTCACAAGTAGCTTGACTCGTTTACACCCCTAATGTAGAGCCACAGTTTTAATAGCGACAAATTAAAGAATATTCCAGCTTCCTAATAATACTTATCAGCTTCATAAAAGAGTTCAGATTAGCTCTCTACTAAGACCATTGAGAGAAATGGGAAGATAAATGAAATAACAAATGGGTATAAATTTCTCCTATTTGGATAATCAAAAGAAGACAAGAGAAGATATGAGTGCCAATATATCACCTGATCCACTTTTCAAATCTCCCCATGTATATCACCCAATCTGTAGCCAAAAAGTGATAATATTTCTTCAATTATAATTTCATCTCATTTTCTCCAAATCACTTCTCTCAATATCTAAATAACTAAAGGAAAATAGAAACTTGCTTGTTTCACTTTTCCTTTTCTCTTGTGCTCTCCAAATAACTATAACTATATATATATATATATATATATATGCTTCATTTCCTTGATCTGCTCCTCTCTTAAGAATCCAAACATGTTGTTATTGTTAAAACGGGACAGTATCAGAGTGCTAGACACTCATTAGCAAGGCACTCATACCCATCTGAAGGTAACAAGTGTCCTGCATAGCTCTATTCAATTATGTGCCGATCTCTTGTATTAGTACTTTTGCAATCCAGTCTCAAGGCTTGGGATGTGATACAAACATTAATGTTGCATTATGTATCAAGATAAAATTATCAGCACTCCAAATTTTACAGATCTATGTCCAAGTATCACAAGCAGAAAATAGTTTGAAGCAAGCACAATATTCCGACAAAGAGTTACATTCCCTAGGTTGCTGCTCGAAGGTTGTGAACTAAAGATCGGTTAATCAGAAAAGGTTTCTAAATGAAGCATGTATCTTCTCAGTCAAAGTGTAGATGAAAAATAATAACATATTCTTTGAGTGTATTAACTGTAGAGGAGACTAGCAAAATTAGTTTATAAGGTTAAGCATGTACAAGGGGGAATAGAATGTGTTTGCTGTAGTTATGGAGTTTGTTTAATCTCCAAATTAAATAGATAATATAACATATTCTTCGAGTGTGATTAATTATGTAGCAGGGGATTTGATTCTATAATAGCTTTAGGTGTAAGTTAGAAAACACAAATTAAACAAACATTAATATCTTACAAAAGCTAAAGAGTAACGAAGAAAATCAAAGTTCTCATGTAGAAGTGGTCGATTCACACCTTTAAATAAGGAAAAAAAAAAGTGTACGAAAAATGGCATGCGCAAGAAAATGAACAAAAAAAAAAAAAGTTAAGAGCTGGATGAATAAACTTACAATTGGTCCATTCTTCAAGGCATGTTCTTTGGCAAACCTGCAAGCTTGCTTCACGGCAAGGGCATCCATCCCATCCACCTACAAGATATGAAGCATATGAAAAATAGAATTGAAGTATGGTAAAACAGTACATTATTGTCTACCATCTGGAAAAAGGTATTCTAAACATATACATTATCCTAAATATAGGCATGTTATATCAAAAAATTATCTCTATAGCTGAACAAAAGGTTTTTGCTTTATAGATCTACTGGAACACTATTTCTTTTTGCATCAAAGCCTTACACCTTAGAAGATAACAAACTTACATATTAAGAACCAATAGTATAAGCTGTAAAAAGCCCTTCAGATTCTGTTTTTAGAAACTTCATTCAAATATTTAAGTTCTAATGTAAAAGGATAATAGAACAAAACAACAATATAAAATCAGCAGAAGAAGCACTTTCGCATAGCTCAAAATCACAACGATCACAGTTTTTTACCATTCAGTATTATGAAATCTGCTGGTCAAGTGGTCATAGTCACTTCAAAAACCACATACATCTAAAACCTCAATAATCATAATAACATTACTAAAGAACCAATAAATTATAACTCAATAAAACCATTATTATCTCAGCAAACCAACTAAGACTCACCTTCAAACCAGGAACATAATCACCACGTTTGTAGTATGCTGGACTCTTCGCGGCTCTCCACTCTGCCGTCCCCATACCATCTGTACATTTACAACAAATAAATAAATAAATAAAATCCACGAAAACACTGAATTTTATAAACCAATAAAATTCCATTCCGATTCAAATTCCTCACAGTGATTATTCTCGCAGACCAAAATTGCAGGCAGATCCCAAAGTGCAGAGATATTCAAAGCCTCGAACAACTGCCCTTGATTAGCAGCTCCATCACCGTATAAAGCAAAGGTCACCGATTCGTCTTTAGAATACTTTTGCGCAAACGCCAAGCCACATCCTAATGGAACCTGAGCTCCAACAATCCCGTGACCGCCGTAAAAATTTGAATCCTTCTTGTAAAAATGCATCGAACCTCCTTTGCCTCTAGAACATCCAGCCTGGCGTCCCATCAGCTCCGCGAAAACTTCCAGCAGGGTCCCACCGCGACCGACGAACAAGCAGTGGTCACGATAGGCGGTTATGATGCAGTCCTTTTTGGTTATGGCAGCTTCCATGCCGACAGCGACGGCTTCTTGGCCGTCGTATAAGTGGCAGAAACCGCGGATGAGTTTGGCCTTGTAGAGTGAGTCGGCAGCGATCTCCATCCGACGCATCAGCGCCATATCACGGAAGAAGGTGAGGAGTTCCTTGGGATTGGTTTGGACAGAGCGTGAGGGGGCTTCGCACTGGTGAGAGGTGAAAGGGACGGAGGTCTCGACAGTTATGGGAGTGGTGTCGTTGGAGATCGGGCGGCGGAGGGAGATGGCAGACGAGAGGGGTTTGAGAAGATTGGCGGAGCGGGAAGAAGAAGAGGCGAGGTGCGATAGAGCCATGTCGACGGTTGGATTAAGAGACGGAGGTTGGTCCGATCTAAGATGCGAAAGGGGTTTTAAAGAGAGAGCGAAGAAAAAGAAGGCGGCGAAGGAGGTGACTGGTGAGATTTGGTTTGGTGGAATAATGCGGAGGGAAAAGTAGAGGGTAGGAATAAAAAAAGTACTTTATGTGTACGACTATGGGGGAATTTTAAAATCCTAGCTACCATACCAACTTACCAAGTGCATTTCTTTCTTTTACTTTTACTTTTTTTTTTTTTCCCCTTGTATTATTATATTATTAGGAGTATTAAAATCATTAAAAAAAAAAAAATTGTCTTCTAAACATATCTTTTAATAAATTTGATGTTGTGTTTTTTCTTTCTTTTCTCTTATGAGAGTTTAGGTAAAGGAATTGATGCTGCTGCATGCGGGGGTTGGTGGCTGACTGCCAGATCTACCCAACACTCCAAATAAAGTGGCTATTGGCTACATAAATTTGAGAACCGCCTTGTAAGTATTTTGGAGTTTGGACAGAGATCACAAAATTTGATTCGTTTTACGAATTTCGTATTGATCCGTTCTAAATAATTTTTTTTTTTTTAAGTAGAGGTTGAATGGAACGGAACGGTTTTTGTAAATAATTTCATGCATTTTTTTATTGAATTTTTTTATACTTTGTATTTTGATTCTTAAGTTCTTTGATATTTTACTAGGTTTTTATGTTTTTTAGGTATTTTGGAAGAGATGAAGTCAAAACATATCAATTAGGATGTTAAAGAGCTTACAAAATCACAATCACAAGATAAAAAAAAAGATTTGGGAGTCAAAAAGATCAAATTCTTGGTGCAAAGTAAGAAGACAAATTTGATCTCCGAAACCCCGTCTTGCCTTTTAAAATTACTATTTTATTCTTTAAAATATTTTATATATCCCTTTTATATTTTTAGTATATATATTCTATATAATATAGTATTTTCCACTCCTTTTAGAGTAAATAGGGATAGTTTGAGAATTTTTTATTATATTTTCCACTCCTTTAGACTAAATAGGAGTAGTTTGAGAATTTAAAAAAAATAACTTTAGGCAAAAAAACAATTAGGTTGAAAAAATATGACTAATTTAGACATTAATACATTTTAGGTATAATAAATTTTATTTAATCTACATTAACTATTCTAATTAACGTTTCTATTATTGTGAGGGGAATTATATTTTTTATAAATAATTATTTTTATGATTTTTTTATATAAATACCTGTAGACGCCTAATTTTGTCCGGACCACTAAAAAATGTATGTTTTCTTCCTAAATTGATGTTTCCGAGTGTAAAAAGACTTTTTTTCATCCTGCAGGTGGTACTCCGAGACTTAGTTTAAGAGGGCGAGCATAAAAAGTCAAACTTGAAAAAAGTCAACCCCGAAAAAAGTCAACCCCGAAAAAGTCAACCCCAGAAAGTCAATTACTGAAAAAGTCAACCTACTTTCAAAATCAAGATTTTAAGTTCAATTGAAAAATGGTGAAAGAATTTTGATAATCCGAGGTCTACATTGAAAGATATGGAGTTTGGAAGATGGGATTTAGAGATTCAGTAGAAAGGAAACCCTAATCCAAGAAATTTGGGGAAAAGTGCTTAAACGATCAAATTGGTCGAAATTGAAGGTTCCAAATGAAAGATAAGCACTGACTACGGGTAATGGAGAAGTCACTTGCGAGAAAAACCGAAAGAAAAGTCAATCTGGGAGAAAACCGAGAATTAGGGTTTTTAGTGGATTTCGGTAAAATCGGGAAAAATCACAAAAATGGCCCAACTTGGTAGGACCAAAGCCCCCAATGGATGAGGAATGATTAAAAAGGGATAGCCCAAGGCTCAGTTTGAAAAAAAATATGAAAATCGGACTTGTTTTGAGCAAAACTGGGTTTCGGAGGCAAAAGGGCAAAATTGGAAAATTTGAGAAAAATAGCAAATGGACTCCGAAAATTCTAAAAATTTGCAAATCTCATTTCTAAATCATTTGAAAGAGATTGAAAAAAGAAAATCTTGATTCGGATTCGTTTGCAAAATGGCCAAATCCCGGGGTTCTTATGCAGTAATTCAAAAAGATAAATCCCGAAAAAATAGCAAATGCACTCCAACAATTATGAAAAATTGCAAATATCATTTTTAAATTATTTGAAAGAGATTGGCGAAAGAAAATCTTGATTCGGAGTTCTTTTGCAAAATGGCCAAATCCCGGGCCTCCTATGCAGTAATTCAAGCCGATAAATCTCGAAAAAATACCAAATGAGCTCCAAAAATTATGAAAACTTCCAGATCACACTTTTAAATTATTTGGAAGAGATTGGTGAAGAAAAATCTTGATTTGGAGCTGGTTTAAAAAATGGTAAAATGTGGGGGCATCAAAAGGCATTTTTGGAAGAAAAATCCAAATAAATAGCAAACGGACTCGAAAAATTTTGAAATCTTTGAGAACTCAATGTTTTATTATTTTGGAAGTATTACAAAAATAAAATTTGAATTTGGAGTCCGTTTGATATTTATTTGCATCCAGGGGGCAAAACGATCATTTCACACAAGCAACCGAAAAGGGCTTCTTTGGGCCTTTCAAAAAATCAGACTTGGGCTGGAAAAGAGAAGTGCTGGCCTGCCAAGGCCGAAAGGAAAGATGAAGTTTCTGATTTTTTAATTAAATGGCCAAGAATTAAAAGTTAGTTAGAGATTCCTTTTGATCAAGCCATTGTGATTAAGCCACATAGGCCAAAAGAGAGTGTCAACTTTATTCTTGAATAGCTGTAATTTGGGATAGCTGAGATGCTAATCTAAAGGTGGTAATTTCATGATTTTTTCACCTTGAATTATTAGCCATTTGATGGAAAATTGGTTACAAAAAAATGACAACATCCTTGAGCATTTTAAGGGGCCATTCGGCCAGCATGTATGGGGGTTCAGAATTTTCATTTCACACTTTATTTTTGCTGAGTTCTCTTGGTTTTTACTTGGTTTTTCTCTCTTTGGTTGAAGGCGAAAAGAAAAAGTTCAGAAAAGAAAGGAAAGTTTGAAGAGATAAAGCTTGAAATATAGCTTATTGAGGTTGCTCTTGAGCACCAACTCTTGCACTTTCTTGATTTTCCATTCTTATTTTTGCTATTTTGAATACTATTTGGTGAGTTTCCATTTTAAATAAATGTTTTTTTTTATTTCTTCTTTCATCTCTTTCTTAAATATTTTTTTCAATTTTTTTTTTTACAATATACTCACCATGGCCGAATGGCCTACATTTTTTGTTAAGTTGCTGTTTTGGTTTATTTTATCATGTTATTGATGTTATTTTCTTTGATCTTGATGTTTTAAATGTTATTTTACTTCATATACTTGAGTTATATTTTAATTTGGTTGCTTTGTTTGTTATCATTTATCATTTATGATTTAAATATCATGTTCTTGCATTTTTAATTTTCTGTTTTCATGATGTTTAAATTTGAGCATGTTTTAGATTTAGTATATCAAGTGTTTGTGAAAATGCTTGTGTGGTTTTTGCATGATTTGAGTTTTATATTTTAGTTGAGCATGTTTTAGATTTAGTATATCAAGTGCTTGTGAAAATGCTTGTGTGGTTTTTGCATGATTTAAGTTTTTATATTTTAGTTGATCATGTTAGTATATCAAGTGTTTGTGAAAATGCCATGCTTGTTGGAGCTTGAGGCCATTCGGCTACTCCATGTGTTTTGCATTGTGTGTTGCATTTTTGCCATGTTAGTTGGTAGGTTTTTGCATTTGCATGATATTTGATTTAGTTTTGCATACTAGTATACTAAGTGTTTGTGAAAATGCCATGTTTGCTAGTTACATTATTCCATTCTGCTGCTCTTGGAATCTTTGCATTGTATGTGCATTTTTGCTATGTTAGTTGATAGGTTAGCATTTGCATGATATTTGGTTGAGTTTTTGGTTTAAGCATGCTTTGTGTTTGTGAAAATGCCATGCATATTTTAGTTATTAAGTTAGGTTTATTTGCCATGCATGTTCATGCATTTTAGGTCTAGGTTGCATTAAATGCCATGCAAGTTCATGTAGGTCTAGGTCACTATATGAATGCCATGCATTTTTTCATGACATTTAGGTTTAAGCTCATGCATTTCATGCACTATGTTTGCTGTAATTTTTCATGCATTTCATGTTCATGCCACTTGAATAATGACTTAGGCCAATTAATGGTTCAAAGTCATGCTCTCTTAAGCACACTTGTGTAAAATTAAATTTTGTCAAATTGATTATTCTACCTTTGTGATTTTTTTTACTTATCCAATTTTTATCGAACTTTCAAAAAGTCCTAGCTACTGTTTGTGAGCCATTTTGTGAGTTTTAAATATTTTTACTTTGATTTTTAAATGATTTTATCAAAGGTAAAAATGTATTTTGGCAAAATAGTTTTTTCACCCAGTACTCGTACATTTCCGATTTTTCTGGGAATTCATCTTTAATCAAAAAATTAAGCCGATTTTTTTTCGTGTAGTTTTACATGTCCTGAGTCTCCATTATTTTTTTTCAGAATTTTTTGAATTTTTAACAATAGGGTAAAAAATCGTGGCTTAAAACTGGACAGTGGAGTCAGAATTGAATTTAAAGAAAATTCATTTTTCTGTTTTGGTTAAGTTACTTAGAGGGGGCTGATTAAGAAGGTTAGCTACTGACTTAGGGTAGTTTCTAAGCCTTTTTAAACTCTAAAAATGATTTTTTAACTCGCGGATTAAGGGTAGTCAAGTCCGGGGTTTTTAAACTTAGGAAATTAGAGCCATTTTAAAAGAAATTAGCCTAGTTTTTTTTTTTTTTTTTAACCTAAGCTTTTCCAAATTATTTTCAAACAATCACAAAGTATTTTGGTTTTAGAATATTTAATTTGACATATTTTCCTAAGGTAGTCAGATATCTTTTTAGATATACGGATTTCCTTAATTAAAGAAAAAATACATTTTCATGCATTGCATTTTCCATATTCATGCATTTTATATAATATGTGATTTTTTCTATGATAATTTCTATGATATTGTTATGATTTAGAGTTATGTTATATTGTTTATTATATGACTTGGAAATTTCTTGATATCCTATGCTTTTTATTTAATTATTTTTTTGTTGTTATATTATTTAGCATATACTATGTTCATGCATTATTATTTTCATTTTTATTTCCATGCATATTATATGATAATATTATTTTATATTCCATTTAATTTAGATTATATGCCATATCATCCATATTTTCCATGTCATTTAAATTATGTCATTTCATATAGAATATATTATGTTACCTAGGTTATTTTATTTCATATAGAATATATTATGTCACCTAGGTCATTTCATTTCATTTAGAATATATCATATGACTTAGGATATTACATTTCATATAGAATATATTATGTCACCTAGGTCATTTCATTTCATTTAGAATATATCATATGACTTAGGATATTACATTTCATATAGAATATATTATGTTACCTAGGTCATTTCATTTCATTTAGAATATGTCATATAACTTAAGACATTTCATTTCATTTAGAATATGCTAAGGCATTTAAATTATATTATATCATTTAGGATACATTATATTATTTAGATTTTGCTATGTCATTTTATTTATGTCATGCATATACATATTCATATCTTTTAAAATGTTTTCAAAAGGATAAGGATTTTTCAATAAAAAATAAAGATATTCCCGAATTAAAATAATTCATGAGTTCTCTACCGGGTTTGCTGGAGGGAATATCATCAATTATCATTAATAAAGGAATATCTTTCTTTCAAAAAACGAGAATGATTCAGAAAGTTTTTCAAATTAATAAAAATTTCTATATTTTGCCACGTTTGTTGGGAAATATAGAAAAATTTTGAATTTATAAATTCCGGATCATTTTCAATAAAAAATGGAATTATTTTTATTTAAATTGGAAATTAACTTGAAATACTAAATTTAAAACCAACTTTTTACCGAGACTTGAGATAACACACAATTAATAAGGTACCGTTTTATACAGGCGTTGTGGGGGTGCTAATCCTTCTCCGCACGTAACCGAGTCCCGAACCCGTTTCTTTGATTTCTCTGGTTTAAACGCAGACTTAAAATTGGTTTTAAAAATGTTTTAATTAATTTTTAAAATATTTTATAAAACCGGTTTTAATAGGTGGCCGATCACACCTAGCTAAAAAAGATTGGTGGCGACTCCATGTCTTTTTCAAGGTCATTTTCAAAACCTTCATTTTTCTAGAGGAATTAAGTCGACTTTTCCTCGGTTTTTTTTAATGTCACGCTTAACGAATAATAAAATCTTGCGATGAGACTCGTTATTTTTTTAGGTTGCGACAGCTTGGCGACTCCACTGGGGACTTTTTAGAGAGTCAGGCCTAGAATTATTCGTGTGTTATCTAAGTCTCGATTTTGTTGGTTTAATTGGTATTTAATTTTAATTCCCATATTTTTTAAAATAAAAGAGAAATTTGAAAATAAAAAATGTTTTAATATGTCCATATTCATGTGCATTTATATTATTATTTGTTCTTTGGTTTTTTTGTTGCGTATTTATATGTTTGCTTGACTGATGCTTTACATTGTTTGATTTTAGTGGGGTATTTAGAATAAGGGTTGTAGAATAGGTGGTGACAGGTTTGTTTTGTTCCTCCGCACACACTATATTTGCATTTGCATAACATGAATCCTCTACCAGGGTTCCGTCCTTTTAAGTGGGAGTAAAGTAACTACGCCTTCGTGATTGATCCTCCGTATGGGCTAGTGAAACACTTCCGGAGTATAAAGTACCTAATGCCTTCCTGATAATCCTCCGTACGGGCATAGACAAATATACTCTAACGAATTGAACCTGCTTTTATCGGGGTGCCTTACTAGCCTTCACAGGCGACAATGAGGAATCGGGGCCTTAGAACCAATTCACCTTCATATAGTGAACCTAGGCGAAGCCATGCCGGATTTCTGTTAGATACCCGAAGTTTGAGAACACATGGAGGAACATTGCCAACCTTTTACCATCTTTCTATATGTTAGATACCAATTGGGTGATGATGAACGAACATCATACCGCTCGTATTTTTTTATTATTTTGTCCCAAAGGCGTCGTAATGCCGAAACTCTGTTTAAATTTTTGGGACATTTTTTTTAAAAGCATGTTGTTATTTATGTTATATTTGTGAATTTATTTCCTTACTAATCTATTTCTTTCTGTTTTCTTTTCTTTGACATGCATCATAGACATCATCATACACTTGAAGTTTATTGGCCTCGGGATAGTTATCAACCCAAAGGACTTTCATGGAGTGTCAGGTTATTTCAGTGATAGAAGATCATGCAATAGTCAGGGCACGGTCGGAAAAAGATCAGAGGGAGGATGGTGATTGCCTCAAGAAAGATTATGTGTCAGTATTGCCGGAAAGGGTCAAAGTGGATCCTAGACAGAATAATCTCCGAGGGTTAGCCGACATTTGGAATCAGTGGAATGTATCAGAGAAAGAAGCCTTCACTCAGAAATATGGAGACATAGCACTCTTAATTCCGATTCAGGTCAATAGTGGGTTGATTCAGGCTATGGTACAGTTTTGGAATCCTGCTTATAGATGTTTCACTTTTAACAAGGAGGATATGACACCACTAATTGAAGAATATTCAACACTGTTACGTATTGAATGTCCTAATCCTGATCGGGTATATTTGAAGGAGATGAAACCTTCAGGTTTGAAGAAGAAAGTGGCTAGGATCACAGGAATGGATACAACATGGGTTGAGAGTCATGTGGACACAAAGCAGAAAAATGGGTGCATTCCGTGGGAAACTCTCCGACAGTTGATATTGGGTTATTCCGACAAAGCAAAAGCCAGGGACATCTTCGCTCTAGCCATTTACGGGTTAATCATATTCCCGAAGATATTGGGTCATGTGGATATAGCCGTGTTTGATTTCTTTGAAAAGTTGGAACAGAAGATCAACCCATCTCCGGCCATCATAGCTGAAACTATCCGATCCTTGAATTTTTGTAAAAGGGCAGGACAAGGGAGGATCAAGGGGTGTGTACAACTCCTTTATATTTGGATTCAAAGTCACTTTTGGAAGATAGAAAATGTTTCCTTCAAACCGTACATGAAGACTTTAGTTCCGATTAGGGAATTCCTTCAAAATGATTGGCCTAAAGACGAGAATGAAGAGAAATGGGTCAACATGTTCCGGAATCTAAAAGGGGAGACGGTGACTTGGAGAGCTCCATGGATGGTTCTTATGCCGATTATGTACATATGTAGGGACAACCCGGAGTTCCACTACTCGGAATTTGGGGGTTTGTGAGTTATGCTCCTTTGTTGGTGCAAAGACAGGTTGAGTCTCGGCAATTCACACCCGTGACTCATAATCTAGGATCATCAGAGTTCACTTATGGGAAAGACAGATATTCTGGAAAAGTGCGGGCAGTGATTGAGGCATGGAAGAAAACTCACCGGATATAAGTGGCCAGATATGCCGGCACCGTCACACCTGATTACCTGGTATGGAGGGAATTAAGGGTTAATGATAGACTGTTGACATCAGATGGGGAGGAGGTCCAGTTTATGAATCTACCACCGAGGGAAATGCCATCAGAGTTAGAAATTGCAAGAGCGGAATTTGAAAAAGAAAAAGATCGGATAAGCAAGGAGATTGCCCGACTGCAAGAAGAGCTTGAGGACATGAAAGATAGGGAATCAGCTCGGGAAAAAGAAAAAGAACATATTAAGAGAGAAAAGGACACCGTTAAGGGCGATCTTCGAGAATTACATTTGGAGAACAAGAGGTATCGCTTTGAGCTCAGATTTGAGGGGACTCTCAAAACTTCCGGGGAGTGGGAACATGAGGTCAAAAACCTCAAGAAGGAGAATAACTACTGGAAGGAGAAAGCAAGACACGAGAAAGCCCGAGCAAATCAACTGGAGAAACAAGCTAGGGAAAGCTTACACGGCGATGCTTCTGCTGACACATCAAAGGGCCGTGAACAAGTAGGGAACAAATGGAAGAGCAAGGCAATCAAAATAGGAAGTGAAGAAGGTCCAGAATCCGAGGGAATTACCAGTGTTTTGTAATAGTTTTTAGGAGAGATAGGTTATCATGTTGTCTAAAGCAGGGATCTTTTCTTTGATATATTTAGTTTCAGGAAATCAATGAAAGACCGTTTGGTTGGAATTATCCCGGGGCCAATACTTTAAATGCATTCATTATTCACTAATTCTTTCTTTTATATTTTATTTGGTTGATAACTCGTATAATTATATAGTTTTTAGTTATGTTTTATTATTGTTTTGTGTCAAATACGAGTTATTATTGTTTAGTCTAATTGTGTTTATGATCTTTTATATTTTTACGTAATTTGGTGTTTTTCACAAGTTTCTTTGAGTGATTTCAGATTACTAGAATTAAGGGCAAATCCAGTTCAGTTCCAGTTCCGACAGCTTTTGCCATATCAGCTATATCTGGAGTTTCACTAAAGCAATAAGGCTGAAATTTGTAGCCGTGCAAAGCTAAGAGGCATATCTATCTTTTTCATGTTTTACACTTCTTGAAACGGAGTCGTTTTGCCTAGCGAAATCAACCATCAAGTTGGCTGATGTGCAATGACGTCTGTCCTGTGCAGTTTTCGCATTTTTACCATATCGTCCGATACACATCAGCAAATGAGCTGATTCCAACGGCTATGGATCACTAACTGATAGGGGAACATTTGTCTAGAAGACCATGTGATCAGATAAGGCCTCTAATATTGACGAAATCGACCATCAAGTTGGCTGATGTGCAATGACGTCTGTGCTGACATGTTTTCGTATTTTGCCCATATCTGCTTATCCACATCAGAAAATGAGCTGATTCCAACGGCTATGGATCCGTAACTGATAGGGGAACCTTTTTCTAGAAGACCATGTGATCAGATCAGGCCTCCAACATTGACGAAATCGACCATCAAGTTGGCTGATCAAAATTGTCATACAATATGACGAAAATTGTTAGAAAAATTCACCCACCTATTATACCTACCTTTGAAATTTGTAAAGCTTGTCTCTTGTCATTTAGCCTTCCAAAATGTGTATAAATAGAGGGCCTTGGATGATTGTAGAGGATCATATTGTACATAGGTAGGATATTAGCCATTTTAATAAAATTCTCTAAGTTTTCTTCTTCTTTCTTTTCTCTAGTTTTCTTTCTTTTCTCTAGTTTTCTTTTTCTTTAGAGAGAGCAAGAGGTTGGATAATTAATATTCTTCCTCTTCTTCTTTCTTTCTTTTATTTTCTTCTTAGATTCTATTTAATTTTATGTTTATAATGCCTATGCTAGGCTAAACTTCTATTTGGTTAAGGGTGATTTCAAAGCCCTAGACATGTTTTGTGATTGATTTTCAGATTCTATCTATCATTAATTTTCTATCAAAGTTGCTTATGTTCTTCTACAAGAATTGTTCATGATGTTGTCTTGATTTATTTAGGTGTACAACTAGATAGATCTTGATAATTATCTATTGCTAGTTTAGGAGTCTTGATCCGTGTAATTGTCTTGATTTCCTATTCATAAGTGGCAATTTGTGATTAATGATTATGGTCAAGTTTTCAATAATTGCAAAGTGGAACATAACCTAAGTTGAACAATCCGAGCTTATGTGTTTGTTGCTTAGATCAATCTATCTTTCTCATCATAAAGCTGCCATTAAATTGAATCTAGAGAGCTTATTCTAGGTTGTTTGATGGTTAGAGATTAAATAGAGAGCTTGTTCTATTTAACGACAAACTAAGGAAAGATTGGGATAACAGAGCTTGTTGTTATCTACGGTTGTTAACTTTGATAGTTGGTTGATATTGATAGATCTGAAATTGATTCTTAATGATGTCTAGTGGTGGAGAATGAAACCTTAACCATATTTTTCATTTTTGATTCTTCTTACTTGTTTTCTTACTTTTCTAGTTTGCTTATTTTTAAAAGTATATTTATTTTTATTGGCTGGTTATACCGCCTAATTTGTATATTAATTTTGTTTTATTTTTATTGGCTGGTTATACCGCCTAATTTAGTATATATATTTTTATTGGCTGGTTATACCGCCTTGCTTAGTATATATATTTTTATTGGCTGGTTATACCGCCTTGCATCTTATTCTTATTATTTACTTTAGTTTAAATCTGGCTTCAAAAACCCCTTTTCTTTTATTGTTCTTGAATTTAAGTTTTAAACTATCAACTTATAAACTAAAACCCAATCCCTGAGGACTCGACCCTTGCTAACTACTATACTTACAATTGATCTTTTTAGTGCAAGGTTAAATAAGATACACTCTTTTGGGTGCATCAAATTTTTTGGCGCCGTTACCGGGGATTGTTTTCTTTAGTTTATTTGTTACTTGGTTTATTCTTATTTTTCAGTTCTAATGAGTTTTATTTTCTTGTACATACGGGTTTTTCTTATCAAATTTTGAAATAAAAAAAAAAAGAAAAAAACAAAAAAAAAACGATGGAATTGAGCAATCTAACACTTGAAGAGTTGGTGGCATACATGAACATGGAGAATCAACAAGCCAAGCTCACCTCCCCAGTTCAACAATTGGCCATGGGAGGATATCAAGGCCATCAAGTGTTCCAAGACCAACAGTGTGATCATTACTCAAACACTTACCATGAGGGATGGTGGGATCATACTAATTATGGCTACTCGAAAAATTACCAAGAAGTAGATCCTTATGCCAATTACACTCATCCATCTAGCTTGAATCAATCATGGTCTCAAGAACCAGATCTTTTTCAACCACCACATATGACTCAAAACTCAGGTACTTCTTTAGAAGATCTTGTACATTCTCTTGTTACTGATACTTTGCAATTTCAACAGGAAACAAGGGCAAGCATCCAGAGTTTGGAAAGGCAAATAAGCCTATTGGCTAGTAGTATGGTGGAATTAGTAGCAGAAAAATCTCTAGCACTCCCTTCCCAAACGGTGATTAACCCAAAGGAGAATGCTACTATTGTGACCTTGAGGAATGAGGAACAAGATGAGGATGAGACAAAATTAGAGATGAATTCTATTCTTGAGGATAATGAAGCCAATGATCCAAATAAGAGTATTTCGGCACCTGAGGTAACGTTTGAGATTCCAATTTTTACTAATGTTTCTTCTCCACCTTTTCCTAGTAGATTCGCAAAGTTCAAGGAGGATGAACATGAACAAGACACGCTGGAAACCTTAAACAACTTGTTTGTGGAGGTCATTCAACAAGTATCAAAATATGCTCCATTCCTCGATGAGATATGCACCACCAATGATGATGGAATAATACTTGTAATGGAGAATGCATCCACTGTTGTGCAAAGAAAGCTTCCTCTCAAACGCATAAATTTGGGAAATTTCATGTATGAGCCTGACAAGCCTAAAAAGCCAAGAAGGGGTGTTGGTTAGGTTCAAAACACTAAATCAAGTGCTAATTGGGGGAGGCAGCCTAATTAGTGAAAGCATTGCCAAACTGCCATCCTCAGATTTGCTCTCTTTTTCTTTATCTTTTTCTTATGTTTCTTTGCTAATTGTGTTTAGTGTTTCTAAGTTCATTTAGGCTGCATAAGGTTATTTTGTTTATTAGTTCTTTTCACTTACACATGATTCTTTCATTTGGGATTAATAGCATTACATTAATGACAATGTAAAAATTATGTGTGGGGAGAAGAATTTAGGATTTTATTTAGAGTGTTTTGTTTTTGAGTTTTTTTTATGTTGTTTTTGTTTCTGATCCTTGTTTTGAAAATAACTAGATGCAAATATAATTTTTATTTTTTTACCCCGGTTAAATGGCGGATAACGGTACTCCGTGATTATTTAAGTCGGTTCCATCAGCTACCCACAAAACTGATATTGTATATAAATTTCTCTTCCAATTTCTCTTTCAATTTTTTTTATTTTTTTTTCAGGATGGATGATATTCTCACAAGATTGCAGAAACGATTTCCTCCTTTTCCTCGAAATATTTTACTGAAGCTTTACCAAGTTCGACTTGAAAGATTAAGAATGCTTATGCATAAAGGGATTCCTGACGACATACGTTGGATAATTGAAGCCAAGGTACGTGAAGATGAATATCTTCCTGTTTTTCATTTACCAGGTACAGGTAGAAGCACTTTTGCAAAGAAGCGACGAGCAAAGCGCATGAGTTCAAATTGCCACAAATGTGCACGATGGACGTGTAACGGTAAATGTCGTTCTATTGGGATTCCGTCCTCTAATCGAGATGATAAAATTGAATTCATTAAGGATGGACTGAGTAAGGAGAATTTGGGTAATATCCAACTTTCTCTTGAGACGCATCCTAGTGGAGACGTACAAAGAGAAATTCTTGATTTATGGCCGCAATTCCAAAGGGAATGGCAACATCTTGGGAATCTGATGTTAAAAGACCCTGTTTGCCAGCTTGTAAGAAAACTGGATGGGAAGCATATCCTCGACTCATAGAAGGCGTTTAAGCCGTTTCTGGACGTAAAACCAGAGGAAGATGTGAGCCACAATCACAACTACAATAAATGACTTCTCAGCTTTTGGTTTGATTTGCAATAACTTTATTTCGGTTTAATTTACGTGTTATTCGATTTGTGTAATTATTCTCATTTTTTTTATTTGTCTTTTACGATTGATTTTTCTTCTCTTTTTTATTTTCTTCCTGAAATCACGCAAAAATCTTTTGTTAGGTTAACATTTTCTTCTGACAGGTCAAATACACTTTCGGCGACATTATTACTCTTGACTTTTACGGTTGATTTTTTCTTCTCTTTTTGATTTTCTTCCTGAAATCACGCAAAAATCTTTTGTTAGGTTAATATTTTCTTCTGACAGGTCAGATACACTTTCGGCGACATTATTACTCTTGTCTGATTCACTACTCAGTCCTCTATATATTACACCATGTACTCATTCTCTTTCAGGCACTCGAAAAAGAAAAAAAAATGGAAAGTACTTCGTCCCAACACATTAAAAAAATTTGTGTCTTTGGAGGTGCTTATCCAGGGAAAAATAACATATTCGCTGATGAAGCCATAAGAGTTGGAGTAATACTTGCCCAACAAAAGATCCAGTTGATTTATGGAGGCGGTAGTACGGGTTTAATGGGAGCAGTCGCTACAGCAGCACACGCCGGAGGAAGTCCAGTTCTAGGAATCGTGCCAAAACTATTCACAGATTTTTGTGGACCTACCTTGGGTAAGGAAATACAAGTCTGGAGTATCCCTGAACGGATAACAATCATGTACCATTCTGCCGATGCATTCATTGCTTTACCAGGAGGTCTGGGTACATTGGAAGAAATAGCTTGCGTGGCTTCTTGGTCATCTTTGGTCACAAATAAGAAACCCATTGGTTTGCTTAATATTAATGGTTATTTTAGTAATTTGCTTTCATATTTAGATAATGCTGTGGATAATGGATTCATGTTTTCAGAGGCAAGGAGAACCATAATTTCTGCTACAACCATTGAAGATTTACTCAAAAAGCTCCAAGCTTATGAGTGTTTATCTGCTACGGTTGTTTCGCAAACGCTCGGAAAAAGAAAAAGTGATATGGACGAGCAAGGAGTGGATTGCACTTTGTCTTTGTGACATTATCTAACATTTTGCTTGTTGTGTCTCAGTTATAATAAGTGGTTAGCAACCTCTGCAGGTAATATCTCCTAAATTCTACCTTTAAAATTTGACATTGGGGACAATGTCATATTTTAGTAGGGGGTAAGGGACAAATTTTGCTAATTAAAAAAAAAAAAAAATTATTGTGTTTTAAGCCATTTAGAAGTATTCATTCTGAACAAGGTCTGAGTAAGGGAGACTTGAGACATACCTTGTCAGTTTGATTTCTTCTTTTCAAAAAAAAAAAAAATGTTATGTTTTAAGCAATTTAGAAGTATTCATTCTGAACAAGGTCTGAGTAAGGGAGACTTGAGACACACCTTGTCAGTTTGATTTTAATCTTTTTATGTTTACTTGTTAATTTTTGTTTAGTATTTTAAGATTATTTAGGTTGCATGAGTTTGTTTTGTTTTGAGTCTTAGCTGTTCCTATTCTTATGTTATTAGTTCTTTTCTCTTACACATGATTCTTTCATTTGGGTTAATAGACTTACAATGAGGACAATGTAAGAATTAAGTGTGGGGGGAATGATTTAGGATTTCTTTTATTTTCGTCTACTATTTTTTTTTATGAGTCTTTATTATTATTATTTTTAGTGTGTTTTAGTTCCTTTTTAATACAATGATGAGATATGAATTGCATAGGTCTAAACTGGTTACTAGTGAGAAGATTTTCATGAGAATTAAGCTTGATACTAATTTTTATGAGCCAATGTTAATATGATATGTTGATTGAGAAAGAAGCATGTTTAGACTTAAAACTGACTTGTATAATCATCATTGTGAGTTTTTGAGCCTAAAATGATTGATGCATTATACAAATCAATCTAATTTCTTTCTTGAGTGCTCTTATGATTACATGATTCTCTAGAACTTGCTTTAAACCATTTGAGACTATATTGATACATGTGACAACATGAATATGATAGAGGTATTAGGATTTTTAGCCAGGGCCAAACAGCCATCCCTTATTGATGTTCCAAGAGAACACACCCTTAGTGAACCAATTTGAGCCTACATTGAATAAGCTATCTCTTTGGTAACCATAACTTGTCCCTAACCTAAATATACTTATATCTTTACCTTTGTTCCAAAGATGAATTAGCATAATTTGAGACAAGTTGCAAAGACAAGGGATATTTTTTGGTTAGAAACAAGAAATAAGTGTGGGGGGAAAAGAAAAGAAAAGTCAAGAGAAAAAGAAATGGAATACTGGAAAATACATTCCTATGTAAAAAAAAAAATATATATGAATCATCTCTTGAATTTGTGGAAAAAGAAAAAAGATGTTACAAAGTTGTTTAGAATGAAGAAAAGGCCCAACATGAATATCCGGCCTAGGTGACTATGTACTTGTAAAGAGTTTTGAGAAGTTTCTTTGTATAATTTTTTTTATGTCTCTAAACTTTATGAACTCTTTGGAACCTTTGTGATATCTTTATCCTTTTGTTCTTCAACCACATTACAAACCCCTTGGCCCCATTACAACCTTGATTAAAGACCTATTGATTTATGAAGTTGCATGATCTTTTAGTGGAGAATAGGTGGACAAGCAAGCATATGGTAGAAGTGTTTTCATGAGATTGATTGAGTGTAAACACTTTACCACTACTTTAAAGTGTGAAAATCAAGAGAGTATCCCATGTGAGAAGTTGAGATTAAGTTTGAATATGCACTATTTTGATTGAAATATGTTATGTTAATATTGGCTTAACTCAAACAATTTACATTCAAGTATGATTTTTTGTGAAATTCTTTAAGCTATTGATTAGTTTATAAGACTTGTTCAAAGATTGTCTCTAATGTGTATTGAAAGGATTAGGAGTAAATATTTTTAGTATATGTAGTTTATTTATATTTTAGTTTTTCAATGTTTGTGGGTATCGTTCTAGTAAACCCTCACGAGACTAAACTCGTCCACTAGGGACACCTAGGGGTTTAAAGGCTTGTGTCACATGCTAAGTGCCACCGTGATTTCCTACGAAAGTGGATTAGATTAGATTTTCTTATTTTATTTTTATTGAGTCGTTGCTAGGGACTAGCAACAATCTAAGTGTGGGGGTGTGATAACTCGTATAATTATATAGTTTTTAGTTATGTTTTATTATTGTTTTGTGTCAAATACGAGTTATTATTGTTTAGTCTAATTGTGTTTATGATCTTTTATATTTTTACGTAATTTGGTGTTTTTCACAAGTTTCTTTGAGTGATTTCAGATTACTAGAATTAAGGGCAAATCCAGTTCAGTTCCAGTTCCGACAGCTTTTGCCATATCAGCTATATCTGGAGTTTCACTAAAGCAATAAGGCTGAAATTTGTAGCCGTGCAAAGCTAAGAGGAATATCTATCTTTTTCATGTTTTACACTTCTTGAAACGGAGTCGTTTTGCCTAGCGAAATCAACCATCAAGTTGGCTGATGTGCAATGACGTCTGTCCTGTGCAGTTTTCGCATTTTTACCATATCGTCCGATACACATCAGCAAATGAGCTGATTCCAACGGCTATGGATCACTAACTGATAGGGGAACATTTGTCTAGAAGACCATGTGATCAGATCAGGCCTCTAATATTGACGAAATCGACCATCAAGTTGGCTGATGTGCAATGACGTCTGTGCTGACATGTTTTCGTATTTTGCCCATATCTGCTTATCCACATCAGAAAATGAGCTGATTCCAACGGCTATGGATCCGTAACTGATAGGGGAACCTTTTTCTAGAAGACCATGTGATCAGATCAGGCCTCCAACATTGACGAAATCGACCATCAAGTTGGCTGATCAAAATTGTCATACAATATGACGAAAATTGTTAGAAAAATTCACCCACCTATTATACCTACCTTTGAAATTTGTAAAGCTTGTCTCTTGTCATTTAGCCTTCCAAAATGTGTATAAATAGAGGGCCTTGGATGATTGTAGAGGATCATATTGTACATAGGTAGGATATTAGCCATTTTAATAAAATTCTCTAAGTTTTCTTCTTCTTTCTTTTCTCTAGTTTTCTTTCTTTTCTCTAGTTTTCTTTTTCTTTAGAGAGAGCAAGAGGTTGGATAATTAATATTCTTCCTCTTCTTCTTTCTTTCTTTTATTTTCTTCTTAGATTCTATTTAATTTTATGTTTATAATGCCTATGCTAGGCTAAACTTCTATTTGGTTAAGGGTGATTTCAAAGCCCTAGACATGTTTTGTGATTGATTTTCAGATTCTATCTATCATTAATTTTCTATCAAAGTTGCTTATGTTCTTCTACAAGAATTGTTCATGATGTTGTCTTGATTTATTTAGGTGTACAACTAGATAGATCTTGATAATTATCTATTGCTAGTTTAGGAGTCTTGATCCGTGTAATTGTCTTGATTTCCTATTCATAAGTGGCAATTTGTGATTAATGATTATGGTCAAGTTTTCAATAATTGCAAAGTGGAACATAACCTAAGTTGAACAATCCGAGCTTATGTGTTTGTTGCTTAGATCAACCTATCTTTCTCATCATAAAGCTGCCATTAAATTGAATCTAGAGAGCTTATTCTAGGTTGTTTGATGGTTAGAGATTAAATAGAGAGCTTGTTCTATTTAACGACAAACTAAGGAAAGATTGGGATAACAGAGCTTGTTGTTATCTACGGTTGTTAACTTTGATAGTTGGTTGATATTGATAGATCTGAAATTGATTCTTAATGATGTCTAGTGGTGGAGAATGAAACCTTAACCATATTTTTCATTTTTGATTCTTCTTACTTGTTTTCTTACTTTTCTAGTTTGCTTATTTTTAAAAGTATATTTATTTTTATTGGCTGGTTATACCGCCTAATTTGTATATTAATTTTGTTTTATTTTTATTGGCTGGTTATACCGCCTAATTTAGTATATATATTTTTATTGGCTGGTTATACCGCCTTGCTTAGTATATATATTTTTATTGGCTGGTTATACCGCCTTGCATCTTATTCTTATTATTTACTTTAGTTTAAATCTGGCTTCAAAAACCCATTTTCTTTTATTGTTCTTGAATTTAAGTTTTAAACTATCAACTTATAAACTAAAACCCAATCCCTGAGGACTCGACCCTTGCTAACTACTATACTTACAATTGATCTTTTTAGTGCAAGGTTAAATAAGATACACTCTTTTGGGTGCATCATTGGTCATAATCATTCATTCATTTATTCTTTATAAATTATTCATACACTTAGTCATTTATTGGTCCATTCGTTTATACATTATATGTTCATACACTTAGTCATTTACTTAGTTGTTCATTCATTAACACCGACTCATTCATTCATACATTCATTCATTCATACATTCATTCATTCATTTATTCATTTATTCATTTTTTTATAAAATAAAATAAGAAATGTGTAAATTATTTCTAATCCATGGTTTTTAAAATAAAGGTAGAATTGGTTGCACTCAGAAAGAACCAGATTTCCAACACTCTTACAATACTCGATCTCGAACAAAAGCCATGGAAAATGATCAACTTGCCAGAATTGAGAGAATGGAAAGAATCCAGAAAGAACTACAAGAAAAGTTGACTAAGTCTCAAGAGGAGACACGAGAACAGATGACAAAGCTCGTGGAGATGATGAGCACTATGATGAAGCAGAAGTGGCCCGGAGAGAATTCAGTTGCTGGAATGGGGGCAGTAAATCAGAAGGATAGACCAGAAGTGGTACAGAGAAATAGCCAGACATCTCAACCTGTGGGAAATGAAATCCCAACTGGGGCAGCATCCTACATCTACATCCAGCCGGCGGCCGAAGCATAGAATTTCGGTCCAAAAAGGGGTAACATCGGAGTTGATCCAATTGAGGTTGAGGTTCCAGACTTCGAAGAAATGGCAGAGAAGGAAAGGGCCAAAATGACTGAACTGAAGAGGGTCGAAACTGCTAAATCTGAGAAGAAATATCAGTTGTTGGAAGAAAGGCTAAGAGCAGTGGAAGGAGCAGAGTTGTTTGGTAGTCTAGATGCTAAAGAGATGAGCTTGGTACATGATCTAATAATTCCACAGAAGTTCAAAGTACCAGACTTTGAAAAGTATAATGGGACCACCAACCCATCGGCTCATCTGACTATGTACTGTAGAAGGATGACAGGGCATGAGGATAATGAGAAATTGCTTATTCATTGCTTCCAGGACAGCTTAACAGGGTCAGCCACCCGATGGTACAACCAACTCAGTTGTACCAAGATCGTTCATGGACGGATTTGGCCAGGGCTTTTATGGAATACTATAATCACGTTTCTGACATGGTACCGGATAGGCTATCATTACAGAACATGGAAAAGAGGTCCAATGAGACATTCAAGGAGTATTCACAGAGGTGAAGGGATCTGGGCACACAAGTGCAACCCCCTTTAACCAACAAAGAAACCACGGTGCTTTTCATTAACACATTGAAAGCACCATATTATGACAGATTGGTGGGAAATGCTACCAAAGATTTTGCGGATATGGTAATATCTGGAGAAATGATTGAGTCAGCTATTAAGAATGGAAAGATGGAAGAGGGTGAGTCTGCTAACCCGAAGAGAGCTTTTCCTACAAAGAAAAAGGAGGAAACTCATGCAGTAAGCTTCAACCAATACCTTTATACACCTCCTACACCATACACACCACCGAGGCCTTATACCCCTACCACACCTTATGCACCTTCGACACCTTACACACCATACCCGAGGTATAATCCTTATTACCCCAATATCAACCACCTTACCCAAAACCCGTTCTCCTACACCAATATACCACAACAGCCATTCCCAACTGGCATATCCCCTCAAATCACCCTTCCTAGAAATGCTGTTCCAAACACACAAAGGCTTGCACGTAATGACCAACGTTCACCAAGGAACGATCAAAAAGCCCAATTTGATCCGATTCCCACTACCTACGATGAGCTATATCCAAAACTGTTGCAGGGTCAACTTGTTGCACCCGTGTACCTAAAACCTTTGACACCTCCATATCCAAGATGGTACAATGCAAATACCAACTGTGCATACCAAGCGGGAATCCAAGGACATTCAATTAAAGATTGTCTGGCCTTCAAAAAGAAAGTCCAAAGCCTAATTAATGCTGGGGTTGTGAAGTTTGGATCAAAAAATGGGCCAAACGTAGCTGGAAATCCATTGCCCAATCATGCTGGAAATCAGGTAAATGCAATAATGACCGGAGAGGGCAGAAGATTAAAAAGGGATATTGGGGAGGTTAAGACTCCGATGATGACAGTATGGGTTGAAATGGTCAAGGCAGGATTGGTGGAAGGTACGGAAGGTCTGAAAATGGTTGCAAGAAGGGTGCATAGGGTGAAGGCCATGACATACAGAACTGCGGGGACTTTCGGGTTAAAGTCCAAAAGATGATGGATAGTGGGGTAGCCCAATTCTACGAGGAGATAGAAGGGGAAATAGAAGTCATTGAAAATACAAGTGGCTATGGGATAGGAAGACCCCTAATCATCTACTATGATGAACTGGAGGAAAAAGTTATGCCAGTCATGGAAAAAAATGCGCCCAAATTAATCATTGATTTACCTGTTTCCTTTCCATACAAGGAAAACAAGGCTACACCATGGAAATATGACTGCAACATGGTTATGCCCGAGTCTTCAGGCCAGCAGGATATTACAGGTGTGGGGCATTTAACCCGAAGCGGGAGGTATTATGCTCCGGAGGCCGTTGAACAAGGGGTAGCAGGGAAAGACAGAGGAATTGATAAAGGGAAGAAGGTCGTCGAGCCAATCCATATTGAGATGGATTTGCCAAAGGAAACAGAAAGGGGATCAGCCCCGGTTAACAGAATCAAAGAACCAGTATGTGAGAAGGAAGCTTGTGAGTTCTTGAAATTTATAAAGCATGGTGAGTATAGCGTGGTTGAACAACTACAACGTCAACCAGCTAGGATCTCAATCTTATCCTTGCTTTTAAATTCAGAACTACACATAAATGCTCTGTTAAGAGTATTAAATCAAGCATACGTGGCTAATAATATATCAGTGAAAAAGCTGGATAGGTTGGTGGGAAACATCGCAGCTGATGACTACATATTTTTCAGCTATGAGGAGATACCACCCAACTAGGGATGGCAATGGAGCGGGGCGGGGGCAGATACTGCTTTATCCACCTCCACCCCACTCTTGCATGGATGTTGAAAACATCCACATCCATGGATGTCGGTTACATCCATAACCGCTCCACGGTGCTCCACTCCGCTACACCCCAATTTATATTAATTATTTTTAACTTAATATTGTAAAAATTATATTATAATTTATTCAAGAACATAATTTTAGTATATAAAAATCTTTAATATAATATATATAATACATATATACTAAAAGTATAGATATAAAATATTAGTATATATATGATTTTAGTATATATATCTAATATATATTAAAAATATAAGAAAAAATATAAAATATTTTAAAGGATAAAATAGTAATTTCAAAAGTCGGGGCGGGGCGGAGTGGAGCAAGCATTTACTAAAACCGCTCCGCTCCACCCCGCTTCAAAAAAAATCCTCTCCATTCGGAGCGGATCGGTGCGAAATCCATCGGTCGGATCGGGTTTTGCCATCCCTACACCCAACGGTATTGGATCGACGAAAGCTCTCCATATAACTACCACTTGTAAGGGGCACATATTAACGAGGGTCCTTTTGGATAATGGTTCTTCACTAAATGTGATGCCTTTAGCGACCTTATCCAAATTGCCAGTGGATCTGTCTTGTATGATACCAAGTTGCACGGTGGTCAGAGCTTTTGATGGAACAAGGAGAGAGGTTATGGGGACCATTGAAGTTCCTCTAGAGATAGGCCCGTGTATATATACAGTGAACTTCCAGGTCATGGATATCAGTCCATCTTATAACTGCTTGTTGGGAAGGCCGTGGATACATTCAGCTGGGGTTGTACCCTCGTCTCTTCACCAGAAGCTAAAATTTGTGATGGAGGGCCGGTTGATCACGGTACCAGGGGAGGAAGACATAATAGCCTCCGCATCCACTGAATCTCCTTATGTGGAACCCAATGAAGAGGCCGTGGAGTGTTCTTTTCGATCTTTGGAATTTGTAAATGCAGTTTTCATCTCTGAAGGACGAAAAATTCCGAAACCAAGACTGTCCAAGAACACAAGGCTGGGGGTAAGAACCACCGTAGGAAAAAGCTGTAGGGTTGGAAAGGGTCTCGGGAAATATCTTCAGGGGATGGCTCGAGCCATAGAAGTAAAAGGAAAGAAGGACCGATTTGGCCTAGGATATCTTCCGAAGGCCCATGAGAAAAGGAGACAAGTTGAAAAGAACCGACAAAGAAGGATGGCCCGTCCTACGGGTATGGATATTGAGTGGGAGCCTATGACATTCCCACCTATCCTTCACAGCTTCCGCTCAGCCGGTTCTCTGTTCAGAAAAAAAATTCTGATGATGTGCTTGTAATGATAGAGAAAGCCTTCAAGAGATTCCAGGTGAATAGTGATGAGCAGATGTACGATGTGGAGATTTGCACGACCGAGAAAGACAGAATTGAAAGAGAGAGTGCTAGCTGGATGGTGCGATCTTGTCCACCAGGATATAGACTAACCAACTGGAGTGCGACTGAGTTGCCCATAGTTTTTAAGTCTATTCCAAAGTAATACTTTTTAAAAAGCAATCTTAATTATCTTTACAGAGAGATATTAAGAGTTTTTTTTTTTTTTTTCTGTAATGGGCTTTTTTTTAACTATTTTCATTCAATAAATAACAAGCACAATGCATAATCCATATTTATGTGTCCATATTCTTTCATTTTTGTTATTTATTTTGTTTTCATTATATATTTTCCTATATTGTTTTTCTCCACCTATTTACAGGTGTACGGATGCAGAATATGCGGACCTTCCTGTCAGTAATTTTGAAATTGATTTTGAAAAACCCATTTGCACGGGTGATTTTAAGGCTAATGAAGATACTGAGGATTATGGTCTACCTCCGGATCTATTGAGGAAAATAGAACAAGAGGAGAAACAAGTACTTCCCCATAAGGAGTTCTTGGAAACAATAAATCTGGGAAATGGTGAAAAGATAAAAGAAGTCAAAATTGGAACTTCATTGTCACCATCAATAAAAGGTGAATTGATAGCTTTGCTCCAGAAGTATGTGGATGTATTTGCATGGTCTTATCAGGACATGCCAGGGTTGGATCTGGATATTGTGGTTCATAAGCTCCCTTTAAAGCCAGAATGTAAGCCAATTCAGCAAAAGTTGAGAAGAATGAGGCCTGATATGCTGTTAAAGATAAAGGAGGAGGTAAAGAAGCAATTTGATGCTGGATTCTTAGAGGTGGCAAAGTATCCAGAATAGGTGGCAAATATTGTTCCGGTACCAAAGAAGGATGGCAAGGTGCGGATGTGCGTTGATTACCGAGATTTGAACAAGGCCAGCCCTAAAGATAATTTCCCTTTGCCCCATATTGATACTTTGGTGGATAATACAGCGAAGAGTTCTTTATTTTCTTTCATGGACGGGTTCTCAGGATACAATCAAATCAAGATGGCACCGGAAGATATGGAGAAAACCACATTTGTTACAATGTGGGGAACCTTCTTCTACAAAGTAATGTCATTTGGGTTGAAGAATGCTGGGGCAACATACCAGAGAGCCATGGTGACCTTGTTTCATGATATGATGCATAAGGGAATTGAGGTATACATTGATGATATGATCGCAAAGTCACAAGGAGAAGAGGAGCATATTGCGAATCTTAAGAAGCTCTTTGAACGACTAAGGAAACTTAGACTCAAGCTAAATCCGGCAAAATGCACTTTTGGAGTCACTTCGGGGAAGTTGTTGGGTTTGTCATCAGCAAAAGAGGAATTGACATTGACCCGGATAAAGTGAAGGCCATTCAGACTTTGCCACCACCTCGCACTCAAAAGGAAGTAAGAGGCTTTCTGGGGAGATTGAATTACATTGCTCGGTTTATTTCACAGTTAACCGATAAATGTGATCCAATATTTAAGTTACTTCGAAAACGTGATCCAGGAGAATGGGATGAAGGGTGTCAGATTGCTTTTGAAAAGGTTAAGCAGTATCTATCAAACCTACCAGTATTAATGCCATCTATTCCAGATAAACCAATGATACTGTATTTATCAGTATTTGAAAGATCCATAGGTTGTGTTTTGGGGCAGCTTGATGAAACTGGAAAGAAAGAACAGGCAGTTTACTACCTCAGCAAGAAGTTCACAGATTATGAGTTGAAATATTCATCGGTAGAAAAGTTGTGTTGTGCCTTAGCTTGGACTGCTCGAAGACTTAGACAGTATATGTTGTATCACACGACGTGGCTGATTGCCAAGCTGGATCCAGTCAAGTACATGTTGGAAGCACCTTCTTTGTCAGGGAAGACAGCAAGATGGCAAGTTTTATTGTCAGAATACGACATTGTATATGTAAATCAAAAAGCTATCAAGGGTAGTGCAGTAGCTGAATCCTTAGCAAGTCGGGCAGTGAAAGATTATGAGCCATTGAACTTTGACTTTCCGGATGAAGATTTGATGTATGTGTCGCAAGCAGATGATATTTCCTTGAAGAAGAAAGTATGGAAAATGTACTTTGATGGCGCATCTAATGCCATGGGACATGGAGTCGGTGTAGTGCTTATATCCCCAGAAGAAGATTGTTATCCTTTCACTTCTAGATTGGATTTTGATTGCACAAACAATACTGCCGAGTATGAAGCATGTACTATGGGCCTTCGTGCTGCAGTGGACAGAAAGATCAAAGTATTGGAAGTTTACGGAGACTCAGCCTTGGTGATTTACCAGCTACGAGGAGAAAGGAAAACCCGAGATACAAAGCTAATCTGATACCGAGAACTCATACTGAGTTTATTGGAAGAGTTTGAAGAAGCGAATTTCAATTACTTTCCTCGAGAAGAAAACTGGATGGCAGATGCTTTGGCTACTTTGTCATCAATGTTTAAAGTGAACGAGGGGGCAGAAGTTGTGCCGATCAAGATGAGCATATACGAGTCTCCTGTCCACTGTTTGAGTATCGAAGAAGAAGCAGATGGTCTCCCTTGGTATAATGACATCTTGCATTACATCAAGAGTCAACAGTATCCAGAACAAGCAACAGAGAATGACAAGAGGACTCTGAGAAGGTTAGCAATGGGTTTTGTTCTAGATGGTGAGATTCTCTACAAGAAAGGGAAAGATCAAGTCCTATTGAGATGTGTCGGGTCTGCCGAAGCTCGAAGAATCATAGAAGAGGTCCATGAAGGGATATGTGGTACTCATGCTAATGGTCACATGCTTGCTAAACAGATTATGAGGGCAGGGTACTATTGGCTGACGGTGGAAGAAGATTGTATCAGTTATTCCCGGAAGTGCCATAAATGCCAGATTTATGCAGATAAGATTCATGTGTCGCCATCGCCATTACATGTCATGACTGCACCGTGGCCTTTTTCAATGTGGGGAATGGATATGATCAGGCTTATTACCCCGAAATATTCAAATGGACATCGTTTCATCTTGGTGGCCATAGATTATTTCACAAAGTGGGTAGATCTGCGTCTTATGCAAATGTAACAAAGTCGGTGGTATGCAGATTCGTCAAGAAAGAAATCATATGCCGTTACGGGTTGCCAGCAAGAATTATTTCGGATAATGCTCTCAATTTGAACAATAAGATGATGAGAGAAGTGTGTACTCAATTCAAGATCACACATCATAATTCGGCACCTTACCGTCCGAAGATGAATGGCGCAGTAGAAGCAGCTACAGGGGCAACACTGTTTTCTTTGGTATACGGGATGGAAGCAGTGCTACCTTTTGAAGTCGAGATCCCTTCACTTCGGGTTTTGATAGAAGTTGGCCTAGAGGAAGCAGAATGGGTTAGAGCTCGTTATGAATAGTTGGATCTCAACGAGGAGAAAAGACTGAAAGCAATTTGTCACGGGCAGTTGTATCAGAAAAGGATGATTCGAGCCCACAACAAGAAAGTTCATCCCAGACAGTTCCGAGAGGGGGAGTTGGTATTGAGGAAAATTCTCCCTATAGTGAAGGACCCGAGAGGAAAATGGGCTCCAAATTGGGAAGGACCCTATGTGGTAAAGAGAGCTTTTTCTGGAGGAGCATTGATTCTAACTCGGATGGATGGAGATGATTTTAGAAATCCCGTGAATGCTGATGAACTGAAGAAGTATTATGCTTGAAAAAAAAGAAAAAAAAATTGTGTGTGATGCTATGCACAAGGAAATTCGAATGATTCCAAGTGTAAAAATAGAAATTCTATATATCTATTTCCCCTGAGAATTGCTTTTCAAAGAGAATAGTCATGCTTGATATGATGAATGGCCGTTTTTCATATTTCTTTCACTAAGAAGAAATTATCCTTAGTCACCCCTTTGAGCCTTAGGAATTATTTCTTTCTTTAAACCTTGATCAAGGATCACCCTCTACACTGGATGGCAAATAAGAGGAAAGATAATAAAAAATAATGGGAAAAAGAAAGCCATCAGAAAATATGGCAAATGAAAGCCAACAAAGCAAAAAAAAAAAAGAAGAAGAAAAAGTCCAGAAAGGGGACAAATGTTTCAAGATTGAGTTCTCCTCAAGAAGTGATCCTTGATCCAATCACCCTTAAACACATTTTGGGCCTATTCATCCTTTCTTTCTAAACCAAAACCTTGGCCTACATTACATGCTTTAAAAGCCCATTTTGATCAAGCATGGATATTTAATTTGAAAGGTTATTCTCAGAATTCATCCCATCTTTTGAATTGATATTTTTACCTTGGAAGCATTTAGAATTTTCAGATGCATGGTAGAATAAAAAAATGGAAATAAAAAAAGAATGTAAAAGGAGAGGTTTAAGCCAAAAACCCGCAAAGGGCGACTTAATACCGAACGAAGGACACTTGAGTTGAAAACCTACAAAAGGTGGCTCAAGTACTAATCAAAGTTTGAATCGATGCTCCGTGTAAAGGGGGAGAAAGTATTTGACAATCAGAGGAAAGGGGAACAACTCAGTCTGATGTAACTACAGAAGCTAAAAGATTACCCAAGTGAATTGCTCGTTCAAGAGAAATTTCAGATGGTTTGAAAAAGGAGGGGTCCAAGATATTCTGCATTCGGGGCATCTACAACCTATAAACTTATATTTGTTTCTTATATCCTTGGTATTTATTTTTACCATTTTAAAACATTTCTTACAATAAATTCTTGTTATCCTTTTTATGACAAATTTTGCCTGATTCATACTTTCTTTCATGTACTTTTGAGATGCATTATGTTTGTTATTAAATTGAATGATGATTAGTAATAAAAATATTTAAATAAAAAAGATTTCGAAGTATTACTAAGGAATATATTTAAATCTTGGGAAAGGTTTGGAAAGATCACCAAAGAAAAGGGAACAGCGAACGTGTTGGAAACTCCATCACGAAATCAGAAAATCTGTAAATTTCAGTGAAAGACAGAAATTGAGACTGTTTGACAAGATATCTTGAGTGAAGAATCCTTAAGTGGGGCATCAATGAACAATTGAAGACTCTGTCCTGAAGTCATATAATCTGTGAACCTCAAAGAAACCATGGATTAGAAATTATGGCACAATCATTTGATTGCATTTATTTTAGGAAACATACAAGCATTTGCAAAGCATGACATTCTCATCATTGCATTTAGCTAACAGTGAAAAAATTAGGGAAACTTGGACTTCCTCAAAGAGAACTCGTTTTGCTTCTCAAAAGATTCAGACTCCGAGACCGCCATCGAGGTATTTCCTTCTGTTTTAAATCAAATTCATTTTGTTTATCAGACGAGTTGAACCTTGAGACTGTCGTCAAGGTATTTTCAAATCCCAATTTTAAAGACCTTCGGGCACCATTTTAAAGACCTCCGGGCACCATTTTAAACACCTCCGGGCACCAGTGTTAAAGACCTTCGGGCACCAATTTTAAAGACCTTCGGGCACCAATTTTAAAGACCTTCGGCACCAATTTTAAAGACCTCCGGGCACCAATTTTTTAAAGACCTTCGGGCATCATTTTAAAGACCTTCGGGCACCAATTTTTAAGACCTCCGGGCACCATTTTAAAGACCTCCGGGCACCATTTTAAAGATCTTTGGGCACCAATTTTAAAGACCTCCGGGCACCAGTTTTAAAGACCTTCGGGCACCAATTTTAAAGACCTCCGGGCACCAATTTTTTAAAGACCTCTGGGCACCATTTTAAAGACCTTCGGGCACCATTTTAAAGACCTTTGGGCACCAGTTTTTTAAGACCTACGGGCACTAATCTTAAGACCTTCGGGCATAATTTTTCTTTTTGAAAATCGAATCCGTTTCCTTAAGACGATCGATCCTTGATTAGTCAGGGAATTCAATTTAAGGACAAATCTTCAGTTTACAGCTTTTCCAAAAAAAAAATGTGAAAAAATGATAGAAGAATGAAGAAGAAACCCTTTTCCTTTTCCTTCACATGTGATTTCACTGACCGTACAAAATTAGTGTCAGTTTATCTTTGCCTGATTCCTGATTCTCAGCAATAGCCAAAAAGGGACAGCTGTAGACACCTAATTTTGTCCGGACCACTAAAACATGTATGTTTTTTTTCCTAAATTGATGTTTTCGAGTGTAAAAAGACTTTTTTTATCCTGCAGGTGCTACTCCGAGACTTAGTTTAAGAGGGCGAGCATAAAAAGTCAAACTTGAAAAAGTCAACCCCGAAAAAAGTCAACCCCGTAAAAGTCAACCCTAGAAAGTCAACTACTGAAAAAGTCAACCCACTTTCAAAATCAAGATTTTAAGTTCAATTGAAAAATGGTGAAAGAATTTTGATAATCCGAGGTCTACATTGAAAGATATGAAGTTCGGAAGATGGGATTTGGAGATTCAGTAGAAAGGAAACCCTAATCCGAGAAATTTGGGGAAAAGTGCTTAAACGATCAAATTGGTCGAAATTGAAGGTTCCAAATGAAAGATAAGCACTGACTACGGGTAATTGAGAAGTCACTTGCAAGAAAAACTGAAAGAAAAGTCAAATTGGGAGAAAATCGAGAATTAAGGTTTTTAGTGGATTTCGGTGAAATCGGGAAGAATCACAAAAATGGCCCAACTTGGTAGGACCAAAGCCCCCAATGGATGAGGAATGATTAAAAAGGGATAGCCCAAGGCTCAGTTTGAAGAAAATATGAAAATCAGACTTGTTTTGTGCAAAACCGGGTTTCGGAGGCAAAAGAGCAAAATTGGAAAATTTGGAAAAAATAGCAAATGGACTCCGAAAATTCTGAAATTTGCAAATCTCATTTTTAAATCATTTTAAATAGATTGGCAAAAGAAAATCTTGATTCGGAGTTCGTTTGCAAAATGGCAAAATCCCGGGTTTCTTATGTAGTAATTCAAAAAGATAAATCCCGGAAAAATAGCAAATGGACTCGAAAAATTATGAAATTTTGCAAATATCGTTTTTAAATTATTTGGAAGAGATTGGCAAAAGAAAATCTTGAGTCAGAGTTCTTTTGCAAAATGGCCAAATCTCGGGCCTCCTATGCAGTAATTCAAGCCGATAAATCCTGAAAAAATACCAAATGAGCTCCAAAAATTATGAAAACTTCCAGATCACACTTTTAAATTATTTGGAAGAGATTAGTGAAGAAAAATCTTGATTTGGAGCTCGTTTAAAAAATGGTAAAATGTGGGGGCATGAAAGTGCATTTTTGGAAGAAAAAATCCAAATAAATAGCAAAGTAACTCGGAAAATTTTGAAAACTTCCAGAACTCAATGTTTTATTATTTTGGAAGTATTAAAAAAATAAAATTTGAATTTGGAGTCCGTTTGATATTTATTTGCATCCGAGGGGCAAAACGATCATTTCACACAAGCAACCGAAAAGGGTTTCTTTGGGCCTTTCAAAAAATCAGACTTGTGCTGGAAAAGAGAAGTGTTGGCCTGCCAAGGCCCAAAGGAAAGAGGAAGTTTCTGATTTTTCAATCAAATGGCCAAGAATTAAAAGTTAGTTAGAGATTCCTTTTGATCAAGCCATTCTGATTAAGCCACAGAGGCCAAGAGAGAGTGTCAACTTTATTCTTGAATAGCTATAATTCGGGACAGCTGAGATGCTAATCTAAAGGTGGTAATTTCATGATTTTTTCACCTTGAATTATTAGCCATTTGATGGAAAATTGGTTACAAAAAAATGACAACATCCTTGAGCATTTTAAGGGGCCATTCGGCCAGCATGTATGGAGGTTCAGAATTTTCATTTCACACTTTATTTTTGCTGATTTCTCTTGGTTTTTACTTGGTTTTTCTCTCTTTGTTTGAAGGCAAAAATAAAAAGTTTAGAAAAGAAAGGAAAGTTTGAAGAGATAAAGCTTGAAATATAGCTTATTGAGGTTGCTCTTGAGCACCAACTCTTGCACTTTCTTGATTTTCCATTCTTATTTTTTCTATTTTGATTACTATTTGGTGAGTTTACATTTTAAATAAATGTTTTTTTATTGTTCTTCTTAAGTTCTTCCTTCATCTCTTTCTTAAATATTTTTTTCAATTTTTTTTTTTACAATATACTCACCATGGCCGAATGGCCTACATTTTTTGTTACGTTGCTGTTTTGGTTTATTTTATCATGTTATTGATGTTATTTTCTTTGATCTTGATGTTTTAAATGTTATTTTACTTCATATACTTGAGTTATATTTTAATTTGGTTGCTTTGTTTGTTATCATTTATCATTTATGATTTAAATATCATGTTCTTGCATTTTTCATTTTCTGTTTTCATGATGTTTAAATTTGAGCATGTTTTAGATTTAGTATATCAAGTGTTTGTGAAAATGCTTGTGTGGTTTTTGCATGATTTGAGTTTTATATTTTAGTTGAGCATGTTTTAGATTTAGTATATCAAGTACTTGTGAAAATGCTTGTGTGGTTTTTGCATGATTTGAGTTTTTATATTTTAGTTGATCATGTTAGTATATCAAGTGTTTGTGAAAAAGCCATGCTTGTTGGAGCTTGAGGCCATTCGGCTACTCCATGTGTTTTGCATTGTGTGTTGCATTTTTGCCATGTTAGTTGGTAGGTTTTTGCATTTGCATGATATTTGATTTAGTTTTGCATACTAGTATACTAAGTGTTTGTGAAAATACCATGTTTGCTAGTTACATTATTCCATTCTGCTGCTCTTGGAATCTTTGCATTGTATGTGCATTTTTGCTATGTTAGTTGATAGGTTAGCATTTGCATGATATTTGGTTGAGTTTTTGGTTTAAGCATGCTTTGTACTTGTGAAAATGCCATGCATATTTTAATTATTAAGTTAGGTTTATTTGCCATGCATGTTCATGCATTTTAGGTCTAGGTTGCATTAAATGCCATGCAAGTTCATGTAGGTCTAGGTCACTATATGAATGCCATGCATTTTTTCATGACATTTAGGTTTAAGCTCATGCATTTCATGCACTATGTTTGCTGTAATTTTTCATGCATTTCATGTTCATGCCACTTGAATAATGACTTAGGCCAATTAATGGTTCAAAGTCATGCTCTCTTAAGCACACTTGTGGAAAATTAAATTTTGTCAAATTGATTATTCTACCTTTGTGATTTTTTTTACTTAGCCAATTTTTATCGAACTTTCAAAAAGTCCTAGCTACTGTTTGTGAGCCATTTTGTGAGTTTTAAATATTTTTACTTTGATTTTTAAATTATTTTATCAAAGGTAAAAATGTTTTTTGGCAAAACAGTTTTTTCACCCAGTACTCGTACATTTCTGATTTTTCTGGGAATTCATATTTAATCAGAAAATTAAGCTGATTTTTTTCCATGTAGTTTTACATGTCTTGAGTTTCTAGTATTTTTTTTCAGAATTTTTTGAATTTTTAAAAATAGAGTAAAAAACCGTTTTTTAAAATTGGACAGTGGATTCAGAATTGAATTTAAAGAAAAATCATTTTTCTGTTTTGGTTAAGTTACTTAGAGGGGGCTGATTAAGAAGGTTAGCTACTGACTTAGGTTAGTTTCTAAGCCTTTTTAAACTCTAAAAATGATTTTTTAACTCTCGGGTTAAGGGTAGTCAAGTTCGGGATTTTTAAACTTAGGAAATTAGAGCCATTTTAAAAGAAATTAGCCCAGTTTTTTTTCTTAACCTAAGCTTTTCCAAATTGTTTTCAAACAATCACAAAGTATTTTGGTTTTAGAATATTTAATTTGACGTATTTTCCTAAGGTAGCCGGATATCTTTTTAGATATACGAATTTCCTTAATTAAAGGAAAAAATACATTTTCATGCATTGCATTTTCCATATTCATGCATTTTATATAATATGTGATTTTTTCTATGATAATTTCTATGATATTGTTATGATTTAGAGTTATGTTATATTGTTTATTATATGACTTGGAAATTTCATGATATCCTATGCTTTTTATTTAATTATTTTTTTGTTGTTATATTATTTAGCTTATACTATGTTCATGCATTATTATTTTCATTTTTATTTCCATGCATATTATATGATAGTATTATTTTATATTCCATGTCATTTAGATTATATGCCATATCATCCATATTTTCCATGTCATTTAAATTATGTCATTTCATATAGAATATATTATGTTACCTAGGTTATTTTATTTCATACATAATATATTATGTCACCTAGGTCATTTCATTTCATTTAGAATATATCATATGACTTAGGATATTACATTTCATATAGAATATATTATGTCACCTAGGTCATTTCATTTCATTTAGAATATATCATATGACTTAAGATATTACATTTCATATAGAATATATTATGTTACCTAGGTCATTTCATTTCATTTAGAATATGTCATATAACTTAGGACATTTCATTTCATTTAGAATATGCTAAGGCATTTAAATTATATTATATCATTTAGGATGCATTATATTATTTAGATTTTGCTATGTCATTTTATTTATGTCATGCATATGCATATTCATATCTTTTAAAATGTTTTCAAAAGGATAAGGATTTTTCAATAAAAAATAAAGATATTCCCGAGTTAAAATAATTCATGAATTCTCTACCGGGTTTGCTAGAGGGAATATCATCAATTATCATTAATAAAGGAATATCTTTCTTTCAAAAAACGAGAATGATTCGGAAAGTTTTCCAAATTAATAAAAATTTCTATATTTTGCCACGTTTGTTGGGGAATATAGAAAAATTTTAAATTTATAAATTCCGGATCATTTTCAATAAAAAATGGAATTATTTTTCTTTAAATTGGGAATTAACTTGAAATACTAAATTTAAAACCAACTTTTTACCGAGACTTGAGATAACACACGATTAATAAGGTACCGTTTTATACGGGCGTTGTGGGGGTGCTAATCCTTCCCTGCACGTAACCGAGTCCCGAACCCGTTTTTTTGATTTCTCTGGTTTAAACGCAGACTTGAAATTGGTTTTAAAAATGTTTTAATTAATTTTTTAAATATTTTATAAAATCGGTTTTAATAGGTGGCCGATCACACCTAGCTAAAAAAGATTGGTGGCGACTCCATGTATTTTTTAAGGTCATTTTCAAAACCTTCATTTTTTTAGAGGAATTAAGTCGACTTTTTCTCGGTTTTTTTTAATGTCACGCTTAACGAATAATAAAGTCTTGCGATGAGAGTCGTTATTTTTTTAGGTTGCGACAATACCCATTCCTTGACTTTATTTGTTGGGTTTAATGGATTTTACCAACATAAAAGCAAATTTGCACGCCTTGAAGATGAAGAGAAAATAGGTTTTTTTATTACAATATAGCCAAAAAAAATTCCCAAATTACCGTTGGTTTCGGATTAATTCCCAAAATACGGCTTTTTTTTTTCTAGCTGGGAAATCGCCATCCCCCATGGCGATTTCCCAGCGTTAAAATTTGAAAATTTGTAAAAAACACCAAGGGAAATCGCCATGGGGGGTGGCGATTTCCCTTGGTGTTTTTTGCAAATTTTGCTTAAAATACCAAGGGAAATCGCCACTCCCCATGGCGATTTCCCTTGGTATTTTTAGCCAAATTTGCTAAAAACATGAAGGGAAATCGCCATGGGGGGTGGCGGTTTCCCTTCATGTATATATATATATATATTTTTTAATTAATAAACAAAAATTAAATTAAATTTGATAAATTTATTTTTTAATTTTAAAAATTATAAATTAAATTAAAAGATTTTTTTTATAGGTTTGGTTATTTATTTTTTTAAAATATATATTAAAAATGTAATTTAATTTATTATTACAATTTTATAAAAAAACATATATATATTTCTTATTAAAATTTAAAAAGAAGATTATATTTTTTATTAAATTTTTATAACAAAAATTGTATTTTTTATAATTTTGTAATATTATAAAAAGGAAAATTTAATTTATATCAAAAATAATTTAATGATGTAAAATGTAAATAAAATTTTTTTTAAAGAAATTTATCGAGTCACTTTTTTAAATAAAGAAGTTATTTTTAAGTTGGTATCGTAAAATAATTTTTTTAATTTGATTAGTTTTTTTGTGTTGGTATTCGATTAACTTGTGACATCAATTTAATCATTGTTTTTAATAATAGTATAGATTGTTACAGTTTAAAACTGGACATTTGATAAAATAATTTTAATTTAATTTATGATTAAAATTTTATTTCTTATTAAAATTTAAAAAGAAAATTAAATTAAAATGAAAAAAAGAAAATCAACTTATCATGTAATTTGGATTATTATATTAAAATTAAATAACAACATTAAGATATAAATTAAAATAAAATATAACAATTAATTTCCGAACAAATTTAAAATAAATAACATGAAATGCAAAACATATAAATTTATATTAGAAATTTAAAACATATTACAATTATTCTAATTATTGTGTGGTGTAGAGCAACAGTGTCGAGCTCTTCTAGTGTGTGGTGGTTGCACCCGTCGTTCAACCTCGCCAGTGGCACGTATTCGCGGCCCACCACGACCTCTTGCTATAACCGCCATTGGTTCCGGTTGTATGTCATCAGTCCTTTCATCCGTATCAAAAATTTGAAACCCACTGCTGGATGAGCCAACACCTAGTTCACCCATAACGGGAACCTGACTACTAGATGCACCCATAAATGATGTAGCATCAAATGCTGACGAAGGGGTTCCAAACTGATACATGGATGTTAGATATGCTGAACTTGGACTTAGGATGGGGAGCTGGTCATCTAACCTCGTTCTTGGCGGTGATGGTCGGTAACACTCATCAACGTCATATCCGGGGTGACTTACGGAATAACGATGGCTGGATGGTACTCCATGATCCCGTTCAGGTTCAGGATGATCAAATGACATCCTCGGTGCTGTGAACTCCGATGAGGTCGGTTGACGCGTTCGCCCACGTTGTCGGCGAGGTCTAGGAGCATCCATATCCTGTGTAGGAGGGACTGGAGCTGAAGTTTGTCCGGTAAATGGCATACTCCTAACATCCTCATACATTGACGGTGGACAAACGAAAGGCCGACCTTCATTTCTATACCATCTTATGTAATCAGCAGATGAGTTGAAATTATTACCAACAATCGGGTAACCTGTCGGAATTCGTTGAAAACGTATGTTCCACCATTGGATCCAATGTTCATGCTTCGCAGGCCAGAATTCATCATTACGACCACGCATGTCAACCTTGTGAAGCTTATCAAGGTTCACCGGGGCTGCAGGAATTGGTTGTTGCATCCCAAATTGTCGCAACACCCGGTCAGTTTGGTGCCACTCTACATATGAAAAGCATATCAATGCTGTGTTTGCTTTCCATATATTGAAATTATTGTAGGCATCCGATGGGAGGCATGCCATAATTTCACGCGAGGAATATGGCATCCACAGAAACTGCGAATAATTATTACAAATTATTAGTTTCATATGGATTAAAAAAAAAAAAAACTTCAATGTAACAATCGAAATATTTACCTTATCATATCCTAGTCGATCTAGTCGTACTCTTATACTTGCAAGATCGCTCGGAGTCTCTGTAAAATCTCTACTCGTACTCCTACTCCACCTATTAAAATGCATATAGTATGTTAATGACCTATTAAAATACAAGTTCGTACAAAATTAATAAAATAGTAAAGATTATTACCTGCTTGCAAGGGGGTATACAGCCGAAATATCCACGCGCGGAGCAAGAAATGGTAGCCGATACCAAGCCCATGATTGTAGAAGCACTAAACATCCACCTATGTCATGGATTTTTGGAACTGTAGCTCGGCAAAGTTCTCTATACAAAACCGCCAAACACGCAGAACCCCAACTATAATTTGCCGCATGCTCTAAATCACGTAGCAATGGAAGATACATTAAATGTACCCGACTGCTCGATTTGTCAGGCATCAGTAATCCTCCAATCAAACGTAAAATATATGCTCTAGCAGCATATTGTATTTGTTGTTCGGTTGCATGTAATGGAAGATTTTGAAACGATTTCAACCAAGTTAGTCTCACCGTTGAGCCAGATACATACTCTTCTGGAGGTACCTCACCCAATAGATCTTGACACACTTCATTCCAATCTAGCAGGCTTCCGCCTGTAACTGCATCGCCATGGATCGGAAGTCCAAGTTGCAGCGCAACATCTTCGAGAGTGACCGTGCATTCACCACATGGAAAATGAAAAGTGTGCGTCTCGGGTCTCCATCGTTCGACCAACGCACTGATTAAATCGGGTTGTATCACAAGTCGTCGAATTTGACTTGCGTGATAAAATCCGGCTCTTCTTAAGTGGTCGATAATAGATGGATGCGGGTCCTCCAATGTAAATTTCCTCGCACGTAACACGCGACGAGTTTCCTGTTATAATAATAAAAATTAATATATTATAAAACTATAACAATTAAAAATTAATAAATAAAAGTATAAAACTATAAAATAACAAAACAATAATAATATAATATAATATAATATAATATAAACAATAATAATATAATATAAACAATAATAATATAATATAAAACAATAATAATATAAAAAACAATAATAATATAATATAATATAATATAATATAAACAATAATAATATAATATAAAACAATAATAATATAAAAAACAATAATAATATAATATAATATAAAACAATAATAATATAAAAAACAATAATAATATAATATAATATAATATAAACAATAATAATGTAATATAATATAAACAATAATAATATAATATAATATAAAACAATAATAATATAAAAAACAATAATAATATAAAAAATAATAATAATATAAAAAACAATAATAATATAACAATTTACTTACCTCGTTAAATATAACCTCCGATATGTGATTTTCTTGTAACCTCAATAGTGAAGCCATTTCAAAATATTGTTGTAGAAAAAAAAATTGTTGTAGAAAGAAATTTTTTTTGTAGAAGAATGAAAAATTGTTGAAAGAAGAATGAAAATTTGAAGGAGAGGAGGGGGGTATTTATAGATAAAAATAGTGGGTGGGGTGTGGGGGGACGTGGGGAGGGGGGGCAACGGTCATATGACCGTTGCCCCCCTTTCAAATTTAATTTTTTTTTATATCAAATTTGTTTTTAACAAAATTTAAAATACAAATTTCAAAATATTAAATTATAAAAAAATCTAAAATATACCTTACAATTTTTTTTAAATTATAAAAAAAATATTTTAATTTAATTTATAATTTTTAAAATTAAATTTTAATTTAATTTAATTTATAATTTTTAAAATTAAATTAAATTTTTGTTTAAATTTAATTTTTGTTTATTAATTAAAAAATATATATATATGAAGGGAAATCGCCACCCCCCATGGCGATTTCCCTTCATGTTTTTAGCAAATTTGGCTAAAAATACCTAGGGAAATCGCCATGGGGGGTGGCGATTTCCCTTGGTATTTTTAGCAAAATTTGCAAAATACACCAAGGGAAATCGCCACCCCACATGGCGATTTCCCTTTGTGTTTTTTACAAAATTTCAAATTTTAACGCTGGGAAATCGTCATGGGGGATGGCGATTTCCCAGCTAGAAAAAAAAAGCCGTATTTTGGGAATTAATCCGAAACCAACGGTAATTTGGTATATTTTTTTTGGCTATATTGTAGTAAAAAAACCAGAGAAAATAGGGTCAGAATAGACTTTTTTTTTTATTTACTTTTTTTTCTTCATGTATTTGTATTTTGTTCTCTCCTTTTTTCATATATTTGTTTACTCCTTTTTCATGTTAAATAATAATACTCCATTATATATATCTATATCTATATTCCAATATATTTCCCACTCCTTTTAAAATAAAGAGAGATATTTTAGGTTTTTTAAATTGAATCAGTTTAATGAGTAATGTATTTGTTATTTTACATTTAAAAATTAATAAGTATTTTTTGTCATTTAATTAATATTAATATCTAAATAATATGTATTAATTGGTTATTATGGAAAATCAATATTTTATAACTGTTATTTAATTTAATGATTTTTTTTAACTGTTAAAGGAACCCTTTCATCTCACCTTTTCCGTTTATCCATTTCAACAACTCCAAATTTCCTTACTAAATTTTCCTTGACTCTTTTCTTTCCCGTTTCTTAATTTTTATGCTTTAATGCTTGGAAAAATTCAAATAACTTTTGTATTACTTTGTATATTCAATGCCAATTTCGGTTTTATTTATTTGGGTACTTTTCTTTTATGCATATCAGTTATCATTGGTGAATCTCATACCATGGCTTTCTCTGCTTACAAAAAGCTTTAATTTATTAGTTCTACTGGTCTTTCTCTAATCTATGTTCTATTGATTATGACGATAAAAATTTTAAATTGGATTATTTTGATAATGTGTTTTGTAATGAATGGAAATTGCAGGGGATTGGTCCCTGTATTCATGGGACAGAGGAATGCTTGGGAGATTGGGGAATGGTTCAGAATCCAACGAGCTCTTCTCGGTTGGAATCAAGTTTCAGAACTCAAAGCTTAAGTTCATAGTTGTACTCCGAGCACTTACCACAGTCTTGCTCTTGCAGCTTTATGGTATTGAATTTTATGCAAATTTTTACACTTGCTTTTTGTTAATTCAATCTTTTTTATGTTTTTAAAAATGTTGCACAGAATCATCAGTCTTTTCTTGAAAGTAGTTCTGTCAGGAAGGTATGATGGCTGATTTGGGAAGCTAGAGTCCCTCTCAAAGTTAAACTCTTTGCTTGGAGGATGTGTAAAGCAATCCTACCAACTGCAACAAAATTAGCTACAAGAATTATCACTATGGAGCCTAAATGTTTTAGATGTGGGCGTGATGAAGAAACAGATATATATATATATACACGGTTTGGATATAATTGATATATCATATTATCACTGTTACATTTTTTAATTTTGTATATAAAAAATCCTTCTTCTCATTGCCTTATCAATATTTTTTATTTTGGATACATTTTATTTAACAAAACCAAGAGAATATGAGTTCAGGTTATGAACCGAAGATCTGCAATAGATTGAGTAGTCATCACAAGATCTGCAACGTATATGACAAATCCTTTTCGTTCGGATTCTTGAAAGCCTGATCTGAGGCCTCGAGGAATGAGTGAAGTTTCCTTCCTAAAGGAATTAAGTCAAAGATCATAGTAGATGGATAGATTAATAGAGAAAATTACCGCCCAAACCATCTCTTTCAGGATATGTTTTTTTTTTTTTTATTTATTTGAAATTCGTAATGAAGAGCTAGAATGAGTCCATACACATTTCCAATATGCCTTGCAATTCCCTTTCTTCAATCCTCTTAAGCTTCGACCTTTCTTTATTAAAAAAATTTCAATTACCAGCAGGTAAACAAACTGTTTTTGCATTTAATTGGCAAAGGTGAACTATTGGGAAGAGCTGTAGAGAGACAATTCACACTGCAAACTCTCCTTGCTCTCTACAATTGCTTGACTTAGTGAACTCTCATTTTTTTGATCTGTGATATAATGTCTCTAATTCACTCTCGGATCTAATTTCTGTTTGTATATATTATATATATTACACATGTAATGATGCTAAGGATAAGACGTATATTAATACGGCCATTTTTAGATGTCTCAATGGCATATAATCTGTTGCTTCCATTTCATTGTGTCTACATTAAAAGCATGTTTAATTATGCAAAATGTATCTGAAATGAATTTGGATTGTTTATCTTATAAATATTGGAATATTTCTCTGGACTAAAATTCTCGTTTTTTTATGTTCACTAACCTTAAAAATGCAGTTGATTTATTGGATGTTGGAATTTAAGCGTTAATAGTATCAACTATAGGGTATATTTTATATTAGTCTCTAAACTTCAAAACGTATCAAATTGGTTTTTGATTACAAGTATCATAACAAATTGGTCCCTTCCGTTACCTTTACCATTAGCAATCAGCTAGTGACACGTGTCACTAACTGATTGCACTACATTTCTCTTCATTTTTTTCCTTTTTCTTTATTTCTTTATTTCTTTATTATTTTTTCTTTGATTTTTTTTTTTATAAATAAATACAAAAAAAAATCATATTATAAATTAAAATGATTTTTTAAAAATATAATTAATTTAAAAAGTATGAAATATTTATTTACTTTAATTTTATAAAAAAATATTTTAATTTTTTCATTTTTTTCGTTTTTTTTTCGTTTTTTTTTCTTTTCTCTTCTTTATAAATAAATATTAAAAACTAAATAATAATTTACATTATAATTTAAATTAATATTGTAATAATCAAATAAATAAAAAAAATATAAAATTATTTATTTACATTAATTTTATAAAAATATTTTTTTTATTTGTTTGTTTCTTTCCTTTCTTCTTTTTTCTCTTCTTTATAAACGAATACAAAAAATATATATAAGTATATCATATTATATTTTAAATTAAATTAACTTTCTAAAAATTAAATAATTTATAAGTATAAAATATTTATTTTTTATTTATAAGTTTTTTATTTTTTCCTTTCTTATCTTTTCCCTTTTTCTCTTGTTTGTAAATAAATATAAAGAAAAATAAATAATAATTCATATTATAATTTAAATTAATTTGTAAATATGAAATATTTTATTTACATTAATTTTATAAGAAAAGAGGAAAGAAAAGGAAAGAAAAGGAAATTAAATTAAAAAATTAAAAAATATATTTTTAATAAATGTATGTAAATAAATATTTTATATTTTATAAATTATAAATTATAAATTATTTAATTTTTACGAAATTAATTTATTTATAAAAAGAAAAAAAAAAGAAAGAAAGGAAAAAGAAAAAATATTTTTTTATTTATTAATGTTTTCATTTTTCCTTTTTCTTTATTATTCTTTATAAATAAATACAAAAGATAAATAATAATTTAAATTAATTTTTTAATAATTAAATAATTTATCAAATATAAATATTTATTTATATTAATTTTATAAAAAAAATATTTATTTACATTTATTTATTAAAAAATATCAAAGAAAAAATAAAGAAAAAAATGAAAAAAATGTGGTGCAATCAGCTGTTGACACGTGTCACTAGCTGATTGCTACAGTAAAGGTAATGGAAAAACTAACGGAAGGGACCAATTTGTTATGATACTTGTAAGTAAGGACCAATTTGATATGTTTTGAAATTTAGGAACCAATATAAAATATGTCCTATAATTTAAGAATCATTTGTGCTATTAACTCGAAATTTAATAATGTTGTGTTGTTATGGTTATTTTGTAATGTCTGGTGTAAGGGAAGACTAAAGATATAAAATTGATTTGAAGGGTCACACCGATATTGATCAACAATGTTGGGACTCGAAACATAACAGTTGATCTAATAGAAATTGCATCTGGTGATAATTAAGACTATTAGTTTCTGAGTGGGATGCTTGCAGTAAGTGATTGCTCTTTTGTATTATTATTGTTAGAACACTGAAGAGGGAAGGGAAATACAAGTATAGTTTGTACAGCTCAAGAAATTACTATATATTTTAATTTACTAATAAAAAAAGTTTTATAGCAAAGTAATCCATCAAAGATTAGTGTTCCGCATCTGTACTCCCTTTTTTACGAATGTAAGAGGATAACACATTGTTAACACCACACATTTAATTATAAATTTTTTTTATTAAAAGAAAAATACAAGTGGTGGTTTTTTTTTTTTTTCTTAATTTAAGCCCTTAAATATTAAACTTAAAATTAAATTAATCAATTCGGAAATAGGTGCAGTGATAAAATAACAAAACTTAAAACCCAATAAAAGTTAAAAATATATTTAAAATAACATTTGTAGGTTAATAATATTTTTAATACTACTATTTGAGCATAATTATGAGTATATATAGCATTGAGTTTCTTCATTAATTTAGAAATCATTGTCAAAATTATAGACTTTAAAATTTATATTTGAAAATTAAAATAAACTAGGAATGTACCGCGATATGATGATTTGGACATTTTGAGAGGAGTTGATCATTAATATCATTATATAAAAAATAAATTTGTAACTGTCAAGACAATTAAATCAAAAATTTTCTTAAAATTTTATACGTTTCTCATTTGAATTGATAAGTAAACCCTACATTCAAAATTATGTTTAAAACATTTTTAAAAGCAAACATCAAGTTATATATAACTTCCAAAAACATAAAAGACAATAAAAAAAAAAAATACAATTAATAAGCTTATTTGTAACCTCTATCAAAATTAAAAGTTCTACAATGTAACTTCCAAAAAAATAAAAACAATAAAATAAAAATACAATTAGTTAGATTAAACTGTAACAACAAAAGCTATTAAAAGTAAATAGTCGTAACTTAATAATAATACCTCTCAAACTATCCAAGTTGTCTTTATTTACTCCAAATAATAGTGGAAAATATAATATAATATGGATAATATAGATTATTTTCTCTTCATAATTTTATTATTAACATTTTAATTTAATTAATTATGTTTTAAATATTGTTTTTTATTATCTATTAAATTATTTTTATTTGGGTTAGATAAATTATTTTTATTGTCTTTTAAATTTTTAAAAAAGTACATTTTATGGCTTTTAAATTCCATAGAAGTTACATCATAATTCTTATTGCTTTAAGATGTAGGTGCTAGCTAAGTTTGAAAGATTTTCCTATTATAGAAGTTACTACCGTTTTATATATAACCTTCGAAAAATTAAACGAAACAAAATTGTAACTCCAAAAAAAATATTTAGAGAAAATAAAAAATTGATTTGCCAGTTTTCTTCGAATATAATATTTGCAGCTCCTATTTATCAGTAAATAGGATAATTTAAGTATTCCAAAATACTTAATTGGCTGAAATTAATGAAATTTTTTACATTTTTGAGATATGTTACTATTAGAAAATAAATTTAATTAATTATTTGTGTTTTCATCATTACAATAGCTTTGTAATTTACATTTATTGTTTTTTAATTTTTTTGAAAGTTATATTTTGTGATTTTTTATTTTCATAGAGGTTAAAAAATATTATTTATTTGATGGTCAATAGAGTTTTATTTATTTATTTGATTTTGGATCAATTATTCATGTTATAAAACAATCATGAGTTGTTTTATGAATCGTGGGTTGATTTTTTTTACAACTCTACAATAGTGATCATTGGATTTTTATTCAATTCATTTACCTAGAAAGGAAAAGAAGAAAAAAGAAAAAATTCGAAAACAATTAATAAAATGTTAGAGGATCTTCTAGCAAAAAGGTTTAAAATTGCATTTGCATTAACTTTTGTTCTTAAAATGGATTGCATTGATGATCATATTAGTAACTTATCATGAAGCTTTATCAATGATTGACTTTTGGATTAGATTTTTAAAATGATTCTATCAATTTGAGGAGTGATAAAAAAAAATTATTATATTGAAAAATGATCCTTAATAATATGTTTAAAATGTAATATCATTACTGTTTTTTTTTTTTTTTTTTTTGTATTTTGAATAAAAGATATTAATTAGGGAAAATTTTACAATATTAAAGCTTGATATCAAGTATGGAAAAGGATTTTTTTATTGAAAATGAAATACACTTATTTGATTAAGAATTATATACGTCGGTGTTTTATTTCAATAAAAAATTTAATATATTTTTATATCGTGAAATTACATCAAAATTAAATTAAGATATGACAACATAACAATATTAAGAAAAAATTATTTGAAAATTATATTGTTGAATAAGTTGATTCTCATATAAAATATGTCATATACAAACTATTTAGATAATTTCAATAACTTTTACTTATTGAATAAAAATTATTACAATTTTTGTTCTATTAGCTAGGGGTGTTCAAACGGTTAATTCGGTTAATAATCGAACCGAATTTCATTTAACCGATTTTTTTTTCTTTAACCGTTAACCGAATCGAATAAGGAATTTGGTTAATTAACCGAATCGAAATTATTTTGGTTAATTCGGTTAATTTTCGAATTAACCGAAATAAAAATCAGAAATTGCTAAAGAATGGTTCCAGACAAACTCCCAACAAAATCTTTACCAGTTCCAATAAATCCATCTAGCTCAATCAAGATTCAAGGGCAAACAAAAAGTCTAGCTTAACCAAGTTGATTATAACCAAGTCATAACCTCAAAGCTTGCAAAAACACCACCCAGAATTACTTGCAAAAACACCATCCAAAATTTTAACTAAAGAGTTAAAACTTTTTATAAGCAAACATATAGTTAAAAATAAAACAAAAAAGAAATTGAACTCACCAGCAAAACGAGATTTGAGCAGTATTAATGGTTATGGAAGTGAAGGAAGAAAAAGAAAGGCAGAGTCTTGAGGGTTGAGAGAGAGGGGTTCTTTTGGGTTTTAGCATTTAGGATTTGTTTTATGTTTTTATATTTTATAAATTAATTTAAGTACAAAAATAACACAAACAGTAAAGGGTAGAAACTATTGTCATTTAGTGTATTTCGGTTAATTCGGGAAATTCGGTTATTTTCGCTTAACCGAACCGAATTAACCGAAAATCGAAATTTTGAAAATCCTTTAACCGATAACCGAACTGAAATTTATTTGGTTAACCGAATAACCGAACCGAATTAAATTTCGGTCGGTTAATTCGGTTAAAACTGAATAGTGAACACCCCTACTATTAGCAATTAGATTTTAAATAATTATAGTACTTTTGCCCTTTAATATTGTATAATATAATATGAGATAGAATCATAAATATTAGTTAATTATGAAATAAATAAAAATTAGTGGCTTGATTTAGATATATGTTACAAATATATTAAATGGTACTCATTATATAGTAAATTATATATTCATGTTGTAGAATTCTAAAAGATAGAATATACTTTTTTTGTACTTAAAGATAGAGTATACTTTCATTTATATTATTTTAAATATTGATCAATATAAATTAAATTGATATTTAGTTTTAAAGAAAGAAAGTTAAAAAAAAAAAAAAAAACATGTACCAAAATCTTAGAAAATTGACCCTCGCATAGCGGGGGAATATTCCTAGTATATATAGAAGAGGGATCCACTTACACTAGTGTAAAACTGAATTAGTTTTACACACTCTCGTAACTTTTTATACGATTTATGTTTGTTTAATCCGACTGTCATATTTCATGTTCTATTCATGTAGATCATACACGTCGAGTTTCGAGTAAATTAAAAATGTCTAACTATTTGTTCGATGTAAAAAACTTTCAACCGTTAAATATATATTGAAAAAGACAGTATTCTCGATCGATATGATAGATATCGGATCGATTCGAAACTTTACATGCACGACGAGTACAATTATATTGTTAAATCCAATGGTCGGTTTGTTAAAATATAAATCGTATAATAAGTTATGGGATTGTGTAAAATTAATTCAGTTTTATACTAGTGTAAGTAGACCCCTCCTCATATAGAGACAGCAAAGTGGCCCTTCTTGCCATAGTTAAAGCACTTAACTTTAGCTTTGTTCTTCTTGTTGCGATGTGCCATAGGAGCCTTTCCTTTGCCTTGAGAGTTGCTTTTCGGCTTCTTAAATGCTTTACCTTTGTATCCACCATACAGCTTGCGTTTGAAGTTCGAAGCTTCATGGAAACTTGTTCCAGCCATATACATATCAGCATTAGGCCTAGATGCCTCAATGCGATCTTCCAATTGTAAATGGCATGAAGAATCATAAAGTGTTATGATGTTTTCATTGTGGGTAAGGTGCACCTTCATATGCTTCCAATTATGTAGCAAGGACTAAATGACTGTTTGAACCTGTTGTTCATCAGATTCTTTCAACTCACTTATTATGTTTGACATTTGCTTTACATGAAGCCTTATATTGTGATTTGGGCGTTTCTTGTAAGTGTCAAACATGATCGTGAGCTGCCTAAGTTTGGTGATCGATGTTTCACCAAACTTCATCTTCAGAGCAGTCCACATCTCTTTTGCTATCTCATACTTCCTAAATTCTTGCATGATGTCATTCTTCATACTGCTTAGCAACGTAATGCGAGTAGTGAAATTCTTCTTTTTTCAAGCCTCATAAACCTCTCGATCTTTTCTATGTTGAGTCGTATTTCCATTTTCAGGCTCTTCTAGGACATTTTTTAAAACTTCAATAACTTCTTGTTCTTCCAACACATACTGGATTTTTATACTTCAGATTTCAAAATTATCCCCATTGAGCTTCTCACCTTTATTAAGCTCAACAATAATGTTTATCGAAAGAGATGCCATTTCAAGAAAGGATATTATACATTAAGACATATATTCACTTATTAATGCCTAGCATACACATATTTTATTTTTTGTCACAAACCTAGATTATCAATGACAATTGTAACAACCGAGGTTACGTATAATTATGTAAAGTTAAATCCCGAAAATTTTAAGGACAAACTTGGAAATTGGTAAGAAGTTATAAGTGAAGGAAATAAAAGAAGAAAGGATCAAAATGAACATATTAAAAAAGTTTAGGGGCTTAATGGTTATTTATAAAAAGTTGAGGGACCAATATGCAATTATCCCAAAAATAAAAAAATATCCCTTATGTTCAATTGATCTCCCGAAAACACAAGGTATCTTCATTTGCTAAATGAGCAGCCGGCAGCCTCCCCTCTCCAATTTCTTCATCTCCTCCATTTCTCTTCAAGAACTCCACCAAAATCTCAACAACAATTACAACCAAGGTTAGTTTCTTGATAAATTCTTCATTTTCTTTAGATATTCTACTTGAGCATGCTAAGATCTTTGCTCCATAAACATGTTAAGGTCTGAAATCTATCTATTAAGTATGAATTTTACTCATTTTTGGTAAGAATTAAAAGGATTTGAAAGCATGAACAAGAAAATGGGAAGAAAAAGCAAAGCAGGGGAAGTTGAGCATGCTTGCTGTTCGGATTTTCTGGGTTCGGTACAGTTGGGTTTATATTTGTTTAATATTTTTTCTATAAACTAGACTTCACTACGAGAATTTTGGTCTTTGAATCAACCAAAACCGATAAGCGGTTAAAAAGATAAAATTCGGTGAAGTTGGCTGTTCAGTGTGACCACTGTTTTCTGAGCATGCTTGCTGTTCGGATTTTCTGGGTTCGGCACAGTTGAGTTTATATTTTTTTGATATTTTTCCTAGAAACTAGACTTCAATACAAGAATTTTAGTCTTTGAATCACCCAAAACCGATAAGCGGTTAAAAAGATAAAATTCGGTGAAGTTGACTGTTCAGTGTGACCCCTATTTCAGCATAGTTTCGGGATTTATCAAATTTGATCAAAATTTTGTTCTAGTTGTATAAGTTAGTTATTTTATTCATAAATTAGACATATTGGTTGAAATAAAACAATTGGGATCACTTCCAAATTCCTTACCAAACTCAAGTTATGATTTTCTAATCTAACTTGATATTAAGGAATTTATTGCTTAAGAGAAATATAGTACCAAAGGATGGTTATGGATTATGAAAATCTCTAAGGCATGGAATACTAGAAACGAATTTGATAAGAACATGATTATGGAGTTGAATTATGGAGAAAATGATTATGGAAATGATATTAAAAATTAAGGATATGTTGTTTTGAGAATGAGAAATTAGTATATGGGGTAGATTTATGGGACTTAAGTTACATTCAAAAAATTGTGTAATGCTTTGAGCATGTATAGATACTAATTATTGTTAATCTCTAGGCCACGTAGATCCGACGTCACCTGTGGATCCCGAAGTTTCAAGTCGAGGTGTACAGTGAGATCATCCAAAGGATTGTGAGTAGACGACAACTATAGTTATATGAAATTTCTTTAATTATAATTATATATATATATATATTTTTAGCATGATATTTATTTTATGCATTAAAGGTATATACGATATTTAATTATATAAATTGATTTGTTATTAAAGTAGTTTTATTTCAAGAAATATTATATCGAGTAAGTTGGTAGATTTTATGAAATATGATTTTACATAGAACTTGACGTACATGGTTTTGGCTCCACCTGACTTAATGTATGAGATTATTTCCTTGACCGGAATACGGGAGCTGCGTGCTACGCCTTTGTGGCGGGAGCCACCTCCAGAGTCCCCATTCCGTGATATTAGACCGGAATACGGGAGCTGCGTGCTACGCCTTTGTGGCGGGAGCCACCTCCAGAGTCCCCATTCCGTGATATTATACTGGGGTATGGGAGCTGCGTGCTACGCCTTTGTGGTGGGAGCCACCTCCAGAGTCCCTATCCCGTTATATTTGCCTTTTGGGGGCACATCATAGAGACACATATGCCTTTGGGGCGTCCTATGGTGGTATTGGCCTTTGGGGCCGGCTACTAGTATGCCTACATGGATATTGCCTGGTTATTTCATGGATGTACTCTTGTGCACGACAGAAAGTTGGAGCCCAATTATACGTAACTTGAATTACTTCACAGATTTTATACATTGATTTAATATTATAATATTGTTATGCAATTGAAAACTTTGCTACGTCTTTGAATTACTCATTATGGTTTTACTATTATTTATTTTGAAAACGTCTATTATGTTTTAAAGGAGTTGAAGCCCAATTATACGAAACTTGATTTACTTTACAGATTTTATACATTGATTTAATATATAATATTGTTATACATTTGAAAACTTTGCTACGCCTTTGAATTAGTTATTATGATTTTACTATTATTTATTTTGAAAATGTAAATTATGCTCTACAGACTACCATTATAGTTTTCACACGCTTTAAAAGTTGTTTACTCACTGAGATATTCATATATCTCACCATTTCATATTCTCATTTTCAGGTGATAGTTAGGTGTTGGGATTGCAACCTTCCTCTATTCTCTGCTTCAAATAGTATTGTGACGTGGTGGGCATCATAGTAAAAATTTATTGAAGTCTTGATCTTTTGATGTTTTTATCTAGTAAACCTTGCTGAGATAGGTTTACTTTTGGATATATTGTATATATTTGAAGATATGAGACAATAGACCAATATGTTTTGGTTTGAGCATAAATTGATCATGGAAATTTTTTTTTGAATATATATATGGATATATGTGATAATAGTATTGAGGAATATTGCTGGTTGAGGATATGAATTGAGTGTTATTTGCAGGAGGATTATCGTTGAGATAGAAAGGAAACTCTGCCGGATTTTAGGTAGATTATCCGGACAGGGTGTTACAACAATCATCCATATAATATGGAACCAAAAGTTCACTATATTTCACAATCAAATTCCATAACAATATGTTTAATTATCATTAAATTATTTTATTGTGAAAAAAAATACTAAACTAAGATAACAAATATCTTAGAACTCTCATTAGGTGCAACATTACTCATAAATTGCAAATCATATTATCACATAGATAAATAGTGAAGATTCATGCATATTTATAAAATATTTACAAGAAAGTAATTTCATAACTTAAACATACATAATAAAATATTAATCTATTATCTAATAAACAAACTAGAAATTAAACATTTTTCTAAAATATATGTTCATAAAACAAAGTTAAGTTTTGATAATTTTTTGAATAACATAGATGGAATCCAAAAATTCTTTTGACAACTTGATATCCAAATTTGTCATCCATGGAGTACCCAAAATTTTGTATTTCCCATTATGAATAGTTTGGCCAATAGAGAGGGTCACAGTCCTTCTCGCTCTCATCCTCACATATGTCTTCACAAATTTTTTATTCAAAGTAGCATACTTCTCATTTTTCTTGTTAGACATCCGAAGGTTATCCAAAATACCTTTTTATCTATAAGTTAGAAATGATTTCCTTAACATAGAATATTTAATGTAATCACTTCTAATATGTTTGCTACATTTCCAGATCAAATCTTAAATTTTATTATTTATGATAATGATGCATTTGACAATGTCATCATTATTTGGATTCATTCCATAGTTTATCAAATCTTTCATTAGGCTATTGACTCTCTCATATTAGGAAAAATTCCTAATGGTTATAGGAGTTCGGATGATTCTCGTCATTTTTTTCTGTAACAAATACAGAAAATGTAACAATGATCATATATACAACATATGTTTATTTGTGATTAAAAATAATTTTTAATCAATTCATTATATATTGCCTCACATAATCCAAAGTATAATTTTTTTTTTTATATACAAAAAATTTTCTTTAAGTTTTTAGTAAGTTTTCTGATAACTCGTATAATTATATAGTTTTTAGTTATGTTTTATTATTGTTTTGTGTCAAATACGAGTTATTATTGTTTAGTCTAATTGTGTTTATGATCTTTTATATTTTTATGTAATTTGGTGTTTTTCACAAGTTTCTTTGAGTGATTTCAGATTACTAGAATTAAGGGCAAATCTAGTTCAGTTCCAGTTCCGACACATTTTGCCATATCAGCTATATCTGGAGTTTCACTGAAGCAATAAGGCTGAAATTTGTAGCCATGCAAAGCTAAGAGGCATATCTATCTTTTTCATGTTTTATACTTCTTGAAACGGAGTCGTTTTCCCTAGCGAAATCGACCATCACATTGGCTGATGTGCAATGACGTCTGTGCTGACCTGTTTTTGTATTTTGCCCATATCTGCTTATCCACATCAGCAAATGAGCTTATTCCAATGGCTATGGATCCGTAACTGATACGGGAACCTTTGTCTAGAAGACCATATGATCAGATCAGGCCTCTAATATTGACGAAATCGACCATCAAGTTGGCTGATGTGCGATGACGTCTGTGCTGACATGTTTTCGTATTTTGCCCATATCTGCTTATCCACATCAGCAAATGAGCTGATTCCAACGGCTATGGATTCGTAACTGATAGGGGAACCTTTTTCTAGAAGACCATGTGATCAGATCAGGCCTCCAACATTGACGAAATCGACCATCAAGTTGGCTGATCAAAATTGTCATACAATATGACGAAAATTGTTAGAAAAATTCACCCACCTATTATACCTACCTTTGAAATTTGTAAAGCTTGTCTCTTGTCATTTAGCCCTCCAAAATGTGTATAAATAGAGGGCCTTGGATGATTGTAAGGGATCATATTGTACATAGGTAGGATATTAGCCATTTTAATAAAATTCTCTAAGTTTTCTTCTTCTTTCTTTTCTCTAGTTTTCTTTCTTTTCTCTAGTTTTCTTTTTCTTTAGAGAGAGCAAGAGGTTGGATAATTAATATTCTTCCTCTTCTTCTTCTTTCTTTCTTTTATTTTCTTCTTAGATTTTCTTTAATTTTATGTTTATGTTTATAATGCCTATGCTAGGCTAAACTTCTATTTGGTTAAGGGTGATTTCAAAGCCCTAGACATGTTTTATGATTGATTTTCAGATTCTATCTATCATTAATTTTCTATCAAAGTTGCTTATGTTCTTCTACAAGAATTGTTCATGATGTTGTCTTGATTTGTTTAGGTGTACAACTAGATAGATCTTGATAATTATCTATTGCTAGTTTAGGAGTCTTGATCCGTGTAATTGTCTTGATTTCCTATTCATAAGTGGCAATTTGTGATTAATGATTATGGTCAAGTTTTCAATAATTGCAAAGTGGAACATAACCTATGTTGAACAATCCGAGCTTATGTGTTTGTTGCTTAGATCAACCTATCTTTCTCATCATAAAGCTGCCATTAAATTGAATTTAGAGAGCTTATTCTAGGTTGTTTAATGGTTAGAGATTAAATAGAGAGCTTGTTCTATTTAACGACAAACTAAGGAAAGATTGGGATAACAGAGCTTGTTGTTATCTACGGTTGTTAACTTTGATAGTTGGTTGATATTGATAGATCTGAAATTGATTCTTAATGATGTCTAGTGGTGGAGAATGAAACCTTAACCATATTTTTCATATTTGATTCTTCTTACTTACTTGTTTTCTTACTTTTCTAGTTTGCTTATTTTTAAAAGTATATTTATTTTTATTGGCTGGTTATACCGCCTAATTTGTATATTAACTTTGTTTTACTTTTATTGGCTGGTTATACCGCCTAATTTAGTATATATATTTTTATTGGCTGGTTATACCGCCTAATTTAGTATATATATTTTTATTGGCTGGTTATACCGCCTTGCATCTTCTTCTTATTATTTACTTTAGTTTAAATCTGGCTTCAAAAACCCCTTTTCTTTTATTGTTCTTGAATTTAAGTTTTAAACTATTAACTTATAAACTAAAACCCAATCCCTGAGGACTCGACCCTTGCTAACTACTATACTTACAATTTATCTTTTTAGTGCAAGGTTAAATAAGATACACTCTTTTGGGTGCATCAAATTTTTGGCGCCGTTGCCGGGGATTGTTTTCTTTAGTCTATTTGTTACTTGGTTTATTCTTATTTTCAGTTCTAATTAGTTTTATTTTCTTGTACATACAAGTTTTTCTTATCAAATTTTGAAAAAAAAAAAAAAAAAAAAAAAAAACGATGGAGTTGAGCAATCTAACACTTGAAGAGTTGGTGGCATACATGAACATGGAGAATCAACAAGCCAATCTCACTTCCCTAGTTCAACAATTGGCCATGGGAGGATGTCAAGGCCATCAAGTGTTCCAAGACCAACAGTATGATCATTACTCAAACACTTACCATGAGGGATGGTGGGATCATACTACTTATGGCTATTCGGAAAATTACCAAGAAGTAGATCCTTATGCCAATTACACTCATCCATCTAGCTTCAATCAATCATGGTCCCAAGAACCAGATCTTTTTCAACCACCACATATGACTCAAAACTCAGGTACTTCTTTAGAAGATCTTGTCTATTCTCTTGTTACTGATACATTGCAATTTCAACAGGAAACAAGGGCAAGCATCCAGAGTTTGGAAAAGCAAATGATCCAATTGACTAGTAGTATGGTGGGATGGGTAGCACAAAGATCTGAAGAACTCCCTACCCAAACGATGATTAACCCAAAGGAGAATGCTACGATTGTGACCTTGAGGAATGAGGAACAAGATGAGGATGAGACAAAATTAGAGATGGATTCTATTCTTGAGGATAATGAAGCCACAAATCCAAATAAGAGTATTTCGGCACCTGAGGTAACGTTTAAGGTTCCACTTTTTACTAATGTTTCTTCTCCACCTTTTCCTAGTAGATTTGCAAAGTTCATGGAGGAAGAACATGAACAACACATGCCAGAAACCTTAAACAACTTGTTTGTGGATGCCATTCAACAAGTATCAAAATATGCTCCATTCCTCGATGAGATATGCACCACAAAGGATGATGGAATAATACTTGTAATGGAGAATGCATCCACTGTTGTGCAAAGAAAGCTTCCTCTCAAACGCATTAATTTGGAAAATTTCATGTATGAGCCTGACAAGCCTAAAAAGCCAAGAAGGGGTGTTGGTTAGGTTCAAAACACTAACCCAAGTGTTAATTGGGAAGGCAGCCCAATTAAAGAAGAAACTGCCAACCTGCTATATTCAGATTTGCTTTCTCTTTCTTTTCCTTTTTCTTTTATTATTTAAATTATTTTTTATTTTTTTTATTTTTATGTTTACTTGTTAATTTTTCTTTAGTATTTTAGGATTATTTAGGTTGCATGAGTTTGTTTTGTTTTGAGTCTAGTTATTCCTATTCTTATGTTATTAGTTCTTTTTTCTTACACATGATTCTTTCATTTGGGTTAATAGACTTACATTGAGGACAATGTAAGAATTAAGTGTAGGGGGAATGATTTAGGATTTCTTTTATTTTTGTCTACTATTTTTTTTTATGAGTCTTTATTATTATTTTTAGTGTGTTTTAGTTCCTTTTTAATACAATGATGAGATATGAATTGCATAAGTCTAAAACAGAGTTATTAGTGAGAAGATTTTCATGAGAATTGAGCTTGATATCATTTTTTTATGAGCCAATGTTAATATGATATGTTGATTGAGAAAGAAGCATGTTTAGACTTAATCTGACTTGTATAATCATCCTTGTGAGTTTTTGAGCCTATATGATTGATGCATTATACATATCAATCTAATTTCTTTCTTGAGTGCTCTTATGATTACATGATTCTCTAGAACTTGCTTTAAACCATTTGAGACTATATTGATGCATGTGACAACATGAATATGATAGAGGCATTAGGATTTTTAGCCAGGGCCAAACAGCCATCCCTTATTGATGTTCCAACACACCCTTAGTGAACCAATTTGAGCCTACATTGAATAAGCTATCTCTTTGGTAACCATAACTTGTCCCTAACCTAAATATACTTATATCTTTACCTTTGTTCCAAAGATGAATTAGCATGTTTTGAGACAAGTTGCAAAGACAAGGAATATCTATTGAAAATTTGGGTTAGAAACAAGAAATAAGTGTGGGGGGAAAAGAAAAGAAAAGTCAAGAGAAAAAGAAATGGAATACTCGCAAATACATTCCTATGTAAAAAAAAAATATGAATCATCTCTTGAATTTGTGGAAAAAGAAAAAGATGTTACAAAGTTGTTTAGAATGAAGAAAAGGCCCAACATGAATATCCGGCCTAAGTGACTATGTACTTGTAAAGAGTTTTGAGAAGTTTCTTTGTATAATCTTTTTATGTCTCTAAACTTTATGAACTCTTTGGAACCTTTGTGATATCTTTATCCATTTGTTCTTCAACCACATTACAAACCCCTTGGCCCCATTACAACCTTGATTAAAGACCTCTTGATTTATGAAGTTGCATGATCTTTTAGTGGAGAATAGGTGGACAAGCAAGCATATGGTAGAAGTGTTTTCATGAGATTGATTGAGTGTAAACACTTTACCACTACTTTAAAGAGTGAAAATCAAGAGAGTATCCCATGTGAGAAGTTGAGATTAAATTTGAACATGCACTATTTTGATTGAGATATGTTATGCTAATATTGGCTTAACTCAAACAATTTACATTCAAGCATGATTTTTTGTGAAATTTTTTAAGCTATTGATTAGTTTATAAGACTTGTTCAAATATTGTCTCTAATTTGTATTGAAAGGATTAGGAGTAAATATTTTTAGTATATGTAGTTTATTTATATGAAGTTTATTTATATTTTAATTTTTCAATGTTTGTGGGTATCGTTCTAGTAAACCCTCACGAGACTAAACTCGTCCACTAGGGACACCTAGGGGTTTAAAGGCTTGTGTCACATGCTAAGTGCCACCGTGATTTCCTACGAAAGTGGATTAGATTAGATTTTCTTATTTTATTTTTATTGAGTCGTTGCTAGGGACTAGCAACAATCTAAGTGTGGGGGTGTGATAACTCGTATAATTATATAGTTTTTAGTTATGTTTTATTATTGTTTTGTGTCAAATACGAGTTATTATTGTTTAGTCTAATTGTGTTTATGATCTTTTATATTTTTATGTAATTTGGTGTTTTTCACAAGTTTCTTTGAGTGATTTCAGATTACTAGAATTAAGGGCAAATCCAGTTCAGTTCCAGTTCCGACACATTTTGCCATATCAGCTATATCTGGAGTTTCACTGAAGCAATAAGGCTGAAATTTGTAGCCATGCAAAGCTAAGAGGCATATCTATCTTTTTCATGTTTTATACTTCTTGAAACGGAGTCGTTTTCCCTAGCGAAATCGACCATCACATTGGCTGATGTGCAATGACGTCTGTGCTGACCTGTTTTTGTATTTTGCCCATATCTGCTTATCCACATCAGCAAATGAGCTGATTCCAATGGCTATGGATCCGTAACTGATACGGGAACCTTTGTCTAGAAGACCATATGATCAGATCAGGCCTCTAATATTGACGAAATCGACCATCAAGTTGGCTGATGTGCGATGACGTCTGTGCTGACATGTTTTCGTATTTTGCCCATATCTGCTTATCCACATCAGCAAATGCGCTGATTCCAACGGCTATGGATTCGTAACTGATAGGGGAACCTTTTTCTAGAAGACCATGTGATCAGATCAGGCCTCCAACATTGACGAAATCGACCATCAAGTTGGCTGATCAAAATTGTCATACAATATGACGAAAATTGTTAGAAAAATTCACCCACCTATTATACCTACCTTTGAAATTTGTAAAGCTTGTCTCTTGTCATTTAGCCCTCCAAAATGTGTATAAATAGAGGGCCTTGGATGATTGTAAGGGATCATATTGTACATAGGTAGGATATTAGCCATTTTAATAAAATTCTCTAAGTTTTCTTCTTCTTTCTTTTCTCTAGTTTTCTTTCTTTTCTCTAGTTTTCTTTTTCTTTAGAGAGAGCAAGAGGTTGGATAATTAATATTCTTCCTCTTCTTCTTCTTTCTTTCTTTTATTTTCTTCTTAGATTTTCTTTAATTTTATGTTTATGTTTATAATGCCTATGCTAGGCTAAACTTCTATTTGGTTAAGGGTGATTTCAAAGCCCTAGACATGTTTTATGATTGATTTTCAGATTCTATCTATCATTAATTTTCTATCAAAGTTGCTTATGTTCTTCTACAAGAATTGTTCATGATGTTGTCTTGATTTGTTTAGGTGTACAACTAGATAGATCTTGATAATTATCTATTGCTAGTTTAGGAGTCTTGATCCGTGTAATTGTCTTGATTTCCTATTCATAAGTGGCAATTTGTGATTAATGATTATGGTCAAGTTTTCAATAATTGCAAAGTGGAACATAACCTATGTTGAACAATCCGAGCTTATGTGTTTGTTGCTTAGATCAACCTATCTTTCTCATCATAAAGCTGCCATTAAATTGAATTTAGAGAGCTTATTCTAGGTTGTTTAATGGTTAGAGATTAAATAGAGAGCTTGTTCTATTTAACGACAAACTAAGGAAAGATTGGGATAACAGAGCTTGTTGTTATCTACGGTTGTTAACTTTGATAGTTGGTTGATATTGATAGATCTGAAATTGATTCTTAATGATGTCTAGTGGTGGAGAATGAAACCTTAACCATATTTTTCATATTTGATTCTTCTTACTTACTTGTTTTCTTACTTTTCTAGTTTGCTTATTTTTAAAAGTATATTTATTTTTATTGGCTGGTTATACCGCCTAATTTGTATATTAACTTTGTTTTACTTTTATTGGCTGGTTATACCGCCTAATTTAGTATATATATTTTTATTGGCTGGTTATACCGCCTAATTTAGTATATATATTTTTATTGGCTGGTTATACCGCCTTGCATCTTCTTCTTATTATTTACTTTAGTTTAAATCTGGCTTCAAAAACCCCTTTTCTTTTATTGTTCTTGAATTTAAGTTTTAAACTATTAACTTATAAACTAAAACCCAATCCCTGAGGACTCGACCCTTGCTAACTACTATACTTACAATTTATCTTTTTAGTGCAAGGTTAAATAAGATACACTCTTTTGGGTGCATCATTTTCCTTTATATATCATATATATATATATATAAATAATATAACAAGGTACAATATTACCAAATACGGTTTGCTGACGTGAATGCCTACATGTACAGACTCTCTACATGACATGTAAGATAATGCATTTATTTATATTTCAAATTCAAATAAACGACTAAATCTATATATTTGGAATTTTAAAATATTTAAAATTTTATCTTACCAAAGTTTAAATACAATAGAAGATCAAATCTTTCTAAAATTACTACAAATTTAAAATTGTTTTACCAATAAAATTTAATTTGTTTTGCAATTTAATTTCAAAATCATGCATATCTCCATTTATTTTTATTAATTTAATTATAATTATTTATTATTAAATCTTCTATAGTAAATAATCAATTCTTTTAATTTTATTTTTATAAATTTTAGATACTTTCAATAAAAGTATTAAAGTTTTATGATGTGTTTGCGAAGAAAAAAAAGTTTCATGATATAATTCTTAGTTTAAATGTTGAACAATTTTTATATTTAACACTGAATTATATCTGTTTTGAGAATCAAATACCCACCATTAACCCATGATTTCAACTAAATTATATAAAATTAATTATTGGAGAATTATTTTTTCTAATAAGTTATTAATTTTTACTAATTTTTTATTGATTTCAAATTTAAATTGAGATATAGTTTTCATTTTGAAATAATCTCACTTTAAAAATAAAAAAAAAATAATCTAGAATCAATATCAAATGAACACACAAAAATACTTAGTTATGCTAATTTTACACTAAGAAATATTTAAGCTAATACACTATAATAAACTTACTAAAGTTTAAATTACTTAAACAATATGAGTTCCAAATATTGATAGACATTGGTAGTTATCAAACTATATATTCATATCCAATTGCATAAACAACAATAATATTTATTTGTAAGAAATTAAAAAAATTAAACAATTAATTATAATAATAAGCAGCTTAGGCCTTTCAAATATAAAAAGTATAATATTAGATGAAATTATCTTTTTTGAAGTTTATCTAACATCTCATTCATTTAGTAAATAATTATATGAAAATATAAAATTTGAAAATCTTCAAAAACTTATTAACCAATGTATTTAAATGATATCATGTAATATATTATACAATTTTGTTACAAAATAGTACTACATAATGTTCATTTATAGGCATGTTTAAAAGATTCAATTTTGTTAATATATGTGTATTAATACTTTGTTACCATGTAAAAATTTATTTAACTATACTTTTTTTTATACAATTGTCAACGAAACAATAATGAAATAAATATATTTTATTTTTTTACTAAAATGATGGTTATTCACTTATTATAAGTGGTATGTAATATTTATGCATATTGTTGAAAAAGTTGAACATTAATTTGATTATATATGTTAAAGTATTTTAAAGTTTTATTTTAAAATATTTTTAATCATTAATTTATTTATATCAAAATTTTATAAATTTTGATATCACGGGGTTAAAACTAGTTTATATATTAAAAAAAACACTTAAAACAAAATCATGTAAACGTAAGATTATATATATATATATATTTATATATTACATTTACCAAAAATATTAAAACAACTTAAAATACGTTAACAACATTAAACCATGTAAAGTCACTTCAAGCAAAAATATCCAAATGGCAAGGTACATATCCCACTTTCAATATCACTATTAGAATGCATGTAACACAATACATATCCCACTTTTTTATATATTGAACGAATGCATGTAAGCAGATATATATAATATATAATAAACTGACGTTAACAAATATAAAATTTTGGATATTTTATATTTTCGCATGATTTACGCAAATAATACAATCTTACACTCTTAGTGTAATAACTAATTGCTTTCGGATATATTTCGATTTGGATTTCAAAATTATTAATACTGACAAATAATTACTACAATACATGCTCGTTTATTATTAGAAATCAAACCTAAAAAAACTCTAATAGCAATTAAGATTATTACGTAAATAATTTCTGAATAAATTATAAAATTAAATAACTAACTTACATGGTCGTTTGATGAATAAATTGATTTGACTCACTTAATGGACACAAGATCACAAAACGAAAATTACCTATTTGTCACAACTTAAATTCTTTCTTTGTGTTTTTCTAGAGAGTGTTTTTACTATAATTATGTCTAAAAAACTTTTTCCCTCTTTTTCTTCGCTGAACGGTGTTCTTACTCTATTTTTCACTGTAAGTTTTTTTTTTCTATTTATATTGTTTAAAATATGTAAAAAACTGCTTTTTGATAGTGCCACATTCGGCCAAAAAAAATGTCACGGAAATTGAAACTGCACTAAAACTGCCTTTGGCAGTTACATTTTTTTTTTTTTTTTTTCAAGTTGAATTGGGTTATACCCATTATAGGCGTCCAATAGCAACAAATTTTGTAATCGACTTTCTTTTTAAAATTTAACACAACATATATTATAAACTTTCAAATTAAAAATTATCGATGAACATTAGCAAATGATTACATGTAACAGATTATGTGTTAAGAGTGGTATAAAAAATATGGTTTGTGTATGAGCATATCTAATTTTTGTTGCACGTATATTGTACGTAAATAATTTATACTTATATCTATAATAATAAAAAGAAATAATAGTTTTTTAGAAGATTGAGTGGTTTTTTAAAAGTAAATAGATAACTTTTTTTTTTATTAAAAATATTATATAAAATATTAAAAGATATAATTATACTTATTTAATTTTATTATTTTATTTAATTGTTTTGTACTTTCACCAACTGAGTTATTGTCACTTGACTCGTGAAACTAACTTAGTCACTTTTTTTTATATTATAATAATATAGATATTAATATTATATATATACTATATATATGTATATTATATATATATATATTAAAGAATTATATATACTAAAATTATATTCATGAATAAATTATAATATTTTTTATAATATTAAATTAAAAATAATTAATAAAAAAGTAGGGTGGAGCAATGTGTCCTAATCTTAGGGTGTGTCAGTTGGAGTATCATAAAAATCAACCCGGTGTTATTGCCCCCTTGCCCCTTCCTCTAGGCTATATTTCGCCGACTTTGGCTATTGTCTTGCTCTATCCTTGCATTTTGGGTTTTAGAGCTGCTTCCGTTTTCAGTCAGCCCCTTTTGTCTTCTAATTATAAAATAATGAACTAAAAACGAATAGTTACTATTAATAGGAGGAAAAAGCCGTTTAGCTTTCATAAGATAAAATATTTATATTTGACATTCTATTATATTATTTGTCATCAAGTAATTGGATTTATACTAAAATTTTATTTTATTTTTTTAAAAAGGTAATAGTAAATAATATGATCAACTTGAAGGTAATATATTACAAGTGAAATTTTGTTTTTGTTTTTTTGTTTTTTTACTTTCTCTAATTATTTGTAAAGTCTATTTGTGATAAGAACAAAATTTGAATGAAATTTCTATATATTAATACGTAGTCCTGGGAAGATTCATTTGGTATTTTTTAAAAAGTTAATTTTTTGTCCTATTTTATCTGTTAATAAAGGTAAAAAATTTATTTGGCTAAATTGATTTGAAAAGAAAAAAGTTGAGAGTGAGAGGAGAGGAGAGGAGAGGGAAGAAGAGAGAGGTGGGTGAGGGAGGTCAGATGGTGACTTGATCGACGAGGTAGTTGGTCGGAGAGCAAAATTGTGGAGGAGAGGGGAGGAAATGGAGGAGAGAAAAAAAAATGAGGAGAGAAAAGGAAGGAGGAGGAGAGAAGGTCACCGACGACGAAAAAAGAGAGAGGAGGAGGAGATCGAATGGATCAAGCCGGTTGCTTGGACGTGGTCGGCGACGGCGTAGGCAGTCGATCGGCTGGAGAAGAAAAAAGAGAAAATAATAAAGAAAAATGTATTTTTATTATTATTGTTGTTTTAGTTTTTAATATAATATTATTTTCATAAAAAATTCACAAATTACATAAAAGAAAAAGAAATGAAGAAAAAAAGAAATAGAAAAATGAAAAAGAATAGAAAAAAGAATAATAAAAAATGACTTTTTTTCATTATTGTTTTTTTTAATAAATTATAATTTATAAAGATTTCATTAAAAAAAATTAACAAAAACATATTTAGCAAAACAAATTTACTTGATTTTGGATTTTTATGTATGAAAAAAATTATAGATATTTTTCAACATTTTTTATTTTTCTCTTATCATTTTTTTAAATGTCTTTTTGAAAGAAAAAAAAATCATGATTTAAAAATATTTTTAAAAATTTATCTATTTTTTTAATAAAAAATTGAATAAAAAATCATTAAAATAAAAGAGACAATGAAAAAATTAATAAAGAAAAAATAGTAAATCTTTTATTTTTTGCTTTATTCACTCTTCATTTCATTATTTTTTTTTCAAATAATTTTAATTTAAAATAATTTAATGCTATGGAGAGTGTAAAAAGACAATACTCTCTTACTTCTAAATGCTATGGAGGCTTTTACTTTTATACATAAAATATATAAGTATTGTGATTACTAAAATATTTTTGGAATAATTTATGGGCATAACACCAATATCATATATAAGCTCTTTGACTTTAATTATTTTCTTTGAATATGAGATTTGAGAATATAGCGTATAATTCATTATTGTAATTGAATAATTTTAAAGAAAAATAATAAATAGATTGCAGTTGATATGCCCCTTTTCTTATTCTAGTTTCTTTTAATTCAAAGTTTAAGTACATAGAAAGCTTTGTTCATACAATTGAGCTTTTATTTTATAAGTGACTTGCTAAAATTTTAACCTAATCATCATTTTTTTTTGTTGAATCTTTTTTTTTGAAAAAACATTATATAAAATATTTGAGCATATGTAAGTAATACCAATCTTTGAATTCATTATATTTGATAGTACAATCAAGATTTCAATAAATATTTAAGTTAAGCTCTTTTTTTGGGTACATATGAGCGAAGATAATCGCTTAAATAACACATGCTCTAGGTCGCGCTACACATAACAAATCATCTTGTAAATGTCTTACAAGAGCTTCAGGTGGATCATTCAACATAGTAACCTTAACACCGATATTGTGACCTGAAGAAGCTAGAAAATTTGCACAAAAATTTGTCTCCCTATAAATATGATGTAGTTGACAAATCCAGTTCTGATTCAACATTTGTTTGCAACCATAGATTAGTTGATAAAGATGATCTTTCTCATGAAGCTGTTGTAAAATCTTTTGAACCGCCAAAAGTAAATTTGACTCAACAATTAGATGTCTGCAACCATGTTCCCACGCTAAGCTCAATCCAGTAAAAATAGCATAAAGTTCTGCCTTCAAGATGTGTCCCCAACCAAGTATCCTAGAGAATCCAAAGAGCCAAAAACTGTTACTATCTCTACAATGACCTCCACATACTAGTTCTCCTGGATTCGACCAAGCAGCACCATCAACATTCAATTTAGTATAACCCAAAAATGGACGAGCCCATGCTATATAACTCTTAAAATAAAGTTAAGTTTCTTTTTTTTCGTAAAAGAAGTTAAGCTATTTTCGCCACGAAGTTAATTCTTTTGTACAAATTGCAATTTACATGGTAAAACTACAATTTCAGAATGAAAAAAAAGGTAAACATCAAACTCTTAAATGAAATTTTCATTTAGTATTCAATAAACGTATGATCTAAAAAACAATAATGACGCTAGAAATTACAAATAAAGTTTAAGAAAGTAAATTGAATAAAATTATTTTATTCTGCCTTATATTAATAAAACAGAATGATGAAGAACAAAAATATGCTAATTAAGAGAATAAGGTATTTAGAATTTTATTTTATATTTTATGAATTTGGTTGTAGTATTTTATATATATTTAGGATATTTTATAATTTTTTGATTATTTTAGTTGGCATTTTTACTTCTTTTTCAAATATTATGGTTTTAGGGTTATTATTAGTATTTTGGATTTAGTTATAAATACATATGTTGCCATTCCCTAATTGTCAAATTATCAAACGGTCGTAGTCACAAAGTTCATTTGTTTCTTACTAGAAAGCCAGAAGAGCCCCAACATCATTCTCTACGGCACCCCTCGAAAAAACAAGGTAAAAAGATCGCAACTTTAATTTGAAGCTAGTATAATTGTTATACATTGCCACCATCGATCACTCATCATTGGTGTCATATCATTCTTCAGTTGAAGTTCCATCGCTGATACATTCTTCACGTGCTTACACGAGCCGGGTCGAGTCACAACACTCTTAAGTTAGAAATATCACATGCACATGCGTTGATCTTTGCTTTATTAGCTTGCTACATCATCTGCCATATCAATGCTTATAGCCATGTCATCACCATATTCTGCTGCAACGTTAGGGCCACATCAACTTTGACTACCACGTTAACATTGATTGCCACGTCTGAAAATTTTCTAGAATTTCCTTCTTTGCTAATTTGATGTTCTGATTCCAATTTTGATGTCTATTTTGCAAGATTCATCCGCTAAATGTCAGGTTTTAATTCGTCAATTTATTAACTCTTTGTCTTGAGGTGAATATGATTACTTCAGAGGAAATTGACAAGTTGGAAGATGATATCTATGAAACTACTTTGCATTTACAAGATTTGATTGCTTTAAGAGTAGATATGACTTTGAAAATTTGCATTTCTCTGTCTTTTATGAATATCATGATATTAAAGATTATATCCTACATAAAAAATTCTTGAGAACTGAATTCACAATTTATATATGTTAAACTGATGGTAGTAAATATTAGAATATTCTCAAAATATGGTGAAAGGATTATCCTAAAAAGTACATTTTAGGTACCATTAGAATAGTGGCGACTCATATTGTTTGAAAGGCATGTAATTAGCATCATAAACTCATTCTTATCAAATCAATTATCAGTACCTCAATTAAATCAATAATTATGGTCAAATGAATAATTGACTTACAAAAAATATACAATAAAAATTAAATATGGTTTGAAAAAATTATAATAAAAAAGAAAGGAAGAAGCAAAAATCACTTAAGCAAAATTAACCATTGCCATCTAGCAAAATCTCAACCCAAAGCATCACAGAAAGCAAAATAAAAAAAATCTTGATAAACAATTATTCTGCTTTTAATCTAAAGGATTTGAAATTGCTATATTCATTGTGCGTATGCTTATTTGCATATGTGTGAAGCCAAAAAAAACAAAAAAAAAGCAAAAGAATGTAGAGATGAACTTTTAAAGTTACTCTCCAACTAAAGTCAAAAAAATTTCAAAACTTTTGCAAAAAAACCCATCAAAGAAGAAAGAGATAAGAAATTTGATAAAATAATTTATCCAAAAATTGATAAAATGAAAATAATTTGGTTAAATTTTAGATTAATTAGGATTAAGATGATTGATTCGGTGTTTGAGAGTATATAGTACTAATCACATTTTTTTTAAAGTAATTGTGTCATTTTTTTTATTGGGTACATAAAAGCTCACTTTTTAGGATCATTTTAAAATAATTTAGGCACTATTTATTTTGCGAAAAATGGCTTTCGAAAAATATTTTTGACATTTTTTGGTGTTCGTTTCGCAAAAAATAACTTGATCAACGTAAAATAAACTCCTGGTCAACAGAAAATTAACATTTTTTCGAAAAATATCTTATGCTTTTCAAAAGCGTAAAACATTTTTCGAAAGTTGAAACAAAGCAAAAAGGATAGATCACCTAAGTATATGAATCGATCCTTTCTTGAAGTAAAAAGGATCGATCCCCTACATATAGGGATCGATCCTCTAAGAATAGAAGTTAAAGCAAAGAAAAAAAACATTGATCCCTTAAGGTGATGTTTGGTATGAGGTGATCTCTTTAAAATCAAAGTTGATCAAATTACTGTGATTAGATCACTATGTTTGGTAGTAACTTGGGAATCCTACGTGGCAGTGATCTTCGATCACCAAGAATGATTAGATTATCCCATTGTAGGATGATTTGAATCTCATCCAAAAGAGAGTGATATTTAAAATTATTTTAAGATAAATTTACCCTCGAAGTGATGGTCACCAAAATATGTTTCTCTACAAATTTTTAATTTTTATAAATAAATCTTCACTTTTTAATCATTTTATATATGACAACTTATGTGATCATTAGATATGCATATGTTAATATTTTGAATTATACTCATCCGTAATAGTTCATACCTTATAATTTTATAGAAAAATAAAATAAAATAAAATTTTATAAATTATTCATTCAACAAAAATTGAAATTCTTGCTTTTATTAAATATTCTTATTAATAATAATAAGGTTATTTTTGCGTTAATATTCAGTAACCTTTCTTTTTTATGCAATATAAAATAGTGATTTAAGATCACTAGTGATCTATAATATTATACCAAACATAGTAATTTAAGATCAGTAGTGATCAAATCACCTTAGGGCGGGTTTGGTTCGGTGAATCTTACATTGCAGTTGGTAATAGGATTATCCCTTACAAGATGACGAAGTCACATTCCCGTGAATCTTACATGCATGCGTTTGGTTGACCGTCCCTTCATTTAAGATGATCATGTTTGGATGACAGGTATGTAACATTTCGGAATCCTCATATTACTAAAATGCCTTTGCCTTTATACAAGCCAATAGTAGGTAGGGATTGCCCACCTCCAACCTTCTTTTCCAAAGAAGAATTATTTCTTCTTTTATCTGTCAACTATGTAACATTGAGGCTGAAAATGGAAGCCTCAATAACCCAAACATTGAGGATGAAACATTTTTTAAGTACTAACAAAAAGAAAACTACTATTTAAGTTTCAAAATAATGCTACAATTCTTAAAGTATCAAGCATACACAAACAAAATTATACACAAATACATTGACCAACAATAGAATTTATCCTACATAAGTTGTTCAAATTTACAAGAAAACTAAAATCATTTGCCAATATACAAAATAAGCAAAATTGTGCAAACTCCAAAAAAAAATCCCATAATTAATCCTTTATTATAATAAGAATGAGATGCATAATTGCTACTGCACATATCGTTTGAATTTTTTTGAAATATTTCTTCTTGTTGTTCCATCACATTTAAGTTCCAATACTCTACAAATGTAGTTTCTGCATCCCTTCGATCTTTATACATCTTGTGATGGGCACCTCGAAAATCCAAGACTTGCACTTTAGCTTCATCCCAAGTATTATAAATACCTAGTCTACGCCCGTCGAAAACAACATAATACTTTCCAATCATTTTCAAAAAACCTAAAAACATAAAGTAATTATCAACATAATTTTCAAAAAATCTAAAAACAACACCACAAAAACATACACAACTGGGTGTAGACAAGATGCACCAAATTTTAAACGCATTGAATAAATTAGATGGTCCTATTCAAGGAAAGTAAAGATTATGGTCTTCAGTTTTAAACATCTGTGCTGCAATATTAAAGGTATATATATATATATATAGTAATTAGAATGAAGCCTAAAATAAATTACTTAAATTACTCCAACAAGATTCAACGATTATGTTATCATTGATGTATTAGATACTTCATTGAGCAAGCAATCTTCATATTTATTAACGCTTTCAAGGAACAGTACTCGACGAGCAAAGAAATTAACTATTTCAGATGAACCATACTCCAACAAATGCTAATTTAAACTCATTGCTTACCAACTAAAAATCCGAATCAGATTAAAAAAAAATTAAGTAAAAAAATAAGGGGGAAAGAAGACTGAAAAAGATGAAGAAAAAAAAACCCTAGATATAGTTGAATGGCTAGGGTGCAGGGAGGGAAGGAAATGAACTTTCTATTGGGTTCTTTACAGCAATAATGCTCTTCCGAGTGCAGCCATTAAGGGAGAGATTTTTGGTGAGATTGATGAGGGATGTACCATTTCCATCTCCAGTTTTCATGGTCAAAAACAAAGAAAATGGAAGTAATTAGAGTGTGGTTTCCAAAGGTCTATCTCAAAACCCTGACCTAAATCCCCAAAATTCAAAACCCCAAAATTTAATACCAAAATCAAACCCTTAAACCTTCAATATGACATACACACACAAAATCAATAACCTAAAATAATATAAATCGAAGATTTTGAAATAAAATCATACCTGGATTGACCAACGAACTCAAGAAAGGGGAAGAAATCGAATGGGAGAGGCAAACACCAAGGGAGAAGTCGAGAGGGAGAGGATGTCGGCTTAAAACAAATGGTGGTATTGGGTAATATCATATTAATAATGGGGGGCAAAAGTGAAAAAAATGTTATATTACAGGTGTAATGTAACATAACCTCTGAGAGAGGAGGGTATGACATTACACCTAATATGACTCAATTTTGACACTGTAGCTAATATCATATTACCGAGCTTGCGGAATGTTAGTGAACCAAACATGGTAATCACATGATGGAATGTAAGATTATGCCGTGTAATGAAAGATTCACCGAACCAAACCCGCCCTTAGTGATATTATCGCCATGATAATTAAATCACTAGGGTGATCCTAAAAATGATACCAAACACTACCTAAGTGCAGGGATCAGTCTTTTTTATATCAATCCAGATTTTTTTGAAAAAAAAGTCAAACAATAAAAATATTTTAAAAGAATCATCTAAACAACATAAAATATCAATTTTTCAAAAAATAAGTCCATTTTCCGAAAATCTTTTTTCACGAAACAAATGGACCCTTAAATTCAAAGAATAAATGATAATTGATTAAATATGTTGTACTAATCAATTGAATAAGAAAGTAGTGTTTAAGAAATTATACAATAGCATTGGAAAGGTTTCAAATCAAGATAATTGATTTAAGACATGAAAAAACAATTGAAAAGGCTTTCAATATTGGACATTCGAAAACCCATGCATGAGAATTCAAATTTCATGCGTTCAGAATGAAAAATAGGCTATGAATCTCTAAATCATAAGTTATGAGCCAATGAAATGATTGATTTTTTCCCCTTAATTCCCTTTTGTTTCTAGATTCATGGTAAAATAGAGCTGGTAACATCGTCATGTCGTCTAGTTCTATTGACTTGACACTTCTCAACAAAGACTTCTTTATTGTCGCTTTTGAATAAAAAAGCGAAACACACATGAATAGGTAATGTAAATAGAACTTTGGCTTTATGAAATTTCTTTGGGGGAATTTGTATGTGGGAGAAACATTCGTATGTATAGTTTTAGGGTTCATTTGGATGAGTGATGAAATTGATTCTGGTGAGATTAAAATCAGCGGTGGCGTTGAGATTAGTTACTGTAACAGTGATATTGGATATTGTAACGGTGAGATTAAAATCAGCAGTGAGATATGTGTTTTGATGTAAAGCATGGTGGCGGTGAGGTGAACTGTAATGAAAAAAAAATACCATTAGGTACATTAAATTTAATTTTTATATAATATAATTTTTAGTATATGTACTTAATAATATAAATTAATTTTATGTAATTAATTATATATTTATTTATGTATTTACATAATATAAATAAAAATATTGAATATTATTTGAAAATAATGAAATAACAATAAATATTATAAAAATATTACAATAAATAAGATAAAATATTATAATAAAAAAAGAAAAACAATCGGTCTAAAATGCAACAAATAAGGATATTATGCTTGTAGTTACAAGAATAAAATAGAAATTTAATGATAAACAAGAAGGGTATAAATGAAAAAAAATGATCCCATTGGTGTTTTGATCTTTCACTGGATCCAAGACGGTCCAGTGACAAAATTATGGGTGCAGCACGATGGAGTGACTCCACCGTCCCGCACCATCTGTCATCCAAACGGGAATAAAAATCCCGTTTAGCACTAATTAGACCCTAAATCTCACCTCACTGGCGATAAACGAGGATCCAAATTGAGCCTTAGTGTGAAATTACGGGCATTTGACCTGTGTATCTATTAGTATATGATTTGTAATTGCAGACACTAATTTTTCTAGGATTGTTAAATGCACGTTCTAAAATAATTTAGGAGAAACCCATTGGAGTGTAAAACAATTTTCGTTCGAATCTTTTTAGTCTTTGGCTTTTCGTTAATTGGATTAATTTTGTTAATTAAACTTGTCTTGTTGATCATATCTAATTTATTTTAATTAAGTTCGAATTAATGGCTAGACCCAAATTTTCTATTGAACTAAAAAAATACCCCGCTTCGTTGGGATACTTTTAAATTTTTTATAAGTTTTATAATTAATAATAATAAAATAATTTAAAATTATATTTTATTAAAAAATATAAATTGTAATTATATTAATATAATTATATTTTGTTAATTATAAAAATTAAATTTATGATAATTGTTTATTTATAAATTACGTAATATAAATGCATTTTCAAATGTTATTTATATATATATTTAGAAATATTTAGACTTTATTGTATACTCTATATTTTTATTTATAGGAGGTAAAAAATAAGAAAATAAAATTGTGATTTGTATTTTATTCTCTCGTAGGATCGATATTTTCACATATGTCAATAGCGAGTTCTGTTTTTTTTTTTTTTTTTTCCGAGTGGATTGGGTACGAATTCTAAATTGATCCGCGACTCAACGTGCAGACCTACGCCTTTAAATACATCATTTAAAATTAAAATAATTAAGAAAATATTTTTTTTTAACTTTTTTCCCATGTCGGTCGGATACGGATCATAAACCAACCCATGAGTCAACGTGCGGATCAACCTCTTTAAATACATCATTTAAGGATAAATAAAGTAAAATAAAAACTAAAAATAATTAATAAAATAAAATAAAATAAATTTCTATTTTTATTTTTTTCAAGCGGGTCGATTACGGATCCTAAATCGACCCGCGAGTAATCATATGGACCAACCCTTTAAATACATCATTTAAAATTAAAATAAAAGTAATTAATAAAATAAATTTTTTATTTTAACTTTTTCCTCGAACGTCTCGGGTACAGATTCTAAATCGACTCGCGAGTCAACGTGCAGATCAACCCCTTTTAAAAAAAACTAAAACTAAAAATAATTAATAAAATAAATTTATTGTTTATTTTTTCTTGAGCAGGTTGGATATGAATCCTAAATCGACCTGCGAGTCAACATGCAGACCAACCCCTTTAAATACATCATTTAAAAAAATAATTTATATTTTAATTTTTTTTTGTGCAGATCTGGTACGAATCCTAAATCGACTCGCGAGTCAACGTGCGGACTAACCCCTTTAAATACATCATTTAAAGAAAAAATAAAAACTAATAATAATTAATAAAATAATTTATTTTTAATTTATTTTCCCGAATAGGTCGGGTACCGATCTTAAATCGACCCGTGAGTTATCGTACAAACCAACCCCTTTAAATACATTATTTAAAAACAAAAAAACAAAAAACCCATTAGTTTTTTTTTTCTTTTTCTTTTCATGGTAGGACAAAATTGCCTTTGATATATTTGAACAGAGTCTTTTGAGTTTCTTAAGACTAAAAAATAATTATAACTAGTATGATACCCTCATTTCTCGTCGGGTTAATTGATTTATATATATATATATACACATTTAATTAAATTTAATAAGAAATATATGTATTTTTATTGGTGATTTTGGAGCATTGAGAATTATATTGCTCCCATACAATACATTCATCCATTGACCGATTCAATTGATATAAACACACATAAGTGAAAAAAATATTAAAAAATAAAACATATTATGAACCCTAACGCAAAATTATTAAGTGCATTATAAGTTTTTTTTTTTTCTTTTCAGATTTATTAAAAGAGTAGTAATTAAAAGTGGACATTGATACTTGAACAATACATTATACAATTAACAGTGAAGAATAGAAAATTACATTGGTATATTGCTTAAATTATAATACATCAAAAGTTAAAATACTATAATCCAATGATGATATCAATCTCACTTCAAAGATCTATCATAAATATTGAAAAAGACACAAAATTGGTTAAGAATAATACCATAAAAATGCTTAAAAGTAAAGCTGTATGCAAATAAAAATAGAAAAAGAAATTTCATAAATAAAATGGGAGAATTAACTTTACCTTCTTAGCTGTTTGAATACTAATATTTAACTAAAAGTCATTTTTAATTTACATTAGAATGAGTGCAAGAGCAACTTTAATGTCAACTAAACATTATAATAGTGCACATTCACTAATGTCAAATATTGTAATATTGCACATTTACTAATGTCAACCCCTTCTTTTTCTCATGTAATAATCACTGAATTTCAATGAACAATTCGTTTGGCTGTTGATTTTGCAAGCAAACAACCTAATAGGTTTATTATACTTTATAGCATATATGACGCAAAAACATATATTTAAAGGCTTCTAAAGTCACACTTGGTGCCATAGGTCCATTCACCAATGGCTAGACTTAGTCTATTAACATATCTGTTACTTTTCATAAGAAATGAGAGCATTCAAATTGAAAGGGTTGGTCCTAAATACATAATTAAATCATTTTCTAGAAATAAGATGACTAATCATGCAGTTTTTTTTTTTTTTTTTTACAATCTATTTAAATAATATAAGAGTGCTAACCTGCTAATTCTATTATCTCTTGTTTGACTAATATTGTTCATTCTTTGAGTACACATCTAAACAGACCAATCAATTAGCCAATATGTGTAGATAACTAAAAATAGAATAACCAAAAAAATGCAAAATCAACAGGAAGAAAAAGCAATAATGAAAACCAAAATCAAACACATAAATCACGCCAGTATCTTGATGCAATGAAGAGTATCCAATTTAAAACAAATAGAAAAAAACAAAACATTATAAATTAAAACAGACCTGAAATTTAATTGCCAGCACACTTTGTACAATTCCTGCAATAAAAAGACTGAAAATGTTACAATCCAATAACCCAAACATATCAAAACAAATATCACTAACCAATCTGAAACCAAAACAAAATCAAAACCAAAACTAACCTTAAACTTAACAGTGGTTGTACCATAAGCATAACCAACTTGGAACATAGTTGCTAAAATACCTTGAACACTCTTTGTAAGAAAATGAAAAAAATCACTCGAGTAAAATGTTAGAAACAGTTTAAGAACCAATGATCAATTTCAAAAACCATTTTAAACAACATGTAAAAAAAATTAAAAGCAAAATTAACTTTAAATACACTTGGTGGAATACCTTAAAAGAAATTGATTTACAAACCACCTAATACCTTCAATACATCCTGCAAAAAAAAAAAAAAAAAATACAGAAACCACAAATAATCAAAAGCAAAGCAAAAAAGAAAAGAAAAGTATGTATAATGATTTCTTTACTGATAAACTTGATGAATGATAGAATGTTCAAGGATTTCACCTATGTTGAAGAAGATGGCCAAGCATAGAAGACCAAGAAAGTAGCACTTTAGTGGAAGAGAAGCATTGGCAACAACCATTTTATTATTTCTTCCAAGTTTCTTTTAAAACGTTGCTAGCTATTTGTTTGGTATGTATATAATATTGGATGGTAGTGCCTATTTACCCTCTCAAAGCCCCCTTATATAATAGCACTTCTTGTATATATTTTTTAAAATCTATCCTTAATTCTCAATCCTTATCTACTTAACTTATTTACCTCTAATTCTCAACTCCTATCTACTTAACAAACATTAGAGAAATTTATACATCTAAGTTCACTTGAACCGCAACTTCCAAAATGTTGATCAATGTGCTAGCTAATGCTTAGTTTGCACATTTCGTTATTTGAATCTTCCATATTTGATTTAATTGTATATTTTCAATAAAAGAAATATTTTATCTCTCGGAATTTTTGGTACATGTATCCATTTTGGAAACTTTTAATTGGCAAGAAAATCCTTGGCAGCTAAAAAGTTTTTGGACTATGATAGATACATGATACTATAATAATTGTTTAAGATTTGACTTATTTCTATTATTGCAAGAGGGATTTACAAATAATATTTTTCGTATATTAATCTTGTTTAAAGATCCATCTATCTTATGTAAGAAGTATAGAATTTCTCTAAAACTTTTATAGAGAAAAATTACAAAAAAAACAAATCAAGATTAATTTAAAAAATATTTAAGAAACCAAAATCAAAACTCAACAATCAATACAGCAAAATTAACTCCAAACACAGTTGCTAAAATACCTTCAAAGTTCTCTGCAATTACTGGAATTTCTTAATATTGCCTGCAAGAAAACCAAATTAAATGTTAAATTTAAGAAAATATCTGAAGCAATTTAAGAAATCAAACATGCAAAAGACATCAAGGCAATCAATGCCCAATTTAAAACAAACAAAACAACCAAATATCTTCAACAACCCCTTAATAAACATTGAAAAACTCAAATCACACATTTATAAAGTGAAATAACCAATCAAAATCTGAATTTAACAACATGCAAAAAGCCAAAGATAACAAAATTTGGATATTCCATTGAAGAAACAACGAAGATAAATAAGAAAAATCTCGTACCCAAACTTGAAGAATTTAATAGGTTAGACGTAATTATGGAAGAAAAAAAAATATCAAACTGAAGACTAAAGGAAACGGAGAAGAAGAAAATGAAGAGAAACAAATAAATACCAGAGTAAAAGAGGGATTTTGAATGCAATTTTTATGGATTTTATTTAAATCCTTGTTGATTATCAAGGTTAATGCAAAATAATACTCATAAAACCCAATCCAAGTGAAATAAAAATTAAAAAAAAAAAAAGATGTGAGAAAGAATAATGAAAAAAAAAAATGTAAAAGAGATGGAGAAATACCCACCAGAGATTCCCTTAGTCTATTCATCATCTAGGTTTGGTTGGTGTTCCAACTCAAACCCCCTTCACCCGCGCGCTCTTTCTCATTTTCTCCCTCTATCTATTTTTTTCCCCACCTCATCTCTTATGCCATTGAATCTGCTATCCTCCATTTTTTAGCCTTCTCCCGATCAAACCCTTTATTTCCCGTCTTTGCTCACCTATTTCTCTCTTCCTCTTCTAATTTTTCATTTTCTCACTCTATCTACCTGATTCGGTGATAGTGATTCCTCTAACTTTTCATTTCTTTCTTTTTTGGCGTGCCTTCCAGACCTTTTTTTTTAAACTTAAAAATGTTTAACTTAATAGTTTAATTTCTAATAAGAGAAATAAAAGACAGGTGTTCCTTTAACCTTTCATTTCATTTTTTTTTCTCGTGGCTTCTAGGCATTTCTTTTCTTTTCTTTAACTTAAAAGTGTTCAACTTATGGCTCGTTTAGGATTGTGGCGGGCTGCCCAAAAGCATTTTTTTTTTTCAACCACCTCAATCCTAAACAACTCAATAATAAAAAAATAATCTCCTTTTCATTGAGTTTTTTAGCCAAACTGCAAATACACTTTCAATATGTGTTTGCGGTTCAACTTTAATATTTTGTAGGTATAATGATTTTTATATCCTTTAAATAATTTATATTTTACATATTTATATTTTTTTGTATATTATATGATGTATACATAATTGTTATTTTGTAGATTTTATCTTAAATATTAATTGTTATCAACTTATGATATATTTATATATTTTGAAATTATAAAAAGAATATAATATTATTTATAAGATGAAAGAATTTTATTTAAAAATAAATAAAATATATTTTTATATAAATTTTCAAAATTTTATTTTTATAAATATTATTAATTTACTCAATTAGTATTAAAAATAACTTATTCATTACTTTTTAATATGGTGTCCTTTTTAGACATTTTATCTTCTCACAGCATTTTTTCACAACAATGCTAAACACTCAAAAATCTTAAACCTCACTTTTTCACAGCACTTTTCAAACACACTTTTTCTAAATTGAGCTTTTTCAAACCGCAACAGCAATGCTAAACTAAGCCTTAATAGTTTATTTTTTAATAATAATAATAAAAAAAGATGTCATTGTTAGAAAGAATCATGTAGTAAAAATATGTCTTCTAGACTTTTCTTTAACTTAAAAGTGTTCAACTTAATAGTTTAGTTTTTAATAAAAAAAAGAGATAGGTGTTATTGTAGGAAAGAATCATATAGTCAAAAATATATTTATGTTAGATTTCTTTCCCCCTTCACCTTCTTCCTTATCATTTCCCTTTCCTTTATCTTGCATTTTATTTTTCATTTTTTCTCGAGCCTGTTCAGAAGCTTATGGCTTTTTATTTTTTATTTTTTATACAGACTTACTCTCAAGTCTTATCTCTTCAAATTTTTTATTTTATTTTATTATTAATACATGAAATCTCACAACTATCTTTAACAAATAAAAGAATGTCTTCCTTGTCCTAAAAAGGACACGGTTTGCACAGCTAAGAAGTCTTGTAGCCAAGATTATATATATGTTAGATAGAAGATAGATACACTTTGCGATTTGGTCTCAAATTACAAGTAATTTAAATGAATTTGACTGTCAATTGGACTTAATCTAATTTGATCCAACCTATTTAATAGTGTTTTCTTTTTAAGCTTATTCTTATGGGTTTCCTATCAAATGGGCTTATTGGATAGGTGTTTTAAATGAGCCAAGAAAAAAATTAAAATACAAAAAAAAAAATTAAGAATTATAATAAAAAATAAAGATTGAAAAATAAAAAAATAGAGCAGGTGACCTGGCAACTGGAATTAAGCTGTCAGCCGCCCTCTATCCTACACCACCCAGCCTTCCTAGCTACCTTTCCACAAGCAACACTACCAGCAGCCCCAAAATCTGGTGGTCTCTATAGACACCTAATTTTGTCCAGACCACTAAAACATATATGTTTTTTTCCTAAATTGATGTTTCAGAATGTAAAAATATTTTTTTCATCCTGCAGGTGGTACTCCGAGACTTAGTTTAAGAGGGCGAACATAAAAAGTCAAACTAAAAAAAAGTCAACCTTGAAAAAAGTCAACCTCGAAAAAGTCAACCCCAAAAAGTCAACTACTGAAAAAGTCAACCCACTTTCAAAATCAAGATTTGAAGTTCAATTGAAAAATGGCTAAAGAATTTTGATAATCCGAGGTCTACATCGAAAGATATGGAGTTCAGAAGTTGGGATTTGGAGATTCAGTAGAAAGGAAACCTTAATCCGAGAAATTTGGGGAAAAGTGCTTAAAAGATCGAATTGGTCGAAATTGAAGGTTCCAAATGAAAGATAAGCACTGACTACGGGTAATGGAGAAGCTACTTGAAAGAAAAACTGAAAGAAAAGTCAATCCGGGAGAAAACCGAGAATTAGGTTTTTGGTGGATTTCGGTGAAATCGGGGCGAATTACAGAATTGGCCCGACTTGGTAAGACTAAAGCCCCAATGGATGAGGAATGATTAGAAAGGGATAGCCCAAGGCTCAGCTTGAAGAAAATCTGAAAATCGGACTTGTTTTGAGCAAAATCGGGTTTCGGGAGGCAAAAGGGCAAAATTAGAAAATTTGGGAAAAATAGCAAATGGACTCCGAAAATTCTGAACTCATTCTTAAATCATTTGGAAGAGATTGGCGAAATAAAATCTTGATTCGAAGTTCGTTTGCAAAATGACCAAATCCCGGGTCTCTTATGCAGAAATTCAAAAAGGAAAATCTCAGAAAATTGGAAAATGAACTCCAAATCTTCTGAAAATTTTCAAATCTCATTTTTAAATTATTTGGAAGAGATTGGCAAAAAAAAATCTTGATTCGGAGTTCATTTGCAAAATGGCCAAATCCCGAGCCTCCTATGCAATAATTCAAGAAGATAAATCTCGGAAAAATAGCAAATGGACTCCAAAAATTTTGAAATTTTGCAAATCTCATTTTTAAATTATTTGGAAGAGATTTTCAAAAGAAAATCTTTATTCGGAGTTCGTTTGCAAAATGGCCAAATCCCGAGCCCCTATGTAGTAATTCAAGCAGATAAATCCCGAAAAAATACCAAATGAGTTCCAAAAATTATGAAAACTTCCAGATCACACTTTTAAATTATTTGGAAGATATTGGTGAAGAAAAATCTTGATTTGGAGCTCGTTTAAAAAATGGTAAAATGTAGGGGCATAAAAGGGCATTTTTGGAAGAAAAAATCCAAATAAATAGCAAACGGACTCGGAAAATTTTGAAAACCTCCAGAATTCAATATTTTATTATTTTTAATGTATTAAATTTTTTTTGAATTTGGAGTCCGTTTGCCATTTATTTGCATCCGGTGGGCAAAATGGTCATTTCACCCAACCAACTGAAAAGGGCTTTTTTTGGCCTTTCAAAAAATCAGACTTGGGCTAGAAAAGAGAGTGCTGGCCTGCCAAGGCCCAAAGGAAGGAGGAAGCTTCTGATTTTTCAATCAAATGGCCAAGAATTAAGAGTTAGTTAGAGATTTTTTTTTTATCAAGCCATTGTGATTAAGCCACATAGGCCAATGCATGAGGAGAGAGAGTGTCAACATTATTCTTGAATAACTGTAATTATGGACAGCTGATATGTTAATCTAAGGGTGATAATTTCATGATTTTTCACCTTGAATTACTAGCAATTGGATGGAAATTGGTTGGAAAAAAAATGACAACATTCTTTGGAGCAGAGAGGCTCCATTCGGCTGGCTTAAGGAGGGGAGCAGATTTCATTTTTCTTCACTTCATTTTTTCAGTTTTCTTCTTGTTTTGCTTAGTTTAGAAAAGAAAGGAAAGTTTGAAGAGATAAAGCTTGAAACATAGCTTCTTGAGGTTGCATTTAGCACCAACTCTTGCACTTTCTTGATTTTCCATTCTTATTTTTGCTATTTTGATTATTATTTGGTGAGTTTTCTTTTTAAATAGGTGTTTTTATTTTTTTTTATTTTTTTATGTTCTTCTTAAGTTCTTTCTTTATCTTTTTCTTAAATAATTTTAACAAATTTTTTTTCTTATTTTTTCTTCAATGGCCGAATGGCCTACATTTTATTATTATTATTATTATTTTTTCTGTTATTGCTTTAATTTATCATGTTATTTATGTTATTTTTTTTAATCTTGATGCTTTAAGTGTTCTTCTACTTCATATACTTGAAGCATGTTTTTGGTTGCTTTGTTTGTTGCCATTTATGAGTTAAATATCATGTTTTTGCATTTTTAATTTTCTGTTTTCATAATGTTTAAATTTGTTGATGTTTTATATTTAGTATATCAAGTGTTTGTGAAAATTCTTGTTAGTTTTAATATCTCTACTTTATGTTTGCATGATTTGAGCGTTATATTTTAGTTGAGCATGTTAGTATATTAAGTGTTTGTGAAAATGCTTGTTAGTATCTCTACTTTGTGTTTGCATGATTTGAGTGTTATATTTTAGTTGAGCATGTTAGTATATTAAGTGTTTGTGAAAATGCTTGTTAGTATCTCTACTTTGTGTTTGCATGATTTGAGTGTTATATTTTAGTTGAGCATGTTAGTATATTAAGTGTTTGTGAAAATGCTTGTTAGTATCTCTACTTTGTGTTTGCATGATTTGAGTGTTATATTTTAGTTGAGCATGTTAGTATATCAAGTGTTTGTGAAAATGTTTGTTAGTATCTCTACTTTGTGTTTGCATGATTTGAGTGTTATATTTTAGTTTTGCATGTTAGTATATCAAGTGTTTGTGAAAATTCCATGCTTGTGTGGAATCATAGGCCATTCGGCCACTCCATGTATTCTAGCATTATGTGTGCATTTTTGCTATGTTAGTTGATAGGTTGGCATTTGCATGATATTTGGTTGAGTTTTTGGTTTAAACATGCCTTATGTTTGTGTTATTGCCATGCATATTTTAGATGTTAGGTTAGGTTTATCTTGCCATGCATGTTCATGCATTTTAGACCTAGGTTACATTAAATGACATGCAAGTTCATTTAGGTCTAGTTCACTATATTGATGCCATGCATTTTTTTCATGACATTTAGGTTAAAAACCATGCATTTCATGCATCATATTTGCTGTATTTTTTCATGCATTTTATGTTCATGCCACTTGACTAATGACTTAGGCCAATTAATGGTTCAAAGTCATGATCTCTTGAGCATACTTGTGGAAAATTAAGGTTTGTCAAATTGAGTATTCTACCTTTGTGATTTTTTTTTTTACTTAGCCAATTTTTATCTAACTTTTAAAAAAGTCCTAGCTACTGTTTGTGAGTCATTTTGTGAGTCTTAAACATTTTTATTTTGATTTTTAAATGATTTTATCAAAGGCAAAATTGTATTTTGGCAAAACAGTTTTTTTTCATCCAGTACTTGTACTTTCCCGATTTTTTTGGGCATTCATCTTTAATCAGAAAATTAAGCTAATTTTTTTTCCGTGTAGTTTTACATGTCCTGAGTCTCCAATATTTTTTTTAGATTTGTTTGACTTTTTAAAAATAGGGTAAAAAATCGTGGCTTGAAACTGGACAGTGGAGTCAGAATTGAATTTAAAAAAAAAACCATTTTTCTGTTTTGGTTAAGTTACTTAGAGAGATCTGATTAGGAAGTTTAGCTACTGACTTAGGGTAGTTTCTAAGCCTTTTTAAACTCTAAAAATGATTTTTTAAGTCTCGGGTTAAGGATGGTCAAGTCCGGGATTTTTAAACTTAGGAAATTAGAGCCATTTGAAAAAGATTTAGCCCAATTTTTATTTTTAATCTAAGCTTTTCAAAATTGTTTTCAAACAATCACAGAGTATTTTGGTTTTAGAATATTTAATTTGACATATTTTCCTAAGGTAGCCGGATATCTTTTTAGATATACGGATTTCCTTAATTAAAGGAAAAAAAATACATTTCCATGCATTGCATTTTCCATATTCATGCATTTTATATAATATGTGATTTTTGCTATGATAATTTTAATGATATTGTTATGATTTTGAGTTATGTTATATTGTTTATTATATGATTTGGAATATTTCATGATATCCTATGCTTTTTATTTAGTTATTTTTTTTTACCATATTATTTAGCATATACTATGTTCATGCATTATTATTTTCATTTTTATTTTCATGCATATTATATGATAGCATTATTTTATATTCCATGTCATTTAAATTATATGCCATATCATTCATATTTGCCATGTCATTTAAATTATTTCATTTCAAATAGAATATATTATGTTACCTATGTTATTTTATTTCATATAGAATATATTATGTCACATTTCATTTCATTTAGAATATATCATATGACTTAGGATATTATATTTCATATAGAATATATTATGTTACCTAGGCCATTTAATTTCATTTAGAATATATCATATGACTTAGGATATTGCATCTCATATAGAATGTATTATGTTACCTAGGTCATTTCATTTCATTTAGAATATGTCATATAACTTAGGATACTTCATTTCATTTCATTTATAATATGCTAAGACATTTAAATCATATCATATCATTTAGGGTGCATTATATTATTTAGATTTTGCTATGTCATTTTATTTATGTCATGCATATACATATTCATTTCTTTTAAAATATTTTCAAAAAGGTAATGATTTTCAATAAAATAAAGATATTCTCGAGTTAAAATAATTCATGAGTTCTCAGTCGGGTTTGCTGGGGAGGATATTATCAATTATCATTAATAACGAAATATATTCTTTAAAAAGAGAATGTTTCGAAAAGTTTTCCAAAACTAATAAAAATTTCTATATTTTGCCACGTTTGTTAGGGAATATAGGAAAATTTTGAATTTATAAATTCCGGATCATTTTTAATTAAAAATGGAATTATTTTTCTTTAAATTTGGAATTAACTTGAAATACTAAATTTAAAACCAACTTTACATCGAGATTTGAGATAACACACAATTAATAAGGTATCGTTTTATACGGGCGTTTTGGGGTACTAATCCTTCCCCATACTTAATCGAGTACCGAACCCGTTTCTTTGATTTCTCTGATTTAAAACGCAGACTTGAAATTGGTTTTAAAAATGTTTTAATTAATTTTTAAAATATTTTATAAAACCGGTTTTAATAGGTGGCCGATCACACCTAGCTAAAAAAGATTGGTGGCTACTCCATGTCTTTTTCAATATCATTTTCAAAACTTTCATTTTTCTAGAGAAATTATAGCAAATTTTTTCTCTGTTTTTTAAATGTCACGCTTAACGGATAATAAAATCATGCGATGAGACTTGTTATTTTTTTAGGTTGCTACAGTTTCAATCCAAATCTTAGGATTTTGAACTTCAAAATGTGACATAATCAATAATAAATAAAAATTCAAACAAAAAAATACAACAAAAAGGACTCGAGTCTACCACCCTCAACCACCATGTATGACCAAACCTGAAACAACCATCCATCCCTACCCACGGGCGGCATCACCATTACACAAAAAAAAAAAAAAAAAAAAAAGCAAACCACAAACACAACCTAGTAACTACCGTCCTCATCAACAAATCACAAAAAAGACAAAAAAATCACCGAGAACACAAACACAAAAAGCAAGAGGGTTTTGGGTTGTGTTGGTTCAAGGAATTTTGGTGTGATCTTTGGAGATCCCAGCAGTGGAGACATGGAGGAGGTGGAGGAAAAGATCTTGTGAAATTTCAGGGGTGATAGAATGGTGAACGACGACGGAGGAAGTTTGACAATTTGGTTTTGTTTTTTAGATCTAGAGGTTTTGGGTTTGATTTTGAAGAAACTAATTAGGAAAAGAAGAAAATGAGAAAAAATGGAGTTTTTGGTGAATTTTAAAGGCAAACCGGTGCCAGCGAGCGACAATGGTAAACGACAGCCGACGTGATTGTTGCGATCGAAATATGAGGATATTTGGTATTTTCGATGATTTTTGTTTGTGATGGGGAGAGGGTCGGGGAGTTTTTATATATATATATATATATATATATATATAGAGAGAGAGAGAGAGGAAGGGATGAAATAAAGGAAAAATTTTGGGGTTGTTATAGTGTTAGGGAAAAAAAATAAATAAAAGAGGATCCGTATCTGGACCGGGAAAGATTTCGACCCGGATGTAATCCGGACCGGAGGCGAAGAGAAAGAATAAAAAAATGGAAAAAGCAATCCATCAAGCTCAACCCTCAGGTCCCTCAGCTTTGGAACCATCAAATTTGGGCCAAATCCAAGTCATTATTGCAGTAAATAAAAATTCGGACCGGAGATCAAACCGATCAGACTTTCAATTTTCGATTTAATCGATTGAACCAAATTGTTGAACAAAACCAAATTGTCAGATTTCCTTTTATTTTGTTTTACAATAACCAAAAACTGAATTTAATATAATTTTAAAAAATAAAAATTATATATAAATGAAAATTATACACCTTTTATTTTGTTCTCACCCACTTTTTTTTTTTATTTATAATTTTTTTGAGTAATTGGACAAAACATAATAAAGATTGATGGATCCAATAATAATTTACATTTACAGCACAAATGAAAAGTTGAAAACTAGATGTAAAAGCAGTAAAGCACTGCCAAAGCTAACCAAGTAGGAAAAAGAAACTAAAGAAGGAAGCTCTCCGAGTCAACTAGGAGCAGATTTGAAGTTTTGAACCAGCAGCACAGCACAAGCAAATTTGAACCAGAGGTAGCACAAGTAGATTTTAACCAGGGGGCAGCGTCAGCACAAGTTTGAACCAGCGACAATACAAATTGATGGTGGGATTTTGATGGAAGAACTGAAGAATGAAATGAAGAGTGAAGGAAAAAATTCTGGAAAGAAAAGATGCCCTGAAGGTAAATTACATGACTTTAATTTGGACACAAAACAAAAGGGGTTTTAATTTTAACTTGGTTTAGGCTTTTAGCATTTCAGTAATGGGTCAGTTTTAATTAAATTGGGTTAAAAAAGAAGTCCAAAAAAATAAAAATCACACATTTTCGATTTTTTCGGGTTAACTGGTTTTTGGTTCCTGATTAATTTTCGATTTTTTTCGATTCTTCAAATTTTCGATTTTAGTTATATAGTTGAACCGCCGGACCTACCGGTTCCCGGTTGAACCGGCCGATCCGATCCGGTTTTTTTTATCATTGCATTATTGGATATAATTTTCTTCCTTTTTTCTTTTTACTTATCTATTTATTTGCTTTTTTTTTTTTTACATTTATTTAAATGTTGTAGCAACATATTCTTAAATGTTATCAAAAATAAATTTTATATATTGAATGTTGAAAGATAAAAAAGGTGTGTTTTTTTATAAATAAACATTAAGATAGTTATTATTTTTTGGAAAAATATCTAAAAGAGATTTTAATGAAAACTAAAAATATCAATTATTCTTTAAAATGCTTCAAGTAAAGATTATTAGTGGGATATTATCAAAGTATTGACGTATCTCAAAAATCATTTTACATATATGCTTTTTTTCTAAAAATAATCATCCATATATAAATAACCACCAAAATTTTCTTTTAAAAAAAATTAATTCATGTGCATTATATTCTTAATTGTTTGCATCATGTGCATTCATGCGAATCATAAAGGTGAATGTGAATTCCTGATGATGGAACTCTATGGAACTCACAAGTAGTGATTCCTGAGAAAATCATGACGTGCGAAATTTTATTAAATATTACCACAAGTATATATTGATAGTATTTTAGTGAAACTTTTTGATATACAAGATTCACATTCATTTAAAAAAATGTTTTTATAAAAAGTGAAAATGAATTTAGGAAAAAGAAATAATTTTTTTTTGAAAAAGGACAAATTCAAGAGATTTATTTTAAAATATAAAAATTAAGATTATTTTATCAAGGTCAGGATAACATGTGATTAAATGGTACATTTTTTTTAACGGGTGTCGTGAGATGCTAATACCTTTCCCATGCGTAATCGTACTTCCAAACCCAATTTTTATTTTTCGTAGACAAAAAATTATGTTTTTAATAAATATTGATTAACTTTATTATTTTATTAAAATGATAAATTTTCTTAAGTAGTCAATCAAACTAATCAAAAAAATTGGTGATGCATTTAAAAAAAAAAAAAATCATCGTTATAACAATAATCGTTTTGGAAGTAAGATTAGCAGTGCTTGTTTCATTTTTACCAAAATACTTCACTTAGATTAGCCTATTGTTTCTATCATAATAATTTGAAGGGATAATCTCGCGTGGGTACCCTCGACATTAGGCAATCAACATTATGCTGTTAATTGTTGCCAACTTTTACCCTACAATAACATAGCTTATCTTTTAGACATTCATAATGGCTTGCAAGTTATAGCTTTCTCTGTTCCAATTATATCACTTTCTCGCAATGGGAATGTTGTTGAATTTTCTCACGCTTGTGAATTATAAATTCTTCTACTGCTTTTCTCTTTATATGATATTTTGCATAGTGTCTCGCACGGCACCTATCTCTTAGTAATTCTAACAAATTTCCATCTTTCTTTCGGAGTTTGAAATAGGAAGTGTAGACATCGAATTTTATCCGAGTTTAATTTAATTATTTTTATTAAATAAAACAAAAATAAAAAAAAAATCAAAAAATAAAAAAATAAAAAAATAAAAAGAGATAATTTTGAAAATTAGAAAGAAAAAAAAAAGAGAAAATTCGAAATAAATAAAAAAAATATGATAAATCAAGTTTAGGTTGGACTTGATCTCTTCTTTGGATTGAACTTGGACTCTAAGAGTTTTGATTGAAACAAAAAATCTTTCTTGATCAGATTCAAGACTCCTAAATAAATTAAAACCTAATTTCTTCTCTATTTAAAGAACCCAAGCATCACAATCAAAGGACACACATCAGAGATCAGAAAGCATAGTAATTTCGGAAAAAAAAAAAGAATATCAGTAGAAAGAAAAAAATATTTTTTTTGTGTGAAAAATTCGAAATTTGAGAGTGGTAGTGCTAGGATTTGTTTCGAAAAGATTTTTGTGAGGGAAAGTCTAGGTTTTAATTAGAGGAAGCAAAGACTAGAAAGTGGTGGTCATTCGATGGTCAACGGAGTAGATCGGAGGAGGTGAAATTTCGAATATTGATTTCAGATCTAGGAAATTCTAGAGAGATTTGGGTGAAACTAATTTGGTTTTTGAGTCGAGGAGATCGAGAGGAATTTTTTAAGATTTTTTACGGAATTTTTCGACCACCGACGGCGGCAGCGACGAGCGGCGACAACGGTGATCGAATTCTGAGTAGTGAAGAACATATTGAAGGTGTTCTTGAGGAGAGAGAAAATTCAGAGAATTTTTTGTTTTTTTTATTTTTTAAAGATAGCAATCTGATTCAAAACAAAACAAAAAAATCTTAAATATTAAAACATTTGGGTCGGGTCGCAGGACCCGCTTGAGGGTCCGCGTGCGCACCCACCCCTTATGTATTTTTTGCTTTGGCGTCTTTAAGCTTGTTTCTGTTTATACTTTCTTTTATTCATTTATTTATTTAATAATAGTGATGATTAGATTATGAAAGTATGGTTATGATTGCATATATGATGATGTAACGATTTTGAGATGATTGCTTTGTGGTGATTATATATTTATGATATGATGATAATGTTTGAATATGATGTAATAATTATTTATTTATTTATTATATGATTATTATTTGATTATTTATATGATGATTTATTTTTATATTGATTATGTATTTGATTTGTTATAAATGTTTATGATATTTTATTATTATTATTATGATTGTTTATATATGGTTTATTTATTTTATATTACTAATATTATTTTTCTTTCATGTTTCAGGTCTAAGGTTTTTTTTTTATTAATTAATTATATTTATTTGATTATTATGAATATTTTTATTCTAAATTTTCCTTAACCTTTGGATTTTATAAATATTTGTGTGTTGATTATTTATTTATTTATTGACTAATTGAGTTTTTTTGTTTTATGTTTGATGATTAGTTAATTTTATAATAATAAATTGAAATATTTTTTGATGATGAAATCCGAGAAATTCACGTTTGGTTGATTTTCAAGGAAATTCTAGGTGAGAGAACTCTCTTAAAAATTTTCCAGAACGAATGGAAGGATTTTTTAAGAGATTATTTTCAATACTAATAAAGATAAAAATTTATTTCTTTTTAAAAATAATTAATTTTCAATGTCTTTTTAAAAAAATGATTTTCCATAATAAATGCTTAATTTAAATTGAAGGATAAATAAAAATTTTTTCCGATGATGAAATTCAAGAGAGTCGCGAATGGTTGACTTTTAAGAAATTTCTAGGTGAGAAAAATTCTCTTAAAAATTCTCCAAAACGAATGGAAGAATATTCTAAGGGATAATTTTCGATATTAAGATCATAATTTATTTTTCGAACAAACATTAATAAAACGTGGATTAATTTTGGAAGATTAATTTAAAAAAAATAACTTTGTTAAATATTCTAACTTTTCCGACGACGGAGCCTCTTCAATAGAGCGAATGGTTTCTTTTGAATACTCTCGAGGTGAAGAAACATATTTTAGTAATTTCTCCAGAATGAATGGAAGGAAGACCTAAAAAATAATTTTCGAGATTTCTAACTTTAACAATTAAAATGAAATAGGATAGACAAGACCATTTAATTAAGACTTTTTAAGTATCACAAGACTAATTAGGTACTATCTTTTAGATAGGCGTCGTGAGGGTGCTAATCCTTTCTCACATGTAACCGTACTCCCGAACCTAGTTCTAACAAGTAGACCAGAACCTATTCTTTTTAAGGTGCCTTAGTCAAGCTTAGGATTACTTTAAATAGGATAGATTCGTATAAGTGACTAATCACACCTAGATTAGATGATTAGTGGCGACTCCATTGATTTGCGTCTAGCATGCTGAATTCGTATTTGGCACACTATGACAGTTTGGCGACTCCACTGGGGACATTAGAGAGTCGAGCCATAAATTAGTCTTGTGATACCTTAGGTTTTAATATTTGGTCTTAAGTGTTTAATTTTTTATCTTTATTTTTTTCTTTCTTTATTTTTATTTTGATTTTGTTATTTGTACTAACAATTTTTGTTTCTTGTACATTTGTGGTTAAAGGAAGGTTTGAATGTCCCTTCGCACACACGACACATTGCATATCATAAAGCCCTATACCCGGGCTCATCCTTTTTAGGAGGGGGTAAAGTACCTACGTCTTCGAGAGGTGAAAACATTCGCAACAGCTAGCGAAACACCTTCAGAGTGTAAAGTACCAAAGTTTTTGAGAGGTGATAACCTCCGCCATAACTTTGGAAAATACTCTCAGCCGAATTGAACCCTTCCGGTTGGAGCCTATAATGGGTGAGGAATGGGGTGCTTTACTCATTCTACATGGATGATGTTAAGGAGCAATTTGGGGACCTTTTTTAGCTTGGTCAAGTATCCTAAACCCAGCATATAAACAATACTTAAGTGGCCAAACTTCAAGATAGAGTCATGCCCATCCTTAAATAGAGAAGAACCTAAACTTAGGACACATGAAGGGACACTTCTTACCTTATATTTTTCATTAACATGATGCTTGTTTACCTGATACATTTGTTTTGCTGATATGCTCACCATGATGATGTAGTGCTTATACATGTTGTTGTATTTTTATCTTTTCATGAGTTTGTTGATATAATATCTAACTGTTTGTTTCTTTCTTTTCATACATCATGCATCTTCATAAAGTCATCTTGCCACATAACGATCTAGATAAACAGAATGTCCACTAAATCCATAGAAAACCTGATAGTCGCCAAGCGTGAGTCTGCCAGTAGTTTGAAGCTTAGGTCTGAAGCAATCCAGCAAAGTACAGGAGATTGCCTTCCAGTCGGGTATGTCTCTACTCTTCCCGAGAAAGTTCACATGGATCTGGCACAGAACAACCTTAAAGATTTGATCAGCATTTGGCATTATTGGGATGGAACTCGACAAGAAACATTCAGACGAAAGTATGGGGATCTGGCTTTGCTCCTATCTGTCGAATTCGATAATAACTTGGTAAGAGCCATGATGCAGTTTTGGGGCCCATCATACAGGTGCTTCATGTTCAATGAAGTAGATATGGTTCCAACTATAGAAGAATATTTAGCATTGCTTCGTTTGGACCCTCCTAATCTGGACAAAGTCTATTGGAAGAACAAGACAGGTTATCGGAATAAGCTAGCAAAGATTATGGGAATCAGTTTGATAGAAGTTGACAAAATTGTGAAGACAAAGGGTAATAGCACTGGTATTCCATGGAATGTTCTCCGAAGCTTCATTGTCAAACACCCAGATGATGAGAAAGGTTTGGAGGTGATGGCTTTGGCTATCTACGGACTTGTGGTTTTCCCGAAGATATTGGGACATATTGAAACAACTATGGTGAATTTCATGGACAAAGTTCAACACCAGATCAATACGGCTCCAGCTATATTAGCCGAGTCTATCAGGTCACTGAATCACTGCAGGAGAAATGGAAAGGGGTGTTTCATCGGATGTTTACAGTTGCTCTACATCTGGATGAAAAGTCATTTTGAATGCCAAGAGTCGAAGTTCTGAAAGCCATACTTTACCACTAGCATCCCTATCAAGGAGTTCTGTGAAAGCATATGGCCTGAATCAAGGTCAAAAGAAGAATGGGTAGTGATGTTGCGAGAACTTACAAGCCGACAAGTGATCTGGAAAGCACCATGGATGCCTTATGGACTTATGTTATTTAGCTGTGGTGATCAACCTTGGGTTCCTCTCTTGGGACTTTGGGGTGTCGTTAGCTACTCTCCCATCATGGTATGGAGACAGGTAGAGTATAAGCAATTCATACCGATGACTTACGGACTTAACCAGGTGGATTTCTCTTATTCAAACAAAGGGGTTATCAACAAGATAGAGGAACTCACAAAGGCTTGGAAATTAACGGTTAGAGTTGAAGGGGGTAGTATCTCATGGAACACTACTCCTGAATATTCTGTGTGGCAGGCCAAGAGAGCAAAATATGTTGTGATTCCTTGCAAAAGAAGTCCAGACGGTTCAGCCAAGGTCATAGCCTCGGATCCTATGCTGAGGATAGAAAAGGCTAAGAGGAAACTACAAGAAGAAAAAGATGAATTGGGAGAAGAAAACCAGAAACTGCAATCAAGGGTAGAAGAGTTAGAATAGGGCTTGAACAAAGAAAAAAAGCAAGGCCAAAAAGCTTCGATTAAAATTCGAAAGTTGGGGAACGGTTTAGTGGAAAGAGATGGCATTGTTCAGAAACTTACCGAAGATGGCGACACTTTGAAAGAATCCTTGACTGGTATGGAAAAGAAATATTCGCTTTTGACTACTGAGGTTGGACGCCTAAAGGAAGAAAATGAGGAATTATTGTTTGATCAAGAAAGGAAAGCAGCTGATTGCCAAGAATTGGTTATCGAATTAATGAACTTGAAGGAAGAATGCTTGCAACTCCAAGATGCGGACTCAAAAAAGCATAATCTTCTAGAGAATATGTTTGACCATTTCGATGTGGCATCCCGCAAGGCAGAAGATATGTATGATAGAATCATGGAGATTAAGGATGAAGCTCAGTCTCACTACCGTCAGATTGTCAAGTTCCTTTGGAGACGTTAGGATTTTTAGATTTATGTTTTTAGGATTTTTTGTAAGCATTTTTATTTTTATGCTTTAGGACCAGTTGAAGTTTTTTTTTTATTTTTTATATGTTTTTAGGATCGCTTTGGTTTTTAGGATTGCTATAGATTTGGTAATTTTATTTATAAATTCTTTTTATCTACATTTGTTATGTGGCTGGTGTTCTTTCATAACATTTCATCCATATGTGCATAAACCTCATCAATTTAGTTTTTAAATTTTAAGCATATCATCCTGATTTAAGAAATTTTGCTAAAGGTTCAAGGATAGCTCGACAGTCAGAATCTTCGAGACAGTCTTCTCATCACTCTTACAACACCAGATCAAGAGTTAGAGAAATGGCCGAAGAGCAATCCTTAAGGATATATAAGGTAGAACAAGCTCAGGATGATATTTGAGAGCAATTAAGTTCTTTGTTGGAAATGATGAAAAGTCTGAAAGGGAAGAATAAGGAGGATGAATTTAGTTCTCAGAGGAAAAAACAGAATGTGGGCAAATCTTTATGTCCACCCGGCTTTCGATCTCAAGCGCAAATGAACAATTACAGGAGGTACCCTACATGGAAGGATTCACTTACCCACACGGCCAACGTCAAATCCCGGGATTCACCTTTCCTATTCCTGGGACAAAGATAGACCCAGTCCAAGTTCCAGATTTAGACGATCCCAAAGAGTTAGAGAAGCTGAAAGTGGTAGAAGAGATCGAGTCTCGAAAAATAAAGATGATTAAAGAAAGGCTCCAAGTTGTTGAGGGGTTAGACTGCAATGGTTCTATGGATGCTGAGGGGCTTTGTTTAATGCCAGATATAGTAATCCCGCCTAAGTTCAAGACTCCTGACTTCGAGAAGTTTGATGGGTCCAAGTGTCTCATATCCCATATCACCATGTACTGCCGGAAAATGGCCGCCTACACCAGAGATGACAAGCTGCTTGTCCATGTCTTTCAGGATAGTCTTACAGGGTCCGCTGCTAGGTGGTATGTTCAACTCGACAGGAATCAGGTTCGTACTTGGAAAGAATTGGCCAAGGCATTCATCAGCCAGTATAAGCACATTGTTGATATGGCCCCAGACCGTTTGTCTCTACAAAATATGGAGAAGAAGTCTACCGAAAGTTTTAAGGACTATGGCTAGAGATAGAAGGATATTGCTGCCTAGATCTAGCCGCCTCTGACTGAGAAAGAGACTACGGTATTGTTCGTTAGTACTCTTAAGGCTCCATACTACGACAAGATGATTGGGAACGCCACAAAGAACTTTGCTGATATGGTGATTTTCGGTGAAATCATAGAAAATGCCATCAAAAATGGCAAGATTGAAGAAGGAGAATCTGTTGTAAAGAGGAGTAGAGCGACAAAAAAGAAGGAAGCTAATGTCCAGACTGTTGCATATAGAGGGCAACAAACGGGTGGTTACGTCCCGCACTTCCCACAATCCGTGTACCAGCCATACTACCCGGATACCAATGCCATCAATCCGGGTTCATATGCTTATCCACCCACACCTCCACAGGTGTTCCAACCTAATTTTCGGCCCAGACCATTGGCTCCTCCAGTTGGGCCACCTGTACAAGCCAATCAACCCCCAATTAATCCGAGGGGACCACGAGCCAGCCAGGAAAGAATGTCTTTTGATCCGATTCCCATGGCCTATGCAGATTTGCTTCCAGATCTTATCAAGAACCATCTGGTTGCACCGATACACTTGGAACCCTTGAAACCTCTATACCCTAGGTGGTATGATCCTAATGCCCGATGTGACTACCATTTGGGAAACGTTGGACACTCCATCGAAAACTGCACAGCGTTGAAGTACAAAGTGCAAAGTTTGATTAAGGCTGGGTTGATAAATTTTGAAGAGAATGGTGGCCTGAACGTCAATGGTAATCCTTTACCAAACCATGCAAGACCAACGGTAAATGCTTTGGGAGACGGCAAGATTACCGTAATCAAGGGGAAAGTGGATAAGATTACGACATCAATGGATTACATTTTCGATGTCCTGGTCAAAGCTACCATGATTAGTCCTATGCAGGCTAATTCAGATAGTTATCTTGGTGAATATGATCCAAGCAAGGTTTGCAAATATCACCAAGGCATAGTTGGCCATTCGGTGCAAGGTTGTGTTGAATTCTGACAGGAGTTACAGAAACTAATGGATCTCTCCCGGATTGAGTTTTACACAGAGTTTGGGGCAGATGAAATTGATGTGGTAATTGGAGAATCTTCGGTGCCTGTAGTGAAATCGATCACATTCTTTTATGAGAAAAAGACGAGTCAATTCGAGAATGAGAAGCCAGTGGGGATCGAAAATTTCATTATTACGATCAGTGTCCTAAGTTCATTTCCATATCAAAACGATAAAGCAGTACCATGGAGATATGGGTGTGACGTCATAACCCGAGAAACGCTTGGTAGTTTAGTCGTGATTAATTCTGAAGCTGCCAATTTGACTGGAGTAGGGGAAGTGACTCGGAGTGGGTGTTGTTATTCGCCTGAAATACTTGATAGGGAGAGGAAAGGAAAAGCAGCGGAAGGAGAAAAAAATGAAGAGCTAGGAAGCAAGACGAACCCATTGGTGATTCGGGATACGAAATATAAGAAGCCAGTGACTGAGGGGAAAGCTTGTGAATTTTTGAAACTGATCAAACACAGCGAATATAGTGTGGTTGAATAGTTGAATAAAATGCCAGCTCGGATTTCGCTATTGTCACTGTTGATGAATTTTGAGCCTCATATAGAAGCTTTGCTGAAAGTTCTGAACAAGGCACATGTGCCTCACAATATTTTCGTGGAGAATGTGGGTCATATTACAGGAAATCTGGTGGCTACTAATTTTATAACCTTTAATGATGATGAGATTCCTCCGGAAGACAGGGGCAGTACTAAGGCCCTTCATATCACGGTCAAGTGCAAAAGTCATGTTATGGCTAAAGTGCTTATTGATAATGGTTCTTCCATTAATGTTATGCCGATGACTATATTGTCCAAGCTTTCGATAGATGTGTCTCATATTCAACCTAGTCACATGATTGTGAGAGCCTTTGATGGGACCCGTCGGGCGGTCTTGGGAGATATTGAAATGTCTCTGCAGATTGGGCCTTGTACTTTCAAGATAAAGTTTCAGGTTATGGAGATTTCACCATCTTACAGTTGTCTGTTGGGAAGGCCATGGATTCACATGGCAGGAGAAGTTCCCTCATCGTTGCACCAGAAAATCAAGTTTGTTATGGAGGATTATCTGGTATGTGTTAACGGGGAAGAGGATTTGTTGGTAACCAAGTCCCCAACCATGCCTTAAGTCGAGGCAGCTGATGAAGCATTGGAATGTTCTTTCAGATCGTTTTAATTCATCAATGCAACATATGTTGGTGAAGGGTCAAAAGTGTCTGCTCCACGTTTTCCTCAAACTGTTAGCATGTTGTTCAAGCAGACTATTGGGATGGGTTGGCGAGTTGGTTCTGGATTGGAGAAGCATCTTCAAGGGATCAGGGAGATGCCAGAGATACAAGAAAACAGAGAAATGTTTGGTTAGGCTACAAGCCAACCAGGAGAGATTGGGAGATGGTCGAGTTCGAGAAGAAGAAAAAAAGATTAGCCCGTGTAAAGGGGTATGAGTGGGACTCGAGGAAGATGGTATTTCCTCATCTTTATTCCATTTTTCGTTTGGGGGGATGTATTTATCCCGATGCACCTCCACCAAATCTAGAAGCAGCATTTTCTGAGCTTTCTATTCAAATGGTGGAGAAAGCAGGAATGAAATCTGATGTTGAGGAAGAGTTGTTGGTGTACCCATGCTCACCAGAAATGGAGCTGGGTAATTGGAAAGTGACAAAGCTGTCGGTTATCCTTGAATCTCATAAAATGTAATGCAGTGAGTCAAGTCCCAAGTTGCTCATGCCCAAGGGCATTAGGGATAGTCTTTTATGTATAGGCTAGTTTATTCGTTATTATTTTAATAAATTAGGAACAAGATGCATTTTCATCCCCTCTTTCATTCATGGTTGTCATTTTTCCTTTCTTTCATTGTTGCCATTCTCTTTCTTCGTATACCAATATATATTCTTTCAATTCCATTCAATTTCAGGATTCCAAGTAATGAATACAAAGACAATCTTAATAATAATTTGGGATTCGATTTTGAAAACACAGTTCATGTTGATGAATTTGATAATGAAGAGGAATCAGATGATTATACTTTGTCTCCAGATTTGTTGAGATTAATGGAATAGGAAAAGAAACCGATTGAACCACATCAAGAGGTTACTGAGATGATCAATTTGGGAGATGAGGAAAATAATAAAGAAGTAAAAATTGGCCCGTCATTGCCACCTGCTCAAAAGAAGAGATTAGAAGATTTGCTCAGAGAATTTGTGGATGTATTCGCATGGTCATACAGAGACATGCCGGATTTGGATACAAATATTGTGAAGCACAAATTGCCATTGCGGCCAGAATGCAAGCCAGTGCAACAAAAGTTAAGACAAATGAAACCAGAGATGCTATTGAAGATTAAAAAAGAGGTAAAAAAGCAGTTTGATGCAGGCTTTCTGGAGATAGCTAAGTACCCGGAGTGGGTAGCCAATATCGTCCCAGTCTTAAGAAAGACGGGAAAGTGAGAATGTACGTTGATTACCGAGATTTGAACAAGGTAAGTCCAAAGGATAATTTTCCTTTGCCTCATATTGACACCCTTGTGGACAACACTGCTAGGCATTCCACGTTTTCGTTCATGGACGGTTTTTCAGGGTATAACCAGATTAAGATGGCTACAGAGGATATGGAGAAAACCACATTTGTTACAATGTGGGGAACCTTCTGTTATAAGGTCATGCCTTTTGGTTTGAAAAATGCCGAAGCTACTTACCAAAGGGCAATGGTAACTCTGTTTCATGACATGATGCATAAAGAGATTGAAGTTTATGTGGATGACATAATAGCAAAATCCCGTGAAGATGAAGATCATTTGGTCAACCTCAGGAAGTTGTTTGAAAGATTGAAAAAGTTTCAGCTGAGATTGAATCCTGCCAAGTGTACGTTCGGTGTCAAATTCGGCAAGTTATTGGGTTTTGTGGTTAGTGATAGAGGAATTGAAGTGGATCCAGATAAAATAAAGGCGATTCAAAATCCGTCTCCCCCTCGTACGCAAAAAGAAGTGAGAGGTTTCTTGGGAAGGCTGAATAACATATCACACTTTATTTCCCAGCTCACCTTCAAATGTGATCCTATCTTCAAGCTTATTCGCAAATAGGATACTGGTGAATGGACTGGAGAATGTCAGGAAGCTTTTGATAAAGTTAAAGAGTACCTGTCGAATCCACCAGTGTTAGTTCCTCCGATTACGGGAAAGCCATTGATTCTGTATTTGACGGTGTCCGAGAAATCTATGGGATGTGTTCTGGGGCAACGAGATGAGACGGGAAAGAAAGAGCATGCCATGTACTATCTGAGTAGAAAGTTTACTGATTATGAATCTAGATACTCATCGCTAGAAAAGATGTGTTGCGCTCTAACATGGACGACTCATAGACTCAGACAGTACATGTTGTACAACACAACGTGGCTCATAGCAAGGTTCGATCTTCTGAAGTACATTTTTGAGAAGCCGTCATTATCAGGAAGAATTGCAAGATGGTAAGTCACTTTTCCGAGTATGACATTGTTTATGTGACTTAGAAAGCAAGAAAAAGAAGTGTGATAGCCAAATTCCTGGCGGATCGGGCTTCTGAAGAATATGAGGCAATGCAATTTGATTTCCTGGATGAGGATTTGATGGCTATTTCAAGAGGAGATGATGAAGAATGTGAAGAAAAACCCTGGAAGATGTTCTTTGATGGAGCTTCTAATGCTTTTGGACAAGGAATTGGAGTAGTCTTGATATCTCTAGATGGTCAATATTATCCGATTACTGCATAATTGGATTTTAATTGCACCAACAACATGGCTAAATATGAGGCATGTGTCATGGGCTTGCAAGCAGCGATTGAAAGAAAGATTAATGTGTTGGAGGTATATAGTGATTCAGCTTTGGTTATTTATCAGTTGAAAGGAGAGTGGGAAACAAGGAATTCGAAGTTGATCCTATACCAGAAATACACAACTGAATTAATCAAGCATTTTGAGAAGATTCAGTTTCAACACTTGCCCCGGGAAGAAAATCAGATGGTTGATGCTTTAGCTATTTTAGCTGCGATGTTTAAGCTGGATGCAAAAGCTGAGATTCAACCAATCAAGTTGGGTGCGAAAGGATCTCCGGCACATTGTTTAGATGTTGAAGAAGAAGTTGATGGTCAACCTTGGTATTTTGACATCATGCAATACGTCAAATATCAACGATATCCGAAATACACCTCGGATAATGATAAACGGCTCATCCGTAGATTAGCTATGGGTTTCTTCTTTGACGAAGAAATATTGTACAAGAGGGGCCGAGATATGGTGCTTTTGAGGTGTGTTGACGCCATAAAAGCAAAGAGGATACTGGAGAAAGTGAATGATGGAATTTGTGGGGCACATGCGAATGGTCACATGATGGCTAGACAGATAATGAGGGCTGGCTATTATTGGCTGACGATGGAGAAAGACTGTATCGACTATGCACGAAAATGTCATAAATGCCAGATCTATGCGGATAAGATCAATGCTCCTCCGAATGAGTTGCATGTTTTGGCACCTCTGTGGCCTTTCTCAATGTGGGGCATGGATGTGATTGGACCTATCACCCCAAAGGCGACGAATGGGCATCGATTCATTTTCGTGATGATCGATTATTTTACAAAGTGGGTAGAGGCGGCCTCATATGCGAGTGTAACACGGGCAGTGGTCTGTAAGTTTATAAAGAAAGAGATAATTTTTTGATATGGACAACCAGAGAGAATCATTTCTGATAATGCTCGTAATCTAAATAGCAAGATGTTGAAAGAAGTTTGTGAACAGTTCAAGATCAAGCATCACAATTCAGCGTCATATCAACCGAAGATGAACATAGCAGTGGAAGCAGCCAATAAGAACATCAAAAAGATTGTAGAAAAGATGACTGATGTCTACAAAGATTGGCATGAAAAGTTGCCTTTTGCCTTGCATGCTTATAGAACTTCGGTTCTCACATCCACAAGGGCAACCCCGTTTTTATTGGTATATGGAATGGAGGCTGTGTTACCAGTCGAGGTAGAAATCCCTTCTCTAAGGGTACTGAAAGAGGTTGATCTGGAAGAAGCAGAATGGGTACGGGATCGTTTTGAGCAGTTGAATCTCATTGAGGAAAAGAGACTTGCAGCCTTGTGCCATGGTCAGTTATACCAGAAGCGAATGATGCAAGCGCATGATAAGAAGGTACGTCCCAAACATTTCAGGGAAGGAGAGTTAGTCTTGAAAAAGATTCTTCCATATCAGCATGATCATCGAGGGAAGTGGACGCCAAATTGGGAAGGTCCTTATGTGGTGAAAAAAGCTTTTTCAAGAGGAGCTTTGATTTTGACCAAACCCAATTAATTCGGATGCTGTGAAGAAATATTTTGCTTAAAAAAAGAAAAAAGAAAAAAGAAAAAAGAAAAAGAAAAAAGAAAAAGAAAAGAAAAAAGAGGACTCAAATTGAAAATCCGGAAATGGCAGTTTGGGTCAATGGGGGTTGTCTAAGTTGAAAACCCGAAAGGACGGCTTAGATATGAGGAGGATCAGCGTCGTTCAAAAAATTTCATGAAGATGGAGATAATGTCTAGTTTGATGAACTCTAAAGGATTGAAGACATCGATTGGGATTGGTTTTTAGATGAGAATTTTGAATGAACTGTTAAGATTATCTAAGTATTCATTGTTTGGATACTGTCTTGATATCCTAACACCTTTTTGATAAACCTTTTGAGATGCTCTTTTGTTCCTTGAGATGAATTCTATTACTTATTTTGTTAATAAAGATCTTTCTTTCCAGCCTATTTTTGCCTTCCATTTGTTATTCTCAATTTTATACCTTTGCATTGAATAGAGGGAATGCATCATGCATTGCGTTTGCTATGAAATTAGAATAATGATTGATAAATTGGAATATAATCTTAAGAGATCCCTGAATTTATTTCTATGAGAAATCTATGGATAACTGAACAGAAAAGTTAGGAGATGAGATGAGATCTGATTCTTAAAAGTGAGAATCCTTGAAGATGAGAATTTCCAGGATATAATGTTAAAGCCCAGTTAAGCTGGCATAAGATGAGATATAGAATGATTAGTGTTTTGAAACCGTCGAGGAAAGAAATTGTTTATATTTAGAAGATTTTGAAAAAGGAAAGAGATAGTAAGATTCGTTCTACCAGTTTAAAGCCAAGTGCAAACAGAGATGAATGATGAGCTTGAGAATCTTTTATTTTGATCCAGGAAGTTGATATTGTTTAGAACATTCATGACATCCATTTGCACGATATGCATCGGCATTCATGGCATTCATGTACTGCATTGCATTTATGTATTTGCACACAAGAAAGTTTATTTCAGGTATTCAGTATGATTTGGACATGAGTTTGGAATGCTAATTTGCGAGGTTAGCGATTTCTTTTGGAATTCAAGGTAAGATTTTTAAAGTTTACATTTACGTTTGAGAATTTGCAAATTTCATTTAAAGTTGATGCCTCGGTGCAGGAGTACTGTTTTCATTTAAAGTTGATGCCTCGGTGGAGGAATACTGTTTTCATTTAAAGTTGATGCCTCGGTGCAGGAGTACTGTTTTCATTTAAAGTTGATGCCTCGGTGGAGGAGTACTGTTTTCATTTAAAGTTGAAGCCTCAGTGGAGGAGTATTGTTTTCTTTTAAAGTTGATGCCTCGGTGGAGGAGTACTGTTTTCATTTAAAGTTGAAGCCTCGGTGGAGGAGTATTGTTTTCTTTTAAAGTCAAAGCCTCGGTGGAGGAGCATTGTTTTCTTTTAAAGTTGAAGCCTCGGTGGAGGAGTATTGTTTTCTTTTAAAGTTGAAGCCTCGGTGGAGGAGTATGTTTTTACGTTGGGTTTATTTAAAGTTTATGCCTCGCTTAGAGGAGCTTTTCTATGATAGGATTTTATTTAAGTACATAGGACTTAGTAGGGTGTCTACGTCTTTGCACATCCCCTGTTTCTCAGGGAATGCACAAAGAGGGGCAACTGTAGACACCGGCTTTTTTCGGGGTTTAATCTAATAATTTTTATTAAATAAAACAAATAAAAGAAATAAAAAAGGATAATTTCGAAAATCAAAAAAAAAAAAAAAAAGAAGAAGAGAAAATTTGAAATAAATAAAAAAATGATAAACCAAGTTTAGGTTGGACTTGATCTCTTCTTTGGATTGAACTTGGACTCTAAGAGTTTTGATTGAAACAAAAAATCCTTCTTGATCAGATTGAAGACTCCTAACTAGATTAAAACCTAATTTCTTCTCTATTTAAAGAACCCAAGCATCACAATAAAAGGACACACATCAGAGATCGGAAAGCATAGTAATTTCGAAAAGAAAAAAAAAAGATCAGTAGAGAAAGAATTTTTTTTTTTTTTTTGTATAAAAAATTCGAAATTTGAGAGTGGTAGTACTAGGATTTGTTTCGAAAAGATTTTTGTGAGGGAAAGTTTAGGTTTTAATTATAGGAAGCAAAGCCTAGAAAGTGGTGGTCATTCGATGGTCAACGGAGTAGATCGGAGGAGGTGAAGTTTCGAATTTTGATTTCAGATCTAGGAAATTCTAGAGAGATTTGGGTGAAACTAATTTGGTTTTTGAGTCGAGGAGATCAAGAGAAATTTTTTAAGATTTTTTTCGGAATTTTTTGACCATCGGCGACGACGGTGACCGGATTCTGGATTGTGAAAAACAGATTGAAGGTGTTCTTGACTAGAGAAAAAATTCAGAATTTTTTTTTTTTTTTTAAAGATAGCAATCTGATTCCAAAAAAAAATCTTAAATATTAAAACATTTGGGTCGGGTTGCAGGACCCGCGTGAGGGTCCGCGTATGCACCCGACCCTTATGTATTTTTTGCTTGGCGTCTTTAAGCCTGTTTCTGTTTATACTTTCTTTTAGTCATTTTCTTTTTTATTTATTTAATAATAGTGATGATTAGATTATGAAAGTATGGTTATGATTGCATATATGATGATGTAATGATTATGAGATGATTGTTTTGTGGTGATTATATATTTATGATATGATGATAATGTTTGAATATGATGTCATAATTTTTTATTTATTTATTATATGATTATTATTTGATTATTTATATGATGATTTATTTTTATATTGATTATGTATTTGATTTGGTATGAATGTTTATGATTTTTTTATTATTATTATGATTGTTTATATATGGTTTATTTATTTTATATTACTAATATTATTATTCTTTCATGTTTTAGGTCTAAGTTTTTTTTTTATTAATTATATTTATTTATTTGATTATTATGAATATTTTTATTCTAAATTTTCCTTAACCTTTGGATTTTATAAATATTTGTGTGTTGATTATTTATTTATTTATTGACTAATTGAGTTTTTTTATTTTTTTTATTTGATGATTAGTTAATTTTAAAATATTAAATTGAAATCTTTTCCGATGATGAAATCCGAGAAATTCACGTTTGGTTGATTTTCAAGGAAATTCTAGGTGAGAGAACTCTCTTAAAAATTCTCCAGAACGAATGGAAGGATTTTTTAAGAGATTATTTTCAATACTAATAAAGATCGAAATTTATTTCTTTTTAAAAATAATTAATTTTCAATGTCTTTTTTTTAAATGATTTTCAATAATAAATGCTTAATTTAAATTGAAGGATAAATTAAGATTTTTTTCGATGATGAAATTCAAAAGAGTCGCGAATGATTGACTTTTAAGAAATTTCTAGATGAGAAAAATTCTCTTAAAAATTCTCCGGAACGAATGGAAGAATATTCTAAGGGATAATTTTCGATATTAAGATCATAATTTATTTTTGAAACAAACATTAATAAAATGTGGATTAATTTTGGAAGATTAATTTAAGAGAAATAACTTTGTTAAATATTCTAACTTTTCTGACGGCGGAGCCTCTTCAATAGAGCGAATTGTTTCTTTTGAATACTCTCGAGGTGAGAAAACATATTTTAGTAATTTCTCCAGAATGAATGGAAGGAAGACCTAAAAAATAATTTTCGAGATTTCTAACTTTAACAATTAAAATGAAATAGGAAAGACAAGACCATTTAATTAAGACTTTTTAAGTATCACAAGACTAATTAGGTACTATCTTTTAGATAGGCGTCGTGAGGGTGCTAATCCTTCCTCACATGTAACGGTACTCCCGAACCTAGTTCTGACAAGTAAACCAGAACCTATTCTTTTTAAGGTGCCTTAGTCAAGTTTAGGATTACTTTAAATAGGAAAGATTCGTATAGGTGACTAATCACACCTAGATTAGATAATTAGTGGCGACTCCATTGATTTGCGTCTAGCATGCTGAATTCGTATTTGGCACGTTATGACAGGAACCTGTCACTCAATTATTCACAACTTGCTGCCTGCTTCAGGAGTTAAATCTTACAGGGATGATGGATCTAGAAGAAGGAATTCATGAAGACGTGGAAGAAATGGAAGCCTTGATAGTATAGTTAGCATGCATGTCTTAGCAGGCAGCCTCTTTCAAAGAATGATAAAAACATGATACGCCATTCACACTTCACAGGTATGGTTTAGTGATTTTACTTTTTGGTTGTGCTTGACTTTTTGCAAATAAAGAATACTGTTCAAGGATATCCTTTTGCCTAATTAGCAACAATCCTAATGAATATATATATATATATATATATATATATTTACATCATGCACAATAATATTCAGGTTCCTCAAGCTGTTGATACACTACGGCACCTCAAAGCAAAGGACGTGCTCCCAGCAAGTTGGTTTATTTTTAATAGGAGAGGTTGTGATGCAGCTGGGCAAAAATCAAGCCTTCTGGGAGGTGCAAAAGTTACTCGTCGGTCAAATGAATCAGATGAAATGAATGCTTTTACAAGCAAGGAGAACTTTGGGAGAGGCAAGGAAGTTAGTTGACCAAAGTTTTGGAAATTACCGTTGCATATCAATGATTAATTTAAGTGTATAAATACAAAATACGTATATCAATATATAGATTATTGTAAACAAATACACGATGTATAATTTATGTACACAAATGATATCATATTTGAATGAGAAATTAATCTCAAATGTACGCACTTGAAGAGGAAGAAGTCTGATCATTAAATATGTGTTCGGACCAATTTTTTCCCAAAAGATGTGTCTGACCGAACCAAAAGGTTCTGTTTGTTTTTCAACAATAGTGTCTGTCCGAATAGTTTTCAGATTTTCTATAAATATCCAAGAGCAGTGTCTGTCAAAAATATATACTTAATTTTCTCTTCTGCTCTCGGTTTTGATACTGTCTTTTAAGAGAGACGCACACCATCTTTTCTGGTTCGCTGTGTTGTTTCGAGTATGCTCTCAACTGCAACGTTATCAAAGAGGCCTGGGAGACGAATTGTAATAGACTGTAAGCACCATAAGGACATGCAATAATCGTCTTAAGGTCAGAGGTCCAACCTTAACTCGATATTATATTTTTTTTGGTTCTACAAAAACTGTAAGTATATGCCTATTCGTATATTTGAATATTTAATATATAGTGTTCTGCCAATTCAAATTTGTTCTTTATATGTTCGTAAATATGCAGTAATGAAAATACTAGGAATACCAAAATCTTAAGACGATTATATATGTTTCCTGATTTTGTTTCATTACTGTTTTGTTAATATATCAATCCATTTGTCATGTATCCCAAGAAAATTCTCCTTGACATGTATAACAACAACTACGTTTATGTTGTTTCAAACCGGCCTGACCATTTGTTTATTTATATTATTTTTGGTTATGTGCCTGTTTGGCTGTCTGACCAAAGCCTTTCTTTGTTCATTCACTTTATTTATGGCGAAATGGCGTGTCGTCTCCACCATTTCATTGCTGATTCTTTGCAATTTTTGGTAAAATTGGCAGAATTATATATTCACTTTGTGTACATATTGGCAGAATTGCAACTTTTGCCAAAGATTGATAACAAATATATATTGGCAGAATATATATTTCTTAGAATATGCATGTTATAACCAATGATTACTTATATACTAAAGATTCGAAATTATAGAAGAACATTTATAATATAATATAAATGTTTTGGTAGAACGTATATGCAGAATATATATATATATATATATATATATATATATATATTGTTATTCTGTTCGTATGTGTAACTATATATGGTTTTATCAAACAGAATATATATGGTTTTATAACGTGTAAAATTATATATTTATAATATATAGTTAAACTTGTTATAATGGTGCGGTCAGCATGTATATATAATTGTTATTACATATATATATATTGCTACTTTTTGCAATATATATTTATTGTGAACATATATATTTGTTTTATATATTTATCGAATATATATATTTTTTATATATATTTGGTGTACGATTTTTTGCACATATATATATAATGTATTAGAATATTCATATATATTTATAATTGGCGGTATATATATATATAAAGTTGATCCTGTTATATTAAATAACATATGACATAACGGTCTACAGTAAATGCGAGTGCACTTATAGCGCCAATGCCACCACATGTTACACAGGATGAGAAACCCGAGAAGTTCAGTGGTCTGGACTTCAAACGTTGGCAGCAAAAGATATTGTTCTATTTAACCACTCTGAACCTAGCACTGTTCTTACGGGAGGAGGCCCCGATTGTAGCCTCGGTGGAAGCATGGAAGCATTCTCACTTCCTAAGTAAGAATTATATCCTCAATAGATTGGACAACACGTTATACAACGTGTATAGCCCGATCAAAACAGCAAGAGAGTTGTAGGAGTCCTTAAAAAGATTGTACAAAACCGAGGATGTCGGCAAGTTGGCCGGTTTTTGGATTTCAAAATGGTGGACTCAAAAACTGTGATTAGTTAAGTCCAAGAATATCAGTTGATCCTTCATGAAATTGAATGTCGAAGGAATGATTCTTAGTGAATCATTTGAAACGGTGGCTTTGATAGAGAAATTGCTTCATTCATGAAGGATTTCAAGAACTATCTAAAGCACAAGAGAAAGGAGATAACTTTAGAGAACTTGATTATCCGGTTAAGAATCGAGAAGGATAACCGTGGTTCAAAAAAGAGGGTTAAAGCTCAAACCATGGAAGCCAAGGCAAATGTTGTTAAACATTCGCACAAGACCAACAAGAGGAAATATGTTGGTTCTAGTTCTTCCCAAGGTAATAAGGGAACGAATTTCAAGAAGTTCACGGGAACTTGTTTCGTATGTAACAAGCCCGGTCATCAAGCAAAGGACTGTCGTCAAAACAAGAAAATAGCTCAAGCCAACTTAGTTGATGATAATAAGATTGAGCTCGCTGTTATAGTGTCACAAGTGAACATGGTAGAAAACCCTAAGGCATGGTGGGTTGATATTGATGCCACTTGTCATGTTTGTTCTGATAGAAAGAGTTTCTCCGAATATAAAGAAGCTGTTGTTGATGAGCAACTATTTATGGGGAACTCTTCTATCTGCAAGGTACGAGGCCATGGAAAGGTGATGCTCAAGATGACATCCGGGAAAGAACTAACTTTGAATAATGTGGTTCATGCTCCTGAAATTCGTAAGAATTTGGTTTCCGGCTCTCTGTTGAGCAAGAACGAGTTCAGGCTGGTATTTGAGTCTAATAAAATTGTACTCACTAAATGTGGCATGTTTGTGGGTAAAGGATATTTATGTGATGGGTTTTTTAAGCTCAATGTAAAAGTTGTTGTGCCAAATAACATGAACAATAATTAAATTATTTCTTCTATTTATTTGGTGGTATCCTCTAATGTATGGCATGGTAGAATAGGTCATGTAAATTACAAGATCTTGCGAAGAATCAACAATTTGGATTTGCTTTCGAAAATTGTTTGGAATCCAAATTGGCTAAGCCTCCTTTCTCTTCGATAGAAAGAAGCAACAATCCTCTAGATTTAATTCACACTGATATTTGTGACTTAAAATTTGTGCAAACTAGAGGTGGTAAAAAGTATTTCATTACTCTTACTGATGAATGCACAAGATATTGTTATGTCTATTTGCTAAGAAGCAAAGACGAGGCCTTGGAAGCTTTTAAGCTCTTGAAAAATGAGGTCGAAAATCAACTAAGCAAGAAAATTAAGATAACAAGGAGTGATAGAGGTGGTGAATATGAATCATTGTTTAATGAATTCTGTTTAGAAAATGGTATCATCTATCAAACCACTGCTCCTTATTCACCTCAACAAAATGGTATTGTAGAACGCAAGAACCGAACGTTGAAAGAAATGATAAACGCTTTATTGATAAGTTCAGGGTTACCTCAGAACTTGTGGGGGGAGGCTATTTTAATAGCTAATTATATTTTACATAGAATACCCCACAGGAAATCATAAAAGACGCCGTATGAATTATGGAAGGATCAAAGACCATCTTACAAATACACGAAAGTGTAAGGGTGTCTTGTGAAGGTATCGATTCCTCCGCCTAAAAAGGTCATCATATGACCTAAAACTGTGTTCGGTGCATCATTTGATGGAATCATGACTCAGGGCAAGAGTAGAACATGTGAGAAAATGTCAACTTTGTGCAGCAAGGGTACTCGGGTGTGATCTTGACGTTGATGAGAATATCGACATAGTAAGTGGGGAAGAGTTTCATGGTCTGGTATCGGCATGCCTTGGTGCTACCATGACTACCTCGTTGTGGAAGCGGAGGATGAGACCTTGTCTATGGGATAGGTGATCCCTGATGGTGCCAAAAGTGGCACGGACCCTGGAAGCAAACCATTAGGTTGTAAATGAATGTGAAGACATAACATACTCAGTTAGCAAACTGAGTAGATTTACAAGTAATCCTGGAAAGGATCACTGGAAGGCCATAGTAAGGGTACTCAGATATTTGAGATACAACTCAAGTTATGGACTGCACTATACAAGATATCCAACTGTGCTTGAAGGGTACAGTGATGCAAAATGGATATTTGATACTAAAGATTCTAAATCCACTAACATATTTATCTTTATTATTGGAGGAGCTGTAGTGTGTTTTGGAAATCTTCTAAACAAACGTGTATTGCTAAATCCACTATGGAATCTGAGTTTATAACTTTAGATAAAACTGGAGAAGAAGCAGAATGGCTTCTGAACTTTTTAGAAGATATTCCATGTTGGCCGAAACCTATGCCTGCAATTTGTATACATTGCGATAACCAATCTGCAATTGGTAGGGCACAGAGTAGTTTGTCTAACGGTAAATCTCGACATATTCGTCGAAGACACAATACCGTTAGATAATTGTTCTCAAATGGGATTATCTCTATTGATTATGTAAAATCAAAGAATAATACTGCAGATCCGCTAACAAAAAGTTTAACAAGAGAGCAAGTAAATATATCATCGAGAGGAATGGGTCTTAAGCCTATAAATTAAAGTTACATAATGGCAACCCAACCTAGCTAACTGGAGATCCAAGATCTAGGTTCAAAGGGACAACCGAGTTATGTTAACTTAGTGTGAGCACTAAAAGAGTTAAACACTCTAATCCATTCCTATGATGAATTAATGTTGCCTGCAAAGGAGTTAGGATAAGCTATGTTTTTAATGATTCTTATAGCTTGATAAAATCAAGTGGGGTATTGTAGGATACTCTTAATAAGCAATCACCTATTATGAGTAAGAAATGTGACCATTTCTATGAGAATTGATTAGGCTAAATTCTCTAGAGTACTCATAGAAACCAGGAAGTGTTCGGCGCCAAAATGAAGACAACCGTGAGAACCAAAGATGTTCGAAAGGGAATTGTGTGATACCTATTGTCTGGGTTTACATGAAAGGCTGAATAGTTCAAGACATCATGTTCACTAGTTAGCCGAGTAAATCCGATAGTTGTCACTATGGAAGGTTCAAAGCCAAAAGCTACCTATCATAATGCAATAACTCTTCAAAGTTATTCTCTCTCATATTCCGAGTCAGTTCGTCGTTTTAATCAGATAATTTCCATTTATGTGAAGGATTGTTGGATATCAATGATTAATTTAAGTGTATAGATATGAAATACGTATATCAAATACATAGATTGTCGTAAGTAGATACACAGTGTATAATTTATGTACACAATTGATATCATGTTTGAATGAGAAATTAATCTCAAAGGTACTCACTTGAAGAGGAAGAAGTCTGATCATTGCATATCTGTTCGGACCAATTTTATCTCAAAGGATTCTGTTTGTTTTCAACAATTGTGTTTGTCCGAACAGTTTTCAGATTTTCTATAAATACCCAAGAGCGATGCTTGTCAAAAATATATACTTAATTTTCTCTTCTGCTCTCGGTTTTCATAATGTCTTCTGAGAGAGACGCACACCATCTTTTTTTTTTGTTTCGAGTATGCTCTTGGCTGCAACGTTATCGAAGAGGTTTGGGAGACGAATTGCAATAGAATGTAAGCATCATAAGGACAGACAATAATCGTCTTAAGGCCAGAGGTCCAATCTTGACTCGATATTCTATTTTTTTTGTTCTACCGAAACTGTGAGTATATGTCTATTCGTATATTTGAATATTTAATATATACTGTTCTGTCAATTCAAATTTGTTCTTTATATGTTTGTAAATATGCAGTAATGAAGACACTAGGAATAACAACTACTTGGGCAGCAATGTAACGCTTGCTGCAAAAGAGGAGCTTGCTAAAATACAGAAAGAGATTGAAGCATTGACACATGACATTAGGGGTTAAGATCCAGTCCATTACTTTCCAATACACTCATCATTATCATTCACATGTTTATGACTCACTCATTAATTGTGAAAGTCATACTTGTGAATAGTGATTAAAATGTATTGGAAAGTAATGAACTGAAAAAACAATGGAGGGGAGATGAATGATGCTATAGATAGAAAGAGTAGGAAACTTCAAGGAATTAAGGGCAGAAAAACGCCTTAGGATTGAATTACGACGGAAGGATGGAGTTGATTAGATTTTCTGCTCTAAAACCTCTCTTGAAGGAGTTTGAAAATGGACACCCACCCTTCATTTCATTTGCTTGCAGTATAAGGATTCTGAAGGAGCTGTTGAAAACTTAAGTTCCTGCTGTTCATCTGGTTCCAGTTGAGTCGCTTGATGGGTCAAAACTTAAGAAAATGGTCTCTGTTGATGATTCTTTTGCTCTGAGCAGTGTTGGAGCTAAGTTAAATGCTGGTGAGTCTGACACTCATTCTATGTGGCCCTTCCCTTGGATCAGATAACTCCTGGGCTGGCATCTATTTTACAGAGAAATGGATTAAAACTGTTTCTAGCACTGGCTTTCCTGATGTTGCTTTAACTGAGGGGAATGCTTTGCCTCGGCAAAACATGAGGAAATGCAGAGGGAAAAACTTGCTCAATCTGAGCTTTGTGGTTTATGATACACGGAATTGACGGATCTTTGGAGACATGGTCTCGGAGTCTAACGTGCCAGTTTTAAGAAGTCTTATGAATATATGCTACAAGAATACATTGAATCTGTAGAACATTATAAAGAACGAAGGAACAAAGTAGCACACTTGAAGAAAAAGATAGTCCGTACAGAAGGCTTCAGAGAATATAAAAAGATCTTGGACCAGGCTAAGTTTACTGAGGAAAAGATAAAACGGTTGAAGGCTAGATCACTTGATCAAATTGAACCATCTGGTTGGAAACGAGTTTCTGCAAAGCAGCAATGTCATTCATGAAACAAAGGCATTAGACATCAATACACATGTAATATTATCTCTTGGTGAAACTGCAGCTGCAATACGAGGAGAAAATGATGGTACTTCGAAATAAAACCTAGCCAGGGATCAAGGTTCGGGCTTGGAAAAAGTAATGATTAATTACTTATATCAACCTTCCTCTACTGTCCTTAATGTCATTAGTTTATTGGATGAACAAAGAAACTCCTTTCTACAACTTCAAGAGAAACATGGGGTAGAGAGCCAGTTTTTTAGAATGGTCGAAGCCTGGGCTTCTGGGCTATCTTGGAGGGAAAAATGATGGATTGTGATGTGGATGAGGACGATTTAGCTCGCCTTTTACTACGAACAGTTGACCATTTTGGATCAGATTCCTAAATTGCTTGATATTGATCAGTTGCTGCAAAAAGATGCAAAAATTACTGCATCTGATGTCATGGACCGTCCGTCCACCCGTAAGTGAGCTCACTGGATGAAATTCCTTTGCAATAACCTACAAAGTATTAGGTATTTCTGTTTAACAGGTAATAATTTCTTGTGTATCTATTTATTTTCTTGATATGAAAAAATTTCTCAACTTGGAATTGGTTACATGCCTGCCTACATCAACAAAATTGTACGACTATCAACCCATGAAAGAGCACATCTTTTGTGTATGGAAGTCTGATTCACAAGTCAACTGTAAAGATAAAGCATTCCCTAAGATTTTTCCTATTTGGTTTGAAAAGAACAACTTTTTTCATATGTTCTCAAGTCTATGCTAGTCCTGTACGTTTTCCATATAGTAAGTTAAAAAAAGAAACAAAGTGTTAATTGTGGCCTTTTTTTTTAGCTGAGATATTGGTTTATCTTCATAATTATATCCAATATATGTCAAACACAAATATCGAATACAAATACTTTAAAAAATAAAATAAAAAATACGAATCAGCCAGACTTTGATCTTTGGTGATTTTAGCCAAAGTAAAAGTACCAGCTGGACTACCCACAGAATCAGCCAGACTTCTAGGTTCTTTTTATTATTATATGACATATTGCTGCGGCAAAACAAAAACACTTTACCCCATATTTTGTAAGTATAAAGCTGATATGCATGTCAATAACAATATAATAGTAAAACTTTGGCAGTGCAGTGCATGCTTCATCAAATGCCAATAAAAATTAAACTAAATATTTGCCAAAAGCAGAAGAGCCTAAGAAGATGTCAGTGGGAGCAAAAAGATGAGTAAAAGAAAGAAAAAAAAAACAATATGGATGAATGGATATTGAACATATATGTCAAGTATTACACCAGGATCAGGTATCAGATTACCTCTTTATGTACACGACTGTGGCTCAAATTACCACCAACAACTTACAAAGATATAACTACAAATCTTTTGAGCCCTCAATCTATTTCTTATTTGGTTGGTGAGATAGAAAAATATGATACTACATTGAACCATGATTTCAAAAAAGGTTTTTTCACTTGCTCTTGGCACTGTCAACCCTTTCATCCCCAGCGCCTGTGTATGTAATTCATGCATAACCCAACTGACAAAACAAAGAAATCTGAAGCAAAAATGTCAGAGGATGTTTCAATTTTATTTTAATTTTTACCTTGGATTTAACTCGTAGGAGAAATTACTATAGTTATGTTTCATTATTGTCCTTTAATTCCGAGCAAATGGATTCAGACGTACCATATCTACTTATGCCATTGAAGTATATGCCAGAAGCAATCTCTGATATCGCTGTTGCCTTTGTAGTCTAATTGAATCACCTTTTGAAACCGGTGCCCAGTTATGACATGGGTTGTTCTGATTCAAGGCCGGCTGTCGTCTCACTCGGAACAAAAAATCTTCCGTATCTAAAACATAAGAGACCTACCAGGTACAAATTCCACTCATTAACTTATCATATGTATCTATTGACAGGAAAATACAAGCGTTATGGAATCACTAAAAATTTCACCAATGCGAGATGGAATTTCTAATATGATATACCTTGGAAGAATTGCAAGCAATCTTGCACTCCAAGCCATTAACTACTTTAAGTCCTTCTGTCGCCCGGCATGTTGAAGAAAGCTCATCACCGCAAACACATTTACGTATATTCCTGTAAACAACACATTTATATATCATGATAACTCCATGGAGTAAACGTCAACAACTGTCTATTGTCAATATACCTCTTCAAGAAAATCCCAAGCTTCTCTTTTTCCTCAGGAACAACCAAGAGAAAGTCATTGTGCAAATATGCTGCAAAATTAGGGTCCATGGAAACAGCTGTCACTTCAGGCTTATCATGCCCATAATCCATAAGCTGGATGGAAAGACAAGTTGGTGTGGATGACTGCAAACATGAAATATAAGATGCAGAGTGCATGTGAGAGTTCTATATTATAGATCAAATAAACCATCAATCTAAGAAGAAAAAAAAAAAAAAGAAGAAAAGGTAAGACTTACACATTCAATACGATATATATTCTCATCATGAAGGAGAACACGAGCATTTTCATGATAAACAACATCAAATCTTCCAGATTTTCTTGATTTCTCATATGCAAATAGTTGAAGAAGCTTATTGTCCATTTCATCACTTGCAACGGCTTGAAGCTGAGGCAACCACCACAAAGATGAAAAATTTGAAGAACACATAGGGAAAGAAGGGAGAAACTTTGGAAAAGATATTAGCATTACCTGTTTGACAATTTTATATATCAGCTTATCCAACGTGAATAGAACGTATGACTGAGTTCCAATGATAGCTCGGCAGTCATCCTCAAATTTTGTATTATCAGAAGAGCCATCAAGTAAATTGTAAAGTGCACTCAAGAACCTGTATCATAAAAGAGTTTAAATGAAACATGTACTCACAACTTTTTAACACTGCCTGCACACAGAAGTTAAACTATATTACCTAGCATAGAGATCAGTAGGATTTGGATCACTTGAAGAAGCCCTCCATTTCCTGTCTGCAGATGATGAATTAATCTTTGCTGATTGTATTCTCTCGTACAATGTCTGTTGAAATTGTGTAAAGGGAAAAACCAAGTTGATGAACAAACTATACAAAAAATATCCATTAGGGTTAGTTAAATATTAGTACTTCAAATAAATGTAACTTACATGGTGAAGCCTAAAAAGCACATAAAATGAGTCATTTCCATAAAAAACCCATGAATCCTTCTCTTTCTCATGTAATGCTGAAGGGACATGCTTTGCAAGGGGCTTTACAGTTAGTAGAAAACGTTCCGAAAATGGTAACAATGTTCCATCTCCTTCCGCATCATGGGCATCAGCCATCCCTTCAGCCTCACCTTCACTCTCCGCTTTATTATCATGTTCGTCATGGTCTATATCTTCCTCTTGCTCCTCCCTCGATTCACCTTCACCAGAATCGCTTCCAGAAACCTCACCATTCTCAGAAGCATTCTCACTATCCTCTGATGTCCTCTGAGCACTTTCCTCGCCTTCGTCATCAGCATCATTCTCTCCCCCAGCCTCTCCACAGCACACTTCTTCCTCTCCATGTCTCTGGTACTGTCTGTTTGCTGCACCATCCTTCACCTTATGGGCAGTCTCCAGACCAGCTTCTCCATAATCGGCAAAATTGTCTTCCTCAAAATCCCCATTTGGGGATAATTCACCTTCTTCCCTTTCAACTTTAAGTTGTCCAACAGATTCTTCGTTATATCTGTGACTTTTAATGCCTTCTGTCATCATCCCATTTCCAGATAAGATTGGTCTAGAACAACCGCCACCCTGCAGAATATATAAATTTCAGCACCATTTGACAGTAAGATTATAACTGGCAAAATCCAAAACCTAAAATTTTCTTCCCACTAACTGTCTATGACTTAAGTCAAGCCGAACTGTCCAACCACAGAAAATATGCTGGCTTATGCTTTACTTTTATACACATCTTCTATAAACAGTAATAGATACTTTTAAAAGATACCATCACAAAGTCACATAGCAGACACTTCATAAGGAAATTCTAGCAGTCCATTAAAAACCAAAAAGAAAAAGCAGGAGATGAGTCATTACTTTAGGCATACAAAGTCTAAAATGATAAACATTAAAGATCAGTTAAATATCCAAATGGTCAACTGAAAATGCATTTTGCTTAGTTCCAGTGTCCGTATCAAGAAAAAGTATCAACCACTAGGGACATATTGTTGAGAACAATAGCAAAGCCAAGGAAATAACTTGTTCCTCATCTCAAGGATGTATTCAAACTGATAGCCAAATGAATTTTTCCAAACCTCTGATGAAGGTAAATTTTCGTTACTTGACTTTAATTCGAGTCCACCCTCAACAGCAGGGTTACCAGGTTTGGAAGGAGTAGCACTAAGACCTTGCAACAAAATATATGTTAGCATTCTGGTTAACATTTTAGGAAAAAGGAAAAATCAATGGAGTAACTAGCGTGACATCAAAATGAACTACTTTAGAGGCTTAAGCAAACCTGAAGTATTCTCTATGCTAGTTCTTCCATTGCTTTGCTCCACTCCGGCAAGAAGAGATGCATTTGAATTGACTAACCGTTCACTGGAACTAGCTTGTTTACTGAACCCTGATAGTTCATCACCGTTAGCTGGATTAACCTGCATTCTATCTTGCTGACGAGCATCACAGGAGGAATCATTCTTATGACCAACACCATCCATATCGGCAGAACCATCTTGTTTGATGCCATTATCCCCATTCAGCAACCAGGACCTACAAGAACTTGATTGCTCAAGTGGAATACTTTCATTTCCATTTCTGGAAGGATTTGAATGATTGGAATTCATGGCAACAACACCATCACCAGGGCTCCCTTCACTCGCACCAACACTAGCACTACCATTTTTGACATTGTTGTTATTATAAGCCTTCACAACATCTTCAGTGTCCTCTGCTCCCTGAGGACGAGAAGGAACACCAAGCATGGGTTCCAAGAAGGTAGTCCATATTTTCATTACTTTATCCAATTGTTCAGTTGTACACATTTCTCCACAGGAATATTTGATGAGCTGATAAAGATCTTCATGAATTTCAGGATCAGGGTATTCAAACTCCAAATTTGAAATAATAGATCGTCTGTTTCCAGCAGCAATAGCAAGGAGCACATCATCTTCTTTGCGCTTCTTCTCACTGATTTCTTTGATCTCAGCCAACAGAGCTGTGACAAATATGAAAAATGGACAATGAAAACAGATAAATTCAAGGAAGATAAATCTAATACAATTATTCAATTAAAAAAACAAGTTTTAGAATTAATCAAAGAAACAAATATACACAGCAATTTTCAATTAGTAAATTTCCAGTATAATAGTATTTTAAAAGTACTAAATTTGTCCTAAATAAGCCAAACAACTACCAAAAAACTTCAGAAAGAGATGCTGTACATGAGTTTCAAAAATAAAATCACTCAAATATGCAATGAAGTTACTCCCCAGAGCATGAAGACAAGAGGAAACATAAAGTCACTGATAAATTAAGTTTTCCAGACCAGCTTCGATTAATATGATAGTCCACGACTCTCTGTTGGTATAACTTCATGGTAAATTTCAAAGGATTATTTATAACAAATAAAAATCACATTGCATGCAAACATATGAAATATATAGTGCAATATAATCCTCCTAGACACCAATATATTCAACTATCAAGCTCTATATCCTTTTTTCTCATTAAAAGAAAAAAACTGAAGATACCTTTTGTGCTTAAGTTCTTAGAGTCCTGCTGCTTAAAATAGAAGCTACGGTGGTCAAGCGATTTATGATAATTCTTAGCATAAATTTCAGCCCAAACTTTATTAAAATCAGAACGACATCTAGCCCATTCTTCTTGTTTCTGCTTCAAGCGGGTTAAAATAACTGGCAAAGCAAGATGGGCATTCTTCCTTAAAACATCCATCACATCAAGTCCATGGTCACCATATAAACGTTCAATGCACCTAAGATTCAGAGCTGCAGTGACAATCATAAGAGAATAGCATTAGGAAAAGAAGGAAAGGGTGTGCTATACAATGCATATGCAGATATTTTATTCATTGTTAGTCAGCTTATAACCTGTGAAGTGCTCCTCGATGCGAATTGGACCATCTATTTTGATGGTATTATTGTTAATCTTTTCTAATAGTTCTTCTACTCGCTTGTTTGTTACATTCACAGACTCTAACAACATATCCAGTTCAAACCTGACAACATAAAATAAAGATATTAGTAATTCCCAAATAAATTATAAGTGAAAATATTAAAATATATTTTAAGCAATCAATAGTGCCATGAAGGGATGTAAAGTTGAGCAAGGCTCACACACACAATTAATTTCAAACAGTTAACAAAGGCATAAAGGGTCGTGAAGTTGAAGTTGTGTGCATGCACCCATGAGAGAGGAAAAACTCAACTACATGAAAGGTAAATTTACAACAAAAGCTTAAGTGATGCCATAAAACAAAAGCCAAAAACCCAAATAGAGCTAAAGTGAAATAAAAACACCCATGTATAATAAGGTAAAACACGGGCAAAATGCAATCAACAGCTAAGGGAAGGTTCAACCTGTCATCTTCACATCGAAATAGGCTTTCTTCATACTGGTTTTTGCGCATGTGTTTGAAAGAGTAGTCCTCACTCCCTGAAGTTACAGAAACCCAATGATCATTGAGAACTTCATAGCCTAGCTCTGTTCTCTGGCTTGCAGAAGGTATTGGATACTGCAAGGCATTAGACAAGTAAAGTAATTAATAACAGTATCAACATACCGTCCAGATTAAAATAACAAGGATGAGTATGAAGCAAAAACTGCATACATTCTTTGGAAGAAGTCGATAACTAGGAGAGCACCGTTCGCAATTAGAGAGGTCAAGTTCATTAATGGGTTTTCCCATGTATTTATCCTTGCTAGAAAATAAAGAAACCTTGTGACTTCCTGCATCTTTATTGCCAAAGGAACTTTTATCAAGTCTATCCCTTTCCCGGGTTTCACGGTCTCTATCTTTGACCCCATTATCCCTTTCACGATCTCGATCTCTATCCCTGTCCTCCATCTTAACTGATCTAGGTAACTGCCCTTCATTCCGCAAGTACTCTGCAAGCATAATAACTTGCTAAGAATATATTGAAACTCAACCAAAAGTAGAGGTCAGTTCAGTTCAACTATGATGCTTCATTAGTTTTGTCTAACATGAATCTACAATTGATGTTAAGACTGTAATAGTGATTACTCTGCTTTGTGTAAACTATGAGGAACTCTTAACTAAAGTTGATAAGAGGGGTAACAGATAGTTTTACTTACTTTCACTAACAAAATCAGCAAGCAAGCCCTCTGCATAATAGGATTTGATTAGTCAGCACTGACAATGCAGAATTTATATCAAAAAACTTAAAGCTTTTGTCTTGATGCTTACCATTCTTCTCACATAGCACCAAAAACTTATTGAAACCATCCATCACATCTGGGTATCTTCCAAGCAAATCATTAACCTAACAAGAAAAACTTTCCAAAAGTTACTAGTTTTATTTCAGTCATGTCCCTAACCAAGCAGTTTTCATATATATCACGAGGAATTTTATCAAACAACATTGATGCTAAATTATGATTTTTTGGGGCACAAATATTGAGATGTTGAAACTCTGCAAAGAGCTTAGGTCAATTCAAAAAATGCAGGAATACCTTGAGCTTTTTTAGTTGAAAAACATAATAAAACTTTTAAGTGTTCCAACTAAAATATGTAAAATACTACATGAATCCCTTATTCCCTCCAACAAACTAAAACATGTAAGCTAAACTACATGAATTCCTAATGTGAGCTGATGAAGAAATTAGTAAACAAACTAAAGAAGTCTGTTAACCATACCAAAGATTGCAATTCTGTGCGTGAGATTACTTCATTGCTATAGAGATGAAGGCACCTCAAAAATTCCTGATAATGATCAGGATTTCGTAACTTTTCCTTCACTTTATCGCAGAAAGCAAACTCCTGATTATACACACCTGATATGGAATGAACTAAGTCAAAGAAGTAGCATGACAAGGCAGATCAAGAGGCAATTAATAAAGATTTGAAAATTTTATAATAACCCAGTTTTTTACATGAAAATCACACAGATGAGAGTTGCCATAAAACAAAAACATCCATTCAGGAAAAGCATTGCTATTCACACAAATGATATATCCCTCATAATACTTCCAGGAACAGTAAGCAGATACAGAGGAACTTAAATGAAGAATAAATTTGTCAATGTGCATAGAAGACCCCAGAAGAGAAATATTAAATTACTATGAGGTTAAAATTATATTTTATAGGATAGAAATGTCTTACATGAAAGATAAGCACTTATTTATGTTTTATTTTAGTCAGCCATAGCTATGCCCATAATGTTTAACTGAGAAGCAGAAAACTCACTTTTCATAGCATTTTTATCATCATATGCAGGACTCTCCCCAACTTGCTGCAACTGTTCAACACCTGACGCTTCACCCCTACGAGCAGGTGTTCCGCTCCGTTTATGTGGAAACTGCATGTTGAAGTCTCTGCTGCCATCAATTTCAAAGTCTCGATCATCCTGTTCTCGGTCTCTCCTATCTCTGTCTTCTCTTTTGTCCCTTTCTTTTTCACCACGCCTCCTTTGCTCCTTTTCTGCTTTCATCATAACTCTATCATGATCTGGATCAGGGCGTTCCACACTAAGGTCACAGTCAGCAAGCAGAGCTGTAGTCCTATCTTTCTGCCAGATATTCTCATAAATCAAATGTTAGCTTGATTGTCGATATGTAATCAGAAGTGAGATAAGGATTAGGCTAAAAAAACCTTGTCAGCAGGCACAGCATGTATTCCAGGCATAGCAGAGCTCCTGTCTCGGGGTATAGTGTTTCTACCAGAGGAAGCATAATGATTAGAGGCTGTTGCCGAGGTATCAGGCAGAAAATGAGTGAACTCCAAAAGCAGATCTGGTTGGTCTTCGAAAAGAGCAGCAACCTATAAGGAAATATAGTTTCTAATCATCAAAATCCAACAACCTAGGCAGTATATAAATCCATGCAAAGAGGGAAAACAGAGAAAATAAGGAAAATATTAACTAACATACCTCCTGGTAGACCTCAGTAATAGACTTGTTTTCTTTTCGATACATGTTCAAAATGTCTAAAAATGACTTATAGACATGGTCATCACCTTGAAACCTTGTCTGCAAAAATCCAATAATGAGATCACAAGTGTTGCAGGCAAAAAACCTATCTCATAAAATTCAGCAATGGCACAAAATTTCTACCTTAATCTTGTTCACAAAATTAATAGCTTCTTCAAACTCCACTGGCTTCTTTTGGGGAGGTTGTTCATCCTCTAATGGGAGGGTGATCTCATATCCTTTAGGCAAAAAGGTATTGAAACCCAAAATTAGGTCTCGATACCCTTTAAATAAATCCTTCACCCTTGCTATGACACCCGCAGTATCAATTCTACATTCAACATACCATTACCACAAGTCACAAATTGCTTCGCACAAACATTACCAAAGGATAAAGGGCAAAACTTAAAATAAAAAAACCATAATGATCAAACCTTTGAGCCTTGAAGTCTTTCATTACTTCAAGAAAGTCATCATATTTCTCCCTTTTTTCTTGAAATATATCTTTAACTGCCTTGAGATACGCCAATGCATCATTTGTCGTCAGTTTCTGGGTAACTCCTGTCCCTCCCGCCATCTGCAGTTGCCCAGAGCTTCATCATCCAAAAACATAACACATCGTGAGATTAAAGAACATTTCCAATAAATCATTACGTATTTTTTCCGCATGAAATTTGAAAAAATATATATCATTATCACCTTAAAAAGTAGATCAACAGCTAGGGTCATTTAAACTTTTTTCACACACAATTAAAACCTTATCTTAAAACTATACAGACTCTTCACAGAAGAAAAACTTCCCATCCAGTAAAGAAAGAATATTTACTATTTTTGCTATCTCCAAACCTCGTTAGAGAAAATGAAATATTTCCAACCAGAATTTTTAGAAAACTAGACCTAAACCAAAAAAAAAAAAAGATCTTTTCATCAAAGGTCAAAGATAATTCACAAATATAAAAGAGGTCGAACTTATATAAACTAAAATTAAACAAGCAAAAGCACTAATCAAATCCACTAAACTAAACAAGAGAAAGAAAATCAGCGACAGTAATTGACCTGCAATAGTTACAAACTTAATCTCATTGTTAACTTTCATAACGAAAACGCGAAATTAAAAAAATCAGAAGATAAAGTTTTATTTTACCCTTCTCCTCGAGAAGAAACCACCGGTCTTTTAAGCTGAGAGCCGCCGATGTAAACCTCATCTCTAGACCGCTTCATCTCTTTTTCTTTTTCCAAACAGAACAGAAACCTTTGTTCTCTTTTTTTTTTTTTTCTTTCTTTATTTTCACCAACAAATCATGCTTTGAACTTTGATTTATCTCCAAAAAGAAATTCCTACAATGAACAAAAACACAGTCGTTTAAACCAAACAAACCAACATAAAGCAGATCTCAAAACCAAACAAAAAATCACCAAACGAAGAATTTTTTTTTCTTCTTTTATCTCCTCACCTCTCCAACAGATCACCAGCAAAACGAATTTTTCAAGTAAATTCACATTACTTGCAGATAAAGGCACGCTAATGGAAATAATTTCCGAAACAGAAAAACGAAAAATTACCTTCGTTTTTCAAAAAAACTGGCTAAATTGTACAGATTAAAAGAAAAAAAAAAAATCAGTGTTCTTAAGCAAACTATTTTTCGAGAAAGGAAAAAAAAAAAAAGAGAAGTTTATTTTTCAGATGTATAGATTTTAGAGTTTTGAAGGATTCTCGTGATTGTAGCAAAAACGTTTAAGAGAGGGGATTTTACGATAATTAAAAACTTATTGTTTATTTTTATTTTTTTGGCTTTGAAGAGAAACAGAGAAGAAACAATGTTGTTCGTTGATGTTAATTTTTAAAGAGAGGAAAGGAGCTCAAGAATTGTAATATATATAGGGGGGAGAGGGATATAAAATGCTAGTAAGAAGAGAAGAAAGGAGGTGCGAGGATAGTAAATTAGACGGCCGCTAGCCGGTTGCTTTTGCTTGAATTTACCGGGTATAGGCGGTTAGTGTTAGAACGGTATTATATATTAATTAATAATAAAAGGAAAATTAGGGTATGATTAGGGATTTTTGAGAGTCAAGACCATCAATCAACTATTATGAAAATTGAATCCATAGGACTCCTAATTTTATTTTTTTTTTAAGATGGGTTTTTATTAAGAATAGGGAGCGTTAGTTAGGAATTCTCTCGGCTCACGATTGCCGGACTTTCTTGGGCAAAGGATTTTCTCGCTCTCTAATCATCAAATTCATCGGTTTCACTCCATCATTCTTGAATTTACCAGGGGGTTATTGTGATTCAGAAGAGATACTTCTTCGTTTGGTGTCTGATCGGGCTTTCAGTGACCTAATTCCTCTCTTGAGGCATGAAAGCTCAAAAGGGGATCGATGAAGGCAGGACACGGGAACAGATACGATCCACATGGAATTCCCAATTCACGGAGGATTCAATAATTGGGATGGATCGAACTCAGCCTAGCGATGCGAAAGGGGGAGAAAAGTCAGATCTGCACGAACAAAAGCTTGATTGGAAGAAGCTATTCACCTGTTCTACTGATCAGTCGTTGTCCTTCTTCCCTCCTCAATCTGATAAGGGCAAAGTGCTGGTTGAGCCGCCAAAGGAAGTTTTTGAGGAAGGGATTCAGCTATGGCATAACGTGCTGGTTGCTCAATTCATAGGACGTCTGCCAAACTTCAGCCAATTTCAGAGGCTCGTGAATCTGCTTTGGGGCAAGGAAGGCACAATTGAGGTAAAACCTGCTGGAACAAATCTTTTCATATTGAAATTTACATCTGAGCAGGATAAGGATAGAGTGTTGGAACAAAGGCCATGGCATATTCAGAATAAGCCAGTTATTGTGAGGAAATGGGAATCGGGTCTAAAATCTCTAGAGTTTAAGATGAATAAACTCCCAATTTGGACCCAGCTGAGTAATGTTCCTCTGGAACTCTTCACCAAAAATGGCTTAAGCTACGTGGCTAGTGCCATTGGAACTCCATTGTACATGGACAGAGTTACATCCAATCAAGAACGATTAGCTTATGCTAAAATCTGTGTGGAGATGGAGGCTACTGCGATTATCCCCGGATTTATTGAGGTCAAGCTCCATGATGGTTCTATAGGTACAATATCAGTTGATGTACCTTGGCTGCCACCAGGTTGTCAGCACTGCAGAGTGTTTGGGCACTCTGATAGAACTTGCCAAGCAAAGCCTGTGGCCACCACGGTCAAGGTATGGCAACCGAAACAGAGACAGGAGGGGGAAGTTAATAGTAAGATTGAGACAAGCAAGCAGGCCAACCCTGTAGAGGTGGGAAGCAAAGCTGAAGTACAGGCCAGTAAGAAGATTGAGACAAGCAAGCAGGCCAACCCTGTAGAGGTGGGAAGCAAAGCTGAAGTACAGGCTATCCAGAATAAAGGGAAGGCTATTTTCATCAATAGGTTTGCTATACTCGACTTAGTGGGGGATTTGGAGAGTAGTAGAGATTTAGAGTTATCTGAATACAGCAATGAAGGTGATATTATTCATAGATCACCTAGGAAGGCAAGAGCTGCTGCAGCAGGAGTGGCTGATCTAATGAAGCAGCTGAAAAGCAAGAAGAAAGGGCTGGTTGATAAAGACAGATCAAAGCAGAATAAAGGGCAACAAGCACCCTTTGGAGGTTCGTCTTTCTCCCCCTCCCTATGAATATTCTGGTTTGGAATGTCAGAGGGCTAAATGCTCCTCTGAAACAGAGGGAAGTTGTAGGTAGGATAAGGAAGTTAAAAATAGTCTACTGTTGTCTAGTTGAAACTAGAGTAAAAGAAAATAATATTCAGCAAATAATAAACAACCATTTTACTGGTTGGACTATAGTTCATAACTATTCATCTACATATAATGGAAGAATCTGGATGTTATGGAAGGCACTATTGAAGGTGGAAGTTGTGGTTGCCACGGATCAAAGCATCACTTGCTCCATACTACTAGATTCACAGAAAGTTTATCTGACTGCCATCTATGGAAGCAACAGTGGAATGGACAGAAGAAGATTATGGGAGCACCTCATCTCCCTTAAAGATTCCTTTGAGGGCTTTCCATGGCTACTGGCAGGGGACTTCAATGTTGTGGCCCATCCATCTGAAAGCTCTGACTTTAATGGAACCCAAGTGGCAGCTGGTGATGTAAGAGAATTCCGAGAGTGGATACAGGAGACTGCTGTCTTTGACCACCCTTATGCAGGACCTCTCTTCACTTGGAGTAACCACAGAATTTCAAGGAAGCTGGATAGAGTGCTTATTTCACATGAATGGCTTGCGCATTTCACCAACTCCACTGTTGAGTTTTTGGCTCCTGAGGTCTCGGATCACTGCCCAGTTGTGGTACGAGTTAATGCACCATGTCAATCCCCTCCGAAACCATTCAAGTTCTTTAACTTCTGGACAAGGAACCAGGGATTCATGAAGCTAGTTACTGAGTCCTGGCAAGGGTCAGCATCTGGAACTCCTATGCAAAAAGTCCTCATCAAGCTTAAAAGACTGAAGCTTGCCCTGAAACAGTTCAACCATTCCCAGTATGGAGACTTATCAGGCATGGTGAAAGCTAAAAGAGAGGAGGTAGGGAGAGTTCAACTGGCAGCTCTGGCAAACCCAAATGATGGAGGGACACGTGAAGCTGAAAGGGAACTTACAAAGGAGCTACAAGAAATGCTTAAAAATGAAGAGAGCCTGCTGAAGCAAAAATCCAGAGTCAGATGACTACAAGAAGGGGACCAGAATAGTGCTTATTTTCATAAGATAGTGACATCAAAACAGAGGCAAAACTCTATAAAGATGTTGGTGGATGCAGATGGGAATAGGCTTGAGACCTTTGAGGCTATTTCAAAAGAGGCCACTGAGTTCTTTAAGAAATTATTAGGAATGAAGGACCCAAATGTTGAAGGATGCCCCCAGGCGTTGCTAGCTGCTATTCTCCAAATTTCCATCTCAGAGGAAAGTAGAGAAATGATGGCACAACCTGCTACTAAGGAGGAGATAAGGTCTGCAATGTTCTCACAAGTAGATGATAAAGCACCAGGACCTGATGGGTATACTGCCCACTTTTTTAAGGTGGCATGGAGTATCGTGGGAGAGGAAGTCACAGAAGCCATCCTCCACTTCTTTCACACTGGAGACATGTTCTCTGCCTTCAATTCCACAATTGTGGAATTGGTTCCAAAAGGACAAGCACCAACAAGCATAACTGACTACAGGCCTATCTCGTGTTGCACAGTGATTTATAAATGCATCACTAGAGTTTTGGCTAGTAGACTCCAGCTGATTCTTCCTCCTGTATCAGCAAAAGTCAGAGTGCGTTTATAAAAGGAAGGAGCATTACGGATAATATCCTAATGGCACAGGAGATGGTCAGAGGATATGGTAAATCCACCTTGTCCCCCAGATGTGCCATCAAAGTGGACCTAAAGAAAGCTTTTGATTCTTTAGACTGGAACTTTCTTCTTACTGTACTGTCAGTAATGGGGCTGCCAGAGAGATTTGTGGGCTGGACCAAGAGCTGCATAACTAATCCTTGGTTCTCTATTGCCATTAATGGAGGGCTGGTAGGTTATTTTAAAGGAGAAAGGGGAGTTAGACAGGGGGATCCATTGTCACCCTACCTATTTGTGATCAGTATGAATGTCCTATCCAGACTCCTAGAGCTTGCAGCAGATCATGGGGTATTCTCCTATCATCCAAAGTGTAAAAAGGTGAAACTTACACATTTATGCTTTGCTGATGATCTCCTCATCTTCACTAAAGGCAACCTAGATTCAGTACAAGGTGTCCAAAGGGTACTTCAACTCTTCTATACTTATTCTGGTCTCCAATTAAATTGTGCAAAAAGTGAACTTTACTGCACTGGGATTTTGAGAAAGAGAACTGGAAGCAATTCTGGCAGCCTCTGGATTTAAACAGGGGTCACTTCTAGTACGATACTTAGGAGTTCCTTTGGTCATGAGGAGACTCACCATTCGAGACTGCACTCCTTTGGTTGAACGCATAACAGCAAGGATCACTTGTTGGACTGCAAGACACCTCTCCTATGCTGGCAGACTACAGTTGATCCAATCTGTCCTCTTCAACCTACACAATTACTGGTGTAGGACCTTCATACTTCCGCAGCAGGTGATTAAAAAAGTGAACCAGCTTTGTTCCAGCTTCTTTTGGAAAGGGCAGGCTGGCTCAGCTCAGGGGGGTAGAGTAAGCTGGAGTGTTATATGTACGCCTAAGTCTGAAGGAGGACTAGGACTGAAGGACCTCATTTCCTGGAATCGAGCTTGCATCCTTAGACATCTATGGACACTGTTCACACAAGCTGGATCCTTGTGGATAGCATGGATTCAAGCTTATATCCTGAAGGGAAGAAGCATCTGGGATGTCCCCATTGTGAAAAACAGCAGTTGGGGCATGAGAAGACTGCTCAAATTAAGGGGCATTGCCACTGGGTTCCTACAGCAAACAGAAGAAGGTCTTAGCTGGAAAACTAAAGGGAATACTTATTCTGCAGCTGAAGTCTGGGAAAGTTTGAGGCCAAAACAAAGAAAAGTCCATTGGCATAGACTGGTCTGGTGCAGGTTTCATATACCGAAGCATGCAGTGATTGCTTGGATGACCATACTAAACAGGTTACCTACCAATGAGAGACTAATTGGGTGGGGATTTTTTTTTGAATTTTAATAAAAAGTTTTTTTTGTCTTTTTTTTTTGTTATTTTTTATAGATATTTTTGACTTGTCAAAAAAAAAAAAAAAGGGACTCAAGAGGCATTTAAAGTTAATAAATATATTATTATTAATAAATATATATTTCAAAAAAAAATATTTTATTTTCTTAGATCGATTTAGGATCTATATTTGACCCGCTTAAAAAAAAAAATTTAAAAATTATTTTACTTTTAAATGATGTATTTAAAGTGGTTAGTTCGCACGTTAACTTACGAATCGATTTAAAATCCATACTCAATCCGTTCGAAAAAAAAAGTTAAAAAATAAATTTATTTTATTAATTATTTTAATTTTAAATGATAAATTTAGAGTGGCTGATCTGCACGTTGACTCGCGGGTTGATTTAGGATCTATACCCGATCCACTTAGAGAAAAAGTTTTAAAATATATTTTATTAATTATTTTTATTTTAAATGATGCTTTTAAAGAGATTGGTCCGCAAGCTGATTCGGTGGTTGATTTAGAATCTGTACCCAACCGGTTAGAAGAAAAAGTTTTTAAAAAAAATTATTAATTATTTTTATTTAAATTTTAAATTATGTATTTAAAGGCGTAGGTCTGTGCACTGAGTCGCTGATCGATTTAGGATTCGTACCCGATCCGTTCGGAAAAAAAAAAGTAAAAAAAAAAAGAAGGAAGAAAACGAACTTGCTACTAACCTTTGTAAGAAAATCGATCCTACGAGAGAATAAAATATAACTCACAATTTTATTTTTTTATTTTTACCTCCTATAAATAAAAATACACAGTATACAATAATTTAAATATTTTAAAATATATATATATAAATAATATTTTAAAATACATTTATAATAAACAATTATTATAAATTTAATTTTCATAATTAACAAAATATAACTATTAAGATTATTATAATTTTACAATAAAAAAATTAAAAAAATTATTATTATTCAAAAAAATATAATTTAAAATTAATTTATTATTATTAATTAATTAAAAATTTATATAAAAAAATTAAAATTACTCCGGCGAAAGAGGGGTCTTTTTCTGGTTATGTTAATTTGTAGATCTAATAATTTCAAGTATGATGTGAAAATATGATAGAAATATAATATGTTTAATAAATATGACATAATACGTTTAAATATAATAAATATAATTATTTATATTATATTTATACATGATTTATATGAAAACAATATAAAATATAATACCTATACATAAATTATAAAATCTATTAAATGGCAGTGGGAGTATAATGGCAACTTCAATAATTGGTTAAAGATTGAAAGGTGAAAATGAGAAGAAAAAAAATAAAGAAGGTAAATTAAATGTAATTGAATTGAAAAATGGAAATTCAGTCACAGCGTTTGTTTTTTTTTTTTTTTTTTATTTCTGTTGTAAGTGTTGCTTTTGGGTGAATCTAGGGTTAGGGGAAAATGGAAATGGGTTCAATTTTCAGACTTTTTGCCTTTTATTTTAAAGAAAACAATTTTTTTTATCATTGCAATTTTGCAGCTTTGAGTTTGATTTTGATATATGAAGAACGAGACTGTGAATGTGAATAGTTGTTGTTTTTAAATTGGAGTGTTTTTGTTTTTTTCTTTGGATGATGATAACAATTAGGCTTAAAAAAATAAGGGATAAGAGTTAAATTGCTTAATATATAATAAAAAAACTAAGTTATTTGATTGTTTATGTTAATACCACTTGCATAATTAAATCAGTTTATAGAGGTTTGAAAACTTTTTATTTCATTACTTTAAAGTCGGTTCAAGTTGGACTCATTTTACTATTAAAAAAATATTAAAAAGTATTTTTATTTATATATATTTATAAAATTTTTTTAAATAAAAACATTTATTTAATGAATAAATGCACAAGGTAAGGTATAAAGCGCAGTTTAATCTTTTTGACAAATATATATATATTGTTTATTTTATCTGGAAATGATGCTGTTGTTGGATTTGATATTGGATGTGCAAGTGGGAACTGGAAGTAATGGGCTGGTCCAAGCCTGACTCAGTCGCTCAACAAAAAGAAAAAAAAGCCTATTAGCAATACAGAAAGTGAGGGCCAACCCCAAGTATTATCATGGTTGCATAGTAGAGCTAGAGTCCCAAGGTTGTACGGCGCAGAAAGTAGTGCTAAAACTGCCAGTTAGAACATTGGTGGCCCAAGATAACCTGGCCTTGTTGGATGTTTCACCTGTTTGAGTTTTTTGACCTTTTTTTGGTCGTTGTTATAGTGACTAGTGAGTTTGGTTATTGTTTGAATGACATGCATATATATATATAGGTACAACGTTGACATGCATATTATTAATTGATCATCTGATTCATTTGTCATCCAAAATCAATCAGAAAGAGGTCTTGGTCTTTCAGTTTATAAGGCAGCTAGCATGATACAGAAGCTCAAAGGAAAACCCCTGATCTCATCAATCATACTATTATGTATTGCTTGGAGTGCCTATATTGACCAGATTTGGAAAAAGATGAACAAGCAATTCACAAGAGTCTCTTGGGTTTTCACCAACCCTCTTAACTTGCAGAAACAGACAACTATGAAAAGTGGAATTGCAAGGTTCACAATATCAAGAATCAAACCACCCCCCTCCCAAAACAACGACTCCCCTTTGTTAATTAATAACGTTAATCGCCAACATTGAATTCACTCTCCAGTCTCCACTATCAGTTTATTTAAACATTGTTCACAAGCCAAAGTCATCCCAAACAGTATTGCCCAAACTTTTAGCATGAAAGGGAAAGGGAAAGGAAACCAATTCTAGCTTGGTCATAGCACTTATCACCACCTCACCGACGTTCGCATTTGGAATCAGCATGGCAAATCCAGCTACCACACTCCTCTCATCTATATTCAATTTGAAAACCTTCACCCAATGCTATTCTATTTGCCTTTCATTAACCGATTCAATTGTCGACCCAAACTCATGCGCCAAGTATTTGGTAAACCTCATCAAGAATCATGATAACATCCATTTCGATCGGTTGTCCCACAATAACCAGAGTGAATTAAAAAGGCACTCCAAAATCCAAATCATCTTCCTGCTTCGCTTTTATCAACAAGTTGTCTCAAAAATTAACAAAACAAGACCAAGAGACCAATCCAGAACTCATCCAAGTACAAATTGCACCCCAACCAAACTGATCCACTGAACCCGCACTCAGAAAACACATGCTACATGGTTTCAACTTTCAATAGATAGACCACAAACACAAGAAACATTTTCTAATTGAAGACCCTGTTGTTTTAAAATTACTAGATATTCCACACCCAATGTCGGTGAAAAATTTAAAAAAAAATAGCGAGTTTTATTTAAATAAAAAAATTATTTGATGATGTCATATGAGTTTTTTAAAGTAAAAAAATTATCTGATGAGATCATGTGAAGTAGTTTAAAAAAAAAAAAATTATATAAACATCTTTAATTTTGTTTTATATCATATATTCAATTTTATTTTTTAGTAATTTTTTCGACTGAATTGATGTTAGTGACATCAACTCAATTATTTTTTTTTTAATAATAGTATAGATAGATAGATGGAAGAATTGTCCAAATAAGATCTCCACATGAAGTTATTTAATCTTAGGCAAAACTCTAACGGACCAAACCGGCTCTCCATTTCAATCCTTCCTCCACCACGCTTCTCTCAAGCAAACGTCTCCAAACAAAAGACGGATTTGAGCCCAACTTCGAAAAATGAACATACAGAAAAGTATCTAGCATTTAAAACCTTGTGACATAAAGGTCCCCTCATTTTGCACCAAAGATTAAAAGTTTCAAAATCCCTAAATCCCAATCTGGATCCAATTTAGAGACACACGAAAAGTCCCGACAAAACCAATGAATATGTTTCCTCGTGCTCCTTCCGTCCCACCAGAACTTTACAATTATCATATTAAGCTCTATGCACAAAATCTTTAGGAAATTTAATAAAACAACTCATAGCAAAGAAGGGATAGCTTGTGCGATAAACTGCTTTACCTGCAGATGATAAGAGTTTCCCCCTCCACCCTTGCAACCTCGGCTTGGCCATAATCACTTCTTGATTAACTGAAATTGCTAATTCCCTCTTTTTGTTATTGATAACTGTAGATCGTGTTCATAATTAACTCAATTTCGTTATAAGATTTTTATGTATTCGGCACTCGAAATCATGGTCAATTTTACTTCGCCACGTTTAAGGTTCAATTTTTGGTTTCGAGGTCTAGTTTGTTAACGGAGCTTTAGAACGAACAAATTTTTTATATCCCTTTTCAATGCTTCTTTTCATATCTTTTTAATAAATTTTTAACATATATTTATAAATAAATAATTAATTAAATACAAATAAAATTATAATAAAAAAGTCAAAGGGAAATAAGGGGCTTGTATCAAATGCATCTTTTATTTTATTTTATTTTCTTTATTTAAGCTTTACAGTAAAATTCAACAAAAATTAGAAAAAGCAGAAAGATTCCAAAAGCTAAATAATTTAGAAAATTCCAAATAAATAAATAAAGTTCAAGAAATCCTGGAAAATGAGAAAAATCAGAAAAGGGGAAAATCAAAAGAATTACAAAACTCAGAATTTGGAAAATAAAGGAAAGGAAATCAGAAAAAATTGGGAATCAAAATCGGGAAATCAGTGAAATCAAAATCAGAGGAAAAAAAGGGGGCAATCGGATCTGCCACGATCCTACCAATTTATGAAAACCTTAAAACTTTAGCAAAAAATCCTTATAAATCAGCAGCCATTCACCACAATTCGGAATCCACCCCAAAACACAATCATTCACACACAATTGAGCAACAGAGAGAATCATGCACAAACACAAAAAAACTCAGCAGCAAAAAGAAGGAGTTTTAGAGTGTCGGATTGAGTTGTTTTGGGGTTATTTTGGTGTTTAGTTCGTTTAATCAAGGGAAAAGGTGAGAGTAACGGATTTTCGGAAGTTTTGGATTTTCTAGATGTCGTTAGGCGGCGCAACAGATGGCAGTGAGTTAGGTGGTTTGGAGAAGTTTTGGATTTTCTAGTTCCTTAGAACTAGGTTTTCTTGAAGGATTTTTGGGGATTTCGGGCCATGAAAAGTTAAGGCATAAAAAGAGGAGAAAATAGTGTATTTTTAGGTGGTTTGGACGGTGGCAGAAGGCAAACCTGGTAGTGGAAGGTCTCGGACTTTGGGCTTAGATTTACGTTAGCTGGTGGCGATTTTGGGAGATCTAATCCGGTGAAAGGAGAGATGGGTTTGCAAGGAGCTGGAAAAAGGGTTCTTTTTGGGTTTTGGCACAGGAGAGATGGGTTTGCAAGGAGCTGGAAAAAGGGTTCTTTTTGGGTTTTGGCACCGAAAAACGGCGATGATCGGCGGGAATCGGCGGTGAACGCCAAAAACTGGGTAGAGGGAAGTAAAAAAGGGTTAAAGCATCTGGAAACTCTTGTATTATAATTCAAAGTATATTTTAATTAATTTATTATAGAAATATGTTTAAATGCGATCATCTAAAATTGATAGAATAAATAATTTGAAAAAAATTTAAAATTTTTTAAAGTGAAATTTAAAAATTAACCGAATAATATATTTTTACGGATAAATTTTTTTTTACTGTTTACATATTCATATCAATATTTAAATAACTTTTTATTAATACTATTATAAATTTTATTCATTTGCACAAATTTCAAATATATAAAAATTAAATTATTTATTTTTATAATATATTTTTTATTACCGTACAAATATTATTTAAAGATTTTAATCAAGTTTAGAGAGAAGGTAGAGGATAAGAAGCTTAGAGAGAGAAGTAGAGAAGAAAATGAAAGGAAGTAGTTAAATTTTGGATTTTGTACTTCCATCAATACACTGCCGTTCGGGATGAAGAAAAGAAGCTGTTGACCTGGGATAGCTTGTGAACAGACTTGGACCAAGCCTGTTCCAGACCTGATTTGGACCAGGCTTACTCCAGACAGATCAGATTTTATTTTCTTAATTGGGTTTAGCCCAATTGTTTTGTATATCTTTTAGTTTCTTTTCTTTGCCAATATTTTTGAAAGAAAAGTGCAGGCATACTCTCGAACTTAATTTGTTTTGTAATGAGACCAAAAACTACTATTTTAAGCAATTTTATTCATGCTTAGGATTTATTTAAAAGGAATAAATTCAATCAAATGACCAGTTACTCCTAAATAAGTAAAAAAAAATTGGTGATGATTCATTTTGAGTTCTCAAACTCGTACGTCATGACACCAACCATAATAGACAATCCAAAATACCAGTCTTTCTCCAATGTTCTCGCATCATCAAATCCTTCACAGATAAAGACATATTAGCACTGAACAAAATTGCAGACTTGTCAACATTGGCTTGGTGGCCAAAGCTCCTCATATTTTCGCAATGTATCAAGAATTGCATCGCACGCCTGTATTAGTATCGAAGAAAAGAATACAGATGAGAGATTCTTGGAGCTTAATTGTTTAGAGATAGACATCCCTCACATAGCACCTACCAAATATGATAACTCCCACCAACTCTCTTATTCTTCATAGAGTGAACAATCTAATCTCATAAGCAATAATAGCATTGTCAAAAATCATTCTTCTCGATACAAAAGTGCTTTAATTGCTCTAACACTACTAGGTAACGCAATCTTCAACTGATTAGCCGGTCTTCGAAATGATGTTACAAAAACTAATAGGCCCAAATTCATTAACCATGGTGGGTGGGTGATTTAATCTTCGGAATAAGTAATATATATATATATTAGTCCTAGGAAAAACCCCAGCCAGCCTCACCCTGATTAAAGGCTTCATATGGATGCTGGATTGCATCCGTTCGGTGCGGTTGGGGCATTTTTTTGCTCCAACCGCACCGAGATTGGTGTTTGGATAATAGGGATTAGCAAAATAACTTTTATGATTATTTTTTATTTTATATAATAATTTAATAAATATATAAAATTTATTATTATAAAATTATAGGAATTAATTGAAAATGAATAATAAAAAATAAATACAAAAATAATATTTGATATATTTTTGTAATTTTTATTAATAAAATTATTATTTGACATAAATATAATTTAATTATTTATTAATTTTATAAATATCAAATAAATTAAAAATTTTATTATATATACATATTTTAATTTAATATCCTTAATGGTGATTTTATCTTCTTACTACAATTAATCTAACCGTCACCGCTACTTTTGAATTCAAATATATATCCAATTATTAATTTTAATCTCACTCCTACAATAACTAATCTTATATCCAATATTATTTAAAAAAAATAAGGTTTATCTTAGTAACATCAGGATCTATCAAACACCAAAATATTTCTGGTAATTATACCATCTGAACCTGGAGATTTATACGGATGCATCTGAAACAGTGCTTCCCTATCATGTCAGAGCTGACCCGTGAACCAATCAGATCAAAAATTTGCTCCATAACAACCGATCGAGTGTCTTGAAGTGAAAATATGATTAAAATAACTTAATATCACTTCTTCAATCATTAGCTCTTCCATCTAACCATTTTCCACTCTTATCTTTTATTTTATTTTTTTGCTAAGTCATATTTTTATTAGAAATCAAAACAGAATCGTCAGTGAGATACCAAAATCGACATATCAGAAACAATTTAAAAAACACCTATCACAAATTAAATTGGAATATTCCACCTAAAAAAGAACTGTCAAGATACCCAAAAAAAAAAAATGCAACTGTAAACAAATAATGACCGCAAACACCAACATCGATCTGATAATAAACAGAAATCACCACCATGTCATGAAAAATTCTTCTCTGACCACACCCGCCTTTGCCAAGGCATCTGTCATATTATTCGCTTATCAAAAGATGATTAAAACTGATTGCATCATTTGATCGTTCAATTCGTATTGAATCGAATCCGGATAAAATATTTTTGATCCGGATCGGTCCGTAAATAGTATTTTTTTATTATAATAATATTTTTTTATTTAATTTTAATTATAAAAATATTAAAAAATTATTTTTTAATATAATGAACAATAAATTCAGGTCTACCGAACTGGCCTGGCCCGACCTAGCGCTGGGCTTGGGCAAAGAATATGAAAAAATCGGGCCGCGGCCCGACCCGGCCCGACCCATGAGCAGGTCTACTCATAACCTACATAAATAGAATTATTATTTTTTAGACTTGACAATTTGTTTACTCGTATTGTGTTCATATTATTATTTTTTTGTGTCATAATCATATTTAAGGTGTTATATATTTATAAATTTTTTGACATATTAATAATTCATATTACATAAATTTTGATATATTTACGCATTGATATCGTGTTTGTATTATATTTTAATTATTTTTCTCGTCTGGTATTCGAAATTACCAAATTTATTATTTCTACGACGAGTTGCCACTATATATATGAAAATATGTAAGTATTCCTATCCCCTCCTTTAGCCAAAGAGCTTTAGATCTCTGTCACCACATCAACTCCTCCAATTAGTTTAATTAACTCATTCTTACATCCACAAATAGCTTTCCCAGCTCCTCTTTCTTCTTGTTAAATCGGTTTCTTTACATCATCGAAAAACCTCTTTACCCCAACCTTGTACCCTATATATATCCAACACATTCCCATTCAAACCAAGCTGCCATTTGTCTGCAACCACTTGCTGATCACAATCATCCCTCCTCGTCCACATACTCTCAAATCTCCTCCTACCGGTTGTTTCCATTTGATCACCAACATGAAATTAAATGAGCAAATAATTAATGTCATAACCTAAAAAATAACGAGTCTCATCGCAAGACTTTATTATTCGTTAAGCGTGACATTAAAAAATCGAGGAAAAGTCGACTTAATTCCTCTAGAAAATGAAGGTTTTGAAAATGACCTTAAAAAAGGACATGGAGTCGCCACCAATCTTTTTTAGCTAGGTGTGATCGGTCACCTATTAAAACTGGTTTTATAAAAATATTTTTAAAATTAATTAAAACATTTTTAAAACCAATTTCAAGTCTGCGTTTTAAACCAGAGAAATCAAAGAAACGGGTTCGGGACTCGGTTACGTGCGGGGAAGGATTAGCACCCCCCACAACGCCCGTATAAAACGGTACCTTATTAATCGTATGTTATCTCACATCTCGGTAAAAAGTTGGTTTTAAATTTAGTATTTCAAGTTAATTCCCAATTTAAAGAAAAATAATTCCATTTTTAATTGAAAATGATTCGGAATTTATAAATTCAAAATTTTTCTATATTCCCCAACAAACGTGGCAAAATATAGAAATTTTTATTAGTTTTGGAAAACTTTCCGAATCATTCTCTTTTTTGAAAGAAAGATATTCCTTTATTAATGATAATTGATGATATTCCCTCCAGCAAACCCGGTAGAGAATTCATGAATTATTTTAACTCGAAAATATCTTTATTTTTTTAATTGAAAAATAATTATCTTTTTGAAAACATTTTAAAAGATATGAATATGTATATGCATGACATAAATAAAATGACATAGCAAAATCTAAATAATATAATGTTTCCTAAATGATATGATATATTGTAACTGCCTTAGCATATTCTAAATGAAATGAAATAAATGCCTTAGCATATTCTAAATGAAATAAAATATCCTAAGTTATATGACATATTATAAATAAAATGAAATGACTTAGGTAACATAGTATATTCTATATGAGATGCAATATCCTAAGTCATATGATATATTCTAAATGAAATAAAATAACCTAAGTAACATAACATATTCTATATGAAATGAAATAATCTAAGTAACATGATATTTTCTAAATGAAATAAAATAACTTAAGTAACATAAAATATTCTATATGAAATGAAATAATTTAAATGATATGGCAAACATGAATGATATGGCATATAAATTAAATGAGATGGAATATGAAATAATGCTATCATATAATATGCATGAAAATAAAAATAATAATGCATGAACATAGTATATGCTAAATAAAAATAACTAAATAAAAAGCATAGGATATCATGAAATATTTAAAATCATATAATAAACCATATAACATAAAAAATATAAATCAAAATAATAACAATATCATAGGAATTATTATAGCAAGAATCACTTATTATATAAAATGCATGAATATGGAAAATGCAATGCATGAAATGTATTTTTTCCTTTAATTAAGGAAATCTGTATATCTAAAAAGATATCCGGCTACCTTAGGAAAATATGTCAAATTAAATATTCTAAAACCAAAATGCTTTGTGATTGTTTGAAAACAATTTTGAAAAGCTTGAATTAAAAATAAAAACTGGGCTAAATCCTTTTTTAAATGGCTCTAATTTCCTAAGTTTAAAAATCCGGACTTGACTATTCTTAACCCGAGACTTGAAAAACCATTTTTAGAGTTTAAAAAGGCTTAGAAACTACCCTAAGTCAGTAGCTAACCCTCCTAATCAGCCCACTCTAAGTAACTTAACCAAAACAGAAAAATGATTTTTCTTTAAATTCAATTTTGACTCCACTGTCCAGTTTTAAGCCACGATTTTTTATCCTATTTTTAAAAATTCAAAAAATTCTGAAAAAAATACTGGAGACTCAGGACATGTAAAAATACACGGGAAAAAATCGACTTAAGTTTCTGATTAAAGACGAATGCCCAGAAAAATCGAAAAAGTACGAAAACTGGGTGAAAAAAAACTGCTTTGCCAAAACACATTTTTGCCTTTGATAAAATCATTTAAAATCAAAGTAAAAATATTTGAAACTTATAAAATGACTTACAAATAGAGCTGCTCATGGGCCGGGCCGCGGCCCGTTTTTTTTTAATTTTCTCTGCCCAGGCCCGGCCCTGAGTCGGCCCGGCCCGCCCGTTTAGGCCCGAAACACTGTTCATTGGAATAAAAAAATAAATTTTTTTTAATTTTTTTATAATTAAAGTTAAATAAAATAATATTATTATAATAAAAATTACTGTTCCGGGCCGGACCGGAACACAAAATATCCTGCCCAGGCTCGTGAGCAGGTCTACTTACAAACAGTAGCTAGGACTTTTTGAAAGTTAGATAAAAATTGGCTAAGTAAAAAAAAATCACAAAGGTAGAATAATCAACTTGACAAATTTAATTTTCCACAAGTGTGCTCAAGAGAGCATGACTTTGAACCATTAATTGGCTCAAGTCATTATTCAAGTGGCATGAACATGAAATGCATTAAACAATACAGCAAAAATAATGCATGAAATGCATGAGCTTAAACCTAAATGTCATGAAAAAATGCATGGCATTCATAAAGTGACATAGACCTAAATGAACTTGCATGGTATTTAATGCAACCTAGACCTAAAATGCATGAACATGCATGGCAAATAAACCTAACTTAATAACTAAAATATACATGGCATTTTCACAAACACAAAGCATGCTTAAACCAAAAACTCAACCAAATATCATGCAAATGCTAACCTATCAACTAACATGGCAAGAATGCACAAAAATGCAAAAATTCCAAGAGGGCCGAATAGCATAATGTAACTAGCAAACATGGCATTTTCACAAACACTTGGTATACTAGCATGCAAAACTAAATCAAATGTCATGTAAATGCAAAAACCTACCAACTAACATGGCAAAAAATGCAACACACAATGCAAAACACATGGAGTAGCCAAATGGCCTCAAGCTCCAACAAGCATGCATTTTCACAAACACTTGGTATACTAACATGCTCAACTAAAATATAACACTTAAATCATGCAAAAACCACACAAGCATTTTCACAAACACTTAATATACTAAATCTAAAACATGCTCAACTAAGATATAAAACTCAAATCATGCAAAGACCACACAAGCATTTTCACAAACACTTGATATACTAAATCTAAAACATGTTCAAATTTAAACATCATGAAAACAAAAAATTAAAAATGCAAAAACATTATATTTAAAACATAAATGGCAACAAACAAAACAACCAAATTAAAATATAACTCAAGAATATGAAGTAACATAACATTTAAAACATCAAAATCAAAGAAAATAACATAAACAATATGGTAAAATAAATCAAAACAGCAACGTAACTAAATAATGTAGTCCATTTGGCCATGGTGAGTTTATTGTAAAAATAAAATGTAAAAAATATACTTAAGAAAGAGATGAAGGAAGAACTTAAAAGAACAATAAAAAAACATTTATTGAAAATGGAAACTCACCAAATAGAAATCAAAATAGCAAAAACAAGAATGGAAAATCAAGAAAGTGCAAGAGTTGGTGTTCAAAAGCAACCTCAAGAAGCTATATTTCAAGCTTTATCTCTTCAAACTTTCCTTTCTTTCTAAACTTTTCTTTTTTGCTTTCAACCAAGAAGAGAAAAACTAAGTAAAAACTCTAAGAACTCAGAAAAATGAAGATGAAAAAAATGAAATTCTGACCTCCACTCAAGTGCTGGCCGAATGGACCCTTTAATTGCCCAAGGATGTTGTCATTTTTCTTGTAACCAATTTTTCATCAAATGGCTAATAATTCAAGATGAAAAATCATGAAATTACCACCTTTAGATTAGCATCTCAGCTCTCTCAAATTATAGTTGTTCAAGAATAATGTTGACATCTTTCTTAGCCTATGTGGCTTAATCACCATGGCTTGATGAAAGAGAATCTCTAACTCTTGATTTTTAGCCATTTGATTGAAAAATTAGAAGCTTCCTCCTTCCTTTGGGCTTGGGCAGGCCAGCACTTCTCTTTTTCAGCCCAACTCTGATTTTTTGAAAGGCCCAAAGAAGCCCTTTTCGGTTACTTGGGCGAAATGACCGTTTTGACCCCCAGATGCAAATAAATATCAAACGGACTCCAAATTCAATTTTTATTTTTTTAATACTTCCAAAATAATAAAATATTGAGTTCTGGAAGTTTTCAAAATTATCCGAGTCCATTTGCTATTTATTTGGATTTTTTCTTCCAAAAATACCCTTTTATGCCCCTACATTTTACCATTTTTTAAACGAGCTCCAAATCAAGATTTTTCTTCACCAATCTCTTCCAAATAATTTAAAAATATTATCTGGAAGTTTTCATAATTTTTGGAGCTCATTTGATATTTTTTCGGGATTTACCGGCTTGAATTACTGCATAGGAGCTCGGGATTTGGCCATTTTGCAAACGAACTCCAAATCAAGATTTTATTTTTCAATATCTTCCAAATAATTTAAAAATGATATTTGAAAAATTTCTGAATTTTTGGAGTCCATTTGCTATTTTTCTGGGATTCATCTTTTTGAATTATTGCATAGGAGGCCCGGGATTTGGCCATTCTGCAAACGAACTCCGAATCAAGATTTTCTTTCGCCAATCTCTTCCAAATAATTTAAAAATGAGATTTGCAAAATTTCAGAAGATTTGGAGCTCATTTGCTATTTTTCCGGGATTTTCCTTTTTGAATTACTACATAAGAAGCCCGAGATTTAGCCATTTTGCAAACGAACTCCGAATCAAGATTTTATTTCTCCAATATCTTTCAAATGATTTAAGAATGAGATTGAAAAAATTTCAGAATTTTCGGAGTCCATTTGCTATTTTTCCAAAATTTTCCAATTTTGCCCTTTTGCCTCCGAAATCCGATTTTGCTCAAAAGAAGTCCGATTTTCAGATTTTCTTCAAGCTGAGCCTTGAGCTATCATTTTTTAATCATTCCTCATCCATTGGGGGCTTTGGTCTTACCCAGTCAGGCCATTTCTGTGATTCTTCCCGATTTCACCGAAATCCACTAAAAACCCTAATTCTTGGTTTTCTCCCGGATTGACTTTTCTTTCGATTTTTCTTGCAAGTGGCTTCTCCATTACCCGTAGTCAGTGCTTATCTTTCATTTGGAACCTTCAATTTCGACCAATTTGATCGTTTAAGCACTTTTCCCCAAATTTCTTGGATTAGGGTTTCCTTTCTACTAAATCTCCAAATCCCAACTTCCGAACTCCATATCTTTCAATGTAGACCTCGGATTATCAAAATTCTTTCGCCATTTTTCAATTGAACTTAAAATCTTGATTTTGAAAGTGGGTTGACTTTTTTAGTAGTTGACTCTCTGGGGTTGACTTTTTCAGGTTGACTTTTTTTCGAGATTGACTTTTTTCAAGTTTGACTTTTTATGCTCGCCCTCTTAAACTAAGTCTCGGAGTATCACCTGCAGGACGAAAAAAAGTCTTTTTACACTCGGAAACATCAATATAGGAAGAAAACATAACTGTTTAGTGGTCCGGACAAAATTAGGTGTCTACAATTAATAATTAACTTGTTTTCACAAATTTATTGTGGATGCATTTTTTATATATGTTTGATATTTGAATAGTTGTTGACTGATTATATTTATTTGAATTATGAAAAATTAAGATCTTAAAATGTAATTTTAACTTATTGATGGTATAATAATTAAAGTTCGATTGAATTAGTTAATTGATCGAATTAATCGAAATACTTCAACCAGTTAAATGTATTTTTTGAATAATTTAATTCGGTTAACAAAAGTAGAAAATAAAAATTCGGTTAATTCGATTACGATTTTAACATAAGTTTTCATATTTTTAACAGTCCTAAGAGTGAACAAATATAGTAATTAAACGTTTAAAATTGTTCCAACAACAACTTTTGAAAATTTTCTCAAATATACCATAATTTTGTTTGATTTCAGTTACTTGCATTACCTATTTTCTCCCCTTCGTCTTGTAGAGTTAAATTAATAGCAGTGGGAGGCCAAAAGTGAATCGAGTTTTAAGCAGATAAATTATACAAGGAAACTAGAAGCCACAGTGTTAAGTATTTGGTGTAGTAGTATGATTCTTGCAATCTCGCTTAAGAAGGGGAAGTCCCGATTCAATTCTCGGAATGCCTCATATGCTTTTCAATTAATAGCCATTATTTTATTATATTATCTTGGAAGTTATTCTTCAAGGTAAGAGGATTTTTTTTTTTTTTTTTTTATAGCAAGAAATTAATCAAAGGCAGTGGTCGATTCTGGCATACATAGTTGCCCCCGGCCCCCCACCAAATTAATCAAAAGGCAGAATAAGAGAGTGATAAAAGGTCTCAATCATCATATCTTTATTAGTTGGGGAGTTCCCTTGCCCTACCTAAATCACCCACTTTTTTATACAAAGAAAGAAATTAAGGCATCTTGTTTTTCAATTAGCATCGTGTCTTTTCTTTGATTACAACCTTTCTCATAATTAATTAAGATCAATTATTAACATCCATACTTTGGATTTTATACTCAAATCAACCCATTTATTTAATAGTTTTAAAACTATCAACTAATTACAAACACAATTAGAATTTGGGTTTATTCCAATTGATTCATACAGTTATTTAAGAGGTGACATCCAACAAATTTGAATTCGAACCTTAACGTTTGCAATCCTACCCTATCTCCAAACTACAACCATCTTTGTTCAAAAAAACAAAAACTTACAAACACTAGTATAATACTATGCATTACCACTATATGCCAGCACTTTTAAGCTTTACTAGCTTATATGATTGGTGTTAAACTAAAGTATTAAGCTTCACTAGCTTATATGATTGGTATTAAACTAAAGTATATAATTGTATAAGTTAGAAACTGACAAAAACATAAAGCCGAATTCTTTCTTAATTTTTTTGAATACAAAATCTTCCCACTCGCATTAGAGATGAAGCCAAAAACCAGTCTATGATTGTTCTGCAGATTCCATGTGGAAATTATGAGGGCGGATGATAAGTATAAAGCTAACTACCATGAAACAAGGCAGAGTCGTGACTGAGCTGCCCCATAACACTCATGGACCCACCACCAATTTATGCTGCTCTTCGAACCCTAGAACATGTTCATCACATTCGCCAATCATCTCAACTATATATAATGGCTACTCAATAATTTTCAAATTCTTCATATAAATTGGGTTTCATTTTAGTACTCTTTCATGTTTTAGCTTGATTTCTATCTGGCTCCAATGTCACTTTAGTTCCAGTTTCTAGATTCTTGGAATGCAAAATTATTAAACTTTCCCTGGAAAACAATGACTGGTGGGATTTGTTGGTAAGATGAAGATATGAGTTAATTTTAAGCCTAGGAAAATTTATGGTGGATGGGTGATAAGCTTGAGGAATTTGGTTTGGCCTTAAGTTAGAGGCAATTCAAGTCAAATGAATCTTAGCCCAATTGATTTATTAAAAGACACATCCGGCAGATCTGAAGTTCAAATTTCAATATCTATAATTTTTTATCTTATTTTCAGATTACGATCTCTTTTGTATTTAAAAAAAAAAAAAAAAAGCAAAATCTTAGGAAGGTGATTATAATTAATTCTTGGTCATTACTTCAATTATGTAGCTGCAAAAATTTAACATGTTACTCATCATCAAAATGGAACAAAGAAAGGGGAATGGCAAATGGTTTTATTAACCACGTGAAGCTGCTTTCCTTGAAGCTAATGACTTACTTGTGGATAAAGAGGCTTTCTTTCTCAGACGAGGTGGGGAGGGGGACAATGATAAGTACACATTCCCTAATCAACTCAGTGATATACTGTCCTTTTTAGATTAGACCAGACCAGACCACCCATAACTTTCAAATTTCAATTAAATACACAAATTCAGCACTGTGTTAGCTTCTCATATGATCAATGTAATGGCTTTCAAGTTTGAACTAATAATTTAAAAGAAACAGTTTGCAAGCTTTTTTTTTCTTCTTTTATTTGACAGATAAATGAGTATGAAGTTTCATCTAAAACTTCTGCAATTGCTCATTTGCTAACTTGTCGAGTCGCCTAATCACCTGCCACCATGGTTCATGAAACATGAAGACTCCCTTTGTTTTCATGTCTTTCTTTCTTTCTTTCATTTTGGACAAAAGTGAGAATTTGAACTCAATTTTTTGAAAGAAAAAAAAAATGCATGCATTAATCATTAAATCAAATGCTTAAGAAACAAGATGAAAATGTGAGATCCAAGAACATTGATAGGGAAAGAGAGCTGCCAATGGGATCAAAACAAGGACTAAAAAAATTATTTAAAAAAAAAGGGACCAAAGAGGGATTGTCACTTGGCGTGGTGGTGGCCAATGAGAGAATGTTTTTGTGGGATGCCCCTATAATTTAATAACCTCTGTCACCAAAAGAAAAAAAACCTATATCTTTGTTGGCTTTCATCTTCCCCAGCAATGGAGGTACATGTGAAAGTGTCTCCTAAGCAGGAAAATACACATGGAAAACATACAATACAGGAATAATGAAGAAAATTATTTGATGGTTTTGGTCACAATTTTGGACTTCCCATGTGAAAGCGGCAGCAGTGCAGCAGCTAGCAATCCAAGGACAAGCTTGTTTGATGAGTTTGCCTCCTCTTGGTCAAACAACATTGCGATGGACCATTGGCCATTTGGCCCCATGCCCATGGACCATGGTAGATATCCACCATCCATATTTAACTCTTACTTAACGTCTCCCTTGACTTAATTGTCATTCCTTACTAGCCATTCACTCTGCCAAAGCCAGGTCTGTCAATTAATAATTGAGCTGGAATGTAAAATCAGATCTGATCATCATTTCACAATTTCCTGGCAATTAGATGTTGTTAGAAAACAGTGTTTATAATTAACTCCTTTCATTAGAGAATTTAATTACATTTTATCAAATATACTATTTAGAAATGAAAATAGTGTTGAGTTTTTTTTTTTTTTTTAACCACGTCAGATCAATTGGACGTTTCAATTAGTTTTAGATTTAAAATTAACAAAGTTTTAAGGTGTGATCTCGATGATTTTCACTTTTAGAAACGTGCTTGAAAGTTAGATTAAAAAGTATCTAATTACAAATCGATTAAGCAATTCCAATTCAAGAAGCATTAATTATTGAACTTATTAGTGCTTTTGAAGTTACAAAATAGATTACTTAAAACATCAAAAGTAAAAATTTGGAAATGCTTAAAGAACAAGTAAAAATAGGTCAATTTAGAATTGAAATTAAAAGATAACAAAAAAAAAAAAAAAAGCTTATTGAATTGAGGGTATTGGTTGTATAGAAATTAAAACTTCTGCAAACTTGATTGAAGAAAATAAATTATTGATTGTTTGAACACTTTGAATTGTTCTTGAAAAGTTCAAACAAATACTAAACAAACTTAAAAAATAATGGAAAGAGCTTCGAAAAGGATCGAAAGTGAGTTGAACCGAAACTAAAATTGAGTACAGCATTAAGCTCTTGAATTGTGTTAAGAGGTGTGTATAGATAGGTTCCTTGAACTGCTGCTTCCAAGAATTTTGCAACGTTCTCCACTTCATAAGGCTCGAGCAACGGCTAATGACAGTTAGTATCGCAAAATTAGCTTCCAATCCTCCTTCCTTGATTTCTTGCTAAGTATTAGGAGTCTAATTGCTAGCTGCCTTCTCATTCTAACCCATTTTGTCACGTCTCCATCTGCTATTGGCCCAAAATGAGTTTTATTCGATTGACTTGGACAAAAATGGCCACATGCCGACCATCAATTAGCCCAAAAATCATTGACTTGGTTAAAAAAATCCACTTTATTAACGAACCATTAAATAAAAAAAAAGTCCGCTTAACTAGTGCCTTAGGTACTGGTTTTGGATTTTTTTTTATTATTTTAGAAAAGTTTTTTTTTTTACATTTAATGCATTATTTTTACTGAATTCAAAAAAATAATTATTAATTACACTTCAATGTCAATTAGAGATGGCAATGAATAGTGCAGATTCGGATATCCGCAACTATCCGATCTACTTTTTGCAGATTCAGATATTGTAAATTCAGATAAAATTCAAATTCGGATATTATAATTACTATCTGCAGCGGATTCGGAGCTACCGATATTAAACCTCTGATTTCTATTATCTGAATCCACATCACTTATATGGATAACGAGATTCGGATATCTGAATCCACTATCCGTTTAGTAAAATGGACGAAATTATTTATGCTCATGGAGAGAGTTGAATCTTGTATTGTAAAATTAACTACTAAAGACTTTACCAAGTAAGCTAATCTTGAATTCTGAAATAACATGCTACAAAAATTAAATTATATCAAGTATAATAAAATATAATAATAATAATTAAAAAATTGTTTTTCCAAAACAAAATATAATAATAAATGAATTAATTATGTTAAATATCTTTGAAATTTAAAGATACATGGTACTTTTATAAAATAATAATTGATGACTTAATCAGCTTAATTAATTAAATCACTCCAATGACAAAATTTATTTTATTTTATTTCTTACAAAATGATCTTGTAACAAAGCTATGTACTTATTTTAATTAAAATAAATATTAAAATATAATTTTTTCTAATATGACATAAATATATATATGTTTTTAAATATCTTAAGTATAAATTTTAAAACTTGTTTGTTGTTAATTATGAGTGACTTTAAATTTAAAATTAATTTTTTGTTTTAATTTTAATTTTTTTGACTTACTGAATTCAGATTTTTAGCGAATTTGGATATCCGACGGATAATATTATTTAATTCGGATTTGAATAGTAATATTCAGATTTAATGCAAATAATAAGCGGATCTAGATTTTAAAGCAATTATGCGAATTCAAATATTACAGAAAAAAATAGATATCCGATCCGCTGTCATCCATAAATTGTCAATTAGCTAACATTTCTCATAAAAAAATATATAATTGGCCGATCTTAAGTACAATGACCATATGCATTTATTTAAATATTTATATTTGATACACTGATAGTGTATAAATTTATACACTGTCAGTGAATCAGATGATTTCACCCTATTAAAAATAAAATTATTTGTATTTATTTTTAATAACTTTTAACGCTGTGGTGTATCAAATATAAATTCTTTATTTAATTGACAGGTTAATTGCCACGCTAATTCTTTATGCCAAGTCATCTTAGTTTTACCACGTGTTCTTTTTTCATTGGCTCGTACATTTACAGTGTAAACAAATAGTAAATTACATAAATCCTGCCAATGGTTAAGAATTAGAGCCGACAAAGCAAGCCCGAATCCTAGAACCCGTCTGAGCCAATTCGAGACCGAATTCGATCCCAATTGACTAAAAAAGTCAAAGGTCCGAATAAAAAAAAACTCGAATCCGAAAAAACCCGAATCCAAAAAAACCCAAACCCGAATCCGAAAAAGCCCAAATCCGAGAAAATCAGAATTCGAAAAAACCCGAACCCGTAAAAGCCTGAATCCGCTACAATTCGAACCCGAGATCGATCTGATCCTAAACCCGTAAAAAATTGAATTTATAATTGAAAAAACATTAAACTATAATTATATGATTTTATTTAAAATAAAAAATATATTAATGATAAAAAATTTAAATTTGTAAAAGTATATTTATAATTATTATACAATTATATTAATAATATATTATTAACAAAAATAATTAATAGTATATCTTTAAATTGGATTTAACTTGAAACACATTAACTATAAATATCAAATATCTTTTAATACTATCCTTATTATATTTACAATAATTAAACATAAAAAATAAAAAAAATAATATTATTGATTTGACATTTGATTCTATTATAAATAATTATTTACAATATATTATTATACTTATTCCACATTTAAATATAAAATTTAATATAATAATAATTCAAATATACAAAAATATCATATAATTTCAACATATAATTGAACTTCATCTTCATGTTTACTTATTCCACATTTAAATCTAAATTTTATATAATTTTATTTAGTTGATTTATTTATTAATATTTATTTTGATTGAATTGATTTATTAATATTTATTTTAAAAAAATTAATTATTAATATTAAATTAAAGTATAATTTATAAGTATATTATATTACTAATAATTTTAATACAATTAATTTAAATATCTTATTTTTTAAACAAACTAAAATTAATATATTATTATTAACTTTATTAAATAATTTTAAATATTATGATTTGTTGGACTAAGTGACTAAGCTGAATGAGTGGTTAAAAGGAAAAGTCATTTATATAAATGTTTAGTGAGTTTTATTTATAACTTGTTTCATTCTAATGATTTTTTAAAAAGTAGCCCAATGATTTGTATTATTACTTTTTATAGTGTTATTTTATATTTATTTTAGCTCACTTATAAAATAAATAAAAAATCTTATATAATTATTAATTATTACTATATTCATTATTCAGTACTAAATAACATAAAAAAATATAAGTATATAATCATTGTAAAATAATAATAAATATCAAAATATATAAATTATTTTTTATTCATACTATAGTAGATATATCGAACTTATATATTTAGCTTTTATTTGAACTTAAAAGATATTGTACCAAAAATAGTGGACAATATTCAAAAACAAAATATTGATACTCAATGTATAAATAAAATTATTATATATTTATATAAATAATTTTTTATTTTTTTATTTTTGTCACTATGTAAAAAGTAAAATTAATTATTACATTCAAAATTAAAAAAATATTTATAGCTTATAAAATTTCAAAATTATTTGAATCCGTCTATGTCGGCTCGAACTCGAATCGATCCTAATTCGAAATAATCCGAATCCGAAAAAGCCCGTATCCAAAATGGCCCGAGAACAAAAAGCCAGAGCCCAAAGTTATCCAAACCCGAAAAAGCCCGAATCCGAAGTTATCTGAATCCGAAAATATCCGAGCCCGAAATGATCTGAACTCGAAATGAATCTGAATTCGAAATAGCCCGAATCCGATGAAAACTAGATCCGAGCCCACCCGAACCGGCCCGTTTGCCACCGATATTAAGAATGGAATAAATGTACCTATGTTAGTTTAAAAAATGGGCAAATTTATCGGGATATTGCCTTTTTTTTTTTAATTTTCAAACTACCTACATTTTGTAATTATATACCAAAATGCGTTGATTTTTTTACCCGTTGAGAAGTCGCCATATGATATGACGACTTCCCAACTTTAAATTTTATTTTTTTAAAACAATTAGGCCCGGAAGTCGCCATATGATATGGCGACCTCCCAGTGTGATTTTTTACTTTTTTTTTTTACCTAGTTGGGAAGTCGCCATATGATATGACGACTTCCCAACACTTTTTTTTTTAATTTTTAAATTTAATATTTTTTAACTAAATATAAAAAATTATTTTTTAAATTATTTTAAAAGCCTAAATAATATATTTTTATAATATAATTATTTTTATATATATAATTAATTATTTATATATATAATAAATATATATATATATATAATTTTTTTAAATAGAATATTCTAAATTTTTATTTAAATAATTTAAATAATTTTTTATTTAACTTTTTAAAAATTTTAAAAATTCGTATTATAAAAATTTTCAGTGAATGAGTGATCAATTTTTCAGTGAATTAACCCTGGCAAAAAAATGAGAATGAGATTCCATTCGGTACAAAGGATGGGATTTTTGTCATCAGATTTTTCAGTGAATTAACCCTAGCCAAAAAATGGAAATCAGATTCCATCCAGTACAAAGGATGTGATTTGTCATCAGATTTTTCAGTCAATGAGTGATCAGTTTTTCAGTCACTTAACCCTAGCCAAAAATAAGAATCGGATTCATCCGGTACAAAGGATGGGATTTGTCATCAGATTTTTCAGTCAATGAGTGATCAGTTTTCAGTGAATTAACCCTAGCCAGAAAATGGGAATCAGATTTCATCCGGTACAAAGGATGGAATTTGTCATCAGATTTTTCAGTCAATGAGTGATCAATTTTTCAGTGAATTAACCTTACCCAGAAAATGGGAATCAAATTTCATCCGATACAAAGGATGGGATTTGTCAGCAGATTTTTCAGTCAATGAGTGATCAGTTTTTCAATGAATTAAACCTAGCCAAAAAATGGGAATCAGCTTCCATCCGGTACAAATAATGCGATTTGTCATCAGATTTTTCAGTCAATGAGTGATCAGTTTTTCAGTGAATTAACCCTAGCTAGAAAATGGGAATCAGATTTCATCCGATACAAAGGATGTGATTTTTCATCAGATTTTTCAATCAATGAGTGATTAGTTTTTCAGTGAATTAACCCTAGCCAGAAAATGGGAATCAAATTCCATCCGGTACAAAAGATGTGATTTGTCATCAGATTTTTCAGTCAATGAGTGATCAGTTTTTCAGTCAATTAACCCTAGCCAGAAAATGGGAATCAGTATCCATCCGGTATAAATGATGGGATTTTTTGTCATCAGATTTTTTAGTCAATGAGTGATCAGTTTTTCAATGAATTAACCCTAGCCAAAAATTAGAATAAGATTCCATCCGGTACAAAGGATAGGATTTCTCATCAGATTTTTCAGTCAATGAGTGATTAGTTTTTCAGTCAATTAACCCTAGCTAGAAAATAGGAATCATATTCCATCTGGTACAAAGGATGTGATTTGTCATCAGATTTTTCAGTTAATGAGTGATCAGTTTTTCAGTCAATTAACCCTAGCCAAAAAATGGGAATTAGATTCCATCCTGTACAAAGGATGGGATTTGTCATCCGGTACAACACAATGAACCATTATAAATTTATAATACTGATGAAGGTTTACAATACCCCTTACACCAGTTTGTCAATCAGATTTTTGCTGAGTGCTAATACCTCTTCATTCTCGTTCTCATCCTTTTTTATTTCTTCTTTCTTTTGCTCAGTGATAATACCTCCATTCTCATCCTTCTCACTTTCATTACTACACAACATGAGCAATAGAGTGGTCACATTGGTCTACTATAATGGCCAAATTCACAATACTCATGAAGGTGCTACCTTTGACTGTGAACGTCCTAAAAGCTTTCGTGTTAATGAAGAAGTCACATTAGAGGAACTGAATGTGAAAATTCATACAAAAATCAAAGTTAGAAATACAAAAAAAGTTTTAGAGATTAAGTATAAGCTTTCTCTTTCTATTGGTGAAGGATGTGTCTGATATAAAATTTTTCCACTAGAAGATGATGATGATGATGTGAGAGGCATGTTTCATGTTCACGAGACATTTCAAAATGTTGGAGTACTTGAGTTTTATGCTGACATTGAGGATTGTGGGCTTCAAGAAGATGATGATTCTCAGCCGTTGTATGATGTTCCCACTTCATACAACGTTCCCACAGAAGAAGTGTCATCTCAAGCTACAACGTTTCATAATTCATTTGTCTCACCAACAATTCCTACTGCCCTAAATGATGTGCCAGCTGGTGATGATCCTGTTTAGTCATGTGAAGCCCATGGTGAATATATTGGTGACTTTAGTGAGCAAGAAGAAGAGTATGCTGAATTCGCAAATGACAGTGATGAGAGCAATGATTCTGACCGAGACGTTGGCCCCGATATCAACACTTATGGAGTTCTTCCCTCTTATGAGCCTGCATCTCATATGTGTACCCTGGATCTAGAGGCAATGCAAGTGCCAGAATTTTCTGAATATGGTCATACATTTGCTGCACCTCTGAGTTGGAATCGGACCTGTCAATTGGGCGGGTCGGGTCAATTCGGGTATTAAAAAATTGGGTCAATTTCGGGTTTGGGTCATTTGGGTTCGGCTCATTTCGGGTTCAGGTCATATCGAATTTGAGTCATTTCGGGTTCTGGTCATCTTGGATTCGGGTCATTTCGGATTCGGGTTATTCGGGTTTGACACTCGGGTTAATCGGGTTCGGGTCATTCTAGTTCGAGTCATTTCGAGTTTGAGTTATTCTGGTTTAGATCATTTCGGGTTTGACACTCAGGTTATTTAAATTCAATTTATTAATTTTTAAAATCGAATCAGATTGAATTTAAACAAATTATTTGATCGAATAAGATTTTATTAAAATTTTCTTAAAGATAAAAATAATTTATATTTAAAAATAAAATGGATATTATCGTGTATCTGAAATCGTTAAATAAATCTATTTAGTTATTTAAAAAATATATAATTTTAGGTTTGTTGAAACGTTCGAATCTTGATAAGTAATCCTTAGTACTAAAAGTTTTACCAAGTGAACCAATCTTAGAAATTGAAATGATTTTCTACTAAAATTAAATTAGATTTAAGAACTTTACATTAAAGTTTAATTATCAAATGTAATGAAATATAATAATAAATGCTTATTCAAAATAAAAATATAATAATAAATGTTATGAAATTAAATTAGTTAATCATGCTAAATATTTTTAAATTTTAAACATAATGTATAAAATTAAATTAATAAAAATTTTATAATAAGCAAAGGTGCAATTCTTAACATATTGAAGTACTGATATATATATATATATATATATATAATATTTTTGTATAATGTATAATTCTTATTAGAAGAGGAATTCACTTACATTGGTATAAAACTAAATTAGTTTACACACTTTCATAACTTTTTATACGATTAATATTTTAACAATTCGATCGTCATATTTCATGTTCTATTCACGTAGATCATGCACGTCGAGTTTTAAGTAAATTAAAAATGTCTAACTATTTGTTCGATATAAAAAATATTCAATCGTTAAATATATATTGAAAAAGATAGTATTCTCGACCGATATGATAGAGATATCGGATCGTTTTGAAACTTTACGTCCACGACGAGTACAATTATATTTCTAAATCCAACGGTCAATTTTTTAAAATATTAATCATATAAAAAGTTATGAAAGTGTGTAAAATTAATTTTGTTTTAGGGTCCGTTTGTTTCGCAGAAATTGGCTTTCAGAAAATATTTTCTGGAAAATATGAAGATTTTTCGGAAAAGTAGAGATTTTCTGATGTTTGGATGCTTTACTGAAAAATATTTTCTGTTGTTTGGTTATTTACTGGAAAATTTACTTTTTTCGAATATCAATATTGACATAAATATTAAATATTAAAATATTAAAAATAATTTCTTATTAATATTTTAATAATAATATTTAATACTAAAATATTATATTAATATTAAATACTTAAAATAATTCTATTTATTACTAAAACATTAATTATATTAATATTTAAAATGTTGTAATTATTATTAAATTATTATTAAAATATTAACAGTAATATTAATATTTAAAATATTATAATTATTATTAAAATATTATTTCTATTAATATTATTAAATTATTATTTCTATTAATATAATTATTATTAAAATATTATTTTGATTAATATAATAATTATTAAATTTTATTTATATTAATATAATTATTATAAAATATAATTTTTAGTTTTTCAAATAGTAATAGTAATATGAAAATATTATTTATATTAATATAATTATTATTAAAATATTACTTCTACTTTTTTCAGATAGTAATATGGCATAAATATTAAAATATTTATTATTAAAATATTAAAAAATATTAATATTAATATTATTTATATTAATATTATATATTATTAAAATATTAATTATATTAATATTTTAAAATATTTAAAGTGTTCTAATAATTATTAAAATATTATTTTTATTAATTAATATTTATACTATTAAAATAATAATCTTTTTATACTAAAAAACATTTATTATTAAATAATAATGAAGTATAATTTATATATATTTATTTTAAAAATAGAATATAAAATAATTATTCAATAAAATATTTTCAAATATTTATAGTGTTACAATTTATTATTAAAATAATGATATTGTTATATGAAATAATATTTTTATTAAAATAATAAATGATAGTCATAATATTTTTAATTTATTATTTATTATTAAAATATAAATATTATATTATATAATTAAAGTATATAAATATAAATGTGTAGGTTTAATAATATTTAAATAAAATATTGAAAATTACAATATTAAAATATGTTTATAGTAATATCTTAATATATTTTTGTAATTAAAAAATAAATATTTTTATTAATATAATAATATTTGGCTTGAGTCAAGTTAAGTTTTGATCTAAAATATGATGTCCCAATTCCGATTCGAGTAGCCCTACTCATGGCAGTTGTTTTCAGGAAATTGTCTTCCTATTTTGAAAAGGGGAAGACAATTTCCAGAAGAAGAAAAAAACCCTTATTTTTCGTTAACCAGCAATCTATTTTCCTTTGACCAATCAATCTTCCGCCAACCAAACACCAGAAAATGCAGAAATCATTTTCCGTAAATCATTTTCAGTGAAACAAATGGACCCTTATCCTAGTGTAAAACTAAATTAGTTTACACACTTTCATAACTTTTTATATGAATAATATTTTAACAATCCAACCGTCATATTTCATGTTCTATTCATGTAGATCATGCACGTCGAGTTTTGAGTAAATTAAAAATGTCTAACTATTTGTTCGATGTAAAAAACTTTCAACCGTTAAATATATATTGAAAAAGACAGTATTCTCGATTGATATGATAGAGATATCGGATCGTTTTGAAACTTTATGTGCATGACGAGTATAATTATATTGCTAAATCCAAGTGTAAAACAAAATTAGTTTGACACACTTTCATAACTTTTTATATGATTAATATTTTAACAATCTAACCGTCATGTTTCATGTTCTATTCGAGTATTATTATAATAAAACACATTAATTTATTATATATCATATGATAAAATATTATTATAATGTATACAAATCATTATAATAAAACACATTTCAGTGATCTATTTTATATGTATTTTAAAATATATATATATATATATAATACGCATTATCATTGAATGTTTAATTCAATAATTAATGCATGCATTTTTTATTTCAAAATATTAGGACTCAAATTTATTTTTTTCAAGTAAAAATTTTATTTTTTTTCCAACTAAATAGAGAGTGAATTACTTTAACTAAATCTGTTCACAGGTCGGACTATTCGTACAAATTCAGATGTAATATTTTTTCAAGTTAAAACAAATATTTGTTTTTACTTCCAGACGTTAATTAAAAAATTCAATTCAATTCAATTCCATTCCATTCCATTCTATTCTATTCTATTCCATTCCATTCCGAATAATATAATATATTTTAAAATTATAATAAATTAATCACATGATAATTTTTTTTTATCATAATAGTATATTGTAGATCTTGTACTACACTTGTATTGTACATGTATAATCACTACACTATTTTACGTATAGAGAAGAAAACAAATATATGAATATGATCAATTTATACATACCAAATGATAATTGCATATTTTATCACATTTCAAAATGATAATTACAAGTTATAAAATTAAAACAAATTAATAATTTGTGTTATAGGTATTATTTAAATTAAAAATTAAAAATAAAATTATACTTAATTTAAGTTCGGGTCATTTCGGGTTCGGATCATTTCTGTTTCGGGTCATTTTGGGTTTGGGTCAATCTGGATTCGGGTCATTTTGGGTTCGGGTTGGTCGATTTCTGGTTGTTGACTTTTTCTAGTCAAATCGGGTTGGGTTGGGTTTAGATTCGGGCGGGTTGGGCGGGTTTTTCGGGTTCGGGTCAGAATTGACAGGTCTAGTTGGAATCCATTTACAGTTGATCTCTGTGTTGGGTTACAATTTCCAACGAAAGAGGTTGTGCTTTTAGCTATTAAGCACTACAACATCAAAACTCTTTAGATTACAGAGTTATTGAATCTGAGCCAACCAAATACCATGGCAAGTGTCCAATGTATGGGAAAGGGTGCAATTGGAGAATAAGGGCAACATTCATGAAGAGGAAACAAGTATGGGAGATTAGAAAATATAATGGGCCACATACTTGCACATCGGGAGGAATTTCACAGGATCATTGCAAATTATATTCTAACATGATCTGTTCATGCATTCTGTCATTGGTCCAAGCAAATCCGGAGATTTTCGTTTCAGTTTTGATCGCTGAGATGCAAATCCAGTATGGATACATAACTTCTTATAGGAACGCGTGGAAAGCAAAGCAAAAGGCAATTGTTTGAGTCTTTGGCAATTGAGATAGATTGTACAATGATCTGCCTAAATGGTTGGGTGCAATGCAACATTTCGTTCCTGGTACAATTGTGGAATTGCAAACGATACATGCATATCACGGTGATCGACTAGTCTAGGGTAAGAGAATATTCCATTGACTCTTTTGGACATTCAAGTCCTGCATTGAAGGGTTTCCGTATTGTAAACCTATTGTACAAATAGACGGTACGTTCTTATATGGAAAATACAAAAGAATACTATTGTTAGCTATTGCACAAGATGGCAACCGAAATATACTACCAATTGCCTTTGCCATTGTGGAGGGTAAGACAGCGGAGGCTTGGTCCTTCTTTCTCACTAATTTGTGTACACATGTGACAACACAACCCGGCATATGCTTGATGTCTGATCGACATGAATCCATCAAAGTTGCAATCAGACACCATGTTAGTGGATGGAATCCTCCAAAGGCGTACTCTGTGTACTGCATTCGACACATTGCAGCTAACTTCATGAAAATGTTTAACAATAAGGAATTGCGTCTACAAATTGTCAACATGGGTATGTAATCGGATCATAGTTATTTTTTCTCTTATATTTCCTTTAATATATAAAATAATACTGAAATTAACAAGTTTTTATTTTTATTTTATCAGGATACGAGTTGAGACGACCCCATTTTCATTGGATGTATGAGATTGTTCGTGGAGAAAACGTAGAGGCGGCTAATTGGCTTGATAAGATCCCCAAGGAGAAGTGGATCCAATCATATGATGAAGGAATACTCTATGGGCATATGACAACCAACCTAGCTGAATCTATCAATTTAGACTTGAAAGGAATGCGCCATCTTCCTATTACTGCTTTGGTGCAGGCAACATATTATAGGTTGGCTGAACTTTTTATTAAGATGGGCAACAAGCAACAAACAATGATCGAGGGAGGGCACACATACTGTGAAACAGTCATAGAGGCAATGCAAGAAAATTGCAGGAAAGCTAACTCCCACTCGGTTCGTAATTTTACACGCGTAAATCAATATTTTTTTTATTGAGGAGTTACTTTACCCACAAGAGGGAGTTGCTGTAATGAAGTACAAAGTAAATCTTAGTGAGATGTGGTGTGACTGTGGGAAGTTTCAAGCACAAAGGTTCCCTTGTTCACATGTAGTTGCTACTTGTGCACATGTCCATGTAAATTGCATGAAATATGTGGACAATATCTATAAACTTGACACTATATTCAATGTTTATAGGCACGAGTTTGAAGCAGTTGCAAATGAAGGTTATTGGCCTCATTATTATGGACCAAAAGTGTGTCCCAATCCAGAAATACGAAAAGATCCACATGGTTGGCCAAGATCAAGTCGTATTTATAATGAAATGGACCTCAGGGAGAAAGACCAACCAAAACGTTGTGAATTATGCAGAAATGAAGGTCATAGCCGTCGAAAATGTCCTTATCCATCTGGCACATCGAGAGAGAGTTCGCATCAGCAATGAACCAATTACATGTTCTGCACCTGTAATATTTACATATTTCACATTCCATGTTATATGCTGATTTATTCTTATTTATCATTACATTCTTATTTATCATTATATAAATAAATAAATAATTATATATAAAAAAATAATATTATAAAAAAAATATTATTTAGACTTTTAAAATAATTTGAAAAAAAATATTATTTAGGCTTTTAAAATGATTTAAAAAAATATTTTTTATATTTAATTAAAAATATTAAAATTTTATAATACGAATTTTTATATTTTTTAAAAAGTTAAATAAAGAATTATATAAATTTTTAAAATAAAAATTTAGAATATACTTTTAAAAAAATTATATATATATTTATTATATATAATTAATTAATTATATATATATATAAATAATAGTATTATAAAAAAATATATTATTTAGGCTTTTAAAATATTTTTAAAAATATTTTTTTTTATATTTAATTAAAAAATATTAAATTAATTTTTTTTAATAAAAAAAATAGTGTTGGGAAGTCGTCATATCATATGGCGACTTTCCAGTGCATTTTATTTTATTTTCTTTCAATTTTTTCAGCTCGGAAGTCGTCATATCATATGGTGACTTCCCAACAGGTAAAAAAATCAGTGCATTTTGATATATAATTGCAAAATGTAGGTAGTTTGAAAAAAAAAAAACAATATCATGATAAATTTGCCTTAAAAAGTGTTCCTTTACCCCGTCGCAATTTTTTTTAAATTAATTTCGAAGCTAACGTCATATTTAAATTTTTAAATTTTCTCTTTCTAACAGTATTATATGTCAATTTTCTTTTAATACTGCTGATTTGAAAATTAATGAAAAAATCACAGAATGATCAAGTGTTAGTTTTTAAAATTTAAGAAATAAATTTATTTGATCTCTAATTTTTTTTTCGTAATTTTAAATCTACTCTTAACTCCCTAATGTTTATTTACTTAATTTATTTAAGGAGAACATTACGTCTTAAATTCGCTCGAATTCGCAATCTCCCGACAATTTTTTTGTTATTGCAATTTATCAAATAAAAAATTAATGCTTTGGGAATACAAAATTTCTATCCTCTAGATCCAAAATTAAGCCAAAATGAGGATTTGCTATTTTGGAATTTGTTGAACATAGATCTTGTAAAACTACCATATCAAAATGCAATATTTTCTTATCCAAAAATAAGACAATTTGTCTTGGTTATTTAATGACATTTTCCTTATTTTTGGGAGAGATTTTTCTATTTTGCTAGTAGTTATTAGAAGTTTCCTCAAATTTTGCAACTAGACAGTAGTAGTTGTTGAACTTTTCTCGTGTTACGTTTATCAAATCATTGAGAACTTTGTTTTATAATTTTTAATCCAAAATATTAAATGTCTTTCACCAATATAAAAAGGTATATTAAATGTCAACAAGATTCTATATTATCTTTTCCCCAAACTTTTAGATAAAATATTTTCAGATTTTGCTCAATAATTCAGCGACTGAATTAAACTATTCTGATTTTGCAGAAATTTGCCACTGCCACAAACTAGAGTACAAAATTGGCAAATTTATTCCAATATTATTATTATTATTATAATTTTTTTAATTTTTAGAATACCGATTTTTTAAAATTATATATTAAAATATGTTTATTTTAACATATTAGAAAGTCGTCATATGATATAACGACTTTTCAACGTAAATTTAAACAAAAAAAATCACGAAAGTCGCCATATCATATAACGAATTTCCAATGATTTTTTTTTAATTTTTTTAAAAATTAATAATTTTTAATTATATATAAAAATAAAATTGTTTTTTTTTTAATTATTTTAAAAGTCTAAATAATTTTTTTATAATATAATGGTTCAGAAGTGTGTCCCAATCTAGAAATGTGAAGAGATTCACATGGTCGGCCAAAATCAAGTCGTATTCGTAATGAAATGGATTTCATAGAGAAAGGTCAATCAAAACGTTGTGGATTATGCAGGAATGAAGGTCATAACCGTCGAAAATATCCTTATCAATCTGGCACATTGGGGTAGAGTTCGCATAAAAAATAAACTAATTACATGTTTTTTGCACCTGTAATATTTACATATTTCACATTCAATGTTACGCAAATTTATTCTTATTTATCATTACATGCTATATATTTTTTGATTTATATATATATATATAATTAATTATATATAAAAATAATAATATTATAAAAACAATTATTTAGGTTTTTAAAATAATTAAGAAAAACAATTTTATTTTTATATATAATTAAAAAAAATTAATTAAAAAATATTTTTTTAAAAATAAAGTGTTGGGAAGTCGCCATATGACATGACGACTTTCAACAAATAAAAAAATAAAAAAATCATTGGGAAGTCGCCATATCATATGGCGACTTCCCAATGATTTTAAACCTATTTTTTTGACATATATTGCACGGAAGTCGCCATATCATATGACAACTTCCGTGCTTATTTATTTATTTATTTTTTAAATTTCATTCGGAAGTCGCAAAATTTGCCTACAAAATCCACCTACCGTGCTTATTTTTTAATGTATTTCGGTACATAATTTTAAAATATCGATATTTTAAAAATTAAAAAATATATATAATATTGGAATAAATTTGCCTACTACAAAATCCAACAAGTTAACTTAAATCAACAAGATAAACTGCAGTGTATACTCTATGCAAAATATCCATGTTGAAGAATCAAATATTAAAAAGAGTTTAGATAAAAATATTAGATTTGAAAAATGAGTTTAGATAAAATAATAAGATCCGTTTTAAAAACGGTCAAAGTCTTGAACATAACATTTTTACACGGGTCCAACATATTTTACTATTAGGAATATAAATTTTTAAGAGATCCATCATTTAAAAAAAAAGATTGATCTGTTAGTGTACTTAATCCTCCCATTAACTACAACCAAGACTCCGCCTCTATCTCCTATGCCTTGTTCTTTTGTCATTTTGAAAATTTGAGTATACTTATCGGTTTGAGTAATGTTTTGCATATACGGATCGAACTTAAACATAAAATTTTATCCCTATTTCAAATCGAGCCTGATCTCAACAATCATAAAACCCGTAGATATCTTCCTTGGTTCCGGCTTGAACTTGACTAGATCCGACCATGGATACTAACGCAAAATTCTATTGGCTTCTTTTGTTCTTTTTCCCCCTCCTTTTTTTCTCCTTAGTGTATATTAAAATTTCTCATCTAATTTGGTTGTGATATTTTCACACTTATTTTATTCCCTCAGCCTTTTTTAACGATAATTATAAACACAATTTATAATTAATGTATTAAATTTGGTACATTAAGACTTTCGTTTGATATATGTTTTTTATTTTTATTTTTATAAAATTAAATAAAAAGGAAAATAAAGAAAATAAAGAATAAGTAATTCTATCAAATAAAGTCTAAATGAATAAATCTGTTTTAAAATAACATTTAAACTATGCTTAACATGTACATGTTACTATAAGCACCTTTTAATCCCATCCTTCATTTTAAGCATGGAACGAAACAAGTTCTTTTCTCTTTTGAGAAATTGTTAGTATAATGTTCATATTTATAGTATTTTTCTCAGCTATCTTATTTTTAACATTACAATTATCCAGAAATTAAGGGATCGTTTGGATTGTTTCTTATGTTCTGTTTTTTTTTTTGCTTTCTTTATTTTATTTTTAAAATTTTGAAAACATAAAAATGTTTGGTAAATAATGTTGTTACATATTGGAAACAAATACTTAAATTGTTTCAAATATAATAATTCAATTCAAAAAATAAATTTTAAAAAATTAAATAAAAATAATATTGAATTTATTAAATTAAGTGATATTACTTACATAGTATTAAATAATATTATTTTATTTTTATGTAATAGTAATATTAAATATTATCATTTAATCATATTAGAAATTAATATTATTTAACCAATATTATAATTAAATATAATATTACATAAGATAATTATAAAATAATACTTCAATTAATATTAAAAAGTAATAATTATATAAAATATTAAATTTTGTTACATAATAATACAAATTAATATAATTATAAATTGTATAGTCAATAATAATATGAATAAATAAATTATAAATTCGAATCAATAATACTAATTTATTCATTTTTAATAATAATAAATTATTAAATAATGTGTATTCAACTAATTAAATTTATTTTTTGGATAAATAATTAAATTTCATAAATTGTGTAAGTTTATAAAATTATATGATTACTAAAATAGATTAAATATAATATTTATATTAAATATTCATTTAATTAATAATATTAAATTATATATTTAAATTTATATTGAATAATAATATTAAATAATATTATTTCAATAATATTTAATTATATTAAATAATAGTACATAATAATAATATTAATTCATAACATATTAGAATGATATAAAATAATATTATATTAAATAATATTAAATTAAAAATATTATAGTATTATATTCTCATGTAATTTATATACAATAATTTTTTTAATTTAAAATATATTATATATTAATTTTGAAATATTGTAATTTATTATTATTATTTTATATTAAATTTAATATTGGAGTTAATTTACAAAAGTTTTTTTTTTTTTTTTGTTTCTTTGCCTTTCTTTTTGGGTGGTGGAACAGTACTTATGCAATGCAAAAGTTGATATAATTACTGATTCCAGCACAATGTTTAACTAGCTAGTTAAAAGGTTAGTTTTTCTTCAAAGGAATAAAAGAAAATAAAAGAAAAGAAAAATATGGATATATGTTTGTTACATCAAGAAAATTATGGTCTAAAAATCTGATGAAGCTGTTTAATCTTGATCATAGTCAAGATTAACTGACAGATAAAATAATCGTAGTTAGCTTGCTTGGTATTCAAATATGAAACTTGTGTTACTGATGTTAGATGCCTAAATACATTATATTATATCCCAATCCCATACAAACATATCAAATTTTATTTTTAAACAAACAAAAAAACCAAACCCTTTAAAAGCCTAGAAAGAACTAAATTTTAAATATATAGCGTAGAGACTAAAGTTATGTCTGATAATTTGTCTATTCTTGTCATATTCTTATTATTTTTGTGTCATAATCGTATTTAAAGTGTTATATATTTATATAAGTTTTGACATATTAATAATTCATATTATATAGATTTTAATACATTCGTATATTCGTGTCATGTTCATATTATTTTTTATATTATATCATGTTATATTTTATATCATATTTTAATTATTTTTCTCGTTGATAAAGGAGATAACAACAGCACAAGGCCAAAAAATGCCAAACCGTTTTATCATCATATCATGAAAGAAAAAAACAAGGTCACATGAAATGGATCTAACTTATTATTTTCTGTAATCTTCTCCCCCTTTAAATTAGGGGAAAAGCCATTAATATAATTACTTATCCAGGTTGTCCATTCTTCTTCATGCTTAAATTTATCATCGTTTTATTGCATTTTCACTTAATTTACGGGGTGAGGAGCATCTCTAATCTTTTTACACCAACTTTGCCTTTTCTTTTCCCTGCTTCATTTCAATTTGGTTTGGGTAGAAAAAGTTTCAGATGCTGTTAACTGTGTTTAAGCCCCCTTAGGCCCTTAGCGTCGGCTGGCTGAGCAGTAGGTTTGCTAGGTAGATGGATAGGGTGTTGACGACAACCAAAAATCAGTGGGTCCTTAATCCTTTACCTTGTTTCAAACCCCAAAATTAGTGGGGTTTTCACTCGCTCAATGTTGAGTGTAAATCTCATATTGAGTAGGAGTTCAAATTTCGTATTAAATAACAATATTTATCTTATATTAAGTAATTTGATTAAACAGTTTTAATCTCATATTGAGTAGTATTGATAAGTCAAGAGGAGTGTTCATCTATAAATAGGAACCTTGGTCTTTGGAGAAAAACTATCATCATCACTTGTGAGAGAGAAGTTGTATTGGAATTTTTTGGTTGGTGAGTATAATATTAGGAGGATAGTTTGTAAATTTATCTATGTAAAAGTTACAATATTTGTAGAAAGATTTGTAGTTTTATCCATGTAAAAGTTATAATGTTTATAGGAAGGTTTGTAATTTTATCTGTACAAAAGTTACAAATTGAAATTCTTTTTTAGTAAAGTATATCTCTTTGGGATTGTGGATGTTGAATCACGTTAAAATATTATGTTTTTTTTTTTTCTCTCGAGTGCATATTATAAATTAATACTTGTTATGAACTGTCACGCAATTCGCAACACTTAAACATAGGAGAATCATTATCACATGCATGGCATTTTTTACCATTTAATTTTTAGAAACAAGTAGAGTGATCACAAGGATGGGATTTTGTTGATTTGGAAAGTCCCTCACTTTCTTCCTTCTAAGTCTCAAAAAAAGATTTACTGATGAACACTTGTTAAGATTATTATGAAAAGCAATGTACAGGTTAGATGTTAAGATTAGATTACTATTGAAAGAAAGAATTAAGAATTGCATCAAATTATTTCTTGATAGTTATTATATTTGATACAAAAGTATTTTTATAAATAATGCTTACCATTTTAATAAGTATTTTATAAACACTTATCATATATAAAATCAAAAAGAAGAAGAAGAAGGGAAAGTAGATCCAACTAGAACTAGCTAGGGTCTAATCCAAGTTTTTACAGCAATAAAACAAAGCAAATTTGGAAGGCAGGGCAGGGGGGGGGGGGGGGGGTCATGAAGTATCGCGCTTATCAATTTTTTATACAAAGTAGATGAAGAATTGTGCCCATCCATCCCATACTCAGTGTCACGTGATTGACTGTTCAATTGAGCACTTTCAACCATTCTTCGCCTCTTATCTCCGCCCCTCACATGCTCTACATTACCCACACTCAGCTCATGGGAATTTTAATTGGATAACTTAATTAAGGCTGTTGTTTATATATAATTAATCAGAGAATAATAAGGTTTTAAGAAATAGGAGAAGAGTCAAAATAGTTAGAGTTGGGATATTCACGTTACCACCTCACTCATCAAACTCCTTGTTTATTCCCATCTGCCTTCTAATTAATTCCTTATTAGTTAAGATAGTAATAATATAGGTATTATTAATTAGTAATAATATAGGTATTATTAATTAGGCTAACTCTCTCTAAGTCTATGTCTATGATGATATTGATATGCGTTGTTGTATACGTTTATTCCCATCTGCCTTCTAATTAATTCCTTATTAGTTAAGATAGTAATAATATAGGTATTATTAATTAGGCTAACTCTCTCTAAGTCTATGTCTATGATGATATTGATATGCGTTGTTGTATACGTACGTATAGCTGGCAGTGTCAGGTCCCAATTAGTCTCTACTCTCTACTCTCTACTCCAATTCAATCCATGCCCATGTGATCCTTATTCCTTCACTTCAAACTTTAGGCTCTAATTATTGTTCATTTCTTACAACAAATCTTATCTAATCTAATCTCTTTCTACTACTACTACTACTTAACGTTTCTCTTTGGTTAAACTTAAAACTTAAAACTTAAAATATTAAAAATATTTATAAATTATTTTATTCCTTAAGTAGTTTTTTATATTTTTATTCTATTTAAATTACACTTTTATTTTTATTTGTATTTAAATAAAATTTTATTGTAAATGAAACATTGATTTATGTTAACAGTTTATTTAAATATAAATTAAAAATTTATTTAGATATAAATTAAAATGAAAAATTATTTAGATATAAATTAAAAATTTATTCAAATATAAAAATATAAAATTTTACTCAAGTAAAATGATTAATTTTAACAGTTTTTTGTTGTTGTTATTTTAGTGTTTTTTTTAATATCCTTTTACTTTAAGAAAAAGTTCTTAAAAAAAAAAAGAAAATGCTATTTCATCTAAAAAGAAATCGTGTATTCCTATTTCCTCGTCGGGTTGAACAGTATATGCAAGAACTAAAAACCGCAGTGGTGCCTCTTTAAATAATAAATAAAAAACCCAAATCGCAATGGTGACTGGTGGTTATTTTTATTTAAGAGTAATAATTAATAATTAGGTTTTGATAATGAGTGTTTTTAAATATTATTTATAATAATAATATTATATTAAATAAAATTAATAATTTTATTTATTATTTTTAATATATTAAATAAAATATTATTACATATATAATAATTTTTAAAAAATTCGTTAATAAAATTTAAATAATTTATATAATGAATAAAAATAATAATTTATGTAATGGATAAAAAAATGGTCTGATCTGGTCTGATCTCTCAAGCTCAACATTTATAAGGCCGCTGCAACATTTCATTACTACTATATACATATAATTATAGATAGAATTTTGGTAATAACTGTTTAAAAGTATTTTTTAAGCTTACTATTTATAATAATATTTTTATTTAATATATTAAAAATAATAAATAAAATAATTAAATATTATATTTAATATAATATTTTTTTTTATAAATAATTTATTAATTAACTCTAAAATGGATACTAAAGAGACTCGTTAATAAAAACTTTATATATATATATATATATATATATATATATATATATATATATAAAACTGACACATATCTCCTGCCACAATTTCCTAAAACCACCAATTTTCACCGCCAATTTCCTCCCCCTCTATTCCTCGAATGCAAGTATTAAACCCAAAAAATATAAAGACGTCGCAAAAATCAAAACTTATCGATAAACAACAATGTCTTTTAAGACCCGGTCACCGCCGAGTCCTCAACCGCAACCGCACGATCTCAAACAACGCGTTTTTACTTGCCTTAACAAACTCGCCGACCGCGACACGCTCGCCGTCGCTTCCGCTGAGCTCGAGTCCATCGCTCGAAACCTGACCGTCGATTCCATCTCTCCATTCCTTAACTGCCTCCACAACACCGACTCTTCGGCCAAGTCTCCTGTTCGGAGGCAATGCGTAGTCCTTCTGACTTTGATGTCTCATTCGCACGGTAACACTCTGTCTCCTCACCTTTCTAAGATGATTTCCACCCTTGCCCGCCGCCTCCGCGACCCCGACTCCGCAGTCCGATCCGCCTGTGTCGAGGCAACAACCGCCATGTCGTCTCACATCACGAAACCTCCGTTTTCGGTTTTGTCGAAGCCATTGATCGAAATGCTCGTGGTGGAGCAAGACGTGAACTCGCAGATCGGAGCCGCGATGTGTTTGGCCGCGGCGATCGAGGCGGCGCCGGATCCCGAGACGGAGCAGCTTAGGAAGGTGTTGCCAAAGTTAGGGAAGTTATTGAGGAGCGAAAGTTTCAAAGGGAAAGCGGCAGTGTTTGGAGTTATCGGAAGCGTCGCTAGTGTTGGCGCTGCCGGAAGTAAAGGAGTTTTGGATTGGTTAGTGCCCTGCGCGGTGGAGTCTTTGAGTAGCGAAGATTGGGGAACGAGAAAGGCGGCGGCGGAGGCGTTAGGGAAAGTGGCTATGACGGAGAAAGAGCTGGCAACGGAGCATAAAGCGGCGTGTTTGACCGCTCTTGAAAATAAGAGGTTTGATAAGGTGCATCCGTGTGTATCTTTACTCAGTAATTATTTAATAATGGATTTTTTCCCGAGAAGGAAAATAGAAAAAAAAAGAAGAAGAAGAAGAAGAAGAATATTGCTTATCGTTTTGATAAATCTTGTTGGTACAGGTAAAGATTGTCCGAGAAACTATGAATCGTAGTATGGATTTATGGAAGGAAATTCCTGGAGTTTGTGAGGAGACCTCAGCTCCTTCTCAGTCCGAGTCATCTTCAATAGGTATAATAAATATTCAGTTTTGCTTAGCTTGTAATTGTCTGATATTTGGAAATAATCATGCGCAAACCCCAAAAATTTTATACTATATGGAGTGTATTTTTAATTTTTGGATAAGGAAAAAAAATTGATATTTCTTCAATGTGAGTGATCAATTTGTTTACAGGTTTCACTTTAAAATTTTGAAATTTGAAGTGTTACTGTTATTGTGCTGCTGTAAACATTTATGCTTGGTAACTACTGCTGCAACTATTTGCTTTTATCATTTATGATTGTGTGCTTCGCTCGTGGAAACAGATAATGGTAGCATTGGATGCTTCCCTTCAGTTACAAAAAGTATCAATGATGTTGGTTTTAGAACTCCCCAATCAAAGAAAGTAGTCCTCACGAGCAGGTCCCCTCCATCTGATGCTTCGACCGTGTCCATTGCCAAGAAAGAGACTCCCCCGAAGAGTAATAATAGGAATGGGAACACATTGATTTTTGGTAGGCTGGACCGCTCAAAATCATCTGATTGGAAGATCGAAATGGCTGAGCCAAAGTCTCTGTTTTCTGAGGCCTCTGGTGATGATAATATCAAAAAGAGTAACCTTGGAGTCCTGGAATCAAGAGAAATTGAGGACAGTGGAAATTTTAGGCTGGAAACGAAACGTGTACTCTTTGGCAAGGTCCGTGATGAAAAAGTGCAAAAGTTTGGTGGTTTGAGATCTGGGTCTCGGGTGCTTCCTTTTCATGATGAGGAGAACTTAGATGTTGATGACAAAATTGCAGCTCTACATGATGAGAATCCCAAAGACATTGAGGATCTGTCTTTGATCCGTGAACAACTTGCACAGATTGAAGACCAGCAATCCAATCTATTAAACCTCCTTCAGGTAGTTTACGAAGCCGAATATCCTCTTTCTATTTCTTTACACAGTTCTTTTCAGTTTTGCATCTATCAGGTAATGCTTTATGTAATTTCTTATTATCGTTCCTTGGAAGTTACTGGTTTTCAACTGTGTTTGACTTTGGTTTTTCCAGTGAAATCCTTGGGTTATGGCATTTGTGATAATGCTTAGTACTTTCTGAAATTCTTTTGAAGCCTGCTTGTGCTTACTTCTATTCGTTAGCCATTCCTTGGAGGATATTGTGGATCTACTTCTTAGAGTATTTCTCAAGAATTAATGTGTTCTTTTTTTCTTTTTCTTTTTTTGAGAAGAAGAAGAATTAAGTTTCTGATGACCAAGTTAATTTGAACCTAGTAAACACCTTGTCTACACTAAACTTTCTCAGAACCTGCTTCTTCTTTTTTGTTACCTTTTTAGAGTACCATTAAGAGTTTATTTAAGGTGGAGACAAACCCTTTCCATAGGTAATTTTTAATAATTTTTGTTGTGTAATATGCCTTGCATGTAATTGTTATTAGCTTTTCTTTTTGCTCTTTTTTCCCTACTATTTTGTTTGTACTTTGTAAATTCAGCCTTGTATCATACTCTGCTAATGTTAAATCATTTTAATTTAAGTTATAACATATTTATAATGGGTTTTCTCTATTTGATTCTAGAAATTCATTGGGTGCTCCCAAAATGGGATCAATTCTCTAGAGACACGCGTAAATGGCCTGGAGATGGCTCTGGATGAAATATCTTATGATTTGGCTATTTCAAGGGGAAGGTTTCCAAACACGGATTCCGCAGATAACACATGTTGCAAGCTGCCTGGTGCAGAATTTTTGAGTCCCAAGTTCTGGAGGAAAACTGAAGGTCGGTTTTCTACTTCAAGGTTATCTTCTTCTGGGCGCATGCTTTCACTAAATGCATTACATAACACACCTGATAAAGATTCTGGTGGTGAAACGTATAAGCCAGCAGTCAGCCAAAGATATCAGCATCAAGGTAGGGGTGGATTTGTTATGAACCCAGTGGCAGATGCTGGCAGTGACATAAGAGAGAATTCAGGGTTCTCAAGTAGAATATCAAAGAATACCATTCAAAATGCTGAGAGGGTTCAGGTTGGCAATGCTAGTTATCCTGATGGGACTTCATTGGTTCGTTGTACAGCACCAATGAACCTTAGCAGCAGGTAATGAAATTTCACTGTAAATTATCTTGTACTTCCTTATATTATTATAATTATAATTCTCTAGCCAGGTCAACAATTTTTCTTTAAATTTGCTATAGTTCATGACTGTCTACAATGTTTCATGTACTTGAGTCAGTTATTTAAAATGGCAACAGGTGCTGCTCTTTATTTGTTTTCCTTTTTTTCCCCTGAAAATAAATGCTTTAAGCCTACATACTAATGGTAAAAACTTTCCCTGGTTGTAACAACACTTTAGGATCCGTTTGGTTATTGGTTTGCTGCTTGTTTTTTACTATTTGCTTTTTGTGTTTTGAAAAATTGCTATAAAACAAAGGCAAAAGGTAAAAAAAATAATAGTATACTGATGGATTTGAAATGAAAAAATAATTAAAATGTAACATTAATTATAACATAATTAGTCTATATAAAAGTATAATTATGCATTTTGTTATTTAAAAAAATTACATATTTTGTGTATTTTCCTTTAAAAAAGTTTTGCTTTTGCGTCCAACTATGCTTTTTGTTTTTCTGCTTTTGAAAGTAAAAAGCAAATAGCAAAAGTATCAACCAAAAGAACATTAGTTTATATATTATTCCAAATATCTTTGATCACCTTTTCAGTGACTGTTGATAAATAATGCCAAGATCGTTTTACTTTAATTTACATGCTTTAGATTTGAAGTGCAAGAGATAGACATTAATGTGGTTTTGCAGACTGCCTTACATTCACAAAATAGAAAAACCTATGTTACTTGGACTTGGGTGTGTCAGATTCAGGTATGTGTCCAACATAGGCATGTTCTATTTTTTCTAAGTTTTTTCATGTATTTTGGAGAGTCGTATCCCCATACCCATATACGAATATGCGTCAGACACGGGTACTTCAAGAAAAATGAAGAGTCGGAGCAACATAGATTAAACCCATAGAAAATTTGCGAAGTTATAGGAGCACAAAACATTGAAAGATTGAAACCCAACACTAAGAACAGCCCACAAATGTGTGTTAGACCTCACCCAGACTCAAAGCCCTGACGTAACATATTAAGGTCCTACTCCAAGATTTTGGGTGTTCTTTTCTCATGCTCTGCATCTCTAGAAACCTTGTGGAACCCTCACAGGCAACTCTCTCTCTCTCTCTATCATTCTTTAACCGTGATAATTCTATTCTCTTAGAAAAGAAACAAGAAAGTTTTAACATACAGTTCATTCAAGATTAAACTAACTAAATATGATAAGTGTCGTTAATGCTGCACATTTGGTTTGGTTTGGCTTGGCAAAGTTGAGTTAATATTCCTAAATGCTTATAGTTTACTCTAAAAGTGCAACTTATAATCATGCAGCAGGATTTCCTACCAGCTGTTTTGTTTTACTGATGTTTTAGCTTATGTAGTCTCTGTCTGATTGGTGCTTGTACTTTTTGCATTTTGTTGCTTGTTCATTGGTGCTTTTGCTTCTAGTTTTTTTTGCTATTTGTTCCTTGTTTTCAGTTCGTTTAATCTTCATAATGCATTAAATCCATAAAGAAAAATCAAGCAAATGGAGCCTTAATATATGGAGAGTTAGAAGTTAAGGAAGCCATAAAGAAAGATGAAAATGGGTGTGCTAGAACAAGATCTTGATAATGCATTAAATCACTGAATTCGTTCATTGCATAATTGAAGCAGTTAAGTTACTTTCCAGCATATCTTGACGTATTTGTCTTTGACTAGGGATGATGAAACCCGATCCGACCGATGAATTTCGAACCGATCCGATCCGAATGGAGAGGTTTTTTTTTTTTTTGAACAATGGAGGCGGAGCGGGGCGGTGCGGTTTTTTTTGTTTGAAAGGCGGGGATGGAGCAGTTGTGGTAATTGCCTGCTCCGCACCGCCCCGAATACTGAAATTATAATTTTACCCTTAAATATTTAATTTTTAAAAAAATAATAAAATAATATAATTAAACTTATTATTTTGATTTTTGTTTTTTAAAAACTTAAACCTAATACTTTATTTTTTTCTCTTCCTAGATTAGAGACATGTTTATATTGAATTTATATTAAAATTTTTTTATAATGCTTTATTATTTGAAAAAAATAAAAATAATTAATAAATATCGAATGGGGCTGAGCGGGGCGGGGCGGTTATGGATGTAATCGACATCCATGGAGGCGGTAGTGGTATTGAAATTTTAACATCCACGTCGGAGCAGGGCGGGGCAGAGCAGAGCAGTGCTATGGCGGGGCGGAGGTGGATACTGCAAAATCCGCCCCCGCCCCGCTCCGCTCCATTGCCATCCCTATCTTTGACCATGAGATAAGCCCTTTTGAGTTACTTTCTATGCCTGATGTGTGCAATTCACCATTTTCATCATCTGCAAGAGGAGAAAAAAAAAAGGTGTTTGATTAACCAAGTCAATTGTTTGATCTTCTTTTTTGTTTGTCTATCAGATCTTCAGCTTAACTTGAATTGAAGTTGGGCTGTTTGAAGAACCAGCATAAGCTAGCAGATAACAGCCTTGGACAAATCAAGCTTGAGGATGAAATGATACGATGAAGGAAGTCGTAGATCAAATTATGATGAAGAGGTGCTGCCATTTGGCTCGTTACACGAGATTGTAGGTTTTCCTTTTAAATCCATTAGTAATTGTTAGCCGCAATACCAACGCTTTAGAGCAGGGCATTGCATATATTATGATGTTTTGAACAGATTTTTTTTTTTTTTTTTTTGCAATAGAGGCCCCATCTATTGTACAGAGAGAGTCTTTGTGCATCTCTTTTTAGCTTGTCATTAATAGTTGCTGTGTACTGCATCTGCATATAAATTTTCAATCTTAGGCCATGTATTTTTCATCAAGGAAAAAAAAGATACACATAAAGATATGTTTCTATCCTGTGTAGCAAACTGTTTTATTAGAATTAGTGGTGTAAATGAGACACTTGGATTCGCAAGCTATTCAGACTCGGTTCGGAAAAAAATTTGAATTTGGTTCGATCATTGTCGAGTCGAGTTCGCGTATTTTAATGTCTGGCTTGAGTAGCTCACGAGTCTAATAGATTTTTTTATTTTATTTTATAATATATATTTATTATTTTTAATTAATATTGGAAAAATATCAATTCGAACTCGAGTTCGAACATAAATAGTCGAGTTTGAAGTTGAGCATGGGAATTGAGATATTTTTTATTAGGTAAACGAATTTAACCAAACGAGTTCGAGTAGTTCGATTTTTATTTCGAATCGAGTTTGAGTTTTAAAATGAAACTCGATTGAGCTTGAGTCAAGTTTCGAGTCGAGCCAGGTTTCGAGTTCGAACTCGAACTTCTTACTGATTGGATTCGGTTTGACTCGATTATACCCCTATTTAGAACTGCTACGTTAGGTCTTACCTCGTTATGGTCTTCTGCCAAGTTACGATAGCATGGCATGGAACCAAAGTCGAGCAAAATCTTTAGCTACACAATTTCATTTCATTATCGTCATAGCCTCGGTCGGATAAAGCACGTTCCGGAGACCCAACTGATCTGTTTGGGAGCTTCGGAATAAAGGAGGCTAAGGGCAAGGCCATGCATCGGCATTCGGCTAACATAGAGTCTAGAGTCGTCAATATTTCAGAGTTCCTTTGTATTTTCGTTCTCCTATAAAAAAAACCTTGTCTTCAACCACGAGTGTATGCGTTGGGCTTAAAACTGGAATTGGAGTGCATTGTTTGAGTGGTTCGATTTTGATCAAAAGGCAAAACCTTGAATGAGTAATTTATGTTACAAAGTAACCTAACTTAACTAGATTGCTGAAAGCCATGGATTAGATAATAAAGAGGAGTATAAAAAGCAGGAATTCTAACTGAACTGAGTCTACAGTGTTAGAACTTTATTGGGTTTATAGTAGATATGGTAATTTGTGTATTTTTATAGTGTTATTTTTCGTGTTAAAAATTGTGTTTAAGATATTATATATTTATATAAATTTTGACATGTTAGTAATTCGTATTAAATAAATTTTAACGTATTTTTATATTCGTATCGTATTCGTGTTTTTTTTTTATGTCATGTTTTAATTATTTTTTTCGTATCTTATAATTAATCATGTCCAATATTGTCAGATCTAAGTTATAAGAGAGTAGAGTACTCCTATCCCATCATTTCTAATACTATATATATTTCTTTCATTTGTTAATGGGAATGTATCTAACATTGTTTATTATTTAGTTAACATCTTTATTGTTAATCAGTGCACTGTTTTTGTGTCGAGAGTATTCATTATCTTTTACTTGTAAAAATATAAATTAGTAGTAAAACTATCATATTTTATTAAATTTTTAAATGTCAACATTCATATGGTTTATTATTAGAATGGTGAATTTTTATTTTCAGTGATCAAGATCTATAGTTTTATATATTAATAAATAAATTCCACTTCAAACTATTAATTTCTTAAATAAAATATTTGTAGAAAAAGAAAGAAAAAAAATAAAGAAAGCAAACGTGAAATTTGAGAAAAAATAATCATATCCCTTAATTTTTTTTTTCTTAACGTCTTTCTTGATCACAATTATTTTACTAAATTCTTAAAAAACATGTTTATTAACTAATATATGTATTTGGTATATCATTCCCACATTATTGTTAACTATAATAAACATTTTCTTAAAATTTTAAATAAAAAAAAATGGATGAAAAAAAGACAATTGATAAAATAACCAAAAGCTCTTATACTCACATAAGGCCCAAATTAAAAAAAAAAAAACGCTTTGACCAAAAGATCCATAAACCTTTCACCAAATGACCAAAAGAATCTAAATATTTTCCCTTTAAATGGTGCTAAAAATTTGGAGTTGCCCATCTTTTAAGCTATACGATGATAGGGTCTGTCAGACTAATGGAACTGTTCCCTTTCTTGGTATTTCATCAAGTATATTTTATAAATGATCGCCTTGTTAAAGTTAGAAATAGCTATGCCAGCCAATTTCTTTAGCATTTATTTATATTGTATATGATAATTTTAAATACGATATAATTTTAAAAAATTATTATCCAACAATAATTTGAATATTTTCTTTTATTAGAATCCATCAAGTAAATTTAAAATATAATCTACCAAAAACTGACATATAATCTAATTGGATAAAAAATGACATACTTTTTGATTATATGAGTTGGATTTTGACATAAAAAAAACCCCTTTGAATGTTGACAAATAATCTGTAAAAATTATAAAGAAGGTTTAGGAGTTGAAAGATATATATATATATATATATATATATATATATATATATAAAATTGAGGGTAAAAATGACATATCTTTAGGGTAGGTTTGGTTCGGAGAATGTTTTATTACAGGTCGGAATCTAAGATTTTGTCATGAGATTACCGTGTTTGGTTTATAAATATTTATCAATCTCGGTAATATGATATTATCTACAGTGCCAAAATTTGGTAATATTGGGTGTAATGTCATACCCACCTCTTTCTGAGGTTATGTTATATTCCGCCCGTAATGTAACATTTGTGCCACATTTGCTCCCAATTTTAATGTTTGGGTCCTTTTTGCCCTTATAACATACTAAAATAACAACGGGTACCGCGCTTTTATTTCTGCTTCCTGAAGAACTGATAAACAGATCAAACACAAACAACCTCTCCCTCTCAAGTTCTCCTACTACCTCGTGTGATAACCCATTCGACGCTGCAATCGGGGATTTTCTTCAACTTTGTTGATTTCGTCAGTCAATCCAGGTACGATTTCAATTTGTAATCTTCAATTTATATATGTTTTTAGCTTATGGATTTTGATTGGATAAGGGATTTTATGGTTTGGATTTAGGGATTTTCGAATTTTAATTTTGGTTTATGGATTTTGTGTGTGCATGTCAGATTTAAGATTTAAGGTATAAAATTTGGGGTTTCAATTTTTTGGGGTTTAGGGTTCTTGTGGACATGAGTTTAGGGTTTATGGATTTTAATTTTGGGGTTTCAATTTTTGTGATTTCGATTATTTCTAGTACATATACACCAAAAATGTTTTGGAACACAAACAACAGATAAATTTGTTTTTTCTAACACTCTGAACTTCATTTTTTTAAGCTACTCATTGATAATGACAAAAAGTAATAGCAACTAAAAAAAACGATTTGGACAACCGTTTGTTTGTCTGTACGAGTGTGCCTTATACCCATAACACTTCAACGTACACTTTTGTCAAACAATTTTCGTAATTTATGAATATTTTCTTATGCTTATTGTTCTATTTCTTCTCGCTTTTATTGCATCATAGCTTTTTATGGTTTATATATATCTGTTAGTGGTGCATTTATATGTGATAGCAAATTAAGCAAATGATGGAAATAATCTTGATAGCAATTGTTAGTTCAAGTGTAGAGATTAACCAAGAGGGGGTGAATTAGTTTTTAAAATTTTCACAAATAAATTTGAATTTTAAGTATGAAAATTAAGAAATCAAATTTAAAATGAAATAAGTGAACAACACAAGTAACTAAAATAAAGAGTAAGGTAAAGAGGAGCAAACAATCGATGTATAGAGGTTCGGCCCTTCTACTTGGTGCTTACGTCCTCTCTTCTTGGCACTTCCTTGTTAAGATGCTTCACCAATCCACTAGTGAAAAATTATCTTTGAGGTTAAGGTATAACCTTACATCTCTATCTTTTGAGGCTTAGTTGAAACCTCTTGACCCCTTAAGAATTCTACCAAAATATGTAAGAACAAGTCACTCACAATCTCAAATCCCTTTAAAAAATGAAGGTTTGTTTGCAAACTAAGGTGAACCTCTAATAGGAAAGTATTTGCTGACTTTAAGCACAAAACTTGAAGAGACAATTACAATGAAAAGATGAATACAATGTGAAATAAAGCTTAAGCACAATGAACACTTGAAAGCTAGAGAAAATATGAAAGATTCTTGCTTTGATTTGCTTCTCTGGGAGTCTCTTACTATTGGAAATTTTGGGAAGTCAATTATATACCTCCAATCTCAAATATGAACGTTGGGAGTGGTTAGATGTGGAAAAGAGCCGTTCTTTCTTTAGAAAATTGTACTTGGAAAACAGTACAGTGTGTCAGGGATCGATCCTCTCCTTTTAGGGATCGATCCCCTCCTTGTTCCAATTTAAAAATCTGACCGTTGGAGCCCATGGGATCGATCCTCTCCTTGTGGGGATCGATCCCCTATTGTCTTGCAAAGTTCAAAACGCTACTGACTTGCATGGGATCGGTCCGGGACCGATCCGGGTGAAATTTCGTCACTAGGGGATCGATCCTCTATCTTAGGGGATCGATCTTCACAAAAATATTTTCTTTGATTTTTAAAAGAGGTTAACTTGTCTCAAAAATATTTTAATCACATATATATATATATATAATTAAGAACATGTATTTTCGAGAAAGTTAAGGAGTTTAAAATATTTTTGCATTTTCTAAAATATTTTTAAAATGATTCAAAGAAAAATGCTAGAATAAAAACATTTAATCTCAAGCTAATTAAATTTAAGAGTTTGCCATTTCAAAATTAAGATTAATTCAAAGGTAATATAGTTAACAATCTCCCCCTTTTTTATATGACAAAACTTATGATAAATTTGCTTGTAAAAACTCTCCCTTAATTAAAGAAATAAAGATTTTCATTAAAAACTCCCTCTTACTAAAAATATTCTTTTCAACTTTGCAAAGACAAATAAGGAACAAGCAAGGACACTTTCAATCCACAATGTCCACAAGCATTTAAGCACAATATCCAACATAATTCATATTCATAAAATAGAAACATTTAAGCACATATGAAAAATTTCCCACCTTTTGCTTTTTATCTATTTTTTAAATTTATTTTTGTTCATTTAAAGCAAATTTGTCAAAATGAACTTTCTCCCTCTTTTTGTTATATAAAGAATAATATCAATTCAAAGCTAAAAGGAATGTAGCAAGAAAACTACAATCATAGATACCATGTGTTAAGCAACGAAAATCAACCAACAACTCAATAATATCAAAAGAATATATCAATCCAACATCAATTCAATATATCAAATGAATATATGAAAAGAATATAATAGTTCAACATGCACAAAGTCTCAATATCGTGAATATATATATGAAAAGATAGCATTGAAGTTCAAAGATTAGAAATACTTAAATTACATAGATAATGTCCATAGCAAAAACATTTAAACATTGAAGTTCAAATCATAAAGTAATGTTCGAAACACAAAATGAAAAGCCTAGACACATTTTGATGCCAAATATGAAAACACCCTATTGAGATGGATCATCGTGATTGGAGGGTGAAGGAGGTGGAAAGAATGAAGGCATGTCCCGAAGTCGGGCGTCCATGTTGTTGACAGTGCCCCACATGGTTTGTACATCGTTGTGCATATCCGTCATCCTTGTATCAACATGGTGTCGAAGAGAAGCAATTTGGTTGTCAAAGTTATCCATCCTTGTATCGACATGGTGTCGAAGAGAAGCAAGTTGGTCGTCAAACCTATCCATCCTCGTATTGATATGAGTTTGGAACGAGTCAAATTTGTCCATGAGAGCATCGATGACCGCTTGAATGTCTAAAGTGCCGGAGGAGGAGGAAGAAATGCCAACCAGGGGCGGCACTTGAGTTGCTTTCGGTGCACCAATATCATCACCATCATGCTCGTCGAGCTGTTCTTCATGAGCCCGGACCCACTCACCATTTGCTTTTTGGGTATAACCCATCTTGTGAACCATTTGAGACCTATCATGGCATTTTTGGAGTGCGAGATACCCGGATCACAAGAGACATCGATCCCGATTTCCTTGATGTAGTGACTCAAGGCCATTCCAAAAACTATAGTGCGCTCCGTGCCTTTGACGACGCGAAAGAGATCGATGAAGATAAAGTGAGCGAGGTTGGGCCTTTGACGAGTACGGATCATGTTGAGCCACCAATAGTCAATGTTTCGTAGTGTGGAGTATTTGGTGCCGAAAGGTCGAATGGTATGGGAGATGATGATGTGAAGTAATCGGTCGTGCAACGGGAGAAAAGAAGCATGATTCTTCAGTGTGCGCATTGTCTCAGAAAAGTATCATTCCTCGTGAGTGTCACCCTCGTTTGGAATACTGAACGCTTGTGCGATTGATGCTTGAGTGACAATGATCTCACGACCCATTAGATAGGCCTTGATCTCACGCACAATGCCGACGTCAGTGTCATCATCCTCTCGGTGGTATGTGGCATTACTAAAGAATGCACGGACTAAGTTTTCATGCACGGGGCAGTTTAGTGAAAGCAATGGCAACCACCCGAACTCTTCAAATAATGTGAGATATTTGAAGTTAAACACTCGGAGGAAGTTTACATCGATCACCCGACTTTTCTTAACAAACTCTTTAGCAAATGAAGAATTGAACTTGTCTCGAGCCTGGGGGGTCGGGAAGCATGATTCAAAAGAGGTTGGTGTAGAAGGTGCGGCTCGCTTTGAGGAGGAGGATGCCCCGGTCGTTGGTTTGCGTTTACCAGCTGTAGATTTCACTTTAGGGGCCATTTGAAGTGTGGACAGTGTTTGAGGAATTTTATCGAACACTTGGTGGGTGAGAATTTTTGGTGGTATTTTGGAAGAATTTATTGGGTATAATTCGTGCCAAAGGTTAGGATGAAATGTTTAGAGGTGAAACAACATAAAACAAGTGGAATTTGGGTGGATTTTGAGGGTAAGGCCGAATGTGGAGGGTGTAGGAATTTGGTTGAGGCTTTTCACAAACTCTTAGTGGGTGGTACTTTGAAAGGTGGTTTTGAGTGATTTTGATGTAGGTTTTGGATGATTTTTTGTAGAGGAGAGAAAAAGAGGAATTTGAGTAGGAATTATGAAGAAAACGTGAATGGAAGGTGGAATTGAAGAGTGGGTTTGAAAATGTGGGTTAGGGCTTCAAAATGAGGTTTCGAATTTAAGAGGAATGTGAGTGATTTGGATGTTGAAATGAAGATTTTGATGAAGAGAATATGAAGTTTTGATGATTAGAAGTGTTGGAATGAAGAAATTGTAAGGAAAAATTTAGTGGGTTGAAAGATTTTGAGAGTGAGTTTGAGAAAGTGTCGAAGAGAGTGTGAGGAAAGGGGAAAGTGAGCAAGACCGAGGCTGGCCCTCACGAGTATAGACTGCCAGGCACGAGGGGATCGATCCTCTTTTTATGGGATCGATCCCTCATTCAAATGGGATCGATCCCATATTCAAAGGGGATCGATCCTCACCTGAAAAAATCCAGATTTTAGCTTTAAATTTTGCAATTCTGGGCATATGGTTCGATTCTATTCATATGGGATCGATCCTGTATGCAATTGCAGTAAAAAACATCTTTGAAAACTTGTGATTTTTCATTTCAAAACTTATAATTTTCAAACTTGGACATTATTTATGCAATATTGTAACTCTAAATGTATCACTAATTGTCCAAAATGAATTAAGCAATCAAACATACTCATATAACACATAAATACTAGTTCGAGTCCAACATGTGTATCAATTCAAACAATAAAACAAACTTGGAAACATCAAACAATGCATTCAATGTTCAAAGATCATTGAGACAAGTTTATAAACAAAATCGAATATCATCAAACTTGCTTATATCAGTTAAGACCAAAACATTGAAGATAATCATGGTGCATTCATTAATCCAAGTTCACCTATAATAATGCAAAATCTTTCTCTATCAAGTGGCTTTGTGAATATATCCACTAATTAATGCAAGGTATCAACAAATTCAAGTACAATATCACCTTTTTGAACATGATCTCTAATGAAATAGTGTCTTATCTCTATATGCTTAGTCCTTGAATGTTGAATAGGATTTTTAGTGAGACTAATAGCACTAGTATTATGACATTTAATAAGAATGTGATCCATGGTAAGTCTAAAATCCTCCATTTGTTGTTTGATCCATAAGATTTGGGCACAATAACTTTTCGCGGATACATATTCCGCCTCGATTGTGGATAAAGCAACACTATTTTGTTTCTTGGAGAATCAAGATATGAGCATATTCTCAAGAAATTGACAAGTACCGGAAGTATTTTTTCTATCAATTTTACAATCACCAAAATTCGCATCTGAATAAGCATGCAAAACAAAAGAAGATCCTTTTGGGTACCATAAGCCCAGACTAGGTGTGTCATTAAGATAATGAAATATTCGCTTAACGGCAAGTAAATGTGACTCCCTAGGTGATGATTGAAATCTAGCATACAAGCATACACTAAACATAATATCGGATCTACTTGCGGTAAGATAAAACAATGAACCAATTATAGACCTGTAAATTTTAGTGTCAACACATTTACCTCATTCATCCTTATCAAGCTTAGTTGAAGTGCTCATGGGTGTTGAGTAAGGTTTTGAATCATTCATGCCAACCTCTTGAGAAAGTCCTTTATATATTTTGCTTGATTGATGAAGATGTCATCTTTAGTTTGCTTAACTTGTAATCCCAAAAAGAAAGTAAGCTCCTCCATCATGTTTATCTCAAATTCACCTTACATAAGCTTAGAAAATTCTTGACAAAGAGATTCATTAGTGGAACCAAATATGATATCAGCAACATGAACTTGAATTATTAGAATGTCTTTACCTTGAACCTTTATAAAAAGGGTAGTATCAACTTTACCTCTATTAAAACCTTTTTCAATAAATTTTTTTGAAAGTCTCTCATACCAAGAGCTCTAGGAGCTTGTTCTAAACCATACAAAGCTTTTGATAATTTAAAGACATGATTAGCAAAATGAGGATTTTCAAAAGCTGGAGGTTGTTCAACATATACTTCCTCATCAATAAAATCATTAAGAAAAACACTTTTAACATCCATTTGAAAAAGTTTGAAATCTTTAAAGCAAGCAAAAGCCAAAAGCATCCTAATAGCTTCTAATCTAGCTACCAGGGCATAAGTTTCATTATAGTCAATTCTTTTTTCTTGACTATATCCTTGAACAACTAACCTAGCCTTGTGTCTAACAATGTTGTCATTTTCATCAAGTTTGTTTCTAAAGACCTATTTGGTACCTATAGTTGGATAATCACTAGGTCTTTCCACTAAGTTCCAAACTTTGCTTCTTTCAAATTAATTTAACTCTTTTTGCATAGCCATAATCCAATAATTATCTCCTAAGACCTCATCAATGTTTATAGGTTCAATTTGAGAAAGAAAAGCAACATAATTACAAGTATTTCGAAGAGAAGATCTAGTTATTATCCTTCGAGTTGGATCACCAAAGATCTCATAATCTTTGACATAACTCAATTATCTAGGATAGCTTGCCTCATTTTCAACTTGTATGGGTTCAAGAAAGTCATCTTCTTTTGTAAGTTCTTGATCCACTTCAACTTGATGTTGCTCCTTGGATAATGATGCATCATCTATATATTTTTTTGAAATATACCTACATAATCATCATCAAAAGATACCTTTCTCGAAGGTGGATTAGTTTCATCAAATATAACATGAATAAATTCTTCTACAACTAGAGTTCTCTTATTAAAGACTCTAAAGGCTTTGGAACTCATGGAGTAACCAAGAAAAATAGCTTCATCACTTTTTGCATCAAATTTACCAAGGTTATCCTTTCTATTATTTAAAACAAAACATTTGCAACTAAAAGGATGAAAGTAGCTTATGTTAGGCCTTCTACCTTTAAAAAGCTCATATGGTGTTTTCTTCAAAATTGACCTAATCATAGCTCTATTTATGATATATCAAGAAGTATTTATGGCTTCCGCCCAAAGATATCTTGGTAAGTAAGTTGTTTTCACAAAGCATGGTCCTAGCCATTTCCTCTAAGGTTTTATTTTTCCTCTCTACTACTCCATTTTGTTGAGGGGTTTTAGGTGTCAAAAAATTATGACTAATACCATTTTCATTACAAAACTTGTTAAAACCAAGATTTTCAAATTCTTTTCCATGATCATTTCTTATGCTGGAAATAGAATAACCTTTTTCATTTTGAACAATTTTACAAAAAAGTGATGAACTTTTTCAAAGCTTCATCTTTAGAATTTAAGAAAAAAATCCATGTGTACCTAGAGAAATCATCAACCAAAGCAAAACCATATTGTTTACCACATAAGCTCAATGTCCTTGTTGGACCAAAAAGATCAATATGAATCATTTGCAATACTCTAATAGTTGAAACAATATTTTTAGGTTTAAATGAGGCTATTTTATGTTTACCTTTAACACAAGCATCACACACTGTCATTTTCAAATCTCAATTTTGGTAAGCCAACAACTAAGTCTTTTGAGAAAATTTTGAAATAACATGCATACTAGCATGACCTAGTCTTCTATGCCAAATCCAAGAATCATTTTCATCTTTAGCCATAAGACAAACATTTTATGAAGACAAATCATCCAAATAAACAACATAAATATTCCCTTGTCTTGATGTTTATCACTTGACAACCCATAGATTCAAATATGACTCTTAAACCTTTATCACACAATTGACTAATGCTAAGAGTTATGCTTAAGACCTTTAACAAAGTGAACATTTTCAATATTAGTTGAAGAGTTGTTACCAATAGAACCAATGCCTTCAATTTATCCTTTAGAATTATCTCCAAAGGTAACATCTCCACCACTCTTGGGCTTTAAATTCAAGAATTGACTTTTGTTTCCTGTCATATGTCTTGAGCATCCACTATCAAGGTATCAAGGATTTCGTTTTGTTGAATTTTCCTTGAAATGATGCTCATCTACCTACAAACACAAAGTCAAGTTTTGGTTTTAGGTACCCAAATTTTCTTCGATCCTTGAGCATTAATGTTCATAATTCTTGTGCCTTTAGAGATCCACTTCATTTTAGTAATCTTATCTTGAGATGTGCTAACTCCTTTAGGAATCCACATACTCCTAGTGAGTTTACTTCTATAAGTGACAACCTTCAAGGGACAAGATTAGATTGAATGACCCAATTTATGACAATATGTGCACATGCTAGTTGCTTCATATGAGTTACTTGGTTTAATAAAGAAATTTTTGAAATGGGTTTTCTTTTCATCACCATCATAACCCAAACCATTTTTGTCAAAGAAAGCCTTTTGAGTTTCAAGCATGTCATTAAGCTTTTGATGTCCCATATAGAATCTAGAAAAGGAGTTATGCAAGTTTGTATTCTTTGTTGTCAAATCATCAATTTCAATTTTCAAATCATCAACTTCTTTTTCAAAATCATTTTTGGCTTTAATCAAAAAGTCATTTTCCTCTTTCAACTTTGAAATCATTTTCTTATATTTCAAACTCATGGACTCAAATTCAAAAGCCAAATCATCAAAGACATCTTGCAATTCATCAAAAGTGTATGAACTGAAGTTAGTAAAGTTAGAAGATACATTAGGCTCTTCAAGAGCCATGAGACATAGGTTGGCCACTTCATCATCATATGACTCATCATTGTCGGATGTGTCACTATCACTCTATGTAGCCACCATAGCTTTCTTTTTTGGCTTCTTTGAGTTTTGCTTCTTCCATAAGGGACATTCAAACTTGATGTGACTCGGTTTCTTACATTCATAGCATATGATTTGGTCATTTTCCTTTTTACTTGATTCACCTCTCACCATATCTCTTCTTTGAGGTCTTCTTCCTTTGTTCATCCTCATGAACTTTTTGAATTTTTTTTGCAAACATAGCTATTTCTTCATGTTCATCAACTTCCTCATTATTTTCTTCTTGAATGGTTGATTTGAAGGTAACACCAAATTTCTTTGTAGAATGCTGCCCATGCTTGATTTTTATCTCTTAGGTTAAGAGAGAACCAATGAGTTCATCTAAGGAAAGAGTTTTAGGATCCTTAGATTCTTCAATGGCGTCACTTCAGCTTCCTAAGACTTTGGAAGACTATTTAATAACTTCTTGACCATCTCTTTGTTGGAATATGTCTTCCCAAGAGCCTTCAAGCCATTGATGACATCCGTAAAGCGATCGAACATCTCTTTTATACTTTCCTCTGATTTCATCTTGAATAGTTCATAATTAAGAGTGAGCATGCTAATCTTTGATTCTTTCACTTGGTTTGTTCCTTCATGAGTGATTGCCAATTTGTCCCAAACTTGTTTAGCATTGTCACAAAGAGAAACCCTATTATATTCACTTGGACCCAAAGCACAAAAAAGAGTGTGCATTTCTTTAGCAATCAATTGAGCCATCTTGATGTCTATATTATCCCATTCATCTTCATCCTTAAGCACTTGTGTATCTCCAATTTTCTTCTTTGGAATGATTGGACCATTCATGATGACCTTCCAAACTTCATAACATTTTCTTGAACAAAAAGCTTCATCCTTGTTCTCCAATAGGAATAGTTCTCACCATTAAAGAGAGGTGGTCTTATAATAGAGTGACCTTCAAGACCCATAGGTGTAGCATTGGATTCAATGGCCATAAGACAAACTTCATGTTGAAATTCATCATTTTTCTCTTTGTCTTCATGGATGTCCTCAAGCTTTTCCCAAATCTCCTTGGAGGTAGCACATTTAGAGACTATGTTAAAATTGTGATCATCAAGTGCTTATAAAGAAAATCTATTGCCTTTGCATCATCTTGTAGTTTCTTTATGAATTCCTCATCATTAGAATATGCTCCAAGACCATTTTCAGTCATAAACCAAGCTTCCATATCATGAGCTACAATGGAGGTCTTTATTCTCAATTTCCATGCCTAAAATAAGTACTTTACCAACTTAGAAACCATTTCCTCTTTCTCCCAAACTTGAGACACCTTTGAACTTAGAAAGGATCTTTTCTCAAGGTTGTTAGACCTACAAAAGAGACCAAATGCTCTGATACCAATTGTTAGCTCAAGTGTAGAGATTAACCAAGAGGAGGGGTGAACTGGTATTTAAAATTTTCACAAATAAATTTGAATTTTAAGTATGAAAACTAAGAAATCAAATTTAAAATGAAATAAGTGAACAACACAAGTAACTAAAATAAAGAGTAAGGTAAAGAGGAGCAAACAATCGATGTATAGAGGTTCGACCCTTCCACTTGGTGCCTACATCATCTCTTCTTGGCACTTCCTTCCCAAGATGCTTTACCAATCCACTAGTGAAAAATTACCTTTGAGGTTAAGGTATATCCTTACAATCTCTAACTTTTGAGGCTTAGATAAAACCTTTTGACCCCTTAAGAATTCTATCCAAATCCTTAAGAACAAGTCACTCACAATCTCAAACCCCTTTAGAAAATGAAGGTTTGTTTGCAAACTAAAGTGAACCTCTAATAGGAAAGTGTTTGCTGACTTTAAGCACAAAATTTGAAGAGATAATTACAATGAAAAGATGAATACAATGTGAAATAAAGCTTAAGCACAATGAACACTTGAAAGCTAGAGAAAATATGAAGGATTCTTGCTTTGATTTGCTTCACTTGGAGTCTCTTACTATTGGAAATGTTGGGAAGTCCGTTCTATACCTCCAATCTCAAATATGAATGTTGGGAGCGGTTAGATATGGAAAAGAGCTGTTCTTTCTTCAGAAAATCATACTTGGAAAACAGTACAGTGTGTCAGGGATCGATCCTCTCTTTTTAGGGATCGATCCCCTCCTTATTCCAATTTAAAAATCTCACCATTGGAGCCCATGGGATCGATCCTCTCCTTGTGGGGGTCGATCCCCTATTGTCCTATAAAGTTCAAAATGCTACTAACTTGCATGGGATCGGTCCGGGACTAATCCAGGTGAAATTTCTTCACTACGGGATCGATCCTCTCTTCACAAAAATGTTTTTTTTTTTTTTAAAGCGGTTAACTTGTCTCAAATATATCTTAATCATATATATAATTAAGAACATGTATTTTCGAGAAAGCTAAGGAGTTTAAAATATTTTTGCATTTTCTAAAATACTTTTAAAATGATTCAAAGAAAAATGCTAGAATTGAAAACATTAATCTCAAGCTAATTAAACTTAAGAGTTTGTCATTTCAAAATTAAGATCAATTCGAAGCTAATATAGTTAACAACAATATTTCTAGTTATGATTATGGATGAACCTAATATTTATGGCAATCATCTATGAGCAACTTCTGAAATATTATTGCACAAACCTATAAATAATGCATTATTTTTTAGCCTATTTAATGCTAGATGTCCATTTCTAAAAGTGTTATAATTGTTTCAATCCTTGTCTTAACTTAAGTGCCCAGCTTTTGTATCTATCCTATTCTGGAACTAGATTACTTCCTATGTTGTTTTGCTTGAGATGCCCTACTCACTTCCTCTCTCTCCCCCCTTTTCCTTATGTGATTCTTTATTAAAAGAAACTTAAAAACCACTTTCCCTTACTTTTGACACACTCACTCTCGAGTCCGAGTAACATATGTTTCTTTTAAGCTATATGTTACACCTAATGAAGTAAATTTGACTTTTGATTACGTAAATTGGTCAAGGTTTTAACTTTGCTATGCTTTGCCCTGTCCTAACTTAAGCACAAATTTTATGTGCATTAAGATTTTAGGGCTTCAACTTTGATGTGTTGTGGTCACACTGGGGGTTTTGCCTCTAAATGCAACTTAAAAACCAGAGCTTGCTCTAAAGATAACATTTTCTTGTTCATAATTGTTGTGTTGTTTGATCACAAATATGTACTTTGGGTTTTGTGTATGTCTTTGTGTTGTTGTTTAGCTAGGTTTACCAATATTTTTGAACATTCTTCCTAATATTTTAATATTTTGCTGGTTATAACAGTTATGGCTCATTTAATAATGAGAAAGAAGATGCGACTGGTTTCTAATTTGGAGATGATGGAAACTATGTTCAAAATGCTATTGTTTGTGGATATATCACTCGTTGTTAGGAATTATAGAAGTAGAGGTAAAATATCCTATACTGGTAAAACACTTCATAGGCATAATATTAGGGCAATCAACTTACATAAAATGCTTTTTGAGAGTGATAGACAGAGCATAGATAATTGCAGAATGGACCGGAGATCTTTTGTAAAATTGTGTCATTTGTTTTTAAAAGAAAATAGAAATATGGGTATAGAAGAAATGGTTATCAGTTTCCTTCACATTATATCCCACCATACCACGAATAGGGTTCTTAAGCATCAAACAGCCAAATTTGGTGAGACAATGAGTAGGCAATTTCATGCAATATTAAACTCTGTTCTAAGGCTCATTCAATGATTCTTAAAAAAATCAGAACCAATACCAGAGAATTCAACAGATGATAGATGGAAATGGTTTAAGGTATTGTCTCATAGTCCTTACATTCATAATAAATTATTTTGATATAATTTAATATGTAAGTAGGTACTTATTATGTATTTTCATTTTCATTATGGGTTTAAGACCGTTTGGGTGCCTTAGATGGAACATACATAAAGGTCAATGTGGATTTAACTGATAGACCTAGGTATAGGTCAAGGAAAATGAAATTACTACAAATGTCCTTGGTGTTTGCACGCCAGACATGCAATTCATTTATGTCTTACCACAGGATAGGAAGGTTCTGCAACAGATAGTAGAGTACTCAGGGATGCCATTAGTAGGAGAAATGGTTCAAGGATTCCACAAGGTAATGCTTAAGTACATGAATACATATTTGTTAGGAAATAAAACTTCAACCACTTTTGTAATTCAGTTCTTAATTGTAACATATAGGGTATTACTATTTGTGTGATGCTGGATATAACAACGGGGAAGGTTTTCTGGCACCATATAGATCAAAGATACTATTTGAATGATTGGAAACAGGGACACCAACCTACTACACCCCAAGAATACTTCAATATGAAACACTCTCAAGCAAGAAATTGCATTGAGATGTTAGTATATGCCCTAGAGCTAATCAAATTGGACAAGGGATATACAGTTAAAAATGCCTACCCATCACTATACATTAGTGATACAAGGTTTTCCTTCATGTTAGTACGATGATAAAGAGTTATCAACTACTAATTGGAAGAAGCCTAGGAAATATAATAGACTTGCAAAGGAATTATTTATAATTGTGAATCCTTATGCATCAAAGCCTTGTTCCTCAAACTGTTCCTGGTCATCGTATTGCCAAGACAGGGCATTGGCAATGCTTAAAGACTAGTACATGTTAAGCCTTCTTACTTGTGAATTTTCAACCGATCTCATAGGTTGAAGTATGAGGGATACTTGGGGTAACATGTAGGTGCTTGTCTGTTGAACAAGTTCACTGAACATGGCCTGCTATGAGAACTCCATTTGGTATGGTCATTCAAGTGTCTGTGGAAATGTTCTTACGTGCCAGTCGTGTAAATTAGTCCTAGGACTTGTGATACCAGGTCATCTTGTATGGAGAGTGTCATACTTTGATTCCATCACGAACAGGTTCCAAATGAAGGGATGCTTATGGTAGGATGGTTTTGGGTATGACATGAACCATACGAAGATCGATGAGTGATCCAGAGAGGATTCACCACTCCAAGTGACATCGGAGACCTACCTCATATGTTCTTGGCTTCGGTTAACTTAATGAAGTCTCTGGCCAAAGGATGATGGATTTAGGAGAAACCGTTTCTCTAAATTCATAAGGTTAACCATAAGCTGCAAGAACTAATATGGATTGAACATGAGTAGACACTGCACCATGCTCATTTGCTATCCGAGATATATGGTGGAAGGACCGTATTACACCGATAGGCTGGTTACTGAAAGGTTTCAATGAGGTCATGTTGACTTCTTAACATTTGGGTGGTCACAATGGGCTGCTAGATCCCGCTCTTGATCTATGGGTATAAATTAATGGGATTAATTTATACGCATTGCCAACATGTTGGGAACCTAATGGGTCACACACAATAGGACGAATATGTTGGATTAAACTCGGGATTTAATTAAGACTTAATTGAATAAAAGGTTAATATGGAGGAACTAATTGAATATGATTCAATTAAGGCAGGTTAAGACATAATTTGGATTTATGAAATCCAAATATAGATGTCTTAACAAGACTATGTGGATAAGCTAGTCTTAAGTAGACAATGTCTAATTGTAGACGTGTCTTAAGATAAGTTATCCTGACCGTTAAATTTGAGTTGTCCGAAGTGAGAAAAAGTTTCTCATATTCGAGGAGTTTAATTATGAATTAAATTTTATCAACTCATATTTAACTAAATCGAACTTGAACACTATAAGGGATGTGTTCGGCCAAGCTAGCTAATTGTTAGTAGTTGACTGGCACTTAATAACTTAAAGAGTAAGTGTTACTTTTCAAGAAAGGTGTTTTAAAGAAATTAAAACACTATTTATTTATTCCCTTAAAGAATGGCCGACCATTGTAATTGTCATGGTGAATTTGATTTATTTTTGGTAATTAATGGTGTTAATGTCTTTTAATATGGAAAGGAAAATGTTTTTCTTTCTTATTGATTAAAAACCATTATGCTTTGGCTTATGTATAAGTAGAAGCCGGCCAAAAGAATTGTAAAGCAAAAGGAAAGAATTCTTTGGTGTTTTAGCATGTAACACTAAAAAGGAGAAAGACATTTCTTTAATGTCTTAGTGGGTTACGCTAAAAGAGAGTTAGCATTCTTATCTTTTGTTATATATAATATTCGGTTATAGAGAAGAAATATAAAAAGCCACCGCTTGCTTCAAGGGTTAAATTTTTTAATTATTTTTCTTCTTTGATTCGGTCATGAGAAAACATAATAAAAGCCACCGCTTGCTTCAAGGGTTAAAATTTTTAATGATTTTTCTTCTTTGATTCGGTCATGAGAAAACATAATAAAAGCCACCGCTTGCTTCAAGGGTTGAGACTGATTTATTATTTTTTCTGCTTGTTTCGGTCATGGAGTAAAAAGAACAATATAGGAGCCGCCGCTTATAGTGAGGGTTTTAAGGCTTGTTGTTTTTTAACTTCAAGATTCGGCCAAAGTAAAAGGGATCTGATTGATTCTTGACTTTGGCGTCTTTGAAAGTGCTTTGATCTTGTTTGAAAAATGGTTTTTCCAAGAGAACAAACACAATGAGAATTTGGCCATGATCTCATGAAGATCATGAAGATCAAGATTGACGCAAATCCTCTTCTTCCTTTTGATTTTCTTGATCACCTATTAATGAGAAAAGTTCTTATTGGTTTTGTTTCTTTAAAAGACAAGAAATAAAGGAAAACCTTTTGGTTTTGATCCAAAGATCAGCCCGCTAGCACAGACGAATCTCCGAGCCTTGTGAAAGTTCCAACAGTCGTTCGTGTGGATCACTATTGGAGGCAACACACTTGAGTTGCTTGTGGCTTCAGAGAGATCGTGAGCAGATCATCGTTGCTGCGTTCGTATTTGTATCTACACACTCTTTATTACAATATCTTGAGTAGGTAAAAATCTAAATCATATGAGTGATTTAAAATCTTTATTGCTAGTAAACCTATGTTTATCGAAATCCAAAGATCCTGTTGTATCCGGGTGCTTCTATGTTTCATTCCGCTGCGTTATACTCTGATATAATTTTATTAGCATGAGCCCGGATTTTCCAATAGTGGTATCAGAGCCTAGGATCCACTGATTTCATGTGGTTGTTGCATGTCAATTCTCGGTGATAAGCATATCTATGCTTTGTGTATTGGTTCTAGTCGTTTCAGTTTGTTTGATTTCTTGAAAAACTGAGTTTTCTTTAAATCTGTACATTCTGTCTGGTCAGCGGCTGTAGTCCAGCTTAAATCGAGTTTAAATTTTTTTAAATGTTGTATTAAAATTGTTTTATGCAATCCGGGTTAAAGTCGTTACATGTCTGTGCAAAACCGAGTCGTTTTGAGACCTAAAACATTGCTTTTGGTGACCGAATTTGGGGCTTTTTTGGGCTGTCTAAAAACGTTTTTCTAAGTGTTTTTAATTATGGAAATTGTGTTTATATATTGCCATTAAAGTTTCAAAATTGATTTGGGTTAAAACATTTAAACAAAATCATTTACGGGGTCTAAAATGATGTTAGTGCAATGCTGAAATTTTCTGGGTTATTTTGTAGGTGTTCGCGTGCCTTAAAATTCGAGCATGAGTATGGAAACGTTCCATTAGCTTGCTGGATTTTTGGACAACATCTAAGGTGAATATGATTCGTCTTTGATGGCTGGTTCGGGCATGGAACATGGTTGAAACAACAGCAAATGTTGTTGCACTCGATGCACCCGAACCACGGCTATGAATGAGGCAATAGTTGTCGATTTGCTTGCTGCCATATGGACGGGCAGCAGCCCATTTTTTGGGGCATCCAGCAGCCACCAAAAGTGGCATACAATGGCCTAAACATGAGTGGGCAGCAAACATACGATGGCCAAAGAGGTTGCCGACGCCTAGGACATTAAGTGTTAAAGTCCTACTCCAACATGGAAATAGTTTCCTAGTGGGAGTTTGATTCCTAAAAGTTAAGAATTTTTTTAGTATTATTAGGTAATTGTTACCTAATGAGATTGAAGATCCTAAGAGTTAGGATAGGTTTCAAACTTCTTTAAAATTTGGTTTAAGACAAACTATCTAAAAAGTTAGGTAATGTTCCTTTTTAAGACATAGTTCCTAATAGGTAGGAATTTAATTAAAAATTGTTTTAATTAAAAGGAACCGAGTTTGTTAAAATAATTTGATAAATTGTCTCAAATGAGTTGGTGGCATTTATACAAAAAATATTCAAGATCACCGAGTGATATTGGCTATGCATTTTATTATTTCATGCTTATAATATGATTATGTATGCATGAGGATGGTTATGGACTAGATTTTAGTATGACTAGGTCGTGAATAGGGTCTGCGTACCTTATCTTCTCTTTTCAAATTCTCGGTTGTAAATTCTTTTCTCACCTAACTCCTCTCGAATGTAACTCGAGATTTCTATTAAAATGTAATTGTTATATTTTATAGATTTAGACTAAGACTAGAATTTGAATTTATGTAATACCAAAATTTGTAAGGAGAATTGGCGCCAAGAAGGAATGACCAAGGAGATCACCATCAAGCCTTATGAAGACTATGTATGGTATCACCTAGGAATTTGACTAACTAGTTTCCTAATGGCTCAAGGACAATAGATTAGAATAAAGTTCATAATCATCCTAGTAGATTGCATGAGATAGATTTATTTTTGAAGTTATATATATGATATATAGTTGAATAAATGCTATGCATGCCAATCAACCAAGCAAAGTAATGAGACCTAATAATTAAATGAAATCCCTCATTAATATATTGAGTCCATGCTTCGCATGATAAGTTACCTTTCACCATCTTAACAAGATAACCAGAGTTCCTACTGTGGGAGACTTATTGAGTCGCTCAAGGTCTACCTTCCGTATGTACATGTTTGAGTTAATGAAGGTGGGTCTTACTCAACTAAAAATCATGTTGTCTGGATACGACGAATTTGACCGCATGACATTTAGAGGCAAAGGTTAGGCGAAATGCATATGATGCATTTAAGCAAGGAGTTGTCCCTTAACTGATCTAGGAGTTGCATAAAGATGCAATTGGTAAGCTAAGTTACCTACCCAATTAGTTTCAACATGGCTTGTTGAGTCGCTCAAGGTCATGGTGGGATGAAAGGGGTCCTAGCTCATTAAGAGATTTAAATGTTAAATTTCTCGAAATAGTATATGAGGGTTATTATTTTGATAAAATAATGAGAATAATCATTAGAGTAATAAAACCTGACTTTAATGATTACTATATGCTTTTAAATAACTATTAAAATGTATTGGTTCATATTGATTATAAACGCAACATGGCTAGTAAACTATCGCTAAGAAGCATATATGATGCTAATAGGTTTAATGGGCCTAACTTCATTGATTAGTCCCACGATATTAAGATTGTCTTACTATAAATGAAAAGGCTTATGTTACCCTATCCGAAAAGAGTTTGTTGCTAATGCATCTAAGGAAGTTTGGGAACCCTATCAAGTTCATATAGATGACCTTGATCAAGCCACATTGTGATGTAGGCTAGCACGGTGTCTGAACTCTGTAAGTAGCACGTGGCAATGAATACGTAAAGTTATCATTCCAAACCTTATAGAATTGTTCTTATAAGGATAATCACACTGAGAAGCTCGACATCCCTTAGGAATTGTTCCAAAGCAAGATGTCAGAAGGTAGCCTTATGAGGCTTCATGTGATGTTAAGATGATAACCCGACTTGAGCAACTTAGATGGGTCATGGATCATGATCCTAGCAGTGACCTTACACTTTCTTGTGAAGAAAGACAAAGGCATTGATAAGGGAACATGACATCATTGTGGATACCCAAATCACTAGAGGATAAATTGCGAGAACACATTGATATGATCAATGGGAAGAAGCTTATAGAAGCTTCGACCTTAAATATATTTTGAGATTAATTCACTTCTCTAGGTATATGATACCTTGTTTTTGGTACTAAATATGTATGACATATTGTAAGGACCAAAGCAAAGGAGTTGTGAAGATGGACTATGGGAGATGGCAACCTTTATGATATTGATCATAACTTGCCTTCTTGATTAGTGTTTCCGAAACATTATTATGATTTATTAATAAATATTAGATGTTTATTTTGGCAATCATGTTCCTTGCGCAAACTCTTTTAAAGATTTGTTTGTTCATCTAAATTAAAGGTTGAGGGTATGAAAAAAACCTCGAAAAAGAAATGGAGTCGCCACCAATCTTTTTGGCTAGGTGTGATCGGCCACCTATTAAAACCAATTTTTATAAAACATTTTAAGATTAATTAAAATTTTTTAAAACCAATTTTGAAGTCTGTGCTTTGAACTAGAGAAAACAAGTGCGGGTTTAGGAGTCGGTTATGTGCAGGGAAGGATTAGCACCCCCACAAAAACCATAAAAAATGGTACCTTATTCGTTGTGTGTTATCTCGAGTCTCGGTAAAAAGTCGATTTTAAATTTGGTGTTGGAAAATAATTCCCTATAAAAAATTTATACTATTTTGAAAATGATCCGGAATTTATTAACATAAAATTTTTCATATTTTTCGACAAACTCGGCAAAACATGAAATTTTTTCTTGATCTTGAAATTCTCCGAATCATCCTTTTTTTTTTGAAAAAAGATATTCCGTTGTTAATGATAATTGATGATATCCTCCCCGGCAGACCCAGCAGAGAATTTATGAATTATTTTAACTCGAAAATAATCTTGATTTATAAAAAAAATACGATTTGCTTTTCATGTATTTAAAAAACGTAGAAAATGAGGATGAATATGGAAAAATATTACTAAGATAAAAATTAAATAAACATGCATATTTATCATGGCATGACAAACATTTTATTATAACATGGTAAAAGAAATAATAACATGGCATGCTTGACATGGCAAAAATCTAAATGACACGGCATAAGGAAATGAATGACATGGCATGTGAGTGAATGACTTAGCATGCTCTAAATGAGATGGCGCATGAATGAATATCATGACCTATGAATGAATGGTATGACATGCTTGACATGGCAAAAAAATCTAAATTACATGACATAATTTGAATGACATGGCATAATTTAAATGATATGGCACATGATATGTGAATGAATGGCATATGAATGAATGACATGGCACAATCTAGATGACATGGCATGTGAATGAACGGCATGGCATATGAATAAATGACATGGCATAATCTAGATGACATGGCATGTGAATGAATGACATGGCATATGAATGACATGGCAAATTATAAATGATATGGCATGTGAATGAATGATATGGCACATGAATGACATGGCATAATCTAGATGACATGGCATGTGAATGAATGACATGGCATATGAATGACATGGCAAATTCTAAATGACATGGCATGTGAATGAATGACATGGCACCTGAATGACATGGCATAATCTAGATGACATGGCATGCGAATAAATTACATGGCATATGAATGAGATGGCATGTGGATGAATGACACGGCATAATCTAGATGACATGGCATACGAATGACATGGCAAATTCTTAAAGACACGGCATGTGGATGAATGACATAGCAAATTCTTGATGACATGGCATGTGGATGAATGACATGACATACTTGACATGGCAAAATCACACAATGACATCATCATAAAACATTCATAATCACATCATGATCACTTGCACACATCATTATTTGAAATGGATTTTCATGTGAGAAATTATATAAATAGCATATGTCGAAAAATATTATCGTGCTTCCCGTCAAACCCGGCAAAGCTTGGAAAATAATTCTTTCATATGACATTTACATGGTTTCGAGTAAAACAAAAACCATATATTTCAATTCCATAAACACGTGCGTTAAATAATTTCCTAACCTCCCCGACAAACCCGGCAAAGATTGGGAACTAATTCTAGCCAAATGTCTAGGAAACCGAAAAATAAGTTTTTATGATAAATTAAATAAAAACATTTTTAAATATGCAATGCATGAAGATGTATTTCTTCCTTGAAGTAAGGACATCCGTATACCTAAAAAGGTATCTGACTACCTTTGGAAGAGACTTAAATTGGATTTTCAAAATCGAAATAATTTTGGGCTCTGATTTAAAAAAATCGAAATTTTTGGGATGAAAAAGGCCTATGGTCGAACCCCCTTTATAAAAGGCTCTATTTTTCCTAGTTTTGAAACCCGGGTTGACCACCCTTGACCCGACTTTTATAAAATCAAATTTTATTATTTAAAAGACATGGAAATTAACCTAAGACAGTAACCAATGTCCCAAATCAGCCCCTTCTTTATATCATAATAAAAACAGAAAATCATATGTTCTTAAAAAACAATTCTGACTCCTACAGGCAGTTTTGAAAATCTATTTTTTTGCCCTTCTAAAAAATTTCAAAAAAAAATATGTAAAAATTAGGGTAGACCTAGAACATGTTGATCTCCATGGGAAAAAATCAGCTTAATTTTTGGACCAAGTGTATCATGACCGAATTTTTATCAATGTCAGAACAGTGAGTTAAAACTGCTTTGTCAAAAGCCAATTTTTCAACCATGACAAAAATTTTAAAATCTTTAAAAAAATACCATGGCATTCTCTAAATGACTACTGCATGTGGTGAAAATTTCATTTAATTTTGACTATGGATGCCTAGTGAAAAAAATCCCAAAGTCAGAATACCCAATCTAAACTATCACTCTTTCAACTAATATAGGCAAGGGATTTTTGGCTTGAGATCATTGGTTGATCTTGGCCAAAATCCTAGTTGAAATGTCATGAAATGCATGATTTTACAGCCCACAATCATATGGAAATATATCAATCATGAGTTAAAAATATGAACACAACCAATCAAGAAATAAATATCAAGCAAGAACAAGCACAAAAACACCTAAATAGGTTCGGCTAATGCAACAAAACATGTAAAATTTTTTTGTCAACTTGGTTATTTGATAAAAAATGAGGAATAAAAGATAGAAAACCTTTAAAATTTCTTTTTGAAAACCTTTTTATTCAACAAAAAGTTAACAAATAACATGAACAAAAAGAGAAGAAAAAGAATCACAATATCAAAGAAAAATATTAAAGAAGAAGAAGAAGGGAGGTGATAGCTATCTAGCTATTGCTTTCCAAATCAAGATTTTTCAAATTCTCCTCATCTCTTTTATTTTTCTTCTTCCTTTCTTTCAAGAGTCTATTGAAAATTCCTTAAGAAAAAAATGAATCCCCCTTTTTACCTTGGTCGGCTGCCCCTTTTTAATTGTAGAGAAGTTGCTTATTTTTTAAGCCTTGTCTTCTATCTCTACAAAATATCTAGACCACTTGTCAAGATCATATGGCCTACTATTAAAATATCTTCCTAGGTAGCATTTTAATCCTACTTGGCATCATCTCATAGCCTTCACATGCTCTTCACATGGCCTTCACATGGCTTTGCAATTTGGAGACCTCTCATTGGCCTAAAATGCCATGTAGGCAAAGTAGTAGAGAATCTTGTCCTTTTAAAAATGTCATCTTGCTATTCAACCTTGGTCATTTGATTCAAGATGATCGCACTCCTCCCTCTTTAATCAGCTGTTGTCGAAAATAGCCTGGAAATTTCTAGGCCATTCATCTTTTTTATTTGCAAAATGGCCTTTTTCGGTTTCTTTGGTAAAATTACAATTTGCCCCCCAATCTTAATTTAATTGCAAATGGACCCCAATTTCAATTTTTTTTCCAATTCATCCCATCCAATATATAACTTAGCTCTGGAGGTTTTCACATTTTCTCGAGCTCATTCTCTATTTTTCCCGGATTTTCCTCTAAAGTTTTGGTTTAGTGCCTCCCAAACTTTGTCTTTTTCATTTGAGCTCCAATTTCGGATTTTTCTTCTCCAATGCCTTCCAACAAATATAAAACTCAGATATGGAGGTTTTCATAATTTTTCGAGCTCGTTTCCTATTTTTCTCGGGATTTTCTCTTGGAATTTCGGATTAGTGCATCCAAACTTTGCCTTTTTCATTTGGGCTTCGATTCTGGATTTTTGTTCTCCAATACCTTCCAAAAAATATAAAACTTAGTTCTGGAGGTTTTCATAATTTTCTGAGCTCGTTTCCTATTTTTCCCGGGATTTGTTTTTGGTATTTCGGGTTAGTGCACCCGAACTTTGTCTTTTTTCATTTGAGCTCTAATTTTGGATTTTTTTTCTCCAATCTCTTGCATAAAATATAAAATTTAGATTTGGAAGTTTTCATTATTTTCTAACCTCGTTTCCTATTTTTTCCAGAATTTTCTCTTGGAATTTCGGATTAGTGCACCCGAACTTTGCCTTTTTTCATTTGAGCTCGATTCTGAATTTTTCTTCTTCAGTGCCTTCCATCTAATATAAAACTCAGGTATGGAAGTTTTCATAATTTTCTGAGCTCGGATTCTATTTTTTTTTTTTGGATTTCCAAGATTGCCCTTTATCCCCGAAGCCTCGGTTTTACTCAAAACGGGTCCGATTTCTGGAATTTCTTTTTCCAATACCTTTTTTTATATATTGAATTGGAGTCGGTCTGAAAACGACAATTTTTATGATCGAATTCCTCTCCAATTTAGTTTTCCATATTTCAACATTGGAAATTTTCTCCTTTTTTCGTTTTTCCTCCAACCGGCTCTTCCTTGGGATCCACTTCAAACTAGGACTTGGGATATTTTTGTTTATTTATCCTTTATCAACTGGGAGCTTAAAGTTCACTGAATCGGGCCATCTCTGCAGTTTTCTCCAAATTTGTGAATTTTTTATTTATTCACTAAATCCTTATTTTCCTTTTTCTCTTCAAACCAATTCGTCTTTCAACTCCGCATCAAAATTGGACCTTCCAATATTCATATTTATTGATTCTAATTCATTTGGAACATCCAATTTCGTTCAATTTGAACGTTTATGCACTTTTTCCCAAATTTGCCAAATTAAGTTTTTCTCTACATTGAATTTTTGTAACCCGTCTTTCAAACTCTATATCTTTCGTTGTAGACCTCGTATTATCAAAACTCCTTCACCATTGTTCAATTGAACTTCGAATCTTTATTTTGACTAAGAGTTGACTTTTTATATGGTTGACTTTTTGAGGTTGACTTTTTTGGGTTTGACTTTTTTGGGTTTGACTTTTTTTTGTTTACCTCTGAAATGAAGTCTTAGGAACCCATCTGTGGAATGGTGGAAGTCGCTTTGCATTCCGGGAAGTTGAAAGGAGAATTTGCCTCGTTTAGGGGTCTCAGACAAAATTAGGTGTCTACAGTTGCCCCTCTTTGACTATTGCTGAGAATCAAGAATCAGGCAAAAATAAAATAGATAATAATTTTGTCCGGTTAGTAAAATCACATGTGAAGGATAGAAGGGGAGAGATCTCATCATAAAATTTTATTCATTTTTTGATTTTTTTGTAAATCGTAAAATAAAATAAAAGAAATTTATCCTTAAATTGAGTTCCTTGACTAATCAAGGTTCGACCCGTCTTAAGGAAATGAGTTCGATTTGCAAGAGAAGACAATACCTCGACGAAAATCCCGGGGCCTTACCTCATCTTGCTGCAGCTTTGACTAAAACAATAAGATTTATCCTTAACTTGAGTTCCCTGACTAATCAAGGCTCGACCCGTCTTAAGGAAACAAGTTCGATTTGCAAGAGAAGACAATACCTCGGCGGGAGACTCGGGGCCTTATCTTATCTTGGTATGAAATTATTTGAATGACATGTGTCGGGATATTTCACTGAACTCCCTGGTAAACCTAGCAAAGTTTTAGAAAAATATCTTTTCACATGACATGTATACAATTTTGGGATAAAATCATATTTTTCGAAAAAAGATTGAAGAATTTGTCCTTAAATTAAGTTCTCTGACTAATCAAGGCTCGACCCGTCTTAAGAAAACGAGTTCGATTGATAAGAGAAGAAAATACCTCGTTGGTGATCCCGGGGCTTTATCTTATCTCGATGTGAAATTATATAAATGACGTGTGTCAGGATATCGAACTCCACTGCAAACCCAGTAGAGCTTTAGAAAAATATCTTTTCACATGACATGTATATAATTTTTGGGATAAAATTATATTTTTGGATGTCTTGTCTCGAAGTTTCGGCTATCACCACCAAAGACTTGTCAATTTTTAAAGCAGCAAAATTCTAGATATCTCCTCTAGAAGCTTCGGCTATCACCGCCAAAGAATTGTTCATTTTTAAAACTGTAAAATTCTGGTTATCTCCTCCAGAAGCTTCTGCTATCACCACCAAAGTCTGGTTCATTTTTAAAACAGTAAAATTTTGGATGTCTTTTCCAAAAGCTTCGGCTATCACCACCAAAGACTTGTTCATTTTTAAAGCAGTAAAATTCTGGATATCTCCTACAGAAGCTTCGACTATTACCACCAAAGACTTGTTCATTTTTAAAACAGTAAAATTTTGGATATCTCCTCCAAAAGCTTCGGCTATCACCACCAAAGACTTGTTCATTTTTAAAACAGTAAAATTCTGGATATCTCCTCCAGAAGCTTCGGCCATTACCACCAAAGACTTGTTCATTTTTAAAAATCTGGATATTGGTCCTTGAAAACGTGCTGAAAATTATACCTGAAAGCTTTAAGAGAAGATGCAAACGCTTCATGATGCAGATGCAAATGTCTTTAACAAGATGCACATGCTTCATGTGCAAATGCAAATTGATGCAAATGCTTCTTTATGCAGATGCAGAGATTGAATAAGATGCAAATGCTTCATGGTGCAAATGCAAATGTTTTAGATTGATGCAAATGCTTCTTGATGCAGATGCAGAGATTGAATAAGATGCAAATGCTTCATGGTGCAAATGCAAATGTCTTAGATTGATGCAAATGCTTCTGAACGATACAAATGCAAAGATTAGCAGTGTGCAAAATTCTTCTAAATGATGCAAATGCAAAGATCAATAGTGATGCAAATGGTTCATGAAAAGATACAGATGCCCCTACGAATCGTGTTCATGTGAGTGGTCCATGAATGATGTAATTGCAGTTACTACACAATAATGAAGATGCAATGATCCTAGAAATGATGCAATTGCTTGAGGTGACGCAAATGCAAATATCCATGAAGGATGTAAATGTAATGGTAAAATGCAGATGCTCATGGAATGGTGCAAGTGCTAGTACCTACAAATGATGCAAATGCTTCTTGACATGGTGCAGGCGCAAAGCTTAATAAAGAGGTAATTGCTTATGAGTGATGCCAATGTCCCCGATTATTTTTCTAGACTTGGGCTTTGCCTTTCCAATTCATTTTTCCTCTTCAAATCAGAGTATATCTTGAACACTCGTGCCCCATAAGAGATCATTCTCTTTTCAGTCTTCGGCTATCTTCTTTCCCCAACAATTTTCAAACTCTTATCAACAGAAGCCTGTTTGCCGAGTTTTATGTTTGGAAGTCAAGTTCAACCCTAGTAGTTCCATACCTCTGGGTTAGAAAAACCCTTGTCTCATGTCAACATAAAAAAATGGTTATTTCAAAAATATTTTTGTTTGTTTTCCCTTTTTGAAATTTTTTTTCTCATTTAATGAAAATTTTTGAGCCAAAAATATTAACCCCATAGTGTGTGATGTACGAATCCCTTGAAGACTGATGATCACTGTTAGGAATTTTTCTGAATATCAATTTGGGTTTCTCAACTTGAATTGAAAAAACTTGGTACAACAGGATATTGGTTGATCCAATAAAACTTCAGAACAAAAAATATATGTACCTTCTAGGCTCACAAATGGAACAGGTTTTATAAAACACGATTTTCTTAAGAATCGGGATGCTCAAAGAAAAAATTAAAAAAAAAATTTATTTTATTAATTATTTTTAGTTTTATTTTTATTTATAAATGATGTATTTAAAGGGGTTGGTTTGCATGTTGACTTGCGAGACGATTTAAGATTTGTATCCGACCAGCACGAAAAAAAGTTTTTTTAAAAAAAATTATTAATTTATTTTAATTTATTAATTATGTATTTAAAGGGGTTGGTCCACATGTTGACTCACAAGTCGATTTAAGATCCGTAACCGACCCAATCGAGAAAAAAAAAAGAAATTTATTTTATTAATTATATTTAGTTTTTTTTTTTTTAAATGACGTATTTAAAGGAGTTGGTCTGCACGTTGACTCGCTGGTCGATTTGGGATGCTCAAAGAAAAAATTAAAAAAAAAATTTATTTTATTAATTATTTTTAGTTTTATTTTTATTTATAAATGATGTATTTAAAGGGGTTGGTTTGCATGTTGACTTGCGAGACGATTTAAGATTTGTATCCGACCAGCACGAAAAAAAGTTTTTTTTAAAAAAATTATTAATTTATTTTAATTTATTAATTATGTATTTAAAGGGGTTGGTCCACATGTTGACTCACAAGTCGATTTAAGATCCGTAACCGACCCAATCGAGAAAAAAAAAGAAATTTATTTTATTAATTATATTTAGTTTTTTTTTTTTTTTTAAAATGACGTATTTAAAGGAGTTGGTCTGCACGTTGACTCGCGAATCGGTTTAGGACTTGTACCCGATCCGCTTGAGGAAAAAAGTTAAAATAAAAATATTATTTTATTAATTACTTTTAATATAATTTTAAAATGGTGTATTTAAAGGGTTGGCCCATACGTTCACTCGCGGATCGATTTAGCATCTGAATCGACCTACTTGAAAAAAATTTAAAAAAAAATTATTTTATTAATTATTTTTAGTTTTTTATTCTATTTTATTAATGATTTTACTTTTTATTTTTTATTTTTAAATGATGTATTTAAAAGGGTTGACTCGCACATTGACTCATAGGTCGGTTTAAGATCTGTACCTAAACTGCACGAAAAAAAGTCAAAAAATTAATTAATTTTATAATTAGTTTTTTATTTTTAAATAATATATTTAAAAGGGTTAGTCCATACGTTGACTCACGAGTCGATTTAGAATCAGTATCCGATCGGCTCAAAAAATAAGTAAAAAACTTTATTTTATTAATTATTTTATTTTTATTTTAAATGATGTATTTAAAGGGGTTGGTCCGCATGTTGACTCGCAGGTCGATTTAGGATCTGTACCCGACCGGCTCGAGGAAAAAGTTAAAAAAAATTATTTTTATTTTTATTTTAAATGATATATTTAAAGGGGTAGGTCCACACGTTGAGTCGCAAGTCGATTTAGGATCTGTACCCGATCCGCTCGTGAAAAAAAGAAAAAGAAAAAGAGAAACTGAACTTGCTACTAACCTATGTGAGAAAATCGATCATACGAGAGAATAAAATACAAACCATAATTTTATTTTCTTATTTTTTATTTTCTACCTCCTATAAATAAAAATATACAACATATAATAAAATTTAAATATTTTTAAATATATAAATAACATTTGAAAATGCATTTATATTACATCATTTATAAATAAACAATTATCATAAATTTAATTTTCATAATTAACAAAATATAATTATATTAATATTATTTGAAACACCCTATCCGGATAATCTACCTAAAACCCGGCAGAGTTTCCTTTCTATCTCAACTATAACCCTCCTGCAAATAACACTCAATTCATATCCGCAACCAGCAATATTTCTCAATACTATTATCACATATATCCATGCATATTCAAAAATTATCCATGATCAATTTATGCTCAAGCCAAAACATATTGATCTATTGTCTCATATCTTCAAATATATATAATATATCCAGAAGTAAACCTGTCTCAGCAAGGTTTACTAGATAAAAACATCAAGAGATCAAATCTTCTAGAAATTTAGATATGATGCCCACCACGTCAATATACTCTTGAAGCGGAGAGTAGAGGAAGGCAGCAATCCCGACACCTAACTGTGACCTGAAAAATGAGAAATAATAAGAGGTGATATATATGAATATCTCAATGAGTAGACAATATTTAAAGCGTGTGAAAACTATAATGGTAACCTCTAAAGCATAATTGACATTTTCAAAATAAATAATAGTAAAACCATAATGAGTAATTCAAAGATGTAGCGAAGTTTTCAAATGTATAACAATATTATAATATTAAATCAATGTATAAAATTTGTAAAGTAAATCAAGTTAAGTATAGTTGGGCTCCAACTTACTGTCATGCATAAGAATACATCCATGAAATAACCAGGCAATATCCATGTAGGCATACTAGTAGTCGGTCCCAAAGGCCAATACCACCATAGGACGCCCCAAAGGCATATGTCTCGCTATGATGTGCCTCCAAAAGGCTAATCTAAAGGGATAGGGACTCTAGAGGTGGCTCCCACCACAAAGGCGTAGCACGCAGCTCCCATACCCCAGTCTAATATCACGGAATTAGGACTCTGGAGGTGGCTCCCGCCATAAAGGCTTAGCACGCAGCTCCCGCATTCCGATCAAGGGTATAATCTCATACATTAAGTCAGGTGGAGCCAAAACCATGCACGTCAAATTCTATGTATAATCATATTTCATAAATCAAACAACTTACTCGATATAATATTTCTTGAAATAAATGTACTTTAATAACAAATCAATTCATATGATTATATATCGTATATACCTTTAATACGTAAAATAAATATCATGCAAAAAAAATTATAATTATAATTATAATTAAAGAAATTTCAAATAACTATAGTTGTCGTCTACTCACAATCCTTGAGATGATCTCACTGTGCACCTCGATCTGAAACTTCGGGATCCACAGGTGACGTCGGATCTACGTGGCCTAGAGATTAACGATAATTAGTATCTATACATGCTGAAAGCATTACACAATTATGAATGCAACTTAAGTCCCATTAATCTACCCCATAGTCAATACTAATTCTCATACTCAAAACAACATATCCTTAATTTTTAATATCATTTCCATAATCATTTTCTCCATAATTCAACTCCATATTCATGTCCTTATCAAATTCCTTTCTAGTACTCCATGCCTTAGACATTTTCATAATCCATAACCATCATTTAGTACTATATTTCTCTTAAGCAATAAATTCCTTACTGTCAAGCTAGATTAGAAAATCATAACTTGAGTTTGGTAAGGAATTTTGAAGTGATTCCAATTGGTTTATTTCAAAAATAAGTCTAATTTATGAAGAAAATAACTAAGTTAGACAATTAGAATAAAATCTTGATCAAATTTGATAAATCCCGAAACTATGCCAAAACAGGGGTCAACACAGAACAACCATCTTCACCGAATATTATCTTTTTAACCGATTATCGGTTTTGGATGATTCAAAAACCACAATTCTCATATTGAAGTATAGTTTCTCGGAAAAATATAAAAAAAATACAAACCCAGTTGTGTCGAACCCAGAAAATCCGAACAACAAGCATGCTCAACTTCCCCTGTTTTGCTTTTTCTTCCCATTTTCTTGTTCATGCTTTCAAATCCTTTTAATTCTTACCAAAGGTGGGTAAAACTCATACTTAATAGATGGATTTCAGACCTTAACATGTTTATGGAGCTAAGATCTTAGCATGCTCAAGTAGAATATCTAAAGAAAAGAAAGAATTTATCAAGAAAATAACCTTGGCTGTGATTGTTGTCGAGATTTTAGTGGAATACTTGAAGAGAAATGTTGGAGGAGATGAAGATAATTTGAGAGGAGAGGGTGGCCGGCTAGCTCATAAAGAAATGAAGAAAAGTTTCTAGAAATTTCAAGATAATAAGATGACTAAAAGATATTTTTCAACTTTTTTGTAGAAAAGCCCCTAAACTTTTTTTTTTAGTTTGTTCAATTTGATCCTTTCTTCTTTTAATTCCTTCACTTATAAATTCTTTCCAATTTCCAAGTTTGTCCTTAAAATTTTCGGGGTTTAACTTTACATGATTGTACGTAACCTCGGTTGTTACAACTTACCCCCCTTAGAAAAATTTCGTCCTCGAAATTTACTTACCAACTTGATTGAACAAGTGAGGATATTGAGTCTGCATATCTTCCTCCTTTCCCATGTAGCTTCTTCATATGAATGATTCCTCCAAAGAACTTTCACTAATGGAATATCTTTGTCCTTAGAACTTGGTCCTTTCTATCCAAAATCTCAATCGGTTGCTCTTCATAAGTTAAATTTTCCTCAATTTCCATAGGCAAGTCCTTCAATATATGTGAAGAATCGAAAATGTACTTTCAGAGCATAGAAACATGGAACACATTATGAATTTGTGACAATTCTTCCGGTAATGCCAATCTATAAGCAACTGGGCTAATCCGTTCAATGATCTCATACGGCCCTCCCTATATATCGTGGACCAAACTTTCTTCGTCTTCCAAACTGGGTTACTCCCTTCCAAGGAGTCACTTTCAAAAACACCATATCACCAACTTCAAACTCTAAATCTTTTCTCCGATTATCTGCATAGCTCTTTTGTCGATCTTGAGCTATTTTTATCTTTTCCCAGATTACCTTAACTTTGTCTGCAGTCATCATTACAATTTCAGGACCTAGCAATTTCCTTTCATCTGTATCATCCCAACACACCGGAGTTCTGCACTTCCTTCCATACAAAGCTTCAAACGGAGCCATGTCGATGTTGGACTGATAACTATTGTTATATACAAACTCTGCTAGAGGCAAGTGTTCATCCCAATTTCCTTTGAGTTCCATAATACAAGATCTGAGCATATCTTCCAGAATTTGAATTGTCTGTTCAGATTGTCCATCCGTCTGGGGATGAAAAGCGGTACTGAACTTGAGTTTAGTGCCCATAGCATTCTGCAAACTTGGCCAAAATTGAGATGTGAATCGAGGGTCTCGATCAGATACAATCGATACTGGGGCACCATGTAACCTAACAATTTCGTTCACATAAAGTTTAGCCAGTCTTTCCATGGAAAAAGTCTTCTTGACTGGCAAAAAGGGAGCTGATTTTGTTAAACGATCAACAATCACCCAAATGCTGTCATAACCAGACTGCGTACTTGGCAATCCCGAAACGAAATCCATAGCAATATCTTCCCACTTCCATTGAGGAATAGGTAGGGGGTTCAATTTCCCTAAAGGTTTTTGATGCTCGGCTTTAATTTGTTGGCATACCAAGCATCTAGAAACAAACTCAGCTATGTCTGTTTCATACCTTGCCACCAATAATGCTCTCTTAAGGTTCGATACATCTTCACACTACCGGGATGTAACGCGTATGGTGCATTATGAGCTTCCTCCAAAATCACCTTCCAAGGTTCTTCATCCTGAGGCACACAAAGCCTATTTTTCATCATCCTTTATTTGAAAGTCAATCCTCACTCTATCCCTTACTTCTTGCTTTAACTTTACCAGCATAGGGTCATTATTCTGTGCTTCACATATCCAATCAATATGAATCGGTTTAACCTTCAAGTGGGCTATTAGGAGATCATTCTCATCGATCATCAATTCTAAAGGTAAAGACTTCAACTTATTTTGTAAGGGTTTCTGAATCGCTCGGATATGAGCAAGAGAACTAGAAGACTTTCTACTAAGAGCATAGGCCACTACATTGGCCTTTCCTGGGTGGTAGTCAATTACACAGTCATAATCTTTTATCAATTCCAACCATCTTCTTTGCCTCAAATTTAGTTCCTTCTGATCCATCAGATATTTCAAACTCTTATGATCAATGTAGATTGTACATTTTTCTCCAAATAAATAATGCCTCCAAATTTTCAGTGGAAACACCACTGTTGCCAACTCTAAATCATGAGTGGGATAGTTCTGCTCATGATGTTTCAGTTGCCGAGAAGCATAAGCTATCACCTTCCCATGTTGCATCAAAACGTAACCCAAACCTCGCCTCGAGGCATCACTGTATACCACAAAGCTTCCAGTCCCTGATGGTAGCGTAAGAACTGGTGCTGTGGTCAATCTACCCTTGAGCTCTTGGAAAGCTTGCTCACATTCGTTAGTCCACTCAAACTTAGCATGCTTCCTTGTTAGTTTTGACAAAGGAGAGGCAATCATGGAAAATCCTTCCACGAATCTTCGATAGTACCCTGCCAATCCGAGAAAGCTTCTAACTTCTGTGACGTTCGTGGGTCTTTCCCAAGCAACTACAGCTTCTATCTTTTGTGGATCCACAAAAATCCCTTCCTTAGATACTACGTGACCAAGGAGTGCTACTTTGTCTAGCTAGAATTCACACTTGGAAAATTTAGCATAAAGTTGCTTTTCACGCATAGTCTGCAGCACCGTTCTCAAATGTTTTACATGATCATCCTTATTCCTAGAATAAAATAGGATGTCATCGATGAACACAATAACAAACCTATCTAAGTAGGGTCAAAACACCCTATTCATCAAATCCATAAAGACTGCAGGTGCATTAGTTAGCCCAAAAGGCATAACTAAAAATTCATAATGACCATATCGAGTTCTGAAAGCAGTCTTTGAAATATCATATTCTTTGATCTTCAATTGATGATAACCCAACCTTAGGTCTATTTTGGAGAACACACTTGCACCTTGCAACTGATCAAACAAGTCATCAATCCTTGGCAAAGGATACTTATTCTTAATGGTGACCTTGTTCAGTTGTTGGTAGTCGATACACAATAGTAAAGATCCATACTTTTTCTTTACAAATAAAACCGGTGCTCCCCAAGGTGAAGTACTAGGCCGAATGAAACCTCTGTAAACTAGGTCTTGCCTGCACTTTCAATTCCTTTAGCTCCGAAGGTGCCATTCTATAGGGTGCCTGAAAAATAAGAGCACTGCCAGGGATGAAGTTGATAGTAAACTCCAATTCCCTATCAGGAGGTAAATCGACCAATTCTTCAGGGAAGATCTCAGGAAACTCTTTGACCATAGGTATGTTTCCAACTTTACCTCATGTATGTCCTTGTTAATCACATAAGCAAGGTAAGAAGAATACCCTTTCTGCAAGTATCTATTGGCTGCCATCTTGGAGATAAGGCAAGAAGGTAAAACTTTCCTTTCTCCTTGAAAAGTAAACTCTAAGTCTCCCGACTTCTTAAAAGTCACAGTTTTGGAAAAACAATCTATCACTGCATTGTGTTTAGATAACCAATCCATTCCCAAAATCACATCAAAATCATAAATTCCTAATGAAAACAAATTACCTGGTAATTCATGCTCCTGAACCATAACGGTACAATCCGGATAAACCACATCAATTTTCAAAGTTTCTCCCACTAGGGTACTAACGACCATAGGGATGTCTAACCTCCTAGACTCTCTACTCAAATGCATGACATATGAATTAGCAACAAAAGAATGAGTTGCACCCGGATCTATTAAGATCCTAGCATTTGCCTTAGAAATTTGGAGAGTACCTGTAACCACTTCAGGAGTAGCCTAAGTCTGTTGTTGGGTCATAGCATAAATTTTGGCTGCAGTTCGAGGTCTACCAGGCTGTCCACTTTGTCGAGGACCAATAGATGAACCAACTTGAGATTGTGCCCCAATTCTATCTCTAACTGCTGTCGGCTGAGGTGCAACAGTAGGTTGGGTCATTTCCCTTTGACCCATTGACAACTGACTAGTAACTCCCTTGTTCTCCAGCTTGGGACAATCCTGTTTCATGTGTCCCGGTTCTTTGCAGTAAAAACATACACCCTGTAGTCTCCAACATTCACTAGGGTGATTCCTCCCACAATGGGGACACTGAGGATAAGTCAATGTACGAGGTCCTCATGACCTCTCAGGCAGCGATCTAGTTTGCTGTTGAGGTCCGATGATAAATCTGCTAGAAGAACCACTAAAAGGTTTTCTGTCTAATCCCTCTTGAAATCTCAAGGGTTTGTAACCACTGACACTGCTCTCTACATAACTTTTCTTAGGCCTCACGTCCTCACTCGAGGACTGCCCTTTTCTTTTTCTGAACTTCTCTTCTCTATCTTTCATTTCTTTCAGATTCTGTTCAGCTTTGATTGCCATGTTGACCCATTTATTAAAGTCATCTGTATCCAGGGTCGTCAACCTATCTCTAATACTAACATGTAGCCCAGCTTGGAATTTCTTGCATCTGTCAGCATCGTTGGCTACTACTGATGGAGCAAATTCTGATAGTTCGCTGAATTTTTGCTCATACATTGCTACTAACATACTACCCTATTTTAAATTCATAAAGTCAGTCCATTTCTTTTCCCGCAAGGCCCGAGAATAGTATTTTTCTTCAAACTCTCTTCGAAAGTCTGCCCAAGTTATGGCAGGACGTCCAACATACATTTGCACTGTAGTTTTCCACCATGTGTGTGCATGATCCTCCAAAAATTGCACCGCACATGGTAACCTCATAGGCTCGAGAACCTGAAGAGTAATGGAAGTAGTCTCAATTTTTTGTAGCCATGACCAGCCTAAATCTGATTCCAAAGATCCCGTGAAAATCTTGCAACCCATATTCTTCAAATCTTTATAGTAATCAACTATCCCCTTTTCAGCAGGGGTAGTCAAAGCGGGAATTACTTTTGCCAAGGCCGCAACTGCCTCAGCTAAATTAAGATCAGCTGTTGGGGGTGCTGCTGAGGGTGCAGCAACAGAAGATGAACCAGCAGCTGAAGCTTGTTCTCCAATTTGCTCATGAATATTCTCATTTCTATTCTTTTCCCTATTTTGGGGTAGAGGATTGATTCTAGCTTTTCCTCTTCGACGTGGTGGCATCGTGTCTGATTTCCTGCACAAATGACAATATTTTAATACTTCAACAAACAGTTTCTAAGTCTACAGGACCTATAACCTTGCTCTGATACCAAATTGAAACACTCTGTCCGGATAATCTACCTAAAACCCGGCAGAGTTTCCTTTCTATCTCAACTATAACCCTCCTTCAAATAACACTCAATTCATATCCTCAACCAACAATATTTCTCAATATATTATCACATATATCCATGCATATTCAAAAATTATCCATGATCAATTTATGCTCAAGTAAAAACATATTGATCTATTGTCTCATATCTTCAAATATATATAATATATCCAGAAGTAAACCTATCTCAGCAAGGTTTACTAGATAAAAACATCAAGAGATCAAATCTTCTAGAAATTTAGATATGATGCCCACCACGTCAATATACTCTTGAAGCGGAGATAGAGGAAGGCAGCAATCTTGACACCTAACTGTGACCTGAAAATGAGAAATAAGAAAAGGTGAGATATATGAATATCTCAAAGAGTAAACAACATTTAAAGCGTGTGAAAACTATAATGGTAACCTGTAAAGCATAATTGACATTTTCAAAATAAATAATAGTAAAATCATAATGAGTAATTCAAAGATGTAGCGAAGTTTTCAAATGTATAACAATATTATAATATTAAATCAATGTATAAAATCTGTAAAGTAAATCAAGTTACGTATAGTTGGGCTCCAACTTACTATCATGCATAAGTATACATCCATGAAATAACCAGGCAATATCCATGTAGGCATACTAGTAGCCGGCCCCAAAGGCCAATACCACCATAGGACGCCCCAAAGGCATATGTGTCGCTATGATGTGCCCCCAAAAGGCTAATATAAAGGGATAGAGACTCTGGAGGTGGCTCCCACCACAAAGGCGTAGCATGTAGCTCCCATACCCCAGTCTAATATTACGGAATTGGGACTCTGGAGGTGGCTCCCACCACAAAGGAGTAGCACACAGCTCTCGCATTCCGATCAAGGGTATAATCTCATACATTATGGAGCCAAAACCATGCACGTCAAATTCTATGTATAATCATATTTCATAAATCAACCAACTTACTTGATATAATATTTCTTGAAATATATGTACTATAATAACAAATCAATTCATATGATTATATATCATATATACCTTTAATACGTAAAATAAATATCATGCAAAAAAATTATAATTATAATTATAATTAAAGAAATTTCAAATAACTATATTTGTCGTCTACTCACAATCCTTGAGATGATCTCACTGTACACCTCGATCTGAAACTTCGGGATCCATAGGTGACGTCGGATCTACGTGGCCTAGAGATTAATGATAATTAGTATCTATACATGCTGAAAGCATTACACAATTATGAATGCAACTTAAGTCCCATTAATCTACCCCATAGACAATACTAATTTCTCATACTCAAAACAACATATCCTTAATTTTTAATATAATTTCCATAATCATTTTCTCCATAATTCAGCTCCATATTCATGTCCTTATCAAATTCCTTTCTAGTACTCCATGCCTTAGACATTTTCATAATCCATAACCATCATTTAGTACTATATTTCTCTTAAGCAATAAATTCCTTACTATCAAGCTAGATTAGAAAATCATAACTTGAGTTTGGTAAGGAATTTTGAAGTGATTCCAATTGGTTTATTTCAATCAATAAGTCTACTTTATGAATAAAATAACTAACTTAGACAATTAGAACAAAATCTTGATCAAATTTGATAAATCCCGAAACTATGCCGAAACAGGGGTCAACACAGAACAGTCAACTTCACTGAATTTTATCTTTTTAACCGATTACCGGTTTTGGATGATTCAAAAACCACAATTCTCGTATTGAAGTCTAGTTTCTAGGAAAAATATAAAAAAAAATGCAAACCAAGCTGTGCCGAACCCAGAAAATCCGAACAGAAAGCATGCTCAACTTCCCTTGTTTTGCTTTTTCTTCTCATTTTCTTGTTCATGCTTTCAAATCCTTTTAATTCTTACCAAAGGTGAGTAAAACTCATACTTAATAGATGAATTTCAGACCTTAACATGTTTATGGAGCTAAGATCTTAGCATGCTCAAGTTGAATATCTAAAGAAAAGGAAGAATTTATCAAGAAACTAACCTTGGATGTGATTGTTGTTGAGATTTTAGTGGAATAGAAGAGAAATGTTGGAGGAGATGAAGAGAATTTGAGAGGGGAGGGTGGCCGGCTAGCTCATAAAGAAATGAAAAAAAATTTCTAGAAATTTCAAGATAATAAGATGATTAAAAGATATTTTTCAACTTTTGGTATAATTGCCCATTGGTCCCTCAACTTTTTATAATAACCATTATGCCCCTAATTTTTTTTTAGTCTGTTCAATTTGATCCTTTCTTCTTTTAAATCCTTCACTTATAACTTCTTACCAATTTTCAAGTTTGTCTTTAAAATTTTTGGAATTTAACTTTACATGATTATACGTAACCTCGGTTGTTACATTATTACAATTTAAAAATTAAAAAAATCAAATAAATAATTATTATTTAATAAAATATAATTTAAAATTAATGTTTTATTATTAATTAATTAAAAATTTATAAGCGAATTTTCTTTTTTAGTTATGAATTTTAATACTCAATCCTGACATGAAAATGTAGTTATAATCCGATTTAAAAAAAATTAGTATAAGTTTCATGAAGAATTTATTTTTGATTTAAACTACATTTAAATATAATTTTATTATAAATTAAAAAAGCTAAATTATTCAAAACTGAAATATAGAAATTAAATTATTCTTTTTCATATAATATAAAAATCTGGGAGGTCCTTTGATCAATCGTAAATATTCGTCCAACTGTTTCCAAACAAAAATTTTGATTAAATATACTTCTTAAGACCAAATTATTGGTTTTTTTTTCTTCTAAATCGGTTGTTAGGTTTTTTTTAGGAAAAAAAAAAACTAATTTTTTGAATAAAAAATTAAGAACATATCTTCAAAACTTAATCTAGTAAAATAATAATAATTTTATAAATAGTGTAAATGGTAATCTAAATCTATTCATTTAACAAAAAAAAAAAAAAATTAAAGCCACTAAAGTCTTACGTTTCGGTGCGGTGGAATCTAAACCTTATTTTGGGGATAAAACCCCCCAATTTCACCGATTGTCAATGGGAATTTTAACCACATTATTTAAGGATGATAAAACCTGATCTGATCGATGGACTTCGCACCGATTCGCTCCGAATGGAAAAGTTTTTTTTTTTGAAGAGCGGGACGGGATGGAGAGGGACAGTTTTGGTAAATGCTTGCTCCGCTCTGCCTCGTCCCGACTTTTGAAGTTACTATCTTACCCCTTAAAATATATTATAATTTTTCTTATATTTTTCTTATATATATATATTAGATATATATATACAAAAACTATATATGCTAATATTTTATATATATACTTTTAGTATATGTATGTATATTATATATGTCGCAACCTACAAAAATAACAAATCTCATCGCGAGTCTTTATTATTCGTTAAGCGTGACATTGAAAAAAGAGAGAGGAAAAGACGACTTAATTCCTCTTGAAAAATGAAGGTTTTGAAAATGATCTCGAAAAAAACATTTTTAAAACCAATTTCAAGTTTGCGTTATAAACCAGAGAAAATCGAAGAATCGGGTTCGGGACTCGGTTCCGTGTGGGCAAGTATTAGCACCCCCACAACGCCCGTATAAAACAGTACCTTATTAATCATGTGTTATCTCAAGTCTCAGTAAAAAGTCGGTTTTAATTTTAGTATTTCAAGTTAATTCCCAATTTAAAGAAAAATAATTCCATTTTTAATTGAAAATGATCCGGAATTTATAAATTCAAAATTTTTCTATATTCCCCAACAAACGTGGCAAAATATATAAACTTTTATTAGTTTGGAAAACTTTCCGAATCATTCTTATTTTAAAGAAGATATTCATTTATTAATGATAATTGATAATATTCTCCCCAGCAAACCCGGTAGAGAACTCATGAATTATTTTAACTCGGGAATATCTTTATTTTATTGAAAATCATTACATTTTTCAAAACATTTTAAGAAATATGAATATAAATATGTATGACATAAATAAAATGACATAGCAAAGTCTAGATAATATAATGCAACCTAAATGGTATGATATAATTTAAATGTCTTAGCATATTCTAAATGAAATGAAATGACCTAGGTAACATGATATATTCTATATGAAATGTAATATCCTAAGTCATATGATATATTCTAAATGAAATAAAATATCCTAAGTGACATAATATATTTTAAATGAAATAAAATGACCTAGGTGACATAATATATTCTACATGAAATGAAATGACCTAGGTAACATAATATATTATATATGAAATGAAATGAAATAATTTAAATGACATGGCAAATATAAATGATATGGCATATAATCTAAATGACATGAAACATAAAATAATGCTATCATATAATATGCATGGAAATAAAAATAAAAATAATAATGCATGAATATAGTATATGCTAAATAATATGACAAAAATAATTAAATAAAAAGCATAGGATATCATGAAATATTCAAAACCATATAACAAATAATATAATATCAAAAATTTAAATCCAAGATAATAACACCATCATGAAAATTAAACATAGCAAAAATTACATATTATATAATATGCATGAATATAAAAAATGCAATGCATGAGAATGTATTTTTTCCTTTAATTAAGGAAATCCGTATATCTAAAAAGATATCTGGCTACCTCAGGAAAATATATCAAATTAAATATTCTAAAACCAAAATACTTTGTGATTGTTTGAAAACAAATTTGAAAAGCTTAGGTTAAAAATAAAAACTTAGCTAAACCCTTTTTTAAAAGGCTCTAATTTCCAAAGTTTAAAATTCCGGACTTGACCACCCTTAAACCGAGACTTAAAAAATCATTTTTAGAGTTTAAAAAGGCTTAGAAACTACCCTAAGTCAGTAGCTAAACTTCCTAATCAACCCTCTCTAAGTAACTTAACCAAAACAGAAAAATGATTTTCCTTCAAATTCAATTCTGCCTCCACTGTCCAGTTTTAAAGCACGATATTTTACCCTATTTTTAAAAATTCAAAAAAATCTCAAAAAATACTGGAGACTTAAGACACGTAGAACTACATGAAAAAAAAAAATTGCCTTAATTTTCTGATTAAAGATGACTGCCCAAAAAACTCGGAAAAGTACGAGTACTGGGTGAAAAAACTGTTTTTCCAAAACACATTATTTTGCCTTTGATAAAATCATTTAAAAATCAAAGTAAAAATATTAGAGAATCTCTAAATGACTCACAAACAGTAGATAACACTTTTAAAAAGTTAGGCAAAAAATTGGCTAAGTAAAAAAAAAACCATAAAGGTAGAATAATCAATTTGACAACTCTTTAATTTTCCACAAGTATGCTCAAGAGAGCATGACTTTGAACCATTGATTGGCCTAAGTCATAAGTCAAGTGGCAAGGACATGAAATTCATGAAAAATACAGCAAATATGATGCATGAAATGCATGATTTAAATCTAAATGACATGAAAAATGCATGGCATCAATAAAATGACCTAGACTTAAAATATGATGCATGAAATGCATGATTTAATGCAACCAATGTCTAAAATGCATGAATATGCATGGCAAAACAAACCAATCCTAAACTTAAAATATGCATGGCAATAACACAAACACATGGCATGCTTAAACAAAATACTCAACCAAATATTGTGAAAATGCAAACCTATCAACTAACATAACAAAAATGCACACACAAAGCAAACAATATGAAGTGGCCGAATGTGGTGGATGCTTAAAATGAGCATGGCATTTTCACAAACACATGATATACTAACATGCATAGCTAAAGAATAATGCTCAAATCATGCAAATATAAAGTAAAGGCATGAAAACCAATAGGCATTTTCACAAACACATGGATTAAAAAATATAAAACATAAACAAACTTAAACATTTTGAAAACAGAAAATCAAAAATGCAAGACAAGTAAAATAAACATGATAACAAGATAATAGATTCAATAATAGAAACAAGCAAGCAACCAAATTAAAAACAAGTTTCATATTTATGTATTATAAGAAGATTTAAGGCATCAAAACTTGTTAAATATCAAGAATAACATGAAATAAAGAATGCAAACAGCAACTACCCAAAAGACTAGGCCATTCGGCCATCTCAAAAACAAGAGGAAAAAAAATTTTCAAGAGATTTTTACAAGAAAGAATGAAGAAGGAACTTAAAGAAGAATATTAAAAACACTTATTTAAAAAAAAAAAGAAATCAAAAGAAACTCACCACAATAGTAATCAAAACAGCAAATCAAGAATGGAAAATCAAAGAAAGTGCAAGAGTATAGTGCTTAAAGCAACCTCTAGAAGCTATATTTCAAGCTTTTTCTCTTCTAACTTTCTTTTCTTTTCTAAACTTTTCTTTTTGCCTTTCAACAATAGAGAGAAAAATCAGCCAAAACCAAGAGAGAATAGAGAGTTAATAGCTGAAAATGAAAGAGAGAATGATTCTCCCTTGTAGTAGCCGAATGGCCCTCCCTAGGCTAGGATGTTGTCATTTTTCATTTAACCAATTTTCATCCAAAGGCTATTGATCCAAGATGTTTAAAACATGAAATTATCACCCTTAGATTAGGCCATCATCTATCCACAATTACAGCTGTTCAAGAATCTTAATCCATTATGTTGACACTCTCCCTCTTCATGCATTAGTCCATGTGGCTTATTTGCAAAGGCTTGATAAAAAAATAACTAACTTCCTCTTCATTGTTGGCCTTTTGATTAAAAATCAGAAACTATCTACCTATACTTAGGTCTTGGCCATCCAACCCCTTTTCTTCCAGCCCATGTTTCATTTTTTTAAAAGGCAAGAAAGCCCTTTTCAGTTTCTTGGATAAAATAATCTTTTTGACCCCTGAACATAAATAAATGGAAAACGGACTCCAAATTCAAATTTTATTTTTTCAATACTTTTAAAATAATAAAAAATTGAATTCTGGAAGTTTTCAAAGTTTTTCGAGTCCCTTTGCTATTTATTTGGAATTTTTTCTTCCAAAATTTCCCTTTTATGCTCCCAAACTTTACCAATCTCTTCCAAATAATTTAAGAGTTTGATCTGAAAGTTTTCATAATTTTGGAACTCATTTGATTTTTTTTCGGGATTTATCTGCTTGAATTACTACATAGGGGGCGCGGGATTGGCCATTTTGCAAACGAACTCTGAATCCAGATTTTCTTTCTCCAATCTCTTTCAAATAATTTAAAAATGAGATTTACAAATTTTTAGAATTTTTGGAGTTCATTTGCTATTTTTTCGGGATTTATCTTCTTGAATTTCTGCATAGGGGACCCAGGATTTGGCCATTTTGCAAACGAACTCCGAATCAAGATTTTATTTTTCCAATCTCTTTGAAATGATTTAATAATGAGATTTGCAATTTTTCAGAATTTTTGGAGTTCATTTGCTATTTTTCCCAAATTTTCCAATTTTGCCTTTTTACCTCCAAAGCCCGATTTTGCTCAAAACAAGTGTGATTTTTAGATTTTCTTCAACCTGAGCCTTGGGCTATCCTTTTTTAATCACTCCTCATCAATTAGGAGCTTTAGTCCTACCGAGTCGGGCCATTTCTGTAATTCTTCCCAATTTCACCAAAATCCACCAAAACCCTAATTCTCGATTTTCTTCCGGATTGACTTTTCTTTCAGTTTTTCTTTCAAGTGGCTTTTCCATTACCCGTAGTCAATGCTTATCTTTCATTTGGAACCTTTAATTTCGACCAATTCGATCGTTTAAGCATTTTCCCCAAATTTCTCGGGTTAGGGTTTCCTTTCTACTGAATCTCCATAACCCAACTTCCGAACTCCATATCTTTTGATGTAGACCTTGGATTATCAAAATTCTTTCGCCATTTTTCGTTTGAACTTCAAATCTTGATTTTGAAAGTGGGTTGACTTTTTCAATAGTTGACTTTTTGAGGTTGACTTTTTGGGTTGACTTTTTCAAGTTTGACTTTTTATGCTCGTCATTTTAGACTAAGTCCCGGAGTACCACCTACAGGATGAAAAAAGTCTTTTTACATTCTGAAACATCAATTTAGGAAGAAAACATACCTGTTTTAGTGGTCCAGACAAAATTAGGTGTCTATAGTTGTCCCTCTTTGGCTATTGTTGAGAATCAGGAATCAGGCAAAGATAAACAAATACTAATTTTGTCTGGTTAGTGAAATCACATGTGAATGGAAGGGAAAGGGGTTTTCTTTTTTCTTGTTTCTTTTTCATTTTTCATTTTTCATTCTTTTTTTGTTGAAAAAAACTGTAAATAGAAGATATTGTCTTTAAATTGAATTCCTTGACTAAGCAAGGCTTGACCTGTCTTAAGGAAACGATTTCGATTTGCAAGAGAAGAAAAGACCTCGATGATGGTCTCGAGGGCTTAACCGGTCTTGTGCTAAGCTGTGTTTAAAATTCTGGGTATCTCCTCCAGAAGCTTCGGCTATCACCACCAAAGACTTGCTCAAGCAAATGTAAAACTCTGGATATCTCCACCAGAGGCTTTGGCTATCACCACCAAAGACTTGTTCAAGCAAATGTAAAACTCTGGATATCTCCACCAGAGGCTTTGGTTATCACCACCAAAGACTTGTTCAAGCAAACGTAAAAACTCTGGAAACTTATGCCTGGAGGTCTTAAAAATGGTGCCCGGAGGCCTTACCTGTGATTTGAATAAATACGCTGTATGCGACTTTAACAATAATGCCCGGAGGTCTTAAGAATGGTGTCCAGAGGCCGTACCTGTGAGTTAAAAAAAATATGTTGTATGCGACTTTAAAAATGATGTCCGGAGGTCCTAAGAATGGTGCCCGGAGGTCTTAAGAATGGTGCCCGAAGTTCTTAAGAATAGTGCCCGGAGCTCTTAAGAATGGTGCTCGGAGGCCTTACCCGTAATTTGAAAATACCTTGACGATGGTCTCAAGGCTCGACTCATTTGATAAATTGAATGAATTCGATTTAAAACAAAAGGAAATACCTTGACAGTGGTCTCAAGGCTCGACTCATTTGATAAAACAGAATGAATTCGATTTAAAACAAAAGGAAATACCTCGACGGTGGTCTCGAGGCTCGACTCATTTGATAAAACAGAATGAATTTGATTTAAAACAAAAGAAAATACCTCGACAGTGGTCTCAAGGCTCGACTCATTTGATAAAACAGAATGGATTTGATTTAAAACAAAAGGAGGTACCTTGACGGTGGTCTTAAGGCTCGACTCATTTGATAAAACAGAATGAATTCGATTTGAAACAAAAGGAAATACCTCGAAGGTGGTCTCAAGGCTCGACTCATTTGATAAAATAGAATGAATTCGATTTAAAACAAAAGCAAATACCTCAACGGTGGTCTCAAGGCTCGACTCATTTGATAAAACAGAATGAATTCGATTTAAAACAAAAGGAAATATCTCGACGGTGGTCTCAAGGCTCGACTCATTTGATAAACAGAATGAATTCAATTTAAAACAAAATGATACTAAGAATGATTCTGGGTTTGGTTCATTTGGAAAAAATAATTTTAACTTGAAAATGAAAGGAACATACCTCGACGGTAGTCTCGGGGCTCGACTTATTTGAGAAGAAAAATGAGTTCGATTTGGAAAGGAAACATACCTCGACGGTGATTTCGGGGCTCGACCCGTTTGTAAAACAGAACGAGCTCACTTTGGGGAAGTCCAAGTTTTCTTGATTTCTGCAATGTTAGCTAAATGCAATGATGAGAATGACATGCTTTGCAATTGCTTGTATGTTTCCTAAGAATGAATGCAATCAAATGATTGTGTCATGATTTCTAATCCATGGTTTCTTTGAGGTTCACAGATTATCCGACTTCATGATGGAGTCTTCAATTGTTCATTGATGCCCTACTTAAGGAATCCTTCACTCAAGATAACTTGTCAAACAGTCTCAGTTTCTGACTTTCGCTGAAATTCACAGATTTTTTGACTTCGTGGTAGAGTCTCCAACACGTTCACTGTTTTCTTTTCTTGGTGAACTTTCCAAACCTTTACCAAGATTTAAATCTATTCCTTAGTAATACTTTGAAATCCTTTTATTTAAAGATTTTTTTATTGCTAATCACCATTCAATTTAATAACAATCATAATGCATCTCAAAAATGTATGAAAGAAAATATGAATCAAGCAAAAATTGTCATGAAAAGGATAACAAGAATTTATTGCAAGAAATATTTAAAAATAAATATCAAGGATATAAGAAACAAATGTAAAGTTATAGGTTGTAGATGCCCCGGATGCGGAATATCTTGGACCCCTCCCTTTTCAAACCATCTGAAATTTCTCTTGAACGAGCAATTTACTTGGGTAACCTCTTAGCTTCTGTAGTTACATCAGACTGAGTTATTCTCTTTTCTTCTGATTTTCAGATACTTTCTCCCCCTTTACACGGAGCATTGATTCGAACTTTGATTAGTACCTGAGCCGCCCTTTGCAGTTTTTCAACTCAAGTGCCGTCCATTCGGTATTAAGTCGCCCTTTGCGAATTTTCGACTTAAACCTCTCCTTTTACATTCTTTTCATTTTCATTTTTTTGTATTCTACCATGCATCTGAGAATTCTAAATGTTTCCAAGGTAAAAATATCAATTCAAAAGATGGGATAGATTCTGAGAATAACCTTTCAAATTAAATATTCATGCTTGATCAAAATGGTCTTTTAAAGCACGTAATGTAGGCCAGGGTTTAGGTTTAGAAAGAAAGGATAAAATAGGCTCAAAGTGTGTTTAAGGGTGATTGGATCAAGGATCATTTCCTGAGGAGAACTTATTCTTGAAACATTTGTCCCTTTTTTTTTTTTTTTGGCTTTGTTGGCTTTCATTTGCCACATTTTTCGATGGCTTTCTTTTTGCCATGATGTTTTTGATTATTTTTCCTCACATTTGCCCTCCAGTGTAGAGGATGATCCTTGATCAAGGTTTAAAGAAAGAAATAATTCCTAAGGCTCAAAGGGGTGACTAAGGATAATTTTTTCTTAGTGAAAAGAATATGAAAGATGGCCATTCATCATATCAAGCATGAAAATTCTCATTAAAAGGCAACCCACGGGAGAAATAGATATATAGAGTTTCCATTTTTACACTTGGAATCATTCGAATTTCCATGTGCACAGCATTACATTTTTTTTCCAAGCATAATACTTCTTCAGTTCATCAGCATTCACGGGATTTTTGAAATCCTCCCCGTCCATTCTAATTAAAATCAATGCTTTTCTAGAAAAGGCTCTTTTTACCATATAGGGTCCTTCCTAATTCGGAGCCCACTTTCCTCGCGGGTCCTTCACTATAGAGAGAATTTTCCTCAGTACCAACTCCCCCTCTCGGAACTGTCTAGGACGAACTTTCTTGTTGTGGGCTCGAATCATCCTTTTCTGATACAACTGCCCGTGACAAATTGCTTTCAATCTTTTCTCCTCAATGAGATTCAACTATTCATAACAAGCTCTAACCCATTCTGCTTCCTCTAGGCCAACTTCCATCAAAACTCGAAGTGAAGGGATCTCAACTTCAATAGGTAGCACTGCTTCCATCTCGTATACCAAAGAAAACGGCGTTGCCCCTGTAGATGTGCGGATCGAAGTACGATATGCATGAAGAGCAAAATGCAAGATCTCATGCCAATCCTTATACACATCGGTCATCTTCTCAACAATCTTCTTGATGTTCTTGTTAGCTGCTTCTACTGCCTTATTCATCTTCAGACGATAAGGTGCCGAATTATGATGTGTGATCTTGAACTGAGCACACACTTCTCTCATCATCTTATTGTTCAAATTGAGAGCATTATCCGAAATAATTATTGCTGGCAACCTGTAACGACATATGATTTATTTCTTAACAAATCTACATACCACCGACTTTGTTACTTTCGCATAAGAAGCAGCTTCTACCCACTTTGTGAAATAATCTATGGCCACCAAGATGAAACGATATCCATTTGAAGCTTTCGGGGTAATAGGCCCGATCATATCCATTCTCCATATTGAAAAGGGCCACGGTGCAATCATGACATGTAATGGAGATGGCGGCACATGAATCTTATTTGCATATATCTGGCATTTGTGGCACTTTCGGGAATAACTGATACAATCTCCTTCCATTGTCAGCCAATAATACCCTTCCCTCATAGTCTGCGTAGCAAGCATGTGACCATTAGCATGAGTGCCACATATCCCTTCATGGACCTCTTCTATAATTCTCCGAGCTTCGGTAGATCTGACACATTTCAACAAGACTTGGTCTTTTCCATTCTTGTAGAGAATCTCACTATCTAGAACAAAACCCATTGCTAGCCTTCTCAGAGTCCTCTTGTCATTTTCTGTTGCTTGTTCTGGATACTGTTGACTCTTGATGTACTACAAGATGTCGTTATACCAAGGGAGGCCATCTGTTTCTTCTTCAATATTCAGATAATGGGCAGGAGACTCATATATACTCATCTTTATTTGCACAACTTCAGCCCCTTCATTCACTTTAAACATTGATGACAAAGTAGCCAGAGCATCTGCCATTCGGTTTCTTCTCGAGGAAAGTAATTGAAATTCACTTCTTCAAATTCTTCCAATAAACTCAGTATGAGTTCTCGATATCGGATTAGCTTTGTATCTCGGGTTTCCCATTCTCCTCGTAGCTGGTATATCACTAAGGCTGAGTCTCCAAAAACTTCCAATACTTTGATCTTTTTGTCCATTGCAGCACCAAGGCCCATAGTACACGCTTCATACTCGACAGTATTGTTTGTACAATCAAAATCCAATCTAGCAGTGAAAGGATAATAATCTTCTTCTGGGGGGATATGAGGACTGCACCGATTCCATGCCCCATGGCATTAGATGCATGATAACTCGTATAATTATATAGTTTTTAGTTATGTTTTATTATTGTTTTGTGTCAAATACGAGTTATTATTGTTTAGTCTAATTGTGTTTATGATCTTTTATATTTTTATGTAATTTGGTGTTTTTCACAAGTTTCTTTGAGTGATTTCAGATTACTAGAATTAAGGGCAAATCTAGTTCAGTTCCAGTTCCGACACATTTTGCCATATCAGCTATATCTGGCGTTTCACTGAAGCAATAAGGCTGAAATTTGTAGCCGTGGAAAGCTAAGAGGCATATCTATCTTTTTCATGTTTTATACTTCTTGAAACGGAGTCGTTTTCCCTAGCGAAATCGACCATCAAGTTGGCTGATGTGCAATGACGTCTCTGCTGACCTGTTTTCGTATTTTGCCCATATCTGCTTATCCACAACAGCAAATGAGCTGATTCCAATGGCTATGGATCCCTAACTGATACAGGAACCTTTGTCTAGAAGACCATATGATCAGATCAGGCCTCTAATATTGACGAAATCGACCATCAAGTTGGCTGATGTGCAATGACGTCTGTGCTGACATGTTTTCGTATTTTGCCCATATCTGCTTATCCACATCAGAAAATAAGCTGATTCCAACGGCTATGGATCCGTAACTGATAGGGGAACCTTTTTCTAGAAGACCATGTGATCAGATCAGCCCTCCAACATTGACGAAATCGACCATCAAGTTGGCTGATCAAAATTGTCATACAATATGACGAAAATTGTTAGAAAAATTCACCCACCTATTATACCTACCTTTGAAATTTGTAAAGCTTGTCTCTTGTCATTTAGCCTTCCAAAATGTGTATAAATAGAGGGCCTTGGATGATTGTAGGGGATCATATTGTACATAGGTAGGATATTAGCCATTTTAATAAAATTCTCTAAGTTTTCTTCTTCTTTCTTTTCTCTAGTTTTCTTTCTTTTCTCTAGTTTTCTTTTTCTTTAGAGAGAGCAAGAGGTTGGATAATTAATATTCTTCCTCTTCTTCTTTCTTTCTTTTATTTTCTTCTTAGATTTTCTTTAATTTTATGTTTATGTTTACAATGCCTATGCTAGGCTAAACTTCTATTTGGTTAAGGGTGATTTCAAAGCCCTAGACATGTTTTGTGATTGATTTTCAGATTCTATCTATCATTAATTTTCTATCAAAGTTGCTTATGTTCTTCTACAAGAATTGTTCATGATGTTGTCTTGATTTATTTAGGTGTACAACTAGATAGATCTTGATAATTATCTATTGCTAGTCTAGGAGTCTTGATCCGTGTAATTGTCTTGATTTCCTATTCATAAGTGGCAATTTGTGATTAATGATTATGGTCAAGTTTTCAATAATTGCAAAGTGGAACATAACCTAAGTTGAACAATCCGAGCTTATGTGTTTGTTGCTTAGATCAACCTATCTTTCTCATCATAAAGCTGCCATTAAATTGAATTTAGAGAGCTTATTCTAGGTTGTTTAATGGTTAGAGATTAAATAGAGAGCTTGTTCTATTTAACGACAAACTAAGGAAAGATTGGGATAACAGAGCTTGTTGTTATCTACGGTTGTTAACTTTGATAGTTGGTTGATATTGATAGATCTGAAATTGATTCTTAATGATGTCTAGTGGTGGAGAATGAAACCTTAACCATATGTTTCATATTTGATTCTTCTTAGTATATTTATTTTTATTGGCTGGTTATACCGCCTAATTTGTATATTAACTTTGTTTTATTTTTATTGGCTGGTTATACCGCCTAATTTAGTATATATATTTTTATTGGCTGGTTATACCGCCTTGCATCTTATTCTTATTATTTACTTTAGTTTAAATCTGGCTTCAAAAACCCCTTTTCTTTTATTGTTCTTGAATTTAAGTTTTAAACTATCAACTTATAAACTAAAACCCAATCCCTGAGGACTCGACCCTTGCTAATCATTATACTTACAATTGATTTTTTTTAGTGCAAGGTTAAATAAGATACACTCTTTTGGGTGCATCAAATTTTTGGCGCCGTTGCCGGGGATTGTTTTCTTTAGTTTATTTGTTACTTAGTTTATTCTTATTTTCAGTTCTAATGAGTTTTATTTTCTTGTACATACGGGTTTTTCCTATCAAATTTTGAAAAAAAAAAAAAAAAAAAAAAGAACGATGGAATTAAGCAATCTAACACTTGAAGAGTTGGTGGCATACATGAACATGGAGAATCAACAAGCCAATCTCACCTACCCAGTTCAACAATTGGCCATGGGAGGATGTCAAGGCCATCAAGTGTTCCAAGACCAACAGTATGATCATTACTCAAACACTTACCATGAGGGATGGTGGGATCATACTAATTATGGCTACTCAGAAAATTACCAAGAAGTAGATCCTTATGCCAATTACACTCATCCATCTAGCTTCAATCAATCATGGTCTCAAGAACCAGATCTTCTTCAACCACCACATATGACTCAAAACTCAGGTACTTCTTTAGAAGATCTTGTCGATTCTCTTGTTACTAATACTTTGCAATTTCAACAAGAAACAAGGGCAAGCATCCAGAGTTTGGAAAGGCAAATGAGCCTATTGGCTAGTAGTATGGTGGTATGGGTAGCACAAAGATCTGAAGAACTCTCTGTCCAAACAATGATTAACCCAAAGGAGAATACTACTATTGTGACCTTGAGGAATGAGGAACAAGATGAGGATGAGACAGAATTAGAGATGGATTCTATTCTTGAGGATAATGAAGCCACAAATACAAATAAGAGTATTTCGGCACCTGAGGTAACGTTTAAAGTTCCACTTTTTACTAATGTTTCTTCTCCACCTTTTCCTAGTAGATTTGCAAAGCTCAAGGAGGAAGAACATGAACAACACATGCCGGAAACCTTAAACAGTTTGTTTGTGGATGCCATTCAACAAGTACCAAAAGATACACCATTCCTCAATGAGCAATGCACTACAAAGGATGATGGAATAATACTTATAGTGGAGAATGCATCTACTTTTGTGCAAAGAAAGCTTCCTATCAAACGCTCAAATTTGGGAAGTTTCATGTATGAGCCTAACAAGCCTAAAAAGCCAAGAAGGGGTGTTGGTTAGGTTGGACAACTTAAATCAGTACTAATTGGGAAGACAGTCCAATTAATGAAGAAATTACCAACCTGCCATACTCAGATTTGCTTTCTTTTCCTTTTCCTTTTATTGTTTTTATTTATTTATTTTTATGTTTATTTGTTTAGTATTTTAGGATTTTATTTAGAGTGTTTTGTTTTTGAGTCTTTTTATGTTGTTTTTCTTTCTGATCCTTGTTTTGAAAATAACTAGATGTAAATATAATTTTTTTTTTAACCCCGGTTAAATGGCGGATAACGGTACTCCGTGATTATTTAAATCGGTTCCATCAGCTACCCACAAAACTGATATTGTATATAAATTTCTCTTCCAATTTCTCTTTCATTTTTTTTCATTCTTTTTTTTCAGGATGGATGATATTCTCACAAGATTGCAGAAACGATTTCCTCCTTTTTCTCGAAATATTTTACTGAAGCTTTACCAAGTTCGACTTGAAAGATTAAGAATGCTTATGCACAAAGGGATTCCTGACGACATACGTTGGATAATTGAAGCCAAGGTACGTGAAGATGAATATCTTCCTGTTTTGCATTTACCAGGTACAGGTAGAAGCACTTTTGCAAAGAAGCGACGAGCAAAGCGCATGAGTTCAAATTGCCACAAATGTGCACGATGGACGTGTAACGGTAAATGTCGTTCTATTGGGATTCCGTCCTCTAATCGAGATGATAAAATTGAATTCATTAAGGATGGACTGAGTAAGGAGAATTTGGGTAATATCCAACTTTCTCTTGAGACGCATCCTAGTGGAGACGTACAAAGAGAAATTCTTGATTTATGGCCGCAATTCCAAAGGGAATGGCAACATCTTGGGAATCTGATGTTAAAAGACCCTGTTTGCCAGCTTGTAAGAAAACTGGATGGGAAGCATATCCTCGACTCATAGAAGGCGTTTAAGCCGTTTCTGGACGTAAAACCAGAGGAAGATGTGAGCCACAATCACAACTACAATAAATGACTTCTCAGTTTTTGGTTTGATTTGCAATAACTTTATTTTGGTTTAATTTACGTGTTGTTCGATTTGTGTAATTATTCTCGTTTTTTTTATTTGTCTTTTACGGTTGATTTTTTCTTCTCTTTTTGATTTTCTTCCTGAAATCACGCAAAAATCTTTTGTTAGGTTAATATTTTCTTCTGACAGGTCAGATACACTTTCGGCGACATTATTACTCTTGTCTGATTCACTACTCAGTCCTTTATATATTACACCATGTACTCATTCTCTTTCAGGCACTCGAAGAAAAAAAAAATGGAAAGTACTTCGTCCCAGCGCATTAAAAATATTTGTGTCTTTGGAGGTGCTTATCCAGGGAAAAATAACATATTCGCTGATGAAGCCATAAGAGTTGGAGTAATACTTGCCCAACAAAAGATCCACTTGATTTATGGAGGCGGTAGTACGGGTTTAATGGGAGCAGTCGCTACAGCAGCACACGCCGGAGGAAGTCCAGTTCTAGGAATCGTGCCAAAACTATTCACAAGTTTTTGTGGACCTACCGTGGGTAAGGAAATACAAGTCTGGAGTATCCCTGAACGGATAACAATCATGTACCATTCTGCCGATGCATTCATTGCTTTACCAGGAGGTCTGGGTACATTGGAAGAAATAGCTTGCGTGGCTTCTTGGTCATCTTTGGTCACAAATAAGAAACCCATTGGTTTGCTTAATATTAATGGTTATTTTAGTAATTTGCTTTCATATTTAGATAATGCTGTGGATAATGGATTCATGTTTTCAGAGGCAAGGAGAACCATAATTTCTGCTACAACCATTGAAGATTTACTCAAAAAGCTCCAAGCTTATGAGTATTTATCTGCTACGGTTGTTTCGCAAACGCTCGGAAAAAGAAAAAGAGATATGGACGAGCAAGGAGTGGATTGCACTTTGTCTTTGTGACATTATCTAACATTTTGTTTGTTGTGTCTCAGTTATAATAAGTGGTTAGCAACCTCTGCAGGTAATATCTCCTAAATCCTACCTTTAAAATTTGACATTGGGGACAATGTCATATTTTAGTATGGGGTAAGGGACATATTTTGCTAATTAAAAAAAAAAAAATTGTTGTGTTTTAAGCAATTTAGAAGTATTCATTCTGAACAAGGTCTGAGTAAGGGAGACTTGAGACATACCTTTTCAGTTTGACTTTAATCTTTTTATGTTTACTTGTTAATTTTTGTTTAGTATTTTAGGATTATTTAGGTTGCATGAGTTTGTTTTGTTTTGAGTCTAGTTGTTCCTATACTTATGTTATTAGTTCTTTTCTCTTACACACGATTCTTTCATTTGGGTTAATAGACTTACATTGAGGACAATGTAAGAATTAAGTGTGGGGGGAATGATTTAGGATTTCTTTTATTTTCGTCTACTATTTTTTTTTTATGAGTCTTTATTATTATTATTTTTAGTGTGTTTTAGTTCCTTTTTAATACAATGATGAGATATGAATTGCATAGGTCTAAACTGGTTACTAGTGAGAAGATTTTCATGAGAATTAAGCTTGATACTAATTTTTATGAGCCAATGTTAATATGATATGTTGATTGAGAAAGAAGCATGTTTAGACTTAAAACTGACTTGTATAATCATCATTGTGAGTTTTTGAGCCTAAAATGATTGATGCATTATACAAATCAATCTAATTTCTTTCTTGAGTGCTCTTATGATTACATGATTCTCTAGAACTTGCTTTAAACCGTTTGAGACTATATTGATACATGTGACAACATGAATATGATAGAGGCATTAGGATTATAACCAGAGCCAAACAGCCATCCCTTATTGATGTTCCAAGAGAACACACCCTTAGTGAACCAATTTGAGCCTACATTGAATAAGCTATCTCTTTGGTAACCATAACTTGTCCCTAACCTAAATATACTTATATCTTTACCTTTGTTCCAAAGATGAATTAGCATGATTTGAGACAAGTTGCAAAGACAAGGGATATTTTTTGGTTAGAAACAAGAAATAAGTGTGGGGGGAAAAGAAAAGAAAAGTCAAGAGAAAAAGAAATGGAATACTGGAAAATACATTCCTATGTAAAAAATATATATATATATGAATCATCTCTTGAATTTGTGGAAAAAGAAAAAGATGTTACAAAGTTGTTTAGAATGAAGAAAAGGCCCAACATGAATATCCGGCCTAGGTGACTATGTACTTGTAAAGAGTTTTGAGAAGTTTCTTTGTATGATCTTTTTATGTCTCTAAACTTTATGAACTCTTTGGAACCTTTGTGATATCTTTATCCTTTTGTTCTTCAACCACATTACAAACCCCTTGGCCCCATTACAACCTTGATTAAAGACCTCTTGATTCATGAAGTTGTATGATCTAAGTAGTGGAGAATAGGTGGACAAGCAAGAATATGGTAGAACTGTTTTCATGAGATTGATTGAGTGTAAACACTTCACCACTACTTTAAAGAGTGAAAATCATGAGGGTATCCCATGTGAGAACTTGAGATTAAATTTGAACATGCACTATTTTGATTAAGATATGTTATGCTAATATTGGCTTAACTCAAACAATTTACATTCAAGAATGATTTTTTGTGAAATTCTTTAAGCTATTGATTAGTTTATAAGACTTGTTCAAAGATTGTCTCTAATTTGTATTGAAAGGATTAGGAGTAAATATTTTTAGTATATGTAGTTTATTTATATGAAGTTTATTTATATTTTAATTTTTCAATGTTTGTGGGTATCGTTCTAGTAAACCCTCACGAGACTAAACTCGTCCACTAGGGACACCTAGGGGTTTAAAGGCTTGTGTCACATGCTAAGTGCCACCGTGATTTCCTACGAAAGTGGATTAGATTAGATTTTCTTATTTTATTTTTATTGAGTCGTTGCTAGGGACTAGCAACAATCTAAGTGTGGGGGTGTGATAACTCGTATAATTATATAGTTTTTAGTTATGTTTTATTATTGTTTTGTGTCAAATACGAGTTATTATTGTTTAGTCTAATTGTGTTTATGATCTTTTATATTTTTATGTAATTTGGTGTTTTTCACAAGTTTCTTTGAGTGATTTCAGATTACTAGAATTAAGGGCAAATCCAGTTCAGTTCCAGTTCCGACACATTTTGCCATATCAGCTATATCTGGCGTTTCACTGAAGCAATAAGGCTGAAATTTGTAGCCGTGCAAAGCTAAGAGGCATATCTATCTTTTTCATGTTTTATACTTCTTGAAACGGAGTCGTTTTCCCTAGCGAAATCGACCATCAAGTTGGCTGATGTGCAATGACGTCTCTGCTGACCTGTTTTCGTATTTTGCCCATATCTGCTTATCCACATCAGCAAATGAGCTGATTCCAATGGCTATGGATCCCTAACTGATACGGGAACCTTTGTCTAGAAGACCATATGATCAGATCAGGCCTCTAATATTGACGAAATCGACCATCAAGTTGGCTGATGTGCAATGACGTCTGTGCTGACATGTTTTCGTATTTTGCCCATATCTGCTTATCCACATCAGCAAATAAGCTGATTCCAACGGCTATGGATCCGTAACTGATAGGGGAACCTTTTTCTAGAAGACCATGTGATTAGATCAGCCCTCCAACATTGACGAAATCGACCATCAAGTTGGCTGATCAAAATTGTCATACGATATGACGAAAATTGTTAGAAAAATTCACCCACCTATTATACCTACCTTTGAAATTTGTAAAGCTTGTCTCTTGTCATTTAGCCTTCCAAAATGTGTATAAATAGAGGGCCTTGGATGATTGTAGGGGATCATATTGTACATAGGTAGGATATTAGCCATTTTAATAAAATTCTCTAAGTTTTCTTCTTCTTTCTTTTCTCTAGTTTTCTTTTTCTTTAGAGAGAGCAAGAGGTTGGATAATTAATATTCTTCCTCTTCTTCTTTCTTTCTTTTATTTTCTTCTTAGATTTTCTTTAATTTTATGTTTATGTTTACAATGCCTATGCTAGGCTAAACTTCTATTTGGTTAAGGGTGATTTCAAAGCCCTAGACATGTTTTGTGATTGATTTTCAGATTCTATCTATCATTAATTTTCTATCAAAGTTGCTTATGTTCTTCTACAAGAATTGTTCATGATGTTGTCTTGATTTATTTAGGTGTACAACTAGATAGATCTTGATAATTATCTATTGCTAGTCTAGGAGTCTTGATCCGTGTAATTGTCTTGATTTCCTATTCATAAGTGGCAATTTGTGATTAATGATTATGGTCAAGTTTTCAATAATTGCAAAGTGGAACATAACCTAAGTTGAACAATCCGAGCTTATGTGTTTGTTGCTTAGATCAACCTATCTTTCTCATCATAAAGCTGCCATTAAATTGAATTTAGAGAGCTTATTCTAGGTTGTTTAATGGTTAGAGATTAAATAGAGAGCTTGTTCTATTTAACGACAAACTAAGGAAAGATTGGGATAACAGAGCTTGTTGTTATCTTCGGTTGTTAACTTTGATAGTTGGTTGATATTGATAGATCTGAAATTGATTCTTAATGATGTCTAGTGGTGGAGAATGAAACCTTAACCATATGTTTCATATTTGATTCTTCTTAGTATATTTATTTTTATTGGCTGGTTATACCGCCTAATTTGTATATTAACTTTGTTTTATTTTTATTGGCTGGTTATACCGCCTAATTTAGTATATATATTTTTATTGGCTGGTTATACCGCCTTGCATCTTATTCTTATTATTTACTTTAGTTTAAATCTGGCTTCAAAAACCCCTTTTCTTTTATTGTTCTTGAATTTAAGTTTTAAACTATCAACTTATAAACTAAAACCCAATCCCTGAGGACTCGACCCTTGCTAATCATTATACTTACAATTGATTTTTTTTAGTGCAAGGTTAAATAAGATACACTCTTTTGGGTGCATCAAATTTTTGGCGCCGTTGCCGGGGATTGTTTTCTTTAGTTTATTTGTTACTTAGTTTATTCTTATTTTCAGTTCTAATGAGTTTTATTTTCTTGTACATACGGGTTTTTCTGCTCAAATTTTGAAAAAAAAAAAAAAAAAAAAAAAAAACGATGGAATTGAGCAATCTAACACTTGAAGAGTTGGTGGCATACATGAACATGGAGAATCAACAAGCTAATCTCACCTTCCCAGTTCAACAATTGGCCATGGGAGGATGTCAAGGCCATCAAGTGTTCCAAGACCAACAGTATGATCATTACTCAAACACTTACCATGAGGGATGGTGGGATCATACTAATTATGGCTACTCGAAAAATTACCAAGAAGTAGATCCTTATGCCAATTACACTCATCCATCTAGCTTCAATCAATCATGGTCCCAAGAACCAGATCTTTTTCAACCACCACATATGACTCAAAACTCAGGTACTTCTTTAGAAGATCTTGTCTATTCTCTTGTTACTGATACATTGCAATTTCAACAGGAAACAAGGGCAAGCATCCAGAGTTTGGAAAAGCAAATGATCCAATTGACTAGTAGTATGGTGGGATGGGTAGCACAAAGATCTGAAGAACTCCCTGCCCAAACAATGATTAACCCAAAGGAGAATACTACTATTGTGACCTTGAGGAATGAGGAACAAGATGAGGATGAGACAAAATTAGAGATGGATTCTATTCTTGAGGATAATGAAGCCACAAATACAAATAAGAGTATTTCGGCACCTGAGGTAACGTTTAAAGTTCCACTTTTTACTAATGTTTCTTCTCCACCTTTTCCTAGTAGATTTGCAAAGCTCAAGGAGGAAGAACATGAACAACACATGCCGGAAACCTTAAACAGTTTGTTTGTGGATGCCATTCAACAAGTACCAAAAGATACACCATTCCTCAATGAGCAATGCACTACAAAGGATGATGGAATAATACTTATAGTGGAGAATGCATCTACTTTTGTGCAAAGAAAGCTTCCTATCAAACGCTCAAATTTGGGAAGTTTCATGTATGAGCCTAACAAGCCTAAAAAGCCAAGAAGGGGTGTTGGTTAGGTTGGACAACTTAAATCAGTACTAATTGGGAAGGCAGTCCAATTAATGAAGAAATTACCAACCTGCCATACTCAGATTTGCTTTCTTTTCCTTTTCCTTTTATTGTTTTTATTTATTTATTTTTATGTTTATTTGTTTAGTATTTTAGGATTTTATTTAGAGTGTTTTGTTTTTGAGTCTTTTTATGTTGTTTTTCTTTCTGATCCTTGTTTTGAAAATAACTAGATGTAAATATAATTTTTTTTTAACCCCGGTTAAATGGCGGATAACGGTACTCCGTGATTATTTAAATCGGTTCCATCAGCTACCCACAAAACTGATATTGTATATAAATTTCTCTTCCAATTTCTCTTTCATTTTTTTTTCATTCTTTTTTTTCAGGATGGATGATATTCTCACAAGATTGCAGAAACGATTTCCTCCTTTTCCTCGAAATATTTTACTGAAGCTTTACCAAGTTCGACTTGAAAGATTAAGAATGCTTATGCACAAAGGGATTCCTGACGACATACGTTGGATAATTGAAGCCAAGGTACGTGAAGATGAATATCTTCCTGTTTTGCATTTACCAGGTACAGGTAGAAGCACTTTTGCAAAGAAGCGACGAGCAAAGCGCATGAGTTCAAATTGCCACAAATGTGCACGATGGGCGTGTAACGGTAAATGTCGTTCTATTGGGATTCCGTCCTCTAATCGAGATGATAAAATTGAATTCATTAAGGATGGACTGAGTAAGGAGAATTTGGGTAATATCCAACTTTCTCTTGAGACGCATCCTAGTGGAGACGTACAAAGAGAAATTCTTGATTTATGGCCGCAATTCCAAAGGGAATGGCAACATCTTGGGAATCTGATGTTAAAAGACTCTGTTTGCCAGCTTGTAAGAAAACTGGATGGGAAGCATATCCTCGACTCATAGAAGGCGTTTAAGCCGTTTCTGGACGTAAAACCAGAGGAAGATGTGAGCCACAATCACAACTACAATAAATGACTTCTCAGTTTTTGGTTTGATTTGCAATAACTTTATTTTGGTTTAATTTACGTGTTGTTCGATTTGTGTAATTATTCTCGTTTTTTTTATTTGTCTTTTACGGTTGATTTTTTCTTCTCTTTTTGATTTTCTTCCTGAAATCACGCAAAAATCTTTTGTTAGGTTAATATTTTCTTCTGACAGGTCAGATACACTTTCGGCGACATTATTACTCTTGTCTGATTCACTACTCAGTCCTTTATATATTACACCATGTACTCATTCTCTTTCAGGCACTCGAAGAAAAAAAAAATGGAAAGTACTTCGTCCCAGCGCATTAAAAATATTTGTGTCTTTGGAGGTGCTTATCCAGGGAAAAATAACATATTCGCTGATGAAGCCATAAGAGTCGGAGTAATACTTGCCCAACAAAAGATCCACTTGATTTATGGAGGCGGTAGTACGGGTTTAATGGGAGCAGTCGCTACAGCAGCACACGCCGGAGGAAGTCCAGTTCTAGGAATCGTGCCAAAACTATTCACAAGTTTTTGTGGACCTACCGTGGGTAAGGAAATACAAGTCTGGAGTATCCCTGAACGGATAACAATCATGTACCATTCTGCCGATGCATTCATTGCTTTACCAGGAGGTCTGGGTACATTGGAAGAAATAGCTTGCGTGGCTTCTTGGTCATCTTTGGTCACAAATAAGAAACCCATTGGTTTGCTTAATATTAATGGTTATTTTAGTAATTTGCTTTCATATTTAGATAATGCTGTGGATAATGAATTCATGTTTTCAGAGGCAAGGAGAACCATAATTTCTGCTACAACCATTGAAGATTTACTCAAAAAGCTCCAAGCTTATGAGTATTTATCTGCTACGGTTGTTTCGCAAACGCTCGGAAAAAGAAAAAGAGATATGGACGAGCAAGGAGTGGATTGCACTTTGTCTTTGTGACATTATCTAACATTTTGTTTGTTGTGTCTCAGTTATAATAAGTGGTTAGCAACCTCTGCAGGTAATATCTCCTAAATCCTACCTTTAAAATTTGACATTGGGGACAATGTCATATTTTAGTATGGGGTAAGGGACATATTTTGCTAATTAAAAAAAAAAAATTGTTGTGTTTTAAGCCATTTAGAAGTATTCATTCTGAACAAGGTCTGAGTAAGGGAGACTTGAGACATACCTTGTCAGTTTGATTTCTTCTTTTCAAAAAAAAAAAAAAAAAGTTTGTTGTGTTTTAAGCAATTTAGAAGTATTCATTCTGAACAAGGTCTGAGTAAGGGAGACTTGAGACATACCTTGTCAGTTTGACTTTAATCTTTTTATGTTTACTTGTTAATTTTTGTTTAGTATTTTAGGATTATTTAGGTTGCATGAGTTTGTTTTGTTTTGAGTCTAGTTGTTCCTATACTTATGTTATTAGTTCTTTTCTCTTACACACGATTCTTTCATTTGGGTTAATAGACTTACATTGAGGACAATGTAAGAATTAAGTGTGGGGGGAATGATTTAGGATTTCTTTTATTTTCGTCTACTATTTTTTTTTTATGAGTCTTTATTATTATTATTTTTAGTGTGTTTTAGTTCCTTTTTAATACAATGATGAGATATGAATTGCATAGGTCTAAACTGGTTACTAGTGAGAAGATTTTCATGAGAATTAAGCTTGATACTAATTTTTATGAGCCAATGTTAATATGATATGTTGATTGAGAAAGAAGCATGTTTAGACTTAAAACTGACTTGTATAATCATCATTGTGAGTTTTTGAGCCTAAAATGATTGATGCATTATACAAATCAATCTAATTTCTTTCTTGAGTGCTCTTATGATTACATGATTCTCTAGAACTTGCTTTAAACCGTTTGAGACTATATTGATACATGTGACAACATGAATATGATAGAGGCATTAGGATTATAACCAGAGCCAAACAGCCATCCCTTATTGATGTTCCAAGAGAACACACCCTTAGTGAACCAATTTGAGCCTACATTGAATAAGCTATCTCTTTGGTAACCATAACTTGTCCCTAACCTAAATATACTTATATCTTTACCTTTGTTCCAAAGATGAATTAGCATGATTTGAGACAAGTTGCAAAGATAAGGGATATTTTTTGGTTAGAAACAAGAAATAAGTGTGGGGGGAAAAGAAAAGAAAAGTCAAGAGAAAAAGAAATGGAATACTGGAAAATACATTCCTATGTAAAAAATATATATATATATGAATCATCTCTTGAATTTGTGGAAAAAGAAAAAGATGTTACAAAGTTGTTTAGAATGAAGAAAAGGCCCAACATGAATATCCGGCCTAGGTGACTATGTACTTGTAAAGAGTTTTGAGAAGTTTCTTTGTATGATCTTTTTATGTCTCTAAACTTTATGAACTCTTTGGAACCTTTGTGATATCTTTATCCTTTTGTTCTTCAACCACATTACAAACCCCTTGGCCCCATTACAACCTTGATTAAAGACCTCTTGATTCATGAAGTTGTATGATCTAAGTAGTGGAGAATAGGTGGACAAGCAAGAATATGGTAGAACTGTTTTCATGAGATTGATTGAGTGTAAACACTTTACCACTACTTTAAAGAGTGAAAATCATGAGGGTATCCCATGTGAGAACTTGAGATTAAATTTGAACATGCACTATTTTGATTAAGATATGTTATGCTAATATTGGCTTAACTCAAACAATTTACATTCAAGAATGATTTTTTGTGAAATTCTTTAAGCTATTGATTAGTTTATAAGACTTGTTCAAAGATTGTCTCTAATTTGTATTGAAAGGATTAGGAGTAAATATTTTTAGTATATGTAGTTTATTTATATGAAGTTTATTTATATTTTAATTTTTCAATGTTTGTGGGTATCGTTCTAGTAAACCCTCACGAGACTAAACTCGTCCACTAGGGACACCTAGGGGTTTAAAGGCTTGTGTCACATGCTAAGTGCCACCGTGATTTCCTACGAAAGTGGATTAGATTAGATTTTCTTATTTTATTTTTATTGAGTCGTTGCTAGGGACTAGCAACAATCTAAGTGTGGGGGTGTGATAACTCGTATAATTATATAGTTTTTAGTTATGTTTTATTATTGTTTTGTGTCAAATACGAGTTATTATTGTTTAGTCTAATTGTGTTTATGATCTTTTATATTTTTATGTAATTTGGTGTTTTTCACAAGTTTCTTTGAGTGATTTCAGATTACTAGAATTAAGGGCAAATCCAGTTCAGTTCCAGTTCCGACACATTTTGCCATATCAGCTATATCTGGCGTTTCACTAAAGAAATAAGGCTGAAATTTGTAGCCGTGCAAAGCTAAGAGGCATATCTATCTTTTTCATGTTTTATACTTCTTGAAACGGAGTCGTTTTCCCTAGCGAAATCGACCATCAAGTTGGCTGATGTGCAATGACGTCTCTGCTGACCTGTTTTCGTATTTTGCCCATATCGGCTTATCCACATCAGCAAATGAGCTGATTCCAATGGCTATGGATCCCTAACTGATACGGGAACCTTTGTCTAGAAGACCATATAATCAGATCAGGCCTCTAATATTGACGAAATCGACCATCAAGTTGGCTGATGTGCAATGACGTCTGTGCTGACATGTTTTCGTATTTTGCCCATATCTGCTTATCCACATCAGCAAATAAGCTGATTCCAACGGCTATGGATCCGTAACTGATAGGGGAACCTTTTTCTAGAAGACCATGTGATCAGATCAGCCCTCCAACATTGACGAAATCGACCATCAAGTTGGCTGATCAAAATTGTCATACAATATGACGAAAATTGTTAGAAAAATTCACCCACCTATTATACCTACCTTTGAAATTTGTAAAGCTTGTCTCTTGTCATTTAGCCTTCCAAAATGTGTATAAATAGAGGGCCTTGGATGATTGTAGGGGATCATATTGTACATAGGTAGGATATTAGCCATTTTAATAAAATTCTCTAAGTTTTCTTCTTCTTAAAAAAAAAAAAATAAAAATAAAAATAAAAATAAAAATAAAAATAAAAATAAAAAGAAAATAAAAAAAAAATGGCGCCGTTGCCGGGGATTGTTTTCTTTAGTTTATTTGTTACTTAGTTTATTCTTATTTTCAGTTCTAATGAGTTTTATTTTCTTGTACATACGGGTTTTTCCTATCAAATTTTGAAAAAAAAAAAAAAAAAAAAAAAAACGATGGAATTAAGCAATCTAACACTTGAAGAGTTGGTGGCATACATGAACATGGAGAATCAACAAGCCAATCTCACCTACCCAGTTCAACAATTGGCCATGGGAGGATGTCAAGGCCATCAAGTGTTCCAAGACCAACAGTATGATCATTACTCAAACACTTACCATGAGGGATGGTGGGATCATACTAATTATGGCTACTCAGAAAATTACCAAGAAGTAGATCCTTATGCCAATTACACTCATCCATCTAGCTTCAATCAATCATGGTCTCAAGAACCAGATCTTCTTCAACCACCACATATGACTCAAAACTCAGGTACTTCTTTAGAAGATCTTGTCGATTCTCTTGTTACTAATACTTTGCAATTTCAACAGGAAACAAGGGCAAGCATCCAGAGTTTGGAAAGGCAAATGAGCCTATTGGCTAGTAGTATGGTGGTATGGGTAGCACAAAGATCTGAAGAACTCTCTGCCCAAACAATGATTAACCCAAAGGAGAATACTACATGGCATTAGATGCACCATCAAAGTATATTTTCCATGCTTTCTTTTTCAGGGGAATCTCATCTGCTTGTGAAACATACATCAAATCTTCATCCGGGAAGTCAAAGTTCAACGGCTCATAATCTTCCACTACTCGACTTGCTAAGAATTCAACCACTGCACTGCCCTTGATAGCTTTTTGACTTACATACACAATGTCGCACTCAGACAATAAAACCTGCCATCTTGCCGTCCTCCCTGACAAAGAAGTTGCTTCCAAGATGTACTTGATTGGATCTAGCTTGGCAATCAACCACGTTGTGTGGTACAACATGTACTGTCTGAGTCTTCGAGCAGTCCAAGCTAAGGCACAGCACAACTTCTCTACCGATGAATATTTGAACTCATAATCTGTGAACTTCTTGCTGAGGTAGTAAACTGCCTGTTCTTTCCTTCCAGTCTCATCAAGCTGCCCCAAAACACAACCCATGGTTCTCTCAAATACTGATAAATACAGTATCATTGGCTTATCCGGAACAGGTGGCATTAATACTGGTGGGTTGGATAGATAATGTTTAACCTTTTCAAATGCAATATGACAACCTTCATCCCATTCTCTTGGATCACATTTTCGAAGTAACTTAAATATTGGATCACATTTGTCAGTTAACTTAGAAATAAACCGACCAATGTAATTCAATCTCCCCAGAAAGCCTCTTACTTCCTTTTGAGTACGAGGTGGTGGAAAATTTTGAATGGCCTTCACTTTATCCGGGTCAATCTCAATTCCTCTTTTGCAACGACAAAACCCAGCAATTCCCTCGAGGTGACTCCAAAAGTGCATTTTGCCGGATTTAGCTTGAATCTAAACTTCCTTAGTCGTTCAAAGAGCTTTTTAAGATTCGCAATAGGCTCCTTTTCTCCTTGTGACTTTGCGATCATGTCATCAACATAGACCTGAATTCCCTTATGCATCATATCATGAAACAAGGTCACCATGGCTCTTTGATATGTTGCCCCATCATTCTTCAACCCAAATGGCATTACCTTGTAGCAGAAGGTTCCCCACATTGTAACAAATATGGTTTTCTCCATATCCTCCGGTGCCATCTTAATCTGATTGTATCTTGAGAATCCGTCCATGAAAGAAAATAAAGAACTCTTTGCCGTATTATCCACCAGAGTATCAATATGGGGCAAAGGGAAATTATCTTTAGGGCTGGCCTTGTTCAAATCTCGGTAATCAACGCACATCCGCACATTGCCATCCTTCTTTAGTACTGGAACAATATTTTCCACCCATTCTAGATATTTTGCCACCTCTAAGAATCCAGTATCAAATTTCTTCTTCACCTCCTCTTTTATTTTTAACAGCATGTCAGGCCTCATTCTTCTCAACTTTTGCTAAATTGGCTTGCATTCTGGCCTTAAAGGGAGCTTATGAACCACAATATCCGGATCCAACCCTGGCATGTCTTGGTAAGACCATGCAAATACATCCACATATTCCTGGAGTAAGGCTATCAATTCACCCTTTATTGATGATGACAATGAAGATCCAATTTTGACTTCCTTTATCTCTTCACCATCTCCCAGATTTATCATTTCCAATAATTCCTTATGAGAAAGTACTTGTTTCTCCTCTTGTTCTATTTTCCTTAATAAATCTGGAGGTAGACCATAATCCTCAGTATCTTTGTTAGCCTCAAAATCACATGTGCAAATGGGTCTATCAAAATCAAATTCAGAATTACTGATAGGAAGGTCCTCATATTCCGCATCCGTACACCTGTAAATAGGTGGAGAAAAAACAATATAGGAAAATATATATAATGAAAACAAAATAAATAACAAAAATGAAAGAATATGGACACATCAATATGAATAAAATGCATTGTGCTTGCTATTTATTGAATGAAAATGTTTAAACAAAAAGCCCATTAGGGAAAAAAAAACTCTTAATATCTCTGGGTAAAGATAATTAAGATTGTTTTTTAAAGTGTTACATTGGAATAGACTTAAAAACTATAGGCAACTCAGTCGCACTCCAATTGGTTAGTCTATATCCTGGTAGACAAGGTCGCACCATCCAGTTCACATTTTCACTTTCCATCCCTTCTTTCCCAGTCATGCAAATTACCATATCCTGAATCTTCCCCCTTTTATTCACATGGAATTTTTCAAAATCTTGCTCGATCATTATGAGTACATCCTCTGAATTCTTTTCTTCGAATAAAAAACCAGTAGAGTGGAAGTTGTGAAGGATTGGTGGGAAAGTCATGGGTTCCCATTCAATATCCATACCCGCGAGACGGGCCATCCTCCTTTGTCAGTTCCTTTCAACTTGTTCCTCCTCTTATGGGCCTTCGGAAGATATCCTAAGCCAAACTGGTCTTTCTTTCCCACTGCTTCCATTGCTTGAGCCATTCCTTGAAGATATTTTCCAAGACCTTTTTCTCCCTGCAGCCCTTTCCCACTGTGGTTCTTACTCCTAGCCTTGTGTTCTTGGATAATTTGGGTTTTGGAATTTTTCTTCCTTCAGTGACGAAAATCGCATTTACGAATTCCAAAGAACGAAAAGAATATTCTACAACATCTTCATTGGGTTCAACATAAGGAGATTCAGTAGATGCAGAGGCTATTATGTCTTCTTCTCCTGATACAGCGATCAAATGGCCTTCAATCACAAATTTCAATTTTTGATGGAGAGACGAAGGTACAGCCCCTGCTGAATATATCCACGGTCTTCCCAACAAGCAATTATAATATGGGTTAATATCCATGACCTAGAAGTTCACCGTATAGCTGCATGGTCCTATTTCCAGAGGAACCTCAATAGTTCCCATTACCTCTCTCTTGGTACCATCGAAAGCCCTGACTACTGTGCAACTCGAAAACATATAAGACATATCAACTAGCAACTTAGACAGGGTTGCCAAGGGCATTACATTTAATGAAGAACCATTATCCAGAAGCACCCTTGGTAGTATATGTCCTTTGAAGGTGGTTGTTATGTGAAGAGCCTTTGTGGACCCAATATCATTGGGTGGTATTTCATCATAACTGAAAAATATATGGTCGTCTGTCGCAATGTTTCCCACCAGCCTGTCTAACTTTTCTACTGATATGTTGTTAGCCACATATGCTTGATTCAACACTCTTAATAGGGCATTTCTGTGTGGCTCTGAGTTTAATAGCAAAGATAAGATAGACATTTTTCCTGGCTGACGCTGCAATTGCTCAACCATACTATACTCACTATGTTTTATGAACTTTAAAAACTCGCAGGCCTCCTTCTCGTTCAGCGACTCTTTTATCCTATTTTTCGGGGCTGATCCCCTGTCAGCTTCTTTTGAAAAATCCATCTCAATATGGATTGGTTCAACTGCTTTCTTCCCTTTGTCCAGTCCTCCATCATTTCTTTTTGATCCCTGTTCAACAACCTTAGGGGCATAACACCTTCCACTTTGTGTTAAGTGCCCTACACCTGTAATATCTTGCTGACTTGAAGACCTGGGCATAACCATGCTGTAGTCATATTTCCATGGTGTAGTTTTGTTTTCCTTGTATGAAAAGGAAGAAGGCAAATCTATGATGATCTAAGGCGCAATTTCCTCAACAATCGGAGTAGTCTTCTTTGGTTCATCATAATAGATTATCAAAGGTCTTCCTATTCCATAGCAAGCTGCATTCTCAATAACCTCTACTTCTTCCTCTGTCTCCTCATAAAACTGGGCCTCTCCGTTATCCATAATCTTTTGGACTTTAGCCAAAAAGTCCCCGCAATCCTATATGATATGACTTGAACATTTATGGAACGGGCACCAATTCTGCACCCTCTTTGCAACCATGTTTAAACTGTCTGCATCCTCCACCATTCCTGTCTTAACCATCTCAACCCATATTGTTAACATTGGAGTCTTGACTTCCCTGGCATCCCTTTTTAACCTTTCGACTTCCCCTGCCAATACTGCATTTACCCGATTCTCAGCATGATCGGGTAATGGGTTTCCCGCTATATTCGGCCCATTCTTTGACCAAACTTCACAACTCCGGTATTGATTAAACTTTGAACTTTCTTTTTGAAGGCAATGCAATTCTCCGTCGAATACCCTTGAATTCCTTCATGATATGCACAGTTTGTGTTTGCATTGTACCACCTTGGGTATGGTGGGGTCAAAGGTTTAAGATATACGGGTGTGATAAGTTGGCCTTGCAGTAGTTTAGGATATAGCTCTCCATATGTGGTAGGAATGGGATCAAACTGGGGTTTTTGATCGTTCCTTGGTGAACGATAGTCATTGCGCACGGGACCTTGAGTGTTTGGGACAGTGTTTCGAGGAAGGGTTATCTGTGGGGATATACTAGTTTGAAACGGCTGTTGTGGTATATTGGTATAGGGGAATGGATTTTGGGTAAGATGGTTCACATTGGGGTAGTAAGGATTATACCCCGGGTAAGGTGTGTAAGGTGTCGGAGGTGCATAAAATGTAGTAGGAGTATAAGGCTTGGGAGGTGTGTATGGTGTAGGAGGTGTATAGGGGTATTGATTGAAACTGACTGCATGTGTCTCCTCCTTCTTTGCAGGAAAAACTCTCTTCGGGGTAGCAGACTCACCCCTTTCCATTTTCCCGTTCTTAATAGCAGACTCTATCATCTCCCCAGATATCACCATATCTGTAAAGTCCTTGGTGGCACTTCCCACCAATTTATCATAACAAGGTGCTTTCAGGGTATTGATGAAAAGCACTGTAGTTTCCTTGTTGGTTAAAGGGGGTTGCACTTGTGTAGCCAGGTCTCTCCATATCTGAGAATATTCTTTAAAGCTTTTAGTAGCTTTCTTTTCCATGTTTTGGAGAGTTAGACGGTCAGGCACCATGTCTGTCACATGCTTGTACTGTTCCATGAAAGCTTTGGCTAGATCCATCCAGGAACGAATCTTAGAACGGGTAAGCTGGTTATACCACCAAGTTGCGGACCCTATCAAGCTATCTTAAAAACAGTGGATGAGCAATTTTTCGTCTTCATCATGTTCGATCATCTTTCAACAATACATGGTCAGATGCGCTGATAGGTTGGTAGTTCCGTTATATTTTTCAAAGTCTACTACTTTGAACTTTGGAGGAATCACCAGACCGTGCACTCAACTCATCTCTTTGGCATCTAGACTGCCAAATAGCTCCTCCCCTTCAACTACCCTCAATCTTTCCTCCAGCAGCTGATATTTTTCTGGGATTCTGCCATTTCAACCCTCTTCAGTTCAGTCATCTTTGCCCTTTCCTTTTCGACCATTTCTTCAAAGTCTGAAACGTCCACATCAATTGGATCAACCCCAATATTACCCCTTTTAGGACCAAAATTTTGTGCTTCGGCCGCTAGTTGGATGTAAATATAGGATGTTGTCCCAGTCGGAAGTTTATTTCACATAGGCTGGGATGTCTGGCCATTCTTCTGTGCCACCTCTGGTCGATCTTCCTGGTTTACTGCCCCCATTCCGATAACTGAATTTTCTCCTGGCCACTTCTGCCTCATCATGGTGCTCATCATCTCCATGAGTTTGGTCATTTGTTCCCGTGACTCCTCTTGAGACTTAGCCAACTGTTCCTGCAGTTTCTTTTGAATTCTTTCTATCCTTTCAATTCTAGCAAACTGATCGCTCTCCATAGCTCTTGCTTGAGATTGAGTATTGTAGGGGTGTCAAAAGTTTGATTCTTTCTGAGTGCGACCAATTGTACCTTTAGTTTTAAAAACCATGCATTATAAATTATTGACACATTTTTTATTTTATTTTGTAAAAATGAATGAATGACTAAATGACTAAATGTTAATGAATGAACAAATAAGTAAATGACTAAGTGTATGAACAATTTATAAAGAATAAATGAATGAATAAACAAAATATATAAAGGAAAGAACAAATGAATGATGAATGCATTTAAAAGTATTGGCCCCGAGATAATTCCAACCAAACGGTCTTTCATTGATTTCCTGGAACTAAATACATCAAAGAAAAGATCACTGCTTAAGACAATCTGATAATCTGTCTATCCTAATTTAAAAATGCTATTACAAAACACTGGTCCTATAGAAACTCTCTCGGATCTTGGACATTTTTCACTGTCCTCTTTTGATTGCCTTGCTCTTCAATCTGACCCCTACTTGTTCACGACCCTTTGACATGTCAGCAGAAGCATCACCGTGTAAGCTTTCCTTAGCTTGTTTCTCCAGTTGATTGGCTCGAGCTTCCTCATGCTTTGCTCTCTCTGTCCAATAGTTCTTCTCTTTCTTGAGGTTTTTGACTTCTTGCTCCCATTCCCCAAGAGTCTTGAGAGTCCCCTTGAATTTGAGCTCGAAACGGTACCTCTTGTTCTCCAAGTGTAATTCCTGAAGATCGCTTTTAGCAGTGTCCCTTTCTCTCTTGATCTTTTCCTTTTCTCTTTCTTGGGCTGATTCCCTGTTTTTCATATCCTCAAGCTCTTCTTGCAATCGGGCAATTTCCTTGCTCATTTGGGCCTTTTCTTTTTTGAATTCTGCCTTTGCAATTTCTAACTCCGATGGCGCTTCCTTGGGTGGCGAACTCAAGAGTTGAACTTCTTCCCCATCTGATGTCAACAACCTATCATTAACCCTCAATTCCCTGCATATCAGGTAATCAGGTGTGACGATGTCGGCATATCTAGCTACCTTCACCCGATGAGTTTTCTTCCATGCTACTACAATCTCACGTACCTTTCCCGAGTATCCATCTTCTCCATAAGCAAATTCCAAATTACTAAGGTCATGGGTCATAGGAGTAAACTGACAGGATTTCGATTCTCTTAGTACCAGCAGTGGTGCATAGCTCACTCCTCCCCATACTCCCAATAATGGAACTGAAGTTTTATCTCCGCACTTGTACAATGTCGGCATAGGAGCTATCCATGGTGCTCTCCAAATTATCATCTCAGCCCTGATATTCTGGAATATGTTGATCCATTGTTCCTCAGTCCTATTTTCAAGCCAATCTCTCTTAAGAAATTCACCAATTGGTGCAAAAGACTTCCAATACGGGCGAAGAGGGAAATTCTCTTGTTTACAAAAATGGCTCTGAACCCATATGTGAAAGAGTTGTATACAACCTATAAAACGCCTTTTTCCTTCCCGTCTATAGAAATTCAGGGATCGGATTGTTTCTGCTATAATTGCAGGGGCTGGATTTATCCTTTGCTCAACCTTCTCAAAAACATCAAATATCGCCACATCCACATACCCTAATGTCTTTGGGAAGATAACTAAACCATAGATAGCCAAAGAAAAAATATTCCTAATTGTCTCCTTACTTGAATGGCTATGGATTAAGGTCCGTAAAATATCCCATGATATACAGTAGCTTACCCCTTTTCGAACAACATGGCTTTCGACCCAATTTCTTTCCACTCCAAGAATTTTACACAGCTTTTTCTTGAAACCTGACGTCTTTGTATCCTTCAAATAAATACTGTCGGGAATAACGTTCTCAATATGCAGCAAGGTCGAATATTCCTCTATGGTTGGAGTCATATCCTCTTGGTTGAAGGTAAAATACCGATAAGTGAGATTCCAGAATTGCACTGCAGCCCGGATCACCTCACCACTGACCTTAACCTGAACTAGGAGTGCTATATCTCCATAAGTCTGAGTAAAGACTTCTTTTTCTGATATGTTCCATTGATTCCATATATCCATAAATTCTTAGAGATTATTTTGCTTGATAGTAAGATCAACCTCGACTGGCAATGCTGACACATATCCCATCTTCAAACAATCCCCATTATCCTGCTGACCTTTCTCGGACTATTTCCTAACCTCTAAATGCTTCTCGACCACTGAGACACTCTGACCCTCCATGAAAGCCCTTTTGGTTGAATATTATCCCGAGACCAATAACCTTCCATGCGCAAAAAAAATGATGATAATAACAAAAAAAAAAAAAACCAACAACAAAAACAAAAAGAAAATGAATTAGTAACGAGAACAAATTCGAATAATACAAAAAAAACATATAATTCAAAACAATAATTATCCCTGAGGATGCCAACAAAATTTCGGCAGTACACCCCTGGGACTAAATATCAACACTTATTACGAGCATTGTGATGTACGTTCATCATTGTCCGATTTCCAAAAATAAATGTATTCGGAAAGTAGAATAGAAGGTAAAAGGATTGAAAATATTCCTCCATGTGTTTTTAACTTCGGGATATCTAACTGGAAATCCGACATGGCTTCGCCTAGGTTTACTATATGAAGGTGAACCAATTCTAAAAGTCCCGAATTGTTCCTTACTGTCGTCGGTGAAGACTAGTAAGGCATCCCGATAAAAGCGGGTTCAATTCGTTAAAGTCTATTTCCCTAGCCCATGCGGATTGTTAATCACGAAGGCTTAGGTAATTTAGTACTCCAGAAGTGTTTCACAATCCCATGCTGATTGTTAATCACGAAGGCTTAGTTACTTTGCTTCCACCTAAAAGGACGAAATCCGGGTATAGGATTCATGATATGCAAATGCACGTGTAGTGTAGTGTGTGAGGAGAAATAACAAACCTTTCACCGCCTATTCTACATCCCTTATTCTAAATGCCCTAACAAGATTAAACAACATAAACCATCAATTAATCAATAAATGAATATATGCACCAAAATAACCAGAGAACAATTATAATATGTATACACATGAATATGGACATATTTAAAAACATTTTATTAATTTTGAAATTATCCTTATTTTTTTCAAAAAATGTGGGAATTAAAATTAAATACCAATTAAACCAACAAAACCGAAACTTTGATAACACACGACTAATTCTAGGCCTGACTCACTAATAGTCCCCAGTGGAGTCGCCAAGTTGTCGCAACCAAAAAAAATAACAAGTCTCATCGCGAGTCTTTATTATTCGTTAAGCTTGACATTGAAAAAAAAAACAGAGGAAAAGACGACTTAATTCCTCTTGAAAAATGAAGGTTTTGAAAATGACCTTGAAAAAGACATGGAGTCGCCACCAATCTTTTTTAGCTAGGTGTGATCGGCCACCTATTAAAACCGATTTTGTAAAATATTTTAAAATTAATTAAAACATTTTTAAAACCAATTTCAAGTCTGCGTTATAAACCAGAGAAAATCGAAGAATCGGGTTCGGTACTCGGTTACGTGTGGGGAAGGATTAGCACCCCCACAACGCCCGTATAAAACGATACCTTATTAATCATGTGTTATCTCAAGTCCCGGTAAAAAGTCGGTTTTAAATTTAGTATTTCAAGTTGATTCCCAATTTAAAGAAAAATAATTCCATTTTTAATTGAAAATGATCCGGAATTTATAAATTCAAAATTTTTCTATATTCCCCAACAAACGTGGCAAAATATATAAATTTTTATTAGTTTGGAAAACTTTCCGAATCATTCTTATTTTAAAGAAGATATTCCTTTATTAATGATAATTGATGATATCCTCCCCAGCAAACCCGGCAGAGAACTCATGAATTATTTTCACTCGGGAATATCTTTATTTTATTGAAAATCATTACCTTTTTCAAAACATTTTAAAAAATATGAACATGAATATATATGACATAAATAAAATGACATAGCAAAGCCTAAATAATATAATGCAACCTAAATGGTATGATATAATTTAAATGTCTTAGCATATTCTAAATGAAATGAAATGACCTAGGTAACATGATATATTCTATATGAAATGTAATAACCTAAGTCATATGATATATTCTAAATGAAATAAAATATCCTAAGTGACATAATATATTCTAAATGAAATAAAATGATCTAGGTAACATAATATATTCTACATGAAATGAAATGACTTTGGTAACATAATACATTCGGTATGAAATGAAATAATTTTAATGACATGGCAAATATAAATGATATGGCATATAATCTAAATGACATGAAACATAAAATAATGCTATCATATAATATGCATGAAAATAAAAATAAAAATAATAATGCATGAACATAGTATATGCTAAATAATATGACAAAAATAATTAAATAAAAAGCATAGGATATCATGAAATATTCAAAACCATATAACAAATAATATAATATCAAAAATTTAAATCCAAGATAATAACACCATCATGAAAATTAAACATAGCAAAAATTACATATTATATAATATGCATGAATATGGAAAATGCAATGGATGAGAATGTATTTTTTCCTTTAATTAAGAAAATCCATATATCTAAAAAGATATCCGGCTACCTTAGGAAAATATATCAAATTAAATATTCTAAAACCAAAATATTTTGTGATTGTTTGAAAACAATTTTGAAAAGCTTAGATTAAAAATAAAAACTTAGCTAAACCCTTTTTTAAATGGCTCTAATTTCCTAAGTTTAAAATCCCGGACTTGACCACCCTTAACCCGAGACTTAAAAAATCATTTTTAGAGTTTAAAAAGGCTTAGAAACTACCCTAAGTCAGTAGCTAAACTTCCTAATCAACCCTCTCTAAGTAACTTAAGCAAAACAGAAAAATGATTTTCCTTCAAATTCAATTCTGCCTCCACTGTCTAGTTTTAAAGCACGATTTTTTACCCTATTTTTAAAAATTCAAAAAAATATAAAAAAAAAATACTAGAGACTCAAGATACATAGAACTACACATGAAAAAAGTGGATTAATTTTCTGATTAAAGATGACTTCCCAGAAAAATCGAGAAAGTACGACTACTGGGTGAAAAACTGTTTTGCCAAAACACATTCTTTTGCCTTTGATAAAATCATTTAAAAATCAAAGTAAAAATATTAGAGACTCTGTAAATGACTCACAAACAGTAGCTAACACTTTTGAAAAGTTAGGCAAAAAATTGGCTAAGTAAAAAAAAATCACAAAGGTATAATAATCAATTTGACAACTCTTTAATTTTTCACAAGTATGCTCAAGAGAGCATGACTTTGAACCATTGATTGGCATAAGTCAAGTGGCAAGGACATGAAATGCATGAGAAATACAGCAAATATGATGCATGAAATGCATGATTTAAAACCTAAATGACATGAAAAATGCATGGCATCAATAAAATGACCTAGACCTAAATGAACTTGCATGGCATTTAATGCAACCTATGTCTAAAATGCATGAATATGCAAGGCTAAACAAACCAATCCTAAACCTAAAATATGCATGACAATAACACAAACACATGGCATGCTTAAACAAAATACTCAACCAAATATCATGAAAATGCAAACCTATCAACTAACATAACAAAAATGCGCACACAAAGCAAACAATATGAAGTGGCCGAATGTAGTGGATGCTTAAAATGAGCATAGTATTTTCACAAACACATGATATACTAACATGCATAGCTAAAGAATAATGCTCAAATCATGCAAATATAAAGTAAAGGCATGAAAACCAATAGGCATTTTCACAAACACATGGATTACAAAATATAAAACATAAACAAACTTAAACATTTTGAAAACAGAAAATAAAAAATGCAAGACAAGTAAAATAAACATGATAACAAGATAATAGATTCAAAAATAGAAATAAGCAAGAAACCAAATTAAAACAAGCTTCATATTTATGTATTATAAGAAGATTTAAAGCATCAAAACTTGTTAAATATCAAGAATAACATGAAATAAAAAATGCAAATAGCAACTACCCAAAAGACTAGGCCATTCGGCCATCTCAAAAACAAAAAGAAAAGAAATTTCAAGAGTTTTTTACAAGAAAGAATGAAGAAGGAACTTAAAGAAGAATAATAAAAACATTTATTTAGAAAAAAGAAATCAAAAGAAACTCACCAAAATAGTAATCAAAACAGCAAATCAAGAATGAAAAATCAAAGAAAGTGCAAGAGTATGGTGCTTAAAGCAACCTCTAGAAACTATATTTCAATCTTTTTCTCTTCTAACTTTCTTTTCTTTTCTAAACTTTTCTTTTTGCCTTTCAACAATAGAGAGAAAAATCAGCCAAAACCAAGAGAGAATAAGAGTGAATAGCTGAAAATGAAAGAGAGAATGACTCTCCCTTGTAGTGGTCGAATGGCCCTCCCTAGGCTAGGATGTTGTCATTTTTCATTTAACCAATTTCCATCCAAAGGCTATTGATCCAAGATGTTTAAAACTTGAAATTATCACCCTTAGATTAGGCCATCAGCTATCCACAATTACAGCTGTTCAAGAATCTTAAGCCATTATGTTGACACTCTCCCTCTTCATGCATTGGTCTATGTGGCTTATTTGCAAAGGCTTGATCAAAAAATAACTAACTTCCTCTTCATTGTTGACCTTTTGATTAAAAATAAGAAACTATCTACCTATCCTTGGGCCTTGGCCGGCCAACCCCCCTTCTTCCAGCCCGTGTTTCATTTTTCTAAAAGGCAAGAAAAGCCATTTTCGGTTTCTTGGGTAAAATGACCTTTTTGCCTCCCGAACATAAATAAATGGCAAACGGACTCCAAATTCAAATTTTCTTTTTTTAATGCTTTCAAAATAATAAAAAATTGAATTCTGGAAGTTTTCAAAATTTTTCGAGTCCCTTTGCTATTTATTTGGATTTTTTTCTTCCAATATTACCCTTTTATGCTCCCAAACTTTACCAATTTTTAAACGAGCTCCAAATCCAAATTTTTCTTCATCAATATCTTTCAAATAATTTAAAAGTGTGATCTGGAAGTTTTTATAATTTTTGGAACTCATTTGGTATTTTTTCGGGATTTATCTGCTTGAATTACTGCATAAGGGGCCCGGGATTTGGCCATTTTGCAAACGAACTCCGGATCCAGATTTTCTTTTGCTAATCTCTTTCAAATAATTTAAAAATGAGATTTGCAAATTTTCAGAATTTTTGGAGTTCATTTGCTATTTTTTCGGGATTTATCTTCTTGAATTTCTGCATAGGAGACCCGGGATTTGGCTATTTTGCAAACGAACTCCGAATCAAGATTTTCTTTCGCCAATCTCTTCGAAATGATTTAAGAATGAAATTTTAAATTTTTCAGAATTTTTGGAGTTCATTTGCTATTTTTTCCAAATTTTCCAATTTTGCCCTTTTACCTCTGAAACCTGGTTTTGCTCAAAACAAGTCTGATTTTCAAATTTTATTCAAATTGAGCCTTAGGCTATCCTTTTTTAATCACTCCTCATCCATTAGGTGCTTTAGTCCTACCGAGTCGGGCCATTTCTGTAATTCTTCTCAATTTCATCGAAATCCACCAAAACCCTAATTCTCGGTTTTCTTTCGGATTGACTTTTCTTTCAGTTTTTCTTTCAAGTGGCTTCTCCATTACCCGTAGTCAGTGCTTATCTTTCATTTGGAATCTTCAATTTCGACCAATTCGATCGTTTAAGCACTTTTCCCCAAATTTCTCGGGTTAGGGTTTCCTTTCTACTGAATCTCCATAACCTAACTTCCGAACTCCATATCTTTCGATGTAGACCTCGGATTATCAAAATTCTTTTGCCATTTTTCAATTGAACTTCAAATCTTGATTTTTAAAGTGGGTTGACTTTTTCAGTAGTTGACTTCTCGAGGTTGACTTTTCGGGGTTGACTTTTTCAAGTTTGACTTTTTATGCTCGCCTTCTTAGACTAAGTCCCGGAGTACCACCTGCAGGATGAAAAAAGTCTTTTTACATTCTGAAACATCAATTTAGGAAGAAAACATACATGTTTTAGTGGTCCGGACAAAATTAGGTATCTACAATATATATTAAAAAAATTATATACTAAAATTATGTTTTATAATATAATTTTTTATAATATTAAGTTAAAATAATTAATTAAAATTGGAGTGTTGCGGGGTGGAGTACCATAGAACGGTTATGGATGTAATCGACATCCATGGAGGTGGATGTTTTCAACATCTATGCAAGAGTGGGGCGGAGGTGGATAAGGCAATCCCCACCCCCGCCCGGCTCCATTGCCGCATTACCCCTCCAATCTTGATTGGAGTGGCAGGGTCTAGTTGCTATCTGAGTCTTGCAGTTGCAGTGGGATAAAATCTTTATTGACTCCCTTTTTAAAAAAAAAAAAAATATTGTTATTTTATTTACTTTTTAAAATTTTTTATTATTTATTTTCTTAAATTTTTTAATTTATTTTTGACAAATATATTTTAATAATTTGATATGAATGTAATTTTAATAATTATTATTTGACATAAATATAATTTTAATTTTTAATATAAATATATTTTTAATTATTTATAATATATATACACATTTTAATCGGTCAAAGTACTTGGAAGGTCCCTTTACTATATCATCTAGTGCAAATTAGTCATTCTACTATAAAATTGAGTAATTTAGTCCTTGTTCTTTTAAAATTGAACAAAAAAGTAAAATCATTAAATGAACCATTAAAAAAGTTGATGTGGCATTTAACCTATGTTTAATTGATGACGTGGATATCAAATACTGATGTGGCACCAATAAAATATATTATTTTAAGATGACATGGACAAAATAAATAACATATTTTCAACATTTGATGTGACATTTTCAACAACTTAGTTACTTATTTTGTCCACGTTATTTTAAAATAATATATTTTATTGGTGTCATGTCAATATTTTGACATCCACATCATTAATTAAATATAGGTTAAATGTCACGTCAGCTTTTTTAAATGTTCATTTAGTGATTTTACCTTTTTGCTTCACTTTAAAAAAAAAACAATGACTAAATTACTTAGTGTTGTAGTAGAGGGACTAATTTACACTAGATGATGTAGTACAGGGACCTCCCAAGTACTTTGACCCATTTTAATCTAATGTCTGTAATGATAATTTTCTCTTCTTACTATAATTCATTTTATTATCACCGCTGCTTTTGCATCCAAACACATATTTCACTGTTAATCTCACCGTTATAGTACTCAATCCCACCACTACAGTAACTAATTTCATCACCATCACTATTTTCAATCTCACCAAAACCAATCTCACTACTATTCTGAATAGACCCTTAGCTTAGTGGCAAGAGTTAGATTTTGAATATTTGAGGTTGTCAGAAATTGAATCATGATCATTGAAATTTAGAATTTATCACTCTACCAACAGATCAATGAGATCTTGAAACCTTGAGGTCTGAGATTTAAGTAACACCATGTGTGAGTTTGGTCTAACTTTATGTTGGATTTATTTAGTTATGTGATGATTTATTAATTGGTTGGATTGTTTAATTTAATTAGTGATTTTTTTATATACCTTTTTTATGATTATATTTTCTAATTGGACTTATAACTTCATTAAAAAAATTAAAGAAAAGATAATTATGATTTTTTTTTTTTAAAAGAGGGAAGGGGCATTTTGATTATAAACACAAGCGTTGATAATATGTAAAGCAAAATATATAGCACTTTATAAGACAAAAATTTATACAAGACATGTTATTAAAAAAAAAATTAACATCAAATATATAATATAATACATATATCTATTCATATAGTATTAAATAAATAATATAATATAATATTCATATAATTAAGGTGGGAATGGGATTGACCTAGATTTTTTTTTAATTTAAAATCCAATCCAATCTCGATTTAAAAAAAAAAAAAACAACCCTAGTGAAACAAAGCGGGTAGTTCATGGCCCTTTTCCCTCCCTAGTTTACACCCTTAATTTCGAGTACAAAATAAGGTTTTATTATTTAAAATTAAAGAGCTTATCCGGTCAAACAAATACTCATAAAAAAATTAAATAATAAAATAAGTTAATTTTTAAAAAATCCGGAATATCACAATCACCGTTTGGGTTCAAAAGCCCAAAGGCAAATGAAACCCAAAACAAAATCAGCTCAAGAGTTCAAAATCAAATTTGAAATCCAATTTCACTAGAGACTCAAAAACCGAATCGAAATTAATAATCAAATCGAAATCTCGGATAAAATTAGGTATTTATATCTAACAACCTACACAACCCCACAAAGCATAACACAAATCAGGCCAAAACAGGACACTTTGCAACAAAACAACAACAAACCAGAATACCAAAACAGTGACCTTAACAAAAACAATAAAGACACAAGCAGCTCACCACCAAGCTATAAGATTCTCACGAGCAACTTTGCCTTGAAAGATGTTGTACTTTTTCTTGGGTTTTTTCTTTTGGATGGGCATGAAAGATACTGCGAAAGAAGCATGAGGATACCTCTTGATGCTGGATACTTCTTACAGATTTTTTTTTTTTTTTTCTTTTATTGCTTCGCAGAAAAGAATATAAGCAGAACAAAGGTTTTGGGTTAAAGGATGGGTTAACAAAATTTTGGGGTTTTATTCGTTTACTTTCTTTTTTTTTTTTTTCTTTAACTTTTTAAATTTAATTTTATTTATTTTATAAAAAAAAAAAATGAGATGAAAACATGTTTATTAGAGGGTTATGCCACATGACATTAAAAATTTTACATCAGCATTTTTCTCTTTTTCTCGTCCAACGAAAATGTCACATCAACATTTTTAATAAAAAAACTAATAAAATTATCAATTGAATCAAAATTATTAAATTAATATAGTAAAAAAAAACTCAATTTACATGAATTATATTACATGGATTAAATCTCAAATTTCATTTAAGTACAGAAATTAATAACCTAATTTGTCCCTTCAAGTAAAATACACATTTTGTGAGGATTGACGGTGTGGTATTAGGCATATTATTTTGAGAAGCTATTTTTTATGCGAAATGGTGTGCCTCTCTAATGGTTAACTTGTCAGGCTTGGATTTACAAGGTTTAGTTTCTCTTATTCCGTTGTTTGAAACTTTTTTTTTTTAATAAGAAAATAAAAAGTTGAAAAATATATTTGGTAAGAAAGATGAAAAAAATATTTTTATTTTCATTGCTTGTTATTATAAATTTGTTTATGGACGGGGCAAATTGTCAGGCTCGCAAGTTTTGAAAAGATTTTTTGAGCTCAAATCCAACTCGATCCGATGGACTTTGTTGAATATATTTTATTATTAAATAATTAGTTTTTATCTAATTTTAATTAAAATTATATATAAATATTAAATATCATTATAAAAATATTTTTCTTATATTTTAATAATAAATTTTAATTAAATGGACTTAATAGTTGTGTTGAGCTTTGGGTAGAGATGTTTATGGGTCGGGTCGGGCCATGTATGGTATCAACATTATATTTGTTTGTTCAAGTCCAGCCTGGCCTGAAATATAGGTCTCAAATTTTGTTCAAATCCGCCTATATTTGTAAATATATAGTCCAAACACATTTAGGCCCGTCCATATTATTTTTTTCTAAATTATTTTTAAATAAATATATATTTTTATTATTTAATCTTTAGTAATTTTATATTTTTTTATTACGTTTTTAAACATGGACAACTTAACATATTTTTTAATGTTTATACTATAATATTATATATATTTAATCTTTATATGATATAAATTACATAATATATATAAAAAAAATGATATATTATTTAATTAGAAAACGGGTGAGGCCGGGCTTGGGCCTTGAATGTTGGAGCCAAGGCCGGCTCATTTTTTAAATGGACTTTATTTCTTTTTTGTCCAAGCACATTTTTCGGGCCTAATATTTTTGTCCAAACCCTCCCAAATGTGGGCGGATCTTCGGACTTGGGCGGGTAGCCCGGCCCTTGGACAGGTGTAGCTGCGAGTATGTTATTGGATTTTAATTGATATTTTGTAATAAATTGAAAAGATAAAACAACAAGAGAAGTAAAGATAATTTAGAAAAATAATCCCATCATTATACGACACCTGATACAAAATTGAGAGTTATTTGAAATGATCAATTAGATCCGGTAATTTCAGACACAACATTATTATACGATAAAAAATAATTAAAACACGACATGACACGAAAAGTAAAATGAATATGACACAAATACTTGATAGTGTCAAATCTACATAAAATGAATTATTAACGTGTCAAGATTTATATAAATATATAATAGCTTAAATATGATTATAACAGAAAAAATAACACGAACACGACGACAAGTGATACAAAATTGAAAATTATTTGAATAGTATCAATTAGACTTGACAATTTCGGACACAACATGATTATACGACACGAACAGAACATGAAAAAAATAATTAAAACACGGCACGAAAAATAACATGAACACGACACAAATACACGAACGTGTCAAAATCTACGTAAAATCAATTATTAACGTGTAAAAATTTATATAAATTTATAATACTTTAAACACACGATAAAATAACACAAACACGTTACGAACATACATTTTTTTCTGACAAATTATGCAAAATATGAGATGAATTGAGACACGAAACGTACATACAAAGTTTTCTCTAAATTGAATCACCGTGACAAACTATGCAAAGTATTTGGATGAATTGAAAACGACACGAATACAACATGAAAAAATTATTAAAATACGACATGAAAGATAACATGAATACAAAACAAATATACAAACGTCTCAAAATCTACATAAAACGAATTATTAACATGTTAAAAATTTATATAAATGTATAATACTTTGAACATATGAAAAAATAATACGAACACAACACGAATGTGTTGAAATCTACATTAAACAAATTATTAACTTGTAAAAATTATATAAATTTATATTACTTTGAACACACGAAAAAATAACATGAACACAAATACTTTGGATTGAGTAAGAATATTTATAAGTCGGGCTTGGGTAAGAATATTTGTAATTCGGACCGACCTGAATTACTATTCAATAATTGAAAAATATTTTTTTATTTAAATTTAATTATAAAATATATATAAATATTAATATAAAAATGTTTTTTAAATATTTTAATAATTTATGAATAGTAAAATGGGCTTACGGATTGGGCCGACCCAAATTATTAACTTGTAAAAATTATATAAATTTATAATACTTTGAACACACGAAAAATAATACGAACACAAATACTTTGGATTGAGTAAGAATATTTGTAAGTTGGGCTTAGGTAAGAATATTTGTAATTCGAGTCGGCCCGGCCCGAATTAATATTCAACAATTAAAAAATATTTTTTATTTAAATTTAATTATAAAATATATATATTAATATTAATATAAAAATGTTTTTAAATATTTTAATAATTTATGAATAGTAAAATGGGCTTACGGGCCGGCCCGAATTATTATTCAACAATTAAAAAATATTTTTTTATTTAAATTTAATAAATATATATTAATATAAAAATATATTTTTTAATATTTTTGTAATTTATTAATAGTGAAATGGGTTTACGGGCGGCCCGGGCCTGATCCAATACGGGCTTGGATAAAAAAAAAAAATTCTTTTTCCAAGTCGTGACCCGGTCCGACCCGGCCCGGCCTATGAGCACCACTACCCATAAAAGGCCAAATACCTCATAAATACCTAAAAAATACAATAGCCTAAATACCAAAAAAACACCTAAAAAAAATGATAAATGCCATTGATGAGTTGTCATCAAGACATAGTTTCAAAATGTCTAATTTTTAGCTCTCATACATTTAAGGGATTGCTTTTAATAATGTTAGTAAAGCAATAAATAGATTATTTTGAGAAGCTATTTTTTATGCGAAATGGTGTGCCTCTCTAATGGTCAACTTGTTAGGCTTGGATTGACAAGGTTTAGTTTCTTTATTCCGGTTGTTTGAACTTTTTTATATAAGAAAATAAAAAGTTGAAAAATATATTTGGTAAGAAAGATGAAAGAATGAAAAAAAAATGTTTTTATTTTCTTTGCTTGGTATTGTAGATTTGTTTATAGACGGGGCAAATTGTCAGGCTCCCAGGTCTTGGAAAAGATTTTTTGAACCCAATTCCAACTCGACCTGGTCGACTTTGTTGAATATATTTTTATTATTAAATAATTAGTTTTTATTTAATTTTAATTAAAAAATATATATAAAAATATTAAATATCATTATAAAAGATTTTTTTAATATTTTAATAATAAATTTCAATTAAATGGACTTAGGATCCGTTTGGATGCAAACAGACCCTCAGTACGGCGCAATTGGGGCATTTTTGTGCCCCAATCACACCATTTACAGTGTTTGGCAAAGGAGCTTTATGCTCCAGTGGAGAAAAAGACCCTCCAATGGAAGGCTCTTTTACTTTTAACCCATTAATTGTTTTTTTAATATATATAATAAATTTTATAATAAATAAGCGACGTGCCAAGCGACGTGCCATGAAATGCTGCTAACAGGAAGACTTTTACTGAAGCCCGCTGCATATGAGACACTAATAAGCTCATAAAATATACATTTTATGCCTTTCTACTTTTAGTTTTTGTTATGTTTTCGATCTTTATCCTGTTTACTTATATTCTATTTTTGAATTATAGGTATATTTAGAAGAATGAAGTGATAAGATGTGAATAATGATTAAAATGAACTTACAAAATCATAATCACAAGATGGAAGAATACTCGGGAGTCAAAAAGATCAATTTCTGATTGCAAAGCAAGAAGGCAGATTTGACCTCCGAAACTTTTTGCAAGGAAAACATGATGTTCAAGTCCTTATTTGAAGAAACCTCCTCTTGACTTTTGAAGATGACTTGAATACCTTTCCAACGATAGTTTACACGCCCAAATCGGACAAAAAACTGGTCATCCAAATCAGCCAAAAAAATGAACAAAGATGCAACAGAAAATACAAGGCAGTATGCTCGGCGCCTAGGCGCCCAATTCCAGCGCCTAGGTGCCTAAAAACCACAAAAACTCGGAAAAAAATTCCAAAAACGTGATTTTTGTGCCTCCTAACTTACTTGTGCAGCAAGGACTTGTTCTCAGGGTTTTAAAACTCTATAAATACCATCTTTTGAGCCACAAACTATACATTTTTTGAGAAGACTCAAGGGATCATCATTATTCTTCTTCTTTTCCATTCTTTTATTTTTCTTTTAGTTTTATGTGTATATTATCTATGCTTATGCTAGGCTAAACTTCTTTTTGGTTAAAGGTGATTTCAAAGCCCTATAACATGTTGTGTAATTGATTTTGAGATTCTATCTATCATTAGTTTTCTATCAAAGTTGCTTGTGTTCTTCTATAAGATTTGTTCATGATGTTGTCTTGATTTGTTTAGGTTGCAAACTAGATATATCTTGATAATCATCTATTTCTAGTTTAGGAGTCTTGATCTGTGTAATTGTCTTGATTTCCTATTTATAAGTGGCAATTTGTGATTAATGATTATGGTCAAGTTTTCGCTAATTGCAAAGTGGAACATAACCTAAGTTAAACAATTCATGTTCATGCTTTTGTTGCTTAGATCAACCTATCTTTCTCATCATAAAGCTTCTGTGAAATTAAATTTAAAGATGTTTATCCTAGGTTGTTTGATAGTTAGAGATTAAGTAGTGGCGTTCGTCCTGCTTAACGATGAACTAAGGAAGGATTGGGGTAAACCGAGATGTTGTTATCTACTGTTGTTAACTTTGATGGCTAATTGATGTTGATAGATCTGAAATTGATTTCCAATGATGTCTAGTGGTAGAGAATGAAACCTTAACCATACTTCTCTTATATTTGATTTTCTCTTATTTATTTGCCTTTTACTTTTCTTGTTTTCTTAATTTTTAAAACTCTTTCAAAAACTCCCTTTTCTTTTATTGTTCTTGAATTTAAGTTTTAAACTAGTAATTTATAAACTAAAAACCAATCTCTGCGGATTCGACCCTTACTTCTACTATACCTAACAATTGAAATAAGATATACTCATTTGAGTGCTTCAAGTTTTTGGCGCTGTTGCCGAGGATTGCTTTCTTTAGTTTATTTGTTACTTGGTTTATTCTTATTTTCAGTTCTAATTAGTTTTATTTTTCTTGTATTTTGAAAAAAAAAACGATGGAATTGAGCAATCTAACACTTGAAGAGTTGGTGGCATACATGAACATGGAGAACCAACAAGCCAATCTCACCTCCCAGTTCAACAATTGGCCATGGGAGAATGTCAAGGCCATCAATTGTTCCAAGACCAACAGTATGATCATTACTCAAACACTTACCATGAGGGATGGTGGGATCATCATAATTATGGTTACTCGGGAAATTATCAAGAAATAGATCCTTATGCCAACTACAATCATCTATCGAGCTTCAATTAATCATGGTCTCATGAACCAGATCTTTTTTAGCCCCCATCTCAAAACTCAGGCACTTCTTTAGAAGATCTTGTCTATTCTCTTACTACTGATGTATTGCAACTTCAACAAGAAAAAAGGGAAAGTATCCTGAGTTTGGAAAAGCAATTGAGCCAATTGGCTAGTGGTATGGCGCGATGGGTAGAACAAAGATCTGAAGAATTACATGAACATGATCCATAGGAGAATACTAGTCCAAAACAACTTGAGGATGAATTAGAAAGTCCAAGGGAACCTAAGGATGAGACAAAATTAGAGATGGATTCTATTCTTGAGGATAATGAAGCCACCATTCAAATTTTGAGTACTTCGACACCTGAGGTAACTTTTAAGGTTCCAATTTTTACTAATGTTTCTTCTCCACTTTTTTCTAGTAGATTCGCAAAGTTCAAGGAGGAGGAACATGAACAACACATGCTGGAAACCTTAAACAGTTTGTTTGTGGATGCCATTCAACAAATACCAAAATACGCACCATTCCTTGATGAGATATGCACCACAAAGGATGATGGAATAATACTTGTAAAGAAGAATATATCCACTGTTATGCAAAGAAAGCTTCCTATCAAACGCACAAATTTGGGAAGTTTCATGTATGAGCTTGACAAGCCTAAACAGACAAGAAGGAGTTTTGGTTAGGTTGAAAACACTAACTCAAGTACTAATTGGAAGGCAGCCCAATTAATGAAGAAATTGCCAACTTGCCATATTCAGATTTGCTTTCTTTTTCTTTTTCTATTATTTTTATTATTGTTATTGTTTATGTAATGTTTTAGGTTTGTTTAGGTTTTATTAGTTTGTTTTGTTTTGAATTGTTAATTTTTTTTTTAGTTAATTCTTCTCTCTTGCACATAATTCTTTCATGTGGGGTGATAGTATTACATTGAGGACAATGTAAGAATTAAGTGTGGGGGGAAGAATTTAAGATTTATTTTTTTTTAGGTTATTTTGTTTGTTTGTTTTGTTTTGGGTCTTTATTTTTTTAGTGTGTTTCTAGTTCCTTTCAATACAATGATGAGATATGAATTGTATAGGTCTAAAACTGATTATTGGTGAGAAGATTTTCATGAAAATTAAGTTAGATATTATTTTTCATGAGCCAATGTTAATATGATATGTTGATTGAGAAAGAATCATGTTTAGACTTAATATTGACTTGTATAATCATCCTTGTGAGTTTAGAGCTTATATGATTGATGCATTATACATATCAATCTAATTTCTTTCTTGTGTGCTCTCATGGTTACATGATTCTCTAGAACTTGCTTTAAATCATTTGAGACTATATTGATGCATGTGACAACATGAATATGATAGAGGTATTAGGATTATAACCAGGGCCAAATAAGCCAATCCCCTATTGATGTTCCAAGAGAACATCCCCTTAATGAGCCAATTTGAACCTACATTGAATAAGCTATTTCTTTGGTAACCACATCTTTTCCCTAGTCTAAATGTACTTATATCCTTATCCTTGTTCTAAAGATGAACTAGAATGTTTGAGACATATTGCAAAAACAAGAGATACTTTTTGAAAATTTGGGTTAGAACAAAAGATAAGTGTGGGGGAGGAGAAACGCAAAAGTCAAGAGAAAAAGAAAAGGGAACATTGTAGAAATACATTCCCATAAAAAAATGAAAAGAAAAAAAAATTGAATCATCTCTTGAACTTCTAGTTAAAGATAAGAAAAAGAATGTTACAAGGTTGGTTAGAATGAAACAAAGGCTCAACATGAAATATTCAGCCTATGTGATTATGTACTTTCAAGGAATATTGAGAAAGTTCTATTTGCAAAATCTTATTTTGTCTCTAAATTCTATGAAGTCTTTGGAACCTTTGTGATATCTTTTTTTTTTTTATTCTTTAACCACATTATTACCTCTTGGCCCCATTACAACTTTGATTAAAGACCTTTTGATTCATGAAGTTGTATGATCTAAATAGTGGAGAATAGGTGGACAAACAAGCATATGGTAGAACTATTCATGAGATTGATTGAGTGTAAACACTTTACCACTATTATATTGAGTGAAAATCATGAGAGTATCCCATGTGAGAAGTTGAGATTAAGTTTGAATATGCACTATTTTGATTGAGATATGTTATGTTAATATTGGCTTAACTCAAACTATTTACATTCAAGCATGATTTTTTGTAAAATTCTTTGAGCTATTGATTAGTTTATAAGACTTGTCCAATGATTTTCTCTAATTTATATTGAAAGGATTAGTTGTAATTATCATTTTTAGTTTTATTTTTATTTTTTTTTATGTTTTCAATGTTTGTGGGTATTGTCTTAGTAAACCCTCATGAGACTAAACTCGTCCACTAGAGACACCTATGGGTTTAAAGACTTGTGTCACATGCTAAGTGCCACTGTGATTTCCTACGAAAGTGGATTAGATTAGATTTTCTTATTTTGTTTTGCTCGAGGACTAGCAAAAATCTAAGTGTGGAGGTATTTGATAAGCTCATAAAATATACATTTTATGCCTTTATACCTTTAGTTTTTGTTATGTTTTCGATCTTTATCTTGTTTACTTATATTATATTTTTGAATTATAGATATATTTAGGATAATGAAGTGAATAGATATCAATAATGATGGTAAAGAACTTACAAAATCATAATCAAAAGATGGAAGAAGACTCGGGAGTCAAAAATATCAATTTCTGGTTGCAAAACAAGAAGACAAATTTGACCTCCGAAGCTTGTTGCAAGGAAAACATGATGTTAAAGTCCTTATTTGAAGAAACTTCCTTCTTGACTTTTGAAGATGACTTGAATACCTTTCCAACAGTAGTTTACACACCCAAATCGGAGAAGAAATGGTTATCTAAATCAGCCGACAAAGTGAAAAAAGATGTAGCAAAAAAATACAAAGCAGTATGCTCGGCGCTTAGGCGCCCAATTCCAGCGTCTAGACGCCCAAAAACAGCAAAAACTCAGAAAAAAATACCAAAAATGTGATTTTTGTGCCTCCTAACTTACTTGTGAGGCAAGGACTTGTTCTCAGGGTTTTAAAACTATATAAATACCATTTTTTGAACCACAAACTAGACATCTTTTGAGGAGACTGAAGGGATCATTATTATTCTTCTTCTTCTTCTTCTCCATTCTTTTATTTTTTTTTAGTTTTATGTATATATTATCTATGTCTATGCTAGGTTAAACTTATTTTTGATTAAGGGTGATTTCAAAGCCCTGGAACATGTTGTGTAATTGATTTTGAGATTCTATCAGTCATTAGTTTTCTATCAAAGTTGCTTGTGTTCTTCTATAAGATTTGTTCATGATGTTGTCTTGATTTGTTTAGGTTGCAAACTAAATATATCTTGATAATTATCTATTGCTAGTTTAGGAGTCTTGATCCGTGTAATTGTCTTGATTTTCTATTCATAAATGGCAATTTGTGATTAATTATTATGGTCAAGTTTTCGCTAATTGCAAAGTGGAACATAACCTAAGTTAAACAATTCATGTTCATACTTTTGTTGCTTAGATCAACCTATCTTTCTCATCATAAAAATGCTGTCAAATTAAATTTAGAGATGTTTATCTTAGGTTGTTTGATAGTTAGAGATTAAGTAGTGGCATTCGTCGTACTTAACGACGAATTAAGGAAGGATTGGAGTAACACGGGATGTTGTCATCTACGATTGTTAACTTTGATAGCTAATTGATTTTGATAGATCTGAAATTAATTTTCAATGATGTCTAGTGGTGGAGAATGAAACCTTAACCATACTTCTCTTATATTTGATTTTCTCTTATTTATTTTTGCTTTTTACTTTTCTTGTTTTCTTAATTTTTAAAACTCTTTCAGAAACCCCCTTTTCTTTTATTGTTCTTGAATTTAAATTTTAAATTAGTGATTTATAAACTAAAAATCAATCTCTATGGATTCGACCCTTGCTTCTACTATACCTAACAATTAATCTTTTCTAGTGCAAAATTTTAAATAAGATATACTCATTTAAGTGTTTAGGATACCAAAAACGAGTGTCTACATTAACATTAGTAGTAAAAGCTAGCACTCATTGAATCAGAACTCATAGCCCCCAACCCAAACTAGATTGATTGCAATCACGCAGATGATGAGATGAGACCCTAAAAGATTTGCCATTTCAATTGAAAATTTCAAAACAAAAAACAAGAAGAGATAATATGAATATCCCAAGGCAGGAGGTCGAGGGGGCAGGCAGTGGGGTCTGGGGCACGTGCTTTTGTATTCCAAAGACACAAGCTCTGCTCCAAAAATCAGAAACAGAAAGACCATATATGAAAGATTAGCAATTGACTCATTAGATAAACCCCACATGCCCGGTTTGGTTCAAGAAAGCAGCATTTCATGGTCCCAAGTCCCAACCAAAAAAGGAGAGGTCAAAAAGAATAGGGTTAATATGAAAAACATGCACTCTATCAAGAATTATTGTGAAATGGTATAATGAATAAAAGTTATTTGAAAAAGAGAAATGAATAATTAGAAATTGTTATAAAAGATATTGTAAAGACAAAATTATCCTTGATAAAAAAACCTTCTCCTCCTTTTTTCTTTTATTTTTTAATTTAATTTTTAATTAAAAAATAAATATTCTGAAAATAAAAACTTTTTAATTTTAAAAAATAAATTTTTAAATTTTTTATTTACTTTTTTAATTAAAAATTTTAAAAAATAAAAATAATATGCCTGAAATTAATTTTTCTTTATTTTTTTAAAATTTTTTTTTAAATTTATTTTCAATTAAAATTTTTAAAAAATAATATTTCCTTAATGAAAGAATAAAGAAAAGTAAGTTTTTTCATTAAGGGTAATTTTGTCTTTACAATATCTTTTATAATAATTTCTAATTATTCATTTCTCTTTTCCAAATAACTTTTATTCATTATACCATTTCACAATAATTCTTGATAGAGTGCATGTTTTTCATATTTTCCCAAAAGATTAACAAACAAACAATGATAAAGTAGATAATGTTGACCATCCCATCCCATCCCATCTGTACCTCTGCTAATTCCAGGACTGTAGTTAATATCATCACGGGAACGCTGTGTTGGCTTTTCTGCATAATTCATGTAACTTTCAGGGATTAAATGCAAAAATGCACAATACTGGAAAGAACAAAGAAGAAAAACAGAAAAATGGAGGTCATGTTTACAGGGAATTCATCAATCTATTCTGCAATGAATACGGACCTTGATGGAGAGCGCCTTCTCAAGGTTGCACACCTGAAAAGGCATTCATGAAATAGAAAGCTTGATTGCAAATTTAAGATTTTCGTTTTTCTTAAAAAAAAAAGTTCCACTACCGGTCCATATAGTTTGATTTCACTTCAATTCATACTTGATGAATTTATCTCAGATTTGTTAAAAGATGTATGAACCTGGGCACACTTATTAATCCTTGATGTCATATGGGCAGACCAAGAAATGATATTTCGTTTTGCAGAGAAAAATCTTGATGCAAACCAGTCATACAACAAAGTAAAATTGAGAGTGCTGAAGTTTTAATTTCAGAGATCAAACCCTAACAACCTCAAATATATATAAAAAATATTCATTCCAGTATAGAAGTAACTTCTATACGTTATAACAAAAGGTAATTCTCAAGGCCTTTTTGGTGGACTTGTTTTCTTATTTTATCTTATGAATCGATCAACTACTTACCTCATACTTACCACATGCATAAAATTTTGGTATAATACTGAAATAAGTCTCTATTTCTATCCAAAACTGGATATAAATCAGCCATCTTTTATTGCATAAAATTAAGAATATGAACTTTTATGTTATTATAATTAAAACATTGACACTATAAATTATTTAATTTTCTGTTCAAATATTTTTCGTTGGATGATGTAATTTATATAAAATGGGTACTTAGATTTATTTGGATGAGTTAAATGACAAATATTTGAGGGAATGGTATTTAAAAAGTTATGACAATTAAACTTTATTAATTTATTTTAAAGATTTTATAAGCATAATTACAATGAAATAAAAGTTCACAATATTAATTTTTGAATAAAATTCAAAGGTTTTTTCACTATTATTATTAAAAATAAATTGTATACAGATAATAAGCTATAAAGGGTTGGGAGATTTGCCAACCAAAAAGATTTTGTTCTTTTCTTTTTTCAAACAAAGCTCAATGGTTTTTACATTGGCCTGCGGTATTTTATCTTTCCGTTAACAACGTATGGAACCTCTCTCGCTACCATGACGTTACGTTGACTCAAAACTTTTGAAACTTCTTCGAAATAAAAACTGAAAATTTCCTTTTGTTTTCTTTAAATTAAAAAAGAAAATACAAATATGTTTGAATCCAAACGTAAAAGGGGAATAAAACATGACAAGTACTTGCAAACAAATATTATGAAGGAAATTAATTTATCACTTTCCACAAATGCACTCCATTTGCTATGGCTCCTTAAATTAGCTAATGATTTGCTTAATACTGCATAAATAATGCAAAAATGAGTTCGTTTTTAGGAAATAAACCATCAAGACTCAAGAGGCTGACTACTTTTAAGGCAACATGGATTTACGGCGCAGAGCATTCATAAATCACTTGTAATAGTTGGAACTTTTTGTAATTAAGAAGAAGAAAAAGAAAAAAAAAGCAATTTCAGCAATTTGGGAGCTTGCAAAAACAGAAAATGAGGAAGAAATCAATGTTATAACTTTGCATTGCAACAAGAAGTGATAACCAGATTTCATTTCGGCAGCAGTAACCTATGAAACTTTGAAAATGGAGCAGCTCATTACAACTCACAGGAATTCAAATAGCTGAATTAAGGCATTACGAGGACAATAAAGAAAAATTTCAACTGCATTAAAGCTAGTAACTACAGTGCATAATGCTTCATGTAATTTACAGAATTATTCAACAAATTTGCATTAAAACAAGGAATCCTGTTCAAGTGGAAACCATACCAATTGCTAAAAATGCCTTAAAAAGAAGATAGCATACACAATGCGGATATGTCCAATTGCTGCAACTCTCAAAGGAGATAAACAACTTCTTTCTGTTTCTTATCCCATTCGCGCAACACGATTACTCCTAGTAATTAAGCATGATCTTGTTGTTTCCCAAAGATCAAAGGAAATTCATCATACTGTTCAAAGGCACCATGTTTCTCAACCATGCTCGTCAACGATTCATAAACCTGGTACATAGAAGGTCTGTCCTTTGGCCTAGGAACCACACAAGTAGAAGCAACTCTAAGAAACTGCATAATTTCATCATCATGACCCTTTCCAAACAATGTTTTATCAACAGCATCCTTGCTTCGACCGGTGCTCAACAATAGATTAACCCAATCCACCAAATTCCCTTTAAAGCCTTCCTCCGCATTGCTAACCCCGATTGCTTTTTGACCTGTAACCAACTCCAACAACACAACCCCAAAACTATAAACATCCCCTTTCAAAGAAGCAACCATAGTACTAGAATACTCAGGAGCCACATAACCAAACTCCCCTAAATCCCCATTCATAAATGAACTGTCATTCGAATCACGAGACCCCATTAATCTTGCCAAACCAAAATCCGCTATTCGAGCATCAAAATCATCATCAAGAAGCACAACATTGGAACTAAAATACTGATGCACATACGGCGGTTGGCATCCATGGTGAAGCCAAGCTAAGCCTCTAGCCACACCAACACCAATCCTAAGCCTAGTTGACCAATCCAAAATCTCAAACTTCCCATTCCCAAAACCAACAAGACTTCCTCCATGCAACTGAGTATACAATGTCCCATTAAGCATATGCTTATAAACCAAGAACCTCTCTTCTTCCACAACACAAAACCCTAAAAGCGGAACCAAGTTCGGATGCCTAAGTTGTCCTAACCTATTCATTTCCGACCTAAACTGTTTCTCACTAAGCTTACAAGTGCTTAACCTCTTAATCGCCAACGCAGATCCGTCCGGCAACACCGCCTTGTAGGAAATTCCTGTCCGCGTCGAAATAACCGCGTTTTCCGCATCGAAATTGTTCGTTGCCACCATTAAATCCGCCAATTTAATCTTATTTATAGGCTTTTGAAATAGCGAAACTTGAACAAGCTTATGAGATTTCAACAGTTCAATCCAACTACTATCATCTTTACCCTCAACGCCGTAACTTTTCTTTCTTTTTTGGCCTGCGCCAGCTCGGAGAAAGAACCACCACCAAATGGCGAAACCGACGATTAACGAAACTCCGGCGCCGGTGACACCGGCTATTATGATAATTCCCAGATTTTTACCGCTCAATCCACCGCATTTCGATAACGGTTTCCCACAAAGTCCACTGTTACCGTCAAACCCGTCTTCCCCGAATCTCGCCAGATCAGACGGGATCGAGCCAGACAAGTCGTTATCCGCAACGGAAAACCGTTTAAGCCGGTTCAACCGAGCAAGCTCGTAAGGGATCGAACCAGACAATTTGTTATCATCTAAAACGAGGTCGTTTAGGAACTTACAGTCAACGATCTGAGGAGGGATAGAACCGGAGAGACGGTTACCGGAGAGATCGAGACGTACGAGGTAAGGAAGCCAAGAGCACATGTCGTTAGGAATGGGACCGGAGAGAGAGTTGTTGGAAAGATCTAGAATCTGGAGGCTCCGACAGTACTTCAAAGAGTCCGGTAACTGACCCGATAGCTTCATCGAAGGGAGTTGGAGGCTGATGATTCGGTTTTCCTTCTCGTTCCAGCATGAAACGCCGGTGAGCTGGCAAACGGAGGTTGATGAGCGGTTGGTGAAACTCCAAGTGGAAAGAGGAGAGTCCATGTCGGTGAGGGAGCTTTTCAGGCCTTCAAGACAAGCGATGTCATCTTCGATGGCGAAAGAGAGAAAGAAATTAAAGAGTAAAAGCGAGGAAGTTACGGAAATGAGATTCTTCTTCATGGCTGAGCTGCCTCGCGTTTTGATACTTTACGTTAGAGTTAGGGTTTTCTTTTTCTTTTTGGAGGGGAGAGGTGGCGGTTAGAAGAGGAAAGGAAATGGAGGAGGAGGAAGATGAGGAAAATGGGCAGCTGGCATTTGACTGTTTCGGGACAAAGAAGAGAAAGGAAAGGAAAGGAGTAGCTCAGCTGCTGCCTGCTGCTGCTCTTTTAGCTTTTTTGACAGCCAGTTGAATTTTTCATGTTTGGCTTTCTCTTGTCCTGTTTTAGTAGCCTCTTTGTTGGGTTATAATTACTACTTAGATTTGCTTTCAAAGCGACGCCGTCTTACCTGTTGGAAATTGGACGGACTTAATTATTTTGGAAAGTAGATCTAGGTCAAAAGCATACTCAAATTTTCTAAACAGAGGAAACATAAAGGAAGATAATTTACTATTATCCTTGGCAGCAAATGCAAAATTGATTGAAAGAGATGGGTCTTAATCGGGGGATGAAGACAAACAACATGCAGCCAGGTTTTGGGTTAAGACGTTGAGTGAGGGGATTTGGCTAAAATTCTTTTGCATCATTTTATAAGAATCTTTCTTCATTATTTATTTATTTTTTTACAAATAAAATTAAAGTTTAAAAGGTAATTAGAGAAGAAAAATTTACAAATATTAAGAATCCGTATCCAACTTTTTTAAAATTCAATTTAAAAAAATAAACCATTTAAACTAAATCCAAATTTAATCTTTTCTCACTATAATATTGATGCACATGTAATTCTTTTTTTTCAACTTCAACAACACGTAAATTTGATCATTTATATATACATATCATGTTATGTATTTTTGTATGTTAAATACATAAATATAATATTTAAATATGTTAAAATTTTAAATACGAATATAATACATATATTAAATATATCATATTAATCATATTAATTATATTTAAATATATTATATCGTATTTATTACATTATTTTTATATTTTATTTTAAATTATCAATTTCAATGACAAAAGTTTTCTTTGGACTGATCAAAGGAATGCAAATTGCAAAATTTGATTTGCAATTATTTTCATATCATTTCAGGTTGGGCTGAGGCTATCTTGTAATTTCGAGGCCCAGGCTTAGGTAATCCTGTTTAGGGGCTATTCGGATGTGACAAAAAGTTACAGCCCCTTGTGCGTTCCATGAATTGTTAAGACCATCGAAAGAAGTGAGCTGCATCTAGTCAGAAAAAATTTGAAATGTAATTTCCTAATTTTCCCCTCAGATTCCTTTGATTATTACTAGTAAATGATAATGAATGAAAGTAATAAATAGTAAATTTATATAAATATTTATTTGGTGAATTAGATCATCCGGCAAACAATCTCACAGTTTATTATTTTTCTTCTATTTTAATAGTTGAGGAATGGGCATTTGTGAAGAAATCTTAGTAGTACAAAAACTAGAAAGAATAGAAGCACATGAAAGGTGAAATCGACGTGTAGAGTTTTTGGTATGAATGATAATGGATAGTAAAAAATTGAATACATGATATTATTAGATTTTTTTTTTGGATTTAAATATTGCGATGATTTTTGAATTCAAAACATTATATTTATTATTCGAAACAGATTCGGATATTAACAATCAGATATCCGTTATTTGAATTCGTTTTGATTTTGTTTGGATAGTGTCAGATATCTAAATTCATTATCTGAATCCGTTTTATTTATACGGATTACGGATTCGGATATCTGAATCCGATATCCATTTACATATTTAATTTTATATTTTATTTTTAAAAAAAATGAATTAATAAATTTAAATATTTAACGGATTCGAATATCCGACCAATATTACTTTTTAAATCAAATTCGAATTCGAATTGTAATATTTAGATAGCAAACGGATTTGAATTTTTAATAAATTATCGAAATTCAAATTCAAATATTAAAAAAAATTGTAGATCTGTTACCATCCCTAGATCATCAATTAATCATTCAAAGATTGAACAATATTTGCTTTTCAAAAAAAAAAAATTGAAAGAAAAAAATATACTAAAAACGCCATACATGGAGAAAAAGACGATGGTTACAATGAAATTGAGGATGTCACATCAGATAAGTAGATTATATAAGCTGTTTGCTACCGCTCGATAGAGATTGAGTTGAATTTTTGGCTTTAAAAATGAGATAATAACTTTTTTTTTTCTTTATTATATAAGGGACCAAATGTCGTTGGTAGCATTAAGAAAGGCAAGCATAGACGAAGGAAAAAGCATATAATGGGAGAATCCCTGCCTTAATAGCTACTTTTTAGTAAATGGGTCATTTTGTAAAAAGGAAAATCATAATTTGAAGTCTCTAAAACTCCATGTTAAGCAATTGAATGATAACAAAGACAGCTCAAAAGGGAAAGAGAATCGGTGCTCTTTCACTTTTGGTTGGATATTGAAATATAGCCAGCAATAGTATAAAGTTGACGTTGAAATCCACCAATTCTTTATCAGTCCTATCAGAGAATGGTTCTTTCTAGCCATGTTATGACACTCGAAAGGAAAAAGGAAAAGGAAAAGGAAATTCGACCCTTACAAGTTAACTCGCGAGCAATTCCGACACTAGTGTTAATAAAAGAAATTAAGCATGAGAGGATCCTGTTTGAAATTTGCAGAGTGCTTCTTTATTTGTTCGTTGAAATATCTTTGCCTACTTTGCAGAAAACTTGACAGTTTAATTAAATACCAATCAAGTCAACACCAACAGAGCAAAGATTAATAAAAAACTTTGAAGAATACTATTATTTTTGCAGTTCAGCAAAGTAAAAGCTTCTAACATCCTGGAAAAAGAACCTCATAGACATAAGTATGTAATACAATAAACTTATTTAAGACCAATTTAGTTCTCAATTGTTTTTTTTTTTTTTTTTTCCTGCCATTCAGCTACTCTATTTTTGAAAGTGTTAGTAGCCGCTGGATGCCAATGACCAACAGGACGTGCAGGCAAAAGAAGAAATCTTTATGTGGGAAATCTATGGAAATGGTGATGAATATGGTTAAACTATCATCCATGATCTCTCTCGCAAGTATAAGTCTGAGGACATACACCAAGCTACTAAAGTGCATGCCCGTCTGAGCGGTAAATTAGTGACTTGCCGTCGGCCAATAAAAATGTTTTAACAAAGCCTCCTCAGATGTCAGCAGAGCACGAGGGGAGCGACTTGAAGGTAATATATTACTCCACTGTGCGTGAAGAATGAAATCATTGACGTCAATGACAGAGCTTCAAGATTCATTTAAAGGTTTCGTAGGGGGAACAGATGCCATTTAAAGTTTAAACGGTGCATCCACAAGGTTTTCAAATATATTGCATCCCCTCCTCTAGCTAATTAAGGATTCATTTGTATGGGTGGTGAGATTGATTCCGATAAAATTAAAAACAGCGATGGAGATAAAATTAGTTTCTGTAGCAGTGAGATTAAAATCAGTGGTAAAATATGTGTTTGGATTCAAAAGCAACGGTGACGGTGAGATGAATTATAATGAGAATCGAAAATGATTATTAAAAACATTAGGATTAAAATGTGTATATATAATGAAACTTTTAGATTATTTGATATTTATGAAATTAATAAATAATTAAAAATTATATTTTTATATTTTTATCAAATAATTATTTATTAATAGATAAAAAAATTAATAAAAATATAATAATATATCAAATAAATTTTATTATTATATAATTATAAAATTTATTATATAATAATACTAAAAGAAAAAAAGCTTACAGGAGTTTGAAGCTCCGAGGCTAAAATAGAAAGAAAGAAAAAAAAAAAAAAACCCTCCAATTAGAGGATTTTTTCTTCTCTAAAGCTTGAAATTCCAGTGAAAAAAAAAATAAAGTCAGCATGATGAGATCATAATGATTTTGTTATTCAAAAAGTGCCTCAATCGTGTCTCACCGTGATTTGATTTCGTTTCAATCTAAACGAAGCCTAAGTAGCCTAAACTTAGCGTCCCACTTTCTTTTTGAAAAAAGATGGATGGTAACCAAGTCAAGCAGATGGCTGATTCTTTTGGGCCTTTTGGCCATCAAATTACTGCTTATAGAATATCTTAGCGGGCAAAATATTTAGCTGTTTCATCAATATTGAGAACAGTGTTGATGATAAATATCTTTATTTCTTAGCCTGCATTTGTCTTTTTAGCTTTCTTTCGATTTCCAGTATAGAAGAACGAGCGGTGAGAGTTTGAAGTTTGAAACAGAGTAATTGCTTAAGCCTGAATGGATGCTTCTTTTTATCTTTTAATCACGTATATTATTATTTTTTATTTGCCCAATTGATCACTAGCAATCTGTGTCAATATTAATTCAAAGAACATTTTAGGTTGAAAATATCTGGAAAGAAGGTACCTTATTTATTTCCTTTTATTTGGACTATTCTTAATATTATATTTAAATAATTTTGGACATAATACAAAAATATAATATGGACACATTTAATAAACACAAAATAGTATAATAAACAATACATAACATGTTTAAATACGATTTACATGATTAATACGATACATTTAATATATATATTGTATTCGTATTTAAAATTTTGACATATTTAATAATTCTTTTTGTGTTTGTTTTATAAAATAAAATGGACTAATGCAACCAAGTAAAGACCATGAAGAATAAATGGAGAAATGGTTTGACAAGTCACACTTAGGAAACTATTTTAAAAATAATAGTTTTCGATGCAAATAGATTCTTGAAAATGTTATTTCTAGGATATAATATCAATACGAAAAAAAAATCAGATTACACTTCAAATTTTTCTTGAACACACTTGAATCAAAACTAAAAAATTTGAAAGTGAGAGAGAATGAGTAATTGAATGTAAAGATTCTTGAATTCAGTATAAATCAAGGTATTTATAGGCACTAACAAGTGTTAGAAACACTTTTTCATAAAAAGATAATTATTAGATGAAAAATGATAACTTTTAAAATAAATATCCTTCATGAAAAATCAATTATTGGATGAAAAATGATCACTCTTATAATGAATAATCATTCCCTCATCCCAAACATATACATTTTTTCCTTCAAACAACTTAATTTATAAAAACATAAAGTTTATATGATTTCTAACTTTTGTTTTTTTTTTTTATAAAAAAAACACTTAAATTATTTAAAAATATTTGATTATTTGGTAATGAAAAATGTTAATCAATAACTAATGGTGCTGGTTAAAGTAATATATATATATATAACTAATCCATAATTTTTTTAAATTTAAGAAAAATAATGTATTAAATGTTAAAAACATTCTTAAAATGATAAATAAATAATTTTTAATTAATATCTACATGCACCAATTAAACGAACTCTTTGATAATATATACAATAATATTTATATTTATATAATTAATTCGAAAAGAATATGAAAAACGAAACATAACAAATCGAAAAAACTACCTAATTGCGTTTCAAGATCAGCCACCGGCACAAGTGAAAGCAAAAATCAGGACAGCAGCACAATTAATTGTTAAAGAAAATGAGAATTTAATCATTGATTCCTTGCCCCCAAAATTAAAAAGTCAGGTTTCTCAGTAGTTATCTCTGTAGCCTGTACTTTGGTCAAAAAAAATTGTAGCCCGTACATGTATAATGTTTACTGCTTTTTCATGATCTTAGTTAGTTACCGGTATGAGTAAATTTTTCATGAATTTTTTTTTAATCTTTTATTGGTTTAGTGATTGAGTACTTGAGTTACAAATGATAACTCTCCTTCCCCTCTAACCCTGCATTCCCATTTCTCACTAACCGTTTGATTAATTTTTTTATTATTCGCTTTTTATTTTATTTTATTTTCAATAAAGCCAAAAACAAAAGATTAAAATGAATTAAAAAACAAGAGACAAATAATAAAACGCAAAAAGTAAAAACTTCAATCAAAGGTTGGAGGGGATTTTACCCCAAAAGCAACCAACTGCACTGAAATGCATTTGGAATGCATCCCAGGGTTAGTTTTAATGCACTGTCTCTTCAGTGCTTCACCGGAGGGGTAAGGGTTCGATCAAATTTATTGGACCCTTGACAAAGGATGACAATAGACCGGGGTGAAAGTAATAATTATTTTATTTATTTTTGTTTTACTCTTATATAGATGTTGAAAACTAGAGGTGACAATTGGGCGGGTTCGAGTCGAGCTCATTCGGGTTCGGGCCTATTCGGATTCGGGTTCAGGCACCATTCGGGTTCAGGCACCATTCGGGTTCGGATCCGTTCGAGTTCGAGTCCGTTCGGGTTCGGATCTAGTCGGGTTAGGGTTCGGTTCGGTTTCGGGTTTGTTTTACATCATTTTTATTTTATGTTAGATGTAATTATTTTACATAATTTAAATATTTACTTTTAAAAATAATTTTATTATTTTTTTAAATTTTTTTATTATAATATGATATTTTTAATTATATTTATTTATTAAAATCAATATTTGTTAGCACCAAAAGAATATAAAATTAATTTTTTATATAAAATAAAATTTTAAAATAATTTATTATAAAAAAGATGATATATTATAAATTAATCATATTAATATTTAAAATAATTTTTTTGATGAACTCAAATTTCAACATGTAAATACATTATAATTTATATTCACTACAAAATAAGAGATTTTTAGGGACGAACCCTGGTATTCAACTTTGAGGTCTAAACGGGCTTGGACTATCCATTTACAAATATGGGCGGGTTTTGGCAGAATTTGAGGCCTATATTTCGGATCGATCCGGGCTTGGACAAGTGAATATGGTGTTGATGACTTAATCTAATAATATGCCTAAGAAAACTATATATATGTTGCAAAGAGCAACACATTTTTTTTAAAGTAGTTTTTATTTATTTTTTAATATAAGAAATACTATTATACTAGAGATAAGTTAAAATGAATGAATTGCTATTAATTAATTTTAATATATAGAAAATACTATTATACTATTATAAGGGTGCTCTTAAAATAACATAAATAAAAGATAATTAATATTTTATGTCAAAAAAATTTACATTTCTAAAATTTTCATGAGTTTAGAATTTTTAGATAGTGGATTCATCAAGATATGGGATATTAAAGTTATAATCACAAAATATAATTGTATTTTTGATAAATTATTATTTTATCATATATATAATATAATATAAATTAAATTATTAAAAAAGATATTAGAATAAAATTGATAAATAAAGTTCTTGCTTTATAAAAAAATTATTTAATTACAATTTGATAATTTTTATTTTTAGTATTAAATTCAGGTTCTGGTTTGGGCCGGGCTCGGGTTTTTTCGGGTTCGAGTAATTTCGAGTTTGGGTCTTTTCGGGTTCGGGCTCTTTCGGGCTCGGGCCATTTCGAGTTCAGGTTTTTCGGGTTCGGGTTTTTGACTTTTTGGCAAATCGGGTTTGGACGGGTTCGGGTTCGAGTTTTTCAGGGCGGGTTTTCGGGTTCGGGTTCATTTTTCACCTCTATTGAAAACTTTCATTTTCATGGATATCGGTTACATTCATAACCGCTAGACGTTGTTTTAACTCATTGTTTTATTAATTATTTTTAATTTAATATTGTAAAAAGTATATTATAATTTATTCATGAATATAATTTTTTTAATATATATATATATACTATATATATATATATATATAAAATATTAGTATATATATATATATATAATTTTAGTGTATATATATCTAATATATACGAAAAATATAAAAATGATATATAAAATATTTTAAAAGGTAAAATGATAATTTTAAAAGATAGGACGAAGTGGAGCGGAGCGATCATTTATCAAAACCTCCCCGCTCCATCCACCCCTACTTTAAAAAAAAAAATCTCCACATTCGAAACAGATCGACATGAAATCCGTTGGAAGGAACGGATTTTGCCATCCTTACCCTTGATTTGAAGGGTGAAATTTCCATTTCACCCTCCCATTTCTTTTCTAAACAATTTTTTTTAATTTTTAAATTACTTTTATATTAATTTTTTTTTAATTCTTTAATTTTTTTAATTTTTTATTTAAAGATTTTTAAAGTATTTATTCGTTTAATATAATAAATAAATTTATATTCTTATATAATAATTAGTTAATTAATTAAAATATTTAAATAAATATATAAAATAATATATATTAAAATTTATTAAAATATATATAAAGATAATTTATAATACGCTCTTATATTAATATCCTTAATGGTCATTTTCATTTTCATCTCATCGTCACTATTGCTTTTGCATTCAAACATATATTATACCACTAATTTTAATCTTATCGTTACAATATCTAATCTCATGTCATTTTGTCATTTTAAGTGGAGGATTAAGATATACACATTAAATTTATTCATTGCTCAAATTACTGGTCAAACCTGAAAGTTTGATTCAATTACGATTGAGCCTTGAACAAAGTTTTAAGTCCAGACTAGACTAAAATTGGGCCATGGACTAAGATTGGATTAATTCTGGTTCTATTATTTGAATATAAATTAAAAAAAATTATGACCCAATTATTTAACTTATCATGATTTACATTGATACATTGATGCGTAGACCAATGTGAAGAACATTTAAAGAGACCACAAACCATTCCTCAGATGCTCTCCTAGTGATCACTACACCTGAAACAGCTTACCATGAGTTGCTGGCAGTGGCAAACCCATTCCTAGGCAGTATGAAAATATATGTTATTCAGATTTGAGTTGAATATATAAAAGTATGTATCCAACATGGATATGTTCAATTTTTTTTATGACCTATTTGAAAACCTGAATTTGAGTAAAAAAATTTGGATTTAGATTTACAAATTCAAATTTTTTGTTTGGATGTCAAATAAAAAAAAATGGATTTGAATTTGGACAAATCCAAAATCAATTTTGAACAACTCAAATCTAGAATTTGAAATTCCTTTTGAAAGTGAGAATTTACAAAAATCAAAATTATTTAAAAATTAAAAATCACAAAAAAAAAAAAAAAAAAACTCACATTCTTCTCTATTCTCTCAAAATAGCAAATAAAAAAGAATGTATTTATGATTCTTTTAAATATAAAAATATCAAATAATTAATAATGTATATATGCTTCCAAATTTTTAATTATTTAAAGTCATTATATATTTAATAAGATTTATTATTAATTAAAATAATTTTTTAAAATAATCTTAAGATTACTTTCCGGTAAAATCTAATAACTATTTTTTTATTTAGAATAACTTAGAAAGCTTACCAATATTATCACTTGTAACTTTTTCTAAAATTTATATTTTTCTTAAATAATTAATTTTATCATTCAACTTATTTAATCTTTGGTATTTTATTCATTTTTTAAGTAATTTTATAAATTTAAATTAGTCAAATAATCACAAATTAAATTAAATTAAAAATAATAATAATAATAATTTTAACATTATACCAAAAAAACATTGAGTTGGTCCCAAAGTAGTCAGTACAAAATGCACCGTTTTTTATTCTGGTATTGATACGTATCAGTATCAACGCGTTTCGACGTACCGGTTCAGGTTTACCGATATTTTTCATATATATATATATATATATATATATATATAGCATATTTTCAAGTTCTTTAAGTAAATATATTATATATGGATGCAAATATAATTCCATTACATACATATAAACATATATATATATATATGTTTATATGCAAAAATAAAATTATAAATTATAAATTTTTAAACATCAAATAAATAAATAATATATATATTTTTTAAATATAGTAAATTATTATTAATTAGCTTCAATAGCAAAATTTAATGAACATATTTTATTTTAAAATGTAATTATGAAAAAAATAAAAATGATCAAGACAAAAAAAAATTAGAAATTGGTTTAAAAAATCAAATGATTGATTTTTTTTTTTTAAAATCAAAATCTTGTACCAACCAATACGGATCGATATGTACCGTTATTGATTGATATTAAATGGTACAGACCGGTACGATCAGTACAAACCGATACAAAAACCGAAATGGTATGATACTGATACCGTTTCGTTTTACCTTAAAATCGGGTCCAATAAAAAAGAACCCAAAACTAATTTAAATAAAAAAAATGAAAAGTTATCATAATAATTTGAATATTTGCAAGTTTTAATTATTTTTAATAGATTGATATTAATAAAAAAGGTAAAATATTAAAATTTAGCATGTTAATTTAATATTTTATTAATTTATTATTTAAAAGTAAATATTTAAAAAACTTTCTAAATTCGTTTATCACTTAGTTTAATTAAAATGATAGCAAGACGAAAAATCACAAAATGTTATTATGTTAATTTCAATCTTTTCATATTTTATCCACTTAATTTAATTAAATTGATAGAAAGACAAAACGTCACAAAACGTTATTATATCAATTTCAGTTATTTTGTCTTCTATAAATTTATATAGTTAGATGTTAATTTGAATCTTTATTTTTTATTTTTGAATTACATGATATTATATAGTTAGATATGAGGTGATTTTTTTTCTTATTTTTTTTTTTAATATGATTGTTACTTGTTTTTATTTTTAGTTTTTATTCCAAAAAAATAGAAGGAATAGATTGTTTATTAAAGAAAAAAATTTAGATATTAAAATGCTATTATATATATATATATTATTTAAGCATTCTTTTTAAAAGGTAACCATGCAAAGCAAGGATAAAAAAACCTAATTAACTATAGGTATAGATAATACTATTGTTAATAATAATAATAATAATAATAATAATAATAATAATAATAATATATTTATACGTTAAAACTTTAAAAAGTAATATTCATTTATTTAGCGGCAAAGTCAAGAAGTTTTTTCAATAGAATTATAAATTAATACTTAATTCAAAATTTTAGTACATAATTTTAAACCCGCAAGTTAAATTTTTAAATTAATTTTTATATGAGTTTACTTTGAATATTGTTGAATATTTATCAAGATGATTAATTTTTTAAGTTAAATTTAATTGTGCCAAAATAGATTTGAATTTAAATTAATTTTCATTTAAATCCAAATCCAAATCTTAATTATCCAAACAATAAATTTGAATTTATTCGAAATCTTGACTTTGAAATTTTTGATTCTCCCAAATAAAGAATTTTAAATTCATGAATTTAAAAATTATAAATTTCAAAATTTGAAATTCAAATTTCAAAACACAACTTTAAAGTTTTTTTTGCCTGTTTGGAAACTTGAATTAGGGCTAAAAAATTTGGATTTGGATTTAAAAATTCAAATTCTTTGTTTGGATGTCAAATAAAAAAAAAAAGAATTGGATTTGAACAAATCCAACATTAATTTTGAATAGCCCAAATCTAGAATTTGAAATTCCTTTTGAAAGTGAGAATTTACAAAATCAAAATTATTTAAAAATTAAAAATCACAAAAAATAATAGGTAAATGTGAAAAAAAAAAAACTCACGCTTGAGCTTTTCTCTCCTCTCTCAAAACCTATTTATGATTGTTTTAAATATAAAAATGGCAAATAATTGATAATGTATATATTCTTCCAATTTTTTAATTATTTAAAGTTATTATATATTTAAAGATTTATTATTAATTAAAATAAATATTTTTTGAATAATCTTAAGATTACTCTCCAAATCTGGGTAAAATCTAATAATTTTTTTTTTTTTTTTAATTTAGAATAACTTAAAAAGATTACTCATATTACCACTTGTAACTTTTTCTAAAATTTATATTTTTCTTAAATAATTAAATTTATCATTCAACCACTACAGCAAAAGGGAGTTTCAGCGGTGTTTTTTTCTTACGATAGGGGCGTTTATAAATGCCACTAAATTATCAACGGCGCTTAAATAATATGCCGCCAAAATCGCAGCTGAAAGTCTTGCCGAGGATTTTACCGGCGTTTGAACCAAAAACGTCAGTAAGTTAGCGGCGTTTGTATATACATCAGCGGCGTTTCAAAACGCCTTAATAGGATTTCAAAACATTTACCGGCGTTTTATTTCAACAAACGCCAGTATATAAAATTATTTAGCGGCATTTGGTTATCCATAAACGCTGCTAATAGGCACGATTTAGTGGCGTTTTGTTCATGAAACGCCGCTACTTTTTGTATGTATTTGTTATGATAATTATAAATTTAGCAGCGTTTTGTTCTTGAAACATCACTATTTGAGCATAATATTTTTTTATATTATTTATTTTATTTAAAAAGCTATATTTATCAATAATACCTTCATACATTATTTAGAGAACTGTCCAACAATACACAAACAACATGAAATTATAAAAAAACCATAATATAAAGATATATTTAATTTAAAGTATCAGTATCCGCCAATTATTACTTAACACATCAAATCCAATTACAACTTAAAAATTTACAAGTTCGAGGACAGCCTAAGCAGAACGTTTTTTCGTAGTAAGTTCGTTCCCATGTTATGAGCCCTACAAAAAAAGTTAAAATACGTAATAAATATATAATATATGAAGCTATGAAAGTAAGATAATTAAGAAAGAACATATTATATTACCTGAGATGGAGGATTTTGTGAACTCGTTGCGTCTGGCAATTGTTGTTGCACTAAATTCATCAACGACGCAAACTGTGTATGCAGCTCCTGATATCTTTGTTGCTCTTCTTCTTTCTCTGCTTGTCTCTTTGCCATCTCTGCTTCAAGCCTTGTCATATGTGCCTGTCTCTCTGCTTCATTTTCCTCAAAACGTTGATGCATATTTTTCATTTCCTCTCTCAGCATCTGAACTTCATATGCAGAGTTGTTTTATGGAGAAGAAGCAGTAAATCGCTAAGAACCAATTCCATAGTAGCTAGATGGTGTTGGACCCAGTTTGAGACCTTGAACCCGTCCATGTCTTTTTTTCCATGCTACTTCAGTGAAAACTTGATTCTCGACATCTTGCATATTGACTGAGGCATCTGATGATCCAGCTTGATACTCAGCAATTTTTTATTTTGCTTTCTCATATAAAAACAATATAATTAATAATATTTTCGTGTAATATATTTGTAAACGAAAACAAGTTTGAACAAAATATACCATAATTTCCTGAGTCTCGACGTTCAAATAGGATCCATCATTCTTAGTATGAGTTAACTGAAACAGTTCAACTCGTCCAATTTTTTCCCCTCGCTCAACTTCCTACAAATAATAATAATTAATACTAAATTGTATTGAAACAATTGAGAACTAATATAATAATATATTATGAATGAAAACTTACTTTTTCATTAGATTTTCTGGCAAAGCTTTTTGATCCACTAGTGTGACTGTATTTCTGTTGCTTTCTACTGCATACCCCTATCTTTTCTTGTTCCTGTACATTGGACACAGACATTATTAATGTATACATATTCCATACAATTGCATTATATCAAGTACTATAAGTAAATGACCAAAATAAATTATAAATGATACCTCTTTTTTTTTTTGAATACCAGAATCTAACCAATCTCTCATACTGTCACATAACCACACCACGCGATATGGTTCATAGTAAGATAGCAGGATCAGTATTTCAATCGAAATATTTTTTCTTCAAGTCATGCTTATAGTCTTTTCATTTTTTCCCCAACGACTTCAGAACAAATGATGTTGGAATCTGCAAAGAAAATCTTAAATGAAATGGAAAAGTTGTATAAAGTTAGTTTCGATCATAAAAAAAATTCTAAATTTAACGCAATACTAATTTAACACGCTTATACCTCAATAAACTTTAACATCTCGACCTTCTCAGCATTCGACATGTCACGCCATGACTCATAATGAATTGGACACTTCATCCCATTTCGAGCAATTAGGCCAAGAAAGCTAGCCAATAGTTATGCTTCCGGACCAATTGGCTACTGCTTATTATTTGTTGTGACAACAATACGCTCTTCAGGAAGTAGTATCCATAACTCCTTTAATGTCATACGACTATGAGTTCTGCGTTGTACAACATTATCAACTACACAAAAGCAAATATATTAGCAATTGTCCAACCTGTTTTGGTCAAACTATTTTGTGTACTCTTAACACCTTTGTAACACGATACCTATATACAAGTTCGTATGAACTATAGTTTTTGCAGCGGTGGAGGTAGTAGGCAATTCTGTGTTAGCATCTAGAGTAGACGCATTCGGCATCTCTGAAGGCGTCACTCTAGTGTTGCCCTCAACAGTAGCACCTACCGATTCTTAACAGGTCTAAATGATATTGATATCCTTTAATCTTCTTCTCGGCATGCTATCTGCATCAATTTTAAGTAAACAACATTAGTATAAGAATAAGATACTATAATGTAAAGAACATTAATAATAATATTTAAAGTATAAAAGCATATTATATACATAGTATTTGTGTCAAATAATCTTACTAAATTCAGTTTTTCATCAAGCTTCATAAATGTCTTCATCAACATCTTCGCCAACCCACTGAACATCTGTACTGGTACTAGAGATATTTTCATCCAAAATTTTGATCGGTAAAAGGCAAGCATTCAGTTCTTTGTTCAATATCATCTCTACATTGATCACCCATATCAAACAAGTCTCTAAGTGTGTTACAGAGTACAACATGCCAACCCGCATCATTCGGATCTTTGTAATAAAAGACTTGTTTAACTTGAGATGAAAAAACATAAGGCTCGTCAATCAGTTGTTTTCCGGTGTGAATTAATCGAGAGAAATTTACCATTGTAAACTCGAACTGATCTTTTTTAACACCTCTACTAGTATTCACATAAGCCTAATCACATCGAAAAAACACGACCTTCCACTTGCCATAATAATCCAACTCAATAATATCATTAAGAATTCCATAATAATCAACATCCCTCTCCACAGGATTACTATCCCTAGCACTTGCATAGCTTATTGTTGAAGAAGAAACAATAACTCCACAGTTTTGTGCTCTTCTAAATCTTTCACGGGATTTATTATGAAATCTAAATCCATTAATGATGTAAGCACTGTATCTTTTCACTATTCTATTCGGTCATTGCGAAAGACACTTAACTTCTTCAGTAACATCCCTTCTACTCCAAACCTATTACAAGAAACGCAAAGGTAAAATATAACTTTATTTATATAGTAAACAATAGATTGATCATAATAAAATCACAAACAGTTGTGTTACTTACAACTTCTCCTAACCATTCGTGGAAATTTTCGTAAATAACTTATCAAGCTTACGAAGTTGTGATCCTCGAGAATATAAACAGCCTCTCAAGTAGCTTCTATACTTACTATCATAAAAGTACTCATTTTAGGTGAGAAAGCAAAAAATTTATAAACTGTTTGTTAAATTAAAAATTATACTGAAACTTATGTGCGTAATGATTCTAGTGAATAATTATGGAAAAGCACATATCAATGCGCTTGTGCTCAAGATTTATCATCTAGCTCAACCACTTCAACTTTGCCGATTGGTTGTCCAAAACTATCAAATAAGTATGTCTCGGCTAAGTTGTTATGTGTGAGCCCATAATTTCTTCCCGGTCTGTTAAATCTTGTTTCAACATCTTTCAAATATCTTGCACAAAATGTCATACACTCCTCCGCTAAATATCCTTCAGCAATTGAACCTTCTGGATAGCCTTTGTTCCGACAATAAGATTTTAACTTTCCTAAAAACCTAAAACAGAATACATAACAATTTTAATGTGTAATTAAACGTTATGTTTAAGATAGAAGTATAATAAGCTAATTAGCAAAGTATACCTCTCTAATGGGTACATCCATCGATAAAAAACTGGTCCACCAACTTTTGCTTCATCAGGAAGATGGATAACCAAATGCACCATTATAGTGAAGAATGATAGAGGAAAAATCTTCTCTAAGTGGCATAAAGTTAGAGTCGCTCGATTTTGAAGTTTTTCAAGCTCTTCAACCTTGAGAACTTTGTCACAAATAGATTTCATTATATTACTAAGTTCAATTATGGAAGAAGTCACTTGCGTTGACATAGAACAACATAAAGCAACTGGAAGTAAGTCTTGCATCAAGATGTGGTAATCATGTGACTTTAAGGAAGAAAGTTTTAGATCATTCACATTCACACATCTTGATATATTTGAGGCATACGCATCCGAGACCTTCACATCTTTCAACACCTTACAGAAGGCATCCTTCTTTTTTTAGATATCCCAAAGCAAGCAGGAGGCAACCGTGATTTTCCATTAAGAAGTAATTCCGGATGAAGATCACGGTGAATTCTCATGTCAACTAGTTCAACCGACTCTTTAAGTTGTTTTTTAATTCTTATCCATATTAAGAATTGTCCTGATGATATTTTCACAAACATTCTTCTCTATATGCATCACATCAAGGTTATGACGTAATGAATTATGCTCCCAATAAGGTAACTAAAAGAAATACTTATTTTTTTCCACAAATTCGCCTTATTTGGATCATCTTCTTTATCTTCCTCTTTATCACTCTGAATATCAACATCACCTTCTAACATCTCCCTTGATCTTTTCCTTGACTATGTGATACTTGTTTGATTCATGTTTTTATAAGTGAAATTGATATCTTTCAACATCAAGAAGATATTCGACCCAATCGTGGTCTCAAGTGCTTCTCTTATCTCTTTAGTGCCATCAAAGACATGTTTTTGGAATATAAATCTATGATTTTCATCTAACCATCGACGATGTCCCATATAACTAAATTTCTTTCCGTTATATAACCATTTCGAACATGTTTGCGTAGCACATCAAGGACAAGCATAACGACCTTTGGTGCTCCAACCAGATAGATTTACATAAGCAGAAAAATCGTTTATAGTCCACAGCAAAGCTGCACACAAATTAAAGTTTTCCCTTTTTGATGCGTCATATGTTTCAACCCCTTCCCATAACTGCTCAACTCTTGAATCAGAGGTTGCATATAAATGTCAATATCATTTCCTGAACCTTTCTCTCCAGGAATTATCATGGACAAGATAAAAGAGGATTGTTTCATGCAAATCCATGGAGGCAAATTATAAGGAACTGGCCAAGTACTATAAGAAGTACTCATTATTTTGAATAGATTAAAACCGTCAAAACAAAGTCCAAGCCTCACATTCCGGGGATCATTAGCAAAAGATTGGAACTTATTGTCGAATAATTTCCAAGCCAAAGAATCTGTAGGATGTCTTAATAAGCCATCATCAGTCCTTTCATCATGATGCCATCTCATAGAATCAGATGTTTTGAAGACATGAAAATTCGTTGAAGTCTTGGTATAAACGGGAAAAATCGTAAAATCTTTGGAGGCTTCTTTTTTAAATGTGCGTCACCATCGTCCTCATTCATATTTTCTTCTGTATTTCTGTCCAACCACCGAGATTTTTCCCAAACATGACAAAATTGTTGATTTGTTCTATCACCCCAATACAACATACAGTCATTGAATTTTTCTCATATCCAAGGCCTAGATCCTTTGTCATCTTCTTCGAATCCTTACAAGATTGAGGGATTTTTGCAAAAGGAAACATTTCTTTCAAAAATTCTAATAATAGTGTCAAAGAATTTCCTGTCCACCCGCATAAGCATTTTAAGTAAAAAAGATGAACACAGAAAGACAATCTTGAATGTTTAGATCCCTCGTAAATTTCTTCATTCATATCATCAAGCAACTTATAAAAACTTTGCCGCTTCTCCATTGGGTTCTTGATCACTCACACCTCTTCCCGTTTCAGCAAAGTCATTCATGCCAACATTGAACCCATCATTTCCTCCAGGAACTTCTGGTGAATATGTTTGGAAACTGTGGTTATGCATGTTAAAAGCATCTCGCAACATGCCTTCCATGTTATCTTATCTAATAGTCTGATGTTGATTGTTAAAATAACTTGGAGGAACTCTAGAAGATGACCTAGAATTTACGGACTCTCCATGAAAAAACCATTGTCTGTAACCCGGGAGAAATCCTTCACAAATTAAATGTTATAAAACAACTTTACGTAGATGCCAATAAGTATTAGCACACCTCAAACAAGGACATAATATCATATTATCTTTGCTTGCGTTCTGAAAAAAGAAATCGAGAAAACTATCTACTCCGAGATGGTACTCTTGACTTACTCTCAACTTTTGCATCCAACTCTTATCCATTTCGCACGTAAGTCTAAATTATAAAATAATATATTATAAGTTATACAAAATTTTAATAAATGATCAATAAACATGGAGCTACGGTCTACTCAGTCACGATTGCCTGGACTTCATACTCTATAACAGATCATATTCGTGTTTAAGGCTTTAAGGTCTAAACTTGAAGTTCATTTAAGGCTCTTTAATTTTAATTTATTTTATATGTCTTCCTCATATGAGATTCGGATTTAAGGCTTGAAGTAAAAAAATTACAGGAAATTTAGACAACTCATGAATCAATATAGTTTGACAGATATCAATTAACCATTACTATAATGGTCAGTCAATATAATGTGGTACGTGATTTGTATGCATACAGTCTAAACATAAACACAATATAAATTATTAAACATAAATACGAATATGATACTAAATCGTACCTTGTAGTTTTTTCTTCTACAGTAGTTGTTACAAGAAATAAACCTAAAGAGGTTGTGATTAAACAACTAAATTTAATTTAGTTACATTTAATGTTATATCAGTGAAACAAAAAAAAAAGAATTAATTATGTTCCTGCATCAAAGGAAGATGAATGTGCATTCACCTGACAGATGAACTTGCTTACCAATATAGTCGACAGTAAAAAAAGAGCAATAACTACCAAAGACAGACAAGAGCCAAATCACAACTTGTCAAATGAACTAAAAGTTAGAAAATTAAGTAACTAAGTAGTGTTATATGTACACATATATATTATATATATGTATTCTGATGATATGTGTTCGGCAAGAAATTAATTAAGTAATATACCAAGAGAGGGCATAATTTAAAGAAAGTAGTTTGGTCTCAACCCAAGGTTGATAATTTCTTTCTAGTGCCAATCTTATTTAATTAATTGGATAATACCCAACAATCCACCATCCTGTTTAATTGTAATTAAGTTATTGCATATATATATATATATATCCTTATGCTACATTTATTTGATGATTAATGATTTCTACATTGTGGACATCCTTTGGCTAACATTGCTGCCACCTTTCAGATATTTCAACCTTGAATGTTTTTAACCCTTCGGGAGCTAGGACACCTTCAACTTCAAGAACAATATATTCTCTAACTAAGCACGTTATTGTTGGTGTATCCCTAGAGCCAATCAGATTGAGCAGGGGATACACAGTCAATAAAGCAAACCCTTAACTATGAAGATAGTGATACAAGGTTTTCCTTCATGTTAGTACGATAATAAGGAGTTATTAAGTACTAATCGGATGAAGCCCATGGAACATAATGGCCTTGCAAAGGAATTATAATTATTATATCCTTATGCATCAAAGCCTTGTTCCTCAAACTGTTCCTGGTCATTGTATTGCCAAGACGGGGCATTGGCAATGCTCAAAGACTAGTATATGTTAAGCCTTCTTACTTATGAAGTAAGCAACCGATCTCATACAGGTTGAAGTATAGGATACTTGGGATAACATATAGGTGCTAGTATGTTGAACAAGTTCACTGAACATGGCCGCCAAGAGAACTTCATTTGGTAATATCACTCTAGTGTCTATGATAATGTTCTCTTAGTACCAGTCGTGTAAATTAGTCCTCAGACTTGTGATATCAGGTCATCTTGTATGGAGAGTGTCATACTTAGATTCCATCAGGAACGAGTCCCAAACATGAGGATGCTTATGGTAGGATGTTATTGGGTATGACATGAACCATACGAAGATGAATGAGTGATCCAGAGAGGATTCACCACTCCTTGTGATAACGGAGACATATCTCGTTTGTTCTTGACTATGATTAACTTGATTAAGTCTGTGGCCAAGGCATGATGGATTTAGGAGAAAGTTGTTTCTCTAAATCCATAAGATTAATCATAAGTTGCCAAGAACTAATATGGATTGATCATGAGTAGACACTGCATCATGCTCATGTGCTATCCGGGATATTTGGTGAAAGGACCGTATTACACTGACAGGCTGGTTGTTGAAAGGTTTCTAAAAGGTCACGATGACTTCACCATATTTGGGTGGTCATGATGGGTTTCTAGATCCCGCTCATGATCTATGAAAACAAGTTAATGAGATTAACTTATGTTCATTGCCAACATATTGGGAACCTAGAGGGTCACACACATAAGAACAGATATGTATGGATTAAACATGGTATTCTATTAAGGTAAAACTTAATGGAATAAAAGATCTATATTGAAGACTTAATTGAAGAAGTTCAATTGAGAGAGATTAAGACATAATTGAGATTTGAGAAATCCAAGTACAATGTCTTAATGAGATAAGAGGAATCAAGAATTCTTATATAAAGTAGTATAGTCGAGTTTGACATAGTGATGTGCAAGGTGTATTTCGAATGACTATGCTATGTTGGATTAATGTCATGAGATGATATTAATAGATTAATTAATACATGAACTGTTCATGAGGAGAAAGAAATTTAATTGAGAATTAAATTACTTTTGTTTAGAAATTAATCTATCCAATAAATAAGCATGATAAATTAGAATGAGTCCAAAGTGACTATTCTAATTTAGGACTGTCCACTAAGGATGGTTGGCCCAACTTAAGGCATTAAGATTGTTGGACCATTAATATTATTAGATAATATAATGAGCCTATTGATCCATCTTAGAATTAAATAGTTTAAGTCCAAGTGGATTAATGAAAATCTTGTGCAACAAGTTACACTAGCCGGCTAAGCTTAGGGAGAGGGGGTTAGGGTTTGCGCCTACTTATATATTAGAAATAAAGGCTATAGCCGCAACCTAAGATGGTAATTCAACTTGAGATATTCTGATTTTTACTTGAGAAAAAATTGGTTTCAAGAAGAGAACCCTAGCCTAGCAAAAATAGCACATCGCCACCTCCTTACAGAAATCAAGCTTGCTGCAATTCCTCTTGTTCTTGGTGTTTTCTTGCCGGCTCTTCACCTAGTTGAGTAAGATTGGTTTAGTGAGATAAATACAAGAAGTAGATCTTTTGATTCTGATCTTAGGATCAACTTGCTAGCACAAGTGAATCACCATACCTTAGAGAAGGATCTATCAGTTGTTCGTGTGGACTAGCTCTAAAGGAAGGACAATTGTGCTTCTTGTAATCTTGTTCGAATTGGATCTTGGACTTGAGAGCAACGTGGGATTTAGATCTGCAACTTAAGGTTATGATATCTTAAGTAGGTAACTTCTAAATCATTTGGGTGATTTAATTTATTTTGAATGCTATGAACCTATGCTAAACACAAGCCTAAGATTCTGTTGTACTTCAGTGCTTCTTTGTTTACTTTCGCTGCACTTTGATTATTTTGTTTAAGCATGAGCCCGAGATAGCTTAACCCAACAGTTACAGCTATCACTAGACCAATTTTTGTTCAATTCAATTTTTGTAGCATCAACCCTTAATTAAATAAGGCCTATTTCACACACCTATACATATATGCATCTCTGTTTATCTTTATGAAAGGCAAAATCGAACATTTACAGTTGCTGGTGCACCATGCACCATTCAGGGAACCAACTTAAGGAAAAAAGACGCTAATGCCAACCATAATTAGATATATGGTCAATCTAAATCCAAACTCCTAAGTGAACAAAGAAATAAATAAGATTAAAACTTTTTCATGTCCACAAAAGACAAGTAAAAAAAAAGTCAAAGCTACAAGAAGCAATGGAGCATACATCAACTAAAGTGACAAACCGATATGCTGCTGTCTTGTTGTGGAGCCCAAATTTTGGAACACCTTCCAAAGCTAAGGTATGAAAGTTCTTTGCAAGAGGAAGATAACATAAGAAAAATATAACCAAAACATAATGTCCTAGATTTTCATCAAAGGCTCTATCCCAGAAAAAAAGGAAAATGATTTTCAACAAAGGAGATGCCTAATACATTTTCCACCAAAAGAACTAACAAAACAAATCCATATTCAGCTGCTCCAACCAAGGTAACCTCTTTATGACAAAGTGATAAGTGAATTGCATAAAGGACACCTACTCTTTAAAGTAATTTCTCATTTCTTGAGTTTATGCAGGACACCAGCTGTCGGGTGGTGGCAGCTGCTGTTGCTTGCACAAGCAGCAGCAGCTGTTGAACGCTAAAACCCAAAAACCCTAAATGCCCTAAGCCCAATCTAGCCTAAACCCATAAATCGAAAAAACAAACTATTAAAACCCTAAATCCTTACCTAAACCGTAACCCTGAACCAAAAATACACATAAGCCCTAAATAATAATAAACAAAACCTAATAACAAGACTAAATTAAACATTAACAACAAAATCATCAAAAAATCACATAATATGAAACCTATCAAGCCCTAATTCAAAATGGTAATATACAAATTGAAAAAAATTATAAAATCAAACCTTCAAATTGAACGAGAGAAACGAAAAAATTCAAAAATATGAGTAGAACCCGTTTCTCTTCAATTGATGATGAGAGGGAGAGAGACAGCGAGAGAGAAAGAGAGAGAGAGAGGAGAGAGAGAGAGATGGGAAAGAGGGTAAACCCGATTCTTATTTACGTTTAGTGGCATTTTTTGAGGCAAATGCTGCTAAATAAACTAAGCACGCTAAATAAACTAAGCAAAACTCTGCGTTTTGCGATTTTTTTATATAAAATTTATGAATGCTTTTAGCGGCGTTTCATTAAACAACATGCCGCTATTTATTCTATTTTCGCGGTGTTTCAAGCAATAAACGCCGCTAAATAAAATCCTAAAACACATCGTTTAACTTATAAAAGAAAATGACGCCTAATAATTTTTTGGGAAAAATCAACTGCGTAAATTAAAATTATACACAAACGCCGCGGAATGTCTTAATCCGCGGCGTTTATTCATGTAAACGTCGCTAGTTACATTGACTAAAACGTTGCCATTTCTTTTGATAGAAATGGCGGGCAACTTTTTTTGGCGGTAAAAAATAAACCGCGTAATTTGAGAAACATTTAGCGACGTTTTTATTCATAAACGCAACTAAGTGATCTTATTTAGCGGTGTTTACTACTTGGAAACGCCGCTATATGTAAACTTAACGACGTTTCAAATATAAACGTCGCTACGTTTACAAAAACACGGAATTCGACTGCGTTTGTGAGTAAAACGTCACCATTAAAATGCCACAAAAACTCATTTTTGCGATAGTGAACTTATTTTATCTTTGGTATTTTATTCATTATTTTTAAAGTAATTTTATAAATTTAAATTAGTCAAATAATCTCAAATTAAATTGAAATTAATAATAGTAATTTTAAGATTATACCAAAAAATCATTGAGTTGGTCCAATAAAAAAGAAACCAAAACTAAATTAAAGAAAAAAAATAGAATATGAAGAGTTATCATATTAATTTTAATTTTTGCAAGTATTAATTGTTTTTAATAGATTAGTATTAATAAAAAGGTAAAATTTTAAAATTTAGCATGTTAATTTAATATTTTATAAATTTATTGTTTAAAACTAAATATTTAAAAAACAATTCTAAATTCGTTTATCACTTGATTTAATTAAACTGATAGCAAGACAAAAAATCACAAAATGTTATTATATTAACTTCAATCTTTTCATATTCTATCCACTTAATTTAATTAAATTGATAGAAAGACAAAAAATCACAAAACGTTATTATATCAATTCACTCATTTTATATTCTATAAATTTATATAGTTAGATGTTAATTTCAATCTCTCTTTTTTTTTGAATAATATGGTATTATATAGTTATAGATATGAGGTAAGTTTGATTTTCCTTTTTTTTTTTTTTTCAATATGACTGTTATTTTAATTTGTAAGATTTTTTATTTTCTTGAAATTTTATTTTTTTATTTAGTTTTATACCAAAAAATAGTAGGAATAGATTGGTTATTAAAGAAAAAAAACTTTAGATATTAAAATGCTATTATATATTATTTAAATATTTTTTTGTAAGATAACTGTGCGAAGCAAGGGTAAAAAAAATATAATTAACTGTAATTATAGACAATATTATTGTTAATAATATTAATAATAATATATTTATACATTAAAACTTTAAAAAGTAATATTCATTTATTTAGGGGCAAAGTCAATAATTTTGTTCAATATAATTAATAAATTAATACTTAATTCAAAATTTTAGTACGAAATTTTAAATCCGCAAGTAAAATTTTTAAATCAATTTTTGTATGAGTTTACTTTGTCATAACAATCTTTCGACCGCTGGACGATTTTAAAAAAACAAACAAAGCAGGGAGTCGCCATCAATATTTTTGTCTATGTGTGATTGGTCACCTATTAAAATCGATTTTTATAAAAATATTTTAAAATTAATTAAAACAATTTAAAAAAAATAATTTGAAGTCTGCGCTTTAAACCAGAGAGAAAAAAAGTGGTTTTGGGAGTCGGTTGCGTGCGGGGAAGGTATTAGCATCATCACGACGCCCGTTTAAAAAAGATACCATTTAATCATGTGTTATCCTTTGATTTCGATAAAACGGTTTTAATTTTGGTATTTTAGAATAATTCCCATAATTCTCTTTATTGCAAAATTTTGTATTATGAAAAAAAAATATATTTTATTTAGGAATAAAATGAAAATCTTCGTTGTCGGAAATTCTTCTAAATTCCCCAACATCTAGGCGGAATTTGAAAAAGGTTCTTTCATTTGAGAATTCTAATAATAATCCTTTAAATGGAATAATGTTCCTTTGTAAGCAACAATTATTAAAAATCTTCCAACATCTAGGCAAGGTACCAATATTTATTATTACTCGAATTATTATTTTATTTTCATTTTGTAGGATCTTTTTAAAACTCTCAATTTTCCTTTTTTATTAAAAAATATATTATATGCGATAAATAAGTGGAATAAGGAAAAAATAATGAATGGACGTACACAGATCGATAAAAAGAAACAATTTAAACAGTGGATTATTTTAATTTTAGAAATAAATTTTTTTTATTTGAGGGTAGAATGAGAACTTTCGATATGAGATCTTTCCCAAATTCCCCATCATCTAGGCGGAATTTGGATAAGATCTCTACATTTGAAAGTTCTCATTACAAGCATATTATTGTTATTATTTAGAAAATTTTTAGGATTTTGTTTAAAGAAAAAAATAAATACGAATTCTCGGTGTGAGAGCTTTCCCAGATTCTCCATCGTCTAGGCAGCATTTGGAGAAGATCTCTGCACTTGAAAGTTCTCATTATAAGCATATTATTGTTATTATTCAGAAAAATTGTTAGGATTTTGTTTAAAGAAAAAAAAATATTTTAAGAAAAAAATAAATTAGAATTCTCGGTGTGAGAGCTTTCCCAAATTCCCCATCATCTAGGCAAAATTTGGAGAAGATCTCTACACTTGAAAGTTCTCATTATAGGCATATTATTATTATTATTCAAGATTTTTTTTTTTGTTAAAAATTCTATTTAAGATTTATGTTGCGTAACATATTATAAGCTAAACGAATAACATTAACATACCAATCAAGGGCGGATAAATAAGCATGAATACATAGGTGACATAACAAATCGATTAACATATATGTATTTTTTTTTTTTACTTTTTTGTATTTTTTATGTTTCTTTTTTGTATTTTTTTACTTTTTTGATTTTTTTTTTTAGAAATAAAACATGAACCCTCGACGTATGTAAGAGACTTCCCAAATTTCCCAACGACTAGACGGAATTTGAAAAGGATCTTCATACTTGAAAGTTCTAATAATGAACCTTAAAGCGAGCATATTCTTATTTTACAAAAATACTGGGATTCTTCCAACATCTAGATAAGAATCCGTAAACTATTATTATCATTTATTATTATTATTATTATATTATCTTATATAATGTTGAGCAAATTATTTGTTATTAGTGCATTTTATTTTTCTAAAAATTCACCTCCCTCTTTTATATATATATTTTTTAAGAAAAGAAAAAAAATAAAGTAACATGTGTGCGACATGACACATAACCAAAATGAATTTTATTTATTCTTTTAATTTTTCCATTTCTATTTTCATACACGAAATTTCATCACTACATTATTTGTTTCCATTCATTTCTAAAAAAAAAAGGGAAAAAAACTGAATATACGCTTGCAAAAGGAAAACTTGATTAAATATTTCCATTATCTATTCATTTCTTTTTTTTAGATTTATTTCTTATTTTTGCATTCATTTTATGAACCAATTATTTTCACACAAAAAAATGATAAGTAAATGTATATATGTAAGCATTTATATAAAAACATTAAATATGTGAACATTTAAAAATAATGGGCTTAAGGGGTAAAATGATATACCCAAACAGGCCTGAGGCCTAACGTAGGAGACCAAGCCCAAGACCAGGGTTGTTGCTGGTGGATCAGGTCAGGTCAGACAGGTCGCGGGTCATTGTGGTGGATGCGGGCCAGGTTGAGGGACGAACGGATTGCGGGTCGAGTCAGCTTCTTTGACCTGTAGATCCTCATTTTTCCTTTTTTTTTGCCTGAATCAGGTCAGGAGAGCAGACCCTAGCTCTTAAGAAAAACGGTGCCGTTTCGGCACCGGTATAGATAACCAATTTTGTTTTTGTTTTTCTCGGAAACCTCTTCCCCTATCTCTCTCTCTAATCTCTCTCTTCCCTTTTACTCTCTCTTCTCTCTCTTCAAACCCAGGTTTCGATCCTAACACCGTCGCATCGGTTGTCGCCTCAGTCGTCGATCGTCGTGCTTCGACGAGCTTCTCGATCTGAAATTGGCCCAAAAAACTCTTCGCATCCTCCTCTACCCGAATATCTCCTTGGTTTTCCTCGAATCCGGCCTATTCCGATTAGTTCTTGTTGCTGGGTTTTGTGAGGCCTTTTTTTGTGTTGTTTTTTTTGCAGGGGGGAAACCAATATTTTGGGCTTAGGAATCGAAAGCTCCCATTTTTTTTTTCGAGTTTTAAGGTTGTTGATGATGGTAGTTTAGGTTTTTTTTTTTTTTTTTTTTTGTGTTGTGGCTGGGTATCCTCCTCTTGGTTGATTGCTGGCTATTGTTTTATGGTAGGTTGAGGGGTTGAGTGGTGGCGTGGGGGCTTGGGTTGGCTAGGGCAGGGGTGCTGTCAGGGGTAGTTGGTGTCACTGGTAGGGGCTTGAGTGTGGCAGGTGCTGGCATGTAGGGGTGGTGCCTAGAGGAGAGAGCGCTGCCAGGGTTGCAGGGAGTTGCTGCCTGGGTGTTGGGGCTGGGCAGGGGTGGCGTGGTTGTATTGGGCCCTCAGACCTGCTGAGCCAACATGGCTTGGTGGCCTGCTATCATGGATGGTCCGGTATCGGGCCTGCTAGGCAGGGGGTATGGCTCCTATTGGGCCCTGCAAACAGTTTGGGCCTAACTCGAGTTCGGCCCAAATTAAATTCAGTTGCTACAGCTGCCCCTCTTTGCACATTGCTGAGAATCAGGAATAGGTCGGAGACACAAGCAACGTTTTTGTCTGGGATCATGGATCCATACCAAATTCTTTTTCTTCTTTTCTTCATTTTTTTGATTTTTTTTTTTAATTTCATTTCATTCATTCATCATTCAGTTTTGATCTTTAAAATAGGAATGCACTTTCACACATATGTACATATATGATATGCCAACTTCATAGGGCTTAAAATCATTATCATGCCTGCTATATTGGGCTTAAACTCATATAAATGCCAAATTTGCTGGGCTTACTTCACAACTACCAGCTTACATTGGGCTTAACCAACTACGATGCCAACTTCACTGGGCTTACACCATAACTGTGCCAGCTTACGTTGGGCTTAAACAACTAAAATGCCAACTTCAACTGGGCTTACACCATAACTGTGCCAGCTTACATTAGGCTTAAACTCATCAGAAGTGCCAACTTCAACTGGGCTTAAATCATTTATATGCCAGCTTACATTAGGCTTAAACTCATCAAAAGTGCCAACTTCAACTGGGCTTAAATCATTTCTGTGCCAGCTTACATTGGGCTTAAACTCATCTAAATGCCAACTTCACTGGGCTTAAACCATAACTGTGCCAGCTTACATTGGGCTTAATCTCATTTAAATGCCAACTTTACTGGGCTTAACCATAACTGTGTCGGTTTACATTTGGCTTAAACTCATCAGAAGTGCCAACTTCAACTGGGCTTAAATGATTTCTGTGCTAGCTTACATTGGGCTTAAACTCATCTAAATGCCAACTTCACTGGGCTTAAACCATAACTGTGACAGCTTACATTGGGCTTAAACTCATCAAAAGTGTCAACTTCAACTGGGCTTAAATCATTTCTGTGCCAGCTTACATTGGGCTTAAATCATCAAAAGTGTCAACTTTAACTAGGCTTACACCATAATTGTGTCAGCTTACATTGGGCTTAACCAACTAAGATGCCAACTTCAATTGGCTTACACCATAACTGTGCCCAGCTTACATTGGGCTTAACCAACTAAGTTGCCAACTTCAACTGGGCTTACACCATACCTGTGCCAGCTTACATTGGGCTTGACCAACTAAGATGCCAACTTCACTGGGCTTACACGATAACTGTGCCAGCTTACGTTGGGCTTGACCAACTAAGATGCCAACTTCACTGGGCTTACACGATAACTGTGCCAGCTTACGTTGGGCTTAACCAACTAAATGCCAACTTCAACTGGGCTTACACCATAACTGTACCAGCTTACATTGGGCTTGACCAACTAAGATGCCAACTTTACTAGGCTTACACCATAACTGTGCCAGCTTACGCTGGGCTCAACCAACTAAAATGCCAACTTCAACTGGGCTTACACCATAATTGTGCCAACTTACGTTGGGCTTAATAATCCTTTCTCTTAAAAAACTCCTCCTTTGAGGCTCCACAACTTTAAAATTTGAAAACTCTTCCTTCGAGGCTCTACAACTTTAAAAACTAAAAAGTCCTCTTTCGAGGCTTCACAACTTTACAAATTTCTCATCCAAAAAAGTCTCAACACTTTTAAATATTCATTTCTATTTTTTCTTTTCGTTATATTCAAAATTTCTCAACACTTTTTCATTTCATTGTTTCGAAAATTTCTCATGACTCATTTCTTTTCTTCAGAACATCTCTTTTTTGTTTGCTTTTACTTTGACAGACTTTTTCCTCTAATCTTAAAGCCAACCTTTCATCTTTCTTTCTCCTTTTCCTCAACTTTCAATTTCTCTGTCTTCAAAAACCTGTCTTTTTTTTCCCTTCATCTTTTCCATGCTTGGAGAATTAACAAATGCAATGATCAACTATATTGATGCAACCTACAAAGATGCAGATGCAAATGTTCATTATATGATGCGTGAATGCTCATAGAGATGCATGACATCATGTCACATGAAGAAAATGTTGAGAAGTTGATCGTCTTTCTTTCCCTTGTGTCCTGGTAAGGTTTTCTCATTCCTTGCCAGCTTGTCGAAGAAATCACATGATTTTTGTATTTCCAACATTTTCCTTGCCCCAACGAATTCTTTCTTTTCGGTTTCCTGGCCAAGATCAAAACACAGAGTCAGTCTTTATTCAAAGTTTCAAGCCCCTGTTCATTATGAATTTTTATTTCTTGCCAAAGCATATCCATATCTCAATTTCAATATGTTTTTCTCAAAATATGCCAATTTCATTTTTTTTTTCAAAATATGTGAACTTGAAACCTTTCAAAAATTGGTGATCACCATTAAAGATACTTCTAAGTGAGGTGAGAAAACAACCCCCCTTTCTCGAGTGATTGGAATGGTTTAATGCAACAAGGTCAATGGACTGATGCAATAAGGTTCAGATTCATCTAAGGAAGCTTCCCAACTTGACAAGGAAAAGAAAGTGAATGCCCCTTTATCTCAGCTTACAAGTAAGTTTTCTCAAAACATGAATCCTTAAAACCAAACCTTTTTCGAAAAAAGTCTTAAAGTACAATTAAATCTCAACAATCTTCCAATCTCTAAATATGGCATCTTGATTGGTGTTAAACTTAACCGTAATATTTTCAACATTGGAAGGTCAATTTGGATTAAAAAAAAAAGAGTTTAACTTTCAAACTCAATTCCAAATTTCAAACTCAATTTGGATTAAAAAAAAAGAGTTTAACTTTCAAACTCAATTCTTGAAAAGATCTGTGGGATATCTAGGAGTTCCTCGATGTTCCTCTGTTTCTTCAAGATGACTTCCTTTTTCGTCATGGCTTCGGCAATACCATGAATGGCATCAAAACTTCTTCTTATTCTGCTCTAGACTGCCCGTTTTTGGGTTTTCAACCTAGAGCCTCATTGCTCCTTTTGTTCCTCGATGTTCCTCCGTTTCTTCAAGATGACTTCCTTTTTCGTCATGACTTCGGCAATACCATGAATGGCGTCAAAACTTCTTCTTATTCTGCTCTAGACTACCCATTTTTGGGTTTTCAACCTAGAGCCTCATTGCTCTTTTTTATTTATTGTTCCATCATGCATCTGAGAATTCTAAATTCTTCCATAATGAAATGATAATTCAAAAGAGTGGGATAAAAGGTAAAATCTGAGGAAAACTCTTCAAGTTAAATACCCATGGTTGATCAAAATTGACTTTTAAAGCACGTAACATAGGCCAAGGTTCGGGGTTCAGAAAGAAAGGATAAATAGGCCCAAAACATGTGTTTGAGGGTAATCAAATCAAGGATCATTTCATGAGGATTCCCTTCGAAGTATTTGTCCCTCCTAGACTTCTCTTTCCTTTTTTTGACTTTTGCTTCTTTTCTTCTTTATTCTTGGCTTTCATTTCACCATCCTTTTCTTATTTCTTTTTGTATTTCCACATTCACTTTGTGAGCTCGTATTTCTTATTTGCTCTCGTATCTATCTTTGAGTTAGGACTCGTTTTTCCATGATCTTTGAAAAGTTCCTTCCTCGCATTTGCCCCCCAATATGGACGGTGATCCTTGATCAAGGTTCAAAGAAAAGAAATTCTTTAAGGTCAAGAGGGATAACTATGGATAATTTCTTTTTGTGACAGGGAGATGAAATATGGCCATTTCTCATATCAACTATGAATATTCTCATTGAAAAGCAATCTCAGGGGAATAAATAATCAGAATTTCATTTTACACTTGGAATTGTTCAAATTCTCACATGCATGATTCACAATATTTTTTCTTTTTGTTTACTACATGCCCCAAAAATTTATGCATGATTCATCTTCAACCACAAATGATGCCCCATTTTAATTTACCATTCAAATGAAAATCTTGTTCTAAAGGAAAATCTCATGTCCCATTTTTTGAGCTTTTGTTGAAAAAGCTATTTAGATTTCAATTTCTTCAAGGTGTTTCCAACAAATAAGGAAAGAAATGATGTTTTGGTTCATTCTCTGGTTCTTGTGCTCATAAATCAAGGTCTTTGGAAAAACAACCTAGTTGTTTTTTTTTCATTCTGAAATCTTTGAGAAGTTTTGCTAAGCTTAATTGTACGACATGATTTTAACACGTTTCAAACTAGCAAATCTAGATCAATTGGAAGAGTGCCATATTTGCTTGTCTTTCAAAGATCTCCGCAGAAGGATTTTCCAAATTTTCCATTATTCACAACCTCGATAAAGGTTGCTTTTGGGGGACTTTTGGGGTAATCTTTATCAATTGGTCTATGATCTGGGTGCATGTGGAAATGAGGTGTTTCCTAGGATTAGTTCATTCTTTATGATTGTCGCAACCTAAAAAATAACAAGTCTCATCGTGAGACTTTTACTCGTTAAGCGTGACATTGGAGGAAAAAAGGAAAAGATGAATTAATTCCTTTCAAAATAAAATGAGGGTTTGGAAACAACCTCTAAAAAAGACATGGAGTCACCACCAATTTTTCTGGCTAGGTGTGATTCGCCACCTATTAAACCGGTTTTGCAAAACATTTTAAAATTAATTAAAATATTTTTAAAACCAATTTCAAGTCTGCGTTTTTAAAAAAGAGAAATCAAAGAAACGGGTTCGGGACACGGTTACGTGTTGGGAAGGATTTACACCCCCACAACGCCCGTATAAAACGGTACCTTATTAATCGTGTGTCATCTCAAGTCTCGGTAAAAAATCGGTTTTAGATTTGGCATTTAAAAAATAATCCGCAATTTAAAGAAAAATAATTCCATTTTTTTTATTGAAAATGATCCGAAAATTCAAAATTTTTCTCTATTCCCAAACAAGCGCGGCAAAATATAGAAATTTTTATTTATTTAGAAATTTTTTCGAATCATTCTCATTTTGAAAAAGATATTCCGTTATTAATGATAATTGATAATATCCTCCCCGGCAACCCGGAAGAGAACACATGAATTATTTTAACTCGAGAATAACTTTATTTTATTTAAAACAATTATCTTTTCAAAACATTTTACAAAAAAGTATGAATATGAACATATATGACATAATATAAGATGACATAATAAAATCTAAATGATATAATATAACCTAAATGACATGATATAATCTAAGTTGACATAGTATATTCTAAATGACATAATATAATCTAAGTAACATAGTATATTCTAAATGATATGGTATAACCTAAGTGACATGGTATACTCTAAATGACATAATATAATCTAAGTAACATAGTATATTCTAAATGACATAGCAATATAATTAATAACATGAAATGATATGATATGAAATAAAAAATAATATTATCATGAAATATGCATGAAAATGAAAAAACAATGCATGAACATAATAAATCCTAAATATTGTGACAAAAATAAATGGCTAAGCAAAAAGCATAGGATAACATAGAATATTCACAACCATATAACAAACAATATAACACCATAAAATATAAATCAAGATAATAAATTATCATATAAAAATTCATAGCACAAATCATATATTATAATATGCATGAACATGAAAAATGCAATGCATTAAAGTGTATTTTTTCCTTTAAATAAGGATATCCGTATATCTAAAAAGATATCCGAATACCTTAGGAAAAGACATTAAATTAAATTTTCTAGAATAAAAAATACTTTGTGATTGGTTTGAAAACAATTTTGAAAATTTTGGATGAAAATGGCACGAGGCCGAAATTTCCTTTAAAAGGACTCTATTTTCCTAACTTTGAAAACCCGGACTTGACCACCCTTGACCCGATCTTTATAAAATCATTTTTTAGGATTAAAAATGATTTAGAAATCAACCTAGGACAGTAGCTAAGGTTCAAAATGAGCTCTCTCTTAATGCCTTAGCCAAACAGAAAATTATTCTTCCCTTGAAATCAAATCTGACTGTACTTCCAGTTTTAAAACATGATTTTTAACCTATTTTTATAATTTCAAAAAAAATCTGAAAGAATTATGGAAGACTTAGAACATGTCAAACTATATGGGAAAGAATTGACTTAATTTTTATACAAAGGACAACCTACAAGAAAAATACGAAATTCAGAACACTGGGTGAAAAACTGTTTAGCCAAAAAACATTTTTAAGCCTTTGATAAAATCACTCAAAAATCAGACTAAAAATATTTGAGACTCCTCTAAGGACCTACAAACAGTAGAAAAATTTTCTAAAAATTTGGACAAGGATTTCTAAATGAAAAAAAATCACAAAGCTAGAAAACCCAACTTGACAATTTCTTAATTTTCCACAAGCATGCTCACGTGAGCTTGGCTTTGAGCCATTGATTGGCTAAGTCAAAAATAAAGTGGTATGATATGAAATGCATGAACAAACAGCAACTTAAATGCATGAAATGCATGTCCTAATGCCTAAATGACATAGAGAATGCATGGCAATACAAAATGACCTAAGACCTAATATGAAATTGTGCATGGCAATAAATGCAAACCTAGACATAATATACATGAAAATGCATGGCAATACAAAAATGACCTAGGCCTAATATGACATATAAACATGCATGGAAATACAAATATGACCTAAGACTTAATATGCATGAAATTGTGCATGGCATACAAAGATGTCCTAGACCTAATATGTCATGAAAATGCATGGTAATACAAAGATGTCCTAATGCCTAATATGACATATAAATATGCATGGATAACATATGAACAATAATGACCAAATGAATATAATGATAATGCATGAACATGGCACAACCAAAAACACAATCTCATGCATAATGATGCAAAACAATGAATGAAAGCATGATAACCAAACAAGATGAAGATGCACACACAAAACAAACATATAGCCGAATGGACCTTTCAAAAACATGTAGGATCCTAGCAAGGCAATAACACAAACACATGGCATAGTAAATATGCAAAACATAAATGGAAACATGTTAAACAAATAACCATGATGAAAATGCAAAGACCTAGCTAGACAAATAAACAAACACATGGTATGGCATTAAAACAAACACATGAACAACTTAACATAGTGAAAACAGAAAATCAAACATAGCAAACAAAGCAAACTAACATATCACAACCAACATGGGAAATAAATCAACACATGCACAAAAAAAGGGGGTTTCAGCCATCACTTAAAAAATGTAGTAAAAGATCATTTTAATATTTTTTTTTTGATGAAAACAAAAGGCAAGAACCTTTTGGAACTTGTTTTGAAAAACAATTTTATTTCATGAAAGAAAATAAAATAACAAAATCATATGAACAAAGCATGGAGGAGAGCATGAAAGAAAATAGCTACCTTGCTTTAGCTTTCCAAATCAAAGAGTACTAAGAAAATCCATTTTTTTTCTTTCTTTTTTCTCAAGAATAGCTACTGCCCTCTCTATGATCAGCCAAGAACCCCCAAACAAAATGAAAACCCCTCCCTCTAATAGTGGTAGCCGAATGGTCAAAAAGGGGTAAGGATGTTGTCATTTTTTCCCTAGCCAATTTGATCTAAAGGCCACTAACCAAAGATGCTAAAAATATGAATTTATCACCCTTAGATTAAGTGATCAGCCCCTAAAAAATACAGCTGGTCTAAAATATGTAACCAGAATGTTTACATCCTTCCTCTTCATTCATTCACCATGTGGCAAAATCACAAAGGCTTGATTAAAAAAAATAACCACTTTCCTATCCACTTTTGGCCTTTGGATGAAAGAACTCAGCAAAATTCATTCTCCTTATGGGCTGGCCGAATTACACTTCAAATTCCAACCCTCTCCCTATTTTTTAAATTGCAAAAAAAAAAAAAAAAACAATCTTTGGTTTCTTCAGTAAATTTGCACTTTAGGCTCCCAAACTTGATTAAATTGAAAACGGACTTCGAATTTGGTTTTTATTTTTCCAATACTTTCTAAATAATATAAAATTGAGTTCTGGAAGTTTTAATAATTTTCTGAGCTCGTTTGCTATTTTTCCTAGATTTTTCTTCCAAAATTGCCCTTAGAGCACCCAAACTTTTTCCATTTTTCAAACGAGCCCCAATTTTGGATTTTTCTTTGCCAATCTCTTCCAAATAATTTAAAATTAAGATCTGGAAGTTTTCATAATTTTTCGAGCTCATTTTCTATTTTTCCCGGATTTATCTTCTTGAATTTCGACTTAATGGGCCCGAAATTTGTCACTTCTCAAATGAGCTCCGATGTTAGATTTTTCTTTGCCAATATCTTCCAAATAATTTTAAATTGAGATCTAGAAGTTTTCATAATTTTCTGAGCTCATTTGCTATTTTTTTGGGGATTTATCTTCTGGAATTTCAACTTAGTGGGCCCGAAATTTTCCATTTTCCAAACGAGCTCCTTTTCTGGATTTTTCTTTGCCAATCTCTTCCAAATAATTTAAAATTGATATCTGAAAGTTCTGATAATTTTCTGAGCTCATATGCTATTTTTTCGGGATTTATCTTCTCGAATTTCAACTTAGTGGGCCCAAAATTTATCATTTTGCAAACGAGCTCCTATTATGGATTTTTCTTTACCAGTCTCTTCCAAATGACATAATATTGAGATCTAGAAGTTTTGATAATTTTCCGAGCTCATTTGCTATTTTTCTCAAATTTTCTAAATTTGCCCTTTTACCTCAAGAGCCCTAGTTTTACTCAAAACAAGTCCGATTTCCATTTTCTTGTTCCAGGCCTTTGTTATATATTGAATTTGGGTTGGTCCAAAAAGGCCCAATTTTTACGATCAAATTCCCCTCCGTTTTGATTTTTTCCTTTTTTCAATTTCGGGAATTTCCTCGTTTCTTCGTTTTTCCTCCAACCGGCTCCTTTCTTAGAATTAATTCGAACTGAGCCTTGGGCTATCTTTGTTTACCCACTCTTCATCAATTAGGGGCTTTAATTTTACCGAATTGGGCCATTTTTGCAGTTTTCTCCAATTTCGCCAAAATCCATCAAAAACCCTAATTTTCGGTTTTCTTCCAAATTGACTCTTCCTTTGGTTTTGCTTCAAATGTTCTTTCCAATACCCATAGTCATTGATTATATTTCCTTTGGTAACTCCAATTTCAACCAATTTGATCGTTTAAGCATTTTTCTCCAAATTTATCGAATTAGGGTTTCGTTTCCATTGAATCTCCATAACTTATCTTTCAGACTTCATATCTCTCGTTGTAGACCTCGGATTATAAAATTTTTTCACCATTGTTCAATTAAACTTTGAATCTTGATTTTAAATGAGGGTTGACTTTTTTAGTAGTTGACTTTTCAAGGTTGACTTTTTTGAGGTTGACTTTTTTTTTTTTTTCAGATTGATTTTTCATGCTTGGCCTCTTAAACTAAGTCTCGGAGTATCACTTACAGGATGAGAAAATACTTTCTGCATTCTAAAGCATAATTTGGAAGAAAAATTACCTGATTTAGGGGTCCGAAAAAAATTAGGTGTCTACAACTGCCCCTCTTCGGCTATTGCCGAGAATCAGGAATCAGGCAAAGATAAATAAACACTAATTTTGTTCGGTTAGTGAAATCACATATGAAGAAAAGGAAAAGGGGTTTTCATTTTTTCCAATTTTTTCTTCTTTTCTTTTTTCTCTTCTTTTATTTTTCATTTTTTTCTTTTATGATTAAAAAGCTGTAAACAGAAGATTTTGTCCTTAAATTGAGTTCCCTAACTAATCAAGGCTCAATCAATCTTAAGGAAACGAGTTCGATTTACAAGCAAAGAAAATGGAAAATTTTGTCCTTAAATTGAGTTCCTTGACTAATCAAGGCTCGACCCGTCTTAAGGAAACGAGTTCGATTTGTAGGAGAAGAAAATAGAAAATTTTGTCTTTAAATTGAGTTCACTGACTAATCAAGGCTTGACCCGTCTTAAGGAAACGAGTTTGATTTGCAAAAGAAGAAAATACTAGGACTCGACTCATTTGAGAAGCAGAACGAGTTCGATTTGCAAGAGAAGAAAATACCAGAGCTCAACTCATTCGAGAAGCAGAACGAGTTTGATTTGCAAAGTGATGACTTAGGCAGAACCAATCTAAAATGCCAACTTCAATGGGCTTACTTCCTTTTGTGCCAGCTATATTAGGCTTGATCACATCTAACATGCCAACTTCACTGAGCTTAAACCATAACTGCCAGCTTACATTGGGCTTAATCATATCTAACGTGCTAACTTCACTGGGCTTACTTCCTTAATCGCTAGCTTACATTGGGCTTAATCACATCTAACGTGCCAACTTCACTGGGCTTAAATCATAATTGCCAACTATATTGGGCTTAAACACATCTAACGTGCCAACTTTACTGGGCTTACTTCCATATCTGCCAGCTTACATTGGGCTTAATCACATCTAATGTGCCAACTTCACTGGGCTTAAATCATAACTGCCAGCTATATTGAGCTTAATCACATCTAACGTGCCAACTTTATTGGGCTTAAACCATAACTGCCAGCTTTATTGGGCTCAACCAAATTTAAAATGCCAACTTTACTGGGCTTAACCATTTTTGTGCCAGCTTACATTGGGCTTAATCATATCTAACGTGCCAACTTTACTAGGCTTAAAGCATAACTGCCAACTTTATTGGGCTCAACCAAATTTAAAATGCCAACTTTACTAGGCTTAACCATTTTTGTGCCAGCTTACATTGGGCTTAACCAAATTTAAAATGCCAACTTTACTGGGCTTAACCATTTTTGTGCCAGCTTATATTGGGCTTAACCAAATTTAAAATGCCAACTTTACTGGGCTTAACCATTTTTGTGCCAGCTTATATTGGGCTTATCCAAATTTTAAAATGCCAACTTTACTAGGCTTAACCATTTTTGTGCCAGCTCTATTGGGCTTAACCAAATTTAAAATGCCAACTTTACTGGGCTTAAATCACTTTTATGCCAGCTTACACTGGGCTTATCCAAATTTTAAAATGCCAACTTTATTGGGCTTAACCATTTTTGTGCTAGCTCTATTGGGCTTAACCAAATTTAAAATGCCAACTTTACTGGGCTTAAATCACTTTTATGCCAGCTTACGTTGGGCTTATCCAAATTTTAAAATGTCAACTTTACTGGGCATAACCATTTTTATGCCAGCTTACATTAGGCTTATCCAAATTTTAAAATGCCAACTTTATTGGGCTTTACCATTTTTGTGCCAGCTCTATTGGGTGCCAACTTTATTGGCTTAAATCACTTTTATGCCAGCTTACATTGGGCTTATCCAAATTTTAAAATTCCAACTTTACTGGGCTTAACCATTTTGTTCCAGCTCTATTGGGCTTAACTAAATCTTTCTTTTAAGAAACTTCTTTTTCGAGGCTCCACATCTTTAAAAATATCTCATTTAAAATCATTTTCATTTTTCGAAAATTTTTAGCATCTTTGGATTTTTCAACATTTTCTTGATTTCATCGTCCCAAAATATCTCAATACTCACATATTTTCTTTTCAGACAAACTTTTGTTTTTCTTCTTTTCTTCATTAGATTTTTTCCTCTAAATCTAAAGAAAACCCTTCCCCTTTTAGGAAACCTATCTTCTTTTCCTTTGTGTCTTTTCAATGCTTGGCGAATGTAATAATCAAATGTATGGATGTAAAAACCAATGTAACTTGCGAAGATGCAGATGCAATGTTCATTACATGATGCATGAATGCTCATGACACCATTTCAAATTAAGAGAATGTTAAGAGGGGTGATCATCTCCCTTTTTCCTCGTGTCCTGGCGAGGTTTCCTATTGGAGGGAGTGATTCCTGCCCCTTGTCTATATTTTCCAATTCATCTTGTTGGAAGAAGTCGCATGGTTTCTTATTCCCAATTTGTCCTTGCCCCAACAAATTCTTTCTTTTCAATTATCTGGTCAAAACCAAAACACAGAGTCAAACTTTATTCAAACTCAAAATTTCATGCCTTTGAACAAAATGAACTTTTTGCTAGAGCATCTCCACATCTCAATTTTAGTTTGTTCTTCCTAAGTTATGTCAATTTTATTTCTTCCAAAACATGTGAAATTGAAGTCTTTCAGCAATTGGTGTTCACCATTAGAGACATTTCTAAGCAAGACGGGAAATCAGCCTCACTTTTTTAGGTGATTTGAACGGTTTAATGCAACAAGGTAAATGGGTTGATGCAAATAAGGTATGGATTTGTTTAGGGAAGCTTTTCATCTTGACAAAGAGGAGAAGGTGAATATCCTTTTGTCTCGGCTCATGAGTAAGTTATCTCAAAACATTAATTCCTTAAAAATAAATGTTTTTTTTGGAAAAAGTTTTAATTAAATCTCATCAATCCTCCAATCTCTAAATATGGCATTTTAATAAGTGTTAACCTTAGCCATGATAGGTTCAATGTTGGAAGGAAAAAGGTTTAACTTTCAAAATCAATTCCAAAGAAAAAGCTATCTTTTTGGTATGTCTAGGAGTTCCTTGATGCTCCTTGTATTCCTCCAACTGATGGCTTCAGCAATATCAATGTGTGGCATTAGAATTTCTTCTTATTCCGCTCTAAACTACCCGTTTTTGGGTTTTCACCCTAGAGTTTCATTGTTTCTCTTTTTTTATTGTTCCACCATGCATCTGAGAATCTAAATTCTTCCACAATGAAAAGATAATTCGATAAGATGGGATAAAATTTAAGGAAAACTTTTTAAGTCAAATATCCACACTTGATCAAAATGGACTTTTAAAGCACGTAACGTAGGCCAAGGTTTGGGGTTCAGAAAGAAAGGATAAGTAGGATCAAAATATGTGTTTAAGGGTAATCAGATCAAGGATCATTTCCTAATAAGGATTCCCTTTGAAACATTTGTCCCTTCTGGACTTCTCTTTCCTTCTTTTGAGTTTTGCTTCTTTTCTTCTTTGTTCTTGGCTTTCAATTTGCCATCATAGAGAGGGCAGTAGCTATTCTTGAGAAAATAAGAAAGGGGAAAAAGAAAAGAGAAAGGAAAAAGAATGGATTTTCTTAGTACTCTTTGATTTGGAAAGCTAAAGCAAGGTAGCTATTTTCTTTCATGCTCTCCTACATGCTTTGTTCATATGATTTTGTTATTTTATTTTCTTTCATGAAATAAAATTGTTTTTCAAAACAAGTTCCAAAAGGTTCCTACCTTTTGTTTTCATCAAAAAAATATTAAAATGATCTTTTACTACAATTTTTAAGTGATGGTCGAAACCCCCTTTTTTGTGCATGTGTTGTGTTTGATTTATTTCCCATGTTAGTTGTGATATGTTAGCTTGTTTTGATGTTCTAACTTTTTTAAATAATCAAGATATAGAGCTTGTTTTTAACCTTCTTTACTTACTTGTTCTTATTTTGTTGATTTTATCATTTATTTTCATGTCTACTTACTTTGTTTGCAATGTTTGATTTTCTGTTTTCACGATATTAAGTTATTCATGTGTTTGTGTTAATGCCATATCATGTGTTTGTTTATTTGTCTAGCTAGGTTTTTGCATTTTCATCATGGTTATTTGTTTAACATGTTTCCATTTATGTTTTGCATATTTACTATGCCATGTGTTTGTGTTATTGCCTTGCTAGGATCCTACATATTTTTGAAAGGTCCATTCTGCTACTCTGTGTTTGCTTTGTGTGTGCATTTTCATCTTTTTTGGTTATCATGCTTTCATTCATTGCTTTGCATCATTATGCCATGAGATTCTGTTTTTGGTTGTGCCATGTTCATGCATTATCATTATGTTCATTTGGTCATTATTGTTCATATGTTATCCATGCATATTTATATGTCATATTAGGCATTAGGACATCTTTGTATGACCATGCATTTTCATGACATATTAGGTCTAGGTCATCTTTGTATGCCATGCACAATTTCATGCCTATTAGGTCTTAGGTCATATTTGTATTTCCATGCATGTTTATATGTCATATTAGGCCTAGGTCAATTTTGTATTGCCATGCATTTTCATGCATATTAGGTCTAGGTTTGCATTTATTGCCATGCACAATTTCATATTAGGTCTTAGGTCATTTTGTATTGCCTTGCATTCTCTATGTCATTTAGGCATTAGGACATGCATTTCATGCATTTAACTTGCTTTTTGTTCATGAATTTCATATCATACCACTTGATTTTTGACTTAAGCCAATCAATGGCTCAAAACCAAGCTCACATGAGCATGCTTGTGGAAAATTAAGAAATTGTCAAGTTAGGTTTTCTATCTTTGTGATTTTTTTTTTCATTATGCAATCCTTGTCTAAATTTTTATAAAATTTTTATATTGTTTTTAGGTCCTTAGAGGAGTCTCAAATATTTTTATTCTAATTTTTGAGTGATTTTATCAAAGACTTAAAAATGTTTTTTGGCTAAACAGTTTTTCACCCATGTTCTGAATTTCGTGATTTTTTTGGTAGGTTATCCTTAGTCTAAAAATTAAGCCAATTTTTTCCCATATAGTTCGACATGTTTTGAGTCTCCATAATTGTTTCAGATTCTATTGAAATTTTAAAAATAGGTTAAAAAATCACGTTTTAAAACTGGACAGTAAAGTCAGATTTGATTTCAAGGGAAGAATAATTTTTAGTTTTGGCTAAGGCATTAGAGAGGGCTGATTTAGAACCTTAGCTACTGTCCTAGGTTGATTTCTAAGTCATTTTTAATCCTAAAAAATGATTTTATAAAGCTCGGGTCAAGGGTGGTCAAGTCTGGGTTTTCAAAGTTTGGAAAATAGGCCCTTTTTAAAGGGAATTTCGGCCTAGTGCCATTTTCATCCAAAATTTTCAAAATTGTTTTCAAACCAATCACAAAGTATTTTTTATTTTAAAAAATTAATTTGATGTCTTTTCCTAAGGTAGTCGGATATCTTTTTAGATATACGGATATCCTTATTTAAAGGAAAAAATACACTTTCATGCATTGCATTTTCCATGTTCATGCATATTATAATATATGATTTGTGCTATGAATTTTTATATGATAATGTTATTGTCTTGATTTATATTTTATGGTGTTATATTGTTTGTTATATGGTTGTGAATATTCTATGTTATCCTATGTTTTTTGCTTAGCCATTTATTTTTGTCACAACATTTAGGATTTATTATGTTCATGCATTGTTTTTTTATTTTCATGCATATTTCATGATAATATTATTTTTTATTTCATATCATTTCATGTTATTAATTATATTTCTATGTCATTTAGAATATACTATGTTACTTAGATTATATATGTCATTTAGAATAGGGGTGTAAATGAGACACCTGTGCTCGCAAGCTACTCGAGTTCGGCTCGAAAAAAACTCGAATTCGATTCGATCATTATCGAGCCGAGCTCGAGCTCGAGCAGCTCGAGCTATCGAGCGAGCCGAGTTCGAGTATCTCAATACTCGATTCGAGCGGCTCGCGAGCCTAATCGAGCTTTTCTATTTAATGATATTTATTTTTAATATTTTAATATTATTTTATTATTTTATCCTATATATATATACTTAAACCCAACCCTAATTTTTCTCCTCATTTTTCTCTAAGCCGCGCCTCTCATCTTCTCTCCCTCACAAGTCACAAATTTTTCTACTCTTTGCTTCTCATCTTCGCATCTTCAATACCATCCGTGCATCATTGCTGGCAATCTTGATAATTATAGGCCTTCGCTGAAACTTTACTCTTGCATTGCAGTTACTCCATAACAAAATTTGTTGTTAGTTGCAGATTTTCTGTTCATTTACATACCCTAAACCAGAAAAAATTTCTCTAGCATTTAATTTTGCTGCCTAGAAGCAGATAAGTGAAAGAGTCGGTTGTTTTTTAATTCCCTCTGCAGTGCAAAGTTGATTTCTACTTCAATTTTCTTTGAACTAAAAAAAAAAACCCTTTTCACCAACTTTTCTGTGTCTATATTCTTACTCTATAGTATGATTTGATGTTTTTTAATTGATTTTCAATTTTATTGTTTCTCTTTTTCTCATTTTTCCTGTTTCTTAGTTGTTTGGTTCTGTAATGGATTGTTTAGGAAGATCATTCACATAACTTGCAAGTGCCGGTTTGGGTTCAAGAGGGATGAAATCAATAGTTGTAAAAAAATTGTATATGAATTCGAGCTCGAATTCGAGGTTGAACTCGAGCTCGAGTATGTAAGTTGAGTAAACGAGCTTAATCGAACCGAGCTCGAATAGTTCGATTTTATCTCGAGCTCGAGCTCGAGCTTAAAAAATAATATTCGGTCGAGCTCGAGCCGAGTTTCGAGCAGCGAGTTTCGAGTCGAGCTCGAGCTCGAGCTTCTTACTATTCGAGCTCGGCTCGACTCGATTACAGCCCTAATTTAGAATATACCATGTCACTTAGGTTATATCATATCATTTAGAATATACTATGTTACTTAGATTATATTATGTCATTTAGAATATTCTATGTCACTTAGATTATATCATGTCATTTAGGTTATATTATATCATTCAGATTTTATTATGTCATCTTATATTATGTCATATATGTTCATATTCATATTTTTTTGAAAAATGTTTTGAAAAGATAATGGTTTTAAATAAAATAAAGTTATTCCCGAGTTAAAAAAAATTCATGTGTTCTCTTTCGGGTTGCCAGGGAGGATATCATCAATTATCATTAATAACGGAATATTTTTCCAAAATGAGAATGATTCAAAAAATTTTCTAAATAAATAAAAATTTCTATATTTTTCCGCGCTTGTCGGGGAATATAGGAAAATTTTGAATTAATAAATTCCGAATCATTTTCAATAAAAAATTAGAATTATTTTTCTTTAAATTAGGAATTATTTTTTAAATGCCCAATCTAAAACCGAATTTTCACCAAGACTTGAGATGACACACGATTAATAAGGTACCGTTTTATACGGTGTTGTGGGGGTGCTAATCCCTCCCCGCACGTAACAAAGTCCAGAACCCGTTTCTTTGATTTCCCTGGTTTAAAAACGCAGACTTCAAATTGGTTTTAAAAATATTTTAATTAATTTTAAAATGTTTTACAAAACCGTTTTAATAGATGGCCAATCACACCTAGCCAAAAAAGATTGGTGGCGACTGCATGTCTTTTTTCGAGGTTGTTTTCAAACCCTCATTTTATTTTGAGAAGAATTAAGTCATCTTTTCTTTTGTTTCCCCCAATGTCATGCTTAACGAGTAAAAGTCTCGCGATGAGAGTTGTTTTTTTTTAAGTTGTGACAGCTTGGCAACTCCACTAGGGATATTTAGAGAGTCAGACCTAGAATTAGTCGTGTATTGTCAAAAGTCTCGGTTTGTCGATTTTTAGTTCGTATTTAATTTTAATTCCCACGTTTTTTTTTTAAAAAAAAGAGAATTTTGAAAATAATAAAATGTTTTTAAATATGTTCATATTCATTCTCATGCATTTTATTATTGTTTTCTAGTTTTTTTAATGTTGTATATTACTATTGCATTCTTGTTGGTTAATGCGTTACACTATTCTTGATCTTTGTTTTAATAAACTGTTGGGGCATTTAGAATAAGGGGTGTAGAACAGGTGGTGAAAGGTTTGTTATTTCTCCTCACACATTGCACTTGCATTTACATAACATGAGCTCTATACCCGAGTTTCGTCCCTTTAAGTGGAAGTAAAATACCTACACTTCGTGTGGCAATAGCCTCCGCATAAGCTAGCGAAACACTTTCGAAGTATCAGATTACCTACGCTTTGTGTGGCAATAGCCTCCGCATAAGCCGGTGAAATAAACTCTAACGAATTGAACCCGTTTTTATCGGGGTGCCTTACTAGCCTTCACCGACGACAGTGAGGAACAATTCGGGGCCTTTAGAACCGATTCACCCTCATATAGTGAACCTAGGCGAAGCCATACCTGATTTTCGTTAGATGCACCGAAGCTAGGAACACATGGAGGAATGTTTATGATCTTTTGCTATTTATTTCTACATTCTGAATAAGCATTATAGGTCAGGCAATGATGAACGTACATCGCCTGTAATAAGCTTAATACCCCACCCCAAAAGGCACCATGATGCCTAAACAAGTTGATATTATTGGGGGCATTCATTAATTTTCTTATTTTGCATTGATTATTCCACTCTTTTAGTGCTTTACTATTTTTTTCTATGTAATAATGCTGGAAAGTAGTATCTTTGGGTTGTTTTAAAAATAAAAAAATAAAAAATATAGGAATTTGAAAAAAGAGAAAACATGATAGAAAAATATTTTCTCTTTGAAAAGTGAAAAAATGAGAATAAAAATGAGGAGAAAATGATGAAAAAGTTTTTTTGTAGTGGAGTAGTGAGGTAAAAATAAAATCTCCTTTTAGTTTTAGACTTTTGAGAAAATGGGAAAATAAAAAATGTCAAAAAAATAGTTGTCAAGAAAATTCAAGAAAAAGAAAAAAAGAAAAATAAATAAAAAGTGATGTTAGGATCTTCTTTTCCTTGATCTTTTCATTTGCATTTTTACATGACATGCAAGTAGTTGTAAATATGAAAATTCATCCCCTCAAACATCTTCGCATCTTGTACATTTCATGCATCAATCATCATCACATTCATGCATATGTGATTAGAGCATGTCCATTTATTTGTATTCTTGATCTCATGATAATAATGTCAATTTCATTTGCATTTAAAGGGGTTCGAGATATGAGGAATGAATCGGAGGAACAATTAGGTGCTTTAGAACGCAATCAAGAGGAATTTGGACATGAAATCCGGGAGGTGAAAGAACAGCTTGTCAAATTGATAAAAATGGTTGAGGATATGGGTAAGAGTAAGAGGGAATTTTCTCAGGGCTCTTCATCACTTTTGGATCAACCAAAACCATCAGGTCCAGAATATACAACCCTTGCTGGATCCTGCGCTTATCAATGCCACAAAGGTTACAACCCTGATGAAATTGAGGACAAAATCGTAAAAATGATTAAACCAAAGAGCCTGATACCAAAGACAGAAACCTCGGATCTTGTACCATACCTGCAAACTGCTCTAAGTCTAAACCAGTATCCCCACCTTACTATGGCCCAATTGTCCATTGGGATGACCAATACGGGATCTCTGGGTCCCACTCCATCACCACCAATTGACAGTTCGTATTTCTTCCCTCATCAATCACCTTATCAAGCATCTGAGATAGGAACCTTAAACTATGCACAACCTCCAAGGGTCCCGTGTCCAAATCCATACCCTAGCCTTGCTATTCCGCCATCTCCCCATGTAAACACTCCGGTTCGAGCCTTAGTGCCATCATCAAAGAACCCAACTCCTAGGCCGTGTGTGACTGAGAAACAACCCAAGAACAGGATCCAAAGGCATTTTGATCCCATTCCAATCAGCTATCAAGAGCTTTTCCCAATGTTGGTATGAAATCACTTGGTTGCCTATGTGCATTTGAAACCCCTATCACCACCATATCCCAAGTGGTATAACCTGAATGCAAGATGTGATTATCATTGTGGAACTGTTGGGCATAGAATTGAGCACTGCTTTGCACTCAGGAACAAAGTACAATCCCTTATAGATGCCAAGTGGTTGGATCCAACGACACTGATTGATAGAGGACTAGGAAAGGGTAATTAGGACTGGGAGATTTACGGCAATGATGTAGAAGGACTTCGGTCTGATATGATGCAGTAGAATTTCGCTTTTTCAGTAGCCAGCTCTTATAGCCTTAGGATGCTAGGAAAAATAAAGTGCTTGTAAAGACAGTTCTAATCGCTGCTCAGATTTTGTAAACATGGTTTATACCTTGTGAACATTGATACGGGAATGAATTGGTTATGCTTCAAATTTATAAGATGTTGATGATTAAGTTCCTCCGATTCTTATTTCCTCCATGATATCTTCCCTTTTGTATCTTGGCATCCAATCAATTATTTGTCATACCATACATTTCATTCATACATGCATCTTGGTGGCATCAAGTTACATTCATGACATACATAGTCAGCATGATTTCTTTGTATATGTTCATAAAATAATTTGTCTGTTATTTACATGCATCATATTGATATCGTGTTGCATTCATAGGGTCATTCATTGGAAAATGCATCTGGAACATACATGGTCATTCATTGCATATATCCATGCGTTGATTTGTTTTTTTTTGCTTGCCTCATGTTAGCATCATGATTGCATTTATTACATACATGGTCAACATGTTTTCACTGTATATATCCATACATCACATTGTTTATGCTTCACGTGCATCAAATGACATTCATGGCTCATTCATCATGACACGCACTTGGGGGAATAAAACGAAAATTGGCTTGGCTTTAAAAGTCTTTGAAAGAATTTCCATTTCAAATCAGAAGTATAAGAAGTACTGAGTACCTTTTAAAATACAAGTTAGAGTTATGGAAAATGAACAAGTTGCCTAAATGGAAAGATTGGAAAGGGCACAAGAAGAATCGTGAGAACAATTGGCAAAATTTGAAGCAGAATCTAGAGATCAGAGGACTAAATTGATGGAGCTGGTATCCTCCGTAATGAAGGGAAAAGGATACACTAAAAACTTGACTGTCAAAGAAGATTTAGAGGCACAAAAGGGTCAGATTGAGGTCATGATGTTCGATGGCCAGAATACAGTTAATCCTAGCAACATCCTGAACTTAGATAATCCAGCTGAATAGGAAAAGTTGAAAATGGTTGAATCAAATGGGGCTGAGTCGACAAATTCCCAAAGAAAGTATCAGCTGTTGGAGGAAAGGATTCGAGCTGTTAAAGGTGGAGATGAAGTAAGTGTAGGAGAGTTTCTTTTGATCCCTGATCTGGTCATCCCGCCAAAATTCAAGGTTTCGGAATTCGAAAAGTATGATAGACTTAAAAACCCCAAAACAAACTTGTCTGCATATTGTAATAGGATGGTGGGGCATGCGCATGATGAGAAATTGCTTATCCATGTTTTTCAATATAGCCTGACAGGAGGAGCATCTAATTGGTATTATCAGTTGAAAAAAGGCCAAGTGCATACATAGAGAGACTTAGCCCGCGCATTCCGGAAATAATACAAGCACATGCTGGAAATGGCTCTAGATCGATCGACACTCCTGAACATGAAAAAGAAGTCCAATGAGAACTACAAAGAATATGTTCATAGATGGAAAGATGTAGCCTTGCAAGTCCAACCACCTCTTACTGATAGAGAAATAAATGCTTTGTTTGTGGATACCTTCCCACATCCATATTATGACAAGTTGATCGACAATGTCTTTTCAGAATTTGCAGATATATTGTTTGCAGTGGGTAGGATTGAGGATGGGATAAAAAAGTTGTGAGTACTAATGCCGGAATGTTTTTCAAAAAAAAAATGATGCTACCAAGGGGCACGTTCAAGTCGTAAATGTTGAAGGCAGAAACAAAAGAGGGTTCAGTGCAATGCAAGATGATCCTTTTGGTGGTTATTTACATCCTCGATCCTATGTCGACCATTGGATTCAGCATTGTCATCATCATGCTCCAGGGCCTTTCACATCACCTTAGGGTTTCGTCATGCCAAATGATCCGGAGTTTAGTTCAGTCTATTCTTAGAGCAGTAAGAGAAAGAAGGCAAAGGTGTACCATTCAATTTCGATGACCCACACAGGAACTTTTTTCATTGCTTATCCAAAGCCAAATGATCTCCGTTGCACTTGCAAAGCCCAAGAAGTCTCCTTACCCGAAATGGTATGATCTTAATGCCACATGCGAGTATCATGGCGGGGTTAAAGGGCATTCCACGGAGAACTGCACTGCATTCAAAAACAAAGTTCAGGTTGTAATTGATGTAAACCCGACAAAGTTCAAAGAGCTCATGGACACTTATCAAGGACGACGGGGCTAAGGATCATTTGTTTTCAGGGTAGCATGCTAATTAGCGGCAATCCTTAACTTTGTTTTAAGTTTTGTACTTACCTTCAATTTTATTTGAAATGAATGAACTTTAAATTCCAAGCATCATACATCATATCTCATTTGAAGTTTTGAATATTCTTCTTAAGCCTTGTTTATATGATTTGTGAAAAAAAAAAACAAAAAGGTTGAAAATAAAAGTCCATACGGATAATTTTTCATTTTGAAAAGGATACTCCTTGGAATAGTGAAATGAGTTCCGAAAGAATGGGTGATCATCATGAGGGATGGATTCCTAGGAAACACTTTGTCTCTACACATACATAAATCAAAGACCAGTTGAATAACTACCACTCAAAAGTCACAAAGAATAACCTTTATTGAGGCCATGAGTAATGAAAATTTGGAAAATTCTTTCGTGGATTTCTTGAAAGTCAAGCAAACATGACAATCATCCAAAAGATCTAGATTAGGTAGCTTGATATGTGTTAAAGTTATGCCATGTTACAAATCATAGCAAAAAACTCAAAGATTCAAAAACTTCGAATCCCTTTGAAAGAATTCAAATGCCAAGTCTCTAAGCCTTTTCCCAGACCCTGATTTATGAGCATGAACCAAAGGATGAATCAAAACAACTTTTTTTTTCTCTCGCCATGTGTTGGAAAAACTTTGAAGAAATTGAAACCAAAACAAGTTCATTTAGTGAGAGGCTCAAAGATAAAATCTGAGATGTTCCTTCACAGCAGAATTCTTGCAAACCAGTAGACTTCCATTTCAATGGCATGTCAAAATAAGACATCATTTGTGGCTGAAAATGAATCGTGCATGAATTTTTTTGGGGCATACAACAAAAAGAAAAAATATTGTGACATCATGAATGTGAGAATTCAAATGATTCCAAATGCAAAATGAAATTTTGATTATCTATTCCCCCTGTGGATTGCTTTTCAAGGAGAATATTCATACTTGATATGAGAAATGGCCATCTTTCATGTTTCTTTCACAAAGAGAAATTATCCATAGTCACCCCTATTGAGCTTAGATAATTCTTTTTCTTTGAACCTTGATCAAGGATCACTCTCCACACTGGGGGGTAAATACGAGGAAGGATTTTCTCAAAAATCATGGTAAAATAAGTCCCGACTGGGAGACAGAAACAAAGCAAATTGAGCTCTTAAACAAGTACGGGCTCATTCTTTCAAAATAATGAAAACCCCTCCCTCTAATAGTGGTAGCCGAATGGTCACAAAGGGGTAAGGATGTTGTCATTTTTTTCCTAGCTAATTTAATCTAAATGCCACTAATCAAAGATGCTAAAAATGTGAATTTACCACCCTTAGGTTAAGTGATCAGCCCCTAAGAAATACAACTAGTCTAAAATATTGACATCCTTCCTCTTAATTCATTTCACCATGTGGCAAAATCACAAAGGCTTGATCAAAAAAAATAACCACCTTCCTATCCACTTTTGGCCTTTGGATGAAAGAACTCAGCAAAATTTATTCTCCTTAGGGGCTGGCCAAATGACCCTTCAAATTCCAGCCCTCTCCCTATTTTTTAAATTGCAAAAAGAAAAAAACCTTCTTCGATTTCTTCGTTAAAATTGCACTTTAGGCCCCCAAACTTGATTAAATTGAAAACGGACTCCAAATCCGGTTTTTCTTTTTCCAATACTTCCTAAATAATATAAAATTGAGTTTTGGATGTTTTTATAATTTTTCGAGCCCGTTTGCTATTTTTCTTGGATTTTTCTTCCAAAATTGCCGTTAGTGCACTCGAACTTTTGCCATTTTTCAAACGTGTCCCGATTCTGGATTTTCCTTTGCCAATCTCTTCCAAATAATTTAAAATTGAGATCTGGAAGTTTTTATAATTTTTCGAGTTTTCTATTTTTCCCGGATTTATCTTCTTGAATTTCAACTTAGTGGGCCCCGAAATTTGCCATTTCTCAAATAAGCTCCGAATCTGGATTTTTCTTCACCAATCTCTTCCAAATAATTTAAAATTGAGATCTGAAAGTTTTCATAATTTTTCGATCTCATTTGCTATTTTTCAGGATTTATCTTCTAAAATTTCAGCTCACTGGGCCCAAAATTTTTCATTTTGCAAACGAGCTCCCTTTTTGGATTTTACTTCGCCAATCTCTTCCAAATAATTTTAAATTAAGATCTGGAAATTTCGATAATTTTTCGAGCTCATTTGTTATTTTTTCGGGATTTATCTTCTTGAATTTCAACTTAATGGGCCCAAAATTTATCATTTTGCAAACGAGCTCCGATTTTGGATTTTTCTTCGCCAATCTCTTCCAAATGACATAATATTGAGATCTGGAATTTTGGTAATTTTCCAAGCTCATTTGCTATTTTTCCCAAATTTTCCAAATTTGCCCTTTTACCTTCGAAGCCTCGTTTTTACTCAAAACAAGTCTGATTTCCAGATTTTCTTTTTCCAGGCCTTTGTTATATATTGAATTTGAGTTGGTCCAAAAAGGCCCAACTTTTATGATCAAATTCCCCTCCGTTTTGATTTTTTCTTTTTCCAATATCGAAAATTTTCTTGTTTCTCCGTTTTCCCTCCAACCGGCTCCTTTCTCGAAATTACTTCAAACTGAGCCTTGGGCTATCGTTGTATACCCACTCTTCATCAATTAGGGGCTTTAATTTTATTGAATCGGGCCATTTTTGCAATTTTCCCCAATTTCTCCAAAATCCACCAAAAACCCTAATTTTCGATTTTCTTCCAAATTGACTTTTCCTTTGGTTTTGCTTCCAAATGGTCTTTCTAATACCCGTAGTCATTGATTATATTCCCTTCGGTAACTCCAATTTCAATCAATTTGATCATTTAAGCACTTTTCCCTAAATTTATCGAATTAGGGTTTCGTTTCCATTGAATCTCCATAACCCATCTTCTGAACTCCATATCTCTCTTTGTAGACCTTGGATTATCAAAATTCTTTCACCATTGTTCAATTAAACTTTGAATCTTGATTTTAAGTGAGGGTTGACTTTTCAATAGTTGACTCTTTAGGGTTGACTTTCTTGAGGTTGACTTTTTTTCAGATTGACTTTTCATGCTTGGCCTCTTAAACTAAGTCTCGGAGTACCACTTGCAGGTGAGAAGAGACTTTCTACATTCTAAAGCATCATTTAGAAGAAAAATTACTTGATTTAGGGGTCCGGACAAAATTAGGTGTCTACAATGATGATCACCAATTCTTTCGGAACTCTTTTCACTTTTCAAAGAAGAATCCTTTTTATTCTCAAAACAAAAAATTACTCGTATGAATTTTTTATTTTTGTTGGTTTTTTTGTTCTTTTTTAATAAAAAAAATTCTAAAAACAAAGCTCAAGAAGAAACTCAAACTGCGCTTGAGGTACGATGTCGGATGCTTGTAATTTAAAGTTCATTCATTTCAATCAAAGTGAAAATATTTATAAAATTTAAAACGATGTTAAGGATTGCCCCTGACTGGCATGCTACCCTGAGAACAAATGGTTCTTAGCCTTGTCGTCCTTGATAAGCATCAACGAACTCTTTGAACTTTGTCGGGTTTGCCGGGTTTGCATCAACTACAACTTGAAATTTATTCTTGAATGCAGTGCAGTTCTCCATGGAATGCCCTTTAAGCCCATTATGATATTCGCATGTGGCATTGGGATCATACGATTTCGGGAAAGGAGATTTCCTGGGCTTTGCGGGTTCAATGGAGATCATATGACATTGGACAAACAATGGAAACAGTTCTGTGTAGGCCATCAGGAGCGAATGGTATACCTTTGCCTTTTTTCTCTTATTACCCTGGGAATAGACTGAATCAACCTCCGGGTCATTTGGCATAGTGAAAGCTTGGGGTGGTGTGAAAGATATTGAAGCATGATGTTGACCGTGCTGAGACCAATGATCAATATATGGTAAGGGATGTATATAATCACCGAAAGAATCTTCTTGCATTGCACTAAATTTTCTTTTGTCTCTGCCTTTGACAGTTATGATTTGATCGTGCTTATTGGTAAACTATCATTTTTCTCGATAGCAATTCCTGCATCTGTATTCACAATTTTCCCCTTTTTTATACCATCCTCGATCCTACCCACAAAAAACAATATGTCTGCGAACTCTGAAGAAGCATTGCCGATCAACTTGTCATAGTATAGATATGGGAGAGTATCCACAAACAGAGCATTCATTTCTCTATTGGTAAAAGGCGTTCGGACTTACGAGGCTACATCTTTCCATGTACAAGCATATTCTTTGTAGTTCTCAGTTGGCTCCTTTTTCATATTTTGGAGGGTCAATCGATCTGGAGTTGCTTCCAACATGTGCTTGTATTGTTCCAAGAATGCCCGAGCTAAGTCCCTCCATATACGCACCTGGCCTTTCTTCAACTGAGAATACCACTGGGATGCTAACCCTATTAGGCTGTCTTGAAAAAACATGGATAAGCAAACTTTCATCATGGACATGCCCCGCCATCTTACGACAATATGCGGCCAAATGTGTTTCAGGACACTTGAGTCCATCATATTTTTCAAATTTTGGAACTTTGAATTTCAATGGGATGACCAATCGGAGATCAAAAGCAACTTCTTTAAACTGAATTCGTCTTTACCTTCAATAGCTCGAATCCTTTCCTCTAATTGGGCATACTCTGGTTCTACCTCTATCTTTTGACTTTGAACTAACTGTGAATGAACCTGATCAGAAATTTGGTATTGAGCATTCTTTCCCGAATTGCCACACTCTTGAGGTTGATTGCTTTTCTGTATGAAATGTTCTCCCATAATTTCCCTCATTTTTCCAATTTCTTGAGTCATCTGCATCGTCTGCAAGGCTCGTTCAGCTCTCTCCTTCTGCACTTGTTCCATTTGATCTAGCCGGATAGCAGAATCTTTTCCCATTTCACTTTTTGGTGTTATCTTAAAGAAACAGACAACCAAAGCTATCTTTAGAGAACATACATGAACTCTATCAATATTCATTCTCATCATGGCTCTTTATTTTAGGGGATTGAGAAAAATCCTCTTTTTATTTGCCTCTAGAGATCAAAAATTATTGATGACAATATTGACTTCTCTATCATTGGCATTGATGGAGCCATTGTTATGTGCAAACGAACTTAATGTCAATGGATGGATGGATGAGATGCGTGGTATGACAAGTAATTGATCGAATAAATGCAGGGGAAGATACCACAGAGGAAATAAGGATCGGAGGAACTTAATCATCAACATCTCATAAATTCAAAGCATAATTGATTCAATTCCATGCCATTGTTCCAAAGACATGATCCATATTTACAAAACCTGGAAAGTGGTTGAAACTGTCTTTGCAATCATTTTATTTTTCCTATCCTAAGGCTACAAGAGCTGGCTACAGAAAAGATCAAAGTCCTACTACATCATAAAAGACCAAAGTCCTACTACATCATCACCATCAATCTCCCAATCATAAATGACCCTTCCAAGTCCTTGATCAATTAGTGTCGTTGGGTCGAACCACTTGGCATCTATAAGAGGTTGCACTTTGTGCTTGAAAGCCTCACAGTTTTCAATGCTATGTCTAGCAACTCCACCGTGATAGTCACATCTTGCGTTCGGGTTGTACCACTTAGGATATGGTGGGCGCAGAGGTTCTATAGGCACACAAGCAACAAGATGGCCTTGGATCAATCTAGGAAGGAGTTCTTTATAGCTGATGGGGATAGGATCAAAATGCTTCTGTTTCTTTCCCTTGGGTTGTTTCTGGCTGACATATCGACTAGGAGTTGAAGCATTTGGTTGTGGTGCAAAAGCTTGAACTGGAATATTTGGATGACAAGGTGGTCGAATGATAACAGGGTGAGGATATGGATTTGGATATTGGGTCCTTGAAGGTTGCACAAAGCTCGAGGTTCCTATCCCACGTACCTGATAGGATGATTGAAAGTTGGCAGGACGAGGGCACGGGTATGAATTTGAGCCAATTTGTGTGGTAGGGACGGACCCAAAGGCCTCTCGTTGGTTGTCTGAGAATAAGGTTGGATGTTAGCAGAACAAGGGCATTAGTTTAGATTTGGAACAGTTTGCAAGGTTCGGGTGGAGTTCGGAGATCCTTCCTTGAACTGCGAGTCTTCAAATTGACCATTCGCACAATACTGTCCACAACTTCGTCCAGGCTTAACTCCTTACGTGGATGGCGTTGACCAAAGCAAGATTCAACAGAGATCTTTCGATCTGGGCTCGATTGTTTCTCAAGGCTTGGTAGCACCGAAGGAGACGAAGACCTTTGAGAAGATTCCCCTTTAGCTTTGTAAGGATCCTCAATCATTCTCATCAACTTGGAGAGTTGCTCTTTCACATCTCGGATATCATGCCCAAATTCTTCTCGATTGCGCTCCAAAACATGAATTTGTTCCTCTAATCCATTCCCCATATTTTGGACCTCTTTGATGCAACTAATAAATAAGATTAACATTATTACCATGAGATCCAAAATACAACTGTAAGTGTACATGCTTCATATGCATGGATGTAGTGATGATTGATACATGAAACGCTAAAAAGGCGAAGATGTTTGAAATGTTATACTAAATGCAATGAAAAAGTCAAGGAAAATGAGATCCTAGTATTACTCCATATTTCTTTATTTTTTTTATTTTCTATTTTTTTTTAATTTTCTGACAACTATTCTTTTCTTTTTTCATATTTTCTAAAAAAAAATAAGACTAAAAGAAATTTTTATTATTTTTTCACAACACTTCTCTATACAAAAGAACTTTTCTCATTTTCTCATTATTTTTTATTTTTTCATCATTTTCCTTTTTTGTTTTTCTCTTTTTCATTCTTTTTATGGAATAAAAACTCCTTTTTTTTCCATATTTTCTAAAAAATAGAAAATAAAGGAAATTTTTATTATTTTTTCACAACACTGCTATACACAAAAGAATTTTTTCATTATTCTTTTCTCATTTTTTATGGAATAAAAACTATTTTTTGTTTCCTTTATTACGGGCGATGTACGTTCATCCTTACCCGCTGCACCATGCTTATTTGGAATATAAAACAAATAGAAAAAGGTTGAAAATGTTCCTCCACGTGTTCTTAACTTTGGTGTATCTAACGAAAATTCGGCATGGCTTTGCCTAGGTTCATTATATGAGGTTGAATTAGGTTCTAAAAGCCCCAAATTGCTCCTTATTATCGTCGGTGAAGGCTAGCGAGGCACGCCGATAAAAGCGGGTTCAATTTGTTAGAGTATATTTTCACTTAAGAAGGACAGAATTCGGGTATAGAGCTCATGTTATGCAAATGCAAGTGTAGTGTGTGGAAGAGGGACAAACAAACTTTTTACCACCTGCTCTACGACCCACATTCCGAATACCCCGATAATTTATTAAAACAAAATTAAACAATGTAACACATTAATTAAACAGAGAGCATTAGCAATATACAAGGTTAAATAACCAGATTCGGTGATAATATACAAGAATAACCAAAGAACAATAAATGTATGCAAATGAATATATTTAAAAATATTTTATTATTTTAAAAAAATCTTCCTTTTTTTTTAATGTGGGAATTATGATTAAATATCGATTAAAACCGATAAACCTAGACTTCGGATAACACGTGATCAATTTTAGGCCTAACTCTCTAAAAGTCCCTAGCGGAGTTGCCAAGCTGTCATAAAGGTTTTTCGACCGCTGGACGATTTTTTTTTTTTTTAAAAAAAAAAGGAATCGCCACCAATCTTTTTGTCTAGGTGTGATTGGTCACCTATTAAAATCGATTTTTATAACAACATTTTAAAATTAATTAAAACAATTTAAAAAAAAAACAATTTGAAGTCTGCGCTTTAAACCAGAGAGAACAAAAGCAGGTTCGGGAGTCGGTTACGTGCGGGAAAGGTATTAGCATCCCCACGATGCCCGTTTAAAAAATGGTACCATTTAATCATGTGTTATCCTTTAATCTCGATAAAACGGTTTTAATTTTGGTATTTTAAAAAAATTCTCACGATTCTCTTTATTGCAAATTTTTGTATTTTGAAAAAAAAAATTATTTTATTTAGGAATAAAATGAAAATCTTTGGTGTCGGAAATTCTTCTAAATTCCCCAACATCTAGGCGGAATTCGAAAAAGGTTCTTTCATTTGAGAATTCTCATAATAATCCTTTAAATGGAATAATGTTCCTTTGTAAGCAACAATTATTAAAAACCTTCCAACATCTAGGCAAGGTACCAATATTTGTAATTACTCAAAATATTATTTTATTTTCATTTTGTAGGATCTTTTCAAAACTCTCGATTTTCCTTTTTTATTAAAAAATATATTATATGCGATGAATAAGTGGAATAAGGAAAAAATAACGAATGGACGTACACAGATCAATAAAAAGCAAAAAAATTCACTTTTATTGGTTAACAGGTGACACCGCCAACGGTATTCAATTTCCATTTCATCTTTTAGATCTAGTTTAGTATTGTTGTTGAAAAAATTTAGGTTAAAAAAAATGTGTTTTAAAAGTGTGATAAAAACTGTAGTTTAAAAATTTTAAATGTTCAATATTATTATGAAAAAGTGTTATGATTAATTGAAATTATCAAAAACATATGTATAAAATAATAAAAATTTAAAGATATAAAAATAATAAAGTTATTTTATTTTCAAAAATATGGTTGAATCGCAAAACTTACATATTTTTTGACTCCTTAATTTAGGTTTTGAAATCATAATTTTAACTACAAAAATTAATTTTTTTACCTATTTAATATTATTGTTGTGATAAAACAAAACTTTTAACTTTAAAAATCGTATCAACAGCAAAGTTTAAGGAAACCTTAATCAATGACCAACCCAACAAAACTTCCAAGTAAAAAGTAAAAACTTGTGAGCCTCACATGTAAAGTTATAGGCCACATGTGCTTAATTCTTTCGTTTTTGTTTTTTCCTTACTATTTGCTTCCTTAGATAGAGAATAGACCATGTGGTTAATTAATTTATATATTTATATTTATGTATATAGACCATGTGGTTAATTAATTTATATATTTATATTTATGTATATATATATATATATATATATATGTATGTGGACAATAGGAAAATTTTCTTGTCTTTGGAGTTTAATGCTAAAAAAGTATGCTAATTACTTGAAAGTTGAAACGATATTATGTAGTAATAATAAATACTAATAGGGCACAAGATTTAGCTTTGTTTTAAATTAAGCACATGAAAAAAATAAAATTTGATAGTACTATGCTAGTATCTAGGTAGGTGCTAGATCTGGTTAGTCATTTCATTTACATAGAAATTAGAATCATAGATTTATAGTCCTACCTAGCTAATTTGTTTTCTTTGATTGATGAAAAATCATTTTCCATCACACAAACACAAATAAGTTAAAAAAAGAAAAAAAAGCAAAGCATTAAAATTGCAATCACATAAACAGAATATCCAGTTCCAGGGTTACCTGGTGCCCTTCCAATTTCGCCCAAAAAAAAAAAGAACTAGACAGATCGAACAAGAATACCACCACCCACAAAATCAAAGACAACGACACCCCACTTGCTTTAGACCCCTTCTCTAATTAAGTAGTAATATTAACCTGTACAAATACAAGGAATTTCACCTAATCATTTTTTTTTCATTTAGTTAATGCAATCTTATCATATCTGCTCCACCATTTAAGCAGCTCCAAATAATTTAGTACTATATCCTCATATATTCTTCATTTTTTCAAGCAACGCTGATGATGCTGCTATTGCTATCACCACTTGACATGGCCTGAAAAGTAGATGAGTGAGCTGCTGCCGTTGACTGTTCATCGGCGGATGGCGTTGAGAGTTTCAATGATAGAGGTAAAAGGTCATCCTGGGTTTTCGGGTTTAAATTAAGATCGGCCATTTTTGATGATGGAGGAACTGGAAGAACTGGTATTGGACGGATAAGCTTTGGAGACGTTTTGACTTTAGGGCTGAGCCCTAATGTGAGATTCTCCATAGAGTTATTTTCTCCCGTGACTGGTAAAACTACCGGACTTAAAGTCACTGGAAACGTTGACATAGGAAATCCACTCATCTGTGGCTGTGACTGTGACTGTGGCAGTACTGGCAGCGTGAACGAAACGTTTTCTTGGTGGGCGACTTCATCTTCTTCCAATATGGTTGAATTTATGAACTGCAAATTTCAGCACAAAATTCAAATAGTAACAGATAGTTATAATTAGATACTAAAACCAGGAAGTATGAAAAAAAGAACTTCATGAGATCAAATTACAGTTTGGAATATATGTTTATTGCAAGAGAAAAAGTACCGAATCAGTTGTTATATCAAAAAGACTAGATCTACGGCGTCTCCGATTCTGATTATTTCGCCTGAGAAAGTACTTCTGAGCATGACTTGCCACCTGTGTAGGCGTACGTGTCTTCACAAAGTTTCTCGAAATCCCTCTCCAATCTCCTTTCCCTACTTTCTGCAACCCCACTAAGAACAATCTATGCTCCTCCTCCGTCCATGGAACACCTATAACCAAAAAAAAAAATTAGTCCAAAGATTTTTCTTTTCTGTTGCTTAATTAAAGAAATAATCAGATCAGGAATATTTTGATTTTTGATAAGAAATGTTATAAAAGTATACCTCTCTTGCGCTCACGGCTTCTTCCAGATGCATGAACTACATCGTCAGAAGCATAGCCAGCATCAGCGTTAGATTCCTGAGGCTGATCAAACTGAGAAAGATTATTCATACTAACACTTTTCCTGAACGACCCTTCCATGACTCGAACACCAAATAACATGATGCCGTTTTCTCCTCCTCCGCCGCCGCTGTTTCCGCCACTAGCAACCTCTCCGCATGTACGAGAGTTGTGGCCATTGTTTCCACACTGAGAGCAGCTACGAGACATCCTTCTTTTTTCTATATCCACTATATCCCTGATTGACCCTTATTTTTTGGTTTCAAGTGAAATAGAAAAAGAAAAAAAATTAAAAAAAACTAAAAGAGTGAAACGAGACTGTTTCAGTACTCCATGAAAGGAGAGAAAGGGTATTGAAGTGGATGCTCTATAGTCCTAAATGAAAAAGAGAGAATATGGAATATAGAAAAGAGAAGTGAAGGGCAGCTTCGGTTGTTATAATAGTATGTGGGTTTTTGTTTTGTGCATGTGCTTTGGACTTTGGAGGCTATGAAATTGGTTTGGGTAAAATAAAAAAAAATAATAAGATTAATTACAATAACCGTAAAATTAAAATCAATAATTGATATATGTTTGAATAATAAAATAATGATAACGATGAGAATCTAAAATAATCATAAAAAAAATTAATCTAAGAGTTTATTAATAAATTATTTTTATGTACATTTTAATGATATTTAAATTTTAAAATTTTAATACATATTATTTTGTATATTTATTTAAATATTTTAATTAATTAATTGTTATATAATTATATAAATTTGTTATAATATTAAATGAATAAATAATTTGAAAATATTTAAATAAAAAATGGAAAATAAATTAACAAAATTATAGAATAAGAGTTAAAAAATAATTAAAAAACATTTAAATAAAATAAAAAATTGTTGAATAAAAACAATGTAAATGAGATTTTTTTTTTTCTCAACTAAACCCTTATCACTTCAATCTTCAACTGAAAAATACGTATGCATCTCACGATGCAGATAGAATTCATATGAACCTAACCTGTTCTTCCACTTCGAAGAAATGTTACAATGCTTTGCAAGGACTCATTGAAAGCTACACCATGTACCATTGATGTTCAACATCTGCAAGAAACTGGTTTCCTAGGTAATGAATCAGGACCGTCCAATGTGCCTAACCCCCTTTAATCATATAAACAAGGCTAAGTGTTTTAGTAATATCAAAGCTTAAAGAGCAAATTTATCTGTGTTATAAGCATTGATATTGATAATTAAATTTAGGCCATAGTCCAATGATGAAGACTTTCTTGATTAATTAAATTAAATTAATATTTTAATTAATAATTTAAGATATGGGTATATTCTAAGTTTTCACTAATCTGGCTTTAGTTCTCGACTGGTCTAGACTTAATATATATTTTAGAAATTTTATTTTTATACATTGACAAGTGAAATTTTTAATTTCAGAGATTAAAAAATGATTACATATTTTATTTTTAAAATATATATATATGTATCATCTTATTATTTTATTTGTGAAATTTGAATACTTTATTAACGTTGGAAGGGATAATTTATGTATATTATATAACTAAACAATAATTTGAGAGACGATGAAAGTTATATAATTGGTGGGAAATGTCTGCATCTTAATGGAAACTATTTGATAAATGATTAAATAAGAATTAAAGGGAGCGGGGTGAAGTGAGAGCGTTTCTGTACCGTCAAATTGGCATATTCGGTGCTGCTTTGAGAAAGATTTGGTTGTCTCGACTCTATGCCCTCTCCTCTCCTTTTAACTTATTTAATCTCCTATACACTATAGTGGTGGGGTGTGGTTGCGGAGGATAAGAAAACATGGACCCCATTCATGCTCATCACCCCTCTTTCTCTTTTCTTTTTTTCTTTTTTTTTTTCTGTCAGTTAACAGCATCTTTCCATACTCTTTACCTCAACCTTTGTACATGGCGGTGGTGGTGGAGGAAGATAGATCATGGATGGATTAACTGATTGAAGGAAGGAAGGATGGATGGATTAGTGGTGTAAATGAGATATTTGTGTTCGTAAGTTATTCGGATTCGATTCGAAAAAAACTCGAATTCAGCTCGGTCATTGTTGAGTCGAGCTATAACTATCGAGCTAGCCTAATTCGAATATCTTAATACTTGACTCGAGTAGCTTGCGAACCTAATCGAACTTTTTAATCTTTAGTATATATTTTTATTTTTTAATTAATATTAAAAAATTTCAATTCGAACTTGAACTCGAGCACAAATAGTTGATTTTGAAGTTGAGTATGAAAATCAAACTCATTTTTTATTAGGTAAGCGAGCCTAATTCATCGAACTCGAGTAGTTCGATTTTTATTTCGAATCAAATTGAACTTTAAAAATGAAATTCGATCGAGTTCGAATCGAATTTTAAATCTCGAATTTCAAATCAAGATCGAACTTTTTACAATTTGAATTTGGCTCAATTCAAGTATACCCCTAAGATAAATGCCTTTTGCTTTCGTTTTACTTGATTTGATAGGCTTCTTTTTCCTTCCTTTTCCTCTCATCTTTCCGTCCGATCCATAAAGTCATGCACTGTGTATTGGACCACCAGTGGGCTGTTCTTTTTGAGATGGGTGACGGCAAAGGGCGTTTGAGTTTAGAATTTGGTTTACATTGGTGCAATGCAAGCAGGTGTTTTATAATCCTTACTTTTTTCGCCAGCTTCCAATTTTTCTAATTGATTTCCTAAACTAACACTGAAGATTTTTTAATGTAACGTGTGTCGCCGTATTGGGTCCGCGACCTGTTTTATTTGTTTTGTTTTGTTGCGGGTTTTGTCATGTCACATTACCTGAATCGATGGCTACAGTGGATTTGGATATCCACTTTGGAGCACAAGATAATTTGTGTGGCGGCTATCCTTCCATCGCTTGCCCTTCCCCCTAGTTTTCCTTTCTCTCCAATCACTCTTCTTGCTTCTACATCAAAAATTCAAAATTAAGATCATTTTCTTTTTTGTTTTGAGTTATACTTTTAGTACTTTATCATGGAAGCTGCCTAACTTTAGCCAAATGAGGCAAAAATTAATTCTAACACTTAATTTCTTTTTCTATTTTTAATCCGTTATTTTAGTGCATCTCACAGTGAGCAAATTGCAGGTGGAAACTAGACAGGGGGACTCAGTATATACCAATTCAGCCATGCAAAGGAATTGTTCAAAAATTAACCATACCCTTAAATGCTAAGCAAGGAAGACTAGATTTGAATGGTTGATTTTTCTTGGAAGAAGAATTGTGAAGAGAGAAAAAGTAGAACCTATGTGATATCTCAGCTGGAACTGAATGGATCGCAAACCAACCATCCTTGAAAACGAAGGAAAAGGAGGGAAAAGTGATATTAACAATCGAAATAGATTAATAAAGCAAATTATAAATTAATGTACAAAATTTTGGTTTCCTAACCAATCCGTACACTTTTGGGGTTTTAAAGTAAGCAAAGGATCTATAATACGTATCTCAATTTCAGACATATCACATGCATGCATAAAAGGAAAAAAGTTATATATATATATATATATATATATATATATATATATATATATATATGCAAGTGTTCTTTAAGTTAGTGGCTTAGTGCCCAACAGAATCAAAACATTAGGAACAAACCGGCAGTAAATGTACGTCTGCATAGCTATATATATATATATATATATATATATATATATAATTAGTGTTACTTTATAAATGTACAATGGGTTTATATTTTGATGCAATATCAGTTTATAAATTTATATACTATCAGTTAATCATATGATTTTACCTCAATAATAAGCAAATATAAAATTTTAGAACTAGACCCAATTGGTTCATATAACCACCTTTAAGAGGTAGTATCCAACAGGTTTGAGATTCGAATCCCAACATCTACAATCCCTTTATCTATCCCTAAATTACGACCTCTTTTGTACAAAAAAAGTATTTAGAATTCTTTAAAAATAAATACAGATGATTTTACTTATTAATAGGTGATATCATGTGATTCACTGACAATGTATAAATATATATACTGATAATATATAAAATATAAATCTATATACTTACGTAAGTCAATCATATGATTGAAAATTAACTTTCATTACCGTTAACGTTAATTAACCTAGTAATCAGATCTCAACTTTTATAGAATTTTTACGGGTCTGATTCAAATATAGGCAGAGCAGATACTTTAATCATTTATCACCCAATTACCATAAAAATTAAAAGCTTATATTCATATATAGTTAATGATTTACAAATACAAATACAAAAACATATATATATATTAATATAATTTAATTAGCACTTTTTTGCATGAGGGGATTGGGAACTCCAGATATGATATTAAAAAAAAAAAAAAAAAAAGTAGGGAAAGAATGGAGTTTAAATTAGGTACTTAGATCAAAAGCTAAAGAAAAAGGTAGATCGAGCTAAAGGGGAAAATATGATTTAAGTTGGAACTGGAGCCATATGAAATGAGATGTTCTAGTGTGAATTGTAATTCTTTAGGTTTAAGTCGAAATTGGGCATTGTCTTAGTGTCAGTATAGTAAGGTTGAGAATAGTCATCGGAAGATACGATTGATCTTTGCAGAAATTGATAGGATTTGATTTAAAATTGATGTCTTGAGATGAGGAAGGTGTTTTGTGAAGCAAATGAAATGGTTGACGCTTTGGCAAAGGCAAGGGTTGATAGAGAGGTGTTGTTTTTGGCTAAATAGGATGTTCTGTTTGAAGGTTTTGATATTATTGGTTGCTTTGAGCTACCTGATTTTGGAATTGGTGACTCTCTCTTATGACTGCTTTGGTCAAGTTTTTTTTTTTATTCTTTGCAAGTCAAGAGTTTTCAGTGATATTTGGTATGGTTAATCTCTTGTTTTTGAATCATTGGCAAAGGTGATAATGTTTTAAAGTGTTAAATTTTGGATGCAATACTTGGAAGCTTTCAACATTTTCAAGATGATCTTGATGGAAAAATTCATTGGTGTTTCCCGCTTTCCAGAGCATAAAAGAAAACCGTTGTTGAAAATTCTACTGGTTTTGTGGCCTTGTGTTTTTCTTTTAGGATACTTTGTGCGGCAATCGAAGCTTGACTTTCGGTGGTTTTAGTTTTGTTCTAATATGTCCAAATTCAGAGTTTGTGAGGGAAGGCTTGTGTGATCTATAATTAGGTGATATGTTTGAATTGTTATTACTTTTCCTGTAGTAGAAGGTTTTTAGGTGATACGTTGTTACTGTTCTTGTAGCAAGAGGGTTTTGTTCTTTAGTTTGCTAGCCTTGTTGCTAGCTTTTATCCTTGTATTCTTTATGGAATCTTTATAAAGTTTTGGCTCAGCAAAACAAAACAAAAAAAAGTTAAAGGGAAGGAAATTTTCATGCACCTTTTGGGGTAAAAAGGCACTAACTAGTATGCTAAAGTTTTACTACCAACTATTAATAGATCTTATATATTTTGATTGTTTTACTTTTGCCATTAGAATATGTTAAAAATTTATTGACTGCGTTTGGAGTACTAATGCTTGGAAAAGGAAGTTCGAAAAAGCCAAAGCTAATAGGAACATGAAAAATGATGGAAGCATTACGAAGCACACATGAGGATCAGTTTCTTTTCTAGTTACAAGTCACCGGATGGTAAGATCTATTTTCGATGCAAATATTGTTGAAAAGTTCTATCTTAAGTTATACTATGTTACTTGTTTTATTAACATAATTTTGGAATTTCATTTTATATAATCGCAAGAGTTGCAACACAAAGTGAGATTTCTGAAAGTATTTAACAAAATCCACAAACGTGTCGGGGTACTGGTAATTACGTAGACAATAAGTCTAAAATTGTTAATGTAAGTCTTTAACTATATCAATATTATCTATTACATTTTTTGATTTCTGTAACTTAATTGTTTATATATATATCAATTACAATGTCTCCTATTAATTATATATATTTTAATTTGTAATTGTAGGCAAAATATGCTGCTTCTTTGCAGCAAAAATATGGTGACTATTCGTCTACGTATCCAAATTTCGATCAGCAGGCCTGGTCTCAAGCTATTGGGGACATTGAGACTATTCGAATGCATATTTATGGGTTTGGAACAAGACCGAAGACTCAGCATGTTTTCACACCTGCCACCAGTCATCACTAAAGTTCAGATGCGGCCAGCTACAGTCCATGTGGTCCTTCGACTTCACAACAGCCACCGACAGTTCAGACAAAGGAAGTACAAGAATTGGAGTCCGATGTTTCGAACATCAAACAATACATCAACGAAATGAAGAATGTCTTGTTTAACTTGCAGAGGATGTTTGAACTTTTATGGGTTTAGAACAAGATCGAAGACTCGGCATGTTTTCCCACCTGCCACTAGTCATCACTATAGTTCAGATGCGGCCAACTACAATCCATGTGGTCCTTCGACTTCACAACAGCCGCCGACAGTTCAAATCGAGGAAGTGCAAGAATTGAAGTCCGATGTTTCGAACATCAAACAATACATCAACGAAATGAAGAATGTCTTGTTTAACTTGCAGAGGATGTTTGAACCTTTATGGGTTTGGAACAAGATCGAAGACTCGGCATGTTTTCCCGCCTGCCACTAGTCATCACTATAGTTCAAATGCGGCCAGCTACAATCCATGTGGTCCTTCGACCTCACAACAGCCGCCGACAGTTCAGATCGAGGGAGTGCAAGAATTGAAGTCCGATGTTTCGAACATCAAACAATACATCAATGAAATGAAGAATGTCTTGTTTAACTTACAGAGGATGTTCAAACCTTTTATGTACTCACAGCAGGGAGATGGAACTTTTGGTGTTGGAGGCAATGGTACTGGGTGATCCAGTCACGATCCTCAACTTTTCTGTTGTTATTCAAATATTATAATATTTTATTTGAATATTATTACATTTTTAATTATATTTTATTTAATTAGAATATTTTATTTATTTATAATATTAATTATTTAATTTAATTGTAAATAATTATAATTTTAATATATTTGATTATTATAATTATATAAGTAAAATTATAAAAATAATTTTTTATAATTATTAAAAAAGCATTACCGAAGGAAAATTTCGTCGGTAATAACAATTGGCGACAGAATGACTAAATAAATCATTCCGTTGAAAATAGTTAATAAATTAATTACGACGGAGTATTCCGTCGCAAATAGTATTTGCGACGGAATATTCAGTCACAATAGTTTTTTATTTTCAACGAAAACTATTAGCGACTTGAGTATTTTCGATGAAATGTAGGCTTTTTTCGACGAAAAATTTTATCGAAAAAAAGCCTTGTTTCTTGTAGTGGAAACAGGGTAGATAGATTAGGGTTCTTGAAATTTTCATTTTTTTTTTAGATCTGGGTATTTGGATCATATTTTGTGGAATCTAACCTAGTAACGAGGTAGACGGGGTTGGGAAGGATTAGGAGATTTTTTTTGAATTTTTTGAGAATTTTTGGGTAAACTTTGAATTTTCAAATCAAGAATTGGTAGAATATAAATGTATTATAATTAAATATACTAATTTCTCATATTTTACATTTTAATATAATTTCATTTAAAATTTCAATACTTGCAAATATTGAAATTTATAAAATAAATATTTTATATATTTTTCTTTTTAAATGATCAATTGATAAATTACTATTTTTATTTATTGCATAAAAATTTAACTTTACATAACTTTTAATCTTCTATTTTTTATTAATTAATTTAGTGAGAAAAATAATTTAAACTTGCAAACATACATTGAAATTAGTATGATAACTCTTCATATTCTCATTTTCTATTTAAATTAAATTATTCAAAAAATATAAAATATTTATATTTATTATGTAGAAACCTAAAACACTTAATCTTAAAAGATAAAATATTTCATATTATATTTATTTTATAAAACGTAAAATATTACTTTTTTTTTTAAATTCAATTACATATATATAAATAGAAAATGTTAACCAGATAATAAATATCGTATAATAAAAACAACTACAAAATAGAGTCTTAATTAGACTACATAAAATTCTCATACACAGTTACAATTACTCTCTATGCTAGCTATGATTGTGAGCGATGTGTCAATGGAATGAACTGTTGCATTAATAATAATTGGGTTTTGCGACGAGTATTAGAAATTAAGTTTTGAAATATAAATATCTATCTATATATATAATTAAATTTTGAAATGTAAATAAGCTCATTAATCATGTATTAGATATTAAGTTTTTATTTAATTGTTTGTTTGGGAAATTATGTTTTTGTGATCCTCAATTTAATACAAATACAAATAATTATGATATATTAGTTATAACCTCGGATTGAAATTTCAAAGCACTTTGAGAAAATACTAATGTGTGTAGAAATGAAACAAGTAGAGGTGGGGATGCATCTATAATTAAATATTAAAGGATAAGAAAAATGAAATGAACCAATTTATAGCTTTCATAACCACATTTCACATCTACACGTTAGTTTCATTTAGGGTTAATACATATTTAGTCCTTAAACTATACATTTTTTTTTAGTTTAGTACTTAAAGAATAAAATCGGTCAGTTTGGTACTCGAAATTTCATTCCGTTATTCAGATTGGCCCTTTAGACTAACACCGTTAGTTAAATGGCTGACATGGTAATAAATATCCAATATGAGCATGACACATGACAAAATTGCCTAGTCAATACCACATCATTAGTGCCACATCAATATAAAGAAAAAAATAAAAATATATTTAATTCAAAAAAAAATTAAAATATTTAAAAAAATTATTTTAAATATAGTCTAAATATTTTTAATAAAAAAAACTAAAAAAAAGGGGAAAAAAAGGGGAGAGAGAAAGGGAAAAAGAAGAGGAAGGGGAAAGGGAAAGGGAAAGGGAAGCCACTGGGTCGATTTGCCCCGGCCCAAGCAAGTCGGCACCGATCTGCCTTGATTTAGGCAGATCGATGCCGACCTACCCTATCCAAGACAGATCAACCCCGGGCCGATTGATCGAAATCAGTGGCACTTCCCCCATCCTCTTTCCCTTTCCCCAACTTTCTCTTTCCCCGATTTTTCACCTTTCTTTTTTAAAAAAAAAAAATCTTATTTATTTATTTTGAATTTCCAGATTTTTTTTAATTTCGAATTTCGAGATTTTTTTAAAATTTTGAAATTTCTATATTTAATTTTTTTTTCTTTTTTATTTTCCTTTTTTATTTTAAATTTTCAGATTTATCTTTTGATTTTTTATGATTTTTTTGTCATTTTTATAATTTTTTAATTTCCAAATTAAAAAAAAAATGAGATTTCTAAATTTTTAATTTTGATTTTTTAAAAATCAGTTTTTTATTTTTATAATTTTTTTATCTTTTTTTTTCTTTTCATGATGATGTGGCATTTTTGCTATGTGTCATGCACTGATTGGGTGTTTATTGTCACGTCAGTCATTAACTTATTGAGTTAGTCCAAGAGACCAATGTGAATGACGGAATGAAAGTTCGAGTACCAAACTAACCTGTTTTATTCTTTAGGTATCGAACTGACAAAAAATGTATAATACAAGAGCCAATTGAGTAATTAACCCATTCATTTATTTAGAGAGCTCGATCAAAGTCTAAGACCAAAAAGAAAAGGAAGAGGAAAGGTATCTTATCTTAAAAAACTATCATATACTACTCACATGTCCTTCGGTTATATTTAAAAAAATAAAAAATAAATAAATGAGATATATGGCAGTTTTTTATCCTATTTTTTAACCCTGCTGGTGGAGTTAAAAAATTTCATTGTCAGTGTATAGGATAATAATCTTTATTATATATAAGTTCATTTTTTACATATTGACAATAAAGTTTTTTAATTTCACAAGCAGGTTAAGAAACTGTCACATGTTTTATTTATTTTTTTATTTTTTTATTTTTTAAATATACCTAAGAGATATGTGTTATCCTACTAATTTCGTTTGTGAAATTTAAATACTCCACTGCTATTATATGGGATTAGACCTGCTCATAGGCTGGGCTGCAACCCGATTTTTTTTTGCCTTACACAAGCCCGGCGTTGGGTGAGCGAGCTAGTCGGTTCACTGCTCACAATATTAATAAAAAATTAAAAAATTATTTTTATATTAATATATTTTTATAATTAAAAAATTACTTTTTTAATTAAACAATAATCCGGACTAGTTCGGATCATAAAAAATCTTGCTCAAATTGTCTTCTATATGGATCAGACTTATCAGATCGAGCGAATTGTTCAACCCTTGTGTAGATCTATATGAGATAATAATCTTATATATATTTATATACATAAGATCAAAATGAAAATGTGATCCTTTCCAATTTCCAATGCTAAGATTTTTTTTTTTTCTTCCATAAAATGGAAGGAAAGGGCAACGTCAACGTGGGTATCATCGAAATTAATATTATCTGCTGCCGGTTGTCCCAAAAAAAGGGCACCACTGTTTAATTGGTGTCGGTAAACAAAATAATCTCACCCCACGAGGCACGCCACCCTTGCTGATCTCAAAAGACAAAATTTCAGATTTTTCTTAAATTGCAAACAAGGGCATGGATTGAGGTGACAAATTAAGACTTCTTTATTCACATGCTTATAATAGCTGGCTAAAAAACCCACCTAAAATTTATAAAAAAGTTGGAAATTTTTTATTTTTTTATTTTTTTCTTCACTTTCTCTCTTATTAAACATATCTAAAATTTATTTTTTTTTTTTAATTTTTTTGTTACCTTCCCTATCCTGTTGGAAATTGATAATGCGTAAATAAAGTTAAGGGTAACGAAATTTAAAATTTTAAACTCAATTCTCAAATCATATATCGGAATAAGATCAACGTTATTTAAATTATGCAATAGAAGAGAGACTTGCAACAAGAAGAGTTTGGTCTGCGGCAAGAACTAACCTAACAAGAACACCAAACTAGGTTGTAGCAAATCATTAGCTATCCAAGTATCTAGTCTCTAATGATAATCCACACGAACAGAGTGAAAGAATATTCTTGAAAGATGGGATGCAAGTTGATTGAATACAATGCTAGTAGTATATGCAATTGTCTCTTTTTTTATATATACAAAGGAGAACGCAGCCTAGGAATAAGGGGAGGGATTGCATATGCTGGGATTCGAACCCTAGACCTACTGGATGACATCTCTTAACAGTGGTCGCATGAACCAACTGAGTTAAGCTCCGAGTTCTCTGGTTGTCTCTCTTTGTTTTCACATGATGTTAACAATTGAAGACTGAATAAATCATAGAGATGGGCGATCAACCTTGCTTATATAGGGAAGTGATCGACCATGTGTTATTCCAAGTAGGGCTTGTGCCTTAGCTATTTTTCTTGAGCTTTTAATTAATTTAATTCAGCCCATGAAGCTGTAATTTTTTTAAATTAAGTTAATTTAAGCATAATTAATTTAATCTTTCTCAAACCACATTTTATTTGTGTGTGATCCAGTGGGTTCTTTATGTTGCAACAAAATATTATAATCCTTAATAAATTCAAAATAGATAAATCAAACCATTTGAGTTCATCATTAATTCTCTAATTATTTAATCTTTTATTTGAGATCATGATTTTTATCTAACAATGAGTCATGATCCCAATTGTTGAAAGGTCAATGAGATTTGACCAGCCTATATTATTTTCTTTTCATAACTAATATTTTGGTTTAATCTTGAGTATAAATTAGTGTCTACTCAATTATTTTAACCATGTTAAGTCTCCAGATGACAATTAACTCTTTGAATAAGTTTTAGAACTATTCCAAAACTTCATACCATTCTGACCAGAGATTTCTTGAGTTAATCTTTGTCAAGACTAATGAGATATTCTCTCGATCACTCAATGTGATGAATCATATCTTGATTACTTATGCATCTTCATATGCATCATGTTATACCTAAAAGAATCCGACTGGAGCATCCATGATTATGATTGTAAGGTAAAATCAAAGTATAACATTCTACATATAAAATCGTTAGTAATTAATCTCAAGTCAAATTATCACTTATATAACCACTACATGAGAATATTGCCATAAATACTAAGTGAACCACCAAATGGCATTCTCATATCAGATCATATTCAGTGAATTTGTTCTTGTAACAAGCACCCACATATTAGCTCAAGTTTATCCGAATGTCAACCTATGAGATCTGTTGCTTTCTTCATAAGTAAGATCATAACCATGTGTGGGTCTTAATAGCTTTATCAATATCTTATCTTGACAAAATATTAAGAACTATTTAGAAATAATACTTTGATGCAATGATGATTTCACATAATTACAACTTATTGTAATTGTGTTGCAAAACATTAAACATTAAGCAATATCAAATATTTATACAAAACTTGTAGATAAAAAATGTCTTAGTTAATAATAATAATACTTAATATGACATGTATCTCATAGCAAATCCGATTGGTCTTAAGTAGACCTACTCATTGGCCGGGTCTAGATAGAATTTTTAATGATCCGGGTCAGTCCGACCTAGATCACTATTTAAATGATAAAAAATTATTTTTTATTTAAATTTAAATTTAATTATAAAAATATTAATATAATTTTTTTTAATATTAAATGAGCAGTAATAAAGGTCGGTCCGAGCCCACCCAAAGCCGAGCCTAGGTAAAGTGAAAAAAAAATTCCGACCTGCAATCCTACCCAACCATGAACAGGTATAGTCTTAGGACATATACCAATATATTAATCTTTTCACTTTTTTATCCTACCAATCACCTAAGAGAGCGTTTGGTATGATGGAAAGTGATCACTTTCCATGGAAAGTAATTGGTGGGAATGTGATTCCCATGTTTGGTATGCTAAAAACTGCTCACTTTCCTGGGAATGTAACTTTCCTTGAGAGTTACTTTCCCACAAGCATTGGAATATGATTCCCATGAGAATTGGTGAGAAAGTAACTTTCCCATGTAGTTGGAAAGTTAAAAAAATGTTAAAGACAACATTATCCTCTTTCTATTTGAGTTAAAATTATCAATTGAGATATTATTTTAAAATATTTCGTACAAATATTTATTAATAATAAATATTACTGAAATATTTAAATAATATTTAATTTGCATTCTGCTTTTTAATTTTCCAATTACTTGAGAATAACTTCGAAAATTTATTATTAACAAATATTTTTTTATCATAAAAATAACTCAAATTACCAATTGAAATATTATTTTTAAATATTTAGTATAAATGTTTGTTAATAATAAATATCATTGAAATATTTAAATAATATTTAATTTTTATACAACCTTTTAACTTTAAAACTATATGAAAGTAATTTCAAAATTTTATTATTAAGAAATATTTTTTATCATAAAAATAACTCAAATTATCAATTAAAATATTATTTTTAAATATTTAGTACAAATGTTTGTTAATAATAAATATCATTAAAATATTTAAATAATATTTAATTTGCATATAGTCTTTTAATTTTTTAAATACATGCGAGTAATTTCAAAATTTATTATTAACAAATATTTTTTATCATAAAAATAACTCAAATTATCAATTAAAATATTATTTTTAAATATTTAGTACAAATATTTGTTAATAATAAATATCATTAAAATATTTAAATAATATTTAATTTGTATCCAGCCTTTTAATTTTTTAACTACATGAGAGTAATTTCAAGATTTTATTATTAATAAATATTTTTTATCCTAAAAGTAACTCAATTTAAAATATTATTTTTAAATATTTAGTATAAATATTTGTTAATAATAAATATCATTGAAAAATTTTAAAATTAATAAAATTTACATTTTTTTGATAAGGGTAATTTCGAAAATTATCATCACATTCTCAGGATTTTAATTAGCACTTTCTCATGTATACCAAACGCTGGAAAGTTACATTCCTAGGAATCACATTCCCAAGAATCACATTCTCAGGAATCACATTCCATGGAATGTGATTCCTGGGAAGGTACCAAACGCCCCTAAGAGTTTGAAATTTTAATGGGAAAGGCAGAGATCATTTTTGTTGTGAAAGGGAGAAAAAAAATCCAAACTCCAGATGGCTAAAGTGAGTTGGTAGGTTCTCCTGGTATTCTTTCGGGTAAATTTGAAAAACATGTCATCTAAAAACAATAATTGTTTGTTAGTGTAATGTGTAAATATAATTTGTAAAAAAAATAAAAAATCTAAAATTATAAAAAAATTATAAAAACATTTTTATCCCTAATTTTTGAGTAAAAAAAAGAAAAAATTTCTATTTCTTTTCTCCTTCAACGATATCTCTTACTCTTTCTCCCTTCCACCCTCTCCTTTCCCTTTCTTTTTATTTTCCACAGCTGCTTATGCTTCTGATAATGGCAATTGAAAAAGTTCTCATTGCAAACAACACATCAGTAATCCAAGATGAAGTTCTTGCCCATAGGTCGGGTCTTATTCCAGTTAGTGTTGACACAAGGCTCTTTGAATATATTTCAGGTTTAATTTGTTATATTTTCTTTGGTTGATAATTTATGTTCTGGAGAAGAAAAAGAAAGGAAACTATGGAGTCTCCCTTTTGGACATTTGCTAATTCTTTCCTATTGTCTTTTTTAATTGTACGAAATGATCAGCCAAATGAAAAGAATGGGGTTGTTTTCAAACTCCCTGTTCATTGTAGAAGGGGAAGACAAATGATGGAAGGGATGGAAGGGGAACAGGGAATGAGGAAGGGGGAAGGGGGAACAAAGATTTGATAGAGGGAAATTTTTTATTTTATTAAGGGTATTTAGGTTTTTATAATTTTTTTAACAATAATTTTCATTTCTTCATTTCTCTTTTATAAATAATTTTAAGATATTATATTATTTAATAATTATTTTATTATTGAAAGTATGTTTTTCAAATTTACCCTATTCTTTCTCCAAATTGGGTGATGCAATATCGTATGAAACTTATATGTGAAGTGGATAGCTAGAAAATATGTGGAGTCTATTCCATGCTTCTTGAACAAGATATTCATTCTCAATTCTCATTGCAAAATTTGGATCCTCTTATCCTTTCTCTTTTTGCAGATTTGATTTCTTATTTTGAGTAATGTCAACACTTTGTTCTGATTTTTCCACAATCCCCAATTTCATTTTCTGAGTTGGTTTTGAAGTTCATTTTTAATGTCACAATCTTAGAGTTTGATTGGTAAGATATCAACTCTAATTTAATGTGCAATTTCATCAGAGCATGAATTTGGAAGGGAAAAATGTACCTCCAATATGAACCAAACCATCAATAAAGAGAAGACTCATTTCATTAGAGGTGATAAATGAACTCGAACCCGAAAATTTGCTCAAAAAAATCCGAACCTTCGAAATCCGATTTGATCAAAAAGTCAAAAACCCAAACTCGAAATTACCTGAACCCGAAATGGCCTGAGCTCGAAATTACTTGAACCCGAAAGGGTCCGAACCCGAAATGACCCGAACCTGAAAATACCCGAGCTCGAGACTGACCCGAACCCGAATTTAATACTAAAAATAAAAATTATCAAAATATAATTAAATAGTTTTTTTTATATATATATATAAAGCAAGAACTTTATTTATCAATTTTATTCTAATTTCTTTTTTAATAATTTAATTAAAAATTAAAAATTAATTTATATTTTATATATGATAAAATTATAATTTTATCAAAAATAAAATTATATTTTGTACTTATAACTTTAATATCTCATATCTTGATATATCCACTATCTAAAAATTTTAAACTCATGAAGATTTTAGAAATGTGAAATTTTTTTGACATAAAATATTACTTGTCTTTTGTTTATGTTATTTTAAAAGTACCCTTATAATAGTATAATAGTGTTTTCTATATATTAAAATTAATTAACAGCAATTCATTCATTTTAACTTATCTCTAGTATAATAGTATTTCTTATATTATAAAATAGATAAAAACTACTTTAAAAAAAAATGTGTTGCTCTTTGCAACATATATATAGTTTTTTTATGCACATTATTAAATTAAGTCATCAAATATTGATTTATAAAAGTATTATGTCTTTTTAGAATTTAAAAGTATTTAATATAATTAGCTAATTTAATTTAATTGTTTATTTTATTTTGGATAGGTATTTTTTAAATTATTATTATTTTATTACACTTGATATAATTTAAGATATAATTTACTTTTAGTAACATATCATATCAAAATTCAAGATTGGTTCACTTAGTATAAAGGTGCTCATGGGCCGGGTCAGGCCGGGTTTAGGTATGGTATCAACACCATATTCACTTGCCCAAGTCTGGCCTGACTCGAAATATAGATCTCAAATTCTGCCCAAGGCCACCCATATTTGTAAATGGATAGTCCAACCCGTTTAGGCTAGCTAATATTTTTTTTTCTAAAAAATTTAAACAAATATTTTTTTATTATTAGTAATTTTATTTCTTTTTTCTTTTATTAAGTTCTAAAATATGGATAACTTAACATATTTTTAAATGTGTACATTATAATATTATATATATTTATTTTTTATATGATAAAAATTACATAATATATAAAATATAAAAATAATATATTATATAAATGAAAAATGGGTCGGGTCAGGTCGGGCTCGTGCCTTGATTGTTGGAGTCAAGTCCCGACCCATTTTCTAAATGAGTCTCATTTTTTTGCCTAAGCCCATATTTCGAGCCTAATATTTTTGTCCAAACCCTTCAAAATATGGGCGGGCCTTTGGGCATGGACGGGTAATCCAGCCCTTGAGCAAGTCTAACTTGGTAATATCCTTACTAATAAGAGTTGAATGTTAAGTTCGATTCTTTACATAAGCATAAAATTTTTACTTTTTACAAATAGATAAACGGGTAGTTGAATGCCAAGAGTCGTCCCTAAAAATCTCTTATTTTGTACTGAATATAAATTATAATGTATTTACATGTTGAAATCAAGTTCATCAAATCAATTATTTTAAATATTAATATGATTAATTTATAATATATCATATTTTTATAATAAATTATTTTAAAATTTTATTTTATAAAAAAATTAATTTTATATTATTTTGGTGCTAACAAATATTAATTTTAATAAATAAATATAATTAAAAATATTATACTATATTATAATAAAAGATTACTTTTAAAAATAATAATATACTTAATTTATTTTTAAAAGTAAATATTTAAATTACGTAAAAATGATTACATCTAACATAAAATATAAATGATGTAAAACATACCTAACCCGAATGGGCTCGAACTCGAAAGGACCCGAACCTGAAAAGATTCGAACCCGAATGGATCCGAACCCGAATGAACCAGAACCCAAATGGGTCCGATCCGAATCCGCCTAATTGCCACCTCTACATTTCTTACTAAATCTAAGTTGAATTTATGATTCTCAACATCTATATTTAAATTGCTGGTTTTTTTAAGTCTTGAAACAAGTCTCCCTAAATTATAGGGATAATGTCATGAATAGCCTCTGAAGTTTAAAAAATTTGTCAATATGGTACTTGTACTTTAAAAATATTCAATGTGGTACCTCTACTATCAAACCGTGTATTAATGTGGTACTTTGACTTAACACCGTTAAATATAGATGATGATGTGGCATTGACCAATCAGGTGATGACACGTGGCAACACATAATTTTTTAGAAATTAATATCTAAATGTTTGTAAAAAAAAAAAGAAAAAAATTTAAAAATAAATAAAAAATATTTTAAAAATTAATATCTACTTTTTTAAAAAACTTAAAAAATTATATTAAAATAATAATAAAATTTAAAATTCTATTTTTTAAAATTAAATTCTATTTTTTAAAATTCAAAATTTAAAAAAATAACAAAATTAAAATATTTAACTAAAATTATTTTTAAAATATAAAATATTTTAAAATTAAATATTAAATCATTTATAATATCAATTTTTTTTTTAAAAAAAAAAAATTTAAAAGTTATTTTTGAAAATTGCAAAAATTAAATTATGAAATTATTTTTATTCTTTTAAAAAATATTTATTAAAAAATTTTAAAAATTAATTATTTTAAATTATTTTAAACTTTTGAAATTTTTTTAATTTTTTAAATTTTAAAATTTAAAATTTTTAAAATTTTTTAATTTTTTTAATTTTTTAAATTTTTTTAGTTATTTTAATTTTTTAAAAATTTTAAAATTTAAAATTTAAACTTTTTTTATTAATTTTTTTTAAGTTAATACACGTGACATCATTATATGATGCCACGTGTCATCATTATATTTTTAAAATAATAATATTTTTATTTTAAAAATTAAATTAATAATTTTTTAGTTAGTACACGTGGCATCGTTATATAATGCCACGTGTCAAATTTTCATTAGATACAAAAGCCACGTCATCAATTTTTAACGGTGTTACTTACAAGTACTATAATAGCACGCGGAGTGTAAACTTTAAGTATCAAAATAGATATTTTTAAAGTATATGTACTACATTGATAAATTTAATAAATTTCAAGACCATTCATGACATTATCCCTAAATTATATAAAACTAGGAATATGACCCGGCTGGGTTCAACATTTTAATAATTTAATATTAAAATAATTTTTAGTATTATTAAGTTGATATGTTTACTCGATAATGAATCATTATATTCTAATGTTATTAGATATTTGACATATAATTGATTTTTTTTTTTTTTTTGAGTAAATAGAATCATTTGGACAATTTGAAATGAGTTAATTTAACATATCATTATTTCTCTTTATAATTTTATTATTATATTTTTATTTAATTAATTATATTTTAAATGTTTTATATAATCTATTAAATTGGTTTTATTGGTGTTGAATTAATTTTTTCTTTTTAAGTTACATTTTGTAAATTTTAATTTTTATTGAAATTATATATATATATATATATTTATATATATATTCTTTGATTCTATTCGGTTGAAACCTTATCTTTGCAAGTAAGTTACGGGTCAAATGATCAAGATATTTGAAATTTAAAAATTAATTTTAGTATTTTAATAATAAAAGTAACTTAAAATGTCTGAGTTGGGTTCAAACTTATCAAATCAATTTTGAGACTTCTAAATTAAAATATTAAGTTTTAATTGTTTTGGTCTCATATAAAATAATTTGGTAGAAGTTGAGTTATTATTATTATTATTATTTGAAAAAGTGATCATTCAAACTCTACTATTTGAGTAGGAAATGTTTGATTTTTAATAATTTAATATATATAAAATTATATCTCTATTTGTTTTTAGTATTGTTAGATTTGTAAATGTGCTATTTTCCTTGATAATATTGAATTAATTTGTTATAATGTTATGAGATATTTCATATATAATTGATTGTTTTTAATTAATTAATTTAATTAATTTATCATTCAATTAATTTGATATGTATATTTTATTTTTTATTATTTCAATTACATATGAAGAACCTTGGAATTGGGTCTTGTCCCTCCTATATTTTTTTTTTCTTCCAAATATAATAGTTTAATATATACAAAAATATATCTCTAATTGTTTATAATATTGTTAAATTTGTATCTATAGATTTTTTTTGCATGAAAATCTAGCCTACCAAATCCAAAACTCTCAAGTTAGATATTATGGAGAACAGTTCTATTCAAAAAAAATAAAAAAAAAATGAAGAAAAAAAAAACATATGAACTATTAAGAAGTAAGAACTTGTAAATTTTTTATTTGAAAATGTGAACTAAAAAACAAAATATTTTGAATAGAATTTTGTCTGTGACTTTAACTAAATTTGACTCTTTCATGTTAGAATAATGATTCAACATATAAATTGAATATTCAAGTAAATAATTTGTCAAAGAATTTGGGTTGTGTTTGGGAACTTAAATTTCAAAAGATGGATTTGGATTTCAAAAATAGTGTAAAATGTGAATAAAACACATGTAAAAGTAACATTGATGATTATGTTTCAAATTCATGGATTTGTTGGATGCCTATTTAGTGGTGAATTTGAAATACCTATAGCTATTTGTGAATTTGAAATTCATGTTTTTATACTTTTTAAATATATAATCATATTAAGTCTTAACTAATTTATACATAATGTATGCATTTCATTCTCATAATTTATATAGCAAATGAAATCCAAATCCAAATTTTCAAATTCATGTTCCCAAACATAGCATTAGAAACTTAGATTTAGAATTTATAACCCAAAAAGTTATACCGAAACTGTCATTCACGAAGCAAAGAGAGTAGAAAATATAATTTTTTCCGGGTATGGAGTAATTAAAATCAGGGATTTAAGATGGTTTTTTTTATCACAATATAGCTAAAATAAAATTTATTTACCGAAATATCGTTGTTTTCAGATTAATTATCAAAATCCACTAGTTTTAAATTAGCTGGGAAATCGCCATCTCCCATGACGATTTCCCGGCGTGTATTTGAAAAAAATTTCAAAAAACACCAAGAAAAATCGCCATCCCCCATGGCGATTTCCCTTGGTGTTTTTTGAAAAAAATTAAATTTTAAGAAGAGAAATCGTCACCGGTGGTGGCGATTTCCGTTTTTTTTTTTTAATTATGAAATAATATAAATAATATAATTAAAAATCCGATTTCTTTTTTTATTTAATTATTAAATAATAAAAATTATATAATTTTTAATTTTTAAAAATAAAAATAAAAATAAAAATTTAATAAAATTTATAATTTAAATAATAAAATTAAAAACTAATTTATAAAAAATTTAAAAATTATATTCGTAATATCAATCGGATTCTTTTCAACTTGTATTCGTAATAAATAGACCTCCGGAAGAAAGACCAACTAAAGCGTTGTGGATTATGCAGGAATGAAGGTCATAGCTAGACCTATCCATTGGCTGGGTAACCCGTCCGGCCCGATAATTCTTTTTCTCTTTATTCTTTTAATATATATATATATTTTTTTATTCTGTTAATATAATATATATTTGCAAATTGATAGCCCAAGCCCATTTAGGCCCGCCCATATTATTTTTTTCTAATTTTTTAAAAATATATATTTTTTTATTATTTAATCTTTAATAATTTTATATATATTTTTTATTAAGTTGTTTAAACATGGATAACTTAACATATTTTTTAATGTTTACACTATAATATTATATAAATTTAATTTTTATATGACATAAATTACATAATATATATAAATAATATATTATTTAATTAGAAAACCGGCCGGGCCAAGCCGGGCTCGGGCCTTGAATGTTGGAGCCAAGGCCCGACCCACATTTTAAACGGGCCTAATTTTTTTGCCTAAACGCATTTTTCGGGTCTAATATTTTTGTCCAAGCCCTCCCAAATATGGGTGGGCCTTCAGACTTGGGCGGGTAGCCCGGCCCTTGGACAGGTTTACATGGTGGTAAGTTCGGCCCGATAAACTCGAATCGTATTTATATAATTTTTAAAATTGTTATTATTTAAAATTTTTATTTAAATTTTGCAATTTATTAATTTTCAATTTTTTAAAATTATAAATTATATAATTTTTATTTTCGGGCTTAGACAAAGGAAATAAAAAAATTTAGGGCCTTAGCCCGTTCTAGTAAATATTAAAAATCAATCTGGTATTTTATATAAATATTAAAAATACATATATATATATATATATTTATAATTAAAGCTAAATAAAAAATATTTTTATTTAATAAATAATAATTCAGGCTAAGCAGGCGGCCCGAATTACAAAAACACTTGTCCAAGCTCGGCCCAAATACGATCCGGGCTTATCGGGCCGCGCGGGTTACCCGGCCTGTGGATAGGTCTAGCTATGACCTTCATTCCTGCATAATCCACTATGCTTTAGTTGGTTTTTCTCCCGGAGGTCCATTTATTACGAATACAAGTTGAAAAGAATCCGATTGATATTACGAATATAATTTTTAATTTTTTTATAAATTATTTTTCTAATTTTATTATTTAAAGTATAAATTTTATTAAAATTTTATTTTTATTTTTATTTTTATTTTTAAAAATTATATAATTTTTATTATTTAAGAATTAAATAAAAAGAAAAGAAATCATTTTTTTAATTATATAATTTATATTATTTCTTAATTAAAAAAAAGAATCTTAATTTTTTTTTTTCAAAAAACACCAAGGGAAACCGTCATGGGGGATGACGATTTTCCTTGGTATTTTTTGAAAATTTTTTCAAATACACGCTAGGAAATCGCCATGGGGGATGACGATTTCCCAGCTGATTTAAAACTAGCGGATTTTGAGAATTAATATGAAAACAACGGTATTTCGATAAATAATTTTTTTAGCTATATTGTGATAAAAAAACCTATTTAAGATAGTAATTAACAAAGATCAAATTAATCAATAAATAATTGGGGGAATCCAACATTTCTATTTTTTTTTTTTTGCAATTTTATCGTTGAGTTACAATTTTTTATAATATATGATTATACTGACATGGTAAATTACATGTACAAATTGGATTAGTGTTTTTATTTCTAATTCCATGTTTTTCTTGAATTATTATACTATATATGGATTTGGAATTAATCTCATTACGTTTTTTTTTTTTAATTGGATAAATATATTCATTTAACGATAAAATAAAAAAAGGAGGATCATTTTATTTTTCTTACTTATTAGTACTAATTGATTCATTTTTCCTTTTTTCACTTCAACCATTCAGTAAAAAAAAATGGTAATTGTTTTGACAAATTTTAAGATTTTGCTTCTTGTTATTTCGCTAATTAGCTTATTATGGCTAAACTTTGGAGGCTTTGTTTGATTTTATGTAAATCGAAGGTAAGCAATGCTAATGCATTGATTGTGTTGAGTTTGCACCTTTAATTTGTTTTTAAATATGGTAACATAGACTATTTTAGTTTTTTTCAATTTAATTTCAAACTTGTGTTTTTCCTCACTTTAGATTCTAAAACTAAAAGCCCAAAAAATTTGGCTCATATATTTTTCATTGAACAACAAAATGAACTTGTAAAAAGATTAGGATTTTTAATTTAAATTTGATCTTTCACAAATCATCGATCATTTCAAGAGGGAGGCTTCCCTTCTAATTCTTGTGGTAGAATATTGAGAAAACTTATTTCACATTTTGGTAAGTTTTCTTTTGTATCTTGTACGATTTTTAATGATTTTTTCATTTTTGGTTTGTAATGTAAATTTTACATACGTGTCTGTGTTAGGTAGGGCCAGGGCTCTCTGATTAGTCGAATGAGCCCATCCCTCTGGCCTATCAATTATTGGTGGACCTTCCCTTGAACCAGTCACGGAGCAAGGGGCTTATGCACTCCACTCGTTACCACTAAACGACGAAGCCAGGAGCGGAAGGAGGGACTTGAACCCTCAACCTCAGCCTTGGCAAGGCTATGCTCTACCATTAAGCTAGGCGAAGCGACCACAGATTGGATTTCTGACGACATGGGAGCTCTGATGGTTGAACTCCCATCCCAAAGACCTTAGGGTTTAGACTGTGTTATATATGGATTTAAGGGTTTTTTTTTTTTTTAAATTTTCAAAATACAGTTGCTTTTGTGTTAATTACCGAAATCTGATTAATTTTTAATCCGTTGAAAAATCGTCATGAGTCATGGCGATTTTTCAACGTATAAATTATATATTTTTTTAAATGATGAAGGGAAGTCGTCATAATCGATGATGATTTTCCTTCATAATTTTTTTTAAAAAAATTAAAATTATACAAAAAAAATCATCATCGGTCATGACGATTTCTCTTGTATATTAAAAAAAAAAATTCAATTTTGTATGTTGGGAAATCGCCACGGGGCAGTGGCAATTTCCCAACATACTTCCCTAGTTATTCTTTGAAGAACATTTTTTTTAATATTAAATAAAAATTATATAATTTATAATTTTAAAAAATAAAAAATAAAAAATTATATATTTTATTTTTTATTTAAATTTAAATTTAATTATAAAATATATTTTTAATATTTTTTAATAGTAAAACGGATTTTGGGGCAAAATATGTATAACGGTACTATTGTTGATGCGAACTCGTACCAGATTGATAAGGACATTTTCGACGGTTATGACTAGAGGTGTTCGTGGGTCGGGCCAAGGGTCGAAATCTTTTTATTTCCCTTACCCAAGCCCATTTCAAGCCAGGCCCGAGCCGGCCCGAAAGCCTGTTTTACTATTCAAAAAATATTAAAATATAAAAAAAACAATTATATTAATATTTATATATATTGGGCCTGGTTGGGACAAGTGTTTTTGTAATTCGGGCCGGTCTGGCCTAGCCCGAATTACTATTTATTAAATAAATTTTTTTATTTAACTTTAATTATAAAATAAATATAAAATGTATTTTTTATATTTATATAAAAATTTTTATAATTTATATAATTTTTAAATTTTTGTAAATTGTTATTATTAAAAAATTTTATTTAAAATTTAAAATTTATTAATTTTTACTTTTTTTAAATTATAAATTATATAATTTTTATTTTCGATCTTCGGCAAGGGAAATAAAAAAATTTCGGGCCTCAACCCGGCCCGCCCACGGACACCTCTAGTCATAGCCATCGAAAATGTCCTTATCAATCTGGTACATCGGGACACATCCAAGCTTATCGGGCAGGGTGGGCTACCTAGCCCGTGGATAGGTCTAGCTATGACCTTCATTCCTCCATAATCCACAATGCTTTGCTTGACATTTCTCCGGAAAATTCATTTATTATGAATACAACTTGAAAAAGTCCGATTGACATTACGAATATAATTTTTTCAATCATATTTTTAAATAAAAAATTTAAATAATAACGATTTTAAAAATTATATAAATTTTTATATAAATATAAAAAATACATTTTTATATTTATTTTATAGTTAAAGTTAAATAAAAAATATTTTTTATTTAATAAATAGTAATTCGAGCTAGGCCGGACCGGTCCGAATTACAAAAACACTTTTCCCAGCCTGACTCATTATATATAAATATTAATATAATTTTTTTTAATATTTTAATATTTTTGAATAGTGAAACGTGCTTTCGGGCCGACCCGGGCCTGGCCCGAAATGGGTTTGGACAAGGGAAATAAAAAAATTTCAGGTCTTGGTGCGGCCCATGGACACCTCCAATCATAGCCGTCGAAAATATCCTTATCAATCTGATACATTAGGAGAGAGTTTGCATCAACAATAGTACCGTTATACATATTTTACCCGAAAGCCCGTTTCATTATTCAAAGAATATTAAAATATTTTTATATATTTTATAATTAAATTTAAATAAAAAAATAAAATTTTTATTTTTTAAAATTATAAATATATAATTTTTATTTAAAATTTTTTATTTAATATTTTAAAAAGAAAAAAAGAAAAGAAAATGTTTTTCAAAGAAGAACTGGGGAGGTATGTTGGGAAATCGCCACTGGTCGGTGGCGATTTTTCTTGTATAATTTTATTTTATTTTAATTTTTTTAAAAAAAAAAACGAAGGGAAATCGTCATCGGTTATGACGATTTTTCTTTATCATCTAAAAAAATATATAATTTTTACGTTGGGAAATCGTCATGGCCCATGGCGATTTCTCAACGGGTTAAAAAATAAGCGGATTTCGATAATTAAAACAAAAGCAACGATATTTTGAGAATTAAAAAAAAAAAGCTATATTGTGATTAAAAAAAACTTGGATTCAAGAAGGGAAATAAATTTTTTTTATTAAAAATGTGATTGAACCAAGTGAATTTGATCTATAAATTTGGAAAAACTCGAATTGAGTTGAGCAAGAACTATGCTCTTGTACTGAACTTAAGTTTTTAGAATTGGATAAAAAAAGAGAGAAAATAAAAAGTTTAGAACATCACGAAAGCACAATAGAAAAAAATTAAAAGGCATACTTGTAAATTAGTTACCTCATTCCATCACCAAAGAACAAAGATGCAAATAAAAACTCCAAAGCTAAAAGAAGAATAATAGAAACTAACCAAAACAATATTAAAACTAGGGAAATAATGACATCAAAACAAAAAAAAAAAAAAGAAAAAGAAAAAAAAGAGAAGGCATAGAGGGCATAATTAATTAATTATTGTTATAATAAATATAAAATAGCGAAAAGTAATTACTACAGCTGTTATAAAAATGCTTTGACTCTCATAATAAATATTTTTAATCATGACGTTAATAACTAATCAAGATAAATATTTTTAATCATGAAATTAATAGCTAATCAAGACCGAGAAAGATGAAGGGCAGGAATATAAATTTATGATTTCTGCTTTCCTTGTCCCAAAATCAAATACTACTTGTCAGTAAAGAAAGATTCTTTTACGTGAGCAACCAGGATTCTCAAAAACCAACATAAAAGTCTTTTTTTTTTTTTTTTTTCTTCAACAAATGGATGAAATAAACACAGAAAAGATCAAGATTCAAAGTAAAAATTGGAAAATACATGCAACATTAAAACCAACAAAAGATTAGGATAAATCTAAAATACAAAATCTAATAAAAACAACTAACCTCATTGTTGAGCCAAAGAACCCGTAATGAAAGTAAGAGGAAATTAGCTAAAACACAAATTTATGTATAAAACCAAAATGAAAAGGTATTTATACACCCAAAAATAATTAAAAATGAAACTAACATTGCATAAAAAAGTAACTGAAAATTAGAATTATTTAATGGGAAATTGAATTGAAACTTGAATATAAAAGGATTACAATTTTGGAACAAAGCATTAAGTCATCATAATAAAAAATGAAAAACCTCCTTTTAAAATTTTTCTTGAGTAGGTTAGTGAATTAAATATTCAATTGTTATTGAGTAATTAGAGGAATGGAGAATAGATTTAGAATAATTATAAAAATTTGAAAAAATCCATTGTACCCCTATTTATTAAAAAAGAGTACTACAATCCCTGGACCATCCCTTCAGTGAAGTATGAGAATTCCTCCTACTTTTTAATGGTATTTATATTAATATTACTTTTAGTATAATTGTGTTGCCATGCTGCAAGAAAAGGGAGTGAAAAACTTTAAAAAGAACAATATAATTATATTTGATTTAAAAAGAGGGTTGAAAAAGGGAATGGGATATATAGTATATTGAATACCGACTTTGCCCCTATTTATTCAAATAAAGAGCTGGAAATACTATATTATATAGATATTATGGTTTCATCAATTCTATTGTCCCACAAAGTATATTATTAGATTATAGCCCATTGATTAATATGTTTATAAAGGTAGTTGAGACTTGAGAGTTACACATCAATTTTTTATTTTTATTTTTATAAATGTACGTTTTTTTTGTGTGTAGTTTTTGAGTTTTTTTTTTTTTTATAAAAGTAATTATGCTCACTGAAAATTTTAATAGAGCTTCAAATGTATTCTAAATAAATATATTTAAAAGATTTCATAAAATACCAAATCTGGCCCTACTAGAAAGGGAGAAAAAGGAAAAACAAAAACCTTCAATAGAGCTTTTTTTTAAAATATTTTTTGCTAAAATAACTTTCAAAAGCTTCTTTTATAATAGTAAATAGTACTTGTATATTTTGGAAGATCTACAAAATATCTGAATCTGACCCTACTAAAAGGAAAGGAGAGGAAAAGAGAATTGTATTGTATTTTAGAGTAATACTACTATTTTTTTTTTTTTCAGAAAATGCCAAAAAAAATGTTCACATAATTCGATTTTTATTTTCAAAAGGGACCATTATAAAGAGGCTAGGTAAAGGTTACCGTATTGTGTCACAGAAACTTCTATGTTTTCTTTCTTTCTTTCATGGGGAAAAGTTGAAATCAAAGTAGTCAATTGTATCGGTGGATGTATTAAATTTTTTTATTTTTTATTTTATATTAGTATGTATAGATATTTGTCTGTTTCGGCAATACCATTTTGGATTTATTGATTTTTTTAAATATATATATATATATATTTATAAAGTTTATTTTTAAAATTTTTAATAAAATATATTATATATATAAATACATCTCAATTATATATATATATATATATATTTATATGCAAATATAAATTTTTAAATATTTAATATCTAAATTTTTTAATCATAAATAAAAAAATAAATATATAATAAATTATTATTAATTAGATTCAATAGTCTAATTTAATAAATATATACTTTAAATGAAATTATGAAAAAATAAAAATTATTATGACTAAAAAGTATTAGGAATTGGTTAAAAAAATCAAGTGATTTTTTTTTTTTAAAAAATAAAATAAAAAGCAGAATCTTGTACCAATAGGTATGGATCGGTACGGACCGGTACAAAAATCGAAATGGTACGATATTGATATCATTTTTTTTTCAAAATCGGTATGTACCAGTCGATACGACCCGTACCGATATGGTACCGACTACCATGGTTGAAAGACCCATAAAATGTTATAGGTAATTTTTTTTTTTTTTTTTTAAAATTCACTTGATTTTTCTTTTCAATATTTTTATTATAAAATAGAAAAAAAATAAATTCAACATTAGATACAAAAGCAACAAATAGATTTGACAATTTGTGTATACGTATTGTATTTTGTATTTTTTTTGTTAACCGTGTAAATATGAATAAGATACAAATTATTAAACGTGTCAAAATCTTAAACACGAATATGATATGTGTATTCAACGTGTCATGTTAACTGTGTTAATCGTGACGTGTTATGTTCTTATCGGGTTTAAGTACCCACATAGTCCCTGTACTGTAGTGAAAAGAGTAAATTAGTCCTTGTACTGTAAAATCGAGTAATTTAGTCCCTGTACAATTGAAATAGATGCAAATAAGTAAAATTGATAAAGGTTTTAATGAAAACTGTTAAAATGCTGACGTGAACTCGTAAAATCTAATAGATTTAGATATATTTCAAGTCATATTTTTTTCCAAGTCATTAATTCTGTTAGATTTTACGAGTCCACATTAGCATTTTAACGGTTTTTCATTAACATTGTTATCAATTTTACTTGCACCTATTTCAATTGTACAGGGATTAAATTACTCACTTTTACAGTACATGGACTAAATTACTCTTTTCACTATAGTATATGGACTATGTGTGTACTTACACTGTTCATATCGTATCTAAAATTATCATATCTACAAACAAAGCAATTAAAAATTTTGAAAACTCATTTATTTTACATAACGAATTTAATAACAGTTATTTGATTTATTATTTATACATATGAGCAAAAATCCCAGTTAAGAGGCACAAACATTTGGTGCGTTCAATAGAGTAAAAAATAAAAGGATGGATAGAGAAAGTTGAAAAAAAAGTAAAGAGAAATAAATTTTAAGTGTGTTTGAAAATAGAAAAAAATGAGAAAAAAAAAAGATGTTCATTTTTTTATTTAGGAGAAGATGTTCATTTTTCACCATTGTTTACAAAATACAAATCATTTTAAATTGAAAAATAGGAGAAAAAAAATGTGATTGATATAAGTTAAATGTGCATATTTACAAGATTATCTATCATCTTTTAGATAATGTGAGTGATATAAATTAAATGGGCATATTTACAAGATTATCTATCATCTTTTAGATTTTGTCTTTTAATCTTAACTTACAAAAAGTATAATAATAAAATGATATAATTTTATTTTTTTTTCTTCTCATTATTTTTCAAGATCAAGTCTGGTCAGACCCAGTTGACACCTCAAAATACTTGCCCAAAGCTCAACACATCTATTAAGGGTCCATTTGGATGGGCGGTGAGATTGGCTCCGGTGAGATTAAAAACAGTGCTGGAGGTGAGATTAGTTACTGTAGCGGTGAGATTAGATACTGTAGCGGTGAGATTAAAATCAATGGTGGGATATCTGTTTGGATTTAAAAGCAGCGGTGGCGGAGAGATGAATTATAGTGAGTTCAAAAAATGACCATTAAGGACATTAGATTAAAATGTGTATATAATGAAACCTTTAAATTATTAATTATTTATAAAATTAATAAATAATTAAAAATTATCAAATTATATTTTTGTAAAATAATTATTTTATTAATAAATAAAAATAATATTTTTATTTATTTATTTTTAATTAATTTTTATTATTATATAATATATTTATTAATTTATTATATAATAATAAAATTCATTGGCACGTCACTTGGTATGTTGCTTCTTGGCACGTCGCTTCTTGGCACGTTGTTTCCTGGCACATCATTTCCTGGCACGTCGCTTCTTGGCACGTCGCTTGGCACGTCGATTCCTGGCACGTCGCTTGGCACGTCGATTCCTGGCAGGTCGCTTGGCACGTCGATTCTTGGCAGTAGGACTTCGTGCAGTAATTCACAACTACATGAAGACTGTGGAGCTAACTCGGGAAGGTTGGCAGGATTCTTGGGTTTGCTCCACTCTTGGGATGTCCTGGAGAGCATGGCTTGGAGGCTCAGATATGGAGACTGTTAAGAAGTTCGCTTCTTAACCTTTCCCTGGAACACAAGTGCTTCCTTTTCCTATTGAACAGACAGTGCATTCTTAAGCGTGCTGTCACGTAACCTTTCTTCACTGCATGTGACTAAAGCAACTCTCATGATGTAACCTCTTATAACTTCTCCACTACCCATGACTGAGACCATTTTCATACCACTCTCTTAGTAACTTCTCCTGGTAACTTCCTTGAAGAGGCTATAAATAGAGGTCCAAATGCTTCTTTTGAGATCTTTTGGCTATTTGACAAACTTTCAGACGTTAAGAATTCTCTGCAATTTCTACAACAACCATACTCTCTACCATCCTCAGCCACTTACAGCCTTCATCAACACTACCTACCACCGCGCTTGTTCTTTAGGGTCTGCTCCAATCTTCCTCTCCACCGTCTCCCTACGACTTTTCGTTTTACTAGTTTGCAACGTTTCCTCACCCGATCAAAAACACCCTCTACATTTTGGCGACTCCACTAGGGAGGAGCGATTGCATTGAGTGAAACACTTTCACCGAAAAAAATGGAAGACTCTACTGGAAACCAAAGTGCACCAGTTCCATCTTACATCCAAGATCTGATGAAGATGATAAAGGCTAATGAGAAAAGAATGCAAATGTTAGAAAAGAACAATAGAAAGATGATGGAAACCATCTCTCAATTTACCCTTCCTTCAATGCTACTACCACCCAAGTTCAAATTGTGAACAATGGAAATGGGAACGCCGCGGGTGGAATTACCCCTACCACAAATGGCAATAGAGAAAACACATCTAATGCTTCCAGCCCTATGCCAACTGAAACTCTTGGCCTGAGCAACATCCTAACCACCAATACCCTGATTACTCCTAATGGCAACCATGGCATGACGAACACCCAAGCTGGAACTTCCACATCATTGACACGTCTAGGGCTGTAATCAAGCCGAGCCGAGCCCGAATACTGAGAAGCTCGAGCTCGACTCGAAATTCGCTGCTCGAAACTCGGCTTGAGCTCGATCGAATACTATTTTCTAAGCTCAAGCTCGGCTCGAGATAAAATTGAACTATTCGAGCTCGGCTCGATTAAGCTCGTTTACTCAATTTACACACTCGAACTCGTTTCATATACAAAATTTTTGCATTTAAATAATGAAATTTTTAAAAAATAATATAATGCTAAAAGAACCTTACACAACAACCAAAAAGGTAAAAATATCAATCAAAATAACAATATTATTACATCAGTTCAAATTATTAAACTTAAAAAATAAAATCCTTGTCCCATTTAACATAATTGAAAAAAAGTTACATCCATAATCTACACACAACATCTTCTCATCAACAATACAAAACCAACCCACACTCAAAAGCTTGTTTTCTGCCTTTGACCACCCTCTTCATGTTCAACCTGATCAAATCAACAATATACATTAGAAAATAACATCTCTTAGTGCCCATATTCTGTAAAGTTCACGAATGATAGTAAATATACAAAAAAAAAATTGAACACATCTTTTAATAGCAGGTGAAGCCAGAAAAAGGATACACTAAATACAGCCTTATTTCCATAATGATGTAATGTAATGACATGTATATTTGTATCTTAACCCTGCAACTCTCACATACTTTCTAAAAGCTTGGATATAACTGAATAATGAAATTAGATTTCAATGGTACAATATAATATTATATAATTATCAAGATTTTATAAATTTCAATATAACCTAATAATGAAATTAATCGTGTAGAGTGCGAGCATAAAGAAACTAGTAATATTATTATTTTTATTATTGTTATACCAACTCTTTTACTTCAGCACTACTATAGCATTACCCTTGAAGAAAGCCAAGATCAAACATATCTTGGCAAAGCTACAACTACAAGCAAACAAATACAATTTGGGCTCAATTCAACTCCAAACAAAAATTGATTCCCCCAAATGGCCATTGGCCAGCAGTCTTTCTCTGGTCAAGCTTTTGTCAAAGAAGGGAAAACCTTTACTTGGTAGCAATAGCAAGCATATATAGAGCCTCCTCACAAATAGCCAAAACATGCGTAGGTAGGAGCCAATGACCTACTTTTTTCATACTATGATTTCTGCTTCATTGTTAGTTTCTTAGAAGAAAATGCAGCCCAACATCCCAAATGCTCCAAAACAAGTGTCCACTCTTTCTTTTGGTTCAAACAATATGCACTCATCAAAAGCAAATAAATGGCAAACTTTCCAGCGCAAGTAGGCCATGAAAGTTTAGTTCTACACTAAGATAACAAAACCTGCCTTAAAGGAGGAAAGGGATATAATGCAGACATATTTATGGCCACAAGGGAAAGCATCCTACTTATGTATTGTTTTGCATTTGGTTAAATCCAAATCATATGCTCCAAAGGGTTACCTAAACTTTTGATTATCCATGAAAAATTAATCTGAAGCCTTATTTCACAAGCATGATATGTAATACGTAGTGATACGTAACTATCGAGCATAAATATTATCAAGGCATAAGCATGCGAGAGACATAGCTGTTTCTATCAGACATGTTTCATGCAAAGAATTGGCAGACCTAATCCAATACAGGAACAGAGATAATAGCATAATGGTACACTTTGAAAAGTACATTTCCTTGATAAAAACTGTTGAAATTCACAAGATGCTCTGATGTCCAACAGATTGCTTGGTGCTCTGCCCTAAGGAAGTTATTTTTCACTTAAAATGCTGGCTGACAATGGCTGTCCAATATAGGCTATATAAATAACAGCGTTTGTGATATACCTGGCAATGAGGATGGTCTTTCCAGAGCCATGTGAAAGAATATTACCAATTTGGTTGATGTAATCGACTTTCAAAGAGTGGATGATATGATAAAAGAGAAAATTCAAAGGTTGCTTTCAATAAGGGAAGCAGAGGCCTAATATTATTTGGATTTTGGACGTAATATCATGTAAGTTAAACTGCTAACCAAAGGCTTATGATATGGGGACAAACACATGAAAATAAATTCAAAGCATAATGGAGAATGGTTAGATTGATAAATTCAAATAACTAATAAATTCAAATGTAAAAATTAATTTACAAGTGAGAAACTATTATAACCTGGGCAAATCCTAAAATTTGTGATGGGGTAGCCCAAAATTGCAAGGCAATTAAGGTTTGAATTAAACCATAACCTCACAAATTTCAGAATTGTTCTATCAAACCCATTATCACGGATATTTCAACTTTTCATACAGTCAATAAAAGGAAAATATATGATTAACTAACCTGGTGGTAAAAGATAGGTTGTCTCGGAAGAGCAATCACAAACACAAGTCCGATCCGAAGATGAGAGTAAAAGAACTTTGTGAGGGTAGAAGGAGAGAGTGTCTCGGCTGAGATGAGAATGAGGGGAAAAAATGTGAGGCGGCTAAGATGAGAATGAGGAAAAAAAATTAGGTTGTAGGGTTTTAAGGAGATATATATATATATTAAGGGTAAAATAGTAAATTATTATTAAAAATATATATTATAATAAAAAGCTCGACTAGGCTCGCTAGCCGTTCGAATCGAGTATTGAGATACTCGAACTCGGCTCGCTCGATAGCTCGAGCTGCTCGAGCTCGAGCTCGGCTCGAGAATGACCGAATAAAATTCGAGTTTTTTTCGAGCCGAACTCGAATAGCTTGCGAGCACAAGTGTCTCATTTACACCCCTAGACACGTCCCACTGAAGCCCAGGGCTTTGTAACAAAGGAGGAACTTTAGAGGTTGCTTGAACAGAAAAATAAAAGCCTTAGTTTCTCTGAATTTGATCTTAAGCTTTCATACTCGGCCAGAGTAGCCGCTAAGCCATATCCCAAGGATTTACACTAGTTCTAAGTTCAAGCAGTTTAATTGAAAGTCTGGTGATGCCCGTGAGCATGTGATGAAGTTTTTGGAGACATTAGGAGTTTCTGGGTTGGATGATGATTTGAAATTCAAAGAATTTTCTAAGTCCCTAACAGAGAAGGCATACACCTGGTATGTCAACTTTACTCCTGATTCTGTGGAGTCATAGAGCCATATGTGTAGAATGTTTGGTGAGAAGTTCTTTTCCACCCAGGAGAAGGTTATTTTGATTGATTTGGGGAGAGAGCACCAGAAGTCAAAGGAAGATCTTATGGAGTTTATCCAACACTTCAGGGAAAGAGTGTTGGACATTCAAGACTCACATGATGAGAAGAAGCTGGTGAAGGTGTGCATACAGGGAATGTTTGATGAGTATAAGGTGCATCTGGAGAATCTACCCCTGCAAACCTTTGCTACTCTTGTGGAAGCTGCAAGGAGAACCAATAATACTATAATGAGACAAAGGGGAGCAATAGATTCTTGCGAATAAATACCCCTACAGTGAATGCCATCCAAGGAGGAGAAAGGGGAAAAGAAAGGGAAAGAAGAGGTCCGATGCGACCTAACATGCGTCATAGGAGGGATGACCCAAGAAGGAGACAGGATGAAGGGGTTGATCTTCCACCTCCATTCCCAGTTCCAGTAGATAGAGTGAAAGTCCTTCTCCAAGAATGGATCAGGGATAGCAACATAAATTTGCCATATGTACCACGACCGCCAACAACGGAAGAGAAAGCTAACCCAAGGTATTGTGATTTTCAGAGGAGGGTAGGTCATCCAATTACGGAGTGTAGGAACTTTCATAGAATGTTTCATCAGAGGGTGCAGGCTAGGGAGATAGTAATTGGGAATGATATAGTTCAGAACAATCCACTTCTAGTCAACCAGAATGCAAGAGGACATGTGAACACTATTAGCCATGCTCAACATGATGATCCTACTTCCTCAGGTAATCAGGTTGAAAATGTACAGGCTGCTGGGATGGTTACGTCTTCCATTGCAAACTCTCTTATTAAAACACCAAACTTCAGGCATTTCTTTGACCAGTTGCGGTTTTCAGAGAAATCAAGAAAGGAAATAGCTTTGTCACTAGTTAAGATTGCTGGTGAACAGTATGGGGAATGTAATCTGGTAGGAAAGCCTATGGGGAAGATGTCTAGTGGGTATGAGAATGCAATAGTGTTCACGGAGACAAACATGTGCACTCCACATCCTTACCACAACAAGCTTCTTTATGTAGAGAGTAGCATAAATGATAATCCTATTAAGCGTACTTTCATTGATGATGGATCATCCGTAAACCTTATGCCTCTGTCTACCCTGAAGGCAGTGAAGATAGACGTGAAGAGTTTGAGGAGTCCTCTGACAATTTCTTATTTTGATAGCAAGAAGATTCAAACTCTTGGACAGGTGACAGTGAACTTTAAGATGGGTCTTGTTCGACACTAAACCTACTTCCATGTTATTGATGCTGATGTAGGCTACCATATCCTCATAGGGAGGAAATTTTTGCACACCCACAACATCATTCCATCTTCACGCCACCAATGTATCAAGGGTCACTGGAAGGGGAAAGAAATTTTCATTCATGCTACTAAGGCACCTTTTGAGCAGAATAGGTGAATTATACAGAAGCTACTTTCTTTGAAGATGCAGCGGAAGAAAAAGAAACTATTATTGCTAGACCCATTGGAGTTCCACTCCTAAAGTGGGAAGAGTATGTTGGGAAGAAAGATGGAAAAGGTAAGAAGAAGAAGCACCGAGGAGGAAAAAGGAAACATGGAATGCAGGTGCAAGTAAGGAGGTCAAAGAAGGAGTACAGGGTACGGGAGTTAGTTCATATACCCGTGATGATTGAAAGACAGTGTATTACTTATGATGGGGTGCGGGGTTAGGAGAAACACCTTTGTAGACACCTAATTTTATCCGGGCCTCCTACCAGGTAAATTCTTCCTTGTACTTTTTTAAAATGCAGAAAATCTCTTCTCATCTTGCAGATGGTCCTCCAAGACTTGTGTTTTGGAGTTCAGCATGAAAAGTCAATCCGAAAAAGTCAACTCCAAAAAAGTCAACTCTAAAAAAGTCAACCATTGAAAAAGTCAACCCTTAGTCAAAATAATGATTTGAAGTTGAATTGAACAATGGTGAAATTTTTTTGATAATCCGAGGTCTACAACGAAAGATATGGAGTTCGGTAGAGGGATCGCGAAAATTTCAGTGTAGGGGAAGCCCTAATTCGGCAAACTTGGGGAAAAGTGCTTAAACAATCAAATTGGTCGAAATTGGAGGTTCCAAATGGAATATATGACTACGGGTCTTGGAAGGGCCAATTGGAAGCAGAACCAAAGGAAGAGTCAATTTGGAAGGAAAATCGAAAATTAGGGTTTCAAGTAAAAATGATGAATTTTGCAAATTGGGGGAAAACTACAAAGTTGGCCCAATTCGTTGAAATTGAAGCCCCCAATTGATAAAGAATGAGTAAACAAAGATAGCCCAAAGCCCGGTTTGAAATGAATCTAAAGAAGAGCCGATTGGAGCAAAAACGAAAAAATGAGAAAATTCCCGAGTTTGAAAAGGGGAAAACAAAATCGAAGGGGGAATTTGATTGTAAAAATTGGGCTTTTTTGGACCAACTCAAATTCAATATAAGAAAAGGAAGCTGAAAAATAAAATCCAAAAATCAGACCCGTTTTGAGTAAAACTGAGGTTTCGGAGGTTGGAGGGCAATTTCATAAAATCCCAAAGAAAATTCTGAGAAAAATGGCAAACGAGCTCAGAAAATTATGAAAACTTCCAAACTTGAGTTTCATAATTTTTGGAAGGGATTGGCGAAGAAAAATCCGGAATCGGAGCTCATTTGAAAAATGACAAAGTTCAGGTGCACTAAGCCGAAATTCAAGAAGATAATTCCGAAAAAATAGCAAACGAGCTCCAAAAATTATGACTACTTCCAGATCTAAGTTTCATAATTTTTGGAAGAGTTCGATGAAGAAAATTCAGAATCGGAGCTCATTTGAAAAATGGCAAAGTTCGGGTGCACTAAGCGGAAATTCCAGAAGATAATTCCGGAAAAAATAGCAAACGAGCTCCAAAAATTCTGAAAACTTCCATTTCTGAGTTTTATAATTTTTGGAAGAGATTGGTGAAGAAAAATCCAGAATCGGAGCTCATTTAAAAAATGATAAAGTTCAGGTGCACTAAGCCGAAATTCAAAAAGATAATTCCGGGAAAAATAGAAAACGAGCTCCGAAAATTCTGAAAACTTCCATATCTGAGTTTTTTTTTTTTTTGGAAGAGATTGGTGAAGAAAAATTCAGAATCAGAGTTCAAAATTTTGGGAAAAATAGGAAACAAGCTCAAAATTTTTTGAAAATCTCCAGATCTCAATATTATATTTATTGGGATAGATTGGAGGAAGAAAAACCGGATTTGGGGTTCGTTTGCAATTAAATTAAGTTTGGGGGCTAAAAGAGTAATTTTACCGAAGAAACCGAAAAAGACCAATTTGCAATTAAAAAAATATGAAAGATGAAGGAATTGCTGGATACTCCACGCCCTTGGCTTGTCAGCTCATGAATGAAGGGTGAGATTTGATTAAATTCATCCAATGGTCACTATCAAATTGCAAGATGCCATTTTTAATGTCATGAAAATATCTTGTCCATCCAATGGCCTAGGTGCTTTGTAGAAAGATGAGTACATCCTTCAATGGCCAAGATCAAATTGCACGATAGCATTTTTATGGTCATGAAAATATCTTGATCTAATGGCTTAGATTGATGAAAAAAAAAGATGAGGACATGTGATCCAAGGGTGGAAAAAAGAAGATAGCACACTCTCTACACCAAGATAGGGCAGCCAAGGTTTAACAAAATTTTCTATTCTTCTTAGTATTGGCCGAATGACATCGTATGTTTGTGCTTGTGTTTTTGTTCGATCTTGCTTGTCTTGTTGGTTGTGGTAGGGTAGATTGACCTATTTGTTGCTTCATGTTCATGCATTCACTTCATCCCTATGTGATTTTTGACTTAAGCCAACCAATGGCTCAAAGCCAAGCTCTCATGAGCATGCTTGTGGAAAATGAAATATTGTGCAAGTTGGATTTTCTGTTTTTTCTCACCATGCATTCCTTGTCCAAATTTAAAGATTTTTTAACCATAGGTGAATAAAGCATTGCAATTTTGATTTCACTATGATAATAATCTCATTTGTTAATTGCATAAACATTCATTGATTGAATAAGAATTGTAGACCAGTAATGTTGAATAAACATTTGGAGATTGTGCCATAATAGGATCCTCTACCCCAAAATTCTTTTGAAAGTTAATATTTTGGTTTTCGCGGGGAAAACATGTTTCAAAAAATCATGGATTAAATTTTGGGGCAAATCAAGATTGGTCCCACCATTTTAGTTTATTTTGTACATGTGCCCATGCATTGATTTGTTTATTCTTTACATACATCATGTTGACATCGGGTTGCATTCATGGCATATATAGTCATCAAGATTTCTCTGTATATGTTCATTCATTGATTTGCCTATTCTTCACATGCACCATGTTGGCATCAGGTTGCATTCATGGCAAACATAATCAGCATGATTTATCTGTGTATGTTCATGCATTGATTTGTTTATTCTTTACATGCATCATTTTAGCATCAGGTAGCATTCATGACAAACATAGTCAGCTTGATTTAGCTATATATGTTCATGCATTAATTTGTTTATTCTTCACATGCATCATGTTGACATTAGGTTGCATTCACGACATACATAATCAGCAAGATTTAGCTATGTATTTCATGCATTAATTTGTTTATTCTTCACATGCATCATGTTGACATCAGGGTGTATTCACGACATACATAATCAGCATGATTTATCTGTGTATGTTCATGCATCAATTTGTTTATTCTTCAAATGCATCATGTTGACATCAGGTTGCATTCACGACATACATAATCAGCATGATTATCTGTGTATGTTCATGCATCGATTTGTTTATTCTTTACATGCATCATGTTAGCATTAGGTTGCATTAATGACAAACACAATCAACATGATTTCTTTGTATATGTTCATGCATTGATTTGTTTATTCTTTACATGAATCATGTTGCATTCATGACAAACATAGTCAGCATGATTTCTCTGTATATATTAATGCATTAATTTGTTTATTTTTTACGTGCATCATGTTAGCATTAGATTGCATTCATGACACACATAGCCAGCATGATTTCTCTATATATGTTCATGCATTAATTTTTTCATTTCTTTACATACATAATGTTGACCTCAGGTTGTATTCATGGCATGCATAATCATCATGATTTCTCTGTATATACTCATGAATTAATTTTTCATATTGGCATCAGGTTGCATTCATGGCATACATAGTCAGCATGATTTCTTTGTATACACTTTGTTTCAATCATTTATTCTCCATATGCATCATATTGATATCGTGTTACATTCATAGTATATATGACCATTCATTGGAAAATGCATCGGGACCATACATGGTCATTCATCGCATATATCCATGCATTGATTTTTCTCATTTCTTTACATGCATCATATGGGTATCATGTTGCATTTATAATATACATAGTCAGCATGTTTCCACTTTATGTGTCCATACATCACTTTGCATTCATGGCCCATTCATCATGACATGCACTTGGGGGGATAAAACAGAAGTTAGCTTGGCTGTAAAAGTTTTTGAAGAAATTTCCATCAGAGGTGTCACAACCTAAAAAATAACAAGTCTCATCGCAAGACTTTATTATTCGTTAAGCGTGACATTAAAAAAAAATGAGGAAAAGTCGACTTAAGTCCTCTAGAAAAATGAAGGTGTCGATACGTGATCCCGATCGCGGGGACCCGTTCGAGTAATAGGGAAACAGAAGCAGAGGAAAAGACGACTTAATTCCTCTAGATTGAAATAAAAGGTCGAGGGTATGAAAACGGCCTCGTAAAAAGACATGGAGTCTCCACCAATCTTTTTAGCTAGGTGTGATCGACCACCTATTAAAACCGATTTTATAAAACATTTTAAATTAATTAAAACATTTTTAAAACCATTTTCAAGTCTACGTTATAAACCAGAGAAAATCGAAGAATCGGGTTCGGGACTCGGTTACGTGCGGGGAAGGATTAGCACCCCCACAACGCCCGTATAAAACGGTACCTTATTAATCATGTGTTATCTCAAGTCTCGGTAAAAAGTTGGTTTTTAATTTAGTATTTCAAGTTAATTCCCAATTTTAAGAAAAATAATTCCATTTTTAATTGAAAATGATCCGGAATTTATTAATTCAAAATTTTCCTATATTCTCCGACAAAATCAGCAAAATATAGAAATTTTTATTCATTTGAAAAACTTTTTGAATCATTCTCGTTTTTTGAAAGAAAGATATTCCTTTATTAATGATAATTGATGATATTCCCTCCAACAAACCCGATAGCGAACTCATGAATTATTTTAACTCGGGAATATCTTTATTTTTATTGAAAGTCATTATCTTTTTCAAAACATTTAAAAATATGAACATGAACATGTATGACATAAATAAAATGATATGGCAAAGTCTAGATAATATAATGCAACCTAAATGATATGACATAATTTAAATGGCATAGTATATTCTAGGTGAAATGAAAAATCCTAAGTATCATGGTATATTCTAAATGAGATAAAATGATTTAAATGACATGGCAATTTTAAATGATATGCCAGATTTTAAATGACATAGCATATAATAAATAATATAACCTAAATGACATGAAACATAAAATAATGCTATCATAAAATATGCATGAAAAAATAAAATAAAAATGCATGAACATAGTATATGCTAAATAATGTGACAAAAATAAATGACTAAATAAAAAAATATAGGATAGCATGAAATATTCAAAATCATATGGAAAACAATATAACATCATTAAATGTAAATCAAAGTAATAATAAGACCATGGAAAATATAATAACAAAAATCACATATTAAATAAAATGCATGAACATGAAAAATGCAATGTATGAAAATGTATTCTTTCCTCTAAATAAAGAAATCCGTATATCTAAAAAGATATCCGACTACCTTAGGAAAATATGTCAATTAGATTTTCTAAAAAAAAAACTTTGTGATTGTTTGAAAACAATTTTGAGGAAAAACTTGAATAAAGATTAGAACCCCTAACAAAACCCTTTTAAAATGACTCTAATTTCCTAAGTTTAAAATTCCGGACTTGACCACCCTTAACCCGAGATTTATAAAATAATTTTTAAAGTTTAAAAAGGCCTAGAAACTAACCTAAGACAGTAGCTAAAGCTTCAAACCAACCCCCTCTAAATGCCTTAGCCAAATTCAACCATTATTTCTCTTTTGAATTCAAATCTGCCTCTACTGTCCGGTTTTGACACACGATTTTTTAGCCTATTTTTTAGCTATTGTCCGGTTTTGAATTCAAGTATGCTCAAGAGAGCATGACTTTGAGCCATTGATTGGCCTAAGTCATAAATCACGTGGCAATGACATGGAATGCATGAACATACAGAAAATGAAATGTATGAAATGCATGGTCTAAAGATAAATGGTAAAGGAAATGCATGACAATTCAAAATAACCTAAATGCCTAGCATGAGTTTGCATGGCAATAAATGCTATCCTAACTCAATATGCATGCAATGCTTGATAATGCAAATATGAATTGGACCTAATATGTTATGAATATGCATGAAAATGCTAATGTATCCTAAGACCTAAGTAGCATAGCAATGCATGGCAATACCAATATCATTTAAGACCTAATATGCATGGCAATACCAATATGGCTTAGACCTAAAATGTAATGAAAATGCATAGTAATACTATGAACATACAATGACCAATGAACCTAATCCTAATGCTGGAACAAACAACAACTAATACACAATTTCAAGATATGACAATGCAAAGCATATTACCTAAACAAAATGCAAATGCATGACAAGGCAAGGAATGCATGAAGAGGCCGAATGGTCACATGGTACTCTAATGCAATACTATCTAGTAAATGACATAAATATATGAAAAATCATATCAAGATGCATAATGTCATGACATTTTCACAAGCATATGACATAATAAAATCAAAATGCACAAGCTAATGGCATGGAGATGCAAACAAGTCAAGAAGCAAGATGAAAATGCACACATACTAAATATCAAGATATGCTAACTCATGGCATGGAGATGCAAACAAGCCAAGAAGCAAGATGAAAATGCACATGTAAGGCATAGCAACATGGAGTAGCCGAATGGTTATGTGACCAAATGTAAAAATACAAACATGTTTACAATATGACATGATATATGAAAAAAATGCACAACATGATTCAAATGTACTCAAAGGCCGAATCTTCAAGGAAATAATATTAAGCATGGAAATGAAATATAAAAACAAATATAGAATAGAAAATAATGTGAAGAACATATATAAAATTAAACATAGACATACAAAGCAAATAACAAGCAAGACTAGTAAATAAAACAAGGAAAGTTAAGCTCCATGGTTGGTATAAAATGGGCATAGCCTCACACCTAACCATAATCACTTGGTCTTGCCAAGATCATGAAGCCTTTATACTTCAAAAATCAGAAAATAAACCATGCTAAACAGCAAAATTAAGGTGAGCTTCAGGGTAGGTAAAAACGGGCATAGCCTCTCCCCTAACCATGGTCACTTGGTCTTGCCAAGATCATGTAGCCATTTCAACCTTTTTTGCTTCACATTTTTGTAAAAAAATCATAATATAAAAAACTCTAAACAAACCTTCTAAAAATCAATTTTCTCACAACAACATGCAAGGAAGAAAAAAGAAAAAAACCAAGGCCAACAAATAACCACATTCGGCCAAGCATAAAACTATGTAAGAAAAATTATTTTCCACCATTTTGATGAAGAAGAAGAGATGAAAACTTAAGTAAACATTTAAGAAACCTTATTTCTATGAAAAAATTAGTAGGAAAACAAGATAGAAAATCAAGAAATCACCATGGAAAACAGAAGAAAGCTATGCTAGAGCTTGGTAGAGATGACTACCTTCAAGCTCTTCTATTGAAAACATTTTTTTTTCTTTCTTTCAAAACCTTTTTCTTTGCTAAATTAGCTACTGACTTCAGCCAAAAAACTTATGAAAAAATGAAATCACCCCCCTCTAATGGCTTGGCCGAATAGCCCTCTAACCCTTGGATGAAATTTTCACTTTTTCTCCTTCAATCTTGGCCCTAAGATTAAGATATTTTGATGACAACATAAAAATGTCATCTTGCCAATTGATATCAGCCCTTAATATGTGTACTCAACCCTTGTAGTAACCTCAGCCCTTAGATGCAAAAGAGGACCTATCCCATGCACTCCCTTGCTTGCCCCCTTGAGTGACTACCCTTGGATGAGTTGTGCTCTTCCATTCTTGGTCATTGGATGAGGGAAACATAAAAATGACATCTTGTAGATTAAATCCATCCCTCAACATGTGTACTCAGCACTTGTGGATGAAAAGAGACAATCCGATGCACTCCCTTGCTTGGCCGAATGGATGCTCACCTTTGGATGAATTGTGCTCATTTTTTCATCCATTCTTGGCCATTAGATGAGGGTTCTTTCATGACAAATAAAAATGTCATCTTGGCTTTAAACTTGGCCCTTGGATGGTGCATTCAACTTTCCTACAAGGCACCTAAGCCATTGGATGAAGGGGGGACCATTTGCAAGGTGTTAGTGATAGCATGTGAGCTTGATAGTGACTAAGGAATTAAATTGACCAAGCTTCCTTCTTCTCCTCTATGCTGGCTGATCAAAAGAGGTAAAATCCCAGCAATTCCTTATTTTGTCATATTTTTCTTAATTACAAATTTGCCCATTTTGGTTTCTTCGGTGAAATGATCTTTTTGCCCCCCGAACCTAAATAAGTAGCAAACGAACTCCAATTTCGAATTTTATTTTTCAATACTTCCAAAATAATAAAAAATTGAATTCTGGAACTTTTCAAAATTTCTCGAGTGTATTTGCTATTTATTTTGAATTTATTTTCGAAATTGCCCCTTTTATGTACTCGAACTTTACCATTTTTTAAACGAGCTCCGAATCCAGATTTTTCTTCACCAATTTCTTCCAAATAATTTAAAAATGTGTTCTGGAAGTTTTCATAATTTTTGGAGCTTATTTACCATTTTTTTCGAGATTTATCTGCTTTAATTACTGTATAAGGGACCCGAACGATCTCCGAATCAATATTTTCTTTCTATACTCTCTTCTAAAAAATTTAAAAATGAGATCTGCAAATTTTCAGAATTTTTGAAACTCGTTTGCTATTTTTTCGGGATTTATCTTGTTGAATTTTTGCATAGTGGGCCCAGGATTTGGCCATTTTGCAAACGAACTCCAAATCAAGATTTTCTTTCACCAATCTCTTCGAAACGATTTAAGAATGAGATTTACAAATTTTCAAAATTTTTGGAGTTTATTTGCTATTTTTCCCATGCTTTCTAATTTTGCCCTTTTGCCTCCGAAACTTGGTTTTGCTCAAAACAAGTCCGATTTTCAGTTTTTCTTCAAACTGAGCCTTGGGCTGTCCTTAATCACTCCTTATCAATTAGGGGCTTTATTCCTATCGAATCTGGCCATTTCTATAATTCTTCCAAATTTCACCGAAATCCACCAAAAATCCTAATTCTCGATTTTCTTCCGAATTGACTTTTCTTTCAGTTTTTCTTCCAAGTAGCTTCTCCATTACCTGTAGTCAGTGCTTATCTTTCATTTGGAACCTTCAATTTTGAACAATTTGATCGTTCAAGCACTTTTCCCTAAATTTCTTGAACTAGGGTTTCATTTCTATTGAAATTCCATAACCCAACTTCCGGCCTCCATATCTTTTAATGTAGATCTCGGATTATCAAAATTCTTTCACCATCTTTCAATTGAACTTCAAATCTTGATTTTGAAGGTGGGTTGACATTTTTAGTAGTTGACCTTTTCGGGGTTGACTTTTTGAGGTTGACTTTTTCAAGTTTGACTTTTCTGTACGCTTTCTTAGACTAATTCTCGGAGTACCACCTGCAGGATAAGAAAAGCTTTTACCATTCTGAAACATCAAGTTAAGAAGAAAACATACCTGTTTTAGTGGTCAGGAAAAAATTAGGTGTCTACAGCTGCCCCTCTTTGGCTATTGCTGAGAATCAGGAATCAGGCAAAGATAAACAAACACTAATTTTGTACGGTTAGTGAAATCACATGTGAAGAAAAGGGAAAGGGGTTTTCGATCATCATCATCATTTTTTTTTGAAAAAAGCTATAAATTGAAGATTTTGTCCTTAAATTGAATTCCCTGACTAATCAAGGCTCGACCCGTCTTAAGGAAACGAGTTCGATTTGAAAAGTAAAAATTGTGCCCGAAGGTCTTAAAAATTATGCCTGGAGGTCTTAAAAATGGTAACCGGAGGCCTTACCCGTGATTTGAAAAATTATGCTCGGAGGTCTTAAAAATGGTGCCCGGAGGTCTTAAAAATGGTGCTCGAAGGCCTTACCCGTGATTTGAAAAAATTATGCCCGGAGGTCTTAAAAATGGTGCCCGAAGGCTTTACCCGTGATTTGAAAAATTATGCCCGGAGGTCTTAAAAATGGTGCCCGAAGGCTTTACCCGTGATGAAAATACCTTGACGATGGTCTCAAGGCTCAACTCATTTGATAAAACAGAATGAATTCGATTTAAAACAAAAGGAAATACCTCGACGGTGGTCTCGGGGTTCGACTCATTTGAGAAGCAGAACGAGTTCGATTTGGGAAGCCAAAGTTTTCTTGATTCCTGCAATGTTAGCTAAATGCAATGATGAGAATGACATGCTTTGCAATTGCTTGTATGCTTCCCGAGGATGTCAAATGATTGTGTCATGATTTCTAATCCATGGTTTCTTTGAGGTTCACAGATCATCTGAATTCATGATGGAGTCTTCAATTGTTCACTGATGCCCTAATTAAGGAACCCTTTACTCAAGATAAATTGTCAAACAGTCCCAGTTTCTGACTTCACTGAAATTCAAAAATTTCTGACTTCATGACGGAGTCTTCAAATGCATCTAAAAAATGTATGAAAGAAAGTATGAAACAAGTAATTGTCATAAAAAGGGTAACAAAAATTTATTGCAACAAAATGTTTTAAAATGATAAAAGTGGATATCAAGGATATAAGAAACAAATGTAAAGTTATAGGTTGTTGATGCCCCAGATGCGGAATATCTTGGACCCCTCATTTTTCAAACCATCTGAAATTTATTTTGAACAAACAATTTACTTAGGTAATCCCTCGGCTTCCATAGTTACGTCAGACTGAGTTGTTCCCTTTTTCTCTGATTTTCAAATACTTTCTCCCCCTTTACACGGAGCATTGACTCAAACCTTAATCAGTACTTGAGCCACCCTTTGCGGGTTTTCAACTCAAGTATCCCCCATTCGGTATTAAGTCGCCCTTTGTGGGTTTTCGGCTTAAACCTTTCCCCTTTTTTTTACCACACATCTGAGAATTCTAAATGCTTCCAAGGTAAAAATGTCAATTCAAAAGACGGGATGAATTCTGAGAAAAACCTTTCAAGTAAAATATCCATGCTTGATCAAGATGGACTTTTAAAGTACGTAATGTAGGCCAAGGTTCGGGTTTAGAAGGAAAGGATAAAATAGGCCCAAAATGTGTTTAAGGGTGATTGGATCAAGGATTATTTCCTGAGGAGAATTCATTCTTGAGGCATTTGTCCCCTTTTTGGACTTTTCTTTTTTTCTCTTTTCTTTCATTGCTGGCTTTCATTTGCCATTCTTTGATTTCACATTTTCCAATGGCTCTCTTTTTTTGCCATGATTTTGATTATTTTTCCTCGTATTTGCCCTCCAGTGTAGAAGGTGATCCATGATTAGGGTTCAACGAAAGAAATAATTCCTAAGGGTCAAAGGGGTGACTAGGGATAATTTTTTCTTAGTGAAGGGAATATGAAAGATGGCCATTTATCACACCAAGCATGAATATTCTCTTTGAAAAGTAATTCTCAGGGGAGATAGATATATAGAATTTCCATTTCTACACTTGAAATCATTCGAATTCCCATGTGCATAGCATCACACTCTTTTTTTTTTTTAAGCATAATACTTCTTCAATTCATCAGCATTCACGGGATGTCTAAAATCATCCCCGTCCATCCGAGTTAGAATCAGTGCTCCTCCAAAAAAAGCTTTTTTTACCACATAGGGTCTTTCCCAATTTGGAGCCCATTTTCCTCGCGGATCCTTCACTATGGAGAGAATTTTTCTCAGTACCAACTCTCCTTCTCGGAACTGTTTGGGTCGAACCTTCTTTTTATGGGCTCGAATCATCCTTTTTTGATACAACTGCTTTGTAACAAATTGTCTTCAATCTTTTCTCCTCTATGAGATTCAGCTGTTCATAATGAGCTCTAACCCATTCTGCCTCTTCTGGGCCAACCTCCATCAAAACCCGAAGTGAAGGAATCTCAGCTTCAATAGGTAACACTGCTTCCATACCACATACCAAAGAAAACGGTGTTGCCCTTATAAATGTGCGAACCGAAGTGTGATATGCATGAAGAGCGAAAGGTAAAATCTCATGCCAATCCTTGTACACATCAGTCATCTTCTCGACAATCTTCTTGATGTTTTTATTGGTTGCTTCTACTGCCCCATTCATCTTCGGACGATAAGGTGCGGAATTGTGATGCGTGATCTTGAACTGTGTACATATTTCTCTCATTATCTTATTATTCTGATTGAGAGCATTATCTGAAATAATTCTTGCTGGCAATCCATATCGGCATATGATTTTCTTCTTAACAAATCTGCATACCACTGACTTCGTTACATTCGTATAAGAAGCAGCTTCTACCCACTTTGTGAAATAGTCTATGGCCACCAGGATGAAACGATGTCCATTTGAAGCTTTCAGAGTAATGGGCCCAATCATACCCATTCCCCACATTGAAAAATGCCATGGTACGGTCATGACATGCAATGGCGATGGTGGCACATGAATCTTATCTACATAGATCTGGCATTTACGACACTTTCGGGAATAACTGATACAATCTCCTTCCATTGTCAGCCAATAATATCCTGCCCTCATAATCTGCTTAGCAAGCATGTGACAATTGGCATGGGTGCCACATATCCCTTCATGGACTTCCTCTATGATTCTCTGAGCTTCGACAGACCCGACACATCTCAATAGGACTTGATCTTTCTTTTTCTTGTAGAGAATCTCGCTGTCTAGAACAAAACCCATTGCTAGCCTTCTCAGAGTCTTCTTGTCATTTTTTGTTGCCTGTTCTAGGTACTGTTGATTCTTGATGTACTGCAAGATGTCGTTGTACCAAGGGAGACCATCTACTTCTTCTTCAATACTTAAATAGTGGGCAGGAGATTCATATATGCTCATCTTGATCAGCACAACTTCCACCCCTTCATTCACTTTAAACATTGATGACGAAGTAGCTAGAGCATCCGCCTCCGATTTTTTTCTCGGGGGAAGCAATTGAAAGTCACTTCTTCAAACTCCTCCAATAAACTTAGTATGAGTTCTCGGTATCGAATTAATTTTGTATCTCGGGTTTCCCATTCTCCGCGCAATTGATATATCACTAAAGTCGAGTCTCCAAAAACCTCCAGTTTTTTGATCTTTCTGCCTACGACAGCACGAAGGCCCATAGTACATGCCTCATATTCTGCAGTATTGTTTGTAAAATCAAAGTCCAATCTGGCAGTGAAAGGATAATAATTTTCTTCTGGGGATATGAGCACTGCACCGATTCTGTGCCCCATCAAAGTACATCTTCCATACTTTCTTCTTCAAGGGAACCTCATCCGCTTGCGAAACATACATGAAATCTTCATTTGGGAAATCAAAGTTCAACGGCTCATAATCTTCCACTGCCCGACTTACTAAAAATTCAGCCACTACACTGCCCTTGATAGCTTTTTGACTCACATATACAATGTCGTATTCTGACAACAAAACCTGCCATCTTGCCATCCTCCCTGACAAAGAAGGTGCTTCCAACATGTACTTGATTGGATCTACTTTGGCGATCAACCACGCCGTGTGGTACAGCATGTACTGTCCGAGCCTCCGAGCAGTCCAAGCTATGGCATAGCACAACTTTTCTACCGACGAATATTTCAACTCATAATCTGTGAACTTCTTGCTGAGGTAGTAAATCGCTTGTTCTTTCTTTCCAGTCTCATCAAGCTACCCCAAAACACAACCCATGGATCTCTCAAATACTGATAGATACAATATCATCGATTTATCCGGAGCCGATGCCATTAATACTGGTGAGTTTGATAGATAATGCTTAACCTTTTCAAAAGCAATCTGACACCCTTCATCCCACTCTCCTGGATCACATTTTCGAAGTAACTTAAATATTGGATCACATTTATTGGTTAACTGAGAAATAAACCGAGCAATGTAATTCAATCTCCCCAGAAAACCTCTTACTTCTTTTTGAGTATGTGGAGGTGGCAAATTCTGGATGGCCTTCACTTTATCCGGATCAATCTCAATTCCCCTTTTGCTAACAACAAAACCCAACAATTTCCCCGAAGTGACTCCAAAAGTGCATTTTGCCGGGTTTAGCTTGAGTTGAAACTTTCTTAGTCTTTCAAAAAGTTTCCTAAGATTTGCAATATGCTCCTCTTCTCCTTGTGACTTTGCAATCATATCATCAACATAGACTTCAATCCCCTTATGCATCATGTCATGAAACAAGGTCACCATGGTCTCTGATATGTTGCCCCAGCATTCTTCAATCCAAACGGCATTACCTTGTAGCTGAATATTCCCCACATTATGACAAATATGGTTTTCTCCATATCTTATGGTGCCATCTTAATCTGATTATATCCCGAGAATCCGTCCATGAAAGAAAACAAGGAACTCTTCGCCGTATTATCCACCAAAGTATCAATGTGGGGCAAAGGGAAATCATCTTTGGGACTGGCTTTGTTCAAATCTCGGTAATCGACGCACATACGCACCTTGCCATCCTTCTTTGGTACTGGAACAATATTTGCCACCCATTTTGGATATTTTGCCACCTCTAAGAATCCATCATCAAACTGCCTCTTCACCTCCTCTTTTACCTTTAACAGCATGTTCGGCCTCATTCTTCTCAACTTTTGCTGAATTGGCTTGCACTTTAGCCTTAAAGGGAGCTTATGTACCACAATATTTGGATCCAGACTCGTCATGTCTTGGTATTCCCAAAGCAAGGCTATGAGTTCACCCTTTATTGATGACGACAATGTAGTCCCAATTTTAACCTCTTTTATCTCCTCACTACTTTCCAAATTTAACAATTCCAATAGCTCCTCATGAAAAAGTACTTATCTCTCTTCTTGTTCTATTTTTCTTAATAAGTCTGGAGGTAGACCATAATCTTCAAAATCTTCGTCGGCCTCAAAATCACCTGTGCAAATGGGTCTCTCAAAATCAATTTCAGAATTACTGACAGGAAGGTCCTCATATTTCGCATCTGTACACCTGTAAATAGGTGGGGAAGAAACAATATAGGAAAACATATATATAATGGAAGCAAAATAAATAGCATAAATGAAAGAATATGGACACATCAATATGAAGGAAATGCATCATGTTTGTTATTTATTGAATGAAAACTTTTATACAAAAGCCCATTACAAAAGGAATTCTTAATATCTTCGAGCAAAGATATTTAAGATTTGTTTAAAAGCATTACGTTGGAATAGACCTAAAAAGTATGGGCAGCTCAGTTGCACTCTAATTGGTCAGTCTATATCCTGGTGGACAAGGTCGCACCATCCAATTAGCATTCTCACTTTCAATTCTTTCTTCCCCAATCATGCAGATGTCCATATCATACATCTGCTTGTCCCTATTCACATGGAACTTTTCAAAAGCTTGCTCGATCATTACGAATACATCATCAGAATTCTTTTCTCCGAACAGACAACCGGCTGAGCGAAAGCTGTGAAGGATAGGTGGGAAAGTCATAGGCTCCTACTCAATATCCATACCCGTGAGACGGGCCATCCTCCTTTGTCGATTCTTTTCAATTTGTTTCCTTTTCTCATGGGCCTTCGGAAGATACCCTAGGCTAAACTGATCTTTCTTTCCCACTACTTCCATTGCTCAGGCCATCCCTTGAAGATATTTTTCGAGACCATTTCCTGCTTTGCAGCCCTTTCCCACTATAGTTCTTACCCACAGCCTTGTGTTCTTGGACAACCTTGGTTTTGGAATTTTTTGCCCTTCAGCGACGAAAATCGTATTTGCGAATTCCAAAGACCGAAAGGAACATTCTATGGCATCCTCATTGGGTTCAACACAAGGAGATTTAGTAGATGTAGAGGCTATTACGTCCTCTTCTCCTGATATAATGACCAAACGCCCCTCTATCACAAATTTTAGCTTTTGGTGGAGAGATGAAGGTACAGCCCCTGCTGAATGTATCCACGGCCACCCCAATAAGCAATTATAGGACGGATTAATATCCATGACCTGAAAGTTCACCGTATAGGTACATGGGCCTATCTGTAGAGGAACCTCAATAGTTCCTATTACATCTCTCCTAATACCATCAAAGGCTCTGACCACCGTGCAGCTTGGCAGCATATAAGAAATATCCACTGGCAATTTGGACAGGGTTGCCAAGGGCATCACATTTAATGAAGAACCATTATCCAAAAGGACCTTTGATAATATGTGCCCCTTGCAAGTGGTAGTTATGTGAAGAGCCTTTGTTGACCCAATACCATTGGGTGGTATCTCCTCATAGCTGAAATATATATGGTCGTCTGCTGCGATGTTTCCCACCAGCCTGTCTAATTTTTCTACCGATATGTTGTTAGCCACACATGCCTGATTCAACACTCTCAACAGGGCATTTCTGTGTGGCTCCGAGTTCAAAAGCAAAGATAAGATTTAAATTCTAGCTGGTTGACGTTGCAGTTGCTCAACCACGCTATACTCACTATGCTTTATGAATTTTAAGAACTCATAGGCTTTCTTCTCATTCACCGACTCTTTTATTCTGTTTACCGGGGCTGACCCCCTTTTTACTTTTTTTGACAAATCCATCTCAATATGGATTGGTTCAGCTGCTTTCTTCCCTTTGTCCATACCTTTGTCTTTTCCTGTTAATCCCTGTTCAACAGCCTCCGGAGCATAACACCTTCCACTTGTTGTTAAGTGTCCCACACCTGTGATATCTTGCTGACTCGAAGACCCAAGCATAACCATGCTGTAGTCGTATTTCCATGGTGCAGTTTTGTTTTCCTTGTACAAAAAGGAAACAGGCAAATCAATGATTAACTTAGGCGCACTTTCCTCAACGACTGGCATAACTTTCTCATTTGGTTCATCATAATAGATGATCAAGGGTCTTCCTATCCCGTAGCCAGCTGTATTTTCAATAACCTCTACTTTCTCCTCTGTCTCCTCGTAAAACTGGGCCTCTCCAGCATCCATAATCTTTTGGACTTTAGCCAGAAAGTCCCCGCAGTCCTTTATGATATGACCTCCACACTTATGGAACGAGCACCAATTTTGCACCCTATTTGCAACCATTTTTAAACTGTCTGCATCCTCCACCATTCCTGCCTTAACCATCTCGACCCATACTGTTAACATTGGAGTCTTGACTTCCCTGGCATCCCTTTTTACCCTTCTGACTTCCCCTATCCATATTGCATTTACCCGATTCTCAGCATGATCGAGCAATGGATTTCCCGCTACATTCGGCCCATTCTTTGACCCAAACTTCACAACTCTGACGTTGATCAGGCTTTGGACTTTTTTTTAAAGGCTAGGCAATCTTCAGTCGAATGTCATTGAATTCCTGCGTGGTATGCGCAGTTAGTATTTGCATTATACCATATTGGATATGGCGGTGTCAGAGGTTTGAGATATACGGGTGCAACAAGTTGACCCTGCAACAGTTTGGGATATAGCTCACCATAGGTGGTAGAAATCAGATCAAATTGGGGTTTTTGATCGTTCCTTGGTGAATGTTGGTCATTGCACCCAGCTCCCTGAATGTTTGGGATAGTGTTTCGGGGAAGGTTTATCTGTGGGGATATGCCAGTCGAAAACGGCTGTTGTGGTATATGGGTATAAGGGAAGGGATTTTGGGTAAGGTGGTTCACATTGGGGTAGTAAAGATTATACCCCGGGTAAGGTGCATAGGGTGTAGGAGGTGCATAAGATGTAGTAGGAGTATAGGGCCTTGGTGGGGTATATGGTATGGGAGGTGTATATGGGTATTGGTTGATACTAAATGCGTGGGTCTCCTCTTTGTTCCTAGCAGGGAATACCTTTTTCGGAGTAGAAGACTCACCCCCTTCCATTTTTCTATTCTTAATGGCTGACTCTATCATCTCCCCGGATATTAGCATGTCTGCAAAGTCTTTTGTGGCACTCCCCACCAATTTATCATAATATGGTGCTTTCAAGGTATTGATGAAAAGCATCGTAGTTTATTTGCTAGTTAAAGAGGGTTGCACTTGTGTGGCCAGATCCCTCCACCTTTGCGAGTATTCCTTGAAACTCTCAGTGATCCTCTTTTCCATGTTCTGTAGTGATAGCCTATTAGGTACCATATCAGATACATGCTTATAATACTCCATGAAAGCCCTGGCTAAATCCGTCCATGAACGAATCTTGGTACAGTTGATTGTACCACCGGGTTGCAGACCCTATCAAGCTATCTTGGAAACAATGGATAAGCAGTTTTTCATTATCATCGTGCCCCGTCATTCTTCTGCAGTACATGGTCAGATGTGCTGATGGGTTGGTAGTCTTATTATATTTCTCAAAGTCTGGTACTTTGAACTTCGGGGGAATTACTAGATCGTGTACTAAAGTCATCTCTTTGGCATCCAGATTGCCAAATAACTCTGCCCCTTCAACGGCCCTCAGCCTCTCCTCCAGCAGTTGATTTTTTTTCTGTGATTATGCCATTTCGACCCTCTTCAGCTCAGTCATCTTTGCTTTTTCCTTTTCAGCTAGTTCCTCAAAGTCTGGAACGTTAACATCATTTGGGTCAGCTCCCATATTACCTTTTCCGGGAACATAGTTCTGTGTCCCAGCAGCTGGTTGGATATAAACATAGGAGGCTGCCCCAATTGACAGCTCTTGGCCCTTTTGCTATATGTTTCAGGTTGATCCTCTTTAATTACCACCCTTTTCCCGGTGACCAAATTCTCTCCCGACCTTTTTTGTTTCATCATGGCACTCATCATTTCCATGAGTTTAGTCATCTGTTCTCGTGGCTCCTCCTGAGATTTAGACAACTGTTCTTGCAGTTCCCTTTGATTTTTTCCATTATTTCAATTCTAGCAAGCTGATTGTTCTCCATAGCTCTGGCTTGAGATCGAGTATTGTAAGGGTGTCAAAAATCCGATTCTTTTTGAGTGCGACCAATTGTACCTTTAGTTTTGAAAACCATGAATTAGAATTTATTGAGACATCTTTTTTTATGTTTTATAAAAAATGAATGAATGAATGACTAAATGTGATCGAATGAATCAAATAAAATGAATAAGTACATGACTACGTATATGAATATGAAAGAATAAATGAATGAACAAGCGAAATGAATAAATAAGTGGTTAAGTGTATGAATATGAATGAATGAACAAGTAAAAGGAATAAATAAGTGGTTAAGTGTATGAATATGAATGAATTTCAAAAATTAATGATTATAACTATACGTAAATGTACAAATGAACAAACAAAATATATAAAATATGAATGCATTTGAAAGTATTTGCCACGGGATAATTTCAACCGAACGATCTTTCATTGATTTCCTGGAACTAAATACATCACAGATAGAATAAAAAGATCACTGCCTAAGATAAGTTTGTAATTAACCTTTCAAAGTGCTATTACAAGATAAGTCTGTAATTCACCTTTCATGTCTTCAAGCTCTTCTTGTAGTCGGGCAATCTCCTTGCTCATCTGGGCCTTTTCTTTTTCAAATTCCACCCTTGCGATTTCTAGCTCTGATGGCATTTCCTTCGGTGGCAGATTCATGAACTGGACCTCTTCCCCATCTGATGTCAACAGCCTATCATTAACCCTTAATTCCCTCCATACTAGGTAATCAGGTGTGACGATGTCGGCATATCGGGCCACTATTATCCGGTGAGTTTTCTTCCATGCTTCAATCACTGCCCGCACCTTTTCAGAATATCCGTCTTTCCCATAAGTGAACTCTGATGATCCTAGATTATGAGTCACGGGTGTAATTACCGAGACTCAACCTGTCTTTGCACCAACAAAGGTGCATAACTCACAGACCCCTAAATTCTGAATAATGGAACTCCCAAGTTGTTCCCACATTTATACATAATCGGTATGGGAACCATCCATGGAGCTCTCCAAGTCACCATCTCCCCTTTTAGATTTCGTAACATGTTGACCCATTTCTCTTCATCTCCGTCTTCAAGCCAATAATTTTTAAGGAATTCCTTAATCGGAACTAAAGACTTCATGTACGGTTTGAAGGAAACCTCTTCTATCTTCCAAAAGTGACTTTGAATCCAAATATAAAGGAGTTGTACACACCCCTTGATTCTCCCTTGTCTTTCTCTTTTACAAAAATTCAAAGATCGGATAGTTTCAGCTATGATGGCCGGAGATGGGTTGATCTTCTGTTCCAACTTTTCAAAGAAATCAAACACGGCCACATGACCCAATATCTTCGGGAATATGATTAATATATAGATGGCTAGAGCAAAGATGTCCCTTGCTTTTTCTTTGTTGGAATAACCCAATATCAACTGTTGGAGAGTTTCCTATGGAATGCATCCATTTTTCTGCTTTGTATCCACATAACTCTCAACCCATGTTGTATCCATTCCTATGATCCTAGCCATTTTCCTCTTAAAACCTGAAGGTTTCACTTCCTTCAAATATAACCGATCAGGATTAGGACATTCAATACGTAACAGTGCTGAATATTCTTCAATCAGTGGGGTCATATCCTCTTTGTTAAAAGTAAAACATCTATAAGCAGGATTCCAAAACTTTACAATAGCCTGAATCAACCCACTATTGACCCTAATCGGAATTAAGAGTTCTATATCTCCATATTTTTGAGTGACGGCTTTTTTCTCTGATACATTCCACTGATTCCAAATGTCGGCTAACCCTCGAAGATTATTCTATCTGGAATCCACTTTGACCCTTTTCGGGAATACTGACACATAATCTTTCTTCAGGCAATCACCATCCTCCCTCTGATCTTTTTTCGATCGTGCCCTGACTACTACATGATCTTCTATCACTGAAATAACCTGACACTCCATAAAAGTCCTTTGGGTTGATGACTATCCCGAGGCCAATAAACTTCAAGTGTATGATGATGTCTATGATGTATGTCAAAGAAAAAAAACAAAAAGAAATAGATTATTAAAGAAATGAATTCACAAATATAACTTAAATAACAACATTTTTTTTAAAAAAATGTCCCAAAAATTTTAACAGAGCTTCGGCATTACGATGCCTTAGGGACAAAATAATAAATTTATTACGAGTGATATGATGTTCGTTCATCATCACCCAATTTGTAAAATCTAACATATAGAAAGATGGTAAAAGGTTGGAAATGTTCCTCCATGTGCTCTTAAACTTCGGGTATCTAACAGAAATCCGGCATGGCTTGGCCTAGGTTCACTATATGAAGATGAATCAATTCTAAGGCCCCGTTCCTCACTGTTGCCTGTGAAGGCTACTAAGGCACCCCGATAAAAGCGGGTTCAATTCGTTAGAGTATATTTTCCTATGCCCTTACGGAGGATTATCACGAAGGCATTAGGTACTTTATACTTCGGAAGTGTTTCACTAGCCCATACGGAGGATCATCACGAATGCATAGTTATTTTACTCCCACTTGAAAGGATGGGACCCGAGTAGAGGGTTCATGTTATGCAAATGCAAATATAGTGTGTGCGGAGGAACAAAACAAACCTGTAACCACCTATTCTACACCCCTTATTCTAAATACCCCACTAAAATCAAACAACGTAAAGCATCAGTTAAGCGAACATATAAATATACACAACAAGATAACCAAAGAACAATAATAGTATGAATGCATATGAATATAGACATTTTTAAAACATTTTATTATTTTCAAAATTCTCTTAATTATTTAAAAAAAATGGGAATTAAAAATAAATACCAATTAAACCAACAAAATCGAGACTTAGATAACACACGAATAATTCTAGGCCTGACTCTCTAAAAAGTCTCCAGCGGAGTCGCCAAGCTGTCGCAACCTAAAAAATAACAAGTCTCATCGCAAGACTTTATTATTCGTTAAGCGTGACATTAAAAAAAAAAGAGGAAAAGTCGACTTAATTCCTCTAGAAAAACGAAGGTGTCGATACGTGATCCCGATCGCGGGGACCCGTTCGAGTAAGGGGGAAACAGAAGCAGAGGAAAAGACAACTTAATTCCTCTAGATTGAAATAAAAGGTCGAGGGTATGAAAACGTCCTCGTAAAAAGACATGGAGTCGCCACCAATCTTTTTTAGTTAGGTGTGATCGGCCACCTATTAAAACCGGTTTTATAAAACATTTTAAAATTTATTAAAACATTTTAAAAACCAATTTCAAGTCTGCGTTATAAACTGGAGAAAATCGAATAATCGGGTTCGGGACTCGGTTACGTGCGGGGAAGGATTAGCACGCCCACAATGCCCGTATAAGACGGTACCTTATTAATCATGTGTTATCTCAAGTCTCAGTAAAAAGTTGGTTTTTATATTAGTATTTCAAGTTAATTCCCAATTTTAAGAAAATAAAATTCCATTTTTAATTGAAAATGATCCGGAATTTATTAATTCAAAATTTTCCTATATTCCCCGACAAAATCGGCAAAATATAGAAATTTTTATTCATTTGGAAAACTTTCCGAATCATTCTCGTTTTTTGAAAGAAAAAATATTTCTTTATTAATGATAATTGATGATATTCCCTCCAACAAACCCGGTAGAGAACTCATGAATTATTTTAACTCGGGAATATCTTTATTTTTATTGAAAATCATTATCTTTTTCAAAATATTTAAAAATATGAACATGAACATGTATGACATAAATAAAATGATATGGCAAAGTCTAGATAATATAATGCAACCTAAATGATATGACATAATTTAAATGGCATAGTATATTCTAGGTGAAATGAAAAATCCTAAGTATAATGGTATATTCTAAATGAGATAAAATGATTTAAATGACATGTCAATTTTAAATGATATGGCATATTTGAAATGTCATAGCATATTTTAAATGATATAACCTAAATGACATGGAATATGATCTAAATGACAAGAAATGACATGAAACATAAAATAATGCTATCATAAAATATGCATGAAAAAAAAAATGCATGAACATAGTATATGCTATATAATGTGACAAAAATAAATGACTAAATAAAAAATATAGGATAGCATGAAATATTCAAAATCATACGACAAACAATATAACATCATAAAACGTAAATCAAAGTAATAATAATACCATGGAAAATATAATAACAAAAATCACATATTAAATAAAATGCATGAACATGGAAAATGCAATGCATGAAAATGTATTCTTTCCTCTAAATAAAGAAATCCGTATATCTAAAAAGATATCCGGCTAGCTTAGGAAAATATGTCAAATTATATTTTCTAAAAAAACAAAACTTTGTGATTGTTTGAAAACAATTTTGAGGAAAAGCTTGAATAAAGATTAAAACCCTTACCAAACCATTTTAAAATAGCTCTAATTTCCTAAGTTTAAAATCCCGGACTTGACCACCCTGAACCCAAGATTTATAAAATCATTTTTAAAGTTTAAAAAGGCTTAGAAACTACCCCAAGACAGTAGCTAAAGCTTCTAACCAACCCCCTCTAAATGCCTTAGCCAAATTCAACCATATTTCTCTTTTGAATTCAAATCTGCCTCTACTGTCCGATTTTGACACACGATTTTTTAGCCTATTTTTAAAAATTTAAGAAAATAAAAAAATACTGGAGACTCAGAACATGTACAAATACACAATAAAAAATTGGCTTAATTTTCTGATTAAAGATGACTGCCCAGAAAAATCGGAGAAGTTCGAGTACTGGGTGAAAAAAATCTGCTTTGTCAAAACATATTTTTTTGCCTTTGATAAAATCATTTAAAAATCAAAGTAAAATTGTTGGAGATCAGCCTAAAGACCTAAGAACAGTAGCTAAAACATTTAAAAACCTTGGATAAAAATTGGCTAAGTTAAACAAAAATCACAAAGGTAGAATAATCAATTTGACAACTCTTTAATTTTCCACAAGTATGCTCAAGAGAACATGACTTTGAGCCATTGATTGGCCTAAGTCATAAATCATGTGGCAATGACATGGAATGCATGAACATACAACAAATGAAATGTATGAAATGCTTGGTCTAAAGCATAAATGGTAAAGGAAATGCATGACAATTCAAAATAACCTAAATGCCTAGCATGAGTTTGCATGGCAATAAATGCTCTCCTAACTCAATATGCATGCAATGCTTGATAATGCAAATATGAATTGGACCTAATATGTTATGAATATGCATGAAAATGCTAATGTAACCTAAGACCTAAGTAGCATAGCAATGCATGGCTATACCGATATGATTTAAGACCCAATATGCATGGCAATACCAATATGGCTTAGACCTAAAATGTAATGAAAATGCATAGCAATACTATGAACATACAATGACCAATAAACCTAATGCTAATGCTGGAACAAACAACAACTAATACACAATTTCAAGATATGAAAATGCAAAGCATATTACCTAAACAAAATGCAAATACATGACAAGGCAAGGAATGCATAAAGAGGCCGAATGGTCAAATGGTACTCTAATGCAATCCTATCTAGTAAATGACACAAATATATGACAAATCATATCAAGATGCATAATGTCATGACATTTCACGAGCATATGACATACTAAAATAAAAATGTACAAGCTGATGGCATGAAGATGCAAACAAGTCAAGAAGCAAGATGAAAAATGCACATGCAAGGCATACTAAATATCAAGATATGCTAACTCATGGCATGGAGATGCAAACAAGCCAAGAAGCAAGATGAAAATGCACATGTAAGGCATAGCAACATGGAGTAGCCGAATAGTTATGTGACCAAATGTAAAATTGCAAACATGTTTACAATATGACATGATATATGAAAAAAATGCACAACATGATTCAAATGTACTCAAAGGCCGAATCTTCAAGGAAATAATATTAAGCATGGAAATGAAATATAAAAACAAATATAGCATAGAAAATAATGTGAAGAACATATATAAAATTAAACATAGACATATAAAGCAAATAACAAGCAAGACTAGTAAATAGAACAAGGAAAGTTAAGCTCCATGGTTGGTATAAAATGGGCATAGCCTCTCACCTAACCATAATCACTTGGTCTTGCCATGATCATGAAGCCTTTCCATTTCAAAAATCAGAAAATAAACCATGCTAGACAGCAAAATTATGGTGAGGTTCATGGTAGGTAAAAACGGGCATAGCCTCTCCCTTAACCATGGTCATTTGGTCTTGCCAAGATCATGTAGCCATTTCAACCTTTTTTGCTTCATATTTTTGTAAAAAAATCAGAATATAAAATACTCTAAACAAACCTTCTAAAAATCATTTTTCTCACAACAACATGCAAGGAAGAAAAAAAAACCAAGGCCAACAAACAACCATATTCGGCCAAGCATAAAACTATGTAAAAAAAATTATTTTCCACCATTTTGATTAAGAAGAAAAGATGAAAACTTAAGTAAACATTTAAAAAACTTTATTTCTATGAAGAAAAATGTAGTGGGAAAACAAGATAGAAAATCAAGAAATCACCATGGAAAACAAGAAGAAAGCTATGCTAGAGCTTGGTAGAGATGACTACCTTCAAGCTCTTCTATTGAAAACCTTTTTTTTCTTTCTTTCTTTCAAAACCTTTTTATTTGCTAAATTAGCTACTGATTTCAGCCAAAAAACTTATGAAAAAATGAAATCACCCCCCTCTAATGGCGTGGCCGAATGGCCCTCTAACCCTTGGATGAAATTTTCACTTTTTCTCCTTCAATCTTGGCCCTAAGATTAAGATATTTTGATGACAACATAAAAATGTCATCTTGCCAATTGATAGCAGCATTTAAGATGTGTACTCAGCTCTTGTAGTAACCTCAGCCCTTAGATGCAAAAGAAGACCAATCCCATGCACTCCATTGCTTGTCCCCTTGAGTGCCTACCCTTGGATGAGTTGTTCTCTTCCATTCTTGGTCATTGGATGAGGACAACATAAAAATGACATCTTGTAGATTAAATATAGCCCTGAACATGTGTACTCAGCCCTTGTAGATAGCCTAAGCCATTGGATGAAAAGAGAAAATCCCATGCACTCCCTTGCTTGGCCGAATGGATGCTCACCTTTAGATGAATTGTGCTCATCTTTTTTTCTTCCATTCTTGGCCATTAAATGAGGGTTCTTTCATGAAAAATAAAAATGTCATCTTGGCATTTAAACTTGGCCCTTGGATGGTGCATTCAACTTTCCTACAAGGCACCTAAGCCATTGGATGAAGGGGGGACCATTTGCAAGGTGTTAGTGGTAGCATGTGAGCTTGATAGTGACTAAGGAATTAAATTGATCAAGCTTTCTTATTCTCATCTATTCTGGCTGATCAAAAGAGGTAAAATCTAAGCAATTCCTTCTTCTTTCATATTTTCCTTAATTACAAATTTGCCCTTTTTGGTTTCTTCGATAAAATAACCTTTTTGCCCCCGAACCTAAATAAATAGAAAACGGACTCCAAATTCAAATTTTCTTTTTTCAATACTTTCAAAATAATAAAAAATTGAATTCTGGAAGTTTTCAAAATTTTTCGAGTCCATTTGCTATTTATTTCGGATTTATTTTCGAAATTGCCCCTTTTATGTACCTGAACTTTAGCATTTTTTGAACGAGCTCCGAATCCAGATTTTTCTTCACCAATCTCTTCCAAATAATTTAAAAATGTGATCTGGAAGTTTTCATACTTTTTGGAGCTCATTTACCATTTTTTGGGATTTATCTGCTTGAATTACTGCATAGGGGACCCGGATTTTGGCCATTTTGCAAACGAACTCCGAATAAATATTTTCTTTCTCCAATATCTTCCAAATAATTTAAAAATGAGATCTGTAAATTTTCAGAATTTTCGAAACTCGTTTGCTATTTTTTCGGGATTTATCTTTTTGAATTTCTGCATGGTGGGCCTGGGATTTGGCCATCTTGCAAACGAACTCCGAATCAAGATTTTCTTTCGCCAATCTATTCGAAATGATTTAAGAATGAGATTTGCAAATTTTCAAAATTTTTGGAGTTCATTTGCTATTTTTCCCATATTTTCCAATTTTGCCTTTTTGCCTCCGAAACCCGATTTTGCTCAAAACAAGTTCGATTTTCAGATTTTCTTCAAACTAAGCCTTCGGCTATCATTGTTTAATCACTCCTCATCAATTAGGGGCTTTAGTCCTATCGAATCGGGCCAATTCTGTAATTCTTCCAAATTTCATCGAAATCCATCAATTACCCTAATTCTCGATTTTCTTTTGAATTGACTTTTCTTTCAGTTTTTCTTCCAAGTAGCTCTGTGTTACCCGTAGTCAGTGCTTATCTTTCATTTGGAACATTCAATTTTGAACAATTTGATCATTCAAGCACTTTTCCCCAAATTTTCGGACCTAGGGTTTCTTTTCTATTGAAATTTCGTAACCCAACTTCCGACCTCCATATCTTTCAATGTAGACCTCAGATTATCAAAATTCTTTCACCATCTTTCAATTGAACTTGAAATATTGATTTTGAAAGTGGGTTGACTTTTTCAGTAGTGACTTTTTTAGGGTTGACTTTTTCGAGGTTGACTTTTTCTGTACGCTTTCTTAGACTAAGTCTCGGAGTACCACCTGTAGGATGAGAAAAGCCTTTTAGCATTCTGAAACATCAATTTAGGAAGAAAACATACTTGTTTTAGTGGTCCGGACAAAATTAGGTGTCTACAAGAGATATAAGAAGTACTGAGCATCTTTACGATACAGGCCAAGCTATGGAGAGTGAAGAAGCTGCCCCGAATGAAAAGAATGGAAAGGGCACAGGAAGAATTGCGAGAACAGCTAACAAAATCTCAAGCAGAATCTAGAGATCAGATGACCAAACTGATGGAGCTGGAGTCCGCCGCAGTCATGGGAAAGGGATATAGTGAAAACTTGACCGCTAAATATGGGTCGAGGATACAAAGGAATCAGAATGAGGTCGTAATGTTAGGTGTCCAGTCTTTTTTAGAGCACAGTTAATCCCGTCAATGTCTTCAACTTAGATGATCCAGCTGAACAAGCAAAACAGAAAATGGTTGAGTCGAATGGGGCTGAGTCGGTAGATTCCCAAAAGAAGTATCAGCTTTTAGAGGAAAGGCTCTGGGCAGTAGAAAGTACATATGTATTTGGGAGTGTAGATGCAAACGAACTTTGTTTGGTCCCCGATTTAATCATTCCTCCTAAATTCAAGGTTTCCAACTTTGAGAAATACGATGAGACAGTCGATCCGTCGGCCCACATCACTATGTTTTGCCGAAAGATGATGGGCCATACAGATAATGATAAGCTTTTGATCCACTACTTTCAGGATAGCCTTAGCGGGTCCGCAGTTAGGTGGTATAATTAGTTGAGCAAGGATCGGATTCACTCTTGGATTGATTTGGCTAATGCATTTTTTAAGTCAATACAAGCATGTGACTGATATGGAGCCTGACCATCTCACTTTGCAAAATATGGAGAAAAAGGTTACTGAGAGCTTCAAAGCGTATGCTCAGAGGTGGAGGAACATGGCCACCCAAGTACGACTGCCACTGACTCAGAAGGAAACCACTGTCCTTTTTATGAACACACTGTAGGCCCCGTACTATTGTAGACTCGTCGGCAATGCCAAGAAATTTTTTTTGGACATGATAGCCTCGGGGAAATGATTGAAAATGCTATCCAGATTGGGAGACTCAGAGGAGATAAAATATCCAATGCAGAAAGAAACAGGACACCCAAAAAGAAAGAGGAAGATGTCCAAGCTATGGGAGGCTTTGCCCCGTATATGCAGGCCCCCTCATACCTACCATTCTGTCCTTCTATGAACTACATATCCCAGGGTTCATACTTATACCCGATAGCCTCTCAGAATTCAGCAAATCTTCAACCTCTTGTCAGCCAGAGAAAGCCGAAGAACATCCGAAAAAGAGATCGGTTTGAGCCACTCCCCCTGTCTTACTTTGAACTATTGCCCCAGCTGGTCGAAGAGCAACTCCTTACTAAAGTTCTAGTGGAGCCTATCCAACCCCCATACCCGAGCTGGTATGACGAGAATACATATTGTGATTATCATTCCGGGATTCGGCGACTTTCCACAAAAAATTGCCTATGTCTGAAATGGAAGGTTCAAGCACTCTTCAATAAAGGGCAGTTAGATGTGGGGAAGAAACAAAGGTCAGAACACATGGAGAATTCACTGAATGGGAATTATGAGACCATTGTGGATGTCATAATGGGGGAAAAAGATGAAAAGGTCGAAAAGAGTACCGAGGAATAGCCAGTTTGAATTAGGGAAAACATGTCAGGGGGGAGTTTTTGATGCATGCAGTTTCATACCTCATGATGGAAACACTTGTCTCATGTCGGCATTCATATGAATTAAATGAATTTTGAATTTTGAATTTTAAATTTTAAATGCTTTGTGTTTGTTGTGTTTTAACAATAATTTGAATAGACAAAAACAAGCATTAAGGAAGTTCTAATGATGGATAGTCTCGAGAATATTGATGATCATTGTTAGAAATAACCCAATACCTCCCCCATCTCTCTTTTGGGCCTTCCTATGCCTAAACCCTTTGAACCAAGACCACTTGAAAGACCTAATGCTTCAAGGAATATGAATGATTGAACTTCATAAACCACAAAATAAGCAAAGATGTAGATCAGAGATGAGGTTATGAGCAAAGGAACGAAATTTTTGAAAATTTTTCGAGCTCCTTGGAGACCCTGACAAATGAGACATTCTTTCAAGAATCCATATCATGGTAATTTGGTATTTGTCAAGGATATGCTAAAACTATATACAGCTTTTCTAATAAAACACCAATTGCCCAAACATCACTTCATGATTGACACCTCAGGGCACAATGACCAAACCAGATTATCCTACATCCTAGAGAAAACCAATTTTTAGGTCATATTTTCTTTGTCATTTCAAACAAACCCAAGATTGAAATTCAACCTTTTCAGTATAGACTTAGACTTGCGATGTTCCTCATTCTCATGGTTAATCAAGTTGTGGCATCATATATAGAAATGATGAATACGAGGTGAATAAGGATAGATTAACGCATGAATCATTGGGGCATGGGATACAAAAAAGAAAGAAAGAAAAAAATTGTGATATTATGCATATGAGAATTTGGATGATTCCAAAGTGCAAAATAAAATTCTGATTATCTGTTCCCCCTAGGGATTGCTTTTCAATGAGAATATGTGCTTGATATGAGAAATGACCATCTTTCATATCCCTTTCACAAAAAGAAATTATCCATAGTCACCCTTTTTGAGCCAAAAGAATTCTTTCTTCTTTGAACCCTGATCAAGGATCACCCTCTACACTGGGGGCAAATGAGAGGAAAGATCTTCTCAAAGATTACGAAGAAATGAGTCCCAACTCAAAGACAGATACAAAGCAAATTGAGCTCCCAAATAAATAAGGACTCACTATGTTGAAAAGAAGAATATAGAAAAGTTGACAAAATAAACGCCAAGAACAAGAAAAAAAAGTGTGAAAAAGTATGGCAAACGAGAGCCAGGAACAAGGAACAAAAGGAACAAAAGTCAAAAGAAGGAAAGAAAAGTCCAAAAAAGGACAACTGCTTCAAAGGGAATCCTCCTCATGTAATGTTCCTTAATCTGATTACCCTCAAACAAATATTTTGGGCCTATTTATCCTTTCTTTCTGAACCCCAAACCATGGCCTATATTACGTGCTTTAAAAGTCCATTTTGATCAAGCATGAATATTTAACTTGAAGGGTTTTTCCTCAGATTTTATCCCATCTCATCGAATTATCATTTCACTATGGAGGAATTTAGAATTCTCAAGTGCATGGTAGAAAAAAAAAAAGAGAAATAATGGAAAGAATGAGACTCTAGGGCGAAAACCCAAAAATGGGCGGTCTAGAGTAAAATAGGAATTCCCGATGCCATCTATGTTAGTGCCGATGCCACAAAAGAGAAGGTCATCTTGAAGAAATCGAGGAACATCAAGGAATTCTTGAACCTCCCAAATTGCCAGCTCTCATTTAGAGAATAGACTTCAAAGAAACTAAGACCTCTTATTTCCCCAAAATCAACTTTCCAGTTTAAACATCATGGCCAATCTTGACGCTTGTCAAAATGCCATGATTTGGAAACTAAAAGAATGTTGAATTTTTTTGATTCTTAAGGAATTCGTGTTTTATAAAACCTGTTCCATTCGTGAGCCTAGAAAGGACATACATTTTTGTTGAGAAGTTTTCTTAGATTAACCAAAATCCTATTGTATCAAGCCTTTCAATTCAAGTTGAAAACCCAAATTGACATTCAAAAAATTTCTAGCAAGTGATCATCCGTCTTCAAGAGATTCGTACATCTCACACTGTAGGGTTAATATTTTTGGCTCAAAAGTTTTCACTAAATTCTTTCTAAAAGGGGAAAACAAATAAAAATATTTTTGAGATAACCACTTTTGATGTTGACATGAGACAAAGGTTCTTCTAACCCAAAGGTATGGAACTACTGGGGTTAACTTTGACTTCCAGATATGAGAAAAAATAGAACTTGACAAACAGGCTTTCATGGATAAGAGTTTGAGAAACTGTCGGGGCAAATAGATGACCGAGGATTGACAAGGGAAAGATCTCTTATAGGGCACGAGTGTTCAAGATACACTCTGATTTGAAAAGGAAAGGCTAAGCCGAAGTCTAAAAAAAAAAATCGGGGGCATTTGCATCACCCATGAGCACTTACCTCTTTATTAAGCTTTGCATCTGCATCGTGTCAGCAAGCATTTACACCATTCATGGGTACTTACATTTGCATTATTCCATGAGCATCTATATTTTACCATTACATTTACACCCCTCATGGATATTTGCATTTGCGTCATTTCAAGCAATTGTATCATTTCTAGGATCATTGCATCTTCATTATTGTGTTGTAACAACAATTACACCATTCATGGACCACTCACATGAGCATAATGTTCAATCTCTACACCTGCTTCTTTTCATGAAGCATTTGCATCACTATTGGTCTTTGCATTTGCATCATTTAGAAGCATTTTGCATACTGCTAAAATCTTTGCATTTGTATCATTCAGAAGCATTTGCACAATGTCGATCTTTGCATCTGCATCATTCCATGAAGTAATTGCGTCAATGTTGATCTTTGCTTTTGCATCATTCAGAAAGCATTTGCATAATGTTCAATCTCTAGACCTGCATCAAGAAGCATTTGCATCAATCCAAGATATTTGCAGTTGCACCATGAAGCATGTGCATCTTATTCAATCTCTACATCTGCATAAAGAGGCATTTGCATCAATCGAAGATATTTGCATTTGCACCATGAAGCATTTGCATCTTATTCAATCTATACATCTGCATCAAGAAGCATTTGCATCAATCTAAGTCATTTGCGGTTGTACCATGAAGAATGTGCATCTTGTTTAATCTCTGCATTTGCATCAAGAAGCATTTGCATCAATCGAAGACATTTGCACTATGAAGCATTTGCATCTTCACTCAAAACCTTCAGGTAAACTTTCAACACATTTTCAGAAACCGTGGATAAGTCATCAGGACACCATATTCATAAAATGCCCCTGGCTTCACCAGATCTCTTCTCGACCTTTGGCTTCGCTCAAGTTATCTCATAGAAAATACCCTTGGCTTCACTAGGTCTTTTCTTCACCCAGATAACTTTTTCTCGACCTTCGATTTCACCCAAGACATTCCAATTTTTGGCTTCATCTAGATCTTTCTCGACTTTTGGTTTCACCTAGGTCATATAATCTCTGGCTTCATCTAGATCTTTCTCGACCTTCGGTTTCACCCAAGACATTCCAATTTCTGGCTTTATCCATATCTTTCTCGACTTTTGGTTTCACCCAGGTCATATCAATCTCTGGCTCATCCAGATCTTTCTCGACTTTCGGTTTCACCCAAGTCATTTCAATTTCTGGCTCCTTTCAGATCTTTTTTCGACTTTTGGTTTCGCCCAAGTCATCTCATTTGAAAATTATCTATGGTTTCGCCTAGATAACTTTTCGACTTCTGGTTCTGCCAAGTCATCTTATTTGAAAATCATCTATGGTTTCGCCTAGATAACTTTCTGATCTATGGGTTCGCCCAGGTTTTTTTAATTTCTGGTTTCGCCAGTAAGACTTCACCAAGATAGGATAAGGCCTCGAGACCACCGTCGAAGTATTTTCTTCTCTTGCGAATTGAAATCGTTTCCTTAAGACGGGTCGAGCCTTGATTAGTCAGGGAACTCAATTTAAGGACAAAATCTTCTATTTATAGTTTTTTTTTGAAAAAAGCAAAAAAATGATGAAATAAATGGAAAAGAAGAATAAAGCAAACTCTCTTTCCTTTTCTTTACATGTGATTTCACTAACCAAACAAAATTATTGTCTATTTATCTTTGTGATTCCTGATTCTCAGCAATAGCCAAAGAGGGGCAGCTGTAGACACCTAATTTTGTTCGGATCCCCTAAACCAGGTAAATTCTTCCTTATACTTTTTTAGAATGCTGTCATCTTGCAAATGGTCCTCCAAGACTTGTGATTCAGAGTTCAACATGAAAAGTCAATCCAAAAAAAGTCAACTTCAAAAAGTCAACCTTGAAAAGTCAACCATTGAAAAAGTCAACCTTTAGTCAAAATCAACATTTGAAGTTGAATTGAACGATGGTGAAAGAATTTTGATAATTCGAGGTCTACAACGAAAGATATGGAGTTCGGAAGAGGGATCGCGGAAATTTCAGTGTAGGGGAAGCCCTAATTCGGTAAATTTGGGGAAAAGTGCTTAAATGATAAAATTGGTCGAAATTGGAGGTTCCAAATGGAATATAATTAATGACTACGGGTGTAGACGCCTAATTTTGTTTGGACCACTAAATCAGGTATGTTTTCTTCATAAATTGATGATTCAGAATGCAAAAAGGCTTTTCTCACCCTGCAGGTGGTACTCCGAGACTCAGTCTGAGAAAGCAGACAGAAAAAGTCAAACTCGAAAAAGTCAACCCAAAAAATTAAACTACTAAAAAAGTCAACCCACTTTCAAAATCAAGATTTGAAGTTCAATTGAATGATGGTGAAAGAATTTTGATAATCCGAGGTCTACATTGAAAGATATGGAGTTCGAAAGTTGGGTTACAGAATCTCACTAGAAAGGAAATCCTAGTTCGGGAAATTTGGGGAAAAGTGCTTGAACGATCAAATTGGTCAAAATTGAAGGTCCAAATGAAAGATAAGCATTGACTACGGGTAATGGAGAAGCTACTTGGAAAAAAATGAAAGAAAAGTCAATTCGGAAGAAAACCGAGAATTAAGGTTTTTGGTGGATTTTGGTGAAATTTGGAAGAATTACAGAAATGGCCCGATTCGGTAAGACTAAAGCCCTTAATTGATAAGGAGCGATTAGTCCAGGGCTCAGTTTGAAGAAAATCTAAATATCGGAATTGTTTTGAGCAAAATAGGGCTTCAGAAGCAAAATGGCAAATTTGGAAAATTTGGAAAAAATAGCAAATGAACTCCAAAAATTTTGAAAATTTTCAGATCTCATTCTTAAATCATTTCAAAGAGATTGGTGAAAAAAATCTTGATTCGTAGTTCATTTGCAAAATGGCCAAATTCCGGGTACACTATGCAGAAATTCAAAAGGATAAATCCTGAAAAAATAGGAAATGAGCTCCAAAAATTCTAAAAATTTGCAGATATCAGTCTTAAATCATTTCAGAGAGATTGGCAAAAAAAAATCTTGATTCGGAGTTCATTTGCAAAATGGCCCAATCCCGAGCCCACTATGTAGAAATTCAAAGAGATAAATCCCGAAAAAATAGCAAATGAGCTCCAAAAATTCTAAAAATTTGCAGATATCATTCTTAAATTATTTGGAAGAAATTGGTTAAGAAAATCCAAATTCGGAGTTCGTTTGTAAAATGGCCAAATCCCAGGTCTCTTATGTAGAAATTCAAGCAAATAAATCCTGAAAAAATAGCAAATGAGCTCCAAAAATATTGAAAACTTTCGGATGACACTTTTAAATTATTTGGAAGAGATTGGTGAAGAACAATCTAGATTCGGAGCTCGTTTACAAAATGACAAAAGTTCGGGTGCTTTAAGGGGCAATTTTGGAAATAAATCCGAAATAAATAGCAAATGGACTCGAAAAATTTTGAAAACTTCCAAAATTCAATTTTTTATTACTTTGGAAGTATTGAAAAAGAAAATTTGAATTTGGAGTCTTTTTACTATTTATTTAGGTTCGAGGTTCAAAAAGGTCATTTTATCAAAGAAATCGAAAATGGCAAATTCGTAATTAAGAAAAATATGAAAGAAGAAGGAATTGCTGGGATTTTACCTCCTTCGATTAGCCAGCATAGAAGAAAAGATGGAAGCTTGATCAATTTAATTCCTTAGTCACTATAAAGCTTACATGCTACCACTAGTACCTTGCAAATGGTCCCCCCTTCATCTAATGGCTTAGGTGCCTTGTAGAACAGTTGAATGCACCATCCAATGACCAAGTTTAAATGCCAAGATGAAATTTTTATTTGTCATGAAAGAACCCTCATCTAATGGCCAAGAATGGAAGAAAAAAGATGAGCACAATTCATCCAAAGGTGGGCATCCATTCGGCCAAGCAATGAAGTGCATGGGATTGTCTCTTTTCATCCAATGGCTTAGGCCATCTACAAGGGCGGAGTACACATATTAAGGGCTGGATTTAATCTACAAGATGTCATTTTTATGTTGTCCTCATCCAATGACCAAGAATGGAAGAGCATAACTCATCCAAGGGTAGGCACTCAAAGAGCCAAGCAAGGGAGTGCATGGGATTGGTCCTCTTTTTCATCTAAGAGCTGAGGTTATTACAAGGGCTGAGTACACATCTTAAGGGCTGCTATCAATTGGCAAGATGACATTTTTATGTTGTCTTGAAAATATCTTAATCTAAGGGACAAGGTTGGAGGAGAAAAAGTGCAAAAATTCATCCTATGGTGGAGGGGCCATTCGGCCAAGGCTAAGAGAGAGGGGAATGTTTTATTTTTCCTTAAGTGGCTGAGCATTTGAGAGGGGAGGTCAGTAGCTAATTAAGGAAAAAAAAAGGTTTTTGAAAGAAAAGAAGAAAAACTTTTGTTAATATAGCCAGTCTACCATTGCTACTACATTTTTTCTTCTTCTTCCTCATGCTTTATTTCTTGTTTTCCATGGGATTTCCTACCATTTTTTTTACAATGTTCTTGTTGTTCTTGCTTTTGAAAAAATAAATAAAACAATGGTTAGGCTTCATGATCTTGATGAAAATCAAGTGATAATGGTTAGGGTGGGCTTTGTCCAATATACCAAACATAGAGCTCATCTCCATATTCTTTTCTTACCTTGGTTTTTTTATGATTTTGAGATTGAAAAGGCTTCATGACCTTGATGAAAATCAAGAGATAATGGTTAGGGGGCTTTGTCCAATGTACCAACCATGGAGCTCATCTCTTTGTTATTTATTTGCTTACTTTAACTTGCTTATTTCTACTATTGTTTATCTTTATGTATATTTATATTCTTGCTAACCATCTTGTTTTTTTGACCTATGTCATATTTTTGCATCTTGGGGCTATTGTCATATAGTTTAGGCCATTTCCATTTTTCCATTTTTCATATCATCTTACATGAAATTTCTCACAATACTTTGGTTCCTAAGCCATTCGGCCATGTGTATTTTCTTTTAGCTTTAGGCCATTTTCATATGCCATGTCATTTCACATGTCATTTAGCTTTAGGCCATTTTGATAATTCCATGTCATTTAAGTTTAGGTCATTTTATTATTCTATGTCATTTTACATGTCATTTAGCTTTAGGCCATTTTCATATGCCATGTTATTTTTCCATGGCATTTAAAAAATGCCATTTTGGAGTTTTATCAACAATTTTCTTGTGTAGGCGGGGATCCGGTATTTTCTGAATCCTTGTGTAAGGAATTACAAAAGAAATTCTTTCAGCAAAGATGTGAATTAGGAAGGATTGGTCGACGAAATATGAACCAGGCCTTGGACACGTAGTTGATCTTGAAGTACTATTTCTGCATCCCCCTGACCAAATCCATCCACATTAGGATTAATTGTTAATGGTTGATCGAGTTTGATAGATTCACCCTCTGAAACAAGAAGTTCTAGTCCTAGGGGATAATATCAACCACTTGATGTCCATCCAATGCATCCGTTATGGTTATTTCGTACCCCTTTTTCTTTTCGTGTGATTTTGCTTACTATACCTGTTGCCGTAGCATTATAAACTGTATTGTTACTTTTGTTCCCGTCGGGATAAATCTAGCCCCTTCCCCTGTTTCTGCCTACGTATATGGGATATTTTAAGAAATGAGCATCCTTATTACTAGCAGGGTCTGGGGAAAGAATAGGAAAGGTGATTTCACTATATTTTTGACCAGGAACAGGACCTATCACAAGAATATTTTTCTTAGTGGGGCGGTAGTTCTGAAAAGATAGATTGTCTATCTTTTCTTTCATCTCGGGCGAAATAACATTAGGCCATTTTCATATGCCATGTCATTTCACATGTCATTTAGCTTTAGGCCATTTTTATTATTCCATGTCATTTAAGTTTAGGTCATTTTATTATTTTATGTCATTTTACATGTCATTTAGCTTTAGGCCATTTTCATATGCCATGTTATTTTTCCATGACATTTAGACATTAGGCCATTTTTATATGCCATGTCATTTCCCATGTCATTTAGGCACTAGGCCATTTTCATTATTTCATGTCATTTGCCATGTCTTTTAGACACTAGTTCATGCATATTAAGTTAGGATAGAATTTATTGTCATGCAAACTCATGCTAGGCATTTAGGTTATTTATGCCATGCATTTTCCATATTACTAGACTTTAAACCATGCATTTCATGCATTCACTTTGCTGTATTTTCATGCATTCCATGTCATGCCACATGATTTATGACTTAGGCGAATCAATGGCTCAAAGTCATGCTCACTTGAGCATACTTGTGGAAAATTAGAGGGTTGTCAAATTGATTATTCTACCTTTGTGATTTTTTTTACTTTATTTTTGTCTAACTTTTTAAAAGGGTTAGCTATTGTTTGTGGATCTTTAGGAGAGCCTTTAACAATTTTAATTTGATTTTTAAATGATTTTATCAAAGGCAAAAAAATGTGTTTTGGCAAAACAGTTTTTCATCCAGTACTCATACTTTCCCAATTTTTCTAGGTAGTCATCTTTCATGAGAAAATTAAGCCAATTTTTTCTTGTGTAATTTTACATGTTCTAAGTCTCCAGTATTGTTTTTAGATTTTTTTGAAAATAGGCTAAAAAATTGTGTGTCAAAATCGGACAGTAGAGTCAGATTTGAATTCAAAAGAAAAACAATTGTTGAATTTGGCTAAGGCATTTAGAGGGGGTTGGTTAGAAGCATTAGCTACTGTCTTAGGATAGTTTCTAAGTATTTTTATACTTTAAAAATGATTTTATAAATCTCGGGTTAAGGGTGGTCAAATCCGAGATTTTAAACTTAGGAAATTAAAGCCATTTTCAAAGGTTTTGGCTAAGGTTTTATATTTATTCAAGTCTCTTAAATTGTTTTCAAACAAATCACAAAATATTTTGATTTTTGAAGATTTAATTTGACATATTTTCCTAAGGTAGCTGGATATCTTTTTAGATATACGAATTTCCTTATTTAGAGGAAAAAATACATTTTCATGCATTGCACTTTCCATGTTCATGCATTTTATTTAATATGTGATTTTTGCTATGATATTTTTCTATGGTATTATTATTATTTTGATTCACTTTTTATGATGATTATTGTTTGTTATATGGTCTTGAATATTTTATGTTATCATATGCTTTTTATTTAGTCATTTATTCTTGTCACATCATTTAGCATATATTATATTCATGCATTATTATTTTTATTTTTATGCATATTCCATGATAGCATTATTTTATGTTTCATGTCATTTCATGTCACTTAGATCATATTCCATGTCATTTAGGTCATATTATTTAGAATATGCCATGTCATTAAAATATGCCATATCATTTAAAATTGCCATGTCATTTAAATCATTTTATTTCATTTAGAATATACCATGATACTTAGGATTTTTTATTTCATCTAGAATATACTATGCCATTTAAATTATACCATATCATTGAGGTTGCATTATATTATCTAGACTTTGCTATGTCATTTTATTTTATGTTTCACATGTTCATATTCATATATATATTTTAAATGTTTTGAAAAAGATAATGATTTTCAATAAAATAAAGATATCCTTGAGTTAAAATAATTCATGAGTTCTCTGTCGGATTTGCTGGGGAAGATATCATCAATTATCATTAATAACGGAATATCTTCTTTAAAATGAGAATAATTCGGAAAATTTTCCAAATAAATAATTTTTTTTTATATTTTGCCACGTTTGTCGGGAAATATAGAAAAATTTTGAATGAATAAATTCCGGATTATTTTCAATTAAAAATGAAATTATTTTTCTTAAAATTGGGAATTAATTTGAATTATCAAATTTAAAACCGACTTTTTATCGAGACTTGAGATAACACACGATTAATAAGGTACCGTTTTATACGGGCGTTGTGGGGGTGCTAATCCTTCCCCGCACGTAACCGAGTCCCGAACCCGTCTATTTGATTTCTCTGGTTTAAAACGTGGACTTGAAATTGGTTTTAAAAATGTTTTAATTAATTTTAAAATGTTTTACAAAACTGGTTTTAATAGGTGGCCGATCACACCTAGCCAAAAAAGATTGGTGGCGACTCCATATCTTTTTTCGAGGACATTTTTAAAACCTTCGTTTTTCTAGAGGAATTAAGTCGACTTTTTCTCGGGTATTTTTTAATGTCACTCCTAACGAGTAATAAAGTCTTGCGATGAGACTTTGTTATTGTTGTTATTTTTTTAGGTTGCGACAGCTTGGCGACTCTACTGGGGACATTAGAGAGTCAGGCCTAGAATTAGTCGTGTGTTATCAAAGTCTCGATTTTGTTGGTTTAATTGGTATTTAATTTTAATTCCCACATTTAAAAAAAATAAGGAGAATTTCATAAATAATTAAATGCTCTTAAATATGTCTATATTCATGTGCATACATATTATAATTGTTCTCTGGTTATTTTGGTGCATATATTCATTTATTGATTAATTGATGATTTGTATTGTCTAATCTTGTTGGGGCATTTAGAATCAGGGTTGTAGAATAGGTGGTGAAAGGTTTGTTGTGCCTCCTCACACACATTGCACTCGCATTTGCATATCATGAGCCCTACACCGGGGTTCCGTCCCTTTAAGTGGAAGTAAAGTAGTTACACTCCCGTGATTAACAATTCGCATGGGTTAGCAAAATACTTTCGGAGTATAGATTACCTAAGCTCCCGTGATTAACAATCCGCATGGGCTAGGGAAATATATTCTAACGAATTGAACCCACTTTTATCGGGGTGCCTCACTAGCCTTCACAGGCAACAGTGAGGAACAATTCGGAGCCTTTTTGGAACTTTATTCACCCATATATAGTGAGCCATAGAGCCAACATAGGAGAAGCTCTGCCGGATTTTTGATAGAATTACCGAAGTTAGGGACACATGGAGGGACATTTCTAACCTTTTATTACCTATGTTACATCCCGAATAAATTTTGCAAATCGGGCAGTGATGAACGCACATCGTTTTGCCCATCATGGATTCAAAATTCCGTCTCCAAAGGCGTCGTAATGTCGAATTTTCATTGGGACATTTGTTGTATTATTTTGTTATTATTTGATTTCTTCACCTCTACTGACTTGTTTCTTTTTCATGCATTTTTTTTTTGTATCATCATAACGTATAGGAAAAATTATTGGCCTCGGGATAATCTTCAACCAAGAGGGTTTTCGTGGAAGGTCAAACTAGTTCGATAGTGGAAGAGCATGCAGGGGTGCGGCAGTGTTCGAAGTTAGATCAGCGAAGAGATGGGGGTTGTTTAAAGGAGGGATATATATCAGAATTGCCAGAACGGGTAGATTTAGTTTATCAACAAAATGATCTCCAAGGGTTGATGGATATTTGGAATCAATGGGATGTGTCAAAAAAGTGGATTTTCACTCAGATATATGGAGAGATAGCATTGTTGATGCCGGTTAAGATTAACAGTGAGTTGATTCGGGCTATGGTACATTTTTGGAATCCGGTTTACCGATGTTTCACCTTCAACAAGGAAAACATGATACCGACCATAGATGAATATTTAGCTTTGTTGCGTATTGAGGATACCACCCCTGATCGGATTTATTTGAAGGATTTAAAGACATTAGGGTTTAGGAAGAAGTTAGCTCAGATTGTGGGAATGGATAGTAAATGGGTCGATGATCATGTGGTTAAGAAAGGGAAAAGTGAGTGTATTCCTTGGGATGCCCTCCAATCTTTGATCCGAAGTCACCCAAATAGAGAGACTGATAGGGATATTTTTTCTTTAGCCATATATGGTTTGGTTATCTTCCCGGGGACACTAGGACGTGTCGAGTTGGCCATAGTTGACCTTTTTGTGAAGTTAAGACATAGGATAGATCCGTCTCCAGCTATCCTAGCAGAAACTATTCGATCTTTGAACTTTTGCAAAAGGGAAGAAAAAGGAAGATTCTAGGGATGTTTGCAGCTTCTCTATGTTTGGATTCAGAGTCATTTTTGGAGAAGGGAAGATGTCTCTTTGAAACCATACTTGAAAACCCTAGTATCGATCAATGAATTCCTTAAAATAGATTGGCCTGAAGATAGAAATGAAGAGAAGTAGATCAACCTGTTCTGAAATCTTGAAGGTGAAATGATAACTTGGAGAGCTCCATGGATGATCCCTATACCGATATTGTACAAATACGGAGACAAGTCAGGGGTTCCACTACTCGAGATTTGGGGAGCCGTGAGCTACGCACCTCTGTTGGTGCAAAGACAGGTTGAGTCTCTGCCGTTCACACCAGCGAATCATGGACTAGCTCTATTAGAGTTCACCTATGAAGAAGAAGGTTACACAGGAAAGGTTCGAGGAATAATTGAAGCATGAAAATGGACTCGTCGGATAAAGGTAGCCAGATATGTCGACATCGTCACACCCGACTACCTAGCATGGAGAGAAAGGAGGATTAATGACAGGTTGTTGGCCTCTAATGGGGAAGAAGTTCAGTTCTTGAGTTCGCCACCGAAGGAAGTGCCATCAGAGTTAGAAATTGCAAGGGCAGAATTTAAAAAAAAAAAGGCCTAAATGAGCAAAAAGATTGCCCAGCTGCAAGAAGAGTTTGAGGACATGAAAAATAGGGAATCAGCTCGAGAAAGAGAAAAGGAAAAGATCAAGAGAGAAAGGGACACTGCTAAGGGCGATCTTCAAGAATTACACTTGGAGAACAAGAGGTACCGCTTCGAGCTCAGATTTGAGGGGACCCTCAAGACTTCCGGGGAACGGGAGAAAGAGGTTAAAAACCTCAAGAAAGAGAATAACTATTGGAAAGAGAGAGCGAAGCATGAGGAAGCCCGAGCCAATCAACTGGAAAAGAAAGCTAAGGAAAGCTTACACGGCGATGCTTCTGCTGACATGTCAAAGGGCCGTGAACAAGTAGGGGTCAGATTGAAGAGCAAGGCAATCAAAAGGAGACTGTGAAGGAAAGTCCAAGATCAGAATGAGTTACTATAGGACTAATATTTTGTAACAGCACTTTGAAAGGCAAATTATGGACTTGTCTTAGGCAGCGATCTTCTTATTCTATCTTTGATGTATTTGATTCCAGGAAATCAATGAAAGACCGTTTGGTTGGAATTATCCTAGGGCCAATACTTTCAAATGCATACATATTTTTATCATTCACTTAGTCTGTCCTTTATATATTTTGTTCGTTCATTCATACATTTATTCATAGTTATAATTATTCATTCATTTATTCTGCATATCATTCATTCATACTCATATACTTAGTTATTCATTTATTTGTCCATTCATTTATTCTTTATAATTATTCATTTGTTCATTCATTTTGTTCATTCATTTAGTCATTCATTCATTCATTTTTTATAAAACATTAAAAAAAATTTATGTCAATAATTTCTAATTCATGGTTTTCAAAAGTAAAAGGTACAATTGGTCACACAGTGAAAGAATGGGATTTTCGACACCCTTACAATACTCTATCTCAAGCCAGAACTATGGAGAACGATCAGCTTGCTAGAATTGAAAGAATGGAAAGAACTCAAATGGAACTGCAGAAACAGTTGGCTAAGTCTCAGGAGGAGTCACGGGAATAGATGACTAAACTCATGGAAATGATGAGTGCCATGATGAAACAAAAAGGGCTGTGGGAGAATTTTGTCACCGGGAAAAGGGTGGTAAATGAAGAGGATCAACATGAAAACATACAACAAAAGGGTCAAGAGCTGCCAATTGGGGTAGCCTCCTATGTTTATATCCAGCCAGCTGCTGAGGAACAGAATTTTGGTCCTGGAAAGGTTAATATTGAGGTTGACCCAATGGATGTTAATGTTCCAGACTTTGAGGAACTAGCTGAAAAGGAAAAGGCAAAAATAACTGAGCTGAAGAGAGTTGAAATGGCAGAATCCCAGAAAAAATATCAAATTCTGGAGGAGAGGCTGAGGGCCGTTGAAGGGGGAGTTATTTGGCAGTCTGGATGCCAAAGAGATGAGTTTAGTACACGATCTGATAATTCCCCCAAAGTTCAAAGTACCAGACTTTGAGAAATATAATGGGACTACCAACCCATCAGCACATCTGACCATGTACTGCAGAAAAATGATGGGGCACGATGATAATGAAAAATTGCTTATCCATTGTTTCCAAGATAGCTTGACAGGGTCTGCAACCCGATGGTACAATAAACTGAGTCATACCAAGATTCGTTCGTGGACGGATTTAGCCAGGGCTTTCATAGAGTATTATAAACATGTATCTGATATGGTACCTGATAGGCTGTCATTACAGAACATGGAAAAGAAGACAACTGAGAATTTCAAGGAATATTCGCAAAGGTGGAGAGATCTAGCTACACAAGTGCAACCCCCTTTAACTAGCAAAGAAACTACAGTGCTTTTCATCAATACCTTGAAAGCACCCTATTATGATAAATTGGTGGGGAGTGCCACCAAGGACTTTGCAGACATGGTGATATCTGGGGAGATGATAGAGTCTTTCATTAAGAATGGGAAAATGGAAGGGGGTGAGTCTACTACTCCGAAGAAGGTATTCCCTGCTAGGAAAAAAGAGGAGACCCACGCAGTTACTATCAACCAATATCCATATTCACCTCTCATACCATATACACCACCAAGGCCCTATACTCCCACTACATCTTATGTACCTCCTACACCCTACTCACCTTCCCGGGGTATAATCCTTACTACACCAATATGAACCACCTTACCCAAAATCCATTCCCTTATACCAATATACCATAATAGCCATTTCCAACTGGCATATCACCACAGATAGCCCTTCCCCGAAACATGTCCCAAATACTCAGGGTCCCGTGCGCAATGACCAACGTTCACCAAGGAACAATCAAAAACCCCATTTTGATCCCATTCCTACCACCTATGGTGAGCTATATCCCAAATTACTGCAAAGCCAACTTGTCGCGCCCGTATATCTTAAACCTTTGACCCTACCATACCCAAGGTGGTACAATACAAATACCAACTGCGCATATCACGCAGGAATTCAGGGGCATTCGACTGAGGATTGCATTGCCTTTAAAAAGAAAGTTCAAAGTTTAATCAATACCGAAGTTGTGAAGTTTGGGTCAAAGAATAAGCCGAATATAGTAGGAAACCCATTGCCCGATCATGCTGAGAATCGGGTAAATGCAGTATGGATAGGGGACGTCAGAAGGGTAAAAAGGGATGTCAGAGAAGTCAAGACTCCAATGATAACAGTATAAGTCAAGATGGTTAAGGCAAGAATGGTGGGGGATGCAGATAGTTTAAAAATGGTTGCAAATATGGTATAGAATTGGTGCCCGTTCTATGGATGTAAAGGTCATATCATACAGGAATACAGGGATTTTTTGGCTAAAGTCCAAAAGATGATGGATGATGGGGAGGCCCAGTTTTACAAGGAGACAGAGGAAGAATTAGAGGTTATTGAGAATGCAGATGGCTACGGGATAGGAAGACCCTTGATCCTCTATTATGATGAACCAGAGGAGAAAGTTATGCCAGTTATTGAGGAAAGTGCGCCTAAGTTAATCATAGATTTGCCTTTTTCCTTCTCATACAAGGAAAACACAGCTGCACTGTGGAAGTATGACTATAGCATGGTTATGCTAGGGTCTTTGAGTCAGCAAGATATCACAGGTGTAGTGCACTTAACACGAAGTGGAAGGTGTTATGCCCCTGAGGTTGTTGAACAGGGATCAACGAGAAAGGATGGAGGAATGGACAAAGGAAAAAAGACGGCTGAACCAATCCATATTGAGATGGATTCATCAAAAGAAGTAGAGAGGGGGTCAGCCCTGGTTAACAAGATAAAAGAGCCAGTGAACGAAAAGGAAGCTTGCGAGTTTTTAAAGTTTATAAAGCATAGTGAGTATTGTGTGGTTGAGCAACTACAGTGTCAGCCAGCAAGAATTTCAATCCTATCTTTGTTACTGAATTCAAAGCCACACCGAAACTCCTTGTTGAGAGTGTTGAATCAGGCATATATGGCTAACAACATATCGGTAGAAAAATTAGACAGGCTAGTGGGAAACATTGCGGCATACGACCATATATATTTCAGTTATGATGAAATACCACCCAATGGTATTGTGTCAACAAAGGCTCTTCATAACAACTACTTGCAAAGGGCATATATTATCGAGGGTGCTTCCGGATAATGGCTCTTCATTAAATGTAATGCCCTTGGAAACCCTATCTAAGTTGCCAGTTGATATTTCTTATATGCTGCCAAGTTGCACGGATGTCAGAGGTTTTGATTGTACCAGGAAGGATGTAATGGGAACTTTCAGGTCATGAATATTAATTCGTCCTATAATTGCTTGTTAGAAGGGCTGTGGATACATTCAACAGGGGCTGTACCCTCATCTCTCCATCAAAAGCTGAAATTTGTGATGGAGGGGCGTTTGGTCACTGCATCAGGAGAAAAGGACATAATAGCCTCTGCATTAACTGAATCTCCTTATGTTGAACCCAATGAAGATGCCGTAGAATGTTATTTTCGGTCTTTGGAGTTTGTAAATATGATTTTCTTTGTTGAAGGATGAAAAATTCCAAAGCCGAAGTTGTCCAAGAATACAAGGTTGAGGATAAGAACTATCATGGGAAAAGGCTACAGGGCTGGAAAAGGTCTCAGAAAATATCTTCAAGGAATGGCCCGAGCAATGGAAGTAGTGGGAAAGAAAGACCGGTTTGTCCTAGGGTATCTTCCAAAGGCCCATGAGAAAAGGAAACAAGTTGAAAAGAACCGACAAAGGAGGATGGCCCGTCTCGCAGGTATAGATATTGAGTGGGATCCTGTGACTTTCCCTCCAATCCTTTACAGCTTCTGCTCGGCCAGTTTTCTGTTTGAGGAAAAGAATTCAGATGATGTACTTATAATGATTGAGTAAGCCTTCGAGAGATTGCAGGTGAATAGGGATGAGCAGATACATGATATGGAGATCTGTATGACCAGGGAGGAAAGAATTGAAAGTGATAATGCTAACTGGATGGTGAAACCTTGTCCACCAAGATATAGACTGACCAATTTGAGTGCAACCGAGCTGCCCATAGTTTTTAGGTCTATTCCAACGTAATCTTTTTAAACAAATCTTAAATATCTTTGCCCGAAGATATTAAGAATTTCTTTTGTAATGGGCTTTTGTCTAAAAATTTTCATTCGATAAATAACAAACACGATGCATTTCCTTCATACTGATGTGTCCATATTCTTTCATTTATGCTATTTTTTTTCTTTCATTGTATATATGTTTTCCTATATTGTTTCTTCCCCACCTATTTACAGGTGTACGGATGCAAAATATGAGGACCTTCATGTGAGTAATTCTGAAATTGATTTTGAAAGACCCATTTGCACGGGTGATTTTGAGGCCGACGAAGATACTGAGGATTCTGGTCTACCTTCGGACTTATTATGGAAAATAGAAAACAAGAGGAAAAACAAGTACTTCTTCATGAGGAGCTATTGGAAATGATAAATTTGGAAAATGGTGAAGAGACAAAGGAGGTTAAAATTGGGACTACATTGTCATCATCAATAAAGGGTGAATTGATAGCCTTGCTCCGAGAATATGTAGATGCATTTGCATGGTCGTACCAAGACATGCCAGTTCTGGATCCAGATATTGTGGTTCATAAGCTCCCTTTAAGGCCAGAATGCAAGCCAATTCAGCAAAAGTTGAGAAGAATGAGGCTAGACATGCTGTTAAAGGTAAAAGAGGAGGTGAAGAAGCAGTTTGATGCTGGACTCTTAGAGGTGGCAAAATATCCGGAATGGGTGGCAAATATTGTTCCAGTACCAAAGAAGGATGGCAAGGTGCGGATGTGCGTTGATTATCGAGATCTGAACAAGGCCAGTCCTAAAGATAATTTCCCTTTGCCCCACATTGATACTTTGGTGGATAATATGGCGAAGAGCTCCTTGTTTTCTTTCATGGATGGATTCTCGGGATATAATCAGATTAAGATGGCATCGAAAGATATGGAGAAAACCACATTTGTTACAATGTGGGGAACATTCTGCTACAAGGTAATGCCATTTGGATTGAAGAATGCTGGGGCAACATATCAGAGAGCCATGGTGACCTTGTTTCATGACATGACTGCAAAGTCACAAGGAGAAGAAGAGCATATTGCAAATCTTAGGAAACTCTTTGAAAGACTAAGAAAGTTTCAACTCAAGCTAAACCTGGAAAAATGCACTTTTAGAGTTACTTCGGGGAAATTGTTGGGTTTTGTTGTTATCAAAAGGGGAATTGAGATTGATCCGGATAAAGTGAAGGCCATCCAGAATTTGCCACCTCCACGTACTCAAAAAGAAGTAAGAGGTTTTCTGGTGAGATTGAATTACATTGCTCGGTTTATTTCTTAGTTAACCGATAACTATGATCCAATATTTAAACTACTTCGAAAACGTGATCCAGGAGAGTGGGATGAAGGGTGTCAGATTGCTTTTGAAAAGGTTAAGCATTATCTATCAAACCCACCAGTATTAATGCCACCGGCTCCGAATAAACCGATGATATTGTATCTATTAGTATTTGAGAGATCCATGGGTTGTGTTTTGGGGCAACTTGATGAGACTGGAAAGAAAGAATAAGTGGTTTACTACCTCAGCAAGAAGTTCACAGATTATGAGTTGAAATATTCGTCGATGAAAAGTTGTGCTGTGCCTTAGCTTGGACTGCTCAAAGGCTCCGAAAGTACATGCTGTACCATACGACGTGGTTGATCGCCAAGCTAGATCCAATCAAGTACATGTTGGAAGCACTTTCTTTGTCAAGAAGGACGACAAGATGGCAGGTTTTGTTGTCAGAATACGACATTGTATATGTGAGTTAGAAAGCTATCAAGGGTAGTGCAGTAGCTGAATTTTTAGCAAGTCGGGCAGTGGAAGATTATGAGCCGTGGAACTTTGATTTCCCAGATGAAGATTTGATGTATGTTTCGCAAGCGGATGAGGTTCCCTTGAAGAAGAAAATATGGAAGATGTACTTTAATGGGGCATTTAATGCCATAGGCCACGAAATCGGTGCAGTGCTCATATCCCTAGAAGAATATTATTATCCCTTCATTGCCAGATTGGATTTTGGTTGTACAAACAATACTGCAGAATATGAGGCATGTACAATGGGCCTTCGTGCTGCCGTAGACAGAAAGATAAAAAATTTGGAGGTTTTTGGAGATTAAGCCCTAGTGATATACCAGTTACGCGGAGAATGGGAAACCCAAGATACAAAGTTAATCCGATATCGAGAACTTATACTAAGTTTATTGGAAGAGTTTTAAGAAGTAATTTTCAATTACTTCCCTCTAGAAGAAAACCGAATGGCGGATGCTCTGGCTACTTTGTCATCAATGTTTAAATTGAATGGAGGGGCAAAAGTTATGCCGATCAAGATGAGCATATATGAATCTCCTGCCCACTGTTTGAGTATCGAAGAAGAAGCAGATGGTCTCCCTTGGTATAACGACATTTTGCAGTATATCAAGAATCAACAGTATCCAGAGGGAGCAATAGAAAACGACAAGAGAACTTTAAGAAGGCTAGCAATGAGTTTTGTTCTAGACAGTTACTCTATAAGAAAGGGAAATACCAAGTCCTATTGAGATGTGTCGAGTCTGTCGAAGCTCGGAGAATCATAGAGGAAGTCCATGAAGGGATATGTGACACCCATGCCAATGGTCACATCCTTGCTAAGCAGATTATGAGGGCAGGGTATTATTGGCTGACAATGGAAGGAGATTGTATCAGTTATTCTCGAAAGTGCCATAAATGCTTGCTAAGCAGATTATGAGGTCACATGCTTGATCCATGTGCCGCCATCACCATTGCATGTCATGACCGCACCATGGCCATTCTCGATATGGGAATGGATATGATTGGGCCTATTACCCTGAAAGCTTCAAATGGACATTGCTTTATCCTGGTGGCCATAGATTATTTAACAAATTGGGCAGAAGCTGCTTCCCACGCGAATGTAACAAAGTCAGTGGTATGCAGATTTGTTAAGAAGGAAATCATATGCCGATATGGATTGCCAGCAAGAATTATTTTAGATAAGGCTCTCAATCTGAACAATAAGATGATGAGAGAGGTGTGCACTCAGTTTAAGATCATGCATTATAATTCGGCACCTTATCGTCCAAAGATGAATGGGGCAATAGAAGCAGCCAACAAAAACATCAAGAAGATTGTCGAGAAGATGATTGATGTGTACAAGGATTGGCATGAGATCTTGCCTTTTGCCTTTCATGCATATCGCATTTCGGTTGCACATCTACAGGGGCAACGCCATTTTCTTTGGTATATGGTATGGAAGCAGTGTTACCTATTGAAGTTGAGATTCCTTCACTTCCTGTTTTGATGGAGGTTGGCCAAGAAGAGGCAGAATAGATTACAGCTCGTTATGAACAGCTGAATCTCATCGATAAGAAAAGATTGAAGGCAATTTGTCATGGGCAATTGTATCAAAAAGGGATGATTCGAGCCTACAACAAGAAGGTTTGTCCCAGATAGTTCTGAGAGGGGCAGTTAGTACTGAGGAAAAATCTCCATATAGTGAAGGATCCGCGAGGAAAATGGGCCCCAAATTAGGAAGGACCCTATATAGTAAAACGAGCTTTTTTTGGAGGAGCATTGATTCTAACTCGAATGGATGGGGATGATTTCAGAAATCCCGTGAATGCTGATTAATTGAAGAAGTATTACGCTTGAAAGAAAAAAGAAGAAAAAAAAGATATGATGCTATACACATGGGAATTCGAATGATTCCAAGTGTACAAATGGAAATTCTATATATCTACCTCCCCTGAGAATTGCTTTTCAAAGAGAATATTCATGCTTGATATGATGAATGACCATCTTTCATATTCCCTTCACTAAGAAGAAATTATCCCTAGTCAGCCCTTTGAACCTTAGGAATTATTTCTTTCGTTGAACCCTGATCAAGGATCACCCTCTACACTGGAGGGCAAATACGAGGAAAAATAATCAAAATCATGGCCAAAAAAAAAAGAGCCATTGGAAAATGTGAAATCAAAGAATGGCAAATAAAAGCCAGCAATGAAAGAAAAAAGATTAGAAAAAGAAAAAAAGAGAAGTCCAAAAAAAAAAAGCGAAAAATATTTCAAGAATGAATTCTCCTCAGGAAAGGATCCTTGATCCAATCACCCTTAAACACATTTTGGGCCTATTTTATCCTTTCCTTCTAAACACGAACCTTGGCATACATTACGTGCTTTAAAAGTCCATTTTGATCAAGCATGGATATTTAATTTGGAAGGTTTTTCTTAGAATTCATCTCATCTTATGAATTGAAATTTTTACCTTGGAAGCATTTAGAATTCTCAGATGCATGGTAGGATACCAAAAAAAAAAAAGAATATAAAAGGAGAGGTTTAAGCCGAAAACCCGCAAAGGGCGACTTAATACCGAATAGGGGACACCTGAGTTGAAAACCCCTAAAGAGATGCTCAAGTACTAATTTAGGTTTGAATCAATGCTCCATGTAAAGGGGGAGAAAGTATTTGAAAATCAGAGAAAAGGGGAACAACTCAGTCTGACGTAACTACGGAAGCCGAGGGATTACCCAAGTAAATTACTCGTTCAAGAAAAATTTCAGATAATTTGAAAAAGAAAGGGTCCAAGATATTCCGTATCTGGGGCATATACAACCTATAACTTTACATTTGTTTCTTATATCCTTGATATCCACTTTTATCATTTTAGAATTTGTTGCAATAAATTTTTCTTACCCCTTTTATGACAGTTGCTTGTTTCATACTTTCTTTCATACATTTTTAAGATGCATTTTGTTGGTTATTAAATTGAATGATGATTAGTAAACTTAAAAATCTTTAAATAAAGGGATTTTAAAAGTATTACTAAGGAATAGATTTAAATCTTAGAAAAGGGTTTGAAAACCACTAATCTTGATGGAAAATTCACCAAGGAAAACCGTGAATGTGTTGGAGACTCCGTCATGAAATCAGAAATTTGTGAATTTCAGCGAAGTCAGAAACTGGGACTGTTTGACAATTTATCTTGAGTAAAGGGTTCCTTAAGTGGGGCATCAATGAACAATTGAAGACTCCGTCATGAAGTCAGATAATCTGTGAACCTCAAAGAAACCATGGATTAGATATCATGACACAATCATTTGATTGCATTCATCCTTAGGTAACATACAAGCATTTGCAAAGCATGTCATTCTCATCATTGCATTTAGCTAACACTGCAGGAATCAAGAGAACTTTGGCTTCCCCAAATCGAATTCATTCTATTCTATCAAATAAGTCGAGCCTCGAGACCATCGTCGAGGTATTTCCTTTTGTTTTAAATCGAATTCATTCTGTTTTATCAAATGAGTCAAGCCCTGAGACCATCGTCGAGGTATTTCCTTTTGTTTTAAATCAAATTCATTCTGTTTTATCAAATGAGTCGAGCCTTGAGACCATCGTAGAGGTATTTTCTTTTGTTTTAAATCGAATTCATTCTGTTCTATTAAATGAGTCGAGCCTTGAGACCATCGTCAAGGTATTTCCTTTTGTTTGAAATGGTATTCATTCTGTTTTATCAAATGAGTCGAGCCCCAAGACCATCGTCGAGGTATTTCCTTTTGTTTTAAATCGAATTCATTATGTTTTATCAAATGAGTCGAGCCCCAAGACCATCGTCGAGGTATTTCCTTTTGTTTTAAACCGAATTCATTCTGTTTTATCAAATGAGTCGAGCCCCAAGACCATCGTCGAGGTATGTTCTTTTGTTTTAAACCAAATTCATTCTGTTTTATCAAATGAGTCGAGCCTCGAGACCATCGTCGAGGTATTTTCTTTTGTTTTAAATTGAATTCATTTTGTTTTATCAAATGAGTCGAGCCCCGAGACCATCGTCGAGGTATTTCCTTTTGTTTTAAATTGAATTCGTTCTGTTTTATCAAATGAGTCGAGCCTCGAGATCACCGTCGAGGTATTTCCTTTTGTTTTATATCGAGTTCATTTTGTTTTATCAAATGAGTCGAGCCTTGAGACCGTCGTCAAGGTATTTTCATCATGGGTAAGGCTTCCGGGCACCATTTTTAAGACCTCCGGGTATAATTTTTCAAATCACGGGTAAGGCCTCCGGGCATCATTCTTAAGACCTCCGAACAATATTTTCTTCTTGCAAATCAAACTCGTTTCCTTAAGACGGGTCGAGCCTTGATTAGTCAGGGAACTCAATTTAAGGACAAAATCTTCAATTTATAGCTTTTTCAAAAAAAAAAAAAAAATTGATTAAAAAAAAGATAAATGAAAAAATGATGAACGAAAACCCTTTCCCTTTCCTTCACATGTGATTTCACTAACCGGACAAAATTAGTGTTTGTTTATCTTAGCTTGATTCCTGATTCTCAGCAATAGCCAAAGAGAGACAACTGTTGATGCCTAATTTTGTCCGAACCACTAAATCAGGTGTGTTTTCTTCCTAAATGGATGATTCAAAATGAAAAAAAGGCTTTTCTCACCCTGCAGGTGATACTCCGAGACTCAGTCTAAGAAAACAGACAGAAAAAGTCAAACTTGAAAAAAGTCAACTCCAAAAAAGTCAACCAAAAAAGTCAATTACTGAAAAAGTCAACCCATTTTCAAAATCAATATTTGAAGTTCAATTGAAAGATGGTGAAAGAATTTTGATAATCTGAGGTCTACATTGAAAGATATGGAGTTCGGAAGTTGGGTTATGGAATCTTAGTAGAAAGAAAATCCTAGTTCAGGAAATTTGGGGAAAGTGCTTGAACGATCAAATTGGTCGAAATTGAAGGTCCCAAACGAAATGTAAGCATTAACTACGGATAATGGAGAAGCTACTTGGAAAAAAACTAAAAGAAAAGTCAATTCGGAAGAAAACCGAGAATTAGGATTTTTAGTGGATTTTGGTGAAATTTGGAAGAATTACAAAACGGCCCTATTTGGTAAGACTAAAGCTCTAATTGATAGGAGCGATTAAACAAGAATATCCCAGGGCTCAGTTTGAAGAAAATCTAAAAATCGGACTTGTTTTGAGAAAACCGGGCTTCGGAGGCAAAAGGGCAAATTTGGAAAATTTGGGAAAAATAGCAAATGAACTCCAAAAATTCTGAAAATTTGCAGATCTCATTCTTAAATCATTTTGAAGAGTTTGGCGAAAGAAAATCTTGATTCGGTGTTCATTTGCAAAATGGCCAAATCCTGAGTCCATTATGTAGAAATTCAAAATGATAAATCCCGGAAAAATAGCAAATGACTCCAAAAATTTTGAAAATTTGCAGATATCATTATTAAATCATTTCAAAGACATTGCCAAAAGAAAATCTTGATTCGGAGTTCGTTTGCAAAATGGCCAAATCCCGAGCCTACTATGCAAAAATTCAAAGAGATAAATCCCAAAAAAATAGCAAATGAGATCCAAAAATTTTGAAAATTTGTAGATCTCATTATTAAATTATTTGGAAGATATTGGCAGAATAAAATCTGGATTCAAAGTTTGTTTGCAAAAATGGCCAAATCTCGGGTCCCCTATGTAGAAATTCAAGTAGATAAATCTTGAAAAAATAGCAAATGAGCTCCAAAAATATTGAAAACTTCCAGATCACACTTTTAAATTATTTGGAAGAGATTGGTGAAGAAAAATCTGGATTCGGAGCTCGTTTACAAAATGACAAAAGTTAGGGTGCATTAAGGGGCAATTTTGGAAATAAATTCGAAATGAATAGCAAATGAACTCGGAAAATTTTAAAAACTTCCAGAATTCAATTTTTTATTATTTAGGAAGTATTGAAAAAAGAAAATTTGAATTTGGAGTCCGTTTGCTATCTATTCAGGTTCGGGGGTCAAAAAGATCATTTTATCGAAAAAATCAAAAAGGGCAAATCTATAATTAAGAAAAATATGAAAGAATAAGGAATTATTGAGATTTTACCTCCTTTGATCAGCCAGCATAGAAGAAAAGAAGGAAGCTTGATCAATTTAATTCCTTAGTCACTATCAAGCTCATATGCTACCACTAGTACCTTGCAAATGGTTCCCCTTCATCTAATGGCTTAGGTGCCTTGTAGAAAAGTTGATTGCACCATCCAATGGCCAAGTTTAAATGCCAAGATGACATTTTTATTTGTCATGAAAGAACCCTCATCTAATGGCCAAGAATGGAAGAAAAAAGATGAGTACAATTCATCAAAAGGTGGGCATCCATTTGGCCAAGCAATGGAGTGCATGAGATTGTCTCTTTTCATCCAATGGCTTACGCCATCTACAAGGGCTGAGTACACATGTTAAGGGCTGGATTTAATCTACAAGATATCATTTTTATGTTGTCCTCATCCAATGACCAAGAATGGAAGAGCACAACTCATCCAAGGGTAGGCACTCAAAGGGCCAAGCAAGGGAGTGCATAGGATTGGTTCTCTTTTTCATCTAAGGGCTGAGGTTATTACAAGGGATGCGTACAATCTTAAGGGCTTCTCTGGTTTCTCTGGTTTAAAACGCAGACTTGGAATTGGTTTTAAAAATGTTTTAATTAATTTCAAAATGTTTTACAAAATCGGTTTTAATAGGTTGACGATCACACCTAGCCAAAAAAGATTGGTGGCGATTCTATGTCTTTTTTCGAGGTCATTTTCAAAACCTTCATTTTTCTAGAGGAATTAAGTCGACTTTTCCTCGATTTTTTTTTAATGTCAAGCCTAACGAGTACTAAAGTCTTGCGATGAGACTTTTTTATTGTTGTTATGTTTTTAGGTTGTGACAACGGGTATTGGAAGGGCCAATTGGAAGCATAACCAAAGGAAGAGTCAATTTGGAAGGAAAACCGAAAATTAGGGTTTCGGGTAAAAAGGGTGAATTTTGCAAATTTGGGAAAAACTGCAAAGATGGCCCAATTCGGTGAAATTGAAGCCCCCAGTTGATAAAGAATGAGTAAACAAGGATAGCCCAAGGCCCAGTTTGAAATGAATCTAAGGGAAGAGCCGACTGAAGCAAAAACAAAAAAACGAGAAAATTCCCGAGTTTCAAAAGGGGAAAACAAAATCGGAGGGGAATTTGATCCTAAAAATTAGGCTTTTTTGGACCAACTCAAATTCAATATAAGACAAAGGAAGCAGAAAAACAAAACCCAAAAATCGGACCCGTTTTGTGTAAAACCGAGGTTTCGGAGGTTGGAGGGCAATTTCGAAAAATCCCAAAGAAAATTTGGGGAAAAATGGCAAACGAGCTTGAAAAATTATGAAAACTTCCAGATTTGAGTTTCATAATTTTAGGAACGGATTGGGGAAGAAAAATCCGGAATTGGAGCTCATTTGAAAAATGACAAAGTTCGAGTGCACTAAGCCGAAATTCAGGAAAATAATTTTGAAAAAATAGCAAACGAGCTCCAAAAATTATGAAAACTTCCAGATCTAAGTTTGATAATTTTTGGAAGAGATCGGTGAAGAAAAATCAAGAATCGGAGCTCATTTGAAAAATGACAAAGCTCAGGTGCACTAAGCCGAAATTCCTAAAGATAATTCCGGGAAAAATGGCAAACGATCTCCAAAAATTATGAAAACTTCTAGATCTGAGTTTTATAATTTTTGGAAGAGATCGATGAAGAAAAATCCAGAATCGGAGCTCATTTGAAAAATGACAAAGTTCGGGTGAACTAAGCCGAAATTCAAGAAGATAATTCCTGGAAAAATAGCAAACGAGCTCCAAAAATTTTGAAAACTTCTAGATCTGAATTTTATATCTTTTGGAAGTGATTGGTGAAGAAAAATACAGAATCGGAGTTCAAATGAAAAAGGTGAATTTTGTGTGCCACTAATCGAAAAATCTAAGAGAAAATTTTGGAAAAAATAGGAAACGAACTCGAATTTTTTTTAAAATCTCCAGATCTTAATATTATATATATTTGGATGGATTAGAGAAAGAAAAACCGAATTTGGGGTCCGTTTTCAATTAAATTAAGTTCGGGGGCTAAAAGGGTAATTTTATCGAAGAAACCGAAAAGGGCCAATTTGCAATTACAAAAAAAATATGAAAGATGAAGGAATTGCTGGGATACTCCAGGATCTTGGCTGGTCAGCTCATGAATGAAGGGTGAGATTTGATTAAATTCATCCAATGGTCACTATCAAATTGCAAGATGCCATTTTTAGTGTCATGAAAATATCTTGTCCATCCAATGGCGTAGGTGATTTGTAGAAAGATGAGTACATCCTTCAATGGCCAAGATCAAATTGCAAGATAGCATTTTTATGGTTATGAAAATATCTTGATCTAATGGCTTAGATTGATGAAAAAAAGATGAGGATAGGTGATCAAAGGGTGGAAAAAAGACGAGAGCACACTCTCTACACCAAGATAGGGTAGCCGGCCATACCATGAAGAAAGGAGGTCAGATTTTTCACTAAAGGTAGTGGCTATAGAGAAAAAAAGAGAGGGGAAAAAGAAGAGAAAAAAAAAAGGAAGGAATTTTCTTACTACTCTTTGACTTGGAAAGCTAAAGCAAGGTAACTATTTCTTTCATGCTGTCCTCCATGCTTTGTTCATATGATTTTGTTATTCTTTTATGATTTTCATTTTACTTTCTTTCATGACATAAGATTATTTTTCAAAACAAGTTTCAAAAGTTTTCTTCTTCTTTCTACCAAATAACCAAGGTTTAACAAATTTTTCTATTCTTCCTAGCATTGACCGAATGGCATAGTATGTTTGTGCTTGTGTTTTTGTTTGATCTTGATTTTCTTGTTGATTGTGGTAGGGTAGATTCACCTATTTGTTGCTTCATGTTCATGCATTCACCTCATGCCCACTTGATTTTTGACTTAAGCCAACCAATAGCTCAAAGCCACGCTCTCATGAGCATGCTTGTGGAAAAATGAAATGTTGTGCAAGTTGGATTTTTGGATTTTTCTCACCATGCATACCTTATCCAAATTTAAAGATTTTTTAACCATAGGTTGTAGACTTTCTAAGGACTCTCTAGCATTTTTTTTTTTATTTTTGGATTTTTCTATCAAAGGTTTAAAAATAGATTTTGACAAAATAGTTTTTAACTCACTGTCTTGATTTTAGGTAAAATTCGGTCATAGTATCCATGCTCCAAAAATTAAGCTGATTTGTGCCCATAGAGTTCGACATGTTGTAAGTATCCCATAATTTTTTCATATTTTTTTGAAATTTTTTAGGAGGGAAAAAAATAGGTTTCCAAAACTACCAGTAAGGGTCAGATTTGTTTTTTTTTTTAGAAATACTAATTTTCTGTTTTGGTTAGGATATTAAGAGGGGGCTGATTTGGGGCATTAGCTACTGTCTTAGGTTAATTTCTAAGTCATTTCTATCTTAAAATTAGATTTTATAAAGTCGGGTCAAGGGTGGTCAACCCGGGTTTCAAAATTAGGAAAATAGGGCCTTTTTAAATTGGGGATTCGACCAAGAGGCCATTTTCATAAAAAAATTCTACTTTTTTTTTACACGAGCCCAAAGTCTTTTGATTTTGAAAATCTGATTTAGGTCTCTTCCTAAGGTAGTCGGATACCTTTTTAGGTATATGGATGTCCTTACTCTAAGGAAGAAATACATTTCCATGCATTGCATTTTAAAAATGTTTTTACTTAATTTGTCATAAAAACATATTTTTCGATTTATTAAACATTTGGCGAGAATTAGTTCCCGATCTTTGCCGGGTCTACCGGGAAGGTTATGAAATTATTCCACGCACGTTTTTATAGAACCGAAACGTATGGTTTTCATTTTACTCGGAATCATGTGAATATCATATGAAAGAATTATTTTCCAAGCTTTGCCGGAAGCACGGTAATATTTTCCGACATATGCTATTTATATGATTCCTCACATGAATAAATCATTTCAAATAATGATATCTGCATGTGAACATGATGTGATTATCAATATTTTATGATGATGCCATTTTTTTGATTTTGCCATGTCATTCATATGCCACGTCATTCACATGCCATGTCATTCATTATGCCATGTCATTCACATGCCATGTTATTCATTATGCCATGTCATTCATATGCCATGTTATTCATATGCCATATCACCTATGCCATGTCATTCATTATGCCATGTCATTCACTCATATGCCATGTCATTCATTATGCCATGTCATTCACTCATATGCCATGTCATTAGTAATGATTTGCATATTCATAACTTTTTAAAATGTTTTCTAAAAGATCATGTTTTTTGAAAACAAGAGTATTCTCGAGTTAAAATTGTTCATGAATTCTCTGTCGGGTTTGCTGGGGAGGATACCATCAATTATCATTAATAACAGAATATCTTTCTTTCAAAAAATGACAGTGATTCGGAGATTTTCTAAATTAATAAAAAATTTTATATTTTGCCGGGTTTGTCGGGGAATATAGAAAAATTTTAAGTTAATAAATTTTGGATTATTTTTGACTAAAAATGGGATTATTTTTCTTTAATATGGGAATTATTTTAAAATGCTAATTTCAAAAATGACTTTTTATCGAGACTAGAGATAACACACGATTAATAAGGTACCATTTTATACGAGCGTTGTGGGGGTGCTAATCCTTCCCCGCACGTAACCTACTCCCGAACCTTTTTTTTTTGTTTTCTCTAGTTTAAAAGCGCAGACTTCAAAACTGGTTTGAAAAATGTTTTAATTAATTTTAAAATGTTTTATAAAACTGGTTTTAATAGGAGGCCAATCACACCTAGCCAAAAAAGATTGGTAGCGACTCCATTTTTTTTCGAGGTTGTTTTCAAACCCTCATTTTATTTCAAGAAGAATTAAGTCGTCTTTTTCTCTGTTACCCCAACGTCACACTTAACGAGTAATATCTCGCGATGAGACTTATTATTATTTTTTAGGTTGCGACAACCTTTTTCTGGCTCCGTATCATGGGAATCGCCTGATAAGCAACCATCTTGTTCTCAGGTGGAATTAGTATGTGAAGAGATACAAGAGATAGTGCAAGCACCAGAATAGTTGCAAGATCAACCGAAGCCTCAAGGGGATGAATTGGAAGAGATAAACATGGCAGGGGAAGGAGAATCAGCTAGACCTTTGTTCATAAGTAAGAGTTTCTCAGAAGAGCAAAAGGTGAATTTGGTTCAACTTCTAAAGGAGTACAGAGATGTGTTTGCCTGGACCTATGAAGAAAAATGCCTGGGTTGGATGAGAATCTCGTTACTCATAAGTTGCGTATCTCTTTTGGAAGTAGGCCAGTTAAGCAGCAGGCTAGGGTGGTTCAGCATGAAGTGGAGACTCAGAGGTGGGATTCATCAAACCCATACATCATCCTACATGGCTAGCAAATGTTGTGCCAGTGAAGAAGAAGAATGGGACAATAAGGGTGTGTGTTGATTTTAGAGATTTGAATAAGTCATGTCCCAAGGATGATTTTCCTCTCCCAAACATTGATATTTTGGTTGATGCTACTGCTGGTCATGAGATGTTTTCCTTTATGGATGGGTTTAGTGGCTACTAGCAAATTAAAATGGCACCAGGTGATGTAGAGAAAACAGCTTTCAGAACTCCATTTGGCAACTTCTACTACATTGTTATGCCGTTTGGGTTGAAGAATACGGGGGAAACTTATCAACGTGCTATGACAGCGATCTTCCTTGATATGATGCATGACTGCATGGAAGACTATGTACATGATATTGTTGTGAAGTCTAAAAAAGCCTCCAGTCACTTGGAAGAATTGAGAAGAGTGTTTAAAAGGTGCAGAAAATTCAAGCTCCTCATGAATCCTTTGAAGTGTGCTTTTGGTGTTCCTGCAGGAAAGTTCTTGGGTTTTATGGTTCACAGAAAAGGCATAGATATTGGTCCTGCAAAGGTAAAAGCTATTCAGTTTATGCCACCTCCAGTAAGTCAGAAACAACTCAAGAGCTTCTTAGGAAAGGTTTCATACATCAGGAGGTTCATTCCAGTGCTGGGAGAAATCATCACACCCTTTCAGAGTCTGTTGAAGAAGGGAGTTTCTTTCATGTGGGGTGGACAACAACAAGAAGCTTTTGAGAAGATAAAATAGATCCTGAGTTCTCTAATGACAAAGACAATGCCAGTTGAGGATCAACCAATGATGTTGTATCTCTACTTTGATGTTTGCTACTCAACAACTCCGCCACTACTTCCTTGCTCACAAACTCATAGTGGTGACAAAGTCAGACTCAATTAAGTTCTTGCTCTCCAGGCCAGCTTTGTCAACGAGGATAACGAAATGGCTTTTGTTTTTATGAGAGTTTGACATCTCAGTTGTCCAGGCAAAGGCCATCAAGTCTCAAGCACTATCAGATTTGCTAGCATATTTCCCATCTCACTATGATAAAGTTATACCCGATTCTATTCTTGGTGAATTTAATGAAGAGGTATCTTCCGTGAATATAGAAGAAGGGGAATGGAAGTTGTATTTTGATGGTTTTTCAAGTAGAAATGGAGGAGGCGCTGGAATAGTATTAATCCCTCCAAGTAGAGAGGTCGATGACGAGTTCTGAGATAATCTCCTCTCATTTGAGTAGAAATGACACCTCCTTGGAAGAAGAGTTGAGAGAAAAAGAGTGTTCCTTGATTCTGGGTTTAGAGTTAAACTCCTCAGAATCAAGTAGAGAACCTATCTCCTTATCTTTCAAGTTGGATTTTCCTTGCACTAATAATCAAGCAGAATATGAAGCACTGATCTTGGGTTTATACACTGCAAATGCAATTGGGATCAACAACCTCTGTATTCACCAAGATTCCAACCTTATTGTGAAACAAACTAATAAGGAATTTTCATTAAAAGAACCCATGTTAGCTTCTTACAGAACTCTTGTTTAGGATTTATGGAAGAAGTTTCAGAATGTAAGATGCGAACATAGCCCGAGATCCACAAACAGGTATGCTAATGCACTTGCTACCTTGGCTTCCAAAATTCATATTCTGGAGAAGAGTCATAACATTGCTATGTCAATGGTTAGAAAAAATCTGCCTTGCCCAGCTAGCAAGTTGCTTCAGCCTCCAGACTATGAGGATGACGAAGATTGGTGTGCACCCATCATTGACCAACTACTTCATCCTACTCCTGCTAATATTCCAAGCCTGAAACATTTTGTTTTGATTCATGGTGTGTTATACCATAGGGATGCTAGTAGAGTGTTAGCAAGGTGTATTTCCAAGGTTGAGGCCATGGCTGTGTTGAAAGCAGCTTATGAACAGTGGTGTGGGGAGGAAGGTCCACCATTGCACCGTGTAATACAAAAGGTAGGCTACTTTTGGCCATCCATGGCAAAAGATGCTCTGCTATTGCAAGGGTCTTGTAAGAAGTGTTATGAACTACTAGATGTGTAGGAATGTCATTTTGTTTGAAGCGCTAGAGATTGGCATAGGCCTTATATTGAGTATTTTAGAAATAGAGTTCTTCCAACTAATTGTCAAGATGCTAGATAACTCAAGCGGAGAGCTCAACATTTCTTTCTAAAAGAGAATGACTTGTTTCGAGTTTCATTCTTAGGGAGGTCTTTGAAGTGTGTCTCTCCAGCAGATGTGCGTTCATTGCTACAAGAAGTGCATGGTGGGAGTAGTGGAGAACATGAAAGAGGTAGGAAGCTATCTCAGAAGGTCTTAGACTTGGGGTATTATTGGCCAACTACGGAAGCAGATGCTACACTTCATGCAAGAAAATGCTATCCATGCCAGGTTCATGGCAACGCCATACATGCTCCAACAGTAGAGCTCCACAACATTACTACACCTTGGCCTTTTCATACTTGTGCATTTGATCTGATTAGGCCTATCAATCGTCCTGTTAAAGGCTACACATGGATACTGGAAGCAATAGAGTGTTTTAAAAAGTGGGTGGAAGCTATCCCTCTGAAGAAAGCAACAGGTCCAGCAATGGCTAATTTCATGAAGAAGTACATTATATGTCGTTTTGGGATACCAAGGAGAATCTTGTCAGAGAATGAAACTCCTTTCGTTAATAGTAGCGTGAAGGAATTGCTTGCCCTGTATGATGTAGATCAAAGTCAACTCCATACTACCCGAAAGGCAATGGCCAAGCTGAAGCAACAAACAAGACTTTGCTGAAGGTGTTGAGTAGGATGGTACATGAAGATCCAAAGATGTAGGGAGATGCATTGCCAGTGGCACTATGGGCTTACAGGACTTCCAAGCATGGACCTACAAAGGCAACTCATTTTTCACTTGTATATGAAACAGAAGTTGTACTTCCTGTGGAGATACTAGTTCTGTCTGCAAGGTTAGCATTGGATGCTGAACTTGACAATGATAGCCTGCAGATGTTGGAGTTAGAAGCACTGGAAGAAATGAGGGATAGATCAAGGAAGAATTTGACAATGTATCAAAGGAGGTTGAGTAGAGCTTATGACAAGCTAGTAAAGAGGAGAAACTTTGAAGAGGGTGATCTAGTCGTCCGCGCTGTCGAACACGTCAGAAGAGGAACTTCAGCTTCTAAGTTTAGTCCAAAATGGAAAGGACCTTATATTGTCCATGAAGTGAATGATAGTGGTTACTGCAAGTTGATCAACCCAAAGAACAATGCTGTTACTATGCCTATTAACTTTCAATATGTCAAGAAATTCCATGTATGAAATCTGGACTCTGTCTCTAATTATTTGTAATACTTTTTTAATTAGAAGTTAATTGCATGTCCAGTATTTATCTTTCATTATCAGTCGATTACTATGTCCATCTGTAAAGAACTATGACATGTATGAAAAAGGATGAAATCTATGTCAGTGGCAGCTTTATTGCTTAAAATTTGGCTGTACTTTATTGTCCCTGTCATAGCGTAGCTTTAACACTTACATTGACTATGACATTGATTATAAACCAACCGCAACTTCATGCTTAAATTTTGGTTGTAATGTGATAATTATACTTTGGCCGCAGCTATAATCGCTCATACCTTGGCCACAAGTCGCTTATTGGGTTGAATAGTTTACTTCATTTAAGGTTGAGATCCAATCTCCCTAATGAAAGTAGATAAGTTCGCCTTAGCTGCAGCTCTAACGCTTATTTTAAAGGGTTGAATAGTTTACTTTATTTAAGGTTGAGATTCAATCTCCCTAATGAAAGTGAACAGTTCCCCTTGGCCGCACGACTCTATCAAAAGTAAAAACTGTGTGTGAAGAGCGTATGACATTCACATAAGTACACCATTGCTAAGAAAAATTTAGCATAATATATGTATCTATTATTATGATAGAAAAGTTCCAATACAACTCAATCTAAAAAAAAAAAGAAAAAAAATCAAAATGAAACAAATCTACTCTCTAATGTTGTCCCATGGAGAAGAATTAGAGCTACGAAGATTATGAATATTATCTAGCCGATTTTGCAACTCTAGTTTTTTGCGTTGATATGTCTCTGTTTCCTGCTTAAGAGAATCGAGCTTCTATTTAACTTCATCCAGACTCGCTTCCACCTGAGCTTCGTCTACCTCTATGTTAAGAATAGCTTTGGCCTTAGCTATACAAGAAGTAAGACATCCCAGTCTGAACCTAGTTTTGGTAACCTCACCCATGAGTGGCAACATCTCTTGCAACTTTGCTGGAGGGATATCTGACCATCGAGCATCAGCAACTACTAAAGCCTCACCCAACTATCCTAGTAAAAATGAAATAAATCTTTCAATCTGAAAGGTGCAAGTACTCCAAAACTCACCCTCTATTTTATAAATGTCTTCCAAATACCGTTGATACTGTGAGTCAACAGAGAAACCATGGAAATCCACCTTTGAAGTACCGAGAGAAGTATTGACTTCAATAGTTTGAGATTGAGTTGAACCAAGGATACTTGGTCCAAAGGCAACTGTTCCGAAGGAAGTGGTTGTCCCAAAAACATTGCTCCCAAAAGCAGATCCCGTTGCAAAGGTGACTGTCCCAAAACTTGTTGCATTAACAGTATCTTTGCTAAGAGTACTAGGAGCTAGACTAGAATCTCTAACTCCTAGTGTCGCAACCTAAAAAATAACAAGTCTCATCGCGAGACTTTATACTCGTTAAAGACATGGAATCGCCACCAATCTTTTTTAGCTAGGTGTGATCAACTGCCTATTAAAACCGGTTATGTAAAAAATTTTAAAATTAATTAAAACATTTTTAAAACCAATTTCAAGTCTGCGTTATAAACCAAAGAAAATCGAAGAATCGGGTTCGGGACTCGTTACGTGCAGGGAAGGATTAGCACCCCCACAATGCCCGTATAAAACGGTACCTTATTAATCATGTGTTATCTCAAGTCTCGATAAAAAGTCAGCTTTTAATTTAGTATTTCAAGCTAATTCCCAATTTGAAGAAAAATAATTCTATTTTTAATTGAAAATGATCCAGAATTTATTAATTCAAAATTTTTCTATATCCCCTGACAAAATCGGCAAAATATAGAAATTTTTATTTTTTTGGAAAATCTTTCGAATCATTCTCATTTTTTGAAAGAAAGATATTACTTTATTAATGATAATTGATGATTTCCTCTCCAGCAAACCCGGTAGAGAACTCATGAATTATTTTAACTCGGGAATATCTTTATTTTATTGAAAATCATTATCTTTTTCAAAACATTTAAAAAAATATATGAACATGAATATATGTATGGCATAGTAAAGATGATATAACAAAGTCTAGATAATATAATGCAACCTAAATGATATGATATAATATAAATGGCATAGCATGTTCTAGATGAAATGAAATATCCTTAGTAACATGATATATTCTAAATGAAATGAAATAACCTAAGTGACATGATATATTCTAAATTAAATGAAATATCCTAAGTAACATGATATATTCTAAATGAAATAAAATATCCTAAGTGACATAATATATTCTAAATGAAATGATATGACTTAAATGACATGGCATATTTTAAATAATATAATCTATATGACATGGAATATAATCTAAGTGACATGAAATGATATGAAACATAGAATAATGTTAACATGAAATATACATGAAAATAAAAATAATAATGCATGAACATAGTATATGCTAAATGATGTGACAAAAATAAATGACTAAATAAAAAGCATAGGATAACATGAAATATTTAAAACCATATGACAAACAATATAACATCATAAAATATAAATCAAGATAATAACAATACCATAGAAATTATCATAGCAAAAATCACATATTATATAGTATGCATAAATATGGAAAGGGCAATGCATGAAAGTGTATTTTTTCCTTTAAATAAGGAAATCCGTATACCTAAAAAGATATCCGGCTACCTTAGGAAAAGACATCAAATTAAATTTTCTAAAATCAAAATACTTTGTGATTGTTTGAATACAATTTTTTAAATCTTGGATGAAAATTAAACCCTAGCCGAATTCCCTTTAAAAATAGCTCTAATTTCCTAAGTTTAAAATCCCGGACTTGACCACCCTTAACCCGAACTCTATAAAATCATTTTTTAAGTTTAAAATATTCTAGAAACCACCCTAAGACAGTAGCTAAATTTCATAATCAGCCCCCTTTAAGTAACTTAGCCAAAACAAAAAAATTATTTTCCTTCAAATTCAAATCTGACTCTACTGTCCAGTTTTAAAACACGATTTTTTAACCTATTTTTAAAATTTCAAAAAAAATATAAAAAAGGTACTGGAGAATCAGAACATGTAAAAATACACGGAAACAAATTGGCTTAATTTTCTGATTAAAGATAGCTTCCCAGAAAAATCGAGAAAGTTAGAAAACTAGGTGAAAACTGTTTTGCCAAAACACATTTTTTTGCCTTTGATAAAATCATTTAAAAAACAAAGTAAAAATATTGGAGACTCTCTTAAGGACCTACAAATAGTAGCTAAAACTCCTAAAAACTTGGACAAAAATTGGCTAAGTAAAACAAAATCACAAAGGTAGAATAATCAATTTGACAACTCTTTAATTTTCCACAAGTATGCTCAAGTGAGCATGACTTTGAGCCATTGATTGGCCTAAGTCATAAATCATGTGGCATGATATGATATGCATGAACATACAACAAATTGAATGCATGAAATGCATGATTTAAAGCCTAAATGACATGGAAAATGCATGGCATAAAGAATATGGCCTAGACCTAACATGAACTTGCATGGCAATAAATGCAACCTAAGTATAAACATGCATGAAATGCATGGCAATACTAATGAAACCTAGACCTAAAGAATGCATGGAAATAACGCAAATACATAGTATGCTAAATCAAAATACACAAAGTCAAGGCATGGAAATGCAAACCTATCAACTAGCATGATGAAAATGTACATAGGAGACATAAAATGGGGGAGGTAGCCGAATGGTCCATGGCTCAAAATAGTCATAGCATTTTCACAAACACATGGCACACTAAATCAAAACACATAAAATCATAGCATGGAAATGCAAACCTATCAACTAGCATGATGAAAATGCACATATAAAGCATAAAAAAATGAAGAAGCCGAATAGTCTATTGGCTTAAGTGTTGATATTCTACCATGACATTTTCACAAACACATGACATACTAAATGCAAGGCCAAAGAAGAAACATGCTAAAACATGCAAATATAAAGTAAAAGCATGCAAAAGACTAGACATTTTCACAAACACATAACATAGTAAAATGCAAATCATGTTGAAAACAAAAAAGTTAAAAATGGTAAAACAAGGAAAATAAACATGAAAACAAGATAATAAAATAAAAAATTGGAGGTAAGTAAACAACAAAATCAAAACAAGCTCCATATTTTTGTTATTTGAAGAAGACATAAAACATCAAAAACATGCTAGACATCACCAACAAAATGAAACAAAAAGCAAACACCAACCATAAAAAAGAAAAATAGTCCATTCGACCAATAGAGGAAAATGTAAAAAAAAAAAAATTGATTTTTCATAGTTTTTCAAGAAAGCATGAAACAAGAACTTGAAAAGAAAGCTTAAAAACACTTATTTCAAAATCAAAATCAAAAGAAATTCACCAAAATATCAAATGAAAACAGCAAATCAAGGATGGAAATGCAAAAAAAAAAAAAAAATGCAAGAATATGGTGCTTTTAGCTACCTCTAAAAGCTATATTGCAAGCTTTTCCTCTTCTTACTTTCTTTGCCTTTCTAAACTTTCTATTTTCTTTTCAAAAATGGAGAGAAATCAGCTAAGCAAGAGTGAAAAAAATGAAAGAGAGACCCCTCCCCTTAGTGATGGCCGGTTGGTATATGGAAGACTGTAGGAGGTTCTAGAATTTTTTAGCCAAATTTGATCCAATGGTCTTCAATCCAAGATGCTTTCTATGTAGAATTCTCACCCTTAGATTGGAATAATCAACTCCTAAATATGATGTCATGAAGATGATGTCATAAATAGGATCATAAATATGACATTATCCCTCTCCATCCATTGGTCCATGTGTTGCAAATTCAAAGGTTTGATCACAAAAATAACTATCTTCCTCTTCTCTCTTGGCCCATAGATGAAAAAATCAGAAAACATCCAATCCTCCATGGGCCTTGGCCGGCTGCCCCTTCACCTTCTTAGCCCACACTTCATTTTTTTAATTGCAAGAAAAGGCCTTTTTGGGTTTCTTCGATAAAATGACCTTTTTGACCCCCGAACCTAAATAAATAGCAAACATACTCCAAATGCAAAAAAAAAAAAAAAATTCAATACTTCTGAAATGATAAAAAAAAATAAATTTTGGAAGTTTTCAAAATTTTTTGAGCCTATTCGCTATTTTTTAGATTTTTTCCAAAATTGCCCTTTTGTGCACACGAACTTTTACCGTTTGGTAAACGAGCACCAAATCTGAATTTTTCTTTAGCAATATCTTTCAAATAATTTAAAAGTGAGATCTGCAAATTTTCAAAATTTTCTGAGCTCATTTGCCATTTTTTTCAGGATTTATCTGCTTGAATTTTTGCATAGTGGACCCGAGATTTGCCATTTTGGAAACGAACTCTGAATTTACCAATCTCTTACAAATAATTTAAGAATGAGATCTGAAAATTTTCAGAATTTTCAAAAATTTCAGATTTTCTTTTTCTAGGCCTTTGTCATATAATGAATTGGAGTTGGTCCGAAAACACCCAATTTTTACAATCAAATTCCCCTCCGATTTGATTTTTCCTTTTTTTTACTGTCGGTAATTTCCTCATTTTTTTTTTCCTCCAATCGGCTCTTTTCTCGAAATTTCTTCAAACTGAGCCTTGGACTATCCTTGTTTACTCACTCATCAATTAAGGGCTTTCATTTTACTGAATCAGGCCATTTCTGCAATTTTCCTAATTTCACTAAAATCCACCAAAAACCCTAATTCTCAGTTTTCTTCCGAATTGACTTTTCCTTCAGTTTTTCTTCCAAGTAGCCTCTCCATTACCCATAGTCAATGCTTATCTTTCATTTGGAATCTTCAATTTCAACCAATTTGACCATTTAAGCACTTTACCCCAAATTTTCTGAACTAAGGTTTCCTTTTTACTGAATCTCTGTAACCCAACTTCCGAACTCCATATCTTTCATTGTAGACCTCGGATTATCAAAAGTCTTTCACCACTTTTCAATTGAACTTCAAATCTTGATTTTGAAAGTCGATTGACTTTTTTAGTAGTTGACTTTTCGAGGTTGTCTTTTTCAAGTTTGACTTTTTATGTCTGCTTTCTTAAACTAAGTCATGGAGTACCACCTATAGGATAAGAAAATCTTTTTTGCATTCTGAAACATCACTTTAGGAAGAAAACATACCTGATTTAGTGGTTCGGACAAAATTACGTGTCTATAGTTGCCCCTCTTTGGCTATTGCTAAGATTCAGGAATCAAGCAAAGATAAACAAACACTAATTTTGTCCGGTTAGTGAAATCACATGTGAAGAAAAGGGAAAGGGGTTTTCATTCATCATCATCGTAGACACCTAATTTTGTCTGGACCACTAAAACAGGTATGTTTTCTTCCTAAATTGATGTTTCAGAATGTAAAATGACTTTTTTTCATCCTACAGGTATAGTCAACCTCGAAAAGTCAACCTCGAAAAGTCAACCCACTTTCAAAATCAAGATTTAAAGTTCAATTGAAAAATGGCGAAAGAATTTTGATAATCCGAGGTCTACATCGAAAGATATGGAGTTCGGAAGTTGGATTATGGAGATTCAGTAGAAAGGAAACCCTAATCCGGGAAATTTGGGGAAAAGTGCTTAAACGATCAAATTGATCAAAATTGAAGGTTCCAAATGAAAGATAAGCACTGACTACGGGTAATGGAGAATCTACTTGAAGGAAAAATTGAAAGAAGAGTCAATCCGGAAGAAAATCGAGAATTAGGGTTTTTGGTGGATTTCGTTGAAATTGGGAAGAATTATAGAAATGGCCCGACTCGATAGGACTGAAACCCCTAATGTATGAGGAGTGATTAAAAAATGATAGCCCAAGGCTCAATTTGAAGAAAATCTGAAAATCGGACTTGTTTTGAGCAAAATCGGGTTTCGGAGGTAAAAGGGAAAATTTGGAAAATTTGGGAAAAATAGAAAATGAACTCCAAAAATTCTGAAAAATTGAAAATCTCATTCTTAAATCATTTCGAAGAGATTGGCGAAAGAAAATCTTGATTCGGAGTTCGTTTGCAAAATGGCCAAATCCCGGGTCTCCTATGTAGAAATTCAAGAAGATAAATCTCGAAAAAAATAGCAAATGAACTCCAAAAATTCTAAAAAATTGCAAATCTCATTTTTAAATTATTTGGAAGAGATTGGAGAAAGAAAATCTTTATTCGGAGTTTGTTTGCCCTATGCAGTAATTCAAGCAGATAAATCCCGAAAAAATACCAAATGAGTTCCAAAAATTATGAAAACTTTCAGATCATACTTTTAAATTATTTGGAAGATATTGGTGAAGAAAAATCTGGATTTGGAGCTCGTTTAAAAAATGGTAAAGTTTGGGGGCATAAAAGGGCAATTTTGAAAGAAAAAATCCAAATAAATAGCAAATGGACTCGAAAAATTTTGAAAACTTCCAGAATTCAATTTCTTATTATTTTGAAAGTATTGAAAAAATAAAATTTGAATTTGGAGTTCGTTTTCCATTTATTTATGTTCGAGGGGCAAAAAAGTCATTTTACCCAAGAAACCGAAAAGGGCTCTTCCTGCCTTTCAAAAAATGAAACATGGGCTAGAAAAAAAGGGGCTGGCCGGCCAAGGCCCAAGGCTAGGTAGGTAGTTTCTAATTTTTTAATCAAAAGGCCAACAATGAAGAGGAAGTTAGTTATTTTTTTATCAAGCCTTTGCAAATAAGCCACATGGACCAATGCATGAAGAGGGAGAGTGTCAACATAATGGCTTAAGATTCTTGAACATCTATAATTGTGGATAGCTGATGGCCTAATCTAAGGGTGATAATTTCATGTTTTAAACATCTTGGATCAAGAGCCTTTGGATCAAAGTTGGTTGGAAAAAAAATGACAACACTCTAGCTACCAATGAGGCCATTCGGCCACACTACAATGGAGTGGTCTCTCTTTCGTTTTCAGATGATTCACTCTCTATTCTCTCTTAGTTTTGGCTGATTTTTCTCTCCATTGTTGAAAAGAAAAAAGAAAAGTTTAGAAAAGAAAAGAATGTTAGAAGAGAAAAAGCTTGAAAGATAGCTTCTGGAGGTTGCTTTAAGCACCATACTCTTGCACTTTCTTTGATTTTTCATTCTTGATTTGCTGTTTTGATCACTATTTTGGTGAGTTTCTTTTGATTTTTCTTTTAAAATAAGTGTTTTTAATGTTCTTCTTTAAGTTTCTTCTTCATTATTTCTTGTAAAAAGCTCTTGAAATTTTTTTTCCCTTTGTTTTTTAGATGGCCGAATGGCCTAGTTTTTGAGGGTTGCTGTTTGCATTTTTATTTTCATGTTATTCTTGATATTTAACAAGTTTTGGTACTTTAATCTTCTTCTAATACATAAATATGAAGCTTGTTTTAATTTGATTGCTTGCTTGTTTCTATTTTTGAGTCTATTATCTTGTTATCATGTTTATTTTACTTGTCTTGTATTTTTGATTTTCTGTTTTCAAAATGTTTAAGTTAGTTTATGTTTTATATTTTGTAATCCATGTGTTTGTGAAAATGCCTATTGGTTTTCATGCCTTTACTTTATATTTGCATGATTTGAGCATTATTCTTTAGCTAAGCATGTTAGTATATCATGTGTTTGTGAAAATGCCATGCTCATTTTAAACATGAGGACATTCGGCCACTTCATACTGTTTGCTTTGTGTATGCATTTTTGTTATGTTAGTTGATAGGTTTGCATTTTCATGATATTTGGTTGAGTATTTTGTTTAAGCATGCCATATGTTTTTGTTATTGCCATGCATATTTTAGGTTTAGGATTGGTTTGTTTTACCATGCATATTCATGCATTTTAGACCTAGGTTGCATTAAATGCCATGCAAGTTCATTCAGGTCTAGGTCATTTTATTGATGCCATGCATTTTTCATGTCATTTAGGTTTTAAATCATGCATTTCATGCATCATATTTGCTGTATTTTTCATGCATTTCATGTTCTTGCCACTTGACTTATGACTTAGGCCAATCAATAGCTCAAAGTCATGCTCACTTGAGCATACTTGTGGAAAATTAAAGAGTTGTCAAATTGATTATTCTACCTTTGTGATTTTTTTTTACTTAGCCATTTTTTGCCTAACTTTTTAAAAGTGTTAGCTACTGTTTGTGATTCCTTAGGAGAGTCTCTAATATTATTACTTTGATTTTTAAATGATTCTATCGAAGGCAAAAAAAATTGTTTTGACAAAACAGGTTTTTTCACCCAGTACTCGTACTTTCCCGATTTTTCTGGGCAGTCATCTTTAATAAAAAAATTAAGTCGATTTTTTCCTATTAGTTTTACATGTTCTGAGTCTCCAATAGTTTTTTTTAGAGTTTTTTGAATTTTTAAAAATAGGGTAAAAAATCGTGCTTTAAAATTGGACAGTGGAGTCAGAATTAAATTTGAAGGAAAATCATTTTTCTATTTTGGTTAAGTTACTTAGAGGGGGCTGATTAGGAAGTTCAGCTACTGACTTAGCGTAGTTTCTAAGCCTTTTTAAACTCTAAAAATGATTTTTTAAGTCTCGGGTTAAGGGTGGTCAAGTCTAGGATTTTAAACTTAGGAAAGTAGAGCCATTTAAAAACGGTTTAGCTAAGTTTTTATTTTTAATCTAAGCTTTTCAAAATTGTTTTCAAACAATCACAAAGTATTTTGATTTTAGAATATTTAATTTGATATATTTTCCTAAGGTAGCCCGATATCTTTTTAGATATACAGATTTCCTTAATTAAAGGAAAAATACATTCTCATGCGTTGCATTTACCATATTCATGCATATTATATAATATGTAATTTTTGCTATGTTTAATTTTCATGATGGTGTTATTATCTTTGATTTAAATTTTTGATATTATATTATTTGTTATATGGTTTTGAATATTTCATGATATCCTATGCTTTTCATTTAGTTATTTTTGTCATATTATTTAGCATATGCTATGTTCATGCATTATTATTTTTATTTTTATTTTTATTTTCATGCATATTATATGATAGCATTATTTTATATTTCATGTCATTTAGATTATATGCCATATCATTTATATTTGCTATGTCATTTAAATTATTTTATTTCATGTAGAATATATTATGTTACCTAGGTCATTTCATTTCATTTAGAATATATTATGTCATTTAGGATATTTTATTTCATTTAGAATATATCATATGACTTAGGATATTACATTTCATATAGAATATATCATGATACCTAGGTCATTTCATTTAGAATATATCATATAACTTAGAATATTTCATTTCATTTAGAATATGCTAAGACATTTAAATTATATCATATCATTTAGGTTGCATTATATTATTTAGACTTTGCTATGTCATTTTATTTATGTCATACATATTCATATTCATATTTTTTAAAATGTTTTCAAAAAGGTAATGATTTAATAAAATAAAGATATTCCCGAGTTAAAATAATTCATGAATTCTCTGTCGGGTTTGCTGGGGAGGATATCATCAATTATCATTAATAATGGTATATCTTTTTAAAAATTATCATAAATTATCATTAATAATGGTATATCTTTTTTAAAATGAGAATGATTCGGAAAGTTTTCCAAACTAATAAAAATTTCTATATTTTGCCACGTTTGTTGGAGAATATAGGAAAATTTTGAATTTATAAATTTCGGATCATTTTCAATTAAAAATGGAATTATTTTTCTTTAAATTGGGGAATTAAATTGAAATACTAAATTTAAAACTGACTTTTTACCGAGACTTGAGATAACACACGATTAATAAGGTACTGTTTTATACGGGCGTTGTGGGGGTGCTAATCCTTCCCCACACGTAACCGAGTCCCGAACCCGCTTCTTTGATTTCTCTGGTTTAAAACGCACAGTTGAAATTGGTTTTAAAATGTTTTAATTAATTTTAAAATGTTTTATAAAACCGGTTTAAATTGCTGGCCGATCACACCTAGCTAAAAAAGATTGGTGGCGAGTCCATATCTTTTTTCAAGGTCATTTTCAAAACCTTCATTTTTCAAGAGGAATTAAGTCGACTTTTCCTCGGTTTTTTTTTTTAATATCACGCTTAACATATAATTAAGTCTTACGATGAGACTTGTTATTTTTTTAGGTTGCGACAATCATCATTCTTTTCTTTTTTTCTTTTTTTTTTTTGTTTTGAAAATGTTGGAAATTGAAGATTTTGTTCTTAAATTGAGTTCCCTGACTAATCAAGGCTCAACCCGTCTTAAGGAAATGTGTTCGATTTTAAAACAAAATATTTGACTCATTTGAGAAGCAGAACAAATTTTAAAACAAAAGGAAATACCTCGACGATGGTCTCAGGGCTCGACTCATTTGAGAAGCAGAACGAGTTCGATTTCAAAACAAAAGGAAATACCTCGACGATGGTCTCGAGGCTCTACTCATTTGAGAAGTAGAATGAGTTCGATTTAAAACAAAAGGAAATACCTCGACGATGGTCTCGGGGCTCGACTCATTTGAGAAGCAGAACGAGTTCGATTTAAAACAAAAGGAAATACCTCGACGATGGTCTCGGGGCTCGACTTATTTGAGAATCAGAATGAATTCGATTTAAAAGAAAAGGATATACCTCGATGATGGTCTAGGGGCTCGACTCATTTGAGAAGCAGAACGAGTTCGATTTTAAAACAAAAGGAATGCTTGGATTTGGTTCATTTGTAAAATAAATTTTGACTTTGAAAACTAAAGGAATGTACCTTGACGATGGTCTCGGGGCTCGACTCGATTGAGAAATAGAATGAATTCGATTTAAATAAAAAAGAAATACCTCGACAATGGTCTCGGGGCTCGACTCATTTGAGAAGCAGAATGAATTCGATTTAAAACAAAAGAAAATACCTCGACGATGGTCTCGGGGCTCAACTCATTTGAGAAGCATAATGAATTCGATTTAAAACAAAAGGAAATACCTCTACAATGATCTCGGGGCTCGACTCATTTGAGAAGCAGAATGAATTCGATTTAAAACAAAAGGAAATATCTCGAAGATGATCTTGGGGCTCGACTCATTTGAGAGGCAGAATGAATTCGATTTAAAACAAAGGGAAATACTAAGAATGATCGTGGGTTTGATTCATTTGGAAAAAATAAATTTAACTTGAAAATGAAAGGAACATACCTCAACGGTAGTCTCGGGGCTCGACTCATTTGAGAAGCAGAACGAGTTCGATTTGGGGAAGCCAAAGTTTTCCTGATTCCTGCAATGTTAGCTAAATGCAATGATGAAAATGACATGCTTTGCAAATGCTTGTATGTTTCCTAAGGATGAATGCAATCAAATGATTGTGTCATGATTTCTAATCCATGGTTTCTTTGAAGTTCACAGATTATCTGACTTCATGACGAAGTCTTCAATTGTTCACTGATGCCCCACTTAAGGAACCTTTCACTCAAGATAAATTGTCAAACAGTCTCAGTTTCTGACTTTGCTGAAATTCACAAATTTCTAACTTCATGACGGAGTCTCCAACACATTCACTGTTTTCCTTTACTTGGTGAATTTTCCATCAAAATTATTGGTTCCCAAACCTTTTCTAAGATTTAAATCTACTCCTTAGTAATACTCTAAAAAAGATTTTTTTTTTTTATGTTTACTAATCATCATTCAATTTAATAACAATCAAGATACATCTCAAAATGTATGAAAGAAAATGTGAAACAAGTAAATATCATAAAAAGGATAACAAAAGTTTATTGCAACAAATGTTTTTAAAATGATAAAAGTGAATATCAAGGATATAAAAACAAATGTAAAGTTATAGGTTGTAGATGCCCCAGGATGTGGAATATCTTAGACCTCCTTTTTCAAATCATCTCAAATTTCTCTTGAATGAGTAATTTACTTGGGTAATCCCTCAGCTTTCGTAGTTACGTCAAACTGAGTTTTTACCCTTTCCTCTAATTTTCAGATTCTTTCTCCCCTTTTACATGGAGCATTGATTCAAACCTTTATCAGTACTTGAGCCGCCCTTTGCGGGTTTTCAACTCAAGTGTCCTCCATTCGATAGTAAGTCGCCTTTTGTGGGTTTTCGGCTTAAACCTCTCCTTTTACATTTTTTTCCCTCTTTTTTCTTGTATTCTACCATACACCTGGGATTTCTAAATGCTTCCAAGGTAAAAAATGTCAATTCAAAAGATGGGATGAATTTTGAGAACAACCTTTCAAATTAAATATCCATGCTTGATCAAAATGAACTTTTAAAGCACGTAATGTAGGCCAAGGTTCGGGTTTAGAAAGAAAGGATAAATAGGCCCAAAGTGTGTTTAAGGGTGATTGGATCAAGGATCATTTCCTGAGGAGAATTCATTCTTGATTCATTTGCCCTTTTTTGTCCTTTCTTTTCTTTTTTCTTTTTTCATCTTTTTTCTTTCATTGCTGGCTTTCATTTGCCATTCTTTGATTTCATATTTTTCGATGGCTATTTTTTTTTGCCATTATTTTTTTGATTATTTTTCCTCGCATCTGCCCTCTAGTGTAGAGGGTGATCCTTGATCAAGGTTCAAAGAAAGAAATAATTCCTAAGGCTCAAAGGGGTGACTAAGGATAATTTCTTCTTAGTGAAGGGAATATGAAAGATGGTCATTCATCATATCAAGCAAGAATATTCTCATTGAAAAGCAATCCTCAGGGGAGATAGATGTATAGAGTTTCTATTTTACACTTGGAATCATTCAAATTTCAATGTGCACAGCATCACACTTTTTCTTTTTTCATTTTCATTTTCTTTCTCTTTTTTTCTTTTTTCTTCAAGCATAATACTTCTTCAATTCATTAGCATTCACGAGATTTCTCAAATCATCCCCGTCCATCCGAGTTAGAATCAATGCTCCTCTAGAAAAAGCTCTTTTTACCTGATAGTGTTCTTCCCAATTTGGAGCCCATTTTCCTTGCAGATCATTCACTATAGGGAGCATTTTCCTTAATATCAACTCCCCTTCTCGGAACTGTTTGGGACGAACCTTCTTGTTGTGGGCTCGAATCATCATTTTCTGATACAGCTGCCCATGATAAACTGCCTTCAATCTTTTCTCCTCGATAAGATTCAGCTGTTCATAGCGAGCTCTAACTCATTCCTCTTCTAGGCCAACGTCCATCAAAACACGAAGTAAAGGGATCTCAACCTCAATAGGCAGCACTGCTTCCATCCCGTATACCAAAGAAAATGGCGTTGCCCCTGTAGATGTGCGAACCGAAGTACGATATGTGTGAAGAGCAAAACGCAAGATCTCATGCCAATCCTTGTACACATCAGTCATCTTCTTAACAATCTTCTTGATGTTCTTATTGACTACTTCTACTGCCCCATTCATTTTCGGACGGTAAGGTGCCGAATTATGATATGTGATTTTGAACTGAGTACACACTTCCCTCATCATCTTATTGTTTAAATTGAGAGCATTTTCTGAAATGATTCTCTCTAGCAGTCCATACCGGCATATGATTTCCTTCTTAACAAATCTGCATACCACCGACTTCGTTACATTTGCATAAGAAACAGCTTCCACCCACTTTGTGAAGTAGTCTATGGCCACTAAGATGAAGCGGTGTCCATTTGAAGCTTTCGAGGTAATAGGCCCAATCATGTCCATTCCCCACATTGAAAATGGCCATGGTGCAGTCATGACATGCAATGGCTATGGAGGCACATGAATCTTATATGCTTATATCTAGCATTTATGGCACTTCCGAGAGTAACTAATGCAATCCCTTTCCATCGTTAACCAATAATACCCTGCTCTCATAATCTGCTTAGCAAGCATGTGACCATTAGCATGAGTGCCATATATTCCTTCATGGACTTCTTTAATGATTATCCGAGCTTCGGTAGACCCGACACATCTCAATAGGACTTGGTCTTTCCCTTTATTGTAGAGAATCTCACTATATAGGACAAAACCCATCGCTAATCTTCTCAGAGTCCTTTTATCATTCTCTGTTGTTTGCTCAAGTTACCATTAACTCTTGATGTATTGTAAGATATCATAATACCAAGGAAGGCCATCCGCTTCTTCTTCAATACTTAGACAGTGGGTAGGAGATTCATATATGCTCATCTTTATCGGCACCACTTCAGCCCTTTCATTCACTTTAAACATTGATGACAAAGTAGCCAGAGCATCTGCCATTCGATTTTCTTCTGGGGGAAAGTAATTAAAATTTACTTCTTCAAATTCCTCTAAAAAACTCAGTATGAGCTCTCGATATAGAATTAATTTTGCATCTCGGGTTTCCCATTCTCCACGCAATTGATATATCACTAAAGTTGAGTCTCCTAAAACCTCCAGTTTTTTGATCTTTCTGTCTAAGACAGCACGAAGGCCCATAGTACATGCCTCATATTCTGCAGTATTGTTTGTACAATCAAAATTCAATCTAGTAGTGAAAGGATAATAATCTTCTTCTGGGGATATGAGGACTGCACCAATTCCGTGCCCCATGGCATTGGATGCCCCATCAAAGTACAGCTTTCATATTTTCTTCTTTTTAGAGGGAATCTCATCTTCTTGCGAGACGCACATCAAGTCTTCATCCAGGAAATCAAAGTTCAGGGGCTCATAATCTTCCACTGCCCGACTTGCTAAGAACTCGGCTATTGCATTGCCCTTTATAGCTTTTTGACTTATGTCGTACTCTGACAACAAAACTTGCCATCTTGCTATCCTCCCTGACAAAGAAGGTGCTTCCAACAAGTAATTGATTGGATCTATCTTGGCAATCAACCACGTCGTGTGGTACAACATGTACTATCTAAGCTTTCGAGCAGTCCAAGCTAAGGCATAGCATAATTTTTCTACTGACGAATATTTTAGCTCATAATCTGTAAACTTCTTGCTGAGCTAGTAAATCGCTTGTTATTTCTTCCCAGCCTCATCATGTTTCCCCAAGACACAACCCATCGATCTCTCAAATACTAATAAATACAGTATCATTGGTTTATCCGGAACAGGTGGCATTAATACTAGTGGGTTTGATAGATAATGCTTAACCTTTAAAAAAGCGATCTGACACCCTTCATCCCATTCTCCTGGATCATGTTTTTGAAGTAGCTTAAATATTGGATCACTTTTTGCCGATTAACTGAGAAATAAACCGAGCAATGTAATTCAATCTTCCCAGAAAGCCTCTTACTTCTTTTTGAGTACGAGGTGGTGGCAAATTCTAGATGGCCTTCACTTTATCCGGATCAATCTCAATTCCCTTTTTACTAACAACAAAACCCAACAATTTCCCGGAGTGACTCCAAAATTGCATTTTGCCGGGTTTAGCTTGAGTCGAAACTTTCTTAGTCTTTCAAAGAGTTTCTTAAGATTCGCAATATGCTCCTCTTCTCTTTGTGACTTTGCAACCATATCATCAACTTAGACCTCAATTCCCTTATGCATCATATCATGAAACAAGGTCACCATGGCTCTCTAATATGTTGCCCCAACATTCTTCAACCCAAACGGCATTACCTTGTAGCAGAATGTTCCCCACATTGTAACAAATGTAGTTTTCTCCATATCTTCCGGTGCCATTTTAATCTGATTATATCCCGAGTATTCATCCATGAAAGAAAAAAAAAAGAACTCTTCGCCGTATTATCCACCAAAGTATCGATGTGGGGCAAAGGGAAATTATCTTTGGGACTGGCCTTATTTAAATCTCGATAATCAACGCATATCTGCACCTTGCCATCCTTCTTTGGTACTGGAACATATTTGCCACCCATTCCGGATATTTTGTCACCTCTAAGAATCCAGCATCAAACTGCTTCTTCACCTCATCTTTTATCTTTAACAGCATGTCCGGCCTCATTCTTCTCAACTTTTGCTGAATTGGCTTGCACTCTGGCCTTAAAGGGATTTTATGAACCACAATATCTAGATCCAACCCTAGCATGTCTTGGTATAACCATGAAAATACATTTACATATTCTCATAGCAAGACTATCAATTCACCTTTTATTGATGATGACAATGTAGTCCCAATTTAACCTCCTTTATCTCCTCACCACTTCCCAAATTTATCATTTCCAATAGCTCCTTATGAGAAAGTACTTGTTTCTTCTCTTGTTCTATTTTCCTGAATAAGTTTGGACGTAGACCATAATACTCAATATCTTCGTTGGCCTCAAAATCACCCGTGCAAATACGTCTTTCAAAATCAATTTTAGAATTACTGACAGGAAGGTCCTCATATTCCATATCCGTACACCTGTAAATAGGTGGGGAAGAAACAATATAGGAAAATATATATACAATGAAAGAAAAATAAATAGCATAGATGAAAGAATATGATAAAGAAAATGCATCGTGCTTGTTATTTATTGAATGAAAATGTTTAAACAAAATCCCATTACAAAAAAAAAAAATTCTTAATATCCTCAGGCAAAGATAATTAAGATTATTTTAAAGTATTACTTTGGAATAGACCTAAAGACTATAGGTAGCTCGGTCGCACTCCAATTGGTTAGTTTATATCCTGGTGGACGAGGTCACACCATCCAGTTTGCATTCTTACTCTCAATTCCTTCCTTTCCAGTCATGCAGATCATCATACCTTGTATCTGCTCACTCTTATCCATATGGAACTTCTCGAAAGCTTGCTCAATCATTATCAATACATCATCTGAATCTTTTTCCCCGAACAAAAAACCGGCTGAGTGAAAGCTGTGAAGGATTGGTGGAAAGGTCATATGCTCCCACTCAATATCCATACCAGCAAGATGGGCCATCCTCATTTGTTGGTTCTTCTCCACTTGTTTTCTCTTCTCCTGAGCTTTCGAAAGATATCCTAGACCAAACCGGTCCTTCTTTTCAACCATTTCAATTGCGGCCATTCCCTGAAGATACTTTCCAAGACCTTTTCCTACCGACAACCCTTTCCCACGGTAGTCCTTACTCCCAACCTTGTATTCTTGGACAACTTCGATTTTGGAATTTTTCGTCCCTCAGTGACGAATACTGCATTTACAAACTCCAAAGATTGAAAAGAGCATTCCACAACATCTTCGTTTGGCTCAATGTAAGGGGAACCAGTAGATGTAGAGGCTATGATGTCCTCTTCTCCCGACATAGTGATCAAACGTTCCTCCATCACAAACTTCAACTTTTGGTGGAGAAATGAGGGTACAGCCCCAGCAGAATGTATCCAAGGCCTTCCTAACAAGCATTTGTGGGACGGGGTAATATCCATGACTTGGAAATTCACCTTATAGGTACAAAGACCTATCTCCATCGGGACCACAATAGTCCCCATTACCTCCCATCTAGTTCCATCAAAAGCTCTAACCATCGTGCAACTTGGCAGCATATAGGAAATAACAACTCGCAATTTGGACAGGGTTGTACCCTTGGTAGTATGTACCCCTTGCAAGTGGTTGTTATGTGAAGAGCCTTTGTTGGTCCAATACCATTGGGTGGTATTTCATCATAACTAAAATATATGTGATCGTCTGTTGCAATGTTTCCCACCAGCCTATCTCGTTTCTCCACCGATATGTTATTAGCCACATATGCCTGATTTAGAACTCTTAACAAGGCATTTTTGTGTGGCTCCGAATTCAATAGCAATGATAGGATCGAAATCCTTGCTGGTTGACGTTGCAATTGCTCGACCACACTATACTCACTATGCTTTATGAATTTTAAAAACTCGCAAGCCTCATTTTCGTTCACCGGCTCTCTTATCTTGTTAACGGGGGATGACCCCTCTCTACTTCTTTTGACGAATCCATTCAGCTTTCTTCTTCCCTTTATCCATTCCTCCATCCTTTCTTGTTGATCCCTGTTCAACAACCTCAGAGGCATAACACCTTCCACTTCGTGTTAAATGCCCCACTCCTGTGACATCTTGCTCACTCGAAGACCCTGGCATAACCATGCTGCAGTCATACTTCCACGGTGCAGCTTTGTTTTCCTTGTATGAAAAGGATGAAGGCAATTCTATGATTAACTTAAGCGTAATTTCCTCAACAACTTACATCACTTTCTCCTCTGATTCATCGTAATAGATGATAAAAGGTCTTCCTACCCCGTAGCCAGTAGCATTCTCAATAACCTCTACTTCTTCCTATATTTCCTTGTAAAACTGGGCCTCGCCCTCATCCATCATCTTTTGGACTTTAGCCAGAAAGTCCCTGCATTCCTGTATGATATGACCTTTACATTTATAGAACGGGCACCAATTCTCCACCCTGTTTACAACCATTTTTAAACTGTCTCCATCCTCCACCATTCCTGCTTTAACCATTTCGACCCATACTTTTATCATTGGAGTCTTGACTTCACTAACATACCTTTTTACCCTTCTGACTTCCCCTATCAATACTGAATTTACTCGATTCTCAGCTTGATCGGGCAATGGATTTTCTGCTATATTTGGCCCATTCTTTAACCCAAATTTCATAACCCTGAAATTGATCAGATTTTGGACTTTCTTTTTTAAGGCAATACAATCCTTAGTTGAATGCCACTGAATCCCCGCGTGATACACGCAGTTAGCATTTGTGTTGTACCACCTTGGGTATGGCGGTGTTAGAGGTTTAAGGTATACCGGTGCAACAAGTTGAGCCTGCAACAATTTGGGATATAGTTCACCATAAATGGTAGGAATCGGGTAAAATGAGGGTTTTTTATCATTCCTTGGTGAACGTTGGTCATTGTGCACGGTAGTCTGAGCATTTGGGACAGTGTTTTGGGGAAGATTTATCTGTGGGGACATGCCAATTGGAAATGGCTGTTGTGGTATATTGGTAAAAGGGAATGGATTTTGAGTAAGGTGGTTCACATTGGGGTAGTAAGGATTATACCCCGGGTAAGGTGTGTAGGGTGTAGGAGGTGCATAGGATGTAGAAGGAGTCCTGAGAGGTGTATATGGTGTAGGAGGAGCATAGGGATATTGGTTTATGCTAACTGCGTGAGTTTCCTCTTTCTTCTTAGCAGAAAATACCTTATTCGGAGTGGCAGACTCATCCCCCTCCATTTTTCCATTTTTGATGGCAGTCTCAATCATTTCACCGGATATAACCATATCCGCAAAATTCTTAGTGGCATTCCTTACCAATTTGTCATAATACGATGCCTTTAAAGTATTGATTGTTTCTTTGCTGGTTAAAGGGGGTTTCACTTGAATGGCCAGGTCCCTCCACCTTTGAGAGTACTTCTTGAAACTCTTAGTAGTTTTCTTCTCCATGTTCTGCAATGGCAGCCTGTTAGGTACTATATTAGATACATGCTTCTAATGCTCCATAAAGGCCCTGGCTAAATCCATCCAAGAACGAATTTTAGTCCGAGTCAACTGATTATACCATCGGGTTGCAGACCCCGTCAAGCTATCCTAAAAGCAGTGGATAAGCAGTTTTTCATCATCATCATGTCTTGTCATTTTTCTACAGTACATAGTCAGATGTGCTGATGGGTTGGTAGTCCCATTATATTTCTCAAAATCGGGTACTTTAAACTTGGAAGGAATCACCAAGCCATGTACCAAGCTCATTTCTTTGGCATTGAGACTGCCAAAAAACTCTGCCCCCTCTATTGCTCTTAATCTCTCTTTCAGCAACTGATACTTCTTCTGGGATTCTGCATTTTCCATCTTTTTCAGCTCATCCAACCTTGCCTTTTCTTCCTCAGTCAGTTCCTCAAAGTCTGGAACATCAATAATATCACTTGGGTCAGCCCCAATATTACATTTTCCAGGAGCATAATTCTGTGCTTCAGCCGCTGGTTGGATATAAACATAGGAGGCTTCCCCAATTGGTAGCTCATTTCCCACATGCTGGGATGCTTGGCCTTCTGCTGCACGGTTTCAGGTTGATCTTTCTCATTTACCACCCTTTTTCCTGTGATCGAATTCTTCCCCGGCCCTTTCTGTCTCATCATGGCGTTCATCATTTCCATGAGTTTAGCCATTTGTTCCCTTGATTCTTCCTGAGACTTAACCAGCTGTTCCTGTAGTTCCCTTTGAACCCGTTCCATCCTCTCTATACGAGCAAGATGATCATTCTCCATGATCCTAGCTTGAGATCTAGTGTTGTAGCGGTGTCAAAAATTCGTTTCTTTTGGAGTGTGCCCGATTTTACCTTAAGTTTTAAAAAACCATGGATTAGAATTTATTGACACATTTTTTTATATTTTATTAAAAATGAATGAATGACTAAATGTGAATGAATGAACAAATAAAATGAATAAATAAATGACTAAGTTTATGAATATGAAGGAATAAATGAATGAAGAAGTAAAATGAATAAATAAGTGGCTAAGTATATGAATATGAAAGAATAATCATAAAATATAATTATGAATAAATGTACGAATGAACAAACAAAATATATAAAAAATATGAATGCATTTGAAAGTATTGGCCCCAAAATAATTCCAACCAAACGGTCTTTCGTTGATTTCCTGGAACTAAGTACATAAAAGATAAAATAAAAGGATCACTACATAAGACAAATCCATAATTCGCCTATCTATTTCAAAGTGTTGTTACAAAATACTAGTCCTATAGTAACTCCCTTGGATCTTAGACTTTCTTTCACAGTCCTCTTTTGATTGCCTTGCTTTTCAATCTGACCCCTACTTGTTCATGGCTCCTAGACATGTCAGCAGAAACATCACTATGTAAACTTTCCTTAGCTTGCTTCTCCAGTTGATTGGTCGAGCTTCTCCATGCTTCGCTCTCTTTCCAATAGTTATTCTCCTTCTTAAGCTTTTTAACCTCTTGCTCCTATTCCCCGGAAGTCTTAAGGGTCCCTTCAAATCTGAGCTCGAAGCGGTACCTTTTGTTTTCCAAGTGCAAATCCCTGTGATCTCCCTTGACAGTGTCCCATTCTCTCTTGATCTTTTCCTTTTCTCTTTCCCGAGCTGATTCCCTATTTTTCATGTCCTCAATCTCTTCTTGCAGTCGTGCAATCTCTTTGCTCATTTGGGCCTTTTCTTTTTCGAATTCCACCCTTGCAATTTCTAACTCTAATGGCACTTCCTTTGGTGGCTGTCGTAACCTAAAATAAATAACAAGTCTCATCGCAAGACTTTATTATTCGTTAAGCGTGATATTAAAAAAAACGAGGAAAATTCGACTTAATTCTTCTAGAAAAACGAAGGTGTAGATACATGATCCCGATCGCGGGGACCCGTTCGAGGGAGGGGGAAACAGAAGCAGAGGAAAAGATGACTTAATTCCTCTAGATTAAAATAAAAGGTCGAGGGTATGAAAACAACCTCGGAAAAAGACATGGAGTCGCCACCAATATTTTTTGGCTAGGTGTGATCAGCCAGCTATTAAAACCGGTTTTATAAAACATTTTAAAATTTAATTAAAACATTTTTAAAACCAATTTCAAGTCTGCGTTTTAAACCAAAGAAAATCGAAGAATCGGGTTGGGGACTCGGTTATGTGCGGGGAAGGATTAGCACCCCCACAACGCCCGTATAGATGGTATCTTATTAATCATGTGTTATCTCAAGTCTCGGTAAAAAGTTTATTTTTAATTTAGTATTTCAAGTTAATTCCCAATTTTAAGAAAAATAATTCCATTTTTAATTGAAAATGATCCAGAATTTATTAATTCAAAATTTTCCTATATTCCCCGACAAAATCGGCAAAATATAGAAATTTTTATTCATATGGAAAACTTTTCGAATCATTCTCGTTTTTTGAAAGAAATATATTCCTTTATTAATGATAATTGATGATATTCCCTCCAGCAAATTCGGTAGAGAACTCATGAATTATTTTAACACAGGAATATTTTTATTTTTATTGAAAATCATTATCTTTTTCAAAACATTTAAAAATATGAACATGAACATGTATGACATAAAAAAATGACATGGCAAAGTCTAGATAATATAATGCAACCTAAATGATATGACATAATTTAAATGGCATAGTATATTCTAGGTGAAATGAAAAATCCTAAGTATCATGGTATATTCTAAATGAGATAAAATGATTTAAATGACATGGCAATTTTAAATGATATGGCATATTTTAAATGACATGACATATTATAAATAAAATAACCTAAATGACATGGAATATGATCTAAGTGACATGAAATGACATGAAACATAAAATAATGTTATCATAAAATATGCATGAACATAGTCTATGCTAAATGATGTGACAAAAATAAATGACTAAATAAAAAATATAGGATAGCATTAAATATTCAAAATCATATGGCAAACAATATAACATCATAAAATGTAAATCAAAGTAATAATAATACCATGGAAAATATCATAGCAAAAATCACATATATAATAAAATGTATTAACATGGAAAATGCAATGCATGAAAATGTATTTTTTTTCCTTTAATTGAGGAAATCCGTGTATCTAAAAAAAATATCTAGCTACCTTAGGAAAATAGGTCAAAGTAAATTTTCTAAAATCAAAACACTTTGTGATTGTTTGAAAACAATTCTGAAGGAAAACTTGAATGAAGATTAAAACCCTTACCAAACCCTTTTAAAATGGCTTTAATTTCCTAAGTTTAAAATCCCGGACTTGACCACCCTTAACCCGAGATTTATAAAATCATTTTTAAAGTTTAAAAAGGCTTAGAAGCTATCCTAAGACAGTAGCTAAAGAACTCCGAATCAAGATTTTATTTCACCAATCTCTTCAAAATGATTTAAGATTGAGATTTGCAAATTTTTAGAATTTTTGGAGTTCATTTGTTATTTTTCCCAAATTTTTCAATTTTGCCCTTTTACCTCCGAAACCCGATTTTGCTCAAAACAAGTCCGATTTAAGATTTTCTTTTAAACTAAACCTTGGGCTATCCTTGTTTAATTAATCCTCATCAATTAGGGGATTTAGTCTTATCGAATCGGGCCATTTCTGCAATTCTTCCAAATTTCACCGAAATCAACCAAAAACCTTAATTCTCGATTTTCTTCGAATTTACTTTTCTATCAGTTTTTCTTCCAAGTGGCTCCTCCATTAGCCGTAGTCAGTACTTATCTTTCATTTGGAAGCTTCAATTGCGACCAATTTGATCGTTTAAGCACTTTTCCCCAAATTTCTCGAATTAGGGCTTCCTTTCTACTAAATCTTCGTAACCCAACTTTCGAAGTCCATATCTTTCAATGTAGACCTCAGATTATCAAAATTCTTTCACCGTTTTTCAATTGAACCTCAAATCTTGATTTTTAAAGTGGGTTGACTTTTTTAGTAGTTGACATTTTTAGGGTTGACTTTTTTAGCATTGACTTTTTTGGGGTTGACTTTTTTTGAGTTTGACTTTTTTTGTCTGCTTTCCTAGACTAAGCCTCGGAGTAGCACCTGCAGGATGAGAAAAACCTTTTAGCATTCTGAAACATCAATTTAGGAAGAAAATGTATCTGATTTAGGGGTCTAGACAAAATTAAGTGTCTACAGCTGCCCCTCTTTGGCTATTGCTGAGAATCAGGAATCAGGCAAAGATAAACAAGCATTAATTTTGTCCGGTTAGTGAAATCACATGTGAAGGGAAAGGGAGTTTTTTTATTAAAAAAAAAAAGTTGTAAATTGAAGATTTTGTCCTTAAATTGAATTCCCTCACTAATCAAAGCTCGACCCATCTTAAGGAAACGAGTTCAATTTGCAAAAGAAATAATTATGCCCGAAGGTCTTAAAAATAGTGCCCGGAGGTCTTAAAAATGGTGCCCGGAGGCCTTACCCATGATTTGAAAAATTATGCCCGAAGGTCTTAAAAATGGTGCCCGGAGGCCTTACCCGTGATTTGAAAAATTATGCCCGAAGGTCTTAAAAATGGTGCCCAAATGTCTTAAAAATGGTGCCCAAAGGTCTTACCCGTGATTTGAAAACTTATACCCAAAGGTCTTAAAAATGGTGCCCAAAGTCTTAAAAAATGGTGCCCGGAGGCCTTACCCGTGATGAAAATACCTTGACGATAGTGTCAAGGCTCTACTCATTTGATAAAACAGAATTAAATTTAAAACAAAAGGAAATACCTCGACGATGGTCTCAAGGCTCGACTCATTTGATAAAACATAATGAATTTGATTTAAAACAAAAGGAAATACCTCGACGGTGGTCTCGGGGCTCGACTCATTTGATAAAACAGGATGAATTTGATTTAAATAAAAGGAAATGCTAAGAATGATCTTGGGTTTGATTCTTTTGGGAAAATAAATTTAACTTGAAAATGAAAGGAACATACCTCGACGGCGGTCTCGGGGCTCGACTTATTTGAGAAACAGAACGATTTCAATTTGGGGAAGCCAGAGCTTTCCTGATTCCTGCGATGTTAGCTAAATGCAATAATGAGAATGACATGCTTTGCAAATGCTTGTATGCTTCCTGAGGATGAATGCAATCAAATAATTGTGTCATGATTTCTATTTCATGGTTTCTTTGAGGTTCAGAGATCATCTGAATTCATGACGGGGTCTTCAATTGTTCACTGATGCCCCACTTAAGGAACCCTTTACTCAAGAGAAATTGTCAAATAGTCCCAGTTTCTGATTTCGCTGAAATTCACAAATTTCTGACTTCATGACGGAGTCTCCAACACATTCACTGTTTTCCTTTACTTGGTGAATTTTCCATCAGGATTAGTGGTTTCCAAACTTTTTCTAAGATTAGATCTATTCCTTAGTAATACTTTTAAACTCCCTTTATTTAAAAAATTTCATGCTTACTAATCATCATTCAATTTAATAGCAAACAAATGTATCTCAAAAATGTATGAAAGAGAGTATGAAACAAGCAATTGTCATAAAATGAGTAAATAAAATTTATTGCAACAAAATGTTTTAAAATGATAAAAGTGGATATCAAGGATATAAGAAACAAATGTAAAGTTATAGGTTGTAGATGCCCCAGATCTAAAATATCTTGGACCCCTCATTATTCAAATCATCTGAAATTTCTCTTGAACGATCAATTTACTTGGGTAATCCTTCGGCTTCCGTAGTTACGTCAGATTGAGTTGTTCCCCTTTTCTCTGATTTTCAAATTTTTTCTCTCCCTTTACACAAAGCATTGATTCAAACCATAATCAGTACTTGAGCCACCCTTTACGGGTTTTCAACTCAGGTATCCCCCATTCGGTATTAAGTCGCCCTTTGCGGGTTTTCGGCTTAAACCTCTCCTTTTTTTTTACCATGCATCTGAGAATTCTTAATGTTTCCAAGGTAAAAATGTCAAGTCAAAAGATGGGATGAATTCTGAGAACAACCTTTCAAATTAAATATCCATGCTTGATCAAAATTGACTTTTAAAGTACGTAATGTAGGCCAAGGTTCGAGTTTAGAAGGAAAGGATAAATGTAAGAGCCTCGTAAGTACGACATCAATTCGAGACAATTATAACATGCGTATGGTTAAACTTTGAAATGCCTATAGAAAGCATGGGCTACCATGTGGTACACATGTTGTATGATAAATTATAGAGTTGGGGGTTTAATCGAGTGATTAAGTGATTTAACCTCAAATTGACTAAAAATCGGGATAGGGAAAGTCCGTAAATGTGATAATTTAACTTCACATAGTGTTGATATGTGATATAACATTATTTGGGAGTGTTAGAACAAGAATCGATAGAAAAATCGGTAAAATATGAACTAGGGGTATTTTGGTCATTTTACCCAAAATTTTGTTTTTAGTCCATAAATGGTACAAATCAAATCCGATAGCTAAAATTGGACATTAAAATCAAATTCGATAGCTAAAATTGTCTAATTCGTCATTTAGTGACGCTAGCGTTAATTACCGTAAAAACATGGTTCGAGATATATTGAAACTGATTCGAACACATGGAAATATGTTATAACATATGATGATTATGTATATGACAAGAAAAATCAAAAACAGAGTTGAAACCGGATACGTCCTTAAGTAACCTAAAGGAATGAAAATCAAGAAATGACCGCGGAAAAGTCCGAAAAAGGTTTTAAATGGATCAATGGATTAATATAGACATGAAATGATGTTATCAAGCTACTGGTGAAATCAGAACAAAAATCGAAGGTAAAATCGAAAAAGTCAAAATGTTGACCTGTTGGCGTTCCGAGACTCGGATTTGGGTTTCAGGATATCGAAAAATTACCCGAACATGAAGATCAGTATATTATCATATTTGGAACATATCCGTGTCAGAAAAATGAAAAACGGGCTTCCGAACGTTAAAATTACACGTTGGCTCGCTAAGGTACTAAAAGACAAAACAGGGGCAAAATGGTTTTTGACCATGGCTCACTTATTAAGTTTGAAAATCAGACTTCTTCCTCCCCCATTTTCACGTGAAAAACAAAAAAGAGATAAAAAAAGAGGGGAAGCCATGGAGGCTTAGGGTGCTCGCCTACTGGAGCTATACATTTAGTGAGATTTCAGCTGTATGGTAGGGCACATGCATGGTATATCTCTTTAGTAGCCAGAAAGTGGATTGATGACCTTCCCCTCGAGTGGTCAGAATTTAGTGTTGAGTTTCTTCGAGAATTTTTACCAGAAAGTGAAAGGGATTTAGGAATTCATGAATACGAGAGGTTAAGGCGATTTGAGGATAGGTCACAAGAGAGAGTGAGATATGAAAGACAAACATCTAGGCGAACAAGGCCGTATGGACTAAGGGTTAGAACAACCCTAGAATCATGGATGTGGAGGGATAGAGAAGTCAATAGTCGGAGGAGGAGATCGACTGGTGTATGTTATAGATGTGGCAGGCCAGGGCATTTCAGGAGGATTGCCCATTAGGTCCAGGTTCATCCCCATCAGTGCAAGCTCCACATCCATCTACAACATATCTAGGGCAACCAGCAGGGTTAGTAGCACTACAGACGGGTCAAGATTCCCAGGGTAGGGAACAACAGTCTGTGGGCAGAGAACATACTATGGGCAATAGAGTACAAGCCCGTGATTTTGCATCTACTGCCATGGTGACAGGTATAACCTTAGTCTGGTTTTGGAAAACTAATTTCATTTAATTTGAGCACTATATATTGAGTGTATTTCAAGGAACCTTGAATTATTTCGACCTAGTTCCGAGATTTGTTATTGATGTGGAGGATATTGTGAAATGGAGGTGGTTGGATATTAAACTGAACTTGTAGGCTGGGTAATGTTTGAGTGCTAAAGGATATATTTTAAGTTGGATTATAAATCACACAAGGTGCTTGTGATAATTCCTAGGAGAAAGGCAATTATTATGCCTACAAGGTGTTTGATTTAATGCTTGAATGAAAATATATGATTTGGCATGGATGCTAATGCCATAAAATTAATGTATACTTATTGTGGCTAGCCTTGTAGCGTACCTAGACAGATAAAATTGATGGTATAGTCATGATAGCCTTGTATAGTTTCTAAGCGGGTTATATTGATTATATGGTTGTTGTTGCCTAGTAGTAATCTAGACAGATAAATATGCAGATGTGGATGTTTATGTTTCCCCTGTGCACCAGGGAGTTTTGAGATTTCATTCTCGCACTAGTTCCTGAGTTTAAGATGATGGGCCTTAACAGGCGGAGATCATCATATATCTTAGATGACTTGAGAGGCTATTGATCATCACCACACGGACTTTGTCCGGGTTATGTACTAGCACGTGGAACTAGATGCGAGGGATTTGATCATGAATTATTACATTAATCTCGTGACTATGTGAAATATGGAGTTTTCTGGTTATTGTACTTGATTGAGACATATTTCCCTAGTACCGATTATTTAATAATTTGATTGTACTTGAGTATAATTTGATGATAGTGTTGGTCTGAAGTTACATCTATTGATGTGGTATAAATGAATGGTTTATTGAACGAATATAGTGAACATACAAGACACAATGTTATTTATTAAGCATGTATAGTTGAAAGAATGAGTCAGAGCTGTGCAGCGGAAGTGTAGTGTGATCAGAGGAAAAATTGATTGAAACAGGATTGATGTTGGAAATATTAAAAGACTATGAGTGTATTATTCTTCTATCATTGGATAAAGCCAATATTGTGGCAATGTTTTAAAATATTACTGGTAGTTAATAGTAAGGGAAACCCCCCATTTATATAATCGATTAGTAGTCCTCGAGATAGAAGGTGTTCGAGGTAAAATCCTCGAAGTGGCACCCAATTTTTCTTATGTGTTGTACCTCGATATAGTTATGATTATTGTGTGTTCAAATAGTTCTAATAGTGACAGAGTATGGAACACATTGTTATGGAGTGGTGATTAAATGTTTATTGTGCTAGTAGTTTAAGCTGAGCATCAGAAGCTAGCAGTAATGCTACAGAGTTTAATATACAATAATGAGATTCAAATAGGTTATAAAGTTGAATACATAATAATGGGATTGAGATAAAGTCGTTATAGGGCCTAGATATAGGCTTGCCTAAGGCAGGCAAGGAATGTGATTTTATTTGAGTGATTGTTGATAGACTGACTAAATTAGCACACTTGATTTCGAGTAAAATTACATATAACATAAGTCAGTGTGCTAGACTCTATTTAGACCAGATTGGGTCTTTGTGAAGTTTTCCTGTTTATTGTGCTTGATTGAGACATCAAGTTTACAGTTAAATTCTGGTGATCAATCCAGGTAGCTTCTGAAATACAGTTACGATTTAGTATCCTATTTCATTTACGGATAGATGATCAGTCCTTGAGGACATGCTATGTGTTAATATACTAGATTTCGAGGAGAATCGAGATCGATACTTATCATTGATTGAGTTTGTATATATTAACAGTTTTCAGTATAGTATGCAGATGATACCTTTTCTGGTATTTCGGTCTAGTTTTGGGCTTATCTTATTGACTATTTTGGATTGCGATCCGAGTTTGTTTATTGTTGATCATTGCAAAACTAGGATCGAGACATTATGTGGCTAGATGTGCCAATATCCTGTCAGTTGATTTGAGATAGGAGGATATCAGTTGTTCAGTTCAGATATGGTACAGTACACCTAGAAAAAGTTATAGTTAATCAAAGATATATTAGTAACTACTAGAATAGGCAGAAGTCGTATGCCGGTAGCATGTGACTAAGTATTCTTGAAAGTTTCACCTTTCAAGAGTGCTATGAGCTTTGGCGGATGGGCCAAGCTGAGTCCGAGGTATATTGGACCATTTCAGAAATTGAGTTAGACCTACCACCTGAGATGAGTGGTGTACACTCTGTGTTCCATGTACTTATGATGTGGAGATTCATGTTAGATGATTTTCATGTGAGACAGCCACAGATAGTACCTGTACTTTTATATAAGTTGACATTATGCAAAATTCGAGGACGAATTTTATTAAGGGGGAGAATTGTAAGACCCTCGTAAGTACAAGATCAATTCGAGACAATTATAACATGCGGATGGCTCAAGGTTAAACTTTGAAATGCCTATAGAAACGATGGGCTACCATGTGCTACACATGTTGTATGATAAATTGTAGAGTTAGGGGTTTAATCGAGTTATTAAGTGATTTAACCCCATAATGACTAAAAGTCGGGATAGGGGAAAGTCTGTAAAATGTGATAATTTAACTTTACATAGTGTTGATATGTGATATAACATTATTTGGGAGTGTTACAACAAGAATCGACAGAAAAATCTATAAAATATGAACTAGGGGTATTTTGGTCATTTTACCCAAAATTTGTTTTTAGTTCGTAAATGGTTCCAATGGACTAAATGATCATATAGGATCATAATATGATGTTTAGATCAAAACTTGAACATTAAAATCAAATCCGATAGCTAAAATTGTCTAATTCGTCATTTAGTGACGCTAGCATAAATTATCGTAAAAACATGGTTCGGGATTTTTCGAAACTGATTCGAACACATGGACATATGTTATAACATATGAGGATTATGTATATGACAAGAAAAATAAAAAATAGAGCTGAAATCGGATACGTCCTTAAGTAACCTAAAGGAATAAAAATTGAGAACTGATGATCGCGGGAAGGTCCGGAAAAGGTTTTGAATGGATCAATGGATTAATATAGACATAAAGTGATGTTATCAAGCTACTGGTGAAATTAGAACAAAAATCGATGCTAAAGTCAAAAAAGTCAAAATATTGATCCGTTGGTGCTCCGAGGCCCGGATTTGGGTTTCAGGATATCAAAAATTACCCGAACATGCAGATCAGAATATTATCATATTTGGAAGATATCCGTGTCAAGAAAAGTTGAAAACGGGCTTTCGAACGTTAAAATTACAAGTTGGCTCGCTAAGGTACTAAAAGACAAAACAGGGGCAAAATGGTCATTTGACCATGGCTCACCTATTAAGTCTGAAAATCAGACTTCTTCCTCCCCCATTTTCATGTGAAAAACAAAAAAGAGAGAAAGAAAGAGGGGAAGCCATGGAAGCTTACTTCCAAGCTTTCTATCTCCTCCGTTTACTAGGCGAATCATCAAAATTTTCAAAGATTTCACAAAACCAAAGGTAACTTCATGTTCTAAGCTTGATTTTGATGTTATATTTTGAAGATTTTGCCTTTAACTATGAGAAACCATGTGGGCTAAAAATTGGTGGTGGTGAACCACCATGTTGCCACCATTTTTTCGCCACGGGAGGTGTTCCTCCGCCTCCTTAAACCATAAATTAGTATCAGATAGCTTTGAATCAAAATTTAGAGGCTAAAATAAGTTTGGCCGAAACCCTAGCTTGCCCATGAGATGGTGCCACCACCTTCCTTGGTTGTTCGAGGCCACCGTTAGCTTTGCTGTCATCATGTGAGCAACTTTCTAGTTGATTGTTGCTCTGAACTTTAATCCAAGCTAAGTGTAAATAATTTATTTGTAAAAATTCTTAAGCTGAAAATTTTTGGATAACAGCTAACTATTATAAATAATGGGAATTTGAGTGTCTCGTAGTGTAAAATATTTACAGAATATCCTGACGATGTCGTAGGTACCCATGTCGTGGAGTTCGCCCGAGATCGCGATAAAGTCACGAAAGTGCCGCTTTAATACTCGAAACAACATAGTGAGTATTTGGGTTAATCTAGGAGGTAGTTGTTGTTTTATATGCATTGTTGATTAATATGGATATTGAAACATGAAAGATTACTCGGATTACGAAAATGGTAAGTTTCGAACCTTACGCGGATCAAAGGCATAAGTGTGGTGTTAATATGGTTACATGAGGTAAGTGTTGTGGAGTTGAATAATAATGAATCTAAGCTATTTGAAATGCTCGGATATGCTTAATTGAGATGTTGGGCAATGTACGGATTATGGTTGTACTTGTCGGATTAAAGAAACAATAGTATGGAATTGTGTTTGAGGCATTATGGTTGCTAATTTGTGAAATTGGTTGATGAATGATATTGTATTGGATGGTTGAGTATTTAAGGATATTTAGACATTGTAGATTAAATGTTAAGCACACATGTTGTTTGATAAAATATCTAAGTGAGATTGTAATGCTTGTAAACATAAGTAGAAATATGCTAGTGTAGAAGTTGTTACCTAGCATATTATATAAATCATTTAATAAGATAAACAAATTTAATACATCATGTTATTGTTGTACGGATAGGGTGATGTCCAGGATGCTATTGTTGAACGGACAGGGTGATGTCCGGGATGCTATTATTGTACAGACAGGGTGATGTCCAGCAAGCTATTGTTGTACGGATAGGGTGATGTCCGGGATGCTATTGTTGTACGGACAGGGAGATGTCCGGGATGCTATTGTTGTACGGACAGGGTGATGTTCGGAATGCTATTGTTGTACGGACAGGGTAATTTTCGGGATGCTATTACTGTATGGACAGGTGATGTCCGGGATGCTATTACTGTACGGACAGGGTGATGTCCGGGATGCTATTGTTTTACGAATAAGGTGATGTCCAGGATGCTATTGTTTTACGGATAGGATGATGTCCAGAATGTTATTGTGGTACGGACATGATGATGTCCGGAATGCTATTGTGGTACGGACAAGATGAGTCCGGGATGGTACAGACAGGATGAGTCCGGATGATACGGACGGGATGAGTCTAGGATGATATGGACAAGATAGTCCGGGATGACAAATATTACGGACTGGTATAAGTCCGGGATGTTTTGTCATGAAAAATTCCTAAATGATAATTATAGAGGTATACACGTAAAATCGAGTGTTAGATATTTTTGGCTATCGATTCTAGCTGGCCAATGGGCCATTTATATTCAGCGTTCAGCATAGAAGATTTCATATGGGACAAATTATTTTTATATGTCCCAGAACAATTTTTAAATATTACTTTTTGGTTAATTAAACATACTTTATATGTCTTGTTTATGCTTTAATGGTTAAGAAAGGAAGCATGAATCTTCCAAGTACTCTTCCTAGTTACCTTATGCTCATTGAGTCTTTCTGCTCACTCCATTTATTTTTATTCTTTTTCAGATCCTGATAGACCCAGCTCTTCCCAGATTTCGGATAGCTAGCTGCTCTTATACTTGTGGTAAGCGGATTGACCCAGGATGTGATAAGCAGTGGCGACGGTGGGATACATTTTGCAATCAATAGGGTATCATGGGTCCTATGCATTTTGTGTATGATGTATATGTACTTTATATTTTGTAAACTGATGTATCTAAGTGATGTATGATGTATAACGGCCACGGAGGCCTAGTATGATCTGGTGATACTTATGCCGTTATGATATAATATAAATATATGTTTGTATATAAGATGTCATAAAGGTTGAGTCTGCTGCGGGGCATCTTGGCTACTCCCTATCGGAGGTGTCTAAACCGAGATGTCATGTGTTGATGATTATTACATTGCAAATGTTGATGATTGATGGGCAAAACCCCATGTAGGGTGAGATTATGCCGAAATTTTGTTTGATTTGGTTTCGTGGGTATATTCAGGCTTCAGAGGCAGGGGCATACCTTGTCTCTGGCCGGTCACATGCCCTGAATTTGGGGTGTGACAATAAAATAGGCCCAAAATATGTTTAAGGGTAATTGGATCAAGGATCATTTCCTGAGGAGAATTCATTTTTGAGACATTTGTCCCTTTTTTTTTTTCCTGGCTTTCATTTACCATTCTTTGATTTCACATTTTCCAATGGCTCTTTTTTTTTTTGCCATGACTTTTTGCTTATTTTTCCTCGTATTTGCCTTCCAGTGTAAAAGGTGATCCTTGATCAAGGTTCAAAGAAAGAAATAATTCCTAAGGCTCGAAGGGTGACTAGGAATAATTTCTTTTTTAGTGAAGGGAATATGAAAGATGGCCATTCAACATATCAAGCATGAATATTCTCTTTGAAAAGCAATTCTCAGGGGAGATAGATATATAGAATTTCCATTTCTACACTTGGAATCATTCGAATTCCCATGTGCATAGCATCACACTTTTTTTTTCACACATAATACTTCTTCAGTTCATTAGCATTCACAGGATGTCTAAAATCATCCCCGTCCATCCGAGTTAGAATCAATGCTCCTCCAAAAAAAGCTCTTTTTTCCAAATAGGGTCCTTCCCAATTTAGAGCCCATTTTCCTCGTGGATCCTTCACTATCGGGAGAAATTTTATCAGTACCAACTGTCATTCTCGGAACTGTCTGGGTCGAACCTTCTTGTTATGGGCTCGAATCATCCTTTTCTGATACAACTGCCCGTGACAAATTGCCTTCAATATTTTCTCCTCGATGAGATTCAGCTGTTCATAATGAGCTCTAACTCATTCTGCCTCTTCTAGGCCAACCTCCATCAAAACCCGAAGTGAAGGAATCTCAACTTCAATAGGTAACACTGCTTCTATACCATATACCAAAGAAAATGGCGTTGCCCCTATAGACGTGCGAATCGAAGTGCGATATACGTGAAGAGCAAAAGGCAAAATCTCATGTCAATCCTTTTACACATCAGTCATCTTCTCGACAATCTTCTTGATGCTTTTGTTGGCTGCTTCTACTGCCCCATTCATCTTCGGACGATAAGGTGCCGAATTATGGTGTGTGATCTTGAACTGAGTACACACCTCTCTCATCATCTTATTATTCAGATTGAGAGCATTATCTGAAATAATTCTTACTGGCAATCCATATCGGCATATGATTTCCTTCTTAACAAATTTGCATACCACCTACTTCATTACATTCGTATAAGAAGCAGCTTCCACCCACTTTGTGAAGTAGTCTATGGCCACCAGGATGAAACGATGTCCATTTGAAGCTTTCGGGGTAATAGGGCCAATCATATCCATTCCCCACATCGAGAATGGCCATGGTGCGGTCATGACATGCAATGGCGATGGCGGCACATGAATTTTATCTATATAGATCTGGCATTTATGGCACTTCCGGAATAACTGATACAATCTCCTTCCATCGTCAGCCAATAATATCCTGCCCTCATAATTTTCTTAGCAAGCATGTGACAATTGGCATGGGTGCCACTTATCCCTTCATGGACTTCCTCTATGATTCTTCGAGCTTCGGCATACCCGACACATCTCAACAGGACTTGATCTTTCCCTTTCTTGTAAAGAATCTCCCCATCTAGAACAAAACTCATTGCTAGCCTTCTCAGAATTCTCTTGTCGTTTTCTGTTGCTCGCTCTGGATACTGTTGATTCTTGATGTATTGCAAAATGTCGTTATACCAAGAGAGACCGTCTTCTTCTTCTTTGATACTCAAGCAGTGGGCAAGAGACTCATATATGCTCATCTTGATCGGCACAACTTCTGCCCCTTCATTAACTTTAAACATTGATGACAAAGTAGCCAGAGCATCCGCCATCCGGTTTTCTTCTCGGGGGAAGTAATTGAAACTTACTTCTTCAAACTCCTCCAATAAACTAAGTATGAGTTCTCAATATCTAATTAATTTTGTGTCTCGGGTATCCCATTCTCCGCGCAATTGATATATTACTAAAGCTGAGTCTCCGAAAACTTCCAAAACTTTGATTTTTTTTGTCCACCGCTGCACGAAGGCCCATAGTACATGCTTCATATTCTGTAGTATTGTTTGTACAATCAAAATCCAATCTGGCAATGAAGGGATAATAATATTCTTCTGGGGATATGAGCACTGAACCGATTCCGTGCCCCATGGCATTAGATGCCCACTCAAAATACATCTTCCATATTTTCTTCTTCGAGGGAACCTCATCCGCTTGCGAAACATACATCAAATCTTCATCTGGGAAATCAAAGTTCAACGGCTCACAATTTTCCACTACCCGACTTGCTAAAAATTCAGCCACTGCACTGCTCTTGATAGCTTTCTGACTCACATATATAATGTCGTATTCTGACAACAAAACCTGCCATCTTGCTGTCCTCCCAGACAAAGAAGGTGCTTCCAACATGTACTTGATTGGATCTAGCTTGGCGATCAACCACGTCGTGTGGTATAACATGTACTGTCTGAGCTTTGGAGCAGTCCAAGCTAAGGCACATCACAGCTTTTCTACCGATGAACATTTCAACTCATAATCTGTGAACTTCTGGCTGAGGTAGTAAACCACCTGTTCTTTCTTTCCAGTCTCATCAAGCTGCCCCAAAACACAACCCATGGATCTCTCAAATACTGATAGATACAATATCATCGGTTTATCCGGAGTCGGTGGCATTAATACTTGTGGGTTTGATAGATAATGCTTAACATTGTCAAAAGCAATCTGACACCCTTCATCCCATTCTCCTGGATCACGTTTTTGAAGTAACTTGAATATTGGAACACATTTATCGGTTAACTGAGAAATAAACTGAGCAATGTAATTTAATCTCCCCAGAAAACCTCTTACTTCTTTTTGAGTACGTGGAGGTGGCAAATTCTGGATGGCCTTCATTTTATCCGGATCAATCTCAATTCCCCTTTTGCTAACAACAAAACCCAACAATTTCCCCGAAGTGACTCCAAAAGTGCATTTTGTAATGTTTAGCTTGAGTTGAAACTTTCTTAGTCTTTCAAAGAGTTTCCTAAGATTCGCAATATGCTCCTCTTCTCCTTGTGACTTTGCAATCATATCATCAACATAAACCTCAATTCCCTTATGCATCATGTCATGAAACAAGGTCAGCATGGCTTGCTGATATGTTGCCCCAGCATTCTTCAACCCAAACGGCATTACCTTGTAGCAGAATGTTCCCCACATTGTAACAAATATGGTTTTCTCCATATCTTCCGATGCCATCTTAATCTGATTATATCTCGAGAATCAATCCATGAAAGAAAATAAAGAACTCTTCGCCGTATTATCCACCAAAGTATCAATATGGGGCAAAGGGAAATTATCCTTGGGACTGGCTTTGTTCAAATCTCGGTAATCGACGCATATATGCACCTTGCCATCCTTCTTTAGTATTGGAACAATGTTTGCCACCCATTCCGAATATTTTGCCACCTCTAAGAATCCAGCATCAAACTGCCTCTTCACCTCCTCTTTTACCTTTAACAGCATGTCCGGCCTCATTCTTCTCAAATTTTAATGAATTGTCTTGCACTCTGGCCTTAAAAGGAGCTTATGAACCACAATGTCTGGATCCAAACCCGGCATGTCTTGGTATAACCATGCAAATACATCTACATATTCCCAGAGCAAGGCTACCAATTCACCCTTTATTGATGACGACAATGTAGTCCCAATTTTAATCTCTTTTATCTCCTCACTACTTCCCAAATTCAACAATTCCAATAGCTGCTCATGAGGAAGTACTTGTTTCTCTTCTTGTTCTATTCTTCTTAATAAGTCAGGAGGTAGACCATAATCCTCAATATCTTCGTCGGCCTCAAAATCACCCATGCAAATGGGTCTCTCAAAATCAATTTCAGAATTACCGACAGGAAGGTCCTCATATTCCGTATTCGTACACCTGTAAATAGGTGGGGAAGAAACAATATAGGAAAACATTTATACAATGGAAGAAAAATAAATAGCATAAATTAAAGAATATGGACACATCAATATGAAGGAAATGCATCATGTTTGTTATTTATTGGATGAAAACTTTTAGACAAAAGCCCATTACAAAAGAAATTCGTAATATCTTCGAGCAAAGATATTTAAGATTTGTTTAAAAGCATTACGTTGGAATAGACCTAAAAACTATGGGTAACTCGGTTGCACTCCAATTGGTCAGTCTATATTCTGGTGGACAAAGTCGCACCATCCAGTTAGCATTCTCACTTTCAATTCTTTCCTTCCTGGTCATGCAGATCTCCATATCATACATCTGCTCATCCCTATTCACCTGGAATCTCTTGAAGGCTTGCTCGATCATTACAAGTACATCATTAGAATTCTTTTCTCCAAACAGAGAACCGGCTGAGCAAAAGCTGTGAAGGATAGGTGGGAAAGTCATAGGCTCCCACTCAATACCCATACTTGCGAGACGGGCCATTCTCCTTTGCCGGTTCCTTTCAACTTGTTTCATTTTCTCATGGGCCTTCGGAAGATACCCTAGGCCAAACCGATCTTTCTTTCCCACTACTTCCATCACTTGGGCTATCCCCTGAAGATATTTTCTGAGACCTTTTCCAGCCCTGCAGCCTTTTACCACGATAGTTCTTACCCCTAGCCTTGTGTTCTTGGACAGCCTTGGTTTTGGAATTTTTCATCCTTCAGCGACAAAAACCGCATTTATGAATTCCAAAGACCGAAAGGAAATTCTACGGCATCTTCATTGGGTTCAACATAAGGAGATTCAGTAGATGCAGAGGCTATTACGTCATCTTCTTCTGATACCGTGACCAAATTCCCCTCTATCACAAATTTCAGCTTTTGGTGGAGAGATGAAGGTACAGCCTCTGCTGAATGTATCCAGGGCCTTCCCAACAAGCAATTATAGGATGGATTAATATCCATGACCTAAAATTTCACTGTATAGGTGCATGGGCCTATCTCCAGAGGAACCTCAATAGTTCCCATTACATCTCTCCTGTTACCATCAAAAGCTCTGACCACCGTGCAGCTTGGCAGCATATAAGAAATATCCACTGGCAATTAGGATAGGGTTTCCAAGGGCATCACATTTAATGAAGAACCATTATCCAAAAGGACCATTGGTAATATGTGCCCCTTGCAAGTGGTAGTTATGTGAAAAGCCTTTGTTGACCCAATACCATTGGGTGGTATTTCCTCATGACTGAAATATATATGGTCGTCTGCCGCGATGTTTCCCACCAATCTGTCTAATTTTTCTACCGATATGTTGTTAGCCACATATGCCCGATTCAACACTCTCAATAGGGTATTTCTGTGTGGTTCCAAATTCAAAAGCAAAGATAAGATTGAAATTCTAGCTGGTTGACGTTGCAGTTGCTCAACCACACTATACTCACTATGCTTTATGAATTTTAAGAACTTGCAGGATTCCTTCTCATTCACCGACTCTTTTATTCTGTTTACCGGGACTGACCCCCTTTCTACTTCTTTTGACAAATACATCTCAATATGGATTGGTTAAGCTGCTTTATTCCCTTTGTCCATTCCTCTATCTTCTCCTGTTAATCCCTGTTCAACAGCCTCAGGAGCATAACACCTTCCACTTCGTGTTAAGTGCCCAACACCTGTGATATCTTGCTGACTCGAAGGCATACCCATGTTGCAGTCGTATTTCAATGGTGCAGCTTTGTTTTCCTTGTACGAAAAGGAAACAGGCAAATCAATGATTAACTTAGGCGCACTTTCCTCAATGACTGGCATAACTTTCTCATCTGGTTCATCATAATAGATGATCAAGGGTCTTCCTATCTCGTAGCTAGCTGCATTCTCAATAACCTCTACTTCCTCCTCTATCTCCTCGTCAAACTGGGCCTCCCCATCATTCATCATCTTTTGGATTTTAGCCAGAAAGTCCCCGCAGTCTTGTATGATATGACCTCCACACTTATGGAATGGGCACCAATTTTGCACCCTCTTTGCAACCGTTTTTAAACTGTCTGCATCCCCCCACCATTCCTGCCTTAACCAACTCGACCCATATTGTTAACATTGGAGTCTTGACTTCCCTGGCATCTTTTTTTACCATTTTGACTTCCCCTGTCCATACTGCATTTACTCGATTCTCCGCATGATCTGGCAATGAGTTTCCCGCTACATTCGGCTCATTCTTTGTCCCAAACTTCACAGCTCCGGCGTTGATCAGGCTTTGGACTTTCTTTTTAAAGGCCAGGCAATCTTCAGTTGAATGTCCTTGAATTCTTGCGTGGTACGCGTAGTTAGTATTTGCATTGTACCACCTTGGATATGGCGGTGTCAGCGGTTTGAGGTATACGGGTGCAACAAGTTGACCCTGCAACAGTTTGGGATATAGCTCACCATAGGTGGTAGGAATCAGATCAAATTGGGGTTTTTGATCGTTCTTTGGTAAACGTTGGTCATTGCGCCCAGCTCCCTAAGTGTTTGGGATAGTATTTCGGGGAAGGTTTATCTGTGGGGATATGCCAGTTGGAAATGGCTGTTGTGGTATATGGGCATAAGGGAAGGGATTTTGGGTAAGGTGGTTCACATTAGGGTAGTAAGGATTATACCCTGGGAAAGTTGTGTAGGGTGTAGGAGGTGCATAAGATGTGGTAGAAGTATAGGGATTTGGTGGTGTATATGGTGTGGGAGGTGTATATGGGTATTGGTTGATACGAACTGCGTGGGTCTCCTCTTTCTTCCTAGCAGGGAATACCTTTTTCGGAATAAGAGACTTACCCCCTTCTGTTTTCCCATTCTTAATGGCCGACTCTATCATCTCCCCAGATATTACCATGTCTGTAAAAGTCCTTGGTGGCACTCCCCACCAATTTATCATAATTTGGTGCTTTCAAGGTATTGATGAAAAGCACTGTAGTTTCTTTGCTAGTTAAAAGGGGTTGCAATTGTGTGGGCAGATCCCTCCACCTTTGCGAGTATTCTTTGAAACTCTCAGTGGTCCTCTTTTCCATGTTCTGTAGCAACAACCTATCAGGTACCATATCAGATACATGCTTATAATATTCCATAAAAGCCCTGGCTAAATCTGTCCATGAACGAATCTTGGTACGACTCAATTGATTATGCCATCGGGTTGCAGACCCTGTCAAGCTATCTTGGAAACAATGAATAAGCAGTTTCTCATTATCATTATGCCCTGTCATTCTTCTGCAGTACATGGTCAGATGTGTTGATGGGTTGGTGGTCCCATTATATTTTTCGAAGTCTGGTACTTTGAACTTTGGGGGAATTACAAGATCGTGTACTAAACTTATATCTTTGGTATCCAAACTGCCAAATAACTCTTCCCCTTCAACGGCCCTTAGCCTCTCCTCCGACAGTTGATATTTTTTCTATGATTCTACCATTTCGACCCTCTTCAGCTCAGTCATCTTTGCTTTTTTCCTTTTCAGCTAGTTCCTCAAAGTCTGGAACGTTAACATCATTTGGGTCAGCTCCCATATTACCTCTTCCGGACATAGTTCTGTCTCTCAGCAGCTAGCTGGATATAAACATAGGAGGCTACCCCAATTGGCAGCTCTTGGCCCTTTTGCTGTATGTTTTAAGTTGATCCTCTTCAATTACCACCATTTTCCCGGTGACCAAATTCTCTCCCGGCTTTTTTTGTTTCATCATGGCACTCATCATTTCCATGAGTTTAGTCATATGTTCCCTTGACTCCTCTTGAGATTTAGCCAACTGTTCCTGCAGTTCCTTTTGAGTTCTTTCCATTCTTTCAATTCTAGCAAGCTGATCGTTCTCCATAGCTCTGGCTTGAGATCGAGTATTGTAAGGGTGTCGAAAATTCGATTCTTTCTGAGTGTGACCAATTGTACATTTAGTTTTGAAAACCATGAATTAGAAATTATTGACGCATCTTTTTTTATGTTTTATAAAAAATGAATGAATGAATGTATGACAAAATGTGAATGAATGAATCAAATAAAATGGATATGTACATGACTACGTATATGAATACGAAAGAATAAATGAATGGACAAGAGAAATGAACAAATAAGTGGTTGAGTGTATGAATATGAATGAATAAACAAGTAAAAGGAATAAATAAATGGTTAAGTGTATGAACATAAACGAATTTCAAAAATGAATGATTATAAATATGAGTAAATGTACAAATGAAAAAATATATATATAAAATATGAATGCATTTGAATGTATTGGTCCCAAGATAATTTCAGCCGAACGATCTTTCATTGATTTTCTGGAACTAAATACTCACAGATAGAATAAAAAGATCACTGCCTAAGAAGTGCTATTACAAAATTAGTCCTATAGTGACTTCCTCGGATCTTGGACTTTCTTTCACAATGTCCTTTTGATTGCCCAGCTCTTCAATCTGACCCCTACTTGTTCACAGTCCCTTGACGCGTCAGCAGAAGCATCACCGTGTAAGCTTTCCTTAGCTTGCTTCTCCAGTTTATTGGCTCGGGCTTCCTCATGCTTCGCTCTCTCTTTCCAATAGTTATTCTCCTTCTTGAGGTTTTTCACCTCATGCTCATATTCCCCGGAAGTCTTGAGGGTCCCCTCAAATCTGAGCTCGAAATGGTACCTCTTGTTCTCGAAGTGTAATTCTTGAAGATCGCCCTTAGCAGTGTCCCTTTCTCTCTTAATCTTTTCCTTTTCTCTTTCTCGAGCTGATTCCCTATTTTTCATGTCCTCAAGCTCTTCTTGTAGTCGGGCAATCTCCTTGCTCATCTGGGCTTTTTCTTTTTCAAATTCCGCCCTTGCGATTTCTAGCTCTGATGGTATTTCCCTAGGTGACGGATTCATGAACTGGACCTCTTCCCCATATGATGTCAATAGCCTATCATTAACCCTTAATTCCCTCTATACCATGTAATCAGGTGTGACGATGTCGGCATATCTGGCCACTTTTATCCGGTGAGTTTTCTTCCATGCTTCAATCACTGTCCGCACCTTTCCAGAATATCCGTCTTCTCCATAAGTGAACTCTAATGATCCTAGATTATGAGTCACGGGTGTGAATTACCGAGACTCAACCTGTCTTTGCACCAACAGAGGCGCATAACTCACAAACCCCCAAATTTCGAGTAGTGGAACTCCCGAGTTGTTTCCACATTTATACATAATCGGCATAGGAACCATCCATAGAGCTCTCCAAGTCACCATCTCCCCTTTTAGATTCCGAAACATGTTGACCCATTTCTCTTCATCTTCGTCTTCGAGCCAATCATTTCGAAGGAATTCCCTAATCGAAACTAAAGACTTCATGTACGGTTTGAAGGAAACCTCTTATATCTTCCAAAAGTGACTTTGAATCCAAATATAAAGGAGTTGTACACACCCCTTGATTGTCCTTTGTCCTTCCCTTTTACAAAAATTCAAATTTGGATAGTTTCAGCTAGGATGGCCGGAGATGGGTTGATCTTCTGTTCCAACTTTTCAAAGAAATCAAACACGGCTATATCCACAAGACCAGTATCTTTGGGAATATGATTAATCCGTAAATGGCTAGAGCAAAGATGTCTCTGGCTTTTTCTTTGTCGGAATAACCCAATATCAATTGTCGGAGAGTTTCCCACTGAATGCATCCATTTTTCTGCTTTGTATCCACATGACTCTCAACCCATGTTGTATCCATTCCTGTGATCCTAGCCACTTTCCTTTTAAAACCTGAAGGTTTCACTTCCTTCAAATATACCCGATCAGGATTAGGATATTCAATACGTAATAGTGCTGAATATTCTTCAATCAGTGGGGTCATATCCTCCTTGTTAAAAGTAAAACATCTATAAGCAGGATTCCAAAACTGTACCATAGCCCGAATCAACCCACTGTTGACCAGGATCAGAATAAGAGTGTTATATCTCCATATTTCTAAGTGAAGGCTTCTTTCTCTGATACGTTCCACTGATTCCAAATGTCGGCTCACCCTCGGAGATTATTCTGTCTAGAATCTACTTTGACCCTTTCGACAACACTGACACATAATCTTTCTTCAGGCAATCACCATCCTCCCTCTGATCTTTTTTCGGCTTTGCCCTGACTACTGCATGATCTTCTATCACTGAAATAACCTGACACTCCATGAAAGTCCTTTGGGTTGATGACTATCCCGAGGCCAATAAACACCAAGTGTATGACGATGTCTATGATGCATGTCAAAGAAAAGAAAACAGAAAGAAATAGACTAGTAAAGAAATGAATAAACAAATATAACATAAATAACAACATGCTTTAAAAAAATGTCCCGAAAATTTTAATAGAGCTTCGGCATTATGATGCCTTTGGGACAAAATAATAAATTTATTACGAGCGATATGATGTTCGTTCATCATCACCCAATTTCTAAAATCTAACATATAGAAAGATGGTAAAAGGTTGGAAATGTTCCTCCATGTGTTCTTAAACTTTGGGTATCTAACAGAAATCCGACATGGCTTCGCCTAGGTTCACTATATGAAGGTGAATCGGTTCTAAGGCCCCGAATTGTTCCTCACTGTAGCCTGTGAAGGCTAGTAAGGTACCCCAATAAAAGTGGGTTCAATTCGTTAGATTATATTTTCCTATGCCCGTACAGAGGATTATCACGAAGGCATTAGGTACTTTATACTCCGAAAGTGTTTCACTAGCCCATACGGAGGATCATCACGAAGGCATAGTTACTTTACTCCCACTTAAAAGGATGGAACCTAGGTAGAGTGTTCATGTTATGAAAATGCAAATATAGTGTGTGCAGAGGAACAAAACAAACCTGTCACCACCTATTCTACACCCCTTATTCTAAATACCCCACTAAAATCAAACAATGTAAAGCATCAGTCAAGCAGACATAAATATACGCAACAAAATAACCAAAGAAAAAATAATAATATGAATACACATGAAGATGGACATGTTTGAACATTTTATTATTTTCAAAATTCTTCTTTATTTTTAAAAATGTGGGAATTAATGTTAAATACCAATTAAACCAACAAAACTGAGACTTTGATAACACACAACTAATTCTAGGCCTGATTCTCTAATAGTCCCTAGTGGAGTCGCCAAGCTGTCGCAACCTAAAATAAAAAACAAGTCTCATCGTAAGACTTTATTATTCGTTAAGTGTGACATTAAAAAAAAGAAAAAGAGGAAAAGTCGACTTAATTCCACTAGAAAAACGAAGGTGTCGATACATGATCCCGATCGCGGGGACCTGTTCGAGTGAGGGGGAAACAGAAGCAGAGGAAAAGATGACTTAATTCCTCTAGATTGAAATAAAAGGTTATGAAAACAACCTCGGAAAAAGACATGGAGTCACCACCAATCTTTTTTGGCTAGGTGTGATCGCCCACCTATTAAAACCGATTTTATAAAACGTTTTAAAATTTAATTAAAACATTTTTAAAACCAATTTCAAGTCTGTGTTTTAAACCAGAGAAAATCGAAGAATCGGGTTTGAGACTTGGTTACGTGCGGGGAAGGATTAGCACCACCACAACGCCTGTATAAAACAGTACCGTATTAATCATGTTTTATCTCAAGTCTCGGTAAAAAGTTGGTTTTTAATTTAGTATTTCAAGTTAATTCCCAATTTTAAGAAAAATAATTCCATTTTTAATTGAAAATGATCCGGAATTTATTAATTCAAAATTTTCCTATATTCCCCGACAAAATTGGCAAAATATATAAATTTTTATTCATTTGGAAAACTTTTCGAATCATTCTCATTTTTTGAAAGAAAGATATTCCTTTATTAATGATAATTGATGATATTCCCTCTAGCAAACCCGGTAGAGAACTCATGAATTATTTTAACTCGGGAATATCTTTATTTTTATTGAAAATCATTATCTTTTCCAAAACATTTAAAAATATGAACATGAACATGTATGACATAAATAAAATGACATGGCAAAGTCTAGATAATATATGCAACCTAAATGATATGACATAATTTAAATGGCGTAGTATATTCTAGGTGAAATGAAAAATCCTAAGTATCATGGTATATTCTAAATGAGATAAAATGATTTAAATGACATGGCAATTTTAAATGATATGGCATATTTTAAATGACATGGCATATTATAAATAAAATAACCTAAATGACATGAAATATGATCTAAGTGACATGAAATGACATGAAACATAAAATAATGTTATCATAAAATATGCATGAAAATAAAATAAAAATGCATGAACATAGTATATGCTAAATGATGTGACAAAAATAAATGACTAAATAAAAAATATAGGATAGCATTAAATATTCAAAATCATATGGCAAACAATATAACATCATAAAATGTAAATCAAAGTAATAATAATACCATGGAAAATATCATAGCAAAAATCACATATTAAATAAAATGTATGAACATGGAAAATGCAATGCATGAAATATATATTTTTTTTTCCTTTAATTGAGGAAATCCGTATATCTAAAAAAAGATATCCGGCTACCTTAGGAAAATATGTCAAATTAAATTTTCTAAAATCAGAACACTTTGTGATTGTTTGAAAACAATTTTGAAGGAAAACTTGAATGAAGATTAAAACCCTTACCAAACCCTTTTAAAATGGCTCTAATTTCCTAAGTTTAAAATCTCGGACTTGACCACCCTTAACCCGAGATTTATAAAATCATTTTTAAAGTTTAAAAAGGCTTAGAAACTATCTTAAGACAGTAGCTAAAGCTTCTAACCAACCCCCTCTAAATGCCTTAGCCAAATTCAACCATTATTTCTCTTTTGGTTTCAAATCTGCTTCTACTGTCCGGTTTTGGCACATTTTTAAAAATTCAAAAAAAATCTAAAAAATGTACTGGAGACTCAAAACATGTAAAACTACATGAGAAAAAATTGGCTTATGATTGCCCAAAAAAATCGGAGAAGTTCGAGTACTAGGTGAAAAAAACTGTTATGTCATAACACATTTTTGCCTTTGATAAAATCATTTAAAAATCAAAGTAAAAATTGTTGGAAATCAACCTAAAGACCTAAAAACAGTAGCTAAAACATTTAAAAACCTTGGACAAAAATTGGCTATGTAAAAAAAATCACAAAGATAGAATAATCAATTTGACAACTCTTTAATTTTCCACAAGTATGCTCAAGAGAGCATGACTTTGAGCCATTAATTGGCCTAAGTCACAAATCAAGTGGCAATGGCATGGAATGCATGAACATACAGCAAATGAAATGTATGAAATGCATGGTATAAAGCCTAAATGGTAAAGGAAATGCATGACAATTCAAAATGGCCTAAATGCCTAGCATGAGTTTGCATGGCAATAAATGATATCCTAACTTAATATGCATGCAATGCTTGATAATGCAAATATGATTTGGACCTAATATGTTTTGAATATGCATGAAAATGCTAATATAACCTAAGACCTAAGTAGCATAGCAATGCATGGCAATACTAATATGATTTAAGACCCAATATGCATGGCAATACCAATATGGCCTAGATCTAAAATGTAATGAACATGCATAGCAATACTATGAACATACAATGACCAATGAAACTAATGCCAATGCTGGAAGAAACAACAAATAATACACAATTTCAAGATATGATAATGCAAAGCATGTTACCTAAACAAAATGAAAATGCATGATAAGGCAAGGGATGCATGAAGAGGCCGAATGTGGTTACATGATACTCTAATGCAATCCTATCTAGTAAATGACACAAGTACTTGACAAATCATATCAAGATGCATAATGTCATGACACTTTCATAAGCATATGACATACTAAAATCAAAATGCACAAGCTCATGGCATGGAGATGCAAACAAGTAAAGAGGCAAGATGAAAATGCACATGCAAGGCATACTAAATGGAATAGCCGAATGGTCATATGACAAAATATGAAAAATGCAAACATGTTTATAATATAAGACATGATACATGAAAAAATGCACAATATGAGCATATGACACAATGGCCGAATCTTCAAAGACACAATATCAAGCATGGAAATGATATATAGAAACAAATATAGCATAGAAAATAATGTAAAGAACATTTAAAAAATTAAACATAGACATGCAAAGCAAATAACAAGCAAAACTAGTAAATAAAACAAGGAAAGTTAAGCTCCATGGTTGGTATCAAATGGGCATAGCCTCTCACCTAACCATAATCACTTGGTCTTGCCAAGATCATGAAGCCTTTCCATTTCAAAAAATCAGAAAATAAACCATGTTAAATAAGAAAATTAAGGCGAGCTTCATAGTAGGTAAAAATGGGCATAGCCTCTCCCCTAACCATGGTCACTTGGTCTTGCCAAGATCATGTAGCCATTTCAACCTTTTTGCTTCATCTTTTTGTAAGAAATCAGAATATAAAATACTCTAAAAAAACCTTCTAAAAATCATTTTTCTCACAACAACATGCAAGGAAGAAAAAAAGAAAACCAAGGCAAGCAAACATGCCATATTCGGCCAAAGCAAAGACATGTAAAAAAAAAAAATTTCAACCTTTTTGATGAAGAAGAAGAGATGAAAACTTAAGTAAACATTTAAGAAACTTTATTTCTATGAAAAATGTAGTAGGAAAACAAGATAGAAAATCAAGAAATCAACATGGAAAACAAGAAGAAACCATGCTAGAGCTTGGTAGAGATGACTACCTTCAAGCTCTCCTATTGAAAACTTTTTTTTTTTCAAAAACCTTTTTCTTGCTAAATTAGCTACTGACTTCAGCCAAAAAACTTATGAAAAAATGAAATCACCCCCCTCTAATGGCTTGGCCGAATAGCCCTCTCACCTTTGGATGAAAATTGCACTTTTTCTCCTCTAATCTTGGCCTTTAGATTAAGATATTTTGATGACAACATAAAAATGTCATCTTGCCAATTGATAGCAGCCCTTAAAATGTGTACTCAGCCCTTGTAGATGGCCTAGGCCATTGGATGAAAAGAGACAATCCCATGCACTCCTTTGCTTGACCGAATAAATGCTCACCTTTGGATAAATTGTCCTCATCTTTTTTCTTCCATTCTTGGCCATTAGATGAGGGTTCTTTCATGAAAAATAAAAATGTCATCTTGGAATTTAAACATGGCCATTGGATGGTGCATTCAACTTTCCTACAAGACACCTAAGCCATTGGATTAAGGGGGGACCATTTGCAAGGTGTTAGTGGTAGCATGTAGCTTGATAGTGACTAAGAAATTAAATTGTTCAAGCTACCTTCTTCTCCTCTATGCTGGCTGACCAAGGGAAGAAAAATCCCAACAATTCCTTCTTCTTTCATATTTTCCTCAATTACAAATTTGCCCTTTTTGGTTTCTTTAGTGAAATGACCTTTTTCCCCCCCGAACCTAAATAAATAGCAAACGGACTCCAAATTCAAATTTTCTTTTTTAAATACTTCCGAAATAATAAAAAAATTGAATTCTGGAAGTTTCCAAAATTTTTCGAGTCAATTTGGTATTTATTTCGAATTTATTTCCAAAATTGCCCCTTTTATGCACCCGAACTTTACCATTTTTTAAACAAGCTCCGAATCCAGATTTTTCTTCACCAATATCTTCCAAAAAATTTAAAAATGTGATCTAGAAGTTTTCATAATATTTGGAGCTCATTTGCAATTTTTTTGGGATTTATCTGCTTGAATTACTGCACAAGGGACCCGGAATTTGGCCATTTTGCAAACGAACTCCGAATCAAGATTTTCTTTCACCAATCTCTTCAAAATGATTTTGTCGCAACCAAAAAAATAACGAGTCTCATCGCAAGACTTTATTATTCATTAAGCGTGACATTAAAAACAACCGAGAAAAAATTGACTTAATTCCTCTAGAAAAATGAAGGTTTTGAAAATGACCTTGAAAAAGACATGGAGTCGCCACCAATCTTTTTTAGCTAGGTGTGATCGACCACCTATTAAAACTGGTTTTATAAAATATTTTAAAAATTAATTAAAATTTTTAAAACCAATTTCAAGTCTGCGTTTAAACAAGAGAAATCAAAGAAACGGTTTTGGGACTCAGTTACGTGCGGGGAAGGATTAGCACCCCCACAACACCCGTATAAAACGGTACCTTATTAATCTTGTGTTATCTCAAGTCTCGGTAAAAAATCAGTTTTAAATTTAGTATTTCAAGTTAATTCCCAATTTTTAAAAAAATAATTCCATTTTAATTGAAAATGATCCGGAATTTATAAATTCAAAATTTCCCTATATTCCCCAACAAACGTGGCAAAATATAGAAATTTTTATTAGTTTTGGAAAACTTTCCGAGTCATTCTCATTTTTTGAAAGAAAGATATTCCTTTATTAATGATAATTGATGGTATTCCCTCCAGCAAACCCGGTAGAGAATTCATGAATTATTTTAACTCGGGAATATCTTTATTTTTTATTGAAAAATCATTGTCCTTTTGAAAATATTTTAAAAGATATGAGTATGTATATGCATAACATAAATAAAATGACATAGCAAAATCTAAATAACATAATGCTTCCTAAATGATATGATATAATTTAAATGCCTTAGCATATTCTAAATGAAATGAAATGTCCTAAGTTATATGACATATTCTAAATGAAATGAAATGACCTAGGTAGCATAATATGTTCTATATGAGATGTAATATCCTAAGTCATATGATATATTCTAAATGAAATGAAATGACCTAGGTGACATAATATATTCTATATGAAATGTAATATCTTAAGTCATATGATATATTCTAAATGAGATGACATAATTTAAATGACATGGCAAATATGGATGATATGGCATATAATATAAATGACATTGAATATAAGATAATACTATCATATAATATGCATGGAAATAAAAATGAAAATAATAATGTATGAACATAGTATATGCTAAATAATATAACAACAAAAAAAAATAATTAAATAAAAAGCATAGGATATCATGAAATATTCCAAGTCATATAAAAAACAATATAACATAGCTCAAAATCATAACAATATCATAGAAATCATCATAGTAAAAATAACTTATTATATAAAATGCATGAATATAGAAAATACAATGCTTGAAAATGTATTTTTTCCTTTAATTAAGGAAATCCGTATATCTAAAAAGATATCCGGCTAACTTAGGAAAATATGTCAAATTAAATATTCTAAAACCAAAAAACTTTGTGATTGTTTGAAAACAATTTTGAAAAGCTTGAATTAAAAATAAAAACTGGGCTAATTTTTTTAAAAAAATAGCTCTAATTTCCTAAGTTTAAAAATCGGACTTAATCACCCTTAACCCGAGACTTAAAAAATCATTTTTAGAGTTCAAAAAGGCTTAGAAACTACCCTAAGTCAGTAGCTAACCTTCCTAATCAGCCCCCTCTAAGTAACTTGACCAAAACAGAAAAATGACTTTTCTTTAAATTGCAATTCTGACTCCACTGTCCAGTTTTAAGCCACGATTTTTTACCCTATTTTTAAAAATTCAAAAAATTCTAAAAAAAAATACTGGAGACTCATGACATGTAAAAATACACGGGAAAAATCCGCTTAATTTTCTGATTAAAGATGAATGCCTAGAAAAATTGGGAAAGTACGAGTACTGGGTGAAAAAAACTGCTTTGCCAAAATATATTTTTGCCTTTGATAAAATTCATTTAAAAATAAAAGTAAAAATATTTAAGACTCACAAAATGACTCACAAACAGTAGCTAGGACTTTTTGAAAGTTAGATAAAAATTGGCTAAGTAAAAAAAAAATCACAAAGGTAGAATAATCAATTTGACAAACTTTAATTTTTCACAAGTGTGCTCTCTTGAAGCATGACTTGGAACCATTAATTGGCTCAAGTCATTATTCAAGTGGCATGAACATGAAATGCATGAAAAAAAAATTACAGCAAACATAGTGCATGAAATGCATGAGTTTAAACCTAAATGTCATGAAAAAATGCATGGCATTCATATAGTAACCTAGACCTAAATGAACTTGCATGGCATTTAATGCAACCTAGACCTAAAATTGATGAACATGCATGGCAAATAAACCAAACTTAATAACTAAAATATGCATGGCATTTTCACAAACACAAAGCATGCTTAAACCAAAAACTCAAACAAATATCATGCAAATGCTAACCTATCAACTAACATGGCAAGAATGCACATACAATGCAAAAATTCAAGGAGTGGCCGAATGGCCTATGTAACTAGCAAACATGGCATTTTCACGAACACTTGGTATACTAGCATGCAAAACTAAATCAAATGTCATGCAAATGCAAAAACCTACCAACTAACATGGCAAAAATGCCACACACAATGCAAAACACATAGAGTAGCCGAATGGCCTCAAGATCCAACAAGCATGGCATTTTCACAAACACTTGATATACTAACATGCTCAACTAAAATATAAAACTCAAATCATGCAAACACAACACAAGTATTTTCACAAACACTTGATATACTAACATGCTCAACTAAAATATAAAACTCAAATCATGCAAAAAACCACACAAGAATTTTCACAAACACTTGATATACTAAATCTAAAACACCAACAAATTTAAATATTATGAAAACAGAAAATTAAAAATGTAAGAACATGATATTTAAATCATAAATGGCAACAAAAAACAACCAAATTAAAATATGACTCAAGTATGGAGTAGAATAACACTTAAAACATCAAGATCAAAGAAAATAACATAAACAACATGATAAAATAAACAAAACAGCAACTTAAATAAAGAATGTAGGCCATTCGGCCATGGTGAGAAATTGTAAAAAAAATGTAAAAAATATATTTAAGAAAGAGATGAAGAAAGAACTTAAGAAGAACAATAAAAAACATTTATTTAAAAAGGAAACTCACCAAATAGTAATCAAAATAGCAAAAAAAAGAATGGAAAATCAAGAAAGTGCAAGAGTTGGTGCTCAAGAGCAACCTCAAGAAGCTATATTTCAAGCTTTATCTCTTCAAACTTTCCTTTCTTTTCCAAACTTTTTCTTTTTGCTCTGAACCAAAGAGAGAAAAACCAAGTAAAAACCAAGAGAAATCAGCAAAAATGAAGTGTGAAAAAATGAATTCTGCCCCCCTATTAGAGCTGGTCGAACCCCCTCTCTCTCCTCCAAAAATGCTATCATTTTTTCCCAACCAATTTTCCATCAAATGGCTAATAACTCAAGGTGAACAAATCATGAAATTATCACCCTTAGATTAGCATATCAGCTGTCCCAAATTACAGCTGTTCAAGAATAATGTTGACACTCTCTCTTGGCCTATGTGGCTTAATCACCATGGCTTGATCAAAGAGAATCTCTAACTAACTCTTAATTTTTGGCCATTTGATTGAAAAATCAGAAGCTTCCTTCTTACTTTGGGCCTTGGAAGGCCAGAACTTCTCTTTTCCAGCCCAAGTCTGATTTTCTGAAAGGCCTAAAGAAGCCCTTTTCGGTTGCTTGGGTGAAATGACCGTTTTGCCCCTCGGATGCAAATAAATATCAAACGGACTCCAAATTCAATTTTTATTTTTTTAATACTTTCAAAATAATAAAACATTGAGTTCTGGAAGTTTTCAAAATTATCCGAGTCCGTTTGCTATTTATTTGGATTTTTTCTTCCAAAAATGCCCTTTTATGCCCCCATATTTTACCATTTTTTAAACGAGTTCCAAATCAAAATTTTTCTTCACAAATCTCTTCCAAATAATTTAAAAGTGTGATATAAAATTTTTCATAATTTTTGGAGCTCATTTGGTATTTTTTCGGGATTTATCTGCTTGAATTACTGCATAAAAACTCGGGATTTGGCCATTTTGCAAACGAACTCTGAATCAATATTTTCTTTCTCCAATCTCTTCCAAATAATTTAAAAATGAGATTCACAAAATTTCATAATTTTTGGAGTCCATTTGCTATTTTTTCAGGATATATCTTCTTGAATTATTGCATAGGAGGCCCGGGATTTGGCCATTTTGCAAACGAACTCTGAATCAAGACTTTCTTTCGCCAATCTCTTCCAAATAATTTAAAAATGAGATTTGAAAATTTTCAGAAGATTTGGAGTTCATTTGATATTTTTTCGAGATTTTCCTTTTTGAATTACTAAATAAGAGACCCGGGATTTGGCCATTTTGAAAACGAACTCCGAATCAAGATTTTATTTTTCCAATCTCTTCCAAATAATTTAAAAATGATATTTACAAAATTTCAGAAGATTTGGAGTTCATTTGCTATTTTTTTGGGATTTTCCTTCTTGAATTACTACATAAGAAGCCCGAGATTTGGCCATTTTGCAAACGAACTCCGGTTCAAGATTTTCTTTTTCCAATATCTTTCAAGTGATTTAAGAATGATATTTGCAAATTTTCGGAGTTTATTTGCTATTTTTCCCAAATTTTCCAATTTTGTCCTTTTGCCTCCGAAACCCGGTTTTGCTCAAAACAAGTCCGTTTTTTAGATTTTCTTCAAGCTGAGCCTTGGGCTATCCCTTTTTAATCATTCCTCATCCATTGGGGCTTTGGTCTTACCAAGTCGGGCCATTTCTGTGATTCTTCCCGATTTCACCGAAATCCACTAAAAACCCTAATTCTCGGTTTTCTCCCGGATTGACTTTTCTTTCGGTTCTTCTTGCAAGTGGCTTCTCCATTACCCGTATTCAGTGCTTATCTTTCATTTGGAACCTTCAATTTCAAACAATTTGATCGTTTAAGCACTTTTCCCCAAATTTCTCGGATTAGGATTTTCTTTCTACTGAATCTCCAAATCCCAAGTTCCGAACTCCATATCTTTCAATGTAGACCTAGGATTATCAAAATTCTTTCGCCATTTTTCAATTGAACTTAAAATCTTGATTTTGAAAGTGGGTTGATTTTTTCAGTAGTTGACTTTTGCAGTTGACTTTTTTGAGGTTGACTTTTTTTGTCGTTGCCTTTTTTCGAGTTTGACTTTTTATGCTCGCCCTCTTAAACTAAGTCTCGGAGTACCACCTGCAGGATGAAAAAAGTCTTTTTACATTCGAAAACCTCAATTTAGGAAGAAAACATACCTGTTTTAGTGGTCCGGACAAAATTAGGTGTCTATAGCTGCCCCTCTTTGACTATTGTTGAGAATCAGGAATTAGGCAAAGATAAACAAACACTTATTTTGTACGGTCAGTGAAATCACATGTGAGTGAAAGGGAAAGGGGTTTTTTTTTCATTATTCTATCATTTTTCAATCATCAATTTTTTTTTTTGAAAAAGTTGTAAATTGAAGATTTGTCCTTAAATTGAATTCACTGACTAATCAAGGCTTGACCCGTCTTAAGGAAACGGATTCGATTTTCAAAAGAAAAATTGTGCCCGAAGATCTTAAAAAATGGTGCCCGAAGGTCTTAAAAAATTAGTGCCCGAAGGTCTTTAAAATGGTGCCCGGAGGTCTTTAAAATGGTGCTCGAAGGTCTTTAAAACTGGTGCCCGAAGGTCTTTGAAACTGGTGCCTGAAGGTCTTTAAAATTGGTGCCCGAAGGTCTTTAAAATGGGTGCCCGAAGGTCTTTAAAACTGGTGCCCGAAGGTCTTTAAAACTGGTGCCCGAAGGTCTTTAAAATTTGTGACCGAAGGTCGTTAAAATTAGTGACCGAAGGTCGTTAAAACTAGTGCCTGAAGGTTTTTAAAACTGGTGCCCGAAGGTCTTTAAAACTGGTGCCCGAAAGTCTTTAAAATTGGGATTTGAAAATACCTTGACGACGGTCTCAAGGTTCAACTCGTCTGATAAACAAAATGAATTCGATTTAAAATAGAAAGAAATACCTTGATGGCGGTCTCGAAATCCGAATCTTTTGAGAAGCAAAACGAGTTCTCTTTGAGGAAGTCCAAGTTTCCCTGATTTCTGCACTGTTAGCTAAATGCAATGATGAGAATGTCATGCTTTGCAAATGCTTGTATGTTTCCTAAAATAAATGCAATCAAATGATTGTGCCATAATTTCTAATCCATGGTTTCTTTGAGGTTCACAAATTGTATGACTTCAGGACAGAGTCTTCAATTGTTCATTGATGCCCCACTTATGGAATTCTTCAATCAAGGTATCTTGTCAAACAGTCCCAGTTTCTGTCTTTCGCTGAAGTTCACAGATTTTCTGACTTCATGATGGAGTTTCCACCACGTTCACTGTTTTCTTTTCTTGGTGAACTTTCCAAACCTTTCCCAAGATTTAAATCTATTCCTTAGTAATACTTTGAAATCCCTTTATTTAAAGATTTTTATTACTAATCATCATTCAATTTAATAACAACCATAATGCATCTCAAAAGTATATGAAAGAGAATATGAATTTATTGCAAGAAATGTTTTATAATAGTAAACATAAATATCAAGGATATAAGAAACAAATGTAAGGTTATAGGCTGTAGATACCCCGGATGCGGAATATCTTGGACCCCTCATTTTTCAAACCATCTGAAATTTCTCTTGAATGAGCAATTCACTTGGGTAACCTCTTAGCTTCTGTAGTTATATCAGACTGCGTTGTTCCCCTTTTCTCTGATTATCAGATACTTTCTTCCCCTTTACACGGAGCATTGATTCAAACTTTGATTAGTACTTGAGCCGCCTTTTGCAGGTTTTTAACTCAAGTGTCCTCCGTTCGGTATTAAGTTGCCCTTTGCGGGTTTTCGGCTTAAACCTCTCTTTTTACATTCTTTTTCATTTCTATTTTTTTTCTACCATGCATCTGAGAATTCTAAATGCTTCCAAGGTAAAAATATCAATTCAAAAGATGGGATGAATTCTGAGAATAACCTTTCAAATTAAATATCCATGCTTGATCAAAATAGGCTTTTAAAGCATGTAATGTAGGCCAAGGTTTTGGTTTAGAAAGAAAGGATAAAATAGGCCCAAAGTGTGTTTAAGGGTGATTGGATCAAGGATCATTTCCTGAGGAGAACTCATTCTTGAAACATTTGTCCCTTTTTGGACTTTCCTTTCTTCTTCTTTTCTTTTTTTGTTGGCTTTCATTTGCCACATTTCCGATGGCTTTCTTTGTGCCATGATTTTTGATTATCTTTCCTCGCATTTGCCCTCCAGTATAGAGGGTGATCCTTGATCAAGGTTTAAAGAAAGAAATAATTCTTAAGGCTCAAAGGGGTAACTATGGATAATTTCTTCTTAGTGGAAGGAATATGAAAGATGGCCATTCATCATATCGAGCATGACTATTTTTTTTTGAAAAGCAATTCTCAGGGGAAATAGATATATAGAATTTATATTTTTACACTTGGAATCATTCGAATTTCCATGTGCACAGCATCACACTTTTTTTTTTCAAGCATAATACTTCTTCGGTTCATCAGCATTTACGGGATTTCTGAAATCTTCCCCGTCCATTCTAGTTAAAATCAATGCTCCTCCAGAAAAAGCTCTTTTTACCACATAGGGTCCTTCCCAATTCGGAGCCCATTTTCCTCTCGGGTCCTTCACTATAGGGAGAATTTTTCTCAATACCAACTCCCCCTCTCGGAACTGTCTAGGACGAACCTTTTTGTTGTGGGCTCGAATCATCCTTTTCTGATACAACTGCCCGTGACAAATTGCTTTCAGTCTTTTCTCCTCGATGAGATTCAACTGTTCATAACGAGCTCTAACCCATTTTGCTTCCTCTAGGCCAACTTCCATCAAAACCCGAAGTGAAGGGATCTCAACTTCAATAGGTAGCACTGCTTCCATCCCATATACCAAAAAAAACGGTGTTGCCCCTGTAAATGTGCAGACCGAAGTACGATATGCATGAAGAGCGAAAGGTAAGATCTCATGTCAATCTTTGTACACATTGGTCATCTTCTCGACAATCCTCTTAATGTTCTTGTTAGCTGCTTCTACTGCGCCATTCATCTTCTGTCGGTAAGGTGTCGAATTATGATGTGTTATCTTGAATTGAGTACACACTTCTCTCATCATCTTATTGTTCAAATTGAGAGCATTATCCGAAATAATTCTTGTTGGCAACCCGTAACGGCATATGATTTCTTTCTTGACGAATCTTCATACCACTGACTTTGCTACATTTGCATACAGAGCAGCTTCTACCCACTTTGTGAAATAATCTATGGCCACCAAGATGAAACGATGACCATTTGAAGCTTTCGGGGTAATAGGCCCGATCATATCCATTCCCCACATTGAAAAAGGCCAAGGTGCAGTCATGACATGTAAAGGCGAGGGTGACACATGAATCTTATCTGCATAAATCTAATATTTATGGCACTTTCGAGAATAACTGATACGATCTCCTTCCATCGTCAGCTAATAGTAACCTGCCCTCATAATCTGTTTAGCAAGCATGTGACCATTAGCATGAGTGCCACAAATCCCTTCATGGACCTCTTCTATGATTCTTCGAGCTTCGGAAGACCCGACACATCTCAATAGGACTTGATCTTTCCCTTTCTTGTAGAGAATCTCACTGTCTAGAACGAAACCCATTGCTAGCCTTCTTAGAGTCCTCTTGTCATTTTTTGTTGCTTGTTTTGGATATTGTTGATTCTTGATGTACTGTAAGATGTCATTATACCAAGGGAGACCATCTGCTTCTTCTTCGATACTCAAACAGTGGGCATGCGACCCATATATGCTCATCTTGATTGGTACAACTTCAGCCCCTTCATTCACTTTAAACATTTATGACAAAGTAGCCAGAGTATCTGCCATTCGGTTTTCTTCTCGAGGAAAGTAATTGAAATTTACTTCTTCAAACTCTTCTAATAAACTCAATATGACTTCTCGGTATCGGATTAGTTTTGTATCTCGGGTTTCCCATTCTCCTCGTAGTTGGTAAATCACTAAGGCTGAATCTCCAAAAACTTTCAATACTTTGATCTTTCTATCCACTGCAGCACGAAGGCCCATAGTACATGCTTCATACTCGGCAATATTGCTTGTACAATCAAAATCCAATCTAGCGATGTGATGCACCCAAAAAAGTGTATCTTATTTAACCTTGCACTAAAAAGATCAATTGTAAGTATAGTAGTTAGCAAGGGTCGAGTCCTCAGGGATTGGGTTTTAATCTATGAGTTATTAGTTTATAACTTACGTTCAAAGAAAACAATAAAAGAAAAGGGGTTTTTGAAGCCAGATTTAAACTAAAGTAAATAATAAGAATAAGATGCAAGGCGGTATAACCAGCCAATAAAAATATATATACTAAATTAGGCGGTATAACCAGCCAATAAAAATAAAACAAAGTTAATATACAAATTAGGCGGTATAACCAGCCAATAAAAATAAATATACTTTTAAAAATAAGCAAACTAGAAAAATAAGAAAACAAGTAAGTAAGAAGAATCAAATATGAAAAATATGGTTAAGGTTTCATTCTCCACCACTAGACATCATTAAGAATCAATTTCAGATCTATCAATATCAACCAACTATCAAAGTTAACAACCGTAGATAACAACAAGCTCTGTTATCCCAATCTTTCCTTAGTTTGTCGTTAAATAGAACAAGCTCTCTATTTAATCTCTAACCATTAAACAACCTAGAATAAGCTCTCTAAATTCAATTTAATGGCAGCTTTATGATGAGAAAGATAGGTTGATCTAAGCAACAAACACATAAGCTCGGATTGTTCAACTTAGGTTATGTTCCACTTTGTAATTATTGAAAACTTGACCATAATCATTAATCACAAATTGCCACTTATGAATAGGAAATCAAGACAATTACACGGATCAAGACTCCTAAACTAGCAATAGATAATTATCAAGATCTATCTAGTTGTACACCTAAACAAATCAAGACAACATCATGAACAATTCTTGTAGAAGAACATAAGCAACTTTGATAGAAAATTAATGATAGATAGAATCTGAAAATCAATCACAAAACACGTCTAGGGCTTTGAAATCACCCTTAACCAAATAGAAGTTTAGCCTAGCATAGGCATTATAAACATAAAATTGAATAGAATCTAAGAAGAAAATAAAAGAAAGAAAGAAAGAAGAAGAAGAATATTAATTATCCAACCTCTTGCTCTTTCTAAAGAAAAAGAAAACTAGAGAAAAGAAACAAGAAGAAAACTTAGAGAATTTTATTACAATGGCTAATATCCTACCTATCTACAATATGATCTCTTACAATCATCCAAGGCCCTCTATTTATACACATTTTGGAGGGCTAAATGACAAGAGACAAGCTTTACAAATTTCAAAGGTAGGTATAATAGGTGGGTGCATTTTTCTAACAATTTTCGTCATATTGTATGACAATTTTGATCAGCCAACTTGATGGTCGATTTTGTCAATATTGGAGGCCTGATCTGATCACATGGTCTTCTAGAAAAATGTTCTCCTATCAGTTAATGATCCATAGCCGTTAGAATCAGCTCATTTTCTGATGTGGATAAGAAGATATGGGCAAAATACGAAAACAGGTCAGCATAGACGTCATTGCACATCAGCCAACTTGATGGTCGATTTCGCTAGGGAAAACGACTCCGTTTCAAGAAGTGTAAAACATGAAAAAGATAGATATGCCTCTGAACTTTGCACGGTTAAAATTTCAACCTTATTGCTTCAGTGAAACTCCAGATATAGCTGATATGGCAAAAGGTGTCGGAATTGGAACTGAACTGGATTTGCCCTTAATTGTTGATTTAACCTAGTAATCTGAAATCACTCAAAGAAACTCGTGAAAAACACCAAATTACATAAAAATATAAAAAATCATAAACACGATTATACTAAGCAATAATAACTCGTATTTGACACAAAACAATAATAAAACATAACTAAAAACTATATAATTATACGAGTTATCACACCCCCACACTTAGATTGTTGCTAGTCCCTAGCAACGACTCAATAAAAATAAAATAAGAAAATCTAATCTAATCCATTTTCGTAGGAAATCACGGTGGCACTTAGCATGTGACACAAGCCTTTAAACCCTTAGGTGTCCCTAGTGGACGAGTTTAGTCTCGTGAGGGTTTACTAGGACGATACCCACAAACATTGAAGACATAAGAAAAACTAAAAATAATAATTATAATTAATCCTTCCAATATAAATTAGAGATAATCATTGTACAAGTCTTAAAAACTAATCAATAGCTTAAAGAAATTCACAAAAAATCATGCTTGAATGTAAATTGTTTGAGTTAAGCCAATATTAACATAACATATCTCAATCAAAATAGTGCATGTTCAAATTTAATCTCAACTTCTCACATGGGATACCCTCATGATTTTCACTCTTTAAAGTAGTGGTGAAGTGTTTACACTCAATCAATCTCATGAAAACAGTTCTACCATATTCTTGCTTGTCCACCTATTCTCCACTATTTAGATCATACAACTTCATGAATCAAGAGGTCTTTAATCAAGGTTGTAATGGGGCCAAGGGGTTTGTAATGTGGTTGAATAACAAAAGGATAAAGATATCACAAAGGCTCTAAAGAGTTCATAAAGTTTAGAGACATAATAAGATCATACAAAGAAACTTCTCAAAACTCTTTACAAGTACATAGTCACCTAGGCCGAATATTCATGTTGGGCCTTTTCTTCATTCTAAACAACTTTGTAACATCTTTTTCTTTTTCCACAAATTCAAGAGATGATTCATATTTTTTACATAGGAATGTATTTGCCAGTAATCCATTTCTTTTTCTCTTGACTTTTCTTTTCTTTTCCCCCACACTTATTTCTTGTTTCTAACCCAAATTTTCAACTAAAAATATCCCTTGTTTTTTGCAATATGTCTCAAAATATATAATCCATCTTTAGAACAAGGGTAAGGATATAAGTATATTTAGGCTAGGTGTAAGTTGTGGTTACCAATAAAACAGCATATTTAATGTAGGCTCAAATTGGCTCACTAGTGGGGATGTTCTCTTAGAACATTAATAATGGATGGCTGTCTGGCTCTGGTTATAATCCTAATGCCTCTATCATATTCATGTTGTCACATGTATCAATATAGTCTCAAACGGTTTAAAGCAAGTTCTAGAGAATCATGTAATCATAAGAGCACTCAAGAAAGAAATTAGATTGATTTGTATAATGCATCAATCATTATAGGCTCAAAAACTCACAACGATGATTATACAAGTCAGATTAAGTCTAAACATGCTTCTTTCTCAATCAACATATCATATAAACATTGGCTCATAAAAAGGTTGACATCAAGCTCAATTCTCATGAAAATCTTCTCACTAATAAATCTGTTTTAGACTTATGCAATTCATATCTCATCATTGTATTAAAAAGGAACTAAAACTCACAAAAAAAAAATAATAATAATAAAGACTCATAAAAAAAAAATAGTAGACAAAAATAAAAGAAATCCTAAATCATTCCCCCCACACTTAATTCTTACATTGTCCTCAATGTAAGTCTATTAACTCAAATGAAAGAATCATGTGTAAGAGAAAAGAACTAATAACATAAGAATAGGAACAACTAAGACTCAAAACAAAACAAAACCATGCAACCTAAATAATCCTAAAATACTAAACAAAAATTAACAAGTAAACATAAAAAGATTAAAATCAAACTGACAAGGTATGTCTCAAGTCTCCCTTACTCAGACCTTGTTCAGAATGAATACTTTTAAATGGCTTAAAACACAAATTTCTTTCTTTTTTTTTTTTTTTTGAAGGTAAAATTTAGGAGATATTACCTGTAGAGGTTGCTAACCACTTATTATAACTGAGACATAACAAACAAAATGTTAGATAATGTCACAAAGACAAAGTGCAATCCACTCCTTGCTCGTCCATATCTCTTTTTCTTTTTCCGAGCGTTTGCGAAACAACCGTAGCAGATAAACACTCATAAGCTTGGAGCTTTTTAAGTAAATCTTCAATGGTTGTAGCAGAAATTATGGTTCTCCTTGCCTCTGAAAACATGAATCCATTATCCACAGCATTATCTAAATATGAAAGCAAATTACTAAAATAACCATTAATATTAAGCAAACCAATGGGTTTCTTATTTGTGACCAAAGATGACCAAGAAGCCACGCAAGCTATTTCTTCCAATGTACCCAGACCTCCTGGTAAAGCAATGAATGCATCGGCAGAATGGTACATGATTGTCATCCGTTCAGGGATACTCCAGACTTGTATTTCCTTACCCACGGTAGGTCCACAAAAACTTGTGAATAGTTTTGGCACGATTCCTAGAACTGGACTTCCTCCGGCGTGTGCTGTTGTAGCGACTGCTCCCATTAAACCCGTACTACCGCCTCCATAAATCAACTGGATCTTTTGTTGGGCAAGTATTACTCCAACTCTTATGGCTTCATCAGCGAATATGTTATTTTTCCCTGGATAAGCACCTCCAAAGACACAAATTTTTTTAATGCGCTGGGACGAAGTACTTTCCTTTTTTTTTTTCGAGTGCCTGAAAGAGAATGAGTACATGGTGTAATATATAGAGGACTGAGTAGTGAATCAGACAAGAGTAATAATGTCACCGAAAGTGTATCTGACCTGTCAGAAGAAAATGTTAACCTAACAAAAGATTTTTGCGTGATTTCAGGAAGAAAATCAAAAAGAGAAGAAAAATCAACCGTAAAAGTCAAGAGTAATAATGTCGCCGAAAGTGTATTTGACCTGTCAGAAGAAAATGTTAACCTAACAAAAGATTTTTGCGTGATTTCAGGAAGAAAATCAAAAAGAGAAGAAAAATCAACCGTAAAAGACCAATGCAAAAAAAAAATGAGAATAATTACACAAATCGAACAACACGTAAATTAAACCGAAATAAAGTTATTGCAAATTAAACCAAAAGCTGAGAAGTTATTTATTGTAGTTGTGATTGTGGCTCACATCTTCCTCTGGTTTTACGTCCAGAAACGGCTTAAACGCCTTCTATGAGTCGAGGATATGCTTCCCATCCAGTTTTCTTACAAGCTGGCAAACAGGGTCTTTTAACATCAGATTCCCAAGATGTTGCCATTCCCTTTGGAATTGCAGCCATAAATCAAGAATTTCTCTTTCTACGTCTCCACTAGGATGCGTCTCAAGAGAAAGTTGGATATTACCCAAATTCTCCTTACTCAGTCCATCCTTAATGAATTCAATTTTATCATCTCGATTAGAGGACGGAATCCCAATAGAACGACATTTACCGTTACACGTCCATCGTGCACATTTGTGGCAATTTGAACTCATGCGCTTTGCTCGTCGCTTCTTTGCAAAAGTGCTTCTACCTGTACCTGGTAAATGCAAAACAGGAAGATATTCATCTTCACGTACCTTGGCTTCAATTATCCAACGTATGTCTTCAGGAATCCCTTTGTGCATAAGCATTCTTAATCTTTCAAATCGAACTTGGTAAAGCTTCAGTAAAATATTTCGAGGAAAAGGAGGAAATCGTTTCTGCAATCTTGTGAGAATATCATCCATCCTGAAAAAAAAATGAAAAAAATTGAAAGAGAAATTGAAAGAAAAATTTATATACAATATCAGTTTTATGGGTAGCTGATGGAACCGACTTAAATAATCACGGAGTACCGTTATCTGCCATTTAACCGGGGTTAAAAAAATTATATTTACATCTAGTTATTTTCAAAACAAGGATCAGAAAGAAAAACAACATAAAAAGACTCAAAAACAAAACACTCTAAATAAAATCCTAAATTCTTCCCCCCACACATAATTTTTACACTGTCATTAATGTAATGCTATTATCCCCCAATGCAAGAATTATATGTAAGAGAAAGGAACTATTAAACAAAAGAAACTTATGCAGCCTAAATGAACTTAAAAACAGTAAACACAATTAACAAAGAAACATAAGAAATAAAAATAAAAACAATAAAAATAAAAATAATAAAAGAAAAAGGAAAAGAAAGAGAAAGCAAATCTGAATATGGAAGATTGGCAATTTCATCTTTAATTGGGCTGCCTTCCCTATTAACACTTGAGTTAGTGTTTTGAATCTAACCAACACCCCTTCTTGGCTTTTTAGGCTTGTCAAGCTCATACATGAAATTTCCCAAATTTATGCGTTTGAGAGGAAGCTTTCTTTGCACAACAGTGGATGCATTCTCCATTACAAGTATTATTCCATCATCCTTGGTGGTGCATATCTCATCGAGGAATGGTGCATCTTTTGGTACTTGTTGAATGACATCCACAAACAAACTGTTTAAGGTTTCCAGCGTGTCTTGTTCATGTTCATCCTCCTTGAACTTTGCGAATCTACTAGGAAAAGGTGGAGAAGAAACATTAGTAAAAATTGGAATCTCAAACGTTACCTCAGGTGTCGAAATACTCTTATTTGGATCATTGGCTTCATTATCCTCAAGAATAGAATTCATCTCTAATTTTGTCTCATCCTCATCTTGTTCCTCATTCCTCAAGGTCACAATAGTAGCATTCTCCTTTGGGTTAATCATCGTTTGGGCTGGGAGTTCTTCAGATCTTTGTGCTACCCATCCCACCATACTACTAGTCAATTGGATCATTTGCTTTTCCAAACTCTGGATGCTTGCCCTTGTTTCCTGTTGAAATTGCAAAGTATCAGTAACAAGAGAATAGACAAGATCTTCTAAAGAAGTACCTGAGTTTTGAGTCATATGTGGTGGTTGAAAAGATCTGATTCTTGAGACCATGATTGATTGAAGATAGATGGATGAGTGTAATTGGCATAAGGATCTACTTCTTGGTAATTTTTCGAGTAGCCATAATTAGTATGATCCCACCATCCCTCATGGTAAGTGTTTGAGTAATGATCATACTGTTGGTCTTGGAACACTTGATGGCCTTGACATCCTCCCATGGCAAATTGTTGAACAGGGAAGGTGAGATTGGCTTGTTGATTCTCCATGTTCATGTATGCCACCAACTCTTCAAGTGTTAGATTGCTCAATTCCATCGTTTTTTTTTTCTTCAAAATTTGATAAGAAAAACCCGTATGTACAAGAAAATAAAACTCATTAGGACTGAAAATAAGAATAAACCAAGTAACAAATAAACTAAAGAAAGCAATCCCCGACAACGGCGCCAAAATTTTTGATGCACCCAAAAGAGTGTATCTTATTTAACCTTGCACTAAAAAGATCAATTGTAAGTATAGTAGTTAGCAAGGGTCGAGTCCTCAGGGATTGGGTTTTAATCTATGAGTTATTAGTTTATAACTTACGTTCAAAGAAAACAATAAAAGAAAAGGGGTTTTTGAAGCCAGATTTAAACTAAAGTAAATAATAAGAATAAGATGCAAGGCGGTATAACCAGCCAATAAAAATATATATACTAAATTAGGCGGTATAACCAGCCAATAAAAATAAAACAAAGTTAATATACAAATTAGGCGGTATAACCAGCCAATAAAAATAAATATACTTTTAAAAATAAGCAAACTAGAAAAATAAGAAAACAAGTAAGTAAGAAGAATCAAATATGAAAAATATGGTTAAGGTTTCATTCTCCACCACTAGACATCATTAAGAATCAATTTCAGATCTATCAATATCAACCAACTATCAAAGTTAACAACCGTAGATAACAACAAGCTCTGTTATCCCAATCTTTCCTTAGTTTGTCGTTAAATAGAACAAGCTCTCTATTTAATCTCTAACCATTAAACAACCTAGAATAAGCTCTCTAAATTCAATTTAATGGCAGCTTTATGATGAGAAAGATAGGTTGATCTAAGCAACAAACACATAAGCTCGGATTGTTCAACTTAGGTTATGTTCCACTTTGTAATTATTGAAAACTTGACCATAATCATTAATCATAAATTGCCACTTATGAATAGGAAATTAAGACAATTACACGGATCAAGACTCCTAAACTAGCAATAGATAATTATCAAGATCTATCTAGTTGTACACCTAAACAAATCAAGACAACATCATGAACAATTCTTGTAGAAGAACATAAGCAACTTTGATAGAAAATTAATGATAGATAGAATCTGAAAATCAATCACAAAACACGTCTAGGGCTTTGAAATCACCCTTAACCAAATAGAAGTTTAGCCTAGCATAGGCATTATAAACATAAAATTGAATAGAATCTAAGAAGAAAATAAAAGAAAGAAAGAAGAAGAAGAAGAATATTAATTATCCAACCTCTTGCTCTTTCTAAAGAAAAAGAAAACTAGAGAAAAGAAACAAGAAGAAAACTTAGAGAATTTTATTACAATGGCTAATATCCTACCTATCTACAATATGATCTCTTACAATCATCCAAGGCCCTCTATTTATACACATTTTGGAGGGCTAAATGACAAGAGACAAGCTTTAAAAATTTCAAAGGTAGGTATAATAGGTGGGTGCATTTTTCTAACAATTTTCGTCATATTGTATGACAATTTTGATCAGCCAACTTGATGGTCGATTTTGTCAATATTGGAGGCCTGATCTGATCACATGGTCTTCTAGAAAAATGTTCTCCTATCAGTTACTGATGCATAGCCGTTGGAATCAGCTCATTTTCTGATGTGGATAAGAAGATATGGGCAAAATACGAAAACAGGTCAGCATAGACGTCATTGCACATCAGCCAACTTGATGGTCAATTTCGCTAGGGAAAACGACTCCGTTTCAAGAAGTGTAAAACATGAAAAAGATAGATATGCCTCTTAAATTTGCACGTTTAAAATTTCAGCCTTATTGCTTCAGTGAAACTCCAGATATAGATGATATGGAAAAAGGTGTCGGAATTGGAACTGAACTGGATTTGCCCTTAATTGTTGATTTAACCTAGTAATCTGAAATCACTCAAAGAAACTCGTGAAAAACACCAAATTACATAAAAATATAAAAAATCATAAACACGATTATACTAAGCAATAATAACTCGTATTTGACACAAAACAATAATAAAACATAACTAAAAACTATATAATTATACGAGTTATCACGATGAAAGGATAATAATCTTTTTCTGGGGATATAAGCACTGCACTGATTCCATGCCCCATGGCATTAGATGGGCCATCAAAGTACATTTTCCATACTTTCTTCTTTAGGGGAATATCATCTGCTTGCGACACATACATCAAATCCTCATCTGGGAAGTCAAAGTTCAACGGCTCATAATCTTCCACTGCCCGACTTGCTAAGAATTCAGCTACTGCACTACCCTTGATAGCTTTTTGACTTACATATACAATATCGTACTCTGATAATAAAACCTGCCATCTTGCCGTCCTCCCTGACAAAGAAGATGCTTCCAACATGTATTTTACCAGATCCAGCTTAGCAAACAACCACGTTGTGTGATACAACATATACTGTCTGAGTCTTCGAGCAGTCCAAGCTAAGGCGCAACACAACTTTTCTACCGACGAATATTTCAACTCATAATCTATGAACTTCTTGCTGAGGTAGTAAACTGCCTGTTCTTTCTTTCCAGTTTCATCAAGCTGCCCCAAAACATAAACCCATGGATCTCTCAAATACTGATAAATACAGTATCATTGGTTTATCTGGAATAGGTGGCATTAATACTGGTGGGTTTGATAGATAATGCTTAACCTTTTCAAAAGCAATCTGACACCCTTCATCCTATTCTCCTGGATCATGTTTTGAAAGTAACTTAAATACTGGATCACATTTGTAGGTTAACTGTGAAATAAACCGAGCAATGTAATTCAATCTCCCCAGAAAGCCTCTTACTTCTTTTTAAGTGCGAGGTGGTGGCAAATTCTGAATAGCCTTCACTTTATCCGGATCAATCTCTATTCCTCTTTTGCTAACGAAAAAACCCAACAACTTCCCCTAGGTGACTCCAAAAGTGCATTTTACCGGATTTAGCTTCAGTCTAAACTTCGTTAGTCGTTCAAAGAGCTTCTTAAGATTCACAATATGCTCCTCTTCTCCTTGTGACTTTGCGATCATATCATCAACATAGACCTCAATTCCCTTATGCATCATATCATGAAACAAGGTCACCATGGCTCTTTGGTATGTTGCCCCAGTATTCTTCAACCCAAATGGCATTACCTTCTAGCAGAAGGTTCCCCATATTGTAACAAATGTGGTTTTCTCCATATCTTCCGGTGCCATCTTGATCTGATTGTATCCTGAGAATCCGTCCATGAAAAAAAATAAAAAACTCTTCGCTGTATTATCCACCAGAGTATCAATATGGGGCAAAGGGAAATTATCTTTAGGGCTGGCCTTGTTCAAATCTCGATAATCAACGCACATTTGCACCTTGCCATCCTTCTTTGGTACCGGAACAATATTTTCCACCCATTCTGGATATTTTGCCACTTCTAAGAATCCAGCATCAAATTGCTTTTTTACCTCTTCATTTATCTTTAACAGCATATCAGGCCTCATTCTTCTCAATTTTTGCTGAATTGGCTTATATTCTGGCTTTAAAGAGAGCTTATGAACCACAATATCCGGATTCAACCCTGTCATGTCCTGATAAGACCATGCAAATACATCCACATAATTCTGGAGCAAAGCTATCAATTCACCTTTTATTGATGATGATAATGAAGTTTCCATTTTGACTTCTTTTATCTCTTCATTAATTCCTAGATTTATCGTCTCCAATAACTCCTTATGAGGAAGTACTTGTTTCTCTTCTTGTTCTATTTTCCTCAATAGATCTGGAGGTAGACCATAATCCTAGTATCCTCATTAGCCTCAAAATCACCCGTGCAAATGGGTCTTTCAAAATCAATTTCAGAATTACTGACAAGAAGGTCCTCATATTCCACATCCGCACACCTGTAAATAGGTGGAGAAAAAACAATATAGGAAAATATATAATGAAAACAAAATAAATAACAAAAATGAAAGAATATGGACACATCAATATGGATAAAATGCATTGTGCTTGTTATTTATTGAATGAAAATGTTTAAAAAGCCCATTACAGAAAAAACTCTTAATATCTCTGGGTAAAGATAATTAAGATTGCTTTTTAAAAGTATTACTTTGGAATAGACTTAAAAACTATGGGCAACTCAGTCGCACTCCAGTTGGTTAGTCTATATCCTGGTGGACAAGGTCGCACCATCCAGCGAGCATTCTCTCTTTCAATTCTGTCTTTCTCAGTCGTGCAGATCTCCACATCATACATCTGCTCATCCCTATTCACCTGGAATCTCTCGAAGGCTTGCTCTATCATTACGAGCACATCATCAGAATTCTTTTCTCTGAACAGAGAACCGGCTGAGCAAAAGCTGTGAAGGATAGGTGGGAATGTCATAGGCTCCCACTCAATATCCATACCCGTAAGACGGGCCATCCTCCTTTGTTGGTTCCTTTCAACTTGTTTTCTTTTCTCATGGGCCTTCGGAAGATACCCTAGGCAAACCGGTCTCTCTTTCCTTTTACTTCCCTTGCTAGAGCCATTCCCTGAAGATATTTTCCGAGACCTTTTCCAGCCCTGCAGCCTTTTCTTACGGTGGTTCTTACCCCCAGCCTTGTGTTCTTGGACAGCCTCGGTTTCGGAATTTTTCATCCTTCAGCAACGAAAACTGCATTTACAAATTCCAAAGACCAGAAAGAACACTCCACGGCATCTTCATTGGGCTCCACATAAAGAGATTCAGTAGATTCAGAGGCTATTATGTCTTCTTCCCCTGATACTGTGATCAACCGACCCTCCATCATAAATTTCAGCTTTTGGTGGAGAGACAAGGGTACAGCCCCAGCTGAATGTATCCACGGCCTTCCCAATAAGCAATTATAAGATGGATTAATATCCATGACCTGGAAGTTCACTGTATAAATGCACGGGCCTATCTCCAGAGGAACTTCAATGGTTCCCATAACCTCTCTCCTTGTTCCATCAAAAGCCCTGACCACCGTGCAACTTGATATCATATAGGATATATCCACTAGCAATTTGGATAGGGTTGCTAAAGACATCACATTTAGTGAAGAACCATTATCCAAAAGGACCCTCGGTAATATGTGCCCCTTACAAGTGGAAGTTATATGGACAGCTTTCATTGATCCAATACCGTTGGGTGGTATCTCCTCATAGCTGAAAAATATGTAGTCATCTGCTACGATGTTTCCCACCAACCTATCCAGCTTTTCCACTGATATATTATTAGCCACGTATGCCTGATTTAATACTCTTAACAGGGCATTTCTGTGTGGTTCTGAATTCAAAAGCAAGGATAAGATTGAGATCCTAGTTGGTTGACGTCGCAGTTGTTCAACCACGTTATACTCACTATGGTTTATAAATTTCAAGAACTCACAGGCTTCCTTCTCACATACTGGTTCTTTCATTCTGTTAACCAGGGCGGATCCCCTCTCTGTTTCCTTTGGCAAATCCATCTCAATATGGATTGGCTCGACTACCTTCTTCTCTTTATCAGTTCCTCTGTCTTTCCCTGCTAACCCCTGTTCAATGGCCTCCGGAGTATAACACCTCCCGCTTCGGGTTAAATGCCCCACACCTGTAATATCCTGCTGGCTTGAAGACCCGGGCATAACCATGTTGCAGTCTTATTTCCATGGTGTAGCCTTGTTTTCCTTGTATGGAAAGGAAACAGGTAGATCAATGATTAATTTGGGCGCATTTTCTTCAATGACTGGCATAACCTTTTCCTCCGGTTCATCATAATAGATGATTAGGGGTATTCCTATCCCATAGCCATCTGCATTTTCAATAACTTCTATTTCCCCCTCTATCTCCTCGTAGAATTGGGCGTCCCCACTATCCATCATCTTTTGGACTTTAATCCGAAAGTCCCTGCAGTTCTGTATGTCATGGCCTCCACCCTTATGGAATGGGCACCGATTATGCACCCTTTTTGCAACCATTTTCACACTGTCTGTATCTTCCACCAATCCTGCCTTGACCATTTCAACCCATACTGTCAGCATCGGAGTTTTAACCTCCCCAATATCCATTTTTAATCTTCTGCCCTCTCCAGTTGATATTGCATTTACCTGATTCCCAGCATGATTTGGCAATGGGTTTCCAGCTACGTTCGGCCCATTTTTTGATCCAAACTTCACAACCCCATCATTAATCAGGCTTTGGACTTTTTTTTGAAGGCCAGGCAATCTTCAATTGAATGTCCTTGGATTCCTGCATGGTATGCATAGTTAGTGTTTGCATTCTACCATCTTGGATATGGAGGTGTCAAAGGTTTTAGGTACACGGGTGCAACAAGTTGACCCTGCAATAGTTTTGGATATAGCTCACCGTAGGTAGTGAGAATTGGATCAAATTGGGTTTTTTGATCGTTCCTTGGTGAACGTTGGTCATTACGCGCAGGCCCTTGTGTGTTTGGAACAGTATTTCTAGGAAGGGTGATTTGAGGGGATATGCCAGTTGGGAATGGCTGTTGTGGTATATTGGTGTAGGGAAATGGATTTTGGGTAAGGTGGTTGACATTGGGGTAATAAGGATTATACCCCGGGTATGGTGTGTAATGTGTCGGAGGTGCATAAGGTGTGGTAGGAGTATAGGGCCTTGGTGGTGTGTATGGTGTAGGAGGTGTATAAGGATATTGGTTGAAGCTTACTACATGGGTTTCCTCTTTCTTCTTTGCAGGAAAAGTTCTCTTTGGGGTAGCAGACTCACCCCCTTCCATCTTTCCATTCCTAATAGCTGACTCAATCATTTCCCCAGATATTACCATATCTGCAAAGTCCTTGGTAGCGCTTCACACCAATTTGTCATAATAGGGTGCTTTCAATGTGTTGATGAAAAGCATCGTGGTTTCTTTGCTAGTTAAGGGGGTTGCACTTGTGTGGCCAGATCCCTCCACCTTTGGGAATACTCTTTGAAGGTCTCATTGGACCTTTTCTCCATATTTTGTAATGACAGCCTATCCGGTACCATGTCGGAAACATGCTTATAATATTCCATAAAAGCCCTGGCCAAATCCGTCCATGAACGAATCTTGGTACGACTCAGTTGATTCTACCATCGGGTGGCTGACCCTGTTAAGCTGTCCTGGAAACAATGAATAAGCAATTTCTCATTATCTTCATGCCCTGTCGTCCTTCTACAATACATGGTCAGATGAGCTGATGGGTTGGTGGTCCCATTATACTTTTCAAAGTCTAGTACTTTGAACTTCGGTGGAATTACTAGGTCATGTACCAAGCTCATCTCTTTGGCATCTAGACTGTCAAACAACTCTGCTCCTTCCACTGCTCTTAGCCTTTCTTCCAACAACTGATATTTCTTCTGAGATTCAGCGATTTCGACCCTCTTCAGTTCAGTCATTTTGGCCCTTTCCTTTTCCGCCATTTCTTCGAAATCTGGAACCTCAACCTTAATTGGATCAACTCCGATGTTACCCCTTTTTGGACCGAAATTTTGTGCTTCGGCCGTTGGTTGAATATAGATGTAGGATGCTGCCCCAGTTGGGATTTCATTTCCCACAGGTTGGGATGTCTGTCCATTTTTCTGTACTACTTCTGGTCGATCCTCCTGATTCACTGCCCCCATTCCAGTAACTGAATTCTCTTCGGGCCACTTCTGTTTCATCATAGTGCTCATCATCTCCATGAGCTTTGTCATCTGTTCTCGTGTCTCCTCTTGAGACTTAGTTAACTATTCTTGTAGTTCTTTCTGGATTCTTTCCATTCTCTCAATTCTGGCAAGCTGATCGTTTTCCATGGCTTTTGTTCGAGATCGAGTATTGTAAGGGTGTTGGAAGTCTGGTTCTTTTTTAGTGCGATCAATTGTACCTTTAGTTTTCAAAACCATGGATTAGAAATTATTGACACATTTCTTATTTTTATTTTATAAAAAATGAATGAATGAATGAATGAATCGGTGTTAATGAATGAACAACTAAGTAAATGACTAAGTGTATGAACATATAATGAATAAATGAATGGACCAATAAATGACTAAGTGTCTGAACAATTTATAAGGAATAAATGAATGAATGATTATGGACAAATAAAATATATAAAAGAAAGAACTAGTGAATAATGAATGAATTTAAAGTATTGGCCCCGGGATAATTCCAACCAAATGGTCTTTCATTGATTTCCTGGAACTAAATACATCAAAGAAAAGATCCCTGCTTTAGACAACATGATAACCTATCTCTCCTAAAAACTATTACAAAACACTGGTAACTCCCTCAGATTCTGGACCTTCTTCACTGTCCTCTTTTGATTGCCTTACTCTTCCATCTGATCCCTACTTGTTCACGACACTTTGACGTGTTAGCAGAAGCGTCGCAGTGTAAGCTTTCCCTAGCTTGTTTCTCCAGTTGATTTTCTCGAGCTTCCTTGTGTTTTGCTTTCTCTTTCCAGTAGTTATTCTCCTTTTTGAGGTTTTTGACCTCATGTTCCCACTCCCTGGAAGTCTTGATAGTCCCTCAAATCTGAGCTCAAAGCGATACCTCTTGTTCTCCAAATGTAATTCCCGAAGATCGCCCTTAGCGGTGTCCCTTTCTCTCTTGATCTGTTCCTTTTCTTTTTCCCGAGCTGATTCCCTATTTTTCATGTCCTTAAGCTCTTCTTGGAGTCGGGAAATCTCCTTGCTCATCCGGGCCTTTTCTTTTTCAAATTCTGCCCTTCCGATTTCTAACTCTGATGGTATTTCCCTCGGTGGCTGATTCATGAACTGGACCTCTTCCCCATCTGATGTTAACAGTCTATCATTAACCCTTAATTCCCTCCATACCAGGTAATCAGGTGTGACGGTGTCGGCATATCTGGCCACTTTTATCCGGTGAGTTTTCTTCCATGCTTCAATCACTGCCCGCACTTTTCTAGAATATTCGTCTTCCCCATAAGTGAACTCTGATGATCCTAGATTATAAGTCACGGGTGTGAATTGCTGAGACTCAACCTGTCTTTGCACCAACAAAGGCGCATAACTCACAGACCCCCAAATTTCGAGTAGTGGAACTCCCTGGTTGTCCCCACATTTGTACATAATCGGCATAGGAACCATCTATGGAGCTCTCCAAGTCACCATCTCCCCTTTTAGATTTCGAAACATGTTGACCCAATTCTCTTCATTCCGGTCTTTAGGCCAATCCTTCTGAAGGAATTCGCCAATCGGAACTAAAGTCTTCATGTACAGTTTGAAGGAAACATTTTCTATATTCCAAAAGTGACTTTGAATCCAAATATAAAGGAGTTGTACACACCCCTTGATTCTCCCTTGTCCTGCCCTTTTTCAAAAATTCAAGGATCAGATAGTTTCAGCTATGATGGCCGGAGATGGGTAGATCTTCTGTTCCAACTTTTCAAAGAAATCAAACACGGCTATATCCACATGACCCAATGTCTTCGGGAATATGATTAACCCGTAGATGGCTAGAGCGAAGATATCCCTGGCTTTTGCTTTGTCGGAACAACCCAATATCAACTATCGGAGAGTTTGCCACGGAATGCATCCATTTTTCTGCTTTGTGTCCACATGACTCTCAACCCATGTTGTATCCATTTCTGTGATCCTAGCCACTTTCTTCTTCAAACCTGAAGGTTTCATTTCCTTCAAATATACCCGATCAGGATTAGGACATTCAATACGTAACAGTGCTGAATATTCGTCAATCAGTGGTGTCATATCTTCCTTGTTAAAAGTGAAACATCTATAAGCAGGATTCCAAAACTGTACCATAGCTTGAATCAACCCACTATTGACCTGAATCGGAATTAAGAGTGCTATGTCTCCATATTTCTAAGTGAAGGCTTCTTTCTCTGATACATTCCACTGATTCCAATTATCGGCTAACCCTCGGAGATTATTCTGTCTAGGATCCACTTTGACCCTTTCTGGCAACACTGACACATAATCTTTCTTGAGGCAATCACCATCCTCCCTCTGATCTCTTTCCGACCGTGCCCTGACTACTACATGATCTTCTATCACTGAAATAACCTGACACTCCATGAAAGTCCTTTGGTTTGATAACTATCCCGAGGCCAATAAACTTCAAGTGTATGATGATGTCTATGATGCATGTCAAAGAAAAGAAAACAGAAAGAAATAGATTAGTAAAGAAATGAATACACAAATATAACATAAATAACAACATGCTTTTTAAAAAAATTTCCAAAAAATTTTAACAGAGTTTCGGCATTATGACGCCTTTGGGACAAAATAATAAACTTATTACGAGCGATATGATGTTCGTTCATCATCACCCAATTTGTAAAATCTAACATATAGAAAGATGGTAAAAGGTTGGAAATTTTCCTCCATGTGTTCTTAACTTCGAGTATCTAACAGAAATATGGCATGGCTTTGCCTAGGTTCACTATATGAAGGTGAATCGGTTCTAAGGCCCCGAATTGTTCCTCACTGTCGCCGGTGAAGGCTAGTAAGGCACCCCGATAAAAGCGGGTTCAATTCGTTAGAGTATATTTTCCTATGCCCGTACGTAGGATTATCACGAAGGCATTAGGTACTTTATACTCCGGAAGTGTTTCACTAGCCCATATGGAGGATCAATCACGAAGGCGTAGTTACTTTACTCCCACTTAAAAGGACGGAACCCGGGTAGAGGATTCATGTTATGCAAATGCAAATATAGTGTGTGCGGAGGAACAAAACAAACCTATCACCACCTATTCTACAACCCATATTCTAAATACCCCACTAAAATCAAACAATGTAAAGCATCAGTCAAGCGAACATATAAATATACGTAGCAAAATAACCAGAGAACAAATAATAATATGAATGCACATGAATAAGGACATATTAAAACATTTTTTTTATTTTCAAAATTCTCTTTTATTTTAAAAGTATGAGAATTAAAATTAAATACCAATTAAACCAACAAAACCGAGACTTTGATAACACACGACTAATTCTAGGCCTGACTCTCTAATAGTCCCCAATGGAGTCGCCAAGCTGTCGCAACATAAAAAATAACGAGTCTTATCGCAAGACTTTTTTATTCGTTAAGCGTGACATTAAAAACAACTGAGGAAAAGTCGACTTAATTCCTCTAGAAAAATGAAGGTTTTGAAAATGACCTTGAAAAAGACATGGAGTCGCCACCAATTTTTTTAGCTAGGTGTGATCGGCCACCTATTAAAACCGGTTTTAGAAAATATTTTAAAAATTAATTAAAACATTTTTAAAACCAATTTCAAGTCTGCGTTTAAACCAGAGAAATCAAAGAAACGGGTTCGGGACACGGTTACGTGCGGGGAAGGATTAGCACCCCCATAACGCCCGTATAAAACGGTACCTTATTAATCGTGTGTTATCTCAAGTCTCGGTAAAAACTCGGTTTTAAATTTAGTATTTCAAGTTAATTCCCAATTTAAAAAAAATAATTCCATTTTTAATTGAAAATGATCCGGAATTTATAAATTCAAAATTTTCCTATATTCCCCAACAAACGTGGCAAAATATAGAAATTTTTATTAGTTTTGGAAAACTTTCCGAATCATTACATTTTTTGAAAGAAAGATATTCCTTTATTAATGATAATTGATAATATTCCCTCCAGCAAACCCGGTAGAGAACTCATGAATTATTTTAACTCGGGAATATCTTTATTTTTTATTGAAAAATCATTGTCCTTTTGAAAACATTTTAAAAGATATGAGTATGTATATGCATAACATAAATAAAATGACATAGCAAAATCTAAATAATATAATGCTTCCTAAATGATATGATATAATTTAAATGCCTTAGCATATTCTAAATGAAATGAAATGTCCTAAGTTATATGACATATTCTAAATGAAATGAAATGACCTAGGTAGCATAATATGTTCTATATGAGATGTAATATCCTAAGTCATATGATATATTCTAAATGAAATGAAATGACCTAGGTGACATAATATATTCTATATGAAATGTAATATCCTAAGTCATATGATATATTCTAAATGAGATGACATAATTTAAATGACATGGCAAATATGAATGATATGACATATAATCTAAATGACCCGGAATATAAAATAATACTATCATATAATATGCATGGAAATAAAAAAGAAAATAATAATGTATGAACATAGTATATGCTAAATAATATAACAACAAAAAAAATAATTAAATAAAAAGCATAGGATATCATGAAATATTCCAAGTCATATAATAAACAATATAACATAGCTCAAAATCATAACAATATCATAGAAATCATCATAGTAAAAATCACATATTATATAAAATGCATGAATATAGAAAATGCAATGCATGAAACTGTATTTTTTCCTTTAATTAAGGAAATCCATATATCTAAAAAGATATCCGGCTAACTTAGAAAAATATGTCAAACTAAATATTCTAAAACCAAAATACTTTGTGATTGTTTGAAAACAATTTTGAAAAGCTTGAATTAAAAATAAAAACTGGGCTAATTTTTTTAAAAAAATGGCTCTAATTTCCTAAGTTTAAAATCTCGGACTTAACCACCCTTAACCCGAGACTTAAAAAATCTTTTTTAGAGTTTAAAAAGGCTTAGAAAATATCCTAAGTCAGTAGCTAACCTTCCTAATCAGCCCCCTCTAAGTAACTTAACCAAAACAGAAAAATAACTTTTCTTTAAATTCAATTCTAACTCCACTTTCCAGTTTTAAGCCACGATTTTTTACCCTATTTTTAGAAATTCAAAAACTTCTAAAAAAATATTGGAGACTCAGGACATGTAAAACTACACGGGAAAAAATCCTCTTAATTTTCTGATTAAGGATGAATGCCCAGAAAAATCGGGAAAGTTCGAGTACTTGGTGAAAAAAACTGCTTTGCCAAAATACATTTTCGCCTTTGATAAAATCATTTAAAAATCAAAGTAAAAATATTTAAGACTCATAAAATGACTCACAAGCAGTAGCTAGGACTTTTTGAAAGTTAGATAAAAATTGGCTAAGTAAAAAAAATCACAAAGGTAGAATAATCAATTTGACAAACTTTAATTTTCCACAAGTGTGCTCAAGAGAGCATGACTTTGAACCATTAATTGGCTCAAGTCATTATTCAAGTGGCATGAATATGAAATGCATGAAAAAAAATTACAGCAAACATAGTGCATGAAATGCATGAGTTTAAACCAAAATGTCATGAAAAAATGCATGGCATTCATATAGTAACCTAGACCTAAATGAACTTGCATGGCATTTAATGCAACCTAGACCTAAAATGCATGAACATGCATGGCAAATAAACCAAACTTAATAACTAAAATATGCATGGCATTTTCACAAACACAAAGCATGCTTAAACCAAAAACTCAAACAAATATCATGCAAATGCTAACCTATCAACTAATATGGCAAGAATGCACATACAATGCAAAAATTCAAGGAGTGGCCGAATGGCCTATGTAACTAGCAAACATGGCATTTTCACAAACACTTGGTATACTAGCATGCAAAACTAAATCAAATGTCATGCAAATGCAAAAAACCTACCAACTAACATGGCAAAAATGCCACACACAATGCAGAACACATGGAGTAGCTGAATGGCCTCAAGCTCCAACAAGCATGGCATTTTCACAAACACTTGATATACTAACATGCTCAACTAAAATATAAAACTCAAATCATGCAAACACAACACAAGCATTTTCACAAACACTTGATATACTAACATGCTCAACTAAAATATAAAACTCAAATCATGCAAAAAACCACACAAGCATTTTCACAAACACTTGATATACTAAATCTAAAATACCAACAAATTTAAACATTATGAAAACAGAAAATTAAAAATGCAAGAACATGATATTTAAATTATAAATGGCAACAAAAAAACAACCAAATTAAAATATGACTCAAGTATGAAGTAGAATAACACTTAAAACATCAAGATAAAAGAAAATAACATAAACAACATGATAAAAAAACAAAACAGCAACTTAAATAAAGAATGTAGGCCATTCGGCCATGGTGAGAAATTGCAAAAAAAATGTAAAAAATATATTTAAGAAAGAGATGAAGAAAGAGCTTAAGAAGAACAATAAAAAAAACATTTATTTAAAAAGGAAACTCACCAAATAGTAATCAAAATAGCAAAAACAAGAATGGAAAATCAAGAAAGTGCAAGAGTTGGTGCTCAAGAGCAACCTCAAGAAGCTATATTTCAAGCTTTATCTCTTCAAACTTTCCTTTCTTTTCTAAACTTTTTCTTTTTGCTCTCAACCAAAGTGAGAAAAACCAAGTAAAAACCAAGAGAAATCAGCAAAAATGAAGTGTGAAAAAATGAATTCTGCCGCCCCTATTAGAGCTGGCCAAACCCCCTATCTCTCCTCCAAAAATGTTGTCATTTTTTCCCAACGAATTTTCAATCAAATGGCTAATAATTCAAGGTGAAAAAATCATGAAATTATCACCCTTAGATTAGCATATCAGCTGTCCCAAATTACAGCTATTCAAGAATAATGTTGACACTCTCTCTTGGCATATGTGGCTTAATCATCATGGCTTGATCAAAGAGAATCTCTAACTAACTCTTAATTTTTGGCCATTTGATTGAAAAATCAGAAGCTTCCTTCTTCCTTTGGGCCTTGGCAGGCCAGCACTTCTCTTTTCCAGCCCAAGTCTGATTTTTTGAAAGGCCCAAAGAAGCCCTTTTCGGTTGCTTGCGTGAAATGACCGTTTTGCCCCTCGAATGCAAATAAATATTAAACAGACTCCAAATTCAATTTTTATTTTTTAATACTTCCAAAATAATAAAAAATTGAGTTATGGAAGTTTTCAAAATTATCCGAGTCCGTTTGCTATTTATTTGGATTTTTTCTTCCAAAAATGCCCTTTTATGCCCCCAAATTTTACCATTTTTTAAACAAGCTCCAAATCAAGATTTTTCTTCACCAATATCTTCCAAATAATTTAAAAGTGTGATCTGGAAGTTTTCATAATTTTTGGAGCTCATTTGATATTTTTTCGGGATTTATCTGCTTGAATTACTGCATAGGAGCTCGGGATTTAGCCATTTTGCAAACGAACTCCGAATCAAGATTTTATTTTCCAATCTCTTCCAAATAATTTAAAAATGAGATTTGCAAAATTTCATAATTTTTGGAGTCCATTTGCTATTTTTCCGGGATTTATCTTATTGAATTATTGCATAGGAGGCTCGGGATTTGGCCATTTCGCAAACGAACTCCGAATCAAGATTTTATTTCGCCAATATCTTCCAAATAATTTAAAACTGAGATTTTCAAAATTTTAGAAGATTTGGAGTTCATTTGCTATTATTCCGGGATTTTCCTTTTTGAATTACTACATAAGAGACCCGGGATTTGGCCATTTTGCAAACGAACTTCGAATCAAGATTTTATTTTGCCAATCTCTTCCAAATAATTTAAAAATGAGATTTGCAAAATTTCGGAATTTTTGGAGTCCATTTGCTATTTTTCCGGGATTTATCTTATTGAATTATTGCATAGGAGGCCCGGGATTTGGCCATTTTGCAAACGAACTCCGAATCAAGATTTTATTTCGGCAATATCTTCCAAACAATTTAAAAATGAGATTTGCAAAATTTCAGAAGATTTGGAGTTCATTTGCTATTATTCCGGGATTTTCCTTTTTGAATTACTACATAAGAGACCCGGGATTTGGCTATTTTGCAAACGAACTCCGAATCAAGATTATGTTTCGCCAATATCTTCCAAATAATTTAAAAATGAGATTTGCAAAATTTCAGAGGATTTGGAGTTCATTTGCTATTTTTTCGGGATTTTCCTTCTTGAATTACTACATTAAAAGCCCGGGATTTGGACATTTTGCAAACGAACTCTGAATCAAGATTTTCTTTTGCCAATCTCTTTCAAATGATTTAAGAATAAGATTTGCAAATTTTCAGAATTTTCGGAGTTCATTTGCTATTTTTCCCAAATTTTCCAATTTTGTCCTTTCGCCTACGAAACCCGGTTTTGCTCAAAACAAGTTCGATTTTTAGATTTTCTTCAAGCTGAGCCTTGGGATATCCCTTTTTAATCATTCCTCATCCATTGGGGCTTTGGTCTTACCAAGTCGGGCCATTTCTGTGATTCTTCCCGATTTCACCGAAATCCATTAAAAACCCTAATTCTCGGTTTTCTCCCAGATTGACTTTTCTTTCGATTTTTCTAGCAAGTGGCTTCTCCATTACCCGTAGTCAGTGCTTATCTTTCATTTTGAACCTTCAATTTCAACCAATTTGATCGTTTAAGCACTTTTCTTCAAATTTCTCGGATTAGAGTTTCCTTTCTACTAAATCTCCAAATCCCAACTTCCGAACTCCATATCGTTCAATGTAGACCTCAGATTATCAAAATTCTTTCACCATTTTTCAATTGAACTTAAAATCTTGATTTTGAAAGTGGGTTGATTTTTTCAGTAGTTGACCTTTTGGGGTTGACTTTTTTGGGGTTGACTTTTTCTGAGGTTGACTTTTTTTGAGTTTGACTTTTTATGCTCGCCCTCTTAAACTAAGTCTCGGGGTACCACCTGCAGGATGAAAAAAGTCTTTTTACATTCGAAAACCTTAATTTAGGAAGAAAACATACCTGTTTTAGTGGTCCGGACAAAATTAGGTGTCTACAGATTTAAGAATGATATTTGCACATTTTCAGAATTTTTAGAGTTCATTTGCTATTTTTCTGGGATTTATCCTGTTGAATTTCTGCATAGTAGGCCCGGGATTTGGCCATTTTGCAAACGAACTCCGAATCAAGATTTTCTTTCGCCAATCTCTTCAAAATGATTTAAGAATGATATTTGCAAATTTTCAGAATTTTTGGAGTTCATTTGCTATTTTTCCCAAATTTTCCAATTTTGTCATTTTGCCTCTGAAACCAGATTTTGCTCAAAACAAGTCCGATTTTTAGATTTTCTTCAAACTGAGCCTTGGGATATCTTGTTTAATTAATCCTCATCAATTAGGGGCTTTAGTCCTACCGAATCGGGTCATTTCTGTAATTCTTCCGAATTTCATCGAAATCCACCAAAAATCCTAATTCTCGATTTTCTTCCGAATTGACTTTTCTCTCAGTTTTTCTTCCAAGTGGCTTCTCCATTACCCGTAGTCAGTACTTATCTTTCATTTGGTACCTTCAATTTCGACCAATTTGATCGCTTAAGCACTTTTCCCCAAATTTCCCGAACTAGGATTTTCTTTCTACTGAATCTCCGTAACCCAACTTTCGAACTCCGTATCTTTCAATGTAGACCTCGGATTATCAAAAAAATTTCACCGTTTTTCAATTGAACCTCAAATTGATTTTGAAAATGGGTTGACTTTTTCAGTAGTTGATTTTTCAGGGTTGACTTTTATTGGGTTGACTTTTTTGGGGTTGACTTTTTTTTGAGTTTGACTTTTTCTGTCTGCTTTCTTAGACTAAGCCTCGGAGTACCACCTGCGGGATGAGAAAAGCCTTTTAGCGTTCTGAAACATCAATTTAGGAAGAAAACGTACCTGATTTAGGGGTCCAGACAAAATTAGGTGTCTATAGTGGCGAATTCATAAACTGGACCTCTTCCCCATCCGATGTCAACAACCTATCATTAACCCTCAATTCCCTCCATACCAGGTAATCAGGTGTAACGATGTCGGCATATCGAGCCACTTTTATCCGGTAAGTTTTCTTCCATGCTTCAATCACTGCCCGCACCTTTCCAGAATACCCATCATCTCCATAAATGAACTCTGATAATCCTAGTTTATGAGTCGCGGGTGTTAATTGTCGAGACTCAACCTGTCTTTGCACCAACAGAGGTGCATAACTCACAGACCCCCAAATTTCGAGTAGTGGAACTCCCGGGTTGTCCCCACATTTATACATAATCGGCATATGAACCATCAATGGAGCTCTCCAAGTTACCATCTCCCATTTTAGATTCCGGAACATGTCCCATTTCTCTTCATCTCTGTCTTCAGGCCAATCATTTCTAAGGAATTCCTTAATCGAAACTAAAGACTTCATGTACGGTTTGAAGGAAACCTCTTCTATCTTCCAAAAGTGACTTTGAATCCAAATATAAAGGAGTTGTACACACCCCTTGTTTTTCCCTTTTACAAAAATTCAATGATCGGATAGTTTAAGCTATGATGGCCGAAGATGGGTTAATTTTTTGTTCCAACTTTTCAAAGAAATCAAAGACTACTATATCCACATGACCCAATATCTTTGGGAATATGATTAATCCATATATGGCTAAAGCAAAGATATCCCTAGCTTTTTCTTCATCGGAATGACCCGATATCAGTTGTTGGAGAGTTTCCCACGGAATGCATCCATTTTCTGCTTTATATCCACATGACTCTCAACCCATGTTGTATCCATTCCCGTGATCCTAGCCACTTTCCTCTTAAAACCTGAAGGTTTCACTTCCTTCAAATATACTCGATCAGGATTAGGACACTCAATACGTAACAGTGTTGAATATTCTTCTATAAGTGGGTCATATCTCCTTGTTAAAAGTAAAACATCTATAAACAGGATTCCAAAACTGTACCATAGCTTGAATCAACCCACTATTGACCCTAGTCGAAATTAAAAGTGCTATATCTCCATATTTCTGAGTGAAGGCTTCTTTCTATGATGCATTCCACAGATTCCAAATGTCGGCTAACTCTCGAAGATTATTCTGTCTAAAATCCATTTTTACCCTTTCTGGCAATGATGACACTTAATCTTTCTTCAAGCAATCGCCTTCCTCCCTCTGATATTTTTTCGACCGTGCCCTAACTACTGCATGATCTTCTATCACTGAGATAACCTGAACTCCATGAAAGTCCTTTGGGTTGATGACTATCCCGAGGCCAATAAACTTCAAGTGTATGATGGTGTTTATGATGCATGTCAAAGAAAAGAAAACAAAAATAAATAAATTAGTAAAGAAATGAATTCACAAATATAACATAAATAACAGCATGCTTTTGAAAAATTTTCCAGAAAAGTTTAACTGAGTTTCGGCATTATGACGCCTTTGGGACAAAATAATAAACTTATTACGAGCGATATGATGTTCGTTCATCATCACCCAATTTGTAAAATCTAACATATAGAAAGATGGTAAAAGGTTTGAAATGTTCCTCCATGTGTTCTTAACTTCGAGTATCTAACAGAAATCTGGCATGGCTTCGCCTAGGTTCACTATATGATGGTGAATCGGTTCTAAGGCCCCGAATTGTTCCTCACTGTCGCCTGTGAAGGCTAGTAAGGCACCCCGATAAAAGTGGGTTCAATTCGTTAGAGTATATTTTCCTATGCCCATACGGAGGATCATCACGAAGCATTAGGTACATTATACTCCGGAAGTGTTTCACTAGTCCATACGGAGGATCATCACGAAGGCGTAGTTACTTTACTCCCACTTAAAAGGACGGAACCCGGGTAGAGAGTTCATGTTATGCAAATGCAAATGTAGTGTGTGCGGAGGAACAAAACAAACCTGTCACCACCTATGATGCACCCAAAAGAGTGTATCTTATTTAACCTTGCACTAAAAAGATCAATTGTAAGTATAGTAGTTAGCAAGGGTCGAGTCCTCAGGGATTGGGTTTTAGTTTATAAGTTGATAGTTTATAACTTACGTTCAAAGAAAACAATAAAAGAAAAGGGGTTTTTGAAATCAGATTTAAACTAAAGTAAATAATAAGAATAAGATGCAAGGCGGTATAACCAGCCAATAAAAATATATATACTAAATTAGGCGGTATAACCAGCCAATAAAAATAAATATACTTTTAAAAATAAGCAAACTAGAAAAGTAAGAAAACAAGTAAGTAAGAAGAATCAAATATGAAAAATATGGTTAAGGTTTCTTTCTCCACCACTAGACATCATTAAGAATCAATTTCACATCTATCAATATCAACCAACTATCAAAGTTAACAACCGTAGATAACAACAAGCTCTGTTACCCCAATCTTTCCTTAGTTTGTCGTTAAATAGAACAAGCTCTCTATTTAATCTCTAACCATTAAACAATCTAGAATAAGCTCTCTAAATTCAATTTAATGGCAGCTTTATGATGAGAAAGATAGGTTGATCTAAGCAACAAACACATAAGCTCGGATTGTTCAACTTAGGTTATGTTCCACTTTGCAATTATTGAAAACTTGACCATAATCATTAATCACAAATTGCCATTTATGAATAGGAAATCAAGACAATTACACGGATCAAGACTCCTAGACTAGCAATAGATAATTATCAAGATCTATCTAGTTGTACACCTAAATAAATCAAGACAACATCATGAACAATTCTTGTAGAAGAACATAAGCAACTTTGATAGAAAATTAATGATAGATAGAATCTGAAAATCAATCACAAAACATGTCTAGGGCTTTGAAATCACCCTTAACCAAATAGAAGTTTAGCCTAGCATAGGCATTATAAACATAAACATAAAATTAAAGAAAATCTAAGAAGAAAATAAAAGAAAGAAAGAAGAAGAGGAAGAATATTAATTATCCAACCTCTTGCTCTCTCTAAAGAAAAAGAAAACTAGAGAAAAGAAAGAAAACTAGAGAAAAGAAAGAAGAAGAAAACTTAGAGAATTTTATTAAAATGGCTAATATCCTACCTATGTACAATATGATCCTCTACAATCATCCAAGGCCCTCTATTTATACACATTTTGGAAGGCTAAATGACAAGAGACAAGCTTTACAAATTTCAAAGGTAGGTATAATAGGTGGGTGAATTTTTCTAACAATTTTCGTCATATTGTATGACAATTTTGATCAGCCAACTTGATGGTCGATTTCGTCAATGTTGGAGGCCTGATCTGATCACATGGTCTTCTAGAAAAAGGTTCCCCTATCAGTTATGGATCCATATCCGTTGGAATCAGCTCATTTTCTGATGTGGATAAGCAGATATGGGCAAAATACGAAAACATGTCAACACAGACGTCATTGCACATCAGCCAACTTGATGGTCGATTTCGTCAATATTAGAGGCCTGATCTGATCATATGGTCTTCTAGACAAAGGTTCCCGTATCAGTTACGGATCCATAGCCATTGGAATCAGCTCATTTTCTGATGTGGATAAGCAGATATGGGCAAAATACGAAAACAGGTCAGCACAGACGTCATTGCACATCAGCCAACTTGATGGTCGATTTCGCTAGGGAAAACGACTCCGTTTCAAGAAGTATAAAACATGAAAAAGATCGATATGCCTCTTAGCTTTGCACAGCTACAAATTTCAGCCTTATTGCTTCAGTGAAACTCCAGATATAGCTGATATGGAAAAATGTGTCGGAACTGGAACTGAACTGGATTTGCCCTTAATTCTAGTAATCTGAAATCACTCAAAGAAACTTGTGAAAAACACCAAATTACATAAAAATATAAAAGATCATAAACACAATTAGACTAAACAATAATAACTCGTATTTGACACAAAACAATAATAAAACATAACTAAAAACTATATAATTATACGAGTTATCACACCCCCACACTTAGATTGTTGCTAGTCCCTAGCAACGACTCAATAAAAATAAAATAAGAAAATCTAATCTAATCCACTTTCGTAGGAAATCACGGTGGCACTTAGCATGTGACACAAGCCTTTAAACCCCTAGGTGTCCCTAGTGGACGAGTTTAGTCTCGTGAGGGTTTACTAGAACGATACCCACAAACATTGAAAAATTAAAATATAAATAAACTTCATATAAATAAACTACATATACTAAAAATATTTACTCCTAATCCTTTCAATACAAATTAGAGACAATATTTGAACAAGTCTTATAAACTAATCAATAGCTTAAAAAATTTCACAAAAAATCATGCTTGAATGTAAATTGTTTGAGTTAAGCCAATATTAGCATAACATATCTCAATCAAAATAGTGCATGTTCAAATTTAATCTCAACTTCTCACATGGGATACTCTCTTGATTTTCACTCTTTAAAGTAGTGGTAAAGTGTTTACACTCAATCAATCTCATGAAAACACTTCTACCATATGCTTGCTTGTCCACCTATTCTCCACTAAAAGATCATGCAACTTCATAAATCAAGAGGTCTTTAATCAAGGTTGTAATGGGGCCAAGGGGTTTGTAATGTGGTTGAAGAACAAAAGGATAAAGATATCACAAAGGTTCCAAAGAGTTCATAAAGTTTAGAGACATAAAAAGATTATACAAAGAAACTTCTCAAAACTCTTTACAAGTACATAGTCACCTAGGCCGGATATTCATGTTGGGCCTTTTCTTCATTCTAAACAACTTTGTAACATCTTTTTCTTTTTCCACAAATTCAAGAGATGATTCATTTTTTTTATATAGGAATGTATTTGCCAGTATTCCATTTTTTTTTCTCTTGACTTTTCTTTTCTTTTCCCCCCACACTTATTTCTTGTTTCTAACCAAAAAATATCCCTTGTCTTTGCAACTTGTCTCAAATCATGCTAATTCATCTTTGGAACAAAGGTAAAGATATAAGTATATTTAGGTTAGGGACAAGTTATGGTTACCAAAGAGATAGCTTATTCAATGTAGGCTCAAATTGGTTCACTAAGGGTGTGTTCTCTTGGAACATTAATAATGGATGGCTGTTTGGCTCTGGTTATAATCCTAATGCCTCTATCATATTCATGTTGTCACATGTATCAATATAGTCTCAAACGGTTTAAAGCAAGTTCTAGAGAATCATGTAATCATAAGAGCACTCAAGAAAGAAATTAGATTGATTTGTATAATGCATCAATCATTATAGGCTCAAAAACTCACAAGGATGATTATACAAGTCAGATTAAGTCTAAACATGCTTCTTTCTCAATCAACATATCATATTAACATTGGCTCATAAAAGATTGTCATCAAGCTCAATTCTCATGAAAATCTTCTCACTAATAAATCTGTTTTAGACTTATGCAATTCATATCTCATCATAGTATTGAAAGTAACTAAAACACACTAAAAACACACTAAGTCTAAACATGTTTATTTATTTTTTTTTTTTTAGAAGATTAAATCAAACTGACAAGGTATGTCTCAAGTCTCCCTTACTCAGACCTTGTTCAGAATGAATACTTCTAAATGTCTTAAAACACAACAATTTTTTTTTTTTTTTATATTAGAAAAATATGTCCCTTACCCCCTACTAAAATATGACATTGTCCCCAATGTCAAATTTTAAAGGTAGAATTTAGGAGATATTACCTGCAGAGGTTGCTAACCACTTATTATAACTGAGACACAACAAGCAAAATGTTAGATAATGTCACAAAGACAAAGTGCAATCCACTCCTTGCTCATCCATATCTCTTTTTCTTTTTCCGAGCGTTTGCGAAACAACCGTAGCAGATAAACACTCATAAGCTTGGAGCTTTTTGAGTAAATCTTCAATGGTTGTAGCAGAAATTATGGTTCTCCTTGCCTCTGAAAACATGAATCCATTATCCACAGCATTATCTAAATATGAAAGCAAATTACTAAAATAACCATTAATATTAAGCAAACCAATGGGTTTCTTATTTGTGACCAAAGATGACCAAGAAGCCACGCAAGCTATTTCTTCCAATGTACCCAGACCTCCTGGTAGAGCAATGAATGCATCGGCAGAATGGTACATGATTGTCATCCGTTCAGGGATACTCCAGACTTGTATTTCCTTACCCACGGTAGGACCACAAAAACTTGTGAATAGTTTTGGCACAATTCCTAGAACTGGACTTCCTCCGGCGTGTGCTGCTGTAGCGACTGCTCCCATTAAACCCGTACTACCCCCTCCATAAATCAATTGGATCTTTTGTTGGGCAAGTATTACTCCAACTCTTATGGCTTCATCAGCGAATATGTTATTTTTCCCTGGATAAGCACCTCCAAAGACACAAATTTTTTTAATGCGTTGGGACGAAGTACTTTCCATTTTTTTTTTCTTTTTTTTTTTTTTTCGAGTGCCTGAAAGAGAATGAGTACATGGTGTAATATATAGAGGACTGAGTAGTGAATCAGACAAGAGTAATAATGTCGCCGAAAGTGTATCTGACCTGTCAGAAGAAAATGTTAACCTAACAAAAGATTTTTGCGTGATTTCAGGAAGAAAATCAAAAAGAGAAGAAAAATCGACCGTAAAAGTCAAGAGTAATAATGTTGCCGAAAGTGTATTTGACCTGTCAGAAGAAAATGTTAACCTAACAAAAGATTTTTGCGTGATTTCAGGAAGAAAATCAAAAAGAGAAGAAAAATCAACCGTAAAAGACAAATAAAAAAAAATGAGAATAATTACACAAATCGAATAACACGTAAATTAAACTGAAATAAAGTTATTGCAAATCAAACCAAAAACTGAGAAGTCATTTATTGTAGTTGTGATTGTGGCTCACATCTTCCTTTGGTTTTACGTCCAGAAACGGCTTAAACGCCTTCTATGAGTCGAGGATATGCTTCCCATCCAGTTTTCTTACAAGCTGGCAAACAGGGTCTTTTAACATCAGATTCCCAAGATGTTGCCATTCCCTTTGGAATTGCGGCCATAAATCAAGAATTTCTCTTTGTACGTCTCCACTAGGATGCGTCTCAAGAGAAAGTTGGATATTACCCAAATTCTCCTTACTCAGTCCATCCTTAATGAATTCAATTTTATCATCTCGATTAGAGGACGGAATCCTAATAGAACGACATTTACCATTACACGTCCATCGTGCACATTTGTGGCAATTTGAACTCATGCGCTTTGCTCGTCGCTTCTTTGCAAAAGTGCTTCTACCTGTACCTGGTAAATGCAAAACAGGAAGATATTCATCTTCACGTACCTTGGCTTCAATTATCCAACGTATGTCTCCAGGAATCCCTTTGTGCATAAGCATTCTTAATCTTTCAAATCGAACTTGGTAAAGCTTCAGTAAAATATTTCGAGGAAAGGGAGGAAATCGTTTCTGCAATCTTGTGAGAATATCATCCATCCTGAAAAAAAAATGAAAAAAAATTGAAAGAGAAATTGGAAGAGAAATTTATATACAATATCAGTTTTGTGGGTAGCTGATGGAACCGATTTAAATAATCACGGAGTACCGTTATCCGCCATTTAACCGGGGTTAAAAAAAAATAAAAATTATATTCACATCTAGTTATTTTCAAAACAAGGATCAAAAAAAAAAAAAAACAAAAAAAAAAAAAAAACAACATAAAAAGACTCAAAAATAAAACACTCTAAATAAAATCCTAAATTCTTCCCCCCACACATAATTCTTACATTGTCATTAATGTAATGCTATTATCCCCCAATGCAAGAATTATATGTAAGAGAAAAGAACTATTAAACAAAAGAAACTTATGCAGCCTAAATGAACTTAAAAACAGTAAACACAATTAACAAAGAAACATAAGAAATAAAAATAAAAACAATAAAAATAATAAAAGAAAAAGGAAAAGAAAGAGAAAGCAAATCTGAATATGGAAGGTTGGCAATTTCATCTTTAATTGGGCTGCCTTCCCAATTAACACTTGAGTTAGTGTTTTGAATCTAACCAACACCCCTTCTTGGCTTTTTACGCTTGTCAGGCTCATACATGAAATTTTCCAAATTTATGCGTTTGAGAGGTAGCTTTCTTTGCACAACAGTGGATGTATTCTCCATTACAAGTATTATTCCATCATCCTTGGTGGTGCATATCTCATCGAGGAATGATGCATCTTTTGGTACTTGTTGAATGACATCCACAAACAAACTGTTTAAGGTTTCCAGCGTGTCTTGTTCATGTTCATCCTCCTTGAACTTTGCGAATCTACTAGGAAAAGGTGGAGAAGAAACATTAGTAAAAATTGGAATCTCAAACGTTACCTCAGGTGCTGAAATACTCTTATTTGGATTATTGGCTTCATTATCCTCAAGAATAGAATTCATCTCTAATTTTGTCTCATCCTCATCTTGTTCCTCATTCCTCAAGGTCACAATAGTAGTATTCTCCTTTGGGTTAATCATTGTTTGGGCAGGGAGTTCTTCAGATCTTTGTGCTACCCATCCCACCATACTACTAGTCAATTGGATCATTTGCTTTTCCAAACTCTGGATGCTTGCCCTTGTTTCCTGTTGAAATTGCAATGTATCAGTAACAAGAGAATAGACAAGATCTTCTAAGGAAGTACCTGAGTTTTGAGTCATATGTGGTGGTTGAAAAAGATCTGGTTCTTGAGACCATGATTGATTGAAGCTAGATGAATGAGTGTAATTGGCATAAGGATCTACTTCTTGGTAATTTTTCGAGTAGCCATAATTAGTATGATCCCACCATCCCTCATGGTAAGTGTTTGAGTAATGATCATACTGTTGGTCTTGGAACACTTGATGGCCTTGACATCCTCCCATGGCCAATTGTTGAACTGGGGAGGTGAGATTGGCTTGTTGATTCTCCATGTTCATGTATGCCACCAACTCTTCAAGTGTTAGATTGCTCAATTCCATTGTTTTTTTTTTTTTTAAATTTGAAAAGAAAAACTTGTATGTACAAGAAAATAAAACTAATTAGAACTGAAAATAAGAATAAACCAAGTAACAAATAAACTAAAGAAAACAATCCCCGGCAACGGCGCCAAAAATTTGATGCACCCAAAAGAGTGTATCTTATTTAACCTTGCACTAAAAAGATCAATTGTAAGTATAGTAGTTAGCAAGGGTCGAGTCCTCAGGGATTGGGTTTTAGTTTATAAGTTGATAGTTTATAACTTACGTTCAAAGAAAACAATAAAAGAAAAGGGGTTTTTGAAATCAGATTTAAACTAAAGTAAATAATAAGAATAAGATGCAAGGCGGTATAACCAGCCAATAAAAATATATATACTAAATTAGGCGGTATAACCAGCCAATAAAAATAAATATACTTTTAAAAATAAGCAAACTAGAAAAGTAAGAAAACAAGTAAGTAAGAAGAATCAAATATGAAAAATATGGTTAAGGTTTCTTTCTCCACCACTAGACATCATTAAGAATCAATTTCACATCTATCAATATCAACCAACTATCAAAGTTAACAACCGTAGATAACAACAAGCTCTGTTACCCCAATCTTTCCTTAGTTTGTCGTTAAATAGAACAAGCTCTCTATTTAATCTCTAACCATTAAACAATCTAGAATAAGCTCTCTAAATTCAATTTAATGGCAGCTTTATGATGAGAAAGATAGGTTGATCTAAGCAACAAACACATAAGCTCGGATTGTTCAACTTAGGTTATGTTCCACTTTGCAATTATTGAAAACTTGACCATAATCATTAATCACAAATTGCCATTTATGAATAGGAAATCAAGACAATTACACGGATCAAGACTCCTAGACTAGCAATAGATAATTATCAAGATCTATCTAGTTGTACACCTAAATAAATCAAGACAACATCATGAACAATTCTTGTAGAAGAACATAAGCAACTTTGATAGAAAATTAATGATAGATAGAATCTGAAAATCAATCACAAAACATGTCTAGGGCTTTGAAATCACCCTTAACCAAATAGAAGTTTAGCCTAGCATAGGCATTATAAACATAAACATAAAATTAAAGAAAATCTAAGAAGAAAATAAAAGAAAGAAAGAAGAAGAGGAAGAATATTAATTATCCAACCTCTTGCTCTCTCTAAAGAAAAAGAAAACTAGAGAAAAGAAAGAAAACTAGAGAAAAGAAAGAAGAAGAAAACTTAGAGAATTTTATTAAAATGGCTAATATCCTACCTATGTACAATATGATCCTCTACAATCATCCAAGGCCCTCTATTTATACACATTTTGGAAGGCTAAATGACAAGAGACAAGCTTTACAAATTTCAAAGGTAGGTATAATAGGTGGGTGAATTTTTCTAACAATTTTCGTCATATTGTATGACAATTTTGATCAGCCAACTTGATGGTCGATTTCGTCAATGTTGGAGGCCTGATCTGATCACATGGTCTTCTAGAAAAAGGTTCCCCTATCAGTTATGGATCCATAGCCGTTGGAATCAGCTCATTTTCTGATGTGGATAAGCAGATATGGGCAAAATGCGAAAACATGTCAACACAGACGTCATTGCACATCAGCCAACTTGATGGTCGATTTCGTCAATATTAGAGGCCTGATCTGATCATATGGTCTTCTAGACAAAGGTTCCCGTATCAGTTACGGATCCATAGCCATTGAAATCAGCTCATTTGCTGATGTGGATAAGCAGATATGGGCAAAATACGAAAACAGGTCAGCACAGACGTCATTGCACATCAGCCAACTTGATGGTCGATTTCGCTAGGGAAAACGACTCCGTTTCAAGAAGTATAAAACATGAAAAAGATCGATATGCCTCTTAGCTTTGCACAGCTACAAATTTCAGCCTTATTGCTTCAGTGAAACTCCAGATATAGCTGATATGGAAAAATGTGTCGGAACTGGAACTGAACTGGATTTGCCCTTAATTCTAGTAATCTGAAATCACTCAAAGAAACTTGTGAAAAACACCAAATTACATAAAAATATAAAAGATCATAAACACAATTAGACTAAACAATAATAACTCGTATTTGACACAAAACAATAATAAAACATAACTAAAAACTATATAATTATACGAGTTATCAACCTATTCTACCTCTTATTCTAAATACCCCACTAAAATTAAACAATGTAAAGCATCAATTAGACAAACATATAAATATACGCAACAAAATAACCAGAGAACAAATAATAATTTGTATGCATATGACAAATGAACATATTTAAAACATTTTATTATTTTCAAAATTCTCTTTATTATTAAAAAAAATATATGGGAATTAAAATTAAATACCAATTAAACCAACAAATCCGAGACTTTGATAACAAACGACTAATTCTAGGTTTGACTCTCTAATCTCCCCAGCGGAGTCGCCAAGCTGTCGTAACCTAAAAAATAACAAGTTTCATCACGAGACTTTATACTCGTTAAGCGTGACATTGAAAAAATAGAGGAAAAATCGATAATTCCTCTTGAAAAATGAAGGTTTTGAAAATGACCTTGAAAAAGACATGGAGTCGCCACCAATCTTTTTTAGCTAGGTGTGATCGGGCACCTATTAAAACCGGTTTTTTAAAATATTTTAAATTAATTAAAACATTTTAAAAACCAATTTCAAGTCTGTGTTATAAACCAAGGAAAATCAAAGAATTGGGTTCGGGACTCAGTTACATGCGGGGAAGGATTAGCACCCCCACAACGCTCGTATCAAATGGTACCTTATTAATCATGTGTTATCTCAAGTCTCGGTAAAAATTCGGTTTTTAATTTAGTATTTCAAGTTAATTGCCAATTTAAAGAAAAATAATTCCATTTTTAATTGAAAATGATCCGAAATTTATTAATTCAAAATTTTTCTATATTCCCCGACAAAATCGGCAAAATATAGAAATTTTTATTTATTTAGAAAATCTTCCAAATCATTCTCGTTTTTTGAAAGAAAGATATTCCTTTATTAATGATAATTGATGATGTCCTCTCCAGCAAACTCGGTAGAGAACTCATGAATTATTTTAACCCGAAAATATCTTTATTTTATTGAAAATCATTATCTTTTTCAAAATATTTTAAAAAAAATATGAACATGAATATGTATGAAATAGTAAAGATGATATAACAAAGTCTAGATAATATAATGCAACCTAAATGATATGATATAATTTAAATGGCATAGCATATTCTAGATGAAATGAAATATCCTAAGTAACATGATATATTCTAAATGAAATGAAATAACCTAAGTGACATGATATATTCTAAATTAAATGAAATATTCTAAGTAACATGATATATTCTAAATGAAATAAAATATCCTAAATGACATAATATATTCGAAATGAAATGATATGACTTAAATGACATGGCATATTTTAAATAATATAATCTATATGACATGGAATATAATCTAAGTGACATGAAATGCTATAAAATATAGAATAATGTTAACATGAAATATACATGAAAATAAAAATAATAATGCATGAACATAGTATATGCTAAATGATATGACAAAAATAAATGACTAAATAAAAAGCATAGGATAACATGAAATATTCAAAACCATATGACAAACAATATAACAGCATAAAATATAAATCAAAACAATAACAATACCATGGAAATTATCATAGCAAAAATCACATATTATATAGTATGCATAAATATGGAAAATGCAATGCATGAAAGTGTATTTTTTTTTCCTTTAAATAAGGAAATTTGTATACCTAAAAAGATATCTGGCTACCTTAGGAAAAGTCATCAAATTAAATTTTCTAAAATCAAAATACTTTGTGATTGTTTGAATACAATTTTTTAAATTTTGGATGAAAATTAAACCCTAGCCAAATTCTCTTTAAAAATGGCTCTAATTTCCTAAGTTTAAAATCCCGGACTTGACCACCCTTGACCCGAACTCTATAAAATCATTTTTTAAGTTTAAAATGGCCTAGAAACCACCCTAAGACAGTAGCTAAATTTCCTAATCAGTCCCCTTTAAGTAACTTAGCCAAAACAGAAAAATAATTTTCCCTCAAATTCAAATGTGACTCTACTCTCCAGTTTTAAAACATGATTTTTTAACATATTTTTTTAATTTCAAAAAAATCTAAAAAAAAATAATGGAGACTCAGGACATGTAAAAATACACAGAAACAAATTGGCTTAATTTTTTGATTAAAGATAACTTCCCAGAAAAATCGAGCAATTTAGAAAACTGGGTGAAAACTATTTTGCCAAAACACATTTTTTTTGCCTTTGATAAAATCATTTAAAAACAAAGTAAAAATATTGGAGACTCTCTTAAGGACCTACAAACAGTAGCTAAAACTTCTAAAACTTAGACAAAAATGGCTAAGTAAAAAAATCACAAAGGTAGAATAATCAATTTGACAACTCTTTAATCTTCCACAAGTATGCTCAAGTGAGCATGACTTTGAGCCATTGGTTGACCTAAGTCATAAATCATGTGGCATGATATGATATGCATGAACATACAGAAAATTGAATGCATGAAATGCATGATTTAAAACCTAAATGACATGGAAAATGCATGGCATAATGATTATGGTCTAGACCTAACATGAACTTGCATGGCAATAAATGCAACCTAAGTCTAAACATGCATGAAATGCATGGCAATACTACTGAAACCTAGACCTAAAGAATGCATGATAATAACGAAAATACATAGTATGCTAAATCAAAATACACAAAGTCAAGGCATGGAAATGCAAACCTCTCAACTAGCATGATGAAAATATACATAGGAGACATAAAATGGGGGAGGTAGTCGAATGGTCTATGGCTCAAAATAGTCATGGCATTTCCACAAACACATGGCACACTAAATTAAAACACATAAAATCATAACATGGAAATGCAAGCCTATCAACTAGCATGATTAAAATGCACATATAAAGCATAAACAAATGAAGAAGCCGAATAGTCTATAGGCCTAAGTGTTGATATTCTACATGATATTTTCACAAACACATGACATACTAAATGCAAGGCCAAAGAAGAAACATGCTAAAACATGCAAATATAAAGTAAAAGCATGCACAAGACTAGACATTTTCACAAACACATAACATAGTAAAATGCAAATCATGAACAACTCAAACATGTTGAAATAGAAAATTGAAAATGGTAAAACAAGGAAAATAAACATGAAAACAAGATAATAAAATAAAAAAATGGAGGTAAGTAAACAACAAAATCAAAACAAGCTCTATATTTTTGCTATTTGAAGAAGATATAAAACATCAAAAACATGCTAGACATCACCAACAACATGAAACAAAAAGCAAACACCAACCATAAAAAAAAAGTCCATTCGGCCAATAGAGGAAATGTAAAAAAAATTTGATTTTTCATAGTTTTTCAAGAAAGCATGAAAGAATAACTTGAAAAGAAAACTTAAAAACACTTATTTCAAAATCAAAATCAAAAGAAACTCACCAAAATATCAAATGAAAACAGCAAATCAAGGATGGAAATGCAAAAAAAGTGCAAGAGTATGGTGTTTTTAGCTACCTCTAAAAGCTATATTGCAAGCTTTTCCTCTTCTTACTTTCTTTGCCATTCTAAACTTTCTATTTGCTTTTCAAAAATGGAGAGAAATCAGCCAAGCAAGACTGAAAAAAATGAAAGAGAGACCCCTCCCCTTAGTGATGGCCGGTTGGTATATGGAAGAGTGTAGGAGGTTCTAGAAAATTTTAGCCAAATTTGATCCAATGGTCTTCAATCCAATATGCCTTCTATGTAGAATTCTCACCCTTAGATTGGAATAATCAGCTCCTAAATATGATGTCATAAATAGGATCATAAATATGACATCATCCCTCTCCATCCATTAGTCCATGTGTTGCAAATTCAAAGGTTTGATCACAAAAATAACTACCTTCCTCTTCTCTCTTGGCCCTTAGATGAAAAAATCAGAAAATATCCAATCCTCCATGGGCCTTGGCCGGCTGCCCCTTCACCTTCTCAGCCCACACTTCATTTTTTTTAATTCCAAGAAAAGGCCATTTTCAATTTCTTCGATAAAATGACCTTTTTGACCCCTTAACCTAAATAAATAGCAAACGGACTCTAAATTCAAATTTTATTTTTCAATACTTATGAAATGATAAAAAAAAAATTAAATTCTGGAAGTTTTCAAAAAATTTGGAGCCTATTCGTTATTTTTTTAGATTTTTTCTTCCAAAATTGCCCTTTTGTGCACCCGAACTTTTACCATTTTGTAAACGAGCTCCAAATCTGGATTTTTCTTCACCAATCTCTTTCAAATAATTTAAAAGTGAGATCTACAATTTTTTAGAATTTTTCGAGCTCATTTGCCATTTTTTCGGGATTTATCTGCTTGAATTTTTACATAGTGGGCCCGGGATTTGCCATTTTGCAAACGAACTCTGAATTTAGATTTTATTTCTCCAATCTCTTCCAAATAATTAAAAATGAGATCTAAAAATTTTCAGAATTTTTGGAGCTCATTTGCTATTTTTTCGGGATTTATCTTCTTGAATTTCAATGGGCCTTAGATTTTCCATTTTGCAAACAAGCTCTGAATCCGAATTTTTCTTCGCCAATCTCTTCCAAATGATTTAATAATGAGATCTGCAAATTTTTAGAATTTTTGGAGGAATTTTCCAGTTTTGGCCTTTTGCCTTCGAAGCCCGGTTTTGCTCAAAACAAGTCTGATTTTCAGATTTTCTTTTTCTGGTCCTTTGTCATATAATGAATTGGAGTTGATATGAAAACGACCAATTTTTACAATCAAATTCCCCTCTGATTTGACTTTTCCTTTTTTTTTACTGTCGAGAATTTCCTCATTTTTTCGTTTTTCCTCCAATCGGCTCTTTTCTCAGAATTTCTTCAAACTGAGCCTTGGGCTATCCTTGTTTACTCACTCTTCATCAATTAGGGGCTTTAGTTTTACCGAATCAGGCCATTTCTGCAATTTTCCTAATTTCAACAAAATCCACCAAAAATCCTAATTCTTGGTTTTCTTCCGAATTGACTTTTCCTTCAGTTTTTCTTCCAAGTAGCCACTCCATTACCCGTAGTCAGTGCTTATCTTTCATTTGGAACCTTCAATTTCGACCAATTTGATCGTTTAAGCACTTTCCCCCAAAATTTTTGAACTAGGGTTTTTTTTCTACTGAATCTCCGTAACCCAACTTCCGAACTCCATATCTTTCATTGTAGACCTCGGATTATCAAAATTATTTCACCACTTTTCAATTGAACTTCAAATCTTGATTTTGAAAGTGGGTTGACTTTTTCAGTAGTTGACTTTTTGAGGTTGACTTTTTCAAGTTTGACTTTTTATGTCTGTTTTCTTAAACTAAGTCACGGAGTACCACTTGTAGGATAAGAAAATCCTTTTTGCATTCTGAAACATTACTTTAGGAAGAAAACATACCCGATTTAATGGTCCGGACAAAATTAGGTGTCTACACCTAGTACTGGGAGGAAGAAACAGGAGGAACATCTAGAGCGGTAGTAGAAACCACAGCATCACCAAGTTCATTCTGAGTGGTATCCCTGGTATGTTCCCTCTCCTGACTTTGAACAGTCTCTATGTTCGGTGGAGAAAATAGAGCATCAATTTCAACAGTTTTAGAAGCACAATTCCTTGATCTGGAAGAAGCATCATTAGTTTCTGGCTCATAATGATTTGATGCATCATCATCATCATCACTATCAATATCAGAAACAGTCTGCTCCTCTACCTCTTTTGCTCGAGGATCACTAGCTTCAAAAGTACTTGATGGTGCCCTGCAAGAAACACAAGTAGAAAAGTGATAAAGTGAAGGGTGAAGACTAAGTATGTAAAAAAAAGAAGAAAAAAAAAAGCAAACTTACTTCTTGAGATGCATGAGATGAAGCACGACTCTTTTTTTGTCGATAAAGGATCGGAACATCATCCTCTTCTTCATCATCAACATCTACAACTACAGAAGTCTTCTGTCTTGGTTTGTCGGGCATACGCAAGGATATGTTGCTAGTAGTAATATTTGGGGGCTTAAGTTCAGCTCTAAGATTAGCTAAGGGCCTCACAAAAAACCTTCCACTTATCAAGGCATACACCCCAATAGGCCCACCAGCCAGATGAACACATGGCAACTCTATCAAGTGCTGAGACAGTTACACTCCTAACTGAATCAAGTGCTGGCATGTCGCTTCTTGGCAGCAAGACTTCCTGTAGTAATACACAACTACATGAAGACTGTGGAGCTAACCCGGGAAGATTGGCAGGATTCTTGGGTTTGCTCCACTCTTGGGATGTCCTGGAGATCATGGCTTGGAGGCTCAGATATGGAAACTGTTAAGAAGTCCGCTTCTTAACCTTTCCCTGGAACACAAGTGCTTCCCTTTCTCGCTGAACAGATAGTGCATTATTAAGCGTGCTATCAAGTAATCTTTCTTCACTGCATGTGGCTAAAGCAACTCTCATAATGTAACCTCTTATAACTTCTCTACTACCCATGACTGAGACCACTTTCATACAAAATAACTTTACACTCTCTTAGAAACTTCTCTTGGTAACTTCCTTGGAGAGGCTATAAATAGAGGTCCAAACGTTTCATTTGGGATCTTTTGGCCATTTGACAAACTTTCAGACGTTAAGAATTCTCTGCAACCTTTTCTCTGCAATTTCTACAACAACCATACTCTCCACCACCCTCAGCCACTTACAACCTTCATCACCACCACCTGCCACCGCACTTGTTCTTCAGGGTCTACTCCAACTAATGTTACATACTTACATCTGACAAAGAAAAATGTACTCCTTGCTTCTGGTGCATTAAAAAATTTCTTTATTGCAGGCCCTACTAGTTTCACACTTTCTAGATTTTCTTTTCCATCTGTTGAAACCTGAAAGTAAATCTGGAAATGGGTGAGAAGAGCACATCAGTTTAGGCTATTTTGGGTGGGGGTGGAGGGGAAAAAAAAGACAATGGAAGGATGAAAATTGTACTACCAAATGATGAGTTTTGGAATGCAAAATGGGATTGGGAGGTCTCCTAGCTCTTGTACTCCTGAATATTAACTTCACTATGATGAAAGGCTTAATACTTGAGGCTATTGCTCGTTTAAACGACTTAATAATCGATTATCAAACTTATTACGTGATTAACAAACAAGAAATTGGGAATAAACTTGTTCCTAATGGGGCTGTTAGCCTTGTTCGAGGATTACTAAAGTTGAACATCAACAGGTGGAGCTCTGATTCTCTGGAATGGCAAAACTAGCTAACAAGAGCAATTTTTTTTTTTCTGCAAGTGTTAATCTGCTTATTGTCAAAATGCAAAAGCACTTATAAATATTTAATAACTAGATTTATATTTGATACACTGATAGTGTAAAATCACATGATATTATCTCATTAAAAATATAATTTTTTTAAATTTTTTTAATAAAATAATATCATATAATTCAATAGCATCAAATATAAACTTTTAATTATTAATATATATTAATGTTGATTGAGTTATGGACCAAACAGAAGATAGACTGAAAGGGCCCATCGCTATAAACCAAATTACAAATGTTGAATAATGTGAGCCTGAATATCACAATCATAGTAGACGAGTTTTTCACTTCAGACGAGTTTTTCACTTCATGTTGAATTCCCAAAATCCTCTCTCTAAATTTTTAGAGTGCTTTGAGATAAAAAAAATTAATTTTGAAAATTTTAAATGAATGATATTTTAAAATAGGATAAATATTTTAAAAAAAAATTTAGACTATTAAAATTTTATGAGATAAAAAATAATTACAAAAGAAAAATAATAATATTAAAAATAAAAAATTCATATATGTATAAAAAGTATGCAATATGGATATTATTATATTTGTAAACATATATAGATATTATTAATACTATAAAAAATTTAAAAATATATATAAAATTAAATAAAATGGTATTTTGTATTTTATAGTCGATCATGTAGGTAAATTGAGAGTAGATTTGGAAATTTTTTAAAAAATAACACTTATTTAGTTGAAATTTTAAGAGGATTCTCTTGAAATTCTTCATAAATTTTGAAATCCTCCCTTACTTTTATTAAAACAAATGAATTCATTTTTAAACTTTTAAAACATTTATTTGAAATAAAATTATTCCTCCAAATACTTCATCCAAACATACCTTTAAACGAAAAAAACCCTCCTTTCAGTTAACAAGTTTTAGAACCGCGACATCATATCAGGTGACTTTGGTATGACAAAATTGCCCCTTTCTCTTTCATGGACATTTTTTTTTCACATCTCACTTTCTTTTACTTTCTCACCAACCAAACACTAATTAAACTTAAATACAAAAAAAAAAAAAAAAAAAACATTAATTGAAGTTAACCATATACAACTAAAACATTAATTCAAGTTATCCATATGCAAACTTTCATCAACTTTTTTCTCTTTCTCTTATTTCATTCATTGTTAAAGATTATCGAAAGTTATAAATTAATTATTCAAAATCTCAAAAAAAAAAAAAATCACCAGCAATGAATAAAGGATAAAAAACACTCAATCCCCCAAAGTGAAGGGTCTGCTGATGTTTTACCATGGGTATTTAACAGTGTTTTGTAACTTAAAGACATTTAAAAAAAAAAAAAAAATAACACAACAATCAAAACTTATTTTTATAATAAAAATATATAAATAATACCCGATACAAAAGGTCTAATATTAATTGTTAAGGTGAATATTTGGGTTTAAGATTTAGGTTTGTATTTGGAGTAAAAAAATAAAAAGAAAACCTAATATACGACTATGGATAGTTTTCTTCTGGCAAACAAGAAAAAACTGGAAAAATGGAGGAAACCTTGGGGATGAAAGGAATGGCTGAAATTTGATAATTTAGTCATAAAAAAGTGAAGGTTTGAGGTAAGATGAGTTTCCTAATCTTTTTAATTTTGGTGTTTGTGATAAGAACTCATGCATTAGTTTAGGGTTTTTTAACTTTTTAAAATCTTGATGATATTTTGGTGACTTTCCGATGGCATATTAGGAACCAATAAAAAGCTCTTATCAATATTTTTTTAATGGTATGTGTGACACTTCATTTGATTGAGTAATTTAGGAAAAAAAATTTGTTGTGCGTTGAAATTTTTTGTGATGATTCTTGATTGATTTGGATAATTTTATTGGACATTATTTTACTCATTCATTTAAGAGTGAAGTATGATTATTGAGTTCATTTAAGGGTTAATAAAGAAGAATTCATATTTTTATTGATTAAAGAGAGAAAGTTGTTTTGCAATAACAAGGTTTTTGTAATAGAGACATTTGATTTCTTTTTTTTTTGTACTGATTTATAAAGTTTCACTATTCGAGTCATATATGTTTAAAAAGTTGTTTGAAAAAAAATTACGAGTTAAGCCTTATATGGTTAAAAATCTTATCAAGTCTAGTTTTTAATGAACCAAATGAATTGAAGTTTAAATTTTTTAAGTGTGGATATTTTATTAGTAAAGACTATATAGGCTGCCTTGCAATAGTGTAAAGGGCAATTTTGAGATTTTATTGTATTTTATATAAGGTGATACGAGTTGATCTTTATATTGATGAAAATCCCATTAAGTATAGTCTCTAAATTTTCAAACGGAACATGATTTCGAATTCTGTAACTCAAGATATGATAAAATTAGTAAGTACTGTGCAAGTTGGCCGATTTGTTATTTAGAAAATTTTGTTCTACTTTGGATGGTTGTATGGTATAAATAGGCTCTAAAGAAGCATGATTACCACTGATTTTATGTTTTAATCTCAAAATCTCAAATTTTAATATTTTAATATTTTTAGGTTTTTAAAAAAAATAATTGTCTTACTATTGAAGAATATTTTCGATCAATTTTGTCTTCGTAAAAGAGGTTGCCACACACCCTAACATTATTCAACCCCTAACAGTAATACAATTGTTTGGTTGGAAGAATGACCATTCAATGGAATGGCCATTCCTCCCTATTATGAGTATTAGTATATGCCTTAGAGCCAATCAGATTGGACAAGGGATATACAGTTAATAATGCAAACCCATCACTATTCCTTTGTGATACAAGGTTTTCCTTCATGTTAGTATGATGATAAAGAGTTATTAAGTACTAATCGTATGAAGCCCATGGAACATAACGGCCTTACAAAGGAATTATAAAGAGTTATAATTGTGAGATCCTTATGCATCAAATCTTGTTCCTAAAATTGTTCCTACTCATCATATTGCCAAGATGGGGCATTGGCAATACTCAAAGATTAGTAAATGTTAAGCCTTCTTACTTATGAAGTAAGCAATTGATCTCATGCGTTGAAGTATGAGGGATACTTGGGATAACATGTAGGTGCTTGTCTATTGAACAAGTTCACTGAACATGGCCTGCTATGAGAACTCCACTTGGTATTGTCACTCAAGTGTCTATGGAAATGTTCTCATGTGCCAGTCGTGTAAATTAGTCCTCGGACTTGTGATACCAGGTCATCTTGTATGGGGAGTGTCATACTTTGATTCCATCACGAACTGGTCCCAAATAAAGGGATGCTTATTGTAGGGTGGTTTTGGAAATGACATGAACCATACGAAGATGGATGAGTGATCCAGAGAGGATTCACCATTCCAAGTGACATCGGAGACATATCTCATCTATTCTTGGCTTCGGTTAACTTGTTAAAGTCTTCAGCCGAAGCATGATGGATTTAGGAGAAATTGTTTCTCTAAATTCATAAAGTTAACCATAAGCTGCAAGAACTAATATGGATTGAACATGAGTAGACACTGCACCATGCTCATGGGCTTTCCAGGATATTAGGTGAAAGGATCGGATTACACTGATAGGCTGGTTACTGAAAGGTTTCAATGAAGTCACATTGACTTCTCAACATTTGTGTGGTCATGATGGGTTTCTAGATCCCGCTCTCAATCTATGGGTATAAATTAATGAGATTAATTTATATGCATTGCCAACATGTTGGGAACCTAATGGGTCACACACAATAGGACAGAATTGTTAGATTAAACTTGGGATTTGATTAAGTAAGACTTAATTGAATAAAAGGTTAATATGGAGGAACTAATTGAATAAGATCCAATTAAGGCAAGTTAAAGACATAATTTAGATTTTTGAAATCCAAATATATAGATGTCTTAACAAGATAATATGGATAAGCTTGTCTTAAGTTGACAATGTCTAATTATATAATGTCTTAAGATAAGTTGTCCAGGCCGATAAACTTGAGTTATGCAAAGTGAGAAAAAGTTTCTCATATTCGAAGAGTTTAATTACAAATTAAATTCTACTGACTCAGATTTAACTAAAATAAACTTGGACACTACAAGAGGTGTATCGACTAAGCATACTAAATGTTATTTGTTGACTAATACTTGGTGACTTTAAAAAGGAATAGTTTCTTTTTAAGTAAAAGTTATAGATTTAATTTTACTCCCTTGGGAGTAGCCGGCCAAAAGAATTGGAATGCTAAAAGGAAATAGTTCTTTATTGTTAAGTGGTTTTTTATATTAAACAAAAGCTAGCATTCTTATTTTTTGGTGATTTGGTGATATAGAATAAAAGGGAACAACCACCGCTTTTAAATAGGTTTTAGTGGCTTGTGTTTTATTATATATATATAGAGAGGAGGAATCCATTTACACTAGTGTAAAATTAAATTAGTTTTACACACTTTTTATATGATTTATATTTGTTTAATCCGACCGTCGTATTTCATGTTCTATTCACGTAGATCATGCACATCGAGTTTCGAGTTAATTAAAAATGTCTAACTATTTGTTCGATATAAAAAATTTCAACTGTTGAATATATATTAAAAAAGACAGTATTCTCGATCGATATGATAGAGATATCGGATCGATTCGAAACTTTACGTGCACGAAGAGTACAATTATATTGTTAAATCCAACGGTCGGTTTGTTAAAATATAAATCGTATAAAAAGTTACGAAAGTGTGTAAAACTAATTTAGTTTTACACTAGTGTAAATGGATTCCTCCTCATATATATATATATAAGTGATTAGGCCATATGAATTAGTAGAAGAAAAATAGGAGCCGCCGCTTTTTCTTTAAGGGTTTAAGGTTTGTAGACACCTAAATTTGTCCGGACTCCTAAACAAGTTAAAATCTTCCTTCAACTTCCCAGAATACGAAGAATCTCCCCCCATTCCATAGATGGGTCTCCAAGACTTTGATTCGAAAGTCAACACGAAAAGTCAACCCAAAAAAGTCAACTTTAAAAAAGTCAATCTTAAAAAGTCAACCATTGCAAAAGTCAACTCTCAAAGAAAATCAAGATTCGAAGGTGAATTGATCAATGATGAAGGAATTTTGATAATTGAAGATCTACAATTGAAGATAGAGAGGTGGAAAGAAAATTACAAAATTCAATGTAGGAGAAAAGCATGAAATTTCCAAATTTGGGAAAAAGTACATAAACGATCAAATTCAATGAAATTGAAACCCCAAATTGAAGGATGATCAATAAAAAAGGATATCTCAAGGTCCAATTCCACTAAGAGAAATCAATCGAAAAAAGAAGTGGACAAAATTGAAAATTGCCATATTTGGGGAAAATGGGAAATTTTGCAAATTTGGGGAAAAGTAATTAAACGATCAAATTGGACAAAATTGGAGTTTTGGAATGGGATAAGATTAATAAATAAGGATATTGGAAGGTCCAATTTTGAAGCAGAGTTGAAGGAGGAATCAGTTTGAAGAGAAAAAGAAAAATAAAGATATAATGAATAAATGAAAAATTCACAAATTTGGGGAAAACTACAGAGATGGTCCGATTCGGTGAAATTGAAGTCTCTAGTTGATGAATAATAAATAAAGATACCCAAGTCCCAATTGGAAGTGGATCCAAAGGAAGAGCCGATTGGAGGAGAAGTTGGAAAATCGAGAAAATTCTCAATTTTGAGGAAAAAGGAAAAAAACTAAATCGAAGAGAAATTCGGATGTAAAAATTGGGAAAATTGGACCAACTCCAATTCAATATATGACAAAGGCAATGGGAAAAGAAAATCTGAAAAATTGGCCCATTTCTAGTAAAACTAAGGTTTTAGGGACTAAAGGGCAATTTTGGAAAAAAGAGAAAAATAGAACCCGAGCTCGAAAAATTGTGAAACTTTCCAGAATTAAGTTTTAGGATGGAAAGAAGGAAATTAGAAGAAAAAACCCAAAATTGGGGCCGAAACACAAATATGTTAAATTCGAGGGACTAATCCGCAATTTAAAAAAAAATCAGGAAAAATAGAAAATGAGCTCGAAAAATTATGAAAACTTCCAAAACTGAGTTTTATATTGGATGGGATGGATTGGAGAAGAAAAATCAAAAAACAGGGCTGAAATGAAAATAGGCAAAGTTTGGGAGAACTAATCCGCAATTTTAGATAAATATCTAGGAAAAATACAAAACGAGCTCGAAAAATTATGAAAACCTCAAGAACTGAGTTTTATATTGGATGGGATGAATTGAAAACGAAAAATCCAGATTAAGTTTGGGGGCCAAAATGCAATTTTATCGAAAAATCAAAAAGGACCAATTTGCAAATAAAAAAAGAGGAATGGCTTGGAATTTTCCACGCCATTTTCAGCTAGCATGAAGAGCAGGAAAGGAGAGTTTGATCAACTTGATCCAATGGCCAAGATTAAGTAGAAAGATAATATTTTTAAGAGAGGACAAGATTCTCCACTACGTGCCTATGTGGCATTTTTGGCCAATAGAAGGCCTTTTAATTGCAAAGCCATGTGAAGGCCATGTGAAGAGCATGTGAAGGCTATATGATGATGACAAGTGGAATAAAAATGCCAACTAGAAGATATTTTGGTAGTAAGCTTCATTGTAGACACCTAATTTTGTCCGGACCCCTAAATCAGGTATATTTTCTTCCTAAATTGATGTTTCAGAATGCTAAAAGGCTATTCTCATCCTACAGGTAGTCCTCCGAGGCTTAGTCTAGAAAGCAGACAAAAAAAGTCAAACTCAAAAAAAGTCAACCCAAAAAAAGTCAACCCCAAAAAGTCAACTCTAAAAAAGGCAACTACTAAAAAAGTCAATCCAATTTCAAAATCAAGATTTGAGGTTCAATTGAAAAATGGTGAAAGAATTTTGATAATCCGAGGTCTATATTGAAAGATATGGAGTTCGAAAGTTGGGTTACGAGATTCAGTAGAAAGGAAACCCTAATTCGGGAAATTTGGGGAAAATGCTTAAACGATCAAATTGGTCGGAATTGAAGGTCTCAAATGAAGGATAAGCACTGACTGCGGGTAATGGAGAAGCTACTTGGAAGAAAAACTAATAGAAAAGTCAATTCAGAAAAAAACCGAGAATTAGGGTTTTTTGGTGGATTTCGGTGAAATTTGGAAGAATTACAGAAATGGCCCGATTCGAAAGATCTAAAGCCCTTAATTAATGAGAAATGATTAAACAAGGATAGCCCAAGGCTCAGTTTGAAGAAAATCTGAAAATCGGACTTGTTTTGAGCAAAACCGGGTTTTAGAGATAAAAGGGCAAAATTGGAAAATATGGGAAAAATAGCAAATAAACTCCAAAAATTCTGAAAATTTGCAAATCTCATTCTTAAATCATTCAGAAAAAAACCGAGAATTAGGGTTTTTTGGTGGATTTGGGTGAAATTTGGAAGAATTACAGAAATGGCCCGATTCGAAAGATCTAAAGCCCTTAATTAATGAGAAATGATTAAACAAGGATAGCCCAAGGCTCAGTTTGAAGAAAATCTGAAAATCAGACTTGTTTTGAGCAAAACCGGGTTTTAGAGATAAAAGGGCAAAATTGGAAAATATGGGAAAAATAGCAAATGAACTCCAAAAATTCTGAAAATTTGCAAATCTCATTCTTAAATCATTTTGAAGAGATTGACGAAAGAAAATCTTGATTCGGAGTTCGTTTCCAAAATGGCCAAATACCGGGTCTCCTATGTAGTAATTTAACAAGATAAATCCCGAAAAAATAGCAAATGAACTCCAAAAATTCTGAAAATTTGCAAATCTCATTTTTAAATTATTTTGAAGATATTGATGAAAGAAAATCTTGATTCGGAGTTCGTTTGCAAAATGGCCAAATCCCAGGTCCCCTATGTAGTAATTCAAGTAGATAAATCTTGAAAAAATAGTTATGAGCTCCAAAAATTATGAAAACTTCCAGATCACATTTTTAAATTATTTGGAAGAGATTGGTGCAGAAAAATATATATTCGGAGCTCGTTAAAAAAATGGTAAAGTTCGGGTGCATAAAAGTGGTAATTTCGAAAATAAATCCGAAATAAAAAGCAAATGAACTCGGAAATTTTGAAAACTTCCAGAATTCAATTTTTTATTATTTTGTAAGTATTGAAAAAAGAAAATCTTAATTTGGAGTCCGTTTGCTATTTATTTAGGTTCGGGGGGCAAAAAGGTTATTTCACCAAAGAAACCAAAAAGGGCAAATTTGTAATTGAGGAAAATATGAAAGAAGAAGCAATTGCTGGGATTTTTCTTCCCTTGGTCAGCCAACATAGAGGAGAAGAAGGAAGCTTGAACAATTTAATTCCCTAGTCACTATCAAGCCACATGCTACCACTAACACCTTGCAAATGGTCCCCCCTTCATCCAATGGCTTAGGTGCCTTGTAGGAAAGTTGAATGCACCATCCAATGGCCAAATTTAAATGTCAATATGAAATTTTTATTTGTCATAAAATAACCCTCATCTAATGGCCAAGAATGGAAGAAAAAACATGAGCACAATTCATCCAAGGGTGAGCATCCATTCGGTTGAGCAAGGGAGTGCATGGGATTATCTCTTTTCATCCAATGGCTTAGGCCATCTACAAGGGCTGAGTACACATGTTGACGGCTGGATTTAATCTAGAAGACGTCATTTTTATGTTGTCCTCATCCAATGACCAAGAATGGAAGAACGCAACTCATCCAAGGGTAGGTACTCAAGAGGGGCAAGCAAGGGAGTGCATGGGATTGGTCCTCTTTTGCATCTAAGGGCTAAGGTTACTACAAGGGCTGAGTACACATCTTAAGGGATGCTATCAATTGGCAAGATGAAATTTTTATGTTGTCATCAAAATATCTTAATCTAAAGGCCATGATTGGAAGAGAAAAAGTGCAATTCCCATCCAAGGGTTAGGGGGCCATTCGGCCAAGGCTAAAGGGAGGAGAATGATTTCATTTTTTCGAAGGTTTACAGTAGCTAATTTGGCAAAAAAAAAGTTTTGAAAGAAAGAGAAAAAAAGGTTTTCAATAGAGAGCTTGAAGGTAGTCATCTCTACCAAGCTCTAGCCTAGCTTTCTTCTTGATTTCCATGGTGTTTTCTTGATTTTCTATCTTGTTTTCTTACTATATTTTTCATAGAAATAAAGTTTTTTAATGTTTACTTATGTTTTAATCTCTTCTTCTTCATTAAAATGGTGGAAAACAATTTTTTCTTATGGTTTCATGCTATGGCCGAATGTGTCTTATTTACTTGTCTTGGTTTTCTTTTTTTTTTTCTTCCTTGCATGTTGTTGTGAAAAATGATTTTTTGAAGGTTTTTTAGAGTATTCTAAGGTTCTGATTTTTTACAAAAGATGAAGCAAAAAGGTTGAAATGGCTACATGATCTTGGCTAGACCAAGTGACCATGGTTAGGAGAGAGGCTATGCCCATTTTTACCTACCATGAAGCTCACCTTATTTTCTGTTTTGCATGGTTTATTTTTTGTTTTATTGAAATGGAAAGGCTTCATTATCTTGGCAAGACCAAGTGATTATGGTTAGGTGAGAGGCTATGCCCATTTGATACCAACCATGGAGCTTAACTTTCCTTGTTTTACTTACTAGTTTTGCTTGTTATTTATTTTGCATGTCTATGTTAAATCTTTTATATATATGTTCTTTACATTATTTTCTATGCTATATTTACTTATATATTTCATTTCCATGCTTGATATTGTATCCTTGCATATTCGGCCATGGTTGTTCATATGCTCATGTCATGCATTTTTTTCATGTATCATGTCTTACATGTTTGCATTTTCATCATTTTTTTCATGACCATTCGGCACTTCACTTTTTGTATGCCTTGCATGTGAATTTTCATTTTGTTTCTTAACTTGTTTGAATCTCCATGTCATGAACTTGTACATTTTGATTTTAGTATGCCATGTGCTCATGAAAATGCTATGATAAAATGCCATCATTTTTTTTTATGACCATTCCGCACTTCACATTTTGTATGCCTTGCATGTGCATGTGCATTTTCCTTTTGTTTCTTAACTTGTTTGTATTTCCATGCCATGAGCTTGTGCATTTTGATTTTAGTATGTTATATGCTTATGAAAATGTCATGACATTATGCATCTTAATATGATTTGTCATGTACTTATGTCATTTACTAAATAGGATTGCATTAGAGTCTCATGTGATCATTTGGCCTCTTCATGCATCCCTTTCCTTGTCATGCATTTGCATTTTGTTTAGGTAACATGCTTTGCATTATCATATCTTGAAATTGTGTATTAGTTGCTGTTTGTTCCAGCATTGACATTAGTTTCATGAGTCATTGTATGTTCATAGTATTGCTATGCATGCTCATTACATTTTAGGTCTAGGCCATATTGGTATTGCCATGCATATTGAGTCTTAAATCAAATTGGTATTGTCATGCATTACTATGCTATTTAGGTCTTAGGTCACATTAGCATTTTCATGCATATTCATAAAATATTAGGTCCAAGTCATATTTGCATTATCACGCATTGCATGCATATTGAATTAGGATAGCATTTATTGCCATGCAAATTCATGCTAGGCATTTAGATTGTCTTGAATTATCATGCATTTCCTTTACCATTTAGACCTTTAAACCATGCATTTCATACATTTCATTTGCTGTATGATCATGCATTCCATGTCATTGCCACTTGATTTTTGACTTAGGCTAATTAATGGCTGAAAGTCATGCTCCCTTGAGCATACTTGTGGAAAATTAAGGAATTGTCAAGTTGATTGTTCTACCTTTGTGATTTTTTTTACTTAGCCAATTTTTTTCCAAGGTTTTTAAATGTTTAGCTACTATCCTTAGGTCTTTAGGATGATCTCCAACAATTTTTACTTTGATTTTTGAATGAATTTATCAAAGGCAAAAAATGTGTTTTGACAAAGCAGTTTTTTTCACCTAGTACTCAAACTTATTTGATTTTTTTGGGCTGTCATCTTTATTCAAAAAATTAATCCAATTTTTTATCATGTATATTTACATGTTCTGAGTCTCCAGTATTTGTTTTATATTTTTTTGAAATTTTTAAAATAGGCTAAAAGTCGTGTGGAAAAACCGGATAGTAGAGGCAGATTTGAAATCAAAAGAGGAATAATGGTTGAATTTGGCTAAGGCATTTATAGGTGGTTGGTTAGAAGATTTAGCTACTGTCTTAGGGTAGTTTCTAAGCCTTTTTAAACTTTAAAAATGATTTTATAAATCTTGGGTTAAGGGTTGTTAAGTCCGGGATTTTAAACTTAGGAAATTAGAGCCATTTTAAAAGGGTTTGGTAAGGGTTTTAATTTTTATTCAAATTTTCCTCAAAATTGTTTTTAAACAATCACAAAGTTTTATTTTTTTAGAAAATCTAATTTGACATATTTTCCTAAGGTAGCCGGATATCTTTTCAGATATACAGATTTCTTTATTTAGAGGAAAAAATACATTTTCATGCATTGCATTTTCCATGTTCATGCATTTTATTTAAATGTGTGATTTTTGCTATGATATTTTTCATGATATTATTATTATTTTACTTCACATTTTATGATCTTATATTTGTTTGCCATATGATTTTGAATGTTTCATGATATCCTATGCTTTTTATTTAGTTATTTTTGTCATATTGTTTAGCATATACTATGTTCAGGCATTATTATTTTTATTTTCATTTTCATGCATATTATATGTTAGCTTTATTTTAATTTCATGTCATTTCTTGTCATTTAGATCATATTCCATGTCATTTAAGTTATTTTATTTATAACATGCCATGCCATTTAAAATATGCAATATTATTTAAAATTGCCATGTCATTTAAATCATTTTATCTCATTTAGAATATACCATGATACTTAGGATTTTTCATTTTTACCTAGAATATACTATGTTATTTAAATTATGTCATATCATTTAGGATGCATTACATTATCTAGACTTTGCCATGTCATTTTATTTATGTCATACATGTTCATGTTCATATTTTTAAATATTTTGAAAAAGATAATGATTTTCAATAAAAAAATAAAGATATTCCTGAGTTAAAATAATTCATGAGTTCTCTACCGGGCTTGCTGGAGGGAATATCATTAATTATCATTAATAAAGGAATATCTTTCTTTCAAAAAAAGGAGAATGATTCAGAAAGTTTTCCAAATGAATAAAAATTCTATATTTTGCCGATTTTGTCGGGGAATGTAGGAAAATTTTGAATTAATAAATTTCGGATCATTTTCAAATAAAAATGGAATTATTTTTCTTAAAATTGGGAATTAACTTGAAATACTAAATTAAAAACCAACTTTTTTACCAAGACTTTGAGATAACACACGATTAATAAGGTATCGATTTATATGGGCGTTGTAGGGGTGCTAATCCTTCCCTGCACGTAACTGCCTCCCGAACTCGCTTCTTTGATATCTCTGGTTTATAACGCAGACTTGAAATTGGTTTTAAAGAATGTTTTAATTAATTTTAAAATGTTTTATAAAACCGATTTTAATATGCCGATCACACCTAGCTAAAAAATATTGGTGGCGACTCCATGTCTTTTTACGAGGCCATTTTCATACCCTCGATCGTTTATTTTATTTCAATTTCGAGAGGATTAAGTCGTCTTTTCCTTTGCTTCTGTTTTCCTCCTCACTCGAACGGGTCCCCGCGACCGGGATCACGTATCGTCACCTTCATTTTTCTAGAGGAATTAATTCGACTTTTCCTCGTTTTTTTAATGTCATGCCTAACGAATAATAAATCTTGCGATGAGACTTGTCGTCGTTATTTTTTTAGGTTGCGACAGCTTGGCGACTCCGCTGGGGATATTTTTAGAGAGTCAGGCCTAGAATTAGTCGTGTTTTATCTAAGTCTCAGTTTTGTTGGTTTAATTGGTATTTAATTTTAATTCCCATATTTTTAAAATAATAAAGAGAATTTTGAAAATAATAAAATGCTTTAAATATGTCCATCTTCATATGCATGCATATTATTATTTGTTCTCTGGTTATTTTGTTGCGTATATTTATATGTTTGCTTGACTGATGCTTTATATTGTTTGATTTTTGTGGGGTATTTAGAATAAGGGGTGTAGAATAAGTGGTGACAGGTTTGTTTTGTTCCTCCGCACACACTATATTTGCATTTGCATAACATGAACTCTCTACCCGGGTTTCGTCCTTTTAAGTGGGAGTAACGTAACTACGCCTTCGTGATGGTCCTCCTTATGGGCTAGTGAAACACTTTCAGAGTATAAAGTACCTAGTGCCTTCGTGATAATCCTCCGTACGGGCATAGGAAAATATACTCTAACAAATTGAACCTGCTTTTATCGGGGTGCCTTACTAGCCTTCACAGGCGACAGTGAGGAACAATTCGAAGCCTTAGAACCGGTTCACCTTCATATAGGGAACCTAGGTGAAGCCATGCCAGATTTCTGTTAGATACCCGAAGTTTAAGAACACATGGAGGAACATTTCCAACCTTTTACCATCTTTCTATATGTTAGATTTTACAAATTGGGTGATGATGAACGAACATCATGTCGCTCGTAATAAATTTATTATTTTGTCCCAAAAGCGTCATAATGCCGACACTCTGTTTAAATATTCGGGACATTTTTTAAAGCATGTTGTTATTTATGTTATATTTGTGAATTCATTTCTTTACTAATCTATTTCTTTCTGTTTTCTTTTCTTTGACATGCATCATAGACAGCATCATACACTTGGAGTGTATTGGCCTCGGTGATAGTCATCAACCCAAAGGACTTTCATGGAGTGTCAGGTTATTTCAGTGATAGAAGATCATGCAGTAGTCAGGGCACGGTCGAAAAAAGATCAGAGGGAGGATGGTGATTGCCTGAAGAAAGACTATGTGTCAGTATTGTCGGAAAGGGTCAAAGTGGATTCTAGACAGAATAATCTTCGAGGGTTAGCCGACATTTGGAATCAGTGGAATGTATCAGAGAAAAAAGCCTTCACTCAAAAATATGGAGATATAGCACTCTTAATTTCGATTCGGGTCAATAGTGGGTTGATTCAGGCTATGGTACAGTTTTGGAATCCTGCTTATAGATGTTTCACTTTTAATAAGGAGGATATGACCCCACTGATCGAAGAATATTCAGCATTGTTACGTATTGAATGTCCTAATCCTGATCGGGTATATTTGAAGGAAGTGAAACCTTCAGGTTTTAAGAAGAAAGTGGCTAGGATCACAGGAATGGATACAACATGGGTTAAGAGTCATGTGGACACAAAACAGAAAAATGGATGCATTCCGTGGGAAACTCTCTGACAGTTGATATTGGGTTGTTCCGACAAAGAAAAAGCCAGGGACATCTTCGCTCTAGCCATCTACGGATTAATCATATTCCCGAAGATATTGGGTCATGTGGATATAACCGTGTTTGATTTCTTTGAAAAGTTGGAACAGAAGATCAACCCATCTCCGACCATCATAGCTGAAACTATCCGATCTTTGAATTTTTGTAAAGGGCAGGACAAGGGAGAATCAAGGGGTGTGTACAACTCCTTTATATTTGGATTCAAAGTCACTTTTGGAAGATAGAAAAGGTTTCCTTCAAACCGTACATGAAGTCTTTAGTTTCGATTAGGGAATTCCTTCAAAATGACTGGCCTAAAAACGGGGATGAAGAGAAATGGGTCAACATGTTCCGGAATCTAAAAGGGGAGATGGTAACTTGGAGAGCTCTATGGATGGTTCCTATGTCGATTATGTATAAATCTGGGGACAACTCGGGAGTTCCACTACTCGGAATTTGGGGGTCTGTGAGTTATGCGCCTTTGTTGGTGCAAAGACAGGTTGAGTCTTGGCAATTCACACCCGTGACTCATAATCTAGGATCATCAGAGTTCACTTATGGGGAAGACGGATATTCTGGAAAGGTGCGGGCAGTGATTGAAGCATGGAAGAAAACTCACTGGATAAAAGTGGCCAGATATGCCGACATCGTCACACCTGATTACCTAGTATGGAGGGAATTAAGGGTTAATGATAGGCTACTGACATCAGATGGGGAAGAGGTCCAGTTCATGAATCCACCACCGAGGGAAGTGCCATCAGAATTAGAAATCTCAAGGAGAAACTTGAAAAAGAAAAGGCCCAGATGAGCAAGGAGATTGCCTGACTATAAGAAGAGCTTGAGGACACGAAAAATAGGGAATCAGCTCGAGAAAGAGAAAAGGAAAAGATTAAGAGAGAAAGGGACACTGCTAAGGGCGATATTCGAGAATTACATTTGGAGAACAAGAGGTACCGCTTTGAGCTCATATTTGAGGGGACTCTCAAGACTTCAGGGGAGTGGGAACATGAAGTCAAAAAACCTCAAGAAGGAGAATAACTACTGGAAAGAGAGAGCGAAACATGAGGAAGCCCGAGCCAATCAACTAGAGAAGCAAGTTAAATAAAGCTTACACGGTGATGCTTCTACTGACACGTCAGGGGGCCGTGAACATGTAGGGGTCAGATTGAAGAGCAGGGCAATCAAAAGGAGACTGTGAAAGAAAGTCCAAGATTCGAGGAAGTCACTATAGGATTAATTTTGTAATCGCACTTTGAAAGGAAAATTACGGACTTATCTTAGGCAGTGATCCTTTTATTTTATCTGTGATGTATTTAGTTTCAGGAAATCAATGAAAGGCCGTACGGTTGAAATTATCCCAGGGCCAATACATTCAAATGCATTCATATTTTATATGTTTTGTTTGTTCATTTGTACATTTACTCATATTTATAATCATTGATTTTTGAAATTCGTTTATGTTCACACACTTAACCACTTATTTATTCCTTTTACTTGTTCATTCATTCATTCATATTCATACACTTAAACACTTATTTGTTCATTTCACTTTTTCATTCATTTATTTTTTCGTATTCATATATGTAGTCATGTAATTATTCATTTTATTTGATTCATTCATTCACATTTAGTCATTCATTCATTCATTCATTTTTTATAAAACATAAAAAAAAGATGTGTCAATAATTTCTAATTCATGGTTTTCAAAAACTAAAGGTACAATTGGTCACACTCAAAAAGAAACGGATTTCTGACACCCTTACAATACTCGATCTCAAGCCAGAGCTATGGAAAACGATCAGCTTGCTAGAATTGAAAGAATGGAAAGAACTCAGAGAGAACTGCAGGAACTCTCAGCTAAATCTCAGGAGGAGTCTCGATAAGAGATGACTAAACTCATGGAAATGATGAGTGCCATGATGAAACAAAAAAGGCCGAGAGAGAATTTGGCCACCAAGAAAAGGGTGGTAGTTGAAGAGGATCAGCCTGAAAACATACAGCAAAAGGGCCAAGAGGTGCCAATTGGGGTAGCCTCCTATTTTTATATCCAGCCAGCTGCAGAGACACATAACTATGTTCCCAGAAAGGGTAATGTGGGAGCTGACATAAAATGATGTTAACGTTCCCGACTTTGAGGAACTAGCTGAAAAGGAAAAAGCGAAGATGACTGAGCTGAAGAGGGTCGAAATGGCAGAATCATAGAAAAAATATCAACTGCTGGAGGAGAGATTGAGGGCCGTTGAAGGGGCGGAGTTATTTGGCAGTCTGGATGCCAAAAAGATGAGCTTAGTACACAATCTAGTAATTCCCCCAAAGTTCAAAGTACTAGAGTTTGAAAATTATAATGGGACTACCAATCCATCAGCACATATGACCATGTACTGCAGAAGGATGACGGGGCATGATGATAATGAGAAACTGCTTATCCATTGTTTCCAAGATAGCTTGACAGGGTCTGCAACCCATGGTACAACCAACTGAGTCGTACCAAGATTCATTCATGGACAGATTTAGCCAGGGCTTTTATGGAATATTATAAGCATGTGTCTGACATGGTACCTGATAGGCTGTCGCTACAGAACATGGAAAAGAGGACCAATGAGAGTTTCAAAGAATACTTGCAAAGGTGGAAGGATCTGGCTACATAAGTGCAACCCCCTTTAACTAGCAAAGAAACCACAGTGCTTTTCATGAACACTTTGAAAGCACCATATTATGATAAATTGGTGGGGAGTGCCACCAAGGACTTTGCAGACATGGTGATATCCGGTGAAATATAGAGTCGGCCATTAAGAATGGGAAAATGGAAGGGGGTGAGCCTTCTATTCCGAAAAAAGGTATTCCCTGCCAGGAAGAAAGAAGAGACCTATGCGGTTAGTATCAACCAATACCCATATGCACCTCCCTCACCACATACACCACCAAGGCCCTATACTCTTACCACATCTTATGCACCTCATACACCCTACACACCTTACCTGGGGTATAATCCTTATTACCCCAATGTGAACCACCTTACCCAAAATCCCTTCCCTTATACCAATATACCACAACAGCCGTTTCCGACTGGCATATCTCCACAGATAAACCTTCCCTGAAACACTGTCCCAAACACTCAGGGAGCCGGGCGCAATGACCAACGTTCACCAAGGAACGATCAAAAACCACAATTTGATTTGATTCCTACCACCTATGGTGAGCTATATCCCAAACTGTTGCAGGGTCAACTTGTTGCACCCGTGTACCTCAAACCTCTGACACCGCCATATCCAAGGTGGTACAATGCAAACACTAACTGCGCATACCACGCAGAAATTCAAGGACCTTCGGCTGAAGCTTGCCTAGCCTTTAAAAAGAAAGTCCAAAGCCTGATCAATGCTGGAGTTGTGAAGTTTGGGGCAAAGAATGGGCCAAAATTAGCGGGGAACCCATTGCCAGATCATGCGGGGAATCAGGTAAATACAGTATAGACAGGGGAAGCCAGAAGGGTAAAAAGGGATGCCATGGAAGTGAAGACTCTAATGTTGACAGTATGGGTCAAAATGGTTAAGGCAGGAATGGTGAGGGATGCATAAAGTTTAGAAATGGTCGCAAAGAGGGTGCAAAATTGGTGCCCATTCCATAAGTGTGGAGGTCATATCATACAGGACTGCGGGGACTTTCTGGCTAAAGTCAAAAAGATTATGGATGATGGGGAGGCCCAGTTTTATGAGGAGATAGAGGAAGAAATAGAGGTTATTGAGAATGCAGCTGGCTACAGAATAGGAAGACCCTTGATCATCTATTATGATGAACCAGAGGAGAAAGTTATGCCAGTCGTTGAGGAAAGTGAGCCTAAGTTAATCATTGATTTGCCTGTTTTCTTTTTGTACAAGGAAAACAAAGCTGCACCATGGAAATACGACTGCAGCATGGTTATGCCTGGGTCTTCGAGTCAGTAGGTTATCACAAGTATAGGGCACTTAACACGAAGTGGAAGGTGTTATGCTCCTGAGGCTGTTCAACAGGGGTTAACAGGAAAAGATAGAGGAACGGACAAAGGGAAGAAACAACCAATCCATATTGAGATGGATTTGTCAAAAGAAGAAGAAAAGTGGTCAGCCCTGGTAAACGGAATAAAAGAGCCGGTGAGTGAGAAGGAAGCCTGCGAGTTCTTAAAATTCATAAAGCACAACGAGTATAGCGTGGTTGAGCAACTGCAACATCAACCAGCTAGAATTTCAATCTTATCTTTGCTTTTGAATTCCGAGCCACACAGAAATGCCTTGTTGAGAGTGTTGAATCAGGCATACATGGCCAATAACATATTGGTAGAAAAATTAGACAGGCTGGTGGGAAACATCGTGACAGACGACCATATTTATTTCAGTTATGAGGAAATACCATCCAATGGTATTGGGTCAACAAAGGCTCTCCACATAACTACCACTTGTAAGGGGCACATATTACCAAGGGTCTTTTTGGATAATGGTTCTTCATTAAATGTGATGCCCTTGGCAACTCTGTCCAAATTGCCTATGGATATTTCTTATATGCTGCCAAGCTGCACGGTGGTCAGAGCCTTTGATGGTACCAGGAGAGATGTAATGAGAACTATTGAGGTTCCTCTAGAGATAGGTCCATGCACCTATACAGTGAACTTTCAAGTCATGGATATTAATCCGTTCTATAATTTCCTATTGGGAAGGCCGTGGGTACATTCAGCAGGGGCTGTACCTTCATCTCTCCACCAAAAGTTGAAATTTGTGATAGAGGGGCGTTTGGTTACTGTATCAAGAGAAGAGGACGTAATAGAGTCTGCATCTACTGAATCTCCTTATGTTGAACCCAATGAAGATGCCGTAGAATGTTCCTTTCGGTCTTTGGAATTCATAAATACAGTTTTCATCGCTGAAGGACGAAAAATTCGAAAACCAAGATTGTCCAAGAACACAAGGCTGGGGGTAAGAACTACGGTGGGAAAAGGCTGCAGGGCTGGAAAAGGTCTCGAAAAATATATATTTAGGGGATGGACCCAGCAATGGAAGTAGTGGGAAAGAAAGACTGATTTGGCCTAGGGTATCTTCCAAAGGCCCATGAGAAAAGGAAACAAGTTGAAATGAACCGACAAAAGAGGATGGCCCGTCTTGCCGGTATGGATATTGAATAAGAGCCTATGACATTCCCACTTATCCTTCACAGCTTCTGCTCAGCCGGTTCTCTGTTTGGAGATAAGAATTCTGATGATGTGCTCTTAATGATCGAGCAAGCCTTCGAGAGATTCCAGGTGAATAGGGATGAGCAGGTGTATGATATGGAGATCTGTACGACTGGGGAAGAAAGAATGGAATTTGAGAATGCTAACTGTATGGTGCGACCTTGTCCACCAGGATATAGACTAACCAATTGGAGTGCAACCGAGCTACCCATAGTTTTTAGATCTATTCCAACGTAATGCTTTTAAACAAATCTTAAATATCTTTTCCCGAAGATATTAAGAATTTCTTTTGTAATAGGCTTTTGTCTAAAAACTTTTCATCCAATAAATAACAAACATGATGCATTTCCTTCATATTGATGTGTCCATATTCTTTCATTTATTCTATTTACTTTGCTTCGATTGTATATATGTTTCCTATATTGTTTCTTCCCCACCTATTTACAGGTGTATGGATGCGGAATATGAGGACCTTCCTGTCAGTAATTCTGGAATTGATTTTGAGAGGCCCATTTGCACAGGTGATTTTGAGGCCGACGAATATATTGAGGATTATGGTCTACCTCCGGACTTATTAAGAAAAATAGAACAAGAAGAGAAACAAGTACTTCCTCATGAGGAGCTATTGGAATTTTTGAATTTGGGAAGTAGTGAGGAGATAAAAGAGGTTAAAATCGGGGCTACATTATCGTCATCAATAAAGGGTGAACTCATAGCCCTGCTCCGGGAATATGTAGTTGTATTTGCATGGTCATACCAAGACATGCCGGGTTTGGACCCAAACATTGTGGTTCATAAGCTCCCTGTAAGACCAGAGTGCAAGCCAATTTAGCAAAAATTGAGAAGAATGAGGCCGAAATGCTGTTAAAGGTAAAAGAGGAGGTGAAGAGGCAGTTTGATGCTGGATTCTTAGAGGTGGAAAAATATCCAGAATGGGTGGCAAACATTGTTCCAGTGCCAAAGAAAGATGGCAAGGTGCGTATGTGCGTCGATTACCGAGATTTGAACAAGTTCAGTCCCAAAGATAATTTCCCTTTGCCTCACATTGATACTTTGGTGGATAATACGGTGAAGAGTTCCTTGTTTTCATTCATGGACGGATTCTCGGGATATAATCAGATAAAGATGGCACCGAAAGATATAGAGAAAACCACATTTGTTACAATGTGGGGAACATTCTGCTACAAGGTAATGCCGTTTGGGTTGAAGAATGCTGGGGCAACGTATCAGAGAGCTATAGTGACCTTGTTTCATGACATGATGCATAAGGGAATTGAGGTTTATGTTGATGATATGATTGCAAAGTCACAAGGAGAAGAGGAGCATATTGCGAATCTTAGAAAACTCTTTAAAAGACTAAGAAAGTTTCAACTCAAGCTAAACCTGGCAAAATGCACTTTTGGAGTCACTTCGAGGAAATTGTTGGGTTTTGTTGTTAGCAAAAGGGGAATTGAGATTAATCCAGATAAAGTGAAGGCCATCCAGAATTTGCCACCTCTACATACTCAAAAAGAAGTAAGAGGTTTTCTGGGGAGATTGAATTACATTGCTTGGTTTATTTCTCAGTTAACCGATAAATGTGATCCAATACTCAAGTTACTTCAAAAACGTGATCCAGGAAAGTGGGATGAAGGGTGTCATATTCCTTTTGAAAAGGTTAAGCATTATCTATCAAACCCACTAGTATTAATGCCACCGGTTTCGAATAAACCAGTGATATTGTATCTATCAGTATTTGAGAGATCCATGGGTTATGTTTTGGGGTAGCTTGATGAGACTGGAAAGAAAGAACAGGCGGTTTACTACCTCAGCGAGAAGTTCACAGATTATGAGTTGAAATATTCGTCAGTAGAAAAATTGTGTTATACCTTAGCTTGGACCGCTCGGAGGCTCAGGCAGTATATGCTGTACCACACAACGTGGTTCATCGCTAAGCTAGATCCAATCAAGTACATGTTAGAAGCGCCTTCTTTGTCAGGGAGGACGGCATGATGGCAAGTTTTGTTGTCAGAATATGACATTGTATATGTGAGTCAGAAAGCTATCAAGGGCAGTGCAGTGGCTGAATTTTTAGCAAGTCGGGCAGTGGAAGATTATGAGTCGTTGAACTTTGATTTCCCAGATGAAGATTTGATGTATGTTTCACAAGTGGATGAGGTTCCCTTGAAGAAAAAAATATGGAAGATGTACTTTGATGGGGGTATCTAATGCCATGGGGCACGGAATCGGTGCAGTGCTCATATCCCCAGAAGAAGATTATTATCCCTTCACCGCCAGGATTTTGATTGTACAAACAATATGGCTGAATATGAGACGTGTACTATGATCCTTCGTGTTGCCGTAGATAGAAAGATCAAGAAACTGGAAGTTTTCGGAGACTCAGCCTTAGTGATATACCAGTTACGGGGAGAATGGGAAACCCGAGATACAAAGCTAATCCGATATCGAGAACTCATATTGAGTTTATTGGAGGAGTTTGAAGAAGTAAGTTTCAATTACTTCTCCGAGAAAAAAAGCGGATGGCGGATGCTCTGGCTACTTTGTCATCAATGTTTAAAGTGAATGAAAGGGCAGAAGTTGTACCAATCAAGATGAGCATATATGAGTCTCCTGCCCACTGTTTGAGTATTGAAGAAGAAGCAGATAGTCTCCCTTGGTATCACGACATCTTGCAACACATCAATAGTCAATAGTATCCAGAACAGACAACAGAAAACGACAAGAGAACTTTGAGAAAGCTAGCAATGGGTTTTGTTCTAGACAGTGAGATTCATTACAAGAAAGGGAAAGATCAAGTCCTGCTGAGATGTGTCGGGTCTGTCGAAGCTCAAAGAATCATAGAGGAAGTCCATGAAGGGATATGTGGCACCCATGCTAATGGTTACATGCTTGCTAAGCAGATTATGAGGGCAGGGTATTATTGGCTGACGATGGAAGGAGATTGTATCAGTTATTCCCGGAAATGCCATAAATGCCAGATCTATGCAAATACGATTCATGTGCCGCCATCGCCATTGCATGTCATGACTGCACCATGGCTATTTTCAATGTGGGGAATGGATATGATTGGGCCTATTACCCCTAAAGCTTCAAATGGACATCATTTCATCCTGGTGGCCATAGACTATTTCACAAAGTGGGTGGAAGCTGCTTCTTATACGAATGTAACGAAGTCACTGGTATGAAGATTTGTTAAAAAGGAAATCATATGCCGATATGGATTGCCAACAAGAATTATTTCAGATAATGCTCTCAATATGAATAATAAGATGATGAGAGAGGTATGTACTCAGTTCAAGATCACGCATCACAATTCGACACCTTATCGCCCAAAGATGAATGGGGCAATAGAAGTAGCCAACGAAAACATCAAGAAGATTGTCGAGAAGATGACTGATGTGTACAAGGATTGGCATGAGATCTTGCCCTTTGCTTTTCACGCATATCTCACTTCGGTTCGCATATCTACAGGGGCAACGCCGTTTTCTTTGGTATATGGTATGGAAGCAGTGTTACCTATTGAAGTTGAGATTCCTTCACTTCGAGTTTTGTTGGAGGTTGGCCTAGAAGAGGCAGAATGGGTTAGAGCTCGTTATGAACAGCTGAATCTCATCCAAGAGAAAAGATTGAAGGCAATTTGTCACGGGCAGTTGTATCAGAAAAGGATGATTCGAGCCCATAACAAGAAGGTTTGACCCAGACAGTTCCGAGAAGGGGAGTTGGTACTGAGAAAAATTCTCCCCATAGTGAAGGATCCGTGAGGAAAATGGGCTCTAAATTAGAAAGGACCCTATATGGTAAAAGAACTTTTTTGGAGGAGCATTGATTCTAACTCGGATGGACGAGAATGATTTTAGACATCCCGTGAATGCTGATGAATTGAAGAAGTATTATGCTTAAAAAAAAAGTGTGATGCTATGCACATGGGAATTCGAATGATTCCAAATGTAGAAATGGAAATTCTATATATATATATATATATATATATCTCCCCTGAGAATTGTTGTTCAAAGAAGATATTCATGCTTGGTATGATAAATGGCCATCTTTTATATTCCCTTCACTAAGAAGAAATAATCCCTAGTCACCCCTTTGAGCCTTAGGAATTATTTCTTTCATCGAACCCTGATCAAGGATCACCCCTACACTAGAGGGCAAATACGAGGAAAAATACTCAAAATCATGGTAAAAAAGAGAGCCATTGGAAAATATGAAATCAAAGAATGGCAAATGAAAGCCAGCAATGAAATGAAAAAAAAAATCCAAAAAGGGGACAAATGTCTCAAGAATGAATTCTCCTCAGGAAATGATCCTTGATCCAATTACCTTTAAACACATTTTGGGCCTATTTTATCCTTTCCTTCTAAACCTGAACCTTGGCCTACATTATGTACTTTAATAATCTATTTTGATCAAGCATGGGTATTTAATTCGAAAGGTTTTTCTCAGAATTAATCCCATCTTTTGAATTGACATTTTTACCTTGGAAGTATTTAGAATTCTGAAATGCATGGTAGAATACCAAAAAAAAAGGGAGAGGTTTAAGCCGAAAACCCACAAAGGGCGACTTAATATCGAATAGGAAACACTTGAGTTGAAAACCCACAAAGGGCGACTCAAGTACTAATTAAGGTTGATTCAATGCTCCGTATAAAGGGGATAAAGTATTTGAAAATCAGAGAAAAAGGGAACAACTCAGTCTGACGTGACTACGCAAGCCGAGGGATTACCCAAGTAAATTGATCGTTCAAGAGAAATTTTAGATGAGTTGAAAAAGGAGGGGTCCAAGATACTCCGCATCTGGGGCATCAACAACCTATAACTTTACATTTGTTTCTTATATCCTTGATATCCACTTTTATCATCTTAAAACATTTTGTTGCAATAAATTTTGTTACCCCTTTTATGACAATTGCTTGTTTCATAATTTCTTTCATACATTTTTTAAATTACATTTTTGTTTGTTATTAAATTGAATGATGATTAGTAAACATAAATTTTTTAATAAAAAGGAGTTTAAAAGTATTACTAAGGAATAGATCTAAATCTTAGAAAAGGTTTGGAAACCACTAATTCGAATGGAAAATTCACCAAGTAAAGGAAAACAGTGAAAGTGGTGGAGACGCCATCATAAAGTCAGAAATTTGTGAATTTCAGTGAAGTCAGAAACTGGGACTATTTGACAAATTATCTTGAGTAAAGGGTTCTTTAAGTGGGGCATCAGTGAACAATTGAAGACTCCATCATGAAGTCGGATAATATGTGAACCTCAAAGAAACCATGGATTAGAAATCATGACACAATAATTTGACTGCATTCATCCTCAGGAAAAATATAAGCATTTGCAAAGCATGTCATTCTCATCATTGCATTTAGCTAACATTGCAGGAATCAAGAAAACTTTGGCTTTCCAAATCGAACTCGTTCTGCTTCTCAAATGAGTCGAGCCTTGAGACCACCGTCGAGGTATTTCCTTTTGCTTTAAATCGAATTCATTCTATTTTATCAAATGAGTCGAGGCTTGAGACCACCGTCAAGGTATTTCCTTTTGTTTTAAATCGAATTCATTCTATTTAATCAAATGAGTCGAGCCTTAAGACCGTCGTCAAGGTATTTTAATCACGGGTAAGACCTTCGGGCACTATTTTTAAAGACCTTCGGGAACCATTTTAAAGACCTTCGAGCACCATTTTTAAAGACCTTTGGGCACCTTTTCAAAGACCTTCGGGCACCATTTTTATAGACCTTCGGGCACCATTTTAAAGACCTCCGGGCACCATTTTTAAAGACCTTCGGGCACCATTTTAAAGACCTTCGGGCACCATTTTCAAGACCTCCTGGCACCATTTTTAAAGACCTTCAGGCACCATTTTAAAGATCTTCGGGAACCATTTTAAAAACCTTCGGGCACCATTTTTATGACCTCCGAGCACCATTTTTAAGACCTCCGGGCACCATTTTAAAGACCTTCGGGCACCATTTTTAAGATCTTAGGGCACCATTTTTAAGACCTTTGGGCACAATTTTTTTCTTTTAAAATCGAACCCGTTTCCTTAAGATGGGTTGAGCCTTGATTAGTCAGGGAATTCAATTTAAGGACAAAATCTTCAATTTACAGCTTTCTCAACAAAAAAAATGATGAAAAAATGATGATGATTGAAAACCCCTTTCCTTTCCTTCACATGTGATTTCACTAACCGTACAAAATTAGTGTTTGTTTATCTTTGCCTAATTCTAAGCAATAGCCAAAGAGAGGCAGCTGTAGACACCTAATTTTGTCCGGGCCCCTAAATCAGGTATATTTTCTTCCTAAATTGATGTTTCAGAATGCTAAAAGGCTTTTCTCATCCTACAGGTAGTCCCCCGAGGCTTAGTCTAAGAAAGCAGACAGAAAAAGTCAAACTCAAAAAAAGTCAACCATGAAAAAGTCCACCTCAAAAAGTCAACCCCAAAAAGTCAACTACTAAAAAGTCAACCCACTTTAAAAATCAATATTTGAGGTTCAATTGAAAAACAGTGAGAGAATTTTGATAATCTGAGGTCTACATTGAAAGATATGGAGTTTGAAAGTTCGGTTACGAGATTTAGTAGAAAGGAAACCTTAATTCGAGAAATTTGGGGAAAAGTGCTTAAACAATCAAATTGGTTGGAATTGAAGGTCTCAAATGAAAGATAAGCACTGACTACGGGTAATGAAGAAGCTACTTGGAAGAAAAACTGAAAGAAAAGTCAATTCAGAAGAAAACCGAGAATTATGGATTTTTGTGGATTTCGTTACAATTTGGAAGAATTACAGAAATGGCCCGATTCGGAAGATCTAAAGCCCTTAATTAATGATAAATGATTAAACAATGATAGCCAAGGCTCAGTTTGAAGAAAATCTAAAAATCGAACTTGTTTGGAGCAAAACCAGGTTTCAAAGGCAAAAGGGCAAAATTAGAAAATATGGGAAAAATAGCGAATGAACTCCAAAAATTCTTAAAATTTGCAAATCTACTTCTTAAATCATTTTGAAGAGATTGGCGAAAGAAAATCTTGATTGGGAGTTCGTTTCCAAAATGGCCAAATACCGGGTCTCCTATGTAGTAATTCAAGCAGATAAATCCCAAAAAAATAGTAAATGAGCTCCAAAAATTATGAAAACTTCTAGATCACATTTTAAAATTATTTGGAAGATATTGGTGAAGAAAAATATGGATTTGAAGCTCGTTAAAAAAATGGTAAAGCTCGGGTTCATAAAAGGGGTAATTTCAAAAATAAATCCGAAATAAATAGCAAATGAACTCGAAAAATTTTGAAAACTTTCAGAATTCAATTTTTTATTATTTTGGAAGTATTGAAAAAAGAAAATATGAATTTGGAGTCCATTTGCTATTTATTTAGGTTCAGGGGGCAAAAAGGTCATTTCACCAAAGAAACCAAAAAGGGCAAATTTGTAATTGAGGAAAATATGAAAGAAGAAGGAATTGCTGGGATTTTTCTTCCCTTGGTCAGCCAACATAGAGGAGAAGAAGGAAGCTTGAACAATTTAATTCCCTAGTCACTATCAATCCACATGCTACCACTAACACCTTGCAAATAGTTCCCCCTTCATCCAATGGCTTAAGTGCCTTGTAGGAAAGTTCAATGCACCATCCAATGGCCAAATTTAAATGTTAAGATGAAATTTTTATTTGTCATAAAATAACCCTCATCTAATGGCCAATAATGGAAGAAAAAAGATGAGCACAATTCATCCAAGGATGAGCATCCATTCGGTTGAGCAAGGGAGTGCATGGGATTATCTCTTTTTATCCAATGGCTTAGGCCATCTACAAGGGCTGAGTACACATGCTGAGGGCTGGATTTAATCTACAAGATGTCATTTTTATGTTGTCCTCATCCAATGACCAAGAATGGAAGAGCACAACTCATCCAAGGATAGGCACTCAAGAGAGGCAAGCAAGGGAGTGCATGGGATTGGTCCTCTTTTGCATCTAAGGGATAAGGTTACTACAAGGGCTGAGTACACATCTTAAGGGCTGCTATCAATTGGCAAGATGACATTTTTATGTTGCCATCAAAATATCTTAATCTAATGGCCAAGATTGGAGGAGAAAAAGTGCAATTCCTATCTAAGGGTTAGGGGGCCATTCGGCCAAGGCTAAAGGGAGGAGGATGATTTCATTTTTTCAGAGGTTTTTTGGCTGGAAACAGTAGCTAATTTGGAAAATAAAAAGGTTTTGAAAGAAATAAAAAAAAATAAGGTTTTCAATAGTGAGCTTGAAGGTAGTCATCTCTACCAAGCTCTAGCCTAGCTTTCTTCTTGATTTCCATGGTGTTTTCTTGATTTTCTATCTTTTTTTCCTACTAAAATTTTCATATAAATAAAGTTTTTTAATGTTTACTTATGTTTTCATCTCTTCTTCTTCATTAAAATGGTGGAAAACAATTTTTTTCTTATGGTTTCCTGCTATGGCCGAATGGGTCTTATTTACTTGTCTTGGTTTTCTTTTACTTTCTTCCTCGCATGTTGTTGTGGAAAATTATTTTTAGAAGGTTTTTTAGAGTATTCTAAGGTTCTGATTTTTTACAAAAGATGAAGCAAAAAGGTTGAAATGGCTACATGATCTTGGCTAGACCAAGTCACCATGGTTTAGGAGAGAGGCTATGCCCATTTTTACCTACCATGAAGCTCACCTTATTTTCTGTTTTGCATGGTTTATTTTCTATTTTATTGAGATGGAAAGGCTTCATGATCTTGGCAAGACCAAGTGATTATGGTTAGGTGAGAGGCTATGCCCATTTGATACCAACCATGGAGCTTAACTTTCCTTGTTTTACTTACTAGTTTTGCTTGTTTTTTATTTTGCATGTCTATGTTAAATCTTTTATATATATGTTCTTTACATTATTTTCTATGCTATATTTACTTATATATTTCATTTCCATGCTTGATATTGTATCCTTGCATATTCGGCCATGGATGTTCATATGCTCATGTCGTGCATTTTTTTCATGTATCATGTCTTACATGTTTGCATTTTCATCATTTTTTTCATGACCATTCGGCACTTCACTTTTTGTATGCCTTGCATGTGCATTCTCCTTTTGTTTCTTAACTTGTTTGCATCTCCATGTCATGAACTTGTACATTTTGATTTCATTATGCCATGTCCTCATGAAAATGCTATGATAAAATGCCATCATTTTTTTTTATGACCATTCGACACTTCACATTTTGTATGCCTTGCATGTACATTTTCCTTTTGTTTCTTAACTTGTTTGTATTTCCATGCCATGAGCTTGTGCATTTTCATTTTAGTATGTTATATGCTTATGAAAATGTCATGACATTATGCATCTTAATATGATTTGTCATGTACTTATGTCATTTACTAAATAGGATTGCATTAGATTCTCATGTGATCATTTGGCCTCTTCATGCATCCCTTTCCTTGTCATGCATTTGCATTTTGTTTAGGTCACATGCTTTGCATTATCATATCTTGAAATTGTGTATTAATTGCTGTTTGTTCCAGCATTGACATTAGTTTCATGAGTCATTGTATGTTCATAGTATTGCTACGCATGCTCATTACATTTTAGGTCTAGGCCATATTGGTATTGCCATGCATATTGAGTCTTAAATCACATTGGTATTGTCATGCATTACTATGCTATTTAAGTCTTAGGTAACATTAGCATTTTCATTCATATTCATAGCATATTAGGTCCAAGTCATATTTGCATTATCAAGCATTGCATGCATATTGATTTAGGATAGCATTTATTGCCAGTCAAATTCATGCTAGGCATTTAGGTTGTCTTGAATTGTCATGCATTTCCTTTACCATTTAGACCTTTAGACTATGCATTTCATACATTTCGTTTGCTGTATGATCATGCATTCCATGTCATTGCCACTTGATTTGTGACTTAGGCCAATTAATGGCTCAAAGTCATGCTCCCTTGAGCATACTTGTGGAAAATTAAGGAATTGTCAAATTGATTGTTCTACCTTTGTGATTTTTTTTACTTAGCCAATTTTTGTCCAAGGTTTTTAAATGTTTAGCTTTTGTCTTGAGGTCTTTAGGATGATTCCAACAATTTTTACTTTGATTTTTGAATGAATTTATCAAAGGCAAAAAATGTGTTTTGACATAGCAGTTTTTTTCACCGAGTACTCGAACTTCTCTGATTTTTCTGGGTAGTCATCTTTAATAAAAAAATTAAGCCAATTTTTTATCGTGTATATTTACATGTTTTGAGTCTCCAGTATTTGCTTTAGATTTTTTTGAAATTTTAAAAATAGGCTAAAATATCGTGTCGAAAAACCGGATAGTAGAGGCAGATTTGAAATCAAAAGAGGAATAATGGTTGAATTTGGCTAAGGCATTTAGAGGGGGTTGGTTAGAAGATTTAGCTACTGTCTTAGGGTAATTTCTAAGCCTTTTTATACTTTAAAAATGATTTTATGAATCTTGGGTTAAGGGTGGTTAAGTCCGGGATTTTAAACTTAGGAAATTAGAGCCATTTTAAAAGGGTTTGGTAAGGGTTTTAATTTTTATTCAAATTTTCCTCAAAATTGTTTTTAAACAATCACAAAGTTTTATTTTTTTAGAAAATCTAATTTTACATATTTTCCTAAGGTAGCCGGATATCTTTTTAGATATACGGATTTCTTTATTTAGAGGAAAAAATACATTTTCATGCATTGCATTTTCCATGTTCATGCATTTTATTTAAATGTGTGATTTTTTCTATGATATTTTCCATTATATTATTATTATTATACTTCACATTTTATGATCTTATATTTGTTTGCCATATGATTTTGAATGTTTCATGATATCCTATGCTTTTTGTTTAGTTATTTTTGTCATATTGTTTAGCATATACTATGTTCATGCATTATTGTTTTTATTTTTATTTTCATTTTCATGCATATTATATGTTAGCTTTATTTTAATTTCATGTCATTTCTTGTCATTTAGATCATATTCCATGTCATTTAAGTTATTTTATTTATAACATGCCATGTCATTTAAAATATGCCATATCATTTAAAATTGCCATGTCATTTAAATCATTTTATCTCATTTAGAATATACCATGATACTTAGGATTTTTCATTTTTACCTAGAATATACTATGTCATTTAAATTATGTCATATCATTTAGGATGCATTATTTTAACTAGACTTGGCCATGTCATTTTATTTATGTCATACATGTTCATGTTCATTTTTTAAAATGTTTTGAAAAAGATAATGATTTTCAATAAAAAAATAAAGATATTCCCGAGTTAAAATAATTCATGAGTTCTCTACCAGGCTTGCTGGAGGAAATATCATCAATTATCATTAATAAAGGAATATATTTCTTTAAAAAAAAAAATGAGAATGATTTAGAAAGTTTACCAAATGAATAAAAATTTCTATATTTTGCCGATTTTGTCGGAGAATGTAGGAAAATTTTGAATTAATAAATTTCGGATCATTTTCAATTAAAAATGGAATTATTTTTCTTAAAATTGGGAATTAACTTGAAATACTAAATTAAAAACCAACTTTTTTATCGAGACTTGAGATAACACACGATTAATAAGTTACCGATTTATATGGGCGTTTTGGGGGTGCTAATCCTTCCCCGCACGTAACCGACTCCCGAACTTGCTTCTTTGATTTCTCTGGTTTATAACGTAGACTTGAAATTGGTTTTAAAGAATGTTTTAATTAATTTTAAACAGTTTTATAAAACCGGTTTTAATAGGTGGCCGATCACACCTAGCTAAAAAAGATTGGTGGCGACTCCATGTCTTTTTACGAAGCCGTTTTCATACCTTCGATCTCTTATTTTATTTCAATTTCGAGAGGAATTAAGTCGTCTTTTCCTCTGCTTCTGTTTTCCTCCTCAATCGAACGGGTCCCCGCGATCGGGATCACGTATCGACACCTTCTTTTCCTAGAGGAATTAAGTCGACTTTTCCTCGTTTTTTTAATGTCATGCCTAACGAATAATAAAGTCTTGCGATGAGACTTGTCATCGTTATTTTTTTAGGTTGCGACATTCATGATCATGACAAATGGCTTAAATATTTTGTAGAGATAGGAGACAAGAATAATTGAGGTGGCATTCTTGGCCAATGAGAGGTTAGGAGACCTTTAATTTAAGGAAAGAATCATGCAAAAAGGGGACAAGAAATGGCCATGTGGCAAAGATGTTGGAGAGCATGCATAAGGCATGACTAAGGCTAAAAAAAAATGAGCACTCTCACACACCAAGGGAGGCAATCAGCCAAGCTATAGAAGGGGAGGTTTTCTCTCATTTTTCATACTCTATTCACTACACTTGAGGGAAAAATCAATCGGTAAAATCTCAACAAAAAAAAAAAGGAAGAGAAAAAAAGGAGAAAGGAAGAGGATTTTGAGAGCTTGATTGGAAAAAGCTTTGCTAGGTAACATTCTCTTCTCTTCTTTTATTTATTTTTCTTTGATTTCATGATCTCTTTCTCTTCTTTTCCATGTGATTGTTAACTTTCTTTGATTGAATAAAATGTTTTTCAAAATAAATTTCTAAAGGTTTTGTTTTCCTTCTTTTTCATTCTTTACAAAATAACAAAATTTGCAAAAATTTTCCTACAACATTTCCTTGTTTGGCCGAAACCTTGGTGGCTTGTTGTGCTTGTCTTTTGCTTGATTTTCTTGCTTGCATGTTGATTGTGGGTTTCACTATTGTGGTAGGATAGATTTTCTCCTTTGATTTTCCTTAAAATAAATAAAAAGGTTTGAGAAGCTTGAGGATCTTGGTTTTACCAAGTGATTTTGGTTATGTAGGACTATGTCCAAGAAACCAACCATTGAGCCAACCTTTATTTTCTTTGCTTGTTTATATTTTTTAGCTCATGCTTGATCATCTTCATATGTTTGTCTTGTTGAAAAATCATGCATTCATATCATTCTCAACTTGATTTTTGGCTAAGACCAATCAATGGTCTATAGCCAAAGCCTCTTGTGCAAATTAGTTGAAAAAATAATGGTTTGTAAGTTGGATATCCTGAATTTGGGCAATATTTTCACCATGCATCTTTTGTCAAAAAAAAGTATATTTTTTAACCTCATTTAGTAGACCCTTAGAGGAGTCTCTGGTATTTTTTCTAGAATTTTTATAATTTTCTATCAAAAGTTGAAAAATAGTTTTTTGTAAAACAGATTTTAGTTTACTGTTCTATCTTTAAGGTAACTTTGGCCTAGGCATTTTTAGTCCGAATTAAAAACTGATTTAACCTCATTTAGTTCATCATTTCTTGAGTCTAAATGATTTTTCCAGATTTTTTTAATTTTTTACAAAGGTCTAAAAAATAGCTTTGTAAAACCGGTTTTTAGTAGTCCAAACAAGCCTTTTTAAAGCTAGCAAAAATCTCAAGTTTTTTACAAGAGGGGAGGGCTGACCAAATCATGTAGTTACTGTTTTAGGTTGTTTTCCAAGTTAGTTCAGGATAAAAATTGATTTTACAAGGATCGGATCATGGGTAGTTAACCCGAATTTTTTAAAAATAGGAAACTAGAGTTTTTTTAGAAGCCATTTGGCCATAGGGGTTTTTTATCCAAAAATTGCATTTTCCTTAATTTGAGCCCAAAATCATTTGGTTTAAAAATCAAATTTAAGTTTCTTTCAAAGGTAGTCGGATACCTTTTAAGGTGTATGGATGTCTTACTTCAAGGGAGAAATACATCTTCATGCATTGCATATTTTAAAATGTTTTAATTTAATTTGGCATAAAAACGTGCTTTCGGTTTTCTAAATATTTGACGAGAATTAGTTCCTAATCTTTGCCGAGTTTTCTGGGGAGGTTAGGAAATTATTCAACGCACGTGGTTATGAAATCGCAAGGCATGGATTTTGTTTTATTCGGAATTATGTAAATGTCATATGAAATAATTATTTTCCAAGCTTTATCGAGTTTGCCGAGGAGTACGGTAATATTTTTCTGACATGTGCCATTTATATAATTCCATCAAAAAAGAAAATTCATGAAAAGAATTTCAAAATAATGATGTGAGTATATTCAATGATATCTATATTTGCCATCTTAATCATGCAAATTCCATGTCGATGAATATTCCATGATGATGTCATTTTATGATTTGTTATATATTTTGCTATCTTAATCTTGATATGATTGTGAATTTTCTATAATGATGTCATTTTTATGATTGAATGCTTAATTCATATGTTATGTCATTAATTCTTTTGGCTATGTCATTTAGATTGTGCCATGTCAAGCATGCCATGTCATTCATTCTTTTGGTCATGTCATTTAGATTTTGCCTTGTCAAGCATGCCATGTCATTCATTCTTTTGACCATGTCATTTAGATTTTGCAATATCAAGCATGTCATGTCATTCATTCTTTTGGCCATGTCATTTAGATTTTGCCATGTCGAGCATGCCATGTCACTAATTCTTTTACCATGTCATTAAGATTTTTCCATGTCAAGCATGCCATCTCATTAATTCTTTTGTCATATCATTTAGATTTTGTCATGTCAAGCATACCATGTTATTTATTCTTTGTCATGTTGTAATAAAGTTTGCCATGTCATGTATGCCATGTCATTAATTCTTTTGCCATGTCATAATAAAATGTTTGCCATGCCATGATAAATATGCATGTTGTTTAATTTTTATCTTAGTAATACTTTGCATATTCATGATCATTTCTTTATGATTTTAAAATGCTTGAAAAAATAACAATGATTTTTAATAAATAAGGCAATATCCCCGAGTTGATATAATTCATGGATCCTCCTCCGGGTTGTCGGAGAGTCTTCATCAATTATTATTAACGAAGGAATACCCTTCTAAAAAGAGGATGATGTGGAGATTTTCAAAACAATAAAAATTCTATATTTTGCTAATTTGCTGGTTTGCCGGTGTCGCAACCTAAAAAATAACGATGTCTCATTGCAAGACTTTATTATTCGTTAGGCGTGACATAAAAAACCGAGGAAAAGTCGACTTAATTCCTCTTGAAACAAAATGAGGGTTTGAAAACAACCTCGGAAAAAGATATAGAGTCGCCACCAATCTTTTTTGGTTAGGTGTGATCAGCCACCTATTAAAACCGGTTTTACAAAACATTTTAGAATTAATTAAAACATTTTTAAAACCAATTTCAAGTCTGCGTTATAAACCAGAGAAAATCAAAGAATCGAGTTCGGGACTCGGTTACTAGCGGGGAAGGATTAGCACCCCCACAACGCCTGTATAAAACGGTACCTTATTAATCATGTGTTATCTCAAGTCTCGGTAAAAAATTGGTTTTTAGTTTAGTACTTCAAGTTAATTCCCAATTTAAAGAAAAATAATTCCATTTTTAATTGAAAATGATCCGGAGTTTATTAATTCAAAATTTTCCTATATCCACGACAAAATCGGCAAAATATAGAAATTTTTATTTATTTGGAAAACTTTCCAAATCATTCACGTTTTTTGAAAGAAAGATATTCCTTTATTAATGATAATTGATGATATCCCCTCCAACAAACCCGGTAGAGAACTCATGAATTATTTTAACTCGGGAATATCTTTATTTTTATTGAAAATCATTATCTTTTTCAAAACATTTAAAAAATATGAACATGAATATGTGTGATATAGTAAAGATGATATAATAAAGTCTATATATTATAATGCAACCTAAATGAGATGATATAATTTAGATGGCATAGCATATTCTAAATGAAATGAAATATCCTAAGTAACATGATATATTCTAAATGAAATAAAATGATTTAAATGACATGGCAAATGTAAATGATATGGCATATTTTGAATGACATGGCATATTCTAAATAATATAATCTAAGTGACATGAAATGACATGAAACATAAAATAATGCTATCATGAAATATGCATGAAAATAAAATAAAAATGCATGAACATAGTATATGCTAGATAATGTGACAAAAATAAATGACTAAATAAAAAGTATAGGATAGCATGAAATATTCAAAAAATCATATAACAAACAATAACCATCATAAAAAGTGAATCGAAATAATAATAATAATACCATAGCAAAAATCACATATTAAATAAAATGCATGAACATGGAAAATGCAATGCATGAAAATTTATTTTTTCCTCTAAATAAGAAATTCATATATCTAAAAAGATATCCGGCTACCTTAGGAAAATATGTCAAATTAAATTTTCTAAAAACAAAACTTTGTGATTCTTTGAAAACAATTTTGAAGAAAAACTTGAACAAAGATTAAAACCCCTACCAAACCATTTTAAAATGGCTCTAATTTCCTATGTTTAAAATACCGGACTTGACCACCCTTAACCCGAGATTTATAAAATCATTTTTAAAGTTTAAAAAGGCTTAGAAACTATCCTAAGAAAGTAGCTAAAGCTTCCAACCAACCCCCTCTAAATGGCTTAGCCAAAATCAACCATTGTTTTTCTTTTCAATTCAAATCTGCCTCTCCTGTCCGATTTTGACACATGATTTTTTATCCTACTTTTAAAATTTCAAAAAAAATCTAAAAAACATACTAGAGACTCAAAACATGTAAAACTAAATGAGAAAAAATTGGCTTAATTTTTTGATTAAAGATGACTGCCCAGAAAAATCGAAAAAATACGAGTATTGGGTGAAAAACTGTTTTGCCAAAATACATTTTTTTGCCTTTGATAAAATTATTTAAAAATCAAAGTAAAATTGTTGGAGATCATCTTAAAGACCTAAAGACAGTAGCTAAAACATTTAAAAACCTTGGACAAAAATTGGCTAAGTAAAAAAAATCACAAAGGTAGAATAATCAATTTGACAACCCTTTAATTTTCCACAAGTATACTCAAGTGAGCATGACTTTGAGCCATTGATTGGCCTAAGTCATAAATCATGCGGTATGACATGAAATGCATGAAAATACAGCAAAGTGAATGCATGAAATGCATGGTTTAAAGCCTAAGTGATATGGAAAATGCCTAGCATGAGTTTGCATGGCAATAAATGCTATCCTAACTTAACATGCATGAACTAGTGTCTGAATGACATGGCAAATGACATTAAAAATAATGAAAATGGCCTAGTGCCTAAATGACATGGGAAATGACATGGTATATGAAAATGGCCTAATGTCTAAATGTCATGGAAAAATGACATAGAATAATAAAATGACCTAAACTTAAATGACATCTAATAATAAAAATGGCCTAAGGCTAAATGACATGTGAAATAGCATGGCATATGAAAATTGCCTAATGTCTAAATGTCATGGAAAAATAACATGGCATATGAAAATGGCCTAATGCTTAAAGAAAAAGCACATGGCCGAATGGCCTAGGAACCAAAGTGTTGTGAGAAATGTCATGTAAAATGACCTAACTAAATGCTATGGAAGATGATATGAGAAATGGAAATGGCCTAAACTATATGAAAATAGCCCCAAGATGCAAAAATATGACAAATTCAAAAGAAAAAGATGGTTAGCAAGAATATAAATATACATAAAGATAAACAATAATAGAAATAAGCAAGTTAAAGTAAGCAAATAAATAACAAAGAGATTAGCTCCTTGGTTGGTACATTGGACAAAGCCCCCTAACCATTATCTCTTGATTTTCATCAAGGTCATGAAGCCTTTTCAATCTCAAAATCATAAAAAAAATAACTAAGGTAAGAAAAAACGTGGAGATGAGCTCCATGGTTGGTATATTGGACAAAGCCCACCCTAACCATTATCACTTGATTTTCATCAAGATCATGAATCCTAACCATTGTTTTATTTTTAGTTCTTTGAAAAGCAAGAACAACAAGAAAGATGTAAAAAATTGTAGGAAATCACATGAAAAACAAGAAATAAAGCATGAGGAAGAAAAAGAAAAAATGAAGTAGCAATGGTAGAATGGCTACCTTAACAAAAGCTTTTCTTCCTTTCATTCGAAAACCTTTTTTTCTCCATTAGCTACTGATTTCCAGCCTTCAACCTTATCAAAACTGATCAGCCCCTTCCCCTAATGATTTGGCTTAATGGCATGCCCACCATTGGATGATTTTTTGCACTTTTCTCCTCCAATTTTGGCCCTTAGGTTAAGATATTTTCATGACAACATAAAAATGTCATCTTGCCAATTGATAGCAGCCATTGTAATAACCTCAGCCCTTAGATGAAAAACATGACCAATCCCATGCACTCCCTTGCTTGCCCTTTGAGTGCCTACCCTTGGATGAGTTGTGCTCTTTTACTAAATAAAATCACATATTAAATAAAATGCATGAACATGGAAAATGCAATGCATGAAAATTTATTTTTTCCTCTAAATAAAGAAATTCGTATATCTAAAAAGATATCCGACTACCTTAGAAAAATATGTCAAATTAGATTTTTCTAAAAACAAAACTTTGTGATTGTTTGAAAACACTTTTGAAGAAAAACTTGAATGAAGATTAAAACCCCTAACAAACCCTTTTAAAACGGCTCTAATTTCCTAAGTTTAAAATCCCGGGCTTAACCACCCTTAACCCAAGATTTATAAAATCATTTTTAAAGTTTAAAAAGGCTTATAAACTATCCTAAGACAATAGCTAAAGCTTCCAACCAACCCCCTCTAAATGCCTTAGCCAAGTTCAACCATTGTTTTTCTTTTCAATTCAAATCTGCCTCTCCTGTCCGATTTTGACACACAATTTTTTAGCAGACTTTTAAAAATTCAAAAAAATCTAAAAAACATGCTGGAGACTCAAAACATGTAAAACTACACAAGAAAAAATTGGCTTAATTTTTTTATTAAAGATGACTGCCCAGAAAAATCGAAAAAATACGAGTACTGGTTGAAAAACTGTTTTGCCAAAACACATTTTTTTGCCTTTGATAAAATCATTTAAAAATCAAAGTAAAATGGTTGGATATCATCCTAAAGACCTATAAATAGTAGCTAAAACATTTGAAAACCTTGGACAAAAATTGGCTAAGTAAAAAAAAATCACAAAGGTAGAGTAATCAATTTGACAACCCTTTAATTTTCCACAAGTATGCTCAAGTGAGCATGACTTTGAGCCATTGATTGGCCTAAGTCATAAATCATGCGGTATGACATGAAATGCATGAAAATACAGCAAAGTGAATGCATGAAATTCATGGTTTAAAGCCTAAGTGATATGGAAAATGCATGGCATAAATAACCTAAATGCCTAGCATGAGTTTGCATGGCAATAAATGCTATCCTAACTTAACATGCATGAACTAGTGTCTAAATGACATAGCAAATGACATTAAAAATAATGAATATGGCCTAGTGCCTAAATGACATGGGAAATGACATGGCATATGAAAATGGCCTAATGTCTAAATGTCATGGAAAATGACATGGCATATGACATGTAAAATGACATAGAATAATAAAATGACCTAAACTTAAATGACATCTAATAATAAAAATGGCCTAAGGCTAAATGACATGTGAAATGGCATGGCATATGAAAATGTCCTAATGTATAAATGTCATGGAAAAATAACATGGCATATGAAAATGGCCTAATGTCTAAATGTCATGGAAAAATAACATGGCATATGAAAATCGCCTAATGCTTAAAGAAAATGCACATGGCCGAATGGCCTAGGAATCAAAGTGTTGTGAGAAATGTCATGTAAAATGACCTAACTAAATGCTATGGAAGATGATACGAGAATTGGAAATGGCCTAAACTATATGACAATAGCCCCAAGATGCAAAAATATGACAAAGTCAAAAGAAAAAGATGGTTAGCAAGAATATAAATATACATAAAGATAAACAATAATAGAAATAAGCAAGTTAAAGTAAGCAAATAAATAACAAAGAGATGAGCTCCTTGGTTGGTACATTGGACAAAGCCCCCTAACCATTATCTCTTGATTTTCATCAAGGTCATGAAACCTTTCAATCTCAAAATCATAAAAAATTAACTAAGGTAAGAAAAAAAATGGAGATGAGCTCCATGGTTGGTATATTGGACAAAGCCCGCCCTAACCATTATCACTTGATTTTCATCAAGATCATGAAGCCTAACCATTGTTTTATTTTATTTTTTTGAAAAGCAAGAACAACAAGAAAGATGTAAAAAAAAAATGGTAGGAAATCACATGGAAAACAAGAAATAAAGCATGAGGAAGAAAAAGAAAAAATGAAGTAGCAATGGTAGAATGGCTACCTTAACAAAATCTTTTCTTCCTTTCTTTCGAAAACCTTTTTTTCCTCTATTAGCTACTGATTTCCAGCCTTCAACCTTGTCAAAACTGATCAGCCCGCTCCCCTAATGATTTGGCTTAATGGCATGCCCACCATTGGATGATTTTTTGCACTTTCTCCTCCAATTTTGGCCCTTAGATTAAGATATTTTCATGAAAACATAAAAATGTCATCTTGCCAATTGATAGCAGCCATTGTAATAACCTCAACTCTTAGATGAAAAAGAGGACCAATCCCATGCACTCCTTTGCTTGGCCCTTTGAGTGCCTACCCTTGGATGAGTTGTGCTCTTTTATTCTTGGCCATTGGATGAGGATTCTTTCATGACAACATAAAAATGTCATCTTGGCACTTAATCCCAGCCCTTAACATTTGTACTCAGCCCTTGTAAATGGCCTAAGCCATTGGATGAAAAGGAATAATCCTATGCACTTCCTTGCTTGGCCAAATGGATGTCCACCTTTGGATGAGTTGTGCTCTTCCATTCTTGGCCATTAGATGAGGGTTCTTTCATGACAAATAAAAATATCATCTTGGCATTTAATATTGGCCATTGAATGGTGTATTCAACTTTTCTACAAGGCACCTGAGCCATTGGATGATGGGGGGACCATTTGCAAGGTACTAGTGGTAGCATGTGAGCTTAATAGTGACTAAGGATTTAAATTGATCAAGATTCCTTCTTCTCCTCTATACTGGCTGACCAAGAGAAGAAAAATCCCAGCAATTCCTTCTTCTTTCATATTTTTCTTAATTACAAAATTGGCCCCTTTCGGTTTCTTCAATAAAATGGCCTTTTTGATCCCCGAACCTAAATAAATAGCAAAAGGACTCAAAATTCAAAATTTCTTTTTTTTTTTTAATACTTCCAAAATAATAAAAATTTGAATTTTGGAAGTTTTCAAAATTGTTCGAGTCCATTTGCTATTTATTTCGGATTTATTTTCGAAATTGCCCCTTAATGCACCCGAACTTTTGTCATTTTGTAAACGAGCTATGAATCCAGATTTTCTTCACCAATATCTTCAAAATAGTTTAAAAGTGTGATCTGTAAGTTTTCAATATTTTTGGAGCTCATTTGCTATTTTTTCGGGATTTATCTGCTTGAATTTCTACATGGGGACCCGGGATGTGTCCATTTTGCAAACGAACTCCGAATCCAGATTTTCTTTCTCCAAACTCTTCCAAATAATTGAAGAATGAGATCTGCAAATGTTCAGAATTTTTGGAGCTTATTTACTATTTTTTCGGGATTTATCCTTTTGAATTTCTACATAGTGGACCCGAGATTTGGCCATCTTGCAAACGAACTCCGAATCAAGATTTTATTTTGCCGATCTCTTCAAAATGATTTAAGAATGAGATCTGCAAATTTTCAGAATTTTTGGAGTTCATTTGCTATTTTTCCCAAATTTTCCAATTTTGCTCTTTTACCTCCGAAGCCTGGTTTTGCTCAAAACAAGTGCGATTTTCAGATTTTCTTCAAACTGAGCCTTCGGATATCCTTGTTTAATCACTCCTCATCAATTAGGGGCTTTATTCTTATCAAATTGGGCCATTTCTGTAATTCTTCCAAATTTCATCGAAATCCACCAAAACCCTAATTCTCGATTTTCTTCCGAATTGACTTTTCTTTCAGTTTTTCTTTCAAGTAGCTTCTCCATTACCCGTAGTCAGTGCTTATATTTCATTTGGGACCTTTAATTTCGATCAATTTGATCGTTCTAGCACTTTTCCCTAAATTTTTCGAACTAGGGTTTCCTTTCTATTGAGATTCCGTAACCCAACTTCCGAACTCCATATCTTTCAATGTAGACCTCGGATTATCAAAATTCTTTCACCATCTTTCAATTGAACTTCTAATCTTTATTTTGAATGTGGGTTGACTTTTTCAGTAGTTGACTTTTTGGGGTTGACTTTTTCTGTCTGCTTTCTTAGACTAAGTCTCGGAGTACCACCTGCAGGATGAGAAAAGCCTTTTTGCATTCTGAAACATCAATTTTCGAAGAAAACATACATGTTTTAGTGGTCCGGACAAAATTAGGTGGCTAGAGCTGCCCTTTTTGGCTATTGCTAAGAATCAGGAATCAGGTAAAGATAAACAAACACTAATTTTGTTGAGTTAGTGAAATCATATGTGAAGAAAGGGGAAAGGGGTTTCATTCATTACCATTTTTTTTTTTTTTTTGAAAAAGTTGTAAATTGAAGATTTTTCCTTAAATTGAGTTCCCTGACTAATCAAGGCTCGACTCGTCTTAAGGAAACGGGTTCGATTTGCAAGAGGAGAAATGACCTCGACGATGGTCTTGGGGTCTTAACCTATCTTGTGCTAACCTTACTGGCATGGGTGAAACCAAAAATTGAAAAAGATCTGGATGAAACCAGAGATTAAAAAGGCATGGGTGAAACCAGAAAATTGAAAAAGATCTGGATGAAACCAAAAAATTGAGATAATATGGGTGAAACCAGAAAATTGAGAAAGATCTGGATGAAACTAGAAAGTTGAGAAAGATCCGAATAAAACCAAAAGTTGAAATGACATGGGTGAAACCAGAAAATTGAGAAAGGTCTAGATGAAACCAGAGATTAAAATGGCATGGGTGAAACCAAAAAATTGAAAAATATCTGGATGAAACAAGAGATTAAAAAGGCATGCGTGAAACCAAAAATTTAAAAATGATCTGGATGGAACCAGAAATTGAAAATCATGGGTGAAACCAGAAATTTGAAAAAGATCTGGATGAAACCAGAGATTAAAAAGGCATGGGTGAAACCAAAAATTTGAAAATGATCTGGATGAAACCAAAAATTGAAAAGCATAGGTGAAACCAAAAAATTGAAAAAGATCTGGATGAAACCAGAAATTGAAAAGCATGGGTGAAACCAGAAAATTGAAAAAGATCTAGATGAAACCAGAAATTGAAAAGCATGGGTGAAACTAGAAATTTGAAAAAGATCTGGATAAAGCCAAAGATTAAAGGCATGGATGAAACCAGAAATTTGAAAATGATCTGGATGGAACCAGAAATTGAAAAGCATGGGTGAAACCAAAAATTTGAAAAAGATCTGGATGAAACCATAGGATAAAAGGGCATGGGTGAAACCAGAAATTTGAAAAAGATCTGGATGAAACTAGAGAATAAAAGAGCATGGGTGAAACCAGAAATTTGAAAAAGATCTGGATGAAACCAGAGAATAAAAGGGCATGGGTGAAACCAGAAATTTGAAAAAGATCTGGATGAAACCAGAGAATAAAATGGCATGGGTAAAACTAGAAAATTGAAAAGATCTGGATGAAACAAGAAATTGAAATGACCTGAAAATTAACCTGAAGGATTTCAGAGAGGATGCAAATGCTTCATGGTGTAAATGCAAATATCTTGGATTGATGCAAATGCTTCTTGAAATGATACAGATGTCTTGGATTGATGCAAATGCTTCTAAATGTAGATGCATATGTCCCTATGAATCATGTTCATGTAAGTGGTTCATGAATGGTGTAATTGCAGCTACAATGAAAATGCAAAGATCCTAGAAATGATGCACTTGCTTGAGATGATGCGAATGCAAATATTTATGAAGGATGTACTTGTAAAGATAGAATGCAGATACTCATGGAATAGTGCAAATACAAATACTCAAGAATTATGCAAATGCTTGCTAACACGGTGCAGATGCAAAGCTTAATAAAGAGATGAGTGCTCATGAGTGATGCAAATGCCCCTGATCATTTTTCTAGATTTTGGCTTAGCCTTTCCAATTCATTTTTCCTCTTCAAATCAGACTATATCTTCAATTCCTTTTTCAATCTTTGGCTATTCTTTTTGCCCCAACAGTTTTCAAACTCTTATCAACAGAAATCTGCTTGCTGAGTTTATTTCTTCTTCTCATATTTGGAAGTCAAGGTTATCCCTAGTTGTCGCAACCTAAAAAAAATAACGACGAGTCTCATCGCAAGACTTTATTATTCGTTAGGCGTGACATTTAAAAAAAAATCGAGGAAAAGTCGACTTAATTCCTCTAGAAAAATTAAGGTTTTGAAAATGACCTTAAAAAAGACATTGAGTCGCCACCAATCTTTTTTAGCTAGGTGTGATCGGCCACCTATTAAAACCGGTTTTATAAATATTTTAAAAATTAATTAAAACATTTTAAAAACCAATTTCAAGTCTGCGTTTCAAAACCAGAGAAATCAAAGAAGCGGGTTCGGGAGTCAGTTACGTGCGGGGAAGGATTAGCACCCCCACAACGCCCGTATAAATCGGTACCTTATTAATCGTGTATTATCTCAAGTCTCGGTAAAGATTGGTTTTAAATTTAGTATTTCAAGTTAATCCCCAATTTAAAGAAAAATAATTTAATTTTTATTTGAAAATGATTCGGAATTTATAAATTCAAAATTTTTCTATATTCCCCAACAAACGTGGCAAAATATAGAAATTTTTATTAGTTTTGAAAAACTTTCCGAATCATTCTCTTTTTTTTTTTTGAAAGAAAGATATTCCTTTATTAATGATAATTGATGATATTCCCTCCAGCAAACCCGGTAGAGAACTCATGAATTATTTTAACTCGGGAATATCTTTATTTTTTATTGAAAATCATTATCCTTTTGAAAACATTTTAAAAGATATGAATATGTATATGCATGACATAAATAAAATGACATAGCAAAATCTAAATAATATAATGCAACCTAAATGACATGGCAAACATGAATGATATGGCATATAATTTAAATGACATGGAATAAAATAATGCTATCATATAATATGCATGAAAATAAAAATGCAATGCATGAAATGTATTTTTTCCTTTAATTAAGGAAATCCGTATATCTAAAAAGATATCCGGCTACCTTAGAAAAATATGTCAAATTAAATATTCTAAAACCAAAATACTTTGTGATTGTTTGAAAACAATTTTGAAAAGCTTGAATTAACAATAAAAACTGGGCTAAAAATTTTTAAATGGCTCTAATTTCCTAAGTTTAAAAAATCCGGACTTGACTACCCTTAGCCCGGGACTTGAAAAACCATTTTTAGAGTTTAAAAGGCTTAGAAATCACCCTAAGTCAGTAGCTAACCCTCCTAATCAGCCCACTCTAAGTAGATTAACCAAAACAGAAAATTGGTTTTTCTTTAAATTCAATTCCGACTCCATTGTCCAGTTTTAATCCACGATTTGTTACCCTATTTTTAAAAATTCCAAAAATTATGAAAAAATTACTGGAGACTCAGGACATGTAAAACTACACGAAAAAAAATCGGCTTAATTTTTTGATCAAAGATGAATTCCCAGAAAAACCAGAGATGTACGAGTTTTTGGAGGAGAAAAAACTGCTTTGTTTTTCTTTAAAATCAATTCTGACTTCACTGTCCAGTTTTAATCCACGATTTTTTATCCTATTTTTAAAAATTCCAAAAATTCTAAAAACAATACTGGAGACTCAAGACATGTAAAACTACACGAGAAAAAATCGGCTTAATTTTTTGATGAAATATGAATTCCCAGAAAAACCAGAGATGTACGAGTTTTGGGAGGAGAAAAACTGCTTTGTTTTTCTTTAAAATCAATTCTGACTCCACTGTCCAGTTTTAATCCACGATTTTTTACCCTATTTTTAAAAATTCCAAAAATTCTGAAAACATTATTGGAGACTCAGGACATGTAAAAATACACGGGAAAAAATCGACTTAATTTTCTGATCAAAGATGAATTCCCAGAAAAATCGGAGATGTACGAGTTTTGGGTGGAAAAAAAAACTGCTTTGCCAACATATTTTTTTTTGTCTTTGATAAAATCATTTAAAAACCAAAATAAAAATATTTGAAACTCATAGAATGACTTGAAGACAGTAGCTAGGACTTTTTGAAAGTTAGATAAAAATTGGCTAAGTAAAAAAAATCACAAAGGTAGAATAATCAATTTGACAAACTTAATTTTCCACAAGTGTGCTCAAGAGAGCATGACCTTGAACCATTAATTGGCTCAAGTCATTATTCAAGTGGCATGAACATGAAATGCATGAAACAATGCAGCAAACATAATGCATGAAATGCATGGATCTAAACCTAAATGTAAGGAAAATGCATGACATAAATAATATGGCCTAGACCTAACATGAACTTGCATGGCATTTAATGTAACCTAGACCTAAGACATGCATGGCATTTTCACAAACACTTGGTATGCTAGCATGAAAAAACTAAGTCATAACACAAAAATCACACAAGCATTTTCACAAACACCTAATATACCAAATCTAAAACATGCTTACTAAGATATAAAACAAGAATCATGCAAAGAATCACACAAGCATTTTCACAAATACTTAATATGCTAACTCTAAAACATGCTCAAATTTAAACAACATGAAAACATAAAATTAAAAATGTAAAAAACATGATATCTAAGACATAAATGGCAACAAACAAAGCAACTAAATTAAATATAACTTAAGAACATGAAATAACATAATATTTAAAACATCAAAAATAAAGAAAATAGCATAAACAATATGGTAAAATGAATCAAAAACAACAACTTAAAATAAATAATGTAGGCCATTTGGCCATGGTGAGTTTATTGTAAAAACAAAATGTAAAAAAAATATACTTAAGAAAGGAAATGAAGAAAGAACAAGAAACATCATTTTAAAATGAAAACTCACCAAGTAGCTTTTGAACGGATTAAGCTATAAACCCTCAGAGTAGCTTTTGAACGGATTAAGCTACAAACCCTCAGAGTAGCTTTTGAACGGATTAAGCTACAAACCCTCAGAGTAGCTTTTGAACGGATTAAGCTATAAACCCTCAGAGTAGCTTTTGAACGGATTAAGCTACAAACGCTCAAAGTAGCTTTTGAACGGATTAAGCTATAAACCCTCAGAGTAGCTTTTGAACGGATTAAGCTATAAACCCTCAGAGTAGCTTTTGAACGGATTAAGCTACAAACCCTCTCAACAAAAACACTATGACTCACCACCCGGATAATCCTAATACAAGTGTATAGACTATCTCACAAGGGGTAGTGGGTGATCTCAACCAAAGGCCAAGACTCCTTATTTATAAGGTGAGCACCTCCTTGGCTTGACATTACAAAGGGATGTGGGATTGGGACTTAGGCTCAAAAATGAAAATCTCTAACTTAACTCTTGATTTTTAATCACTTGATTGAAAAAATCCTAAGCTTCCTCCTTCCTTTGGGCTTGGGCAGGCCAGCACTTCTCTTTTCCAGCCCAGCTCTGATTTTTGAAAGGCCCAAAGAAGCCCTTTTCGGTTGCTTGGGTGAAACGACCATTTTGCCCCCCGGATGCAAAATAAATATCAAACGGGCTCCAAATTCACTTTTTCTTTTTTTAATACTTCCAAAATAATAAAATATTGAGTTCTGGAAGTTTTCAAAATTATCCGAGTCCGTTTGCTATTTATTTGGATTTTTTCTTCCCAAAATGTCCTTTTATGCCCCTACTTTTTACCATTTTTTAAACGAGCTCCAAATCAAGATTTTTCTTCACCAATCTCTTCAAAATAATTAAAAAGTGTGATCTGGAAGTTTTCATAATTTTTGGAGCTCATTTGGTATTTTTTCGGGATTTATCGGCTTGAATTACTGCATAGGGGGTTCGGGATTTAGCCATTTTGCAAACGAACTCGGAATCAAGATTTTCTTTCGCCAATCTCTTCCAAATAATTTAAAAATGAGATCTGCAAAATTTCAAAAGATTTGGAGCCCATTTGCTATTTTTCCGGGATTTATCTTTTTGAATTATTGCATAAGAAGCCCGGGATTTGGCCATTTTGCAACCGAACTTGGAATCAAGATTTTCTTTCGCCAATCTCTTCCAAATAATTTAAAAATGAGATTGACAAATTTTTCAGAATTTTTGGAGTCCTTTTGCTATTTTTCCCAAATTTTTCCAATTTTGCCCCTTTAACCTCCGAAACCCGGTTTTGCTCAAAACAAGTCCGATTTTCAGATTTTCTTCAATCTAAGCCTTGGGCCATCCTTTTTAATCATTCCTCATCCATTGGGGCTTTGGTCTTACCAAGTCGGGCCATTTCTGTGATTCTTCCCGATTTCACCGAAATCCACTAAAAACCCTAATTCTCGGTTTTCTCCCGGATTGACTTTTCTTTCGGTTTTTCTTGCAAGTGACTTCTCCATTACCCGTAGTCAGTGCTTATCTTTCATTTGGAACCTTCAATTTTGACCAGTTTGATCGTTTAAGCACTTTTCCCCAAATTTCTCGGATTAGGGTTTCTTTTCTACTGAATCTCCAAATCCCAACTTCCGAACTCCATATCTTTCAATGTAGACCTCGGATTATCAAAATTCTTTCTCCATTTTTCAATTGAACTTAAAATCTTGATTTTGAAAGTGGGTTGACTTTTTCAGTAGTTGACTTTCTGGGGTTGACTTTTTCGGGGTTGACTTTTTCGGGGTTGACTTTTTTGGGGTTGACTTTTTTCAAGTTTGACTTTTTGTGCTCGCCCTCTTAAACTAAGTCTCGGAGTACCACCTGCAGGATGAAAACAGTCTTTTTATACTCGGAAACATCAATATAGGAAGAAAACATACCTGTTTAGTGGCCCGGACAAAATTAGGTGTCTACAGCTGCCCCTCTTTGGCTATTGCTGAGAATCAGGAATCAGGCAAAGATAAACCGACACTAATTTTGTACTGTCAGTGACATCACATGTGAAGGAAAGGGAAATGGGTTTCTTTTTCATTTTCATTTTTCATTTTCTATTTTTTCATTTTTTTCATTTTCTATTTTTTCATTTTTTTCATTTTTCCTTTTTTCAATTTTTTTTTTTTTAAACAGTGAATTGAAGATTTGTCTTTAAATTGAATTCCCCATCTAATCAAGGCTCGATTCGTCTTAAGGAAACGAATTCGATTTGCAAGAAAGGAAACGACCTCGACGATGGTCTCGGGGCCTTAACCTGTCTTGTTCTCAGCTGTGTTTAAAATTCTGGATATCTCCTCCAGAAGCTTCGGCTATCACTACCAAAGTCTTGCTCATTTTTTAAAATGAAAAAATTCTGGGTATCACCTCCAGAAGCTTCAGCTATCGCCACCAAAGACTTTTTACCTTTTCAAAGGATTTTAAAACTCTGGATATCTCCACCAGAGGCTTCAGCTATCACCACCGAAGACTTGTTCATAGTAATATTAAAAAAAGTACCTCGACGATGATCTCGGGGCTCGACTCGTCTTAAGAAAACGAATTCGATTTGCAAGAAAGAAATTTACCTCGACGATGGTCTCGGGGCCTTAACCTGTCTTGTTCTCAGCTGTGTTTAAAATTCTGGATATCTCCTCCAGAAGCTTCGGCTATCACTACCAAAGTCTTGCTCATTTTTTAAAATGTAAAAATTCTGGGTATCACCTCCAGAAGCTTCAGCTATCACCACCAAAGACTTTTAACCTTTTCAAAGGATTTTAAAAACTCTGGATATCTCCACCAGAGGCTTCAGCTATCACCACCAAAGACTTGTTCATAATAATAAAAGAAGTACCTCGACGATGATCTCGGGGCTCGACTCATTTGAGAAGCAAAATGAGTTCGATTATACCTGACAGCTTTAAGAGATGATGCAAATGCTTCATGATGCAAATGCAAACGTCTTTTGTTGATGCAAACGCTTCTTGATGTAGAAGCAAATGACTTAGATTGGTGCAAATATCTTTGATGCAAATGTAAATGACTTGATTTGATGCAAATTTTCTTGATGCAGATTCAACTAACTTAGATTGATGCAAATGCTTCTTGATGTAGATGCACATGTTGAATAAAATTTTGGATAACTCCTCCAAAAGAAGATTTCTCATTTTTCAAAATTATAAAACCCTGGATATCTCCACCAGAGGCTTCAGCTATCACCACCGAAGACTTGTTCACTTTTAAAATTGTAAAATTCAGGATATCCCCACCAGAAGCTTTGGCTATCACCACCAAAGACTTGCTCATTGTAAAATTCTGGGTAACTCCTTGAGAAGAAGATTTCTCATGTTTCAAAATTATAAAACCCTGGATATCTCCACCAGAGGCTTCAGCTATCACCACCGAAGACTTATTCACTTTTAAAACTGCAAAATTCTGGATATCACCACCAGAAGCTTTGGCTATCACCACCAAAGACTTGGTCATTGTAAAATTCTGGGTAACTCCTTCAGAATAAAATTTCTCATTTTTCAAAATTATAAAACCCTGGATATCTCCACCAGAGGCTTCAGCTATCACCACTGAAGACTTGTTCATTTTTAAAACTGTAAAATTCTGGATATCCCCACCAGAAGCTTTGGCTATCACCACCAAAGACTTGCTCAATATAAAATTCTAGATAACTCATCTAGAAGAAGATTTCTCATGTTTCAAAATTATAAAACCCTGGATATCTCCACCAGAGGCTTCAGCTATCACCACCGAAGACTTGTTCATTTTTAAAACTGTAAAATTCTGGATATCCCCACCAGAAGCTTTGGCTATCACCACCAAAGACTTGCTCAATATAAAATTCTAGATAACTCATCTAGAAGAAGATTTCTCATGTTTCAAAATTATAAAACCCTGGATATCTCCACCAGAGGCTTCAGCTATCACCACCGAAGACTTATTCACTTTTAAAACTGCAAAATTCTGGATATCACCACCAGAAGCTTTGGCTATCACCACCAAAGACTTGCTTATTGTAAAATTCTGGGTAACTCCTTCAGAATAAAATTTCTCATTTTTCAAAATTATAAACCCTGGATATCTCCACCAGAGGCTTCAGCTATCACCATCGAAGACTTGTTCACTTTTAAAACTGCAAAATTCTGGATATCACCACCAGAAGCTTTGAGAAATGATGCAGATGCACATGTCTTTTAACAAGGTGCTCATGCTTCATGGTGCAAATGTAAAATATTTCTTAGTGCAAATGCAAATGGCCTGGATTGATGCCCATGTTTCATGATGCAGATGCCCCTACTAATTGTGTTCATGTAACTGGTTTATGAATGGTGTAACTACAATTACCACACAATAATGAAAATGCAATGATTCTAGAAATGATGCAATTGCTTGAGATGACACAAATGCGAATTCCATGAAGAATGTAAATGTAAAGGTAAAATGCAGATGCTTATGGAATAATGCCAATGCAAATACCCATGAATGATGCAAATGCTTGCCGACACTGTGTAGATGCAAAAGCTCGATAAAGAGATGAGTGCTCATGAGTGATGTAAATGCCCCCGGTTGTTTTTCTAGACTTTGGCTTAGCCTTTCAAATTCATTTTTCCTCTTCAAATCAGAGTATACCTTCAATTCATTTTGGCTATTCTCTTTGCCCCAAAAGTTTTCAAACTTCCATCAATAGAGATCTGAACTGAGTTCGATTTCTTCTTCTCATATATGGAAGTCAAGACCTATCCTGGCAGTTCTATACCTTTGGGTTAGAAAAACCCTTGTCTCATGTCAACATCAAAAATGGGTATTTCAAAAATATTTTTATTTTCCCTTTTTGAAAAACAATTTTGCTTATTTAAGGAAAACTTCTAAGCCAAAATTTTTAACTCCACAGTGTATGATGTACAAATCTTTTGATGACTGATGATCACAGTTAGAAATTTCTCTAAGTATCAAACTGGGTTTTTTTAACTGGGATTGGCAAGGCTTGGTATAACAAGATTCTGTCTTTTTCAGGAAAACTTCATGACAAAAATGTATATCCCTTCTAGGCTCACAAATGGAACAGGTTTTATAAATCATGAATTCATTGAGAACCAAGCAAATTCAACATTCTTTTAGTTTCCATATCAAGGCTTTTTGACAAGCGTCAAGATTGGCCGGGATGTTTAAACCGGAAAGTTTAATCTTGGAGAAAAAAAGTTTCAGTTTTTGAAGACAATCCTTTGAATGAGAGTTGGCAATTTGGGGGTTCAAGAATTCCTAGATGTTCCTCGATGACCACTCCTTTAATAAGATATTTTCTTTTTTTTTTTTTGATTAGGGTATCGGCACAGATGGCATCGAAAATTTCCAAATTTACTCTAGACCGCCCGTTTTTGGGTTTTCGCCCTAGAGTCCCATTCTTTCCATTTTTTTTTTACTTGTTCTACCATACACTTGAGAATTATAAATTCTTCCTTAGTGAAATGATAATTCGATGAAATGGGATAAAATCTGAGGAAAAACCTTTCAGATTAAATATTCATGCTTGATCAAAATGGACTTTTAAAGCATATAATGTAGGCCATGGCTCAGGGTTCAGAAAGAAAGGATAAATAGGCCCAAAATATGTGTTTGAGGATAATCAGATCAAGGATCATTTCTTGAGGAGGATTCTCTTTGAAGCATTTGTCCCTTCTTGGACATTTCTTTCCTTTTGACTTTGCTCTTTTTCTTCCTTGCTCTTGGCTTTCAATTTGCCATGTCTTTCACAATTTTTTTTGCTTTCATTTTGCCCCCTCTTTTTCAACATAGTGAGCCCGTCTTTATTCGGGGCTCCATTTGCTTTGCATCTGTCTCTGAGCTAGGACACATTTCTCAATGATCTTTAAAAAAATCTTTCCTTGCATTTGCCCTCTAGTGTAGAGGGTGATCCTTGATCAAGGTTCAAACAAGAAAGAATTCTTTTGGCTCAAAAGGGGTGACTATGGATGATTTCTTTTTGTGTGAAGGGATATGAAAGATGGCCATTCCTCACGTCAAGCACGAATATTCACTTTGAAAAGCAATCCCCAGGGGAAATAGATATTCAAAATTTCATTTTGCACTTTGGAATCATCCGAATTCTCATATGCATGATATCACAAATTTTTTCATTTTTCATTTTTCATCGCATGCCCCAACGATTCATGCGTTTAATCCATCCTTATTCACCATGTATCCATCATTTCCATATATGATGCCCCAATTTGATTAACCATGAGAATCTGTATCAACGAGGAACATAGCAAGTCTAGGTCTGTTTTGAAAAGGCTGAGTTTCTAATCTGAGTTCTTTGAAGAGACAAGGAAAATATGACCCAAAAACAGGTTTTCTCTAGGACAGGGGATAATCTAGTTTAATCATTGTGCCCTAGGGTGTCAATCATGAAGTGATGTCTAGGCAATTAGTGTTTTGTGGTCATTGGAAGGTCATGAATGGTTTTAGCACAATCTTGACACACACCAAATTATCAAAATCTGGATTCTTGAAAGAATGTCTCATTTGTTTGATTTTCAAGGAATTTGAAAATTTTCAAAAAGTTCATTCCTTTGCTCATAGCATAGACTAAGATCTACATCTTTGCTTATTCTGCGATGACAATGGTTTTATGAAGTCAAATCATTCATATTCCTTGAAGCATTAGGTCTTTCAAGTGGTCTCGGTTCAAAAGATTTAGGCTTAGGAAAGCCTAAAAGAAAGGGCTGAAGGTATTGGGTCATTTCTAACAATGATCATCAATTTTCTTGAGACTATCCATTACTAAAAATTCCTTAATGCTTGTTTTTTGCAAATTCAAGTTATTGTTGAAACACAACAAACACAAAGCATTTAAAATACAAAATTCATTTAATTAACATGAGACAAGTGCTTTCCTCATCACAGTGTATAGAACTACATGTGTCAAAAACCTAATATGATCATGCACAATGTTTCTTATGACACTTGACTTCCCCATCTTCAAAACTTATCGAACCAGCCTTGATGAGATCTCTGACCTTGTACTTCAAAGCGGGGCAGTTCTCTGTTGAGTGACCTTGATTGCCAGAATGGTACCCACAACACTCATTAGCATCATACCAGCTCGGATAAGGGGGTTTCAGAGGCGCTATTTGCATGGGTGTCACAAGGTGATTCTGGATGAGTTGAGGTAGTATCTCACTGTATGTCATAGGAATCGGGTCAACCGGATTTCTTTTTCGCTTTTTATGCCCCTTTCGATTATCCCCAAGGGTGTTCGATTGATAGACAGATGTAAATTCTGGTGTATTTGCAGTCATTGGTTGGTAGGGATAAAAACCATGAGAGACATTATTCAGGGTAGAGTAAAATGGCTGATATGAGGAGAATTGGGGAGGTGGGGCAAAGTCTTCCACGACTTGGGTATCTTCCTTTTTCTTTTCAGATGCCCCCTTTTTCTTGGTATTGGATGTTCTTTCTCCTTCAATTTTCCCATCCTTGATAGCATTCTCAATCATCTCCCCTGAAATTACCATGTCTGAAAAATTATTTGTGATGTTGCCAACAAGTATATCATAGTACGGGGCCTGCAGTGTATTCACAAAAAGGACAGTGGTTTCCTTCTGAGTTAAGGGCTGTTGTACTTGGACGGCCAGGCTCATCCACCGTTGCACATATTCTTTGAAGCTCTCAGTAGCTCTTTTCTTCATATTTTGCAAGGTGAGACGGTCAGGCGCCGTGTCAGTCATATGCTTGTACTGGTTTAGAAAAACCCTAGCCAGGTCATTCCAAGAGTGAATCTGATCCTTGCTCAACTGACTATACCACCTAATTGCGGATCCGCTGAGGCTATCTTGAAAGCAGTGAATCAAAAGCTTATCATTATCTATATGACTTGTCATCTTCCGGTAGAACATAGTGATGTGGGCTGATGGATCAGTCGTCCCGTCATATTTCACGAAGTCAGGGATCTTGAACTTAGGAGGAATGACTAAATCGAAGACCAAGCATCGTTCTTTCGCCTCCACACTCCCGAATACATCTGTTCTTTCTATTGCCCGGAGCCTTTCATCTAACAACTGATATTTCCCTTGGGAATCTGCCAACTCAACCTCATTTACTGCAACCCTTTTCAACTTTGCCTGTTCAGCTAGATCATCTGAGTTTAGGACATTGACGAGGTTAACAGTGTTCTGGGCATCACTTATTATGACCTCATCCTGGCCCTTTTGTGCCTCTAACCCTTCTCCGGCGACAAAGTTTTCGGTGTATCCTTTTCCCTTGATTACAGCAGACATTAGCTCCATCAGTTTAGTCATCTGATCCTTAGATTCTGCTTGAGATTTTGCTAGCTGTTCTCGCAATTCTCTCTGTTCCCTTTCCATTTTTTCCATTCGGGCAACTTGTTCATCCTCCATAGCACCAGCCTGTATTAAAAGTGTACTCAGTACTTCTTCTGATTTGAAATGGAAATTATTTCAAAGACTCCTAAAGCCAAGCCAACTTCTATTTTATTTCCCCCAAATGTATGTCATGATGAATGAGCCATGAATGCAATTTGATGCATGTGAAGCCTAAACAATATGATGTATGGATATGTACAATGGAAACATGCTGACCATATATGTAATAAATGCAATCACAATGCCAACATGTTGCAAACAAAGAATAAACAAATCAACACATGGATATATGCAATGACTGATCATGTGCATTTTAGCATATTTCCCAATGAATGATCATATATCCTATGAATGCAACACGGTGTCAATTATGATACATGCAAACAATGAATGATTGATATAGAGTATATACAAAGAAAATCATGCTAACCATGTGTGTCATGAATGCGACCTAATGCTAACATGATGTATGTAATAAGCAAATTAATGCATGAACATATACAAAGAAATCATGCTGACTATGTTTGTTATGAATGCAATCTAATGCCAGGTATATACAGATAATGACTATGCATGTCATAGACGTGTCCTACAATGAATGACCATGCATGCTATGATGTAATATGATGTCAAAATGATACATGCAAAAATAAATGAATTAACACAAAGGTATATACAAAGAAATCAATGATTACACGAAATTGGTGGGACTATTCAAAAATCTCATTATGCAGGATTTGCCTCCAATTTTTTTTTTTATTATTTTTTTTTGATAAACCAATCACATCATTTTCAAAAGAATTTCAGGGTGGATCTTACTATGGTACAATATGCAAATGTTCATGTGACACTACCGGTTTTATGAAATCATCAAATTCAATTACCAACTGTTTATTGCAAAGAATGAGATCAATAATACAACCAAAAATGTACATGCTTTATTTACACATGCATGAAATGTGCCACATGCAAAAATGCTTGAAAAAGGATTTTTTTAAAAAAAAAAAAACAGCTAATGAACATCTGCCCCAGCAATATCTGCTTATTTAGGCATCACGATGCCTTCGAGGCGGAGTATCACATTTATTACGGGCGATGTACGTACATCGTTGCCCGATCTACCACACTTATTCGGAGTGTAAAACAGGTAACAAAAAGTTTAGAAATGTCCTTCCCATGTGTTCCTATTTTCGGTATATCTAACGGAAATTCGGGATGGCTTCGCCTAGGTTCACTATATGAGGGTGAATCGGTTCTAAGGCCCCGAATTGTTCCTCACTGTCGCCGGTGAAGGCTAGTAAGGCACCCCGATAAAAGCGGGTTCAATTCGTTAGAGTATATTTTCCTATGCCCGTACGGAGGATTATCACGAAGGCATTAGGTACTTTATACTCCGAAAGTGTTTCACTAGCCCATACGGAGGATCAATCACGAAGGCTTAGTTACTTTACTTCCACTTAAAAGGACGGAACCCGGGTAGAGGATTCATGTTATGCAAATGCACGTGTAGTGTGTGTGGAGAAACAAAACAAACCTGTCACCACCTATTCTACAAACCTTATTCTAAATGTCCTAACAATTAAAACATTCAAGAATAGTGTAACGCATTAACCGACAAGCAATTATAATATACAACCTAAATAACTAGAGAACAATAATAAAATGCATGCACATGAGAATGAACATTTTTAAAAACATTTTATTATTTTCAAAATTCTCTTTATTAGAAAAATGTGGGAATTAAAATTAAATACCAATTAAACCAACCAAAACTGAGACTTTGATAACACACGACTATTTCTAGGCCTGACTCTCTAATAGTCCCCAGTGGAGTCGCCAAGCTGTCGCAACCTAAAAAAAATAACGACGAGTCTCATCGCAAGACTTTATTATTCGTTAGGCGTGACATTTAAAAAAAAAATCGAGGAAAAGTCGACTTAATTCCTCTAGAAAAATTAAGGTTTTGAAAATGACCTTAAAAAAGACATTGAGTCGCCACCAATCTTTTTTAGCTAGGTGTGATCGGCCACCTATTAAAACTGGTTTTATAAATATTTTAAAAATTAATTAAAACATTTTAAAAACCAATTTCAAGTCTGCGTTTTAAAACCAGAGAAATCAAAGAAGCGGGTTCGGGAGTCGGTTACGTGCGGGGAAGGATTAGCACCCCCACAACGCCCGTATAAATGGTACCTTATTAATCGTGTATTATCTCAAGTCTCGGTAAAGATTGGTTTTAAATTTAGTATTTCAAGTTAATCCCCAATTTAAAGAAAAATAATTCAATTTTTATTTGAAAATGATTCGGAATTTATAAATTCAAAATTTTTCTATATTCCCCAACAAACGTGGCAAAATATAGAAATTTTTATTAGTTTTGAAAAACTTTTCCGAATCATTCTCTTTTTTTTTTTGAAAGAAAGATATTCCTTTATTAATGATAATTGATGATATTCCCTCCAGCAAACCCGGTAGAGAACTCATGAATTATTTTAACTCGGGAATATCTTTATTTTTTATTCAAAAATCATTATCCTTTTGAAAACATTTTAAAAGATATGAATATGTATATGCATGACATAAATAAAATGACATAGCAAAATCTAAATAATATAATGCAACCTAAATGACATGGCAAACATGAATGATATGGCATATAATTTAAATGACATGGAATAAAATAATGCTATCATATAATATGCATGAAAATAAAAATGCAATGCATGAAATGTATTTTTTCGTTTAATTAAGGAAATCCGTATATCTAAAAAGATATCCGGCTACCTTAGGAAAATATGTCAAATTAAATATTCTAAAACCAAAATACTTTGTGATTGTTTGAAAACAATTTTGAAAAGCTTGAATTAACAATAAAAACTGGGCTAAAAATTTTTAAATGGCTCTAATTTCCTAAGTTTAAAAAATCCGGACTTGACTACCCTTAGCCCGGGACTTGAAAAACCATTTTTAGAGTTTAAAAGGCTTAGAAATCACCCTAAGTCAGTAGCTAACCCTCCTAATCAGCCCACTCTAAGTAGATTAACCAAAACAGAAAATTGGTTTTTCATTAAATTCAATTCTGACTCCATTGTCCAGTTTTAATCCACGATTTTTTACCCTATTTTTAAAAATTCCAAAAATTCTGAAAAAATTACTGCAGACTCAGGACATGTAAAACTACACGAAAAAAAATCGGCTTAATTTTTTGATCAAAGATGAATTCCCAAAAAAACCAGAGATGTACGAGTTTTTGGAGGAGAAAAAACTGCTTTGTTTTTCTTTAAAATCAATTCTGACTTCACTGTCCAGTTTTAATCCACGATTTTTTATCCTATTTTTAAAAATTCCAAAAATTCTAAAAACAATACTGGAGACTCAAGACATGTAAAACTACACGAGAAAAAATTGGCTTAATTTTTTGATGAAATATGAATTCCCAGAAAAACCAGAGATGTACGAGTTTTTGGAGGAGAAAAAACTGCTTTGTTTTTCTTTAAAATCAATTCTGACTCCACTGTCCAGTTTTAATCCACGAATTTTTACCCTATTTTTAAAAATTCCAAAAATTCTGAAAAAATTATTGGAGACTCAGGACATGTAAAAATACACGGGAAAAAATCGACTTAATTTTCTGATCAAAGATGAATTCCCAGAAAAATCGGAGATGTACGAGTTTTGGGTGGAAAAAAAAACTTCTTTGCCAACACATTTTTTTTTTTTGTCTTTGATAAAATCATTTAAAAACCAAAATAAAAATATTTGAAACTCATAGAATGACTTGAAGACAGTAGCTAGGACTTTTTTGAAAGTTAGATAAAAATTGGCTAAGTAAAAAAAATCACAAAGGTAGAATAATCAATTTGACAAACTTAATTTTCCACAAGTGTGCTCAAGAGAGCATGACCTTGAACCATTAATTGGCTCAAGTCATTATTCAAGTGGCATGAACATGAAATGCATGAAACAATGCAGCAAACATAATGCATGAAATGCATGGATCTAATCCTAAATGTAAGGAAAATGCATGACATAAATAATATGGCCTAGACCTAACATTAACTTGCATGGCATTTAATGTAACCTAGACCTAAGACATGCATGGCATTTTCACAAACACTTGGTATGCTAGCATGAAAAAACTAAGTCATAACACAAAAATCACACAAGCATTTTCACAAACACCTAATATACCAAATCTAAAACATGCTTACTAAGATATAAAACAAGAATCATGCAAAGAATCACACAAGCATTTTCACAAACACTTAATATGCTAACTCTAAAACATGCTCAAATTTAAACAACATGAAAACATAAAATAAAAAATGTAAAAAACATGATATCTAAGACATAAATGGCAACAAACAAAGCAACTAAATTAAATATAACTTAAGAACATGAAATAACATAATATTTAAAACATCAAAAATAAAGAAAATAACATAAACAATATGGTAAAATGAATCAAAAACAACAACTTAAAATAAATAATGTAGGCCATTTGGCCATGGTGAGTTTATTGTAAAAACAAAATGTAAAAAAAATATACTTAAGAAAGGAAATGAAGGAAGAACAAGAAACATTATTTTAAAATGAAAACTCACCAAGTAGCTTTTGAACGGATTAAGCTATAAACCCTCAAAGTAGCTTTTGAACGGATTAAGCTACAAACCCTCAGAGTAGCTTTGAACGGATTAAGCTACAAACCCTCAAAGTAGCTTTTGAACGGATTAAGCTATAAACCCTCAGAGTAGCTTTTGAACGGATTAAGCTACAAACCCTCAAAGTAGCTTTTGAACGGATTAAGCTATAAACCCTCAGAGTAGCTTTTGAACGGATTAAGCTATAAACCCTTAGAGTAGCTTTTGAACGGATTAAGCTACAAACCCTCTCAACAAAAACACTATGACTCACCACCCGGATAATCCTAATACAAGTGTATAGACTATCTCACAAGGGGTAGTGGGTGATCTCAACCAAAGGCCAAGACTCCTTATTTATAAGGTGAGCACCTCCTTGGCTTGACATTACAAAGGGATGTGGGATTGGGACTTAGGCTCAAAAATGAAAATCTCTAACTTAACTCTTGATTTTTAATCACTTGATTGAAAAAATCCTAAGCTTCCTCCTTCCTTTGGGCTTGGGCAGGCCAGCACTTCTCTTTTCCAGCCCAGCTCTGATTTTTGAAAGGCCCAAAGAAGCCCTTTTCGGTTGCTTGGGTGAAACGACCATTTTGCCCCCGGATGCAAAATAAATATCAAACGGGCTCCAAATTCACTTTTTCTTTTTTTAATACTTCCAAAATAATAAAATATTGAGTTCTGGAAGTTTTCAAAATTATCCGAGTCCGTTTGCTATTTATTTGGATTTTTTCTTTCCAAAATGTCCTTTTATGCCCCTACTTTTTACCATTTTTTAAACGAGCTCCAAATCAATATTTTTCTTCACAAATCTCTTCAAAATAATTAAAATGTGTGATTTGGAAGTTTTCATAATTTTTGGAGCTCATTTGGTATTTTTTCGAGATTTATCGGCTTGAATTACTGCATAGGAGGTTCGAGATTTAGCCATTTTGCAAACGAACTCGGAATCAAGATTCTCTTTCGCCAATATCTTCCAAATAATTTAAAAATGAGATCTGCAAAATTTCAAAAGATTTGGTGCCCATTTGCTATTTTTCCGGGATTTATCTTTTTGAATTATTGCATAAGAAGCCCGGGATTTGGCCATTTTGCAACCGAACTCGGAATCATGATTTTCTTTCGCCAATCTCTTCCAAATAATTTAAAAATGAGATTGACAAATTTTTCAGAATTTTCGGAGTCCATTTGCTATTTTTCCCAAAATTTTCCAATTTTGCCCCTTTAACCTCCGAAACACGGTTTTGCTCAAAACAAGTCCGATTTTCAGATTTTCTTCAATATGAGCCTTGGGCCATCCTTTTTAATCATTCTCATCCATTGGGGCTTTGGTCTTACCAAGTCGGGCCATTTCTGTGATTCTTCCCGATTTCACCGAAATCCACTAAAAACCCTAATTCTCGGTTTTCTCCCGGATTGACTTTTCTTTCGGTTTTTCTTGCAAGTGACTTCTCCATTACCCGTAGTCAATGCTTATCTTTCATTTGGAACCTTCAATTTCGACCAGTTTGATCGTTTAAGCACTTTTCCCCAAATTTCTCGGATTAGGGTTTCTTTTCTACTGAATCTCCAAATCCCAACTTCCGAACTCCATATCTTTCAATGTAGACCTCGGATTATCAAAATTCTTTCTCCATTTTTCAATTGAACTTAAAATCTTGATTTTGAAAGTGGGTTGACTTTTTTAGTATTTGACTTTCTGGGGTTGACTTTTTCGGGGTTGACTTTTTCGGGGTTGACTTTTTTGGGGTTGACTTTTTTCAAGTTTGACTGTTTGTGCTCGTCCTCTTAAACTAAGTCTCGGAGTACCACCTGCAGGATGAAAACAGTCTTTTTATACTCGGAAACATCAATATAGGAAGAAAACATACCTGTTTAGTGGCCCGGACAAAATTAGGTGTCTACACTAGTAATTCCACACCTTTGGATTAGAAAAACTCTTATCTCATGTCAACATCAAAAATGGGTATTTCAAAAATATTTTTATTTTCCCTTTCTGAAAAACAATTTTGCTTATTTAATGAAAACTTTAGAGTCAAAAATTTTAACCCCACAATGTGTAATGTACAAATCTTTTGAAGACTGATGATCACTGTTAGAAATTTTCCTAAGTGTCTATTTGGGTTTTTCAACTTGAATTGACAAGGCTTAGTACAACATGATTTTGGTTTTTCCAGGAAAACTTCACAACAAAAAATGTATGTTCCTTCTAGGCTCACAAATGGAACAGATTTTATAAATCATGAATTCATTGAGAACAAAAAAAATTCAACATTCTTTTAGTTTCGATATCAAGGTATTTTGACAAGCGTCAAGATTGGCTGGGATGTTTAAACTGGAAAGTTGATTTTGGAGAAAAAAAGTTTCAGTTTTTGAAATCAATCATCCAAATAAGAGTTGACAATTTGGGAGGTTCAGGAATTCCTAGATGTTCCTCGATGACCACTTCTTTAAGATGATCTTCTCTTTTATGGTATCGGCACTATCATAGATGGCATCGAAAATACCCATTTTACTCTAGACTGCCCGTTTTCGGGTTTTCGTCCTAGAGTCCCATTCTCTCCAATTTTTTTCTTTTTTTTTTATTATTTTACCATGCATTTGAGAATTCTAAATTCTTCCTTAGTGAAATGATAATTCGACGAGATGGGATAAAATCTTAGGAAAAACCCTTTCAAGTTAAATATTCATGCTTGATCAAAATGGACATTTAAAGCACGTAATTTAGGCCATGGCTTAGGGTTCAGAAAGAAAGAAAGGATAAATAGGCCCAAAATTGTGTTTGAGGTAATCAGATCAAGGATCATTTCTTGAGGAGGATTCTCTTCGAAACATTTATCCTTTTTTGGACTTTTCATTCCTTTTTTACTTTTGCTCTTTTCTTTCTTGCTTTTGGCTTTCATTTGCCATACTTTTTCACATTTTTTCTTGGCTTTTGTTTTGCTCTTGGCTTCCATTTCGCCATCTTTTCCTTTTTCTTTGACAAAGTGAGCCCGTATTTATTCGGGGCTCCATTTGCTTTGTATCTGTCTTTGAGCCAGGACTCATTTTTTCGTGATCTTTGAGAAGATCTTTCCTCGCATTTTCCCCCAGTGTAGAGCATGATCCTTGATCAGGGTTTAAAGAAGAAAGAATTCTTTCGGCTCAAAAGGGGTGACTATGGATAATTTCTTTTTGTGATAGGGATATGAAAGATGGCCATTTTTCATGTCAATCACGAATATTCACATTGAAAAGCAATCCCCAGGGGAAATAGATATTCAGAATTTCATTTTGTATATCATAATATTTTTTTGTCGCATGCCCCAATGATTCATGCGTTAGTCCATCCCTTTTCACCATATAACCATCATTTCCACATATGATGCCCTAAATTGATTAACCATAAGAATTCGTATCAACGAGGAACATAGCAAGTCTAGGTCTAATTTAAAAAGGCTGAGTTTCAAATATGAGTTCTTTGTAAGGACAAGGAAAATACGACCCAAAAACGGGTTTTCTTTAGGACATGGGATAATCTAGTTTAATCATTGTGCCCAGGGTGTCAATCATGAAGTGATGTTTGGGCAATTAGTGTTTTGTGGTTATTGGTAAAAGTCATGAATGGTTTTATCACAATCTTGACATACATCAAATTACCAAAATCTAGATTCTTGAAAGAATGTCTCATTTGTTTGAATTTCAAGGAATTCGAAAAAATTTCAAAAAGTTCGTTATTTTGTTCATGGCCTAGATTAGGATTTACATCTTTGCTTATTATGTGATGACAATGTTTTTTGTTATTTTATGAAGTTCAATCATTCATATTCCTTGAAGCATTAGGTCTTTCAAGTGTTCTCGAATCAAGGGGCTTAGGCATAGAGAAGCCCAAAAGAGAGGGGGAGGGTATTGGGTCATTTCTAACAATGATCATCAATATTCTCGAGACCGTCCATTATTAAAACTTCCTTAATGCTTATTTTTTTGCAAATTCAAATTATTGTTAAAACACAACAAACATAAAGCATTTAAAATTCAAAATTCATTTAATTCATATGAATGTCACCATAAGACAGGTGTTTTCATCATGAGGTATGAAACTACATGCATAAAAAGCTCTCCCTTGGCATGTTCTCCCTAATTCAAACTGGCTATTCCTCGGTACTCTTTTCGACCTTTCCATCTACTTCTCCCATCATGACATCCACAATGGTCGTATCATTCCCATTCAGTAGATTCTCCACGCTGTCTGACCTTTGTTTCTTCCCCACATCTAACTGCCCTTTATTGATGAGTGCTTGAACCTTCCATTTCAGACATAGACAATTTCTCGTGGAATGTCCCCGAATCCCAGAATGATAATCACAATATGCATTCTCGTCATACCAGCTCGGATATGGGGGTTGGATAGGCTCCACTGGAATTTTAGTGATGAGTTGCTCTTCGACCAGCTGGGGCAATAGTTCAGAGTAAGACATGGGGAGTAGCTCAAACTGATCACTTTTTCGGATATTCTTTGATTTCCTCTGACTGACAAAAGGTTGAAAATTTACTGGATTCTGATAGGCCATTGGGTATAAGTATGAACCCTGGGGTACATAGTTCATAGAAGGACAAGGTGGTTGGTATGAAGTAGTCGGAATATACGGCGCAAAGTCTCCCATAGCTTGGACATCTTTCTTTTTCTTTTTAGGCGTCCGGTTTCTCTTTAGTTAAATTTTTTACCTCCTCCGAGTTTCCCAGCCTTGATAGCATTTTCAATCATTTCCCCGAAGATTACCATATCCGAAAAATTCTTCGTGGTGTTGCCAACAAGTCTATCGTAGTATGGGGCCTGTAGTGTTTTTACAAAAAGGACAGTGGTTTCCTTCTGAGTTAAGGGCGGTTGTACTTGAGTGGCCATGTTCCTCCACCTCTGAGCATACTCTTTGAAGCTCTCAGCAACCTTTTTCTCCATATTTTACAAGGTGAGACGACCAGGTGTCATGTCGATCACGTGCTTGTATTGGTTTAGAAAAGCCCTGGCCAAATCATTCCAAGAGCGAATCTGATCCTTGCTCAACTGATTATACCACCTAATTACGAACCCGTTGAGGCTATCCTAGAAGCAGTGAATCAAAAGCTTATCATTATCTATGTGACTTGCTATCTTTCGGCAAAACATGGTGATATGGGTTGATGGATCGGTCGTCTCGTCATATTTCACAAAGTCAGGGACCTTGAATTTAGAAGGAATGACTAAATTGAGGACCAAGCATCGTTCCTTTGCATCCACACTCCCGAATACATCTATATTTTTTACTGCCCGGAGCCTTTCATCTAACAACTGATATTTCCCTCGGGAATCTGTCAACTCAGCATATTTGACTCAACCATTTTCAACTTTTTCTGTTCAGCTGGGTCGTCTAAGTTCAGGGTGTTGCTGGGGTTAACTGTGTTCTGGCCATCCATCATTATGACCTCATTCTGACCCTTTTGTGCCTCTATCCCTTCTCTGGCGGCAAAGTTTTCAGTGTATCCTTTTCCCTTGATTACGGCGAACATCAGCACCATCAATTTAGTCATCTAATCCTTATATTCTGCTTCAGACTTTGCCAGATGTTCTTGCAATTCTTCTTGTACCCTTTCCATTCTTTCCGTTCGGGCAACTTGTTCATTCTCCATAGCATTAGCCTGTATTAAAAAGGGTACTCAGTACTTCTTATACCTCTGATTTGAAATGGAAGCTTCTTCAAAACTCTTAAAGCCAAGCCAACTTCTGTTTTATTTCCCCAAATGTATGTCATGATGAATGAGCCATGATTGTCATTTGATGCATGTGAAGAATAAACAAAATGATGTATGGACATATATAGTGGAAACATGCTGACCATGTATGTAATAAATGCAATCACGATGCCAACATGCTGCAAGCAAAGAATAAATAAATCAACGCATGGATCTATGCAATGAATGACCATGTATATTTTAGTTATTTCCCAATGAATGATCATATACACTATGAATGCAACACGATGTCAATTATGATGCATGTAAACAATGAATGATTGACACAGAGTATATACAAAGAAAATCATATTGACCATGTGTGTCATGAATGTATCTTGATGTTAATAAGATAGATTAATGCATGAGTGATAACTCGTATAATTATATAGTTTTTAGTTATGTTTTATTATTGTTTTGTGTCAAATACGAGTTATTATTGTTTAGTCTAATTGTGTTTATGATCTTTTATATTTTTATGTAATTTGGTGTTTTTCACAAGTTTCTTTGAGTGATTTCAGATTACTAGAATTAAGGGCAAATCCAGTTCAGTTCCAGTTCCGACACCGTTTTCCATATCAGCTATATCTCAAGTTTCACTGAAGCAATAAGGCTGAAATTTGTAGCCGTGCAAAGCTAAGAGGCATATCTATCTTTTTCATGTTTTACACTTCTTGAAACGGAGTCGTTTTCCCTAGCGAAATCGACCATCAAGTTGGCTGATGTGCAATGACGTCTGTGCTGACCTGTTTTCGTATTTTGCCCATATATTCTTATCCACATCAGAAAATGAGCTGATTCCAACGGCGATGGATCCGTAACTGATAGGGGTATATTTTTCTAGAAGACCATTTTATCAGATCGAGCCTCCAACATTGACAAAATCGACCGTCAAGCTGGCTGATCAGAATTGTCATACAATATGACGAAAATTGTTAGAAAAATGCACCCACCTATTATACCTACCTTTGAAATTTGTAAAGCTTGTCTCTTGTCATTTAGCCCTCCAAAATGTGTATAAATAGAGGGCCTTGGATGAGTATTGGGATACATTAATACATTGGTAGGATATTAGTCATTGCAATGTAATTCTCTAAGTTTTCTTCTTCTTTCCTTTCTCTAGTTTTCTTTTTCTTTATTTTTCTTTTCATTTTCTTCATATCTAGTATGTGTTGCTAATCATATTGTTGAGGTGATGAGGTGAAGCTCTTGGTAAATGCTAAGGTTAGTCTCTTAAACATGAGCTAAAATGAATCATCATTTAGTATAGATAATATTTTCTTTTGGTTGAAAATCATACTTGCAAAGTAGGGATCTTGATTCATTATTGACAATGAAAATGGCACAGTAAATGCTTGGTTTCATAACCTTGATTTGTTGTAGACATATACCTTGGCATAAGGAATGCTTGGACTCTTTTTGTGAGTTTTGAGGACACCAAATGAACATAATATCATATGCTATGGACGTTGGACAATTTGGACTGAATTGCTAAACCTTCCGATTGGAATCTCCCTTATGTGTGAATTTCAATTGTGTAATAAAACAAGATTAATCTTAGCATAACACCAAGAGTGGATTCTCTAACCTCAACATCTTTTCTTATTGTTTTTATATCTTGTTTAATTTCTTTTATGTTATTTTGTTTATTTTGTTCTCTAATATCTTGTTTATCTTGTTTTGTTGTTGATTCCCTAATATCTTTTTTACTTTCTTTTTCTTATATATTTATAAACTTATACTTACTAATACGCTTCCCTGTGGTTCGACCTCGGACACCCGAGAATTTATTACTTGAACATAACCTGCACTTGGGTTTACAACTCTTAATTGAGTCTCCATCAATGAGCATATCATGATAACTATATATGCCGTGGATGTAATCTAATGCCAACATGATGCATTTAAAGAATAAATAAATTGATACACAGGTATATACAAATAATGACCATGCATGTCATAAATGTATTTACAATGAATGACCATGCATACTATGACTATAACATGATGTCAAAATGATACATGTAAAGAATAAATAAATTAACACAAAGGTATATACAATGACCAATGATTTCACGAAATTGGTGGGACCAAATTTTGATTATTCAAAAATCTCACTATGCAAAATTTGCCTCCAAATTTAATCTATGATTTTTTGAAACATGTTTTCCCTATGAAAAGCCAAACATATTATTTTCAAAAGAATTTCGGGGTAGTGGATCCTCATATGGTATAATATGCAAATGTTCATGTAACACTACCGGTTCATAATCATCAAATGAGATTATTACCAACTATTTATTGCAAAGAATGAGATAAAAAATACAACCATGAATGTACATGCTCTATTCACACATGCATGAAATGTGCAAAATGCAAAAATGTTTGAAAAAGAATGTTTTGATATTTTTAATTTTAAAAAGCTAGTGAACATTTGCCCCAATATTATCAACTCATCTAGGCATCATGATGCCTTCAAGGCGGGATATTAAACTTATTACGGGCGATGTACGTACATCGTTGCCCGATCTACAACCCTTATTCAGAGTGTAAAATAGGTAACAAAAGGTTTAGAAATGTCCCTCCATGTGTTCCTATCTTCGGTGTATCTAATGAAAATCCGGCATGGCTTCGCCTAGGTTCCCTATATGAGGGTGAATCGGTTCTAAAGGCCCCGAATTACACCTCACTGTCGCCGGTGAAGGCTAGTAAGGCACCCCGATAAAAGTGGGTTCAATTCGTTAGAGTATATTTTCCTAAGCCCATACGAAGGATCATCACGAAGGCATTAGGTACTTTATACTCCGGAAGTGTTTCACTAGCCCATACGAAAGATTATTACGAAGGCGTAGTTACTTTACTCCCGCTTAAAAGGACGGAACACGGGTAGAGAGTTCATGTTATGCAAATGCAAATGTAGTGTGTGCCGAGGAACAACAAACCTTTCTACCACCTATTCTACACCACTTATCCTAAATACCCCATCAATTTATTAAAACAACGATCAAGAATAGTGTAACGCATTAACCAATAAGCAATAGTAATATACAACATTAAATAACTAGAAAACAATAATAAAATGCATGTGAATGAATATGAACATATTTAAAACATTTATTATTTTCAAATTTCTCCTTTATTTTAAAAAATGTGGGAATTAAAAATTAAATACCACTTAAACCAACAAAATCGAGACTTTGATAACACACGACTAATTCTAGGCTGACTCTCTAATATTCCCTAGTGGAATCGCCAAGCTGTCGCAACCTAAAAAATAACGACGTCTCATCGCGAGACTTTATTATTCATTAGGCGTGACATTAAAAAATGTAGGAAAAGTCGACTTAATTCCTCTTGAAATAAAATAAGGGTTTGAAAACAATCACGGAAAAAGACATGGAGTCGCCACCAATCTTTTTTGGCTAGGTGTGATCGGCCACCTATTAAAACCAGTTTTATAACACACTTTAGAATTAATTAAAATATTTTTAAAACCAATTTCAAGTCTGTATTATAAACCAGAGAAAATCGAAGAATTGGGTTCGGAACTCGGTTACGTGCGGGGAAGGATTAGCACCTCCACAACGCCCGTATAAAACAGTACCTTATTAATCATGTGTTATCTCAAGTCTCGGTAAAAAGTCGGTTTTTAATTTAGTATTTCAAGTTAATTCCCAATTTAAAGAAAATAATTCCATTTTTAATTGAAAATGATTCGGAGTTTATTAATTCAAAATTTTCCTATATTCCCCGACAAAATCGGCAAAATATAAAAAAAATTATTTATTTGGAAAACTTTCCGAATCATTCTCGTTTTTTGAAAGAAAGATATTCCTTTATTAATGATAATTGATGATATCCCCTCCAGCAAACCCGGTAGAGAACTCATAATTATTTTAACTTGGGAATATCTTTATTTTTATTGAAAATCATTATCTTTTTCAAAGCATTTAAAAAATATGAACATGAATATGTGTGACATAGTAAAGATGATATAATAAAGTCTAGATATTATAATGCAACATAAATGAGATGATATAATTTAGATGGCATAGCATATTCTAAATGAAATGAAATATCCTAAGTAACATGATATATTCTAAATGAAATAAAATGATTTAAATGACATGGCAAACGTAAATGATATGGCATATTTTGAATGACATGACATATTCTAAATAATATAATCTAAATGACATGGAATATAATCTAAGTGACATGAAATGACATGAAACATAAAATAATGCTATCATGAAATATGCATGAAAATAAAATAAAAATGCATGAACATAGTATATGCTAGATAATGTGACAAAAATAAATGACAAAATAAAAAGTATAGGATAGCATGAAATATTCAAAAAAACATATAACAAACAATAACCATCATAAAAGTTAATCGAAATAATAATAATACCATAGAAAAATATCATAGCAAAAATCACATATTAAATAAAATGCATGAACATGGAAAATGCAATGCATGAAAATGTATTTTTTTTCTCTAAATAAAGAAATTAGTATATCTAAAAAGATATCCGGCTACCTTAGGAAAATATGTCAAATTAGATTTTCTAAAAACAAAATTTTGTGATTGTTTGAAAACAATTTTAAGAAAAACTTGAATGAAGATTAAACCCCTACCAAACCCTTTTAAAACGGCTCTAATTTCCTAAGTTTAAAATCCCGGACTTGACCACCCTTAACCCGAGATTTATAAAATCATTTTTAAAGTTTAAAAAGGCTTAGAAACTATCCTAAGACAGTTGCTAAAGCTTCTAACCAACCCCCTCTAAATGCCTTAGCCAAATTCAACCATTGTTTTTCTTTTGAATTCAAATCTGCCTCTACTGTCCGATTTTGACACACGATTTTTTAGCCTATTTTTAAAAATTCAAAAAAATCTAAAAAACATACTGGAGACTCAAAACATATAAAAATACACAAAAAATTGGCTTAATTTTTTTATTAAAGATGGCTGCCCAGAAAAATCGAGAAACTACGAGTACTGGGTGAAAAACCATTTTTCCATAACACATTTTTTTTGCCTTTGATAAAATCATTTAAAAATAAAAGTTAAATTGTTGGAGATCATCCTAAAGACCTACAAATAGTAGCTAAAACATTTAAAAACCTTGGAAAAAAATTGGCTAAGTAAAAAAAATCATAGAGGTAGAATAATCAATTTGACAACCCTTTAATTTTCCACAAGTATGCTCAAGTGAGCATGACTTTGAGCCATTGATTGGTCTAAGTCATAAATCATGTGGCATGACATGAAATGCATGAAAATACAACAAAGTGAATGCATGAAATGCATGGTTTAAAGCCTAAGTGATATGGAAAATGCATGGCATGAATAACCTAAATGCCTAGCATGAGTTTGCATGGCAATAAATCCTATCCTAACTAACATGCATGAACTAGTGTCTAAATGACATGGAAAATGACATTAAAAATAATGAAAATGGCCTAGTGCCTAAATGACATGGGAAATGACATGGCATATGAAAATGGCCTAATGTCTAAATGTCATGGAAAAATAACATGGCATATGACATGTGAAATGACATAGAATAATAAAATGACCTAAACTTAAATGACATCTAATAATAAAAATGGCCTAAGGCTAAATGACATGTGAAATGGCATGGAATATGAAAATGGCCTAATGTCTAAATGTCATGGAAAATAACATGGCATATGAAAATGGCCTAATGCTTAAAGAAAATGCACATGGCCGAATGGGCTAGGAACCAAAGTGTTGTGAGAAATGTCATGTAAAATGACCTAACTAAATGCTATGTAAAATGATATGAGAAATGGAAATGGCCTAAACTATATGAAAATAGCCCCAAGATGCAAAAATATGACATAAGTCAAAAGAACAAGATGGTTAGCAAGAATATAAATATACATAAAGATAAACAATAATAGAAATAAGCAAGTTAAAGTAAGCAAATAAATAACAAAGAGATGAGCTCCATGGTTGGTACATTGGACAAAGTCCCCCCTAACCATTATCTCTTGATTTTCATCAAGGTCATGAAGCCTTTTCAATCTCAAAATCATAAAAAATAACTAAGGTAAGAAAAAAAAAATGGAGATGAGGTCCATGGTTGGTATATTGGACAAAGCCCACCCTAACCATTATCACTTGATTTTCATCAAGATCATGAAGCCTAACCATTGTTTTATTTTATTTTTTTGAAAAGCAAGAACAACAAGAATGATGTAAAAAAAATGGTAGGAAATGACATGGAAAACAAGAAATAAAGCATGAGGAAGAAGAAGAAAAAATGTAATAGCAATGGTAGAATGGCTACCTTAAAAAAAGCTTTTCTTCCTTTCTTTCAAAAACCTTTTTTTTCTCCATTAGCTACTATTTCCAGCCTTCAACCTTATCAAAACTGATCAGCCCCTTCCCCTAATGATTTGTCTTAATGGCATGCCCACCATTGGATGATTTTTTGCACTTTTCTCCTCCAATTTTGGCCCTTAGATTAAGATATTTTCATGACAACATAAAAATGTCATCTTGCCAATTGATAGCAGCCCTTAAGATGTGTACTCAGCCCTTGTAATAACCTCGTCCCTTAGATGAAAAAGAGGACCAATCCCATGCACTCCCTTGCTTGGCCCTTTGAGTGCCTACCCTTGGATGAGTTGTGCTATTTTATTCTTGGCCATTGGATGAGGATTCTTTCATGACAACATAAAAATTTCATCTTGTCATTTAATCCCAGCCCTTAACATGTGTATGCAGCCCTTGTACATGGCCTAAGCCATTGGATGAAAAGGAACAATCCCATGCACTTCCTTGCTTGGCCAAATGGATGTCTACCTTTGGATGAGTTGTGCTCTTCCATTCTTGGCCATTAGATGAGGGTTATTTCATGACAAATAAAAATATCATCTTGGCATTTAATATTGGCCATTGAATGGTGTATTCAACTTTTCTACAAGGCACCTAAGCTATTAGATGAAGGGGGGCTATTTGCAAGGTGCTAGTGGTAGCTTGTGAGCTTTATAGTGACTAAGGAATTAAATTGATCAAGCTTCCTTCTTCTCCTCTATGCTGGCTGACCAAGAGAAGAAAAATCCCAGCAATTCCTTCTTCTTTCATATTTTTCTTAATTACAAAATTGGCCCATTTCGGTTTCTTCGGTAAAATAACCTTTTTGACCCCCGAACCTCAATAAATAGAAAAAGGACTCCAAATTCAAATTTTATTTTTTTCAATACTTCTGAAATAATAAAAAATTGAATTCTGGAAGTTTTCAAAAAAATTCGAGTCCATTTGCTATTTATTTCCAAAATTGCCCTTTAATGCACTCGAACTTTTATCATTTTATAAACGAGATCTGAATCTAGATTTTTCTTCACCAATATCTTCCAAATAATTTAAAAGTATGATCTGGAAGTTTTCAATATTTTTGGAGCTCATTTGCTATTTTTTTCGGGATTTATCTGCTTGTATTTCTACATAGGTGACCCAGGATTTGGCCATTTTGCAAATGAACTCCGAATCTGGATTTTATTTCGCCAATCTCTTCCAAATAATTTAAGAATGAGATCTACAAATTTTCATAATTTTTGGAGCTCATTTACTATTTTTTCGGGATTTATCCTTTTGAATTTCTACATAGTGGACCCGGGATTTGGCCATCTACAAATTAACTCCGAATCAGGATTTTCTTTCACTGATCTCTTTGAAATGATTTAAGAATGAGATCTGCCAATTTTCAGAATTTTTGGAGTTCATTTGCTATTTTTCCCAAATTTTCCAATTTTGCCATTTTGCTTCCGAAACCCGATTTTGCTCAAAACATGTCCGATTTTCAGATTTTATTCAAACTGAGCCTTGGACTATCCTTTTTTAATCACTCCTCATCAATTAGGGGCTTTAGTCTTATCGAATCGGGTCATTTCTGTAATTCTTCCAAATTTCACCGAAATCCACCAAAATCCCTAATTCTCGATTTTCTTTCGAATTGACTTTTCTTTCAGTTTTTCTTTCAAGTAGCTTCTCCATTACCCGTAGTCAGTGCTTATCTTTTATTTGGGACCTTTAATCTCGACCAATTTGATCGTTCTAGGACTTTTCCCCAAATTTCCTGGACTAGGGTTTCCTTTCTATTGAGATTCCGTAACCCAACTTCCGAACTCCATATCTTTCAATGTAAACCTCAAATTATCAAAATTCTTTCACCATCTTTCAATTGAACTTCAAATCTTGATTTTGAAAGTGGGTTGACTTTTTTAATAGTTGACTTTTTGAGGTTGACTTTTTTGGGGTTGACTTTTTCAAGTTTTACTTTTTCTGTCTGCTTTCTTAGACTAAGTCTTGGAGTACCACCTGCAGGATGAGAAATGTCTTTTTGCATTCTAAAACATCAATTTTGGAAGAAAAAATATCTGTTTTAGTGGTCCGGACAAAATTAGGTGTCTACAGCCGAGGAATATAGAAAATTATTGCAACAACAAATTACAAATCATCCTTAAATTAATATGACCATTTTTTTAAGGAATCATTTTTAATACCAAATCTAAAATCGACTTTCACCGAGACTCGAGATAACACATGACTAATAAGGTACCGTTTTATACGGGCGTTGTGGGGGTGCTAATCCTTCCCCACACGTAACCGACTCCCGGACCCACATTTTTTTTTTCTCTGGATTAAAGCGCAAATCTCGAAATTGGTTTTTTTAAAATATTTTATTAAAACCGATTTTAATAGGTGACCAATCACACCTAGCCAAAAAAGATTGGTGGCAACTCCATTTCTTTTTCGAGGTCGCTTTCAAACCCTTATTTTTTATTTCGAGAGGAATTAAGTCTTCTTTCCATCTTCTTTTCCCACACCTAATATATTTCATTATTTTTAAACGTCGCTTAACGGGTCGCGAGATCTCGGGTTGCAACAGCTTGGCGACTCTGCTGAGGACAATTAGAGAGACAGGCCTAAAATTAGTCATGTGTTATCGAAAGTCTCGGTTTCTCGAGTTTAATCGGTATTTGATTATGATTCCCACATTTTTTTAATATAGAGGATTTTCTTAAATAATAAAATATTTCTAAATATGTTCATCTTCATGTACATACATATTATTATTGTTCCCTGTTTAATTAGTGTTGTATATTACTATTGCTCTTTGGTTGGTTAATGCGTGGCACTATTCTTGATTTTTGTTTTAATAAATTGCTGGGGCATTTAGAATAAGGGTTGTAGAATAGGTGGTGAAAGGTTTTCTCGTTCCTCCTTACACACTACACTTGCATTTGCATAGCATGAGCCCTTATACCCGGGTTCCGTCCTTTTAGGTGGGACTAAAGTACCTACGTTTCCTGAGGTGATAACCTCATCATAAGCTAGCGAAACACTTATGGAGTATCAGGCTACCTACGCTTCGTGAAGTGATAAGTCTGAGAAATGTACTCTAACAAATTGAACCCTTTTTGATCGGGGTGCCTTACTAGCCTTCAGTGGCGACAGTGAGGAACAATTTGGGGCCTTTAGAACCTAATTCAACCTCATATGGTGAGCCGTATAGAACCAACTTAGGTAGAGCCATGCCGAATTTTTTGATTAGATATCCCGAAGTTAGGGACACTCGGACGAACACTTTTGACCTCTTGTTATTTATTTTATAGTCCGAATAAACCTCGTACCCCGGGCAAGGATGAACGTACATCGTCCGTAATAAGTTTAAATTTTCGTCCCAAAGGCATTGTGATGCCAAAATAAGTAGATATTGTTAAGGCAAATGCTCATTGACTTTTTGAAATTGAAAATATAAAAATTCTTTTTCAAACATTTTTGCATTTTGCACATTTCATGCATATGTGAATAAGAGCATGTACATTTATGGTTGTATTTTTTATCTCATTCTTTTCAATAAATGGATGGTGATAATAATCTTATTTGATGATTTCATAAACATTCATTGATTGAATAAGAATTGTAGATCTATAGTGTTGAACGAACATTTGGACACCCGTGCCATAATAAGACCCACTACCCCAAAAGTTTTTAAAAATTGGTTTTGGAAAATAATATTTTGATTTTTGCAGGGAAAACATGTTTTTAAAAAAAATCGTGGATTAAATTTGAGGGCAAATCTTGCATAATGAGATTTTTGAATAATCAAAGATTGGTCCTACCAATTTCGTTTAATCATTGATTAATTTCTTTGTATATACCCTTGTGATTAATTCATTTATTCTTTACATGTATCATATTGACATCATGTTACAGTCCTAACATGCATGGTCATTCATTGTAGAATACATTTGTGACATACATGGTCATTTCTTTGTATATACCCTTGTGTAATTCATTTATTCTTTACATGCATCATATTGACATCATGTTGCAGTCATAGCATGCATGGTCATTCATTGTAGAATACATTTGTGACATACATGGTCATTATCTATATATACTCGTGTATCAATATATTCATTCTTTACATGCATCATGTTGGCATCAGGTTGCATTCATGACAAACACAGCCAACATGATTTCTCTGTATATGTTCATGCATTGATTTGTTTATTTTTTACATGTATCATGTTGGCATCAGGTTGCATTCATGACAAACATAGTCAGCATGATTTCTCTGTATATGTTCATGAATTGATTTGTTTATTCTTTACATGCATCATGTTGGCATTAGGTTACATTCATGACAAACATAGTTAGCATGATTTCACTTTATATGTTCATGCATTAATTTTTTTATTTTTTACACGCATCATACAGGCATCGTGTTACATTCGCAACATTCATGGGTCATTCATAGGCCAGAAGTTGGCTTAGTTGTAAGAGTTTTTGAAGAAATTTCAATTTCAAATCAAAGGTATAAGAAGTATTGGGCACCTTTATAACATAGGCCAGAGCTATGGAGAGTGAACAAGCTGCTCGGATGGAGAGAATAGAAAGGGCACAGGAAGAATTGCGAGAATAGTTGGCAAAATCTCAAGCAAAATCTAGAGGTCAAATGACCAAGCTCATGGAACTGGTGTCTGCAGCGATCAAAGGAAAGGGGTACATTGAAAACTTGACCGCCAAAGAAGGGTCAGGGGCACAAAGGGGCCAGATTGAGGCCATACTACTAAATGACCAGTCTTTTCAAAACACAGCCAGTCCCGTCAACATCCTAAACTTAGATGATCTGGCTGAATAAGAAAAGTTGAAAATGGCTAAATTAAAGAAGGCGGAGTCGGCAAATTCCAAAGGGAAATACCAGCTATTAGATGAAAGGCTCTGGGCATTGGAAAGCACAGATGTATTTGGGAGTGTAGATGCAAACGAACGTTGCTTGGTCCCCGATTTAGTCATTCCTCCTAAATTCAAGGTTCCCAACTTTGAGAAATATGATGGGACAACCGATCCGTCAACCTACATCACTATGTTCTACCGAAAGATGACGGGCCATACAGATAATGATAAGCTTTTGATCCACTGCTTTCAGGATAGCCTCAGTGGATCCGTAGTTAGGTGGTATAATAAGATGAGCAAGGATCAGATGAGCTCTTGGAATGATTTGGCTAATGCATTTTTAAGCCAATAAAAGCATGTGACTGATATGGCGCCTGACCATCTCACCTTGTAAAATATGGAGAAAAAGGCTACTGAGAGCTTCAAAGAATATGCTCAGAGGTGGATGGACATGGCCACCCAAGTACGACCACCCCAAACTTAGAAGGAAACCACTATCCTTTTTGTGACTACACTGTAGGCCCCGTACTATGATAGACTCGTCGAAAATGCCACGAAGAATTTTGCGGATATGGTAATCTCAGGGGAGATGATTGAGAATGCTATCAAGACTTGGAAATTCGAAGGATATGAAGCATCCAGTGCCGAGAGAAATAGGGCACCTAGAAAGAAAGAGAAAGATGCCCAAGCTATGGAAGGTTTTGCCCTATATCCTCAATTCTCTTCGTGTCAGCCATTCTACCCTACCCTGAACAACATTTCTCAAGATTCTTATCCTTATCAACCAATGTCTGCAATTGCGCCAGCATTTACATCTGTCTATCAATCAAACACCTTCGGGAATAATCGAAGAGGGCGTAAAAAGCGAGAAAGAAATCAGGTTGACCCGATTCCCGTGTCGTATAGTGAGCTGCTACCTCAAATCATTCAGAATCACCTGCTGACGCCATAGCAATTAGAGCCTCTTAAGCATTTTCAAGTGTTATAATTTATAATAGGTGGCACAATAATGTGTTTCTATAAATGTTTTAGAAGCACTTTAAACTGCTATAATTTATATGTTTTGGTAGCATTTGATAAATGCTTTTAAAAAGTCTACAAGTGCAATTATAAATTAAAACACATGTATAAGTGCTACCTTAACTCTATAGAAACAATTGTTTTACTTTTAATAGCACATTTCACATGAAGTAAGATGGCCTTAAGTGGTTGGTTGTCATTTGTTTTATGTCCTCCTTTCAATTACCATTTAATTATTTGGTGTTTTAAAAAATTTTAATTTATATTTTCATTTCTCATGCTTAAGATAATCTACTTTAATAAAAAGAAAAATTAGTTAGTATTTAATTTAATAGAAAAATTATTAATTAAGGAAAGTTTAATTATTTTAGTAAAAACTTTAATATTAATAAATAAATAAAAATTAATTAACATTTTAATTAATAAAAAAATCATTAATTAAAGATAAAATAAATAATTTAATAAATTATAAAAAGCACATGCACTATGTAAGTGAAAAAATATTTAAAAAAAGAGAAATAGTTGATAGTTTTTTATGTGAGTAATTATATTTTTTAAATAACTAAACACACACACACACACACACACACACACACACACATATATATATATATATATATATATATACTCATAATTTTATATTTCTTGTAATAATTTAAATATGAGTTAATCACATCAATGGTCTCTAAACTTTAGGGCATATTTTATATGGGTCCCCAAACTTCAAAACATATCAATCAGATCCTTAATCTTATAGTTTTGTATCAATATGGTCCTTTCGTTAGCAAAACCGTTAGAGTAGGCGTTAAATGACAGATGACCCTTGACGTGTAAATTACAAAAATATCGTCTGCTGATTTGGCCCTTCTTTTGTCTTTATTTCTTATTTCTTATTTCTTATTCCTCTATTCTTTATTCTATTTCTTTTTCAAATTTTATATTTTCATTTCTCTTTTTTATAAATAAATACAAAAAATAAAAATAATTTATATTATAATTTAAATTAATTTTTTGAAAATATAATTAATTTATAAACATATAAAATATTTCTTTAAATTAATTTTATAAAAACTAATTTTAATTTTTTTTCTTTTTTTCATTTATATTATTTATAAATAAACTAAAACATAAATAATAATTTAGATTATATTAAATTAATTTTATAAATATTAAATAATTTATTAAATATATAAAATATTTATTTACATTAATTTTTAAGTTTATTTTACTTTTTACTTTTTTCTCTTTTTTCTTTTCCCTTTTTTCTTGTTAATAAATAAATATATAAAAGAAAAAATAATAATTTATAATATAATTTAAATTAAATTAAAATTTATAAAAGTAAATAATTTATAAAAAAAAAATATAAAAATATTTATTTACATCAATTTATAAAAATAAATTTTCTTTTTTATTTAATTTTATAAATAATTAAATAAAAATTAATTATTTGGTAATAATTAAATCATTTATAAAAATAATATATTTATTTTAATAATTAAAAAAAAATCTTTTTTCTTCTTTCTTTTCTTTTATAAATAAATTAATTTTATAACAGATTAAATGATTTATCAAATATAAATATTTATTTACATTAAATTTTTTGTAAATATATTTTATTTTCGTTTTTCTTTTTTTTTTAATTTTTTTCTTTTTATTCTCTCCACCTAATTCTCGTCGATCGAAAAGGAAAAATTTGAATCTCCACCGTCAATCCGACTCTTTGAAGGATCAGACCGCCATTCATAAAGCTCGATAGGCATTGCAAGAGGACAAATTTGATCCCTCGCGCTAGATCGAGGAGGGTCCAATTTGACGTTTTATGTCAGATTCGGTCAAGGTAGTTGCCGCCTCAACTTCAGCATTGGAGTCAACATAAAAAATATAAAATTTTAATTAAATGAATGCAAATAAATATTATATATTTATAAATTATTTAATTTTTTATAAAAAAATAATTTATTTAGAAAAAGAAAAAAGGAAATAAGAAATAAGAAAAAAGAAAAAGGAAAATAAAATTTAATTTTTATTATAAATTAATGTAAATAAATATATTATATTTTAATAAATTATTTTATTTTTGATAATTTAATTTAAATTATAATATAAATTATTTTTATTTTATTTATAAATAATAAAAAGGGAAAAGGGAAAAAAACAAGAAAGAAACTAAAAATATTTTTATAATATTGATGCAAATAATATTTTATATTTTTTTTATAAAATTAGTTTAAATTATAATATAATTATTATTTTTATTTATAAAGAGGAGAAAAAAGAAAATATATAAAGAAGAAATAAAATATAATATATTTTATTGTTATGTTATGTTTTTATAAAATTAATTTAACTAAATGTTTTATATGTTTATAAATTAATAATATTTTTAAAAAATTAATTTAAATTATTATATAAATTTTTTATTTTTTGTATTTATTTATAAAAAAGAAAATATAAAATTTGAAAAATAATAAAAAATAAAAGACAAAAATAATGACCACATCAACAGGATGATATTTTTTGTAATTTACAAGTCACATGTCATGCGTCATTTAACGCTTATTCTAACGGTTTTGCTAATAGAAGGATCACATTGATACAAAACTATAAGATCGAAGATCTGATTGATACGTTTTAAAATTTGAAGATCAATATAAAATATATCATAAAATTTAAAGATTATTAGTACTATTAACTTCATAAAATATTAAGTAATTTAGCAATGACGAATTGATAAAAAAAAAAAAAAATCACATGGGTCTCGGGGAGCCTTGCTGCGTGCAAGAAAATTGCGGGCAGCACTTGCTGAGTTGCACAGTTTTTGCGCACAGCAAGTGCTGTGTGCAGGGCTGCACGGTGCAGTGCTGCCGTGCATAGGCTGCACAACACTGTTGCACACAGTACACCTGTGCAGTCTTTTTTTTTTTTGAACATTTTTTTTTCATCAATAAAGTGAGCATTATATGAATAAAATAATGTAATAAACCCAATCAGAATCACAAATATCAATACATATAAAAAATTAGAATTTCTTTTGGCTAAGAATATTATAAAAATTAAACTTTTTCTTAGGTTTTTGTTTCTCTTTAACTATCACCGAACCACATCAATCTATCAAAATAATAATAAGAAAGAGATTTAATAAATTATTCTCATAGTTAGGAAAAGGGATTTGAGTGTAATATATATATATATATATATATATATATATATATAGTACCCTAAACAGGATGAATTATGAAGTTATATTTTTTTTTATAGAGAATGTTGAATTAAAAAACGCTTCTTAAAGAAAGCATTTTTTGAAAGTCTATACATGAAATACTTTTGAAAAGATTGATGGAAATGGTGTATGAAACTACAATAATCAACTTGTCTTTAAAAAATAATTTGTATGTAAGAGTGATGGAAGTAGTGCATGAGATCACAATGATCGACTTCTCCATTAGAAAAATTTGTATATGAGAGTGACAAAAGTGGTGCATGTGAATATAATGGCCGACTCCTCCATTGGAAGAATTTGTATATGGAAGTGACGGAAGTGACGCATAAGGTCACAACGATCAACTTCTTCATTGAAAGAATTTATAATAAGGTTCAATTAGAAGTAGAGATATGAGAAGTTACTGGAGAGATTGCCTTGTTACAGAAAAAATTAGAATTGCAGAAGAATTGCGAAGTTGAGTTGCAGAAATAGTTGGAAGTCATTTCTCAGTTTGGTAGTACTAGCTCTTCTCCATTGAGCTACATAATTGGTTAGATTTTTTATTTGCCCCCCTTTTATAGTTTTGTTTGTCTTGGAATTTTGATGCTGATTTAATACTTTTTCTTTGCTATGATATGGATGCATTTCTCTGTTTTTCCACAACTAATAATTGTTCTTTATGAGTACAACAAAAACATGTATGTATGTATGTATGCGACCAAGGAGAACTTTTCTTAACTTCACATCAAGGAGAGCATATCTCTCAACTCGATGTTCAATAGATTTTTTAATCCTTATGGAAAGCATTAAAGCTACGGTCAATGTATAAATCTTAGTCAAAATGAGCGATAAAGCCGCGACTAGAATAAAAATAGTAAGATATAACCAAAATATAAGCGATAAAGCTACGACTATAAGTAGTTCTCAATTTATAAACAAGAGATAATCCTCAACTTGGTACCAAGGGAAATCACTTGATAGCAAGTATTAGCAATAAAGTTGAGGTCAAAGGTTGAGCGATAAAGCTGCAGCCAAAGAGCAATGCTCGATTTATAAGAAGAAGATAATTCTCAACTTAGTATTAAAGAGGTTTATTTTGATAGCAAGTATCAACAATAAAGTCGCGGTCAAAGAATGAGCGATAAAGCTGCGGCCAAGGAGTGATTCTCAATTTCATATTAAGGAGATAAGTTCTCAACCCAGAGAGAAAGAGATCAATCTCCAATATGTATATAAAATCGCGACCAAAGAATGAGCGATAAAGTTGTGGTCAAGGAGTGATTCTCAATTTCAAATTAAAAAGATGAGTTCTCAACCGAAAGAAAGAGATCAAACTCCAATATGTATTAAGGAGATAGTTTTTCTCAATTTAGTACCAAGGAGATTAATTTGATTCAAAGCATGAACTACAGTCAGTAAAATTGAAATCAATATTGTCATCAATTTAATGAATTTCTCAGCTTGATGTTTCAATTTGATTAAGAAGGTTTTGTTTTATGCATGAGTAAAGAAATAACTTTTCAACCAGTGTAAGGGAAATAACCTTTTATTATTGTTGAAATCCTATTGCTCCACCTCCAAGTATCCTTTTGATGTTAGCATTTTCTGTGTTTAGCAGAAGTGTCATGTCTTCCGATAAAGAAAGTGTTGAATAATTATCACCTAATGCAGTCACTCCTCCCAGTAGAGTTGCCAAAATATGGAGGGTTCTTTGGTAGGGAGAGGAAGCGTTGCAAACAAGTGAAACAAGATGTTATCGGGAGACGGCGAAGAGGAAGACTGGAGCAGACCCTGAAGTACTGAGCATAGCGGTAGACAGTGGTAAATAAGGCGGAGGAAGTGGGGAGATGGTGGAATGAGGTTGAGTATGGCTGAGAACAAGGCTGATGAGAGAATTAGAAAAGAGAGAATTGCAGAGAGAACTTTAGAGAGAAAGTTTACTCCAATGCCCAAAAAATCCTCAAATGAGTTGTGGAAACTCCTATTTATAGGTGTCAATGATAGGAGTTACATATCATAAGTATTGAATAAGAATAATGATAAAAGTTTTCAGTTACTAAGGCATTAATACTTTGTTTGATGAGAGTTTAGATTGTTGTTTGTAATGGTGAATAGTGAACAAGAGTTTACTATTTGTTTATGAATGAAAGGGAGAAGCACTCATACTTCACGGGAAGGTTAAGAGAAGACCTCTTAACTATCTCCATGTCTGATCCACCAAGGCAAACTCTCTAGAACATCCCAATAGTGAAATTAACCCAAGATACCTGCTATATTTCGGGGTTATTTCCACTTCTTCTGTTTCGGTGAAGTTGTATCAGGTGAAACGTCTTCTGTAGAATACTTCTCGGTAAAAGTTCTTTTCCATGAGAGTGTTGTTCTGTGAAAGACTTGTTCTATGAAGGTGTTGTTTCCGAACAAGAGTTATTCTGAACATGAGCTGTTCCAAATAGGAGCTGTTTAGAACAGAAGCTGCTCCGAACATAAGCTGTTCTAAACAGAAATTGTTCCGAACAGGAGCTGTTTTGAACAAAAATTGTTCTTAACGAAAACTTTTCTAAGCGGGAGCTGTTTCGAACAATAGCTGTTTTGAACAGAAGTTGTTCTAAACAAGAGCTGTTCGGAACGGAAGCTGTTCTGAACAAAATCTGTTCTGAACGAAAGTTGTTCCTAATAGGAGTTGTTCTGAACAAGAGTTGTTCGGAACAAAAGCTGTTCTGAACAAGAGCTATTCGGAACGGAAGCTATTCCAAACAAGAGCTGTTCGGAACGGAAGCTGTTTTGAACAAGTATTGTTCCGAATGAAAGCTATTCCGAATATGAGCTATTCTGAACAAGAGTTGTTCTGAACGGGAGCTGTTCCGAACAAGAGCTGTTCTGAAAAGAAGTTTTTTTGAACAAGAGTTATTCGGAACGGAAGCTGTTCTGAACAAGTGTTGTTCCGAAAGGAAGTTGTTCCAAATAGGAGCTGTTCTGAACGGGAGCTATTTCGAACAAGAGTTGTTCTAAACAGAAGTTGTTCTAAACAAGAGCTGTTCGGAACGGAAGCTGTTATGAACATGAGCTGTTTCGAGCAAGAGTTGTTCTGAACAGGAGCTGTTCCAAATAGAAGTTGTTCTGAACAGGACCTGTTATGAACGGGAGCTGTTCAGTGAAGCGACCTTATTACTTGTTTTAGAATACATTTGCTATTGTACGCGGAAGTGTAATTTCCTGTAAAACAACTTTATTTTTCTCTTAGAAGAGATAATATATTAGTAGTCAAAATCAAGTATCTACACAAATGCACTATGCAATAGCAGGGTATTCACTGGAGAATCTGCAATCTGTTGTCAACGCTGATATTGATTTTCTTCTACTCAACGATAACGATATTCAAGCTGATGCAACAGCATTTTTTAGAGGGATCTGTAATGTTCAATCACTTAATCTGTCATCTACTTCTATAAAGGTTTGTTTCTTGGCAACTTCTTATAGGTGCTATGACAAGTCTCCTAATTAATGGTTTCTACTAACCAACCATGCATGAATTTCTAGTTTGTGTGACAACAAACCCTCTTAATAAACATCTCTAGATGTTTTTGCTTGCTGCAATTTTCCTTTTGGTGAGTCATGTCTAGATTTTTTTGATACTTTACAATCTACTGACAGTGCAATTTTTATCATTATCATAGCTTCTTTTACGCTGTGAATCACTTCCTGTTTTTCCTAACATGGTCCAATTGAAGATATGTTATGGTCATCCATGGTCAAGTGTCAAATATTATTATTGGGAAAAGGGACTTGCAACTTTACTGACAAGATCGCGTGAACTAGAAAAACTTGCCTTTTATCAGGTATAATAAATTTGAACTCTTAAGTTTAAGTAAGTTTAAGCTCTGAGTTGATTAAGTTGCAAACTCTTACTGACTCCTTTTCTATTCTGGTTTTAGGAAGTTCTCAGCTCTCTGCCTGAAAAAAGTGCCTTTTTGTTTCTGGTTTAAACTCAAGGTGGTCGAAATTTTAGACTTTATAGCTGAGAAAGATTGTATTGCGAAGGCAAAGTATTTCCTAAAGAATGCAAGAGTTCTGGAGAAGTTGACAATACGTTCATCATACCTTTATTCGGAAGAAAAATTGAAGATCTCTGAAGAGGTGTTCACCAAGGAAATCAAAGCAATGCTGCAGCTTGATTGTTTGATATTGTTTGTGTTTCTTTGGAAACAAATTTAAGTCCTTATTCTAGTGCAGGGAATTAGATTCTAAGTCTTTCGTTGTTGCTATATATGTCTTGTTCTTATGAATGACTCTTTTGCTTCTGATTTGGAAGATTTTAGTTATGTCTTATCAATCTTCTTGTAGATTGAAGTACCTTGAATATCACTTTCATTGCTTTTTTGGTAGCTATGATTATCAGTTTGGCATAGGAACTATATGTTGTTGATGATTGTACTTAAGTTTCCACTTTAAATTCTGATTAGAAACCTTCTCTTTTAATTTGTTTCTGGTGTAAATCTTTTCCATCGGTGAGATTAATAACAGCACTGTTTTCAGGAGACACTTTGAGTTTTAAGTATATGAATCTGATACTTCCTGAGATTTCCAGTTCTCGTTCGTATTTAGACCAAGTGTCAGTTTAATGATTAAACTTTAATCAATTTGAATATCAGATTGATGGAAATTTGAGCAAGTGAAATAAAACTGCTAGCAAATGAACCAAAGTATATATACATTAGTCTTTGCAAAGATGTTCACTTGTCACAACAACTTAGCAGAAACTTGCAGCCAAGTGATAAGCTGAGAAATATTGAAACTTTGTCTAGCATTGGAATTGGAAGAAAGAGAGTCATAATGAAACCTGTTAACTAAAGATGTAAAAGAGAATAACATCCCCTAAGGCATAAATGAAAACCTTGCCTAAGAATTGTTTTACAAAAATTAAAGTAACTTTAAAATCAAAATAATGCTGGTTTTTTTTTCAACTTGAACAATAGAGAACTTTCTCTGGTTTGAAACAGGAGACATTTTGTATTAAGCTAAGGAGAATTGCATCTCCTACAACTCTGTAGAAAGCTAAGGAGCTAATTTTCATGGCAAGGATAACTAAATATGCTGATCTTGCCTGCAAGCATGTAAATTCTTAATACAGAAAGATTATATATGAAAATAATACAACAGCTGCAACTACTACAACGAAAATAATGGCAATAGCAGACAGAAAATCCTGGTTTAGTGTATTAATTACGAAACAAAACTATTGCAAATAAAATTGAACTTTACTAATATCCTAATTCAGTAAACAACAACAATCTTAAAAAGGCCAAATACAACATATATTAAGTTGTTTAACATCGGTCATCATCTGATAGATATGAACATTTGACGACCTTCAGCACTCAGTTTTGTGGCTTGCAGTGGCTTATTTTTTTATGCTTTCAATTTCTTCAACCTCTTCAAGATCCTATGACGACACTCCCCTCGTACTTGTTGTCTAGCATAAGCTTTGACTATGTCTGGATTGTACTTTGATTGAGAATGCACCAGATAAACAGATACAGATACTTCTGGCATTGTAGCACGTTGGTTTGATGAACAAGGTTGAGAACTCTGCTTCTGTTCCTTGGAAAAATCCAAATCCAAATCAACCTCCCTATATTCAATGGCTGCAGGCCTTGTGGGTTTTTTGTCAGGCATTTTAATGAAGGGAACAATCTGGTTCTCAATGCTTCTCAAGTCAGAAAACCTTGTGCTCTTGTTAAATCTGATTCGACTCCACTTTTCAACCAAATCATTAGCAAGTTTCTTATTAGAAGCTGTTTCCTCATCAGATTTTGATAAGAACATATTAAGCTTACCAAGACCACCCTTCTTGAACTGGTCTCTATGATCAGGTTGCTCCAAATCAATTGGAAAATCAGTTAAGATGTTCAGAATTGCAGCCCGGATGTTGGCATCGGGTAAGCTGCCATCAGGGAGGGGTTCTAGCCAACTTTTCAAGAGGGATAAACCCCATAATCCAAGAACTCTAGTTCAAGATTTTTCTTGCGTAAAACCTCGACAAGAAGAGGTAACTTTTGGAGTTTATTGATGGCCGATTGCCCTATTCTATTAAGTTGTGCATCATCTTCCACAACAATCTCAAACACAGCCATTGTTTTCTCAACAAACAAAGCAATCTCTTTACAACTTTTTTCACTCTTCTTCCTCCTTTTAACTCCATCGAAAATGGCCTTGATTTCTGGATAATTCCCATCAGAAACCTTTCCTCTACTCCTCTTTGCCATGCTATCGACTTGTCTCTCAAGTTTTCTGATATCACTCAAATTGTGGCTAGAGGCTCTAAAGGGGTGTATATATAGATTTATGAATAAGCCTAAGCCTAGTAGGAAGAGGAGTAACATTAATCCCTGTACCAATGGGATTTCGAAGCTTCCAAAGCCAACTGTCAGGTTGCATGAACTTTAAAGTGCAATTTAGACCTTGGTATATACTATATAGTAATTAAGGCAACAAAAAAAAAAATCACGGTGGGTCCTTTCTTTTAAGTTACATATTTATGCTATTAGGTGCAAAATTTACTATCAAATCTATTGAAAAGTAAATATATATATATATTAATGATGTCATAATTCATAAACATCATATTCATTAAATCAAAATATATTGCAAAAAAGGTATTCTTAGTCATTAGAAATTAATAAGTCTAATGATTTAACTTATTAAAATTTTTAATTTACAAGTTTCACTTTGAATATATAATCCAATCTCTAACAGGATCTTATTTATCAGTAAACATGACCCAAAAAAAAAAAAGGAAAAGGATACACATTGCATCAAAATTAAACAACCCTACCCTTCAATATGAATATTTCATTTATTTCTTTTAAGAATATTATTTTATCAATTTAATTAACAAAATACAGCCCTTGAATTTGCAACAGTGAATCGGTTCAAAGGCTCTTTTCTGGATGCCACGTGCTTGAGGAATTGGTTTTACAATGTTGTAAATGTGAACATATAAGCAAATTCAGTGTTTCTAATTCTTTATATGTTCAACTCCTAATTATCATCAAGAACTTGTGATTAAGAATTCTTATTTTCATTTGCAGGTTTATCTGAAGATAAATAACTTCCTACTCTTATGACTGGGAAAGCATTCTTGGTAGTTCTTCTCCCTGTCTAGAAACCCTTGTCATTGAGCTGGTATGTATGAAATGTAACTATATATATCCATTGCATCTAAGTTCGAATGTCTACTTGCTATATTTATTTTCACTTTTCTGGCTTGTCAGGAACTTCAATGGCTAGTCGATCTACTTATCCTACCAAAGAGGGTATCCTCTTGTTTGTTGTCTTGCCTCAAGGCAAAAAGGTTTCATCCCATGGATAAAAACATGAGCTGCAATTGATTATGTTTTGATGAATGCTATCAGGCTCTACAGAATTTGACAGTTTGCAGTCAGAGGTCACTAAAGCTTTAGTACCATTACCAAGAGTCTCAAAAGAAATGCCAAGTCATAATTGGCTAACTTTCTTAATATTTCTTCTACATTAATCAGCTTGGAAATATCTCTCTCCATGCTTTCAATAAAGAACCATGAAATCAAACAAAGAAAGTGCCCCCCTTGCTTGTTATCTCACATCAAGGCAATTAAATTTCTGTCACTTCAAGGGGAGAAATCCGAACTGCAATAGAATTAAGTATTTTTTGATGCATGCTGAAGTTTTAGGGAACTTGGTATCAGGTTTATTGCACCAGAGCTGGCAGCTCAAAATCAGTAAAGTATTGTTGATGTTACCGAGAACAAAACTCTTAAGTTGTAGTTGTCCAAATTTCTCAATCTTTCTTGTAGATTCAGTTATCTGTTACTATTATATATCTATCTAATGTTGAGTTGTGTGGTTTTAAGTAAATTTTTATCCTTTCATTGGCTTAATATATATATACCAGTAGTCTTTCCTGAATCAAATCTTTTCAAACATATTTATAGGCCAACTCTTACATGATCGACTTGGCTTTTGTCAATATATCATAGTGACTAGTGAGCAAATTGATAGGTCAAGAAGATGATTTGAACTTGAGAATTGCATCACTGATCTGAAATTTTAGGGACAGTGAAAACAGAATTCTTAACCAAAGGTGCACAAATATTTCAGCTCACAATCTCCATTATCAGGATTATTATATATCATATTTGCAGAATCAGGAGATTAGAACCAAAAGGATTTTACCAAGAGTCTCAAAGAAATGCAGGTCATTTTTCTAGATTGAATCACCTTGGAAACAACTCTCTCTGTTGCTGCTGAATAGCCTTCATGATTATCAATCAGTTTGTCACTGGAAGTCTGGAACTATAGTACTACTGCCATGGATAACTCTAGCTAGTTTTCAAGTTCAAATTCTGTTTTACAAGCAATCAATTTTTTTTCAGGTGTAAACTCTTGTCAATAGATTTGATTAATAGTATTTCTCTTCACAGGATATCAGTTCAATGCCTTCTTACAATCCTTTATTCACTGTTTCATTTTTTTTTTTTTTTCAATTCCTAGACAGCTAAGACTCAAATGGGACTATATAATTTGATTTGTTCCTCACATAAACCTCACATCTCTGATAAAAACAGGACTGATCAACCCCAAACCTTTGGTGCAATCACCAAAGGACTGTAGCAGCTAATTGTTAGCTGACAGGTGGTTCATACAGTTATTCAAGTGACATATAATAAATTGAGGTTCGAATCCAACGTCTACAACCATTTTGCTGTTAAAATAAATAAATAAATAAAAGAAAGAAAGAATTATTATTATTATTATATTTGAAAAAGATACTGTATACTATTTTTTTGATGGAAAGATATACACTATTTTAAGATTAAACAATTGTTCAACACATTAAATTTGACTCTATGACTAACACCATGAACAACATTAACATAGATTTAATATGATTTGTTATATTTTTTTTTATTAAAAGTTTTATTTTTAGAAAAGAGTTAATAGCACCAGTGGTTCCAAACTTTAAGGCATATTTTATATTGATTCCAAAATTTCAAAACATATCAATCAGACCTTCGATCTTATAATTTTGTATTAATGTGGTCCTTCTGTTAGCAAAACCGTTAGAATAGGCGTTAAATGACATATGACATGTGAAATGTAAATTATAAAAATGCCAATTGTTGATGCGATCCTTCTTTTTGTCTTTATTCTTTATTTCTTTATTCTTTTATTCTTTTTCAAATTTTATATTTTCCTTTCTTTTTTTATAAATAATAAAAATAATTTATACTATAATATAAATTAATTTTTTGAAAATATAATTAATTTATAAACATATAAAATATTTATTTAAATTAATTTTATAAAAAGTATTCTAATTTTTTTTGTTTCTTTCCTTTTTCTCTTTTTTTTCATTTTATATTCTTTATAAATAAACTAAAACATAAATAATAATTTATATTATATTAAATTAATTTTATAAATATTAAATAATTTATTAAAAATATAAAATATTTATTTACATTAATTTTATAAAAAATATTTTAAGTTTATTTTTACTTTTTTTCTCTTTTCTTATTTTTTTCTTTTCCCTTTTTTCTTGTTAATAAATAAATACAAAGAAGAAAAATAATAATTTATCATATAATTAAAATTTAAATTTAAAAAGTAAATAATTTACAAAAAATATAAAAATATTTATTTACATTAATTTATAAAAATAAATTTTCTTTTATTTTTTATTTATTGTTATAAATAATTAAATAAAAATTAATTTTTTTTAATAATTAAATAATTTATAAAAGTAATATATTTATTTTAATTAATTAAAAAAATTATTTTCCTTTTCCTTTTTCTTCTTTTTCTTTTTTCCTTTTATAAATAAATTAATTTTATAAAAGATTAAATAATTTATCAAATATAAATATTTATTTACATTAATTTTTTGTAAATATATTTTATTTTCCATTTTTAATTTTTTTTTCTATTCTTTTCACCTAACTCTCGTCGATCGAAAAAAAAAATTTGAATCCCCACCTCTAGTCCGACCCTGCGATGGATCAGGCTGTCATTCATAAAAGCTCGATAGGCATTGCAAGAGGCCAAATTTGATCCCTCGCGCTAGATTGAGTAGGATCCGATTTGGAGCTTTATGGCAGATTTGGTCAAGGTAGTTGCCGCCTCAACTTCAGCATTGGAGTCGACATAAAAAAATATAAATTTTTAATTAAATGAATGTAAATAAATGTTTTATAGTTATAAAATATTTAATTTTTTATAAAAAATAATTTATTTAGAAAAAGAAAAAGGAAATAAGAAATAAGAAAAAGGAAAATAAAATTTATTATAAAATTAATGTAAATAAATATATTATATTTTTATAAATTTTTTATTTTTGAAAATTTAATTTAAATTATAATATAAATTATTTTTATTTATTTATAAAGAAGAAAAAGGGAAAAGGAAAAAAAATAAAAAAAACTTAAAATATTTTTATAATATTAATGCAAATAAATATTTTATATTTTTTTATAAATTATTATTTTTTATAAAATTAGTTTAAATTATAATATAATTATTATTTATAAAGAGGAGAAAAAAAACAAATATAATAAAGAAGAAATAAAATATAAAATATTTTATTGTTACGTTTTTATAAAATTAATTTAACTAAATATTTTATATGTTTATAAATAAATTATATTTAAATTTAAATTATTATATAAATTATTTATTTTTTTTTATAAAAAAAGGAGAAAAGAAAATATAAAATTTGAAAAAGAATAAAGAAAAAAGACAAAAAGAATGATCATATCATCATGATGGCATTTTTGTAATTTACACATCACATATAATCTGTCAATTAAACCCTATTCTAACGGTTTTGCTAACGGAAGGACCATATTGATACAAAATTATAAGATCAAAGATCTAATTAATACGTTTTGAAGTTTGAAGACCAATATAAAATATGCCTTAAATTTGAAGAACATTAGTGCTATTAACTCTTTAAATATAGATATAAATATGATACCATTAGATTACGAGATATAATTCTTTTCTTCTATCTTATAAATCTCATATTGTCCATCTCAAAATTTAAACATGAGATCTTAAAAGATGAAAATGTTAAGCACTTTAACAACTTGGAATATCCCATTGGGAACATTAAAATTTTTATTTTTAACATATCAAAAACTTATTTATTTGAGAAACAAGACGAAAAAAAAAGCTTTTAATATTAGATATATATTTGATGCACTGTCAGTGTATAGAGTTATACATTGAAAGTGCATCACATGATGCCACCTATTAAAGGTTAGGTTTAGAGGTTAGGGTTAGCATTAGGGTTAGTGTTAGGGTTAGGGTTAAGGTTAAAGTTAAGATTTTAAGGTTTTATTAATGAGATATCATTATAGTAACATTACATCAAATACAAACTCTTTAATATTAACTGTAGACACCTAATTTTGTCCGAACCACTAAAACATGTATGTTTTCTTCCTAAATTGATGTTTCAAAATGTAAAAAGACTTTTTTCATCCTGCAGGTGGTACTCCGAGACTTAGTTTAAGAGGGCGAGCATAAAAAGTCAAACTTGAAAAAGTCAACCCCAAAAAGTCAACCTCGAAAAGTCAACAAATAAAAAAATCAACCACTTTCAAAATCAAGATTTGAAGTTCAATTGAAAAATGGCGAAAGAATTTTAATAATCCGAGGTCTACATTGAAAGATATGGAGTTCGGTTGTTGGGTTATGGAGATTCAGTAGAAAGGAAACCCTAATCCGGGAAATTTGGGAAAAAGTGCTTAAACGATCGAATTGGTCGAAATTGAAGGTTCCAAATGAAAGATAAGCACTGAATACGGGTAATGGAGAAGCCACTTGAAAGAAAAACTGAAAGAGAAGTCGATCCGGGAGAAAATCGAGAATTAGGGTTTTTGGTGGATTTCGGTGAAATTGGAAAGAATTACAGAAATGGCCCGACTTGATAAGACTAAAGCCCCTAATGGATGAGGAATGATTAAATAAGGATAGCCCAAGGCTCACTTTGAAGAAAATCTGAAAATCAGACTTGTTTTGAGCAAAACCGGGTTTCGAAGGCGAAAGGGCAAAATTAGAAAATTTGGAAAAAATAGCAAATAAGCTCCAAAAATTCTGAAAAATTGCAAATCTTATTCTTAAATCATTTGGAATAGATTTGCGAAAGAAAATCTTGATTCGGAGTTCGTTTGCAAAACGGCCATATCCCAGGTCTCCTATGTAGTAATTCAAGAAGATAAATCCCGGAAAAATAGCAAATGAACTCCAAAAATTCTGAAAATTTGAAAATCTCATTTTTAAATTATTTGGAAGAGATTGGAGAAATAAAATCTTGATTCGGAGTTTGTTTGCAAAATGGCCAAATCCCGGGTCTCCTATGCAGTAATTCAAGCAGATAAATCCCGAAAAAATACCAAATGAGTTCCAAAAATTATGAATACTTCTAGATGACACTTTGAAATTATTTGGAAGATATTGGTGAAGAAAAATCTTGATTTGGAGTTCATTCAAAAAATGGTAAAATTTGAGGGCATAAAGGGCAATTTTGGAAGAAAAATCCAAACAAATAGCAAACGGACTCGGAAAATTTTGAAACCAGAATTCAATTTTTTATTATTTTGAAAGTATTGAAAAAATAAAATTTGAATTTGGAGTCCGTTTGTCATTTATTTGCATTCGGGGGGCAAAAAGGTCATTTTACCCAAGAAATCAAAAAAGGCTTTTCTTGCCTTTCAAAAAAATCAAACTTGGGCTGGAAGAAGGAGGGCTAGCCAGCCAAGGCCCAAGGAGGGGAAGGAGGTTTCTGATTTTTTAATCTAGAGGCCAAAAATGAAGAGTTAGTGATTTTTTGATCAAGCCTTTGCAAATAAGCCACATGGACCAATGTATGAAGAGGGAGAGTGTCAACATAATGGCTTAAGATTCTTGAACAGCTGTAATTATGGATAGCTGATGGCCTAATCTAAGGGTGATAATTTCATGTTTTAAACATCTTGGATCATTAGCCCTTTGATGAAAATTGGTTGGAGGAAAAATGACAACATCCTAGCCTATGAGAGAGGGAGGTTCGGCCACTACATGGGGGGAGGATCATTTTCATTTTCAGCACTCTCTCATTCTCTATTCTCTCTTGCTTTTGGCTGATTTTCTCTCCATTGTTGCAAAGCAAAAAGAAAAGTTTAGAAAAGAAAAGAAAGTTTGAAGAGAAAAAGCTTGAAAGATAGCTTCTAGAGGTTGCTTTTAGCACCATACTCTTGCACTTTCTTTGATTTTCCATTCTTGATTTACTGTTTTGATTATTATTTTGGTGAGTTTCTTTTGATTTTTCTTTTTAAATAAGTGTTTTTAATGTTCTTCTTTAAGTTCTTTCTTCATCTTTTCTTATAAAAACTCTTGAAATATTTTTTTTCTCCTTATTTCTTTGACATGGCCGAATGGCCCATTTTTTTTGTTTTAGTTGCTATTTTGCTTTGTTATTTCATGTTATTTTTGGTCTTAAATAAGTCTTGATGCTTTAAATCTTCTTCTACTACATAGGTTTGAAGCTTGTTTTAATTTGGTTGCTTGTTTATTTCCATGTATGAGTCTATTATCATGTTCTTGCATTTTTGATTTTTTGTTTTTAAAACGTTTAAGTTTGTTTATGTTTTATATTTTGAAATCGATGTCTTTGTGAAAATGCTTGTTAGTTTTCATACCTCTACTTTATATTTGCATGATTTGAGTGTTATGTTTTAGTTAAGTATGTTAGTATATCAAGTGTTTGTGAAAATGCCATGCTCACTTGGAACATGAGGCCATTCGGCCACCTCATTTATTTTGCTTTGTGTGTGCATTTTTGTTATGTTATTTGATAGGTTTGCATTTTCATGACATTTGATTGAGTATTTGGTTTAAGTATATCAAATGTTTGTCAAAACGCCATGCTCACTTGGAACATGAGGCTATTCAGCCACCTTATTTATTTTTGCTTTGTGTGTGCATTTTTGTTATGTTAGTTGATAGGTTTGCATTTTCATGACATTTGATTGAGTATTTGGTTTAAGCATGCCTTGTGTTTGTGTTATTGCCATGCATATTTTAGATGTTAGGATTGGTTTGTTTTGCCATGCATGTCCATGCATTTTAGACCTAGGTTGCATTAAATGCTAAGCAAGTTCATTTAGGTCTAGGTCATTTTATTGATGCCATGCATTTTTCATGACATTTAGGTTTAAAATCATGCATTTCATGCATCATATTTGCTGTATTTTTCATGCATTTCATGTCCATTCCACTTGACTTATGACTTAGGCCAGTCAATGGTTCAAAGTCATGCTCTCTTGAGCATACTTGTGGAAAATTAAAGAGTTGTCAAATTGATTATTCTACCTTTGTGATTTTTTTTTACTTAGCCAATTTTTGTCTAACTTTTCAAAAGTGCTAGCTACTGTTTTTGAGTCATTTAGAGAGCCTTAAATATTTTTACTTTGATTTTTAAATGATTTTATCAAAGGCAAAAATGTATTTTGGCAAAACAGTTTTTTCACCCAGTACTCGTACTTTCCTGATTTTTCTGGGCAGTCATCTTTAATCAAAAAATTAAGCCAATTTTTTCCCGTGTATTTTTACATGTCCTGAGTCTCTAGTATTTTTTTAAGATTTTTTAGAATTTTTAAAAATAGGTTAAAAATCGTGGTTTTAAACTGGAAAGTGGAGTCAGAATTGAATTTGAAGGAAAATCATTTTTCTATTTTGGTTAAGTTACAGGGGGCTGATTAGGAAGTTTAGCTACTGACTTAGGGTAAGCCTTTTTAAACTCTAAAAATGATTTTTAAGTCTCGGGTTAAGGGTGGTCAAGTCCGGGATTTTTAACTTAGGAAATTAGAGCCATTTTAAAAAGGGTTTAGCCAAGTTTTATTTTTAATCTAAGCTTTTCAAAAAATTATTTTCAAACAATCACAAAGTATTTTGATTTTAGAATATTTAATTTGATATATTTTCCTAAGGTAGCCGGATATCTTTTTTAGATATACGGATTTCCTTAATTAAAGGAAAAAAAATACATTTTCATGCATTGCATTTTTCATATTCATGCATTTTATATAATATGTAATTTTTGATATGATAATTTCTATGGTAGTGTTATTATTTGGATTTATATTTTTTGATGTTATATTGTTTATTATATGGTTTTGAATATTTCATGATATCCTATGTTTTTTTATTTAGTTATTTTTGTCATATTATTTAGCATATACTATGTTCATGCATTATTATTTTCTTTTTTATTTTCATGCATATTATGTAATAGCATTATTTTATATTCCATGTCATTTAAATTATATGCCATATCATTCATATTTGCCATGTCATTTAAATTATTTCATTTCATGTAGAATATATTATGTTACCTAGGTCACTTCATTTCATTTAGGATATATTATGTCATTTAGGATATTACATTTCATATAGAATATATTATGTTACCTAGGTCATTTCATTTAGAATATATCATATAACTTAGGATATTTCATTTCATTTAGAATATGCTAAGACATTTAAATTATATCATATCATTTAAGTTGCATTATATTATTTAGACTTTGCTATGTCATTTTATTTATGTCATACATATTCATATTCATATCTTTTAAAATGTTTTCAAAAAGGTAATGATTTTTAATAAAATAAAGATATTCCCGAGTTAAAATAATTCATGTGTTCTCTGCCGGGTTTGTTGGGGAGGATATCATCAAGTATCATTAATAACGAAATATCCTCTTTAAAATGAGAATGATTCGGAAATTTTTCCAAACTAATAAATTTTTTTATATTTTGCCATGTTTGTTCGGGAATATAGGAAAATTTTGAATTTATAAATTCCGGATCATTTTCAATTAAAAATGGAATTATTTTTCTTTAAATTGGGAATTAACTTGAAATACTAAATTTAAAATCGACTTTTTTACCGAGACTTGAGATAACACATGATTAATAAGGTACCGGTTTATATGGGCGTTGTGGGGGTGCTAATCCTTCCCCACACGTAACCGAGTCCCGAACCCTTTTCTTTGATTTCTCTGGTTTAAAACGCAGACTTAAAATTGGTTTTAAAAATGTTTTAATTAATTTTAAAATATTTCATAAAATCGATTTTAATAGGTGGCCGATCACACCTAGCTAAAAAAGATTGGTGGCGACTCCATGTCTTTTTCAAGGTCATTTTCAAAACCTTCATTTTTCTAGAGGAATTAAGTCGACTTTTCCTCAGTTTTTTTTTTTTTTTTTAATGTCACGCTTAATGAATAATAAAGTCTTGCGATGAGACTTGTTATTTTTTAGGTTGCGACAGCTTGGCGACTCCACTAGGGACTATTAGAGAGTCAGGCCTAAAATTAGTCGTGTGTTATCAAAGTCTCGGTTTTGTTGGTTTAATTGGTATTTAATTTTAATTCCCATATTTTAAAGAAATAAGGATAATTTCAAAAATAATAAAATATTTTGAATATGTTCATATTCATGTGCATACATATTATAATTGTTCTCTGGTTATTTTGGTGCATATATTCATTTATTGATTAATTGATGATTTATGTTGTTTAATCTTGTTGGGGCATTTAGAATAAGGGAATTAGAATAGGTGGTGAAAGGTTTGTTATTTCTCCTCATACACTACACATGCATTTGCATATCATGAATCCTATACCCGGGTTCCATCCTTTTAGGTGGGAGCAAAGTAACTAAGCCTTCGTGATTAACAATCAACATGGGCTAGTGAAACACTTCCGGAGTACTAAATTACCTAAGCCTTCGTGATTAACAATCCGCATGGGCTAGGGAAATAGACTCTAACGAATTGAACCCGCTTTTATTGGGGTGCCTTACTAGCCTTCACCGGCGACAGTAAGGAACAATTCGGGGCTTTTAGAACTAATTCACTTTCATATAGTAAACCTAGGCGAAGCCATGCCGAATTTCCAATTAGATATCCCGAAGTTAAGAACACATGGAGGAATATTTCCAATCCTTTTACCTTCTATTCTATGTTCCGAATAGGTTTATTTTTGAAAATCGGACAATGATGAACGTACATCACAATGCCCGTAATAAGTGTTGGTATTTCATCCCAGGGGTGTTATAATGCCAAAATTTTGTTGGCATCCTCAGGGATAATTATTGTTTTAATTATATGTTTTTTTGTATTATTCGTATTTATTCCCGTTACTAATTCATTTTCTTTTTGTTGTTGTTTTTTGTTTTTTGCATTCTTGTCATCATTTTTTGCACATGGAAAGCTATTGGTCTTGGGATAATATTCAACCAAAAGGGCTTTCATGGAGGGTCAGAGTGTCTCAGTGGTCGAGAGGCATTTAGAGGTTAGGAAACAGTCCGAGAAAGGTCAGCAAGATAATGGGGATTGTTTGAAGATGGGATATGTGTCAGTATTGCCTGTCGAGGTGATCTTACTATCAAGCAAAATGATCTCTGGGAATTGGTGGATATATGGAATCAGTGGAACATATCGAAAAAAGAAGCCTTCACTCAAACTTATGGGGACATAGCACTACTAGTTTAGGTTCAGGTCAGTGGTGAGGTGATCCGGGCTATGGTGCAATTCTGGAATCCCGTTTATCGGTTTTTTACCTTCAACCGAGAGGATATGAGTCCAACCATAGAGGAATATTCGACCTTGCTGCATATTGAGAATGTTATTCCCGACCGTATTTATTTGAAGGATACAAAGACGCCGGGTTTCAAGAAAAAGATGTCTAAAATTCTGGGAGTGGAAAGAAATTGGGTCGAAAGCCATGTTGTCCGAAAAGGGGTAAGCTATTGTATTTCATGGGATATTTTACGGACCTTAATCCATAGCCATTCAAGTAAGGAGACAGTTAGGAATATTTTTGCTTTGGCTATCTATGGTTTAGTTATCTTCCCAAAGACATTAGGGTATGTGGATGTGACGATATTTGATGTTTTTGAGAGGCTTGAGCAAAGGATAAACCCAACCATGACAATTATAGCAGAAACAATCCAATCCCTGAATTTCTGTAGACGGGAAGGAAAAGGGCGTTTTCTAGGTTGTATGCAGCTCCTTTACATATGGGTTCAGAGCCATTTTTGTAAGCAGGAAAAATTCCCTCTTCGCTCATACTGGAAATCTTTTGCACCAATTGGTGAATTTCTTAAGAGGGATTGGCTTGAAAATAAGACTGAGGAACAATGGATCAACATATTCCAGAATATTAGGGCTGAGATGATAATTTGGAGAGCTCCATGGATAGCTCCTATGCCGACATTGTACAAGTGCAGAGATAAAGCTTCTGTTCCATTATTGGGAGTATGGGGAGGAGTGAGCTATGCACCACTACTAGTACTGAGACAATCAGAATCCCGCCAGTTTACTCCTATGACCCATGACCTTAGTAATTTGGAATTTGCTTATGGAGAAGATGGATATTCGGGAAAGGTACGTGAGATTGTAGTGGCATGGAAAGAAACTCATCGAGTGGAGGTAGCTAGATATGCCGACATCGTCACACCTGATTACCTGACATGGAGGGAATTGAGGGTTAATGATAGGTTGTTGACATCATATGGGGAAGAAGTTCAACATTTGAGTTCGCCGCCCAAGGAAGCGCCATCGGAGTTAGAAATCGCAAGGGCAGAATTTGAAAAGGAAAAGGCCCAAATAAGCAAGGAAATTGCCCGATTGCAAGAAGAGCTTGAGGATATGAAAAATAGGAAATCAGCCCGAGAAAGAGAAAAGGAAACGATCAATAGAGAGCGGGACACTACTAAAAGCGATCTTCAGGAATTACACTTGGAGAACAAGAGGTACCATTTCGAGCTCAAATTCGAGGGGACTCTTAAGACTTCCGGGGAATGGGAACAAGAAGTCAAAAACCTCAAGAAGGAGAAGAACTATTGGGCAGAAAAAGCAGAACATGAGGAAGCCCGAGCAAATCAGCTGGAGAAAAAAGCTAGGGAAAGCTTACACGGTGATGCTTCTGCTGACACCTCAAAAGGTCGTGAACAAGTAGGGATCAGATGGAAGAGCAAGGCAATCAAAAGAGGACAGTGAAGAAGGTCCAGGATCCGAGGGAGTTACTATAGGACCAGTATTTTGTAATAGCATTTTTTTAGGAGAGACAGATTATCATATTGTCTTAAGCAGGGATCTTTTCTTTGATGTATTTAGTTCCAGGAAATCAATGAAAAACCGTTTGGTTGGAATTATCCCGGGGCCAATACTTTTAAATGTATTCATCATTCATTTGTTCTTTCTTTTATATATTTTATTTTATTTGTTCATTCATTTATATTTATATTCATAATCATTCATTCATTTATTCTTTATAAATTGTTCATACACTTGATCATTTATTTATTTGTCCATTCATTTATTCTTTATAATTAGTCATTTAAGTTCATACACTTAGTCATTTACTTATTTGTTCATCCACTAACATTTGTTTATTCATTCATTCATTCATTCGTTTTTTATAAAATAAAATAAGAAATGTGTCAATAATTTCTAATCCATGGTTTTTAAAACTAAAGGTACAATTGGTCGTACTCAGAAAGAATCAGAATTTCAACACCCTTACAATACTCGATCTCAGGCAAGAGCTATGAAGAACGATTAGCTTGCTAGAATTGAAAGGATGGAAAGAATTCAGAAAGAACTGCAGGAACAATTAACTAAGTCTAAAGAGGAGACACGGGAACAAATGACCAAACTCATGGAGATGATGAGTACCATGATGAGGCAGAAGTGGCCAGGAGAAAATTCAGTTACCGAAATGGGGGTAGTGAACCAGGAAGATGGACCAAAAGTGGTACAGAAAAATGGCCAGACATCCCAACCTGTGGGAAATGAACTTCCAACTGGGGCAGCATCCTATATTTACATTCAACCAGCAGTCGGAGCACAAAATTTCGGTCCTAAAAGGGGTAATACCGAAGTTGATCCAATTGATGTCGAAGTTCCAGACTTTGAAGAAATGGAAAAAAAAGAAAGGGCAAAAATGACTGAATTCAAGAGGGTCGAAACTGCTGAATCCCAAAAAAAATATCAGCTGCTGGAAGAAATGTTAAGGGCAGTTGAAGGGGCAGAGTTATTTGGCAGTCTGGATGCCAAAGAGATGAGCTTGGTACACGATCTAGTAATTCCCCCAAAGTTCAAAGTACCAGACTTTGAAAAGTATAATGGGACTAACAACCCATCAGCACATTTGACCATGTACTGCAGAAGGATGACGGGGCATGATGATAATGAGAAACTGCTTATTCATTGTTTCCAAGATAGCTTGACAGGGTCAGCTACCTGATGGTACAATCAATTGAGTCGTACCAAGATTCGTTCATGGATGGATTTAGCCAGGGCTTTCATGGAATATTATAAGCATGTGTCTGACATGGTACCTGATAGGCTGTTGCTACAGAATATGGAAAAGAGGTCCAATGAGAGCTTCAAAGAATACTCGCAGAGGTGGAGGGATCTGGCCACACAAGTGCAACCCCCTTTAACTAACAAGGAAACTGTCGCAACCTAAAAAATAACGAGTCTCATCGCAAGACTTTATTATTCGTTAAGCGTGACATAAAAAAAAAACCGAGGAAAAGTCGACTTAATTTCTCTAGAAAAATGAAGGTTTTGAAAATGACCTTAAAAAAGACATGGAGTCGCCACCAATCTTTTTTAGCTAGGTGTGATCGGCCACCTATTAAAACCGGTTTTATAAAATATTTTAAAAATTAATTAAAACATTTTAAAAACCAATTTCAAGTCTGCGTTTTAAACCAGAGAAATCAAAGAAGCGGGTTCGGAGTCGGTTACGTGTGGGGAAGGATTAGCACCCCCACAACGCCCGTATAAATCGGTACCTTATTAATCGTGTGTTATCTTAAGTCTCGGTAAAAATTGATTTTAAATTTAATATTTCAAGTTAATTCCCAATTTAAAGAAAAAATAATTCCCGTTTTATTAAAAATGATCCGGAATTTATAAATTCAAAATTTTCCTATGTTCAATTCCCCAACAAACGTGGCAAAATATAGAAATTTTTATTAGTTTTGGAAAACTTTCCGAATCATTCTCCTTTTTGAAAGAAAGATATTCCTTTATTAATGATAATTGATGATATTCCCTCCAGCAAACCCGGTAGAGAACTCATGAATTATTTTAACTCGGGAATATCTTTATTTTTTTTATTGAAAAATCATTATCCTTTTGAAAACATTTTAAAAGATATGAATATGCATATGCATGACATAAATAAAATGACATGGCAAAATCTAAATAATATAATGCTTCCTAAATGATATTATATAATGTAAATGCCTTAGCATATTCTAAATGAAATGAAATAAATGCCTTAGCATATTCTAAATGAAGTACAATATCCTAAGTTATATGACATATTATAAATAAAATGAAATGACCTAGGTAACATAGTATATTCTATATGATATGCAATATCCTAAGTCATATGATATATTCTAAATAAAATAAAATAACCTAAGTAACATTATTCTATATGAAATGAAATGACCTAAGTAACATGATATTTTCTAAATGAAATAAAATAACCTAAATAACATAACATATTCTATATGAAATGAAATAACCTAAATGACATGGCAAACATAAATGATATGGCATATAAATTAAATGAGATGGAATATGAAATAATGCTACCATATAATATGCATGAAAATAAAAATGGAAATAATAATGCATGAACATAATATATGCTAAATAATATGACTAAATAAAAGCATAGGACATCATGAAATATTCAAAACCATATAATAAACCATATAACATCAAAAATATAAATCAAAATAATAACAATATCATAGGAATTATTATGGCAAGAATCACATATTATATAAAATGCATAAATATAAAAATGCAATGCATGAAATGTATTTTTTCCTTTAATTAAGGAAATTCGTATATCTAAAAAGATATCCGGCTACATTAGAAAAATATGTCAAATTAAATATTCTAAAACCAAAATACTTTGTGATTGTTTGAAAACAATTTTGAGAAGTTTGAATTAAAAATAAAAACTGGGCTAAAATTTTTTAAATGGCTCTAATTTCCTAAGTTTAAAAAATTCGGACTGGACTATCCTTAACCCGGGACTTGAAAAACCATTTTTAGAGTTTAAAAAGGCTTAGAAATTACCCTAAGTCAGTAGCTAACCCTCCTAATCAGCCCACTCTAAGTAAATTAACCAAAACAGAAAAATGGTTTTTCTTTAAATTCAATTCTGAGTCCACTGTCCAGTTTTATTCCACGATTTTTTACCCTATTTTTAAAAATTCCAAAAATTCTGAAAAAATACTGGAGACTCAGGACATGTAAAAATACACGAGAAAAAATTGGCTTAATTTTCTGATCAAAGATGAATTCCCAGAAAAATCAGAGATGTACGAGTTTTTGGAGGAGAAAAAACTGCTTTGCCAACACATTTTTGCCTTTGATAAAATCATTTAAAAAACCAAAATAAAAATGCTTGAAACTCATAAAATGATTTGCCAACAGTAGCTAGGACTTTTTGAAAGTTAGATAAAAATTGGCTAAGTAAAAAAATCACAAAAGTAGAATAATCAATTTGACAAACTTAATTTTCCACAAGTGTGCTCAAGAGAGCATGACTTTGAACCATTAATTGGCTCAAGTCATTATTCAAGTGGCATGAACATGAAATGCATGAAACAATACAGCAAACATAATGCATGAAATGCATGGATTTAAAACCTAAATATAAGGAAAATGCATGACATAAATAATATGGCCTACACCTAACATGAACTTGCATGACAATAAATGCAACCTAAGTCTAAACATGCATGAAATGCATGGCAATGCTAATGAAACCTAGACCTAAAACATGCATGGCAATAACACAAACACATAGCATGCTAAATCAAAATACACAAAGCAATGGCATGAAATGCAAACGTATCAACTAGATAAAATGAAAATGCATACACAAAACCAAATCATGTTGACCGAATAGCCCTCAAATCACATAGTATAATCCTAGCTAAACAATAACACAAACACATGACAGAAATAAACTAGCAAACATGATAAACAATGCAAATATGTACGAAAATCCATCATGGCTTAACTAAATAACATGAACCTAGCATAGTATTGTCACAAACACATAGCATGGTATACTATTAAACTACCACAACCAATCAAGCAAGAAATATCTAGCAAGAACAAACACAATGAATATAAAAAGTAAAAGAAAGAAACTACCTCTGAAAGCACCTTAAGCTACAGCCTCCATATTAACATGCTAAAACACTTTCTTACATCTTCCCATCTCACTTGTACTCTGGATTATCTCATGTGCGAAAGAAGTTCTAATCCGAAGGCCTTCTCATAGAAATTTATAGAACGAGCAAGATCACCAACACGGAGCATTACTTGGCACAAAGGTTCAGGAGTAGGCCCCCTTTCAATCAATTCAAACTTGTAACCATCAGAATCCTCAACAAAAGCAATTACAGTAGTACCACATTTCACTAACCCGGTTCTCTGGTTATTTTTTTACCCTTGGTCTTTATAAGTTCCATAGTCTTGGCAACATCCTCAACATTAATGGGTAAGGTGGTCATGGCTTTATTCACACAATACAATTTCCTAACATGAATTTTGACAAGCTGGGTGGTGAATCCATAAGCTGACGAGCAAACCTATTGCTAAGCAGCTTCTCTATGGAAATGTAAGTTGCATTTTGTTTTGTTGCTGAGCTTCCCTGCAAACTTTGATTGTCTTTACGGTGCTTGCCATCCAGCTTCTTTTCGGCATAAGACCCTTCTTGAGATAGACGAGCACGAACAAGAACTTGCATTTTGACAATGGCTTGAACGCACCGTAAGGTCCCCACAGCATGCCTTCGGACCAAGTGTCCGCGTACAGTAACCTGCAACTTTACTAAATTCTTAAGCTTACAGTCACCTTCCAAAGGCCTATTCATATCCCACAAAACCCCATTGACAGAAGAAATCAAGGCATTGGCAGCCAAACTCTTGGAAATTCCTTGGGCAATATCCATTTTTTCCTTTCTTAACTGACCCATCATGCAACGTGATCTTGATTGGGTCGTGCGGGAGGGACTGAAGATCAGATTGCTGTTGAGACTGGAGGGAGATTTTGATGCGCTTCTCGATGACTTGGTTGAGATAGGCTTCGTCTTTGGGATAAGAAGCCATGGTCAAGGCGAAGAAGAGGCAGAGTGGGACGACGAATTCCCAAAAGAAGTTGATTCTTTTCATTCCAAATAAAAAGAACAGAATCCCCTGCAACAAGTCTCTTGGCACTAACAAACACACTCCAGCCTGTAGTAAGAAGGTGGCGTTTGGGCTGTCCTCTGAAGATATGTTTAAATTTCCACTCAACGTCATGAAGATCCCTCACAATAAGTTCCTGGGTTGGTGGCTGCTGCGAGAAGTCCAGTGGAGGAAAGACTTTCTTAGCAGCACGACGAGGAAAAGAAAAACCACCATGGGTATTAGTATCACTTGCTGTTAATGTTTTGTAGAAATAATTGGTTGGCTGTTTGCTTGGAATACCCAACTCCATTGGAAGAAATATCTCCTTCTGCTCTTCTGGTGTCAAAGGCTGAAATGTCATTTGGGCATATACTTCGTCTGTCTCAACATCAGCATGCATGGTAACATTGTGGAGCTGGCATATCAATAGAGGAGGCAAGTTTGGGTAATTTGGAATGTGGGGCATCGACCTCCTTGTTAGTGATGACTGCTACCTGCTCACTATGACCCTGAGGAAAGTAGACTACACGGCTCCCCACGGCGGGTAGGCACACCAGTGGGCCAGCGTAGGCATGACATAACTCTGAGTTCAAGCACTTGTTTTCCCCTTCATGAGCCTGCTGACCCATGCCTGATGCTTCGCTCATACTGCAATTATTGTATAGGAAATGGAAACCCTAAAACTCTAAGAAGAAAAAGAAAGAAAACCCATTTTTTAGATCTTTGAATTGCAAAGGGAGAGGAGATGACAGAGTTTCCTCTTCTTCTTCCAAAAAAAGCCCCATGGGTATAAGGTATGAGGTGTTCATATTACCGTGAGACTCAGCAAAAGAAAGAAAGAGTGAAAGGAAAAGAAGAGAGCAGAGAAGAGAAGAATCCAAAAAAAACCTCAGAAAAAAAAAACGAAACTAAGCTTTTCTCCCATTCTTTTCCAGCCGCCAATCTTTTTTCCTTTTTTCTCAAAATCGGCCCCCTCCTCCCAAGAAGAATAACCGAGCCTCTTTATAGCCAATTCCTAACCTAAAAATGTATAATGTCTAAATTACCCCCTCCTTTATTTTTCAAGTCTTTTTTTTTTGTTTTTTTTCAAATATTTTCAATTAAAAAATTTATTTTAAAAATCTAATAACACTCAAGATTAAACTTTTTTCACCTCGGGTTTAAATTGAATTTTAAAATTGGTAATTTTACGGTCCGATTTTATTTGAACAATTAAAGCTAAAAAAGGATATATATAATTTAGAGCATTTTAAAAATCTAAAATTGCGACCGTGACTTTTACAAAAATATTAAACCCGAGAGAGGGACAAATCAAAATTGGTTTTAAAAGGCCCAGACAAAATTAGGTGTCTACAGCTGCCCCTCTTTGGCTATTGCTGAGAATCAGGAATCAGACAAAGATAAAATAGACAACAATTTTGTCCGGTCTGTGAAATCACATGTGAAGGAAAGGAAAGGGGTTTTCTTTTTCATTTCTTCATTCATTTTTGCATTTTTCATTTTCTTCTTTTTTCTTTTTTATTCTTTTTTTCTTTTTTCCCTTTTTTTCTATTTTTTTATTTTTTTTAAATAAAACAATAAATTGAAGATTTTGTCCTTAAATTGAATTCCCTGCCTAAACAAGGCTCGATTCGTCTTAAGGAAACGAATTCGATTTTCAAAAGAAAAATTTATGCCCGAAGGTCTTTAAAATTGGTGCCCGGAAGTCTTAAACTGGTGCCTGGAGGTCTTTAAAATTGGTGCCCGGAGGTCTTAAAAAAACTGGTGCCCGGATGTCTTTAAAATGGTGCCCGGAGGTCTTAAAAAAACTGGTGCTCAGAGGTCTTTAAAATGGTGCCCGGAGGTCTTTAAAATTGTGCCCGGAGGTCTTAAAAATAACTGGTGCCCGAAGGTCTTTAAAAAATTGGTGCCCGAAGGTCTTTAAAATGGTGCCCGGAGGTCTTTAAAATTGAAAATTGTGCCCAGAGGTCTTTTTTTAAAAAAATTGGTGCCCGAAGGTCTTTAAAAAAAAACTTGTGCCCGAAGGTCTTTAAAATGGTGCCCGGAGGTCTTTAAAAAAATGGTGCCCGAAGGTCTTTAAAATGGTGCCCGGAGGTCTTTAAAATTGAAAATTGTGCCCGGAGGTCTTTTTTTAAAAAACTGGTACCCGATGGTCTTTAAAAAAAACTTGTGCCCGAAGGTCTTTAAAATGGTGCCCGTAGGTCTTAAAAAAACTGGTGCCCGAAGGTCTTTAAAATAGTGCCCGGAGGTTTTTAAAAAACTGGTGCCCGAAGGTCTTTAAAATGGTGCCCGGAGGTCTTTAAAATTGAAAATTGTGCCGGAGGTCTTTTTTAAAAAAACTGGTGCCCGAAGGTCTTTTAAAAAAAACTGGTGCCCGAAGGTCTTTAAAATGGTGCCCGAAGGTCTTTAAAATTGGTGCCCGGAGGTCTTAAAAAACTGGTGCCCGAAGATCTTTAAAATGGTGCCCGAAGGTCTTTAAAATGGTGCCCGGAGGTCTTAAAAAAACTGGTGCCCGAAGGTCTTTAAAATAGTGCCCGAAGGTCTTTAAAATGGTGCCCGGAGGTCTTTAAAATGGTGCCCGGAGGTCTTTAAAATTTAAAATTGTGCCCGGAGGTCTTTTAAAATAGTGCCCGGAGGTCTTTTAAAATAGTGCCCGGAGGTCTTTAAAATAGTGTCCGGAGGTCTTACCCCTGAAAAAAAGTTATGCCCGGAGGTCTTAAAGATGTTACCCGGAGGTCTTACCTGTGATTTGAAAAATTATGCCAGGAGGTCTTAAAAATGGTGCCCATAGGCCTTACCTCTGAAAAAAAAAAAAAAGTTATGTCCGGAGGTCTTAAAGATGTTGCCCGGAGGTCTTACTTGTGATTTGAAAAATTATGCCCGGAGGTCTTAAAAAATGGTGCCCATAGGCCTTACCCCTGAAAAAAAAAGTTATGCCCGGAGGTCTTAAAGATATTGCCCGGAGGTCTTACCTGTGATTTGAAAAATTATGCCCGGAGGTCTTAAAAAATGGTGCCCATAGGCCTTACCCTAAAAAAGTTATGCCCTGAGGTCTTAAAGATGTTGCCTAGAGGTCTTACCTATGATTTGAAAAATTATGCTCGGAGGTCTTAAAAAATGGTGCCCATAGGCCTTACCCTAAAAAAGTTATGCCGGAGGTCTTAAAGATGTTGCCCGGAGGTCTTAAAAATGGTGCCCATAGGCTTTACCCCTGAAAAAAAGTTATGCCAGGAGGTCTTAAAGATGTTGCCCGGAGGTCTTACCTGTGATTTGAAAAATTATGCCCGGAGGTCTTAAAAATGGTCTTTGAAGAATTGTTGAAAATTAACCTAAAGATTTTGAGAAGATGCGAATGCTTTTTGATGCTGTTGCATATGTTGAATAAGATACGAAATGACTTAAACTGGTGCAAATGTCTTTGATGCAAATGTAAATAACTTAGATTGATGCAAATGCTTCTTGATGTAGATTCAAATAACTTAGATTGATGCAAATGCTTCTTAATGTAGATGCACATGTTGAAAAAAATTCTGGATAACTCCTCCAAAAGAAGATTTCTTATTTTTCAAAATTATAAAACCCTGGATATTTCTACCAGAGGCTTCAGCTATCACCACCGAAGACTTGTTCACTTTTAAAAATGTAAAATTCTGGATATCCCCACCAGAAGCTTTAGCTATCACCACCAAAGACTTGCTCATTGTAAAATTCTGGGTAACTTCTTCAGAAGAAGATTTCTCATGTTTCAAAATTATAAAACCCTGGATATCTCCACCAGAGGCTTCAGCTATCCACCACCGAAGACTTGTTCACTTTTAAAACTGTAAAATTCTGGATATCCCCACCAGAAGCTTTGGCTATCACCACCAAAGACTTGCTCATTGTAAAATTCTGGATAACTCCTCCAGAAGAAGATTTCTCATTTTTCAAAATTATAAAACCCTAGATATCTCCACCAGAGGCTTTAGCTATCACCACCGAAGACTTGTTCACTTTTAAAAACTGTAAAATTCTGGATATCCCCATCAGAAGCTTTGAGAAATAATGCAGATGCACATGTCTTTTAACAAGGTGCTCATGCTTCATGGTGCAAATGTAAAATATTTCTTAGTACAAATGCAAATGGCCTGGATTGATGCCCATGTTTCATGATGCAGATGCCCCTACTAATTGTGTTCATGTAACTGGTTTATGAATGGTGTAACTACAATTACCACACATTAATGAAAATGCAATGATTCTAGAAATGATGCAATTGCTTGAGATGACACAAATGCGAATTCCATGGAGAATGTAAATGTAAAGGTAAAATGCAGATGCTTATGGAATAATGCCAATGCAAATACCTATGAATGATGCAAATGCTTGTCGACACTGTGCAGATGCAAAAGCTCGATAAAGAGATGAGTGCTCATGAGTGATGCAAATGCCCCCGGTTGTTTTTCTAGACTTTGGCTTAGCCTTTCAAATTCATTTTTCCTCTTCAAATCAGAGTATATCTTCAATTCATTTTGGCTATTCTCTTTGCCCCAACAGTTTTCAAACTTTCATCAACAGAGATCTGCACTGGGTTCGATTTCTTCTTCTCATATTTAAATTCAAAATTTATTTATTTCATGTAGATGTCATCATGAGACAAGCGCTTTCATCATCAAAGTGTATAGAAATATATGCATCAGAATGCTCCTATTGACATGTTTTCAAAGATAACAAATCTTATCCTCAAAATTCTTCAAGAGGAAATCAATCTATGGTAAAACAGATTTCCAATGTTCGATAAGCTATGGAATCCAAATGCCATCGTGGACAAGACCCTCAATTCTTTCCTTCAGTTTTCTGCATTTTTTAGTCGAATGCCCAATTGCCCCAATATGATACTCGTACTTGCTGTTGGGGTCATAGCTTTTAGTTGACAAAGAAAACTCTTCAAATCTAAACCAATTTCTATTTCATCTTATTAATGTGTTTCATGATGAATGAGTTATGAATGTCATGAATGCAATTTGATGCATGTGAAGGATAAACAAAGTTATGTGTGATCATATACAGTGGAAACATGTTGACCATGTATGTTATAAATGCAACACGATGCCAACATGATGCATTTAAAGAATAAGAAAAAATCAAATCATGGATATATGCAATGAATGACCATGTATGTTCCAAATGCATTTCTCAATGAATGATCATATACACTATCAATGCCACACAATGTCAATTATGATGCATGTGAAGAATAAATGACTGACACAGAGTATATACAAAGAAAATCATGTTGATCGTGTATGTCATGAATGCAACCTGATGCCAATATGACAAATCAATGCATGAGCATATCATGATGGCTATGTATGCCATGAATGCAACCTGATGCCAACATGATGCATGCAAAGAATAAACAAATTAATGCATGGATATATACAGAAAAATCATACTGACTATGAATGCATGAATGCAACCCGGTGCTACCATGATGCATATAGAGAAAGAATAAATTGATAATGGATATATACAGAAAAATCATGCTGACTATGAATGCATGAATGCAACTTGACGCTAACATGATGCACATAGAGAAAGAATAAATTGATATATGGATATATACAGAAAAATCATGCTGACTATGAATGCATGAATGCAACTTGATGCCAACATGATGCATGTAAAGAAAGAATAAATTGATATATGGATATATACAGAAAAATCATGCTGACTATGAATGCTATGACTATAACATGATGTCAAAATGATACATGCAAAAAATAAACGAATTAACACAAAGGTATATACAAAGAAATCAATGATTACACGAAATTGGTGGGACCTAAATCTTGATTATTCAAAACTCTCATTATGCAAGATTTGCCTCCAAATTTATGATTTTTTGAAACATTTTTTTTGTGTGTGTTTTTTTATGAAAAACCAATCACATTATTTTCAAAAGAATTTCAGGGTGGATCCCACTATGGTACAATATGCAAATGTTCATGTGACACTACCGGTTTTATGAAATCATCAAATGAAATTACCAACTGTTTATTGCAAAGAATGAGATCAATAATACAACCAAAAATGTACATGCTCTACTCACACATGCACGAAATGTGCAACATGCAAAAATGCTTGAAAAAGGATTTTTTTTTTTAAAAAAAAGAAACAGCTAATGAACATCTACCCCAACAATATCTGCTTATTTAGGCATCACGATGCCTTTGAGGCGGAGTATCACATTTATTACGGGCAATGTACGTACATCATTGCCCGATCTACCACACTTATTCGGAGTGTAAAATAGGTAACAAAAAGTTTAGAAATGTCCCTCCATGTGTTCTTATTTTCGATATATCTAACGGAAATCCGGCATGGCTTCGCCTAGGTTCACTATATGAGGGTGAATCGGTTCTAAGGCCCCGAATTCTTCCTCACTGTCGCCGGTGAAGGCTAGTAAGGCACCCCGATAAAAGCGGGTTCAATTCGTTAGAGTATATTTTCCTATGCCCATGCGGAGGATCATCACGAAGGCATTAGGCACTTTATACTCCGAAAGTGTTTCACTAGCCCATACGGAGGATCAATCACGAAGGCTTAGTTACTTTACTCCCACTTAAAAGGACGGAACCCGGGTAGAGGATTCATGTTATGCAAATGCACGTGTAGTGTGTGTGGAGGAATAACAAACCTTTCACTACCTATTCTACAAACCTTATTCTAAATGCCCTAGCAATTAAAACATTCAAGAATAGTGTAACGCATTAAGCAACAAGCAATTATAATATACAACCTTAAATAACTAGAGAACAATAATAGAATGCATGCACATGAGAATGAACATATTTAAAAACATTTTATTATATTCAAAATTCTCCTTATTAAAAAAAATGTGGGAATTAAAATTAAATACCAATTAAACCAACAAAACCGAGACTTTGATAACACACGACTAATTCTAGGCCTGACTCTCTAATAGTCCCCAGCGGAGTCGCCAAGCTGTCGCAACCTAAAAAATAACGAGTCTCATCGCAAGACTTTATTATTCGTTAAGCGTGACATAAAAAAACCGAGGAAAAGTCGACTTAATTTCTCTAGAAAAATGAAGGTTTTGAAAATGACCTTAAAAAAGACATGGAGTCGCCACCAATCTTTTTTAGCTAGGTGTGATCGGCCACCTATTAAAACCGGTTTTATAAAATATTTTAAAAATTAATTAAAACATTTTAAAAACCAATTTCAAGTCTGCGTTTTAAACCAGAGAAATGAAAGAAGCGGGTTCGGGAGCCGGTTACGTGTGGGGAAGGATTAGCACCCCCACAACGCCCGTATACATCGGTACCTTATTAATCGTGTGTTATCTTAAGTCTCGGTAAAAATTGATTTTAAATTTAATATTTCAAGTTAATTCCCAATTTAAAGAAAAAATAATTCTCGTTTTATTAAAAATGATCCGGAATTTATAAATTCAAAATTTTCCTATATTCAATTCCCCAACAAACGTGGCAAAATATAGAAATTTTTATTAGTTTTGGAAAACTTTCCGAATCATTCTCCTCTTTGAAAGAAAGATATTCCTTTATTAATGATAATTGATGATATTCCCTCCAACAAACCCGGTAGAGAACTCATGAATTATTTTAACTCGGGAATATCTTTATTTTTTTTATTGAAAAATCATTATCCTTTTGAAAACATTTTAAAAGATATGAATATGCATTTGCATGACATAAATAAAATGACATGGCAAAATCTAAATAATATAATGCTTCCTAAATGATATTATATAATGTAAATGGCTTAGCATATTCTAAATGAAATGAAATAAATGCCTTAGCATATTCTAAATGAAGTACAATATCCTAAGTTATATGACATATTATAAATAAAATGAAATGACCTAGGTAACATAGTATATTCTATATGAGATGCAATATCCTAAGTCATATGATATATTCTAAATAAAATAAAATGACCTAAGTAACATAATATATTCTATATGAAATGAAATGACCTAAGTAACATGATATTTTCTAAATGAAATAAAATAACCTAAATAACATAACATATTCTATATGAAATGAAATAACCTAAATGACATGGCAAACATGAATGATATGGCATATAAATTAAATGAGATGGAATATGAAATAATGCTACCATATAATATGCATGAAAATAAAAATGGAAATAATAATGCATGAACATAGTATATGCTAAATAATATGACTAAATAAAAGCATAGGACATCATGAAATATTCAAAACCATATAATAAACCATATAACATCAAAAATATAAATCAAAATAATAACAATATCATAGGAATTATTATGGCAAGAATCACATATTATATAAAATGCATAAATATAAAAATGCAATGCATGAAATGTATTTTTTCCTTTAATTAAATATTCTAAAACCAAAATACTTTGTGATTGTTTGAAAACAATTTTGAGAAGTTTGAATTAAAAATAAAAACTGGGCTAAATGTTTTTAAATGGCTCTAATTTCCTAAGTTTAAAAAACCCGGACTGGACTATCCTTAACCCGGGACTTGAAAAACCATTTTTAGAGTTTAAAAAGGCTTAGAAATTACCCTAAGTCAGTAGCTAACCCTCCTAATCAGCCCACTCTAAGTAAATTAACCAAAACAAAAAAATGGTTTTTCTTTAAATTCAATTCTAACTCCACTGTCCAGTTTTATTCCACGATTTTTTACACTATTTTTAAAAATTCCAAAAATTCTGAAAAAAATACTGGAGACTCAGGACATGTAAAAATACACGAGAAAAAATTTGCTTAATTTTCTGATCAAAGATGAATTCCCAGAAAAATCAGAGATGTACGAGTTTTTGGAGGAGAAAAAACTGCTTTGCCAACACCTTTTTGCCTTTGATAAAATCATTTAAAAAACCAAAATAAAAATGCTTCAAACTCATAAAATGATTTGCAAACAGTAGCTAGGACTTTTTGAAACTTAGATAAAAATTGGCTAAGTAAAAAAATCACAAAGGTAGAATAATCAATTTGACAAACTTAATTTTCCACAAGTGTGCTCAAGACTGACTTTGAACCATTAATTGGCTCAAGTCATTATTCAAGTGGCATGAACATGAAATGCATGAAACAATACAGCAAACATAATGCATGAAATGCATGGATTTAAAACCTAAATATAAGGAAAATTCATGACATAAATAATATGGCCTAGACCTAACATGAACTTGCATGGCAATAAATGCAACCTAAGTCTAAACATGCATGAAATGCATGGCAATGCTAATGAAACCTAGACCTAAAACATGCATGGCAATAACACAAACACATAGCATGCTAAATCAAAATACACAAAGCCATGGCATGAAATGCAAACCTATCAACTAGACAAAATGAAAATGCATACACAAAACCAAATCATGTTGACCGAATAGCCCTCAAATCACATAGTATAATCCTAGCTAAACAATAACACAAACACATGAAAGAAATAAACTAGCAAACATGATAAACAATGCAAATATGTACGAAAATCCATCATGGCTTAACTAAATAACATGAACCTAGCATAGTATTGTCACAAACACATAGCATGGTATACTATTAAACTACCACAACCAATCAAGCAAGAAATATCTAGCAAGAACAAACACAATGAATATAAAAAGTAAAAGAAAGAAACTACCTCTGAAAGCACCTTAAGCTACAGCCTCCATATTAACATGCTAAAACATTTTCTTACGTCTTCCCATCTCACTTGTACTCTGGATTATCTCATGTGCGAAAGAAGTTCTAATCCGAAGGCCTTCTCATAGAAATTTATAGAACGAGCAAGATCACCAACACGGAGCATTACTTGGCACAAAGGTTTAGGAGTAGGCCCCCTTTCAATCAATTCAAACTTGTAACCATCAGAATCCTCAACAAAAGCAATTACAGTAGTACCACATTTCACTAACCCGGTTCTCTGGTTATTTTTTTACCCTTGGTCTTTATAAGTTCCATAGTCTTGGCAACATCCTCAACATTAATGGGTAAGGTGGTCATGGCTTTATTCACACAATACAATTTCCTAACATGAATTTTGACAAGTTGTATGGTGAATCCATAAGCTGACGAGCAAACCTATTGCTAAGCAGCTTCTCTATGGAAATGTAAGTTGCATTTTGTTTTGTTGCTGAGCTTTCCTGCAAACTTTGATTGTCTTTACGGTGCTTGCCATCCAGCTTCTTTTCGGCATAAGACCCTTCTTGAGATAGACGAGCACGAACAAGAACTTGCATTTTGACAATGGCTTGAATGCACCGTAAGGTCCCCACAGCATGCCTTCGAACCAAGTGCCCGCGTACAATAACCTGCAACTTTACTAAATTCTTAAGCTTACAGTCACCTTCCAAAGGCCTATTCATATCCCACAAAACCCCATTGACAGAAGAAATCAAGGCATTGGCAGCCAAACTCTTGGAAATTCCTTGGGCAATATCCATTTTTCCTTTCTTAACTAACCCATCATGCAACGTGATCTTGATTGGGTCGTGCGGTAGGGACTGAAGATCAGATTGCTGTTGAGACTGGAGGGATTGGAAGATTTTGATGCGCTTCTCGATGACTTGGTTGAGATAGGCTTCGTCTTTGGGATAAGAAGCCATGGTCAAGGCGAAGAAGAGGCAGAGTGGGACGACGAATTCCCAAAAGAAGTTGATTCTTTTCATTCCAAATAAAAAGAACAGAATCCCCTGCAACAAGTCTCTTGGCACTAACAAACACACTCCAGCCTGTAGTAAGAAGGTGGCGTTTGGGCTGTCCTCTGAAGATATGTTTAAATTTCCACTCAACGTCATGAAGATCCCTCACAATAAGTTCCTGGGTTGGTGGCTGCTGCGAGAAGTCCAGTGGAGGAAAGACTTTCTCAGCAGCACGACGAGGAAAAGAAAAACCACCATGGGTATTAGTATCACTTGCTGTTAATGTTTTGCAGAAATAATTGGTTGGCTGTTTGCTTGGAATTCCCAACTCCATTGGAAGAAATATCTCCTTCTGCTCTTCTGGTGTCAAAGGCTGAAATGTCATTTGGGCATATACTTCGTCTGTCTCAACATCAGCATGCATGGTAACATTGTGGAGCTGGCATATCAACTGAGGAGGCAAGTTTGGGTAATTTGGAATGTAGGGCATCGACCTCCTTGTTAGTGGTGACTGCTACCTGCTCGCTATGACCCTGAGGAAAGTAGACTACACGGCTCCCCACGGTATAAAGTATGAGGTGTTCATATTACCGTGAGACTCATCAAAAGAAAGAAAGAGTGAAAGGAAAAAAAAGAGCAGAGAAGAGAAGAATCCAAAAAAAACATCCCAAAAAAAAAAAAGAAACTAAGCTTTTCTCCCATTCTTTTCCAGCCGCCAATCTTTTTTCCTTTTTTCTTAAAATCGGCCCCCTCCTTTATTTTTCATGTCTTTTTTTTTTTTGTTTTTTTTTCAAATATTTTCAATTAAAAAATTTATTTTAAAAATCTAATAACACTCAAGATTAAACTTTTTTCACCTCGGGTTTAAATTGAATTTTAAAATTGGTAATTTTACGGTCCAATTTTATTTGAACAATTAAAGCTAAAAAATGATATATATAATTTAGAGCATTTTAAAAATCTAAAATCGCGACCGTGACTTTTACAAAAATATTAAACCCGAGAGAGGGACAAATCAAAATTGGTTTTAAAAGGCCCGGACAAAATTAGGTGTCTACAGAAACCACGGTCCTTTTCATCAACACCTTGAAAGCACCTTATTATGAAAAATTGGTAGGAAGCACCACCAAGGACTTTGCAGATATAGTAATACCTGGGGAGATGATAGAGTTCGCTATTAAGAATGGGAAGATGGAAAGAGGTGATTCGGCTACCCCGAATAGAGTTTTTCCTGCAAAGAAGAATGAGGAGACACATGCAGTAAGTTTCAATCAATACCCCTATACACCTCCTACACCATACACACCGCCAAGGCCCTATACTCCTACCACATCTTATGCACCTCCGACACCTTACACATGTTTCCCGGGGTATAATCCTTACTACCCCAATGTGAACCACCTTACCCAAAATCCATTCCCCTATACCAATATACCACAACAGCCATTCCCAACTGGTATTTCCCCACAAATAACCTTTCCTAGAAATACTGTCCCAAACACTCAAGGTCCCGCGCGCATTGACCAACGTTTACCAAGGAACGATCAAAAAACCCCAATTTGATCTCATTCCTACCACCTATGGTGAGCTATATCCTAAACTATTACAGGGTCAACTTGTTGCACCTGTGTACCTCAAACCTCTGACACCTCCATATCAAAGGTGGTACAATGCAAACACTAATTGCACATACCACGCAGAAATTCAAGGACATTCGATTGAAGATTGCCTGGCCTTTAAAAAAAAGTACAAAGCCTGATCAATGCCGGAGTTGTGAAGTTTGGGGCAAATAATGGGCCGAATGTAACGGGAAACCCATTGCCGGATCATACTGGGAATCGGGTAAATGCAGTATTGACCGGGGAAGCCAGAAGGTTAAAAAGGGATGTCAGGGAAGTCAAGACTCCGATGTTGACAGTATGGGTTGAGATGGTCAAGACAGGAATGGTGGAAAATGCAGACAATTTGAAAATGGTTGCAAAAAGGGTGCAGAATTGGTGTCCATTCCATAAGTTCGGAGGTCATGTCATATAGGACTGTGGAGACTTTCTGGTTAAAGTCCAAAAGATGATGAATAATGGGGAGGACCAGTTTTACGAAGAGGCAGAGGAGGAAATAGAAGTTATTGAGAATGTAGCTGGCTACGGGATAAGAAGACCCTTGATCATCTATTATGATGAACCGGAGGAGAAAGTTATGCAAGTCAATAAGGAAAATGCACCTAAGTTAATCATTGATTTTCCTGTTTCCTTTTCATACAAGGAAAACAAGGCTGCACCATGGAAATACGACTGCAGCATGGTTATGCCTGGGTCTTCGAGTCAACAAGATATCACAGGCGTGGGACATTTAACCTAAAGCGGAAGGTGTTATGCTCCTTAGGCTGCTGAACAGGGGTTAATAGGGAAAGACAAAGGAGTAGATAAAGGGAATAAAGTAGTTGAGCCAATCCATATTGAGATGGATTTGCCAAAAGAAACAGAGAGGGGATCAGCCCCGATTAACAAAATAAAAGAACCGGTAAATGAGAAGGAAGCCTGCGAGTTCTTAAAATTCGTAAAGCACAGTGAGTATAGCGTGGTTGAACAACTGCAACGTCAACTACCTAGAATTTCAATATTATCTTTGCTTTTGAATTCAGAGCCACACAAAAATGCCCTATTAAGAGTGTTGAATCAGGCATACGTGACTAATAACATATCAGTAGAAAAGTTGGACAGGTTGGTAGGAAATATCGCAGCGGACGACCATATATTTTTCAACTATGAGGAGATACCCCAACTGTATTGGGTCAACAAAAGCTCTCTATATAACTACCACTTGTAAGGGGCACATATTACTAAGGGTCGTTTTGGACAATGGTTCTTCATTAAATGTGATACCTTTGACAACCTTGTCTAAGTTGCCAGTGGATATGTCTTATATGTTACCGAGTTGCATAGTGGTCAGGGCTTTCGATGGTACAAGGAGAGAGGTAATGGGAACTATTGAGGTTCCTCTGGAGATAGGCCCATGCACTTATACGGTGAGCTTCCAGGTCATGGGTATTAATCCGTCTTATAATTGTTTGTTGGGAAGGCCATGGATGCATGCAGCTGGGGCTGTACCTTGTCTCTCCACCAAAAACTAAAATTTGTGATGGAGGGCCGTTTGATCACTGTATCAGGAGAAGAAGACATAATAGCCTCCGCATCTACTGAATCTCCTTATGTTGAGCCCAATGAAGATGCCGTGGAATGTTTTTTTCGATCTTTGAAATTCGTAAACGCAGTTTTTGTCGCTGAAGGATGAAAAATTTCAAAACCAAGGTTGTCCAAGAACACAAGGCTGGGAGTAAGAACCTCAGTGGGAAAAGGCTGCAGGGCTGGAAAAGGTCTAGGGAAATATCTTCAAGGGATGGCTCGAGCAGTGGGAAAGAAAGATCGGTTTGGCTTAGGGTATCTTTCGAAAGCCCATGAGAAGATTAAACAGATTGAAAGGAACAGACAAAGAAGGATGGCCCGTCTCACGGGTATGGATATTGAATGGGAACCCATGACTTTCCCACCAATCCTTCACAACTTCCACTCTACTGGTTTTCTATTCGGGGAAAAGAATTCAGAGGATGTACTTGTAATGATCGAGAAAGCTTTTGAAAAATTCCATGTGAATAAAGGGGGGCAGATTCAAGATATGGTGATTTGCATGATCGGGAAAGAAGGGATGGAAAGTGACGGTGCAAACTGGATGGTGCGACCTTGTCCACCAGGATACAGACTAACCAATTGGAGTGCGACTGAGTTGCCCATAGATTTTAAGTCTATCTCAACGTAATACTTAAAAAAAAAAACAATTTTAATTATCTTTACCCAGAGATATTAAGAGTTTTTTCTGTAATGGGCTTTTTGTTTAAACATTTTCATTCAATAAATAACAAGCACAATGCATTTTATCCATATTAATGTGTCCATATTCTTTGATTTTTGTTATTTATTTTGTTTTCATTATATATTTTCCTATATTGTTTCTTCTCCACCTATTTATAGGTGTGCAGATGCGGAATATGAGGACCTTCCTGTCAGTAATTCTGAAATTGATTTTGAAAGACCTATTTGCACAGGTGATTTTGAGGCTTACGAAGATACTAAGGATTATGGTCTACCTTCGGATCTATTAAGGAAAATAGAACAAAAGGAGAAACAAGTACTTCCTCATAAGGAATTATTGGAAATGATAAATCTGGGTGATGGTGAAGAGATAAAGGAAGTCAAAATCAAAACTTCATTGTCATCATCAATAAAAGGTGAATTGATAGCCTTGCTCCAGGAATATGTGGTTGTATTTGCATGGTCTTACCAAGACATGCCAGGGTTGGATCCGGATATTATGGTTCATAAGCTCCCTTTAAGGCCAGAATGCAAGCCAATTCAGCAAAAGTTGAGAAGAATGAGGCCGGACATGGTGTTAAAGATAAAAGAGGAGGTGAAGAAGCAATTTGATGCTGGATTCTTAGAGGTGGCAAAATATCCAGAATGGGTGGCAAATATTGTTCCAGTACCAAAGAAGGATGGCAAGGTGCGGATGTGCGTTGATTACCGAGATTTGAACAAGGCCAGCCCTAAAGATAATTTTCCTTTGCCCCACATTGATACTCTGGTGGATAATACGACGAAAAGTTCTTTATTTTCTTTTATGGATGGATTCTCAGGATACAATCAGATCAAGATGGCACCAGAAGATATGGAGAAAACCACATTTGTTACAATATGGGGAACCTTCTGCTACAAGGTAATGCCATTTGGGTTGAAGAATACTGGGGCAACATACCAAAGAGCCATGGTGACTTTGTTTCATGATATGATGCATAAGGGAATTGAGGTCTATGTTGATGATATGATCGCCAAGTCACAAGGAGAAGAGAAGCATATTGCGAATCTTAATAAGCTCTTTGAACGACTAAGGAAGTTTAGACTGAAGCTAAATCCGACAAAATGCACTTTTGGAGTCACCTCGGGAAAATTGTTGGGTTTTGTCGTCAGTAAAAGAGGAATTGAGATTGACCCAGATAAAGTGAAGGCCATTCAAAATTTGCCACCACCTCGTACTCAAAAGGAAGTAAGAGGCTTTCTGGGGAGATTGAATTACATTGCTGGGTTTATTTCACAGTTAACCGAAAAATGTGATCCAATATTTAAGTTACTTCGAAAACGTGATCCAGGAGAATGGGATGATGGTTGTCATATTGCATTTGAAAAGGTTAAACATTATCTATCCAACCCACCAGTAATAATGCCACCTGTTTCGGATAAACTAATGATACTGTATTTATCAGTATTTGAGAGATCCATGGGTTGTGTTTTGGGGCAGCTTGATGAAACTGGAAAGAAGGAACAGGCAGTTTACTACCTCAGCAAGAAGTTCACAGATTATGAGTTGAAATATTCATCGGTAGAAAAGTTATGTTGTGCCTTATCTTGGACTGCTCGAAGACTCAGACAGTACATGTTGTACCACACAACGTGGCTGATTACCAAGCTGGATCCAGTCAAGTACATGTTGGAAGCACCTTCTTCGTCAGGGAGGACGGCAAGATGGCAGGTTTCATTGTCAGAGTACGACATTGTATATGTAAGTCAAAAAGCTATCAAGGGCAGTGCAGTAGCTGAATTCTTAGCAAGTCGGAATATGGAAGATTATGAGTCATTGAACTTTGACTTCCCGAATGAGGATTTGATGTATGTGTCTTAAGCAGATGAGATTCCCCTGAAAAAGAAACTATGGAAAATGTACTTTGATGGCGCATCTATTGCCATGGGGTATGGAATCGGTGTAGTGCTTATATCCTCAGAAGAAGATTATTATCCTTTCACTGCCAGATTGGATTTTGATTGTACAAACAATACTGCCGAGTATGAAGCATGTACTATGGGCCTTCATGCTGCAGTGGACAGAAAGATCAAAGTATTGGAAGTTTTCGGAGACTAAGCCTTAGTGATTTACCAGCTACGAGGAGAATGGGAAACCCGAGATACAAAACTAGTCCGATACCGAGAACTCATACTGAGTTTATTAGAGGAGTTTGAAGAAGTGAATTTCAACTACTTTCCTCGAGAAGAAAATCGGATGGCAGATTCTTTGGCTACTTTATCATCAATGTTTAAAGTGAATGAAGGGGCTGAAGTTGTACCAATAAAGATGAGTATATATGAGTCTCCTGCCCACTGTCTGAGTATTGAAGAAGAAGCAGATAGCCTCCCTTGGTATAACGACATCTTGCAGTACATCAAGAGTCAACAGTATCCAGAAAAAGCAACAGAGAATGACAAGAGGACTCTGATAAGGCTAGCAATGGGTTTTGTTCTAGATAGTGAGATTCTCTACAAGAAAGGAAAAGACCAAGTCTTTTTGAGATGTGTCAGATCTGCTGAAGCTCGGAGAATTATAGAAGAGGTCCATGAAGGGATATGTGGCACTCATGCTAATGGTCACATGCTTGCTAAACAGATTATGAGGGTAGGGTACTATTGGTTGACGATGGAAGGATATTGCATCAGTTATTCTCAGAAGTGCCATAAATGCCAGATATATGTAGATAAGATTCATGTGTCACCATCGCCATTACATGTCATGACTGCACCAATGCCTTTTTCAATGTGGGGAATGGATATGATCGGGCCTATTACCTCGAAAGCTTCAAATGGACATCGTTTCATCTTGGTGGCCATAGATTATTTCACAAAGTGGGTAGAAGCTGCTTCCTATGCGAATGTAACAAAGTCGGTGGTATGCAGATTCGTTAAGAAAGAAATCATATGCCGTTACGGGTTGCCAGCAAGAATTGTTTCGGATAATGCTCTCAATTTGAACAATAAGATGATGTGAGAAGTGTGTACTCAATTCAAGATCACACATCATAATTCGGCACCTTACCGTCCGAAGATGAATGGCGCAGTAGAAGCAGCTAATAAGAATATCAAGAAGATTGTTGAGAAGATGACCAATGTGTACAAAGATTGGCATAAGATCTTACCTTTTGCTCTTCATGCATATCGTACTTCGGTCCGTACATCTACAGGGGCAACGCCATTTTCTTTGGTATACGGGATGGAAGCAGTGCTACCTATTGAAGTTGAGATCCCTTCACTTCGGGTTTTGATGGAAGTTGGCCTAGAGGAAGCAAAATGCGTTAGAGCTCATTATGAACAGTTGAATCTCATCGAGGAGAAAAGATTGAAAGCAATTTGTCACAGGCAGTTGTATAAAAAAAGGATGATTCAAGCTCACAACAAGAAGGTTTGTCCCAGACAGTTCCGAGAGAGGGAGTTGGTACTGAGGAAAATTCTCGTTATAGTGAAGGACCCGAGAGGAAAATGGGCTTCGAATTGGGAAGGACCCTATGTGGTAAAAAGAGCTTTTTCTGGAGGAGCATTGATTTTAACTAGAATGGACGGGGAGGATTTCAGAAATCCCGTTAATGTTGATGAAGTGAAGAAGTATTATGCTTGAAAAAAATGTGTGATGCTGTGCACATGGAAATTCAAATGATTCCAAGTGTAAAAATAGAAATTCTATATATCTATTTCCCCTGTGAATGGTTTTTCAAAGAAAATATTCATGCTTGATATGATGAATGGCCATCTTTCATATTCCTTTCAATAAGAAGAAATTATCTTTATTCACCCCTTTGAGCCTTAGGAATTATTTCTTTCTTTAAACCTTGATCAAGGATCACCCTCTATACTAGAGGGCAAATGCGAGAAAAAATAATCAAAAAATCATGGCAAAAAGAAAGCCATCGAAAAATGTGGCAAATGAAAGCCAACAAAGCAACAGAAAAAAAAAGTCCAAAAAGAGACAAATGTTTCAAGAATGAATTCTCCTCAGGAAATGATCCTTGATCCAATCACCCTTAAACACATTTTGGGCCTATTTTATCCTTTCCTTTTGAACCTAAACCTTGGCCTACATTACGTGCTTTAAAAGCCCATTTTGATCAAGCATGGATATTTAATTTGAAAAGTTATTCTCAAAATTTTTCCCATCTTTTGAATTGATATTTTTACCTTGGAGGCCTTTAGAATTCTCAGATGCATGGTAGAATACAAAAAATAAAATAAAAAATGGAAATGAAAAAAGAATGTAAAAAGAGAGGTTTAAGCCGAAAACCCACAAAGGGCGACTTAATACCGAATGAAGGACACTTGAGTTGAAAACCTGCAAAGAGCGGCTCAAGTACTAATCAAAGTTTGAATCAAAACTCCGTGTAAAGGAGGAGAAAGTATCTAAAAATCAGAGAAAAGGGGAACAACTCAGTCTGATGTAACTACAGAAGCTAAGACGTTACCCAAGTAAATTCCTCGTTCAAAAGAATTTCAGATGGTTTGAAAAGGAGGGGTCCAAGATATTCCGCATCCGGGGTATCCACAACCTATAACCTTACATTTGTTTCTTATATCCTTGATATTTATTTTTACTATTTTAAAACATTTTTGCAATAAATTTTTGTTATCCTTTTCCTGACAATTTTTGCTTGATTCATATTTTCCTTCATACATTTTTGAGATGCATTATGATTGTTATTAAATTGAATGATGATTAGTAATAAAAAATCTTTAACTAAAAGGATTTCAAAGTATTACTAAGGAATAGATTTAAATCTTGGGAAAGGTTTGGAAAGTTCACCAAGAAAAAAAAACAGTGAACGTGGTGGGAACTCCATCACGAAGTCAAAAAATCTGTGAATTTCAGCGAAAGCCAAAAACTGAGACTGTTTGACAAGTTATCTTGAGTGGGGCATCAATGAACAAATTGAAGACTCTGCCATGAAGTCGGATAATCTGTGAATCTCAAAGAAACCATGGATTAGAAATCAAGACACAATTATTTGATTGCATTCATTCTTAGGAAACATACAAGCATTTGCAAAGAATGTCATTCTCATCATTGCATTTAGCTAACAGTGCAGAAATCAGGAAAGCTTGGACTTCCCCAAATCGAACTCATTTTGCTTCTAAACGAGTCAGGCTCCGAGACCGCCGTCAAGATATGTTCCTTTCATTTTCAAGTTAAATTTATTTTTTCCAAATGAACCAAACTGAGAATCATTCTTAGTATTTCCTTTTGTTTTAAATCAAATTCATTATGTTTTATCAAATGAATCGAGCCTTGAGACCGTCGTCAAGGTATTTTAATTACGGGTAAGGCCTTCGGGCACCATTTTTAAAGACCTTCGGGCACCAGTTTTAAGGACCTTCAGGCACCTTTTTTAAAGACCTTCGGGCACCAGTTTTAAAGACCTTCGGGCACCAGTTTTAAAGACCTTCAGGCACTATTTTTAAGACCTCCGGGCACAATTTTAAGACCTTCGAGCACTATTCTTAAGACCTTCGGGCACAATTTTTTCTTTTGAAATCGAACCCGTTTCCTTAAGATAGGTCGAGCCTTGATTAGTCAGGGAATTCATTTTAAGGACAAAATCTTCAATTTATAGTTTTTCCAAAAAAAAATGAAAAATGAAAAAATAATGGGAAAATGAAAAAAGAAACCCCTTTCCCTTTCCTTTACATGTGATTTCACTGACCGTACAAAATTAGTGTTTGTTTATCTTTGCCTGATTCCTGATTCTCAGCAATAGCCAAAGAGGGGCAGCTGTAGACACCTAATTTTGTCCAGACCACTAAAACAGGTATGTTTTCTTCCTAAATTGATGTTTTAGAATGTAAAAAGATTTTTTTCATCCTACAGGTGGTAATCCGAGACTTAGTTTAAGAGGGCGAGCATAAAAAGTCAAACCTGAAAAAGTCAACCCACTTTCAAAATCAAGATTTAAAAGTTCAATTGAAAAATAGGGAAAGAATTTTGATAATCCGAGGTCTACATCGAAAGATATGGAGTTCGGAATTTGGGTTATGGAGATTCAGTAGAAAGAAAACCCTAATCCAAGAAATTTGGGAAAAAGTGCTTAAACGATCGAATTGGTCGAAATTGAAGGTTCCAAACGAAAGATAAACACTGACTACGGGTAATGAAGAAGCCACTTGAAAGAAAAAATGAAAGAAAAGTCAATCCGGGAGAAAATCGAGAATTAGGGTTTTTGGTGGATTTCGGTGAAATGGGGAAGAATTACAGAAATGACCCGACTTGGTAAGGACAAAGCCCCTAATGGATGAGGAATGATTAAAAAAGGATAGCCCAAGGCTCAGTTTGAAGAAAATCTAAAAATCGGACTTGTTTTGAGCTAAATCGGGTTTTGGAGGCAAAAAGGCAAAATTGGAAAATTTGGGAAAAATAGCAAATGAACTCCAAAAATTATAAAAAATTGCAAATCCCATTCTCAAATCATTTGGAAGAGATTGGCGAAAGAAAATCTTGATTCAGAGTTCGTTTGCAAAATGGCCAAATCCCGGGTCTCCTATGCAGTAATTCAAGAAGATAAATCCCGAAAAAATAGCAAATGGACTCCAAAAATTTTGAAAATTTGCAAATCTCTTTTTTAAATTATTTGGAAGAGATTGGAAAAGAAAATCTTGATTCGGAGTTTGTTTGCAAAATAGTCAAATCCCGGGCCTCCTATGTAGTAATTCAAGCAGATAAATCCCGAAAAAATACCAAATGAGTTCCAAAAATTATGAAAAATTCTAGATCACACTTTTAAATTATTTGGAAGATATTGGTGAAGAAAAATCTTGATTTGGAGCTTATTTAAAAAAGTGTAAAATATGGGGGCATAAAAGGGCAATTTTGGAAGAAAAAATCCAAATAAATAGCAAACGGACTCGAAAAATTTTGAAAACTTCCAGAATTCAATTATTATTATTTTTAAAGTATTTAAAAAATAAAATTTGAATTTGGAGTCCGTTTTCCATTTATTTGCATCCGAGGGGCAAAAAGGTCATTTTACCCAAGAAACCGAAAAGGGCTTCTCTTGCCTTTCAAAAAAATCAGACTTGGGCCAGAAGAGAGAGTGCTGGCCGGCCAAGGTCCATATATGGGAAGGAGTTTCTGATTTTTCAATCAAGAGGCCAAAAATGAAGAGTTTGTTAGTGATTTTTTTGATCAAGCCATTGCAAATAAGCCACATGGGCCAATGCACGAAGAGGGACAGTGTCAACATAATTCTTGAATAGCTGTAATTATGGATAGCTGATGGCCTAATCTAAGGGTGATAATTTCATGTTTCAAACACCTTGAATCACTAGCCCTTTGATGGAAATTGGTTGGGAGGAAAAATAAGAACATCCTAGTGATGAGAGAGGGAAGTTTCAGCCAGCTTAAGGGAGGGGGCTCTTTCATTTTCAGCTCTATCTGATTTTTCATATTTCTCTCTTGTTTGGCTGAGTTTTCTCTCCATTATTGCAAAGAAAAAAGAAAAGTTTAGAAAAGAAAAGAAAGTTTGAAGAGAAAAAGCTTGAAAGATAGCTTCTAGAGGTTGCTTTTAGCACCAACTCTTGCACTTTCTTGATTTTCCATTCTTGTTTTTTCTATTTTGATTATTGTTTTGGTGAGTTTTCTTTTGATTTTTCTTTTTAAATAAGTTTTTTTTTTTTTTTTTATAATGTTTTTTAAGTTCTTTCTTCATCTTTTCTTAAAAAAAAGGTTCTTGCAATTTTTCTTTTCTCATTTCCTTGACTTGGTCGAATGGTCCATGTGATTTTATCATTGCTGTTTTGCTTTAATTTTTCATGTTATTTTGATATTAAATAAAGTCTTGATGCTTTAAATATTCTTCTACTACATATACTTGAAGCTTGTTTTAATTTGGATGCTTGATTATTGCCATTTATGATTTTATTATCATGTTCTTGCATTTTTAATTTTATGTTTTCAAAATGTTTAAATTTGTTTATGTTTATATTTTGTAATCCATGTGTTTGTGAAAATGTTTGTTAGTTTTAATACCTCTACTTTATATTTGCATGATTTGAGTGTCATATTTTAGTTGAGTATGTTAGTATATCAAGTGTTTGTGAAAATGCCAAGCTCACTTGGAACTTGAGGCCATTCGGTCATCCCATTGATTTTGCTTTGTGTGTGCATTTTTTGCTATGTTAGTTGATAGGTTTGCTTTTGCATGACATTTGATTGAGTATTTAGTTTAAGTATATCAAGTGTTTGTGAAAATGCCTTGCTTATTTGGACATGAGGCCTGTCGCAACCTAAAAAAATAACAAGTCTCATTGCAAGACTTTATTATTTGTTAAGCGTGACATTAAAAAAATCGAGGAAAAGTCGACTTAATTCCTCTAGAAAAATAAAGGTTATGAAAATGACCTTGAAAAAGACATGGAGTCGCCACCAATCATTTTTAGCTAGGTGTGATCGGCCACCTATTAAAACCGGTTTTATAAAATATTTTAAAAATTAATTAAAACATTTTTAAAACCAATTTCAAGTCTGCGTTTAAAACCAGAGAAATCAAAGAAACGGGTTCGGGACTCGATTACGTATAGGGAAGGATTAGCACCCCCAAAACGCCCGTATAAAACGATACCTTATTAATCATGTGTTATCTCAAATCTCGGTGTAAAGTTGGTATTAAATTTAGTATTTCAAGTTAATTCCCAATTTAAAGAAAAATAATTCCATTTTTAATTAAAAATGATCCGGAATTTATAAATTCAAAATTTTCCTATATTCCCCAACAAACATGGCAAAATATAGAAATTTTTATTAGTTTTGGAAAACTTTCCGAATATTTTTTTTTTAAGGAAGATATTCCGTTATTAATGATAATTGATGATATCCTCCCCAGCAAACCCGGCAGAGAACTCATGAATTATTTTAACTTGGGAATATCTTTATTTTATTGAAAATCATTACCTTTTTTGAAAACATTTAAAAGAAATGAATATGTATATGCATGACATAAATAAAATGACATAGCAAAATCTAAATAATATAATGCAACCTAAATGATATGACATAGTTTAAATCCCTTAGCATATTCTAAATGAAATGAAATATCCTAAGTTATATGACATATTCTAAATGAAATGAAATGACCTAGGTAACATAATATATGTTATATGAAATGTAATATCCTAAGTCATATGATATATTCTAAATGAAATGTAATATCCTAAGTCATATGATATATTCTAAATAAAATAAAATATCTTAAATGACATAATATATCCTAAATGAAATGAAATGACCTAGGTAATATAATATCTTCTACATGAAATGAAATGACCTAAGTAACATAATATATTCTATATGAAATGAAATAATTTAAATGACATGGAAAATATGAATGATATGGCATATAATTTAAATGACATGGAATATAAAATAATGCTATCATATAATATGCATGGAAAAAAATGAAAATAATAATGCATGAACATGCTAAATAATATAACAAAAAAAAAATAATTAAATAAAAAGCATAGGATATCATGAAATATTCCAAGTCATATAATAAGCAATATAACATAACTCTCAAAATCATAACAATATCATAGAAATTATCATAGCAAAAATCACATATTATATAAAATGCATGAATATGGAAAATGAAATGCATGAAAATGTATTTTTTCCTTTAATTAAGGAAATCCGTATATCTAAAAAGATATCCAGCTACCTTAGGAAAATATGTCAAATTAAATATTCTGAAACCAAAATACTTTGTGATTGTTCGAAAACAATTTTGAAAAGCTTAGATTAAAAATAAGAACTGGGCTAAATCTTTTTTAAATGGCTCTAATTTCCTATGTTTAAAATTCCGGACTTGACCACCCTTAACCCGAGACTTAAAAAAATCATTTTAGAGTTTAAAAAGGCTTAGAAACTACCCAAAGTCAGTAGCTAAAATTCCTAATCAGCCCCCTCTAAGTAACTTAACCAAAACAGAAAAATGATTTTCCTTCAAATTCAATTCTGACTCCAACGTCCAGTTTTAAGCCACGATATATCCTATTTTTAAAAATTCAAAAAAATCTAAAAAAAAAATACTGGGGATGCAAGACATGTAAAACTACACAGAAAAAAATCAGCTTAATTTTTTGATTAAAGATGAATGCCCAGAAAAATCGGAAAAGTACGAGTACTGGGTGAAAAAAAACTACTTTGTCAAAATACATTTTTGCCTTTGATAAAATCATTTAAAAATCAAAGTAAAAATATTTAAGACTCACAAAATGACTCACAAACAGTAGCTAGGACTTTTTAAAAGTTACTTAAAAATTAGCTAAGTGAAAAAAAAATCACAAAGGTAGAATAATCAATTTGACAAACCTTAATTTTCCACAAGTGAGCTCAAGAGAGCATGACTTTGAACCATTGATTGGCCTAAGTCATTAGTCAAGTGGCATGAACATGAAATGCATGAACAAATATAGCAAATATGATGCATGAAATGCATGAGTTTAAACCTAAATGTCATGAAAAAATGCATGGCATCCATTTAGTGACCTAGACCTAAATGAACTTGCATGGCATTTAATGCAACCTAGGTCTAAAATGCATGGACATGCATGGCAAAATAAACCTAACCTAACATCTAAAATATGCATGGCAATATCACAATCACAAGGCATGCTTAAACCAAAAACTCAACCAAATATCATGCAAATGCTAACCTATCAACTAACATAGCAAAAATGCAGACATAATGCTAGAATACATGGAGTGGCTGAATGGCTTATGATTCCTAACAAGCATGGCATTTTCACAAACACTTGGTATACTTAAACTAAATACTCAATCAAATGTCATGCAAATGTAAACCTACCAACTAACATGGCAAAAATGCACATACAATGTAAAACACATGGAGCTCCAGCCGAATGGCCTCAAGCTCCAACAAGCATGGCATTTTCACAAACACTTGATATACTAACATGTTCAACTAAAATATAGATCATGCAAACACAAAGTAGAGATACTAAAACTAACAAGCATTTTCACAAACACTTGATATACTAACATGCTCAACTAAAATATAACACTCAAATCATGCAAACACAAAGTAGAGATATTAAAACTAACAAGCATTTTCACAAACACTTGATATACTAAATATAAAACATCAACAAATTAAACATTATGAAAACAGAAAATTGAAAATGCAAGAATATAATAATAAACTCATAAATAACAACAAACAAGCAACCAAATTAAAACATGCTTCAAGTATATGAAGTAGGAGAATATTTAAAGCATCAAAACTAAAGAAAACAACATGAATAACATGAGAAATCAAACAAAACAGCAACATTAAAAAAAAAATATAGGCCATTTGGCCATGGTGAGGAAAATAAGAAAAAAAATGTAAGAAAACTTTGTTTAAGAAAAAGATGAAGAAAAAACTTAAAAGGAATATAAAAAAACACTTATTTAAAAAGAAAACTCACCAAATATCAAAATAGCAAAAACAAGAATGGAAAATCAAGAAAGTGCAAGAGTTGGTGCTCAAGAGCAACCTCAAGAAGCTATATTTCAAGCTTTATCTCTTCAAACTTTCCTTTCTTTTCTAAACTTTTTCTTTTTGCTTTCAACCAAGGAGAGAAAAACTAAGTAAAACCAAGAAGAAATCTGAAAATCAAGTCTGAAAATGAAAATTCTGGATCCCCCCATAAGGCTGGCCGAATTCCCCCTAAAATAAAGCTAGGATGTTGTCATTTTGGTTCCAACCAATTTCCATCAAGGGCTAGTAATTCAAGGTGAAAAATCATGAAATTATCACCTTTAGATTAGCATATCAGCTTTCCATAATTACAGCTGTTCAAGAATAATGTTGACACTCTCCCTCTTCATGCATTGGCCTATGTGGCTTAATCACAATGGCTTGATCAAAAAAATCTCTAACTAACTCTTAATTTTTGGCCATTTGATTGAAAAATCAGAAGCTTCCTCCTTCCTTTGGGCCTTGGCAGGCCAGCACTCTCTTTTCCAGCCCAAGTCTGATTTTTTGAAAGGCCAAAAGAAGCCCTTTTCGGTTGCTTGGGTGAAATGACCGTTTTGCCCCCCCGGATGCAAATAAATGGCAAACGAACTCCAAATTCAAATTTTCTTTTTTTTAATACTTTAAAAATAATAAAATATTGAATTCTGGAAGTTTTCAAAATTTTCCGAGTCCGTTTGCTATTTATTTGGATTTTGTTTCCAAAAATGCCCTTTTATGCCCCCACATTTTACCATTTTTTAAACGAGCTCCAAATCAAGATTTTTCTTCACCAATCTCTTCCAAATAATTTAAAAGTGTGATCTGGAAGTTTTCATAATTTTTGGAACTCATTTGGTATTTTTTCGAGATTTATAAGCTTGAATTACTGCATAAGGGCTCGGGATTTGGCCATTTTGCAAACGAACTACGAATCAAGATTTTCTTTCGTCAATATCTTCCAAATAATTTAAAAATGAGATTTGCAAAATTTTAGAATTTTTGGAGTCCATTTGCTATTTTTTCGGGATTTATCTTCTTGAATTATTGCATAGGAGACTCGGGATTTGTCCATTTTGCAAAAGAACTCCGAATCAAGATTTTATTTTTCCAATCTCTTCCAAATAATTTAAAATTGATATTTTCAAATTTTTAGAAGATTTGGAGTTCATTTTCTATTTTTTCGGGATTTTTCTTCTTAAATTTCTACATAAGAGACCCGGGTTTTGGCCATTTTGCGAACGAACTCCGAATTGAGATTTTATTTCTCCAATCTCTTTCAAATGATTTAAAAATGAAATTTACAAATTTCTAGAAGATTTGGAGTTCATTTACTATTTTTTCAAGATTTTTCTTCTCGAATTTCTACATAAGAGACCCGGGATTTGGCCATTTTACAAACGAACTCCGAATCAAGATTTTCTTTCGCCAATATCTTTCAAATGATTTAAGAATGATATTTTCAAATTTTCAGAATTTTCGGAGTCCATTTTCTATTTTTCCCAAATTTTCCAATTTTACCTTTTTGCCTCCGAAACCCGGTTTTGCTCAAAACAAGTCCGATATTCAGATTTTCTTCAAGCTAAGCCTTGGGCTATCCCTTTTTAATCATTTCTCATCCATTGGGGCTTTAGTCTTACCAAGTCAGGCCATTTCTGTAATCCTTCCTGATTTCACCGAAATCCACCAAAAACCCTAATTCTCGGTTTTCTCCCAAATTGACTTTTCTTTCAGTTTTTCTTTCAAGTGGCTTCTCCATTTCCCGTAGTCAATGCTTATCTTTCATTTGGAACCTTCAATTTTGACCAATTCGATCGTTTAAGCACTTTTCCCTAAATTTCCCGGATCAGGGTTTCCTTTCTACTAAATCTCCAAATCCCAACTTCCGAACTCCATATCTTTCGATGTAGACCTCGAATCATCAAAATTCTTTAGCCATTTTTCAATTGAACTTTAAATCTTGATTTTGAAAATGGGTTGACTTTTTCAGTAGTTGACTTTCTGGGGTTGACTGTTTTGGGGTTGACTTTTTTTGAGTTTGACTTTTTATGCTCGCCCTCTTAAACTAAGTCTCGGAGTACCACCTGTAGGATGAAAAAAGCTGTTTTACATTCTGAAACATCAATTTAGGAAGAAAACATACCTGTTTTAGTGGTCCGGACAAAATTAGGTGTCTACAGCTGCCCCTCTTTGGCTATTGCTGAGAATCAGGAATCAGGAAAAGATGAACAAACACTAATTTTGTACGGTCAGTGAAATCACATGTGAGGGAAAGGGAAAGGGGTTTTCTTTTTTCATTTCTTCATTTTTTTTATTTTTTTCATTTTTTTTTATTTTTGAAAAAGCTGTAAATTGAAGATTTTGTCCTTAAATTGAATTCCCTAACTAATCAAGGCTCGACCCGTCTTAAGGAAACGGGTTCAATTTTCAAAAGAAAAAATTGTGTCTGAAGGTCTTAAGAATAGTGCCCGAAGGTCTTAAGAATAGTGTCTGAAGTTCATTAAAACTGGTGCCCGAAGATCTTTAAAATTGGTACCTGAAGGTCTTTAAAACTGGTGCCCGAAGGTCTTTAAAGCTGGTGCCCGAAGGTCTTTAAAACTGGTGCCCGAAGGTCTTTAAAATTGGTGCCCGAAAGTCTTTAAAACTGGTGCCCGAATGTCTTTAAAACTGGTGCCCGAATGTTTTTAAAATTGGTGCCCGAAGGTCTTTAAAATTGGTGCCTGAAGGTCTTTAAGGCTGGTGCCCGAAGGTCTTTAAAACTGGTGCCCGAAGGTCTTTAAAACTGGTGCATGAAGGTCTTTAAAGCTGGTGCCCGAAGGTCTTTAAAACTGGTGCCCGAAGGTCTTTAAAACTGGTGCCCGAAGGTCTTTAAAATTGTGATTTGAAAATACCTTGACGACGATCTCAAGGCTCGACTCGTCTAATAAACAAAATGAATTCGATTTAAAACAGAAGGAAATACCTCGATGGCGGTCTCTGAGTCTGAATCTTTTGAGAAGCAAAATGAGTTCTCTTTGGGGAAGTTCAAGTTTCCCTAATTTTTGCACTGTTAGCTAAATGCAATGATGATAATGACATGCTTTGCAAATGCTTGTATGTTTCCTAAGAATAAATGAAATTAAATGATTGTGCCATGATTTCTAATCCATGGTTTCTTTGAGGTTCACAGATTATCCGATTTCATGACGGAGTCTTCAATTTGTTCATTGATGCCCCACTTAAGATAACTTGTCAAACAGTATCAATTTCTGTCTTTCGCTGAAATTCACAGATTTTCTGACTTCGTGATGGAGTTTCCACCACGTTCACTGTTTTCTTTTCTTGGTGAACTTTCCAAACCTTTCCCAAGATTTAAATCTATTCCTTAGTAGTACTTTGAAATCCTTTTATTTAAAGATTTTTATTACTAATCATCATTCAATTTAAAAACAACCATAATGCATCTCAAAAGTATATGAAAGAAAATATGAATTAAGCAAAAATTGTCATGAAAAGGATAACAAGAATTTATTGCAAGAAATGTTTTAAAATTGTAAACATAAATATCAAGGATATAAGAAACAAATGTAAGGTTATAGATTGTAGATGCCCCGAATGCGGAATATCTTGGACCCCTCCTTTTTCAAAACATCTGAAATTTCTCTTGAACGAGCAATTCAGTTAGGTAACCTCTTAGCTTCAGTAGTTACGTCAGACTGAGTTGTTCCCTTTTTTTTATTTTTTTATTTTCATATACTTTCTCCCCCTTTACACGGAGCATTGACTCAAACTTTAATTAGTACTTGAGCCGCCCTTTGCGGGTTTTCAACTCAAGTGTCCTCCATTCGGCATTAAGTCGCCCTTTGCGAGTTTTCGACTTAGACCTCTCCTTTTACATTCTTCTTTTCATTTCCATTTTTTATTCTACCATGCATCTGAGAATTCTAAATGCTTCCAAGGTAAAAATATCAATTCAAAAGATGGGATGAATTCTGAGAATAACCTTTCGAATTAAATATCCATGCTTGATCAAAATGGGCTTTTAAAGCACGTAATGTAGGCCAAGGTTTTGGTTTAGAAAGAAAGGATAAAATAGGCCCAAAGTGTATTTAAGGGTGATTGGATCAAGGACCATTTCCTGATGAGAATTCATTCTTGAAACATTTGTCCCTTTTTGGACTTTCTTTTCTTCTTTTTTGTTTTGTTGGCTTTCATTTGCCACATTTTTCGATGGCTTTCTTTTTGCCATGAAATTTTTATTATTTTTCCTCGCATTTTCCCTCCAGTGTAGAGGGTGATCCTTGATCAAGGTTTAAAGAAAGAAATAATTCCTAAGGCTCAAAGGGGTGACTAAGGATAATTTCTTCTTAGTGAAAGGAATATGAAAGATGGCCATTCATCATATCAAGCATGAATATTTTCTTTGAAAAGCGATTCACAGTGGAGATAGATATATAGAATTTCTATTTTACACTTGGAATCATTCGAATTTTCATGTGCACAGCATCACACTTTTTTTTTTCAAGCATAATACTTCTTCAGTTCATCAGCATTCACGGGATGTCTAAAATCATCTCCGTCTATCCGAGTTAGAATCAATGCTCCTCCAGAAAAGCCCTCTTTACCATATAGGGTTGTCGCAACCTAAAAAAATAACGAGTCTCATCGCAAGACTTTATTATTCGTTAAGCGTGACATTTAAAAAAAAACCGAGGAAAAATCGACTTAATTCCTCTAGAAAAATGAAGGTTTTGAAAATGACCTTAAAAAAAACATGGAGTCGCCACTAATCTTTTTTAGCTAGGTGTGATCGGCCACCTATTAAAACCGGTTTTATAAAATATTTTAAAAATTAATTAAAACATTTTAAAAACCAATTTCAAGTCTGCGTTTTAAAACCAGAGAAATCAAGAAACGGGTTCGGGAATCGGTTACGTGCGGGGAAGGATTAGTACCCCCACAACGCCCGTATAAATTGGTACCTTATTAATCGTGTGTTATCTCAAGTCTCAGTAAAAGAAATCGGTTTTAAATTTAGTATTTCAAGTTAATTCCCAATTTAAAGAAAAATAATTCCATTTTTAATTGAAAATGATTCGGAATTTATAAATTCAAAATTTTCCTATATTCCCCAACAAACGTGGCAAAATATAGAAATTTTTATTAGTTTTGAAAAACTTTCCGAATCATTCTCTTTTTTGAAAGAAAGATATTCCTTTATTAATGATAATTGATGATATTCCCTCCAGCAAACCCGGTAGAGAACTCATGAATTATTTTAACTCGGGAATATCTTTATTTTTTTATTGAAAAATCATTATCCTTTTGAAAACATTTTAAAAGATATGAATATGTATATGCATGAAATAATTTAAATGACATGGAAAACATGAATGATATGGCATATAAATGACACGGCATAAGAATGAATGTCATGTGAATGAAATCGACATGGCAAACAAAATGACATGGCATAAGAATGGATATCATGAGGATGAATGTCATGTGAATGAAATCGACATGGCATGAGATGACATGGCATATGAATGACATGGAATAAGGATGAATTTCATGTGAACAAAATGACATGGCATATGAATGACATGGCATGAACACAAATGTCATGTGAATGAAATCGTCATGACATGCAAAAATGACATGGTATATGAATGACATGACAATATGGATGACATGGCAAAATGAATGACATGGCATAATCAACAAAATGACACCACCACAAAATATTCATAATCACATCATGATCACATGCACACATCATTATTTGAAATGAATTATTCATGTGAGGAATCACATAAATAGCATATGTCATAAAATATTATCTTGCTTCCCGGCAAACCCGACAAAGCTTGAAAAATAATTTTTTTATATGATATTTACATGATTCCGAGTAAAATGAAAACCATACATTTCGATTCTATAAACACGTGCGTTGAACAGTTTCCTAACCTCCCCGGCAAACCCGGCAAAGATCGGGAACTAATTCTCGCCAAATGTTTAATAAAACGAAAAGTACGTTTTTATGACAAATTAAGTAAAAACATTTTGAAAATGCAATGCATGGAGATGTATTTCTTTCTTAAAGTAAGGATATCCGTATACCTAAAAAGGTATCCGACTACCTTAGAAAGATACTTAAATCGGATTTAGCAAAAACGGACCCGAAGGTTTTTAAAAAAACACAATGCCCAAAGGATTTGAAGAATTGTAACCCGGAGGTTTTGAAAACAAATGCCCGAAGGTCTTAAAAAGGTTTTTATTTCAAAAAAATAGCCTTGAAAAATTGTTTTTGGATTTTTAAAACATTTTCGGGAAAATAAAGGATATAGGAATTTTGAGTCCGTAATCATATAATCCGAAAAAATTGATATGCCCCGGTATATCATGAGAATAAAAACAAACTTGGTGGCGAACTATTAATTAATCCGAACCAAGAATCCCCGGGGGGCTTGTAAAAAAAAAAAAAACTGTTTTCAAGAAATGATAACATAGACATCAATAGACTATATCCAAGGTAAGCAACATTAGGCATTTCATCAAACACTAAATATGCATCATAATAAACCATATATAAAGCAAGCACAATAAATATAAGAGAAATGAAAAAAAGATTACCTCAAATGACTCATTAAATTACCACCACCGCATATTTGATGCCTTGATACTTGGATCGAGGATAATATATATCTTCACATTTTGGACAGTAGATTTTCACAGTACTTGAATGAGGAATATCTGACTGACCAACTAGAAGACAAGGTTGTCCACAGCAGCAAACTCTTGGGCATCTTCCAAAGTCATAGTTTTTGTATTTCTCCAACACAGCAGACATTCCCTTGCTGGTTAATCTGTAACAAATCCTCTGTCTCATCTGGTGATACCCACTCGTATCCTTCACTGTTCTTCAGTGGACCAATAATCAATGCTGGTTTTGATGCAATATGAACTTGGCCAGCAACATGGCAAGCTGTCAAAGCCTGGCACACATCAACAATGATAGAATTACTGCGAGCAAGGTGATTTTGCCAATATTCATCAGCTACTTCTTCATCTTGTCGACCCTCGCCATCCTTCACTTCAACATAGGGCTTACTTTTCACACGATTGAGATCCTCATGAAGTCCATCCAACAAAAATTCAAGAAGTTCTTGAGAATCATGTTGATTGAAGCCACTAAACCGAGGAGCAAAATGAGCAAGCTTTGACTTAAATGTTCTTAGTGCCACAGAGGTTGCTCCAGGGGCCCATAACTTCCTCAATAGATCCCCAAAGGCTGAAGCAATCTCACCATTCATGCCCAAAGGATTGTCGTGATTTATTTCTCTACTATAATCTGCAAGAAAATATTCAACCATCTTTGGTGTATGAGCCAAGCACTGAATCGAACTGTTCATTAAACAAGTGTTTCCGAGATTTTGGAATCCAGTCAATCCCAAAGATCCAGCTTCTCCAGATCTTCCACAGAATGTTGAAGCATTAGTACAGATGAAATTGGAGTTTGCAGTGCCATTGCAACCATTTAACAAGATTGGAGCACCAGAAGAGCAACTTGCAAGATGTTGTCCTGACATTTCATCTTTTTTCCCTTCTCTACATTTCATGGAATCCGACAACCCATAGAATTGCAACTCCAAAAGAATCTCCTGATCTGATTGGCGTTGATAGTCTTTGAAAAATCTATTTCTCTCATTCACAAAATATAGAGCTGTTTGCCCGGAAAAGTCCCAAATGCGTAACTGCTCAGAATCTACACTAAAGATTTTGCAGGCTTTTCTGAAAAGTTCCACTAAATTGTCCTTTTTGCTAATTTTTACTCCCAATGAATTTGTTTCCCGTGGAATAGAAAGTCTTAGCTGCAAGGGATACACATCTGCCATGTCATCTTCAGCAGCTGAAAAGCTTTTTCCACCTTTTGCTGCAACTTTAGCATCACTATGCCATTTAAGAGCCTGCAACCAGATTTCACGGGGAACCAATGCATAGTCCCTTCCTGAAACACCAACCTCACCATTTTCACCATTGTGCAAAGAATCCTCCTCCTTCCTTCACAACTTCTTGTTTTTGCTGTTGATTTTTGTTTTGATTTTTTCTAGCTTTTACAGGAATGTAAAACCGATCATCTCCTCTAACTCTCCTGCCTTTCTCGCTAACATAGATACCATCAAGGAATTTTCTAATATCCTTGTTCTTCACATGGCATTTCTGGTTTATCAAAGCTGCTGAGCGTGACACGAGTTCAATATCATTACCATCCAAAACAATCTCATCCTTAACCTTCTTAGATCGAAGAATCGAAACCCCTTCCAGCATATCCACCTTACGCACTTTCTTCTCGCCAAGGAAGTTACGGATCTCGATGGACTTGCTGCCGTTAGTGATGGAGGCGTTGATGGGAAAGTGAGCATAGACAAACCTCATCTTATAACGGTATCCCTTGGTGACACCGGTGATGAGATTCTCGACGTGGCTGAGAGCGGTGCGGATGGCAGCGCTAGTCTTTCTGGAGCCGAACCAAGCCTCAATCCTGAGCTTGCGCTTGCCGGTCTCCTCGTCCTTGATAATATGGAAGTCGAGGTTGAGATGCTTGAAGTTGCGGGTGAGCTTACCCCTGGGGCCCTCAACCTCGATCATCTTGGCCTTCACTTTGATGTTAACCCCATCGGGGATGTCCATTGTCTCTGAAGAAAGTATGGTCTTCATATTCTCTTTGCTCTCTCACTCTCTCTGCTTCCTTTCTCGACTCTCTCTTAGGCGGCTTCGAGGAGAGGAAGAAACACAACCAAACCAACGCTCGTTTCCAAAAACCAAAACTTTTCTTTCTTTTTTCTTAGCCCTTATGAAAAAAAACCAAAGCTTTCCTATTTTTTCTTTAGCCGCCATTCTCTCTATTCCTAAAATCGGCCCCCTCGTTTTCTTTACAAATGACCCATTTTATATCTCCATTTCTAACCTAAAAAAAATGGGTAATGTCTAAGTTACCCTTCCTTTATTTTTTCAAGTCTCTCTTTTCTCTTTTTTTTTCAAATATTTTCGATTAAAAAAATTTCTTTTAAAAATCTAATAAAGCTCAAGATTAAACTTTTTCACCTCGGGTTTAAATTGAATTTTAAAATTGGTAATTTTATGGTCCGATTTTATTTGAACAATTAAAGCTAAAAAATATATATATAATTTAGAACATTTTAAAAATCTAAAATCGCGACCGTGACTTTTACAAAAATATTAAACCCGAGAGGGGGACAAATCAAAATTGGTTTTAAAAGGCCCGAACAAAATTAGGTGTCTACAGCTGCCCCTCTTTGGCTGTTACTGAAAATCAGGAATCAGGCAAAGATAAAATAGACAACAATTTTGTCCGGTCTGTGAAATCACATGTGAGGGAAAGGAAAGGGGTTTTCTTTTTCATTTCTTCATTCATTTTTGCATTTTTCATTTTTCATTTTCTTCTTTTTTCTTCTTTTTTCCTTCTTTTTTTCTTCTTTTTCTTTTTTCCTTTTTTCTATTTTTTTCTCTTTTTTTCATTTTTTCATATATTTTTTTAAAAAAAACAATAAATTGAAGATTTTGTCCTTAAATTGAATTCCCTGCCTAAACAAGGCTCGATTCGTCTTAAGGAAACGAATTCGATTTTCAAAAGAAAAATTTATGCCCGAAGGTCTTTAAAATTGGTGCCCGGAGGTCTTTAAAATTGGTGCCCGGAGGTCTTAAAAAACTGGTGCCCGGAGGTCGTTAAAATGGTGCCGGAGGTCTTAAAAAAACTGGTGCCCGGAGGACTTTAAAATGGTGCCCGGAGGTCTTTAAAATTGTGCCCGAAGGTCTTAAAAAACTGGTGCCTGGAGGTCTTTAAAATGGTGCCCGGAGGTCTTAAAAAACTGGTGCCCGGAGGTCATAAAAAACTGGTGCCCGAAGGTCTTTAAAATGGTCCCGGAGGTCTTAAAAAAATGGTGCCCGGAGGTCTTTTAAAATGGTGCCCGGAGGTCTTAAAAAAACTGGTGCCCGAAGGTCTTTACAAAACTGGTGCCCGTAGGTCTTTAAAAAACTGGTGCCCGAAGGTCTTTAAAAAACTGGTGCCCGAAGGTCTTTAAAAAAACTGGTGCCCGGAGGTCTTTAAAATGGTGCCCGAAGGTCTTTAAAAACTGGTGCCCGGAGGTCTTTTAAAAATGGTGCCCGGAGGTATTAAAAAACTGGTGCCCGGAGGTCTTAAAAAAAATGGTGCCCGGAGGTCTTAAAAAAACTGGTGCCCGAAGGTCTTTAAAAAAAACTGGTGCCCGAAGGTCTTTAAAAAAACTAGTGCTCGTAGGTCTTTAAAAAACTGGTGCCCGAAGGTCTTTAAAAAAACTGGTGCCCGAAGGTCTTTAAAAAAACAGGTGCCCGGAGGTCTTTCAAATGGTGCCCAAAGGTCTTTAAAATGGTGCCCGGAGGTCTTAAAAACAGGTGCCCGGAGGTCTTTTTTAAAAAAAAAAAAATTGGTGCCCGAAGGTCTTTAAAAATCTGGTGCCCGGAGGTCTTTAAAATGGTGCCCGAAGCCCTTTAAAATGGTGCCCGGAGGTCTTAAAAAAAATGGTGCCCGAAGGTCTTTAAAAAACTGGTGCCCGAAGGTCTTTAAAAAACTGGTGCCCAGAGGTCTTTAAAATGGTGCCCGAAGGTCTTAAAAACAGGTGCCCGGAGGTCTTTAAAAATACTGGTGCCCGAAGGTCTTTAAAAAACTGGTGCCCGGAGGTCTTTAAAATGGTGCCCGGAGGTCTTAAAAAAAACTGGTGCCCGAAGATCTTTAAAAAACTGGTGCCCGAAGGTCTTTAAAAAACTGGTGCCCGGAGGTCTTTAAAATGGTGTCCGAAGGTCTTTAAAAAACTGGTGCCCGGAGCTCTTTTAAAAATGGTGCCCGGAGGTCTTAAAAAACTAGTGCCCGGAGGTCTTAAAAAAAACTGGTGCCCGGAGGTCTTAAAAAAACTGGTGCCCGAAGGTCTTTAAAAAAACTGGTGCCCGTAGGTCTTTAAAAAACTGGTGCCCGAAGGTCTTTAAAAAAACTAGTGCTCGAAGATCTTTAAAAAAACTGGTGCCCGGAGGTGTTTAAAATGGTGCCCGAAGGTCTTTAAAATGGTGTCCGAAGGTCTTTAAAAAACTGGTGCCCGGAGGTCTTTTAAAAATGGTGCCCGGAGGTCTTAAAAAACTGGTGCCCGGAGGTCTTAAAAAAAACTGGTGCCCGGAGGTCTTTTAAAATGGTGCCCGGAGGTCTTAAAAAAACTGGTGCCCGAAGGTCTTTAAAAAAACTGGTGCCCGTAGGTCTTTAAGAAACTGGTGCCCGAAGGTCTTTAAAAAAACTGGTGCCCGAAGGTCTTTAAAAAAACTGGTGCCCGGAGATTTTTAAAATGGTGCCCGAAGGTCTTTAAAATGGTGCCCGGAGGTCTTAAAAACAGGTGCCCGGAGGTCTTTTTAAAAAAAAAAATTGGTGCCCGAAGGTCTTTAAAAAATGGTGCCCGGAGGTCTTTGAAATGGTGCCCGAAGGTCTTTAAAAAACTGGTGCCCGAAGGTCTTTAAAAAACTGGTGCCCGGAGGTTTTTAAAATGGTGCCCGAAGTTCTTAAAAACAGGTGCCCGGAGGTCTTTAAAAAAACTGGTGCCCGAAGGTCTTTAAAAAAACTGGTGCCCGAAGGTCTTTAAAAAACTGGTGCCCGGAGGTCTTTAAAATGGTGCCCGAAGGTCTTAAAAAAAACTGGTGCCCAAAGGTCTTTAAAAAACTGGTGCCCGAAGGTCTTTAAAAAACTGGTGCCCGGAGGTCTTTAAAATGGTGCCCGAAGGTCTTAAAAACAGGTGCCCGGAGGTCTTTAAAATGGGTTTGAAAATACCTTGACGACAGTCTCAGGGTTCGACTCATTTGATAAAACAGAATGAATTCGATTTAAAACAAAAAGGAATACCTCGACGAAGGTCTCAAGGCTCGACTCATTTGATAAAACAGAATGAATTCGATTTAAAACAAAAGGAAATACCTCGACGGTGGTCTCAAGGCTCGACTCATTTGATGGAACATAATGAATTCGATTTAAAACAAAAGGAAATACCTCGACGGTGGTCTCAAGGCTCGACTCATTTGATAAAACAGAATGAATTCGATTTAAAACAAAAGGAAATACCTCGACGGTGGTCTCAAGGCTCGACTCATTTGATAAAACAGAATGAATTCGATTTAAAGCAAAAAGTAATACCTCGACGGTGGTCTCGGGGCCTTAACCTGTCTTGTTCTCACCTGTGTTTAAAATTTTGGATATCTCCTCCAGAAGCTTCGGCTATCACCACCAAAGTCTTGCTCATTTTTAAAACTGTAAAAATTTTGGGTATCACCTCCAGAAGCTTCAGTTATTACCACCAAAGACTTTTTACCTTTTCAAAGGATTTTAAAACTCTGGATATCTCAACCAGAGGCTTCAGCTATCACCACCAAAGACTTGTTCATAATAATAAAAAAAAAAGTACCTCGACGATGATCTCGGGGCTCGACTCATTTGAGAAGCAAAACGAGTTCGATTATACCTGACAGCTTTAAGAGATGATACAAATGCTTCATGATGCAAATGCAAATGTCTTTAGTTGATGCAAACGCTTCTTGATGTAGATGCAAATGACTTAGATTGGTGCAAATGTCTTTGATGCAAATGTAAATGACTTGATTTGATGCAAACTTTCTTGATGCAGATTCAACTAACTTAGATTGATGCAAATGCTTCTTGATGTAGATGCACATGTTGAATAAAATTCTGGATAACTCCTCCAAAAGAAGATTTCTCATTTTTCAAAATTATAAAACCCTGGATATTTCCATCAAAGGCTTCAGCTATCACCACCGAAGACTTGTTCACTTTTAAAACTGTAAAATTCTGGATATCCCCACCAGAAGCTTTGGCTATCACCACCAAAGACTTGCTCGTTGTAAAATTCTGGGTAACTCCTTCAGAAGAAGATTTCTCATGTTTCAAAATTATAAAACCTTGGATATCTCCACCAGAGGCTTCAGCTATCACCACCGAAGACTTGTTCACTTTTAAAACTGTAAAATTCTGGATATCCCCACCAGAAGCTTTGGCTATCACCACCAAAGACTTGCTCATTGTAAAATTCTGGGTAACTCCTCCAGAAGAAGATTTCTCATTTTTCAAGATTATAAAACCCTGGATATCTCCACCAGAGGCTTCAGCTATCACCACCGAAGACTTGTTCACTTTTAAAACTGTAAAATTCTGGATATCCCCACCAGAAGCTTTGAGAAATGATGCAGATGCACATGTCTTTTAACAATGTGCTCATGCTTCATGGTGCAAATGTAAAATATTTCTTAGTGCAAATGCAAATGACCTGGATTGATGCCCATGTTTCATGATGCAGATGCCCCTACTAATTGTGTTCATGTAACTGGTTTATGAATGGTGTAACTACAATTACCACACAATAATGAAAATGCAATGATTCTAGAAATGATGCAATTGCTTGAGATGACACAAATACGAATTCCATGAAGAATGTAAATGTAAAGTAAAATGCAGATGCTTATGGAATAATGCCAATGCAAATACCCATGAATGATGCAAATGCTTGCTGACACTGTGCAGATGCAAAAGCTCGATAAAGAGATGAATGCTCATGAGTGATGCAAATGCCCCCGGTTGTTTTTCTAGACTTTGGCTTAGCCTTTCAAATTCATTTTTCCTCTTCAAATCAAAGTACATCTTCAATTAATTTTGGCTATTCTCTTTGCCCCAACAGTTTTCAAAGTTTCATCAACAGAGATCTGCACTGGGTTCGATTTCTTCTTCTCATATCTGGAAGTCAGGACCTATCTTGGTAGTTCTATACCTTGGGGTTAGAAAAATCCTTGTCTCATGTCAACATCAAAATGAGTATTTCAAAAAAATCTCCTTATTTGTTTTCGCATTTTGAAAAATTCTGAACAAAAAATATTAACCCCACAATGTGTGCTGTATAAATCTTTTGAAGACTGATGATCATTGTTAGAAATTTCTCTAAGTGTAAATCTGGGTTTTTTTAACTAGGATAGGCAAGGCTTAGTATAACAAGATTTTGGCTTTTCCAGGAAAGCTTCATGACAAAAATGTATATCCCTTCTAGGCTCACAAATGGAACAGGTTTTATAAATCATGAATTTATTGAGAACTAAACAAATTCAACATTCTTTTAGTTTCCGTATCAAGGCATTTTGACAAGCGTCAAGATTGGCCGGGATGTTTAAATCGAAAAGTTTAATCTTGGAGGAAAAAAAGATTCAATTTTTGAAGACAATCCTCCGAATGAGAGCTGACAATTTGGGGGGTTCAGGAATTCCTAGATGTTCCTCGATGACCACTCCTTTAATAAGATCTTTTCTTTTGTGTTATCGACACTATCATAGATGGCATCGAAAATTTCCAAATTTACTCTAGACCGCCCATTTTTGGGTTTTCACCCTAGAGTCCCATTCTTTCCATTTTTTTTTTTTTTTTTTTTCCTACCATACACTTAAGAATTCTAAATTCTTCCTTAGTGAAATGATAAGTCGATAAAATGGGATAAAATCTGAGGAAAAACCTTTCAAATTAAATATTCATGCTTGATCAAAATGGACTTTTAAAGCACATAATGTAGGCCATGGCTCAGGGTTCAGAAAGAAAGGATAAATAGGCCCAAAATATGTGTGTAAGGGTAATCAGATCAAGGATCATTTCTGAAGGAGGATTCTCTTTGAAGCATTTGTCCCTTCTTGGACATTTCTTTCCTTTTGACTTTTGTGTTTTTCTTTCCTCGTTCTTGGCTTTCCATGTCTTTCACACATTTTTTTTGTCTGTTTTTTTCTTGGCTTTCATTTCGCCATCTTTTCCTCTTTTTTCTTTGACAGAGTGAGCCCGTATTTATTCGGGGTTCCATTTGCTTTGTATCTATCTTTGAGCTAGGACTCATTTCTCAGTGATCTTTAAAAAGATCTTTTCTCGCATTTGCCCCCAGTGTAGAGGGTGATCCTTGATCAAGGTTTAAAGAAAAAAGAATTCTTTCGGCTCAAAAGGGGTGACTATGGATAATTTCTTTTTGTGTGAAAGGGATATGAAAGATGGCCATTTCTCATATCAAGCACAAATATTTACATTGAAAAGCAATCCCCAGGGGAAATAGATATTCATAATTTTATTTTGCACTTTGGAATCATCCGAATTCTCCTATGCATGATATCACAAATTTTCTTTTTCTTTTTTCTCTTCTTTTTTTTTTCGTCGCATGCCCCAATGATTCATGTGTTTAGTCCATCCTTATTCACCATGTATCCATCATTTCCACATATGATGCCCCAATTTGATTAACCAATGAGAATTTGTATCAACGAGGAAGATAGCAAGTCTAGGTCTGTACTGAAAAGGCTGAATTCCAAATCGGAGTTCTTTGAAGAGACAAGGAAAATATGACCCAAAAAACGGGTTTTCTCTGGGACAAGGGATAATCTATTTTAATCATTGTGCCCCAGGGTGTCAAACATGAAGTGATGTCTGGGCAATTAGTGTTTTGTGGTCATTGGGAAAGGTCATGAATGGTTTTAGCACAATCTTGACACATACCAAATTATCAAAATCTGGATTCTTTAAAGAATGTCTCATTTGTTTGATTTTCAAGGAATTTGAAAATTTTCAAAAAGTTCGTTCCTTTGTTCATAGCCTAGACTAAGATCTACGTCTTTGCTTATTCTGTGATGACAATGGTTTTATGAAGTCAAATCATTCATATTCCTTGAAGCATTAGGTCTTTCAAGTGGTCTTGGTTCAAAAGATTTAGGCTTAGGAAAGCCTAAAAGAGAAGGCTGAAGGTATTGGGTCATTTCTAACAATGATCATCAATACTCTCAAGATTTGTTCATTATTTCATGTGAAAACCACTTATTTATTGTTTACCACAAATTTTCTCAAAGTTTCATTTATTTTTGCAAATTCAAATTTATTGCTAAAATAAAATGAAAACAAAATATTTAAATTCAAAATTTATTTATTTCATGTAGATGTCATCATGAGACAAGAGCTTTCATCATCAAAGTGTAGAAATATATGCATCAGAATGCTCCTATTGACATGCTTTCAAAGATAACAAATCTTATCCTCAAAATTCTTCAAGAGGAAATCAATCTATTGTAAAACAGATTTCCAATGTTCGATAAGCTTTGGAATCCAAATGCCATCGTGGACAAGACCCTCAATTCTTTCCTTCAGTTTTCTGCATTTTTTCTTCGAATGCCCAATTGCCCCAATATGATACTCGCACTTGCTGTTGGGGTCATAGCTTTTAGCTGACGAAGAAAACTCTTCAAAGCTAAGCCAATTTCTATTTCATCTTATTAATGTGTTTCATGATGAATGAGCTATGAATGTGATGAGTGCAATTTGATGCATGTGAAGGATAAAAAAAGTTATGTGTGGTCATATACAGTGGAAACATATTGACCATGTATGCTATAAATGCAACACGATGCCAACATGATGCATTTAAAGAATAAGAAAAATCAATGCATGGACATATGCAATGAATTACCATGTATGTTCCAACTGCATTTCTCAATGAATGATCATATACACTATTAATGCCACACAACGTCAATTATGATGCATGTGAAGAATAAATGATTGACACAGAGTATATACAAAGAAAATCATGCTGGCCGTGTATGTCACGAATGCAACCTGATACCAATATGACAAATTAATGTATGAGCATATCATGATGACAACGTATGCCATGAATGCAACCTGATGCCAACATGATGCATGTAAAGAATAAGCAAATTAATGCATGGATATATTCAATGAATGACCATGTATGTTCCAAATGTATTTCCCAATGAATGATCATATACACTATGAATGCCACACAATGTCAATTATGATGCATGTGAAGAATAAATGATTGACACAGAGTATATACAAAGAAAATCATGCTGACCGTGTATGTCACGAATGCAACATGATGCCAATATGACAAATTAATGTATGAGCATATCATGATGACTACATATGCCATGAATGCAACCTGATGCCAACATGATGCATGTAAAGAATAAGCAAATTAATACATGGATATATATAGGAAAATCATTTCTGACTATGAATGCATGAATGCAACTTGATGCTACCATGATGCATATAGAGAAAGAATAAATTGATAATGGATATATACAGAAAAATCATGCTGACTATGAATGCATGAATGCAATTTGATGCCAACATGATGCATATAGAGAAAGAATAAATTGATATATGGATATATACAGAAAAATCATGCTGACTATGAATGCATGAATGCAACTTGACGCTAACATGATGCATATAGAGAAAGAATAAATTGATATATGGATATATACAGAAAAATCATGCTGACTATGAATGCATGAATGCAACTTGATGCCAACATGATGCATGTAAAGAAAGAATAAATTGATATATGGATATATACAGAAAAATCATGCTGACTATGAATGCATGAATGCAACTTGATGCCAACATGATGCATGTAAAGAAAGAATAAATTGATACATAAGTATATACAAATAATGACCATGCATGTCATAAACGTATCTTACAATGAATGACCATGCATGCTATGACTATAACATGATGTCAAAATGATACATGCAAAAATAAATGAATTACCACAAAGGTATATACAAAGAAATCAATGATTACACAAAATTGGTGGGACCTAAATCTTGATTATTCAAAAATCTCATTATGCAAGATTTGCCTCCAAATTTATGATTTTTTTTTATTGTTTTTTTTTTTTATGAAAAACCAATCACATTATTTTCAAAAGAATTTCAGGGTGAATCCCACTATGGTACAATATGCAAATGTTCATGTGACACTACCGGTTTTATGAAATCGTCAAATGAAATTACCAACTGTTTATTGCAAAGAATGAGATCAATAATACAACCAAAAATGTACATGCTCTATTCACACATGCATGAAATGTGCAACATACAAAAATGCTTGAAAAAGGATTTTTTTTTTTTTTAAACAGCTAATGAACATCTGCCCCAACAATATCTGCTTATTTAGGCATCACGATGCCTTCGAGGTCGAGTATCACATTTATTACGGGCGATGTACGTACATCGTTGCCCGATCTACAAAACTTATTCAGAGTATAAAATAAGTGACAAAAGGTTTAGAAATGTCCCTCCATGTGTTCCTATTTTCGGTATATCTAACGGAAATCCGGCATGGCTTCGCCTAGGTTCACTATATGAGGGTGAATCGGATCTAAAGGCCCCGAATTGCTCCTCACTGTCGCCGGTGAAGGCTAGTAAGGCACCTCGATAAAAGCGGGTTCAATTCGTTAGAGTCTATTTCCCTAGCCCATGCAGATTGTTAATCACGAAGGCTTAGGTAATTTAGTACTCCGGAAGTGTTTCACTAGCCCATGCGGATTGTTAATCACGAAGGCTTAGTTGCTTTGCTCCCACCTAAAAGGACGAAACCCGGGTATAGGACTCATGATATGCGAATGCACGTGTGGTGTGTGTGGAGGAACAACAAACCTTTCACCACCTATTCTACAAAACTTATTCCAAATGCCCTAGCAATTTATAAAAACATTCAAGAATAGTGTAACGCATTAACCAACAAGCAATTATAATATACAACCGTAAATAACTAGAGAACAATAATAAAAATGCATGCACATGAGTATGAACATATTTAAAAATATTTTATTATTTTCAAAATTCTCCTTATTAAAAAAAATGTGGGAATTAAAATTAAACACCAATTAAACCAACAAAATCGAGACTTTCATAACACACGACTAATTCTAGGCCTGACTCTCTAATATTCCCCAGTGGAGTCGCCAAGCTGTCGCAACCTAAAAAAATAACGAGTCTCATCGCAAGACTTTATATTCGTTAAGCGTGACTTTAAAAAACAAACCGAGGAAAAATCGACTTAATTCCTCTAGAAAAATGAAGGTTTTGAAAATGACCTTAAAAAAGACATGGAGTCGCCACCAATCTTTTTTATCTAGGTGTGATCGGCCACCTATTAAAACCGGTTTTATAAAATATTTTAAAAATTAATTAAAACATTTTAAAAACCAATTTCAAGTCTGCGTTTTAAAACCAGAGAAATCAAAGAAACGGGTTCGGGAGTCGGTTACGTGCGGGGAAGGATTAGCACCCCCACAATGCCCGTATAAATCGGTAACTTATTAATCGTGTGTTATCTCAAGTCTCAGTAAAAGAAATCGGTTTTAAATTTAGTATTTCAAGTTAATTCCCTTTAAAGAAAAATAATTCCATTTTTAATTGAAAATGATTCGGAATTTATAAATTCAAAATTTTCCTATATTCCCCAACAAACGTGGCAAAATATAGAAATTTTTATTAGTTTTGAAAAACTTTCCGAATCATTCTCTTTTTTGAAAGAAAGATATTCCTTTATTAATGATAATTGATGATATTCCCTCCAGCAAACCCGGTAGAGAACTCATGAATTATTTTAACTCGGGAATATCTTTATTTTTTTATTGAAAAATCATTATCCTTTTGAAAACATTTTAAAAGATATGAATATGTATATGCATGAAATAATTTAAATGACATGGAAAACATGAATGATATGGCATATAAATGACACGACATAAGAATGAATGTCATGTGAATGAAATCGACATGGCAAACAAAATGACATGGCATAAGAATGGATATCATGAGGATGAATGTCATGTGAATGAAATCGACATGGCATGAGATGACATGGCATATGAATGACATGGAATAAGGATGAATTTCATGTGAACAAAATGACATGGCATATGAATGACATGGCATGAACACAAATGTCATGTGAATGAAATCGTCATGACATGCAAAAATGACATGGTATATGAATGACATGACAATATGGATGACATGGCAAAATGAATGACATGGCATAATCAACAAAATGACACCACCACAAAATATTCATAATCACATCATGATCACATGCACACATCATTATTTGAAATGAATTATTCATGTGAGGAATCACATAAATAGCATATGTCATAAAATATTATCTTGCTTCCCGGCAAACCCGACAAAGCTTGAAAAATAATTTTTTTATATGATATTTACATGATTCCGAGTAAAATGAAAACCATACATTTCGATTCTATAAACACGTGCGTTGAACAGTTTCCTAACCTCCCCGGCAAACCCGGCAAAGATCGGGAACTAATTCTCGCCAAATGTTTAATAAAACGAAAAGTACGTTTTTATGACAAATTAAGTAAAAACATTTTGAAAATGCAATGCATGGAGATGTATTTCTTTCTTAAAGTAAGGATATCCGTATACCTAAAAAGGTATCCGACTACCTTAGAAAGATACTTAAATCGGATTTAGCAAAAACGGACCCGAAGGTTTTTAAAAAAACACAATGCCCAAAGGATTTGAAGAATTGTAACCCGGAGGTTTTGAAAACAAATGCCCGAAGGTCTTAAAAAGGTTTTTATTTCAAAAAAGTAGCCTTGAAAAATTGTTTTTGGATTTTTAAAACATTTTTGGGAAAATAAAGGATGTAGGAATTTTGAGTCCGTAATCATATAATCCGAAAAAATTGATATGCCCCGGTATATCATGAGAATAAAAACAAACTTGGTGGCGAACTATTAATTAATCCGAACCAAGAATCCCCGGGGGGCTTGTAAAAAAAAAAAAAACTGTTTTCAAGAAATGATAACATAGACATCAATAGACTATATCCAAGGTAAGCAACATTAGGCATTTCATCAAACACTAAATATGCATCATAATAAACCATATATAAAGCAAGCACAATAAATATAAGAGAAATGAAAAAAAGATTACCTCAAATGACTCCTTAAATTACCACCACCGCATATTTGATGCCTTGATACTTGGATCGAGGATAATATATATCTTCATATTTTGGACAGTAGATTTTCACAGTACTTGAACGAGGAATATCTGACTGACCAACTAGAAGACAAGGTTGTCCACAGCAGCAAACTCTTGGGCATCTTCCAAAGTCATAGTTTTTGTATTTCTCCAACACAGCAGACATTCCCTTGCTGGTTAATCTGTAACAAATCCTCTGTCTCATCTGGTGATACCCACTCGTATCCTTCACTGTTCTTCAGTGGACCAAGAATCAATGCTGGTTTTGATGCAATATGAACTTGGCCAGCAACATGGCAAGCTGTCAAAGCCTGGCACACATCAACAATGATAGAATTATTGCGAGCAAGGTGATTTTGCCAATATTCATCAGCTACTTCTTCATCTTGTCGACCCTCGCCATCCTTCACTTCAACATAGGGCTTACTTTTCACACGATTGAGATCCTCATGAAGTCCATCCAACAAAAATGCAAGAAGTTCTTGAGAATCATGTTGATTGAAGCCACTAAACCGAGGAGCAAAACGAGCAAGCTTTGACTTAAATGTTCTTAGTGCCACAGGGGTTGCTCCAGGGGCCCATAACTTCCTCAATAGATCCCCAAAGGCTGAAGCAATCTCACCATTCATGCCCAAAAGATTGTCGTGATTTATTTCTCTACTATAATCTCCAAGAAAATAGTCAACCATCTTTGGTGTATGAGCCAAGCACTGAATGACACTGTTCATGAAACAAGTGTTTCCGAGATTTTGGAATCCAGTCAATCCCAAAGATCCAGCTTCTCCAGATCTTCCACAGAATGTTGAAGCATTAGTACAGATGAAATTGGAGTTTGCAGTGCCATTGAAACCATTTAACAAGATTGGAGCACCAGAAGAGCAACTTGCAAGATGTTGTCCTGACATTTCATCTTTTTTCCCTTCTCTACATTTCATGGAATCTGACAACCCATAGACTTGCAACTCCAAAAGAATCTCCTGATCTGATTGGCGTTGATAGTCTTTGAAAAATCTATTTCTCTCATTCACAAAATATAGAGCTGTTTGCCCGAAAAAGTCCCAAATGCGTAACTGCTCAGAATCTACACTAAAGATTTTGCAGGCTTTTCTAAAAAGTTCCACTGAATTGTCCTTTTTGCTAATTTTTACTCCCAATGAATTTGTTTCCCGTGGAATAGAAAGTCTTAGCTGCAAGGGATACACATCTGCCATGTCATCTTCAGCAGCTGAAAAGATTTTTCCACCTTTTGCTGCAACTTTAGCATCACTATGCCATTTAAGAGCCTGCAACCAGATTTCACGGGGAACCAATGCATAGTCCCTTCCTGAAACACCAACCTCACCATTTTCACCATTGTGCAAAGAATCCTCCTCCTTCCTTCACAACTTCTTGTTTTTGCTGTTGATTTTTGTTTTGATTTTTTCTAGCTTTTACAGGAATGTAAAATCGATCATCTCCTCTAACTCTTCTGCCCTTCTCGCTAACATAGATACCATCAAGGAACTTTCTAATATCCTTGTTCTTCACATGGCATTTCTGGTTTATCAAAGCTGCTGAGCGTGACACGAGTTCAATATCATTACCATCCAAAACAATCTCATCCTTAACCTTCTCAGATCGAAGAATCGAAACCCCTTCCAGCATATCCACCTTACGCACCTTCTTCTCGCCAAGGAAGTTACGGATCTCGATGGACTTGCTGCCGTTAGTGATGGAGGCGTTGATGGGAAAGTGAGCATAGACAAACCTCATCTTATAACGGTATCCCTTGGTGACACCGGTGATGAGATTCTCGACGTGGCTGAGAGCGGTGCGGATGGCAGTGCTAGTCTTTCTGGAGCCGAACCAAGCCTCAATCCTGAGCTTGCGCTTGCCGGTCTCCTCGTCCTTGATAATATGGAAGTCGAGGTTGAGATGCTTGAAGTTGCGGGTGAGCTTACCCCTGGGGCCCTCAACCTCGATCATCTTGGCCTTCACTTTGATGTTAACCCCATCGGGGATGTCCATTGTCTCTGAAGAAAGTATGGTCTTCATATTCTCTTTGCTCTCTCACTCTCTCACTCTCTCTGCTTCCTTTCTCGACTCTCTCTTAGGCGGCTTCGAGGAGAGGAAGAAACACAACCAAACCAACGCTCGTTTCCAAAAACCAAAACTTTTCTTTCTTTTTTCTTAGCCCTCATGAAAAAAAACCAAAGCTTTCCTATTTTTTCTTTAGCCGCCATTCTCTCTTTTCCTAAAATCGGCCCCCCCTTTTCTTTACAAATGACTCATTATATATCTCCATTTCTAACCTAAAAAAAATGGGTAATGTCTAAGTTACCCTTCCTTTATTTTTTCAAGTCTCTCTTTTCTCTTTTTTTTCTTCAAATATTTTCGATTAAAAAAATTTATTTTAAAAATCTAATAAAGCTCAAGATTAAACTTTTTCACCTCGGGTTTAAATTGAATTTTAAAATTGGTAATTTTATGGTCCGATTTTATTTGAACAATTAAAGCTAAAATATATATATATATATATATAATTTAGAACATTTTAAAAATCTAAAATCGCGACCGTGACTTTTACAAAAATATTAAACCCGAGAGGGGGACAATTCAAAATTGGTTTTAAAAGGCCCGGACAAAATTAGGTGTCTACAAGGGTCCTTCCCAATTCGGAGCCCATTTTCCTCTCGGGTCCTTCACTATAGGGAGAATTTTCCTCAATTCCAACTCCCCCTCTCGAAACTGTCTAGGACGAACCTTCTTGTTGTGGGCTCGAATCATCCTTTTCTGATACAACTGCCCATGACAAATTGTTTTCAATCTTTTCTCCTCGATGAGATTCAACTGTTCATAACGAGCTCTAACCCATTCTGCTTCCTCTAGGCCAACTTCCATCAAAACCCGAAGTGAAGGGATCTCAACTTCAATAGGTAGCACTACTTCAATCCCGTATACCAAAGAAAACGGTGTTGGCCCTGTAGATGTACGGACCGAAGTACGATATGCATGAAGAGCAAACGGTAAGATCTCACGCCAATCCTTGTACACATTGGTCATCTTCTCGACAATCTTCTTGATATTCTTGTTAGCTGCTTCTACTGCGCCATTCATCGTTGGACGGTAAGGTGTCGAATTATGATGTGTGATCTTGAATTGAGTACACACTTCTGTCATCATCTTATTGTTCAAATTGAGAGCATTATCCGAAATAATTCTTGCTGGCAACCCGTAACGGCATATGATTTCTTTCTTGACGAATCTGCATACCACCGACTTTGTTACATTCGCATAAGAAGTAGCTTCTACCCACTTTGTGAAATAATCGATGGACACCAAGATGAAACGATGTCTATTTGAAGCTTTCGGGGTAATAGGCCCGATCATATCCATTCCCCACATTGAAAAAGGCCAAGGTGCAATCATGACATGTAATGGCGATGGCGACACATGAATCTTATCTGCATATTTCTGGCATTTATGGCATTTCCAGGAATAACTAAAGCAATCTCCTTCCATTGTCAACCAATAGTAACCTGCCCTCATAATATGTTTAGCAAGCATGTGACCATTAGCATGAGTGCCACATATCCCTTCATGGACCTCTTCTATGATTCTTCGAGCTTCGGCAGACCCGACACATCTCAATAAGACTTGATCTTTCCCTTTCTTGTAGAGAATCTCACTATCTAGTACGAAACCCATTGCTAGCCTTCTCAGAGTCCTCTTGTCATTCTCTGTTGCTTGTTCTGGGTACTGTTGACTCTTGATGTACTGCAAAATGTCGTTATACCAAGGAAGGCCATCTACTTCTTCTTCAATACTCAGACAGTGGACAGGAGACTCATATATACTCATCTTTATTGGCACAACTTCAGCCCCTCCATTCACTTTAAACATTGATGACAAAGTAGCCAGAGCATCTGCCATTCAGTTTTCTTCTCGAGGAAAGTAATTGAAATTCACTTCTTCAAACTCCTCCAATAAACTCAGTATGAGTTCTCGGTATCGGATTAGTTTTGTATCTCGGGTATCCCATTATCCTCGTAGCTGGTAAATCACTAAGGCTGAGTCTCCGAAAACATCCAATACTTTGATCTTTCTGTCCACTGCAGCATGAAAGCCCATAGTACACGCTTCATACTCGGCAGTATTGTTTGTACAATCAAAATCCAATTTGACAGTGAAAGGATAATAATCTTCTTCTGGAGATATAAGCACTGCACTGATTCCATGCCCCATGGCGTTAGATGCGCCATCAAAGTACATTTTCCATACTTTCTTCTTCAAGGGAATATCATCTGCTTGCGACACATACATCAAATCTTCATCTGGGAAGTCAAAGTTCAACGACTCATAATCTTTCACTGCTCGACTTGCTAAGAATTCAGCCACTGCACTGCCCTTGATAGCTTTTTGACTTACATATACAATGTCGTACTCTGATAATAAAACCTGCCATCTTGCTGTCCTTCCTGACAAAGAAGGTGCTTCCAACATGTACTTGACTGGATCAAGCTTGGCAATCAACCACGTTGTGTGGTACAACATATACTGTCTGAGTCTTCGAGCAGTCCAAGCTAAGGCGCAACACAACTTCTCTACCGATGAATATTTCAACTCATAATCTGTGAACTTCTTGCTGAGGTAGTAAACTGCCTGTTCTTTCTTTCCAGTTTCATCAAGCTGCCCCAAAACACAACCCATGGATCTCTCAAATACTGATAAATACAGTATCATTGGTTTATCCGAAATTGGTGCCATTAATACTGGTGGGTTGGATAGATAATGTTTAACCTTTTCAAATGCAATCTGACAACCTTCATCCCATTCTCCTGGATCACGTTTTCGAAGTAACTTAAATATTGGATCACACTTGTCGGTTAGTTGAGAAATAAGTCGAGCAATGTAATTCAACCTCCCCAGAAAGCCTCTTACTTCCTTTTGAGTGCGAGGTGGTGGCAGATTTTGAATAGCCTTCACTTTATCTAGGTTAATCTCAATTCCTCTTTTGCTGACGACAAAACCCAACAATTTCCCCGAGGTGACTCCAAAAGTGTATTTTGCCGGATTTAGCTTGAGTTTAAACTTCCTTAATCGTTCAAAGAGCTTCTTAAGATTCGCAATATGCTCCTCTTCTCCTTTTGACTTAGCGATCATATCATCAACATAGACCTCAATTCCTTTATGCATCATATCATGAAACAAGGTCACCATGGATCTTTGGTATGTTGCCCTAGCATTCTTCAACCCAAATGGCATTACCTTGTAGCAGAAGGTTCCCCATATTGTAACAAATATGGTTTTCTCCATGTCTTCCGATGCCATCTTGATCTGATTGTATCCTGAGAATCCATCCATGAAAGAAAATAAAGAACTCTTTGCTGTATTATCCACCAGAGTATCAATATGGGGTAAAGAGAAATTATCTTTAGGGCTGGCCTTGTTCAAATCTCGGTAATCAACGCACATCCGTACTTTTCCATCCTTCTTTGGTACTGGAACAATATTTGCCACCCTATTCTGGATATTTTGCCACCTCTAAGAATCCAGCATCAAATTTCTTCTTCACCTCCTCTTTTATTTTTTATAGCATGTCTGGCCTCATTCTTCTCAACTTTTGCTGAATTGGCTTGCATTCTGGCCTTAAAGGGAGCTTATGAACCACAATATCCGGATCCAACCCTGGCATGTCTTGGTAAGACCATGCAAATACATCCACATACTCCTGGAGCAAAGCTATCAATTCACCTTTTATTGATGATGACAATGAAGTTCCAATTTTGACTTCCTTTATCTCCTCACCATTTCCCAGATTTATCGTTTCCAATAATTCCTTATGAGAAAGTACTTGTTTCTCCTCTTGTTCTATTTTCCTTAATAAATTCGGAGGTAGACCATAATCCTCAGTATCTTCGTTAGCCTCAAAATCACCCGTGCAAATGGGTCTTTCAAAATCAAGTTCAGAATTACTAATAGGAAGGTCCTCATATTCCGCATCCGCACACCTGTAAATAGGTGGAGAAGAAACAATATAGGAAAATATATAACGAAAACAAAATAAAGAACAAAAATGAAAGAATATGGACACATCAATATGGATAAAATGCATTGTGCTTGTTATTTATTGAATGAAAATGTTTAAAAAGCTCATTACAGAAAAAACTCTTAATAACTTTGGGTAAAGATAATTAAGATTGCTTTTTTTTAAAAGTGTTACGTTGGAATAGACTTAAAAACTATGGGCAACTCAGTCGCACTCCAGTTGGTTAGTCTATATCCTGGTGGACAAGGTCGCACCATCCAGTTAGCATTCTCTCTTTCAATTCTGTCTTCCTCAGTTGTGCAGATCTCCACATCATACATCTGCTCATCCCTATTCACCTGGAATCACTCGAAGGCTTGCTCTATCATTACGAGCACATCATCAGAATTTTTTTCTCCAAACAGAGAACCGTCTAAGCGGAAGCTGTGAAGGATAGGTGGGAATGTCATAGGCTCCCATTCAATATCCATACCCGCAAGACGGGCCATCCTCCTTTGTCGGTTCTTTTCAACTTGTTTCCTTTTCTCATGGGCCTTCGAAAGATACCTTAGGCCAAACCGATCTTTCTTTCCTACTACTTCCATTGCTCGAGCCATTCCTTGAAGATATTTCCCTAAACCTTTTCCAGCCCTGCAGCCTTTTCCCACGATGGTTCTTACTGCCTTGTGTTCTTGGACAACCTTGGTTTCAGAATTTTTCGTCCTTCAGTGACAAAAACTGCATTTACGAAATCCAAAGACCGAAAAGAACACTCTACGGCCTCTTCATTGGGCTCAACATAAGGGGATTCAGTAGATGTGGAGGCTATTATATCTTTTTCTCCTGATACTGTGATCAAACGGCCCTCCATCACAAATTTCAGCTTTTGGTGGAGAGACGAGGGTACAGCCCCAGCTGAATGTATCCATGGCCTATCCAACAAGCAATTATAAGATGGATTAATATCCATGACCTGGAATTTCATTGTATAAATGCACGGGCCTATCTCCAGAGGAACTTCAATGGTTCCCATAACCTCTCTCCTTGTTCCATCAAAAGCCCTGACCACTGTGCAACTTGGTATCATATAAGATATATCCACTGGCAATTTGGATAGGGTTGCTAAAGGCATCACATTTAGTGAAGAACAATTATCCAAAAGGACTCTTGGTAATATGTGCCCCTTACAAGTGGTAGTTATATGGAGAGCTTTCGTTGATCCAATACCATTGGGTGGTATCTCCTCATAGCTGAAAATATGTAGTCATCTGCAGCGATGTTTCCCACCAGCCTGTCCAATTTTTCTACTGATATATTATTAGCCACATATGTCTGATTCAATACTCTTAACAGGGCATTTCTATGTGGTTCTGAATTCAAAAGCAAGGATAAGATTGAGATTCTAGCTAGTTGACGTTGCAGTTGTTCAACCACGCTATATTCACTATGCTTTATAAATTTTAAGAACTCACAGGCTTCCTTCTCACATACTGGTTCTTCCATTCTGTTAACCGGGGCTGATCCCCTATCTGTTTCTTTTGGCAAATCCATCTCAATATGGATTGGCTCGACTACCTTCCTCCCTTTATCTGTTTCTTTCCCCGCTAACCCCTGTTCAGCAACCTCCGGAGAGTAACACCTTCCGCTTTGGGTTAAATGCCCCACACCTGTGATATCCTGCTGACTTGAAGACCCAGGCATAACCATGCTGTAGTCGTATTTCCATGGTGCAGCCTTGTTTTCCTTGTATGAAAAGGAAACAGGTAAATCAATGATTAACTTGGGCGCATTTTTCTCAATGACTGGCATAACTTTCTTCTTCAGTTCATCATAGTAGATGATCAGGGGTCTTCCTATCCCATAGCCACCTGCATTTTCAATGACTTCTATTTCTTCCTCTATCTCCTTGTAGAATTGGGCTTCCCCATTATCCATCATCTTTTGGACTTTAACCTGAAAGTCCCCGCAACCCTGTATGTCATGGCCTCCACACTTATGGAACGGGCACTAATTATACACCCTTTTTGCAACCATTTTCAGACTATCTGTATCTTCCACCAATCCTGTCTTGACCATTTCAACCCATACTGTCAACATCGAAGTCTTAACTTCCCTAATATCCCCTTTTAATCTTCTACCCTCTCCGGTCAATATTGCATTTACCTGATTCCCAGCATGATTGGGCAATGGGTTTCCAGCTACGTTCGGCCCATTTTTTGACCCAAACTTCACAACCCCAGCATTGATCAGGCTTTATACTTTCTTTTTGAAGGCCAGACAATCTTCAATTGAATGTCCTTGGATTCCTGCGTGGTATGCGCAGTTAGTGTTTGCATTGTACCACCTTGGATATGGAGGTGTCAGAGGTTTGAGGTACACGGGTGCAACAAGTTGATCCTGCAATAGTTTTGGATATAGCTCACCGTAGGTGGCAGGAATCGGATCAAATTGGGTTTTTTGATCGTTCCTTGGTGAACGTTGATCATTGCGTGCGAGACCCTGAGTGTTTAGGATAGTATTTCTAGGAAGGGTTATTTGAGGGGATATACCAATTGGGAATGGCTGTTGTGGTATATTGGTGTAGGAGAATGGGTTTTGGGTAAGGTGGTTGTCATTGGGGTAATAAGGATTATACCCTGGGTATGCTGTGTAGGGTGTTAGAGGTGCATAAGGTGTGGTAGGAGTATAGGGTCTTGGTGGTGTGTATAGTGTATGAGGTGTATAGGGGTATTGGCTGAAGCAAACTGCATGTGTTTCTTTCTTCTTCTTTGCAGGAAAAACTCTTTTTGGGGTAGCAGACTCACCCCCTTCCATCTTTCCATTCTTAATAGCTGACTCAATGATTTTCCCAGATATTACCATATCTGTAAAGTCCTTGGTAGCGCTTCCAACCAATTTGTCATAATAAGGTGCTTTCAAGGTGTTGATGAAAAGCACCGTAGTTTCTTTGTTTGTTAAAGGGGGTTGCACTTGTGTGGCCAGATCCCTCCACCTCTGCGAATACTCTTTGAAGCTCTCATTGGACCTCTTTTCCATATTCTGTAATGACAGCCTATCTGGTACCATGTCAAAAACATGCTTATAATATTACATGAAAGCCCTGGCCAAATCCGTCCATGAACGAATCTTGATACGACTCAGTTGATTGTACCATCGGGTGGCTGACCCTGTTAAGCTATCTTGGAAGCAATGAATAAGCAATTTCTCATTATCATCATGCCCCGTCATCCTTTTACAGTACATGGTCAGATGAGCTGATGGGTTGGTAGTCCCATTATACTTTTCAAAGTCTGGTACTTTGAACTTCGGGGGAATTACTAGATCGTGTACCAAGCTCATCTCTTTGGCATCTAGACCGCCAAATAACTCTGCTCCTTCCACTGCCCTTAACCTTTCCTCTAGCAACTGGTATTTCTTCTGAGATTCAGCGATTTCGACCCTCTTCAATTCAGTCATTTTGGCTCTTTCCTTTTTCGCCATTTCTTCGAAGTTTGGAACTTCGACCTCAATTGGATCAACTCCGATATTACCCCTTTTTGGACCGAAATTCTGTGCTTCAGCCGTTGGTTGGATGTAAATGTACGATGCTACCCCAGTTGGAAGTTCATTTCCCACAGGTTGGGATGTCTAACCATTTCTTTGTACCACTTCTAGTCGATCTTCCGGGTTCACTGCCTCTATTCCAGTAGCTAAATTTTCTCCGGGCCACTTCTGCCTCATCATAGTGCTCATCATCTCCATGAGTTTTGTCATCTGTTCTCGTGTCTCCTCTTGAGACTTAGTTAACTGTTCCTGCAGCTCCTTCTGGATTTTTTCCATTCTTTCAATTTTGGCAAGCTGGTCATTTTCCATGGCTCTTGTTCGAGATCGAGTATTGTAAGGGTGTTGGAAGTCTGGTTCTTTCTGAGTGTGACCAATTATACCTTTAGTTTTAAAAACCATGGATTAGAAATTATTGACACATTTCTTATTTTATTTTATAAAAAATAAATGAATGAATGAACAAATGTTAGTGAATGCACAACTAAGTAAATGACTAAGTCTATGAACTTAAATGACTAATTATAAATAATAAATGAATGGACAAATAAATAAATGACTAAGTGTATGACCAATTTATAAAGAATAAATGAATAAATGATTATGAATATGAATATAAATGAATGAACAAATAAAATGAAATATATAAAAGAAAGAACAAATGAATGATTAATGCATTTAAAAGTATTGGCCCCGGGATAACTCCAACCAAACGATCTTTCATTGATTTCCTGGAACTAAATACATCAAAAAAAGATCTCTGCTTAAAACAATATGATAATCTGTCTCTCCTAAAAAACTATTACAAAATACTGGTCCTATAATAACTCCCTCGGATCCTGGACCTTCTTCACTGCCCTCTTTTGATTGCCTTACTCTTCCATCTGATCCCTCCTTGTTCACGACCCTTTGACGTGTCAGTAGAAGCATTGCCGTGTAAGCTTTCCCTAGCTTGTTTCTCAAGTTGATTTGCTCGGGCTTCCTCGTGTTTTGCTTTTTCTGCCCAATAGTTCTTCTCCTTCTTGAGGTTTCTGACTTTGTGTTCCCATTCCCCGAAAGTCTTGAGAGTTCCCTCGAATTTGAGCTCGAAACGGTACCTCTTGTTCTCCAAGTGTAATTCCTGAAGATCGCTTTGAACAGTGTCTCGCTCTCTCTTGATCTTTTCCTTTTCTTTTTCTCGGGCTACCTCCCTATCTTTCATATCCTCAAGCTCTTCTTGTAATCGGGCAATTTCCTTGCTCATTTGGGCCTTCTCTTTTTCAAATTCTGCCCTCGCGATATCTAACTCCGATGGCGCTTCTTTGGGCTACGAACACAAATGCTGAACTTCTTCCCCATCCGATGTCAACAACCTATCATTAACCCTCGATTCCCTCCATGTCAAGTAATCAGGTGTGACGATATCAGCATATCTAGCTACCTTTACCCGATGAGTTTCGTTCCATGCCACCACAATCTCACGTACCTTTCCCGAATATCCATCTTCTCCGTAAGCAAATTCCAAATTACTAAGATCATGGGTCATTGGAGTAAACTGACGAGATTCTGATTGCCTCAGTACTAGCAGTGGTGCATAGCTCACTCCTCCCCATACTCCCAATAATGGAACAGAATCTTTATCTCCGTATTTATACAATGTCGGTATAGGAGCTATCCATGGAGCTCTCCAAACAATCATCTCAGCCCTGATATTCCGGAATATGTTGATCCATTGCTCCTCAGTCCTATTCTCAAGCCAATCTCTCTTAAGAAATTCACCAATTGGTGTAAAAGATTTCCAGTATGAGCGAAGAGGGAAATTCTCCTGTTTACAAAAATGGCTCTGAACCCATATGTAGCGAAGTTGTATATAACCTAGAAAACGACCTTTGCCTTCCCGTCTATAGAAATTCAGGGAGCGGATTGTTTCTTCTATGATTACCGGGGCTGGGTTTATCCTTTGCTCAAGCCTCTCGAAAACATCAAATATCGCCACATCCACATACCCTAATGTTTTCGGGAAGATAACTAAACCATAGATAGCCAAAGCAAAAATATTCCTAACTGTCTCTTTGCTTGAATGGCTATGGATTAAAGCCCATAAAATGTCCCATGATATACAGTTGCTTACCCCTTTTCGGACAACATGGCTTTCTACCCAGTTTCTTTCCACTCCCAAAATCTTAGACACTTTTTTCTTGAAACCCGGCGTCTTTGTATCCTTCAAATAAATACGATCGGGAATAACATTCTCAATATGCAGCAAAGTCGAATACTCCTCTATGGTTGGAGTCATATCCTCTCGGTTGAAGGTAAAACACCGATAAACGGGATTCCAGAATTGTACCACAGCCCAGATCACCTCGCCACTGACCTTAACCTGAGCTAACAGTGCTATGTCCCCATATGTCTGAGTGAAGGCTTCTTTTTCCGATATGTTCCACTGATTCCATATATCAATCAATTCCCAGAGATCATTTTGCTTGATAATAAGATCAACCTCGGCTGGCAATGCTGACACATATCCCATCTGCAAACAATCCCCATTATCCTGCTGACCTTTCTCGGACTGTTTCCTAACCTCTAAATGTTTCTCGACCACTAAGACACTTCGACCCTCCATGAAAGCCCTTTTGGTTGAATAATATCCCGAGACCAATAACCTTCAAATGTGCAAAAATGATGGCAAGAATGCAAAAAACAAAAAACAACAACAAAAAGAAAATGAATTAGTAACGGGAATAAATACGAATAATACAAAAAACATATAATTCAAAGCAATAATTATCCTTGAGGATGCCAACAGAATTTCAGCATTATAACACCCCAGGGATGAAATATCAACATTTATTACGGGCATTGTTATGTACGTTCATCATTGTCCGAAAAAATCAACTTATTCGGAAAGTAGAATAGAAGGTAAAAGGATTGGAAATATTCCTCCATGTGTTCTTAACTTCGGGATATCTAATTGGAAATCCGGCATGGCTTCGCCTAGGTTTACTATATGAAGGTGAATGAGTTCTAAAAACCTCGAATTGTTCCTCACTGTCACCGGTGAAGGCTAGTAAGGCACCCTGATAAAAGCGGGTTCAATTCGTTATAGTCTATTTCCCTAGCCCATGCGGATTGTTAATCACGAAGGCTTAGGTAATTTAGTACTCCGGAAGTGTTTAACTAGCCCATGCGGATTGTTAATCACGAAGGCTTAGTTACTTTGCTCCCACCTAAAAGGACGGAACCCGGGTATAGGATTCATGATATGCAAATGCACGTGTAGTGTAGTGTGTGAGGAGAAATAACAAACCTTTCACCACCTATTCTATATCCTTTATTCTAAATGCCCCAACAAGATTAAACAACATAAATCATCAATTAATCAATAAATGAATAAATGAATATATGCACCAAAATAACCAGAGAACAATTATAATATGTATGCACATGAATATGGATATATTTAAAAACATTTTATTATTTTTTCTGAAATTATCTTTATTTTTTTAAAATGTGGGAATTAAAATTAAATACCAATTAAACCAACAAAACCGAGACTTTGATAACACACGACTAATGTTAGGCCTGACTCTCTAATTGTCCCCAGTGGAGTCGCCAAGCTGTCGCAACCTAAAAAAAATAACAAGTCTCATCGCAAGACTTTATTATTCGTTAAGCTTGACATTAAAAAAATCGAGAAAAAGTCGACTTAATTCCTCCAGAAAAATGAAGGTTTTGAAAATGACCTTGAAAAAGACATGCAATCGCCACCAATCTTTTTTAGCTAGGTGTGATTGGCTACCTATTAAAACCGGTTTTATAAAATATTTTAAAAATTAATTAAAACATTTTTAAAATCAATTTCAAGTCTGCGTTTAAAACCTGAGAAATCAAAGAAACGGGTTCGGGACTCAATTACGTATGGGGAAGGATTAGCACCCCCAAAACGCCCGTATAAAACGGTACCTTATTAATCATGTGTTATCTCAAATCTCGGTGTAAAGTTGTTTTTAAATTTAGTATTTCAAGTTAATTCCCAATTTAAAGAAAAATAATTCCATTTTTAATTAAAAATGATCCAGAATTTATAAATTCAAAATTTTCCTATATTTCCCAACAAACGTGGCAAAATATAGAAATTTTTATTAGTTTTGGAAAACTTTCCGAATAATTTTTTTTTAAAGAAGATATTCCGTTATTAATGATAATTGATGATATCCTCTCCAGCAAACCCGGCAGAGAACTCATGAATTATTTTAACTCGGGAATATCTTTATTTTATTGAAAATCATTACTTTTTTGAAAACATTTAAAAGAAATGAATATGTATATGCATGACATAAATAAAATGACATAGCAAAATCTAAATAATATAATTCAATCTAAATGATATGACATAATTTGAATGCCTTAGCATATTCTAAATGAAATGAAATATCCTAAGTTATATGACATATTCTAAATGAAATGAAATGACCTAGGTAACATAATATATGCTATAACAAATGTAATATCCTAAGTCATATGATATATTCTAAATGAAATGTAATATCCTAAGTCATATGATATATTCTAAATGAAATAAAATATCCTAAATGACATAATATATCCTAAATGAAATGAAATGACCTAGGTAATATAATATCTTCTACATGAAATGAAATGACCTAAGTAACATAATATATTCTACATGAAATGAAATAATTTAAATGACATGGCAAATATGAATGATATGGCATATAATTTAAATGACATGGAATATAAAATAATGCTATCATATAATATGCGTGGAAAAAAATGAAAATAATAATGCATGAACATGCTAAATAATATAACAAAAAAAATAATTAAATAAAAAGCATAGGATGTCATGAAATATTCCAAGTCATATAATCAACAATATAACATAACTCTCAAAATCATAACAATATCATAGAAATTATCATAGCAAAAATCACATATTATATAAAATGCATGAATATGGAAAATGCAATGCATGAAAATGTATTTTTTCCTTTAATTAAGGAAATCCGTATATCTAAAAAGATATCCGGCTACCTTAGGAAAATATGTCAAATTAAATCTTCTAAAACCAAAATACTTTGTGATTGTTTGAAAACAATTTTGAAAAGCTTAGATTAAAAATAAAAACTGGGCTAAATCTTTTTTAAATGGCTCTAATTTCCTAAGTTTAAAATCCCGGACTTGACCACCCTTAACCCGAGACTTAAAAAAATCATTTTTAGAGTTTAAAAAGGCTTAGAAACTACCCAAAGTCAGTAGCTAAACTTCCTAATCAGCCCCCTCTAAGTAACTTAACCAAAACAGAAAAATGATTTTCCTCCAAATTCAATTCTGACTCCAACGTCTAGTTTTAAGCCATGATTTTTTATCCTATTTTTAGAAATTCAAAAAAAAATCTAAAACAAATACTGGGGACTCAGGACATGTAAAACTACACGAGAAAAAATCAGATTAATTTTCTGTTTAAAGATGAATGCCCAGAAAAAATCGAAAAAGTACGAGTACTGGTGAAAAAAAACTACTTTGTCAAAATACATTTTTGCCTTTGATAAAATCATTTAAAAATCAAAGTAAAAATATTAAGACTCACAAAATGACTCACAAACAGTAGCTAGGACTTTTTAAAAGTTACTTAAAAATTAGCTAAGAAAAAAAAAACACAAAGGTAGAATAACCAATTTGACAAACCTTAATTTACCACAAGTGTGCTCAAAAAAGCATGACTTTGAACCATTAATTGGCCTAAGTCACTGGTCAAGTGGCATGAACATGAAATGCATGAAAAAATACAGCAAATATGATGCATGAAATGCATGACTTTAAACCTAAATGTCATGAAAAAATGCATGGCATCCATATAGTGACCTAGACCTAAATGAACTTGCACGGCATTTAATGCAACCTAGGTCTAAAATGCATGGACATGCATGGCAAAATAAACCTAACCTAACATCTAAAATATGCATGGCAATATCACAAACACAAGGCATGCTTAAACCAAAAACTCAACCAAATATCATGCAAATGCTAACCTATCAACTAACATAGCAAAAATGCACACATAATGCTAGAATACATGGAGTGGTCGAATGGCTTATGATTCCTAACAAGCATGGCATTTTCACAAACACTTGGTATACTTAAACTAAATACTCAATCAAATGTCATGGAAATGCAAACCTACCAACTAACATGGCAAAAATGAACATACAATGTAAAACACAGGGAGTAGCCGAATGGCCTCAAGCTCCAACAAGCATGGCATTTTCACAAACACTTGATATACTAACATGCTCAACTAAAATATAGGTCATGCAAACACAAAGTATAGATACTAAAACTAACAAGCATTTTCACAAACACTTGATATACTAACATGCTCAACTAAAATATAACACTCAAATCATGCAAACACAAAGTAGAGATATTAAAACTAACAAGCATTTTCACAAACACTTGATGTACTAAATATAAAACATCAACAAATTTAAACATTATGAAAACAAAAAATTGAAAATGCAAGAATATAATAATAAACTCATAAATAACAACAAGCAAGCAACCAAATTAAAACATGCTTCAAGTATATGAAGTAGGAGAATATTTAAAGGATCAAGACTAAAGAAAACAACATGAATAACATGAGAAATCAAACAAAACAGTAACATTAAAAAAATAATATAGGCCATTCGGCCATGGTGAGGAAAATAAATGTAAGAAAACTTTGTTTAAGAAAAAGATTAAGAAAGAACTTAAAAGGAATATAAAAAAACACTTATTTAAAAATAAAACTCACCAAATAATAATCCAAATAGCAAAAACAAGAATGGAAAATCAAGAAAGTGCAAGAGTTGGTGCTCAAGAGCAACCTCAAGAAGCTATATTTCAAGCTTTATCTCTTCAAACTTTCCTTTCTTTTCAAAACTTTTTCTTTTTGCTTTCAACCAAGGAGAGAAAAACTAAGTAAAACCAAGAATAAATCTGAAAATCAAGTCTGAAAATGAAAATTATGGATCCCCCCTTAAGGCTGGCCGAATTCCCCCTAAAATAAAGCTAGGATGTTGTCATTTTGGTTCCAACCAATTTTCATCCAAGGGCTAGTGATTCAAGGTGAAAAATCATGAAATTATCACCCTTAGATTAGCATATCAGCTGTCCATAATTACAGTTGTTCAAGAATAATGTTGACACTCTCCCTCTTCATGCATTGGCCTATATGGCTTAATCACAATGGCTTGATCAAAAAAATCTCTAACTAACTCTTAATTCTTGGCCATTTGATTGAAAAATCATAAGCTTCCTCCTTCCTTTGGGCCTTGGCAGGCCAACACTCTCTTTTCCAGCCCAATTCTGATTTTTTGAAAGGCCAAAAGAAGCCCTTTTCGGTTTCTTGGGTGAAATGACCGTTTTGCCCCCCGGATGCAAATAAATGAAAAACGGACTCCAAATTCAAATTTTATTTTTTTTATACTTTAAAAATAATAAAATATTGAATTTTGGAAGTTTTCAAAATTTTCCAAGTCCGTTTGCTATTTATTAGGATTTTTTCTTCCAAAAATGCCCTTTTATGCCCCCACATTTTACCATTTTTTAAACGAGCTCCAAATAAAGATTTTTATTCACCAATATCTTCAAATAATTTAAAAGTGTGATTTGAAATTTTTCATAATTTTTGGAACTCATTTGGTATTTTTTTGGGATTTATCCGCTTGAATTACTACATAGGGGCTCGGGATTTGGCCATTTTGCAAACGAACTCCGAATCAAGATTTTATTTTTTTTAATCTCTTCCAAATAATTTAAAAATGATATTTTCAAAATTTCAAAATTTTTGGAGTCCATTTGCTATTTTTTCGGGATTTATCTTCATGAATTATTGCATAGGAGACTCGGGATTTGGCCATTTTGAAAACGAACTCCGAATCAAGATTTTCTTTTGCCAATATCTTCCAAATAATTTAAAAATGATATTTGCAAAATTTCAGAAGATTTGGAGTTCATTTGCTATTTTTTCGCGATTTTCCTTCTTGAATTTTTGCATTAGTGACCCGGAATTTGGCCATTTCGCAAACGAACTTCGAATTGAGATTTTATTTCGCCAATCTCTTTCAAATAATTTAAAAATGAGATTTGCAAATTTCCAGAAGATTTGGAGTTCATTTACTATTTTTTCGGGATTTACCTTCTCGAATTTTTGCATAAGAGAGCCGGGATTTGGCCATTTTGTAAACGAACTCCGAATCAAGATTTTATTTTTCCAATCTCTTCCAAATGATTTAAGAATGATATTTGCAAGTTTTCAGAATTTTTGGAGTCCATTTGCTATTTTTCCCAAATTTTCCAAATTTGCCATTTTGCCTCTGAAACCCGGTTTTGCTCAAAACAAGTCCGATTTTTAGATTTTCTTCAAGCTGAGCCTTGGGCTATCCCTTTTTAATCATTTCTCATCCATTGGGGCTTTAGTCTTACCAAGTCGGGCCATTTCTATAATCCTTTCTGATTTCACCGAAATCCACCAAAAACCCTAATTCTCGATTTTCTCCCGGATTGACTTTTCTTTCAGTTTTTCTTTCAAGTGGCTTCTTCATTACCCGTAGTCAGTGCTTATCTTTCATTTGGAACCTTCAATTTTGACCAATTCGATCATTTAATCACTTTTCCCCAAATTTCCCGGATTAGGATTTCCTTTCTACTAAATCTCCAAATCCCAACGTCCAAACTCCATATCTTTCGATGTAGACCTCGGATTATCAAAATTCTTTCGCCATTTTTAATTGAACTTCAAATCATGATTTTGAAAGTGGGTTGACTTTTTCAGTAGTTGACTTTTTAGGATTGACTTTTTTGCGGTTGACTTTTTTGGTGTTGACTTTTTTCGAGTTTGACTTTTTATACTCGCCCTCTTAAACTAATTCTCGGACTACCACCTACAGGATGAAAAAAGTCATTTTACATTCTGAAACATCAATTTAGGAATAAAACATACCTGTTTTAGTGGTCCGGACAAAATTAGGTGTCTACAAGGCCATTCGGCCATCTCACATTATTTTGCTTTGTGTGTGCATTTTTTTTATGTTAGATGATAGGTTTGCATTTTCATGACATTTGATTGAGTATTTGATTTAAGCATGCCTTGTGTTTGTGTTATTGTCATGCATATTTTAGATGTTAGGTTTGGTTTATTTTGCCATGCATGTCCATGCATTTTAGACCTAGGTTGCATTAAATACCATGCAAGTTCATTTAGGTCTAGGTCACTTTATTGATGCCATGCATTTTTTCATGACATTTAGGTTTAAAATCATGCATTTCATGCATCATATTTGCTGTATTTTTCATGCATTTCATGTCCATGCCACTTGACTAATGACTTAGGCCAATTAATGGTTCAAATTCATGCTCTCTTGAGTATACTTGTGAAAAATTAAAGAGTTGTTAAACTGATTATTCTACCTTTGTGATTTTTTTTTACTTTAGCCATTTTTTGTCTAACTTATTAAAAGTCCTAGCTACTGTTTGTGAGTCATTTTGTGAGTCTTAAATATTTTTACTTTGATTTTTAAATGATTTTATCAAAGGCAAAAATGTGTTTTGGCAAAACAGTTTTTTCACCCAGTACTTGTACTTTCCCAATTTTTCTGGGAGTTCATCTTTAATCAGAAAATTAAGCCGATTTTTTCTCCTGTAGTTTTACATGTCCTGAGTCTCCAGTATTTTTTTAGAGTTTTTAGAATTTTTAAAAATAGGGTAAAAAATAGTGGCTTAAAACTGGACAGTGGAGTCAGAATTGAATTTGAAGGAAAATCATTTTTCTGTTTTGGTTAAGTTACTTAGAGGGGGCTGATTAGGAAGTTTAGCTACTAACTTAGGGTAGTTTATAAGCCTTTTTAAACTCTAAAAATGATTTTTTAAGTCTCGGTTTAAGGGTGGTCAAGTCCAGAATTTAAACTTAGGAAATTAGAGCCATTTAAAAAAGGGTTTAGCCAAGTTTTTACTTTTAATCTAAGCTTTTCAAAATTGTTTTCAAACAATCACAAAATATTTTGGTTTTAGAATATTTAATTTGATATATTTTCCTAAGATAGCCGGATATCTTTTTAGATATACGGATTTCCTTAATTAAAGGAAAAAATACATTTTCATGCATTGCATTTTCCATATTCATGCATTTTATATAATATGTGATTTTTGCTATGATAATTCCTATGGTATTGTTATTATTTTGATTTATATTTTTTTTGATGTTATATTGTTTATTATATGGTTTTGAATATTTCATGATATCCTATGCTTTTTATTTAGTTATTTTTTGTCATATTATTTAGCATATACTATGTTCATGCATTATTATTTTCATTTGTATGCATATCATATGATAGCATTATTTTATATTCCATGTCATTTAAATTATATGCCATATCATTCATATTTACCATGTCATTTAAATTATTTCATTTCATATAGAATATATTATGTTACCTAAGTCATTTCATTTCATTTAGAATATATCATGTGACTTAGGATATTTCATTTCATTTAGAATATATCATATAACTTAGGATATTTCATTTCATTTAGAATATGCTAAGATATTTAAATTATATCATATCATTTAGGTTGCATTATATTATTTAGATTTTGCTATGTCATTTTATTTATGTCATGCATATACATATTTGTTTCTTTTAAATGTTTCCAAAAAAGGTAATGATTTTCAATAAAATAAAGATATTCCCGAGTTAAAATAATTCATGAGTTCTCTGCAGGGTTTGCTGGGGTGGATATCATCAATTATCATTAATAACGGAATATCTTCTTTAAAATAAGAATGATTCGGAAAGTTTTCCAAATTAATAAAATTTTCTATATTTTGCCACGTTTGTTAGGGAATATAGGAAAATTTTGAATTTATAAATTCCGGATCATTTTCAATTAAAAATGGAATTATTTTTCTTTAAATTGGGAATTGACTTGAAATACTAAATTTAAAACCAACTTTTTACCGAGACTTGAGATAACACACAATTAATAAGGTACCGTTTTATACGGGCGTTGTGGGGGTGCTAATCCTTCCCCGCACGTAACTGAGTCCCGAACCCGTTCTTTTCATTTCTCTGGTTTAAAACGCATACTTGAAATTTGTTTTAAAAAATGTTTTAATTAATTTTTAAAATATTTTATAAAACCAGTTTTAATAGGTGGCCGATCACACCTAGCTAAAAACGATTGGTGGCGACTCCATGTCTTTTTCAAGGTCATTTTCAAAACCTTCATTCTTCTAGAGGAATTAAGTCGACTTTTCCTCGGTTTTTTAATGTCACGCTTAACGAATAATAAAGTCTTGCGATGAGACTTGTTATTTTTTTTAGGTTACGACAGGGAGGATTTCAGAAATCCCTGAATGCTGATGAACTGAAAAAGTATTATGCTTGAAAATAAAAATGTGATGCTGTGCACATGAAAATTCGAATGATTCCAAGTGTAAAAATGGAAATCCTATATATCTATCTCCCCTGTGGATTGCCTTTTAATGAGAATATTCATGCTTGATATGATGAATGGCCATCTTTCATATTCCTTTCACCAAGAAGAAATTATCCTTAGTCACCCCTTTGAGCCTTAGGAATTATTTCTTTCTTTAAACCTTGATCAAGGATCATCCTCTACACTGGAGGGCAAATGCGAGGAAAAATAATTAAAAATCATGGCAAAAAGAAAGCCATCGAAAAATGTGGCAAATGAAAGCCAACAAAGCAAAAAAAAAGAAAGGAAAGTCCAAAAAGGAACAAATGTTTCAAGAATGTGTTCTCCTCAGGAAATGATCCTTGATCAAATCACCCTTAAACACACTTTGGGCCTATTTTATCCTTTCTTTCTAAAACCTAAACCTTGGCCTAGAATACGTGCTTTAAAAGCCTATTTTGATCAAGCATGGATATTTAATTTGAAAGGTTATTCTCAAAATTCATCCCATCTTTTGAATTGATATTTTTACCTTGGAAGTATTTAGAATTCTCAGATGCATGATAGAATACACACAAAAAAAAATGGAAATGAAAAAAGAATGTGAAATGAGAGGTTTAAGCCGAAAACCTGCAAAGGGCGACTTAATACCGAATGGAGGATACCTGAGTTGAAAACCCGCAAAGGGCGGCTCAGGTACTGATTAAAAGTTCGAATCAATGCTTCGTGTAAAGGGGGAGAAAGTATCTGGCAATCGGAGGAAAAGGGAACAACTCAGTCTGATGTAACTACGGAACCCGAGCGGTTACCCAAGTAAATTGCTTATTCAAGAGAAATTTCAGATGGTTTGAAAAATGAGAGGTCTAAGATATTCCGCATTCGGAGGAGCATCTACAACCTATAACTTTACATTTGTTTCTTATATCCTTAATATTTATTTTTACTATTTTAAAACATTTCTTGCAATAAATTCTTGTTATCCTTTTCATGACAATTTTTTGCTTGATTCATATTTTCTTTCATACATTTTTGAGATGCATTATGATTGTTATTAAATTGAATGATGATTAGTAATAAAAAAATCTTTAAATAAAAGGATTTCAAAATATTACTAACGAATAGATTTAAATCTTGGGGAAGGTTTGGAAACTTCACCAAGAAAAGAAAACAGTGAACGTGGTGGAAACTCCATCACGAAGTCAAAAAATCTGTGAATTTCAGCGAAAGCCAGAAACTGAGACTGTTTGACAAGTTATCTTGAGTGGGGCATCAATGAACAAATTGAAGACTCTGTCATGAAGTCAGATAATCTGTGAATCTCAAAGAAACCATGGATTAGAAATCATGACACAATCATTTGATTGCATTCATTCTTAGGAAAATACAAGCATTTGCAAAGCATGTCATTCTCATCATTGCATTTAGCTAACAGTGCAGAAATCAAGAAAACTTGGACTTCCACAAAGTGAACTCGTTCTGTTTTTCAAACGAGTCGAGCCCCAAGATCACCGTCGAGGTACGTTTCCTTTCCAAATCGAACCCGTTTTGCTTCTCAAATAAGTTGAGCTCCGAGACCACCGTCGAGGTATTTCCTTTTGTTTTAAATCGAATTCATTCTGTTTTATCAAATGAGTCGAGCCTTGAGACCGTCGTCAAGGTATTTTAATCACAGGTAAGACCTTCGGGCACCAATTTTAAAGACCTTCAGGCACCACTTTTAAAGACCTTTGGGCACCATTTTTAAAGACCTTCGGGCACCATTTTTAAAGACCTTCGGGCACCACTTTTGAAGACCTTCGGGCACCATTTTTAAAGACCTTCGGGCACCATTTTAAAGACCTTCGGGCACCATTTTAAAGACCTCCGGGCACCATTTTAAAAGACCTTCGGGCACCATTTTAAGACCTTCGGGCATAATTTTTCATCACGGGTAAGGCCTTCGGGCACCATTTTAAAGACCTCCGAGCACCATTTTAAAAGACCTTCGGGCACCATTTTTAAGACCTTCGGGCATAATTTTTCATCACATGTAAGGCCTCTGGGCACCATTTTAAAGACCTCCGGGCACCATTTTAAAGACCTTCGGGCACCATTTTAAAGACCTTCGAGCACCATTTTTAAAGACCTTCGAGCACCATTTTAAAGACCTCCGAGCACCATTTTTAAGACCTTTAGGCACCATTTCTAAGACCTTCGGGCACAATTTTTTCTTTTGAAATCGAACTCGTTTCCTTAAGACGGGTCGAGCCTTGATTAGTCAGGAAATTCAATTTAAGGACAAAATATTCAATTTACAGTTTTTTCAACAAAAAAAAATGATGAAATGATGATGATTGAAAATCCCTTTCCCTTCTCTTCACATGTGATTTCACTAATCGGACAAAATTAGTGTTTATTTATCTTTGCCTGATTCCTGATTCTCAGCAATAATCAAAGAGGCCCAGCTGTAGACACCTAATTTTGTCCGAACCACTAAAACAGGTATGTTTTCTTCCTAAATTGATGTTTCAGAATGTAAAAAGACTTTTTTCATCCTGCATGTGGTACTCCGAGACTTAGTTTAAGAGAGCGAGCATAAAAAGTCAAACTTGAAAAAGTCAACACCGAAAAGTCAACCTCAAAAAGTCAACTAGTAAAAAAGTCAACCCATTTTCAAAATCAAGATTTGAAGTTCAATTGAAAAATGGCGAAAGAATTCTGATAATCTGAGGTCTACATCGAAAGATATGGAGTTCGGAAGTTGGGTTATGGAGATTTAGTAGAAAGGAAATCCTAATCCGGGAAATTTGGAGAAAAGTGCTTAAACGATCGAATTGGTCGAAATTGAAGGTTCCAAATGAAAGATAAGCACTTACTACGGGTAATGGAGAAGCCACTTGAAAGAAAAACTGAAAGAAAAGTCGATCCAGGAGAAAATCGAGAATTAGGGTTTTTGGTGGATTTCGGTGAAATTGAGAAGAATTATAGAAATGGACCGACTTGATAAGACTAAAGCTCCTAATTGATGAGGAATGATTAAAAAATGATAGCCCAAGGGTCAGTTTGAAGAAAATCTGAAAATCGGACTTGTTTTAAGCAAAATCGGGTTTCGAAGGCAAAAGGGCAAAATTGGAAATTTTGGGGAAAATAGCAAATGAACTCAAAAAATTCTAAAAAATTGCAAATCTCATTCTTAAATCATTTGGAAGAGATTGGCGAAAGAAAATCTTGATTCGGAGTTCGTTTGCAAAATGGCCAAATCCCAGGTCTCCTATGTAGTAACTCAAGAAGATAAATCCCGGAAAAATAGCAAATGAACTCCAAAAATTCTGAAAATTTTCAAATCTCATTTTTAAATTATTTGGAAGAGATTGGAAAAAGAAAATCTTGATTCAGAGTTCGTTTGCAAAATGACCAAATCCTGGGTCTCCTATGCAGTAATTCAAGCAGATAAATCCCGAAAAAATACCAAATGAGTTCCAAAAATTATGAAAACTTTCAGATCACAGTTTTAAATTATTTGGAAGATATTGGTGAAGAAAAATCTTGATTTGGAGCTCGTTTAAAAAATGGTAAAATTTGGGGGCTTAAGAGGGCAATTTTGGAAGAAAAAATCCAAATAAATAGCAAGCGGACTCGAAAATTTTTGAAAACTTCCAGAATTCAATTTTTTATTATTTTGAAAGTATTTAAAAAATAAAATTTGAATTTGGAGTCCGTTTTCCACTTATTTGCATTCGGGGGCAAAAAGGTCATTTTACCCAAAAAATCGAAAAGGGCTTTTCTTGCCTTTCAAAAAAATCAAACTTGAGCTGAAAGAAGGAGGGCTGGCCGGCCAAGGCCCAAAGAGGGGAAGGAGGTTTCTGATTTTTTAATCAAGAGGCCAAAAATGAAGAATTAGTTAGTGGTTTTTTGATCAAGCCTTTGCAAATAAACCACATGGACCAATGCATGAAGAGGGAGAGTGTCAACATAATGGCTTAAGATTTTGAATAGCTGTAATTATGGACAGCTGATGGCCTAATCTAAGGGTGATAATTTCATGTTTTAAACATCTTGGATCATTAGCCCTTGGATGAAAATTGGTTGGAGGAAAAATGACAACATCCTAGCCTATGAGAGAGGGGGGTTCGGCCACTACATGGGGGGGATCATTTTCATTTTCAGAACTCTCTCATTCTCTACTCTCTCTTTCTTTTGGCTGATTTTCTCTCCATTTTTGCAAAGCAAAAATAAAAGTTTAGAAAAGAAAAGAAAGTTTGAAGAGAAAAAACTTGAAAGATAGCTTCTAGAGGTTGCTTTTAGCACCATACTCTTGCACTTTCTTTGATTTTCCATTCTTGATTTGCTGTTTTGATTATTATTTTGGTGAGTTTCTTTTGATTTTTCGTTTTAAATAAGTGTTTTTAATGTTCTTCTTTAAGTTCTTTCTTCATCTTTTCTTATAAAAACTCTTGAAATGTTTTTTTCTCCTTATTTATTTGACATGGCCGAATGGCCCATTTTTTTGTTTTAGTTGCTGTTTTGCTTTGTTATTTCATGTTATTTTTGGTATTAAATAAGTCTTGATGCTTTAAATCTTCTTCTACTACATAGGCTTGAAGCTTGTTTTAATTTGGTTGCTTGTTTATTTCCATTTATGAGTCTATTATCATGTTCTTGCATTTTTTATTTTATGTTTTCAAAATGTTTAAGTTTGTTTATGTTTTATATTTTGAAATCCATGTGTTTGTGAAAATGCTTGTTAGTTTTCATACCTCTACTTTATATTTGCATGATTTGAGTGTTATGTTTTAGTTAAGTATGTTAGTATATCAAGTGTTTGTGAAAATGCCATGCTCACTTTGAACATGAGGCCATTCGGCCACCTCATTTATTTTGCTTTGTGTGTGTATTTTTATTATGTTAGTTGATAGGTTTGCATTTTCATGACATTTCATTGGGTATTTGATTTAAGTATATCAAGTGTTTGTGAAAATGCCATCCTCACTTGGAACATGAGGCCATTCGGCCACCTCATTTATTTTTGCTTTGTGTGTGCATTTTTGTTATGTTAGTTGATAGGTTTGCATTTTCATGACATTTGATTGAGTATTTGGTTTAAGCATGCCTTGCGTTTGTGTTATTGCCATGCATATTTTAGATGTTAGGATTGGTTTGTTTTGCCATGCACGTCCATGCATTTTAGACCTAGGTTGCATTAAATGCTAAGCAAGTTCATTTAGGTCTAGGTCATTTTATTGATGCCATGCATTTTTCATGACATTTAGGTTTAAAATCATGCATTTCATGCATCATATTTGCTGTATTTTTCATGCATTTCATGTCCATGCCACTTGACTTATGACTTAGGCCAGTCAATGGTTCAAAGTCATGCTCTCTTGAGCATACTTGTGGAAAATTAAAGAGTTGTCAAATTGATTATTCTACCTTTGTGATTTTTTTTTACTTAGCCAATTTTTGTCTAACTTTTCAAAAGTGCTAGCTACTGTTTTTGAGTCATTTAGAGAGTCTTAAATATTTTTACTTTGATTTTTAAATGATTTTATCAAAGGCAAAAATGTATTTTGGCAAAACAGTTTTTTCACCCAGTACTCGTACTTTCCCGATTTTTCTGGGCAGTCATCTTTAATCAAAAAATTAGGCCAATTTTTTCCCGTGTATTTTTACATGTCCTGAGTCTCTAGTATTTTTTTTAAGATTTTTTATAATTTTTAAAAATAGGTTAAAAAATCATGGTTTTAAACTGGAAAGTGGAGTCAGAATTGAATTTGAAGGAAAATCATTTTTCTATTTTGGTTAAGTTACAGGGGGCTGATTAGGAAGTTTAGCTACTGACTTAGGGTAGTTTCTAAGCCTTTTTAAACTCTAAAAATGATTTTTTAAGTCTCGGGTTAAGGGTGGCCAAGTCCGGGATTTTAAACTTAGGAAATTAGAGCCATTTTAAAAAGGGTTTAGCCAAGTTTTATTTTTAATCTAAGTTTTTCAAAAAATTATTTTCAAACAATCACAAAGTATTTTGATTTTAGAATATTTAATTTGATATATTTTCCTAAGGTAGCCGGATATCTTTTTTAGATATACGGATTTCCTTAATTAAAGGAAAAAATACATTTTCATGCATTGCATTTTTCATATTCATGCATTTTATATAATATGTAATTTTTGCTATGATAATTTCTATGGTAGTGTTATTATTTTGATTTATATTTTTTGATGTTATATTGTTTATTATATGGTTTTGAATATTTCATGATATCCTATGCTTTTTTATTTAGTTATTTTTGTCATATTATTTAGCATATACTATGTTCATGCATTATTATTTTCATTTTTATTTTCATGCATATTATATGATAGCATTATTTTATATTCCATGTCATTTAAATTATATGTCATTTCATTCATATTTGCCATGTCATTTAAATTATTTCATTTCATGTAGAATATATTATGTTACCTAGGTCACTTCATTTCATTTAGGATATATTATGTCATTTAGGATATTACATTTCATATAGAATATATTATGTTACCTAGGTCATTTCATTTCATTTAGAATATATCATATAACTTAAGATATTTCATTTCATTTAGAATATGCTAAGACATTTAAATTATATCATATCATTTAGGTTGCATTATATTATTTAGACTTTGCTATGTCATTTTATTTATGTCATACATGTTTATATTCATATCTTTTAAAATATTTTCAAAAAGGTAATGATTTTCAATAAAATAAAGAAATTCCCGAGTTAAAATAATTCTTGTGTTCTTTGCCGGGTTTGCTGGGGAGGATATCATCAATTATCATTAATAACGGAATATCTTCTTTAAAATGAGAATAATTCGAAAATTTTTCCAAACTAATAAATATTTCTATATTTTGCCACGTTTGTTGGGGAATATAGGAAAATTTTGAATTTATAAATTTCGGATCATTTTTAATTAAAATGGAATTATTTTTCTTTAAATTGGGAATTAACTTGAAATACTAAATTTAAAATCGACTTTTTTACCGAGACTTGAGATAACACATGATTAATAAGATACCGTTTTATACGGGCGTTGTGGGGTGCTAATCCTTCCCCACACGTAACCGAGTCCCGAACCATTTTCTTTGATTTCTTTGGTTTAAAACGCAGACTTGAAATTAGTTTTAAAAATATTTTAATTAATTTTAAAATATTTCATAAAACCGGTGTTAATAGGTGGCCGTTCACACTTAGCTAAAAAAGATTGGTGGCGACTCCATGTCTTTTTCAAGATCATTTTCAAAACCTTCATTTTTCTAGAGGAATTAAGTCAACTTTTTCTCGATTTTTTTTTTAATGTCACGCTTAATGAATAATAAAATCTTGTGAGGAGACTTGTTATTTTTTAGGTTGCCACATTAACATAGATTACTTGATGATTCATCCACATTAGAGGGTGGGGTACGAGCCTACATTACCTACAGAAGCTGTATACAAGCAGTTAATGAAGAAAAGGTGTTACTGGGTTTTGAGGTTTGTAGCTTTTGGTTATCTTTCATTTGATTTTTATAATTCATTGCTTTGACAAGAATCATGTTCCTTTTCCTCGAAATAAGAATCAGGTTACAAATTTAATAGATTGTTTATTCTGGAATTTTCGAAATATATGTAAGCCATTCTGAAAATATAGTTGAATTTGATGGTTGACTACGTATTCCTTTTTGCTTTAGATCTCTTTGGTTCCGGCTTTTTGGATCTCAATCTTCTATCCGCAAGCAATATGCCAATTGATTGGCTGCAAAAGACATTTGAAACTCATAGTAAACACTTTTTCTCATAAAATTGGTTTTTAGGTTTAGACCACAATCCTGCAGTCCCTTTGCTGTTTCACTTTCTATTTTACTCATGATAGTCCGTACCAATCGTACCGCCTGATATTTATCGATTTTGAAAAAAACTTAAAATGATACCAACATAATATCATTTTATTTTTTATATTGATCCGTATCAATTTATATCGATTTGTACCGGCCTATACCAATACGTACCGATTCCTTCTGCTTAATGAGAACAAAAGCTAAGCTCGGTTACCAATTTTCTTCCTTTAAAATTTTATGAGTAGATTGAATAAGCTCCCGCATTCTCTTCCTTTTCAGCTAGAGCTGTATTAATCTACAACTTATGAAGCCCACATAGCCCTAGGTTTGGTTAAGTTAAACCCCTAGTTATATTTGTTGCGACTGATGTCTAATTTAGAAGTTTATAAAACAGAGCGGAGCTGGACATCTCTTGGTGACCATATCTGCATATCAATGGAGTCCCTATGAGAATACAAAATCACTAATTGATTGTTATTACATATTAGTATATTAATCTCTCACTTCACATAAACAAACACACACGTAAACCTGTATAGGGTTCTTTGGTAGAGAGAAAGCGTTGCAAACAAATGAAACAGAATGTTATCAGAAGACGACGGAGAAGAAGATTGGAGCAAACCTTGAAATGTTGAGCGCAGCTGCAGGTGGTGGTAAGTAAGGTGGAGGAATTGAAAAAATGATGGAATAAGGTTGAGTATGGCTGAGAACAAGATCAATGATAGAATTGCGGAGAGAACTTTAGAGACAAAGTTTGCTCAAATGCCAAAAGTAGTCCCCAAATGAGTTGTGAGAAATCTTATTTATAGGCTCAGAATAGGAGTTACAAAATATAGGTATTTAATAGGTATAATGGGAAAGATTGTCAATTACTAAAGTATTAATGTTTTGTTTGATGGGAGTTTAGATTGTTGTTGGTAATGGTGAATAGTGAACAAGAGTTCACTATTTGTTCTGAAAGAAAATGAGAAGCACTCATACTTCAGGGAAAGGTTAAGAGGAGATCTCTTAACTATCTCCATTTCTGATCCACCAAGCCAAGCTCTTCAGAACATCCCAATAGTGAAATTAACCCAAGAACCCTGCGCCATATTCCAAGATTATTTTCACTTCTTCTGCTTCGGTGAAGTAGTATCAGGCGGAACGTCTTTTGTAGAATACTTCTCGATAGAGGTCCCTTTCCATGAGAGTGTTGTTTTGTAAATGACTTATTCCAAGAAAATGTTGTTTCCGAACAGGAGATGTTCTGAACAAGAGTTGTTCAATGAAATAACTTTCAGTGAAGCAACCTTCAGTAAAGCGCTGGATTACAGTTGTTATTGTAGGTGAAAGTACAATTTCCTGTAAAACAATTTTATTTTTCTCTAAAAAGAGATAATATATTAGCATGCAAAATCAAGTATCTACAAAATCAAATGTAGGCTAGTTCTGAAATTGGAGGCAGTAATTCGAGAGAAATAGCTTGTACTTGGATGTTTTTATGTCATTGCTGATGCATGTACTCCAAACTACTCTGTGCCGGGAATTATTTTTGGTCTGCTGCTTGTTTGTGGTTATGTTGTACTTTTAAGAAGAAAGCGGACCATTACCATGCCAGGAGTTGCAGTAGGGAGGATCCAGATTAACTCAGATTTTGATTAAGACCCTTTCACGCTAAAGCATTATTTATTTGACGAAAATCCAGCTTAATCGTGTAACTGATTCTTGATAGTCCTGTGTAGAGGGTTCTTTGGTAGAGAGAGGAAGCGTTGCAAACAAGTGAAATGGAATGTTGCCGGGAGACGACGGAGAGGAAGATTGGAGCAGACCCTGAAGCACTAAGCGCAACGGCAGGTGGTAGTATGTAAGGTGGAGGAAATGGAGAGATGATGGAATAATGCTGAGTATGGCTGAGAAGAGAACCAGAGAAAAGAGAATTGCAGAGAGAACTTTAGAGAGAAAGTTTGCTTCTATGCCAAAAGTCACCAAATGAGTTGTGGGAACTCCTATTTATAGGTGTTAGAATAGGAGTTACAAAATATGAGTATTTAATAGGTATAATGGGGAAAATTGTCAATTACTAAAGTATTAATGTTTTATCTGTTGGGAGTTTAGGTTATTGTTGGTAATAGTGAATAGTGAACATGAGTTCACTATCTGTTTGGTTATTGTTGGTAATAGTGAATAGTGAACAAGAGTTCACTATTTGTTTCTGAAAAGAAGGGAGAAGCACTTATACTTCAGGGAAAAGTTAAGAGGAGACCTCTTAACTATCTTCATATCTAAACCACCAAGCCAAGTTCTCCAGAACATCCCAATAGTGAAATTAACCCAAAAACCCTGCCATATTTCAGAGTTATTTCCACTTCTTTTGTTTCGGTGAAGTAGTATTAGGCAGAATGTCTTCTGTAGATATTTCTCGGTAAAAGTCCATTTCCATGAGAGTGTTGTTCTATGAGTGACTTGTTCCATGAAGGTGTTGTTTTCGAACAGGAGTTATTCTGAACATGAGTTGTTCCAAACAAGAACTGTTCCAAACAGGAGTTGTTCCGAACAGGAACAATTTCGAACAGGAGGTGTTCCGAACTGAAACTGTTTCAAACAAGAGCTGTTCTGAACAAGAGCTATTCCTAACGGAAGCTATTCCGAACAGGAGCTGTTCTGAACAAGAGTTGTTCACGTGAAAGAACTTCCAGTGAAGCAATCTTCAGTGATACGACCTTATTACTTATTCTAGAGTACCTTTGCTATTGTACGCAAAAGTGCAATTCTTGTAAAACAACTTTGTTTCTCTCTAAGAAGAGGTAATATATCAGTAGCCAAAATCGAGTATCTACATTTTACCCCTTGCATGAGAAATCTTAGTAGAAGTTCTCATGCAATAGTAATGTAGTGAAAAATAAAAGATGAGTTGTATAGAAAATAATAATAGAGTAATTATAATCTCACAATTCATAAATAGATGATGTGAGTCGTTTCTCCAAAAAAAAAAATGAGAGGCAATAAAAGTAAAAATATTGGTGAAGTGTTTCTTAAAGGAGTAGCAACGAGAAAAAAATACTTCTAATATTGTACAAGAATATAAATGAAACACTTAGAATGTGCTTGAAAGTGACATATTGGAAGCATCTTAGAATGTTTTACCTGAAACATTTTTGGAGAAGAGTTTCTTAGAGTAGCGTAAAAAATGTGCTTCTTTAGAAATATATCTTAAAGTAACACGCAAATTTGCTTGAAACATTTCTTAAAGTAATACCGCATGAAAGATATTTTTTGACATATTTCATAGGAAGTATTTCTCATTAAGAAGTAACACAAGAGACTATAATAATCAATTTTTCCTTTGGAAGAACTTATATAACAAGTGACGGGTAGGGTTCTTGAGACCACGATGGTTAACTTTTCCATTGGAAGAATATGCATATGACATTGATGAAATTGGTGTATGAGACCACAATAATTGACTTGTCTTTGAAGAATAAGTTGTTTGTGAGAATGACAGAAGTGGTGAATGTTACCACAACGTTCAACTTCTTTTTTGGGAATAATTGTATGAGAGTGACAAAAGTGACGCATGAGACCACAACGATCAACTTTATTTTTTAGAATAGTTTATATGTGAGAGTGACAGAAGTGACGCATGAGACCACAATGATCAACTACTTCATTGGAAGAATTTGTATGTGGGAGTGATGGAAGTGGTGCATGAAGCCACAACGATCGACTTCTCCATTGAAACAATTTATATGCGAGAGTGATGGAAGTGGTGCATGTGACCACAACGATCAACTTCTCTTTTGAGAATAATTTGTATATGAGAGTGACGGAAGTGGTGCATGAAAACACAACAGTCGACTTCTCTATTGGAAGAATTTGTATTTGGCAATGACAGAAGTGGCGCATGAGACCACAACGGTCGACTCTCCTTTGAGAATAATTTGTATGTGAGAATGACGAAAGTGCCGCATGTGGCCACAATGATCAATTCTCTTTAAAGAGTAATTTATATGTGAGAGTGACAGAAGTGGTGCACGAGACCACAACGATCAACTTCTCTTTTGAGAATAATTTGTATGTGGGAGTGAGGGAAGTGGCGCATGTGGCCACAACGATCGACTTATCCGATAAAAGAACAGAAAAAGTAACATATAACTAAAGTATAAGAGATAAAACTGCGACTATAAGTAGTTCTCAATTTATAAACAAGAGATAATTCTTAACTTGGTACCAAGGGAAATGACTTGATAACAAGTATAAGCAATAAATTTGTAGCCAAATATTGAGAAATAAAGCTGCGACCAAAAAGCAATGCTCGATTTATAGGAAGAAGATAATTCTCAACTTGGTACTAAAGAGGTTTATTTTGATAACAAGTATCAACAATAAAGTCGCGGCCAAAGAAAGAGCGATAAAGCTGCGGCCAATAAGTGATTCTCAATTTCATACTAAGGAAATGAGTTCTCAACCTAGAAAAAAAGAGATAAAACTCTAATATGTATTAAGGAGATAGATTTTCTCAATTTAGTACCAAAGAGATTAATTTAATTCAAAGCATCAATTGCAGCCATTAAAAGTGAACTCAACATTGTGATCAATTTAATGAATTTCTCAGCTTGATGTTTCAATTTGATTAAGAAGGTTTTGTTTTATGCATGAGTAAAGAGATAACTTTTCAACCAGTGTAAGGGAAATAACCTCTTATTATTGTTGAAGTCCTGTTGCTCCACAACTCTTGCTCTTCTGCTCAAGTAGCCTCTAGAGCTCTTCTTTAGTGACAAAACCCTGGGTAATGGTTTGAGGAGCATTTGCGGTAGAGGTACCAGCAAGAGTGGTGGAAGTTCCAGCAACAATGGTAGAAGTATTGACCACATTGGTATTTCCAGATGGTATAAGGTTGCCACTTGGGTTTTCTCCGTTACCAGTGTTTGGAATAGTAGCTCCTTCAAAAGTATTTCCATCTCCATTAACATTCACAGGTTGAACTTGAGGGGTTGTGGAAGAGGACGCAAGCTTGGAAATTCTTTCCATCATCTGTTTGTTATTCTCTTCCAAAGTTTGCATTTTTTCTTGAAAGGCTTGAATCATATTTATCAGCTCTTGAATGTAAGCAGGAACAGTAGCATTCTTGTTTTTGGCGGGGTGTTCCATGTTTTCCGACAAGGCAAGTGTTGAATAATTTCACCTAATACAATCACTCCTCCTTAGTGGAGTCGCTAAAATGTAGAGGATTCTTTGGTAGAGAGAGGAAGCGTTGCAAACAAGTGAAACGGAATGTTGCTAGGAGATAGCGGAGAGGAAGACTGTAGCAGATCCTGAAGCACTGAGCGCAACGGCAGGTGGTGGTAAGTAAGGTGGAGGAAGTGGAGAGATGATGGAATAAGGCTAAGTATGGCTGAGAAGAGAATCAAAAAAGAGAAAATTGCAGAGAGAACTTTAGAGAAAAAGTTTGCTCCCATGCCAAAAGTCCCCAAATGAGTTGTGGGAACTCCTATTTATAGGTGTCAGAGTTACAAAATATGAGTATTTAATAGGTATAATGGGGAATATTGTCAGTTACTAAAGTATTAATGTTTTATCTATTGGGAGTTTAGGTTGTTGTTGGTAAGAGTGAATAGTGAACAAGAGTTCACTATCTGCTTTTGAAAGGAAGGGAGAAGCACTCATACTTTCCTCTTAACTATCTCCATATCTGATCCACCAAGCCAAATTCTCCAGAACATGCCAATAGTGAAATTAACCCAAGAACCCTGCCATATTCCGGGGTTATTTCCACTTCTTCTGTTTCGGTGAAGTAGTATTAGGCGGAAGGTCTTCTGTAGAATACTTCTTGGTAAAGGTCCCTTTCCATGAGAGTTTTGTTCTGTGAGTGAATTGTTCCATGAAGGTGCTGTTTTCGAACAAGAGCTGTTCCAAACAAGAACTGTTCCGAACAGGAACTGTTCCGAACAAGAACTGTTCCGAACAAGAACTGTTCCGAACAGGAGCTGTTTCGAACAATAGCTGTTCCGAACGGCTGTTCTGAACAAGAGATGTTCTGAATGGAAGTTATTCCGAACAGGAGCTGTTCCCGTGAAAAAAACTTCCAGTGAAGCAATCTTCAGTGAAACGGCCTTATTATTTGTTATGGAGTACTTTTGCTATTGTACGCGGAAGTGTAATTTCTTGTAAAAAAAACTTTATTTCTCTCTAAGAAGAGATAATATATCAGTAACCAAAATCAAGTATCTTCATCATGCAATCATTGATCAAATCTTTACACATTTTGGCGGTCTCTAGTTGGTAAGCAATAATGACAAAAAGTTGCATTCACACTAAGCTGCTACAATGTCGTTTTGATGCGACTCCGAACCTGTTTCCTCCGTCCTTGTTCCATGAGTCTTTGTTTGTTTGTTTCATTGTTACGGGGAGCAATTGTTAGTAGCGCATCCTTGGGTTATGTTGGTAAACTTTGTCACATAACATTGCGTGAAAGCACGAGTCTCTTGAAAATGCTTGCTTAGATCATGAATTTGAAGGACGCCATTGAATGACTTCTTTTTGTTTCTATCAAGCAGGTATGTAATGGATTGACACTTGACATTGGATAAAGCTTACTACCAGTACCAGACAAATGTTTGAATTTAGGATGCCCAAATAGTATGGGATTCCTTGTTATTTCATTCACGGCTGCTCTGCATCCGCATATTGATTCATAATAATGCAGAACTGAAACTGGAAATATGCGCCACAATTAATGAAATCATATTTTCAGCAAGACTTAGGAACTTGCCCACAAAAGAGAAACCGGATTTAGGTAGGATACTATACCTGCTTTTAGTATTGTTGTTGGCACAATTTTAAAGTTAAAAATTACATTTTACAGTAACAATATTAAACAGATAAAATGATTTTTACTGTTAAAATCATTATTTTGAAACCCAAATCAAGAAACTAAAAATTTGTAGCTTTCGCAATTCAACAATATTTTTTGAAGATAAAATAATTTTATTACTCTTGCATTTCTAAATTTTTATTATTTATATCGAGATTAAAAAATCGGATCGAAAGTCGAATCGGTTCGACTGACTAGTTTGTTTGGAATGCAAATCCTCTGCCCGGATACCTGCCTCCATCCCTGCCCCGCCTATAAAAATATGCCACGTGTTCTTTTTTTATAATTATCTTAAGTATTATGTGGTTTAACGTTTTAACTTCTTTTTTTCTAATTTGTACAAGGATTAAAAAACAGTAATACTACAAAAGAAATAAAATAAATCAATTTAATTCATCAATAGAACAGAAAAAAAATCTTTTAAACCAGACATGGGATTTCAACTAATACAACTGGAGGGTGATGTTTTTGCAGTGGTGAACCAGATTACAAGAAGGATTTTAATCTATCAGAAATTGGTCATATTGTTGAAGAAGCAAAACTCAAGATGCAAAATTTTTCAGTGACAACAATACACCATATCAAGAGGGAAGCCAACAAAGCTGCCCATACCCTTGCTAGAACCGCAATCACTTTGAGGAAAGACACACACCGGATAAAGGAATGCCCTTCTTTAATTGATTCTATTGTCCAAACTGAATGTTAATGCCTCTTAATGAAGTAATATAATTGTTTGAAGTTTTTTTCAAAAGAAAAATAAATAAATAAAAATCCTTTTATCTTTGCAGTCGAGGAGAGCAAAAAATTTAAGATTTTTATATTTTTGTAGTGTCATGGGAGTTTAGTAGAAGAAGAAGCGTAGGAAAAAATGGTAAAGAAAGGGAAAAAAAAATTAAAAATTAAAAAATGAGTTAAAACGTTAAACCAAATAAGGCTTAACACAATAAATAAATAAAAAAAAAAAACACGTGGCATATTTTTGTAGGCGGGGCAGGAATAGAGGCAGGCATCCGGGGCAGAAGATTTGCGTTCGTTTGATAGAGTTATTTTTTTTAATATTTAAATATTAAATTATATTAAATAAATATTAAATATAATTAATAATTAATAAAAATGTGCATTTCACTTAATGATATAGTCTTATAAAGATTAAAGGTACAAATAAAATTTTGAAAAAAAAATTAAAAAAATACATATAAAACTAAGTTTTTATCGATTCAATCCGTTTTTTTACTGATTTTTAATTAATTGAACCGGTTCTTTACTAATTTGATAAAAATCTTATTCTAATAACTCGTCGACCCGAACAAACCACTAATTCTCAATCCGACCGATCAATCCGATTTTTTAATCACTAATTTATACATATTTTTTTAAACATTTCAATTTACCATAACACTTTTTCGCAACAATACTACACACTTAAAATTTTAAACTATATTTTTCTCTTCACACTTTTAAACACATTTTATTCAATCCAAATTTTTTTTAACCCAAATATTTTTCAACACCAATACTAAACTAAACCCTAATCCACAAACTCGTGTAAAATTCATTTTGGTGTCTTTGAAGTCTCCTTGTGTAATCCAGGGGAGTCAAACAAAAGGGGGTGACGCATAACCTGTTGGAAAAAAAAAAACTGCTTTCTACCTTGAAAGTGCAAAATTACAGAACAAGATATAACATGTTATTGCTGCTTCCTTCTTGTGAGAAATATACAACGACAATAGGCCATTGGGGCCTTCATCAGTAGTGCTATGAGATTCTCGAGCAATTAACAAAGCAGCAGCAGCACGGGGAGGACAAACTCCAACTCGAAGAATGATGTTGTCGATGAACCTCAACTTAAAACAACAAAAAGCTTCTTGCTTCCAAGACATCTACAGTGATACAGCAGCAAACAGGTGCTGGAAAACAGCTAGCAGAGAAAAAAAAATTACAAAAAATAATCTGGAGTCTTGCGTGTGGTGTCAGGCTCAACTTGCCGGGGTGCTGGATCAAACTGAAGAAAATTCTGGTCCATATTCTCCCCAATCTCTAAAATTGCAGCCATATTTCCACAACGATAACAATAGTTTGGAGCACTGAAGACAGTAACCACATTCTTTTCCTGGAGGAGAGCAGAAAATAAATAATAAATAATCTATATATATATATAAAAAAAAATATAAAAAAAAAAAAGCAAAACCCGTTACAAATCCAGGCTAAACTGTTTCTTTGTGTTTCACACAATAATCTATATATATATATATATATATATATATATATATATATAAAGCAAAACATGTTACAAATCCAGGCTAAACTGTTTCTTTGTGTTTCACACCTGACACCAATTGTACCCTTCCATGACGAGCTGATGGGCTCTTGAAATCAGAGTGAGACCATTGGTATGGTTGAACTGAGAAGCAATATCTTGTCCAAACGTATAACCAGCACCACGTGGAGATATACCCCAACCACAGCGGTCATCAGGATCGGACCACAATAGATCACACATTGGTCCTTCATGAGGAACCTACCCATGAATAAATCCACACAATACCATAATTACACAAACAAACAAACAAACAAACCAAATAATGAATGGTCATAAAATTTCAAAATAATGCATCAAAGATCAGAGGAAATTTAACTACAAATATTCAGTTACACCCTTGACACCAAAGGAAATGATAAATTTTAATACTAAGATCCAAATTGTTGGGCATTTTCGCAAATATCCCATCATTCATAATTTAACAAGTCTTCATACTTTTAATTCATTGTGTAAGATTCAAAGTACATGGCAAATTACCAGTACTCCCCTTAGACATGGATCAAGGTGGTTAAGATAAGTTGAGAGAATCACTTATATAAATACCTCCTGTATACGGTCCAATGCTCGAATATTGTCTAATGTGTCCAAAGATGGTGAAAGTCCTCCATGCAAACAAAAGATCTGTGATGTCAAAATTCTATGGCGGTCAAAAAGCAGTCATGAACTCATGACATTAATCATCTTAAGCAGGCTGCTACAAGCTAAAGTCAAACCTGACTCTCAATAAGAGCTGTGAGTGGTAAATAATCAAACAGGTCGGTAAAATGCTTCCACACGTTGGCATTTCCATATTTTCTCAAGCATTCATCATAAAAACCATACCTGAAAAGGAGGGAAAATAAAACTTTTAGAAAAACCATAATATAGCAACCCCATATACACCTCCTCATACATTGTGAGCAAGTTCTAAACACTAATGATGAAATCCCATGATTTTCAAAATTCTATATTATAAATTAAATACCAATGTGGTTTCCCTTTTCATGAGTCACCATGATGTTTGCAACTATTGGTTAATGTCAATTTTGACATCCTTATCTCTATTATCTATGCATTGCTTCAGTCATGGCATGTCAGCCTCAGGCCTTTTCAAGGCTTTAGTTAGTGCGATTTTAACATTAAGAAAGTTGAATGATTACAATCTTAATCCGTTTCATGTCGTCTCAAATTCATGTAAATCAATTTTATATTGTAGTACTAGACATCCAGCAGGAATATTGAGCATGACACTTATCAATCTTGTCTTTTCACACATGTGCAATACTTAACAAGAGTTATAAATGTTATTGAGCAGAATCAGCAAATTGGTTAAATAAAAATTTAGGCAGCATCCAAATAGCCATGCTGTATGTTTTCTTCTATTGGAAATAAAGAAAGTAAGAAGTGAAAACCATACCGAGGGAAGCAAACCAGGGAAGAAAACGGTGTGACGGAGAGGGGAGGGGAGCATTTACATCATCGAAACAAAGAAACTTAAGAAGTGAAAAGCATACTAAAAGGAGGGAACGAGGGAGTGTAGGTTTGACATCACAAGCATGGTTGACCCATGCTAATAGTTGCTCCTCGCATATTGTGTTCATACAAGACTAAATTGAGAGCAAATCATCAAAACATTGTGTATTGCCAATAATAATTTGCTAACTAGTAAATAATCATGCTGATTTGTTGCATAACAGATTTTAACCAGAGCAAGAACCCCCTCTCGTCATGCATGCATGCTTGCACTCACATGCAGGGGGTCTAGATATGTTAATTACTCCCACTGAATTATTAAAATAGCATTAGCCACTCTGTCAAATATAAAAAGTAACTCCAAGAAGAATGATCAACTAAACTTGCTCAACTACCAATATAATCAAATTAGTTCAGCAATCCCAAATTTAAATAAATTTTTCACAAATCAAAAAAGCCAAACATGTCAAGAGATTTCTGAATAATTATCCATTCAATAGCAGAAAAATTATCCACCCAATGTCACTATTGGATTAATTTAAAAGCCAAACTATTTTTCTTCTTTCCGAAATACAAAATGCTTAGAACATATGGAAGGATAAGCTCATTATTTGTGGAGAATAGTTGTCACCTTTCTCCATGGGCAGGTAGAATCACATCTTCAGCCTTGAAGGGAACAGAACTCACAACAACTTCCAATAGAGATTTTATAAGCGACAAACAGAAAGCAAGATTTTTTCTTTTTTTTCCAATTCAGGAAGTAGGGGAAATTGGTAATAGAAACAATGAACCAATCTAAATCATAACAGAAAACACATCTTGAAAATTTTATTAGAAAGTATGCATCCCAGTTATGTGTGTTTAACATTACATTGCTCTCCATAACACATAAGACCTTTTTAAGTCACTCAACTCAACAAAGGCCAAACATGCAATAAAGATATCAGCTGGTATTTGAAAGTAAGAACTGAGGCTTTACTTGGTAGGAAGGATGAAAAGGTGTAAGGATGGAAAAATTGTTAATCCAAACTCCAAAGGTTAAGTTTCAAAAACACTTTCCTAATTTGTAGCTTAACCACTGGATTAGCAATATTTTCATTTTTACCCCTTTCCATCCTTTCTACCAAGCAAAGCCTAAATGTTGTTTTCTTAGTCAGTGTATGCTATAAGCCTATAGCATCACTAAAAAAAAGGAGGAAAGGTAGGTGAAAAGATCTTACACTTGTGTTATCTGCCGGCTCTCGTGATTTCCTCTAAGAATTGTGATTCTATCTCTATACCGCACTTTCAGGGCCACTAAGAGTGTGACAGTCTCAACTGAGTAGTACCCACGATCTGCAAATATACAGCTAAGGTTAAAAGAAAATCCCATCGTCATAAATAAAAATTTGCAAACAGCAGCAATATTATTTGATTAATAGGAAGCACTATTAAATGAGCTGATTTCTATCCACATCCCACTCCCTTAACCATCTAAAAGCATAGACTAGGAAGCTACAACTTGATGCATATAATAATTGACACACAAAATGGCTAGCATTTCTCATTCATAGCAAAATCTCCTAATAAGCTCCACATGTCCTACTTTAGCCCCAACAATAATTTGGTCTCACATATTTGAGAAAATACAACTCCTCTCCCTCTGAGGTAAGGAACTAGTTGAGCACAGTTGCTAACAGTTTAGACCAAGCCGGATGAGCTCAAATACCACCCATCCCAAATTCTCAGCAGTTTTAAGCATCCAAGGAGCAATACTAAACAGTAAATTCATCGCAAACTTAGTAACATGATAATAGATCATAAATTTGGAATTGATAAAATTTAAATATAATAATCCACCAATTTATCAACATATGAAGATAACCAAAACCTAACTAATGCATCTTAATTTTATAAGGCAAGCAAGTAAAGATTAAGAAAAATATCAAACCAAAATCAAAAGGCAAACCACACATTCAGCTACAGAGACCAAAACAAATTCACCAAATATTCTTCACATTTTTTTCTTTAAAAAGGAAAAAGAATAAAGAAAAACGGCCTTGCTCTTAAATCAATCCGACAAAAAGTTTTTTAAAAAAAAAAAAAGAAGAGAGAGAGAGAGAGAGAGAGAAGAGAATCAAATCAAGAAGCAAAGTAACTAACTGACCTACATAATCTCCCATGAAGAGATAATTAGTATCAGGCGCATTGCCTCCTATTCGAAACAGCTCTATTAGATCATAAAACTGTCCGTGAATATCTCCACATACCGTTACCGGACACTTCACCGGCTGCACGTTCCATTCCTCCACCAGTATCGCTCGTGCCTGCTCGCATAACGCCTTCACCTCCGCCTCCGACAGCGGCTTACACTCCATCAGGTGCTCGATCTGTCGGTCTAGGCCTCCCTGTGATGGCATCCTCTCTCCTCCTCCACCGTCCGATCACCTAATCCCCCCTCCCCCTTTTCCCCCTTCCCCACTGACCCGTACAGTCGTGAAAACAAATAAAACCGGTCGGATCGGTTAATTTCGATCTGTGAAGCGTTGGAGATTAGGATCGTAAACGCAGCGTTTTGAAGATTAGGTTTGGTTTTGAATTCGTTTTCGATTTATCTATCATCGCTCTTCTATTTCCTCTTCCATAAACGAAGAATTTAGGGGTTTTTTTTAACGAATGTTATTTATTTATTTATTTTGTCGTAGAAATGAAAATGCCGAAGAGAGGAAGAGAAAGAGAAATGAAACTCAAATGCAAAAGCAAATGAATTAGCAAAATTTAGCCCTTTTATATCCAATATATAAATTTTATATTTTTTTAAGCAAAGAGAGGGCGACCGTCGCCCCCTCCAAATTTTTTTTTACCCCATTTTATTGTGGATCCCACTTTATTTTAGTGTATAGAAAAAAAATAATAAGAAAAAAAAATAAAAAAATTTTGTGTATTCGTGTTATTTTTATGTTTAAAGTATTATATATTTATATAAATTTTTACACGTTGATAATTCGTGTTTCAATTCATTTAATATTTTACGTAGTTTTTCATTGTGATTCAATTTAGAGAAAAAAATTGTGTGTTCGTGTCGTATCTCAATTCATGACATATTTTGCATGATTTGTCATAGTGATTCGATTTAGAGAAAAATTTGTGTGTTCTTGACGTGTTCGTGTTTTTTTCCCCTTCAAAGTATTATAAGATTTTACACGTTAATAATATATATAAAGTACTATAAATTTTTACACGTTAATAATTCATTTTATGTATATTTTTACATGTTCGAATATTCTTATTGAATTTTTCGTGTTGTGTTTTAATTATTTTTTCTATATTGTGTTCGTGTCGTGTCTCAATTCATTTTATATTTTACATAGTTTGTCATTGTGATTCAATTTAAGATAAAATTTGTTTCACTTAGATTTATCTTTTAAGCTGACTTTATAAATTCTTTATAACTTTAAATTGTTATGACAGTTCTCTTTTGCGAATTTTAATTTTTTTTTTTGTTTAATTGTTAATTTTTGTTTTTAGAAATGTTGTCATCGTATATTTAACATTTGATTTCCGCGGCATCGCGCGAGGGTTTAATCTAGTTTATATAATTTTTGGTTGAAATTTGAAATAATAATTGCAATAATTGAAATTATAAATAATAAATATAATAATTGATAAGTATTTGTTGTGGTGATAGTCAATATTACGGTGAGTTCTAGTGTGAGCTCCCTTATAATTAGGGATGTTCATTATTCGGATTTAATCGAATTTGTAGATATCGGATTTTATTTTTTTATTATTATTTTTATTAAAAGAAAAACAAAAATCAAAAAAAAAATTGGATAATTTTGAAAATTTAAAGAAAAATAAAAAAAATAGAATTAATAAAAAAATGAAAAAAAAAAAAACAAATTTTGGTTGAAACAAATCACCTTTTTGGATTGAAATGTGACTCTAAAAAATATGATCAGATTAAAATTCCTAATCCTAGTAGAACTAGGTCTCTTCCCTATAAAAAAGAACCCAAGCACCACAATCAAGATCATCAGAGAAATACATCAGAAATCAAGGAGAGTCGGAAGCAAATAAATTATAGGTTTTTTTTTTTGAAATAAAAAAAATATTTTTTTTGTGAGAAAAAATTCGAAAATTCAAAAGTAAGAGTTAGAATTTGTTTCGAAGAGATTCTTGAGAAAGAAAAGTTGGTTTTAATTAGAGGAAGCATATACTAAAAGTTGGTGACCATTCGGTGATCAACGGAGTAGATCGGAGGAGGTGAAATTTCGAACTTCGATTTCAGATCTAGGAAATTCTAGAGAGATTTGAGTGAAACTAATTTGATTTTTGAAAAGAGGAGATCGAGAGGAATTTTTGGTGATTTTTCGAGAATTTTGGGAGTCCGATGATCGGCGGTCGGCGGCGGCGGTGCGGAGGCAATGCGACGACGATGGCGGTTCTGGCCGGAATCTGGAATTTTCTGGGTTTCGGCTTTGGTGTTCATCGTCTTGTTCTTGGTATTCTTGAAGAATTTTAGAGAAAGAAGGTTTTTTTTTAAGAGGTAAGAATGATCTAAAAAAAAAAACAAAAAAAAAATTGTTTAAGGACACAGCAGGGAGGGGTCGGGCCAGGCAGGCCCCGCGCGGCTTGCGCCTGGGCTGACCCCACCTGCTGCTTGCTTGTTTTTTCCTTTGGTTTTGGGTCTTTGTTTTATTTGCTTTGCTTTATTTGTTTTTTATCAACTTATTATTTGCTAATTGTTTCTTTTAGTTTTTTTTTTTTTTTTTTTTTGCAGGTTTTATTTTATATTATTATTATTTGTATATTAATATTATTATTATTAATTATTTTACTAACCATATATTTTTTTAGAAAAAAACTATTATTATTTTTAAGAAAACTATTATTATATTATTATATTTTTATATTTTATTAATAATTGTATATTTTTAATATTATTAACTATTAATTTATTTTTAAGATTAGATTAATTTAATTGAAGAATAATTATTTTTAAATTAATAAATTGAGATTTTTCCAATAATGAAATTCAAAAAATTACGAATGGTTAATTTCTGAGAAATTTTTAGGTGAGAGATTTCTCTTAAAAATTCTCCAGAATGAATGGAATGATATTTTAAGAGATTAATTCAATACCAACAAAAATCAAAAATTTATTTTTTTAAGATTAATTAATTTTCAACATCTTTTTCTCAAAATTGATTTTCCATAATAAATGCTTAATTTAAAATTGAAGAATAAATTAAGATTTTTTCCGATGATGAAATTCAAGAAAGTTGAGAATGGTTGACTTTTAAGAAATTTCTAGGTTAGAAAAATTCTCTTAAAAATTCTCCAGAACGAATGGAAGAATATTTTAAGAGATAATTTTCGATATTAAAAATCAGAATTTATTTTTCGAACAAACATTAATAAAATGTGGATTAATTTTGGAAGATTAATTTAAGAGAAATAATTTGAATAATGTAATTAATTTTTCCGACGACGGAGCCTCTTCAATAGAACGAATGGTTTCTTTTGAATACTCTCGAGGTGAGGAAACATTTTTTAGTAATTTTTCCAGAATGAATGGAATGAAGATCTAAAAAATAATCTCCGATATTTCTAACTTTAACAATTAAAATGAAATAGGATAGACAAAACCATTTAATTAAGACTTTTTAAGTATCACAAGACTAATTAGGTACTATCTCTTATATAGGCGTCGTGAGGGTGCTAATCCTTCCTCACACGTAACCGTACTCCCGAACCTAGTTCTGATAAGTAGACCAGAACCTATTCTTTTTAAGGTGCCTTAGTCAAGCTCAGGATTACTTTAAATAGGATAGATTCGTATAAGTGACTAATCACACCTAGATTAGATGATTAGTGACGACTCCATTGATTTGCGTCTAGCATGCTGAATTCGTATTTGGCACGTTATGACAGTTTGGCGACTCCACTGGGGACATTCGAGAGTCGAGCCATAGATTAGTCTTGTGATACTTTAGGTTTGAAATATTGGTCTTTAAGTGTTTAATTTTTATTTATTTACTTGTTTATTTATTTTTATTTTTTATTTTTATTTTTGTTATTTGTACTAACAACTTTTGTTTCATTGTACATTTGTGGGTAAAGGAAGGTTTGAATGTCCCTTCGCACACACGACACATTGCATATCATAAAATCCTATACCCGGACTCGTCCCTTTTAGGAGGGGGTAAAGTACCTACGCCTCGAGAGGTGAAAACCTCCGCAATGGCTAGCGAAACACCTTCAGAGTGTAAAGTACCAAAGTCTTTGAGAGGTGATAACCTCCGCCATAACTTTGGAAAATACTCTCACCCGAATTGAACCCTTCCGGTTGGAGCCTGTATTGGGTGAGGAATGGGGTGCCTTACTCATCCTACATGGATGATGTTAAGGAGCAATTTGGGGACCTTTTTAGCTTGGTCAAGTATCCTAAACCCAACATATAAACAATACTTAAGTGGCTAAACTTTAAGATAGAGCCATGTCCAACCTTATATAGAGGAGAACCCGAACTTAGGACACATGAAGGGACACTTCTTACCCTATACTTTTTCATTAACATGATTTTGTTTACCTGACACATTTGTTTTGCTGATATGCTCACCATGATGATGCAGTGTTTACACATGTTGTATTTTTATCTTTCCATAAGCTTTGTTGATATAATATCTAACTGTTTGTTTCTCTCTTTTCATACATCATGCATTTTCATAAAGTCATCTTGCCACATAACGGTCTAGATAAAAAGAATGTCTACTAAATCCATGGAAAACCTGACAGTCGCCAAGCGTGAGTCTGCCAGTAGTTTGAAGCTTAGGTCTGAAGCAATAAAGCAAAGTACAGGAGATTGTCTTCCAGTCAGGTATATCTCTACTCTTCCCGAGAAAGTTCACATGGATCTGGCACAGAACAAACTTGAAGATTTGATCAGCATTTGGCATTCCTGGAATGGAACTCGACAAGAAACGTTCAGACGAAAGTATAGGGACGTGGCTTTGCTCCTATCTGTCGAAGTCGATAATAATCTGGTAAGAGCCATGATGCAGTTTTGGGACCCATCATACAGGTGCTTCGTGTTCAACGAAGTAGATATGGTTCCAACTATAGAAGAATATTCGGCCTTGCTTCGTTTGGACCCTCCTAATCCAGACAAAGTCTACTGGAAGAACAAGACAGGTTATCGGAAAAAGATAGCAAAGATCATGGGAATCGGCTTAACAGAAGTTGACAAGATTGTGAAGACAAAGGGTAAAAGCACTGGTATTCCATGGAATGTTCTCCGAAACTTCATTGTCAAACACCTAGATGATGATAAAGGTTTGGAAATGATGGCTTTGGCTATTTACGGACTTGTGGTTTTTCCGAAGATATTAGGACATATTGAAACAACTGTGGTGAATTTCATGGACCAAGTTCAACACTAGATCAATACAGCTCCAGCTATATTAGCCGAGTCTATCAGGTCACTGAATCATTGCAGGAGAAATGGAAAAGGGCTTTTCATCGGATGTTTACAGTTGCCCTACATCTGGATGAAGAGTCATTTTGAGTGCCAAGAGTCGAAGTTCTGAAAGCCATACTTCACCACTAGCATCCCTATCAAGGAATTCTGTGAAAGCACATGGCCTGAGTCAAGGTCAAAAGAAGAATGGATAGTGATGTTATGAGAACTTACAAGCCGACAAGTGATCTGGAAAGCACCATGGATGCCTCATGGACCTATGTTATTTAGCTGCGGTGATCAACCTTGGGTTTCTCTCTTGGGACTTTGGGGTGTCATTAGCTACTCTCATATCATGGTACGGAGACAGACGGGGTATAAGCAGTTCATACCGATGACCCACAGACTTAACCAAGTGGATTTCTCTTATTCAGACAAAGGGGTTATCAACAGGATAGAAGAACTCACAAAGGCTTGGAAATTAACGGTTAGAGTTGAAGGGGGTAGTATCTCATGGAACACAACTCTTGAATACTTTGTGTGGCAGGCTAGGAGAGCCAAAGATATTGTGATTCCTTGCAAAAGAAGTTCAGACGGTTCGGCCTAGGTTATAGCCTCGGATCTTATGCTAAGGATAGAAAAGGCTAAAAAGAAGCTACAAGAAGAGAAAGATGGATTGGGAGAAGAAAACCAAAAGCTGCAATCAAGGGTAGAAGAGTTAGAAAAAGGCTTGAACAAAGAAAAAAGCAAAGCCAAGAAGCTTCGATTAAAAGTTCGAAAGTTGGGGGTGGTTTAGTGGAAAGAGATGGCACTATTTAGAAACTCACCGAAGATGGTGATACTTTGAAAGAATCCTTGTCAGGTATGGAAAAAAAGTACTCGCTTTTGACTACTGAGGTTGGGTGCCTAAAAGAAGAAAATGGGGAGTTATTGTTTGATCAAGAAAGAAAGGTAGCTGATTGCCAAGAATTGGTTACCGAATTAATGAGTTTGAAGGAAGAATGTTCCAAGCTCCGAGATGCGGACTCTAAAAAGCAGAATCTTCTGGAGAATATGTTTGACCATTTCGATGTGGCATCCCGCAAGGCAGAAGACATGTATGACAGAATCATGGAGGTTAAAGCGAAAGTAAATCCGTTCCATGAAAATGGCCAGCTTATATACGAACTTTTGGATGAAGCTCAGTCTCACTACCGTCAGATTGTCAAGTTCATTTGGAAGCGTTAGGATTTTTAGATTTATGTTTTTAGGATTCTTTGTAAGAATTTTCATTTTTATGCTTTAGGACCAGTTGAAGTTTTATTTTTTATGTTTTTAGGATCGCTTTGGTGTTAGGATTTCTATGGATTTGGTAATTTTATTTATAAAATTCTTTTTATCTACATTTTTTATGTGGCTGGTGTTCTTTCATAGCATTTCATCCATATGTGCATAAACATCATCAATTTAGATTTAAATTTTTAAGCATATCATCCTGATTTAAGAAATTTTGCTAAAGGTTCAAGGATAGCTTGACAGTCAGAATCTTCGAGACAGTCTTCTCGTCACTCTTACAACACCAGATCAAGAGTTAGAGAAATGGCCGAAGAGCAATCCTCAAGGATAGATAAGGTAGAACAAGCTCAGGATGAGATTGGAGAGCAGTTAAGTTCTTTGCTGGAAATGATGAGAAGTCTGAAAAGGAAGAATAAGGATGATGAATCTGGTTCTCAGGGGAAAGAGCAGAATGTGGGCGAATCTTTATGTCCGCCCGGTTTTCGACCTCAAACGCAACATGAACAATTACAGCAGGATGCCCTACATGGAAGGATTCACATATCCACACGGCCAACCTCAAATCCCGAGGTTCACTTTGGACGATCCTAAAGAGTTAGAAAAGCTGAAAGTGGCAGAAGAGATCGAGTCTCGTAAAATGAAGATGATTGAAGAAAGGCTTCAAGCTGTTGAGGGTTTAGACTGCTATGGTTCTATGGATGCTGAGGGGCTTTGTTTAGTGCCGGATGTAGTAATCCCGCCTAAGTTCAAGACTCCTGACTTTGAAAAGTTTGATGGGTCCAAGTGTCCCATATCTCATGTCACCATGTACTGCCGGAAAATGGCAGCCCACACCAGAAATGACAAGCTGCTGGTCCATGTCTTTCAGGATAGTCTTACGGGATCCGCTGCTAGATGGTATGTTCAACTAGACAGGAATCGGGTTCGTACTTGGAAAGAATTGGCCAAGGCATTCATCAGCCAATATAAGCATATTGTTGATATGGCTCCTGACCGTTTGTCTCTACAAAATATGGAGAAGAAGTCCACCGAAATTTTTAAGGACTATGCCCAGAGATGGAGGGATATTGCTGCCCAGATCCAGCCACCTTTGACTGAGAAAGAGACTACGGTACTGTTCGTTAGTACTTTTAAGGCTCCGTACTGTGACAGGATGATTGGGAACGCCACAAAGAACTTTGCTGATATGGTGATTTCCGGCGAAATCATAGAAAATGCCATCAAGAGTGGCAAGATTGAAGGGGGAGAATCTGTTGTGAAAAGGAATAATGTGACAAAGAAGAAGGAAGCTGATGTCCAGACTGTTGCATATGGAGGGCAACAAACGGGAGGTTACATCCCGCACTTCCCACAATCTGTGTACCAACCATATTACCCGAATTCCAATGCCATCAATCCGGTTTCATATGCTTATCCACCTGCACCTCCACAGACATTCCAACCTAATTTCCGCCCAAGACCATTGGCTCCTCCAGTTGGGCCACCTATACAAGCCAATCAACCCACAAGTAATCCGAGGGGACCACGAGCTAACCAGGAAAGAATATCGTTTGATCCGATTCCCATGGCTTATGCAGATTTGCTTCCAGATCTTATCAAGAGCCATCTGGTTGCACTAGTACACTTGGAACCTTTGAAACCTCCATACCCTAGGTGGTATGATCCTAATGCCCGATGTGACTACTATTCGGGAAACGTGGGACACTCCACCGAAAATTGCACAACTCTCAAGTACAAAGTGCAAGGTTTGATTAAGGTCGGGTTAATAAATTTTGAAGAGAAAGGTGGCCCGAACGTCAATGGTAATCCGCTACCAAATCATGCAAGGCCGGCGGTAAATGCTTTGGGAGACGGCAAGATCACCATAATCAAGCGAAAAGTGGATGAGGTTACGGCATCAATGGATTACATTTTCGATGTCCTAGTTAAATCTAGCATGATTAGTCCTATACAGGATAATTTAGATAGCTATCTTTGTGAATATGATCCAAGCAAGATTTGCAAATATCACCAAGGTATAGTTGGCCATTCGTTGCAAGGTTGTGTTGAATTCCGACATGAGTTACAGAAACTGATGGATCTCTCCCGGATCGAGTTTTACATAGAGTTTGGGGCAGATGAAATTGATGTGGTAATTGGAGAATCTTCGGTGCCTGTTGTTAAACCGATCATATTCTTCTATGAGAAAAGGGCGAGTCAGTTTGAGGATGAGAAGCCAACGGGGATCAAAAACCCTTTATTATGATCAGTGTCCCTAGTCCATTTCCATATCAAAATGATAAAGCAGTACCGTGGAGATATGGATGTGATGTCATGATTAATCCTGAAGCTGCCAATTTAACTGGAGTAAGGGGAGTGACTCGGAGTGGGCGTTGTTATTCACCTGATATACTTGATAGGGACAAGAAAGGAAACGCAGTGGAAGAAGAAAAGAATGAAGAGCCAAGAAGCAAAACGAACATGTTGGCGATTCGGGATACGGAATATAAGAAGCCTGTGACTGAGAGAGAGGCTTGTGAATTTTTAAAGCTGATCAAACACAGTGAATACAGTATGGTTGAACAGTTGAATAAGATGCCAGCTCAGATTTCGCTGTTGTCACTATTGTTGAATTCCGAGCCTCACAGTGAAGCTTTGCTAAAGGTCTTGAATAAGGCACATGTGCCTCACAATATTTTCGTGGAGAATGTGAGTCATATTGCAGGAAATCTGGTGGCTACCAATTTCATAACCTTTAATGATGATGAGATTCCTCCCGAAGGTAGGGGCAGTACTAAGGCCCTCCATATCATGGTCAAGTGCAAAAGTCATGTCATGGCTAAAGTACTTATTGATAATGGTTCTTCCATTAATGTTATGCCGATGACTACATTATCCAAACTTCCAATAGATGTGTCTCATATTCAACCTAGTCACATGATTGTGAGAGCCTTTGATAGGACCCGTCGGGCGGTCTTGGGAGATATTGAAATGTCTCTGCAGATTGGGCCTTGTACTTTCAAGATAAAGTTTCAGGTTATGGAGATTTCACCATCTTACAGTTGTTTATTGGGAAGGCCATGGATTCACATGGCAGGAGCAGTTCCCTCATCGTTGCACCAGAAAATCAAAATTTGTTATGGAGGATTATCTGGTATGTGTCAACGGGGAAGAGGATTTGTTGATAACCTAGTCCCCAACTACGCCTTATGTCGAGGCAGCTGATGAAGCATTGGAGTGTTCTTTCAGATCGTTTGAGTTCATCAATGCAACATATGTTGGTGAAGGGTCAAAAATGCCTGCTTCGCGTTTTTCTCGAACGGTTAGCATGTTGTTCAAGCAAACTATTGGGATGGGTTGGCAAGTTGGTTCTGGATTAAGGAAGCATCTTCAAGGGATCAGGGAGATGCTAGAGATTCAAGTAAACAGAGAAAGGTTTGGGTTAGGCTACAGGCCAACTAGGAGGGATTGGGAGATGGTCGAGTTCGAGAAGAGGAAGAAAAGATTGGCTCGTGTGAAAGAGTATGAGTGGGAGCCGAGAAAGATGGTCTTTCCTCATCTTTATTCCATTTTTCGTTTGGGGAGATGTATTTATCCTGATGCACTTCCACCAAATTTAGAAGAAGTATTTTTTGAGCTTTCTATTCAAATGGTGGAGAAAACAGGAATGAAATCTGGTGTTGAGGAAGAGTTGTTGGTGTACCCGTGTCCACCTGAAATGGAGCTGGGTAATTGGAAAGTGACAAAACTGTCGGTTATCCTTGAATCTCATAAAATGTAATGCAGTGAGTCAAGTCCCTATTTGCTCGTGCCCAAGGGCATTAGGGATGGTCTTTTATGTATGGGCTATTTTATTTCTCATTATTTTAATAAATTAGGAATAAGATGCATTTTCATTCCCTCTTTCATTCATGGTTGTCATTTTTCCTTTCTTTCATTGTTGCCATTCTTTCTTCGTATACCAATATATATTCTTTCGATTCCATTCAATTTCAGGATTCCAAGTAATGAATACAAAGACAATCTTAATAATAATTTCGGATTCGATTATGAAAACACAGTTCATGTTGATGAATTTGATAATGAAAAGGAATCATATGATTATACTTTGTCTCCAGATTTATTGAGATTAATGGAACAAGAAAAGAAACCGATTGAACCACATCAATAGGTTACTGAGATGATCAATTTGGGAGATGAGGAAAATAAGAAAGAAGTAAAGATCGGCGCGTCGTTGCCACCTGTTCAAAAGAAAAGATTAGAAGATTTGCTTAAAGAATTTGTGGATGTGTTCGCATGGTCGTACAGAGACATGCCGAGTTTGGATACAGATATTGTGGAACACAAACTGCCTTTGCGGCCAGAATGCAAGCCGGTACAGCAAAAGTTAAGACGGATGAAACCAGAGATGCTGTTAAAGATTAAAGAAGAAGTAAAAAAGCATTTTGATGCAGGCTTTCTGGAAGTAGCTAAGTATCCAGAGTGGGTAGCCAACATCGTCCCAGTTCCTAAGAAAGATGGGAAGGTGAGAATGTATGTTGATTACCGAGATCTAAACAAGGCAAGTCCAAAGGATAATTTTCCTTTGCCTCATATTGACACCCTCGTGGATAACACTGCTAGACATTCCACGTTTTCGTTCATGGATGATTTTTCAGGGTATAACCAGATCAAGATGGCTTCGGATGATATGGAGAAGACCACATTTGTTACAATGTGAGGGACCTTCTGTTATAAGGTCATGCCTTTTGGGTTCAAAAATGCCGGAGCTACTTACCAACGGGCAATGGTAACTCTGTTTCATAACATGATGCATAAAGAGATTGAAGTTTATGTGGATGACATGATAGCAAAATCCCGTGAAGATGAAGATCATTTGGTCAACCTCAGGAAGCTGTTTGAAAGATTGAGAAAATTTCAACTGAGATTGAATCCTGCCAAGTGTACGTTTGGCGTCAAATCCGGCAAATTGCTGGGTTTTGTGGTTAGTGATAGAGGAATTGAAGTGGATCTAGACAAAATAAAAACGATTTAGAATCTGTCTCCCCCTCGCACGCAAAAAGAAGTGAGAGGTTTCTTGGGAAGGCTGAATTACATATCACGCTTCATTTCTCAACTCACCCTCAAATGTGATCCTATCTTTAAGCTTCTTCGCAAACAGGATACTGGTGAATGGACTGGAGAATGTCAGGAAGCTTTCGATAAAGTTAAAGAGTACCTGTCAAATCCACCGATGTTAGTTCCTTCAATTCCGGGAAAGCCATTGATTTTGTATTTGACGGTGTCCGAGAAATCCATGGGATGTGTTCTGGGGCAACAAGATGAGACGGGAAAGAAAGAGCATGCCATCTACTATCTGAGTAAAAAGTTTACTGACTATGAATCTAGATACTCATCGCTGGAAAAGATGTGTTGCGCTCTAGCATGGATAGCTCACAGACTCAGACAGTACATGTTGTACAACACAACGTGGCTCATAGCAAGGTTGGATCCTTTGAAGTACATTTTTGAGAAGCCGTCATTATCAGGAAGAATTGCAAGATAGCAAGTCACTTTATCCGAGTATGACATTGTTTATGTGATTTAGAAAGCAATAAAAGGAAGTGTGATAGCCGAATTCCTGGCGGATCGGGCTTCTGAAGAATATGAGCCAATGCAATTTGATTTCCCGGATGAGGATTTGATGGCTATTTCAAGAGGAGATGATGAAGAAGGTGAAGAAAAACCCTGGAAGATGTTCTTTGATGGAGCTTCTAATGCTTTTGGGCATGGAATTGGAGTAGTCTTGATATCCCCGGATGGTCAATATTATCCGATTACTGCACGATTGGATTTTAATTGCACCAACAACATGGCTGAATATGAGGCATGCATCATGGGCTTGCAACCGGCAATTGAAAGAAAGATTGATGTGTTGGAGGTATATGGTGATTCAGCTTTGGTCATTTATCAGTTGAAAGGAGAATGGGAAACAAGGGATTCGAAGTTGATCCTATACCAGAAATACACAACTGAATTGATCAAACATTTTGAGAAGATTCAGTTTCAACACTTGCCCCGGGAAGAAAATCAGATGGCTGATGCTTTAGCCACTTTAGCTGCGATGTTTAAGCTGGATGTAAAAGCTGATATTCAACCAATCAAGTTGGGTGTGAAAGGATCTCCGGCGCATTGTTTAGATGTCGAAGAAGAAGTTGACGGTCAGCCTTGGTATTTTGACATCATGCAATACGTCAAATATCAGCGATACCCGGAATACGCCTCGGACAATGATAAACGGCTCATCCAAAGATTAGCTATGGGTTTCTTCCTTGACGGAGAAATATTGTATAAGAAGGGCCGAGATATAGTGCTTTTGAGGTGTGTCGACGCCAGAGAAGCGAAGAGGATATTGGAGGAAGTGCATGATGGAATTTGTGGGGCACATGTGAATGGTCACATGATGGCTAGGCAGTTAATGAGGGCCAGCTATTATTGGTTGACGATGGAGAAAGATTGTATTGATTATGCTCGGAAATGTCATAAATGCCAGATCTATGCAGATAAGATCAACGCTCCTCCGAATGAGTTGCATGTTTTGGCACCTCCGTGGCCATTCTCAATGTGGGGCATGGATGTGATTGGACCTATCACCCCAAAGGCGACGAATGGGCATCGGTTCATTTTTGTGATGATCGATTATTTCACAAAGTGGGTAGAGGCAGCTTCATATGCGAGTGTAACACGGGCAGTGGTCTGTAAGTTCATAAAGAAAGAGATAATTTGTCAATATGGACTACCAGAGAGAATCATTTCTGATAATGCTCGTAATCTGAATAGCAAGATGTTAAAAGAGGTTTGTGAACAGTTTAAGATCAAGCATCACAATTCAGCGCCGTATCGTCCGAAGATGAACGGAGCAGTGGAAGCAGCCAATAAGAACATCAAAAAGATTGTAGAAAAGATGACTGATGTCTACAAAGATTGGCATGAAAAGTTGCCTTTCGCCTTGCATGCTTATAGAACTTCGGTTCGCACATCCACAGGGGCAACCCCGTTTTTATTAGTGTATGAGATAGAGGCTGTGTTACCAGTCGAGATAGAAATCCCTTCTTTAAGGGTACTGAAAGAGGTTGATCTGGAAGAGGCAGAATGGGTACGGGACCGTTTTGAGCAGTTGAATCTCATTAAGGAAAAGAGACTTGCAGCGTTGTGCCATGGTCAGTTGTACCAGAAGCGAATGATGCAAGCGCATGATAAGAAAGTCTGTCCCAGACATTTCAGGGAAGGGGAGTTAGTCTTGAAAAAGATTCTTTCGTATCTGCATGATCATCGAGGGAAGTGGACGCCGAATTGAGAAGGTCCTTATGTAGTGAAAAAAGCTTTCTCAGGTGGAGCTTTGATTTTGACTGAGATGGATGGGGATGTTTTGCCAAACCCAATTAATTCGGATGCTGTGAAGAAATATTTTGGTTAAAAAAGAAAGAAAAAAGGAAAAAAATGAGAAAAAAGAAAGAAAAAAGAGAAAAGAAAAAGATGACTCAAATTGAAAACCCGAAAAGGGCAGTTTGGGTCAATGGGGGTTGTCTAAGTTGAAAACCCGAAAGGGCGACTTAGATATGAGGAGTGTAGACACCTAATTTTGTCCGGACCACTAAACATGTATGTTTTCTTCCCATATTGATGTTTCCGAGTATAAAAAGACTGTTTTCATCCTGCAGGTGGTACTCCGAGACTTAGTTTAAGAGGGCGAGCACAAAAAGACAAACTTGAAAAAAAGTCAACCCCGAAAAAGTCAACCCTAAAAAGTCAACTACTGAAAAAGTCAAACCACTTTCAAAATCAAGATTTTAAGTTCAATTGAAAAATGGCGAAAGAATTTTGATAATCCGAGGTATACATTGAAAGATATGGAGTTCGGAAGTTGGGATTTGGAGATTCAGTAGAAAAGAAACCCTAATCCAAGAAATTTGGGGAAAAGTGCTTAAACGATCAAACTGGTCGAAATTGAAGGTTCCAAATGAAAGATAAGCACTGACTACGGGTAATGGAGAAGTCACTTGCAAGAAAAACCGAAAGAAAAGTCAATTCGGGAGAAAACCGAGAATTAGGGTTTCTAGTGGATTTCGGTGAAATCGGGAAGAATCACAGAAATGGCCCGACTTGGTAAGACCAAAGCCCCCAATGGATGAAGAATGGTTAAAAAGGATGGCCCAAGGCTCAGATTGAAGAAAATCTGAAAATCAGATTTGTTTTGAGTAAAACCGGGGTTCGGAGGTAAAAGGGCAAAATTGGAAAAATTTGGGAAAATAGCAAATGGACTCCGAAAATTATGGAAAATTTGTCAATCTCATTCTTAAATCATTTGAAGGAGATTGGCGAAAGAAAATCTTGATTCCGAGTTCGTTTGCAAAATGGCCAAATCCCGGGCTTCTTATGTAGTAATTCAAAAAGATAAATCCCAGAAAAATAGCAAATGGACTCCAAAAAATTCTGAAATTTGGCAAATCTCATTTTTAAATTATTTGGAAGAGATTGGCGAAATAAAATCTTGATTCCGAGTTCGTTTGCAAAATGGCCAAATCCCGGGCCTCCTATGAAGTAATTCATGCCGATAAATCCCGAAAAAATACCAAATGAGCTCCAAAAATTATGAAAACTTTCAGATCACACTTTTTAATTATTTTGAAGAGATTAGTGAAGAAAAATCTTGATTTGGAGCTCGTTTAAAAAATGGTAAAAAGTAGGGGCATAAAAGGACATTTTGGAAAAAAAATCCAAATAAATAGCAAACGGACTCGGATAATTTTGAAAACTTCCAGAACTCAATATTTTATTATTTTGGAAGTATTAAAAAAAGAAAAATTGAATTTGGAGCCCGTTTGATATTTATTTTGCATCCGGGGGGCAAAATGGTCGTTTCACCCAAGCAACCGAAAAGGGCTTCTTTGGGCCTTTCAAAAATCAGAGCTGTGCTGGAAAAGAGAAGTGCTGGCCTGCCCAAGCCCAAAGGAAGGAGGAAGCTTAGGATTTTTTCAATCAAGTGATTAAAAATCAAGAGTTAAGTTAGAGATTTTCATTTTTGAGCCTAAGTCCCAATCCCACATCCCTTTGTAATGTCAAGCCAAGGAGGTGCTCACCTTATAAATAAGGAGTCTTGGCCTTTGGTTGAGATCACCCACTACCCCTTGTGAGATAGTCTATACACTTGTATTAGGATTATCCGGGTGGTGAGTCATAGTGTTTTTGTTGAGAGGGTTTGTAGCTTAATCCGTTCAAAAGCTACTCTGAGGGTTTGTTGCTTAATCCGTTCAAAAGCTACTCTGAGGGTTTATAGCTTAATCCGTTCAAAAGCTACTTGTGAGAGGGTTTGTGGCTTAATCCGTTCAAAAGCTACTCTGAGGGTTTATAGCTTAATCCGTTCAAAAGCTACTTGGTGAGTTTTCATTTTAAAATAATGTTTCTTGTTCTTCCTTCATTTCCTTTCTTAAGTATATTTTTCTTACATTTTGTTTTTACAATAAACTCACCATGGCCAAATGGCCTACATTATTTATTTTAAGTTGTTGTTTTTGATTCATTTTACCATATTGTTTATGCTATTTTCTTTATTTTTGATGTTTTAAATATTATGTTATTTCATGTTCTTAAGTTATATTTAATTTGGTTGCTTTGTTTGTTGCCATTTATGTCTTAGATATCATGTTTTTGCATTTTTAATTTTCTGTTTTCATGTTGTTTAAATTTGAGCATGTTTTAGAGTTAGCATATTAAGTGTTTGTGAAAATGCTTGTGTGATTCTTTGCATGATTCTTGTTTTATATCTTAGTGAGCATGTTTTAGATTTGGTATATTAGGTGTTTGTGAAAATGCTTGTGTGATTTTTGTGTTATGACTTAGTTTTTCATGCTAGCATACCAAGTGTTTGTGAAAATGCCATGCTTGTTGGAGCTTGGGGCCATTTGGCTACTCCATGTGTTTTGCATTGTGTGTTGTATTTTTGTCATGCTAGTTGTTAGGTTTTTGCATTTGCATGATATTTGGTTGGATTTTTGAATTAAGCATGCCTTGTGTTTGTGAAAATGCCATGCATGTCTTAGGTCTAGGTTAATTAAATGTCATGCAAGTTCATGTTAGGTCTAGGCCATATTATTTGTGTCATGCATTTTCCTTACATTTAGGTTTAGATCCATGCATTTCATGCATTATGTTTGCTGCATTGTTTCATGCATTTCATGTTCATGCCACTTGAATAATGACTTGAGCCAATTGATGGTTCAAAGTCATGCTCTCTTGAGCACACTTGTGGAAAATTTAGTTTGTCAAATTGATTATTCTACCTTTGTGATTCTTTTTACTTAGCCAATTTTTATCTAACTTTCAAAAAGTCCTAGCTACTGTCTTCAAGTCATTCTATGAGTTTCAAATATTTTTATTTTGGTTTTTAAATGATTTTATCAAAGACAAAAAAAAAAAAATGTGTTGGCAAAGCAGTTTTTTTCCACCCAAAACTCGTACATCTCCGATTTTTCTGGGAATTCATCTTTGATCAGAAAATTAAGTCGATTTTTTCACGTGTATTTTTACATGTCCTGAGTCTCCAATAATTTTTCAGAATTTTTGGAATTTTTAAAAATAGGGTAAAAAATCGTGGATTAAAACTGGACAGTGAAGTCAGAATTGAATTTAAAGAAAAACAAAGCAGTTTTTTCTCCTCCAAAAACTCGTACATCTCTGGTTTTTCTGGGAATTCATCTTTGATCAGAAAATTAAGTCGATTTTTTTCCGTGTATTTTTACATGTCCTGAGTCTCCAATAATTTTTTCAGAATTTTTGGAATTTTTAAAAAGAGGGTAAAAAATCGTGGATTAAAACTGGACAGTGGAGTCAGAATTGAATTTAAAGAAAAACCAATTTTCTGTTTTGGTTAATTTATTTAGAGTGGGCTGATTAGGAGGGTTAGCTACTGACTTAGGGTAATTTCTAAGCCTTTTTAAACCCTAAAAATGGTTTTTCAAGTCCCGGGTTAAGGGTAGGCAAGTCTGGATGTTTTTTTAAACTTAGGAAATTAGAGTCATTTTAAAAATTTTAGCCCAGTTTTTATTTTTAATTCAAGCTTTTCAAAATTGTTTTCAAACAATCACAAAGTATTTTGGTTTTAGAATATTTAATTTGACATATTTTCCTAAGGTAGCCGGATATCTTTTTAGATATACGGATTTCCTTAATTAAAGGAAAAAATACATTTCATGCATTGCATTTTTATATTCATGCATTTTATATAATATGTGATTCTTGCCATAATAATTTCTATGTGTCATGACATTTAGGTTGCATTATATTATTTAGATTTTGCTATGTCATTTTATTTATGTCATGCCTATACATATTCATTTCTTTTAAATATTTTCAAAAAAGATAATGGTTTTCAATAAAAATAAAGATATTCCCGAGTTAAAATAATTCATGAGTTCTCTACCGGGTTTGCTGGAGGGAATATCATCAATTATTATTAATAAAGGAATATCTTTCTTTCAAAAAAAAGAGAATGATTCGGAAAGTTTTCCAAAACTAATAAAAATTTCTATATTTTGCCACGTTTGTTGGGGAATATAGGAAAATTTTGAATTTATAAATTCCGGATCATTTTCAATAAAAAATGGAATTACTTTTCTTTAAATTGGGAATTAACTTGAAATACTAAATTTAAAACCAACTTTTCACCGAGACTTGAGATAACACACGATTAATAAGGTACCGATTTATACGGGCGTTGTGGGGGTGCTAATCCTTCCCCACACGTAACCGACTCCCGAACCCGCTTCTTTGATTTCTCTGGTTTAAAACGCAGACTTGAAATTGGTTTTTAAAATGTTTTAATTAATTTTTAAAATATTTTATAAAACCGGTTTTAATAGGTGGCCGATCACACCTAGCTAAAAAATATTGGTGGCGACTCCATGTCTTTTTTAAGGTCATTTTCAAAACCTTCATTTCTAGAGGAATTAAGTCAACTTTTCCTCGGTTTTTTTTAAATGTCATGCTTAACGAATAATAAAGTCTTGCGATGAGACGTCGTTATTTTTTTAGGTTGCGACAGCTTGGCGACTCCACTGGGGAAATATTAGAGAGTCAGGCCTAGAATTAGTCGTGTGTTATTAAAGTCTCGGTTTTGTTGGTTTAATTGGTATTTAATTTTAATTCCCACATTTTTTAATAAGGAGAATTTTGAAAATAATAAAATGTTTTTAAATATGTTCATACTCATGTGCATGCATTTTATTTTTGTTCTCTAGTTATTTAAGGTTGTATATTATAATTGCTTGTCGGTTAATGCGTTACACTATTCTTGAATGTTTTAATTGCTAGGGCATTTAGAATAAGGTTTGTAGAATAGGTAGTGAAAGGTTTGATATTCCTCCACACACACTACACGTGCATTTGCATAACATGAATCCTCTACCCGGGTTCCGTCCTTTTAAGTGGGAGTAAAGTAACTAAGCCTTCGTGATTGATCCTCCGTATGGGCTAGTGAAACACTTTCGGAGTATAAAGTACCTAATGCCTTCGTGATGATCCTCCGCATGGGCATAGGAAAATATACTCTAACGAATTGAACCCGCTTTTATCGGGGTGCCTTACTAGCCTTCACCGGCGACAGTGAGGAACAATTCGGGGCCTTAGAACCGATTCACCCTCATATAGTGAACCTAGGCGAAGCCATCCCGAATTTCCGTTAGATATACCGAAAATAGGAACACAGGGAGGGACATTTCTAAACTTTTTGTTACCTATTTTACACTTCGAATAAGTGTGGTAGATCGGGCAACGATGTACGTACATCGCCCGTAATAAATGTGATACTCCGCCTCGAAGGCATCGTGATGCCTAAATAAGCAGATATTGCTGGGCCAGATGTTCATTAGCTGTTTTTTTAAAAAAAAAAAAAAATCTTTTTTCAAGCATTTTTGCATGTTGCACATTTCATGCATGTGTGAATGGGGCATATACATTTTTGGTTGTATTATTGATCTCATTCTTTGCAATAAACAGTTGGTAATTTAATTTGACGATTTCATAAAACCGGTAGTGTCACATGAACATTTGCATATTGTACCATAGTAAGATCCACCCTGAAATTCTTTTGAAAATGATGTGATTGGTTTATCAAAAAAAAAAAAAAAATGGAGGCAAATCTTGCATAATGAGATTTTTGAATAACCAAGATTTAGGTCCCACCAATTTCGTGTAATCATTGATTTCTTTGTATATATCTTTGTGTTAATTCATTTATTTTTGCATGTATCATTTTGACATCATGTTATAGTCATAGCATGCATGGTCATTCATTGTAAGATACGTTTATGACATGCATGGTCATTATTTGTATATACTTATGTATCAATTTATTCTTTCTTTACATGCATCATGTTGACATCAAGTTGCATTCATGCATTCATAGTCAGCATGATTTTTTCTGTATATATCCATATATCAATTTATTCTTTCTTTACATGCATCATGTTGGCATCCAGTTGCATTCATGCATTCATAGTCAGCATGATTTTTCTGTATATATCCATTATCAATTTATTCTTTCTCTATATGCATCATGGTAGCATCAAGTTGCATTCATGCATTCATAGTCAGCATGATTTTTCTGTATCTATTCATATATCAATTTATTCTTTCTTTACACGCATCATGTTAGCATCAGGGTGCATTCATGGCATACATAGTCATCATGATATGCTCATGCATTAATTTGTCATATTGGCATCAGGTTGCGTTCATGACATACACGGCCAGCATGACTTTCTTTGTATATACTCCTGCGTCAATCATTTATTCTTCACATGCATCGTAATTGACATTGTGTGGCATTCATAGTGTATATGATCATTCATTGAGAAATGCATTTGGAACATACATGGTCATTCATTGCATATATCCATGCATTGGTTTTTCTTATTCTTTAAATGCATCATGTTGGCATCGTGTTGCACTTATAACATACATGGTCAACATGTTTCCACTGTATATGACCACACATAACTTTGTTTATCCTTCACATGCATCAAATTGCACTCATGACATTCATAGCTCATTCATCATGAAACACATTAATAAGATGAAATAGAAATTGGCTTAGCTTTGAAGAGTTTTCTTCGTCAGCTAAAAGCTATGACCCCAACAGCAAGTGCGAGTATCATATTGGGGCAATTGGGTATTCGACTAAAAATGCAGAAAACTGAAGGAAAGAATTGAGGGTCTTGTCCACAATGGCATTTGGATTCCAGAGCTTATCGAACATTGGAAATCTGTTTTACCATAGATTGATTTCCTCTTGAAGAATTTTGAGGATAAGATTTGTTATCTTTGAAAGCATGTCAATAGGAGCATTCTGATGCATATTTTTCTATACACTTTGATGATGAAAGCTCTTGTCTCATGATGACATCTACATGAAATAAATAAATTTTGAATTTTAATATTTTGTGTTCATTTTATTTTAGCAATAAATTTGAAATTGTAAAAAAAAAAAAAAAAAATGAAACTTTGAGAAAATTTGTGGTACACAATAAATAAGTGGTTTTCACATGAAATAATGAACAATCTTGAGAATATTGATGATCATTGTTAGAAATGACCCAATACCTTCAGCCTTCTCTTTTAGGCTTTCCTAAGCCTAAATCCTTTGAACCGAGACCACTTGAAAGACCTAATGCTTCAAGGAATATGAATGATTTGACTTCATAAAACCATTGTCATCACAGAATAAGCAAAGACTTAGATCTTAGTCTAGGCTATGAACAAAGGAACGAACTTTTTGAAAATTTTCAAATTCCTTGAAAATCAAACAAATGAGACATTCTTTCAAGAATCCAGATTTTGATAATTTGGTGTGTGTCAGGGTTGTGCTAAAACCATTCATGACCTTTCCCAATGACCACAAAACACTAATTGCCCAGACATCACTTCATGATTGACACCTTGGGGCACAATGATTAAACTAGATTATCCCTTGTCCCAGAGAAAACCTGCTTTTGGGTCATGTTTTCCTTGTCTCTTCAAAGAACTCAGATTGGAAACTCAGCCTTTTCAAAACAGACCTAGACTTGCCATGTTCCTCGTTGATACAAATTCGCATGGTTAATCAAATTGGGGCATCATATGTGGAAATGATGGATACATAGTGAAGAAGGATGGGCTAATGCATGAATTATTGGGGGCATGCAACGAAAAAAACAAAAAAAAAATCGTGATATCATGCATATGAGAATTCAGATGATTCCAAAGTGCAAAATGAAATTCTGAATATCTATTTCCCCTAGGGATTGCTTTTCAATGTGAATATTTGTGCTTGACATGAGAAATGGCTATCTTTCATATCCCTTTCACACAAAAATAAATTATCCATAGTCACCCCTTTTGAGCCAAAAGAATTCTTTCTTCTTTGAACCCTGATCAAGGATTACCCTCTACACTGGGGGGCAAATGCGAGGAAAGATCTTTTCAAAGATCATTGAGAAATGAGTGATAGCTCAAGGATAGACACAAAGCAAATGGAGCCCCGAATAAATACGGGCTCACTCTGTCAAAGAAAAAGAAGAGAAAAAGATGGTGAAATGAAAGCCAAGAAAAACAAAAGAAAAACACAATGAAAAAGAAAATGTGTGTGAAAGACATGGCAAATTGAAAGCCAAGAGCAAGGAAGAAAAAGAGCAAAGTCAAAAGGAAAGAAATGTCCAATAAGGGACAAATGCTTCAAAGGGAATCCTCCTCAAGAAATGATCCTTGATCTGATTACCCTCAAACACATATTTTGGGCCTATTTATCCTTTCTTTCTGAACCCTGAGCCATGGCCTACATTATATGCTTTAAAAGTCCATTTTGATCAAGCATGAATATTTAATTTGAAGGGTTTTTCCTCGGATTTTATCCCATCTCATCGAATTATCATTTCACTAAGGAAGAATTTAGAATTCTCAAGTGTGTGGTAAAAAAAAAAGGAAAGAATGGGACTCTAGGGCGAAAACCCAAAAACGGGCGGTCTAGAGTAAATTTGGAAATTTTCAATGCCATCCGTGCCGATACCCAAAAAAAAAAAAAAGGTCATTTTAAAAAAAGTGGTCATCGAGGAACATCTAGGAATTCCTGAACCCCCCAAATTGTCAGCTCTCATTCGGAGGATTGTCTTCAAAAATTGAATCTTTTTTTCCTCCAAGATCAAACTTTCCGATTTAAATATCCCGGCCAATCTTGACGCTTGTCAAAAAGCCTTGATATGGAAACTAAAAGAATGTTGAATTTGTTTGGTTCTCAATGAATTCATGATTTATAAAACCTGTTCCATTTGTGAGCCTAGAAGGGACATACATTTTTGTTGTGAAGTTTTCCTGAAAAAACCAAAATCTTGTTGTATAGCCTTGTCAATTCAAATTGAAAAACCCAAATTAATACTTAGGGGATTTTCTAACAGTGATCATCAGTCATCAAAAGATTTGTACATCATACACTGTGGAGTTAAAATTTTTGGCTTAGAAGTTTTCCTTAAATAAGCAAAATTGTTTTTCAAAAAGGGAAAATAAAAATATTTTTGAAATACCCATTTTGATGTTGGCATGAGACAAGGATTTTTCTAACTCAAAGGTGTAGAACTGCCAGGATAGGTCTTGACTTCCAGATATGAGAAGAAGAAATAGAACCCGGTTCAGATCTCTGTTGATGAAAGTTTGAAAATTGTTGGGGCAAAGAGAATAGCCAAAATGAATTGAAGATATACTCTGATTTGAAGAGGAAAAATGAATTTGAAAGGCTAAGCCAAAGTCTAGAAAAACAGTCGGGGGCACTTGCATCACTCATGAGCACTCATCTCTTTATCGAGCTTTTGCATCTACACAGTGTCGGCAAGCATTTGCATCATTCATGGGTATTTGCATTGACATTATTCCATAAGCATCTGTATTTTACCTTTACATTTACATTCTTCATGGAATTCGTATTTGTGTCATCTCAAACAATTGCATCATTTCTAGAATCATTGCATTTTCATTAATGTGTGGTAATTGTAGTTACACCATTCATAAACCAGTTACATGAACACAATTAGTAGGGGCATCTGCATCATGAAACATGGGCATCAATCCAAGTCATTTACATTTGCATTAAAGACATTTGCACCAGTTTTTTAAGACCTCCGGGCACCAATTTTAAAGACCTCCGGGCATAATTCATAGGTAAGACCTCCGGGCAACATCTTTAAGACCTCCGGGCATAACTTTTTTCAGGGGTAAGGCCTCCGGGCACTATTCTTTAGACCTCCGGGCATCATTTTTAAAGTCGCATACAGCGCATTTTTTCCAAATTATGGGTAAGGCCTCCGGGCACCATTCTTAAGACCTCCGGGCATCATTTTTAAAGTCGCATACAGCGAATTTCTTCCAAATTATGGGTAAGGCCTCCGGGCACCATTCTTAAGACCTCCGGGCATCATTTTTAAAGTCGCATACAGCGCATTTCTTCCAAATTATGGGTAAGGCCTCCGGGCACCATTCTTAAGACCTCCAGGCATCATTTTTAAAGTCGCATACAGCGCATTTCTTCCAAATCACGGGTAAGGCCTCCGGGCACCATTCTTAAGACCTCCGGGCATCATTTTTACAGTCGCATACAACGCATTTTTTTCAAATCACAGGTAAGGCCTCCGGGCACCATTCTTAAGACCTCCGGGCATCATTTTTAAAGTCGCATACAGCGCATAATTTTTCAAATCACAGGTAAGACCTCCGGGCAACATCTTTAAGACCTCCGGGCATAACTTTTTTTTTTCAGGGGTAAGGCCTATGGGCACCATTTTTAAGACCTCCGGGCTTAATTTTTTTCAAATCACAGGTAAGACCTCTGGGCAACATCTTTATGACCTCCGGGCATAACTTTTTTCAGGGGTAAGACCTCCGGGCACCAATTTTTAAGACCTCCGGGCACCATTTTAAGACCTTCGGGCACCAATTTTAAAGCCCTTCGAGCATAAATTTTTCTTTTGAAAATCGAATTCGTTTCCTTAAGACGAATCGAGCCTTGTTTAGGCAGGGAATTCAATTTAAGGACAAAACCTTCAATTTATTGTTTAAAAAAAATAATTAAAAAAAATGAAAAAAAAAGAAAATAGAAAAAAGAAAAAAAGAAAAAAAAGAAGAAAAAAGAAGAAAAAAATGAAAAATAGAAAATGAAAAAATGAAAATGAAAAAGAAACCCCTTTCCCTTTCCTTCACATGTGATTTCACTGACCGTACAAAATTAGTGTTGGTTTATCTTTGCCTGATTCCTGATTCTCAGCAATAGCCAAAGAGGGGCAGCTGTAGACACCTAATTTTGTCCGGACCACTAAACATGTATGTTTTCTTCCCATATTGATGTTTCCGAGTATAAAAAGACTGTTTTCATCCTGCAGGTGGTACTCCGAGACTTAGTTTAAGAGGGCGAGCACAAAAAGACAAACTTGAAAAAAAGTCAACCCCGAAAAAGTCAACCCCGAAAAAGTCAACCCCAAAAAGTCAACTACTGAAAAAGTCAAACCACTTTCAAAATCAAGATTTTAAGTTCAATTGAAAAATGGCGAAAGAATTTTGATAATCCGAGGTATAAATTGAAAGATATGGAGTTCGGAAGTTGGGATTTGGAGATTCAGTAGAAAAGAAACCCTAATCCAAGAAATTTGGGGAAAAGTGCTTAAACGATCAAACTGGTCGAAATTGAAGGTTCCAAATGAAAGATAAGCACTGACTACGGGTAATGGAGAAGTCACTTGAAAGAAAAACCGAAAGAAAAGTCAATCCGGGAGAAAACCGAGAATTAGGGTTTCTAGTGGATTTTGGTGAAATCGGGAAGAATCACAGAAATGGCCCGACTTGGTAAGACCAAAGCCCCCAATGGATGAAGAATGGTTAAAAAGGATGGCCCAAGGCTCAGATTGAAGAAAATCTGAAAATCGGATTTGTTTTGAGCAAAACCGGGGTTCGAAGGTAAAAGGGCAAAATTGGAAAAATTTGGGAAAATAGCAAATGGACTCCGAAAATTATGGAAAATTTGTCAATCTCATTCTTAAATCATTTGAAGGAGATTGGCGAAAGAAAATCTTGATTCCGAGTTCGTTTGCAAAATGGCCAAATCCCGGGCTTCTTATGTAGTAATTCAAAAAGATAAATCCCAGAAAATTAGCAAATGGACTCCAAAAATTCTGAAATTTGGCAAATCTCATTTTTAAATTATTTGGAAGAGATTGGCGAAATAAAATCTTGATTCCGAGTTCGTTTGCAAAATGGCCAAATCCCGGGCCTCCTATGAAGTAATTCAAGCCGATAAATCCCGAAAAAATACCAAATGAGCTCCAAAAATTATGAAAACTTTCAAATCACACTTTTTAATTATTTTGAAGAGATTGGTGAAGAAAAATCTTGATTTGGAGCTCGTTTAAAAAATGGTAAAAAGTAGGGGCATAAAAGGACATTTTGGAAAAAAAAATCCAAATAAATAGCAAACGGACTCGGATAATTTTGAAAACTTCCAGAACTCAATATTTTATTATTTTGGAAGTATTAAAAAAAGAAAAATTGAATTTGGAGCCCGTTTGATATTTATTTTGCATCCGGGAGGCAAAATGGTCGTTTCACCCAAGCAACCGAAAAGGGCTTCTTTGGGCCTTTCAAAAATCAGAGCTGTGCTGGAAAAGAGAAGTGCTGGCCTGCCCAAGCCCAAAGGAAGGAGGAAGCTTAGGATTTTTTCAATCAAGTGATTAAAAATCAAGAGTTAAGTTAGAGATTTTCATTTTTGAGCCTAAGTCCCAATCCCACATCACTTTGTAATGTCAAGCCAAGGAGGTGCTCACCTTATAAATAAGGAGTCTTGGCCTTTGGTTGAGATCACCCACTACCCCTTGTGAGATAGTCTATACACTTGTATTAGGATTATCCGGGTGGTGAGTCATAGTGTTTTTGTTGAGAGGGTTTGTAGCTTAATCCGTTCAAAAGCTACTTTGAGGGTTTGTAGCTTAATCCGTTCAAAAGCTACTCTGAGGGTTTATAGCTTAATGCGTTCAAAAGCTACTTGTGAGAGGGTTTGTGGCTTAATCCGTTCAAAAGCTACTCTGAGGGTTTATAGCTTAATCTGTTCAAAAGCTACTTGGTGAGTTCTCATTTTAAAATAATGTTTCTTGTTCTTCCTTCATTTCCTTTCTTAAGTATATTTTTCTTACATTTTGTTTTTACAATAAACTCACCAAGGCCAAATGGCCTACATTATTTATTTTAAGTTGTTGTTTTTGATTCATTTTACCATATTGTTTATGCTATTTTCTTTATTTTTGATGTTTTAAATATTATGTTATTTCATGTTCTTAAGTTATATTTAATTTGGTTGCTTTGTTTGTTGCCATTTATGTCTTAGATATCATGTTTTTGCATTTTTAATTTTCTGTTTTCATGTTGTTTAAATTTGAGCATGTTTTAGAGTTAGCATATTAAGTGTTTGTGAAAATGCTTGTGTGATTCTTTGCATGATTCTTGTTTTATATCTTAGTGAGCATGTTTTAGATTTGGTATATTAGGTGTTTGTGAAAATGCTTGTGTGATTTTTGTGTTATGACTTAGTTTTTCATGCTAGCATACCAAGTGTTTGTGAAAATGCCATGCTTGTTGGAGCTTGGGGCCATTTGGCTACTCCATGTGTTTTGCATTGTGTGTTGTATTTTTGTCATGCTAGTTGTTAGGTTTTTGCATTTGCATGATATTTGGTTGGATTTTTGAATTAAGCATGCCTTGTGTTTGTGAAAATGCCATGCATGTCTTAGGTCTAGGTTACATTAAATGTCATGCAAGTTCATGTTAGGTCTAGGCCATATTATTTGTGTCATGCATTTTCCTTACATTTAGGTTTAGATCCATGCATTTCATGCATTATGTTTGCTGCATTGTTTCATGCATTTCATGTTCATGCCACTTGAATAATGACTTGAGCCAATTGATGGTTCAAAGTCATGCTCTCTTGAGCACACTTGTGGAAAATTAAGTTTGTCAAATTGATTATTCTACCTTTGTGATTTTTTTTACTTAGCCAATTTTTATCTAACTTTCAAAAAGTCCTAGCTACTGTCTTCAAGTCATTCTATGAGTTTCAAATATTTTTATTTTGGTTTTTAAATGATTTTATCAAAGACAAAAAAAAATGTGTTGGCAAAGCAGTTTTTTTCCACCCAAAACTCGTACATCTCCGATTTTTTCTGGGAATTCATCTTTGAGCAGAAAATTAAGTCGATTTTTTCACGTGTATTTTTACATGTCCTGAGTCTCCAATATTTTTTTCAGAATTTTTGTAATTTTTAAAAATAGGGTAAAAAATCGTGGATTAAAACTGGGCAGTGAAGTCAGAATTGAATTTAAAGAAAAACAAAGCAGTTTTTTCTCCTCCAAAAACTCGTATATCTCTGGTTTTTCTGGGAATTCATCTTTGATCAGAAAATTAAGTCGAATTTTTTCCGTGTATTTTTACATGTCCTGAGTCTCCAATAATTTTTTCAGAATTTTTGGAATTTTTAAAAAGAGGGTAAAAAATCGTGGATTAAAACTGGACAGTGGAGTCAGAATTGAATTTAAAGAAAAACCAATTTTCTGTTTTGGTTAATTTATTTAGAGTGTCCTGATTAGGAGGGTTAGCTACTGACTTAGGGTAATTTCTAAGCCTTTTTAAACCCTAAAAATGGTTTTTTAAGTCCCGGGTTAAGGGTAGCCAAGTCCGGATTTTTTTTTAAACTTAGGAAATTAGAGTCATTTTAAAAATTTTAGCCCAGTTTTTATTTTTAATTCAAGCTTTTCAAAATTGTTTTCAAACAATCACAAAGTATTTTGGTTTTAGAATATTTAATTTGACATATTTTCCTAAGGTAGCCGGATATCTTTTTAGATATACGGATTTCCTTAATTAAAGGAAAAAATACATTTCATGCATTGCATTTTTATATTCATGCATTTTATATAATATGTGATTCTTGCCATAATAATTTCTATGTGTCATGACATTTAGGTTGCATTATATTATTTAGATTTTGCTATGTCATTTTATTTATGTCATGCCTATACATATTCATTTCTTTTAAATATTTTCAAAAAAGATAATGGTTTTCAATAAAAATAAAGATATTCCCGAGTTAAAATAATTCATGAGTTCTCTACCGGGTTTGCTGGAGGGAATATCATCAATTATTATTAATAAAGGAATATCTTTCTTTCAAAAAAAAGAGAATGATTCGGAAAGTTTTCCAAAACTAATAAAAATTTCTATATTTTGCCACGTTTGTTGGGGAATATAGGAAAATTTTGAATTTATAAATTCCGGATCATTTTCAATAAAAAATGGAATTACTTTTCTTTAAATTGGGAATTAACTTGAAATACTAAATTTAAAACCAACTTTTCACCGAGACTTGAGATAACACACGATTAATAAGGTACCGATTTATACGGGCGTTGTGGGGGTGCTAATCCTTCCCCACACGTAACCGACTCCCGAACCCGCTTCTTTGATTTCTCTGGTTTAAAACGCAGACTTGAAATTGGTTTTTAAAATGTTTTAATTAATTTTTAAAATATTTTATAAAACCGGTTTTAATAGGTGGCCGATCACACCTAGCTAAAAAAGATTGGTGGCGACTCCATGTCTTTTTTAAGGTCATTTTCAAAACCTTCATTTCTAGAGGAATTAAGTCAACTTTTCCTCGGTTTTTTTTTAAATGTCACGCTTAACGAATAATAAAGTCTTGCGATGAGACTCCTTGTTATTTTTTTAGGTTGCGACAAGGAGGATTAGCGTCATCCAGAAAATTTCATGAGGATGGGGACAATGTCTAGTTTGATGAACTCTGAAGGATTGAAGACATCGATCGGGATTGGTTTTTAGATGAGAATTTTGAATGAACTATTAAGATTGTCTAAGTATTCATTGTTTGGATACTGTTTTGTTATCCTAACGCCTTGTTGATAAACCTTTTGAGATGTTCTTTTATTCCTTGAGATGAATTCTTTTCCTTATTTTGATAATAAAAATCTTTCTTTCCAGCTTATCCAGCCTATTTTTTGTCTTCCATTTGCTATTCTCAACTTTATACCTTTGCATTGAATAGAGGGAATGCATCATGCATTGCGTTTGCTATGAAATTAGAATAATGATTGATAAATTGGAATATAATCTTAAGAGATCCCTGCATTTATTTTTATGAGAAATCTATGGATAACTGAACAGAAAAGTCAGGAGATGAGATAAGATTTGATTTTTAAAAGTGAGAATCTTTCAAGGTGAGAATTTTCATGATGGAATGTTAAGAGCCCAGTTAAGCTAGCATAAGACGAGATATGGAACGATTAGTGTTTTGAAATTTTCAAAGAAGGAAACTTGTTCATATTCAGAAGATTTTGAAAAATGAAAGAGATAATAAGATTCGTTCTACCAGCTTGAAGCCAAGTGCGCACAGAGATAAATGATGAGCTTGAGAACCTTTTATTTTCAGGAGTTGATATTAGAGCATTCATGACATTCATTTGCACGATATGCATCGACATTCATGGCAATTCATGCATTTCATTGCATTTATGTATTTGCACACAAGAAAGTTTATTTCAGGTATTCAATATGATTTGGACATGGGTTTGGAATGTTAATTTGCGAGGTTAGCGATTTCTTTCGGGACTCAAGGTAAGATTTTTGAAGTCTATATTTACACTTGAGAATTTGCAAATTTCAGTATTTTCTTTTAAAGTTAAAGCCTCGGTGGAGGAGTATTTTCTTTTAAAGTTGAAGCCTCGGTGGAGGAGTATTTTCTTTTAAAGTTGAAGCCTCGGTGGAGGAGTATTTTTCTTTTAAAGTTGAAGCCTCGGTGGAGGAGTATTTTCTTTTAAAGTTGAGGCCTCGGTGGAGGAGTATTTTCTTTTAAAGTTGAAGCTTCGGTGGAGGAGTATTTTATTTTAAAGTTGAAGCTTCGGTGGAGGAGTATTTTATTTTAAAGTTGAAGCCTCGGTGGAGGAGTATTTTATTTAAAGTTGAAGCCTCAGTGGAGGAGTATTTATTTAAAGTTGAAGCCTCGGTGGAGGAGTATTTTCATTTAAATTTGAAGCCTCGGTGGAGGAGTATTTTCATTTAAAGTTGAAGCCTCGGTGGAGGAGTTTTTATTTAAAGTTGAAGCCTCGGTGGAGGAGTATTTTCATTTAAAGTTGAAGCCTCGGTGGAGGAGTATTTTCATTTAAAGTTGATGCCTCGGTGGAGGAGTATGTTTTTACGGTAAGTTTATTTAAAGTTTATGCCTCGCTTAGAGGAGCTTTTCTACAATAGGATTTTCTTTAAGTACATAGGACTTAGTAGGGTGTCTACGTCTTTGCACATCCCCTGTTTCTCAGGGAATGCACAAAGAGGGGCAACTGTAGACATCGGATTTTATCCGGGTTTTATTTTTTATTATTATTATTTTTATTAAAAGAAAAACAAAAATCAAAAAAAAAAATTGGATAATTTCGAAAATTTAAAGAAAAATAAAAAAAATTCGGAATTAATAAAAAAATTAAGAAAAAAACAAATTTTGGTTGAAACAAATCACCTTTTTGGATTGAAATGGGACTCTAAAAAATATGATCAGATTAAAATTCCTAATCCTAGTAGAACTAGATCTCTTCCCTATAAAAAAGAACCCAAGCACCACAATCAAGATCATCAGAGAAACACATCGGAAATCAAGGAGAGTCAGAAGCAAAGAAATTATAGGTTTTTTTTCAAAATAAAAAAAATATTTTTTTTGTGAGAAAAAATTCGAAAATTCAAAAGTGAGAGTTAGAATTTGTTTCGAAGAGATTCTTGAGAAAGAAAAGTTGGGTTTTAATTAGAGGAAACATATACTAGAAGTTGGTGGCCATTCGGTGGTCAACGGAGTAGATCGGAGGAGGTGAAATTTCGAACTTCGATTTCAGATCTAGGAAATTCTAGAGAGATTTGAGTGAAACTAATTTGATTTTTGAAAAGAGGAGATCGAGAGAAATTTTTGGTGATTTTTCGAGAATTTTTGGAGTTCGATGATCGGCGGTCGACGGCGACAGCGATTCTGGCCGGAATCTAAAATTTTCTGGGTTTCGGCTTTGGTGTTCATTGTCTTGTTCTTGGTGTTCTTGAAGAATTTTAGAGGAAGAAGGTTTTTTTTTAAGAGGTAAGAATGATCTAAAAAAAAAAATTTGTTTAAGGACACAGCAGGGAGGGGTCGAGCCAGGTAGGCCAGCGCGCGGCCCGCGCCTGGGCTGACCCCACCTGCTGCTTGCTTGTTTTTTCCTTTGGTTTTGGGTCTTTGTCTTATTTGCTTTGCTTTATTTGTTTTTTATCCACTTATTATTTGCTGATTGTTTCTTTTAGTTTTTTTTTTTTTTTTTGCAGGTTTTATTTTATATTATATTATTATTATTTGTATATTAGTATTATTATTATTATTAATTATTTTACTAACCATATATTTTTTTAGAAAAAAACTATTATTATTTTTAAGAAAACTATTACTATATTATTATATTATATTTTATATTTTTATATTTTATTAATAATTGTATATTTTTAATATTATTAACTATTAATTTATTTTTAAGATTAGATTAATTTAATTGAAGAATAATTATTTTTAAATTAATAAATTGAGATTTTTTCAATGATGAAATTCAAAGAAATTACGAATGGTTAATTTCTGAGAAATTTTTAGGTGAGAGATTTATCTTAAAAATTCTCCAGAATGAATGGAAGGATATTTTAAGAGATTAATTTCAATACCAACAAAAATCAAAAATTTATTTTTTTAAGAGTAATTAATTTTCAACATCTTTTTCACAAAATTGATTTTCCATAATAAATGCTTAATTTAAATTTGAAGAATAAATTAAAATTTTTTCCGATGATGAAATTCAAGAAAGTTGCGAATGGTTGACTTTTAAGAAATTTCTAGGTTAGAAAAATTCTCTTAAAAATTCTCCAGAACGAATGGAAGAATATTTTAAGAGATAATTTTCGATATTAAAAATCAGAATATATTTTTCGAACAAACATTAATAAAATGTGGATTAATTTTGGAAGATTAATTTAAGAGAGATAATTTGAATAATGTAATTAATTTTTCCGACTACTGAGCCTCTTCAATAGAACGAATGGTTTCTTTTGAATACTCTCGAGGTGAGGAAACATTTTTTAGTAATTTTTCCAGAATGAATGAAAGGAAGATCTAAAAAATAATCTCTGATATTTCTAACTTTAACAATTAAAATGAAATAGGATAGACAAGACCATTTAATTAAGACTTTTTAAGTATCACAAGACTAACTAGGTACTATCTCTTAGATAGGCGTCGTGAGGGTGCTAATCCTTCCTCACACGTAACCGTACTCCCGAACCTAGTTCTGATAAGTAGACCAGAACCTATTCTTTTTAAGGTGCCTTAGTCAAGCTCAGGATTACTTTAAATAGGATAGATTCGTATAGGTGACTAATCACACCTAGATTAGATGATTAGTGGCGACTCCATTGATTTGCGTCTAGCATGCTGAATTCGTATTTGACACGTTATGACAGAATTAATCGATCGAAATTTTTTTCGATTCGGTTAATTGGTTGACCAAATAAAGTTCGGTTCGGTTAACGGTTAATGCTTTTGGAATATTTCGGTTATTGGTTAATTCGGTTCGGTTAAGCGAAAATAATCAAATTACACGAATTAACCGAACTATAGTAAATCATGTATGTTTAGTTGTTTAGTATGTTTTGTTGTTTAGTATGTTTGGATTTTATAATGGTTTTATTATGCTTTGTTTTGTGATTTTGGTTGGTTGGATAGATTATTTGGATATAAAATCATGTATTAAAATAGGTTGCAAAATAAATTAGGTAAGTATTTCAGTTAATTTGAAAATCGACCGAATTAACCGAAATAATTTCGATTCGGTTAATTAACCGTTTTAACATTTCGGTTCGGTTAACGGTTAATGAAAAAATAAATTTGGTTAATGGTAATTCGGTTCGGTTATTAACCGAATTAACCGAATGAACACCCCTACTTATAATGAGGTTAAAATAAATTTTATTTTACATATAAATATGATAAATTACATAAAATTGTCATGTTTATATGTAATTTTTTTTACATATAAAATGAAAAATTACATATATACATGACAATTTATATATAAATATCACAAATTACATATAACATGACAATTACATATAAACATGATAAATTACATATAAACATAACAAATATGTCATGTTTGTATGTAATTTTTTAAATAGTGTAATTTTTTTTTACATATGTAATTTCATTTTTACATATAAATATGACACAAATTACATATAAACATGATAAATTACATATGTAATGGAGCCTACGAAAAGCTTACCATAAAGAGCCTTCCTTAGAATTTTTCCAATATTACAAGGAACAAAAGAAAAAAAAAATCGCTCTTTCCAGTGGCTCCACTGAATCAAAATCTTAGAGAGAAATAACACGTGTTCGTAGTTGCTTTTCGATAAACTCATCTATAAAAAATTAATATTTACATAAAAAAAATTACTTACTACATCATAAAAATAATGTAATAAATGTAGTGTGTGCATTATAATAAAATATTAAAGATGAGATTCAATTTTTTTAAAAAAAATAAATAAATTTTAGATGCATATTTTGAGAACGAGCTTGTGAGAAGGTAGAAATTATTAAGTGAATTTTTTTTATAATATTATATGAATGTTTATATATTTTCTAAAAAATTTTAAAATTATTAATTTATATATTTATTGGATGATAACTCTATGAAATATAGTTATTTTACCATATTTTATGAATTCAAATCGGCTTAGTCTTTCAGATTTTTACTTGGAATTAATTATTTTATATTATTTTTATTTATTTATTTCATGTTTAAATTAGTTATTAAATTAATATTTTTGTATTTTTATAGGTCCAAAGTGAGAAGGAGCTTTGCGGTGCGAAAAGACGAAAATTGATACAAAGCAACGTATAGGCAGATTTGACCTCCAAAGTTTGTTGCAAGAAAAACATGATCTTAAATCTTTATTTAAGAAAACTTCCTTCTTGACTTTTGAATCTGACTTCCATAGCTTTCCAACGGTAGTTTACTCATCCAAATTGAACAAGATTTGCCCATCCAAATCAGCTGACAAAGTTCGTGAAGATGATAGAATCTGGAGCAGGCAGAAAGTTGGCGTCGCGGTGCCCAAAACCAATGCTACGACGCCCCATGCGTCAGCTTGAACAAAAAAAAAAGACGAAAAAACACTTACCTGTTGCTTCAACATGAAGTTTCTGACTTCAGGGTCTAAAACTCTATAAATAAGACCTTTTAAGACTCAAATAAAGGGGAATTAAGTTCTAAAAACCTAATTTCTTAAGAGGAGAGTAGCCACCAAAGATTTGCAATGATCTAAAATGATTTTGGAAGTTGAAGATCTGACAACCTTTTGTTTTCTCTTATCTCTTATCTTCTTTATCTTTCTTGTATTATTAATGATGGTGAAACTCCTTTATTTTATATTTTTATTATTTAGCATGCTAATTTATTTTTCTAAGATTGCAATGGAACTCAACATGTAATTTGGATTGTTTTACTCTATTACTTGATTTAATGATATTTGACGTTGTTTATTCAATCTTGTTCTTAATGCTTCTAATTGCTTAGCTACCAATTAGATTGATTTGGTAACCTAAATACAACTAGACATAGGGAGTTTAGTGTTAGACATGGATTGAATAACATATGTTTCATATTCATTTATTATTATTAATTGATATGCATGTTGGGTAGAAATATACTTACGTGTCATGTGTAACCAATTTTAGAGTCTAAGCTTATTGAGTTTCTTTTCAATTCAGTTATCATAGACATATAGTTAATTGGTTAAGAGAGATATTTTTATAAGACCATAGACAGATACTTATAAATAGAACTCTAGGTTAACAACTCAATGTCATTAATCAAGTTAAGAGGATAGGAGAAGTTCAAGCGAAGTGTTAAGAAAAATTATAATCATAGGCTTTTCTCCATTGATTTAATTATTATTATTATTTAGTTTTTAATTTACATTCTTTAATTAATTGTTTGAATAAGATTAATTTATTTTAATTTTAGTACTTAACGAATTTGGTAACAATTCCTCGTAGGCTCGATACTCTACTTTTTACTTTATTACTTGTTAACGATACGTGCACTTGAGTAGTAAATCAGACAACAAGTTTTTGTACAAAAAAATTATTATCTTATGCATTTCTCAAGGTTATTATCTTAATAAACTGGCTCGAGTCGAGGCTATGAGATTTTATTAATTAATCGAGATTATTAATTTATCGAACATTTATTTATCGAGATTTTACTGTACATACTTATTTAAAGTGGTCAGCAATTGTAATTTTTTTTTAACGAAGAAAGAAAGCAAAGAGAAAGAAATGAAATGGAAAAAAAAAATATGTGTATACTTGTTGTATTTGTGTTAATTTTTTGTGTTATAATAGTATTTAAGGTATTACATATTTATATAAAATTTTGACACGTTAATAATTCATTTTTTTTTATAGATTTTAACACGTTCGTGTATTTGTGTCGTGTTTGTGTTATTTTTGCATGTCATGTTTTTTTTATTTTTTCCATGTCGTGTTCGTGTCGAGTTCGAAATTATCAAGTATAATTGGCACTATTCAAATAACTTCCAATTTTATGTCACGTGTAGTATAATAATTGATTCTTTAATTTTTTTTTGAAAAATAATGTCATATAATTTTTTTTGTTTTATATTATTGAATTAAAAAATTATTGTATTGATAAATGATCGATAAAAATTAAAATATTGAATAATAATATGAGATTTGTTGATATAAGTTGAAATTATGTTCAATTATATTATAAATTATGAGTTAGTATATGATAGTTGTTGAATTTATATTTTATTTATATTATTATGTGTCTTTATGAAAAAATTTCATTTCAACTTAAAAACTTATCAAATACAAGCATTTTGATCATTCAATTTAAAAATAATTAAAGATAAATACTCATTTTAATAAAAGATAATTAAAATACTTTTAAAAATTTTAATATTACAATATTTTTAAATTTTATAATAATTTAAAATAATAAAAAAATTTAATCAATTAAAATTTTTTAAAAATAATATTTTCATAAAGTGAGAATTTTTTATTAAAATTTTAATATTAGTCATGAAGACAATAATGATGATATTAAAAATTAATGTCAATTATAATTATATTGTTCAAATAGAATGATTTAATTTTTTTAATTATCATTTTATTATTTTTTTAAAAATATTTAAAAAAGTTTAATTTATTATAATAATATTTATTAATAAAACATTTATATATATATATATATATCGTTCAATTTGAAATCACTCATTTTATTTTTTACTATTATAATATAATTCTATTAAAACAAATTGACTCGGAGCTACCAGGCTACCACTCTAGTTTTATTTATTTCGTTCTCCCTCTTAAGTTAGCAGCCTTTGCAATTGGCTCCTTTTTTAAAATATATATATTTTTTTGGTACATAGTTGATAGTTTTAACTAATTATTAGTCAAGGAATGCTTGATATCAAAAGAACGAAATAAAGATTTAATGTTTGGGTCAATTTTTAATATATCGTTCAATTCGAAGTCACTTATTTTGTTTTTTTACTATTATAATATAATTTTATTAAAAAACTTATTCAAGAGCAAAGTGGAGCTGCCACTCTCTAATCTATCTATACTTATATATTAAAATCATCCCATAGCAAGATCAGTCAGCAATTGTTTTATTTTTTTCAATTTGTTAGAAAAATTACAAAATGGATTCATCAATTAAATATATTTACAATTCATAGTTATTATAACAAATAATATTAATAAAGAAATAATTTTTTTTTTTTTTAGCTTTTGTGATTTGTTTTTTTTTTCTGGATTCAGATATTACCGATTCAGATAATTTTCGGATTCGGATATTAAATTTACTATCCGCAGAGGACTCGAATATGAAACATTAGAAATCTATTATCCGAATCCGCTTTAATTTTAGTTCGGATAGTATCAGATTTTCGAATCCGTTATCTGCTCCATTTACATATTTATAACGACAACTGAATCGATTAAAAATATTTATAATTTATATTCAATGTAATAAATAATTGTTAATAAGGATTTTTTTAAAACTTTTTTGATCCGATTCTCTTTTTTTCGGATTCGGATATTACAGATTTAGGTAATTTTCGGATTCGGACATCAATTTATTATCCATCGTGAATTCAAATATGAACCCTTAGAAATCCGTTATTCGAATTCGAATTAATTTTGATTCGGATATTCGAATCCATTATCCGCTCCGTTACATATTTAGTTCTTATTTAATTTTATATTTTAAAAAAAATAATTTAATAAATTCGAATATTTAGTGGATTCGGATATCTGACGGATATCACTCTTTAAATCGGATAAAGATTTCGATAGTAAGCGGATAATAAACAGATTCGGATTTTGAATAAATTAAGCGGATTCGAATATTTAAAAAATTGCAATATCCGATCTACTGTCATCCCTATTTGTGATTACTTTTTTTGGAAGAATTACAAAATTAACTAATAAACCAAAAATATTAGAAGAATTACAAAATAAATCAATTAACTAAAAATATTTATTGTCTACTATTATTACAATAAATAATTATTAATAAGGAAATAAAAAAATTTATGTGAAAATAAGATTTTGCAAATATTTTTTTATCTTTTGAAAAGGAAAAAAATACTTGCAGGAGTAATTGGTTGGTTTAAACTCTCAAAATTGAAAAAAGTGAAATCTGATTAATAAAAAAATTGACTTAAGTTTTATTTTTTGATGAATTTGTTACTTAATTTTAAAAAAAGTTAAAAGTTAAAATTTTATGTTTTTTTATTTAAAATTAATTTGATAATATATTTTTTTTTGAGGAAGGCATAATTTAAAATATTTAATTTTTATATTAAAAAATATAATTATTTTAATATATAAATATATATATTTAAATATTTAAATATTTAAAAAAATCAAAATCCCTAACCAAGCGCGGACCGGGGGGAACATTCTAATTTTATTTATTTCGTTCTCCCGCTTAAGTTAGCAGCCTTTGCAATTGGCTCATTCTTTTTTAACATATTTTGGTTTTGGTACATAGTTGATAGTTTTAACTAATCATTAGTCAAGGAATGCTTGATATCTGTTAATGTTCAAATTAATCATGATCCTTTGACGATAAAATTTGTAAAATAAAAATGGTCACAAACGTTGGAGTTGGTGTTTTGGTGCGCACTCCAATACTCAAATCAATGATAACTTAGTAAGTTGAAAGAAACAATGTAAATGAAGAGAAAAATGTAGAGAGAACACAAATTACGTTTCTTTACCTTTATAGAAACTCACCTTTATAGAAACTCACCTTATATATAAGCATCTAAATAGTGTCATTACCAAAATATCTTTAAGATTTTTATTGGTATAACAATATCAAAAGAAAGTCGATAAGTTCAATTCAAGATTTAATGTTTGGGTCAATTTTTAATTATTGATATAATAAGTAATTTGCATCAAATCAAGATCAAGGATTTATTCAAATAAAAACTTTTTGATGAAAGTAAATTATACACGTCATTTGAATAAAGATAACATTTAATTTATCAACTTAGACTCCAACATGTCTGTAATTTATCACAATTTATAAAATAGTAAAGGAATATGAATTTAATGTGATATCTTTCCTTTGTTTCAATAATAAAACAAAATAGTCAGAATTGTGAATATGTTCGGTCAAATAAAACACAAAAGAGTGATTCAACTTTTGAATTGAGATTGGAACTTACAAATGTTTGCTAAAATTTTATTAAAGTTTATACAAAATAGAAAATTAAGTGTTGTCTGATAAATTAAAAAATTAAATATTAAAAAAGTAAGTATTGAATTTTTAATACTGAATTTTATAACATTAAATTTGTATTATAAAAATTATTTGGTATGTTATTGAAAATTAAATACTAAGTATAATTATATTGTATTTGATAGCTATAAATTTTGAATTTTAAAAATTATTCATTTCACAATTTTAATCATATTAACATAATATTTTATATTATTTTAAATAAAAATTAAAAAAGATATTTTAAAAGCAAAATCTAATATGATTGAAAGTCTAATAAAAACTCTTTGAAATCTATTCGTTGTACAAATTTTGGAGTTGTCATTTCTTAACTGCGATAAAAACAAAAGCAGAAATAATATTAGTCAATTGAAATAAATAATACCTTTTAATATGAAAATGCATTTTAGCTATTGAAAATTCTCATGTTAGAAGATAAAAGAGATTTTTAAAAAAGCACAAAGAGAAATTGAACACACCGCTAAAAGAGAAAAATGTTGACCACTTTGTCTTATTCCCAATCCTTTAAATATGTTATATGTAGGATGCATGAGTTTTTTTTCCAAAACTGATATTGTTTTAAATCTTTATTTTCATAAGAGTACTTTTAATTTTATTTTTTTAATTAAGGTATTTAAGCCAAGTCAATGACATATGTTATTTTCTATTTTATTTTCTTTCATTTTCAATTTTTAGAACAATTATCACTTTATTTTCATTATCCTATGTGTATCCACCATCCTACATGAATGACTTTTCCTTATTGTTTTTTCTTTTCCTCTCACTTTGATTACCGAGTAAAGGTTTTTATGAGTCGAGCCACGATCCGAATTTTTTTATAACCTTTATCCAAGTCCGAGTAGGATCCGGGTTGATCCATAAGCCCGAAACACTGTTTAAAAAATATTAAAATATTATTTTTATATTAATATTTATATATTAAAATATTTTTTATGTTAATATTTATATTATTTTATATTAAAATTTAAATAAAAATATTTTTATTAATAAATAATAATTCGAATCGGCCCGAATTGACAAAATATATAATCAAACTCGATCCAATACGGACATGTAGTCCAACCCTTGAACAAATATGTAAAATCCCAAGTCCCTGCCTAAATTTCTAATCAAACGATTTTAATTCAGCTTAAAAAACGCAAATGCTTCTGTTTAGCAACCAAAAAAATGTAGAAAAAATTGTAAATAAAATTTAAAAAGAAAAAGCTCCAATATTACCGTTACCTAGAACTATTTTTAAAGTGACCATCGCCTAAACTATAAATTCCTACAGATATATACAAAACCCATAATTCATAATTAATCCATTTCAAACTTTGAAATCGTTTAGTTTTGACAATATACATTTTCTTATTTAAGGTTAGAACACTTCAAAGAAAAACTGAAAAATTCTCAAGTAACTTGTTTTCTTTTTCTTAAATTCTTGAGATGATGAGATGTATTAAAGATTTAATTAAGATACTTACAGACAATTTGGTTCAACATGTGATTAAAAAAAAAGCAATGAAAGGAAAAGCAATATATAAAACCATAGACCAGACTGTTTGTTTAGTTGGATTCTTTTTGTTTTCAATTTCAATTACTTGACTTCAGACTAATTTGGATAGGTTATTTGATAACAATTATTTGCTATCAAATAAAAAAAAGAAAATAAAACTGAATTTTCGCATGGGTAAGTTTTTGCCATGTAAACGGTGACAATATGCTTATATGACTTAAACGCCTTGTTTAAAAAAAAATGAAAGTACCCTCATTTAAGACCTTTACCCACAATTTGCTATCACGTCCCTTCGTACAAGAATATTCGTTATTTTATTTATTTTTAAATATATAATTGTATATTTTAAAAATAAATAAAATAAATAAAGTGCATTTTAATTAAAATTTGTATTAAATATTAACATGTAAAATTTATTTCATGTGCAAATTATATCAAATTATTATAAAATTAATTATTTTTAATATTAATGCAAAGTTAATATATATATAAGAATATAAAAAACTCGATATAAATTTTAACTCTTTTTATTTATATCGAATAAATTATTTACTTTTTAAAATTAATGAAAAATAACAACTTTTAAGATAAAACAATTTCATATATATTTTTTTATTATCAAATTAATCTATTTAATAAAAGTTTTTTAATGAAATTAAATTTTTTGTTATAAATTAGATAAATCTTATTCATGATAAAAAAATTATAATAGCAATTTAAAAATATAGTGAACAATAATTATTATTTTCGTCATTTCAAAAGATTTTTCATTTATATTCGAGTCTTTATATATATTATAGATTATTTTAAGCTAAGGGTATATAAATACAAATATTTGAAATTGTTGCAACTCAATGATGCCAAAAAGTTGGTCAAAGTATTTGGAAGGTCCCTCTATTATATCATATAGTGCAAATTAGTCACTCTACTATAAAACTGGGTAATTTAGTCCTTATTCTTTTAAAATTGAAGCAAAAAGGTAAAATCACTATATGAACTATTAAAAAAGCTGATGTGGCATTTAACCTATATTTAATTGATGATGTGGATATCAAATACTGACATGGCACCAATAAAATATATTATTTTAAGCTGGCGTGGACAAATAAATAATATATTTTCAATATTTGATGTGACATTTTCAACAACTTAGTTACTTATTTTGTCCACGTTATTTTAAAATAATATATTTTATTGGTGTCACGCCAATATTTTGACATTCACGTTGTTAATTAAATATAGGTTAAATGCTACGTCGGCTTTTTTAAATGTTCATTTAGTGATTTTACCTTTTTGCTTCACTTTTAAAAGAATAAGGACTAAATTACTCAGTTTTATAGTAGAAGGACTAATTTGCATTAGATAATATAGTACAGGGACCTCCCAAGTATTTTGACCCCAAAAAGTTACATAATTAAATTAGGTTTATGTTATTATATATTGAATTTTTGAAAAAAGAATTTCGCATGTGATTTTGTCCCAACCTACAAATTAGGCAAATAATTAAAGCAAAAGATGGAAAATGACTGCGCACATAGTTTACTTTGTTTCCTTTTATTTTCTCTCTTTTTTTTTTTTTTCTAATAAAACGATAATTACTTTTGTCACATTTTAACATTGTGGAGTTAACAATAATTTGATCAATTCAATCCAATAAATAAATGGTACTGTTCCTTTCTACCAAGTCATCTAATTAAACTCATTAAAATTCTCAAATCTTAAGCAAGTTAAAGTGGAACGAAAATAAATAATATAAAAGCTGATCTCAGGTTGTCAAAACTTTCAAAGAAACGCAACTTATATCTGTCTTTTAAAAAAAAAATCAATGAAATGATAAGGAGATTAAAAAAATTCTAAGAACAGCCCAAAAGAAGAGAGCAAAAGGATCGAGAACAAGCAAGAATGGAGCAATGTTGAAGATGTATACTTGTAAAAGAGTTGGAAAAAGCAACGAGTAGCCGAAGTTATCAATGGCTGATGCTCTATTTTTCTTGCTTTCTTACGGTTTCCTGAGAAAGAAGATAAGAGAACACCTGAATTATTATTATTATTAAAAAAAGGACAATAATAACAAGGTGGATGTGGAGAGGAGAGTTCAAATTTCAATGGTAGTACAAAATTTTGAACTTGCTGCGGAAGGATTCCTTTTTTTCCCCCTCTGTAGCCTTACAGAGTCACAGACGAAATTTTTGAGTATAAAGGAAAGGACCAAAGGAGTAGTATAGAACAGTGGAGTATACAGTGATTATATATATATATATATATATATATATATATATTAGTATATGCCCTAGAGCTAATCAGATTGGACAAGGGATATACAATTAATAATGCAAACCTATCACCATTCGTTAGTGATATAAGGTTTTTCTTCATATTAGTACAATGATAAAGAGTTATTAAGTACTAATCGTATGAAACCCATGGAATATAACGGCCTTGCAAAGTAATTATAAAGAATTATAATTGTGAGATTTTTATACATCAAAGCCTTGTTCCTTAAACTGTTCCTGGTCATCGTATTGCCAAGATGGGGCATTGGCAATGCTCAAAGATTAATACATGTTAACCCTTCTTACTTATGAAGTAAGTAACCGATCTCATGGGTTGAAGTATGAGAGATACTTGGGATAACATTTAGGTGCTTGTCTGTTGAACAAGTTCACTGAACTTGGCCCGCTGTGAGAACTCCATTTGGTTTTGTTCTCCATTTGGGATTTGGATTTGGGAAATCCAAATAAAGATGTCTTAATAAGACAATATGGATAAGCTTGTCTTAAGCAGATCATGTCTTAAGATAAAGTTGTCCTAATAAGACAATGTGGATAAACTTGTTTTAAGCAGATCATGTCTTAAGATAAAGTTGTCTTAATAAGACAATATGGATAAGCTTGTCTTAAGTAGACCATGTCTTAATTTAGACATGTCTTAAGATAAAATTGTCCTGGCTGAAAATGAAGTTGTCAAAAATGAGAAAAAGTTTCTCATTTTAGAAGAGTTTGATTGCGAATCAAATTTTGACTTCTCGTATTTCACTAAACCAAACATTGCATCGATTATGTCTAAGTCCGAGTCCGGCACTAAGAGTTAGTGTTTGACTAGGACTCTAACACTTGTTAAGTGAAAGAGTTTCACTTGAACAAGGACTCTATTAATCCGAGCTGGTTGAATTCAATTAGGACTCTAAGAGTTTGATTTGGAATCAAATTCTTATCCCTGTGAAACCGAGCTATTAACATTGACATAATCCGGGATAGGTTTGACCTCGGCTTTAAGAGTTAGAGTTTTAGTCGAACTAGGATGCTTGAGGGTGAAAGAGTTTCACCTCAACTAGGCTGTTTGACTAAAATCAAACTCTTATCCTATCCTATGTTGGCCGAACATGGACATATTAGTGTCTAGGTTCATTAAGAGATTATCACTTAGAGCTTAGATAGAGTTTAAACACCTAAGAAAATAAGAGTTCTCTTCCAGTTAGGAGTTTAAAATAAAATAGAACTCTATCCTCTCCCCTAGCATAGTGACCGGCCAAGTGAAGCATTGTAACTAGAATTCTGTTTTTTTTTTCTTTCTTTATGCTAAGTGAAAAACAAAAGAAGAATTGCAGACTTGGGGTTACAGTTTTTGAGATTTTATCAAGGGAAAAATCGTTCTTCCTCTTAGAGAAAAAGACCCAATTCGGCCAAGAGAAATCTTCATATTGCCGAACCATCATCTCCTATTTTTCTTGATGTTTTCTTGATTGCCGATTCTTCCTATCCTCTTGGTGAGTTTCGGGCATTGAAGAAAAGAAAGAAGGAACCTTTTGATTATTGATCATCCGATCAACCTACTAGCACAGAGGAATCACCAAGGCCTTACAAAGGTGCCAATAGCCGTTCGTGTGGATTACCGTTGGAGGCAAGACACCTGTGTTGCTCGTGGCCTCGGAGAAGCCGTTCGGTGACCATCAAGTTGTTGCCATATTACAAGGATCGGCACACTCGGGATTACGAGTTCTCGAGTAGGTATGATTCTGATCATATTTGTAGACACCTAATTTTGTCCGGACCACTAAACAGGTATGTTTTCCTCCCATATTGATGTTTCCGAGTATAAAAAGACTGTTTTCATCCTGCAGGTGGTACTCCGAGACTTAGTTTAAGAGGGCGAACACAAAAAGTCAAACTTAAAAAAAAGTCAACCCCAAAAAAGTCAAACCAGAAAAAGTCAACCCTAGAAAGTCAACTACTGAAAAAGTCAACCCACTTTCAAAATCAAGATTTTAAGTTCAATTGAAAAATGGAGAAAGAATTTTGATAATCCGAGGTCTACATTGAAAGATATGGACTTCGGAAGTTGGGATTTGGAGATTCAGTAGAAAAGAAACCCTAATCCGAGAAATTTGGGTAAAAGTGCTTAAACGATCAAACTGGTCGAAATTGAAGGTTCCAAATGAAAGATAAGCACTGACTACGGGTAATGGAGAAGTCACTTGCAAGAAAATCCGAGAGAAAAGTCAATCCGGGAGAAAACCGAGAATTAGGGTTTTAGTGGATTTCGGTGAAATCAGGAAGAATCACAGAAATGGCCCGACTTGGTAAGACCAAAGCCCCCAATGGATGAGGAATGATTAAAAAGGATGGCCCAAGGCTCAGATTGAAGAAAATCTGAAAATTGGACTTGTTTTGAGCAAAACCGGGTTTCGGAGGTTAAAGGGCAAAATTGGAAAAATTTGGGAAAAATAGCAAATGGACTCCGAAAATTATGGAAAATTTGTCAATCTCATTCTTAAATCATTTGAAGGAGATTGGCGAAAGAAAATCTTGATTCCGAGTTCGGTTGCAAAATGGCCAAATCCCGGGCTTCTTATGTAGTAATTCAAAAAGGAAAATCCCGGAAAAATAGCAAATGGACTCCAAAAATTCTGAAATTTGGCAAATCTCAATTTTAAATTATGTGGAAGAGATTGGCGAAAGAAAGTCTTGATTCCGAGTTCGTTTGCATAATGGCTAAATCCCGAGCCTCCTATGCAGTAATTCAAGCCGATAAATCCCGAAAAAATACCAAATGAGCTCCAACAATTATGAAAACTTCCAGATCACACTTTTTAATTATTTTGAAGAGATTGGTGAAGAAAAATCTTGATTTGGAGCTCGTTTAAAAAATGGTAAAAAGTAGGGGCATAAAAGGACGTTTTGGGAAGAAAAAATCCAAATAAATAGCAAACGGACTCGGATAATTTTGAAAACTTCCAGAACTCAATATTTTATTATTTTGGAAGTATTAAAAAAATAAAAATTGAATTTGGAGCCCGTTTGATATTTATTTTGCATCCGAGGGGCAAAATGGTCGTTTCACCCAAGCAACCGAAAAGGGCTTCTTTGGGCCTTTCAAAAATCAGAGCTGGGCTGGAAAAGAGAAGTGCTGGCCTGCCCAAGCCCAAAGGAAGGAGGAAGCTTAGGATTTTTTCAATCAAGTGATTAAAAATCAAGAGTTAAGTTAGAGATTTTCATTTTTGAGCCTAAGTCCCAATCCCACATCCCTTTGTAATGTCAAGCCAAGGAGGTGCTCACCTTATAAATAAGGAGTCTTGGCCTTTGGTTGAGATCACCCACTACCCCTTGGGAGATAGTCTATACACTTGTATTAGGATTATCAGGGTGGTGAGTCATAGTGTTTTTGTTGAGAGGGTTTGTAGCTTAATCCGTTCAAAAGCTACTCTGAGGGTTTGTAGCTTAATCCGTTCAAAAGCTACTTTGAGGGTTTGTAGCTTAATCCATTCAAAAGCTACTCTGAGGGTTTATAGCTTAATCCGTTCAAAAGCTACTTGTGAGAGGGTTTGTGGCTTAATCCGTTCAAAAGCTACTCTGAGGGTTTATAGCTTAATTCGTTCAAAAGCTACTTGGTGAGTTTTCATTTTAAAATAATGTTTCTTGTTCTTCCTTCATTTCCTTTCTTAAGTATATTTTTCTTACATTTTGTTTTTACAATAAACTCACCATGGCCAAATGGCCTACATTATTTATTTTAAGTTGTTGTTTTTGATTCATTTTACCATGTTGTTTATGCTATTTTCTTTATTTTTGATGTTTTAAATATTATGTTATTTCATGTTCTTAAGTTATATTTAATTTGGTTGCTTTGTTTGTTGCCATTTATGTCTTAGATATCATGTTTTTGCATTTTTAATTTTTTGTTTTTATGTTGTTTAAATTTGAGCATGTTTTAGAGTTAGCATATTAAGTGTTTGTGAAAATGCTTGTGTGATTCTTTGCATGATTCTTGTTTTATATCTTAGTGAGCATGTTTTAGATTTGGTATATTAGGTGTTTTAGAAAATGCTTGTGTGATTTTTGTGTTATGACTTAGTTTTTCATGCTAGCATACCAAGTGTTTGTGAAAATGCCATGCTTGTTGAAGCTTGGGGCCATTTGGCTACTCCATGTGTTTTGCATTGTGTGTTGTATTTTTGTCATGCTAGTTGTTAGGTTTTTGCATTTGCATGATATTTGGTTGGATTTTTGAATTAAGCATGCCTTGTGTTTGTGAAAATGCCATGCATGTCTTAGGTCTAGGTTACATTAAATGCCATGCAAGTTCATGTTAGGTCTAGGCCATATTATTTATGTCATGCATTTTCCTTACATTTAGGTTTAGATCCATGCATTTCATGCATTATGTTTGCTGCATTGTTTCATGCATTTCATGTTCATGCCACTTGAATAATGACTTGAGCCAATTAATGGTTCAAGGCCATGCTCTCTTGAGCACACTTGTGGAAAATTAAGTTTGTCAAATTGATTATTCTACCTTTGTGATTTTTTTTACTTAGCCAATTTTTATCTAACTTTCAAAAAGTCCTAGCTACTGCTTTCAAGTCATTTTATGAGTTTCAAATATTTTTATTTTGATTTTTAAATGATTTTATCAAGGACAAAAAAAAATGTGTTGGCAAAGCAGTTTTTTTCTCCTCCAAAAACTCGTACATCTCTGGTTTTTCTGGGAATTCATCTTTGATCAAAAAATTAAGAAGATTTTTTCTCGTATAGTTTTACATGTCCTGAGTCTCCAGTATTTTTTTTTTAGAATTTTTGGAATTTTTCAAAATAGGATAAAAAATCGTGGATTAAAACTGGACAGTGGAGTCAGAATTGAATTTAAAGAAAAACAAAGCAGTTTTTTTTCTCCTCCAAAAACTCGTACATCTCTGGTTTTTCTGGGAATTCATCTTTGATCAAAAAATTAAGCCGATTTTTTCTCGTATAGTTTTACATGTCCTGAGTCTCCAGTATTTTTTTTAGAATTTTTGGAATTTTTCAAAATAGGATAAAAAATCGTGGATTAGAACTGGACAGTGGAGTCAGAATTGAATTTAAAGAAAAACAAAGCAGTTTTTTTTTTCTCCTCCAAAAACTCGTACATCTCTGGTTTTTCTGGGAATTCATCTTTGATCAAAAAATTAAGCCGATTTTTTCTCGTATAGTTTTACATGTCCTGAGTCTCCAGTATTGTTTTTAGAATTTTTGGAATTTTTCAAAATAGGATAAAAAATCGTGGATTAAAACTGGACAATAGAGTCAAAATTGAATTTAAAGAAAAACCAATTTTCTGTTTTGGTTAATCTACTTAGAGGGGGCTGATTAGGAGGGTTAGCTACTGACTTAGGGTGATTTCTAAGCCTTTTAAACTCTAAAAATGGTTTTTCAAGTCCCGGGCTAAGGGTAGTCAAGTCCGGATTTTTTAAACTTAGGAAATTAGAGCCATTTAAAAATTTTTAGCCCAGTTTTTATTGTTAATTCAAGCTTTTCAAAATTGTTTTCAAACAATCACAAAGTATTTTGGTTTTAGAATATTTAATTTGACATATTTTCCTAAGGTAGCCGGATATCTTTTTAGATATACGGATTTCCTTAATTAAAGGAAAAAATACATTTCATGCATTGCATTTTTATTTTCATGCATATTATATGATAGCATTATTTTATTCCATGTCATTTAAATTATATGCCATATCATTCATGTTTGCCATGTCATTTAGGTTGCATTATATTATTTAGATTTTGCTATGTCATTTTATTTATGTCATGCATATACATATTCATATCTTTTAAAATGTTTTCAAAAGGATAATGATTTTTCAATAAAAAATAAAGATATTCCCGAGTTAAAATAATTCATGAGTTCTCTACCGGGTTTGCTGGAGGGAATATCATCAATTATCATTAATAAAGGAATATCTTTCTTTAAAAAAAAAAGAGAATGATTCGGAAAGTTTTTCAAAACTAATAAAAATTTCTATATTTTGCCACGTTTGTTGGGGAATATAGGAAAATTTTGAATTTATAAATTCCGAATCATTTTCAAATAAAAATTGAATTATTTTTCTTTAAATTGGGAATTAATTTGAAATACTAAATTTAAAACTAACTTTTACCGAGACTTGAGATAACACACGATTAATAAGGTACCGATTTATACGGGCGCTGTGGGGGTGCTAATCCTTCCCCACACGTAACCGACTCCCGCACCTGCTTCTTTGATTTCTCTGGTTTAAAACGCAGACTTGAAATTGGTTTTTAAAATGTTTTAATTCATTTTTAAAATATTTTATAAAACCGGTTTTAATAGGTGGCCGATCACACCTAGCTAAAAAAGATTGGTGGCGACTCCATGTCTTTTTTAAGGTCATTTTCAAAACCTTCATTTTTAGAGGAATTAAGTCGACTTTTCCTCGGGTTTTTTTTAATGTCACGCCTAACGAATAATAAAGTCTTGCGATGAGACTCGTTATTTTTTTTTAGGTTGCGACAGCTTGGCGACTCGACTAGGGACTATGAGAGAGTCAGGCCTAGAAATAGTCGTGTGTTATCAAAGTCTCAGTTTTGGTTGGTTTAATTGGTATTTAATTTTAATTCCCACATTTTTCTAATAAAGAGAATTTTGAAAATAATAAAATGTTTTTAAAAATGTTCATTCTCATGTGCATGCATTTTATTATTGTTCTCTAGTTATTTAGGTTGTATATTATAATTGCTTGTTGGTTAATGCGTTACACTATTCTTGAATGTTTTAATTGCTAGGGCATTTAGAATAAGGTTTGTAGAATAGGTAGTGAAAGGTTTGTTATTCCTCCACACACACTACACGTGCATTTGCATAACATGAATCCTCTACCCGGGTTCCGTCCTTTTAAGTGGAAGTAAAGTAACTAAGCCTTCGTGATTGATCCTCCGTATGGGCTAGTGAAACACTTTCGGAGTATAAAGTACTTAATGCCTTCGTGATGATCCTCCGCATGGGCATAGGAAAATATACTCTAACGAATTGAACCCGCTTTTATCGGGGTGCCTTACTAGCCTTCACCGGCGACAGTGAGGAACAATTCGGGGCCTTAGAACCGATTCACCCTCATATAGTGAACCTAGGCGAAGCCATGCCGAATTTCCGTTAGACATACCAAAAATAGGAACACATGGAGGGACATTTCTAAACTTTTTGTTACCTATTTTACACTCCGAATAAGTGTGGTAGATCGGGCAACGATGTACGTACATCGCCCGTAATAAATGTGATACTCCTCCTCGATGGCATCGTGATGCCTAAATAAGCAGATATTGCTGGGGCAGATGTTCATTAGCTGTTTTAAAAAAAAAAAAAAAAACTTTTTTCAAGCATTTTTGCATGTTGCACATTTCATGCATGTGTGAATAGGGCATATACATTTTTGGTTGTATTATTGATCTCATTCTTTGCAATAAACAGTTGGTAATTTAATTTGATGATTTCATAAAACCGGTAGTGTCACATGAACATTTGCATATTGTACCATAGTAAGATCCACCCTGAAATTCTTTTGAAAATGATGTGATTGGTTTATCAAAAAAAAAAAAAAATGGAGGCAAATCTTGCATAATGAGTTTTTTGAATAACCAAGATTTAGGTCCCACCAATTTCGTGTAATCATTGATTTCTTTGTATATACCTTTGTGTTAATTCATTTATTTTTGCATGTATCATTTTGACATCATGTTATAGTCATAGCATGCATGGTCATTCATTGTAAGATACGTTTATGACATGCATGGTCATTATTTGTATATACTTATGTATCAATTTATTCTTTCTTTATATGCATCATGTTGGCATCAAGTTGCATTCATGCATTCATAGTCAGCATGATCTTTTCTGTATATATCCATATATCAATTTATTCTTTCTTTACATGCATCATGTTGGCATCCAGTTGCATTCATGCATTCATAGTCAGCATGATTTTTCTGTATATATCCATTATCAATTTATTCTTTCTCTATATGCATCATGGTAGCATCAAGTTGCATTCATGCATTCATAGTCAGCATGATTTTTCTGTATCTATTCATATATCAATTTATTCTTTCTTTACATGCATCATGTTAGCATCAGGGTGCATTCATGGCATACATAGTCATCATGATATGCTCATGCATTAATTTGTCATATTGGCATCAGGTTGCGTTCATGACATACACGGCCAGCATGACTTTCTTTGTATATACTCTGTGTCAATCATTTATTCTTCACATGCATCATAATTGACATTGTGTGACATTCATAGTGTATATGATCATTCATTGAGAAATGCATTTGGAACATACATGGTCATTCATTGCATATATCCATGCATTGGTTTTTCTTATTCTTTAAATGCATCATGTTGGCATCGTGTTGCATTTATAACATACATGGTCAACATGTTTCCACTGTATATGACCACACATAACTTTGTTTATCCTTCACATGCATCAAATTGCACTCATGACATTCATAGCTCATTCATCATGAAACACATTAATAGGATGAAATAGAAATTGGCTTAGCTTTGAAGAGTTTTCTGCGTCAGCTAAAAGCTATGACCCCAACAGCAAGTGCGAGTATCATATTGGGGCAATTGGGCATTCGACTAAAAATGCAGAAAACTGAAGGAAAGAATTGAGGGTCTTGTCCACAATGGCATTTGGATTCCAGAGCTTATCGAACATTGGAAATCTGTTTTACCATAGATTGATTTCCTCTTGAAGAATTTTGAGGATAAGATTTGTTATCTTTGAAAGCATGTCAATAGGAGCATTCTGATGCATATTTTTCTATACACTTTGATGATGAAAGCTCTTGTCTCATGATGACATCTACATGAAATAAATAAATTTTGAATTTTAATATTTTGTGTTCATTTTATTTTAGCAATAAATTTGAAATTGTAAAAAAAAAAAAAAAAAAAAAATGAAACTTTGAGAAAATTTGTGGTACGCAATAAATAAGTGGTTTTCACATGAAATAATGAACAATCTTGAGAATATTGATGATCATTGTTAGAAATGACCCAATACCTTCAGCCTTCTCTTTTAGGCTTTCCTAAGCCTAAATCCTTTGAACCGAGACCACTTGAAAGACCTAATGCTTCAAGGAATATGAATGATTTGACTTCATAAAACCATTGTCATCACAGAATAAGCAAAGACTTAGATCTTAGTCTAGGCTATGAACAAAGGAACGAACTTTTTGAAAATTTTCAAATTCCTTGAAAATCAAACAAATGAGGCATTCTTTCAAGAATCCAGATTTTGATAATTTGGTGTGTGTCAGGATTGTGCTAAAACCATTCATGACCTTTCCCAATGACCACAAAACACTAATTGCCCAGACATCACTTCATGATTGACACCTTGGGGCACAATGATTAAACTAGATTATCCCTTGTCCCAGAGAAAACCTGCTTTTGGGTCATGTTTTCCTTGTCTCTTCAAAGAACTCAGATTGGAAACTCAGCCTTTTCAAAACAGACCTAGACTTGCCATGTTCCTCGTTGATACAAATTCGCATGGTTAATCAAATTGGGGCATCATATGTGGAAATGATGGATACATAGTGAAGAAGGATGGGCTAATGCATGAATTATTGGGGGCATGCAAAGAAAAAAAAAACAAAAAAAAAAAAAAATTTTGCGATATCATGCATATGAGAATTCGGATGATTCCAAAGTGCAAAATGAAATTCTGAATATCTATTTCCCCTGGGGATTGCTTTTCAAAGTGAATATTCATGCTTGACATGAGGAATGGCCATCTTTCATATCCCTTCACACAAAAAAGAAATCATCCATAGTCACCCTTTTTGAGCCAAAAGAATTCTTTCTTGTTTGAACCTTGATCAAGGATCACCCTCTACACTAGGGGGCAAATTCAAGGAAAGATTTTTTTAAAGATCATTGAGAAATGTGTCCTAGCTCAAAGACAGATGCAAAGCAAATGGAGCCCCGAATAAAGACGGGCTCACTCCGTTGAAAAAGAAGGGGGGCAAAATGAAAAAAGAAAAAAAAGGAAAAATGTGTGAAAGATATGGCAAATTGAAAGCCAAAAGCAAAGAAGAAAAAAAAGCAAAGTCAAAAGGAAAGAAATGTCCAAGAAGGAACAAATGCTTCAAAGAGAATCCTCCTCAAAAAAATAGATCCTTGATCTGATTACCCTCAAACACATATTTTGGGCCTATTTATCCTTTCTTTCTGAACCCTAAGCCATGGCCTACGTTACGTGCTTTAAAAGTCCATTTTGATCAAGCATGAATATTTAATTTGAAAGGTTTTTCCTCAGATTTTATCCCATTTCATCGAATTATCATTTCACTAAGGAAGAATTTAGAATTCTCAAGTATATGGTAAAAATGAAAAAAAATGGAAAGAATGGGACTCTAGGGCGAAAACCCAAAAACGGGCGGTTTAGAGTAAATTTGGAAATTTTCGATGCCATCTGTGCCGATACCCAAAAAAAAAAAAAAAAGAAGGTCATCTTAAAAAAGGTGGTCATCGAGGAACATCTAGGAATTCCTGAACCCCCCAAATTGTCAGCTCTCATTCGGAGGATTGTCTTCAAAAAACTGAAACTTTTTTCCTCCAAGATCAAACTTTCCGATTTAAACATCCCAGCCAATCTTGACGCTTGTCAAAAAGCCTTGATATGGAAACTAAAAGAATGTTGAATTTGCTTGGTTCTTAATGAATTCATGATTTATAAAACCTGTTCCATTTGTGAGCCTAGAAAGGACATACATTTTTGTTGTGAAGTTTTCCTGGAAAAGCCAGAATCTTGTTATACCAAGCCTTGCCAATCCCAGTTGAAAAAACCCAGATTAATACTTAGAGAATTTTCTAACAGTGATCATTAGTCATCAAAAGATTTGTACATCATACACTGTGGAGTTAAAATTTTTGGCTTAGAAGTTTTCCTTAAATAAGCAAAATTATTTTTCAAAAAGGGAAAATAAAAATATTTTTGAAATACCCATTTTTGATGTTGACATGAGACAAGGATTTTTCTAACCCAAAGATATAGAACTGCCAGGATAGGTCCTGACTTCCAGATATGAGAAGAAGATATCGAACCCAGTTCAGATCTCTGTAGATGAAAGTTTGAAAACTGTTGGGGCAAAGAGAATAGCCAAAATGAATTGAAGATATACTCTGATTTGAAGAGGAAAAATGAATTTGAGAGGCTAAGCCAAAGTCTAGAAAAACAACCGGGGGCATTTGCATCACTCATGAGCACTCATCTCTTTATCAAGCTTTTGCATCTGCACAGTGTCGGCAAGCATTTGCATCATTCATGGGTATTTGCATTGGCATTATTCCATAAGCATCTGCATTTTACCTTTACATTTACATTCTTCATGGAATTCGCATTTGTGTCATCTCAAGCAATTGCATCATTTCTAGAATCATTGCATTTTCATTATTGTGTGGTAATTGTAGTTACACCATTCATAAACCAGTTACATGAACACAATTAATAGGGGCATCTGCATCATGAAACATGGGCATCAATCCAGGCCATTTGCATTTGCACTAAGAAATATTTTACATTTGCACCATGAAGCATGAGCACCTTGTTAAAAGACATGTAAATCTGCATCATTTCTCAAAGCTTCTGGTGGGGATATCCAGAATTTTACAGTTTTTAAAAAGTGAACAAGTCTTCGGTGGTGATAGCTGAAGCCTCTGGTGGAGATATCCAGAGTTTTATAATTTTGAAAAATGAGAAATTTTCTTCTGGTGGGGATATCCAGAATTTTACAATGAGCAAGTCTTCGGTGGTGATATCCAGAATTTTGCAGTTTTAAAAGTGAACAAGTCTTCGGTGGTGATAGCTGAAGCCTTTGGTGGAGATATCCAGGGTTTTATAATTTTGAAAACATGAGAAATTTTATTCTGAAGGAGTTACCTAGAATTTTACAATGAGCAAATCTTTGGTGGTGATAGCCAAAGCTTCTGGTGGGGATATCCAGAATTTTACAGTTTTAAAAGTGAACAAGTCTTCAGTGGTGATAGCTGAAGCCTCTGGTGGAGATATCTAGGGTTTTATAATTTTGAAAAATGAGAAATTTTATTCTGAAGGAGTTACCCAGAATTTTACAATGAGCAAGTCTTTAGTGGTGATAGCCAAAGCTTCTGGTGGGGATATCCAGAATTTTACAGTTTTAAAAGTGAACAAGTCTTCGGTGGTGATAGCTGAAGCCTCTGGTGGAGATATCCAGGGTTTTATAATTTTGAAAAATGAGAAATTTTATTCTGAAGGAGTTACCCAGAATTTTACAATGAGCAAGTCTTTGGTGGTGATAGCCAAAGCTTCTGGTGGTGATATCCAGAATTTTGCAGTTTTAAAAGTGAATAAGTCTTCGGTGGTGATAGCTGAAGCCTCTGGTGGAGATATCCAGGGTTTTATAATTTTGAAACATGAGAAATCTTCTTCTAGATGGGTTATCTAGAATTTTATATCGAGCAAGTCTTTGGTGGTGATAGCCAAAGCTTCTGGTGGGGATATCCAGAATTTTACAGTTTTAAAAATGAAGAAGTCTTCGGTGGTGATAGCTGAAGCCTCTGGTGGAGATATCCAGGGTTTTATAATTTTGAAAAATGAGAAATCTTCTTTTGAAGGAGTTATCCAGAATTTTTTTCAACATGTGCATCTACATCAAGAAGCATTTGCATCAATCTAAGTTAGTTAAATCTGCATCAAGAAAGTTTGCATCAAATCAAGTCATTTACATTTGCATCAAAGACATTTGCACCAATCTAAGTCATTTGCATCTACATCAAGAAGCGTTTGCATCAACAAAAGACATTTGCATTTGCATCATGAAGCATTTGCATCATCTCTTAAAAGCTTTCAGGTATAATCGATTTCGTTTCCTTAAGGCGAGTCGTGCCCCGAAATCATCGTCGAGGTACTTTTTTTATTTATGAACAAGTCTTCGGTGGTGATAGCTGAAGCCTCTGGTGGAGATATCCAGAGTTTTTTTTTAAAATCCTTTGAAAAGGTTAAAAGTCTTTGGTGGTGATAGCTGAAGCCTCTGGTGGAGATATCCAGAGTTTTTTTTTTTAAAGTCCTTCGAAAAGGTAGAAAGTCTTCGGTGGTAATAGCTGAAGCTTCTGGAGATGATACCCAGAATTTTACAGTTTTAAAAATGAGCAAGACTTCGGTGGTGATAGCTGAAGCCTCTGGTGGAGATATCCAGAGTTTTAAAATCCTTTGAAAAGATAGAAAGTCTTCGGTGGTGATAGCTGAAGCTTCTGGAGGTGATACCCAGAATTTTTACATTTTAAAAAAAAAATGAGCAAGACTTTGGTGGTGATAGCCGAAGCTTCTGGATGAGATATCCAGAATTTTAAACACAGCTGAGAACAAGACAGGTTAAGGCCCCGAGACCATCGTCGAGGTCATTTCCTTTCTTGCAAATCGAATTCGTTTCCTTAAGACGAATCGAGCCTTGTTTAGGCAGAGAATTCAATTTAAGGACAAATCTTCAATTTACTGTTTTCAAAAAAAAAAATGAAAAAAGAGAAAAAATGAAAAAAAATAGAAAATAAAAAAAGAAAATAAAAAATGCAAAATGCAAAAATGAATGAAGAAATGAAAAAGAAAACCCCTTTCCTTTCCATGTGATTTCACTGACCGTACAAAATTAGTGTCGTTTTATCTTTGCCTGATTCCTGATTCTCAGCAATAGCCAAAGAGGGGCAGCTGTAGACACCTAATTTTGTCTGGACCACTAAACAGGTATGTTTTCTTCCCATATTGATGTTTCCGAGTATAAAAAGACTGTTTTCATCCTGCAGGTGGTAATCCGAGACTTAGTTTAAGAGGGCGAGCACAAAAAGTCAAACTTGAAAAAAGTCAACCCCGAAAAAGTCAACCCAAAAAAAGTCAACCCCAGAAAGTCAACTACTGAAAAATTCAACCCACTTTCAAAATCAAGATTTTAAGTTCAATTGAAAAATGGAGAAAGAATTTTGATAATCCGAGGTCTACATTGAAAGATATGGAGTTCGGAAGTTGGGATTTGGAGATTCAGTAGAAAAGAAACCCTAATTCGAGAAATTTGGGGAAAAGTGCTTAAACGATCAAACTGGTCGAAATTGAAGGTTCCAAATGAAAGATAAGCACTGACTACGGGTAATGGAGAAGTCACTTGCAAGAAAAACTGAAAGAAAAGTCAATCCGGGAGAAAACCGAGAATTAGGATTTTTAGTGGATTTCGGTGAAATCGGGAAGAATCACAGAAATGGCCCGACTTGGTAAGAACAAAGCCCCCAATGGATGAGGAATGATTAAAAAGGATGGCCCAAGGCTCAGATTGAAGAAAATCTGAAAATCGGACTTGTTTTGAGCAAAACCGGGTTTCGGAGGTTAAAGGGCAAAATTGGAAAAATTTGGGAAAAATAGCAAATGGACTCCGAAAATTATGGAAAATTTGTCAATCTCATTCTTAAATCATTTGAAAGAGATTGGCGAAAGAAAATCTTGATTCTGAGTTCGTTTGCAAAATGGCCAAATCCCGGGCCTCCTATGCAGTAATTCAAGCCGATAAATCCCGAAAAAATACCAAATGAGCTCCAAAAATTATGAAAACTTCCAGATCACACTTTTTAATTATTTTGAAGAGATTGGTGAAGAAAAATCTTGATTTGGAGCTCGTTTAAAAAATGGTAAAAAGTAGGGGCATAAAAGGACATTTTGGGAAGAAAAAATCCAAATAAATAGGAAACGGACTCGGATAATTTTGAAAACTTCCAGAACTCAATATTTTATTATTTTGGAAGTATTAAAAAAATAAAAATTGAATTTGGAGCCCGTTTGATATTTATTATGCATCCGGGGGGCAAAATGGTCGTTTCACCCAAGCAACCGAAAAGGGCTTCTTTGGGCCTTTCAAAAATCAGAGCTGGGCTGGAAAAGAGAAGTGCTGGCCTGCCCAAGCCCAAAGGAAGGAGGAAGCTTAGGATTTTTTCAATCAAGTGATTAAAAATCAAGAGTTAAGTTAGAGATTTTCATTTTTGAGCCTAAGTCCCAATCCCACATCCCTTTGTAATGTCAAGCCAAGGAGGTGCTCACCTTATAAATAAGGGGTCTTGGCCTTTGGTTGAAATCACCCACTACCCCTTGTGAGATAGTCTATACACTTGTATTAGGATTATCCGGGTGGTGAGTCATAGTGTTTTTGTTGAGAGGGTTTGTAGCTTAATCCGTTCTAAAGCTACTCTGAGGGTTTGTAGCTTAATCCGTTCAAAAGCTACTCTGAGGGTTTGTAGCTTAATCCGTTCAAAAGCTACTCTGAGGGTTTATAGCTTAATCCGTTCAAAAGCTACTTGTGAGAGGGTTTGTGGCTTAATCCGTTCAAAAGCTACTCTGAGGGTTTATAGCTTAATCCGTTCAAAAGCTACTTGGTGAGTTTTCATTTTAAAATAATGTTTCTTGTTCTTCCTTCATTTCCTTTCTTAAGTATATTTTTCTTACATTTTGTTTTTACAATAAACTCACCATGGCCAAATGGCCTACATTATTTATTTTAAGTTGTTATTTTTGATTCATTTTACCATATTGTTTATGCTATTTTCTTTATTTTTGATGTTTTAAATATTATGTTATTTCATGTTCTTAAGTTATATTTAATTTGGTTGCTTTGTTTGTTGCCATTTATGTCTTAGATATCATGTTTTTACATTTTTAATTTTCTGTTTTCATGTTGTTTAAATTTGAGCATGTTTTAGAGTTAGCATATTAAGTGTTTGTGAAAATGCTTGTGTGATTCTTTGCATGATTCTTGTTTTATATCTTAGTGAGCATGTTTTAGATTTGATATATTAGGTGTTTGAGAAAATGCTTGTGTGTTTTTTGTGTTATGACTTAGTTTTTCATGCTAGCATACCAAGTGTTTGTGAAAATGCCATGCTTGTTGAAGCTTGGGGCCATTTGGCTACTCCATGTGTTTTGCATTGTGTGTTGTATTTTTGTCATGCTAGTTGTTAGGTTTTTGCATTTGCATGATATTTGGTTGGATTTTTGAATTAAGCATGCCTTGTGTTTGTGAAAATGCCATGCATGTCTTAGGTCTAGGTTACATTAAATGCCATGCAAGTTCATGTTAGGTCTAGGCCATATTATTTATGTCATGCATTTTCCTTACATTTAGGTTTAGATCCATGCATTTCATGCATTATGTTTGCTGCATTGTTTCATGCATTTCATGTTCATGCCACTTGAATAATGACTTGAGCCAATTAATGGTTCAAGGTCATGCTCTCTTGAGCACACTTGTGGAAAATTAAGTTTGTCAAATTGATTATTCTACCTTTGTGATTTTTTTTACTTAGCCAATTTTTATCTAACTTTCAAAAAGTCCTAGCTACTGCTTTCAAGTCATTTTATGAGTTTCAAATATTTTTATTTTGATTTTTAAATGATTTTATCAAGGACAAAAAAAAAAAATGTGTTGGCAAAGCAGTTTATTTCTCCTCCAAAAACTCGTACATCTCTGGTTTTTCTGGGAATTCATCTTTGATCAAAAAATTAAGCCGATTTTTTCTCGTATAGTTTTACATGTCCTGAGTCTCCAGTATTTTTTTTAGAATTTTTGGAATTTTTCAAAATAGGATAAAAAATCGTGGATTAAAACTGGACAGTGGAGTCAGAATTGAATTTAAAGAAAAACAAAGCAGTTTTTTTTCTCCTCCAAAAACTCGTACATCTCTGGTTTTTCTGGGAATTCATCTTTGATCAAAAAATTAAGCCGATTGTTTCTCGTATAGTTTTACATGTCCTGAGTCTCCAGTATTATTTTTAGAATTTTTGGAATTTTTCAAAATAGGATAAAAAATCGTGGATTAAAACTGGACAATGGAGTCAAAATTGAATTTAAAGAAAAACCAATTTTCTGTTTTGGTTAATCTACTTAGAGTGGGCTGATTAGGAGGGTTAGCTACTGACTTAGGGTGATTTCTAAGCCTTTTAAACTCTAAAAATGGTTTTTCAAGTCCCGGGCTAAGGGTAGTCAAGTCCGGATTTTTTAAACTTAGGAAATTAGAGCCATTTAAAAATTTTTAGCCCAGTTTTTATTGTTAATTCAAGCTTTTCAAAATTGTTTTCAAACAATCACAAAGTATTTTGGTTTTAGAATATTTAATTTGACATATTTTCCTAAGGTAGCCGGATATCTTTTTAGATATACGGATTTCCTTAATTAAAGGAAAAAATACATTTCATGCATTGCATTTTTATATTCATGCATTTTATATAATATGTGATTCTTGCCATAATAATGTCTATGTGTCATGACATTTAGGTTGCATTATATTATTTAGATTTTGCTATGTCATTTTATTTATGTCATGCCTATACATATTCATTTCTTTTAAATGTTTTCAAAAAAGATAATGGTTTTCAATAAAAATAAAGATATTCCCGATTTAAAATAATTCATGAGTTCTCTACCGGGTTTGCTGGAGGGAATATCATCAATTATTATTAATAAAGGAATATCTTTCTTTCAAAAAAGAGAATGATTCGGAAAGTTTTCCAAAACTAATAAAAATTTTTATATTTTGCCACGTTTGTTAGGGAATATAGGAAAATTTTGAATTTATAAATTTCGGATCATTGTCAATAAAAAATGAAATTATTTTTCTTTAAATTGGGAATTAATTTGAAATATTAAATTTAAAACCAACTTTTACCGAGATTTGAGATAACACACGATTAATAAGGTACCGATTTATACGGGCGTTGTGGGGGTGCTAATCCTTCCCCACACGTAACCGACTCCCGAACCTGCTTCTTTGATTTCTCTGGTTTAAAACGCAGACTTGAAATTGGTTTTTAAAATGTTTTAATTAATTTTTAAAATATTTTATAAAACCGGTTTTAATAGGTGGCCGATCACACCTAGCTAAAAAAGATTGGTGGCGACTCCATGTTTTTTTTAAGGTCATTTTCAAAACCTTCATTTTTAGAGGAATTAAGTCGACTTTTCCTCGTTTTTTTTTTAATGTCACGCCTAACGAATAATAAAGTCTTGCGATGAGACTCGTCGTTATTTTTTTAGGTTGCGACAGCTTGGCGACTCCACTGGGGACTATTAGAGAGTCAGGCCTAGAAATAGTCGTGTGTTATCAAAGTCTCAGTTTTGGTTGGTTTAATTGGTATTTAATTTTAATTCCCACATTTTTCTAATAAAGAGAATTTTGAAAATAATAAAATGTTTTTAAAAATGTTCATTCTCATGTGCATGCATTTTATTATTGTTCTCTAGTTATTTAGGTTGTATATTATAATTGCTTGTTGGTTAATGCGTTACACTATTCTTGAATGTTTTAATTGCTAGGGCATTTAGAATAAGGTTTGTAGAATAGGTAGTGAAAGGTTTGTTATTCCTCCACACACACTACACGTGCATTTGCATAACATGAATCCTCTACCCGGGTTCCGTCCTTTTAAGTGGAAGTAAAGTAACTAAGCCTTCGTGATTGATCCTCCGTATGGGCTAGTGGAACACTTTCGGAGTATAAAGTACCTAATGCCTTCGTGATGATCCTCCGCATGGGCATAGGAAAATATACTCTAACGAATTGAACCCGCTTTTATCGGGGTGCCTTACTAGCCTTCACCGGCGACAGTGAGGAACAATTCGGGGCCTTAGAACCGATTCACCCTCATATAGTGAACCTAGGCGAAGCCATGCCGGATTTCCGTTAGATATACCGAAAATAGGAACACATAGAGGGACGGTTCTAAACCTTTTGTTACCTATTTTACACTCTGAATAAGTGTGGTAGATCGGGCAACGATGTACGTACATCGCCCGTAATAAATGTGATACTCCGCCTCGAAGGCATCGTGATGCCTAAATAAGCAGATATTGTTGGGGCAGATGTTCATTAGCTGTTTTTAAAAAAAAAAAAAAATCTTTTTTCAAGCATTTTGCATGTTGCACATTTCATGCATGTGTGAATAGAGCATGTACATTTTTGGTTGTGTTATTGATCTCATTCTTTGCAATAAACAGTTGGTAATTTCATTTGATGATTTCATAAAACCGGTAGTGTCACATGAACATTTGCATATGGTACCATAGTGGGATCCACCCTGAAATTCTTTTGAAAATAATGTAATTGGTTTTTCATAAATAAAAAAAAACACAAAAAAAAGCATGTAAAAAAAATCATAAATTTGGAGGCAATCTTGCATAATGAGATTTTTGTATAATCAAGATTTAGGTCCCACCAATTTCATGTAATCATTGATTTCTTTGTATATACCTTTGTGTTAATTCATTTATTTTTGCATGTATCATTTTGACATCATGTTATAGTCATAGCATACATGGTCATTCATTGTTAGGACACGTTTATGACATGCATAGTCATTATCTGTATATACCTGGCATTAGATTGCATCCATAGCATACATAGTCATCATAATTTCTCTATATATGTTCATGCATTAATCATCAATTTATTCATGCACATAGGAATAGAGCGTGTACATTCATAATCTTAATCTCATGACATTTTCATTTGCATGAAAGGGGTTCGAGATATGAGGAATGAATCGGAGGAACGATTGGGTGCTTTGGAACGCAATCAAGATGAATATGGACATGAAATCCGAGAGGTGAAGGAACAACTTGCCAAATTGCTGAAAATGGTTGAGGATATGGGTAACAGTAAAGGTGAACTTTCTCAGGGCTTCGCATCATCTTCGGATCAACCAAAACCATTAGGTCCAGAACATACAATCCTTGCTGGATCCTGCACTTGTCAATGCCACAAAGGTTGTAATCCTGATGAAATTGTGGACAAAATCATGAAAATAATTAAACCTGAAAGCCTGATACCAAAGACAGAAACCTCGAATCCAGTACCATACATGCAAACTGTTCTAGGTCCAAACCAGTATCCCCACCCTACTATGGTCCAATCGTCCATTGGGACGACCACTACGGGATTCCTGAATCCCACTCCATCGTTACCAACTACCAGTTCATACTATTTCCCTCATCAATCACCTTATCCAGTACCTGGGATAGGAACCTCGAGCTATGTACAACCTCCAAAGGCCCCGTGTCCAAATCCATACCCTTACCATGCTGTTCCGCCACATCCCCATGTAAACACTCCGGTTCGAACCTTAGTGCTACCACCAAGTGCCCCAACTCCTAGGCCATGTGTGACTAAGAAACGATCCCAGAATAAGACCCAAATGCATTTTGATCCCATTCCAATCAGCTACCAAGAGCTCCTCCCTATACTGATCCAAAATCACATGGTTGCCTGTGTCCCATTGAAACCCCTGTTACCACCATATCCAATGTGGTATAATCCAAATGAAAGATGTGATTATCACTGTGGAATTGTTGGCCATAGCATCGAAGATTGTATAGCAGTCAAAAGGAAAGTGCAAGCTCTCATAGATGGCAAGTGGTTGGATCCAACGACACTGATTGATAAAGGACTGGGAAAACGCCATTAGGATTGGGAGATTTACAGCATTGAGGTGGAAAGACTTCGGTCTTATATGATGTAATAGGATTTCACTTTTTCAGTAGCCGGCTCTTATAGCCTTAGGATGCTAGGAAGAATAAAGTGCTTGTAAAGACAGTTTTAACTACTGCTCAAATTTTGTAAAACATGGTTTATACCATTGTGAACATTGATATGGGAATGAATTGAGTATGCTTCAAATTTATAAGATGTTGATGATTAAGTTCCTCCGATTCTTATTTCCTCCGTGATATCTTCCCCTTTGCATTTTGCATCCCATCAATTATTTGTCAGGTTGCATTCATAACAAACATAGTCAGCATAATTTCTTTGTATATGTTCATGCATTAATTTTCTTATTACATACATCATGTTAGCATTAGGTCGCATTCATGACACACATGGTTAGCATGATTTTCTTTGTATATACTCTATATCAATCATTCATTGTTTGCATGTATCATAATTGACACCGTGTTGCATTCATAGGATATATGATCATTCATTGGGAAACATGCTAAAATGCACATGATCAGTCATTGCATATATCCATGTGTTGATTTGTTTATTCTTTGTTTGCAACATGTTGGCATTGTGTTTGCATTTATCACATATATGGTCAGCATGTTTCCATTGTACATATCCATACATCATATTGTTTAGGCTTCACATGCATCAAATTGCATTCATGGCTCATTCATCATGACATACATTTGGGGGAAATAAAATAGAAGTTGGCTTGGCTTTAGGAGTCTTTGAAAGAATTTCCATTTCAAATCAGAAGAAGTACTGAGTACACTTTTAATACAGGCTGGTGCTATGGAGGATGAACAAGTTGCCCGAATGGAAAAAATGGAAAGGGAACAGAGAGAATTGCGAGAACAGCTAGCAAAATCTCAAGCAGAATCTAAGGATCAGATGACTAAACTGATGGAGCTAATGTCTGCTGTAATCAAGGGAAAAGGATACACCGAAAACTTTGTCGCCGGAGAAGGGTTAGAGGTACAAAAGGGCCAAGATGAGGTCGCAATAACTGATGCCCAGAACACTGTTAACCCCGTCAATGTCCTAAACTCAGATGATCCAGCTGAACAGGCAAAGTTGAAAAGGGTTGCAGTAAATGAGGTTGAGTTGGCAGATTCTCAAGGGAAATATCAGTTGTTAGATGAAAGGCTCCGGGCAATAGAAAGAACAGATGTATTCGGGAGTGTGGAGGCGAAAGAACGATGCTTGGTCCTCGATTTAGTCATTCCTCCTAAGTTCAAGATCCCTGACTTTGTGAAATATGACGGGACGACCGATCCATCAGCCCACATCACTATGTTCTGCCGAAAGATGACAAGTCAGATAGATAATGATAAGCTTTTAATTCACTGTTTTCAGGATAGCCTCAGCGGGTCCGCAATTAGGTGGTATAGTCAGTTGAGCAAGGATCAGATTCGCTCTTGGAATGATTTGGCTGGGGCTTTTCTAAACCAGTACAAGCATATGACCGACAGGACACTTGATCGTCTCACTTTGCAAAATATGGAGAAAAAAGCTACTGAGAGCTTCAAAGAATATGCACAACGGTGGATGAGCCTGGCTGCCCTAGTACAACCGCCCTTGACACAAAAGGAAATCACTATCCTTTTTGTGAATACACTGCAGGCCCCGTACTATGACAGACTCGTCGGCAATGCTTCGAAGAATTTTGCGGACATCATAATTTCAGGGGAGATGATTGAGAATGCTATCAAGAATGGGAAACTTGAAAGAGAAGGAACATCCAATACCGAGAGAAATAAGGCACCAAGAAAGAAAGAGGAAGATGTCCAAACTATGGAAGATTTCATCCCATATTCCCAATTTCCCTCATACCAATCATGTTACCCTACTAAGGTATCTCCAAGCCTTTATCCTTACCTACCTACCCAAACACCTAATCCTATACCAGCCCTTGCAACAAGGCCTACTTCTAGAAAACGACCGCGAGAAAATCAAGAAAGAATTCCAATCCCCATCCCTGACTTACTGCCATTACTAATAAAGAATCAGTACCTTACCCCGGTACCTTTGAAAATAGCTCCGAATCCATCAGCAAGGAGTTATGACCCTGACAGCAAGTGTGATTATCACCTAGGGGTAGTTGGGCATTCAACTGAAAAATGCAGACAACTGAAGGAAAGGATTGAAAGTCTTATCCGTGATGGTATTTTGACACCGGAGCTTATCGATCAATGGAAGGCCACTTAGCCCTAAATCAATTTCTTTCAGGGTTTTAGGGGGAGAATTACTACCTTTGAAGGATGTCAATAGGAGCATTTTTGACGCATGTAGTTTTATACACTGTGATGATGAAAGCACTTGTCTCATGTTAACATCTACATGAATTAAATGAATTTTAAATGCTTTGTGTTTGTTGTGTTTTAAATAAACGTGAATTTACAAAAACAAGCATTAAGGAAGTTTTAATAATGGATAGTCTCAAGAATATTGATGATCATTGTTAGAAATGAGCCAATACCTTCAGCCTTCTCTTTTAGGCTTTCCTAAGCCTAAATCCTTTGAACCGAGACCACTTGAAAGACCTAATGCTTCAAGGAATATGAATGATTTGACTTCATAAAACCATTGTCATCACAGAATAAGCAAAGACTTAGATCTTAGTCTAGGCTATGAACAAAGGAACGAACTTTTTGAAAATTTTCAAATTCCTTGAAAATCAAACAAATAAGACATTCTTTCAAGAATCCAGATTTTGATAATTTGGTGTGTGTCAGGATTGTGCTAAAACCATTCATGACCTTTCCCAATGACCACAAAACACTAATTGCCCAGACATCACTTCATGATTGACACATTGGGGCACAATGATTAAACTAGATTATCCCTTGTCCCAGAGAAAACCCGTTTTTGGGTCATATTTTCCTTATCTCTTAAAAAAAAACTAAGATTGGAAACTCAGCATTTTCAAAACAGACCTAGACTTGCCATGTTCCTCGTTGATACAAATTCGCATGGATAATCAAATTGGGGCATCATATATGGAAATGATGGATACATAGTGAAGAAGGATGGGCTAATGCATGAATCATTGGGGGCATGCGACGAAAAAAACAAAAAAAAAGAAAAAAAAGAAAAAGAAAAATCATGATATCATGCATATGAGAATTCAGATGATTCCAAAGTGCAAAATGAAATTCTGAATATCTATTTCCCCTGAGGATTGCTTTTCAATGAGAATATTTGGGCTTGATATGATGAATGGCCATCTTTCATATCCATTTCACAAGAAAAAAATTATTATCCATAGTCACCCCTTTTGAGCCAAAAGAATTCTTAATTCTTTGAACCCTGATCAAGGATTACCCTCTACACTGGGGGGCAAATGCGAGGAAAGATCTTTTCAAAGATCATTGAGAAATGAGTGACAGCTCAGGGACAGACACAAAGCAAATGGAGCCCCGAATAAATACGGGCGCGCTCTGTCAAAGAAAAAAAGAAGAGGAAAAGATGACGAAATGAAAGCCAAGAAAAACAAACAAAAAACACAATAAAAAAATGTGTGTGAAAGACATGGCAAATTGAAAGCCAAAAGCAAGGAAGAAAAAGAGCAAAATCAAAAAGAAAGAAATGTCCAAGAAGAGACACATGCTTCAAAGAAAATCCTCTTCAAGAAAGGATCCTTGATCTGATTACCCTCAAACACATATTTTGGGCCTATTTATCCTTTCTTTCTGAACCCTGAGCCATGGCCTACATTACGTGCTTTAAAAGTCCATTTTGATCAAGCATGAATGTTTAATTTGAAGGGTTTTCCTCAGATTTTATCCCATCTCATCAAATTCTCATTTCACTAAGGAAGAATTTAGAATTCTCAAGTGCATGGTAAAAAAAAAAAAAAAAAAGAGAAAAATTGAAAAGAATAGGACTCTAGGGCGAAAACCCAAAAAAACAGGCGGTCTAGAGTAGAATGGGAATTTTCGATGCCATCGATGATAGTGCCGATACCCCAAAAGAAAAGATCTTATTAAAGGAGTGGTCATCGAGGAACATCTAGGAATTCCTGAACCCCCCAAATTGTCAGCTCTCATTCGGAGGATTGTCTTCAAAAACTGAAACTTTGTTCCCAAGATTAAACTTTCCGGTTTAAACATCCCAGCCAATCTTGATGCTTGACAAAATGCCTTGATATGGAAACTAAAAGAATGTTGAATTTGTTTGGTTCTCAATGAATTCATGATTTACAAAACCTGTTCCATTTGTGAGCCTAGAAGGGATATACATTTTTGTCATGAAGTTTTCCTGGAAAAGCCAGAATCTTGTTATACCAAGCCTTGCCAATCCCAGTTGAAAAAACCCAGATTGATACTTAGAGAAATTTCTAACAATGATCATCAGTCTTCAAAAGATTTGTACATCACACATTGTGGGGTTAATATTTTTTGTTCAGAAGTTTTCAAAATGCGAAAACAAATAAAGAGATTTTTTTGAAATACCCATTTTGATGTTGGCATGAGACAAGGATTTTTCTAACTCAAAGGTGTAGAACTGCCAGGATAGGTCTTGACTTCCAGATATGAGAAGAAGAAATAGAACCCGGTTCAGATCTCTGTTGATGAAAGTTTGAAAATTGTTGGGGCAAAGAGAATAGCCAAAATGAATTGAAGATATACTCTGATTTGAAGAGGAAAAATGAATTTGAAAGGCTAAGCCAAAGTCTAGAAAAACAGCCGGGGGCACTTGCATCACTCATGAGCACTCATCTCTTTATCGAGCTTTTGCATCTACACAGTGTCGGCAAGCATTTGCATCATTCATGGGTATTTGCATTGGCATTATTCCATAAGCATCTGTATTTTAACTTTACATTTACATTCTTCATGGAATTCGTATTTGTGTCATCTCAAACAATTACATCATTTCTAGAATCATTGCATTTTCATTAATGTGTGGTAATTGTAGTTACACCATTCATAAACCAGTTACATGAACACAATTAGTAGGGGCATCTGCATCATGAAACATGGGCATCAATCCAAGTCATTTACATTTGCATTAAAGACGTTTGCACCAGTTTAAGTCATTTCGTATCTTATTCAACATATGCATTTGCATCAAAAAGCATTCGCATCTTCTCAAAATCTTTAGGTTAATTTTCAACAATTCTTCAAAGACAATTTTTAAGACCTCCGGGCATAACTTTTTCAGAGGTAAGGCCTCCGGGCGCCAATTTTTAAGACCTCCGGGCATAATTTTCAATTTTTAAGACCTCCGGGCATAATTTTTCAATTCACAGGTAAGACCTCCGGGCAACATCTTTAAGACCTCCGGGCATAACTTTTTCAGGGGTAAGACCTCCGGGCGCCAATTTTTAAGACCTCCGGGCATAATTTTCAATTTTTAAGACCTCCGGCATAATTTTTCGAATCACAGGTAAGACCTCCGGGCAACATCTTTAAGACCTCCGGGCATAATTTTTCAATTCACAGGTAAGACCTCCGGGCAACATCTTTAAGACCTCCGGGCATAACTTTTTTCAGGGGTAAGGCCTCCGGGCACTATTCTTAAGACCTCCGGGCATCATTTTTAAAGTCGCATACAGCGTATTTTTTCCAAATTATGGGTAAGGCCTCCGGGCATCATTTTTAAAGTCGCATACAGCGCATTTCTTCCAAATTATGGGTAAGGCCTCCGGGCACCATTCTTAAGACCTCTGAGCATCATTTTTAAAGTCGCATACAGAGCATTTCTTCCAAATTATGGGTAAGGCCTCCGGGCACCATTCTTAAGACCTCCGGGCATCATTTTTAAAGTCGCATACAACGCATTTTTTTCAAATCACGGGTAAGGCCTCCGGGCACCATTCTTAAGACTTCCGGGCATCATTTTTAAAGTCGCATACAGCGCATTTCTTCCAAATTATGGGTAAGGCCTCCGGGCACCATTCTTAAGACTCCGGGCATCATTTTTAAAGTCGCATACAGCGTATTTCTTCCAAATCACGGGTAAGGCCTCCGAGCACCATTCTTAAGACCTCCGGGCATCATTTTTAAAGTCGCATACAGCGAATTTCTTCCAAATTATGGGTAAGGCCTCCGGGCACCATTCTTAAGACCTCCGGGCATCATTTTTAAAGTCGCATACAGCGCATTTCTTCCGAATCACGGGTAAGGCCTCCGGGCACCATTCTTAAGACCTCCGGGCATTATTTTTAAAGTCGCATACAGCGAATTTCTTCCAAATTATGGGTAAGGCCTTCGGGCACCATTCTTAAGACCTCCGGGCATCATTTTTAAAGTCGCATACAGCGCATTTCTTCCAAATTATGGGTAAGGCCTCCGGGCACCATTCTTAAGATCTCCGGGCATCATTTTTAAAGTCGCATACAGCGCATTTCTTCCAAATCACGGGTAAGGCCTCCGGGCACCATTCTTAAGACCTCCGGGCATCATTTTTAAAGTCGCATACAACGCATTTTTTTCAAATCACCGGTAGGACCTCCGGGCAACATCTTTAAGACCTCCGGGCATAACTTTTTTTTCAGGGGTAAGGCCTATGGGCACCATTTTTAAGACCTCCGGGCATAATTTTTCAAATCACAGGTAAGTCCTCCGGGCAACATCTTTAAGACCTCCGGGCATAACTTTTTTTTCAGGGGTAAGGCCTATGGGCACCATTTTTAAGACCTCCGGGCATAATTTTTCAAATCACAGGTAAGACCTCCGGGCAACATCTTTAAGACCTCCGGGCATAACTTTTTTTTCAGGGGTAAGGCCTATGGGCACCATTTTTAAGACCTACGGTCATTTTTTTTCAAATCACAGGTAAGACCTCCGGGCAACATCTTTAAGACCTCCGGGCATAACTCTTTTTTCAGGGGTAAGGCCTATGGGCACCATTTTTAAGACCTCCGGGCATAATTTTTCAAATCACAGGTAAGACCTCCAGGCAACATCTTTAAGACCTCCGGGCATAACGTTTTTCAGGGGTAAGGCCGCCGGGCACCAATTGGTAAGACCTCCGGGCACCAGTTTTTTAAGACCTCCGGGCACCAATTTTAAAGACCTTCGGGCATAAATTTTTCTTTTGAAAATCGAATTCGTTTTCTTAAGACGAATCGAGCCTTGTTTAGGCAGGGAATTCAATTTAAGGACAAAATCTTCAATTTATTGTTTAAAAAAATAATAAAAAAAAAATGAAAAAAGAGAAAATAGAAAAAAGGAAAAAAGAAAAAAAGAAAAAAAAAGAAGAAAAAAGAAGAAAAAAATGAAAAATAGAAAATGAAAAAATGAAAATGAAAAAGTAACCCCTTTCCCTTTCCTTCACATGTGATGTTACTGACCGTACAAAATTTGTATCGGTTTATCTTTGCCTGATTCCTGATTCTCAGCAATAGCCAAAGAGGGGCAGCTCTAGACACCTAATTTTGTCCGGACCACTAAACAGGTATGTTTTCCTCCCATATTGATGTTTTCGAGTATAAAAAGACTGTTTTCATCCTGCAGGTGGTACTCCGAGACTTAGTTTAAGAGGGCGAACAAAAAAGTCAAACTTAAAAAAAAGTCAACCCCGAAAAAGTCAAACCCGAAAAAGTCAACCCTAGAAAGTCAACTACTGAAAAAGTCAACCGACTTTCAAAATCAAGATTTTAAGTCCAATTGAAAAATGGAGAAAGAATTTTGATAATCCGAGGTCTACATTGAAAGGTATGGACTTCGGAAGTTGGGATTTGGAGATTCAGTAGAAAAGAAACCCTAATCCGAAAAATTTGGGGAAAAGTGCTTAAACGATCAAACTGGTCAAAATTGAAGGTTCCAAATGAAAGATAAGCACTGACTACGGGTAATGGAGAAGTCACTTGCAAGAAAAACCGAGAGAAAAGTCAATCCGGGAGAAAACCGAGAATTAGGGTTTTAGTGGATTTCGGTGAAATCAAGAAGAATCACAGAAATGGCCCGACTTGGTAAGAACAAAGCCCCCAATGGATGAGGAATGATTAAAAAGGATGGCCCAAGGCTCAGATTGAAGAAAATCTGAAAATTGGACTTGTTTTGAGCAAAACCGGGTTTCGGAGGTTAAAGGGCAAAATTGGAAAAATTTGGGAAAAATAGCAAATGGACTCCGAAAATTATGGAAAATTTGTCAATCTCATTCTTAAATCATTTGAAGAAGATTGGCGAAAGAAAATCTTGATTCCGAGTTCGGTTGCAAAATGGCCAAATCCCGGGCTTCTTATGTAGTAATTCAAAAAGGAAAATCCTGGAAAAATAGCAAATGGACTCCAAAAATTCTGAAATTTGGCAAATCTCAATTTTAAATTATGTGGAAGAGATTGGCGAAAGAAAGTCTTGATTCCGAGTTCGTTTGCATAATGGCTAAATCCCGAGCCTCCTATGTAGTAATTCAAGCCGATAAATCCCGAAAAAATACCAAATGAGCTCCAAAAATTATGAAAACTTCCAGATCACACTTTTTAATTATTTTGAAGAGATTGGTGAAGAAAAATCTTGATTTGGAGTTCGTTTAAAAAATGGTAAAAAGTAGGGGCATAAAAGGACGTTTTGGGAAGAAAAAATCCAAATAAATAGCAAACGGACTCGGATAATTTTGAAAACTTCCAGAACTCAATATTTTATTATTTTGGAAGTATTAAAAAAAGAAAAATTGAATTTGGAGCCCGTTTGATATTTATTTTGCATCCGGGGGGCAAAATGGTCGTTTCACCCAAGCAACCGAAAAGGGCTTCTTTGGGCTTTTCAAAAATCAGAGCTGGGCTGGAAAAGAGAAGTGCTGGCCTGCCCAAGCCCAAAGGAAGGAGGAAGCTTAGGATTTTTTCAATCAAGTGATTAAAAATCAAGAGTTAAGTTAGAGATTTTCATTTTTGAGCCTAAGTCCCAATCCCACATCCCTTTGTAATGTCAAGCCAAGGAGGTGCTCACCTTATAAATAAGGAGTCTTGGCCTTTGGTTGAGATCACCCACTACCCCTTGGGAGATAGTCTATACACTTGTATTAGGATTATCCGGGTGGTGAGTCATAGTGTTTTTGTTGAGAGGGTTTGTAGCTTAATCCGTTCAAAAGCTACTTTGAGGGTTTGTAGCTTAATCCGTTCTAAAGCTACTTTGAGGGTTTGTAGCTTAATCCGTTCAAAAGCTACTCTGAGGGTTTATAGCTTAATCCGTTCAAAAGCTACTTGTGAGAGGGTTTGTGGCTTAATCCGTTCAAAAGCTACTCTGAGGGTTTATAGCTTAATCCGTTCAAAAGCTACTTGGTGAGTTTTCATTTTAAAATAATGTTTCTTGTTCTTCCTTCATTTCCTTTGTTAAGTATATTTTTCTTACATTTTGTTTTTACAATAAACTCACCATGGCCAAATGGCCTACATTATTTATTTTAAGTTGTTGTTTTTGATTCATTTTACCATGTTGTTTATGCTATTTTCTTTATTTTTGATGTTTTAAATATTATGTTATTTCATGTTCTTAAGTTATATTTAATTTGGTTGCTTTGTTTGTTGCCATTTATGTCTTAGATATCATGTTTTTGCTTTTTTAATTTTCTGTTTTTATGTTGTTTAAATTTGAGCATGTTTTAGAGTTAGCATATTAAGTGTTTGTGAAAATGCTTGTGTGATTCTTTGCATGATTCTTGTTTTATATCTTAGTGAGCATGTTTTAGATTTGGTATATTAGGTGTTTGTGAAAATGCTTGTGTGATTTTTGTGTTATGACTTAGTTTTTCATGCTAGCATACCAAGTGTTTGTGAAAATGCCATGCTTGTTGAAGCTTGGAGCCATTTGGCTACTCCATGTGTTTTGCATTGTGTGTTGTATTTTTGTCATGCTAGTTGTTAGGTTTTTGCATTTGCATGATATTTGGTTGGATTTTTGAATTAAGCATGCCTTGTGTTTGTGAAAATGCCATGCATGTCTTAGGTCTAGGTTACATTAAATGTCATGCAAGTTCATGTTAGGTCTAGGCCATATTATTTGTGTCATGCATTTTCCTTACATTTAGGTTTAGATCCATGCATTTCATGCATTATGTTTGCTGCATTGTTTCATGCATTTCATGTTCATGCCACTTGAATAATGACTTGAGCCAATTGATGGTTCAAAGTCATGCTCTCTTGAGCACACTTGTGGAAAATTAAGTTTGTCAAATTGATTATTCTACCTTTGTGATTTTTTTACTTAGCCAATTTTTATCTAACTTTCAAAAAGTCCTAGCTAATGTCTTCAAGTCATTCTATGGGTTTCAAATATTTTTATTTTGGTTTTTAAATGATTTTATCAAAGACAAAAAAAAAATGTGTTGGCAAAGCAGTTTTTTTTCCCACCCAAAACTCGTACATCTCCGATTTTTCTGGGAATTCATCTTTGATCAAAAAATTAAGTCGATTTTTTCCCGTGTATTTTTACATGTCCTGAGTCTCCAATAATATTTTCAGAATTTTTGGAATTTTTAAAAATAGGATAAAAAATCGTGGATTAAAACTGGACAGTGGAGTCAGAATTGAATTTAAAGAAAAACAAAGCAGTTTTTTTTCCACCCAAAACTCGTACATCTCCGATTTTTCTGGGAATTCATCTTTGATCAGAAAATTAAGTCGATTTTTTCCCGTGTATTTTTACATGTCCTGAGTCTCCAATAACTTTTTCAGAATTTTTGGAATTTTTAAAAATAGGATAAAAAATCGTGGATTAAAACTGGACAGTGGAGTCAGAATTGAATTTAAAGAAAAACAAAGCAGTTTTTTTCTCCTCCAAAAACTCGTACATCTCTGGTTTTTCTGGGAATTCATCTTTGATCAAAAACTTAAGCCGATTTTTTCTCGTGTAGTTTTACATGTCCTGAGTTTCCAGTATTTTTTTTAGAATTTTTGGAATTTTTAAAAATAGGATAAAAAATCGTGGATTAAAACTGGACAGTGGAGTCATAATTGAATTTAAAGAAAAACCAATTTCCTGATTTGGTTAATTTACTTAGAGTGGGCTGATTAGGAGGGTTAGCTACTGACTTAGGGTGGTTTCTAAGCCTTTTCAAACTCTAAAAATGGTTTTTCAAGTCTCGGGTTAAGGGTAGTAAAATCTGGATTTTTAAACTTAGGAAATTAGAGTCATTTTAAAAATTTTAGCCCAGTTTTTATTTTTAATTCAAGCTTTTCAAAATTGTTTTCAAACAATCACAAAGTATTTTGGTTTTAGAATATTTAATTTGACATATTTTCCTAAGGTAGCCGGATATCTTTTTAGATATACGGATTTCCTTAATTAAAGGAAAAAATACATTTCATGCATTGCATTTTTATATTCATGCATTTTATATAATATGTGATTCTTGCCATAATAATGTCTATGTGTCATGACATTTAGGTTGCATTATATTATTTAGATTTTGCTATGTCATTTTATTTATGTCATGCCTATACATATTCATTTCTTTTAAATGTTTTCGAAAAAGATAATGGTTTTCAATAAAAATAAAGATATTCCCGATTTAAAATAATTCATGAGTTCTCTACCGGGTTTGCTGGAGGGAATATCATCAATTATTATTAATAAAGGAATATCTTTCTTTCAAAAAAGAGAATGATTCGGAAAGTTTTCCAAAACTAATAAAAATTTCTATATTTTGCCACGTTTGTTGGGGAATATAGGAAAATTTTGAATTTATAAATTTCGGATCATTGTCAATAAAAAATGAAATTATTTTTCTTTAAATTGGGAATTAATTTGAAATATTAAATTTAAAACCAACTTTTACCGAGATTTGAGATAACACACGATTAATAAGGTACCGATTTATACGGGCGTTGTGGGGGTGCTAATCCTTCCCCACACGTAACCGACTCCCGAACCCGCTTCTTTGATTTCTCTGGTTTAAAACGCAGACTTGAAATTGGTTTTTAAAATGTTTTAATTAATTTTTAAAATATTTTATAAAACCGGTTTTAATAGGTGGCCGATCACACCTAGCTAAAAAAGATTTGTGGCGACTCCATGTTTTTTTTAAGGTCATTTTCAAAACCTTCATTTTTAGAGGAATTAAGTCGACTTTTCCTCGTTTTTTTTTAATGTCACGCCTAACGAATAATAAAGTCTTGCGATGAGACTCGTCGTTATTTTTTTAGGTTGCGACAATATTGATGATTATATGTTTTAAATGCCTTGAAACCCATGTTAATCACGATTCATAGATCCTGTGGTAATCCAGGTGTTTCTTTGTTTACTTTTGCTGCACTATTTTGCTATATCTTTATATAGGAATGAGCCCGGATCTCCCAGCAGTGGTATCAGAGCCAATGATCCATTGATTACATGAGGTGATTGCATGTTAATTCTCCGTGATAAACATATTGTATGCTTTGTGTGTTGATTTTACTAGTTTCGGTTCAATAGATTTCTTGATAAACCGTTTTTCTTCAAATTTGTAAATTCTGAACAGCGGCTGTAATGTGGCTTAAATTGAGTTTAAAATGTTTAAACGTTGTATTAAAAATGTTTTAATCAATCCGGATTAAAGCCATTACATGTCTAAGTAAAAGCGAGTCGTTTTGAGGCCTAAAAACATTTTGTGTCCGATTTTGGGGCTGTTTCGGGGCTGTATAAAATTGATTTTCTGGGTTCTTTCAATTTTGAAAATTGTGTTTATATAATTGAATTTTCAAAATTGATTTGGGTTTAAAACGTTTAAACAAAACCATTTTCGGGCCTAAATGGTGTTACTACATTGTTGAAATTTTCTGGGCTGTTTTGTAGGTGTTATGTGCCTTAAAACTTCGAGCATGAGTGTGTAAACGTTCCACATGCTTGCTAGAAATTTTGGACAACATATAAGGTGAATGAGATTCATTTTTGATGGCTGGTTCGGGTATGGAACATGGCTGAAACAACAGCAAACGTTGCTGCACTCGGTGCACCCAAATCGCGGCAATCCATTGAGGTAATTGTTGCCGATTTTCTTGATGCCTTCTGAGGTGGACAGCAGCCCGTTTTTGGGGCATCCAGCAGCAACCGAATGTGGCATACAACGGCCTAATCACGGGCAGGCAGCAGCCATACGATGGCCAAAGAGGTTGCCTATGCTTAGGACATTAAGTGTTAGAGTCTTACTCCGACATGGAAATAGTATCCTAGTGGGAGTGTGATTCCTAAAATTTAGAAGAAAGAGTTTTAGTATGATTAGGTAATTGTTACCTAATGGGATTGAAGTTACTAAGTGTTAGGAGAGGTGTCAAACTCTTTAATTCGGTTTAAGACAAACTACCTAAAAGTTAGGTAATGTCCGATTTTAAGACAACGTTCCTAAAAGTTAGGAATTTTATTAAAAGTCTTTTAATTGTTGAACCGAGATTGCTAAAATAATTTGATAAATTGTCTCAAACGAGTTGGTGACATTTATGCAAATGATACACAAGATCACCAAGTGATATTGACTATATATTTATAATTCATGCTTATAATATGATTATGTATGCATGAGGATGATTATGGACTAGACCTTAGTATGACTAGGGAATGTATGGTTAAATTTTTCTAATTGGTACTTTTATAAATAGGGTCTGGCGAACCCTGCCTTCTCTTTTCATTCCGGGTTGTAATTTCATTCTCACCTAACTCCCTCGAATGTAACTCGAGGTTTCTACTAAAAGTGTAAATGTTATATTTTTATAGATTTAGACTTAGGTTAGAATTTGAATTTATGTAATTTCAAGATTGTAAGGAGACATGGCCCTAAGAAGAAATGACCAAAGAGATCGTTATCAAGGCTTAAGAAGACTATGTACGGTATCCCCTAGGAATTTGACCCACTAGTTTCCTAATGGCTCAAGGAAACTAGATTTAATTAAAAGTCCATAATCATCCTAGTAGAAAGCATGTGATAGATTTATTTTTCGAATTTATATATATGCGATATATACAATCGAAATAAATGTTATGCATGACAATCAAACAAAGAAAGCAATGAGACCTAATTAATTAAATGAAATCCCTCATTAAATTATATTGAGTCCATGTTACGCATGATTAGTTGCCTTCCACTATCTTAACAAGATAACCAGAGTTCTTGTAATCGAAGGCTTAGTGTGACGTGCACAAGTCAAACTTTTACACGAATATGTTTGAGTTATGAAGGTGGGTCTTACTCAATTAAAAGTTGTGTTGTCCAGATACGAGAAATTTGACTGCATGACATTTAGAGGCAATGGTTAGGCAAAATGCATATGATGCATTTAGGCAAGGAGTTCTCCCCTAACTGATCTAGGAGTTGCATAGAGATGCAATTGGTAAGTTAAGTTACCTACTCAATTAGTTTCATCATGGCTCATGAGACATTTAGGGTCATGATGGGGATGAAAAAGGTCCTAGAGCATTAAGAAGTTTAAATGTTAAATTTCTCGAAATAGTAGTTGAAGGCTATTATTTTGACAAGATAATGAGAATAATCATTAAACTATTAAAACCTGACATTAATGATTACAGTATTGCAAATTATTAACTATAAGTATGTATTGGTTCATAAAGGATATAAATGCAAAATGGCAAACAGACTATAGCTGAGAAGCATAATGATGCTAATAAGTTTAATGGGCCAAACTCCATTGATTAGTCCCACGATATAAAGATTGTCTTAATATAAATGAAAAAGGCTTATGTTCTTGATAAACCTATCCAAGAAGAACTCGTTGCTAAGACATCTAAGGAAGTCAAGACAACCTATCAAGTTCGTATAGATGACCTTGATCAAGCCAAATTATGATGTTGGCTAGCATGGTGTCTGAACTCCGTAAATAGCATGTGACAGTGAATGCTTAAGTTATCATCCTAAACCTTATAGAATTGTTCGATAAGGATAATCACACTGAGAAGTTTGACATCCCTAAGGAATTATTCCACAGCAAGATGTCAGAAGGTAGCCTTATAAGGCCTCATGTGATGATAAGATGATAACCCGACTTGAGCAACTTAGATGGGTCTTGGATCACGATCCAAGTAGTGACCTTATACTTTCTTATGAAGAAAGACAAAGGCAATGACAAAGAAACATACTATCATTATGGATAGCCAAATCACTGGAGGATAAATTACAAGCAATACATTGATATGATCAAAGGGAAGAAGCTTAAGAAGATTTGACTTCAAATATATATTGAGATCAATTCACTTGTCTAGGTATACGATACCTTGTTTTTGGTACTAAATATGTATGACATATTGTAGGGACCAAAGCAAAGGAGTAGTGAAGATGGATCATGGGAGATGGCAACCTTGATGATATTGATCATAGCTTGCCTTCTCGTTTAATGTTTTTTGAAACATTATTATGATTTATTTATAAACATTAGATGTTTATTTTGGCAATCATGGGCCAATTTGAGAATGATATAATTATGTTTTGAACATATTTATTATGCTGGCATCAGATGCCATGCATTGATTCGTTCCTCTTAAATAAATCATTTATTATAGAATTGTTCTATATTGTGGTCTCTATATTCTCAAATATATTACTTGCAACAATATTTAAGAATACTAAACGGCCTAGTAACTTATGGGATTCCAAAATAGTTTTTGAATCCAATTCCCTTAACTTCTACACATGTAGGATTTAGTGGGAGCTATTTATGATTCTTTAAATGTTAAAGATCATAATTGAACTTAGTGAAAAAATAGCCATTCTATGACAATGAAATTATTTGGAAACGTTCCAAACTAGAGAGGATTGCATGTTTATACCCTAAAGGTTATAAACAAACTCTTTTGTTTTGGCTTGCAAAAGGGTTATATTTGGATCATTAGCTACAAGCTAATAATAGATTCCAATAGTTGTTAAAGTAACAACTGCGCCATATGATTGGAATCTGGGTCTCGTTGTGATCCGAATAGTTTAATAACTTTGATAATAGGATTATCATCAATATGACCAAAGCATATTCTCATAAGCCACTTAAGCAATATGATTGTCTCAAGTGCAAGTGGGAGATTGTTAGTATATGCCCTAGAGCCAATCAGATTGGACAATGGATGTACAGTTAATAATGCAAACCCATCACTATTTTTTAGTGATACAAGGTTTTCCTTCATGTTAGTACGATGATAAAGAGTTATTAAGTACTAATCGGATGAAGCCCATGGAACATAACGGCCTTGTAAAGGAATTATAAAGAGTTATAATTGTGAGATCCTTATGCATCAAAAACTTGTTCCTTAAACTGTTCCTGGTCATCGTATTGCCAAGACGAGGCATTGGCAATGCTAAAAAACTAGTACATGTTAAGCCTTCTTACTTATGAAGTAAGCAACCGATCTCATGGGTTGAAGTATGAGGGATACTTGGGATAACATGTAGGTGCTTGTCTGTTGAATAAGTTCACTGAACTTGGCCCGCTGTGAGAACTCCATTTGGTTTTGTCACTTAAGTGTCTATGGAAATGTTCTCACGTGCCAGTCGTGTAAATTAGTCCTCGGACTTGTGATACCAGGTCATCTTGTTTGGGGAGTGTCATACTTTGGTTCCATCACGAATAGGTCCCAAATGAAGGGATGCTTATGGTAGGATGGTTTTGGGTATGACATGAACCATACAAAGATGGATGAGTGATCCAGAGAGGATTCACCACTCCAAGTGACATTGGAGACATATCTCATATGTTATTGGCTTCAGTTAACTTGTTAAAGTCTTCGGCCGAAGCATGATGGATTTAGGAGAAATTGTTTCTCCAAATTCAAAAGGTTAACCATAAGCTGCAAGAACTAATATGGATTGAACATGAGTAGACACTATACCATGCTTGTGGGCTTTCCGAGATATTTGGTGAAACGATCGTATTACACTGATAGGCTGGTTACTGAAAGGTTTCAATAAGGTCACGTTGACTCCTAAACATTTGGATGGTCATGATGGGTTGCTAGATCCCTCTCTTGATCTATAGGTATAAGTTAATGAGATTAATTTATACGCATTACCAACATGTTGGGAACCTAATGAGTCACACACAAAGAAGAAATTGTTGGTGTAGACACCTAATTTTGTTCGGACCCCTAAATCAAGTATTTTTCTTCCTAAAATGATGTTTTAGAATGCAGAAAAGCTCTTCTCATCCTGCAGATGGTACTTTGAGACTTAGTTTAAGAAAGCAAGCATGAAAAGTCAATCTTGAAAAGTCAACCCCAGAAAAGTCAACTTTGAAAAGTCGACCACTGAAAAGTCAACCCTTATTCAAAATCAAGATCCAAAGTTAATTGAATAATGGTGAAAGAATTTTGATAATCCGAGGTCTACAACGAGAGATATGGAGTCCGGAAGATGGGTTACGAAGATTCAGTGGAAAAGAAAACCCTAGTTCAGAAAATTTGGGGAAACGTGCTTAAACGATCAAATTGGTCGAAATTGGAGGTTTTGAATGGAAGATAATCAATGACTACAGGTATTGGAGAGGTCATTTGAAGTAAAACCAAAGGAATGGTCAATTTGGAAGAAAATCGAAAATTAGGGTTTTCGGTGGATTTTGGCGAACTTGGAGAAAATTGCAGAAATGGTCCGATTCGGTAAAATTAAAGCCCCTAATTGATGAAAAGTGGGTAAACGAAGATAGCCCAAGGCTCAGTTTGAAGTAATTCCGAGAAAAGAGCCGATTGAAGGAAAAACGAGGAAATTCCCTATATTGAAAAAAGGAAAAATCAAATCGGAGGGAAATTTGATTGTAAAAATTGGGCATTTTCGGACCAACTCCAATTCAATATATAACAAAGGCCTGAAAAAATAAAATTTGGAAATCAGACTTGTTTTGAGTAAAACTGAGGCTTCGAAGGTAAAAGGGCAAATTTGGAAAATTTGAGAAAAATAGAAAATGAGCTAAAAAAATCACCAAAACTTTCAGATCTCAATCTTATTTCATTTGAAGAGATTGGGGAAGAAAAATCTGGATTTGGATCTCATTTGCAAAATGGAAAATTTCAGGTCCACTAAGCTGAAATTCCAGAAGATAAATCCCGAAAAAATAGAAAATGAGCTCGAAAAATTATGAAAACTTCCAGATCTCAATTTTAAATTATTTGGAAGAGATTGGTGAAGACAAATCCGGAATCGGAGCTCGTTTGTAAAGTGGTAAAAGTTTGGGTGCACTAAAGGGCCATTTTGGAAGATAAATCCAAAAAAATAGCAAATGGGCTCGAAAAATTATGAAAACTTCTATTACTCAATTTTATATTATTTAGGAAGTATTGAAAAAATAAAATTTGGATTTGGAGTCTGTTTGCTATTTAATTAGGTTTGGGGGCTAAAAGGGTAATTTTATCGAAGAAACCAAAGAGGGCCTTTCTTGCATTTTAAAAAATAGAGAGTGGGCTGGAATGTGAAGGGCCATTCGTCCAAGCCCATGAGGAGAATGATTTTTGCTCAGTTCTTGCATCCAAAGGCCAAAAGTGGATAGTAAGGTAGTTATTTTTTTGATTAAGCCTTTGTGATTGTGCCACATGGTCCAATGCATGAAGAGGAAAGATGTCAACATGATGGCTACATATTTTTGAACAGCTGTATTAGTTAGGGGCTGATCACTTAATCTAAGGGTGGTAATTTCACATTTTAAGTATCTTGGATTAGTGGCCTTTGGATCAAATTGGCTAGGAAAAAAATGACAACATCTTACACCAAGGGAGGGTCCATTCGGCTGCTTATTAGAGGGGAGAGTTTTCATTTTGCTAGGGGTTATTTGGCTGATATGTTTTCATTTGGGAGCAAATAGCTAAGTGTTGAAAAGCAAAGAAAGTTTAGAAGAGAAGAAAAGCTTGAAAAATAGCTTTTGAAGGTAGCCAGAAGGCACCTAACTCTTGCATTTTCTTTCCTTTTCCATGCTTAATTTGCTAATTTTCCTTGAGATTTTGTGATTTCTTGTTGTTTTTTGTTGTGAAATAAATATTTTAAAACTTCTTCTTAAAGCTCTTATCTTATGTTTTCTTAAAAAAAATTAAAGAAAAAACAAATTTTCCACTATTTTCTGAGTTGGCCGAATGCTACTATGTTTGTATATGCCTTGTGTTTGATCTATTTTCCATGTTTGTTGTGATATTCTAGCTTGTTTTGATGTTCTAGCTTTTTAAAATAACTAAGATATGGAGCTTATTTTTTAACCTTCTTTACTTATTTACTATTATTTTGCTGATTTTATCATTTTATTTTCATGTCTACTTACTTTGTTTGCCATTTTTAATTTTCTGTTTTAACCATGTTAAGTTGTTCATGCATTTTGTTAATACCATACCATGTGTTTGTGTTTTTGTCTAGCTATGTTCATGTATTTGCATTATGTTTGTTTGGTCTAACATGTTTCCTTTTAAGTCTTACATATATACTATGCCATGTGTTTGTGTCATTGCCATGCTAGAATTTCACATGTCCACAAAGTAACCATTAAGCTACCCTCTATTTTTTGCCTTGTGTGTGCATTTTCATCTTGTTTAGTTGACATGCTTGCATTTCTATGCCATGATATTGTGTATTTGATTTACTATGCCATGTGTTTGTCTTATTGCCTTGCTTAAATTTCACATATCTTCTTATGGTCTATTTGGTTTCCCTATGTTTGTTGCCTTGTACATTTGCATTATTTTCATGTTTGGTTGGATATCATGTTTTCATTCATGCTTTGCATCTTTATGCCATGAGATTGAGTATTGGTTGTGCCATGATTCATGCATTAGTATTAGGTTCATTTGGTCACAATGTGTTCATTGTATTTCCATGCATATCTTATGTTCATATTAGGTCTTAGGTCATTTTGTATTGCCATGCATTTTCATGACATATTAGGTCTAGGTCATCTTTGTATGCCATGCACAATTTCATGCCTATTAGGTCTTAGGTCATATTTGTATTTCCATGCATGTTTATATGTCATATTAGGCCTAGGTCATTTTTGTATTGCCATGCATTTTCATGCATATTAGGTCTAGGTTTGCATTTATTGCCATGCACAATTTCATATTATGCCTTAGGTTATTTTGTATTGCCATGCATTCTCTATGTCATTTAGACATTAGGACATGCATTTCATGCATTTAACTTGTTGTTTGTTCATGCATTTCATATCATACCACTTGATTTTTGACTTAAGCCAATTAATGGTTCAAAGCCAAGCTCACATGAGCATGCTTATGGAAAATTGAGATTGTCAAGTTGGATTTTCTACCTTTGTGATTTTTTTTCATTAGGCAATCCTTGCCCAAATTCTTAACAATTTTTACTACTGTTTGTAGGACCTTAGAGGAGTCTCAAATATTTTTATTCTGATTTTTGAGTGATTTTATCAAAGGTCTAAAAATGTTTTTTGGCTAAACAGTTTTTCACCCAGTGTTCTAACTTTCACGAATTTTCTGGTAGGTCATCCTTAATCTAAAAATTAAGCCAATTTTTTCTCATAGGGTAAAAAAATGACGTTTTAAAACTAGTCAGTAAAGTCAGATTTGATTTCAAGGAAAAAATAATTTTATGTTTTGGCTAAGGCATTAAGCGAGGGCTGATTTAGAACCTTAGCTACTATCCTAGGTTGATTTCTAAGCCATTTTAATCTTAAAAAATGATTTTATAAAGCTCGGGTCAATGGTGGTAAAGTCCGATTTTTCAAAGTTAGGAAAATAGAGCCTTTTTCAAAGGGGATTTCGGTTATGTTTCATTTTAATCCAAAATTTTCAAAATTATTTTCAAACCAATCACAAAGTATTTTTGATTTTAGAAAATTTAATTTGATGTCTTTTCCTAAGGTAGTTAGATATCTTTTTAGATATACGGATACCTTTATTTAAAGGAAAAAATACACTTTCATGCATTGCATTTTCCATGTTCATGCATATTATAATATATGATTTGTGCTATGAATTTTTATATGATAATGTTATTGTTTTGATTTATATTTTATGGTGTTATATTGTTTGTTATATGGTTGTGAATATTTTATGTTATCCTATGTTTTTTGCTTAGTCATTTATTTTTGTCACATCATTTAGGATTTATTACGTTCATACATTATTTTTATTATTCACATGCACATTTCATAATAATATTATTTTTATGTTTCATATCATTTCATGTCACTTAGATTATATTATGTCATTTAGAATATACTATGTCATTTAGATTATATTATGGCATTTAGAATATACTATGTCATTTAGATTATATTATTTCATTTAGAATTATACTATGTCATCTTATATTATGCTATACAAGTTCATATTCATATTTAAAAAATATATATTAAAAAAAAAGATAATGATTTTAAATAAAACAAAGTTATTCTCGAATTAAAATAATTCATGTGTTCTCTTCCGAGTTGCCGGGGAGGATATCATCAATTATCATTAATAACGGAATATTTTTTTTTTCAAAACGAGAATGATTCGAAATTTTTTCCAAATAAATAAATTTTTTTTATATTTTGCGTTTGTCGGGGAATATAGGAAAATTTTGAATTAATAAATTCCGGATCATTCTCAATTAAAATGGAATTATTTTTCTTTAAATTGGAAATTATTTTGAAATACCAAATCTAAAACCGACTTTTTTACCGAGACTTGAGATAACACATGATTGATAAGGTACCATTTTATATGGGCGTTGTGGGGGTGCTAATCCTTCCCCGCACGTAACCGAGTCCCGAACCCGCTTCTTTGATTTTCTATGGTTTAAAAACGCAGACTTGAAATTGATTTTAAAAATGTTTTAATTAATTTTAAAATGTTTTACAAAACCGGTTTTAATAGGTGGCCGATCACACCTAGCCAAAAAAGATTGGTGGCGACTCCATGTCTTTTTTCGAGGTTGTTTTCAAACCCTCATTTTATTTCGAGAGAAATTAAATAGTTCTTTCCTCTGTTTTCCCCAATGTCACACTTAACGAGTAAAAGTCTCGCGATGAGACTTGTTATTTTTTAGGTTGCGACAATTGGCTTAAGCTTGGGATTTGATTAAGTAATGACTTAATTGAATAAAAGGTAAATTTGGAGGACCTAATTGAATAAGATTCAAATTAGGAAGGTTAAGACAAGATTTGGATTTGGGAAATCCAAATAAAGACGTCTTAATAAGACAATATGGACAAGCTTGTTTTAAGCAAATCATGTCTTAATTTAGACATGTCTTAAGATAAAGTTGTCTTAATAAGACAATGTGGATAAACTTGTTTTAAGCAGATCATGTATTAATTTAGACATGTCTCAGGATAAAATTGTCTTAATAAGACAATATGGATAAGCTTGTCTTAAGTAGACCACGTCTTAATTTAGACATGTCTTAAGATAAAGTTGTCCTGGCCGAAAATGAAGTTGTCCGAAATGAGAAAAAGTTTCTCGTTTTAGAAGAGTTTGATTGTGAATCAAATTTTGACTTCTCGTATTTCACTATACCGAATATTGTTTTGATTATGTCTAAGTCTGAGTCCAGCACTAAGAGTTAGTGTTTGACTAGAACTCTAACACTTGTTAAGTGAAATAGTTTCACTTGAACAAGGACTCTGTTAATCCGAGTGGTTGAGTTCAATTAGGACTCTAAGAGTTTGATTTGTAATCACATTCTTATCCCTATGAAATCGAGCTATTAACATTGACATAATCCGCGATAGGTTCGACCTCGGCTTTAAGAGTTAGAGTCTTAGTCGAACTAGGATGCTTGAAGGTGAAAGAGTTTCACCTCAACTAGGTTGTTTGATTAAAATCAAACTCCTATCTTATCCTATGTTGGCCGAACATGGACATATTGGTGTCTAGAGAAGAGAAGAGTTCTCTTCTAGGTAGGAGTTTAAAATAAAATAGAACTCTATCCTCTCCCCTAGTATAGTGACTGGCCAAGTGAAGCATTGTAACTAGAATTCTGTTTTTTGTTTTTATGCTAAGTGAAAAACAAAAGAAGATTTAAAGACTTGGGGTTACAGTTTTTGAGATTTTATCAAGGGAGAAATCATTCTTCCTCTTGGAGAAAAACACCCAATTCGGCCAAGAGAAATCTTCATATTGCCGAACCATCATCTCCTCCTTTTCTTGATGTTTTGATTGCCGATTCTTCCTATCCTCTTGGTGAGTTTCGAGCATTGAAGAAAAGAAAGAAGGAACCTTTTGATTATTGATCATCCGATCAACCTGCTAGCACAGAGGAATCACCAAGGCCTTACGAAGGTGCCAACAACCGTCCATGTGGATTACCATTGGAGGCAAGACACCTGTGTTGCTTGTGGCCACGGAGAAGCCGTTTGGTGACCATCAAGTTGCTGCCATATTGCAAGGATCGACATACTTGGGATTACGAGCTCTTGAGTAGGTACGATTCTTATCATATTGATGATTATATGTTTTAAATGCCTTGAAACCCATGTTAATCACGATTCATAGATCCTGCGATAATCCGGGTGTTTCTTTGTTTACTTTCGCTACACTATTTTGCTATATCTTTGTATATACATGAGCCCGGATCTCCCAAAAATATATATATATATATATATATAAATATATATATATATTACTTTAGACCACTTCTTTGCATTGCTTCTCAACACAAACAACAAAAAAAAAAAAAAAAAAAAAAAAGAAAGAGACTGAATAAAGAAAAGGTTAAATTTGCGTGGAGAGAGCAGCCCTCTTTTGAATTTTTTCTTTTGTGTGCTTTGATGAGAATATAGTGATTATATATATATATATATATATATATATATATATATATATCTTCATTAAAACAATCCCCTAATGAGATCATTGCTTGCCATATGTCAAGCTCTTTTGCTTGACATGTGGCAAGCTTTTTATTATTATTATTATTATTTTTATATTTGTTTTTGTTAATTTTAATTTTTTTTAGTTTTATTTTTCTTAATTAATATTAATTTTTTAAATTTATTTTTAAATGATATATTTAAAGGGATCGGTCTGCACGTTGACTCACGGGTTGATTTAGGATCCATACTCAACTTGCACGAGAAAAAAATTAAAAAAATTAAAAAAAAATGAATTTGCTGATAATCAGTGTGAGAAAGTTGAAAAAATTTCTTAATGGGGTAAATGCTTGACACGTGACAAACTTTTTTTAAAGTTTTAGTTTAATTTTTTAATTTTTATAGTTTATATTAATTTATTTTTATTTTATTTTTAAATGATGTATTTAAAGAGATTGGTCCGATATCGATTTAGGATCCGTACCCGACCCGCTTGAAAAAAAGTTTAAAAAAGAAAAAAATAAACTTGCTGCTAACCAGAGTGAGAAAGCTGATCAAACGAGAGAATTAAATATAAACCGAAATTTTATTTTAGTTATTTATTATATGAATAATTAAATATGAAAAATAAAATATAAAAATGAGTTAGTAGTTCATTAATTTAACAAAAAAAAAAACGAATTTGTTGCTAACCTAAGTGAGAAAGTCGACCCAACGAGATAATAAAATACAAACCATAATTTTATTTTATTTTGTTATTTTTTACCTCTTATAAATAAAAATATACATTATTGATATGTTTAAGAAAATGATATAACTAACAATTGAAATTACATTTGTATTACGTAATTTATAAATAAACAATTAACATAAATTTAATTTTCATAATTAACAAAATATAATTATATTAATATTATTAAAATAAAAAATTAAATAAAAAATTTTATTTAATAAAATTTTATTTAATTATTATTAATAATTAAAAAAATTAAAAAATCCCCGGTGAAACGGGGGCATAATTCTAGTATATGTTTATTTCATTCTTTTTCTCTCTTTCTTTTGTGTTTTGCTTTGATTGCCACGAGATATAAGAATCCCATGCATGTTTACAAGTTTGAATGGACCCAAAGACCAAAACAGTCCCGAAAGAATCCAGAGAAAACTAACACCCAAAGATGTAAAACAACTTTTTCTTTTAGGAGCTTAACATGCGCCTTTAATTGGTGGATTCACTTCAGTTTTGGAACTCATTCCCCAGTGCCCATGCACCTTTTCTAGAATAAAACTCAGATCTTTGGCAACTCTAGTGATTAAACCAAACCAAACCAAACCGAACCAACCCAAGCCAATGCAAAGCCAGAACCAAAGAACTACATTGATTGAAAGGTTGATGACAGTTTTTTGGTACATGTCCTCCCATACATGCATTGTTACAAAAAACAAATTTCCCCACTTCCAAATTCCCACCTACTGTTCTTTAATCCTACCTATTTCTTTTCTTTCGTTTATTTGATCCTTTTTACATGCGAAGATTGAGCCCCTACATATGTTGCTCTCCCTTTGCTTTTTATTTTTATTATGTTGCCATGAGTATCCTCATATTTTGGCCGAACTCTCTTCAGACGATTTTAAAGGTACATTTTTTCGTATCGATTTGCTCTCTCTTTCTTTGATCTCTCATAATAATTTTACCAACTAGTTAATAAAATATTGTCTTTAAGATAAAAGATTTGAGACACTTAAAAGTTGATTATACAAAGGGATTTAAATTACGATCGCGGATATGTTTTCGGTTGCGTTGCATTTATTGCGGTTGTGGATGTAATGAATGCTACCACGATCAATTGCGGTAAATATCGACCGTGAATATCGGCGACGGAATAAGTTGAAATCGCAAAATAACGACCATAACATCACGTTGTGACATCTATTTAAATACCTGCAAAAGGCTAGTTAGCTGCTTAATATCTTTCTCTGCTAGATGCCTTTGATGAGCATATTGTGTAGTATGAAACAAGCTTCCATATGTTTACTCCTCTCTCCTAGGACCTCCCTCTCCATAACACTTCTTGTTAGTAAAAAACTACATGCATGCAGGCTTAATTGGATATTCAAAATATTTTCAATATTTATAGTCCCACTTCCAAAAAATTACATAAGATATGCTGGCTTTGTGGTCATCTTTTTAGCACTTTGGCTGATTCGAAGCTTCCCATACTTTGATGCCTAAGCTTGTCTCGGCGGTCGTCTCGAGTTGCCAGCTCGCCTGTTTAAAAAGGGAAAAGATCTCTGATAAAGATATTGGATAAAAAATCAAGCATTTAATTGACAACTGTTAAAAATGTTATAACTTTAAAGATGTTCTGTCTTTGGTAAAAAAAAAAAATACCGACTATTCCTTACGAGTGTTTAATAATTAAAAGGAAAAAAAGAAATATTAATTAACCTGCAACTTGCTACTTCAAAAATAGTATAAAAAAAAAGCTTTTAGTAGGTAATTTCCTTTGTAATACTACATGCACACTTTCAAAAAAGAAAAAAAAAAAAAGTGTGATGCAAACTAATGAAAAGAAGAAAAGGAAAGACCAAAAAAAGTTACCATAAAAAAGTTTAATTAAGTAAAGGCTTCGAAATGCAGTATGCTAATGATAATTAGCTTTGGATAAGCAAGATTAAGAGATGGAATAAAGTGAAGAGACGAGCTTTATTTTTTATTTTATTTTTCAATTGTAAGTGGGTAATGTTGGAGATTAAAACATAATGGATCCCATGTACAGTAGGACTACTCAATGTAACAGTTAAAAGCATATATATAAGCCTCCATAGGGAGTTTTTGTTCTTTTTGAGAAAGATTAGTATACAATTAGGGGAAGAAGCCATTTTTTTATACGTATAAATACACACTCAAATTGAAAGAAAAATAATATATATATATATAATCACAGGAGAAACTTAATTAATATATATTACTATATACAATAAGTTCTCCAAAGTGATAAGAAAAGATTACAAATAAAATAATTTGGCCCTAAAGTTGTTTGTAAGTGGAATGAAAACTGGAGAATGCAAAATTAGAACTTAATTATAATTATAACTACTACTAAAAATTTGAAAAGAGAAAAAGGAAGAAAGGGTTTGAGGAAAAAAAAAAAAGAAGCTAAATTAAATCTAATTTTTCTTTCCCATGATATTAGAGAAAAAAAAATATTTTTATGCAAACCACGCTGGTTATTGGAATAAACTGATAAAAATAAATTTGAAGCTTACAATAGCATATAATTGATAAATATGTTGCCTAGATAATGTATAATTTAGTAAAATTAATACTTATAAATAATTAGAAGCAGACCTGTTATGAATAGGATCTGGTCCATTAGGAACTCTTCTTTTGCTCATGTAGTTGAGATCCAGCTGTGGATGCACCACCCTCGACTTTCCTCTATCTAAATCCTTCACTTGCTCCTGCTGCTGCAGCTTTCCCTTCCACGACCATGACTCATCATCATCAGTAGTTAACGTGGTCGTTGTTTTGTTTCCTTCACTTTGCAGGGTCCCAACTATGATGAACCCCAAAAGTATAAGTGTTCCAAATAGGGTGTTAAACGACAAAGAATTACTACCGCCGCCCATGATTAATTATTTTCCTTATTTATACAATAATTCCTCTATATTTCTCTATAACATAGAGGAGGAAGGAAAGAAAAGAAAAGAAAAGAAAGAGAAGTAAAGGGAGATTATTATCGTTAAATGATGGTGATTGCAGTATATATGATTTATAAGAGAAGGAAAGAAAAAAATGGAAAAAGGAGATAGGGAGGGTGGGTTAAGGCAAGAATTTTTGTTGGTTTTGTTTTTGTGATGAGCTAGCTAGGCAGTTGGTTTTTTTTTTTTTTTTTTACTTGATGGTTGGTATTCTTTATAGAGGGGTGGTGCTATGGGCGATTCTCTGTTACTTTCTCGAAGAGAGGATGGGACACAGCTGGTTTTGGGACGTTTGCTTTGGTGATCTTCTTTTGCTTTGAGTTTGGGTATTTTCATGCACTACTTAAATACTAAAAGATATAAATATAGAGTTTAATCCAATTGGTTTATATAATTGCGTTTAAGAGTTAACATTTAGATTACGTACGAGAAAAAAAAAAAAGCAATATACTTCAGATAATCCATCGGAGTTATGGAACTTGGAAGTGAGATATACGGCTATAAAGATTTGAGGCACCAAGTTCTTTTAAGTATAAGTTAGTCTTAGGGTGCAATTTGGTACTTTAAAATGTGATAATATTAGGGATTACAATTTGATTCTAAACATATTTTTTTTCAAATCAATGAGTGATTCCTCCTTTGATTATCATAATCTTTTAGATAATTTTAGAAAAAATCAATACTTTCCAATAGAAACCAAGTTCTTTACTTATTAGATGCAAATGATACTTTGATGAATAAAAAAATACGAAGAAATTATTAAATATTTTACAATGAATTAGTTTTTCATCGATGTAAAAGAAAATTAAGAATCGATTATTTTAAATATTAATTACACACTGAATTAATTTTACACTCATATAATTTGATTCTCCTCTTTTATGATGAATAAGAAAATATGAAGATATTGTGTTATTTGGTAAATAACTAAAAAAATAATTTACATTTTTCCATACCCATAAATCTATCTTTTTATAAGAAGAAAATAAGGAAAAAGAAAACACACACTAGATTCATTAATATAGGTTATTCATCAATTTATCATTTTACTTTATAATGTTATATATGTACCATACTAATTATATGGCTTGAGTTATTTTATATGATGTATTTTTCTTTCATTCTATACTTTTGTAGACACTTAATTTTGTCCGAACCACTAAATCAAGTATGTTTTTTTCCTAAAGTGATGTTTCAGAATGCAAAAAGGATTTTCTTATCTTGCAGGTAGTACTCCATGACTTAGTTTAAGAAAGCAGACATAAAAAGTCAAATTTTAAAAAGTCAATCCTAAAAAAGTCAACCCTAAAAAGTCAACTACTAAAAAAGTCAACCCACTTTCAAAATCAAGATTTGAAGTTCAATTGAAAAGTGGTGAAAGAATTTTGATAATCCGAGGTCTACAATGAAAGATATGGAGTTCGGAAGTTGGGTTATGAAGATTCAGTAGAAAGGAACCCTAGTTCGAAAAATTTGGGGAAAAGTGCTTAAACGATCAAATTGGTCGAAATTGAAGGTTCCAAATGAAATATAAGCACTGACTACGGGTAATGGAGAGGCTACTTGGAAGAAAAACTGAAGGAAAAGTCAATTCGAAAGAAAATCGAGAATTAGGGTTTTTAATGGATTTTGGTGAAAATGGGAAAAATTACAGAAATGGCCCGATTCGATAAAACTAAAGCCCCTAATTGATGAGGAGTGAGTAAACAAGGATAGCCCAAGGCTCAGTTTGAAGAAATTCTGAGAAAAGAGCCGATTGGAGAAAAAACGAAAAAACGAGGAAATTCCCAACAGTGAAAAAGGAAAACCAAATCGGAGGGGAATTTGATTGTAAAAATTGGGCATTTTCGGACCAACTCCAATTCATTATATGAAAAAGGCCCAGAAAAAGAAAATCTGAATATCAGACTTGTTTTGAGCAAAATCGGGCTTCAGAGGTAAAATGGGCAAAACTGGAAAATTCGGGAAAAATACCAAATGAGATCCAAAAATTCTGAAAAATTGCAGATCTCATTCTTAAATCATTTGGAAGAGATTGGCAAAGAAAAATCCGGATTCGACGCTTGTTTGCAAAATGGCAAAACTCGGGCCCACTATGCTGAAATTCAAGAAGATAAATCTCGAAAAAATAGCAAATGAGCTCCAAAAATTCTAAAAATTTGTAGATCTCATTCTTAAATTATTGGAAAGATATTGGGGAAAGAAAATATGAATTCGGAGTTCGTTTGCAAAATGGCAAATCCCGAGCCCATTATGCAGAAATTCAAGTAGATAAATCCCGAAAAAATGGCAAATGAGCTCGGAAATTTTTGAAAATTTGCAGATCTCACTTTTAAATTATTTGAAAGAGATTCGAGAAGAAAAATCCAGATTTGGAGTTCGTTTACAAAATGGTAAAAGTTTGGGTGCATAAAAGGGCAATTTTGGAAGAAAAAATCTAAAAAAATAGCGAATGGGCTCGGGAAATTTTGAAAACTTACAGAATTCAATTTTTTTAATCATTTCGGAAGTATTGAAGAAAATAAATTTGAATTTGGAGTCCGTTTGCTATTTATTTAGGTTCGAGGGTCAAAAAGGTCATTTTATCGAAGAAACCGAAAAGGTCATTTTCTTGCAATTAAAAAAATGAAGTGTGGGCTGAGAAGGTGAAGGGGCAACCGGCCAAGGCACATGGAGGATTGGATGTTTTTTGATATTTTATCTAAGGGCCAAGAGAGAAGAGGAAGGTAGTTATTTTTGTGATTAAACCCTTGAATTTGCAACACATGGACCAATGGATGGAGATGGATGATGTCATATTTATGATCCTATTTATGACATCATCTTCATGGCATCATATTTAGGACTTGATTATTCCAATCTAAGGGTGAGAATTCTACATAGAAAGCATCTTTGATTAAAGGCCATAGGATTAAATTGATTTAAAAAATTCTAGAACCTCCTACACTCTTCCATATACCAACCGGCCATCACTAAGGGGAGGGGCTCTCTTTCATTTTTTTTCACTCTTGCATGGCTGATTTCTCTCCATTTTTTAAAGGCAAATAGAAAGTTTAGACAGGCAAAGAAAGTAAGAAGAGGAAAAACTTGCAATATAGCTTTTAGAGGTAGCTAAAAGCACCATACTCTTACATTTCCATCCTTGATTTGCTGTTTTCATTTGATATTTGTGAGTTTCTTTTGATTTTGATTTTGAAATAAGTGTTTTTAAGCTTTCTCTTCAACCTTCTCTTTGGTGTTTTCTTGAAAGACTTTGAAAAAGCCAATTTTTTTTACTTGTTTTTGAAGTGGCCGAATGGTCATATTTTTTTCTTATGTTTGTTGTTTGATTTTTATTTCATGTTGCTTGTGTGGTCTAGCATGTTTTGATGTTCTACATTTTTCTAAAAATAACTAAAGCATGGAGTTTGTTTTGATCTTTCTACTTACTTACCTCTATTTTTTTTTTTTTATAATTATTTCATCTTGTATTCATGCTTACTTTCCTTGTTTACATTTTTTTATTTTCTGTTTTCAAAATGTTTGAGTTTGTTCATGATTTTCATTTTGCTATTCTATGTGTTTGTGAAAATGTCTAGTTGTGTTCATGCCTTTACTTCATATTTGCATGTTTTAGCATGTTTCTTTTTAGCCTTGCATTTTAGTATGTCATGTGTTTGTGAAAATGCCATGATAGAATATCATCATTTGGAGCTCATGACCATTCAGCTACTTCCATTTTCTTTGCTTTTCATGTGCATTTTCATCTTGCTTGTTGACGTGTTTGCATTTCCATGCCATGAGTTTGTGTATCTTGATTTAGTATGCCATATGTTTGTGAAAATTCCATGATAGAATATCATCATTTGGAGCTCATGACAATTCGGCTACTTCCATTTTCTTTGCATTGCATGTGCATTTTCATCTTGCTTGTTGATTTGTTTGCATTTTCATGCCATGAGTTTGTGTATTTTGATTTAGCATACTATGTATTTGTGTTATTGCCATGCATTCTTTAGGTCTAGGTTTCATTAGCATTGTCATGCATTTCATGCATGTTTAGACTTAGGTTACATTTATTGCATTTTTCATGTCATTTAGGTTTTAAATCATGCATTTCATGCAGTCAATTTGCTGTATGTTCATGCATATCATATCATGCCACATGATTTATGACTTAGGCCAATCAATGGCTCAAAGTCATGCTCTCTTGAGCATACTTGTGGAAAATTAAAAAGTTGTCAAATTGATTATTCTACCTTTGTGGTTTTTTCTACTTAGCCAATTTTTGTCCAAGTTTTTAGAAGTTTTAGCTACTGTTTTTAGGTCTTTAAGAGAGTCTCCAATATTTTTACTTTGTTTTGTAAATGATTTTATCAAAGGCAAAAAAATGTGTTTTGGCAAAACTGTTTTCACCCAGTTTTCTAACTTTCCCGATTTTTCTGGGAAATTATCTTTAATCAGAAAATTAAGACAATTTTTTTCTGTGTAGTTTTACATGTTTTGAGTCTCTAGTATTGTTTTTAGATCTTTTTAAAATTTTAAAAATAGGTTAAAAATCGTGTTTTAAAATTGGATAGTAGAGTCAGATTTAAATTTCAGGGAAAATTATTTTTCTGTTTTGGTAAGTTACTTAGAGGGGGCTGATTAGGAAATTTAGCTATTGTCTTAGGGTGGTTTCTAGACCATTTTAAGCTTAAAAAATGATTTTATAGAGTTCGGGTCAAGGGTGGTCAAGTTCGGGATTTTAAACTTAGGAAATTATAGCCATTTTTAAAGGAAATTCGGCTAGGGTTTAATTTTCATCCAAGATTTTAAAAATTGTTTTCAACCGATCACAAAGTATTTTGATTTTAGAAAAATTAATTTGATATATTTTCCTAAGGTAGTCGGATATCTTTTTTAGGTATACGGATTTTCTTATTTAAAGGAAAAAAATACACTTTCATGCATTGCATTTTCCATATTCATGCATATTGTATAATATATGATTTTTGCTATGATAATTTCTATTGCATTGTTATTATTTTGATTTATATTTTATGATGTTATATTGTTTGTCATATGGTTTTGAATATTTCATGCTATCCTATGCTTTTTATTTAAGTCATTTATTTTTGTCACATCATTTAGCATATACTATGTTCATGCATTTTTATGTTTATTTTCATGCATATTTCATGATAACAATATTTTATGTTTCATATCATTTCATGTCACTTAGATTATATTCCATGTCATATAGATTATATTATTTAAAATATGTTATGTCATTTGAATTTGCTATGTCATTTAAATCATATCACTTCATTAGAATATATCATGTTACTTAGGATATTTAATTTCATTTCGAGTATATCATGTTACTTAGGATATTTCATTTCATTTAGAATATATCTTGTCACTTAGGATATTTCATTTCATTTTGATTATATGATATCACTTAGGATATTTCATTTCATTTAGAATATATCATGTTACTTAGGATATTTCATTTCATTTAGAATATGCTATGCCATTTAAATTATATCATATCATTTAGGTTGCATTATATTATCTAGACTTTGTTATATCATCTTTACCTTGTCACAAATATTCATATTTTATATATATATATATATATATATATTTTTTTTTGAAAAATATAATGATTTTGATTTTCAATAAAATAAAGATATTCCCGAGTTAAAATAATTCATGAGTTCTCTGTCGGGTTTGCTGGAGAGGATATCATCAGTTATCGTTAATAACGGAATATCTTCTTTAAAACTAGAATGATTCGGAAAATTTTTCAAGTTAATAAATTTTTTTTATATTTTGCCACGTTTGTTGTGGAATATAGGAAATTTTGAATTAATAAATTCCAGATCATTTTCAATTAAAAATGGAATTATTTTTTCCTTTAAATTGGGAATTAATTTGAAGTACTAAATTTAAAATCGACTTTTTACCGAGACTTGAGATAATACATGATTAATAAGGTACCGTTTTATACGGGCGTTGTGAGGGTGCTAATCCTTCTCCACATGTAACCGAGTCCCGAACCCGCTTCTTTGATTTCTCTGGTTTAAAACGCGGACTTGAAATTGGTTTAAAAAAATATTTTAATTAATTTTAAAATGTTTTACAAAACCGGTTTTAATAGGTGGCCGATCACCCCTAGCTAAAAAAGATTGGTGGCGACTCCATGTCTTTTTCGAGGTCATTTTCAAAACCTTCTTTTTTCAAGAGGAATTAAGTCGACTTTTCCTCTGTTTTCCAATGTCACGCTTAACGAGTAATAAAGTCTCGCGATGAGACTTGTTATTTTTTAGGTTGCGACAGCTTGACGACTCTACTGGGGAGATTAGAGAGTCAGGCCTAGAATTAATCGTGTGTTATCAAAGTCTCGGTTTTGTTGGTTTAATCGGTATTTTATTTTAATTCCCACTTTTTTTTAAAAAAAAAATAAGGAGAATTTTTAAAATAATAAAATGTTTTTAAATATGTCCATATTCTTGTGCATGCATATTATTATTGTTCTCTGTTATTTTGTTGCATATATTTATTCTTTGCTTAAATGATGCTTTACATTGTTTATTCTTGTTGGGGCATTTAGAATAAGGGGTGTAGAATAGGTGGTGAAAGGTTTGTTATTTTTCTTCACACACTACACGTGCATTTGCATATCATGAGCCCTATACCTGGTTCCGTCCTTTTGGTGGGAGCAAAGTAACTAAGCCTTCGTGATTAACAATCCTCATGGGCTAGTGAAACACTTCCGGAGTACTAAATTACCTAAGCCTTCGTGATTAACAATCCGCATAGGTTAGGGAAATAGACTCTAACGAATTGAACCCACTTTTATCGGGATGCCTTACTAGCCTTCACCAGCAAAAATGAGGAATAATTCGGGGCTTTTAGAATTGATTCACTTTCATATAGTAAACCTAGACGAAGCCATGTCGGATTTTCGATTATATATCCCGAAGTTAAAAACACATGGAGGAATATTTCCAATCCTTTTACCTTCTATTCTACATTCCAAATAAGTTTATTTTTTTAAAAAAATCGGACAATGATGAACGTACATCACAATGCCTGTAATAAAGTTTTGATGTTTTGTCCCAAGGGTGTTATAATGTCGAAATTTTGTTGGCATCCTCAGGGATGATTATTGATTTGAATTATATGTTTTTTTTTTTTTTTGTATTATTCAAATTTATTCCCATTACTAATTCATTTTTTTTGTTTGCTTTTTTTTTGTTGCATTCTTGCCATCATTTTTGCACATGAAAGGTTATTGGTCTCAGGATAATATTCAACCAAAAGGGCTTCCATGGAAGGTCAGAGTGTCTCAGTGGTCGAGAAGCATTTAGAGGTTAGGAAATAGTCCGAGAAATGTCAGCAGGATAATGGGGATTGTTTGAAAATGAGATATGTGTCAATATTTCCAGCCGAGGTTGATCATACTATCAGGAAAAATGATCTCCGAGAATTATGGATATATGGAATCAATGGAACATATCAGAAAAAGAAGCCTTCACTCAGACTTATGGGGACATAGCGGTGTTAGTTCAAGTTAAGGTCAGTGGTGAAGTAATCCGGGCTGTGGTGCAATTTTGGAATCCCGCTTATCAGTGTTTTACTTTCAACAAAGAGGATATGACTCCAATCATAGAGGAATATTCAACTCTGCTGCATATTCCCCACCATATTTATTTGAAAGATACAAAGACGTCGGGTTTCAAGAAAAATGTGTCTAAGATTCTGGGAGTGGAAAGAAATTGGGCCGAAAGCCATGTTGCCCGGAAAGGGGTAAGTCACTATATCTCATGGGATATTTTACGGACCTTAATCCACAGCCATTCAAGTAAGGAGATAGTTAGTAATATTTTTGCTTTGGCTATCTATGGTTTAGTTATCTTCCCAAAGACATTAGGATATGTTGATGTGGCGGTCTTCGATATTTTTGAGAGGCTTGAGCAGAGGATAAACCCAGCCCCTGCAATCATAACAGAAACAATCCGATCTCTGAATTTCTATAGACGGGAAGGGATAGGGCGTTTTATAGATTTTATACAACTTCTTTACATATGGGTTTAGAACCATTTTTGTAAACAGGAGAATTTCCCTCTTCGCTCATATTGGAAGTCTTTTGCACCAATTGGTGAATTTCTTAAGAAGGATTGGCCTGAAAATAGGACTGAGGAACAATGGATCAACATATTCCGGAATATCAGGGTTGAGATGATAATTTGGAGGGCTCCATGGATAGCTTCTATGCCAACATTGTACAAGTCTGGAGATAAAGCTTCTGTTCCATTATTGGGAGTATGGGGAGGAGTGAGCTACGCACCATTGCTGGTACTAAGACAATCAAAATCCTGTCAGCTTACTCCTACGACCCATGACCTTAGTGGTTTAGAATTTGCTTATGGAGAAGATGGGTACTCGGGAAAGGCACGTGAGATTGAGTAGCATGGAAGAAAACTCATCGGGTGGAGGTAGCTAGATATGTCGATATTGACACACCCAACCAGTTAGTATGGATAGAAATGAGGATTAATGACAGGTTGTTGACATCTAATGGGGAAGAAGCTCGATTCATGAGTTCACCACCTAAGGAAACACCATTGGAGTTAAAAATTGCAAAGTCGAAATTCGGACAAGAAAAGGCCCAAATGAGCAAAGAGATTGCCTGACTTCAAGAAGAGATTGAGGACAAGAAAAATAGGGAATCAGCTCGGGAAAAAGAAATGAAAAGGATTAAAAGAGAAAGGGACATTGCCAAGGGCAATCTTCAGGAATTACATTTGGAAAACAAAAGGTATCGTTTCGAGCTCAGATTTGAAGGGACCCTCAAGACTTTCGGGGAATGGGAGCAAGAAGTCAAAAACCTAAAGAAAGAGAGTAACTGTTGGAAAGAGAGAGCGAGGCATGAAGAAGCCTGAGCCAATCAGCTGGAGAAGCAAGCTAAAGAAAGTTTACACAGTGATGTTTTTGCTGACATGTCAAGGGGTCATGAACAAGTAGGGGTCAGATTGAAAAGCAAAGCAATCAAAAGGAGACTATGAAAGAAAGCCCAAGATCTGAGGGAGTTACTATAGGACTAGTATTTTGTAAACAGTACTTTGAAATAGATAGGCGAATTATGGACTTGTCTTAGGTAGTGATCTTTTTATTTTCTCTTTGATGTATTTAGTTCCAGGAAATCAATGAAAGACCGTTCGGTTGGAATTATCCCGGGGCCAATACTTTCAAATGCATTCATATTTTTTATAAATTTTGTTTGTTCATTCGTACATTTATTCATAGTTATAATCATTCATTTATTTTTTATGATTATTCATTTATATACATATACTTAGCCACTTATTTATTCATTTTACTTATTTATTTATTTATTCTTTCATATTCATATACTTAGTCATTTATTTATTCATTTTATTCACATTTAGTCATTCATTCATTTTTAATAAAATAAAAAAATTGTGTCAATAAATTCTAATCCATGGTTTTTTAAAACTTAAGGTAAAATTGGGCTCACTCCAAAAGAAACGGAATTCTGACACTGCTACAACACTAAATCTCAAGCTAGGATCATGGAGAATGATCATCTTGCTCGTATTGAGAGGATAGAACGGGTTGAAAGGGAACTACAGGAACAGCTGGTTAAGTCTCAGGAGGAATCAAGGGAACAAATGGCTAAACTCATGGAAATGATAAACGCCATGATGAGAAAGAAAGGGCCGGGGGAGAATTTGGTCCCAGAAAAAAGGGTGGTAAATGAGGAAGATCAACCTGAAATCGTGCAACAAAAGGGCCAAGCATCCCAGCATGTGGGAAATGAGCTGCCAATTGGGGCAGCCTCTTATGTTTATATCCAACCAACGGCTGAAGCACAAAATTATGCTTCTGGAAAAGGTAACATTGGTGCTGACCCAAGTGATATTATTGATGTCCTAGACTTTGAGGAACTGGTTGAGAAAGAAAATGCAAGGTTGGCTGAGTTAAAAAAGATGGAAACTGTAGAATCCCAGAAGAAGTATCAGTTACTGGAAGAGAGATTAAGAGTAATAAAGGGGGCAGAGTTATTTGGCAGTATAGATGCCGAAGAAATGAGCTTGGTTCATGTTGGTGATTCCTCCCAAGTTTAAAGTACCCGATTTTGAGAAATATAATGGGACTACCAACCCATCGGCACACTTGACCATGTACTGCAGAAAAATGATAGGACATGATGATGATGAAAAACTGCTTATCCACTGCTTTCAGGATAGCTTGACGGGGTCTGCAACCCAATGGTATAATCAACTGACTCGGACTAAGATCCGTTCTTGGATGGATTTAGCCAGGGTCTTTATGGAGCATTATAAGCATGTATCTGATATGGTACCTGACAGGCTGTCACTGCAGAACATGGAAAAGAAGACCACTGAGAGTTTCAAGGAGTACTCTCAAAGGTGGAGGGACCTGGCCACTCAAGTGCAACCTCCTTTGACCAGCAAAGAAACTACGATGCTTTTTATCAATACTTTAAAGGCACCGTATTATGACAAATTGGTGGGGAGTGCCACTAAGAATTTCGCGGATATGGTTATATACGGCGAAATGATTGAGACTGCCATCAAATATGGAAAAATGGAAGGGGGTGAGTCTGCCACTCCGAAGAAGGTATTTCCTGCTAAGAAGAAAGAGGAAACTCACGCAGTTAGCATCAACCAAAATCCATATACACATCCTACACCATATACACCTCTCAGGCCCTATACTCCTTCTACATCCTATGCACCTCCTACATCCTACACACCTTACCCGGGGTATAATCCTTACTACCCCAATGTGAACCACCTTACTCAAAATCCATTCCCTTATACCAATATACCACAACAGCCATTTCCAATTGGCATGTCTCCACAGATAAATCTTCCTCGAAACACTCTCCCAAACGCCCAGAGTACCATGCACAATGACCAACGTTCACCATGGAATGATAAAAAACCCTCATTTGACCCGATTCCTACCACTTATGGTGAACTATATCCCAAATTATTACAGGGTCAACTTGTTTCACCCGTATACCTTAAACCTCTAACATCGCCATACCCATGGTGGTACAACGCAAATGCTAACTACGCGTATCACGCAGGGATTCAGGGGCATTCGGCTCAAGATTGCATTGCCTTAAAAAAGAAAGTCCAAAGTCTGATCAATTTTGGGGTTGTAAAATTTGGGTCAAAGAATGGGCCAAATATAGCGGGAAATCCATTGCCCGATCATGCTGAGAATCGGGTAAATGCAGTTTTGACAAGGGAAGCCAGAAGGGTAAAAAGGTATGTCAGTGAAGTCAAGACTCCAATGATGATCCTTGATCCAATCATCCTTAAACACACTTTGAGCCTATTTATCCTTTCTTTTTAAAACCGAACCTTGGCCTACATTACGTGCTTTAAAAGTCCATTTTGTTCAAGCATGGATATTTAATTTGGAAGTTTTTCTCACAATTCATCCCATCTTTTGAATTGACATTTTTACCTTGGAAGCATTTAGAATTCTCAAATGCATGGTAGAATACAAGAAAAAAAGAGAAAATAAAAAATAAAAATGAAAAATAAATGTAAAAGGAGAGGTTTAAGCCGAAAACCAACAAAGAGCGACTTAATACCGAATGGGGGACACTTGAGTTTAAAACCCACAAAAGCCGGCTCAAGTACTAACAAAGGTTTGAATCAATGCTTCGTGTAAAGGGGGAGAAAGTATATGAAAATCAAAGAAAAGGGGAAAAACTCAGTCTGACGTAACTACGAAAGCCGAGGGATTACCCAAGTAAATTACTCATTCAAGAGAAATTTCAGATGATTTGAAAAAGGAGGTCCAAGATATTTCGCATCTGGGGCATCTACAACCTGTAACTTTACATTTGTTTCTTATATCCTTGATATTCACTTTTATCATTTTAAAACATTTGTTCCAATAAATTATTGTTATCCCTTTTATGACACTTGCTTGTTTCATACTTTCTTTCACACATTTTCGCGATGCATTTTGATTGTTATTAAATTGAATGATGATTAGTAAACATAAAAATCTTTAAAAAAAGGATTTAATAGTATTACTAAGGAATAGATTTAAATCTTAGAAAAGGTTTGGAAAATTAACCAAGTAAAGGTAAACAGTGAATGTGTTGGAGACTCCGTCATGAAGTCGGAAAGTTTGTGAATTTCAGCGAAGTCAGAAATTGGAACTGTTTGACAATTTATCTTGAGTGAAAGGTTCCTCAAATGCGGCATCAGTGAACAATTAAAGACTCCGTCATAAAGTCAGATAATCTGTGAACCTCAAAGAAACCATGGATTATAAATCATGACATAATTATTTGATTGCATTCATCCTTAGGAAACATACAAGCATTTGCAAAGCATGTCATTCTCATCATTGCATTTAGCTAACATTGTAGGAATCAGGAAAACTTTGGCTTCCCCAAATCAAACTCGTTCTGTTTCTCAAAAAAGTCGAGCCTTGAGACCACCGTCAAGGTATGCTTCTTTTAAATCGAACTCGTTCTGCTTCTCAAATTAGTCGAGCCCCGAGACCGTCGTCGAGGTATGTTCTTTTCATTTTCAAGATAAATTTATTTTTCCAAATGAATCAAAACCAGGATCATTCGAGGTATTTCCTTTGTTTTTAAATCGAATTCATTCTGCTTCTCAAATGAGTCGAGCCCCGTGACCATCATCGAGGTATTTTCTTTCATTTTTAAAATCGAATTCATTCTGCTTCTCAAATGAGTCGAGCCCCGAGACAATCGTCGAGGTATTTCCGTTTGTTTTAAATCGAATTCACTTTGCTTCTCAAATGAGTCGAGCCCCGAGACCATCGTCGAGGTATTTCTTTTTGTTTTAAATCGAACTCGTTCTACTTCTCAAATGAGTTGAACCCCGAGACCATCGTCGAGGTATATTTCTTTAGTTTTCAAAGTCAAATTTATTTTACAAATGAGCCAAATCCAGGCCTTCCTTTTGTTTTTAAAATCGAACTCGTTCTACTTCTCAAATGAGTTGAGCGCCGAGACCATCATCGAGGTATTTCCTTTTGTTTTAAATCGAACTCGTTCTGCTTCTCAAATGAGTCAAGCCCCAAGACCATCGTCGAAGTATTTATTTTTGTTTTAAAAATTGTTTTGCTTCTCAAATGAGTCAAATATTTTGTTTTAAAATCGAACCTGTGTCCTTAAGACGGGTCGAGCCTTGATTAGTCAGGGAACTCAATTTAAGGACAAAATCTTCAATTTACAGCTTTTTCAAAAAAAAATAAAAATTGATGATGATGAATGAAAATCCCTTTCCCTTTTCTTCACATTTGATTTCACTAACTCGACAAAATTAGTGTTTTTTTTTTTTTTTATCTTTGCTTGATTCTTGATTCTCAGCAATAGCCAAAGAGGGGCAGCTGTAGACACCTAATTTTGTCCGGACCACTAAATCAAGTATGTTTTCTTCCTAAAGTGATGTTTTAGAATGCAAAAAGGATTTTCTTATCCTGCAGGTGGTACTCCGTGACTTAGTATAAGAAAGCTAACATAAAAAGTCAAACTTGAAAAAGTCAACCCTAAAAAAGTCAACCTCGACAAGTCAACTACTAAAAAAGTCAACCCACTTTCAAAATCAAGATTTGAAGTTCAATTGAAAAGTGGTGAAAGAATTTTGATAATACGAGGTCTACAATGAAAGATATGGAGTTCGTTTGCAAAATGACAAATCCCGGGCCCATTATGCGGAAATTCAAGCAGATAAATCCCGAAAAAATGGCAAATGAGCTCGAAAAATTCTGAAAATTTGTAGATCTCACTTTTAAATTATTTAAAGAGATTGGTGAAAAAAAACCCGGATGCGGATGATGCACCCAAAAGAGTGTATCTTATTTAACCTTGCACTAAAAAGATAAATTGTAAGTATAGTAGTTAGCAAGGGTCGAGTCGTCAGGGATTGGGTTTTAGTTTATAAGTTAATAGTTTAAAACTTAAATTCAAGAACAATAAAAGAAAAGGGGTTTTTGAAGCCAGATTTAAACTAAAGTAAATAATAAGAATAAGATGCAAGGCGGTATAACCAGCCAATAAAAATATATATACTAAATTAGGCGGTATAACCAGCCAATATATATACTAAATTAGGCGGTATAACCAGCCAATAAAAATAAAACAAAGTTAATATACAAATTAGGCGGTATAACCAGCCAATAAAAATAAATATACTTTTAAAAATAAGCAAACTAGAAAAGTAAGAAAACAAGTAAGTAAGAAGAATCAAATATGAAAAATATGGTTAAGGTTTCATTCTCCACCACTAGACATCATTAAGAATCAATTTCAGATCTATCAATATCAACCAACTATCAAAGTTAACAACCGTAGATAACAACAAGCTCTGTTATCCCAATCTTTCCTTAGTTTGTCGTTAAATAGAACAAACTCTCTATTTAATCTCTAACCATTAAACAACCTAGAATAAGCTCTCTAAATTCAATTGAATGGCAGCTTTATGATGAGAAAGATAGGTTGATCTAAGCAACAAACACATAAGCTCGGATTGTTCAACTTAGGTTATGTTCCACTTTGCAATTATTGAAAACTTGACCATAATCATTAATCACAAATTGCCACTTATGAATAGGAAATCAAGACAATTACACGGATCAAGACTCCTAAACTAGCAATAGATAATTATCAAGATCTATCTAGTTGTACACCTAAATAAATCAAGACAACATCATGAACAATTCTTGTAGAAGAACATAAGCAACTTTGATAGAAAATTAATGATAGATAGAATCTAAAAATCAATCACAAAACATGTCTAGGGCTTTGAAATCACCCTTAACCAAATAGAAGTTTAGCCTAGCATAGGCATTGTAAACATAAACATAAAATTAAAGAGAATCTAAGAAGGAAATAAAATAAAGAAAGAAGAAGAAGAAAATAAAGAAAAAGAAAACTAGAGAAAAGAAAGAAGAAGAAAACTTAGAGAATTTGATTATAATGGCTAATATCCTACCAATGTACAATATGATCCCTTACAATCATCCAAGGCCCTCTATTTATACACATTTTGGAGGGCTAAATGACAAGAGACAAGCTTTACAAATTTCAAAGGTAGGTATAATAGGTGGGTGCATTTTCTAACAATTTTCGTCATACATGACGATTTTGATCAGCCAACTTGATGGTCGATTTTGTCAATTTTGCAGGCCTTATCTGATCACATGGTCTTCTAGAAAAATGTTACCCTATCAGTTATTGATCCATAGCCGTTAAAATCAGCTCATTTTCTGATGTGGATAAGAAGATATGGGCAAAATACGAAAACAGGTCAGCACAGACGTCATTGCACATCAGCCAACTTCATGGTCGATTTCGCTAGGGAAAACGACTCCGTTTCAAGAAGTGTAAAACATGAAAAAGATAAATATCCCTCTTAGCTTTGCACGGCTACAAATTTCAGCCTTATTGCTTCAGTGAAACTCGAGATATAGCTGATATGGCAAAAGGTGTCGGAATTGGAACTGAACTGGATTTACCCTTAATTCTAGTAATCTGAAATCACTCAAAGAAACTTGTGAAAAACACCAAAATACATAAAGATCATAAACACAATTAGACTAAACAATAATAACTCGTATTTGACACAAAACAATAATAAAACATAACTAAAAACTATATAATTATACGAGTTATCACACCCCCACACTTAGATTGTTGCTAGTCCCTAGCAACGACTCAATAAAAATAAAATAAGAAAATCTAATCTAATCCACTTTCGTAGATAATCACGGTGGCACTTAGCATGTGACACAAGCCTTTAAACCCCTAGGTGTCCCTAGTGGACGAGTTTAGTCTCGTGAGGGTTTACTAGAACGATACCCACAAACATTGAAAAACTAAAATATAAATAAACTACATATACTAAAAATATTTACTCCTAATCCTTTCAATACAAATTAGAGACAATATTTGAACAAGTCTTATAAACTAATCAATAGCTTAAAGAATTTCACAAAAAATCATGCTTGAATGTAAATTGTTTGAGTTAAGCCAATATTAACATAACATATTTCAATCAAAATAGTGCATATTCAAACTTAATCTCAACTACTCACATGGGATACCCTCATGATTTTCACTCTTTAAAGTAGTGGTGAAGAGTTTACACTCAATCAATCTCATGAAAACAGTTCTACCATATTCTTGCTTGTCCACCTATTCTCCACTATTTAGATCATACAACTTCATGAATCAAGAGGTCTTTAATCAAGGTTGTAATGGGGCCAAGGGGTTTGTAATGTGGTTGAAGAACAAAAGGATAAAGATATCACAAAGGTTCCAAAGAGTTCATAAAGTTTAGAGACATAAAAAGATCATACAAATAAAACTTCTCAAAACTCTTATAAAGCACATAATAACATAGGCTAAATATTCATGTTGAGCCTTTGCATCATTCTAACCAACTTTGTAACATCTTTTTTTTTTACTTTAACTAGAAGTTCAAGAGAAGTTTTTTTTTTTTAATATGGGAATGTATTTGACAATGATCCCTTTCTTTTTCTCTTGACTTTTTTCTTTCTTTTCCCCCCACACTTATTTCTTGTTTCTAACCCAAATTTTCAATAAATCTTCCTTGTCTTTGCAACTTGTCTCAAAACATGCTAATTCATCTTTGGAACAAAGGTAAAGATATAAGTATATTTAGGTTAGGGACAAGTTATGGTTACCAAAGAGATAGCTTATTCAATGTAGGCTCAAATTGGTTCACTAAGGGTGTGTTCTCTTGGAACATTAATAATGGATGGCTGTTTGGCTCTGGTTATAATCCTAATGCCTCTATCATATTCATGTTGTCACATGCATCAATATAGTCTCAAATGGTTTAAAGCAAGTTCTAGAGAATCATGTAATCATAAGAGCACTCAAGAAAGAAATTAGATTGATATGTATAATGCATCAATCATATAGGCTCAAAAACTCACAAGGATGATTATACAAGTCAATATCAAGTCTAAACATGCTTCTTTCTCAATCAACATATCATATTAACATTGGCTCATAAAAAAAAAATGATATCAAGCTCAATTCTCATGAAAATCTTCTCACTAATAACTCTGTTTTAGACTTATGCAATTCATATCTCATCATTGTATTAAAAAGGAACTAAAACACACTAAAAATAATAATAAAGACTCATAAAAAAAATAGTAGACAAAAATAAAAGAAATCCTAAATCATTCCCCCCACACTTAATTCTTACATTGTCCTCAATGTAAGTCTATTAACCCAAATGAAAGAATCATGTGTAAGAGAAAAGAACTAATAACATAAGAATAGGAAAAGGTAAGACTCAAAACAAAACAAACTCATGCAACCTGAATAATCTTAAAATACTAAACAAAAATTAACAAGTAAACATAAAAAGATTAAAATCAAACTGACAAGGTGTGTCTCAAGTCTCCCTTACTCAGACCTTGTTCAGAATGAATGCTTCTAAATTGCTTAAAACACAACAAACTATTTTTTTTTTTTTTGAAAAGAAGAAATCAAACTGACAAGATATGTCTCAAGTCTCCCTTACTCAGACCTTGTTCAGAATGAATACTTCTAAATGGCTTAAAACACAACAATTTTTTTTTTTTTTTTAAATTAGCAAAATATGTCCCCAATGTCAAATTTTAAAGGTAGAATTTAGGAGATATTACCTGCAGAGGTTGCTAACCACTTATTATAACTGAGACACAACAAGCAAAATGTTAGATAATGTCACAAAGACAAAGTGCAGTCCACTCCTTGCTCGTCCATATCTCTTTTTCTTTTTCCGAGCGTTTGCGAAACAACCGTAGCAGATAAACACTCATAAGCTTGGAGCTTTTTGAGTAAATCTTCAATGGTTGTAGCAGAAATTATGGTTCTCCTTGCCTCTGAAAACATGAATCCATTATCCACAGCATTATCTAAATATGAAAGCAAATTACTAAAATAACCATTAATATTAAGCAAACCAATGGGTTTCTTATTTGTGACCAAAGATGACCAAGAAGCCACGCAAGCTATTTCTTCCAATGTACCCAGACCTCCTGGTAAAGCAATGAATGCATCGGCAGAATGGTACATGATTGTTATCCGTTCAGGGACACTCCAGACTTGTATTTCCTTACCCACGGTAGGTCCACAAAAACTTGTGAATAGTTTTGGCACGATTCCTAGAACTGGACTTCCTCCGACGCGTGCTGCTGTAGCGACTGCTCCCATTAAACCCGTACTACCGCCTCCATAAATCAAGTGGATCTTTTGTTGGGCAAGTATTACTCCAACTCTTATGGCTTCATCAGCGAATATGTTATTTTTCCCTGGATAAGCACCTCCAAATACACAAATTTTTTTAATGCGCTGGGATGAAGTACTTTCCATTTTTTTTTTCTTCGAGTGCCTGAAAGAGAATGAGTACATGGTGTAATATATAGAGGACTGAGTAGTGAATCAGACAAGAGTAATAATGTCGCCGAAAGTGTATCTGACCTGTCAGAAGAAAATGTTAACCTAACAAAAGATTTTTGCGTGATTTCAGGAAGAAAATCAAAAAGAGAAGAAAAAATCAACCGTAAAAGACAAATAAAAAAAAAAACGAGAATAATTACACAAATCGAACTACACGTAAATTAAACCAAAATAAAGTTATTACAAATCAAACCAAAAGCTGAGAAGTCATTTATTGTAGTTGTGATTGTGGCTCACATCTTCCTCTGGTTTTACGTCCAGAAACGGCTTAAACGCCTTCTATGAGTCGAGGATATGCTTCCCATCCAGTTTTCTTACAAGCTGGCAAACAGGGTCTTTTAACATCAGATTCCCAAGATGTTGCCATTCCCTTTGGAATTGCGGCCATAAATCAAGAATTTCTCTTTGTACGTCTCCACTAGGATGCGTCTCAAGAGAAAGTTGGATATTACCCAAATTCTCCTTACTCAGTCCATCCTTAATGAATTCAATTTTATCATCTCGATTAGAGGACGGAATCCCAATAGAACGACATTTACCGTTACACGTCCATCGTGCACATTTGTGGCAATTTGAACTCATGCGCTTTGCTCGTCGCTTCTTTGCAAAAGTGCTTCTACCTGTACCTGGTAAATGCAAAACAGGAAGATATTCATTTTCACGTACCTTGGCTTCAATTATCCAACGTATGTCGTCAGGAATCCCTTTGTGCATAAGCATTCTTAATCTTTCAAGTCGAACTTGGTAAAGCTTCAGTAAAATATTTCGAGGAAAAGGAGGAAATCGTTTCTGCAATCTTGTGAGAATATCATCCATCCTGAAAAAAAAAATGAAAAAAAAAAATTGAAAGAGAAATTGGAAGAGAAATTTATATACAATATCAGTTTTGTGGGTAGCTGATGGAACCGATTTAAATAATCACGGAGTACCGTTATCCGCCATTTAACCGGGGTTAAAAAAAAATTATATTTACATCTAGTTATTTTCAAAACAAGGATCAGAAAGAAAAACAACATAAAAAGACTCAAAAATAAAATCCTAAATTCTTCCCCCCACACATAATTCTTACATTGTCATTAATGTAATGCTATTAACCCAATGCAAGAATTATATGTAAGAGAAAAGAACTATTAAACAAAAGAAAAGAAAAACAATAAAAGATAGAATGATGGAGAGTAAGGAATATGCAAATCTGATATAATAGATGCTCTCCATCCTTTTGGGTTGCCTCTCCAAGAAGCGCTTGGTTTATTGTCCTCAGCCTGACTTAGACCCATGCCATTATTATTCAACATACTTTGGCTCAAAAAGTGGAAACTCCTCCACATCTTGTATTGGAAAGTTCTCATAGTAAGGCTTCAATCTATGACCATTCACTTTGAATGCCTTATCTGTTTTCGGGCTTTGGATTTCAACTGCACCATGAGTAAATACATTAGTAATAACAAAAGGTCCAACCCAACGAGAACGTAATTTACCTGGATATAACTTAAGGCGTGAATGGAAGAGAAGAACTTTTTGTCCAACAACAAATTCTTTTCTTGATATCATCTTGTCATGGAATGCCTTAGTCTTTTCCTTGTAAATCCTAGAATTCTGATAGGCATCATTCCTTATCTCCTCTAATTCTTGTAGGTCAAGTTTTCTTTTCTTTCCTATTTCATCCATCTCCATGTTGCATTGTTTGATAGCCCAATATGATTTATGTTCCAATTCAACCGGAAGATGACAAGGCTTACCATAAACAAGTCGATAAGGAGACATACCAATGGGTGTCTTATATGCTGTCCTATAAGCCCAAAGTGCATCATCAAGTCGTGAACTCCAATCCTTCCTATTTGGATTAACTGTCTTTTCAAGGATGGACTTAACTTCTCGGTTTGACACTTCAGCTTGCCCACTAGTTTGAGGATGATATGAGGTGGAGACCTTGTGTGTGATGTTATACTTCCTCAAAAGTGCTTCCATAGTCCTATTGCAAAAGTGAGTACCTCTATCGCTGATTATGGCCTTTGGCGTTCCAAACCTAGCAAAGATGTTAGTCTTGACAAAATCTGAAACAACTTTAGAGTCATTAGTCCTAGTGGATTTTGCTTCCACCCACTTTGAAACATAATCAACGGCAAGTAAAATATAAAGATTACCAAAAGAAGGAGGAAAAGGTCCCATGAAATCCATGCCCCATACATCAAAAATTTCAACAATAAGTATTGGAGTTTGAGGCATTTGATTTCTAGCACCTAAGTTACCTGTTCTTTGGCAACGATCACATGACTTGCAAAAGAGGTATGCATCTTTGAATATGGTAGGCCAATAAAATCCAGAATCAAGAACTTTCATGGCTGTTCTTTTGGATCCAAAGTGTCCTCCACATGCATAAGAGTGACAAAAGGTGAGAATAGATTGAAATTCAGTTTCGAGTACACACCTTCTTATAATCTGATCGGAGCAATGCTTCCAAAGGTAAGGATCATCCCATATGTAGTATTTGGCATCACTCTTGATCTTATTTCTTTGAGCTTGTGTCAACTCTTGTGGCAACTTCTTGGTAACTAAGTAATTAACAATATCAGCATACCAAGGAGTTGTTGTACTTATAAAAAGAAGTTGCTCATCCGGAAAGTTCTCATTCAAGGGTAGTGCATCATCTTCATGAACTAAACGGCTAAGATGGTCCGCAACCAGGTTGTCACTACCTCTCTTATCTTTTATCTCCAAATCAAACTCTTGTAAGAGAAGTATCCATCTAATCAACCTTGGTTTGGCCTCCTTTTTAGTGAGTAAGTACTTAAGGGCTGCATGGTCAGAATATACAATTACTTTAGTACCAATTAAATAAGATCGAAATTTTTCTAAAGCAAATACAACAGCCAAAAGTTCTTTTTCAGTAGTGGAATAGTTCAATTGAGCATCATTAAGAGTTCGTGAGGCATAATAAATGGCATGTGAGGCTTTGCCAACCCGTTGGCCCAAAACAGCTCCAATAGCATAGTCACTAGCGTCACACATGATTTCAAAAGGTACATTCCAATCTGGTGGTTGGATGATAGGAGCTGATGTCAAGAGTCCCTTCAATGTTTCAAACGCCTCTTTGCATTTATCATCAAAGTGGAAAACCACATCTTTTTGTAGTAGCTTGCAAAGAGGTAATGTGATCTTTGAGAAGTCTTTGATAAATCTCCTATAGAAACCTGCATGTCCAAGAAAAGAACGAACCTCTCTCACATTTGTGGGAGGTGGTAAAGAATGCATAATATCTATTTAGACTTATCAACCTCTATCCCTCTAGAAGAAATAACATGGCCCAAAACTATTCCTTGTTCTACCATAAAGTGACATTTTTCCCAATTCAAAACAAGGTTAGTTTCCATGCATCTTTCAAGTACAAGTGTAAGGTTCTCTAGACATCTATCAAAAGAATCACCATAGACACTAAAATCATCCATAAACACTTCTATGATATTCTCTACATAATCTGAAAATATGCTAACCATACACCTTTGGAATGTAGCTGGTGCATTACAAAGACCAAATGGCATACGCCGGTATGCAAAAGTACCAAATGGACATGTGAATGTTGTTTTCTCTTGGTCCTCCGGAGCAATGGCTATCTGATTATAACCTGAAAAACCATCAAGAAAACAATAATGAGAATGGCCAGCTAACCTTTCAAGCATTTGATCAATAAAAGGTAAAGGAAAGTGGTCTTTGCGAGTTGTGGAATTAAGTTTACGATAATCAATACAAACTCGCCATCCTGTTTGAATCCTAGTAGGAACAAGTTCATTCTCATTATTTGTTACCACCGTTACACCTGATTTCTTTGGAACCACTTGGACCGGGCTCACCCATTTGCTATCCGAGATAGGATAGATCACTCCAACATCTAGGAGCTTCAGTATCTCCTTTTTCACAACCTCCATCATAGGAGGGTTCAATCTTCTTTGTGCTTCTCTTGTTGGTTTAGACCCTTCCTCTAACAAAATCCGGTGCATGCACATGGATGGGCTTATTCCCTTGATATCGTCAATTGTCCAACCAATTGCTGTTTTATGCTCTCTAAGCACCCGGATAAGTCGCTCTTCTTGCAAAGGTGTGAGCTCTTTGGCAATGATGATCGGTAGTGTGTCCTTTTTACCTAAGAACACATATTTCAAGTGGTTCGGTAGTGGTTTCAATTCTAAAGTTGGTGCCTGCAAAATGGAAGGTAGAAGTTTCTCATTAGATAAAGGCAAATCAATAAATGAAACATCAAACCTTGCATCTTTAGGTGGCAGCGAGTGTAAAGATTCTAGTGCCCCTTCCACATGGTCACTCAAAGCTAGTTTAGCATTCCCCATTCCGAGATGGTTGCTAAGGACTATTTCCACACTATCTTCACCATCTAGCTCATAAGCTTGCTGCACTAGTGAGTCAATTATATCAATATTAAAAACAGAATGCACATCACTAGGATATCTCATGGCCTCAAAAATGTTAAAGCGAATTATTTCACCATCAAATTCCATAGTTAAAGTGCCATCATGTACATCTATTTTAGTTCTTGCTGTTTTCAAGAATGGTCTCCCTAATAGAATAGGTGTGGGATTAGAAGACATCTCATCTTCCATCTCAATAACATAAAAGTCAGCGGGAAAAACCAATTCATTAACCTGTACAAGAACGTCTTCTACAACTCCTCTTGGATAAGTGTTAGAACGGTCAGCAAGTTGTATTATAACACCGGTTTCCTCTAATGGTCCTAGATTCAATGAAGCATAAATTGAATATGGCATGACATTAATAGATGCCCCTAGATCTAGCATAGCACGCTCAAACCTGGTGTTTCCTATCTTACAAGGAATGGTAAACATACCTGGATCCTTGCATTTAGGTGGGAGTTTCTTTTGAAGAACAGCTGACACATTCTCCCCCACACTTACCTTTTCATTCCATTTCAACTTCCGTTTAGATGTGCACAACTCTTTTAGGAACTTGGCATATCTTGGCACTTGCTTGATAGCATCTAGTAAAGGAATGTTCACCTCTACTTTCCGAAAAGTTTCCAAAATTTCCTTCTCTTGCTCCTCCTTCTTGGCCTTTGCTAACCTGCCAGGAAAAGGTGGAGGAGTTATATAAGAAGGAAATGATGGTTTAGGAATTACCTTTTTTAGTGGCTCGTTGGGATGTGAAGAGGATGCCATGGTATTGTTCTCCCCTTGAGCACTATCATTTTGTGGTGTCTCTAGCTGTTTCCCACTTCTTAAATTTATAGCATTGGCATTCTCTCTTGGATTCACTATGGTTTGGGAAGGTAATTTCCCAGAATCCCTTGCTTGCATTTGACTCATGGTTGTTGCCAATTGCCCTATTTGAGTCTCCAAATTTCGAATACTTGTCTTTGTTTCCTGTTGAAATTGAATTGTATTAGTAGAAAGAGCTTTAACAAGATCTTCAAGAGAAGTACCTGAATTTTGGGTGGGTGGTAGTTGTTGTCGGGTTTGGTATGGTTGTTGCACTCTTTGCTGAAAACCCGGTGGCCTGTGGTCAAATGGTGGAGGAATAGTTTGTGATTGGTTCCCTCCATAATTGAAGTTTGGATGATCCCTCCATCCTGGATTGTAAGTGTTTGAGTAGGGATCATATTTCCTTGATTGGTTCTGAAATCCACCCATGGCATTCACATGTTCATTGGTATCCTCTTGAAGTGTTGGACACATATCAGTTTGGTGCCCTATGTTTGAACATATGCCACAAGCCTTTATTTGTTGTATTTTACCTACAGCCAATTGTTGAACAAGAGAAGTCAGTTTATCAAATTTTTGTTCAAGGGATGATATACTTACCTCATTAACTCTCTTAGGTTGTGGTGGTGGATCTTGTCTCATTGAGAACTGTTGAGAATTGGCTGCCATGTTGGAGATTAATGTTCTAGCAGCCCTGGGAGTCTTATCAACTAGAGCTCCCCCACTAGCGGCATCTATCATACTTCTCTCCATGGGCATGAGACCTTCATAGAAGTATTGGATAAGAAGTTGTTCACTTATTTGATGGTGTGGACATGATGCACAAAGTTTCTTGAAGCTCTCCCAATATTCATATAAGGACTCTCCGTTGTATTGCCGAATCCCACATATCTCTTTCCTAATGTTGGCAGCCTTAGATGCTGGGAAATACCTTTCCAAGAATGCTTTCTTCAAATCATTCCATGTAGTGATGGTCCCGGATGGTAGATAGTAGAGCCATTCCTTTGCTGAATCAGCTAGAGAGAATGGGAAGGCTCTCAACTTAACTTGCTCTTCCGTGACCCCTGTTGGTCTCATGCTTGAGCAAACTACATGGAATTCCTTGAGGTGCTTATTTGGATCCTCTCCTGCAAAACCATGAAAAGTTGGGAGAAGATGAATCAAACCAGATTTTAATTCAAAAGCTACCTCAAGATTAGCATATTCAATGCATAATGGTTGTTGACCCAAGTCCGGAGCGGCTAGCTCCTTGAGAGTTCGGTTGTCAGCTGCTGCCATCTCTCCTTGCTTCTCTTGGATGTTTTGGATCAACTCCTCGATTGGTTGTTGGTGAGAAGTTATAAATTCCCGAATTTTCCTAAGTCGTAAGTCTTCTTCGGGAGCTTGGAACATTCACTAATAAAAAAAATAAGAAAGTAAATAATTAGAACAGAAAATAAGAATAAACCAATAAACTAATAAACTAAAGAAAGCAATCCCCGGCAACGGCGCCAAAAATTTGATGCACCCAAAAGAGTGTATCTTATTTAACCTTGCACTAAAAAGATAAATTGTAAGTATAGTAGTTAGCAAGGGTCGAGTCCTCAAGGATTGGGTTTTAGTTTATAAGTTAATAGTTTAAAACTTAAATTCAAGAACAATAAAAGAAAAGGGGTTTTTGAAGCCAGATTTAAACTAAAGTAAATAATAAGAATAAGATGCAAGGCGGTATAACCAGCCAATAAAAATATATATACTAAATTAGGCGGTATAACCAGCCAATATATATACTAAATTAGGCGGTATAACCAGCCAATAAAAATAAAACAAAGTTAATATACAAATTAGGCGGTATAACCAGCCAATAAAAATAAATATACTTTTAAAAATAAGCAAACTAGAAAAGTAAGAAAACAAGTAAGTAAGAAGAATCAAATATGAAAAATATGGTTAAGGTTTCATTCTCCACCACTAGACATCATTAAGAATCAATTTCAGATCTATCAATATCAACCAACTATCAAAGTTAACAACCGTAGATAACAACAAGCTCTGTTATCCCAATCTTTCCTTAGTTTGTCGTTAAATAGAACAAGCTCTCTATTTAATCTCTAACCATTAAACAACCTAGAATAAGCTCTCTAAATTCAATTTAATGGCAGCTTTATGATGAGAAAGATAGGTTGATCTAAGCAACAAACACATAAGCTCGGATTGTTCAACTTAGGTTATGTTCCACTTTGCAATTATTGAAAACTTGACCATAATCATTAATCACAAATTGCCACTTATGAATAGGAAATCAAGACAATTACACGGATCAAGACTCCTAAACTAGCAATAGATAATTATCAAGATCTATCTAGTTGTACACCTAAATAAATCAAGACAACATCATGAACAATTCTTGTAGAAGAACATAAGCAACTTTGATAGAAAATTAATGATAGATAGAATCTAAAAATCAATCACAAAACATGTCTAGGGCTTTGAAATCACCCTTAACCAAATAGAAGTTTAGCCTAGCATAGGCATTGTAAACATAAACATAAAATTAAAGATAATCTAAGAAGGAAATAAAAGAAAGAAAGAAGAAGAAGAAAATAAAGAAAAAGAAAACTAGAGAAAAGAAAGAAGAAGAAAACTTAGAGAATTTGATTATAATGGCTAATATCCTACCAATATACAATATGATCCCTTACAATCATCCAAGGCCCTCTATTTATACACATTTTGGAGGGCTAAATGACAAGAGACAAGCTTTACAAATTTCAAAGGTAGGTATAATGGGTGGGTGCATTTTCTAACAATTTTCGTCATACATGACTATTTTGATCAGCCAAATTGATGGTCGATTTTGTCAATTTTGCAGGCCTTATCTGATCACATGGTCTTCTAGAAAAATGTTACCCTCTCAGTTACTGATCCATAGCCGTTGGAATCAGCTCATTTGCTGATGTGGATAAGAAGATATGGGCAAAATACGAAAACAGGTCAGCACAGACGTCATTGCACATCAGCCAACTTCATGATCGATTTCGCTAGGGAAAACGACTCCGTTTCAAGAAGTGTAAAACATGAAAAAGATAAATATACCTCTTAGCTTTGCACGGCTACAAATTTCAGCCTTATTGCTTCAGTGAAACTCGAGATATAGCTGATATGGCAAAAGGTGTCGGAACTGGAACTGAACTGGATTTACCCTTAATTGTAGTAATCTGAAATCACTCAAAGAAACTTGTGAAAAACACCAAAATACATAAAGATCATAAACACAATTAGACTAAACAATAATAACTCGTATTTGACACAAAACAATAATAAAACATAACTAAAAACTATATAATTATACGAGTTATCAGCGGAGTTCGTTTACAAAATGGTAAAAGTTCGGGTGCACAAAAGGGCAATTTTGGAAGAAAAAATCTAAAAAAATAGCCAATGGGCTTTGGAAATTTTGAAAACTTCCAAAATTTAATTTTTTTTTTTATCATTTTGGAAGTATTGAAAAACTAAAATTTGAATTTGGAGCCCGTTTGCTATTTATTTAGGTTTAGGGGTCAAAAAGGTCATTTTACCGAAGAAACCGAAAAGGGCCTTTTCTTGCAATTAAAAAAATGAAGTATGGGCTGAGAAGGTGAAGGGGCAGCTGGAAAAGGCCCATGGAGGATTGGATATTTTCTGATTTTTTCGTCTAAGGGCTAAGAGAGAAGAGGAAGGTAGTTATTTTTGTGATCAAGCCTTTGAATTTGCAACACATGGACCAATGGATGGAGAGGGATGATGTCATATTTATGATCCTATTTATGACATAATATTTAGGAGCTGATTATTCCAATCTAAGGGTGAGAATTCTACATAGAAAGCATCTTGAATTAAAGGCCATAGGATCAAATTGATTTAAAAAATTCTAGAACCTCCTACACTCTTCAATATACCAACCGGCCATCACTAAGGGGAGGGGCTCTCTTTCATTTTTTTCACTCTTGCTTGGCTGATTTCTCTCCATTTTTGAAAAGCAAACAGAAAGTTTAGAAAGGCAAAGAAAGTAAAAAGAGGAAAAGCTTGCAATATAGCTTTTAAAGGTAGCTAAAAGCACCATACTCTTTGCATTTTTTTTTTTGGCATTTTCAACCTTGATTTGCTATTTTCATTTGATATTTGGTGAGTTTCTTTTGATTTTTAAATAAGTGTTTTTAAGCTTTCTCTTCAACCTTCTCTTTGGTGTTTTCTTGAAAGACTTAGAAAAAACCAATTTTTTTACTTGGTTTTGAAGTGGCCGAATGGTCATATTTTTTTCTTATGTTTGTTGTTTGATTTTTATTTCATGTTGCTTGTGAGGTCTAGCATGTTTTGATGTTCTACATTTTTCTAAAAATAACTAAAGCATGGAGTTTGTTTTGATCTTTCTACTTACTTACCTCTATTTTTTTTTTTAATTATTTCATCTTGTATTCATGTTTACTTTCCTTGTTTATATTTTTTTAATTTTCTGTTTTCAAAATGTTTGAGTTTGTTCATGATTTGCATTTTACTATTCTATGTGTTTGTGAAAATGTCTAGTTGTGTTCATGCCTTTACTTCATATTTGCATGTTTTAGCATGTTTCTTTTAAGCCTTGCATTTTAGTATGTCATGTGTTTGTCAAAATGCCATGATAGAATATCATCATTTGGAGCTCATGACCATTCGGCTACTTCCATTTTCTTTGCTTTGCATGTGCATTTTCATCTTGCTTGTTGACTTGTTTGCATTTCCATGTCACGAGTTTGTGTATCTTGATTTAATATGCCATATGTTTGTGAAAATGCCATGATAGAGTATCATCATTTGGAGCTCATGACCATTCGGCTACTTCCATTTTCTTTGCATTGCATGTGCATTTTCATCTTGCTTGTTGATTTGTTTGCATTTTCATGTCATGACTTTGTCTATTTTGATTTAGCATACTATGTATTTGTGTTATTGCCATGCATTCTTTAGGTCTAGGTTTCATTAGCATTGCCATGCATTTCATGCATGTTTAGACTTAGGTTGCATTTATTGCCATGCAAGTTCATGTTAGGTCTAGGCCATATTCTTTATGCCATGCATTTTCCTTGTCATTTAGGTTTTAAATCATGCATTTCATGCATTCAATTTGTTGTATGTTCATACATATCATATCATACCACATGATTTATGACTTAGGCCAATCAATGGCTCAAAGTCATGCTCACTTGAGCATACTTGTGGAAAATTAAAGAGTTGTCAAATTAATTATTCTACCTTTGTGATTTTTTCTACTTAGCCAATTTTTGTCCAAGTTTTTAGAAGTTTTAGCTAATGTTTGTAGGTCCTTACGAGAGTCTCCAATATTTTTACTTTGTTTTTTAAATTATTTTATGAAAGGCAAAAATATATGTTTTGACAAAACTGTTTTCACCTAGTTTTCTAACATTCCCGATTTTTTTGGGAAGTTATCTTTAATCAGAAAATTAAGACAATTTTTTTTTGTGTAGTTTTACATGTTCTGAGTCTCTAGTATTTTTTTTAGATTTTTTTTTTTGAAATTTTAAAAATAGGTTAAAAAATCGTGTTTTAAAACTCGACAGTAGAGTCAAATTTAAATTTGAGGAAAAATTATTTTTTTTGTTTTGGCTAAGTTACTTAGAGGGGGCTGATTAGAAAATTTAGCGACTGTCTTAGGGTGGTTTATAGGCCATTTTAACTTAAAAAATGATTTTATAGAGTTCGGGTCAAGGGTGGTCAAGTCCGGGATTTTAAACTTAGGAAATTAGAGCCATTTTTAAAGGGAATTCCGCTAGGGTTTAATTTTCATCCAAGATTTTAAAAATTGTTTTCAACCGATCACAAAGTATTTTGATTTTAGAAAATTTAATTTGATATATTTTCCTAAGGTAGTCGGATATCTTTTTAGGTATACGGATTTCCTTATTTAAAGGAAAAAATACACTTTCATGCATTGCATTTTCCATATTCATGCATATTGTATAATATATGATTTTTGCTATGATAATTTCTATGGCATTGTTATTATTTTAATTTATACTTTATGATGTTATATTGTTTTTCATATGGTTTTGAATATTTCATGCTATCCTATGCTTTTTATTTAAGTCATTTATTTTTGTCACATCATTTAGCATATACTATGTTCATGCATTATTATGTTTATTTTCATGTATATTTCATGATAACATTATTTTATGTTTCATATCATTTCATGTCACTTAGATTATATTCCATGTCATATAGATTATATTATTTAAAATATGCTATGTCATTTAAATTTGCTATGTCATTTAAATCGTATCACTTCATTAGAATATATCATGTCACTTAGGATATTTCATTTCATTTAGAATATATCATGTCACTTAGGATATTTCATTTCATTTAGAATATATCATGTCACTTAGGATATTTCATTTCATTTAGAATATGCTATGCCATTTAAATTATATCATATCATTTAGGTTGCATTATATATCTAGACTTTGTTATATCATCTTTACCATATCACACATATTCATATTAAAAAAAAAAAAAGGTTTTAAAAAAGATAATGACTTTGATTTTCAATAAAATAAAGATATTTCTGAGTTAAAATAATTCATGAGCTCTCTACCGGATTTGCTGTGGAGGATATCATCAATTATCGTTAATAATGGAATATCTTCTTTAAAACGAGAATGATTCAGAAAATTTTTCAAGTTAATAAAAATTTCTATCTTTTGCCACATTTGTTGGGGAATATAGGAAATTTTGAATTAATAAATTCCGGATCATTTTCAATTAAAAATGAAATTATTTTTTCTTTAAATTTGGAATTAATTTGAAATACTAAATTTAATATTGACTTTTTACCGAGACTTGAGATAATACATGATTAATAAGGTACCGTTTTATACGGGCGTTGTGGAGCTGCTAATCCTTTCCCACACGTAATCGAGCCCCGAACCCGCTTCTTTGATTTCTCTGGTTTAAAACGTGAACTTGAAATTGGTTTTAAAAAATATATTTTAGTTAATTTTAAAATATTTTACAAAACCGGTTTTAATAGGTGGTCGATCACACCTAGCTAAAAAAGATTGATGGCGACTCCATGTCTTTTTCAAGGTCATTTTCAAAACCTTCATTTTTCAAGAGGAATTAAGTCGATTTTTCCTCTGTTTTCCAATGTCACGCTTAACGAGTAATAAAATCTCGCGCAAAGACTTGTTATTTTTTAGGTCTCGACAACTCTAATATCCATGCATCTTCAAATAATAATTGAATGCTACATCTTTGAGTTGAAGATTTTTAATTTTATACAAGTTAAAGGAATAATACTTTTTGTTTTTCTCTTGTCTAATATTTTCAAGTTTTTTTTTTTTTTGGTCAACCGTTTTAATTAGGACAAGAGTTAAAACTTTGTATCTTAATTTGCAATAGAAGACAAAAATGTTGGCAGACATGAGTTGAGTAATTCCCTCTCTGTGAATTTTCTTTTTCCTCTTATCAAACATAGTGGCAAGCAATCTAATTGTGCTACACATCATCAATGTATCTATTGTCTCTTGTAAAGTAATATAAGCTGCCAAATTTAATTAGTTTTCAACAAAAATCGCATTTTTTTTGGTTGAAATCTCATCCTCGCTATAGATGAGGAATTACCTTCTTAAAGATGAGAAATTATTCTATTAAATGGTGTTATTCCATATTTGTTAAGTATTAAATTATTTGTAATTTTATATTGAAATTAGATTTCTTCACTTATTACCAATTGGTTTTAAGTTTATAGAATAATGGTTTTCCTTTCTAATAAGATGTCTAGAGTGGGTAGCAAGAGCAACATTAGTTTTTGTCTAAGCCAAGGTGCATTTCCTCAAAAAAATCTCATTAATAGAGTATCAAGTTATGGAAGTGGGTTTTGATTTAGCAATGAAATTTGACATATCATATTCCAGACAAAGAGCCATAAAAACCTGAATAAGGTGAAAGTGCTCCTCACTGATCTTAGCTTGAGTCAGATGGACGGACAGGGGTTGTGTAGGGGCAAGATCGCCCGGGGAAGGGAGGTCGTGATTGATCGTGGGTCAAAAATTTCGTCAAAATGATTTTATTAAAAAAAATATGTATGATTTTTTTAATAAAATTTTCCAATAGAATTTCAGTAAAAAAAATTTCAGATTACTTTTCGGTCCACCGGATTTTTGACAAAAAATTTCATCCAAACATAAGACGAAAAAAATATGGTGCCAAAAGTTATGGACGGAAAATAATTCCGTCCGTAATTTTTGACAAAAATATGTAAAAAATCCGTCAAAACGTGTGTAAACCTTTCTCCATAAATTCCGTTGAAACTTTGCCGGTATAGTGACACCTTTTCCGATAAAAAAAATCCGCCACAAATTTTTCGTTGGTAAAGTTTGTGGAATTTGAGTGTGTATATATATATATATATATATATATATATATATATATAAAAGTTGCCTTTTTGCTAACGTCTAATGAGAATTTGCGGCCTAAGGAGTAGATCCTTATGCCCACGTTTGGGGTTGAACTTCACAGTTCCCAAACTTAATACTTTTGATTAGTAATAACTGATGTCGACACCTATTGTATTTGGAACTCCAGCCAGCAGCCATGGTCCACAAGTTTATGCTCTGACCATTTGAACCACTCTTAGTTGGAAATTGGAATTGCTAATTTAATACTCTCCTTTCTGTTTTTGATCTCTTCGGATATATATCTTAAAGGAATATAAAAAAATGTCGGAAAATATATGTATAATTATTGAATAAACTGAGGTAGGAATAGGAGAAAGTTCTTTTACTAAGAACAAGCTTTAACTAGCTAGCTAGGATGGAATATAGCAAGCCCGGGCGATATCCATATTCCATAAGAGCTAAAGCTTAGCATATGGCACATTTTGTATAATCCATACCATTTGAATCTTAATTTCGAAACATAAAAGTGTTGTGTTTGGAGAATCCAATGCTTCCCACTGTAATATATGGCTTCAGGTTGAAGGTAACATTAGCTAAGTAGTCGTGAAATTAAAGAATTTCACCCTCTTTGGGCTAAGAGATATGGATGCCCCAAAGCTTTAAGTGCAAATAGTAATTTATATCTAGTGATTTTGACATGTTGTGGCTGGCACAGTTGTGCACATATATATATATATATATATATATATATATATATATGGGAGTTGGAGGGATGCGCCGCCTTTCTATGATTGGAATTTATTTGAAATGATCTCAATTATGAAGCATGGACATTTATGTTAGGAAAGTATCTACGTATCGGATACGTATCTGATACAGATATGATTTTAATATGACGGAATACATATTAGATATGTCAAATTTTTTTAAAAAAATTAGACATGGTCAAAATATAGTTAAGACACGGTTGGACACAGGACACATCCGAACATGTGATGATTTTTTTTAATATAATTTTCTCTCAAATACAGAATCAATAATGAACAATTTGGTTCTAATGAATTTTTTAAGGTTCAAGTTTTTAAATTTAAAAATAATTTTAAAAAATTAAAAAGCTATTTATATGTTAATATTTAATTGAAAAGTATCAATTTTATATTTTTACTGTAGATTATTATATAATTTTTTTTTATTGTCGTGTCCTATCGTATCTGTGTGCTAATTTTTTAAAATTTTCGATATTGTATGTCCATGTCGAATCGTACCCGTAATATGTGTCCATTTCCGATCTCAACTTCTCACATCAAATTAAGTAAAGCAGAATGGTATAATTCTGCACTCTTCTGTAGTTATAATACTTTAGAAGACAGTGTTAATTTACCTTGATTCCAAGCTGCTTCAGTAACCTGGAGTTAAGGTTGATCACACTCAGGACTAACAGGTTTTGCCCCATCTCCCTCTCAGCTCAGCCAATGTAAATATATATATTTAAGGGAAAAAAAAGAAGAGAAAAGGCTAGAAACAGAGGTTATAGAAACCACGGGAATCTTAAAGCAGACATTAATAAAGCATATTTTGTTAGAAAATGTTGAACTTGGTATTGTCCTATCTTCTTCCTTGACATGTTTGCTACTCTTGACTTACCTTAAATATACATCTTGTTGTGCGGAAGCGAATTGATATTACTAAAACCGATTTAAACACACTGAAAAAACACCGATATTTTACGTGGTTCAGCAACTGTGCTTACATCCACGGGAGGAGGAGCTTGAAGCTTTGTATTAATGGAGTTTAGAGTACAAACATATACAGAATTCAAGGTGCTACACAAGCACTGAACTCACAACTCAACACAATACCGAATTTACTCTATAAACACAGAGTATTTGCTTCAACACTTTAGCTCTAACTTACTCAACTCAACTCTACTCAACTCTACTCAACTCTACTCAACTCATTTTCTCTCTTACTCTACATGGCTATTTATAGCCATAATATCAAGGTGTGAACATACATCAAGTGGCAGCCACCATAGCCACCATCCACCACCTATCTTGGTGTGAACACTTTGCAAGTGGTAGCCACCATAGCCACCATCCATTTGCAAGTGGTAGCTTCCATTATTGGTGGTGCAAGTGGTAGCTCCATTATTGGTGGTGCAAGTGGTAGCTCCATTATTGGTGCTAAGCCACCTATGGTGAATTTAAGCCATATTCAAGCCATATTCCAACAATCTCCACCTTGGCGAGAATCCACAGAGAGAATTCACAGATCAGAGCTTCCTCCTTTCTCCTTCAAATGTACACACCATTACTCACATTAAGGCACCTACTGCATTGGCATGATTCATCAATGCACTGAGCCTGAGTCAATTTTTTCTGTCTACTTCCCAAGAATTTTCTTAGCTTCTCCAAGATCATCTCGAACTCTGAGCTCAGTTGAGCCTTCAGCCTGTCGATCTCCACCTTGCCTTTTTCAGCTGATAGACAAATGATCCATCTTGAAGTTTCCGGAAATAAACACAGTGATCAAATTGACTGTGTGTGTACTTTTCATCCTGTCATGAAACAGTCCAACCGTTTGTACAGCTGTCACGGGATTGTTTCAGACCATACAGTGATCGGTTCAACTTGCTTTTGTAATCTTTGCGACCGGGGACTCCAAAACCATCTGGTTGAGTCATACAAATTTCCTCCTCTAAGGAACCATGGAGGAATGCAGTTTTTACATCAAGTTGAACTATCTCTAGGTTATACAGTGCTACTAAAGCCAATAAGATCCGAATAGATGCATGCTTAACAACAGGTGAAAATACCTCATTGTAGTCTATTCCTTCTTTTTGAGCCTAACCTTTGGCTACCAATCTGGCTTTGTATCTGATGCTGTCTTTGCCGGTAGCACTCTCCTTTTTGGAAAAGACCCATTTGCACCCAATTGATCTTTTGAGTGTTGGAAGTGGAACCAACTTCCAAGTCTGATCGCCTCCTTCCACTGGGCATGCTCAGGGCTGTTTACAGCTTCTTTGTAATTGATCGGAACATCATCATCAATTACTGGAAGGGCGTATGCCACCATGTCTGTGTACCGAGCAGGTTTCCGAATATGTCTATTCGGTCTACTGGTGGCAACTGATTCAAATTGCTGAAAGGTTTCTGGTGATGACTCCTCCACTTCAGTTAAGGTGTCATCAGATTCTGGTTCAGATTCATCTGAATTTTGACCAGCATCTTCTGATTCAAACTCCACCTGCTTTAGAGAATCTTGGTTCACATTCTCTGGAGTTGACAGTTTCAGCATTACAGATTCGTCAAAGGCAACATCTCGGCTTACGATGACTTTCTTTGACTCAAGGTTCCACAGTCGGAATGCCTTTACTCCTTCACTAAAGCCCAAAGAAGACAGCTTTCTTGGCTCTAGGATCCAATTTTGATTCACTAACGTGAAAATACGCTGGGCATCCGAAATTACGAAGCCGATCATATTCAATGGCAGAATGTCCGGACCACACCTCTATGGGAGTTTTCCCATCAATTACAGTGGAGGGTAGTCTGTTGATAATGTGGGAGGCGAACAATAAAGCCTTCGCCCAAAATGCTTTGCTCAAGCTCGACTGGGATAACATGCAGCGAACTTTATCAACCAAAGTTCGGTTCATCCTTTCTGCAACTCCATTCTGCTGGGGAGTGCCAGGAATAGTGAAGTGTCGGATTATCCCATCATTCTGTGAGAGGCTGCTACTCTGCCTGTCACGGTTTCTCTGTCAAGGAGATACATATTTCCCTTCATATAACCCTTCATTGCTAAGAATGCTCCACGTACAACTCTCAGGACTCCATTCTGAATGGTCACCTTGTAACCATTTGAGTCTAAGACCCCCAGTGATATGAGGTTCTTCTTGAGATCAGGGACATACCTTACGTCTGTAAGTTGTCTGATTGTACCGTCATGCATTTTCAGTCGGATCGTTCCGATGCCTCTAGTGTGACAAGTATTGTCATTGCCCATATGGACAATCCCTCCATCAAACTCCTTGAAGTTTGAGAACCACTTCCGGTTCGGACACATGTGGTAGGAACATCCGGAATCCAGAATCCATTGATCTGAAGAGTGTGTTGTTGTGGAAATCGTAAATGCAGAGTCTTCCTCTCCCTCAGATTCTTGAGCTACATTCACAGTCGACTTCTCCATGTTAGGACAGTTATTCCTCCAGTGCCCTTTCTCATGGCAAAAGGCACACTCGTCCCTTGAAAGTCGTGTTCTTGATGATCCCCTCTTTGAGCGGGATTTACCTCGCTTGTTTTCTCCGGCTCCTTGGTTGTTCGTCCTGCCTCTGTACACAGTTAAAGCTTCTGGTGTAGTATTCTGGTGATCATGCTGATCCTTTTTCCGATACTCATTATTCACCAGAGCATTACTAACATTAACATATTCTATATCATTTTTACTATACAACAGTGTAGTGGTTAAATGATCATAGCTATCAGGCAAGGAATTTAACAGAGTAAGAGCCTTATCTTCATCAGAGATATTTGCATCTAGATTTTCAAGATCAGCGAGGATTTTGTTAAAACTTACTAGATGCTCCTGCATGGTGATACCTTGCATATACTGGAAGCGGAACAGCTTTTTCTTCAGATAAAGTCTGTTCTCCATGCTTTTTGTCATGTACTTGTCCTCGAGTTGTTTCCAGAGAGTTTTTGCATTATTCTCTCTCATGACAAAGTACTTCTGGTCCTTGGCTAGGCATAACCGGATTGTGCCACAAGCCTGACGGTTGACAAATTTCCAGTCATCTTCCGAAATATCTCTGGGCCTGTCTTCCAGAGCGATATGTGAACCCTCTCGGAATAACAGATCCTGAACTTCGCACTGCCACATGCCAAAGTTGTTGGTGCCATCAAATTTCTCCACCTCGAACTTTGCAGTGGTCATCGAGTTCTTTCTGATATAAGAACTTGATCGTGCGCTGCTGGTTGTTTCATGTGTCTCTAATGATTCTGCCATGGTAATAAAACAAAATTACCAACTCAGAGTTTTTCCGTTACCTGTATGGAAAAACGGATGCCGCGGTTGAGTCCGGAATAGTCGAAATAGCCAGGAACGGGTCCAACTGTGTAAATTTTGGACACACGGTGAATATTCTGTGAATATTCTGCTACAAGTGGCTCGAAATGGACTCGGTTTAGCTCAACCGGCTCGGAAAAGTCTCGGAATAGTGTTCTGAAACGGCTCAAAAAATGGCTCGAAAAAATTGGTCGGAGCTACGGCGGCGCGTGGGGCGCGTACGGCGACGCGTGCGGCGGCGCGTGGGCGCGTGAAGGCTACTGGCTCACCAGCGCGTGGGGCGAGTGAGGCGCGTGAGGCCCACTCGTCTTCAACCTCTGGCTGGCGCGTGTGGCGCGTGGGTTTCACGCGTCTTCATCCTCCAGAGGCGCGTGCGGCGCGTGGGCGCGTGGGGCGCGTGAGCTCCTCTTCTGGCGGCGCGTGGGAGCGCGTGCGGCGTCCGGTGGATCTCCGGTTGATTCTGCTGCACTCCTCTCGACGACCTCTTCAACCTGGTATTTTCAAAACACAAATTGGAGCACTTTTGAAAAACGGACAGAATCGAACAAACTCGGTTTTACGTAAAAATTGGCTCTGATACCAATTTGTTGTGCGGAAGCGAATTGATATTACTAAAACCGATTTAAACACACTGAAAAAACACCGATATTTTACGTGGTTCAGCAACTGTGCTTACATCCAAGGGAGGAGGAGCTTGAAGCTTTGTATTAATGGAGTTTAGAGTACAAACATATACAGAATTCAAGGTGCTACACAAGCACTGAACTCACAACTCAACACAATACCGAATTTACTCTATAAACACAGAGTATTTGCTTCAACACTTTAGCTCTAACTTACTCAACTCAACTCTACTCAACTCTACTCAACTCTACTCAACTCATTTTCTCTCTTACTCTACATGGCTATTTATAGCCATAATATCAAGGTGTGAACATACATCAAGTGGCAGCCACCATAGCCACCATCCACCACCTATCTTGGTGTGAACACTTTGCAAGTGGTAGCCACCATAGCCACCATCCATTTGCAAGTGGTAGCTTCCATTATTGATGGTGCAAGTGGTAGCTCCATTATTGGTGGTGCAAGTGGTAGCTCCATTATTGGTGCTAAGCCACCTATGGTGAATTTAAGCCATATTCAAGCCATATTCCAACACATCTATGTTTATCTTACAGTTGATCAGTCAAATACAGCCCGAGTCGAGCACTCTTATGATAATATCATGATAACAGAAACCACTTTGATTTGAAGCTTAACTGACAAGTTTATAAGGTAATCAAATCCATTCAAAAATGGCTTCTCAGTTGTACAATCCATGCAATTGGCTGACATTTGCAATCAGACTGATCTTGTCCATGTAACTAGATTTTTCGTATCCTCAAGATTTGTTTTTGAAAAGCTTTTAGGCGCTGTAGCTAGAACGACATGCTCATATATACCATTATCATAAATTTATAACTTAGTATTTACTAATTATAATGCTGTACGAGGTTACAGAAAACAACATTCAAACACAGAATGTAGCATGTGGAATTGTTTGAAACTGTCTTTTTGGGCCATAACAATATATAAAATAAAAGGATATCTAATTAAACCTGTAGACTACAAAGGGGCGTCCGACACCATGGTTTGGTTCCATTCCATGACCCTTAAAAGTACCGATTGAAAATTACTATAATAATATGCATCAGAAAGACTTGTTTGGCATAAAGTGCTAGACATATTTTCCTGTGTTTACCAGGCTATTAATTACTATAATAATATGCATGGCATCAGAAAATATAATATTATGTTTTCCAATCTAACTAATTAATTTGTTGTCCACTGCAAGCTTGGCTACCGTTTTTCTTTCGAAAAGTTGTGAAGTTTCAACTAATTATTCCTTAATTTACTCTCTTCTATAAATAATCAAATTAATGAGGTGAATCCAAAAAATACCATCGTCTTTTAGGTGAAATGCCACCACAAATCTGATATAGTGATTTTTGTATAAGAACTTGGAATAAGTCGACGCATGTAGTTCTTAGAAAGTGGAGGCCGGAGGGTCTACCAATTAAGCGATGATTCTATGCCCCAAGAAACCAATAGATTTGAGGTATATAAATATAAATATATATATATATATATATATATATATATATATATATATATATATAAAGCATGCACTTTTGTGCATAATCATGCTTCATGGCCTTTACTAAAGAAGCACAGTTAGGATCGAGGCATAGTGGGTTCCCTTGCGTCTTCAAAGATATGAATTATTCATGGAATGAAGTCCCACCACCCAATTATTTAATTTTAATCTTACTTTGTTGTTCAACACATTGGGAATTAGAGAGGAGAAAGGGGATGAGTTGAGAGGAAATAAAAGCAATTTTGAAGTTTGAAATTTAAGATAACCCTATGAGACTTAAAAATGAAAGAATTAATACAACTAAACTTTACTTGATTTTTTAATTAAAAATAGGACCTTGTTATTTTACACACCTTGGATGCACACCTCATATCCACTTGAGCATAGTAATTAAGAGATACAAATATGACAAATTTGTTTCTTATCATACTGAGTGTGGGCATAAAATGTGCAACCGGGATGTACAAATAATTAATGTTTTCCTTCAACAAAAAAAAAAAGTCCACATCTTTTGAAGCAAAAGATCGGCGTGATGAGATTAAGCAGGTGAGAGTAAATTTGCTCAAAGGTCAAGTTGCAGTTTGATTTTTTTTTTTTTTATCTAAACTTGTCGGTCTTATTCACTATTCAAATAATAATAGTAAATAAAAAAATTATTTTATATTAATATTTTTATATTTTTATAATTAAATTTAAATGAAAAATAATTTTTTATTAGCTAAACAATTATTGGGGTTAGACCTAGTCGGACCTAATTACTAAAACCTCTATTCAGACCCAACCCAATATGAGTCGAGCCTGTTGGACCGAACGGACTATCTGATCCTTGAACAAGTCTAGGTGAGAGGTGTGTGTGACTTGACGGGTGATTTTCTTCTAAATGTTGCTGATGTGAACTGCTTTGGAAAATAAAGGCTCCAAGATACTTGGTTTTATCTCACCTTTTTATTAATTATTTTTAATTTAATATTATAAAAAAATATATTATAATTTATTCATGAACATAATTTTAGTATATATAATTCCTTAGTATATGTACAATATACATATATATAAAGTATCCTTACAATAAAAATAGGAAGTTTTCCAACATAGAGAGATTGTCCACGTCGATGGCTACTGTTCACTCATTCCTTTATTCTTTTTTTTTTATGAAAAAAAAAAAGGAAAGGAAAGGAAAGAGAAAGAGAAAGAAAAAAATAAATTTCAAAAAGAGAAGAAAAGAAAAATATTTGCGTATCCGTGTTTTATTTAAAATATTATAAATTTTACGTTAATAATTTTTTTAGGTATATTTTTACGTGTTTGTGTATTCGTATCGTGTTCGTATTATTTTTCGTGTTGTGTTTTAATTATTTTTTTATGTTGTGTTCGTGTCGTGTCTCAATTTATCTTATATTTTATATAGTTTGTCATTGTGATTTAATTTAGAGAAAAATTTGTGTGTTCGATCGTGTCTCAATTTATGACATATTTTGCATAATTTGTCATAGTGATTCAATTTTTTTAAAAAAATTGTGTGTTCATGATGTGTTTGAGTTCATTTTTTTTGTGTGTTTTAAAGTATTATAAATTTATATAAATTTTTTACATGTTAAAAAATTATTTTATGTATATTTTTACACGTTTGTGTATTCATGTCGTGTTAATGTTATTTTTCGTGTTGTGTTTTAATTATTTTTCTATATTGTGTTTGTGTCGTGTCTCAATTCATGATATATTTTCATAATTTGTCATAGTGCTTCAATTTAGAGAAAAATTTATGTGTTTGTGACGTGTTCGTGTTCGTGTTTTTTTTTTGTGTGTTTTTAAAGTATTATATATTTATATAAGTTTTTACATGTTAATAATTAGTTTTACACATTAATAATTATATAAAATTTTATAAATTTATATACGTTAACAATTCGTTTTATATATATTTTTACATGTTCGTGTATTCGTGTCCTGTTCATGTTATTTTTCGTGTTTTGTTTTAATTATTTTTTCTATGTTGTACTTGTGTCATGTTATTTTTTCTATGTTGTAATTGAATTACACGTGAACAAACATATGTTATGTATTCAAGTAAGCAATATTCTTTTATAATTTTTAATATTTTCTCATTATTTGCATATTTTCATTATAATATTATCATTGTTACTGTAAAATAAAATTATTTTTTAACTAAAAACTTAAAATAAAATGTAAATATTTTTATCCGCAACATACCGCGGGTCTGTTTCTAGTATTTATATAATATTATTATTATATATATATATCTAATATATATACTAAAAATATAAAAAAGATATTTAGAATATTTTAAGAGACAAAATAGTAATTTTAAAAGGTAGGGCGGGACGGGGCAAAGCGAAGCAAGCATTTACTAAAACCACCTTGCTCCACATCGCCCCCATTTTTCAAAAAAAAAAAAAAAAATCTTTCCCTTTCGGAACGGATCGGTGCAAAATTCGTGGAGCAGATCGAGTTTTACCATCCCTAAGACTGATGGAGTTTTTTTCTTTACTTACTTAAAAGAATAAGTGTAAATGAGTATGTAGACACCCACTTTTATCCGGGTTTTTGTTTAGTATTTGTATTTGTAATTTTATTTTTTAGTTTTATTTTCAGATAATTAGAAAAAATGAAAAAAATCAGAAAATGAAAAAAGAAAAAAAAAGAAAAAAAAAAAGAAAAAAAATGGGAAAAAAAGTTTGGCTAAACTGAAACTCTTCCTTGGATTATAATTGAACTCTAGAATATAAGGAATTACATGAAAAAAAGTTTTTATCTGGCTTGAGATTAGACTTTGATCTTGAGAGGAATTTTAAATCGATTACACTAGGAATTTCATGAATTTTCCTATATATACAACCTCAAATACTCAGCAAAAACACACAATTTTGGAGTACACACTCAACAGAGATAGGAGAAGAAAAATTTTGGAAAACACAAGCAATAGAGAGCAAGCAAAAATTGGGAAAACACAATTGAGTTTTTTTAAGTTGGATTCGAAATTTTTTGGGTTTCAGGTTCTAGAACTTGTTTCAAAAAATCCAACGGTAGATATCTAGGAAGGGAAGGGAGGAGCGTTCGACTGGAATTTGGTGACCATCCGACAGTTGTCGGAGGAGATAGGAAGGGTTGAAGTCGCGGGTTTCAAATTTAGATCAAAGATTTTCGGTGCTGATTTTGAAGAATCTGATATGTGTCCATTTACTTAAGTTTGTTTAAGTCTGTTAATTCTGTTAATTAGGATGGTTAATGTGTTAGTTAGACATGTCTTACAATCATTAAAAGATTCTCTTCTTCTCTCTCTATTCGGTTACATTCTCTTCTCTGTCATTCTTTTCTCTTTTCTGTTATTCTTCCCTTCTTTGCAGGGCATTCTATTTCCCAGAATCGGTTACATCATTAACCATCCTAATTAACAGAATTAACAGACTTAAACAAACTTAAGTAAATGGACACATATCAATATTCCCCCCTTCGAAACATCCTTGTCCTCAAGGATGAAATGCTGGATACATTGCCTGTAGCTCAGACCAAGACACCCAAGTGGAATCTTCTGGGAAACTGTTTTTCCAATGCACCAGTACTTCAGTGATTGCCTGGCTATTCTTCTTAGTGAGGCGTCGATCCAATATGCTGAGTGGTTCCTTCATTAACAATCCATCATTGTCGAGTAATGGAAGCTGAGATTGCACTGGTGCCGAGCCAACATGTTGCTTAAGCTGGGAAACATGAAACACAGGATGAACCCAAGAGCCAGCAGGAAGGTCAAGCCTGTATGCAACAGCTCCAATCTTCTCCAGAATTTTGTAAGGGCCAAAGAAACGGGCAGCTAATTTCAAACATTTCCTATTAACCACAGATTGCTGCCTGTAGGGTTGCAGTTTAAGATAAACCCAATCATGTACCTGAAAAACCCTGTCAGATCGTTTCTTATCAGCCTGTTGTTTCATTCTAGTTTCAGCTCGATGGAGGTGGAACTTAAGAAGTTAAACTGCAGCCTCTCTGGTTTGTAAATTGCGATCCACAGCATCTACAATAGAAGAGCCAGCCAAGTAAGGTAAATGTACTCGAGGAGGTTGGCCATAAACAGCCTCATAAGGAGTGCACTGGATACTGGTATGAAAGGTGGTGTTATACCACCACTCAGCCAATGGTAACCATTTAACCCAATCCCTGGGCCTTTCCCCTGTCATACATCGCAAATAAGTTTCCACTCCTCTGTTAACTACCTCAGTTTGGCCATCTGTCTGGGGGTGGTAAGAAGTACTCATCTTGAGTTTGGTACCCATGGTTTTGAACAATTCTTGCCAGAATTGACTAATGAACACTTTATCTCTGTCAGACACAATACTGGTAGGCAGGCCATGAAGCTTGTAGATTTGATCCATAAATATTTGAGCCACTGTAATGGCAGTATAAGGATGGGATAAAGCCAAGAAATGACTGTATTTGCTCAACCTGTCAACTACAACCAGAATGACATCCTTGCCATTAGATTTAGGCAAGCCCTCAATGAAATCCATAGAAACATCAGACCATATTCTCTCAGGAATAGGTAGTGGCTGCAATAACCCAGGATAAGCTGCTGTATCAAACTTGTATTGTTGACAAATGTTGCATTCCTTAACAAACTGCTGTACAGCTTTCTTGAGTCCTTTCCAGAAGACCACGTGGATAAGCGTTTGGCTGTAGCATTCGCACCAGAATGACCCCCTTCAGCTGAACTATGAAAGTACTACATTAGATCAAGTCTGAGTTGTGTGTCTGTACCAATAACCAGCTTCCCCTTTCGTTTCAATTGGTTTCCTTCCCAAGTATACTTGGAATCAGAATGAGGGTCCTGTTGAAGCTTATGCATCAGGTGAACCAATTTAGGATCAGTAACCCATGAGTGTTGAATTCTTTTGAGCAATTCGGTCTGAACAACTGATAGGGCACACAACACCATGGAGGGTTTACGCGATAGAGCATCAGCAGAATTGTTGGAGACTCCTTTGCGAAAGATCACTTCATAATCATAGCCCATCATCTTCACCACCCACAATTGTTGTGCTGGGGTGACAGTCCTCTGATCCAACAGAAATTTCAAACTTTGGTGGTCTGTTTTTATCTGAAAATGCCTGCCAATCAAATAGGAATGAAATTTCTTCACAGCTAACAGAATAGCTAACATTTCCTTATCATAAACAGATAAGGTCTGGTGTTTCAATGATAGAGCGCGACTGAAGTAAGCCACAGGCTTTCCCTCTTGGCTCAAGACAGCTCCAATGCCTTCATTTGAAGCATCAGATTCAATGACAAACAGTAACTTAAAATCTGGAATAGCCAAAACAGGTGCAGAAGTTAGGGCCTATTGAAGTTGCTGGAAAGCTGACTGAGCAACTTCATTCCAAGCAAAAGCTCCTTTCTTCAATAACTCTGTCAAAGGTTTGGCAATAATGCCATATCCTTTGATAAAACGTCTGTAGTAACCAGTAAGTCCTAAGAACCCCCTGAGTTCCTTAACTGATGTAGGCACAGGCCAATTCAATACCCCTTCAATTTTCTTAGGATCCATGGCCACTCCTTGGTGGCTGATAATATGTCCTAGATATTCAATGTGAGATGCAGCAAAATCACATTTAGAAAATTTGACAAACAATTGATGTTTCATTAAGGTCTCGAATACCAACTGTAAATGCTGCAGATGAGAAGTTCATGTAGAGGAAAAGATGAGGATGTCATCAAAAAAAACTAGAACAAATCAACGCAAGAACTGCTGAAAAATGTGATTCATGAGACTCTGGAAGGTTGAAGGTGCGTTGGTCAACCCAAATGGCATGACTAAAAATTCAAAATGGCCATGATGGGTGCGGAAAGCAGTCTTGTGGATGTCAGTCTCCTTCATCCTGATTTGATGATAACCAGAACGGAGATCCAATTTGGAAAAGAAGCTTGCTCTTGTCAACTCATCCAGCAGTTCCTCCACCAGTGGAATGGGGAATTTATCCTTGATGGTCAATTGATTCAGTTGCCTATAGTCAACACAGAGTCTCCAAGTCCCATCCTTTTTCTTAACCAATACCACAGGAGAGGCAAAAGCACTCTGGCTGTCTCGAATAACACCTGTCATCTTGAGTTCATTCACTATCTTCTCAATCTCATCCTTTTGGATGGTTGAATATCTGTATGGTCTTACCTTGATGACTTGAGACTCATCACTAAGAAGGATCTGATGATCATGAAGTCTCTTGGGTGGCAATACAGTGGGAACTGTGAAGAGGAATGCATACTGCTGTAATAATTGGATCAATTCCACAGGAAGGGAAGGATCAACTTTGACAGGCAATGAAGACTGTTGAGAAGGATTGTCTGGAACATGGGTTAACATCAAGGTGCAATGACCATGCCCAGCGGCTTGGGACAATTTGGAGACCTGTTGTTTGGATGCTAAATGAACTGCCCCAGGTTGTAGACCATGTAATACGACCCCAGAATTGTTGAAAGAGAATTTCATAGTGAGAGCAGTGAAGTCCCATATTATGGGGCCTAAGGTCAACAGCCACTGAACTCCCAGCAACAAATCACATCCTCGAAGGGGCAGTACATAGAAGTCAGTGAATTGAACAAATCCTTGGGACTGCCACCTGAGTGCCCTGCAAACTTCCTGTGTATTCAACCCATCGCCATTAGCTATAGTTACTGTGACAGAAGGTATATGATGAGTTATGCATCCCAGTTGCTTCACCAAGGAGTAATCAATGAAATTATTGGTACTGCCTGAGTCTATCAGTATGATGATAGGTTGATTCTTTACCAAGCCTTGAATACGCATGGTTTGATAGCCAGTAGTGCCAGCTAAGGCATGTAAGGAAATGGTTTTGTCATTGTTTGGACCTTCCCGAGCTGGTAATTCATCCACAGTCTCGACACAATCACAAAATTCATCACCCTCTATCTCTTGATCTTCAGGTTCTTCAACTAAAAGTTGGTAAAGTTGTGATTTCACACATGTATGACCAAGTGAATACTTAAGGCCACACCACATGCATAAACCTTTCCTTCTTCTATCCTCTCGTTCTTCCCTAGTAGGTATCCTATTGGGTCGTTGGATTATGGTGTCTGGTTTAGGGGAAAATGGTCGAGTGGTCATAGGTATAGGTTTGGAGTTGTTGTTGTAGGGAGGTGATAGGCCTTTGGGAGTGGGTAACAGAGGTGGTAAAGGGCTGTTGTTGTTGTTGGTAAAATTGGATTTGGAAGGAGGGGGAATTTGGAGGTTAATGGAGGTGTAGTAGGAGGGTTGCGATATGGTGTAAAAGTTTTTCTGGGTAAGTTATAGACCATGTTTTCCACCTGTTTGGCTAAGTTAAGTGCATGAGCTAAATCTTTAGGGAAGAACAACCTCACAAATTGAGCAACATCAGGTTTCAAATTACTAATAAAGACACTAAGAGAATACTCATCTGAGAGTTGTAGGAGGTTCAACAGAGCTTCAAATTCCTCATAGTAATCTTCCACTGTTCCGGTTTGTTTCAGACGTACCAGATCAGACATTGGATCTGCATATTCGGTATCACCAAATCTTGCCCTCATCTGCAGTAAATATGGTTCCCACTGGATCTCCTTGAGAGGACCTTGATGCTTCATGTAACGTTGATGCCACTGCAATGCCTTTCCATCCAAATGGATCATCACCGTTTGGACCTTCTCCTCTGGAAGAGTTTCTGCCACTTCAAAGAACTGCTCAACTTTCAGAAGCCAGCCTAAGAAATCATACCCATCAAAACGAGGACACTCCAATCGAAGGCGTTTGTAAGTTGGTTTTGGATGATCATCATTTGCTAATGGTAGCTTGCCCTGTGATGGAAACATGGTCTGACTGGATTCTACTGTCTCCTTTCGTTTTTCAGCAACTGAGCCACTCTCATTGAGCTCACTGAGTTTCTTGCCCAAAGAGAGCTCCTCCATTCGACGCAACATGTAATCCATGCATTTGCTAAGCTCGGCCCCCATACCATCAATGTCTGAACGCAGCTGGTCCACAGAATTGCCCAACTTCGAATCCAGTTTCTCAACTTCCTTCTGCAAGGTGGAGAGATCCTTTTGCATTCTGGTCGTCACGCCGTCAACCATGGCCAAGGTTCGGTGGCTCTGATACCAAATGATGTAACCGATTCTGGGAAATAGAATGCCCTGCAAAGAAGGAAAGAATAACAGAAAAGAGAAGAGAATGACAGAGAAGAGAATGTAACCGAATAGAGAGAGAAGAAGAGAATCTTTTAATGATTGTAAAATATGATTGATTTCATTCCTTGTATTCTTCACACTTATAGTAGTGGAATTCCTTTGCACAGCTTGCTGAGCTTGCTGACTGTATAACAGAATGCTGACATGTCTAACTAACACATTAACCATCCTAATTAACAGAATTAACAGACTTAAACAAACTTAAGTAAATGGACACATATCAACTGACATCCACAAGACTGCCTTCCGCACCCATCATGGCCATTTTGAATTTTTAGTCATGCCATTTGGGTTGACCAACGCACCTTCAACCTTCCAGAGTCTCATGAATCACATTTTTCAGCAGTTCTTGCGTCGATTTTTTTTCTAGTTTTTTTTTATGACATCCTCATCTTTTCCTCTACATGGACTTCTCATCTGCAGCATTTACAGTTGGTATTCGAGACCTTAATGAAGCATCAATTGTTTGTCAAATTTTCTAAATGTGATTTTGCTGCATCTCACATTGAATATCTAGGACATATTATCAGCCACCAAGGAGTGGCCATGGATCCTAAGAAAATTGAAGGGGTATTGAATTGGCCTGTGCCTACATCAGTTAAGGAACTCAGGGGGTTCTTAGGACTTACTGGTTACTACAGACGTTTTATCAAAGGATATGGCATTATTGCCAAACCTCTGACAGAGTTATTGAAGAAAGGAGCCTTTGCTTGGAATGAAGTTGCTCAGTCAGCTTTCCAGCAACTTCATCAGGCCCTAACTTCTGCACCTGTTTTGGCTCTTCCAGATTTTAAGTTACTGTTTGTCATTGAATCTGATGCTTCAAATGAAGGCATTGGAGCTGTCTTGAGCCAAGAGGGAAAGCCTGTGGCTTACTTCAGTCGCGCTCTATCATTGAAACACCAGACCTTATCTGTTTATGATAAGGAAATGTTAGCTATTCTGTTAGCTGTGAAGAAATGGCATTCCTATTTGATTGGCAGGCATTTTCAGATAAAAACAGACCACCAAAGTTTGAAATTTCTGTTGGATCAGAGGACTGTCACCCCAGCACAACAATTGTGGGTGGTGAAGATGATGGGCTATGATTATGAAGTGATCTTTCGCAAAGGAGTCTCCAACAATGCTGCTGATGCTCTATCGCGTAAACCCTACATGGTGTTGTGTGCCCTATCAGTTGTTCAGACCGAATTGCTCAAAAGAATTCAACACTCATGGGTTACTGATCCTAAATTGGTTCACCTGATGCATAAGCTTCAACAGGACCCTCATTCTGATTCCAAGTATACTTGGGAAGGAAACCAATTGAAACGAAAGGGGAAGCTGGTTATTGGTACAGACACACAACTCAGACTTGATCTAATGCAGTACTTTCATAGTTCAGCTGAAGGGGGTCATTCTGGTGCGAATGCTACAGCCAAACGCTTATCCAGCGTGGTCTTCTGGAAAGGACTCAAGAAAGCTGTACAGCAGTTTGTTAAGGAACGCAACATTTGTCAACAATACAAGTTTGATACAGCAGCTTATCCTGGGTTATTGCAGCCACTACCTATTCCTGAGAGAATATGGTCTGATGTTTCTATGGATTTCATTGAGGGCTTGCCTAAATCTAATGGCAAGGATGTCATTCTGGTTGTAGTTGACAGGTTGAGCAAATACAGTCATTTCTTGGCTTTATCCCATCCTTATACTGCCATTACAGTGGCTCAAATATTTATGGATCAAATCTACAAGCTTCATGGCCTGCCTACCAGTATTGTGTCTGACAGAGATAAAGTGTTCATTAGTCAATTCTGGCAAGAATTGTTCAAAACCATGGGTACCAAACTCAAGATGAGTACTTCTTACCACCCCCAGACAGATGGCCAAACTGAGGTAGTTAACAGAGGAGTGGAAACTTATTTGCGATGTATGACAGGGGAAAGGCCCAGGGATTGGGTTAAATGGTTACCATTGGCTGAGTGGTGGTATAACACCACCTTTCATACCAGTATCCAGTGCACTCCTTATGAGGCTGTTTATGGCCAACCTCCTCCAGTACATTTACCTTACTTGGCTGGCTCTTCTATTGTAGATGCTGTGGATCGCAATTTACAAACCAGGGAGGCTGCAGTTCAACTTCTTAAGTTCCACCTCCATCGAGCTCAAACTAGAATGAAACAACAGGCTGATAAGAAACGATCTGACATGGTTTTTCAGGTACATGATTGGGTTTATCTTAAACTGCAACACTACAGGCAGCAATCTGTGGTTAATAGGAAATGCTTGAAATTAGCTGCCCGTTTCTTTGGCCCTTACAAAATTCTGGAGAAGATTGGAGCTGTTGCATACAGGCTTGACCTTCCTGCTGGCTCTCGGGTTCATCCTGTGTTTCATGTTTCCCAGCTTAAGCAACATGTTGGCTCGGCACCAGTGCAATCTCAGCTTCCATTACTCGACAATGATGGATTGTTAATGAAGGAACCACTCAGCATATTGGATCGACGCCTCACTAAGAAGAATGGCCAGGCAATCACTGAAGTACTGGTGCATTGGAAAAACAGTTTCCCAGAAGATTCCACTTGGGTGTCTTGGTCTGAGCTACAGACAATGTATCCAGCATTTCATCCTTGAGGACAAGGATGTTTCGAAGGGGGGAATATTGATATGTGTCCATTTACTTAAGTTTGTTTAAGTCTGTTAATTCTGTTAATTAGGATGGTTAATGTGTTAGTTAGACATGTCAGCATTCTGTTATACAGTCAGCAAGCTCAGCAAGCTGTGCAAAGGAATTCCACTACTATAAGTGTGAAGAATACAAGGAATGAAATCAATCATATTTTACAATCATTAAAAGATTCTCTTCTTCTCTCTCTATTCGGTTACATTCTCTTCTCTGTCATTCTCTTCTCTTTTCTGTTATTCTTCCCTTCTTTGCAGGGCATTCTATTTCCCAGAATCGGTTACATCAGAATCCGACTTGATTTTGAGGTTTAGGAGATCGAAAGGAATTATTGAGATTTTTTGGGTTTTGGAGGCAGCGATGATCGGCGACAGCGGTGGAAACCCGTCGAAATTTGGAAATTTGAAAGAACCAGCGACTGTGTTCTTGCTATTCTTGGGCTTGGAGAGAGATCAGAGAAAATATTTTTTTTTTGCAAAAAAAAAAAAAGATAAAAAAATACGATCCAAAAAAAGTAGGGTTTAAGTATAAAAAACCTGGATCGGGTCGCAGGGTTCGCGTGGCAACCCGCTCGCATGCTCGACCCAAGCGCCTAAGTTTTGTTCCTTTTTCTTTTTTCAATTCTGTTTTGCTTTTCTGTTTTGGCTTTATTTTATTTTATTTGTTATTTATTTATTTATTTAACTATTATTTGATTGATGGCATGATTAATTTGATGATTATATTGCATGATTGATGACATAATGATGTTTTATTATATGATTAGTACTTGATGATGGCATGATTAGGTTATGATTAGTAATGATTGTATGATTAGTAATAATTACATGATGATTATGTGATTATATGTTGATTATGTTATGATTACATGATTATTATTTTTATATATACATTTATTATTTGATTATATAATTTGTTTTATTTTACATGTATGATTTTATTTATTATTGTATATGATTTTATTTATTTTCTTATTACTATTTTTTTTCGTGTTTCAGATCTAGGTTAATTTGATTATTTACTTGATAATTTATGTAATATTCCATGATTATTTATTATTATTATTTTTAATTATTTTGCATGATTTAGAAATAATATGAATTTAGGATTGATTAAGACCATTTAGATAAGACCAATTTAGGATAATATGTGATTAATATGGTACTATATTTAGGATAGGCGTTGTGGTGGTGCTCATCCTTCCCCACACTTAATCGAACTCCTGAACTTAGTTCTAAAACGTAGATTGGAACCTATTCTTTTTAGGGTGCCTTAGTCAAGCTTAGGATTATTTTAAGAAGAATAGATTCATATAGGTGGCTAATCACACTACTAAAAACAAATTGCCATATAGTGACGGTCCAAAAAGCATTGGTAAAACCCAAAAATCTATCGATAAAAGTCCTAAAACCCTATACCGACGGTCAAAATGGCTATTCCGACAAAAATTTAAGCGACGGTAAAACCCTCATAGGTATAGACCTATATCGACAGAAAATACGACCGTCGGAATAGGATGTATAAACTATATCGGCGCTTTTGGGCATCACTAATGTTAATACCGTCGGTATAGCCTATTTTGGGTTAGCCCTTTTTGCTTTTACCTATACCGACGGCTCTTTCATCCGTCGGTATAGATATATCGACGGATTTTGTATCCGTCGGTATAGATACCCTAGATATATGTATACCGACGATTTTTGTTTTCCTCGTCTGTCCGTATAGATGAAAATGTAAAATATATAATGAACCTATAGCGACGGTTTGTCGTAAATTTACCGACGGTTTACTCCGTCAGTATATTATACATTTTTTGTTCTTATATGAACTGTCAGTACAAAGGTCAGAGCGTCAGTAAAAATAAAATTTTATCATATTTTCAATTACTAATATTGATATATTTATAATTTAATTCAACATATTTCATATAAAAAAACCATCATAAGAAAGTACAAAATATTTCATAATATTAAAAATAAAATTACAAATAAATTGTCTTAATTATATAACTTTTACAAGCTAAATAGAAGTCGCAAGCTAAAATCATAATACAATCTTAAAATTGAAAATTAGCAGTCCAAACACAAAGTAAATAAGCAATCCAAATACATAAAGTGAAATAAGCAATCCAAATCTCATGAATATTCCTATAGAGCAGTATCTGCATAAAATTGACAAATATTATGTTCAAAGTTGCATCTTTAAAACAAAACCAGATATAAAGTCATCTCCAAACTCCAAGAAAATTCAAGTTTACCTGCCAAAGAAGTGTTGGCCAAGATCCACCGTTATGACAGGACCAAGGGCTGCACAAGTCCATTAAACACACTAGTGTCAGTAGATAATACATAGAGACCATATATATGCATGTATGTGTATACATACATATATATATATATATATAGAGAGAGAGAGAGAGAGAGAAAGAGAGAGAGAGAGAGGAGTCTCATAATAAAGGAAAATAGCAATCAACTCGTTGAAACCAAGTGACATCTAATATATCTAACAAGAGCGAAAGCCACTTTGTTGTTCATTGGGAAACTTAAAAAACTTCAAACGAATGAACTCACTTGGATCTCAAGGGGATGACCATGAATACCCATCCTTCTGTCTATCATGGAGGATCCGTCAGTGACTAATAGAGTAGGAAACATATCAAATCCATCAGCTAAACACAAGTTTAGGATCAGTTTTATTCCTATTTGAACATCCACTCTCTCTTGCAATGCATAGTCACCAGTGATATTTCCATATGCCCTCAACAATATAATCCACCACAATCCTATCAACAACGTCAGACTCATCAGTTCAATAAACTTAGTCACTTTTATTTGATTTTCTCACTGAGCAAGAACTTTGAAAAAAAAAAATCACTTTGGAAGTACAAGAACGTTATGATTGCTAAATTTGAATAGTTCAGCATCTTCATTTCGTAAGACTAGCAAGTTATAGTTAAAGGTATACAAAATAGCAATAAACTAACCGGAGTCCACCGGTGCAATACGACCAATAGCTGATTCACCAAAATCTGGATCTAGATCTTCCTCAAACTTATTGTCAGTAAGAGGTACAGTTCTAACCTTAAAACTTGCCGGCATCAAACCCTGTCCAGGACTATAGCAGTCGACAGTTTTCTCCCAACTCTAGATCAAAAACAACAAAAATTTGTTAAGTTCCAAATGGATAATTTTGCAAGTCTGATCAGCAACCTTCATAGAAAATAGCAAAACACATATCCACCTCTGGATTGTGTGTGGATGTGTCTCAAGCTCCCAACATATGCAAAAGAGGCATAAAATTGATTACAGTAACTAATAATGCTCAAAGTTTTATAGTGATTAAAAGGAATCTAAAAGCACAATATACCAACTTTATGGTGAATATGCACATTGCATTCGTTTTTTTTTCTTCCTTTTGGTAATATGGTCAAAGATATCTCCATATTTTGCCTGAACCTAATGCGCACTCTCCCGCATAAACCTGACAATTAAAGAAAACATAAATTGATTAAAAATAATTCAGCAATTGACCTAAATCTGACAATTAAAAAGAAAACAAAAAACAGACAATTAAAGAAAAGTTGAAATGGTAGACCGAAATCTGATAGAAACTGACCTAAAATATGTTTGTTCAAAAACTCTGATAAATTTTTCATGCAAAACAACAGATTTTAAAGTTAAAAAGAAACCCAGGTACCTTAATTTTTTCTTCCTTTTTTGGGGAAGCAGTGGAATAATTCTTCAACAGCTGAAAGGTACAAAACGGGAGAAATCAGATAGAGTGTCAACAACTAAATTTTAGCTTAACTATAACATAGCTGTAAAATGCAGAGGAAAAAGAATTGAAGTTAAGATTGTAAGCTTTGCACTATTCCTAAGCACCCAAAATTTTCCCCTTTGGTAAAAAGAGCCATTTGGACATCTCCATTTACTCTCATTTCAAGAACATATACACAATTGAAAATAAATTTAGATTTCAAAAACAGTAGCTGAAAAACAAAGTCAAAGCAAATAATAAACTGAAACAAAAATACAAAGAGAATTCTAATCAAGTAGTGAAGGGGAAAAACAAATAAGTATATGATATAATAGGGTTCAAGAGAATGTCATCCAAGACATTGGAGAACACAAGTACCTTGATAAATATATTTCCTGTCCCACTTTTACGGATAGTAGGATCCCTGTTAGAATACATTATCCTAATTGGCTTGCCATTGAGAGGAGTAAAATTCAGTACATCCACGCCCGTGTGGCTGTTATGAACATTAAGACACATAGAAAGGTATCAGAAAATATGAATTAAAAAATATAAATTTCCATTAGGTTTTTCATGCATTCATGCAGGTTGCACTCACCCAATGCAAGTGAAAAGGAATAGAAGGGGAAAAACTTGATTGTTCAACATACAAGATTGGCAGAAAGAATTGCAAAAAATTGAAGTTTGGCAAGCAAAGATGAGTGATGAAGCCATATGCAATCAGGAAGAAACAATCACTACAAATAAATTCATATAAATAATATAATTCTTTAATAGAACAGGAAGGCAGATACTCTTACAGGATTGAAATTGCAGAGGAAGATGGAAATATTGGAAGAAACAAACAACCAGGGATCATCAAACTCTTTTCTTGAATTTCAAAGCCAAAGAAGAAAAAGACTGCACATATAAATTCATATAAATAATATAATTTTTTTCAGTCTAATCAATTTCTCTGTCACATACTCCATTTTTTTTTCATTCCTTTCTAAAATTCTAATATGTTGTATTAGAATTAAGAAACTATTGTTCCTGTATGTTCTGTAAACAAAACTAAATTCTAAAAAAAAGAAGAAAATTAATTAATTGTTCTGAGCAACTCACAGTTGGTGTTTTACTCAATCATAAGCAAACTTGGAAGATGCCTTCCTAAACCTGGTTTTTGCGAGAAGGAAAACGCCGAAGAGCACTCTGCAACTTTCAGTCTTCTTCATATCCCAAAATGCAGAGTCACAACAATACCCAAGGAAATCCATATATTGTTCACACAAACATTTAAGGAATGGAAACAGAGAACAACAATTCTACCCGTAGTTTGACCCAACAGCTGATTTCCCACTGAAGTTGTGTAAGTTAACTCAGGTATGATAGAATGCAAACGCAGGTAGACAAGCTTATCATGCTGAGGTTTACAATTACTTACAAACAAAAACTTAAGAAATGAGCCATGAGGCATGAGGTAACTAATGTCTCATGCTGACGTTGTATAACATTTTTATGTCTAATGGGAATGGCTTGTGATTTTGATTATATTATTATTATAATTATATATTGTGAAGTATTATTAATTAGTTTTTGTTCATATCATGACCATGGAATGGATTATTATATTATATATATTGTTGAGCTCAAATCTGGAAGGAGCTGAGGAAGGTTTCATCAATATCGATAGGATAGATCAGTAAGATTTGCAAAATGAGATTGTCTATCGGGTTTTTGATGATTTCTTTTAGTACTATCCTTCCTTCCTAGCCAACTAGGTCCCTTCATGCTGCTGCAATTTTCATTATAGGAAATCTGTCGGGTCCTCATGAGAAACCATGCAGTAGGTTCATCCATATATATATATATATACTGATAAATGTATCAAGTCATGTGCAATGAATTACCAAAGGTAAGACTAAGATAATATATATATATTCACAGAAATTTCAAAGTCTAACAAGGTCTCTAAGGTGTCTCATATTGTGGTCCAATTGTTTTTGTTTAGCAGAGTGGCTGCTAAGCCACCTGTAAACCTGCCACAAGCGGATCAAACTTGTAAACCAGACCAATATATCTTAACAACAAGGGTGTGAATACTTGAGTTGAGAAAGTTAGTACAACCCCTCACTGATAATACGTAGGATACGATATGGATATTATGGTCCATTCATGATTAATTACTAATATGATTTGAGAATTGTTGGTTGGAGAGTGAAGAGAAGATTATATGATGTGAAATAGCAGTGGTAGCTTAATCATGAGATGAGTAAGAATTAAGGAAATCATTGAATCTACATGATCATGGACTGAGAGAGAGAGAGAAGTACTTACAAGGCAATGTTGAAGAAGACGAAGAAACTAGTGCTTTGGAAGAGAACAGAATGTGGAACATATTTTCCTTTGTAAGGGTAAAAAGAGACCAATAGCTAGCGAAAAGAGATAGTATCAGAAATGCAACCGATAGGTAGCCCAGAACCACTGAGGGATCCGATGGATACTTGCAAATAACCTCATCTTTTCCAGAAATTGGAGTTCCAGCTGCAGGCTGTGATTTAATCAATTGGAATAAAAAAAAATTTATCGAAAAATAATAATAAAAAAATTACTCCATCATCAACATCAACATATTAAGCGTTTAAAAATTATAGTAATTCTATAAAAGTTACGTCTCTTAATAAACCCTAAAACTAACAGTAGCAGATTAGAATAAAGAAGGTTGAAGAAAAAATGGAGTAAATACAGTTACCTTCTTGTTTTCAACAATGATTCTGAAGATGAAAGACAAGACGCCAAGAAAGGCGACGATGAGGGCCGCTCGCTTGATGGTCACAGCCATTGTCAATAGAAAATGGCAAGAACGACAATAAAATAAAATAAAAATGCTTCCATAGAAAATGGCAAGCAACAATTACTTGTATATGCGGTCCAGCTTTTCAAATCCAGATGCGTGTCCAGCTTTTCAAATCTAGATGAGAAAGAAAATGAAAGGAGAGACGGACCAGAAAGGAGGGAATGAAAGGAGAGCCGGCTAAAACAAACCCTAAATATAATTTAGAGCTATATCGACGGTCATAAAGTAATGATCCGTTGGTATAGGCTTATATAATAAAAAAAAAAAATTTCAAATATACTGATGGAAGAAGAGAAGTTGTCAGTAAAAATCATAATTATACCAACGATCAATGATAAACCGTCAGTATACGGGGTATTTATACCGACGGTCAATGATAAACTGTCAGTATATGTGGTATTTATAGCGACGGACAACAAAGTGTCGGTATATATTAATTATATTTTGACGGTAACAAAAATCCGTCGCAATAGATCCTTTATACTGACAGATTACGATTGTTAGTACAGATAAGCGTCAGTATATGGTAATTTGTTTGTAGTGCACATAGCAAAAAAGATTAGTGGCGACTCCATGATTTGCGTCTAGCATGTTAAATTCATATTTGGCACGTTATGACAGTTTGACGACTCCATTGGGGACTTTAGAGAGTTGAGCCACGTGTTATTTTGGGTCTTAAAATTGGTCTTAAATGTTTTTTGTATTTTTATATTTATATTTATTTTGATTTCTAACGTTTTTAATCATTTTTTTTAGTTTGTTTTGTTTTTTTACAGGTATCTTTTGTGAGTCAAAAGGTTTGCTATGTTCCTTCGCACGCACCACACTGGCATGAACATAAGCCCTATATCCGGGCTCGTCCTTTTAGGAGGGGGTAAAGTAACTACGTCGTCGTGAGGTGATAACCTTCGTATAGGCTAGTGAAACACTCTCAGGGTGTAAAGTACCTATGCTTTCGTGGGGTGATAACCTCCGTATGGGCTAGGAAAATACTCTCACCCAAATTGAACCCTTCCGATTGGAGCCTGTAATGGGTGAGGATTAGGGTGCCTTACTCATCCTCCATGGATGAAGTTAAGGAGCAATTTGGGAACCTTTTAGATGGTCAAATATCCTGAGCCCAGCATATAGATAACACTTAAGTGACCAACTTTAAGTTAGAGCCATGCCCACTTGTTTCATAGATGATAACCCGAATTAGGACACATGAAGGAACACCTCTCACCTTTATCTCATGTTTTATACCTAAATTTTTATTTGTTGTTCTTTTTCCTTTATTTGTTTATTATTTATTATCATATAACTTTACTGACTATTTTCTTTCTTTTTTTTCATCCATTTACATCATCATCATCATAGGAATATTCCCCACATAGCAATTGGTTTATAAAATAAATCTTCATACATATCCATAAAAGTTCAAGGATAGCTTGGCAATCAAAATTTTCGGGACAGTCCGCTCATCATCCTTATAATACCAGGTCAAAAGCTAGAGTAATGGCCGAAGAACAAGCTTCAAGGATAGATAGGGTGGAATAGGTTCAAGATGAAATTAGAGAGCAATTAAGTAAGATGATAGAGAAGATGATGAGTTTGAGCAAAGGGAAGAATAAGGTAGATGAATCTAGATCTCAGAAGAAAGACCAAAATGTGGACGAATCTCTGTGTCCACCAGGTGTTAACTCTTCTCAAGTTCAAATATGTCAACAAGTGCAGTCGTAACAGGCACTATTCATGGGGGGATTTAACAATCCGTATGCTCAACCTCAAGTCCCGGGATGTACCATCAATGTTCCTGGGGCAAAGACAGATTCGGTCCAAATTCCTGACGTGGATGATCTTAAAGAGCAAGAAAAACTGAAAGTAGTTGAAGAGAATGAGTCTCATAAGATGAAACTGATTGAAGAAAGACTCTGCGCTATTGCGGGGTTAGATTTCTATGGTTCCATGGACACTGAAGGGCTTTGTCTGGTGCCAGATGTGGTAATTCCGCCTAAGTTCAAGACGCCTGATTTCGAGAAGTTTGATGGGTCCAAGTGCTCCATATCTCATATTACCATGTACTGCCGGAAGATGACTGTTCACACTAAAGATGACAAACTGTTTGTCAACATTTTCCAGGACAGTCTTACAGGTTCTGCTGCCAGATGGTGTGTTCAGCTTGATAAGAATCAGGTTCGCACTTGGAAGGAGTTAGCCAAGGCATTCATCAGTCAGTACAAACATATTGTTGACATGGCCCCTGACCGTTTGTCTTTGTAAAACATGGAGAAAAAATCCACTGAAGTTTCAAGGACTATGCTCAGAGATGGAGGGATATTTCTGCCTAAATCCAACCACCTCTAACTAAGAAGGAGACCACCGTGCTATTTGTTAGCACTCTTAAGGCCCAATACTATGACAAAATGAACGAAAATGCCAGGAAAATTTTGCTGATATGGTGATTTCTGGTGAAATTATAAAGAACGCCATAAAAAGTGGTATTATTGAAGGAAAAGAATCTGCTACAAAGAATAGTGGAATGTCCAAGAAAAAGGAAGCTAATGTTCAAACTGTTGCATATGGAGGGCAACAAATGGGAGGTTACATCCCATGTACCAACCATACTACCCAAACACAAATGCCATTGCCCCTAGTCCCTACACTTCCACCTGCACCACCCCAAGCCTTCCAACCGAATTTCCGCCCAGACCATTGGTTCCTCCAGTCAGGCCACCAATACAAACCAACCAGCCCACAAATAACCTAAGAAGACCACGAGTTGCCCAAGAAAGAACACCTATTGATCTGATTCCCATGTCCTATACTGACTTGCTTCTAGACCTTATCAAAAACTATTTGGTTGCACCAGTACACTTGGAGCCTTTGAAACCTCCATATTCCAAGTGGTATGACCCTAATGCCTGATGTGACTATCATTTAGGGAATATTGGACACTCTATAGAAAATTGCACCGCATTGAAGTATAAGGTGCAAGGCCTCATCAAGGTCGGTTTGATAAACTTTGAAAAGAAAGGTGGGCCAAACGTTAGTGGTAATCCTCCACCAAACCATGTTGGGCCGGCGGTCAATGCTTTGGGGGATGATAACGTCACCGTCATTAAAGGAAATGTGGATGAAGTTACAACTTCGATGGATCATATTTTTGATGTTTTGGTCAAAGCCGACATGATTCGTCTAGTACTAGTCAATTCGAATACTCATCATGGCAGGTATGACCCAAGTAAGACTTGCAAATATCACAGGGGGTAGTTCGTCAGTCTATTCAGAATTGTATTGAGTTTCGACGGGAATTGTAGAAATTGATAGATTTCTCCTAGATTGAATTCTGTGAGAAATATGCGGAGATGAGATTAATGTCGTGATTGAAGAATCTTCATTGCCTGTTGTGAAACCAATAAAGTTCTTCTATGAGAAAAGGGCAAGTCAGATTGAAAATGAGAAGCTAGTTTGTGCTAAGAAGCCTGTTGTTACAATCAGTGTCCCAAGTCCTTTTTTGTACCAAAATGATAAGGCAGTACCATGAAGGTATGGATGTGATGTCATAACTCGAGATCCGAATGGTGGTTTAGTCGTGATTAATTCTGATGCCGCCAAGATCGCAAATTTGACTGGAGTAGGAGGTATGACCAGGAGTAGGCGTTGGTATTCATCGAAAATGCAAGAAAGGGATAGGAAAGGAAAAGCAAAAGAAGGAGAAAAGAATGAAGATTCGGGAAGCAAGACGAACCCATTGGTGGTTCAAGATGTTGAGTATAAGAAGCTTGTGACTGAGAAAGAAACTTGTGAGTTTTTAAAGCTGATTAAATACAGCGAGTACAGTGTTGTGGAACAGTTGAACAAAATGCTAGCCCAGATTTCATTGTTGTCTTTGCTGTTGAATTCTGAACCCCATAGGGATGCTTTGTTGAAGGTGCTAAACAAGGCATATTAGCTCACAATATTTCTATGGAGAATGTAAATCACATTGCAGGGAATCTGGTGGTTGCTAACTTTATAGCCTTTAATAATGATGAGATCCCTCCAGAAGGTAGAAGACGTAGTAAAGCCATCCACACCACAGTCAAATGCAAGAGCCATTTTATGGCCAAAGTTCTTATTGATAATGGTTCTTCCATCAATGTCATGCCAATGACTACATTAACCAAGTTGCCAATTGATGTGTCTCACCTCTAACCCTGTCATATGATTGTGAGAGCTTTTGATGGAACCCGTCGAGCAATTTTGGGGGATATTGAAATGCCTTTGCAGATCGGCCCTTGCACTTTCAATATAAAATTCTAGGTTATGGAGATTTTCCTATCTTATAGTTGTTTGCTAGGAAGACCATGGATTCATATGGCAGGAGCGATCCCGTCTTCACTACACCAGAAAGTTAAGTTTGTTATGGAAGATTATCTTGTATGTGTCTCTGGGGAAGAAGAGTTGTTGGTAACAAAGTCCCCAACCACTCCTTATGTAGAGGCAGCTGATGAAGCACTGGAATGTTCATTCAGATCTTTTGAGTTCATCAATGCCACCTATGTGGGTGAAGGATCTAAGGTGCCTGCTCCCCGTCTTTCTTGAATTGCTAGCATGTTGTTCAAGCAGACTATTGGAATGGGCTGGCGTGTTGAATTTGGATTAAGGAAGCATCTTCAAGGGATCAGAAAGCTGCCAGTGATACAAGAAAACAAAGAAAGGTTTAGGATAGGTTAAAGCCGACTAGGAAAGATAGATAATTAATTGAAGTTAAGAAGAAGGAAAAAAGATGGATCGCATGATGGGGTATGAGTTGGAGCCAAAGAAGTTGGTCATTCCTTATCTTTATTCCACTTTTCGTCCAGGAGGGATATATTTACCCTGATGTGTCTCTACTAAGTTTAGAAGGAGCTTTTTCAGGGCTTTCGATTCAAGTGGTAGAGAAAGGAGGAGTGAAGTCTGATGATGAAGGAGAATTGTTTGTGTACCCATGTCCACCAGAAATGGAGTTGGGTAATTGGAAAATGACAAAGTTGTCGGTTATCCTTGAATCTCATAAAATGTAATGCAGTGAGTCAAGTCCCTAATTGCTCATGTCCAAGGGCATTAGGGATGGTCTTTTATGTATGGGCTAGTTTATTCGTTATTATTTTAATATAATAGCAATGCGATGCATTTTCATTCCCTCTTTCACTCATCATTGCCATTTTCTTCTTCGTATACCAATACATATTCTTTCAATTTCATTCAATTTCAGGATTCCAAGTAATGAATACAAAGACAATCATAATGATAATTTGGGATTCAATTTTGAAAATTCAGTTCATGTTGTTGAATTTGATAATGAAGAGGATCTAGATGATTAATACTTTATCCCCGGATTTATTGAGATTAATGGAACAAGAAAAGAAACCGATTGAGCCACATCAAGAGGTTACTAAGATGATCAATTTGGGAGATGAAGAGAATAAAAAAGAAGTTAAAATCAGCACATCAGTGCCACCTGTTCAAAAGAAAAGATTAGAAGAATTGCTTAGAGAATTTGTGGATGTGTTCGCATGGTCATACAAAGACATGCCTGGTTTGGATACAGATATTATGGAGCACAAATTGCCTTTGAAGCCAGAATGCAAGCTAGTGCAACAAAAGTTGAGACGGATGAAGCCATAATTGTTGTTAAAGATAAAAAAAAAGTGAAAAAGCAGTTTGATGTAGGCTTTCTGGAGGTAGCTAAGTACCAGTTCCTAAGAAAGATGGGAAGGTGAGAATGTGTATGGATTACCGAGATCTGAACAGGGCAAGTCCAAAAGATAACTTTTCTTTGCCTCACATTGACACCCTCATGGATAACACTGCCAAACATTCCACGTTTTAATTCATGGATGGTTTTTCAAGGTATAACTATATTAAGATGGCCTCAGAAGATATGGAGAAAACCACATTTGTTACAATGTGGGGAACCTTTTGTTATAAAGTCATGCCTTTTGGGTTGAAAAATGCTGGAGGTACTTACCAAAGGGTGATGGTGACTCTGTTCCATGACATGATGCATAAAGAGATCGAGGTGTATGTAGATGACATTATTGCAAAATCCAATGAGGGAGAAGATCATTTAGTTAATCTTAAGAGCTTGTTTGAGAGATTGAGAAAGTTCCAGTTGAGATTGAATCCTGCCAAGTGCATGTTCGATGTAAAGTCAGGCAAGTTGTTGGGTTTTGTGGTTAGTGATAGAGGAATCGAAGTGGATCCAGACAAAATACGAGCAATTCAAAATTTGTCTCCCCCTCGTACACAAAAAAAGGTGAGAGGTTTCTTGGGAAGGCTGAACTACATAGCACGCTTTATTTCCCAACTTACTTTCAAATGTGATCCGATCTTCAAGCTTCTTCGCAAGCATGATACTGGTGAATGGAATGAAGAATGTCAGGAAGCTTTAGTTAAAGAATATCTGTCGAATCCTCTAGTGTTCGTTCCTCAGATTCCAGGAAAGCCGTTGATTCTGTATTTGATAGTGTCTGAGAAATTCATGGGATGTGTTCTAGGGCAGCGAGATGAAACAGGAAAGAAAGAGCATGTAATCTATAATTTGAGTAAAAAGTTCACTAACTATGAGTCTAGATACTCATCATTAGAAAAGATGTGTTGCGCTCTAGCATGGACAGCTCACAGACTCAGGCAATAAATGTTGTACAATACAACTTGGCTCATAGCAAGATTAGATCCTCTTAAGTGCATTTTTGAAAAGCCTTCGTTATCAAGACAAATTGCAAGATGGCAAGTCACTTTGTCTAAATATGATATTGTTTATGTAACTCAGAAAGCAATAAAGGGAAGTGTGATAGCTGAATTCCTAGCAGATCGGGCTTCTGAAGAATATGAGCCAATGCAATTTGACTTCTTGGATGATGATTTGATGGCCATTTTAGATGTAGAAGAGAAAGAGTGTGAAGAAAAACCCTGGAAAATGTTCTTTGATGGAGCTTCTAATGCTTTAGGGCATGGAATTGGGGTGGTCTTAATATCCCCAGATGGTCGTATTATCCGATTACTGCAAGATTGGATTTTAATTGCACCAACAATATGGCTGAGTATGAGGCATGCGTCATGGGCTTGCAAGCAGCGATTGAAAGAAAGTTTTATATGTTGGAGGTATACGGTGATTCAGCCTTGGTTATTTATCAGTTGAAGGGAGAATGGGAGACAAGGGATTCGGAATTGATCTTGTACCAAAAATACATAGTTGAGTTAATCAAGCAATTTAAGAAGATTCAGTTTCAACACTTGCCCCAAGAGGAGAATTAGTTGGCTGATGCTTTAGCCACTTTGGCTGTGATGTTTAAGCTGGATGCAAATGCTGAAATTCAACCAATCAAGTTGGATGTGAAAGGGTCGCTAGCACATTGTTTGGATGTTGAAGAAGAAGTCGATGGTCAGCCATGGTATTATGATATCATGCAATATGTCAAATATAAGCGGTACCCAGAACACGCCTCAGATAATGATAAACAGCTCATCTGAAGATTGGCTATGGGTGTCACAACCTAAAAAAATAACAAGTCTCATCGCGAGACATTACTCGTTAAGTGCGACGTTGGGGTAACAGAGGAAAAGACGACTTAATTCCTCTTAAAATAAAAGATGAGGGTTGCGAAAATGACTCGAAAAAGAAATAGAGTCGCCACCAATCTTTTTTTTGGCTAGGTGTGATCGGCCACCTATTAAAACCGATTTTATAAAACATTTTAAAATTAATTAAAACATTTTCTAAAACCAATTTCGAAGTCTACGCTTTTAAACTAGACAAAACAAAAAAACACGTTCGGGAGTCGGTTACGTACGGGGAAGGATTAGCACGCCCTAAATGCCCGTATAAAATGGTACCTTATTAATCATGTGTTATCTTGAGTCTCGGTAAAAAGTCGGTTTTGAAATTAGAATTTTAAAATAATTCTCATATTAAAGAAAAATAACCTCATTTTTAGCGAAAATGATCTGAAATTTATTAACTTAAAATTTTTCTACATTCTTCGGCAAACCCGGCAAAACATATAAATTTTTATTTATTTAGAAAATTTCTGAATCATTCTCATTTTTTGAAAGAAAGATATTCCATTGTTAATGATAATTGATGATATCCTCCCCAGCAAACCCGGCAGAGAATGAACTCATGAATTATTTTAACTCGGGAATATCCTTATTTTAAAAAAAAAATGTTATTTGTTTTTCATATATTTCAAAAATCATAGAAAATGGTCATGATTATGCAAAATGGTACTAAGATAAAGATTAAATGAGCATGCATATTTACCATGGTATGAAAAATATTTTATTATGAAATGATAAAAGAAATTATGACATAGCATAAAGAAATGAATGTCATGTGAACGAAATCGACATGGCAAACCTAAGCTTGACAGACTAAATGACATGGCAAACGAAATGACATGGCATAAGAATGAATGTCATGTGAGTGAAATCGACATGGCAAACAAAATGACATGGCATATGAATGACATGGCATGAGAATGAATGTCATGTGAATGAATGGCATGGCATATGAATGTAATGACATAATGATTGACAAGGCAAATGAATGACATGGCATAATGAGTGACATGGCATGTGAATGAATGAAATGGCATATGAATGACATGGCACAAATGGATGACATGCGAATGACATGGCCTAAATGAATGACATGGCATGCGAATGACATGGCCTAATCTAGATGGCATGACATGTGAATGGATGACATGGCATAGGTGACATGGCATAAAATGACATGGCAGGTGAATGACACGACATGTGAATGACATGGCATATGAATGACAAGGCATATGGATGACATGGAAGACATGACATATGGATGACATGGCATATGATATGGCATGAAATGATGACATGTGAATGAAATCAACATGGCAAGAAAGATGACCTGGCATATGGAATGGCATGTGACATGGCATAAAATGACATGGCATGTGAATGAAATCAACATCACAAGCAAGATGACACAGCATATGAAATGGCATAAAATGACATGGCATGTGGATGACATAACATGAGACGACATGGCATGTGAATGAAATCAACATGACAAGCAAGATGACAGGGCATATGAAATGGCATAAAATGACATGGCATGAAAAACGACATGGCATGTGAATGAAATCGACATGGCATACAAGATGACATGGCATATGGATGACATAAAAATGACATGGCATGTGACATGACATAAAATGACATGGCATGTGAATGAAATTGACATGGTAAGCAAGATGACATGGCATATGGATGACATAAAATTACATGGCATGTGACATAACATAAAATGACATGGTATGTGAATGAAATCGACATAGCAAGCAAGATGACATGGCATATGGATGGCATGGCATAATGCATGTGGCATGGTACAAAATGACATGGGGATGGCCGAATGGCATGTAATGATAACATGGCATGAATGGCATGGCATGAAAATGCGCCTAAACTATAAATGACATGGCAAATGACATGGAATGACATGTTACGTGGATGACATGGCATAGGTGACGTGGCATAAAATGACATGGCATGTGAATGACATGAAATATGAATGACATGGCATGTGAATGACATGACATATGGATGACATGGCCTAATGAAAGACATGGCCTAATGAATGACATGGCATGATGAATGACATGGCATGATGAATGACATGGCATGTGAATGACATGGCATATGGATGACATGGCATAATGAATGACATGACATCATCATAAAATATTCATAATCACATCATGATCACATATACACATCATTATTTGAAATGAATTATTCATGTGAGGAATCATATAAATAACATATGTCAGAAAATATTACCGTGCTTCTAGGCAAACCCGGCAAAGCTTGAAAAATAATTGTTTCATAAGATACTTACATGGTTCCGAGTAAAATGAAACCATACATTTCGATTCGATAAACACGTGCGTTGAATAATTTCCTAACCTCCCCGGCAAACCCAGCAGAGATCGGGAACTAATTCTCGCCAAATGTTTAATGAACCGAAAATACGTTTTTATGACAAGTTAAGTAAAAATATTTTTTAAAATGTAATGCATGGAAATGTATTTCTTCTTTGAAGTAAGGACATTCGTATACCTAAAAAGGTATCCGACTACCTTAGGAAGATACTTAAATCGGATTTTCAAAAATCTAAAGACTTTAGGCTCGGACTAAAAAAATTGGAATTTTTAGGATGAAAATGGCCTCATGGCCGAACCCCCCTCCTTTAAAAAGCCCTATCTTCCTAGTTTTGAAACCTGGGTTGACCACCCTTGACCCGAATTTTACAAAATCAAATTTTATGATTGAAATGACTTGTAAATTAACCTAAGACAGTAGCTAATGCCCCAAATCTTCCCCCTCTTAATATCTAAACCAAAACAGAAAATTATTTCTTTCTTGAAAACAAATCTAACCCTCACTGTTAGTTTTGAAAACCTATTTTTTGCCCTTCTAAAAAATTTTAGAAAATTCTAAAATAATTATGGTAGACCTAGAACATGTCGACCTCTATGGGAAAAAATCAGCTTAATTTTTGGAGCACGGATACTATGACCGATTTTTACCCAAAATCAAGACAGTGAGTTAAAAATTGTTTTGTCAAAATCCATTAGGCAGTTTTGAAAACCTATTATTTTTCCCTCTTAATAAATTTCAGAAAAATCTAAAAAAATTATGGGAGACTCAGAACACGTTGATCTCCATGGGAAAAAATCATCTTAATTTTTGGGGCATGGATACTATGACCGATTTTTACCTAAAATCAAGATAGTGAGTTAAAAACTGTTTTGTCAAAATCAATTTTTAAACCATTGATAGAAAACTCCAAAAATAAAAAAAAAAATCCTAGAGGCTCTTTAAATGGTCTACAATCTATGGTTAAAAGATCTTTAAATTTGGACAAGGAATGCATGGTGAGAAAAATCAGAAAATCCAACTTGCACAACTTTTCATTTTTCCACAAGTATGCTCATGGGAGCTTGGCTTTGAGCCATTAGTTGGCTTAAGTCAAAAATCAAGTTGGGATGAGATGAATGCATGAACATCAAGCAACAAATAGGGGGATCTATTCTACCACAACCAACCAAGCAAGAGATATCAAGCAAGAACAAGCACAAAATCATCATAGAGGTTTCAGCTATGGCATGAAACATGTAGAGAAAATTTGTCAAACTTGGTTATTTGATAAAACATGAAGAAATCTTTTGGAACTTGTTTTGAAAAACAATTTTATTTCATGAAAAAAAAATTGAAAATCATAAAGGAATAACAAAATCATATGAACAAAGCATGGAGGAGAGCATGAAAGAAAATAGCTACCTTGCTTTAGCTTTCCAAATCAAAGAGTAGTAAAAATCCCTTATTTTTTTCCTTCTTTTCTTTTTCTTTTCCTCTCCCTTTTCTCTCTTTTTTGCTACTGCCCTTGCAAAAATCAGAGCTCTCTCCCCCTTTGATGGTATGGTCGGCCCTCCCTATTTGAAATGTGAGAGTGTGCTCTTTTATTTTTTCCACCCTTGGATGGTATGTCCTTCTCCCTTCTCCATCAATCTAAGCCCTTAGATCAAGACATTTTCATGACAATAAAAATGCTATCTTGCAATTTGATCTTGACCATTGAAGGATGTACTCATCTTTCTACAAAGCACCTAGGCCATTGGATGGACAAAATATTTTTATGACATTAAAAATGGCATCTTGCCATTGGATGAATTTAATCAAATCTCACCCTTCATTCAGCCAAGGGCCTAGAATATCCCAGCAATTCCTTCATCTTTCATTTTTTTAATTGCAAATTGGCCCTTTTCGATTTTTTCAATAAAATTACCCTTTAGCCCTCCGAACATAATTTAATTGCAAATGGACCCATATTTCAGATTTGTCTTTCCCAACTCATCCAAATAAATATAATATTGAGATTTGGAAATTTTCAAAATTTTTCGAGCTCGTTTCCTATTTTTTTCGGAATTTTCTCTTGGATTTTTCGAGTTAGGGCACACAAAATTCACCTTTTTCATTTGAACTCCAATTCCAGAATTTTCTTCACCAATCTCTTCCAAAAAATATAAAAGTCAAATCTAGAAGTTTTCAGAATTTGTGGAGCTCATTTGTTATTTTTCCCGGAATTATCTTCTGGAATTTCGGCTTAGTGCACCCGAACTTTGCCATTTTTGAAATGAGCTTCGATTCTGGATTTTTCATCACCAATCTCTTTCAAAAAATATAAAACTCAGATCTGAAAGTTTTCAAAATTTTTGGAGCTCGTTTGCTATTTTTCCCGAAATTATCTTCTGGAATTTTGGCTAACTGCACCCGAACTTTGCCATTTTCAAATGAGCTCCGATTCCGGATTTATCTTCACCGATCTCTTCCAAAAAATAATAAACTCAGATTTGGAAGTTTTCATAAGTTTTTGGAGCTCATTTGCTATTTTTCCTAAAATTATTTTTGGGATTTTCAAACATTGGTTTTACTAAAACAGGTCCGATTTTTGGATTTTTTTTTTCGCTTCTTTTGTCCTATATTGAATTTGAGTTGGTCTAAAAACACCCAATTTTTATGATCAAATTCTCCTCCGATTTTGTTTTCCCTTTTTTAAACTCGAGAATTTTCTCATTTTTTCGTTTTTCTCCAATCGACTCTTCCTTTGGATTCACTTCAAACTTGGCCTTGGGCTATCCTTGTTTACTCATTCTTTATCAACTGGGGGCTTTAATTTCATCGAATTGGGCCATCTTTGCAGTTTTTCCCAAATTTGCAAAATTCACATATTTTAACCAAAACCCTAATTTCTGGTTTCCTTCCAAATTGACTCTTTCTTTGGTTCTGCTTTCAATTGGTACTTCCAATACCCGTAGTCATTAATTATATTCCATTTGGAACCTCCAATTTTGACCAATTTGATCGTTTAAGCACTTTTTATCAAATTTGCCGAATTAAGGCTTTTCTTACATTGAAATTTCCATGATCCCTCTTCCGAACTCCATATCTTTCGTTGTAGACCTCGGATTATCAAAATTCTTTCACCATTGTTCAATTCAACTTCAAATCTTGATTTTGACTAAAGATTGACTTTTTTAGTGGTTGATTTTTAGAGTTGACTTTTTTGGAGTTGACTTTTTTGAATTGACTTTTCATGCTAACTCTGAATCACAAGTCTTGGTGGACCATCTGCAAGATGAGAAGTGATTTTCTGCATTCTAAAAAAAGTACAAGGAAAATTTACCTGGTTTAGGGGGCCCGGACAAAATTAGGTGTCTACAGCTGCCCCTCTTTGGCTATTGCTGAGAATCAGGAATCAGGCGAAGATAAATAGACAATAATTTTGTTCGGTTAGTGAAATCACATGTAAAGAAAAGGAAAAAGAGTTTGCTTTATTCTTCATTTCCATTTATTTCATCATCATTTTTTTTTCAAAAAAGTTGTAAATAGAAGATTTTGTCATTAAATTGATTTCCCTAACTAATCAAGGCTCGACCCGACTTAAAGAAACGAGTTTGATTTGCAAGAGAAGAAAATACCTCGACGGTGGTCTCGGGGCCTTATCCTATCTTGGTGAAGTCTTACTGGCGAAACCAGAAACTAAAAAGACCTGGACGAACCCATAGATCAAAAAGTTATCTAGGCGAAACCATAGATAATTTTCAAATGAGATGACTAGGGCGGAACCAGAAGTCGAAAAGTTATCTAGGCGAAAGCATAGATAATTTTCAAATGAGATGAATTGGGTGAAACCAGAGTCGAAAAGTTTTTTATTAAGGCGAAACCATAAATAATTTCCAATGAGATGACTTGGGCGAAACTAGAAGTCGAAAAGTTATCTCGGCAAAACCATAGATAATTTTCAAATGAGATGACTTGGCTGAAACCAGAAGTGGAAAAGTTATCTAGACGAAACCATAGATAATTTTCAAATGAGATAACTTTGACGGAACTAGAAGTCGTAAAGTTATCTAGGCAAAACCATAGATAATTTTCCAATGAGATGACTTAGGTGAAACCAGAAGTCGAAAAGTTTTCTAGGCAAAACCATAGATAATTTTCCAATGAGATGACTTGGGTGAAACCAAAAGTCGAAAAGTTATTTAGGCGAAACCATAGATAATTTTCCAATGAGATGACTTGGGCGGAACCAGAAGTCGAAGAAAAATCTAGAAGAAGCCATAAATTGAAATGACTTGGGTGAAACCGAAAGTCGAGAAAGATCTGGATGAAGCCAGAAATTGGAATGTCTTGGATGAAACCGAAGGTCGAGAAAAAGTTATCTAGGCGAAACCATAAATAATTTTCAAATGAGATGACTTGGGCGAAGCCAGAAGTCGAAGAAAGATCTGGAAGAAGCCAAAAATTGAAATGACTTGGGTGAAATCGAAAGTCGAGAAAGATCTGGATGAAGCTAGAAATTGGAATGTCTTGGATGAAATTGAAGGTCGAGAAAGATTTGGATGAAGCCAGAAATTGGAATGTCTTGGATGAAACAGAAGGTCGAGAAAGTTCTGGATGAAGCCAGGGGTATTTTATGAATATGGTGTCCGGATGACTTATCCACGATTTTTGAAAATGTATTAAAAGTTTATCGAAAGGTTTTGAGAGAAGATGCAAATGCTTCATGGTGCAAATATCTTCGGTTGATGCAAATGCTTCTTGATGCAGATGCAGATATTAAACAAGATGCACATGCTTCATGGTACAATTGCAAATGTCTTGGATAGATGCAAATGCTTCTTGATGCAGATGTAGAGATTGAATGAGATGCAAATGCTTCATGGTGCAAATGCAAATGTCTTCGATTGGTGCAAATGCTTCTTGGTGCAGATACATATATTGAATAAGATGCAAATACTTCTTGATGCAAATGAAAAAAATTAGAATGTGCCTCATGCTTCTAACTGATGCGAATGCCTATATCAATAATGATGCGGATGCTTCATGAAAAGATGCAGATTCCTCTTTGAATCGTGTTCATGTAAGTGGTTCATGAATGGTGTAATTGCAGTTATCTTACAACAATGAAGATGTAATGATCCTAGAAATGATGCAATTGCTTGAGATGACGCAAAGGCAGAATATCCATGAAAGATGTAACTGTAATGGTAAAATGTAGATGCTCATGGAATAATGCAAATGTAAGTACCCATGAATGGTGCAAATGCTTGATGACACGTTGCAGATGCAAAGCTTAATAAAGAGGTAAGTGCTCATGAATGATGCAAATGCCCCAGATTATTTTTTCTTGACTTCGGCTTAGCCTTTCCTTTTCAAATCAGAGTGTATCTTGAACACTCGTGCCCCATAAGAGATCTTTGCCTTGTCAATCCTTGGTCATTTGTTTTCCCTGACAGTTTCTCAAACTCTTATCCACAGAAGCCTGTTTGTCAAGTTCTATTTTTTTTTCATATCTGGAAGTCAAGGTCAACCCTAGTATTTCCATACACTTGGTTAGAAAAACCCTTGTCTCATGTCAACATCAAAAATGGTTATTTCAAAAATATTTTTACTTGTTTTCCCATTTTAAAATATTTTTGCTCATTCAATGAAAACTTCAGAGCCAAAAATATTAACCTTACAGTGTGTGATGTACGTATCTTTTGAAGACTAATGATCACTGTTAGAAATTTTCCTAAGTGTCAATATGGGTTTTTCAACTTGAATTGAAAGGCTTGATATAACAGAATTTTGGTTGATCGAAGAAGACTTCACAACAAAAATGTATGTCCCTTCCAGGCTCACAAATGAAACAGGTTTTATAAAATACGAATTCCTTGAGAATCAAACAAATTCAACATTCTTAGTATCCAAATCATGGCGTTTTGGCAAGCGTCAACATTAGCTGGGATATTTAGGGTTAGAAAGTTAATTTTGGAGGGAGCAATTTTTAGTTTTTGAAGTCAATCCACCAAATGAGAGCTGACAGTTTAGGAGGTTCAGATTCCTAGATGTTCCTCGATTTCTTCAAGATGACCCCTTCTTTTGTTGTGGCATAAGCATTGACATAGATGGCATCAAAAATGCCCATTTTACTCTAGACCGCCCATTTTTTGGTTTTTGCCCTAGAGTCCTATTCTTTCCATTTTTTTTATTGTTTTACCATGCACTTGAGAATTCTAAATTCTTCCACAGTGAAATGATAATTCAATGAGATGGGATAAAATATGAGGAAAAACCCTTCAAGTTAAAAATTCATGCTTGATCAAAATGGATTTTTAAAGCACGTAATGTAGGCCATGCTTCGGAGTTCAGAAAGATAGGATAAATAGGCCCAAAATATGTGTTTGAGGGTAATTAGATCAAGGATCATTTCTTGAGGAGGATTCCCTTTGAAGCATTTGTCCCTTTTGGACTTTTCCTTTTTCCTTTTGACTTTTGCTCATTTTCTTCCTTGTTCCTGGCTTTCATTTGCCATACTTTATCACACTTTTTTTTTTTTTTTTTTACATTTTCATTTTGATAGAGTGAGCCCGTATTTTGGGAGCTCAATTAGCTTTGTATCTTTCTTTGAGTTAGGACTCATTTCTCCATGATCTTTGAGAAGACTTTTCCTCGCATTTGCCCCCCAATGTAAAGGGTGATCCTTGATCAGGGTTCAAAGGAGAAAGAATTCTTTCGGCTCAAAAGGGGTAACTATGGATAATTTATTTTTGTGAAAGAGACATGAAAGATGGCCATTTCTCATATCAAGCACAAATATTCTCATTGAAGAGCAATCCCCAGCAAGAATAGATAATCAGAATTTCATTTTGCACTTTGGAATCATCTGAATTTTCATATCCATGATATCACAATTTTTCTTCTTCTTTTTTCTTTCTTTCTCTTTTTGTCGCATGCCCTAATGATTTATGTATTAATCCATCCTTATTCACCATGTATTCATCATTTCTACATATGATGCCCCAATTTGATTAACCATGAGAATGAGGAACATCGCAAGTCTAAGTCTATACTGAAAAGGTTGAGTTTCAATCTTGGGTTTGTTTGAAATGACGAGGAAAATATGACCAAAAAACTAGTTTTCTCTAGGACGTGGGATAATCTGGTTTGGTCATTATGCCCTGAGGTGTCAATCATGAAGTGATGTTTGGGCAATTGGTGTTTTATTAGAAAAGCTATGAATGGTTTTAGCACATCCTTGACACATACCAAATTACCATGATCTAGATTCTTGAAAGAATGTCTCATTTGTTCTAGTAAGGAGCTCAAAAATTTTTCAAAAGTTTTGTTCCTTTGCTTATAGCCTAAACTCAGATCTACATCTTTGCTTATTTTGTAGTGGCAATGGTTTATGAAGTTCAATCATTCATATTCCTTGAAGCATTAAGTCTTCCAAGTTGTCTCGGTTCAAGGGATTTAGGCATAGGAAAGCCCAAAAGAGAGGGGAGAGGGTATTGGGTCATTTCTAACAATGATCATCAATATTCTCGAGACTGTCCATTATTATAACTTTCTTAATGCTTGTTTTTGCATATTTAAATTATTGTCAAAACACAACAAACACAAAGCATTTAAAATTCAAAATTCATTTATTTCATATGAATGCGAACATGAGACAAGTGTTACCATTATGAGGTATGAAACCATATGCATCAAAAACTCCCCCTTGACATGTTTTCCCTAATTCAAATTGGCTATTCCTCGGTACTCTTTTCGATCTTTTCATCTTCTTTCCCCATTATGACATCCACAATGATCTCATCATTCCCATTCAGTGGATTCTCCATGCTGTCCGACCTTTGTTTCTTCCCCATATCTAACTGCCCTTTATTGATGAGTGCTTGAACCTTTCGTTTCAGACATAGGCAATTTTCTGTGGAATATCCCCGAATCCCAGAATGATAATCACAATATCATTCTCGTCATACCAGCTCGGTATGGGGGTTGGATAGGCTTTACTGGAACTTTAGTGAGGAGTTGCTCTTCGACCAGCTGCGGCAATAGTTCAGAGTAAGACAAGAGGAGTGACTCAAACCGATCTCTTTTTGGGATGTTCTTCGGTTTTCTCTGGCTGACAAGAGGTTGAAGATTTGCTGGATTCTGAGAGGCCATCGGGTTTAAGTATGAACCCTGGGATATGTAGTTCATAGAAGGACAGGATGGTTGGTATGAGGGGGCCTGAACATATGGGGCAAAGGCTCCCATAGCTTGGACATCTTCCTCTTTCTTTCTGGGTGTCCTATTTCTCTCTGCATTGGATATTTTATCTCTTTCGAGTTTCCCACTCTAGATAGCATTTTTAATCATTTCCCCGGAGGTTACCATGTTCGAGAAATTCTTCATGGCATTGCTGACGAGTCTATCATAGTACGGGGCCTATAGTGTGTTCACAAAAAGGACAGTAGTTTCTTTTTGATTCAAGGGCGATCGTACTTGGTTCGCCATGTTTCTCCACCTCTGAGCATACTCTTTGAAGCTCTCAGTAACCTATTTCTCCATATTTTGCAAAGTGAGACGATTAGGCACCATATAGTCACATGCTTGTATTGGCTTAAAAATGCATTAGCCAAATCAATCCAAGAGTGAATCTGATCCTTACTCAATTGATTATACCACCTAACTGTGGACCCGCTGAGGCTATCCTGAAAGTAGTGGATCAAAAGCTTATCGTTATCTGTATGGCCCGCCATCTTTCGGCAGAACATAGTGATGTGGGCTGACGGATTGGTTGTCCCATCATATTTCTCAAAATTGGGAACCTTGAATTTAGAAGGAATGATTAAATCGGAGACCAAAGAACGTTTGTTTGCATCTACACTCCCAAATACATTTGTGCTTTCTACTGCCCGGAGCCTTTCCTCTAATAGCTGATACTTCATTTGGGAATCTATCGACTCAGCCCCATTCGACTCAACCATTTTCAGTTTAGTTGGATCATCTAAGTTTAGGATGTTGACAAGATTAACTGTGTTCTGAAAAGACTGGGCACCTAACATTACGACCTCATTCTGATCCCATTGTATCTCCAACCCTTCTTTGGCGCTCAAGTTTTCAGTGTATCCCTTTCCTTTGATTGCTGCGGACACCAGCTCCATCAGTTTAGTCATCTGATCTTTAGATTCTGCTTGAGATTTTGCTAACTATTCTCGCAATCCTTCCTGTGCCCTTTCCATTCTTTCCATTTGGGCAGCTTGTTCACTCTCCATAGCTCTGGCCTGTATCATAAAGATGCTCAGTCTTATACCTCTGATGGAAATTTCTTCAAAAACTTTTACAGCTAAGCCAACTTCTGTTTATCCCCCCAAGTGTGTGTCATAATGAATGGGCCATGAATGCAAAGTGATGTATGGACACATACAGTGGAAATATGCTGACTATGTATGTTATAAATGCAACATGATACCCATATGATGCATGTAAAGAAATAAGAAAAATCAATGCATGGATATATGCAATGAATGACCATGTATGGTCCCGATGCATTTTCCAATGAATGATCATATATACTATGAATGCAACATGATATCAATATGATGCATGTAGAGAATAAATGATTGACACAGAGTGTATACAAAGAAATCATGCTGACCATGTATGCCAAGAATGCAGCCTGATGCCAATATGACAAATTAATACATGAGTATATACAGAGAAATCATGATGACTATGTATGCCATGAATGCAACCTGAGGTAAACATGATGTATGTAAAGAATGAACAAATTAATGCATGAACATATACAGAGAAATCATGCTGACTATGTGTGTCATGAATGCAATCTGATACTAACATGATGCATGTAAAGAATAAACAAATTAATGCATGAACATATACAAAGAAATCATGTTGACCATGTTTGTCATGAATGCAACATGATTCATGTAAAGAATAAACAAATCAATGCATGAACATATACAGAGAAATCATGTTGACCATGTTTGTCATGAATGCAACATGATTCATGTAAAGAATAAACAAATCAATGCATGAACATATACAGAGAAATCATGTTGACCATGTTTGTCATGAATGCAACATGATTCATGTAAAGAATAAACAAATCAATGCATGAACATATACAGAGAAATCATGCTGGTTATGTTTGTCATGAATGCAACCTGATGCTAACATGATGCATGTAAAGAATAAACAAATCAATGCATGAACATACACAGATAAATTATGCTGATTATGAATGTCGTGAATGCAACCTGAAGTCAACATGATGCATGTGAAGAATAAACAAATTAATGCATGAACATATACAGATAAATCAAGCTGACTATGTTTGTCATGAATGCAACCTGATGCTAACATGATGCATGTAAAGAATAAACAAATCAATGCATGAACATACATAGATAAATCATGCTGATATGTTTGCCATGAATGCAACTTGATGCCGACATGGTGCATGTAAAGAATAGGCAAATGAATGCATGAACATATACAGAGAAATCATGATGACTATATATGCCATGAATACAACCTGATGTCAACATGATGTATGTAAAGAATAAACAAATCAATGCATGGGCACATGTACAAAATAAACTGAAATGGTGGGACCAATCTTGATTTGCCCCAAAATTTAATCCATGGTTTTTTGAAATATGTTTTCCTGCGAAAACCAAAATATTATCTTTCAAAATAATTTTGATGTAGAGGATCCTATTATGGCACAATATCGAAATGTTTATTCAACATTACTGGTTTACAATTCTTATTCAATCAATGAATGTTTATGAAATTAACAAATGAGATTATTATCATCATTCGTTTATTGAAAATAGTTAGATAAAAAATACAACCATATATTTACATAGGCATGAAATGTGCAAAATGCAAAATGTTTGAAAAAGAATTTTTATATTTTCAATTTCAAAAAGTCAAAGAACATTTGCCCCAACAGTATCTACTTATTTAGGCATCACGATGCCTTTGGGGCAGAATCAAACTTATTACAGGCGATGCGCGTACATCGTTGCCCGATCTACAATGCTTATTCAGAATGTAGAAATAAATGGCAAAAGATCAGAAGCATTCCTCCTTGTGTTCCTAGCTTCGGTACCTCTAACAGAAATTCGGCATGGCTTCGCCTAGGTTCATTATATGAGGTTGCATTAGGTTCTAAAAAGGCTCCAAATTGCTCCTCACTATCGTTGATGAAGGCTAGTAAGGCACCCCGATAATAGCAGGTTCAATTTGTTAGAATACATTTCCCAAACTTACGTGAAGGTTAACACCTCACGAAGCGTAGGTAATTTGTACCCCGGGAGTGTTTCGCTAGCTTATGCGGAGGCTATTGCCACACGAAGCGTAGGTACTTCACTCCACCTAGAAGGACGAAACCCGGGTTGAGGGCTCATGATATGCAAATGCAAGTGTAGTGTGTGAAGAGGAACAATAAACCTTTCACCACATATTCTACGACCTCTATCCTAAATACCCTAACAATTTATTAAAACAAAGATCAAGAATAGTGTAACGCATTAACCAACCAGAGTGCAGTAATAATATGCATGCAAATGAACATATTAAAAAAAAATTTGTTATTTTCAAGACTTATTATGGTAGGTGTGATGTGCGTTCATCATCGCCCGGTTTGCAAAGGTAAACTTATTCGGAATGTAGAATAGAAGGTAAAAGGATTGGAAATATTCCTCCATGTGTTTCTAACTTCGGTATATCTATCAAAAATTTGGCAAGGCTTCGCCTATATGGTTCAGTATATGTGGGTGAATGAAGTTCTAAAAAGGCCCCGAATCGTTCCTCACTATCACCTGTGAAGGCTAGTAAGGCACCTCGATAAAAATGGGTTCAATTCATTAGAGTATATTTCCCTAGCCCATGCGGAGGATCAATCATGAGAGCTTAGGTAATTTATACTCCGAAAGTATTTTGCTAGCCCATACGGAGGGTCGATCACGAGAGCGCAGCTACTTTACTTCCACTTAAAGGGATGGAACTCGGGTATGGAGCTCATGTTATGCAAATGCAAGTGTAGTGTGTGAGGAGGAACAACAAACCTTTCACCACCTATTCTACACCCCTTATTCTAAATACCCCGATAAGATTAAACAACGTAAAGCATCAGTTAAGCAAAGAAAGATAATATACAACAAAATAAACAGAGAACAATAATAATATGTTTGTACGTGAATATGAACATATTCAAGAACATTTTATTATTTTCAAAATTCTCCTTTTTATTAAAAAAATATGGGAATTAAAATTAAATACCGAATAAAATCGACAAAACCAAGACTTTTGATAACACGTGACAAATTTTAGGCCTGACTCTCTAAGTGTCCCCAGTGGAGTCGCCAAGCTGTCGCAACCTAAAAAATTAACAAGTCTCATCGCGACACATTACTCGTTAAGTGTGACATTGGGGTAACAAAGGAAAAGACGACTTAATTCCTCTTGAAATAAAGGATGAGGTTGTGAAAACGACCTCGAAAAAGAAATAGAGTCGCCACCAATCTTTTTTTTTGGCTAGGTGTGATCGGCCACCTATTAAAACCGATTTTATAAAACATTTTAAAATTAATTAAAACATTTTTAAAACCAATTTCGAAGTCTGCGCTTTTAAACTAGAGAAAACAAAAAAACGGGTTCAGGAGTCGATTACGTGCAGGGAAGGATTAGCACCCCCACAATGCCCATATAAAACGGTACCTTATTAATCGTGTGTTATCTCGAGTCTCGAAAAAAAGTCGGTTTTGAAATTAGCATTTTAAAATAATTCTCATATTAAAGAAAAATAACCCCATTTTTAGTCGAAAATGATCAAGAATTTATTAACTTAAAATTTTCTTATATTCCCCGGCAAACCCAGCAAAACATAAAAAATTTATTTTTTTAGAAAATTTTTGAATCATTCTCATTTTTTTAAAGAAAGATATTCCATTGTTAATGATAATTGATGAAACTCTCCCCAAAAAACCCGGCAGAGAACTCATGAATTATTTTAACTCGGGAATATCCTTATTTTTAAAAAAACAATGTTATTTGTTTTTCATGTATTTCGAAAATCATAGAAAATGATCATGAATATGCAAAATGGTACTAAGATAAAGATTAAATGAGCATGCATATTTACCATGGTATGACAAACATTTTATTATGACATGGTAAAAGAAATTATGACATATCATAAAGAAATGAATGTCATGTGAACGAAATCGACATGGCAAACCTAAGCTTGACCAACTAAATAACATGGAAAACGAATGACATGGCATAAGAATGAATGTCATGTGAGTGAAATCAACATGGAAAACAAAATGACATGGCATGAGAATGAGAATGAGAATGAATGTCATGTGAATGAATGTAATGACATAATGAATGACATGACATGTGAATGAATGACATGGCACAAATGAATGACATGGCATGCGAATGACATGGCCTAATCTAGATCACATGACATGTGAATGGATGACATGGCATAGGTGACATGACATAATGAATGATATGGGATGTGAATGACACGACATGTGAATGACAGGCATACGAATGACATGGCATGAAATGATGACATGTGAATGAAATCGACATAGCAAGCAAGATGACCTGGCATATGGAATGGCATGAAATGACATGGCATGTGACATGGCATAAAATGACATGGCATGTGAATGAAATCAACATGACAAGCAAGATGACATGGCATATTAAATGGCATAAAATGACATGGCATGTGGATGACCTAACATGAGACGACATGGCATGTGAATGAAATCAACATGACAAGCAAGATGACATGGCATGTGAATGAAATCGACATGGCATACAAGATGACATGGCATATGGATAACATAAAAATGACATGGCATAAAATGATATGGCATGTGACATGGCATAAAATGACATACTATGTGAATGAAATAGACATAGCAAGCAAGATGACATGGCATATGGATGGCATGGCATAAGGCATGTGACATGGCACAAAATGACATGGGGATGGCCAAATGGTATGTAATGATAACATGGCATGAATGACATGGCATGAATGACATGGCATGAAAATGCACCTAAACTCTAAATGACATGGCATGACATGACATATTACATGGATGACATGACATAGGTGACATGGCATAAAAAGACATGGCATGCGAATGACACGACATATGAGTGACATGGCATATGAATGACATGGCATGGCATAATGAATAACATGGCATGTGAATGACATGGCATGTGGATGACATAGAATAATGAATGACATGGCATATGATTGACATGGCATCATCATAAAATATTCATAATCACATCATGATCACATGCACACATCATTATTTGAAACGAATTATTCATTTAAGGAATCATATAAATAGCATATGTCAGAAAATATTATCGTGCTTCCCGGCAAAGCTTGGAATATAATTCTTTCATAAGATATTTACATGGTTTCGAGTAAAATGAAAACCATACGTTTCGATTCGGTAAACACGTGCGTTGAATAATTTCCTAATCTCCGCGGAAAACCCAGCAGAGATCGGGAACTAATTCTCGCCAAATGTTTGATAAACCAAAAAATACGTTTTTATGACAAGTTAAGTAAAAACATTTTTTAAAATTCAATGCATGAAAAATTTCTTCCTTGAAGTAAGGGCATCTTTAAACCTAAAAAGCTATCCGACTACCTTAGGAAGATACTTAAATCAAAATTTCAAAAATCTAAAGACTTTAGGCTCAGATTAAAGAAATTGATGAAAATGGCCTCATGGCCGAACATTTTTTGAAAGAAAGATATTCCATTGTTAATGATAATTGATGATATCCTCCCTAGCAATCCTGGCGAGAACTCATGAATTATTTTAACTTGGGAATATTCTTATTTAAAAAAAATGTTATTTGTTTTTCATGTATTTCGAAAATCATAGAAAATGATCATGAATATGCAAAATGGTACTAAGATAAAGATTAAATGAGCATGCATATTTACCATGGTATGACAAACATTTTATTATGACATGGTAAAAGAAATTATGACATAACATAAAGAAATGAATGTCATGTGAACAAAATCAACATGGCAAACCTAAGCTTGGCGAACTAAATGACATGGCATGAGGATGAATGTTGTGGCATGTAAATGATGTGGCAAACGAATGACATGGCATAAGAGTGAATGTCGTGTGATTGAATGACATGGCATATGAATGACATGGTGTAATGAATGACATGACATGTGAATTAATGACATGGCACAAATGAATGACTTGGCATGCGAATGACATGGCCTAATCTAGATGGCATGACATGTGAATGGATGACATGGCATAGGTGACGTGGCATAAAATGACATGGCATAATGAATGACATGGCATGTGAATGACACGACATGTGAATGAATGGCATATGAATGACATGGCATATGGATGACATGGCCTAATGAATGATATGGCATATGATATGGCATGAAATGATGACAAGCAAATGAAATTGACATGGCAACCAAGAGGACCTGGCATATGGAATGGCATAAAATAACATGGCCTGTGACATGGCATAAAATGACATGGTATGTGAATGAAATTAACATGACAAGCAAGATGACATGGCATATGAAATGGCATAAAATGACATGGCATATGGATGACATAACATTAGACGACATGGCATGTGAATGAAATCAACATGACAAGCGAGATGACATGGCATATGAAATGGCATAAAATGACATTGCATGTGAATGAAATCAACATGGCATACAAGATGACATGGCATAAAATAACATGGTATGTGAATGAAATCAACATAGCAAGCAAGATGACATGGCATATGGATGGCATGGCATAAGGCATGTGACATGGCATAAGATGACATGGGGATGGCCGAATGGCATGTAATGATAACATGGCATGAATGGCATGGCATGAAAATGCACCTAAACTATAAATGACATGGAAAATGACATGCCATGACATGTTGCATGGATGACATGGCATAGGTGACGTGGCATAATGAATGACATGGCATGTGAATGACACGACATATGAATGACATGGCATATGGATGACAAGGCATAATGAATGACATGGCATGTGAATGACATGGCATAATGAATGACATGGCATATGAATGACATGGCATGCGAATGACATGACATGTGAATGAGATGGCATACGAATGACATGCCATATGGATGACATGGCATATAAATGACATGGCATGTGAATGACATGGCCTAATCTAGATGGCATATGAATGACATGGCATGTGAATGACATGGCCTAATCTAGATGGCATATGAAAAATAAAGAAAATCAGGAAAAGACAAAAAAAAGAAGCTATAAACGGGTCGAGCTAGAGCACGGGCCGCGCGCGGGTCAGCCTGACCCGACCCTTTTGTGGCTTATAAAAGCTATTTTTTTTTTGTTTCATTTGTAAACCTGTTTAAAAAAAATATATCTTATTCTTTGTTCTCTCTCTCCTCAAGAACATAGATGAATATTCTTCACCCAACCCAGAATCTGACAACCTCTGTCGTCGCTCGCTGTCGTCTGCCGCCGGTGACCGCCGTCGCCATCTACCGAGCTCGAAAAAATCTCAAAAAATACCAAAAAATTCCTCTCGATCTCACCAATCCCGAAATCAATTTGCTTATGTTCGAATCTTACCCAAATAGCCTAGATCTAAAACCCAAACCCGCGACTTCCACTTGTTCGATCACCGTCTGACGGCCACGGGACGACTACCAAACTCCATTTTAGGCTTCCCCTAATTAATTCCTAAATCTCCACCCAAAAAGTCCTTCAAAAAACAATTTTAATCTCGAAAACCCCAAAATTCGAAAATCAAAACCCTAAATTTTACTGTCTTTGAGTTTCGAAACTCTTGGTAATAGTCTACTAATCTCGAAATACTCCTCTCTTTGTTGTTTTGCTATTGATTTATAAACCCTTTTTATAGGAAAATAAATCATAGAGCTTTTATTTGCTTGGGTTTTTATTTCTGATCTTATAATCAGATGAAACTTTATCATGTTCTGATCCTGATTGTTCTTGATCCAAGGAGAGTTCTAATTTGATTCAAACTTTGTTTCTTTTTCTGATTTTTCTTTTTCTTTTTTTTTTAATTTTTATTTTTTTTAATAAATCCGAAATTTAAAATTTAGAAATTAAAATTAACATTAACCTAAACTAAAAATTAAATAACAAATTCGGATAATTTTCGATGTCTACAGTTGTCCCTCTTTGTGCATTCACTGAGAAACAGGGGATGTGCAAAGATGTAGACACTTTACATACTCTCAAAAATTAAAAGCAAAACTTACCATAGAAACGCTCCTCCAAACAAGGCATAAACTTTAAATAACTCAACGAAGAAAAACTCCTCCTAACGAGGCATCAACTTTAAATATCAAACAATGAAAAACTCCTACCAGCGAGGCATCAACTTTAAATATCAAACAATAAAAAAACTCCTACCAGTAAGGTATCAACTTTAAAATATCAAATAATAAAAACTCATACCAACGAGACATCAACTTTAAATATCAAACAATAAAAAAACTCCTACCAGCGAGGCATCAACTTTAAAATATCAAAGGATAAAAAACTCCTACCAGCTAGGCATCAACTTTAAAATATCAAAGGATAAAAAAATCCTACCAGCGAGGCATCAACTTTAAATATCAAATAATAAAAAAGCTCCTACCATAAAAAACTCTTACCAGCGAGGCATCAACTTTAAAATATCAAACAATAAAAAAACTCCTACCAGCGAGGCATCAACTTTAAAATATCAAACGATAAAAAACTCCTACCAGCGAGGCATCAACTTTAAAATTTTCCAGCGAGATTGGTAAACTTATTGAGGACAAAACATTCCTTCAAAAATAATGTCAAGAATCTTACCTTGTAAATTGAAATTCAAAATTGAAATTCCTGTCCAAATTATGCTGAATATCTGCTAAACCCTTATTGAATGCAATGCATGACTGCAATGCAATGGATGAAATACAAATGCATATCATGCAATGAATGTCATGAATGCACTACACTAAACAATATCAACTCCCTGAATCTCTAATCAAAATAAAAGGTTCTCAAGCTCATCATTCATCTTTGTCTATACTTAACTTCAAACTGGTAGAGTGAACTTTACTGTCTTTTTCCTTTTCAAAAATTTGCTGAGTGTAAACAGTTTCCTTCCTCAAAAGTTTCAAAACCATGATCATTCTGTATCTCCTCTTATGCCAGCTTTACTGGGCTTAACATCTCATCATAGGAATTCTTATCACAAAAATTCTCACTTTTAAAATTCTCATCCTATCTCTCTACTTTTCTTTTCAATATCCATAGATTTCTCATAAAAATAAATGCAGGGATCTCTTACAATTATCATTCCAATTTATCAATCATTATTCTAATTCCATAGCAAATGCAATGCATGATGCATTCCCTCTATTCAATGCAAGGGTAATCAAATTGAGAATAACAAATGGTCAAAGGCAAGATAATCTGGAAAAGAAAGGTCTTTATTAACAAAAAGAATTCATCTTGAAGAAATAAAATAACATATCAAAGGTTTATCACAAAGATTTTGGGATATCAAATCAGTATCCAAACAATGAATACTCAGACAATCTTAATAATTCGTTCAAAACTTTCTTTCGAAAACCAATCCTATCGGTGTCTTCAATCCTTCAGAGTTCATCAGACTAAACATTGCCCCTATCCTTACGAGACTTTCTAGGCAATGTTGTTTCTCCTTATATCTAAGCCGCCCTTTCGGGTTTTCAACTTAGACATCCCCTAATGACCTAAACCGCCCTTTGCGGGTTTTCAATTTGAGTCCTCATTTTTCTTTTCTCATTTTTCTTTTTTTCTTTTTTTCTCTGTTTCTTTTTTCTCTTTTTTTCTCAAGCAAAATATTTCTTCACAGTGTCTGAATTAATTGGGTTTGGCAGAACATCCCCATCCATTTCAGTCAAAATCAAAGCTCCACCTGAGAAAGCTTTTTTCACCACATACAGACCCTCCCAATTCGACGTCCATTTCCCTCAATGATCATGCTGATACGGAAGAATCTTTTTCAAGACCAACTCTCCCTCCTTGAGATGTATGGGATGGACATTTTTATCATGCGCTCACATCTTTCGTTTCTGATACAACTGACCATGGCAAAACGCTGTAAATCTCTTCTCTACAATAAGATTCAACTGCTCAAAATGATATCGTACCCATTCTGCTTCTTCCAATTCAACCTCTTTCAGCACCTTTAAAAAAAGAATCTCTACCTCAACTGGGAACACTGCCTCCATTCCATATACCAACGAAAATGGGGTTGCCCCTGTGGATGTGTGAACCGAAGTTCTATAAGCATGCAAGGCAAAAGGCAACTTCTCATGCCAATCTTTGTAGATATCAGTCATCTTTTCCAGAATCTTCTTAATGTTCTTATTGGCTGCTTCCACTACACCATTCATCTTGGGACGATATGGCACTGAATGTGATGCTTGATCTTGAATTATGCACGGACCTCTTTCAACATCTTACTATTTAGATTACGAGAATTAGTGGAAATGATCCTCTTCGGTAGTCCATATCGACAAATTATCTCTTTCTTTATGAACTTGCAAACCACTGCTCGAGTTACACTTGCATATGAGGCCGTTTCTACCCACTTCGTGAAATAATCAATCATCACAAAAATGAATTGGAGCCCATTCGTTGCCTTCGGGGTGATAAGTCCAATCACATCCATGCCCCACATTGAGAATGGCCATGGAGGTGCCAAAACGTGCAAACCCATGACGTATGCCTCATACTCAGCCATATTGTTGGTGCAATTAAAATCCAATCGTGCAGTAATCAGATAATATTGACCATCTGGGGATATCAAAACTACCCCAATTCCATGCCCAAAAGCATTAGAAGCTCCATCAAAGAACATCTTCCAAGGTTTTTCTTCACACTCTTCATTATCTCCTCCTGAAATGACCATCAAATCCTCATCCGGGAAATCAAATTGCATTGGCTCATATTCTTCAGAAGCTCGATCTGCCAGGAATTTGGCTATCACACTTCCCTTTATTGCTTTCTGTGTCACATAAACAATGTCATATTCGGACAAAGTGACCTGCCATCTTGCAATTCTTCCTGATAGCGAAGGCTTCTCGAAAATGTACTTCAAAGGATCTAGTCTTGCTATAAGCCAAGTTGTATTGTACAACATATACTGTCTGAGTTTGTGAGATGTTCATGCTAGAGCACAACACATCTTTTCTAGTGACGAGTATCTGGATTCATAATCAGTGAACTTTTTACTCAGATGGTAAATGGCATGCTCTTTCTTTCCTGTTTCATCTCGTTGCCCCAAAACACACCCCATGGACTTCTCAAACACCGTTAAATACAGAATCAACGGTTTTCCTGGAATCGGAGGAACCAACACTGGAGGATTCGACAGGTATTCTTTGACCTTATAAAAGCTTCTTGACATTCTTCAGTCCAATCACCAGTATCGTGCTTGCGAAGAAGCTTGAAAATAGGATCACATTTCTAGGTGAGTTGGGAAATAAAACGTGCTATGTAGTTCAACCTTCACAAGAAACCTCTTACTTCTTTTTGCGTATGAGAGGGAGATAAATTCTGAATCGCTCGTATCTTATCTGGATCCACTTCAATTCCTCTATCACTAACCATAAAACCCAACAACTTGCCGAACTTGACACCGAACGTGTACTTGGCAGGATTCAATCTCTCAAACAACTTCTTGAGATTAACTAAATGATCTTCTCCCTCGTGAGATTTGGCGATCATGTCGTCCACATATACCTCAATCTCCTTATGCATCATGTCGTGGAAGAGAGTCACCATCGCCCTTTGATAAGTAGCTCCGGCATTTTTCAAACCAAAAGGCATGACTTTATAAGAAAAAGTTCCCCACATTGTAACAAATGTGGTTTTCTCCATATACTCCTAAGCCATCCTAATCTGGTTATACCCTGAAAAACCATCCATGAATGAGAATATGGAATACCTTGCGATGTTATCCACGAGGGTGTCAATGTGAGGCAAAGGAAAGTTATCTTTCGGACTTGCCCTGTTCAAATCTCGATAATCGACACACATTCTTACTTTTCCATCTTTCTTAGGAAATAGGACTATGTTGGCTACCCACTCCGGGTATTTAGCTACCTCTAGAAAACCTGCATCAAACTGCTTTTTCACTTCCTCTTTAATCTTCAACAACTTTTGCCTTCATTCATCTAATTTCTGTTGTACCGGTTTGCATTCTGGCCTCAAAGGCAATTTGTGCACTACAATATTTGTATCCAAACCCGGCATGTCTTTGTATGACCAAGCGAACACATCTACAAATTATCTAAGCAGCTCTTCTAATCTTCTCTTTTGAGCAGGCGGTAATGATGCACCAATTTTCACTTTTTTTCTATTTTCCTCATCTCCCAAATTGATCATCTCAGTAACCTCTTGATGTGGTTCAATCGGTTTCTTTTCTTGTTCCATTAATCTCATTAATTCCTGAGACAAAGTATAATCATCCGAATCCTCTTCATTATCAAATTCACCGATATAAACTGAATTTTCAAAATCGAATCCCAAATTACTGTTATGATTGTCTTTGTATTCATTACTTGGAATCCTGAAGTTGAATAGAATTGCAAGAACATGTATTGGTATACGAAGAAAGAATGGCAATAATGAAAGAAGCAAGGAAAGTGATAACAAAGAAAAATGGAAATAATGAATGAAAGAGGGAAACAAAATGCATCTCGTTCCTAATTTATTAAAATAATAAAAAATAAATTAGCCCATACATAAAAAACCATCCCTAATGCCCTTGGGCATGACCCACTAGGGACTTGACTCATTGCATTAAATTTTATGAGGTTCAAGGATAACCGACATTTTCGTCACTTTCTAATTACCCAGCTCCATTTCTGGTGGGCATGGATATACCAACAACTCTCCTTCACTATCATATTCCACTTCTCCCTTCTCTACCATTTGAATAAAAAGCCCAGAAAATGCTTCCTCTAAGTTCAGTGGGGACATATCTGGATAAATACATCCTCCTGAATGAAAAATGGAGTAAAGATAAGGAATAACCATCTTCCTCGGCTCCCATTCATAGCCTATCACACAAGCCATCAGTTTCTTTCTCTTTTCAACTTCAATCATCTCTCTATCCTTCCTGGTAGGCTTATAACCTACCCCAAACCTTTCCTTGTTTCCTCATATAATCAGCATCTCCCTGATCCCTTGGAGATGCTTTCCCAGTCCAAAACCAACTCGTCAACCCATTCCAATAGTCTGCTTGAACAACATACTAACTGTTCGAGAAAAACGCGGAGTAGGCACTTTTGACCCTTCACCCACATATGTTGCATTTGAAACTCAAAAGATCTAAACAAACACTCCAAAGCTTCATCAGCCACTTCCACATAAGGCATAGTTGGGGACTTAGTTACCAACAAATCCTCTTCCCCATTAACACAAACAAGATAATCCTCCACAATGAACTTGATTTTCTAATGCAACGATGACGGGACTGCTTCTGCCATGTGAATCCATGGCCTTCCTAATAAACAACTGTAAGATGGTGATATCTCCATAACCTGAAATTTATGTTGAAACTGCAACGACCAATCTGCAAAGGCATCTCAATATCCCCCAAAATTGCCCGACGGGTTCCATCGAAAGCCCTCACAATCATGTGACTAGGTTGGAGATGAGACACATCTATCGGCATATTGGACAATGTAGACATTGGCATGACGTTATGGAAGAACCATTATCGATAAGAACTTTGGCCATTACATGACTCCTGCATTTGACCATGATATGGAGGGCTTTGGTACTACCCCTGCCTTCTGGGGGAATCTCATCATCGTTGAAGGTTATGAAATTGGTAGCTACCAGATTCCCTGCAATGTGATCCACATTCTCAACGAAAATGTTGTGAGCCACTTATGCCTTATTTAGCACTTTCAACAAGGCCTCCCTATGAGGCTCGAAATTCAACAACAAATACAACAGTGAAATTCGAGCTGGCATCTTATTCAACTGTTCCACCATGCTATACTCACTATGTTTTATCAGCTTTAGAAACTCACAAGTTTCTCTCTCTGTTACCGGCTTCTTATACTCCACATCCTGAACCACCAACGGGTTCATGTTGTTCCCTGCCTCTTCAATATCTTGTCCCTCTTTTGTTTTCCCCTTCCTGTCCCTTTCAAGGATCTCAGGCGAATAACAATGCCCACTCCTAGTAACACCCACTACTCCAGCCAAATTCGTTGCCTTGGCAGTTTCAGAATTAATCACAACTGAACCACCTTGCGAATCTCCGGTTATGACATCACATACACATCTCCAAGGTACCGCTTTACTATCTCGATACGAAAAAAGACTTGGGACTCTGATTGTAACCACAGGCTTTTTAATACCAACCGGCTTCTCGTTTTCAGTCTGGATTTTCTTTTTCTCATAAAAGAAAGTTATTGGTTTCACCACAGGCAATGGAGATTCCTCAATAACAAAATCAACTTCACCTACCCTATGCTCTTCGTAAAATTCAATCCAGGATAAATTCATCAACTTCTGCAATTCCCATCGAAACTCAGTACAATTCTGAATAGAATGACCAAATGCCCCCTTATAATACCTGCAAGTTTTACTTGGATCATACTTGCCATGATGATTATTCAAAACAGCCGACACAGGGCGAATCATATCGGCTTCGACCAAAACACCAAAAATATATTCCATCGAAGTCGTTACCTCATCTATATTTCTCTTAACAATGGTGACCTTACCATCCTTCAAAGCATTGACTGCTGGCCCAACATGATTCGGTAGAGGATTGCCACTAACATTTGGCCCATCTTTCTCTTCAAAGTTGATCAAACTGGCTTTGATGAGGCTTTGTACCTTATATTTCAATGCAGTGTAATTTTATGTGGAATGCCCAATGTTCCCTGAATGGTAGTCATATCTGGCATTTGGATCATAACACCTAGGATATGGTGGTTTCAAAGGCTTCAAGTTTACCAACATAACCAAATGATTCTTGATAAGGTCTGGAAGCAGGTTTGTATATGACATGGGAATTGGATCTATAGGTGTTCTTTCTTGGCCACCACTTAGGTTGCTTGTGGGTTGACTGGTTTGTATTGGTGGTCTGACTAGAGGGACCAATGGCCTGGGGCAAAAGTTTAGTTGGAATGCTTGTGGTTGCGCAAGTGGGTAAGTGTATGGGCCAGGGGCGATCGCGTTGGTATTCGGATAATATGGCTGATACATGGGCTGTGGGATATATGGGACATAACCTCTCATTTGTTGCCTTCCATACGCAACAGTTTAGACATCAACTTCCTTCTTCTTAGAAGTAAAACTCTTCTTAGCAGTGGACTCCCATCCTTCAATCTTACCATTCTTGATAGCGTTCTCTATAATTTCCCCAGAAATTACCATATCAGCAAAGTTCTTGGTGGTGTTCCTGATAACTCGTATAATTATATAGTTTTTAGTTAAGTTTTATTATTGTTTTGTGTCAAATACGAGTTATTATTGCTTAGTCTACTTGTGTTTATGATTTTTTATATTTTTATGTAATTTGGTGTTTTTCATGAGTTTCTTTGAGTGATTTCAGATTACTAGGTTAAATCAAGAATTAAGGGCAAATCCAATTCAGTTCCAGTTCCGACACCTTTTGCCATATCAGCTATAGCTGGAGTTTCACCGAAGCATTAAGGCTGAAATTTTGACAGTGCAAAGTTAAGAGGCATATCTATCTTTTTCATGTTTTACACTTCTTGAAACGGAGTAGTTTTCCCTACCGAAATCAACCATCAAGTTGGCTGATGTGCAATGACGTCTGTTCTGCACCATTTTGGTATTTCGACCATATCTTTCGATCCACATGAGAAAATGATCTGATTCCAACGGCTATGGATCAGCAACTGATAGGGGCATATTTTTCTAGAAGACCATTTGATCAGATCGAGCCTTCAACATTGACAAAATCGACCATCAAGCTGGCTGATCAGAATTGTCATACAACATGACGAAAATTGTTAGAAAAATGCACCCACCTATTATACCTACCTTTGAAATTTATAAAGCCTGTCTCTTGTCATTTATCTCTCCAAAATGTGTACAAATAGAGGGCCTTGGATGAGTATTAGGATACATTATACATTGGTAGGATATTAGCCATTGTAATAAAATTCTCTAAGTTTTCTTCTTCTTTCCTTTCTCTAGTTTTCTTTTTCTTTATTTACTTATGCTTCTTACATTTCTTTTCATTTTATTCATATCTAGTATTGTTGCTAATCATATTGTTGAGGTGATGAGGTGAAGCTTTTGGTAAATGCTAAGGTTAGTCTCTTAAACATGAGCTAAAATGAATCATCATTTATAAACACTAGTATAGATAATATTTTCTTTTGGTTTAAAATCATACTTGCAAAGTAGAGATCTTGATTCATTTTTGACAATGAAGATGGCACAGTAAATGCTTGGTTTCATAACCTTGATTTGTTGTAGACATATACCTTGGCATAAGGAATGCTTGGACCTTTTTATGAGTTTTGAGGACACCAAATGAACATAATATCATATGCTATGGACGTTGGACAATATGGACTGAATTGCTAAACCTTCCGATTGGAACCTCCCTTATGTGTGGATTTCAATTGTGTAATAAAACAAGATTAATCTTAGCATAACACCAAGAGTGAATTCTCTAACCTCAACATCTTTTCTTATTGTTTTTTTATATTTTGTTTAATTTCTTTTATGTTATTTTATTTATTTTGTTCTCTAATATCTTGTTTATTTTGTTTTGTTGTTGATTCCCTAATATCTTGTTTACTTTCTTTTTCTTATATATTTATAAACTTATACTTACTAGTACGCTTTCCTGTGGTTCGACCTTGGACACCCGAGAATTTATTACTTGAACATAACCTGCACTTGGGTTTACAACTCTTAATTGAGTCTCCATAAAGTTTTTGGCACCGTTGCCGGGGAGGCAATACTAAGTATATAAGTTTATAAGTATATTTATTTTTATTGGCTGGTTATACCGCCTAATTTATTTTTATTAACTTTGTTTTATTGGCTGGTTATACCGCCTAATTTAGTATATATATTTTTATTGGCTGGTTATACCGCCTAATTTTCTATATATTTATATTTATATTGTAAAGTTTATATTTATATATTATCTATTTATTAACTTTGTTTTATGCTTGTTTGGCGACGTGATTTTAGATCTCGTCGTTTAGTTAGATTTTATTGTGAAACTTTTTCAGGTAATCTTTCTAATACAACTCCTACCATGGCTGACAATGAAAGTGTTCATGCTGAAGATGAGAACAGACAAGTACGCACCATGCGTGACTACTTGCAACCAACTCGAAGCTCATCACCCTCTTGTTTTATTTTTCCTCTCAATGCAAACAACTTTCGTTTTAAACCAGGTATGATAGCTTTGCTTCCCAATTTCCATGGGTTAGAATCGGAAAGTGCTTACTCGTTTCTAAAAAACTTCGAAGATGTATGTGTCACCTTTAATGACCAACAATGTACAAATGAAATTGTCAAGCTAAAATTATTTCCTTTTTCTTTAAAAGATAAAGCAAAAATTTGGCTTCATAATTTAAAACCAAGGTCAATTGGCACATGGCAAGAATTACAAACTGAGTTTCTAAAGAAATTTTTCCCAGCACATAAAACTACTGCTTTGAAAAGACAGATTCAAAATTTCAATCAAAGTCAAAATGAAGCATTTTTTCAGTGCTGGGAGCGTTTTAAAGATTTGTTAAGTTCTTGTCCACATCATGGTTTTGAAAAATGGCGTCTTATTAGTTTCTTTTATGAAAGTTTAACTCCCAAAACTAAACAATTTGTTGAAACAATGTGTAACGGTGAGTTTCTAGAAAAAGAACCTGAAGAAGCCTTTGACTACCTAGACCATTTGGCAGATAACTCTCAAGCCTGGCACACAGATAATTCCTCTGAAAGTTTCAATAGATCTAATCTTGTTTCTAACAGAGGTAAATATCATTTTAGTCAAGAAGATGAGATAAAAGCTAAAGTAGCTAATTTGGCTAGAAAGATTGAAGCCATGGAACTTAGAGAAGTAAAAGAAGTCAAAACGGTTAAAAATGAAGAAAGTTGTGGAATTTGTGAAATCATGGGACACCCCACTTCTGAATGTCCAAACATTCCCATTCTTAAAGAAGCGTTGCATGATCAAGTAAATTCCATAAACACATTTAAAAAGCCTTTTCCTTCTCCTTACTCTGAAACGTATAACCCTGAATGGAGAAATCATCCCAACTTCAGTTGGCGGAATCATAATCATGTTCAGGTACCACAATCTCAAAAGCCGGGCAACACTTTTTCCTATCAACCTTCACGTGTACAAACCTTGGAAGAGACATTGCAAGCATTCATGCAAACACAAGCAAATGTGAATAACCAAACTTCACAGGACATCAATGAGATCAAAAACACCTTGTCCACATTGACAGCTTCATTACGCACTCAAGAAAAAGGTAAGTTTCCTGCTCAACCTCAGCCTAACCCTTCTACTCAATGTCTTGTTTCTTGCTCCAATGAAACTCAACAGGAAAATGCCAGTTCTATCACAACTCTTCGAAGTGGAAAGGCAATTGACAAAAAGATTCCATCAAAAGACCAAGATCCTCCTTCCCCTCCGAAAAGTATTGGTAAGGATGATGGTAAGTCTGAACTTCTTGAAAATTTGGACAAAGAAAAAGGTATGCATCCTGCTCATTTTCCTCAAAGGTTGCAAACAATAAAGAATTTGAATCAAAATGCAGAAATTTATGAACTTTTCAAACAAGTTAGGATTAACATTCCTTTATTGGATGCAGTCAAACAAGTTCCATCTTAGGCTAAATTTTTGAAGGACATGTGCACAGTTAAAAGGAAACATAATGTACAAAAGAAAGTATTTCTGACGGAAAGTGTGAGCTCAATCATTCAGCACCTTACTCCACCAAAATTCAAAGATCCTGGATGTCCAACAATCTCATGCATCATTGGAAACACTAGAATAGAATGTGCATTGCTTGATCTTGGTGCTAGTGTTAATCTTTTGCCTTTTTCTGTTTATCAACAGTTAGGTTTAGGTGAACTCAAGGAAACACCTGTTACACTTCAACTAGCTGATCGTTCTGTAAAAATTCCTCGAGGGATAGTTGAAGATGTTTTGGTTCAAATTGATAATTTTTACTTCCCTGTTGATTTTATTGTTTTGGACACACATCCTGTTTCAAATCCAAATGTTCAAATTCCTTATATATTAGGCCGTCCATTTCTTGCAACTTCTAATGCTCTGATAAATTGCAGGAATGGTATTTTGAACATTTCTTTTGGAAATATGACTTTAGAATTAAATGTGTTCAACATTTGCAAGCAACCTGGTGATGATTCAGAAGTACATGAAGTGGATTTCATTGAAGAACTTGTTCATGAACATCTCACCACTACCACATTCCATGATCCTTTAGAAGCTTATTTAATTGAATGTGAGTTTGATAATGCTTCAGAAATTTCACACACTGATTCTTTGTTAAATTCTTTTCAGGATAAGCATCGTTGGAAACAAAAGTTTGAGGAACTCCCATCACTCACAAATGTCACTGTACCATCAACTATTGAACTGCCCAAGCTGGATTTAAAACCATTGCCATCCGAGCTAAAATATTCCTTTTTGTTAAAAATTCCTTCTCAATGGAGCCCCCAAGATAAAAGGAAGTTTCTGAATGAGGTAAAGAAGTTCTACTGGGATGACCCTTACTTGTTCAAATATTGTCCTGATCAAATTTTTCGAAGATGCATTCCCGACAATGAGGTAAGTAGTGTAATTAAGTTTTGTCATTCCGAGGCATGTGGTGGTCATTTTTCATCAAAGAAAACTGCTGCAAAAATTTTACAGTGTGGATTTTACTGGCCAACTTTATTCAAAGATGCATATTAGAATTCTAAAATTCATAAAGAAAGAACTAAAGCCTTTCATGACAAGTTAATTTCAAGAAAAACATTTGATGTTGGGCAAAAAGTTCTACTTTATAATTCTAGACTTCACATATTTCCTGGTAAGTTGAGATCAAGATGGACTGGCCCATTTGTGGTTAAGCATGTGTATCATTATGGAGCAGTTGACATTGAGAATCCTCAAAATGGTAACGTATTCAAGGTAAATGGACAAAGACTCAAACTCTTTTTGGAAAATCATGTTACTCAAGATGAGCTTGTTTTTCTTTCTGATCCTTGTTTTGAAAATAACTAGATGTAAATATAATTTTTACTAATTTCCAAAAAAAAAAAATAATAATAATAATACATTTTTTTTAACCCCGGTTAAATGGCGGATAACGGTACTCCGTGATAATTTAAGTCGGTTCCATCAACTACCCACAAAACTGATATTGTATATAAATTTCTCTTTCAATTTCTTTTTCATTTTTTTTTTTCAAGATGGATGATATTTTCAAAAGATTGCAGAAACGATTCCCTCCTTTTCCTCGAAATATTTTACTGAAGCTTTACCAAGTTCGATTTGAAAGATTAAGAATGCTTATGCACAAAGGGATTCCTGAAAACATACGTTGGATAATTGAAGCCAAGGTACGTGAAGATGAATATCTTCCTGTTTTGCATTTACCAGGTACAGGTAGAAGCACTTTTGCAAAGAAGCGACGAGCAAAGCGCATGAGTTCAAATTGCCACAAATGTGCACGATGGACGTGTAACGGTAAATGTCGTTCTATTGGGATTCCGTCCTCTAATCGAGATGATAAAATTGAATTCATTAAGGATGGACTGAGTAAGGAGAATTTGGGTAATATCCAACTTTCTCTTGAGACGCATCCTAGTGGAGACGTACAAAGAGAAATTCTTGATTTATGGCCGCAATTCCAAAGGGAATGGCAACATCTTGGGAATCTGATGTTAAAAGACCCTGTTTGCCAGCTTGTAAGAAAACTGGATGGGAAGCATATCCTCGACTCATAGAAGGCGTTTAAGCCGTTTCTGGACGTAAAACCAGAGGAAGATGTGAGCCACAGTCACAACTACAATAAATGACTTCTCAGCTTTTGGTTTGATTTGCAATAACTTCATTTCGGTTTAATTTACGTGCTGTTCGATTTGTGTAATTATTCTCGTTTTTTTTTTTTTGCATTGGTCTTTTACGGTTGCTTTTTCTTTTCTTTTTGATTTTCTTCCTGAAATCACGCAAAAATCTTTTGTTAGGTTAACATTTTCTTCTGACAGGTCAAATACACTTTCGGCGACATTATTACTCTTGTCTGATTCACTACTCAGTCCTCTATATATTACACCATGTACTCATTCTCTTTCAGGCACTCAAAAAAAAAATGGAAAGTACTTCGTCCCAGCGCATTAACAAAATTTGTGTCTTTGGAGGTGCTTATCCAGGGAAAAATTAAATATTCGCTGATGAAGCCATAAGAGTTGGAGTAATACTTGCCCAACAAAAGATCCAGTTGATTTATGGAGGCGGTAGTTCGGGTTTAATGGGAGCAGTCGCTACAGCAGCATACGCCGGAGAAAGTCCAGTTCTAGGAATCGTGCCAAAACTATTCACAGGTTTTTGTGGACCTACCGTGGGTAAGGAAATACAAGTCTGGAGTATCCCTGAACGGATAACAATCATGTATCATTCTGTCGATGCATTCATTGCTTTACCAAGAGGTCTGGGTACATTGGAAGAAATAGCTTGCGTGGCTTCTTGGTCATCTTTGGTCACAAATAAGAAACCCATTGGTTTGCTTAATATTAATGATTATTTTAGTAATTTGCTTTCATACTTAGATAATGCTGTGGATAATGGATTCATGTTTTCAGAGGCAAGGAGAACCATAATTTCTGCTACAACCATTGAAGATTTACTCAAAAAGCTGCAAGCTTATGAGTATTTATCTGCTACGGTTGTTTCGCAAACGCTCGAAAAAAGAAAAAGAGATATGGACGAGCAAGGAGTGGATTGCACTTTGTCTTTGTGACATTATCTAACATTTTGTTTGTTGTGTCTCAGTTATAATAAGTGGTTAGCAACCTCTGCAGGTAATATCTCCTAAATTCTACCTTTAGTAGGGGGTAAGGGACATATTTCGCTAATTTAAAAAAAAAAAAAAAGTTTGTTGTGTTTTAATCAATTTAGAAGTATTCATTCTGAACAAGGTCTGAGTAAGGGAGACTTGAGACATACCTTGTCAGTTTGATTTTAATCTTTTTATGTTTACTTGTTAATTTTTGTTTAGTATTTTAGGATTATTTAGGTTGCATGAGTTTGTTTTGTTTTGAGTCTTAGTTATTCCTATTCTTATGTTATTAGTTCTTTTCTCTTACACATGATTCTTTCATTTGGGTTAATAGACTTACATTGAGGACAATGTAAGAATTAAGTGTGGGGGGAACGATTTAGAATTTCTTTTATTTTTGTCTACTATTTTTTTTTTATGAGTCTTTATTATTATTATTATTATTATTATTATTATTTTTTAGTGTGTTTTAGTTCCTTTTAATACAATGATGAGATATGAATTGCATAAGTCTAAAACAGATTTATTAGTGAGAAGATTTTCATGAGAATTGAGCTTGATGTCAACCTTTTTATGAGCCAATGTTAATATGATATGTTGATTGAGAAAGAAGCATGTTTAGACTTAATCTGACTTGTATAATCATCCTTGTGAGTTTTTGAGCCTATAATGATTGATGCATTATACAAATCAATCTAATTTCTTTCTTGAGTGCTCTTATGATTACATGATTCTCTAGAACTTGCTTTAAACCGTTTGAGACTATATTGATACATGTGACAACATGAATATGATAGAGGCATTAGGATTATAACCAGAGCCAAACAGCCATCCATTATTAATGTTCTAAGAGAACATCCCCACTAGTGAGCCAATTTGAGCCTACATTAAATATGCTGTTTTATTGGTAACCACAACTTACACCTAGCCTAAATATACTTATATCCTTACCCTTGTTCTAAAGATGGATTATATATTTTGAGACATATTGCAAAAAAACAAGGGATATTTTTAGTTGAAAATTTGGGTTAGAAACAAAAGATAAGCGTGGGGGAAGAAAAGAAAAGAAAAAGTCAAGAGAAAAAGAAAGGGATCATTGTTAAATACATTCCCATATTAAAAAAAAAAAATCAAAAAAAAAAAATCTTCTCTTGAACTTCTAGTTAAAGTAAAGAAAAAGATGTTACAAAGTTGGTTAGAATGAAGCAAAGGCTCAACATGAATATTTAGCCTATGTGACTATGTACTTGTAAAGAGTTTTGAGAAATTTATTTGTATGATCTTATTATGTCTCTAAACTCTATGAACTCTTTGGAACCTTTGTGGTATCTTTATCCTTTTGTTCTTTAACCACATTATAACCCTTTGGCCCCATTACAACCTTGAATAAAGACCTCTTGATTTATGAAGTTGTATGATCTAAATAGTGGAGAATAGGTGGACAAGCAAGCATATGGTAGAAGTGTTTTCATGAGATTGATTGAGTGTAAACACTTTACCACTACTTTAAAGAGTGAAAATCATGAGAGTATCCCATGTGAGAGGTTGAGATTAAGTTGAATATGCACTATTTTGATTGAAATATGTTATGTTAATATTGGCTTAACTCATTTATTTACATTCAAGCATGAATTTTTGTGAAATTCTTTGAGCTATTGATTAGTTTATAAGACTTGTTCAAATATTGTCTCTAATTTATATTGAAAGGATTAGGAGTAAATATTTTTAGTGTATGTAGTTTACTTATATTTTAGTTTTTCAATGTTTGTGGGTATCGTTCTAGCAAACCCTCACGAGACTAAACTCGTCCACTAGGGACACCTAGGGGTTTAAAGGCTTGTGTCACATGCTAAGTGCCACCGTGGTTTCCTACGAAAATGGATTAGATTAGATTTTCTTATTTTATTTTTATTGAGTCGTTGCTAGGGACTAGCAACAATCTAAGTGTGGGGGTGTGATAACTCGTATAATTATATAGTTTTTAGTTATGTTTTATTATTGTTTTGTGTCAAATACGAGTTATTATTGCTTAGTCTACTTGTGTTTATGATCTTTTATATTTTTATGTAATTTGGTGTTTTTCATGAGTTTCTTTGAGTGATTTCAGATTACTAGGTTAAATCAAGAATTAAGGGCAAATCCAATTCAGTTCCAGTTCCGACACCTTTTGCCATATCAGCTATATTTGGAGTTTCACCGAAGCATTAAGGCTGAAATTTTGACAGTGCAAATTTAAGAGGCATATCTATCTTTTTCATGTTTTACACTTCTTGAAACGGAGTCGTTTTCCCTGCCGAAATCAACCATCAAGTTGGCTGATGTGCAATGACGTCTGTTCTGCACCGTTTTGGTATTTCGACCATATCTTCCGATCCACATGAGCAAATGATCTGATTCCAACGGCTATGGATCAGAAACTGATAGGGGCATATTTTTCTAGAAGACCATTTGATCAGATCAAGCCTCCAAAATTGACAAAATCGACCATCAAGCTGGCTGATCAGAATTGTCATACAACATGACGAAAATTGTTAGAAAAATGCACCCACCTATTATACCTACCTTTGAAATTTATAAAGCTTGTCTCTTGTCATTTAGCTCTCCAAAATGTGTATAAATAGAGGGCCTTGGATGAGTATTAGGATACATTATACATTGGTAGGATATTAGCCATTGTAATAAAATTCTCTAAGTTTTCTTCTTCTTTCCTTTCTCTAGTTTTCTTTTTCTTTATTTACTTATGCTTCTTACATTTCTTTTCATTTTATTCATATCTAGTATGTGTTGCTAATCATATTGTTGAGGTGATGAGGTGAAGCTTTTGGTAAATGCTAAGGTTAGTCTCTTAAACATGAGCTAAAATGAATCATCATTTATAAACACTAGTATAGATAATATTTTCTTTTGGTTTAAAATCATACTTGCAAAGTAGAGATCTTGATTCATTATTGACAATGAAAATGGCACAGTAAATGCTTGGTTTCATAACCTTGATTTGTTGTAGACATATACCTTGGCATAAGGAATGCTTGGACCTTTTTATGAGTTTTGAGGACACCAAATGAACATAATATCATATGCTATGGACGTTGGACAATATGGACTGAATTGCTAAACCTTCCGATTGGAACCTCCCTTATGTGTGGATTTCAATTGTGTAATAAAACAAGATTAATCTTAGCATAACACCAAGAGTGAATTCTCTAACCTCAACATCTTTTCTTATTGTTTTTTTATATTTTGTTTAATTTCTTTTATGTTATTTTATTTATTTTGTTCTCTAATATCTTGTTTATTTTGTTTTGTTGTTGATTCCCTAATATCTTGTTTACTTTCTTTTTCTTATATATTTATAAACTTATACTTACTAGTACGCTTTCCTGTGGTTCGACCTCGGACACCCGAGAATTTATTACTTGAACATAACCTGCACTTGGGTTTACAACTCTTAATTGAGTCTCCATCAGTTCCCAATCATCCTGTCGTAGTATGGGGCCTTAAGAGTACTTTCAAACAGCATCGTAGTCTCTTTCTCAATCAAGGGTGGTTGGATCTGGCAACAATATCCCTCCACCTCTGAGCATAGTCTTTAAAACTTTCAGTGGACGTTTTCTCCATATTCTGCAGAGACAAACTATCTGGGGCCATATCGACGATATGCTTATATTGGTTGATGAATGCCTTGGCCAACTCCTTCCAAATACGAACCCGATTCCTATCGAGTTGAACATACCACCTAGCAGCGTAACCTGTAAGACTATCTTGAAAAACATGAACCAAAAACTTGTCATCCTTGGTACGAGCGGCCGTCTTCCGGCAATACATTGTAATGTGGGATATGGGGTATTTGGACCCGTCAAACTTTTCAAAATCTGGTGTCTTGAACTTCGACGGAATTATCACATCTGGGACCAAACAAAGCCCCTCAGCATCCATGGAACCATAAAAGTCTAGCCCTTCAACAGCCTAAAGTGTCTCTTCTATCAGCTTCATTTTTCGAGACTCAATCTCTTATGTTACTTTCAGCTTCTCCTGTTCCTTAGGATCATCTAAGTCTGGGACTGTAATTGGATTCGTCTTCGCCCCAGGAGTAGGAATAGTGTATCCTGGGACCTGAGGTTGAACGTATGGATAAGTGAATCCTCCCATAAATGGCATCTGTCGTGACTGTTCCTGTTGGGACATTTGAACTTGAGACTGAAAACCTAGTGGATACGAAGATTCCCCCACATTCTGATTCTTCTCCTGAGAACCAGACTCATCTGCTTTATCTTTCCCTTTCATACTTCTCATTATTTCTAGCAATGTGTTCAGCTGTTCCCTAATCTCATCTTGGGCTTGTTCCACCCTATCTAACCTCGAAGCTTGCTCCTCAGCCATTAATCTAGCTTTTGACCTAGTATTATAAGAATGCTGAGCGGATTGTCCCGAAGATTCTATTTGTCGAGCTATCCTTGAACCTTTATTGATATGTATGAAGATTTATTTTATCAATCAACTGCTATGATGATGATGATGCATGAAAAAAATATTCAGTAAGGTTATATAACAAATAAATAAATAAATAAAATAAACAATAAATTCAAAATGTGAGACAAAGGTAAGAGGCGTTCCTTCATGGGCCTTAATTTGGGTTATCCTCTATGAAAGTGGACATAGCTCTAACTTAGGCTGGGCTCTTATGTGTTATCTATATGCTGGGCTTTAAGATACTGGACATCTAAAAGGTCCCCAAGTTGCTCCTTAACTTCATCAATGTAGGATGAGTAAGGCACCCAATCCTCACCCATTAGAGGCTCATTAGAAAAGGTTCAAGTTGGGTGAGAGTATTTTCCTAGGCCATATGGAGGTTATTACCCCACGAAAGCATAGGTACTTTACCCCTGAGAGTGTTTCGCTAGCCCATACGAAGGTTATTACCCCACGAAAGCGTAGTTACTTTACCCCCTCCTAAAAGGACGAGCCCGGGTCTAGGGCTTATGTTTATGAAAGTTCGGTGTGTGCGAAGGAACATACCAAACCTTTGACTCACGGAAATTCTTGAAAAATAAACACAAAACAAGCTAGCAAGAAAAAAATGATTAAAACGTTAGAAGAAATCAACAAAAATAAAATTAAAATTAAAAACATTTAAGACCAAATTTAAGACCAAATATAACATGTGACTAACCTATGGCTCGACTCTCTAAAGTCCCTAGTGGAGTCGCCAAACTGTCGTAACGTGCCAAATACGAATTTAGCAAGCTAGACACAAACATGGAGTCGCCACTAATCATCTAACTAGGTGTGATTAGTCACCTTTATGAATCTATCCTTTTTAAAGTTATCCTAAGCTTGACTAAGGCACCCTAAAAAGAATAGGTTCTGATCTACGTTTCAAAACTAGGTTCGGGATTTAGGTTACGTGCGGGGAAGGATTAGCACCCTATCAACGCCTATCCTAATGATAGTACCACATCAGTCACATAATATTCTAAATTGGTCTTTAAATGGTCTTAATTAACTCACCAAAGTCAACATTTTTATTTCCTAATCATGCAAACTAACCAAAAATAATAATAAAATCACCAAATCATGCCATCCAAAAAATAATAATAACTTAATCATGCCTCTAAAAAATGAAAATAATAAACCTAAACATGCTCCTAAAAAACAATCAAACCTAAACATGCTTCTAAAAAAAATAAAACCTAAACATGCTTCTAAAAAAATAATAAAACCTAAACATGCTCCTAAAAAAATAAAGTAATAATCATAAAAAATAAACCTAACATGCTTCTTAAAAAAATACACCTAAACATGCTCCTAAAAAAAATAATCATAAAAAATAAACCTAACATGCTTCTAGAAAAAAAAAAAAAAAAAAAACATGCTCCTAAAAAAAATAATAATAATAATAATCATACAAAATAAACCTAACATGCTTCTCTAAAATAATAATAAAAAAAAACATAATAATCATAATAATTATAAAACAAACAAAATAAAACCTAACTCATTAAAATTCTAAAAAAAAATTAATAATAATAATAATAATAATAATAATCCTAATATCATGCATATTTACAATAAAATAAAAAAACTAAATCATTTATATCTAAAAAAAATAACCTAATAATAAAAATCATAAATAAAAACTTAATCCTAATAATAAAAATAATAAATAAAAAACTTAATCCTAATAACAAAAATAATCCTCACCGAACTAACCAAAAAGATATAATTAATCTTAAAAAATATACCTGCACAAAAAAATAAAAAATAAAAAACTAAAAACAATATTAGTCCAAGAAAAATAAAATAATAAATAATAAATAATAATAAAATGCAATTTAAATAAACAAATGAAAAATAAAGAAAATTAGGGGAAAAAAAAGGGGAAAAAAATGAAGCTACAAACGGGTCGGGCTGGAGAGCGGGCCGCGCGTGGGTTAGCCTGACCCGACCCGTTTGTTGCTTTTAAAAGCTTTTTTTTTTGTTTCATTTGTTACCTACTTAAAAAAAAAAAAATCTCTTCTTCTTTGTTCTCTCTCTCCTCAAGAACACAGATAAATGTTCTTCAACCAACCCAGAATCCGGCCATCTCTGTCGCCGCTCGTCGTCATCTGTCGTCGATGACCGCCGCCGCCATCGCCATCTATCGAGCTCGGAAAAATCTCAAAAATACCAAAAAATCCTCTCGATCGCACCAATCCCAAAATCAATTTGATTTTGTCCGAATCTTACCCAAATAGTCTAGATCTAAAACCCAAACCCACAACTTTCACTTCTCTGATCACCGTCCGACGGCCACGCGACGACGATCAAACTCTGTTTTAGGCTTTCCCTAATTAATTCCAAAATCTCCACCCAAAAAATCCTTCAAAAAATAATTTTAATCCCGAAAACCCCAAAATTCAAAAATCAAAACCCTAAATTCTACTGCCTTTGCATTTTGAAACTCTTGGTAGTAGTCTACTAATCCCGAAATCCTCCCCCTCTGTTGTTTTGCTACTGATTTATGAACCCTTTTTATAGGAAAATAAACCATAGAGTTTTTATTTGCTTGGGTTTTTAATTCTGATCTTATAATCAGATGAAACTTTATCATGTTTTGATCCTAAATTGTTCTTGATCCAAGGAGAGTTCTAATTTGATTCAAACTTTGTTTCTTTTTTCTGATTTTTCTCTTCTTTTTTTTAATAAATCCAAAATTTAAAATTTAGAAACTAAAATTTAGAAATTAAAATTAACCTAAACTAAAAATTAAATAACAAATTCGGATAATTTTCGGTGTGTACACACGACCTAGGAGTCGGGGCATTTGATGGTTGCACAAAGACTCGAACCGGAGTATTTGCATGGAAGGTGGCGGAACAGCATGGTAAGGGTATGGATTTGGACACAGGACCCTTATAGGTTGCACACAGCCTGAAGTTCTTATCCCAGATGCTTGATGAGGGAAAAAGTATGAATTACAGTCAGATTATGGTGATTGAATGGAACCAGAGACCTTATGTTGGTCATCCCAGAGGACGATAGGGTAATAGTAAAGTGAGGATACTGACTTAGATCTGGGACAGTTTGCAGGGGTGGTATAGGATCCGAGGTTTCTGTCTTTGGCATCTAGCTTCCCGATTTGACCAATTCCACCGTTTCATTAAGGTTCAGTCCTTTATGGCACCGACAAGTGCAACACCCAGCAGAGATTGTATGATCTGGACCTGGTGGTCTTGGTTGATTCGAAGGTGATGTAGAGCCTTGAGAAAGTTCCCCTCTACCCTTACTAAGATCCTCAAACATTTTTATCAATTGGGCGAGTTGTCCTTTCACCTCCCGGATTTCATGTCCAAACTCCTCTTGATTGCGCTCCAAATCATACACTCGTTCCTCCAATTAATTCCTCATATCTTGAACCCCTTTCATGCAAATGAAATTGACATGAGATCAAGAATACAATTATGAATGTACATGCTCTATTCTTATATGCATGAATGTAATGATGACTAATGCATGAAATGTACAAAATGCGAAGATGCTTGAGGAGATGAATTTTCATATTTACAATAGCTTAAATTATGTGCATGTTATGCAAAAAGTGTAAAGGAAAAGGTCAAGGAAAAGAAGATCTTAATATCATTTTTTATTTATTTTTTCTTTTTTTCAAAGAAAAAAAATTTTCATGGAATAAAACTCTTTCTTTTTTTTTTTGAAATATCTAAAAAGGAACATATATAAGAAGTATCTTCAAAATATCCCAAAAATAATAGGTTTCGGTATTATCACAAATGATGTGTGGAAAAAAGAAGCAAAGCAAGTAAAAAGGGTAAAATCATCCATGCAAAGTGAGAAAATTAATGAACATGTGCCCCAACAGTATCTACTTATTTAGGCATCACGGTGCCTTTGGGGCAGATTATCATACTTATTACGGGCGATGCACGTACATCGTTGCTCGATCTATAATACTTATTCAGAATGTAGGAATAAATGACAAAAGATCAGAACCATTCCTCCACGTGTTCCTAGCTTCGGTACCTCTAACGAAAATCCGGCATGGCTTCGCCTAGGTTCACTATATGAGGTTGCATTAGGTTCTAAAAAGGCTCTAAATTGCTCCTCACTATCGCTGGTGAAGGCTAGTAAGGCACCCCGATTAAAGCGGGTTCAATTCGTTAGAGTATATTTCCCAAGCTTATGAGGAGGCTATTGCCACACGAAGCATAGGTAATCTGACAATCCGAAAGTGTTCCGCTAGCTTATGCGGAGGCTATTGCCACACGAAGCGTAGGTACTTTACTTCCACTTAAAAGGACGGAACTAGGGTATAGGGCTCATGATATGCAAATGCAAGTGTAGTGTATGAGGAGGAACAATAAACCTTTCACCACCTATTCTACGACCTCTATCCTAAATACCCCAACAATATATTAAAACAAAGATCAAGAATAGTGTAACACATTAAGCAACTAGAGAGCAATAATAATATGCATGCAAATGAACATATTAAAAACATTTTGTTATTTTCAAAACTTATTATTGGCGGTGTGATATGCGTTCATCATCGCCCGGTTTGCAAAAGTAAACTTATTCAGAATGTACAATAAAAGGTAAAAGGATTGGAAATATTCCTCCATGTGTTCTTAGCTTTAGGATATCTAATATAATCCTTTAAAAGGCCCTATCTTCCTAGTTTTGAAACACGGGTTGACCACCCTTGACCCAACTTTTACAAAATCGAATTTTATGATTGAAATGACTTGGAAATTAACCTAAGACAGTAGCTAATACTCCAAATCAGCTCCCTCTTAATATCTTAACCAAAACAGAAAATTATTTCTTTCTTTGAAACAAATCTAATCCTCACTGTCAGTTTTGAAAACCTTTTTTTTTTGCCCTTCTAAAAAGTTTCAGAAAAATCTAAAAACATTATAGTAGACCTAGAACATGTCGACCTCTATGGGAAAAAATCAGCTTAATTTTTGGAGCATGGCTATTATGATTGATTTTTACCCAAAATCAAGACAGTGAGTTAAAAACTGTTTTGTCAAAATCCATTAGGTAGTTTTGAAAACCTATATTTTTGCCCTCCTGAAAAATTTCAAAAAAATCTAAAAAACTTATGGGAGATCATAATATGTTGATCTCTATGGGAAAAAATCATCTTAATTTTTGGAGCATGGATACTATGACCGATTTTTACCCAAAATCAACATAGTGAGTTAAAAACTATTTTGTCAAAATCCATTTTTAAACCTTTGATATAAAACTCCAAAAATAAAAATAAAATACTAGAGGCTCCTTAAATGGTCTACAACCTGTGGTTAAAAGATCTTTAAACTTGGTTAAAGAATGCATGGTGAGAAAAATTATAAAATCCAACTTGCACAACTTTTCATTTTTCCACAAGCATTCTCATGGGAGCTTGCTTTGAGCCATTAGTTGGCTTAAGTCAAAAATCAAGTGGGAATGAGATAAATGCATAACATGAAGCAACAAATAAGGGGATCTATCCTACCACAACCAACCAAACAAGAGATATCAAGCAAGGATAAGCACAAAATCATCATAGAGGTTTCGGCTATGGCATGAAACATGTAGAGAAGTTTTGTCAAACTTGGTTATTTGATAAAACATGAAGAAATCTTTTGGAATTTGTTTTGAAAAACAATTTTATTTCATGAAAAAAGGAAAATAAAATGAAAATCATAAAGGAATAACAAAATCATATGAACAAAGCATGGAGGAGAGCATGAAAGAAAATAGCTACTTGCTTTAGCTTTTGAAATCAAATAGTCGTAAAAATCCCCTATTTTTTTCCTTCTCTTATTTTTTTTCCTCTCCATTTTCTCTCTTTTTTGCTACTGCCCTTGTAAAAATCAAAACCCTCTTCCCCTTTGATGGTATGGCCGGCCCTCCCTATTTGAAATGTGAGAGTGTGCTCTTTTATTTTTTCCACCCTTAGATGGTATGTCCTTCTCCCTTCTCCATCAATCTAAGCCCTTAGATCAAGATATTTTCATGACTATAAAAATGCTATCTTGCAATTTGATCTTTGCCATTGAAGGATGTACTTATCTTTCTACAAGCACCTAGGCCATTGGATGGACAAGATATTTTCATGACATTAAAAATGGCATCTTGCAATTTGATAGTGACTATTGGATGAATTTAATCAAATCTCACCATTCATTCATGAGCTGACCAGCCAAGGGCCTGGAATATCCCAACAATTCCTTCATCTTTCATATTTTTTTAATTGCAAATTGGCCCTTTTCGATTTCTTTGGTAAAATTACCCTTTAGCCCCCCGAACTTAATTTAATTGCAAATGGACCCCAATTTTGGATTTTTATTTTCCAACTCATCCAAATAAATATAATATTGAAATCAGAAAATTTTCAAAAATTCACCTTTTTCATTTGAACTCCGATTCTATATTTTTCTTCACCAATCTCTTCCAAAAAATAAAAAAACTCAGATCTGGAAGTTTTCAAAATTTTTGGAGCTCGTTTGCTATTTTTCCCGGAATTATCTTCTGGAATTTCGGCTTAGTGCACCCGAACTTTGCCATTTTTCAAATGAGCTCCGATTCTGGATTTTTCTTCACCAATCTCTTCCAAAAAATATAAAACTCAGATCTGGAAGTTTTCAAAATTTTTGGAGCCCGTTTGCTATTTTTCCTGGAATTATCTTCTGGAATTTCGGCTCAGTGCATCTGAACTTTACCATTTTCAAATGAGCTCCGATTCCGTATTTTTCTTCACCGATCTCTTCCAAAATATATAAAACTCAGATCTGGAAGTTTTCATAATTTTTGGAGCTCATTTGCTATTTTTCCTAGAATTATCTTTGGGATTTTCCAAGAATGCCCTTCAACCTCCGAAACCTCGATTTTACTCAAAACGGGTCCGATTTCTTGATTTTCTTTTTCCTCTTTTATTTTCCTACATTGAATTTTAGTTGGTCCAAAAACACCCAATTTTTACGATCAAATTCTCCTTCGATTTTGTTTTCCCCTTTTTAAACTCGGGAATTTTCTCATTTTTCCGTTTTTTCTCCAATCGACTCTTCCTTTGGATTCACTTCAAACTGGACCTTGGGCTATCCTTGTTTACTAATTCTTTATCAACTGTGGGCTTCAATTTCACCGAATCGGACCATTTTTGCAGTTTTCTCCAAATTTGCAAAATTTACCCTTTTTAACCAAAACCCTAATTTCTGGTTTTCTTTCCAAAATGACTCTTCTTTTGGTTCTGCTTCCAATTGGCCCTTCCAATACCCGTAATCATTAATTACATTCCATTTGGAACCTCCAATTTTGACCAATTTGATCGTTTAAGCACTTTTCCCCAAATTTACCGAATTAGGGCTTCCCCTACACTAAAAATTTCCGCGATCCCTCTTTTGGACTTCATTTCTTTCGTTCTAGACCTCGGATTATCAAAATTCTTTCACCATTGTTCAATTCAGCTTCAAATCTTGATTTTGACTAAAGGTTGACTTCTTTAGTGGTTGACTTTTTAAGATTGACTTTTTCAAAGTTGACTTTTTTTGGATTGACCTTTCATGCTGAACTCCGAATCACAAGTCTTGGAGTACAAGGAAGAATTTACCTGGTTTAAGGGGCAGACAAAATTAGGTGTCTACAATGGGTTTCTTCCTTGATGGAGAAATATTGTATAAGAAGAGTCAAGATCAAGTGCTTTTGAGATGTGTTGATGCGGTAAAGCAAATAAGTTATTAGAATAAGTGCATGATGGTATTTGTGGGGCACATGCGAATGGTCACATGTGGCTAGGCAGATAATGAGGGTAGGTTATTATTGGTTGACAATGGAGAAAGATTGTATTGACTATGCCCAAAAATGTCATAAAGGCTAGATCTATGAGGATAAGATTAATGCTCCTCCAAATGAGTTGCATGTTTTGGCACCTCCATGGTCGTTCTCAATATGGGGCTTGGATGTTATTAGACCTATCAGCCCAAAGGCGACGAACGGGCACCGATTCATTTTTGTGGTGATTGATTATTTCACGAAGTGGGTAGAAGCAGCCTCATATACAAGTGTAACACGAGCAGTGGTTTGTAAATTCATAGAGAAAGAGATAATTTGTCGATATGGACTACCGGAGAGGATCATTTATGATAATGCTCGTAATTTGAATATTAAGATGTTAAAAGAGGTTTGTGAACAATTCAAGATTAAGCACCACAACTCAGCACCATATCGTCAAAAGAAGAATGGAGTTGTGGAAGCAGCCAATAAGAATACCAAGAAGATTGTGGAAAAGATGACTGATGTCTACAAAGATTGGCATGAGAAGTTGCCTTTTGCCCTGTATGCTTATAGAACTTCGGTTCGCACATCCACAGATGCAACCCCATTTTCATTGGTGTACGGAATGGAGGCTGTGTTGCCGGTTGAGGTAGAGATTCCTTCTTTAAAAGTGTTGAAAGAGGTTAAATTAGAAGAAACAGAGTGGCAACGAAAACGCTATGAGCAGTTGAATCTCATTGAAGAAAATAGACTTATAGCGCTTTGCCATGGACAGTTGTATCAAAAAGTCCGCCCCAGACATTTCGGGGGGGAGAATTGGTCTTGAAAAATATTCGTCCGTATCAGCATGATCATCGAGGGAAATGGACACCGAATTGGGAAGGTCCATATGTAGTGAAAAAGACTTTTTTGGGTGGAGCTTTAATTCTTGCTAAAATGGATGGGGATGATTTGCTGAATCCAATTAATTCAAACGCTGTGAAGAAATATTTTTCTTGAAAAAAATAAAGAAAAAAAAAGAGGACTCAAATTGAAAAATCGAAAAATGCAATTTGAGTAAATTGGGGATGTCTAAGTTGAAAACCAAAAGGGCCGCTTAGATATGAGGAGGAACAGCGTCACTTGGAAAGTCTCATAAGGATAGGGGCAATGTCTAGTTTGACGAACTTTGAAGGATTGAAAACACCGATGGGATTGGTTTTTGAAAGAGAATTTTGAATGAATCGTTAAGATTGTCTGAGTATTCATTGTTTGGATACTAACGTACTATCTTGACACCTTTGTGATGAACCTTTGATATGTTTTTTTGTTTCTTCAAGATGAATTCTTTTCCTTATTTTTTGTCAATAAAGACCTTTCTTTTCCAGATTATCTTGCCTTTCACCATTTGTTATTCTCAACTTTATACCCTTGCATTGAATAGAGGGAATAAATGATGCATTGCATTTCTTATGGAATTAGAATAATGATTGATAAATTGAAATGATAATTTTAAGAGATCCCTGCATTATTTTTTATGAGAAATCTGTGGCTGATTGAGTAGAAAAAGTAAGGAGATAAGATGATAATATTTAAGGTGAGAATTTTTTAGATAGGAATTTCTATGATGAGATATTAAGCCCAGTTAAGCTGACAGAAGATGAGACGTGGAATGTGAAAATGATTGGTGTTTTGAAACTTTTGAGAAAGGAAACTTTTAACATTCAGCAAATTTTGTAAAAGGCAAAGAGACAGTAAGATTCAATCCATCAGTTTTAAGCCAAGTACATATGAGGAATGAATAATGAGCTTGAGAACCTTTTCTCTTGATTACAAATTCAGGGAGTTAATATCATTCATTATATTGCATTCTTGACATCTATTGCATGGTCTGCATCTGCATTTCATTCATGACCTTCATGTATTGCATCACATTCATGCATTGCACTCATTAACAGTTGATGGATCTTTCTCTAAGGTATGGCGATTCACTTGTACTAGCAAGTTGATCTTAAGATCACAATCAAAAGATCTATATCCTTGTGTTTTTCTCTCCCTAAGTCGATCTCACTCAACAAGGTGAAGAAGCGACAAGAAAACACCAAGAAAAGGAGAAATTATGGCAAGCACTTATGGCTGTAGGGAGGCTGCGATTTCACTGTTTTGCTAAGGAAGGGTTCTCTTTTTGAAACCAAACTTTTTCTCAAGCAAAATCAGAATATCACAAGTAGAATGAAAGTCTCTTAGACGGCTATAGCCTCTATATCAATTTATATAGTGGCGCAAACCCTGACCCTTCTCTCCCTAAGTTTTGTTGGCCTCTTGTAACTTGTTGCACAAGAATTTCATTAATCCACTTGGACTTAAACTATTTAATTCTAATATGGATCAATAGGCCCATTATATTAACTAATAATAATGGTCCAACAATATTAATGCCTTAAGTTGGGCCAACCATCCTTAGTGGACAGTCCTAAATTAGAATAGTCATTTTGGACCCATTCTAATTTATCATGCTTATAAATTGGATAGATTAATTTTCTATACGAAAGTAATTTAATTCTCAATTAAATTTCTTTCTCCTAATGAACAATTCATGTCATTAATCTATTAATATCATCTCATGACATTATTCCAAAATAGCATAGTCATTCGAAATTCACTTTGCACATCACTATGTCAAAGTCGACCATACTAGAAAAGACTTCTTGATTCATCTTATCTTATTAAGACATTGCCCTTGGATTAATCAAATATCAATTATATCTTAATCTATCTTAATTGAACTTCTTCAATCAAGTCCTCAATATGGATATTTTAATCCAATAAGTTTTACCTTAATAGAATACCATGTTTAATCCATACATATTTGTTCTTATCTGTGTGACCCTCTAGGTTCCCAATATGTTGGCAATGAACATAAGTTAATCTCATGAACTTGTTTTCATAGATCAAGAGTGGGATCTAACAACCCATCATGACCACCCAAATATTGTGAAGTCAGCGTGACCTTTTAGAAGCTTTCAGCAACCAGCCTGTCGGTGTAATACGGTCCTTTCACCATATATCCAGGATAGCGCATGAGCATGGTGCAGTGTCTACTCATGTTCAATCCATATTAGTTCTTCGCAACTTATGATTAACCTTATGAATCTAGAGAAACATCTTTCTCCTAAATCCATCATGCTTTGGCCAAAGACTTAATCAAGTTAATCATAGTCAAGAACATATGAGATATGTCTCCAATATCACAGTGAGTGGTGAATCCTCTCTAGATCACTCATTCATCTTCGTATGGTTCATGTCATACCCAATAACACCCTACTATAAGCATCCTCGTGTTTGGAACCCGTTCGTGATGGAATTTAAGTATGACAGTCTCCATACAAGATGACCTGGTATCACAAGTCTGAGGACTAATTTACACAACTGGTACTAAGAGAACATTATCATAGACACTAGAGTGATATTACCAAATGAAGTTCTCTTGGCGGGCCATGTTCAGTGAACTTATTCAACAGACAAGCACCTATATGTTATCCCAAGTATCCCATACTTCACCTGTATGAGATCGGTTGCTTACTTCATAAGTAAGAAGGCTTAACATATACTAGTCTTTGAGCATTGCCAATGCCTCGTCTTGGCAATACGATGACCAGGAATAGTTTGAGGAACAAGGCTTTGATGCATAAGGATCTCATAATTATAACTCTTTATAATTCCTTTGCAAGGCCATTATGTTCCATGGGCTTCATCCAATTAGTACTTAATAACTCTTTATCATTGTACTAACATGAAGGAAAACCTTGTATCACTATCATCATAGTGAAGGGTATGCTTTATTGATTGTGTATCCCAAGCTCAATCTGATTGGCTTTAAGGCATACACCAACACACATAAGGTGTCTACGTCTTTGCACATCCCCTGATTCTCAAGAAATGCACAAAGAGGGGCAACTGTAGACACCCATTTTTATCCGAGTTTTTGTTTAGTATTTGTAATTTTAATTTTATTTTTTAGTTTTATTTTCGGATAATTAGAAAAATGAAAAAAATGAAAAAGAAAAAAAAAAGGAAAAACAAATTTGGCTAAACTGAAACTCTTCTTTCGATTAAGATTGAACTCTGGAATTTAAGGATTTACATGAAAAAGAGTTTTTATCTGGCTTGAGATTAGACTTTGATCTTGAGAGGAATTTTAAATCGATTACACTAGGACTCTCATGAATTTTCCTATATATACAACCCCAAATCCTCAGCAAAAACACACACAATTTCGGAATACACACTCAACAGAGAGAGGAGAAGAAAAAATTTGGGAAACACAAGAAATAGAGACCAAGCAAAAATCGGGAAAAAACAGTTGAGTTTTTTTTTTTTTTTTTAAGTTGGTTCGAAATTCTTTAGGTTTCAGGTTCTAGAACTTGTTTCGAAAAATCCAATGGTAGATATCTAGGAAGCAAAAGGAGGCGCGTTCGGCCAGAGGAGATCGGAAGGGTTGAAGTCACGAGTTTCAAATTTAGATCTAGGATTTTCGATGCTGATTTTGAAGAATCCGGCTTGATTTTGAGGTTCAGGAGATCAAAATGAATTTTTGGGATTTTTTTTTGGGTTTTGGAGGCGACAGTGATCGACAACGAGCAACGGCGACAACGGTGTAAACCTGCCAGAATCTGGAAATTTGGAAGAACCAGCGGCTATGTTCTTGTTGTTCTTGAGCTTGGAGAGAGATTAGAGAAATATAATTTGTAGAAAAAAGGTAAAAAATCTGATCCAGAAAAAAGAGAGTAGGGTCTAAGTATAAAACACCTGGGTTGAGTCACAGGATCCGCACGTAATCCCGACCCAAGCACCTAAATTTTGTTACTTTTTCTTCTTTCAATTCGTTTTGCTTTTCTGTTTTGGCTTTATTTTATTTATTTAACTATTATTTGATTGATGGCATGATTAATTTGATGATTATATTGCATGCTTGATGACATAATGATGCTTTATTATATGATTAGTACTTGATGATGGCATGATTAGGTTATGATTAGTAATGATTGTAGACACCTAATTTTGTCCGGACCACTAAATCAGGTATGTTTTCTTCCTAAAGTGATGTTTCAGAGTGCAAAAAGATTTTTCTCATCCAACAGGTGGTACTCCGTGACTTAGTTTAAGAAAGCAGACATAAAAAGTCATACCTAAAAAAAGTCAACCCTAAAAAAGTCAACCCCAAAAAGTCAACTACTAAAAAAGTCAACCCACTTTCAAAATCAAGATTTGAAGTTCAATTGAAAAATGGTGAAAGAATTTTGATAATCCGAGGTCTATATTGAAAGATATGGAGTTCGAAAGTTGGTTTACGGAGATTCAGTAGAAAGAAAACCCTAGTTCGGGAAATTTGGAAAAAAAAAGTGCTTAAACGATCAAATTGGTCGAAATTGAAGGTTCCAAATGAAGATAAGCACTGACTACGGGTAATGAAAAAGCTACTTGGAAGAAAAACTGAAGGAAAAGTTAATTTGGAAGAAAACCGAGAATTAGGGGTTTTGGTGGATTTTGGTAAAATTGGGGAAAATTGCAGAAATTGCCCAATTCGGTAAAACTAAAGCCCCTAATTGATGATGAATGAGTAAAAAAGGATAGCCCAAGGCTCAGTTCGAAGTAATTTCGAGAAAAGAGCCGATTGGAGGAAAAACGAAAAAACGAGGAGATTCTCGGTACTGAAAAGAGGAAAAATCAAAACGGAAGGGAATTTGATCGTAAAAATTGGGCATTTTGGGACCAACTCCAATTCAATATATGAAAAAGGCCCAAAAAAAGAAAATCTGAAAATCGGACTTGTTTTGAGTAAAACCGGGCTTTGGAGGCAAAAGGGCAAAATTAGAAATTTGGGAAAAATAGCAAATGAGCTCCAAAAATTCTAAAAATTTGGAGATCTCATTCTTAAATCATTTTGAAGAGTGGTGAAAGAAAATCTGAATTCGAAGTTCGTTTGCAAAATGGCCAAATCCCGGGCCCACTATGCAGAAATTCAAAAGGATAAATCCCGAAAAAATATCAAACGAGTTCCAAAAATTTTGAAAATTTGCATATCTCATTATTAAATTATTTGGAAGAGATTAGCAAAAGAAAATCTGGATTCGGAGTTCGTATGCAAAATGGCCAAATCCCGGGCCCACTATGCAAAAATTCAAGCAGATAAATTTTGAAAAAATAGCAAATAAGCTCCAAAAATTATGAAAATTTGCAGATCTCACTTTTAAATTATTTTGAAGAGATTGGTGAAGAAAAATCCAGATTTGGAGCTCGTTTACAAAATGGTAAAAGTTGGGTGCACAAAAGGGCAATTTTGGAAGAAAAATCTAAAAAAATAGCAAATCAGCTCGAAAAATTTTGAAAACTTCTAGAATTCAATTTTTTATCATTTCAGAAGTATTGAAAAAAGAAAATTTGAATTTGGAGTCTATTTGCTATTTATTTAGATTCGGGGGTCAAAAAGGTCATTTTACCGAAGAAACCGAAAAGTGCCTTTTCTTGCAATTTAAAAAATGAAGTGTGGGCTGAGAAGGTGAAGGGGCAGCCGGCCAAGGCCTATGGAGGATGGATATTTTCTGATTTTTTAGATCAAAGGGTCAAAAATGACGAGGAATGTAGTTATTTTTGAGATCATGCCTTTGAATTTGCAACACATGGACCAATGGATGGAGAAGGATGATGTCATATTTAGGATCCTATTTATGACATCATCTTCATGACATCATAATTCAAAGGCTGGTTATTCTAATCTAAGGGTGAGAATTCTACATAGAAAGCATCTTGGATTGAAGGCCATTGGATGAAATTTGGCTAAAAATATTCTAGAACCTCCTAGAGAATTCCTATGCCAACCGGCCACACTAAAAGGGGAGGGTCTCTCTTCATTTTTTCACTTTTGCTTGGCTGATTTCTCTCTATTTTTGAAAAGCAAATAGAAAGTTTAGAAAGGCAAAGAAAGTAAGAAGAGAAAAAGCTTGCAATATAGCTTTTAGAGGTAGCTAAAAGCACCATAATCTTGCACTTTTTTTGCATTTCCATCCTTGATTTGTTGTTTTCATTTGATATTTGGTGAGTTTCTTTTGATTTTAATTTTAAAATAAGTGTTTTTAAGCTTTCTTTTCAAGTTCTTCTTTGATACCTTCTTGAAAAAATTTTGAAAACAAAATTTTTCACTTGATTTCTAAGGTTGGCCGAATGGTATTGTTTTCTTAAAGGGTTGGTTTTTTATTTTTGTTTCATGTTGTTGGTGATGATTAGCATGTTTTTGATGTTTTATATTTTCTTCAAATAACAAAATATGAAGCTTGTTTTAATTTTGTTGCTTACTTACCTCCATTTTTTATTTTATTATCTTGTTTTCATGTTTACTTCCTTTGTCTACCATTTTTTAGTTTTCTGTTTTCAACATTTTTGAGTTGTTCATGATTTGCTTTTTTACTATGCTAAGTGTTTGTGAAAATTTCTAGTTGTTTTCATGCTTTTACTTCATGTTTGCATGGTTTAGCAAGTTTCTTTTTAGTCTTGCATGTTAGTATATCATGTGTTTGTGAAAATGCCATGCTAGAATGCCATCTTTGTGAGTTCATGTTCATTCGGCTATCCTTCATTTTTATGCTATGTATGTGCATTTTCATCATTCTAGTTGATAGGTTTGCATTTTCATGTTATGATTTTATATATTTTGATTTAGTATGCCATGTGTTTGTGAAAATGCCATGTCCATTTAGGCCTAGAGTCCATTCCGCTACCCTCCTTTTATTTGCTTTATATGTACATTTTAATCTTGCTTGTTGATTTGTTTGCATTTTCATGCCATGAGTTTGTGTATTTTGGTTTAGAATGCTATGTGTTTGTGTTATTGCCATGCATTCTTTAGGTTTAGGTTTTGCTTGTATTGCCATGCATTTCATGTATAATTAGACCTAGATTGCATTTATTGCCATGCAAGTTCATGTTAGGTCTAGGCCATATTATTTATGCCATGCATTCTTCATGCCATTTAGATTTTAAATCATGCATTTCATGCATTCCATTTGCTGTATATTCATGCATTTCATGTATTTTCACTTTATTTATGACTTAGGCCAATCAATGGCTCAAAGTCATGCTCACTAGAGCATACTTGTGGAAAATTAAAGAGTTGTCAAATTGATTATTCTACCTTCGTGATTTTTTTTTCTTAGCTAATTTTTGTCCAAGTTTTTAAAAGTTTTAGCTACTGTTTGTAGGTCCTTAAGAGAGTCTCCAATATTTTTACTTTGATTTTTAAATGATTTTATCAAAGGCAAAAAAATATGTTTTGTCAAAACAGTTTTCACCCAGTTTTCTAACTTTCCCGATTTTTCTGAGAAGTTATCTTTAATCAAAACATTAAGACAAATTTTTTTTTTCGTGTACTTCTCCATGTTCTGAGTCTCCAGTAGTTTTTTTTTATATTTTTTTGAATTTTTAAAAATAGGTAAAAAAAATTGTGATTTAAAACTGAATAGTAGAGGCAGATTTGAATTCAAAAGAAAAACAATTATTGAATTTGGCTAAGGCATTTAGAGGGGGTTGGTTAGAAACTTTAGCTACTGTCTTAGGGTAATTTCTAAGCCTTTTTAACCTTTAAAAATGATTTTATGAAGCTCGCGTCAAGGATAGTCAAGTTCGGGATTTCAAACTTAGGAAATTAGAGCTATTTTAAAAGGGTGGTTCGGCTAGGGGTTTAATTTTTATCCAAGATTTCCAAAATTGTTTTCAAACAAATCACAAAGTATTTTGATTTTAGAAAATTTAATTTGATATATATTCCTAAGGTAGCTGGATATCTTTTTAGATATACGGATTTCCTTAATTAAAGGAAAAAATACACTTTCATGCATTGCATTTTCCATTTTCATGCATACTATGTAATATGTGATTTTTGCTATGATAATTTCTATGGTATTGTTATTATTTTGATTTATTTTATGGTGTTATGTTATTTGTTATATGGTTTTGAATATTTCATGTTATCCTATGCTTTTTATTTAGTTATTTATTCTTGTCACATTATTTAGCATATACTATGTTCATGCATTACTATTTTTATTTTTATTTTCATGCATATTTCATGATAGCATTATTTTATGTTTCATGTCACTTAGATTATATTATTTTAGAATATGCCATGTCATTTAAAATATGCCATGTCATTTAAATTTGCCATGTTACTTAGGACATATCATTTCATTTAGAATATATTATGTCACATAGGTTATTCATTTCATTTAGAATATATTATATCACATAGGTCATTTCATTTCATATAGAATATTCCATGATACTTAGGACATTTCATTTCATCTAGAATATACTATGCCATTTAAATTATATAATATCATTTAGGTTGCATTATATTATCTAGACTTTGCTATGTCATTTTTTTTATGTCACACATGTTTATATTCATTTTTTTAAAATGTTTTAAAAAAGATAATGATTTTCAATAAAAATAAAGATATTCCCGAGTTAAAATAATTCATGAGTTGTCTATCGGGTTTGCTGGAGAGAATATCATCAATTATCATTAATAAAAGAATATCTTTCTTTCAAAAAACGATAATGATTCGGAAAATTTTCCAAATAAATAAAAATTTCTATATTTTGCCGATTTTGTCGGGGAATATAGGAAAATTTTGAATTAATAAATTTTGAATCATTTTCAATTAAAAATGGAATTATTTTTCTTTAAATTGGGAATTAACTTGAAATACTAAATTAAAAACTGACTTTTTTACCGAGACTTGAAATAACACATGATTAATAAGGTACCGTTTTATATGGACGTTGTGCGGGTGCTAATCCTTCCCCAAACGTAACCGAGTCTCGAACCCGATTCTTTTTTTTTTTTCTGATTTATAACGTAGACTTGAAATTGGTTTTAAAAATGTTTTAATTAATTTTAAAATGTTTTACAGAACCAGTTTTAATAGGTGGCCGATCACACCTAGCTAAAAAAGATTGGTAGAGACTCCAAGTATTTTTCAAGGTCATTTTCAAAACCTTCATTTTTCAAGAGGAATTAAGTCGACTTTTCCTCGAGTTTTTTAATGTCACGCTTAACGAATAATAAAGTCTTGCGATAAGAGTTGTTATTTTTTAGGTTGCGACAGCTTGGCGACTCCGCTGGGGATATTAGAGAGTCAGGCCTAGAATTAGTCGTGTGTTATCAAAGTCTCGGAGTTTGTTGGTTTATTCAGTATTTAATTTTAATTCCCACATTTTTTTAAATAAGGAGAATTTTGAAAATAATAAAATGTTTAAATATGTTCATTTGTCATATGCATACATATTATTACTTGTTCTCTGGTTATTTTGTTGCGTATATTTATATGTTTGTCTAATTGATGATTTACATTGTTTAATTTTAGTGGGGTATTTAGTATAAAAGGTAGAATAGGTGGTGACAGGTTTGTTTTGTTCCTCCGTACACACTACATTTGCATTTGCATAACATGAACTCTCTACCCGGGTTCCGTCCTTTTAAGTGGGAGCAAAGTAACTACACCTTCATTATGAACCTCCGTATGGGCTAGTGAAACACTTCCGGAATATAAAGTACCTAATGCCTTCGTGATGATCCTCTGTATGGGCATAGGAAAATATACTCTAACGAATTGAACCCGCTTTTATCGAGGTGCCTTACTAGCCTTCATAGGCGACAATGAGGAACAATTCGGGGCCTTAGAACCGATTCACCTTCATATAGTGAACCTAGGCGAAGCCATGCCGGATTTCTGTTAGATACCCAAAGTTAAGAACACATGGAGGAACATTTCCAACCTTTTACCATCTTTCTATATGTTAGATTTTACAAATTGGGTAATGATAAACGAACATCATATCGCTCGTAATAAGTTTATTACTTTGTCCTAAAGGCGTCATAATGCTGAAACTCTGCTAAAATTTTTGGGACATTTTTTAAAAGCATGTTGTTATTTATGTTATATTTGTGAATTCATTTCTTTTACTAATTTATTTATTTCTTTTTGTTTTGTTTTGATTTCTTTGACATGCATCATAGACACCATCATACACTTGAAGTTTATTGGCCTCGGGATAGTCATCAACCCAAAGGACTTTCATGGAGTGTCAAGTTATTTCAGCGATAGAAGATCATGCAGTAGTTAGGGCACGGTCGAAAAAAAAATCAGAGAGAGGATGATGATTGCCTGAAGAAAGATTATCTGTCAGTATTGCCGAAAAGGGTAAAAATGGATTTTAGATAGAATAATCTTCGAGGGTTAGCCGACATTTGAAATCAGTGGAATGTATTAGAGAAAGAAGCCTTCACTCAGAAATATGGAGATATAGCACTTTTAATTCTGATCAGGGTCAATAGTGGGTTGATTCAGGCTATGGTACAGTTTTGGAATCCTGCTTATAGATGTTTTACTTTTAACAAGAAAGATATGACCTCACTTATTGAAGAATATTCAACACTGTTATGTATTGAGTGTCCTAAACCTAATCGGGTATATTTGAAGGAGGTGAAACCTTCAGGTTTTAAGAGGAAAGTGGCTAGGATTACTGGAATGGATACAACATGGGTTGAGAGTCATGTGGATACAATGCAGAAAAATGGATGCATTCCGTGGGAAACTCTCTAAGAACTGATATTGGGTTATTCCGATAAAGAAAAAGCCAGGGACATCTTTGCTTTAGCCATATATGGATTAATCATATTCCCAAAGATATTGGATCATGTGGATATAGCCTATACTTGATTTCTTCGAAAAGTTGGAACAAAAAATTAACCCATCTCCGGCCATCATAGCTGAAACTATCCGATCTTTGAAATTTTGTAAAAGGGAAGGACAAGTGAGAATCAAGGGGTGTGTATAACTCCTTTATATTTGGATTCAAAGTCACTTTTGGAAGATAGAAGAGGTTTCCTTCAAACCGTACATAGAGTCTTTAGTTTCGATTAGGGAATTCCTTAGAAATGATTAGCCTGAAGACAGAGATGAAGAGAAATGGGTCAACATGTTCCAGATTCTAAAAAGGGAGATGGTAACTTGGAGAGCTCCATGGATGGTTCCTATGCTGATTATGTATAAATATAGGGACAATTCAGAATTTTGGGGTCTGTGAGTTATGCACCTCTGATGGTGCAAAGACAGGTTGAGTCTCGACAATTCACACCCGCGACTCATAAGCTAGGATTATCAGAGTAATAGAGAGGATGGGTATTCTGGAAAGGTGCGGGCAGTGATTGAAGCATGGAAGAAAACTCATTGGATAAAAATAGCTCGATATGTCGACATCGTCACACCTGACCACCTGGTATAGAGGGAATTGAGGGTTAATGATAGGTTGTTGACATCAAATAGGGAAGAGGTCTAGTTCATGAATTCGCCACCAAAGGAAGTGCCATCAGAATTAGAAATTGCAAGGGCAGAATTCGAAAAAGAAAAGGCCCAAATGAGCAAAGAGACTGCCCGACTGCAAGAAGAGATTGAGGACATGAAAAATAGGGAATCAGCTCGGGAAAGAGAAAAGGAAAAGATCAAGAGAGAAAGGGACACTGTCAAGGGAGAACTCAGGGATTAGCACTTGGAAAACAAAAGGTACCGCTTTGAGCTTAGATTTGAAAGGACCCACAAGACTTTCGGGGAATGGGAGCAAGAGGTCAAAAACCTTAAGAAGGAGAATAACTATTGGAAATAGAGAGCGAAGCATGAAGAAGCCCGAGCTAATCAACTGGAGAAGCAAGCTAAGAAAAGTTTACATAGTGATGTTTCTGCTTACATGTCTAGGAGTCATGAACAAGTAGGGGTCAGATTGAAAAGCAAGGCAATCAAAAGAGGATTGTGAAAGAAAGTCCAAGATTCGAGGGAGTTACTATAGGACTAATATTTTGTAACAGCACTTTGAAGTAGATAGGCGAATTATGGACTTGTCTTAGGCAGTATGATCTTTTTATTTTATCTTTGATGTATTTAGTTCCAGGAAATCAATGAAAGACCAATCGGTTGGAATTATCCCGAGGCCAATACTTTCAAATGCATCCATATTTTTTATATATTTTGTTTGTTTATTCGTACATTTATTCATAGTTATAATCATTCGTTTTTTTTTTTATGATTATTCATTCATATACTTAGTTACTTATTTATTTTACTTGCTCATTCATTTATTCTTTCATATTCATATACTTAGTCATTTAATTATTCATTTTATTGGTTCATTCATTCACATTTAGTCATTCATTCATTTTTAATAAAATATAAAAAATGTGTCAATAAATTCTAATCCATGGTTTTTTAAAACTTAAGGTAAAATCGGGTGCACTCCAAAAGAAACGGATTTTCGACACTACTACAACACTAGATCTCAACCTAGGATCATGGAGAATGATCATCTTGCTCGTATTGAGAGGATGGAACGGGTTCAAAGGGAACTACAGGAACAGCTGGTTAAGTCTCAAGAGGAATCAAGGGAACAAATGGCTAAACTCATGGAAATGATGAATGTCATGATGAGACAGAAAGGGCCGAGGGAGAATTCGATCACAGGAAAAAGGGTAAAATGAGGAAGATCAACCTGAAATCGTGCAGCAGAAGGGCCAAGCATCCCAGCATGTGGGAAATGAGCTGCCAATTGGGGCAGCCTCCTATGTTTATATCCAACCAGCAACTGAAGCACAAAATTATGCTCCTGGAAAAGGTAATATTGGGGCTGACCCAAGTGATATTATTGATGTTCCAGGCTTTGAGGAACTGGATGAGAAAGAAAAAGCGAGGTTGGCTGAGCTGAAAAAGATGGAAACTGCAGAATCCTAGAAGAAGTATCAGTTGTTGAAGAGAGATTAAGAGCAATAGAGGGGGCAGAGTTATTTGGCAGCTTGGACACCAAAGAAATGAGCTTGGTACAAGGCTTGGTGATTCCTCCTAAGTTTAAAGTGCCCGATTTTGAGAAATATAATGGGACTACCAACCCATCAGCACAACTGACCATGTACTGTAGAAAAATGATAGGACATGATGATGATGATGAAAAACTGCTTATCCACTGCTTTCAGGATAGTTTGACGGGGTCTGCAACCCGATGGTATAATCAACTGACTCGGACTAAGATCCGTTCTTGGATGGATTTAGTCAGGGCCCTTATGGAGCATTATAAGCATGTATCTGATATGGTACCTGACAAGCTGTCACTGCAGAACATGGAAAAGAAGACTACTGAGAGTTTCAAAGAGTACTCTCAAAGGTGGAGGGACCTGACCACTCAAGTGCAATCCCCTTTAACCAGCAAAGAAACAATGGTGCTTTTTATTAATACTTTAAAGGCATCGTATTATGACAAATTAGTGGGGAGTGCCACTAAGAATTTCGCGGATATGGTTATATCGGCGAAATGATTGAGACTGCCATCGAAAATGGAAAAATAGAGGGGGGTGAGTCTGCCACTCCCAATAAGGTATTTCCTGCTAAGAAGAAAAATGAAACTCACGCAGTTAGCATCAACCAATATCCATATGCACCTCCTACACCCAATACACCTCCCTGGCCCTATACTCTTTCTACATCCTATGCACATCTTACACCCTACACACCTTACCCGAGGTATAATCCTTATTACCCCAATGTGAACCACCTTACTCAAAATCCATTCCCCTATACCAATATACCACAACAGCCATTTCCAACTGGTATGTCCCACAGATAAACCTTCTTTGAAACACTGTCCCAAATACCCAAGGTACTACGCGTAACGACCAATGTTCACCAAGGAATGATCAAAAAACCCTATTTGACCCGATTCCTACCACTTACGATGAACTATATCCCAAATTATTGTAAGGTCAACTTGTTTCACCTGTATACCTTAAACCTTTGACACCGCCATATCCAAAGTGGTACAACGAGAATGCTAACTGTGCGTATCACGCGGGGATTCAGGGGCATTCAACCGAGGATTGCATTGCCTTTTAAAAGGAAAGTCCAAAGTCTGATTTGCTCCGGGGTTGTGAAACTCAGGTCAAAGAATGGGCCAAATGTAGCGGGAAATCCGTTACCCGATCATGTTGAGAATCAGGTAAATGCAGTATTGACGGGGGAAGTCAGAAAGGTAAAAAGGTATGTCAGTGAAGTCAAGACTCCAATGATAAAAGTATGGGTGAAAATGGTTAAAGCAGGAATGGTGAAGGATGGAGACAGTTTAAAAATGGTTGCAAACAGGGTGGAGAATTGATGTCCGTTCTGTATGTGTAAAGGTCATATCATACAGGAATGCGAGGACTTTTTGGCTAAAGTCCAAAAGATGATGGATGAGGGCGAGGCCCAATTTTACAAGGAAATAGAGGAATAAGTATAGGTTATTGAGAATGCAGGTGGCTATGGGGTAGGAAGACCTTTGATATTACAATGAAACAAATGAGAAAGTTAGGCCGGTTGTTGAGAAAATTGCGCCTAAGTTAATCATAGAATTGCCTTATTCCTTTTCATACAAGGAAAACAAAGCTGCACTGTGGAAGTATGACTGTAGCATGGTTATTCTAGGGTCTTCGAGTCAGCAAGATATCATAGGAGTGGGGCATTTAACACTAAGTGGAAGGTGTTATGCCCCTGAGGTTGCTGAACAGGGATCAACGAGAAATGATGCAAGAATGAATAAAGGGAAGAAGGCAGCTGACCAATCCATATTGAGATGGATTCGTCAAAAGAAGTAGAAAGGGGTTCAGCCCTGGTTAACAAGATAAAAGAGCCGGTGAACGAAAAGGAGGCTTGCGAGTTTTTAAAATTCATAAAGCATAGTGAGTATAGTGTGGTTGAGCAATTGCAGCATCAACCAACAAGAATTTCAATTTTGTCATTGCTATTGAACTAGGAGCCACATTGAAATGCCTTGTTGAGAGTTTTGAATCAAACATATGTGGCCAATAACATATCGGTGGAAAAACTAGATAGGATGATGGGAAACATTGCAGCGGACGATCACATATATTTCAGTTATGATGAAATACCACCCAATGGTATTGGATCAACAAATGCTCTTCATATAACAACCACTTGCAAGGGGCACATACTACCAAAGGTGCTTTTGGATAATGGTTCTTCATTAAATGTGATTCCCTTGGCAACTCTGTCTAAACTGGCAGTTGATATTTCTTATATGTTGCCAAGTTCCACGGTGGTTAGAGCTTTTGATGGAACTAGACGGGAGGTAATGAGAACTATCGAGGTCCTAATAGAGATAGGTCCTTGTACTTACAAGGTGAATTTCCAAGTCATTGATATTACCCCGTCCTACAATTGCTTGTTAGGAAGGCCTTGGATACATTCCGCTGGGGCTTCACCAATAGATTTGTGACTGAGGGACGTTTGGTCACTATGTCGGAAGAATAGGAAATCATGTCCTCTGCATCTACTGGTTCTCCTTACATTGAGCCAAACGAGGATGTTGTTGAATGTTCTTTTCGATCTTTGGAGTTTGTAAATGCAGTATTCATCACTGAAGGACGAAAAATTTCAAAACCAAAATTGTCCAAGAATACAAGGTTGGGAGTAAGGACTATCATGGGAAAGGGCTGCAGGGCTGGAAAAGGCCTTGGCAAGTATCTTCAGGGAATGGTCCGAGCAATTGAAATGATTGGAAAGAATGACCTGTATGGTCTAGGATATCTTTCGAAGGCTCAGGAAAAGAGGAAACAAGTGGAAAATAACCGACAGAGGAGGATGGCCCATCTCGCGGGTAGGGATATTGAGTGGGAACCTATGACTTTCCCACCAATCCTTCACAGTTTTCGCTCAGATGGTTTTCTATTTGGAGAAAGGAATTCTGATGATGTACTCATAATGATTGAACAAGCTTTCAAGAAGTTCAATATGGATAAGGGTGAGCAGATACAGGATATGATGATCTGCATGACTGGGGAGGAAAGAATTGAACGCAAGAATACAAACTGGATGGTGCGACCTTGTCCACTAGGATATAGACTGACCAATTGGAGTGCGACTGAACTGCCCATAGTCTTTAGGTCTATTCCAAAGTAATACTTTAAAACAATCTTAATTATCTTTGCCCAAGGATATTAAGAATTTTTTCTGTAATAGGGCTTTTGTTTAAACATTTCGTTCAATAAATAACAAGCACGATGCATTTTCGCATATTGGTGTGTCCATATTCTTTCATTTATGCTATTTATTTTGCTTTCATTGTATATATATATATATATATATATATATATATATTTTTCCTATATTGTTTCTTCCCAACCTATTTACAGGTATACAAATACGAAATATGAGGACCTTCCTGTTAGTAATTCTGAAATTGATTTTGAAAGACCCATTTGCACGAGTGATTTTGAGGCCAACGAAGATACTGAGGATTATGGTCTACCTCTGGACTTATTAAGGAAAATATAACAAAAGGAGAAACAATTACTTCCTCTTAAGGAGCTATTGGAAATGATAAATTTGGGAAGTGGTGAGGAGATAAAAGAGATTAAAATTGGGACCACATTGTCATCATCAATAAAGGGTGAATTGATAGCTTTGCTTCGGAAATATGTAGATGTATTTGCATGGTCATACCAAGACATGCCAGGGTTAGATCCAGATATTGTGGTTCACAAGCCCCTTTTAAGGCCAGAGTGCAAGCCAATTCAGCAAAAGTTGATAAGAATGAGGCCGGACATGCTGTTAAAGATAAAAGAGGAAATGAAGAATCAGTTTGATGCTGGGTTCTTAGAGGTGGCAAAATATCTGGAATGGGTGGCAAATATTATTCCAGTACAAAAGAAGAATGGCAAGGCAGATGTGCATCGATTACCGAGATTTGAACAAGGCCAGTCCCAAAGATAATTTCCCTCTGCCCCACATCGATACTTTAGTGCATAATACGACGAAGAGTTCCTTGTTTTCTTTCATGGACGGATTCTCGGGATACAATCAGATTAAGATGGCACCGGAAGATATGGAGAAAACCACATTTGTTACAATGTGGGGAACATTCTACTATAAGGTAATGCCATTTGGGTTGAAGAATGCTGGGGCAACACATTAGAGAGCCATGGTGACCTTGTTTCATGATATGATGCATAAGGGAATTGAGGTCTATGTTGATGATAAGATTGCAAAGTCATAAGGAGAAGATAAGCATATTGCGAATCTTAAGAAGCTCTTTGAACGACTAAGAAAGTTTTGACTCAAGCTAAACCCGGCCAAATGCACTTTCGGAGTCACTTCGGGGAAATTATTGGGTTTTGTTGTCAGCAAAAGAGGAATTGAGATTGATCCGGATAAAGTGAAGGCCATCCAGAATCTGCCATCGCCACGTACTTATAAAGAAGTTAGAGGCTTTCTGGAAAGATTGAATTACATTGCTCGGTTTATTTCTTAGTTAACCGACAAATATGATCTAATATTTAAGCTACTTCGAAAACGTGATCTAGGAGAATGGGACGAAGGTTGTCAGATCGCTTTTGAAAAGGTTAAGCATTATCTATCAAACCCACCAGTATTAATGCCACCTGTTTAGGATAAACCAATGATACTATATTTATCAGTATTTGAGAGATCCATGGGTTGTGTCTTGGGGCAACATGAAGAGACTGGAAGAAAGAACAAGTGATTTACTATCTCAGCAAGAAGTTTACAGATTATGAGCTTAAATATTCATCGGTAGAAAAGTTGTGCTATGCCTTAGCTTGGACTGCTCGGAGGCTAAGACAATACATGTTGTACCACACGACGTGGTTGATTGCCAAGCTAGATCCAATCAAGTACATGTTGGAAGCACTTTCTTTGTCAGGGAGGACAGCAAGATGGCAAGTTTTGTTGTCAGAGTAAGACATTGTATATGTAAGTCAGAAAGCTATTAAGGGCAGTGTAGTGGCTGAATTTTTAGCAAGTCGGGCAGTGGAAGTTTATGAGCCTTTGAACTTTGATTTCCCAAATGAAGACTTGATGTGAGTCTCGTGAGAATATGAGATTTCCTCTAAAAAGAAGAAAATATGAAAGATGTACTTTGATGGGGCATCCAATGCCATGGGGCACGGAATTGGTGCAGTCCTCATATCCCCAGAAGAAGATTATTATCCTTTCATTGCCAGATTGGATTTTGATTATACAAACAATACTACAGAATATGAGGCATGTACTATGAGCCTTCGTGCTGTCATAGACAAAAAGATAAAAAAACTGGAGGTTTTTGGAGACTTAGCTTTAGTGATATATCAATTGCGCAGAGAATGGGAAACCCGAGATGCAAAGATAATCCGATATCGAGAGCTCATACTGAGTTTGTTAGAGGAATTTGAAGAAGTAAATTTCAATTACTTCCCCCGAGAAGAAAACCAAATGGCAGATGCTCTGGCTACTTTGTCATCAATGTTTAAAGTGAATGAAGTGGCTGAAGTTGTGCCGATCAAGATGAGCATATATGAATCTCCTGCCCACTGCTTGAGTATCGAAGAAGAAGCAGATTGTCTTCCTTGGTATAACGACATCTTGCAGTACATCAAGAGTCAACAGTATCCAGAACGAGCAACAGAAAATGACAAGAGGACTCTAAGAAGGTTAGCAATGGGTTTTGTTCTAGATGGTGAGATTCTCTACAAGAAAGAGAAAGACCAAGTCTTATTGAGATGTTTCGGATCTACCGAAGCTCAGAGAATCATAGAGGAAGTCCATGAAGGAATATGTGGCACCAATGCCAATGGTTACATGCTTGCTAAGAAGATTATAAGGGTAGGATATTATTGGCTGACGATGGAAGGATATTGTATCAGTTATTCCCGGAAGTGCCATAAATGCCAGATATATATAGATAAGATTCGTGTGCCACCATCGCCATTGCATGTCATGACTACACCATGGCCATTCTCAATATGAGGAATGGATATGATTGGGCCTATTACCCCGAAAGCTTCAAATAGACATCGTTTCATCTTGGTGGCCATAGATTATTTCACAAAGTGGGTGGAAGCTGCTTCTTATACGAATGTAACAAAGTCGGTGGTATGCAAATTTGTTAATAAGGAAATCATATGCCGATATGGATTACCAGCAAGAACAATTTCAGATAATACTCTTAATCTGAATAATAAGATGATAAAAGAAATGTGTACTCAGTTCAAGATCACACACCATAATTCGACACCTTATCGTCCAAAGATGAATGGGGCAGTAGAAGCAGCCAACAAAAACATCAAGAAGATTCTTGAGAAGATGACTGATGTGTACAAGGATTGGTATGAGATCTTACCTTTTTCTATTCACGCATATCATTCTTCAGTTCACACATCTACAGGGGAAATGCCGTTTTCTTTGGTATATGGGATGGAAGCAGTGCTACCTATTGAAGTTGAGATCCCTTCACTTCGTGTTTTGATAGAGGTTGGCCTAGAAAAGGCGGAATGGGTTAAAGCTCGTTATGAACAGCTGAATTTCATCAAGGAGAAAAGATTGAAGGCAATTTGTCATGGGCAATTGTATCAGAAAAGGATTATTCGAGCCCACAACAAGAAGGTTCGTCTTAGACGGTTTCGAGAAGGGGAGTTGGTACTAAGGAAAATTCTCCCTATCGTGAAGGATCCGCGAGGGAAATAGACTCCAAATTGGGAAGGACCCTATGTGGTAAAAAGTGCTTTTTCTAGAGGAGCATTGATTCTAACTCGGATGGACGGGGATGATTTGAGAAATCCCGTGAATGTTGATGAATTGAAGAAGTATTATGCTTGAAGAAAAAAGAAAAAAAAAGGAAAAAAAGGTGTGATGCTATGCACATGGAAATTCGAATGATTCCAAGTGTAAAAATGAAAATTCTATATATCTATCTCCCTTGAGAATTGCTTTTCAATGAGAATATTCATTCTTGATATGATGAATGGCCATCTTTCATATTCCCTTCACTAAGAAGAAATTATCCCTAGTCACCCCTTTGAGCCTTAGGAATTATTTCTTTCATTGAACCTTGATCAAGGATCACCCTCTACATAGGAGGGCAGATGCGAGGAAAAATAATCAAAATCATGGCAAAAAAAAGAGAGCTATCAGAAAATGTGAAATCAAAGAATGGCAAATGAAAGCCAGCTATGAAAGAAAAAAGATTAAAAAAGAAAAAAGGAAAAAGGTCCAAAAAAAAGGGGGACAAATTTTCAAGAATGAATTCTCCTCAGGAAATTATCCTTGATCCAATCACCCTTAAACACACTTTGGGCCTATTTATCCTTTCTTTTTAAATCCAAACCTTGGCCTACATTACGTGCTTTAAAAGTCCATTTTATCAAGCATGGATATTTATTTGGAAGGTTTTTCTCAGAGTTCATCTCATCTTCTGAATTGACATTTTTTACCTTGGAAGCATTTAGAATTCTCAGATGCATAGTAGAATACAAAAAAAAATGAGAAAACAAAAAAAAAAAATAAAAATGAAAATGAAAAAAGATTGTAAAAGGAAAGGTTTAAGCCAAAAATCCTCAAAAGGTAACTTAATACCGAATGGGGGACACTTGAGTTGAAAGCCCGTAAAGGGCGGCTCAAATACTGATTAAGGTTTGAATCAATGCTCCGTGTAAAGGGGGAGAAAATATTTGAAAATCAAAGGAAAGGGGAAAAACTCAGTCTGACATAATTACGGAAGCCAAGGGATTACCCAAGTAAATTGCTCATTCAAAAGAAGTTTCAAATGGTTTGAAAAGGGAAGGGTCCAAGATATTCCGCATCCGGGGCATCTACAACCTATAACTTTACATTTGTTTCTTATATCCTTGATATTTACTTTTACCATTTTAAAACATTTGTTGCAATAAATTCTTGTTATCCTTCTTATGACATTTGCTTGTTTCATATTTTCTTTCATACATTTTTAAGATTGCATTTTGTTTGTTATTAAAATGAATGATGATTAGTAAACATAAAAATCTTTAAAGGATCTCATAGTATTACTAAGGAATAGATTTAAATCTTATAAAAGGTCTGGAAACCACTTATCCTGATGGAAAATTCACCAAGTAATGGAAAACAGTGAATGTGTTGGGGACTCCGTCATGAAATCAAAAAAATTGTGAATTTCAGCGAAGTTAGAAACTGGGACTGTTTGACAATTTATCTTCAGTGAAAGTTTCCTCAAGTGGGGCATCAGTGAACAATTTAAGACTCCGTCATGAAGTCAGATAATCTGTGAACCTCAAAGAAACCATGGATTAGAAATCATGACACAATCATTTGATTGCATTCATCCTTAGGAAACATACAAGCATTTACAAAGCATGTCATTCTCATCATTGCATTTAGCTAACATGGTAGGAATCAGGAAAACTTTGGCTTCCCCAAAGCGAACTCGTTCTGCTTCTCAAATGAATCAAGCCCTGAGATCACTGTCGAGGTATGTTTCTTTTTAAATCGAACTCATTCTGCTTCTCAAATGAGTCGAGCCCCCAGACCACCGTCGAGGTATGTTCCTTTCATTTTCAAGTTAAATTTATTTTTCCAAATGAATCAAACCCAAGATCATTCTTATATTTCTTTTTTTTAATCGAACTCATTCTGCTTCTCAAATGAGTCGAGCCTCGAGACCATTGTCGAGGTATTTCTTTTTGTTTTAAATCGAATTCATTCTGCTTCTCAAATTAGTCGAGTCCTGAGACCATCGTCGAGGTATTTCTTTTTGTTTTAAATCGAATTCATTCCATTTCTCAAATGAGTCAAGCCCCGAGACCATCGTCGAGGTATATTCCTTTAGTTTTCAAAGTCAAAATTTATTTTACAAATGAGCCAAATCCAGGCATTCCTTTTGTTTTTTAAATCGAACTTGTTCTGCTTCTCAAATGAGTCGAGCCCCGAGACCATCGTCGAGGTATTTCCTTTTGTTTTAAATCGAACTCGTTCTGCTTCTCAAATGAGTCAAGCCCCGAGACCATCGTTGAGGTATTTCCTTTTGTTTTAAATCAAACTCGTTTTGCTTCTCAAATGAGAAGAGCCCCGAGACCATCGTCGAGGTATTTTCTTTTGTTTTAAAATCGAACTCGTTCTGCTTCTCAAATGAGTCGAGCCCCGAGACCATCGTCGAGGTATTTCCTTTTGCTTTAAAACTAGTTCTACTTCTCAAATGAGTCAAACATTTTGTTCTAAAATTGAACCTGTTTCCTTAAGACGGGTCGAGCCTTGATTAGTTAGGGAACTCAATTTAAGGACAAAATCTTCAATTTACATCTTTGTCAAAAGAAAAAAAATGATGAATGAAAACCCCTTTCCTTTTCCTTCACATGTGATTTCACTAACCGGACAAAATTAGTGTTTGTTTATCTTTGCTTGATTCCTGATTCTCAGCAATAGCCAAAGAGGGGCAGCTGTAGACACCTAATTTTGTCCGGACCACTAAATCAGGTATGTTTTCTTCCTAAAGTGATCTTTTAGAGTGAAAAAAGACTTTTCTCATCCTACGGGTGGTACTCCGTGACTTAGTTTAAGAAAGCAGACATAAAAAGTGATACTTGAAAAAGTCAATCCTAAAAAAGTCAACCTCAAAAAGTCAACTACTAAAAAAGTCAATCCACTTTCAAAATCAAGATTTGAAGTTCAATTGAAAAATGGTGAAAGAATTTTGATAATCCGAGGTCTACATTGAAAGATATGGAGTTAGGAAGTTGGTTTACGGAGATTCAGTAGAAAGGAAACCCTAGTTCGAGAAATTTGGGAAAAAGTGCTTAAACGATCAAATTGGTCAAAATTGAAGGTTGCAAATGAAAGATAAGCACTGACTACGGGTAATGAAAAAGCTACTTGGAAGAAAAACTTAAGGAAAAGTCAATTCGGAAGAACACCGAGAATTAGGGTTTTTGGTGAATTTTGATAAAATTGGGGAAAATTGCAGAAATGGCCCGATTCGGTAAAGCTAAAGCCCTTAATTGATGAGGAATGAGTAAACAAGGATAGTCCAAGGCTCAATTCGAAGTAATTCCGAGAAAAGAGCCGATTGGAGGAAAACGAAAAAACGAGGAGAGTCCCGATACTGAAAAGAGGAAAAATCAAAACGGAAGGGAACTTGATAGTAAAAATTGGGCATTTTCGGACCAACTCCAATTCAATATATGAAAAAGGCCCAAAAAAAGAAAATCTGAAAATCGAACTTGTGTTGAGCAAAACCGGGCTTTGGAGGCAAAAGGGCAAAATTGGAAAATTTGGGGAAAATAGAAAATGAGCTCCAAAAATTCTAAAAAATTGTAGATCTAATTCTTAAATCATTTTGAAGAGATTGGGGAAAGAAAATCTGGATTCGGAGTTCTTTTGCAAAATGGTCAAATCCCGGGCCCACTATGCAAAAATTCAAAAGGATAAATCTTGAAAAAATAGCAAACGAGTTCCAAAAATTCTGAAAATTTTCAGATCTCATTCTTAAATTATTTGGGAGAGATTGGCGAAAGAAAGTCTGGATTCGGAGTTCGTTTGCAAAATGGCCAAATCCCGGGCCCACTATGCAAAAATTCAAGTAGATAAATCCCAAAAAAATAGCAAATGAGCTCCAAAAATTATGAAAATTTGTAGATCTCTCTTTTAAATTATTTGGAATAGATAGGTGAAGAAAAATCCAGATTTGGAGCTCGTTTACAAAATGGTAAAAGTTCAGGTAAATAAAAGGGCAATTTTGGAAAAAAAATCTAAAAAAATAGCAAATGGGCTCGAAATTTTTTGAAAACTTCTAGAATTCAATTTTTATCATTTTGAAAGTGTTAAAAAATAAAATTTGAATTTGGAGTCTGTTTTCTATTTATTTAGGTTCGGGGGTCAAAAAGGTCATTTTATCGAGGAAACCGAAAAAGGGCCTTTTCTTGCAATTTAAAAAATGAAGTGTGGGCTGAGAAGGTGAAGGGGCAGCCGGCCAAGTCCCATGGAGGGTGGATGTTTTCTGATTTTTTAGATCAAAGGGCCAAAAGTGAAGAGGAAAGTAGTTATTTTTGTGATCAAGCCTTTGAATTTGCAACACATGGACCAATGGATGGAGAGGGATGATATCATATTTAGGATCCTATTTATGACATCATCTTCATGACATCATAATTCAAGGGCTGATTATTCTAATCTAAGGGTGATAATTCTAGAAAGCATCTTTGATTTAAGGCTATTGGATGAAATTTGGCTAAAAAAAATTCTAGAACCTCCTATAGAATTCCTATGCCAACCGACCACACTAAAGGGGGAGAGGTCTCTCTTCATTTTTTCACTCTTGCTTGGCTGATTTCTCTCCATTTTTGAAAAGCAAATAGAAAGTTTAGAAAGGTAAAGAAAGTAAGAAGAGGAAAAGCTTGCAATATAGCTTTTAGAGGTAGCTAAAAGCACCATACTCTTGTACTTTTTTTACATTTCCATCCTTGATTTGCTGTTTTCATTTGATATTTCTGAGTTTCTTTTGATTTTAATTTTAAAATAAGTGTTTTTAAGTTTTCTTTTCAAGTTCTTCTTTGATACCTTCTTGAAAAAAATTTGAAAACAAATTTTTTTACTTGATTTCTAAGATTGGCTGAATGGTATTGTTTTCTTAAAGGGTTGGTTTTTTATTTTTGTTTCATGTTGTTGGTGATGATTAGCATGTTTTTTATGTTTTATATTTTCTTCAAATAACAAAATATGAAGCTTGTTTTAATTTTGTTGCTTACTTACCTCCATTTTTTATTTTATTATCTTGTTTTCATGTTTACTTCCTTTGTCTACCATTTTTTAGTTTTCTGTTTTCAACATTTTTGAGTTGTTCATGATTTGAATTTTACTATGCTAAGTGTTTGTGAAAATGTCTAGTTGTTTTCATGCCTTCACTTCATGTTTGCATGGTTTAGCATGTTTCTTTTTAGTCTTGCATGTTAGTATGTCATGTGTTTGTGAAAATGTCATGCTAGAATGCCATCTTTGTGAGTTCATGTCCATTCGACTATCCTTCATTTTTATGCTTTGTATGTGCATTTTCATCATGCTAGTTGATAGGTTTGCATTGTCATGTTATGATTTTATATATTTTGATTTAGTATGCCATGTGTTTGTGAAAATGCCATGCCCATTTAGGCCTAGAGTCCATTCGACTACCCTCCCTTTATTTGCTTTGTATGTGCATTTTCATCTTGCTTGTTGATTTGCATTTTCATGCCATGAGTTTGTGTATTTTGGTTTAGAATGCTATGTGTTTGTGTTATTGCCATGCATTCTTTGGGTCTAGGTTTTGCTTGTATTACCATGCATTTCATGCATAATTAGACCTAGATTGCATTTAATGCCATGCAAGTTCATGTTAGGTCTAGGCCATATTATTTATGCCATGCATTCTTTATGCCATTTAGGTTTTAAATCATGTATTTCATGCATTCCATTTGCTGTATGTTCATGCATTTCATGTATTATCACTTGATTTATGACTTAGTCCAATCAATGGCTTAAAGTCAGGCTCACTTGAGCATACTTGTGGAAAATTAAAGAGTTGTCAAATTGATTATTCTACCTTTATGATTATTTTTTTTTTACTTAGCTAATTTTGTCCAAGTTTTTAAAAGTTTTAGCTACTATTTGTAGGTCCTTAAAAGAGTCTCCAATATTTTTACTTTGATTTTTAAATGATTTTATCAAAGGCAAAAAAATGTGTTTTTGCAGAACAGTTTTCACCCAGTTTTCTAACTTTCTCGATTTTTCTGAGAAGTTATCTTTAATCAGAAAATTAAGCCAATTTTTTCATGTACTTTTACATTTTCTAAGTCTCTAGTATTTGTTTTAGATTTTTTTGAATTTTTAAAAATAGGTAAAAAAATCGTAATTTAAAACTAGACAGTAGAGGCAGATTTGAATTCAAAAGAAAAACAATTGTTGAATTTGGCTAAGGCATTTAGAAGGGGTTGGTTAGAAACTTCAGCTACTGTCTTAAGGTAGTTTCTAAGCCTTTTTACCTTTAAAAATGATTTTATGAAGCTCAGGTCAAGGGTGGTCAAGTCCGGGATTTCAAACTTAGGAAATTAGAGCTATTTTAAAAGGGTGGTTCGACTAGGGGTTTAAATTTTATCCAAGATTTCCAAAATTGTTTTCAAACAAATCACAAAGTATTTTGATTTCAGAAAATTTAATTTGATATATTTTCCTAAGGTAGCCAGATATCTTTTTAGATATACGGATTTTCTTAATTAAAGAAAAAAATACACTTGCATGCATTGCATTTTCCATGTTCATGCATACTATGTAATATGTGATTTTTGTTATGATAATTTCTATGGTATTGTTATTATTTTGATTTATTTTATGGTGTTATGTTATTTTTTATATGGTTTTGAATATTTCATGTTATCCTATGCTTTTTATTTAGTTATTTATTCTTGTCACATTATTTAGCATATACTATGTTCATGCATTATTATTTTTATTTTCATGCATATTTCATGATAGCATTGTTTTATGTTTCATGTCATTTCATGTCACTTAGACTATATTCCATGTCACTTAGATTATATTCCATGTCATTTAGATTATATTATTTTAGAATATGCCATGTCATTTAAAATATGCCATGTCATTTAAATTTGCCATGTTACTTAGGACATATCATTTCATTTAGAATATATTATGTCACATAGGTTATTCATTTCATTTAGAATATATTATATCACATAGGTCATTTCATTTCATATAGAATATACCATGATACTTAGGATATTTCATTTCACCTAGAATATACTATGCCATTTAAATTATATCATATCATTTAGGTTGCATTATATTATCTACACTTTGCTATGTCATTTTATTTATGTCACATATGTTCATATTCTTTTTTTTTAAATATTTTGAAAAAGATAATGATTTTCAATAAAAATAAAGATATTCCCGAGTTAAAATAATTCATGAGTTCTCTATCGGGTTTGCTGGAGAAAATGTCATCAATTATCATTAATAAACGAATATATTTCTTTCAAAAAACAAGAATGATTCGAAAAAAATTTCAAATAAATACATTTTTTTATATTTTGCCAATTTTGTCTGGAAATATAGAAAAATTTTGAATTAATAAATTCTGGATCATGTTCAATTAAAAATGTAATTATTTTTCTTTAAATTGGAAATTAACTTGAAATACTAAATTCAAAACCGACTTTTTTACCGAGACTTAAAATAACACATGATTAATAAGGTACCGTTTTATACGGGCGTTGTGGGGGTGCTAATCTTTCCCTACACGTAACCGAGCCCAAACCCGATTCTTCGATTTTCTCTGGTTTATAACGCAAACTTGAAATTGGTTTTAAAAATGTTTTAATTAATTTTAAAATGTTTTACAAAACCGGTTTTAATAGGTGGCCGATCACACCTAGCTAAAAAAGATTGGTGGCGACTCCATGTCATTTTCAAAACTTTCATTTTTCAAGAGGAATTAAGTCGACTTTTTCTCGAGTTTTTTAATGTCACACTTAACGAATAATAAAGTCTTGCGATGAGACTTGTTATTTTTTAGGTTGCGACAATGATTTTATGATTAGTAATAATTACAAGACGATTATGTGATTATATGTTGATTATGTTATGATTACATGATTATTATATATATATATATTATGTGATTATATAATTTGTTTTATTTTACATGTATGATTTTATTTATTTTATTGTACATGATTTATTTATTTTTCTATTACTATTTTTTTTTCATGTTTCAGGTTTAGGTTAATTTGATTATTTGCTTGATAATTTATGTAATATTCCATGATTATTTATTTTTATTATTATTTATTTTAATTATTTTGCATGATTTAGGAATAAATATGAATTTAGGATAGATTAAGACCATTTAGATAAGACCAATTTAGGGTAATGTGTGATTAATATGGTACTATCTTTAGGATACACTACAAGAAGACAGACTTTTACCGATGGAATAATCCATCGGTAAACATTTTTTTTCGTCAATGATGCGTTTTACCGACAGAATATTCCATCGGTGATACTTAAGTCGGTGATACTAATTCAGTCGGTAAAGAAAAATTCGTCTGTAAAGAATCTTTACCGACGGACTTTTATCGACGGAATATTCCGTCGGTATTGTTCGACTTTACCAACAGAATTTTATCGACAGAAGTTTTCGTCGGTGTTATTTTATCACCAACGGAATAGTTTCGTCGGTTATTAATTTACCGACGGATGACTTTGGTCGGTAATGTTGAATTACCGATGAAATATTTCATCGATAAATGTGCATTACCGACAGATTATTTCGTCTGTAATTAATTTTTTGGAACAAAAAAAATAGAATTTAAAATAAAAATTTAAATTTAAATTATTACAAAAATTTAAAAATGAAATTAAAAATTTATATTATCAAAGGTTAAAAAATAAAATGAAATCCGTAAAAATATAAATAAAAAAAATATTCAAATGTATCTCTCAAATATAATAAAAAAAACTCATCACAAGGTACTGCTGTCATCGGCTTCACTGTCTACCTCGGTATTACCTCCGACAGCATCGACTCCAGCAACGGCAGCACTCAATCCTAGTCCAACAGCCATGCCTCCAGCAGCACCGACTCCGGCAGCACTCAGTCCAGCACCGACTCCGACAGTACTCGATCCAACACCCATGCCTAAGGTAGCACTGAGTCCGGCAACCTGAGTTCCGATCCCGCCTAATGCAGCTGCTATCTGTGACTGCAGTAAAGGTGTGATTATCGTATTCCAGCTCGTCACGATATTCTCAAGTCTCACGATTGAGGTCGGGATTTGCGAGACATCGGACCTCAACGCATGATAGCCTCAGACGGCGCTGCTGTCGACTGCTGTGTAGTACTAGGGCCACATGGAGCGTAACTGGCTGCATCTGAACTTTGGTGACTGCCGGGTGGATCGAAAATTTGCCCTCTCTTCGATCTCCTTCCAAACCCATAAACATGTGTCCGCGTAGTCTCAATGCCCCCCAATAGCATTAGACCAGGACTGAGAGTCGAAATTAGGATATGAAAATGTATCGTCCCCATATTTTTACTGCAACGAAGCAGTATAATTTTCCTACAATCACAAATATTTAAATATATAAACAATTAATATGTGACATTGTAATGAACACGTAGATAAAAACAAAGATCTGGTATAATCAATTAATGTAATATATAAAATATTGATAAAGTTAAATACTTATAGTTACATCTTTAAAACTTGTTGTCTACGTAATCACCCTGACCCTTTATACGTTTATGGGTTTTGTTAAACAGCTCCAGGAAAGTCACGTTGCACTGCAACTCTTGTGACTACAAATTAAAAGAAAAGAGAAAATTATATTAAACTAATAAAAATTTTGAGTTAAGTCGATAAAACTTTGAAACAATAAATTGCAAAACAAAAATTAATCTTACCATCCTTTCACCGGTAACTAAAAAAGGAACTGATCCACCAGTGTGCTTTGTAATGCTGCCATCTTTCTCCGTGTTCCTATTACTCGAAGCCTTTTGGGACCTATTTTTCCAAGCGTCGGTACTCCAGACGCTATCAATTAGTTGATCCCAAATATCGACTGCTATCTAATCACACCTGTAACCCTTGCAGTCTTCTATTCGATTCGTTTGAAAGAAGGACATGACATTGTCCCTCTCAAATTTCATCATGTCCTTGAATCGATCCTTGCACGTGGCCTCCCATAATTTCCTAACCAATGGTGTCTGCTTGGGAGGCCACTGGCATTTTCTCTACAATAAGACATTATGAATTAATATATAGTATTAAACATAATTAAATTATAATTTGACTTTTAACCAAATCATACCTCAAATATAGTCCACATAGACAGTTTCACATCAACAGGTATCTTCGACCAAGTAGGTCATGGTCTGTTATAGTCTTGTCTGATGATGGAGGCAATGGTCGATTTTACACAATTCTCTGTGAAAGTCCTAAAATCAAGGATACGTGTTAGTGGACAATAATTTATTTTACTCAAATAATTAAATTATCGAAATATTATTAACTTATGTGTTTTGAAGAATTGACAGTCGAAACCTATCATCCGGATTACTCGATGTCGGTAATCCTTTCGTCCGACCTCTACCTCGTTTCCTCTACTCAGTTGCAGTACCTGTAGACGGTGTAGGATGTGATGCAGGTACCTCTATTTGCTGCCCTGTGCCATTATCCGCGAAATACGTCGATGTTGGCTCATTAAGTAAATACTGTGAAATTTCATACAGCGGTGACGTAGACGCCTGTAACGTGAAAGCTGCCTGAGTCGCCGGAGTAAGTACTGGCCATGGCAATGGAGCGGGAGTCGATGTGGACGGTGCCACTGTAGAGGGAGGCAATCTGGACAGATCCACTATAGCCGGAGGCAGTGTAAAGAGATGCAGGGGTGATGGAGGTACTGCAGATGGAGTATGTGGAGATGGAGCCGAATAAGACGGCAACTATCTCGGTGGAGGGCGTAAGGAGAGAGAAGACGCAGGTGGCAACTCTGGTGTACCATGCCTCGAGGAAGATCCTCCAGATGGTCGAAATGCATCCCACATAGAACTTTGTTTCTTGTTTCCAGTAGTTTTACACCATGTTCCTCGCATTTTATCTGTAAAATGAAAAATATTAAATTTATTAATAAATAAACAGAATAACACAATTCTCAACACAATTATCAACAATATCAACACAATTATCTAAAATTATCAATACAATATCAACACAATATCAACACAATTATCTAAAATTTTCAATACAATTATCAACACAATTATCTAAAATTATCAAAACAATATAACAATATCAACACAATTATCTAAAATTAATCAACACAATTATCTACAATTATCAACACAATATCAGCACAATTATCAACAATATCAACACATTTATCAACACAATTATCAATAATTAATTATCAATACAATTATCTAAAATTATCAACAATTAATTATCAATACAATTATCAACACAATTATCTAAAATTATCAACACAATTATCAACAATATCAACACAATTATCAATAATATAACAATTATTTTATTAATTAAAATATTTAAATAAATATACGAAAAATTAAGATACTTTAATCAAACCTGAATTCTATTGGTCGAACAGCTGGGCGCGCGAATGGTCGGACGGCAGGGGAAGGTCGAACGACCGGTCGGCCGATGGTGGACAGTCGAACGACGGGGGAAAAAAAGACTGAGAGAATCAGAGAAAGAAATAAAATGGGGAAGAAGAAGTCTCGGGGCTTATTTATGCCCGAAACTATCACCGACGGAATGGGATTATCATCGATGGAAATTCCGTCGGTAAAACTTTGGGCAGAAATTCAAATTAATACTTTGGTGATAATGTACTACCGACGGAATTTTCGTCAGTAAATTCCTAATCCGTCGGTGAATTATCACCGACTGAAAATCTTTCACCGATGAAATTTGAGTATTACCAACGGATATGCCATAGGTAAATTCCTAATCCGTCGGTGAATTATAACCGACTGAAAATCTTACACCAACGAAATTTGAGTATTACCGACAGATATGCCGTTGGTAAAACTTTTTGAACATTTAGATTTGAAATTTGCATTTATTGCGCATAAGATTCCGTGAAATATTATTACTGACGGATATTCGGTCGGTGATATACAAATTCCGTCAGTGATATAAATGTTCCGTCGGTAATGTATTATCGACTAAAAATGTATTACCGATGGATTTTTACTATTACCGACGAATATTCCGTCGATAATAGTTTTCGACCGTTCAATTTTATTATTATTTTTTTAATTAATTTGGTAATAAATAAGAATTTATTACCAAATATAAAAATCCGTACTCTTTTATTATCGACGAAATTTTCGTCGATAATTGTGGTATTTTCATCAGTGATATTTCGGCGGGAATCTAGGCCATTTGCGCCAAAGTTTTACCGACGGATATCGTCGACGGAAATGCTTCGTTGCTAATACTCCGTCGGTAATATAATATTTTCTTCGGTAATTATCAAATAGTCCATTGGTAATTCGGAAAAACATTACCGACGAAATTTCGTCGGTAATTGTTTAATTTTCGTCACCGAAAATTTGATTTACCGACGGAAATTTTACGTCGGTAATGATTCTGTCGCTAATTTAACGTCCTCTTGTAATGATATGCGATGTGGGGGGTGCTCATCCTTTCCCACACGTAACTGAACTCTCGAACCTAGTTCTGAAACGTAGATCGAAAATCTATTCTTTTTAGGGTGCCTTAGTCAAGCATATGATTACTTTAAGAAGAATAGATTCATATAGGTGACTAATCACACCTAGCAAAAAAAAAAAAATAGTGGCGACTCCATGATTTGCGTCTAGCATGCTAAATTCGTATTTGACACGTTATGGCAGAGTATAATTTTGTGGAACTATTAGCATTTTCAATGCATGACCAATAGTCCCATCTTGCCTACACCGCTGGGGCGTTCAGCATGGAGTCGAGCAGTTAAGGATTACCATGATACCACTTGTTGGGCCCATTATTCTCTCCCCACAAAACCGACTTATTGGGGTGCGTAGCACCCACGCTTATTGGGGTGTCAAATTGATTGAATCGGATCGGATTGGATTGAGTCGTTTTGAGTTAAAAAAAATTAGAATTTGGATTAGTTTGAGTTTGATTATTTTGGATTTAAATTATTTTAAATTTAAGTTATTATTATTTTAAATCAAACAATTAGATTTCAAATTAATTGTTCACGTAAAATCAAATTTTATTGACCATAGTTAAGTTATTGAATAAAAAGCAACAAAATTCCTACTTAACAAAAACTCCGCAATAGAAGCAAGCAAAACAACATAGAAATCGACGAATTAAAAAGCCAAAACTCAAAAAAAAAAAAAAAAAAAACTAAAAAAAAAAAACTCATATAACAACAACAAACATGTAGACTCAAGAGGCTCAAAATGGAAATTCACAGCCAAAAGAATCACATTGAAGGATAATGGCGGATCACAATGGAAGCCAAGGGGAGCCTTTGCTCCCCCAAAAATTTTGAAATCCCCTAATATTTATATTAAATACATTTAAATTGATCCTTCCAAATTAAAATTATTATTTTTAATTTTATCCTATTTTATGCACGGACAAAATGAATTAAAATAACATTGTTTTTTATCTATTTATTGAATCCACTGATCATTAATAAGTTTGTCACAAATATTAAGTCACAATCATATAAATTTAAGAAAAACCATATTGACTTTCTGACTTTCTCGAAATAATTTTTCTTCTTATATATTTTAATCTATTTTATATTTTTGTGACCATTTTCAATGTGTTTTACTTAACTATTTGAGTTACCACTTGTCAATCGTTATTATAAATCTAAAATTGTTGTTAAGAGTTTTTTAAAAATATATTTATATATATATATATATTCTTGTCTTCATATGAATAATCCTAAATCTTTTGTGTTTTGTCAAAAATTCGAGATAGTTCTTTTTTAATTTCTGTTATAGTGCTATATAAATTGAATTGTCTTAACGGCTTATGAAAAAAATCTTCTTTTACAAAACTTGATACTTTAGCTTATTGAGTTTAATAATAAAAATTAAATTGAAAATAGATTTATAAATTTATGAATCATTAAAATTTATATATTTTATGAGATTTTTATTTTTTATTAGTATATTGTTTGCATATATCTTTTATATTAAAATTTTTTCGATAAATACCTAAAATGAAAATAAAAAAATATAATTTTAATTGATCCTTTCAAAATCAGATGTCAAGATCCGCTATTGTTGAAGGATAAAATAAAAAACTCACGAAATAAATAGCAATGCTTCTAAAGAAAACACAAGTGCATGCTTCAAAACAATAAAAAAAAAAAAAAAAAAAAAAAACAAAATTGAAAATTGAAAATTAAAATTAAAACTTGAAAAGAAAAAAAAAAAATTAAGAGACCGAAGCTCCCTAGTCCCTACTTTTAAACAAAACACAAATGCATGACTGAAAACAACTAAAATAATAAACCTGAAAGGCTCAGATGGACCGAGCAAACCCAAAGAAACCCAAACCCCGTGCTCCACGGCCACGCACATTAAAAAACTACATTGAAGAGAACAAAATTAATGCAAATACCAAACTTCTAATTTGACATAACTAATTAATGAATGGATAATTTTAACAGAAAATGGTTCTTAATTTTCTAGACAACCAGGATTTTGTTTTTCAAGTTTCCATTTTTTTAAAAGATTTATATTTGATGTACTGTCAGTATATAGATTTATACACTAATAGTGCATCCTACGATGACACATGTTAGAAGTTAAGTTGTAAGGTTAAAGTTAGAGTTAGGGTTAGGGGTTAGTTTTTTAATGAGGTATTAGGATTCATGTCAGTACATCAAATACAAATCCAAACCCAAACCCAAACCCAAATCCATTTTCATTTTTAACATTCTTAAAATATTTTTAGCCTTCTCTTTTCCCTTCCTATTTTTCTATATTATCTTAATTACTTGCCATAAAAAAATTCAATTTTTGTTTATCAATTCCACATATATACAGTGGGTGGTAGACTTGGTAAATTAATTTTGGAGAAATGTAATATAATTGAACTAATTTATCTAATTTTAACTTGAAAGGAACATTTTAATATAAATTAATTTTAGCAGAACACACGTGCCAAGTTAAATTTAGTTTGGTTACTTTAACTACAACAATTCGTTTTAAATTGTCTTGATTTAAGGAATGCATGGTTTGTTCTTTTATCATGCAAATGGTGTAATTTTATTTTAATAAAATTAATTAAGCTTAATGTTCAATGAGAAAAGTAGCCATGGTGTATCTCTTTTTAATGAAGAATATATTGTGTGGACATTACAAATATGATCAATTCAGCCTTCGCCTAGCAGCTAATTCCTTCCTTAAAAGGGTTAAGGTAAAAAGGTTCAAATTCTCATTTTCCTTCGAGTTTCAGGCATACATAATAAAAAAACCCCTAAAATTGCGCGTAATGAGAGAAAATGTAACATAAAGTTAGAGCAGATCTAGATATATAAATCAATAATTTATTATCTATTACTCACATTAAAAGCAATTTTCCAAATGCATGAGAGACAAGAATTAAAAATTTTGAATTCACGCTTAATTGACAATTAAGCATGGGTATTAAGAGAATTGAGGGATTAGTTTGAGTATTTTTAATTTTTTTATTAAGAAGGAAAAAAAAAAGACGGAAAAAAATTATGTGTTCGTGTCTTTTTTTGTTCGTGTTATTTTTTGTATGTTTAAAATATTATAAATTTATACAATTTATACACGTTAATAATTTGTTTTATACAGATTTTGACACGTTCACATATTCGTTCGTGTTCGTATCATTTTTTGTGTCGTACTCGTGTTATTTTTTCGTATGTTCAAAGTATTATAAATTTATATAAATTTTTACATATTGGTAACATGCAATTTAATCTTTTCATGTCATAATAAAATGTTTGTCATACCATGAGAAATAAGCATGTTTATTTCATTTTTAACTTAGTAACATGTTGGGATATTCATGGTTTTTTTTGTTATAAATCAAGATTATTCCCAAGTTAAAATAATTCATGAGTTCTCTGCCGGGTCTGCCGGAGAGGGTATCTTCAATTATCATTAATGACGGAATATCTTTTTCAAAAGTGATCCGAGGAATTTCAAAATAAAAGAAAAATTCCATATTTTGCCAAGTCTGTCGAAAAATATGGGAAATTTTATGCCAGTAAATTCCGGATCATTTTCAAATAAAATATGAATTTTTAAGGGAATTATTTACAAACACCAATTTTAAAATCGACTTTTTACTGAGACTCGTGATAACACACGACTAATAAGGTACCGTTTTATACAGGCGTTGTGGGGGTGCTAATCCTTCCCCGCGCGTAATCGGTTCCCGAATCCGCATTGTTTTTCTCTGATTCAAAGTGCAGACTATAAAATTGGTTTTAAAAAATGTTTTAATTAATTTTAAAATATGTTATAAAAATCGGTTTTAATAGGTGGCCGATCACACCTAGTCAAAAAAAGATTGGTGGCGACTCCATTTCTTTTTCCGAGGTTGTTTTCATACCCTCGACCTTTTATTTTCAAGAGAAATTAAGTCGTCTTTTCCTCTAACTGTTTTTTTTCCTCACCTCACTCGAACGGGTCCCCGGAGGATCACGTATCGACAGCTTGGCAACTCCACTGGGGACTTTAGAGAGTCAGGCCTAGAATTAGTCGTGTGTTATCGAAAGTGTCAATTTTGTCGGTTTTCGTTGGTGTTTATTTTTAATTCTCATTTTCTAATAAAAGATATTTGTTTTAAATATGCTCATTCTCATGTGCATGCATATTTTTATTGTTCTCTGGTTATTTAACTTTTTATGTCATTATTATCTTTGTTTAATTAATGTTTTACATTATTTAATTTTGTCTTTATTCAATTGCTCGGGTTTTAAAATAAGGGTATAGAATAGGTGGTGAAAGGTTTGTTTGTTCCTCCTCACACACTACACGTGCATTTGCATAACATGAGCCCTCTACCCGGGTTCCATCATTTAGGTGGAAGTAAAGTAACTACGCTCTCGTGAGGTGTTAACCTCCGCATGGGCTAGCGAAACACTTTCGGAGTAGTAGATTACCTACTCCTTCGTGGGGTGATAACCTCCGTATAGGCTTGGGAAATACACTCTAACAGATTGAACCCGCTTTTATCGGGGTGTTTTACTAGCCTTCAACGACGGCAATAAGGAGCAATTTGGAACCTTTTTAGAACCTAATGCAACCGCATATAGTGAACCTAGGTGAAGCTATGCTGAATTTTCGTTAGAGGTACCGAAGCTATGAACACCCAGAGGAACCTTTCTCACCTTCAGCTATTTATTTCAATATCGCATTGATTTGATTATTATACCCTTTTGTTTTGTTTTGTTTGTTTTCTTTTGCTTTGTTTTCATTGCATGCATCATGGTCACTTAGGAGTGTTTGCCTTAAGCCGAATTCCGGTCAGAGGGGTTTTCATTACAGTCATGGAACACCGAGATCTTGCATCAGTGTCAGTTACTTCCAAGACATACCGAGAGGTCTGAACAGAGTCAGAGAAGCATCAGGTTGACAAGGGAGACTGCTTGGATAAAAGCTTCGTGTCTGTTTTGTCCGAGTTGGTGCATTTAGATCTGAGTCGGAATGATTTAACAGAATTAGAAGAGATTTGGGGACGATGGGGAACTGCAAAGTAAAACGAGTTCACTAACAAGTATGGTGACATAGCATTACTTCTCCCGATCCAGATAGATGAGCAGTTGATTAGGGCAGTGGTACAGTTTCGGGATCCCTCTTACCGATGCTTCACGTTTAATCAGGAAGATATGACACCTACCATCGAGAAGTACTCCATCTTGCTCCGTATCGAGTCGTCTACCCCTGATAAGATATATTGCAAGCAGCAAAAGACAATTAGCTTTCGGAGGAAGCTATCTGACATATACCGATATGGAGATTCCGATCGACTCCCCAAATATTAAGAAGAAGGGTTCAAGTGCTTGTATCCCATGGGTATTCTTGCGAGACTATATCATGAACAATTCGGAGAGTGATAGTGTGGTGCATGTTTTTGCCTTGGAGATCTATGGTTTGGTGATATTTCCAAAGATCTTGGGGCATATTGAGATGGTCGTAGTGGATTTCTTTGAGTGCCTGGGCAAACAAATTGATACTGCTCCTGCTATCCTTACCGAGACATTTGGGTCACTCAATTTCTGTCGAAGAAAAGGTGAGGGACGTTTCGAGGGATGTGTATCGCTTTTGTATGTTTGGGTCCAAAATTATTTATGGGGAAATGATAAGGAAAAGCTTCGTCCCTACATAAGGACTTTTATTCCTCTTAAGGAATTCTGCAAGAAAGAGTGGCTGAGAAAGGGAGATAAGAAACAATGGATAATGACTCTTTGTCGCTTAGCCCAAAGAGGACGTCACTTGGAGAGCTCTGTGGATGTCGATGGGATCTATTCTGTATAGTTGTGGAGACAAACCATGGGTTCCGTTCATGGGAATTTGGGGAGCTATCAGCTATGCGCCACTCTTGGTACGAAGACAATATGGGTCTGAGCAGTTCATCCGGATGACTCATGGGCTCACTTTAGTAGATTTCGCATATGATGGGCCCGGGTACATGAAGGAAACATGTGAGCTCGTCAAAGCGTGGAGGAAGTTGCACTGATCAGAATTGGGTAGATATACCAATAACGCTACTCCTGGATACTTGATTTGGAGAGCCAAAAGGATCCACGGCATAGTGCTCCTTGCCGAAGATGCCTCTGTCTATCTAGTAATCCTTCAGCCAGAGCTTGTAGTACCAACAGCGATTGAGCTTGTCAGGTAAGAATTAGAAAAAGACAAGGAGAAATTGAAGTGAGAATGTGATAAGCTTCAAGAGGATGTCGAGGATTTGAAAACTAGGCTTGAGATCCAAGAAGTCAAGACACGAAAAGTGGCCAGAGAGCGGGACACGGCACAATCTGACATACAGGACTTGCATCAAGAGAACAAGAGGCTAAGAGTCAAGGGAAAGTTCACTGGAACTAGCAGGTCTTTGAACATCCATGAGAAAGAGATAGAAAAGCTTCATAAAGAATTAGACTGCTGGAAGGGTAAGGCTGAGGAAAGCAAAGAAAAGGAGTCCCGATTTTCTCATGAGCAGCAAAAGTGGGGAGATGCACGGTCACTGATTTCGACCAAGTTGGAAAGATGCCTACAAGAGAATGAACTATTGAAAGCCAAACTAGGAAATGAGAGAGAAAGGACATTCATGCTATGCAAAGAGAATGAGACACTCCATACGACCATTCGGACCTTATAGCATCAGTTGCAAGTCTAGAAAGCTGATATCGATGCCATCATTCGGGAATATAGAGAGAGGAAGACCGAATGGAGCCCGGCAAATGACTTAGCTTTGGATGCCAGCACCAGGTGGAAGACTAAGACCTTGGGAAGACAGTAGTATATAGACCACCTAACTAGGAAGATCCGCAAGGTCGTGGTCAAGGCCAAAGAGATGTCAAAGAAGGTAAAGACTCTGAGGTGTGATGTCAACCCGATAGGGGAGCATGGACAACACTTGTTGAATTTCCTGGAGGAGGCTCAAACCAGTAGGAGCAGATCCAATCTTTTTATGTAACTCGAAAGTGAGAGTCGATTTGTAAAGAATTCTTATGAATTAATGAAAAACCTTTGTGTTGGAATTTGATCTTAAGGCAAATACTATTATTTGCATCATCTCATTTCATAAAATTATAGAAGCATACATTCATTCATTTCATAAAATTATAGAAGCATACATTCATTCATTCTTTCATTTGTTTGATCAGTCATGCATTGATTTATTCATTCATCCTTGCACACATTTAATAAGGTAATAATAATAATGTGCCATTCTAAGGTTTAAAATTGGGCGCTCACCGAAACTCCCAGAGAGAAGCACTCCGCATCGGTATAATACTCGATCACAAGTCAGGATCATGAAAATGAGAAGCTTGCCCGACTAGAGAGAATGGAAAGGGCACAGGATGAGTTAAGGGAACAGTTGGCCAAATCTCAGGTCGAATCGAGAGATCAGATGATTAAGCTGATGGAACTGGTATCCGCCTCGGTTAAGGGAAAGGGACACATGGAAAACTCAACCTTAGGATTAGAACGAGGAAGTCAGAGGGGCAAAGAGGGTCAGCAAGAAGCCGTACTGACAAACGGCCAACCTGCACAGAATATAGAAACTCCACCACCGACAGCTAAAACGTTTTTCGTGTATATTCAACCCAAAACAGGGGCTTAGAAACAGATGCCAGTGGGGATAAATCTTGGGGCAATCCCGATAGATCCTATCGATATCCCAGACCTGGATGAGCTTGTCGAACAAGAAAAGAGGAAAGCGGCGACACTGAAAAGGGTCAAAATAGCTGAATCACAAAAAAAGTATTAGTTATTGGAAGAAAGGCTGAAGGCCGTGGAATGGGCAGAATTGTTCGAAAGCCTCGATGCCAAAGAGATGAGTTTGGTCTCCGGTTTAGTGATCCTACCCAAGTTCAAGACGTCGGATTTTGAGAAGTATAACGGGACCACCAATCCTTCAGCATATTTGACGATGTACTGCCGAAAAATGACCGGACATGAGAGTGATGAGAAGTTTCTCATCCATTGTTTCCAAGATAGCCTCACCGGGTCTACCACTCGATGGTACAATCAACTCACCCGTAGAAAGATCCTATCATGGACGGATTTGGCTAGGGCCTTCTTAGAACACTACAAACACGTCTCTGACATGATATCGGACAGACTATCCCTGCAAAACATAGAGAAGCAAGCTATTGGAAGCTTCAAACAGTATGCTCAGAAATGGAGAGACATGGCTACCCAGGTGCAGCCACCGCTGACTGATAAAGAAACTAGTGTTCTCTTCATTAATACTTGAAGGCACCATACTCTAAGAAGTTACTGGGGAATGCCACTAAGAATTTCACAGATATGGTCATATCTGGAGAGATGATTGAAACTGGCATCAAAAGCGGGAAGATGGATAGTGGAGAACTAGCCGCCCACAAGAAAACAACTCCTGCCAAGAAAAAAAGGGAGGATCACGTAGTCAGTTTCAATAACCGACCTTTTTCACCTCCAGCACACTATACACCTTACCTGACCTACAACCCTTACTATCCGGCTATAAACAGCCTCACTCATAATCCTTTTCCCTACACAGCCATACCACAACAACCATATCTGACTGGCATATCTCCTCAGATAGCCACTCCACCAAACATTACCCCAAACATGCAAAACATTCCCCGAAATGATCAAAGGCTTGTGAGGAATATCCAAAAGCCTCAATATGACCCAATCCCCACTACTTACAGCGAGTTATACACAAAGCTTCTACAAGGTCAACTCATTGCGCCTCTCTATCTTCAACCTTTAAAACCTCCTTATCCCAAGTAATACAATTCCAACGCTCATTGTGCGTACCATGCGAGCATCCAAGGACACTCAACCGAGACTTGCACTACTTTCAAGCGCAAGGTTTAGAGCCTTATTGATGCAGGAATCTTGAAGTTTGGGTAAAAAAAAGACCTAATAGAGGCCAAGGTCAACGCAATCATGTTAGGGGAGGTTGAAAGGGTAAAAAGAGATATCAGGAAAGTAAAAATGCTTATGATCAGAGTCTGGTTTGAAATGGTCAAGGCGGGGTTAGTTAAGCAAAAATCAGATGTGGGGAAGATAGTCAGCTAGGTGGAGGACTTTTGCCAATATCATGAGTGCAAGGGGCACGTTATTCAGTACTGTTAAGAGTTCTTAGTAAAGGTCCAGAAAATGATGGACATGGGCGAGGCCTAGTTTTTTGAAAAAGTAGAGGATCCCGAAATCAGTATGAATGAAACCGGTTAAAGGGTAAAAAGACACTTGGTCACATACTATGATGAGCCTAAGGTAAAATCTATTCCATTAGTCGAGGGACCCACTCCGAAAATGATCATAGAATTGCCATCACCTTTTCCTTACAAAGGGGATAAGACGATTCCATTAAGCTATAAATGCAGTATGGCAATGCCAAGATCTTTGAACCATCAGGCAGCTGCCATGGATGTAACCGGAGTGGGGCACCTAACCCGATGTGGTAGATGTTATGCCTCGAAGACAGTTGAACCTGGAAAGACAGAGGACCTAATAATGGAAAAAGGGCAGTGGGACCAGACCCTATGGAGGTAGAACAACCTGGGGAGATAGAAAAAATCTAGCTCTAGCTAGTAAAGTAAAAGAACTGGTAAATGAGAAGGAAGCCTGTGAGTTCTTAAAGTTCATCAAACACAGTGAGTACAGTGTGGTAGAGCAATTACATTGCCAACCGATGCAAACTTCAGTTCTTTCACTACTGTTAAACTCAGAGCCGCACCGAAATACTCTACTGAGAATTCTAAACAAGGCTAACAATATATCGGTGAAGAAGTTAGACCGGTTGGTGGGGAACATTACAGCAGATGATTACATCTCTTTCAGCTATGATGAGATACTGCCAAATGGAATAGGATCCACCAAGGCCCTTCATATCACCACTACCTGCAAAGGGCACATTCTACCCTAAGTACTCCTTGACAATGGATCTTCTCTAAATGTGATGCCATTGGCTACCTTGTCAAAACTACCAATGGATATATCTTACATGTTGCCGAGTCATACCGTTGTCAGAGCCTTTGGTGGCACTCGTTTGGAGGTGATGGGAAACATTGAAATCCCGCTTTAGATAGGTCTCTATACCTATAAGGTGGATTTTCAAGTGATGGACATCACCCCATCCTATAATTGCTTGCTGGGAAGGCCGTGGATTCACTCTGTCGGGGCTGTGCCGTCATCTCTCCATCAAAAATTATAATTTATGATGGAGGGATGCTTGGTCAGCGTATCAAGAGAAGAGGATATCATCGCTTCCGGGTCCATTGATTCCCCTTACATAGAAGTGAGCGAGGATGCTTTAGAATGCTCATTCAGGTTGCTGGAATTAATCAATGCTATGTGTTCGTCACTGAAGGGTATAAAATTCCAAAGCCAAGGCTATCCAAGAATACCAGGTTGGGGGTGAAAACAACGGTTGGGAAAAGCTGCAGAGCAAGAAAAAGACTAGGAAAGTATCTCCAGGGGATGGCCAGAGCAATCGAAGTAGCCGGGAAGAAAGACTGGTTCGATCTCGGGTATCTCCCTAAAACTCACGAGAAAACGAGACAAATTGAAAAGAACCAAAAAAAGAGGATGGCCCGTATTGTGGGTGTGGATTTAGAGTGGGAGCCCATGACTTTCCCACCAATCCTTCACATCTTTTGCTCAGCCAATTTCGAGTTTGGGAGTAAGAATTCTGAGAATGTGATGGTCCTGCTGGTGTAGGCTTTTGAGAAGCTCTACGGGGTTGAAGACAAACAACCACATGAAATGATGGTCAGTATGGCCAAAATAGATGAACAGAGAGAGGAGAGCACTAGTTGGATGGTGCGCCCGTGCCCTCCGAGTTATGAGCTAACCAATTGGAGCATGCTGAACTTCCCATAGTTTTTAGGTCTACTCCAGTGTAATGCTCGAATCAACCTTAATTGCTTCTACCCGAAGGCATTAAGAATCCTTTGTACGGGCTTATGTTTAAAACTTATCATTTAATAAATAACAATCACTATGCATATTCTTCATAATAATATGTACATATCCTTTCATTCTTTCATTATTTCATTATTATTGCCTATATGCATTCCTATATTGTTTTCTTCCCCACCTATTTACAGGTGCCGGATACAGAATATGAGGACCGTCCTGTCAATAATTCTGAAATTGATTTTGAAAAACCCATCTGTACGGGTGATTTTGACGCCAACGAAGATGTAGAGGACTATAATTTGCCTCCAGATTTGTTGAGAATATTAGAACAAGAGGAGAAGCAGGTATTGCCTCACAAAGAGCAGTTGGAAGTGATAAATTTGGAGGATGGGGAAGAAATAAGAGAAGTCAAGATTGGGACTGCCATTTCACCATCAATAAAGCAAGATTTGATAGGTCTGCTCTGGGAATATGCGGATGTGTTTGCATGGTCGTACCAAGACATGCCCAGGTTGGACCCTGATATTGTGGTTCACAAACTTTCGTTGAAACCAAATTGCAAGCCGATTCAGCAAAAACTAAGAAGAATGAGGCCCGAAATGCTGTTAAAGTGAAAGAGGAAGTGAAAAAGCAATGCGATGTTAGATTCTTGGAAGTGGCAAAATACCCAGAGTGGGTAGCAAACATTTTCCCGGTTCCAAAGAAAGATGGCAAAGTCCGGATGTGTGTTGATTATTGAGATCTGAATAGGGCAAGCCCTAAGGATAACTTCCCGTTGCCTCACATTGATACTCTAGTCGATAATATCGCAAAGAATTCTTTGTTTTCCTTCAAGGACGGGTTCTCAAGGTATAATCAGATTAAGATGGCACCGGAAGATATGGAGAAAACCACATCCGTGACGATGTGGGGAACCTTTTGCTATAAGGTGATGCCATTCGGGTTGAAAAATGCTGGGGCAATATATAAAAGAGCCATGGTAACTTTGTTCCATGACATGATGCATAAAGGAATCGAAGTCTATGTTGATGATATGATCGCAAAGTCGCAAGGAGAGGACGAACACATTGCGAATCTCAAAAAGCTCTTTGAAAGGTTGAGAAAATTTCAACTTAAGCTCAACCTGACAAAGTGTACCTTCGGAGTCACTTCAGGAAAGTTACTGGGATTCGTTGTTAGCCAGAAAAAGATCGAGATTGATCCGGATAAAGTGAAAGCTATTCAGAGCTTGCCTCTACCTCGTACTCAGAAAGAAGTAAGAAACTTTTTAGGTAGGCTGAATTATATTGCTCGGTTCATTTCTCAACTAACCGATAAATGTGACCCGATCTTCAAGCTACTCAGACAGTGTGATCCAGGGAAATGGGATGAAGGATGCCAGATAGCCTTTGATAAGGTCAAGCATTATCTGTCAAACCCACCAGTACTAATGTCGCCAGTCCCAAAGAAGCCACTGATATTATATTTGTCAGTATTTGAAAGGTCCATGGGATTTGAGTTGGGGCAGCAAGATCAAACCGGATAAAGAACAAGCTATCTACTATCTTAGCAAAAAGTTCACTGAGTACGAGTTAAAGTACTCGTTGGTAGAAAGGCTTTGTTGTGCCCTAGCCTGGACTGCCCGAAGGCTCAGACAGTACATGTTGTATTACATGACATGGCTGATTGCAAAGCTAGATCCCCTCAAATACGTATTCGAGACGCCTTCATTGTCAGGAAGAATGGCAAGGTGGCAAGTGTTGCTCTTTGAATATGATATTGTATATGTGAGCCAAAAGGCTATAAAGGGTAGTGCAGTAGCCAAATTCCTAGCAAATTGAGCAGTAGAAGATTATGAGCCTCTTATTTTGATTTCCCTGATGAAGACCTAATGTGTGTTTCACAAGAAGAAGGGACTTCCTCTAAGAAGAAAACCTGGAAAATGTATTTTGATGGCGCATCTAATGCCATGGGGCACGGAATTGGTGTAGTGCTCATATCCCATGAGGAAGATTATTATCCTTTCACTGCCAGATTGGATTTTGATTGTACCAAGAATACCACTGAGTATGAAGTGTGTACTATGGGTCTTCGTGCCGCCATAGAAAGAAAGATCAAAACACTAGAGGTCTTCGGAGATTCAGCCCTGGTGATATACCAATTACGCGGAGAATGTGAAACTTGGGATGCAAAGCTAATCTGATATAAAGAGCTTATGCTGAGCTTGATTGAGGAGTTTGAAGAGGTAGTTTTCAATTACTTCCCCCAAGAAGAAAATCGAATGGTGGATGCTCCAGCCACTTTATCCTCAATGTTTAAAGTGAATGAAGGAGCCGAAGTTGTGCCAATCAAGATGAGCATATATAAGTCTCCTACCCACTGCTCGAATATCGAAGAAGAAGCAGATGGTCACCCTTGGTATTACGATATCTTGCAATACATTAAAAGTCAAAAGTACCCTGAACGAGCAACGAAAAATGATAAGAGAACCCTAAGAAGAATGGCAATGGGTTTTGTCTTGGATGGTGAAATCTTTTACAAGAAAGGGAAAGATCAGGTTCTGTTGAGGTGTGTTATTTCTGCGGAAGCTCAGAGAATCCAAGAAAATCTCCACGAAGGATATGTGGCACCCACGCCAATGGCCACATGCTAGCTAAGCAGATTAAGGGCCGGATGCTATTGGCTAACCATGGAAGGGGACTACATCAATTATTCCTGAAAGTACCGTAAATGCTAGGTATACGCCAACAAGATTCATGTGCCGCCATTGTCGCTGCATGTCATGACAGCTCCATGGCTATTTTCAATGTGGGGAATGATATGATCGGGCCCATTACCCCGAAAGCTTCAAAAGAACACCGTTTTATCCTAGTGGCCATAGACTAGTTCACAAAGTGGGTAGAAGCAGCCTCTTATGCCAATGTGACAAAGTCAATGGTGTGCAGATTCATCAAAAAAGAGATTATATGCCTATATGGACTCCCAGAGAGAATAATCACAGACAATGCTCTCAATCTAAACAATAAGATGATGAGGGAAATATGTACCCAGGTCAAGATCAACCCTCATAATTCGGCACCCTACAGTCCGAAAATGAATGGGGCAGTAGAAGCAGACAATAAAAACATCAAGAAGATTGTTGAAAAGATGACTGATGTGTACAAAGATTGGCATGAGATCTTGCCTTTTGCTCTCCAAGCATACCGTACTTCGATTCGCACTTCTACAGGGGCCACGCCATTTTCTCTGGTATACAGGATGGAAGCAGTGCTACCTATTGAGGTTGAAATCCCTTCACTTCGTGTTTTGATGGAAGTGGGCCTAGAAGAGGCAGAATGTATTAGAGCTCGCTATGAACAATTGAACCTCATCTCGGAGAAAAACCTGAAGGCAATTTTCCATGAGCAGATGTATCAGGAAAGGATGATTCGAGCCCACAACAAAAAGTTTCGCCCTATGCAATTTCGAGAGGGAGAGTTGGTACTGAGAAAAGTTATCCCTATCGTGAAAAGTCCTTGCGAGAAATGGGCTCCGAATTAGGAAGGACCCTATGTGGTGAAAAGAGCTTTTTCTGGAGGAGCATTGATCTTAACTCGGATGGACAGTGATGACTTGAGAAATCTCGTGAACGTCGACGAATTGAAGAAATACTATGCTTGAAGAAGAAAATAAAAAAAAAGAGAAAAGTATGATACTGTGCATGAGAGGGTTCGAGTGACTCCAAATGTAAAAATGGAAATTCTATATATATATTTCCCCCCGAGGATTGCTTTTCAATAAGAATATTCATGCTTGATATGATAAATGGCCATTTTTCATATTCCTTTCACTAAGAAGAAATTATCCCTAGTCACCCCTTTGAGCCTTAGGAATTATTTCTTTCTTTGAACCTTGATCAAGGATCACCCTCTACACTAGAGGGCAAATGTGAGGAAAATTCCTTCTTCAACAAAATCATGGCGAAAAGAGCCATAGAAACAAAAATCATCATGGCGAAAAGAGCTATCGAAAACAGAAAAAAGAAAAAGAATAAAAAACACAAACAAAAAAGGTGTGATATCAAAGAATGGCAAATGAAAGACAAGAATGAAAAGAAACAAATTCAAAAAGGAGATAAAAGTCCAAAAAAGACAAATGATTCAAAAATGAATCATCCTTATGAAATGATCCTTGATCTGATTACCCTTAAACACATTTTGGGCCTATTTATCCTTTATTTCTAAACCCGAACCTTAGCCTACATTACGTGCTTTTAAAGTCCATTATGATCAAGCATGGGTATTTAATTTGAAGGGTTTTTCTCAGATTTCATCCCATCTTTTGGATTGTCATTTTTACCTTGGAAGCATTTAGAATTCTCAGATGCATGGTAGAACACCAAAAAAGAAAAAAAAAAGAAAAGAAAAAAGAATGTAAAAGGAGAGGTTTAAGTCGAAAACCCGAAAAGGGCGACTTAAAACCGAACGGGGGACACTTGGGTTGAAAACCCGTAAAGGGCGGCCCAAGTACTGTTTAAAGATTGAATCAATGCTTCGTGTAAAGGGGGAAAAGTATTAGAAATTCAGAAAAGGGGTAAAGCTCAGTCTGAAGCAATAGCGGAAGTTGAGAAGTCACCCAAGCGAATGGAAAGCTCAAAAGATATTTCAGAGGAATTAAAATAGGAAGGGTCTAGGATATTCCACGTCTGGGGCATCTACACCTTCTCCTTTACATTTTCCTTTTAACCCTTGATATTCATCTTTGTTATATAAATCTTTTTGCAATGAACTCTTGTTGCCCTTTTCGGGGCATTTGTCTGTTTCATACCATCTTCCATACATGTTGTGATGCATCTTGAGTGTTATCAAATTAAATGATGATTAGTAAACATAAAAATCTTCAAATGAAAGGATTTCTTTGTATTACTATGGAGTAGATTTAAATTTTAGAAGAGGTTTGGAAACCACTAAAATTTGGAGAGGACTAGCGACAATCCATAATGTTGAAAAGCTCATCCAGTGGGGCAAGCATCGGATAGGTTAAGCACACTAATCCATGATACCGAAAATCTCATCTAGGGCAGATCAGAGATAGGCTGAAGACACCATCACAGAACCCCAAACCTTGCGGATCACGATGAAACCTTAGAGAAAAGCTCATCAAGTGGGCCAAATCGTGGAAAGGTTGAGGAAACTATCACAGAATCAGGAATTTGTGAGTCTCTGTGAGTCCATGACAATGAAAAGCTCATCAAGTAGAGCAAACTGTGGAGTTGAAAAGATTCGTGAACCTCAATGAAATCATGGATTAAAACTCATAACAATCATGTAATTGCATTCATCCCTAGGGAACGTGCATCTTACAAACAATTGCAAAACCTGTCATTAGCATCATTGCATTTGACTAACCTTGCATAAATCATGAAAAGTTTTCTTTCTTAAGTCCAACACAGTTGGCACTAAAGGAAGTAAGACATCCAATTTTTTCTGGACAAGCCAACCAGACTTTTCGGACAAGACAACCAGATTTTTCGGACAAGACATCCAATTTTTCCTGGACAAGACAACCAGATTTCTCGGACAAGATATCCAATTTTCCTAGACAAGACAACTAGATTTCTCGGACAAGACATCCAATTTTCCTGGACAAGACAACCAGATTTCTCGGACAAGATATCCAATTTTCTTGGAAAAGATAACCAGATTTCACTGGACAATTAACCAGACTTTTCAGACAGGACATCCAAGTTTTGCAAATCGAACTCGTTTCCTTAAGACGAGTCGAGCCTTGATTAGTCAAGGAACTCAATTTAAGGACAAATCTTTTGTTTCAGTCAAAGCTGCACCAAGATAAGGTAAGACCTCGGGACTTCCGTCGAGGTATTATCTTCTCTTGCAAATCGAACTTGTTTCCTTAGGACGGTTCGAGCCTTGATTAGTCAAGGAACTCAATTTAAGGACAAATTTCTTTTACAATTTAAAAAAAATGAAAATGAAAAATATGGAAATTCCCTATCCTTCACATGTGATTTCACTAATCGAAAAAAAGTATTGTCTAGTTTTTCTTTGCCTAATTCCTGATTCTTAGCAATAGTCAAAGAGGGGCAGCTGTAGACAACTAATTTTGTTTGAGTCCCTTAAACCGGGTAGATTCTCCTTTTCAACTTTCCAAAACGCAAAGAGACTTCCTCCATTGCATAGATAGGTCTCCAAGACTTTGTTTCGGAGGTCAGCACAAAAAGTTGACTCGAAAAAAGTCAACCCAAAAAAAGTCAACCCCAAAAAGTCAACCACTAAAAAAGTCAATTCTCAGTCAAAATCAAGATTTGAAATTGAATTGAACAATGGCGAAAGAATTTTGATAATCTGAGGTCTACAACGAAAGATATAGAGTTCGGAAGATGGGTTGTGGAAATTCAATGCAAAGGAAGACCTAATCCGACAAACTTAGGGAAAACTAAATCGGAGGGGAATTTGATCGTAAAAATTGGGTGTTTTCGAACCAGCTCAAATTCAATATAGGAACAAGGAAGTGGAAAAATAAAATCTGGAAATTGGACCCATTTTGAGTAAAACTAAGGTTTCGGAGGTTGAAGGGTACTAACTCGAAATTCTAGAAGATAATTCTGGGAAAAATAGCAAACGAGCTCAAAAAATTATGAAAACTTCCAGATCTGAGTTTTATAATTTTTGAAAGATATTGGTGAATAAAAATCTGGAATCGGAGTTCATTTGAAAAAGGGCAAAATTCGGGTGCACTAACCCGAAATTCCAAAAGATAATTCTGGAAAAAATAGCAAATGAGCTTGAAAAATTATGAAAACTTTCAGATCTGAGTTTTATAATTTTTGGAAGAGATTGGTGAAGAAAAATCTAGAATCGGAGATCATTTGAAAAAGGCTAAATTTGGGAGGCACTAAACCAAAATTTTAGAGAAAAATCCGAAAAAATAGCAAATGAGCTCGAAAAAATGTGAAAACCTTCAGAACCAAGTTTCTTTTGGATGGGATGATTTGGTAAAGAAAAATCCAAAATTGGGGTCCATTTGCAATTAAAATAAGTTCGGGGGGCTAAAAGGTAATTTTACCGAAGAAAACGAAAAAAGGGCCAATTTTGCAATATTAAAAGATGAGAAAATGAAGGAAATTCTAGAATATCCCAGTCCCTTGGCCGGCCATGCATAGGAGAGGGATGGAGATTTAATTCATTTCATCCAATGGTCACTATCAAGCTACAAGATATCATTTTTACTATCTTGAATGTGGGCCTTCCTCATCCAATGGCCTAGGTGCTTTGTAGAAATATGAGTACATTCTTCAATGGCCAAGATCAAATTGCAAGATGGCATTTTTATTGTCATGAAAATATCTTCATCCAATGGCCTAGATTGTAGGAGAAAAGATGAGCACAATTCATCCAAGGGAGGAGAGGCCCTTCGGCCAAGGGATTGCAAGTGTGTCCTTGATTCATCCAATGCCTAGATGCCTTGTAGAAATATGAGTACATCCTTCAAGGGCCAAGATCAAATTGCAATATAGCATTTTTATTGTCATGAAAATTCCTCATCCAATGGCCTAGATTGAAGGAGAAAAGATGAGCACATCTCATCCAAGGGCAAAGAGGCCATTCGGCCAAGAAGAAAGAGAGAAGGGGAGGATATTTTTTACTAAATTGGCTGGTCATTTTGAAAGGGGAGGTCAGTAGCTAATTTGGTAAGAAAAATAGAAATTTGAAAGAAAAGGAAGAGAGTTTACTAAGAAAGCTTGGAAGGTAGCCATTCCTCCCTTGCTCTATCATCATTTCTTCTTCATTCTCATGTGTTTTTCTTTGTTTTCCATGTAATTTCTACCTCTTTTCTTGTGAAAATAAAAGTTTTGAAATGTTTTTTTTAAGCTTTCATCTTTTCTTTTTCATCAAAAAAAGAAGAAAATAATGTTTCACAATTTTTTTTTTACCATGGCCGAATGCCTTGCTTATGCTTGCCTTGATTTTTTGTTTTGCATGTTTGATGTGAGAAATATGATTGTGGAAGGTATATTTCTTTTTTATATTCTGTTTTTCTAAAATAAATGAAGTAAAAAGGTTGAAAGGCTTCATGATCTTGATGAAAATCAAGTGACCATGGTTAGGGGACGGCTATCCCACTACAAACAAATTGCCATATAGTGACTGTCAAAAAAGCGTTGGCAAAACCCAAAAAGTTGTCGCTAAAAGTCCTCTATACCATGGTCAAAATGGCTATTCTGACAAAAATTTAAGTGACGGAAAAAGAGACCGTCGGAATAGGGTGTACAACCTATATCGATGGATTTGGGCGTCACTAATGGTAATACCGTTGGTATAGGCTATGTTGGATTAGTCACTTTTGTTTTTACATATACCAACGGCTCTGTCGTCCGCCGGTATAGATACCATAGATATACATATACCGACGGTCAATTTGTCTGTTGGTATACATATGTCGATGGATTTTTTCCGCGTCCGTCAGTATAGATGTAACTGTAAAATATATGATTAACCTATAGCGACAGTTTTGTCGTAATTTTATCGACGGTTTACTCCGTCAGTATACTATTATATTGACTGTTAGTATAGAGGTCAAAGCGTCAGTAAAAATAAAATTTTATCATATTTTCAATTATTAATATTGATTTATTTATAATTTAATCCAACATATTTCATAAAAAAAAAGCATCATAAGAAAGTACAAAATATTTAATAATATTAAAAATAAAATTACAAAGAAATTCTCTTAATTATATAACTTTTGCAAATTAAATAGAACTCGCAAACTAAAGTCATAATATAGTCTTAAAACTGAAAATTAGTTGTCCAAACACAAAGTAAATAAGTAATCCAAATACATAAAGTGAAATAAGCAGTCCAAATCTCATGAATATTCCTATGGAGATCTGCATAAAATTGACAAATATTATACAATTAAAAGAAATTAAGTAGTAAAGTCAATATAGAAGAATAAAATAATGAAATATAGTTTATTATAATCCAAATCTCATGAGTATAGCATTATAATCCAAAACATTCATTTCATGGAGGAAGGCAAACCTATAGCATGATAATTTTGATGACAAAGGGACAACAAAGTTATCACTAAATCAATTGATAACTATTCTTTTTCACTTCATTTTAAACAAACGGACAGCAAGATAAATGTGAGAAAAGATCAAGAAACCTAAACAAAAAGCGGCAATGAGAACTAAGTTATAGCTTTCACTTCATTTTAAACAAAATCTATAGAGTGTAAAGGTGATCATTATTCATCTCATTTAGCCAATAAGTTCCATAAGCTATACAGCTTAATCTAAGAATTTCTAAAGCATGGCAACAACCAACTCCTCACTCACAATACATCACTTCAAATAGTGCACCTACAAATATAAAAACTAACTATCAAGGAAATGGTTATTAACCCAGGACCTAACTTTGTCAAAGGTTGAAAAAAAGATGATCATGGCTATGATCCAAATATCTCAACATTCAAAAATATACAAACTTTAAAGAAAGTATTAGAGAGAGAAAGCTGGGAACATAGTGAAAAGAAATTCATCCCAAATTCTCAATATATAAAGAAACAAAATAATCAAAAATCATTGGACAAAAATAATAGATCAAGCAAAGATAGTTTTAAATCATGGTAGCTAACCAATGTGCAGCGATTTCTACCTTTGCTTTATAAAAGAAAATTGAAATATAGTTTATAAATATCTACCTTCGCTTTATCAGTCAACCAATATGCAGCAATTAAAATAAATTGCTCTCTGTCAACCTGGGGATCATAAACCTTTGCAACCATTTCCTCTGATCTTTTTTCATGTCAATATTGTAGTTGCAAGCATGAAGAGGTTTGTGAGATATATGTTTGAAACAAGACATTTACAATTTTACATATAAGGTTAATCTGGGCTATGGCCATTTTCAAGTTACTTTTCTTTATATTCTTGCTAAGTAAATAATGAAAGTATGAAACTGAGAATGCAACATGAAACTTTGAGAAAAAACAACAAGTGAATTACTAGTACTTAAAGTATCAAGAAAGTGCTAATAGAAAAGCAATAATTTTGAGACAAAGCTAGGCTTTTCTACTTCACATTACAATCATGAAAATTTGAATCAGCCAACTAGCCAAGTCCAAATAACAAACAAAAGTTTTTAGGCAGAGTTAGGCTTTTGGATTTCACATTATAAGCATGAAATTTTCCAAGTCCTAAAAGTAAAAATAAAAAGCTAACAATATGTTGTCTCTATACCACTTACAGAAAAAATGGAAGCTCCTTGTATGCCTTATGTACATACCTAATTTTGTTTGGACCACTAAAACAGGTCTAAGAAGGCGAGCATAAAAAGTCAAACTTGAAAAAAGTCAACCCTAAAAAGTCAACTACTGAAAAAGTCAACCCACTTTCAAAATCAAGATTTGAAGTTCAATTGAAAAATGGCAAAATAATTTTGATAATCCGAGGTCTACATTAAAAGATATGGAGTTCGGAAGTTGGGTTATGGAGATTCAGTAGAAAAGAAACCCTAATCCGAGAAATTTGGCGAAAAGTGCTTAAACGATCGAAGTGGTCAAGATTGAAGGTTCCAAATGAAAGATAAGCACTGACTACAGGTAATGGAGAAGCCACTTGAAAGAAAAACATAAAGAAAAGTCAATCCAGGAAGAAAACCGAGAATTAGGGTTTTTGGTGGATTTCGGTGAAATTGGGAAGAACTACACAAATGGCCTGACTCAGTAGGATTAAATCCCCTAATGGGTGAGGGGTGATTAAAAAAGGATAGCCCAAGGCTCAGTTTGAAGAAAATCTAAAAATCGGACTTGTTCTGAGCAAAACCGGGTTTCGGGGGTAAAAGGGCAAAATTGGAAAATTTGGGAAAAATAGCAAATGTACTCCAAAAATTTTGAAAATTGAAAATATCATTCTTAAATCATTTCAAAGAGATTGGCGAAAGAAAATCTTGATTCGGAGTTCGTTTGCAAAACGGCCAAATCCCGAGTCTCTTATGCAGAAATTCAAGAAGATAAATCCCGAAAAAATAGTAAATCAACTCCAAAAATTTTGAAAATTTTCAAATATCATTTTTAAATTATTTGGAAGATATTGGAGAAATAAAATCTTGATTCAGAGTTCGTTTGCAAATGGACAAATTCCGGGGCCTCTATGGAGTAATTCAAGCAGATAAATCCCGAAAAAAATACAAAATGAGTTCCAAAAATTATGAAAACTTCCAGATCACACTTTTAAATTATTTGGAAGAGATTGGTGAATAAAAATATGGATTTGGAGCTCGTTTAAAAAGAGGTAAAGTTTGGGCGCATAAAAGGGCAAATTTGGAAGAAAAAATCCAAAATAAATAGCAAATGGACTCGAAATTTTTTTGAAAACTTTCAGAATTCAATTTTTTATTATTTTGAATGTATTGAAAAAATAAAATTTGAATTTGGAGTCCGTTTGCCATTTCTTTATGTTCGGGGGGCAAAAAGGTCATTTTACCCAAGAAATCGAAAAGGGCTCTTCTTACCTTTTAGAAAAATAAAACATGGGCTGGAAAAAGGGGGGTTGGCCGGCCAAGGCCCAAAGATAGGTAGGAAGTTTTTGATTTTTTAACCAAAGGCCAACAATGAAGAGTTAGTTATTTTTTGATCAAGCCTTTGCAAATAAGTCACATGGACCAATGCATGAAGAGGGAGAGTGTCAACATAATGGCTTAAGATTCTTGAACAGCTGTAATTGTGGATAGATGATGGCCTAATCTAAGGGTGATAATTTCATGTTTTAAACATCTTGGATCAAAAGCCTTTGGATGAAAATTGGTTTATGGAAAAATGACAACATCCTAGCCTAGGGGGTATTCGGCCACTCAACAAGGGGTCTCTCTTTTAATTTTTTTTTCATCCACTCACTCTCTATTATCTCTTGGTTTTGGCTGATTTTCTCTCCATTGTTGAAAAGCAAAAAAGAAAAGTTTAGAAAAGAAAAGAAAGCTAGAAGAGAAAAAGCTTGAAAGATAGCTTCTAGAGGTTGCTTTAAGCACCATACTCTTACACTTTCTTTGATTTTCCATTCTTGATTTTCTATTTTGATCATTATTTTGGTGAGTTTCTTTTGATTTTTCTTTTAAAATAAGTGTTTTTAATGTTCTTCTTTAAGTTCCTTCTTGATTCTTTCTTGTAAAAAGCTCTTGAAATTTTTTTTCCCTTTGTTTTTGGTTGGCCGAATGGTCTATGTTTTTTAGAGTTGCTGTTTCCTTTGTTATTTCATGTTATTTTTTATATTTAATAAGTTTTGATGCTTTAAATCTTCTTCTAATATTTAATAAGTTTATATTTAATAAGTTTTGTTTATTTCCATTTTTTGAGTCTATTATCATGTTTATTTTACTATTCTTGCATTTTTGATTTTATGTTTTCAAAATGTTTAAGTTTGTTTATGTTTTATATTTTGTAATCCATGTGTTTGTGAAAATGCTTGTTGGTTTTCATGCCTTTACTTTATATTTGCATGATTTGAGTGTTATTCTTTAGTTAAGCATGTTAGTATATCATGTGTTTTTAAAAATGCCATGCTCATGTTAAGCATCTACTACATTCGGCCATCTCATTTTGTTTGCTTTGTGTGTGCATTTTTGTTATGTTAGTTGATAGGTTTGTATTTTCATGATGTTTGGTTGAGTATTTTGTTTAAGCATGCCATGTGTTTGTGTTATTGCCATGCATATTTTAGGTTTAGGATTGGTTTGTTTGCCATGCATTTTAGACCTAGGTTGCATTAAATGCCATGCAAGTTCATTTAGGTCTAGGTCATTTTATTGATGCCATGCATTTTTCATGTCATTTAGGTTTTAAATCATGCATTTCATGCATCATATTTGCTGTATTTTTCATGCATTTCATGTCCTTGCCACTTGACTTATGACTTAGGCCAATCAATTGTTCGAAGTCATGCTCTCTTGAGCATACTTGTGGAAAATTAAAGAGTTGTCAAATTGATTATTCTACCTTTGTGATTTTTTTTACTTAGCCAATTTTGCCTAACTTTTCAAAAGTGTTAGCTACTATTTGTGAGTCATTTAGAGAGTCTTTAATATTTTTACTTTGATTTTTAAATGATTTGATCAAAGGCATAAAAATGTGTTTTGGCAAAACAGTTTTTTTCACCCAGTACTCGTACTTTCCCAATTTTTCTGGATAGTCATCTTTAATGAGAAAATTAAGCCAATTTTTTCCTGTGTAGTTTTACATGTTCTGAATCTCCAATATTTTTTTTTAGATTTTTTTGAATTTTTTAAAAATAGGTTAAAAAATCATGGTTTAAAACTGGACAGTAGAGTTAGAATTGAATTTGAAGGAAAATCATTTTTCTCTTTTGGTTAAGTTACTTAGAGGGGGCTGATTAGGAAGTTTAGCTACTGACTTAGGGTAGTTTCTAAGCCTTTTTAAGCTCTAAAAATGATTTTTTAAGTCTCGAGTTAAGGGTGGTCAAGTCCAGGATTTTTAGCTTAGGAAATTAGAGCCATTTAAAAAGGGTTTAGCTAAGTTTTTATTTTAATCTGAGCTTTTCAAAATTGTTTTCAAACAATCACAAAGTATTTTGATTTTAGAATATTTAATTTGATGTATTTTCCTAAGATAGCTGCATATCTTTTTAGATATACGATTTTCCTTAATTAAAGGAAAAAAATACATTCTCATGCATTGCATTTTTCATATTCATGCATATTATATAATATGTAATTTTTGCTATGTTTAGTTTTCATGATGGTGTTATTATTTTTTATTTAAAATTTTGATATTATATTATTTGTTATATGGTTTTGAATAATTCATGATATCCTATGCTTTTTATTTAGCTATTTTTGTCATATTATTTAGCATATGCTATGTTCATGCATTATTATTTTTGTTTTCATGCGTATTATATGATAGAATTATTTTATATTTCATGTCATTTAGATTATATGCCATATCATTTATATTTGCCATGTCATTTAAATTATTTCATTTCATTTCATATAGAATATGTTATGTTACGTGAGTCATTTCATTTCATGTAGAATATATTATGTTTCTTAAGTCATTTCATTTCATTTAGAATATATTATGTCACTTAGGATATTTTATTTCATTTAGAATGTATCATATGACTTAGGATATTACATTTCATGTAGAATATATCATGTTACCTAGGTCATTTCATTCCATTTAGAATATATCATATAACTTAGGATATTTCATTTCATTTAGAATATGCTAAGACATTTAAATTATGTCATACCATTTAGGTTGCATTATATTATTTAGACTTTGCTATGTCATTTTATTTATGTCATACATATTCATATTCATATTTTTTTTAAATATTTTGAAAAAGGTAATGATTTTCAATAAAATAAAGATATTCGCGAGTTAAAATAATTCATGAGTCCTCTGTCGGGTTTGCTGTGAAGGATATCATCAATTATCATTAATAACGGAATATCTTCTTTAAAATAAGAATGATTCGAAAAGTTTTCCAAACTAATAAAATTTTCTATATTTTGCCACGTTTGTTGGGGAATATAGGAAAATTTTGAATTTATAAATTTCAGATCATTTTCAATTAAAAATGGAATTATTTTCTTGAAATTGGGAATTAACTTGAAATACTAAATTTAAAACCAATTTTTTACCGAGACTTGAGATAACACATGATTAATAAGGTGCCGTTTTATACTGGAGTTGTGGGGGTGCTAATCCTTCCCTACAAGTAACCGAGTCCCGAACCTTTTTTTTTTATTTCTCTGGTTTAAAACGCAGACTTGAAATTGGTTTTAAGTTTTAATTAATTTTAAAATATTTTATAAAATCGGTTTTAATAGGTGGCCGATCACACCTAGCTAAAAAAGATTGGTGGCGACTCTATGTCTTTTTCAAGGTCATTTTCAAAACCTTCATTTTTTAAGAGGAATTAAGTCGACTTTTCTTTGATTTTTGTTAATGTCACGCTTAACGAATAATAAAGTCTTGTGATGAGACTTGTTATTTTTTTTAGGTTGCGACAGCTTGGCGACTCCGCTGGGGAAATATTTGAGAGTCAGGCCTAAAATTAGTCACATGTTATCAAAGTCTCTATTTTGTTGGTTTAATTGGTATTTAATTTTAATTCCAACATTTAAAAAAAAGGATAATTTCAAAAATAATAAAATGTTTTTAAACATGTCCATATTCATGTGCATACATATTATAATTGTTCTCTGGTTATTTTGGTGCATATATTCATTTATTGATTAATTGATGACTTATGTTGTTTAATCTTGTTGGGGCATTTAGAATAAGGGATGTAGAATAGGTGGTGAAAGGTTTGTTATTTCTCCTCACACACTACACGTGCATTTGCATATCATGAATCCTATACCCGGGTTTCGTCCTTTTAGGTGGGAGCAAAGTAACTAAGCCTTCGTGATTAACAATCCGCACGGGCTAGTGAAACACTTCCGGAGTACTAAATTACTTAAGCCTTCGTGATTAACAATCCGTATGGGCTAGGGAAATAGACTCTAACGAATTGAACCCGCTTTTATCGGGGTGCCTTACTAGCCTTCACCGGAGACAGTGAGGAATAGTTCGGGGCTTTTAGAACTAATTCAACTTCATATAGTAAACCTAGGCGAAGCCATACCGGATTTCCAATTAGATATCCCGAAGTTAAGAACACATGGAGGAATATTTCCAATCCTTTTACCTTCTATTCTACTTTCCGAATAAGTTTATTTTTGAAAATCAAACAATGATGAACGTACATCACAATGCCCGTAATAAATGTTGGTATGTCATCCAAGGGGTGTTATAATGTTGAAATTTTGTTGGCATCCTCAGGGATAATTATTATTTTGAATTATATGTTTTTTGTATTATTCGTATTTATTCCCGTTACTAATTCATTTTCTTTTTGTTGTTGTTTTTTGTTTTTTTTTTGCATTCTTGTCATCATTTTTTTTTGCGCATGGAAAGTTATTGGTTTTGGGATAATATTCAACTAAAAGGGCTTTCATGGAGGGCCAGAGTGTCTCAGTGGTCGAGAAGCATTTAGAGGATAGGAAACAGTCCTAGAAAGGTCAGCAAGATAATGGGGATTATTTGAAGATGGAATATGTGTCAGCATTGCCAACCGAGGTTGATCTTACTATCAAGCAAAATGATCTCCAGGAATTGATGGATATATGGAATCAATGGAACATATTAGAAAAAGAAGCCTTCACTCAGACTTATGGGGACATAACACTGCTAGTTCAGGTTAAGGTCAGTGGTGAGGTGATCCGGGCTGTGGTGCAATTCTGGAATCCCGCTTATCGATGTTTTACCTTCAATCGAGAGGATATGACTCCAAGCATAGAGGAATATTCGACCTTGCTGCATATTAAGAACGTTACTCCCGACTGTATTTATTTGAAGGATACAAAGACATCGGGTTTCAAGAAAAAGGTGTCTAAAATTCTGGGAGTGGAAAGAAATTGGGTCGAAAGCCATGTTGTCCGAAAAGGGGTAAGCTACTGTATATCATGGGATATTTTACAGACCTTAATCCATAGTCATTCAAGTAAGGAGATAGTTAGGAATATTTTTGCTTTTGCTATCTATGGTTTAGTTATCTTCCAAAAGACATTAGGGTATGTGGATTTGGTGATATTTGATGTTTTTGAGAGGCTTGAATAGAGGATAAACCCAGCCTTGGCAATTATAGCAAAAACAATCTGATCGCTGAATTTCTGTAGAAGAGAAGAAAAAGGGCGTTCTATAGGTTGTATACAGCTCCTTTACATATGGGTTCAGAGCCATTTTTGTAAACAGGAGAATTTCCCTCTTCGCTCATATTGCAAGTCTTTTGCACCAATTGGACTGAGGAACAATGGATCAACATATTCCAAAATGTCAGGGCTAAGATGATAATTTGGAGAGCTCCATGGATAGCTCCTATGCCGACATTGTACAAGTGCGGAGATAAAGCTTCTATTCCATTATTGGGAGTATGAGAAGGAGTGAGCTATGCACCACTGCTGGTACCGAGACAATCGGAATCCCGTCAGTTTACTCCTATGACCTATGACCTTAGTAATTTGGAATTTGCTTATGGAGAATATGGATACTCGGGAAAGGTACATGAGATTGTAGTAGCATGGAAGGAAACTCATCGGGTGGAGGTAACTAGATATGCCGACATCGTCACACCTGATTACCTGATATGGAGGGAATTGAGGGTTAATGATAGATTGTTGACATCAGATGGGGAAGAAGTTCAGCATTTGAATTCGTCGCCAAAGAAAGCGCCATCAAAGTTAGAAATTGCAAAGATAAAATTCGAAAAAGAAAAGGCCTAAATGAGCAAGGAAATTGCCTGATTGCAAGAAGAGCTTGAGGATATGAAAAATAGGGAATCAGCCTGAGAAAGAGAAAAGAAAAAGATCAAGAGAGAAAAGGACACTGCTAAAAGCGATCTTCAAGAATTACATTTGGAGAACAAGAGGCACCATTTCGAGCTGAGATTCGAGGGGACTCTCAAGACTTTCGGGGAATAGGAGCAAGAAGTCAAAAATCTCAAGAAGGAGAAGAACTATTGGATAGAGAGAGCAAAGCATGACGAAGCCCGAGCCAATCAATTGGAGAAACAAGCTAAGGAAAGCTTACATGGTGATGCTTCTGCTGACATGTCAAAGGGTCGTGAACAAGTAGGGGTCAGATTGAAGAGCAAGGAAATCAAAAGAGGACAGCAAAAAAGGTCCAAGGTCCGAGGGAGGTACTATAGGGCCAGTATTTTGTAATAGCATTTTTAAATTAGGATAGACAGATTATCAGATTGTCTTAAGCAGTGATCTTTTCTTTGATATATTTAGTTCCAGGAAATCAATGAAAGACCGTTTGGTTGGAATTATCCCGGGGCCAATACTTCTAAATGCATTAATTATTCATTTGTTCTTTCCTTTATATATTTTGTTTGTTCATTCATTTATATTTATAATTATTCATTCATTTATTATTTTTAAATCGTTCATACACTTAGTCATTTATTTATTTGTCCATTCATTTATTCTTTAGTCATTCATACACTTAGTCATTTATTTATTTGTGCATTCATTAACATTTAGCCATTTATTCATTCATTCATTTTTATAAAATAAAATAAAAAATGTGTCAATAGTTTCTAATCCATGGTTTTTAAAACTAAAGGTACAATTGGTCGCACTCAGAAAGAATCAGATTTTTGACACCCCTACAATACTCGATCTCAAGCAAGAGCTATGGAGAACGATCAGATTGCTAGAATTGAAAGGATGGAAAGAATTCAAAAAGAACTGCAGGAACAATTAGCTAAGTTTCAAGAGGAGTCACGGGAACAAATGACCAAACTCATGGAGATGATGAGTACCATGATGAGGTAGAAATGGCCAGGAGAATATTCAGTTATAGGAATGGGGGCAGTAAACTGGAAGACCGACCAGAGGTGGTACAGAAGAATGGCCAGACATCCCAGCCTGTGGAAAATGAACTTTCGACTGGGCAGCATCCTATATTTACATCCAACCAGCGGCCGGAGCACAGAATTTTGGTCCTAAAAAGGGTAATATTGGAGTTGATCCAATTGATATGGACGTTCCAGACTTTGAGGAATTAGCTGAAAAGGAAAGGGCGAAGATGACTGAGCTAAAGAGGGTTGAAACGGCAGAATCCCAGAAAAAATATCAGTTGTTGGAGGAAAGACTGAGGGCAATTGAAGGAGCAGAGCTATTTGGCAATCTAGATGCCAAAGAAATGAGTTTAGTGCACGGTCTGGTGATTCCTCCAAAGTTCAAAGTACCAGACTTTGAAAAATATAACGGAACTACCAACCCATCAGCGCATCTGACCATATATTGCCAGAAGATGACTAGACATGATGAAGATGAAAAATTGCTCATCCACTGTTTCCAAGATAGCTTGATAGGGTTCGCAACTCGGTAGTATAACTAGCTTACCCGTTCTAAGATTCATTCCTGGATGGATCTAGACAAAGCTTTCGAACAATACAAGCATGTGACAGACATGGTGCCTGACCGTCTAACTCTCCAAAACATGGAAAAGAAAGCTACTGAAAGCTTTAAAGAATATTCTCAGAGATGGAGAGACCTGGCTACACAAGTGCAACCCCCTTTAACCAACAAGAAAACTACAGTGCTTTTCATCAATACCCTGAAAGCACCTTATTATGATAAATTGGTGGGAAGCGCCACCAAGGACTTTGAAGATATGGTGATATCTGGGAAGATGATAGAGTCTGCTATTAAGAACGGGAAAATGGAAGGGGGTGAGTCTGCTACCCCGAAGAGAGTATTTCCTGCAAAGAAGAAAGATGAGACACATGCAGTCAGTTTCAATCAATACCCCTATACACCTCCTACACCATACACATCTCCCAGGCCTTATACTCCTACTACATCTTATGCACCTCCGACACCTTACACACCTTACCCGGGGTATAATCATTACTACCCCAATGTGAACCACCTTACCCAAAATCCATTCCCCTATACCAATATACCACAACAGCCGTTCCCAACTGGTATATCCCCACAGATAACCCTTCCTCGAAACACTATCCCAAACACTCAAGGTCCCGTGCGCAATGACTATCATTCACCAAGGAATAATCAAAAACCCCAATTTGATCATATTCCTACCACCTATGGTGAGCTATATCCTAAACTACTACAAGGCCAACTTGTCGCGCCCATATATCTTAAACCTTTGACCCCACCATACCCAAGATGATACAATGCAAAAACCAATTGCGCATATCATGCAGGAATTCAAGGGCATTCAACGGAGGATTGCATTGCCTTCAAAAAGAAAGTCCAAAGCTTAACCAATACCGAAGTTGTGAAGTTTGGGTCAAAGAATGGGCCGAATATAGCGGGAAACCCATTGCCCGGTCATGCTGAGAATCGGGTAAACATAGTATTGACAGAGGAAGTCAAGACTTCGATGTTAACAGTATGGGTCGAAATGGTTAAGACAGGAATGGTGGAGGACGCAGACAGTTTAAAAATGGTTGCAAAGAGGGTGCAGAATTGGTGCCTGTTCCATAAATGTTCAAGTATTATCATATAGGACTGTGGGGACTTTCTGGCTAAAGTCCAAAAGATGATGGATAATAAAGAGGCCCAGTTTTACGAGGAGACAGAGGAGGAAGTAGAGGTTATTGAGAATGGGGCTGGCTATGGAATAGGAAGACCTTTGATCATCTATTATGATGAACCAGAGAAGACTACTCCGGTTGTTGGGAAAATTTTGCCCAAGGTAATCATAGATTTGTCTTCTTCCATTTCATACAAGGAAAGCAAAACTACACCATGGAAATATGACTGCAGCATGGTTATGCCCGGGTTATCAAGTCAGCAAGATATTACAGGTGTGGGGCACTTAACACGAAGTGGAAGGTGTTATGCCTCTGATGTTGTTGAACAGAAATCAACAAGAAAGGATGGAGGACTGGACAAGGGGAAGAAAGTAGTTGAACCAATCCATATTAAGATGGATTTGTCAAAAGAAGTAGAGAGGGGATCAGCCCTAGTAAACAGGATAAAAGAGCTGGTAAACGAGAAGGTGGCCTGCGAGTTTTTGAAGTTCATAAAACATAGTGAGTATAGTATGGTTGAGCAATTGCAGCGTCAGCCAGCAAGAATCTTCATCTTATCCTTGCTATTAAACTCAGAGCCACACAGAAATGCCCTATTAAGAGTGTTGAATCAGGCATACGTGGCTAACAACATATCAGTAGAAAAGTTAGACAGGCTTGTGGGAAACATTGTGGCAGATGATCATATATTTTTCAGTTATGATGAAATACCACCCAATGGTATTGGGTCTATAAAGGCTCTTCACATAACAACTACCTGCAAAGGGCATATACTACCAAGGGTGCTTCTGGATAATGGTTCTTCATTAAATGTAATGCCTTTGGCAACCCTGTCTAAGTTGCTAGTTGATATGTCTTATAAGTTACCAAGTTGTACAGTAGTCAGGGCTTTCGATGGTACCAGGAGAGAGGTAATGGAAACTATTGAGGTTCCTCTGGAGATAGGCCTATGCACTTATACGGTGAACTTCCAGGTTATGGATATTAATCCATCCTATAATTGCTTGTTGGGAAGGCCATGGATACATTCAGCAGGGGCTATACCCTCGTCTCTCCACCAAGCTGAAATTTGTGATGGAGGGTTGTTTGATCACTGTATCAGGAGAAGAAGACATAATAGCCTCCGCATCTACTAAATCTCCTTTTTTTGTCGCTGAAGGACGAAAAATTCCAAAACCAAGATTGTCCAAGAATACAAGGCTGGGAGTAAGAACCACAATGGGAAAAGGCTGCAGGGCTGGAAAAGGCCTTGGGAAATATTTTCAAGGGATGGCCCGAGCAATGGAAGCAGTGGGAAAGAAAGACCGATTTGGCTAAGGGTATCTTTTGAAGGCCCATGAGAGGAGGAAACAAGTTGAAAGGAACCGACAAAGGAGGATGGCCCGTCTCACGGGTATGGATATTGAATGGGAACCCATGACTTCACAACTTCCGCTCTGCTGGTTTTCTATTCAGAGAAAATAATTTAGAGGATGTACTCATAATGATCGAGCAAGCTTTTGAAAAATTCCATGTGAATAAAGGAGGCAGATTCAGGATATGGTGATTTGCATGACCGAAAAAGAAGAGATGGAAAGTGACAATGTGAACTGGATGGTGCGACCTTGTCCACCAGGATATAGACTAACCAATTGGAGTGCGACTGAGTTGCCCATAGTTCTTAAGTCTATTCCAACGTAATATTTTAAAAAAACAATCTTAATTATGTTTACCCAGAGATATTAAGAGTTTTTTTTTTTTTTTTTGTAATGGGCTTTTTGTTTAAACATTTTCATATAATAAATAACAAGCACAATGCATTTTATCCATATTGATGTGTCCATATTCTTTCATTTTTGCTATTTATTTTGTTTTCATTATATATATTTTCCTATATTGTTTTTTCTCCACCTATTTACAAGTGTACGGATGCGGAATATGAGGACATTCTTATCAGTAATTCTGAAATTAATTTTGAAAGACCCATTTGCACTGGTGATTTTGAGGCTAACAAAGATACTGAGGATTATGGTCTACCTCCGGATCTATTAAGGAAAATAGAACAAGAGGAGAAACAAGTACTTTCTCATAAGGAATTATTGGAAATGATAAATCTGGGAGATGGTGAAGAGATAAAGGAAGTCAAAATCGAAACTTCATTATCATCATCAATAAAGGGTGAATTGATAGCCTTGCTCCAGGAATATGTGGATGTATTTGCATGGTCTTACCAAGACATGCTAGGGTTGGATCCGGATATTGTGGTTCATAAGCTCCCTTTAAGGCCAGAATGCAAACCAATTCAGCAAAAGTTGAGAAGAATTGAGGCCGGACATGCTGTTAAAGATAAAAGAGGAGGTGAAGAAGCAATTTGATGTTGGATTCTTAGAGGTGGAAAAATATCCAGAATGGGTGGCAAATATAGTTCCAGTACCAAAGAATGATGGAAAAGTGCGAATGTGCATTGATTACCGAGATTTGAACAAGGCCAGCCTTAAAGATAATTTCCCTTTGCCCCATATTGATACTTTGGTGGATAATACAGCAAAGATTTCATTATTTTCTTTCATGGATGGATTCTCAGGATACAATCAGATTAAGATGGCACCGGAAGATATGGAGAAAACCACATTTGTTACAATGTGGGGAACCTTCTGCTACAAGATAATGCCATTTGGGTTGAAGAATGCTGGGGCAATATATCAGAGAGCCATGGTGACCTTGTTTCATGATATGATGCATAAGGGAATTGAGGTCTATGTTGATGATATGATCACAAAGTCACAAGGAGAAGAGGAGCATATTGCGAATCTTAAGAAGCTCTTCGAACGACTAAGGAAGTTTAGACTCAAGCTAAATCCGACAAAATGCACTTTTGGAGTCACCTCGGGAAAATTGTTGGGTTTTGTCGTCAGCAAAAGAGGAATTGAGATTGACCCGAATAAAGTGAAGGCCATTCAGAATGTGCCACCACCTCGTACTCAAAAGGAAGTAAGAGGCTTTCTGGGGAGATTGAATTACATTGCTCGGTTTATTTCTCTGTTAACCGACAAAGTGATCCAATATTTAAGTTACTTCAAAAACGTGATCCAGGAGAATGGGATGAAGGTTGTCAGATTGCATTTGAAAAGGTTAAACATTATCTATCCAGCCCCCCAGTATTAATGCCACCTGTTCCTGATAAACCAATGATACTGTATTTATCAGTATTTGAGAGATCCATGGGTTGTGTTTTGGGGCAGCTTGATGAGACTGGAAAGAAAGAACAGGCGGTTTACTACCTCAGCAAGAAGTTCACAGATTATGAGTTGAAATATTCGTCGGTAGAAAAGTTGTGTTGTGCCTTAGCTTGGACTGCTCGAAGACTCATACAATATATGTTGTACCACACAACGTGGTTGATTGCCAAGCTGGATCCAATTAAGTACATGTTGGAAGCACCTTCTTTGTCAGGGAGGATGGCAAGATGGCAGGTTTTATTTTCAGAATACGACATTGTATATGTAAGAAAAAAAGCTATCAAGGGCAGTGCAGTGGCTGAATTCTTAGCAAGTCGGGCTGTGGAAGATTATGAGCGGTTGAACTTTGACTTCCCAGATGAAGATTTGATGTATGTTTCACAAGCAGATGAGATTCCCCTGAAGAAGAAAGTATGGAAAATGTACTTTGATGGCGCATCTAATGCCATGGGACACAAAATCGGTGCAGTCCTCATATCCCAGAAGAAGATTATTATCCTGTCACTGCTAGATTGGATTTTGATTGTACAAACAATACTGCCAAAAATGAAGCGTGTACTATATGGGCCTTCGTGCTGCAGTGGACAGAAAAATCAAAGTTTAGAAGTTTTCGGAGACTCAGCCTTAGTGATAATACCAGCTACAAGGAGAATGGGAAACCCGAGATACAAAGCTAATCCAATACCGAGAACTCATATTGAGTTTATTGGAGAAATTTGAAGAAATGAATTTCAATTACTTTCCTCGAGAAGAAAATCGAATGACAGATGCTCTGGCTACTTTGTCATCAATGTTTAAAGTGAATGAAGGGGCTGAAGTTGTACCAATAAAGATGAGTATATATGAGTCTCCTGCCCACTATCTGAGTATTGAAGAAGAAGCAGATAGCCTCTCTTGGTATAACGACATCTTGCTGTACATCAAGAGTCAACAATATCCAGAACAGGCAATAGAAAATGACAAGAGGACTCTGAGAAGGCTAGCAATGGGTTTTGTTCTAGACAATGAGATTCTCTACAAGAAAGGAAAAGACCAAGTCTTGTTGAGATGTGTCGGATCTACCGAAGCTCAGAGAATTATAGAAGAGGTCCATGAAGGGATATGTGGCACTCATGCTAATGGTCACATGCTTGCTAAGCAGATTATAAGGGAAGGATATTATTGGTTGACAATGGAAGGAGATTGTATCAGTTATTCCCGAAAGTGCCATAAATGCCAGATATATGCAGATAAGATTCATGTGCCGCCATCGCCATTACATGTCATGACTGCACCATGGCCCTTTTCAATGTGAGGAATGGATATGATCGGGCCTATTACCCCGAAAGCTTCAAATGGACATCGTTTCATCTTGGTGGCCATAGATTATTTCACAAAGTGGGTAGAAGTTGTTTCCTATGAGAATGTAACAAAGTTGGTGGTATGTAGATTTGTTAAGAAAGAAATCATATGCCGTTATGGGTTGCCAGCAAGAATTATTTCGGATAATGCTCTTAATTTGAACAATAAGATGATGAGAGAACTGTGTACTCAGTTCAAGATCACACATCATAATTCGGCACCTTACTGTCCGAAGATAAAATGGGGCAGTAGAAGCAGCCAATAAGAACATCAAAAAGATTATTGAGAAGATGACCGATGTGTACAAGGATTGGCATGAGATCTTGCCTTTTGCTCTTCGTGCATATCGTACATCGATCCGTACATCTATAGGGGCAATGCTGTTTTCTTTAGTATACAGGATGGAAGCAGTGCTACCTATTGAAGTTGAGATCCCTTCACTTCGGGTTTTGATGGAAGTTGCCCTAGAAGAAGTAGAATGGGTTAGAGCTCGTTATGAACAGTTGAATCTCATCGAGGAGAAAAGATTGAAAGCAAATTTTCATGGGCAGTTGTATCAGAAAAGGATGATTCGAGCCTACAACAAGAAGGTTCATCCCAGACAATTCCGAGAAAGGGAGTTGGTACTGAGGAAAATTCTCCCTATAGTGAAGGACCCGAGAGGAAAATGGGCTCCGAATTCGGAAGGACCTTATGTGGTAAAAAGAGCTTTTTCTAGAGTAGCATTGATTTTAACTAGAATGGACGGGGAGGATTTCAGAAATCCCGTGAATGCTGATGAACTGAAGAAGTATTATGCTTGAAAAAAAAAAGTGATGCTGTGCACATGGAAATTTGAATGATTCCAAGTGTAATAATGGAAACTCTATATATCTATCTCCCGTGTGAATTGCTCTTCAAAGAGAATATTCATGTTTGATATGATGAATGGCCATCTTTCATATTCCTTTCACTAAGAAGAAATTATCCTTAGTCACCCCTTTGAGCCTTAAGAATTATTCCTTTCTTTAAACCTTGATCAAGGATCACCCTCTACACTGGAGGGCAAATGCAAGGAAAAATAATCAAAAAAATCATGGCAAAAAGAAAGCCATCAAAAAATGTGGCAAATGAAAACCAACAAAGCAAAAAAAAAAAAAAAAAAAAAAAAAAAGAAAAGAAAGTCCAAAATAGGGGCAAATGTTTCAAGAATAAGTTCTCCTCAAGAAATGATCCTTGATCCAATCACCCTTAAACACACTTTGGGCCTATTTTATCCTTTCTTTCTAAAATCGAACCTTGGCCTACATTACGTGCTTTAAAAGCCCATTTTGATCAAGCATGAATATTTAATTTGAAAGGTTATTCTCAGAATTTATCCCATCTTTTGAATTGACATTTTTACCTTGGAAACATTTAGAATTCTCAGATGCATGGTAGAATACAAAAAAAATGAAAATGAAAATAAGTAAAAGGAGAGGTTTAAGCCGAAAACCCGCAAAGGGTGACTTAATACCGAATAGAGGACACTTGAGTTGAAAACCCGCAAAGGGTGGCTCAAGTACTGATTAAAAGTTCGAATCAATGCTCCGTGTAAAGGGGGAGAAAGTATCTGAAAATCAAAAAAAAAAAATTAGAACAACTCAGTCTGATGTAACTATGGAAGCCGAGAGGTTACCCAAGTAAATTGCTTCTTCAAGAGAAATTTCAGATGATTTGAAATGGAGGGGTCCAAGATATTCCGCATCCAGGGCATCTACAACCTATAACTTTACATTTGTTTCTTATATCCTTGATATTTATTATTTTAAAACATTTCTGGCAATAAATTCTTGTCATTTTTTTTTTATTTTTATGACATTTTTGTTTGATTCATATTTTCTTTCATATGTTTTCGAGATGTATCATGATTGTTATTAAATTGAATGATGATTAGTAATAATTTTTTTTTAAAAAAAAAAGGGATTTCAGAGTATTACTAAGGAATAGATTTAAATCTTGGGAAAGGTTTGGAAAGTTCACCAAGAAAAGAAAACAGTGAACGTGTTGGAGACTCCATCACGAAGTCAAAAAATTTGTGAATTTCAGCAAAAGTCAGAAACTGAGACTGTTTGACAAGTTATCTTGAGTGAAGGATTCCTTAAGTGGGGCATCAATGAACAATTGAAGACTCCGTCATGAAGTCGGATAATCTGTGAATCTCAAAGAAACCATGGATTATTAATTATGACACAATCATTTGATTGCATTCATTCTTAGGAAACATACAAGCATTTGCAAAGCATGTCATTCTCATCATTGCATTTAGCAAACATTGCAGAAATCAGGAAAACTTGGATTTCCCCAAAGTGAACTCATTTTGTTTTTTTTTTCAAACTAGTCGAGCCCCGATATCACCGTCGAGATACGTTTCCTTTCCAAATCGAACTCATTTTGCTTCTCAAATAAGTCGAGCCCCGAGACCGCCGTCGAGGTATGTTCCTTTCATTTTCAAGTTAAATTTATTTTTTTCCAAATGAACCAAACCCAGAATCATTTTGAGTATTTCCTTTTGTTTTAAACCGAATTCATTTTGTTTTATCAAATGAGTCGAGCCTTGAGACCACTGTCGAGGTATTTTCTTTTGTTTTAAATCGAATTCATTATGTTTTATCGAATGAGTCGAGCCTTAAGACCACCGTCGAGGCATTTCTTTTTGTTTTAAATCGAATTCATCCTGTTTTATCAAATGAGTCGAGCCTTGAGACCACCGTCGAGGTATTTCCTTTTGTTTATAAATTGAATTTATTCTGTTTTATCAAATGAGTCGAGCCTTGAGACCACCGTTGAGGTATTTTCTTTTGTTTTAAATTGAATTCATTTTGTTTTATCAAATGAGTCGAGCCTTGAAACCATCGTCAAGGTATATCCTTTTGTTTTAAATCGAATTCATTTTGTTTCATCAAATGAGTCGAGCCTTGAGACCACCGTCGAGGTATTTCATTTTGTTTTAAATCGAATTCATTCTGTTTATCAAATGAGTTGAGCCCTGAGCCGTCGTTAAGGTATTTTCAAATCATGGGTAAGGCCTCTGGGCACCATTCTTAAGACCTTCGGGCACCATTCCTAAGACCTCCAGGCATCATTTTTTTAAAGCCACATACAGCGCATTTTTTTTTTCAAATCACGGGTAAGCCCTCTGGGCACCATTCTTAAGACCTCCGGGCACCATTTTTAAGACCTCTGGGCACAATTCATAAGACCTCAGGGCACCATTCTTAAAGACCTCCGGGCATCATTTTTTAAAGCCGCATACAGCGTATTTTTTTTTTCAAAATCACGGGTAAGGCCTTCGGGCACCATTTTTAAGACCTCCAGGCATAAGTTTCCAGAGTTTTTACATTTGCTTGAACAAGTCTTTGGTGGTGATAACCAAAGCCTCTGGTGGAGATATCCAGAGTTTTACATTTGCTTGAGCAAGTCTTTGGTGGTGATAGCCGAAGCTTCTAGAGGAGATACCCAGAATTTTAAACGCAGCTTAGCACTAGACAGGTTAAGCCCTCAAGACCATCGTCGAGGTCTTTTCTTCTCTTGCAAATCGAACTCGTTTTCTTAAGACGGGTCGACCCTTGATTAGTCAGGGAATTCAATTTAAGGAAAATATCTTCTAATTACAGTTTTTTTTTTCAAAAAAAAAAATAATAATAAAAAAAATAAAAAGAAGAAAAATGAAAAAATGAAAATGAAATGAAATGAAATGAAAAAAACGAAAACCCCTTTCTCTTCCCTTCACATGTGATTTCACTAATCGGAAAAAATTCGTATTTGTTTATCTTTGCCTGATTCCTGATTCTCAACAATAGCCAAAGAGGGGCAGCTATACACACCTAATTTTGTCCAGACCACTAAAACATGTATGTTTTCTTCCTAAATTGATGTTTGAGAATGTAAAAAGACTTTTTTCATCGTGCAGGTGGTACTTTGGGACTTAGTCTAAGAAGGCGAGCATAAAAAGTCAAACTTGAAAAAAGTCAACCTCGAAAAGTCAATCCCAAAAAGTCAACCACTGAAAAAGTCAACCCATTTTCAAAATCAAGATTTGAAGTTCAATTGAAAAATGGCGAAAGAATTTTGATAATCCGAGGCCTACATCGAAAGATATGGAGTTCGGAAGTTAGGTTATGGAGATTCAGTAGAAATGAAACCCATCCGAGAAATTTGGGGAAAAGTGCTTAAACGATCGACTTGGTCAAAATTGAAGGTTCCAAATGAAAGATAAGCACTGGCTACGGGTAATGGAGAAGCCACTTGAAAGAAAAACTAAAAGAAAAGTCAATCCGAAAGAAAATCGAGAATTAAGGTTTTTGGTGGATTTCGGTGAAATTGGGAAGAATTACAGAAATGGCCTGACTCGGTAGGATTAAAGCCCCTAATGGATGAGGAGTGATTAAAAAAGGATGGCCCAAGGCTCAGTTTGAAGAAAATTTGAAAATCGAACTTGTTCTAAGAAAAACCGAGTTTCGGAGGTAAAAGGGCAAAATTGGAAAATTTGGGAAAAATAGCAAATGAACTCCAAAAATTCAGAAAATTTTCAAATCTCATTCTTAAATCATTTCGAAGAGATTGGCGAAAGAAAATCTTGATTCGGAGTTCGTTTGCAAAATGGCCAAATCCCATGTCTCCTATGTAGAAATTCAAGAAGATAAATCCCGGAAAAATAGCAAATGAACTCCAAAATTTTTGAAAATTTGTAAATCTCATTTTTAAATTATTTGGGAGAGATTGGTGAAAGAAAATCTTGATTCAGAGTTCGTTTGTAAAATGGCCAAATCTCGGGCCCCTATGTAGTAATTTAAGCAGATAAATCCTGAAAAAATACCAAATGAGTTCCACAAATTATGAAAACTTCCAGATCACACTTTTAAATTATTTGGAAGAGTTTGGTGAAGAAAAATCTGGATTTGGAGCTCGTTTAAAAAGTTGTAAAGTTTGGGGGCATAAAAAGGCAATTTTGGAAGAAAAAATCCAAATAAATCAAAAAATTTTGAAAACTTCCATAATTCAACTTTTTACTATTTGAAAGTATTGAAAAAATAAAATTTGAATTTGGAGTCCGTTTTCTATTTATTTATGTTCGGGGGGCAAAAATGTCATTTTACCCAAGAAACAGAAAAGGGCTCTTCTTGCCTTTTAAAAAAAATGAAACATGGGCTGAAAAAAGGGGGGTAGGCCGGCCAAGGCCCAAAGATAGGTAGGAAGTTTCTGAGTTTTTAATCAAAAGGCCAACAATGAAGAGTTAGTTATTTTTTGATCAAGCATTTGCAAATAAGCCACATGGACCAATGCATGAAGAGGGAGAGTGTCAACATAATGGCTTAAGATTCTTGAACAGCTGTAATTGTGGATAGCTGATGGCCTAATCTAAGGGTGATAATTTCATGTTTTAAACATCTTGGATCAATAGCCTTTGGATGAAAATTGGTTGATGGAAAAATGACAACATCCTAGCCTGGGGGGTTTTCGGCCACTCTACAAGGGGTCTCTCTTTCATTTTTTTTTCAGCCACTCACTCTATATTCTCTCTTGGTTTTGGCTGATTTTCTCTCCATTTTTGAAAAGAAAAAAAGAAAAGTTTAGAAAAGAAAAAAAAAAGTTAGAAGAGAAAAAGCTTGAAAGATAGCTTCTAAAGGTTGCTTTAAGCACCATACTCTTGCACTTTCTTTGATTTCCCATTCTTGATTTGCTGTTTTGATCATTATTTTGGTGAGTTTCTTTTGATTTTTCTTTTAAAATAAGTGTTTTTAATGTTCTTTTTTAAGTTTCTTCTTAATTCTTTCTTGTAAAAACCTCTTGAAAAAAAACATTTCCCTTTGTTTTTGGTTGACCGAATGGTCTATGTTTTTTAGAGTTTCTATTTTGCTTTGTTATTTTTGATATTTAATAAGTTTTGATGCTTTAAATCTTCTTCTAGTACATAGACTTGAAGCTTGTTTTAATTTGGTTGCTTGTTTATTTCCATTTTTTGAGTCTATTATCATGTTTATTTTACTATTCTTGCATTTTTGATAATCTGTTTTCAAAATGTTTAAGTTTGTTTATGTTTTATATTTTGTAATCCATGTGTTTGTGAAAATGCTTGTTGGTTTTCATGCCTTTACTTTTTATTTGCATGATTTGAGTGTTATTCTTTAGTTAAGCATGTTAGTATATCATGTGTTTTTAAAAATGCCATGCTCATGTTAAGCATCTACTACATTCGGCCATCTCATTTTGTTTGCTTTGTGTGTGCATTTTTGTTATGTTAGTTGATAGGTTTGTATCTTCATGATGCTTGGTTGAGTATTTTGTTTAAGCATGCCATGTGTTTGTGTTATTGCCATGCATATTTAGGTTTAGGATTGGTTTGTTTTCCATGCATTTTAGACCTAGGTTGCATTAAATGCCATGCAAGTTCAGTTAGGTCTAGGTCATTTTATTGATGCCATGCATTTTCATGTCATTTAGGTTTTAAATCATGCATTTCATGCATCATATTTGCTGTATTTTTCATGCATTTCATGTCCTTGCCACTTGACTTATGACTTAGGCCAATCAATGGTTCAAAGTCATGCTCTCTTGAGCATACTTATGGAAATTAAAGAGTTGTCAAATTGATTATTCTACCTTTGTATTTTTTTTACTTAGCCAATTTTTTGCCTAACTTTTCAAAAGCGTTAGCTACTGTTTGTGAGTCATTTAGAGAGTCTTTAATATTTTTACTTTGATTTTTAAATGATTTTATCAAAGGCAAAAAAATGTGTTTTGACAAAACAGTTTTTTTCACCCAGTACTCGTACTTTCCTGATTTTTATGGGTAGTCATCTTTAATCAAAAAACTAAGTCGATTTTGTCCCGTGTCGTTTTACATGTTTTGAATCTCCAGTACTTTTTTAGATTTTTTTGAATTTTTATAAATAGGGTAAAAAATCATGGTTTAAGACTGGACAGTGGAGTCAGAATTGAATTTGAAGGAAAATCATTTTTTTGTTTTGCTTAAGTTACTTAGGGGGCTGATTAGGAAGTTTAGCTACTGACTTAGGGTAGTTTCTAAGCCTTTTTAAACTCTAAAAATGATTTTTTAAGTCTCGGGTTAAGGGTGGTCAAGTCTGCGATTTTGAACTTAGGAAATTAGAGCCATTTAAAAAGGGTTTAGCTATGTTTTTATTTTAATCTAAGCTTTTCAAAATTGTTTTCAAACATTCACAAAGTATTTTGATTTTAGAATATTTAATTTGATGTATTTTCCTAAGGTAGCCGGATATCTTTTTAGATATACTAATTTCCTTAATTAAAGGAAAAAATACATTCTCATGCATTGCGTTTTCCATAGTCATGCATATTATATAATATGTAATTTTTGCTATGTTTAGTTTTCATGATGGTGTTATTATCTTTGATTTAAATTTTTGATATTATATTATTTGTTATATGGCTTTGAATATTTCATGATATCCTATGTTTTTTATTTAGCTATTTTTGTCATATTATTTAGCATATGCTATGTTCATGCATTATTATTTTTATTTTTATTTTTATGCATATTATATGATAGAATTATTTTATATTTCATGTTATTTAGATTATATGTCATATCATTTATATTTGTCATGTCATTTAAATTATTTCATTTCATATAGAATATATTATGTTACCTAGGTCATTTCATTTCATGTAGAATATATTATGTTACTTAGGTCATTTCATTTTATTTAGAATATATTATATCACTTATGATATTTATTTCATTTAGAATGTATCATATTACCTAAGATATTACATTTCATATAGAATATATCACGTTACCTAGGTCATTTCATTCCATTTAGAATATATCATATAACTTAGGATATTTCATTTCATTTAGAATATGCTAAGACATTTAAATTATGTCATACCATTTAGGTTGCATTATATTATTTAGACTTTGCTATGTCATTTTATTTATGTCATACATATTCATATTTTTTTAAAATGTTTTGAAAAAGGTAATGATTTTCAATAAAATAAAGATATTCCCGTGTTAAAATAATTCATGAGTTCTCTGCCGGGTTGCTGGGGAGGATATCATCAATTATCATTAATAACGGAATATCTTCTTTAAAATAAGAATAATTCGGAAAGTTTTCCAAACTAATAAAAATTTCTATATTTTGCCACGTTTGTTGGGGAATATAGGAAAATTTTGAATTTATAAATTCTGGATCATTTTCAATTAAAAATGGAATTATTTTTCTTTAAATTGGGAATTAACTTGAAATACTAAATTTAAAACCAATTTTTTACTAAGACTTGAGATAACACATGATTAATAAGGTACCGTTTTAGGCGTTATGGGGGTGCTAATCCTTCTCTACACGTAACCGAGTCCCGAACCCGCTTTTTTTTTTATATTTCTCTGGTTTAAAATGCAGACTTGAAATTGATTTTAAAAATGTTTTAATTAATTTTAAAATATTTTATAAAACCGATTTTAATAGGTGGCCGATCACACCTAGCTAAAAAAGATTGGTGGCGACTCCGTGTCTTTTTCAAGGTCATTTTCAAAACCTTCATTTTTCAAGAGGAATTAAGTCGACTTTTCCTCTGTTTTTGTTAATGTCACGCTTAACGAATAATAAAGTCTTGCGATGAGACTTGTTATTTTTTTTAGGTTGCGACACCTTAATTTCAGGCACTCCATTATTTAAACGGCAAATGCCAACAACACTGATTTTTTTCCCAAGGGAAGAATTTTCTCTTCATCAAGCAGACCAACCTTAAAAACAGATAAAATTATGATTTTCAAATAGGTGAGCATGTCTATATAACAAATGATGCAACACCACAATCAATAAGCAATGTAAATCTTTAAATTTTAGCTTCAAAGAAGTAATAATTTTTTTAATGATAGGCTGAAGGAATGTATACGGCGAAGCGTTGATAGGCTGCAATAGATGATAAAATGTAGTAAGAGGCAGGGGATGCCTCGAGCCATCCATGTTCACAATGACAAATCAGATTGCGGCCATTGACCTGATTTCTCCTTGTCCATTGCATCTCCAAAAAACAGGCTTGGACTGATTTCTCCTTATCCATTGCATCTCCCAAATTCTCTTCTCACTCTTCTCTTCCATCTCTTGGTGACTCCTCAGAAGCAAAGACGACGTCAATGGGCCTTTGTCATGTCAGGTACATATAAATATTGTAGATAATGGAAATTAATATATACGAGAATATATACAACTATATAAGTAAAAAGAAAAAAAGTTTCTTTTTTCAATTAATTTCCATATTTCTACCACTTCTCAAGATAATGAAATTATGTAGAGGAATGAGCACAAAAACACCTTAATTTATATCTCCGAGCCTCTTTTTTTTCGATAATTCTATATCTCCAAACCTCCAAAAATCAGTGGTTTGCTGGTAGCTTTAACAGTCTCTGAAAATTACTTTAACATGCACCTAACCTAAGGCAAACCCACCAAATAAATTATAAGTAATTATTATACGATGAGATGATGAAATCACCTTCAATAGGAAAAGAAAGAAATATTTTCGAAAGACTTTGAAAACTATATCTGAACCAACAAAGCTTTGAAAACTCTGCATTTCCATAATTAAGAAAACTGATTCCTTTTAAGTATAGAAAACAAAAATAACAAAAATATCTTAAGTTCAAGATCTAGAAACATTCTGATTCGCTTGAAACAAAATCTGATTCCTTTCAAAATCATCATGCATTTGACGCCATCCAGATAAGGAAGAGAAAGGAGAGAATGAATTTAGCATGAAATTTGTTGGGTTCTCTTTCAAAGCGCAAGAGAGAGGCGGAAGAGAAATGAGAGAATGAACAAGCTAAAACAAACCCTAAATATAACCTAAGCCTATACCGACGGTCATAAAAAAAATAAAATAAAGGAAAACATAAAAAATAGAATTTCCCACCATTTTAAAAAAAAGTAGATTTTTTTTTCAAATTTACTGACGGAAGAAGAGAAACCGTCGGTAAAAAGCATTGTTATACCGACGGCCAATGAAAAATCGTCGATATACGGGGTATCTATACCGACGGCCAATGAACAACCGTAAGTATACGGGGTATCTATAGTGATGAAAAACAAGGTGTCGATATATGTTAAACATATACTGACGGTAACAAAAATCCGTTGCAATAGATCCTTTATACCGACGGATTTCTACCGTCAGTATAGATAAGCGTCAGTATATGGCAATTTGTTTGTAGTGTGCCCATTGTACCAACCATGGAGCTCACCTCCATTTTTCTTAGCCTGCTTGGTTTATTTTCTGATTTTTGAGATGAAAAGGCTTCATGATCTTGATAAAAATCAAGTGATCATGGTTAGAAAAGGGTTATGCCCATTTGTACCAACCATGGAGCTCACTTTCCTTGTTCTTAGTTTGCTTATCTTTTTATTACCTCCATGCTTGTCCATGTTTCTTTGGTTATGTTTATTTACATTATCTTCATGCCTTACTAAGTTTTGTATCATTTTCATGACATATTAACGTCCTTGACCATTCGGCCAGCCCATGTTATTTTGTTCAGTGTCATGCTTTGCATCATATTTGGTTATGTCATGCATCTTAGGTCATTTAGCTATGTTACCTAGCATTTTGTGCTCATGTCATGCAACATGTCATATTCGACCAGCCCATGTTCTTTGTTCATGTCATGCCTTGCATCATATTTGGTTATTTCATGCATATTAGGTCTTATAGCTAAGTCATGCATCTTAGGTCATTTTCCATGTTATTTAAAGGATAGGTCATTTTCAGTTTTTCCATGTATTCTAGTAGTCATGTCATTTTCATGCTATGTCATGCCATGTCATCTATGCCATGTCATCATTTTATGCCATGTCATCCATATAACATATCATTTATCATGTAATTTTCTATGTCATTTAAAGCTTAGGTTCTTTTCATGCCATGTCATCATTTTAGACTAGGTCACCATGCATTCGGCCAATCATATGCCATCTCCATGCATGTCATGCCATTACCATGACCATTCGGCCACCATGATATTTTATACATGTCATTGTACTTTTATGCCATAACATCCAATTCCATAGCCATGTCATTTAGTATGCTAAGCTCATATTTTCTATGTCGATTTCACTCACATGGCACTCATTCTCATGCCATGCCACTTGGTTTGCCATGTCATTATGCAAAGCTTGTCATTTTCATTCACATGACGTGTATTATCATGCTATGTTATTCATAACATTTTAATAAATAATGCAATATTCCCAAAATTAAATAATTCATGATTTTCTCTGCTGGGTCTGCCGGGGAGGATATCATCAATTATTAACAAGGAATACCCTATTCTAAAACAAGGGTGATTCGGGGAGTTTTGAAAAAAATAAAACTTTTTATATTTTTCCAGGTTTGCCGGGGAACATGGAAAGATTTTTGGTATTAATAAATTTTGAGTCATTCTCAAATAAATTCATTTTTATGACATGTCACCTATGCCATGTCATCATTTTATGCCATGTCACCTACGTTATGTCATCATTTTATGCCATGTCATTATTTTATGCCATGTCACCTATGCCATGTCATTATTTTATGCCATATCACCTATGCCATGTCATCGTTTATGCCATGTCACCTATGCCATGTCATCATTTTATGCCATGTTATCTATGCCATGTCATTTTGTATGCCATGTTGATTTCATTCACATGACATTCATTCTTATGCCATGTCATCCATATGCCATGTCGATTTCATTCACATGACATTCATTCTTATGCCATGTCCTCTATATGCCATGTCATCCATATGCCATGTCGATTTCATTTACATGTCATCTTATATGCTATGTTAATCATTTGCCATGTCATTATTTCTTTTACTATGTCATAATAAAATATTTGTCATACCATGAGAAATAAGCATGTTTATTTCATTTTTATCTTAGAAAAATGTTGGCATATTCATGGTCATTTTTAATGATTTTCAAAATACACGAAAAACAAATAATATTTTTTTTATTATAAATCAAGATTATTCCCAAGTTAAAATAATTCATGAGTTCTCTGTTGGGTCTGCAGGAGAATGTATCACAAATTATCATTAATGAAGGAATATCTTTTTCAAAAGTGATATGGGGAATTTAAAAATCAAAGAAAAATTTCATGTTTTGTTGAGTTTGTCAGAAAATATGGGAAATTAATAAAATATGAATTTTTAAGGGAATTATTTACAAACACCAATTTTGAAATCGACTTTTTACCGAGACTCGAGATAACACACGACTAATAAGGTACCGTTTTATACGGGCGTTGTGGGGGTGCTAATCCTTCTCTGCACGTAACCAATTCTCGAACCCGCACTTGTTTTTCTCTGGTTCAAAGCACAGACTATAAAATTGGTTTAAAAAAATGTTTTAATTAATTTTAAAATATTTTATAAAAATCGATTTTAATAGGTGGCCGATCACACCTAGCCAAAAAAAGTTGGTGGTGACTCCATTTCTTTTTCCGATGTTGTTTTCATACCCACGACCTTTTATTTTGAAGAGGAATTAAATCGTCTTTTTCTCTACTTGTTTTTTTTCTTCACCTCACTCGAACGGGTCCCTGAAGGATCACGTATCAACAATATATATATATATATAGTGTACGATGTTTTATAGTTACATTTCATATTACATATATATATTATTCTCATTGTTTAGTAATATATATTGTTACTATTTGTGATATATAAAGTGTGAACGTTTTTCTATCTTTTATACATACAATACTCTTGTATTGGTTATGCATTTTTCTAAATTGCACTAAAGTGATCCTGTTAATTTTAATAATAGATGGCAGATCCTTGTACCGGTAATGCTAGTGCGCATGTAGCGCCACAGCAACTACATGTAACACATGGTGAGAGGCCCGAAAAGTTCAGTGGTCTGGACTTCAAAAGTTGGTAGAAAAAAATGTTGTTCTATTTGACCACCCTTAACCTAGCTCGGTTCTTACGGAAGGAGGCCCTGACTCTCAACGAGGGAGAGACCGATACTACGATTGTAGCTTCGATGGAAGCATGGAAGCATTCTGAGTTTCTATGCAAGAACTATATCCTCAAAGGATTAGACAACACGTTATACAACGTGTATAGCCCAATCAAAACAGCAAGAGAGCTATGGGAGTCCTTGGAGAGAAAGTACAAAATCGAGGATGCTGACACGAAGAAGTTTGTGGTTGGCAGGTTTCTGGAATACAAAATGGTGGACTCGAAAATCGTGATCAGCCAAGTCTAGGAGTATCAGTTGATCCTCCATGAGATTACTGCCGAAGGAATGATTCTTAGTGAACCATTTGAGACGGCGGCTTTGATAGAGAAATTACCACCTTCGTGGAAGGATTTCAAGAACTATCGAAAGCACAGAAGAAAGGAGATGAGCTTAGAGGACTTGACTGTTCGGTTCAGAATCGAGGAGAATAATCGAAGTTCAGAAAAGTAGGCTAAGGTTTAGACCATGGAAGCCAAGGCAAATGTTGTTGAACATTCACCAAGACTAACAAGAGGAAACATGTTGGTTCTAGTTCTTCCCAAGCTAATAATGGAACGAATTTCAAGAAGTTCACGGGAACTTGTTTCATGTTCAACAAGCCCGGACATCGAGCAAAGGATTGCCGACAAAACAAGAAGAAGAAAGCTCAAGCCAACTTAGTTGATGACAATGAGATTGAGCTCGCTGCTGTAGTGTCACAAGTGATCTTAAATTGGATTTTTAAACCAAATGATTTTGGGCTCAAATTAAAAAAAAAAAATACAAAATTTGGGATGAAAAGGGCTATGGCCGAATGCCCTCTCAAAACAACTCTAGTTTCCTTTTTTTTAAACTCAGGTTAACTACCCATGACCCGATCTTTGTAAAATCAATTTTTATCCTTGAGATAACATAGAAAACAACCTAAAACAGTAGCTAATGACTCCAATCAGCCCCTCCTTTTTACAAATAAAAATCAGAAAAATTGTTAGTTTTGAAAAACTCATTTTGACTCTAAAAATCGGTTTTAGAAAACCATTTTTCTACCCTTTATAAAAAATTCAATAAATTCTGAAAAAATCAGTTTAGACCCAAAAAATGATGAACTAAATTAGGTTAAATCAGTTTTTAATTTGGACCAAAAATGCTTAGGCCAAAGTTGCCTTAAAGACAGAACAGTAAACTAAATCTATTTTATCGAAAACCATTTTTCCACCCTTGATAAAAAAAATTCTAAAAATCCTAGAAAAAATATCAGAGGCTTCTCTAAGGATCTACTAAATGTGGTTAAAAATATTTTTATTTTGACAAAATAATCTTGGTGAAAATATTTCCCAAAGTCAGAATATCCAACTTAACAAACCATTACTTTTCCAACTAGTTTGCACAAGAGACATTGGCTATAGATCATTAATTGATCTTAGCAATAAATCAAGTTGAGAATGATATGAATGCATGATTTTCCAACAAAAAAAAAAACATATGAAAATGATCAATCATGAACTAAAAAATAAACAAGCAAAGGAAAATCAAGGTTGGCTCAATGGTTGGTTCCTTAGACATAGTCCCACCTAACCAAAATCACTTGATAAAAATCAAGATCCTCAAGCTTCTCAAACCTTTTATTTAATTTTTTAAAAAAGAAAACCAAAGGAGAAAATCTATCCTACCACAATGGTGAAACCCATAATCAACATGCAAGCAAGAAAATCAAGCAAAAGATATGCACAATAAGCCACCAAAGTTTTGGCCAAACAAGAAATATTGTAGGAAAATTTTGCAAACCTTGTTATTTTGTAAAGAATAAAAAGAAAGGGAAAACTCTTAGAAATTTATTTTGAAAAACATCTTATTCAACAAAGAAAGTTACCAATCAGAATGAAAAGAAGAGAAAGAGAACATGAAATCTAAGAAAATAATTGAAAAAGAAGAGAAGCAATAGCTACCTAGCAAAGCTTTTCCAATAAAAATTCCAAGCTTCTTCCCATTTCTCCCTCTTTCTCTCTTTTTCTTTTTCTCATTGAGAGGTTTCTTTTTGCTCTTCCTTTTCTCTTCAAGAATGTAGTGAATAGCCTTTGAAAAAAATGAAAAACCATATGGCTTACTATCAAAATATCTTCCTAGGTGGCATTTTTAATCCATTTGGCATCATCACATAGCCTTCACATGCTTTTCACATGGTTTTGCAATTAGGAGGCCTCCCATTGGCCAAAAATGCCATGTAGGCAAGTAGTGGAGAATCTTGTCATTTTTTAAAAATATCATCTTTCTACTCAATCTTGGCCATTTGATTAATATGATCAAACCTCTATCTATCCTCTTCATAAGCTGGCTGAAAATGTCTTGGAAAATTCCAGGCCATTCCTCATTTTTTTTATTTGCAAAATGGTCTTTTTCGATTTTTTTGGTAAATTATATTTTGGCCCCCAAACTTAATTTATTTGCAAATGGACCCAATTTTTGGATTTTTCTTTTTTAATCCATCCCATCCAATATAAAACTCAGTTCTTGAGATTTTCATAATTTTTTGAGCTCGTTTTGCATTTTTCCCGGATTTTCTCTAAAATTTTGGTTTAGTGCCCCCTAACTTTGTCTATTTCCATTTGAGCTCCGATTTTGGATTTTTATACTCCAATCCATCCTATCCAATATAAAACTAAGTTCTAAAAGTTTTCATAATTTTCTGAGTTCGTTTTCAATTTTTCTCGTATTTTTCTTTTAAAATTGCGGATTAATCTCCCGAATTTAGCATATTTGCATTTCAGCCCAATTTTGGGTTTTCTTCTTCTCACTTCTTTCCATCCTAAAACTCAGTTCTGGAAAATTTAACAATTTTTTGAGCTCGGATTCTATTTTTCCCGGATTTTCCAAAATTGCCCTTTACCCCCTGAAACCTCAGTTTTACTCGAAACGGGCCAATTTTTTAGATTTTCTTTTTCCATTGCCTTTTTCATATATTGAATTGGAGTTGGATCGGTTTTGCCCAATTTTTACCTCTCCAGTTTAGTTTTTCTCTTTTTCCTCAAAATTGAGAATTTTCTCGATTTTCCCGTTTCTCCTCCAATCGTTCTTTGGATCCACTTCAATTTGGGACTTGGGATACCCTTGTTTATTTATTATTCATCAATTAGGGACTTCAATTTTACTGAATCGGACCATCTTTGTAGTTTTCCCAAATTTGTGAATTTCCCATTTATTCATTAAATTTTTATTTTTCTTTTTCTCTTCAAATCAATTCTTCCTTCAACTTTGCTTAAAAATTGGACCTTATACTATCCATATTTATTGACCTTATTCCATTTTGAACCTCCAATTTTATCCAAATTGGTCGTTTACGCACTTTTATCTAAATTTGGAAAAAATCCCATTTTTCCCAAAAATGGCAATTTCTAATTTTGTCCACTTCTTCTTTCGATTGATTCCTCTTGGTGAAATTGGACCTTGAGATATCCTTTTTTATTGACCCTCCTTCAAATTGAGGTTTCAATTTCATTCAATTTGATCATTTACGTACTTTTCCCCAAATTTGGAAATTCCATGCTTTTCTCCTACACTGAATTTTGCAATTTGTCTTTCAACATCTCTATCTTCAATTGTAGATCTCTGATTATCAAAATTACTTCACCATTGTTCAATTCAACTTCGAATCTTGATTTTGACTAAGAGTTGACTTTTTTAGTGGTTGACTTTTTGAGGTTGACTCTTTCAAAGTTGACTTTTTCCAGTTGACTTTTTTTTACCTCCGAATCAAAGTCTTGGAGACCTCCATCTATGGAATGGGGGAGATTCTTCGCATTCCGGGAAGTTGAAGGGAGAATTTACCTTGTTTAGGGGGCCCCGACAAAATTAGGTGTCTACTGAGACAAGGGGGAAGCAATAGATTCTTGCGAAGAAATTCCCCTACAATGAATGCCATCCAAGAAGGAGGAAGGTAAAGGAGAGGTCTAATGCGACCTAACATGCATCCTAGGAGGGATGACCAAAAAAGAAGACAGGATGAGAGGTTTGACCTTCCACCTCCATTCCTAGTTTTAGTAGATAGAGTGAAAGCCCTTCTCCAAGAGTGGATCAGGGATGGCAACATAAATTTGTCATATGTACCACGACCACCAACAGTTGAAGAGAAAGCTAACCCAAGGTATTGTGATTTTCACAGGAAGGTTGGATATCCAACTATTGAGTGTAGGAACCTTCGTAGAATGTTTCATCATATGGTACATGCTAGGGAGATAGTCATTAGAAATGATAGAGTTCAGAATAATCCACTTCCAGCCCACCAAAATACAAGAGGACATGTGAATACTATTAGCCATGCTCATCATGACGATGCTACTCCCTCAAGTAATAAGTTTGAAGATTTACAGGCTACTGAGATGGTCACTTCTTCTATTGCAAACTCTCTTATGAAAACACCAAAATTTAGGCTTTTTTTGATCAGTTGAGGTTTTAGTAGGAATCACGGAAGGATGCAGCTTTGTCACTAGTTAAGATTGCTGGTGGATAGTATGGAGAGTGTAACCTGGTAGGAAAGCCTATGGAGAAGATGTCCAGTAGATCTGAGAATGCAATAGTGTTCACGGAGGAAAACATGTGCACTCCACATCCGTACCACAACAAGCCTTTTTAAGTAGAGAGTAGCATCAATGATTATCCTATTAAGCGAACTTTCATTGATGATGGATCATCTGTAAATCTTATGCCTTTGTCCACCCTAAAGGCAGTGAAGATAGATGTGAAGAGCTTGCGGCGTCCTATAACCATTACTTCTTTTAATAGCGAGAAGATTCAAACTCTGGGACAGGTGGCAGTGAATTTTAAGATGGGTCATGTTCAAGACCAAACTTGTTTCCATGTCACCAACGCTGATGTAGCTTACATATCCTTACAAAGAGGAAGTTTTTGCATACCCACAACATCATTCCATCTTCACGCCACCAATGTATTAAGGGTCATTGGAAAGGGAAAGAAATTTTTATTCCTACTACTAAGGCACCCTTTAAGCATAATAAAGTGAACTATACATATGCTTCTTTCTTTAAAGATCCAGCGGAAGAAGGAGAGACTTCTATTGCTAGACCCATTGGGGTTTCACTCCCAAAGTAGGAAGAGTATGTTAGAGAAAAAGATGGATAAGGTAAGAAGAAAAAGCATCGGGGACCACCTGATCAGGAGAAATACCTTCTTCTGGCTCCATACCATGGGAACCAACTGATAAGAAACCATCTTGTTCTTACCTTATGAGTTGGAAGAGATAAACATGGAAGAGGAAGGAGAATCAGCTGGACCTTTGTTCATAAGTAAGAGCCTCTCAGAAGAGCAAAGGGTGAATTTGGTTCAGCTTCTAAAGGAGTATAGAGATGTGTTTGCTTGGACCTATGAAAAAATGCTTGGGTTAGATGAGAATCTCATTACTCATGAGTTGCATATCTCATCTAGAATAGGCCTGTTAAGCAGCAAGTTAGGGTGTTTCGACATGAAGTGGAGACTCAGATCAAAAAAGAGATTAATAAGTTGCTCAAGGTGGGATTCATCAAAACCATACATCATCCTAAATGGTTAGCAAATGTTGTTCCGGTGAAGAAGAAGAATGGGACAATAAGGGTATGTGTTGATTTTAGATACTTGAATAAGTCATGTCCCAAGGATGATTTTCTTCTTCCAAACATTGATACTTTGGTTGATGCTACCGCTGGTCATGAGATATTCTCCTTTATGGATGGATTTAGTGGCTACAACCAAATTAAGATGGCATGAGGTGATGCAAAGAAAACAGCCTTCAGAACTCCATTTGGTAACTTTTACTACACTGTTATGCCATTTGGACTGAAGAATGCTGGGGCAACTTATCAACGCGCTATGATAGCAATCTTCCATGATATGATGCATGACTGCATGGAACACTATATAGATGATATTGTGGTGAAGTCCAAAAAAGCCTCCAGTCACTTGGAAGATTTTAAAAGAGTATTCGAAAGATGCAGAAAGTACAAGCTCCGCATGAATCCTTTGAAGTGTACCTTTGGTGTTACTGCGAGAAAGTTCTTGGGTTTTGTGGTTCATAGAAAAGGTATAGATGTTGATCCTGCAAAGGTAATAGCTATTAAGTCTATGCCACCTCCAGTAAGTCAGAAACAACTTAAGAGCTTTTTAGGAAAGATTTCGTACATTAAGAGGTTCATTCCAGCATTGGGAGAAATCATCACACTCTTTCAAAGTCTATTGAAGAAATGAGTTTCTTTTGTGTAGGATGGACAACAACATGAAGCTTTTGAGAAGATCAAATAGATCCTGAGTTCTCCAATGACAATGACAATGCCAGTTAAGGATCAACCAATGATGTTGTATCTCACTTCTACTCCCAACTCCATAGGTGCTTTACTGGTACAAGAAGTGGATGGGCAACAGCGACCTGTGTACTACTTGAGTAGACATTTGCATGGTAGTGAGTTGAATTATCCGTCAATGGAGAAGTATTGTCTCGCTTTGGTGTTTGCTTCTCAAAAACTCTGCCACTACTTTCTAGCTCACAAACTCATAGTGGTGACTAAGTCAAATCCTATTAAGTTCTTGCTCTCCAAACCGACTATATCATCAGTTGTCCAGCCAAAGGCCATCAAGTCTCAAGCACTATCAGATTTGCTAACACATTTCCTATTTCAATATGATGAAGTTATACCAGATTCTATTCCTGGTGAATTGCATGAAGAGGTATGTTCTGTGAATATAGAAGAAACGGAATGGAAGTTGTACTTTGATAGTTCTTTAACTAGCAATAGAGGAGGCGCTGGCATAGTCTTAATCTCTCCAAGTAGAGAAGCTGATTCCTTGATGAAGAGTTCAGAGTTAAACTCTTATTCTTCAAGTAGAAATGACATCTCTCTGGACAATGCGTCAAGTAGAGAATGAAGCTCCTTGATTCTGGGTCTAGAGTTAACCTCTCCAGAATTAGATAGAGAACCAATCTCCTTGGTATTCAAGTTGGACTTTCCCTACACCAATAATCAAGCAGAGTATGAGGCACTTATTTTGGGGCTGTTCACAGCGACTACCATTGGGATTAATAATTTTTGCATCCATGGAGATTCTAATCTCATTATTAAGCAGGCCAATGTTGAGTTTGCATTGAAGGAACCTATGCTAGCTTCCTATAGAAAACTTGTACAAGCTCTATCAAAGAAGTTTCAAATTATAAAACGTGAACATAGTCTAAGATCCACAAATAGATATGTGGACGCACTTGCTACCTTGGTTTCAAAAATTCATATTTCGAAGGAAAGTCAGATCATTGCTATGTTAGTTGTTAGAAGAAATCTTCCTTGCCCAGCTAGTGAGTTGCTTCAGCCTCCAGACTATGACGATGAAGAAGATTGGAGTGCACCCATCATTGATCAACTGCTTGAGCCTACTTCTACTAATATTCCAAATATGAAACATTTTGTCTTGATTCATGGTGTGTTATACCATAGAGATGTTGGTGGAGTGTTGGAAAGGTGTATTTCTAAAGGTAAAGGTAAAGCAGTGTTGAAAGCTGCACATAAACAATGGTGTGGGGAGGAAGGTCCACTATTGCATCGTTTGCTACAAAAGGCAGGTTACATTTAGCCAACCATGGCCAAGAATGCTTTGCGATTGCAAGGGTCTTGTAAGAGGTGCTCTGAACCACCAGATGTGGAAAAATGTCATTTTGTTGGAAGCACTGGAGATTGGCATATGCCATATATTGAGTATCCTAGAAATGGAGTTCTTCCAACTAATCGTCAGGATGCTAGACAACTTAAGTGGAGAGCTCAACGTTTCTTTCTAAGGGACAATGACTTGTTTCAGGTTTTATGCTCAGAAAGGTCTTTGAAGTGTGTCTCTCCAACTAATGTAAGTTCATTGCTAGAGGAAATGCATGGTGGGAGTAGTGAAGAGTATGAAGGAGGTAGGAAGTTATATCAGAAGCTCTTAGACTTGAGGTATTATTGGCCAACTATGGAGGCAGATGTTAAACACCACGCAAGGAAGTGTTATTCATGCCAGGTTCATGGCAACGCCATACAGGCTCCAGCAGTAGTGCTCCACAACATTACTACTCCTTGGCCTTTCCATACTTGGGCATTTGATCTAATTGGGCCTATCAACCCTCCTACTAATGACTACACATGGATACTGGCAACAGAGTGTTTTACAAAGTGGATGGAAGCTATCCCTTTGAAGAAAGCAACAGGTCTAGTAGTGGCTAATTTTATTAAGGAAAATATTATCTGTCGTTTTGGGATACCAAGGAGAATCTTGTCAGACAATAGAACTAATTTCATCAACTGCAATGTGAGGGAATTGCTTGTTTTGTATAATATAGATCATGTTAAATCAACCCCATACCACCCAAAAGGTAATGGCCAAGCTGAGGCTACAAATAAAACTTTACTCAAAGTGTTGAGTAGAATGGTACATGAAGATCCAAAGATGTGGGGAGATGCATTGCCAGTGGCACTATGGGCGTACAGGACTTCCAAGCGTGGACCTACAAAGGCAACTCATTTTTCACTTGTGTATGGAACAGAAACTATACTTCCTGTAGAGATACTAGTTCCATCTGCATGGCTAGTGTTGGATACTGAATTTGACAATGATAGCCTGCAGATGTTGGAGTTATAAGCATTGGAAGAAAAGAGTGATAGAGAAAATAAGAATTTGACAGTGTATCAAAGGAGCTTGAGTAGAGCTTATGACAAGCTTGTATAAAAAAGAAACTTTGAAGAGGGTGATCTAGTCCTCCATGCTGCCAAACACATCAGAAGAGGAACTTCAGCTCTTAAGTTTAGTCCAAAATGGGAAAGACCTTACATTGTCCATGAAGTGAATGATAGTGGTTACTGCAAGTTGATCAACCCAAAGAACAATGTTGTCACTGCCCCTATTAACTTTCAGTATATCAAGAAATTTCATGTATGAAATCTGAACTTTGTCTTTAATTCCTTGTACTACTTTTTTGTAAATAGAAGTCAATTGCATGTCCAGTACTTATCTTCCATTGTCAATTGACTACTATGTCCACCTGTAATAAACTATGGAATGTATAAAAAAAAATGAATTCCATGTCAGCCGCAGCTCTATCGCTTAAAATCTGGCTATTATCTCTTGTTCCTGTTATAGCGCAGCTTTAACGTTTACATTGGCTATGATATTGATTATAAACTAGTCGCAGCTTCATGCTTAAATTTTGGCTATAATGTGATAATTATACTTTGGCCGCAGCTATAATCGTTCATACGTGGCCACAAGTCACTTATTCAAAAGGGTTGAATAACTTATTTCATTTAAGGTTGAGATTCAATCTCCTAATGAAAGTAGATAGTTCCCCTTGGCTGCAGCTATAATCGCTCATATCTTGGCCATCAGTCGCTTATTTAAAGGGTTGAATAATTTACTTCGTTCTAGGTTGAGATTCAATGTCCCTACCAAGAGTAGAGAGTTCCCCTTGGTCGCAGTTCTAACGCTTATTCTAAGGGGTTGAATAGTTTACTTCATTTAAGGTTGAGATTCAATCTTCCTAATGAGAATGGATAGTTCCCCTTGACCACACGACTCTATCAAAAGTAAAAAGTGCGTGTGAAGAATGTATGACATTCACATAAGTACACCATTGCTATGAAAAATTTAGCATAATATATATATATATGTATTATTATGATAGCAAAGTTCCAAGACAACTCGGTTTGAGAAAAAAAAATTCAAATGAAACAAGTCTACTCTTTTATGTTATCCCATGGAGAAGTATTAGAGATACAAAGATGACGAATATTATCTAGCTGGTTCTTCAACTCCATATTTTTGTACTGATATGTCTCTGTTTCTTGCTTAAGAGAATCAAGTTTCTTATTAACTTCATCCAGCATCGACTCCACCTGAGCTTCGTCTACTTCTATGCTAAGAATAGCTTTGGCCTTAGCTATACAAGAAGTAAGACATCTCAGTCTGAACCCAGTTTTGGTAACATCATCCATGAGTGCCAACATCTATTGCAACTTTGCTAAAGGAATATCTGACAATCGAGCATCAACAATTACTAAAGCCTTACCCAACAACTCCAGCATACATGAAATAAATTCTTTGGTCTGAAAGGTGCAAGCACTCCAAAACTCACCCTCTATCTTGTAATTGTCTTCCAAATGCTGTTGATGTTGTGAGACAACAGAGAAACCATGGAAATCCACTTTGGAAGTACCAAAAGAAGTATTGGTTCCAAAATTCTAAGATGAAGTTGACCCAATGGTACTTGATCCAAAGGCACCTGTTCCGAAAGGAGTGCTTGTCCCAAAAGCACTACTCCAAAAAGTAGATCCTGCTGCAAAGGTGACTGTTCCAGAAGTTGTTGCATTAATAAGAAGTGTGCCAAAGGTACTGCGAGCTAGGCTGGAATCTCTAACTCCTAGTACTGGGGAGGAAGAAACAGGAGGAACAACTGGAGAAGTATCAGAAATCGCAACGTCACCGATGTCATTCTGAGTAGTATCCCTGGTATGTTACCTCTCCTGACTCTAAACAGTCTCTATGTTTGGTGGAGAAAAAAGAGCATCAATTCAGCAACGTCAGAAGCACAATTCCTTGATCTAGAAGAGGCAACATCAGTTTCTAGCTTAGAATGATTTGATGCATCATCATGAACATCATCATATGGCTCTATCTCATCATCAACATCGTCATCGTCACTATCAGTATCAGAAACAGCCTGCTCCTCTACCTCTTCCACTTGAGGATCACTAGCTTCAAAGGTACTTGATACATCCTGCAGAAACACAAGTAGAAAAGTGATAAAGTGAAAGGTGAAGACTAAGTATGTAAAAAAAGAACTAAGGAAAACTTACCTCTTGAGAGGTTTGAGATGAAACACGACTCTTTTTCATCGATGAAGGTTTGGAACATCATTCTCTTCTTCATCATCAACATCTATAATAGTGAAAGTCTTCCGCCTTAGTTTGTCGGGCATACACAAAGATATATCGCTAGTAGTAATATTGGGGGGCTTAAGTTCAGCTCTAAGGTTGGCTAAGAGCCTCATAAAAGTCTTCCACTCATCAAGGCATACACCCCAATAGGCCCGCCAGTCAGATGAATACATGCCAACTCTATCAAATGCTGGGACAGTTACACTCCTAACTGGAAGATCCCTGTTTGAATCTTTAAGAAACCAAATGGCACTAGTAGTAAATGTCTCACTAGATATAGAAGGTGCAGGTGGAACTCCTTGATCATACCTAAATTGACGTGCTACCCTAGATACCGAATATACTTCCATTGAGTATGAATCCCTAGTAATCCCTAAGCTAGAATTTTCAATCATGCAAGGTAGCGCACGACATTGAACCTATAGATAAAAATGCATTCTCGTATACTCATGGAATCAGACAAGTCATAATAAAGGGTAGGACTTTCATACCCATTGAGTGACTTAACATATAGCCTGGGATTGAATTTATCTACCACATCCATCACTTCAAGGACACTTCTCTTTGATGTTAGAGCAAGCCATGCCCAAGCTCTGTAGTCATTCCTGTGAAGAGCTACTGAATTAGAAGTCCCAGATGAGCTGTATACATTAGGCTCAGGAGCACAAGAGCTGAATCTCTCCAATAGACACATCTGAATAAAAGTAGCAACCACATAAGTCATAATTTTATACCAACCAGCTGAATCTTCGATTTTAGATTAGTACAAGTCTAGTCGTTTATACAAAGACCCTAGATAGTATGGAGCAAGAGGAAAGTCCAGTCCCTAGCAATCCTGATGGCTATAGGAATTAGACCTAGAGAAATCCCATCATCTGGACAGCCTGGAAGCACATGTCGTGCCAACCACATAACCAACAGTGTTATTAGTTCAAAGTTATGGTCTAGATAAGTGGGATCTGTAGTTTCACCCTCCTTAGGGTTTTACTTCTGGAAGAAAAGACTTATCTAGTTGAAAAATCGTGCAACCTTAGAACTTCTACTTTGACTCTAGAGCAAATTACGAAAGAACTTGTAAATAAGCTTTTCCTCTTCAGTAAGATCAATAGAAGAAATTTCATGCCTTCCATAACAGGGAAGCTCAAGTAAGACATACACATCTTCTAGAGTAAATATGAACTCACCCTAAGCTATAATCATGTTATGAGAGAAAGTGCTCCATCTAGCAAGAACAGCACGCCATACATCTAACTTCTTATCTTTTCTTATATGGAGAAGCCTGGAACTAATTCGGACAACTTTAAGTACTCTTGCCTTCGAAAGGGCGCTCACATTGGTAGGTTTTGCTAAGACTTTATTTACCCACTCATCCCAGTCTTGAGCTACCAAGGAATTGGCAAGTTTGGTAATGGAAAGCGGAAACTATCCTTTCTTAAATCCAAACTTCAAGATAGAATTACCTGTGATATACTCTCTCTCACATGCTTCAGAATTAATATATTTAAAGTTGTATCCAACTGGCGCAGGTGGATGTTGATCATACTGCTTCTCATTCACATATTTCCAAAAACGATCAGCCCTACTCGCTTTGATGATTGGATCCTCCCAATTCTCAAGGACAGCTGGGACTATACCATCTTTGTTTGCTCTAAGAGTAATTTTTTTGGTGGGAGCCTTGCCAGCAGTCTTTTTTCTTTTCTTTGGAGCCAGAAGAGCATCTCTAGAGGGCTAACCATAACTTGGCCTGTGTATGTTCATAGTCTTCACCATAGTAAAAAAAAAAAAAAAACTCATGCAAAACAACAACAAAAGGCCAAGTAAGTATTTTTTTTTTATAAATAGCATATAATTGTCAAGAATAAAAAAAAACGTGCAAGCAAAAAGATAAATAAATAATTGCATCAAAAAGAAAAAAAAAAGAGAGAAATAATTGCATCAAATTTTAAAACTATATTTCATGCTCGATATTATTTTTATATTGTCGCAGTGCATGAAAATTTGTAAAAAAAAATTATCATGCAGGGAGCAAAATGTAAACACTTGTTGTTGGTCAATAACATGTCATGCAGGCACAACTCTCATAAGCAGCGGGCCTTAGTAATAGTCTCCCTATCAGCAACACTCCTTGGCAGTAGCGCTCCCAGGCACAACGCTTCTTGACAGTAGGACTTCCTGCAGTAATATACAACTACGCGAAAACTGTGGAGCTAACTCCGAAAGGTTGGCAAGATTCTTGGGTTTGCTCTACTCTTGGGATGTCCTAGAGAGCATGGCTTGGAGGCTCAGATATGGAGACTATTAAGGAGTCCACTTCTTAACATTTCCCTAGAAACAAGTGCTTTCCTTTACCATTGAATAAACGGTATAATCTTAAGTATGCTGTCACATAACCTTTCTTCACTGCCTGTGACAAAAATATTACTCAAGATGTAATCTACATGTAACTCTCATACTACTCACTACTTTTGGTATCCTCCTCCTTTCTCCCACTACCCATGATTTGTGGCACTTTCACGTGAGTGATTTCCTAATAACTTTCCACTCTACTTGTAACTTCTCTTGGTGGGACTATAAATAGGTGTCCAAAAGTTTCATTTGGGATCTTTTGATAGTCAGACAAACTTTTGGCGATTGAGAATTCTCTGCAACTTTTCTTTACAATTTCTACAGCCACCATAACTTTCATCTTCCTCAGCCACTACATCCTTTATCACCACCACCACCTGCCATCGCACTTATTTTTCAAGGTCTGCTCCAATCTTCATCTCCGTCATCCTCCTACGACGTCTCGTTTTATTGATTTGCAACGTTTTCTCACCCCATCAAAAGAACTCTCTACAAGATTCGAGTTTGATTGTAAGGCAGCTTTGATTTGTGGATTTTTTGGTAGGTTGTTTGCTAGTATTTTTATGGTTTTTTATTCTTCATCATAGTATTAAGCATGTAAGTATTTCTTTTTTCTTTAAAAAAAAAAAAAAATTCTGGTTTTTTATTTTTTTCAATAATTTCCAGATTTTTTTTTAATTTTCTATTTTTAAATTTTCAAATTTAAAAATTATTTTTAAATGATTTTAATTTTTTAAAAAAGTTCCTAATTTTATTTTTTTTAAAATAATAATTTTTCTGTTTTTTTTTTAAATACAGATTTTAATTCTTTAAAAATTTTTTTTTTTTTTTAATTTCCAAATTTTAATTTTATATAAAAAATATTTTAATTTTAAAAATAAGATTATTTTTATAATGACATGGTAGGATGATGTGGCATCAAAATGCCACATGTCATCGTATTATTGAATGACCATCATGTCATACATGTCATTTAACGGTGTTAGATCTAAGTACTAGCTATCACATTGAAAATATATATATATATATATATATATATATATATATATATATATATTCATGACATTATCCTTTCAAATTTAAAGAGGTCATTTTCAATTGTAAGGGCACAATCCTCCGAACCTATTTAGTTCAACAACGATGAGTTTCACCGTAACAAAATTTTGCCAATTTCAAAAAAAAAAAAAAAAAAAAAAAATCAACATAAAATTCACTTTTTGCTGTATTCAAAAAATTGAGCGTAAAATTCACTGGTAGTCTATGTTTTTCTGTAAAAAATATATAATTTTAGTTCATAGTGTGAAAATTTTACATTTATCATCCGTTATCTTGTATAAAGTTTAACCATCCATTGTTTTATTAATTAACAGTCAAACAATTAATAAAAATATCCATGCAAATATTACTTGATACACACGTGAAATGATTCTTTGAACCATATCGTGTGTAGCAAGTTCACATGGACGAATAAGGGGCCGCTTGCATGGAGATTTTCGTTAACCGTTTTAAAAGACCGCAAATGATAAATATAAACTTTTGAAGTCATGCATAAAAATAATACATTTATAAAAGATAATAAACGATCAATGAATTTTACTGGAAACTCCATAGGTTACTGCTACACATGCTGCTGCTCTAGCCTTTCGATGCCGGGAGGAACCTACGGCTGCTGGTAAATTTTGCGAGCTGCCATGCGTATGCCGTTGTAGATTTTCTGTTTTTTCTTGGCTTGCTAAACACACATCCCAAGTTCACTGTGATTTGTTCTGGAAATTTACCCAGTCAGAATAAGAGCGGCACTGCTTACAACTAGAGGTATGTCGAGCCGAGTTTTGATCGGATTTATGTATGATATCAATATCATATATATTTATTTAAATTCGATCAGATTCAAAATATGAGTCTCAAATTCTACAAAAACTCGTCCATATTTATAAATAAATAGTAACCCAAACCTATTTAAATCCGTTCATATTATTTTTTATTTTTTTTTTAAAATAATATTTTTTTATTTAATCTTTTAATAATTTTAATAATTTTTCTTTTATTAAGTTTTTAAATATAAATAACTTAACATATTTTTTAATATTTACACTATAATATTATATATATATATAATCTTTATATGATATAAATTATATAATAATATATCATATAATTGAAAACAAACCGGACTAAACTCAGATCTTGAATGTTATAATCAAAACCTGACCCATTTTTTATATGAGCCTTGTTTTTTTAAACCTATTTTTCAAATTTAATATTTTTATCCAAACCCTTATAAATATCGGACGAATTTTCAAACTTAAACGAATAACTCGACTTTTAAACAAGTCTACTTACAACTATGAGACTTTAATTTATTTATTTATTGCCCTTTCAAGTTTCAATAGATGAGATCTCTGATATCCTAGAACTTGTCTGCAAGCCATAAAGAACTTAAAAATAGGATAATGAAGTTCGCATTTAAGTATATTCCTGTATCTGTACATCCGTGACAACCCTGATACTTGATTTGGTTCCTACAAGAAGCTTTAGAATGGAACAAAAATTAAAAAGAAACAAAGCACTACAACAGCAAATTGACTAATTTTACAGATTTCTCTAAGGTTAGACTATCAAAATGGGGGGGATTGTAAGAAAGAAAGAAAAAAAAAAAAAATTGTACAACAATGTTCCTTTCAATCAATTCTTTTTGTTTGTCTTCGGCTTTGGCTTTGACCTCATGCTAGCTCTCTTAGCAACATCCCATGCCTTCTGTGGTGCATATATACCTAGCTGTGAAGCAAAAAATGACTCGTACCCAGGAGAGTCAAAGGCAAATCCCGTGTGTTTCGATATTTCCCTTGGCAATTGAGAAATAGCATAGCTTCTTGCCTCATCTGGTGTAAGCTGATTTTCGACTTCCAGTAAGTCTGAACGACCAGTATCATCAGCTTCATCCTTGTGAATTTCCTGAACAATCTGATAATCATGGGGGAAGAACCATCTTTGCACACTGGAAAAAAAAAAGAACGAAAAAAACATGTTAATTAGAAGAAGAAGAAGAAAAAAAGAAAAGAATATTTCAAAAAATTCATAATAAATAGTGCTTAAGAAAAGAAAGATAGCAAACATAAATGAGGAATGCAACAAGTTATGTTCTGGAGGAATGAACTTCACATAATGTCAGAAACTCTCAAATGTAAAGCTACCAAAAATTGTGCTATGATCTTATGCTGCTTCAATCTCAGCAGCTCACTCTAACACAGCTTAAAACTGGGCACATGGTTTGACCTCTTAGCATATATTTTAGGTTTCAAGTAGCTTGTATTTGATTGCTAAGGTTGGGAATAAACCCGAGCTAGTCGACCAGAAAGATGGCTTACTCTCATGGTTGGACATCTATTCCCAACCTAAAACTGCCCACTTAACAGCCCGTATAGTATTAATGAGCATGAACAAGCTTTTCCATGCATAAAATATATTACAGCAGATGAGTACTTCCAGTTATTTCTCATTCTTACCCTAAGTAAAGGAAATCCCCCAGAAGTGCAGCAACAGGAACAAGAAGAAGAGTGATGTAGAAATAGAATGTACTCATCAAGACATATATGACCCAGAAGACGTTCTCCTGCAGTAGCCAATAGAGTCAAGAAGTTGCATTCCTCCTCCAATCCAGATGGAGAGAGAAAGAGAAAGATAAAGAAACGTGATTCATAAACTTACCTGTCGATCATGTGGAGTCATAATACCAGAATAAATAAAAATAAACAAGAACCATGCTAGAATGCTTCCTCCAACACTAATGTAATGCCATCTTGTGATAGAATTACAGATCATAAGAAGACGCAAATTGACAGTTACTACAACACATGTGAAGGCCATTGTGCTGACATCCCAAAGACCAAACATTTTGCCAGATGAACCTTGACTTGTAGAACTGGAAACAGTCACAAAGTAGAAGAAGACTAGAGATTGATAGACAGCAAAGATGGCCCATATTGCAACTACTCTCCACTTGAAAAACATATTTCTTATTCCCTCCTTGTATAATTCAGGGTACTTCTTTGAAAGGGATGAACTGACATCCTGGATAACAAGCAAAGGTCTTGCATAAATCAAGCATAGAACAGGCAGAACAAGATTCTATCTGAAATAAAATAGAAAGAATGGAATACCTTGTCAAAAAGCCCAACAATAATCACCGGTAGTGCAGTGAATATGACATTATACAATGACTGGAACCAATCATCATAGAATCTTTGACCAGAAAATCCGGTATTGAAGGTGAACCAAAATTGAGTCAAAGTGAAGGTAAGATTCTTGTAAAAGAAATACGTCACAACCTGCAAAACAAGGTGCCATGAATATCAACAACCAGAAATTTTCAAAATGCTTTGAAGGACAGAAAAAAGTCAAAACTTGCATAATGCTCGTGCATATCACCAACCAAAAACGTTAAAATGTTTCTGAAGGAAGAGAAAAGTCAAACCTTGCATAGTCTAAGATAAGACCAACGTCCATGCACAAGGAGTAAATCTGTAAGAAAGCGAAACTGAGCAATTGCAAAATCACTAGCCATAACTGCTTGCATCCCCTCAAGCCCACTAATTCCAACGCCAATATGAGCAGCTTGAATCATGCTAACATCATTGGCACCATCCCCAATACTAAGTGTAATTTTACGTGCACCTTTCTTCACCAGACTTGTTACCTGCAAAAGGCAAAAGTAATTTTAGATGCTACATTTAAAACTCCAAACACTTAACCACATTTCCTCTCTCCTTCCAATGGTTTGAAAATACAAATTTTTACATTGAAAAAAAACCAAAATTTTGACAATAGTTTCTTATACGCTTCAGCACTCAAAGAAAGCTCATTAAAATAATCCAAGTAATCTGCAAGAAAATAGGCTTAGGTCAGGGTTGCTCAATACACCAACCACTATTAAAACACGGTTTAGTTGTTTTGAAAAATACATGTAATGATACCAATCCTCCAAAGCTGTCAACATTGCAAAAATTTTGTTCAACATAATACACAATAACTATTCCGGTAATTTTATCCGAGTATCTTAAGAAAATGTCAGGGCATTGCATTGTCATCAATTAACTGCATTGACCTTTTTCTTTTTTGTACGCAAACCTTTTATCAACACACTCTACTGAAAGCGAAATTAATAATGTTTCAGTTTCCATCAGGAACCTACCTGTGCTTTCTGTAAAGGGGAGACTCGGCAGCAAACAACTGAAGAACAATTCAAGCTCAAAGTGAGGAGCATTATCCGTAAACTTGGGTCTAAAGCATACATGAGACACTTTCCGTCTATAATAAGTGCTAATTTTGGTCCAGAGACTGTGTGAAAATATTGCTGTGCCTCATCAAGGCATTTCTTCAGTTGCTTTTTAACTTCCTCCTTGATAAAGCGTGCAATTTCAACTTGGTCCCCCTGATAATAGATATTCAATTAAGAATAATCATGAATACAATTAAATAGTTTTTATTATAGTAAATTCTAAACTAAAAGCATCTAAAAACAAGACTAGTACTAAATGCTTACCCTTTCTTCAACTTCTCTAATAGCATCTGTTTCAGAGCTGATAATGAATTGTTTCATCTCATTGTTTAGTAAGTTGCATGCTGCAGCGTTATTAAAAACAAAAGGAAAATAAAAAGATCATGAACAATATGAGGAATGAACACACAGCTCGAAGGAAAATTTAACGTAAAACTAGAATTACCATAAGCTATATTTATTGCAGTTTCCATCTTGTCCCCTGTTAGCACCCAAATCTTAATTCCAGCTCTAGAAAGAGTCTCAATGCAATTCGGCACTCCGTCTTGAAGCTTGTCTTCTATCGCAGTTGCACCAATTAAAACGAGATCCTTCTCTATGAGTTCAGCCACCTGCATAAGTTTTAAAAATGTGCATGACATAATAATCATTAAAATTACATCCAAACAAAGGTCTTTCAACTCTCCAATAGCACTAAAGCTGAATAAGCTCAAAAGCTTCACCATATAAGATAGGGAAGTAAACTGCTTACAGGCTAAAGTTTTGAGCCCTTTTTAAGATTTCAGAAACTCCAGAGTAGACGACGTACATGACAGCCTTCCCACTAAAGGGCAATATAGATGGCTTAAAGAGAAGGAACTTTCCTTTTCATTGCAACATAAAATAAAAGCAGAAAAATATCTCATAAATCTAAGTCTCTTGACCAAACATCTATCAAGATTCAAAATGCCACTCACTAAAAGCAGAAAATATGCTCCCTAAAGCTTCAGTTAATGCAACCTTATCAGCCTAACTTTGCACCATTTGTCATATGATGCCTCAAGAAAACCTCCTATAAGAAGCAATCAAACCTCCACAACCTTCTTCCCAAAAGAATCTAAATGATACAAGTCAGTCTCCTCGATCTTAGTCCCTTGACAAAGGGATGTAACCATATTAGTTGATCAAATTAAGATCAAGACCAGGCCATCCCACAAGATGTCCTTCCCAAAGTTCTCCCTATCTCTTAGGGTGTGCTTGGATGAGGAATTTTAAAAGTTTGAAATGCTAGCATTTTAAAATACAGCATCAATTCAAAATACTAGCATTTGTAATTGTATTGTTTATAAATATTTTTTAGAAATAAATTTTGAATATTAGAATTTGATGAGGTAAAAAAATAATTATAATAGAGAAAGAATAATACTAGAGATAAAATAAGAAAAATATTGAGAAAAATACGCAATATGGGTGTCATTAGATTTGTAAAAATGTATAGATATTACTAATAACATAAAAAAAATAAATTTTGAAATGAGTTTTCGTAGTTAGAATTGAAAGAAAAAAAAAAAAAATTACGTAAAAAAATGAAACATAATAAATGTTAATATCTTATTAAAAAAATCAAAGAATTTCACAATTCCACCTCTAGAGGTGGAATTCGAAAAGGGGATTTGAGCCCTATAAAATTCCTCTTTCAAATTCTAAGAAATTTGACAATTCTAATTTTTATTTTGCCAAACAAGGTAATTTCATTTTAGGATTTTAAAAGTCTCTCTACAAATGAATTCCTTCCTTGAAATCTCTCATCCAAACGCACCCTTAGCTACAAAAACTTGGACATAAACATTGAAATTAAGTATGTAGGTGGTCTAGCCAACAAATCATTTATCAACAGGAATCTACAACCTTCTTACAAAATATATTACTTATTTAGACACAATACCCTTGTTTCAAAAGAGATGTCAGACATGATAGTATACCACACTGAATTTGCACTAAATAATGTTCTAAAGCTTAATGCGAATAAGACATCCTGGATCAAGTGTGTGATAGAAGCTTGTATCTACCAGTTCGACCTGTACAATTCTATCACACACAATCTACACTCTTCTCTGAAAACAAACATGTAAAATTAACTAACACCTGATTGTGTCATCAAATAAAATAGCAACATTAGCATAAAACAGGCAAGTGAAGAAAGAAAATAGGACTTTAGAGGAGGTTGGTGAAATATACCGGGTGGTAAAAAAAAAGTGAGGCTTAAAATTCTATAACAGGTCCTTGGTACAGCTACACATTGTTTTAGGGCAGATGAGAAAGCTAGAATCCAGGAAGAGAAATTAAGTGTCTTTTGGGCCTGATTAGGTGGCTTTATTTGTATTTCTTGCTCCAACCAGCAGAAATAAACAAGGGAGAGTGGGGAGATACCCAGTTTAAATTAAGTGGATCATCCAAAAGATAAGTTGATATTAACAGCAAAGCATGCCTAGTAGAGCATAACATGAACAACAGGTTAACACTAAAATTTCATTAAACAAAATCATCACTACAGCATTATTCAGACTAATGCCAATATAACATCATTCAAATAATAACAGAATTAATATTCATCTTTTAATTAAGAAAAATAACAGATCAACCTTCAACATTTACGAAAAGAAAATAATAGATCAAGTTTCTCTAAGCAAAACATGCTAAACACATAGTTAAATAAACATACCATCGCGTAATAAACATACCTCATCCAACTTTTTCTCACGATCTCGTAGAGATGACTTGGCTAGGATGAATTTCTCATTCCAGCTCTCATACATATCAGGAGCTAAATCTCTATAGGCCAGGCAAAGGGTACGTAATCCAGCAGAGCCAAATTGTTCCAAGTGTTCCCTGGTCACTTTCTTTAAATCATCACTTCCACCCACCAATCTCTCATAAATGACAGTATCAGCTCCCTGTGAAAAGCATGGTTCTGGCCCAGTGTCATTTTCTTTGCCAGAAAAACCATTTGTAATACTCATCCTATTTAAAAAGTTCTGAAGACTCATTACCTTGCAGTATAGTACCAGCCTTCCATCTGGATAACGACATACAACAGATTGGCGCTTCCTCGTACTATTTAATGCAAAAATAAGTAATTAGTGCCAAGCAGAAGGAACTCATAAATGAAGAGATAGGAGTGAAGGATGCATCCAAACCTATTGAACTCAAGAACATTTAAAATCTCATAAGACACATCTTGGATTTTACCCATACTCTCCACATGAGATTCACGAACATATATCATAGTAGGTGTACGTCTGCAAACAAAGAAAAAGAGCCTTAAATCAAGCTGCAGAGCCATGCAGCAAGAGTAATCACCTCAACTAACGCGCACAAAAAAATAGAAACAGCCAATCATAGTACCAAAAAAAAAAATTTGGTTCAAAATTTATGTACAACTTGATAAATTTGTAATCACTTCCTCTACCAGCTGTCAGCCAGAAGTCAGTCCTAAGCACTTGCCAAATTTAAGGGATCATCTGATTTATGAAGATACGGATGTGATGAACATTAAAAAAACAGCAATTAGAGGGTAGCACTATCCCACAGTAATTAAAACCAATTACAATTAATAGCAATGAATTGACAAGTTTTGCCGCTTTCATGAACTTCTTTTTCCTATTCTGTGAGAAACAGAAAACTAACTAGGAAAAAAAATAATGTTAGAATATGCACTAGAGCCAATCAGATTGGACAGGGATACTGTCAATGATGCATATAATGAATTATACAATTAGTGATATAAGGTTTTCCTTCATCATTAGTATGAAAATAAATAGTTATTAAGTGCTAATCAGATGAAGCACATTGAACATAAAGACCTTGCAAAGGAATTATAGATGGTTATAATTATGAGATCCTTATGCATCAAAGCCATGTTCCTAAAATTGTTCCTGGTCATTGCATTGTCAAGACAGGGCATTAACAATGCTCAAAGACGGGTACATGTTAAGCCTTCCTACTTGTGAAGTAAGCAACCGATCTCATAGATTGAAGTATAGGGATACTTGGGGATAACATGTAGGTGCTTGTTAGATGAACAAGTTCACTGAATATGGCCTGCTATGAGAACTCCATTTGGTAGCTCACTTAAAAGTCTATGGAAATGTTCTCATGTGTTAGTTGTGTAAATAGTCCTCTGACTTGTGATGCCGGGTTATCTTGTCATGCTTCATAAGAAGTCCTAATTTCCTAAAATGTTAGGAACCTAATTAAATAAAATGTTTTAATTCAATAAATCCTAATTGGATTAGGACTTAAGTTAGTTTACTTTTATTTAATTGTTTTTGAAAAATGTTTTCATAAACATGAATTTAATTAAAATTAAAGTTGCTAAATAATTTGAGCTAAGTATATTTAAATAAGTTAAATGATACTTTCCATATGACACACAAGATTACCAAGTGACATTGAACATGCATTTATTTATATGCTATTAATATGATTGTCTGTGAACGCTACCTTATCTACCCATTCACAGTTTGTTATTTCTCTTCTCACCTAACTTGCCTCGAATGTAACTCGAGGTTTCTTATAAAGATATGTAATTCTTATGTACTTTATAGAATTAGGATTAAAATAGAAATTACTGTAATTCCAAAATGAAAAAGATCAAGACACCAAGAAGGTAGAACAAGGAGATTGCCCAAAAGTTTAAGGAAGACTTTATAATATGTAATCGTTATGTACTTTATAGAATTATGATTAAAATAGAAATTACTATAATTCCAAGATGAAGAACATCAAGACACCAAGGTAGAACAAGAGATTGCCCGAAAGTCATATGAAGACTTTATACGCAATCCCTAGGAATTTGACCAACTAGTTTCCTTAGTAACTCAAGAAAACTAGAATTAGAAAAATTCATAATCATCCTAGTAGTTGGCATATGATAAATTTATTTTTCGAAATATATATATAATTGAATAAATCCTTTGCATGTCAAACATAAAAAGCAATGAAACATAATTAATGAATTAAAATTCAGCTTATTAAATATTAAGTCAAGATATTAATAAATTGATATAGTTGCCTTCCACTCTAATAACAAAAAACCAGAGCTCTTTTAATCGAAAGCTTGTTGAGTCACTCAAGGCTAAGCTTGTGTCATACTTGACTATAAGAACATTAGAGGCAATTATGATTTTTAGGCAAAAAGTTGCCACCTAACTAATCTAAGAGTTGCATTGAGATGCAATAGGTAAGTTATGTTACCTACCTAATTAGTTTTATTATGGCTTGTTGAGTCACTCAAGGTCTTGATGGGATGAAATAGATCCTAGCTCACTAAGTTTAAAGAGTTAAATTTCTCAAAATAGTGGAGGAAGACTATTATTTTGATAAAATAGTGAGAACAATCATTTAAGACTTAAAACCTTGTCTTAATGATTGAAATTTGCGTAATAACTTATCTGTGTTGGTTTATATAGGATATAAATCATAATGCCAAACAATTAATAACTCTGTAGCATCCTTGATGCAATAAAATTACTAGCTGTTATTCATTAACTAATTTCCCAATTAAAATTGTGTTAACATATGAAATGAAGGCTTTTGTCCTCAATGATCCTGCTTCTAAGGAATGTGTTGTCGATGCTAGAGATGAAATTAGGAAAGTCTATTAGGTTAATAAAGACGATCATGATCAAACCACTTAAATGATGTTGGCTAATATAACTCCCAAACTCCAAAAGCAGCATATAATTCTCAGACTTAAAGAATTGTTCGATAAGAAAAAACGCATTGGGAAGTTCCACATCTCAAAAGAATTCTTCCTATGTAAGATGTCAGAAAGTAGCCTATTAGGTCTCATGTGCTAAGAATGATTGGTCGCGACAACAGGTTTGAGCAATTTGGTTGATTTATGGATCATAACCTAAGTATAGACTTAGTTCTTTCTTCACTTTCTGAGAGATATTCGTAATTCGTGTTGAACTTCAACATAAACCGTTTGGAGTTCATCCTCTCGGTGTTGCTAAATGTGCTCACCGAGTCTTAAAAGATCATCCATTTAGTTTCAGCCACCATTGGAAGGAAACTGAAGAAAAGTTCTTCAAAGAAACCTAAAAAGATGAGGCTTCTATCTCAAAAGCTTTTGAAGCCTAATGGTGGAATGAAGAAAGATAATGACTATGATAAGGGCACATAACATCATTTTGGCAAACCAAGCCATTGGGGCTCAAATGCAAGAAGTACATTGAATCCATGAAGAAGAGGAAACTTAAAGAAGTTTCTACTTCACAGATATTATGAGCTTATTGAATTTCACTACTTATGGTATATGATACCAAGAAGAGTTGGTTCAAATATGTGTGACATATTGTTGTAATCAATGACAAAGAAAAGTGAAAAGAAATAGACCAAGGAAATGCCAACCTTAGTTGATACTGGATCAAGCTTGTCAACCTATTCATGATGAATGTTTTAAAAACATTCTCATTAATATTCAGGTTTTGCTAGCATTGGATGCTTAGCTACTCCTACATTAATGAACCAAATGCTCTATGGAATCTGTTCCATATCTTGGTCATGTAATACTCATAATAATTTAGAAACTTGTATGCATGATCATCAGATTTTGCATTACTAGTTGTTTAAGTAAAAAATACAAGATTATAGTATATAGATGATAATAGTTTCTTTGATTATGAATCAAAGTAATCCTTATACAAAACTTAAAAATAAGATGAGTCTTGGCTCAATGAATTTCATAATGAGATTATGAAACTACTTTAGTTAGAGAGCATTCTTATTAAGATATGTGATCTTAAATGGAGATTGCTTAGAACTAAATTAATTGATTATCTAAAAGAATTCATATGAGACGAATTAGATGGATATTATTATGTGATGACATAGAAATGTCCAATATGCCCCAATAGTCGAATAAGCCAAAACCCTAACCTATAAAAAATTTCAAGTTGTAATAGTAAAACCAGAATCCATATGAGATATGAGATTATTAGTTTTAAAATAAAAAAGATACATAACTTATTAGAAGTATATATATTCAAAAATGATTTTTGATTACATGTCCCAAAAAAAAAGTAAATGAGTTTACTTGAAAGGTTTCTACACATGTAGGAAATAGTGGAAGTATTATGACACTTTAAAACTTTGAAATCCACAATGATGCATAAATGCACAAAGATTCAAAATATTAGTAGGATGCACTATGACGCATTACTCATAAGAGATAAGTCTACTAAACAAAACATAGTTAGACAATGGAATTAGATATCCATTTTTTGTACTAACATTCAAAAGTTTAATCTAACAAAAGGATGAGATATCTTTTGTGTACACCTGAGGATTAGTGGGAGTAATACAAGTTACTCGTAAACAATGTATATGAGATACACTGACGATAAGAAAATGAAATGGCACTAATAGTAAGATCTATCAGATTTAGCAATGAATGTTGGATTAGATATTAAATGAGTTTAACATAGAGAGAATCCAACAAGTGACTTAAAGCCATGATGTAAATGAATTAGTCATTTGAAAACATTCCAAATTGGAGAGGACTGAAAGATTTATACCTTAAGTCAAATACAAACCTTTTGTTTAAGGCTGCAAAAGAAGATATATTTGGATCATTAGCTTATTGAGCTAATAAAAGATTCCTATAATTGTTAAGAGTTACAAGAGCCATGAGAAAAGAAATTGGGTTTCAATGTGATCCGAATGAGTATTGTGACTATGATAATAAGGATTATCAAAAGAACAAGACCAAGCATATTCTCATAATAATTTATTGAAATCATGTCCTAGTTAAGACACAATTGCTAATCGAAAAAGTTCGGTATTGGATATGTTAGAGATTGGCTGATTGCAAGTGGGAGATTGTTGGATTACGCCCTAAAGCCAATTGGATTGGATAGGGATATATTGTCAATAATGCATATTAATCACTTATACAATTAGTGATATAGGATTTTCCTTCATCATTAGTACGAAAATAAATATTTATTAAGCGCTAATCAGATGAAACCCATAGAATATAAAGGTCTTGCAAAAGAATTATAAATAGTTATAATTATAAGATCCTTATGCATCAAATCCATGTTTCTAAAACTGGTTCTGGTCATTGTATTGTCAATGACAGGGCATTGAAAATGCTCAAAAACATGCTCAAAAACTACTACATGTTAAGCTTCCTTACTTGTGAAATAAGCTACAGATCTCATAGGTTGACGTAAAAGGATACTTGGGGATAACGTATAGGTGCTTGTTGGATGAACAAATTCACTAAACATGGCCCGTTATAAGAACTCTATTTGGTAGCTCACTTAAGTGTCTATGAAAATGTTCTCATGTGTCAATTGAGTAAGTAGTCCTCTGACTTGTGATGTCTGGTTATCTTATATGTGAATTGTCATACTTTGATTTGATCTCATGGATCCTAATAAAGGATGCCTAGGTAGGGTGCTTTGGGTATGGCATAAAGCATGTGAAGATAAATGAGTAATCCAGAAAAGGTTCACCACTCCAAGAGAAAATGAGAAGACACATCTTATTTGTTCTTGGCTTAGGTTAACTTGATAAAGTCTCTGGGCGGAGCAAGATGAATTTAGGAGAAATTGTTTCTCTAAGTTCATAAGGTTAACCATAAGCTGCAAGAACTAATATGCAAAAGATTTCATGAGTAGACATTGCACCATGGTCATGATCTTTCTCGGATATATAGTGAAAGAATTGAATTACACTGATAGATTGAACAATGAAAGGATTTTATTGAAATTATCTTGAATCTGATATTTGGGTGGTCATAATGAATTGCTAAATGCTACTAATGATCTTAAATATAAATTATTTGATATTTGTTAATCTTAAATTATTATTTATATTCATTATCAACATATTGAAAGCCTAATGGATGACACATTAAATCATATTGCCGGATGAAAATTGGGATTCAATTATGACTTGATTGAAAGAAAAAAAAAAAGCTTAAATGAATAGGGATTTAATTAAAATGTTTAATTAAATTCAAGGGGCTAAAATAAGATTTAGAGAATGGTCGCACCTCCTTGTAGGAAAAAGAGAAAATAGTTCTCTATTAAAAATACCCTAGCCGCACCTTATACTAGTAGGAGAGTATAAAAACAATTTTAATACCCTAGCCTTATCTCTCTAGTGTAGTGCGTGTGGTGCGCCTTTTCACTCTTTCTTCCTCTTTGCCGCTTTAGAGAATTGCTAGAGAGAAAAGGTTTCTCCCTTAAAGCATATCGACTAGAGTGAAAAGAAAAGAGTTTAGGAACTTTGTGATAATAACCACCATGACTTCCTTAGCCTATGCCGCAAATCATAAAAACCAAGAGAGAATTTGTTCTCTCAAGTGAGGTTTTTTCTACTAGAAAGAGTTAAGGAAGCAAATAAGCTTTTGATTATGACCTTGAGTCACTTTGTTAGCACAAAGGAATTCCCTTCCTTGGAGAAGGTCATGGCAAGTGGTTGTGTGAATCACCATTGGAGGCCAAACTCTAGGGTGACTCAACCTCAACAATGCTTTTGGTGTTCCAAGGATACATTGGCTGTTAAGAACTCTAGGTTACGATATATAAGAGTTAAGGTATGATTCCTAATCATATATTTGATATACAATTGCATAATCACATTAAAAGTTTACAAGTGTGATTCTGAAGGATTTGGCAATCTCTTTGATATATTATATTATTATGTTCTACTTTCGGTTACGTTCATGTTTTATTTTTTTATTTTTTTTGTTTGAACATGAAGTTGAATCCATTAATTAAACCATGTGATTAGATTTTGAAAGATATTTATCAGATTTCTCAAAATATTTGCTTTACTTGGTAAAGCTTTATTGACATCAAGATAGGTATTTTGTACTTCAAAAGAGTGTCTCAAATAACAACATGATAATCAAGTATAATCCAACTTATTTTATTTGTAACCGGAAAACATGCAGTCCAATATTTAAAATAGTTTCAAACAAAAAGAATAAAACCAACTCAGAATCAAATTGAACCTAAATTATTTCTAGGAATTCCCATTTTAGACAAACAATAGAAAAACCCTCCCACTTCTCAATTAGACATAGGCATCACTAACCTGTAAAAGAAGAAGCCAAAATGTTTTGCAGCCAAAACCAAAGCAGCCTCGTCTGGGGATGCAGCTTGATATTTGATTTTCTCAGGGGACTCATCACCTTCAGGAAGCACAGTGTGACATATGGCAAGGCATCTAAAAAATTCCTGCAAAAAAGAAACAAAACCATGCCTTAAAATGCTTTAGTTTACAAATTAGACTACCACATTCTTCTCAGTTAGGTAGGTATCCAGCAACAGAATATATCTAGGTTTGAAATCCATATGAATAAATCCTAAAGGAAAGCAAGAAGGTTACAAAGTCGATCATGTTTTCTGCATTCCTTCTAAATTACACTAAGTGCATTTAACAAATGAATGATGCAGGAATATGAAAAAGGAAACCTGATAAATCTACACTTAAAATGGACCCACCATAGGTCTCCGTTTGTTTGTGTACAAACACCCGCTTTGATGATCATATCATATAGAGAAAGAGCGCCACTATTACAAATTATGCTAAGTAAATCACCTATTAGTACATATTTTGCCTATTCTGTTACTAGCTGAATTCAAAACAACTTAAAAATAACTAACAAATACACGGATATACACACACATCCATCCAACAACACTACATATATACATATGAACATGCAAAATATCATAGAAAAGGAAATGCCTAAGTAACAAAAGTGTAGGAAAAAAAAAGGGGTTCGCAAAAATCGACAAAGAGATCCAGCATTTGATTGACAGTCTAAAAGTAAGACAGGTAGAAATTCATGTAAAATTGAATAATTTTTATTACATTTTCCATCCTTAAGTTTGAGTAGAATATATCCATTTTCCCTTAATCTTTAAAACCTTTGAATGTCAAAACTTGGAATTATTGGTTTATAATTATGCCAATCGGTTAATGACAGAACAACTCAAATGCCATGTCTAATACATGGACAACAAGTTAATGAATTTCCACCTCAGAATCGAACAAACACCACAAACCAAAAATCATCAAGAACCAATGAAAGAAACCACTGCCTAGAATGAGAAGGGGGAAAAGAGACAACTATAACCACCAAAACCTCCACCAGAGAACTGTGCATTAGTGAATATCAACCTATGATTCTTCAATTTACTCTTCAGCACATTTAATGATGGTCTTGCATTAGAATTAGACAATTCATTCGCAATGCTCTCTTATGCATGCCTTAAAGCAGTAAATGAATTTTACAAGAAAGTCAATCCCCAACATTTGAGCAAGAAAAAGTCTATACACAACACCATCATATTTAAACAAAATTAAGACCCTTGGCAAAAAATAAATAGGACTGCTGGCTGCAAACCTGTCAATCCTCACAGCTCCCTGCTCAAACTTGTTTATTTAAGTTTTTATGGCTCTCAACTTCAAATCTAGCTGAAACTATTGAGGTCAAGCTCAATTAGTTGACAAAATATTAGGCCTGGTTACTAGGCTAAGCTCAAGCTCAAGGACATGGTTGAAATTACAATTGAAAACTCGCTATTCCTTTGTATTTTTATATGAATATTCTCAAATAAAATAAGGTGAAGTAAATATCCTAATCGTCATTTTTAATAGAATTCAAATACCACATTTGCAACATGAAAGATTGATAATGATGTCATAAATATGCCAAATAATGCATACATATATATTGACTACCAAGCATACAAATAAAAACATATCCAATTGGATAAAACACCTTAAATATCCAAATGAAAGTACCCAAAGTAAAACAAGTCCTACAACCACAAGTATCAAACATGACTAACAAACACAAAAATCCTTTTAAAATCACATAAATAATGTTCTTATTCTTGCCCCCTTAAAACAAGACTATAAAAAACTCATAATGAGATGGAAACAAACTTTTAGTAATGAGCACCCTTTTTTTCTTTGGGTACAAAGAAGGCCAAGGCCTATGGGGGAATTAGGGAAGGGGAATTTGCAAGTACTAGGGATCGAACCCCAGCCTTGCTGGAATCCACCTCCTAAGAGAGGTAAGTGAACCATTTGGGCTCAAGTACAACAAGATTCACACTCAAAATAAGTCCCATAACGGTAAGTACTAAAAGCCATTTACTAATAAATATATCATATTAAATGTAAAAATACCACTATATATCTTATTCTATTGCAAAAGACCATAGTAAGCTACCTTGCAAGCATCAGGATTAGGCTCATTTCTCCAAGCTCCTCGCATGAGCCTCACATCATCAAAATTGAAACCCTTTTCCCTTATGGAATCGGTTGATGTTTGCAACTAAAAGATGTTATGAGAACAAGAATATCATTCCCTTGAAACATAGGTAAATTTACTCAAAAAAGTAAAATATTCATTTCTTCATGAAGAGATATAAAAGGGAATACCTCTTGGACCTTTATGCCTTTTCGTTCAGCAACACCCCTCTCAATTTCGGTCATACCTGTTCCATAGATTTCAACTCCAATCGAACACTTGAAGAACTCCATTAAATTTCTTGTCAAAGTTCCAGTTTTATCAGAAAAAATGTATTCCACCTAATCATACCATCAAGTTAAAATTATTTAGAGCTCAATATACAGAATAAAAAACTGGCTGCATCTCATTCAATTCGGCCAAAATTGCATGTACTTACCTGTCCAAGTTCCTCGTTCAAATTAGAAGTCCTAGCCAAAGCAGGGGTGTTGGTTTCAGCATGGTACATATTTAAGTCCTTGTTGATAAATTGAGTGCACTGAATAAACTTGATCATCTGAAATTCCATGTGAAATCCAGTAAGACCATTTTTGTGCATTGATAAAGCAAGAAATCCAATAAACAAGGGGGAAAAAAGGCCAACCTCAATAGAAACATATAGAGATATAGGGATAATTGTCGAGTATAAAGTAAGTAGGGTCAACATGGTCAAAAGAGCAACCTGTAAAACCAGCAAACAGAATTGAATTAAATTTCGTGTGTGTGAGAGAGAAACAAGAACCAACAAGCATATAGTACCAGAAATCTGTTGTTAGGGTTGAATTGATCTTCCACACTTTTACTAAGACCTAAGTAGTAGTACTTTCGGTCAATGAATACACCGCTGCAATATTTCAAGTAGAGAAAATCATTATCAAAAAATATTTGGAATTCTTTTTTAATAAAATCCCACAACATTTAAAGAAATGTAATATAAGAGCAGAGTAGCTATTTCCCACACCTGCCTATTGCTCCAATCAGACACATAGTGAAAAGAGTACCAAAGAGAGTGAGTATAAGTTTGTCAAGTTTCCTCTCTAATGTACTTCTTTTTGAAGGAACATTCATGGAATTCATCATAACCTGCAAACTCATTCCAAATTCCCACAAAATAGCATCAACTTAGAAGAGCAAACCAAACAGATAAAGGGAAGAAAAATCACACATTTATTTCTGTCTTGGGAGTAGATAAACATACATAAAAACTTTAAGCTTGGTAAGATACAAAAATGATAACACAGATGCTTAGTAACAAAGGTTGAAATGATTTGAAAATATGACGGACATGGTTTTTCACATTTAAATGTTCATAATTAAACATTTCCCAGAAAACAAAAAATTCCAGCACGTTAAGTCTCAGCATACGGCATAAAAGAGATACCATAAAACTTCTGTAACGAACCTTTGTTTCATGACCAGTAAAAATAATGGCCCCAACTATGAACTCAGTGTTTTTCAGACTGCAACCCTGAAATCAAATTGTAAATACCAGTGCCATTTAAGTTCATCAGTGCAGAAAGAACAGAAAATACAACAGTTGTTACCTAATAAAAGATTAGCAAAGACAATGAAGAGACCCAGAAATTTGAAAAAAAGAAATGCACCACAAAGAAAATATATAACTATTCCTGCCACTAGGTGTCAGATGATATTTAAGTGAAAAAAAAAAAACCCACCAAATTAAATAGGGAAAATAACTAATATTAACTTCCTGGCAAATTCTAGAGGGTCAAAAGAAGATATTAACTTCAAAGTGTGTCATTAAATGCTATAAGAAGGTTCATTTCTTTAAAAAAAAAAAAAAAGCATAAGCTGGAAACACATTAAGTAAAGAGCTGATGATGGAAGGAAGAAAATCAGAACATACCCTCAGTAGAAGCAGATTTGGAGAAAGAGACAATGTTTGATTGTCCATTACAAGATTGCCAGTGAAAGTGTACAAAGAGTTGTTTGGTTGCTCACACTGCACTTCACCTGCAATTATTAAGGAGTGCTGCTATTTAGAAGTTTAGAAGAAGAAACAAGAAAAAGGATGACAAGTTGATTTTGAAAGCATCAATTCAGACAAAGCCCATCAACTCGCTTATCCCAGAAAAAAAAATAGCTTATCCAAAAGAAGGCCCATCAACTCAAATGAAAAGACATGTTCATCAACAATTGAAGTACATATATGACCAAATCAGAGTATTAGACAATTATATTGACTTTAATAACATTAAAAAAAAATACACTAATTCTTTCCTAGAGACTTAACAATGTGATGTAGCCAAGGACTCCCTTATTATACTCCATATTAAGTACTTTGATGATATTGGATATTACATCAACTTTGGGCTTTCTATATTAGAATTTAAAAATTTTCAATTATAGTATTGTCTAATGTTTTTTTTTTATGGCCAAAAGGTTTTTAAGAAACAAAAAAAAAATGAAAAGTTAATACGGAATAAAGAAAAAGTACGTATTTCAAGTGTAAAATGGAAAGAAGGCATAATTGTTAAACATCCCAAAATGGAAAGACATGCATCCAATTTGGAATGGAAGGAGCCATAGGTAAAAACAATTAGAACTAGATATGCTAATGACAAAGTTAGAATCAGAAGGTAAAAATCAATAAAGGATGGTTAAGTCATAGAAGAAAACCTATAACACCAAGTAAAAGGTCACAGACAGAATTATATAATGCAGCAAATTAGCATTAAAACTAAATGGAAAAAATGGGCTCAAGTGGAGGTAGATATGAAAGCAACAGATACCAATAATTTAGGCTCCCATTGCTTGACGCTTTGCTACTTGTTTTTTGCTATCTGCCTTTTGTTTTTCTATTCATTTTTAATTTTTTGCTTTTTATGCTCTATTCATTTTTTGCACAAAAAATAAAAGCATCAACCAAATCAAGTCTTAGCAAACATATAGCCTTAGACATGTCAAAAAGGAAAAAGCAAATTTTCACAAACCCCAATAGGTACCAATAACGGGTTCTCCTACACTAACTTAAACTCCAACTTTTTGGTCATGTATATCCTCTTTGTAGCTGAATAATTGAAATCTGAAAAGTGGATTAAATGTTCTCTTTTCACAATTTTTCTTTTTGTTCTACTTTGATATTCTCATTAAAAATTGCATAAATTACAAAAGTAAAAACAAGAAACACATAAAGAAGAGATGAAGATTAAAGTGAGAAATATGATGGAAAGTGACATTATAGTGGCAAAATATGATGGAAGAAGAAAATTTAGAATCAGCAAAGTATGCCTTCATAGACAGAACCACCCTAGTCTGATATAACATTATTTTCAAAAAAAAAAAAAAAGGTGAAAGTGAATGAAATCTCTTAAGAAAATAATTTGATATATTAATTCATAATCACAAGACTTAGACCTTATTCATTATTTTAGTTCAGCCGTTAATACAATGAGCACAATAGCATCAAAGACCTGTAACACTGACAGATGCAGAATCAAGGAAAACTCTGAACAAACATTAAGTTTTTTATGGTTTATCAATCATTCAAAATTGGAAATTTGAAATAATTAAAAGACTTAACCCTTGAATTCACAGGCTTTTTCAGGAGTCACGTAATCCCAAGTCCTTTCTAGCGCCTTTCTGATTTTCAGATTTGTTTCCCCATCCAAATTTGCAGTCTACAATTAAAAGGAAAAATTGTTTCTCTTTAGGAATAAAGCGCCCAATGATACATAATATGAGAAGGGCAATCACTTTTCATAAATAGGTTAAAAAACTCCAAATAGGATCCAGAACAGGTAATTACCTCAATGTAGCAAACACCATCAGGATTTGTACTAGCAAGTAAAAGCACATCTGCAGGAAAAAATCCATCTTGCTTAACCTGCAAAAAGGGAAAAATTCCACTATATTTTCATATATTTATGCAGGTGGTGATATTCATGTAAAGCAACTTAATAAGCCTCAATCATGATAATATTATATTGTAACATGCATAAACAAAAGAAAATTTCCCAAGCTACAAATATCTTAAAGTTTTCAGTCTCCAAGTGGATAGAAAAATTAGGGAAAAAAGAAAGTAAAAGGCAATGACACTCGACCAAGTCTACAACTGTACATGAAGTCAATATAACAATACTTCTTCGTGAGAACTAAGGTGGGGAAACACAGTCCTGAACTGGAAATGCATATAATATGCCTATCAGACTGAATTTATGTAACTAGAAATTAGTGATTCTAAAGCATCTCTCAATAAGTCACCTTAACTTCCAGTCAATCACAAATTTCATAACATGTCCCAGACAGAAGCATGTTAACCCAAACTCAAAATGCTAAAAAAGGGAAAAGCAAAATATATTTGAAAATCTTTTCCAGATATCTCCAGAAAGAGGGGGAGGGGGAAGTCACACAACAATAAAGACAATCATCATCCGCACTGCAATGTAAACAATATGATATGAATGTCGTAGAGCTTCTGCAATATCCATATTTAATCTCAACAGCATGACTGGCCAAAAGAAAATATCAACAACATGCACCCAGAAACTCACCCTTATAATATCTCCAACCTGCAACTTTTTCCATGGAATAGACTCCCACCTTTGATCTTGCAACACATCTACAAGAGTGTTATTTATTGCCATATCATTCTGAAAACGTTTCTGTTGTATACAATATGGGAAGGAAAGAAAAATAAGAGTTCAGCATTCAACCCAAAGTTATAAAAGTCAAAGCTCAAGCTAACCCTTCCAGAACCTTGTCCCCCTGGGCCCCAAAACCTCCCAAACCAAAAATAAAGATGTGAAAAGAAAGTCAATAAGGCCCAAGCCAAAGGAAATATGCTATGACGAGGATGAACTTTAGCACTCACCCAGTCCTCAAATGCCTCTTTAATAAGAGAAACTAAAAGCACCAGACTCAGAGGAACCACATTTGTTACAGGATGAACAGGACTGCGTCAACAGAAAAAACGTTATTACATAACAGATCTCACCAATACAAAAATCAGTTGCTTAAACATTTCTTCAGTCTTACAAGTCATTATTAACAAAATAGTCACACCAGAAGATGACTAGGGGGTGCAAAAAGAGAGATTTCACATGCAGGAGAATAGGAGAACATGAAGTGATGCAATTAATGAGCACATGGAAGAAGGTAGAGGATGAATAAGGGGTATGTATAAAAATGTTTGAAACGTGGACTTTCAATTTGTACTAAAAGCATCTGTATTGAGCTCCTCCTAGTAATTATTAAGACTTCCTTTTTTTTTAAATTGATAATAGCGTTAACAATCTGAATGAGGAAATATACATTTCTCTTAAACTTTAAGGAATGGAAAGTAGGAAATTGAAAGAAAAAAATACTATTGACGTCAGTTTCTGCATGGTCAAACTTACAGTTTCAACAACTATTTAAAAAATATATATATATAATGAAGTACATCAGACCAATGAAATATTAATAATATTTTCACTCAAAGCTAAAGGTTCTTAGATCTGAGACAACAAATAAGTCTCATCGTGTTCCCGAAAGAATTCAACTACGGCCCAAGCCAAACGTCAAGTGAACACCACTAAGAGGACAGTTGAACAAATTAAGGTAATAATTCCAGCACTCCAGGAAATATGCTCTTTGTTATTACCAAAGCTAACAAAACTCAGTTGACATATATGGTAGTAAGAAAAAACCTTACCTATACGGAGTTGCTGATAGAATTGATACCATAAGAAAGTACAAGTTAGCTACCCGCCTGAACTGTCAGAGTAAAACAGAACTTTGTCAGGATCAGAAGTAGCCAGAATACAGGAGCTCTCGACTCTAACCAAATCCACAAAAATTAATCAAGTTAGATTTCTAACTCATATTCCAGACCCAAAAAACAATGGTTGATACTGTGATGCAATCACTGTATTACAATTATGGCCAGGGGTATGGCAGTTTTTAAGCATCATCCAGAATAGTAATAATTTACTTCATTATGCTTACACAAAACATGACTTTCGATCATCCTCAAGTTTGTCAACAGGAATTGAACAGAGAAGTAATCCCTGAACAAGGAATAGTAAACATGGAATACTTCTTGGAATTAAGCCTGGTAATGATTTTCCTTTTAAACAATCTGATAACTCTTTAAATCTTCACTTGGTATTCCTCATTAATATAGGATGGCCCACCAAACATGCACCCAAAATAAATTGAGCGAACTTATGCTGTTTAGCTCTTTGAGGGAAAAATATAACAATATACCATAAAGAAATGATTAAAATGCCTGAGAGTCGCAAACAAAAAGATCATACATACTTCCTACAAGTATAATTGCATGGGTTTAGGTGTTGCTAGCAATGGTTGCAGCATTTGATATGGAAAATGAGAATGTTTGAAGGAAGGTGATAGCTAAAAACTAGTATATCTTTTCATTTATTATTATTCTTAAGAAAAAGAATAAAACTCTCTTCTTCACAAAAACCATGATTTAGCTAAGAATAGAAACAATACCATATCTTCCATTGTGTTCCCAAACCTCTTTAGCACAAATTTCCAAGCCAATAATTAGTTAGAGATGTAAACAAGGCAATTTCAAAAAGGTTATCAGGATGATCATAACCATTAGCCAAATTCATAATCATAACCATAATTGTTCAGTTATGAAAATGTATAACATATCCATGGATGTAACAGCATACAAGTGAAGTTATAACCATTTTATTCAATTAGCTTTTTCAAAAAACTATACTTATAGCACATGAGGACCAAAATAATTCACCCATTTAACCATTAATTTAATTTAAAATTGAAGAAAATAATTTTCTTTAATATCCTTTTTAAGGTTTTTATCCTGATTAAGATTACAAAGTTTAGGTTTGCAAAAAAGGGTATTTAATTGGGTATTTAACAGTTATACTTCGAGTCCATATTGACTATTGAATATACTCGCGTATACAGTTATGGCCATGGTTACTTTTAAAACCATAACCCTCCCCATACTTAATAGTAATAAATTTCTAGTTACACATAACCCTCCCTATAACAAAAACATAACCATCAAGTTTCAACTGTAACCATAAGTATTTATTTGGGAACTGTTATATTTGCTTAGTTACATATTCTAACATTAGAAGAATGCTTATAGTGATTAGTACATAGGCCACCTTCTAGCTCCAAGATGCCTCCAACGGTTAAACCAGAGGCCAAAATGCAAGAGACAACTAAAAGTGTTCATAAGAAATGCCTAAAGTATCATACAACCATACCCGTTTCACTGCTGGAGAACTCCAAAAATTTACCTGTTCATACAGCCCCTTTGGTAGAAAGGTAAAAAAGTTGTACTTGGTAGTTGATATGGAATTCTCCTGGAACAATAGATACCAAGCTAATGAGAACACATCCAACTTATCAGAATCAGATGCAAGCAACAAAAGTATGAATACAAACAAAACTTCTGGACACCAAAACATTCTTTCACAAATAATGAAAATTTAATCACAACTCAATTTTATACAATAAATACATGCATATGTATGAATGTATGAAATAAGCGTTAAGCACTTATGTATATGCAAGTGCATTTATCAACAATAAAAATACACTTTTATATGCTACTCATGCATCATTAATTGAATTTTCCAAATATTTATGACTTGCCTGACTCCTCCATATAAGCATAGCACGTGAACTAACAGCACATGCCATGGTCATATCAATCTGGAATCTCATCAAATTGCAAAAGATAATAGTCTATGGTCATATCAACATCTGGAATCTCATCAAATAACTATGGGAAACTAGTTTTCTAAACCTTTCAATGAAACAAATCATACAATCAAGGAAATCCTATTTCTGGGTAGTTTCCTAAATGGAAAGGCAAATATCCTAGGATAATCAATGAGTTAAATAGATGAACCCTCACAAACAAGAGAAATAATGAATGAAAAATATAAATATATCTAGTTGAATCTCAACATTACAACATATTTCACCTCCCATTAGTTTAACCTACTACAAATAAAGAAAAAGGAATCACTTCTGCAGACACAAAGGTGTATATGAGCATATGGCACATGTCACACTTCAGACAAAGAGCTCATTGGAGGTTGGTAAAATTGTTTGACTCAATTAAATGTTTCCCACAACAATAAGAAACTTGTGCTACAATAGATGACAGTCCTGGAAAATAATTAGATGAAGATCAAAAGAAATTGCTTAAATACTAATCTTCAGAAGCATCGTAAATGATACCAAACCCACTTTTGTATTTGCACTCTCTCATAGACTACTAGCATAAACTCAAATTTAAAAAAGATAAAACATGAAGAAGAAAGAAATAACCTACAAAAAGTGAAGGACAAAGATCAGTTCTATGGCATCAAGCAAACAAATGCACATTTCAACATGGATTTCTACTTGTTCGATATACAAAGGCATTTTCTCAGCATTCCTTTCTGGCTTTGAAAGAAAATGTTCAATACAACTGTATACAAGTGAGACATGCACAAATCACCGAAAAATTGACAAGGTTTAGCAAGATGTCATTCAATTTCATCTTTATAACTACAATTGAAGAGTTTTAATTTAAAGTTTTCTGAACATTCTATTCCCAACTACTTTATTAGCAGTTCAAAAAGATCACTATATTCTCTATAATTTAGAGTTAATGCCAATACTATACTCTCTAAGTTTTTTACAATATAAGGACTCTAGTATGATACTTTAAGAAAAGTGAAAATATTATGGGCTCCAAATCAGGCATCTAACATTAACCAAAATATAACATTGATATAATTAAATCATTTAGGTAATGTTCTTTAACTCTTTCAATATAGTTAAAGTCTGAATCTCACTCCATCCACTGGTAATTTATTAATCTTCGTACTCATGACGTTAAGCAATTGTTGGTTGAAATCGAAGCCCTCAACCTTGAAAAGAGGGCTAATTCCTAGCCACAGCTCATGGAGGAGTCAAGATTACTCTTCTTATGGTTTTACATTTCCTTCACTTTTGCATTGCCCCGAAAAAAGTTCAAATGTCACCAGAATTATGATCTAATATAATCAACAATAACATCTCTTATCCCCTAGAATCCGGCCAAATTAACATTTTACAGGAAATCAAAAAAAAATGTCAAACCACCCAACAACTTCCCATTCTTGATAATAAAGCCAAGAAAAGTGAAGAAAATTAATAAAAAAACACTAGAAACCTAAATCATGCGCCTCCTGATGGTAGAATTAGTTTCGCAAACATTTAAAAAGATTCAAGGTCAGTACATTTCCTATTCTCCAGGAAATCGAAACATCAAAAAAGGAACGTAAACGGAAAATCTTAATAAAATCAGAAATTAAAATAAATATATATTTATATAATGATATATTTATATAAATACCTTGTATCGATGGGCGTAATTGGCGTCGCGGTCATTGCAGTAGATGGTGCGGAAGGTGGGCGCCTGGGGCTGAACCCGACCCAGCGTGACGGTTCGAGACGGCGCTCGTTGGCTCAAGTTCTGATTACGACCCTGTTGCGATCTCGCCGATGACCTAAGGTTATCCCATCCACTCATCTTCCTTCTTTTCTTTTCTTTGTTCCTTTTTTTTCCTTCCCCCGATCCAAAGAAATTGAAAAAAAAAAATTAAAAAAAAATATCGGCAAACGTAGATTCAGAAAATGAACATCGGTTTTTGATTTCTGCTTCTCCTGCTATGTCGGTTTGCTTCTCGTTTGGTGGAGTTCGTTTAAAGACGAGGTCTGGTTTGCACGGACGCTGAGACGGAGTGGACCCCTGTTTCAATTCAAATTTACTTTTATTATTTTCTTCTATTTTTCGCTTTGCCCTTCAGTTTTTTCTTAGTATAGTTTTTTTTTTTTTTTTTTTACCGAAATTTCCATTTTCCGTTGTATTTGAGCAGTTTAAAACACGATCAATCGAACCGCGTGGATTTTGCTCAGACATATGGGCGCGTGGTTCCATTCACCGCGGCCAATCAAAAAGCGAATTGGCTTTGTCTCCGTTTTAGTCAGGCGCGTGGAGAGGTGACGTGGAAGAGGAAGCGTGGGAGTGGAAAGGTCAATTGGAAGATTGTTAAAGCGCCAAAGAGGACTGTTCTTGAAAAGGAAGTGACCTAAACGACGACGTTTCGCCGATATTTCGTGGAATGTCTTATTGTTGTGCCACGTAAGAAGGACGGTTGATGTTGGGATATAATCAATCAAGCTAAATTCAAGCTGAAAGAAGTTCAATTCGAAACTTGACTTAAAATCAATTGAGTTTTATTTTTAAAACTCGAGCTCGATTCGAGATAAAAATCGAATTATTTGAGCACATTCAATTAGGCTCGTTTATCTAGTAAAAATGAGCTTGATTCTCATGTTCGATTTCAAACTCGATTATTTGTACTCGAGTTCGAGTTCGAATTGAAAATTTTTAATATTAATTAAATATAAATATATATATATATATATATATATTAAAATAAAATAAAAACTCGATTAGGCTCACGAGTTACTCAAGTCAAACATTAAAATATTCGAATTCGACTAGCTCGATAACTCGAGCTCGACTCGATAACTCGAACTCGACTCTATAATGACCAAATCGAATTCAAATTTTTTTCGAATTAAATCTGAATAGTTTGCGAGCATAAGTATTTTTTTTACACCTTAATTGACGGTGAATGAGATATTCTTTGCTGGCTATGGAGTAAGACAATTTAGCAGCGGAAATGGATTTTAAGTTTTTAACTGCCAGCAGCCAGTAGGTAATTTAGGAAACAAAGTTTGCTGTTATTATAATAATAAATAATAAAACTTAAAAACAATTTAGGCTTTTGGAATTAAATTTTTCAATTTTGGACTTTTATGGCCTCTTCTCCCAAATATTCACATCTTTGTTGGTGTTCCCAAATCTAGTGTTTATGTTTCTTCTCAAATGGCGATTTGACGGCCTTATCCTGCAGCAGTCTGATTCCTATACCAATCATCAAACTTCCCCGCTCTTCACTCTCCCCACCCGCAACCCTTCCCTTTCCTCATAAATCTCTCAACCCCAAACCCCCGTATTGTCAATTTGCCGAAGCCAGGTCGCTCTCTTAATCAAACATCCCCTTCTTTTTTTCGCTAAATTTCCAATTTGCCACTAACCCGTGCGTTTTTTTTTTCATTTTGATGGTTCAGCTGGGGAGGGAACGGAGGCAATCGACGAACTTTTCTTCGATGATTTGTTGGAGGAAGACAGCGACGAAGATGATGAAACAGAGAGCAGCTCGATTTGTTGATAAGATTCTTACGGACCATGTTCAAGAAGGTCTCGGAGCGTGCTGAGAAGGCCTCACGCTCCGTCTTACTGGTTGCAATATTGCCCCCGCTGATAAAATACTGAAATCCATCTTGGCCTTTACTTTTCATTGATGTCGTGATCAATTTTATGCTATGTTTAGATTACGTGATCAATTTCATTAAAAAAACCGAGGGAATTGAATATTCTTCATTCTTTTTTGAAATGTTTATTTTTTTCAAAACCCCTAAACCAATAGAAAAATAGATGAAAACAAAGTCAAGAAAAAAAATTTAAATATGAAATGTCTTAAATTCATTAAATTACAATCAATATTACATTTTTATATTACATTCATATTTTTTTAAAATAATATTTATTTTATTTTTTATAATTTGATGTACAATATTTATATTATTATTTTAATTAAAAATATATATATATATAATTGAAAATATATATTACAATGTATATTTTCTTTTTCTTTTTAACCTTTAATCAAATGATAGAAACTAACATTTCTTTTTTTTTTAATACATTTTAATTATCTAAATAAAGAAAAAATGCATCATCTTTTTCTTTTAAAACTTTTCTTTTTTTCTGTCCTTTACTTACATATATCTAAATATAACGTTACTGAGTAATTTGCTACGTACTTTTTGCTTTTTTTTTTTTTTAATTAATAATTAAGCTCAACTACTCTTATCTAAAAAGTTAAAGTGTGAGACACCTATTGATCAGACGTGATCAGGTGACGCTCCCCCAAATATAAAGGAAAAAAAAAATAGCATAATGACAAATTTAGCTTTTGAACTATACCAGTTTAGTTATTTCATTCCCTAATCTTTTATTTGGGTTAATATGACATTCGATCTTTTATTTTGTGCCAAAAACACTTGATTTTAACGGAATCCATCTGAATCCCGTTAAATGACTAACGGATTGTCATCTATGTACACATGTCAGTCCATATGTACATAACATGGACTTTTTTATGACATGGCATTTAAAATGTCATGTCATCTCATTATTTGATTTATTTAAATAACCAAAATTTATATTATAAAAAAAAAATCTTTAATATAACAATTTAAAACATCTTTAATAAAACAATTTTTGTTTTAGAAAAAACAAAATATACCTTAATCCCAATATCTATAGAGAAGATTAGGAAAAAAATTCATAAATTCCAATGCCCCAAATTGATTTTTTTGAGATTGATTACTACAAATCAGCAGCATAGTGGAGAATATTGAAGACAAATCGTATTGAGCAAATTATCACGATATGCTTTTGTTCGAGATTGTCACGGTATGATTTTTTTCAAGATTATCACGATTAGGGTTTATGGATTTTGGGGATTTTTGCTTTAATTAGGGTTATTGTGGTTGAATCGAGATTAAGATTTCAATTTAATTAGGATTTTTCTGGCTGAATCGATATTAAGATTTTTTTATTTAAAAAAAAAAACATTAAGCTTGAAAGCTGTGTTGGGAAAAATAAAACCTGGTTACCCAAAAGCAAACATTCACCCAAAACAAGCATTCGAATAAGAAAAGACCCAAAACAAGCATTCGAATAAGAAAAGAAAAAGACACAATATTTTTTACGTGGTTTGACCCTTCTTGGCCTACATCCACGATAACATCACTACAACAAGTAGAACCCTCATACAAGTAGCTTTTGCACGGATAAAACTACAAACCCTCTTACAAGTAGCTTTTGAATGGATTAAGCTACAAACCCTCTTACAAGTAGCTTTTGAATGGATTAAGCTACAAACCCTCAAATTAACATACTTGTAACTTTTGCACGGATTAAGTTACAAACCCTCTTACAAGTAGCTTTTGCACGGATAAAACTACAAACCCTCATACAAGTAGCTTTTGAACGGATAAAACTACAAACCCTCTTACAAGTAGCTTTTGAACGGATTAAGCTACAAACCCTCAAAACAAAACACTATGACTCACCACCGGATAATCCTAATACAAGAGTATAGACTATCTCTCACAAGGGTGGTGGGTGAGTTCAACCAAAGCCTAAGCTCTCTACTTATAAGGTGAAAGCCCCCTTGGCTTAACATAAGCAAGCTATGTGGGATTGGGACTTGACTCAAAAATACTCAACATATCCTCCCTTGAGTCAAAGTCCCAATAACCACTTGGCAGGAACTCGACAACTTTTCTTCCTCGAACAAAGCTTCTCTCCTTACTCGAACCAAAAAACTCTTGGCAGCTGGCAGCATCTCTCTTTGCTCGAACCAAAAGCTTTTAGGCAACTCCTCCCTCGAACCATAAGCTCTGATACCAGTTGTTGGTAAAAATAAAACCTGGTTACCCAAAAGCAAACATTCACCCAAAACAAGCATTCGAATAAGAAAAGACCCAAAACAAGCATTCGAATAAGAAAAGAAAAAGACACAATATTTTTTACGTGGTTCGACCCTTCTTGGCCTACATCCACGATAACATCACTACAACAAGTAGAACCCTCATACAAGTAGCTTTTGCACGGATAAAACTACAAACCCTCTTACAAGTAGCTTTTGAATGGATTAAGCTACAAACCCTCTTACAAGTAGCTTTTGAATGGATTAAGCTACAAACCCTCAAATTAACATACTTGTAACTTTTGCACGGATTAAGTTACAAACCCTCTTACAAGTAGCTTTTGCACGGATAAAACTACAAACCCTCATACAAGTAGCTTTTGAACGGATAAAACTACAAACCCTCTTACAAGTAGCTTTTGAACGGATTAAGCTACAAACCCTCAAAACAAAACACTATGACTCACCACCGGATAATCCTAATACAAGAGTATAGACTATCTCTCACAAGGGTGGTGGGTGAGTTCAACCAAAGCCTAAGCTCTCTACTTATAAGGTGAAAGCCCCCTTGGCTTAACATAAGCAAGCTATGTGGGATTGGGACTTGACTCAAAAATACTCAACAAGCTGTCACGACTAGAGTTTATGGGTCTTGGGTTTATTTATTTATTTATTTATTTTAAACATCTATTGAAGTTTGATTAGTGTGTTTATGTAGGATTTATTCTGTTAGAAATTTTTACTTAAAAAACCCAGTGAAACCGAAAGCGTTTAAGCTTTTCTGTTTACCAAACTTTTCCAATAAAAAGGTTAGACCAAACTTTGAAAGTGGTCCCTGGATTTTGATAGGAATTTATTTGTTAGGCTTTTTATGTATTATTAAAATATCTGTTACTTTTGCTTTGTGTTTTTCTTTGATGAAAGGGGTCCCTTTATGTTTGTTTGAAAATGGATATTGACTGCATTTTGAATATGAGTGATTCAGATGAGTTTTATATTAACTTGCATGTAGGGGTAAGTTTGTGCGTGATCCACATCTAAGATATGATAGTAGAACAAGATTAAGGATAAGAGAAGATCTAGATACCATTTGAATTGTGTAACATAGTACAAAAAGGTCTTGGTTACCATAGTATATCCATTGTGTACTACTATGTGCCTAGAAGTAAGTTGTTGGATGATGGGCTTAGGTTAGTTTGGAATGATAGTAGCACTATAGATATGTTGAATTATTGGGTTAAATATAAAATGGTGGACTTGTATGTAGAGCACAAAGTGGACACCTTAGAGGTAGTAAACGAGCCTTTATTATTATGTGGACCACCTATAGAGCAATCTACCAGTTTAGGTGAAGAGACAGGTGCTTGCCATTAGGGTTTAAATGCTGGTTCAAAGCATGGGAGTGAGCATGAGGTTGTTGACAGGACTGGTGAAGAGGGTGGTGATGAGGGTGAGAGTGATGACAAGGCTGGTGTAGAGGGTGGTGATGAGGGTGAGGGTGATGATAGGACTGGTGATGAGGTTGAACATGAGGTTGAGCGTGATGAGGCTGAGCATGATGACCATGGGGCTGAGCATGAGGCTGATGATGATGACGATGTTTATTTTGTTGAAGTAAGGTATTTGTCTGATGGTGATGCTGATGAGGAGTTACAATCTGCTAGAGTGAAGTTGAGGCAGTTCAAAGGGAAATCTACTGCCTCTACTTTTGTACACGTGGAAGGTGTAACTGACGATGAAATTGATAAGGCTGAGAATAAGGGTAAAGAGCAGGAGGATGAAGAGCATGTGGAAGGTACAAAGAATGAAGATGGATATGAGACTGAATACTATGATTCCTCTAATCATGGAAGCTTAATAGGTATTGATTCAAGTGAAGAGCATGAAGATGCTGAAAAGAGGAAAATTAGGTATCCTCAGTACAATCCAAATGAAGAAGTTTCTGAGTTTTGTATAGGAATGTTGTTTAAGGATAGCAAACAATTCAATGATGCCATACGTAAGTATTCTAGGGTTGTTAGAAGAGAGTTGAAGTTGGTGAGGAATGAACCTAAAAGAATTAGGGTTCGGTGCATTGTTTCTGCAAAATGTCCTTGGGCAATTTTTGCTAGTTATAGTAAGAAGGCTAGGTTTCTCCAAGTGAAGAGCTTTCAAGAGGAGCATAATTGTTGTGTGAGCTTCAAGAACAAGATGGTCAATGTAGCTATGATTGCAGAGCATTTTGAAGCAACTATCAAGGACCATTCAAAAATGAAATTGAAGGAGATTCAAATGAGGGTAACTTTTGAGTTGCATGTTAATGTTAAAATGACTCGATGTAGAAGGGCAAAGAAAAATGTGAATGACAAGTTGGCTGGAAACTACATAGAAGAGTTTGCTCAGTTGTGGGACTACGCAGATGAGTTAAGGGCAAAGAACCCTGGCAGTACTATTAAAATAGCAGTTGAAAGGGTTACTTCAAATTCACCCCCACATTTTAAAAGGTTTTATGTATGTTTTGAGGCCTTAAATAAAGGTTGGAAAGAAGGTTGCAGGCCAATACTGGGTTTAGATGGTTGTTTCTTAAAGGGTTCTTTTAAAAGTGAACTTTTAACAGCTGTTAGGAGATATGACAACAATAAGATATTCCTTGTGGCATGGGCTGTGGTGGAGGTTGAATGTAGAGATTCATGGGCCTAGTTTCTTAGTCATCTGGCCACTGATCTGGAACTTAATGATGGTTATGGATATACCATCATTAGTGACCAACAAAAGGTTACCATACTAACTTGGTATATTAATTGTAACTTTTAGGCTTGGATATCACATCTTTGTTTTTTATGTTCTATTTTCTATACAGGGTTTAGAGGTGGCTATTAATGATGTTATCCTTCGAGTGGAACACAGAAATTGTGCACGGCATGTGTTTGCAAACTAGACAGGGAAGAAGAAACTCAAATCCTATGAGTTTGCTTTTTGGGGAATTGTAAAGGCAACAACAGAAAGGGAGTGGGAAGATAAAGTATCAGACTTGTCTAAGAAAGATGAAGAATGTGCAAAAGAATTGATGTCTAAAGGTCCTAAACATTGGAGTAGGGCTTTTTTTGGAACTCATAGCAAGTGTGACATTATGGAGAACAACTTGTCTGAAGCTTTCAACTCAAGCATTGTGGAGGCAAGATACAAAAGTATCATCACCATTTTAGAGGAAATCAAAGTGAGGATCATGTCTAGAATTGTGGAGAAAAGGCAGTTATGCAATAAATGGAGGAACAATTATAGTCCATTGGTGAAGGCAAGATTTGATGCACAGAAGGAAGAAAGTGTAAAATGACAAATGGTGTGGAATGGTGACAATGGATGCGAAATTAAAAAAAAAAAAGTATACAGCGGACTTGAAAGAACAAACATGCAGTTGTAGAAGTTGGCAATTATCAGGGATTCCTTGTCCACATGCGTACTGTACCATATGACACAGTGGTGGTGATCCAGATCAGTATTTGAATTATTGGTACAATAAGGACACATACATGAAAGCTTGTAACTATGCTTTGCAGCTTATAAATGGACCACATGAATGGCTGAAATCAGGAATTGAACCAGTTCTTCCACCCTTTGCTAGGAAGATGCCTGGAAAGCCAAAGAAAGATAGGATAAAGGCAAATGATGAACCAAAGAAAAAAACTGGTCGAATAACTAGGGTAGGGTTGGTAACGAGTTGTAGCATTTGTGGTTAAGAATGGTATAACAAGCAGAGCTGTCTTCAAAGGAAATCAAGAGGACATGTTAGTTTCACTTCTTCACCCATTACATTACCTAAGATAGCATAGTTAAGTTTTGTTAAACTAAGTTCTATATGTTTTGTGGTGTAGAGGAGTAAGGCTGCTGGAAATAAGACTATGCAAGCATCCACTTCAAGAGCAGTAAGTTAAGAAGTTGGACTGTTTATAAATAAGATTGTGCAAGCATCCTTGTTTGTGACTGTTTTGCTATTTTTTTTGTTATTTCTGCAGAGACCTGAAGTTGTTGGAAACAGACGTAATACAAGGTCAAGTTCAACAACTTCACTTCGCAGGGGAAAAAGAACAATAGATATTCAAAAAGGAAAAGCAAAAGCTTTAGAAGTACCTATAAATAAAGGAATAAGATGATGAAAGAATCTGTTGGAAGAACACCAAGGAATAGGAAGCCTTCAATTAAAATGATTGGCCTGTACACAAATCTGAAAACTGGAGAGCAAACATTTTATATAATTTACAAATTTATGCAAGTCTCATTACTTTCATTAATTTTGTTAGTCATGAAACAAATTTAAATATTCTGTTTAATTTTTCAATCTGGCTTGACAAAAGGAATTCACATGACATCTGGACATGAAGGATTTTCAACATCTGCAGGGGAGTCTTCTGTCAACTTAACATCACAAAATAAGAAAAGAAAACATGTTCAAGATCCTGTTAGTACACAAGAATCAATAACTCAGAAGCAAAAGCAGAAGAAGAAATGAGTTTGTTGTAGGAAAAAAATAGTTTTTTTTTGGTTGCTAAAGTCACTTTTTGGCCTTTTCACATGATGTCTGACTTTGTTGGAAGAAATTAGTTGATATAGAAAATTGTTCAATCGAGTTGCAGTCATTATTTTGTAAATGTCTGGATAGAATTTCTACTGTAAATTCATGTTCCCTTTTCGTCTCAATGGAATATATTTTTGAATCCAAAATATTTATTTTCTGCCATTCATATTTGTTTCATAAAATAAAATAAGGATCATTACATGAAGTAATTCTTCTTACACTAAGGCAATGCCAACACACCTTGTGCACTGGAACCAAAATACAATCATATAAAAATACACAAAATACAACACCAAGACCAAATTAACAACATCTTATACATTTCTTTTTCCTTATTCTTGTAAGTTGCATTTTGCTTCAGCTTCTTATTTCTATTTGTTATACATGTTATCTCAATTCTCAGCTTTCTTAGCTGCTTAATCATATTTTCTTCTTCAATAGCAATAGCTGGGTTTGACATGTTACTCTGCACGCTGCCAATCTCGGACCTAATTCTATGGTTACTTTTAGAACTTGACACACTTGCATCAATCCTGGCAGAATTGAAAAGCTGACTTCTAACTGTAGCATTCTCCTTTACTAAATTTCTTTCACTATCTCGTAAATCTTGTAGTAACTCATTTGCTCGGTTACACATACGAGCATCATACCAATGAAAAAAATCCACATCCATTTACCTATAAATTCAAACCAAAAGAATAAGAAGAAAATGGACATCGAAACAGTGAACAACCAAATTACTAAAAATTTGTTTCATTTTTTATAATTTCATTTCCATCATCATACATAACATAACAACATTAAAATCTACTCTAAGAAAAACTAAAAATCTACTCTAACAACTTACTAAAATTTTTGCAAATCTACTTAAAGAAAAACTAAACAAAATACAAAATCTCCGAGCTAAAATAACAAAATTAAAATCTAACGCCATTTTTTCATTCAAAAAATTAAAGAAAAATAATTTCAATTTCTACAACCAATTAAACAAAATAACATTAAGCCATAAACAAACTACCTTAAAATCTTGACGCCTATAAAATCTTCTACCAGGATTTAAATCACTCTACGATGTTTCTCTTGGTGCCAATTTCTTGCAACAACAAAATATTTCTTTCTCGTCATACACGTACTACCTACATGACGAACTTACATGGACCGAAGGCCAACAATTGTCCATACTTTTTCTTCGTTGGTGTGAATTCGAGTTTTAGGATTTCGAATACAACTGACAAAATATTGTGACAAGCAATTCGGTTTTTCTCTTTTAATCGAGCGAATAAGGATTTGGTATTTAGGGATTTGATTTTCAGAGGGTTTAAGGTATCGGGTAAGAATTTGGGATTTAGGGTTTCTTTTAAATCTAATATTTTCATTTTTCTTTTAACAAATCAATTAATGAGATGACATGGCATTTTAAATGCCATGTCATAAAAACGTCCCTGTTAGGTACACATGGACTGACACGTGTTTTTGGCACAAAATAAAAGATCGAATGTCATATTGACTCAAATAAAAGGTTAGGGGCTGAAATGACTCAACTAGTATAGTTCGAGGGCTAAATTTGTCATTATGCCAAAAAAACATTGATTTTTTGTGGAACCGGAAGGAGCAAGTTGTTAATACAAGGATCATGATGCTATGAATTATCTAGAAATATTTATGGGTTGAGTTGGTTTGGATGCGAAAATTCGTTTTATTATTTTAAAAATATAAAATTATTTTTAGATTAATATTTATATATTTTTATAATTAAATTTAAATAAAAAATAATTTTATTAAATGAATAGTAATCTAGGCTGGACATGTCTGAATTACAAAAATTCATATGCAAACTCGATCCATGAACTGGTTTGGTTATAACCTATGGTTGGAATTTATGATAACTCTATGCTAAATCTAACATCAATTTGTAATTGCTAATGAGACCTTGGTGAGGGTGCTGTTTGATAATGCATTGAAAAAAATCAATGTATTGAAAATTAAAATTTTCAGTAGTTTAATTTTTTCAATACGTTTGATAACTAATATTAAAAACCACTTAATAAATTTTTTTTAATAAAAAACTGTTGAAAAAAATAAGTAAATAAGGAATGACTTATAACTTAATGCAGAACACGCTCAATCAATTCTACTTTATTTTTTTTCTTTTAAGACTATATTATCCTTTAAATAGTTTATGTTTACTCTACAACTACTTCTTCATTCTCTCCTTTATCTGACATAGAATTTTCTCTAAAACCTAAACCTTCAAGTTGAATGATAAATCCTATTCCAGGTGAGAATTTCTTCTACTTCTATTTTAATATTTGAGTTTGTCTTGTTGATTTAGGGTTTAAATATCCCTTTATTATTTTAAAATCTCGTATATCTTTCTTTTTTTTTTTATATTAAAAATCTCATATATATATATATATATATTTATATTACGTCAAAATTTTTGCATTAGTATTGATTTTCATTTTGCTCTACTGATCGGTAGGGGTGTAAATGAGACACTGGTGCTCGCAAGCTATTCGAGTTCGGCTCGAAAAAAATTCGAATTCGATTCGGTCATTATCGAGCCGAGCTCGAGCTCGAGCAGCTCGAGCTATCGAGCGAGCCGAATTCGAGTATCTCAATACTCGATTCGAGTGGCTCGCGAGCCTAATCGAGCTTTTGATTTTATAATATATATTTTTATAATAATTTACTATATTACCCTTATTATTTAAATGTAAAAAAATTGTATATGAAACGAGCTCGAGCTCGAGCTCGAGCTCGAGTACATAAATTGAGTAAACGAGCTTTATCGAGCCGAGCTCGAATAGTTCGATTATATCTCGAGCCGAGCTCGAGCTTGAAAAATGGTATTCGGTCGAGCTCGAGCCGAGTTTCGAGCAGCGAGTTTCGAGTCGAGCTCGAGCTCGAGCAGCTCACTATTCGAGCTCGGCTCGACTCGATTACAGCCCTACTGATCGGTATCTAATTTATTGATTGGATGAGATCTTTGTATTATTACTCTGGGCTATTAAGAACTTTGGTTTTAAGTATCAAAAAAGGAGTTTTGAATTTTTTAAGTCTACTTTATACACTGTAATTGTTTTGGTAGTTATGTCTTCTTGCTAGTAGGAAGTCTTATAATGTTATTAAACATCCTACTCAAATATACAATCCTCAGGCTATAACAAAACAGATCCAAAATTTTCACGAAAACAAAGAAAATTTCTTAAAACTGAAGACAAGAAAATGTTAAAAATTTTATTAACCACATAATCACAAAGATGAGAGACTTTAGGTCAGTATATTTATATATAGTATAACCCTAAATTTCGTATCCTTTTATCATATATATAGAAGCTAATTAAGCTCAAACTTGGTTGCTTTATAGAGAAGATAAAGCAAGAAAATTAAAAATACGAGGAAGTGAGGCAGATCTATAGGGATAATATTAACTTATACAGATCTGGTATTATACAGAATAAAAAAAAAAGGATTCTTTGACATAGTAAAAGTTAAAAAAAATCATTAGGTGTTCCTAAGAAAATTTGCATATCAAATGAACTTACAAAAATATCAAACATTTGATTATGCAGGGTGACACTTTTTGCTGGACTCAGCCAACCTGCATATATATATTGAAAGATAATTTTTTTTTTTTCTTTTACTTGTGCAAAGAGTATAGTTGCTTTTCTAGATAGATTTTTCCTTCATGTTTATCTTTTCCTTTAAAATTTGAATGTAGTCATCATTTATTTATTTTTAAAACTCATTTAATTATGTTTTTTGATTTAGATTGTAGGAAAATCAAAAGAGTTTTGACTTTTTATTAGTTCAAAAGTCCTTGTCCGTCATTGGATCAAAGTGCACTTGCTTTCAACAAGTAAAGCCTCTATCATTCTTTGGTTTATTTTTTCTTAAAAATAAATTATGCTTGTATTTTGCATTTGGTTCTTTTTTAAGATAACCTCTCGTATCTGTTCTATAAGAAAACTGAAAATTGTTTCTGCTCTTTCTTTTTTCTCATTTACTTGTGATGCATTATCAATTTTCTCTTGTAATGGCTTTGGTTTCCTTGTAAAGCATTTAGCATTAATTTAGCTGCAATTGCATGCATTATCTTCGTAATGATTTTGAATAAACCTAACTGGGAAGCAACTATACTTATCTGTTGGGACTTGTAATCTATCCAACTCAAATAAACAATCCACCGTAATGGGGCTTATATTTTGGATAATCCTAATGAGATAAGTCTAATCAGATCCAAAATCTACACCTAATTTTGTCTGGCCCCCTAAACCAAACAGATTCTTCTTTTCAACTCCCCGGAACGCAAAGAGACTTCCACCATTCCATAAATGGGTCCCTGAGACTTTGTTTCGGAGGTCAGCGCCAAAAGTCAACTCGAAAAAAGTCAACTCCGAAAATGTCAATCCCAAAAAGTCAATTCCCAGTCAAAATCAAGGTTCGAAGTTGAATTGAACAACGGCGAAAAAATTTTGACAATCCAAGATCTGCAACGAAAGATATAGAGTTCTGAAGTGGGTTGCGAAAATTCAATGTAGGGGGAAGACCTAATCTGGCAAATTTGAGGAAAACTGCAAAGATGACCCGATTCGGTAAAATTGAAGCCCCCAATTGATAAAGGATGAATAAAGAAAAATAGCCCAAGACCCAGTTTGAAGTGGATCCCAAGGAAGAGCACGTTAGAGCAAAAATGGAAAAACAAGAAAATTCTCGAGTTTGAAAAGGGGAAAACTAAATCGGAAGGGGATTTGATCGTAAAAATTGGGCATTTTCGGACCAACTCAAATTTAATATAGGAAAAAGGAAGTGGAAAAAGAAAATCCGAAAATCGGACCCATGTTGAGTAAAACCGAGGTTTCGGAGGTTAAAGGGCATTCTCGAAAAATCCCAAAGAAAATTTCGGAAAAAAAAAAAGCAAACGAGTTTGGAAAATTATGAAAACTTTCAGATCTGAAGTTTCATAATTTTTGGAAGAGATTGATGAAGAAAAATCCGGAATCGGAGCTCATTTGAAAAAAGGTAAAATTCGGGTGCACTAACCCGAAATTCCAAAAGATAATTTGGAAAAAATAGCAAACGAGCTCAGAAAATTATGAAAACTTCTAGATCCGAGTTTCATAATTTTTGGAAGAGATTGGTGAAGAAAAATCCAGAATCGGAGCTCATTTGAAAAAAAGGCAAAATTCGGGTGCACTAACCTGAAATTCCAAAAGATAATTCCAGAAAAAATAGCAAACGAGCTCGGAAAATTATGAAAACCTTCATATCTGAGTTTAATAATTTTTTGAAGAGATCGGTGAAGAAAAATCCATAATCGAAGCTCATTTGAAAAATGGCAAAATTTGGGTGCACTAAGCCGAAATTCCAGAAGATAATTCTGGAAAAAATAGCAAACGAGCTCCAAAAATTATGAAAACTTCCAGATCTGAGTTTTATAATTTTTGGAAGAGATTGGTGAAGAAAAATTCGAAATCAGAGCTCATTTGAAAAAGACTAAATTTGGGAGGCACTAAACCGAAATTTTAGAGAAAAAATCCGGGAAAAATAGAGAACGGGCTCGAAAAAATGTGAAAACTTCCAGAACCAAGTTTTATATTGGATGGGATGAACTGGAAAAGACAAATTCGAAATTGGGGTCGATTTGCAATTAAAATAAGTTTGGAGGCCAAAATGCAATTTTACCGAAGAAACTGAAAAGGGCCAATTTGCAAATAGTTGAGCAAGTGGAGAAGGGTGGAGATTTATTTCATTTCATCCAATGGTCACAATCAAATTGCAAGATAGCATTTTTATTGTCTTGCAAATGTCCTTGCTCATCCAATGGCCTAGGTGCTTTGTAGAAAGATGAGTACATCTTTCAATGGCCAGTATCAAATTGCAAGATAGCATTTTTATTGTCATGAAAATATCCTCATCCAATGGCCAAGATTGTTGGAGAAAAGGTGAGCACATAACATCCAATAGTGGAGGAGCATAGGAGACAAAGCTTAAGATTAAAGCAACTCTCACACTCTAGTTTTTACAAAGAGGCCGGCCATCACAAGGGGGGTTCAGATTTTTCACAAGGCAGTAGCTAAAAAGAGAGAAAAAAAAAGAGGAAAAAAAGGCATTTTCTTACTACTCTTTGATTTGGAAAGCTAAAGCAAAGTAGCTATTTTCTTTCATGCTCTCCTTTATGTTTTGTTCATATGATTTTGTTATTCCTTTATGATTTTCATTTTATTTTTTTTATGAAATAAAATTGTTTTTTAAAACAAGTTCCAAAAGATTTCTTCATGTTTTATCAAATAACCAAGTTTGTCAAAAAAAATTCTTACATGTTCCATGCTTGGTCGAATGGTGTATGATGATTTTGTGATTGTTCTTGTTTGATATTTCTTGCTTGGTTGGTTGTGTTCATATTCTTAACTCTTGATTGATTTGTGGTAGGATAGATCCCCCTATTTGTTGCTTCATGTTCATGCATTCATCTCATCCCTAGTTGATTTTTTACTTAAGCCAACCAATGGCTCAAAGCCAAGCTCTCATGAGCATGCTTGTGGAAACATGAAAGGTTGTACAAGTTGGATTTTCTGATTTTTCTCACCATGTTGTAGACCCTTTAAGGAACCTCTAGTATTTTTGTTTTGATTTTTGAATTTTTCTATCAAAGGTTTAAAAATGGATTTTGACAAAACAGTTTTTAACTCACTATCTTGATTTTGGGTAAAAATAGGTCATAGTATCCATGCTCCAAAAACTAAGTTTATTTTTTCCTATAAAGGTTGACATGTTCTAAGTCTCCCATAATTTTTTAGAATTTTTTGGAAGGAAAAAAAAATCGGTTTCAAAACTGCCAGTGAGAGTCAGTTTTGTTTTCAAGAAATACTAATTTTCTATTTTGGTTAGGATATTAAGAGGGGGCTGATTTGGGGCATTAGCTACTGTCTTAGGTTAATTTTCAAGTCATTTCAATCACAAAATTTGATTTTATAAAAGTCGGGTGAAGGACGGTCAACCTGGATTTCAAAACTAGGAAAATAGGGCCTTCTTAAATGAGGGATTCGGCCAGGAGGCCATTTTCATCCAAAAATTCCATTTTTTTTAAACCGAGCCTAGAGTCTTTTGATTTTGAAAATCCGATTTAGGTCTCTTCCTAAGATAGTCAGATACCTTTTTAGGTATACAGATGTCCTTACTCTAAGGAAGAACTATATTTTCATGCATTGCATTTTAAAATATTTTTTACTTAACCTGCCATAAAAAACATATTTTTCAGTTTATTAAACATTTGGCTAGAAATAGTTCTTGATCTTTGCTGGGTTTGCCGGGGAGGTTAGGGAATTTTTCAATGCACGTGTTAATAGAATCATAACGTATGGTTTTCATTTTACTCAGAATCATGTAAATATCATATGAAAGAATTATTTTCCAAGCTTTGCCGGGAAGTATGGTAATATTTTTCGACATATGCTATTTATGTGATTCCTCACATGAATAATTCATTTCAAATAATGATGTGTGCATGTGATCATGATGTGATTATGTATATTTTATGATGGTGCCATTTTGTTGATTTTGTCATGTCATTCGCATGCCATGTCATTCATATTGCCATGTCATTCACATGCCATGTCATCTAGGTTATGCCATGACATTCATTCACATGCCATGTCATTCATATGCCATGTCATCTATTCACATGCCATGTCATCCATATTTCCATGTCATTCATTCACATACCATGTCATTTAGATTATGTCATGTCATTCATTCACATGCCATGTCATTCATATGCAATGTCATCCATTCACATGCCATGTCATTTAGATTATGACATGTCATTCATTCACATGACATGTCATTCATATGCCATGTCATTTAGATTATGTCATATCATTCATTCACATGCCATGTCATTCATATGTCATGTCATCCATTCACATGCCATGTCATTTAGATTATGCCATGTCATTCATTCACATGCCATGTCATTTAGCTTATGTCATGTCATTCATTCACATGCCATGCCATTTAGATTATGCCATGTCATTCATTCACATGCCATGTCATTCATATGCCATGTCATTCTTTCACATGCCATGTCATCTAGATTATGACATGTGATCCATTCACATGCCATGTCATTCATTATGCCATGTCATTCACTATGCCATGTCATTCATATGCCATGTCATCTAGATTACACTGTGTCATTCATGCTCATGCTATGTCATTCTTGTGCCATGTCATTTTGTTTGCCATGACGATTTCGTTCACATGACATTCATTCTCATGCCATGTCATTCATACGCCATGTCATTTTGTTTGCCATGTCGATTTCATTCACATGACATTTATTCTCACGCCATGTCGTTCATATGCCATGTCATTTTGTTTGCCATGTCGATTTCATTCACATGACATTTATTATTCATATGCCATGCTACTTTGTTTGCCATGTCAATTTCACTCATATGACATGCATTCTTATGCCATGTTATTTCATTTGCCATGTCATTTAGTCTGCCAAGTTTAGGTTTGTCATGTCGATTTCGTTCACATGACATTCATTTCTTTATGCTATGTCATAATTTCTTTTACCATGTCATAATAAAAATTTTGTCATACCATGGTAAATATGCATGCTCATTTAATCTTTATCTTAGTACCATTTTGCATATTCATGATCATTTTCTAGATTTTCGAAATACATGAAAAACAAATAACACTTTTTTAAAATCAAGATTATTCCCGAATTAAAATAATTCATGGGTTCTCTACCGGGTTTCCAGGGAGGATATCATCAATTATCATTAACAACGGAATATCTTTCTTTCAAAAATAAGAGTGATTCAGAGATTTTCTAAGTAAATAAAAATTTCTATGTTTCATTGGATTTGCCGGGGAATATAGGAAAATTTTGAGTTAATAAATTTCGGATCATTTTCAACTAGAAATGGGATTATTTTTCTTTAAAATGAGAATTATTTTAAAATGCCAATTTCAAAATCGATTTTCACCGAGACTCGAGACAACACATGATTAATAAGGTATCATTTTATACAGGCGTTGTTGGAGTGCTAATCCTTTCTCGCACGTAATCGATTCCCTTAGCCTGCTTCTTTGATTTCTTTGGTTTAAAAGCGCAGACTTCGAAATTGGTTTTAAAAATGTTTAATGAATTTTAAAATGTTTTACAAAACCGGTTTTAATAGGTGGCCGATCACACCTAGCCAAAAAAGATTGGTGTTGACTCCATCTCTTTTTCGAGGTCGTTTTCAAACCCTCATTTTATTTAAAGAGGAATTAAATCATCTTTTCTTTTGTTTCCCCAATGTCACGCTTAACGAGTAATGTCTCGTGATGGGACTTGTTATTTTTTAGGTTGCGATAGCTAGGCGACTCCACTGGGGACTTTAGAGAGTCAGGCCTAGAGTTAGTCGCGTGTTACCGAAAGTCTCGGTTTTGTTGGTTTTAATTGGTATTTAATTATAATTCCCATTTTATTTTATTTTTTAAGAAGATTTTCCTTAAATAATAAAATATTTTTAAATATGTTCATGTTCATGTACTTGCATATTATCGTTGTTCTCTAGTTATTTAAAATTGAATATTATTACTATTATTTGATTATTTAACCTTGTAAATCATTACTGCTCTCTGGTTGGTTAATGTGTTACACTATTCTGATCTTTAATAAATTGCTGGGGCATTTAGAATAATGGTTGTAGAATAGGTGGTGAAAGGTTTGTTTGTTCCTCCTCACGCACTACACGTGCATGAGCATAACATGAGCTCTCTACACGGATTTCATCCTTTTAGGTGGAGTGAAGTACCTACGCTTCATGTGGCAATAGCCTCCGTATAAGCGAGCGAAACATTCCCGAGGTACAAATTACCTATGCTTCGTATGGCCATAGCCTTCGCATAAGCCTAGGAAATGTATCCTAACAAATTGAACCCGCTTTTATCGGGGGTACCTTACTAGCCTTCACCGGCGACAGTGAAGAGCAATTTGGAGCCTTTTTAAAACCTAATGCAATCTCATATAGTGAACCTAGGCGAAGCCATGCCAAATTTTCGTTAGAGGTACCAAAGCTAGAAACACATGGAGGGATGCTTCTGATCTTTTGCCATTTATTTTTGCATTCTGAATAAGCATTGTATCGGGTAAGGATGAACGTACATCGCCCTTAATAAATTTGGTATGTCGCCCCAAAGGCATCGAGATGCTTAAATAAGTTGACATTGTTGGGGAAATTGTCCATTGACTTTTTTTTGAAATTGAAAATATAAATATTCTTTTTCAGACATTTTTGCATTTTGCACATTTCATGCATATGTGAATAAAGCATGTACATCCATAGTTTTTTTTTTATCTCATTCTTTTCAATAAATGGATGGTGAAAATACTCTCATTTGATGATTTCATAAACATTTATTGATTGAATAAAATTTGTAGGCTGATAATGTTGAATGAACATTTGAACACCCGTGCCATAATAAAACCCACTACCCCAAAAGTTTTTTTAAAAAAATTGGTTTTGGAAACTAATATTTTGATTTTTGCGGGGAAAACATGTTTAAAAAAAATCACAGATTAAATTTGGGGGCAAACCTTGCATAATGAGATTTTTGAATAATCAAGATTGGTCCCACCAATTTTGTTTAATCATTGATTAATCTCTTTGCATATACCTTTGTGATTAATTCATTTATTTTTACATGTATCATGTTTACATCATGTTTCCATCTTAACATGCATAAGTCATTCATTGTAGAATACATTTGTGACATACATGGTCTTTCTTTGTATATATCCTTGTTTTAATTCAGTTATTCACATGGATCATGTTGGCATCAGGTCGCAATCATGACAAACATAGTCAGCATGATTTCTCTGTATATGTTCATGCGTTGATTTGTTTATTCTTTACATGCATCATGTTAGCATTAGGTCGCGTTCATGACAAACATAGTCAGCATGATTTCTTAGTATATGTTCATGCATTAATTTGTTTATTCTTTACATGCATCATGTTAGCATCAGGTAACATTCATGGCAAACATAGCCATCATGATTTCTCTGCATATGTTCATGCATTGATTTGTTTATATACATTATGTTGACATCGGGTTGCATTCATGGCATACATAGTCATCATGATATGCTCATGCATTAATCTGTCATATTGACATCAAGTTGCATTCAGGACACACATGGTCAGCATGATTTTCTTTGTATATACTCTGTGTCAATCATTTATTTTTTACATGCATCATAATTGACATTGTGTTGCATTCATAGTGTATATGATCATTCATTGGGAAATGCATCTGGAACATACATGGTCATTCACTGCATATATCCATGCATTGATTTTTCTTATTCTTTAAATGCATCATGTGGGCATCGTGTTGCATTTATTACATACACGGTCAGCATGTTTCCACTGTATATGTCCATACATCATATTGTTTATGCTTTACGAGCATCAAGTTGCATTCATGGCTCCTTCATCACACCACAAATTGGGGGGATAAAACAGAAATTGGCTTGGTTTTAAGAGTTGTTGAAGAAATTTCTTTTTCAAATCAAAGGTATAAGAAGTACTGAGCACCTTTATAATACAGGCCAGAGTTATGGAGAATGAACAAGTTGTCCGAATTGAAAGAATGGAAAAGGCACAGGAAGAATTGCGAGAACAGTTGGCAAATCAGAGAACAGTTGGCAAACATAAATTGGCTTGGTTTTAAGAGTTGTTGAAAGAATTTCTTTTTTAAAATCAAAGGTATAAGAAGTACTGAGCACCAGGCCAGAGTTATGGAGAATGAACAAGTTGTCCGAATTGAAAGAATGGAAAAGGCACAGGAAGAATTGCGAGAACAGTTGGCAAAATCTCAAGCAGAATCTAGAGAACAGATGACTAAAATGATGGAGCTGGTGTTCGCCTCGATAAAAGGAAAGGGATACACTGAGAACTTGGCTGCTAGAGAAGGTTCGGAGGCACAAAAGGGTTAGAATGAGGTCATAATGTTAGATGTCCAGTCTTTTTGGAACACAGTTAATCCTGTCAACATTTTGAACTCAGATGATCCAGCTGAACAGGCAAAGTTGAAACTGGTTGTGGTGAATGAAATTGAGTTGGCAGGTTCCCAAGGGAAATATCAGCTATTAGAGGAAAGGCTCCAGGTAGTAGAAAGTACAGATATATTTAGGAGTGTAGATGCGAAAGAACGTTGCTTGGTCCCTGATTTGTTTGTTCCTCCTAAATTCAAGGTTCCCAACTTCGAGAAATATGATGGGACAAGCGATCCGTCAGCCCATATCACTATATTCTGCCGAAAGATGACGGGCCATGTAGACAATGATAAGCTTTTGATCCATTGTTTTCAGGATAGCCTCAGCGGGTCCGTAATTAGGTGGTATAGTCAGTTGAGCAAGGATCAGATTCGTTCTTGGAATGATCTGGCTAGGGCCTTTCTAAGCCAGTACAAGCATATGACCGATATGGCGCCTGACTGTCTCGCCTTGCAAAATATGGAGAAAAGAGCTATTGAGAGCTTCAAAGAATATGCGCAGCGATGGATGGACATGGCTGCCCAAGTACGACCACCTTTGACACAGAAGGAAATCACCGTCCTTTTTGTGAATACACTACGGGCCCCGTACTACGATAGACTCATCGGTAATGCCACGAAGAATTTTGCGGATATGGTAATCATAGAGGAGATTATTGAGTATGCTATCAAGGATGGGAAACTTGAAGGAGAAAGAACATCAAATGCCGAGAGAAATGGGGCGCCTAGAAAGAAAGAGGAAGATGTCCAAGCTATGGGAGATTTCGTCCCATATTCCCAATCCCCCTCATACCAATCATGTTACCCTACCAAGGTATCTCAAAGCCTTTATCCTTACCTACCAACCCAAGCACCTAATCTTATACCAGTCCTTGCAACAAGGCTTGCTTCAAAAAAAGACCGTAGGACAACCAAGAAAGAATTCCAATTCCAATCCCAATCCCTGACCCACAACCGTTACTAATAAAGAATCAGTACTTTACCCCTGTACCTTTGAAAACAACTCTAAATCCATCAGCAAGGAGTTATGACCCTGACAGCAAGTGTGAGTATCACCTGGGGGTAGTTGGGCATTCAACCGAAAAATACAAACAAATGAAGAAAAAGATTGAAGGTCTTATCCACGATGGCATTTTGACTCCGGAGCTTATCGATCAGTGGAAGTCCGCTTTGTCGTAAAACAGCTTCTTTCCAGGTTTTAGGAGGAGAATTACTACCTTTGAAGGATGTCAACAGGAGCATTTTCATGCATGTAGTTTCGTACCTCATGATGAAAACACTTGTATCTTGTCGACATTCGTATGAATTAAATGAATTTTTAATTTTAAATGCTTTGTGTTTGTTGTGTTTTAACAATAAATTGAATATGCAAAAATAAGCATTAAGGAATTTCTAATAATGGATAGTCTCGAGAATATTGATGATCATTGTTAGAAATGACCCAATACCCTCTCCCCTTTCTTTTAGGCTTTCCTATGCCTAAGTCCCTTGAACTAAGACCACTTGGAAGACCTAATGCTTCAAGGAATATGAATAATTGAACTTCATAAACCATTGTCACTACAAAATAAGCAAAGATGTAAATCCTAGTCTAGGCTATGAACAATGGAACAAAATTTTTGAAAATTTTTCGAGCTCCTTGGAAACTCGAACAAATGAGACATTCTTTCAAGGATCTAGATTGTGGTAATTTGATGTGTGTCAAGGTCATGCCAAAACCATTCATATCCTTTCCAAATAACCATAAAACACCAATTCCCAAACATCACTTCATGATTGACACCTTAGGGCATAATGACCAAACCAAATTATCCCATGTCTTAGAGAAAACTTGTTTTTGGGTAATATTTTCCTTGGTACTTCAAATAAAACCAAGATTGAAACTCAACATTTTCAATGTATATCTATGTTGGTATATGCCCTAGAGCTAATCGGTTTGGTCAGGCATAAACTACTAATAATGCAAACCCATCACTATATGTTAGTGATACAAGATTTTCCTTCATGTTAGTACAATGATAAAGAGTTATTAAGTACTAACCGGATGAAGCCCATGGAACAAAATGGCCTTGCAAAGGAATTATATATAATTGTGAGATCCTTATGCATCAAAGCCATGTTCCTAAAACGGTTCCTGGTCATCGTATTGCCAAGACGGGGCATTGGCAATGCTCAAAGGCTGGTACATGTTAAGCCTACTTACTTAGTAAGCAACTGATCTCACGTGTTGCAGTATAAGAGATACTTTAGGATAACATGTAGATGCTTGTCTGTTAAACAAGTTCACTGAACATGGCCCGCTGTGAGAAATCCTTTTGGTATTGTCACTCAAGTGTCTATGGAAACGTTCTCACATGTCAGTCGTGTAAGTAGTCCTTTGACTTGTGATACCAGGTCATCTTGTATGGGGAGTGTCATACTTTGATTCCATTACGAATGGGTCCCAAACAAGAGTGATGCTTATGGTAGGGTGGTTTTGGGTATGACGTGAACCATACGAAGATGGATGAGATCCAGAGAGGATTCACCACTCCAAGTGACATTGGAGACATATCTCATATGTTCCTGGCTTAAGTTAACTTGATGAAATCTCTGGCCAGAGTATGATGAATTTAGGAGAAATAGTTTCTCTAAGTTCACAAAGTTAACCAATAGTTGCAAGAACTAATATGGATTGAACATGAGTAGACACTGCACCATGCTCATGGTCTTTCCGGGATATTTCGTGAAAGGATCGAATTACACTGATAGACTGAACACGAAAGGTTATGTCAAGACTAACTTGACTCTCTAGTATTTAGATGGCCATGATGGCTTGCTAGAGTCTGCTCATGATCTTTGAGTATAAATTAATTAGATTAATTTATATTCATTGCCAACATATTGGAAGCCTAATGGGTCACACAGAAAGGTGAATTAAGAGATTAAAATGGAAAAAGCTTAATTGATTAATTTGAGAATTTAATCAATAGGGACTTAATTAAATAGTTTAATTAAGTGGAAGGACTTAAGTGCAAATACATAAGAGTTATTTCCTTAACCCAAACCCTGGAGTGATTGCCATCCCCTATATAAAAAAAACATAGTGCCGTCCGACCTCCCTATGGCCTAGCCACATATGTGATATGCTTAGAGGCTTTGGTGTCTTCTTGATTTCTTGACTTCCTCCTTGCCTCTTCATGGATTGCTAGAGAGAAAAACATTTTCTTTCAAGAGAGCAAAGGCATAGAGTGAAGAAGAAAGAAGATCAAGATAATCCTTGAGTTTGGCGCACCAAACCCGGAAAAGCAAGAAAAATGTTTTCTTCTTCTTGATGCTTATGAAGCATTCGGCCATGGATGTTTAGATGGGGAGAGGTTTCTTGAAAACTAAACTACTAGCATCATTTTCGGCAAGACTCCATTCCTACCTTATGAAGGCTTTCTTGATCATCTTGTGTGGATTACCGTTAGAGGTCAGACACTTGTGTGGCTTGAAGTCTCGGATTGACAACTTGGTGTTCAAGATTGAGTAGGCTGTTTGTAAACTCAAAATTACTAGATCTTTGAGTTAGGTATGATTTCTAATCATATGTATGCTTTATAATTACAAGATCGCATTAAAATTTTACAAGCATGATCCTGTAAGATTCGACTATCTCTTTGTTTATTATTCCGTTGCGTTCATGTTCTTCTTTAATTCGATTATTGTTTGAGCATGAGGTCAAACCCCAACAACCTAAACTTGTGATGTTCCTTGTAATGACGCAAATTCTCATGGTTAATCAAATTGGGGCATCACATGTGGAAATGATGAATATATGGTGGATAAGGGGGAATTAACGCAAGAATCATTGGGGCATGCGACACAAAAAAAACAATTGTGATATCATGCATATGAGAATTCGGATGATTCCAAGTGCAAAATGAAATTCTAATTATCTATTCCCCCTAGGAATTGCTTTTCACCGAGAATATTTGTGCTTGATATGAGAAATGACCATCTTTCATATCCCTTTCATAAAAAAAATTATCCATAGTCACCCCTTTTGGGCCGAAATAATTCTTTCTTCTTTGAACCTTTATCAAGGATCACCCTCTACACTAGAGGGAAAATGTGAGGAGAGATCTTATCAAAGATCATGTTGAAATGAGTCCTAACTCAAAGGTAGATACAAAGCAAATTGGGCGCCAAAATAAGTACGGGCTCACTTTATAGAAGTGAAGAAAAAGAAAAAGAAAAAAAATGGCAAAATAAAAGCCAAGAACAAAAAAAAACACAAAAATATATATATATATGTGTGTGTGTGAAAAAGTATGGCAAATGAAAGCCAGGAATAAAGAAGAAAAGGAGCAAAAGTCAAAAAGGAAAGAAAAGTCCAAAAAGGGCAAATGCTTCAAAAGGAATACTCCTCAAGAAATTATCCTTGATCTGATTACCTTCAAACACATATTTTGGGCCTATTTATCCTTTCTTTCTGAACCCCAACCATGACCTACATTACATGCTTTAAAATTCTATTTTGATCAAGCATGGATATTTAACTTGAAGGGTTTTTCCTCAAATTTTATATCATCTCATCGAATTATCATTTCACTATGGAAGAATTTAGAATTCTCAAGTGCATGGTAGAACAATAAAAAAAAAGGAGAGAAAAAAATGGAAAGAATGGGACTCTAGTGCGAAAACCAAAAAATGGGCGGTCTAGAGTAAAATGAGAATTTTTGATGCCATCTATGTCAGTGTCGATGCCACAACAAAAGAAGTGGTCATCGAGGAACATCTAGGAATTTTTGAACCTCCCAAATTGTTAACTCTCATTTGGAGGATTGACTTCAAAAACTGAGACTTTTTCCCTCCAAAATCAACTTTCCAGTTTGAACATCCCAGCCAATCTTGATGCTGGTCAAAACGCCATGATTTGGAAACTAAAAGAATGTTGAATTTGTTTGATTCTCAAGGAATTCGTATTTTATAAAACCTGTGTCATTTGTGAGCCTAGAAGAGGCATACATTTTTGTTGTAAAGTTTTCTTCAATCAACCAAAATCCTGTTGTATCAAGCCTTTCAATCCAAGTTGAAAAACCCAAATTGACATTTAGAAAAATTCCTGACAGTGATCATCAGTCTTCAAGAGATTCGTACATCACACACTGTGGGGTTGATAAGTGCTTAATTTCATACATTTTCCTATTTAATTTCCTTATACTTTGTGCTTTGATTCTTACTTCCTTGACATTTTACTAGGTTTTTATGCTTTGTAGGTATTTTGGAGGAGATGAAGTCAAAACATGTCAATTAGGATGTTAAAGAGCTTACAAAATAACAATCACAAGATGGAAAAAGAGTTGGGAGTCAAAAAGATCAAATTCTTGGTGCAAAGCAAGAAGATAGATTTGACCTCCGGAGCTTGTTACTAAGAAAACATGATGTTAGACTCTTTATTCGAAGAAACTTCCTTCTTGACTTTTGAAGATCACTTTATTACCTTTCCAACGGTTTATCATGGGCCTAAATCGGATAAGAAATGGTCATCCAAATCGACATTGGGGATATCTTCCTAAACAACCCTAGTGGCAGAAAATACCCTAGCCGTAAATCATATTTTTTTTCTTAATACCCTAGCTGACATTTATGTTTATCCTTGTCAAAGAAGGATTAGTGGCTGTAAACTTGCATTAATTGCATTAATTGCAAGTATCTTTCCTTAAAGCTAATCCTAGTCAAAGTAGGAGAATTAAATCAGCCAAGACTTTCCTTCCTTACACTTACTTTGGCTGCAAGAATATAATTGATTCACCCAAAAGAGTGTATCTTATTTAACCTTGCACTAAAAAGATCAATTGTAAGTATAATGATTAGCAAGGGTCGAGTCCTCAGGGATTGGGTTTTAATCTATGAGTTATTAGTTTATAACATACGTTCAAAGAAAACAATAAAAGAAAAGGGGTTTTTGAAGCCAGATTTAAACTAAAGTAAATAATAAGAATAAGATGCAAGGCGGTATAACCAGCCAATAAAAATATATATACTAAATTAGGCGGTATAACCAGCCAATAAAAATATATATACTAAATTAGGCGGTATAACCAGCCAATAAAAATAAAACAAAGTTAATATACAAATTAGGCGGTATAACCAGCCAATAAAAATAAATATACTTTTAAAAATAAGCAAACTAGAAAAGTAAGAAAACAAGTAAGTAAGAAGAATCAAATATGAAAAATATGGTTAAGGTTTCATTCTCCACCACTAGACATCATTAAGAATCAATTTCAGATCTATCAATATCAACCAACTATCAAAGTTAACAACCGTAGATAACAACAAGCTCTGTTATCCCAATCTTTCCTTAGTTTGTCGTTAAATAGAACAAGCTCTCTATTTAATCTCTAACCATTAAACAACCTAGAATAAGCTCTCTAAATTCAATTTAATGACAGCTTTATGATGAGAAAGATAGGTTGATCTAAGCAACAAACACATAAGCTCGGATTGTTCAACTTAGGTTATGTTCCACTTTGCAATTATTGAAAACTTGACCATAATCATTAATCACAAATTGCCACTTATGAATAGGAAATCAAGACAATTACACGGATCAAGACTCCTAGACTAGCAATAGATACTTATCAAGATCTATCTAGTTGTACACCTAAATAAATCAAGACAACATCATGAACAATTCTTGTAGAAGAACATAAGCAACTTTGATAGAAAATTAATGATAGATAGAATCTAAAAATCAATCACAAAACATGTCTAGGGCTTTGAAATCACCCTTAACCAAATAGAAGTTTAGCCTAGCATAGGCATTGTAAACATAAACATAAAATTAAAGAGAATCTAAGAAGGAAATAAAAGAAAGAAAGAAGAAGAAGAAAACTTAGAGAATTTTATTACAATGGCTAATATCCTACCTGTCGCAACCTAAAAAAATAACGAGTCTCATCGCAAGACTTTATTATTCGTTAAGTGTGACATTAAAAAACCGAGGAAAAGTCGACTTAATTCCTCTAAAAAAATGAAGGTTTTGAAAATGACCTTAAAAAAGACATGGAGTCGCCACCAATCTTTTTTAGCTAGGTGTGATCGGCCACCTATTAAAACCGGTTTTATAAAATATTTTAAAAATTAATTAAAATATTTTAAAAACCAATTTCAAGTCTGCGTTTTAAACCAGAGAAATCAAAGAAGCGGGTTCGGGAGTCGGTTACGTGTGGGGAAGGATTAGCACCCCCACAACGCCCGTATAAATCGGTACCTTATTAATCGTGTATTATCTCAAGTCTCGGTAAAGATTGGTTTTAAATTTAGTATTTCAAGTTAATTCCCAATTTAAAGAAAAATAATTTCATTTTTTTTAATTGAAAATGATCCGGAATTTATAAATTCAAAATTTTCCTATATTCGCCAACAAACGTGGCAAAATATAGAAATTTTTATTAGTTTTGGAAAACTTTCCGAATCATTCTCTTTTTTTGAAAGAAAGATATTCCTTTATTAATGATAATTGATGATATTCCCTCCAGCAAACCCGGTAGAGAACTCATGAATTATTTTAACTCGGGAATATCTTTATATTTTTTATTGAAAACCATTATCTTTTTTTGAAAACATTTAAAAGAAATGAATATGTATATGCATGACATAAATAAAATGACATAGCAAAATCTAAATAATATGATGCAACCTAAATGACATGGCAAACATGAATGATATGGCATGTAAATTAAATGAGATGGAATATGAAATAGTGCTACCATATAATATGCATAAAAATAAAAATGGAAATAATAATGCATGAACATAGTATATGCTAAATAATATGACAAAAAAAAATAACTAAATAAAAGCATAGGATATCATGAAACATTCCAAATCATATAATAAACCATATAACATCAAAAATATAAATCAAAATAATAACAATATCATAGAAATTATTATAACAAGAATCACATATTATATAAAATGCATGAATATAAAAATGCAATGCATGAAATGTATTTTTTCCTTTAATTAAGGAAATCCGTGTATCTAAAAATATATCCGGCTACCTTAGGAAAATATGTCAAATTAAATATTCTAAAACCGAAATACTTTGTGATTGTTTGAAAACAATTTTGAAAAGCTTGAATTAACAATAAAAACTGGGCTAATTTTTTTTTTAAATGGCTCTAATTTCCTAAGTTTTAAAAAATCCGGACTTGACTCTCCTTAACCCGGGACTTGAAAAACCATTTTTAGAGTTTAAAAAGGCTTAGAAATTACCCTAAGTCAGTAGCTAACCCTCCTAATCAGCCCACTCTATGTGAATTAACCAAAACAGAAAATTGGTTTTTCTTTAAATTCAATTCTGACTCCACTGTCCAGTTTTAATCCACGATTTTTTACCCAATTTTTAAAACTTCCAAAAATTCTAAAAAAAGTACTGGAGACTCAGGACATGTAAAACTACACGAAAAAAAATCGGCTTAATTTTCGGATCAAAGATGAATTCCCAGAAAAATCATAGATGTACGAGTTTTTGGAGGAAAAAAAAAACTGCTTTGTTTTTTTTTTAAATTCAATTCTGACTCCACTGTCCAGTTTTAATCGATGATTTTTTTACCCTATTTTTAAAAATTCCAAAAATTCTAAAAAAAATACTGGAGACTCAGGACATGTAAAACTACACGAAAACAAATCGCCTTAATTTTCTGATCAAAGCTGAATTCCCAGAAAAATCATAGATGTACGAGTTTTTGGAGGAAAAAAAACTGCTTTGTTTTTCTTTAAATTCAATCCTGACTCCACTGTCCAGTTTTAATCCATGATTTTTTACCCTATTTTTAAAAATTCCAAAAATTCTGAAAAAATTATTGGAGACTCAAGACATGTAAAACTACACGAGAAAAAATTGGCTTAATTTTTTGATCAAAGATGAATTCCCAGAAAAATCGGAGATGTACGAGTTTTAGGTGAAAAAAAAAAACTGCTTTGCCAACACATTTTTTTTTTGTCTTTGATAAAATCATTTAAAAATAAAAATATTTGAAACTCATAAAACGACTTGAAAGCAGTAGCTAAGACTTTTTGAAAGTTAGATAAGAATTGGCTAAGTAAAAAAATCACAAAGGTAGAATAATCAATTTGACAAACTTAATTTTCCACAAGTGTGCTCAAGAGAGCATGACTTTGAACCATTAATTGGCTCAAGTCATTATTCAAGTGGCATGAACATGAAATGCATGAAACAATGCAGCAAACATAATGCATGAAATGCATGGATCTAAACCTAAATGTAAGGAAAATGCATGACATAAATAATATGGCCTAGACCTAACATGAACTTGCATGGCATTTAATGTAACCTAGACCTAAGACATGCATGGCATTTTCACAAACACAAGGCATGCTTAATTCAAAAATCCAACCAAATATCATGCAAATGCAAAAACCTAACAACTAGCATGACAAAAAATGCAACATACAATGCAAAACACATGGAGTAGCCAAAGGGCCTCAAGCTCCAACAAGCATGGCATTTTCACAAACACTTGGCATACTAGCATGAAAAACTAAGTCATAACACTTAAATCATGCAAAAATCACACAAGCATTTTCACAAACACTTAATATACTAGATCTAAAACATGCTCAATTAGGATATAAAACAAGAATCATGCAAAGAATCACACAAGCATTTTCACAAACACCTAATATGCTAGATCTAAAACATGCTCAAATTTAAACAACATGAAAACAGAAAATTAAAATGCAAAAAAACATGATATCTATGACATAAATGGCAACAAACAAAGCAACCAAATTAAAATATAACTCAAGAACATGAAATAACATAACATTTAAAACATCAAAAAAAAGAAAATAGCATAAACAATATGGTAAAATGAATCAACACAACAACTTAAAATAAATAATGTAGGCCATTTGGCCATGGTGAGTTTATTGTAAAAACAAAATGTAAATAAAATATACTTAAGAAAGGAAATGAAGGAAGAACAAAAAAACATTATTCTAAAATGAAAACTCACCAAGTAGAGATTAAAATAGCAAAAAACAAGAATAGAAAATGAAAGTGCAAGAGTTGGTGCTCAAGAGCAACCTCAAGAAGCTAATATTTCAAGCTTTTCTCTTCAAACTTTCCTTTTTTTTCTAAACTTTTCTTTTTTTGCTCTCAACCAAGAAGATAAAAACTAAGAAAAACTAAGAGAAATCAGCCAAAATGGAAAAGAAAAAACCAAAATGTGCCTCCCTAGGGTTGGCCTTAATGATGCTTATATAGCCTCAAAGATGTTGTCATTTTTGTGTAACCTATTTTCCATCAAATGGCCAATAATTCAAGATGAAAAGTCATGAAATTACCACCCTTAGATTAGCATCTCAGCCCTCTCTATGCAAAAATAATGTTGACATCTTTCTTAACCTATGTGGTTTAATCACCATGGTTTGATCAAAGAGAATGGTTAACTAACTCTTGATTTTTAACCACTTGATTGAAAAAAGAAAAAAAAATTAGAAGCTTCCTCCTTTCTTTGGGCTTGGGCATGCCAGCACTTCTCTTTTCCAGCCCAACTCTGATTTTTTGAAGGGCCAAAAAAAGCCCTTTTCGGTTGCTTGGGTGAAATGACCATTTTGCCCCCCGGATGCAAGTAAATATCAAACGGACTCCAAATTCAATTTTTATTTTTTTAATACTTCCAAAATAATAAAATATTGAGTTCTGGAAGTTTTCAAAATTATTCGAGTCCGTTTGCTATTTATTTGGATTTTTTCTTCCCAAAAATGCCCTTTTATGCCCCTACATTTTACCATTTTTTAAACGAGCTCCAAATCAAGATTTTTCTTCACCAATCTCTTCAAAATAATTAAAATGTGTGATCTGGAAGTTTTCATAATTTTTGGAGCTCATTTGGTATTTTTTTAGGGATTTATCGGCTTGAATTACTGCATAGGAGGCCCGGGATTTGACCATTTTGCAAACGAACTCGGAATCAAGATTTTCTTTCACCAATCTCTTCCAAATAATTTTAAAATGAGATTTTCCAAATTTCAGAATTTTTGGAGTCCATTTGCTATTTTTCCGGGATTTTCCTTTTTGAATTACTACATAAGAAGCCCGGGATTTGGCCATTTTGCAAACGAACTCGGAATCAAGATTTTCTTTCGCCAATCTCCTTCAAATGATTTAAGAATGAGATTGACAAATTTTCCATAATTTTCGGAGTCCATTTGCTATTTTTCCCAAATTTTTCCAATTTTGCCCTTTTACCTCCGAAGCCCGGTTTTGCTCAAAACAAATCCGATTTTCAGATTTTCTTCAATCTGAGCCTTGGGCCATCCTTTTTAACCATTCTTCATCCATTGGGGGCTTTGGTCTTACCAAGTCGGGCCATTTCTGTGATTCTTCCCGATTTCACCTAAATCCACTAAAAACCCTAATTCTCGGTTTTCTCCCGGATTGACTTTTCTTTCGGTTTTTCTTGCAAGTGACTTCTCCATTACCCGTAGTCAGTGCTTATCTTTCATTTGGAACCTTCAATTTCGACCAGTTTGATCGTTTAAGCACTTTTCCCCAAATTTCTCGGATTAGGGTTTCTTTTCTACTGAATCTCCAAATCCCAACTTCCGAACTCCATATCTTTCAATGTAGAACTCGGATTATCAAAATTCTTTCGCCATTTTTCAATTGAACTTAAAATCTTGATTTTGAAAGTGGGTTGACTTTTTCAGTAGTTGACTTTTTGGGGTTGACTTTTTCGGGGTTGACTTTTTTTCAGGGTTGACTTTTTTCAAGTATGACTTTTTGTGCTCGCCCTCTTAAAATAAGTCTCGGAGTACCACCTGCAGGATGAAAACAGTCTTTTTATACTCGGAAACATCAATATGGGAAGAAAACATACCTGTTTAGTGGTCCGGACAAAATTAGGTGTCTACAGCTGCCCCTCTTTGGCTATTGCTGAGAATCAGGAATCAGGCAAAGATAAACCAACACTAATTTTGTACGGTCAGTGATATCACATGTGAAAGAAAGGGAAAGGGGCTTTCTTTTTCATTCTTCTATCATTTTTTCATTTTCCAATTTTTTTGATTTTTTTGATAATAAGCTGTAAATTGAAGATTTGACCTTAAATTGAATTCCTTGACTAATCTAGGCTCGATCCGTCTTAAGAAAACGAATTCGATTTTCAAAAGAAAAATGGTGCCCGGGGGTCTTTAAAACTAGCGAAAATATATTGACGATAGTCTCAGGGTTCGACTCATTTGATAAAACAGAATGAATTCGATTTAAAACAAAAGGAAATACCTCGACGGTGATCTCAAGGCTCGACTCATTTGATAAAACAGAATGAATTCGATTTAAAACAAAAGGAAATACCTCGACTATGGTCTCAAGGCTCGACTCATTTGACGAAACAGAATGAATTCGATTTAAAACAAAAGGAAATACCTCGACGATGGTCTCAAGGCTCGACTCATTTGACGAAACAGAATGAATTTGATTTAAAACAAAAAGAACTACCTCGACGATAGTCTCAAGGCTCGACTCATTTGACGAAACAGAATGAATTCGATTTAAAACAAAAAGAACTACCTCGACGATGGTCTCAAGGCTCGACTCATTTGATAAAACAGAATGGGCTCGATTTAAAACAAAAAGAACTACCTCGACGATGGTCTCAAGGCTCGACTCATTTGATAAAACAGAATGAATTCGATTTAAAACAAAAGGAAATACCTCGACGATGGTCTCAAGGCTCGACTCATTTGACGAAACAGAATGAATTCGATTTAAAACAAAAGAACTACCTCGACGATGGTCTCAAGGCTCGACTCATTTGACGAAACAGAATGAATTCGATTTAAAACAAAAAGAACTACCTCGACGATGGTCTCAAGGCTCGACTCATTTGATAAAACAGAATGGATTCGATTTAAAACAAAAGGAAATACCTCGACGGTGATCTCAAGGCTCGACTCATTTGATAAAACAGAATGAATTCGATTTAAAACAAAAGGAAATACCTCGACTATGGTCTCAAGGCTCGACTCATTTGACGAAACAGAATGAATTCGATTTAAAACAAAAGGAAATACCTCGACTATGGTCTCAAGGCTCGACTCATTTGACGAAACAGAATGAATTCGATTTAAAACAAAAGGAAATACTTCGACGATGGTCTCAAGGCTCGACTCATTTGACGAAACAGAATGAATTCGATTTAAAACAAAAAAAACTACCTCGACGATAGTCTCAAGGCTCGACTCATTTGATAAAACAGAATGAATTCGATTTAAAACAAAAAGAACTACCTCGACGATGGTCTCAAGGCTCGACTCATTTGATAAAATAGAATGAATTCGATTTAAAGCAAAAGAAAATACCTTGATGGCAATCTCAAACTCTGAATCTTTTGAGAAACAAAACGAGTTTCTCCTTGGGGAAGTCCAAGCTTGCCTGATATCTGCACTGTTAACTAAATGCAATGATGAGAATGCTATGCTTTTGCAAATGCTTGTATGCTTCCTAATAAATGCAATCAAATGATTATGCCAAAATTTCTAATCCATGGTTTCTTTGAGGTTCACAGATTATATGACTTCAGGACAGAGTCTTCAACTGTTCATTGATGCCCCACTTGAGGGATCCTTCACTCAAGATATCTTGTCAAATAATCTCAGCTTCTGTCTCTCGCTGAAGTTCACAGATTTTCTGACTACGCGACGGAGTCTCCACCACGTTCACTGTTTTCTTTTCTTGGTGAACTTTCCAAACCTTCCCAAGATTTAAAATCTATTCCTTAATAATACTTTGAAATCCCATCATTCAATTTAATAACAACCATAATGCATCTTAAAAGTATATGAAAAAGAATATGAATCAATCAAAAATTGTCATGAAAAGGATGACAAGAATTTATTGCAAGAAATGTTTTAAAATGGTAAAAATAAATGTCCAGGATATAAGAAACAAATATAAGGTTATAGGCTGTAGATGCCCCGGATGCGGAATATCTTGGACCCCTCTTTTTTCAAACCATCTGAAATTTCTTTTGAACGAGCAATTCACTTGGGTAATCTCTTAACTTCTGTAGTTACATCAGACTGCATTGTTCCCCTTTTCTCTGACTGTCAGATGCTTTCTTCCCCATTACACGGAGCATTGATTAAAACTTTGATTAGTACTTGAGCCGCCTTTTACAGGTTTTCAACTCAAGTTTCCTCCGTTCGGTATTAAGTCGCCCTTTCGGGTTTTCTGCTTAAACCTCTCCCTTTTTTTTTTTTTTTTTGCCATGCATTTGAGAATTCTAAATGCTTCCACAGTAAAAATATCAATTCAAAAGATGGGATGGATTCTGAGAATAACCTTTCAAATTAAATATCCATGCTTGATCAAAATGGGCTTTCAAAACATGTAATGTAGGCCAAGGTTTAGTTTTAGAAAGGAAGGATAAATAGGCCCAAAATGTGTTTAAGGGTGATTGGATCAAGGATCACTTCATGAGGAGAACTCATTTTGGAAACATCTGTCCTTTTTTTTTCGATGGGTTTCTTTTTGCCATGATTTTTTTATTATCTTTCCTCGCATTTGCCCTCCAGTGTAGAGGGTGATCCTTGATCAAGGTTCAAAGAAAGAAATAATTCTTAAGGCTCAAAGGGGTGACTAAGGATAATTTCTTCTTAGTGGAAGGAATATGAAAAACGGCCATTCATCATATCAAGCATAAATATTTTCTTTGAAAAGCAATTCTCAGGGGAAATAGGTATATAGAATTTCTATTTTTACACTTGGAATCATTCGAATTTTCATGTGCACAGCATCACACAATTTTTTTTTTCAAGCATAATACTTCTTCAATTCATCAGCATTTACGGGATGTCTAAAATCATCTCCGTCCATCCGAGTTAGAATCAATGCTCCTCTAGAAAAAGCTCTCTTTACCACATAAGGTCCTTCCCAATTTGGAGCCCATTTTCCTCTTGGATCCTTCACTATAGGGAGAATTTTCCTCAATACCAACTCCCCCTCTCGGAACTGTCTGGGACGAACTTTCTTGTTGTGGGCTCGAATCATCCTTCTCTGATACAACTGCCCGTGACAAATTGCTTTCAATCTTTTCTCCTCGATGAGATTCAACTGTTCATAACGAGCTTTAACCCATTCTGCTTCCTCTAGGCCAACTTCCATCAAAACCCGAAGTGAAGGGATCTCAACTTCAATAGGTAGCACTGCTTCCATCCCGTATACCAAAGAAAACGGTGTTGCCCCTGTAGATGTGCGGACCGAAGTACGATATGCATGAAGAGCAAAAGGCAGGATCTCATGCCAATCTTTGTACACATTGGTCATCTTCTCAACGATCCTCTTGATGTTCTTATTAGCTGCTTCTACTGCGCCGTTCATCTTCGGACGGTAAGGTGCCGAATTATGATGTGTGATCTTGAATTGAGTACACACTTCTCTCATCATCTTGTTGTTCAAATTGAGAGCATTATCCGAAATAATTCTTGCTGGCAACCCATAACGGCATATGATTTCTTTCTTGACGAATCTGCATACCACCGACTTCGTTACATTTGCATAAGACGTAGCTTCTACCCACTTTGTGAAATAATCTATGGCCACCAAGATGAAACGATGTCCATTTGAAGCTTTTGGGGTAATAGGCCCGATCATATCCATTCCCCACATTAAAAAAGGCCATGGTGCAGTCATGACATGTAAAGGTGATGGCGACACATGAATCTTATCTGCATAAATCTGGCATTTATGACACTTCCGGGAATAACTGATACAATCACCTTCCATGGTCAGCCAATAGTACCCTGCCCTCATAATCTGTTTAGCAAGCATGTGACCATTACCGTGGGTGCCACACATCCCTTCATGGACCTCTTCTATGATTCTTCGAGCTTCGACAGACCCGACACACCTCAACAAGACTTGATCTTTCCCTTTCTTGTAGAGAATCTCGCCATCTAGAACAAAACCCATTGCTAACCTTCTTAGAGTCCTCTTGTCATTCTCTGTCGCTTGTTTTGGATACTGTTGACTCTTGATGTACTGCAAGATGTCGTTATACCAAAGGAGACCATCTGCTTCTTCTTTGATACTCAAGCAGTGGGCAGGAGACTCGTATATGCTCATCTTGATCGACACAACTTCTGCCCCTTCATTCACTTTAAACATCGATGACAAAGTAGCCAGAGCATCCGCCATTCGATTTTCTTCTCGAGGAAAGTAATTGAAATTCACTTCTTCGAACTCCTCTAATAAACTCAGTATGAGTTCTCGGTATCGGATTAGCTTTGTATCTCGGGTTTCCCATTCTCCTCGTAACTGGTAAATTACCAAGGCTAAGTCTCCATAGACTTCCAATACTTTGATCTTTCTGTCCACCGCGGCACGAAGGCCCATAGTACATGCTTCATACTCAGCAGTATTGTTTGTACAATCAAAATCCAATCTAGCAGTGAAAGGATAACAGTCTTCTTCTGGGGATATAAGCACTGCCCCGATTCCATGCCCCATGGCATTAGATGCGCCATCGAAGTACATTTTCCACACTTTCTTCTTTAGGGGAATCTCATCTGCTTGCGACACATACATCAAATCCTCATCTGGGAAGTCAAAGTTCAATGGCTCATAATCTTCCACTGCCCGACTTGCTAAGAATTCCGCCACTGCACTGCCCTTGATAGCTTTTTGACTTACATATACAATGTCGTACTCTGACAATAAAACCTGCCATCTTGCCGTCCTCCCTGACAGAGAAGGTGCTTCCAACATGTACTTGATTGGATCTAGTTTGGCAATCAACCATGTGGTGTGGTACAACATATACTGTCTGAGTCTTCGAGCTGTCCAAGCTAAGGCGCAGCATAACTTTTCTACCGACGAATATTTCAACTCATAATCTGTGAACTTCTTGCTGAGATAGTAAATTGCCTGTTCTTTCTTTCCCGTTTCATCAAGCTGCCCCAAAACACAACCCATGGAACTTTCAAATACTGATAAATACAGTATCATTGGTTTATCCGGGATCGGTGGCATTAATACTGGTGGGTTTGATAAATAATGCTTAACCTTTTCAAAAGCAATCTGACACCCTTCATCCCATTCTCCTGGATCACGCTTTCGAAGTAACTTAAATATTGGATCACATTTGTCGGTCAACTGTGAAATAAACCGAGCAATGTAATTCAATCTCCCTAGAAAGCCTCTTACTTCCTTTTGAGTGCGAGGTGGTGGCAAATTCTGAATGGCATTCACTTTATCTGGGTCAATCTCAATTCCTCTTTTGCTGACAACAAAACCCAACAACTTCCCCGAGGTGACTCCAAAAGTGCATTTTGCCGGATTTAGCTTGAGTCTAAATTTCCTTAATCGTTCAAAGAGCTTCTTAAGATTCGCAATATGCTCCTCTTCTCCTTGTGACTTTGTGATCATATCATCAACGTAGACCTCAATTCCCTTATGCATCATATCATGAAACAAGGTCACCATGGCTCTCTGGTATGTTGCCCCAGCATTCTTCAATCCAAATGGCATTACTTTGTAGCAGAATGTGCCCCACATTGTAACAAATGTGGTTTTCTCCATATCTTCCGGTGCCATCTTGATTTGATTGTATCCTGAGAATCCGTCCATAAAAGAAAATAGAGAACTCTTCGCTGTATTATCCACCAGAGTATCAATATGGGGCAAAGGGAAATTATCTTTAGGGCTGGCCTTGTTCAAATCTCGATAATCAACACACATCCGCACCTTGCCATCCTTCTTCGGTACTGGAACAATATTTGCCACCCATTCCGGATATTTTGCCACCTCTAGGAATCCAGCATCAAATTGTTTCTTCACTTCCTCTTTTATCTTTAACAGCATATCAGGCCTCATTCTTCTCAACTTTTGCTGAATTGGCTTGCACTCTGGCCTTAAAGGGAGCCTATGAACCACAATATCCGGATCTAACCCTGGCATATCTTGGTATGACCATGCAAATACATCCACATGCTCCTGGAGCAAAGCTATCAATTCACTTTTTATTAATGGTGACAATGAAGTTCCAATTCTGATTTCTTTTATCTCTTCATCATTTCCCAAATTTATTGTTTCCAATAATTCCTTATGAGGAAGTACTTGCTTCTCCTCTTTTTCTATTTTTCTCAATAAATCCGGAGGTAGACCATAATCCTCAGTATCTTCATTAGCCTCAAAATCACCCGTGCAAATGGGTCTTTCAAAATCAATTTCAGAATTACTGACAGGAGGGTCCTCATATTCCACATCCGTACACCTGTAAATAGGTGGAGAAAAACAATATAGGAAAATATATATATAGAAAACAAAATGAATAACAAAAATGAAAGAATATGGACACATCAATATGGATAATGCATTGTGCTTGTTATTTATTGAATGAAAATGCTTGAAAAGCCCATTACAAAAAAAACTTAATATCTCTGGGTAAAGATAATTAAGATTGCTTTTTTAAAAAGTATTACTTTGGAATAGACTTAAAGACTATGGGCAACTCAGTCGCACTCCAATTGGTTAGTCTATATCCTGGTGGACAAGGTCGCACCATCCAGCTAGCACTTTTTCTTTCAATTCTGTCTTTCCCAGTCATGCAGATCTCCACATCATTCATCTGTTCATCACCATTCACCTGGAATTTCTTGAAGGCTTTCTCTATCATCACAAGTACATCATCAGAATTCTTTTCTCCAAACAGAGAACCGGCTGAGCGGAAGTTGTGAAGGATAGGTGGGAATGTCATAGGCTCCCACTCAATATCCATACCCGCAAAACGGGCCATCCTCCTTTGTCGATTCTTTTCAACCTGTCTTCTTTTCTCATGGGCCTTTGGAAGATATCCTAAGCCAAATCGGTCCTTTTTTCCTTTTACCTCTATGGCTCGAGCCATCCCCTGAAGATATTTCCCGAGACCCTTTCTTGCCCTGCAGCCTTTTCCTACGGTGGTTTTTACTCCCAACCTTGTGTTCTTGGACAGCTTTGGTTTTGGAATTTTTTGTCCTTCAGCGACAAAAACTGCATTTACAAATTCCAAAGACCGGAAAGAACTCTCCACGGCCTCTTCATTTGGCTCTACATAAGGAGATTCAGTGGATGCGGAGGCTATTATGTCTTCCTCTCCTGATACCGTAATCAACCGGCCCTCCATCACAAATTTTAGTTTCTGGTGAAGAGACGAGGGTACAGCCCCAGCTGAATGTATCCATGGCCTTCCCAACAAACAGTTATAAGATGGATTGATATCCATAACCTGGAAGTTCACTGTATATGTGCACGGGCCTATTTCCAAAGGAACTTCAATGGTTCCCATAACCTCCCTTCTGGTTCCGTCAAAAGCTCTGACCACCGTGCAACTTGGTATCATATAGGATAAATCCACTGGTAACTTGGATAAGGTTGCTAAAGGCATCACATTTAGTGAAGAACCGTTGTCCAGAAGGACCCTCGGTAATATGTGCCCCTTACAAGTAGTGGTTATATGGAGAGCTTTTGTTGATCCAATACCATTGGGTGGTATTTCCTCATAGCTGAAGAATATGAAGTCATCAGCTGCGATGTTTCCCACCAACCTATCCAGCTTTTCCACTGATATATTATTGGCCACGTACGCTTGATTTAATACTCTCAATAAAGCCTTTCTGTGTGGTTCTGAATTTAAAAGCAAAGATAAGATTGAAATCCTAGCTGGTTGATGTTGCAGTTGTTCAACCACGCTATATTCACTATGCTTTATAAATTTCAAGAACTCACAAGCTTCTTTTTCACATACTGGCTCTTTGATTCTATTAACCGGGGCTGATCCCCTCTCTGTTTCCTCTGGCAAATCCATCTCAATGTGGATTGGCTCGACGACCTTCTTCCCTTTGTCAATTCCTCTGTCTTTCCCTGCTACCCCTTGTTCAACAACCTCCGGAGCATAACACCTCCCACTTCAGGTTAAATGCCCCACACCTGTAATATCCTGTTGGCCTGAAGACCCGGGCATAACCATACTGCAGTCATATTTCCATGGTGTAGCCTTGTTTTCCTTGTATGGAAAGGAAACAGGTAAATCAATGATTAATTTGAGCGCATTTTCTTCCATGGCTGGCATAACTTTTTCCTCCGGTTCATCATAGTAGATGATTAGGGGTCTTCCTATCCCATAGCCACTTGTATTTTCAATGACTTCTATTTCCCCTTCTATCTCCTCATAGAATTGGGCTACCCCACTATCCATCATTCTTTGGACCTTAACCCGGAAGTCCCCACAGTTCTGTATGTCATGGCCTTCACTCTTATGGAACGGGCACCAATCATGCACCCCTCCTGCAACTATCTTCAAATCTTCCGTACCTTTTACCAATTCTGCCTTGACCATTTCAACCCATACTGTCATCATTGGAGTCTTAACCTCCTCAATATCCCTTTTTAATTTTCTGTCCCCTCCGGTCAATATTGCATTTACTTGATTCCCAGCATGATTGGGCAACGGATTTCCAGCTACGTTCGGCCCATTTTTTGATCCAAACTTCACTACCCCTGAATTAATCAAGCTTTGGACTTTCCTTTTGAAGGCTAGGCAATCTTCAATTGAATGTCCTTGGATTCCCGCATGGTATGCACAGTTGGTGTTTGCATTGTACCATCTTGGATATGGAGGTGTCAAAGGTTTTAGGTACACAGGTGCAACAAGTTGACCCTGCAACAGTTTTGGATATAGATCACCGTAAGTAGTGGGAATCGGATCAAATTGGGTTCTTTGATCGTTCCTTGGTGAACGTTGGTCATTACGCACAGGCCCTTGTGTGTTAGGAACAGTATTTCTAGGAAGGGTGATTTGAGGGGATATGCCAGTTGGGAATGGCTGTTGTGGTATATTGGTGTAAGGGAACGGGTTTTGGATAAAGTGGTTGATATTAGGGTAATAAGGATTATACCCCGGGCATGGTGTGTATGGTGTAGGAGGTGCATAAGGTGTGGTAGGGGTATAAGGCCTCGGTGGTGTGTATGGTGTTGGAGGTGTGTAAGGATATTGGTTGAAGCTTACTGCATGGGTTTCCTCCTTTTTCTTTGTAGGAAAAGCTCTTTTTGGGGTAGCAGACTCACCCCCTTCCATCTTTCCACTCTTAATGGCTGACTCAATCATTTCTCCAGATATTACCATATCCGCAAAATCTTTGGTAGCATTTCCCACCAATCTGTCATAATAAGGTGCCTTCAATATGTTGATGAAAAGCACCGTGGTTTCTTTGTTGGTTAAAGGGGGTTGCACTTGTGTTGCCAGGTCCCTCCACCTCTGCGAATACTCCTTGAATGTCTCATTGGACCTCTTTTCCATGTTCTGTAATGACAGCCTGTCTGGTACCATATCAGAAACGTGCTTATAATACTCCATAAAAGCCCTGGCCAGATCCGTCCATGAACGAATCTTGGTACGACTGAGTTGGTTGTACCATCGGGTGGCTGACCCTGTTAAGCTGTCCTGGAAGCAATGAATAAGCAATTTTTCATTATCCTCGTGCCCTGTCATCCTTCTACAGTACATAGTCAGATGGGCGGATGGGTTGGTGGTCCCATTATACTTTTCAAAATCTGGTACTTTGAACTTTGGTGGAATTAATAGATCATGTACCAGGCTCATCTCTTTGGCATCTAGGCTGCCAAACAACTCTGCTCCTTCCACTGCTCTTAGCCTTTCTTCCAACAACTGATATTTTTTCTCAGATTCAGCAGTTTCTACCCTCTTCAGTTCGGTCATTTTGGCCTTTTCCTTCTTTGCCATTTCTTCGAAGTCTGGAACCTCAACCTCAATTGGATCAGCTATGATGTTACCCCTTTTTGGACCGAAATTCTGTGGTTCGGCCGCCGGCTGGATGTAGATGTAGGATGCTGCCCCAGTTGGAATTTCATTTCCCATAGGTTGGGATGCCTGGCCATTTCTCTGTACCACTTCTGGTCTATCCTCCTGATTTACTGCCCCCATTCCAGCAGCTGAATTCTCTCCAGGCCACTTCTGCTTCATCATATTGCTCATCATCTCCATGAGCTTTGTCATCTGTTCTCGTGTCTCTTCTTGAGACTTAGTCAACTGTTCTTGTAGTTCTTTCTGGATTCTTTCCGTTCTCTCAATTCTGGCAAGCTGGTCATTTTCCATGGCTTTTGTTCGAGACCGAGTATTGTAAGAGTGTTGGAAATCTGGTTCTTTCTGAGTGCGACCAATTGTACCTTTATATTTTTTATTGAAAACCATGGATTAGAAATTATTGACACAATTTTTTATTTTATAAAAAATGAATAAATGAATGAATGAATATGAACAAAGTGAGTATTGGCCCCGGGATAATTCCAACCAAACGGTCTTTCATTGATTTCCTAGAACAAAAGATCATGATAATCTGTCTCTCCTAAAAACTATTACAAGATACTAGTCCTATAATAACTCCCTCGGATCCTGGACCTTCTTCAATGTCCTCCTTTAACTGCCTTGCTCTTCCATCTGATCCCTACTTGTTCACGGCCCTTAGACGTGTTAGCAGAAGCATCACCCTGTAAGCTCTCCCTAGCTTGCTTCTCAAGTTGATTTGCTCGGGCTTCCTCATGTTTCGCCTTTTCTACCCAATAATTCTTCTCCTTTTTGAGGTTTTTGACTTCTTGTTCCCATTCCCCGGAAGTCTTGAGAGTCCCCTCAAACCTGAGCTCAAAGCGATACCTCTTGTTCTCCAAATGTAACTCTCGAAGGTCGTCCTTGACGGTGTCCATTTCTCTCTTAATCTGTTTCTTCTCTTTTTCCCGAGCTGATTCCATATTTTTCATGTCTCCAAGCTCTTTTTGCAGTCGGGCAATTTCTTTACTCATCCGGGCCTTTTCTTTTTCAAATTCCTCTCTTGTAATTTCTAACTCTGATGGCATTTCCCTCGGTGGCGAATTTATGAACTGGATCTCCTCCCCATCTGATGTCAATAGTCTATCATTAACCCTTAACTTCCTCCATACCAAATAATCAGGTGTGACGGTGTCGGCATTTCTGGCCACTTTTATCCGTTGAGTTTTCTTCCATGCTTCAATCGCTGCCCGCACTTTTCCAGAATATCCATCTTCCCCATAAGTGAACTCTGATGATCCTAAATTATGAGTCATGGGTGTGAATTGCCGAGACTCAACCTGTCTTTGCACCAACAGGGGCGCATAACTCACAGACCCCCAAATTCCGAGCAGTGGAACTCCCGGGTTGTCCCCACATTTGTACATAATCGGCACAGGAACCATCCATGGAGCTCTCCAAGTCACCATCTCCCCTTTTAGATTTCAGAACATGTTGACCCATTTCTCTTCATTCCCTTCCTTAGGCCAATCATTTTGAAGGAATTCCCTAATCGAAACTAAAGTCTTCATGTATGGTTTGAAGGAAACATTTTCTATCTTCCAAAAGTGACTTTGAATCCAAATATAAAGGAGTTGTACACACCCCTTGATCCTCCCGTGTCCGGCCCTTTTACAAAAATTCAAGGATCGGATAGTTTCAGCTATGATGGCCGGAGATAGGTTGATCTTTTGTTCCAACTTTTCAAAGAAATCGAACACGGCTATATCCACATGACCCAATATCTTCGGGAATATGATTAACCCGTAGATAGCTAGAGCGAAGATGTCCCTGGCTTTTGCTTTGTCAGAACAACCCAATATCAACAGTCGGAGAGTTTCCCACGGAATGCACCCATTTTTCTGCTTCGTGTCCACATGACTCTCAACCCATGTTGTATCCATTCCCGTGATCCTAGCCACTTTCTTCTTAAGACCTGAAGGTTTCATTTCCTTCAAATATATCCGATCAGGATTAGGACATTCAATACGTAACAGTGTCGAATATTCTTCGATCAGTGGTGTCATATCCTCCTCGTTAAAAGTGAAACATCTATAAGCAGGATTCCAGAACTGTACCATAGCCTGAATCAACCCACTATTGACCTGAATCGGAATTAAGAGTGCTATGTCTCCATACTTCTGAGTGAAGGCTTCTTTCTCTGATACATTCCACTGGTTCCAAATGTCGGCTAACCCTCGGAGATTATTCTGTCTAGGATCCACTTTGACCCTTTCCGGCAATATTGACACATAACCCTTCTTGAGGCAATCTCCATCCTCCCTCTGATTTTTTTCTGACTGTGCCCTGACTACAGCATGATCTTCTATCACTGAAATAACCTGGTCCTCCATGAAATTCCTTTGGGTTGATAACTATCCCGAGGCCAATAAACTTCAAGTGTATATGATGTCTATGATACATGCCAAAGAAAAGAAAACAGAAAGAAATAGATTAGTAAGGAAATGAATTCACAAATATAACATAAATAACAACATGCTTAAAAAAATGTCCCAAAATTTAAACAGAGCTACGGCATTACAACGCCTTTGGGACAAAATAATAAAAAATACGAGTGGTATGATGTTCGTTCATCATCACCCAATTTGTATCTAACATATAGAAAGATGGTAAAAGGTTGGAAATGTTCCTCCATGTGTCTTAAACTTCGGGTATCTAACAGAAATCCGGCATGGCTTCGCCTAGGTTCACTATATGAAGGTGAATTGGTTCTAAGGCTCCGAATTGTTCCTCACTGTCGCCGGTGAAGGCTAGTAAGGCACCCCGATAAAAGCGGGTTCAATTCGTTAGAGTATATTTTCCTATGCCCGTACGGAGGATTATCACGAAGACATTAGGTACTTTATACTCCGAAAGTGTTTCACTAGCCCATACGGAGGATCAATCACGAAGGCTTAGTTACTTTACTTCCACTTAAAAGGACGGAACCCGGGTAGAGGATTCATGTTATGCAAATGCACGTGTAGTGTGTGTGGAGAAACAAAACAAACCTGTCACCACCTATTCTACAAACCTTATTCTAAATGTCCTAACAATTAAAACATTCAAGAATAGTGTAACGCATTAACCGACAAGCAGTTATAATATACAACCTTAAATAGCTAGAGAACAATAATAAAATGCATGCACATGAGTATGAACATATTTAAAAATATTTTATTATTTTCAAAATTCTCCTTATTAAAAAAAATATGGGAATTAAAATTAAATACCAATAAAACCAACAAAATCGAGACTTTGATAACACACGACTAATTCTAGGCCTGACTCTCTAATATTCCCCAGCGGAGTCGCCAAGCTGTCGCAACCTAAAAAAATAACGAGTCTCATCGCAAGACTTTATTATTCGTTAAGCGTGACATTAAAAAACCGAGGAAAAGTCGACTTAATTCCTCTAAAAAAATGAAGGTTTTGAAAATGACCTTAAAAAAGACATGGAGTCGCCACCAATCTTTTTTAGCTAGGTGTGATCAGCCACCTATTAAAACCGGTTTTAAAAAATATTTTAAAAATTAATTAAAATATTTTAAAAACCAATTTCAAGTCTGCGTTTTAAACCAGAGAAATCAAAGAAGCGGGTTCGGGAGTCGGTTACGTGTGGGGAAGGATTAGCACCCCCACAACGCCCGTATAAATCGGTACCTTATTAATCGTGTATTATCTCAAGTCTCGGTAAAGATTGGTTTTAAATTTAGTATTTCAAGTTAATTCCCAATTTAAAGAAAAATAATTTCATTTTTTTTATTGAAAATGATCCGGAATTTATAAATTCAAAATTTTCCTATATTCCCCAACAAACGTGGCAAAATATAGAAATTTTTATTAGTTTTGGAAAACTTTCCGAATCATTCTCTTTTTTTGAAAGAAAGATATTCCTTTATTAATGATAATTGATGATATTCCCTCCAGCAAACCCGGTAGAGAACTCATGAATTATTTTAACTCGGGAATATCTTTATATTTTTTTATTGAAAACCATTATCTTTTTTTGAAAACATTTAAAAGAAATGAATATGTATATGCATGACATAAATAAAATGACATAGCAAAATCTAAATAATATGATGCAACCTAAATGACATGGCAAACATGAATGATATGGCATGTAAATTAAATGAGATGGAATATGAAATAGTGCTACCATATAATATGCATAAAAATAAAAATGGAAATAATAATGCATGAACATAGTATATGCTAAATAATATGACAAAAAAAAATAACTAAATAAAAGCATAGGATATCATGAAACATTCCAAATCATATAATAAACCATATAACATCAAAAATATAAATCAAAATAATAACAATATCATAGAAATTATTATAACAAGAATCACATATTATATAAAATGCAAGAATATAAAAATGCAATGCATGAAATGTATTTTTTCCTTTAATTAAGGAAATCCGTGTATCTAAAAAGATATCCGGCTACCTTAGGAAAATATGTCAAATTAAATATTCTAAAACCGAAATACTTTGTGATTGTTTGAAAATAATTTTGAAAAGCTTGAATTAACAATAAAAACTGGGCTAAATTTTTTTTTAAATGGCTCTAATTTCCTAAGTTTTAAAAAATCCGGACTTGACTCTCCTTAACCCGGGACTTGAAAAACCATTTTTAGAGTTTAAAAAGGCTTAGAAATTACCCTAAGTCAGTAGCTAACCCTCCTAATCAGCCCACTCTATGTGAATTAACCAAAACAGAAAATTGGTTTTTCTTTAAATTCAATTCTGACTCCACTGTCCAGTTTTAATCCACGATTTTTTACCCAATTTTTAAAACTTCCAAAAATTCTAAAACAAATACTGGAGACTCAGGACATGTAAAACTACACGAAAACAAATCGGCTTAATTTTCTAATCAAAGATGAATTCCCAGAAAAATCATAGATGTACGAGTTTTTGGAGGAAAAAAAAAAACTGCTTTGTTTTTCTTTAAATTCAATTCTGACTCCACTGTCCAGTTTTAATCCATGATTTTTTACCCTATTTTTAAAAATTCCAAAACTTCTAAAAAAAATACTGGAGACTCAAGACATGTAAAACTACACAAAAACAAATCGGCTTAATTTTCTGATCAAAGATGAATTCCCAGAAAAATCATAGATGTACGAGTTTTTGGAGGAAAAAAAACTGCTTTGTTTTTCTTTAAATTCAATCCTGACTCCACTGTCCAGTTTTAATCCATGATTTTTTACCCTATTTTTAAAAATTCCAAAAATTCTGAAAAAAATATTGGAGACTCAAGACATGTAAAACTACACGAGAAAAAATTGGCTTAATTTTTTGATCAAAGATGAATTCCCAGAAAAATCGGAGATGTACGAGTTTTAGGTGAAAAAAAAACTGCTTTGCCAACACATTTTTTTTGTCTTTGATAAAATCATTTAAAAATAAAAATATTTGAAACTCATAAAACGACTTGAAAGCAGTAGCTAAGAATTTTTGAAAGTTAGATAAGAATTGGCTAAGTAAAAAAATCACAAAGGTAGAATAATCAATTTGACAAACTTAATTTTCCACAAGTGTGCTCAAGAGAGCATGACTTTGAACCATTAATTGGCTCAAGTCATTATTCAAGTGGCATGAACATGAAATGCATGAAACAATGCAGCAAACATAATGCATGAAATGCATGGATCTAAACCTAAATGTAAGGAAAATGCATGACATAAATAATATGGCCTAGACCTAACATGAACTTGCATGGCATTTAATGTAACCTAGACCTAAGACATGCATGGCATTTTCACAAACACAAGGCATGCTTAATTCAAAAATCCAACCAAATATCATGCAAATGCAAAAACCTAACAACTAGCATGACAAAAAATGCAACACACAATGCAAAACACATGGAGTAGCCAAAGGGCCTCAAGCTCCAACAAGCATGGCATTTTCACAAACACTTGGCATACTAGCATGAAAAACTAAGTCATAACACTTAAATCATGCAAAAATCACACGAGCATTTTCACAAACACTTAATATACTAGATCTAAAACATGCTCAATTAGGATATAAAACAAGAATCATGCAAAGAATCACACAAGCATTTTCACAAACACCTAATATGCTAGATCTAAAACATGCTCAAATTTAAACAACATGAAAACAGAAAATTAAAATGCAAAAAAACATGATATCTAAGACATAAATGGCAACAAACAAAGCAACCAAATTAAAATATAACTCAAGAACATGAAATAACATAACATTTAAAACATCAAAAAAAAGAAAATAGCATAAACAATATGGTAAAATGAATCAACACAACAACTTAAAATAAATAATGTAGGCCATTTGGCCATGGTGAGTTTATTGTAAAAACAAAATGTAAATAAAATATACTTAAGAAAGGAAATGAAGGAAGAAAAAAAAAACATTATTCTAAAATGAAAACTCACCAAGTAGAGATTAAAATAGCAAAAAACAAGAATAGAAAATGAAAGTGCAAGAGTTGGTGCTCAAGAGCAACCTCAAGAAGCTAATATTTCAAGTTTTTCTTTTCAAACTTTCCTTTTTTTTCTAAACTTTTCTTTTTTTGCTCTCAACCAAGAAGATAAAAACTAAGAAAAACTAAGAGAAATCAGCCAAAATGGAAAAGAAAAAACCAAAATGTGCCTCCCTAGGGTTGGCCTTGATGATGCTTATATAGCCTCAAAGATGTTGTCATTTTTGTGTAACCTATTTTCCATCAAATGGCCAATAATTCAAGATGAAAAGTCGTGAAATTACCACCCTTAGATTAGCATCTCAGCCCTCTCTATGCAAAAATAATGTTGACATCTTTCTTAACCTATGTGGTTTAATCACCATGGTTTGATCAAAGAGAATGGTTAACTAACTCTTGATTTTTAACCACTTGATTGAAAAAAGGAAAAAAAAAATTAGAAGCTTCCTCCTTTCTTTGGGCTTGGGCATGCCAGCACTTCTCTTCTCCAGCCCAACTCTGATTTTTTGAAGGGCCAAAAAAAGCCCTTTTCGGTTGCTTGGGTGAAATGACCATTTTGCCCCCCGGATGCAAGTAAATATCAAACGGACTCCAAATTCAATTTTTCTTTTTTTTAATACTTCCAAAATAATAAAATATTGAGTTCTGGAAGTTTTCAAAATTATCCGAGTCCGTTTGCTATTTATTTGGATTTTTTCTTCCCAAAAATGCCCTTTTATGCCCCTACATTTTACCATTTTTTAAAAGAGCTCCAAATCAAGATTTTTCTTCACCAATCTCTTCAAAATAATTAAAAAGTGTGATCTGGAAGTTTTCATAATTTTTGGAGCTCATTTGGTATTTTTTTAGGGATTTATCGGCTTGAATTACTGCATAGGAGGCTCGGGATTTGGCCATTTTGCAAACGAACTCGGAATCAAGATTTTCTTTCGCCAATCTCTTCCAAATAATTTAAAAATGAGATTTGCCAAATTTCAGAATTTTTGGAGTCCATTTGCTATTTTTCCGGGATTTTCCTTTTTGAATTACTACATAAGAAGCCCGGGATTTGGCCATTTTGCAAACGAACTCGGAATCAATATTTTCTTTCGCCAATCTCCTTCAAATGATTTAAGAATGAGATTGACAAATTTTCCATAATTTTCGGAGTCCATTTGCTATTTTTCCCAAATTTTTCCAATTTTGCCCTTTTACCTCCGAAGCCCGGTTTTGCTCAAAACAAATCCGATTTTCAGATTTTCTTCAATCTGAGCCTTGGGCCATCCTTTTTAACCATTCTTCATCCATTGGGGGCTTTGGTCTTACCAAGTCGGGCCATTTCTGTGATTCTTCCCGATTTCACCGAAATCCACTAAAAACCCTAATTCTCGGTTTTCTCCCGGATTGACTTTTCTTTCGGTTTTTCTTGCAAGTGACTTCTCCATTACCCGTAGTCAGTGCTTATCTTTCATTTGGAACCTTCAATTTCGACCAGTTTGATCGTTTAAGCACTTTTCCCCAAATTTCTCGGATTAGGGTTTCTTTTCTACTGAATCTCCAAATCCCAACTTCCGAACTCCATATCTTTCAATGTAGAACTCGGATTATCAAAATGCTTTCACCATTTTTCAATTGAAATTAAAATCTTGATTTTGAAAGTGGGTTGACTTTTTCAGTAGTTGACTTTTTGGGGTTGACTTTTTCATGGTTGACTTTTTTTCGGGGTTGACTTTTTTCAAGTATGACTTTTTGTGCTCGCCCTCTTAAAATAAGTCTCGGAGTACCACCTGCAAGATGTAAACAGTCTTTTTATACTCGGAAACATCAATATGGGAAGAAAACATACCTGTTTAGTGGTCCGGACAAAATTAGGTGTCTACACTACCAATGTACAATGCTTCTTACAATCATCCAAGGCCCTCTATTTATACACATTTTGGAGGACTAAATGACAAGAGACAAGCTTTACAAATTTCAAAGGTAGGTATAATAGGTGGGTGCATTTTTCTAACAATTTTCGTCATATTGTATGACAATTTTGATCAGCCAACTTGATGGTCGATTTTGTCAATATTGGAAGCTTGATCTGATCACATGGTCTTCTAGAAAAATGTTCCCCTATCAGTTAGTGATCCATAGCCGTTGGAATCAGCTCATTTGCTGATGTGGATCAGAAGATATGGGCAAAATACCAAAATAGGTCAGCACAGACGTCATTGCACATCAGCCAACTTGATGGTCGATTTCGCTAGGGAAAACGACTTCGTTTCAAGAAGTGTAAAACATGAAAACGTTAGATATGCCTCTTAACTTTGCACGGTTAAAATTTCAGCCTTATTGCTTCAGTGAAACTCCAAATATAGCTGATATGGCAAAAGGTGTCGGAACTGGAACTGAACTGAATTTGCCCTTAATTGTTGATTTAACCTAGTAATCTGAAATCACTCAAAGAAACTCGTAAAAAACACCAAATTACATAAAAATATAAAAGATCATAAACACAATTAGACTAAGCAATAATAACTCGTATTTGACACAAAACAATAATAAAACATAACTAAAAACTATATAATTATACGAGTTATCACACCCCCACACTTAGATTGTTGCTAGTCCTCGAGCAAAAACAAATAAAAATAAAATAAGAAAATCTAATCTAATCCACTTTCGTAGGAAATCATGGTGGCACTTAGCATGTGACACAAGCATTTAAACCCCTAGGTGTCCCTAGTGGACGAGTTTAGTCTCGTGAGGGTTTACTAGAACGATACCCACAAACATTGAAAAACTAAAATATAAATAAACTACATATACTAAAAATATTTACTCCTAATCCTTTCAATACACATTAGAGACAATCTTTGAACAAGTCTTATAAACTAATCAATAGCTTAAAGAATTTCACAAAAAATCATGCTTGAATGTATATTGTTTGAGTTAAGCCAATTATTAACATAACATATTTCAATCAAAATAGTGCACATTCAAACTTATTCTCAACTACTCACATGGGATACTCTCATGATTTTCATTCTTTAAAGTAGTGGTAAAGTGTTTACACTCAATCAATCTCATGAAAACAGTTCTACCATATGCTTGCTTGTCCACCTATTCTCCACTATTTAGATCATACAACTTCATGAATCAAGAGGTCTTTAATCAAGGTTGTAATGGGGCCAAGGGGTTTGTAATGTGGTTGAAGAACAAAAGGATAAAGATATCACAAAGGTTCCAAAGAGTTCATAAAGTTTAGAGACATAATAAGATCATACAAAGAAACTTCTCAAAACTCTTTACAAGTACATAGTCACCTAGGCTGAATATTTCATGTTGAGCCTTTACTTCATTCTAACGAACCTTGTAACATTCTTTTTCTTTTCTTTAACTAGAAGTTCAAGAGATGATTCATTATATATATATATATATTTCATAATATTCCCTTTATTTTTCTCTTGACTTTTCTTTTCTTTTCCCCCACACTTATTTCTTGTTTCTAACCCAAATTTTCAATAGATCTTCCTTGTCTTTGCAACTTGTCTCAAAACATGCTAATTCATCTTTGGAACAAAGGTAAGGATATAAGTATATTTAGGTTAGGGACAAGTTATGGTTACCAAAGAGATAGCTTATTCAGTGTAGGCTCAAATTGGTTCACTAAGGGTGTGTTCTCTTGGAACATCAATAAGGGATGGCTATTTGGCCCTGGCTAAAAATCCTAATGCCTCTATCATATTCATGTTGTCACATGCATCAATATAGTCTCAACAAGGTCTAAAGCAAGTTCTAGATAATCATGTAATCATAAGAGCACTCAAGAAAGAAATTAGATTGATTTATATAATGCATCAATCATTATAGGCTCAAAAACTCACAAGGATGATTATACAAGTCAGATTAAGTCTAAACATGCTTCTTTCTCAATCAACATATCATATTAACATTGGCTCATAAAAAGGTTGATATCAAGCTCAATTCTCATGAAAATCTTCTCACTAATAAATCTGTTTTAGACTTATGCAATTCATATCTCATCATAGTATTGAAAGTAACTAAAACACACTAAAAACACACTAAGTCTAAACATGTTTTTTTTTTTATTTTTTTTTGAAGAAGATTAAATCAAACTGACAAGGTATGTCTCAAGTCTCCTTTACTCAGACCTTGTTCAGAATGAATACTTCTAAATGTCTTAAAACATAACAAATTTTTTTTTCTTTTAGCAAAATATGTCCCTTACCCCCTACTAAAATATGACATTGTCCCCAATGTCAAATTTTAAAGGTAGAATTTAGGAGATATTACCTGCAGAGGTTGCTAACCACTTATTATAACTGAGACACAACAAGCAAAATGTTAGATAATGTCACAAAGACAAAGTGCAATCCACTCCTTGCTCGTCCATATCTCTTTTTCTTTTTCCGAGCGTTTGCGAAACAACCGTAGCAGATAAACACTCATAAGCTTGGAGCTTTTTGAGTAAATCTTCAATGGTTGTAGCAGAAATTATGGTTCTCCTTGCCTCTGAAAACATGAATCCATTTTTCACAGCATTATCTAAATATGAAAGCAAATTACTAAAATAACCATTAATATTAAGCAAACCAATGGGTTTCTTATTTGTGACCAAAGATGACCAAGAAGCCACGCAAGCTATTTCTTCCAATGTACCCAGACCTCCTGGTAAAGCAATGAATGCATCGGCAGAATGGTACATGATTGTTATCCGTTCAGGGATACTCCAGACTTGTATTTCCTTACCCAAGGTAGGTCCACAAAAATCTGTGAATAGTTTTGGCACGATTCCTAGAACTGGACTTCCTCTGGCGTGTGCTACTGTAGCGACTGCTCCCATTAAACCCGTACTACCACCTCCATAAATCAACTGGATCTTTTGTTGGGCAAGTATTACTCCAACTCTTATGGCTTCATCAGCAAATATGTTATTTTTCCCTGGATAAGCACCTCCAAAGACACAAATTTTTTCAATGCGCTGGGACGAAGTACTTTCCATTTTTTTTTTCGAGTGCCTGAAAGAGAATGAGTACATGGTGTAATATATAGAGGATTGAGTAGTGAATCAGACAAGAGTAATAATGTCGCCGAACGTGTATTTGACCTGTCAGAAGAAAATGTTAACCTAACAAAAGATTTTTGCGTGATTTCAGGAAGAAAATCAAAAAGAGAAGAAAAATCAACCGTAAAAGACCAATAAAAAAAACGAGAATAATTACACAAATCGAACAACACGTAAATTAAACCGAAATGAAGTTATTGCAAATCAAACCAAAAGCTGAGAAGTTATTTATTGTAGTTGTGATTGTGGCTCACATCTTCCTCTGGTTTTACGTCCAGAAACGGCTTAAACGCCTTCTATGAGTCGAGGATATGCTTCCCATCCAGTTTTCTTACAAGCTGGCAAACAGGGTCTTTTAACATCAGATTCCCAAGATGTTGCCATTCCCTTTGGAATTGCGGCCATAAATCAAGAATTTCTCTTTGTACGTCTCCACTAGGATGCGTCTCAAGAGAAAGTTGGATATTACCCAAATTCTCCTTACTCAGTCCATCCTTAATGAATTCAATTTTATCATCTCGATTAGAGGACGGAATCCCAATAGAACGACATTTACCGTTACACGTCCATCGTGCACATTTGTGGCAATTTGAACTCATGCGCTTTGCTCATCGCTTCTTTGCAAAAGTGCTTCTACCTGTACCTGGTAAATGCAAAACAGGAAGATATTCATCTTCACGTACCTTGGCTTCAATTATCCAACGTATGTCTTCAGGAGTCCCTTTGTGCATAAGCATTCTTAATCTTTCAAATTGAACTTGGTAAAGCTTCAGTAAAATATTTCGAGGAAAAGGAGGAAATCGTTTCTGCAATCTTGTGAGAATATCATCCATCCTGAAAAAAAAATGAAAAAAATTGAAAGAGAAATTGGAAGAGAAATTTATATACAATATCAGTTTTGTGGGTAGCTGATGGAACCGACTTAAATAATCACGGAGTACCGTTATCCGCCATTTAACCGGGGTTAAAAAAATTATATTTACATCTAGTTATTTTCAAAACAAGGATCAGAAAAAAAAACAACATAAAAAGACTCAAAAACAAAACACTCTAAATAAAATCCTAAATTCTTCCCCCCACACATAATTCTTACATTGTCATTAATGTAATGCTATTAATCCCAAATGAAAGAATCATGTGTAAGTGAAAAGAACTAATAAACAAAATAAACTTATGCAACCTAAATGAACTTAGAAACACTAAACACAATTAGCAAAGAAACATAAGAAAAAGATAAAGAAAAAGAGAGCAAATATGAGGATGGCAGTTTGGCAATGCTTTCACTAATTAGGCTGCCTCCCCCAATTAGCACTTGATTTAGTGTTTTGAACCTAACCAACACCCCTTCTTGGCATTTTAGGCTTGTCAGGCTCATACATGAAATTTCCCAAATTTATGCGTTTGAGAGGAAGCTTTCTTTGCACAACAGTGGATGCATTCTCCATTACAAGTATTATTCCATCATCCTTTGTGGTGCATATGTCATCGAGGAATGGAGCATATTTTGATACTTGTTGAATGACCTCCACAAACAAGTTGTTTAAGGTTTTCGGCATGTGTTGTTCATGTTCTTCCTCCTTGAACTTTGCAAATCTACTAGGAAAAGGTGGAGAAGAAACATTAGTAAAAAGTGAAACCTTAAACGTTACCTCAGGTGCCGAAATACTCTTATTTGGATCTTTGGCTTCATTATCCTCAAGAATAGAATCCATCTCTAATTTTGTTTCATCCTCATCTTGTTCCTCATTCTTCAAGGTCACAATAGTAGCATTCTCCTTTGGGTTAACCATCGTTTGGGCTGGGAGTTCTTCAGATCTTTGTGCTACCCATCCCACCATACTACTAGCCAATTGGCTCATTTGCTTTTCCAAACTCTGGATGCTTGCCCTTGTTTCCTGTTGAAATTGCAAAGAATCAGTAACAAGAGAATAGACAAGATCTTCTAAAGAAGTACCTGAGTTTTGAGTCATATGTGGTGGTTGAAAAAGATCTGGTTCTTGAGACCATGATTGATTGAAGCTAGATGGATGAGTGTAATTGGCATAAGGATCTACTTCTTGGTAATTTTTCGAGTAGCCAAAATTAGTATGATCCCACCATCCCTCATGGTAAGTGTTTGAGTAATGATCATACTGTTGGTCTTGGAACACTTGATGGCCTTGACATCCTCCCATGGCCAATTGTTGAACTGGGGAGGTGAGATTGGCTTGTTGATTCTCCATGTTCATGTATGCCACCAACTCTTCAAGTGTTAGATTGCTCAATTCCATTGTTTTTTTTTTTTTTTTTAAAATTTGAAAAGAAAAACTTGTATGTACAAGAAAATAAAACTAATTAGAACTGAAAGTAAGAATAAACCAAGTAACAAATAAACTAAAGAAAGCAATCCCCGGCAACGGCGCCAAAAATTTGATGCACCCAAAAGAGTGTATCTTATTTAACCTTGCACTAAAAAGATCAATTGTAAGTATAATGATTAGCAAGGGTCGAGTCCTCAGGGATTGGGTTTTAATCTATGAGTTATTAGTTTATAACTTACGTTCAAAGAAAACAATAAAAGAAAAGGGGTTTTTGAAGCCAGATTTAAACTAAAGTAAATAATATGAATAAGATGCAAGGCGGTATAACCAGCCAATAAAAATATATATACTAAATTAGGCGGTATAACCAGCCAATAAAAATATATATACTAAATTAGGCGGTATAACCAACCAATAAAAATAAAACAAAGTTAATATACAAATTAGGCGGTATAACCAGCCAATAAAAATAAATATACTTTTAAAAATAAGCAAACTAGAAAAGTAAGAAAACAAGTAAGTAAGAAGAATCAAATATGAAAAATATGGTTAAGGTTTCATTCTCCACCACTAGACATCATTAAGAATCAATTTCAGATCTATCAATATCAACCAACTATCAAAGTTAACAACCGTAGATAACAACAAGCTCTGTTATCCCAATCTTTCCTTAGTTTGTCGTTAAATAGAACAAGCTCTCTATTTAATCTCTAACCATTAAACAACCTAGAATAAGCTCTCTAAATTCAATTTAATCGCAGCTTTATGATGAGAAAGATAGGTTGATCTAAGCAACAAACACATAAGCTCGGATTGTTCAACTTAGGTTATGTTCCACTTTGCAATTATTGAAAACTTGACCATAATCATTAATCACAAATTGCCACTTATGAATAGGAAATCAAGACAATTACACGGATCAAGACTCCTAGACTAGCAATAGATACTTATCAAGATCTATCTAGTTGTACACCTAAATAAATCAAGACAACATCATGAACAATTCTTGTAGAAGAACATAAGCAACTTTGATAGAAAATTAATGATAGATAGAATCTAAAAATCAATCACAAAACATGTCTAGGGCTTTGAAATCACCCTTAACCAAATAGAAGTTTAGCCTAGCATAGGCATTGTAAACATAAACATAAAATTAAAGAGAATCTAAGAAGGAAATAAAATAAAGAAAGAAGAAGAAGAAAATAAAGAAAAAGAAAACTAGAGAAAAGAAAGAAGAAGAAAACTTAGAGAATTTTATTACAATGGCTAATATCCTACCTGTCGCAACCTAAAAAAATAACGAGTCTCATCGCAAGACTTTATTATTCGTTAAGCGTGACATTAAAAAACCGAGAATTTTATTACAATTGATTCTTTTTAAGTGCAAGGTTAAATAAGATACACTCTTTTGAGTGCATCAAGTTCTTGGCACCGTTGTCGGGGATTGCTTTCTTTAGTTTATTAGTTTATTGGTTTATTCTTATTTTCTGTTCTAATTATTTACTTTCTTTTTTTTTTTTTATTTTTTTGTTAGTGAATGTTCCAAGCTCCCGAAGAAGACTTAAGACTTAGGAGAATTCGGTAATTTATAACTTCTCACCAACAACCAATCGAGGAGTTGATCCAAAACATCCAAGAGGAGCGAGGAGAGATGGCAGCAGCTGACAACCGAACTCTCAAGGAGCTAGCCGCTCCGGACTTGAATCAACAACCATTATGCATTGAATATGCTAATCTTGAGGTAGCTTTTGAATTAAAATCTGGTTTCATTCATCTTCTCCCAACTTTTCATGGTTTTGCAGGAGAGGATCCAAATAAGCACCTCAAGGAATTCCATGTAGTTTGCTCAAGCATGAGACCAACATGAGTCATGGAAGAGCAAGTTAAGTTGAGAGCTTTCCCATTCTCTCTAGCTGATTCAGCAAAGGAATGGCTCTACTATCTACCATCGGGACCATCACTACATGGAATGATATGAAGAAAGCATTCTTGGAAAGGTATTTCCCAGCATCTAAGGCTTCCAATATTAGAAAAGAGATATGTGGGATTAGGCAATGAAATGGAGAGTCCTTATATGAATATTGGGAGAGGTTCAAGAAACTTTGTGCATCATGTCCACACCATCAGATAAGTGAACAACTTCTCATCCAGTACTTCTATGAAGGTCTCATGCCCATGGAGAGAAGTATGATAGATGCCGCTAGTGGGGGAGCTCTAGTTGATAAAACTCCCGGGGTTGCTAGAACTCTAATCTCCAACATGACAGCCAATTCTCAATAATTCTCAATGAGACAAGATCCACCACCACAACCCAAGAGAGTTAATGAGGTAAGTATATCATCCCTTGAACAAAAATTTGATAAACTGACTTCTCTTGTTCAACAATTGGCTGTATGTAATATACAGCAAATAAAGGCTTGTGGCATATGTTCAAACATGGGGCACCAAACTGATATGTGTCCAACACTTCAAGAAGACACCAATGAACAGGTGAATGCCATGGGTGGCTTTCAGAACCAACCAAGGAAATATGATCCCTACTCAAACACATACAATCCAGGATGGAGGGATCATCCAAACTTCAATTATGGAGGGAACCAATCACAAGTTGTTCCTCCATCATTTGACAATAGGCCACCGGGTTTTCAGCAAAGAGTGCAACAACCATATCAAACCCGACAACAAGTGCCACCACAAAAGTTTAGGTGAAACTCTTGAAGATCTTGTCAAAACCCTTACTACTAATACAATTCAACTTCAACAAGAATCAAGGGAGACAAAGGTAAGTATCCGAAACTTAGAGGCTCAGATGGGGCAATTGGCAACAACCATGAGTCAAATGCAAGTAAGGGATTCTGGGAAATTACCTTCCCAAACCATAGTGAATCCAAGAGAGAATGCCAATGCTATAACTTTAAGAAGTGGGAAATAGCTAGAGACACCACAAAATGATAGTGCTCAAGGGGAGAACAACACCATGGCATCCTCTTCACATCCCAACGAGCCATTAAAAAAGGTAATTCCTAAACCATCATTTCCTTCTTCTATAACTCCTTTACCTTTTCCTAGCAGGTTAGCAAAGTCCAAGAAGGAGGAGCAAGAGAAGGAAATTTTGGAAACCTTCCAGAAAGTAGAGGTGAACATTCCTTTACTAGATGCTATCAAGCAAGTGCCAAGATATGCCAAGTTCCTAAAAGAGTTATGCACATCTAAACAGAAGTTGAAATGGAATGAAAAGGTAAGTGTGGGGGAGATTGTGTCAGCTGTTCTTCAAAAGAAACTCCCACCTAAATGCAAGGATCCAGGTATGTTTACCATTCCTTGTAAGATAGGCAACACCAGGTTTGAGCATGCTATGCTAGATCTAGGGGCATCTATTAATGTCATGCCATATTCAATTTATGCTTCATTGAATCTAGGACCATTAGAGGAAACCGGTGTTATAATACAACTTGCTGACCATTCTAACACTTATCCAAGAGGAGTTGTAGAAGACGTTCTTGTACAGGTTAATGAATTGGTTTTTCCTGCTGACTTTTATGTTATTGAGATGGAAGATGAGATGTCTTCTAATCCCACACCTATTCTATTAGGGAGATCATTCTTGAAAACAGCAAGAACTAAAATAGATGTACATGATGGCTCTTTAACTATGGAATTTGATGGTGAAATAATTCGCTTTAACATTTTTGAGGCCATGAGATATCCTAGTGATGTGCATTATGTTTTTAATATTGATATATTTGACTCACTAGTGCAGCAAGCTTGTGAGCTAGATGGTGAAGATAGTGTGGAGATAGTCCTTAGCAAACATCTCGGAATGGGGAATGCTAAAGGGGAACTAGCCTTGAGTGACCATATGGAAGGGGCACCAGAATCTTTACACTCGCTGCCATCTAAAGATGCAAGGTTTGATGTTTCATTTATTGATTTGAAATTATCTAATGAGAAACTTCTACCTTCCATTTTGCCGGCACCAACTTTAGAGTTGAAACCACTACCGAACCACTTGAAATATGTGTTCTTAGGTGAAAATGACACACTACCGATCATCATTGCCAAAGAGCTCACACCTTTGCAAGAAGAGTGACTTATCCGGGGTGCTTAGAGAGCATAAAATAGCAATTGGTTGGACAATTGTCGATATCAAGGGAATAAGCCCATCCATGTGCATGCACCGGATTTTGTTAGAGGAGGGTTCCAAACCAACAAGAGAAGCACAAAGAAGATTGAAACCTCCTATGATGGAGGTTGTGAAAAAGGAGATACTGAAGCTCCTAGATGTTGGAGTGATCTATCCTATCTCGGATAGCAAATGGGTGAGCCCGGTCCAAGTGGTTCCAAAGAAATCAGGTGTAACGATGGTAACAAATAATGAGAATGAACTTGTTCCTACTAGGATTCAAACAGGGTGGCGAGTTTGTATTGATTATCGTAAACTTAATTCCACAACTCGCAAAAACCACTTTCCTTTACCTTTTATTGATCAAATGCTTGAAAGGTTAGCTGGCCATTCTCATTATTGTTTTCTTGATGGTTTTTCAGGTTATAATCAGATAGCCATTGCTCCGAAGGACCAAGAGAAAATAACATTTACATGTCCATTTGGTACTTTTGCATACCGGTGTATGCCATTTGGTCTTTGTAATGCACCAGCTACATTCCAAAGGTGTATGGTTAGCATATTTTCAGATTATGTAGAGAACATCATAGAAGTGTTTATGGATGATTTTAGTGTCTATGGTGATTCTTTTGATAGATGTCTAGAGAACCTTACACTTGTACTTGAAAGATGCATGGAAACTAACCTTGTTTTGAATTGGGAAAAATGTCACTTTATGGTAGAACAAGGAATAGTTTTGGGCCATGTTATTTCTTCTAGAGGGATAGAGGTTGATAAATCTAAAATAGATATTATGCGTTCTTTACCACCTCCCATAAATGTGAGATAGGTTCGTTCTTTTCTTGGACATACAGGTTTCTATAGGAGATTTATCAAAGACTTATCAAAGATCACATTACCTCTTTGCAAGCTACTACAAATAGATGTGGTTTTCCACTCTGATGATAAATGCAAAGAGACGTTTGAAACATTGAAGGGACTCTTGACATCAGCTCCTATCATGCAACCACCAGATTGGAATGTACCTTTTGAAATCATGTGTGATGCTAGTGACTATGCTATTGGAGCTGTTTTGGGCCAACGGGTTGGCAAAGCCTCACATGCCATTTATGATGCCTCCCGAACTCTTAATGATGCTCAATTGAACTATTCCACAACTGAAAAAGAACTTTTGGCTGTTGTATTTGCTTTAGAAAAGTTTTGATCTTATTTAATTGGTACTAAAGTAATTGTATTTTTTGACCATGCAGCCCTTAGGTACTTACTCACTAAGAAGGAGGCCAAACCAAGGTTGATTAGATGGATACTTCTCTTACAAGAGTTTGATTTGGAGATAAAATATAAGAGAGGTAGTGACAACCTGGTTGCGGACCATCTTACCCGTTTACTTCATGAAGAGGATGCACTACCCTTGAATGAGAACTTTCCGGATGAGCAACTTCTTTTTATAAGTACAACAACTCCTTGGTATGTCGATATTGTTAATTACTTAGTTACCAAGAAGTTGCCACAAGAGTTGACACAAGCTCAAAGAAATAAGATCAAGAGTGATGCCAAATACTACATATGGGATGATCCTTACCTTTGGAAGCATTGCTCTGATCAGATTATAAGAAGGTGTGTACTCGAATCTGAATTTCAATCTATTCTCACCTTTTGTCACTCTTATGCATGTGGAGGACACTTTGGATCCAAAAGAACAGCCATGAAAGTTCTTGATTATGGATTTTATTGGCCTACTATATTCAAAGATGCATACCTCTTTTGCAAGTCATGTGATCGTTGCCAAAGAACAGGTAACTTAGGTGCTAGAAATCAAATGCCTCAAACTCCAATACTTATTGTTGAAATTTTTGATGTATGGGGCATGGATTTCATGGGACCTTTTCCTTCTTCTTTTGGTAATATTTATATTTTACTTGCCATTGATTATGTTTCAAAGTGGGTGGAAGCAAAATCCACTAGGACTAATAACTCTAAAGTTGTTTCAGATTTTGTCAAGACTAACATCTTTGCTAGGTTTGGAACACCAAAGGCCATAATCAGCGATAGAGGTACTCACTTTTGCAATAAGACTATGGAAGCACTTTTGATGAAGTATAACATCACACACAAGGTCTCCACCTCATATCATCCTCAAACTAGTGTGCAAGCTGAAGTGTCAAACCGAGAAGTTAAGTCCATCCTTGAAAAGACAGTTAATCCAATAGGAAGGATTGGAGTTCACGACTTGATGATGCACTTTGGGCTTATAGGACAGCATATAAGACACCCATTGGTATGTCTCCTTATCGACTTGTTTATGGTAAGCCTTGTCATCTTCCGGTTGAATTGGAACATAAATCATATTGGGCTATCAAACAATGCAACATGGAGATGGATGAGATAGGTAAGCAAAGAAAACTTGACCTACAAGAATTACAGGAGATAAGGAATGATGCCTATGAGAATTCTAGGATTTACAAGGAAAAGACTAAGGTATTCCATGACAAGATGATGTCAAGAAAGGACTTTGTTGTTGGACAAAAAGTTCTTCTCTTCCATTCACGCCTTAAGTTATTTCCAGGTAAGTTACGTTCTCGTTGGGTTGGACCTTTTGTTATTACTAATGTATTTACTCATGGTGCAGTTGAAATCCAAAGCCCAAAAACAGATAAGGTATTCAAAGTGAATGGTCATAGATTGAAGCCTTACTATGAGAACTTTCCAATACAAGATGTGGAGGAGTTACCACTTTTTGAGCCAAATTATGTTGAATAATAATGGCATGGGTCTAAGTCAGGCTGAGGACAATAAACCAAGCGCTTCTTGGGAGACAACCCAAAAGGATGGAGAGCATCTATTATATCAGATTTGCATATTCCTTACTCTCCATCATTCTATCTTTTATTGTTTTTTCTTTTGTTTTGTTTAGTAGTTATTTTCTCTTACATATAATTCTTGCATTGGGGGATAATAGCATTACATTGAGGAAAATGTAAAAATTATGTGTGGGGGGAAGAATTTAGGATTTTATTTAGAGTGTTTTGTTTTTGAGTCTTTTTATGTTGTTTTTAGTGTGTTTTAGTTACTTTCAATACTATGATGAGATATGAATTGCATAAGTCTAAAACAGATTTATTAGTGAGAAGATTTTCATGAGAATTGAGCTTGATATCAACTTTTTTATGAGCCAATGTTAATATGATATGTTGATTGAGAAAGAAGCATGTTTAGACTTAAATCTAACTTGTATAATCATCCTTGTGAGTTTTTGAGCCTATATGATTGATGCATTGTACATATCAATCTAATTTCTTTCTTGAGTGCTCTTATGATTACATGATTCTCTAGAACTTGCTTTAAACCTTGTTGAGACTATATTGATGCATGTGAGAACATGAATATGATAGAGGCATTAGGATTTTTAACCAGGGCCAAACAGCCATCCCTTATTGATGTTCCAAGAGAACATCCCCCTTAGTGAACCAATTTGAGCCTACATTGAATAAGCTATTTCTTTGGTAACCATAACTTGTCCCTAACCAAAATATACTTATTTATATCTTTACCTTTGTTCCAAAGATGAGTTAGCATGTTTTGAGACAAGTTGCAAAGACAAGGAAGATCTATTGAAAATTTGGGTTAGAAACAAGAAATAAGTGTGGGGGGGAAAGAAAAGTCAAGAGAAAAAGAAAGGGAATACTGGCAAATACATTCCTATGTGAAAAAAAAATATGAATCATCTCTTGAACTTGTGGAAAAAGAAAAAGATGTTACAAAGTTGTTTAGAATGAAGAAAAGGCCCAACATGAATATTCGGCCTATGTGACTATGTACTTGTAAAGAGTTTTGAGAAGTTTCTTTGTATAAATCTTATTATGTCTCTAAACTCTATAAAATCTTTGGAACTTTTGTAAATATCCTTTATCTTTTATTCTTTAGCCACATTATTACCCCTTGACCCCATTATAACCTTGCATAAAGACCTCTTGATTCATGAAGTTGCATGTCTAAGTAGTAGAGAATAGGTGGACAAGCAAGCATATGGTCTGTTTTCATGAGATTGATTGAGTGTAAACACTTCACCACTACTTTAAAGAGTGAAAATCATGAGGGTATCCCATGTGAGAAGTTGAGATTAAGTTTGAACATGCACTATTTTGATTGAGATATGTTATGTTAATTTTAGCTTAACTCAAACCATTTACTATCAAGCATGATTTTTTGTGAAACTCTTTAAGCTATTGATTAGTTTATAAGACTTGTTCAATTATTGTCTCTAATTTGTATTGAAAGAGGATTAGATTAGGTTTTATTATTTTGTCTCTATTTGATTTTGCTCGAGGACTAGCAAAAGATTAAATTCTTGGTGCAAAGCAAGAAGACAGATTGGACCTCCGAAGCTTGTTGCTAAGAAAACATGATGTTAGACTCTTTATTCGAAGAAATTTCCTTCTTGACTTTTGAAGATCACTTTATTACCTTTCCAACGGTTGGTCATAGGTCTAAATCGGATAAGAAATCGTCATCCAAATCGGCATTGGAATATCTCTCTAAACAACCCTAGTGGCAGAAAATACCTTAGCCGCAAATCACATTTTTTTTCTTAATACCCTAGCTGACATTTATGTTTATCCTTGTCAAAGAAGGATTAGTGGCTGTCAACTTGCATTAATTGCATTAATTGCAAGTATCTTTCCTTAAAGCTAATCCTAGTCAAAGTAGGAGAATTGAATCAGTCAAGACTTTTCTTCCTTACACTTACTTTGGCTGCAATAATATAATCTCTCTTCATTAAAGAGTGCTTTGACTAAAACTTTCCTACTTTATTCAAACTTCGTTGCCAAGGCTTATATCTTTCCTTAAAACACAAAAGTCAGCCATTTTTCCTTAACTTTAGCCACAAGTCAGCATTTATTGAAGGGAGAGAGCTGAAATTCACTTGTTTGATGCCCTAGCTATTGCCTATAAATAGAGAACAAGGGGGCAAATGAAAATACACTTCCCCAAGCATCAAAGTTCTGATTTCTTCTTTGTTTCTTTGTTTTTGAGAGAGCAAGAAGCTGGATAATTAATATTCTTCTTCTTCTTCTTTCTTTCTTTTATTTTCTTCTTAGATTCTCTTTAATTTTATGTTTATGTTTACAGTGCCTATGCTAGGCTAAACTTTTATTTGGTTAAGGGTGATTTCAAAGCCCTAGAGATGTTATGTGATTAATTTTCAGAATCTATCTATCATTGTTTTCTATCAAAGTTGCTTATGTTCTTCCATTAAAATTGTTCATGATGATGTTTTGATTTGTTTAGGTGGCCAACTAGATAAATCTTGATAATTGTCTAATGCTAGTTTAGGAGTCTTGATCCGTGTAATTGTTTTGATTTCCTATTCATAAGTGGCAATTTGTGATTAATGATTATGGTCAAGTTTTCAATAATTGCAAAGTGGAACATAACCTAAGTTGAACAATCCGAGCTTATGTGTTTGTTGCTTAGATCAACCTATCTTTCTCATCATAAAGCTGCTATTAAATTGAACTTAGAGAGCTTATTCTAGGTTGTTTGATAGTTAGAGATTAAATAGAGAGCTTGTTCTATTTAACGACAAACTAAGGAAATATTGGGGTAACAGAGCTTGTTGTTATCTACGGTTGTTAACTTTGATAGCTAATTAATGTTGATAGATATGAAATTGATTCTTAATGATGTCTAGTGGTGGAGAATGAAACCTTAACCATATTTTTCATATTTGATTCTTCTTAATTACTTGTTTTCTTATTCTTATTGTTAACTATAGTTTAAATCTGATTTCAAAATCCCTTTTACATTTGTTTACTTGTTTTTAAGTGATAAACTATTAACTTATAAACTAAAACCCAATCCCTGAGGACTCGACCCTTGCTAATCACTATACTCTACAATTGATTCTTTTTAAGTGCAAGGTTAAATAAGATACACTCTTTTGAGTGCATCAGGGGTTAATGTTTTTGGCTTAGAAGTTTTCATTAAGTGAGCAAATTTTTCCAAAATGGTAAAACAAATAAAAATATTCTTCTGAAATAACCATTTTTGATGTTGACCTGAGATAAGGGTTTTTCTAACCAAAGGTATGGGACTACTGAGGTAGATCTTGACTCCTGGAAATGTGAAGAAGGAATGAACATCTGGCTCAGAATTCTGTCGACAAGAGTCTGAAAACAATTGGAGCAAAGAGATTGCCAAAGACTGAAAAGGAAATGATCACTTATGGGGCACGAAGTGTTCAAGATACATTCTGATTTGAAAAGGAAAGGCCAAACCAAAGTCTAGAAAAAATGATCGAGGGCACTTGCATCACTCATAAGCACTTACCTCTTTATTGAGCATTGCATCTGCACTGTGTCAGCAAGCATTTGCATCATTCATAGGTATTTGCATTTGCACTATTCCATAAGCATCTGTATTCTACATTTACATTTACATCCTTCATGGATGTTTGCATTTGCATCATCTTAGGCATTTGCATCATTTCTAGGATCATTGCATCATCATTATTGTAGCTACAATTACACCATTCATGGACAATTCACATTAACACGATTCGTAGAGGCATCTGCATCTTCCCAGGAAGCATTTGAATTACTATTGATCTTTGCATTTACATCATTCAGAAGCATTTGTACATTGATTAATCTTTGCATTTGCATCATTAAGAAACATTTGCATAATGACAATCTTTGCATCTGCATCATTCCATTAAATAGTTGCGTCAATGTTAATCGTTGCATTTGCATCATTTAGAAGCATCTTGCACACTACTAATTTTTGCATTTGCACCATTCAGAAGTGTTGCAACCTAAAAAAATAACAAGTCTCATCGCAAGACTTTATTATTCGTTAAGTGTGACATTAAAAAAATCGAGGAAAAGTCGACTTAATTCCTCTTGAAAAATGAAGGTTTTGAAAATGACCTTGAAAAAGACATGTAGTCGCTACCAATCTTTTTTAGCTAGGTGTGATCGGCCACCTATTAAAACCGGTATTATAAAATATTTTAAAATTAATTAAAACATTTTTAAAACCAATTTCAAGTCTGCATCTTAAACCAGAGAAATCAAAGAAGCGGGTTCGGGACTCAGTTACGTGTGGGGAAGGATTAGCACCCCCAAAACGCCCGTATAAAACAGTACCTTATTAATCACGTGTTATCTCGAGTCTCAGTAAAAAAATCGGTTTTAAATTTAGTATTTCAAGTTAATTCCCAATTTAAAGAAAAATAATTCCATTTTTAATTGAAAATGATCCGGAATTTATAAATTCAAAATTTTCCTATATTCCCCAACAAACGTGGCAAAATATAAAAATTTATATTAATTTGAAAAACTTTCCGAATCATTCTTATTTTAAAGAAGATATTTCGTTATTAATGATAATTGAGGATATCCTCCCCAGCAAACCCGGCAGAAAACTCATGAATTATTTTAACTCGGGAATATCTTTATTTTATTGAAAATCATTACCTTTTTGAAAACATTTAAAAAATATGAATATGAATATGTATGACATAAATAAAATGACATAACAAAGTCTAAATAATATAATGCAACCTAAATGATATGATATAATTTAAATGTCTTAGCATATTCTAAATGAAATGAAATATCCTAAGTTATATGATATATTCTAAATGAAATTAAATATCCTAAATAAAATGAAATGACCTAGGTAACATAATATATTCTACATGAAATAAAATGACCTAGGTAACATAATATATTCTATATGAAATGAAATAATTTAAATGACATGTCAAATATGAATGATATAGCATATAATTTAAATGACATGAGATATAAAATAATGCTATCATATAATATGCATGAAAATAAAAATGGAAATAATAATCCTTGAACATAGTATATGCTAAATAATATGACAAAAATAATTAAATAAAAGCATAGGATATCATGAAATATTCAAAACCATATAACAAATAATATAAAAAATTTAAATCAAAGATAATAACACCATCATGAAAATTAAACATAGCAAAAATTACATATTATATAATATGCATGAATATGAAAAATGCAATGCATGAAAGTGTATTTTTTCATTTAATTAAGGAAATCCGTATATCTAAAAAGATATCCGGCTACCTTAGGAAAATATATCAAATTAAACATTCTAAAAGCAAAATACTTTGTGATTGTTTGAAAACAATTTTGAAAAGCTTAGATTAAAAATAAAAACTTAGCTAAATCCTTTTTTAAATGGCTCTAATTTTCTAAGCTTAAAATTCCGGACTTGACCACCCTTAACCCGAGACTTAAAAATTCATTTTTAGAGTTTAAAAAGGCTTAGAAACTACCCTAAGTCAGTAGCTAAACTTCCTAATCAGCCCCCTCTAAGTAACTTAACCAAAACAGAAAAATGATTTTCCTTCAAATTCAATTATGACTCCACTGTCCAGTTTTAAACCACGATTTTTTACCCTATTTTTACAAATTCCAAAAAATCTAAAACAAATATTGGAGACTCAGGACATGTAAAAATACATGGGAAAAAATCGGTTTAATTTTCTGATTAAAGATGACTGCCCATAAAAATCGGGAAAGTACGAGTACTGGGTGAAAAAACTGTTTTGCCAAAATACATTTTTGCCTTTGATAGAATCATTTAAAAATCAAAGTAAAAATATTTAAGACTCTCTAAATGACCCACAAACAGTAGCTAGCACTTTTGAAAAGTTAGACAAAAATTGGTTAAGTAAAAAAAAATCACAAAGGTAGAATAATCAATTTGACAACTCTTTAATTTTCCACAAGTATGCTCAAGAGAGCATGACTTTGAACCATTGATTGGCCTAAGTCATAAATCAAGTGGCAAGGACATGAAATGCATGAAAAAATACAGCAAATATGATGCATGAAATGCATGAGTTTAAACCTAAATGTCATGAAAAAAGCATGGCATCAATAAAATGACCTAGACCTAAATGAACTTGCATGGCATTTAATGCAACCTAGGTCTAAAATGCATGGACATGCATGGCAAAACAAACCAATCCTAACATCTAAAATATGCATGGAAATAACACAAACACAAGGCATTCTTAAACCAAATACTCAATCAAATGTCATGCAAATGCAAACCTATTAACTAACATAACAAAAATGCACACATAAGCAAAATAAATGAAGTGGCCGAATGGCCTCATGTTCCAAGTAAGCATCGCATTTTCACAAACACTTGATATACTTAAACCAAATACTCAATCAAATGTCATGCAAATGCAAACCTATCAACTAACATAGCAAAAATGCACACACAAAGCAAAATAAATGAGGTGGCCGAATGACCTCATGTTCCAAGTGAGCATGGCATTTTCACAAACACTTGATATACTAACATACTTAACTAAAATATAACACTCAAATCATGCAAATATAAAGTAGAGGTATGAAAACTAACAAGAATTTTCACAAACACATGGATTTCAAAATATAAAACATAAACAAACTTAAATATTTTGAAAATAGAAAATCAAAAATGCAAGAATATGATAATAGACTCATAAATGGAAATAAGCAAGCAACCAAATTAAAACAAGCTTCAAGTATATGTAGTAGAAGAAGATTTAAAGCATCAAGACTTATTTAATATAAAAAATAACATAAAAAATCTAAGCAAAACAACAACTAAAACAGAAAAAAAAAATGATGGGCCATTCGGCCATGTCAAAGAACCAAGGAGAAAAAAAATTTCAAGAGTTTTTATAAGAAAAGATGAAGAAAGAACCTATAGAAGAACATTAAAAACACTTATTTAAAAAGAAAAATCAAAAGAATCTCACCAAAATAATAATCAAAATAGAAATCAAAGAAAGTGCAAGAGTATGGTGCTAAAAGCAACCTCTAGAAGCTATCTTTCAAGCTTTTTCTCTTCAAACTTTCTTTTCTTTTCTTTTCTTTTCTTTTCTTTTTGCTTTGCAACAATGGAGAGAAAATCAGCCAAAATAAAGAGAGAATAGGAAATGAGAGAGTGCTGAAAATGAAAATAATCCTCCCCTTGTAGTGGCCGAACCCCCCCTCTCTCATAGGCTAGGATGTTGTCATTTTTCCTCCAACCAATTTTCATCAAAGGGCTAATGATCCAAGATGTTTAAAACATGAAATTATCACCCTTATATTAGGCCATCAGCTGTCCATAATTATAGGTGTTCAAGAATCTTAAGCCATTATGTTGACACTCTCCTTCTTCATGCATTGGTCCATGTGGCTTATTTGCAAAGGTTTGATAAAAAAATCACTAACTAACTCTTCATTTTTGGCCTCTTGATTAAAAAATCAGAAACCTCCTTCCCCTCCTTGGGCCTTGGCCGGCCAGCCCTCCTTCTTCCAGCACAAGTTTGATTTTTTTGAAAGGCAAGAAAAGCCCTTTTCGATTTCTTAGGTAAAATGACCTTTTTGCCCCCCGAATGCAAATAAGTGGAAAACGGACTCCAAATTCAAATTTTCTTTTTTACATACTTTCAAAATAATAAAAAACTAAATTCTAGAAGTTTTCAAAATTTTCCGAGTCCGTTTGCTATTTGTTTGAATTTTTTCTTCCAAAATTGCCCTTTTATGCCCTCAAATTTTACCATTTTTTAAACGAGCTCCAAATCAAGATTTTTCTTCACCAATATCTTTCAAATGATTTAAAAGTGCGATCTGGAAGTTTTCATAAATTTTTGAACTCATTTGGTATTTTTTCGGGATTTATCTGCTTGAATTACTACATAGGGGGCCCGGGATTTGGCCATTTTGCAAACAAACTCCGAATCAAGATTTTATTTCGCCAATATCTTCAAAATAATTTAAAAATGAGATTTGAAAATTTTCAAAATTTTTGGAGTTTATTTGCTATTTTTTTGGGATTTATCTTCTTGAATTACTACATAGGAGACCCGGGATTTGGCCATTTTGCAAATGAACTCCGAATCAAGATTTTATTTTTCCAATCTCTTCAAAATAATTTAAAAATGAAATGATATTTGCAAATTTTCAGAAATTTTGGAGTTCATTTGCTATTTTTCCGGGATTTATCTTCTTGAATTACTACATAGGAGACCCGGGATTTGGCCATTTTGCAAACGAACTCCGAATCAAGATTTTCTTTCACCAATCTCTTCCAAATAATTTAAAAATGAGATTTGCAAATTTTTAGAAATTTTGGAGTTCATTTGCTATTTTTTCAGGATTTATCTAATTTTGTCCTTTTGCCTCCGAAATCCGGTTTTGCTCAAAACAAGTCCGATTTTTAGATTTTCTTCAAACTGAGCCTTGGGCTATCCTTTTTTAATCACTCCTTATCCATTATGGGCTTTAGTCTTACCGATTCGGGTCATTTCTGTAATTCTTCCCAATTTCACCGAAATCCACTAAAAACCCTAATTCTCGATTTTCTCCCGGATTGACTTTTCTTTCAGTTTTTCTTTCAAGTGGCTTCTCCATTACCCGTAGTCATTGCTTATCTTTCATTTGGAACCTTCAATTTTGACCAATTCGATTATTTAAGCAATTTTTCCCAAATTTCCCGGATTTGGGTTTCCTTTCTACTGAATCTCCATAACCCAACTTCCGAATTTCATATCTTTCGATGTAACCCTCGGATTATCAAAATTCTTTCGCCATTTTTCAATTGAACTTCAAATCTTGATTTTGAAAGTGGGTTGACTTTTTCAGTAGTTGACATTTTGGGGTTGACTTTTTTCAAGTTTGACTTTTTATGCTCGCTCTCTTAAACTAAGTCTCGGAGTACCACCTGCAGGATGAAAAAAGTGTTTTTACATTCTGAAACATCAATTTAGGAAGAAAACATACTTGTTTTAGTGGTCCGGACAAAATTAGGTGTCTACAGCTGCCCCTCTTTGGCTATTGCTGAGAATCAGGAATCAGGCAAAGATAAACAAACACTAATTTTGTCCGGTTAGTTAAATCACATGTGAAGAGAAGAAAAGGGGTTTCTTTTTTCTTTTTCATTTTTTTGTGAGAAAAACTGAAAATAGAAGATATTGTCCTTAATTAAATTCCCTAACTAATCAAGGCTCGACCCGTCTTAAGAAAACGAATTCGACTTGCAAGAAAAAATTGTGCCCGGAGGTCTTAAAAATGGTGCCCGGAGGCCTTACCCATTATTTTTTAAAAAAAATGCCCAGATGTCTTAAGAATTGTGCTCGGAGGCCTTACCCGTGTTTTGAAAAAAAATGCGCTGTATGCGGCTTTAAAAAATGATGCCCGGAGGTCTTAGGACTGGTGCCCGGAGGTCTTAAGAATAGTGCCCGGAGGTCTTAAGAATGGTGCCCGGAGGCCTTACCCATGATTTGAAAAAAAATACGCTGTATGCGGCTTTAAAAAAAAATGATGCCCTGAGGTCTTAAGAATGGTGCCCGGAGGCCTTACCCGTGATTTGAAAATACCTTGACGATGGTCTCAAGGCTTGACTCATTTGATAAAACAGAATGAATTCGATTTAAAACAAAAAGAAATACCTCGACGGAGGTCTCAAGGCTCGACTCATTTGATAAAACAGAATGAATTCGATTTAAAACAAAAGGAAATACCTCAATGGAGGTCTCAAGGCTCGACTCATTTGATGAAACAGAATGAATTCGATTTAAAACAAAAAGAAATACCTCGACGGAGGTCTCAAGGCTCGACTCATTTGATAAAACAGAATGAATTCGATTTAAAACAAAAGAAAATACCTCGACGAAGGTCTCAAGGCTCGACTCATTTGATGAACAGAATGAATTCGATTTAAAACAAAAGGAAATACCTCGACGGAGGTCTCAAGGCTCGACTCATTTGATGAAACAGAATGAATTCGATTTAAAACAAAAAGAAATACTAAGAATGATTCTGGGTTTGGTTCATTTGGGAAAAAATATAAAAATAAATTTAACTTGAAAATGAAAGGAACATACCTCGACGGCGGTCTCGGGGCTCGACTTATTTGAGAAGCAAAATGAGTTCGATTTGGAAAGGAAACGTACCTCGACGGTGATCTCGGGGCTCGACTCGTTTGAAAAACAGAACGAGTTCACTTTGGGGAAGTCCAAATTTTCTCGATTTCTGCAATGTTAGCTAAATGCAATGATGGGAATGACATGCTTTGCAAATGCTTGTATGTTTCCTAAGAATGAATGCAATCAAATGATTGTGTCATGATTTCTAATCCATGGTCTTTTTGAGGTTCACAGATTATCCGACTTCATGACGGAGTCTTCAATTGTTCACTGATGCCCCACTTAAGGAATCCTTCACCCAACATAACTTGTCAAGCAGTCTCAGTTTCTGACTTTCACTGAATTTCACAGATTTTTTGACTTCGTGATGTAGTCTCCAACACGTTCACTATTTTCTTTTCTTGGTGAACTTTCCAAACCTTTCCCAAGATTTAAATCTATTCTGTAATACTTGGAAATCCTTTTATTTAAAGATTTTTTTTATTACTAATCATCATTCAATTTAATAACAATCATAATGTATTTCAAAAATGTATGAAAGAAAATATGAATCAAGCAAAAATTATCATGAAAAGGATAACAAGAATTTATTGCAAGAAATGTTTTAAAATAGTAAAAATAAATATCAAGGATATAAGAAACAAATGTAAAGTTATAGGTTGTAGATGCCCCGGATGTGAAATATCTTGGACCTCTCCCTTTTCAAACCATTTGAAATTTCTCTTGAATGAGCAATTTACTTGGGTAACCTCTCGGCTTTCGTAGTTACATCAGACTGAGTTGTTTCCCTTTTTTCTGATTGTCAGATACTTTCTCCCCCTTTACACGGAGCATTGATTTGACCTTCTAATCAGTACTTGAGCCGCCCTTTGCGGGTTTTCAACTCAAATGTCTTCCATTCGTATTAAGTCGTCATTTGCGGGTTTTCGGCTTAAACCTCTCCTTTTACATTCTTTTTTCATTTCCATTTTTTTTTGTATTTTACCATGCATCTGAGAATTCTAAATGTTTCCAAGGTAAAAATGTCAATTCAAAAGATGGGATGAATTCTGAGAACACCTTTCAAATTAAATATCCATGCTTGATCAAAATGGGCTTTTAAAGTACGTAATGTAGGCCAAGGTTTAGGTTTCGAAAGGAAGTATAAAATAGGCCCAAAGTGTGTTTAAGGGTGATCGGATCAAGGATCATTTCTTGAGGAAAACTCATTTTTGAAACATTTGTCCCTTTTTGGACTTTCTTTTCTTCTTTTTTTGCTTTGTTGGCTTTCATTTGCCACATTTTTCGATGGCTTTTTTCTCTTCCATGATTTTTGATTATTTTTCCTCGCATTTGCCCTCCAATGTAAAGGGTGATCCTTGATCAAGATTTAAAGAAAGAAATAATTCCTAAGGCTCAAAGGGGTGACTAAGGATAATTTCTTCTTAGTGAAAGGAATATGAAAAATGGCCATTCATCATATCAAGCATGAATATTTTCATTGAAAAGCAATTCACAGGGGAAATAGATATATAGAATTTCCATTTTTACACATGGAATCATTCGAATTTCTATGTGCACAGCATCACACATTTTTTTTTAGGCATAATACTTCTTCAGTTCATCAGCATTCACGGGATTTCTGAAATTCTCCCCGTCCATTCTAGTTAAAATCAATGCTCCTCCAGAAAAAGCTCTTTTTATCACATAGGGTCCTTCCCAATTCGGAGCCCATTTTCCTCTCGGGTCCTTCAATATAGGGAGAATTTTCCTCAGTACCAACTCCCCTTCTCGGAACTGTCTAGGACAAACTTTCTTATTGTGGGCTCGAATCATCCTTTTCTGATATAACTGCCCGTGACAAATTGCTTTCAATCTTTTCTCCTCGATGAGATTCAAGTGTTCAAAACGAGCTCTAACCCATTCTTCTTCCTCTAGGCCAACTTCCATCAAAACTCGAAGTGAAGGGATCTCAACTTCAATAGGTAGCACAACTTCCATCCCGTATACCAAAGAAAATGGAGTTGCCCCTGTAGATGTGCGGACCGAAGTACGATATGCATGAAGAGCAAAAGGCAAGATCTCATGCCAATCTTTGTACACATTGGTCATCTTCTCAACAATCTTCTTGATGTTCTTGTTAGCTGCTTCTACTGCGTCATTCATCTTCAGACGGTAAGGTGTCGAATTATGATGTGTGATCTTGAATTGAGTACACACTTCTCTCATCATCTTATTGTTCAAATTGAGAGCATTATCGAAATAATTCTTGCTGGCAACTCGTAACGGCATATGATTTCTTTCTTAACGAATCTGCATACCACCAACTTTGTTACATTCGCATAGGAAGCAGCTTCTACCCATTTTGTGAAATAATCTATGGCCACCAAGATGAAACGATGTCCATTTCAAGCTTTCGGGGTAATAAGCCCTATCATATCCATTCCCCACATTGAAAAGGGCCACGGTGCAGTCATGACATGTAATGGAGATGGCGACACATGAATCTTATCTGCATATATCTGGCATTTATGGCACTTCCAGGAATAACTGATGCAATCTCCTTCCATCGTCAACCAATAGTACCCTGCCCTCATAATCTATTTAGCAAGCATGTGACCATTAGCATGAGTGCCACATATCGCTTCATTGACCTCTTCTATAATTCTCTGAGCTTCAGCAGATCCGACACATATCAATAAGACTTGGTCTTTTCCTTTCTTGTAGAGAATCTCACTGCCTAAAACAAAACCTATTGCTAGCCTTCTCAGAGTCCTCTTGTCATTTTATGTTGCTTGTTCTGGATACTGTTGACTCTTGATGTACTGCAAGATGTCGTTATACCAAGGAATGACATCTGCTTCTTCTTCAATACTCAGACAGTGGGCAGGAGATTCATATATACTCATCTTTATTGGCACAACTTCAGCCCCTTCATTCACTTTAAACATTGATGACAAAGTGGCCAGAGCATCTTCCATTCGGTTTTTTTCTCGAGGAAAGTAATTGAAATTCACTTCTTCAAATTCCTCCAATAAACTCAGTATGAGTTCTTGGTATCGGATTAGCTTTGTATCTCGGGTTTCCCATTCTCCTCGTAGCTGGTATATCACTAAGGCTGAGTCTCCAAAAACTTCCAATACTTCGATTTTTCTGTCCACTACAGCACGAAGGCCCATAGTGCACGCTTCATACTCGGCAGTATTGTTTGTACAATCAAAATTCAATCTAGCAGTGAAAGGATAATAATCTTCTTCTAGGGATATAAGCACTACACCGATTCCATGCCCCATGGAATTAGATGCGCTATCAAACTACATTTTACATACTTTCTTCTTCAGGGAAATCTCATCTGCTTGTGAAACAAACATCAAATCTTTATCCGAGAAGTCAAAGTTCAACGGCTCATAATCTTCCACTGCTCGACTTGCTAAGAATTCAGCCACTGCACTGCCCTTGATAGCTTTTTGACTTACATATACAATGTCGTACTCTGACAATAAAACCTGCCATCTTGCCATTCTCCCTGACAAAGAAGGTGCTTCCAACATGTACTTGACTGGATCCAGCTTGGCAATCAACCACGTTATGTGGTACAACATGTACTGTCTGAGTCTTCGAGCAGTCCAAGCTAAAGCACAACAGAACTTTTCTACTGACGAATATTTCAACTTATAATATGTGAACTTCTTGATGAGGTAGTAAATTGCCTGTTCTTTCTTTCCAGTTTCATCAAGCTGCCCCAAAATCCAACCCAAGGATCTCTCAAATACTGATAAATACAGTATCACTGGTTTATCCAGAATAAGTGGCATTAATACTGGGTAGGTTGGATAGATAATATTTAAACTTTTCAAATGCAATCTGACAACCTTCATCCCATTCTCCTGGATCACGTTTTCGAAGTAACTTAATTATTGGATCACACTTGTCGGTTAATTGAGAAATAAACCGAGCAATGTAATTCAATCTCCCCAAAAAGCCTTTTATTTCCTTTTGAGTACGAGGTGGTGGCAGATTCTGAGTGGCCTTCACTTTATCCGAGTCAATCTCAATTCCTCTTTTTCTAACGACAAAACCCAACAATTTTCCCGAGGTGACTCCAAAAGTGCATTTTGCTGGATTTAGCTTGAGTCTAAACTTTCTTAATCGTTCAAAAAGCTTCTTAAGATTCACAATATGCTCATTTTCTCCTTGTGGCTTTGCGATCATATCATCAACATAGACCTCAATTCCCTTATGCATCATATCATGAAACAAGGTCACCATGGTTCTTTGATATGTTGCCCCAGCATTCTTCAACCCAAATGGCATTACCTTGTAGCAGAATGTTCCCCACATTGTAACAAATGTGGTTTTCTCTATATCTTCCGGTGCCATCTTGATCTGATTGTACCCTGAGAATCCGTCCATGAAAGAAAATAAAGAACTATTCACCGTATTATCCACCAGAGTATCAATATGGGGCAAAGAGAAATTTTCTTTGGGGCTGGCCTTGTTCAAATCTCGGTAATCAACACACATCCGCACTTTGCTATCCTTCTTTGGTATTGGATCAATATTTGCCACCTATTCTGGATATTGTTCCACCTAAGAACCCAGCATCAAATTGCTTCTTCACCTCCTCTTTTATCTTTAACAGCATGTCTGGCCTCATTCTTCTCAACTTTTGCTGAATTGGCTTGCATTCTGGCCTTAAAGGGAGCTTATGAACCACAATATCCGGATCCAACCTTGGCATGTCTTGGTAAAACCATGCAAATACATCCACATATTCCTGGAGCAAGGCTATCAATTCACCCTTTATTGATGATGACAATGAAGTTTTGATTTTGACTTCTTTTATCTCTTCACCATCTCCCAAATTTATTATTTCCAATAATTCCTTATGAGGAAGTACTTGTTTCTCCTATTGTTCTATTTTCCTTAATAGATCCGGAGGTAGACCATAATCCTCAGTATCTTCGTTAGCCTCAAAATCACCCGTGCAAATGGGTATTTCAAAATCAATTTCAGAATTACTGACAGGAAGGTTCTCATATTCCGCATCCGTACATCTGTAAAGAGGTAGAGAAGAAAAAATATAGGAAAATATATATAATGAAACAAAATAAATAACAAAAATGAAACAATATGGACATATCAATATGGATAAAATGCATTGTGCTTGTTATTTATTGAATGAAAATGTTTAAACAAAAAGCCCATTACAGAAAAAACTCTTAATATCTCTGGATAAAGATAATTAAGATTGCTTTTTTAAAAGTATTACGTTGGAATAGACTTAAAAACTATGGGCAACTCAGTCGCACTCCAATTGGTTAGTCTATATCCTGGTGGACAAGGTCGCACCATCCAGTTCGCACTGTCACTTTTCATCCTTTCTTTCCAGATCATGCAAATCAACATATCCTGAATCTGCCCCCCTTTATTCACATGGAATTTTTCAAAAGCCTACTCGATCATTACGAGTACATCTTCTAAATTCTTTTCTCCGAATAGAAAACCAGCAGAGCGAAAGTTGTGAAGGATAGGTGAGAAAGTCATGGGTTCCCATTCAATATCCATACCCGTGAGACGGGCTATTCTTCTTTGTCTGTTCCTTTCAACCTGTTTCCTCTTCTCATGGGCCTTCGGAAGATACCCTAAGCCAAACCGATCTTTCTTTCCTATTGTTTCCATTACTCGGTTCATCCCTTGAAGATATTTCTCCAAACCTTTTCCAGCCCTGCAGCCTTTCCCATTGTGGTTTTTACTCCCAGTCTTGTGTTCTTGGACAATCTTGGTTTTGGAATTTTTCGTCCTTTAGCGACGAAAACTACATTTACGAATTCCAAAGACCGAAAAGAACATTATACGGAATCTTCATTGGGCTCATCATAAGGAGATTCAGTAGATGCGGAAGCTATTATGTCTTCTTCTCTTGATACAATGATCAAACGGCCCTCCATCACAAATTTCAACTTTTGGTGGAAAGACGAGGGCACAGCCCTTGCTGAATGTATCCATGGCCTTCCCAACAAGTAATTATAAGATGGATTAATATCCATGACCTGGAAATTCACCGTATAAGTGCATGGGCCTATCTCCAGAGGAACCTCAATAGTTCCCATTACCTCTCACCTTGTACCATCGAAAGCCCTGACTACTGTGCAACTTGGTAACATATAAGACATGTCTACTGGAAACTTAGACATGGTTTCCAAGGGCATTACATTTAATGAAGAACCATTGTCCAGAAGCACCCTTGGTAGTATATGCCCATTGCAAGTAGTTGTTATGTGAAGAGCCTTTGTGGACCCAATACCATTAGGTGGTATTTCATCATAACTGAAAAATATATGGTCGTCCGGTGCAATATTTCCTACCAGCTTGTCCAGCCTTTCTACTGATATGTTGTTAGCCACGTATGCCTGATTCAACACTCTTAACAGGGCATTTCTGTGTGGCTCTGAATTCAAAAGCAAAGATAAGATTGAAATTCTAGCTGGTTGACGTTGCAGTTGTTCAACCACGCTATACTCACTCTGCTTTATGAATTTTAAGAACTCGTAGGCTTCCTTCTCATTTATCGGTTCTTTTATTCTGTTAACCGAGGCTGATCCCCCCTCTACTTCTTTTGACAAATCTATCTCAATATCGATTGTCTCAACTACTTTCTTCCCTTTGTCTGCTCCTCTGTCTTTCCCTGTTAACCCCTGTTCGGCAGCCTCAAGAGCATAACACCTTACTCTTCGTGTTAAATGCCCCACACCTATGATATCTTGCTTACTCAAAGACCCAGGCATAACCATGCTGCAGTCGTATTTCCATGGTGCAGCTTTGTTTTCCTTGTATGAAAAGGAAACAGGCAAATCAATGATTAACTTAGATGCACTTTCCTCAACGACTGGCATAACTTTCTCCTTTGGTTCATCATAATAGATAATCAAGGGTCTTCCTATCCCGTAGCCAGCTGTATTCTCAATAACTTCTATTTCCTCCTCTGTCTCTTCGTAAAACTAGGCCTCCTCATTATCCATCATTTTTTGGATTTTAACCAGAAAGTCTCTGCAGTCCTGTATGACATGACCTTCACACTTATGAAACGGGCACTAATTCTGCACTCTCTTTACAACCATTTTTAGATTGTCTGTATCTCCCACCATTCCTGCCTTGACCATCTCGACCCATACTGTCAACATCGGAGTTTTGACTTCCCTGACATCCCTTTTTAACCTTCTGACTTCCCCTGTCAATACTGCATTTACTCGATTCTCAGCATGATCGGGCAATGGGTTTCCCACTACATTCGGCCCATTCTTTGACCCAAACTTCGCAACTCTGGCATTGATCAGGCTTTGGACTTTCTTTTTAAAGGCCAGGCAATCTTCAATCGAATGTCCTTGAATTCCTGCATGGTATGCGTAGTTAGTGTTTGCATTGTATCACCTTGGATATGGATGTGTCAGAGGTTTTAGGTACACGGGTGCAACAAGTTGACCCTGTAATAGTTTAGCATATAGCTCACCATAGGTGGTACGAATTGGATCAAATTGGGGTTTTTCATCGTTCCTTGGTGAACGTTGGTCAATGCATGCGGGACCTTGAGTGTTTGGCACAGTATTTCAAGGAAAGGTTGTTTGTGGGGATATACCAGTTGGGAACGGCTGTTGTGGTATATTGGTATATGGGAATGGATTTTGGGTAAGGTGGTTCACATTGGGGTAGTAAGGATTATACCCCGGGTAAAGTGAGTAAGGTGTCGGAGGTGTATAAGATGTAGTAGGAGTATAAGGCCTAAGAGGTGTGTATGGTGTAGGGGGTGTATAGGGGTATTGATTGAAACTTACTGCATGTGTCTCCTCCTTCTTCTTTGCAGGAAAAACTCTTTTCGGGGTAGTAGACTCACCCCCTTCCATATTCCCGTTCTTAATAGCGGACTCTATCATCTCCCCAGATATCACCATATCTGCAAAGTCCTTGGTGGCACTCCCCACCAATTTATCATAATAGGGTGCTTTCAAGGTGTTGATGAAAAGCACTATGGTTTTTTTGCTAGTTAAAGGGAGTTGCACTTGTGTGGCCAAATCCCTCCACCTTTGCGAGTATTCTTTGAAGCTCTAATTGGACCTCTTTTCCATATTTTGTAGCGTAGCCTATCAGGTATCATGTCAGACACATGCTTATAATATTCCATGAAAGCCCTGGCTAAATCCGTCCATGAACGAATCTTGGTACGACTCAGTTGATTGTACCATCGGGTTGCTAACCCTGTCAAGCTATCTTGGAAACAATGGATAAGCAGTTTCTCATTATCATCATGCCCCGTCATCCTTCTGCAGTAGATGGTAAGATGTGCTGATAGGTTGGTAGTCCCATTATACTTTTCAAAGTCTGGTACTTTGAACTTTGGGGGAATTACTAGATCATGTACTAAGCTCATCTCTTTGGCATCCAGACTGCCAAATAACTCTGCCCCTTCAACTGCCCTTAACCTTTCCTCCAGCAGCTGATTTTTTTCTGGGATTTTGTAGCTTCAACCCTCTTTAGTTCAGTCATCTTTGCTATTTCCTTTTTAGCCATTTCTTCAAAGTGGAACTTCCACATCAATTGGATCAACCCCAACATTACCCCTTTTAGGACCAAAATTTTGTGCTTCGGCCGCTGGTTGGATGTAAATATAGGATGCTGCCCAGTCGAAAGTTTATTTCCCACAGGCTGGGATGTCTGACCATTCTTTTGTACCACCTCTGGTCGGTCTTCCTGGTTCACTGCCCCCATTCCTGTAACCGAATTTCCTCCTGGCCACTTCTGCCTCATCATGGTACTCATTATCTCCATGAGTTTGGTCATTTGTTCCCGTGACTCCTCTTGAGACTTAGTTAACTGTTCATGCAATTCTTTTTGAATTCTTTTTATCCTTTCAATTCTAGCAAGTTGATCGTTCTCCATAGCTCTTGCTTGAGATCGAGTATTGTAAGGGTGTCGAGAATCTGATTCTTTCTGAGTGCGACCAATTGTACCTTTAGTTTTAAAAACCATGGATTAGAAATTATTGACACATTTCTTATTTTATTTTATAAAAATGAATGAATGAATAAATGACTAAATGTTAATGAATGAAAAAATAAGTAAATGACTAAGTGTATGAACCTAAATGACTAATTATAAAGAATAAATAAATGACTAAGTGTATGAACAATTTATAAAGAAAAAATGAATGAATGATTATGAATATAAATGAATGAACAAGTAAAATATATAAAAGAAAGAACAAATGAATGATGAATGCATTTAAAATTATTGGCCCTGGGATAATTTCAACCAAACCGTCTTTCATTGATTTTCCTGGAACTAAATACATCAAAGAAAAGATCACTGCTTAAGACAATATGATAATCTGTCTCTCCTAAAAAATGCTATTACAAAAATACTGGTCCTATAGTAACTCCCTCGAATCTTGAACCTTTTTCATTGTCCTCTTTTGACTGCCTTGCTCTTCCATCTGACCCCTACTTGTTCACGACCCTTTGACACATCAGCAGAAGCATCACTGTGTAAGCTTTCCTTTACATGTTTCTCCAGTTGATTGGCTCGGGCTTCCTCATGCTTTGCTCTTTTTGCCCAATAGTTCTTCTCCTTCTTGAGGTTTTTGACTTCTTGTTTTCATTCCCCGGAAGTCTTGAGAGTCCCCTCGAATTTGAGCTCAAAACGGTACCTCTAGTTCTCCAAGTGTAATTCCTGAAGATCGCTTTTAGTAGTGTCCCTTTCTCTCTTGATCTTTTCCTTTTCTCTTTCCCGGGCTGATTCCCTATTTTTCATATTCTCAAGCTCTTCTTGCAAACGGGCAATTTCTTTGCTCATTCGGGCCTTTTCTTTTTCGAATTCTGCCCTTGCGATTTCTAACTCTGATGGTGCTTCCTTGGGCGGCGAACTCAAATGCTGAACTTCTTCCCCATCTGATGTCAACAACCTATCATTAACCCTCGATTCCCTCCATGTCAGGTAATCAGGTGTGATGATGTCGGCATATCTAGCTACCTCCACTCGATGAGTTTCTTTCCATGCTATACAATCTCACGTACCTTTCCCAAATATCCATCTTCTCCATAAGCAAATTTCAAATTACTAAGGTCATGGGTCATAGGAGTAAACTGACGGGATTCTGATTGTCTTAGCACCAGTAGTGGTGCATAGCTCACTCCTCCCCATACTCCCAATAATGGAAAAGAAGCTTTATCTCCGCACTTGTACAATGTAGGCATAGGAGCTATCCATGGAGCTCTTAAAATTATCTTCTCAACCCTGATATTCCGGAATATGTTGATCCATTGTTCCTCAGTCCTATTTTCAAGCCAATCCCTCTTAAGAAATCCACCAATTGGTGCAAAACATTTCCAGTATGAGCGAAGAGGGAAATTCTCCTGTTTACAAAAATGGCTCTTAACCCATATGTATAGGAGCTGATACAACCTAGAAAACGCCCTTTTCCTTCTCGTCTACAGAAATTCAGGAATCGGATTGTTTCTGCTATAATTGTCGGGACTAAGTTTATCCTTTGCTCAAGCCTCTCAAAAACATCAAATATCTCCACATCCACATACCCTAATGTCTTTGGGAAGATAACTAAATCATAGATAGCCAAAGCAAAAATATTCCTAACTGTCTCCTTACTTGAATGGCTATGGATTAAGGTCCGTAAAATGTCCCATGATATACAGTAGCTTACCCCTTTTTGGACAACATGGCTTTCGACCCAATTTCTTTCCACTCCCAGAATTTTAGACACCTGTTTCTTGAAACCCGGCGTCTTTGTATCCTTCAAATAAATACGGTCGGGAATGACGTTATCAATATGCAGCAAGGTCGAATATTCCTCTATGGTTGGAGTCATATCCTCTCGGTTAAAGTTAAAACACCGATAAGCGGGATTCCAGAATTGCACCACAGCCCGAATCACCTCACCACTGACCTGAACCTGAACTAGCAGTGCTATGTCCCCATAAGTCTGAGTGAAGGCTTCTTTTTTCGATATGTTCCACTGATTCCATATATCCATCATTTCCCAAAGATCATTTTGCTTGATAGTAAGATCCACCTCGGCTGGCAATGCTGACACATATCCCATCTTCAAACAATCCCCATTATCCCGCTGACCTTTCTCGGGCTGTTTCCTAACCTTTAAATGCTTCTTGACCACTGAGACACTCTGACCCGCCATGAAAGCCCTTTTGGTTGAATATTATCCCGAGACCAATAACCTTCCATGTGCAAAAAAAAATGATGACAAGAATGCAAAAAACAAAAAACAACAACAAAAAGAAAAAGAAAATGGATTAGTAACGGGAATAAATACGAATAATACAAAAAAACATATAATTCAAAACAATAATTATCCCTGAGGATGCCAACAAAATTTTGGCATTATAACACCCCTGGGATGAAATACCAACATTTATTACGAGAATTATGATGTACGTTCATCATTGTCCGATTTTCAAAAATAAATTTATTCGGAAAGTAGAATAGAAGGTGAAAGGATTGGAAATATTCCTCCATGTGTTCTTAACTTCGGGATATCTAATTGGAAATCCAGCATGGCTTAGCCTAGGTTTACTATATGAAGGTGAACTAGTTCTAAAAGCCCCGAATTGTTCCTCACTGTCACCGGTGAAGGCTGGTAAGGCACCCTGATAAAAGCAGGTTCAATTTGTTAGAGTCTATTTCCCTAGCCCGTGCGGATTGTTAATCACGAAGGCTTAGGTAATTTAGTACTCCGGAAGTGTTTCACAAGCCCATGCGGATTGTTAATCACGAAGGCTTAATTACTTTGCTCCCACCTAAAAGGACGGAACCCGGGTATAGGATTCATGATATGCAAATGCACGTGTAGTGTGTGAGGAGAAATAACAAACCTTTCACCACCTATTCTATATCCCTTATTCTAAATGCCCCAACAAGATTAAACAACATAAATCATAAATTAATCAATAAATGAATATATGCAACAAAATAACCAGAGAACAATTATAATATGTATGCACATGAATATGGACATATTTAAAAATATTTTATTATTTTTGAAATTATCCTTATTTTTTTTAAATGTGGGAATTAAAATTAAATACCAATTAAACCAACAAAACCGAGACTTTGATAACACACGACTAATTCTAGGCCTGATTCTCAAATCGTCCCCAGCGGAGTCGCCAAGCTGTCGCAACCTAAAAAAATAACAAGTCTCATCGCAAGACTTTATTATTCGTTAAGTGTGACATTAAAAAAATGAGGAAAAGTCGACTTAATTCCTCTTGAAAAATGAAGGTTTTGAAAATGACCTTGAAAAAGACATGGAGTTGCCACCAATCTTTTTTAGCTAGGTGTGACCGGCCACCTATTAAAACTGGTTTTATAAAATATTTTAAAATTAATTAAAACATTTTTAAAACCAATTTCAAGTCTGCGTTTTAAACTAGAGAAATCAAAGAAGCGGGTTCGGGACTCGGTTACGTGTGGGGAAGGATTACCACCCCCACAACGCCTGTATAAAATGGTACCTTATTAATCATGTGTTATCTCGAGTCTCTGTAAAAAAGTCTGTTTTAAATTTAGTATTTCAAGTTAATTCCCAATTTAAAGAAAAATAATTTCATTTTTAATTGAAAATGATCCGGAATTTATAAATTCAAAATTTTCCTATATTCCCCAACAAATGTGGCAAAATATAGAAATTTTTATTAATTTGGAAAACTTTCCGAATCATTCTTATTTTAAAGAAAATATTCCGTTATTAATGATAATTGATGATGTCCTCCCCAGCAAACCCGGCAGAGAACTCATGAATTATTTTAACTCGGGAATATCTTTATTTTATTGAAAATCATTACCTTTTTGAAGATATTTAAAAAATATGAATATGAATATGTATGACATAAATAAAATGACGTAGCAAAGTCTAAATAATATAATACAACCTAAATGATATAATATAATTTAAATGTCTTAGCATATTCTAAATGAAATGAAATATCCTAAGTTATATGATATATTCTAAATGAAATGAAATGACCTAGGTAACATAATATATTCTACATGAAATGAAATGACCTAGGTAACATAATATATTCTATATGAATTGAAATAATTTAAATGACATGGCAAATATGAATGATATGGCATATAATTTAAATGACATGAGATATAAAATAATGCTACCATATAATATGCATGAAAATAAAAATGGAAATAATAATCCTTGAACATAGTATATGCTAAATAATATGACAAAAATAATTAAATAAAAAGCATAGGATATCATGAAATATTCAAAACCATATAACAAATAATATCAAAAATTTAAATCAAAGATAATAACACCATCATGAAAATTAAACATAGCAAAAATTACATATTATATAATATGCATGAATATGAAAAATGCAATGCATGAAAATGTATTTTTTCCTTTAATTAAGGAAATCCATATATCTAAAAAGATATCCGGCTACGTTAGGAAAATATATCAAATTAAACATTCTAAAACCAAAATACTTTGTGATTGTTTGAAAACAATTTTGAAAAGCTTAGATTAAAAATAATAACTTAGCTAAACCCTTTTTTAAATGGCTCTAATTTCCTAAGTTTAAAATTTCGGACTTGACCACCCTTAACCCGAGACATAAAAAATCATTTTTTTTGGTTTAAAAAGGCTTAGAAACTACCCTAAGTCAATATCTAAACTTCCTAATCAGCCTTATCTAAGTAACTTAACCAAAACAGAAAAATGATTTTCCTTCAAATTCAATTCTGACTCCACTGTCCAGTTTTAAACCACGATTTTTTACCCTATTTTTAAAAATTCCAACAATTATAAAATAAATACTGGAGACTCAGGACATGTAAAACTACACGGGAAACAATCGGCTTAATTTTTTGATTAAAGATGACTACCCAGAAAAATCGGGAAAGTACGAGTACTGGGTGAAAAAACTGTTTTGCCAAAATACATTTTTGCCTTTGATAAAATCATTTAAAAATCAAAGTAAAAATATTTAAGACTCTCTAAATGACCCAAAAACAGTAGCTAGAACTTTTGAAAAGTTAGACAAAAATTGGTTAAGTAAAAAAAATCACAAAGGTAGAATAATCAATTTGACAACTCTTTAATTTTTCACAAAGTATGCTCAAGAGAGCATGACTTTGAACCATTGATTGGCCTAAGTCATAAATCAAGTGGCAAGGACATGAAATGCATGAACAAATACAGCAAATATGATGCATGAAATGCATGAGTTTAAACCTAAATGTCACGAAAAATGCATGGCATCAATAAAATGACCTAGACCTAAATGAACTTGCATGGCATTTAATGCAACCTAGGTCAAAAATGCATGGACATGCATGGCAAAACAAACCAATCCTAACATCTAAAATATGCATGGCAATAACACAAACAAAAGGCATGCTTAAACCAAATACTCAATCAAATGTCATGCAAATGTAAACCTATCAATTAACATAACAAAAATGCACACACAAAGCAAAATAAATGAACTGGCCGAATGGCCTCATGTTCCAAGTAAGCATCGCATTTTCACAAACACTTGATATGCTTAAACCAAATACTCAATCAAATGTCATGAAAATGCAAACCTATCAACTAACATAGCAAAAATGCACACACAAAGCAAATTAATGAGGTGGCCGCCTCATGTTCCAAGTGAGCATGGCATTTTCACAAACACTTGATATACTAACATACTTAACTAAAATATAACACTCAAATCATGCAAATATAAAGTAGAGGTATGAAAACTAACAAGCATTTTCACAAATACATGGATTTCAAAATATAAAACATAAACAAACTTAAACATTTTGAAAACAGAAAATCAAAAATGCAAGAACATGATAATAGACTCATAAATGGAAATAAGCAAGCAACCAAATTAAAACAAGCTTCAAGTATATGTAGTAGAAGAAGATTTAAAGCATCAAGACTTATTTAATATAAAAAATAACATGAAAAATCAAAGCAAAACAGCAACTAAAATAGAAGAAAAAAATAATGGGCCATTCGGCCATGTCAAAGAACCAAGGAGAAAAAAATATATTTAAAGAGTTTTTATAAGAAAAGATGAAGAAAGAACCTATAGAAGAACATTAAAAAAACTTATTTAAAAAGAAAAATCAAAAGAAACTCACCAAAATAATAATCAAAACAACAAACCAAGAATGGAAAATCAAAGAAAGTGCAAGAGTATGGTGCTAAAAGCAACCTCTAGAAGCTATCTTTCAAGCTTTTTCGCTTCAAACTTTCTTTTCTTTTCTAAACATTTCTTTTTGCTTTGTAACAATGGAGAGAAAATCAGCCAAAAGCAAGAGAGAATAGGAAATGAGAGAGTGCTGAAAATGAAAATAATCCTCCCCTTGTAGTGGCCGAACCCCTCCTCTCTCATAGGCTAGGATGTTGTCATTTTTCCTCCAACCAACTTTCATCCAAGGGCTAATGATCCAAGATGTTTAAAACATGAAATTATCACCCTTATAATAGACCGTCAACTGTCCATAATTACAGCTATTCAAGAATCTTAAGCCATTATGTTGACACTTTCCTTCTTCATACATTGGTCCATGTGGCTTATTTGCAAAGGCTTGATCAAAAAATCACTAACTAACTCTTCATTTTTGGCCTCTTGATTAAAAAATCAGAAACCTCCTTCCCCTACTTGGGCCTTGGCCAGCCAGCCCTCTTTCTTCCAGCCCAAGTTTGATTTTTTTGAAAGGCAAGAAAAGCCCTTTTCGATTTCTTGGGTAAAATAACCTTTTTGCCCCCCGAATGCAAATAAATGGAAAACGGACTCCAAATTCAAATTTTATTTTTTCAATGCTTTCAAAATAATTAAAAATTGAATTCTGGAAGTTTTCAAAATTTTCCGAGTCCGTTGGCTATTTGTTTGGATTTTTTCTTCCAAAGGTGCCCTTTTATGCCCCCAAATTTTACTATTTTTTAAACGAGCTCCAAATCAATATTTTTCTTCACAAATATCTTCAAAATAATTTAAAAGTGTGATCTGAAAGTTTTCATAATTTTTGGAACTCATTTGGTATTTTTTTCGGGATTTATCTGCATGAATTACTGCATAGGGGGCCCGAGATTTGGCCATTTTGCAAACGAACTCCGAATAAAGATTTTATCTCACCAATCTCTTCCAAATAATTTAAAATAAGATTTGCAAATTTTCATAATTTTTGGAGTTCATTTGCTATTTTTCCGAGATTTATCTTCTTGAATTACTACATAAGAGACCCGGGATTTAGCCATTTTGCAAACAAACTCAGAATCAAGATTTTATTTCGCTAATCTGTTCAAAATAATTTAAAAATGAGATTTGCAAATTTTCAAAAATTTTGGAGTTCATTTGCTATTTTTCCGGGATTTATCTTCTTGAATTACTACATAGGAGACCCGGGATTTGGCCATTTTGCAAACGAACTCCGAATCAAGATTTTATTTCGCCAATCTCTTCCAAATAATTTAAAAAATGAGATTTACAAATTTTCAAAATTTTGGAGTTCATTTGCTATTTTTTTGGGATTTATATAATTTTGCCCTTTTGCCTTCGAAACTCGGTTTTGCTCAAAATAAGTCTGATTTTCAGATTTTCTTCAAACTGAGCCTTGGGCTAATCCTTTTTTAATCACTCTTTATCTATTATGGGCTTTAGTCTTACTGAGTCGGGCCATTTCTGTAATTCTTCCCAATTTCACCGAAATCCACCAAAACCCTAATTCTCGATTTTCTCCCGGATTGACTTTTCTTTCAGTTTTTCTTTCAAGTGGCTTCTCCATTACCCGTAGTCAGTGCTTATCTTTCATTTGAAACCTTCAATTTCGACCAATTTGATCGTTTAAGTACTTTTCCCCAAATTTCTCGGATTAGGGTTTTCTTTATACTGAATCTCCATAACCCAACTTTCGAACTCCATATCTTTCGATGTAGACCTCGGATTATCAAAATTCTTTCACCATTTTTCAATTGAACTTGAAATCTTGATTTTGAAAGTGGGTTGACTTTTTCAGTAGTTGACTTTTTGAGGTTGACTTTTCGGGGTTGACTTTTTTCAAGTTTGACTTTTTATGCTCGCCCTCTTAAACTAAGTCTCGGAGTACCACCTATAGGATGAAAAAAGTCTTTTTACATTCTAAAACATCAATTTAGGAAGAAAACATACCTGTTTTAGTGGTCCAGACAAAATTAGGTGTCTATAAGAAGCATTTGCACAATGCCAACCTTTGCATCTGCATCATTCTATGAAGTAGTTGCATCAATGTTAATCTATGCATTTGCATCATGTAGAAGCATTTTGCACACTGCTAGTCTTTGCATTTGCATCATTCCGAAGCATTTGCACAATGTCGATCTTTGCATCTGCATCGCCACATGAAGTAGTTGCGTCAATGTTGATCTCTGCATTTGCATCATTCAGAAGCACTTGCATCTTATTCAATATCTGCATTTGCATCAAGAAGCATTTGTATTAGTCTAAGACATTTGCATTTGCACCAAGAAGCACTTGCATCTTATTCAATATTTGCATCTGCATCAAGAAGCATTTGCATTAGTCTAATGCATTTGCATTTGCACCATGAAACATTTGCATCTCATTCAATATATGCATCTGCATCAAGAAGCATTTGCATCAATCCAAGACATTTGCATTTGCAATATGAAGCATGGGCATCTTGTTTAATCTCTACACCTGCATCATAAAGCATTTGCATCAATTAAGGACATTCGCAGCTGCATCCTCTCAAAACCTTCAAGTTAATTTTCAACACGATTTTTCAAAATCATGGATTAGACCTTCGGGCACCATTGCTAAGACCTCCGGGCACAACTCTCCAAAATCACGGGTAAGACCTCCAGGCACCATTTTTAAAGACCTCCGGGCATATGTTTTTAAGACCTCCGGGCACTACTCTCAAAATCATGGATAAGACCTCCGGGCACCATTTTTTAAGACCTCCGGGCATATGTTTTTAAGGCCCCCGGGCACAATTTTCAAGATCTCGGATAAGACCTCCGGGGCACCATTTCTAAGACCTCCGGGCACCATTTTTAAGACCTTTGGGAACAATATTCAAGATCACGGATAAGACTTCCAGGCACCATTTTTAAAGACCTCCGGGCACAATTATTCAAAATCATGGATAACATCTTCGGGCGTTATATTCAGAAAATACCCCTGGTTTCACCCAGATCTTCTTCAACTTCTGGTTTCGCCCAAGTCATCTCATTTGAAAATTATCTATGGTTTCGCCTATATAACTTTTCGACTTCTGTTCCGCCCAAGTCATCTCATTGGAAAATTATCTATGGTTTCGCCTAGATAACTGTTCGACTTTTGGTTTCGCTCAAGTCATCTCATTTGAAAATTATCTATGGTTTCGCCTAAATAACTTTTCGACTTCTGGTTCTGCCCAAGTCATCTCATTTGAAAATTATCTATGGTTTTGCCTAGATAACTTTTTGATCTATGGGTTTGCCCAGGACTTTTTAATTTTGAGTTTCACCAATAAGACTTCACCAAGATAGGATAAGGCCCCGGGACTTCCGCTGAGGTATTTTTTTTCTCTTGCAAATCAAGACTTCACCAAGATAGGATAAGGCCCCAGGACTTTCGACGAGGTATTTTCTTTTCTTGCAAATCAGAACTGCACCTAGATGAGGTAAGGCCCCGAGACTTCCGTCGAGGTATTTCCTTCTCTTGCAAATCGAACTCGTTTCCTTAAGACGGGTAGAGCATTGATTAGTCAAGGAACTAAATTTAAGGACAAATCTTACTATTTTTAAATAAAATCACACCAAGATAAGATAAGGCCCTGGGACTTCTGCCAAGGTATTGTCTTTTCTTGCAAATTGAACTCGTTTCCTTAAGACGGATTGAATCTTGATTAGTCAAAGAACTCAATTTAAGGTTTATTTTACAGTTTGCAAAATTTAAAAAAAAAAAATCAAATCAAAAAATGATGATGAGAATTCTTCCTTTTATCATTCACATGTTATTTCGCTGACCAGACAAAATTATTGTCTAGTTTATCTTTGCCTGATTCCTTATTCTTAGTAATAGTCAAAGAAGGGCAGTTGTAGACACCTAATTTTGTCCGGGCCCCCTAAATCGGATAGATTCTCATTTTCAACTCCCCGGAATGCAAAGAGACTTCCACCATTCCATAAATGGGTCCCCGAGACTTTGTTTCGGAGGTTAGCGCCAAAAGTCAGCTCCAAAAAAGTCAACTCTAAAAAAGTCAACCTCGAAAAGTGAACCACTGAAAAAATCAACTCTCAGTCAAAATCAAGGTTCGAAGTTGAATTGAACAATGGCAAAAGAATTTTGACAATCCAAGATCTACAACGAAATATATGGAGTTCGGAAGATGGGTTGCGTAAATTCAGTGTAGGGGAAGACCTAATCCAGAAAATTTGGGGAAAACTGCAAAGATGACCAAATTCTGTAAACTTGAAGCCCACAATTGATAAATGATGAATAAAGAAAAATAGCCCAAGGCCCAGTTTGAAGTGGATCCCAAGGAAGAGTCGGTTAGAGCAAAAATGGAAAAACGAGAAAATTCCTGAGATTGAAAAAGGGAAAACTAAATCGAAAGGGAATTTGATCGTAAAAATTGAGCGTTTTTTGACCAATTCAAATAATATAGGAAAAAGGAAGTGGAAAAAGAAAATTCGCAAATCGGACCCGTTTTGAGTAAAACCAAGATTTCGAAGGTTGAAGGGCATTCTCGAAAAATCCCAAAGAAAATTCCGAAAAAAATAGTAAACGAGATCGAAAAATTATGAAAACTTCCAGATCAGAGTTTCATAATTTTTGGAAGAGATTGGTGAAGAAAAATCCAGAATCGTAGCTCATTTGAAAAAAAGCAAAATTCGGGTGCACTAACCCGAAATTTCAAAAGATAATTCCGAGAAAAATAGAAAACGAGCTCAGAAAATTATGAAAACTTCCAGATCTGAGTTTCATAATTTTTGGAAGAGATTGGTGAAGAAAAATCCGAAATTGGAACTCATTTGAAAAAAGGCAAAATTCGAGTGCACTAACCTGAAATTCCAAAAGATAATTACGGAAAAAATAACAAACAAGCTCAAAAAATTATGAAAACTTTCAGATCTGAGTTTTATAATTTTTGGAAGAGATCAGAGAAGAAAAATCTAGAATCGAAGCTCATTTGAAAAATGGCAAAGTTCGGGTGCACTAAGCCGAAATTCTAGAAGATAATTCCGAAAAAATAGCAAACGAGCTCCAAAAATTATGAAAACTTCCAGATCTGAGTTTTATAATTTTTGGAAGAGATTGGTGAAGAAAAACCCAGAATCAGAGCTCATTTGAAAAATGCTAAATTTGGGAGGCACTAAACCAAAATTTTAGAGAAAAAATCCGAGAAAAATAGAGAACGGGCTCGAAAAAATGTAAAAACTTCCAAAACCAAGTTTTATATTGGATGGGATGAGTTGGAAAAGACAAATCTGAAATTAGGGTACATTTGCAATTAAAATAAGTTTGGGTGTCAAAATATAATTTTATCGAAAAAATCGAAAAGGGCCAATTTGCAAATAAAAAAAAAGTTGAATGGCCTGGAAATTTCCAGGCCATTTTTGGCCAGCAATTGATCAAGTAGAGAAGGGTGGAGATTTATTTAATTTCATCCAATGGTCACAATCAAATTGCAAGATAGCATCTTTATTGTCTTGCAAATGTCTTTGCTCATCCAATGGCCTAGGTGATTTGTAGAAAGATGAGTACATCCTTCAATGGCCAAGATAAAATTGCAAGATAACATTTTTATTGTCATGAAAATATCCTCATCCAATGGCCAAGATTGTTGGAGAAAAAATGAGCACATAACATCCAATGGTGGAGGAGCATAGGAGACAAAGCTTAAGATTAAAGCAACTCTCACACTCTATTTTTTACAAGGGGACCGGCCATCACAAGGGGGTTCAGATTTTTCACAAGGCAGTAGCTAAAAGGAGAGAAATAGGGAGAAAAAAAAGAAAAGAAAAAAAAAGGCATTTTCTTACTTCTCTCTGATTTGGAAAGCTAAAGCAAGGTAGCTATTTTATTTCATGCTCTCCTCCATACTTTGTTCATATGATTTTGTTATTCCTTTATGATTTTCATTTTATTTTCTTTCATTAAATAAAATTGTTTTTCAAAACAAGTTCCAAAATATTTCTTCATGTTTTATCAAATAACCAAGTTTGTCAAAAAAATTTCTTACATGTTCCATGCTTGGCCGAATGGTGTATGATGATTTTGTGCTTGTTCTTGCTTGATACTTCTTGCTTGGTTGGTTGTTTTCATGTTCTTAACTCTTGATTGATTTGTGATAGGATAGATCCCCCTATTTGTTTGCTTCATGTTCAAGCATTCATCTCGTCCCCACTTGATTTTTGACTTAAGCCAACCAATGGCTCAAAGCCAAGCTCTCATGAGCATGCTTGTGGAAAAATGAAAGGTTGTGCAAGCTGGATTTTCTGATTTTTCTCACCATGCATTCCTTGTCCAAATTTAAAGATTTTTTAACCACAGGTTGTAGACCCTTTAAGGAGCCTCTAGTATTATTTTTTTTTTTTTGGATTTTTCTATCAAAGGTTTAAAAATGGATTTTGACAAAACAGTTTTTAACTCACTATCTTGATTTTGGATAAAAATCGGTCATAGTATCCATGCTCCAAAAATTAAGCTTATTTTTTCCATAGAGGTAGACATACTATAAGTCTCCCATAATTTTTTCATAATTTTTTGAAATTTTTTGGAAGGGAAAAAAAATCGATTTCCAAAACTGCCAGTGAGAGTTAGTTTTGTTTTTAAGAAATACTAATTTTCTGTTTTGGTTAGGATTTTAAGAGGGGGCTGATTTGGGGCATTAGCTACTGTCTTAGGTTAATTTCCAAGTCATTTCAATAAAAAAAAATTGATTTTATAAAAGTCGGGTCAAGGGCGGTCAACCCGGATTTCAAAACTAGGAAAATAGGGCCTTTTTAAATGAGGAGTTCGGCCAAGAGGCCATTTTCATCCAAAAATTCCATTTTTTTTAGAATCGAGCCCAGAGTTTTTTGATTTTGAAAATCCGATTTAGGTCTCTTCCTAAGATAGTCGAATACCTTTTTAGGTATATGGATGTCCTTACTTTAAAGAAGAAATACATTTCCATGCATTGCATTTTAAAAATGTTTTTACTTAACCTGTCATAAAAAAATATATTTTTCGGTTTATTAAACATTTGGAGAGAATTAGTTCCTGATCTTTGTCGGGTTTGCCGGGGAGGTTAGGGAATTGTTCAACGCACGTGTTTCTAGAATCGAAACGTGTGGTTTTCATTTTACTCGGAATCATGTAAATATTATATGAAAGAATTATTTTCCAAGCTTTGCCGGGTTTGTCGGGAAGCACGGTAATATTTTCCGACATATGCTATTTATGTGATTCCTCACATGAATAATTCATTTCAAATAATGATGTGTGCATGTGATTATGAATATTTTATGATGGTGCCATTTTGTTGATTTTGCCATGTCATTCATATGCCATGTCATTCGCATGCCATGTCATTCATTTTGCCATGTCATTCACATGCCATGTCATCCATATTTCCATGTCATTCGCATGCCATGTCATCCATATTGCCATGTCATTCGCATGCCATGTCATTCATTCACATGTCATGTCATTCATTATGCCATGCCATTCATATGCCATTTCATTCACATGCCATGTCATCTAGATTATGCCATGACATTCATTCACATGCCATGTCATTCATATGCCATGTCATCCATTCACATGCCATGTCATTTATATTATGCCATGTCATTCACTCATATGCCATGTCATTCATATGCCATGTCATCCATTCACATGCATGTCATTTAGATTATGCCATGTCATTCATTCACATGCCATGTCATTCATATGCCATGTCATCCATTCACATGCCATGTCATTTAGATTATGTCATGTCATTCATTCACATGCCATGTCATTCATATGTCATGTCATCCATTCACAAGCCATGTCATTTAGATTATGCCATGTCTAGGGGTGAGCAAAATCCGACTCGACTCGAAAAAACCGAAAAAAATTTCAAATTTCGAATTAAATAGTTCAGTTTATTAGAGTTATTCGGATTTTCGAATCAACTCGACTAAGTAATTTGAGTTATATAGTTTAGCTAGGATTTGATTTATACAACTCGAATAACTCGAAAATCCGAATAAGATATCTCTATACGACGTCGTTTTACTCATTTGAGTTTGATACTAAGCTTGAGTTTTGCGTTTTCCTTATTTCGTCTTCCCTTTTTACTCTTTAGCCCATTTTTGTTGGGTCATTTATTTTTGTTGTTTGTCACCATTCAGTATAAAAATAAATTCACATGAGCTGTTGACTGCATACTTATTGTCTTAATGTTTTATCATTCATTTTTTTCCCCTTTGAAATTGACAAGTCTAGATTGAAAGTTTACATTGAATTTTTTGAGTTTCAAAAGGGGAAGGCTATCACTCAATGCTTCATTCAGTTAAAGATTGAAGCTTTTGGTTGATATCATGCACATTACCAAGCTAACCAAACGATGAAATTCAAAAGATAATGAATTCTTTTTTTTTTAAAGGTCAATAGTAGGTTATTTATTTAGTATGACAAGTCTTTGATAGTTATATTTATAAGAAAAGATAGAACACACAAAAACAAATATTTGTAATTTCATAGAACTAAATTTCAAAATTATAGATATACATGCATTTACAAGATAACAGTAACATGATCTAGTCAATCAACATTTACAAGATAACATTTTAACTCGAATAAATTATTCGACTCGACTCGAATTTGTTTTAACTCGACTCGATTCGCTAAAATTTCAAATTGAGTTTGATTGACAAAATAGGACTCGTCAACTCGACTAATCCGAATTTTTTTCACTCGACTCGACTCGATCGAACGCTCACCCCTAGCCATGTCATTCATTCACATGCCATGTCATCTAGATTATTCCATGTCATTCATTCACATGCCATGTCAGTCATTCACATGCCATGTCATTTAGATTATGTCATGCCATTCATTTACATGCCATGTCATCCATTCACATGCCATGTCATTTAGATTATGCCATGTCATTCATTCACATGCCATGTCTAACATATGCCACGTCATTTAGATTATGCCATGTCATTCTTTCACATGCCATTCATCTAGATTATGCCATGTCATTCATTCACATGCCATGTCATTCATATGCCATGTCATCCATTCACATGCCATGTCATTCATATGCCATGTCATCTAGATTACGTTGTGTCATTCATTCTCATGCTATGTCATTCTTGTGCCATGTCATTTTGTTTTCCATGACGATTTCGTTCACATGACATTCATTCTCATGCCATGTCATTCATACGCCATGTCATTTTGTTTGCCATGTCGATTTCATCCACATGATATTTATTCTCATGCCATGTCGTTCATATGCCATGTCATTTTGTTTGCCATGTCGATTTCATTCACATGACATTCATTCTCATGCCATGCCGTTCATATGTCCTGCCACTTTGTTTGCCGTGTCGATTTCACTCACATGACATTCATTCTTATGCCATGTTAATTCATTTGCCATGTCATTTTGTCCGCCAAGTTTAGGTTTGCCATGTCGATTTCGTTCACATGACATTCATTTCTTTATGCTATGTCATAATTTCTTTTACCATGTCATAATAAAATATTTGTCATACCATGGTAAATATGCATGCTCATTTAATCTTTATCTTAGTACCATTTTGCATATTCATGATCATTTTCTATGATTTTCGAAATACATGAAAAACAAATAACATTTTTTTTTAAATCAAGATTATTCCCGAGTTAAAATAATTCATGGGTTTTCTGTCGGGTTGCCGGGGAAGATATCATCAATTATCATTAACAACAGAATATCTTTATTTCAAAAACAATAGTGATTCTGAGATTTTCTAAGTAAATACAAATTTTTATGTTTCACCGGGTCTGCTGGGGAATATAAAAAAATTTTGAATTAATAAATTCCGGATCATTTTCAACCAGAAATGGGATTATTTTCTTTAAAATGGGAATTATTTTAAAATGCCAATTTTAAAATCGATTTTCACCGAGACTCGAGACAACACATGATTAATAAGGTACTGTTTTATACGGGCGTTGTGGGGGTACTAATCCTTCCCTGCACGTAACCGATTTTCGAACCCGCTTCTTTGATTTCTCTTGTTTAAAAGCGCAGACTTCGAAATTGATTTTAAAAATATTTTAATTAATTTTAAAATATTTTATAAAATCGCCCGATCAAACCTAGCCAAAAAAAATTGGTGGCGACTCCATTTCTTTTTTGAGGTTGTTTTCAAACCCTCATTTTATTTCAAGAGAAATTAAGTCGTCTTTTCCTTTGTTTCTCCAATGTCACACTTAATGAGTAATGTCTAGACTTGTTATTTTTTAGGTTGCGACACTCTTATTATATATCCAGGCAAATGAATTAAAATTAATGCTAATTAGATCCAAAATCACCTACTATATATCCAAATGTACTTTAAATCTTCTAATTTGTATACAAATTATTTTCTTATATTTCCACATTGAAATAGTTTTATAGTCCAAAGTGCTAGTGTTGTGTAGCATAGCAAGTAACATGAGAAAAATAATATTAAAATGTCTCGCAATTTGATTAATTATAAAGTAAATGTTCATAAAATTGTTATTTATTAGTATTTCTATACCATTTGTGAGTAAAATATAATACACGGTGCAGGGCTATTACCTAGGGTCTAATAAGAGCATTCATCAAAGTGGGCGATACGAACATCTTGGTGGGTGATTGAAATGAATTAATCACATAGGATTGTCATCTTTAAAAATAAAATATTTGGGTCAAATATTTAGATTGAAATAATTTGTAATCAGAGCTTATTGGGTTTATATATGCACCTTAATCTCCTCTCATGTTCTTTCTCTGCATGTGGTTATGCAATTTAGTTTTTCGCATTTGTTTGTTACAATTATAAACTAGTGTCTATCTTTGGTTTATTTTTAAATAACAAATTATTACATTGCCAAAGAATCCTGCATCCCATAATTTCAAGATTGTTGCATGATAAAATAGAATTTATTATAAGTTTGATATATATTTGACATATCCAGAACTAGATTTTAACAGCATCATCCCACAACTAATCTTTTGCTTTGGGGGTGCATATGTGTATTGATACACAAGTGCCAAATTAAAATTTGTTAATAATCTATTTACATATATTTTTAAATATTGATTTTTCAATACTTATCTTTAGGAACGACTTCTCTTGATATTGGCAGAGCTAGCTGGAAAGATCCTTTATTAGTGAAATTATTCTTAGATTTATATATTGACCAAATAAGCACACTATGAAAAAAATGAGGCAGTTTGCATATAGAATCATGGGATAAAATTGCAAAAACTATTAAGGAGAATTTTTTTTTTTTTTTTTGAAGTTTACTCAAAAGCAATTGAAAAATCAATGGAATTATTTTTAAAAAAAAATACACAGTGTGGTCTAGTTTAGTAGGAGTATCTGGTCATGGCTATATCCCAGTAACAAATATAGTTGATTGGACTGCAGAAAAATGGGAAGAGTATATTAAGGTATCATTCTTTTAAATTTTTATATAAAAGTAAAATTCAAAAGTAGTTAGATTATTGTTATCCTAACTGTATTTATACAACAGAAAATTCCTGAAGCAAAACAATTTCGATACACTAGATTGCAATTTGCAGAGGAGATGAGATCATTATTTGATGGTATAATAGCTACAAGACAATAAGCATGTGGCCCATCTAGACAAGGGTTGCCTAAAAATAATGTTGAAAAAGCTTCATCAAGTGCACAACCTATTATAGAAAATTTAGAGCTACATAAAGATCTTGATTCTCATCCTCACTAAGGCCTTCATCACCAAAAGAAATGTCTTTACCAAAAAAGAAACATCTTAAGAAAAATAATGATGGAGAGGTGGATGAAAAGCTACTAGCAATTCTTAAAACCTTGGAGCAATCCAATGGACCTAGCATAGAAGAATGTAATGAGAAGTTAGATGAGATAGGAACATTAGAAATGGTTGACCCGTTATTTATTACTACTTGTACTATCTTTTGTGAAAGCAAAGCATATAGAGAACAATGGATAGCGCTTTCACAAAAGCTTGAAGCAGTTAGAATTGCTTGGATTCAAATGATAGCCAAAAAATTAGGATTGCTTTAAATTTTTAGTATTTATTTTTAATTTCAAGCAATATTAAGATACTTAAACACAATCTATATGGTATTTTATGGATTGTTTTGTTGCTTTATAAGGACATTAGTTTCTTTGTTATTTACTATAATATTATTATTTTTTTGAGAATTTGGTTTTAATGATTATTTTATCTTTACCATTTAAGTTTTTAGGATTTGCTTTCATTTTTTACTTATATAAATAACTTATGCTTTAATTTAATGTCAATTATAAATAATATCTATACAAATAATTTATACGTTGGATTTGCTTACAGGATGTTAAGTGAAAAGTAAGGGAAAGTATTGAAAATCATTGCATTGATTCTTATCAAAAATATTCTTAGAAACAAGCGAGTTGGGAGGAGACTAGATACTGATTCGTCATTGAATGGTTCTGCATAAGTACGTAAAGGAAATTCTTAATGACAATCCAATGCATTGCCTAGAAATTTTAAGAATGAATAAGCATGCATTTGTACATATGTGCGAACACTTCAAAATTAAAGGATGCTTGAAAGATAGTCGTTATGTCAAAGTTGAAGAGAAAGTAACAAAGTTTCTCATGACATTCAACCACAACATGAGAAATCATGTTATAAAAAAGAAGATTTAACCATTCAACTCAAACAATACTTTTTTACTTTCATGAAGTATTGAACGCAATGCTTTTATTTTCAAAAGAAATGATTGTGCCTACACGAGCAACTGAAGTAATACAAGATCAACATCAACGACGGTTAAGAGACATATTTAAGGTGATAAATCAAATACTGTAAAATTATATATTTATTTATTTTTATTATTATATTGATATTTTTTCTTTTTATTTATTAAAAATAGAGTGCTATTGGTGCACTTGATAGGACTCTTGTTCATGCTATGATACCAACTAACAAACAAGTCCCTTATCAAGGAAGAAGACGAGGAGAATGTTATCAAAATGTGTTGGCCATATGTGATTTTAATATGAATTTTACATTTGTGTGAGTCGGATGGGAAGGAGTAGCACATGATTCAAGAATATTAGCGGAGACCATGCGTAATCCTGAAAATAATTTTTCATATCCTCCACCAGGTTAGTATTATTTTTCTATAATTAATTTTTTAATAAATTCATAAAAATATTTTATTTATTTCTATACAGATAAATATTATCTTTGTGATGCTGCATACACGTATACTCAAGGATTTATGGCGTCTTATTATAATGCACGATATTGGTTGCCAGATTTTCGTAATGGTGCTCGCCCTCGTACAAGGGAAGAGGTATTCAACCATGCACATGCCAAATTAAGAAATGTGATTGAGCGATCTTTCGGAGTTTTAAGCTCGTTTTCCAATTTTGAAGAGGATGGCGCCATATCCATTTTCAGTACAGAGAAAAATTGTTATTGCTTGTACAACTATGCATAACTACGCCAAAAAATTATCCATTGCAGACACTTTCATGGAGCAGACTGACAATAAAGGTGAAGATAATTCGAGAATGCATCAAAATAATGATGAAAGATTACCACAAGTAGGAGGGAGAGCAGCACAAATTGATCAAATTTTTATGCTTAATTTAAGAGAACAATAATTTAAATTAATTATTTTTATTATATTAGTTTGGATCTCGTTAAAGATATTTGTTTTTTTAGATTTGTGATATTTTTATATTTAAGAGTTTAGTTATTTGCACATGATTTCATACTTATATTCAAATCAAAATATGTCATTAACAATTTGACTTTATCTGAAATAACATAAAATGTAATAAAAATAAGGGTAAAAAATATAAAATGAAAAGTTTTCAGAATTCAACATTTACATTTATCAAATCAAAATATGGTTGGAATTTATGATAACTCTATGCTAAATTTAACATCAATTTATACTTGCTAATGAGACCTTGGTGAGGTGTAACAGTTCAAATCATTATTAAATACTACTTTTTTGTGAGAAGTTCATTTTAGGATTAACTTAGGATAGATAATAAATTTGAATCGTCAACATTGAGGTGTTGTCAACATATGAGTGTAAATATTAGCAAAATTTTTAGTTGAGGGTCATTTCATTTGCTTGTTTACTTTTATTTTTAGTTGAGTGTAGAGGAAAATTCTAAAAAAAATTTCTTAGCATACGCTTCATATAAGCTTAGAGAAATTTAACCCGTTAGATGTTAAAATATTCATCTCAGCCGTTGAAAAACAACAAAAAAACAAAAAAAATTGCAATAACCGGTTAACTGGGTCAATTGCAAATGAAAAACATCTAAATCCCTCGTCTCTCCCTTAAACCGAGTTCTTCTGAAAAATTCAAAACCCTAAATTTGAAAAACCATCACCCACTCCATATAAAAGAAATATCCTTTGTTTTCATCTTCTCTCCCACGATTCAACGCCACAACAAAAGCAATGTATCCTTTCTTCGATTTCTTAAGAAAAAAAAAGCAAAATCTCCTCGTCTTTTTTTCGACTTTCTCAAACCCAGCGGTTTGTGTCATGGCTCAAGGAGACTTCAACTTTTTAGAAGACATGGTATTTTCATTAAACATTTCTCTTTTTTTTTTCTATTGTTGGGTAATCAAATTTTCAATTTTTTTTGTTTTGTTTTGAAATTGCTAATTGATCTTCTTTCTTTTTTGTTGAGTGTAATTTGAAGGTTAAAGAAGAAGTTCAGAGGCTGAAATACTTGGCATTCGTGCAAGTAACCGCTGTCCACGTGGTTTTGTGCTTCACCAACCTCTACGTTTACGTGAAGGAAAGGTTAGGACCGTTGAAGCCTATTGTCGAGATAGTTGAGGGAATAGTTAAGAGTGTGGTTCAACTGGTTTTTGAAAGGGGTCTGGGGGATTGTGTGATGTGAATTTTTATGTTTATATAGTTCTCACCCTACTTTGATATAGTTATTAAGAAGCATAAGAGTAAAATGATGTTCTATATGTGGGTTTTATCAGGAAGCACAAGTGGGTCAACTTGGGGTATTTCATCAATTTTTGGTGGCAGTGATAACCGCTCATCAGTGAAAGAGAGCTCAACAAACAAACCGTATAGTGAACCTGCTCAAAATATGGAACACCCCTCTTCCATGATCCATTTGAGAGAGGTGCATACAGATCAGATAATCCATCAAGGATCCTGTTTTAAATTAAAAAAATGTGTTAATTTGATATTGACAAGCATGTTTTTTATTCTTTTCAGCCCCCAGCTGTCTTGAGGCCTTCAGAATGTTCAGAAACTGAAGCTATTGAAATGGCTGTCACCAAATTGCTCTTAAGATCATACTATGACATTGTTAGGAAGAATATAGAGGACTCTGTGCCTAAAGCAATTATTCACTTCTTGGTAAGTTTTAAACTGAGTAGATTTGCTAATTACATTTCATTGTGCCTTTTTTCTATTTTATCCATGCTCACAGTCAAGTTCCTGATAACTATGAAATTCTGAAAAGCATTATGGTGCTCCAATTAGGAGATTGTATATCTTTCTGGCCAAATTAATTTCCATTTTCACCTTTATATCAGGTTAGCAATTATGTGGCTTGACCTAAACAGTATTTGGTGCTAAGTATGTTGATTTCCATCCTCCACTATTTTAATCTGGAGAGAAGCATATATCATGCATGCTGAACAAGGTTACTGTTTATTTTTGTGTGGTTGATGTGTTTTAGTTATAGACTTATAGTAGAATAGCCACGAATTACATGATTGTATGAATGTTGTATGCTTGTCCAATTAAAACATGGAGCTAGCCAGTTGGTCAAAAAGTTTTCTCGAGCTTTAAGAGGTTATATTTGCCATATGTTTCTTATATTGGAACCTGAAACTGTTCTTGGTTATTGCACATGTTTGAGAGTGATACCCCAATGTCTTTTACGGTGAGTATCAAAATATACTATAAGATGTTATCTTGATTATTGCACATATTGTAATTTATATGCTACAAACCAAAAGAAATTGAATTCAAGCTTTTGTAACTAGCAGAAGAATATGGAGAAAAGCACAAAGATTGATGCTACTAATTCCAACTCGTCTTTGCCACCATGGAAATCCAATGATGTGAAGGTAATTAATGCTACGTACTGGCATTATTAAAATCAATATACTTGTTTTAATTTTTTTTTTCTTTATCTTGAAGTAAAATTATTAATTGTTCATTTTATCTTCAGTCATGGATATGGATGCAACAAGCAATGCATCCAGAATTGAACTACAACAGCTGTTTCCGAAAGAAATGGGTAGGTGGTTTACCTACAATCTGTATATATATAGTTGTTTAATTTAGAAAGAAAAAAAAAATCTTAATGTTCAGAGGAATTTTTACCACAAATCCTCGTGTATATGCTCAGATGCCCTGGAAGATAGCTCCCTTTAAGAAAATAATTTACTTATTTGGAGCTTTGATTCTAAACAGGGAAATACATGGTCAGATGGGCGTCCATAGTCCTCGATGGTGAATCAAAGGTCAGACAGTGAAGCTGAAGCCTCTACTTTGGAAATTAACAATAAATTCAATGGCTTGCAAATATTAATTCATTATAATTAGCTGGTAACTAAGGCCTTAATCAATAATATACTTTGCAGGTTATTCTTAAACTAAGGAAGCTCAGCTTGTGGAAAAGCAAGAAAGAACGTGAGCCTCACAATTTCATCATTTCTCCCCATTTTCTTTTCATTTAGTACTCCATTATTTTTTAACTAAAGAAGCTTTTTAAAGATTAAAAATCACATGGAATTTGATCAAAATATGGATTCATTAATTCAGGCATTGTACTGGACCTGCATGCTAAGTTGTATAGAGATCCTGAAGTTGATGAGACGACTGATACATGTTACCTAATTGTCTTAACGACAAATTTGGGGACGATTAAGCTCGACATGGTAGATGATTACCAGCTTTACAAGACATGGGCTACAACCATTAATCACATGCTCATGCTTTCCACTTCTTTTACCAAATATGAACTTCAATTCTACAAAAATTGAAGTTAACTGTGCTTTTTGGTGATGTGCTGCATCGATCTATTTTGGATATTTTTAATAGTATTGTATATTGATTTACATTGTAATAACTCATGTTGGACATAAGTATATGGAATTTCTTGTTAGATCTTGAAAGATCAGCACAATTTTATTAACACCAAGCACTGCCTAAAGTTGTCGCTATCAAGAATTGATCAAACCTTGTTAGTAATCATATCTTTGCTCTTTAGATCTCCTTTGCTAACCTATGTTATCCGAATTCGGAGGTGAGTGTCGAATACGGGTATGTGTCCAACACGGATGTGTTCAATTTTTTCGAAATTTTTTCATATATTTGGAGGATAATACCCCATACCCATATCCAAATATGTATCAAACAAAAATGTCGGACATGAGTACTTTAAGAAAAATGAAAAATTCGGGTAACATAGTTGCTAACTACAAAAAAAAAAAAAAAAAAAAAAAAAAAAAAAAAATAGGAATTGATATATACTACTTTATAAAACAAACTTTACAATCATGGTGTCTAAAGTTGCACTGAGCTTGGCCATTGCTATAAATATATATATATATATATATATATATATATATATATCATTGATTGTTTATTATAGTTTTTAAAGGAATTGGCAATGAAGAGTTGAAGACCATCAAAGGGCAATTAAATGACATAAACTAAGATTAGATACCTCATAGTGATAGCAATCATTTAGGGTGTATCTAGAACAATTTAGGAGCAGACAATCAATCTAAATTTCTGAATTGTGACAAGACCAAAACATGTAGGATTGTATACTCTTTTCCAGCAATTCTAAATTTCACTGTATCAACTTATCAGCTTGTCTTTTTTCTAAATATACCATGGAAAAACTGATAAAAAACAATGGAGAATTTGATAAATCCATAATGTGCATGATTTTTTTCTAGAAATGTGGTCCTTCCCTTGCATATTTTTTCTCCCATTTGGGGGATCAATCAGAGCTGCAAGTGGGTCTTGTTTATGTAATTCGTGAATTTGTCAAGTTGATATGTAATTTGTCAAGTTGATATGTAATTTGTCATGTTCATATGTAATTCGTGAATTAGTCAAGTTGATACGTAATTTGTCAAGTTGATATGTAATTCGTCAAGTTGATATGTAATTTGTCATGTTCATATGTAATTCGTGAGTTTGTCAAGTTCATATGTAATTTGTCATGTTTATATGTAATTCGTCAAGTGCATATATAATTTGTCATGTTCATATGTAATTCGTGAATTTATCAAGTTGATATGTAATTTGTCAAGTTGATATGTAATTCGTCAAGTTGATATGTAATTTGTCATGTTCATATGTAATTCGTGAATTTGTCAAGTTGATATGTAATTTGTCAAGTTGATATGTAATTCGTCAAGTTGATATGTAATTTGTCATGTTCATATGTAATTCGTGAATTTGTCAAGTTGATATGTAATTTGTCAAGTTGATATGTAATTCGTCAAGTTTATACCTAATTTGTCATGTTCATATGTAATTCGTTAATTTGTCAAGTTGATATGTAATTTGTCAAGTTGATATGTAATTCGTCAAGTTGATATGTAATTTGTCATGTTCATATGTAATTCGTGAATTTGTCAAGTTGATATGTAATTTGTCAAGTTGATATGTAATTCGTCAAGTTTATATGTAATTTGTCATGTTCATATGTAATTCATTAATTTGTCAAGTTGATATGTAATTTGTCAAGTTGATATGTAATTCGTCAAGTTCATATGTAATTTATCATGTTCATATGTAATTCGTGAATTTGTCAAGTTAATATGTAATTTGTCATGTTCATATGTAATTCGTCAAGTTCATATGTAATTTGTCATGTTCATATGTAATTCGTGAATTTGTCAAGTTGATATGTAATTTATCATGTTGATGTAATTCGTCAAGTTGATATGTAATTTGTCATGTTCATATGTAATTCGTGAATTTGTCAAGTTGATATGTAATTTATCATGTTTATATGTAATTCGTCAAGTTCATATGTAATTTGTCATGTTCATATGTAATTCGTGAATTTGTCAAGTTGATATGTAATTTGTCAAGTTGATATGTAATTCGTCAAGTTTATATTTAATTTGTCATTTTCATATGTAATTCGTTAATTTGTCAAGTTGATATGTAATTTGTCAAGTTGATATGTAATTCGTCAAGTTGATATGTAATTTGTCATGTTCATATGTAATTCGTGAATTTGTCAAGTTCATATGTAATTTGTCATGTTCATATGTAATTCGTCAAGTTCATATGTAATTTGTCATGTTCATATGTAATTCGTGAATTTGTCAAGTTGATATGTAATTTGTCAAGTTCATATGTAATTCGTCAAGTTGATATGTAATTTGTCATGTTCATATATAATTCGTGAGTTTGTCAAGTTCATATGTAATTTGTCATGTTTATATGTAATTCGTCAAGTGCATATATAATTTGTCATGTTCATATGTAATTCGTGAATTTATCAAGTTGATATGTAATTTGTCAAGTTGATATGTAATTCGTCAAGTTGATATGTAATTTGTCATGTTCATATGTAATTCGTGAATTTGTCAAGTTGATATGTAATTTGTCAAGTTGATATGTAATTCGTCAAGTTGATATGTAATTTGTCATGTTCATATGTAATTCGTGAATTTGTCAAGTTGATATGTAATTTGTCAAGTTGATATGTAATTCGTCAAGTTTATATGTAATTTGTCATGTTCATATGTAATTCGTTAATTTGTCAAGTTGATATGTAATTTGTCAAGTTGATATGTAATTCGTCAAGTTGATATGTAATTTGTCATGTTCATATGTAATTCGTGAATTTGTCAAGTTGATATGTAATTTGTCAAGTTGATATGTAATTCGTCAAGTTTATATGTAATTTGTCATGTTCATATGTAATTCGTTAATTTGTCAAGTTGATATGTAATTTGTCAAGTTGATATGTAATTCGTCAAGTTCATATGTAATTTATCATGTTCATATGTAATTCGTGAATTTGTCAAGTTGATATGTAATTTGTCATGTTCATATGTAATTCGTCAAGTTCATATGTAATTTGTCATGTTCATATGTAATTCGTGAATTTGTCAAGTTGATATGTAATTTATCATGTTGATGTAATTCGTCAAGTTGATATGTAATTTGTCATGTTCATATGTAATTCGTGAATTTATCAAGTTGATATCTAATTTATCATGTTTATATGTAATTCGTCAAGTTCATATGTAATTTGTCATGTTCATATGTAATTCGTGAATTTGTCAAGTTGATATGTAATTTGTCAAGTTGATATGTAATTCGTCAAGTTTATATTTAATTTGTCATTTTCATATGTAATTCGTTAATTTGTCAAGTTGATATGTAATTTTTCAAGTTGATATGTAATTCGTCAAGTTGATATGTAATTTGTCATGTTCATATGTAATTCGTGAATTTGTCAAGTTCATATGTAATTTGTCATGTTCATATGTAATTCGTCAAGTTCATATGTAATTTGTCATGTTCATATGTAATTCGTGAATTTGTCAAGTTGATATGTAATTTGTCAAGTTGATATGTAATTCGTCAAGTTGATATGTAATTTGTCATGTTCATATGTAATTCGTGAGTTTGTCAAGTTCATATGTAATTTGTCATGTTTATATGTAATTCGTCAAGTGCATATATAATTTGTCATGTTCATATGTAATTCGTGAATTTATCAAGTTGATATGTAATTTGTCAAGTTGATATGTACTTCGTCAAGTTGATATGTAATTTGTCATGTTCATATGTAATTCATGAATTTGTCAAGTTGATATGTAATTTGTCAAGTTGATATGTAATTCGTCAAGTTGATATGTAATTTGTCATGTTCATATGTAATTCGTGAATTTGTCAAGTTGATATGTAATTTGTCAAGTTGATATGTAATTCGTCAAGTTTATATGTAATTTGTCATGTTCATATGTAATTCGTTAATTTGTCAAGTTGATATGTAATTTGTCAAGTTGATATGTAATTCGTCAAGTTGATATGTAATTTGTCATGTTCATATGTAATTCGTGAATTTGTCAAGTTGATATGTAATTTGTCAAGTTGATATGTAATTCGTCAAGTTTATATGTAATTTGTTATGTTCATATGTAATTCGTTAATTTGTCAAGTTGATATGTAATTTGTCAAGTTGATATGTAATTCGTTAAGTTCATATGTAATTTATCATGTTCATATGTAATTCGTGAATTTGTCAAGTTGATATGTAATTTGTCATGTTCATATGTAATTCGTCAAGTTCATATGTAATTTGTCATGTTCATATGTAATTCGTGAATTTGTCAAGTTGATATGTAATTTATCATGTTGATATGTAATTCGTCAAGTTGATATGTAATTTGTCATGTTCATATGTAATTCGTGAATTTGTCAAGTTCATATGTAATTTATCATGTTTATATGTAATTCGTCAAGTTCATATGTAATTTGTCATGTTCATATGTAATTCGTGAATTTGTCAAGTTGATATGTAATTTGTCAAGTTAATATGTAATTCGTCAAGTTTATATTTAATTTGTCATTTTCATATGTAATTCGTTAATTTGTCAAGTTGATATGTAATTTGTCAAGTTGATATGTAATTCGTCAAGTTTATATGTAATTTGTCATGTTCATATGTAATTCGTGAATTTGTCAAGTTCATATGTAATTTTTCATATTCATATGTAATTCGTCAAGTTCATATGTAATTTGTCATGTTCATATGTAATTCGTGAATTTGTCAAGTTGATATGTAATTTTCATGTTCATATGTAATTCGTCAAGTTCATATGTAATTTGTCATGTTCATATGTAATTCGTTAATTTGTCAAGTTCATATGTAATTTGTCAAGTTGATATGTAATTCGTCAAGTTGATATGTAATTTGTCATGTTCATATGTAATTCGTGAATTTGTCAAGCTGATATGTAATTTGTCATGTTCATATGTAATTCGTCAAGTTCATATGTAATTTGTCATGTTCATATGTAATTTTTCATATGTAATTTGTCAAGTTGATATGTAATTTGTCATGTTCATATGTAATTTTTCAATTTGTCAAGTTTATATGTAATTTGTCATGTTTATATGTAATTCGTCAAGTTGATATGTAATTTGTCATGTTCATATGTAATTTTCAATTTGTCAAGTTTATATGTAATTTGTCATGTTTTATATGTAATTCGTCAAGTTGATATGTAATTTGTCATGTTCGTATGTAAAAAATGGTGACCTGGTAACCTGCTACTCAGGTTTTTCTAATTTGGAGCTTACCAAAAGCTTACCGTAACGAACTTACGGTAGAACTTCCCGAGTGTAAACATTGAGGTGTTGCCAATGTTTACTTTTATTTTTGTTTTGGAATTTTGGCGTGCAAAAAATTCAGGTGCCTTTTACAATTGAAATCCTTTTGTTGGCTGTCCATTATCAAAGCACTTTTTGAGGTATTTCATCATTTTATTAGTTTTTATTTTTGTATAGTTAAGGTTAGTGTTGAAAACAATGGATCGGTCAGTTAGACCGATTTAATAAAAAATCAGTGGCCTATTCGGTTCGTCACATATCAAAAAACCGGATATACAATGAATCGATTTTTGTTATTTTTATTAAAATTATTTTTGTAAGTGATGAGATTTGAACCTTTAACCTGTTAATCACATATTAAAGACCATACCATTAAGATAAATACATTTTTCTATTAACTAATTAAATATTTAATACTTATTTAATATCAAAATCACGTATTTAATATTTAATTAATTTTTTAATTGAATAATTTGGTTCAACCGATTAAACCAATTGAACCGATGATCGAAGGTCACACCGATTTGACTTCTAATCCAATTTTTTATTCATTGGTTAAGGTGCTATTTTTAGCTGCTTCTGCAACATTTTAGCCTTGATGAATGCATGAATATGACATTATATTGGACATTATCTTTGTCGTAATATGTCAAATCTTAAGATTCTATCGCTAAATGAAAAAATAGTCGTCACTAATATTTTTTATTAAGTATGATTAATCACCTAGATTAATATAACATTTTTAGAGTAATTCTTAATTAAGACATCCTAAAAAGAATGGGTTCTGATCTACATTTTTAGAATTAGGTTCGAAAGTTCAATTACGTATGGGGAAGGATTAGTATCCCAACAACGTCTATCGACTCTTATCCTAAAGACAGTTCCTAACTAGTCTTATGTTATCCTAAAAGGTCTTAATTTAAATGGTCTTTACTTATTAATTTTATTCCTATTATTGTTTAGATTTTTCTAAGAAAAATTTATTTCGTAAGTATCAATCTTTGTATATCGAAACCCTTTTCTAAACCTTCCATCAATCTGATAAAATTTAGAAAATCTTTCTTACCTAGAAATTTCTTAAGAGATTACTTAATCGTAATCCCCTAGAGTTTCATCATCGGAAAGAATTTCAATTTATTTTAATTAATAGAACTTTTAGAAAAAACTACTTTGCATCCGTCAACTTTATTAAAAATTATTTAAAAATAAGTATCAATATTTCGATATTGAAATTCTTTTTTAAACCTTCCATAAAGCTAATAAAATTTAGAAAAATTTTCTCATCTAGAAATTTCTTAAAAAATTGCTCAATCGTAGCCTCTTAAAATTTCATCCTCGGAAAGATCTCGATTTATTTCCAATTTTAAAAAAGAGGAAGAAAATGTAATATGAATTAATTTCTATTTTAATCCTAGATTCGCGTTTCTATTATTATTATTCTCTAAAAAAAAATTATTCAAATTTAAATTAAGCTAACATGAAATAAATAAATATGCCTAATATGTTGAATAATTCTAGAATAAACAAAAAAAATTAATTAATTGGTTAAGATGAATAATTTAAATAAAATAAATGAAATAGAAATAAATAAATAATACAACTAAATAAAATTAAAAATTAAAAAAAAAAACTGCATCTGGGTCAGGTCCGTGCGCAGATCCCCACGCGACCCGACCCTAGAGTATAAAAATTAAAATTTTGTTTTGGTTCATTTCTCACCTATTCCATCTCTCTCTTCTTCCTCTCTCTTCTGGCTCTCTCTAACATTCTTCACCTCCACCACCTGTTCTTCAAATTTCCCAAATTCTTACGATCTTTCGCCACCGATCATTGCTGGTTACTATCGTCGATTGTGCCCAAAAACTTCTAAAATTTCTCCCAAATCCTCCTTTTGATCTCCTAAACTTCGAAATCGATCTAGATTCTTCAAAATCAGTGTCAAAAAGCCTAAACCTAAGTTTGTGTGTCGCAACATCTAACCCCTAACTCTCCTCTGACAACCGTCAGATGACCGTCGAAATTTGTTCAAACCTTCCTCTACTCCTCCCCTAGATTTTCACCGTTGGGATCTTCAAATCACAAACCCGAACCCAAAAATCCTGGAAATCTAAGACAAAACTCTCTTCTAAAAACTTTCTTCTGAATTTTGGCTGCGACTTGTATTGTTGATTATTGTGTGTGATTAATTATTGTGTATTTTTCTGTTGTCGATTTGCATTGTTGATGTTTTCCTCCCTTTTGTTGTTGTTGATTGTGTATTTAAATATGAGTTTTAGGGATAGAGTTTAGGCTTAATCTTTGTTACAAATTGGTCTTATTTTATCTGATTTTGATTCCTATGAGTTTATCAATTTTGTTTCGAATTTGATTTTAACTAGAATTTTTAATATATCTCAACTGCTTTTGTTTTACCATTTTTTTATTTCATTTTTTTTTTAACTTTGATTTTTTTTCTTTCGATTTTTTGTAAAAAAGATAATAATAATTAAAATAAAAGGATAAGGTTTAAAAGAAAAACAAGACAAAAAAATAATAAATGAAAAAGACGTGGATTGTCATTATTGAACAAAAAAATGCCTATTTGATCTCTAGATCCAAAAGCCAATTGCAGTCCCAGATCTGAATAATAATTGGATCTCAAGATCGACTTAAGCTCAAAATTTGATAAAGCCCAATTTAATTTGAGATTTAGAACCGAATAATTAATTATAGATCCGGACAGAATCAAGTGTCTTCAATCTTAAATCGATCACTATTATCATTTCTTACATGATGGAAAACAAGCTGAAAAGTCAGATAAGATTCAATCGATTGAGCCTAAATCACCAAACCATTATCGGAGAGTTGGATTAAGTTCCCTATACTATGGATTGATGCTGCCAACAATATCATTCTTCACAAATTATCTTCAGCAGCTTGCTTCGATAATGAAGATAATTGCCGAAAAACGAAATGGTATTAACTATTTGATCACAAGTGGTTTGCCCCCTTGGAGTTACTTTGTTTGTGGTTATTCTTCTCCTACGTGTGGTTTGGGCTACTGTTTCATATTTTCAACCAAGTGGGAACAGTTTTAACCAGGGTGAAGGTTCTTTGGGCACTACATAACATAACCTCTTCACCATTGGCTTAAGGCTAAAGACCAACGTCGTGGTTGGCTGTAATACCAACCAAATCAGGTCATATCCGATCCTCCCTTCCCATTCAGCTATTTGGTTCAAAGGAATGGTATTCTGCGGAATACACATTCAGGGTCTATTCTCCAAAACCACCGAATGGCCATTCAATGATCACAAAGAAAAGAATAGCCCCAATATTTTTATGTCCAAAATACCCTCCACCATTTTATCAATTTCTAGATAATTAACGACATGACCAATAACTTAAGTACCATTACAGCAAAAAAACAAGGCAAAACAAAAAACATAAAAAATCAAAATCAAAACAACAAAAATCAAAAAGAGAAAGTTGGTGATTTTCGGGTAAGGCTATTTATATGAGGTTTTAGGGCTCCAAATTTGGGGAGAATGTAGGGGATAGACGGAGACGGAACATATCAAAAATTGGTGACATTTGGAGAGATGGAGGATTGCGAAATAGGGGTGGAAGCCGCGGGACTTTTTGTAGTTCTAATGATTTTTAGGAAAAACTAAATTGAAAAACAGAAAAAGAGGATTTAGAGGATGATTTCGGTGAATTTTGAAAAATTCTGGGTTTGTGGTCGGCGACGGTAGAGACGGCGACTCGCCAGAAATTAGGTATGTTAAAGTTTTCGATGACTCTGGTTTAAGGTGAAGAGAGAGGAGAGAGGTTAGAGAGAGAATGAGAAATGTAGAGAGTGAGAGAAAAGAGTGAAGATGAAAAAAAAAAAAAAAAAGCTATTTATATATTTTGAAAAATTAAAAAGAATTATATAAATTATTTTTTTAAATTAATATTTAAAATTTTATGTTATAAATATTAAATATTATATGCCTACACTATTTTTAAAAATATTATTTTTATATCATATTATTTTTATATCATATTTTTTAAATATTATTTTAAAAACAAATTTTAAATATTATTTTTAAATATAATTTATAATATTATTTTTAGATATTATTTTTTATTAATATATTTTAAAAAATAATTTTTCATTTTATTTATTACTAAATATAATTTATTTTCATATTTTTATATATTAATAATATTATATAAAAATAAGTTTAATTTTATAAATAAAATATTATTTATCGAATTTAAAGGTAAAATAATCATTTTATATCTATTCTTTACATATTCCTTATCACCATCTTAACCATCCAACCAAACAATATAATACTATTATTTCTCTGTTCCTTTCAATCAACCAAACTATATAATATATATTCATCCTTTATTCCATTCCCACCAAATGCTATTTCATTTCCCTTCTATTCTATTTCAGCTAACCAAACGTGCGGTAATCTCTTTTAGAGTCCGGAAGGAACACCGCTCCAAAGTCTAAAAGACCTATGTAGTTTGAATTTTATATGGATGTGCTACTTTTTTCTAGATCTGATAATTTTATCGTGTTCGTATATTTTGTCGTATCATATTTGTGTTTAAGGTATTGTATTTATATAAATTTTGATATGTTAATAATTCGTATTATATAGATTTTGAGACATTCATGTATTCGTGTTATTTTTTCGTATTGTGTTTTAATTATTTTTTTCGTATCGTGCCTAATATTGTCAAGTCTACTTTTTCCTCTTGTAAATGTGATTAGGAAAGTGTAAATATGAAAATCATACTAGTTTATACTAATATTATTTATCGAATGGTTTATGTACCCTGACCTCAGTTGGGTTTAAGTACCCACATAGTCCATGTACTATAGTGAAAAGAGTAATTTAGTCTCTGTACTGTAAAAGTGAGTAATTTAATCCCTGTACAATTGAAATATGTGCAAATAAGTAAATTTGATAATAATGTTAATGAAAATCGTTAAAATGCTGATGTGGACTCGTAAAATCTAACAGCATTAATGACTTGAAATATATCTAAATCTGTTATATTTTACGAGTCCACGTCAACATTTTAACGGTTTTTCATTAAAATTGTTATCAGTTTTATTTATTTACACCTATTTCAATTGTACATGGACTAAATTACTCACTTTTCCAGTACAAGGACTGATTTACTCTTTTCACTAGAGTACAGAAACTATATGGGTACTTAAACCCTTCACTTGTGCAAGGCTGGAAATGATTTCAAAATTGTGCCATGCTTTGCTTCAGCTCAAGTTCCTTTCCACCAATTTAATGATCACAAATTATAAGACTGTAAAACTGATATCAATACATACTTCTCCAGACTTACATGCTTTCAAAATATTCTGATGTTATTGTTGCACCCAGGTATGTTAGGTAAGCAGCAAAACCTATCATCAGTATTCCAGCATCTAAACAAGACTTGTCGAAACAAAACAATTCCTGAACGTTGAAGAAAACCTTTTTAACGTAAAAGTACTGGAAATTTTGTTCACTAGTAGGAACAAGAAATACTAGGAAAAAGCAGATGTCCATCTTGTACTTGTTGTGCTAGCTCAGGGAATATAAAAGATAACAGTAAACTGGCTTTATTTATTTATTTATTTATCACAATTTCAGCTTTTTAACAAACCCAACGTTAAAACAAGGTTGACTCAACATGTAAGCATCAGTAATTCTTAACAAGCAACTTTCTTGTACAAGAACAATAATCATTCTAGGAGATTCTGTTCAGGTCGTGAAGCCTAACATTTGATATATGAAGTAAAAGAACACATTCTCCGAAACACAACAATGAAGATGTTCAGGTACTAACTTTAACATTTCTCAATGCCTCATGTTGAGAAAGGAAATTTAGTGTCTCTTTGGTTTAACAGGATACAGTATTATACTTCTTTGGCCACGACTGAAGGAGGAAGCATTGCAAATTAATGCTCTTATTTACTAATTGACAAGGGGTTTTCTAGATTATGTTGTTCTTTCAAAACCACCACCAATATGCAACCACTCTGGTGATGTACCGCGACTGTATTCCCTTGTTGCTTGTGAACCAAATGCCATACCAGTAGCATCAAACGTTTGTTGGCCATACTGAAATGCCAAATCAATCGTTATAACAGATACAAGTCCAGAGAAAAAGGAGAGAATCTGTTCAATGAATCATTCCAAACTTTTTCCCCCTAACATGGTCAATGCTGCTGAATGATGTCAAAGAATTATTTCACTCAAATGAAAATAGCAACAAAAAATTCGGAGACAACCTAAGTAAGATTTACTCATTTGAAGAAAGATTATTTAGGAGTAAGATCCATAGTATACTAGTAATCTGTTTTTTCTGAGCTTTGTCAATCCTTAAGCAGGAAACCATGCAATCTATTAAGAATTTCAGGTAAGATGCATTGCCGTGTGAGTGGGCTATTGTTTGACCATCAAAACGACATATGAAAATACTGAGAAACTAGAAGCCAAAATGTATAAACAGGAAGCAACGAATTTGACTAACAATAATAGCATGTTATCTTCAGCAAATCTTAATTCCAAGCCATCTCTAATTATCATTATTATAGAAAACCAGATCTGCGAATTGGCTTCTGTAGTAATTAATCACTTAATGCAGAATGGATGTGCTCTTCATCTTATTTTGGGCTGCCAACTATCATGAATTCTAAGCCAAACAGAGTTCAAGTTTGACATGACTTATGAGCCTCTAACTTTAGATGAATGAAAATGCAACGTAGAAAGCATGTGTCTATGCTAGCAACTAAAAAAGAATGTGATAAACTTTCCGTCTCAAATTAATTAAATAAAACTACATAGTCAACGACAGAATAAATACTAACATCTTTAGGAGGAAATACTTCAATGGCAGGGTTCATTCTTGAATTGACTGCTTCAAGCTTCATTGACAAGAACTGCAACACCAGTAATAATGTTTCAGATGAAAGTTTGAGATTACTGGGGGGAAAATGTAAAATAAATACAGTGATACATAAGCAGGAGGATCCACACCTCAACCTGACGCTGTAGTGATTGAATGTAATTAATTATCTCATCAAGGACAAGAGCCTTGCCAATAACCTGAGTCCAAAAAACTACTTAGCAAGTGGCTTAAATATGCCATATTCAGGGAAACTGAAGAGAAATCTCAATATGGTTTTGATATCACAAGCAATAGAAAGTCATGACCAAGTCACCAGATAAGTTATCAATTTACTAATAAGCAGAGACAGGTTAAAGCACAACAGGCACTAGTTTTTCTTATACACAAAATATTGAACAAACCGACATATAGTTGGTAGACAAGAAACAGTTTAGAAATTCCAAGGTATACCTTATTGCAACCAGGGACCAGATCCTGAAGAATTTTCATTCTTTCACTAATCTTTTCTCTCCTAGCCTGCCCATCAAATGATTCAGATCAGTGAAAAATATCCAAAACCTCCATCTATGTCAGATTCTATGAATTTTGTTGAACCAAAATGCCAAAACTGCATGATGATGGTAAAAATAGTAGGAGATAATAAAATATAAAAGGTTAGTTATAAGTTCCACAATCAAAAGGCAGGTCCTTTATATCAAATTTTGGTTTTTATTCATCACAAGGATTTCAGAATGATTTTAGGACTATCCTGAAGCAAATTACCCTTTCTGCTAAACTGTGACTATCAGTAGCTTGACCCCTTCTAGCTCGCACATGGATGTAGTCTTGTTTAGGTGGCTCTGGTAGTTGAGCTTTTTGTTCCACAGGCTTGCCTGAACTGGGTTCTGCTTCAGCTTTAGAATCATGATTCTCGTCTCTACCTCCTGATGCTTTAAGTCTCTTCCCATCACCATCATTCTGCCCAAATTATTAGCAAAAATGTCCTATTAAATCCAATAACTTTCCTTCAATGCTTACTTCCATCATTTCTCCCTAGACATACATTGAAATTTCGATTTTCCTTGAAACTGTTAAGACATGATATAAATATCACAAACAAAATATAGAAGCAATATTTATTTTTTAGTCAAATTCACTCCCTTGGCACCAATCTAGATCAATACTCAGTGCCACTGCTCAGCATTCCTATATAACAACCAGAAACTAAGAAAAGAGCAAATCCCATAAAGCCAACAAGAACCAACATTTACAATTAAAGAGCTTTAGAAACAAGCTAAATGTTATCCAAAATAAAAGGTGCCCATCTGAATTAGTAGAATTGAGATAAAATAAAAATAAATAAAAAAAATCCAATTAATTAAAGAAAAACAAAAAGTGAAATGAAAATGAATACCACGCCATTGCCACTACTGGTGGAGACAACCTTAGCTGCCTCATCTTCCCCATCACGCCTTCTCCTCACAACACCCCCTCTCTGCCGCTGCTCCAAACTTACCGGATCATTACCCGAAACCTCTCGATTCGGGTCCCCGAACTGACCCAACCCAGTTCCAAATTGACCCCTCCTTATCCCAGATTCACTCACTGGATACTGCCAGATCTCCGCTAGATTGTACCCCCCATCGCTCATAATAGCTGGTGGATCCATCACAACAAAAAAAAAAACCCCCACTCTCAAACTTCACTTAAAAACCCCAAAAAAAGAGGAAAAAAGGTAAACTTTGTTTAAATTATTGTTGAATGCTAATAAGGGTGGGGTTTTATATATATATAAAGGAAGGAAAGCAGAAAGCGAGAGATGATGGAGTTTTTATTTTTTGTGTCTGTAGTGTGTTGATCTCCTTAGACAGTGGAGATTGGTTAGTAACTGTGTTTCCTTCTTTCGACTTAAGCTTCTTTTTCTTTCTTTCTTTCTTTCTTTCTAGTTTCTATACAACTGCTACTACTGCTTTGGCGTCTCTTTTCTTTGCTTGTGTTTTTCAGCTGTTTTGCGAGAGAGAGAGAGACCTCGGGAGTCCAGCATTTTTCATGCTTCGAAAACCCTTCTCTCACTCACTTCTCCACCATCCAATTACCCCCCATCTTCTCTTTTAAATCCACGGTTTAAATATACTGGTGTTAATTATTATTAAATGGGAAATTAAGCTGATGTGATTAATCATAAAAAAAAAAAATGTTTGGTTTAAGTGTCAATTTGTTGGAAAGTTAATGATGGGATAATTGTTTGGGTGTAATGTCAGTTGATGAGTGAGACGTGCAAGAATTTTGGAAATAAGATTAAGGAGCTACTACCACTACTACCTATCTAATCACGGTATTAATTCACTTGTCATTGCTATGTTTAAGTATAAGTACGTACTGATCTTGATTTAATTTGGACTTTCCGTTCCAAAATGTTTCTTTATTCCTTGATCATCAAATACTTTCCAAAAACCCAAAATTTTAAATTTTTCTTACAATTGCTATCAAACACTTGAAATATTATAAAAGTGTTCTCATTGGTCGGGTTAACTTGGTTAGTAAAAAAAATTTATTATTCGGTTCGGGCTGATGCTACGATTAAAAAGTTTAAATTATAAATAAAAATTATCAAAAAAATTTATATTTATATTTAAATATTTTTATAAATAAATTTAAATATTTTTTATTTCTTAAATAATAATTCGAATTAGATCGAGCTAATTCAAATTTTTAAAAAATCCGGTCCGAACAAGTTTAATATTCATATAGGGATTTTGAAACATTTTGAATCTCAAACTTGAGTCTTATTATACATAAATTTGATCAAAACTTATATATAGTTATATTACTCGCATTCTTTCATTAAAGTTTGTATTTTTTTTTTTTTTGTTTAAACTATTTGAACGTCATAGTTGTGTCATGTATATGGAAAACTTAAAAATCATTTTATGCTAATACTGTAGTCTGTAGATGGGTCATCGAGGAGGATTCTTGACAACTGACAAGATAGTGGCCATAATGCTGATCAATCCAATTCACCTGACTGTAGCTGATAAGTAATTTATTACTAGTAATAAGTAATAACATAAGATTATACTCTGAAATCTGAATGTCTTTTTTTCTTCCTTACAACTTATTTTTTCATTTATAACGATATTAGAGGTGGTAATTGAGGGTTTTTTTTTAACAAAATATAGTTTTTTTTTTATCGAAATATCGTTATTTTCAAATTATTATCTAAAATTTGTTATTTTTAAAATTAGTTAAAAAATCGTTATCCCTCACGACGATTTTTCAATATGTATTTTCAAAAAATTTGAAAAAAACCAAAGGAAAATCTCTATGGGATGGCAATTTTCTTTGGTTTTTTTTTTTAATTTATATACTTAATTTTTATAAATTATTAAATTTTTTAATTTATAAAAAAATAAATTTAATTTCTTATTTTAATTTTATAAAAAATAAAATTTTATTTCTTATTTTAATTTTATATAAAATGAAATTTTATTTCTTATTTTAATTTTATATAAAATGAAATTTTATTTCTTATTTTAATTTTATGCTGCAGAAAATATTGGAATTGGATTCTTTCTGCAATGGATGGGACTAATGATTTAGGGTAAGGGTTTCAACTATTTTCCAGTCAATCAAATGCTGTAGAATTTATTGTAATTGGATTCCTTCTGCAATGGATGGGACTATTGACCATATTTAGGGTTAGGGTTTCAACTATTTTTCAGTCAATCAAATGCTGCAGATAATATTGTAATTGGATTCCTTCAGCAATGGATGGGACTAATGATTTAGGGTTAGGGTTTCAGCTATTTTCCAGTCAATCAAATGTTGCAGATAATATTGTAATTGGATTCCTTCTGCAATGGATGGGACTAATGATTTAGGGTTAGGGTTTCAGCTATTTTTCAGTCAATCAAATGCTACAAAAAATATTGGAATTGGATTCCTTCAGCAATGGCTGGGACTATTGACCAGATTTAGGGATGGTTTCAGCTATTTTTCAGTCTGTTACAGAAAATATTGGAATTGGACAGTCCAGTACAAAGGATGGATTTGTCATCAGATTTTTCATTCAATTAGTGATCAGTTTTCAGTCACTTAACCCTAGCCAGAAAATAGGAATCAGATTTCATCCTGTACAAAGGATGGGATTTGTCATCCGGTACAACACAATGAACCATAATAAATTCATAATACTAATGAAGGTTTACAATACCCCCTACACCAGTTTTTCAATCAGATTTTTTCTGAGTGCTAATACCTCCTCATTCTCATCCTTCTCTATTTCTTCTTTTCTTTTGCTGAGTGATAATATCTCTATTCTCATCCTTCTCAGTTTCATTACTACACATCATGAGCAACAGAGTGGTCGCATTGGTCTACTATAATGGCCAAATTCATAATACTGATAAAGGTGCTACCTTTGATTGTGAACATCCTAAAAGCTTTCGTGTTGATAAAGACGTCACATTAGAAGAACTGAAGCTGCAAATTCATACAAAAATTAAAGCTAGAAATAGAAAAAGAGTTTTAGAGATTAAGTATAGGCTTCCTCTTTCTATTAGTGAGTGATGTGTCCAATATAAAACATTTTCACTTGAAGATGATGATGACGTCAGATGCATGTTTGATGCTCACGAGACATTTGAAAATGTTGGTGTACTTGAGTTATATGCTGACATAGAGGATGTTCACGATGAATGTGGGCCTTCAAATGTTCGCACTACAGACAACTTTCCCACAGAAAATGATGATTCTGAGCCGTTGTATGTTCACACTACATACGACGTTCCGCTATTTCAAGCTATGATGTTTCATAATTCATTAGTCTCACAAACAATTCCTACTGCCCTGGAAGATGAGCCAGCTGGTGTTGATCCTGTTCTGTCATGTGGAGTCTATGGTTGGTGAATATGTTGGTGACTTTAGTGAGTAGGAAGAGAATGCTGAATTCGCAAATGACAGTGATGACAACAGTGATTTTGACCCAGACGTCATCGCTGCTGAGATCAACACTCATGGAGATCTTCCTCCATATGAGGTTGCATCCCATATGCACACCCTGGATCTGGAGGCAATGCAAATGCCAGAATTTTCTGAGTATGCTCATACATTTGCTACGCCTCTGACTTTTGATCCATCTACAGTTGATCTGTGTGTTGGGTTACAATTTCCAATGAAAAAGGCTGTGCTTTCAACTATTAAGCACTATAACATCAAAAACTCTGTAGATTACAGAGTAATTGAATCTGAGCGGACCAAATATTATGCCAAATGTCTAATGTATGGGAAAGGGTGCAATTGAAGAATAAGGGCAACATTTATGAAGAAGAAACAGACATGGGAGATTAGAAAATATGAAGGGCCTCATACTTGCACATCGGGGAGGATTTCACAAGATCATTGCAAGTTAGATTCTAACATGATCTGTTCATGCATTCTGTCATTGGTCCAAGCAAATCCGGAGATCTCCGTTTCAGTTTTGATCGCTAAGATGCGAATCCGGTATGGATACATCACCTCCTATAAGAAAGCGTGAAAAGCAAAGCAGAAGGCAATTGTTCGAGTGTTTGGCGATTGGGTTTGATCGTACTATGAGCTACCTAAATGGTTAGGTGCAATGCAACATTTCGTTCCTGGTACAATTGTGGAATTGCAAAGGTACTTGCATATCACGGTGATCGACTGGTCTAGGGCAAAAGAATATTTCATCGACTCTTTTGGACATTCAAGTCGTGCATTTAAGGGTTTCTATATCGTAAACCTATTGTGCAAATAGACGGTACTTTCTTATATAAAAAATACAAAGGAACATTATTGTTAGCTATTGCACAAGATGGCAACCGAAACATACTGCCAATTGCTTTGCCATTGTGGAGGGTGAGACAACGGAGGCTTGGTCATTCTTTCTCACTAATTTGCTTAGACATGTGACAAGACAGCATGGCATATGCTTGATGTCTGATAGACATGAAGCCATCAAAGCTGCGATCAAATGTGATGGTAGTGGATAGAATCCTCCACATGTATATTCAGTGTACTGCATTCGACACATTGCAGCTAACTTTATGAAGAAGTTTAACAATAAGGAATTGCGTCGACACATTGTTAACATGGGTATGAGATCGAATCATAGTTATTTTATCTCTTATATTTCCTTTAGTATATCAAATAATACTGAATTTCACAAGTCTTTTCTTTTTAATTTTATCAGGATACGAGTTGAGGCAACCCAATTTTCATTTGATGTATGAGAATCTTCTTGGAGAAAATGCAGAGGCGGCTAATTGGCTTGATAGAATCCCCAAGGATAAGTGGGCCAAATCATATGATGAAGAAAGACGTTATGGGCATATGACAACCAACCTAGCTGAATCTATCAATTCAGTGTTGAAGGGAACGCGTCATCTTCCCATTACTGCTTTAGTGCAATCAACATATTATAGGTTGGCTGCACTTTTTGTTAAGATGGGGAATAAGCAAATTGCAATGATGGAGGGAGGGCACACATACTGTGAAATAGTCACACAGGCTATGCAAAAAAATCGCAGGAAAGCTAACTCCCACTTTGTTCGTAATTTTACGCAAGCAAATCAACCTTTTCTGATTGAAGAGTTAGCTGATCCACAAGAGGGTATTCCTGCAACAAATTACAAAGTCAAGCTTAGTGACATGTGGTGTGACTGTGGAAAGTTTCAAGCACAAAGGTTCCCTTGTTCACATGTAGTTGATGCTTGTGCACATGTCCATGTAGATTGCATGCAATATATAGACAATGTCTATAGACTGAAAACTATATTGAATGTTTATAGACATGAGTTCCAACCAGTTGGAAATGAAGGTTATTGGCCTCAATATAATGGTCTAGAAGTGTGTCCCAATCAAGAAATGCGGAGAAATCCACATGGTCGGCCAAAATCAAGTCTTATTCATAATGAAATGGACCTCAGGGAGAAAGGCCAACCAAAACGTTGTGGATTATGCAGAAATGAATGTCATAGCTGTCGGAAATGTCCGTATCAATCTGGTACATCGGGGGAGAGTTCGCATCAACAATAATCCAATTACATGTTTTCATAACCTGTAATATTTACATATTTTGCCATTAAGGAAATATGTTATGCAAGTTTTTTTCTACTTATCATGTAATATATTTTTTATTTTATATAAAATTAAGAAATTATAAAAATTAAGTATATAAATTTTAAAAAATTAAATTAAAATAAAATTTTATATATAAATTTTAAAATAAATTTTTTTAATCAAGTCATATAATTTTTTTTTTATATAAAATTAAAATAAAATATTTTATTTTATTTTTTATAAAATTATAAAATTTAATAAAGTATAAAAATTAAGTATATAAATTTAAAAAAAAATACCAAGGAAAATCGCCATCCCCCATGGCGATTTCCCTTGGCTTTTTTCCAAATGTTTTGAAAATACACGCTGGGAAATCGCCACAGGGGATGGCGATTTCCCAGCTGATTCTAAAAGTAGCGGATTTTGAACAATAATTTGAAAACAACAGTATTTCGGTAAATAAAAAAATGGCTATATTTGGATTAAAAAAATGGGTAATTGAGCGTGTTCAAATAAATTATTTTGTATTCGAGTTTTTTTGTGTTTGAATTAGTTTGTATTTGGATTTTTTTTATTCAGATTCGGGTTTTGGTTCAAGTTTTATGTTATTTTTTATTTTATATTAGATGTAATCATTATTATATAATTTAAATGTTTAAATCTAAAAATAAAATATAATTTTTAAGTAAGTTTTTGTATGATATAATATTTTTTTAATTATATTTATGTATTAATATCAATATTTGTTAACACCAAAAGGATATAAAATTAATTTGTTATATAAAATCAATTTGTTACATAATTTATTATAGAAATTATATCATCATATTGATATTTAAAACAATTGATTTGATGAATTCGAATATTCAACATATATTATGATTTATATTATGCATACATATAAATAATATTGTACACACTAATAATTTAATCAAAATAGGCAAATGATTATATTTGAAGAATAAACAAAAATTAAGGTTTAAGAGTTGATAAGACAATGCAAAAAAAAATATATTATTATTAGTTATGCTCAATTATTTGTCTTAATGATCTAATCTTAACTTAAGACTAGATTTTTTAAGAAATCATGATTAAAAATTACTTGATATATAGTATATATTTAAACATTTTAATAGTTTACCATTTGAATAGTAAATATTAAATAGTGATGACCAATAAAGATGTGTTGATATAATGGTTTGAAGATATGATAATTTCAGACACGATACGATTATATGACACGGAATGTATAAGATACTATCATGTTCTTATTAATTAATTAGGCTATGATTAAAAAAATTACTTAAAAAAATGTGAATTCTAAAAGAATAGAGAGTATGAATAAACTAATTAAGTCTAGGTATGAAATAAAAGAAAACAATTAGTAATATAACTTTATAAATATCATGTTTTGGATCTTATATGAGTTTTTTATTTCTTAATTTATTTATTTATTTCATTTTCTTATATGAAATTAGTAGTTTGATAATTATTAATATGATTGTTTGTAGGTTTGTAACTCATTAGTTAATAGTATAATTTTTAATATATTATTTTAAACAACTTTTAGATATATCGTATATGCAAATATATGAGAGAATATAAATAAATAAATAAGAACAATGAAATATATAAATAAATTAATAAAATACCATTTTAGATACTTTCAACTTTATCCTAATTTTTTTAAGATGATTTTTCAAAAATAATCACCATTTTATTTTTTACAGTTTTAAGAAAAAACGTTTATCTTTTGTTCATAACTTAATTATTTACACATAAATTAATTTTTCTTATATTATTATCTTAAAACAAGTTTAATTTTTAATTAATTATTAACAATTAAACAATAGACATATTCATTTAGATGTGGATTCTGTAAGAGAGATAAATGTTTGGTGTTTGAACTTGAGAAATTTATTAACCATCAATGAATATATATAGTGTACAAGAGATAAGAGATAAAGACTAGTTTATCTCATCTATATAAGAGATAAGAGATTATCTTATCTCATCTATACAACATATAAAAGATCAGCTTATCTCATCTATAAGAGATAAAAAAAACTATTTACAAAGATTAACTTTATCTAATCTATACAAAGTAATAAAAGATTATCTACTTGATCTTCTCTTTATCTTTATCTTTTACAGATTCACCAAGGTATGAGAGGTTAAAATTACAAGTAGAAAATACAATATTTTGATAAGATTATTATTTTAACATATATATATAATTTTTAAATAAATCAATAAAAAAAATATTAGAATAAAATAGATAATTAAAGTTTTCTATTATAAAAATTATTTAATTATAATTCGATCATTCTTATTTTTAGTATTGAATTTAGGTTTATGATCGGGTCGGGCTCGGGTTTGAGTCGATCTTGAGTTCGGGTCGATCTCATGTTCGGGTCTTTTCGGGTTAAATTTATTTTGGGTTCAGGCCATTTCAAATTCGGATTTTTGACTTTTTTTTATCAAATCAAATTTTGGTGGATTCAGATTCTGATTTTTTGGACAAATTTTCGAGTTCGAGTTCATTTTATCACCTCTGCTACGTACTACAAGTTACATTAATATAAATAAAGCTCGAGAAAATGATATTAAATGAAGTTTTATTTTATTATCAATGCAATATCTTTCAACCCAAAAATGAAAAAGAGAACAAAAACAAAAACAAATTGGAAGCTGAAATACAAATAGTCAGTTAAAGAGTCGGTAAAAGTTGGTATCAGTTTACATTATGTTTTGAAGAAAAAAAGAAAAAGAAACAAGAGATGGGGGATGGGGGGATGGTTTATTATGTAGTAATTGTTTTCGATATCCCTCATGGCTCACGGGCAGGGACATGGCTCATTCCAATCCCAAAATTAGTAATTCCACGTGCCCAGAAGAGTAAGCTGCAATACAAATAGGAATCCAACTAATAAAGCAAGCGTAGTGCAGCCCCTTCATAGCTGTATGCATTGCCTTCGCCTATCATTAAAACGTGTTTCTCACGTTTTCATTTCCTTCCACCCTAACTCAAAATTAAAAGCCTTAATTACTTGCAATTAAATTTATTCAAAACTCGAATTATTTATTTTGTTTGAATTAAATTAAATTTGAAATAAGTATTTTGTTTTTCAATTAGATTCAACTAAGTTTGATTTAAATTGTTATTTAATAAATAAAAAATATTTTTATTTAAATTTAATTATAAAAATAATATTTTAATATTTTATAAACAGTAAAATAAATTTTTAAAATCTGTCGGACTAAATTTTGGACAAACAAAATTTTTTACTAACTAGATCTCGACTCATAAATCTAACCTACTCGACTGATAAACAAATCTACTACAACGATGTCATCTCCATATATAATATAATGTAATACACTTCACTTCATCTGAACTTCCTTTGGTTTTTGTTAATTTGGTGAAAAACAAACAACTTGGTAATAGTTAAATCAGTCTAAGATTGAACATAACATATATCATATATGTTTAAATATCGGCATGAAAAGTACTTTTCATAAGGATACAGAGTCAATCACGATTTTTGCATAAATATGATCAAATTTCGCTAATTCAAATTTTCTTGCAAATTTAAAAATTCCTTTTTCAACAAATATAATGAACATGTGGTGGAATAAATGAATCTTGAGAACATTTCTTGCCGCTAAGATATTAACCATGTGCAGTGCTACTGACTGTCCCTTTTCATTTGTCAAAGAATATGGGATGGTACTGATATATATCTAATAAGCTTAGATAACAGCTTGTGCCAAACTTGCCATTGCCATTGCCATTGCCATATTTGATGTATAATATTAATTTAGTTAGGCATACATAATCACTAGAAAAAGATAACTAAGTTCCTTAGCTTAAAATGGAATGCGGGACAAATGTATTTCATCACGTTTGGGATTGGCAACACCGCCCGTTGCTGCTTTACATATCAATATATACGTCCCATCCATTGCCCAAAAATAAGGCAAACCAGCAAAGGACCGAGCACTGTTGTTGCTAAAGCCGTCTGCTTTGTTCCAAGCTCCCATTTCGAGGGAGGTCTCTCAGCCATGTGGCCAGGATTGCAGAAAGACATCGTCATCCCTTGAACTGGATTTCCCTTTCCCCCCTTTGTAAAAATCTCCATGTGCAAAATACATTAACGTATGACAATTTCCACTCCCTTTGACAAGTACAATTTGTTTATGATTAAACATTTAATATAGCATGTCATTTCACGTGCTCAATTACTCCAACTGGTAATGTGCCCACTCCATTCCTTGGGGCAGTAAATTCGGTTTGCACTCTGAAATCCTATTCAAAATCAAATGTTCTCTCTCTAGCCTCGCGGAGATTTTATTGTTCTAATAAAAAATCATACTTGCCATCAGAATTAGACTTATTTAACAATCGAATTATTCGTCCAGTTCGAATTAGATCGAATTTCGATAAAAAATTTCAATATTCAAGTAGATCTGTTCCGACATGAATTACAAATCATTAAATAAAAATAATTTTTATTTAAATTTAATTATAAAATATTTTAATATTTTTTTAATAGTAAAATGAGCTTTCGGCCGGTCCGGACCCAGCACAACTGGGCTTGAGTAAAAAAAAAATTGAGATGCGCTTTGTCGCAACTTAAAAAATAACAAGTCTCATCGCGAGATATTTTACTCGTCAAGTGTGACATTGATGAAAACAGAGGAAAAGACAACTTAATTCCTCTTGAAATAAAATGAGAGTTTGAAAACAACATCGAAAAAGAAATGGAGTCGCCACCAATATTTTTTGCTAGGTGTGATCGGCCACCTATTAAAACCGATTTTGTAAAACATTTTAAAATTAATTAAAATATTTTTAAAATCAATTTCAAAGTTTGCGCTTTTAAACCAGAGAAATCAAAGAAGCGGGTTCGGGAGTCGGTTATGTGCGGGGAAGGATTAACACCCCCACAACGCCCGTATAAAACGGTACCTTATTAATCATGTGTTTATCTCAAGTCTCGATAAAAGTTGGATTTAGATTTGCCATTTGAAAATAATTCCCAATTTAAAGAAAAATAATTCCATTTTTAATTGAAAATGATCCGAAATTTATTAATTCAAAATTTTTCTATATTCCCCGATAAACTCGGCAAAATATAAATTTTTTTATTTATTTGGAAAATCTCCGAATCATTTTTATTTTTGAAAGAAAAATATTAGTTTATTAATTATAATTGATGATATCCTCCCCGACAAAGAACTCATGAATTATTTTAACTCGGGAATATCTTTATTTTTATTGAAAATCATGATCCTTTTTTAAAAACATTTTAAAAAGATGAATATGAACATATATGACATGATAAAAGATACATAGCAAAATCTAGATGACATAGTATAATCTAAATGACATGATATAATCTAAGTGACATGGTATATTCTAAATGACATAGCATAATTTAATAACATGACATGATAAAAAACATAAAATAATATTACAATAAAATATGCATGAAAATAAAAAAAAGGCAATGCATGAACATTAGTAAATCCTAAATGGTATGACAAAATAAATAATGACTAAGCAAGAAGCATAGAATAACATAAAATATTCACACCCATATAACAATCAATATAATATCATGAAATATAAATCAAAACAATAACATCACCATAGAAATATTCATAGCAAAAATCATATATCATATAATATGCATGAACATGGAAAATGTAATGCATGAGAGTGTATTTTTACCTTTAAATAAGGACATCTGTATACCTAAAAAGATATCCGACTACCTTAGAAAAAAATTTAAATCAGATTTTCTAAATACTTTATGATTAGATAAAAAACAATTTTAAAATTTTGGATGAAAATGGCACTATGGCCGAAACCTCCTTTTAAAATGCTATATTTTCCTAACTTTGAAAATCCGGGTTGACCACCCTTGACCCGACCTTTATAAAATCAAATTTTAGGATTAAAATGGTTTAGAAATTAACATAGGATAGTAGCTATTGTTCTAAATCAGCCCCCTCTTAATGCTTTAACCAAAACATAAAATTATTTTCTTCTTGAAAACAAATCTTACTTTTCTAACTAGTTTTAAAACAAGATTTTTTCACCAATTTTAAAATTTTCAATAAAATCTGAAAAAATTATGGGAGACTCAGAACATGTCTACCTCTATGGAAAAAAAAATCAGCTTAATTTTTAGACTAAGGATGACCTACCCGAAAATTCATGAAAGACAGAACACTGGGTGAAAAACTGTTTAGCCAAAAAACATTTTTAAACCTTTGATAAAAACATCCAAAAATCAGAATAAAAATATTAGAGATTCCTCTAAGATCCTATAATCAGTGGTAAGAATTTATAAAAATTTGGACAAGGATTTCCTAATGAAAAAAATCACAAAGGTAGAAAATCAAACTTGACAAAATCTTAATTTTTCACAAACATGCTCATGAGAGCTTGGCTTTGAGCCATTGATTGGCTTAAGTAAAAAATCAAGTGGGATGATATGAAATGCATGAACAAACAGCAAGTTAAATGCATAAAATGCATGACCTAATGCCTAAATGACATAGAAAATATGTATGGCATGAAAGATGACCTAATGCCTAGATAGAAATATGCATGGCAATAAATGTGACCCTAGACCTAATATGCATGAAATATGCATGGCAATAAATATGACCCTATACCTAATGAACATGAAAAGATGCATGGAAATACAAGATGACCTAAGACCTAATAAGCATGAAAAGATGCATGGCATACAAAGATGACCTAAGACCTAAAATGTCATAAGAATATGCATGGCAATATAACATGACCTAATGCCTAATATGACATATAAATATGCATGGCTATAACATGAACATATAATGACCAAATGAACATAATAATAATGCAAGAACATGGCAGAACAAATACACAATAACATGGCATAATGATGCAAAGAATGAATGAAAAGCATGGTAACTAAGCAATCAAGATGAAAATGCAAATACACAAAGCAAGAAAAAAACCATGGAAACCGAATGGACATTAAAAAATATGTGAGATCCTAGCAAGGCAATAACACAAACACATGGCATAGCAAATATGCAAGACATAAATGAAAGCATGATAGACAAATAATCATGATGAAAATGCAAAGATATAGCTAGGCAAATACACAAACACATGGTATGGCAATAATGCAAAGCATGAACAACTCGATATAGTAAAAATAGAAAATTAAAGCTAGTAAATAAAGCAAGTAGACATGAAAATAAATGATAAAAACAGAAAAATAAGAATAAGTAAGTAAAGATAGTATAAATAAGCTCCATATTTTGATTATTATAGAAAGCTAAAACATCAAAACAAGCTAACATACCACAACTAACATAGGAAATAAATCAATCACACCAAAGGATACCATTCGGCCATCTTGAAAAAAATGACTAAAAAATTGTTTTTGATATTTTTTGTGAAAACACAAGATAAGAGCCTTAAAAGGGAGTTTTAAAAACCTTTATTTTATAGTAAAATAACAAGAAATCATATGGAAAATGAGCATAGAAAAAGAAAGAAAAATGCAAGAGTTAGGTGCCAAAAGGCTACCTTTCAAAGCTATCTTTCAAGCTTCCTTCTCTTCTAAATTTTTCTTTGCTTTTCTACCATTTAGCTATTAAATGCTCCGACATGAAAATACTAAGCCAAAAAATCTCCTAAAAGAATGAAAACCCCCCTTAATATAGGCAGCCGAATGGCCTTGTATGTTGACATAATGTTGTCATTTTTTTCCCTAGCTAGCAAGATTCGAAGGCCACTAATCAAATATGCTAAAAATGTGAATTTATAACCATAAGATGAAGTGATCAGCCCCTAACAATAACAGCTACCTAAAATATGTAACCATAATGTGCTCGTCCTTCCTCTTCATTCATTTGGCCACTTGGCAAGATCACAAAGGCTCAACCAAATAAAGATACCATCTCGCTATCCAATTATGGCCTTTGGATGAAAGAAATCAGCCAACCTTCCTCTTCTACATGGGGTGGCCGAATGGTCATTAAAATTCCAGCAACTTCTCTTTTTTTTTTTAAAATTGCAAAAATGGCCATTTTCGGTTTCTTTGGTAAAATTGCACTTTAGCCACCCAAACTTGATTAAATTGCAAACGGACCCCAAATCCGATTTTCCTTTTACAATACCTCCTAAATAATAAAAAATTGAGTTCTGAAAGTTTTCATAATTTTTCGAGCCCGTTTCCTATTTTTCCCGAATTTTTCTTTAAAAGTTTCAGTTTGGTGCCTCCCAAATTTAGCCTTTTTCAATTGCGCTCTGATTTCAGATTTTTTCTTCTCCAATATCTTCCAAATAATATAAAATTGAGATCTGAAAGTTTTGGTACTTTTCCGAGCTTGTTTCTTATTTTTTCCGTATTTATCTTCTGGAATTTCACCTTAATGCACCCGAATTTTGCCTTTTTTCAAATGAGCTTCGATTTTGGATTTTTCTTCGCTAATCTCTTCCAAATAATTTAATATTGAGATCTGAAAGTTTTGATGATTTTATGAGCTCGTTTCCTATTTTTTCGGATTTATCTTCTGGAATTTCAACTTAGTGCACCCGAATTCTGCCATTTTTCAAATGAGCTCCGATTCTAGATTTTTCTTCATCAATCTCTTCCAAATGACATAAAACTCAGATCTGGAGGTTTTCATAATTTTCTGAGCTCGTTTTCTATTTTTTTCGGATTTTCCAAGATTGCCCTTTAATCTCCGAAACCTCGATTTTACTCAAAACAGGTCCAATTTCTAGATTTTCTTTTTCCATTGCCTTTGTTATATATTGAATTGGAGTTGGTCCAAAAATGCCCAATTTTTACAATCAAAATCACTTCTGATTTGATTTTTCTCTTTTTCCAATATCGAGAATTTTCTCATTTTTTCGTTTTTCCTCCAACCAGCTCTTTTCTCGGAATTACTTCAAACTGAGCCTTGGGCTGTCTTTATTTACTCACTCTTCATTAATTAGGGGCTTCAACTTTACCGAATCGGGCCATCTTTGCAATTTTCTCTAATTTTGCAAAATTCATCGAAAACCCTAATTTTCGATTTTCCTTCCAAATTGACTCTTCCTTTGGTTTTGCTTCCCATTGGCCTTTCCAATACCCGTATTCATTGATTATATTCCATTTGGAACCTCCAATTTTGACCAATTTGATCGTTTAAGCATTTTTCCCTAAAATTTACCGAATTAGGGTTTTCTTTCCACTGAATCTCCATAACCCATCTTCCGGACTCTATATGTCTCGTTGTAGACCTCAGATTATCAAAATTCTTTCACGATTGTTCAATTAAACTTTGAATCTTGATTTTGAATGAGGGTTGAATTTTTTAGTGGTTGACTTTTTGGGGTTGACTTTTTCGAGGTTGACTTTTTTCGGATTGACTTTTCATGCTTGACCTCTTAAACATAGTTTTGGAATACCCCCTGCAAGATGAGAAGAGATTTTCTGCATTCTAAAACATCACAAGAAAGAAATTTACCTGATTTAAGGGTTCGGACAAAATTAGGTTTCTACATGGTTCAACCCATGAACAGGTCTAGCCACTGAGTTAGCGTTAAAGTAAAAGTGGGAATTGCTTGGGTTTGGTGGATTTGGATCAGATCATTTTGAATTAGATTATTTCAGATCGAAGAAAATTTGATTTGGTTATTTTTTATTCGAATCATTTCAGATTCAAGATTTCTTTTTGAGTTTAACACTTAGATAATTTAGATTCCGGTTATTTTGTATCAAAATTGTTTAGTTTTAAAATCCAAATCAATTTCATTTTAGGTTAGTTTTTAATTCATTTAGATTTGAATCATTTCGGATTTGGATGAATCGAATTTGGATCATTTCAAATTCAAATTGAGATTTGAGTGTTGACATTTGTAAATTAAATCGAATTAGATCAGATTCAAACGGATTTATTGAATTTTTTAATTTTGAATCAATTTTATCTACTCTATTGTAGAGTTTTGGTGTCAATTGTTAAAACTATTACGCAAAGAATGTGAGATATCTGATACATCATATTTTTATTGGTAATTTTTTTGATCAAGGATCAATCTCTTAAAATTTCAAATAAAAATTGGACGAAAGTTGAAAGTTTTAAGTTCTAACTTCTAAGAATAGATGAATAGCTAAAAAATGAAGCACTATGTAAAAACATCTTGAAGAATCATGTTCTTTATGAAAAATTTGCCAACAAAATCATGAGGAAAAGAGAAGAAGAAGAAGAAGAGTTGAAAAGAAGTTTTGGGTATTTCATGATAAGACTAAGGCCTTTTTTAGCATTATTGTTGGCATATTTTTTTAGGTCAAAAGCTGTGTTTCAACGCAAATGCAATGCTAAACGGGTAAAAGATTTTGACTTTTGCGATTGAAATCATGGTTTATCAATCCAAACAAAAAAGCTAAAAAAATGGAGCTCTTGGGTTTTAGAAGCTGGCTTTTGAATAAAATGACTTTATTATCCTCACATCTCTAAATTTTTATTGTTTTAAAGATTTTTTTTTTAATATTTCAATTCCTCACATTACTTTTTCATAGCATTGTCAAACACTTAATAGTTCTTAAAGCATATTTTTTCACCATACTTTTTCCAGTCCAAGCTTTTTCTAACTCAAACTTTTTTCAACAGCGATACTAAACTAGCCCTAAATCTGTTTCATTCGTAAATGATTGAACTTTTCTAGTTGGAACCAACCAAATAACTTCTTAGTTATACCAACTGCTATAAGCCGCAAAACACGCTAACCATTTATTTTGAGTAACGTACTATTTCGTAATCTTACCATCAATAGGTCTTTTCAAGAAAATTTATGAATTGGAAGGAGTTAAAATTTTCATTTTCACAAGAAAATATTAGAAATAAACTCTATATTTTACATTAATAGTGATTATTAAAATGGTTATAACTTAGATTTCACTTCTTTAAATTTAGAATATTTTGAGCACATAAAATAACAAGAATCACTCTATTTTTTTATTAAATCATTGATGCCCCATTTGCTAATTGATTTTATGTTGAATGACATCCTCAAAATTAACATAAAATCAAAGTAGAGTAATTCTTGATTGTCTCATTGTCTCCTTCATTCTCCATCGTATCTTAAATGGCAAGTTCAATTGCTCTATCTTCATTCATTAGTCTCTCAACTATGCGGTTTAAGGAGGGTTCATACTCATATATATATTATTTTTAAAAGATGGCTTCTATAAAAGGCAAGGAATAAAAAACCAGACTGAAGGTCAAACCGATTGGACCTCCAATTTTCGGACTGATTGAATCAGCCGATTCAGCTATAGTAAAAAAATAAAAATAGCAAAAATTAAAAAGAATTAAAAGAATTTAAAAAATAAGGAAAAATATTTATTAAAAAAAAAACAAAACACGAATAAATAATACAAGTAACATAGAAGTCCATTATAAGTTTATAATAATAAAGTTAAAAATCCAAGGACACAACTACAACAACAAAGGGCAAACACACTAACAACAACAATAAGAGAGTCAAATTCTTAAATCTCAAGTTCTCAACTTAAAGTCTTAAAAAGAAACAAAAAAAATCCAAAATCCAAAGTTACGAAACTTAAACAAATAAAATTGAACAATTGAAAAACATCTCATTTGTCTTTTATCTATCAATTTCATCAATAGCATTGGCATCTTGATCATTGGTATTTCCACCACCAAAAGATGAAAGATCAAGTCCATCTTGAAACACCAAAACATCATCATCATCATCAATACAATCTCTATTTTCAATATTTGGCTCATCTAACAAAAAAATTCACAAATGATAAAAGTAATTGTTTACTAATTAATTATCCATTATAAATGAATTTAACTTTCAAGTTTCAAATGCAATCATTTATTAACCATCAACATTTTCATTTTGTTCTCCTTCAACAACCATATTTTTCAACTCTCAAATTTCAAGTCAGCTTCCAATAAAGGTTCATCCTCAATGATCCAAGAATCGATATTGTTAATACATTCATAATCAATAGGATCTAAAGATGTGTTCTTGTTGAAGGTTTTACGAATTAAAACATTATAATCAATTTTTAAACAACATAATTAAATAATAAAAAATGTTTCAAATTAATTAAAGAAGGTGAATAACATATTGGTTATAACTACGTACCCATTCTTCAAATAAAAATTATAATATATAAAGACAAGATCATTTAACCTTTCATGTTCCAACCTATTTCTTCGCTTTGTGTGTATTCTTTCAAACACACTCCAATTTCGCTCACAACTAGAAGATGAAGATGTCTGACTAAGAATTCGTATGGTCATTTTTTGCAAATTAGGAGTACCATCTCCAAAGAACCTCCATCACTCATCTAGAAAAATGAAAGTATAGTATATAAATAACAAAACTTCATGTTATTTCATTATAATTCTAAAAACAATATGTTGGATACTATTTTACCTAGCTTTGGAGTTTTGCTAGAAATAAAAGCTAGCTCACTTCCAAAACTACCATTACGCCATCGAAAAAGAGGAGAATCATCTATCAACTTTTTTGCTACCACATGCAATATGCTTGTTGCTGAGTATAGTTAAAAGCCCATCCATGACATCTGGAGATTGACAATATTTTTCTTTATCATATTTAAAGGCCGGATTCAACCAATATGCAGTAGCAAGAAGATCTTGGCGCAATTGATGCTCTCATCTCTCCTTCAAAATCAAAGTATAAGGCTCATACAATATCTTTATATACTTAAATGTTTCCTTGATAGCCTTGTTTGCCCTAAGCATTCCTTCATAAACATAATCCAAAGCAGGTTTTTCATCAGAATTCGTAATTCTCAACAACCATACAAATGGAGACATAATTTTGATAATCTCCAAGCAATCATTCCAAAATTGATTGTCCAAAATAACACTTTGAACTTATTTTGCTTTCATTGATTTGGATGCATTCCAAGCATTAAAATCTCTAGAAGTAATCATGTCCAGCAAATCACATTTATGATCATGAAGACTCTTCAAAGCAATAACTTGTAGCAAAATATGTATCACCAGGCCGTAAAATCTCTGTCCACCCATCTGTTCTTCTTAACCAACTCAAAGTCCATTTATGATTATACACAAAAATAGTAATAGAAGAAACACGCAGAGCTAAACTCTCTACATGAGTTATTTTAGCAATGTCATTTAAAACCAAATTCAAACAATGTGCTGCACATGGTGACATAAAATATTAGGATACATCACATTAAGCAATCTCCCAACAGCTTTGTAATTAGTAGCATTATCTGTATCTAAATGAACCACATTGCATGGACCAACAATCTCCATAATCTCAGTAAACAAATTACAAAGGGTTTGAGCATCTGAAACCAAGTCTGTTGCATCAACAGGTTCAATTGTAATTAAATTTCATATATATATATATTGTATTGTTATTTTATCACTTATATTTATTGAAATTTAATTTTTGGAAAAATTTGGAGTTAATCCAATTCACTGCCTCTTGGATTGCTTATCCACACTTCAGGTAACAAAAAGTGTGATCTCTTGCTGAGGGTATGCTTGGTGATTCTAAGAAAAGAAAAGTAGTTCTGAAACACCTAATTGCATGTTTATTGGTTATGCTGATCATAGTGCTGTATATAGATTTCTTGTGTTAAAAAATTATGTGCTTGATTGAATACAATTGTAGAGACAAAAAATGCTGAATGCTTTTAGCATATTTTTCCATTAAAAACTATACAATTTCTCTTGCACCTTTTAATAAATATGATTTTGAAATATCAAATGATGTTTTGAGAAGGAGAAAAAGATCAAGGAAAAAATTCTTTGTGAAATAATTTGTATACTTATCTTGTTGATAAAACGCTTTGACATATTTTGAATCTATTTCTTACAATAATACAATTTTGGAAAGAAGCCATCAGAATTGAGATTGATTCTATTTTACAAAATAAAACTTGAGAACTAGTTGATTTGCCACCAGGTGCAAAACCAATTGGTTGTAAATGGATTTTTAAAAGAAAATTTAATCACATTGGTTCTTTTGGTTATTAATTATTACAAAGCAAGAATGGTTGCCAAAAGTTTTACTCAAAAAAAAAAAAATGACTATTCTGATACATTTGCTCCAGTAACGAGAATTTCATCTATTCATGTTTTAATTGCTTTAGCCTCTATTTACAAACTTGTTATTAACCAAATGGATATTAAAACTATTTTCTAAATGGTGATATAGAAGAAGAAATTTACATGATGCAAACTGAAGGGTGTGTTATACCTAAAGCAACAAAACAATGGCATGAGAAATTTGATCAAGTTCTAGTTAGTAATAGATTTTTCTATGTTGCAGTAGATAAATGTGTGTACACAAAAACTATTGGTCGTGAATTTGTAATCATTAGCTTATATGTTGATGGCATGCTTATTTTTGGCATATGCATTGATATTAAAAATGAAACAAAAAGTTTCTTAGCTTTTAACTTATCATGAAAGATTTGGGAGAAGCTAATGGTTATATTAAGTGTGAAAATCATAAGATGTGATCGTAGCCTAATGCTAACACAAGAGCATTAGGTTGAGAGGCTACCTAAAAGTTTGAACATTTCAATGTCACTCCTGTGAGTACTCTTATGGTGCTAATACCCAATTAATGAAAAACAAAGTTGATAGTGTCACTCAACCTGAGTATGCTCAGATTATTAGGTATTTAATGCATTTGATAAATTATACTCTACCTGATATACCTTATATTGTGTGTAGACTGAACAAATATACAAAAAAATCCCAATTGTTATCATTAGAATACCTTGAGCAGAATAATGAAATATTTGAGAGGTACCATAAATTATGGTATTCTATATAGTGGACTTCCTGCTGTATAATGAAAAATTTGAGCAGAAGGATACAGTGACGCTAACTAGATCTCAAATTCAAATGAGACAAAATCCACTAATGGATATGAATAATTAGGGATGGAAAAACATGATCCATTTAATGGATTACGCACTAATCAGTTCCGAATGAAGTTTTTTTTTTGAAAAGAGAAGATGAGGTGGAGTGGGTAGGGCGGTTTTGGTAAATGCTTGCTCCATTCCGTCTCGCCCTCCTTTTGAAATCACTATTTTACCCCATAAAATATTTTATATTTCTCTTTATATTTTATTATATATGTATTATATTTAGTAAAGAATTATATATACTAAAATTTTGTTCATGAACAAATTATAATAAGTTTTTTGTAATATTAAATTAAAATAAATGAGGCGGAGTGGGGTGGAGCAGTTATGGGTGTAACCAACATCCATGGAGGTGAGAGTTTCCAACATCCATGCAAGAGCGAGGCAGAGGTGGATAAGGCAATCCCCGCTCTCGTCCCGCTCCATTGCCATCCCTATATTTATTCACTCTTGGTGAAGGGCCGTAACTTGGAATCAACCAAACAAATAATAATTGCCAAATCCTACATGGAGTCAAAGTTTTTTACTCTGGAGTTGGCTGGTAAGAAGCTGAGCGGTTAAGAAATTTCTTAGTAGATATTCTATCGGGTATGAAACTAACACCTTTGATGTCTATGCGTTGTGATTGCCAAGCGGCAATAGCCATTGCAAAAAATAAAATTTTTAATGGAAAGAACAGACACATTCATTTCAGATATAATGTGGAAAAGCAGCTGCTTAAAGATAAAATTATATCCATGATAAAGGTGACAAAATGAACTCTAACTCGAAATTCGCCCGAAAAAGCCTAAACCCCCCCAAACCCAATTTGACCAAAAAAGTTAAAAACCTGAACCTGAAATGGCCCAAGCCTAAAATGACTCGAACTCGAAAAAACTCAATTCCAAAAAAACTCAAACCTACAAATACTCGAACTCGAGATCGACTCGATCATAAACCTGAATTTAATACTAAAAAAATGGTCGAATTGTAATTAAATAATTTTTTATAATACAAAATTTTAATTATCAATTTTATTCTAATCTCTTTTTTATCGATTTATTCAAAAATTAAAAATTCAAATATATATTAAAAAAAATAATTTTTTCAAAATATTGTATTTTTTACTTATAACTTTAACCTCTCATGTCTTGGTGAATCCATCATCTAAACGAATATGTCTATTGTCTAATTGTCAATAATTAATTTAAAAATTAAACCCTCCTTAAGATAATAATAGAAGAAAAATTAATTTATATGTAGATAATTGAGTTGTGAATACAAGATAAATGTTTTTATTTTTTGAATTGTAAAAAATAAAATGATGATTATTTTTGAAAAAAAAATCATCTAAAAGAGATTTTTTAAGGATAAAGTTGAAAGTATCTAAAATGGTTATTATTTTTATATATTTTATTGTTCTTAAATTTGAATATAATGTTTTATTTATTTATTTTCTCCGACATATTTGCATATGTGATATGTCTAAAAGTTGTTTAAAATAATATATTACAAGTTATACTATTAACTAATGAGTTACAAGCCTACAAACAATCATACTAATAATCATATATAAGATGATGAAATAAATAAAAAATTAAAAAATCAAAAACTCAATTACTATGAGATCCAAAACATGATACTTATATAGTTATATTACTAATTATTTTCTTTTCTTTCATGCCTAAACTTAATTAGTTTATTCATACTCCTTATTCTTTTAGAATTCACAAATTTCTTTTTTAAGTAATTTTTTTTAATCACAACCTAATTAATTACTAAGATCGTGATATTATCTTATATATTCAGTGTCATTCACGTGTCATATAAACGTATCATGTCTAAAATTATCATGTCTACAAATCATTATATCATCTCATCTTCATTAGTCATTACTATTTAATATTTATTATTCAAATGGTAAATGTAGACACCTAATTTTGTCCAGACCTCTAAACAAGGTACATTTTCCTTCAAACCCGAGTTTCTAAATTTGTTCCAATTTCATGGTTTAGTGGCTTGACATTTGGTCTTGGCAAGGTGGGCATTTAAAAAAAAATCCGATTTTGATATTATCTTGTCAAAGTTGACCAAAGCCAAAGTCAAGGTCAAAGTCAACATTGGAAATATCAAGATTAAAAAAGAAATTGGATGTTAAACAGTTAATCTTGATAATTAAAAATTCAACTTTGAATAATGGATGAATAAATTAAGTGGAATAAAGTTGGATCGAAATAGTGGAAATGCTTGGTTGAAAAATTCAAGACAATTTTGGGAACCCAACTTAAAAATCCAAGTGGTAGAAATTATTGAAAATTTTTAGAAACCTAACTTGGAATTTTAGTAGAGGCTTGGTGTAAGATGAAAACTCATTTTTTAAGATTCAAGTGATATGGAAATTTGGTGGAAATTGGAAACCCATTTTTTATATCCAAGTGATAAAAAAATTGGTGGAAGATGGAAGCCCTATTTCTAAAGAAGAGAATTATGGGAATTTTTGGTGGAAGTTGGAAGCCCATTTTTTATTTAAGTAATAGAAAATTTGGTGAAAGATGGAAGCCCACATTTTTATCCAAGTAGTTGGAATTGGATATGAAGATAGAGAGCCAAACTTTGTAAAAAATATGGAAGGCCCAACCTTAAAGGTCCAAGAAAAGAAGAAAAGGTGGAAGGCCCAAAGTTAAAGTCCATGTAAGAACATGGATGGGAGAAAGAGGGGTGAGATTAGAAACAACAAAAAAGTTGTAGGAAAATTGTAGAAATAAATGCAAGGTAAATTTGTAATAAAAAGGAAGAATGGAGGATGCTCTTGGAAGACCAAATGACAACCTAGTACATAAGTGAATAAGTCATTAGGAGAAGGACATGACTCATCCATGTAGTACATGAGTCATCTATTAAAACTTAAAGACCATTGGTGGGTTAATATGAAGGTGACAAGTGGCTAAATAATAGAATAACCTAGAAGGAAAAAAGAAATAGATTAAGGGGGAAGATATACGCAGCTGGAATTTTCTGCCAAGGCTTGAGGAGCTGGAATTTTTGGGACAATAGGCAGCGACCTAAACAGCAAGGCAGGAGAAAAAAAAAGAAAAGAAAAGAAAAGAGAGATGTTTTTGGTGTTGGAAAACTAGGTTAAGGTAGTCTTCTATCTTGCTTCTTACTGGTTTTCTGTTCAAGTTTTTCATCCTCCATTTTTTGTTTTCCATCTCTTTTCTTTAAGTTTTGAAGTCTTAAAAATGGGTTTTTGTAAAAGCTTCTTTTCTTTTCTCTTCTCTTTTCTAACAAAAAAAAAAACATGAAATTTGTAAAAATGTTTTTATTTCTCCATGAGAGTGGCGCAACTTGATATTGTTTGTACTATATATATTATGTTTATCTTGTTTGCATGCTTTGGCTATGGTTTATTGTGGTGCATGCTTGATGTTTGATGAATTTCTTCTCTTTTAAAAAGTGAGTTATGAGCTTGTAATCTTGGAGCATTTTTGCTCTAAGTGATAGTTGTGCCGGATTAACCATCCATGAGGCCAACTTTGAGCCAACCACTTTGCTTGCTCAAAATTTGTTTTCTGAATGATTCCCAATGGATTTTGGTTCGGATTAATCAATAGTCCATGACCAAAGTTTATTTTTCACCATGCTTGGGAAAATTAATGTTTTAAAGGTTGGATATGGAGATTATGGGCTATATGAGTCTATGAATTTTTTGTAAATAAAAAACTATTTTTATGCTTTCAAAACCACCCTTGTTCGAATCTATAGGAGAGTTTTCAAAATGTTGCATCGAGGCCATTTTTAGATGTGTTCAGATGTCTAGGCAATAGCATTCGGATGCCTCTCATTTTAAAGTTAATTGGTCTAAACTTGCCTCGGGGCATTCAAATATCTTTCCCATAGTATTCGGCCATCCCTTAGGCAAAAACTTTCGTGCCCAAAATCCATCATTTGCTAAGTCCAATCTAAGTTTCTTCTAAGGTATTCGGATGCCCTCTCCTCAAGGGAGAAAAACATTTCCCTATAACGGTCTGTTTTTAATGCCTTTCATGTTTTCTAAAAAAGTTCTAAAATCTTTCATAAAAACGTGCTTTCTCGATTACATAAACACTTGGCGAGGATGATTTTTTAGTCTTTGTCGGGTTTGCCAAGGAGGTTAGGAAATTCTACAACGCACGTGTTTATGAAATCATAAAGTATGGTTTTTATTTTATTCAGAAATATGCAAGTGTTAGGTGAAAGAATTATTTTCCAAAGTTTTGCCGGGTTTGCCGGCGAGTGTGATAACTCGTATAATTATATAGTTTTTAGTTATGTTTTATTATTGGTTTGCGTCAAATACGAGTTATTATTGCTTAGTCTAATTGTGTTTATGATCTTTTATATTTTTATGTAATTTGGTGTTTTTTCACGAGTTTCTTTGAGTGATTTCAGATTACTAGGTTAAATCAACAATTAAGGGCAAATCCAGTTCAGTTCCAGTTCTGACACCTTTTTCCATATCAGCTATATCTGGAGTTTCACTGAAGCAATAAGGCTGAAATTTTAACCGTGCAAAGTTAAGAGGCATATCTATCTTTTTCATGTTTTACACTTCTTGAAACGGAGTCGTTTTCCCTAGCGAAATCGACCATCAAGTTGGCTGATGTGCAATGACGTCTGTGCTGACCAGTTTTGGTATTTTGACCATATCTTCTGATCCACATCAGCAAATGAGCTGATTCCAACGGATATGGATCACTAACTGATAGGGGAACATTTTTCTAGAAGACCATGTGATCAGATCAAGCCTCCAATATTGACAAAATTGACCATCAAGTTGGCTGATCAAAATTGTCATACAATATGACGAAAATTGTTAGAAAAATGCACCCACCTATTATACCTACCTTTGAAATTTGTAAAGCTTGTCTCTTGTCATTTAGCCCTCCAAAATGTGTATAAATAGAGGGCCTTGGATGATTGTATCATAAGGTAGATTGGTAGGATATTAGCCATTACCTTTGAAATTTGTAAAGCTTGTCTCTTGTCATTTAGCCCTCCAAAATGTGTATAAATAGAGGGCCTTGGATGATTGTATCATAAGGTAGATTGGTAGGATATTAGCCATTATAATAAAATTCTCTAAGTTTTCTTCTTCTTTCTTTTCTCTAGTTTTCTTTCTCTTTAGAGAGAGCAAGAGGCTGGATAATTAATATCCTTCTTCTTCTTCTTTCTTTCTTTTATTTTCTTCTTAGATTCTATTTAATTTTATGTTTATAATGCCTATGCTAGGTTAAACTTCTATTTGGTTAAGGGTGATTTCAAAGCCCTAGACATGTTTTGTGATTGATTTTCAGATTCTATCTATCATTAATTTTCTATCAAAGTTGCTTATGTTCTTCTACAAGAATTGTTCATGATGTTGTCTTGATTTGTTTAGGTGTACAACTAGATAGATCTTGATAATTATCTATTGCTAGTTTAGGAATCTTGATCCGTGTAATTGTCTTGATTTCCTATTCATAAGTGGCAATTTGTGATTAATGATTATGGTCAAGTTTTCAATAATTGCAAAGTGGAACATAACCTAAGTTGAACAATCCGAGCTTATATGTTTGTTGCTTAGATCAACCTATCTTTCTCATCATAAAGCTGCCATTAAATTGAATTTAGAGAGCTTATTCTAGGTTGTTTAATGGTTAGAGATTAAATAGAGAGCTTGTTCTATTTAACGACAAACTAAGGAAAGATTGGGATAACAGAGCTTGTTGTTATCTACGGTTGTTAACTTTGATAGTTGGTTGATATTGATAGATCTGAAATTGATTCTTAATGATGTCTAGTGGTGGAGAATGAAACCTTAACCATATTTTTCATATTTGATTCTTCTTACTTACTTGTTTTCTTATTTTTCTAGTTTGCTTATTTTTAAAAGTATATTTATTTTTATTGGCTGGTTATATCGCCTAATTTGTATATTAACTTTGTTTTATTTTTATTGGCTGGTTATACCGCCTAATTTAGTATATATATTTTTATTGGCTGGTTATACCGCCTTGCATCTTATTCTTAATATTCACTTTAGTTTAAATCTGGCTTCAAAAACCCCTTTTCTTTTATTGTTTTCTTTGAACGTAAGTTATAAACTAATAACTCATAGATTAAAACCCAATCCCTGAGGACTCGACCCTTGCTAATCATTATACTTACAATTGATCTTTTTAGTGCAAGGTTAAATAAGATACACTCTTTTGGGTGCATCAAATTTTTGGCGCCGTTGCCGGGGATTGCTTTATTTAGTTTATTAGTTTATTGGTTTATTCTTATTTTCAGTTGTAATTAATTTTATTTTTCTTGTACATACAAGTTTTTCTTATCAAATTTAAAAAAAAAAAAAACGATTGAATTGAGCAATCTAACACTTGAAGAGTTGGTGGCATACATGAACATGGAGAATCAACAAGCCAATCTCACCTCCCCAGTTCAACAATTGGCCATGGGAGGATGTCTAGGCCATCAAGTGTTCCAAGACCAACAGTATGATCATTACTCAAACACTTACCATGAGAGATGGTGGGATCATACTAATTATGGCAACTCGAAAAATTACCAAGAAGTAGATCCTTATGCCAATTACACTCATCCATCTAGCTTCAATCAATCATGGTCTCAAGAACCAGATCTTCTTCAACCACCACATATGACTCAAAACTCAGGTACTTCTTTAGAAGATCTTGTCTATTCTCTTGTTACTGATACTTTGCAATTTCAACAGGAAACAAGGGCAAGCATCCAGAGTTTGGAAAAGCAAATGAGCCAATTGGCTAGTAGTATGGTGGGATGGGTAGCACAAAGATCTGAAGAACTCCCAACCCAAACGATGGTTAACCCAAAGGAGAATGCTACTATTGTGACCTTGAAGAATGAGGAACAAGATGAGGATGAAACAAAATCAGAGATGGATTCTATTCTTGAGGATAATGAAGCCAAAGATCCAAATAAGAGTATTTCGGAACTTGAGGTAATGTTTAAGATTCCAATTTTTACTAATGTTTCTTCTCCACCTTTTCCTAGCAGATTTGCAAAGTCCAAAAAGGAGGAACATGAACAACAATTTTTGGAAACCTTAAACAGCTTGCTTGTGGATGCCATTAGACAAGTACCAAGATATGCACAATTCCTCAAAGAGCTATACCCCACCAAGAATGATGAAATAATACGTGTGGGGGAGAAGGCATTGGCTGTTTTGCAAAGAAAACTTCCTCCAAAACGCAAAAATCCGAGAAGTTTCATGTCTAAGCCAAAAGATCCTAAAAAGCCAAGAAGGGGAATTGGCTAGGCTGAAAACAATCAATCAAGTGCTAATTGGGGGAGGCAGCCTAATTAGTGAAAGCATTGCCAAACTGCCATCCTCAGATTTGCTCTCTTTTTCTTTACCTTTTTCTTATGTTTCTTTGCTAATTGTGTTTAGTGTTTCTAAGTTCATTTAGGCTGCATAAGTTTATTTTGTTTATTAGTTCTTTTCACTTACACATGATTCTTTCATTTGGGATTAATAGCATTACATTAATGACAATGTAAGAATTAAGTGTGGGAGGAAGAATTTAGGATTTTATTTAGAGTGTTTTGTTTTTGAGTCTTTTTATGTTGTTTTTCTTTCTGATCCTTGTTTTGAAAATAACTAGATGTAAATATAATTTTTATTTCTTTTTAACCCCGGTTAAATGGCGGATAACGGTACTCCGTGATTATTTAAATCGGTTCAATCAGCTACCCACAAAACTGATATTGTATATAAATTTCTCTTCCAATTTCTCTTTCAATTTTTTTCATTTTTTTTTTCAGGATGGATGATATTCTCACAAGATTGCAGAAACGATTTCCTCCTTTTCCTCGAAATATTTTACTGAAGCTTTACCAAGTTCGATTTGAAAGATTAAGAATGCTTATGCACAAAGGGATTCCTGAAGACATACGTTGGATAATTGAAGCCAAGGTACGTGAAGATGAATATCTTCCTATTTTGCATTTACCAGGTACAGGTAGAAGCACTTTTGCAAAGAAGCGACGAGCAAAGCGCATGAGTTCAAATTGCCACAAATGTGCACGATGGACGTGTAACGGTAAATGTCGTTCTATTGGGATTCCGTCCTCTAATCGAGATGATAAAATTGAATTCATTAAGGATGGACTGAGTAAGGAGAATTTGGGTAATATCCAACTTTCTCTTGAGACGCATCCTAGTGGAGACGTACAAAGAGAAATTCTTGATTTATGGCCGCAATTCCAAAGGGAATGGCAACATCTTGGGAATCTGATGTTAAAAGACCCTGTTTGCCAGCTTGTAAGAAAACTGGATGGGAAGCATATCCTCGACTCATAGAAGGCGTTTAAGCCGTTTCTGGACGTAAAACCAGAGGAAGATGTGAGCCACAATCACAACTACAATAAATGACTTCTCAGCTTTTGGTTTGATTTACAATAACTTTATTTTGGTTTAATTTACGTGTTGTTCGATTTGTGTAATTATTCTCGTTTTTTTTATTTGTCTTTTACTGTTGATTTTTTCTTCTCTTTTTGATTTTCTTCCTGAAATCACGCAAAAATCTTTTGTTAGGTTAACATTTTCTTCTGACAGGTCAGATACACTTTCGACGACATTATTACTCTTGTCTGATTCACTACTCAGTCCTCTATATATTACACCATGTACTCATTCTCTTTCAGGCACTCGAAAAAGAAAAAAAAATGAAAAGTACTTCGTCCCAGCGCATTAAAAAAATTTGTGTCTTTGGAGGTGCTTATCCAGGGAAAAATAACATATTCGCTGATGAAGCCATAAGAGTTGGAGTAATACTTGCCCAACAAAAGATCCAGTTGATTTATGGAGGCGGTAGTACGGGTTTAATGGGAGCAGTCGCTACAGCAGCACACGCCGGAGGAAGTCCAGTTCTAGGAGTCGTGCCAAAACTATTCACAGATTTTTGTGGACCTACCTTGGATAAGGAAATACAAGTATGGAGTATCCCTGAACGGATGACAATCATGTACCATTCTGCCGATGCATTCATTGCTCTACCAGGAGGTCTGGGTACATTGGAAGAAATAGCTTGCGTGGCTTCTTGGTCATCTTTGGTCACAAATAAGAAACCCATTGGTTTGCTTAATATTAATGGTTATTTTAGTAATTTGCTTTCATATTTAGATAATGCTGTGGATAATGGATTCATATTTTCAGAGGCAAGGAGAACCATAATTTCTGCTACAACCATTGAAGATTTACTCAAAAAGCTCCAAGCTTATGAGTATTTACCTGCTACGGTTGTTTCGCAAACGCTCGGCAAAAGAAAAAGAGATATGGACGAGCAAGGAGTGGATTGCACTTTGTCTTTGTGACATTATCTAACATTTTGTTTGTTGTGTCTCAGTTATAATAAGTGATTAGCAACCTCTGCAGGTAATATCTCCTAAATTCTACCTTTAAAATTTGACATTGGGGACAATGCCATATTTTAGAAGGGGGTAAGGGACATATTTTGCTAATTTAAAAAAAAAAATTTTGTTGTGTTTTAAGCCATTTAGAAGTATTCATTCTGAACAAGGTCTGAGTAAGGGAGACTTGAGACATACCTTGTCAGTTTGATTTCTTCTTTTCAAAAAAAAAAATTATGTTTTAAGCCATTTAAAAGTATTCATTCTGAACAAGGTCTGAGTAAGGGAGACTTGAGACATACCTTGTCAGTTTGATTTTAATCTTTTTATGTTTACTTGTTAATTTTTGTTTAGTATTTTAGGATTATTTAGGTTGCATGAGTTTGTTTTGTTTTGAGTCTTAGTTGTTCCTATTCTTATGTTATTAGTTCTTTTCTCTCACACATGATTCTTTCATTTGGGTTAATAGACTTACATTGAGGACAATGTAAGAATTAAGTGTGGGGGGAATGATTTAGGATTTCTTTTATTTTTGTCTACTATTTTTTTTTATGAGTCTTTATTATTATTTTTAATGTGTTTTAGTTCCTTTTCAATACTATGATGAGATATGAATTGCATAAGTCTAAAACAGATTTATTAGTGAGGAGATTTTCATGAGAATTGAACTTGATATCAATCTTTTTATGAGCCAATGTTAATATGATATGTTGATTGAGAAAGAAGCATGTTTAGACTTAATCTGACTTGTATAATCATCCTTGTGAGTTTTTGAGCCTATAATGATTGACGCATTATACAAATCAATCTAATTTCTTTCTTGAGTGCTCTTATGATTACATGATTCTCTAGAACTTGCTTTAGACCTTGTTGAGAATATATTGATGCATGTGACGGCATGAATATGATAGAGGCATTAGGATTTTTAGCCAGGGCAAAACAGCCATCCCTTATTGATGTTCCAAAAGAACACACCCCTAGTGAGCCAATTTGAGCCTACATTGAATAAGATGTTTTATTGGTAACCACAACTTACACCTAGCCTAAATATAACCCTTGTTCTAAAGATGGATTATATATTTTGAGACATATTGCAAAAAAAAAAAACAAGGGATACTTTTAGTTAAAAATTTGGGTTGGAAACAAAAGATAAGTGTGGGGGAAGAAAAGAAAAAAAAAAGTCAAGAGAAAAAGAAAGGGATCATTGTTAAATACATTCCCATATAAAAAAAAAAAAAAAAACTTCTCTTGAACTTCTAGTTAAAGTAAAGAAAAAGATGTTACAAAGTTGGTTAGAATGATGCAAAGGCTCAACATGAATATTTAGCCTATGTTATTATGTGCTTTATAAGAGTTTTGAGAAGTTTTATTTGTATGATCTTATTATGTCTCTAAACTCTATGAACTCTTTGGAACCTTTGTGATATCTTTATCCTTTTGTTCTTTAACCACATTATAACCCTTTGGCCCCATTACAACCTTGAATAAAGACCTCTTGATTTATGAAGTTGTATGATCTAAATAGTGGAGAATAGGTGGACAAGCAAGCATATGGTTGAAGTGTTTTCATGAGATTGATTGAGTGTAAACACTTTACCACTACTTTAAAGAGTGAAAATCAAGAGAGTATCCCATGTGAGAAGTTGAGATTAAGTTTGAATATGCACTATTTTGATTGAAATATGTTATGTTAATATTGGCTTAACTCAAACTATTTACATTCAAGCAAGATTTTTTGTGAATTTCTTTAAGCTATTGATTACTTTTTAAGACTTGTCCAATGATTATCTCTAATTTATATTGGAAGGATTAGTTATAATTATTATTTTTAGTTTTTCTTATGTCTTCAATGTTTGTGGGTATCGTCCTAGTAAACCCTCACGAGACTAAACTCGTCCACTAGGGACACCTAGGGGTTTAAAGGCTTGTGTCACATGCTAAGTGCCACCGTGATTTCCTACGAAAATGGATTAGATTAGATTTTCTTATTTTATTTTTATTGAGTCGTTGCTAGGGACTAGCAACAATCTAAGTGTGGGGGTGTGATAACTCGTATAATTATATAGTTTTTAGTTATGTTTTATTATTGGTTTGCGTCAAATACGAGTTATTATTGCTTAGTCTAATTGTGTTTATGATCTTTTATATTTTTATGTAATTTGGTGTTTTTTCACGAGTTTCTTTGAGTGATTTCAGATTACTAGGTTAAATCAACAATTAAGGGCAAATCCAGTTCAGTTCCAGTTCCGACACCTTTTGCCATATCAGCTATATCTGGAGTTTCACTGAAGCAATAAGGCTGAAATTTTAACCGTGCAAAGTTAAGAGGCATATCTATCTTTTTCATGTTTTACACTTCTTGAAACGGAGTCGTTTTCCCTAGCGAAATCGACCATCAAGTTGGCTGATGTGCAATGACGTTTGTGCTGACCAGTTTTGGTATTTTGACCATATCTTCTGATCCACATCAGCAAATGAGCTGATTCTAATGGCTATGGATCACTAACTGATAGGGGAACATTTTTCTAGAAGACCATGTGATCAGATCAAGCCTCCAATATTGACAAAATTGACCATCAAGTTGGCTGATCAAAATTGTCATACAATATGACGAAAATTGTTAGAAAAATGCACCCACCTATTATACCTACCTTTGAAATTTGTAAAGCTTGTCTCTTGTCATTTAGCCCTCCAAAATGTGTATAAATAGAGGGCCTTGGATGATTGTATCATAAGGTAGATTGGTAGGATATTAGCCATTATAATAAAATTCTCTAAGTTTTCTTCTTCTTTCTTTTCTCTAGTTTTCTTTCTCTTTAGAGAGAGCAAGAGGCTGGATAATTAATATCCTTCTTCTTCTTCTTTCTTTCTTTTATTTTCTTCTTAGATTCTATTTAATTTTATGTTTATAATGCCTATGCTAGGTTAAACTTCTATTTGGTTAAGGGTGATTTCAAAGCCCTAGACATGTTTAGTGATTGATTTTCAGATTCTATCTATCATTAATTTTCTATCAAAGTTGCTTATGTTCTTCTACAAGAATTGTTCATGATGTTGTCTTGATTTGTTTAGGTGTACAACTAGATAGATCTTGATAATTATCTATTGCTAGTTTAGGAATCTTGATCCGTGTAATTGTCTTGATTTCCTATTCATAAGTGGCAATTTGTGATTAATGATTATGGTCAAGTTTTCAATAATTGCAAAGTGGAACATAACCTAAGTTGAACAATCCGAGCTTATATGTTTGTTGCTTAGATCAACCTATCTTTCTCATCATAAAACTGCCATTAAATTGAATTTAGAGAGCTTATTCTAGGTTGTTTAATGGTTAGAGATTAAATAGAGAGCTTGTTCTATTTAACGACAAACTAAGGAAAGATTGGGATAACAGAGCTTGTTGTTATCTACGGTTGTTAACTTTGATAGTTGGTTGATATTGATAGATCTGAAATTGATTCTTAATGATGTCTAGTGGTGGAGAATGAAACCTTAACCATATTTTTCATATTTGATTCTTCTTACTTACTTGTTTTCTTATTTTTCTAGTTTGCTTATTTTTAAAAGTATATTTATTTTTATTGGCTGGTTATATCGCCTAATTTGTATATTAACTTTGTTTTATTTTTATTGGCTGGTTATACCGCCTAATTTAGTATATATATTTTTATTGGCTGGTTATACCGCCTTGCATCTTATTCTTAATATTCACTTTAGTTTAAATCTGGCTTCAAAAACCCCTTTTCTTTTATTGTTTTCTTTGAACGTAAGTTATAAACTAATAACTCATAGATTAAAACCCAATCCCTGAGGACTCGACCCTTGCTAATCATTATACTTACAATTGATCTTTTTAGTGCAAGGTTAAATAAGATACACTCTTTTGGGTGCATCAGAGTGCAACAATATTTTCCGACGCATGCCAATTATGTCATTTCACATAAAAATTCATGAACAAAGGATTTTCAAATAAAGATTGTATGCATTTTTTGTTTATGTTATTTAATAATTATTATTTATGGTATGTTCTTAATTATGTCATTTAATGATTTTTATTCATGTTATAATCTTGATTATGTTATTTAATAATTGTTGATAGTAATTTTAGTTTCTTGTTTTTGCTATGAGATAATTAGTGTTCACATTATTCCTCTTATGTTGTATATTAATAATGCTTTGGATATTCATGTTTATTTAAATGAGCTTTAATGCATATGAAAACTAACGTTTTTAATAAAAAGAAGCAATATTTTCGAGTTAAAATATTTAATGAATTCTCTGCTGGATTTGTCGGGGAGGATTTAATCAATTATAATTAACCACGAAATATCCTTTATTTTAATGGGGAGAATGGCATAAGATTTCAAAACGAGAAAAAATTATATGTTTTGCCGGGTTTGCCGAAAAATATAAAAACATTTATGGTAATTAATTTTGAATCATTCTCAAATAATATGATTGTTTTCAAAAGGGAATTATCTTTAATACCAAATACGAAACCAACTTTCACCGAGACTTAAGATGACACATGATTAATAAGGTACTGTTTTATACGGGCGTTGTAAGGGTGCTAATACCTTCCTCGCACGTAACCGACTCCCGAACCCATCATTATCTTTCTCTGGTTTAAAGCGCAGACTTCAAAATTAGTTTTTTTTTTAATTATTTAATTTTAACTTTTTTTACAAAAATCGATTTTAATAGGTGACCGATCACACCTAGCCAAAAAAAAAACCGGTGGCGACTCCTTTTTTTGAGATTTTTCAAAACCCATATTATTTATGAGGAGCCATTATCATTTTCACCCACTTAACGTAATTTTGCAGTCGCGAAATCATTATGACAGTAAATTATTAAAATATTAAATATATACTACATATACCAAGTAAATTTTAATTATGATTTCTTAAAAAATTAGTTTTAAGTTAATATTAGATCATGAAGACAAATAATTGAGTAATAACTAATAATAATATATTTTTTGCATGAACGTACCTTCGCTCTTAAACCTTAATCTTACTTCTTCTTCAAATATAGTCATGTTTCTATTTTGATTTAATTATTAGTGGGTACAATTATGTTTATATGTATGCATGGTATAAATCATAATGTATGTTGAATATTTGAGTTCATCGAATCAATTGTTTTAAATATCAATTGATAACATAATTTTTATAATCAATTATGTAACAAATTGATTTTATAAAACAAATTAATTTTATATCTTTTTGGTGTTAACAAATATTGATATTAATATATAAATATAATTAAAAAAGATCATATTATACAAAAGCTTACTTAAAAAATAATAATTTATTTTTGGATTCAAACATTTAAATCATGTAATAATGATTACATCTAACATAAAATAAAAAATGAGGCAAAACCTGAAATTGAACCTGAGCCTTAGTCTGAACCCGAAAAAACCAGAACCCGAAGAGGCCCGAACCCAAAAAATGTACAGTTAATAATGCAAACCCTGTCACTATACATTAGTGACACAAGGTCTTCCTTCATGTTAGTACGATGATAAAGAGTTATTAAATACTAATCAGATGAAGCCCATAGAACACAACGGCCTTACAAAGGAATTATTTATAATAGCGAGATCCTTATGCATTAAAGTCGTGTTCCTAAACTGTTCCTTGTCATCTTATTGCCAAGACGGGGCATTGACAATGCTCAAAGACTAGTACATGTTAAGCCTATTTACTTGTGAAGTAAGACAACTGATCTTACGTCTTGTAGTATGAGGGATACTTGAGATAACATGTAGGTGCTTGTCTGTTGAACAAGTTCACTGAACATGGCCCGCTGCGAAAACTCCATTTGGTACGGTCACTCAAGTGTCTATGAAAATGTTCTCGCGTGCCAGTCGTGTAAATTAGTCCTCGGACTTGTGATACCAGGTCATCTTTTATAGATAGTGTCATACTTTGATTCCATCACGAATGGGTCCCAGAAAGGGATGCTTATGGTAGGGTGGTTTTGGGTATGACATGAACCATACGAAGATGGATGAGTGATCCAGAGAGGATTCAGCACTCCAAGTGACATCGGAGACATATCTCATCTGTTCTTGGCTTAGGTTAACTTGATAAAGTCTTTGACTTAAGCATGATCGATTTGGGAGAAATCGTTTCTCCAAATTCATATAGGTAACCATAACCTGCAAGAACTAATATGAATTGAAAATGAGTAGACACTGCACCATGTTCACGGGCTTTTCGGGATATCTGGTGAAAGGACCGAATTACACTGATAGGCTGGTTGTTGAAAGGTTTCAATGAGGTCACATTGACTTCTCAACATTTGGGTGTTCATGATGGGTTGCTAGATCCCGCTCTTGATCTACGTGTATAAATTAATTGGATTAACTTATACGCATTGCCAACATGTTGGGAACCTAATGGGTCACACACAAAGACAGAATTGTTGGCTAAATCTTGGGATTTAATTAAGTAATGACTTAATTGCATAAAAGGTTAATATGGAGGACCTAATTGAATAAGATTCAAATTAGTTAAGACATAAATTTGGATTTGAGACATCCAAATAAAGATGTCTTAATAAAACAATATGGATAAGGTTGTTTTAACAAGACAATATGGATAAACTTGTCTTAAGCAGACCATGTCTCAATTTAGACATGTCTTAAGACAAAGTTGTCTTGTTTGGACAATATGGATGAGGTTTGTCTTAAGCATACCATGTCTTAATTTGGACATGTCTTAATACAAAGTTATCTTGTTTGGACCATATGGAAAGGTTTGTCTTAAGTGGATCATTTCTTAATTTAGACATGTCTTAAGACAAGGTTGTCTTGATAAGACAATATGGATAAGCTTGTCTTAAGCAAACCATGTCTTAATTCAAACATGTCTTAAGATAAGGTTGTCCTGGCCAAAAATAAGAAGTTGTCCGAAATGAGAAAAAGTTTCTCGTTTTAGAGGAATTTGATTACGAATCAAATTCCGACTTCTCGTATTTCACTAAACCGAACATTGCTTCGATTATGTGAAGTCCGAGTCAGGCACTAAGAGTTAGTGTTTGACTAGGACTCTGTCACTTGTTAAATGAAAGAGTTTCACTTGAACAAGGACTCTATTAATCCGAGCTGGTTGAGTTCGATTAGGACTCTAAGTGTTTGATTTTAAATCAAACTCTTATCCCTCTGAAATCGAGCTATTAATGGAAGACATAATCAGGGATAGGTCCGATCTTGGACTTTAGAGTTACAGTCCCAGTCGAACACAGATGCTTGAAGTGAAAGAGTTTCACTTCAACTAGGTTGTTTGGTTCAATCCAAACACCTATCCTAACCTATCTTGAAGCAAATGAACCTAGACATTATTAGGGGAAGGATTCGGCCAGCCTTATGAAGGAAGAGTTTGTGTGAAGTTTAAACACTTGTACTTATCTATCTAAGTGTTTAAAATAAAACAAAACTCAATCCTATCATTAAGGGTACTAGTCGGCCAAGAGTGTCTAATCTAGTGGAACTCTTTTTGTTTTTTTATGATAAAAGAAAAACTAGAGAGTGTTCCTTAGGTGGTTGATCAATTTTTGGTGAAAACGATACAAGGAAGAAATTGTTCTTCCTCCTTTTTGTGTGAGATACATTCGGCCAAGGCTTATTCTCCCATTGCCGAACCTCCTCTCCTTCATTCCTTGGTGTTCTTCTTTGGTGGCCGAATCATCCTCTGCCATTGGTGAGTCTCGGCCATTGCAAGAAATCAAGGAGATACCTTTGATTGCTGATCATTCGATCAACTTGCTAGCACAAGGGAATCCCTGAGACCTTGTGAAAGTGCCAACAGCCGTTCGTGTGGATCACTGTTGGAGGCAAGACAGTTGTGTTACTTGTGGCCTCGGAGAAACCATTCGGTGACTATCAAGTTGCTGACTTGTTTCAGGGATCGGCACACTCGGGATTACAAGTTCTCAAGTAGGTACGAATCTGATCCTAATGATTTTTAATTGTTTTAAATGCCATGTATTGCATGTAAATCATGATCCGAAATCCTGTAAACGTTCGGGTGCTTCTATGTTTTGCTTCCGCTGTTTATGTATTTAATTTTTGTTTTATGCATGAGCCCAGACGATTCCCAATAGTGGTATCAGAGCCTAGGATCCGCTAATTTCATGTGATTGTTGCATGTCAATTCTCAGTGATAAGCATGTCAGATGTTTTGTGTGTCGATTTTGCTAGTTTCGGTTCATTTGTTTTCTTGAAAATTTGTTTTTCATTAAAACTTTATATTCTGGTAAATGGCTGTTTAGTGTCTTAAATTGACTTTTAAAATGTTTAAATATTGTTTAAAAATTATTTTATGTAATCCAGGTTAAAGCCATAACATGTTTAAGTGAAACCGAGTCGTTTCGGTGTCTAGGACATTGTTTTTGGTGTCCGTTTTAGGGGCTGTTTTTGGGCTGTATATAAACGATTTTCTAAGTTGTTTAATTCTGGAAATTATGTTTATCTACTGACTTAAAAGTTCTAAAATTGATTTGGTTTAAATAGTTAAACAAAATCTTTTACGGGGCCTAAAATGATATTAGTGCAATGCTGAAATTTTTTGGGTTGTTTTGTATGTGTTCGCGTGCCTTGAAACTTCGAGCATGAGTGTGGAATTATTCCACATGCTTGATAGAATTTTAGGACAGCATACGAGGTGAATATGATTCATCTTTGATGGCTGCTCCGGGCATGGAACATGGCTGGAATGGCGGAAAACATTGATGCACTCGTTGCACCCGAAGCGCGGTTAAGCATGAGGAATTATTGTCGATTTGCTTGCTGCCATGTGGGTGCCCGCAGCCCATTTTTGGGGCATCTGGCAGCCACCAAATATGGCATACAGCGGCCTAATCACGGGCGGGTAGTGGCCATACGATGGCCAAAGAGGTTGCCTACGCCCAGGACACTAAGTGTTAGAGTCCTACTCTAAGAGGGAACTAGTTTCCTAGTGGGAGTGTGATTCCTAAAATTTAGGAGAATGAATTTTAGTATGATTAGGTAATTGTTACCTAATGAGAATGTTAATTAAAAATGTTTTAATTACCGAACTGTAATAGCTAAAATAATTTGATAAATGTATCAAGCGAGCTAGTGACATTTATGCAAATGATACACAAGATCATCGGGTGATAATGGATATGCGTTTTATATTCATGCTTGTAATATGATTCTGTATGCATGAGGATGATTATGGACTAGACCTTAGTATGTCTAGGGAATGTAAGGTTAAATTTTTCTTGTTGGTATTTTTTTATAAATAGGGTCTGCGTACCCTGCCTTCTCTTTTCAAATTCTCGGGTTGTAAATTCTCTTTTCACCTAACTCCCCTCGAATGTAACTCGAGGTTTCTTACAAAGATATGTAATTGTTATATATATGCTTTGTAGATTTAGACTTAGGTTAGATTTGAATTTATGTAAATTCCAAGAATTGTAAGGAGATCAAGGCTCCAATGAGAAATGACCAAGGAGATCACCATCGAGGCTTGAGAAGACTTTGTATGGTATCCCCTAGGAATTTGACCAACTAGTTTCCTAATGTCTCAAGGAAACTAGATTAGATTAAGTCCATAATCATCCTAGTAGAAAGCATCTGATAGATTTATTTTTGAAGTTATATATAGTTGAATAAATGTTATGCATGACAATCAATCAATCAAAGCAATGAGACCTAATAATCAATCACACGAAAATCCCTCATTAAATTATATTGAGTCCATGTTACGCATGATAAGTTGCCTTTCACCATCTTAACAAGATAACCAGAGTTCTTCTAATCGGAGGCTTAGTTGACGTGCACAAGTCCAACTTTTACACATATATGTTTGAGTTATGAAGGTGGGTCTTACTCAACTAAAAGTCATGTTGTCTGGATACGAGAAATTTGACTGCATGACATTTAGAGGCAATGGTTAGGCGAAATGCATACCATGCATTTAAGCAAAGAGTTGCCCCCTAACTGATCTAGGAGTTGCATAGAGATGCAATTGGAAGCTAAGTTACCTACTCAATTAGTTTCGTCATGATCACCGTGACGATCGGGATCATGATTGGGATGAAAGGGGTCCTAGCTCATTAAGAAGTTTAATTGTTAAATTTCTCGAAATAGTAGTTAAGGGCTATTATTTTGACAAAATAATGAGAATAATCATTAAGGTTTTAAAACCTAACATTAATTATTACTATATTGCAAATCTTTAACTATTAAAATGCATTGGTTCATATAGGATATAAACCATAGCTGGCAATCTATAGCTAAGAAGCATACTTGACACTAACAAGTTAACTGGGCCGAACTTCATAGACTGGTTCCGCAATGTCAAGATTGTCTTGACTCAGGAAAAAAAGGCTTATGTTAGCCCTTTCCATATGAGCCCGCTGCTGATGCTTCTGAGGAAGAACGAGCCGCCTATATAGTTCATAAAAATGATCTCGTACAAGCCAGATGTGTGATGTTGGCTAGCATGGCTCCCGATCTCCAGAAACAGCACGAGGCCATGAATGCTCAGGATATCGTCTTTAACCTTAGAGAACTGTTCGCTAAGGAAAACCGCACTGAGAGGTTCAATATTTCGAAGGAACTGTTCCAAACGAAAATGTCAGAAGGTAGTCCAGTGAGGCCTCATGTGCTAAAGATGATAGGGTTTATAACCCTCCTGAAGCAACTAGGATGGGTCATGGATCATGATCTGAGTATTGACCAAATACTATCTTCACTACCTAGGAGTTTCTCGCAGTTTGTGTTGAACTTCAACATGAACCATATTGAAACTACTCTTTCAGGGTTGTTGAACTTGCTCACTCAGGCTGAGCAGACCATCGTTAAGGACAAGTCATCTGTCCATTTGGTTTCCTCTTCTAAACCTAAGGGTAAGAAAAAGAGAAAGACTAGAAGGATGTACCTCCTCCTGCTTCAAACAGTTTGAAGCCTAGAGTTGGTGTAAAGATAAACAAGGGAACATGCCATCACTGCGGAAAACCAGGTCATTGGAGGCGCAACTGCAAGGAGTACCTTGAATCTGTCAAGGGAAAGAAGCTGAAAGGTGTTTCAACTTCAGGTATAACTTATGATTAATTCACTTCTCTTGGTATATGATACCTTATATTTGGTACTAAATATGTATGACATATTGTAGGGACCAAACGAAAGGAGCAGTGAAGATGGATCGTGACGATGGCAACCTTTCTTGATATTGGATCAAAGCTTGCCTTTATTTTATGTTTATTGAAACATTATGATTCATTTTATGAACATTTGATGTTTATTTGTTGGCATTTTGGGCCGACTTTGAGGATGTTTATTTTATGTTATTGAACATATTGTTTTGCTGGCATATGGATGCCATGCTTATTTAAATTCCTCTTTAAATAAATCTTTTATAGAACCGTTATATATATCATGGTCTTTCATTCTATTTTATACAACTTGCAAAATATTAGAATACTAATCAGCTTATTAATTTGGAATTCAAAATAGTTTTGAATTGATTTCCCTTAACTTCTACACATGTAGGATTTAGTGGGAGCTATTAATTATCCTTTAAATGTTAAAGATAATAATTAAACTTAGCAATTAAAATTGCCATTATGGAAAAATACAATTATTTGGAAACGTTCGAAACTAGAGAGGATTGCATGTTTATACCCTAAAGGTTATAAAACAAACCCTTTTGTTTTGGCTTGCAAAAGGAGTTAGATTTGGATCATTAGCTATAAGCTAATAAAAGATTCTAATAGTTGTTAAAGTAACAACTGAGCCATATAATTGGGATCTGGGTCTCGTTGTGATCCGAATAGTTGAATAACTTTAATAATGGGATTATCATGAATATGACCAAGCATATTCTCATGGGGCACTTAAGCAATATGATTGTCTCAAGTGTAAGTGGGAGATTGTTAATATATGCCCTAGAGCCAATCAGATTGGATAAGGGGTATACAATTAATAATGCAAAACCTATCACTATACATTAGTGAGACAAGGTTTTCCTTCATGTTAGTACGATGATAAAGAGTTATTAAGTACTAATCGGATGAAGCCCATGGAACACAATGGCCTTGCAAAGGAATTATTTATAATAGTGAGATCCTTATGCATCAAATCCGTGTTCCTAAATTGTTCCTTGTCATCGTATTGCCAAGACAGGGCATTGGCAATGCTCAAAGACTAGTAAATGTTAAGCCTACTTACTTGTGAAGTAAGACAACTGATCTCACACCTTGTAGAATGAGGGATACTTGGGATAACATGTAGGTGCTTGTCTATTGAACAAGTTCATTGAATATGGCCCGCTGCGAAAACTCCATTTGGTATGGTCACTCAAGTGTCTATGGAAATGTTCTCGCATGCCAGTCGTGTAAATTAGTCATTGGACTTGTGATACTAGGTCATCTTGTATGGAGAGTGTCATACTTTGATTCCATTACAAACGGGTCCCTAAAAGGGATACTTATGGTAGGGTGGTTTTGGGTATGACATGAACTATACGAAGATGGATGAGTGATCCATAGAGGATTCACCACTCCAAGTGACATCAAAGACATATCTCATCTGTTCTTGGCTTAGGTTAACTTGATAAAGTCTTCAACCGAAGCATGATGGATTTGGGAGAAATCGTTTCTCCAAATTCATATGGTTAACCATAAGCTGCAAGAACTAATATGGTTGAACATGAGTAGACACTACACCATGCTCATGGGCTTTTCGGGATATCTGATGAAATGACAGAATTACGCTGATAGGCTGGTTACTGAAAGGTTTCAATGAGATCACATTGACTTCTCAACATTTGGATAGTCATGATGGGTTGCTAGATCCCGCTCTTGATTATAAATTAATCGGATTAATTTATACGCATTGCCAACATGTTGGGAACCTAATGGGTCACACACAAAGATGAAATTATTGGCTAAAGCTCGGGATTTAATTAAGTAATGACTTAATTGAATAAAAGGTTAATATGGAGGACCTAATTGAATAAGATTCAAATTAGGAATGTTAAGACATAAATTTGGATTTGAGACATCTAAATAAAGATGTCTTAATAAGACAATATGGATAAGGTTGTCTTAACAAGACAATATGGATAAGCTTGTCTTAAGCAGACCATGTCTTAATTTAGACATGTCTTAAGACAAAGTTGTCTTGTTTGGATAATATCGATGAGGTTTGTCTTAAGCAGACCATGTCTTAATTTAGACATGTCTTAAGATAAAGTTGTCTTGTTTGGATAATATGGATAAGGTTTATCTTAAGTGGATCATGTCTTAATTTAGACATGTCTTAAGACAAGGTTGTCTTGATAAGACAATATGGATAAGCTTGTCTTAAGCAGACCATGTCTTAATTCAGACATGTCTTAAGATAAAGTTGTCCTGGTCGAAAATAAGTTGTCCGAAATGAGAAAAAGTTTCTCGTTTTAGAGGAGTTTGATTACGAATCAAATTTCGACTTCTCGTATTTCACTAAACCGAACATTGCTTCGATTATGTCAAGTCCGAGTCCAACACTAAGAGTTAGTGTTTGACTAGGACTCTGTTACTTGTTAAATGAAAGAGTTTCACTTGAATAAGGACTTTGTTAATCCTAGCTGGTTGAGTTCGATTAGGACTCTAAGTGTTTGATTCTGAATCAAACTCTTGTCCCTGTGAAACCGAGCTATTAATGGAAGACATAATCCGGGATAGGTTCGACCTCGAACTTAAGAGTTACAATCCTAGTCGAACATAGATGTTTGAAGTGAAAGAGTTTCACTTCAACTAGGTTGTTTGGTTCAAATTAAACACCTATCCTAACCTATCATGAAGCAAATGAACCTAGACACTATTAGGAGAAGGATTCGGCCAGCCTTATGAATGAAGAGTTTGTGTGAAGTTTAAACACTTGTAATTATCCATCAAAGTGTTTAAAATAAAATAAAACAAAACTCAATCCTATCACTAAGGGTAGTGGCCGGCCAAAAGTGTCTAACCTAGTGGAACTCTTTTTGTTCTTTTACGCTAAAAGAAAAACTAGAGAGTGTTCCTTAGGTGGCTGATCGGTTTTTGGTGAAAAAGATACAAGGAAGAAATTGTTCTTCCTCCTTTTTGTGTGAGACACATTCAGCCAAGGCTTATTCTCCCATTGCCGAACCTCCTCTCCTCCATTCCTTTGTGTTCTTCTTTGGTGGCCGAATCATCCTCTGCCATTGGTGAGTCTTGGCTATTGCAAGAAATCGAGGAGAGACCTTTGATTGCTGATCATCCGATCAACTTGCTAGCATAAGGGAATCCCCGAGACCTTGTGAAGGTGCCAACAGCCGTCCGTTTGGATCACCGTTTGAGGCAAAACACCTGTGTTGCTCGTGGCTTCGGAGAAGTCGTTCGGTGACTGTCAAGTGGCTGACTTATTGCAGGGATCGATACACTTGGGTTTACAAGTTCTCGAGTAGGTACGAATTTGATCCTAATGGTTTTTAATTGTTTTAAATGTCATGTATTGCATGTAAATCATGATCCGAGATCCTGCGGACATCCGAGTGCTTCTATGTTTTGCTTCCGCTGTTTATGTATTTAATTTTTGTTTTATGCATGAACCGAGACGATTCCCAACAAAAAAAAAAAAACCCAAACCCAAAAAGTCTTGAACCCGATATGACCCAAACCCGAAATAATCCGACCTGAACCCACCCAATTGCCACATCTATCCATGATTATGTGAAGTCATAAATGAATTTGGCCGATTCTTTGACTAAACCTTTAGGAAGAAAATTAATTTAATGATACATCAAGGCAAATGGGCTAAAACCGGTTGAGAAAAATCAGCAATGATGATAACCCAGTCCATGTGATTGGCGATCCCATGAATTAGGTTCATATGGATAATAACAAGTCATTTGTTGATTTATAGATGCACTATTAAAAAAACTATGTCCCTCTTATGGTGTGAATAGTGCAATACTACAATGAAATAGTGATTGAGCAAAGCTCTTACGGTGTGCTTGGTAGAGTGGAAAAATGGAAGGATGAAAAGAGGAGGGTGGAAAAGTGGAAAAAAATAAATTTTAGGTGTGCTTGGTAAGAAAGAAAAGTGAGAGGAAAGAAAATAAAAAAGATTATCATTTTCTACATCTATTGGAAATCACTCCAAATTGGAAAGAAAATGAGAGTGGTGTGAGTCAAGTGTGTATATTTACAAGATTATGCATCATTTTTTCATCTTTAACTTACAATGGGTATAATGGTAAAACAATATTCTTTTCATTTTTTTTCTCTCTTTTTTCAATCATACCAAGCAAATGGATGGAAAAAAAATTATTTTTTCTTTCCACTTTTCTATATTTCATACCAAGCACACTAATGAAAAGAAAAAATATGTTTTCTATCCTTCCACTTTTCTCCTCCTCCAATTTTTCATCTTTTCAATTTTCTTTCCACCCAATCAAACAAAACCTTAATGATTTCTATATCCCTTATGCACGGTATATAAAATTATAGTATACACTTGATGGAATCAACTCTTTGAGTGTGGAGAAGGGCTGCTCCTATGGGATTCATGGAAAAAATGTTAGAGCACTCGTGAATAATCAAGCATGGACATCGCCTATTAGCTTAAAACCGCGTTGAACAATAGAAATTTTGGAGGTGTATTGTGATTGGTGAAAATTATAATTTACAATGAAAATTTTTGGTTCATAGAAGTTTTATACTTCAACATTCAACAACAATTCTGTGATTTATATTTCATTTTTAGATTGATTAATAGCCAAAAATGCAATAGTTCCAATGCATTACACTCAATTATAGTTTACCCATCATTTTTTTTTTCTTTAAACCTTATGAAATATGTGAGGATTGTTGGATATTTTAATGGCTAACTTGAATTGGTTAAAGTTTGAACTGATCTTTTAATCAACAAAGTTAACAATTTTTACTGATTCTATTGAGATTTTATGACCGTTATAACAAGATATTATGACTGTTAAATCATGATTTTATGACCATTATAGTCGTTGAATATTTAATTTTACCGTTGAATATATGATTTTGTAGCCATTAAAAATCTTTTTCTTTGATTTTCTTCGATTTTTCACTTTGATATGATCTCTCACTAACCATCCACCCCTGACCTATAAATAGAGATACCTATTTCCATTCAAAATCACACCAACGCAATTCATTCTCTTTCTCTTTTTTACCTATTTTCTGTTTTTTTATTGTTGGTTTAATTATTTCTTTATTTCTGTAACTCTAAATAGTTAGTACAAACTATTAAAAAAGTCCGTTGTATCTTGGTATGTAGTCATTTAAACCTTTTGCACTAAGTTTTATACTCCAAGAGACAAAATTAAGAAAGTATTATCACATATCAGACATTTTTAATATTACCTCTCTTCCAAAATTTTCAACAAGAAATACAAGGACGTTTAGTATGACAAAAAAAATAATATTTTTTTGGAAATTTAATAGGTGGAAATTTGATTTTCATATTTGGTATGTTAAAAAATATTCACTTTTCTGAGAATGTAATTTTTTTTTTAGGAATTACTTTCCCACAAACCTTAGAATGTGATTCTCGTAAAGGAAGGTGGGAAAGTAACTTTTTCATCTAGTTGAAAAGTTAAAAAAAAATGTTAAGATAAAATTATTTTTCTTTCTATTTGGTTTAAATTTATCAATTAAAATATTATTTTTAAATATTTAGTATAAATATTTGTTAATAATAAATATCATTGAAATATTTAAATAATATTTAATTTACATTCAATCTTTTAACTTTTCAACTATATGAGAGTAATTTCGAAAATTTATTATTAACAAATATTTTTTTATCTTAAAAGCAATTCAAATTACCAATTAAAATATTATTTTTAAATATTTCGTATAAATATTTATTAATAATAAATATCATTGAAAAATATTAAAATTAATAAAATTTGAATTTTATTTGATAAAGATAATTTCAAAAATTATCATCACATTCTTAATAAAGTGTTTAATGAATCAAACATATCAATATAATATTTTTAAAATTTTAATTATCACTTTTTTTATGTATACTAAACGTTAAAATTACATTCTTAAAAATCACATTTTATTAATTTTATTAAGAACATAGCATAAAAAAAGCACTAAACATCTCTACATGTTAGAATCGTAGGTTCATAATCCCGACATTGAAATATCATGTCATGTGATAGGTTCATTAATTGTAGCTGCAAGGAGTACCAAAGTGATTATAAATTAATAATTATGTAAATAGTACATCAGTTTATTTTAGGTATATTACATGAAAAAAGCCACTTCACTTATAAATCAATTATCTGAAATTGAATTCTCATCCCAAAAGTTAAGAATACTAACGGTCAATGTGCTTAATGGCCATAGCAAAAATCAAACAAACATAGGAGAAAGAACTCTATAATATTATCATAAGCCACTTCAATTTTAGAGATTTCACATCCAAATACAAATATTGCTAATAACTTAAAGAGTTCCTGAATCAAAGTTGTTGACGTCTCGAAGGAGAGTTTGATGGTCTGAGGTACCATGAGCAAAGAAAAGGAGTCGGTGTTTGGAAAAAATGATTTAGGAGTGAGAGAATATGTAGCGAGTTTTTGAGAGAGAGTGAATACTTTAGGGCAATCTCCGAGAAGACTATTTATACCTATGTGGGAGACTTCCCGATTTCACGTGTTTGACTTCAATTGGACATTGAGAGTAAACGATCTGAGAGGTCTCGCCAAAGAAGTTGCTGCATTTAATACTCGTCAAGAAGAGATTGCGGTATTTAATGTCCTACACTTAACTAGGTGGGCATCGAAATGGCCGGTGATGTGACTATTAGGGGTGAGAGAGGCATCCACGTGTCCTAGATTTGACACTGGTGATTATTGAACTCGCCAAATTGGACCTTAATCTTGGATCGATTTGTTGGGCTCGTATGATCCCTCCTGATCTTTATGACTAAGTGACCTCACAGGTATAACAAAAGTTATATATCATGTAACTAGATGTCTGCAATTCGGTGACCATATAACAATAATGGAGGAGGAGATGCAATGGATCTTGGCACTTAAATTGAAGGCGGTTTCAGCCCATGCAACCTACCGGAAAACAACATTGGTCCTCCAGATGGACCCTCAAAAAACCAATCATTGGAAAGATGATTAGCATCGACCTTGGCCTTATAGGGTTTTGTATATATATTAGAATACTTCCCTACTTCGATTTTTTTAATATTTAAATTAAATTATATTAAATAATTATTATTTATTTAAATAATTTTTTATGTTTTAATATTTTAAGTAAATGAATTTAGAGTTAAAATAGAATCATTGTGATAAATTATACAAAATATGAAATAAATTGCGATATGATAGAACACAACATAGAAAAATAATTAAAACACGACACGACATGAAAAATAACTGAACACGACAGTATACACCAACGTATCAAATCTATATAAAAAAATTATTAACGCGTAAAAATTTATATAAGTTTATGATACTTTGAAAACTTAAAAAAATAACATGAATACGACACAAATACACAAATTTTTCTCTAAATTGAATCACTATGACAAATTATGCAAAATATATCATAAATTGAGATACAGCACGAAAACACAAATTTTTATCTAAATTGAATCATAATGACAAAATTATGCAAAATATGAAATTAATTGAAACACGACACGAACATAACATAGTAAAAATAATTAAAATACAACACAAAAAATAATATGAACACGACACTAATACATGAACGTGTCAAAATATAAATAAAACGAATTATTAACGCGTAAAAAATTATATAAATTTACAATATTTTAAACACATGAAAAAATAACAAGAACAAAATATGAGATAAATTGAGACACGACATAAACATAATACGAAAAAATAATTAAAACACGACACGTGAAATAATGTGAACACGACACAAAAACACAAACGTGTCAAAATCTATATAAAACGAATTATGAATGTGTAAAAATTTATATAAATTTATAATACTTTGAACACACAAAAAAAAAAACGAACACGTCACAAACATACAATTTTTTTTCTAAATTATATCACTATGTCAAATTATGCAAAATATAAGTCATGAATTAAGACATGGCATAAACACACAAAAAATTCTCTAAATTGAATCACAATGACAAATTATGCAATATATGAAATGAATTGAGACACGACACAAACACAGCATAGGAAAAATAATTAAAACACAACACTAAAAATAACATAAACACTATACAAATACACGAACGTGCAAAAATACACCTAAAACAAATTATTAATGCGTAAAAATTTATATAAATTTATAATATTTTAAACATACGAAAAAAAACACGAATACGAACACACACACACACAAATTTCTCTTTCTCTTTCTTTTTCCTTTTTTTTTTAACAAAAAAAAGATTACACGTGTCAACGTGTGGGAGATGTGTGTAGTCAATATTATATATAGTAGAATTAAGCTCCCACTTCGTTGTGATTTTTTTTTTTTTAAATAAAAAATATTTTTTCCTTTAAATATTTATATTTTAATAATACTAATATTAGTATAATTATATTTTAATTAATTAATAAAATTAAATTTATAATAATTATTTATTTATAAATTGCATAATACAAATACATTTTCAAGTGTTATTTATATGCATTTTTAAAAATTATTTAGATCTCATCGTATAGTGTATATTTTATTTATAGGAGGTGAAAAATAATAAATAAAAAATAACAAAATAAACTTATTATTGGTATTTTATTCTCTCGTTGAATCGACTTTTTCACATAGGTTAACAATAAATTCCTTTTTTTTTTGGTTAAATAAATGAACTACTAACTCATTTTTATATTCTATTTTACTTATTTAAATAAAAAAAATTATGATTTGTATTTAATTCTTTTGTTGGATCGGCTTTCTCACACTCATTAGCAGAAAGTTCGTATTTTTTTTATACTTTTCCTTAGCAGGTGAAGCACAAATCTCAAGTCGACCTGCGAGTCAAAGTGCGGACCTACCCCTTTAAATAAAAAAAAAATTGTGATTTGTATTTAATTCTTTTGTTGGATCGGCTTTCTCACACTCATTAGCAGAAAGTTCGTATTTTTTTTATACTTTTCCTTAGCAGGTGAAGCACAAATCTCAAGTCGACCTGCGAGTCAAAGTGCGGACCTACCCCTTTAAGATTTTATTTAAAAATAAATCAATATAAATTAAAAATTTTAAAACTTTAAAAAAAAAAAAACAAAATTAAAAAAAAAAAAAAAAAAAAAAAACCAAAGGATCTAGCTCACCACGTGTCGAGCTAAGATCCTTTGGGGATTTTTTTTATATAGGTATAGAATGTTTTACCCCTGTTCCGCCAGGGACTTGAATATTTTTTTATATAATTTTAATTTATTTAAATAATTTTAAAAATATTTATATATTAAAATAATTATATTTTTAATATAAAAATTAAATATTTCAAACTACATCTTCTTCACACAAAAAAAATATATTACTAAATCAATTTAAAATAAAAAACATAAATCTATAAAATTAAACTTTTTTTAAAATCAAATGACAAATTTATCAAAAAAATAAAATTTTAAGTCAATTTTTTTATCAATCAGATTTCACTTTCTTCAATTATAAGAGTTCAAACCGACCAATTACTCTTGCTGATATTTTTTTTCTTCTCAAAAGATAAAAAAAACTTGAATCCACATCCGATTTAAAAAGCAATATCCATCGAATTTTCGAATCCGTTAAATATTCAAATTTATTAAATCATTTTTTTAAAATATAAAAATATAAAATTAAATAAAAACTAAATATGTAAATGGATATCGAATTTGGATATCCGAATTCTTTATTCGCATAAATATAGTGGATTTGGATAATAGATTCGAATATCCGAACTATCCGAAGCAAAATCAAAGTGGATTCAAATAATAGGTATCCAAGAGTTCATATCCGAATCCTCTGCGGATAGTAAGTTCAATATCCAAACTAGTAAATTACCCGAATCTACAAATAACGGATCGAATAATATCGGATATCTAATTTTTTACTATCACTCACAATAAAAAAAAATATGTTTCTTTATTAATAATTATTTATTATAATAACTATAAATTAAAATTAGTTTTAATTTAACAACTTATTTTATAATTTTCCAAAAAAAAAAATCAAAAGCTGGGGTTGTCCCTGATACAGTATCCCATATATATATATATATATATATATATATATATATATATATATATATATATCAAACTTTTGGATCCCTTCAATTATATTTATATATGCATTTATGATCTTGTTGAACTGAAGCTTTCAATTGTCTGAAATTGAAGATAAGGTTAGAGAGACCTGCTTGATTGCCTCAAACGACATATACCCCTTAGTCCTTCACCTAATATATGATAAGCTCGAAGAATGTTGAACTCGAGCAATCAACTAGTTGTATATTTTACAAGGATCTAGCTACTTCCGAATTCTGATATTCAAGTTAATGAATGAGTAAAAAAATATTAATATCGTTATAGCAAATTAGTACTAGAGCTCTTCTTGCTCCTACTTAAAAAATCAAATCAAATCGGTGAGGTTTTTTATTTTTTATTTAACTAGTCGGTTCTATTAAAGAAATTTTATTGCTAGAAACATGATTTTGATATTAAATAAATATTAAACATAATAAATATTTAAAACAACATGCATTTGACTTAATGATTTAGGGTTAGTTTAGTATTGCTGTTGGAGTTGAAAAAAAGCTCAATTTGAAAAAAAAAATGCTTTCAAAAAATACTTTTAGAAATTGTTGTGAAAAATTATGATTTGAGATTTTTTGGTGTATGACATTGCTGCGAAAAATGTTATGAGGAGGATAAAATGTTTAAAATGACATAATGTTAAAAAGTAATGGATAAAATTTTTTTAATACTAATTAAATAAATTAATTGTATTAAGATGTATCAAAAAATAAATTTAAAAATTTTATATAAAAATATGATGTTTAAGATTTTCTTCAAAAAAAAAAAAAAGAGAAGTTATTTCATCCTTAAAATAATTATTATATTCCTTTTATAATTTCATAATTAATATGTAAATATATCATAAGCTGATAATGTTTATATTTAAAATAGAATATAGAAAAATAACAATTATATACACATTATATAAATATACAAATAAATATATAATATATGAATTATTCGATGGATATAAGGGTTATTATAATTTCGAAAGATATATTTTCAACTGTAAACACACTTTTAGAGATGTGTTTACGGTTGGTCTGACCTCTACCGCCAAATCAAGTTTTTATCTCAAAATTTGATTTGTTTGAGATACAGCCAAAAGCAGTTTTTTTGGCAATCCAGTGCAACCATAAATGAAGCCTTAATCATCATTTAATAAGGGTTCAAGAGTTCAAATCCAACCGACTTACAAAAGTTTTTTAAACTATAAAATTATAAAATAAATATTAAAAATTGTTTCAATATTGAATTGGTCCGGTCTTAGTTGATTTAAATAGGTGTTTGATCGGTTTTTATCCAATTTAATATATTTTATCAAATCAAATAAATCATCAATTTTTTCCAATTTTTTTAACAGTGCTTTCTATTTATTTGCAAGATGACTACTTTGGGCACCGCATAAAAACATATATAACTTTTTTAGCTTGAATTATTTATTTTACTCCTTCGATCTCGATTTTTTCTCAAGATATCTTTAAAATATCCTCTCTTTTCGTTTCTAAACATCATACTATTATTATTATTATTTTTTTTTATAAAGGAAGTCGCAGTTTAAAAATAAAAGAAAAGGTTACAGATGTTCGGATTTGAATCTCAAATCTGTTGGATGTCACTTTTTAAAATGACTGCATGAACCAACTGAATTAAGTTTCGGATTCAACGTCTACTACTATTTGTCTTTATTAATTTATTTATTTTTTACTATTTTGACATATATATATATATATATATTGTAAAAAGGTTTGGAAATAATTTGAATATAAAACATGTTTAAAGCAAAAACTATTAACCTCCCTAACAAATGGTCGGTCTGGATTGATCCGGTGATCCGACGTTTGACAATGTTTTTTAATTATGTAATTGATTTAAGAAAATTCGTATTCACCTCTCGGGATTATGAAAAACCAATGATTTTCGGTTTTTTGCATTTTAATTATTTATTCTTTTATCATTTTTACTATAAAAAATTATGTTCATTAAAACAGAATTATATCATAAAAATAAAAATCTTTTTAAATTTAGCTTTCTTTGTAATTTTTTGGAATAATACTGAATTTTTTAGTTCTTATATCATAAATTTCTAGTTTATATAATATTATGTAAACTATTTATAATATTTAAAAAAAAATTATTAACGCAATATTATTAATCCAAATGACTTAATAGTTGAACCATTTACACGAGACCCGAAGCCTTGAACATATCATTATCCTAATCCTAATTTTGATAATATTATGCTATAATTAAAGTAAATTCCCTAGTTAGGTGCTAGGAAATACCATGAGACTATTTTTTTTAAAAGGACATTTTCACCCAAAAAAATTTGTTTTTCATTTTCCCTCTTTTCATTTTATTTTTTAGATAACTATTTTTCATGAAAAAGGGTTAAAAAATTAATACTTATTAAGCTTCAAAGTGTGTTTAAGTTATAAATGTAAGTCCAATAAGTTGGGATAATAATATTTATAGATATATATTTGTTTTATTCAATTTCTTACGATTAAGAACAAGTATTTATTATTTTAGTTATTTTTTTTCATTTCATATTTAAAAGATTTACTTATTTTTTTATTATCTATTTTTTAATAAATTTAAGAAAAAGGTATGTTAAGGAGACAATACATTTGAGGAAGGTGGTCCTTTGAAATCAGTAAATTTTATATTTTAAAATATTTATATAATCTCAAAGGTTTAATATTGAAAGTGTGGACTTAATTACATTATTATCTTGTGTTAGAACTTATATAAGAAAGTCTCACATCGGTGGGAGCAACGAAGGAGTTCCTCCTTGAAGGCTATATAAAGAGCCTTAAGGAGAAGTATTAAAACCATCCCAAGAATTATCTCTTCCTCTCTTGTATACTTTCTTATATTCTTTGTGAGGTTGTTCTCTCCTAGTATTTAGAGAGAGGTGTTGTAATATTTTCTCATAGTGAAATTCTTCTAGTCTTGCCCCGTGGTTTTTCCCTTTATTCATTGAGGGTTTTCCACGTTAAATTTTGTGTGTTCAGTTCCTATTTTCTCATCTCTTATTTTAGTTGTGAGACACTATTCCGTCACTCTGATACCTAACATTGGTATCAGAGCCATTGGTTCGTGGTCCTTATTCCGCTGCAGTGAAAGTGTTGGTTCTTAGTATGCTCTGTGGTTGCAGTATTGTCTGATCTTCCACATCAGAAAAGAATTATTCTTGTTGCTGGAAATAAAGTGTGGTAGTGTGAAAGTGTCTAGGGAAGTTCTGGCTAGGAAAGACTTGGTATTTAAGTGTGTCTATCAGTGACCCACCTCTCTTTCCTGGGAACATACCTGGTGCACTATTCACGGGCTACGGTCACTGTTCCAGTATACGGGCTATTCAATTGTACTGTACTATTCACAGATACGGTTATTATTCATACGTGTGGTTGTATACTTTTGCAGTAATTGTTAACGTATACTGGATTTGTTCTAGTGTACGACATACGTACAATACTGTTCACGTATACGGTACTATTCACGGTGAAATAGTGTAACTCGCTTCAGTTCGTGTACAACCATGGCAGCAAAATTCGAGATAGAGAAGTTCAGTGGGAGAAATTTCTCCTTGTGGAAATTGAAGATAAGAGCAATTTTGAGGAAGGATAATTGTCTAGAAGCAATTGAAAGTAGACCCACAGAAATGACTGATGAAAAGTGGAAAGAGAAGGATGACAATGCTGTTGCCAATCTGCACCTAGCAATGGCGGATTCAGTTTTGTCAAGTGTTGCAGAGAAGAAGACTGCAAAGGAGATTTGGGATGTTCTAAACAAATTGTACGAGGTGAAGTCACTTCACACCAGAATATTCTTGAAGAGGAAACTCTACACTCTTCGAATGAGTGAATCCACGTCGGTAACGGATCACATCAACACTCTGAATACGCTATTTGCTCAACTCACAGCATCAGATTTCAAAATAGCGGAAAATGAACGTGCGAAACTTCTACTTCAGAGTTTACCAGATTCGTATGATCAACTCATCATCAACATCACAAATAACAATGTTAGTGACTCTCTTCACTTTGATGATGTTGCCGGTGCTATTCTTGAAGAAGAATCCAGGCGCAAGAATAAGGAGGAAAGGTCAGAAAATTCAAAGCAAGCAGAGGCTTTAACGGTGATAAGAGGCAGATCAACAGAACGTGGCTCCAGTGGGAGTCAGAATCATGGTAGATCAAAATCTCGAAGAAGGAAGAATCTTAAATGCTACAATTGTGGCATGAGAGGGCACTCGAAGAAGGAGTGTTGGCATAATAAGAAGGGTGGAGAAAAGAATTCTGAAACATCAACCTCCCAAGGTTGTGTTGCAAGTACCTCAGATGATGGAGAAATCTTGTATAGTGAAGCAGCGACTAGTTCTAAAGGCGGAAAGAAACTCAATGATGTCTGGATAATGGATTCAGGTGCGACATGGCACATGACTCCACACCAAGATTGGTTTTGCACTTATGAACCTATTTCGGAAGGATCTGTGTTCATGGGAAATGATCACGCCTTAGATATTGCTGGAGTCGGTACCGTCAGATTAAAAATGCATGATGGTACTGTTCGCAAAATTCAAGGGGTACGACATGTGAAGGGCTTAAAGAAGAACTTATTGTCAATTGGACAATTGGATGACCTCGGGTGCAAGATCCACACTGAATGTGGAATATTGAAAGTAGTGAAAGGAAACCTTGTGGTGATGAAAGCAGAGAAGATCACAAGCAATCTATACATGCTTTTGGGAGAGACGTTGCAAGAGGCAGATGCATCAGTTGCAGCAGCCAGCCAAGAAGAAACGACGATGATGTGGCATCGCAGATTAGGCCATATGTCAGAGCGAGGCTTGAAAGTCCTTGCAGAACGCAATCTCCTGCCCGGGCTCAAGATGGTCAATTTACCTTTCTGTGAGCACTGTGTGATAAGCAAGCAGCATAGATTGAAGTTTGCTAAAGTAACTACAAGAAGCAAACACATACTGGACTTAATCCATTCTGATGTGTGGGAGTCACCAGAAATATCCCTGGGTGGAGCAAAGTATTTTGTATCATTCATTGATGACTATTCCAGGAGATTATGGGTGTACCCAATCAAGAAGAAGTCAGATGTGTTTCCAGTATTCAAGGAGTTCAAAGCACAAGTAGAGCTTGAAACTGGGAAAAGAATCAAGTGCTTGAGGACAGACAATGGAGGAGAATATGTAGACGGTAACTTTCTAGCATTCTGTAAGAAAGAGGGTATTATGAGACAATTCACGGTTGCACATACGCCTCAACAGAATGGTGTAGCAGAGCGGATGAACAGAACTCTCCTAGATAGAACAAGAGCCATGCTGAGAACAGCGGGATTGGCCAAATCTTTCTGGGCAGAAGCAGTCAAAACCACCTGTTATGTGATAAATCGATCACCATCAACGGCGATTGGTTTGAAGACGTCTATGGAGATGTGGAAAGGAAAGCCAGCTGATTATTCTTCTCTACATGTGTTTGGATGTCCTGTGTACGTGATGTACAACTCCCAAGAAAGAACAAAGCTGGATCCAAAATCCAGAAAATGTATATTCTTGGGTTATGCTGACGGTGTTAAGGGGTATCGCCTGTGGGATCCCACTGCCTGCAAGGTTGTTGTCAGCAGAGATGTAGTTTTTGCAGAAAATGAACTGCAAAGTGAGCAAACAAATGACAACACTTCAAAAGAGACTGCTACAGTGCAGATGGATAGAAATTCTCAAGAAGATGATTCTTCTGAAGCAGAACCAGAGCATGAGGTACCAGAACCAGTTGAGTCCGAGGCTGTAGAAGTTCGACGGTCAACTCGTGAGAGAAGGCCTCCAAATTGGCACACGGAGTATGTTACGGAGAGCAATGTTGCATACTGTCTTTTAACAGAGGATGGAGAGCCATCAACTTTTCATGAAGCTACTAGTAGCCCAGATGCTTCTCTGTGGATGACAGCAATGCAGGAAGAAATTGAAGCTCTTCACAAGAACGAGACATGGGAACTGGTGGAATTACCACGTGGCAGAAAAGCCATTGGTAACAAATGGGTCTACAAGATCAAGCGGGATAGCAATGATCAAGTAGAACGATATCGTGCTAGATTGGTTGTAAAAGGATATGCTCAGAAAGAAGGTATTGACTTCAACGAGATATTTTCTCCAGTTGTCAGACTTACTACTATCAGAGTAGTGTTGGCTATGTGTGCTGCATTTGATTTACATCTTGAACAACTAGATGTAAAGACGGCTTTTCTACATGGAGAGCTTGAAGAAGAAATTTATATGCTCCAACCAGAAGGTTTTGTTGAAACAGGCAAAGAGAACTTGGTTTGCAGGTTGACCAAATCTCTGTACGGTCTAAAGCAGGCGCCCAGATGTTGGTACAAGAGATTTGATTCTTTCATAATTAGCCTTGAATACAACAGACTGAGTTCAGACCATTGTACGTACTACAAGAGGTTTGATGATAATGATTTCATTATTTTGCTGTTGTATGTGGATGACATGTTGGTGGTAGGCCCCAACAAAGATCGAATCCAAGATTTGAAGGCACAGTTGGCTAGGGAGTTCGATATGAAGGACTTGGGACCCGCAAACAAGATTTTAGGGATGCAAATTCACCGAGACAGAAAAGACAGGAAAATTTGGCTTTCTCAAAAGAATTATCTGAAGAAGGTCTTGCGACGCTTCAACATGCAAGACTGTAAGCCAATATCTACCCCACTTCCTGTCAATTGTAAATTATCCTCAGGTATGAGTCCTAGCAATGAAGCAGAGAGGATGGAAATGTCTCGAGTACCGTATGCATCAGCGGTGGGAAGCCTTATGTATGCTATGATATGTACAAGACCAGACATTGCACAAGCAGTGGGAGCGGTCAGTCGATTTATGGCAGATCCTGGTAGAGAGCATTGGAATGTTGTTAAGAGGATCCTTAGATACATTAAAGGAACCTCAGATGTTGCATTATGTTTTGGAGGATCAGAACTTGTTGTCAGGGGTTATGTTGATTCAGATTTTGCAGGTGATCTTAATAAAAGGAAATCCACTACTGGCTATGTGTTCACACTTGCAGGAGGAGCGGTAAGCTGGTTATCTAAGTTACAGACTGTTGTAGCTTTGTCTACTACAGAAGCTGAGTACATGGCAGCTACCCAAGCATGCAAGGAAGCAATATGGATACAAAGGTTAATGGAAGAACTCGGGCACAAGCAGCAGAAGATTATTGTGTATTGTGACAGTCAGAGTGCCTTGCACATTGCAAGGAATCCAGCCTTTCATTCCAGGACAAAGCATATAGGTATACAGTATCACTTTGTTCGAGAAGTAGTAGAAGAAGGAAGTGTGGATATGCAAAAGATTCACACCAAAGACAACCTAGCAGATGTTATGACAAAGCCAATCAACACTGACAAGTTTATTTGGTGTCGATCCTCCTATGGTCTATCAGAAACGTAAGCAACATGGAATGGCAAGACAGAAAGAGTGGTGTGAAGATATGATTGGTTTAATCAAATCTTCAAGTGGGAGAATTGTTAGAACTTATATAAGAAAGTCCCACATCGGTGGGAGCAACGAAGGAGTTCCTCCTTGAAGGCTATATAAAGAGCCTTAAGGAGAAGTATTAAAACCATCCCAAGAATTATCTCTTCCTCTCTTGTATACTTTCTTATATTCTTTGTGAGGTTGTTCTCTCCTAGTATTTAGAGAGAGGTGTTGTAATATTTTCTCATAGTGAAATTCTTCTAGTCTTGCCCCGTGGTTTTTCCCTTTATTCATTGAGGGTTTTCCACGTTAAATTTTGTGTGTTCAGTTCCTATTTTCTCATCTCTTATTTTAGTTGTGAGACACTATTCCGTCACTCTGATACCTAACATCTTGTACATTGACATTAGAGTTTTTTAATTTCAGAAACAGAATTAAAAAACTGTCACATGTCTCATTTATTTTTTATTTTTTTAAATATAACCTAAAAGCATGTGACTGTTTCTTAACTCCAGTGTCAGTGTATAGAATAATAATCCTATTTTATATCATAATTATTTTGCAAATAATAACAAAAATCGGGAGTTAATATATAATAATTCTAAAATGAATTCTAGAATCAAAACAATTTATCAATAAAATTACTAATTTCTTTTATGGGCCTATATATATAAATCACCATGATCTAGTTATCCCTGAATCATAACAATACATTTAATATCGTGACTTTGTTTTGTAGAAAGGATAAAAAAATAAGAATGAAAAACTTTTTAATACAATAGTTAAAATTCATAATTGCTTTTTTTTTAATTTTTGGATTAATAAGCTTTTCATCATACGAGCAAATTATTGAATTTTTTTTTATCATTATTAACCTTGTCATTGAATTATTATTTTTCACAAAATGCATTGAAATTACTTGTACCAAAACCAAGTTGTGCTCCTCACTGAAGAAAGAAACAAGTTTGTTGATCCTTTCATCTCAAAATTTTTGTTAACTAGAAAAAAAAAAACCCGTTTTATTGGGGTATTTTAATTTTTTAATTAATTAATAATAAAAAATTAAATTTAGTTTATAGTTTATTAAATAATAATTATTTATTTATAAATTATAATAATATTTTTTATTATAAAAATTAAATTTATGATTTTTTTTGTTTATAAATTATATAATACAAATGCATTTTCAAATGTTATTTATATGTATTTTTGAAAAATATTTAGATTTCATTGTACAGTGTATATTTTTATTTATAGGAGGTAAAAAATTATAAAATAAAATTGTGGTTTGTATTTTATTCTCCCATAAAATCGCTTTTCTCACATAGGTTAGCAACAAGTTTTTTTTTTTTTTTTTACTTTTTTTTCAAGCGGGTTGGATACGGATCCTAAATCGACTAGCGAGTCAACGTGCTGACCAACCCCTTTAAATACATCATTTAAAATTAAAATTAAAATAATTAATAAAATAAATTTATTTACTTTTTTCCGAGATGGTTGAGTCAAGGATCATAAATCGATCCGTGAGTCAACGTGCGGACCAACTCCTTTAAATATATCATTTAAAATTAAGAGAAAATTAATTAATAAAATTTTAATTTTTTTTTTCGAGCGGGTCAGGTACGGATCCTAAATCGACACACGAGTCAATGTGCGGACCAACCCCTTTAAATACATCAATTAAAATAATTAATAAAATAAATTTTTTTAAAATTTTTTTCCCGACATGGTTGGGTATGGATTCTAAGTTGACACACGAGTCAACGTGCAGACCAACCTCTTTAAATACATCATTAAAAAATAAAAAATAAAATAATTAATAAAATAAGTTTCTTTTTTTATTTTTTTCCCGAGCTGATAAGAACGAATCCTAAATCGATCCGCGAGTCAACGTGTAGACAATCCCTTTAAATATATCATTTAAATTTAAATTAATTAATAAAATAAGTTTTTTCTCGAGACGGTCGGGTACGAATCCTAAATCGACATGCGAGTCAACGTGTATACCAATCTCTTTATATACATCATTTAAAAATAAAAAACAAAAAGTAATTAATAAAATAATATTTTATTTTTTTCCGAGCGAGTCGGGTACGGATCCTAAATTGACCAACGAGTCAATATACAGACCAACCGCTTTAAAAATATCATTTAAAATTAAAATACTTCATAAAAGATTTTTTTTAATTTTTTTTCCAAGACGGTTAGGTACGGATTTTAAATCGACTCACGAGTCAACGTGCGAACAACCTCTTTAAATACATCATTTAAAAATAAAAATAAAATATGTATTTTTTTATTTTTTCCCGAGCGGTCGTGTATGGATCCTAAATCGACCTGCGAGTCAACATGCGGATCAACCTCTTTAAATACATGATTTAAAAAGAAAAAACTTAAAACTAAAAAAAAAAACTAAAATAATTAATAAAATAAATTTATTTTTTAATTTTTTTCTCGAACAGATTGAGTTCGAATCCTAAATCGATTCACATATCAACGTGCGGATCAACCTTTTTAGATACATCATTTAAAAATAAAAAACTAAAAAAAAAGTGAGACCCATTATTTTTTTTGTTATAAAGAGTAGTCTAATTCAAAAATACCACTTGAGTCCTTTGGACTCAAAAATAATTAATAATAGATTTTTTTTTTCGAATATCTCAAAATGGGTAATTTACATTCTGGCATTTTTTTTTATTTTATATATTTCAATTTTATTTTTTATATATTTCAAATTTATTTTTTAGATTTTTTATTGTTTGGCATTAAAAAGCATGGAATATCAATTTTATAAAAAAAATTATATTTTAATATAAAATGTTGAAATCAAAATTGTTTTTGATATTGCTGAGAACTGAAATCAAATTTATATATATATATATATATTTTTTTTTTTGAGGTGCCGGCCCAACCTGAATTGTATATATAATAATAATTTTAAAACAAGTGCTATTCAATGTTAGTTAATTTTTTTTTTGGGTAAATATTTATTTGGTCCGAATTATAATATTTTTGTTAATTTGATATTTAAACAATTCAAAAATCTAACTTTATTTTTGTTAGACAAATAGCATCATTGATTAACAATGTTAGTTAAAATGATAATATGGTAAAAATTAGTCAATAAAAATGCATCACGTGTCATGTTATTTTATAGTTTTTTAAAAAAATTAGTTTTAGAAATATAAATATAAGAATTTTATTTTATTTTATTTTTGAAAAAAATAAAATATTTTCAATAGTAACATAATTATTTAATGGTATAATAATAATTTTTAAAAGATAAATGAAAAAAAAATAAATTATTGTTAAAGAAATTGTACATTCTCCTCTTAACCTTTCTCATTTTATCTCCCCAACTTTTTTTTTTTTTTTCTTTTGTTGCAGCACCCATTTGCCGCCCCTGCAGATCCCACTTGCACCGCCCATCCACCACCTAACCCCTAACCTATGCCCTACTTGCACCCAACTCACCATAAAACCCAAGCACAAGACCCAGTTCTGGGTTCGACGCCTCAGGAGGAAAAGAACCAAACACCACCTCAACCATCATCAACAATCACCCAACTCAATTTTTTTTTTATTATAAAAGTACGAGAATGGGTGAGAATGGTGTTTGATTTTTGGTTGAGAGATAAAAAGAAGAATGTATACATGAAAAAATGGGAGGGAGGGACGAATGGAAAAAAATAAAAGATAAAATTAAGGTTATTTAGGTTTTTATTATTTTCTTCTTAATAATTTCTTAATTTTTCCTTTCTCTTTTAAATTATTTTTGTCTACTAGACCATTGAACCATTATTCTACTATAACTTCAATTTCTCCCAAAATAAAATTATGTTTTCTTTCTTAAATTTTTAGATGGCGGGAAATTTAAGGGAAAAAGAAAAAGGGCAAATGTTTGTGCTTGATGAATAAAGTTGATGACTGATGACTAATGCCAGTTAATGAAGCGTTAGAAATGGAGATGGAAATCCTCAAATTGTCCAAATTTAAGCTCCAGCTTCGAGCTCTCGTCACTGAATCTCGCGATCTGAGAGTAATACATTTTTTTTTTCATCGCCGTTGCAGTTCTCTCTTTTCTCTCTCTCGCTCATTCTCTTACATTGTTTAATAGGAGAGACTAGAGAGACTGTTCCGCAACCGAACAAATCCATCTCTTTATCCAGGTTAATTCCGTTTTACAGTTTCTTGATTTTTTTTTTAATTTTATTTCTTTGCCTGCAAAACAGATACCTGGTGTTTGGACGCAGAAACAAAAGCAAACCAAGGAGGAATACAGTAGAAGGTTACAAGAATTGCAAGCGGAATTAGCGTCATGTAACGAATCACAGCAAAAACTTGAAAGAAAGGTTTGTGAATTTCGTTTCGCGCTTTCTTCTACATGCTCGTGAAAATGCTTGTTTAGTTGGAGGTTTATAGAAATGCTGTTGTTGCAGATTATTACCTTCAAAACGACAACGCTTTGCTTGAAAACAAGCAAGATGAGTTACAAGGAACCATCCAGAGCCTACTTCAGTCCAGGGATAGTTTTGTGAATGCTTACCAGGTCCATGTTTGTTAATTCCGTTATATATCTATTTTGTGAAGTAAATTTAAACTGCAATGAGCAAATTGATGCCCTAGCAAATCAAAGAAGTTGATGAATCGATACTCTGTAATGCCTTTTTTGTGTCTTGTATAGCTCATTTCAGAATTCAGCTCATTGTGTTTGTTTTTACATAATTTTTGAGCTATTTTTTTGCCTCAGATAGTCATCATGTTCTCAAGACTTAATCATGTCGAGAAAATGTTTTCAACTTATTTAGTATTATTCATTAGCCTAATGTATATGTGCAAGAATGTACATGTGAAATGAAAGGGTCAATTGAAGCTAGAGATAGAAAACTTGCTGTCCTATCTAAGAAAGTAAACTCTCATTTATCACTATTTGATTCAATAGAAAAGGTGGCATTCTCTGTCAAGCAGGTTGTGGTTAATGTGGAAAAAATTGTGAGTGACAAAGAGGAAGTAGGCATGTAACTGTTTAATCTATTTCCTTTTTTATGTCTACCCTCATCTTGTACATGCGACGAGCTCAATCTTTATTTTATGGTTGCAGTATTTGTATTCTTCTAACTCTGTTTGGTGTATTCAGTTGCTGGATTAAGGAGAAAAATGGATCAGGTCTCTGCAATTGAAAAAGCATTTGTTGGTCGTGAATTGATCTGCACTATTTTTGTTGATCACTTCCATGGAAATGGAGAGACTCAAGAGAGGTTGCATTATATCTAAATTCGTTAGAGATCAATGATTTGGGTGCTCTAGTGCTCTCAAATTTTATTTGTTCACAATCCAATCATTTCTGATACAACACATAAGCCAAATATGCAATGAACAAAAATTATTACCTTCTTTGTTGTCTACAAGAACTGGATTTACTTTTAATTTTTGCAGCAAAGATTCATGCCCTAGAAACTAGACTGAAAAATGGCGAGTATGAGTTTCAAAGAAAGAACGAAATTATTTCAGAGTTAGATTTGCAGTTGGAAGCCGCAAAAATCAGTGACTGCAGCCAAACTCAAATTGAAGAGATATCCTCACAACTGTTTAAGATAAATGCATCATTCTTTTGTTTCAGAAGAATCAATTTGCAATTTCAACTAAAGAAATTTCTCATTATTGTGTTTCCTTAGCTGATCACACCTTCGTTTTTGATAGATAGCCAATAACACCTTCATTATTGTGTTTCCTTAGCCAATCACACATTCAGAAAACCATATCAGCAAGGATACAGTTATACAGAATCTAGTATTTGAGAAAGAGGTATCCATTTCACACTGTTGGTTGTTCACTTGAAACCATTCTCCATGTAATTTTGTTCTAAACTTCTCTGGATGTTTTAATAATCAGGTATTGCATTTTGAGGTGAGAAGTTTAGCAACTATATTATAGAAGACGCAGAATGCTGTTGCAAATATGAACGAAGAGGTAAGGAAACTTAATTTGACTTTTAACATATCAGTCTCAAATTGAAACAAGGAATATTCTTTATTCTTAAGTCTTAAATGTTTAAGAAGCATTTAACATCATAGCTAGTCCTTTAAAATATAGAGAAATACATTAGTAATGAAATTTATTAATTTGTGTCTAAGGACATTTCCTTTTGGTGTAATAACCTTATGCAATATTGGGAAGAAGGAACATTTTATATTACACTAATAAGCTTTAAGACTTAGTTTTGGGATTCTTCCAGTGAAATAATAAATTTAGCAGTTTAATCAGCAACTCGACCAATTTGAGTTTCTTTACTCATCTGAAAGCTTTTTCCTTGTGGTCTGTGCATGGAGTACTATTGTTTTCTCAAGAAAAGAAAAAAGAAAAGATTAATCTTTCAAATTGCTTTATCCATCACCCATTTGCCTTTTGTTGTTTGAGATGTTATTGATTTATGTGGCAGGATAGAAGGGTAGTCTCCTCGATGCTGGAGTCAAGAAGAGTATGAAATGGTTACACCAAAGGAAGATAACCGGTAACATAAATATACATATCATGAACATCTTTCTTGAAATTGAGCATACCAATGTTGTCAAGGGCACAAGGTGCACTCTAGGCGCTAGAATCATTATATTGCTTGAGGCGCAAGGTCCCAAAAAAAAAAAAAAAACGCTTGCCTGAGTAAAGTAAGGCGCAATATGTATATGTATGTGTTTAGTATGTGTGTTTGTGTATATATAAAATAAGTTTAAGATATATAATTCTGATAATAAACTCTAAAGAGTGTCCAATTTATCCTACAAAATATGCAAAATTTTCTTTTTTTGTTGTTGGCCAATATGCATGATTTTGTTATAGTCCCATATTTGTTGTTGGATACTCAAACATTAAGAAATAGAGAGTTTGATATTGTCCCTTTTTTTTTTTTACTATTAAAGGTACAATTAATGAAAAAACTTAAAAATTATAGAAATTCAAGAGAATTTCAATTAGACGAATTTTTTTTTTTGCGCCTATCGCCTTACAAAAAAGCGTGTCTAGGTTCACCAGTCGTGCGCCTGATCAAATGTGCCTCGCCTGAAAGGGTCTGAGATGCTTTTATTGTTTGGCGCAAAGGCATAGTGCCTAGGCACACCTAGGCTCACGCCATAACAACACTGGAGCATACATCTCCAAATTTGAATGCATGTGTTCTCATAGAATCTGTATTTATTACAACAAAGAAATGTTTTCATCATTTATATCCACCGGATTGTCAGGTCATTCTGTTCAAGTTGTTCAATGAACTAGAAAGGTATTGGCATGCACATTACATGTGATATGGCTCCTGATAGGTCTGGTCAATTCTTTACGTCTCTGCACTCTACAATCTACATGCATGTTGTTTTTATGCTTCCAATGAGTTGTTGAGTTTAAAATTTAAATTGTTTGGTTTCATATAGATTGTAAAGGCAAATGGCATCCATGTTGTCGTGGGGAAAAAATGATATTAGCAATGAATTTTCTTTTTCTTTGTTATCTTGTTCTTAGTAATTTGTATTAATTGGCCCACTGGGATTCAAGATACATGAAACACAGTGCTGAACAATCTTCAAATAAGGCTTGCGGCATGGATGCTGCAGAGAATAGAGGTATTGAGGTTTGTTTCACTTCTGCAGGACTTTTTCATAAAAGAACTGATTATAGTGGGGAGATATTTCATCCCTCTAGTATCCATGGAGAGAGCTTTTTGGAAGAGAATTTAAAATTGTAGAAGATAACTTAAACTTGCTAGTTGCAAAGTAGGGAAACATGTTACTGTATCTATATGTGATTGATGCAGGAGCATCGACTTCAGTATTAAAGTTTATGCTTGTTTATTTAGTTATTATATTTAAGTAGAAGTCTTATGTTTTAAGTATTTTATTTAGGTCATGTGATAAGCATGTGTCTTTTAATAATTAGGGTTATTATAAATACCCTAGCTTAGGATAGCTGCCGATTAGACTATTATTGTTATTTTCTGAGTTTTAACTCTTTCAAATAAAGGTTTAGCAGATTTGAACCTAAACCTAGTGTCCTATTCGATCAAACAGCCTACTTTTCTTAGTTTGTTTACTGTTCTAGATCTTACCCTGCATCAAATTGGTATCAGAGCTTAACAAGATCCTTGTTTTGTGTCGAGAATCACCATCAACCATGGTTGGACGTGGTAGAGGTCGTGCCAGGGGAAATCAAGGGCAGCAAACTGATTTGAATGAGATGAGGCAGATGATTGAAGAATTGTCGCGGGCTGTTCAAGCCTTGCAGCGACCAGGACTAGTGGGAGCCCGAATGGAGATTCCGGAAGGTGACCACAACCCTTTTGATTTACCGGAAGGTGGTCAGGAGGAAGAATCCGATAAGGGAGAGGCTGATAACCCCTTCCATAACGCTGGACCTGCGAATCTGGCAGCAAGAGGTGGATTGGAAGATAGGTTGCTACATGCCTTGGACTTGAATGGAGGAGGAGTGAGGATCCAAGTGGATGATTTCCATGGGGATCTACATGCTGAAGATTATCTAGATTGGGAAGCCACGGTGGATAATTATTTCGAATGGAAGCCTATGGCAGAGCCTCGAATGGTATTGTTTGTGAAGCTTCACTTGAAAGGGGCGGCACTTCAATGGTGGAAGAGAGTTGAAGAGCAGCGGGCACGTCAAAGAAAGCAGAAAATTGGTAGTTGGGAACATATGAAGAGCAAGATGCGGAAACAGTTTCTACCAGCAGATTATGCCATGGATCTTTATCGCAAATTTCATCTACTCAGACAGAATGGTAGGTCGATTGACCAATACACATCTGACTTTAACAATCTGTCTATTAGAGTCGGTTTGAAGGAAACCAACGAGCAGTTAACATCTCGCTATCTTGCGGGAATGGATCTAAGCATTAGAGATGAGTTGGGGGTGGTTCGGTTGTTCACTTTAGAAGATGCGAGACAAGCAGCCTTGCAAGCTGAGAAAAGGGTATTACGCTATGGTGCTAGGAGGCCTATTTTTAACAAGACAGATTCTGCCTCCCACGGCAATTTCAGTGGAAAAGGGGTTGCCTCAACCAGTAAATTGACTGGCAGCAACTCCATGGGCAGTAACAAGGGTTACAAGGGGCAGAATGAGTACAGGGGCGGCACACAAGCAGGCTATGGCAAAACAGGAGGCGGCATACAGTCAAATCCTAACAAAACAGGGGGTGGAAGTCAGATTCGGTGTTTCAGTTGTGGAGAAAGGGGACATGCTTCTTACATATGTCCTAAACGAAGGGTGAATCTGATTGAAATAGATGAGGATGGTCAAGACTTTTCGGAACCAATCTATGATGACCATAATGATGATGATGATGAAGTGGATATTTATCCGGTACAAGGAGAGTCTTTGATGGTTCGGAGAGTTATGACAACAACCACCAAAGATGATAAGGAAGATTGGAGGAGGCGAAGCATATTTCGAACCCGTGTTCTTTGTGGTACCAAAGTATGTGACGCTATTATCGACAATGGGAGTTCGAAAAATTATATTTCCAAGGAAACAGTCGACAAATTGCACTTGCCTACAGAGAAACACCTTCACCCATACAAGATCCAATGGGTTAAAAAAGGCTTTGAGATACCGGTACAATCTCAATGCTTAGTTAAATTTGTTATGGGCAGTAATGTGGATGATGAGGCGCTATGCGACGTTGTGCCAATGGATGCTTGTCATATTCTTTTGGGTCGACCTTGATTATATGATCATGATATGCAACACTACACTAGAAAAAACACATATTCCTTCCATAGAGAGGGTAAAAAGTACACTCTACATCCTCATAGAGAGGTTGCGACACCCAACACCAGCAAATTGAATGGGTTTTTAACAGCTGAAGAGTTGGAGGATGAAGGAAGGGAAGCAGGAGTGATGTTCGCCGTTATCAGCAAGGTTACTAATTGTGTCGACAGTGATGGGGACAGCAAGGAACAACCTATGGCAGTTCAAAGATTATTAGAGGAGTTTGCTGATTTGGTAGGTGATACCTTGCCACAAGGCCTACCACCAATGAGGAGCATTCAACATGCCATGGATTTAGTACCGGGAGCTTCTCTACCAAATCTGCCAGCATACAGAATACCGCCTGCACAGCGGCTTGAGATGCAAAAACAGGTTGAAGAGTTGATGGAAAAAGGGTTAGTGCGAGAAAGCAAAAGTTCTTGTGCTTGTCCGGCCTTGTTAGCCCCTAAGAAAGATGGTTCTTGGAGGATGTGTGTGGACAGTCGAGCCATAAACAAAATCACAGTCAAGTACAGGTTTCCAATCCTACGATTGGAGGACATGCTCGATCAATTGGCAGGTTCTAAGGTATTTTCTAAGATTGATTTGAGAAGTGGTTATCATCAAATCAGATTGAGAGAAGGAGATGAGTGGAAGACTGCTTTCAAGACCCCGGATGGCTTATATGAGTGGCTAGTAATGCATTTCGGCTTGTCAAATGCTCCTAGCACATTCATGCGCATCATGACTGAGGTACTCAAACCTTTTCTGACACGTTTTATTGTCGTTTATTTTGACGATATTTTGATTTACAGTCGAAGTGAAAAAGAGCATTTAGTGCATTTGCGCCAAGTTCTAGAGGTCCTACAAAAAGAGAAGCTTTTTGTAAATTTGAAGAAGTGCTCATTTTTACAAACAGAAGTGGTGTTTTTGGGGTTCATTGTTTCTGCCGAAGGGCTGAAACCAGATCCGGGAAAGGTCCTAGCAATTCAAGACTGGCCAGCACCACAATCAGCCAAAGAAGTGAGGAGTTTCCATGGGTTAGCTTCATTTTATAGGAGGTTCATAAGGAATTTCAGCTCCATTATGAGTCCTATCACAGAAACTTTGAAGAAAGAGCATTTCGAATGGACCAATTCAGCTCAGAAAGCTTTTGAGCGAATTAAACTTCTGTTAACAGCCGCACAAGTTCTAGCGTTACCGGATTTTGATAAATTATTTGTTGTGGAATGTGATGCTTCCCATAACGGGATTGGGGCTGTTCTTAGTCAGGAAGGAAAGCTTTTGGAGTTTTTTAGCGAGAAATTGTCAGATTCTAAGCGAAGGTATTCCACTTATGATCTGGAGTTTTATGCTTTGGTGAGGGCCATTCGGCATTGGCAGCACTATCTAGCTTATAGGGAATTCGTGGTTTATTCAGACCATCAAGCCCTAAGGTATTTGAGTTCGCAAAAGAAGCTCAATGATCGTCATGCTAAATGGAGTTCGTATTTGGATGAATTTAATTTTTCCTTGAAGTATAAGACAGGGAAAACTAATGTGGTGGCGGATGTCTTGAGTCGGCGATCGTTAATTTTAACGACGATGAGTTCCCAAGTTATTGGCTTCGAAGAACTAAAAATTCAGTATGTTACTGATTCTTATTTTAAGCAGATTGTGGCAGATTTACAGGGGACAGAAGCTGACCAGCAGCTACCATACAGGTTGCATGACGGGTACCTTTTTAAGGGTAATCAGCTTTGTATTCCTGAAGGGTCTTTTCGAGAACAGATTATCAGGGAACTTCATGGGAATGGTTTAGGTGGACATTTTGGCAGGGACAAGACAATAGCGCTGGTGGCAGATCGCTATTATTGGCCGCGAATGTATAAGGATGTGAGCAGGTTTGTGCAACGGTGTTCTATTTGTCAGTTCGGCAAAGGGACATCCCAAAACACTGGGTTGTACACGCCATTACCAGAACCGGAGGCGCCTTGGATTCATTTGAGCATGGATTTCGTGTTGGGTCTTCCTAAGACATCCAAAGGGTATGACTCTATTTTTGTTGTGGTGGATAGATTTTCTAAAATGGCACATTTTATTCCTTGCTCCAAAACAGCGGATGCCTCCCACATAGCTGATTTGTTTTTTAAAGAAGTGGTACGTTTGCATGGTGTTCCTACTTCGATTGTTTCTGACAGGGGTGTCAAGTTTGTGGGTCATTTTTGGAGGACTTTGTGGCGGAAGTTAGGAACTGAATTAAAATATTCCAGCACTTGTCATCCACAAACAGATGGTCAGACTGAAGCCATTAATAGGAGCTTGGGTAATTTGCTAAGGTGTTTGGTTAGAAACCATGTGAAGTGTTGAGATTTAGTTATACCTCAAGCTGAGTTTGCTTACAACAACTCAGTTAATAGAACTATCAAGAAGACTCCTTTTGAAGTTGCTTATGGTCTCAAACCCCAACATGTGTTGGACCTAGTGCCATTGCCGCAAGAACCTAGGGTGAGTGAAGATGGAGAAGCCTTTGCTGACCATGTCCGCAAGCTTCATGAGGAAGTGCAAACAACCCTAAAAGCTAGCAATGCCGCATATGCTGATGTTGCCAATCAGCATAGGCGTTTCAAAGAATTTGAAGAAGGAGACCTAGTGTTGGTCCACTTGAAGAAGGATAGATTTCCTAAGGGTACTTATCATAAGCTAAAGTCCCGGAAGTGTGGCCCATGTAAGGTATTGAAGAAGATTAGCTCAAATGCCTATCTAATTGAGCTGCTTTGTGAGTTGCAAATCAGTCCCATTTTTAATGTTTCTGATTTATATTCTTTTGAGAGGTTTGATGAAGAGGATGTGACCACAATTGAAGACCAAGCTGATCAGCTTCCTACTAAACAATCTGATGTTGTCCAAGAAGTTCTAGATGTAAGGGAAGTGAAGTCTAGAAGAGGTAATGCTTATAGACGATTCCTAATAAAGTGGTTGGGCAAACCAGCTTGTGAAAGTACATGGATTGCCGAGTAAGAATTAAGGAAGATTGACCCTGAAGTATATGCTGAAGCGGCCAAGGTTTATTCTACGGAGTCAGCTCCTTTTTAACCAAGGGAGATTGATGCAGGAGCATCGACTTCAGTATTAAAGTTTATGCTTGTTTATTTAGTTATTATATTTAAGTAGAAGTCTTATGCTTTAAGTATTTTATTTAGGTCATGTGATAAGCATGTGTCTTTTAATAATTAGGGTTATTATAAATACCCTAGCTTAGGATAGCTACCGATTAGACTATTATTGTTATTTTCTGAGTTTTAACTCTTTCAAATAAAGGTTTAGCAGATTTGAACTTAAACCTAGTGTCCTATTCGATCAAACAGCCTACTTTTCTTAGTTTGTTTACTGTTCTAGATCTTACCCTGCATCAGTGATTCTACAAGCTTGCTGTGTTTCATTACATCATTCTTTTACAGGTTTTTAGTCGTACTTTGGTTGGTTTATTTAAATGTAATGGAGTAACCTTTGGAATCTCTATTTTTAGTTCCCTTCTGTAGCAAAAACAATTATCATTGTTAATCTATCGGAGAATGAGAAAATGTTGTTACCTCCATCACATTGTTCATTTATGAAAGCTAAATGATAATTGCTCCCTGGTCCTTGTTTTGGATAGTATTTTCAGCTTTAAGATGTGCCCAACTAAGTCTGGTGATTTCAAATTCAAGTGTTAATGAGAGATAGAGTTGGATCTCATTTTTTTTTCTCTCTTTCTATGGAGGGCAAGAATGATTTCTTAATTGTTGAAGCAACCCTTTTCTTTCTGGAATCTGTAATTCCGCTTTGCAGCTATCTCAGGGGTATAATTCAACTGGCAACCACTTGCAGGCAAACAACACTTTCAACTCGTGTTTCAGAGGCAAGTTCTTTATTCTCATTATTAACAAAAATAAACACTCAGAATGTTAGCAGTTGTTTAAGCAGGAAATATGATTTTTTTTTGCAATGATATGTTCAGTCTGCCTGTTCTCCACTGTCAGCCTGCTCTGAACCGCAACCACCTTCTAATATTTTGGGTATCTCTGTAAATGAAAGAATGGTATATGATACAAATTTCTTAGGGCTTAAATAGTTGGATGATTAAAGGAGTTTTCCTTCTGTTCTTTTAATGTATATGATAGATTTGCCCAAGGAATGTTCCTTAGGAATGTCAAGAAAATTTCCATAACGTTTATGCATGTGCATTTGTTTTCTCTTATACGTATAGGTCCTATAGGACAACTGCGCAATATCAGTACACCAACTTGATTCAGAGTGCTCAAACACCCAGGCAGAAACATCCAAAGATCCAGGTTAAAATCTACTTTAGCATTATTTGTCAATTTTGGATGGTAGCCATTTTGAACATTATTCTAAAACCTAGGTATTTTTGTTTGAATCCATTCGGACACATAACATGAGCATATACGTACCGCACCATGATTGCTGCAACGCATGAGTTCAATTATATGTAGTCGTTAGTTTATTTGCGACCCTTTTGTTTGTTGAAGTTTGAATTTTGATGATATTTTTTCCCACTGCCATGATTGTACATATTCTGCTGAGTTATCACCTTGAGATTTACACCATGATAGCACATATTTCTTCCCCACTCTTGTGAATGCCATGATCTCAATGTTGTTGAGATGTACATTGCTAAGGACACTAATGGAATAACTGAATAAGCACATTTTTTTATTTTTGGTTATAGTTTGGATAGAACTGGCAAAGCTGGTCCGAACTCAAAAAATTTGTTCAAGTTGATCCATGATCGAACTCGGATCGATTTGAATTGATTAAGAAAATAAAAAATATGAATTTGAAAATTTTGAACACGAAACAATCCAAACTTGAAAAAGCTCGAAATTGACACAAACCAAATCCGTCATAACTTGAATTTGCAACGACTTGAACTTGAGATCAATCCGATTCAAAATTTATAAAAGAATCGAATTTATAACTCAAAAAATTTTCAACTATAATTATATAATTTTATTTTTAAAAATTAAAATGAATAAATAAATGATAAACATTTTTTTAAATGAAATTTTTAAAATTTTAAAATTTTAAAATTTTAAAATGTTAATTTTTTTAATTATTATTCAATTATATCAATAGTTTAATATCAATCAAATTAATTAATATTAAATCTTTAAATTGTATTATAAAATAAAATTAATTTGAAATACGCTAAATTTGAATATCAAATGATTTTTAATACTATCAATATTATATTTACAACAATTAAAAATAAAATTAAAACACGATTTATTTGAAGAAATGTGTTAAAAAGATACCGTTGACTGTGATGTTCGTATTTTGGGAGACATTAAAAATGAAACAAAAAGGATTTATAAAGGAATGTAAGAATAAAGAAAAGAATTGAATTATGGAGTTTGAAAGATTTACTTGCTTATTATATTTATTTTTAAACTAAAAAATAGTGTAAATATATATTCTTGGTATATATAAGGCCCAAGTTTTTCGTAAGTGACAAAGCTCATTTAACAAATAAACAACAAAAGCCAACGTTTCTTTTTCAAGTCATAAAGCTCACTTAGTAAATATTGGGTAAATTTGAAAAATATACCATCAACAATACAATAATTGTTAAATTGTATAATAAGTAAGAATTATTTGAAAAAAACAAATGAAAAAATAAAAAATTATTAGAAAAGAAATTGTAAAGACAAAATTACTTTTGATAAAAAATCTTTTCCTCCCTTCTCCTTTTATTTTTTAAATTTACTTTTTTAATTACAAATTTTTTTTTTGAAAATAATTTTTTAATTTTAAAAAATAAATATTTAAATATTTTTATTTTATTTTATTTTATTTTATTTTTTTAATTAATTTTTTTTTAAAATTTTTAAAAATAATATTTCTAAATTTAATTTTTTTTTATTTTTTAAATTAAAAAAATATTTAAAAATATTTTTAATTAAAATTTAAAAAAAAAATAATATTTTCTTAATGGAGGAGAAAGAAAAAAGAGATTTGAGCAATTTTTTCTTTACAATATTCTTTCTAATAATTTCTTTTTTAAATAATTTTAACATAATAGATCATTTAAAAATAAAGTGGCTATTGAGGACATGTTTTTCAAATTAACCCATAAATATTTAGCAAAGCTCACTTTATTTGTATATAAACTAGTTGTGTTATATATATATATATATTAAAAATAATTATGTTATAATTTGTGTAATATTTTAAGTAATTGTATTATTTAATTAAATAATATTTGTTGTACGTGCGTTGCATGTGAACAACTATTTATTTATAAAAAAATTTATATCTTAAACATAAAATTACATATTATAAAAATAATTAAAATTAATAAAGTACATATTAATTTGCATTCATATTTAAAATAACTAAAACTAATAAAGCGTATATTTGTTTTATACAAAATACATTAGATTAACATAATTTTTTTTATATATTTTAAGGTTAATAAAAATTAAAATTATGAAAATAAAACAATTCAATGTAATTTTTATTATGTCTTATCAAATAAATTCATTTATTTTTTAAAGTTAATAAAATTTTGAAGTTTGAAAATAAAGTAATTTAATATTCTAGAATATTTTTATATTTTTTTATCAAATAAATTCATTTTGTATGTCTTTTAATAAAATTAAAATTCTTACTTATAAATTGAATAAATTTTTTTAATATTAAAAATATTTACAATGACAATTTAAAAATATAATGTATAACAAAGCTCATTAATCGTTATAATAATAATTTTTTATAATTATTAAAGTAAAAATAATTTAAAATGACAATAGTATTTTAAAAATATAAATCATGCTTATTTTCGTCAATTTTAAAAAAAAATTCAATATCCGTATTTTTATATATATTATAGATAGATTTATTTTTAAATCAAATAATGCAAATATATATATATATAATTATATATATTATGATATCCTATATATTATATATGCAAGTATATAAGTTTTATCTAGAAAACAATACAAGATAAATAATTATTATAATTATTTAGGTTGTTAGATATCTATCGATTCTTTATTTTCTAATTTTATATTGCTACATAAAGGATATTATTGTTTTATTATAATAAATATATATTTAATGTATAAGAGTTAACTTTATTATAGAATAATTAAAAAATTATAATGAAAAAAAATAAAACACAACATATAATAAATATAGAGGAGGGATCTACTTACATTAGTGTAAAACTAAATTAGTTTTAAACACTTTCGTAACTTTTTATACGATTTATATTTGTTTAATCCGACCGTCGTATTTTATATACTATTCACGTAGATCATGCACGTCGAGTTTCGAGTAAATTAAAAATGTCTAACTACTTATTCGATATAAAAAAAACTTTCAATCGTTAAATATATATTGAAAAATACAGTATTCTTAATTGATATGATAGAGATATCAGATTGATTCGAAACTTTACGTGCACGACAAGTACAATTATATTGTTAAATCCAACGGTCAATTTGTTAAAATATAAATTGTATAAAAAATTATGAAAGTGTGTAAAACTAAATTGAACCTCACTTCCTCTATACATGAAACTAACAAAAACTCAATTAGTAGAATTAGACTGAAGATTAAGCAAGCAATTATTGAACATCACTTTCTGATTGATTAAATCCGTGGCAACCGTCAATTATGATTCATTTAGGGTTTAAATATTTTGTTTAATAATATATTTATGAGGAAAGATTTATTTACACACTTTTATAATTTTTTATACGATTAATATTTTAATAATTCGACCGTCATATTTCATATTCTATTCACATAGATCATGCACGTCTAGTTTTGAGTAAATTAATAATGTCTAAGTATTTGTTCGATATAAAAAAACTTTCAACCGTTAAATATAGATTTAAAAAGAAAGTATTCTCAATCGATATGATAGGGATATCAAATCGATTCGGAGCTTTTACGTGCACGACGAGTACAATTATATCTAACGGTCGATTTGTTAAAATTTAATCGTATAAAAAAATAAAAGTGTGTAAAACTAATTTAATTTTATACTAATATTAGTGAATCCCTTTTTATATATATACAAATTCAATAACATTAATATAAAATTAAATTAGTATACTATTTCATAATAGAACATAAATGTTTTATACTAATTCAATGGTCGTGATGGGATATGCACAAATAACTTGTACTAACAGAAAGATATGGTCATATGAATTCATTTTGAAAAGAAAAAAAGAAAGGAAAACAGAAAAGAGACCAAAGGTACGCCCTTTGAGATCCTTTCTACTTTTCTAGTGCCTTTAATTTTAACGTTTAAGCCCAAGGCATGGGATCTTTCGCACTGGTTGAACTCATTGTTTTCATAATCTTGCTAGTGTAAACCGTTAAGCCCCTATGTTGATGTTCTCATTCAATTACTTGAAACAATTTGTTAAAATATTGTTGTAATGGAAGATTATTATGGTTATTGTTGCCATTTTACGGGGTTCACACTTTGCGTTTAATCTTCATCTGAAACACAATGTGAAATCTATTGACTGTAGCATCAGTATTTACAGATCAGAAGCATGCCAGACTAGACATAAATGTTGGGAAATCATAAAACATTTTGGGGAAGCAATTACAGGTCTTCCTTGATTGCTGAATTTTCTGTTGAGATGGAAAAACTAATTCAAGACTTGCAGGGAGAAAGGGGCTTCCCACATAAAGCTTCGTTTCCAGTGAAAGAACTCTGAGGAAAGTCACTAAGAGGTTTGCCAGCAGGAATTTCCCCCACCAAAAGATTGTCTGATAAATCCAAGTCCTTCAGGTTTTTGAGGTTCAAAAACTCAACTGGTATTCTACCAGTAAAATGGTTTCTCTGCAGCTTCAGCGTCTCTAAAAGGCTTAGATTTGCTATGGCCTCTACCAAGCTGAAACCGAACTTATTATAGCTCAAATCCAAACTTTGCATTGCCTTCAATTCCCCCATTGAAGTTGGCAATTGACCCTCTTGTAAATTATGTGATAAATTAAGATACTCAATTCTCTGCAGTGTTCCTACACCAATTTGCTCGATTCCACTTGTGAAGCTATTATCAGATAGGTCAATATATGTCAGTGAACCACCTGGGAAAGCGGTTCCTATCTTGAAAACCTGATCCAGAGAACCTGTTATATTGTTTGAGTGGAGATCTAGCACTCCTAACTCCTGGAAGTCTGCAACTGAAGCTGGAATATTTGAACTGAGATAGTTCCTTGAAAGATTCAAGGAGTAGAGTTGAGTGAGGCTTCCCATCCATGCTGGTATGCCACCGGTGAGATAATTAACTGACAAGTCCAGTTCCTGTATTGGACTTGGAGTTGATCGCAAGAAGTCTGGTATTTGGCCTTTTATTCCACATCCTGCCAAATACATTCGGGAAAGAGATGGCAATTCTGCTAGCCATGTTGGAATGGAGGTTAGATTTAAAAGGTTGAACGAGAGATCCAGGGTTTGCAAATTTTGGAGGGCAGACATTTCATCAGGCAATGGTCCTTGAATTAAGTTATGAGAAATGCTCAAGAGTATGAGATGCGAGAGTTGACCAATTGACTTCGGTATAACTGATCCAGATAACTTGTTGCCGCTAAGATATAACTCCGTCAAAGCTTCTAGATTACCCAAACTAGGAGGAATTGCTCCCTCAAGCTTGTTATTTGCTAGAGAAACCCTTTGGAGGGAGACAAGATATCCGAAATTGGGTGGTATTCTTCCACCTATGTGGTTGTTTTGCAGCCTTAAAAATCCAAGCGAAGACATTTGACCGAAATTTGATGGAAATGGTATCTCTCCCTCAAGATGATTAGTATCCAAGTACATGACTGAAATGGATGTCAGATTGTTTACTGAAGCTGGAATTTCACCGCTCAAAAAATTTTCTGAAAGATCAAGCTCTTTCAAAAGCTGCAACTCACCAATATTTTCTGGTATATGACCAGTCAGGGAATTGCTATGAAGATCCAAATGCATGAGATTTGTCAAGTTCGTGAATGAATCAGGAATACTAGCGGTAAATCTATTTGAATGTAGAAGTAGAGCATTAAGATTTTTAAGACTACCAAGGCTAGAAGGAAGAAAGCCAGATAATTTATTCTCATGCAGGTGAAGTTCTTCAAGTTTTAAAAGCTTACCAATGCTTTCTGGTACTGACCCTCTTAGCTTGTTTCCATAAAGATAGAGCTTTCTGAGGTTCTGGAGATGACCAATCAATGGTGGAATTCTTCCAGAAAGGCCTATGAGTCCTCCAAGATCAAGGACTTCAAGAGAGGTGAGGAATGTGATTGATGGGGATAGCCAGCCTTCCATCTGAGATTGAAAGACGAAATCATCTGTGGAAATGAAGAATCCTGTTAGGTGAATTTCTGTTACTCTACCAGTTGCATTGTTGCAGGAAACACCTTCCCATTTGCAACAACTATGACCAACCCACTTCGCTAACCGACCCGAAGTGTCCATCTGGATTCCACCCTTGAAACTGGTGAGACCTTTCAGGTCACCAGGGTCGCATTCTTCAACAATTCTTCTCGTTCTTCCGGATGCTGTTGTCATGATAGTCAATACTAGAAGAAACCATAGCATTTGACAACCCATTTTTGTCTGGACACTTGATTCTCTTGGTCTAGGTAGAATAGAATATGCTAACTATCACTAGTTTTTTTTTTTTCTCACTATTATCGGTGTGATTGAACAGGAAAGCAGAAAAGTGAAATTTGGGTGCGGGTTAAGTGGAAAGTAGGAAAAGTAATTGCCTATTACAATGAGCTGAAGCCTCAAGGCTTGAAATTAACAAACGGGAGAAACAGGAATTGGTCCAGGCCCAGGACATTGATTTTGCTTTTTCTTTTGTCCTTTTTTTCCGGACAGTTTGTTATGCTAAAAAGCATGTGTCTAGATCATGATGTCCTTGTTTAAAGTTAAAGGTGTCAATTTAGCTGAAAGATTTGCTAAATAGACTATTCTGATAAATGACAGAAATTTAGTTCTCAATTAGTTTTCACATGATTAAAATAAATCCTTTGTTCTTTTTATTTTTTTATTTTCAAAATATCAAAAAGATATTTCTTAAGAATCTGAAATCTGAACTGTCGTTGTAGCAGGCAGCTGCAAACTAAGCTTTGTATTTATACCCCAGAATAGCTCTACTGACATCCAGTTCACCAAATACTTGATGCAAAGGTAATCACATGGTGAAATGATTCTTTTTGGTAACAGTGGCACTTTGGAGATTATTACTTATTTTATAGTTTCGATTTTTTTTTTTATCACCTATAATGATATTCACTACAATTGAGGTATGAATGATTAGCGGTTCATAGTAGTTAAATGTATGATCATGAATTATATGTACATAGATTCAATTTGTAATTTGTGAATATTTTTTTCTTTTATAAATAAAAAATCATAGAATATCAAATTATTTTAAAAATTATTAAAAAAAAAATAATGATTATAATTATTATGTTTTACAATAAATTATGTAAAATAAAAAAAATCACGATCGCGATAACCATAATAACAACTATAGCATCCGTTACATCCATAATTACGATAAATGTAACACCATATTTAAATCCCTGCTACCTCCTTCTCCCCTCATTAGATTGTTTTTCAGTGGAAGCACGTTTTATTTTGACAACTTCCATGTTCCTAGATCACTGGTGGTCCTAGCTACAAACAATGTAGTACCTTACAAACTTGTGTGGGGAGACATCAAAGGTTCCTTTACTTATTTATTCACTGCGAGGAAAGCCTGCTGTCTACAGTTTGGAATTTCAAGAAGGATCTTACGCCTATCGGTATAGACTACAATTTTTTTTAAATCAATTAAGCAGTTGAATAAGATTTAAATATTAAAGGGATATTTGAACTTACAAAACAAATTTAGCCTCTATGTATCTCAATGGTACAAGGGTTGGAAAAAAAATGTCATACCTTACTGATTCCGAGTTCAAGAAACAATTTTTTAATAGTTAGAAGATTTGACTTCAAGACTATATTCTAGGAAAATGTACCACCAAGTTAAGACAGACAGGCATATATAGCAGAACTAGCAATAGTGACACATGCATCTCAAAGTTTGTAGTGACGGGAGTTAAATAGTAGTAAGATTAGGAGTGATATTCTATTGGTACGATCGATTAGTTTTAAAATTTTAAAAATTGAATAAATTCATCAAATTTGAAAAATCAATTGAATTGATCTAATTCTATACAAAAAATTAAAATAACTGAATCGAAATTAATCGGTTCAATCTGTTATATTGGTTTGGATTTTGTTTTAAACTTATGAAATTGAATTTACAAAATTGGATAATATGGTTATGGGTTAGGTAGGATAATGGGTTGGGTATGGTTAATATAAATAAAAATATATAATTTATTTATTTATTAATTAGATGTCGGTATGTTCGACCGATTCGGTTTGGAAAATAAAAAACACAAACCGATCGATTAAACCTATTTAAACCAATTTTTCTAATCAAATTTTATTGAAACTGGCTAAATCGAACCGAATGAACTGACTAGAATCAATTTCGGTCAATTTAGTCGATTCACCCGACCAGTGCTCACTCCTAAGTAAGATCTATTTTAGCGGATATGTTTTTTGTCGCATTGTTTTTATCGAGATTGTAGACGTAACAAATGTTATTACAGTTATTGCGATAATCGCGGTTGTAATTTTTTTCATTTTGTATAATTTATTGTAAAATATAATAATTATAATCATAAAACTTTTTTAATGATTTTTAAAATAGTTTATAATATTTTATTTATAAAAGTAAAAAATTTATTCACAAATTGTAAATTGAATCTATATACATGTAATTCATGATCGTGAATTTAACGATTATGGACCGCTAATAATTCATACTCAATTACGAAGAGAATCGAAACCACAAAATAATAATCATAGCATCGTTCGTTCGGTATTTAAATCCCTAATTCATTGTTGGATATCAATGATTTGTTTTGTGTATATACGAAATACTTATACTAATACGTAGGTTGTCTTAAGTAGATACACGATGTATAATTAATGTACACAATTGATATCAATTATGAATGAGAAATTTGTCTCATAAATACCCACTTGAAGAGGAAGAAAGTTGGTTGATGTTGTGTATGGTATGGAATCCCATATAGAACAAAGAAAGGCTTAATCTTGTAGTTTATATAGGTTTAGATTCCAAGTTGGGTTGGTCCCCAAGGGGCACCCAATTTTTTTGTGAAGAGTGGGGACCTACACAAAAATAGGCTATTGTGCGTGTTGGGTCAGGTTAGTAATTAATTTTTTACTGCCCAACCGACTTGTTTATTGGTCCAAACCGAACTGGTTCAGCATTTTTCAATCAAGAGACTTTTCTGTTTAAGACATGTCTGTTCGGATATTTTTTTTTTCAAAAATTGTGTCTGACCGAATCGGTTCTATCTGTTTTTCCAAATGGTTTGATCGTTCCGAACAGGTTTCTGATTTTCTATAAATTGTCGAGATCAGTGTCCAATTTTTTAATTCCATTTTCGAAACACTTTTCTCTTCTTCATCTCGGAGTTAAACTGTTTTACGAGAGAGAGATTGGAATATCTCTTCTGGTTCGCTGTATTATTTTGAGTGTGCTCTCAACAGCAACATTATCGAGAAGATCTGGGAGACGAGTTGCATCAAAACTGTAAGCACCTGATAAACAGGTAATAATCGTCTTAAAGTCAAAAATTCAATCTTGACTCGATTTTATTTTTGTGTTCTATCGAAACTGTGAATATATGTTTTTAATATATTGTTCGTATTTGAATATATTAATATATTTTGTTCTGCAATATTATTAATTATCAGTCTCTTTACTTTAACGTTCGTATATAATTTTATCAGTCCTCTCCACTTTATCGTATTTTCTTTGGTCGCTGTAAGAAGTTACGATAGAATTTCAACAAGACAGAAGGGGAATTCATGTCCACCATCCATTGGCACCATCCTATTGACAAGCTGGTTTTCCATCGATACATTAATATATTTTTGACTACACAAACTTTTCACACATTGACATTTTTCTTTTAATTTGAAAAAAAAAAAAATTTATGTATTTGTATTCGTCTTATTTTTTCGTATATTTAAAATATTATAAATTTATATAAATTTTTACACGTTAATGATTCATTTTATATATATTTTGACACATTCGTGTATTCATGTAGTGTTCATATTATTTTTTATATTGTGTTTTAATTATTTTTCTTATGCTGTATTCGTGTCGTGTCTCAATTTATTTAATATTTTACATAGTTTGTCATTGTGATTCAATTTTTTTTTAAAAAATTATGTATTCGTATCGTATCTCAATTTATTACATATTTTACATAGTTTGTTATAATAATTTAATTTTAAAATTTTTTTGTATGTTCGTGATATTTTCCTGTTTGTGTGTTTAAAGTATTATAAATTTATTTTATACGTTAATAATTTATTTTATATAAATTTTAACACGTTCATGTATTTATGTAGTATTCATGTTATTTTTCGTATCGTGTCATATTTTAATTATTTTCTCATGTTGTGTTTGTATCGTATTTCAATTCATTTCATATTTTGCATAATTTATCATAATGATTCGATTTTAACTCTAAATTTATTTACTTATGATATTAAAATATAAAAAATCTTTAAATAAATAATTAGTATTTAATATAATTTAACTTATATTTATCTATAATTATTAATTTAATTAAAATTTTATAAATAATTAAAAAAAATTCTCCAACAGCAAAGCGGAGGAAGAATTTTAATTCTTATTATTTTTTTTAATCACAAGGAAAGAAACAAAATGCTATTCTTCAAAGCTAATTATGTTACAGAATGGCCCCTCGGAAGGGAAAAAAAGGGGAATTGTACAGAGCAGAAAAGCTAGAAGAGTACACAGATCGAGACGAGCAAAAGAACAACGTCCAGACGCAAACTTGGAGTTTGTGAAGTCTTACAGAAGATATATCAATAACTAAATCTATCTATATTAATATATATTCCAATTCCAACCCATGGGTGAAGTCAAAAATATCTACGAGGGGTTGAAATGTATATAAAAATTTAAAATAAAAATAATGTATAAAATAAATATATTCAAAAATAAGATTATTTGTCTGCTCAAATCGGGTCGGATTTTGGGTAAGTAAATTTTTTTATTATGTAAACCTGACTCGACTCAGTCTATGAACAATTATAATATAAAAATATTAAATTCAAATATTATATATGATATTTGCTAATAATATATAAATTTCTAATAACGAAATAATTTTTTTTAATTTATAAATATTATAGTTCATATTGCATATGAAAAAAATAAAGTTTTAACGTCAAAAAAATTTATTGTTTAATTAAAATATGCATATAATTATTTTATATTATAAAAAAAAATCATAAGTTACATATATTTAAAAAAATAAAATAAATTAAATGCAATATTCGTTTTAAATATTGTAATTGTTTAACTTTATTTATTTATTTTTCCCTTATGAGCATAAAATGAAGAATACTAAACAAAATAATTAATGTAATTGTATCTATTTAATTAATTGAAAAGGTAAATAAAAAAAAATTATATGTTTGTATTTGTGTTATTTTTTCGTGTATTTAAAGTATTGTAAATTTATATAAATTTTTACACGTTAATGATTCATTTTATGTATATTTTGACATATTCGTGTATTCATGTAGTGTTCATATTATTTTTCGTATTGTGTTTTAATTATTTTTTCTATGCTGTGTTCGTGTCGTGTCTCAATTCATTTCATATTTTGCATAGTTTGTTATTGTGATTCAATTTATAAAAAAAAATTATGTGTTCGTATCGTATCTCAATTCATTACATATTTTACATAGTTTGTTATAATGATTTAATTTAGAAAAGATTTTGTGTGTTTGTGATATTTTTGTGTTTGTGTGTTTAAAGTATTATAAATTTATTTTACACGTTAATAATTCATTTTATATAGATTTTAACACGTTCATGTATTCGTGTAGCATTCATGTTATTTTTCGTATCGTGTCGTATTTTAATTATTTTCTCATGTTGTGTTTGTATCGTATCTCAATTCATTTCATATTTTGCATAATTTTTTATAGTGATTCGATTTTAACTCTAAATTCATTTTTTACGATATTAAAATATAAAAAATCTTTAAATAAATAATAATTATTTAATATGATTTAACTTATATTTATCTATAATTATTAATTTAATTAAAATTTTATAAATATCAAAAAAATTCTCCAACAGCAAAGCGAAGGTCTTTTTATCTTAATATAGCCAAAATAAAATTATTTATCAAAATATCGTTCTTTTAAGATTAATTTTCAAAATCTGCTTTTTTTAAACCAGTTGGAAAATCGTCATGGCTCATGGCGATTTCCCAACTGAAAATTTTAATTTTTTTAAAAATACCAGTTAAAAAATCGCCATGAGCCATGACGATTTCTCAACTACAATTTTAAAAATTTTCTATTTTTTACATTGGGAAATCGCTACCCAAATTTCACTTTTTTTTTATTCTTTTAATTTTAATAAATAATAAAATTTAAATAAAAATTATATAATTTGTAAATTTAAAAAATAAAGATTTAATAATTTTAATATATAATTTTTATCCCATGATGGTAGAAGTGTCCATGGGCCAGGTCGTGCCCATGTATGGTATCAACACCACAATTGCTTGCCCAAGCCACGGTAGAAATTTTTCAACCTTTATTTAATTTTTTTTAATTTTATAAAATAATAAAAATTATATAATTTTTAATTTTAAAAAATAAAAAAATAATAATTTAGCAAAAATTAAAAAATTATATTCGTAATTAGACCTGTTCATGGGCCGGGCCGCGAGCCGGAATTTTTTCCTTGTCCAAGCCCATTTTGAGTCGTGCCGACCCGAAAGCCCATTTCACTATTAAAAAAATATTTTTATATTATTTTATAATTTTTTGAATTTTTTTATTTAGATTTTTTTTTTAAATTAAAAATTATATAATGTTTATTTAAAATTTATTATTTAATAAAATTACAAAAACAATTGTCCAAGCTCGGACTAATACGACACTTTGGTTGGCCTTTCTCCCGGAGGTCCATTTATTACGAATACAAGTTGAACGAATTCGATTGACATTACGGATAGACCTACTCATGGGCCTGGCAGCCCATCCTGTCAGGCTCGGATCACTATTTATATATTAAAATAATTAAATTCAGGCCCGCGAGTTGGGCCTTGGCAAGAAGTTGAAAAATTCCGGGTCACGGCCCGGCCCATGAGTAGGCCTAATTACGAATATAATTTTTTAATTTTTGGTAAATTGTTATATTTATATTTTTTATTTTTTAAAATTAAAAATTAAAAATTATATAATTTTTATAATTTTATAAAATAAAAAAAAATAAATAAAGGTTGAAAATTGCCACCGTGCCATGGGCAAGCAAATGTGGTATTGATACCATACATGGGAACGACCCGGCCCATGGACACTTCTACCACCATGGGATAAAAATTATATATTAAAATTATTAAATCTTTATTTTTTAAAATTTTAAATTATATAATTTTTATTTAAATTTTATTATTTATTAAAATTAAAAGAATAAAAAAAAAGTGAAATTTACCTTAATTGTATTTTAAATTTACCTTAATGGGATAAAAATTTACCCAACGTAAAAAATAGAAAAATTTTAAAATTGTAGTTGGAAAATCGTCATGGCTCATGATGATTTTTTAACTGATTTAAAAAAAATAAATTTTGAAAATTAATCTGAAAAATAGTATTTTGATAAATATTTTTTTAACTATATTTTGATAAAAAAAAAAAAACCTAAAGCGGATGAAGAATTTTAGTTCTTATTATTTTTTTAATCACAAGGAAAGAAACAAAATGCTATTCTTCAAAGCTAATTATGTTACAGAATGGCCCCTCAGAAGGGAAAAAGGGGGAATTGTACAGAGCAGAAAAGCTAGAAGAGTACACAGATTGAGACGAGCAAAAGAACAACGTCCAGACTCAAAACTTGGAGTTTGTGAAGTCTGTTCTTTACAGAAGATATATCAATAACTAAATCTATCTATATTAATATATATTCCAATTCCAACCCATGGGTGAACTCAAAAATATCTACGAGGGGTTGAAATATATATAAAGATTTAAAATAAAAATAAAAATCGTGTATAAAATAAATATATCCAAAAATAAGATTATTTGTCTGCTCAAATCGGGCCGGATTTTAGGTAAGTAAATTTTTGTACTATGTAAACCTAATTCGACTCAGTCTATGAACAACTATAATATAAAAAATATTAAATTCAAATATTATATATGATATTTGCTAATAATATATAAATTTCTAATAATGAAATAATTTTTTTTTTAATTTATAAATATTATAATTCATATTGCATATGAAAAAAAATTAATAAAAAATAAAGTCTTAACGTCAAAAAATTTTATTGTTTAATTAAAATATGCATAAAATTATTTTATATTATTAAAAAAAATCATAAGATTACATATATTTTAAAAAATAAATTAAATTAAATGCACTATTCGTATTAGATATTGTAATTTATTAACTTTATTTATTTATTTTTCCCTTATGAGCATAAATTGAAAAATATTAAACAAAATAATTAATGTAATTGTATCTATTTAATTAATTAAAAAGGTAAATAAAAAGAATTAAGCTTATAATAACAAAAGAGATTTAAACTAAAAACGTTATCAAATTTATTATATCAAACAAATTTTATAAATGGGGGACAAATTGAAGGATCAAACAAAATTTGGAGGGATCAAACATAATTTTACTTTATTTCAAAAATCTTAAAAATTTTAAAAAGTGTCAAATTAAAAAGTCAAACAAAATTTAAAAGAGACCAAATATAATTTTACCCTTATTTTAAAAAACTTAAAAAATTTAAAGGGGGTAAGCCCCTTGCCTGACCCCCTCCCTTCACCTCTGTACCAGCCTAAAATAAATAAGACAATTTGATAATATAGAGAAAAAATTGAGTAAGAATTACTTTTAGATATATAATATATATTTGTATTAATATATATTTTCAGCTTCAACCTAAAGTAAATACGAGCATTTTGATAATGCCGAAAAAATAAATTTGAGTAAGAATTATTATTGGATTAATATGTATTTTTAGGTTTTTTTTTTATCAAAATATAGCTAAAAAAAAATTATTTACCAAAATACCGTAGTTTTAAGATTAATTTCCAAAATTCGCTTGTTTTAAAACTAGCTGAAAAATCGCTATCCCCCATGAAGATTTTTCAGCGTAAAATTTTCAAAATTTGAGAAAAACACCAAGGGAAATCGCCATGGGGGGTGGCGATTTCCCTTGCCTTATTTTTTAAAAATATTCAAAAAACAACAAGAGAAATCGCCACCCCCCATGACGATTTCCCTTGTTTTTTTTTGTTGCAAATTTTGCAAATTTCACCAAGGGAAATCGCCATGGGGGGTGGCGATTTCCCTTGGTGGTATAATTTTTTTTTTACTTAAATTAAAAAAAATTTTGTAAATTTGTTTTCAAAATTTGTATTTTAATTTTAAAAATTGTAATTAAATAAAAAAATTTAACTTGGTTTGTTTTTTTTTAAAAAAAAAATATATATTAAAATTTTATAATATTTTATTATAAAAAATAAAATTTATTTTATTATTAAAATTTTATAAAAAATAAAATTTTATTTCTTATTAAAATTTAAAAAAGAAAATTATATTTCTTATTAAATTTTTATATAAAAAATTTTATTTCTTATTTAAATTTTATATAAATAAAAATTTTGATTTCTTATTTAAATTTTATATGTGAGATCTGTAACAAACAGGTATAAAAAAAATTTATCTTCGATTATTTTAATTTTTTAAAAATATATATATACTTAAATTTTTTATTAAATTTTTTTATTATTTTAATTTTATGCTGTAGAAAATATTGAAATTGGATTCCTTCTGCAATGGATGGGACTAATGATTTAGGGTTAGGGTTTCAGTTATTTTTCAGTGAATCAAATTCTGCAGAAAATATTGGAATTGGATTCCTTATGCAATGGATGGGAGTATAGACCAGATTTAAGGTTAGAGTTTCAGCTATTTTTCAGTCAATCAAATGCTGCAGAAAATATTGGAATTGGATTCCTTCTGCAATGGATGAGACTAATGATTTAGGGTTAAGGATAGGCTTCAGCTATTTTCCAGCCAATCAAATGCTGAAGAAAATATTGGAATTAGATTCCTTCTGTAATGGATGAGACTAATGATTTAGGGTAAGGGATATGTTTCAGCTATTTTCCAGTGAATCAAATGCTGCAGAAAAAATTAGAATTGGATTCCTTCTGCAATGGATAGGACTATTGGACAGTTCGGTACAAAGGATGAGATTTGTCATCAGTTTTTGCATTGAATGAGTTATCAATTTTTTCAGTCAATTAACCCTAGCCAGAAAATGAGAATCAGATTCCATCCTGTACAAAGGATGGGATTTGTTATCCAGTACAACATAATGAACCATTATAAATTCATAATACTGATAAAGGTTTACAACACCCCCCTACAACAGTTTTTTGATCAGATTTTTTTGAGTGCTAATACCTCCTCATTCTATATTTCTTCTTTCTTTTGCTGACTGATAATACCTCCATTCTCATCATTCTTAGTTTCATTATTACACAACATGAGTAATAGAGTGATCGCATTTGTCTACTATAATGGCCAAATTCATAATACTGACGAATGTGCTACCTTTAATTGTGAACGTCCTAAAAGTTTTCGTGTTGAAGAAGACGTCACATTAGAGGAACTGAAGCTGCAAATTCATACAAAAATTAAAGCTGAAAATAGAAAAAGAGTTTCAGAGATTAAGTATAGGCATCATCTTTCTATTGGTGAAGGATGTGTCCGATATAGAACATTTTCACTTAAAGATGATGATGATATCCGATGCATGTTTTATGCTCATGAGACATTTGCAAATGTTGGTGTACTTGAGTTATATGCCAACATAGAGGATGTTCACAATGATTGTGGGCCTTCAAATGTTCGCACAACAGAAAACTTTCCCATAGAAGAAGATGATTCTGAGTCGTTTTATGTTCACACTACATACGACGTTCCTATAGAAGATTTCTTTTCGTTATCTCAACCTACAACGTTTCATAATTCATTAGTCTCACAAACAATTCCTACTACCCTCGAAGATGAGCCAACTGGTGTTGACCTGTTCTGCCACGTGGAATCCATGGTGAATATGTTGGTGACTTTAGTGAGCAGAAAGAGGATGCTGAATTCGCAAGTGATGACAATAGTGATTCTGACCCAGACGTCGTCCCTGCTGAGATCAACACTCATGGAGATCTTTCCCCATATGAGGCTGCATCCCATATGCATACCCTGGATCTGGAGGCAATGCAAATGCCAGAATTTTCAGAGTATGCTCATACATTAGCTACGCCTCTGACATTTGATCCATCTGCAATTGATCTGTGTGTTGGGTTACAATTTCTAACGAAAGAGCCTGTGCTTTCAGCTATTAAGCACTATAACATCAAAAACTCTGTAGATTACAGAGTAATTGAATCTGAGTGGACCAAATATTATGCCAAGTGTCTAATGTATGGGAAAGGGTGCAATTGGAGAATAAGGGCAGCTTTTATGAAGAAGAAACAGACATGTGAGTTTAGAAAATATGAAGGGCCTCATACTTGTACATCGGAGAGGATTTCACAAGATCATTGCAAGTTAGATTCTAACATGATCTGTTCATGCATTCTGTCATTGGTCCAAGCAAATTCGGAGATCTCCGTTTCTGTTTTGATTACTGAGATGCGAATCCGGTATGAATACATCACCTCCTATAAGAAAACGTGGAAAGCAAAGCAAAAGACAATTGTTCAAGTTTTTGGCGATTGGGATAGATCGTACAATGAGCTACCTAAATGGTTAAGTGCAATGCACATTTCGTACCTGGTACAATTGTGGAATTGCAAACGGTACCCACAATTGTCGATCTTGTGAAACTTATCAAGGTTCACCGAGTCTGCAGGAATTGATTGTTGCATCTCAAATTGTCGCAATATCCTGTCAGTTTAAGCACTTTGATTTTGAAAGAGAATAAAGATGATTTCAAAATTTTGCCATTAAAAAAAATTAATTTACTGTGGGTTATTTTTAATATCAATAAATTTTATTTTTGATTATTTCCTAATTTCGTAGCCATGATCGTCCATGGCAAATTTCCATTTGTTTTTTTTAAATGAATAATTTTATTAGTTTTAAAGAAATTATTTTTTTTATTCCAATGATGATTTTCTTTTATAATTATTTCATTAAAACATAAATTGATTTGGAATCTTCCATAAAGAAATTTATGCTCGTCCAATGATACTTTTCGTTTAAAATTATTTCATTACAACCAAGATCGATTTGGATTCTTTCAACTTTTTTTTTTTTATTTTAATTTAAAGTTAAAAAAATTGACAACCATTTCAACTATCATTTATTTATTTAGAAAAATTGCTCTCACCTTGGGATTATGGTTGAAAATCAAGGTGAAGCGAGTGACTATGCAATTGCAAGCTGTACGACGAAATATAAGCATTAAGCCACACATTTCAACGTCAGTTAATAGAGAATACACTGTGTTAATTAGACTCATATCATATCCAGCATCTCAAAAGAAATTTACGAAATCCAAACAAAAAAAGTATGCCCCATGAATTTAGTTCTGATTATGAAATTTAGTTTTTCCTTCTTACAATATTCCATGAATAAACTGACTATATTTTAAGGTTTATTTTGGGATTTTAATTTTGATTGGAAAATTTTATTTAAAAAGGAAAATTTTGATTTCGATTTTTCAAGTAAAAGATAGATATCATACTTTTTTTTTTTGGTTTCAAATTGTTATTTTTTTTCCATAAAATTCTTTTAAAAAAAATATTGATTTATTACTCTTTTTTGTAAAAATCATTATTTTAAAAAAATTATTACTCTTTTGTATAAAAATATAAACTCAAATATGTGTATTACTTTCATATTAAAATGAAAAAAAAAATCAAATAAAAAATTGTTTAACTTTTGATTTAATAGATAATAATTAATTATACAATTTCACTTTAAAATTTGAACCTAAATCATATTTCACCCTTAGCACTTGATATATCAAATAATTTTTATAATAAATATTTCGTGCTTAAAGAATTTAACATTTAAACAATAAAAGGCAATATCTATATTTCCAACTCCTTTTTTACGTAAATAAAGTAATTTGGATATTTTGAGAGAAGTTAATTTAGTTATGATTAATTTCTCTTTATAATGATATTGTATAGTATTTAATTTAATTAATTATATTTTAAATAATATTTTACACAACTTTATTAAATGTGATTTTTAAATGAGATTGTCATTCTAAGATTTATTATTCAGGGTTATAATGTTGTGTTTTAAATAACCTTTTTTTCTATTTCTATTTCTAAAATGTATTGTTGCTTCATGCAAATCCATGTATACTTCCAAAAGGTTTAGCACCTGTCAAATGGCCTAGCTATATGAACTTCGTGAAGAAGAAGAAGAAGGAAAGGAAGAAACTGAGGATGATGTCAAATTGATCTGTTTAGGGTTATTTGTCCAGTCCGATTCTAGCTGAGTCTTGGACATTATATTTGAGAATTTAGCTTGGCTCGGCATAAATTATTATTATTTTATTTAAATTTTATTTTAAAAATATTAATATAAAATATTTTTAAATAATAAAATAAAATTTTCAAATTCGACGGATTGATTTGAGCCTTTAGGCAAATTTTTTTTTTTAAATCAAACCTGTCACAATCTAGTTTGACTTGATCCATGGATAAGTTTAATAGCAAACCGTCTCATCACACTTTATCATTTATTAAAAAATCAGGTCAAATCGATCGATCAGATCGGTTGTATCTAGAATCGATGACTTGTCCGGTTCGACAAGTATATTCAAATCGAATATTTACCAAATCGGTAAAAAACCGATTCAACCGATTAAAAACCGGTTTTATATGTATTTTTTATTTTAAAAAAAAATTTATTTGTAATTAATAAGATTTAAACTTTTAACCTCATAGTTTTATATTAAAAATCATACCATTAAATCAAATGCATATTTTTGTTAATTATTAAATATATTTAATACTAAATTTAATGTTTAAATATTTAAAAAAAGCTTTATCAAACTGATCGATCAAATCGGTTAGATTAAAAACCAAAAGTATGACCGATTCGATTTTTATCCCAATTTTTTAATCTTACAATTTATTGTTCATGCCCGAGAACTACGATGATTTGAACGTTGATAAAGAAGCTAAGTTGGAAAATTGGTTGGAACTTGGAAGGGACCGAAGGCAAACTGGATAAAAGCAGGGAAGAAAGTGACGCATGTGGGCTTTAACCTAACAACATTTGGATAGAAAAAAAAAAACTTTGAGCTTTGTAAAGACTATTGTTTGTTATAAAAGTACGTTAGAGAACGATTATATACATATGATTGAAGGTGTGATTTATTTTTTAATATTAAATTGAATTACAGTTTTCACTCGATTTGTTTTAAATAAGATTTTTTTGTCCACGATTAAATACATATGTTTTTAGAAATAGATTAAGAATCTAAAAATGCAACAAAAAATTTAGAAATTATTGTTGATTTTTGTCATTTAATTTAAATTAAATGTTATAAATTATTAAATAACTATTAATATGAAAGCAAATTAATTTGGTTATCATATATTAGTGCAAACAATACAATAATTTAATTATTTTTTGTACGATTGGATATTGAACTGTAAAGAAAGATAATTTTACTTTATGAACATCTCAAAAGACTTGAATTGAAAACATTTTTATTGGAATCTTATGTTTAATTAGCTTTTAATGTTGAAATTATTAAAAAAAAAGCATTTGTTATAATTAAAAATATTTATCTTATTAGTTAATATTATATAAAATGTCTCAAATGAGACATTATTCATCATTTAGTCTTCAAGACTTTGATTTATAAAAGTCAAGTTCAAGTTCTAAGGTGTAAATGATAATATCTATGGGATGAGAAATGGTTTTTATATTTAACTTAAGACTGAATTGAATTTTATATGTTTAACAAAAAAAAAAATATTGAAAATAATCAATTCCAAATTAAATATTAAAAAATATCTTTATATCAAAATATTAAAAAGTCGACCCGCAACACCGGACATATTCCTAATAATTAATAATACAAAGGCTACTCTTTCCAAGGTTTATGTAAATTATGAGGCAAATAGTAGATTTTTACCACTTCAATCCATCTACCTTTTACTCTAGTATATAAGTTGAAAGCTCTATGCAGTTAGATGCAAAAGGGAAAATGAGCTTTTCATTTTATTTTAAGGAAGTATTTTGATAAGTGTTTAAATTTATGTATTTTTATATATCAATTTCTTATATTTTATACTTAGTTCCTTAAAATCCTTGATAGTTTACTATGATTTTGTGTTTTGTAGGTGTTTTGGAGGATAATGATGGCTATGGAGTTGAAAAGAACGAATTTGGACAAGAAATGAAGCTTCAAGCACAAGGGACACTTCAAGAAGACTAGATGCGGATGCCTACATCTCATTCCCTAAAAACCCTAGTTGAAAAACCTACTTTCAAGCTCAAAAGAACCCTAGCGGCAACTTTTATTTTGTCTTGAAGAATTTCAACCACCACTTCCTTTAAACCATGCATGGGATGCTTTAATTTATCCTTTGATAAATACCCTAGCTGAAATATGTCTTTCCTTATCAACATAGGATTAGTGGCTGTCAACTTGCATTAATTGCAAGAATCTTTCCTTAAAGCTAATCCTTGTCAAAGTAGGAGATTTAAATCAGCTATAACTTTCCTTATTTCTACATGCTTTGACTGCAAGTAAAGCATTTTTCCTTATTAAAGAGTGTTGTGGCTGCAAGTAACCCTTTCTTTCCTTATGTAATTAAACCTAGGCTGCCAAGTCTCTTATCTTTCCTTAAATATTAAGAAGTCAACCACCTTTCCTTACATTACCTAACCCTAGCCATAAGTTAGCCTACATGAGAAGGGGAATAGCTGCAAACCACAAGGGGGATGCCCTAGTTGCTGCCATAAATAGAGATAAAAGGGGAGCCTCAAATCACACTTCACCAAGCTTTTATTTTCTGATTTCTTTTTTGTTTGAGAGAATTTGAGAGAGCAAGAGGTTGAATAATTAATATTCTTCTTCTTTCTTTCTTTAGTTTTCTTCTTAGCTTCTCTTTAATTTCATGTTTATGTTTACAATGCCTATGTTAGGCTAAAGTTTTCTTTTGGTTAAGGGTGATTTCAAAGCCCTAGACATGTTTTGTAATTAATTTTTAGAATCTATCTATCATTGTTTTCTATCAAAGTTTCTTATGTTCTTCATTAAAATTGTTCATGATGATGTCTTGATTTGTTTAGGTGTACAACTAGATATATCTTGATAATTATCTAATGCTAATTTATGAGTCTTGATCAGTCCAATTGTCTTGATTTCTTATTCAATAGTAGCAATTTGTAATTCATGATTATGTTGAGTTTTCGAGAATTGCAATGTGGAACATAATCTAAGTTAAACAATCCGAGCTTATGTGTTTGTTTCTTAGATCAACTTATCTTTCTCTTCTTAAGGCTGCTATTACATTAAATCTAGAGAGCTTATTCTAGGTTGTCTAATAGTTAGAGATTAAATAGAGAGCTTGTTCTATTTAACAATGAACTAAGGAAAGATTGGGGTAACAGAGCTTGTTGTTATCTACGGTTGTTAACTTTGAAGCTAATTGATGTTGATAGATATGAAATTGATTCTTAATGATATCTAGTGGTGGAGAATGAAACCTTAACTATACTTTTCTCATATTTGATTCCTTCTATTTAATTACTTGCACTCTTATTATTCTGATTTGTTTTACTTAAAACTATTTCAAAAACCCCATTTTCCTTTTATTTTATTTGAACTGAAGTTATAAACTAATAACTAATAAATTGAAACTCAATCCCTGAGGACTCGACCCTTGCTAGCTACTATACTTTACAATTGATTAGTTTTAAGTGCAAGGTTAAATAAGATATACACTCTTTTGAGTGCATCAAGTTTTTGGCGCCGTTGTCGGGGATTGCTTTCTTTAGTTTATTTGTTATTTGGTTTATTCTTACTTTCAGTTCTAATTATTTACTTTTTTGTTTTTGTTTTTTAGTGAATGTTCCAAGCTCCCGAAGAAGACTTAAGACTTAGGAGAATCTTGGAATTTGTTGCTTCATACAAAAGTTCAAGTGAAGAGTTGATCCAAGACATCCAAGAAGAGCAAGGAGAGATGACAGCTGACAACCGAACTCTCAAGGAGCTAGCCGCTCAAGACTTGGGTCAACAACCATTATGCATTGAATATGCTAATCTTGAGGTAGCTTTTGAATTAAAATCTGGTTTGATTCATCTTCTCCCAACTTTTCATGGTTTTGCAGGAGATGATCCTAATAAGCACCTCAAGGAATTCCATGTAGTTTGCTCAAGTATGAGACCAACTGGGGTCACGGAAGAGCAAGTTAAGTTGAGAGCCTTCCCATTCTCTCTAGCTGATTCGGCAAAGGAATGGCTCTACTACTTACCATCCGGGACCATAAATATATGGAATGGTATGAAGAAAGCATTCTTGGAAAGATATTTCCCAGCAACTAAGGTTGCCAACATTAGAAAAAAGACATGTGGGATTCGGCAATACAATGGAGAGTCCTTGTATGAATATTGAGAGAGGTTCAAGAAACTTTGTGCATCATGTCTACACCATCAGATAAGTGAACAACTTCTCATCTAATATTTCTATGAAGGTCTCATGCCCATGGAGAGAAGTATGATAGATGTTGCAAGTGGGGGGGGTTTAGTTGATAAGACTTCTAGAGCTGCTAGAACTCTCATCTCCAACATGGCAGCCAACTCCCTACAATTCTCAATGAGACATGAACCACCACCACAACCCAAGAAAGTCAATGAGGTAATTATATCATCCCTTGAACAAAAAATTTCTCAACTAACTTCTCTTGTTCAACAATTGGCTGTAGGTAATATACAGCAAATTAAGGTTTGTGGCATATGTTCTACCATGGGGCATCAAACTGATATGTGCCCAACACTTCAAGAAGACACCAATGAACATGTGAATGCCATGGGTGGATTTCAGAACCAACCAAGGAAGTAGGATCCCTACTCAAACACTTACAATCCAGGATGGAGGGATCATCCAAACTTTAATTATAGAGGGAACCAATCGCAAGTTACTCCCCCACCTATTGAGAATAGACCACCGGGTTTTTAGCAAAGAATGCAACAACCATACCAAACCCGACAACAAGTGCCACAACCACAAAATTTAGGTGAGTCTCTAGCAGATCTTGTCAAATCCTTTACTACTAATGTATTGCAACTTCAACAGGAAACAAGGGACATAAAGGCAAGTCTCCGCAATTTAGAGACTCAAATTGGACAAATGGCAACAATAATGAGTCAATCACAAGCAAGGGATTTTGGGAAATTACCTTTCCAAACCATAGTGAATCCAAGAGAGAATACCAACGATATATCTAAGAAACGGGAAATAGCTTGAGACACCACAAAAGGATAGTGCTCAAGGGGAGGATAACACCATGACATCATCTTCACATCCCAATGAGCCAATAGAAAAGGTAACTCTTAAACCATATTTTTTTTCTTATATAACTCCTCCATCTTTTCCTAGCAGGTTAGCAAAGTCCAAGAAGGAGGAGCAAGATAAGAAAATTTTGGAAACCTTCCGAAAAGTAGAGGTGAACATTCCTTTATTAGATGTTATTAAGCAAGTGCCAAGATATGCCAAGTTTCTAAAAGAATTTTGCACTTCTAAACGAAAGTTTAAAGGTAATGAAAAGATAAGTGTGGGGGAGAATGTGTCAGCTGCTCTTCAAAAGAAACTCCCACCTAAATGCAAGGATCCAAGTATGTTTACCATTCCTTGTAAGATAGGAAACACCAGGTTTGAGCGAGCTATGCTAGATCTAGGAGCATTTATTAATGTCATGCCATATTCAATTTATGCCTCATTGAATCTAGGACCATTAGAGGAAACTGGTGTAATAATACAACTCGCTGAATGTTCTAACATTTATCCAAGAGGAGTTGTAGAATATGTCCTTGTCCAAGTTAATGAGTTGGTCTTTCCCGCTGATTTCTATGTTATTGAGATGGAAGATGATATGTCTTCTAATCCAGTACCCATACTATTAGAGAGACCATTCTTAAAAATAGCTAGGACTAAGATAGATGTGTATGATGGCACCCTCACTATGGAATTTGTTGCGGGTGAAAACATCAGTGTCCACAACTGTGGGAGTCTACTGGAATGGATATGGCCATTGTAGTGGAAGAGACTAAGGCTAAACACTAGTGGACACTAGAGTACTGATGTGTTTGGTGTGCTTGAGCCAAAGTAAGTGGCACTTAGGTTGACATCGGGCACATATGGGTCGAGGTCAACAGATGTGTGTGGCACTTTGGACTGAAGTGGTTAGTCTCTCGCCGAGCGTACAAGGCACATAGAAACTGATGTGATTAAACTTCTACTAGATGTGCGTGGCACATACGGATACATCAGGACACGTCGAGACATATCGGGACCGAAGTGACTCCACCAGTTGGATGATATCCTGCAAGGAAGTAACAAGGTGAGAGGGGCGTCGGAGGTTTACCTCCGGGGCGCGATCCGACCCTCAAGTCAGTATCACCTCAACTGTTTAGCATATAAGGACATAGGATCACTTGGGATCACTTAGGATCACTTAGGATATATGAAATTTAAAATGTAGAGTGAGATAGGGAGACAAATCTGGTTGGAGACTTTCTCTCTCTAGTCTGAATTTTATGGCTATGATGGGACTTGTTGGAGTAGGCTAGTAGTAGCCTATTTATAGCCTGACGAATAGTCCTGATTGCGCCACGTGTTAGCATCTAAATGAGGGTGCATGAGAGGTGATGTAGTTGCATTGCACCCAATCCGAACCCAATTTTGTTGGGACAGCTGTGTAAGAGCTGTTTCGGTATTCTGATCTCGCGTTTGGTTCGGACAGCTGGACCATAGTGGGCCTGGTTCCAGGTCCTCCCTAACATTCAGTCCCCCATCAAGACCGAAAGTGTGCATCAGTTTCGGTCACTTGAGGAGGATTGGGTGCAATGATGACTGGGTCGAGCGCGACGCGCTTCTTGGGGCGATAAAGAGTCTGATGGGCACTTTGCGACTCTTGGTGCGGGCATGCGAGAGCTTTTCATGCCTTACATGCAAGTTTTTCACTTCTAGCAAGTAAGTCATCACATCTGGAGCTATGTTATAAAAGCTCAAACTTGGGTAATCATTGGTGTGCATTCCCATCTGCTTTTATTGTCCGTGAAGGATGTTGTCATGCCAGCAAGACAAGCGTCCCTTACTCACTATTTTTTGTATATCCGGAGTTTAGCTTTGTTATCCGTTTGTGTGCTTTAGCGAGTTTAGCTTGTTTCTGTGCATGTGGAGAAGTTGTCTTTGCACATCTGGAGACTGGCGTTGTGGCCTTTCCTTGTGCGTGTTGGCAAACTCAGCGTTTTCTTCTTCATACAAATAGAGGAGTTGCTCTCGCACATCTGGAGGTCAACTGAGTGGCTTTCTCCTTGTGTGTGATGTCAAACTTAACTACCTTGTCTTCGTATGTTCGAAATGGTAGGGCAGGCGCATCATCGTTTGCACATCTGGAGGTTGGTTTTCGCGGTTCCTTCATTGTGTGTGCTGACGAGCTCGACTACCTTTCATTTGAAGAGGTAGGCATTATTATTTCTCTCTTTTGTGCATTGGGCAGATGAGTTTTGCTACACCTTTGTTTAGAAGATCTTTGTCCGTTCAAGTGACTTATGGAGATGTGGGCATCTTACTTCATTCGTTTCAAAGCATATCTTGAGGTGAGCGCGTCACTCTTTATTGTGTTGAATGAGCGTGGATTTGCCACACCTTTTTCGGAGTGTCCGACCATTTGAAGATGAAGTATTTTTGCTTGAGGGGTGGAACACATCGGGAGGTGTGTTTCAACGTCCTCTCTTGTCCGCATGTTCGTAACGAGCCTCAAGTGATCTTCTTTGAGGTACGAGGTATACCTAGGAGGTGTGCTTAACATCTTCTCTTGTTTGAGCGTTTGAACCTCTTTGCGATCGTTTTCAAGGCGTGGAGCACATCTGGGAGGTGTGTTCAACATCTTCTCCCATTCATGTGTTTGGTCCTCTCATGATCGTCTTTGAGGTGTGAAACATATCTGGGAGGTGCGCTTGACATCTTCTCCTGTTTGCATGCTCGGACCTCGATATGATCACCTTGAAGAGGGGCTTAAATTGCTTTATTTTGCATGTTTAAAAGGCCGAACTTATGTTGGAACATGTTTGCAATCGTCGTGGCCACACCTCTTTTTCTTCATCCTCACTTTGCACATTTGTGGAGGTGTTGTGTACCTTTGTCGTCACTTCTTAACATAGGGATGGATGTCGAGGTTGTGCCTTATGGCTATACCTTCTTTGACTCCATCTTTTGTTGGAAGTGAGTTTTGAGTTTGGCGATTATCGCCTACTTGATTCCATATGGAATGTCATGGTTCTTTTGGATGTCTTTTGATGTCATTAAAATCTACTAAGTATGCACAATTTCTCTTGTCCGACCATATTGCGGTGTGGGAGTTGCTTGACATCTGCTAGGTTGTGCGTTACTTTGTACGTTACTCTTGTAAATTTCATGTAGTGGGGGCACTATTTCCTACTTCGAGAAGTTGAGCATGTTTGCTCAAGTTTTATCTTCTTGTCCGAAGTGGTTGAGTGGCGTGTCTTGACTTATTTAAAGACATCCAAGATCTACTATGGTTTCGGACTTGATTCTGTAAGAGTGATGACTATGTCATTTTTTGGAGGTGAGCTTCGCTTCTTCCTCTTGTCGTGGTTAAAGTACGACTATGTAGTGTGTCTTCCTCCTCAGTGGGAGACGTCGTTGGCTAGCTCAAAGCTTGTGTTAGCTTCTTTGATTTAGGGGCCAACGTCCAAATCTTCAAGCTTGCATTAGCTTCTTCAACTTAGGGATCAATGTGCAAATGTCCTTATGGACCTTGCTCCCTTCTTCAAGATTGAGCAAAATGTCTTTGCTCAAGCTATTGCCACGCTCATCCTCTGCCTTGTCCGATTATGGCGAATTGGAGGTGGAGCTTGTGATCAAATTTCCTTTTTGTTGCTCTACACCGCTTCGGGAGGATGGCGATGTTTGTAGTGTTTTCATTTTTTTTCTTTCTTCTTGGGTCTTGATGACATCAGCCAAATAAGTTCACATAAATGGGTGTTGGCGACTTTATTGTTACATAGAGAGTCTTACTCCCTCCTTCAAGACTTTGGATGAAATCGTGAACACTTTGTCCGAGTCTATTTGTTTTTGAGGTGGCACCTCACATAGGGAGCTTTTAGCGAGGAAGGCCATCTCTTCATACTTCCATTATTTTCAGACTTAGTTTTTTCATGAGCTAGTCCTGTGGGTGGTAGCATGTTTGGTTGTCGACTTCTTCTCAAGTGTTAACTTGATGGTTGTTCTTGTTTTACATTGGGAGGTTTGCGCTTTCTTCTCTTGATGCGAGGTCCGTCCGTTTGGAGAAGTTTCAAGCCATTTAGGGAGGTTTGGCCATTCCTTTTTATTTGTTTTCCTTCGTTTTTGTTTCGTCCGCGGCACTTGTGTGTCTTATGCTTGTTACTCCCTTCCCTTCTTAGTGCAAGTTGTTGAACTCGTACATGTCTCATGGAGGTGCACATTCATATAAGTTTATATATGCGAACAAAGTTGTTTATATGTTGGGCTTAGAGAGTCATCATGTTGAGGACGTTCATGTATATTTGCCCGTGTTCGCGCATATTTGCGCGAGGAGCAGCAAGTTGCACATTGTTGGATTTTTGGTCATGTAGCTTAGTTCTTGCGCACGGACTTGCTCGTCAAGGAGCAGGTGTCTTTAAGGTTTCTTAAATCCGAACTCAGACATCCGTGGATGCTCTTGTGATTTTTTGTTAGTTCGATGCATTTTTCTCTCTCTTTTTTGCTGGAGATTCAGCCACTAGGGGACTTTGTGCCTTGTTACCTTCGCTTTTGTTCCTTATGTGAAATGGTAGAGCGGTGGTATGTTGTAGGAGGAACTTGTGTTCAACATTATTGATTCGTGCACCATTGTTCTTCTTTTGTAATTGGAGGAGCTTGTGCTCAACCGTTTTTTGTCTGTGCCCCGTTGTTGTTCTCTTCTTTTGTGGTCAAGCATTGTCTTTTGTCTTTTTTTCGCTGTTTTAAGCATTACCACTTATTTTTCTCGAAGTTCCTAAGTGTATACACTCTACTCCCTCCTTCGTGAGTTGTAGAGCTCGTACTGGCCGTACGGAAGTATTGGCGACTTCCGCTCCCATGACTTTTGTTGTGTTTGGTGATTTATCTTGCTCCCCTATGTGTTTTGAGTCTTTAGGCATACTTCCCCAAGTGTTTGGAGTTTCGGCCATGCTCCCTAAGTGTTCTTGTTGTCGCCTAGTCTTCATATTGGAGCTCATGGGAACTTGCCTGGCCATTTAGAGGGCACTTAGGATCACTTAGAGGCACTTAAGATCACTTGGGATGCACCTTGGAAATTTGTTTGATCACTTAGAGAACACTGCACTTAGGATCATTTAGGGCGCCACCTTGGAAACTTGTTTGATCACTTAGGGAACACTTGAGATCACATAGTGTGCACTTGGGATCACTTAGGGTGCTGCCTTTGAAACTTGTTTGATCACTTAGGGAACACTTTGGATCACATAGGGTGCATTTAGGATCACTTAGGGTGCCGCCTTGGAAACTTGTTTGATCACTTAGGGAATACTTCAAATCACATAGGGTGCACTTGGGATCATTTAGGGTGGCCATAGAGAGCTTGCTTAATCACTTAGGGGAACTTTGGATCACATAGGGAGGTTGTCCGAAGTTGTTGTTACACCTCAACCAATGTTTGTTGCGTCTCCCCTATGTGTTTGGCTTGTTTTTTCTTTGTTTGTCAAGTATGGTCATGTTCTTTTCGAACTGGAAGACATGGAGGAAGATATGGAGGGTATAGATTCTTTGTAGCCTTTTTTCCTTGGTCCGAAACACATGGGGTGAGATGTTGTTGTAGGATTATTGTAATCTTCCTCTTTGGTCCGAAACACATGTTGTTGGTGTAGAATTTTTGGTAACCTCCCCATTTGGTCCGAAATACATGTTGGTGTAGGATTTTTGTAACCTTCCTCATTGGTCAGAAACACATGTTTTTTGGTGTAGGAATTTTGGCAACCTTCCTCCTTGTCAAAAAATATGGGGGGAGATGTTATTGGTGTAGACTTTTTGTAGTCTTCATCTTTGGTCCTAAACACATGAGGGAAGATGTTGTTTGTGTTTCCTTGCATGCTTTTTCATTCTGGACATGGGGAAGATGTAAATTATGCTTCATTATGTGCCTATGTCCAAATGACCAACTCTTTTGTAGGTTGTCATTGTGGATCTCGCATCTCCTTCTTGTGTGCTAAGCATGGCCAGCCATTGTATATTCAGAAGTGAGTGCGGTTGTTCTACAAGTCTATTTCTTTCTTTAGTGTGCTAGGCGTGGCTAGCATATCGAAAAGTAGCATTCTCTACACATTTGTTCCTTTGGTGTGCTAGGCGTGGCTAGCCTTTGCACATCTGGAAGTGAATGTGGCTTGTTGTTCAAGGCTTGCTTCTTTCTTTCAAGAGCATTATTGCCACTTCATTTGAACATCCTTTCTGTCCGAGGCCTTTATTGCCTTGGTGAATTTAAACAACTTCATTTCATTACTTAGTGGAGATAAGATTTTTTTTTGTGTGTGTTCAGACTCCATCTTCTTGTGATGACAACACTTTGATGAATGGATGAAGTGTTCATTTTTGGAGTTTTTTTTTTTTTTCTCTTTCTCGTTATCTCCTTATGTCACTTGCACCTTTATCCGATACTTGGTGCGTTTATCGTTATGTGACTTGTTGGTGAGACTTCTCCAAGGGATACTACTCCCCCTTTGGAGATCAATCTCATATGAGGTTGGTCCGATGTTGTTTTTTCTTTCTTGGAGCTTGAATGAGAGAGTTTCTGAAGAGAGAAGTGTAGGTGTGCATTTTCATGCCATTTCCAATGTAATTCGCCCAATTTGAGGGTTTGTAGACTCGTGCGGACGTGGCTGCAATCGTTTAAGTGATTGCTTAAGTTGGTGTGTTTGAGTGGAGTTGTTTTCTTTGAATCTTGCCATCATCAACTAATGAGATCCATAGAGATAGCTTGTCGTGAGTTTTGTTCACGTAGGGAGCTTAGCTCGGATTTTTACTTGGGGAATGATGTGGCCGATCATTGAGGTCTTTCTCTTTTCTTGTTCGGCCATATGTTTGTAAGGTCAACTTAAGTGTTTTCTCAAGTTGACTTCTTTCATTGTTGCAAGTTGGTGGAGTCCGCTCTTGTGGAGTCCATTGCAACGTTTTTGTAGTAAGATCACATTGGGACATTGGTCCCAATATGTTTTACGTTAGGTGTGAATCTGATGTGTTTGACATTGGGAGACTTTCTCGTGAAAGTTGTTTGAGTTTTTTGCTTTCGATAGACGATCCTCTTGATGTGTTCTCTACATTGTGGAGTCGTCGTTCAAATTCTTGCTAGACCATAGTTCGGATATGTTTCCATGTTGAAGAGTCTTTTGCATGGTCTCCTTTAGTGAATCATACCTCCTTATGTGTTTTAATTGTAGGAGGATGCTTTGTTGATGGCTCTTTGTCGGACAATACCTCTAGATGTGTTTGTACATCGAAGGGTCCCTTGTTAATAGTCTTTTGACGGACTGCACCTCCAAATGTGTTTTTATCTTGGAGGGTCGTTTGTTGATGGCTTTCTGTCGGATTGTACCTCTTAATGTGTTTGTACATTGGAGGGTCCTTTGTTGATAATTTTTTGGCGAACCGCACCTCCGGATGTGTTTTTACATTGAAGGGTCCTTTGTCCGAGCTTTGAGCTCGTTTTTCTAAGTCACATGGGGCGTGAAATCTCCCAATGTGGATTTTCCTTCCATGTTGGGCGCATAAGCCTCCCTACGTGGTTTACTTTTGTCCGACTTATTTTTTCTGAGAAAAGTCAAGAGAGTTCAGTATAAATCTAATTGACAAAACTTACCTCGAACTAACCATAGTGGATTTTTCTTGTCTTCTAATTAGCTCGCTCATGCCCTGCCTTCCGGCATCGTTTTTGACGTCGAGTGTCGCCCCCTATTGGTGAGCCTTCCCTCTTTGGCCGAAAACCCATTTAAGAGGCTTGAGGGGCATCAAACCATTGGTCTAGTTTGGAACTTCGAACGTGGGTGATCAGAGGACGTTTAGTGGTCCTATGAGTTCTCACCAGTTCGGGACTCTAGAACTGATGTCCGGCATCAAGCGTGTGTGGCTTGGCATCAAACCGTTGTGTAGGAACTTATATGTTAGTCTCTGAAGGTTGTCCGACGTTCCTATGGCTCGGCATCGAATCTCGTAGGAGTCCAAGGCGTGTTTTTAGTTCATCAAACTCTGTTGTTATTGTAGACACCTAATTTTGTCCGGACCACTAAACATGTATGTTTTCTTCCTATATTGATGATTCCGAGTATAAAAAGACTGTTTTCATCCTGCAGGTGGTACTCCGAGACTTAGTTTAAGAGGGCGAGCACAAAAAGACAAACTTGAAAAAAGTCAACCCCGAAAAAGTCAACCCCAAAAAGTCAACTACTGAAAAAGTCAACCCACTTTCAAAATCAAGATTTTAAGTTCAATTGAAAAATGGCGAAAGAATTTTGATAATCCGAGGTCTACATTGAAAGATATGGAGTTCGGAAGTTGGGATTTGGAGATTCAGTAGAAAAGAAACCCTAATCCAAGAAATTTGGGGAAAAGTGCTTAAACGATCAAACTGGTCGAAATTGAAGGTTCCAAATGAAAGATAAGCACTGACTACGGGTAATGGAGAAGTCACTTGCAAGAAAAATCGAAAGAAAAGTCAATCCGGGAGAAAACCGAGAATTAGGGTTTCTAGTGGATTTCGGTGAAATCGGGAAGAATCACAGAAATGGCCCGACTTGGTAAGACCAAAGCCCCCAATGGATGAAGAATGGTTAAAAAGGATGGCCCAAGGCTCAGATTGAAGAAAATTTGAAAATCGGATTTGTTTTGAGCAAAACCGGGGTTCGGAGGTAAAAGGGCAAAATTGGAAAAATTTGGGAAAAATAGCAAATGGACTCCGAAAATTATGGAAAATTTGTCAATCTCATTCTTAAATCATTTGAAGGATATTGGCGAAAGAAAATCTTGATTCCGAGTTCGTTTGCAAAATGGCCAAATCCCGGGCTTCTTATGCAGTAATTCAAAAAGATAAATCCCGGAAAAATAGCAAATGGACTCCAAAAATTCTGAAATTTGGCAAATATCATTTTTAAATTATTTGGAAGAGATTGGCGAAAGAAAATCTTGATTCCGAGTTCGTTTGCAAAATGGCCAAATCCCGGGCCTCCTATGTAGTAATTCAAGCCGATAAATCCCGAAAAAATACCAAATGAGCTCCAAAAATTATGAAAACTTCCAGATCACACTTTTTAATTATTTTGAAGAGATTGGTGAAGAAAAATCTTGATTTGGAGCTCGTTTAAAAAATGGTAAAAAGTAGGGGCATAAAAGGACATTTTGGGAAGAAAAAATCCAAATAAATAGCAAACGGACTCGGATAATTTTGAAAACTTCCAGAACTCAATATTTTATTATTTTGGAAGTATTAAAAAAATAAAAAATTGAATTTGGAGTCCGTTTGATATTTACTTGCATCCGGGGGGCAAAATGGTCATTTCACCCAAGCAACCGAAAAGGGCTTTTTTGGGCCTTTCAAAAATCAGAGCTAGGCTGGAAAAGAGAAGTGCTGGCCTGCCCAAGCCCAAAGGAAGGAGGAAGCTTGATTTTTTTTTTTTTTTCAATCAAGTGGTTAAAAATCAAGAGTTAGTTAACCATTCTCTTTGATCAAGCCATGGTGATTAAACCACATAGGTTAAGAAAGATGTCAACATTATTTTTGCATAGCTGTAATTTGAGAGGGCTGAGATGCTAATCTAAAGGTGGTAATTTCATGACTTTTCATCTTGAATTATTGGCCATTTGATGGAAAATAGGTTACACAAAAATGACAACATCTTTGAGGCTATATAAGCATCATTTAGGCCAACCCTAGAGGGAGGAGGCAGATTTTGTTTTTTCTTTTCCATTTTGGCTGATTTCTCTTAGTTTTTCTTAGTTTTTATCTTCTTGGTTGAGAGCAAAAAAAGAAAAGTTTAGAAAAAAAGGAAAGTTTGAAGAAAAAAGCTTGAAATATTAGCTTCTTGAGGTTGCTCTTGAGCACCAACTCTTGCACTTTCATTTTCTATTCTTATTTTTTGCTATTTTAATCTCTACTTGGTGAGTTTTCATTTTAAAATAATGTTTCTTGTTCTTCATTCATTTCCTTTCTTAAGTATTTTTTTTTTTTTACATTTTGTTTTTACAATAAACTCACCATGGCCAAATGGCCTACATTATTTATTTTAAGTTGTTGTTTTTGATTCATTTTACCATATTGTTTATGCTATTTTCTTTATTTTTGATGTTTTAAATATTATGTTATTTCATGTTCTTAAGTTATATTTAATTTGGTTGCTTTGTTTGTTGCCATTTATGTCTTAGATATCATGTTTTTGCATTTTTAATTTTCTGTTTTCATGTTGTTTAAATTTGAGCATGTTTTAGAGTTAGCATATTAAGTGTTTGTGAAAATGCTTGTGTGATTCTTTGCATGATTCTTTTTTTATATCTTAGTGAGCATGTTTTAGATTTGGTATATTAGGTGTTTGTGAAAATGCTTGTGTGATTTTTGTGTTATGACTTAGTTTTTCATGCTAGCATACCAAGTGTTTGTGAAAATGCCATGCTTGTTGAAGCTTGGGGCCATTTGGCTACTCCATGTGTTTTGCATTGTGTGTTGTATTTTTGTCATGCTAGTTGTTAGGTTTTTGCATTTGCATGATATTTGGTTGGATTTTTGAATTAAGCATGCCTTGTGTTTGTGAAAATACCATGCATGTCTTAGGTCTAGGTTACATTAAATGTCATGCAAGTTCATGTTAGGTCTAGGCCATATTATTTGTGTCATGCATTTTCCTTACATTTAGGTTTAGATCCATGCATTTCATGCATTATGTTTGCTGCATTGTTTCATGCATTTCATGTTCATGCCACTTGAATAATGACTTGAGCCAATTAATGGTTCAAGGTCATGCTCTCTTGAGCTGTCGCAACCTAAAAAATAATAAAGACGAGTCTCATCGCAAGACTTTATTATTCGTTAAGCGTGACATTAAAAAAAACCGAGGAAAAGTCGACTTAATTCCTCTAGAAAAATGAAGGTTTTGAAAATGACCTTAAAAAAGACATGGAGTCGCCTCCAATCTTTTTTAGCTAGGTGTGATCGGCCACCTATTAAAACCGGTTTTATAAAATATTTTAAAAATAAATTAAAACATTTTAAAAACCAATTTCAAGTCTGCGTTTTAAACCAGAGAAATCAAAGAAGCGGGTTCGGGAGTCGGTTACGTGTGGGGAAGGATTAGCACCCCCACAACGCCCGTATAAATCGGTACCTTATTAATCGTGTGTTATCTCAAGTCTCGGTAAAAAGTTGGTTTTAAATTTAGTATTTCAAGTTAATTCCCAATTTAAAAATAATTCCATTTTTTATTGAAAATGATCCGGAATTTATAAATTCAAAATTTTCCTATATTCCCCAACAAACGTGGCAAAATATAGAAATTTTTATTAGTTTTGGAAAACTTTCCGAATCATTCTCTTTTTTTGAAAGAAAGATATTCCTTTATTAATGATAATTGATGATATTCCCTCCAGCAAACCCAGTAGAGAACTCATGAATTATTTTAACTCGGAAATATCTTTATTTTTATTGAAAACCATTATCTTTTGCAAACATTTAAAATAAATGAATATGTATATGCATGACATAAATAAAATAACATAGTAAAGTCTAAATAATATAATGCAACCTAAATGACATGACAAATATGAATGGTATGGCATATAATTTAAATGACATGGAATAAAATAATGCTATCATATAATATGCACGAAAATAAAAATGCAATGCATGAAATGTATTTTTTTCCTTTAATTAAGGAAATCCGTATATCTAAAAAGATATCCGGCTACCTTAGGAAAATATGTCAAATTAAATATTCTAAAACCAAAATACTTTGTGATTGTTTGAAAACAATTTTGAAAAGCTTGAATTAACAATAAAAACTGGGCTAAAAATTTTTAAATGGTCTTAATTTCCTAAGTTTAAAAAATCCGGACTTGATTACCCTTAACCCGGGATTTGAAAAACCATTTTTAGAGTTTAAAAGGCTTAGAAATCACCCTAAGTCAATAGCTAACCCTCCTAATCAGCCCACTCTAAGTAAATTAACCAAAACAGAAAAATGGTTTTTCTTTAAATTCAATTCTGACTCCACTGTCCAGTTTTAATCCACGATTTTTTACCCTATTTTTAAAAATTCCAAAAATTATAAAAAAAATACTGGAGACTCAGGACATGTAAAACTATACGAGAAAAAATCGGCTTAATTTTTTGATCAAAGATGAATTCCCAGAAAAACCAGAGATGTACGAGTGTGCTCAAGAGAGCATGACCTTGAACCATTAATTGGCTCAAGTCATTATTCAAGTGGCATGAACATGAAATGCATGAAACAATGCAGCAAACATAATGCATGAAATGCATGGATCTAAACCTAAATGTAAGGAAAATGCATGACACAAATAATATGGCCTAGACCTAACATGAACTTGCACGACATTTAATGTAACCTAGACCTAAGACATGCATGGCATTTTCACAAACACAAGGCATGCTTAATTCAAAAATCCAACCAAATATCATGCAAATGCAAAAACCTAACAACTAGCATGACAAAAATACAACACACAATGCAAAACACATGGAGTAGCCAAATGGCCCCAAGCTTCAACAAGCATAGCATTTTCACAAACACTTGGTATGCTAGCATGAAAAACTAAGTCATAACACAAAAATCACACAAGCATTTTCACAAACACCTAATATACCAAATCTAAAACATGCTCACTAAGATATAAAACAAGAATCATGCAAAGAATCACACAAGCATTTTCACAAACACTTAATATGCTAACTCTAAAACATGCTCAAATTTAAACAACATGAAAACAGAAAATTAAAAATGCAAAAACATGATATCTAAGACATAAATGGCAACAAACAAAGCAACCAAATTAAATATAACTTAAGAACATGAAATAACATAATATTTAAAACATCAAAAATAAAGAAAATAGCATAAACAATATGGTAAAATGAATCAAAAACAACAACTTAAAATAAATAATGTAGGCCATTTGGCCATGGTGAGTTTATTGTAAAAACAAAATGTAAAAAAAAAAAAAAATACTTAAGAAAGGAAATGAATGAAGAACAAGAAACATTATTTTAAAATGAAAACTCACCAAGTAGAGATTAAAATAGCAAAAAATAAGAATAGAAAATGAAAGTGCAAGAGTTGGTGCTCAAGAGCAACCTCAAGAAGCTAATATTTCAAGCTTTTCTCTTCAAACTTTCCTTTTTTTCTAAACTTTTATTTTTTTGCTCTCAACCAAGAAGATAAAAACTAAGAAAAACTAAGAGAAATCAGCCAAAATGGAAAAGAAAAAACAAAATCTGCCTCCTCCCTCTAGGGTTGGCCTAAATGATGCTTATATAGCCTCAAAGATGTTGTCATTTTTGTGTAACCTATTTTCCATCAAATGGCCAATAATTCAAGATGAAAAGTCATGAAATTACCACCTTTAGATTAGCATCTCAGCCCTCTCAAATTACAGCTATGCAAAAATAATGTTGACATCTTTCTTAACCTATGTGGTTTAATCACCATGGCTTGATCAAAGAGAATGGTTAACTAACTCTTGATTTTTAACCACTTGATTGAAAAAAAAAAAAATCAAGCTTCCTCCTTCCTTTGGGCTTGGGCAGGCCAGCACTTCTCTTTTCTAGCCCAGCTCTGATTTTTGAAAGGCCCAAAAAAGCCCTTTTCGGTTGCTTGGATGAAATGACCATTTTGCCCCCGGATGCAAGTAAATATCAAACGGACTCCAAATTCAATTTTTTCTTTTTTTAATACTTCCAAAATAATAAAATATTGAGTTCTGGAAGTTTTCAAAATTATCCGAGTCCGTTTGCTATTTATTTGGATTTTTTCTTCCCAAAATGTCCTTTTATGCCCCTACTTTTTACCATTTTTTAAACGAGCTCCAAATCAAGATTTTTCTTCACCAATCTCTTCAAAATAATTAAAAAGTGTGATCTTGAAGTTTTCATAATTTTTGGAGCTCATTTGGTATTTTTTCGGGATTTATCGGCTTGAATTACTACATAGGAGGCCCGGGATTTGACCATTTTGCAAACGAACTCGGAATCAAGATTTTCTTTCGCCAATCTCTTCCAAATAATTTAAAAATGATATTTGCCAAATTTCAGAATTTTTGGAGTCCATTTGCTATTTTTCCGTGATTTATCTTTTTGAATTACTGCATAAGAAGCCCGGGATTTGGCCATTTTGCAAACGAACTCGGAATCAAGATTTTCTTTCGCCAATATCCTTCAAATGATTTAAGAATGAGATTGACAAATTTTCCATAATTTTCGGAGTCCATTTGCTATTTTTCCCAAAATTTTCCAATTTTGCCCTTTTACCTCCGAACCCCGGTTTTGCTCAAAACAAATCCGATTTTCAGATTTTCTTCAATCTGAGCCTTGGGCCATCCTTTTTAACCCTTCTTCATCCATTGGGGGCTTTGGTCTTACCAAGTCGGGCCATTTCTGTGATTCTTCCCGATTTCACCGAAATCCACTAGAAACCCTAATTCTCGGTTTTCTCCCGGATTGACTTTTCTTTCGGTTTTTCTTGCAAGTGACTTCTCCATTACCCGTAGTCAGTGCTTATCTTTCATTTGGAACCTTCAATTTCGACCAGTTTGATCGTTTAAGCACTTTTCCCCAAATTTCTTGGATTAGGGTTTCTTTTCTACTGAATCTCCAAATCCCAACTTCCGAACTCCATATCTTTCAATGTAGACCTCGGATTATCAAAATTCTTTCGCCATTTTTCAATTGAACTTAAAATCTTGATTTTGAAAGTGGGTTGACTTTTTCAGTAGTTGACTTTTTGGGGTTGACTTTTTTGGGGTTGACTTTTTTCAAGTTTGTCTTTTTGTGCTCGCCCTCTTAAACTAAGTCTCGGAGTACCACCTGCAGGATGAAAACAGTCTTTTTATACTCGGAATCATCAATATGGGAAGAAAACATACATGTTTAGTGGTCCGGACAAAATTAGGTGTCTACAGCTGCCCCTCTTTGGCTATTGCTGAGAATCAGGAATCAGGCAAAGATAAACCAACACTAATTTTGTACGGTCAGTGAAATCACATGTGAAGGAAAGGGAAAGGGGTTTCTTTTTCTTTTTCATTTTTCATTTTTCATTTTTTTTTCATTTTCTATTTTTTTTTTTATTTTTTTTCATTTTTCATTTTTCATTTTCTACTTTTTTTTTCTTTTTTCTATTTTTTTTCTCTTTTTCAATTTTTCAATTATTTTTTATTTTTTATTTATTTTTTATTTTTTTAAACAATAAATTGAAGATTTTGTCCTTAAATTGAATTCCCTGCCTAAACAAGGCTTGATTCGTCTTAAGAAAACGAATTCGATTTTCAAAAGAAAAATTTATGCCCGAAGGTCTTTAAAATTGGTGCCCGGAGGTCTTAAAAAACTGGTGCCCGGAGGTCTTACCAATTGGTGCCTGGCGGTCTTACCCCTGAAAAAAGTTATGCCCGGAGGTCTTAAAGATGTTGCCCGGAGGTCTTACCTGTGATTTGAAAAATTATGCCCGGAGGTCTTAAAAATGGTGCCCATAGGCCTTACCCCTGAAAAAAGAGTTATGCCCGGAGGTCTTAAAGATGTTGCCCGGAGGTCTTACCTGTGATTTGAAAAATTATGCCCGGAGGTCTTAAAAATGGTGCCCATAGGCCTTACCCCTGAAAAAAAAAGTTATGCCCGGAGGTCTTAAAGATGTTGCCCGGAGGTCTTACCTGTGATTTGAAAAAAATGCGCTGTATGCAACTTTAACAATGATGCCCAAAGGTCTTAAGAATGGTGCCCGGAGGTCTTACCCATAATTTGGAAGAAATGCGCTGTATGCGACTTTAAAAATGATGCCCGGAGGTCTTAAGAATGGTGCCCGGAGGCCTTACCCGTGATTTGGAAAAAATGCGCTGTATACGACTTTAAACATGATGCCCGGAGGTCTTAAGAATGGTGCCCGGAGGCCTTACCCATAATTTGGAAGAAATGCGCTGTATGCGTGATAACTCGTATAATTATATAGTTTTTAGTTATGTTTTATTATTGTTTTGTGTCAAATACGAGTTATTATTGTTTAGTCTAATTGTGTTTATGATCTTTTATATTTTTATGTAATTTGGTGTTTTTCACAAGTTTCTTTGAGTGATTTCAGATTACTAGAATTAAGGGCAAATCCAGTTCAGTTCCAGTTCCGACACATTTTGCCATATCAGCTATATCTGGAGTTTCACTGAAGCAATAAGGCTGAAATTTGTAGCCGTGCAAAGCTAAGAGGCATATCTATCTTTTTCATGTTTTATACTTCTTGAAACGGAGTCGTTTTCCCTAGCGAAATCGACCATCAAGTTGGATGATGTGCAATGACGTCTGTGCTGACCTGTTTTCGTATTTTGCCCATATCTACTTATCCACATCAGAAAATGAGCTGATTCCAATGGCTATGGATCCGTAACTGATACGGGAACCTTTGTCTAGAAGACCATATGATCAGATCAGGCCTCTAATATTGACGAAATCGACCATCAAGTTGGCTGATGTGCAATGACGTCTGTGGTGACATGTTTTCGTATTTTGCCCATATCTGCTTATCCACATCAGCAAATGAGCTGATTCCAACGGCTATGGATCCGTAACTGATAGGGGAACCTTTTTCTAGAAGACCATGTGATCCGATCAGGCCTCCAACATTGACGAAATCGACCATCAAGTTGGCTGATCAAAATTGTCATACAATATGACGAAAATTGTTAGAAAAATTCACCCACCTATTATACCTACCTTTGAAATTTGTAAAGCTTGTCTCTTGTCATTTAGCCTTCCAAAATGTGTATAAATAGAGGGCCTTGGATGATTGTAGAGGATCATATTGTACATTGGTAGGATATTAGCCATTGTAATAAAATTCTCTAAGTTTTCTTCTTCTTTCTTTTCTCTAGTTTTCTTTTTCTTTAGAAAGATCAAGAGGTTGGATAATTAATATTCTTCTTCTTCTTTCTTTCTTTTATTTTCTTCTTAGATTCTATTTAATTTTATGTTTATAATGCCTATGCTAGGCTAAACTTCTATTTGGTTAAGGGTGATTTCAAAGCCCTAGACATGTTTTGTGATTGATTTTCAGATTCTATCTATCATTAATTTTCTATCAAAGTTGCTTATGTTCTTCTACAAGAATTGTTCATGATGTTGTCTAGATTTATTTAGGTGTACAACTAGATAGATCTTGATAATTATCTATTGCTAGTTTAGGAGTCTTGATCCGTGTAATTGTCTTGATTTCCTATTCATAAGTGGCAATTTGTGATTAATGATTATGGTCAAGTTTTCAATAATTGCAAAGTGGAACATAACCTAAGTTGAACAATCCGAGCTTATGTGTTTGTTGCTTAGATCAACCTATCTTTCTCATCATAAAGCTGCCATTAAATTGAATTTAGAGAGCTTATTCTAGGTTGTTTAATGGTTAGAGATTAAATAGAGAGCTTGTTCTATTTAACGACAAACTAAGGAAAGATTGGGGTAACAGAGCTTGTTGTTATCTACGGTTGTTAACTTTGATAGTTGGTTGATATTGATAGATCTGAAATTGATTCTTAATGATGTCTAGTGGTGGAGAATGAAACCTTAACCATATTTTTCATATTTGATTCTTCTTACTTATTTGTTTTCTTACTTTTAGTTTGCTTATTTTTTATATTTATTTTTATTGGCTGGTTATACCGCCTAATTTGTATATTAACTTTGTTTTATTTTTATTGGCTGGTTATACCGCCTAATTTAGTATATATATTTTTATTGGCTGGTTATACCGCCTAATTTAGTATATATATTTTTATTGGCTGGTTATACCGCCTTGCATCTTATTCTTATTATTTACTTTAGTTTAAATCTGGCTTCAAAAACCCCTTTTCTTTTATTGTTCTTGAATTTAAGTTTTAAACAATTAACTTATAAACTAAAACCCAATCCCTGAGGACTCGACCCTTGCTAACTACTATACTTACAATTTATCTTTTTAGTGCAAGGTTAAATAAGATACACTCTTTTGGGTGCATCAAATTTTTGGCGCCGTTGCCGGGGATTGTTTTTTTTTAGTTTATTTGTTACTTGGTTTATTCTTATTTTCAGTTCTAATGAGTTTTATTTTCTTGTACATACGGGTTTTTCTGATCAAATTTTGAAAAAAAAAAAAAAAAAAAAAATCCTCAAGAATAGTAGTTATTTTTGTCTACTATTTTTTTGAATGATTTAGGATTTCTTTTATTTTTGTCTACTATTTTTTTTATGAGTCTTTATTATTATTATTATTTTTTAGTGTGTTTTAGTTCCTTTTTAATACAATGATGAGATATGAATTGCATAAGTCTAAAACAGATTTATTAGTGAGAAGATTTTCATGAGAATTGAGCTTGATGTCAACCTTTTTATGAGCCAATGTTAATATGATATGTTGATTGAGAAAGAAGCATGTTTAGACTTAATCTGACTTGTATAATCATTCTTGTGAGTTTTTGAGCCTAAAATGATTGATGCATTATACAAATCAATCTAATTTCTTTCTTGAGTGCTCTTATGATTACATGATTCTCTAGAACTTGCTTTAAACCGTTTGAGACTATATTGATGCATGTGACAACATGAATATGATAGAGGCATTAGGATTTTTAGCCAGGGCCAAACAACCATCCCTTATTGATGTTCCAAGAGAACACACCCTTAGTGAACCAATTTGAGCCTACATTGAATAAGCTATCTCTTTGGTAACCATAACTTGTCCCTAACCTAAATATACTTATATCTTTACCTTTGTTCCAAAGATGAATTAGCATGATTTGAGACAAGTTGCAAAGACAAGGGATATTTTTTGGTTAGAAACAAGAAATAAGTGTGGGGGGAAAAGAAAAGAAAAGTCAAGAGAAAAAGAAATGGAATACTGGCAAATACATTCCTATATATATAAAAAAAATGAATCATCTCTTGAATTTGTGGAAAAAGAAAAAGATGTTACAAAGTTGTTTAGAATGAAGAAAAGGCCCAACATGAATATCCGGCCTAGGTGACTATGTACTTGTAAAGAGTTTTGAGAAGTTTCTTTGTATAATCTTTTTATGTCTCTAAACTTTATGAACTCTTTGGAACCTTTGTGATATCTTTATCCTTTTGTTCTTCAACCACATTACAAACCCCTTGGCCCCATTACAACCTTGATTAAAGACCTCTTGATTTATGAAGTTGCATGATCTTTTAGTGGAGAATAGGTGGACAAGCAAGCATATGGTAGAAGTGTTTTCATGAGATTGATTGAGTGTAAACACTTTACCACTACTTTAAAGAGTGAAAATCAAGAGAGTATCCCATGTGAGAAGTTGAGATTAAATTTGAACATGCACTATTTTGATTGAGATATGTTATGCTAATATTGGCTTAACTCAAACAATTTACATTCAAGCATGATTTTTTGTGAAATTTTTTAAGCTATTGATTAGTTTATAAGACTTGTTCAAATATTGTCTCTAATTTGTATTGAAAGGATTATGAGTAAATATTTTTAGTATATGTAGTTTATTTATATGTAGTTTATTTATATTTTAATTTTTCAATGTTTGTGGGTATCGTTCTAGTAAACCCTCACGAGACTAAACTCGTCCACTAGGGACACCTAGTGGTTTAAAGGCTTGTGTCACATGCTAAGTGCCACCGTGATTTCCTACGAAAGTGGATTAGATTAGATTTTCTTATTTTATTTTTATTGAGTCGTTGCTAGGGACTAGCAACAATCTAAGTGTGGGGGTGTGATAACTCGTATAATTATATAGTTTTTAGTTATGTTTTATTATTTTTTTGTGTCAAATACGAGTTATTATTGTTTAGTCTAATTGTGTTTATGATCTTTTATATTTTTATGTAATTTGGTGTTTTTCACAAGTTTCTTTGAGTGATTTCAGATTACTAGAATTAAGGGCAAATCCAGTTCAGTTCCAGTTCCGACACATTTTGCCATATCAGCTATATCTGGAGTTTCACTGAAGCAATAAGGCTGAAATTTGTAGCCGTGCAAAGCTAAGAGGCATATCTATCTTTTTCATGTTTTATACTTCTTGAAACGGAGTCGTTTTCCCTAGCGAAATCGACCATCAAGTTGGATGATGTGCAATGACATCTGTGCTGACCTGTTTTCGTATTTTGCCCATATCTACTTATCCACATCAGAAAATGAGCTGATTCCAATGGCTATGGATCCGTAACTGATACGGGAACCTTTGTCTAGAAGACCATATGATCAGATCAGGCCTCTAATATTGACGAAATCGACCATCAAGTTGGCTGATGTGCAATGACGTCTGTGGTGACATGTTTTCGTATTTTGCCCATATCTGCTTATCCACATCAGCAAATGAGCTGATTCCAACGGCTATGGATCCGTAACTGATAGGGGAACCTTTTTCTAGAAGACCATGTGATCCGATCAGGCCTCCAACATTGACGAAATCGACCATCAAGTTGGCTGATCAAAATTGTCATACAATATGACGAAAATTGTTAGAAAAATTCACCCACCTATTATACCTACCTTTGAAATTTGTAAAGCTTGTCTCTTGTCATTTAGCCTTCCAAAATGTGTATAAATAGAGGGCCTTGGATGATTGTAGAGGATCATATTGTACATTGGTAGGATATTAGCCATTGTAATAAAATTCTCTAAGTTTTCTTCTTCTTTCTTTTCTCTAGTTTTCTTTTTCTTTAGAAAGATCAAGAGGTTGGATAATTAATATTCTTCTTCTTCTTTCTTTCTTTTATTTTCTTCTTAGATTCTATTTAATTTTATGTTTATAATGCCTATGCTAGGCTAAACTTCTATTTGGTTAAGGGTGATTTCAAAGCCCTAGACATGTTTTGTGATTGATTTTCAGATTCTATCTATCATTAATTTTCTATCAAAGTTGCTTATGTTCTTCTACAAGAATTGTTCATGATGTTGTCTAGATTTATTTAGGTGTACAACTAGATAGATCTTGATAATTATCTATTGCTAGTTTAGGAGTCTTGATCCGTGTAATTGTCTTGATTTCCTATTCATAAGTGGCAATTTGTGATTAATGATTATGGTCAAGTTTTCAATAATTGCAAAGTGGAACATAACCTAAGTTGAACAATCCGAGCTTATGTGTTTGTTGCTTAGATCAACCTATCTTTCTCATCATAAAGCTGCCATTAAATTGAATTTAGAGAGCTTATTCTAGGTTGTTTAATGGTTAGAGATTAAATAGAGAGCTTGTTCTATTTAACGACAAACTAAGGAAAGATTGGGGTAACAGAGCTTGTTGTTATCTACGGTTGTTAACTTTGATAGTTGGTTGATATTGATAGATCTGAAATTGATTCTTAATGATGTCTAGTGGTGGAGAATGAAACCTTAACCATATTTTTCATATTTGATTCTTCTTACTTATTTGTTTTCTTACTTTTAGTTTGCTTATTTTTTATATTTATTTTTATTGGCTGGTTATACCGCCTAATTTGTATATTAACTTTGTTTTATTTTTATTGGCTGGTTATACCGCCTAATTTAGTATATATATTTTTATTGGTTGGTTATACCGCCTAATTTAGTATATATATTTTTATTGGCTGGTTATACCGCCTTGCATCTTATTCTTATTATTTACTTTAGTTTAAATCTGGCTTCAAAAACCCCTTTTCTTTTATTGTTCTTGAATTTAAGTTTTAAACTATTAACTTATAAACTAAAACCCAATCCCTGAGGACTCGACCCTTGCTAACTACTATACTTACAATTTATCTTTTTAGTGCAAGGTTAAATAAGATACACTCTTTTGGGTGCATCAATGCGATTTTAAAAATGATGCCCGGAGGTCTTAAGAATGGTGCCCGGAGGCCTTACCCATAATTTGGAAGAAATTCGCTGTATGCGACTTTAAAAATGATGCCCGGAGGTCTTAAGAATGGTGCCCGGAGGCCTTACCCGTGATTTGGAAGAAATGCGCTGTATGCGACTTTAAAAATGATGCCCGGAGGTCTTAAGAATGGTGCCCGGAGGCCTTACCCATAATTTGGAAGAAATGCGCTGTATGCGACTTTAAAAATGATGCCCGGAGGTCTTAAGAATGGTGCCCGGAGGCCTTACTCGTGATTTGAAAAAAATGCGCTGTATGCGACTTTAAAAATGATGCCCGGAGGTCTTAAGAATGGTGCTCGGAGGCCTTACCCATAATTTGGAAGAAATGCGCTGTATGCGACTTTAAAAATGATGCCCGGAGGTCTTAAGAATGGTGCCCGGAGGCCTTACCCATAATTTAGAAGAAATGCGCTGTATGCGACTTTAAAAATGATGCCCGGAGGTCTTAAGAATGGTGCCCGGAGGCCTTACCCATAATTTGGAAAAAATACGCTGTATGCGACTTTAAAAATGATGCCCGGAGGTCTTAAGAATAGTGCCCGGAGGCCTTACCCCTGAAAAAAGTTATGCCCGGAGGTCTTAAAGATGTTGCCCGGAGGTCTTACCTATGAATTATGCTCGGAGGTCTTAAAAATGGTGCTGAAGAATTGTTGAAAATTAACCTAAAGATTTTGAGAAGATGCGAATGCTTTTTGATGCAAATGCATATGTTGAATAAGATACGAAATGACTTAAACTGGTGCAAATGTCTTTAATGCAAATGTAAATGACTTGGATTGATGCCCATGTTTCATGATGCAGATGCCCCTACTAATTGTGTTCATGTAACTGGTTTATGAATGGTGTAACTACAATTACCACACATTAACGAAAATGCAATGATTCTAGAAATGATGCAATTGTTTGAGATGACACAAATACGAATTCCATGAAGAATGTAAATGTAAAGGTAAAATACAGATGCTTATGGAATAATGCCAATGCAAATACCCATGAATGATGCAAATGCTTGCCGACACTGTGTAGATGCAAAAGCTCGATAAAGAGATGAGTGCTCATGAGTGATGCAAGTGCCCCCGGCTGTTTTTCTAGACTTTGGCTTAGCCTTTCAAATTCATTTTTCCTCTTCAAATCAGAGTATATCTTCAATTCATTTTGGCTATTCTCTTTGCCCCAACAATTTTCAAACTTTCATCAACAGAGATCTGAACCGGGTTCTATTTCTTCTTCTCATATCTGGAAGTCAAGACCTATCCTGGCAGTTCTACACCTTTGAGTTAGAAAAATCCTTGTCTCATGCCAACATCAAAATGGGTATTTCAAAAAAATCTCTTTATTTGTTTTCGCATTTTGAAAACTTCTGAACAAAAAATATTAACCCCACAATGTGTGATGTACAAATCTTTTGAAGACTGATGATCATTGTTAGAAATTTCTCTAAGTATCAATCTGGGTTTTTTCAACTGGGATTGGCAAGGCTTGGTATAACAAGATTCTGGCTTTTCCAGGAAAACTTCATGACAAAAATGTATATCCCTTCTAGGCTCACAAATGGAACAGGTTTTATAAATCATGAATTCATTGAGAACCAAACAAATTCAACATTCTTTTAGTTTCCATATCAAGGCATTTTGTCAAGCATCAAGATTGGCTGGGATGTTTAAACCGGAAAGTTTAATCTTGGGAACAAATTGGCTGGGATGTTTAAACCGGAAAGTTTAATCTTGGGAACAAAGTTTCAGTTTTTGAAGACAATCCTCCGAATGAGAGCTGACAATTTGGGGGGTTCAGGAATTCCTAGATGTTCCTCGATGACCACTCCTTTAATAAGATCTTTTCTTTTGGGGTATCGGCACTATCATCGATGGCATCGAAAATTCCCATTCTACTCTAGACCGCCCGTTTTTTTGGGTTTTCGCCCTAGAGTCCCATTCTTTTCAATTTTTCTCTTTTTTTTTTTTTTACCATGCACTTGAGAATTCTAAATTCTTCCTTAGTGAAATGAGAATTTGATGAGATGGGATAAAATCTGAGGAAAACCCTTCAAATTAAACATATATGCTTGATCAAAATGGACTTTTAAAGCACGTAATGTAGGCCATGGCTCAGGGTTCAGAAAGAAAGGATAAATAGGCCCAAAATATGTGTTTGAGGGTAATCAGATCAAGGATCCTTTCTTGAAGAGGATTTTCTTTGAAGCATGTGTCTCTTCTTGGACATTTCTTTCTTTTTGATTTTGCTCTTTTTCTTCCTTGCTTTTGGCTTTCAATTTGCCATGTCTTTCACACACATTTTTTTTATTGTGTTTTTTGTTTGTTTTTCTTGGCTTTCATTTCGTCATCTTTTCCTCTTCTTTTTTCTTTGACAGAGTGCGCCCGTATTTATTCGGGGCTCCATTTGCTTTGTGTCTGTCCCTGAGCTGTCACTCATTTCTCAATGATCTTTGAAAAGATCTTTCCTCGCATTTGCCCCCCAGTGTAGAGGGTAATCCTTGATCAGGGTTCAAAGAATTAAGAATTCTTTTGGCTCAAAAGGGGTGACTATGGATAATAATTTTTTTCTTGTGAAAGGGATATGAAAGATGGCCATTCATCATATCAAGCCCAAATATTCTCATTGAAAAGCAATCCTCAGGGGAAATAGATATTCAGAATTTCATTTTGCACTTTGGAATCATCCGAATTCTCATATGCATGATATCATGATTTTTCTTTTTCTTTTTTTTCTTTTTTTTGTTTTTTTCGTCGCATGCCCCCAATGATTCATGCATTAGCCCATCCTTCTTCACTATGTATCCATCATTTCCACATATGATGCCCCAATTTGATTATCCATGCGAATTTGTATCAACGAGGAACATGGCAAGTCTAGGTCTGTTTTGAAAAGGCTGAGTTTCCAATCTGAGTTCTTTGAAGAGACAAGGAAAATACGACCCAAAAACAGATTTTCTCTGGGACAAGGGATAATCTAGTTTAATCATTGTGCCCCATGATGTCAATCATGAAGTGATGTTTGGGCAATTAGTGTTTTGTGGTTATTGGGAAAGGTCATGAATGGTTTTAGCACAATCTTGACACACACCAAATTATCAAAATCGAGACTCTTGAAAGAATGTCTCATTTGTTTGAATTTCAAGGAATTCGAAAAATTTCAAAAAGTTCGTTCCTTTGTTCATAGCCTAGACTAGGATTTACATCCTTGCTTATTTTGCAATGACAATGCTTCTCTTTTTTCATTCATTTTTCCTTGAAGCATTAGGTCTTTCAAGTGTTATTGATTCAAGGTTTAGGTATAGAGAAGCCCAAAAAAGAGAGGGATGGTGTTGGGTCATTTCTAACACTGATCATCAATCTTCTTGAGACTATCCATTATTAAAACTTCCTTAATGCTTGTTTTTGTAAATTCACGTTTATTTAAAATAAAACAAACACAAAGCATTTAAAATTCATTTAATTCATGTAGATGTTAACATGAGACAAGTGCTTTCATCATCACAGTGTATAAAACTACATGCGTCAAAAATGCTCCTATTGACATCCTTCAAAGGTAGTAATTCTCCCCCTAAAACCCTGAAAGAAATTGATTTAGGGCTAAGTGGCCTTCCATTGATCGATAAGCTCCGGTGTCAAAATACCATCACGGATAAGACTTTCAATCCTTTCCTTCAGTTGTCTGCATTTTTCAGTTGAATGCCCAACTACCCCTAGGTGATAATCACACTTGCTGTCAGGGTCATAACTCCTTGCTGATGGATTCGGAGCTATTTTCAAAGGTACCGGGGTAAGGTACTGATTCTTTATTAGTAATGGCAGTAAGTCAGGGATGGGGATTGGAATTCTTTCTTGATTTTCTCGCGGTCGTTTTCTAGAAGTAGGCCTTGTTGCAAGGGCTGGTATAGGATTAGGTGTTTGGGTAGGTAGGTAAGGATAAAGGCTTGGAGATACCTCAGTAGGGTAACATGATTGGTATGAGGGAAATTGGGAATATGGGATGAAATCTTCCATAGTTTGGACATCTTCCTCTTTCTTTCTTGGTGCCTTATTTCTCTCGGTATTGGATGTTCTTTCTCTTTCAAGTTTCCCATTCTTGATAGCATTCTCAATCATCTCCCCTGAAATTACCATGTCCGCAAAATTCTTCGAAGCATTGCCGACGAGTCTGTCATAGTACGGGGCCTGCAGTGTATTCACAAAAAGGATAGTGATTTCCTTTTGTGTCAAGGGCGGTTGTACTTGGGAAGCCAGGCTCATCCACCGTTGTGCATATTCTTTGAAGCTCTCAGTAGCTTTTTTCTCCATATTTTGCAAAGTGAGACGATCAAGTGTCCTGTCGGTCATATGCTTGTGCTGGTTTAAAAAAGCCCCAGCCAAATCATTCCAAGAGCGAATCTGATCCTTGCTCAACTGACTATACCACCTAATTGCGGACCCGCTGAGGCTATCCTGAAAGCAGTGAATTAAAAGCTTATCATTATCTATCTGACTTGTCATCTTTCGGCAGAACATAGTGATGTGGGCTGATGGATCGGTCGTCCCGTCATATTTCACAAAGTCAGGGATCTTGAACTTAGGAGGAATGACTAAATCGAGGACCAAGCATCGTTCTTTCGCCTCCACACTCCCGAATACATCTGTTCTTTCTATTGCCCGGAGCCTTTCATCTAACAACTGATATTTCCCTTGAGAATCTGCCAACTCAACCTCATTTACTGCAACCCTTTTCAACTTTGCCTGTTCAGCTGGATCATCTGAGTTTAGGACATTGACGGGGTTAACAGTGTTCTGGGCATCACTTATTGCGACCTCATCTTGGCCCTTTTGTACCTCTAACCCTTCTCCGGCGACAAAGTTTTCGGTGTATCCTTTTCCCTTGATTACAGCAGACATTAGCTCCATCAGTTTAGTCATCCGATCCTTAGATTCTGCTTGAGATTTTGCTAGCTGTTCTCGCAATTCTCTCTGTTCCCTTTCCATTTTTTCCATTCGGGCAACTTGTTCATGCTCCATAGCACCAGCCTGTATTAAAAGTGTACTCAGTACTTCTTCTGATTTGAAATGGAAATTCTTTCAAAGACTCCTAAAGCCAAGCCAACTTCTATTTTATTTCCCCCAAATGTATGTCATGATGAATGAGCCATGAATGCAATTTGATGCATGTGAAGCCTAAACAATATGATGTATGGATATGTACAATGGAAACATGCTGACCATATATGTGATAAATGCAATCACAATGCCAACATGTTGCAAACAAAGAATAAACAAATCAACACATGGATATATGCAATGACTGATCATGTGCATTTTAGCATGTTTCCCAATGAATGATCATATATCCTATGAATGCAACACGGTGTCAATTATGATACATGCAAACAATGAATGATTGATATAGAGTATATACAAAGAAAATCATGCTAACCATGTGTGTCATGAATGCGACCTAATGCTAACCTAATGCTAACATGATGCGACCTAAGCAAATTAATGCATGAACATATACAAAGAAATTATGCTGACTATGTTTGTTATGAATGCAACCTGACAAATAATTGATGGGATGCAAAATGCAAAGGGGAAGATATCACGGAGGAAATAAGAATCGGAGGAACTTAATCATCAACATCTTATAAATTTGAAGCATACTCAATTCATTCCCATATCAATGTTCACAATGGTATAAACCATGTTTTACAAAATTTGAGCAGTAGTTAAAACTGTCTTTACAAGCACTTTATTCTTCCTAGCATCCTAAGGCTATAAGAGCCGGCTACTGAAAAAGTGAAATCCTATTACATCATATAAGACCGAAGTCTTTCCACCTCAATGCTGTAAATCTCCCAATCCTAATGGCGTTTTCCCAGTCCTTTATCAATCAGTGTCGTTGGATCCAACCACTTGGCATCTATGAGAGCTTGCACTTTCCTTTTAACTGCTATACAATCTTCAATGCTATGGCCAACAATTCCACAGTGATAATCACATCATTCATTTGGATTATACCACATTGGATATGGTGGTAACAGGGGTTTCAATGGGACACAGGCAACCATGTGATTTTGGATCAGTATAGGGAGGAGCTCTTGGTAGCTGATTGGAATGGGATCAAAATGCATTTGGGTCTTATTCTGGGATCGTTTCTTAGTCACACATGGCCTAGGAGTTGGGGCACTTGGTGGTAGCACTAAGGTTCGAACCGGAGTGTTTATATGGGGATGTGGCGGAACAGCATGGTAAGGGTATGAATTTGGACACGGGGCCTTTGGAGGTTGTACATAGCTTGAGGTTCCTATCCCAGGTACTGGATAAGGTGATTGATGAGGGAAATAGTATGAACTGGTAGTTGGTAACGATGGAGTGGGATTCAGGAATCCCGTAGTGGTCGTCCCAATGGACGATTGGACCATAGTAGGGTGGGGATACTGGTTTGGACCTAGAACAGTTTGCAGGTATGGTACTGGATTCGAGGTTTCTGTCTTTGGTATCAGGCTTTCAGGTTTAATTATTTTCATGATTTTGTCCACAATTTCATCAGGATTGCAACCTTTGTGGCATTGACAAGTGCAGGATCCAGCAAGGATTGTATGTTCTGGACCTAATGGTTTTGGTTGATCCGAAGATGATGCGAAGCCCTGAGAAAGTTCACCTTTACTGTTACCCATATCCTCAACCATTTTCAGCAATTTGGCAAGTTGTTCCTTCACCTCTCGGATTTCATGTCCATATTCATCTTGATTGCGTTCCAAAGCACCCAATCGTTCCTCCGGTTCATTCCTCATATCTCGAACCCCTTTCATGCAAATGAAAATGTCATGAGATTAAGATTATGAATGTACACGCTCTATTCCTATGTGCATGAATAAATTGATGATTAATGCATGAACATATATAGAGAAATTATGATGACTATGTATGCTATGGATGCAATCTAATGCCAGGTATATACAGATAATGACTATGCATGTCATAAACGTGTCCTAACAATGAATGACCATGTATGCTATGACTATAACATGATGTCAAAATGATACATGCAAAAATAAATGAATTAACACAAAGGTATATACAAAGAAATCAATGATTACACGAAATTGGTGGGACCTAAATCTTGATTATACAAAAATCTCATTATGCAAGATTGCCTCCAAATTTATGATTTTTTTTTACATGTTTTTTTTTGTGTTTTTTTTTTTATTTATGAAAAACCAGTCACATTATTTTCAATAGAATTTCAGGGTGGATCCCACTATGGTACCATATGCAAATGTTCATGTGACACTACCGGTTTTATGAAATCATCAAATGAAATTACCAACTGTTTATTGCAAAGAATGAGATCAATAACACAACCAAAAATGTACATGCTCTATTCACACATGCATGAAATGTGCAACATGCAAAATGCTTGAAAAAAGATTTTTTTTTTAAAAAAAAAACAGCTAATGAACATCTGCCCCAACAATATCTGCTTATTTAGGCATCACGATGCCTTCGAGGCGGAGTATCACATTTATTACGGGCGATGTACGTACATCGTTGCCCGATCTACCACACTTATTCGGAGTGTAAAATAGGTAACAAAAGGTTTAGAACTGTCCCTCTATGTGTTCCTATTTTCGGTATATCTAACGGAAATCCGGCATGGCTTCGCCTAGGTTCACTATATGAGGGTGAATCGGTTCTAAGGCTCCGAATTGTTCCTCACTGTCGCCGGTGAAGGCTAGTAAGGCACCCCGATAAAAGCGGGTTCAATTCGTTAGAGTATATTTTCCTATGCCCATGCGGAGGATCATCACGAAGGCATTAGGTACTTTATACTCCGAAAGTGTTTCACTAACCCATACGGAGGATCAATCACGAAGGCGTAGTTACTTTACTCCCACTTAAAAGGACGGAACCCGGGTATAGGATTCATGTTATGCAAATGCACGTGTAGTGTGTGTGGAGGAATAATAAACCTTTCACCACCTATTCTACAAACCTTATTCTAAATGCCCTAGCAATTAAAACATTCAAGAATAGTGTAACGCATTAACCAACAAGCAATTATAATATACAACCTTAAATAACTAGAGAACAAAAATAAAATGCATGCAAATGAGTATGAACATATTTAAAAACAATTTATTATTTTCAAAATTCTCCTTATTAAAAAAATGTGGGAATTAAAATCAAATACCAATTAAACCAACAAAAACCGAGACTTTGATAATACACGACTAATTCTAGGCCTGACTCTCTAATATGTCCCCAGTGGAGTCGCCAAGCTGTCGCAACCTAAAAAATAATAAAGACGTGCGATGAGACTCGTCTTTATTATTTTTTAGGTTGCGACAGTTATGTTGAAGTGATGATGTTTATAAAAGATGTGGAGTTTGGTTGTCCTTGAGGTTAGCCATCATCTTCGTTGTAGAGTAATTTGTTTCTCAATGACCCCTCTTGGTCGGCTCTCAAGGAGGGCTTCAGGCCATCAGTTTGGTCTTGGCAACGAAGGCGTGATGAGGACGACCCTCAGCATCAGACACGTCACGTGGTCCGGGCATCAGCTGTGATTTCTCTGGCATCAAGCCGTAATATAGGAGGTCATTGTATTAGTCTTTAGAAGACTTGTTTGGCGTTCCTATGGCTCGGCATCAGACCGTTTAGTAGTTCGATTGCAGGTGAGCATTTTGGTGAGTTGCCGGTCACCGTAAGAACGATGTAAGGGTCCGAGACTTCTCCTTATTTGAGGCGTCCCTCAGTGGCGGAGCTTTGTTCCTCGTCGTTCTCTCTTTAACACATAGGAAGACATCACGAAGGGAGGTTGATCAGGCCTCGTCTTCAGACATCATCTCCCCATGTGTTAAAGAGAGCTCAAGACGATCGGTCTCTCATCCTTACATGTGAAAATGGGGCAGAGGCCGCACTTCCCTTGTCATTTTTCCTCATGGCTCATCCAGCGTCAACGCGTAGTCATATAGACTTATGTGCGCCATGGGAGTTATTGTAAGACCACTTTATTTCATGGTGTTTTCTTTGTCAATCGTTGAGCGGGCTCACCTTAGCCATTGAGGCTTTCTATGATGACATTTTTGATTCACACCATTGTACGAGTGTGGTTGTTCACTTCTTTGGCGCGGATTGATCCTCTTGTGGCGTTTGATATCTGTATGTAGGGAGTCACAATCGCACTTACAAGGGACATTGTTCCTTTGTGGTAGTGGCGTGGGAATTCCTTTGAGGAGCATTCCCGCTTGTCCGCCAAGTTTTGCACCTAGGTTCCTCACTCAAAGGGAACCTGATGTTGCATTCTCAGGTTAGTGGCGTAGGAGCTCGATGTTGCCTCCTCATGTGAGTTGTGTGGGAGCCTTTTCAAGGAGAGCTCTTCGTTTGTCCACAATATTGAATGTTTTGAGCTCATGCTAGCTTTCTTGCGGACGTGCTTAATGATGGACTTTTTAGAAGCTAGTTCATCATGTTTTGTGGCATATGACCCTTGTGAGTGTTATCATCACATTTTTTGGTCATCTGTAGCGATTTCCCAACTTCCATGTGAGCTCAAAACTTGTCCGTAGCGATGTAGTTGTGTCCACATCAAAGGGTCTAATGTGTTCTTTAGAGACCTCATGAGGGAGGACGTCAGAGTCGTTTTGTTGGCTGATAGCAAGAGAGGCGTGCTCAAGGGAGTCCCTGCTCTAGGTGGCGTACTTACTTTTCACCAATAAACCTTGTTTTCGAGATATAGTCTAAGTGTTTTCACTTGAGGGCTGATGTCAGTCCTTGTTCGAAAGTGAGGTCGAACTTATCCACTTAAGGCCCGAAGTGTTTGAACTTCCGCATTGGAGGACCAAAGTCGAACCTTGTTTCAATATGTGGTTGTATTACAAGTCTTTCCACTTAAGGACCCATGTTGTTCTTTGTTTTTAGGTGAGGTCAAGCTTTTCCACATAAGGTCCAAAGTGTTTTGACTTTTGCACTTCAGGATCGATGTCGAACCTTGTTTTAAGGTGAGGCCAAAAGTGTCTAAGCTCTTGCACTTGAGGGCCAATGTCGAACCTTGTTTCAAGGTGAGGCTAGAGTGTCTAAGCTCTCGCACTTGAGGATTCATGTCAAACCCCGTGACAAAGAGTCTAAGGTCTTGCACTTAGGGCCCGATGTCAACCCTTGATTTAGGGAGAGGACGTTGTGCAAACCCTTTCCACTTAAAGACTGATGTCAAGGCCAGTCAATCACAAAGATTGTAGGTGAAGTTGGGCTGATGATATCTTTTGGTGAGTGTCTAGCATGTTTTCCCTTGTCGTGGTCGGACCTTTGTAGCGACGTTTGGCGTTTTGCACATCTTCTTCACATAAGAAGAGTTTGTCATCTTTTCTTCCCTCATGTGCGCCCTTTCGATCTCAGTTATTCTTTGAGTGTGAGCTTCAGTTGCTGTAACCATCAGCTCTATCTTGCTACTCTTAGGTGTCAGACAAGGGATTACACTAAGGAGGCTCTTCCTTATGTGGCGTAGCCCTTATGTGGTTTGACTTGGGAATTTTGTCATCGAAGGAGGATGTCCTTTGGCCATCTTGGATGTGAGTGAGCGTTGTAGCCACAACCTCTTGCTTTCTATTTTTGCATGATGTGATTTTACATGCTTTGGTAGAACGCCATCTTGATGACTTTAGGAGATTTCGTGGTCGATGAGAGCTTTTGCGCTAGTTTTCACTAGAGTTGTCTCCTTAGTCACACTTTGAGCATGCTTTCATCGCTTAGCTTGTGCTGCGAAAGTAATGTCCGCGCTTAGAATTCACATAGGAGCACACGCTGATGATATTTCGAGAGTGTTCCTTAAGCGCTTCGCCACGTTCCTCATGAGTATCTCAGGTCGACCTTAGTGCATGGCTTTGAGCTTCCTGTCTTCCCTTGGTGCGAACAAAGGACCTTAGGAGATTCACGGGCGAACTCTTGTGTCAATGTTGTATATAGATACACATTGGTTGTGTTAGCCGACCATGCTTTTTACTCATCGAGGAGTTGAAATGGTTCACTTTCTCGGATATGTCATATTTGGAGATTCATGTAATGATTGTAGTGGCCGCAGTAGTAGAGAACATAAGTTCTCTAGTGTTCCCAAGCTTCCCGTCTTCCCTTGGTGCGAACAAAAGACCTCAGGAGATTCACGGGCGAACTCTTGTCTCAATGTTGTATGTAAATACACATTGGTTGTGTTAGCCGACCATGCTTTTTACTCATCGAGGAGTTGAAATGGTTCACTTTCTCGGATATGTCATCTTTGGAGATTCACATAACGATTGTAGTGGCCGCAGTAGTAGAGAACATAAGTTCTCTAGTGTTCCCTTCATTTGTTCGGCCAAATCCTCTTCTCTTCGGGGGAGATCTGTGATGCCCTTTATGGTAGTCGACTGTGCCCGTAGTTAGCTTAGGCAAGGTAAAGCTTAAGCTCTTGGTGACCTCTGAGCTTGTGTCCGCTTCATTAGAGACTTGTCTAACCTTTGCTTGACTGTCGCAATGGTGATGGAAGTCTTGTTTTGCTAGGGATGTCGGTGGATGAAGTCCTAGCTTTCTGAACTCGTCGATGGTCCTTAGCGGCATAGGGAGTTCTTTGCTTGAGTTTTTTGGACATCTATTTTTGTTAGACTTCAGGGTCGACTTTTTTCACATCGGGAGGAGGTTGGCTTGCGCATCGAGTTACCAAGTAAGTAATTTCCTCTTGTTCTCTTCTGTTTGCCTTTTGGTCTCCCTAAGTACCTTGTTGTTTTTAACATGCTTTCTCAAGTGTTTTAACTTTCGGACATGCTTTCCCAAGTGTTTTGACTTTTGGACATGCTTTCCCAAGTGTTTTGATTTTTGGACACGTTTTCCCAAGTGTTTTGGCCCTAGGCCACGCTTCCCCAAGTGTTTGGACTCGTGTCCATGCTTTCCCAAGTGTTTTGGCCTTAGACCTTGTCTCCCTAAGTGTTTTGGAGATTTTCGACCAAGTTTTCCTAAGTGTTCTTGTTTTCACCTAGTCCTTATCTAAGGGACACTTAGGATCACTTAGGGTCACTTAGGGTGCATCTTGGGAACTTGGTTGATTACTTGGGGAACACTTGGGATCACTTAGGGGCACTTAGGATGAACCTTGGAAATTCGACTTGATCACTTGGAGAACACTTGGGATCACTTAGGGGCACTTAGGATGCACTTTGGAAATTCGACTTGATCACTTGGGATCACTGAGGGGCACTTAGGATGCACCTTGGAAATTTGACTTGATCACTTGGAGCGTGCTTTGGAAGCTTGTTTGTTGTCTTTGCATTCTCAACCCATGTCCGTGGTGTCTTTCTCATGCTTTTAACTTTGCATTCCATGTGTTTTTTGGAAAAGAGCACGTGAGATGTTGTGGATTTTCTCCATTTTTGTTACTTGGTTCGGAACCCATGTTATCATCTTTCACTTATCCTTATCAGATTGTTGCTAGCTTTAGCGCTCTCTTAGTGGCCATTTGTGACGATTTTCAGCAACACTTAGTAAGTTTTTCTTCTATAATGGTTTCAGACGTGCATCCCGTAGTGATGTGCCAGTAGTTGTTCTGACTTGTCTTAATTTTTCATTTTAGATTGGCGTGGTGGCTCGTTCTTTGCAATCCAAGTTTGGTGAGTCCGATGTCTTGAGATGGCAATGCCACTTTCTTGAGTGAATGGAGAATTCCTTACTGTCCCAAGATTGAAGAGTGATGCGCTCATCAGTTTGCTCTTTTTCTAGCTTCCATCTTGCTCTCATGTCTTTCGGTTGTTCTACCGAAGTCAGCGAGCTTCATTTGCGTATCAAGCCTTTGTTTCAAGTTGGCTTTGGTTTCTTCGCTTAACTTCAACTTAACCTATTTGATGTCCCTTTTCGCGCTCAACCTTTCTCTTGGGTTCTTGGTGTGTTGTGGCTTTAGATGCGATTTTCCACCTTCTTCCTTGAGCGTCCGCTTATTTTGCTCATCAGAGCAGTTGCATTGGCAGCAGTGATTAGTCTAATGATATCTTTGTGTTCGAAGTGTAATCGGACAGCCATGTATCATCAGTTTCACATCTTCCCTGACCTCTTTCAATATGGCTGGAGCACTCTTTGCTTCCAACTTTTAGCTTTGCGATGGATTTCTTGTAGTAAGCTTTCAAATGACTTGGGCCAGACCACGGACATCATTTCTTAATTGCTTGATGTTGGCGAGGAAGTCTTTTTAAGTGCCAACTTGTTCCCTCTTGTTTGATGTGCTCGGATTGCTTTGAGTTGGCTCAGGCGTGATTATGTGAATTACTAGGCGAGGACACCTTTGTGGGCGTGAGAAGAGATGTGCCACCTGATGTCCAGCTAAAGTCTCTTGCCTTTTGTCCTTCAGTTTTTAGTGACTCCCTTTGTTTTCTGATGTGAGAGTTGTTGGATGTTGTGCTTGCATTTGAGGAGGACTTGCCTCTTCGCACATCATCCCTCATCTCCTTCATCTTAGTGGAAGCGTCCAAACTTTTTTTCTCCTTATGTCCTCTTTGATGAAGTGGGTGAGGAAATCCTCGAGCACTGATTTAAGCTCCTTGGTATGTGATCCTTGGAGGTATGAGCATATTGGTCCTTCTTCCATGTCTACTTGTCTTGCCTCTTTACTAGATATAGGGAGCTTAGAGGGGATAAGCAAGGTACTTGATGACATTTTCATGGTGGAAGTGTTCTCAAGTTCCCAAGCCTTATCTGTCGCTCTCTCCTTTCTTATGTCATTTACAACAGGAGTGTTTTCTGTGATTGGGGGATTTCTATAAGCCAGATCCTTCATATCTCTTGTTAAGTTGTGGACATCGTTCCTTAGTTGGTCGAGGTCGTTGCTCACTTTTTGCTCCTTTAAGGAGGGCGTACATTGGGGGACATATATGTCCTGTAGTAAGTCATTAGGCGTGAAAGCCTTAAGTCAGAAGTGTCCACTTCTCTTCCTCTTATGAGAGGCAGATCACTTCGGGGTGGCCGATGAGGTCCAAACCTTGCAGCGACTCTCCTCTTAGGAACCATACTTCTTGTTGGCTCTCTCAATGAAAGCACCAAATATTGCGGGTGAAAACATCAGTGTCCGCAACTGTGAGAGTCTGCTGAATAGATACGGCCATTGTAGTGGAAGATACTAAGGATGAACACTAGTGGACACTAGAGTACTGATGTGTTTGGTGTGCTTGAGCTAAAGTAAGTGGCACTTAGGTGGACATCGGGCACATGGGGGCCGAGGTCAACAGATATTTGTGGCACTTTGGAACCGAAGTGGTTAGTCTCTTGCCGAGCGTACAAGGCACATAGGAACTGATGTGATTAAACTTCTGCTAGATGTGCGTGGCACATCGGGACACATTAGGACACGTTGGGACACATCGGGACCGAAGTGATCTCTACCAGTTGGATGATATCCTGCAAGAAAGTAACAAGGTGAGAAGGGCACCGGAGGTTTACCTCCGTGGCGTGCTCCGACGCTCAAGTCAGTATCACCTCAAGTGTTTAGCACATAAGGACTTAGAATCACTTGGGATCACTTAGGATCACTTAGGATATACGAAATTTAAAATGTAGAGTGAGACAGGGAGATAAATCTGGTTGGAGACTTTCTCTCTCTAGTCCGAATTTTATGGCTATGATGGGACTTGTTGGAGTGGGCTGGTAGTAGCCTATTTATAGGTTGATGAGCAGTCCTGATCGAGCCACATGTCAACATCTGAATAAGGGTGCATGAGAGGTGATGTAGCTGCATTGCACCCAATCCAAACCCATTTTTGTTGGGACAGCTATGTAGGAGCTGTTTCGGTGTTCTGATCTCGCGTTCGGTTCGGACAGCTAGACTATAGTGGGCCTGGTTCCAAGTCCTCCCTAACAGAATTTGATGGCGAGATGATCTGTTTCAATATCTTTGAGGCCTTGAGGTATCCTAGTGATTTACATTCTGTTTTTGCTATTGACATATTTGATTCTTTGGTGCAGCAAGCTTATGAGCTAGATAGTTAAGATAGTTTAGAAGTGGTCATTAACAAGTACCTTGGAATAGAGAACTCTAAAGGAGAAGAGAAACTAGCCTTGAGTCAACATGTGAATGAGGCATTAGAATCTCTACAAGTGTTGCCATCTCTTGATAAAAGGTTTGATGTTTCATATATTAATTTACCCACATCTAATGAGAAACTCCTACCTTTTATTTTGCAGGCACCAACATTGGAATTGAAACCACTACCAGATCATTTGAAATATATGTTCTTAGGTGACAAGGACACATTACCGGTCATCATTGCCAACGAGCTCACACCTTTGCAAGAAGAGCGACTTATCCGGGTGCTTAGAGAGCATAAGACAGCAATTGGATGGATAATTGCCGATATCAAGGGAATAAGCCCTTCCATGTGCATGCACCAGACTTTGTTAGAGGAAGGGTCAAAACCAACAAGAGAAGCACAACGAAGATTGAATCCTCCCATGATAGAGGTTGTGAAAAAAGAGATACTGAAGCTCCTAGATGTTGGAGTGATCTATCCTATCTCGGATAGCAAATAGGTGAGCCCGATCCAAGTGGTTCCAAAGAAATCAGGTGTAATAGTTGTAACAAATAATGAGAATGAACTTGTTCCTACTAGGACTCAAACAGGGTGGCGAGTTTGTATTGACTATCGTAAACTTAATTCCATAACTCGCAAAGACCATTTTCCTTTACCTTTTATTGATCAAATGCTTGAAAGGTTAGCTGACCATTCTCATTATTGTTTTCTTGATGGTTTTTCAGGTTATAATCTGATTGCAATTGCTCCAGAGGACCAAGAGAAAACAACTTTTACATGTCCGTTTGGTACTTTTGCATACCGACGAATGCCATTTGGTCTTTGTAATGCACCAGCTGCATTCCTAAGGTGTATGGTTAGCATATTCTCATATTATGTACAAAAAATCATAGAAGTTTTTATGGATGATTTTAGTGTCTATGGTGATTCTTTTGATAGATGTCTAGAGAACCTTACACGTGTACTTGAAAGATGCATGGAAACTAAACTTTTATTGAATTGGAGAACAATGTATAGTTTTAGGCCATGTTATTTCTTCTAAGGGAATAGAAGTAGATAAATCTAAAATAGATATTATGCATTCTTTACCACCTCCCACAAATGTGAGAGAGGTTCGTTTTTTTTCTTGGACATGCAGGTTTTTATAAAAGATTTATCAAGGACTTCTCAAAGATAACATTACCTCTTTGCAAGCTGCTATAAAAAGATGTGGTTTTCCACTTTGATGATAAATGCAAAGGGGCGTTTGAAACCTTGAAAGGACTTTTGACATCAGCCCCTATCATGTAACCACCAGATTGGAATGTACCATTTGAAATCATGTGTGATGCTAGTGACTACGCAATTGGAGCTGTTTTAGGCCAACGGGTTGGCAAAGCCTCACATGCCGTTTATTATGCCTCCCAAACTCTAATGATGCTAAAATGAATTATTCCACAACTGAAAAAGAGCTTTTGGCAGTTGTTTTTGCTTTTGAGAAACTTCGTTCTTAATTAATTGGCACTAAAGTAATTGTATTTTCTGACCATGCAGCTCTTAGGTACTTGCTCACAAAGAAGGATGCCAAACCAAGATTGATTAGATGGATACTCCTCTTACAAGAGCTTGACTTGGAAATAAGAGATAAAAGAGGTAGTGAGAATCTGGTTGCAGACCATCTTAGCCGTTTAGTTCATGTAGAGGATGCACTTCCATTGCATGAGAACTTTCGGATGAGCAACTCTTTTCATTTAGCACAACAACTCCTTGGTATGTCGATATTGTTAATTTCTTTGTTACTAAGCAGTTGCCTCAAGAGTTGACACAAGCTCAAAGAAATAAACTCAAGAGTGATGCCAAATGCTATATATGGGATGATCCTTACCTTTGGAAGCATTGCTCCAATCAGATTATAAGAAAGTGTGTACTCGAGTATGAATTTGAATCTATTCTCACCTTTTGTCACTCTTATGCATGTGGAGGACACTTTGGATTGAAAAGAACAGCCATGAAAATGCTTGATTCTAGATTTTATTGGCCTACTTTGTTCAAAGATGCATACCTTATTTGCAAGTCATGTGATCGTTGCCAATGAACATGTAACTAAGGTGCTATAAATCATATGCCTCAAACTCTAATACTTATTGTTGAAAATTTTGATGTATGGGGCATGGAGTTCATGGGACATTTTCCTCCTTCTTTTGGTAATCTTTACATTTTACTTGCTGTTGATTATGTTTCAAAGTGGGTGGAAGCAAAAGCCACTAGGACTAATGACTCTAAAGTTGTTTCAGATTTTGTCAAAACTAACATTTTTGCAAGGTTTGGAACACCAAAAGCCATAACCAGCGATAGAGGTACTCACTTTTGCAATAGGAGCATGGAAGCACTTTTGAGGAAGTATAACATCACACACAAGGTCTCCACCTCATACCATCCTCAAACTAGTGGGCAAGCTAAAGTATCAAATCGAGAGGTAAAGTCCATTCTTGAAAAGACAGTTAATCCAAATCGGAAGGATTGGAGTTTACGACTTGATGATGCACTTTGGGAATATAGGACAGCATATAAGACACCCATTGGTATGTCTCCTTATCGACTTGTTTATGGTAAGCCTTGTCATCTTCCGGTTGAATTAGAACATAAAGCATATTGGGCTATCAAACAATGCAACATGGAGATGGATGAGGCAGGTAAGCAAAGAAAACTTCATTTACAAGAACTTGAGGAGATAAGGAACGATGCATATGAGAATTCTAGGATTTACAAGGAAGATACTAAGGCGTTCCATGACAAGATGATATCAAGAAAGGACTTTGTTGTTGGACAAAATTTTATTCTCTTCCATTCACACCTTAAGTTATTTCCAAGTAAGTTACGTTCTCGTTGGGTTGGACCTTTTGTTATTACTAATGTGTTTACTCATAGTGTAGTTGAAATCAAAAGTCCAAAGACAGATAAAGCATTCAAGGTGAATGGTCATAGATTAAAGCCTTATTATGAGAACTTTCCAATACAAGATGTAGAGGAGTTACCACTTTATGAGCCAAATTATGTTGAATAATGATGGCATGGGTCTAAGTCGGGCTAAGGACAATAAACTAAGCGCTTCTTGGGAGGCAACCCAGAAGGATGAAGAGCACATATTATAATCAGATTTGCTATTCCTTACTCTCCATTATTCTATCTTTTATTGTTTTTCTTTAGTTTGTTTTGTTTAGTAATTCTTTCCTTTTACACATTATTCTTGCATTTGGGATAATAGTATTACATTGAGGGCAATGTAAGAATTAAGTGTGGAGGGAAGAATTTAGGATTTTCTTTAGTTTTGTTTAGTTTTTAGTGTGTTTTAGTTACTTTCAATATTATGATGAGATATGAATTGAATGGGTCTAAAAATAGTTTATGAGTGAAAAGATTTTCATGAGAATTGAGCTTGACACTATTTTTCAATGAGCCATGTTAATTGAGAAAAAAGCATGTTTAGACTTAAATCTGACTTGCATAATCATCCTTGTGAGTTTTTGAGCCTATATGATTGATGCATTATATATATCAATCTAATTTCTTTCTTGTGTGCTCTTATGATTACATGTTTCTCTAAAACTTGCTTTAAACCGTTTGAGACTATATTGATGCATATGACAACATGGACATGATAGAGGCATTAGGATTTTTAACCAGGGCCAAATCAGCCATCCCCTAGTGATGTTCCAAGAGAACATCCCCCCTAGTGAACCAATTTGAGCCTACATTGAATAAGCTATTTCTTTGGTAACCACATCTTACACCTAGCCTAAACACATTTATATCTTTACCCTTGTTCTAAAGATGGATTAAATGTTTGAGACATATTGCAAAAACAAGGGATACATATTGAAAAGTTGGGTTAGATACAAAAGATAAGTATAGGGGAGGAGAAAGGCAAAAGTCAAGAGAAAAAGAAGAATGAACATTGTAAAAATACATTCCCATGTAATAAAAAAAATAAAAAAATATGAATCATCTCTTGAACTTTTGGGAAAAGAAAAGAAAAAAGAAAAAAAGATGTTACAAAGTTGATTAGAATGAAGCAAAGGCTCAACATGAAATATTTAGCCTACTTCTAAAGAATATTGGGAAAGTTCTATTTGCAAAATCTTATTTTGTCTCTAATTTCGATGAAGTCTTTTAGAACTTTTGTAATATCCTTTATCTTTTATTCTTAAGCCACATTATTACCCCTTGGCCCCATTACAACCTTGAATAAAGACCTCTTGATTTATGAAGTTGTATGATCTAAATAGTGGAGAATAGATGGACAAGCAAGCTTATGGTAGAACTGTTTTCATAAGATTGATTGAGTGTAAACACTTTACTACTACTTTAAAAAGTGAAAATCATGAGAGTATCCCATGTGAGAAGTTGAGGTTAAGTTGAACATGCATTATTTTGATTGAGATATGTTATATTAATATTGGTTTAACTTAAATTTTTACATTCAAGCATGATTCTTTATGAACTCTTTAAGCTATTGATTAGTTTATAAGACTTGTCCAATGATTGTCTCTAACTGTTATTGAAAGTGAACTAGATTTGGTTTTCTTACTTTGTCTCTATTTGTTTTTGCTCGAGGACTAGCAAAAGACTAAGTGTGGGGGAATTTGATAAGTGCTTAAATTCATGTATTTTCATTTATCAATTCCTTATATTTTATGCTTAGTTCTTTTAAATCCTTGATAGTTTACTATGGTTTTGTGTTTTGTAGGTGTTTTGGAAGATAAGGATGGCTATGGAGTTGAAATAATGAATTTGGACAAGAAATGAAGCTTCAAGCACAAGGGACACTTCAAGAAGACTAGATGGGGCTGCCTACATCTCATTCCCTAAAAACCCTAGTTGGAAAACCTACTTTCAAGCTCAAAAGAACCTTAGCGGCAGCTTTTATTTTGCCTTGAAGAATTTCAGCCGCCACTTCCTTTAAACCATGCATGGGATGCTTTAATTTATCCTTTGATAAATACCCTAGCTGAAATATATGTCTTTCCTTGTCAAAGTAGAATTAGTGGTTGTCAACTTGCATTAATTGCAAGAATCTTTCCTTAAAGCTAATCCCTGTCAAAGTAGGAGATTTAAATCAGTTATGACTTTCCTTATTTCTACATGCTTTGGTTGCAAGTAAAACATCTTTCCTTATTAAAGAGTGCTTTGGCTGCAAGTAACCCTTTTTTTCCTTATGTAATTAAACCTTGGCTGCCAAATCTCCTATCTTACCTTAAATATTAAGAAGTCAGCCACCTTTCCTTACATTACCTAACCCTAGCCGCAAGTCAGCCTATATGAGAAGGGGAATAGTCGCAAATCACAAGGGGGATACCCTAGTTGCTGCCTATAAATAGAGATAAAGGGGAAGCCGCAAATCACACTTCACCAAGCTTTTATTTTCTGATTTCTTCTTTGTTTGAGAGAATTTGAGAGAACAAGAGGTTGAATAATTAATATTCTTCTTCTTCTTCTTCTTCTTCTTCTTCTTCTTCTTCTTCTTCTTCTTCTTCTTTCTTTCTTTCTTTAGTTTTCTTCTTAGTTTCTCTTTAATTTCATGTTTATGTTTACAATGCCTATGTTAGGCTAAAGTTTTCTTTTGGTTAAGGATGATTTCAAAGCCCTAGACATGTTTTGTAATTAATTTTCAGAATCTATCTATCATTGTTTTCTATCAAAGTTGCTTATGTTCTTCCATTAATATTATTCATGAAGATGTTATGATTTGTTTAAGTGTACAACTAGATATATCTTGATAATTATCTAATGCTAGTTTAAGAGTTTTGATCCGTGTGACTGTCTTTATTTCCTATTCAATAGTAACAATTTGTAATTCATGATTAGTTGGGTTTTCGGGAATTGCAATGTGGAACATAACCTAAGTTAAACAATCCGAGCTTATGTGTTTGTTGCTTAGATCAACCTATCTTTCTCTTCTTAGGGCTGCTATTACATTAAATTTAGAGAGCTTATTCTAGGTTGTCTAATAGTTAGAAATTAAAAAGAGAGTTTGTTCTATTTAACAATGAACTAAGGAAAGATTGGAGTAACAGAGCTTGTTGTTATCTAGGTTGTTAACTTTGATATCTAATTGATGTTGATAGATATGAAATTGATTCTGAATGATGTCTAGTGGTGGAGAATGAAACCTTAACCGTACTTTTTTCATATTTGATTCCTTCTATTTAATTACTTGCACTCTTATTATTCTGATTTGTTTTACTTAAAAACTATTTCAAAAACCCCATTTTCCTTTATTTTCTTTGAACTAAAGTTATAAACTAATAACTAATAAATTGAAACCCAATCCCTGAGGATCGACCCTTGCTAGCTACTATACTTTACAATTGATTATTTTTAAGTACAAGATTAAATAAGATATACTCTTTTGAGTGCATCACATTTGGATGACCCACCACTAAAACTAAAAATCTATTATGTTTTACAGGACATTTAAAGCTTTTTTTAGCAGCTAAGTACAAATACAGATAGCATCAATTACATAATCCTGAGATGTTCTATTTTGAAACATCAGTAATGAAGAACAAAAAATGAAATAAAAGAAATAAAAACATTCATATCAAATGTTAAGGAAAATGGACTATTTCAATTTAGAATCAAAGGAATGTAATGTTTACGAGGTTTACGAATTTCTCTTTAATGTGCTTAGGTTATGTTTAATAATATTTTTGGCACAATTTTTGAGGTCAAGAGCTGCGTTTTATCGTGAACGTAATATTAAATGGGTAAATTTTTTTAGCTTTTACGGTTAAATTCATGGTTTGACAATTCAAATCAAAAAATCAAGAAAATGAAGCTTTTGAACTTTGAAAGCTGGTTTTTGAATAAAATAGTTTTATTATCCTTATATCTTTAAACTTTTATTATTTTAAATATTTTTTTTTTTTACATTTCTCAATTACTCATTGCACTTTTTCACATTAATGTAAAATATTTAAAAGTTCTTAAACCATATTTTTTTCCAACCCAAACTTTTTTCCAACGGCACTTTAAACTAGCCCTTAATCATTTTGGTTCTCAAGACTTGTCACTAGAACTTGTGGGACCAGAATAGAGGTTCTCATGGGCCGGAACATGGTCCGAGAATTTTTTTTCTTGTCCAAGCCCGTTTCAGGTTGGGCTTAGGCTGGCCCGTAAGCCCATTTCATTATTCATATGTTATTAAAATATTAAAAAATTATTTTTAAATTAATATTTATATATATTTATAATTAAATTTAAATAAAATATATTTTTAATTATTAAATAGTAATTCGGGTCGACCGAAATTACAAATATTCTAATCCAAGCCCAGCCCGGGCCGGACCAGGCGAGTTACTCGGCCCTTGAGCAATAAACCAGAATCCCCGGTTTCATTAGCCCTCTCAACAATTTATAAGCAAAGGAATTAGCAATATTGAAAAAATCGGATCGGAGATCGAATCGGTCAGACCTCCGATTTCTGGTCCAATAGGTTGAACTGATTGGACCGGCTGGTTTAATAAAAATGATTTAAATATATATAAAATAGTTTTAATGTTAAATAAGTAATAAATATAATAAATAATTAATGAGAATATGTATTTGACTTAGTGGTATACCTTTTATTATAAACTTAAGAGATTAAGGGTTCAATTCTCACCACATACAAATTTTTTACCGATTAAACCGATTTTTCACCGGTTCAAGGAAAATTCAATTTTATGTTTAATACTGGACCTAACGGACCACCAATTCTCGATTCAACCGGTCGATCCGGTCCGATTTGTTATTCCATGGGAATTAGCTACAATTTTCATGAGAATTAGAAATTTCCTTTTGATTTGCAAGACCTCTTAATCAATTTCTATCCGGAAGACTTAATAGCTTGAACTTGTGGGATTAGAACTAGGATTTAAATTACGGTCGTAAATGTATTTTCGATCGCGTTACGTTTATCACAGTTGTGGATGTAATGAATTTTGTCGTGATTAATTACGGTAAATCAGCGATGAATATTGACAGCCAAAAAAATCGAAACCACAAAATAACAATCCAACATCGTATTGCGAGCGCTATTTAAATACTTGATTAAAGCTCGTTAAGCCTGTTAACAATCTATGAAAAAATTCAATGGAAAGTGCAGGACATATATGAATAACTTGCATTCCTACATCAAGTATATATAATATATATATATTATATATATATATATATATATATATAGAGAGAGAGAGAGAGAGAGAGTTGAAACAAGGATCTAAAAACCTATATTTTATTTTATGGAAGTGTGGATAAATGAGCAATGGCAGCTTGGTTGCTTTGTGATATGCGTAGAGCAAATATTAAAGGTGGAACTCCTAGTTACTTCCATGGGATACGACTGAAGATATAGATTTTGCAGATACCGATGCTGTAGGGCTTGTTACATCTCGATCCATATTCCCAAAGTTGGCTTTACCGGTTAACATCTTTATTGCTATTTGAGCAACTTCAGCAAACCAGTCATCCTCTGGCAACACACTGCCAAACACACAAGGCTTATCAGCTTACAGTTACAGGCTGAAGAGTACATAATTCTCTTCTAAATCATCTTTAAGAATCTTTTCCTCACTATATGTACCTGTATGGATCAATTCCAGTTGCCGCAACTGCATCAATAGCTCTCTCTATAATGTTTTTGATAACTTGTTGCAGATTTCTTGACAGATACCGGCCTTGAGAAGCAAAAACTATAACAAACTCCATATCCAGATAAAACTGCATCGAAATAAAAAGTTATATGATGTTCAATCACTAAAACAATGCATTGTACATTATTTTATTTTTATTTTTTTTCCCTGTTGTATGTGAGTATATATACCTGTTGAAGACCAAGGGGACCCAAAGGCGTAGGCCCCTGCTCTATCTCTTCCCAAAAGTTTTGATCATCAGAAAGCCAAAGGATCACAGTCTCTGTGAGTCTCATTAATAGAAGAGTTGCAAACCTTTCCCTACCCACAAACATATCAGTTGCAATACTTGCCATCCTCGTCAATTTTTCATAAAGTTCCTGAAAGCAGATAAAATTGTTGAGGAGAAAAAGGTGGAGTTTGTAACAATGAACCAAAGATATGCAACCTTATTGCTGCAACGTTTGGACTATAGTTCTGCAAGATCATACTATGCTGGCTGAGTCCATAGCATGAAACACTACAGTATTACTGGTCTGGTTGTAAACAATGCAAACAGAAGGTAGCAGGCCATGTTATACGGACTCTTTATTTTTCCTAAAGTACCCACGTTCAACACCTGTGTCTGACACATATTCGGATATGGGTATGGGGGTATGATCCTCCAAATATATGTTGAAAACTTTTTAAAAAATTGAGTATACCCGTGTCGGACACAAACCCGTATCTGACACTCACCTCCTAGGCTGGGTAGCATAGGTAGCAGGTACCGTCTAGTATCTTTATCAGACAAAATGGAGAGGAAAAGGAAACATGAAGCAAAACAACTATACTAGTTAAGGAGAAGATCAACATTTTGTTTTATGATAACTTAGACCAGCAATTATGGTACTTGTTACACAGAAACATGATACAGCTTTATATTAGGTTCCTTTTAAGGTTATTATTTGCCTTTTTACATATACTGAACATTAAGTCAAGAACATGAACAGAACCTGTTAAGAATCAAATCCAAAATAAAGGTGGTTATATGATTATTGTATATACATCAATGGTGCCTTTTAATAACTCCATAAACATGGTTTCCATGTGTCTATTTAATGACAAAACAAGGAAATTAATATTGAATTATGAAGTTGACATACTTGGTTGAACAGAGATGTGGCAATAAGAGAATATTCTATGGTTATATTGTCATATTCATAAGTCTGTTATACCTTAGAAATGCTCTATATCGAACAAAGCACAAAATATATATATATATATATATATATATAAAGTATAGTTATGGACACCACGATTATTCTATTGAGCACCGTTCAAATTCCATTCAACATGCTTGAATGCATGAGATAGGATATCTTCTTTTTCAGGTTGCATGCTTATTTATGCAAGGAAAGCAATTTGGAAATTTTATCACCTGGAAAATTGGTGATGGAAACCATTCAGGTTCCTCTGAGTGCCCATCCAAACTTAAGTATATCTCTGCATTGAGACGGATGTCCCCATCATCTGTGAAGATAAGATCAAGGGCATGTTGTCTACAAAAGCTATCTCGCAAGCGATCAACTGAGCGTTGTAGTTTCCTCTTCCATTCCCTATGTTCTGGAAGACGGCTATGCCTATCTGAAGAAGCGCTTTTAGGGGTGGCATCCACTCTGTTAGCCTGGCTCAATGGCAAAAGCTTCAATGCAGCACGGGGAAGCAGTTCATCTGCTAGCAACGATGCATTGGCAAGTAAAGCCAATTGTTGGGATTCATCCTCCGCCATTCTAAGAATTTTACTGCCAGAGCCTTCTAAATTTTCTTCAGTTTCCATTGAACCAGGCAATGCATTTATCAACAGATTAACATAGGAATTGAATACTTGTAAAACACCTTCTAAAGCTGGACCATCCAACTGAAGAATCTCAAGGGGGCCAACATCCTCCAGAAATGCCTAAAACCAGACATAAATGCACAATTAGGAACACTAAACATTCTTAAACTTGCAATAAAAGAATTAAAAAATAAGTTTACTGATGTTTTACTTTTATCACATAACATTAATCAAATTTAACATTCTTCACTTCCACAAGGAACTGGTAAAACTAGGTGCACTAAGACAAGCCAAGATAAATAAGTTCTTATATATCCGACAGGTCTTACAGAAGCTACGGTGATTTTGGGGAAGAAGTAAATAACTTTTCAAAGAAAATAAAAAGTCAAATAAAGATGAAATGAACCCATAAATATATAAATATATTTTTAGGATATCCAATTGAGAAGGAAGCAAAAATAATTACCTTAACCATTGAATTGAATCTGTGAGCACTGCTTGAAAGCTTTGGCTGTGACATACTTGCATTATTACTAAGAGATGAAGTAGAAGAGAACGGACGTGCATCAACTGGTGCATATGCAAGCACCCAATCATCTGCAGCAGCTAGTGCAGCACTGCTCTGTTCAATTCTTTTTAAGGTGGCATTGAATGCAAGTTCGACACTGGGCCTAAAAAGCCTCATTAAGACAGGGGAAAGGGCCAATCCACGAGCTTCTAACAAAGAGCAATGGCCGAGGCATATCTGAATACATTCCGTGGCAACTCTTAGACCCCCTGCAGCTGCTGATGAAGCTAGAGCATGTCTCTTTAAGAGAAGTGCAAAAGCCTCAGTTTGCTTGACAGCCCAAGTTACAAGTTCAGACGAGTATGCAGGCTCCTCACCAAAAACTGCTAAGGAATCACTAGCTGCTTGTGCAATGGTTGAAAATACAAGCTGTGAAAGGGCTGAAGTAATTGCTCCTCCATAAGAAGTGCTTGAAGGGCGAAGACTTTGCATACCACGCTGCAGCGTCTGCTGGTGAGAATTGAGTAGCAATGTATGGGCACGAGGACCATCCCCAAGATTTTTAATGGATAAAACAGCTGAACGGAGCTCAGCACCTTGTGTGAAAGGTTGGCAAGTAGCCTCTGCAAGCTGATCAACTAGTTTTTGTCTCAGCAAAGTGAGGGCATTCTTCAATCTTAGGAGTGCATCTGGACTTAAGGTCTGTTTAGTTTTAGCCTCTTTTGCTACTTGTTCCCCTTCATCCAATGCAGCCATAGCTTCTTCCACTCTCTTTTCCGCCAATACAACTTCAATGTTTTCCTGAAATTCAATAAACCACTTCTCGGTTTTGTTAAGTTTTGTATTTTCAACATCAGATATGTTCTCCTCTTCTGAATCTTCAGGACCGGTTGACAAGGAATCAAGGATGATACCTTCAGCTAAACCATGAACTAAAGCTGCCTGAGTAGAAAGAAGATTCCTCATGGAAAGGAGCTCCCCCTCAAGAACTGAAATCTCCTTGGATGTGCTTCAAATGCAAACAATGTAAAATTTTCAGATACAAGTTGAGTTAGAGAATCACACTCGATCGTATCATGAGTAGTTCTTAAGCTTCTGCTACTCATTTTCCTACACACAGCTAACTTATGGGGACCCTCCATTAATCCAATCTTAAGTTTGGCATGTACTGACCAAGAATTGATACTTCAAGTTGCCCGGAATTAACTGTGGCAGCTATTTTTCATTCAAAATTCAGAGGCATCTTTCATTAAAATTTAGAGAACTTCCCAGTAACCATAACTGGTAATAATGAAACGAAAGGGCTGAAAATCTTGTACAATAACTTGTTGACAATCTAGAAATACGAAACACAACAAGCATTTTAAAGTTGTTATAACTCTTCTTTTTTCTTAAAATACTTACGTGACCGAGAGGTCTGACCCATATATGAAAAACATTAAAAAAAATTTAATCATGCTCATGTTAGACACATATAGATATCTGACATTCGTCCTCAAGTGAGTGTAATAATAAACTTAAAATAATGGAAGGAAAAAAGCCACTAGGTCAAGATCTCAAAACACTTTGGAAAGACTATAATACATAGCTGAAAGTGGAAAAGCTTTCTTACCGTATAAAGGCAGTGTAATTAGCGTAAACACTTTTACGCATTTCCTCTGCAGACGCCTTCCTTAAGTCTAACAAGTATGAACACGTATGCTTTATATCCTGTAATCAAAACAATGTACTAAATTGAATATATATCTCCACCGTTACCAATATTCTGAAATTTGACCGTCTTGTTAACAGAAAACATAAAACATTTTTCTTTTTTTTCTCCTCTTTAGGAACTTGGAAAGAACTCCATTTGAATTGCATAAATCATTATGACATATAGTTAGAGTATCTATATATGATCATTTGACATATATATATATATATATATATATATTATATATATATGTGTGTGTTGTGTTGTGTGCATTGGCGAATAATCAGAATAGGTGAAGGCTGAAGGGAAGAGAAAAATAAAAGAGAGGAGACCTTCTCGGTCATGGCGTGGCATTTGGAGAGGAGATAGGCATCGGGGTCGAACTGTGAAGCTTTGAACACCTTCAAGCGATCGCTGAGAGTGAGGTTACCCTCCAAATCTGCTGAGTCACCTAAGCTCATTTTTGTTTAACCTGAACGGGAAATCTTAGCAGGGAAAACCAAAGACAATTCAATATCCTTTGGCGATCAGCAAAAAGTTAAAGAAAGAGTCTTAGATGAGAAAGGAGCTTAAATTGGGAGGCAGAGTCGGGCATCTTTTGCTCTTATTAGGAACAACGTAGAACTCGCTTGGTTTGTTTCAGATTTATTTTAGCCGTTATTTTTTCTTTTCAGCTTTAATCTGACAGTCTGTCATTCCGTGTGGTATTGACAGACAAACTCCAGCCGCAAATTTGTTAAGCATCAGTTGGTGACTTGTAGTGGATTAACTTCAAGTTCTTTTAGTTTTTTTTTGGGGGGGGTTAAATTACACGTATAATCAAACTATTATTAATTTTTTTTTTATCACTCAATTATAAAAAATATTAATTTAATCATTTATATTATAAAAAATTATTTTTTTGTCAACTAACAGCTGAATGATATAAAAATGTCACGTCATATGTCAAATGACACGTGATATTTTCACATCATCTGACATGTCACATGTCATTATGAGTTTTGAAAAAAAAAATTAAAAAAAAAATTACATCACTTAATTTTTTTGAAAATTTTTATTTAAGTCACCTAATTGAAAAGTTTACAATTTGGTCATTAATGTTTGTGAAATTATTAATATTTTTATCTCTAATGTGAACATATAACCATCGACATGGCTTTATAACGATTTAATTACCAACTTTGTGCAATTTAATTTCATAAATATTTTTTATTTTTGTTATATATTTGGTTGCATGAAATCAAAATTATAAACTTTCATTATAATTAGAATCTTGACGTTACAAAAATTTTCATATTTCGATTAAATTTTCTTGATTATTTGATGTAGTCTATAATAATTACTTATTTAAATTTACTTGGATGAACTGGTTATAAAATATTTCAAGTAATGCATTTAACTAGTTTTGACAACTGAATTTATTTATCAAATTTTTAAATTTAAAAGGTATAATTACAATAAAATAAAAGTTAAAATATAATTTTAACTTCTTAAAATAAAAATATTGATTTCTTATTTCTTATTTTTTTATAAAATTTTAATGCTTATTTGAGTATTATTATTTCAAGATATTTTGATATATGTAATCAAATCGTTGTAAAAATCATATCGACAACAAACCATTGACAATGGAGATCAAAATATTAATAAAATAAATTTTGACAAACTTAAAATATTGATGACCAAATTGTAAAATTTTCAAAGTTGAGTGATCAAAATTCAAAAATATAATGTAATTTTTTTTTTGAATTCATAATGCCACGTGGCATGTCGGATGACGTGGCATGTCGGATGACGTGGTAATGTCACATGTCATATGACAGATAACATGGTAATGTCACGTCATCCAACCGTTAGTCTCTAACGATTGGATGGCCAAAAAAAGTGAATTTTTATAACGTGTGTGACTAAATTGATATTTCTCATAGTTGAGTGACTAAAATAAAAAATCTTTAAAAGTTAAGTGACTATATGTAATTTATTTTTTTGAAAAACTTCAATTTTTGTAAAAAGAAAAATCCAAAGTTTTTCCACTTAAACTCCTTTTATTGATTCATGTTTTTGCTCGGCAATTATGAAGTTAGACACCTCATTTTCATTTGTTTATTATATTTGATTAAAACATAACTATTTTATTTATTTTTTAAATTTAAAAAAATAGCTTTTATTATTTTTTAAAAATTTTATTCAAGCAAAATTTTAAAAATTGTCCTGTTACATGAAGTTTAGAAAATTAATTATTACTTAATTGTCAAGGTTTAATACAATTATCAACTACTTTTATATTTGCGTTTTATAAAATATAAACACTCTGTCGTCGGATTTATTTTAGTATTTTATGAGAAAAATTTTATGGGTTCAAATTTAGTCCCTAATCATTTTATTTTATAATTTATTATTTAACTTGAAAATGAATCTTGACCAATTATTTTTAAAAATTTCCCTAGATTCTCTATCATTCTGGTGAAATTTAAGATAATTTTTCTTATTTAGAAATTTTTTAAGAAATCGACCATTTGTGATTCCTTAAAATTTTATCATCGGAAAAATATTAATTTATTATTTTTTAATTTCAATTTAAAGAAAGAATAATAAGATGTTATATGAGGATATAATTATTTTTATAATTTTTATCTCACCTAAAATCTATTAATTTATTATTCCAAAAAATTAAGAACACTTAATATTTAGATAATTAAAAATAATAATATAAAATAAATAAAAAAAGATACCCAAAAAAAAATTAAATACATAAACAAAATAGAATAAATAGGTAAACAAAATAAATAAATAATAAATAAATAAAATAAGTTATGAATAATAAAATTAAATATAAAAAAATCAAAACTGAAAAAAATGGAAAAAGGAAATAAGGCACAGATCCGGGTACAAAAATTGTTTTTCCTTCATAGTGCTTGGTACAAAAAATGGAAAAAGAGAAGAAAAAATGATTAAGGGTAAAATTATAAATAAAATTATAAATTTATGTTGAATGAATGTTTTTCTCTTATAATTGTAAAGATTGGATTTGGAAGGAAGGAAAAGATGTTATATGAGGATGGAATTATTTTTATAATTTTTATCTCATCTAAAATTTATTAATTTATTATTCCAAAAAATTAAGAACACTTAATATTTAAATAATTAAAAATAATCATATGAAATAAATAAATGAAAGATACCAAAAAAAATAAAGAAAAATAAAATACATAAATAAAATAGAATAAATAGGTAAACAAAATAAACAAAATAATTTATGAATATTAAAATTAAAATTAAATATTAATAAAACAGAATAAATATAAAAAAAATCAAAATTGGAAAAAGGAAGTAAGGCGCAGATCCGAGTCACGGGTCTGGTACAAAAATTGTTTTTCCTTCATAGCGTTTGGTACGAAGAATGAAAAAAAAAATTAAGTGTAAGGTTATAAATAAATTATTAATTTATGTTGAATGTATGTTTTTCTCCTATAATTAGAAATGTTGGATTTGGAAGGAAGGGAAAGATGTAAATCCGCTCATTTTCCTTTCATTCTTCTTAATTTCCTCTTACTAGATGAAACCAAAAGATTAAAAGAAAATATTTTTTCCTTCCATCCCATTTTCTTTGTACCAAATTGTATGTTTCAATTTTTTGGTTATAAGATTATTAGCTTAACTATATATTTATTAAAAATTAAAATATTTGTAAATTATAATACTTTTTTAATTTCTTATTTACCTATTAATAAATTAAATATTTTCATAAGTTATTCATTTCTTATAACGAAAAAAAAATATGTTTTATATCTTTTTCACTTTTCTGTTTCCATTTTTTTATTTTTTTTTCAACATACCAAACAAAATTTTAATGTCATAAATGACGAACCAGATAACGAAAAACCCAATTCATTATGATACTTAATTATGAACCAACAAGTTACTTTTTAAAATTTAGGGACCGAAATGATATGCACCCAAAATTTGAGATCACGAGTCTTATTTATTCTTATTCTCTAGTCAGAAGGCTTTTTCTCTTTCAAGTTTTAGTTCACCATATCAAAATCCAACCCTTTAAATTAAGAACAAAGAAAATCAATGTGCCACCTAAATTTTCAAGCCTAATTCCAACCTTTTTTGAGAAACAAACAAATAATAAACTTTTTCGAATGTTAATATTGATTACAAAAAAAATATTAATATTAGAGGTTTTATATTTCTTCAAAAGGAAGCTTTTTTCCTATAAAAAAGAAAAAGCATTTATGGAGTTTTTAATGTAAATTTTTTTTAAATTCTTCAATAATATATAGATTTTTATTTAAGAAAAGGTGAAATTTAAACTTAATTCTTTCGCTCATTTCTCTCTCCCTTCCCTTTATTCATTTCTTTATCTTTCCACATTTCATTTTTTTAGAAGAGAGAAAGAAATATTTTTTTTTTCATTGTGTTTGGTATGAAGGATAAAAAATAAAGATAAAGTTATAAATAAAACTATTTGTAGACACCGAATTTTATCCGGATTTAATTTTTATTATTAAAAGGAAAAACAAACAAAAAAAGAAAAAGTCAGAAAATCAAAAAAATAAAAAAATAAAAAATTTTGGATAATTTCGAAAATTAAAGGAAAAATCAAAAGAAATTCGGAATTAATAAAAAAAATGAAAAAAAAAAAAACAAGTTTTGGTTGAAACAAACCACCTCTTTGGATTGAAATGAGACTCTAAAAAATGGGATTAAATTGAAATTCCTAATCCTAGTGGAACTAAATCTCTTCCTTATAAAAAAAGAACCCAAGCACCACAATGAAGGACACATCAGAAAAATATCAAAAATCAAGGAGAGTTAGAAGCAACCATAGGTTTTTTTCGAAATAAAAAATATTTTTTTTGAGAGAAAAAATTCGAAAAATTCAAAAGTGAGAGTTAGAATTTGTTTCGAAAAAATTCTTGAGAAAGAAAAGTTGTGTTTTAATTAGAGGAAACACATACTAAAAGTTGGTGGCCATTCGACGACCGACGGAGTAGATCGGAGGAGGTGAAGTTTCGAACTTCGATTTCAGATCTAGAAAATTCTAGAGAGATTCGGAAAAACTATTTTGATATTTGAAAAGAGGAGATCGAAAGGAAATTTTGGTGATTTTTTGGAAATTTTTTGACCACCGGCACCGGCGGCGATGGCGGCAGCAGCGGCGATAGCAGCATCTCACCGGAATCTGAAAAAATCTGGGTTTGGTGTTCTTGAAAAAATTTAGAGAAAAAGAAGATTTTTTTTTATGAAAAAAAAAAAGGTAAAATCTAACAAAAAAACAAAAAAAAATTTAGAAACAGCAGGGGGGCTCGGGCCAGCAGGCCCGCGTGCGGCCCGCGCCTGGGCTGCCCCTTCCCCCCCTGCTGTTTGTATATCATTTCATTATTTACTTTGCTTTTACGTTTTGTTCTCTTTCATTTTATTTTTTGTTTTGTTTTGTTTTATTTGTTTCTTTTGTTTATTTGATTTTTATTTTAGTATTTATTATTTATTTACTAATTGTTTTTTTTTGTTTTTTTTTTTAGGTTTTTATATTTTATATTATTATTATTTGTATATTAGTATTATTATTATTATTATTATTTATTATTTTACTAACCATATATATTTTTTTAAAAACCTATTATTATTTTAAAGAAAATTATTATTAAATTGTTAAATTATATTATTATTTTATACTTTATATATATTTTATATTTTAGAGTATATTAATAATTGTATATTTTTAATATTGTTAATTATTAATTTATTTTTTTATTAGATTAATTAATTTAATTGAAGAATAGTTATTTTTAAAATAAATAAATTGAGATTTTTTCCAATGATGAAATTCAAAGAAATTACGAATGGTTAATTTCTGAGAAATTTCTAGGTGAGAAATTTCTCTTAAAAATTCTCCAGAATGAATGGAATGATATTTTAAGAGATTAATTTCAATACCAACAAAAATCAAAATTTTATTTTTTTTAAGAATAATTAATTTTCAACACCTTTTTCTCAAAATAATTTTCCATAATAAATGCTTAATTTAAATTGAAGGATAAATTAAGATTTTTTTTCCGATGATGAAATTCAAGAAAGTTGTGAATGGTTGACTTTTAAGAAACTTTTAGGTGAGAAAAATTCTTTTAAAAATTCTCCAGAACGAATGGAAGAATATTTTAATTTAAGAGATGAATTATAGAATATTAAAATAAGAAATTTATTTTTAAACAAACAATTAATAAATAAGAGGAATAAAATGAATATTATTGTAAGAAAATATAAGATAAAAAATTATAATTATAACTTTTCGAAAGACGGATCCACTTCACATTGACCCGACTGTTCTTTCAATACATCTCGAGGTGCCAGGCCCAACATTTTTTTCCGTCCACAAATTCTCTCATCAGAATCGCAATCGGCAAACAGAAGACCCCCTAAACACCATAACCTCGTCCCTACCTATCCTTCCTAACTCTTAATAATCCTAAACAAGCAACCCAATACGATAGACAAGACCAGTTAATTAAGACTTTTCAAGTATCACAAAACTAATTAGGTACTATCTCTTAGATAGGCGTTGTGAGGGTGCTAATCCTTCCTCACACGTAACCGTACTTCCGAACCTAGTTCTGATAAGCAGACCAGAACCTATTCTTTTTAAGGTACCTTAGTCAAGTTTAGGATTACTTTAAATAGGATAGATTCATAAAAGTGACTAATCACACCTAGATTAGATGATTAGTGGCGACTCCATTGATTTGCGTCTAGCATGCTAAATTCGTATTTGGCACGTTATGACAGTTTGGCGACTCCATTGGGGACATTCGAGAGTCGAGCCATAGATTAGTCTTGTGATACTTTAGGTTTGAAATATTGGTCTTTAAGTGTTTAATTTTTATGTATTTATTTATTTATTTGTTTATTTATTTATTTATTTGTTTATTTATTTTTATTTTTGATTTTGATTTTGATTTTTGTTATTTGTATTAACAACTTTTGTTTCATTGTACATTTATGGGTAAAGGAAGGTTTGAATGTCCCTTCGCACACACGACACATTGCATATCATAAATTTCTATACCCGGACTCGTCCCTTTTAGGAGGGGGTAAAGTACCTACACCTCGAGAGGTGAAAACCTCCGCAACAGCTAGCGAAACACCTTTAGAATGTAAAGTACCAAAGTCTTTGAGAGGTGATAAACCTCCGCCATAACTTTGGAAAATACTCTCACCCGAATTGAACCCTTCCGTTTGGAGCCTGTAATGGGTGAGGAATGGGATGCCTTACTCGTCCTACATGGATGATGTTAAGGAGCAATTTGGGGACCTTTTTAGCTTGGTCAAGTATCCTAAACCCAGCATATAAACAATACTTAAGTGGCCAAACTTTAAGATAGAGCCATATCCAACCTTATATAGAGGAGAACCCGAATTTAGGACACATGAAGGGACACTTCTTACCCTATACTCTTATCATTAACATGATGCTTTGTTTACCTAACACGTTTGTTTTGCTGATATGTTTACCATGATGATGTAGTGCTTACACATATTGTATTTTTATCTTTTCATAAGTTTGTTGACATAACATCTAACTGTTTGTTTCTTTTTTTCATACATCATGCATCTTCATAAAGTCATCTTGCCACATAACGGTCTAGATAAAAAGAATGTCTACTGAATCCATGGAAAACCTGACAGTCGCCAAGCGTGAGTCTGCCAGTAGTTTGAAGCTTAGGTCTGAAGCAATCCAGCAAAGTACAGGAGATTGTCTTCCAGTCGGGTATGTCTCTACTCTTCTCGAAAGAGTTCACATGGATCTGGCACAAAACAACCTTGAAGATTTGGTCAGCATTTGGCATTCCTGGAATGGAACTCGACAAGAAACATTCAGACGAAAGTATGGGGACCTGGCCTTGCTCCTATCTGTTGAAGTTGATAATAACCTGGTAAGAGCCATGATGTAGTTTTGGGACCCATCATGCAAATGCTTCGTGTTCAACGAAGTAGATATGGTTCCAACTATAGAAGAGTATTCAGCACTGCTTCATTTGGATCCTCCTAATCCAGATAAAGTCTACTGGAAGAACAAGACAGGTTATCGGAAGAAAGTAGCAAAGATCATGGGAATCAGCTTGACAGAAGTTGACAAGATTGTGAAGACAAAGGGTAAAAGCACTGGTATTCCATGGAATGTTCTCCGAAACTTCATTGTCAAACACCCGGATTATGATAAAGGTTTGGAGGTGATGGCTTTGGCTATTTACGGACTTGTGGTTTTTCCGAAGATATTGGGACATGTTGAAACAAGTGTGGTGAATTTCATGGACCAAGTTCAACACCAGATCAATACAGCTCCAGCTATATTAGTCGAGTCTATCAGGTCACTGAATCACTGCAAGAGAAATGGAAAAGGGCGTTTCATCGGATGTTTACAGTTGCTCTACATCTGGATGAAGAGTCATTTTGAGTGCCAAGAGTATCCCCATCAAAGAGTTATGTGAAAGCACATGGCCTGAATCAAGGTCAAAAGAAGAATGGGTAGCAATGTTGCGAGAACTTACAAGCTAACAAGTGATCTGGAAAGCACCATGGATGCCTCATGGACCTATGTTATTTAGCTGTGGTGATCAACCTTGGGTTCCTCTCTTGGGACTTTGGGGTGTCGTTAGCTACTCTCCCATCATGGTATGGAGACAGGTGGGGTATAAGCAGTTCATACCGATGACCCATGGACTTAACCAGGTGGACTTCTCCTATTCAGACAAGGGGGTTATCAACAGGATAGAAGAACTCACAAAGGCTTGAAAATTAACGGTTAGAGTTGAAGGGGGTAGTATCTCATGGAACACTACTCCTGAATACTCTGTGTGGTAGACCAGGAGAGCCAAAGATATTATGATTCCTTGTAAAAGAAGTTCAGACGGTTCGACCAAGGTTATAGCCTCGGATCCTATGCTAAGGATAGAAAAAGCTAAAAGGAAGCTACAAGAAGAGAAAGATGGATTGGGAGAAGAAAACCAAAAGCTGCAATCAAGGGTAGAAGAGTTAGAAAAAGGATTGAACAAAGAAAAAAGCAAGGCTAAGAAGCTTCGATTGAAGGTTCGAAAGTTGGGGGATGGTTTAATGGAAAGAGATGGTATTGTTCAGAAACTCACCGAGGATGGCGACACTTTGAAAGAATCTTTGACAGTTATGGAAAATAAATATTCGCTTTTGATTACTGAGGTCGGACGCCTAAAAGATGAGAATGGGGAGTTATTGTTTAACCAAGAAAGAAGAATAGCTGATTGCCAGGAATTGGTTACCGAATTAATGAACTTGAAGGAAGAATGTTCCAAACTCCGAGATACGGACTCTAAAAAGCAGAACCTTCTGGAAAATATGTTTGACCATTTCGATGTGGCATCCCGTAAGGCAGAAGACATGTATGACAGAATCATGGAGGTTAAGGCGAAAGTACATCCGTTCCATGAAAACGACCATCTCATATACGAACTTTTGGACGAAGCTCAGTCTCACTACCGTCAGATTGTTAAGTTCCTTTGGAGGCGTTAGGATTTTTCTTTTTTAGATTTATGATTTTAGGATTCTTTGTAAGAACTTTTCATTTTTTATCTTTTAGGACCAGTTGAAGTTGTTATTTTTTTTTATGTTTTTAGGATCGCTTTGGTTTTTAGGATTTCTATGGATTTGGTAATTTTATTTATAAAATTCTTTTTATCTACATTTGTTATGTGGCTGGTGTTCTTTCATAGCATTTCATCCATATGTGCATAAACATCATCAATTTAGATTTAAAGTTTTAAGCATATCATCCTGATTTAAGAAATTTTGCTAAAGGTTCAAGGATAGCTCGACAGTCAGAATCTTCGAGACAGTCTTCTCGTCACTCTTACAACACCAGATCAAGAGTTACAGAAATGGCCGAAGAGCAATCTTCAAGGATAGATAAGGTAGAACAAGCTCAGGATGAGATTAGAGAGCAGTTAAGTTCTTTGCTGGAAATAATGAGAAGTCTGAAAGGGAAGAATAAGGATGATGAATCTGGTTCTCAGGGGAAAGAGCAGAATGTGGGTGAATCCTTATGTTCGCCCGATTTTTGACCTCAAGCACAACATGAACAATTGCAGCAGATGCCCTACATGGAAGGATTCACTTATCCACACGGCCAACCTCAAATCCCGGGGTTCACTTTTCCTGTTCCTGGAACAAAGATAGACCCAGTCCAACTTCCAGATTTGGACGATCCCAAAGAGTTAGAGAAGCTGAAAGTGGCAGAAGAGATCGAGTCTTGTAAAATGAAGATGATTGAAGAAAGGCTTCAAGCTATTGAGGGGTTAGACTGCTATGGTTCTATGGATGCTGAGGGGCTTTGTTTAGTGCCGGATGTAGTAATCCCGCCTAAGTTCAAGACTCCTGACTTTGAAAAGTTTGATGGGTCCAAGTGTCCCATATCTCATGTCACCATGTACTGCCGGAAAATGGCAGCCCACACCAGAAATGACAAGCTGCTGGTCCATGTCTTTCAGGATAGTCTTACGGGGTCCGCTGCTAGATGGTATGTTCAACTAGACAGGAATCGGGTTCGTACTTGGAAAGAATTGGCCAAGGCATTCATCAGCCAATATAAGCATATTGTTGATATGGCTCCTGACCGTTTGTCTCTACAAAATATGGAGAAGAAGTCTACCGAAAGTTTTAAGGACTATGCCCAGAGATGAAGGGATATTGCTGCCCAGATCCAGCCATCTCTGACTGAGAAAAAGATTACGGTACTGTTCGTTAGTACTCTTAAGGCTCCGTACTACGACAGGATGATTGGGAACGCCACAAAGAACTTTGCTGATATGGTGATTTCAGGCGAAATCATAGAAAATGCCATCAAAAGTGGCAAGATTGAAGGGGGAGAATCTGTTGTGAAAAGGAATAGTGTGCCAAAGAAGAAGGAAGCTGATGTCCAAACTGTTGCATATGGAGGGCAACAAACGGGAGGTTACATCCCGCACTTCCCGCAGTCCGTGTACCAGCCCATACTACCCGAATTCCAATGCCATCAATCCGGTTTCATATGCTTATCCACCTGCACCTCCGCAGACATTCAACCTAATTTCTGCCCAAGACCATTGCTCCTCCAGTTGGGCCATCCGTACAAGCTAATCAACCCACGAGTAATCCGAGGGGACCACGAGCCAACCAAGAAAGAATATCGTTTGATCCGATTCCCATGGCTTATGCAGACTTGCTTCCAGATCTTATCAAGAACCATCTGGTTGCACTTGTACACTTGGAACCTTGAAACCTCCATACCGTAGGTGGTATGATCCTAATGCCCGATGTGACTACCATTCGGGAAACGTGGGACACTCCACCGAAAAATTGTACAGCTCTGAAGTACAAAGTGCAAGGTTTGATTAAGGCCGGGTTGATAAATTTTGAGGAGAAAGGTGGCCCGAACGTCAACGGTAATCCGCTACCAAACCATGCAAGGCCGGCGGTAAATGCTTTGGGAGATGGCAAGATTACCGTGGTCAAGCGTAAAGTGGATGAGGTTACGACATCAATGGATTACATTTTGATGTCCTGGTTAAAGCTAGCATGATTAGTCCTATACAGGCTAATTTAGGTAGCTATCTTGGTGAATATGATCCAAGCAAGATTTGCAATTATCACCAAAGTATAGTTGGCCATTCGGTGCAAGGTTGTGTCGAATTCCGACAGGAGTTACAGAAACTGATGGATCTCTCCCGGATTGAGTTTTACACAGAGGTTTGGGGCAGATGAAATTGATGTGGTAATTGGAGAATCTTCGGTGCCTGTTGTGAAACCGATCACATTCTTTGATAAGAAAAAGATAGTCGAGTTCGAGAAGAGGAAGAAAAGATTGGCTCGTGTGAAAGGGTACGAGTGGGAGCCGAGGAAGATGGTCTTTCCTCATCTTTATTCACTTTTCGTTTGGGGGGATGTATTTATCCTGATGTACCTCCACCAAATTTAGAAGAAGCGTTCTCTGAGCTCTCTATTCAAATGGTGGAAAAGGCAGGAATGAAATCTGATGTTAAGGAAGAATTGTTGGTATACCGTGCTCACCTGAAAATGGAGCTGGGTAATTGGAAAGTGACGAAGCTGTCGGTTATCCTTGAATCTCATAAAATATAATGAAGTGAGTCAAGTCCCTAGTTGCTCATGCCCAAGAGCATTAGGGGTAGTCTTTTATGTATGGCTAGTTTATTTCTTATTATTTTAATAAATTAGGAACAAGATGCATTTTCATTCCCTCTTTCATTCATAGTTGTCATTTTCCTTTCTTTCATTGTTGCCTTTCTTTTTTTATATACCAATATATATTCTTTCGATTCAATTCAATTTCAGGATTCCAAGTAATGAATACAAAGACAATCTTAATAATAATTTGGGATTCAATTTTGAAAGTTATTTCCGCATTGGTGAACTTGAACATATATGACCATACTTTGCCATTTGATTTTGTGGAGATTATTGTGAAAAAGATGAAAGTTGATATGCAGTTTTGGCATGATTGGAAGAAAATTGGTAGAATTGCTTCACAAGTATATTAATGGCTGTTGAATTCCTTTACAAGCATATAGATTCCTTGTGGTGAATTTCTATAAGCTTGTCATTTTTCAATAAATGTTATTTGATGAAAATATTCACATTTGAGATGATAATGGCCATCTTTCATATTCCTTTCACAAAATAAGAAATTATCCTTTGCTACCCCTTTTGAGCCTATTGGATTTTCTTCGAATAAACCCAACTAAGATCACCCGCCACACCGGGGGGCAAGTATGGAAAGATATCTTTCTAGAGGAGAACAAAAGATTGGATCATATTTCTACGCCATGTAAAAAATGCCTTATGTCATAGAGGCAATGATGAGATGGATTGAGTTCCAAACTTTGAACTCCTTTGTGGAAAAAAAAAGTGAAAGAAAAAAAAAGTGAAAAAAAAGTGAAAAAAAAGAGAAAAAAAAAAGAAAAGAAATGAAAGATAGTTGCGCAAAGTTTTGAAAATCCTCATTCAAAAAGAAATGATCCATGGCTCGATTATCTTGGAAATGGAAAGAAAAGATATGAAGTGTTTTGAGATAAAAAGATCCTTGGTTTGAATACCCTTAAACACATGTTTGAGCCTATTTTATCCATTCTTTCATAACCCCAAAACCTTGGCCTACATTACGTACCTGGAAAAGTCCATTTTGATCAAATGTGAATGTTTGAATTGGAAATCATGTATTGAATTAGGACACGCTTGTGGTATTATCAAGAGACAATGAAGCTTAGATGCATGAAGACAACTCCAAAAAAAAAGAAAGGACTTGTTACAGTTTGATATGATTAATTGTCCTCGAGAAGATTGAGATGAACACAGGATGAGGAAGGTTCTTCTTGATACTTGAGAAATAATTAGTTTTGAAGAAATTACTCTTAAGTCACATGGCCATTGGAGATAGTACACAACTATTTGTGGAGTTCTTATGAAGTGAAAAGCTTTTTCGAAGGAAGCATTATTTTGAGAAAGACAAATGAAGATGATTTGCCAAATATGTGGAGAAATGTTTCTTTGAAGGAAAAAAATGAAAAAAGAATAAAAGAAAAAAAGGAAAAAAAAAAAAAAAAGAAAAAAGAGAAAGGACTCAAATTGAAAACCCGAAAAGGGCGGTTTGGGTCAATGGGGGTTGTCTAAGTTGAAAACCCGAAAGGGCGGCTTAGATATGAGGAGGATCAGCGTCATCCAGAAAATTTCATGAAGATGGGGACAATGTCTAGTTTGATGAACTCTGCAGGATTGAAGACATCGATCGGGATTGGTTTTTAGATGAGAATTTTGAATGAACTATTAAGATTGTCTAAGTATTCATTGTTTGGATACTGTTTTGTTATCCTAACACCTTGTGATAAACCTTTTGAGATGTTCTTTTATTCCTCGAGATGAATTCTATTCCTTATTTTGTTAATAAAGATCTTTCTTTCCAGCTTATTCAGCTATTTTTTCCTTCCATTTGGTATTCCATTTGTTATTCTCAACTTTATACCTTTGCATTGAATAGAGGGAATGCATCATGCATTGCGTTTGCTATGAAATTAGAATAATGATTGATAAATTGGAATATGATCTTAAGAGATCCCTGCATTTATTTTTTATGATAAATCTATGGATAATTGAACAGAAAGTCAGGAGATGAAATAAGATCTGATTTTTAAAGTGAGAATCCTTGAAGATGACAATTCCCGGATGGAATGTTAAAGCCCAGTTAAGCTGGCATAAGATGAGATATAGAATGGTTATGTTGTGAAATTTTTGAAGAAAGAAATTTATTTATATTCAGCAGATTTTGAAAACTGAAAGAGACAATAAGATTTGTTCTACAGTTTAAAGCCAAGTACAAACAAAGATGAATGATGAGCTTGAGAACCTTTTATCAAGAAATTCAGAGAGTTGATTACAGAGCATTCATGACATCCATTTGCACGATATGCATCGGCATTCATGGCATTCATGTACTGCATTGCATTTATTTGCACACAAGAAAATTTATTTCAGGTATTCAGTATGATTCGGACATGAGCTCGGAATGCTAATTTGCGAGGTTAGCGATTTCTTTCGGGACTCAAGGTAAGATTTTTGAAGTTTACATTTGAGAATTTTGCAAATTTCTTTATTTTATTTAAAGTTGAAGCCTCGGTGGAAGAGTTTTTATTTAAAGTTGAAGCCTCGGTGGAGGAGTATTTTCTTTTAAAGTTGAAGCCTCGGTGGAGGAGTTTTTATTTAAAGTTGAAGCCTCGGTGGAAGAGTTTTTATTTAAAGTTGAAGCCTCGGTGGAGGAGTATTTTCTTTTAAAGTTGAAGCCTCGGTGGAGGAGTATTTTATTTAAAGTTGAAGCCTCGGTGGAGGAGTATTTCTTTTAAAGTTGAAGCCTCGGTGGAGGAGTATTTTCTTTTAAAGTTGAAGCCTCGGTGGAGGAGTTTTTATTTAAAGTTGAAGCCTCGGTGGAGGAGTATTTTCTTTTAAAGTTGAAGCCTCGGTGGAGGAGTTTTTATTTAAAGTTGAAGCCTCGATAGAGGAGTATTTTCTTTTTAAAGTTGAAGCCTCGGTGGAGGAGTATTTTCTTTTAAAGTTGAAGCCTCGGTGGAGGAGTATTTTCTTTTAAAGTTGAAGCCTCGGTGGAGGAGTATTTTCATTTAAAGTTGATGCCTCGGTGGAGGAGTATGTTTTTACGGTAAGTTTATTTAAAGTTTATGCCTCGTTTAGAGGAGCTTTTCTACAATAGGATTTTCTTTAAGTACATAGGACTTAGTAGGGTGTCTACGTCTTTGCAAATCCCCTGTTTCTCAGGGAATGCACAAAGAGGGGCAACTGTAGACACGGATTTTATCCGGATTTAATTTTATTATTAAAAGGAAAATAAAAAAAATAAAAAATCAAAAGTCAGAAATCAAAAAAATAAAAATTTTGTATAATTTCGAAAATTAAAGGAAAAATCAAAATAAATTCGGAATTAATAAAAAAATGAAAAAAAACAAGTTTTGGTTGAAAAAACCACCTCTTTGGATTGAAATGGACTCTAAAAAATGAGATTAAATTGAAATTCCTAATCCTAGTGGAACTAAATCTCTTCCTTATAAAAAAAGAACCCAAGCACCACAATGAAGGACACATCAGAAAAATATCAAAAATCAAGGAGAGTTAGAAGCAACCATAGGTTTTTTTCGAAATAAAAAATATTTTTTTTGAGAGAAAAAATTCGAAAAATTCAAAAGTGAGAGTTAGAATTTGTTTCGAAAAAATTCTTGAGAAAGAAAAGTTGTGTTTTAATTAGAGGAAACACATACTAAAAGTTGGTGGCCATTCGACGACCGACGGAGTAGATCGGAGGAGGTGAAGTTTCGAACTTCGATTTAAGATATAGGAAATTCTAGAGAGATTTCGGAAAAAACTATTTTGATATTTGAAAAGAGGAGATCGAAAGGAATTTTTGATGATTTTTGGGAAATTTTTTTTACCATTGGCATCGGCGGCGATGGCGGGCAGCAGCGGCGGCGGCAGCATCATCTCACCGGAATCTGAAAAAATCTGGGTTTGATGTTCTTGAAAAATTTTAGAGAAAAAGAATATTTTTTTTGGTGAAAAAAAAAGGTAAAGTCTAACCAAAAAAAAAATTTAGAAACAACAGGGGGGCTCTGGCCAGCAGGCCCGCGCCTGGGCTGCCCCTTCCCCCCTGCTGTTTGTTTATCATTTCATTATTTACTTTGCTTTTACGTTTTGTTCTGTTTCATTTTTTTTGTCTTATTTGTTTCTTTTGTTTATTTGATTTTTATTTTAGTATTTATTATTTATTTACTAATTGTTTTTTAGTTTTTTTGCAGGTTTTTATATTTTATATTATTATTATTATTTGTATATTAGTATTACTATTAATTATTTATTATTTTACTAACTATATATATATTTTTAAAAACCTACTATTATTTTAAAGAAAATTATTATTAAATTATTATATTATATTATTATTTTATACTTTATATATATTTTATATTTTAGTGTATATTAATAATTGTATATTTTTAATATTGTTAATTATTAATTTTTTTTTATTAGATTAATTAATTTAATTGAAGTATAGTTATTTTTAAAATAAATAAATTGAGATTTTTTCCAATGATGAAATTCAAAGAAATTACAAATGGTTAATTTCTGAGAAATTTCTAGGTGAGAAATTCTCTTAAAAATTCTCTAGAATGAATGGAAGGATATTTTAAGAGATTAATTTCAATACCAACAAAAATCAAAATTTATTTTTTTAAGAATAATTAATTTTCAACACCTTTTCTCAAAATAATTTTCCATAATAAATTGCTTAATTAATTTGAAGGATAAATTAAGATTTTTTTCCGATGATGAAATTCAAGAAAGTTGCGAATGGTTGACTTTAAGAATTTTTAGGTGAGAAAATTATTTTAAAAATTCTCCAAAACGAATGGAAGAATATTTTAGAGATGATTTTTCGATATTAAAAATCAAAATTTATTTTTCAAACAAACATTAATAAAATGTGGATTAATTTTGGAAGATTAATTTAAGAGAAATAATTTGATTAAATAATTCTATCTTTTCCGACGACGGAGCCTCTTCAATTGAACGAATGGTTTCTTTTGAATACTCTCGAGGTGAGGAAACATTTTTTAGTAATTTCTCCAGAATGAATGGAAGGAAGACCTAAAAAATAATCTCAATATTTCTAACTTTAATAATTAAAATGAAAATAGGATAGACAAGACCAGTTAATTAAGACTTTTCAAGTATCACAAGACTAATTAGGTACTATCTCTTAGATAGGCGTTGTGAGGGTGCTAATCCTTCCTCACACGTAACCGTACTTCCGAACCTAGTTCTGATAAGCAGACCAGAACCTATTCTTTTTAAGGTACCTTAGTCAAGTTTAGGATTACTTTAAATAGGATAGATTCATAAAGGTGACTAATCTCACCTAGATTAGATGATTAGTGGCGACTCCATTGATTTGCGTCTAGCATGCTGAATTCGTATTTAGCACGTATGACACTATTAATTTAAGTTGAATAAGTATTTTTCTTACATATTTGAAAGGACTAGATTTGGAAGGAAGGGAAAGAAGCAAATCCTCTTATTTCCTACCAAATGAAGAAAAAGATGAAAAAAAGTCAAATTGTACTATTAGTTCCTATACTATAGTCAAAAATGCGAATTTAGTACCTTTACTTTAATTTGAAGAATTTTGGTACCTCTACTTTTCGAGATTTGAATTTCAGTCCAATTTAAACGGTGTCAAATTTTCACCGTTAAATATGCTGACGTGGCGTTGACCATGATGATGTCATGCTGACGTGATGATCTTAGTCATAAATTTTTTTTGCAACTGATGACGTGGACTTTTTTTCCACGTGGCTTACTAACTTGGATGATCAAATGATGTAATTAGTCACTGTATCAAAATATGAATTTAGTCCCTCTACAATGATTTGAAAATTTTTTGGTACCTGATTTTTTCGTGATTTCAAATTTTGGTCCAATCTTAAGGTTCATTTATTTTGCAAAAATCAAATCTGGAAACTAATTTTTGAAAAATAATTTTTAAAAAAATAATAATACTATTAAAATATTATTTTATTAATATAAATATAAAAAGAGTAATATTTATTCGTAAAATATTAAAAATATTTATACTATTAAAAGTTCAACAAACAGAAAATCAATCAAATCTCAACACTAAAAGAGATAATAATTTCAAAGACAAAAATTAAAACAAAAATTGTAAACAGACTCTTGAAAGTCTTGGGAAGCAAACAACCAAACCTTAAGGTTAGAAAAAACTCTCACCCCACCTCTTCCCATTTTTTCTGTCTCGTGGCACCCAAAAATTGTGCCTCATTTCTTTCCCATTTTTTCTTCACTTCGAGCAAATATCATTGTATGTTTATCTTCCTAGATTTATCAGTCTTTTTTATACCAATAAAACTTAAAACCAACTTTGCTTTAGATTATATCTAACTTAGTTTTGTTTTTTTGGTTTGTTTTTGCAGGCCTCGAAGAAAGACAACCCCTCCTCATTCCTCCAAGACAGCAAAGTCTGGAGGTGGCAAGCAAAAAAAGGAGGCCATATTCTTTACTATATGTTTCGTTGACTATATTTTTAACGGGAGTTATTTTCTTCTTTTTAGAGTTAGATAAGAAGTGGGTTTTTGTTTTTTTTTCTTCGTTGTAATAAAAGAGGTGAAGAAAGAGAAAGCAAAAGGAGAGGGTGAAAAATATGGTGTTATTTGACCAGGCTACCTATGACAAGCTTCTCTCTGAAGCTCATCACACTCCCTTTGTTTTCTCTGATTGTTTGATAATACTTTTCATTTTTACCTTTTTTTACGTTTGATTCGACACAATGGATTATTATATTAATAAAAACAATTTTATTTAATTATTTTTTAATATTTTAAAGATTGGACCAAAATTGGAAATCCCGAAAAATACAGGTATCAAAAAAATTTTAAATCATCGTTGAGGGGCTAAATTCGTATTTTTATAAGTACAAGGACTAATTACATCATTTGATCATCTTTCCCCGCACGTAATCGAGTCCCGAACCCGCTTCTTTGATTTCTCTAGTTTAAAACGTAGACTTTGAAATTGGTTTTAAAATTCGTATTTTGATATAAGTACAGGGACTAATTACATCATTTGATCATCCTTCCCCGCACGTAATCGAGTCCCGAACCCGCTTCTTTGATTTCTCTGGTTTAAAACGCAGACTTTGAAATTGGTTTTAAAAAAATATTTTACAAAAACGGTTTTAATAGGTGGCTGATTATACCTAGCCAAAAAAGATTGGCGGCGACTCCATTTCTTTTTCGAGATTGTCTTTGAACCCTCATTTTATTTCAAGAGAAATTAAGTCGTCTTTTCCTCTATTTTTCTCAGTGTCACGCTTAACGAGTATAAAGTCTCGCGATGAGACTTGTTATTTTTTAGGTTGCGACAGGCTCTATTACCTACCATCCGGGACCATCACTACATGGAATGGTATGAAGAAAGCATTCTTGGAAAGATATTTCCCAGCATCTAAGGGTGCCAACATTAGAAAAGAAATATGTGGGATTCGGCAATACAACGGAGAGTCCTTGTATGAATATTGGGAGAGATTCAAGAAACTTTGTGCATCATGTCCACACCATCAGATAAGTGAACAGCTGCTCATCCAATATTTCTATGAAGGTCTCTTGCCCATGGAGAGACGCATGATAGATGCAACAAGTGGGGGAGCACTAGTTGATAAAACTCTCGAAGCTACTAGACTTCTCATCTCCAACATGGCAGCCAACTCACAACAGTTCACCATGAGAGATGAACTACCACCACAACCAAAGAATGTGAATGATGTAAGCATATCATCCCTTGAACAAAAATTTGATAAACTGACTTCTCTTGTGGAACAAATGGTTGTAGGTCGAATACATCAAATTAAGGCTTGTGGTATATGTTCAAACATGGGACACCAAACTGATATGTGTCCAACACTTCAAGATGATCCAAATGAACATGTTAATGCTATGAGTGGATTTCCGGGCCAACCAAGGAAGTATGATCCCTACTCAAACACTTACAATCCAGGATGGAAGGATCATCCAAACTTTAATTATGGACGGAACCAATCACAAGTTGCTCCTCTACCCTTTGATAATAGACAACTAGGTTTTCAGCAAATAACATAACAACCATATCAAACCCGAGAGCAAGTGCCACCACCACAAAATTCAGTTCAGCCTCTAACAGATCTTGTCAAATCCCTTACTACTAACCAATTACAAATGCAACAGGATATAAAGGAAACAAATAGACAAATGGCAATAAGGATGAGCCAATTAGAGACTCAAATGGGACAAATGGCAACAGCAATAAGTCAAAACCAAGCAAGGTATTTCGGAAAATTACCTTCCCAAACCATAGTGAATCCTAGAGAACATGTGAATGCCATAACTCTAAGAAGTGGGAAACAGCTTGAGACACCACAAAAGGATAGTGCTCAAAGGGAGGACAACACCAATGCATCATCTTCACAACCCAATGAGCCACTTGTCAAGGTAACTCCTAAACCATATTTTCCTTTTTATAGAACTACTCCACCTTTTCCAAGCAGGTTAGCAAAGTCCAAGAATGAGGAACAAGAGAAGGAAATTTTGAAAACCTTCCAGAAAGTAGAGGTGAACATTCATTTACTAGATGCTATCAAACAAGTGCCAAGATATGTCAAGTTTCTAAAAGAGTTGTGCACTTCTAAACGAAAGTTGAAAGGGAATGAAAAGGTAAGTATGGGAGAGAATGTGTCAGCTGTTCTTCAAAAGAAACTCCCACCTAAATGCAATGATCCAGGTATGTTTACCATTCCTTGTAAAATAGGCAACACCAGGTTTGCACATGCTATACTAGACTTAGGAGCATCTATCAATGTTATGCCATATTCAATTTATGCTTTTTTGAAACTAGGACCATTAAAAGAAACAGGTGTTATTTTACAACTTGCTGATCTTTCTATTACTTATCCAACAGGAGTTGTAGAAAATGTTCTTGTGAAAGTTAATGAATTGGTCTTTCCAGCTGACTTTTATGTGCTTGACATGGAAGATGAGATGTCTTCTAACCCAACACCTATTTTATTAGGAAAACTGTTCTTAAAAACAACCAAGACAATAATTAATGTTAATGATGGCACACTCACTATAGAATTTGATGGTGATGTAATCCGTTTTAATATATTTGAAGCCATGAGATACTCTAGTGATGTACATTCTGTTTATAAAATTGATACATTTGACTCTTTAGTGCAGCCAACTTTTGAGTTAAGTAGCAAAGACATAGACATTAATAAACACCTTGGCATGGAGACCTCCAAAGATGAACCCGCTTTAAGTGAACATGTGGAGGAAGCATTGGCATCTTTGAAAGTGTTATCACCTTGTAATAAAAGGTTTGAGGTTCAGCTATTAATCTTCATTTACCTAATGATAAACGTCTACCTTTTCTTTTGCAGGCACCAATATTGGATTTAGAACCACCACCGGATCATTTGAACTACTCAAGAATACGGTGTGGATGATGGCATGGGTATAAGTTAGGCTGAGGACAATAAACCAAGCGTTTCTTGGGAGACAACCCAAAAGGATGGAGAGCACATATTATAAACATATTTGCTATTCCTTACTCTCTATCATTCTATCTTTTATTGTTTTTCTTTAGTTTGTTTTGATTAGTAATTCTTTTCTTGTACACATGATTCTTATATTTGGGGATAATATAATTACATTGAGGACAATGTAAGAATTAAGTGTGGGGGAAAGAATTTAGGATTTCCTTTAGTTTAGTTTAGTTTTGTTTTGTTTTGAGTTTGTTTTTAGTGTATTCTAGTTACTTTCCATACTATGATGAGATATGAATTGAATAGGTCTGAAACTGATCATTAGTGGTAAGATTTTCATGAGAATTAAGCTTGATATCACTATTTTTCATGAGCCAATGTTAATATGATATGTTGATTGAGAAACAAGCATGTTTAGATTAATATTGACTTGTATAATCATCCTTGTAAGTTTTGAGCCTATATGATTGATGCATTATACATATCAATCTAATTTCTTTCTTGAGTGCTTTTATGATTACATGATTCTCTAGAACTTGCTTTAAACCTTTTTTAGACTATATTGATGTATGTGACAACATAAATATGATAGAGGCGTTAGGATTAAGACCAGGGCCAAACAACCATCCCTATTGATGTTCCAAGAGAACAGCCCCCTAGTGAGCCAATTTTAGCCTACATTGAATATGCTATTTTATTGGTAACCACATCTTACACCTAGCCTAAGCACATTTATATCTTTACCCTTGTTTTAAAGATGAACTAGAATGTTTGAGACATATTTCAAAAACAAGGGATATTTTTAGTTGAAAATTTGGGTTAGAACAAAAGATAAGTGTGGGGAAGAAAAAAGGCAAAAGTCAAGAGAATAAGACCAGGGAACATTGTAAAAATACTCTCCCATGTAAATATATATATATATATATATATTGAATCATCTCTTAAACTTTTGGGAAAAAGAAAAAAATGTTACAGAGTTGATTGGAATGAAGTAAAGGCTCAACATTGAATATTTAGCCTATGTGATTATGTACTTCTAAAGAATATTGAGAAAGTTTTATTTGCAAAATCTTATTTTGTCTCTAAATTCTATGAAGTCTTTGGAATCTTTGTGATATCTTTTCTTTTTTATTCTTTAACCACATTACAACCTCTTGGCCCCATTACAACCTTGAATAAAGACCTCTTGATTCATGAAGTTGCATGATCTAAGTATTGGAGAATAGGTGGACAAGCAAGCATATGGTAGAACTGTTTTCATGAGATTGATTGAGTGTAAACACTTTATCACTACTTTAAAGAGTGAAAATCATGAGAGTATCCCATGTGAGAAGTTGAGATTAAGTTTAAACATGCACTATTTTGATTGAGATATGTTATGTTAATGTTAGCTAAACTCAAACCCTTTACTATCAAGCATGATTCTTTGTGAAACTCTTTAAGTTATTTATCACCGCGGCGCCAACCTTGCTGACTTTGGGTTCGTTGCTCACCAAACGTCCTGTCTTCGGTTTCTTGGCGCCGACCTTACTACCTCTAAATCCTAAAAAAACCGCAAAAGTCCGAAAACTTGCCAAATTTGCAAGTTTGTGCCTCCTAGCTTCCTTGATCAGCAAGAAAGGGTTTTTAAGGCTTTAAAGCTCTATAAATACCATCTTTTGAGCCACCAACTAGGATATGCTTTTGATTATTCATCAACCTTCTTCTTCTTCTTTTCTATCCTCTTAGTTTTTATTTTATTTTTCTTCTTAATTTCCTTTGAATATTCATGTTTATGTTAACTATGCCTATGCTAGGCTAAACTTCTCTTTGGTTAAGGGTGATTTCAAAGCCCTAGACATGTTCTGTAATTAATTTTCAGATTCTATCTATTATTAGTTTTCTATCAAAGTTGCTTGTGTTCTTCCATAAGAATTGTTTGTGATTTTTATCTTGATTTGTTTAGGATGCATACTAGATAGATCTTGATAATTATCTAATGCTAGTTTAGGAGTCTTGATCCGTGTAATTGTCTTGATTTCCTATTCATAAGTGGCAACTTGTGACTAATGATTATGTTAAAGTTTTCACTAATTGCAAAGTGGAACATAACTTAAGTTAAACAATTCATGTTCATGCTTTTGTTGCTTAGATCAACCTATCTTTCTCATCATAAAGCTGCTGTCAAATTAAATTTAGAGATATTTATCCTAGGTTGTTTGATAGTTAAAGATTAAGTAGTGGCGTTCGTCCTGCTTAACGACGAACTAAGGAAAGATTGGGGTAACACGGGAGGTTGTTATCTATGGTTGTTAACTTTGATAGATAATTGATATTGATAGATCTGATTATTGATTCTTAATGATGTCTAGTGGTGGAGAATGAACATTTAGCCATATTTCTCACATCTGATAACTTCTTGTTTACTTGCTTTCTTACTTTTATTGTTTTTTTTTTTTACTTTTAATTATTTCAAAACCCCATTTTCTTTTCTTATCTTTGAACTTAAGTGATAAACTAATAACTTATAAATTAAAATCCAATCCTTGAGGACTCGATCCTTACTAACTACTATACTTACAATTGATTATTTTTAATGCAAGGTTAAATAAAGATACACTCTTTAGGGTGCATCATAGATCAATATATCTTTCTCATCATAAGGCTGTTATTACATTAAATCTAGAGAGCTTATTCTAGGTTGTCTAATAGTTAGAGATTAAATAGAGAGCTTGTTCTATTTAACGACGAACTAAGGAAAGATTGGGGTAACAGAGCTTGTTGTTATCTACGGTTGATAGTTTTGATAGTTAATTGATGTTGATAAATCTGATTATTGATTCTCAATGATGTCTAGTGGTGGAGAATGAAACCTTAACCATATTTCTCATATTTGATATTCTCTTACTTATTTACTTTTATTATTTGCTTTAGTTTTAAAACATCTTAAAATCCTCTTTTTTTTTTTTTTTTTTTTGTCTTTGAACTTAAAGTGATAAACTAATAACTTATAAATTAAAACTCAATCTCTGTAGACTCGACACTTGCTAACTATTATACTTACAATTGATTTTTTTTAGTGCAAAGTTAAATAAGATATACTCTTTTGAGTGCATCAGATTCCACAACAATGTTTATCCAAACATAAACAAAAAGATAATTAGCAATGTTACTAAAAGTTAGTATTATTAATTAATGTATTGGGCATGTGGTCCATGCAATGCAACCAATTTTTTGGTAGAATGAAGACGACAAAGGGAGCAATAATCCAAAGGTAAGAGCCTGGTGCCATCACCTTTACAAAATTTTGTTTTATGAGAGGATGACACTCTTTTATTGTTTGAATTTTATCAATGAATTCATGTCTTGCAATAAAAAAACATATTGCGCCATTTGAAATTATCGATAATAATAAAGATATTTGATAAATTAAAAAAATAAGTGTTAATAAAATAAATATTAAATTTACAAAAATTGAATTGTTTGGTTCATTATTGAAAATTAAGTTTGGAATATAAATATATTATTTGATAACTTTAAATGTTGAAATTTTAAAATTACAATTAATTTATTTTAACCTTATTAACATAACATTTAATATAATTTTTGATAATTCAGAATAAAAATTAAAAAGAGTAATTTAAATATCTCATATTTTGTAATAAAAAAAGGATAATTTAGTCTAAATATAATTTATAAATATAAGTAACTCTCTACCTACTTATCGCATTCAATATTTTTTTGTTAAATTTTTTTATTAAATAACATTAATATGAGTTATCAAACACATTGAAAATATAAATATTGAAAAAAAATCAATACATTTAAAATTTTCAATGAATTATCAAACACACCTAAGTTTTTTTTTTTTTTTTAAATTATACTCCTTGGATTAACGAAAAAACTGAAAAAGAAAAGAAAAAACTCATAGTAATATCAATAATAAAAGAGTAAATTATAGTCAACTAAAATATTTTGTGCTTTTCTATTACATATTGTTTCTCTAATTAAAAACCCTATTACATATTGATTTGCATATCTGCATTATTCCTCTACTTTTTCATTTTAGATAAAAAAATATTGCTTGTAAATTGTAATAATGCCTTGAACATACATAGCAATTTATATCACCTTATAAAAAAATTATTAATTCTAATATCACATTGCTTCTTTTTAAACAAAATTAAAGTACCAATTTAAATATTTAACCATTTTTTAAATACATTTATGTTGTTAACTCATCGTATATAATAAATTTTCTTTATTCATACTATATATAATGAGAGTGACTGAATTGATATCATGAGTCAAATGATATCAACTCAATTAAAAAAATTACTTATAAATCAAAATAAAATTAGAGATATTTCGAACTTTTAATTTATTTTTACACACATATTTTTTTAATTAAAAAACTACCTACTTTTACAACAAAAAAAAAAATCACCAATATCTAATAAAAAACTATAGATTATTTTTTTTTTTGAAGAAAAACTTACAAACTGGGTGTCGCAGATTCTAGTTTATTTTTATGGGAGTATTGTATTGGTCACACGTTTACAACTTTGCTCATGTTATGTTCGAGAAAATGCCAAAAGGATGGCAGTCATTTTCAGTCACAAATCTTTCTTTTTGTTCTGTTTATGTGTTTGTTCCACTGAGATGCCAACCACACACTTCCAACTACCCTTTTTCTTGCCAGCTTTGGATAATTTATGTTTTCTTAATCCAAATTACTACTATTTTATTACTTGTTGTTCATAATGTAATTTGCATTTGGATGAAACATTTAAATTTCAAAAAGAAAGAAAAAAAAAAAAAAAAAAGGAGAAAAAGACACTTCCAACGATTAAAAACTCACCTACCAACCAGCAATGCCAAAAGTCCCCACCCCCATTCAAATCATTCTTCTCTCAACGGTCTCTCTTTCAATGTCCAGCACTCTTTCCCTAACTTTAATTACAATTATAATTAATTAATTAATTTTGCTAACAAATATTTTTAAATCACTTTAAGATTAGTTAAGTTTTTTATTTTAAGTAATATTTTTGTGTTAAATGAGTAATTGACACTTAATTTTATGAGTTTCAATGTATTGAAAAATATAGAATTAGCTTGATTATTTATTCGATTTTGCTAATGAGTGTTTTAAAGGCATTATTTAAAGTTATTATATATAATAATATCTCAATCAATGTATTGAAAATGATGAATAAAGTTGTCAATTACTATATTTAATATAATGTTATTATTATAAATAGTATATTAAATAATCTTAAGAAATACCTTAAGGACACTCCTTAGCAAAACTCTTATTTATTTATATTTTGGATTTTTTTTGTATTTAATATATTATTTTTACTGAATATAAAAAAAATGCATTAATTATATATTTTTCTATATATATCACCTTAACAAGTGCCACTATTAGGCACTAATTAAAGATTATTTTATGAGTTTTGCTAACGATTGTGTTTAGAACACTTTTTAAAATTAATTAATATATTATTTATAAAAAAATATTATATTAAATATAATATTTGACAGTTTTATTCATATTTTTAATAATTGAATGAAGATCTTTCTATATATATATATATATATATATATATATATATATATATATATATATATATATATATATAGTAATCTTAAAAAGTACTCTTACACACTTGTTAGCAAAATTTTTATTTTATTATTATTTAAAAATTTATATTTAATATATTATTTTTATTAAATTAAAAAAATAATATATTAATAATATATTTTTGTATAAATATCACCGCGTAATAATTAATATTTTCATATATTAATCTTAAAATTCATCTTAAAAAGTGCTTAAGTACTCGGTAACGAAATCTTTAATTAATTAAAGATACATTCATTGAATAATTAATTTATTCAACTAAAAGAAATTCTATTGTATTGTATTTAATTACTATTTCTGACTGCTGAGCTGAGAATTTGAAGTTGACCTCACCTGATCCCATCCGTAGACCACTGTTTTCAGAACATGGCCTGCATTGCATTGCATGGCATCATCTCCTGTCCCAAACGACGCGTTTTAAAAAAAAATTGGTTTTAATTTTTTAGAAATTTCTTTCTTCTTCTTTTTGTGTCTAATAAATAAAAAAATTATTTTTTTAATAACTTAAATTTAAAAATTCAGCAAGTTGGTAACTAACAAGAAAAGGATTAGAAGCAAGAAAGTACAGGAAGTTTCAAAGAGGGAAAGAAAATAAAATATGGTCTTTTGCTTCTTTTTTGGGCGTAAAATTTGAAGGTTTTGTCTAAAAAATGATGGAGTTAAAATTAAATTACTTAAATTAAAAGCTCTTTCCTTTCTTTGAAGCTCTCTCTCTCTCTCTTTCTCTTTTTTCTGTTTTTCAAGAGCTTATGCATTCTCTGAATGCTTTCCGCTTACTTAAAAATACCCAAACGCAAACCCTTTTCCCTGCTAATCAAATCTAGGGTTAGGGGCTTTCCCCCACGAGCATAAACCAAACCAGAGAAACCAACACTCTCCATTTCTTTTTTAGGCTTTTCTTTCGAAGTAAACGATGAAGCGAGCAAAATTTGACTCGTTAGTGTCGCCGAGTCGACTCAGGCTTGTTCAGTTCATGATGGGGGTTTTGTTTCTCTGCCTTCTGTTCATGAGCTTCGAAATCCCGCTGGTTTTCAAAACCGGTTCGGTGGGGTTCTCCACCGACGCATTGCCGAGACCTTTGTTTCTCGAGAGCGAAGAGAACTTCACCGACAAATCCGCAGCCGCTCGGCCCGCCAACGACTCGGACCTTGTCCGCCATCCCGGAAGCCGGACACCGCAGCGGAAAATGTGGGAGTTCAAGAAAGTGTCGGGTCTTCTCTTCAACGAAAGCTCTTTCGACAGCAACGATTCTAAAGACGAGTTCTCGGTGCTCCACAAAACCGCACGACACGCCTTCCTTGTCGGCAAGAAACTCTGGGACGACCTCCAGTCGGGTCAAAACAAATCCTATTCAGAGCTCGAACAACAAAATCAAAAGAAAAACCGAACCGAATCATGTCCGGATTCAATTTCCTTATCCGGGTCGGAGTTCGTGAACCGGGGCCGGGTCTTGGTCATCCCCTGCGGGTTAACATTAGGGTCCCACATTACGGTGGTGGGGATGCCGCATTGGGAGCATGCAGAGTATGACCCGAAAATTGCAGTCTTGAAAGAAGGGGGTGAGTCAGTGATGGTAACGCAGTTTATGATGGAACTGCAAGGGTTGAAGACGGTTGACGGCGAGGATCCACCGCGGATTCTTCATTTCAATCCGAGGTTGAAAGGGGATTGGAGCGGGAAGCCCGTGATCGAGCAGAATACTTGTTATCGAATGCAGTGGGGATCAGCGTTGAGGTGCGAAGGGTGGAAGTCTAGAGCTGATGAGGAAACAGGTTATTTTTTGTTGAATGGTTTTTATATTTTTTTTAGTGCATTTGTTTGAATGCTGAGTAAGTAAATGGAGAATGTAGGTTGAGAAAAGTCTGTGAATTTGTTGTGTTGAGTTTCTTAATAGTTAGTTGTAGTTAGTTTTAGTGAAGTTGGTTATGGTGTTGCTTTATGATCTTGTTGCTTATATGAGGCATTCTACATATATGCTGATTGTTTGTATTTGTTTTCGGGGTAGTTGACGGACAAGTTAAATGTGAGAAATGGATTCGAGATGATGACAATGGCTCAGAAGAATCAAAGGCTACATGGTGGTTGAACAGATTGATAGGAAGAAAGAATAAGGTGGCACTAGATTGGCCGTACCCTTTTGCAGAGGGAAAGTTATTTGTTCTCACATTGAGGGCTGGATTGGAGGGTTACCATGTCAATGTTGATGGGCGTCATGTTACCTCATTTCCATATCGGACTGTAAGTGACATCTTGTTGTTGGCTTAATGATTTGATGAATATAGAATGTATTAAAATTTCTGATGACATTTACAGGGATTTGTGCTTGAGGATGCTACTGGGCTATCTCTAAAGGGTGACCTTGATGTTCACTCTGTATTTTCTGCTTCCTTGCCAACTTCACATCCAAGTTTTGCTCCACAAAAGCATCTTGAGAAGTTGAGTAAATGGAAGGCGCCACCACTTCCTGATGCGAATGTAGAGCTTTTCGTAGGCATCCTTTCTGCTGGCAATCATTTTGCGGAGAGGATGGCTGTGAGAAAGTCCTGGATGCAGCATAAGTTAATAAAGTCTTCAAAAGTAGTTGTTCGTTTTTTCGTAGCACTGGTAAGGATAGATAAAGCAGGCACGAATTTTTTCCTTTGGAAATCCCCCTTGCCTTATATATTTACTTTTTTGTTTTTGTTTTTTAGAATGGAAGAAAGGATGTAAATGTGGAACTGAAGAAGGAAGCGGAGTATTTTGGTGATATTGTTATAGTTCCTTACATGGATAACTATGACCTAGTTGTACTTAAGACAGTTGCCATCTGTGAATATGGGGTGAGTGATCGAATGATCTGACATTCCCTACTTTTTCTCTTGCTAAAATTTTGTCAATGGATATATATATATATATATATATATATATATAAAGTAATTGAATATTGTTCTTTAGTTGTGAAATCTAGAGTCGAAGAGTACCTACCTTTATACGGTATCTTATTGTTCACAGGTCCGTACGGTGACTGCAAAATATATTATGAAGTGTGATGATGATACATTTGTTCGGGTGGACTCTGTGATTAAGGAAGCAAAGAAGCTTGGAGATAAAAGCCTGTATATTGGAAATATGAATTACTACCACAAACCCCTCCGAAACGGTAAATGGGCAGTAACATATGAGGTGTGTATTTTCTGTTGAACTTAGCAAATCTTGGGGTTTTATATACATGTCATCCCCACCTTAAATAATTTCCTTGTCCAACACTTGAATTTTAAGTGGAATGTGATTTGAACAACTTATTCTTTTACATTTGCTTTCTTATCTTTATCACTGCATCTTTACTATTATTTGTATTTTGATGTGCTTTGCCATATCTATTCTCCATTCTGTTATAAAAAATTTCCTCTTTCAGATGAGAGAAGTTAATGTGTTTTCTTTTCAGTAGCAAAAAGATGGAGCCCCTTGCTATCAATTCATGATATATATATTTTCTATGATTTATTATGCAATTTCTTCCCGAGTTTGGCTTTTGAGAAATTTGATTCTCGTTTTCAAACTGATGCTGCATGGAAGGTTGCATGAGTTGTGAATACTGGAATTAGTAATATTTTAGTGATGGTTTTGAACTTGCTCTAAATTGGTGGCATGAAAAACTAAAAAGTTTTCTTATGATCAATGTAAACTGATTGGAATTTAAAGTTCAGTTGAATTTAGTTGTAGAGAGAACTAAACATTCCCTCTCCTTCCCTATAATTTACTGTTTAAAGAGGTTCACTCTACTAAACGACTACCAAGGTATTCATCTGAGTGAAGAATGATTCACAAAAAAAGTTCTAGTTTCCTTGCATGGTTAAAATCATGAGTTCTTAACATCTGCTGTTCTTTGGCTTTGCAGAATTTAAGATGATTCTCTGCCAGCTAATCCGTAGCGATTATCTCTTTAATTATTATCTTGATCATAACTATTATTGTTTTTTTCTTGTGTAGAGCATCATATGTTGTCCTTATCACAATCTGCTACTTATCATTATTTCTATTTTTTGGTGATTTTCAGGAATGGCCTGAAGAAGACTATCCACCCTATGCGAATGGTCCAGGGTACATAGTTTCATCTGACATTGCGCAGTTTATTGTAGCTGAGTTTGAGAAACACAAGTTGCGAGTAAGTTGCCTATTTATTTATTTTTTACTCTTGACCTCTATTCCTCCTTGCTACATGAATGTGTCAGAGGTTCTGAATTTTAGTCTAGCGAACCGTGCGGTCTTAGGTTGGACCTGCTGTGTGTGTCACGGACCGGGCAGGCATGCACGGGCCATGACATATGCATGTGCATGGTTCTTAAATAACAGTGGATTTGATTATTGTTTAGTAAACCATTGAACACATGTTGCTTGCAGCTATTCAAGATGGAAGATGTGAGCATGGGAATGTGGGTGGAAAAATTCAATAGTTCAAAAGCAGTGGAGTACCAGCACAGCTTGAAATTTTGCCAGTTCGGATGCATTGAGGATTATTACACTGCTCATTACCAATCTCCAAGACAGATGTTATGTATGTGGGATAAATTACAAAATCAAGGAAAGCCCCAATGCTGCAACATGAGATGACCCCTTATACAAAGAAATCAATAGACATAGTTTTCACTTACAATGTGGTAAACTTGAGGAAGGAAAGCAGAGAAACAAATTTTGCGGTCATGGTAAATCTCTGTATATATGGGGTTTTAGATATAGTGGGGGCTTTTCCTCCTGTCCTTAAAAAATTATTTCATTACTTTGGCCATTTTGTCTACATTTCTCCGATTTCCTTTCCGATGATGTTTAAGGAATCAACATGAGGAGCATATGTAAACCACACCAACTTTGTAATTAGATTGGGGAATAGGGAGTAAAGATATGAAAACTTTACGGATTTATGTTGAAGTTCTAATTCTAGGAAGATAATCCTAATCCTAATGCCAATCTTTTTCTTAATCACTGTTAATTTTAGTCAGTTCTAAATCTTGCTAGCAGTTGCAGGTAGATTTGTTCAAAGGTTGGATTATTTGTTAAAGTTCAAAAGTTCGATATTTGAAGAGTGGAGATAAAAATATTGAGTTTGAAAAATGGACTCAAGCAAAAAAGGAGAATCATTTAAAAACGAGTCAGGTTTTGAGCAAGGTATTTTTGTTTCAAGGTCGATCGGTTCAATTTGTTTTATTATTAGTAATATAATTTTTTTAAAAAGATTGATTATATTTAAGAGATAATAAATTTTTTTTAAACATGTTTTATTTTATTTTTTTTGAAAAAAGATAGATCATTTCTAAGAAGAATTGATCATTATGTATATAAATTTGCCGAATTTATGCAGACTTGAAAGTGTTTTACATGATCATGATCGGATTGAATCTGAACAGAGAAAAAGTTTGTTAATATTGGGCTTGGGCTCGGCCGAACCTGACTCAGTTGCAGAGTAGTTTGTATCCGCTCAGTGACGCGTTCTTCATATATGAAGTTCAGAATCCAAATCTTCTATATGAAGTTCAGAATTCAAATTTTCTATCCCTATTTCCTGTCCCAATAATTAAAACAGGTCACGGTTTTTTTTATGCAGTTAAAAATTTGAAATCAAACAAAGATTAAAAAAATAAAATAAAAAATAAAAAATAAAAAAATACGTGATTTGCTTTGGGATTGGGGGCCGCATGAATGAAGATAAAAATTAGGGACAGAGAATTTCTATTGATGAAGCTGATGCCAGGATGACTAGGACTCATTCCATTTCAGCCAAGAAAAAAAAATCTAGGATTCAGGATTTGGCCTTTTTTTTTTTTTTTCTTTTTTAAAGAGGGGTAAATATTTGGTAGATATGTTCAAATCTTGGTGTTCTGGTATTTACCTAAACACACCTTAATCAAACAAAGCTAATATTCTCTCTTTTAATCTTTTTATTTTCTGTTCTTTTGTTTGGCCAAATAATTAATTATACAGGAGCCAGCTCTGACCTTCTCTTTTCTCTTGTAAGAATAATAAAAGCTCTAAATGGCTTCCACCAAGGATTTATGAGAGTAATTAGGGTTATGTTCTGCTTTTTCGATTTTAGCCTGCCTGGTGGTATTGTGGCTAAAAAATATACTGGGAATTCCTAGTCCTATTCTCACATAAAACTCTTCAAAGTGTGGTTGTAATAAGCTTGGTAAAAGCGAATTATCTGCCTTCAAAAACTGTTTATATCAGAGGAGAGAATAAAACTGGCATGGAGGCATCCTTTATCACTTTTTCTAGTGTTTGCAACGGAAATCAATACAAATAAAGAACCTTTACAGTGAAAGCGATTCTCTTTTAGTGGATGTACTACTCAAAACAAGGAATCTTATTCCATTATCTTGTTTTTAATCTTTGAAATTTCTGCTTTTTAAGCTGATTAATCTTATTTTAGGATAAGTCAATGCTCCTTACGACACCTTAAAGTGCTACTACATAGTTCTTTTTTATTATTATTTATGGATGGACCTGTAATTTTAATCACTTTACATATGGACTCCCTGCTGTACAAATTAAATGCAAGTTACTTCATCCCCAAGATAATAAAGTGTTCATATCCACTGTCTAGAATAAAAAAGGTACTTTAAGTAAAATGAAACTGCTGTCTTCTACACATTTCTTCCATATATCTGAACATAAATTACAACAATTAATTAATAAAGCATTTTTCCTTATCAGGATTCTGAGAAGTTGAACTTTTTTTTGTTCTCGCATTGCACAAGTCCTAGAAACAACAAAGCAAAGTCAAACTTCATCAGCATTTTAATTCATTTTGGAAGTTGGAATTTTTCCCTTCTCTAATAGGTGCCCTATAGCAGGACCATGGCCAGAATCCATGCCAGAGGATAGATCAACAAAGTTCCTGCAACAGCAAGAAAAAAAAAAAAAAACCTACCATTTAAGATGACAAATCAAAAATGTGGATGGTTAATTGGTTTTGTAAAATAAAAAATAAATAAATAAAAAATGAAAAAATGAAAAAAAGAAAGAAAGAAAGAAAAGAAATGTAGATGTAATAAATACCTGTCTGCAGTGGGAGTAGCCTCAAACCATTATTAAACGATGATACAAAGAAACAAGTAGATGTAGTGTTTAGGCCATTAGGACAGTTGCAAATAAATGAATTATAACTTCCAGTGTAGCCACAGACTCCATTGCTTTTCTCACAATCTGCGCACGAGTTTGGATAGTCATTATTATACACATTAAACTTATATTTAAGTGATATTCCGTACTTCCAGTTATCAGGGTTAGATTCCTGGCCACTGAAGCTATAGAAAGCAGAATACGAAGAGCACTGCAACTGGTGCAAATTCAGTTCGAAGGATGGGCCGAGATCCACTGGTGTATAAACACAACATGTGGATATTGGGAGATTGAGCATGCTAATTGCCCTGCAAGAATACAAGTAACTACAAATGGGAGCTCCTTGTTTGTCACATAGTGGAACAGTAGTGCTGTTATCAACATTATAGCTGTTTGATCTAAAAATTGGTGAAGAAGTAGTTGAGCAGTCAAGGAGAGTGAAAATGTTATCGTCTGTGAAAGAAAAGGGAGCATCCCAGTCTAGGCCAAAGCCTTTGCTCGGCTGAGAGCAAGCGCAAGTTGACATAGAAGGATCCGAGATGTATATGACTTGGTTGCTGTAGTCTATGTTGGTTATGAGATAGTTGCCACTGTGTGTTGTCAAGCTGAGTTTTTGTTGGTCGTCACAAGTTACATATTGCTGAAAGCGTGGATCACCACAGCCAGGGCCAGTTCCAAATGGATACTTGATAGGTAGATTGCCGCAGGTTCTCTGGCAGGCCTGAGATGAGACCAGGGAGGGAAGAAAGATCAAAGAGATCATCAAGGGGAGGAGATCAGTGATGGAAAAGTACTGTTTTAGCTTCATTTTTTTTTTTTTTTTGCTACACTTAGAGGAATTCGAGAGGGAATTAGTTAGAGATGCTTGTATTAGGAAGAAGAGGTATATATTATACTGAGCAAGCGGCTAGCTAATGAATGAGTGCTGCATGCCTTTAGAGAGTGGAATAGGGAGAGAGATGGATGGAAGGAAGGAAGCATCTTGTGCTTTTGTTTTTATGGGGATTGGTTTTTATTTTATGACTTTCGATGTCAGGCTGGCTAGCTTTTCCCTATTATTTAGATGCCTTGTTTTCTTAACTATTGCTTGCGTTGCTGTCTGATGATGACTTGTTTTATGTACTTTTAAAGTTCTATTTGGTGATTCAAGATATCTTGGTTCCTACAAGAAAAGTGGGTAAAAAAAAAAAAAGTAGAGAAAAGAACTTTCACAGTTATAAGATATTGTACATGACGAGAGAGAAGGTGAGTCATTAGAAAAGTACATTGTTTTTTCTTAATGTGAAAGCAAAAGCACCACCATCCTCCCTGTGAATGTAATTTACTTCCATGATAAAGTAGATCGATGGCTAGAGAAACTCATGAACACGAAAATTATACATTTAGACAAGTATTTAAGTCTAAAGAATATATTCGTTTGGCTGATTGAGAGCTTAATCTGAGCAATTTCATTTAGTTCTTAAACAGGTTCAATGTCTATACGATTCATGTGCACAGACAGGTTTTCCACGTTAATATATCATCTAGTTATGTCTGATACATATTCAAATATAAGTATGTTAGTATGATCTTTTGAATATATATATGAAAAAACTTTTAAAAAATCGAGTATAACCGTATTAGATATATATATACTCGTATCCGACATTTATCTCTGAGTCCGAATAATATAGTTCCGGATTACCAGTTAATTAGAAACAAGGAATCTGTGGTTGTATTGAGATAGAGTTGGTCTAGGGATCATCCAATTTCACATCCTTGATACTTGGCTAATTAAGGACCCTGGTTCTCAAGAGGCGTGCGTTGACCCTGGACTAGTTTAATTGGGGCATCACATGTGCGCAAAATGATCTTAGTCGTTCGAGTTTAATTAGGACAATGAATCAAAATTCAAAAATAATAATAATAATAATAATAATAAACATCACAGGGCAAAGAAAAAGATGTAGTATAAATTTATGTAGTTTGATTGATTGATCCACATTCATCGGAAGATGACAGAAATTTCATAGGAAAACAAATAAAAAGTACGGAATCTCTCTTACTCCACTCTCTGGAAAGGTTTAAGCTTAATTAATACTGCACATAGGAGAATAATATTAAGAGTAAAATTTTAGACATATTCCAATTTCAATACTTTGGTTTAAAATCTCCAAGTAATTAAATGGCCATATATATTTTCTTTGCTTTGCCAGGATAATTTTGCAATTACAAAGCTGATGCAATATTAATTTTGTTGTCCATACATCTCGCAAGTAACTGAAAGCTTGTCTTCGGGATGTCGTGTCGGTGCAATGAACTATAAATTTGAGAATTACAATTAGCTTTTTAAAAAATATAGATTTCAAAAAATGAATTTAAAAATTAAAAATTATGTAATAAAATATATGTAAATATAATATTCATTATTAATTTTTAAATTTATAGATTTATTAGACGTCCATTTAATGATGAATTTAAAATATTTATAGATATTTGTGAATATAAAATTCATATATTTTATACGTTTCAAAGATATAATCATATTGAATATTAAGCAATTCATACATAATGTATGCATTTTATTTTCACAATTTATAAATAACAAATAAAATCTAAATTTTCAAATTCAATGTTTTCAAAATATAAAAATTTGTAAAAGTTCTTAATTATATTGATCCTACCTAACCCTCCACCCAGAACACAAGGGTAGCCATTGAACACAATTAATGAAGGTCTTGTCTTTCTGATGAAAAAAGTCCTGTCCACTGGTTTACCCCATCAAAGAACAAAAGGCAGAACATGATAAACAAGAAGGATTAGAAAAGGCAATGGAGATGAGATATGGTGGAATATAAAGGCACTTTCATTCTCCTCTTTATTATCCCATTTACAAGTAGTCCATTAAAATTTTGATCTTGTAAAAGAGCTTTCATCAGTTTTAACGCTAATATTATTTGTTGATTTTTTTTGGGATGAAGCTGATGATGTTTTGGAAGTTGTCAAATACAAGAAGAGGTTAAAAAGATTTTTGAATTTGATTTTCGGAACGCATTCTAATACTTATACTTAAGTCTGTCGGAGGATGTTGGGTGTTTGTGAATTTTACAGATGAAAATTAAGTGCCTGCTTTGTCTAGAATTATTGATTAATTATGAATTTATCAATATGTAAAAATTCAAATAGACAGAGTCTCATGTAATAAACAATTCCTATAATTAAAACAACTAAAAAGTCCAAGCTTGTCATCAGAGACAAAAAAAGTAAATGATTTTATGGCTTGATGAAGAAGGGAATCTTTTTCCTCTCTTTAGTTGAGATATGGAATCGCCATAATCCATAACATGGGGCCTATCACAAATAGTTAGGCTTATTAAATTTGCTCCACTGAAACCAAAATACAACTATAATAAGGCATCTAAATTAACAGGAACTTTAGTCTGTCTCTGTGAGCAGGAAAAAAAAAGGGTTTAAAATGGAGAGTGGAGACAATCTTTTGCTTTTTCTTTTGGTTTAACAATTAGAACATTAATGGGTGGTTCTCTGCTGGAGTGAGTAGGGCAGCTCTGAGTGGTGTCAATCTTAGCATGAATTCTCAGTTTGTATATAGCAATGCATGGCCCATGTTGTGATATAACCTGAAAATCAGAAATAATATTATAGCCGGAGATGAAACAGTGACAAACTTTATCTTATTACCGGCTACTTTAGCATTATTGTTAAAAAAAAAAAAAAGCTTGAGTTAAAAAATTAAGTTTGGGTTAAAAAAAAGTGTATTAAAATATATGGTTTAAAAATTTTTAAGTGTTTGGTATTATTGTGAGGAATTAAAATGTCAAAAACATATAAAATAATAAAAATTTAAAGACGTGAGAATAATAAAATCATTTTATTCAAAAATCAATTTTCAAATCGCAAAAACTTTATTTTCTTAGTTTTTTTATTTGGATTGTCAAACCATGATTTTAACTTCAAAAGCTAAATTTTTTTTATTAATTTAGCATTGCATTTGCAATGAAACATAACTTTTGACCTTAAAATCTATATCAACTGTTAATGTTAGCAGCAATACAAAACGAGACCTGCCAAAAACAAGCGGTGTTCAGAAGAGGAAATATTTGCCTATTGCATAGGCTTCGTTCTTAATTTCTTATCATTGCTCGGTCATTTTAATCATCAATGCTATCTTTTTTTATATACTAGAATTAAGCCCCGTTTCACTGGGGTTGTATAATTTGTTTTTAATATTTTTAATAAATTAATATTTTAAATAATTTTTATTAAATAATAATTTTTATTAAATATTTTATTTTAAAATTGTAATAATATTAATATAATTATATTTTTTTAATTATAAAAACTAAATTTACGATAATTATTTATTTATAAATTACGTAATATAAATTCATTTTCAATTGTTATTTATATGCATTCTTAAACATATTTAGGTCTTATTATATAGTGTATATTTTTATGTATAAGAGGTAAAATATAAAATATAAAAAATATTTTTAATTAAATTTTATTAAATAATTATTATTTGTTTAGTTTATTATTTTTTAAAAAAAATTAATAATATAAATATAATTATATTTTGTTAATTAAGAAAATTAAATTTATAATAATTATTTATTTATAAATTAGGTAATACAAATGTATTTTTAATTATTATTTATATGCATTTTTTAAACAATTTAAATCTTATTGTATAGTGTATATTTTTATTTATATGAGATAAAAAATAATAAATGAAACTGTATTTTATTTTATCGCTACTAACTCATTTTTATATTTTATTTTGCATATTTAACTATTAAAATAAAAAATAAATAAAATAAAATTATGGTTTATATTTAATTCTCTTAATTGATCAACTTTCTCACTCTGATTAACAGCAAATTTGTTTTTTTTTTGTCTTTTTTAAACTTTTTTCGGAACGGGTCGGATACTGATTCTAAATCAATTGCGAGTCAACGTTCGGACCAATCCCTTTAAATACATCATTTAAAAATAAAATAATTTAATATAAATTAAAAAACTAAAACTAAAAAAAAACCTAAAAATCTAAAAAAAAAAAAAAAAAAAGCTTGTCATGTGTCTATTAAGGAATTTTTTTGGCTTTCTCACACTGATTAGCAGCAAATTAGTTTTTTTTTTAATTTTTTTCGAGTGAGTCGGGTAAGGATCCTAAATCGACCCGTGAAGCAACGTGCGAACTGATTCATTTAAATAAATCATTTAAAAATAATATAAAAAATTAAAACAAAAAAAAAAAACTTAAAATAAATTTAAAAAGCTTGACATGTGTCAAGCAAAGGATGCTTGACACGTGTGAAGCAAAGACCCGATTAGGGGATTGTTTTTAATGGTTTAGTATATATTTGAACTTGTGAAAGTTTCATTTTTATCACTAAAATTAAGAGTTTAGTATTTATCAGTAAACCACACTATTGTTGGCAATTATCATCGGCATTTGTTTCCAGTGTGTTGTTTTATTTGCTTTTGAATATGTAATACTTATATATTGTACAAATAGATAATATTAATAAAGGTATATTAATTGGAATTTGTATTAACATAATTTATTCCATGTCCAAATTATATCAAATTAATATAAAGTATTATTTTTAATACTAATGTAAAGTTAAAATTATATTTGAAGATAAAGAAATTTAATGTAAATTTTAATTTTTTTTATTTATTATAAAAAAAAATTCATTTAACGAATGTCTTTTAATGAATTAAAGTCTTTTAATGTCAGTTCAAAAATTTATTCACATCCATACTAACTTTTGTATATATTAGTACATGATCACGTGCATTATGAATATCTATTTTTTGAAATATGTGTTATTAATATATTTTTAAATTATAATTAATGATATATAAATAAATAAGTCTCTAATTAATAAAAATTATTAATATAATTTTACATCATTTAATATTATAAAAACTCAATTTGCATTAGATTGAAAAATCTCATATTAAATGGAAATCTTAATTATAAAGTCAAAACTTTTATCAAAATAAATTAAAATATAAAAAATTTATAATTAATATTGATAAAATTTTCATCAAAATAAATTAAAATATGAAAAAGAAAATATAACTAATCTTGAATATGTAAGTACAAAGACATCTTGTTAATTGAAGGATATACAAAATTGCAAATTAATTAGAAAGATTAATTTAGCAAATTCAAATACTGCTCTTAATTTCAAAATTGGATTTATCCAAAAGTCGAGCTATCCGTCCGGTTCAATTCGAGTCGAAATTTGGATAAAATTTTTCAAACCCGAGTCGATAATCTTGAATATACAAGTACAAAGACATCTTGTTAATTGAAGGGCATACAAAATTGCAAACTAATTAGAGAAATTGATTTAATGAATCGAAATACTATTCTTAATTTCAAAATTAAATTTATTTAAGATCGGACTATAAGTTCGATCCGATTCGAACCGATACTTGGACAAATTTCAAACTCGAGCTCTCTCAAATACGTGCACTCAAACATTTAACTAAGTGATTGGTACGTGATTCTTGTTCAAATTAAGAGCGAATATCGCATAGCCACAAAGAAAAAAAAAATGTTCAAACTTTTGATTTGATGGTAGATGCCTGTGTTTAAATAGCTGAGTTCGAATTCTTACTACCTCGAAATAAGAGAAAGAAGTTCGAGAAGTAATCAAGAAAAACAATTTATTGCTAATGGAAAGTTCAAAATTTTATTTTAAAAGGTTGGTAATTATGAAGATACTAGAATTTGTTCATTCATTATGCGAGGGTTTTTCGAAAAAGGAAAAGTTTTAAAACAGAAAAAAAATAAATAAATAAATTACGTGTTTTGATATCTTTAATTTTTTTGGTATTTGAGGATTTCATCCCTAGTCATTAAAATTAAGATGTTATTTAATAAACTGAAAAAATTATGTAATGAAAAATTAAGTATTGAATTTTTAATGCTAAATTTATAAGCATTAAATTTGTATTATAAAAATTATTTGGTATGTTACTAAAAATTAAATACTGAATATAATTATATTGTTTGAAATTAAGCATTAAATGTTGTTGTTTAATAAACTATAAATGTTGAAATTTGAAAATTATTAATTTTATAATTTTAACTTTATTAACATGAGATTTTATATTATTTTGGATAGTTCTAGATAAAAATTAAAAATATAATTTAAATATTTCATCTTTTGTAATTAAAAAAATGAGATAATTTAATTTAAATATAAAATAAATTTGACATACCATATTCTAAATTTAATGATAAGTAGTTCTCTACCTGTTTATCTAATTCTATATTTTTTGTTGAATTTTTTTATTAAGTAACATTTAATATGAGTTATCAAACATATTGAAAAAATTAAATTATTGAAAATTTTCTTTTTTAATGCATTATTAAACACACCCTAAGAATTCAATATTTTATAAACAAATTATGTGATTGTTGGTTATATCCTTAATTTCATAATTCATAAATATTAGTTTTTTTGTGTGTGAATTTTTCAATTGAATTGATGCTACTTTAATCGTGTATCAAATTAAGCTTTATATAATTAGTATAGATAATAGAAGTCAACAGTTTTATTTAGATCTGATAATTCGTGTATTCGTGTCGTACTAATGTTATTTTTCATATCATATTCGTTTTTAAGGTATTATATATTTATATAAATTTTAACACGTTAATAATTCGTATTATATAGATTTTGACACATTGGTGTCCTGTTCGTATTATTTTTTCGTATCTTGTTTTAATTATTTTTTTCGCATCATATTCGTATTATGTAATCGTGTCGTATTCAAAATTAACAATTCTAATTTTATTTTATACTTTTGGCCAATCAATTTTATTTGTTATAATAAAATTTTCTACATCACTAACTAGAGGTGGCCAAATGAATCCGAACCCAAAAATTCGTCCAAAAATTCAAACCCGTCCAAACTCGATTTGACAAAAAAATCAAAGATCCGGACCCGAAATTACTCGAATCCTAAATGATTCATACCTAAAATGACTCAAACCCAAAATGATCCGAACCCGAAACCGACTCGATCATAAACCTATAATAACTCAAATTTAATATTAAAAATAAAAATGATTGAATCGTAATGAAATAATTTTTTATAAAGTAAAAAATTTAATTATCAATTTTATTCTAGTATCTTTTTTGTTTTTTTAATCAAATGTTAAAATTTAATATTATATATGTATAAGGTAAAGTAATAATTTTATCAAAACGTAAATGATAACTACAACTCATATTGATAATCAAGAATTTGAGAATATTCCACTTTAAATGATGTTGATGATTTTGTGAAACATTTTTTATTTTATATATTATACTTTAATCTTTTTCGTGTTTTGTACAATAAAATGAGTTAGTATTTAATAGGATAGAAAAGGATGAACATTTTTTAGAATTTAATAATATAAAATGATTTTATTATCGAGGATATGTGGTGTAAATCATACTCTTTATTCTTTTAGAATTTATAAAAAAAAAAAAAAAAAATTCTTAAATAATTATTTTTTCTTTAATCACAACCAAATTTATTAAATAAAATCATGATATTATCTTATATATCACGTATCATTTACATGTCATGTAATCGTATTGTATCTAAAATTATAATGTTTACAAATTATTATATCATCTCATTTTCATTGGTCATTACTATTTAATAATTATTATTCAAATAGTAAATTATTAAAATATATACTATATATCAAGTAATTTTTAAGCATGATTTCTTAGAAAAATTTAGTTTTTAATTAAGATTAGACCATTATGACAAATAATTAAGTAATAACTAATAGTAGTATTTTTTTTTGTTATATTGTCTTATTAACTCTTTAACCTTAGTCTTTTTTTTTCTTTTCAAATATAATCATTTGTCTATTTTGATTTAACTATTAATGTGTATAATTATATTTACATGCAGGAGCGTAGCTTAGCGGGGCACGGGCCTTGCCCCCTTAAAATTTTCAAGTCTTTTGAAAAGGTATTGGATCCTTATTTGAAAATAAGGTAAAATTACATTTGACATGTCATAACGATTTTTCGACCGCCAGACGATTTTTAAAACAACATAGAGTCGCCACCAATCTTTTTTCGTTTAGGTGTGATTGGTCACCTACTAAAATCTATCTTTGAAAAATAATTTTAAAATTAATTAAAACCTTTTAAAAAGATAATTTTGAAGTCTGCAATTGAAAACCAGAGAAAAATCATGACGGGTTCAGGAGTATGGTTACGTGTGGGGAAGGATTAGCACCCCCACAACTCCCGTTTAAAAAACAGTACCAATTAATCATGTATTATCCTAAACCTCGATTTAATGGACTTGATATCGGTATTTAAAATTAATTCTCTTTTTATTTCTTTTTTCAAAACATATTTATTATTTTTTTAAAAAGAATTGTTATTATTTTTTTGAAAATAAAAGTGAATATAAATCTTTTATCGAGAACACTCATTAAATATTCTCAATACTTTTGGTGGTATTTAAAGAGATCCTCTCACCTCGGGATATCTTAGGAATCATTATTATGACGTCCTTCGAATTCCGTCGTCGGTAACTTACATTCATTTTTTATTTAAATGCGTATGATGCGAATATTTAAATATAGAATGCGCATGGTTAAGCATATAAGACATGTGATTAAATACATAATTATACGATTAAACATACAAAGCATAGTATTTAAAAACACGAGCATGGCAAAATATCAAGAACGTAAATGTCCACCTTTTATTCATTTATTATCTTTTGATTATTTTCATAATGAAAACGAATTTTTCGTATTGAGAAAGTCACCGAATACTCCCACTACTTGTGATGATATTTAACGAAATTCTCTCACCTCGGGATATCTTAGGAATCATTACTATGACATCTTTCGAATTCCGTCATCGGTAATCTGCGTTCATTTTTATCCTTATGTTTATTTATTAAAATTAATTTCTCACTATAATACTTTAGACCTTCTATAACAAATCCATATTTTATAACACTAAAATATTCTACTATATTTAAATAAATGATGAATACCAATAATAAAATATATTAAAATAGGATATAACATTTAAAATAAATAATAACCACAAATAATAAAATATATTAAAACATGCTACAACATTAAAACACAAAAAATATATATATTAAAACATTCTACAACACTTGAATAAATAATAAACACCAATGATGAAATATATTAAAACTCGCTACACATTAAAACACGAATAATAAAATAAAGCATACTACAGTATTTAAAATAAATAATAAACACCAATAATAAAATATATTAGAACATGCTACAACATTAAAACACGAATAATATAATATATTAAAATATACTACAATATTTAAAATAACTAATAAACACCAATAATAAAATATGTTAAAACATGCTACAACATTTAAATAAACAATATACAAAAATAATAAAATATATTAAGATATACGACAATGTTTAAAATAAATAATACACAAAAATAATGAAATATATTAAGATATGCTACACTATTTAAATAAACAATACACAAAAATAATAAAATATATTAAGATATATTACAACATTTAAAATAAATAATACACAAAAATAATGAAATATATTAAAATATGCTACACTATTTAAATAAACAATACACAAAAATAATAAAATATGTTAAGATATATTACAATATTTAAAATAAATAATACACAAAAATAATGAAATATATTAAAATATGCTATGATATTTAAATAAATAATAAACAAAAAGGAAAAGGAAAATAAATTTTACTTAATTGGACTTGAAGCCTAGCCCAAGTTTGATAGGATTTGGACCCAAAGCTGGTGGGTTTGAAAATCCAAGTTGGGTCGGTCTGCTTGCAATGGCCTGCTGGCCCTTTGCTTTTTTCTTTTTTTTTTCTTTATTGGCCTGAACCGGGTTAGGCGGGCAGACCCCCTCCCAGTCGAAACGCTGTCGTTTTGGCAGCAGTATGTAAACCCATTTCTTTTTTCCTTTTTTTCTTTCTCACTTTCAGACTTTCCCTCTCTCTCTACCCCAATCTCTTCTTATTTGATTGTACGAAGGAATGATATCCATGACCTGGAAGACGATATCAAATGTGCAAGGACCAATTTGCATTGGTAACTCGATTTGTCCCGCCACTTGTCTATGGGTTCCATCAAATGCTCATACTACCATATGAATGTTCTTCATGTAGGACCCGTCGATGGGCAGTTTGGCCAGTGTAGTCATAGGCATGACGTTTAGTGCAGAGCCGTTATCAATGAGGACTTTCGCAATGATGCGGCCCTTGCACCGGGCAGTGATGTGAAGGGCTTTGGTGTTGCCTGTCCCCTCAGGCATGATCTCGTCATCGCTGAAAGCTATGAAGTTGTTAACAGCCACAATACCCACTACTTGGTCAAATTTTTCCACGAACACATCATAAGCCACGTATGCCTCATTTAGTACTATCAAGAGTGCCCTTCGATGGGGCTCTGAATTCATCAACAGTTCCAGGATGGATATGTGAGCCGGTTAGCACTTTAATTGTTTCACAACATTGTATTCACTGTGTTTGATAAATTTGAGGAATTCACAAGCTTCCTCCTCCGTTACAAGCTTGCTCGTTTTTCGCTCAACTACGTTTTTTTCGATGGTCTCTTCTTTATCGGTCTTAGCTTTCCCTTTTCTGGCCTTTTCTGACGCTTCAGGTGCATAGCATCTTCCGCTTCTAGTAAAACCCCCAACACTGGTTATGTCTACGGCAGCCATAGAAGCATTGAAAATTGGTGCAACATTAATAGGCTTTGGTGATATAAATTTACAGTCGTATCTCCAAGGCACAGCCTTATCATTTTTGTATGGGAAAGGACCTGGTACTTCAATAGTCACCACGGCCTTGACACCCTTGGTGTTTCCTTTACTGGCAAGCTTTGGCTTTCCTCACAGTAGACAACCAATGGCTTTGGTTTGACCCAGTTTTCAGCAGCCTTTGGGGTCTCCTCAATCACTACATCCAGTGATTCTTCTTCCCATTCTGTGAAGAATTCTGCTATGCCGATATCCATCATCTCTTGAATTTTGCCTCGAAAATCGGAGCATTGGTCGACAGTGTATCCCACCAAGCCTCCGTGATATCTGCAGAAGCGTCCAATATCCGATTCTAGCCTCGAGGGTTTCTACCCCATGTTGACTGGTTTAAACAGCCCGGCTTCAATCATAGTATCCAAAACTTTTCCCATATGAGTTCGGACATCCTCATTCCTAAATATCACCTGGCACCCTTTTTCCTTCTATTATTGCATTTGCTGCCATTTTCCCATGGCCGGGTAATGGATTTGCAGTGACGTTAGGCTCCCCTTTAGTTGTGAAGCTTAGACAGTCGACCCTAATTATGTTTTGTACTTTGTGTTTAAGAGCAGTGCAATTCTCCGTGGAATGACCCGGGTTGCCTCCATGGTAATCACAATTCGCGTTTGGGTTGTACCACCTTGGGTATGGGGGTTTCATGGGTTCAAGGAACATGGATGCTACTAAATGGTTTTGGACTAACTTGGGGAAGAGCTCGATGTATGTCATCGGAATCGGGTAGAACGAGGGTCTTTGTTGAATTGGCTGAGGCCCTCTTTGATTAGTGCCCACATTGTTTACCGGACTGGTCGGGTTAGGAGCAGGTATAGGTGCTGTGTACACGAGTGCTGGCATGGGTGATGGTGCATACACTGGCGCTAGTGGTCGATAGCTCATTGGGTATTGGGGTTGTGCAGGAGGATAGAAGTATGGGTTAGGGGAGTAACTGTAGGGTCGGTTTGTAGGGTAAGGGGTAAAACCTTGTGGTGGTCGACTCTCATATGAGACGGCTTGCACTTCTCATTTTTTCTTCTTTATTGTCCCTATTTTCTTACCATTGGAGGTTTAGCTTTCTTAGATCTTGCCGCCTTTTATAGCGCTCTCTATCATCTCGCCAGAAATGATCATGTCGGCGAAATTCTTGGTAGTGTTGCCGACCAACCTATCGTAATATGGCCCTCGTAATGTATTGACAAACAATACAGTTGTTTCCTTTTCTGTGAGAGGTGATTGCACTTGAGCAGCCAAGTCTCTCCATTTCTGGGCGTATTTTTTAAATCCTTCTCCCGCCTTCTTCTCCATGTTCTACAGGGATAACCTATCAGGCGTCATGTCAGCCATGTGCTTGTATTGGGCCAAAAAGGCTCTCGTCAAATCTGTCCAAGAATGAATGCGACTGCGATCTAGTGGGTTATACCATCTTGCGGCTAATCCTTTCAGACTGTCTTGAAAACAGTGGACAATAACTTGTCGTTATGAGTGTGCCCAGCCATTTTGCGACGGAACATGGTGATGTGAAATGAAGGGCACTTGGTCCCATTGTACTTCTCAAATTTTGGAACCTTGAACTTCGGTGGTATTATCAAATCTGGAACTAAGCTTAGTTCACTCACATCAACTTTCCCGAAGGCGTCCATCCTTTCTATTACTTTGACTCTCTCTTCTAGCATATCATATTTATGTTTTGCCCCGGTGTCCTCCACTTGTTCCGTCACACTTTTCCTCAACTTTTCTTGCTCTAGGGGGTCATCTAAATTTGGGACGAAAACTAGGTCTGAAGGATTAGTCCCTGGGTTAGATGCGAACTGCCCTTGGCCTTGTTGACCGGTGGGACTTGTCATTTTGACGTAAACATAAGGTTGTCCTCCTACTGGAGGCTCTCCTTGTGGATGCCTTCCTTTCTTCCCTCACAATCACTACAAGAGAACAACGATTTATCGACGGAATAATTCTGTCAGTAATAATGAGCATCACCAGCGGAATCGTAGGAATTACCGACGAAATTTCGTCGGTAATGTTTGTGACTTTTACCGACGGAATATTTTAATATTACCGACGGAAATTCTACATCAGCGACCGAATAATTCCGTCGATAAATTCCGTCACTAAAACTTTGGCGCAAATTTAATTTTTTCCCGTCAAAATTTTAGCGATGAAAAATTTATTGCCGATGGAATAATCCGTCGGTAAAAAAAAATATCGATTATTTTAAAAGTAAAATAAAATTAATTGAAAAAAGTATTACCGACGGATTATCCGTCGGTAATACCTTTTTTCTACATATTTAATTCTTGAGAAGTTTAAAAATTTTTACCAATAAAATTTTCGTCAATGATGATTGAATTCCGTCGATAAAAATCTCTAGCATAATTAATATGTCCGAGTCTTTGCCCCTCATCTTCTCCTTTCTTTTCTTCTTTTTCTCTTCTCTCTCTTTCTCTCCTCCCCCACCGTCGAATCAGTCCACAGCAGAAGCCGCCGGTCGCCCTCGCCCTCGACCTGCCGTAGCCGTTCGACCCCGCCGTAGCCGTCGCCTTGCCTGAAGCCGTCACCTTCTTCCCCATCAAGAAAACTTCCCATATATCTAGCGAGTAGCAGCAACTCACTTTTTTGCTTCTTCTCTTCCCACTAGACCTGCTCAAAGGTCGGGCAGCCCGCCCGGCCCGTATCGGGCAGGATATTTTGTGTTCCGGGCCGGACCGGCCCGGAACAGTAATTTTTATTATAATAATATTATTTAATTTAATTTTAATTATAAAAAATAAAAAAATTATTTTTTTATTTCAATGAACAGTGTTTCGGGCCTAAACGGACGGGCCGGGCCGACTCAGGGCTGGGTCTGGACAGAGAAAATAAAAAAAAAAAAGGCCGCGGCCCCGCCCGGCCTATGAGCAGCTCTACTTCCCACCAAAGTAAATCCCTTTTTTTTTTTTTTTTTTTTTTTCTTTTTCTTTCATTACAATCTTCATTATCGCTACCTTTTTTCATTTAACAATTTTTAATTTTTTTTTTCTTTTCCATTTTGTTTAGGATTTTAAATTTATCTTATTTTTGTTTCTCCGTAAATCAAAACCATGGGTGACAATCAATATTCCTTTTCTCTCACAACTTTCAGGTAATCCCTTCATCCGTTAATAACTTTATTTATGAACTAATTTTTAAAAACATTCCGAATAAAAGATTTTTTTTTTTTGTGTGTTTTTGCAGTCCTTCAGGAAAGCTAGTTCAGATTGAGCACGCCTTGATGGCGGTCGGGTCAAACATCTCTTGGGATCAAAGGTTTATTTCTTTCCTTTTTAAAAAAAATGGGTTTAGGATTTTAGAAGTAGTGAATTAGTTGATGATGGGTTTAATTTTTATGCTTGCAAATAAATAACTACATTGGGTTTAATTTGATGATGGGTTTTAAATTACAGCTGCTAATGGGGTGGTAATTGCTACTGAGAAGAAATTGCCTTCAATCTTGGTTGATGAAACCTCTGTGAGTATCTTATTTATAACTATACACTTGAAGTTGTATTTTCTAATATTCATCAAATATTCATAGCGTCCAATACTTGAAGTTGTTTTTGGAATGATTTTGAGCAGTGTGGGTGTCTTTGATTCTCGGGGTTTTTGGTTCTGTTCTTGGTGTTTATCAGATTTTGGAAGCTTTGTTTATGTGTTTCTGGTTTGTTGAGACTTCCAGGAGCTGGGTGGCTGTGTTTTCAGAGTTTGCCTATAAGCTGTTTGTATTTTCTAATCCCCTTCATTTGTATTGGCTTTCCCTTGTCAATTTTTGTTGGTGGTTTTTTGGTAATCGTTCTCAAGCTACAGTTTCTTGGATCTTTGGGTGAATCTATGAGGAGCTTGGTGGTGTTGGTCATTTGGCGTGTTGGTCCTAGGTTGGTGCGGTTCGGTTTGATGGATTAATGACTGAGAGGGATTGGTTCTTTATTTTATGTGAACATGCTGGTTGCTCCTTCTATCCTGTTAGTGCTTTCTGGTGTGAAGTTTTGAAGTTTTTTTCTGTTCTTAGATCAGTTCTTTGGTTTTGTGTATTTGGTTTGGTTTAAGAGGTGTTAGCTTGTTAGGTGGTTAGTTTGCTATGTGGTTGTTTGCCTGATTGTCTCAGAGCTTTTTGACAATTCCTGTCACTGCTATGCCTTGGTGCTAGCTCCCTTAACTTTGATTTTGTTAATAAAACATTATTGACTTAGCCAAAAAAAAAAAAAATACACTTAGCTTTTCCATCTGTTTGGAATTTATGGATTTACTTTAGAAAACTTTATTTTCACAGTTATAATCTAAAATTCTATTAGAAAAAAGAAAATAACTTTATATGTTAATTGAAGAATGAAAATGACAAAAAAAAAAGAATGAAAATGACTTAGGACTATGTTGCCGCGACCATGGTGTCAATTTGAGCTTGGCTATTGGGGTTACGACCCTCCGAAGACAAGGAAATAGTTGAATGCAATTGAGTCCGAGCAACATAAACTAGTAATGACTGTACTTGCTTTGTCATTTATAATTTATGTTTCCGGAAAATATATGAGGGTGAGGCTATAATTGTTTTAGGAAACCAATTTTAATCTATAGTATCATATACATGAAGTTGGTGTTTCTAAGTAATTCTAATGTTTGAATTGATTAAAGTCAGGAATATTGTATTTCTACTTCCAAGCTGATGAATGGTTATTAATTACTCGAAATGTGGTTGTTTGATTTCTGATTTCAGGTTCAGAAAATACAGTGTCTGACACCAAATATTGGAGTTGTTTACAGGTTTGCTTTTCATGTCTACAAGTATCTAAAAAGCTCAGCTATTTAGTTTCTCAGTTGGGGATATTGAATCTGATTAGCAGTAGGTTTATATTGCTTCATATATGGCTTGATCATACACCAAAAATTTACATCCTTAATTCTCTTTGTATTTTGTAATGACTTGAGTAAATACCGCTTCATGTGCATCAGTGACAGTTGACTTGCAAACTAGAGGGTTCCACAAGAAGCACTATAAATGACTTCATGTTTCATACGGTGGTCCATCTTAGTATACTGTTTTTTTTCTTCTAAATGTTGGATATCCAGTACACTGCCTGCCTTGTGTTTCATGGAAGTTATTGTCCTTTGAAAAGTTTTTCACTATTTTTTTTTTTGGTTCTATGCTGAAATCATTAGGAAATTATCACTACATGATTTAGTCGTCTGAGATATAAAGAATCATGTTGTTGTCTTGTCAAGTTTTGTAAGAAAGTTTTTTAAGTGGTTTACCAAGTTATACGAAGAACGACAAAAATGATGATGATTAGAAAGCGATGCCGGAGGCAATGACGACGTAGACAGTGAAGCCGATGACAACAGCACCTAATGATGACTACATGTGTTTTATATTTGAGAGCTACATTTGAATATTACTTTTTTTAATAATATTGTAATTTATTAAAATATTTTTTTATTTAAAATTTTACGGATTTCAGTTTATTTTTTATGGTATAATTATGTTAATTTTTTATATTTTTTATATAATTTATTTTCTTTTGCAAATATTTATTTTATATTTATTATTATTCTTGAAAATAGATTATCACAGACGGATTATTCCATCGGTAAAGCTAATTACCGACGGAATATTCTGAGAAAATTTTTCGTCGGTAACTCTATTAACTACGGACAAATTCCATCGGTAATAAAGTATTACCCGACGGAAAATTTCGTCAGTAATACTCCGTCGGTAATAATATTTTACCGACGGAAATGTTTTTACCGACGAAAATTGTATCATCGACTTAAGTATCACCGACGAAAATTTTCGACGAAAATTTTCGTCGGTGATACCCTTTACCGACGGAAATTAGACTTTTATCGATGAAAATTTTCGTCGGTAAAAGTCCGTTCTCTTGTAGTGAATCGAGCTTTCAGTTTGCCCTTTTCCCCTAGTCAGACTCATCATCATTTTCATCATCTTGGCCATTTGCTCTCGTGATTCCTCTTAGGTCTTGACCAACTGTTCTTGTAACTCTTTTTGAATTCTTTGGGCCTCCAGCTGAGCCTTTTCCATCATTTCCATTCGTGCTGACTGTTCGTTTTCCATGGCCCTTACTTGTGAACGCGTATTATACGGGCAGATGACTAACTGCTTTTGTTTTCTCGTTGGCGTGGCTATGCTTGTACCGTCTACGTAAATGTCATGAATTAGAACAACTTTTAAGAAGGGTCGTTATTCTTAATTAAATATATGAATGAATGAACAAATAAATGAATGGAAGAATGCATCCTAGGTATAACTGCTCAAAGATAAATTTCAAGAAGTTGATTTTTCATTGATCCCAAATACAGTTCTTATCACATCAACATAATTTCTTAGAATCATATCCATAAAACAACTAATTTGCTTATACTGATTTTTGGCCTCGTCCAAGAAGTTAAGCAGATGTTGTCCGTATTCTCCGCTTGGCTGGATTCTTTGCCTCAGAGTTTTCACTCTCTCGACCATCTCCTCGGCTTTTCTCACGGCTTTGCCGATTTTTGCACCCAGGTGTTCTATGTACTGTTGCCTTCCCAAGTTTTCTACTTTCCATCTCATGCTAGCATCCGTAGCCAAATCACATGTATAACTCCAATCACTTTCTCTAGTCCTCCATTCCCTCACAATCTCATCGATGTGATTTTTCTGGCTATATAGCTGCTGCTCTAGGTCTCGAATTACTTGGTGTAGGGAACTTCTCTCTTCTTGCATCTTGGAACAACTTTCCTTCTTATTCTCGAGCTCTGTCTTCAGCTTCTCATTTGTATGCAGGGATTTAGCTAAACTCAGGGAAGTCTGGGAATACATGTCTCTACATTTCTGCTTGTCACGAGACAACCGAGCGACTTTTGTTTCGTTTTCTTGTGCCTTCCTCTTCCATTGCTCTACTTCCTTCTGAAGTCGACTAAGTTCCCTCTCCCGTCTATAAGTTGGTCCTAGTATATTCTCGACCTTCAGTTTTGTCCTTAGTTTCTTGTTCTCCAAGTGTAGGTCCTTCAAATCGGCATATGCTTGTCACGTTCCTTTACTATTTTTTGGATTATGACCCCTTGTATTTCGATCTTGTCTTTCCAATTCTCGGCCTCCTCTTGGAACCTCTGACTTTCCTGCTTCATCTTTTTTCTTTCAATGTCAAAACCTTGTTCAGCGATTTCCAACTCTGATATTCTCTTTGGTGAAGCAGGAATTGGCTGAAACGCGACCTCTCGGGAAGAACCACATTGTTGACCCGATTTGCTCTCCAAACTAGGTACTTCGGAGTGACACCCTCACTGAGGGACCCTAACCTTGTTCTTTGGGTTTCTTTCCAAGCTCGGATTATTGATTCCACTTTCTTTGACATATTCGGATCCCCATAAGAAAATTCGACTTGATTGAGTCTGTGCGTAGCCGGGATGAATTGCTTTACCCTATACTGTCTCAATACCATCAGTGGAACATAACTTACTACTTCTCATGGTCCTAGAAGCTGTACCCACGGTTCTCCACATCGGTATAACATTGGTCCATGAGGCATCCACGGCGCCATCCATCTTTGTTGCTTACTGGTCAATGACCATAGAAATGCTACCCATTCTCTCTTGGATTTGGGTTCTAGCCATTTGCTTTCGCAGAATTCTCTAATAGGGGCTCTACTCCTTAGGTAAGGTTTTGAGAAAACACTATTTTCACACACGAAGTGACTCTTGAGCCATATATGTAGTAGTGGCGCACATCACAAAACGGCCCTCCCCTTTTTGGCGGCAAAAGTTTAATGATCTTATGGTTTCAACAAGGATTGCCGGCGAGGGATTACTGTGGTTCTCAACTTGCTCGAAGAAATCTATCACTGCCACCTCAATATGCCCCAAAACCTTAAGAAAAATTACCATCCCATAAATAGCCAAACCAAAAGCGGTGATCGCTTGCTCATCATCGAGGTGCCCCTCAATAAATTTTCGAAAAAATCCCAAGGAATGCATACATGTTCCCCTTTTTGTTTCAAATCCAAATCTCCTACTTCTATCCCGATGAGCTTTTTCAACTTCTTACGGAAACTCAATTTTTGCTTTCTGACGTACACTTTATCCGGGAACCGGAGCTCTAACCTAACAAGAATTGGGTATCCTTTATGGTTGGTGTCAAATCCTCTTTGTTAAATGCAAAACACCTATAGGAAGGGTCCCAAAACTGAACGGCTGCTCTGATCATTGACTCCTCAATTACCACCGGAATGAGCGAAGTAATCTGGCCATATTTTTCAGAAAATTTCCTCTTTCTTTCTCCATTCATTCGTTCCCAAATATCGGCCAACTCGGTCAAATTGTTCTATTTGAGTTCCAAGTTTATCCTTTCAGGTAGACTCGAGACATAACCTTTTATCAAACAATCCCCCTCTTTTTGTTGCACATTTCTTGCCCAATCTTGCACATCGACAGGTGACTCACACATGACGCTTACGGACGAGGAGCTAATCTGACATTCAGTGGGTTCCATGAGAAATTTACTTGCTGAAAGATACTTTGAGACCAATACCTCATCGTAGAATGCTATATGATGCCAATGTAAATTATGCAGAACAATATAAGAGGAAAACTTGTCAGTATATTCACACATGAGAGAGTTTGAAACTCAAATAAATAAATAAAGGAATTCGGCATTATTTAATTACATAAAATAACAACTATTTTGAGAAAAATCCATTTTTTTAGGAAGAAAAATTCGGTCCTTACCTATAAAGGACCTAGTTCTGGTGTCCGTTCACCCTAATGATCGCGAAATAAACCAATGCGGTAATTTGGGACGTTCCCGTCGTTACCCACTTCATGGTTCGAATTTAAACAAAAGTAGTGAAAGGTAAGAGGCGTTCCTTCACGTGTCCTAATTTCGGGTGACTTTCTAGATATCGGGTAGGAAAGACTATACTTAGGGCGGGTTTCTTATGGCGTTCTAACATGAGGTTCGAATTCATAACCTAAAGGTCCTCAAATTGTTCCTCATTGTCGCCCGTGAAGGCTAGCAAGGCACCCCGATCCTCACCCATTATAGGCTTCCAACGAAAATGGTTCAATTCGAGCAAGAAATTTTTCGCTAGTTCTTGCGGAGATTATTATCTCACGAGAGCATAGGTACTTTCTTTCTCTAAAAGCGTTGCGCTAGCCCATGCAGAGGTTATTACATCACGAGAGCGTAGGTACTTTATTTTTTTCTAAAGGGATCAAGCCCGGGTATAGACCTTATATATGAAATGCAGGTGTTCGTGTGTGAGGAGGAACAAACAAACCTTTGACTATTTATTTACGATCGTTTATTCTAAACATCCCATAATTATTAGAATTAATAATATAAAAATAATGTTTACAAGCGTATACGGATAGAAATGTGGATGTTACTAGCTACAGTGCATCGAATGTGGGCATATACGGAAGCATTGGGTTATTGTTGGTTTTATAATGGGATACATCGGGGTTACAAGCGTTTGCTTTGTAGGGTAGTTTAGGCTGATTCAATAATGTTTTTAATTTGGTTTTATCAGGGTTTGTGTTTGTTGTTGTTGTTGTTTTTTTTTTTTTTTTGTGGAGGGTTAGCCTTTTTATGGATTTGGATATTGTTGGATTTTCCAACTCTTTTGTTAATTTCAAATAAAAGTACATTGCTGTTCAATATATATATATATATATATATATATATATATATAGTAAATAAATAAATGACACAATAAAAAAATGAATAAAGAATTAGCAAATATCAAAATGTAAATGCAAGCAAAATAAAAATTTAAATAAATAATAAAGAAAGAAAGATAGATAGATAGAAGATAAAGAAAATAAAAATTAAATATCGGTTAAATCCATTAAATCAATATTTTAAAATAACACATGATTAATTTATGGCTCGACTCTCAAAAGTCAGCAGTGGAGTCGCCAAACTGTCATAACGGTTTTTCGACCGTCAGACGATTTTTAGAACAACATGGAGTCGTCACCAATCTTTTTTAGTTTAGGTGTGATTGGTCTCCTACTAAAATTTATCTTTGAAAATGAATTTTAAAATTAATTAAAAAACCTTTTAAAAAAACAATTTTGAAGTCTGCGATTGAAAACCAGAGAAAAATCATGACGGGTTCGGGAGTACGGTTACGTGTGGGGAAGGATTAGCACCCCCACAACGCCTGTTTAAAAAATGGTACCAATTAATCATGTGTTATCCTAAACCTCGATTTAATGGACTTGACATCGGTATTTAAAATTAATTCTCTTTTTATTTCTTTTTTTAAAAAGAATTGTTATTATTTTTTTTTAAAAATGAAAGTGAACATAAATCTTTTATCGAGAACACTCATTAAATATTCTCAATACTTTTGGTGGTATCTAACGAGATCCTCTCACCTCGGGATATCTTAGGAATCATTATTATGACGTCCTTCGAATTCCGTCATCGGTAATTTACATTCATTTTTTATTTAAATGCGTATGATGTGAATATTTAAACATGAAATGCACACGGTTAAGCATATAAGACATGTGATTAAATACATAATTATAAAATTAAACATACAAAGCATAGTATTTAAAAACACGAACATGACAAAATATCAAGCACGTAAATGTCCACCTTTTATTCATTTATTATCTTTTGAGTATTTTCATAATGAAAATGAATTTTTCGTATCGAGAAAGTCTCCGAATACTCCCACTACTTGTAGTGATATTTAACGAATTCTCTCACCCCGGGATATCTTAGAAATCATTACTATGACATCTTTCGAATTTCGTTGTGGATAATCCGCGTTCATTTTTATTCTTATGTTTATTTATGAAAATTAATTTCTCAGTATAATACTTTAAACCTTCTACAACAAACCCATATTATATAACACTAAAATATTCTACTATATTAAATAAATGATGAATACCAATAATAAAATATATTAAGATATAACAAATAATAACCACAAATAATAAAATATATTAAAACATGCTACAACATTAAAACACAAAAAAAAAAAATTTAAAACATGCTACAACACTTGAATAAATAATAAACACCAATGATGAAATATATTAAAACTCGCTACACATTAAAACACGAATAATAAAATAAAGCATACTACAATATTTAAAATAAATAATAAACACCAATAATAAAATATATTAGAACATGCTACAACATTAAAACACAAATAATATAATATATTAAAATATACTACAATATTTAAAATAACTAATAAACACCAATAATAAAATATGTTAAAACATGCTACAACATTTAAATAAACAATACACAAAAATAATAAAATATATTAAGATATACTACAACGTTTAAAATAAATAATACACAAAAATAATGAAATATATTAAAATATGCTACACTATTTAAATAAATAATACACAAAAATAATAAAATATATTAAGATATATTACAACATTTAAAATAAATAATCCACAAAAATAATGAAATATATTAAAATATGCTACACTATTTAAATAAACAATACACAAAAATAATAAAATATGCTAAGATATATTACAATATTTAAAATAAATAATACACAAAAATAATGAAATATATTAAAATATTATATGATATTTAAATAAATAATAAACAAAAATAAAAATAAATTTTACATAATTGGACTTGAAGCCTGGCCCAAATCTGATAGGATTTGGACCCAAAGCTGGTGGGTTTGAAAATCCAAGTTGGGTCAGTCTCCTTGCAATGGCCTGCTGGCCCTTTGTTTTTTTTTCTTTTTTTTTTCCTTTTCTGGCCTGAACCGAGTCAGGCGTGCGGACCCCGGGTCAGATCCGAGTCCGCGAACGGACCCCCTCCTTGTCGAAACGCTGTCGTTTTGGCAGCAGTATATAAACCCATTTCTTTTCTTCTTTTTTTTTTTCTCACTTTCAGACTTTCCCTCTCTCTCTATCCCCAATCTCTCTCAAAACCCCAAAAAAAATCTCTCCCATGTTCTTCCCCCTCTTGCCAGAAAAACCAAGGTTTTTCATATTCTGACAAGAAAACCCAGAATCCGGCTGGTGGCCGCTAGGGGTGAGCGTTCGATCGAATCGAGTTGAATCGAGTGAAAAAAATTCGAGTTAGTCAAGTTTACGAGTCCTATTTTGTCAACCGAACTGAATTTGAAAATTTAGCAAATCGAGTCGAGTGAAAAGAAATTCGAGTCGAGTCAAGTCGAATAAATTTATTCGAGTTAAAATAAATTTTCAATTATATTTAAGCATGATAAAACAAATCCTATAAATTTTTAATTATATTTAAGCATGATAAAACTAAATTTTGGGTAAATGAAATTGTTCAATTCTCTAAATCAAAATCAATGAAAATGGAAGCAAATGTCAAAAGTTCAAGACTTATGATGAAATTTAAATTGCTTACTCAACTAAAAAAATTCAAAAATTAGATACGGATACGTGAATACATCTTATAACTAATATAATACCATAATAAATATAATTTTTCTTTACAAATTGAAAAAAATTTATTTACCAAATTCATTTTAATTATTATTAATTTCAATGATTTTGGACCACATTACTCGTAAAACAGAGATAGAGACCAAAGAGAAAGAGAAAAGGGGAGGGAAACAGAGGGGGGACACAACAGCAAAGGGAGGAGAAGAAAATTGATTAAATTTGAAAAACATGCTGTCAATAACCAAATTATTATTAAATGGTATAATGGATACAAATTATTTGAAAAAGAGAAATGAACAATTAGAAATTATTATAAAAGATATTGTAAAGGCAAAATTACCCTTAATGAAAAAATCTATTTTTTCTTTCTCCTCCATTAAGAAACTATTATTTTTTAAAAAGTTTTAATTAAAAATAAATTTAAAAAATAAAATATTTAAATATTTTTTTTTAAATTTTAAAAAATAAAGAAAAAATAATGTTATTTTAAAAAAAAATATTTTTAAAAAAATATTTTTTAAAATTAAAAAATATATATTTTTTCAGAAAACTTTATTTTTTAATTAAAAAATAAATTAAAAAATAAAAGAAAAAGGAAGGAGAAGTTTTTTTATCAAGGGTAATTTTGTCTTTACAATTTCCTTCTTAATAATTTTTTATTTTTATTTCTATTTTTCAAATAATTTTTACTCATTATACCATTTAATAATAATTTGGTTGTTGACAGCATGTTTTTCAAATTTACCCAAGAAAATTAAACCCTTGTTTCAAACAACGTCGTTTTGGATTTTACTATTCGGATTTTCGGATAACTCGAACTGTGAAATCTAAATTCGAGCTAAATCGTATAACTCGACTTATTTATTCGAGTCGATCCGAAAATCCGAAAAACTCGAATAATTCGAACTATTCAAACCAAAATTTGAAATTTTAATCGATTTTTTCGAATCGAATCGGATTTTGCTCACCCCTAGTGGCCGCTATCTGCCGCCGTCTCCTTCGATGGCCGGATTCCTTTAGCTCCCAAAAAAATCACCCTAGCCTCAACTTGAACCCTTATTCTCAGATTCAGGCTTCATTTTGCCTGAATCTTAGTCTAAATTCCTAGATCTATGTTTCAAAATCGCAAAACCAAATTGCCCCATTTTGTGGTTTTCTCTCTTTTTTTTTTTTGTTGATGATTTGTGGTGCGTGTTTTTGGGTTTTTTTGTTCTTGGTTGTGTGGGTGGGTGGTTGTAGTCTAGGGTTTTTTTTTGTTGCCTTTGTTCTTTGTAAAAAAGGCAGGGAGGAGAAGGGGGGCTTTTAAGGTGATGGTGGCATGAAGGGGAAGGGTTGCGTGGGTGGCATGGAGGGCTTGGATAGTGCAGGTGGTGGCTTGGGGGTTTGGGTTGGGTAGGGTTATGTTCAAATGGGGATTGTGTGTGTAGGGTGTGGAGGTTGAGTGGGGAGATGGCAGTGGGTGGTGGTGTGTACAGGGGGTGGCCTACTACTTGGGGGGTGCTGCCATGGTGGTTAGGGTTGCAAGGGGTTGCCTAGGGTTTGGGTAGCTAGCTGCCTGGGCTAGGGCAGGTTGGGCCTGCTGGGTAGCAGGCCTGGGCCAACTGGCCAGCTAGGCAGCAGGGCAGCAAGTTGGGTTGCCCGCAGCTTGGGCCTGCTAGGCTAGTAGGCTCGATCGGACTGCCTGGCCAGCAAGCCCCCAAATGGGCTCTGGGTCCAAGCTCGATAAGAAAAGAAAAAAATAATTAACAATAAATAAATAAATAAAAGGGAAAAATAAAAAATAAACACAAATGATAAAAATTACTAAGTGGAGGGAATTTTAAATTTGATACCCACTCGGATCCTAACCAAGAGGCGTGCTTCGGATTCAATCCGAGTATTACTCGGACAAAATTATGTTACTACATGACCCCTCTAAAATTTTTAAAACTTTTGAAGTACCTTTGTATCCTTACTTGAAAATAAGGTAAAATTATATTTGGACCCTTCAAAAAATTTCAATTTGGCCCCTTGTAAAATTTGTAGTTTGATATGATAACATTTTTAATTTATATATCATTCATCATTATTAATTTAGTTCTCTCTACCTTTTCAATCAATCAAATAAATACATTTACGTTAATTATTGTGTTAATATTTTTCATTTTATACTTATAATGAAAAATAAATAAAAAAAGTTAAACTATTACAATATTTAATACAAATTGTACATTACTTATTTTATTTTTTCTAAATGTATGTAATCTTATATTTTTCTTTTGTAATATTAAATAATTCTATGCATATTTGAATTAGATTATAATTTTTTTGACATCGAAACTTCAATTCTTATTAAATTTTTTACATATGCAACATGATTTATAATATTTGAAAATTGAAAATTGAAAATTGAAAATTGAAAATTTTGATTTTGATTTTGATATTGATATTGATTTTATTATAAGATTTTTATATATTATTTGTAATGTTAATATTAGATATAATATTTATATCTAATGTTTTCATGATAGAGCTGTTCATGGATCGAGTCAAACCAAATTCGGATAACAAAAAATTTTGCTTGTGTAGCCCAGTCCAGTCTGTCTGACCTTTGATGTCCTTTTCTAATATTAAAAAAGTATTTTTTATATTTTATTTAAAGATATTTTATAATTAAAATTAAATAAAAATATTTTTAAATTAAAAATTAAATCCGAGTCGGATCAACCCAAAGTTTAAAAACTTATTCGGGCCGGACCATCGAACTAGAGGGAGAACCCAGCTCCTGAACAAGTCTATTTCATAAAAATTTATTTTTATTTTAAATATATATATTTCGGCCTCCCTTAACAATATTGATAGCTTCGTCCCTGTTTATATGTATATATAATATAAATCATAATATATTTACATGTTAAATATTAGAATTCATCGAGTCAATTTTTTTAAATATTAATATGATAATATATCATATTTTTCGTAATCAAATATTTAACAAATTAATTTTACATTATTTTTGTACTAACAAATATTGATATTAATATACAAATATAATTAAAAAAAAAATCATATTATACAAAAGTTTATTTAAAAAATAATAATTTATTTTTAGATTTAAACATTTAAATTATATAAAAATGATTACATATAAAATAAAATAAAAATAATGTAAAACTTGCCTGAATTGAAGTTCGAATCCAAAATAATCCGAACTTAAAAAAAAAAACCCAAACTCAAAAATATCTCAACCAAAAAAAAATTCGAATCTTATATGACTCAAATCCAAAATATTACTACCAGTGTCATTGATAAATAAATTTTCTATATTCTAACATATAGAAGCCCAACTGGAGGCCTAAAGGAAAACCATATAGAATTCCAACGGGTGCCCGCCTACGAAAAAGCACTGTCCCAAGTCCCAACTGCAATGTGGTCTCTTCTCTAGCCGAACAGCCGAAGCAAAATCGCTTTGCCTCTTTTGAAACTAGAAAACCAAATGAAGCAGGTTGCTACTGATTTTGATCGACTTCAAGGTATTACCTTTTTATCTTTTCCTGGTAATGGGTTTTCTTTATTTTCTTTGCACTGGCATAGGTTTTTCTTCTTTTTTTTCTTTGAAGTCCTCTTTAAAATCTGCAGCAAAGTGTGGTTCCAGCCGTTTTTGGGTTTCTCTATGGATTCAAATGAGATGATAGATTATAGGGATTGTTGTTTTGCGTTGGAAATTCGTATGGTTGTTTGCGAATGCTTAGGGTAAAGAATCTAAAGTATACTTTACTGATGTTTGATGAATTGCCTCTGAGAGAATTATTAATATTTTTTTTTATTATAAAAAAGGGTACATTTGTTAAGCTGTTGAAGTTAGCTGCTTTCATTAGTAAGTGGTTTTAGATTCTTTTATTTTACAACAAAAGGAATTGGTGATATGTTTATTTAGCTTGACGACTTTTCAGAGGTGATTGAATAGGCTCTTTTTAAGTTTCCAGTAGTGAGATGTCAGCCGTTAACTAATTTATGCGTTTTCTCCATCATCAGAAAAAGGCTACTGAATACGGTGCAGTGGAAATCTGGATGAATAAGCGTGTGCTAAGGGCTTGTGCAAACATCTTTTCTGGTTTTGCATACGGCTTTCATGAGGTGTTGATCTTTATGACTACTACTACCATATGAACTAAAGGCATCGTTATCTCAATAGATAAAGTTTTCTTTTTTCCCCATTTATTACGAAACCCATTGGAGTAGCAGTTTTCATTGGAGAAATATGCTTTGCTGAAAGGAGAATACTAGGTACTTCAGATTTCACTGTCTGAATAGTATTGATTTATATTCTTTGTTTCATTAGCTTGATCATTAGATAATGTTTATTGATCGCGCAATTCAAACAGTTGGACTAACATTTTCCAAGATTTTTTCTGAACAAATAGGCAATATATTGACATGCATGAAGCTCCACTCTCTAGAAATCATGTTGTTAAACTGATTACTGTCATTGTTTAACTATTGAGTATAACTCCAAACTGACATGTGGTTTTGTGTACAACGTTTAGCACAAATAAGAAGAGAATGATGAATTTGTGGATGTTAACTTAATGTGTTGCCTGATGATGATTTTAATGGGCATTTGATCTCACTTAGCATTTAGCAATAATGAAGTATTGCTGAAAATGTGGTTTGACTGATTTGCTACCATACTGACATATATTTATTATTATCCTAATATATGCAGATTTTGCCATGATAATTTGCATTCTCTGTATGATGGTGTGATGAGAAAGTTCCTTCACTCTGTTTCTTCTGCATGGAGGGGAACTGCTGTCTTGTTGAACAAGGATTCTCAAAAGTTCTCATGATGGGTTTTTCCTGCAAAGATGAACAGGTGTGCTGTCTCTTCCTTGAGCCATTGTTTCCAGCTCTTATCTCATTGTTACCCCCAAACTTTTGCCCCACATTCTCGCCCATTTTTCTTCAAAAGATATTTGGGCCAAATACTCCACTTCTCTCACTCTGTCAAGACCAGGCCTTTTCCCGATTATTCCCCAAAGAAACCTACCATCAAGGACTCAGAACTTGTGCATCAAATCTCAACTGCAATAAAATTACGTCGTTCTGAACCGCTATGTCGTGTTCTAAAGCCTTATGAGTCCAAATTTAGATCTGATCATTTGATTTGGGTTCTGATGAACATTAAGGGTGATTATGGACTTGTTTTGGATTTCTTTGAGTGGGCATGCCTGCGTAGAGACCCGACACTTGAAGCCCGTTGCATTATTGTCCAAATTGCTGTGGCTTCAAAAGATTTAAAAATAGCTCATCAGCTTATTCATGACTTTTGGTCAAAACCTAATTTGGATATTGGTCTATCATTCAGTGATTTTGTTGAGCGCTTAATTTACACTTACAAGGACTGGGGTTCGGATCCCAATGTGTTTGATGTTTTTTTTCAAGTTCTTGTTGAAGCTGGGTTGCTTGATGAAGGAAGGAAGCTCTTTGACAAAATGTTGAATTATGGGTTGATTATCTCTGTTGATTCTTGTAACATATATCTTAATAAATTAAAAGACCATTTTGATGGGCTTTGGAGGGCAATAAAGGTTTTCACTGAACTTCCTGACCTGGGTATTTGTTGGAATACAGCATCTTACAACATTATCATTCATTCCCTCTGTCAATTAGGGAAAATAAAAGAAGCCCACCGTTTACTTTTGCAAATGGAGTTGAGGGGCTGTATTCCTGATGTTGTAAGCTATAGCACCATAATCAATGGATACTGTCATGCGGGGAAACTGCAAAAGGTGTTGAGGCTCATTGAGGAAATGCAAACAAAAGAATTAAAGCCTAACCCTTATACCTATAGCAGCATAATTTATCTACTGTGTGAGACTGGTAAGGTAGCTGAAGCAGAGAAGGTTTTGAGAGAGATGATGAATCAGGGAATACTTCCTGATAATGTGGTATACACAACTCTCATAGATGGTTTCTGTAAGCTAGGGAATATTCCTTTTGCGTATAGGTTGTTAAATGAGATGCTGGGTCAAAAAATTATCCCTGATTTATTAACTTATACATCTATTATCTGTGGGTTCTGTCGAACTGGAAAGATGACCGAAGCCTGTAATGTCTTTCAAGAAATGCTTGGTATAGGGTTGGAACCGGATGAAGTTACATACACTGCACTTATTGATGGTTATTGCAAGGCAGGTGAAATGAAAGAGGCCTTCTCCCTCCATAATCAAATGGTGCAGATGGGGCTTATACCAAATGTTGTCACTTACACTGCACTGGCCGATGGCCTTTGTAAATGCGGGGAGGTAGATACAGCGAATGAGCTTCTTCATGAAATGTGTGGAAGGGGCCTCCAACCAAATATCTTTACTTACAATTCTCTTGTTAATGGGCTCTGTAAATCAGGAAATATTGCACAAGCTATTAAACTGATGAAAGATATGGAGATTGCAGGGCTTCATCCTGATGTTATTACATATACAACTCTAATGGATGCTTACTGTAAGACAGGGGAGATGGATAAGGCTCATGAGCTTTTGAGGAAGATGCTGGATAGAGGAGTTCAACCTACTCTTGTTACGTTCAATGTGCTGATGAATGGGTTTTGTATGTGTGGAATGCTGGAAGATGGTGAGAGGTTACTACAATGGATGTTGGAAAAGGGTATAATGCCTAATGCAACCACTTATAATTATCTTATGAAGCAGTACTGCATTAGAAACAATATGCGTGCCACAACTGCAATGTGGAAAGCTATGTGTGCTCAAGCAGTGATGCCGGATGCCAACAGCTATAACATTTTGATAAAAGGGCATTGTAAAGCAAGGAATATGAAAGAGGCATGGTTTTTGCGCACAGAAATGATTGAGAAGGGGTTTATTCTTACAGCTACTTCATACAATGTTCTGATTAAGGGTTTCATTAAGAGGAAAAAGTTTAGTGAGGCAAGAGAAATTTTTAATGAGATGAGAAAAAAAGGGCTGCCTGCAGATAAAGAGATATATAGTTTTTTTGTTGATATAAATTATGAAGAAGGGAACATGGAAACCACACTTGAACTTTGTGATGAAGTGATAGAGAACTGTCTTGTAACTAAGGTCAATAATCAAAACAAGTAGCTGGAATTTTTGTTCCTGCTGGGGCTATGATGGATGAAATTGGCGGTTTTGCTTAGCCTTGTGTAACACATAACATTTTCTTTCTCTTTTTACTCCTTGGATCATATTTTTTCTCTCAAAAGTTGAGGCAAATTTCATTTGCCAATAACTTAGTTGGTTATGCGGTCACTCTTAAGAGGTGACATTCAGTAAATCTAAGTTCGAATTTTAATGTATGTAATTCCTTCCTTTATTCTCAAAATCTCCTTTGTACCATTTTTTTTTTTTTTCATTTGCGAATTAAGGTTGGCAATGCATGTGAGACCCGTTATCACTTTAAAATTTGTATTGAAATGAAAATTCTCAAAATGATCTGAAAATTCTCAAAATGATCTCGTTTCAAATTAGATGGAAGAAAAGATTTGATCTGATATAAAAATATTGGCTACTAGAAATAAAGAGCTTGGGGGTCTTGGCTTACATAATCTTGAACTTAAAAACAGGGTTTTACTTAACAAGTGGCTTTGGCACTTTGGAAACGAGCCTTCCTATTTTTGGCGTTCTGTGATTACTGAGAAATATTACTTGGATTCTAATTCTTTGGTTCCTCCACTGGGCTCCTTGAGAGTTTATTAACAAATTTGACGTAATATCACCAAACCCCTCTCCCCCCACTTGTCTTGTCTGCTGGTAGGGGATTTATGTTAGGTAATGGTGCTAGGATCAGATATTGGTTTGATGTTTGGACTGCAAACTCTACTCTAAAGTCAAAATTTCCCAAAATCTTTGCACTTGCTGCTAACAAGTCTTGTTTTGTGTGCGATTTTGGATGCTGGTCCAATGAAGAATGGAAATGGCAAGTGGTTCTTAGAAGGAATGTTTTCTCTTGAGAAATTAGATAATGGAATGAGTTCTTGAATACTATTAACGAGGTCTTTTTAGATAGGAATGGCTGTGATAAAGTTATTTGAAAGTCTTCCTCGAGTGGAAAATACACAACCAAATTTTGCTACGAGGTGCACCAACAAAATTCATTCTCACCTACCTTTTAGTGGAAATCTCTTTGGAAAGGTTTTGCCCCCCCAAAAGTGGAACTGTTTTGTTGGCAGATCCTTCGTAATCGTGTGGCTGTCAAGGCAGAGCTTGCGAAAAGGAATTTATTAGAGCTCAACCAAGCTTTGTGCCCTCTTTGCAAGTCTGAGTTTGAAACAGTTGATCACATTTTCTTTACTTGCCTTCATTCTTGGAAAATCTGGTCTTTATGCTTCTCCCAATGGAACGCTCAATGGATCTGTCCAAACAATACAAAATCTTTTTTTCTCTTATGGCAGAATTCGTCTCCATCTTCAGATTGTGAAAAGGTTTGGATTGGAAAATGCTTTTTTTAATGCTGTCGTTTGGTCCGTTTGGCTTTGCAGGAATGATATTGTCTTCAATAAAAAATCTTTGAACATCTTGCATCTTATCCGGACTAGGCTTGCTTGGTGGTTTAAAGCAAAATGGCCTTCTTCTCCATATTTGGTTGAGGATTTTTTTAAATCCCTTAACTTGATCTCCACTGTCGAGATTAATTCTTCTCTCTGTAGTTCTGCCTGTTCATGAAATTAAATGTTGACGGCTCGGCATTTGGAAAGCCGGGTCTTGCTGGAATTGGAGGTGTTCTAAGGGATGAGTCAGGTTCTACTCGGGGTGTCTTCGCTAAATACATTGGCTTTGTTGAATCCAACCTTGCCCAGTTCATGGCCTTTCGAGAAGCATATTTCTTTTTTCTTGCATCTGAATTTAGCAACTCCTTCCAACTCATTATTGAAAGTGACTCCACAAACGCTGTCAAATGGTCTCTTAACGTTTCCTAGGTGCCTTGGAGCATGAAGAACCTTTCCAATCACATCTTGTAAATTCAACCCAAGATTAAAGGGGTTATCATCTCTCATATTCCTAGACAACTTATGGTTTGGCTAAGAATGCAGCTTCCGGGGCACAATCTTTTTATGCTTACTTTTAGTCTTTTTTGTCCTTTTCTCTGCATTGTGTTCTCTTGTATTGTTCTTATCTTCTTGAATTTTGTATCTTTCTCTTGTCATCAATAATGTTTTATGCTTTTCCAAAAAAAATAATAAATATTGGTTACTTGATGCTGAGTATATTTTATTTAATTTTGCATTAAAAATATGATTAATTGTAAGTATAGTAATTTGCAAATGTCGAGTCCTCAGGGATTGGGTTTTAATTTATAAGTTATTAGTTTATCACTTAAGTTCAAGAACAAGAAAAGAAAAAGGGTTTTGAAATAATTAAAAGTAAAGAAAATAAGATAAGTAAAAAACAAATAAATAAGAAAAAATCAAATATAAGAGAAATATGGTTAAGGTTTCATTCTCCACCACTAAACAATATTAAGAACAATTTCAGACCTATCAACACAATTATCTATCAAAATTAACAACCGTAGATAACAACATCCAATGTTACCCCAATCCTTCCTTAGTTCGTCGTTAAGCAGGACGAACGACACTACTTAATCTCTAACTATCAAACAACCTAGGATAAACATCTCTAAATTTAATTCGACAACAGCTTTATGATAAGAAAGATAGGTTGATATAAGCAACAAAAACATGAACATGAATTGTTTAACTTAGGTTATGTTCTACTTCGCAATTAGCGAAAATTTTAACATAATCATTAATCACAAATTGCCACTTATGAATAGGAAATCAAGACAATTACACAGATCAAGATTCCTAAACTAGCATTAAATAATTATCAAGATCTATCTAGTGTGCACCCTAAACAAATCAAGACAAAAATCATAAATAATTCCTATGGAAGAACATAATCAACTTTGATAGAAAACTAATTATAAATAGAATCTATAAATCAATTACAAAATATGTCTAGGGCTTTGAAATCACCCTTAACCAAAGAGAAGTTTAGCCTTCCATCGGCATAGATAATATATACATAAAACTACAAAGAAAATAAAAATAATGGAGAAGAAGAAGATTGATAAATAATCAAAAACATGTCCTAGTTGGTGGCTCAAAATATGGTATTTATAGAGCTTTTTGACCTTGAAAACCCTTTCTTGTTGATCAAGAAAGCTAGGAGGCAAAATAAGACAAGTTTGGAAAATTTTCCTTTTTTTTCTTTTCGATTTTGCAGTTTTGTAGTCAGTAGCTCGGCGTTGCAGCGCCAAGTTTCTGTCCGTGGGGCGCCGCGGCGCCGAGCTCCCTGTCTTGGCCCGTCTGGCTGCTGCACCTCTCTCACTTCTTTGGCTGATTTGGATGATCATTTCTTGTCCGATTTGGGCGTGTAAACTATCGTTGGAAATGTATTCAAGTCAGCTTCAAAAGACAAGAGGAAGTTTCTTCAAATAAAGTCTTTAACATAATGATTTCTTAGCAACAAGCTCCGGAGGTCAAATCTGCCTGATCACTTAGCACTAAGAATTTGATCTTTTTGACTCCCAAGTCTTCTTCCATCTTATGATTGTGACTTTATAAGCTCTTTAACATCATTTTGACATGTTTTCTCTTCATTCTCTTAAATATACCTAGAATTCAAAAACATAATATAATTAATCAAAATAAAGAATAAGACATAACTAAAACTAAGAATAGAAAGGACATAAAATGTGTATTTTAAGATCTTATCAAATACCCCACACTTAGCTTTTTGCTAGTCCTCGAGCAAAACAAAATTAACATAAAATAAAATAAGAAAATCTAATCTAATCCACTTTCGTAGGAAATCATGGTGGCACTTAGCATGTGCCACAAGCCTTTAAACCCTTAGGTGTCCTTAGTGGACGAGTTCAGTCTAGTGAGGGTTTACTAGGACGATACCCACAAACATTGAAGACATAAGAAAATTAAAAAATAAAAATAATAATTACAACTAATCTTTCCAATATAAATTAGAGATAATAATTGAACAAGTCTTATAAACTAATCAATAGCTTAAAGAGTTTCACAAAAAATCATGCTTGAATGTAAATAGTTTGAGTTAAGCCAATATTAACATAACATATTTCAATCAGAATAGTGCATATTCAAACTTAATCTCAAATTCTCACATGTGATACTCTCATGATTTTCACTTTTTAAAGTAGTGGTAAAGTGTTTACACTCAATCAATCTTATGAAAACAGTTCTACCATATGCTTGCTTGTCCACCTATTCTCCACTATTTAGATCATGCAACTTCATAAATCAAGAGGTCTTTATTCAAGGTTGTAATGGGGCCAAGGGGGTAGTAATGTGGTTAAAGAATAAAAGATAAAAGATATTACAAAGGTTCTAAAGACTTCATAGAGTTTAGAGACATAATAAGATCATACAAATAAAGCTTCTCAAAACTCTTATAAAGCACATAATAACATAGGCTAAATAATCATATTGAGCCTTTGCTTCATTCTAACCAACTTTGTAACATCTTTTCTTTAACCAAAAGTTCAAGAGATGATTTTTTTTTTATGGGAATGTATTTTTTTTTTCAATGTTCTCTTTTCTTTTTCTCTTGACTTTTGCCATTCTGATGTGAACCCTAAGGGTTAAACCCTTTGAACCCACTAACAAATTGAAATACCCTAACCCCAAGAAAGCCAACATTCAGGCAAAGAAAACTTAAACCTTAGAAAGCCTGTTTCAAAGAACCTAGATTAAACATGTAAGCTAGACCTTAAGAACTCTCGTTTCAAGAACCTAAGTTTGATAGGTTGAACGCCACAAAGAAAGAATTCTTTGATAAGTTCCTAAGTACTGTCAAGAACTAAAAAGAGTGAAACACTCACTTTGAATAAATTCAAACTCAATTGATCAAAAGATAATTGAAGTAGGCGGCTAAGACATATATTTATAGCCTCCCTACAATAACCCTAATTTACTAAGTAATAATATGTAAAATATGGGCTGAACATGCTCAAGCCCAACCTAAATAATTAAAAGATGTCCATGTTACATAATATAAGCCCAGATGCCTAAGTAATTATAAGAATTAAAATAAGCCCTCTCTTAGGCGCCACATGGTTAAATGAATTGGTCCCCACAATTGCCATGTCAATTAATGAATGAAAGAATAGACTCACTTCTTTAAACATGATGCCGCCACTTGTAAGCCCTCTAATGTCGTCACCTTGTGTTCTTGAATCACATGGGCTAAACTTGGATGCAAGCCCATCTTGCATGTTGAAGCCTTTCTTGAATAACTTGCAACATGGCCCAAGTAAATTTCACCCATTCTTGCCATGTTTCCTAGATCTTCTTGGATCTTGACCCATATAGAAATTGTCATGGGATTGGGCCGTCTTGGATCTTATTATTCCCCCTTTCCTGAAAAAGATTCGCCCTCGAATCTTAGCCTTGTGTGTGAGAATGACGGCGATAGGTACTAAATCAAGGTGATGCACAATGCCGCTTTTGGGTGGCAACCCATCCTGCAACTCTTCCGAAAATAAATCTTCATAATCCTTCAACAAAGAAATAGGAAAAATAGGAAGAGATTGGTTAGGAGCATCATGAATAAAAACCACACTCTCCTTTGCATCAGAAAAATTCTCAAATTCTTTGTTTCCCTTGGCAGGAATTGTCTCCTTTTCCACTAGTGGCTCCTTTTTTACTTCTTTAATTTCAGCCACCTCTATTTTTTTCACTTTCTTTTTTACTCTCCGTTTCCTCTTGCTTTTCTTTATTTGCAGCCACCTCACTTTTTTTTTTTTCTTCTCTCTTTTTCTCTTTCTTTTCTTCTCCATCTTTCTTCCTCTTGTTGCACAAACCTCCCAAACAATAATGTGAACTCTCTCATCTCTTGCAGAACCTGCTTTACTTCATGGCCACATGTGAGAGACATCTTAAATTGCTGCAAAACAAATTTGGTTAGAAAAAAAAATGAATGTCGATTCTTTCCTCTTCTTTTCAATCTTTTTTGAATTTTTCTTTCTTTTTCTGCCTATTCGAACACTCTTCTTATTTTTTCTGTTTTTTTCAAGAACGAGACTTCTTGATTTTCTTGAAATCTCGGATGAACTTTTTTTTTCTTTCTTGGGACTGTTCAAATGTCCCTCTGAATTCTTGAATTTTTTTTTCAAGATTCGGATCAAGAATCAATAAGAAGAAATTTTAATAAATCAAGAATTCAAGAAACGAAATCTTGATTTAAACCAACTCTCAGAATGGAACACCAAACTAAACTGCCTAAAAACTATAACCCTAGGACAAAAGAATGCCTAAAGCTATAACCCCAAGACAAGAATGTCTGAAACCCCAAAACAAGAAAGTACAGAAATCCCAAAATCTTGTTATTGATTTTGCTGTGATAGTATCTAAACCAACTTCCAAGTTCGAAACCCCAAACAAAAACTGTGCTAAAAACTATAACTATTAGACAAAGAAAGCCTAAAGCTATAACCCCTATGACAAGTATGTCTGAAACCCCAAAACAAAAAAATTGAGAAAAACTCCAATACCCTATGGTAAAATAGATAAAAAGATTTGACCTAATTGGTCTCTAAGCTCTGATACCAACTGATGTGAATCCTAGGTGTTAAACCCTTTTAACCCACTAACAAATTGAAATACCCTAACCCCAAGAAAGCCAAGATTCAGGCAAAGAAAACTTAAACCCTTAGAAAGCCTGTTTCAAAGAACCTAGATTAAACATGTAAGCTAGACCCTAAGAACTCTCGTTTCAAGAACCTAAGTTTGATAGGTTGAACGCCACAAAGAAAGAATTCTTTGATAAGTTCCTAAGTTCTGTCAAGAACTAAAAAGAGTGAAATACTCACTTTGAATAAATTCAAACTCAATTGATCAAAAGATAATTGAAGTAGGCGGCTAAGACATATATTTATAGCCTCCCTACAATAACCCTAATTTACTAAGTAATAATATGTAAAATATGAGCTGAACATGCTCAAGCCCAAACCTAAATAATTAAAAAATGTCCATGTTACATAATATAAGCCCAAATGCCTAAGTAATTATAAGAATTAAAATAAGCCCTCTCTTAGGCGCCACATGGTTAAATGAATTAGTCCCCACAATTGCCATGTCAATTAATGAATGAAAGAATAGGCCCACTTCTTTAAACATGATGCCGCCACTTGTAAGCCTCTCTAATACCGCCACCTTGTGTTCTTGAATCACATGGATTAAACTTGGAGGCAAGCCCATCTTGCATGTTGAAGTCTTTCTTGAATAACTTGCAACATGGCCCAAGTGAATTCCACCCATTCTTGCCATGTTTCCTAGATCTTCTTGGATCTTGGCCCATATATAAATTGCCATGGGATTGGGCCATCTTGGATCTTATCACATTCTCCCCCCCACACTTATTTCTTATTGTTAACCCAAATAGTCAATCGATCTCCCTTACTTTATGCAATATGTCTCAAAACAATCTAATTCATCTTTAGAACAAGGGTAAGGATATAAGTACATTTAGGCTAGGTAAAAGATGTGGTTACCAATAAAACAGCTTATTCAATGTAGGCTCAAATTGGCTCACTAGGGGGATGTTCGAGAACATCAATAAGGGATGACTTATTTGGCCCTGGTTATAATCCTAACGCCTCTATCATTTTCATGTTGTCACATGTATCAATATAGTATCAAATGGTTTAAAGCAAGTTCTAGAGAATCATGTAATCATGAGAGCACACAAGAAAGAAATTAGATTGATATGTATAATGCATCAATCATATAGGCTCAAAAACTCACAAGGATGATTATACAAGCCAATTTTAAGTCTAAACATGCTTCTTTCTCAATCAACATATCATATTAATAATAGCTCATAAAAAATGATTTCAAGCTTAATTCTCATGAAAATCTTCTCACTAATAACCAGTTTTAGACCTATAAAATTCATATATCATCATTATATTGAAAGGAACTAAAACACACTAAAAACAAATTAAAAAGACTCAAAAAAAATTTGACAATTTAAAATAAGAAATCCTAAATTCTTCTCCCTACACTTAATTCTTACATTGTCCTCAATGTAATACTATCACCCCATATACAAAAATTATATGCAAGAGAAAAGAACTACTAAATAAAAGAAGAAAAATAACTAAAGAAAATATAAAAGATAGAGGGATGGAGAGTAAGAAAAAGCAAATCTGACTATAATGTGTGCTCTCCATCCAATTGGGTTGCCTCCCAATAAGCGTTTGGTTATTGTCTTTAGCCCAACTTATTAAAACACAAAATCAAACAAAATTATCAAAAACTCAAAACAAAGCAAACTAATGAAACTTAAATAAACCTAAAAAAATTAAAATGAAGCAAGAAAGAAAAAGAAAACAAATCTGTTATGGCAGGTTGACAATTTCTTAATTAATTGGGTTGCCTCCCAATTAGCACTTGACTTAATGTGTCCAACCTAACCAACACCCCTTCTTTGCTTTTTAGGCTTGTCAGGCTCATATATGAAACTTCTCAAATTTGTGCGTTTGATAGGAAGTTTTCTTTGCACAACAGTGGATGCATTGTCCATTACAATTATTATTCCATTATCCTTTGTGGTGCATAGCTCATCGAGGAATGATGCATATTTTGGTATTTGTTGAATGACATCCACAAACAAGTTGTTTAAGGTTCCGGCATGTGTTGTTAATGTTCCTACTCCTTGAACTTTGCGAATCTACTAGGAAAAGGTGGAGAAGAAACATTAGTAAAAATTGGAACTTTAAACATTACCTCAAGTGCCGAAGTACTTTGCTTTGGAATTGAAGCTTTATTATCTTCAAGAAGTAAATCCATCTCAAGTTCTTTCTCATCATCGGGTTCCTTTGGATTTTCTGATTCATCCTCAAGTTGTTTGAGACTAGCATTCTCCTCGGGATCAATCTTCTTTTGGGAAAAGAATTGTTCATATAATTCCTCAGATCCTTCTTCTACCCATCGCGCTACACCACTAGCCAATTGGCTCATTTGCGTTTCCAAATTTTGGATACTTACCTAAAGAGTTGTCCTTGTTTCCTGAATGTTTTCCTCTATTTTCTGTTGAAATTTCAAATTATTAGCAGCAAAAGTATTGACAAGGTCTTCTAAAGAAGTACCTGAACTTTGAGGTGGGGGCTGCAAAAGATCTGGTTCTTGAGACCATGATTGATTGAAGCTAGATGGATGAGTGTAATCGGCATAAGGGTCTACTTCTTGATAATTTCCCAAATAGCTATAATTAGTATGATCTCACCATCCCTCATTGTAAGTGTTTGAGTATGGATCATACTGTTGTCCTAAGAACCCTTGATGGCCTTGACATCCTCTTAAATCATAAGATTGTTCACAATTATTTCCTTGGAAGTATGGGCACAAATTGGTTGGATGATCCATCATAATGCACACTCCACACTTCCTTGATTGTTGAACATTACCCATGGCCAATTGTTGAACTATGGATGTGAGATTGACTAGTTGGTTTTGAATGTTTGTGCATGCCATCAACTCCTCAAGTGGTAGATTGTTCAATTCCATCGTTCTTTACTCAAATTTTGAAAACAAAAACCTGTATGTACAAGAAAAATAAAATTAATTACAACTAAAAATAAAAATAAACGAAGTAACAAATAAACTAAAGAAAGCAATCCTCGGCAACGACGCCAAAAACTTATCTCAAAAGAGTATATCTTATTTAATCTTGCACTAAAAATATGATCAGTTGTAAGTATAGTAGTTAGCAAGGGTCGAGTCCTCAGGGATTGAGTTTTAATTTATAAGTTATTTGTTTATCACTTAAGTTCAAGAACAAGAAAAGAAAAATGGGTTTTGAAATAATTAAAAGTAAAGAAAATAAGATAAGATAAGTAAAAAACAAATAAATAAGAGAAAATCAAATATAAGAGAAATATGGTTAAGGTTTCATTCTCCACCACTAAACAATATTAAGAACAATTTCGGACCTATCAACATCAATTATCTATCAAAATTAACAACCGTAGATAACAACATCCCGTGTTATCCCAATCCTTCCTTAGTTCGTCGTTAAGCAGGACGAATGGCACTACTTAATCTCTAACTATCAAACAACCTAGGATAAACATCTCTAAATTTAATTCGACAGCAGCTTTATGATAAGAAAGATAGGTTGATCTAAGCAACAAAAACATGAACATGAATTGTTTAACTTAGGTTATGTTCTACTTCGCAATTAGCGAAAACTTTAACATAATCATTAATCACAAATTGCCACTTATGAATAGGAAATCAAGACAATTACATGGATCAAGATTCCTAAACTAGCATTAGATAATTATCAAGATCTATCTAGTGTGCACCCTAAACAAATCAAGACAAAAATCATAAATAATTCCTATGGAATAACATAATCAACTTTGAGGGCTTTGAAATCACCCTTAACCAAAGAGAAGTTTAGCCTTTCATCGGCATAGATAATATATACATAAAACTAAAAAGAAAATAAAAATAATGGAGAAGAAGAAGATTGATAAATAATCAAAAGCATGTCCTAGTTGGTGGCTCAAAAGATGGTATTTATAGAGCTTTTTGACCTTGGAAACCCTTTCTTGTTGATCAAGGAAGTTAGGAGGCAAAATAAGGCAAGTTTGGGAAAGTTTCAATTTTTTTTTCGATTTTGCGATTTTAGAGGCAGTAGCTCGGCGCTGCAGCGCCAAGTTTCTATCCATGGGGCGCCACGGCACCGAGCTCCCTGTCTTAGCCCGTTTGGCTGCTGCACCATCTCGCACTTATTCGACTGATTTGGATGACCATTTCTTGTCCAATTTGATCGGGTAAACTATCGTTGGAAAGGTATTCAAGTCAGCTTCAAAATTCAAGAATAAAGTTTCTTCAAATAAAGTCTTTAACATAATGATTTCTTAGCAACAAGTTTCGGAGGTCAAATCTGCCCGATCACTTAATACTAAGAATTTTATCTTTTTGATTCCCAAGTCTTCTTCCATCTTATGATTATGACTTTATAAGCTCTTTAACATCATATTTGACATATTTTCATTTCATTCTCTTAAATATACCTATAATTCAAAAACATAATATAATTAATCAAAATAAAAATATAAGACATAACTAAAACTAAGAATAAAAAAAATATAAAATGTGTATTTTATGAGTTTATCACTACTAAAAATTAAAATTAAACTATGAATGAATTTTGAACACCTGATAATCCTTTAAGTCGTTCGTGAGTCAAAATATAAAACATATAAAGCATTCAAGGATTAAATAAAAAAGGTTAAAAACTTAAAGTTCAAAATCATAAAATTGAAAAAGTTAACGGTCAAGTAAAGATTCATAAAAAATAAAGTTTGAGCATTAAAGTGGCCTGATTGAGAAGGTAACTTTCTCTCCTAAATTTGAGTCATGTATGAAATCCGTTTGTAGGTGGTAATTTTTATTTTTTCCGGACTTAATTAACTTTAGACACGATAAAAAAATAATATAAATACAAGATGTTTAATAATTTTTAGAATTTTAATATATTAAATAAATTTTATTTATATTTATAAAACTTATTAAAAAAAACACCAAACATAACAGATATATATATATATATATATTACGCAATCTAATTCTTCCTAGCTCTTTTTATTACTAGTTACCAGGAATTACCATCCAGATTCAGGAAAAATTATATTATAAATTATTTTCATCACGTCAATCATGATCTTAATTAATTAAATTAATATAAATTATATTTTTATTTCACGTCATATTTATTTTTTAACGTAAAATACAATTTTAAATCTTAAATCCTTAAATTTTAAAAACGAAATTAAAAAAATAAAATTAATAATGATGATGTTAAAAAAAAATTTGATATGATATAATTTGATGGGAGAACGATGTATAAAATAATTTTTCCAGATCCAGGCTTGGAAAGTGGACTAAGCAGGCAGTGTTGCCATCTCAGGCTCCGGAACAAGCAGATTGAGACAAGTATACAATTACACACATTGCGATGGATGGTTATCCATAGACAGTTGGACACCAATCTAGGGGTGTAAACGAGACACTTATGCTCGCAAGCTACTCGAGTTCGACTCGAAAAAAACTCGAATTCGATTCGGTTATTATCGAGCCGAGTTCGAGCTCGAGCAGCTCAAGCTATCGAGCGAGCCGAGTTCGAGTATCTTAATACCCGATTCGAGCAGCTCGCGAGCCTAATCGAGCTTTTTTTATTTATAATATTTTTATTATTAATTTACTATTTTACCCTTAATATATATATATATACATACATACTTAAAAACCCTTAATTCGAGCTCGAGTATATAAACGAGCCTAATCGAGTCGAGCTTGAATAGTTCGATTTTATCTCGAGCCGAGCTCGAGCTTAAAAAATATACTCGATCGAACTCGAACCGAACTTCGAGCCTCGAGTTTTGAATCGAGCTCGAGTTTCTCAGTATTCGAGCTTGGCTCGGCTCGATTATAGCCTACACCAATCCATGTATATCCCAATAAAACTTAAAAATCCAAAACCTGGCCATCCTTTTCAACTCCCGTTTTGTATTCCCCGACACGACAGATTTCCAAGCCCCACCCACCACCATTTTTATTCCTTTCCTTGTTAAATTTCCTCAGCTCTTCTCTTCTCTTCTGTTTCATTTTGGTGTTCTCTGAAAAAAATGGAAGGGCTGAAATTGGATAGATGGGGTTATGAAGTTAAAACCTCTTCTGATTCTTGCATATCTGCAATCAACGCTTACTATCACCAGGTCTTCAATCTTCTCCCCCCCCCCCTCTCTTTCAATATTTGTTTCCTTTGGTAATTCTTTGTTGTTTGGAGATGTTTCTTGATTCTAGTTTGTTTGTGTTAACTGTCGCAGGTGCTTTGTTATGGGAGAGGTAGGAGAGTGATCTTAGAAGCGCCTCTTCACGACAAAGACTGCGTTTTGGCCAACATTTTGGCCGCCCATTTTCTCTGTTCCTCTGACCCTTCTAAGGCTCCTTCACATATAGAAGCTGCCAAGTGTAGACTTGTAATTTTCCCTCATATATATATATATATATATATGTATATTTGGTTTTCCCTTAGAAAATACAAGGAATCCTGACTGGAAATTTTGATATTGGAATTAGTTGTAATTTGGCCTTTTGTTGTTTTGAGCAGGAGCAAGCCACCTCGTATGAGAAAGCCGTTTTTGATACTGTCAGTTATTTGATTTCTGAGAATAGAGATGATGATGTTGCCGTGGAGTTACACTCTAAGGTAGAATAGCTGTTTTTCAGGGGGTCTTTTTATCCTCTTTTTTATTTTTATTTATAAATATACTTTAGATTAATTTGCAACTGTATGTTGATACTATATTGTACTTATTAGTTACCAGAGTTTTAGATAATTTAGCAGGTATTGTCATATTGTCTTGGACCAAGGGAATCCATGATATGATACAAAATTTAAGGGCTTAAACAGTGAGAGATCATGGAAAATGGCAAGGAGGGTAGTGGGTTTCATAAGTTTTTAATTTTGAACCTTTCTGACTTGTTCATACAAATACAATAGGACCAGATCACTGATGTCCCATGGTTTACATGTTGAATAATTTGGTAGTTTTATGCAATGATGAGTGGCATGCTTCATGATTAATACGTTTATACAAGCTCCAATCTCAATTTGTTGTTTCCTTTAGATTTAGGCTTGAAAGTTTGTGCAAATTTGCTTATTGTATTTGTTCCCATACATTGGTTGCAGCTCCTGAGAGATTTTCCAAGAGATGTTCTTTCATTGAAGAGGGCACAAGTACTGTGCTTTTATATGGGTCGACCAGATCTGTCTTTAGATCTTGTCCAACAGGTGACTTTCTCTCACTTTTAAAAGGAGTCAGGAAATAGGTAGCTTTCACTAACCATTTTTCTTGCAATTGTCTGTTGCACTCATGGATTAATGTGTATCAGATCTAGCAATATTGCTGTTTGCTATATTATGTTGTATTGACTTTTTATTCAAACAACTTTCACTTTTTCTATGAGAACTTTTGATTTGCCTTGTCATCGCTTCCTGCAATGATTTGTATATTTAATAGGTTCTACCTCAAAATCAACAAGAAAATTTCATTTATGGCATGCTAGCATTCCCGCTTTTAGAGCTTGAACGAATGGAAGATGCAGAGAATGCTGCAAAAAAGGGATATGTGATCAACAGGCAAGACTTTTGGGCACAACATGCTGTGAGTTCTAATTTTTGCGATATGCTTTGAAGACTAGACATTAAATTTCTTTCCCTTAATTTGTGTTTTAGGTTATTGTTTCCAATTATATAATTTATATGCTGAATGAAATTATCTTTTACCATATGCATTTGAAATTGGATTTCAACTAATTTTTTGTTGAATATACAACACCCTTTGTAATATGTTTGAATGCTGTTTTCACTTAATTTATACAACAAACCAGGGAAAGATTGATCATCAAAACATTCAATTCCTGTTTATGACAAACGAAATGGTAGTAATATTAATGATTTTATGTATGCATATAGTATTGCCAGAGATATTTAATTCCTTGAGCAATTCTCATAGTGTTTGTTTTCTTATGCAGTTGTGCCACGTTCTTCAGTACCAATGTCGTTACAAAGAAGCAGTGCAGTTCATGGAAGAATGTTCATCTTCATGGAGTTCTTGTTCATCATTCATGTATGCCTTTTAGGCCATTAAATGAGTTTAAATTATACTTTTATTTCTTATTTTATTTTAGTATTAAAGTTTGAAAGAAATATCTAGGTTAACCCACAATTGGTGGCATGTGGCTCTTTGTTATTTGGAAGGTCATTCTCCAATTATAAAGGTCAGAGAAGTTTATGACCATTGTATATGGAAGGAGTTGGAAAGAACTGATGCAGTATGTATAGAGGTACTTTCTTCTTTTTACCATCTTTTCAACATCAGCCACAGTTTGAAGTTACAAGTTGACTTCTCCTGCACATATAGGTGTACCTAAATGCTTTGGGTCTGTTGTTGCGGGTGTATGTACGAGGAGAACTAGATGTCTTTGAGGACCGCTTGAAAATTTTGGCAGCATGTCTAACAGATGAAGTGAGTTGACCCTCTTGTACAAGTTTATTCGTATACTTTATTTCAACGACTTATATCTGTTTAGAATTGAAATTATTAGGTTGCAATGTCCAGCGATATTCTTGAAAACTCATGTCACATTTTCTGATAAGTACCTCTACTTTTTATCTGTGCCTTCTATGGCATCATAAAGAATTGTTGGCTATTCTATTGAACTACACATTTATATCCATGTTTGGAATCTGGAAGAATTTATGTGAGTGCTAAATTTCCATTTCTCGGGTTCTGGGCTGCCTCTTGACTGAAACTGAACTGACATTTGAGTTCATTGTAATTTATGAATTTTTAGTGGATATATAGGCATCATAGAACGTCAATATATGATGCTGTAGCTGAGTGGCTATCTTCCATAATGAAGTAGAACTTTAGACATGTTCAGCAACACCTGTTTTATTCGAACACCAAGTTTTCTCTCTGAATGTGTTTTGTTTATGTATACCCAGCCCTATATTAATTGCAGCTTCTATTTCTTTGTCAACGATTTATGCTGGAAAAAAACTCAAAAAACATTTAGAAAGAGTTTGGAGGAAGGATAAACAAAACATACAATTATAATGTACCTTTTCTAATTCCTTGTCTTTATCCTCTATTCACGTAATGCAAATTTGATAGCAGTTTTTCACTGACATATATTAAGCAGTTTGTATCTTCTAGGCAGACAGAAAAATGTCCAAGATGTTCTAGCTACTCTCGCTTTTCTTCCTGTTATTTAATTTGTTAAATGGAGTCACTTTTTCTTACAGAGACCAAAAAATATGAGGATTTAAAGTACTGTATCACATTTATAGAACAAGAGTGAGACGTTACTAACAGAGTAGTGTAAAGCTAAATGGTACTTCAGGTGTAAACTTCCTTAGGTCATGTTTGTTCCATGTTTTAATGAAGAAGGGACCATAAGTATGTGATCTTTTCTTTTGACCCAATACTGTTATGTGCATGATGACCTTGTTGTTTTCTGATGTCCGTGTTCACTGTGTTGTTCAGGCTAACTGGTTTATAGAGTGGCACTTTGATTTGTTGATATTATGGGCCTTAGCTTTTACCGGGGAACTTTCTAAAGCAGAAGGTTTGCTAAAGGGCCTGAAATTCAGGTTGGAAAGATTTTTCTCTTTCCTTTTTGACATTTTTAAATATGGTCATTTGACTCATTTCATTGCTGTTATATTTCTGTGTAGACTTTCCATGAAGAGCAAGAAGAAGCAACAAATAATGCAAAGAGCTATACTGGTCTGTTCTTATTGTTGCTTCCTTCGGCATTTATGATGATTTTTCTTTTATTGATATAATGACTTTTTCCAAATCACTGTATTTATCCTTTGATGTTTTTACTTTATAAGCAACATATCTCCCTCCTACCATATAGCTTTAGTTGAACTTTGTAGAGGATCAGAGGTCTTAATATGTGTTTGAAGCGGTTAAGATTTTGTTATTACCTTCACAAGGGACTGTAGCACCAATTCTGGTACAGAAAGATAAAATTCTCTTTATTTTCTCCTTTTTCTCAAGGTTTTTAGGTGGATTAGAACATGATGATGGGTTTAGGTTTTGGCAACTATTAATCTTAATGCAGCCTCAGCTTTGACTAGTGTCATTGTTTTTGCTTCAAGACTTGGCTGTTTTAGCCAGACCTAGTTTATTTATCGTGCTTCCGCATTTTCTTTTCCCAGTATTTCTCCTTACCTCTCCCTCTTTCTCTCTCTAAAATTTTGTTCTTAGCTTGCGGAAGCCATGTATGAGTATGGACGAGGAAATGAAAAACGAGCACTAGATATACTTGGTCCTGATTTCGATGCTTATAATTGTAAGGTACTATTACGAACCATTAGTTTGTTTGTTGGTAATTTGATTGCATTGTCAACTATTTGGTCAATAATATTGATTTCTGTTTCTGTATGTCAGATCATTGGGGCATCTGGGGAACAGCTTGATGTATTTAATGAAGTCTGGTACAGTATGTTGCTGAATACTGGAGAAGTTACCAAAGGTAGGACATCTAATCTTGTTGAAAATTATATTTAATCATGTATGGTGATTGGTTTTTGACTCAGTAATCTGAATTGTAGCAATTGAATCAATTGAGAAACAGATCAAGAAGAGGGAAGGAGTTCCTTTCCTGTGGCGTCTGCTGGTATATATACATATATATATAACTCTACCTTGTCCTATATTAGCAGTTTGGGTTGCATATTTAAACATGACATTTTTCACATTAATGGGTTGCAGGAGAAAGGTTATACTCTGAGTGGCAAGCAGGAAGCTGCAACCATTGGTGAGAAGGCTAGAGAGTTGGAAGCTGCATATTTCAACTAACCCTGTCTGAGCACAACTAGCTAGATATAGTCATTTCTGTGCTTTAGTTCTAATAAGAGGTTGGGTTATCACTTTATCATTCACTTCACCACCACAAAGAAACTAGAATGTAACCACTGCTGTAAATTACAAATTTACATTATCATCTGATATATGATATAAAATGGGTGCACCTTACCTTAAATTAACATGCTTTTTTGAACAATGACAGGAATATAAACTAATTAGTGTGTAAATGCATACAGCTGAATATAAATGTAATTATTTTTAAATTTCATGATTCCTGAAAAATTTAAGCTTTCCAGGTTGAATCTGCTTTGAACTGTCCATGTTTTAGACAACAATGTGGGTTTGGTAGAGATGCAAAGCCTTTTTTAGCGCATTTGACCAACTTCACATCACATAGGTGGCAATTGGGCGGGTTCGGGCGGGTTCGGGTTGGGTTCATTCGGGTTCGGGTTTATTCGGGTTTGGGTTCATTCGGGTTCGGGCTCATTCGGGTTCGGGTCCATCCGGGTTCGGGCTCATTCGGGTTCGGGTCCATTCGGATTCGGGCTCATTCGGGTTCGGGTCCATTCGGGTTCGGGCTCATTCGGGTTCGGGCCCATTCGGGTTCGGTCTGGGTTCGGGTTCGATCTGGGTTTGGGTATGTTTTACATCATTTTATTTTATATTAGATGTAATCATTTTTACGTAATTTAAATATTTATATCTAAAAATAAATTATTAATTTATTATTATTTTTATACTTTTTCTATTATATGATATTTTTAATTATATTTATTTTTTAAAATTAATATTTGTTAGCACCAAAAGAATAAGAAATTAATTTGTTATATAAAATCAAATTTTGAAATAATTTATTATAAAAAATATGATATATTATAAATTAATCATATTGATATTTAAAATAATTGATTTGATGAACTCGAATTTCAAAATATAAATACATTATAATTTATATTCACTATAAAATAAAAAACTTTTAAAAATAAATTCTGGCCTTCATCTATTCGTTTATATACTTATAAAATGCAAAAAATTTATGCTTATAGTCAAGATATATATATATATATATCTATCGAGTACTTATATTTTTTTCATCAGTATAAAGTATAAGTTATAAAGTAGTACTAAAAAAATATAATTTATATTTAAATTATACGTAATAAATATATAATTAATATGATTATTTATTAATATATAATAAATATATCCAAAACCAAAAGGTCATAAAACCCAAAACCCCATTAAACCCACCTGCTAAAATAAAATCTCATGAAAGCAATAATCCAATTAAACCCACCCTAACCTAACCGTATAAGTATAACCCAAAATGCCAAAATAATTGAATTATTGTCAAATTTTTTTACCCTTAAAGGATAATTGAATTATTGTCATTTTTTTTTTTTCACATCTCTAAAATTTTCAAGAATTTAAAATATTTAGATTGTAAATTCATCATGATATGAGACATTAAAGTTATAACTTATAAGTACAAAGTATAATTTACTTTTTGATAAAATTATTATTTCATCATCATATATATATATAATATTAAATTTTAATTAAATTATTTAAAAAAATAGAATAAAATTAATAATTAAAGTTATTGCTTTGTAAAAAAAAAAATTAATTGCAATTTGTTTTTTTTTTATTTTTAGTATTAAATTCGGGTTCGGGTTCGGGTTCGGGCCGGTCTCGGGTTCGGGTCCATTTGGGATCGGGCCCATTCGGGTTCGGGTTTTTTCGGGTTCGGATTTTTAACTTTTTGGTCAAATCGGGTTTGGACGGGTTCGAGTTCAGATTTTTCTGAGCGGATTTTCGGATTCGAGTTCATTTTGTCACCTCTTGACCTACCCCACCTGATTTACAAACAAAAAGGCCATGCCCTACACTCTTGAGCTACATGTGAGCAGAACAGGGCAACTGTTGATTTGATATCAGCACAGCAGTTTCTCAAAAACTATCTACCTCATCCCATACATGGTTTAGAATTATAGGATTAGATCTTTAAAATTTAAGTTCTTTTTTTCTTCTTTTCTACAGCTCCAACATGGGGGCAAGCTAGAGGCTTCCCATGTCAATTAATGTTGTTATGAAATGAAATTGTGCAAAGATTTGGAAACAGATGAATAATTGTGGCATCTTAGGAAAGCCAAGTTGACAATAGAATAGGTACATTCCATTGGCTCTATTTTTAATTTTTGGCAAAGAAAAGCATTACCCTACCAAAATCAAACATCTATTCACACCACTACTAGCTTTGGAATTTTTGTTGGGACATAGCATTCGACAGAACTTATACTAGTATAATTACCACTACAAATATAATATATATTTAAACGTATTTAAAATATTATATATTTATATAAATTTTAATACGTTCGTATATTTATATTATATTTTAATTATTTTTTTATATTATATTTATCGTATCCGAAATTTTATATTATAAAATTGCAAACTTTTGATGGGTCTGAAAATCCTTTTTTTTTTTTTTTCTGATTACTCCACTGTACATTCCCAAAATTCACCAAGACTAAAAAAGATAAAAAGTTGCTAGACAACAAAGAGTAAAATAAAACTACAGTTAAAGAAAAAAGAAAAAAAGAAAAAGAGTAAACATTTCTGACACATGGTCAGATCAAAATCCCCACATGTTGACGTGGACCCCTACCGAACCCCCCACGTCACGTCAAATCCAAATCAACCCTTTGGCACGTCAGCATTACTTCCATTCGAATACGACACTCTAAGCATACGTGTACGGCTCTTGATCCGTTTGAGTTCGCCCACAATCTCCCTGGCATCCGGTCTATCATCCTTATCAGCCGCGACACACCGGAACGCCAGTTCCGCCACTGCATCAACACCGTCCATAGCTTCCCCATCAAGGACCAAAGCGGGGTCCACCACCTGATGCAACAATCCCATCTGGATCTTCGAAACAACCAGATCAGCCAACGCCATTTCCCTTTTTTCCCTCCTTTGATCCACCGCTTTCAACCCGGAAATCAACTCCAATAAAACAACGCCGAAGCTGTAAACGTCGCTTTTTTCTGTTAACCGGAACGACCGGTGATAATCCGGATCCAAATACCCGGGCGTTCCCTGAGGCCCAGTCCAAACAAATTCCGACTTCGAAGACGAGTTTTCAGGGAAAGCCAAAAGCCTGGAGAGCCCAAAATCCCCAACTTTAATCCTCATATCTTTTTCAACGAAAATATTTGATGACGTAACATCTCGATGAACAATCGGCGGCACAACGGAGAAATGCAAATACTCAATAGCTAAAGCCGTTTGCAAAGCGATTTCGATCCTCACTTGCCAAGTTAGCGAGGTTTTTGGACGGCCGTGAAGGTGGTCAGCGAGGGTTCCATTAGAAACATAATCGTAAACCAAAAGTAACCCTCTGGGGTCGCTGCAATAACCGTGAAGTTTAACGAGATTTGGGTGGTTAATTGACGAAAGGATTAAGATTTCGTTGCAGAAAAATTTGGTTGATAAAGCTTTGCCTGATTGGTTGTTTTTGTGGAGGTATTTAACCGCTACTATTCGATTGTCGTGGAGTTGGCCTAAGTAGACCGACCCGAAACCGCCGTCGCCGATTTTGCGTTTTGGGTCGAATTTGTTGGTGGAAGATTCGAGTTCTTCATAGGTGAAAACGGGAGGGAGGAGACTAGCGGAACGGTGACGCTGGAGGAATAAAGCTGTTGGGTCTTCTTCTATGGAATGGGATTTGAGTTTTTTGGATCGAAAAATAGCTATGGTTACTGAAATAATAAGGAAAATGCATGTTAATGTGAAGACAGAGGATAAGATTGCGACTCTATGAGGGTGATCTACGTGAATCCAAGTAGGGGAAATGGTGGTTTTTGGTTGGAAACAAAGGAATTGTTTGTTGGGGTCTGAGGAATTGAAGCCGCAAATACCGTTGTTGGATTTACAATCTGTGCAGCTGGAGAAGTAAGAGTCTTGAGCTTCGTCCCATTCTACTTGAAACCCCATTTTGAAGAAGAAATTTTCGAGGTAGCCCAAGACGTCAGCTTGGCAGCCTTGTTCTGGAAGAGGACGGGTGGATCCGCAGCCATGGAGGAGTTTGACTGGGTTTTGTATAAGCCCACATTCCCAGGCACATTGGCTACAGTTGGGGAGATTTGGGGGGGAACAAGAATGGAGGAGGGATAGTCTAGAGCAAGAAGCGTCGGAGATTCGAAAGGGGGAACCTGAGAGATTGATGGAGTGAAGGAAATGGAAAGAAGAGCAAGTGGAATGGAGTTTTGTTGGGGTTTGAGGAGAGAGAGTGAGGGAAGTGGAGTTGGGTTGGTAGTCGAGTAAATTAAAAGAGAGGTTGTTGATGGAGATGGTGGAGTAAGGGGTGGAGCATTTGATGTGGAAAAAGGGGTGGCCGCACCCTGAAGATAGAGAGAAGGGGAAAGGAGGTGTTGAAGTGAAGGGTGGGCATGGGGATCTAGACAAGGATTGTGGAGGAGAGGAACAGGAATTATAAGTTTGAGTGGCTTTTGTGAGCACCCGGTCAAAAGAGATGAACAAGATGGTGGTTAAGGCATGAAGGAAGGAGATTGATGGTGGTTGAGGCATGAAGGAAGATAGATTAGGAGACTTTGCAAGTCATCAAAACTGGAGATCTCAATCTGTTTTTCTTCAGATGCCAAGCTTTGTAGCCTAGGTTATTGGAGACTTCAGAATCGTCTCGTGGTGAGGGAAGGAGGCTTGGCTTGGCTTGGCTTGGTTTGGGAAGAAGATATCACGTGAACTGAGGTGGAGTGAAGACAAAAATGAAAAGAAAAAAAAAAGAAGAGTGGCCCAAGGCAATACAAGGCCGAGGTAATCAGGGTCAAGGGGGGGGGGGGGGGGGGATGAGGGCGAGGGAAAATATTGGCCCGACTACATTTCTTGCTTTCTTTTGTCTTTTCAAAGCGGTTTGCTTTTTTAATTTATTTTTATATTACTATTTACTACTACAAACACTGAGCATTGGGGTCTAATTTAAAGGTGACTTTGAAATTCTCATCTACATGATAGTCGTTTACAATTAAATTAATATACTTAGTAAATTGGGATGAGATGGTGTAATCAAAGTGTCATTTTTTAGGATCCTGAGAAACATGTTATCATATCCCATGGTAATCAAAGCCCTTTGGAAATTTCTTGTCTTACCAAGTGGGTGGGAAGACTGTGAAGTTTCACGCCGTTCACGGGACACTAATTTTTTAATAAGCGAGAACAGCTTTAGTTTTCTGAGAAGCAAATAAAAAGAATTCAAATAAAAAAATTCGCGTAATCAGTGTTGATAGACATTCGTTAAGAATTATTTTTTTAATTTATATTTAATACATTATTTTTACTAAATTCAATAAAATATATATTAATTATATATATTTTTATATTTATCACTTTAATCAATATAACTAGACACTAATTAACATTTAAAAAAAAAAAAACCCTACTCTTCATACAAATGCTAGTATTAAGTATTTGTTGGGTTTACACTTTACATAGATACAGGCGTAACCCGAAACATTAAAGAAATCCACGAACTAGAGCACCGCGCCCCCTAAATTGTAGCTGAGGTTTTTCTTTCAGTGGCTTGAGGAACTGTGCGTGGTCACATTCCCCACCGGCTATAGACTACAGTGCTTAGCATTTAACAATGACAAGTTGACAACTCATCATCTTATTGGTGCCGCTTAGAGGTAAGGTAATGGCAGGATTGGATCGGATTTGAATTTTATTATTTTAAATTGAGTTATTTTGTGAAAATTTTAGATTATTTTTTAATTGAAATTATATAAGATTAGAATTATTTAAAATTTGGATTTTTTAGTTCAAATCATTTAGATTTAATATTTAAATTATTCGAATTTAGATTACTCAAAACTAGACATCTTTAATTTAATTTATTGATTTTTAACATTAATTGTTCAAATCAAGTTTGATTTTATCAATTGTAATTAAGTTATTCAAAATTATATTTTCATCATCTAATTTTTATTTTTATTTTCAGAAAAATTTTATTTATGATGTATAATTGTAAATAAAAGAAAAAAATAAAATAAAAAATGAACTTTTACTTGTAATGTACAATTCTAGAATTTGAATTTAGCTATAATAATATTATTTTGTTTTTCAATCTTTTTTTAAAAAAAGATACTCATTACTAAAAAAGATAATCTCCATAGATTCATAAATATAAAAAAAAAATTAAAAAAATTAAAATTATTAAATATTAGTAAATTGCTTTTTTATTATATTTATTATTCTTATTAATAAATATTTTAAAATAAAATTATGTCTAATTTAAATACTATAGTTTTAGGTTAATGTCATTTCGAGTTTAAATCTCTTTGATTTAAGATCATTTCAGATTCAGATTATTTTTTTATTCGAAACATTTCGAATTCAAATTAAATAAATTTGAGTTGCTTTTTTTCTTATCAAATCGAATTAGATCAAAATATCATATTCGAATTTGGACGACTTTTTTGACTATATATCAAATTTGTCAACTACCGTCGCCTCACTCTGAATCTTGTATCTAAATTTATTTACAGTTTATGATATCCTAGCATGTAAATATTAATATTTGAAATGAAATTTTGTTAAAATAATTAAAATTTTATTTTTTAATAATTTTTTAATGTAAAACATATTGTAAATCGGGTTATTATATCAAATAATTACAAATTTTGTTTATTTATTTTAATAAATGATTCATATTTACTTAGATACTTTTGGATTAAACTAGTCAAAAAAAAACTTTAGTAGAGTTTGTGAAATCTATTAGTTTATATATATATATATATATATATATATATATATATAAAAGAAAGAATGATCTACTTACATTAGTGTATAATTAAATTAGTATTATGCACTTTTATAAATTTTTATATAATTTATATTTGTTTAATTCAGACCATCGTTACAAGCAAATGTCAATCAAGGCTTATTAGTCTCAATTGTCCGAATTTCATACTAGTTTGTTCAAGGGCAAAAGGTTAGACAAAAATGCTTAATTAGTTAGAAGATAAATATATAAAAACTCACCTATGCCAAAAAATTGAAATTTATGTATGTCAAAGCAAAAGACAAAAATTAATTCAGTTAAGATTAATAACAATGTATAATACATGAGAACTAAGAGAAAGAAAAGATAAAAAAAAAAAAAAGAAGCTAGACACCAAATGAAAATCATATTTAATTAGAACTAAAGCTCTTGAAAATAATTAACTACTTAAGTTAAAAACAAATAAAACAAAACATTAATTCAAAGCATTCATAAGTAATGCTCTAATAACAATTTTTATAACAAATAAGTCAACATATAATGATGAAAAAAAAAAGCAAATGTTAAAAATTACATGGAACACTATAGGATATGTGTTTTAATATCTTTAACATAAATTTAGAGTTAAAATCAAATTATTATGAAAAAAAATATAAAATATAGAATGAATTGAGACACAACACAAATATAATATGAAAAAATAATTAAAACACGATACGACACGAAAAATAATATGAACACGACACGAACCTATCAAAATTTATATAAAATAAATTAAAAACGTATAAAAATTTATAATATTTTGAACACATAAAAAAATAACATAAGCACGAACACAAATTTTTCTCTAAATTGAATTACTATAATAAATTATGAAAAATATGTCATGAATTGAGACACGACACAAACATGCAAATTTTTTTTCTAAATTGAATTATAATTACAAGTTATGCAAAATATGAGATGAATTTAGACACAACACGAACACAACATAGAAAAAATAATTAAAACACAATAAGAAAAATAACATGAACACGACACGTATATACGAATGTATCAAAATATACATAAAACGAATTATTAACGTTTAAAAATTTATATAAATTTATAATACTTTAAACACACACAAAAATAATGCGAACACAAACACGATACGAACATATAAATTTTTCTCTAAATTGAATCACTATAACAAATTATGCAAAATATGTCATGAATTGAGATCTGACACGAATTCATGAATTGAGATATGACACGAATATACAAATTTTTTTCTAAATTGAATCACAATGACAAACTATGCAAAATATGAGATCAACTGAGACGCTACATGAACACAATATAAAAAAAATAATTAAAACACAATACGAAAGATAACATGAATACAACACGAATATATGAATGTGTCAAAATATACATAAAATAAATCATTAACGTGTACAAATTTATATAAATTTATAATACTTTAAACACAAAAAAATAACACAAACACGAACACACAAAATTTTCTCTAAATTGAATCACTATAACAAATTATACAAAATATGTCATGAACTGAGACACGACAGAACATACAAATTTTTCTCTAAATTGAATCACAATGACAAACTATGCAAAATATGAAATAAATTGTGACACGACACGAATACAACATAGAAAAAAATTAAAACATAACACGAAAAATAACATGAACACGACAATAATATACAAACGTGTAAAAATATACATAAAATAAATTATTAATATATATAAATTTATAATACTCTAAACACACAAAAAATAATACGAACACAAACACATAAATTTTTCTCATCTTTTTTTCCCTATTTCTTTTCTTTTCTTTCTTTCTCTCCTTTCCTTTTTTTTTTTTCTTTCTTTCCTTCCTACTAAAAAAAACATGTCATCACTAGAATAGTTCGTGTAATTCATTATATATATATATATATATATATATTAGATAACAAAACAAAATTATGATCCATCTATCACTTCTAAAAGAAAAATGAAAGGCATCCATCTTTCACTAAGGTCTCGTGTAGCTGTTGATATAATTTTTGAGGTCAAAAATTGAGTTTCACCGCAAAGATAATGTTAAAAGGGTAAAAAAATTTGATTTTTGTAGTTGAAACTATGGTTTGACAACCCAAACAAAAAGTCAAAAAATAGAGTTTTTGAGCTTTAAAAATTAGCTTTTGGATAAAATAATTTTATTATCCTCACATTTTTTTACATTTTTATGATTTTAAACATATCTTTTTTTTTTAATATATTTCAATTCCTCACAACATTTTTCCACAACAATGCCAAACACTTAAAAAATTTTAACTCACAGTTTTTTATCATCCTTTTTAAACATACTCTTTTCAACCAAAGCTTTTTCTAACTCAAGTTTTTTTCAATAGTAATACTAAACTAACCCTAAAAGCAATTTACATATGCATGTTGTTTGCTAAGGGAAAAATGCTGATTGTCTTGCCTCTCCCCGTTCCGCTTGTGTCCCGCTTGCCCTTTTTTTTTTTGAAAAATAATATTTATAAATTAGAATTTATTTTATTTTAGTTTGATATTTTATTTTATAAAAAAATGTTTTAATTTAATTTTTATAAAATATATATTTTTTATACTGTTTATCCCCTTTGAAATTTTTTTGTTAGGCGGGAAGGGGAGATATGTAGCATTACCCTAAAACAATAAAAATAAGGCGGAGATGTAGAAGAAATTGAGAACATGTTAAAACTTTTTTTTAAAACGTCTTGTATGATTTATTGAAGTGTTTAAAAAATTGAGTTGGATTGATCAATTGGATAGGTGTTCCACATATTAAAAAATCAAAAATTTAATGAACCGATAAAAAATTGGTTCAACCTATAAAAAATCGATAAAAAATCTATAAAAATCTATTTTTTGTTATTTTTATTGTTTTTTATAGGATTTGAATTTTTAATTTTTTAATCATCAAATATTAAAGATTATACCATTAAGACAAATACATATTTTTATTAATTAATTATTATATTTAATATTTATTTAATATCAAAATTATATATTTAATATTTAATTTATTTTTTAATTGAATAATTTAATCGATTAAATTAATAATTTAGAAGTCACATCAATTTAACTTTTAATTCGATATTTTACTCATTACTCGTTGGCCGTTGCCCAGTCTGGAGAAACTCTCTGCAGTAAAGGCACACCTATATCGCTCAAATGTGAAAGCCAAACTCAATGACGGAGCTACATGGAAGCTGGAGGCGCTATGGTCCCCAAATTTTTTAAATATATATACGGTGTTATATGAATTTATTTTAGATATATCTTTTAAAATAAATTAATGGCTCCAAAATATAAATATTTCTAATTTTTTAATTTATTTAAATTTTTAAAAAGGTAAAAGTATCAAAACTTTTAAAAATAAAATTAAAATTTTTTAAAAATTAAAAGTATCAAATTTTATTTTTATATTTTATAAAAAGTATGAATTACATAAAAGAAATAAGGAAAACAAAATAAAGATCAATAGTTGGCCCGTACTTGAGATTCAAGGCCCAATCGAAAATTGAATTTTCAATTAGCAAATTTCAGGCCCAATCAGAAAACTTCAAATCACATATTTTCAACTTTAAACTGGCTCAATTTAGACCCAAATTAACTAAGTTCAAATTGCATTGGAAAGTTCAAAAGGAAATCGAACTAAATATTGAACTCAGATTAGTAAGGAACTGAGGATCATTTCAAAAAATTCATCTCAATCAAACTGCGGACAAAATGAAATGTCTACGATTTTTTTTTTCTTTTTAATAATTCCATACATTTGATCTACGTTGAAATCCTTGCTTTACAGCAGGGCAAATTTTTTTAAAATATTTATATAAACTTTTTTAATTGAAATAAATAATTTTAAATTAAATAATAATAATACATCGTACCCGACTATCTTTTGGAGTAAACTCAAAGTAAAAATTTAACCAAAAGTCCAGCAACATACTTGGTCCAACTTGCACAGGTCAAGTCTGACCCGTCTATTTCCTTTTTTTCCTTTTCCTTTTCTATTTGTTTTTTTTTTTATAACAAACCATATAATAATCAGTCTTAAAATAGTAATAATAGGATACATGCCATCCTAACATAGTTTTAGTAGTTGAGAACAAACCACATAATAAAATCTTAAAATAGTTAACCACATAAACAAACCAACAAAGCAAACCCAAAGTGCTATACATAGAGCCATTAAGCAAACCCTTAACATAAATCTTTTTCAGATTATCTGGAATTGAGAAAAGATAATTACTCTTTACCAATATCATAGGAGATAATGGCTTCAATCCTAAAACCTCTTCATCAGTCAACCCTTCAATGCAAGCCCATAAACTTGCATTTTTATTTGTGTTTCATGAGCAAAATGTTGCAAATAGTCGGCCAACCTACCAAGTTCTTGTGCTTCAACCTTCACATATATTTCCCAACTTTTCCATATTGTTTAGAAATGCCTCTTCAGCTTTGCCAGAAACTGGTCCACTGTTTTTTTTTTTTGTCTTTGACCTTTTTCGAGCCACATTTTCCTCTTATTGCACAACATTCCTCCTAGTTGTACCAGCAAAGGTCTCATTGTCGGCAGCTTGGCTAGAAGACATTTCTCTTGAGTGTTTTCTGGATGAACTTCATTACTGATTCCTCCATCATTATCATCAGTGAAGTGCAACGCATTGAATGCTTCTGAAGTTGCCTTTTTCGTTGCAAATATTGCTTCCTCATTCTCTATGTTGTCCACTACATCAGCTGGAAACTCTGCTCATTCTCCAGATGCCCTGTCCTTGCCAAATATAATGACCAACTGATCAAAGTGAGGGAAAGGCTTATTTCGGAGTCCTGCAGCACTTGGGTGACTCTGCATTCAATTGATAAACACATAAACATAAACCTACATCACATAAAAGTAAAAATATAGAAACTGATTTCATGTTTAATTACCTTAACCCATCCATTCCAAATATCAAGTTCACAAGTGACACATTTGTTAACATCATCCCAACCAAAACTAGAAGAAGCATGGCTTAACATCTTAGCAACTTTCCTATATTGTGTCTTAAGGGTCTTCATTTTGGACTGTATGTGTGGCATTCCCCTAATTTGGCAATTAAGAATCTTTGCAGCCATCCATTTCTCAATCTGTTGCAAGTAACCAGGCCTAAAAGTTCTATTATCTCTACTCCACCCTTCATTGAAAAGCTCCATGAGACAATCAACCAAGATTGCATCTTCAGTAGAGGTCCATTGGTGGGTGGATCTCTTGTTTGCCTTCCCTACTCCTTCAAAGGATGAACCTTCCATCTATAATAAAATAAAGGGATAATATCATGAATAGCTCATGAAGTTTATCAAATTTGTCAATGTGGTACATGTACTTTAAAAATGTCTATTTTGGTACTTAACGTTTTCACTCCGTGTGCTATTGTAGTACCTATTAGTAACATCGTTAAATATTGATGATGTGGCTTTTGTATCCAATAAAAACTTGACACGTGGCATCATATTATGATGCCAAGCGTATTACCAAAAAAAACTATTATTTTAATTTGAAAATAAAAAATTATATATTTTTTCCCATGTGTAATAATAATAAAATTTATTTTTTTAATTTTTAAAAAAAATTCATTTTTTCTCTCTCCACCTTTTAATTTTAATAAATATTTTTAACAAAAATTAAAATAATAAAATATTTTAATTTTTGTAATTTTTAATAAATATTTTTTTAAAATTAAAACAATAAAATTATTTTATTTTTGTCATTTTTATAAATATTTTTTAAAAAAAATTAGATATTATAAAATTTTTAACAAGTAATTTTAAAATATTTTATTTTTAAAAATAATTTTAGTTAAATATTTTAATTTTTAGAATAATTTTTAAAATTTTTAAAGAAAAAAACATATTTAATTTTTAAAAATATAATTTTATATTTTTTATATTTTTAATATAATTTTTTTTACAAAAATTCAGTTATTAATTTTTAAAAAAATAGGTGCTGCCACGTGTCATCACCTGATTGATCAATGCCACATCATCGTTTATATTTAACGGTGTTAAGTTAATGTACCACATTGATACACGATTTGATAGTACAAGTACCACATTGAACATTTTTAAAATACAGATACCATATTGACAAATTTGATAAATTTCAGGGGCTATTCATGACATTATTCCTAAAATAAATATACATGAGGAACAAAATATAACTAGCACACATATCATATATATTAAGTAAATAAAAAAAAATCCATAATATTACAAAGATAATAATAGGACAATAACAAACTTGTCAGTTTACAATACCAACCAAAACGGATATAAAATAAAATATAAAGCAAAGGTTAAGAACAAACATATTAAGCATACAAACATTACTCATTCAAATACATAAATTAATTTTGATTTCTAGAAAGGATCCAATCATTCCACATTTCTTGTGCCAAGTTCTCTCTCTAAGTAGTCCATGCATTTGATGCCTCAATATATTGGATCATCTCTACATTTTTCATTGGTTCTGGTTCCACATATTCCTCACCAATTTCAACCTCAACTGGATCAAATGTCATCTCTCGCCTTATGTGATTGTGTAACAATGCACAAGCAATGATAATTATGCATTTTGTCTTTACTGGATATCAAGACCTCTCCTTAAGTATTGCCTATCGCATCTTAAGGAAATCAAAACATCTCTCAATAACATTCCTAGCACTAGAACTTTTGTAATTAAAGAATTCTTCTTTTGATCGTGGAATGTGATTTTGTCTTCATTCATTCAGATGATAACGTTGACCTCTATATGGAGTTAAGAATTCCTCTCCATTTGTATACCCAGCATCACACAAGTAGTAAAAACCTATAGTAAAATAATTATTTTAGATTCAACTTATAATCTGTCAATATCGAAACTCTAAACCCTATAGTCAATAGTTTCATGCATTTTCCCATACCTTTAGGTACTTTCAACCCATGTCTTCTAGAGATTGCATCTCGAAGAACCCTAGAGTCTGCAGTAGATCCTTCCCATCCAGGTAAGATATATATAAATTGCATATGTTATGAACTTCCTATGACATTTGTGGCAATCTCATTCTTCCTTGTCCTATATCTAGGCTTATCAAGTCTAAGACATTGATTTTAATGTAAGTCCCATTTAAAGCACCTAAACAATTCTACTGTTTTCAATAGAAGAGGGACACAAACATTTAATTATTTAGTTGCATTTCTATTATTATTTTAAAACTACATATGTGTTTTGAATTTTAGAAAAACCTTAAACCATTTCCATCTGTTGTCAGTTGAATTCTCTAGTACAGGCTCTGTTTTTTTTTTTTAACAATAATGCTTGCAATCTCAAAACAAAATTTAAAACAACACTAAATTGCCTACTCACTGTCTCACCACTTCTAACAAATTCTCTCTTTATGATTTTGTTCTTTGCATGATGAGAAATGATGTACAGAAAGATAGCCACCATTTTCTCAACATTCATGATCTTTGTTGGTGCAAACTTACCAATGCTTTGAAGCATATTACATAGTTTATAGAAGGCATGTCTATCCATTCTAGTATTTTCAATGCATGCTAAATCAAAATCAAACACCATCCTCCTAAAATTCAACTGCCTAATGAGATGCCTCTCATAACTCTTACTGTTGGATCTTTTACGCTTTCTATTTTTCATATAAGTATGATAATATCCTCCAACCAAAGCATTATTCATCATTATTATGTTAAACATCTTTATACCAAATGCAAAAGCAATCACAACCATTGCAAGTTGCTCTTCAGAAAAACTTTACATTATGTGAACTAAACAAATATACAAAGTAAATTTAACTTAGTTTGTATGTCATTTTGAACATTGTTAATTCTCTAAAAAATATCAACTAAAAAACATAAATATACAATAACATTTCATTCAAAAGCAACATTATTACAACATTATATATTTTCTAAATGACTACATAAAGTGCTTTTTAGAACATTCAATAATATCTAAACGTGTATGTTTTGGTTTGGCATGAACAAGGCTATTACCTTCTCAATTATTGCTAGCTACAATAAAAGAGCAAAGACCATCAACCAATTGTTGAGTACATGATACAACCAAACATATTCAGTACATGATCAATGAAAATTTTCTTTGCAATCATTCGCAACACACCAGGAAAAAAATTCAGACCTAATTCTCATCAGTGCAGTAGCATCAAATACATATGAGCCATTTGGTTGAATGTGAATTTAAGTGAATTATATTTCATCATGCAAAGGGCATAACAAACTACAACAAGTATGTACTTGAAATAATTCTTGCAAATTTGGTTAAAAGAAATTAGAGCATGCTATAAATTTAATCATGGGATTCAAGAGGAGTTACATTATGAATAAATAACTGGATGAACAATTGGTTCTTACAATTTGATTTTTTTTTTTTTGCACAATTATTTTTAGATTTCTCAAGGATTTTGTCTAATGAATTACTAAAGAGATCCTATTTATATTACTAATTAATGAGATGCAGATCAATTTATTTAATTTCGGAGGTATGCAATTTAATTACCATCTAGTTCTTCTAGGCCACGCTGTAACAAACCAAGATTTATTTGTTGGTCATCAACTAGTATAACCCTAAAAACACCAAAAAGCGACCTCAAATATCGCATAAAGTAGCAAACATGGAACAATAGAATCGAATCCCAAAAAATAAATACGGTAAAATCTGGATTGTTCTAATTCCTACCACAGCCTGTTTGATATCGATCGATTGCTGTCAGGGAATTTACAATCACAAGTTCATAGCAAAAATGCAAAGATATTCATCGAGAAAGAGAAAGGCCAGCATGGGCTTGACTTGGGCGGTAAAATACATGCAGCCAGATAAAAAATATCGAAAAACCAAGAGGGGAGAATAACGTACTTGTTAATTGGAAGAGAGTGGACTGAAGCCAATTTTCAAAGCAACAGGGGAGAAGAACTCAGCGGCTAGGAGAAGAACTCAGCATCGGCTAGGGTTTTTTACGATGAAAGAAATTGCTAAAACCAAATAAGATAAAGGGTAATTTTATCTTAATTTTTTTTTTTAATTTTTCAACTACGTGAAAAAGTTACTTTCCCATCTCTACTTATGGGAATCACATTCCAATGCTTGTGGAAAGTAATTCTCCTAGAAAAGTTATATTCTCATAAAAATGGATATTTTTTAACATACCAAATATAAAAATCGGATTCCCACCAATTAAATTCACTAGAAAGTGATAATTTTTCATCATACCAAATGTTCTCATACTATTTTGGTGATAATATATTATCCAAAATCTTTTTTTTTTCTTTTTTCAAGTCTCATTTTCTCTTTAAATTTCAACTTCTCTCTTTACTCCAAACATATTTCTCTATTTCTTTTCCAGATTCCAGCATGCAACTGTCGTTACTTTCGTCTTTTTTTGCAGTTAGATCGTCGCTCGTCGATGGCAAATTTATCCAAATGCTCTTTTCAACCTCCTCTACAACTCTACCTACTTCAATTTTACAACAACAACAACAAAAAAACCCTATTTGTTCATAAAAATCTAAGAAACCCAAACCCTAAAATCCTAGACCTATTGTTGCCACCAGGGATTTAAATTGCGGTAGCGGACACGTTTTCGGTCGCGTCGCGTTTATCGTGGTTGCGGACGTAACAGATGCTAAGCGGTCATTGCGGTCATCGCGGTCGTGAATTTTTTTTTTTTTTAATTTTGCACAATTTATTGAAAAACAAAGTAATTATAATTATAAAAATTCTTTAATAATTATAAAAACTCTTTTTTAATAATTTTTAAATTAGTTTGTGACACTTTATAATTTTTATTTATTAAAAAATATTCACAATTTTTATATTAAAAAAAAATTAGAAAACTAATCATTCTTATATCTATGAATTTCTAAGAATCTTAATAATTAATAAGATAAAACATGTTAAATATCAAGCATTCATATTTAATTATATTGTAAATTTAAAAATATAATAATATAAAATTTCATCACCTACAAATAACGATATAAATTCTTTTCTAAAAAATTTCTCTAAATAATTATAGTTTTTATTATTAATCCATATTATTTTCCTTCAAACAAATATATATATATATATAATGTATATATAAAAAAAAATGACCAACAAAAAAAAAAGTTCAAAACATAAATATACTTTCAAAACTTTTGGATTAGGCTCAAATTAAATGACTCAAAAATGTTGAGCCAAGAAATTGGATCTAATTATTGGCCCGCTGACTCCATTTTAGTTTTTCTTTCTCCTTTCTTCTTTGTTTCCTTTTCATATTCTTTTTTTTCTTCTTCCTATTATTCCAAAACCACATCATTTTGAATCTTACCTAAAAGGCAAAACTTTAATATTTGTTCTTTTCTTCTTCCACGGCTCTCTTTCTCTAAATCTAAAGTCTTTCTCTCTAAAATGAATTCAAGAACATCAACCAAAAACCCAACTCCCGGTGTTGGTCCGCTGTTCCAGCCACCATCCTCCGTCGCCAGCAACAGCCGACCGTCGCTCCAAGCAACCCCTTTATCGATATGTTTCTCCCCTTCCCTCAACCTTCCTCCTCACTAATTTTGGGGTCTCAAAATCCATTGAAAAACATTGAAAATGGAAACCCAAGGAGAGAGAAAAATCTTTCTATCTTTTTGCGTTTTTTTGTTGTGATGATGCTATGCTTGATAGTATCTTCTTAGGTTTTTTTTTTTTTTTTTTTTTTTTTTTTTTTTTCAGATTGAATAAAAATGGGTTATATATATATATTCCGAAAACGGGAATAGCGGCAATAGCATACCGATATTGCCGCTATTCATCGTTACCCCGATTTTTACGGCCGCGATCAGCCGCTATTGCTGTAATTTAAATTCCCAACCGTTTTTCGTTCAATAGCGGTGGCGGCAGACGGCGCTACAATGAAATAGCGGCCACTATACCACTATTACGCCGCTATTTGAATCCCTGGTTGCCACCACCGTCAATGACCACAAAACTTCCAACGTACCTTCCTCTATCCTTTTCTTAGGCTTCCATGTACTGTTGCGATTTCCTGAACTCTTAAAATCTTTAAATCCTTTTCTCTCTTTAATGTCTTTGTGTTGCTTTTCTGATTTCCTTCATAGGGATGATGTTGTTATTATGTTGCTTGCCCTTACGACATGAGGTTGATTTTTCATTTTCGTTTTTTTTTTTGCTAGGTTTTTTAGGTTTTAATTCTTATAGCTAGGGTTCTTTTTTGTTCATAGATTTATACCTAGGCTTGCTTTTATTTCTAAAGATTTTTTAAAGTTTAGATTCAAACCCTTTATTGATTTTTCAAAGATATAGAATTATATCTTTAATTTTTGATTTTTTGTTTGTTTTTAATTTCAGAATTATTGTTTGGATTTTTTGTACTTTTTGTTGGGTTTTTTTTTTCTTTTTCTTTCTTTTGGAACATAATTTGTTTTTATTTTTTTACAAAAATAGATATGAGTTTTTTTAATTAAAGATAACTTTAGATCTGCAAAAAAAAAAAAAATTCCCTTTTCTTGGAAGACGAATTTTCCAAAAAGAAAATTCTTTGAATTTTTGTTTTGTTTTGTTTTTTTGTTTTTGTTTTTTTGTTTTTTTTTTTGTGTGATTGAGCTGAATTGGTAATTAATTAATATTTAATTAAACAAATGTGAACGAAGTGTCAATCAATTGCAGGTTGATTCGTTTAGTTGACACTCAATAGTAGGGGGAAATGTCTGGGATTTATTTTAATTGTAGGCTATACTCATAATAATTTTCAATATAGCCAAATACAAGTTTTTTCGTCAACAAAATTTTTAATAAAAAGTTCAAAGTTAGAATAAGAAAATAGATAAATAAAAGGTAATCAATATATTTTTTTTTTTTAAATTATCGATTAAAAAAAGTTACAAAAAATTATCAATTAAAGAGATTTACTTTAATAAGAAGTTCAATATTAATAAATAAATAAATAAATAAAATGAATTTTTTAATTTAATAAAAAATCAATTAAAAATAAATGAATTATCAAAAATATATATGACTTTCACTATATGCATTTTTAAGGGTCGAGCTATCCGTCTATATCCAAAGGTCGGCCTAATATTTGTAAGGGTTTGGACAAAAATATTAGGTTCGAAATATTGATTTTGGTAAAAAAATTAGGTCCATTTAGAAAATGAGTTGGGTTTTGATTCTAACATTCAAGGTCCGAACTTGACCCGTTTTTTATTTATATAATATAATATAATATTTTATTTTTATATATATTATGTAATTTATATTATATAAAGAATAAATATGTATAATATTATAGTGTGAACATTAAAAAATATGTTAAGTTATTCATATTTTAGAACTTAATAAAAAAAATTAAATTATTAAAAATTAAATAAAAATAATATATTTTTGAAAAAAATATAAAAATAATATAGACGGGCATAAATGGGCTTGAACTACCAATTTACAAATATGAACGAGTTTGAGCAAAATTTGAGATTCATATTTTGAGTTGGATCGAATTTGAATAAATATATATAGTGTTTATATCATATTTAAATCCGGTCCAAATTCGATTTGATCCGATCTATTTCACTAGTTATATTTTTGGATATCATGGTATTTATAATTTTGGGCCCGGCCACTAAAAGGAAGAATTTTCCATCTTGACGAAGAGAAGAATTTCTCTGAGACTGTAAAATTATAATATAAATCTCTGCCATCTCACCCTGTAGTTTTGGGGGAAAAACAGAACTCTGGTTTTCCTCTGAAAACATTAATTTCCTTTGGCCAGTCACTCAATATAAAGATTGAATCTTCCATTATTGCGGGAAAGTGTGCACTATTCTTGGAAATTTTGTAAGCAATGACGAAGAATATAGATCTTGACCGTCTATATGTTTTATGATCAATTTTCTTTCTTGTACTATTAGATTTCTGCTGTAAATTGGAAGGGTAACATCTGGAGGGCCATACAAAAAACTCCTTCCATATCATTCTTAAAACTTGTTTTTTTTTTTTTTTTTAAAAATAAGAGATTTAAATAAAAAAAATTATATACCAATCATTAAATTAAATTCTCAAATGTTTATTATTTTTTCTTTCGTGTTTAAACTATGAAAATATAGCACTCAGCAGGCCAGCATTTTGATGTTTCTATTAACTTTTTGTTTAGTTCTTAATTTACTCAGAATCCTTCAACCTCTAAGGATATTATGCATTTAAATTTTTTTTAAATTCGCAACCGCAATCACAATCTTTAAAAGTATGTTAACAATATATATATATATATATATATATTATATACCATTTGAATTAATATTCAATTGACCAATTAACCCTTTTCTTAAGTCCAATAAAACGCCTCTACATTTTTTCATTTCAAACAGTTTATTTATGACTTCAATTCAAACTTAAAAGCCTTTAATCAACCGAAACTGAAGGAAAGAAGCCCCAAATCTGAACATTACCGCTGATATAAGAAATTTTAGAATTGAAGTCATGGTCTCAACCTGAGCTTCTAGAAGTAGGGAGGGAACCGGAAAAACCTTCCTCCAATAGCAAAGCCCACGCGTCATGCCAAAGAAAATACTTGCTACTTGCAAACCTGGTAGCCCATTAAATGGAAGCCGCGTTGCCTTGGTTCCTCGTCTCCCACATGATTATCATCCTGTCTAGTCACGCCCTTTGATCGCGTGGGAATTCACATTTGTTCCCCTAGTTGAACTTTCAGTCGTCAACCCAAAATTTAGACTTCTCCATTTGGTAATTTCCCCTCATCTTCTTTATCCCCTGCACTGCAGCTTTCACAATCTTGCTTACTAAGAAACCAAATAATTCGAACTAGTTTTAATCCTTACAAGAAATATCAAACAAAACAAGCTTTTCTCATCTATTATTATACAGACAGAATAATCTAATACCATACGTAATACGATTCTAGAAAAATAGCTTCGGTTTTTTTTCTTTTCTTTTGAAAACATGACATGAGGAACCCGTTCAAGCCCCTCACCACTCTTTCTAAGAAAAACCAACTTTTTCCCTATATACATAATAAGAATATTTTTTCACTTTAAAAAACCCTTTTTTCCATTGATTTTTTTTTTCTATAACCACCTAAGCTTGGTGTTTTCGTACATGGAACTCTTTACAAAAGCGAAGGCCGTGAAACTGAGGAGTCACCTTGAGAAATACCTAGTGGCCGACGATGATCAGGAAACCGTCCGTCAAAGTCGAAACAGCTCAGGAAAAAGAGCTAGATGGCTCGTCGAGCTTGTCCAAGATAAACCAAACGTTATCCGCCTCAAAAGCTGTCACGGAAAGTACCTCACAGCCACTGATATACCCTTTCTTTTAGGCATGACGGGTAAAAAGGTACTGCAAACGATACCCGATAAGATGGATTGGAAACTCCAGTGGGAGCCTATAAGGGACGGCTTCCAAATCCAGATGAAGACCTGGTGCGGTAAATTTTTACGTGCAAACGGAGGGACCCCGCCATGGAGGAATTCCATTACTCACGATGAACCTCATACTGGAGCTACGCAGAAATGGATATTATGGGATGTGGAGGTGGTGCAGGTACCAGAGTCTGAGTCGTTCATGGAGTATTTATCGTCTGTTTCGAGCTTTTCTTCGGTGTCTGATGAAGTTTTAGAGGCTTTGAGCGATGATATTTTAAGATCAGGCCCTCAGTCGCCGATCTCCGTTGTGTCATCTATGAAGTCTCCAAGGTTTTCAATGATTTCAACAGGGTCACCAAAATTGTCAGCCAAACAGGTAAGATACTTTGGTTTAACTTTTTTTTTTTTCTTAATTAACTTGTTAATTAAGTTTTCTTATTAATCTTAATTTCATAATCAAAAGTTAAAAGGAAGTTGATTATAATTTGGTATTCTAATCACACTTAATATTTTTAGGTTCAATTATTGATCATATAATTAGAAAAGACAAGACAGAGATAAAGAGTTTTGTCATTGAAAGCTAAACCTATATATAGCAATTACTTTTGACAATCTATATGCATATAGCATCTATATATATCACAAACAAAACTTAAATTACTTTGAACCCACATACTTAAGTAACCTTCCAATTAAAAGGGTGAAATCAGAAATGGTACTAGTAAAGACATATATATTGTAGTTAGAGCTAAAATTTGACTAATTGGGTTGAGCAAAACAGACTTATTCCTGTTTGAGGAAAAGCTTGTGTTTTGTGACTCTTTTGCTTAATGCAAACACATTATCATCAATAATGATATAAAAACATGCACGAAAAAGACACGTATTATTGTTAAAATTAGACGTATACTATATATATGTATATATATATATATTAATTAAGAATTTTGGATTGTCTTGACCTTTGAAATGTAGTTGTATAAGATAAGAGAGTATTCGCTTACTCGATCCTGACTGCATCGTATATATTGCCCATCCAAACATGTATTGTTAGTAGGCTAACCTTTTGGATTTAAGATAAAAATCAACTAGGGATAACTATTGATATCAAAATCACCGTGAGGTTGAAGATTATTAGACTGCGTCCGTTATGAGGTATTGTCCGTTTTGGAGGTCTAAAAATCATCCTCATAATTTTGTTTTTTGAGAAAAGGTGCCGCTTAGGAAAGAGTTGCTCTTACTTTATAAAGTCACAGTCCAATCCTTGGCTAGTCAATAGGATTGTTTTCCCTCCTCAACACTAGTTCCTAGTCAAGGATGTGGACTGTGTTTTAGCCGAGGACTAGTACGGATTCAGAACGAATTCTCACATATGATTTGATGCAAGGATTGTTGGATTGCGTCCACTATGAGGTATTATCTGCTTTAGAAGTTTAAAGACCGTCTTCATAGTTTTGTCCTTTGAGAAAAGACGCTTTATAGGGGAAATATTATCCTTATTTTATAAAGTCACAATCTAATCTTTAACTAATCAATGTGAGATCGTTTTTCTCCTCAACAAGGATATATAGTATAATGTGAACCTACAAGCAATATAATGGTGATGTTAGGATTGATGGAAACATTTGTTACTTTTATATATATATATATATATAATATGTTCTTGGTAAACGAAATATAAATACAGAGTCATGTAATATAAGTGTGATTGTTCGTTAACATCTTAATCAATTTTTTCAGACAATATTATATATTTATAAAAAAACATACATACAAATGTACACATAACTGTATTATATGATGATATTTTGAAAAATAAAATAGCTTTTTTTATTAGATTAAAAAAATTATTTATGTATACATTTGTGTATATATTGTTATTAAACCTGCTCAAGGGCCGAGTTACTCGCTCGGCCTGACAGGCTCGACTTGTACTGAGTCGAGCTTGGATAGAGATATTCTCTATTCAGGTCGGTTCAACCTGAATTACTGTTTGAGTAATAAAAAATATTTTTTATTTAAATTTAATCATAAAAATATAAATTTAATATAAAAAATAATTTTTTAAATATTTTATGAACAGTGAAATGAGCTTGCGAGTCGGTTTGAATTACTGTTTGTGTAATAAAAAATATTTTTATTTAAATTTAATTATAAAAATATAAAATATTAATATAAAAAATAATTTTTTAATATTTTATAAACAATGAAATGAGTTTGCGGGTCAGTCTGGGCTCGACCCGAAATGGATTTGAATAAGGAAATTTTTTTCGAGTCATGATCCGATCTATGAACCGATCTAATTGTTATGTGTATATAATATTTTTCATTTATTTGTAATGAAATGCTTAATTAAGGGGGAAAGGATGTTCGACTCCACTTAATTCACCAACACTTCCGCACTAGCTTAATAGTTAAAAAGAAGCACCACTTAACAAAGCCACTTAAAAAAGCACAAAAAATTAGAAGAAAAAGGGGTAAAACTGAAAAACATGTTCTCAATAATTAAATAATTATTAAATGATTTAATGTGTAAGAGTTATTTGAAAAAGAAAAATAAAAGGGTAGAAATTGTTAGGAAGGATATTGTAAATATAAATTTGCCATTAATGAAAAAATCTCATTTTCTTTTATGCTTTCGTTAAGGAAATATTATTTTTTTAAAAAAATTTTAATTGAAAATAAATTTAATATTTAAAAAATAAAATATTTAAATACTTATTTTTTTAAAATTTAAAAAAATAAAAAAATTAATTTTAGAAAAATTAATTTTATTTTGTAATTAAAAAAGTAAACTAAAAAATATAAATATTTATTTTTTTAAATTAAAAAAATTTATTTTCAAAAAAATTTATTTTTTAATTAAAAAAGTAAATTAAAAAAATAAAAGGAGAAGAAAGAAAGAAGTTTTTTTTTATCATAGATAATTTTGAGGTTTTTTTTTATCATAGATAGTTTTATTTTTATAATTTTCTTCTTAATTTTATTTTTTCATTTTTTAAATAATTTTTATTTATTATATTATTTAATAATTATTGTATTATTAATGATATATTTTTCAAATTTATATATCCAAGAAAAAGGCTTGAGATCGCTCATTTATCTTATTGTGGTTTTTAGTATCGTGAATCCTTCACCTAAGTAGCAGGTATAAGTCTTTTCTTCCACGATTCATGAATAGGACAGCAGTTTAAAAGACAATCTATAAAGCTAAACTTATTTCTCTTTTTATTTTCCCTTAAATGTAGAAAAAGTAAATTAAAACATTGTTGATGTCGGTTTAGAAACAAAGAAAGAAAGTGAAAATTTGAATATTCAAAATTTTCTGATTGTCCATCTCATTTGCTTATATATAATTTAGAAACACCTTATAAGTATATCCTTAAACTGCTAACTAGTGATTTTTTTTTTTTTAATTTATAAATAATTTAAGAAGTTATCATATATTTTATTTTGTAATTAATTTTTTTTTATTTTTTTTATATTTTTAAAATATATATCATTTCATTAATTTTGTTTGTAAAATCACTGTTAATGAACATATAATTTCTTAAAAATTAGAGGTTTCGGAAGTGGGAAGTCTAATGGTCATGAATGATATAAAGGATGTGGGGCAAAGACGTGAAGCACACGTTAATTTTCTGATTACAATTATTTTCAACTGTCTTTTAGGTTAATTTTCATTTCATAATAAATAATAAAGTAGTGCGTGTCCTTTTTAATTGCTTTTCCTTACTGGCAATGTCTTCTCACCTTACATTCTTATGCGAGTCTAAACTACAACTTTAGGAATCACCCAATCCAATCAACTTGATAATATAATTAAGGTTAAAATATTAAAAAACTCGGGTCAGCTCATATTAGATCGAAATTGAGTATGATTTTAGGTGATTCGAATATGTTCAGTCAGAGATGTATTAAAAAATTAAATTTTTATTTAAATTAAATTATAAAAAATAATATAAAAATAATTTTTTATTTTTTATTATTTTTTTAATATTGATCCGAATCGGGTATGGGTAAAGTAAAAAAAAATATCCGGACTACGGCCCGATTCATGAGTAAATTTAATTTATATTAAAAGTTTTATTTAAGTATAAATTAAAATTAAGAATTTATTTGAATAATCTTAAAAGTTAAAGGGTTTAATTGATTATAAATTAAAGAATTAAAAAATTTATTTGAATTTAATAAAAATATATAAATTTATTTAAATAATAAAATTAAAGACTTTTTTTTAGTTATTTCAACCTATAATTAATACTCGTAATTTAAAGTTACACCGCCCTGAGCCTGAGGGCTGGAGGAGAAAGTAAGCAACAGTCACCTAAGTTTCATGGTTACTTACTTTGTCCTTACAAAACAAAGAGTCAAGTCAAGATTAGCGTCGGACACTGAAACATTGACTGGTTCAACACCGTAAACAGAACAACAAAAGGAAAAGTGAGCTTTGTCCGAGAATATACCTTCTCTCGATCGATCCAAATTCCAAAATCGCCAAAATGGACCCACGTGTGGCGAAATCAAATTGTAAAAAATACTTGTCGCGTGAGCCCCCCCGCCGCGTGTGCAAGTTTCTTTCTACAGCGGCTGGCGCTGACTGGCACCCCCTCCCTTGCCATGAATCCAGCTTCGCATCACTCAGCCACTTTCCTCATATTTCACTATTAAAAGGAAAAATATCCCCCATTTTCAAAGACTTCCCTTTCATACATACGAAAGACAGAATAAAACGAATTTGGATAACAATAACAAGAAAAAAAAATAAAAAGAAGGTCTGGTACTTGTTTGTTCACTTCCTCTTCCTTCTTCTTATATTTTTTTTTCAACAGGTAAACTCTAACAGATATCGGACGGGGATGGATTTGTTCCTCAACGCCAAAGCGGTGCGTCTACGCAGCCACCACGACAAGTATCTTCTCGCCGAAGAAGACGAAGAATCCGTTGCTCAAGAGCGAAACGGATCCTCCAAAAATGCCCGATGGACCGTCGAGTTCGTGCCCGGATCACAAAACATCATCCGCTTAAAAAGCTTTTACAACAGGTATCTTACCGCCTCGAACCAACCCTTTTTACTTGGGATGACCGGTCGAAAGGTGACTCAGACACTGCCTAGGAGGCTTGACTCATCGGTCGAGTGGGAACCCATTAGAGAAGGGTCTCAGGTTAAGCTCAAGACTCGGTACGGTAACTTTTTGAGAGCAAATGGAGGGTTACCGCCTTGGAGGAACTCGGTGACGCACGATATTCCTCATAGGACTGCTACTCAAGATTGGGTGTTGTGGGATGTCGATATTGTGGAGATTCAAGTGAAGTCTCCAGGGAGTGGTCATCAGCCCTCGTTCCCTCCTGCTGCTATTCCTCACGCAGATTCATTGGACTTTGAATCTACTTCACCTTCTGCAGTTTCAGCCAAATCTGGACACTTTTCAAGACAAGAGGTTTGAAGATCTAAACTTGTCTTTACCTTGTTTTTTGCTTTTCTGTTTTCAATCTTTACTTATGGTATTTGATACTCACTGGTGCTACATTTCGTTTAGCATGTTGTAATGTATGTAGTATCAGAGTTAGAGCAGGCAAAAGATATCTCCTGAAATATTTTTTAGAATAATTTAATTAAATTTGATTTGTAGCCAAGTGATTCTTTTGTGGGTTTTTTTTTTTTTTTAATTTAATTTTTTTAAAAAATAAATTTGTAGTCAAGCGATTCTTATGTGGGTTCACCACCAAAATCCGAAGGTAGGACAATATACTACCATGTAGCTGCAGATGATAGTGGGGAGGTTGATGATGAGGCAGTGGAAGGGTACTCTTTTAGTCTTAAGGGTAATGGTGTGGCTGAATTGACTCACAAATTAAAGGAAGAGACAGGCCTCGAGGATGTTGTGGTGTGTACTCGCAGTCCTCTGAATGGGAAGCTTTTTCCTCTTCGCTTGCAGCTTCCTCCCAACAATGCAGATATGCATGTTGTTGTAGTTCCATTAGCATCAAAAGGTGAGACTTCTTCTCTTTGAGCTGCTCTGATTTTTCTATTGACTCTTCGCAATGCATAGTAAATCCTCTCTTCCATTTGTTGTTGAAGTTGAATTTTCTGATGGTAAAGTTGAGAGCTTAATAAAGTCTATGCTTTAAATAGTATCGATATTTATATTTCAATTTTGCTGTTGTTTCTTAAGTAGCTCATTTGGATTGTCTTTTATTCATGCTCTGTTTGGTAATTGCAACTTGCAACGAACAACAATTGCTTATGTCATGCTTTTGCAAATGCAATTCCTGTTGTGTTGTGGTCCAAATCCAAATACACGTCTTCTCAATCTTAACACCTAATATGTGTGTCATTGAGACATTTTCTTTTGCACTACTTCTGCATTTCTCCATTGGTTATGGTAACCCTGTACTATTTTATTTATTCTTAGCCCCTCCTTTATGCTTCATATGACATGGTTTCTCGTTATCAACTTGTCTCGTCTTTTTAATCTCTTCTTTTTTTGGTGTTTCAGTGGCAAGAGATTTTGCAAAACAAGGAATTAATTTGTGAGCTACATGAAAGGAACGTAATAGATTTTTTCGCGACATATATTCAAAATCACATGCTTTGTACATTCTACTCAACTCAAGTGTCTCTTCTTCGGGTTCTCAAAAGTTTAGGTGAGGGGAGGCTACCCCAGTCCAGGGATCAGGGCATGTCCTTACTCAAGTCTCTTCTTACTAGCTAAAAGTATTCAATGAGTCAACTACATCCCATTGCATTTTTTCAGCTATAAGTTGGGTAAAGTCCAGCGGAGAGTAATGTTCCTGCTATGGGAGGATTATCATGTCAAGCTGCCAACAAATTTATCATGTGTAAAATGTTAATATTGATACTTGCTTCTTTATGTGCTTCATTGATTGGTTTTTGATGTAAAAGTTTCTGCCAAACTTATTTTAAATGCAAGATATAGATGATCTAATTGCTTTCCCTCTTCAACTTCTTGCAGTTTTCATTTTTCAGCCATAAGGTCTTATGGAGCTTATTTTGTTGAAAATTGATGCATGCTTATTGAATGGAATTATTGCAGTTGTTTTCAGCTCCTGCTCTATGAACTTGTAATAATTATTTTATGTTTATCCTTGGCGCATAAAACTTGTGCAGAGACTGCAAAATCAAGTGGCTACAAGCATTTTAAGAATGGTATCCTTCTATATGAAAACTTAATGCTGTCACAAACAATAAAGGCGGATTATGGTTTAATTAATTACAATATTGAAAAAATCAGATCGGAATTCAAATTGGTGTCGGTTCAATCAGTTGGTTTAGGGTTTTAGGGTCCATTTCAGTCTGGTTATGGGGGATTGTTATTGTTACAATGGGCACATGTTACAGCTATGCCATATCTGTGAAGTCATATGTTAGCAAGCAATGATGCATCCAAAAAAAATATTATTACATAACCTCTTCCTGTTGTTGACTTCAGTTACATGTTACAGCAGCAAAACACAACCGTCTAACTGCATCCTAGCTTCAATAGATATTCTTAAATTAATGTCATGTACATTGTGTAATTTACATTTTACTTGCTATACACTTCCAACAATCATCACCAATAATCCAAGCATGAGCAGGAGCCATCTTTAAAGAGATGAAATCTGGCATGAAGTGCTCGTACAATAATCTCAACGTTGAAAATTCCAGAGATCAATTTTCAACTTCAAAAGCCCCAAAGCAATGGCAGGTTTTTCACTGTGCAGCCTAAGAGAATGTTGTCTAGTTTCATCTCGCTTGTGAATAGCCAGCCAGGTGAATACCCTACTGACACTAGTTTTTCATCAATCACATTTAGCATCTGGTATATTTCTTTAGCTTAGGATGAGAAAGTGTCCCCTGCGAAAACATCGTAACACCATTTATCTCAATTGAGCTACAACCAGGCTCTTTTAATTTGTTACATACACCTTTACCAGTCATTAATTTCCTTACCAATCCAACATCATCCCACCTACTAGCCGATGCGATGCATAAACTCTTGATAGCAGCACATAAACACCACTGCCAATGTCTGCCTGGCCAACTCTTCACTTATCTCAACACTTCCATTCTTCTTAGAAGCAGCATCAAGAAGACTTCTCCAGATAACAGCATCAGGTCTCATAGGCGCATCATTCATACAACGTCAGGAGCTTCATCAATAAACCCTGCACTGCACGGGCCAGAAGATCAACCTAACACCCATAATGCTCTAAAATAGGTTTAATCTTGTAATCATTAATCCTCATATCAAAATACCGACGAGGCGACGACCATCAGAAACCATGCCTTTATGATTACAAGCACTCAAAACACCGACGAATGTAATAGAATTCGGTCTGAAACTCTGCGCCCTAATCATTTTATCAAAACATCCAATTGCTGCCTGCGTCAGTTTGGCCGTGCAATGCAAATCCTAGGATCATATGATTCCATGAAGTTAAATCACGTTTTGGCATCCCCTCAAAAACCTGCTGAGCTAATTTTAAAGACCCCACATTTGCAATACATATCCACCAATGAATTGTTGATCAAAACATCACTAGAGAAATCAAAACACACTTTTTCAACAAATAAGAGTGCGCCCACGCGCCAAAGACAAATCCCCAAGACCAGCACAAGCACTTATAGCACTTTGCACTGTATACCCATCAGGATCGAACGTATTCCGCATTTCACGGAACAGGTTTAAAGCATTATTAAACTTACCCAACTGAACAAAACCTTCAATCAAAACATTCCAAGAAACCAAGCTTCTTCCAGACATTTTAACAAACAGTTTTTCAGCTAAGTCCAAACACCCGCAACTTGCATATAAATGACTCAAACTCTTATTTACATAAACATCGGAACCAAACCATGTTTCAAAGCATGGGCATGAATTTGTTTCCCTTCAGACAAAGGAAACAAGTAAGAGCAACCTTTCAAAACAAATGGAAAAGTATGCTTATCACGAAAAACCAAAGCTTGCTCTAGCATCTCCAGATGAAGTCTAATGGCGTGTTCTTTGTTGTAAACGTTATGGGCACAAGCTCTTATAAGAGTGTTCCACATGAAGGAATTGGGGTTTTCAATTTGATTGAAAAGTTGAAGAGCGTAGTTGAAGTCAAGGAAGGAAGAGAAATGGAGGATTTGAGAGTATGAAAAGAGGGTTTCTGGATGGTAAGCTGAGGTGGAACGGAGGGTTTGGGTATGGATTTGTTTGAGCTGAGACATTTCTGTACATTGTTTCAAAGAGATGAGGATGCGGCTGTGGTGGTCGAATGAATGGGCGTTTTGGATGTTGATGGTTTTAGATGGAAGAAGTTGAGGAGGTGGCTTGGCGCATTTACTAGCGCCAGGGTTTTGTTCAGTTGGAGGTCTAGAAGTTGAGGATTTGAATGATTCTAAACCATGACGGGCTAAAAGGTTGGTGACTGCCGAATGGTGATATTTCATGAGTTGGGCTTGTTAAGCTGGAATTTGAGCCAGGTCTGTCATGGTGATAACCCAATCAATTCATGGGCCCTATGGGCAGCCAGCCAAGCTGCAAGTTTTGACTGATAATATTCGATGCCAAGAAAATGTATATATAATTTTTTGGATAAGCGTTATATTATTATCCAAAGCAGCAAATATGCTACAAGTTTACAAGGTCTCTACAAAGTATACAATTTCAAAACAGAACAAACAAAAGAATATAATCATGGTGTTATGAAAGTAAAGAGATATGCAGCCCTTAGTTCCCGCACAGTCTTCTATTCACAGTGTCCCCAGCAATGCCTTTTAAGTCAGAAAACCTCATTCTAATTGTATCCTTAATTAGGCTCAAAACTTGCATCTCATTGCATTCACCTGAGGAATAGACTCTCCTATTCCTTTCCTGCCACATATGGTAAATAAACGCAGCCCAACCAACTCTTATCAGGACAAAAATAAAAGCTTTGCCCTTTAGCTTGCTTACCGCCCACTAAAGTTCCCCATTCCAGTCATCAACCAGTCTTTGTAATCCACACATCTGCAGTATATTCTTCCACACATTTTTTGAGTATCTACAGCTAAAGGTCTCGTGTTCCTGTCTACAAAAAGGGCAACCTCCATCCACAGAAATCCCCCAGGCAGCCAACCTATCCTTAGTAGGCAACCTATTAAGGATAGTCATCCAAGCAATTACAACATGCTTGGGAATATGTAACTTACACCAGATGAGTCGATGCCAAGCAATTTTCATTTGCTTCGGTCTCAAAACTTCCCAAACCTCAGTTGCTGAGTAAGTAGTACCCCTTGTATTCCATATGAGGCCTTACTCTATTAGTTGTAAGAAACTAGAAGCCTTGTTCCTCATTTGAAGCAGCTTTCTCAAGTTCCAACTGTAGTTTTGGCCAATAGAGACATCCCATATGCATCGCACCTTAAGCACGTAAGACTGAACCCAGGCGATCCACAAGGATCCAGCTTTTGTAAAGATAATCAATAAGTGTCTTAGGATACAAGCTTGATTCCAAGGACAGAAGGTCTTTGAGCCTTAGCCTCCCTTCAAGCTTTAGAGTACAAATAGCTCTCTAGCTAACCCTGGCTCCCTGTGCTGTACTAGCATGTCCTTTCCAGAAAAATCTTGAGCATAATTGAGAAATGTGCTTGATCACCATCTGAGGTAATATAAAGTACCTGCACCAGTAGTTGTGGAGATTAAAGAGCACTAACTGGATCAGTTGCAATCTGCCACCATAAGAAAGGTGCCTAGCTGTCCAGCTTGTTACCCTACCGGTAATCCTTTCAATCAGAGGTGTGTAGTACTTGATAGTGAGCTTTCGGGTGACTAAGGAAACTCCAAGATACCTTACTGGAAGAGAACCATGTTTGAATCCTGTGTCTTGCAGAATAACTTTTAGATCACCTTTTGATATGCCAGAAGATCTCACTCTTAGCACAATTGAGCTGTAGCCCAGAGTAAGAATAGAAAAGCTGGAGCACTCTTTGTATTCCAAGGACAGAGTCCAGGTTGCCTTTGGTGTTGAGGAGATCATCAGCAAAACATAAGTGAATCACTTTGACTCGCTTACTTTTTGGATGATAGGAGAAAATTCCATAAGCTGCCGCACTCTCCAAAAGCTTGGATAGAACATTCATGGCAATCACAAATAGATGGGGCGATAGAGGGTCCCCTAGCTCCTTTAAAGTATCCTACTAGTCCTCCATTAATAGATAAATACAACCTTGGTGTGATAAAATAGCTTTTTATCCAGTCAACAAATCTCTCAGGAAGCCCCATAGCCAGCAGCAATACGTTAAGTAAGAAGTCCTAGTTTAGGGAATCAAAAGCCTTCTTAAGGTTAATCTTAATGGCGCACCTGGGTGAGGACCTATTATAGCCTCTAACAAGCTCCTGAGCTAGGAGCACATTGTCTGTGATGCTTCTCCCTTTAATGAAGGCACTCTAGCTATTTCGGATGCATGAAGGAAGAATCTGCTCAAGTTTATTGGCCAAGATTTGGGTAATGCATTTGTAAACCATAGTACAACAAGTTATAGGCCTGAACTTTGCCAAACTGGTAGGAGATTGATTTTTGGGAACCAAAACCACAGTTGTGGAATTAAAAGGTGTCAACAAATTCCCAGTTTGAAAGACGTGGATGATGACTGTAGTAACATCCTCTCCCACTATACTCCAGGCTGTTTTAAAGAAGTGGGCAATATAGCCGTCAGACCCTGGAGCTTTGTCACTAGCCTGTGAGAAGATGGCATTCCTAATCTCATCCTTGGTCACACTGTGAGATAGCATATCAAGCTTTTCTTCAGCTATGTTAACCTGAAGAATGTCAACAAGTAGTTCCTATGGACACCTTTCAACATTGGGATCATCAGTCCCGATGAGTTGTTGGAAGAAGGTAACAACCTCCTTGGAGATCAAATCGAAAGTGTCTAACCTATTCCCTTCACTGTCAAACAACAGTTTGATAGAATTTTGTCTTTGCTTAGCTGCCACCACTTTGTGGAAATACCCAGTGTTTTGATCACCCTCTTGCAATCATCTTACTTTAGATTTTTGCTTGAGTAAACTCTCCTCATATCTTAATAGCTCTTGAAGTTCTGTACACAGTTGCTTTTCTTCCTCAACTAACATAGCATCACTAGGATTGGCTAGAGCAGGCAACTGAGCATTACCAACATCCACCCTTTTAGCTTTCACTTTTTCAGGAAGTTCCCCATATTGGGAGAAGTTGAATTGCTTTAAAACCACTTTCAACCTCTTAAGCTTAGATAGCAAGATGAGCATAGAATTGCCTTTTGCAGGAGCTTGCCATGAGACCAAGACTAAGTTCAAAAATGCAGAGTGTCTTGTCCAAAATTTGAAAAATTTGAAAGGCTTGTGCGGGGACTATTTTGGCACATTGAATCTCACCAATGCTAGACAATGGTCAAAGACCTCTAGGGCTAGAAACTCAACAGTGGAGTTAGGAAAATAAGTGAGCCAAGCAGGGGAGATAAGCACTCTATCCAATTTTCTAGACAAGGAATGGTTGCTCCGTGTGAAGATTGGACCAATATAGGGGTGATCAAGAGTAGCAAGGTCTTGCAAACATTCCCTGAACTCCTTCACATCACCATTTGAAACCTGGGAGCCATCAAAGTCAGAGCTCCCTAAAGGATGGGCCACCACATAGAAATCACCAGCCAGGATCCAAGGACATCTCTCACAAGAGTTCTGTAGGGGGAGAAGGTGAGTCCACAACCTTTTCATTTCCATTCCACAATTGCTCCTATTTATTACTGACAAATAAAATTTCTGGGGGGGCATAAGTAATACTGCATGTTATACTATGATCAGAGACTGTCACGAGAGCAACATTCAACTGTGACTTCCATAAAACCCATATTCTTCCATTATAAGTAGAAGAAATAGTTGTGAAGCAAAGACCAACCAGTAAAGTTATTATTCAGAATTTGCTGCATATTATTCGATTTGACTCTTGTTTCAATTAGACAACAGAGTTCTATATTCAATATTCTCAATCTACCTACTACCTCCTTTTGTTTCAGAGAAGCATTAAGATCTCTGACATTCCAAATCAACATGTTCATATAGAAATTGAGGTTGATACAACTCCTAAGGGAAGTTGATCCCTTTTATTCTGTTTATTTTTTCCCTTATCAATCGGCCATTCTTTTTGCTCTTTAGCTATTTAATCAAGTCAGCCACTCCAGTTGCAGCCGCTCTCGCTTTTCTAGGTGAGTTACTTTCCCAAGGAATATAAGATATATGCTAGTATATGTTTGGTTCAATCCATGGCTCCCATTAACAGCTAGTTGTCTCATTAGAAGATATGATGGGGTCAGTGTCATAATGTGTAAATTCGAAGATTCGACCGCTTGACACAAGAGTCGCCACCAATCTTTTTTGTTAGGTGTGATTGACCACCTATATGAATTTATCCTTTTTAAAGAAACCCAAAGCTTTACTAAGACTCTTTAGACAGAATAAGTTCTGGTCCACACTTTTAGAACTAGGTTCAACATCTATTCAAAGAATAGTACATGATAAATTATCTTATTTACTTTTAATTTATTAAATATTATAAGTTTTTGGGTAAAAAACACTTACCCCCTAGGGTTTACTGAAAATTCTATTTACCCCCTAATGTTTTGGAAATTCAACTTTACCTCCTTATTCAAGTTATAAAAGAATCAAATGATAATTTTATCTTTTAAGAGTTTTGGAGATAACCCACGATTAGGGGTGATAACAGTTCGATTAGGTTCGATTTTAGACAAAAATTGCTGTTAATGTGCAATATTCTGATTTTTAACACTTTGCGGCTATCAAATCGAATAGAATCAAAAACCAAACAGACCCGAACCGAATTCCATTAGTTCAGACCCGAACCCAATTTTATTTAAAATTTAGCCCCCGACTCCGAAAAGACCCCTTCGATCCCATCCCGAATAGATTGAACTAATATAATATAATATATCATTTATATTATATAATAATATATAATATACAATAAATAAATTATTTTTTAAATAGTTAAAACCGATTAAATCGATCGACTTAAGTTGGTTTCAATTTTTTCGATTTTAGAATCTTTGTCGTTCGGTTCAGTCGGTTTTATAAATTTAGTCGGTTTAATCAATTTTCGAAATCGAACCGACCGAATACTCACCCCTAATAATATATAGAATTAACATATATAAAAAATTAAAAGTAAGAAAAAAAAATAGAGGGCGGGTCAATTCGGGTTATGGTAAAACCCGAACCGAACCCGTTATTTTTTGAAATTACCTGCCTGACCCGACGGTTCGGATTATTTTGCCAACCCCAAACATGTTCTATGCTAGAGAAGAGCAATTTTGACATGATATTAATTTTTAGGGGGAAAGAGGGTATTATCCAAACTATTGGGGGTATCTGGAATTATGATCAAACCTCAGGGGGGTTTTAATACTTTTCTCTATAAAAGGTCCGTTTAGATATACTCGAAACCGCCCCGAATCTGATTTTATTTAAAATTTTAGCCCTCGACCCCGAAAAGACTGCTGATCCCATCCCGAATAGACTGAACTAACTAACCCTTTTAATTTTATTTTAAATATAATTATTTATATAATAATTTAAAATTATATATAATATAATATATCATTTATATTATATAATAATATATAATATACAATAAATAAATTATTTTTAAATAGTTAAAATTGATTAAACCGACCGACTTAAGTCGGTTTCGGTTTTTTCGATTTTAGAATCTTCGTTGATCGGTTCAGTCGGTTTTATAAATTTAGTCGGTTTAATCGATTTTTGAAATTTTGAAACCTAACCGACTGAATGCTCACCCCTAATAATATATAGAATTAACATATATAAAAAATTAAAAGTAAGAAAAATAAAAAAATAATCGGGGCGGGTCAATTCGGATTTATGATAAACCCGAACCCGTTATTTTTTGAAATTATATGCCTGACCCGACGGTTCGGATTATTTTGCCAACCCTAGACATGTTCTATGCCATAGAAGGGCAGTTTTGGCATGATATTAATTTCCAGGAAGGGAAAAGGGTATTATCCAAACTATAAGGGAGTATATGAATTTATGATCAAACCTCGGGGGGGTTTTAATACTTTTCCCTAAGTTTTTTTTTTTTTTTTTTTTCCACTGACTTGAAAATGAATCTTAAAAATTTTCCCACCTCATGAATGTTCGAAAGAAACCAATTTTTCCTTGAAGAGAATCCATCGTCGGGCTTATTAAAGTTTACTTAAATGTTGAAATATTGGAAAATTCTTAAGTTTCTTTCCACTGATTTGGAAAGAAATCCTAAAAATGTTCTCACTTTAGGAGTATTCTAAAGAGCCATTTTTTTCTTGAAGAGGTTTCGTCGTTAGATCTATTATTTAGATAATTGAAATTTAAATAATTGAAATTTCTTAGATATTTTACACCGATTTGGAAAGCAATCCTAAAAATTTCCTTACTTTAGAAGTATTCAAGATAACCAATTTTCTTCTTGAAAAGACTCCATCGTAGTAATTATTTATGTTTTATGAAAATAATTTTTTATTTAAAAATAAATATCGATCTTGGATATTGAAATATTTTTCTTAACTCTCCATCAAGCTACTAGAATTTAGGAAGTATTCTCACCTATAAATTTTTTAGAAAACTGTCAAATTGCAGTCCCCTTAGAATTTCATAGTTGAAAAAATCTTAATTTATTCTTAATTTTTATTTAAAATAATGAATGATAAAATATTAGGGAACAATTATTTTACAATTTTTATCCTATTTAAAATTTATCTATTTATTATCTTTTAAAAATTCTTAATATTAAAAATAATAAAAACATCATAAAATTAAAATAAATAAATAACAAAATAAATTAATGAATAATTAAAACTATAAAAATATAAATAAATGAAAAATAAAAATAAAAAATGCACCGATCCAAGTCTTAGGTTGGGTCCGCACGGATCGATGCACAAATCTTTCCCAACCCAAACCACACCATTTTTAAGCTAATTCTTTTTCTTTTTTTTCAAAAATCCTCTCTTTTCCCCTTTGTTTCTCTCTCTCTCTCTATACATTTTTTTTTTTACATACATAATTCTATCAAAACCCAGATTACAGTGTCAGGATCTTCGTAGAAAAATTCATCAAAAAATTCAAAGTTCGAATTTTTCGATGTCGAAAAACATCAAAGCTAGAAATATTTTGAAACCTGAATTTTGGTCATCGAAATCTTTATAAAAAATCCCATCAAATTGGTGATCGAAAAATTCAACCAGAATCCAAAAATTAAAAACCCAAATTTTCTCTCTCTTTTTTTTTTTTTTTTTTTAACCTAAATTCTAAACCTAGACCCAAGAACTAAACCTCTATTTTTGTAAAAAACTTTTTTTCCATTTGCTTTTAGAAACTAAAAAGTCACATAAAATTATTCAACCCCTAAACGGAAAACTTTTTTCTCCCTATTGCTTTTGTATATTGCCTGTGTCTTGTGTGCTTGATGTCTTGTATGTCGGGTTGCTATTTATAGTGACCCTAATTTATCCAAAGATTCGTTTTTGCCTTTGGCAAATTTAGATCTTCAGATCTCTGATTGCTTGATGCCCAAGTTTTATCTTTTCTTTTCTATTTTATTTGATTTATTTATGATTTTTACAAATCAAGATTTTCAATGCTTTCTTTTTTGATTTAAATTTTTTCTTTTGGCTCTAAGTCTGTTTTAAAAAGTTAAAATCCCACATTTTTTATTATGTTTTTGTTTTTATTTTTTTATTTTTAAAGAGTTTTTTGGAATAAAGAAAATAAAATAAATAAAAAAAAAATAAAAAAACGAACTGGATATAGACTAGCCAAATTTGGGTTTCAAGGCCCATTAAAAAAAAAAAAGATATTTCAAACCTCTTTTATGGCCTAATAGCCAATTTCAAGGGTCCAACAAATTTATTTGAGACCTAGAGGCTCAAAAATCAATTGAAACCCAAAAAGTTAAGATGCAATAAATCTAAAATTCAAATGATTTTTTTTTTTTTTTATAAAAAAAAAAATGTTGATTTCAAGTTAATTTTTAAATTAAAATAAATATGATCCAAAAATAATTCAAGATGAATTAATTTGATAATCAAACATAATTTAATTAAAGTAATGATGTTTTAAAGATATCGAACAAAATCGGGTGTTTAAAGTTAAATTCTAGGTGGACATTAGGTATGAGAGAATTTGTAAATTTTGTAGATAGTGCGACAGAGTGGGACATACATTTTTACACTGCATTTTAGACAACTTTGATGTGGAAAAGATTCTTGATGATCAAACGAAAGACATTGTAGCAAGATTTGGTTATGAATCGTGCATTGATCATTTGTGAATGATGTCAGAGCTTTCCGTAAGAGAAGCAATAGAACTACTAGAGTATTCTACCGAAGAGAGTTGGTAGATAATAGTGAGTTTGATCAAATCCATCGGGAGGCTAACCTAACTTTTGCCAATGAAAAGGTTTTGGAATCTCAAAATAATCTGATTCCTGAAAGAATAGACGCTCATATTGATGTAACTACTCTAGCTTGGGTCCAAACCACAATAAACAATCTTAAAAACCAGAGGTTTGAAGAGGAACAACAAGAAATGGTCAGTACTAACCACAATGAAACCCAAGATCATGGAAATGCACCTCATGCTATTCCATACCACAGCCTTGTTGTTAATCCTTTTACTCAACTCATCAAAAAAGAACCTTGATGGGTTGAACTCATAAGTGGAGAGATTTTTTCACAAACGCAAAGCTGGTCTTAGGGGGTTCCATTAATGGTGAGGAAAGTAGCAGAATGGCTAAAAAGAGAGTAGAGTTAAAAGGTAATAGAAGATTGGGATATGTTTTCACACCAAAGACTTTTAGAATTGAGATTGATGAAAATGAACAAGACATTTTGCTTCAATGATGGTTGGAAAATATAGAAAAAAGAGGACCAAGTTAGTCATGGAGAATATGAAGATAAACCTGGTGCAAGTGAAGAGAAATGTAATACTGGTGAAGCTCCCCAAGATCCCAATATCCAGAATCTTTAAGATACAAGCTACCAAGTGATAGAACCACAACAATTGGATATTGCAACAAATATCTTTATTCAAGATGAAGGTAACCATCAACGATCTTCCACCAACAAGATGAGATAGATGAAACAAATGATGTAAGTGGAGATGATGAAAGCATGAGACACAAAGCCAAAACAGTAACCAAAGTAAGAGGAAAAGGGAAAATTCTGAAAGTAAGGATGAATATGAAGGAAGAAGACAAGTCAAAAGAATGTTATGGAATCTGAAAGTTATTGATGATATGGGAAAATTTATGCTACGTGGGGGTTCAGGTAGGCTATCCTTGAACAGCCTCCACCTAAATCATGATTACATTAAGTTAGAACACTAGGGGTTTGGGTCTACCTTTAGTTGTTTATCAGCTCCTCCAAATGATCCAAAAACATAAGCCAAACTTTTTCTTTGCATGGAAACTAAAAAACAAAAGAGAAAAACTGGTTAGAATGGCTAGAAGATGGGACTTTCCCTACTATAAGGGAGTTTCATGTGTTGGGAAATTGAGGGTTTATTTACAATGTGGGATCTTTCAATTGATGTAACCCCCATATATAGCAGTAAGAATAGTATGCATTTTATAGTGAATGATGAGGAGAAATTTTTTTCTGGCTTACTTGCTATTATGGTCACCGGACCTAAATCATAGACAAGAAGTGTGGAGTTAACTCAATTCCATTGTTGATCAAGTCGTTGATGATAGTCGGATTATTCTTTGAGACTTCACTCAGGTTTTCTTTTCCTCTAAAAAATTTTCACCAAAAACTAATAACATTAAAAGGCACATGTTATTTAGAGACTATTTAAATCACTACAATTTACTTGAGATTCTTGCAGAAGGTCAAATTTTCACTTAGGCCAATAATAGAGAAGGTGAGGATGTAATATGGGAAAAATTGGACAAAGCCTTTTGTAATGTTAAATGGCTTGAAAAATTCCAGCAATGCTCCTAATCATAAAAAACGAAATGGGTTTCACTAGAAGACCTGATAGATTTGAGGCTATGTGGCTCCTCCACCCACATTGCATGGAGGTCATAAAGGAAGCTTGGTCCAATCAAATTGAAGGTTTATCATCTTAATTAAGCTCTTGTGGCTAAACATAAAATCACAAAATGTGCTTTGATTGTTTGAAGAATAGAAAACAAGATCTTGAAAAAGCATTGGAGGTGGCTCAACTTAATCTCATTGATGTGAACACAGCCACAAACGATAAGGAAATTATGGGAAAGCTTGGAGAACTGTTGGAATAGGAATAAATATATTGGCTGTAAAAATCGAGGGTTAATTGGATTGTCAAGGGAAAAAATACCAAATTTTATATGATGGTGGCTAGAAGAAGAGCAAGAAATCGAATCTTAAAGATTAAGAATGAATCAAATATATATATTGAAAATCAGCAGGCCATTTAGAAGTTGTTTGAGGAACATTTCCATCATATCTTTAATACTCCTAAAGTGTGCTCCGTGGATGAAATGAGGAACTTTGTTCAAGCTATGGATTTGACTAAACTGTCTAGTGATCAGGTTTCCCAACTCGATTCTCCTTTTATTGAGAAAGAGGTAAAATTGGCAGCTTCTTATATTGGAGCGTTGAAGGCTCCCGGGCTTGATGGTAAATCTGTAATTTTCTTCCATAAAAATTGGGATATTGTTGGCCCTTTGGTTGTTTTCGCAACCCTCTCTTTCTTAAGATCCGGTATTATGCTCAAAGAAATGAACCGCACCTTCATCACTCACATCCGTAAACCAAGAAAAAACCCGAATCTGTTGATCATTTTAGACCCATTAGCATGTGCAATGTTGTCTATAAAATAATTGCAAAGGTGTTGGTTAATAGACTTAAACCATTATTGGTGGCCTGATTTCTTCTTTCCAGAATGCTTTCATTGGTAAAAGACATAAGTGATAAACTGATAATGTCACCTTGGGAGCTGAAATTCTCCATTTGATTCATAACAAGAAAAAAAGAGTAAATGAGTGTTGGGTGATTTAAAGATTGATATGAACAAAGCCTACAATAGAGTAAGCTGGAATTTTCTTAAGAGTTGTATCGGAAAACTTGGGTTTTGACAATCATCGGATAAAACTTATTATATATCTCTTGTGTGACACTGTTAGTTATCAGGTTATTGTTAATGATGAACCAACAAGTTTCATAAATCCTCAGAGAAGGCTAAGGCAAGGTGACCATCTCTTCCTTTTTTCTCTTTATCTTCTGTTAGGACATTTTATCTCATCTCTTGTTATAAGCTGAAGCCTCAGGGAACAATCATGGTATAAGATCAGTCGAAAAAGTTTGACAACTCCTCCCTTGATCAAAATACAATGTCTGATATCATTATTTCTGTGGTAGTGACAGAATCTTTTAATGGGGAGTTCACAGTCAAGTCGGCTCACATCTCACCCAACCTATTCCTCAAATGGATCAAGGGATGCTAATAATCTCTACTGGCCAAGGAAAATCTGGAACAACTTGTGGCCTATTAAGCTTCCCTTCAAAATCTTCATGTTCTTATGGAAGATTTGCAATAATTGCCTCCCCTTTAAATCGCAGACAACACGAAGAATTAATAGAGTGGAGGATAGTTACGTTTTCTGCTCTGATAATACTGAAACAATTAACCATCTTTTCCTTGAGTGCAAATTTGCACGGGGCCATTTGGCTTGGTTCTGAAATGGGTATCCATACGGATGGTTTTGAGCACTTAATATCTTGTTTTGGATCAAATCTCGATCCTCTCTACTGATATTAAAGCTTACAGTAGCTTCTAACTCTCATGTAGATTTACCTGTACACTTTGGTGCGTTCGGGTCTAGAGAAATAAAGTTTGCTTTGAAAGAAAAATTCCCTTTGACATCAATCTACCAAGCTAAGGAATTAATCTCTGACTATGAGAAGGCTTTCTTTACCAGTTTAGAAAAGCATATTGTGGATATCTTAGGCCACATTAATGCATTCTATCCTCCCAGTTGTGCTAGCAAGACTTTCCACTTCCAAATTGCTTGGAAAAGAAGTTCAAAAGGATATTGAGCTACTTTCACTGTTAAGTTTTGGCTAGGTCTTAACCATCTCACTGTTAAGTTTTGGCCATGTTCGAACCTTTGTCAAGTTAACAGCCTAACCGCGGTGGGAGGGACTCCAACTGTACCAAACCAGCATTTTCAAATGCCTTCAAAATTTATATTATAAAAAATTAAAAAATAAAATTCGATTCGGTTCGGTTCGAATAAATATAATTTTTTTAGCTTATGAATCGAAAATCGAATCGAATATACCTAATTATTATCCGAATCGAATTCGAACCGAATTTAATCAAAATCGAATCAAAATCAAACCAAACACTACGATTCGAATCGATTTTTAATTTTTTTCTCAACCCTAGTATAAAATTCAACTTATCTTTATATATGATTTTTGAGTCCTTAGGGACCCAAGAGGTATTTTTGAAATGTGCCAAGGATAAATTTATCCTACTTACTACATACAATACAAAAATCTCTAATGCCTCTTTATTTTTATTGTATGTTATTTTTTAGTTTTCTTTTTTTTCTTTTTATTTTTAGATTTTTAGTTTTAAAGTTTTTTTATTTTTAAATGATGTATTTAAAGGGGTTGGTTTACGCGATAACTCACGGGTAGGTTTAAGATCCGTACCCGATCCATTCGGAAAAAATTAAAAAATAAATTTATTTTATTAATTATTTTTAGTTTTTTTTATATTTAAGGTTTTTATTTTTAAATGATGTATTTAAAGGGGTTGATCTGCAAGTTAACTCGCGGGTCGATTTAAGATTCGTACCCAATCCGAACGAAAAAAAGTTAAAAAAAAGAGATTTATTATTATTATTATTATTTTTAAAATAATGTATTTAAAGAGGTTGGTCCGCACATTGACTCTTGGATCGATTTAAGATCCAAATTGACCCACTCGAAAAAAAAATTAAATCAAAATTTCATTTTATTAATTATTTTTAGTTTTTATTTTATTTTTAAATGATGTATTTAAAGGGGTTGGTATGCATGTTGACTCACGGGTCCTTTTAGGATTCGTACCCTATTCGCTCGAAAAAAAAAGTTAAAATAAGAAATTTATTTTATTTTTAAATAATGTATTTAAAGGGTTTGCTCACATGTTCACATGGGTCGATTTAGGATCCGTACCCGACCTGCTTGGGAAAAAAAATTATTTTATTAATTATTTTTAGTTTTTATTTTTAAATAATGCATTTAAAGGGGTTGGTTCGCACATGGTCTCGCAGGTCGATTTAAGATCCGTACACAACCCACACAGAAAAAAAAAAGTTAAAAAAGAAGAAAAAAATTATTAATTATTTTTTCTAAAATTTTAAATTATGTATTTAAAGGGGTTGGTCTGCATGCTGACTCGCAGGTCGATTCAGGATCTATGTAAACTATGTGAGAAAAAAAAATGAACTTGCTGCTAACTTATATGAGAAAATCGATCCTACGAGAAAATAAAATACAAATCATAATTTTAATTTCTTATTATTATTTTTTTACCTCCTATAAATAAAAATATAAAATATACAATAAATCTAAATATTTTTAAATATATATAAAAATAACATTTGAAAATTCATTTATATTACGTAATTATAAACAATTATCATAAATATATTTTTTATAATTAATAAAATATAATTATATTAATATTTTTACAATTTAAAAAATAAATAAATATTATTTAATAAAATATAACTTAAATTAATTTATTATTATTAATTAATTAAAATTTTATTAAAAAAATTAAAAATACCCGATAAAAAAAAAAAAAAAATTCTAGTAAGTTTTAATATTGAGTTTGCCTCGTCGACCAAGATGTTTACTTTTGATTAAGTGGGGTAGAGCTTTATAAAGATTTTTTTTTAAAACGTGTAGCACAAAGGTGGACTTGATCTTGGTCTTGGTCTTGCTCGATCATGTATACAACTAGAAAGCACCATAGTTGGTATCACAAGTCATCTCCACATATTACAACGGAAGGGACAACCGCCACTATTTTCCAACCTTTTGTGCCAATGTGACTTTAATAGCTATCCTTTCAAACCTGTTCAAACATCGAATTAACAGTTCTATTTTAAAAGTTTATTCGATGATTTGAATAAAAATATTAAATCAAAAAATAAATTCGAAAAAAAAATAAAATTCATTTAAAAAATAAATTGGGTATTGATTTTAATATTTAAGATTTGATCTCTGTCCGGTCCGACTCGTTTTTTAATTATATAAAATATTATTTTTATTTTTATATATTATATATTATATAATTTATATCATATAAAATATAAAATATTATAGAATAAACATTAAAAATTATATTAAATTATTAATGTTTAAGAATTTAATAAATAAATATATATAATTACTAAAAAATAAATAAAATAATATATATTTTTTATTTTTTTTTAGAAAAACAATAATATGGTGGTAGGTCTAAACGAGTTTAAACTATAAATTTAAAAGTATGAGCGGGTCTAGACAAAACTTGAAGTTCATATTTCAAGTCGGGTCGAATTTGAACAAATATATATATGATGTTGATATCATACATAAATTCGGTCCAAATCTGATCCGATCTAACTCATGAACACCTTTAATTTTAATGATAGGATAAAAAAAAGTTGGAAATAGTTTTGGGAAAACTGAGAAACTTGTACTTCGTGACTTCATTAACAAATTTAAAGTTTGAACCACATGATCTGATTCATTTCAGATATATAAAGCAATTGAAAAGTTTAAGAAAGCTTCCAACTTTAATATAATCTTGTAGCAAATGCAACTGGCCTTTTCACAATATAATTAGTAATCTAATCTTTTGCCTTATTTCTCGATCGGTCCTACCACATTGAGCTTGCCTCATACCTGAATCATCGAATCCTTTTCTTTACCTTTTTTTTTTTTTTTTTTTTTTTTTTTCATTCTTATCTCTAACGACGACTAAACCTATCTTGTACACCAAATAGTGGTGGGTCTTACCTTGCACGTTGCTACGATGGTTATAGCTTTAATTTGTCTATATATGTTTAAGAAGGAAGGTAAAGCCTACCAAATTAATTCTCTAAATTAAAAATAAATAAAAAAAATTCTCAAATTCTATATCTAAAAAATATATGTGAGTGAATATGAATAACAAGTATGTAAATCCCATCTTGAAATGTTAAAGTGATTAATCAAAGAATGATGGTAAAAATTACATGTTTCTTAACTTAATTTGATGGATCTGGTTTTCTCTAATCTTGTAGCTTGGTTTCATTTTGTAAATTGTTAATGGAGGAAGTTGGTAGGAATAAAGGGTAACCTGGTTGAGGAATGGAAGGAGAATTAGGACGACAAGGAAAGGAACAAATAAACATAGCATAGATATTAGAATAATAGTGAATAATAGTTCAACAGTAGAATGGTAATGAATAGTATGGATTCCTATATTTATAATTATGAATTATCCGATTTGATTTTTGCAAATTCGGATGTTGTGGATTCGGATAAAATTTAGATTCGGACATTATAATTATTATCCGTAGCGGATTCGAAACGGATGCGGATATGAAATATTGAATATCCATTATCCAATCTGCATTACGTATGCGGATAATGGATTCGGATATCCAAATCCGCTATCCGAATTCATTATCCGTTTATTTGAATTTAAAATTAATTTTTATTTGATTTTATATTTTTATTTAAATTTTTTTGACTTACTGAATTTAAATATTTAACGAATTCAAATATCCAACAAATAATATTATTTAATTCAAATTCAAATAATAATATTTAAATTTAATACGAATAATAAATAAATTTAAATTTTAAAATAATTTTATAAATTTAAATATTAAAAATATATATATTTAATCCACTGTCATGTCAATAAAGATGGATGTGTTGGATGAATAAAAGTTATTATGAATTAAAACAATGTCTTTTCCACACAAAAAAAAAGGTGGAGGCGTATTTATTTTGTTACGTGTCCAATGATTCCGACCAGATTCTGATTCTGCATCTTTTAAAATAAAAATAAATATAATAATTAAAAAAATACTTGTACTTGAAAGGCAAGATACTCTTTCTTCTACTCCCAGCTAATAGCTGTATATTATTATTATCCCCTTTCTTAAATCTCTTGACTGCACTGCACGTCCCCATTTTAGTATTCCCATTTTCGATTTTTGATATCTTCACAAGCCTGTCTTGTCTGTCACCTTTCTAATTCGGGCGAGTGAATAATATAGGTTTCTCTTTAAATTAAACGTTAAATGTCACATTGATTTTTAAATTTAAAAAAATGTAGCATTTTGAGCATTCCGTCAATATTATCGTAAATTCAAAAATTAAGGATTTATTTGGTAGGATGAAAAAAAATTGAAAAAATAAAAAATTAAAGTAGAAAAAAAGTGAAAAGATAAAAAAAAATATTTTTCATTGATGTGTTTAGCAAAAAAATAAAAAAAAAATAATTTTCAAGTGATAATGCAATATATTCTAAGGATCTTAAAAGATTTGGAGAGACTAAGGCTCCTGCCTGCCCCTTAAATTCACCTTGACGCGTGGCACATGTTATGCCAATTGACACATACGAAATATGTTGACGTATACAAAATGAATGACGTAAAATATTTTATTTTATAAAATAACAAATTATTTTTGAAATAAAAAAACAATTTTAAAAATATTCACGAAAATTCGGATTCATATTACTTTGTTATAAATATTTCCACTACCACTCTACAATTATTCAATGACAATCATTTACTTGACCAAAAAAAAATTCCAATCATTTACAACAATAAAATAACAAAAAATACTAAAATTATATTAAAAAATGAACTTCGGATTACAAGCATCATGGATCATATAATAACATAACAATTGATGAGAATGTAACCATTTTATCCCAAACGAAAACCAACTTGGGTTTTGAAAAATGGTTCGATCTGGTTTGGTAGCTAGCTTCAGGAATATTTCAGCATTGGAAGGTTTGAGAAGGGAAGTTGTTGATGTTTTCTGAATGGTAGAACTGAATGAGTTATTAAAGATGGTTAGGCAAAAGCTTAAAGGCAATATGTAAGGACAACAGATGTTAGAAAGACACCGGAGTTTGGTGACCAGAGCGTGCTCCGATAATTTAGTATGTAATATTTTAAAGTAAAAGCAGAAAATAATCAGAAAGTTCAGTGTTTATGTGTTTTCTTATCTCATGGTAGCGTTTACTCACATATTTATACTTGGTTGCTAAGTGCTTAAGAGTTTGACAGATATAAATCAGGTGTCTGCTTTGTTTAGAGCTGCTGGGTAGTTGTGAGCTCATCTGGTGTTTTGCATGTAGAGATCCAGCTGGGTATAACAAAAGTCAAAGTCGATTTTTGGAAGTTTTATGCTTTTCTTAGGAGTGCAACATGATGGTAACACAAAAAAGGGGAAGTGATTTCTATTGATTCAGGCTTCATTTGTATCCCACCCCGCACCTTCCTGTGCGATGGGATTCCAGTGAATTTTGTGATGGAAAAACTCCCCACTGATACCGATCCCCCATTGGGGCTGCATTTGGATGCACCCCCAGTGAGGTTTTCAATCACATTGGCCCCTCCAATTAGATTGGAGGGGTAGGGACCAGTTGGTAACTGGACCCCCAATGGAAGAAAAAATTTCCCTTTTATCCCCTTTCACTATTTTTTTTTAATTTTTAAAAATATTTATTTTTATTTTATTAATTTATTTTTAACATAAATATATTTTTAATAAATTTTATTTAACATAAATATAATTTCAATATATATTTGATTATTTAATATAAATATAATTTTTAATTATATATATATATACACATTTTAATCTAATGTTTTCAATGATCATTTTTCATTCTCACTATAATTCATCTCACTACTACTACTGCTTTTGAATCCAAACACATATCCCACCACTGATTTTAATCTCACCGCTACAGTACCCAATCTCACTGCTACAGTAATTAATCTCACCGTCACCGCTATTTTTAATCTCATCGGAGCCAAATTCACCGTTCATCCAAATGGGCCCTGAGGCAAACGCCAGTAGCGGTGAGATTGGCTCCATTGAGATTGAAAACAGCGACGACAGTGAGATTAGTTATTGTAGCAGTGGGGTTAGATATTGTAGCGGTGAGATTAAAATCAATGTTTGGATGTAAAAGCAGCGATGACAGTGAGATGAGATGTAGTGAAAAGAAAAAAATGATATTAGGAACATTAGGTTAAAATTTGTATATAATGAAAATTTTAGATTATTTGATATTTATAAAATTAATCAATAACTGAAAATTATTAAAATTATATTTATGTCAAATAATAAAATATATATTAAAATTATTCAAATAATAATTGAAAACTATTAAAATTATATTTATGTCAAAAATAAACTAATAAAATAAAATGAGAGAATTAAAAAATAATTTTTTTTAAAAAATGAATAAAATAAAAATTGTTAGAAATAGAGAGTAAAAGAGGGATTTTATCCCCCATCGTAGGGTCCAGTTTGCCATTGGACCCCTGCCCTTCCAACCCCGAACTAGAGGGGTAGTCTGGTAGCACTACACCAGAGGTTCATGCCAAAAGCATCGCACAATTTAAAGTTTCGATACGGTGGAATCCAAACGAAGCCTAAATAGAATTAGAAATGAAAAAATTAAAATGAGTTTAGATTAGGAAAAAAAAAATTGAGTATTTTTTGCATTAAAACTTATGTTAAGAAATTATTTTGAGTTTATCTTTTTTTTTTTAATTATTTTAAATGAATGATTTGGCTAAAATATGTTGAAAAAATCGGATTGAATTGGTCGGTCGAACTAATTCAATTAGGAATCGATTTGCTGTCCTATTTGGTATGTATCATAAAATCGAAAATCTATCAAATCGGGAAAAAATCGATTCAACGAGTAAAAACCTGGTTAAACCGGTAAAAATTGAATCAATTTTTTTTTTTTTTAATAATGAGATTCCGAATTTTTAACCTCTTAATTTTATATTAAAGATCATACCGTTAAACAAAATGTATATTTTTATTAATTATTTATTTAATATTAAATTTTTTTATTTTAATATTAAAATTATTTTATTTAAATCGATTGATCCAACCGATTAAATGAAAAATCAAAACTCTAACCGATTTAACATTCGGTCCTGTTTTTTCAACTTTGCTCAAATTGATTTATCATATTTTCGAAAAAAAAAAAAGAGAGAGAGATTTGTACTCGTAGATTTTAATAAATTTAAATTTAACTCTCATATTATCCTCAATTTCAACTGCTATTTGAATTTCTGAAACTCTATGATACTCATAAAAAAGTACCCTACAAATATTAAAAATGCAAAAGGAAAAAATAGTGTGGACTGTAGTAGAGTATATGTGTGCCAAAATGCTATTGGCCATTGAGGAACCTTTCAAGACATTGGCTGTTACCCTAAACTTTGCCATAAACAAAATAAGTAATAAATAAATAAAATCAACTAAACGCGTATCAGAAACCGTGATTGCAGCAGCTCCAGCTATCTCGTTGTTTCCTTCTTCCTTTTCGCTTCCTAAACCCGGCCGATTCGCTGCTGCCTTTTCTCCTTCCCTTTCCCATTTCCCCACCTTTTACTTTCCCACAACATTCCCATTAGCACTCAAACCAAAAACCCAGCCACCAAAAGCAGAAAAAAAATTCACATCTTCCCCAAAAAAATAACGAGACCAAGAGCTGAAAATGGGAGTTGACTACTATAACATTCTGAAAGTCAGCCGTAACGCGACGGAAGAGGACCTCAAAAAGTCCTACAAACGCCTAGCCATGAGGTGGCACCCGGACAAGAACCCTGTCAACAAGAAAGAAGCGGAGGCTAAGTTCAAGCAAATTTCTGAAGCCTACGACGTCCTCTGCGACTCGCAAAAGCGTCAGATCTATGATCTGTACGGTGAAGAAGGGCTCAAGTCAGCTGAATTATCGAGCCCCAGTGGGTTTAGTGGCGGCGGCGGTGTCGGTAGTGGGGCCTACAGGTTTAATACGAGGAATGCGGATGATATATTTGCGGAGTTTTTTGGAGGGTCAGAGAAGAGGTTTTATGGAGATGGTGGGGTTGGAAGTCAAGGGAACAAGAAGGCGGCGCCGGTTGAAAGCAAGTTGATTTGTAGTTTGGAGGAGCTTTATAAGGGTGGTAGGAGAAAAATGCGGATTTCCCGGACTGTTCCTGATGAATTTGGGTTAGTACATGCATTTTTTTTAAATTTTTTTTTATCAATATCGGTTTTTTTTTTCTTGATGAAAGCTTTTTTTTTTCTTTTTCAAATTTGGATATGAAAAGTTTGCATGTTGAAAGATGGGTTTTTGTTTCTTAATCTGTATCTGTTTGCTGCTTATGTTATCTCAATTTTGGGGAAGGAGCAATCTTGGAATACGTGTTGATTATTCTTCATTTTTTTGGATAGTCAAGGAAATTGATAACTCTGTCATTAATTAGAGAGATTGATTCTTTTTTGTGTTTTTCATTGCGGAAGTATTAAAATTTTTTAGAATTTAGAATTGCAGAAAAAATATGAATGTTGAAAGATGATTTTGTTTTTTGAAAGGGAGTTGAGGTGTTGCTTTCCACTCATGTTTGCTACTTTTTGAAGTTGAATTTTGGGTTTCGGTTTTTTGTTTGTCAATTCTGTTTCGGAGAAATTGATGAAACCCATCATTAATTAGGGGTTTTAGCAGTGTCTATTAGTCAACAGTGGAATTATATGGGCTCTTATTGAAATCACTTTTGGATCAGTTGATATTTTGTGCATCTACTGTAAATTGATGGTAGTTTGGGATATCCTTAATCCAAAACTGTATATGGGTTCGGTTCAAATTCTTCTATTAAAATTTGCATTGAGAACAGAAATTGGCAATATCAGAGAATTTGATTGCTAAAATTGATCAATTGACCGCTGTAGAACTTCCAATAAATGAAATTGCCGGTCACTTCCTCGGATTTTCTTATGTTGGCATGTTAATACTCTGGAAATGGTTGTTGCTAATGCTATGACGTGTTAATTATTAGAGAATGAATATGGGGTGTTGTTTTTCTCTTTTGGAAAAGATTTTCAGTCTTAGAATATTAAGCCAGTTTGTTGTTTGCCAATTTAGTTTCATTTGTTCTCATCCTATCCTCATTTTGGAAAATTCCTGCTTCTTCACTAATAAAGCAATTAAATCACTTGAACCCGGCAATTTTTTAATGTTAATCAGGAAGACAAGCATGTTATTGTGATGAGTAGGGTCAGAACTTGGAAACTCTACTTGTAACTTTGTTCTCTACATTCGTTTATAGGCTGATAGAGTCTCTTTTGTTGTCATCTGTATATCCATTTAAATGAGGAAAGGTGACTCTTCACTTGTACTCGTATATTGGGTCGGCTGAGTGGTTGATTAAGAAAATGAATTGTAATTAACCTGACAACATGTTTGTATCGAGACTAGCTGCTTTTGTGAAATTTTACTTGGAATATTGAATGTGTCTTTTTTTTTTTGGCCAGATCCTGGATGTTTATTTATATGGTTAAATTATCAGGATTAAAAGTAACGTAGACAGTATGGGCCTTCATTTTTGCCTCACTTGAATTCAATCAGTTTGTCTCTAAGGTGTGACCATGTCCAGTTTATTCATAATGTATTGTAACCTTACCTAGATAAATCTGATAAGTAAATGATTTTGGAGTCTCTTTTGTTTTGTATTTTTCCCCCCTCTTCTTGCATTGTTTTCATCACTTAAAATATTGGGTGGGAGCTGCTTTCTTGTTTTTCTATGTTTGATTTACAAGTAACTACTCTCTTGCAGTAAACCAAAGACGGTCGAGGAAATTTTAAAAATAGATATCAAGCCTGGCTGGAAGAAGGGCACAAAAATTACTTTTCCTGAGAAAGGAAACCATGAACCTGGTGTCACTCCAGCTGATCTTATCTTTGTGGTAGATGAGAAACCCCATGCTATTTTCAAGAGGGATGGGAATGATCTGGTTGTCAATCAGAAAATCTCTCTTCTTGAGGCCCTCACCGGGATTACCCTCAGTTTGACAACCTTGGATGGAAGAAACCTCGCCATCCCAGTTATAGATATTGTGAAACCAGGTCATGAGGTGGTGATCCCAAATGAGGGGATGCCAATCTCGAAAGAACCCAGCAAGAAGGGACACCTTCAAATCAAATTTGATATCATCTTTCCATCAAGGCTCACGGCAGAGCAGAAGTCTGATCTGAAGAGGGCGTTGAGTAGAGCTGATAAATAAGTCTAAATACTCCATGCCTGAGCTCACAACCACACTGATTGATATTTGATATTGATTGTCAACTCAATGTAAATAGGTTTAATTTTATTTCTCAACTACTACTAAAGATTAAAGATTGTGCATATATAGTAGGAAGCAGTGTTTGATAGCGTGCCTATCTGCCACTTTTATTCTAATTTGAATTTTATATGCTTGCATTTAGTGTTAGTTTTGTGCTGGAAGTTACAGGAAAGACCTTTTGTGTTGCTATATATATCTTGGAAATGACGAATTCTAATGACTTGTTTCAAATCTAGCCATGGGAGTTTGCATGGATTTGTAGAATTATTAGTGTAGATATGTCAATGTTTTACCAAGTGGTCTGTAATGGTGTATTTATTCCGAAATTCCGTACAGACTAGAGGTGTAATCGAGTCGAGTTCAAACTGTAAGAAACTCGAGCTGGACTCTTAATTTGAGGTTTGAAGTTTCGTTCGCGCTCGATTATTTTTAAAGCTCGATTCGACATAAAAATCGATTTGCTCGAACATTCTCGATTAAGCTCGTTTACCTAGTAAAAAATGAGTTTGATTTTCATGCTCGATTTCAAATTCGATTATTTGTGCTCGAACTTGAGTTCGAATTGAGATTTTTTAATACAAATTAAAAATAAAAATATATACTAAAAAAAAAAAAAAAACTTGATTAGACATTGCGAACTACAAGACTCAAGCATTAGGATATTCGAATTCAGCTCGATTGATAGCTCGAGCTCGGCAATGACCGAGTCGAATTCAAAATTTCAAGTTGAATCCGAATAATTTGCGAGCAAAAGTCTCATTTACACTCTTAGTCCAAACATCAAATCTAATAATTAAACTTTGTATTGTTAAATTTTGCACTATCATTCTCGATATCTTGAAAGTGTAATGGATCTATCATAATAGCAGGAGGGCAGTGAAAGAAGTAGAAAGTAGAAAAGAAATATAAAGATTTGACATAAACACTGTTTGACACAAAACAAAAAAAGAAAGTGAAAACACCCTTCACTAGTTATATACTAACATTACAGCAATCTTACTTAGCCATGGCCTAATGGTGTGTGAGCATGACCAACAGTTTTGTGTTGCCATTTTTATTTATCCTCTAATGGATAGTAAAGGAAATATATAATTCCAGGGCCTTGCTGTTGTTACTTGTCACCCAGAGACACAGTTCAGATGAGATCAGATCCTGTGTTTCTCGATCATCTTCTGCAGTTCAGCCTTTTTAGCCCCCACTATCCTGCCTACTTCTTTCCCTTTCTTAACAAGAACAAATGTTGGCATTGCCTCAACCTTGAATTCCCGAGCCACATCCTGTTTCCATTCATATATATATATATTTTTCTTCATTAGAATCATAATCAAATCAAATCTACTTGTAATTTGTAAAGCATACAGCAAAACAAGACGGAAAAGAAGAAAAAAGAAAAGTCGGTTTTTAGCAAAGAATAAAAGTGTTACCGCCAACATATCCACATCAATCTTGATGAACTGAACATCTGCTTCATATATAGTAGCATACTCTTCAATCGCCGGTTCCATCCATTTGCAAGGTCCGCACCACGTGGCCGTGAAATCAATAACCAGCTTTCATCAGCACCAAAGAAATGAGAAATTAATCAGCAACATTAGCTAGCTACAACACAACTATTTACCAGCTTAATCAAAGAGCAAAACTAGTACTACTAAAGAATAGTTACAAGGAAGGGAAGTTGGCAGTTGTATTATTACCACTTTGTTACTTTGCTTGGAGGCCTCAAGCTGGGCTCTCCACTGGCTCGTGGACTGCATTTCAACAATTCTGGCTGTGGAGGCTTTAACTCCCATTCTTTTTTTCCTCTTATAAACTTAAGTTCAAATTAGACAAAAACTTTCTTGTAGCTCAATCTATGAGGAAGGAAGGAAGGAAGGGCTTTGGCTGGATTTTTAGGATGTTTGGAAAGGCCTTTATATAGCTGAGTGGGGTCTAATTTTGGCTTATTTTTTATTTATTTATTTCTTGGTGCACATGATATTGGACTACATGACGAGACTTGATTCTCTTTTCATCTAATAAAATTTACCTAATTCATCTTATAATTTGTATTCGAGATCACCTTTCACATATTAAAATCTTAAATTTTGACGGCTACGATATCTCTTTAAAATATGGAACAGGATATATTCTAAATTCCCAGACAAAGAAACAGCTTGGGAAAAAAAGAAGAAAGAAAAAAAAAAGAAAAATTGCGAATTTAGAGCTTACTTTAGATAATTCTGTTACCATATCTATTTTAGGACTATTAGCTGTCTATATAAGCTGAATAATAGGGATTAATTCCCATGTATATAGGCTGAACATTAGGGACTAATTCCCATGTATATAGGCTGAACATTAGGGACTAATTCCCATGTATATAGGCTGAACATTAGGGACTAATTCCCATGTATTTAGGCACAATGATAGGGATTAGATACCAGATATTTAGGCACAATGATAGGGATTACAGTGTAGAGTAATTGATGAGCTTTCCATGTATAGAATACATAGATGTATAAGAAGGGAAGGGGGGCTGACAGTCAACACACTTTTCCAATTTCTCTCTTGGCATTTTCTGTTTCTGTTCAGTTTTCTTAGTATATTCTGTTTCTGTTTCGGTTCTAACATGGTATCAAGAGCAGGTTCGATTTTTTCTTGGGTTTAGTTTCGGTCAGTGGGCATTTTTTTTCTTGGTTTCTGTTCTTCTGTTCAGTTTCAGTCAGTGAGCATATTTTTTTCTTGGGTTTCAGTTCTTCTTGGGTATTTTTTTTCTTGGGTTTCAGTTCTTCTTGGGAATTTTTTTCTTGGGTTTCAGTTCTTCTTGGGTTTCAGATTCGGTCAGTGGGTATTTTTTGGGTTTCTGTCGACATCAACAGTGGGTGTTGATTCGATTTTGTGGCTATTTTTTCTTGGGTATTTTTTTCTAGAGGTGCTTTTTTTTGGTGGGATATTTTTTCTGCATCTTGGTTGCATCATGTCATCGGATAAGTTGGAATCGTTTCCTATTAGGTTTACTGGCAAAAATTATTCTGCTTGGGAGTTTCAATTTCGATTATTTGTGAAAGGAAAAGAATTGTGGGGTCATATTGATGGGAGTGCTCCCGCACCTCTAGATGCGGAGGCTTTGTCTAAGTGGGAAATTAAAGATGCTAGGGTTATGACTTGGATCCTTAGCTCGGTTGAGCCTCATCTTGTTCTCAACCTGAAACCTTATAAAACCGCTGCTACTATGTGGAATTATCTCAACACAGTTTACAATCAAGACAACTCCGCTAGGAGATTTCAACTGGAATATGAGATGGCTAATTTCACACAGGGAAGTCTCTCAATTGAGGAATATTTTTCTGGTTTTCAAACCCTTTGGGCTGATTATTCGGATATTGTTTATGCTAATGTTCCTGTTGCAGCTCTCTCTGCTGTCCAGGCCGTGCATGCAACTAGCAAGCGCGATCAATTCTTGATGAAGCTACGACCTGATTTTGAAATTGCTCGGTCTAATCTGATGAATCGTCATCCTGTACCATCTCTGGATGCCTGTTTGAGTGAACTTCTTCGAGAGGAGCAGCGTTTGGTAACTCAGGCTGCCATGGAACATCGGGCTAATGTTAGTGTACCTGTCTCTATGGCTTATGCAGCACAGGGAAGGAATAAGGGTAGAGATATGCGTGCTGTCCAGTGCTTTAGTTGTAAAGCTTTTGGTCATATTGCTCGGGATTGTCCCAAGAAGTTCTGTAACTACTGCAAGAAACAGGGTCATATCATCTCTGCTTGTCCCATTCGACCTGAACGGAAGCTGGATACTGCCTATCATGCCTCCACTGGTGCTTCTTGTTCTACTGCATTGCCTGCTGCCTCGCCGGTTGTTCCTATTCCTTCTTCTACAACCTTAGCAAACCCGAACACACTCACTCCCGAAATGGTACAACAGATGATCATTTCTGCTTTTTCTACTTTTGGACTCTCAGGTAATCATAAAGTTTCTTCTAAGCCATGGTATTTTGACTCTGGTGCCTCTAATCATATGACCAATACTGTTGTCCCTCTTTCCAATGTCAGAAATTACGATGGAAATCTGACAATTAACACCGCTGATGGCAGTTCTCTGCCTATCAGTGCTGTTGGTGATCTTTCCTCTTCCTTAACTGATGTTTTTGTGTCTCCTGCCCTCTCCACAAATCTTATTTCTGTTGGTCAATTGGTTGATAATAATTGTAATGTCCATTTCTCTCGTTCTGGTTGTGTTGTGCAGGATCAAGTGTCAGGGAAGATGATCGCGAAGGGGCCTAAAATGGGCCGACTCTTTCCTCTTCATGTTTCTCCTTCCACTATTATCCCTAGTTCTCCTTTACTTTCATTTGCATGTAATATTGTTGGTTCTAGAAATAATCTGTGGCATAGACGTCTAGGTCACCCAAACTCTGATGTACTTCGTACTTTGTCACATTCAGGATTATTGGGAAATAAAGCATGTTCTTCTCTTGATCTCTCTTTTGATTGTCCATCATGCAAACTTGGCAAAAGTAAAATTCTACCCTTTCCTCATCATGCATCTCGTGCATCACAATGTTTTGATGTTATTCATAGTGATGTTTGGGGGATTGCACCTATTGTTTCTCATGCGCATTACAAGTATTTTGTTACCTTCATTGATGATTTTAGTCGGTTTACTTGGGTTTACTTCCTTCGGGCTAAGGCCGAAGTTTTTTTAGTCTTTAAGCGCTTTCTTGCACTTATTGAAACTCAATTTTCTACCAGCATCAAAGTATTACGCTCTGATTCGGGCGGTGAATACATGTCTAATGAGTTTCAAAATTTTCTTCAAAGCAAAGGGATCTTCTCTCAGCGTTCTTGTCCTTCGACACCACAACAAAACGGTGTTGCTGAGAGGAAAAATCGACATCTTCTTGATGTGGTAAGAACTATTTTACTTGAATCATCTGTTCCTCCTCGTTTTTGGTGTGAAGCACTTTCTACTGCTGTTCATTTGATCAATCGCTTACCCTCTCCTACGTTAAATCATGTTTCTCCTTTCTTTAAGTTGTTTGGTCATTCTCCTTCCTATTCCGATCTACGTACCTTTGGTTGTGTTTGTTTTGTGCATCTCCCTACTCATGAACGTCATAAACTTACTGCTCAGTCTGTTAAGTGTGTTTTTCTTGGTTATGCTATCTCTCAAAAGGGATATGTTTGTTATGATCCTCAGGCTCGTCGTATAAGAGTTTCTAGGAATGTGATTTTCTTTGAAAATCAATATTTTTTTCCATCTCATGTTGAGCTGCCATCTGCATCTTTATCCCTTCTGCCTAGTTTTTCTGATTCCCCAACACTTGTAGAAAGGTTTAAACCTGGTTTTGTCTATGGACGACGGAGAAGACATGAGTCTGGTTCCACTTCCTCTGTGCCTCCTTCCGATCTTGCCTCGGCACCTGATCCTGCTCCTGCTTCCACCACTCTTCGTCGGTCTACTCGTCTTTCTCGACCCCCTGATCGGTATGGTTTCTTCTCTCCTGTTTCTCTTGTTACTACTTTATCTACTATTTCCATTCCCTCTTGCTACAAACAGGCCATGGAACATGAGTGTTGGCAAAATGCAATGCGAGTAGAACTTCAAGCACTTGAGGAGAATCACACTTGGGATATTGTTCCTTGTCCTCCTACAGTCAAACCTATTGGGAGTAAATGGGTTTTCTCTGTAAAACTTCATTCTGATGGCTCTTTGGACAGGTACAAAGCTCGCCTTGTAGCTCTCGGTAACAAACAGAAATATGAGATTGATTATGAGGAGACATTTGCTCCTGTTGCCAAAATGACCACGGCTCGAACCATCTTAGCTGTTGCTGCTTCACAGTCGTGGCAACTGCATCAAATGGATGTGAAGAATGCCTTTCTTCATGGTGATCTCCAGGAAGAGATTTACATGAAGCTTCCCTCTGGCATGACTACTTCTTCTCCTCATGATGTCTGTAAGCTAAGGCGTTCTTTGTATGGACTCAAGCAAGCACCCCGGGCTTGGTTTGAGAAGTTTCGCAGTACACTTATTTCCTTCAGTTTTACACAAAGTCAGTATGATTCTTCTCTCTTCTTCCATACGTCTGCATCGGGTATAGTCCTTCTCTTGGTTTATGTGGATGATATTATTATTACTGGTACTGACGGCAATTTGATTACTAGCTTCAGCAGATGTTACATGCCACTTTTCATATGAAAGATCTTGGCCAGCTTACATACTTCTTAGGATTAGAAGTCCATCATCGGGCCAATGGTATTTTTGTAAACCAGCATAAGTATATTCAAGATCTTATTACTTTAGCTGGTTTGGAGGACACTTCTTCTGTTGATACTCCTATGGAGGTAAATGTCAAATACAGGAAAGATGAAGGGAATATTCTCGATGATCCTACTCTCTATCGGCGCCTGGTTGGGAGTCTTATCTACTTGACCACTACGCGACCTGATATCTCCTATGCTGTTCATCAGGTCAGTCAGTTTATGTCTTCTCCTCGGCATCTACATCTTGCTGCAGTTCGACGCATCATTCGCTATCTTCGAGGTTCACCTACTCGTGGGTTGTTCTTCCCTACTGGCTCCTCTCTTCAACTTGTTGCCTATAGTGATGCTGATTGGGCTGGGTGTCCAGATACACGTCGATCTACTACGGGATGGTGTATGTTTTTAGGTGATGCTTTAATTTCTTGGAGGTGTAAGAAACAAGATCGTGTTTCTAAATCATCTACTGAAGCCGAGTATCGTGCAATGTCTACTGCTTGTTCTGAAATTGTATGGTTACGTGGTCTTCTTGAAGAGCTTGGGTTTCCTCAGACTACTTCTACTCCTCTACATGCTGATAACACTAGTGCTATTCAGATTGCCACCAATCCTGTTTTCCATGAACGCACCAAGCACATTGAAGTTGATTGTCATTCTATTCGAGATACCTTGGAAAATCGGGTGATATCTCTTCCTCACATCTCTTCTGATCTCCAAGTGGCTGATGTCTTCACCAAAGCTATGACTCGACAGCGGCATCAATTTCTTGTTGGCAAATTGTTGCTGGTTGACTTACCAGCATCAATTTGAGGGGGGATGTTACCATATCTATTTTAGGACTATTAGCTGTCTATATAAGCTGAATAATAGGGATTAATTCCCATGTATATAGGCTGAACATTAGGGACTAATTCCCATGTATATAGGCTGAACATTAGGGACTAATTCCCATGTATATAGGCTGAACATTAGGGACTAATTCCCATGTATTTAGGCACAATGATAGGGATTAGATACCAGATATTTAGGCACAATGATAGGGATTACAGTGTAGAGTAATTGATGAGCTTTCCATGTATAGAATACATAGATGTATAAGAAGGGAAGGGGGGGCTGACAGTCAACACACTTTTCCAATTTCTCTCTTGGCATTTTCTGTTTCTGTTCAGTTTTCTTAGTATATTCTGTTTCTATTATGTTTCTGTTTCGGTTCTAACAAATTCATGCAGCAATCTTAAAAGATAACGATTTAACAGGTTAGATTCGAATTTCAGTATCTGCAACTCTTTCTTCTATCTAAAGCTGCGATTTCGTTTGTACTTAAAAAAAAAAAAAGTGCATAGGTACAACTTCAAGATCGTTTGAGCCAATTTGGAAAATTTTGATGCCTAAGAACCTGGTTTGTAAACTAAAGGTGTGTCCCCTCAGCTCTCGTAGCCACCCATTCATGCTAAAGCATCTCTTTTATCCACTAAGATTGTTGATCAATATGTACCCAAAAAATTATATTATCGATCTGAGTATGATTAGATTTGAAAGTTAAAATTTTCACTTTCTTAATTCCTGGTCTTAAAATAAAGTAATTAAAAAGCCTCTAACCGAAAAAGGGTTTAGTAAAATTTTGCCTAACTAGACAGTTCCAAAGTCAAGACACTACAAGGGAAAGGTGATTTACTGACGGAATTAATATCAACGAATTTTTGTTGTTGGTAATAAACAGCATTACCGACGAAAATGCAAGTATTATCGACGGAATTCCATCGATAATGTTTTTGCATATTACCGACGAAAATTCTGACTATTATCGATGGAAATTGTGTATTACCAACGGAAGATTTATAACTGAAAAATTTTGTCGGTATTGTCCGTCAGTAAAATTTTGATGCGGATTTAATTCGTTTTCGCCAAATTATTACCTACGGATGTAGGATTTATATCGACGGAAAAATCCGTCGGTAAAAAGAAACCCTGTTTTTGAAAAAATGAAAATAAACAAGAAAATTGAAAAGTTTTTTTAAAAAAGAAAAGAATTTAATTTAATTAGAAAAAAATTTTACCGACGAAAATTCGATCAATACTTTACCGACTGAATTTTGTATTACCGACGGAATTTTCGTCAATAAAACATTTCACCCACGGAACTGGAATTCGAAAATCGAGAAATTTTTTACCGACAAAATTTTCGTCGGTAAAAGTCTCGGGCATAATTAATATGCCCGAGACTTTCCCTCTTTCTCTTTCTCTTCTTTCTTTTCTTCTTTTTTCTCTCTTTTTCTCTTCCCCCCACTGCCGCCCCTACCGTTGAACCAGCCCATCCGTCCGTCAGTCACCCTACCGTCGCCGTTCGTCCGAGCCGTCGCCCAAGCCCTAACTTTCGCGGTAATTTCTCTTTCTTCTTTCTTCTCTCTTTTCTCTTCTCTTCTCTTCTCTCATCATGAATATTTATTATATTTTTTAAAAATATATTTGTTAAATTATTTGTGTATATTATTGTAAAAATATATTTGTTTTGGATTAGTTCTTGTTAAATTATTTGTTATTGTAAAAATATTTTTGTAATTCTTATTTTGTAAAAAATATGTTTTGTAAAAATATTTTTGTTATGGTTAAATTATTTGTTATTGTTATTGTAAAAATATATTTGTTAATATATTTGATATTGTTATTGTAAAAAATATGTTTTGTAAAATATATTGTTATTCTTAAATTATTTGTTATTGTGGCCTACTTGGTCAAAGATACTTGTTGACGTTAAACATTCTATGTGGACTATATTTGAGGTATAATTTGGTTAAGGGTCATATTATAATTTAATTATGTTTAATAGTATATATTAGTTCGTACTGTCTCATTGTAGGAAAAATGCCAGTAGTCTCCCGAGCAAATACCACTGGTTAGGAAATTATGGGAGGCCACATGCAAGGATCGATTCAAAGACATGTTGAATTATGAGAAGGAAAATGCCATGGGGACAATACGTCTACGCATCCTGATTTCGATCCTCAGTCCTGGTCTGATGCTATTGGGGGCATTGAGACTATGCAGACGCATATTTATGGGTTTGGAACAAGACCGAAGAGACGGAAAATTTGCGATACACCCGGCAGTCAGCAAAGTTCAGATGCAGCCAGCTGCATTCCATGTGGTCCTAGTACTGCTAGCAGCTCATCCCGAGGACGGGTATAATGCATTGGGGTCCGACGTTTCGCAACTTTATACGAAGATGGCGAGAATTGAGGATTTCATTTCTACATTGACTGTGACGTTGGCACCTATGCTGCAATCACAGCTAACAGTTGGATTAGGTGGGATTAGAGGCACTGCTGCTGGACTCAGTGCTACCGGACTCGGTGCTGTAGGAGGCAGTGGTGTTGGAGTCAGTGCTGCTGAAGGCATTGGCGACGTAGATCCTGATGCCGATGACAGCAATATCAAGTGATGTATTTTTTTCAAATTGCCGACTTCGACATTTGAATATTATTATATTTTTTAATAATATTGTAATTTATTAAAATATTTGTTTATTTATAATATTATATAATTTACTTTATTTTTTATGATAAATAATATTATATTTTCGTATATTTAAAAAAATTAATTTATAATTATTTAAAAATTAAATTAATATTTTATTTTTCAAAAAACTAATTATCGACAGAATATTCCATCGGTATTTCATTCTCTGACGGAATATTTCGTCGATAATTATCATTTACCGACGGAATATTCCGACTGTAATTAAAATTTACCGATGAAAAACTCCGTCGGTATTGTCCTTATCGACGGAACGTTCCTTCGGTAATATTCCTTTAGTAATAGTATTACCGACGAAGTAGTATCACCGACTTAAGAATTACCGACGAAAGTTTCCGTCGGTAAAGACTATTACCGACGGAATTTTCCGTCGGTAAAAGTCCGTCCTCTTATAGTAAGACTTGTAAAATATATATATATATAAAAAATAAAATAAAAAAGCTAGTAGAATTTAAGGTGACAACATTAGAAAATAATATCGTACACGTGATAATTCGATTAATCAAGATAAATATATTAATTATTTAATTATTATTTAAGTGATATTATGCCACTAATTCTTGAAATATTTGAGTAAATTTTATTCAAATTAAATTATTTTAGTATAGTGGAGATAAATATAATTATCCACTATTTCTATAACTGATAAAAATAAGAATTTTTTTTATCGTAGAAACATACTCTGATTAGTTATCACATATGGATTTGTTGGAATATGGGTCCAGTCATGTAGATGCAAACTCATTAGTAAATCCACATAGACATTATTTAACTACTAATATAAGTTGAGTTAGAATTGTATTTTTAATAAAATTTCACATAAATGCTATTAGAAGTCTATTTATAATAGAATTGAGATATATGTTTAGATGTCTATTTCTAATAAGAGTGAGATATGTGCTATATAAATAGTCACATATACTTGTCGAAATTAACAAAAAAATGTTAATCCCAATTACTTTAATGAAAGTTATTTCTCATAAACTCTCACTTGCTTAATCTTTTGATTTCCACCTAGAACCCTAAGACTTGGAATGTAGAAATTTGTTGTCAATTCTAGTAGTTGTCATGGATTAAAAAATCGGATCGGATCGGTCGGTTGAATCGAAAATCAGTAGGTTGTCCAGTCCGGTACAATATATAAAATCGGATGATAATCGAATTGGTAAAAACCGGTTTAACGGGTAAAAAACCGATTTGATATATATTTTTTAATTTTTTAAAAATTATTTTTATAATTGATAAGATTTGAACCTTTAACATTTTAGTTATATATTTAAGGACCATACCATTAAGTCAAATACATATTTTTATTATATTTAATATTTATTTAACATTAAAATTAATTTTTAAACATTTAAATCATTTTTTAAGTGAATCGACCGATTCAACCAGTTGAACCGAAAATTGAAGGTTTAACTGGTTTGACTTTCGATTTGATTTTTTTAACCTTTGGTAGTTGCTCCATAAATGAGAAAGATTAAGAAGTTGTTCAAGAGTAAATCAAGAACTTGAATTTGACGAATTTTGAGATCGAATTATTTGTGGCTCAAATTTTGATTTTTTTATTAATTCAAATATGGACGAATTTGTATTTAGATTTTTTTAAACATATTATAGGTTTAGTTTTATTTTAACACCTCTAAAATTAAGGGGAGACATCTAGTAGCTAAAATGAAACCCATGACACTTCCAACAAGGGGAAGAAATTCCTGTTTAGGCGAATTTTGATGATCATGAACATAATTAGTACTCTATTTAGAGACAGAAAAAGAATAGGAATAATATCCAATTAGCATCTATCGAAACAACTAAGAATCACCTTCCATCCATAGAAAAAAATGTAATTACCTTTCAAAGGGGTTCGGCACATAAATGAGCCTATAAAAACTATGCGTGACAAAATTAATTGCGGCTGATAAAGAGCATCTCAAGTCTTTGTTTAATTTTTTTTTTCTTCCCTTAGCTGAAATTTAAAGTTCCATTTGTGAGGGTGATGCATCCAATTCCTAATTTACAGCTGAACGATGAACAAGGAGGCATGGACGATTTACTTTCAGTTTTTGTCCCCCTTTTTTTTTTTAAGATTCTTCCTTAAATGCTTTGTTTTTTTTATAATCATTTGCTTTTGCAAATAAAATAATAATAAGAAAAGGAGAAAGAGTTGAAAAAGAAAAGATTGCTTTTGCCAAAGCAACCTTTATATGTGACCTTCCCCATACCACTCTAAAAAGAAGAAACAAAGTTGTTTCTAATGCTTGTAATTCAAATGTTTTTTTATTATTAATTTTAAAAAGAAAAATGAATGAAGTTGCTGGACATAAAGTAGATATTGATATGCAAAAGACGGTTTTTATTTTTATTTTTATAATATATATATATATTTTAAATCTCAAAATATCAATGCTATGAAATTATTTATCGAAATTCGTTTTATTAAACTCGTTGGAAAATCGTCATGGTCCATGGCGATTTTTCAACAAAATTTTCAATTTTTTTCTTTTTTGAAATTGATAAAGAAAAATCGTCATGACCCATGACGATTTTCCTTGATTAATTTTTAAAAATATATAATTTTTACTAAAGGAAATCACCATCGTAGATGACGATTTCCCTTGAGCTAAATTTAAATAAAAAAAAAAGTTAGGAAATCGTCACCCATTAATTCTAACAACTTTTTTTTTAAAATATTAAATAATAAATTTAAAAATATATATATAGTTTATAATTTTAAAAAAAATATTAAAAATATTATATTAATATTTATATATATTAGGCCGAGCTGGGACAACTGTTTTTGTAATTCGGATCGGTCCGATCTAGCCTGAATTACTATTTATTAAAGAAAAAAAAATTGTTTAACTTTAATTATAAAATAAATATAAATATAAAAATGTATTTTTAATATTTATATATATTTATATAAAAATGTATATAATTTTTTAAAAATTTTGTAAATTGCTATTATTTTAATTTTTTATTTAATATTTACATTTTATTAATTTTCAATTTTTAAAAATTAAAAATTATATAATTTTTATTTTAGGGCTTGGGCAAGGGAAATAAAAAAATTTCAAGCATCGGCCCGACCCATAGACAACTCTAATCATAACCGTAAAAAATATCCTTATCAATCTGGTATATCGGGACACCTCCAGGCTTATCGGGTCAAGTGGGCTACCCGGCCCTTGGATAAGTCTAGCTATGACCTTCATTCCTGCATAATCCATAATGCTTTGGTTGGTCTTTCTCCCGGAGATCCATTTATTACGAATACAAGTTAAAAGAATCCGATTGACATTACGAATATAATATTTAAATTTTTTGTAAATTAATATTTTTTTAATTTTGTTATTTAAATTTTATTAAAATTGTATTTTTTGAATAGTGAAACTGGCTTTCGGGTCGGCCCAGGCGTGACCCGAAATGGACTTGGGCAAGGAAAAAAAATTGAGCACCCATGGACACCTCTAGTCATAAGCGTCGAAAATGTTCTTATCAATCTGGTATATCGGGAGAGAGTTCGCATCAACAATAATACCGTTATACATATTTTGCCCAAAAGTCTGTTTTACTATTCAAAAAATATTAAAAAATATTTTTATAATTAAATTTAAATAAAAAATTTAATTGATATAATTTTTGTAAATTATTGTTATTATTATTTTAATTTTTAATTTTAAATTTATTAAATTATAAATTATATAATTTTTATTTAAAATTTATTATTTAATATTAAAAAAATTGTTGTTAGAATAATGACACTTAAAAAAAAAATTAAATTTACCTCAAAGAAAATCATCATCGTAGATTGCGATTTTCCTTAGTAAAAATTATATATATATTTTTAAATGATCAAGGGAAATCATCATGAGCCATGACGATTTTCCTTGATCAATTAAAAAAAAAAAAAAAATTGTTGAAAAATCGTCAGGTCATAACAATTTTTCAACGAGTTTAAAAAAAAAAATTGAATTTTGATAAATAATTTACAGCATCAATTTTTTGGAATTTAAAAAAAAAAATATTAGGATAAAAAAACCTGCAAAAACAATCCTGGTCCCAGACATTTGAGGTCAGCAATTGAATCGTAGTTCTGACATTCTGCCTCCACAACTTTTTTTTCTTTTTTAAATGAATATCTTAAGCTTGTCTAGTTTAATTACTATTTGGAACAATCATAAAAATATATTTTCTCATATTAATTTAATGTATTAATGAGTTTTTTTAGAGTATAAAAATTGAACCTTAATTCACAAAAGAAAATCATCTTCTTTTCAAATGAACTAATTTTTGTGGATATATATTAAAAATTTATTTAAAGAAAGTAAATTTTGAATTTTACACTAATCTTTGTGGGTACAAATACAAATATATATATATATATATTTTATTTAAAAAACAATTCAAAATTTGCTAAAAGAATACATACATGGATCATTTAACCAAATAACAAAATATATTTTTAAAAGATTTTTTTTTTTTGAATTTACGTACATCCATCACTTAACTAAATGTTTGAATCCACTTGTAGTGAGGGCTTAAGGTGTATTCTAGTTCTAGGTAGATCTTATAATATGTGTACACGTGTTATATTCGTGTATTTTTATTTGTTAGAATCGTATTTAAGATATTATATATTTATATAAATTTTGATACGTTAAAAATTTATATTATACAAATTTTGACATGATCGTGGATTTATATTGTATTTGTGTTATTTTTTTGTATCGTATCATGTTTCGTGTCGTGTTTAATTTATTTTTTGTGTCATAATCTAATTCTAAGCAGCTTGATTTTGTAAATGAGTTGTGCCATTTCTTTCTTATTCGCATCGAATAGAAAATGACAGCGCGCAATAACCATTTAGTAGTAATTATTAATTATGTTGGCAGAACCAATTAAAAGTAAGAAAAATGTTATCAACTGATCTAAAAACACTATTCAGTAAGTTTGTAACAAACAGTATAAATAACATCGCTCTAATCTGATTTAAAATTTCCAAATATGAAATAATATCTTTTATAGTATATATTAAATTTCATGCAATAATAACTTGTCTCAATTTTAATGCAAGTATAACAATTTGAAGACACATTAAACGGCAACACTTTTGTACTAGTTGAAAGGTGATGTCCAAAGTTAGCGAGATTATTCACGGTGACTTATAAAACAGAAAAGGTCCGGCGGCACATTCCGATACTCAAATCAATATTATACGTTGTAAATAAGTAAAGAGATAAACCTCATTTTCAGCATGTTCTAATGGGTTTTAGCTGGAAACGTAGGTGCTACATCTGCGGAATATTAGGATTAGTAGCTGGGCATGAGCATTTGAAATACCTGCTGGTTAATTCAGGAAGGTAGCATCTGATTTCATAAACCCAAGATTGTTCACGTAAATAATTGATGAGATTCCCACCCACCCACCATAACAAGATAGTGATTGAACACAATAGCCACTTTTGATTAATCAACCAATAACCATGGTCGATGGATCAAACATATGGCCACAACAAACAATTGCATGTTAAACCAAGAAAAAGATATCGCTACAACTCCAACTCTTTCTGTTTTTCAATGATTCCAATAAAATATCAACATTCAAATTCAAACCATGTTTCATGCAAAGCAAAAAGGTACATTTTCACCACCCCACTTGGAAAAACAGACCCTATACACACAAAGCAAAGCTGTCATGACATGAGGCCACACCAAGATGATCAGCTGAGCCGTGATTGTTGTAAGCTAGCATGGCATGGCCACCGCCTCTGCCACCTCTTCCCCTGTTGTTATAGTAGTTCCTAGAATAATAATTGCCGGGCTGATCATAATACTGGCTACGACCATTCTGGTCCATGACCATTGGAGTAACCCCTAGGACCACCACCTCTTTGGTTCTGATAGGGTCTTCGAACAACATACTGTTGCTCCTTGCCCTTGGGTTCTGTTATATCTCTCTCATTATACTCCACATCTTCCTCTACTTCCCCATGTTCTCGTTGAACCGTAATATCCTCTGCATGATTTTCAATCTCCAACTCATCCTGCAGACCACCAAAAAAAATAAAAAAATATCCTAGAGGAACAAATATAGTGTTACAGCTAAGCAAAGCACCTTGTGAAGTTCTTCTGCAGCAAAGCACTAAATTGATTGTCACCAGTCTCAAATTCTTGATAATTTGATGTATCTTCTTCCTACAGCAAATATGAAAATAATTTGAAAACATAATCCCCCATTTGGAATCATAAAACTAACAGGGGAAAGGCAGCTCCTAATGAAATTTAATCATGAAATACCACATTCATATCATCAAACATACAAATTATTCGAAACGTACATTCCAGTGTGCACTTCAAAAATTCTCATTTACACTACATTTCAAGCTTCCTGTGACAAATTAAAAGAAAAACTTAAGATAACCCTCTGTTTCTTTCTGCATTCTCTCTCAGCAACTTGAATGCCTTGGGACGTTCTAGTTTCAGTTTTGTGTTCCATTAATCTATATTTAAGCCAAGGCATGAATCCATCCTACGCCTTGTAATACTGAAATAGAAAATACCATCATTTCTTTCTGCTAAATAAAGTGCCTCACCAAAAAAATTGGCCATCTATTCTGAGCCAACTTCTGAATTTGCAACTATTCAAGTAAAATTCTTATACCGATACTTCTTTTAAAATTATATATATAAAATAAACTTGTCCTTTGTCAAATTCTTCTCATATCAAACATGCCTTCTTAGCACCAATTTCACCTAGAGCTACCAAAAGCACAGCATGCTTCTTGGAAAACAGTTCTAAGGTACAGGGTGATCACTAAGCAAAAAGTCATGAGGAAGCAACAGAAACTGAAAGTATTTGAAGTACCAGGAAAATTGCATGGATGAATTCAAACAAGCATGCCTTCAACTCCAACAATCAACTTCAAAGAATAAATAAATAAATTGCAAGATAACTAAGCATCCCACTCCTCCAGCAGGTATACGTGAAACAAATGTATATATAGTTCACTCTAGGGTCAAGCTCCACAAACGGAGAGCGATATATTAGTATAGACGATATGAATGAGCAGAATTTCTATTGCGTCAAAGGACTAGAGTTTGAAATTCTCGAAAGAAATTAATTTGACAATCAAATGCAATTTAATTAAAAGATATTTTTAAAGATTTCGGACAAAATTGAGTGTCTACATTGATGTGTTTTGATTTTGGAGTGGTTTCTTTGTCTTTTTCTTGTCCATCAGCAGTATGGTCTCTTTAAGACGCGACTGAGCTTTCTTGCTGTCGTGGCAGATATTGGTGATCAGGATCTTGTTGCTTCAGACGAGCAAGTTGTTGTTGCGTCTGTTAGATAATCACTTGTTGAGCAGCGATTTGATTGGTTAACATTTGGAATTGAGCTAGATATTGAGAATGATAATCAGGTTGTAGTAGAATAGATTGTGATAGAATGAGATGTGGTGAAATCAGTGGAGATTGAACATAGAAAGTGTTTAGCTACTCAGCAAGATTTTGAGCTACTGCAGGAAGAGTGCTACCCATAGCAGAAGTGGTTAGTATTTGGGTGGTGGCTGCGCCAATCATAGGGTGGAGAGATACATGAGCTGTTATTCCAATGGTTGTTCCTGGTGGTGGCATGCTTGTGTGAACAACACTTGGGGGGACACTATATGAGGGTGAAAAAAGTCCAGTAGATTTTGATAATAACTGTATAGTGGTTGTGGTAACCAGTTGGTGGGAGACATGACAGAGTGAGGATATGGAGATGCATATTGGTGTGCTGGTGGGCTAAAAGTCTCAAACAAGGGGAAGGAAAGCATTGGAATAGAGATCATGGAAGAAGAAACGACTGATGTGTGATAAGGGCGGATTAGATGGACCTGATAAGGATGAGACAGATTCAACGGTAGAAGCCACTGTAGTAGCTAGTTGTTGCGACATTGCTTTCTTTTCCAAAGACGATGCCAATTGTTGATGGTTCTTTGAGCATGGAGAAGGTTGAGCAGGGTTGTGATGAATGTGGAGGTAGAGCAGAACCTGCCAAGGGAAAACACAATCAAGGAGCGTCGGAGTTGGTATTTCGAGGCACGCTATTGATACTTAAGTCAACAAGAATACATAAGGAAAAAAGCAAAGAGTAAGGAAGAAGATAACGAAGATAAAGATTGTTCTAGTGCCTTTAGCCTTACCTTACGCTTTATATACTTGAATGTATGGGCCTATGGGGAATATGGGGCACGTTGGCTCTCCTGCCTGTGGTAATCGTCTGTCTGTCCTCATCTACACTGTGAGGTCAAGTTAGTTATGAATATGTGTCATTCTTTCCAAGGGCCAACCACCGTTAGGTTCTTGCTATAGGATTTCATGGGCTTAGTTAGGCATGGGTCTTAGCCTAATATAGTATTGGAAATAACAAGCCACATGACTGACATTGGAGCAACTCCATCAAGGCCACCATGCAAAAGGGCTGCCTGACTTCTCTTTGTTTCAATGAACCCGGAAACTAACATTGTTAGGATTGCGACAAAGTTCCCAATTCCTATTCTTTGAAGAAGTTTGATCCCACCTTCTAGCTTTGTGATTTTTTCGAGTGTCTGCCGGTACCAGGACTCTATCATAAAATGGAAGCCATATTGAAATTGCAATCAGTGTAATGACACCAATTGAACCAGCAGAGATCTTTATGCTGGGACCAAAGTGCAGTTCCATCTTCACGGCTTGTCTTGTGCTACCGTCAATGTTCCTTGTTGATTCATGGCATTTAACATCTCGAACTTGTTTCAAACTACAACGCCCCCCATGGATTCACACAAAAACCATCAGGGTTTACTTCACCAACCACAATTAGAGCCGCTTTATTTAAGCAACTGACGAGGAAGCAAAATAATTGTGAATTGGTCAAAAAGGGGAAAAGTTTAGTTTCATTTCTTCAATTTAGTACTTAGCCCAAAAATATATAGTTAAGAAGAAATGAAAGAAGAAGAAAGAAATACATCACCTGTACTGTCTGGTTAGATGGAGTTCTAGAAGCAAGCTTCTCTTCAATGGAGGATCATAGAATTGCCCATCTACTCCAGCTGGAAGATTAAGCTGGCGTTTTTTGTAAGCGGCAACAAAGCAAACACTTGTGCTACACCAGCAAAAACACTTCCTTCTTGCTTTAGATATATATATATATATATATATATATATATATATATATATATATATATATATATATATATATAAAAAAAAAAAAAAAATGTTCCAATAAAGAACAAACAATTGCAAAGAGCATGCATAGCCATAGGGTTGATATCCCAAAGCCTAAGGCACAGCTAACATCATTTTGGATATAAACCAACAAGAGAATTGTTTTGAGTAGTGTAGTACAAATTGTAAAAATTGTTGTTTTTTTCTCCCCTCTTCAGTTGTTAAATCAAATTGATCTAACAAACATTGAACTTGATTCCACCAGTGCCAATGGACAACCAACACAAGCTAACAATCAAAATATATATACCAAGTTCGCTTTATTGTAGCCTATGCATTGGCCATATAGTTGTTCTTCATCAGTGCAAGGCGGAGGACGCAGCTGTGGTAGTAACAAAGCTGTTAAAGTCATGCATGATCGTCATTCTTTGCCAATCAGTGGTTGACATGACATGTTATAAATCAGTCATATTTAAATACTCTTACTAAGTTTACGAATTACACCAACAGTAAATATCCAATGAATCAATCCATGAGAAAACGAGGAGTCTAGTAACCAAATGAAAGTCTCACGACATGATTTGAGTTGATGTAGAGTAGACTCTGTAATTTTGAACACCATATGATTTTAGTCTCTAATATATAAGGCGTGTGAAATAAGAGGTGAAAGGATAGAAATATGATGATCGTGTGTATTCAATCAAGAGGACAGAATCAGATTTTAGTTGAGTTGTTCATGCACCAATAGTTGGTGAAGTCTATTTGGAATTTTGGATTTGATCTGATAATTTTGGACACGATACGAACACAATATATAAAAAATAACTAAAATATATACAAAACGCGATACTATATGAAAAAATGATACGAACACATAAATTTGTCAAAATCTATATAATACAAAATATTAATGTGTCAAAATTTATAATATATAACACCTTAAACATAATTATTATATAAAAAAATAACACCAATAGAATATGAATACGCGGATTGTCAGGTCTAACTTAATGAACCTAAATTCCCTCCAATTTTCTATTTTCATTTTTTTTAACAATATATCTATAATAATGTTCAATCAGTTCATATTTGTTGTCAATAAGGGATATCTCAGGCAGTAGATTAGGACTTAAAATTTTCATTTTGAAAGTCTAAAATTTAAATCCTAAAATGGACGGTCTTAAATTTGGGTTTGTCTTTGATGTAATGACAGTGTATATATACCTATACATTGTCAGTGAATCAGATGATACCATCTCATTAAAAAAAAATTATAATATATATATAGTTTTATTTTTAATGAAGTGGTATTATCTGATTCACTGATAATGTATAGATTTATACACTGTCAGTGAATCAAATATAAATCCCTTAAAATTTTATTTTGTCCCTCTTTACTTGTAAATTTACAGTTTCTAACTTCTACAATAGGAACAACCAAAGTGTTTGCCTTTTCAGCCCAATTCAACAGAACACAACTATATTGAAAAAGAAAATAACCATCATGGCCATGGGTTGGATTATTTCTTATTGGCTAGAGGGGTGGGTTGGGTAAACAATCATGGGCTAAGCTGTGGCTCTAAAGAAGTCCTACTTTAGATTTCATTGGTATGGGCTGGGTGAAACATTGAAACATAAACAAACTTGGGTTCAAATAATCTTCAAATTTCAACATCATCTACTTGCATTGTTCAATTCAATCATCAATTCAACAACTTGCCAATTCGAAACTATATATATAGAATTTGTTTTTATGCTTTTGAAAATAGAGTTTTTTAATTTCACAAATGAGATTAAGAGATTATTATATATATATTAATTTTTTATAATTAGTTTTTTTTTTTTAATTTTTTGAATATACCCTAAGAGATATATGTCACTTTGTTAATTCCGTTTGTAGAGTTTAAAAACTCCAAGTGAATGAGATAATTTTTATTATATATATATATATATATATAGTTCGCTTTTGATATACTGACAATGAAATTTTTTTAACTCCAGAAGCGGGATTAAAAGACTGCTACATGTCTTATTTCTTTTTTTATTCTTCTTTTTTTTTACTATACACTAAGAGATATGTGTCACCCTTCTAACCTTACTTTGTGAAATCTAAGTGTATTAGATAATTTCTCATATATATATATATATATATATATATATATGATTAATCAATTCTAACGGTTCATATTGATTTGATTATTTGGTTTTTAGAATTTAAAAGAGTTTCGTTTTCTAAAAAATATTTTAATTCATTTATTAATATTTATAAGAGTTTTTTTTGTTGTTGTTGATAATGGGGTAAGGGATAATATCATAAATGACCCTTAAAGTTTATCAAAATTGTCAATTTAGTACTTGTACTTTAAAAATGTCTATTTTGGTACTTAAAGTTTACACTTCGTATGCTATTATAGTACTTGTCAGTAACACCGTTAAAAATTGATGATGTGGCTTCTGTATCGAATGAAAACTTGACACGCGGCACCATATAACGATGCCACGTGTACTAACTAAAAAATTATTATTTTACTTTTAAAAATAAAAATAATATTATTTTTAAAATATAATGATGACACATGGTACCATATAATGATGTCACGTGTATTAACTTAAAAAAAAAATTAATAAATATTTTTTAAAAAATTAATAAATATTTATTTTTTGTAATTTTTTAATAAATATTTTTTTAAAAGAATTAAAAGAATTTCATAATTTAATTTTTGTAATTTTCAAAAATAACTTTTTAAAAATATATATATATTTAAAAATTTTAGATATTATAAATGATTTAATATTTAATTTTAAAATATTTTATATTTTAAAAATAATTTTAGTTAAATATTTTAATTTTGTTATTTTTTAAAATTTTGAATTTAAAAAATATAATTTAATTTAAAACATATAATTTTAAATTTTATTATTATTTTAGTATAATTTTTTAAGTTTTTTAAAAAATTAGATATTAATTTTAAAAATATTTTTTGTATTTTTTAATTTATTTTTCTTTTTTCTTTTACAAAAAATCAGATATTAATTTTTTAAAAAGCAGGTACTACCACTTGTTATCATCTGATTGGTCAATGTCACATCATCATCTATATTTAACAATGTTAAGTGAAAGTACCACATTGATATACGGTTTGATAATACAGGTACCATATTGAACATTTTTAAAGTATATGTATCATATTGACAAATTTGATAAACTTCAGGGGCTATTCATGGGGAGGGGCTTGAGATTGAACCCAAGACTTCATTTATAAGAGTTTATATTTGATGCATAGTGAACTATAATAAAATATCTCATTAATGAATAAAATAAAAAATAATAAAAGATTTATAAATAAATATAAAAATCGATAGAAAAAGAAATCGAATACTATTGTACAATTCAAATTTTAGTTTTCTCCATTTTGTTCTTAGGCTTGCTTCTATTAGGTGAAATTAATAGTCATTCCTTGCGTATTTTTAAAATTTTAATTTGTAATAGCCATCCGGTATTCTACCCAAAGAATAACTATTTCAAACTCTATTGAATAGCTTGAATATTTAATTTTTTTATATTAAATTTTGTTAACAAGTGCCTTGAAGATATTTTTTAATGTTATTATATATAGTAATATTTTTACCCAATGTATTAAAAATAATAAATAAAATTATCAAATTTTATAATTAATACAATACTATTACTATAAATAATATATTAACTAATCTTAAAAAATATGCTGAGGACACTTGTTAGCAAAACTCTTCTATATTTTGTTAAATTTCAACATTATCCAAGTGGCTATGGGTGAAGATTGCCACATCATTTTAGGTGCTAGAGAACTCACGCGACGACAACAAGACGCTTGTATTTTCTGTGTGATCGAATCATCTCACTGCCCATTTGTAGCTTTGAAACGGTTAGATGTGGTCTTTGATCTCGTTGGCGGCTTTGGTTTTACAAATAAATAAATAGGATGATCGGCTGTCACATTTAATCGCTGGCAGCATCTAGATATGGCAATTTATATGTGTATTTGTATTTTTTTTCCTTCTCATAAACATAAATATAATATAAAATTATTAAATATATCAAAATTTTAAATATAAATAAATACATTTTAAATGTATTGTATTAATGATATTTAAATGTTATTTCGTATTTATTATAATATATTTATATTTATTAAATGTATCGTTTTTTTTATGATATTTAAAATTACTAAATCTAGCAGTACCATAAATATTGGCATGTCGGCATCAAGATATGTCCGTTGGCTTCGCCTAATAGGCTAGCCGGCAGCTAGATCAGCCGTTAGCAGACCAATTAGGCTCACCGATAACCAAATTTAACTGCTCCTAAGGTTAGATCGACACACCGACGATCAGATCTTATACTTGATGGCCTGATCAATTTTCCAACACCGGCCAAGGGTGGAAGGAAGAAAATGAAAAGAAAGAAAAAAAAAATTCAATAGAAAATATTTTAAATAATTATTTCAAATATGTTAATCTTATTCTTCCTTATCAAATAATTATTTCATTTATTCTTTATTGCATTCAACTAATCATGCTCTCTCTCTCTCTCTATATATATATATATATATAAGTTTGATTAGTGGACCCAGAGTCTTAGATTTGAATAAGGTGCTGTGAATTGCTCTGCGCTGGGCCGGCTGTGCTAGCTAGATATGTCCTTCCAAGTGGGAAAAGTGCTGAGGAAGGCATATAGTTTCCTTCATTTTCATTTTCATTTTCATTTTCATCTTTTTTTTTTTTTTTTTATGTGGTCACTGCCTCACTGGTAACACCTCAAAACTCTGGACCCTAATAATAATATGCCAAAGAGTGAAAACCCCTTAGTAAGCATCCTTTGTTAGAGTGACCGGCCACACAAGTTTTTGTACCCTAATCAATTAATGATTCATAAACCATTGAAATTGAATGGTCGTAGCTTCCCCCCCCCCAACCCAAAATGATAGCAGTAGTATCCTTAGTGTGAAACATGAATTTAAATAACTGACGTAATACGATGTTATGATTGTTATTTTATGATTTTAATTTTTTTATCGTCGATATTTACAGTCGGTATTTACTGTAATTAATCACGGTAACTTTCATTACGTTTACAACTATGATAAACGTGATGTAATTGAAAGTGCGTTCACGATCGCAATTTAAATTTTTGGTGTGAAGGTGAAGAAATAGAGAGTGCATTATTGAAAAATTGAAGCTGGCACTGGCCTTCTTTGAAAACTTACTTTTCATGATTCATGATGATTGGGGCCTTCCTTTGCATGATATATATATATATATATATTATGAATAATTCTATTGATGAGGACAGCCATTACGATGTTAGCCTGTTCATGTTACTTTAGTTCTTTTAAGCCGTAATTTCATGGATTTTAAATGGTTGAGTGTGACTTGTGAATGTAAATTTTTCTTTTACTAGAAGATAAAAGAAAAACATAAGTACTACAAGCTAGGTTGAGCTACTCCATCAGCATATGCTTGAAGCAAACTCCATCGGCTCTTAGGGAGGGAACGCTAATCTAGTCACACCCTGAGCAGCACCTTGTGCCAGATTTTCTAACTGCTTCTCAGCACATCTATTACTCTCACGATACGAAGGACATGTCTCCCTAAAATCTCTGAAAAATAAGCTAACTGTCCTCGGCAGTTCGTCAATAACGAAACATCTTTGACAAAAGAGAGAACTTTCCCACCACAAAAACGGAAACGGTATAAGGGAGTTTTGTGTATAAGTATATATGTTTATTTGGTGGAAAATGTTTAAAAAATGTTTTTCGTATTTTTTTTTATGTTTGTTTCGTGAAAAATAGTTTATCAACAGGGTATAAGGCATTTTTCGAAAGCTAAAGTAAAACAAAAATATATCATTTTCCGAAAGATATTTTTTGCAAAACAAACGGACTCTAAATTGACAATTGTTAAGATTCACATCTTTATATCTCTTTCTTTTTTAAAACAAATATATTTTTTTGTATTTTTTTTTTCTATATAAATATTGTGTGTGCTCGACAGGGAAGGATCTTCTACACTGCTAAAAAATAATTTAGAGTATAAATTGTTCAAATGATGTAAAATGAGGGTTCTTTTAGTGTGTATATGGTTAATTGTTATAAGAGTGATCAAATGAACTAATTTTTTTTTTTGGTATAAAGAATGACACAGTTTGAGAATAGGAGAAGGGGTTGCAGATGTTGGGGGATTCGAATCTCAGATTTATTGAATACAATATTTTAAAAATAACTGTATGCAAACGGATCTTGATATTTGATTTTGGGGAGCCAATTAAAAGACTAAATATATATATATATATATGAGTTTGTTTTTGATGCACTGTCAGTGTATAGACTGTATATACTGACAGTGAATCATACACTGACACCACATTAAAAAGCTAATCACTAACCCTAACCACTAATCCCTAATCCCTAACCCCTAACCCTAACTCATAACCTCTAACCCCTAACCCTAACCACTAACCCCTAACCCGACAGGTAGAATTGTAAGATGCATTGTCAATGTATAACCTTATACATTGACAGTGCATCAAATATTAATCCTTAGAATATTTCATTTGATATATGTCATTATGTTTTACCAATATAAAAACATTTATGCAAGTAATATACTAATAAAAAAAATAACAAACTCATTAAACCATAAATTTTATCAATTCATAAATAAAAGTATAAAGAAACAAAATACATAAAATAAATAATCTTAGCTAAAATTGTGAGCGACGTTCTTTTAAAGAAACAAAATCTTCAAGAATTGAATCTGAATTAAATGTCTAATCAATCTTTCTTTCGATGTTGACAATCAAGTTATCTGTAAGAAACTCATCTTCCATCTTGTTTCGTAATCTTGTTTTGACGATCTTTATAGTTGAAAATGATTGCTAACTAGTTGCTGTAGACACTGGAAGAGTTAAAACAAGTCTGATCAATCTGTCAAGGAGATAATATACTTTTGATTTTACCGTCTCTGTCAGAACAAGGCATAGCTGTGATAAGAAAGACAAATTTTGCAGTTTCACGTCATTGTGCATATCATGCTCAAAATGTTTCAGTTGAAATTTCAAATTCAATTTCTCTTGCTCAATAAAATCAAGAGGATAATACTTTTATGCTATAGTGCAAATATCATCAATATCGAAAGATTTATAATCTTCCTTTGGATCCAAAGCAGAGCTAAGTGTCAAAAGATCTATTGCCTGTATGCTAAGCCTATTATTTAGCTCCATTCAATTGAACATCAATGACTTCATTGAATATGTCAAAATGATAATGGTGCTCCATAGTGATTTGATTTTGTTGGCGTTGTCGACGTCTACCTTCAAAATGCTGTTCATTCAAATGAGGAACACTCAAATCATGCTTTTGACAAAATGATAGCACATCCTCAAGCAAACTATTCCAACCATTTTCTCTCGGATTTTGAATCAGCATCTTTGTACTTGAAACCAAATGCATAGCATTTAAAATGTCTTGAGATTTTCGCTGCAAAGCTTGGTATAGTATATCAATAATGCCCGTGACCTCTTTCATCAAATGCAAAATAAAATGAAATCAAATGACTGAATCAACTTTGATGCAGCACCAACATCCCCTCGTTGAGAATAAGTGAATCCTTCTCCTTTTAATATTTTCAAGTACCAAACAAGTTGCATCAAACATTGTTATAAGACTGCATATATAATAAAAATGAGAACCCCAACGAGTATCTCTAGCCTGTTTTAAAGTGGCAATTTGATTGGTACCTTTTTTAGTCTTAAGCTCGTCAATCGTTAACGTGTGCAATTTTAGCTACTTGAGCATCTTGTAATTCTTCACAACGTTTGCACGAGGCATCAACAGAATTGATAATGAAAGTCAAATTATTGAAAAACTCATGAACTAATGTACCTCTCTAGATGCAACAACAAGAGCCAATTGTAGTCGATGAGCTAAACAATGCACATAATAAGCAGAAGTACAATCATTAAGAAATAATGCTTGCAATCCTTTCCATTCCCCGCGCATATTACTAGCCCCATCGTGACCTTAACTGCGGATATTCTAAACATCAAGAATATGACGAGAGCGAATAACACAGATTTCATTCTTAAGAGTTAATGCAGATGTATCTTTAACATGAGCAAAATCAAATTAACGCTTCCTAATGAAGCCATCTTTATCAAAAAATCTCAAAACAAGAACCATTTGTTCTCTTTTGGATTCATCATGAGCCTCATCAACAATGATGCAAAATTTTGAATCTCTATATCTTCACAAATCTTGTTTCACACTTTATTAGCAAGAACATGCAAAATCTCCTTTTGAATTGAATGAGAAATATACTTGGTGGATTTAGGAGCATTTTTCAACACAACTTTCGTAACATTATTATTATAGGAAGCCAAAAGTTCAATCAATTCAAGAAAATTTACACGATTTTTTGAATCAAGTGTCTCATCATGGCTTTTAAAAGCACAAGCTTGAAATGCAAGTCATCGAACAACATATATAGAAGTCTTGACTCGTAGCTTGTTATCCAAAATTTGTTTTGAACTTTGTTGATGCATTAGCTTATCAATGTGCCCAGATTACTCCATAAAATCCACACAAGATCTCATGGCATTATTATGTGGTGAACAAGGATTATCTCCAATGTGATTAAAAAAAGAATAATTTTTCCCAGCATTAACTTTTCTCCAACTTCTAAATCCTTTAATAGTGAATACATCCCAACCAGGTCGCCCATTGAATTTCATGTTAAAAAGGTAACATGGTAAACAATATGCAGCATCCTTAGTTGGAGAATACTCAAGCTAAGAAGAAAATTGAGTAAACCAAAAATGTTGAAAACACATAGGATGCTTTTATGGGGAATATGGATAACTAGAGAGATGCATTTGATATGTACTTACTCTCAAGTAAACTCGTCGAGTTTAATCTCGTTGATTAATTGGATGTTCCCACATTGGTCGACGTAACCCAGGATCATGTTCTATAAAAGGAAGATTAACTTCTTTAACGCCAACAACAAGAGACTTAGTAGGAGATTGACTAGAATTTTGGTGCGCAAGCCTTAGAGATTTGAGCCCATGAATGATGAATCCACAAGATCTGCAAGTATATAAATCTATTAGTTTAATTTTCATAATAAATTTTCTAACACATTTATGTTCTTGTAATAGAATTTATAATACTTATTTACAAATTATAAAACAAAATATTAGTTTTTTTAAAGAATAACATGGCTTTCAAATTAATTTACACAATCTTTCAATGAACTATGGATGAACTTTTTTGATTAATTTGTTTGAAAATTTAAAATTGAAAAATTTATATAAATTAATTAATTTTTAAACAATATATTTTAAATCAAAACAAGAAATAAAATATACCTTTAAAATAATGAAATTGAACTTTGAGACTATAAGTTATGATGTTTTTCTAACTTTTTATAAGATGATCCCAATTTAACTTTGGTGTTGAAAAAATTGCAGTAAAGTAAAGTTAATAAAATTATAATTCTTCATAAGTATTTAAGACAAATCAATATAATATTGTTCTATAATAAAAATTAATAAAAAAATATATAAACTTTTTGACTAAACATAAAAGTTTTAACATTACCCATGCATGTACAACAAGATTATATAAACACACACACATATATATATATTTTAAAAATAAAAAATCTAACAAGAATCTTTTTATTTTTGTTTTGTAAGGATGTTGACGGTGAAAAAAAAAAGTGGTCTTATAATAAAAACTGAAAAAATGAAGATAAAAGTTAGCATAACTACTAACTAACAAAAAGAGATCTTTGGGAGTCTTACTAGGATCTTAATTTTTAAACTTGATAGTGATAACCAATACTGCAAGCACCAATTACAAGCAAAATTGATTGAATTTGGAACTGAAGAATAGAAGAAAACAAGCTACAGGGGCATAATGGCAACATACAATAAAAAAATATGACTTTTCAATACTTTGTTGAAGTCTTGTTGAGAAAGCTAACATTTAGAAAATTAATTTAAGTTCACATGAATGTGACTTAATATTTATGATAAATCAATTAATTTGAAGAGTTTATGAATAATGATTGGTGGGTAAAATAAAAAGATAAATAATAATGTAGTTTTAACATTTTTAAATTGTAATGTATAAAATTAAGTTATAATAAAAAATAAAAAACTAAATAAATAAAAATTTTATTTTGGGGGACCAGTTTCAAAATTCTTGAGGAAGAGGGGCAAGACCTAGGCTTACATACAATCAAGTCCTCAGGCTTACAATACCGTTGGTCCCTGACTGTATGAACCAACTGAGTTAAATAGTGACTTCACTAAGCTAGTTTTCTTTTTTAGCCTATGTTTAGATTGAGATAGGGGAAAAAGAAAGTAAAGTAAGGGAGAATGGAAAATATTTCCCTTATTTTTCTTGTTTGGATAAAAAAATTTAAGTAAAGGAAAGTGAGGGGAGTTGAGCACCTCTCGTTTTTCGTTCAAATGTCTACTTTTTGTATACCCCAATTTGGGGAAAATAGAGAGGAAAGAAAAGTTAAATTATATTTTAATGTGTAAAATATCTTTTTTACTCTATTTATGTTTTATATAAATTAAGATTCTTTCTTTCTTATTTTTCTTTGTATCTTAGAAACCTAGTCGTCACAATTCTTTTATACAGTCTCTTGATTTTTCAGCAGTCAAATTTTTTTTCTACAATCTCATGGTCACTTTCAAAGGTAAGTTTGATTTATATTTTTTTAATTTTTATCTTATATAAATATTTGTTCCATCTATATTTTTTTATATACCTCTGGTCAAGTTCATATCATTTTGTTTTTTATTTTCCCTTTTCCCTTTTCCCTTTTCCCTTTCCTTTTTCGTTTTTTTATTTTATTTTTTATATTTGGATAACTGGATATTAAGATTGAAAATGCATCTTCAAAGAAGATGACCTTGTATGTTAGTTAATGCATTTTTTTATTTATTTAATTCATGCAATATTTTTCAAAATATTTTTGCTAGATATATTTTTGATCTATTGAATTAAATAACATATTTTGGTCAGGATGAACATATTTATTATTATTATTTTAGTAAAATAAGCTTGTGTTAAACAAGTATATGCTGATATGTTATTAGTCAACATACTCTCTAATTATGAATTATTATTAATGGCTTATTTGGTTTTTATGAATAATTTTGGTATATGATATAATTTTTTTTTTATAAATAATTTTGATATTATATGTTATTTTATAAAAGGACTAATTGAAAAAATTTATTATAATAAATCATTTCCTTTCCTTTTTACTATTTAACCAAATAATGGTTATTAGAATTCTTCTCATTTCTTTTATTAATTTTAACTATCTAAACAAGATGCACATATATCATTTCATTTCTTCAACCTTTCTCTATTTTGCTTTTTTTTTTTTTTCGTTTATTATTATGTATCCAAACAACAAAGTGTTAAAAATTTTGTCACTCTCACAAAATTATTTAAAAAAAGATGGCACAAGGCTACAAGCGATCTCCTAGAAAGTTTGGAATCAACTCTTTTTGAGGCATTCCAATTTTAAGATGCAATATATTTTGCACCCAAAATAAAAATAGTAATCAATCGCTTATTGCTTTTCATTTGCTAAGAGTATATGATTGCATGTAATTTGTGTTTTCGTATCGTACTTATATATATTTTTTATGTTATAATTGTATTTAAGATATTCTATATTTATATAAATTTTGACGTGTTAATAAATAATGTTATATAAATTTTGACATGTTTGTGTACTCATATCATATTCGTATTTTTTTTATATCATATCATATTTTATATTATATTTTAATTATTTTTTTCGTATCATATAATGATATAATATCTCATATTACAAGTTTATATACGACTCCAAATCTTAACACTAAAAAAAAAACATTTCTTTTGGTTTTCCTGCCGCATGAAACCACAGTTTAAGGAAGATTCAAACAAAAAGAAAAAGTAGTAGTATTGTAATAATTTATTCCTATCATAAGAAAAACACCCTTTAAACAATAAAGAAATGTCAGCTTTCAATTCCTTGTTCTGTCAGGTATGTTATCATTTATACCTTCTTACTATGCGGAGCATCTAGAAAGTTTTTATATTATATCATTAAATAATTTTTATATTATATTATTTAATATAAATTGATTTTTTTATTACAAAATTGAGTAATTAGATCATTGTATTTTTAAAATTAAAATAAAAAAGTAAAATCACTAACTAATGTAATAAAAACTGTTAAAAAGTTGACGTGACATTTAATCTTGTATTTATTTGATGATGTGACACCAATAAAAGGTATTATTTTAAACTGACGTGGATAAAATAACAAACTAAGTTGGTAAAAAATAATTTGATGTGACATTTTTGCGAACTTAGTTTGTTATTTTATTCACGTCAGCTTAAAATAATATATTTTATTGGTATCACGTCAGAATTTGACATCCACGTTATCAAATAAACACAAGGTTAAATGCCACGTCATTTTTTTTAACAGTTTCTGTTACACTAGTAAGTGATTTTACCTTTTTGCTTCAATTTTAAAAGTACAGGAATTAAATTACTCAATTTTATTGTAGAGAGACTAATTTGCACTAGTAGTATAGTACAGGGACTTCCTAGATACTTTGATCAACTATGTGAAATGCCTTGGACAACCCATCTGATTAAGGCTTGTATTAGGTTAGGCCTGGACAAGGTTTTTTGTAATTCGAGCAGGTCCGGCCCGGCCCGACCTGAATTACTATTTATTAAATAAAAAATATTTTTTATTTAAATTTAATTATAATATATATATTTTAATAAAAAATATTTTTTTTAATATTTGATTAATTTATAAATAATAAAATAAACTTACTAACCGACCCGATCTTGATCCAAAATATGTTTAGACAAAAAAAATATTTTTTTTAAATCACGATCCGGCTCGACTCGACCAATGAACATGTGAAATATTTGAATAAGTACTTGTTTTATGTATGTTTAGCCGTTTAGGGCAAGCAAAAGGGGAAAAGCAATGAATCTTTGTCAGTATTAAAACAATCACGTGAGCTTGGCTTCAGCTTCTTATTCACTCCGTTTTGGAGTCATTTTCCCAACTGCTTTTATCAAATAACCAAACCTTATACAATACCCTTCTCTTCCTTCCCTAAACGACACCCACAAAATCAAATCATTTTTTTTTCTTTCTTTCTTTTGTTTGTGGTCCAACCTAATCCGCATCCAAACACAGCCTTATTCTAATGCCACAAAGTACATAAAAACACTTTTTTAATAACAAAATTACCTATTAAAATATCATATAAAAAATTTATAATACTTATAATTTATATACATAATTTATTTATAATATTAATATATATAAAAGTACAAAGGTGAAATTTTTTTTGAATCGATGTTTTTATTATATTTTTAAATTATCATTGTAAATATTTTTATTATTCATAAAATTTGTAGTAATTTATAAGTAAAAAATTTAATTTCATTAAAATATTTTCGTTAAATAAATTTATTAATAAAATTGATTTAATTTATGAGTAAGAATTTTAATATAATTAAAAAACTTTTACTAAATTGATTTATTTAATAATAACTAAAAAGAATTAAAAAATCGTATTGAATTGTTTTATTTTTAAAATTTTAAAATAGAAAAAATTAAAATTTACATTAAATTTCTTTATTTTCATTATATTAATTTCATATTAATATTAAAATAAAAAATTTTATATTATTTTAATATAATTTACAAATGTAATAAACTTTACACATTAATGCAATATATTAAAAAAAAATATATTAAGTATTCATTGTGACGCACGTGATAATAAATAATAAATATTATTAAATAAATAAATACAAATAGAAATGAATGATTTAATTTATAATTTAGTTCATATCAATATTAAGTAATTTCAATTTCGATTAATACTTATTAATGATCTTCTTATCATTTTAAAAATCTCGTAGTTAATTTTTGTTATAGATTTAATTAAGTAGGTACGAAGTACGATATATATCATGAATTAGTATGAGATTAAACAATCTATTTTATCCATTTTTTTTGTTGTTGAAAAAAAGAGTACTAAATTAGGCATAATTAATTCAAAGAAATTGCAATAAGAGAAGAGAGCGTTGGCTTAATGGTTGGGGCACTGAAAATTTGCCCGCCCAAATTATATCTAAAACAGCGCTCCACATTAAATGAAGGTTACGCTTTTCGGTACCATTGTTCGTTACTTGCCTAAGCCTCTCTTTCTCTTTCTCTTTCCCTTTATTTATTTTTTTCCTTTCGTTTCCCTCCCTCCCCTCTCCTCTCTACACGCCAAAGATACCTGAAGATGGAATCTCTGATCAGTTTTTGATTTCCTTTTTGCCGTCAGCAAGTGTTTGGAGAAATGCCTGAACCATGGCCACCATCACTTCGTCGAGCCATACTTTTGTCTCGCCTCATTCGTTTTTAACACACTTCAGTGCTCGGGTTTTCCCTTCTTGTTTCCGCGGGATTAACCCAGGGAAGAAAGGGAATTTGGTGTCTCTGAAGCTGAATCTTGTTCGTGGTTTGGTGTTTGGGGAAGAGAAGAAAAGGGTTTGTTGGTGCAAAAAAGGGTGGGATAACGACGGGGATTTGGCATTGGAAGCAGAGATATTGGAGTTCATGAGAAATAGCGAGAAACCTGAGGTTTTTCCAAGCAAGAAAGAGCTGGTTGATGCTGGGAGGGTGGATCTGGTTGAGGGGATTAAGAGACAAGGCGGGTGGCTTGCTATGGGCTGGGACTTGGATGATGATAACGATAAGGGATTTCAAGAAAATGGGTTTCCAGAAGGTGGTGTCAAGGATTGGGACTTTTTGGAGAAGGAGAAGGAATGGTATAACGAGGCTTTTCATGAAAGGGCTCAAAATGAAGTTGAAAGCAGTGGGACTTCTTATTTGGCTGTTAATTCTTCTTGCTCAGCTACCTCGTCTGGTAGATCACTGTGAGATTTTTAATTCTTGAGCTTTTACTTGCTTAACGTACTCTTTATTTGTGGAAAAGTTAGTTCTTGCACTTGCTATTCGAATGCCTTGTTGAATTTTGTTCTTTGTAGTTTTTTAGTCTCGTGTTTGGAACAAATAGTTGCAAATGTTTACTCTTCCATTCTTGTGGAAAAGGTAATTTGCTTGCACTTGCTATTGCTTGTGAGATGTTATTTGAATGTGTTATGATTTTAAAAGAAACAATCTCGTGGAATTTTTGCTCTTTGTATTTATATTTTTGTCATGTTTGGAATAAACAATTGCTAAGTTAAATGTGTTGCTTCAAATGAGTTTATACTTTTGCCTGTGAACCAATTAATCTCCTTTTGAAATTAGAGCAAAGAGAAGAAAGCTGGAATCTTAGGAGTTTAGTGTCCTGGGAAGGTTTCTGACCAAATGTTTCTGTTTGTTCAGAGAAGTAGCAGCTGAGGATGATTGTGGCATTGAGGGTATACTGAGTCGTTTAGAGAGAGAAAGGAATATGAATTTTGGGTTTGGTTTCAGAGACAAAGGTGACAATACTTGTTCCCAAAGTAATTATAACGAAGAAGAGTCTCTTGTCCGAGCCTCAATAGATGCGGTATGTTGGGTTTATTAATTTCGAATCATTCTTACATCCCTGTATCATTTTTCAGCTTATATTGGTTTCATATTTCATATTTTATGTTATATGTTAGGTTTTGAAAATATATATGTGCAAAAATCTGTCTGCACCATGGTGTTCTATAATAAAGATATCTAGTTTACTTTTTTAGGATAATTATGTCTCCACAACTGTTATCTTTCTCTCATCCATTTTAACCTTGATTCTATGTGCTTTCATTTGATCATCAGCCTTTTGGTGTGGATTTTATCATAATCATAACTTTTTGTATTTGTTATGTTGTAAAAGACAGTTGGTGGTCCTCGTAGAAGAAAACTTGTGTCATTCAGCGATAGTACTGGCCTAGTCAATGATAACAGGGTCAAGTTTAGTCAGAACCAGTCTCTATCAGGCATTGATGCTTTAAGAAATCCAACATGGAGAGAGTGGAGCCTTCAAAGAGCAGGGTTTGCAGGCAAGGAATTTGAAGGTAGCCATCTATTTTTTCGGGTGTTTCATGTCTTTGAAGTTTGGATTTGATAGATTTCTTTTTGTACTATTGCAACTTACAACTGCTGAAATTATCTCCAATGAAATGAAATGGTCAACAGATATTTCAGGGTATGAGACACTTGAAATAAGAGATAAATCCAATGAACTAGACAGAAGAAAAGAGTCACATGCTTCTGAAAAAGATATTAATCACAAAGAAATACGAAGTCGTCTTCAGCACTTGAAGTTGGAGCTTTCATCTGTACTGCAGTCATTGAGGTCTAATGTTGATGAGGTTTTATCAAGGGAGGTGAGCAAATGATCTCTGTTTCTTTGACTATGTTAGCTTCATGTGACTACTTCTGCCAGATTCTTTTTTCCTTGAAACAGAAACCAAATTAAACGTATTTTTGTGGCCTTCCCTTTGCTTGAGAATTAGGTAATTCAAAGACAGTATGGCTATCTTTGCAATTCAGTTTTTTTATTCATGATAGTTTCTTTTCAAGTGAAGTAAGACCTCGCCCTCATGTTTATTACTTTAGTAAATACAAAGAGAAAGAACAGGGAAGAACAAATTAAAAAACAGGGGAAGGAAGGAGAGTGTTAGAGGTGGTGGCGGGTAGTTCTAGTCCTGGGTTATGTTCTGAAGGAAGAAAGTAATCAAGTGATATTTATGACAGTGCAAGGAATGGAACTTTATGTTCTTAATCTCTTTCTTGGGGGTCAGTAATTCATGAATTTTAGTTATGACTTCTTATGTTATCTTTCTGTTTAAAATCTGTTTGTTTACAACATACTTTAACTTGGAGGAGTGCTTTGAAAAAGATGAAGAGAAATTGAAGCTTTATTTTGTCAGCATGTTCTGACTGAAGATTCAATTGCACTTCTGGATTAGTTAGAAACCATTCTTGGTGCTGTCACCATACTTTACATTCATTTTGAGTTATCGATTACCTTTTAACCCTGAATCTGTGATGCCTAGGGTGATGGAAGTTCCACTGACAATTTGCATAAGCTTTCTGATGCTTGGGAGTTCCAGGAAAATGAGATAATGAATGCCCAGGACAAGTTGCGATCAACACGGGCAAGGTTGGCGGTTTTAGAAGGGAAGATGGCATTGGCAATAATGTAAGCGTTACTCATGTTAGTTTAAAAAGATACCTACCTTAATTTACTTTCAAAGCATCACATTTCCACATTCCTTTGACAGAGATGCACAAAAGACTGTGGAAGAGAAACAGAAAAGGATTGATGATGCTCGTAGAGCTTTACAACTTCTTCGTACTGCTTGCATAGTGTGGCCTAATTCTGGATTAGAGGTGCTGTTAGCAGGATCGTTTGATGGGTGGGCAACCAAGGTTTGTTCCCACCTCAAACAGACTAGTTAGAATTGAAATGACATATTTTTCTTGATCAGTGCATTCATTAATTAAAGTGTAAGTCTTGAGTCTTGTTGAGAAAGAATTATGTGGAGTCATTTAGAATATAAAATACTGAGACAACTACCCTGTTTTTGCTTTTGTGCCTCTCTTTTGATTTCATAGTCTTGTTCTATCCGTAATTATGTTGATAGACTTTAGGGGGAAAAAGTTTGTGATACTTTATAGAAAAGAAAAAAGCACCAAAGTTAGACCCATGAATTCATTCACTAACTACTTAGGTGCTTGGTGAGGAAAATAAAACGTTAAACAAAAGATGTGACTAAGCATTTTATTATGGTCTATACTTAGAATTCCTTTAAGTGTAGAATGCTTCAAATACATGCAGGGTGTCACGGTCCCAAAAAGAGAGCCATGAATCCCACATTGGTTGTGTACTAGGGTTCGAATGAGTGTACAAGTGTTCACACGATCTTCAACTTATGAGACGCTTTTTGTGGACAAAACTGTGAGGGCCAATGAGTTGAAGCGGACATACCTTGCTGGTTGGTTTGGACCGTGACATTTGGTATTAGAGTTGGCTCAGGGGTACTAGAAATGTGCCACTTAGGATAATGGGCCCTCGTTGGAGTGAGGGAGGATGTCAGTTCCAAAAGAGAGCCATGAATCCCACATTAGTTGTGTACTAGAGTTCGATTGGGTATATAAGTGTTGACACCATCTTTAATCTGTGAGGCATCTTATTTGGACAAAACCGTGAGGCCCAATGGGCTGAGGCGGACAATACCTTACAGGTTGGTGTAGACTGTGACACATGACCTGCCTGTAATGGTCCTTGCTTTTTGGTAAAGCAAAACAGGGCCCATTACCTGTACTTACTTGGTGTGCGCCCCTTTCATTGAGTGCCCTATATGGTTCACCGGCTGTTTGTCTGCAATGAACTTCCTGCTTGGCGGTTTGAGTGCTCATCATCCTTAACTGTTTTTTTTTGCCAGGCTCCTTTCCCTTGTTTGAGCCATACTCTATTGCTTTTAAAATCTCTATGTTTTATGTGTTTGCTTGTATCTCATTATCAACAGGAAGTACTGCATTCAATTTCTCAATTTCTGTTGTTTCCATTTCCTTAGAGAGGAATGTGAGTGTTTTAGTTTCACCAGAAAGATAGTTATGCTTGACATGCATGCTATTATCTCTGAGCTTGGCATTCTTCTTCTTCTTCTTCTTTTTTTTACTGAGATCCACGCTTGTAGTCAGCAAGAGTAATTGGTATCTCTACTTTCAGCTCTAGTTTTAGCACTGGAGATGCCAAGAATTCATGCATTCAGTTCCAACTTCGAAGGATTAACAGTAGGATTTTCTGTATTCAGATCAGTTCATTTTTAGTGTTCTATAATTTGTCCATATTTGATGACACCATTTTTCACCAGTAATTGGATCTCTTCAACTAAATAATCCCTTGCTTTTGTTGTATTAATTTTATTCAGATAAGTAGTTTGTGGTCGCTACCAATATTCATGTCTCTTACATGAGGGGCTTTATTACTTCTCCCTTTATCATATGAATGATAATCCTTTTGGTATTCTGCATTTAAGCCTACTCGTGTGACAATTAACGATTTAACATGCATGTAACTCTGGTTCCTCTATGTTTGGTAGCTTATGATCATATCTTGCAGAGAAAGATGGAGAAGTCAAGTACTGGTGTTTTTTCTGTACGCTTGAAGTTGTATCCAGGGAAATACGAGGTGTATCTTTTTGTCAACTTTGTTACAATTCAAAATTGTTAACTGTAAATTACATGATGAATAGCTCAGCACTTTTACCTTGTGTAGATTAAATTCATTGTTGATGGTGAATGGAAGCTCGATCCCTTGCGCCCTATTGTTAACAACAACGGACATGAGAATAATCTACTGATCATCACATAAGGAGGGCCAGACTTTAGAGGCATGCAGTTTCATCATATGGACAAAAATGGTAGGAGTAAATGCGTCTAATTTTTCTTTCTAGCTTTCCATTATCCTTCTTGTAAACAAGTATAATAGAGCTGGTAGAAGGTGATACTTATTCTAATGATTCTTTACCAATAGGGGCATTATAACAACCAGACCAGACGACTGTCTAATACCCATTTCCCCTTAAATTATCTGTTTTCTACATTGTTTATGCAAACACCTACGTGAATAATGAGATGATATCATTTTGATCATTTTTTTTATAAAAGTTCTTGTGATTGGTAATATGATCATGATGTTTGAAATTTATTCGAAGAGATGCACAGGGAAGTTGTCCTTGATTGATATTAGGTATTTTTGGGTTTGAGTTCATTCTTTCTATAAGCAATGCAGGCACTCCTCCGATTCTCCATTTTTCTTGATGTATCTATATCCGACACATATTTGGACATAGGTATGAGAATATGGCTCTCCAAGGATCTTCCAAATACATGAAAAAACTTAGAAAAAATTGAACATAAATATGTCGGATATATAGCTGTATTCGACATTCACACCCGAGTTCGAATAACATAGCTTTCTTCAAGCGGCATTCTAGAAAAGTTTCAAGTGAGACATTTGTACACATCTTTGCTGAACTCTTTGCATCAAACTCTGCATTTGTTTTCTAAGCATGGCTGCCCCACCCTCCTTCGACACCAACTCCACCCCAGCCCAAGTTATAAGAAAAGAAAATCCACCACCTTTGCGTGCTTTTTTTTTTTTTTTTTTTGCCTTCTTTTTTCTGCCAGCTGCCAGGCAGCTGAAATTGGAATGGAAAGGATTCAGCTATGCCATTAACTGCATTTGTAGAATTTTTTTTGAAAAAAAAAAATATTCCAATGAAAAATGCGTCTGTTATCCAGAGCTAGTGTTTTGATAAAGTATCAGCCTGCTTACCTCTGTTGTCTGAATAGAGTAATATCTTATTCACTAAACACAAATTTTGTCTTCCTACATACTTGAGTTCATAATAACACAATGAAATAGTTTCCTACTCTTTATACATCAAACATTTACCAAATGCAAATAAATTTTCTGGCAAAATTTCAAGATTTGTGTCATGGTTTCTACAGGAAGTAACTTTTTAACTACACCTTCAAATTTTTTATGGAACAAGTTATTGCATCTAAAAAGAAACGGATGATTGACATACAACTTTTATGGTTGCATCAGATTCATAGCATAAGAGATGGTAAATTCACTTGATAAGAGAATCTAAAGAATAACAGACGACACTTGTAGGCATGCCAGTTTTCTTGCTTTGAAGCTAAACTAATGCTAACAGTGTATAATACCTACAAGTGGAATTTCATATGAACAGGGTACAGGCTTACAGAATTTGAATATAACTACTCTGTTTTATATGTTACAAAAAATCAAGCCCATTACCGAGAGATTATGCCTGAAAGTTCCAATTACAGAGTTTTGGTATGCGTAAGCCCTCTGCCAGATTGAAAGATGCTGAAACCTAGAAGGCAAAAAATTGGAGCCTCAATCGGTTGCATAAAAACAAATTAAAGAACTTGAGTAATTCATATACAATTTCATGAAGGAAAATAAGTTTTATTGTGCAGAGGAGTGAAGTTAACAATGTTAGCAATAGCTTGAAAAGTTATCTACAGCATCAGAATGTTTATATACTATCATGGAGACTCCAAAATATTTTGTTTTTCTTCAACAGTTACAGATATCAAATCAACCACACAAACTTACAAGTTCACTTGATACTGCAGAAAGACAGTTTTAGGCAAAAAGAAGTTAGGGAATGTGTCAGCTAACTTAGCTAGTAAATTCCTTCGGTGAATATGCCAAAGAATTAAAGATTGAATCCCCCTTTCACCAAGAGTAGGGAAAGGCTTACTTGACTCAGCTGTAATGCTGAAAACTTTCAGAAGAATCATTTCATAACAGATGAATGGGAGGCTTAGAATGCCCCATTACCTACCTAGCACCAGTTAGAGAAAGAAAAATTATCCCCTTTAATTGCTAGGGGCAGAACTCAATAAGAAATAGTGTCCATAGCACCAAATCTGGTCAATTTTGAATGAAAGCAACAATGCAAGAAAAACAAAGACAAATATCTTTTTTGCTACAATCATGTAAAAGAAAAAAAGACTTTGAACTGAGATTTAAGTAAAATCTTTGTGCAGATAGCAAAAAAAAAAGATTTAAGAAGTCAAATTTATGAAAAAGGTCATGACAATTTGTTTTAAGTTCACCCTTTGTATGTTTCTATTGGTTAGGGAAAGATGCAGAAGCCAGAGGAGCAAGGGTGAGCTGGCAGAAAATTTGTTGTCCAAGATCAGAAGGGGGACTTGGCCTGAAGGATCTAGGTTCTTGGAACAGGGCAAGCATAATGCAGATAATATGGACATTGCTTTTTAAGGCAGGTTCATGGTGGATTGCTTGGATCCACAACTATGTTCTAAAAGGCACCTCATTCTGGCAGTTCCCAATCACCCAGGGAAGTAGCTGGATTTGGAGGAAACTCCTACAATTGAGACCATTAGCAGCTCAATTTACCTATCAGGATAATGGAAGATTAGTTTGGAAATTTCCTGGGGACAGGTTTTCAGTGACTAAAGTGTGGCAGCAAATCAGGCCCAGGCAGCCAAAAGTGGATTGGGATAGATTGGTATGGTATGCTTACCATATTCCAAGGCATTCCCAAATATCATGGATGGCAATTCAGAACAAGCTCCCTACTAAAGATCGATTGATGGAATGGGGAATGGAACTAAATGGAACTTGTGATATGTGCAGTCAACAAATGGAGACTCGAGACCATTTATTCTTTGAGTGTGAGTATTCTAAGGCAGTATGGAGGGAGATTCTGCACCTATGTAAGATTCATAGAGTCATCAGAAGCTGGGACTTTGAAGTTCAATGGGCAAAGAGGAAGCTAAAGGGTAAATCTCTTATTGCTACAGTGCTTCGAATTGCTTGGAATGCTCTCATATATCATGTATGGAGGGAGAGGAATAACCGCAGGTTTGGTAAACAATCTCAGCAATGTATGCAAATGCTTGAGAAAATCAAGGAGGAGGTTAGCTATAGACTAGGGGGGATGAAAACCATAAAGGATGATACTGTTAATAGAGATTTGCATGTTGCATGGGGGTTAAAAAGCTCACTGATAGCATAATTGGTTCTTAGCTTTGTAAAGAAGACATTGTAAAATAGTACATTTGTTTGCCAGCTATGCTGGTTGTATTGATGTAGCAGTGCATGCTGCTTTTGGATAAATAAAAACTTTGCTTATCCAAAAAAATGTAGGACAAGTAACTCAATACTCAAATTCCAGAAAATATCAATAATTCATCAATCCAAAATTTGAGTATAGAGTTTACCTACATCACCAGGAATGAAAAAGGCCTGGCAGATGGATATAGATGCAGGCTATAAAGAATGTAGATAAGTTGATTACACATTACAGAAGCAAGATGATAAGTTTACAACTATGGTATGCATGTATCTTGCCCTTGTTAGAAAAGTTAGCTACTCTTCAGTAAATTTTGAAGAACATTGAACAACATCAATTTCCTCTATAGATTTCTCATACGCCTTAACCAATTTGAGTCGAAATATCTTTAGAATTAGCTACTGTAATCAAAGAGAAGTTTGGCACATATCTAAAACTCACACTACATTCCAACGTGCGAAGATGTCGTGCTACCAAAACTAGAAATGATCTACCAAACTTAAACCAGAAATCCAAACCAATGATGTACCTTAATCCTTCCATCTTCATTGACCAATGGGCTACACGACCACTCCCCACCCAAAACCTGACTCGATCTCTCATAGGTAGCTTTGTTTAGATCACCACCTAGAACTCTCCTTGACACGGCTAAGTCCCAAGACTTCTGGGCTAATTCATAGCAGGGCTCAAACTGTTACGATCCCACATCGGAAATCAAAGGGATTCCTTGTGAAGTTTATATGACATCGGAAAACAAAGGGATTCCTTGTGAAGTTTATATGAACGTAACACAAACACAAAACTGTACTTCAACTTGCAGTTAACAGAACCGAGTTCATGACTTGCAGTTAACAGACCTTTTTGGGATGTCAAAGTATGATGAAAGAAGCAGGCTTCTCAACAGAGAGTAACAGGACATCGAGGGTTTAAGGTGGACCCATCTGTGAAGTTGGCATCTGTTAGGGAAGCTCGGAGCTTAAGCTCTCCTGGATTGGCTGCTAGCCTTGCAGCCAAGCCTTTATTGTTGCCGTTGGTTCCTCCTATAAATGATACTGCAGCATTCATTATCTTTTTCTTTCTTTTTGTAATATTCTTTTCTTGGTTCCGAGTCCTGGTGCTTGAAGAGGTGGATTTTGGGGGCTTTTGCCTTTTAATTTTCAGGGGATTGTTATTGGAGCTGGTGGTTGAAGAGGTGGATTTTGTACTTTTACTGGTCTTTCTTTGAATCCTTTCTAACAACAGCTTCCTGCAAATTACAAGGCTGCCATGTGAAGGGCTGAAGTATCCTGTGGTCATTTACTTGTTAGGCGCCATTGTGATTTCTGGGTCTGGGTTTTGAAATGAACTTGGTTTGCTTTGGGTTAGATAATATTTGCTGGCAGTCAGGTTTACTATCTGAAGGATTTACAACATTACTTGCTGAATGTCCCAAAATAAGAGGTGTAAAAACTAAAAAGTAAATAACCCGCCCACCAATTTAAAAATGAAAGAAAAAAAAAAAGAATGAAAGAAAGAAAACTGATGATTGTTGACACAGCTTTTAAATTTCCACTTAGCAAAATGAATTTCAGTCAACAGAGGTCAGCTAATCCCAGAAAGAATCTAAATAATAGTACTCTATACAAATTACAATGCAACCAGCGGTGCTTAACTTGGGCGATGGTTTTCTCATGGATAGACAATTTTACACATTGCCTTTAATTAGTATACGCACAGTGATAATTCCCCTTTCCAGATATGATCCAGAATAATAGGTTGTACTTGGTAGAAAGGGATTTAAATTGTGATTGCAGATGAGTTTGTGATCGCGTCATGTTTATTGCAGTTGCAGATGTAATGAAAGTTATCGCGATCAATTGCGATAAATATCGACCGTGAATATCAACAACGGAGGAAGTCAAAACTGCAAAATAACGACCGTAGCATCGCGTTACGATCACTATTTAAATCCCTCAGTTTTCCTCTTCTTTCTTTGGTATGCAACAAGAAAAATTTGCTGCCATTGATATTTGTAGCAAAGGCATATAGCATACAAATGGTCTTTCTACTTAACCAGAATGTACAAGGGTTAAGGAGGGGAACAGAGCGTCCTTATGGCATATGTAAGCCCACTCCCACAGTAAACTCTGACTGTGGCATCTTTGTGTACAACTTCATGACCTAAACTAACTGTTTGAGGGCCAATTTGATCGCATCTACTCCCAAGACCAAGCTGGCCATGTTCACCCCAACCCCATGTCTTAATCACTCCATCCTCTGCCATAACAATGCACAAGTGGAAAGGAAAGATCAGTAAAAAATATGGTTAGGCACAAAATGAAGAAAAGGTTGATGAGACTTTGCCTGTTACAACAGCTGAGTGCTCAGCTCCAGCTGCAATTTGCACAATTTTAATCCGATCAAGACCAGGGACTCTCTCCAAAATAGCTGCTCCTGTATCTGCCAAAACCAAAACGACTGCACTTAAACTGAGGGAGGTAAAGTTGCCAAACCTATAAGAAAACTTCAAAAGAGAATGGATATATATATATTCCCTTTCTGATGTTCTTTTTTCTTTTGTTGGGGGGGGGGGGGGGGGTTACACTTCCCATTCTGATAGTTAAGAAACCAACAATGATAACTTTTTAAGATGTACATCTTTAATGTCTATACATAAACATCAACCTAATGCTTTTGTTGCACTATAGTTTATCAAATTTCTTCTTGTCTTAGTTTTCCAATGGATTACCAGATAAATGCTTTGAGGAAGTTATTTTCTCAGGATTGCTTAGCACTCCATGGTGGCTACGACCAAGCATAAAAACTTCTCCATCATCTGTTACAAAATGAAAACCGTGTCATAAAAATGTAGTTTACCATATCCTCAAAAGCCAGGAAGTCATTTATTTTAATTTTTTTTTAGTTATTTATCTTTTTTTTGGGGGGGAGAAGTTAAGAGCAAGTCAGGTGGGGATACTCGAGTAAAAAGGTAAACCATAACGGATTAACAAGTATGCATGTGTACCAGATAATACTAGAGCATGATTCCAACCAAGCACAGCTTTAGAAAACTGCAATGATGAAGCTAATTGTTGAGGACTGAGAAAATCAGAAGTGGCACCAAACCCTCTTCCCCAAGTGTACAGTTGTCCATCAGCTGGTGTAACAGACAAGGCACGACAATGATAATAATTACTTAGTAGTTTAAATTTATTACATTACTGTTTACGGGGTTTGGCATGCCTAATAAAAGGGTGGTACTTATGATCCAACATGTTTTATGATGCAAATATTCTGCTAAATTGGGTGTACTTACCAGATAATGCTGCACTATGGTCTCCGTTTGCACTGATGCTAATGATTTTAACATCATCAAATCTACAGGTAACCTGAGGAGTATTAACCGACTTGATTCTATCTATTGAAATACCCAACTGACCACGCTTTCCAGATCCAAATCCATAAAGTTGATTTCCTGAACTATCTGCAGAGAGGAATCTTTGTTATTGTAGACTAAAGTATATGAGAATGATTAAGCTGAAGGTATTCTTTCATATTGACCAAGTATCCAAGAGAGAAAAACTATGCTTTTACTCGTGTGAGATTCCTTATTCAATGCTAGAATTCTCAGAAACTCATAGGCAGATTGTATCCAACAAAGCTTCATTTTAGATTATCAATTTGCAAAAATGTTCTATTTAAAGCACTAAACTTTTTTTATTTTTTTGTGTGTATATCACAAAGAGAGTTTCCCTTAAAATTTTGTGAAAAATGCAGCTTTGCTATTCATCTTTGGACACTTTGTCCTGTAAACGAAATGAGCTTTATCCTAAAGTAATGAGATATAATGTTTTCAGCAAGATCAGTGAATATATATATATAAACGATCAAAGATAGACTCGAGTACTCAATCACAAAAGATTAAGAGAAACATAAATAGTTTTATGTGGAAAAGTAATTCTTCATGTTGAATTTCATGAGTACTAGCAGCTCCAAGTAATTTATATTTACCTGTCAATAAGACAAGTGAATGGCGCATACCACATGCTATCTGTTCAACATGCTTGTTAACAAAAAATGATACTTTAACAGGAGAGCAATGTGACCTGTAATCACCATGCCCTAGCTGACCAAACGAACCATCTCCACAAGTAAAAACACACCCTTCATCTGAAAAGTAATTAGAGAAGTAAGTCCAGTAGCATGCTCAATTAAAAGTAAATATTTCCAGTATAATCAGAATTAGTGGTAAGAAGTTAATTGAGGAACTTGAAAACCAACTGCATAAATTAGAATGCAAAAGCTGAGCAATCCCATCAATTTAATTACATTTGGTAACATTTGGATAGCTTAGCTGTATACAGAAATAATATCAAACACAGGGCAAGTAGCAGTGTAGCAATTTCATATATAGGTAAAAATGAAATGAAAAAAATAAAAATAAAAATTCCATTAGGAACCTGAAACAAATCCAGAGTGGCTCCATCCAGCTGAAACTTGAGTAATGAAGTAACTCTCCAAAGACATTACAGGCTTCGGAGTTAACAAGCTATTAACCATCTCCCCATGGCCTAACTGACCAGAGTTACCCCTTCCCCATGTCAGCACTTTCCCACCTGCAAAATCCAAAAATTTATTAACCCACAACATAATTGATTCCCTGTGAAATCGACCAAAGAAAAGGAGAAGGGTGTAGCGCTGGGTACCAGAAGTCAAGGCAACAACGTGAGCACCGCCACAAGCGAGCATAGAGACGGGGCCAGCGGAAGAGAGAGAAGGGAGGTTAAGGAGTTGAGGAAGGTGCTCGTCTTGGAGCCTGGCTGTGCCCAGCTGTCCATCCGTGCCTGCTCCCCAGCTCCACAGTTCTTCTTCTTCTTTTTCACTTTGTTCTTCATTATCTTCTTGTTGTTTTTGTTCGATTATTGTTTCTTTGCTCTTATGATTTACTTCCATCGCCTTGGACAATTCTTCTCTGCCAGAGCTTCAACGCACATGAGATGGCAAGATTTCTTTTTACGAAGAGAATGCGGCCTGAAAATAAGAAAAGGGTCGCAGATGACATGATTTTTATTTTGAGAAAACAATTGTTGTGTTTAAAATTCAATGAAAATCATAAAGGGGCCAATTATATACCTCCATAAAGCCCAACTCTTGCTTTGCTTGCTAGACATTGCCTAGCCTACTTTTTTTTTTTTGCTTAGCTTAACAAACCCATTAAGATATTTAATCAAAGGCGATAAACCCTTAAAAACCTTACCCTACCTCAAGCAAGTATAGTAGTAGAGTATTTGGGAAAATAGCTTTGGTTACTCCTCCCTGTTTTTGTTTGGTAATGCCCGCTGATACGCACTCTCACTGCATGCTTGGTCAAGACTCAATTCCAAGGCAAATATACGGTAGGGCAGGGGCAGGGCAACCTTCTTCTCTGACTAACAACTTCTCCAACCTTTTATTTATGGCCTGTTCTGCAATTCTAACTGCTAGTAATTTCAACAATCTCTCAATCCCTCCCTCCTGTCTAAAACCCTTTATTGATGGAGGCAAAAAGGAAGTTCCTGTAGCTGCAATTTTTTTTTTTCTTCCTTCAATGGCTGCATCAGCATCAGCTGCATCTTCACCACGGCTATTAGCATTCTCTTTGAGAAAAACCAATCTCAAAATCTTTCCCACCCAATTACATTCTTCCACTACTCGTAGCAAGCGACTTCTTTTCAGGTCAAAATTTCAAAACTGGCAGCATTTTCCTTATCCTTTGACCCCAAGCAAGAGCTTCCTCAAATGGGTTTCTTGATACAGCTGATACAAGCAGAGAAGAGGGGATTTTGCCTTCTTTTGAGGAGAAGCCAGTGAAATTCTTCTTCTGGGTTATGTTCTGGGCTTCCTTGTCTCTAGCTTGGTATGCTGCGTCTGGGGATGCTAATGCTGCTGCTGCTGACTCCATTAGAGCCTCCAGCTTTGGCCTCCAGATTGCTGGTGCTTTGCGCGGCTCGGGCTGGCCCGATGAGGTTGTGGTGTTTACTCTTGCAACACTTCCTATTCTTGAGCTTCGTGGAGCTATTCCTGTTGGTTACTGGATGCAGCTCAAGCCTACACTCTTGACACTCTTATCTATTCTTGGGTTAGCATTATTTTCTTTCTTGTTAATTGGGATATTCTAAGTGTTCAGTTCACTTTAGGTTTATGTTTACAAATTTAAGGGTATGGGTATGGGGCTAATGGACGCTTTATTGTTGTGGCATTTTGATTTTAACCAGTTTATTTGTAGTATTTGCTTGCCTTCAATCATTTCCATAGAATGTATAATTGTCACAAAAATTTTAAGCCAAGATAGAATGTTGTCTTTTGAATTGTATTAAATGTAATGCGTGTGCTTGCAATTAGATAGTAGTAGTACTAAAACTTAACAATTAGTTTGTTATGCACAATTATCTTGGGAAATTAATGAGTTGCTAATAATTTTACAAAATTTATAATTTGACTGCAGGAATATGGTTCCTGTGCCCTTCATTATACTTTACCTGAAGAGATTTGCTACTTTTCTTGCTGGAAAGAACCAGTCTGCATCTCGGTTGCTTAACATGACTTTTGAGAAGGCCAAAGAGAAGGCTGGTCCTGTGGAAGAATTTCAATAGCTCGGGCTGATGCTTTTTGTGGCTATTTTCCCTCTGGAACAGGAGCATGGACTGGAGCCATCATAGCTTCTATTCTTGATATGCCCTTCTGGTCAGCTGTATCAGCCAATTTCTTCGGTGTTGTGCTGGCTGGGCTTCTGTAAACTTGCTGGTGAACCTCGGTCTCAAGTATTCCATTGTTACTGGTATCATTCTCTTCTTTATATCTACTTTTATGTGGAGTATCCTTCGAAATATTAAGAAGTCTTTCAGCTCATCAAACTAATGTTGAACTACTTATTGAAGTAGGTTTTTTCCTTTTCCATATAAACAGAAACTAACTGTCCTCAGGTTTTGATTTGTATGATTCATCTATCAGAATCTTAAGGAGCTTCTCTCTTATATGCAAACTTTTATTCAGTAATTAGATTTTGATTGGAAGGAGCACTGACTGAGAAGTATACATGGCCTTTTGGAATTTTAGGCAAAGGAATAAGAAATGAGCCTTTCGCAGATTGGACATTGTTATATTTGGACAATGCATATAACAGGGAAAAAGCCATTTTTCAACCCATAGAATCACAATATGCATAATTATGTCCAGCTATAAGTCATATTCTGGCATGAAGGCTGTTGAGGAACCAGCATTCGAAAAGGCAATTTAACAACAACAAACCATATGATTAAATATTGATTTCTCACAGATTTCATAATTTTCAGTTATTAGTCCATCCTGGATTACTATTTCCTCAACATATGAAATACTATAACTGATTGGCTTATTTAATTTATCGCATTTTTAACCTCTGTAGTGTGTAAGATGTTTAATAATGTGGTAATATTTAGATCTTTCTTCAGTCTTTGTGAGATTGAATGAAAAGCTAGCCAATTTGTAGTTGGGCTTCAAGAGAGGTTGGACAAGTTAGTTGAATCTGTCAGATTTCCAAACACCCTTTTTTGTCCAATCATTAACTATTTCCATGCCATCCATATTATATAAAGATTCCTGATTCCTAATTGGTCAGTTTAATTCTGATGGTTGATCTCTCTCTCGTGTTTATTTAGATACTGAGTCTTTTAACACTTGTTGAATAAGTTAATATTCACTACTGTAATTGGTTAGGGCAATATAATTGACGCATGTCCAAATATGGTGCAAAGTGAACACTGTTACACATGGCTCTAACAAACTGCTAGTTATCATTGGGCATTGTTTTTTGTAGATAAGATTGGTTTAGTTGAAGTTCCTGATAAAGAAAGAAAAGGCATAGTTAGTCAACACATTGTCTCAAGTGGAGAAATGAATTGGATGAGAAACTCCTGCAATCTTTGGCTTGCAGGTGGTGTTAATCTAGAAGTACAAGTCGTGTGTAATGTCTACAAGGCAAAGATTGATAATATTAGGGACTGTACCTTCACCCTACATATGTTCCTGCAGGTTTAGCACCATATATTCACATGGCTGTCTCCCCATATTTTCTGCATGACTAAGAAAACAAATTATCAGGAAATTCAATCTTTATGCCTGTTCTCCAATGGCTGCTCTTATGGTTTTAGGTTCTCTCAGTCAGCTGAAGAGAGTTATTCTCTCGCACAGTCAATTCTTTAATTCTTTCACTTTTTTCTTCTGAAATTTTTTTGGAAGTGCAGAATCAAGTTGAGAATGTAATGATTGGTGATGAGTCTGAGATACCTCTTATGGCAAAAAGTTCCCAGTTATTATGTGTGCTTAGTTGTAGTCTTTCAAATCTTCATTGTAATGATCTGGTCTTTTGTAGTGAGTTTTCTTTTTTCTCAATAATTCTATAATTCTAATCCTTTATGCACATACAAAGAAGGGATTAAGTAGTGCCGATGTTAAAATTATGTTTCAACTTCATCTTTAAGTTTTACCTTCTTAACTTAAACCATTCTTCTTTGAAGACCATCTCTTCTATTGTTTGGATAAAAATATAAAATCGTTTTCTGCTCTTTTTAGGCATCTCCTTTTTCGTTGTGGACATTTTAAGTCAGGAAAATATTCAGTTACCTGATGTTGGGCAGCTTTCACTTCCCTAGGGTTGTGAGCAAACCATTGTATTTGTTGAATGATTTGTGAACAACTGAACAAGAGCTTGCTTATCTTCACTTGTTAAGATAAACAAGCTGATTTTCACAAATTTTCCGACTGTATTGCATGTTACTACATTTGAAATAGAATATTCTTTCACATACTCGTATTAGACTAGGAGATGTGTAAAATGAATGAATTTGCATAAATATCTTAAGTGGGTGGAAATAGAATGGCCATTAATTATTACTATTACTATTACTATTATATAGTTTCTGAGTACCAACTCTAACCGGCAATAATGTCCAACATAATGTGTTGAATGAAAGGTTAAGTGGTCCTCCTTAGACCTTAGACCTTTTTAGTTGTGATTTGTGAATAGCAATTATATCTCCTCATCTAATGTCATTCTTACTGTGGGTTTATTGTCTGCTTATCTCATACGTTTGAGATTTTGGTTTAATTTTCAACTGAGCCAGGTTTGAACAAGGTAAAATGCAACTTGGCTTCTTTTCATCCCTTCTCTGTTTCTGATGTTTCAAGGAAGATAATGCTAGTGGTTTGATTAGGCAGGAACTTCTTGTGCTTAAACTAAGTAAACATACATCCTTTCTGAGATGGATTGCCTGCTCAATCTCCTCCCAAGCCGTAGTCTTGGTTTTCCTTGAAAGAGGGAGGCAAGGTATTTAGCAAAGGTACATTTCTGCTGCTCTGATAGGTGAAGCTTCCGAATAACTCTTAGCTGTCAAAACTTGCAGTACTCCGTTCAAACATATCTAACTTACATCTAGAAACTGTACATATATATATATAGGATAGTTCTCCAATCAGATACAGTATACAAGTTACTTTGCTAATTAATTAGTCTTTCTTTAACTTACATCCCAGTTAAATTATATATCAGAAGGTGGTTGTCTTTGGAATTTTGCTCAAGCAATAGAGACAACCCCCCCCCCCCCCCCCCCTCCCCCAAAAAAAAATCTTTCTTGCAATACAGAAAGGAGAGCATTACATGCAAACTTCTTTTGGGGTTGTTTCATTTGCTTCCTTTTTCTGTTCAAAGTTCCCAAAAGGTGAAATATATCTCATTTTCGATTTACCTTGTTTCTCTTCCATATCATGTTTCTTATTTGCTCTATTTCTTCGGTGTCGTTGTTTTTTATTTTCTTTTATTTATAAATGCTTCTTTTCATTATATATGGCTTAACTTTTTATGGGTTTGTTTTAAAGAGTCTCCGAGATGATGATACTTCTTGGTTACTTTTTGAGGTTTCATGCTTTGCAATCTCCTTGTCTAACAGTTGAAGGCCCTCAGCAGCATCATACGATCCACTTACATATTTAATCTACAAATAATAGCAATTGCTTATAAAAACTAACAAGCAAAAAAAGAAAAAGAAAAAAGGATTGAAGTGTGGTAAACATATAACTAGGATTGTACTGACCTACTATAAGAACTTTGATACATCTTTTGAGGTTGAAACACTTATGTCACTGACAAGATATCTGCCATTTCAATTAAATGTCAGTCAAGCTTATCAAATGTGCATGATTCATAAAATAGTGAAACAAATTGTTAGAAACATTCTTTTGGCCAAAGTGTGAACAACTGTTGAAGGAGCAAATGATAAATTATTTCTCTTTTTTGTTCTTTTAATGGCTTAACTTTTTTTGGGTTTGTTTAAATTTTTTTTTTTTTTTTTTTTTTTTATCATGATTTAAATAGATATTGCTATAATTATTTTCTTGTAGATGGATAAAAATTCTCTACATGCAGTGGTTAAGGGTGCAGCTGTTTCAATACTGGTTTTTGGAATTGTTTTCATTGAAAAATATAGATCTAGGAACCATAATACCAATTGAGCCTAGTGTCAATCGAGATCAAGAAAGGAATTCATCTGAGCTGTGTTACTCGGACTCGAGTGTGAGTGTTGAATACGAATATGTATTCGATATGTGTATGTGTTGGACACGGGTATGTTTAATTTTTTAAAAAGTTTTTTCTATGTATTTAGAGGGTCCTTGAAGGGTTATATCCCTACACCCATATCCGAATATGTGTTGAACACGTGTGTCGGATATGGTACTTCAAGAAAAATGAAGAGTTGGAGCAACATAACATCTTAGGACTGTGAAAACCACATGGAATACCATCCAAACAATTCTAGGCAATAGTGAATTTGGATGGATGACAACTTAAAGATCTTGATTGCATCAAGCAAAGTTTATGATGGCGAAGTGGTAGTATCTTCAAAAAAAATTTAATGGATTTATATTAATACTTTGATATTGTGGTGTAATATTAATATTTTTTTGTGTTAATGAATTAAAATAGACACATCTAAATATGAACCATATTCATCAACAAGAAACTTGACATTTACAATGAAATGGGTTTGGTTATTGGAAAGATAGTTTTGCCAAATCTTTAGCTGATATGTGCTTGGAGAACAGTGAGGCTGATTCGATGCCTGTAGAATTGGAAGTTGTTCAAGAGGCCAACAAAGGGAAACATGCATCTTCCTCAATTGGAACTTCACAACCACATCCCATTGCAAAAGAAGTCACTCTCAAATTGTCCAAGACGATAAACTTGACAAAATGTCAGAGAAGCTTGGAGATATTTCCAATGCCATTAGGAAATTAAGTGATGATCAAGTTGTTACTGCTGATCTTTATGAGCAAGTGATGAAGATGGAAGGGTTTGATGAGTCATCTCTTTACTCTGCTTTCGATTATTTAGTAGAGCATGAGAAGCAAGCGAAGGCATTTATTGTGAAAAATGAGAATCTTTGCCTACAAATTTTCTTCAATCCTAGGGATGTCAAGTAAACTGTTTCTTTAATGATGCAAAACTTTATGTACTGCTTTTGTCTCTATGGTGCACTTTTCCTTGTATGGCATGTAACCTTTCGCTCTATTTAATTAGTAACGGACATAATTGTAACTTGAAAGCGTCGGATGTTTTTGTTTAGGAACAATATTATTGTACTGGAGATTTGTATAATGATTATTTTAATTTATGGATATATATATATATATATTTTTTGGTGGTGCAAAACTTTTGTCCAGTTTTTATGTTTGAAATTTTGAATTTTTTTTTTTTAGAGCATTCGGATATTGTAGGCCATTTATTATACAGACTTAATTTGCAGCATGAGCATTCGGATGTCATATCTTGAGAATTCAAATGCTTAGAAAAAATGTAGAATTTTGTTACAGGACATTCAAATACCAAAGATAGGCATTCGGATGTCGTAAGTCATTTTTATACAAACTTCATTTGTTCATTTTTTATACAAACTTCATTTGTAACATGAACATTCAGATGTCATACCTTGGACGTTCATATCTTAAAAAGTCATTTTTTAAAAATTATCCTAAAATAATTTAAACGTTTGTAAAGTTCATTGCATTGAACTTGGGTTGCACCATTCAATTTTGCACTTACAAATTAAACAGTACTCGTGGATCGTAGGCTAGGCTGGTTAAAATAAGGAGCCATTAGAGTAACCGGTAAGTTAATACTGGCGCACTCTTGCCCTATCAATAATCGTTCCCCTGGTTAATGGACCAACTCAATATTTCAAGCAATAGTGATAAGAGAGAATTTTAGAATAACTCGTGATTAATGTCCTCGAAATATAGTTATGTGATGATTGATGGCTAAATACTGCCATGCCAATTTCAGTTTTGGTTTGTGAACCTATTTGTTATTTTGTTATTAATAATAATTAATTGCTTTCTTAAGTGGGAATTGTTATGACCCTTAAATCTCACATTAATACTATATATCTGTTTACAAATTTAGTTATTTATTTGACTTGTTTGTTGACTGCTGCTGAGCTTAGGACTTTAGGTTAGGGATAGGCATATGGAGTTATGGGTGAAATAGGTTAGAACTTAGGGTTAAGGCCCTAAGGGTAAAATGAGTTATTCAAATAAAAAGTAAACAGTTTTAAGTTATAATTATTAAAATATTTAGAATTTATATTTAATATTAATATAAAATTATATATACAAATATAAACTAATTAAAAACATTTAGAATTCGGCTCGATCAGTTTAGGCTTTTAAATTCTTTGTCCAAGATTCAACCCATTTAAAAAATAGGTTTAATTTTTTTTTTATATATTCATTTTTTGGGTTTAATATTTTTGTTCAAATTCTTTCAAATATCAGACGAATCTTCGAATTTAAACTGATAATTCGATCTATGAACAAACCTAATAAAGATTATGTCTCATTGTATAGTTCAAAATCAAGAGGTTTTTTAAAAAAAATGTGGATCTTCATTGTCAACATTCTGAAATGTTTTGATTTTTGAGCACAATCTTAGGCTTCCTTTGGGTGCGGTGCAGTTAAATTGCATCGTCCCTTCAATTGAGAATTAGAGGATAAGGGTTTAATAGGTTCATTGAAACTTGCGGTGGGATGAAATTCCTTTTTTATCTTTTCTTTTAATATTTTTTTATTTAAAATTTTTAAAATATATATATATATTTATTTTTCTATTTTCTATTTATAATTTTTCAAATTATTTATTTATTTAATATAATTAATAAATTAATAAATTTATATAATAATTAATTGATTAAAATATTTAAATTTATATAAAAATAATATATCTTAAAATTTTAAACATTATCAAAATATAAATAAAAATAATTTATTAATAAACTCTTGTCATAACGATTTTTTGACCGCTAGACGATTTTAAAACTCAGATGGAGTCGCCACCAATATTTTTTTGACTAGGTGTGATTGACCACTTATTGAAATTTATCTCTAAAAAGAAATTTTAAAATTAATTGAAACCCTTTTAAAAGGACAATTTTAAAATTTGCGATTTAAAATCAGAGAAAAATCATGACAGGTTCGGGAACACGGTTACGCATGGGAAAGGTATTAGCACCCACGACGCCCGTTAATAAAAACGGCACCAATTAATCTTGTGTTATCCTAAACCTCGATTTAATGGACTTGACATCGATATTTAAAGTTAGTTCTCCTTTAATTTTTTTTCAAAATATGTTTATTAATTTTAAAAGGAATTGTTATTATTATTATTTTTTGAAAATGAAAGTAAACACAAATATTTTATCGAGAATACTTATTAAATATTTTCAGTACTTTTGGTGGTATTTAACGAGACCCTCTTACCTCGGGATATCTTAGGAATCATTACTATAGCGTCCTTCGAATTTCGTTGTGGGTGATTTTCATTCACTTTTTTTTTATTCAAATGCATATGATGCGAATATTTAAGCATGCGATGCACATGGTTACGCATATAAGACATGTGATTAAATAAATAATTATACGATTAAATATACGAAGCATATCATTTATAAACACGAGCATGACAAAATATCAAGTGCGTATATATTCATTTTTATTTATTTATTTATTATTTTCATCATTTTGTTTTCGAAATGAACACAATTTTTTTTTGTATTGAGAATATCGCCAAATACTCCCACTACTTGTGGTGATATTTAACGAAATTCTCTCACCTTGGGATATCTAGGAATCACTACCATGACATTCCTCGAATTTCGTCGTCGGAGATTCGTCGTCCACATTTATTTTTGAATTTCCTTTTCAAGTTTATTTTATTTGTGTAAAAAGAAATTATTCTTTTATTTTTTTATTTATGAAAGCGAATGTGGATCCAAATGCTCGTTAAATACTCCCAATACTTTTTGGTGATATTTTAACGAAATTTTCTCACCTCAAGATATCTTAGGAATCACTACTGTGAAATCTATGTAATTCCGTCGACAGAACACATTTCATAAAATATTTTTATCTTCGCTAAAAAAAAAAACAAATGAAAATGCATTTTATAATTATTTTTGAATTAAAAAAAGTTATCTATGTAAAAATAATTCCTGAATCACTCAGATATTTTCGATAATATTTTGATAACTATTTTTTACTCGAACTATTTCGAAAAACGATTGATACTTCGACCATCCCAAGAAAGAATCCATTTTTAGAGAATTTTCTTTACCGAAAATAATAATGTTATATTTGATTTTTTCCTTTTTTTAAAAAGTAACAACAAGTTTAATAAAAATAAAAATAAAAATAAAAAAATAATATATATATGAAGGACAATAATATATAAAAATAAAATAAAAAGCTAAAAGTAATAACATATAATAATAATAATGATAACTACTATAATAAAAAAAAGTAAAAATATATATACATATATAAAATAGGAAATAGAATTATCCAAGCATTAAGAAATAATAATAATAATAATAATAAAGTAAGATAAGATATAGATTAATAAAAAAAAATGAACATAATGAAAATAAAAAACTTACCTTGGGAAATTGCGAATATCCGAAGCTCGAATGCTCGAATTAATTCCTGAAAGAATTTTTCTTTCTTTCTTTCTTTCTTTTTTTTCTTTTTTTTCTTTTTTTTCCCTGGCCCAGGTCAAGCGCGTGGATCCCGGGTAGAATCCGGGTCCATGCGCGGACCCTCACTCCCCAAAAACGTTGCCTAAATTTCACCCAGACAACCTCCTTGACCTCCACTTCTCGGTTTTGGACTCCGTTTTCCATAAATCGAAACCCAAACACCTAGATCTAAGAAAAGAACCCGCGGCCTAAAACAATAATCTCGCCGCTTTTTGCAGTCAGATCTGACTGAATCTCAAACCGAGTCCTTCTCTAGTCTTCTTCTAGGTTCTAACCATTGGGTCTGTATAGAAATGGCCCCAGACTACCCGAACCCAACAAATCCAAAACCTTTCACTGCTTTCTTTTTTTGGATTTGTGCTTGATCTTTTTTTTTTTTTGTGGTTTTTGGTTGTTGTGTTTGTGTGGGTTGGGTGTGGTTTTTTGGTCTGCTCAGGGGTGGGAACCAGAGTGGGTGGTGAGTGGATTTTTTTGGGGTTGTTGATTGTTGAAAAAAAATGGGGGAACCGAATGGGGATTTTTTATGGTTGTGGTGGCGTGGGGCAAGGGTTTGCTGTTGGGGGGCTGTGCCTAGGGTGGTGGCGTGGGGGCAATGTGGTCTAGGGTTGCTGTGAGTGTGGGCTGCTAGGGTGGTGGCGTAGGGATGGGGTTGCCTAGGGTGGTGGCATGGGGGGAAGGGTTTGCTGCTGGGGGGGTTGTGCAGGCTATGCCTGCAAGGTGCTAGGGGTGGTGGCAGCCCTGGAAGCTGCTGGCAAGGGCAGTAGGGCCAGCCACCAGGCTGGTGGCTCGTTGGGCCAGCAGACCTAACTTGTTTTTCCATTGGGCCTTAAAGTCCAAATTCAAAAATTGAAACTCAAATAAAATTTAAAATAACATTGCAAACCCGGTTAAGGCCTAAAAAATGAAATTGATTCAACAATATTAGGCCAAATTAACTTAAACCCGGTTGAACCTTTAAGTCTAACTAAATCACATTTAGACGGCTCACGTGTAAGTAACAAAACAAATTTAATCGATGATTTTTTGAGTTCACAATAGGTCCGTTCCGATAACCAACTTATTAAACCTGATCGAATCGTCGGAATGAAAGGACAAAGTTAAGACTTTACGACTCAAAACCTTATTTGACCTTTTAAACTTGGAATTCGACTCGAGACATGACTTCGGGCGTGATTTGGGCTTGACCTAGACAAAAATTGGTGGCTACAGCTATCCCCTTTACACATTGCTGAGAATCAGGATAGGACAAAGACAATTGACAACAATTTTGTCCGGTCATAGAGGTTGACTTTCGAGAGAGGCTCATGCTTTATCGTTAAGGGAAGATCGAAAGTTTTTTTTTCAAAAATTCAAAAGTTAAAACTGATTTTTAATCGATTTAATGATGTAGGCAAAACCGAAAATCCAACTGCGTTCTATACGTGATTTGAGCGAAACCAGAAATCGAAAAATTGCTCCTCTCATCAGAGGCTCCATGACTTTGAAATTAACTACTGCTCCTCTAATCAGATTCTCCATAACTTAGATACTGCTCCTCTAATCAGAGGCTCTACGATTTTGAAATTAAATACTGCGCCTCTAATCAGAGGCTTCACAACTTTGAAATTAAATGCTACTTCTTTATCAGAGGCTCCAAGACTTTGAAATTAAATACTGCTCCTCTAATCAGAGGCTCCACGACTTTGAAATTAACTACTGCTCCTCTAATCAGAGACTCCACAACTTTGAAATTAAATACTGCTCCTCTAATCAGAGGCTCCACGACTGAAATTAAATACTGCTCCTCTAATCAGAGGCTCCACGACTTTGAAATAACTACTGCTCCTCTAATCAGAGGCTCCACGACTTTGAAATTAAATACTGCTCCTCTTATCAGAGGCTCCACAACTTTGAAATTAAATACTGCTCCTCTAGTCAGAGGCTCCACAACTTTGAAATTAAATACTGCTCCTCTAGTCAGAGGCTCCAAGACTTTGAAATTAAATACTGCTCCTTTAATCAAAGGCTCCACGACTTTTAGATACTGTTCCTCTAATCAGAGGCTCCACGACTTTGAAATTAAAATAAATAGGTACCTTTTTCTTGGCCATCATGTTGATTTCCAATTTCCTGCTGCAGTCGCGTTTTTTCTTGTCCACCTGCCATTCATATCTTTTCTTCTGAACAATGATAATTCTTAATTGTTTGCAATGTCATGATAATGCAATGCATGCTTATGACAAGGAAATGCATAACTTAAGGCTCGAATTATGACTCGATGCCCCTGTATATATTTCATCAACTAGTCACTCTTCCAGAGCTGGGTCTGATCAACCCTCTTACCACTTTCTATCTTTCCCGATTTCCCTTTTTCTTCGAGTTGACTAGATGTCCACAATTTAATTCCTTATGATTCCTTTATCTTTTCTTGGTCAAAATCAAAGCTCTGTACATTTCTCTCAGAAAAATTTCGTATATCAGTTCTCATTTCAATCATTGCATTCTTTATTTTCACATAGTATTAATAAACCTCATCATATTCTGACCCCATCGCCTCTTTCTCCCTTTATGGTTTCCAATTCTCAAATTTCTTGCAGAGTAATCACGAAAGTTCCTCTAGTGCATTGTTCATTTATTTATTAGCATTCCGATTTCATGCCAACATAATGCATTATCTAAAGAAAATTTCAAAGAAATAAAGATAATTCAATGACAAGACTTTATGAATTGGGATATGCATTTTCATTCCAGTGAAAGAAAAAGATCATACTAGTATTAATCAAAGAAAAAGTAAGAAAGACAGAATAGGGATAGATCCCCACATAATCAATACTCAAACGGTCTCAATTGAGCTAATCCGAATTTTTCTTTCAAAAAAGAATATTCATCAATGTCCTTGACTCTTTCGTGAGCATCAAACCACGAGTTACCCTCCATATCTTGTGTAATTTAGTCATGTCGCACTTCGCTGCTTGCTCAATCTTTTCATACTGCTTTAACCCCTTATCTCATGCAAACACTTCACGCGAGTTATCGCTAGTTGTCCCAACTTTTGTTCATCTTTCACCTAGTCCGCCCTTTAGGTTTTCGACCTAGATCCATCCTTTGATTCAAACTGCCCTTTCGGGTTTTCAGTTTGAACCTCTCATTTTTTTTATTTTTTTTTTTGACTCAAACTGCCCTGACTGGTTTTCAACTTGAATTTTTTTTATGCATAATATTTCTTCACTGCATCAGCATTGATTGGACTTGAGAAATCCCCACCATCCATTTCTACTAAAATCATTGCCCCTCCTAAAAATACCCTTTTTAACACATACGAGCCTTCCCCATTAGGTGCTTACTTCCTCCTCGGATCTTTCTAATTGGGGAGGATCTTCTTCAAAACCAAATCACACTCTCGAAATTCTCTAGGGCGAACTTTTTTATTATACGCCCTTATCATCTGTTTTTGGTATAACTAGCCATGACACAATGCCGTCATTTTTTTTTCTCGATCAAATTAAGCTACTCGTAACGGGCTCAAACCCATTCCGCTTCTTCCAACTCGAGTTCCATCAAAATTCTCAAAGAAGGGATCTCAACTTGAATTGGTAACACAACTTCCATTCGTACACCAAAGAATAAGGAGTTGCCCTCGTAGAAGTACGCACTGACGTTCTGTAAGCATGCAGAGTGAACAGAAGTTTCTCGTGCCAATCTTTGTACTTATCAGTCATCTTGGCAACGTTTTCCTGTATATTCTTGTTAGCAGCTTCTACTGCCCCGTTCATCTTGGGACGGGAAGGTGCCGAGTTGTGGTGTCTGATTTTGAACTGAGTACAAATTTCTCTCATCATGGTGTTGTTCAGATTGAGAGCATTATATGTAATAATTTTCTCCGGGAGATCGTACCGGCAGATCACTTCCTTCTTTAATAACTTGCACACCACGGATTTGGTCACATTAGCGTAAGGAGCAGCTTCGACCCACTTCATGAAGTAATCAATCACCACCAAGATGAAGCGATGCCCGTTCTAGGCCTTAGGGATAATTGGCCCGACCAAATCCATTCCCCACATAGAAAAAGGCCAACGCGTTGTCATGACATGCAGAGCTGTCGGAGGAGCATGCACCTAATCCGTATATATCCGGCACTTATGGCACTTTCGAACATACATGACGCAATCCCTTTCTACGGCCATCCAATAATAACATGCTTTCATAATCTGCTTAGCCATCATATGGCCGTTTGCATGTGTTTCACAAACCCCTTCGTGAACCTCTTCGAGTATTCTTTCAGCTTCAGCCGCTTTTACACACCTTAAAAGTGTATGATCTCTACATTTTTTATACAACACTTCTTTATCTAGGAAGAATCCCATCACCATTCTCCTCAATATTCTTTTGTCATTTTCCACAGCATGCTCCTAGTACTGCTGATGTTTTATGTATTGTAGGATATCATGGTACCACGGTCTCCCATTCGGCTCTTTCTCAACATGCATACAGTGTGTGGGCGACTCTCGTACTCTCATCTTGATGGGCTGGATGTTAGCACTTGTATTCATCTTGAACATTGAGGCCAACGTAGTAAGGGTGTCGGCCATTTGATTTTCTTCTTGGGGTAGATAGTTGAATTCAATCTTTTCGAATTGCTGAACCAATTCAACTATGAACTTGTGGTAGAGGACCAACTTCGAGTCCCTCATCTCCCATTCTCCTTTCAACTGACAAATGACTAGAGCAGAATCCTCATACACCTTTAACTCACTTATCTTCTTCGTAATAGCCGCTTGAAGTCCCATGACACAGGCCTCATACTCTGCCACATTGTTGGTGCATTTGAAAGTTAATCTTGTAGTAATTGGGCAGTAGGTCCCTTCCAGCGATATCAAAACCGCTCCAACACCATGCCCCGAAGCATTCGATATGTCGTCGAAATACATTTTCCATACATCCTTCTTTGACTCCTCGTTTTCATCTTCTTGAGAAATAGCCATCAAGTCCTCATCAAGAAAATCAAACTTCATAGGCTCATAATCTTCTATGGCTCTATCTGCCAAAAATTCGACCACTGCACTCTATTTTATGGCCTTCTGCGAGACATAGGTAATGTCATATTTAGAGAATAGGACCTACCATCTTGCTAATCTTCCCGACAACGAGGGTTTATCAAAGATGTACTTAATAGGATCCAATTTAGCGACAAGAAATATGGTATGATATAACATATATTGCCGGAGTCTATGAGCAGCCCAGGCCAGTGCACACCACATCTTTTCTACTGTCTAGTACTTAGCCTCGTAATCTGTACATTTTTTACTCAAGTAGTAAATGGCTCGCTCTTTCTTACTTGTCTCATCTTGCTGTCCTAGTACATCCCATGGACTTCTCATGAACTACTAAATGCAAAATGAGTGATCTTCCTGGCGTGGACGGTACAAGCACCGGTGGATTGGTAAGATACTCTTTTATCTTGTCAAACACCGTTTTGCAATCCTTGTCCCATTCACCGGATCATATTTCCTGAGGAGTCTGAAAATCGGATCACATCTAGCAATAAGCTAGGAAATAAAACGGGCAATGTGATTCAATCTTCCCAGAAATCCTCTTACTTCTTTCTGTGTCTGAGGTGGGGATAGATTCTGGATGGCATGTATCTTTTCGGGGTCCACTTCAATTCCTCCCTCATTAACAATAAAGCCAGTAGTTTGCCGGACGTTACGCCAAAAGTGCACTTGGCTAGATTGAGCTTCAGCTGAAACTTTCTTAATTGCCCGAACAACTTTCTTAGATTAACCACGTGGTTTTCATCTTCACGCGACTTTGTGACCATATCATCAACATATACTTCTACCTCTTTGTGCATCATGTCATGAAAGAGGGTCACCATTGCTCTTTGATAAGTCGCACTGGCATTCTTTAACCCAAACGACATAACTTTGTAACAAAACGTTCCCCACATCGTCACAAATGTGGTCTTCTCCATGTCTTTTGGTGCCATCTTGATTTGGTTGTAGCCCAAAAATAAGTCCATAAATGAGAACAGTGAGTGCCTAGCGGTATTATCTACCAAGGTATCGATATGGGGTAACGGGAAGCTGTCTTTTGGGCTAGCCCTGTTTAAGTCTCGATAATCAACATGCATCCGTACTTTTCCATCTTTTTTCGGGACCGGGACTATGTTCGCCATCCATTCAGGATACTTGGAAACTTCCAAAAATCCTGCATCGAACTGCTTTTTCACTTCTTCCTAGACTTTTAGCAGCATTTCAAGCTTCATTCGTCTCAACTTTTGTTTCACAGGTGTGCATTCTGGCCTCAGGAGCAAACGGTGCACCACAATATCAGTATCAAGCCCCGACATGTCCTGATAGGACCATGCAAACACATCCGCATATTTATGGAGCAATTCTATCAATTCTTGTTTCTTTGCAAATGGTAGTGAAGTGCTGATTTTTATTTCCTTCTTATTATCCTCATTTCCCAAATTAACAACCTTCGTTATCTCCTGATGAGGCATAATTTGCTTTTCTTCTTACTCTATCAATCTCAACCAGTCAGGTGGTAAGTCATAGTTTTCTGTAGTCTCTCCGTCGTCAATTTCATTAATATCAATACATTTCTCAAAATGGATTTCCGAATCATTGATGAGATTGTTTTCGCATTCATTATTAGGATACCTGGAAAGGTGGAAGCAAAAGAATATAGATAGTTGTATAGAAAAACAAATAGAAAGGATGAAGTATAAAAGAAATGGCAAATGAATTGAGACGGAATGCATTATAATTATCATTTATTAGAATGATAACTTCATAAAAAGAGCCCGTGCACAAAAGAAAATCTCATAACACTCTTGTACAAAAGTGTTTGGGGACTTAGTTTGTTAACCAGAAAGAGACCTAAACACAGCAGGTAAATCTACAGCATGCCAATTCTTCAATTTAAATCCTAGAGGGCATGGGTGGATAGTCCTTTCTTCAGTCTTGCTTCTTTTCTCTTCTTTCTATTCCAGTATCTGGATTTAGAATCCCGCAAACATTTCCTCCAAAGTCACGACAGGTTTGGTCCCAACTGGTGAATCGGGAAAAATAAAACCTGCCGACCGAAATGTCTCATAGAGGTGGGGGATGTACATCCTTGGGCTTTCTATCTCATACCCCCTGAATCTTGCGAGCCTTTGCTCTTTCTTTTCTCTCATCCATCTCTCCCTGTCTTCTCGGGTCAGCTTATATCCTGACCCAAACTTGTCTTCTTTTCCAATCACACTTATACGCTTTCGAATTCCTCGTAGGTTCTTTCCCAGACCAGTCTCAGGTAGGCAGACTTTCCCTACAACCTGAACAAGGCCGCTTTGAGTAGCGTAGGACCAACGAGGCATGAGTATCTTATAACCTTCTCCTACAAAAGTGGCATTGACAAATTCTAAGGACTTGAAAGAGCATTCTAGGGCTTCTTCAGCTGCCTCTACGTAGGGAACGTTCGAGGGTTTTGTTATCAGTAGATGCTCTTCCCTATCGACACATACAACCCGCTCTTCAATTATGAACTTCACTTTTTGATGTCGCATAGAAGTATAGTACCGACCATATGAATTCAAGGAATTCCAAGCAAAAAGTTGTACAAAGGAACAATATCCATGACATGGAACATAATATTAAATGCGCAAAGCCCGATTTGGATTGGCAGTTCGATGTCACCTATTATGTGTCCGCAAGTTTCGTCGAATGCCCTTACCACCATATGACTATTCCTCATGTATGACATGTCGATGGGCAACTTGACTAGCGTGGTCATAGGCATGACATTCAACAATGAGCCATTATCGATTAGCACTTTCGACACAATGTGGCCTTTACATCTGGTTGTTATGTGGAGAGCTTTGGTACTGCCTTTCCCTTCAAGTGGGATCTCCTCATCATTGAAGGTTATAAAATTGTTTACTGCGATATTCCCCATAATTTTGTCTAGCTCTTGCACAGTTACATCATGAGCCACATAAGCTTCATTGAGCACCTTCAACAAGGCGCATCGGTGAGGCTCCGAGTTCATCAATAACTCGAGTATCGAGATTCACGTTGGTAGACGGTTCAATTGTTCCACTACACTATATTCACTGTGTTTGATGAACTTTAGAAACTCACAAGCTTCTTTCTCAGTCACCGATTTCTTGTGCGCAACGGTTGGAGACATTACTGGCTCAACTCCTTTACCTTCCTCAATGATCGCATCTTTTTCTCCCGTTTTTGCTTTTCCTTTTTTGGCCCTTTCCAATGCCTCCAGCGTGTAACATCTTCCACTACGGGTGAAACCACCCACGCCTGTTATGTCTTCAAAAGCAGAGGTGTTTGCAGTGTCAGAGCTGGGCATGGATAAACCGCTGAAAGATCCTTGTGATACAATGTTGCATTCATATCTCCATGGGATCGCTTTATCACTCCTATACAGGAAAGGACCTGACACTTAAATTGGTACACTTGGCCTAACGAATTTAGGGGTTTCGTTAACTAGTGGGTTCTATATATCTTCATAAAAAATAGTCAGCGATTTTCGTTTTCCCCCGAGGGTCCACTCAGTGGATGCATTTTCAGTTGTCTTTGGAGGTTCTTCAATTATAACACCCACTGACTGATCCTCAATTTCTATGGAAAACTCAACAACACCGGTATTCATTGTTCTTTGCACTTTGCACGGAAGATGTCGTAATGCTGAATATTATGTCCCACCATTCCTTCATGGAATTTACAAAAACGGGGTCTTGTTCTAAATCAATACTTTCCGGGCTCACAACCATGGGCTTGATCTCCCTTCCCTGACCATTGCGTCGAGCACTTCCTCCATGGGCATTTTAACCTTTTCAATACATTGTATCACCCCATATTCTTTCCCCTTGGTACCAAAGCTTTCTTATGATTAGGATCAAAGGATTTTCAGTGACACTAGGCTCTCCTTTTGTCGTAAAGTTCAAACATACAGCCTTGAGTAAATTTTGCACCTTATGTTTGAAGGTAATGCAGTTCTCTGTAGAGTGACCCGGGTTTTCAGCATGATAGTCACAATGAGCATCGGGGTCATACCATTTTGGGTAAAGGGGTTTCATTGGATCCATGTGGACTGGTGCAACTAGATGGTTCATGACTAGTTGGGGAAAGAGCTATGTGTAGGTCATAGGAATTGGATTGAATTGTGGTCTCTCTTGGCTATTTTGAGGTCTTCTCTGGTTAACTACTGATCTGTTCGGTTGGTTGGTAGGCTGGAAAACAGGCGTGAATGTAGGTGTGTACATCGATGTCTTTGGTCGGATGTTCGTTGGATACATCTGGGGTCGCATCGGTTGATACGGGTACATGCCATGAGACACGTTATTTACAAGAGGAAAGTAAGGTGAATAGACTGGGTATGGGTGGTTGGGTGTGAAGCCTCGAGGTAGCTAACTTTCGTATAAAATAACTTGGGCTTCCCCTTCTTTCTTCTTCATAATTCCTCTTTTTTTAGAATTAGATGCATCACCCGACTCGAACTTGCCACATTTAATTGCATTTTCTATCATTTCGCCAGAAATCACCATGTCTGTAAAAATTTTGGTGGCGTTACCAACAAGCTTGTCGTAGTATGGTGCCTGTAAGGTGCTGACAAACAACACTGTTGTCTCATTGTCAGTAAGGCGTGGTTGCACCTGGTAGCCAAATCCCTCAATCTTTGAGCGTATTCTTTGAAACCTTCTCCCGCATTCTTCTCCAGGTTCTGTAAGGATAACCTATCAGGCGCCATGTCAGTCATGTGCTTGTACTGAGCTAAAAAAGCTCTCACCAAATTCTCCTAAGTGCGAATGTGGCTGCGATCTAGCTGGTTGTACCATCTTCCTGTTGATCCTTTCAAGCTATCTTGAAAATAGTGGATCAATAACTTGTGATTATGAGTGTGCCCAACCATTTTACGACAAAAAATGGTGATGTGAGCCGAAGGGTACCTGGTCCCATCATACTTTTCAAATTCCGGGACCTTGAACTTTGATGGTATTACCAAATCTGGAACCAAGCTTAGTTCACTCGCATCAACTTTTTCGAAGGCGTCCATTCCTTCTATTGCTTTAAGTCTCTCTTCTAGTATATCATACTTATGTTTTGCCCCGGTGTCCTCCACATGTTCCATCACACTTTTCCTCAACTTTTATTGCTCTATAGGGTTGTCTAGGCTTGGGATGAAAACTGGGTTCGGAGGATTAGTCCATGGGTTAGATGTGAACTGTCCTTGGCTTTGTTGACCTGTGGGACTCTGCGTGCTGACGTAAACATGAGGTTGTCCTCCCACTGGAGGTACTCCTTGTGGATGTCCATCTTGCGACATTTGGGTGTGGAGTAAAACTCGGTGGGTATAGAGGATCTTCGTTATTACTTTCTCGGGTCGAGGTTTTTCCCTCACGATTGAGCTTTCAGCTTGCCCTTTTCCCCTTGTCAGACTCATCATCATTTCCATCATCTTGGCCATTTGCTCTCGTGATTCTTCCTAGGACCTTGCTATCTGTTCCTGTACTTCCTGTTGAGATCTGTCTAACTGTTCTTGCAATTCTTTCTGTGCTCTCTCTTTTCTCTCAATCCTTGTTGCTTGTTCGTTTTCAATGTCTCTTGCTTTTGATTGTGTATTGTACGGGCGAATGACTAAATGCTTTTGTTTTCCTGTTGGGGTAGCTATGTTGGTACCTTTTAGGTGAATGTTATGAATTAGAACGACCTTTAAGAGGTGCTATTATTCTTAGTTAAATATATGAATGAATGGATAGATAAATGAATAAATAAATAAATGAATGGACGAGTGCATCCGAGGTATAACTTCTCAAAGATAAATTTCAGCAAGTTGATTCTTCATTGATCCCAAACAAAGTTCTCATTATAACAACATATTTTCTTAGAGTCATATCCATAAAAACAACTAATCTGCTCATATTGATCTTTGGCTTCGTCCAAGAAGTTAAGCAGATGCTGTCCATATTCCTCGGTTGGTTGGATTCCTTGCCTCAGTGCTTCCACCTTCTCGACCATCTCTCCGGCCTTTCTCACGGCTTTGCCGACTTGTGCAGACAAGTGTTCTATGTACTGCTGCCTTCCCAAGCTCTCGACTTTCCATCTCATGCTAGCGTCCATAGCCAAATCACATGTATAACTCCAATCACTATCACTATCCCTATTCCTATTCCTCCATTCCTTCACAATCTCATAAATGTGATTCTTCTGGCTGTGTAGCTACTGCTCTAGGTCTCGAATTACTTGCTATAGGGAGCTTCTCTCTTCTTGCATCTTGGAACAACTTTCCCTCTTGATCTCGAGCTCTACCTCCAGCTTCTCATTTGTATGCAGGGATTTAGCTAAACTCACAAAAGTTTGAGAATACATGTCTTTACATTCCTGCTTGTTATGAGACAGCCGACCAACTTTTGTTTCATTTTCTTGTGCCTTCCTCTTCTACTGCTCTACTTCCTCTTGAAGTCGACTAAGTTCCCCCTCCCATCTATAAGATGGTCCGAGTATATTCCTGACCTTCATCTTTGTCCTCAGTTTCTTGTTCTCCAAGTGAAGGTCTTTCAAATCGGCATATGTTGTGTCACGTTCTTTTACTATCTTCTGGATTCTGACCCTTTGTATTACAGTCTTGTCCTTCCAACTCTCGGCCTCCTCTTGGAACCTCTGACTTTCCTGCTTCATCTTTTTTCTTTCAATGTCGAAACTTTGCTCAGCGATTTCCAGCTGTGATATTCTCTTTGGTGGAGCAGGAGTTCTGAAACGCGACCTCTTCTACAGGAAAGAACCACATTGTTGACCCTGTTTGCTCTCCAAACTAGGTATCTCAGAGTGACACCATCACTGAGGGACCCTAACCTCGTCCTTTGGGTTCCTTTCCAAGCTCGGATAATTGGCTCTACTTTCTTCGACATATTAGGATCCCCATAAGAAAACTCTAACTGATTGAGTCTGTGCGTAGCCGGACGAATTACTTTACCCCATACTGTCTTAGTACCATCAGTGGGGTGTAACTTACTACTCCGCATGGTCCCAGAAGCTGTACCCACGGTTCTTCACATTGGTATAACATTGGTCCATGAGGCATCCACGTTGCCATCCATCTTAGTTGCTTGCTAGTCAATGACCGTAGAAATGCTATCCATTCTCCCTTGGATTTGGGTTCTGGCCATTTGCTTTCGCAGAATTTTCTAATAGGGGCTCTACTCCTTAGTAAGTTTTTGAGAAAGCACTATCTTCACACACAGAGTGACTCTTGAGCCATATATGCAGTAGTGGAGCGCGTCCGACAAAATGACCCTGCCTTTTTCGACTGTAAAAGTTTAATGACCTTATAGTTTCCGCAAGGATCATCGGCGAGGGTTACTATAGTTCTCAACTTGCTCAAAGAAATCTATTACTGCCACCTTAATATACCCCAAAACCTTAGGAAAAATTAACATCCCATAAATAGCCAAAGCAAAAACGGTCACCCCTTTCTCATCATCGAGGTGTCCTAAAATAAACTTCCGAAAAAAATCCCAATAGTTGCAGATATGTTCCCCTTTCTGTTTCAGATCTAGATCTCCTACTTCTATCCTGATGAGCTTGTTCAACTTCTTACAAAAACCCAATTTTTGCTTTCTGACGTACACCTTATCCGAGAATCGGAGCTCTAACCCAGTAAAAATCGAGTACTCCTCTATGGTTGGTGTAATATCCTCCTTGTTAAAAGCAAAGCACCTATAGGAAGGGTCCCAGAACTGAATGGCCGCTCTGATCATTGACTCATCAATTACCACCGGAATGAGAGAAGCAATCTGGCCATACTTTTTAGAAAATTTCCTTTTTCTTTCCCCATTCATTCGATCCCAAATATCGACCAACTTGGTCAAATTGTTCGGTGTGAGTTCCAAATTTACCCTTTCAGGTAGACTCGAGACATAACCTTATATCAAACAATCTCCCTCTTTTTGCTACACATTTCTTTCCCATTCTTGTACATCAACAGTTGACTCACACATGACGCTTACGGACGAGGAACAAATCTGACGCTCAGTGGGTTCCATGAGAAATCTACTTACCGAAAGATAATTTGAGACCAATACCTCGTCGTGGAATGCTTAATAATGCCAATGCAAATTATGCACATCGATACAAAAGGAAAATCTGTCAATATATTCACATGTAAGAGAATTTGAAACTCAAATAAATGAATAAAAGAATTCGGCATTATTTAATCATATAAAATAAAAATTTCTTTAAAAATTATTTTGAGAAAAAAATCTTTTTCCTTTTAGAAGGAAAAACTCGGTCCTTACCTACAAAGGACCTAGTTCGGGTGTTCGTTCACCCTAAAAATTGCGAAATCAACCAATGCGGATATTTGGGACGTTTTCGTCGTTACCCATTTCATGGTTCGAAATTTGAACAAAAGTAGTGAAAGGTAAAGTGAAATAAGTGACATACATCTAGATACAAATGCAAAGTGAAATAAAATAAAACGTTAAAATCCAAAGTGAAGAAAATTACAATTAAATATCAATTGAATCCATTAAATCAATATTTTAAGATAACACATGATTAATGTATGGCTCGACTCTCAAAGTCCCCAGTGGAGTCGCCAAGCTGTCATAACAATTGTTTTCACCGCTAGACGATTTTAAAACACAGATGGAGTCGCCACCAATATTTTTTTTTATTAGGTGTGATTGGCCACCTATTAAAATATATCTTTAAAAAAGAATTTTAAACTGAATTGAAACCCTTTTAAAAGGACAATTTTAAAACCTGCTATTAAAACCAGAGAAAAATCATGACGGGTTCAGAAATACAGTTACGCTTGGGGAAGGTATTAACACCCCCACGACGCCCGTTAATAAAAACGGTACCAATTAATCTTGTGTTATCCTAAACCTCGATTTAATGGACTTGACATCGATATTTAAAGTTAATTCTCCTTTTATTTTTTTTTCAAAACATGTTTATTAATTTTTAAAAGGAATTGTTATTATTATTATTTTTCTTAAATGAAAGTAAACACAAATATTTTATCGAGAATACTCATTAAATATTCCCAATATTTTTGGTGGTATTTAACGAGACCCTCTTACCTCGGGATATCTTAGGAATCATTACTATGACGTTTTTCGAATTCGTCGTCAGTAATTTTCATTCAATTTTTTATTCAAATGCATATAACGCGGATATTTAAATATGGAATGCACATGGTTACACATATAAGATATGTGATTAAATACATAATTATACGATTAAACATACAAAGCATATCATTTGTAAACATGAGCATGGTAAAATATCAAGTGCTTACATATTCATTTTTATTTATTTATTTATTTATTATTTTCATCATTTTTACTTTTGAAATGAACATGATTGTTTTTATTGAGAATATCGCCAAATACTCTCACTACTTATGGTGATATTTAACGAAATTCCCTAACCTCGGGATATCTAGGGAATCACTACCATAACATCCCTCGAATTTCGTCATCGGAGATTCATCGTCCACATTTATTTTTGAATTTCCTTTTCAAGTTCATTTTATTTGTGTAAAAAAAAATTATTCTTTTATTTTTTATTTATGAAAGCGAATGTGGATCCTTTATTGAAAATGTTCATTAAATATTTTCAATACTTTTAGTGATATTTTAACCAAATTTTCTCACCTCAAGATATCTTAGGAATTACTACTGTGACGTCCATCGAATTCCGTCGGCGGCGGATCACATTTCTTAAAATATTTTTATCTTCGCTAAAAAAAAAAATGAAAATGCCTTTTATAATTATTTTTGAAATAAAAGAAGTTATCTATGTAAAAATAATTCCCGAATCACTCAGATATTTCGATATTATTTTGGTAACTATTTTTACTCGAACTATTTCGAGGAATGATTGATACTCTGACCATCCCAAGAAAGAATCCATTTTTACAGAATTCCCTTTACCAAAAATAATCTAAAAGACATTTTTTACCCTTGTGCACCGAAATGTCATCTTTGATTTTTTTTTTCTCTTTTTAAAAAGTAACAACACGTTCAATAAAAATAATAATAATAATAAATAAAATAATATATATATATAAAGGACAATAATATATAAAAATAAAATAAAATAAAAAGCTAAAAGTAATAATATATAATAATAATGATAACTACTATAATAAAAAAATAAAAAAATATATACATATATAAAATAGGAAATAGAATTATCAAAGCATTAAAAAATAATAATAATAAAGTAAGATAAGAAATAGATAAATAAAAAAATGAACATAATGAAAATAAAAAACTTACCTTGGGAAATTGCGAATATCAGAAGGTCGAATGCTCGGACTAATTCCGGAAAGAAAAAAAACTTTTTTTTTTCTTTTTCCTTTCTTTTTTTTCCTTTCCTTTTCTTTTTCTTTCTTTTTTTCCCCTGGCCTAGGTCAGGTGTGCGGATCCCGGGTCGATTCCTGGTCCGCGTGCGGACCCTCACTCCCCCAAAACGTCGCCATTTTGATTGCTCTATATAAACCCAAAAAATGTTTTTTTAATTCATTTCCCTATTTCCTCTCTCCCTTCTCTCACCAGCTTCAGTCCTGAACTCAGAAATCGACGCCGACACCACCGCCTCACTTGCCGTGCTCTGCCGTAACCCCCATACTCCGATCACCTTTCGAGCCCAAATTTCACCCAGACAACCTCATTGACCTCCTCTTCTCGGTTTTGGACTCCATTTTTCACAAATCGAAACCCAAACACCTAGATCTAAGAAAAGAACCCGAGGCCTAAAACAACGATCCCGCTACTTTTCGGCATCAGATCTGACTGAAACTCAAGCCGAGTCTTCCTTTAGCCTCCTTCTAGGTTCTCACCGTTGGGTTTGTCTAAAAATGGCCCTAGACTACCCGAACCCAACAAACCCGAAACCTTTCACTGTTTTTTTTTTTTGGATTTGTGCTTGATCTTTTTTTTTTTGTGTGGTGGTTTTTGGTTGTTGTGTTTGTGTGTGGGTTTAATGTGGTTTTTTTGGTCTACTTAGGGGGTGGGAACCAGAGTGGGTGGTGAGTGGATTTTTTTAGGGTTGATGACTGCTGAAAAAAAAGGGGGTTTTTATGGTTGTGGTGGCGTGGGGGCAATTTGGCCCAGGGTGGCTGTGCATGTGGACTGCTAGGATGGTGGCGCAGGGATGGGGTTGCCTAGGGTGGTGGCATGGTGGGAAGGGTTTGCTGCTGGGGGGGCTATGCAGGCATAGCCTGCAAGGTGCTAGGAGTGGTGGCAGCCCTGGGAGCTGCTGGCAAGGGCAGCAGGGCCAGCCACTAGGCTGGTGGCTCGTTGGGCCAGCAGGCTCGATCAGCCTGCTTGGCTAGCAGGCCCGATCGGAGTGCTTGACCAGCAGGCCCAGCTTGGTTTTCCATTGGGCCTTAAAGTCCAAATCCAAAAATTGAAACTCAAATAAATTTTAAAATAACATTGCAAACCCGGTTAAGGCCCAGAAAATGAAATTGATTCAACAATATTAGGCCCAATTAACTTAAAGCCGATTGAACCTTTAAGTCTAATTAAATCACATTAAGAAGACTCACGTGCATGTAACAAAACGAATTTAATCGATGATTTTTTGAGTTCAAAATAGGTCCGTTCTGATAACCAACTTATTAAACCTGATCGAATCGTCGGAATGAAAGGTCAAAACTAAGACTTTATGACTTAAAACCTTATTTGACCTTTTAAAGTTGGAATTTGACTCGGGACTTGACTTCGAGCTTGACCCGAACAAAAATTGGTGGCTAATACTCTTACATTAATATTTTTAAGAATCATTTTTCATTTTCATTTTACCACCACTGTTATTTTTACATCTAAACACATATCACATAATTAATTTTAATCTCATTACTATGAATAATTAATTTTACCACCATCATTGCTTTTAATCTCGCGAAAGTTAATTTCATTGTCCATCCAAATAGATATTAAGTCCTTAATGAATGAAGCGCCAGAAAGTTCCCACATCTTCCATCTAAAACAGCCAAGGTTCTAAGTGGTCCATCAATTGCGATGGGCTCCAAAGCCCATTAGGCATTGCACAGACAGTAGATCTCTTCCCTCTCTGATCTCTCTGCATGGCACTGCACCCTGGGGCCGAAGGTAGCTGAGCCTGAGCTATAAATGAACTGACAAAGGAGACATGGTGCGCACGTGCTCATCAGGCCCCATGAAAATGAACTGCACGTGTGACATCAGCCAGAAAAAAATTTGAGAAAGACCACATTCCATAAAAAGTAAGATTAGAAGAACAGAACGAAGAAAGAAAATCTACTCTCGTGTGTGTGTACGTGTATGTATGCCGTGCCAACAAAGCCCACCACAATCTCAACTCCATGTCTCGGGCCCCACTCCCACCCCCCCCCCCCCCAAGTACAACATTCTTATCCTATAACAGACTGCTAGAAAATGAGACTTGGACATTTGGAAAGAACCCAGGACCCCACATTTTCCCATTCCTTTGAGCTTTCTATTCTCGCCAGGCGTCGGCTGCCACGTTGCATCATTTTTGTCCATTTGATTGCACTCGTGTGGGTCCCGCTGCACGATGATCTATGGTGTGAAACTGTATCAATGTATCTGGCGCTGGCACCTGCTTTGAAGTTGGACACATGGGATGGGCTCTTTTTGTTCCTTTGATCAGGGACCGCACACGTGGATGATTACAACCAGAGGTTTCATGAATAGGATTGTGGTCGTCGGCAGGGAAATATCTGTGGAGCAGGTATTCTTTACACTTGGCATTTTCTTATTGATGATTGTCTTGATCAATTCCCACCCCAAACTTTATAATCTTTCTTCGTAGTCACATTTTAACTTTAATTGGGACGTCTTTTCCTTTTCATTTTCATGGACATTTAGGAATATATATTATATATATGCCCCAATAAGAAAATGCTAATACTAAATTGTTTATTAGGTCTTTCAAGATTTTTTCATTAGATGAATTGTGCTCATTTTTTTTTTTTTTTTTCTTGATCATTAGATGAGAGTTCTTTCATGACAAATAAAAATATCATCTTGTCATTTAAACTTGGCCATTGGATGGTGCATTCAACTTTCCTACAAGGCACCTAAGCCATTGGATGAAGGGGGGACCATTTGCAAGATGTTAGTGATAGCATGTGGCTTGATAGTGATTAGGGAATTAAATTGTTCAAGCTTCCTTCTTCTCCTCTATGCTGACTGACCAAGAGATGAAAAATCCCAGCAATTCCTTCTTCTTTTCATATTTTTCTTAATTACAAATTTACCCTTTTTGGTTTCTTCGGTGAAATAACTTTTTTGCCACCCGAATCTAAATAAATAGCAAACGGACTCCAAATTCAGATTTTCTTTTTTCAATACTTTCGAAATAATAAAAAATTGAATTCTGAAAGTTTTCAAAAATTTTCGAGTCCATTTGCTATTTATTTTGAATTTATTCTCGAAATTGCCCCTTTTATGCACCCAAACTTTACCATATTTTAAACGAGCTCCGAATCCAAATTTTTCTTCACCAATCTCTTCCAAATAATTTAAAAATGTGATCTGGAAGTTTTCATAATTTTTGGAGCTAATTTGCTATTTTGTTCGGGATTTATCTGCTTGAATTACTGCATAGGGGACCCGAGATTTAGCCATTTTGCAAACGACCTTCGAATCAAGATTTTCTTTCGCCAATCTCTTCCAAATAATTTAAGAATAAGATTTGCAAATTTTCAAAATTTTTGGAGTTCATTCGCTTTTTTTTTGGGGTTTTCCAATTTTGCCCTTTTGACTTCGAAACCTAGTTTTGCTCAAAACAAGTCAGTTTTTCAGATTTTCTTCAAACTGAGACTTGGGCTATCATTGTTTAATCATTCCTCATCAATTAGGGGCCTTAGTCCTACCGAATCGGGCCATTTCTGTAATTCCTTCAAATTTCACCGAAATCCACCAAAAACCCTAATTCTCGGTTTTCTTCCGAATTGACTTTTCTATCAGTTTTTCTTCCAAGTAACTTCTCCATTACCTGTAATCAGTGCTTATCTTTCATTTGAGACCTTCAATTCTGACCAATTTGATCGTTTAAGCACTTTTCTCCAAATTTCCCGAATTAGGGTTTCTTTTCTACTGAGATTTCGTAACCCAACTTTCGACCTCCATATCTTTCAATGTAGACCTCGGATTATCAAAATTCTTTCACCATTTTCAATTGAACCTCAAATCTTCATTTTGAAAGTGGGTTGACTTTTTTAGTAGTTGACTTTTTTGGGGTTTACTTTTCTTGTCTGCTTTCTTAGACTAAGCCTCGGAGTACCACCTGCGGGATGAGAAAAGCCTTTTAGCATTCTGAAACATCAATTTAGGAAAAAAAACGTACCTGATTTAGGGGTCTAGACAAAATTAGGTGTCTACAGCTGCCCTTCTTTGGCTATTGCTGAGAATCAGGAATCAGGCAAAAATAAACAAACACTAATTTTGTACGGTTAGTGAAATCACATGTGAAGAAATGGAAAGGGGTTTTCTTTCATCATCATTCATTTTCATTTTCATTTTCATTTTTTTTTCTTTTTGGAAAAGCTGTATTTGAATATTTTGTCCTTAAATTGAATTCACTGACTAATCAAGGCTCGACCCGTCTTAAGGAAACGAGTTCGATTTGCAAAAGAAAAAATTGTGCCTGAAGGTCTTAAAAATATGGTGCCCGGAGGCTTTACCCGTGATTTGAAAAATTATGTCCGAAGGTCTTAAGAATGGTGCCCAGAGGCCTTACCCGTGATTTGAAAAATTATGCCCGAAGGTCTTAAAATTGGTGCCCGAAGGTCTTAAAAATGGTGCTCGAAGGTCATATCCTGTCTTGTGCTAACCTTACCGGCATGGATGAGATTGAAAATTGAAAAAGATCTGGATTAAACCAGAGATTAAAAGCATGGGTGAAACCAGAAATTTCAAAATGATCTGGATGGAACCAGAAATTGAAAAGCATGGATGAAACCAGAAATTTGAAAAAGATCTGGATGAAACCAGAGATTAAAGGCATGGGTGAAACCAGAAATTTGAAAACGATCTGGATGGAACCAGAAATTTGAAAAGCATGGGTGAAACCAGAAATTTGAAAAAGATATGGATGAAACCAGAGATTAAACGCATGGGTGAAACCAGAAATTTGAAAATGATCTGGATGGAACCATAAATTTGAAAAGCATGGGTGAAACCAGAAATTTGAAAAAGATCTGGATGAAACCAGAGATTAAAGGCATGGGTGAAACCAGAAATTTGAAAAAGATCTGGATGAAACCTGAGAAAAAAGGCATATAGGTGAAACCAGAAATTTGAAAATGATCTGGATGGAACCAGAAATTTGAAAAGCATGGGTGAAACCAGAAATTTGAAAAAGATTTGGATGAAACCAGAGAATAAAAAGGCATGGGTGAAACCAAAAAATTTGAAAAGATCTGGATCAAACCAGAAATTGAAATGACCTAGAAATTAACCTGAAAGATTTGAGAAAGGATGCAAATGCTTCATGGTGTAAATGCAAATATCTTAGATTGATGCAAATGCTTCTTGAAATGATACAGATGTCTTGGATTGATGCAAATGCTTCTAAACGCAGATGCAGATGTCCCTACGAATCATGTTCATGTAAGTGGTTCATGAATGGTGTAATTACAGCTAGAATGAAGATGCAATGATCCTAGAAATGATGCACTTGCTTGAGATGATGCGAATGCAAATATCTATGAAGGATGTACTTGTAAAGATAGAATGCAGATGCTCATGGAATAGCGCAAATACAAATACTCATGAATTATGCAAATGCTTGCTGACACGGTGCAGATGCAAAGTTTAATAAATAGATGAATACTCATGAGTGATGCAAATGCCCCTGATCATTTTTCTAGATTTTGGCTTAGCCTTTCCAATTCATTTTTCCTCTTCAAATTAGAGTATATTTTCAATTCATTTTTCAATCTTTGGCTGTTCTCTTCGCCCCAACAGTTTTCAAACTCTTATTGACAAAAGTCTACTTGTCGAGTTCTATTTCTTCTTCTCATATTTGGAAGTCAAGGTTAACCCTAATAGTTCCACACCTTTGAGTTAGAAAAACACTTATCTCATATTAACATCAAAAATGGGTATTTCAAAAATATTTTTATTTTCCTTTTTGAAAAACAATTTTGCTTATTTAATGAAAACTTCTGAATAAAAAATTTTAACCCCACAGTGTGTAATGTACAAATCTTTTGAAGACCAATGATCACTGTTAGAAATTTTCCTAGGTGTCAATTTGGGTTTTTCAACTTGAATTGACAAGGCTTGGTACAACATGATTTTGGTTTTTCTAGGAAAACTTCACAACAAAAATGTATGTCCCTTCTAGGCTTACAAATGGAACAGATTTTATAAATCATGAATTCATTGAGAACCAAACAAATTCAACATTCTTTTAGTTTCTATATCAAGGTATTTTGACAAGCATCAAGTTTGGCTGGGATGTTTAAACTGGAAAGTTGATTTTGGAGAAAAAGAGTTTCCGTTTTTGAAATCAATCATCCAAATAAGAGTTGACAATTTGGGAGGTTCAGGAATTCCTAGATGTTCCTCAATGACCACTTCTTTAAGATGATCTTCTCTTTTGTGGTATCGGCACTATCATAGATGGCATCGGAGTTCCCATTTTACTCTAGACCGCCCGTTTTTGGGTTTTCGCCCTAGAGTTCCATCCTCTCCAAATTTTTTTCTTCTTTTTTCATTGTTTTACCATGCATTTGAGAATTCTAAATTCTTCCTTAGTGAAATGATAATTCGGTGAGATGGGATAAAATATGAGGAAAAAACCCTTCAAGTTAAATATTCATGCTTGATCAAAATAGACTTTTAAAGCACGTAATGTAGGCCATGGCTCAGGGTTCAGAAAGAAAGGATAAATAGGCCCAAAATATGTGTTTGAGGGTAATCATATCAAGGATCATTTCTTGAGGAGGATTCTCTTTGAAACAATTATCCCTTTTTGGACTTTTCATTCCTTTTTGACTTTTTGCCCTTTTTCTTCCTTGCTTTTGGCTTTCATTTGCCATACTTTTTCACATTTTTTCTTTTTGTTTTTCTTGGCTTTCATTTCGCCATCTTTTCCTTTTCCTTTTTATTCTTCTTTGACAGAGTGAGCCCGTATTTATTCGGGGCTCCATTTTCTTTGTATCTGTCTTTGAGTTAGGACTCATTTTTCTGTGATCTTTGAGAAGATCTTTCCTCGTATTTGCCCCCCAGTGTTGAGGCTGATCCTTGATCAGGGTTCAAAGAAGAAAGAATTCTTTCGGCTCAAAAGGGATGACTATGGACAATTTTTTTTTGTGACAGGGACCTGAAAGATGGCCATTTCTCTTGTCAAGCACGAATATTCACATTGAAAAGCAATCCCCAAGGGAAATAGATATTCAGAATTTCATTTTGCACTTTGGAATCATCCGAATTCTCATATTCATGATATCACATTTTTTTTATCGCATGCCCCAATGATTCATGCGTTAGTCCATCCTTTTTCACCATATAACCATCATTTCCACATATGATGTCCCAGTTTGATTAACCATGAGAATTCGTATCAACGAGGAATATAGCAAGTCTAGGTCTATTTTAAAAAGGCTGAGTTTCAAATATGAGTTCTTTGAAAGGACAAGGAAAATACGACCTAAAAACGGGTTTTATCTGGGACATGGGATAATCTAGTTTAATCATTGTGCCCCAGGGTGTCAATCATGAAGTGATGTTTGGGGTAATTAGTGTTTTGTGGTTATTGGTAGAGGTCATGATTGGTTTTAGCACAATCTTGACATAAATCAATTTACCAAAATCTAGATTCTTGAAAGAGTGTCTCATTTGTTTGAATTTCAAGGAATTCGAAAAAAATTCAAAAAGTTCGTTCCTTTGTTCATGGCCTAGACTAGGATTTACATCTTTGCTTATTCTGCAATGACAATGGTTTATGAAGTTTAATCAATCATATTCCTTGAAGCATTAGGTCTTTCAAGTGATCTTAGTTTCAAGGATTTAGACATATGGAATCCCCAAAAGAGGGAATGTATAGGGTCATTTCTAACAATGATCATCAACATTCTCAAGACTATCCATTATTAGAACCTCCTTAATGCTTGTTTTTGCACATTCAAATTATTGTTAAAACACAACAAACATAAAAACATTCAAAATTCATTTATTTCATAGGGATGTTAACATAAGACAAGTGTTTTCATCATGAGGTATGAAACTAAATGCATAAAAACTTCCCCTTGACATGTTCTCCCTAATTCAAACTGGCTATTCCTCGATACTCTTTTCGACCTTTCCATCTTCTTCCCCTATTATGGCATCCATAATGTTCTCATCATTCCCATTCAATAGATTCTCCTCGCTGTCTGACCTTTGTTTCTTCCCCACATCTAACTGTCCTTTATTGATGAGTGCTTGAACCTTCCGTTTCAGACATAAACAATTTTCTGTGGAATGTCCCCGAATACCAGAATGATAATCACAATATGCATTCTCGTCATACCAGCTCGGATATGGGGGTTGGATAGGCTCCACTGGAACTTTAGTGAGGAGTTGCTCTTTAACCAGCTGGGGTAATAGTTATAAGTAAGACATGGGGAGTGGCTCAAACTGATCTCTTTTTCGGATATTCTTCGATTTTCTCTGGTTGAAAAAAAGGTTGAAAATTTACTGGATTCTGAGAGGCCATAGGGTATAAGTATGAATCTCGGGATACATAGTTTGTAGAAGGACAAGGTGGTTAGTATGAAGTAACTGGAATATACGGGGCAAAGTATCCTACAGCTTGGACATCTTTCTCTTTCTTTTTGGGCGTTTTGTTTCTCTCTGCATTAAATGTTTTACCTTCTTCGAGCTTTCCAGCCTTGATAGTATTTTCAATCATTTCCCCAGAGATTACCATATCTGAAAAATTCTTCGTGGTGTTTCCAACAAGTCTATCGTAGTATGGGGCCTGTAGTGTATTCACAAAAAGGACAGTGGTTTCCTTCTGAGTTAAGGGCGGTTATACTTGGGTGGCCATGTTTCTCCACCTTTGAGCATACTCTTTGAAGCTCTAAGTAACATTTTTCTCCATATTTTGCATGGTGAGACGGTCAAGTGTCATGTCGATCACATGCTTGTACTGGTTTAGAAAAGCCTTGGCCAAGTCATTCCAAGAGTGAATCTGATCCTTGCTCAACTGACTATACCACCTAATTGCGAACCCGCTGAGGCTATCCTGAAAGCAGTGAATCAAAAGCTTATCATTATCTATGTGACTTGCTATCTTTCGACAGATCATGGTGATGTGGGTTGATGGATCGGTCGTCTCGTCATATTTTACAAAGTCAGGGACCTTGAATTTAGGAGGAATGACTAAATTGAGGACCAAGCATCGTTATTTAGCATCCACACTCCCGAATACGTCTGTATTTTCTATTTCCCGGAGCCTTTCATCTAACAACTAATATTTCCCTCGGGATTCTATCAACTCAGCCATATTTGACTTAGCCATTTTCAACTTTTCTCGTTCAATTGGGTCGTATAAGTTCAGGGTGTTGCTGGGGTTAACTGTGTTCTGGCCATCCATCATTACGACCTCATTCTTACCCTTTTGTGCCTCTAACCCTTCTCTGGCGGCAAAGTTTTCAGTGTATCCTTTTCCCTTGATTACGGTGGACATCAACTCCATCAATTTAGTCATATGATCCTTAGATTCTGCTTGAGACTTTGCCAGCTATTCTCGCAATTCTTCCTATACCCTTTCCATTCTTTCCATTCGGGCAACTTGTTCATTCTCCATAGCACTAGCCTGTATTAAAAAAGGTACTCAGTACTTCTTATACCTCTGATTTGAAATGGAAGCTTCTTCAAAACTCTTAAAGCCAAGCCAACTTCTGTTTTATTTCCCCAAATGTATGTCAAAATGAATGAGTCATGATTGTCATTTGATGCATGTGAAGAATAAACAAAATGATGTATGGTCATATATAGTGGAAACATGCTGACCATGTATGTAATAAATGCAATCACGATGCCAACATGCTGCAAGCAAAGAATAAATAAATCAACACATGGATCTATGCAATGAATGACCATGTATATTTTAGTGTATTTCCCAATGAATGATCATATACATTACGAATGCAACACGATGTCAATCATGATGCATGTAAACAATGAATGATTGACATAGAGTATATATAAAGAAACTCATGCTGACCATGTGTATTATGAATGCGACCTAATGCTAATATGATGTATGTAATAAGCAAATTAGTGCATGAACATATAGGAAAATCATGCTGACTATGTTTGTCATGAATACCACCTGATGCTACCAAGATGCATGTATGAATGTATGGTATGACAAATAATTGATCAGATGCAAAATGCAAAAGGGAAGATATCACGGAGGAAATAAGAATCGGAGGAACTTAATCATCAACATCTCAGAAATTGAAGCACAACCAATTCATTCCCAAATCAACATTCACAATGGTATAAACCATATTTACAAAATCATGAGCAGTGGTTAAAACTGTCTTTACAAGCACTTTATTCTTCCTAGCATCCTAAGGCTATAAGAGCCGGCTACTGAAAAAGTGAAATCCTACTGCATCATATCAGACCAAAGTCTTTCTACATGAATGCCGTAAATCTCCCAATCCTAATGACGCTTTCCCAGCCCTCTATCAATCAACGACTTTGGATCGATCCACTTGATATCTATAAGAGATTGCACTTTCTTTTTGAATGCTATACAGTCTTCAATGCTATGGTCGGCAATTCCACAGTGATAACCACATCTTGCATTTGGATTATACCACTTTGGATATGGTGGTAACAGGGGTTTCAGCGAGATACAGGCAACCATGTGATTTTGGATCAGTATAAGGAGAAGCTCTTGGTAGCTGATTGGAATAGGATCATACTACTCTTGAGTCTTGTTTTTGGGTTGTTTCTTAATCACATGGCCTAGGAGTTGGGGAACTTGGTGGTGGCACTAAGTTCCGAACCGAAGTGTTTACATAGGGATATGGCCAAATAACAAGGCAAGGGTATGGATTTGGACACGGGACCCTTGGAGGTTGTACATAGTTTGAGGTTCCTATCCCGGATGCTTGATAAGGTGATTGATGAGGGAAATGGTACGAACTGCCAGTTGGTGGTGATGGAGTGGGGTTCAGGGGTCCCGTAGTGATCATCCCAGTAGACAATTGAGCCATAGTAGGGTAGGGATATTGGTTTGGACTTAGAGCAGTTTGCAGGTATGGTACAGGATCCGTGATTTCTGTCTTTGGTATCAGGCTCTCTGGTTTAATCATTTTCATGATTTTGTCCATAATTACATCGGGGTTGCACCCTTTGTAACACTGGCAAGCGCAGGATCTAGCAAGGATTGTATGTTCTGGACCTAAAGGTTTTGGTTGATCTGAAGGCGATGCAGAGCCCTGAGAAAGTTCCCCCTTAATCTTACCCATATCCTCAAACATTTTCAGCAATCGGGCGAGTTGTTCTTTCACTTCCATGATTTCATGACCAAACTTATCCTGATTTTGTTCCAAAGCACCCAATCGTTCTTCCGATTCTTTCCTCATATCTCGAACCCCTTTCATGCAAATTAAAATGTCATGAGATTAAGAATACAATTATGAATGTACATGCTCTATTTCCATATGCATGAATATACTGATGATTAATGCATGAGCATATACAGAGAAATTATGATGACTATGTTTGGAATGGATGCAATATAAATTCAACGTGATGCATTTTTAAAAAAAAATAAATAAATTGATACATGGGTATATACAAATAATGACCATGCATGTCGTAAACGTATTCTACAATGAATGACCATGCATGCTATGACTGTAACATGATGTCAGAATGATACATGCAAAGAATAAATGAATTAACATAAAGGTAGGTACAAAGAATGACCATGTACATCACAAATATGTTCTACAATGAATAACCATGCATGTTAGGACTGTAACATGATGTCAAAATGATACAAATAAATTAACCAATGATTACACGAAATTGGTGGGACCTAAATCTTGATTATTCAAAAATCTCATTATGCAAGATTTGCCTCCAAATTTAATCTATGATTTTTTTGAAACATGTTTTCTCTATGAAAAACCACACATATTATTTCAAAAGAATTTCGGGGTAGTGGATCCTAACTATGGTACAATATGCAAATATTCATGTAACACTACCGGTTTATGAAATCACCAAATGAGATTATTATCACCATTCGTTTATTGCAAAAAATGAGATCAATAATACAACCATAAATGTACATGCTCTATTCACACAAGCATGAAATGTGCAAAATGCAAAAATGTTTGAAAAAGAATCTTTTGATATTTTCAATTTTAAAAGGCTAGTGAACACTTGCCCCAATATTATCGACTCATCTAAGCATCACGATGCCTTCAGGGCGGGATATTAAACTTATTACAGGCGATGTACGTACATCGTTGCCCAATCTACAACCCTTATTCAGAGTGTAAAATAGGTAACAAAAAGTTTAGGAATGTCCCTCCATGTGTTCCTATCTTCGGTGTATCTAAGGAAAATCCGGCATGGCTTCACGTAGTTTCACTATATGAGGGTGAATCGGTTCTAAAGGCCCCGAATTGCTCCTCACTGTCGTCGGTGAAGGCTAGTAAGGCACCCCGATAAAAGCGGGTTCAATTCTATAGAGTATATTTTCCTAAGCCCATACGGAGGATCATCATGAAGGCATTAGGTACTCTATACTTCGGAAGTGTTTCACTAGCCCATACGGAGGATCATCACGAAGGCGTAGTTACTTTACTCCCACTTAAAAGGATGAAACTCGGGTGGAGAGTTCATGTTATGCAAATACAAATATAGTGTGTGCGGAGGAACAACAAACCTTTCACCACTTATTCTACACCCCTTATTCTAAATACCCCAAGAATTTATTAAAACAACGATCAAGAATAGTGTAACGCATTAACCAACAAGCAATTATAATATACAATATTAAATAACTAGAAAAAAACTTATAAAATGCATGCACATGAGTATGAACATATTCAAAAACATTTTATTGTTTTCAAAATTGTCCTTTATTTTTAAAAAATGTGGGGAATTAAAATTAAATACCAATTAAACCAACAAAATCGAGACTTTGATAACACACGACTAATTCTAGGCCTGACTCTCTAAAAAGTCCCCAGTGGAGTCGCCAAGCTGTCGATACGTGATCTCGAATCGCGGGGGACCCGTTCGAGTGAGGGGGTAACAGAATTAGAGGAAAAGACGACTTAATTCCTCTAGAATGAAATAAATGGTCGAGGGCATGAAAACAGACTCGTAAAAAGACATGGAGTCGCCAGCAATCTTTTTTAGCTAGGTGTGATCAGTCACCTATTAAAATTGGTTTTATAAAATATTTTAAAATTAATTAAAATATTTTTAAAATCAATTTCAAGTCTGCGTTATAAACCAGAGAAAATCGAAGAATTGGGTTCGGGACTTGGTTACATGCTGGAAAGGATTAGCACCCCCACAACGCCCGTATAAAATTGTACCTTATTAATCATGTATTATCTCAAGTCTCGCTAAAAAGTTGGTTTTTAATTTAGTATTTCAAGTTAATTCCCAATTTTAAGAAAAATAATTTCATTTTTTTATTGAAAATGATCCGGAATTTATTAACTCAAAATTTTTCTATATTCCCTGACAAAATCAGCAAAATATAGAAATTTTTATTCATTTGGAAAACTTTCATAATCATTCTTGTTTTTTGAAAGAAAGATATTCCTTTATTAATGATAATTGATGATATTCCCTCCAGCAAACCCGGTAGAGAACTCATGAATTATTTTAACTCGGGAATATCTTTATTTTTTATTAAAAATCATTATTTTTTTTCAAAACATTTAAAAATATGAACATGAACATGTACGACATAAATAAAATGACATGCCAAAGTCTAGATAATATAATGCAACCTAAATGATATGACATAATTTAAATGGCATAGTATATTCTAGGTAAAATGAAAAAAATCCTAAATGTCATGGTATATTCTAAATGAGATAAAATGATTTAAATGACATGGCAATTTTAAATGATATGGCATATTCTAAATGACATGGCGTATTCTAAATAATTAAACCTAAATGACATGGAATATGATGAAATGACATGAAATATAAAATAATGCTATCATAAAATATGCATAAAAATAAAAATGCATGAACATAGTATATGCTAAATAATGTGACAAAAACAAATGACTAAATAATGAATATGGGATATCATGAAACATTCAAAATCATATGGCAAACAATATAAGATCATAAAATGTGAATCAAAATAATAGTAATACCATGGAAAATATCATAGCAAAAATCACACATTTAAATAAAATGCATGACCATGGAAAATGCAATGCATGAAAATGTATTTTTTCCTCTAAATAAATAAATCCATATATCTAAAAAGATATCCGGCTACCTTAGGAAAATATGTCAAATTAGATTTTCTAAAAAAAACAAAACTTTGTTATTGTTTGAAAACAATTTTGAGGAAAAACTTGAATAAAAATTAAAACCCTTACCAAACCATTTTAAAATGGCTCTAATTTCCTAAGTTTAAAATCTCGGACTTGACCACCCTTAACCCAAGATTTATAAAATCATTTTTAAAGTTTAAGAAGGCTTAGAAATTACCCTAAGACAATAGCTAAAGCTTCTAACCAACCCCCTCTAAATGCCTTAGCCAAATTCAACCATTATTTCTCTTTTGATTTCAAATCTGCCTCTACTATCCGGTTTGTCACACGATTTTTTTGCCTATTTTTAAAAACTCAAAAAAATCTAAAGAAATACTGGAGACTCAAAACTACACGAGAAAAAAATGGCTTACTTTTCTGATTAAAGATGACTGCCCAGAAAAATCGAACAAGTTCGAGTACTAGGTGAAAAAAACTATTTTGTCAAAACATATTTTTTGTCTTTGATAAATTCATTCAAAAATCAAAGTAAAAAATGTTGGAGATCATCCTAAAGACCTAAGGACAGTAGCTAGAACATTTAGAAACCTTGGACAAAAATTGGCTAAGTAAAAAAATACAAAGGTGGAATAATCAATTTGACAACACTTTAATTTCCCACAAGTATGCTCAAGAGAGCATGACTTTGAGCCATTGATTGGCCTAAGTCATAAATCATGTGGCAATGACATGGAATGCATGAAAATACAACAAATTAAATGTATGAAATGCATGGTCTAAAGCCTAAATGGTAAAGGAAATGCATGATGATTCAAAATAACCTAAATACCTAGCATGAGTTTGCATGGCAATAAATGCTATCCTAACTCAATATGCATGCAATGCTTGATAATGTAAATGTGACTTAGACCTTATATGTTATGAATATGCATGAAAATGCTAATGTAACCTAAGGCCTAAGTAGCATAGTAATGCATGACAATACCAATGTGATTTAAGACCCAATATGCATGGCAATATCAACATGGCCTAGACCTAAAATGTAATGAACATGCATAGCAATACTATGAACATACAATGACCCATGAAACTAATGTCAATGCTGGAACAAACAGCAACTAATACACAATTTCAAGATATGATAATGCAAAGCATGTTACCTAAACAAAATGCAAATGCATGACAAGGCAAGAGATGCATGAAGAGGCCGAATGGTCACATGAGACTCTAATGTAATCCTATCTAGTAAATGGCACAAATATATGACAAATCATATTATTTCTTCTTCTCATATCTGGAAGCAAGACCTATCCTAGCAGTCCTATACCTTTGGGTTAGAAAAACCCTTGTCTCATGTCAACATCAAGAATGGATGCTTCAAAAAATATCTTTATTTGTTTTCTCATTTTGAAAACTTCTGAACAAAAATATTAACCCCACAGTATGTGATGTATAAATCTTTTGAAGACTGATGATCACTTTAGAAATTTCTTTATGTGTCAATCTGTTTTTTTTTTCAACTGGGATTGGCAAGGCTTGGTACGACAAAAGTTTGGTTTTTCCAGGAAAACTTCACAATAAAAATGTATGTCCCTTCTAAGCTCACAAATGGAACAGGTTTTATAAATCATGAATTCATTGAGAACCCAAACAAATTCAACATTCTTTTAGTTTCCATATCAAGGTATTTTGATAGGCGTCAAGATTGGCCGGGATGTTTAAATCGAAAAGTTTAAATTTGGAGGAAAAAAATCTCGATTTTTTGAAGACAATCCTCAGAATGAGAGCTGTCAATTTGGGAGGTTAAAAAATTCCTAGATGTTCCTCGATGACCACTTCTTCAAGATGACCTTCTCTTCTGTGGTATCGGCACTATCATAGATGGCATCAAAAATTTCCAGTTTACTCTAGACCGCCCGTTTTTGGGTTTTCGCCCTAGAATCCCATTCCTTCCTCTTCTTTTTCTCTTTTTTTTTGTTCTACCATGCACTTGAGAATTCTAAATTCTTCCTTAGTGAAATGATAACTCGATGAGATGGGATAAAATCTGAGGAAAAACCCTTCAAATTAAATATTCATGCTTGATCAAAATAGACTTTTAAAGCACATAATGTAGGCCATGGTTCAGAGTTCAGAAAGAAAGGATAAATAGGCCCAAAATATGTGTTTGAGGGTAGTCAGATCAAGGATCATTTCTCGAGGAGGATTACCTTTGAAGCGTTTGTCCCTTTTGGACTTTTCATTCCTTTTGACTTTGCTCTTTTTCTTCTTTGTTTCTGGCTTTCATTTGCCATACTTTTTCACATTTTTTTTGTTTTTGTTTTTGTTTTGTTCTTGGCTTCCATTTCGCCATCTTTTTCTTTTCCTTTTTATTTACTTCGACAGAGTGAGCCTGTATTTATTTGGGAGCTCGATTTGCCTTGTATCTGTCTTTGAGTTAGGACTCATTTCTCAGTGATCCTTCCTCGCATTTTCCCCCAATGTAGAGGGTGATCCTTGATCAGGGTTCAAAGAAGAAAGAATTCTTTTGGCTCAAAAGGGGTGACTATGGATAATTTCTTCTTGTGAAAGGGATATGAAAGATGACCATTTCTCATATTAAGCACAAATATTCTCATTGAAAAGCAATCCCTAGGGGGAATAGATAATCAAAATTTCATTTTACACTTTGGAATCATCCGAATTCTCATATGCATGATATCACAATCTCTTTCTTTTTGTCTTTTTTTTTTTGTCGTATGCCCCACTGATTCATGCGTTAGTCCCATCATTTTGCACCATATATCCATCATTTCCACATATGATGCCCCAATTTGATTAACCATGAGAATTTGTATCAATGAGGAACATAGCAAGTCCAGGTTTACACTGAAAAAAGCTGAGTTTCAGTCCTGGGTTTTTTTTTTTGTTTTTTTTTTTTTGTTGTTGAAGAGATTAGAAAGAATGTGACCAAAAATAGGATAATTTGATTTAGTCATGGTGCCTCGAGGTGTCAATCATGAAGTGATGTTTGGGCAATTAGTGTTTTGTGGTCGTTGGAAAGAAAATTGTGAATGATTTTAGCACAACCTTGACACATATCGAATTACCAAGATCTAGATTCTTGAAAGAATGTCTCATTTGTTTGAATTTCAAAGAGTTCGAAAAAAAATTCAAAAAGTTCGTTCCTTTGTTCATAGCCTAGACTAGGATCTATATCTTTGCTTATTTTGTAATGACAATGGTTTATGAAGTTCGATCTTCATATTCCTTGAAGCATTAGGTATTTCTAGTGGTCTCGATTTAAAGGATTTAGGTAGGGGTGAGTTCGGTTTGGTTTGGGTCGGTTATTTCGGGTTTTACAAATCGAACCGAGGAATTTAGTTTTTCCAAATGGGTAACCGAAACTGAACCGCAATAGCCAAAAGATCGGTTATAACGAAACTGTCGTATCTCGGTTCGGTTATCGATTTTCCATATTGTTTTGGGCTTTTGAACTTTTGAGCTTTATTACATGCTATTTTAACAGGTTATTTATGCCTAACATGCTATTTCCACAATCAAAGTATCTTAGTTTTTAAAATTTTTAAAAATTGTCTTTTTTTTTTTTAGTATTTTTATTTTTTTTTCACTAATTTAAAATAAAATATTTATTTTTATATTATAAAAATAAAAAATAATTAAAAAATCAATTAAAAAATAGAATTCGATTCGGTTCGGTTAATTACGATTTTTGGACTTATAAACCGAAAACCGAACCGAATAAACCGAACTAATAACCGAACCGAACTTTAACCGAATTAAAAAAACCAAACTGAAACCGAACCGAACACTACAGTTGGATCGATTTTTGGTTTTCTCAGTTTTTTTGCTCAGCCCTAGATTTAGGCATAGGAAAGCCTAAAAGAGAAAGGGAAATGTTAGGTCATTTCTAACAATGATCATCAATATTCTCGAGACTATCCATTATTTCACGTGAAAACCCTACCACAAACTTTCATGAATTTTTTTTTTTTTTTTTTTTTTTTTTTTTTTTTTTTTTTTGCGAATTCAAATGAGTGCTAAAATATAATGAAAACAAAACATTTAAATTCAAAATTTATTTATTTCATGTAGATGTCAACATGAGACAAGTGCTTTCATCATCACAGTGTATAGAACTATATGCATCAAAAATCCTAATATGATTATGCACCATGTTTCTTATGACACTTGGCTTTCCCATCTTCAAAACTTATCGAACCAGCCTTGATGAGATCCTTGACCTTGTACTTCAAAGTCGGGTAGTACTCTGTTGAGTGACCTTGATTGCCAGAATGATAACCACAACACTCAATAGCATCATACCAGCTCGGATAAGGGGGCTTCAAAGGCTCTAATTGCATGGGTGTCACAAGGTGATTCTGGATGAGTTGAGGTAGTAGCTCACTGTATGTCACAGGAATCGGGTCGACTTGATTTCTTTTTCGCTTTTTATGCCCACTTCGATTATTCCCAAAGGTGTTAGATTGATAGATGTAAATTCTGGTGTGATTGCAGGTTTTGGTTGGTAAGGATAAGAACCTTGAGAGACATTGTTCAGGGTAGAGTAAAATGGCTGATACGAAGAGAATTGGGGAGGTGGGGCAAAGCCTTCCATGACTTGGGTATCTTCTTTTTTCTTTTCAGATGCCCCCTTTCTCTCAGTATTGGATGTTCTTTCTCTTTCAATTTTCCCATCCTTGATAACATTCTCAATCATCTCCCCTGAAATTACCATGTTCGAAAAATTCTTCGTGGTGTTACCGACAAGTATATCATAGTATGGGGCCTGTAGTGTATTCACAAAAAGGACAGTGGTTTCCTTCTGAGTTAAGGGCAGTTGTACTTGGGCGTCCAGGCTCATCCACCACTGCGCATATTCTTTGAAGCTCTCAGTAGCTCTTTTCTTCATATTTTGCAAGGTGAGACAGTCAGGCGCCATGTCGGTCATATGCTTGTACTGGTTCAGAAAAGCCCTAGCCAGATTATTCCAAGAGCAAATTTGATCCTTGCTCAACTGACTATACCACCTAATTGTAAACCTACTGAGGCTATCCTGGAAGTAGTGAATTAAAAGCTTATCATTATCTACATGACTCGTCATCTTCCAGCAGAACATAGTGATGTGGGCTGATGGATCGGTCGTCCCATCATATTTCACAAAGTCAGGGATCTTGAACTTAGGAGGAATGATTAAATCGAGGACCAAACATTGTTTTTTCACATCCACACTCCCGAATACATTTGTATTTTCTACTGCCCGGAGCCTTTCATCAAACAACTGATATTTCCCTTGGGAATCTACCAACTCAACCTCATTCGACTCAACCATTTTCAATTTTCTCTGTTCAGCTGGATCATTTGAGTTTAGGACGTTGACGGGATTAACTGTGTTCCGGCCATCCAACATCATGACCTTACTTTGACCCTTTTGTGCCTCTAACCCTTCTCTAGCGGCCAAGTTTTCAGTGTATCCCTTGATTACGGTGGACAATAGCTCCATCAATTTAGTCATCTGATCTTTAGATTCTACTTGAAACTTTGCCAGTTGTTCTCGCAATTCTTCCTGTTCCCTTTCCATTTTTTCCATTCGGGCAGCTTGTTCATTATCCATAGATCTAGTCTGTATTGAAAAGGTACTCAATACTCCCTATACCTGATTCGAAATGGAAATCCTTTCAAAGACTCTTAAAACCAAGCCAATTTATGTTTTATCCCTCCAAGTGCATGTCATGATGAAGGAGCCATGAATGCAATTTGATGCACGTGAAGCCTAAACAATATGATGTATGGACATGTAACATGCTATAAGCAAATAATAAACCAATCAACGCATGGATATATGCAATGAATGGCCATGTATATTTCAATGTATTTCCCAATGAATGATCATATACGCTATGAATGCAACACGATGTCAAATATGATGCATGTAATCAATGAATGATTGATACAGAGTATATACAAAGAAACTCATGCTGACCATGTGTGTTATGAATGCAACCTAATGCTAACATGATATATGTAATAAGAAAATTAGTGCATGAACATATACAAAAAAATCATGCTGACTATGTTTGTCATGAAAACCACCTGATGCTACCAAGATGCATGTATGAATGTATGGTATGACAAATAATTGATCGGATGCAAAATGCAAAGGGGAAGATATCACGGAGGAAATAAGAATCGGAGGAACTTAATCATCAACATCTCATAAATTTGAAACATAATCAATTCATTCCCATATCAACGTTCACAATGGTATAAACCATGTTTACAAAAATTGAGCAGCAATTAAAACTGTCTTTACAAGCACTTTATTCTTCCTAGCATCCTAAGGCTATAAGAGACGGCTACTGAAAAAAGTGAAATCCTACTACATCATATCAAACTTGAAGTCTTTCTATATCATTACCATAAATCTCCCACTCCTAGTTACCCTTTTCAAATTTTCTATCAATCAGTGTCGTTAAATCCAACCACTTGGCAGTTATAAAAGACTGCACTTTCCTTTTGAAGGCTATACAGTCTTCAATGCTATGCCCAGCAATTCCGCAGTGATAATCACATCTTGCACTTGGGTTATACCACTTTGGATATGGTGGTAACAGGGGTTTCAGCAGGATATAGGCAACCATGTGATTTTGGATCAGTATAGGGAGAAACTCCTGGTAGCTGATTGGAATTCGATCATACTGATGTTGAGTCTTGTTCTTGGGTTGTTTCTTAGTCACACATGGCCTAGGAGTTGGGGCACTTGGTGGTGGCACTAAGGTTTGAACCGAAGTGTTTACATGGAGAGGTGGCGCAACAGCATGGTAAGGATATGGATTTGGACACGGGACCCTTGGAGGTTGTACATAGTTCAAGGTTCTTATCCTGGATGCTTGATAAGGTGATTGATGACGGAAGAAATATGAACTGCCAGTTGGTGGTGATGGAGTGGGACCCAGAGATCCCGTATTGGTCATCGCAGTGGACAATTGAGCCATAGTAGGGTAGGGATACGGGTTTGCACTTAAAGCAGTTTGCAGGTATGGTACAGGATCCGTGATTTCTGTCTTTGGTGTCTGGCTCTCTGGGTTTAATCATTTTCATGATTTTGTCCATAATTTCATCAGGGTTGCAACATTTGTAACATTGACAAGCACAAGATCTAGCAAGGATTATATGTTCTGGACCTGAAGGTTTTGGTTGATCCAATAGTGATGAAGAACTCTGAGAAAATTCCCCTTTACTCTTACTCATATCTTCAAACATTTTCATAAATTTGTCAAGCTGTTCCTTTAACTCTCGAAGTTCATGCCCAAACTCCTCTTGATTGCGTTCCAAAGCACCCAAACGTTCCTCTGATTCATTCCTCATATCTCGATCCCCTTTCATGCAAATTGAAAATGACATTATTACCATGAGCTCAAGAATGAATGTACATGCTCCATTTCTATATGCATGAATATACTGATGATTAATGCATGAGCATATACAAAGAAATTATGATGACTATGTATGCCATGGATGCAATCTAATGCCAAACATGATGCATTTAAAGAATGAATAAATTGATTCACAGGTATATACAAATAATGACCATGCATGTCATAAATGTTTTCTACAATGAGTGACCATGCATGATATGACTATAACATGATGTCAAAATGGTACATGCAAAAAAAATAAACGAATTAACATAAAGGTAGATACAAAGAATGACCATGTATATCACAAATGTATTCTTCAATGAATAACCATGCATGTTAGGATTGTAACATGATATCAAAATGATACCTACAAAGAATAAATGAATTAACACAAAGGTATATACAAAGAAATCAATGACTACACGAAATTGGTGGGACCTAAATCTTGATTATTCAAAAATCTCATTATGCAAGATTTACCTCCAACTATAATCTATGATTTTTTTGAAACATGTTTTCTCTATGAAAAGCCAAACCTATTATTTTCAAAAGAATTTCGGGGTAGTAGATCCTACCATAGTACAATATCCAAATGTTCATGTAACCCTACCGGTTTTACAATTCTTATTGAACCAATGAATGTTTATGAAATCATCAAATAAAATTATTATCACCCTCAATTTATTGAAAAGAATGAAAAAAAAATACAACCATAAATGTACATGCTTTATTCACACATGTATGAAATGTGCAAAATGCGAAAATGTTTGTAAAAGAATGTTTGTATTTTCAATTTCAAAAAAAAAGTTAGTGAACACTTGCCCCAACAATATCGACTCACTTAGGCATCACGATGCCTTTGGGATGGGGTATTAAACTTATTACGGGAGATGTACGTACATCGTTGCCCTATCTGCCATGCTTATTCAGAATGTAGAGATACATGGTAAAAGATCAGAAGCATTCCTCCAAGTGTTCCTAACTTCGGTGCATCTAACGAAAATCCGGCATGGCTTCGCCTAGGTTCACTATATGAGAGTGAATCGGTTCTAAAGGCCCCGAATTGCTCCTCACTGTCGCCTGTGAAGGCTAGTAAGGCACCCCGATAAAAGCAGGTTCAATTCGTTAGAGTTTATTTCCCTAACCCATGTGGATTGTTAATCATGAAGGCTTAGGTAATTTAGTACTTGTTTCACTAGCCCATGCGAATTGTTAATCATGAAGGCTTAGTTACTTTGCTCCCACCTAAAAGGACGGAACCCGGGTATAGGGCTCATGAGATGCAAATGTACGTGTGGTGTGTGAGGAGGAACAACAAACCTTTCACCACCTATTCTATACCCCTTATTCTAAATGCCCCAACAAGATCAAACAATGTAAAGTATCAATTAGGTAAAGAATAACTATATACAACAAAATCACCAAAGAACAATAATAATATGTATGGACATGAATATGGACATATTTAAAAACATGTTATTATTTTCAAAATTCTCCTTATTATTGAAAAAAAATATGCGAATTAAAATTAAATACCAATTAAACCAACAAAACCGAGACTTTGATAACACACGACTAACTCTAGGCGTGACTCTCTAATAGTCCCCAGTGGAGTCGCCAAGCTGTCGCAACCTAAAAAATAACAAGTCTCATCGCAAGACTTTATTACTCGTTAAGCGTGACATTAAAAAAAAAACACGAGGAAAAGTCAACTTAATTTCTCTTGAAAAATGAAGGTTTTGAAAATGACCTTGAAAAAGACATGGAGTCACCACCAATGTTTTTTAGCTAGGTGTGATCGGCCACCTTTTAAAACCGGTTTTATAAAACATTTTAAAATTAATTAAAATATTTTTTAAAACCAATTTCAAGTTTGCGTTATAAACCAGAGAAAATTGAAGAATCAGGTTCGGGACTTGGTTACGAGCGGGAAAGGATTAGCACCCCCACAATGCCCGTATAAAATGGTACCTTATTAATCATGTGTTATCTCAAGTCTCGACAAAAATTCGGTTTTTAATTTAGTATTTCAAGTTAATTCCCAATTTAAAGAAAAATAATTCCATTTTTATTTGAAAATGATTTGGAATTTATTAATTCAAAATTTTCCTATATTTCCCGACAAACGTGGCAAAATATAGAAATTTTTATTTATTTTAGAAAATTTTCTGAATCATTCTCGTTTTTAAAGAAGATATTCTGTTATTAATGATAATTGATGATATCCTCCCCAGGAAACCCGACAGAGAACTCATGAATTATTGTAATTCGAGAATACCTTTATTTTATTGAAAATCATTATCTTTTTAAAAACATTTAAAAAATATATAAATATGTGTATGTGTTACGTAATAAAAATAATATAACAAAGTCTAGATAATATAATGCAACCTAAATGATATGATATAATTTAAATAACATAGCATATTCTAAATGAAATGAGATATCCTAAGTATCATGATATATTCTAAATGAAATGAAATGATTTAAATGACATGGCAAATTTAAATGACAAGGCATATTTTAAATAATACAATCTATATGACATGGAATATAATCAAAATGACATGAAATGATATGAAACATAAAATAATGCTATCATGAAATATGCATGAAAATAAAAATAATAATGTATGAACATAGTATATGCTAAATAATGTGACAAAAATAAATAACTAAATCAAAAGCATAGGATAGCAAGTAATATTCAACCATATCACAAACAACATAACACCATAAAATAAATCAAAATAATAACAATATCATAGAAATTATCATAGCAAAAATCATATATTATACAATATGCATGGAAATGGACATGGAAAATGCAATGTCTGAAAGTGTATTTTTTCCTTTAAATAAGGAAATCCATATACCTAAAAAGATATCCGACTACCTTAGGAAAAGAAATCAAATTAAATATTCTAAAATCAAAAATACTTTGTGATTTGTTTGAAAACAATTTTGAAAATCTTAGATAAAAATAGAACCCTAGCACATTTTAAAATAGCTCTAATTTCCTAAGTTTGAAATCCCGGACTTGACCATCGTTAACCCGAGCTTCATAAAATCATTTTTAAAGATTAAAAAGGCTTAGAAACTATCCTAAGACAGTAGCTAAAGCTTCTAACCAACCCCCTCTAAATGCCTTAGCCAAATTCAACAATGTTTTTCTTTTGAATTCAAATATGCCTCTACTGTCCAGTTTTAAAACATGATTTTTTTAACCTATTTTTAAAAATTCAAAAAAATATTAAAAAAATACTGGAGAATTAGAACATGTAAAACTACACGAGAAAAAATTTTCTTAATTTTTTGATTAAATATGACTTCCCAAAAAAATCAGGAAAGTCCGAGTACTGGGTGAAAAACTGTTTTGCCAAAACACATTTTTTTTTTGACTTTGATAAAATCATTTAAAAATCAAAGTAAAAATGTTGAAGACTCTCCTAAAGACCCACAAACAGTAGCTAACACTTTTCAAAACTTGAACAAAAATTGGCTAAGTAAAAAAAAAAAATCACAAAGGTAGAATAATCAATTTGACAACTCTTTAATTTTCCACAAGTATGCTCAAGTGAGCATGACTTTGAACCATTGATTGGGCTTAGTCATAAATCATGTGGCATGACATGAAATGCATGATCATACAGCAAATTGAATGCATGATTTAAAACCTAAATGACATGAAAAATGCATGGCATAGAGAATATGGCCTAGACCTAAAATGAATTTGCATGGCATTTAATGCAACTTAGGTCTGAAATGCATGAAATGCATGGCAATGCAAATGAGACCTAGACCTAAAAAATGCATGGCAATAACACAAACACATGGCATACTAAATACAAGATTAAAAAGGAAACATGCTAAACTAAGCAATCATAATGCAAATGCATGAATATAGCTAGACATTTTCACAAACACATGGCATGGTCTATAGCTAAACTACCACAATCAAGCTAACCTACCACAATCAAGCTAATCTACCACAAGTAAGCTAACCTACCACAACAAATCACATAAACAAGATCAAACAAAAAATCATTTAACAAAAGTGATTCATTCAACCATGATGAAAAATAGAGAAAAATTTGTTTTCTTGATTTCTTTTAAAAAACAAAGTAGAAGCTCCTTAGAACTTATTTTAAAAAACAAGTTCATTTCATAAAAGAGAATAAAATGACAATCAAAATATCAAAATCATGTCAACAAAGTATGAGAAAACCATGAAAGAACATAGCTACCTTGCTCTAGCTTTCCAAATCAAGAAGTAGCAAGCCAAACTTTTCTTTTTTCTTATCCTTTTTCTCTTCTCTTTTTGCTTTTTTTTCTTTCTCTTTTTTCCCTTAGCTACTGCCTCTATTCAGCCCCTAAAGCTCCAGCAAAAATCTGAATTCCCCCCCCTCCGAAATGCCTTGGCCAAATGGTGTGTAGAATTCTCTAGAATGTTGCAATTTTTTCCTAACCAATTTTGATCCAATGACCTTTAATTCAAGATGCTTTCTATGTAAAATCCCACCATTAGATTGGAATAATCAGCTCCTGCATATGATGTCATGAAGATGTCATAAATAGGATGCCATAAATATGACATCATCCCTCTCCATCCATTGGTCAATGTGTCACAATTTCAAAGGCTTGATCAAGAAAAATAACTACCTTCCTCTTCACTCTTGGCCCTTTGATCTAAAATCTCAGCAAAATCACTCTCCATTATGAACTTGGCTGATTACCCTTTTAAAATCCAGCCCAATCTCTAATTTTTTAAAGGCCTTCTTCGGTTTCTTCGATGAAATAACCTTTTTGACCTCCAAACCAAATTAAATAGCAAACAGACTCCAAATTCCAAATTTATTTTTTTAATACTTCCTAAATAATAAAAAATTGAATTTTGAAAGTTTTCATAATTTGTGGAGCCCATTTGCTATTTTTTTCGGATTTTTCCTCCAAAATTACCCCTTTGTGCACCCGAACTTTTACCATTTTTTAAACGAGATCCAAATATAGATTTTTCTTCACCAATCTCTTCTAAATAATTTAAAAGTGTGATCTGGAAGTTTTCATAATTTTTGGAGCTTATTTGCTATTTTTTCGGGATTTATCTGCTTGAATTACTACATAGTGTGCCCGAGATTTGGCCATTTTGCAAACTAACTCTGAATCCAGATTTTCTTTCGCCAATCCCTTCCAAATGATTTAAGAATGAGATCTGCAAATTTTCAAAATTTTTGGAACTCATTTGGTATTTTTCGGGATTTATCTTCTTGAATTTCTACATAGGGGACCCGAGATTTGGTCATTTTGCAAACGAACTCCGAATCAGGATTTTCTTTCGCTAATCTCTTCGAAATGGTTAATAATGAGATCTACAAATTTTTATAATTTTGGAGTTCATTTGCTATTTTTTCCAAATTTTCTAATTTTGCCCTTTTGCTTCTGAAGCCCGATTTTGCTCAAAACAAGTCCGATTTTTAGATTTTCTTTTTTGGACCTTTGTCATATATTGAATTGGAGTTGGTCTGAAAACACCCAATTTTTACGATCAAATTCCCTTCCGTTTTGATTTTTCCTCTTTTCAGTATTGGGAATCTCCTCGTTTTTCCTTTTTTCCTCCAATCGGCTCTTCTCTCAGAATTTCTTCAAACTAAGCCTTGGGCTATCCTTGTTTACTCATTCCTCATCAATTAGGGGCTTTAGTTTTACCGAATCGGGCCATTTCTGCAATTTTCCCCAATTTCACCAAAATCCACCAAAAACCCTAATTCTCGGTTTTCTTCCAAATTGACTTTTCCTTCGGTTTTGCCTCCAAATGGCTTCTCCATTACCCGTAGTCAGTGCTTATCTTTCATTTGGAACCTTCAATTCCAAACCATTTATCGTTTAAGCACTTTTCTCCAAATTTCTCGAACTAGGGTTTCCTTTCTACTAAATCTCCGTAACCCAATTTCCGAACTCCATAACTTTCAATGTAGACCTCGGATTATCAAAACTCTTTCACCATTTCTCAATTGAACTTCAAATCTTGACTTTGAAAGTGGGTTGACTTTTCAATAGTTGACTTTTTTGGGGTTGACTTTTTCAAGTTTGACTTTTTATGTCTGCTTTCTTAAACTAAGTCTCGGAGTACCACCTGTAGGATGAGAAAAATCTTTTTGCATTCTGAAACAACACTTTAAAAAGAAAACATATCTGTTTTAGTGGTCCGAACAAAATTAGGTGTCTACACAAATAAATTTTTTCTTCGAATCTCTTTTTTTCTCCCCTCTTTTGTGTCTTCTGAATTGTGTCCCCCTTTAGGCTGATGATTGGGGTTGTTTATATAGGAAAACTCCAGGAGAGTCCTAGTGTATTTCGGTTTAGAGTTCTTATCAAAATCAAAATCTAATCTCATACCAGATAAAAACTTATCTTCACATTTATCTCAATTTCCAGAGTTCAATCTTAATCCAAAGAGGAGTTTCGGTTTAGCCAAACTTTTTTTTTCCTTGTTTTTTTATTTTTTTATTTTCTAACTTTTTTTCCTTTTTTAATAATTACAAAAATAAATCTAAAAATTAAGAATTAATATTAAAGTTAAAGTTAAAATTAAAATTAAAATTAAAATTAAAGTTAATAACAAGCACCCGGACAAAAAACGGGTGTTTACAAGCTTCATCCTTAGCCATTTAGAGTGCTCCTCATTGGCCCAAAATGCCAACTCATGTACTAGGCAATTTGACTCATGCCTTTTTTTACTATCCATTTATTCACCACTATTGCATTTTGCCCTTTTAAGGAACACTTTTTGCTCATCCTTTTTATTTACCAAAATGCCTTCTTATTTGCCAAATGGTCCTTTCAATCTTTATTTAATTATAAAATCACCCCCATTTTCCTATATGGATCTTAAGGTTGGGCCTCTCTACAACAAAAAATCTAAATGGACTTCTAAGGTTGGGCTCTTATACTTATCCATCTTTCTTCTTCTTGGCCATGAGAAAATGGGTCACCAAAAGCCTACGATTTGGTCATTGAACATGGGCTCCCATGTTTCCACCAAAATGTCATCCATTTAGAAAAATGGACCTCCACATTTCCAACAAGAATTGCATTCTCGGCCAGCATTATGCTGCTGCATCTTCTCGCACTTCCTCAGTCGATTTGGATGACCAATTCTTACTCGTTCTAGGTGAGTAATATAACATTGTAAAGCTCTTCAAATCAGATTCAAAAATCAAGAAGGAAGTTTTTTCCAATGAAGACCTTAAGATCATGTTTTCTCAACAACAAGTTTCGGACTCTACAAACAAATTGTCATATAGTGACGGTCCAAAAACTGTTGATAAACTAAAAAATCCGTCGCTAAAGTCCTAAAACCCTATACGGACGGTCAAAATGGCTATTCCGACAAAAATTTAAGCGACGGTAAAATCCTCGTCGGTATAGATCTATACCTACGAAAAAGTGACCGTCAGAATAGGGTGTACAACCTATACCAACGGTTTTGAGCGTCACTATTGTTACTACCGTCGGTATAGACTATATTAGGTTAGTCACATTTGTTTTTACCTATACCAACGGCTCTGTCGTCTGTCAGTATAGATAACGTAGATATACATATACCGACGGTCATTTTGTCAGTCGGTATACATATACCGGCGAATTTGTTGTGTCCGTTGGTATAAATGTAACTGTAAAATATATGATTAAGTTATAGTGACGGTTTTGTTCGTCAGTATATATAGAAGTCAAAGCGTCGGTAAAAATAAAATTTTATCATATTTTTAATTATTAATATTGATTTATTTATAATTTAATCCAACATATTTCATATAAAAAAATCATATGAAAGTACAAAATATTTAATAATATTAAACATAAAATTACAAAGAAATTCTCTTAATTATATAACTTTTACAAACTAAATAGAAGTCGCAAACTAAAGTCATAATACAGTCTTAAAATTGAAAATTAGCAGTCCAAACACAAAATAAATAAGCAATCCAAATACATAAAGTGAAATAAGCAATCCAGATCTGATGAATATTCCTATGGAGCAGCATCTGCATAAAATTGACAAATATTATACAATTAAAAGCAATTAACTAGTGAAGTCAATATAAAAGAATAAAATAATGAAGTAGTTTACCATCCTCGTTTTCATTAACTTGATGACTAGAAGTTGAAGACCTTAATATTGAACGTGGTGACAAATTTGGAGCACTAGCAGCATCAGGTACCTAAAAAGTATTACGTAGAAAATTTAGAGGTTCAAGATACATGTTTTTGCATCAAATTAAACATAAAAACCCCTAAAATATATTACCTCTTTATTGGCCATGTGAGTAGCAGAAGCCAAAACACCTCCGTTCTCATTAGAAAATTGTCTTTGAAACACTGATAAAACATTACCCACATTTGATTTTATTAGCAGAAGCCTCTGTCTTCAATTTCATGTCCACAGCAGTGACAGATTATGCCAAAACTCCAAGCTCATCACATACTTGTTGGGCAAGCTTGAGATTTCCTCTAATTATCATTCAAAAAATGAAAGCAATTGAAAACTTACAATAAATATGAGAAGAGTACTGCATATATAAATTTCAGTATGTAACCTTACCGATGTAATGCATGCTCATGGAGCAGCTGTAACTTCATTATCAATATCCGTGATTTGGAGACACAAAAACTTCTCTTCCGCAATTTTAAGAGCAGCAAAAGCCTCTAGAAGGAAATAGACATGACAAAAAACAAATATTGATAAAAGAAATGCAGTGATAACAAGACAGATATGCATATACGTTTAGGTATTAACATGGATGTGCATATGGTTGTGCTCAAGAAGTTAAATCTGAGCATGAGCATTTCAACCAAATTGAAATAATCAGATAGATCAATTCACTTCATTCTCTATAATTATTTCACATCCTTGGTGTATGTCTCAGTGACTAGATGAATGAGACAAACAGAATCTGGATAAGATCTTCATGCTATAATCTACCCAAAGTAATTTTAACTAAAACCAGATATTTAACCAATACTTCAAGTTGCAAACATAAATAATGAGGTAGTCTCAAATTTCAATAAAACTGGAACCAAATATACATATATCATCACTTCAAAAAAAATTCCAAAGGTAAATAATTGATTAAATCCAATTAAAATATGCTTCATATTATAAAACAGCAACATAAAAATGAAAAACTGATCATCTTCCAAAGGTAAATAATTGATTAAATCCAAAATCATAGAATCAGCAATAAGTCAAGAAAGTAAATATTCATATAATTTCAGTAACATTCAAGTAAAGGAAACAGATTGAACTTTATTACGAATTTTGATCATCTCACTAGGAAGAGTAGCCATATAATGTGGGAAGAAAAACTGGAATGCAGATATAGTCTCTAAACCTTCACAGAAAAGCTAAAGGAAAAGCCCTTCTTAGTTTATTTAACACCTTGATCATGTATGTTTAGCAAACCAATTACCCAGTTTATAGAACTATTGCCATGTCCTAAAATTGATATAAAGCATATGTAACTATGAAAGACACAAAGAATGTCATAAACAAAAAATTTTCATCTTAGTCAAGCATGAGCTGCATTCCTTCTATTCTTTCTACCAACTTTCTACTTATTTTAGAGGGTAAGATGATGGGTTGAAGGATTCAATACAAGGATAGAAGGATAGAATACCACAATTTCTGTTGCCTTCTCATTCACAACACTTCCATCTTTACGTGTACGAGTATGAATATACACATCAGCACGTAATGGTTGAACTCCATTAGCTTGTTCAGTCTACAAAAATCATCCATTAACTATCTAGATAACAAAACCACAAATACATAAAGTAGAGTTCATATAAATTTAACTCAAAGGAAAAAAAATTGATATAAGTACCAAAGTTTGAATGATCCTAGGGAATGATTTTGTTCTACTGCAATGAGGCTCATCTAACTTTGAGCGATTTGTTTTGTTTAAATCATTTGTTCCTATAAAAGAAAATTGAAGTAAAAGACAAAGTTGTAATTAACCAATGTGCAGCAATTTCTACCTTCGCTTTATAAAAGAAAACTGAAATATAGTTTTATAAATATCTACCTTCGCTTTACCAGTCAACCACTTATATGCGAGAAAGGTTGCACAATATTTAATGTTTGATGAAACATATATATATATATATATATATATATATATATATATATATAAACATGGATAACGCCATGCAAGGCAGGAGCCTTGCTCATGTGTTGCTTGGGATTTCCTTATGTCAGCAAAAAAAAGAATAGAAATTGACTCAATGTCCATCCCACTAGGCCATCGTGATTAGTTAAATAATACAATTATTAATACTAGATTTTTGGTATTTTTTCCTTGTGATCCACGCACCCCCTAAATTTTTTTAATTATTAAAATAAAATATTCTAAAAGTATCTATTCCTTTGATAATTCAAGAGTCTCATCCAACGTATTGTTGTTTTGTCTTGAATCAGATAAATTTTGGAGAAAGGGAGTGATCGAATCAGTCCAAAATGAAGGGATCTTAATCTCCAAATCCTCTTACATTTAAACTACATAATGCACTTTGAATCAATTAATTACATGCATCAAAATAATATGACATCTAAAGAGAAAAACATGTCACCAAAAATCATACCAGAGCATTCAGCACTTTAGCATCTCTTCCTTTTAGTGAATCAAGATACTGGAACTTCTGATCTTTCTTACTGATAACTGCTAAGCACCAATGTATATCTTTGTGTATGGGGACAAATATCTGAGCAACATGGAATAATTGATTCAAGTATAAATACAATAATTAATCATGCAAAACAAATGATTGTAGAAAGAAAAGATAAATACTTACTTTATCACAATCAAATAGGCAGTAAATAACCCAACTTCCTTTGTGAAGTCCATCTTTTGACAGCTCTATAATTATAGCCACTCTCTGGACTCACTAACTGAGCATCACAATTCAAAAGGGAAAAAGTACTTGAGAAAAATGGTAGTTATGAAGACTTATATGAAAGAGCAAAGTAAGATATGCGAAATTGAAGAAGGTAGAACAGCAAGCAACTACCTTTTTAAAGAAGAAGGTGTTGAAGAAATGACATTTCAGAAACTTCTTCGGCTCTTTGTTTTCCCTTTCTTTCAGTAATTCAAGATATAAATTAATGACCTAAAAAAGAGAAATTAGATGCGAAATTGATGAGTGTTATCATTAAATGTCTTAAAATACTAATTGATTTTAGTTGGACAGAAAACAAAACAGATTCATTAGTCGCTCTAGCTGATTGGAAAATAAAATAAATCTGAATCTAAAATAAAAATAAAATAAAAGTGCCTCTTACTTAATCTGAATCTGAAGGATGATACAGCTTGCAAGACCAGATAAGTTGAAATTCAACAAGGAAATATGTGAAGGGTCGACTGAGCTGGAAATATGAAAGGCAGGCACGAGATCATCAAATTTGGGATTGATGGGCAAGGCAATTAGCAGAACAATTTTGGAAGAGAAAGAGTAGAAAAGAGAAACATAGCTATGGCCGACTGACTTTTGTGATTCGGAAGAGAGAAACTAAAACAAAAATATAACACAAAGCGGAAGAGAAAGAGAGAACTGACGAAAAAAAAAAACAAAACCCTAAATATCATTTGTGTTTATACCAACGGATAAAATTAATGATCCATTGCTATAGGCTCATTTAATTACAGATGAAATTAAAAAAAATGAAATCCCCACCAATTAAAAAGAAGGCGGGTCTTTTGGGAAATATACCAACGAACAGAATAAAATCGTTGGTAAAAGTTATATCTATACCAACGGTTTTTCATTAACCGCCAGTATATGTATGTCTATAGCAACGGTTAATTCGAGCGTCCGTATATGTTATGTATATTCTGATAGTAACAAAAATCCGTCGCTATAGATCTTTTTTACCTACGGATTGCTACCGTTAGTACAGGTAAGTGTCAGTATATGGAAAATTGTTTGTAGTGGGAGGTCAACTCTGCCTTGCTTGCTTGGCACGAAGAGTTCAATTTTTTGACTCCGGCATCTTCTTTCATCCTTGTTTAGGGGGCCCGGACAAAATTAGGTGTCTACAATCATGATTAGATTTTTTTTTTTTTATGAATCAGGTTATTTGTTCAAGTCTAAAGGTTTGTTCGATATTTTGAAGGACTTAGACAAAAATGTTAACCCTGTTAAATAGTTTTGGACACAAATAAGAGGTTCATTTTTTCGACGGACCGGCCTTGAGCATAGCATTTGATAAGCTCATAAAATATACATTTTTTGCCTTTCTACCTTTAATTTTTGTTGTGTTTTCGATCTTTATCTTGTTTAATTATATTATATTTTTGAATTATAGGTATTTTGGAAGAGATGAAGTCAAAATATGTCAATAATGATGGTAAAGAACTTACAAAATCATAATCACAAGATGGAAGAAGACTCGGGAGTCAAAAAGATCAATTTCTAATTGCAAAGAAAGAAGGCAGATTTGACCTCCGAAGCTTTTTGCAAGGAAAACATGATGTTAAAGTCCTTATTTGAAGAAACTTCCCTTTGACTTTTGAATCTGACTTGAATACCTTTCCATCAGTAGTTTACATGCCCAAATCGGATAAGAAATGGTCATCCAAATCAGCCGAAGAAGTGCGAGAAGATGCAGCAGAAAAATGAAAGGTAGAAAGCCTGACACCGCGGCATCAAAGGTTCGGAAAAAACCACAACAAAAGGTGCAAAAACGTGATTTTTCTGCCTCTAGGCTTACTTGTACGGCAAGGACTTGTTCCTAGGATTTTAAAACTCTATAAATACCATCTTTTGAGCCGCAAACTAGACATCTTTGGGAGGAGACTCAAAGATCATCATTTATTTTCTTCTTCTTCTCCATTCTTTTATTTTCTTTTTAGTTTTATGTATATATTATCTATGCCTATGCTAGGCTAAACTTCTTTTTGGTTAAAGGGTTATTTCAAAGTCCTAGAACATGTTGTGTAATTGATTTTGAGATTCTATTTATCTTTAGTTTTCTATCAAAGTTGCTTGTGTTCTTCTATAAGAATTGTTCATGATGTTATCTTGATTTGTTTAGGTTGCAAACTAGATATATCTTGATAATTACCTAATGCTAGTTTAGGAATTTTGATACGTAGCTTATCTGGATTTCTATTCATAAGTGGCAATTTGTGATTAATGATTATGGTCAAGTTTTCGCTAATTGCAAAGTGGAACATAACCTAAGTTAAACAATTCATGTTCATGCTTTTGTTGCTTAGATCAACCTATCTTTCTCATCATAAAGCTGCTGTCAAATTAAATTTAGAGATGTTCATTCTAGGTTGTTTGATAGTTAGAGATTAAGTAGTGGCGTTCGTCCTGCTTAACGACGAACTAAGGAACGATTGGGGTAACACGGGATGTTGTTATCTACGGTTGTTAACTTTCATAGCTAATTGATGTTAATAGATTTGAAATTGATTCTCAATGATGTCTAGTAATGGAGAATGAAATCTTAACCATATTTCTCTTATATTTGATTTCATCTTATTTATTTGCTTCTTACTTTTCTTGTTTTGTTAATTTTTAAAACTCTTTCAAAAACCCCCTTTTCTTTTCTTATCTTTCAACTTAAGTGATAAACTAATAACTTATAAATTAAAATCCAATCCCTGAGGATTTGACCCTTGCTAACTACTATACTTACAATTGATCTTTTTAGTGCAAGGTTAAATAAGATATACTCTTTTGAGTGCATCAAACTTTTGGCGTCGTTGCCAAGGATTGCTTTCTTTAGTTTATTTGTTACTTGGTTTATTCTTATTTTTAGTTCTATTTAGTTTTATTTTTCTTGTACATATAGGTTTTTCTTTTCAAATTTTGAAAAAAAAAAAAAAACTATGGAATTGAGCAATCTAACACTTGAAGAGTTTGTGGCATACATGAACATGGAGAACCAACAAGCCAATCTCACATCCCCAGTTCAACAACTGGCCATGGGAGGTTGTCAAGGCCATCAAGGGTTCCAAGACCAACAGTATGATCATTACTCAAACACTTACCATAAGGGATGGTGGGATCATCATAATTATGGCTACTTGGGAAATTATCAAGAAATAGATCCTTATGCCAACTACAATCATCCATCGAGCTTCAATCAATCATGGTCGCATGAACCAGATCTTTTTTAGCCCTCACCTCAAAACTCAAGTACTTCTTTAGAAGATCTTGTCTATTCTCTTACTAATAATGTATTGCAACTTCAACAGGAAACAAGGGAAAGTATCCTGAGTTTGGAAATGCAATTGAGCCAATTGGCTAGTGGTAAGGCACGATGGGTAGAACAAAGATTTGAAGAATTACATCAGCATGATCCAGAGGAGAATACTAGTCCAAAACAACTTGAGGATGAATCAGAAAGTCCAAGGGAACCCGAGGATGAGACAAAATTAGAGATGGATTCTATTCTTGAGGATAATGAAGCCACCATTCAAATTAAGAGTACTGCAGCACCTGAGGTAACTTTTAAGGTTCCAATTTTTACTAATGTTTCTTCTCCATTTTTTCCTAGTAGATTCGCAAGGTTCAAGGAGGAGGAACATGAACAACACATGCTGGAAACCTTAAACAGTTTGTTTGTGGATGCCATTCAACAAAAATTGGTTTTAAAAATGTTTTAATTAATTTTAAAATATTTTATAAAACCGGTTTTAATAGGTGGCCGATCACACCTAGCTAAAAAAGATTGGTGGTGACTCCATGTCTTTTTCAAGGTCATTTTCAAAACCTTCATTTTTCAAGAGGAATTAAGTCGACTTTTTCTCGGTTTTTTTTATGTCACGCTTAACGAATAATAAAGTCTTGCGATGAGACTTGTTATTTTTTAGGTTGCGACATATATCATAGTTAAATTAAATGATAATTTGCTTTTTTAGTTTTATATTTTATAGTGAGCCACCTTGGAATAAAGTGAGAGACGATTTTGAGAAATTTTGAAAAACCACCTCTTTAGGTGGAATTTCAAAAGAGAATTTGAAGCGCTCAAATCCCCTCTTGATATTCCTTATAAATTTTGAAATTCTCCCTTATTTTTATCCAAAAAAGTAAATTTATTTTTATTCTTTTGAAAACCTTGATTGAAATGAAATCCCTCCTTTAAGTACCTTATCCAAACACACCCTAAGGGTTTAAAAAATAGTTTTTGACAAAACTAGTTTTAGTTAGACATGCTGACTTTGGGGCAATTTCGGACCATGCATTTCTTACCCCAAATAAAAAATTGTTTTAACCTCATTTAGTAAACACTTAGATGATTCCATGGTTAAAATTTTAGATTTGTTTGAATTTTCCTTAAGGATTTAAAAAATAGTTTTCTAAAATCGGTTTTTGAAGACTAAAACAAGCTTTAAGGCTAGCAAGTTTGGATTTTTTTTTACTAGGGGGAGAGGGGCTGGCCAAATCCATTAGACTGTGTAGGGGTTGTTTTCATGATCTTTTAAAGTTTAAAAATTGTTTTTAAGCAAATCGGGTCATGGGTAGTCATAACGAGCTTCAAAAATGAGCAAAAACTCGGTTTTTCACATTAAGGCCATTTGACCATGTAGGCCTTTTCTCTTTAAAAATTGCATCTTTTAATTTGTTTTGGCTTTCAAAATGGTTGTATTAGAGGCTCACTTAGAGGTGTCCGGATCTCAAATCATGGCATTCGGATACCCCTTTATCCGAGCCAAAATTCGTGTCCGAAACCTTTCATTTTTAAAATCCAACTTAAGTTTCTTTCAAAAGTAGTCGGACATCTTTTTAGGTGTTCGGGTATCCTCTCTTCAAGAGAGAAATACATTCCGTTTTCATGCATTCCATATTTTAATAAAAAATGTTTTTATTTATTTAGCGCAAAAACATGCTTTTTCGGTTTCGTAAGCATTTGACGATTATTATTTCTTAATCTCCACCAGATTGACGGGGATGTTAGGAAATTATTTAACACACGTGTTTATGAAATCATAAAGTACGACTTTTTTTTTACTCGAAATCATATGAATGTCATGTGAAAGAATTATTTTTCAAGCTTTGCCGGGTTTGTCAGGGAGTACGATAACATTTTTCCGACATGTGACGTTGATATAATTTCACAAAGAAAAATTTATGATTTTTTTTTTTTTAAATAATGATGTGTGCATATTCCATATTCATGCATATTCTATAGTGAGGTCATTTAATGATTTATTTCCACATTGTCATCTTAATCATAATATGCCATGTTATAGTGAATTTTGCCATGTATTAAATTATGTGCCATATCATAATAAAATATGTGCCATGTTGTGAGTTATTTTCCGTGTCATAATAAATGTTTGTCATGCCATGGTAATTATGGATGTTACTTGATTTATATTATGCCTTAGTGATAATCTGCACATTCATGATCAATTAAATATTTAAAAATTCATGTTTTTTTATAAATAAAGTAATATCCCCGAGTTAATGTAATTCATGAATCCTTCGCCGGGTTGCCGGGGAGTCTTCATCAATTATTATTAACAAAGGAATACCCTTCTAAAAAGAGGACGATATAGAGAAATTCAAAATAATAAAAATTTTATATTTTGCCGGTTTGCCAGAGAATATAGAAAATTCTTGCAATAATAAATTTCGGATCGTCCTCAAAATAATATGACCATTTTTAAGGGAATTATTTTCAAAATACCAAAATTAAAACCGACATTCATCGAGACTTCATGATAACCTGTGATTAATAAGGTACTGTTTTATACGGACACTGTGGGGGGTACTAATCCTTACCCGTGACGTAACCGATTTCGGAACCCGCATTTTGATTTTCTCTGGTTTAATGTATGACTCGAAATTGGTTTTTCAAAAATGTTTTAATTAATTTAAAAATATTTTTATAAAAACCGGTTTTAATAGGTGAACGATCACACCTAGCCAAAAAAGATCGGTGGCGACTCCCTTTTTATTTTCCTTCTCCCCCAAATTAATGTCATTAAGACGGGTCCCACGAAGGACACGTGACAGCTTGGCGACTCCACTAGGGACATTTAGAGAGTCAGGCCTAAAATTAATTATGTGTTATCAACAGTCTCAATTTTGTCAATTTTAATCGATATTTAATTATAATTTCTATTTTTTAGAAAAAAATAAAGAAAATTTTAAATATGTTCATTTTCATGCATATTATTATTCTCTGGTCATCTCATGTTGTACATTGTCACTACTCTCTGGTTAATTATTTCCTTACCTGATTGTTTTTATTAAACTGTTGGGGTATTTAGAATAAGGGTTGTAAAACAGATGGTGAAAGGTTTGTTTGTTCCTCCTCACACACTGCACTTGCACGTGCATAACATGAGACCTTATATTCGGGTTCCATCCTTTTAGATGGGAGTAAAGTACCTATACTTCGTGAGGTAATAACCTCCGCATAAGCTAGCGAAATACTTCCAGAGTATCAAACTACCGCTTCGTGAGGGGATAACCTCCACATAAGTCTGGGAAATGTACTCTAACAAATTGAACCCTTTGAATCGGGATGCCTTACTAGCCTTCATAGGCGATAGTGACGAAAAATTTGGGCCCTTTAGTACCTGATTCAACCACATATAGTGAACCATATGAAGCTAGCTTAGGCGAAGTCATGCTGAATTTTCGACAGATAAACCAAAGCTAGGAACACACGGGGAAACACTTCCAATCCTTTGCTATCTATTTTACGTTCTAATAAACATCGTACGCTGGGCAAGGATGAACGTACATCGCTCATAATAAATTTAATATTAGTCCCCAAAGGCACCATGATGCCTAAATAAATTGATACTATTGGGGAAAATATTCGTTAACTGTCTTACCTTGTATTAATGATTTTACTCCTTTATTGCTTTACTCTTTTTTTTCCATGTATCATTTGTAATAATGCCAGAAATTAGTATTTTTGGATTATTTTGGAAATTTTATTTTTATACCTTTGTAGGGAATTTTTAGAAAAAAATAAAGAGAAAAGTTTATTCCATGGAATAATGAAAACTTTTTCTTCTTTGAAAAAAAAAATGAAAAACGAGAAGAGAAAAATGAAAAAGTTCTTTTGTGGTGGATTAGTGTTGTGGAAAAATAATAAAAATCTCCTTTTAGCTTTAACTTTTTGAAAAAATACGGAAAAGAAGAAAAAATGTCAAAAAAAAAAAATTACTTGTCAAGAAAATTCAAAACAAAAGAGAAAATCAAAGGAAATAAAAGGTGATATTATGATCTTTTTATCCTTGACCTTTTCATTGCATTTTGCATAATATTTATGCTATTTTAGAAGTTGTAAATATGAAAATTTATTTCTTCAAGCATCATTTGCATTTTGTACATCTCATGCATTAATCATCATTATATTCATGCATATGTGAATAGAGTATGTACATTTATGGTTGTATATTTGATCTCATTCCTTTCAATAAACTAGCGAGGAAAATGTGTTTCAAAAAAAAAATCGTGGATCAAATTTGAGGGCAAATATTGCATAATGAGATTTTTGATTGGTCTCACCAATTTAATTAAATTATTATATATTTTCTTTTATATATTCATGTATTAATTTGTTTATTCTTTTCATACATCATATTGACCTCATGTTGTATTTATAACATACATGCTCATTCATTGTAGAAAGCATTTGTCACATATAGGATCATTCACTGTATATGTCTATGCATTAATTTGTTAATTCTTTACATACACCATATTGGCATCAAATTGCATTCATGACATTCATAGCTCATTCATCATGAAATGCATTTGGGGGATAAAATAGAAGTTGGCTTGGTTTTAAGAGTTTTTGAAGAAATTTCTATTAGAGGTATAAGAGTTATTGAGCAACTTCATAACACTTGCTAGGATTTATGGAAGACGAGGACTCAGATAGAATAAAGAGAATGGAAAGAGCACAGAAAGAATTACAAGAACAATTGGCAAGGCCACAAGAACAAGTGGCAAGGTCCCAAGAAGAATCGAGACAACAGATGATTAAACTCATAGAACTGGTGTCTGCCGTGATCAATGGAAAAGAATACACTGAAAACTTGGCTGCCAGAGAAAGGTCGGGGGCACAAAGGGGTCAGACTAAAGTCGTATTGTTAAATGACTAGTCTTTTCAGAACACAGCCAATCCCATCAGCGTCCTGACTTAGATGATCCGGATGAACAAGTAAAATTGAAAATGGTTGCGTTGAACGGATCTGAGTGGGTAGATTCCCAAGGGAAATATCAGCTATTTGAGGAAAGGTTTCGGGCAATAGAAGGCACAAATGTATTTGGAAGTATAGATGCAAACGAACTTTGCTTGGTCTCCAATTTAGTCATCCCTCCTAAATTCAGGGTCCCAACTTTGAGAAATATGATGGGACAACCGATCCGTCAACCCACCTCACTATGTTCTGCCAAAATATGACGGGCCATACGGATAATGATAAGTTTTTGATCCACTGTTTTCACGATAGCCTCAGCGAATCCTTAATTAGATTAAATAATCAGTAGAGCAAGGATCAGATTTGCTCTTGGAATGATTTGGCTAAAGCTTTTCTAAGCCAATACAAGCATGTGACCTATATGGCGCTTGACCGTTTCACCTTGCAAAGTATGGAAAAAAGGGCTATAGAAAATTTCAAAGAGTATGCTTAGAGGTGGAAGGACATGACCACCCAAGTATGACCGCCCCTGACTGAGAAGGAAACCATTGTCCTTTTCGTTAACTTATTAACAAAGGAATACCCTTCTAAAAAGAGGATGATACAGAGAATTTTAAAATAATAAAAAATTTATGTTTTGTCGGTTTGCCGGGAAATATAAAAAATTCTTACAATAATAAATTCCGGATCATACTCGAAATAGTATGACTATTTTTAAACGAATTATTTTCAAAATACCAAAATTAAAACCTACATTCATCGAGACTTCATGATAACCAGTGATTAATAAGGTACCATTTTATACGGACGCTGTAGGGGTGCTAATCCTTTCCCGTGACATAACCGACTCTTGAACCCGTATTTTGATTTTCTTTGGTTTAACGTGGGACTCGAAATTGGTTTTTCAAAAATATTTTAATTAATTTTAAGATATTTTTTATAAAAATCGATTTTAATAAGTGACCGATCGCACCTAATCAAAAAAGATCGGTGGCAACTCTTTTTTTATTTTATTTTTCTTTTCCCCCAAATTAACGTCATTAAGATGGGTCCTGCGAAGGATAAGTTATGACAATGATCATACCCTTTATGCTCCCTCGCTTTATTTCTTTTGCTTGAATGAACTTATTGTTTATTAAATTTGAGCTTGATCACTCATACAAAAAAAAAAAAAAAAGAGTTTGCCAACCGTCATCATATATGTTGGTAAAGTGCTAAATTTTTAATTTCAACAATTAAAGATTAAACTCTAACAACTTTAAATATCAAACAAAAAATTGAATTTGTTTGCAATGTGTTTGAAATTAAGGGGCGATATATGAAATCCTAAAACGCCACATCATCTTTCGCTAATTTTTTTCCTAGATTCTTCCAAGTTACAAAATTATAATTTATGAGATTATATGAAAATTAGCTACCATCATTTATCCCCCAAAAAAAGTTATCATCTCTTAAAACATTTTATTTCCACTCAGCTTTTCTATCTAGCCAAGAAAGGAACAAAGAGATGTTATCCTTTGTTTTCATCCCCCTCCCTTTTGTCATGCATCTACTTTGTTTTGGTCTTTTCCATTTTCAGTCAATCATGGTAAAAATATAGAAACATGGATAGGCAAACATCCGAAATGCACAGCCCGATTAATATGCATCTAATGTCTAACATATGACAATTGTCGCATTGGATGTATTAAATAATATGTCTCTGAGTAAGCATTTGAAAAGTTAAACCATGACATTTTCCAAACAAATTCATTCCACCAGCATTTCTTCACATGATTCTGCAACACAAGCCAATGAGATCAGATTTTATGATGATCCCAACAGCCCTCTGCACGCGAATGCCTTGGGAAATTGGAATGATGCAAAGCAATCAAATAAATTTGAAGATTTCATTTATTTAAAGACTGATCTTTTAGTACATTTTTTTTGGGGGGAACGAAAGATTTTGTGTCATCTGATCCAACTTGCATCAGCAAGATTCTAGTTCTTAACAGACGTGATCTTTTATCAATAAACAAATATGGGTAATTTAAAAAAATGAACTTGTATTAGTTTATTTATTTATATAATAAGAATATAGTTTCAAAGCCAAAGATGTCAACGTCCCCAACAAACAACAAAAGAGCTAGAACTCATCACCAATGGAAGAACCTAAGGAAGATGATCCATACCGGAATATTGACTTTTAATGGCATTCATTCCTAATTTTCAAACTTTTTCGTTGTTGGGTTTCAAACCCCAGTTGTCACGTACATATTCTTGGGTTTTGCAGAAAAAAGGGCAAAAAAAAAAAAAGTCATCTTTTCACCATTCTTTCCTTCTTTTCTGCGGGTGTGCAACTGCCCAAGACTTTGGTTCCTACTGGTTTTTTCAGAAGCACACAAATTAAGGCAATCTTGTCGTGCATAACTGTTGCTGTTCTTTCACATGTCCTAACATTTTCTCCAACTTCATCCTGGAGTATAGCAGATGCTAGGAAAATTAGATAAAACATTTTTGAAGCTCATCACATGGATACCTCATTGTTAGTTAAAAAATGGCTTCTAAAACCAATACCACTGTAGGTGTTTTGAGCAATTAAAAGAATCTTGAGTTTAAATGGTCGAAATAAATGGTTGATCAAGAAGGCAGGCAAGAGGTGTAGTAGTAGGAGCCACATGTCCGAATTCAATTTCCCATCCGGGCCCTCTAACCTCAAGCGGTTCTCTCCCTTGCCTGATGAAGAAGTTAGGAAATCCTCATCGTTTGTGGGGGAAATTTGGCCAGTGATCAACCAAAAACATGCAATTGCAAGGAGTTAACAAAGACAATTATATCTGATTTGACGGCACCATAATATGTGATATATATATATATATATATATATATATATATATTTTGCTTACAAGTGGAACTTAAATTTGTGGGGTGCGAAAGCATGAAGAGCGAGCAGATATCCTAGGTAAGGTGTGGGGAGCAAAAGGGCTAAACGATTAACTTAGTAAAGTGATGACCAAAATGACTGATCTTCCACCGGTAATGAAAAATTACAAGAGTAACAATCGACTTCAAATTTTGGGAAGAATATTGGTGGGTGCATAAGGCTCTTGCTGAGATTATCTTCTTGGTCTTGGGAAAAATCTGATTGATGATCTGGTTCAAAAACATTAGACGAATCCGCAGGCTGTATGAATGAAGAATGATTCCCATCTGCGTAATGTGGTGGGCTGCTATCCGAGTCAAAAACATCACTTTTAGCTGAACATGCTTCTTCCTGTTTACATGCCAGCAATGGCACATGGGACACGTCTTCAACAGATGTATCCGAATTGGGTTTTTGAGGTTCTGCATTGGATGAATTTATGGCATCAAGAGATTCCAGATTTTCCATCCCTTTCTCTCTAATAAGCAGTTTCTCTTCCAGTGCAAGCAGCTGTTGCATAGTAAAAATAGAACCCCGTCAGTGTGAGTTACCGCTGGAGCTGATTATAAGTGCGCTTCAAAATAGCAAATGCTGAGTTTGTCTTAGGTGAAAGGTTTACCTCATTTTTCAAATCATCCTTCTCCTTAAGGAGATTGTCATAGTCAGCCTTGAGCTTATCATAGCTAGCTTTCAAGGAATCATAGTCCTTTTCCAGCTGTTTGTTCTTAAACCGAGCACGCCGATTTTGAAACCAAATTGCAACTTGGCGGGGCTGTAAGCCAATTTCTTTTGCTAGTTGCACCTTCCTCTCCGATTCAAGTTTGTTCTCAACCTCAAAGCTCCTCTCAAGAAACTGAACTTGAGTCGCTGTAAGCCGCCTTTTCTTTCCTTGTGGGTGACAGCACCCATCAAAATCATCGTCTCCATTCTCTTCTTTGTCAAGCAGTTGGAAGAATGGCATATCCGCGGTGTCCACTCCATTAACATTCTCATAATCCATGATAGGCTTCTGACCTGATTAAATTAGATGATTATCACCATTTCTTATTTGTACTAGTACTATATAATACCAATCAACTAATCTTTTTACAAACCTCATTTTTCATGGCTTTATATATATATATATATATTCAGATATCATAATCTGACACACACTAATTATCATAAATAAAAACTTAATGTGGTATGTCTTCCAAACTACAGCGGTTACTCTGTTCTAGAAAGAGTAATGAAGAAGTAAAGACGTTGTTGTCGATAATTAGCTTTCCTACTTCAGAAAAATCATTCAAGTTAACCCAACATACAGCATAGCATAAATCACAATAGAAGCAAATACATAAATAATATTGGGAAAAATCTCAAGCTACATGAGATAAAAATCCCAAGTTTGAGACAAGAATGCACGCCTACAGCAACCAGACAAAACACATTACTTAAATTTAAACATACAACAATCATCAAGAATATTGAAAGTAAAGAACAGGAGAAGTAATAGCTAACAAATTAAAGACCAAAGAAGCAGAGAGGACAATAAAATTACCCTGGAGAGCAGAGGAAGATGAGGGTATCCATAAAGACTCCATAACCTCAGAGGAACAAGAAAGTTGTTCACTTTGAAGCAAAACATTCATGTTTGAACTACCACAGAGTTTGCCACCTTCCATAGTCATCTTTGCTTTTTATTATCTTGTATGTGTATTTTTGTGGGATCCCGAAAAGCCTAAAAGATTATGTCTTTGGGAGAAGAAATATCAATCACGTGTTTCAGTTTGATCTATATGACTTATCATTCAAAAAATTTGTGATGGGAATCACTGTAATGTGGAAAGTCTGAAAGCAACAAAAGTTTATATCCAACTCACAAGGAAATGGCCAAGCTTCAAACCTTTAAAACCAGGAAAAAAAAAAAAAAAAAAAAGCTCTGCTTTGAAATTGAGTGAAAGAAGTAGAGTTTATTTGTTGGTGGAATAAGAAGCTTGAAAGCGCAGGGTAGCTAGGGAGCTTCCATTAAAAGTTGAAAACTTGGAAGGGAGATTCCCTCTGGAGACTCGGCTGGAAGGGCCTGATGGGGTTTATATCAAAGCTTGGTGAAGGGACAGCCAATAGTACAGTGGGGGACTTGGTTTGGCTTGGCTTGCTGCCTTGCTTTTTCTTCTTGGGATAGTGGACAGGCTGAAATGGAATTACCATATTCTCCCTACATTTTTCTTTTATGAAATTTTAATATATTTAATACTGTTAATATATATAAATGATTTATATTTATATATTACAGTATCAGTGAATCACATGATATCATTTTATTAAAAATATTTAAAAAATAAATACATTTAATTTTATTTTATTAAAATAATATTATACGATTCAGTGACAATATATACATTTATATACTTTTAATACATCAAATATAAATATAAATATAAATACTAAAAAAGCCACAAACTTTAAATTATGTGAATGTTAAACACCAGAGTCTTCTTTGAGAATTTTATTTTATTAGTTGCAGAAATGTATTCGTCTCTGCTTCCTATTTCATTGTTACAATTTTCTATTAATATTTGTTAGTTAAGTCCATGTTTATATTTCATAGGCTTAGATGGCAATTGTGGAAGTAGATCAATATTGAGTCGAGTCATTTCAGATTGAAAATTTAAAATTATTTCAAGTAAATCTTATTTTGAATTTTTATCATTTTGAATTCATGTATTTTAAGACAAAAAAAGATTAGCTTTTTTTTTATTTATTTTTTTTATGTTGATATTGATCATGCTTTCGGATTTATAAGTTATAATGCTCAATTGCTTACCATTAAAGAAGATCATAGCCAATTTTCATTTGATATTATTCATTATTTATTAGAATAAAGGGTAAAAGCTATAGAATTCTCATATAAAGAAGCATATGTTTTCTTTTTTAAATATATGAACAATAAATATATATATATATATTTTGGATGTATAGTGTAACTTAATATGTGATTATTTTAAGTTCTAGAAAATATGACCAAAACAAGCTGTTTGGCAATGACTGTTGAAGCAGATTTTTTTTTTTTTTTTGTGTGGATATTAATTATTTGGTAAACAGGTGAGCCTATGCTTTAGAATTGGGACCCAAAATTAAAGAATTCCAACTATCTTCTTAATATAGCAGCAAGCAGTCTTCTTAACAGAATCAATGGTCATAAAAGATCAAAGTTTATGAGATAATCTGTCTGTCATGCAAAACTTCAAAAATGTCAATTTTTGTTCTTACTTGTTATTTTCCCAGGAAAGTTACATATTCCTGCTCTAAAAGTGATGGTTAGATCCAAGCAATTGCTCCAAGTAAAGAACTTTGTTTGAACCAGAAAAAGAAGATAGTATCTGGAATTTTCCAAAACAAGGGTGACAGAGGACCACAACTTTTTTTTTTTTTTCCTTTTAAATGTAACTATAATGGTTTTTTTTTTTTTTTTTTTATCTTAATATAGTTTTGTTTTTTTTTTTTTAAATCTTAAAATACCGATACTTTAAAATTATTTACCGAAATCTGTTTTTTTTAACTCATTGAGAAATCGCCATAAGCCATGATAATTTTCTTTCGGATTTTTTTTTTTTTAAATTGATCAGGAAAATTGCCATGACCCATGGCGATTTCCCTTGATAATCTAAAAAAAAAAAATTATATTTTAAGAAGGGAAATCACCACCGGCGGTGGCGCTTTCCCTTCTTTCTTTATTTTTTTAATTATTAAATAATAAAAAATATATCATTTATAATTTTAAAAAATAAAAATTTAATAAAATTTAAAATTTAAATAACAAAATTAAAAAAAAAATAACAATTTACAAAAATTTTAAAAATTATATTCGTAATGTCAATCGGATTCTTTCAACTTGTATTCGTAATAAATGGACCTCCGGAAGAAAGGCCAACCAAAGCGTTGTGGATTATGCAGGAATGAAGGTCACATAGCTAGACCTATCCACGGACCGGGTAGCCCGCCCGGCCCGATAAGCCTGGATCTGTCCTAATGTACCAGATTGATAAGAACATTTTCGACGACTTTGACTAGAGGTGTCCATGGGTCGGGCTGGGCTGAGACTCGAAATTTTTTTATTTCCCTTGCCCTAGCCCAAAAATAAAAATTATATAATTTATAATTTCAAAATTTTCAAAATTGCAAAATTTAAATAATAACAATTTTAAAAATTATATAATTTTTTATATAAATATTAAAAATACATTTTTATATTTATATATATTTTATAATTAAAGTTAAATAAAAAATATTTTTATTTAATAAATAATAATTCGGGCTAGGCCGACCGGCCCGAATTAAAAAAACACTTGTCCAAGCTCGGCCCAAATACGATCCGGGCTTACCGGGCCAAGTGGGCTACCCGGCCCGTGGATAGGTCTAGCTATGACCTTGTCACATCCCAAATCAGGGAGTTTGACCGGCCAGAGACATGTATATACCCTTGCCTCTGAAGCCTTAACCATTCATCTACCTAACGAAATTTTGGCATGACCTCGCCCGATAAGGGGGGTTTACCGAACCTGCAAAACATGCAACACAATAATAATACACATTACATCCAGGTTAAGACACCTCCAACTAGGGAGTAACCGAGATGCCCCGCAGTAGACGAACAAAGTGAACCACAATGCATATATTTATACAATACCAAAAATGTAGACAACAACATCGGTCTTCGATCGAGTAACTGCATGACACATAATACAACATATTTAAACAAAATAATATATAACATTCCTAGGTGATTGTGCACGACTCCTCCATCAAGCAACGGATCACCTCGTCAAAATGGTATATCATGCTCACCGACTATTGATCACGAGCAAGCTGGCAGGGTGGATGAGGGACAGGGTCGATCAGTATCTGAAACAATGTGGCACCATACAGTCGACCATTCATATGACAATCCCGGATTATTACATAATCATCACTTGTCCATTCCTTGGACCTTTCTCTCACGTCTTTACCATAATTAGATACCAGAAGGTAGTTCTATGTCATGCACACTACTATTTACCAACTCAAGTGCATTATAATCCATCACCGATACATTCATACAATCACAACCAGTATGTCATAACATAATCTAATGATCCTACGTCTATCGCTACACGTTTACTCATAGTGCGCTAAGCAGGAGAAATTGGGTCCTCGTGCTCCGAAACTCTTCCAACCACAGACTCAGCTAATCCGTGCTCCTAGTACATAAACAGTAATTTCATAAATATTTTATAAATTGGAAACATTCATACTATCCAAATTGTAGCTAATTAGTTACTATCCGAAATTTTGCAACTTAGCTATTTAAGCATTATAATATTTACACCTAGCTCGGGTGGAAATTCGAAACAACGATCAACTAGAAAGTTGCTCCCCCGAGCCTAGCAAAGCTAACGGTGGCCTCGGATGGTGGTAGAAGTGGCGGCACAAGGTGGTTGGCTAGCATGGTGAATTAGGCCAAGCTTATATTTCTCACTCCAAGCCATTTTTTCAATTAACCAACCTCAAATAATGGATGTAGAGGTTAATTTAGGACTACCCATGGTGGTGGTTTAAGGTCGTGGCTATGTTGGAAACAACCTAAGGCAAAATAGCCATAAAGATAAACACAGTTTCTCTTGGTTTCTTAAAAAAACAAACACCAAATAAGTAATCCTCGCCTTCTAGATAGTAAAAATATGTATTTTGTTGGCTTGGTGATGAGTAGAATTCAAGAGATCAAGCTTACAAGCTTTTTGGTTATGGAGTTTTCACTTGGTCAGGTTTTCTCTTAAGGAAGAAGATGAAACAACCCTTAATTCTTAAGGAAAATGGGTCTCTCGGCTGAACATGGGTTTATGGCATGTATTTTATGGCCATTTTTCAAGTCAAATGACAAAAATACCCTTTTTTGCTCATTTTTTATCTTTTAGTGCCTAAATGGTGCCCACATGAAATTTTTACGTTCGAAAGCTCGTTTTTCACTTTTATCGACACAGATACGTTTTAAATATCATTTTACACTAGTAAGCAAGTTTTCATAATTTTTTGATATCCCGAGCATCAAATTCGGGCCCCAGACTGTTTATAGGTCAACATTTTGACTTTTTTGATTTTAGCTTCGATTCTCATTCTAATTTCACCAACAGCTTTCTAACATCATTTTATGTCCATATGAATCCATTTATTCACTTAAAACCTTTTTCGGACATTCCCGCGACCAGTTCTGGTTTTTCACTCTTTTAAGATAATTAAAGGCGTATCCGCTTTTCACTTTACTTTTCGAGTAAACAAAACGTCAAAATTTTCAATCTAAGCATCATATTGAGATCCTCTATGATCACGGAGTCTATTGATACCATATTCGAACCAAAAATAAAAGTTTGGATAAAATGACCAAAATACCCCTGGTTCATATTTTATTGGTTTTGTGCTGATTAGATTTTTCAATAATCCTGATCAGTAATATATCACATTTTAACACTATGTGAAGTTAAAATACAAAATTTTACGGGCTTTACATTGTCCCGATTGCGACTCTTGTCTCGTGATCACTTCAAGGCTAAATCCCTCAAATAGCCAATTAAACCCCTTACTCAAAAAAATTTAATATAACAATAAGATCAGATGGTAGTGTGCTTTGTCTACAAGCATACATAAACTTGATCCATCATCTATGAATCATTTAAAGAGACCCGAGTCGATCTCTGACTTACGAGGGTCTTACAGACCTTCATTCCTGCATAATCCACAACGTTTTGGTTGGTCTTTCTCCCGGAGGTCCATTTATTACGAATACAAGTTGAAAGAATCCGATTGACATTACGAATATAATTTTTAAATTTTTTGTAAATTGTTATTTTTTATTTAAATTATAAATTTTATTAAAATTTTATTTTTATTGTTTAAAATTATAAATTATATAATTTTTATTATTTAATAATTAAAAAAAGAAGGGAAATCGCCACCAGGGGTGGCGATTTCCCTTCTTAAAATATAATTTAAATGATCAAGGGAAATCGCCATGGGCTATGGCGATTTTCCTTGATCAATTTATAAAAAAATTGAAAAGGCAAAAAAGCGGATTTCGATAAATAATTTCAAAGTATCGGTATTTTGGGAATTAAAAAAAAAAAGCTATATTGAGATAAAAAAAGTCCTATAATGGAGCTCGGGGGGTCACTTTTTTAAAAAAAATTTAAAAATTTAAAAAATTAAATTAAATACTATAATAAATAATTAGAATTCTCGACATTCTTTTTGTGAGTGAAAATATATTTTTTGGCCAACACTCATGTGGTCTGTTGGTACAGTGCTGGATTCTTAGTTCCAGTGATCAGGGATCAAACCCTAACAATGTCAAATATAAAAAATATATATTTTTAAAAATAAATAAATTATGTTTAAAAATTAAATATAAAAAAAGGATAACCTTTTTAAGTGGGTAATTTTCTAAAAAGTGAGTAAAAATTCGTTAATTTTTTTAAATGAATAACATTTTTAAAAGATTAGATGATATTTTAGAAGTAAATAGATAATTTTTTATTAAAAATGTTATATAAAATATTAAAAGATAATTTTTTTATACTTTCATTAACTGAATTTGTGTCACTTGACTCGTAACACAATCTCAGTCACTCATTTTATAATACTATAGTTAATAATATTTATTAAAAAATTTCAAGATTGAGTCGGTTACCCTCCCATTTAGGCTTGTATAGATTCGGTTTTTTTTTTTAACATTTTAAAATATATTTTAAATTTAAATAAAAATATTTTTATTATTTATACTAATATTAAAAGGAGTTTGGTAAAACTTTTCGACGCATACCCTTTATGTAATTCAATAAAAATACATGAAAATGATTTTCAAATTTTGATTGATATTCATATTATGATCTTGATTATGCCATTCATATTATGATCTTGTTTATGATATTTAATAATTGTTGCTTATATTATGTTCTTGATTATGCTATGTGATAATTAGTATTCATATTACTTTGCTTATGTTGCATATTAATAATGTTTGCATAATGAGTTTAAGTGCATATAAAAATGAATGCTTTTTAATAATATAAGATAAAGTTCTCGAGTTAAATAATTCATGAGTTCTCTGCCTAATTTTTCGGGGAGGATTTCATCAATTACCATTAACAACGTAATATACGTTTTAAAAAAAGGAATGATACGAATGATTTTAAAATGAAAAAAAAAATATGTATTTTGCCGGGTTTGTCAGGAAGTATAGAAAATTTTGTGGTAATAAATTTCGGATCATTATTAAATAATATGATTGTTTTTTTAAAGGAAATTATTTTTTAAATATCGAATCTAAAACCAACTTTTATCGAGACTAATGATAACACATGATTAATAAGGTACCGTTTTATACGGGCATTGTATGGGTGTTAATACCTTCCCTGCACGTAAACGACTTTCGAACCAGTCATTATTTTTCTCTGGTTTTAAACGCAGATTTAAAAAAAAAAAAATCATTAATTTTAAATTTTTTACAAAAACTGATTTTAATAGGTGACCGATCACACCTAGCCAAAAAAATCGGTGGCGACTCCCATTTTTCAAGGTTTTTCAAAACCCAATTATTTATGAGGACCATATTATATTTTCTTTCCCCCAACGTCATTTAGCGGTTGCGAGATCATTATGATAGCTTGGCGACTCCACTGCGGACATTTAGAAAGTCAGGCCTAAAATTAATCATGTGTTATCAAAAGTCTCGATTTGTTAGTTTCTATCAGTATTTAATTATAATTTCTATACTTTTTAAATAAAGAGGATTTCCTTAAAAAATAATAAAATGCTTGTAAATATATTCATTTTCATGCATATTGTTGTTGTTCTCTTATTAATTGATGCTATACATTATTTGATCTTTGTTTTAAATAAATTGTTTAGAATAAAGGTTGTAGAGTAAGCGGTAAAAGGTTTGTTTCGTTCCTTTTCACACACTATGCTTTTACATTTGCATAACATGAGCTCTATATCCGGGCTTCATCCTTTTAAGTGGAAGTAAAGTAGCTACACTCTCGTGATGATCCTCCGCATGGGCTAGCAAAATACTTCTGGAGTTTTAAAGTACTTAAGCTCTCGTGATGATCCTCCGTATGGACTAGGAAAATATACTCTAACAAATTGAACCATTTCCTTTGGATCAAGGTGCCTTACTAGTCCTCCCGGACGACAATGAGGAGCAATTTGGGGCCTTTTAGAATCCAACCGAACCTCATATAGTGAACCGTAAGGAGCCAATGAAACACCCTGTCCGGATAATCTACCTAAAATCCGACAGAGTTTCCTTTCTATCTCAACTATAACCCTCCTGCAAATAACACTCAATCCATATCCTCAACCAGCAATATTTATCAATACTATTATCACATATATCCATGCATATTCAAAAATTATCCGTGATCAATTTATGCTCAAGTCAAAACATATTGATCTATTGTCTCATATCTTCAAATATATACAATATATCCAGAAGTAAACCTATCTCAGCAAGGTTTACTAGATAAAAACATCAAGAGATCAAATCTTCTAGAAATTTAGATATGATGCCTACCACATCAATATACTCTTGAAGCGGAGAGTAGAGGAAGGCAGCAATCCCGACACCTAACTGTGACCTGAAAATGAGAAATAAGAAGAGGTGAGATATATGAATATCTCAATGAGTAGACAACATTTAAAGCGTGTGAAACTATAATGGTAACCATAATGAGTAATTCAAAGATAATTGACATTTTCAAAAAAATAATAGTAAAACCATAATGAGTAATTCAAAGATATAGAGAAGTTTTCAAATGTACAACAATATTATAATATTAAATCAGTGTATAAAATCTGTAAAGTAAATCAAGTTATGTATAGTTGGGCTCCAACTTATTGTTAAGCATAAGAATACATCCATGAAATAACCAGGCAATATCCATGCAGGCATACTAGTAGCCGACCCCAAAGGCCAATACCACCATAGGACGGCCCAAAGGCATATGTGTCACTATGATGTGCCCCCAACAGGCTAATATAAAGGGATAGGGACTCTGGAGGTGGCTCCCACCACAAAGGCATAGCACGCAGCTCCCATACCCCAATCTAATATCACGGAATTGGGACTCTGGAGGTGGCTCCCGCCACAAAGGCGTAGACGCAGCTCCCGTATTCCGATCAAGGGTATAATCTCATACATTAAGTCAGGTGGAGCCAAAACCATGTACGCCAAATTTTATGTAAAATCATATTTCATAAATCAACCAACTTACTCGATATAATATTTCTTGAAAAATATGTACTTTAATAACAAATCAATTCATATGATTATATATCGAATATACCTTTAATACGTAAAATAAATATCATGCAAATATATATATATAATTATAATTAAAGAAATTTCAAATAAGTATAGTTGTCGTCTACTCACTATCCTTGAGATGATCTCACTGTACACCTTGATCTGAAACTTCGGGATCCACAGGGACGTCGGATCTACGTGGCCTAGAGATTAATAATAATTAGTATCTATACATGCTCAAAGCATTACACAATTATGAATGCAACTTAAGTCCCATTAATCTACCCCATAGTCAATACTAATTTCTCATACTCAAAACAACATATCCTTAATTTTTAATATCATTTCAATAATCATTTTCTCCATAATTCAACTCCATATTCATGTCCTTATCAAATTCCTTTCTAGTATTCCATGCCTTAGATATTTTCATAATCCATAACCATCCTTTAGTACTATATTTCTCTTAAGCAATAAATTCCTTAATATCAAGTTAGATTAGAAAATCATAACTTGAGTTTGGTAAGGATATTTGAAGTGATTCCAATTGGTTTATTTCAAACAATATGTCTAATTTATGAAGAAAATAACTAACTTACACAATTAGAACAAAATTTTGATCAAATTTGATAAATCCCGAAACTATGCTGAAACAGGGGTCAACACAGAACAGCCAACTTCACCGAATTTTATCTTTTTAACCGCTTATCAGTTTTGGGTGATTAAAAAACCAAAATTCTCAAATTGAAGTCTAATTTCTAGGAAAAATATCAAACAAATACAAACCCTGATGTGTCGAACCCAGAAAATCCGAACAGCAAGCATGCTCAACTTCCCCTGTTTTGCTTTTTCTTCCCATTTTCTTGTTCATGCTTTCAAATCCTTTTAATTCTTACCAAGTTGAGTAAAATTCATACTTTATAGATAGATTTCAGACCTTAACATGTTTATGAAGCTAAGATCTTAGCATGCTCAAGTAGAATATCTAAAGAAAAGGAAGAATTTATCAAGAAACTAACCTTGGACATAAAAGAAGAAAGGATCAAATTGAACATATTAAAAAGTTTAGGGGCTTAATGGTTATTTATAAAAAGTTGAGGGACCAATGTGCAATTATACCAAAAATTTAAAAATATCTTTATGTTCATTAAATCTCTTGAAAACTCTAGAATTTTTCATCCTATTATCCAAGTAGCAGCCAGCTCCCATCCTCCCTCTCTCTCAGAATTTTTCATCATATTTTTAAATTTTTGATTGAACAAGTGAGGATATTGAGTCCGCATATTTTCCTCCCTTTCCCATGTAGCTTCTTCATATGAATGATTCCTCCAAAGAACTTTCACTAATGGAATAGTCTTAGTCCTTAGAACTTGGTCTTTTCTATCCAAAATCTCAACCGGCTGCCCTTCATAAGTTAAATTTTCCTCAATTTCCATAGGCAAGTCCTTCAATATATGTGAGGAATCGAAAATGTACTTTCAGAGCATAGAAACATGGAACACATTATGAATTCGTGACAATTCTTCTGGTAAGGCCAATCTATAAGCAACTGGGCCAATCCGTTCAATGATCTCATACGGTCCTATATATCGAGGGCCCAACTTTCCTCGTCTTCCAAACCGGATTACTCCTTTCGAAGGAGTCACTTTCAAAAACACCATATCACCAACTTCAAACTCTAAATCTTTTCTCCGTTTATCTGCATAGCTCTTCTATCGATCTTGAGCTATTTTTATCTTTTCCCGAATTACCTTAACTTTGTCTGCAGTCATCATAACAATTTCTGGACCTAGTAATTTCCTTTCATCTGTATCATCCCAACACACCGGAGTTCTGCACTTCCTTCCATACAAAGCTTCAAACGGAGCCATGTCGATGCTGGACTGATAACTATTGTTATATGCAAACTCTGCTAGAGGCAAGTGTTCATCCCAGTTTCCTTTGAATTCCATAATAGAAGATCTGAGCATATCTTCCAAAATTTGAATTGTCCGTTCAGATTGTCCATCCGTCTGGAGATGAAAAGCAGTACTGAACTTGAGTTTAGTGCCCATAGCATTCTGCAAACTTGGCCAAAAGCGAGATGTGAATCGGGGGTCTCAATCAGATACAATCGATACTGGGGCACCATGTAACCTAACAATTTCGTTCACATAAAGTTTAGCCAGTCTTTCCATGGAAAAAGTCTTCTTGACTGGCAAAAAGTGAGCTGATTTGGTCAAACGATCAACAATCACCCAAATGCTGTCATAACCAAACTGTGTTCTTGGCAATCCCGGAACGAAATCCATAGCAATATCTTCCCACTTCCATTGAGGAATAGGTAGGGGGTTCAATTTCCCTGAAGGTTTTTGATGCTCGGCTTTAATTTGTTGGCATACCAAGCATCTAGAAACAAACTCAGCTATGTCCCGTTTCATACCTTGCAACCAATAATGTTCTCTTAAGGTTCGATACATCTTCACACTACCGGGATGTAACGCGTATGGTGCATTATGAGCTTCCGCCAAAATCACCTTCCGGAGTTCTTCATCCTGAGGCACACAAATCCTATTTTTCATTATTAGTACATCATCATCCTTTATTTGAAAGTCAATCCTCACACCATCCCTTACTTCTTGCTTTAACTTTACCAGCATAGGGTCATTATTCTGTGCTTCACATATCCAATCAATATGAATCGGTTTAACCTTCAAGTGGGCTATTAGGAGATTATTCTCATCAATCATCAATTCTAAAGGTAAAGACTTCAACTCATTTTGTAAGGGTTTCTGAATCGCTCGGATATGAGCAAGAGAACTAGAAGACTTTCTACTAAGAGCATCGGCCACTACATTAGCCTTTCCTGGGTGGTAGTCAATTACACAGTCATAATCTTTTATCAATTCCAACCATCTCCTTTGCCTCAAATTTAGTTCCTTCTGACCCATCAGATATTTCAGACTCTTATGATCAGTGTAGATTGTACATTTTTCTCCAAATAAATAATGCCTCCAAATTTTCAGTGCAAACACCACTGTCGCCAACTCTAAATCGTGAGTGGGATAGTTCTGCTCATGCTGTTTTAGTTGCCGAGAAGCATAAGCTATCACCTTCCCATGTTGCATCAAAACGCAACCCAAACCTCGCCTCGAGGCATCACTGTATACCACAAAGCTTCCAGTCCCTGATGGTAGTGTAAGAACTGGTGCTGTGGCCAATCTACGCTTGAGCTGTTGGAAAGCTTGCTCACATTCGTCAGTCCACTCAAACTTAGCATGCTTCCTTGTTAATTTTGACAAAGGAGAGGCAATCATGGAAAATCCTTCCACGAATCTTCAATAGTACCTGCCAATCCGAGAAAGCTTCTAACTTCTGTAACATTCATGGGTCTTTCCCACGCAACTGCAGCTTCTATCTTTTGTGGATCCACAAAAATCCCTTACTTAGATACTACGTGACCAAGGAATGCTACTTTGTCTAGCCAGAATTCACACTTGGAAAATTTAGCATAAAGTTGCTTTTCATGCATAGTCTGCAGCACCGCTCTCAAATGGTTTACGTGATCATCCTTATTCCTGGAATAAACTAGGATGTCATCGATGAACACAATAAATAACTTATCTAAGTAGGGTCGAAACACCCTATTCATCAAATCCATAAAGACTGCAGGTGCATTAGTTAGCCCAAAAGGCATAACTAAGAATTCATAATGACCATATCGAGTTCTAAAAGCAGTCTTTGGAATATCAGATTCTTTAATCTTCAATTGATGATAACCCGACCTTAGGTCTATTTTGGAGAACACACTTGCACCTTGCAACTGATCAAACAAGTCATCAATCCTTGGCAAAGGATACTTATTCGTAATTGTGACCTTGTTCAGTTGCCGATAGTCGATACACAATCGTAAAGATCCATCCTTTTTCTTTACAAATAAAACCGATGCTCCCCACGGTGAAGTACTAGGCCGAATAAAACCTCTGTCAACTAGGTCTTGCAACTACACTTTCAATTCTTTTAGCTCCGAAGATGCCATTCTATAATGTGCCTGAGAAATAGGAGCACTGCCAGGGATTAAGTCGATAGTAAACTCCAATTCCCTGTCAGGAGGTAAACCGACCAATTCTTCAGGGAAGATCTCAAGAAACTCTTTGACCACAGGTATAGTTTCCAACTTTGCCTCATTTATTTCCTTGTTAATCACATAAGCAAGGTAAGCAGAATACCCTTTCTGCAAGTATCTATTGGCTGCCATCTTGGAGATAAGGCAAGAAGGTAAAACTTTCCTTTCTCCTTGAAAGGTAAACTCCAAGTCTTCCGACTTCTTAAAAGTCACAGTTTTGGAAAAACAATCTATCACTGCATTGTGTTTAGACAACCAATCCATTCTTAAAATCACATGAAAATCATACATTCCTAATGGAAACAAATTAACTGGTAATTCATGCTCCTAAATTATATCGGTACAATCCGGATAAACCACATCAATTTTCAAAGTTTCTCCCACTGGGGTACTAACGACCATAGGGATGTCTAACCTCCTAGACTCTCTACCCAAATGCATGACATATGAATTAGCAACAAAAGAATGAGTTGCACCCGGATCTATTAAGATCCTAGCATTTGCCTTAGAAATTGGGAGAGTACCTGTAACCACTTCAGGAGTAGCCTGAGCCTGTTGTTGGGTCATAGCATAAATTCTAGCTGCAGTTCGAGGTCTACCAGGCTTTCCACTCTGTCGAGGACCAGTAGATGAACCAACTTGAGATTGTGCCCCAATTCTATCTCTAACTGCTGTCGGCTGAGGTGTAGCAGTAGGTTGGGTCCTTTCCCTTTGACCCACTGATAACTGACTAGTAACTCCCTTGTTCTCCAGCTTGGGACAATCCCGTTTCATGTGTCCCGATTCTTTGTAGTAAAAACACACACCCTGTTGTCTCCAACATTCACCAGGATGATTCCTCCCACAATGGGGACACTGAGGATAGTCAATGTACGAGGTCCTCCTGACCTCCCAGGCAGCGATCTAGTCTGCTGTTGAGGTCTGATGATAAATCTGCTAGAAGAACCACTAAAAGGTTTTCTGTCTAATCCCTCTTGAAATCTCGAGGGTTTGTAACCACTGACACTGCTCTCTACATAACTTTTCTTAGGCCTCACGTCCTCACTCGAAGACTGCCCTTTTCTTTTTCTGAACTTCTCTTCTCTATCTTTCATTTCTTTCAGATTCTGTTCAGCTTTGATTGCCATGTTGACCCATTTATTAAAGTCATCTGTATCCAGGGTCGTCAACCTATCTCGAATACTAACATGTAGCCCATCTTGGAATTTCTTGCATCTGTCAGCATTGTTGGCTACTAACGATGGAGCAAATTTTGATAGTTCACTGAATTTTTGCTCATACTCTGCTACTGACATACCACCCTATTTTAAATTCATAAACTCAGTCCATTTCTTTTCCCGCAAGGCCCGAGAATAGTATTTTTCTTCAAACTCTCTTCGAAAATCTGCCCAGGTTATGGCAGGACGTCCAGCATACCTTTGCATTGTAGTTTTCCACCATGTGTATGCATGATTCTCCAAAAATTGCATCGCACATGGTAACCTCATAGGCTCGGGAATCTGAAGAGTAATGGAAGTAGTCTCAATTTTTTGTAGCCATGACCAGGCTAAATCTGATTCCAAAGACCCCGTGAAAATATTGCAACCCATATTCTTCAGATCTTTACAGTAATCAACTATCCCCTTTTCAGCAGGGGTAGTCAAAGCGGGAATTACTCTTGCCAAGGCCGCAATTGCCTCAGCTAAATTACGATCAGCTACTGGGGTGCTGCTGAGGGTGCAGCAATAGAAGATGATCCAGCAGCTGAAGCTTGTTCTCCAATTTGCTCATCAATATTTTTATTTCTATTCCTATCCCTATTTTGGGGTAGGGGATTGATTCTAGGCCTTCCTCTTCGACGTGGTGGCATCGTGTCTGATTTCCTGTGCAAGTGACAATATTTTAATACTTCAACAAACAGTTTCTAAGTCTACAAGACCTATAACCTTGCTTTGATACCAAATTGTAACACCCTGTCCGGATAATCTACCTAAAATCCGGCAGAGTTTCCTTTCTATCTCAACTATAACCCTCCTGCAAATAACACTCAATTCATATCCTCAACCAGCAATATTTCTCAATACTATTATCACATATATCCATGCATATTCAAAAATTATCCATGATCAATTTATGCTCAAGTCAAAACATATTGATCTATTGTCTCATATCTTCAAATATATATAATATATCCAGAAGTAAACCTACCTCAACAAGGTTTACTAGATAAAAACATCAAGAGATCAAATCTTCTAGAAATTTAGATATGATGCCCACCACGTCAATATACTCTTGAAGCGGAGAGTAGAGGAAGACAACAATCCCGACACCTAACTGTGTCCTGAAAATGAGAAATAAGAAGAGGTGAGATATATGGATATCTCAATGAGTAGACAACATTTAAAGTGTGTGAAAACTATAATGGTAATCTGTAAAGCATAATTGACATTTTCAAAATAAATAATAGTAAAACCATAATAAGTATTTCAAAGATGTAGCAAAGTTTTCAAATGTATAACAATATTACAATATTAACTCAATGTATAAAATCTATAAAGTAAATCAAGTTACGTATAGTTGGGCTCCAACTTACTGTCATGCATAAGAATACATCCATGAAATAACCAGGCAATATCCATGTAGGCATACTAGTAGCCGGCTCCAAAGGCCAATACCACCATAGGATGCCCCAAAGGCATATGTGTCACTATGATGTGCCCCTAAAAGGCTAATATAAAGGGATAGGGACTGTGGAGGTGGCTCCCACCACAAAGGCGTAGCATGCAGCTCCCACACCCCAGTCTAATATGACGGAATTGGGACTCTGGAGGTGGCTCCCGCCACAAAGGCGTAGCACACAGCTCCCGTATTCCGATCAAGGGTATAATCTCATACATTAAGTCAGGTGGAGCCAAAACCATGTACGTCAAATTTTATGTAAAATCATATTTCAAAAATCAACCAACTTACTCGATATAATATTTCTTGAAAAATATGTACTTTAATAACAAATCAATTCATATGATTATATATCGAATATACCTTTAATACGTAAAATAAATATCATGCAAAAAAAAAATAATTATAATTAAAGAAATTTCAAATAACTATAGTTGTCGTCTACTCACTATCCTTGAGATGATTTCACTGTACACCTCGATCTGAAACTTCGGGATCAACAGGTGACGTCGGATCTACGTGGCCTAGAGATTAACAATAATTAGTATCTATACATGCTCAAAGCATTACACAATTATGAATGCAACTTAAGTCCCATTAATCTATCCCATAGTCAAAACTAATTTCTCATACTCAAAACAACATATCCTTAATTTTTAATATCATTTCCACAATTATTTTCTCCATAATTCAACTCCATATTCATGTCCTTATCAAATTCCTTTCTAGTATTCCATGCCTTAGAGATTTTCATAATCCATAACCATCTTTTAGTACTATATTTCTCTTAAGCAATAAATTCCTTAATATCATGTTAGAATAGAAAATCATAACTTGAGTTTGGTAAGGAATTTTGAAGTGATTCCAATTGGTTTATTTCAAAAAATATGTCTAATTTATGAAGCAAATAACTAACTTATACAATTAGAACAAAATTTTGATCAAATTTGATAAATCCCGAAACTATGCTGAAACATGGGTCAACACAGAACAGCCAATTTCACCGAATTTTATCTTTTTAACCGCTTATCGGTTTTAGGTGATTCAAAAACCAAAATTCTCATATTGAAGTCTAATTTCTAGGAAAAATATCAAAAAAATACAAACCCTGATGTGCCCGAACCCAAAAAATCCGAACAGCAAGCATGCTCAACTTCCCCTGTTTTGCTTTTTCTTCCCATTTTCTTGTTCATGCTTTCAAATCCTTTTAATTCTTACCAAGTTGAGTAAAATTCATACTTAATATATGGATTTCAGAACTTAACATGTTTATGGAGCTAAGATCTTAGCATGCTCAAGTAGAATATCTAAAGAAAAGGAAGAATTTATCAAGAAACTAACCTTGGATGTAATTATTTTTGAGATTTTGGTGGAGTTGTTTGAAGAGAATTTTGAGAGAGAGGGAGGATGGGAGTTGGCTGCTACTTGGATAATAGGATGAAAAATTCTAGAGTTTTCAAGAGATTTAATGAACTTAAAGATATTTTTAAATTTTTGGTATAATTGCACATTGGTCCTTCAACTTTTTATAATAACCATTGAGCCCCTAAACTTTTTAATATGTTCAATTTGATCCTTTTTTCTTTTATTTCCTTCACTTATAACTTCTTACAAATTTCCAAGTTTGTCCTTAAAATTTTCAGAATTTGACTATACATGATTATATGTAACCTCGGTTGTTACACGTATTGTTGTGCTCCAACTTACTGTCATGCATAAGAATACATCCATGAAATAACCAGGCAATATCCATGTAGGCATACTAGTAACCGGCCCCAAAGGTCCATACCACCGTAGGACGCCCGAAAGGCATATGTGTCGCTATGATGTGCCCCCAAAAGGCTAATATAAAGGGATAGGGACTCTGGAGGTGGCTCCCACCACAAAGGCGTAGCATGCAGCTCTCATACCCCAGTCTAATATCACGAAATTAGAGGTGGCTCCTGCCACAAAGGTGTAGCACGCAGCTCCCGTATTCCGATCAAGGGTATAATCTCATACACTAAGTCAGGTGGAGCCAAAACCATGTACATCAAATTCTATGTATAATCATATTTCATAAATCAACCAACTTACTCGATATAATATTTCTTGAAATAATTGTACTTTAATAACAAATCAATTCATATGATTGTATATCGTATATACCTTTAATACGTAAAATAAATATCATGCTAAAAAAATTATAATTAAAGAAATTTCAAATAATTATAGTTGTCGTCTACTCACTATCCTTGAGGTGATCTCACTGTACACCTCGATCTGAAACTTCGGGATCCACAGGTGACGTTGAGTCTACGTGGCCTAGAGATTAACGATAATTAGTATCTATACATGCTCAAAGCATTACACAATTATGAATGCAACTTAAGTCCCATTAATCTACCCATAGTCAATACTAATTTCTCATACTCAAAACAACATATCCTTAATTTTTAATATCATTTCCATAATCATTTTCTCCATAATTCAACTCCATATTCATGTCCTTATCAAATTCCTTTCTATTACTCCATGCCTTAGAGATTTTCATAATCCATAACCATCATTTAGTACTATATTTCTCTTAAGCAATAAATTCCTTACTATCAAGCTAGATTAGAAAATCATAACTTGAGTTTGGTAAGGAATTTTGAAGTGATTCCAATTGGTTTTATTTCAATAAATAAGTCTAATTTATGAAGAAAATAACTAACTTAGACAATAAGAACAAAATCTTGATCAAAGTTGATAAATCCCGAAACTATGCCGAAACAGGGGTTAACACAGAACAGCCAATTTCACCGAATTTTATCTTTTTAACAGCTTATCGGTTTTGGGTCATTCAAAAACCAAAACTCTTGTATTGAAGTCTAGTTTCTAGGAAAAATATCAAAAAAAAATACAAAGCCAGCTGTGCCGAACCCAAAAAATCCAAACAGCAAGCATACTCAAAGTCCCCTGTTTTTCTTTTTCTTCCCATTTTCTTGTTCATGCTTTCAAATCCTTTTAATTCTTACCAAAGGTGAGTGAAACTCATACTTAATAGATGGATTTCAGACCTTAACATGTTTATGGAGCTAAGATCTTAGCATGCTCAAGTAGAATATCTAAAGAAAAGGAAGAATTTATCAAGAAATAACCTTGGATGTGATTGTTGTTGAGATTTTAGTGGAATACTTGAGGAGAATTGTTGGAGGAGATGAAGAGAATTTGAGAGAATGAGAGGGGAGGGTGGCTGGCTAGCTCATAAAGAATGAAGAAAATTTTCTAGAAATTTCAAGATAATAAGATGACTAAAAGATATTTTTCAACTTTTGGTATAATTGCCCATTGGTCCCTCAACTTTTTATAATAACCATTAAGCCCCTAAACTTTTTTTTTTAGTTTGTTCAATTTGATCCTTTCTTCTTTTTATTCCTTCACTTATAACTTCTTACCAATTTCCAAGTTTCTCCTTAAAATTTACGGGATTTAACTTTACATGATTGTACGTAACCTCGATTGTTACAACTTACCCCCCTTAGAAAAATTTCGTCCTCGAAATTTACTTCCCAACTTGATTGAACAAGTGAGGATATTGAGGCCGCATATCTTCCTCCCTTTCCCATGTAGCTTCTTCATGTAAATGATTCCTCCAAAGAACTTTCATTAATGGAATAGTCTTAGTCCTTAGAACTTGGTTCTTTCTATCCAAACTCTCAACCGGTTGCTCTTCATAAGTTAAATTTTCCTCAGTTTCCATAGGCAAGTCCTTCAATATATGTGAAGAATCAAAATGTACTTTCGGAGCATAGAAACATGGAACACATTATGAATTTGTGACAATTCTTCCGGTAAGGCCAATTTATAAGCAACTGGGCCAATCAGTTCAATGATCTCATACAACCCTATATATCGAGGACCCAACTTTCTTCGTCTTCCAAACCGGATTACTCCCTTCCAAGGAGTCACTTTCAAAAACACCATATCACCAACTTCAAACTCTAAATATTTTCTCCGATTATCTGCATAGCTCTTTTTTCGATCTTGAGCTATTTTTATCTTTTCTCGAATTACCTTAACTTTGTCTGCAGTCATCATAACAATTTCTGGACCTAACAATTTCCTTTCATCTGTATCATCCCAACACACCGGGGTTCTGCATTTCCTTCCATACAAAGCTTCAAATAGAGCCATGTCGATGCTGGACTGATAACTATTGTTATATGCAAACTCTGCTAGAGGCAAGTGTTCATCCCAGTTTCCTTTGAGTTTCATAATACAAGATCTGAGCATATCTTCCAGAATTTGAATTGTCCGTTCAGATTGTCCATCCGTCTAGGGATGAAAAGCGGTACTGAACTTGAGTTTAGTGCCCATAGCATTCTGCAAACTTGGCCAAAATCGAGATGTGAATCGGAGGTCTCGATTAGATATAATCGATACTGGGGCACCATGTAACCTAACAATTTTGTTCACATAAAGTTTAGCCAGTCTTTCCATGGAAAAAGTCTTCTTGACTGGCAAAACGTGAGCTGATTTTGTTAAATGATCAATAATCACCCAAATGCTGTTATAACCAGACTGCGTTCTTGGCAATCCCGAAACGAAATCTATAGCAATATCTTCCTGCTTCCATTGAGGAATAGGTAGGGAGTTCAATTTCCCTGATGGTTTTTGATGCTTGGCTTTAATTTGTTGGCAGACCAAGCATCTAGAAACAAACTCAGCTATGTCTCGTTTCATACCTTGCCACCAATAATGTTCTCTTAAGGTTTGATACATCTTCACACTACCGAGATGTAACGCCTATGGTGCATTATGAGCTTCCTCCAAAATCACCTTCCGAAGTTCTTCATCCTGAGGCACACAAAGCCTATTTTTCATTATCAGTACATCATCATCCTTTATTTGAAAGTCAGTCCTCACGCCTTTACTTCTTGCTTTAACTTTACCTGCATAGGGTCATTATTCTGTGCTTCACGTATCCAATCAATATGAATCGGTTTAACCTTCAAGTGGGCTATTAGGAGATCATTCTCATCAATCATCAATTCTAAAGGTAAAGACTTCAACTCATTTTGTAAGGGTTTTTGAATCGCTCGGATATGAGCAAAAGAACTAGAAGACTTTCAACTAAGAGCATTGGCCACTACATTGGCCTTTCTTGGGTGGTAGTCAATTACACAGTCATAATATTTTATCAATTCCAACCATCTCCTTTGCCTCAAATTTAGTTCTTTCTGATCCATCAGATATTTCAGACTCTTATGATCAGTGTAGATTGTACATTTTTCTCCAAATAAATAATGCCTCCAAATTTTCAGTCCAAACACCACTGTCGCCAACTCTAAATAGTGAGTGGGATAGTTCTTCTCATGTTGTTTCAGTTGCCGAAAAGCATAAGCTATCACCTTCCAATGTTGCATCAAAACGCAACCCAAACCTCGCCTCGAGGCATCACTGTATACCACAAAGCTTCCAGTCCCTGATAGTAGTGTAAGAACTGGTGATGTGGTCAATCTACGCTTGAGCTCTTGGAAAGCTTGCTCACATTCGTCAGTCCACTCAAACTTAGCATGCTTCCTTGTTAGTTTTGACAAAGGAGAGGCAATCATGGAAAATCCTTCCACGAATCTTCGATAGTACCCTGCCAATCCGAGAAAGCTTCTAACTTCTGTGACATTCGTGGGTCTTTCCCAAGCAACTATAGCTTCTATCTTTTGTGGATCCACAAAAATCCCTTCCTTAGATACTACATGACCAAGGAATGCTACTTTGTCTAGCCAGAATTCACACTTGGAAAATATAGCATAAAGTTGCTTTTCACGCATAGTCTGCAACACCGTTCTCAAATGGTTTACATGATCATCCTTATTCCTGGAATAAACTAGGATGTCATCGATGAACACAATAACAAACTTATTTAAGTAGGGTCAAAACACCCTATTAATCAAATCCATAAAGACTGCAGGTGCATTAGTTAGCCCAAAAGGCATAACTAAAAATTCATAATGACCATATCGAGTTCTAAAAGCAGTCTTTGTAATATCAGATTCTTTGATCTTCAATTGATGATAACCCAACCTTAGGTCTATTTTGGGAACACACTTGCACCTTGCAACTGATCAAACAAGTCATCAATCCTTGGCAAAGGATACTTATTCTTAATGGTGACCTTGTTTAGTTTTCGATAGTCGATACACAATCGTAAAGATCTATCTTTTTTCTTTACAAATAAAACCGGTGCTCCCAACGGTGAAGTAATAGGCCGAATGAAACCTCTGTCAACTAGTTCTTGCAACTACACTTTCAATTCCTTTAGCTCCAAAGGTGCCATTCTATATGGTGCCTGAGAAATAGGAGCACTACCAGGGATTAAATCGATAGTAAACTCCAATTCCCTGTCAGGAGGTAAACCGACCAATTCTTCAGGAAAGATCTCAGGAAACTCTTTGACCACAGGTATAGTTTCCAACTTAGCCTCATGTATGTCCTTGTTAATCACATAAGCAAGGTAAGTAGAATACCCTTTCTGCAAGTATCTATTGGTTGCCATCTTGGAGATAAGGCAAAAAGGTAAAACTTTCCTTTCTCCTTGAAAGGTAAACTCCAAGTCTCCCTACTTCTTAAAAGTCACAGTTTTGGAAAAGCAATATATCACTGCATTGTGTTTAGACAACCAACCCATTCCCAAAATCATATCAAAATCATACATTCCTAATGGAAACAAATTAACTGGTAATTCATGCTCCTGAATCATAACGGTACAATTCGGATAAACCACATCAATTTTCAAAGTTTCTCCCACTGGGTTACTAACGACCATAGGGATGTCTAACCTCCTAGACTCTCTACTCAAATGCATGGCATATGAATTAGCATCAAAAGAATGAGTTGCACCCGGATCTATTAAGATCTTAGCATTTGCCTTAGAAATTGGGAGAGTACCTGTAACCACTTCAGGAGTAGCCTGAGCCTGTTGTTGGGTGATAGCATAAATTCTGGCTGCAGTTCAAGGTCTACCAGGCTGTCCACCCTATCGAGGGCCAGTAGAAGAACCAACTTGAGATTGTGCCCCAATTCTATCTCTAACTGCTGTCGGCTGAGGTGCAGTAGTAGGTTGGGTCCTTTCCCTTTGACCCACTGATAACTGACTAGTAACTCCCTTGTTCTCCAGCTTAGGACAATCCCGTTTCATGTGTCCTAATTCTTTGCAGTAAAAACACACACCCTGTAGTCTCCAACATTCACCAGGGTGATTCCTCCCACAATGGGGACACTAATTATAAGTCAATATACGAGGTCCTCCTGACCTCCCAGGCAGCGATCTAGTCTGCTGTTGAGGGCCGATGATAAATTTGCAAGAAGTGCCACTAAAAGGTTTGCTATCTAATTCCTCTTGAAATCTCGAGGGTTTGTAACCACTGACACTGCTCTCTACATAACTTTTCTTAGGCTTTACGTCCTCACTGGAGGACTACCCTTTTTTTTCTTTTCTGAACTTCTCTTCTCTATCTTTCATTTCTTTCAGATTCTGTTCAGCTTTGATTGCTATGTTGACCCATTTATTAAAGTCATCTGTATCCAGGGTCGTCAACCTATCTCAAATACTAACATGTAGCCCATCTTGGAATTTCTTGCATTTGTCAGCATCGTTGGCTACTACTGATGGAGCAAATTCTTATAGTTCGCTGAATTTTTACTCATGCTCTGCTACTGACATACTACCCTATTTTAAATTCATAAACTCAATCAATTTCTTTTCCCGCAAGTCTCGAGAATAGTATTTTTCTTTAAACTCTCTTCGAAAGTCTGCCCAGGTTATGGCAGGACATCCAACATACCTTTGCACTGCAGTTTTCCAACATGTGTGTTCATGATCCTCCAAAAATTGCATCGCACATGGTAACCTCATAGGCTCGGGAATCTGAAGAGTAATGGAAGTAGTCTCAATTTTTTTGTAGCCATGACCAGGCTAAATCTGATTCCAAAGATCCCGTGAAAATCTTGCAACCCATATTTTTCAGATCTTTACAGTAATCAACTATCCCCTTTTCAGCAGGGGCAGTCAAAGCGAGAATTACTCTTGCCAAGGCCGCAACTGCCTCAGCTAAATTCAGATCAGCTGCTGGAGGTGTTGCTGAGGGTGCAGCAACAGAAGATGAACCAACAGCTGAAGCTTGTTCTCCATTTTGCTCATCAATATTCTCATTTCTTTTCCTATCCCTATTTTGGGGTAGGGGATTGATTCTAGGCCTTCCTCTTTGACGTGGTGGCATTGTGTTTGGTTTCCTACACAAGTGACAATATTTTAATACTTCAACAAATAGTTTCTAAGTTTACAGGACCTATAACCTTGCTCTGATACCAAATTGAAACACCCTGTCCGGATAATCTACCTAAAATCCGACAGAGTTTCCTTTCTATCTCAACTATAACCCTCCTGCAAGTAACACTCAATTCATATTCTCAATCAGCAATATTTCTCAATAATATTATCACATATATCCATGCATATTTAAAAATTATCCATGATCAATTTATGCTCAAGTCAAAACATATTGATCTATTGTCTCATATCTTCAAATATATATAATATATCCAGAAGTAAACCTCTCTCAGCAAGGTTTACTAGATAAAAACATCAAGAGATCAAATCTTCTAGAAAATTAGATATGATGCCCACCACGTCAATATACTCTTGAAGCGGAGAGTAGAGGAAGGCAACAATCCTGACACCTAACTGTGACTTGAAAATCATAAATAAGAAGAGGTGAGATATATGAATATCTTAATGAGTAGACAACATTTAAAGCGTGTGAAAACTTTAATGGTAATCTGTAAAGCATAATTGACATTTTCAAAATAAATAATAGTAAAACCATAATGAGTAATTCAAAGATGTAGCGAAGTTTTCAAATGTATAACAATATTATAATATTAAATCAATGTATAAAATCTGTAAAGTAAATCAGGTTACGTATAGTTGGGCTCCAACTTACTGTCATGCATAAGAATACATCCATGAAATAACTAGGCAATATCCATGTAGGCATACTAGTAGCCGGCCCCAAAGGCCAATACCATCATAGGACGCCCCAAAGGCATATGTGTCACTATGATGTGACCCCAAAAGGCTAATATAAAGGGATAGGGACTCTGGAGGTGGCTCCCGCCACAAAGGCGTAGCACGCAGCTCCCATACCCAGTCTAATATCACGGAATTGGGACTTTGGAGGTCGCTCCCGGCACAAAGGCGTAGAACGCAGCTCCCGTATTCCGATCAAGGGTATAATCTCATACATTAAGTCAGGTGGAGCCAAAACCATATACGTCAAATTCTATGTATAAACATATTTCATAAATCAACCAACTTACTCGATATAATATTTCTTGGAATAAATGTACTTTAATAACGAATCAATACATATGATTATATATCGTATATACCTTTAATACGTAAAATAAATATCATGCTAAAAAAATTATAATTATAATTAAAGAAATTTAAAATAACTATAGTTGTCGTTTACTCACTATCCTTGAGATGATCTCACTGTACACCTTGATCTGAAACTTCGGGATCCACAGGTGACGTCGGATCTACATGGCCTAGAGATTGACAATAATTAGTATCTAAACATGCTCAAAGCATTACACAATTATGAATGCAACTTAAGTCCCATTAATCTACCCCATAGTCAATACTAATTTCTCATACTCAAAACAACATATCCTTAATTTTTAATATCATTTTTGTCGCAACCTAAAAAAAAAAAACAACGTAACAAGGTCTCATCGCGAGACTTTATTATTTGTTAGGCATGACATTAAAAAAAGAGAGGAAAAGTCGACTTAATTCCTCTAGAAAAATGAAGGTGTCGATACATGATCCCGATCGTGGAGACCTATTCGAGTGAGGGGGGAAACAAAAGCAGCGGAAAAGATGACTTAATTCCTCTAGAAATAAATAAAAGGTAGAGGGAATAAAAACGGCCTTGTAAAAAGACATGGAGTCACCACCAATCTTTTTTTAGCTAGGTGTGATCAACCACCTATTAAAACCGATTTTATAAAACATTTTAAAATTAATTAAAATATTTTTTAAAACCAATTTCAAGTCTGCGTTATAAACCAGAGAAATCAAAGAAGCGGGTTTGGGAGTCGGTTACGTGCGAGGAGGATTAGCACCCCCACAACGCCCATATAAAATGGTACCTTATTAATCGTGTGTTATTTCAAGTCTCGGTAAAAAAGTCAGTTTTAATTTAGTATTTCAAGTTAATTCCCAATTTAAAGAAAAATAATTCCATTTTTAATTGAAAATGATCCGAAACTTATTAATTCAAAATTTTCCTATATTCCCCGACAAAATCAGTAGAATATAGAAATTTTTATTCATTTAGAAAACTTTCCGAATCATTCTCGTTTTTTTTTTAAAGAAAGATATTCCTTTATTAATGATAATTGATGATATTCCCTCCAGCAAACCCGATAGAGAACTCATGAATTATTTTAACTCGAGAATATCTTTATTTTTATTAAAAATCATTATCTTTTTTCAAAACATTTAAAAATATTAACATGAACATGTATGACATAAATAAAATGACATGGCAAAGTCTAGATAATATAATGCAACCTAAATGATATGACATAATTTAAATGACATAGTATATTCTAGGTAAAATGAAAAATCCTAAGTATCATGGTATATTCTAAATGAGATAAAATAATTTAAATGACATGGCAACTTTAAATGATATGGCATATTTTAAATGACATGGCATGTTATAAATAAAATAACCTAAATGGCTTGGAATATGATCTAAATGACAAGAAATGACATGAAATTAAAAAAATGCTAACATATAATATGCATGAAAATGAAAATAATAATAATAATGCATGAACATAGTATATACTAAACAATATGACAAAAATAACTAAATAAAAAGCATAGGATATCATGAAACATTAAAAATCATATGGAAATCAGTATAAGATCATAAAATGTGAATAATAATAATAATAATACCATGGAAAATATCATAGCAAAAATCACACATTTAAATAAAATGCATGAACATGGAAAATGCAATGCATGAAAATGTATTTTTTCCTCTAAATAAAGAAATTCATATATCTAAAAAGATATCCGGCTACCTTAGGAAAATATGTCAAATTAGATTTTCTAAAAAATAAAACTTTGTGATTGTTTAAAAACAATTTTGAGGAAAACTTGAATAACAATTAAAACCCTTACCAAACCCTTTTATGGCTCTAATTTCCTAAGTTTAAAATCCCAGACTTAACCACCCTTAACCCTAGATTTATAAAATCATTTTTAAAGTTTAAAAAGGCTTAGAAACTACCCTAAGACAGTAGCTAAATCTTCTAACCAACCCCCTCTAAACGCCTTAGCCAAATTCAACCATTATTTCTCTTTTGATTTCAAATCTGCCTCTACAGTCCGGTTTTGCCACACGATTTTTTAGCCTATTTTAAAAAATTCAAAAAAAAAATATTGGAGACTTAGAACATATAAAACTATACAAGAAAACATTGGCTTAATTTTCTGATTAAAGATGACTGTGCAGAAAAATCGAAGATGTTCGAGTAGTGGGTGAAAAAACTATTTTGTCAAAACATAGTTTTTGCCTTTGATAAAGTCATTCAAAAATCAAAGTAAAAATTGTTGGAGATCATTCTAAAGACCTAAGGACAGTAGCTAAACATTTAAAAGCCTTGGAGAAAAATTGGCTAAGAGGTAGAATAATCAATTTGACAATTCCTTAATTTTCCACAAGTATGCTCAAGAGAGCATGACTTTGAGCCATTAATTGGCCTAAGTCACAAATCAAGTGGAAATGACATGGAAGGCATGAACATACAGCAAATGAAATGTACGAAATGCATGGTCTAATGGTCTAAATGGTATAGGAAATGCATGAAAATTCATGATAACCTAAATGCCTATCATGAATTTGCATGGCAATAAATGCTATCCTAACTAAGTATGCTTGCAATGCTTGATAAAATAAATGTGATTTGGACCTAATGTGTTATGAATATGCATGAAAATGCTAATGTAACCTAAGACCTAAATAGCATAGTAATGCATGACAATACCAATGTGATTCAAAACTCAATATGCATGGCAATACCAATATGGCCTAGACCTAAATGTAATGAACATGAATAGCAATACTATGAACATACAATGACCAATGAAACTAATGTCAATGCTGGAACAAACAGCAACTAATACACAATTTCAAGATATGGTAATTCAAAGCATATTACCTAAACAAAATGCAAATGCATGACAAGGCAAGGGATGCATGAAGAGGCCAAATGTAGCTACATGATGCTTTAATGCAATCCTATCTCGTAAATGACACAAGTACATGACAAATCATGTTAAGATGCATAATGTCATGACATTTTCATAAGCATATGACATACTAAAATCAAAAGGCACAAGCTCATGGCATGGAGATGCAAACATGTCAAGAAGCAAAGTGAAAATGCACATACAAGGCATATCAATAATGGAGTTGGCGAATGGTCATGGAACAAAATAAAGGCATTTTATCATAGCATTTTCATAAGCACATGGCATACTAAAATCAAAATGTACAAGTTCATGGCATGGGGATGCAAACAAGTTAAGAAGCAAAACGAAAATGCACATGCAAGGCATACGAAAATGGAGTTGTCGAATGATCATGGAACAAAATCAAGAAAATGCAAACATGTTTACAATATAAGACATGATACATGAAAAAAATGCATAACATGAGCATATGAACAACAATGGCCGAATATGCAAGGATTCAATATCAAGCATGGAAATGACATATAGAAACAAATATAGCATATAAAATAATGTAAAGAACATAAAAAAAATTTAAACATAGCCATGTGTAGACACCTAATTTTGTTCGGACCACTAAATCAGGTACATTTTCTTCCTAAATTGATGTTTCAGAATGTAAAAAGACTTTTTTCATCCTGCAGGCGGTACTCTGAGACTTAGTTTAAGAGGGCGAGCATAAAAAGTCAAAGTAAAAAAAGTCAACCTCGAAAAAGTCAATCCTGAAAAGTCAACTACTAAAAAAGTCAACCCAGTTTCAAAATCAAGATTTGAAGTTCAATCGAAAAATGATGAAAGAATTTTGATAATCTGAGGTCTACATTGAAAGATATGGAGTTCGAAAGTTGGGTTATAGAGATTAAGTAGAAAGGAAACCCTAATCCGAGAAATTTGGGGAAAAGTGCTTAAACGATCGAATTGGTCGAAATTGAAGGTTCCAAATGAAAGATAGCACTGACTACGGGTAATGGAGAAGCAATTTGAAAGAAAGACTGAAAGAAAAGTCAATTCGGGAGAAAACCGAGAATTAGGGTTTTTGATAGATTTCGGTGAAATTGGGAAGAATTACAGAAATGGCCCGACTTGGTAAGAAAAAAGCCCCTAATGGATGAGGAGTTGATTAAAAAGGATAGCCCAAGGCTCATTTTGAAGAAAAACTGAAAATCGAACTTGTTTTGAGCAAAACCAGGTTTTGGAGGTAAAAGGGCAAAATAGGAAATTTTGGGAAAAATAGCAAATAGACTCCAAAAATTCTGAAAATTTGCAAATCTCATTTTTAAATTATTTGGAAGAAATTGGTGAAATAAAAAAGGTTTGAAAGAAAGAAAAAAAAGGTTTTCATTAGAGAGTTTGAAGGTAGTTATCTCTACCAAGTTCTAGTCTAGCTTTCTTCTTCATTTTCATGGTGTTTTCTTGGTTTTTCTATCATGTTTTCCTATAATATTTTTCTTATAAATAAAGTTTCTTAATGTTTATTCATATTTTTATCTTCTTCTTCTTATTTTAAATGGTGGAAACAAGTTTTTCTTAGAGTTTCATGCCATGGCTGAATGGCTCATTTTTTTTGCCTTGTTTCTTTATTTTTTTCTTCCTTGCATGTTGTTGTGAAAAAATGATTTATACAAGTTTTTTTAAAGTATTATAAGGTTCTTATTTTTACAAAATATGAAGCAAAAAAGGTTGAAATGGCTACATGATCTTGGCTAGACCAAGTGAATATGGTTTGGTGAGAGGCTATGCCCATTTGACACCATCCATGAAGCTTACCTTATTTTCTGTTTTACATGGTTTATTTTATTTTTTATGAGATGGAAAGGCTTCATGATCTTGCCAAGACCAAGTGATTATGGTTTTGTGAGAGGCTATGCCCATTTGATACCATCCATGGAGCTTAACTTTCCTTGTTCTACTTACTTGTCTTACTTATAATTTCTGCATGTCTATGTTAAATCTTGTGTATACATTTTCTTTACATTATTTTCTATGCTATATGTGTTATATTTCATTTCTATGCTTGACATTGCATCCATGCATATTCGGCCATTGTTGTTCATGTATCCATGTTGTGCATTTTTTTCATGTACCATGTATTACATGCTTGCATTCTCATAGTTTTGTTTCATGCATATTCGGCCATTCCATTTTTTCATGCCTTGTATGTGTGTGTGTGTTTTTTTTTTTTTTGCTTCTTAGTTTGTTTATATCTCCATGTCATAAACTTGCATATTCTGATTTTAGTATGTCATGTGCTCATGAAAATGCTATGATAAAAGTGCCATCATTATGATCCATGACCATTCGGCAATACCATGTTTGTTTGCCTTGCATGTGCATTTTTCTTTTGTTTCTTAACTTGTTTGCATTTCCATGCCATGAGCTTGTGCATTTTGATTTTGTTATGTTATATGTTATTGAAAATTTCATGACATTATGCATTTTAATATGGTTTGTCATGTACTTATGCCATTTACTAAATAGGATTGTATTAGAGTCTCATGTGATCATTTGGCCTCTTCATGCATTCATTGCCTTGTCATGCATTTGTATTTTTGTTTAGGTAACATGCTTTGCATTATCATATCTTGAAATTGTGTATTAGTTACTGTTTTTTTCCAGCATTGACATTAATTTCATGAGTCATTATATGTTCATAGTATTGCTATGCATGCTCACTACATTTTAGGTCTAGGCCATATTGGTATTGCCATGCATATTGAGTCTTAAATCACATTGGTATTGTCATGCATTAATATGCTATTTAGGTCTTAGGTCACATTCATTTTCATGCATATTTGTAACATATTAAGTCCTAGTCACATTTACATTATCAAGCATTGCATGCATATAGAGTTAGGATAGCATTAATTGCCATGCAAATTCATGCTAGGCATTTAGGTTGCCATGAATTGTCATGCATTTCCTTTACCATTTAGACCTTTAGACCATACATTTCATACATTTCATTTGCTGTATGTTCTTGCATTCCATGTCATTTCCACTTGATTTGTGACTTAGGCCAATTAATGGCTCAAAGTCATGCTCTCTAGAGCATACTTGTGGAAAATTATGGAATTGTCAAATTGATCATTCTACCTTTGTGATTTTTTGTTACTTAGCCAATTTTGTCCAAGGTTTTTAAAATGTTTAGCTACTGTTTTTAGGTCTTTAGGATAACTTCCAACAATTTCCATTTTGGTTTTTGAATGAATTTATCAAAGGCAAAAAAATGTGTTTTGACAAACAGTTTTTTTCACCCAGTACTCGAACATCTCCAATTTTTCTGGGCAGTCATCTTTAATCAGAAAATTAAGCTAATTTTTTCCGTGAAGATTTACATGTTCTGAGTCTCCAGTATTGTTTTGAGAATTTTTAGAATTCTTAAAAATAGTCTAAAAAATCGTGTGGCAAAATCGGACAGTAGAGGCAGATTTGAAATCAAAAGAGGAATAAGGGTTGAATTTGGCTAAGGCATTTAGGGGGGGTTAGTTAGAAGATTTAGCTATTGTCTTAGGGTAGTTTCTAATCCTTTTTAAACTCTGAAAATGATTTTATAAATCTCGGGTAAAGGGTAGTTAAGTCCGGGATTTTAAACTTAGGAAATTAGAGCCATTTTAAAAGGGTTTGGTAAGGGTTTTAATTTTTATTCAAATTTTTCTTCTAAATTATTTTCAAACTATCACAAAGTTTCATTTTTTAGAAAATCTAATTTGACATATTTTCCTAAGGTAGCCGGATATCTTTTTAGATATACGGATTTCTTTAATTAAAGGAAAAAATACATTTTCCATGCATTGCATTTTCCATGTTCATGCATTTTATTTAAATGTATGATTTTTGCTATGATATTTTCCATGATATTACTATTATTTTAATTCACATTTTATTATCTTATATTTGTTTTCCATATGATTTTTAATGTTTCATGATATCCTATACTTTTTATTTAGTTATCTTTGTCACATTATTTAGTATATACTATGTCCATGCATTATTATTTTTATTAGTATTTTCATGCATATTATATGTTAGCATTATTTTAATTCCATGTCATTTCTTGTCATTTAGATCATATTCCATGTCATTTAGGTTATTTCATTTATAACATGCCATGTCATTTAAAATATGCCATATCATTTAGAATTGCCATGTCATTTAAATCATTTTATCTCATTTAGAATATACCATGATACTTAGGATTTTTTTATTTTACCTAGAATATACTATGTCATTTGAATTGTGTCATATCATTTAGGATGCATTATATTATATAGATTTGCCATGTCATTTTATCATGTCATACATGTTCATGTTCATATTTTTAAAATGTTTTTGAAAAAGATAATGATTTTTCAATAAAAAATAAAGATATTCCCGAGTTAAAATAATTCATGAGTTCTCTATCGGGTTTGCTGGAGGGAATATCATCAATTATCATTAATAAAGGAATATCTTTCTTTCAAAAAACGAGAATGATTTGGAAAGTTTTCCAAATGAATAAAAATTTCTATATTTTGCTGATTTTGTCAGGGAATATAGGAAATTTTTGAATTAATAAATTTCGGATCATTTTCAATGAAAAATGGAATTATTTTTCTTAAAATTGGGAATTAACTTGAAATACTAAATTAAAAACCAACTTTTTACAGAGACTTGGGATAACACACGATTAATAAGGTATCGATTTATACGGGCGTTGCGGGGGTACTAATCCTTCCCCGCACGTAACCGACTCCCGAACCTGCTTTTTTGATTTCTATGGTTTATAACGCAAACCTGAAATTGGTTTTAAAAAAATGTTTTAATTAATTTTAAATTTTTTTACAAAACCGGTTTTAATAGGTGGCCGATCACACCTAGCTAAAAAAAAGATTGGTGGCGACTTCATGTCTTTTTACGAGGCCGTTTTCATACCCTCGACCTTTTATTATTTCTAGAGGAATTAAGTCGTCTTTTCCTCTACTTCTGTTTCCCCTTACTCGAACGGTTCCCCATGATCCGGGATCAAACACCTCATTTTTTTAAAGGAATTAAGTCGACTTTTTCTCGTTTTTTTATGTCACGCCTAAGGAAAACGAATAATAAAGTCTTGCGATGAGACTTGTTATTTTTTTTAGGTTGCGACAAGTTGGCGACTCCACTAGGGACTTTTTTAGAGAGTCAGGCCTAGAATTAGTCGTGTGTTATTTAAGTCTCGGTTTTGATGGTTTAATTGGTATTTAATTTTAATTCCCATATTTTTAAAATAAAAGAGAATTTTGAAAATAATAAAATGATTTAAATATGTCCATCATCATGTGCATTCATATTATTATTTGTTCTCTGGTTATTTTGTTGCTTATATTTATATGTTTGTTTGACTGGTGCTTTACATTGTTTGATTTTAGTGGGGTATTTAGAATAAGGGGTGTAGAATAGGTGGTGACAGGTTTGTTTTGTTCCTTCGCACACACTGTATTTGCATAACATGAATCCTCTACCCGGGTTTCGTACTTTTAAGTGGGAGTAAAGTAACTTCGCCTTCGTGACGATCCTCCGTATGGGCTAGTGAAACACTTTCAGAGTATAAAGTACCTAATGCCTTCGTGATAATCCTCCGTACGGGCATAGGAAAATATACTCTAACAAATTGGACCTAGCTTTTTATCAGGGTGCCTTACTAGCCTTCACCGGCGACAGTGAGGAATAATTTGGGGCCTTAGAACCGATTCACCTTCATATAGTGAACCTAGACGAAGCCATGCCGGATTTCTGTTAGATACCCGAAGTTTAAGAACACATGGAGGAATATTTCCAACCTTTTACCATCTTTCTATATGTTAGATACAAATTGGGTGATGATGAACGAACATCATATCGCTTGTAATAAATTTTTATTTTGTCCCAAAGGCGTCGTAATGTCGAAGCTCTGTTTAAATTTTTGGGACATTTTTTTAAAAAAGTTTGTTGTTATTTATGTTATATTTGTGAATTCATTTCGTTACTAATCTATTTCTTTCTGATTTCTTTTCTTTGACATGCATCATAGACATCATCATACACTTGGAGTTTATTGGCCTCGGGATAGTCATCAACCCAAACGACTTTCATGGAGTTTTAGGCTATTTCAGTGATAGAAGATCATGTAGTAGTCAAGGCATGGTCAGAAAAAGATCAGAGGGAGGATGGTGATTGCCTCAAGAAAGATTATGTGTCAGTATTGCTGGAAAGGGTCGAAGTGGATTCTAGACAGAATAATCTTCGAGGGTTAGCCGACATTTGGAATCAGTGGAATATATCAGAGAAAGAAGCCTTCACTCAGAAATATGGAGATATAGCACTCTTAATTCCGATTCAGGTCAATAGTGGGTTGAATCAGGCTATGGTACAGTTTTGGAATCCTGCTTATAGATGTTTCACTTTTAACAAGGAGGATATGACACCACTAATCGAAGAATATTCAGCACTGTTACGTATTGAATGTCCTAATCCTAATCGGGTATATTTGAAGGAAGTGAAACCTTCAGGTTTTAAAAAGAAAGTGGCAAGGATCACAGGAATAGATACAACATGGGTTGAGAGTCATGTGGACACAAAGCAGAAAAATGGGTGCATTCCGTGGGAAACTCTCCGACAGTTGATATTGGGTTTTTTCGACAAAGAAAAAGCCAGGGACATCTTCGCTCTAGCCATCTACGGGTTAATTATATTCCCGAAGATATTGGGTCATGTGGATATAGCCGTGTTTGATTTCTTTGAAAAGTTGGAACAGAAGATCAACCCATCACTATCCGATCCCTGAAGTTTTGTAAAAGGGCAGGACAAGGGAGAACCAAGACGTGTGTACAACTCCTTTATATTTGGATTCAAAGTCACTTTTGGAAGATAGAAAATGTTTCCTTCAAACCGTACATGAAGTCTTTAGTTTCGATCAAGTAATTCCTTCAAAATGATTGGCCTGAAGACGGGGATGAAGAGAAATGGGTCAACATGTTTCAGAATCTAAAAGGGAAGATGGTGACTTGGAGAGCTCCATGGATGGTTCCTATGCGGATTATGTACAAATGTAGGGAGAACCCGGGAGTTCCACTACTCAAAATTTGGGGGTCTGTGAGTTATGCGCCTTTGTTGGTGCAAAGACAAGTTGAGTCTCGGCAATTCAAACCTGTGACTCATAATCTGGGATCATCAGAGTTCACTTATGGGGAAGACGAATATTCTGGAAAAGTGCGGGCTGTGATTGAAGCATGGAAGAAAACTCATCGGATAAAAGTGGCCAGATATGCCGACATCGTCACACTTGATTACCTGGTATGGAGGGAATTAAGGGTTAATGATAGGTTGTTGACATCAGATGAAGAAGAGGTCCAGTTCATGAGTCTGCCACCGAGGGAAATGCCATCAGAGTTAGAAATCGCAAGGGCAAAATTTGAAAAAGAAAAGGCCCGGATGAGCAAGGAGATTGCCCAACTGCAAGAAGAGCTTGAGGACATGAAAAATAGGGAATCAGCTCGGGAAAGAGAAAAAGAACAGATCAAGAGAGAAAGGGACACCGCTAAGGGCGATCTTCGAGAATTACATTTGGAGAACAAGAGGTACCGCTTCGAGCTCAGATTTGAGGGGACTCTCACGACTTTCGAGGAGTGGGAACATAAGGTCAAAAACCTCAAGAAGGAGAATAACTACTGGAAAGAGAGAGCAAAGCTTGAGGAAGCCTGAGCCAATCTACTAGAGAAGCAAGCTAAGGAAAGCTTACACGGTGATACTTCTGCTGACGCGTCAAGGGGCCGTGAACAAGTATGGGTCAGATTGAAGAGTAGGGCAATCAAAAAGAGACTGTGACAGAAAGTCCAAGATCCGAGGAATTCACTATAGGACTAATTTTGTAATAGCACTTTGAAAGGCGAATTACGAATTTATCTTAGACAGTGATCTTTTTTTTCTACCTGTGATGTATTTAGTTTAAGGAAATCAATGAAAGACCGTTCGGTTGAAATTATCCCGGGGCCAATATATTCAAATGCATTCATATTTTATACGTTTTGTTTGTTCACTTGTACATTTACTCATATTTATAATCATTCATTTTTGAAATTCGTTTATACACCTAACCACTTATTTATTCCTTTTACTTGTTCATTCATTCATATCCATTCATTTAAACACTTATTTGTTCATTTCACTTGTTCATTCATTTATTTTTTCATATTCATATACGTAGTCGTGTACATATCCATTTTATTTGATTCATTCATTCACATTTAATCATATATTCATTCATTCATTTTATAGAATAAAAAAAGATGTGTCAATAATTTCTAATTCGTGGTTTTCAAAACTAAAGGTACAATTGGTCGCACTCAGAAAGAAATGGTTTTTCGACACCTTTACAATACTCGATCTCAAGCCAGAGCTATGGAAAACGATCAGCTTGCTAGAATTGAAAGAATGGAAAGAACTCAGAGGGAACTGCAGGAACAGTTAGCTAAATCTCAGGCGGAGTCTCGAGAACAGATGACTAAGCTTATGGAAATGATGAGTGCCATGATGAAACAAAAAGGTCCAGGAGAGAACTCGGTCACCGGGAAAAGGGTGGTAGTTGAAGAGGATCAGCCTGAAAACATACAGCAAAAGGGCCAAGAGGTGCCAATTGGGGCAGCCTCCTATGTTTACATCCAGCCAGATGCAGAGACACAGAACTATGTTCTCGGAAAGGGTAATGTGGGAGCTGACCTAAATGATGTTAATGCTCCAGACTGAGGAACTAGCTGAAAAGGAAAAAGCAAAGATGACTGAGCCGAAGAGGGTCAAAATGGCAGAATTATAGAAATAATATCAATTGCTGGAGGAAAGGCTGAGGGCCGTTGAAGGGGCAGGGTTATTTGGTAGTCTAGATGCCTAAGAGATGAGCTTAGTACATGATCTGGTAATTCCCCCAAAGTTCAAAGTACCAGATTTTGAAAAAAAAAACAATGGGACTACTAACCTATCAGCACATCTGACCATGTACTGTAGAAGGATGACGGGGTATGATGATATTGAGAAATTGCTTATCCATTGTTTCCAGGATAGCCTGACATGGTCAGCAACCCGATGGTACTATCAGCTGAGTCGTACCAAGATTTGTTTATGGACGGATTTAGCCAGGGCTTTCATGGAATATTATAAGCATGTGTCTGACATGGTACCTGATAGGCTATCGTTACAGAATATAGAGAAGAAGTCCAATGAGAGCTTCAAAGAATACTCGCAAAGGTGGAGGGACCTGGCCACACAAGTGCAACCACCTTTAACTAGCAAAGAAATCACAGTGCTTTCATCAACACTTTGAAAGCACCATATTATGATAAATTGGTGGGGAGTGCCACCAAGGACTTTTCAGACATGGTAATATCTGGGGAGATGATAGAACCGGACATTAAGAATGGGAAAATGGACGGGGGTGAGCCTTCTATTCAGAAAAAGGTATTCCCTGTCAGAAAGAAAGAAGAGACCAATGCAGTTAGTATCAACCAATACCCATATGTACCTCCCACATCACATACACCACCAAGGCCCTATACTCCTACCACATCTTATGCACCTCCTACACCCTACACACCTTACCCGGGGTATAGTCCTTATTACCCCAATGTGAACCACCTTACCCAAAATCCCTTCCCTTACACCAATATACCACAACAACCATTTCCAACTGGCATATCCCCACAAATAAACCTTCCCCGAAACACTATCCCAAACATTCAGGGAGCCGGGCGTAATGGCCAACGTTCACCAAAGAACGATCAAAAACCCCAATTTGATCTGATTCCTACCACCTATGGTGAGCTATATCCTAAACTGTTGCAGGGCCAACTTGTTGCACCCGTGTACCTCAAACCTCTGACACCTCTATATCGAAGGTGGTACAATGTAAACATTAACTGCGCATACCATGCAGGAATTCAAGGACATTTGACCAAAGATTGCCTAGCCTTTAAAAAAAAAAGTCCAAAGCCTAATCAATGCCGGAGTTGTGAAGTTTGGGGCAAAGAGTAGGCCGAATGTAGCAGGGAATCCATTGCCAGATCATGCGGGGAATCGGGTAAATGCAGTATGGACCGGGGAAGCCAGAATATTAAAAAGGGATATTAGGGAAGTCAAGACTCCGATGTTGACAATATAGGTTGAAATGGTCAAGGCAGGAATGGTGGAAGATGCAGACAGTTTGAAAATGATTGCAAAAAGGGTGCAGAATTGGTGCCCCTTCCATAAGTGTGGAGGCCATGTCATAGAGGACTGTGGGTAAATGCAGTATGGACCGGGGAAGCCAGAAGAGTAAAAAGGGGTATTAGGGAAGTCAAGACTCTGATGTTGACAGTATGGGTTGAAATGGTCAAGGAATGAATAGTGGAAGATGCAGACAGTCTGAAAATGAGTGCAAAAAGGGTGCAGAATTGGTGCCCCTTCCATAAGTATGGAGGCCATGTCATACAGGACTGCGGAGATTTTTTGGTTAAAGTCCAAAAAATGATGGATCATGGGGAGGCCCAATTTTATGAAGAGACAGAGGAGGAAATAGGAGTTATTGAAAATGCAGCTGGCTACGGGATAGAAAGACCCTTGATATCTATTATGATGAACCGGAGGAGAAAGTCATGCAATCATTGAGTAAAGTGTGCCTAAGTTAATCATTGATCTGCCTGTTTCGTTTTCATACAAGGAAAACAAGGCTGCACCATGGAAATACGACTGCAGCATGGTTATGCCTGGGTCTTCGAGTCAGCAAGATGTCATAGGCGTGGGGCATATAACCCTAAGAGGAAGGTGTTATGCGTCTAAGGCTGCTGAATAGGGGTTGACAGGAAAAGATAGAAGAGCAGACAAAGAGAAGAAAGCAGATGAACCAATCTATATTGATATGGATTTGTCAAAAGAAACAGAAAGGGGATCAGCCCCGGTTAACAGAATAAAAGAGCCGATAAGTGAGAAGGAAGCCTGCGAGTTTTTAAAATTCATAAAGCACAGTGAGTATAGCGTGGTTGAGCAACTGCAACGTCAACCAGTTAGAATTTCAATCTTATCTTTGCTTTTGAACTCGGAGCCACATAGAAATGCCCTATTGAGAGTGTTGAATCAGGCATACGTGGCTAACAATATATCGGTAGAAAAATTGGACAGGCTGGAGGGAAACATCGCAGCAGACGACCATATATATTTCAGCTATGAGGAGATACCACCCAATGGTATTGGGTCAACAAAAGCTCTCCATATAACTACCACTTGTAAGGGGCACATATTACCAAGGGTCCTTTTGGACAATGGTTCTTCATTGAATGTGATGCCTTTGGCAACCCTGTCCAAATTGCCAGTGGATATTTCTTATATGCTGCCAAGCTGCACGGTGGTCCGAGCCTTTGATGGTACCAGGAGAGATGTGATGGGAACTATTGAGATTCCTCTAGAGATAGGCCCATGTACCTATACAGTGAACTTTCAGGTCATGGATATTAATCCATCCTATAATTGCCTGCTGGGAAGGCCGTGGATACATTTAGCAGGGGCTGTACCTTCGTCTCTCCATCAAAAGCTGAAATTTGTAATAGAGGGGCGTCTAGTCACTGTATCAGAAGAAGAGGACGTGATAGCCTCTACATCTACTGAATCTCCTTATGTTGAACCCAATGAAGACGCTGTAGAATGTTCCTTTCGATCTTTGGAATTCGTAAATACAGTTTTCATAGCTGAAGGACTAAGAATTCCAAAGTCGAGGCTATCCAAGAACACAAGGCTGGGGTAAGAACTACTGTAGGAAAAGGCTGCAAGGCTGGAAAAGGTCTCAAGAAATATCTTCAGGGGATGGCCCGAGCAATGGAAGTAATAGGAAAGAAAGACGGATTTGGCCTAGGGTATCTTTCGGAGGCCCATGAGAAAAGGAAACAAGTTGAAAGGAATCGACAAAGGAGGATAGCCCATCTTGCGGGTATGGATATTGAATGGGAGCCTATGACATTCCCACCTATCCTTCACAGTTTTTGCTCAGTCGGTTCTCTGTTCGGAGAAAAGAATTCTGATGATGTGCTCGTAATAATAGAGCAAGCCTTCGAGAGATTCCAGGTGAATAGGGATGAGCAGATGTATGATGTGGAGATTTTCACAACTGAGAAAGAAAGAATTGAAAGAGAGAATGTTAATTGGATGGTGCGACCTTGTCCACCAGGATATAGACTGACCAATTAGAGTGCCACCGAGCTACCCATAGTTTTTAGGTCTATTCCAACGTAATGCTTTTAAACAAATCTTAAATATCTTTGCCCGAAGATATTAAGAATTTCTTTTGTAATGGGCTTTTGTCTAAAACTTTTCATCCAATAAATAACAAACATGATGCATTTCCTTCATATTGATGTGTCCATATTCTTTCAATTATGCTATTTATTTTGCTTCGATTGTATTTATGTTTTCCTATATTGTTTCTTTCCCACCTATTTACAAGTGCACGGATGCAGAATATGAGGACCTTCCTGCCGGTAATTCTAAAATTGATTTTGAGAGGCCTATTTGCACATGTGATTTTGACGCCGACAAAGATATTGAGGATTATGGTCTACCTCCGGACTTATTAAGAAAAATAGAACAACAAGAGAAACAAGTACTTTCTCATGAGGAGCTATTGGAATTGTTGAATCTGGGAAGTAGGAAGGAGATAAAAGAGGTTAAAATCGGCACTGCATTGTCATAGTCAATAAAAGGTGAACTCATAGCCTTGCTCCGGGAATATGTAGATGTATTTGCATGGTCATACCAAGACATGCAGGGTCTGGATCCAGACATTGTGGTTCATAAGCTCCCTTTAAGGCCAGAGTGCAAGCCCATTCAGCAAAAATTGAGAAGAATGAGGCCGAACATGCTGTTAAAGTTAAAAGAGGAGGTGAAGAGGCAGTTTGATGCAGGATTCTTAGAGGTGGCAAAATATCCGGAATAGGTTGCAAACATTGTTCCAGTACCAAAGAAGGATGGCAAGGTGTGCATGTGCGTCGATTACCGAGATTTGAACAAAGCCAGTCCCAAAGATAATTTCACTTTGCCTCACATTGATACTTTGGTGGATAATACGGTGAAGAGTTCCTTGTTTTCTTTCACGGATGGATTCTCAGGATATAATCAGATTAAGATGGCACCGGAAGAGATGGAGAAAACCATATTTGTTACAATGTGGGGAACATTCTGCTACAAGGTAATGCCGTTTGGGTTGAAGAATGCTGGGGCAAGGTATCAGAGAGCCATGGTGACCTTGTTTCATGACATGATGCATAAGGGAATTGAGGTTTATGTTGATGATATGATTGCAAAGTCAAAAGGAGAAGATAAGCATATTGCTAATCTTAGAAAACTCTTTGAAAGACTAAGAAAGTTTCAACTCAAGCTAAACCCGGCAAAATACACTTTTTGAGTTACCTCGAGAAAATTGTTAGGTTTTGTTGTTAGCAAAAAGGGAATTGAGATTGATCCAGATAAAGTGAAGGCCATCCAGAAGCTGCCACCTCCACGTACTCAAAAAGAAGTAAGAGGTTTTCTGGGGAGATTGAATTACATTGCTCGGTTTATTTCTCAGTTAACCGATAAATGTAATCCAATATTCAAGTTACTTCGAAAACGTGATCCAGGAGAGTGGGATAAAGGGTGTCGGATTGTTTTTGAAAAGGTTAAGCATTATCTATCAAACCCACCAGTATTAATGCCATCAGCTCCGGATAAACTAATGATATTGTATCTATCAGTATTTGAGAGATCCATGGGTTGTGTTCTGGGGCAGCTTGATGAGACTGGAAAGAAAGAACAGGCGGTTTACTACCTCAGCAAAAAGTTCACAGATTATGAGTTGAAATATTCGTTGGTAGAAAAGCTGTGTTGTGCCTTAGCTTGGACTGCTCGGAGACTCAGACAGTACATACTGTACCACAAAATGTGGTTGATCGCCAAGCTAGATCCGATCAAGTACATGTTAGAAGCACCTTCTTTGTCAGGGAAGACGGTACGATGGCAGGTTTTGTTGTAAGAATACGACATCGTATACGTAAGTTAGAAGGCTATCAAGGGCAACGTAGTGGCTGAATTCTTAGCAAGTCGGGCAGTGGAGGATTATGAGCCATTGAACTTTGATTTCCCAGATGAAGGTTTGATGTATGTTTCGCAAGCGAATGAGGCTCCCTTGAAGAAGAAAGTATGGAAGATGTACGTTGATGGGGCATCCAATGCCATGGGGCACGGAATCGATGCAGTGCTCATATCCCCAGAAGAAGATTATTATCCCTTCACCGCCAGATTGGATTTCGATTGTACAAACAATACGGCTGAGTATGAGGCATGTACTATGGGCCTTCGTGCAACAGTGGACAGAAAAATCAAAGTTTTGGAAGTTTTCGAAGACTCAGCTTTAGTGATATACCAGTTACGAGGAGAATGGGAAACCCGGGATACAAAGTTAATCAGATACAGAGAACTCATACTAAGTTTGTTGGAGGAGTTTGAAGAAGTAAGTTTCAATTACTTCCCTCAAGAAGAAAATCGAATGGCTGATGCTCTGGCTACTTTGTCATCAATGTTTAAAGTGAATGAAGGGTCGGAAGTTGTGCCGATCAAGATGGGCATATATGAGTCTCCTACCCACTGCTTGAGTATTGAAGAAGAAGCAGATGGTCTCCCTTGGTATAACGACATCTTGCAGTACATCAAGAGTCAACAGTATCCAGAATAGGCAACAGAGAATGACAAGAGAACTCTGAGAAGGCTAGCAATGGGTTTTGTTCTGGATGGCGAGATTCTCTACAAGAAAGGGAAAGACCAAGTCCTGTTGAGATGTGTTGGGTCTGCTGAAGCTTGAAGAATCATAGAGGAAGTCCACGAAGGGATATATGGCACCCATGCTAATGGTTACATGCTTGCTAAGCAGATTATGAGGGCAGGGTATTATTGGCTGACGATGGAAGGAGATTGTATCAGTTATTCCCGGAAGTGCCATAAATGCCAGATCTATGCGGATAAGATTCATGTGACGCCATCGCCATTGCATGTCATGACCGCACCTTGGCCGTTTTCAATGTGGGGAATGGATATGATTGGGCCTATTACCCCGAAGGCTTCAAATGGACATCGTTTCATCCTGGTGGCCATAGACTATTTCACAAAGTGGGTGGAAGTTGCTTCTTATGCGAATGTAATGAAGTCAGTGATATGCAGATTTGTCAAGAAAGAAATCATATGCCGATATGGATTGCCAGCAAGAATTATTTCAGATACTGGTCTCAATCTGAATAACAAGATGATGAAAGAGTTATGTACTCAGTTCAAAATCACGCATCACAATTCGGCACCTTATCGTCTGAAGATGAATGTGGCAGTAGAAGTAGCCAACAAGAACATCAAGAAGATTGTCGAGAAGATGACTGATGTGTACAAGGATTGGCTTGAGATTTTGCCTTTTGCTCTTCACGCATATCGCACTTCAGTTCGCACATCTACAGGGGCAACGCCGTTTTCTTTGTTATATGGTATAGAAGCAGTGTTACCTATTGAAGTTGAGATTCCTTCACTTCGGGTTTTGATGGAGGTTGGCCTAGAAGAGGCAGAATGTGTTAGAGCTCGTTATGAACAGTTGAATCTCATCGAGGAGAAAAGATTGAAAGCAATTTGTCACGGGCAGTTGTATCAGAAAAGGATGATTCGAGCCCATAACAAGAAGGGTCGACCCAGAAAGTTCCGAGAAATAGAATTGGTACTGAGAAAAATTCTCCCCATAGTGAAGGATCCGCGAGGAAAATAGGCTCCAAATTGGGAAGGACACTATGTGGTAAAAAGAGCTTTTTCTGGAGGAGCATTGATTCTAACTCAGATGGACGGGGATGATTTTAGACATCCCGTGAATGCTGATGAATTGAAGAAGTATTATGCTTAAAAAAATATGTGTGACACTATGCATATGAGAATTCGAATGATTCCAAGTGTAGAATGGAAATTCTATATATCTATCTTCCCTGAGAATCGTTTTTCAAAGAAAATAGTCATGCTTGGTGTGATATATGGCCATCTTTCATATTTCCTTCACTAAGAAGAAATTATCCCTAGTCACCCCTTTGAGCCTTAGGAATTATTTCTTTCGTTGAACCCTGATCAAGGATCAACCTCAACACTGGAGGGCAAATAAGAGGAAAAATAATAAAAATCATGGCAAAAAAAGAGACCGATTGGAAAATGTGAAATCAAAGAATGGCAAATGAAAGCCAGCAAAAAAAAAAAGGGACAAATGTTTCAGAATGAATTATCCTCAGGAAATGATCCTTGGTCCAATTACCCTTAAACACATTTTGGGCCTATTTTATCCTTTCCTTCTAAACTCGAACCTTGGTCTACATTACATACTTTAAAAGTCCATTTTGATCAAGCATGGGTATTTAATTTGAAAAGTTTTTCTCAGAATTCATCCCATCTTTTGAATTGACATTTTTACCTTGGAAGCATTTAGAATTCTCAAATGCATGAAAAAAAAGAAGAAAAAAAAAAGGAGAGGTTTAAGCTGAAAACCCGCAAAATGTGACTTAATACTGAATGGGGGACACATGAGTTGAAAACCCGCAAAGGGCGGCTCAAGTACTGATTAAGGTTTGAATCAATGCTTCGTGTAAAGAGGGAGAAAGTGTTTGAAAATCAGAGAAAAAGGGGACGACTCAGTCTGACGTAACTACAGAAGCCGAGGGATTACCCAAGTGAATTGACCGTTTAAAGGTATTACTAAGGAATGGTTCTAAATTTTAGAAAAGGTTTGCAAACCACTAATCCTGATGGAAAATTCACCAAGTAAAGGAAAACAGTGAATGTGTTGGAGACTCCGTCATGAAGTCAGAAATTTGTGAATTTCAGCAAAGTTAGAAACTAGGACTGTTTGACAAATTATCTTGAGTAAAAAGGTTTTTTTAAGTGGGGCATCAGTGAACAATTGAAGACCCCGTCATGAAGTCAGATAATCTGTGAACCTCAAAGAAACCATGGATTAGAAATCATGACACAATCATTTGATTGCATTTATCCTCAGGAAACATATAAGCATTAGCAAAGCATGTCATTCTCATCATTGCATTTAGCTAACATTGCAGGAATCAAGAAAACTTTGGCTTCCCAAATCGAACTCGTTCTGCTTCTCAAATGAGTCGGGCCTCGAGACCACAGTCGAGGTATTTTCTTTTGTTTTAAATCGAACTCGTTCTGCTTCTCAAATGAGTCAAGCCTCGAGACCACCGTCGAGGTATTTCCTTTTGTTTTAAATCAAATTCATTCTGTTTTATCAAATGAGTCGAGCCATGAGACTGTCGTCAAGGTATTTTAATCACGGGTAAGACCTTCGGACACTAGTTTTAAAGATCTTCGGGAACCAATTTTAAAGACCTTCGGGCACCATTTTAAAGACCTTCGGGCACCATTTTTAAAGACCTTCGGGCACCATTTTTAAAGACCTTCGGGCACCAGTTCTTAAAGACCTTCGGGCACCATTTTTAAAGACCTTCGGGCACCAGTTTCAAAGACCTTTCTGCACCAATTTTAAAGACCATCGGGCATCATTTTAAAGACCTTTGGGCACCAGTTTTAAAGACCTTCAGGCACCATTTTTAAGACCTTCGGGCACTATTCTTAAGACCTTCGGGCATAATTTTTTCTTTTGAAAATCGAACCCGTTTCCTTAAGACGGGTCGAGCCTTGATTAGTCAAGGAATTCAATTTAAGGACAAAATCTTCAATTTACAGCTTTTTCAACCAAAAAAAAAATGAATGAAAAAAATGGAAAAAATGAAAAAGAGAACCTATTTCCCTTCACATGTGATTTCACTAACCGTACAAAATTAGTGTTTGTTTATCTTTGCCTGATTCCTGATTCTCAGCAATAGCCAAAGAGGGGCAGCTGTAGACACCTAATTTTGTCCGGACCACTAAATCAGGTACATTGTCTTCCTAAATTGATGTTTCAGAATGTAAAAAGACTTTTTTCATCCTGCAGGCGGTACTCCGAGACTTTGTTTAACAGGGCGAGCATAAAAAGTCAAACTAAAAAAAAATCAACCCCGAAAAAAGTCAACCTCGAAAAAATCAACCCCGAAAAGTCAACTTCTGAAAAAGTCAACCCACTTTCAAAATCAAGATTTGAAGTTCAATCAAAAAATGAAGAAAGAATTTTGATAATCTGAGGTCTACATTGAAAGATATGGAGTTCGGAAGTTGGGTTATGGAGATTCAGTAGAAAGGAAACCCTAATCTTGGAAATTTGGGGAAAAGTGCTTAAACAATCGAATTGATCGAAATTGAAGATTCCAAATGAAAGATAGCACTGAATACGAGTAATGGAGAAGCCATTTGAAAGAAAAACTGAAAGAAAAGTCAATCCGGGAGAAAATCGAGAATTAGGGTTTTTGGTGGATTTCGGTGAAATTGGAAAGAATTACAGAAATGGCCTGACTTGGTAAGACAAAAGCCCCTAATGGATGAGGAGTTGATTAAAAAGGATATCCCAAGGCTCATTTTGAAGAAAATCTAAAAATCAAACTTGTTTTGAGCAAAACCGGGTTTTGGAGGCAAAAGAGCAAAATGGGAAAATTGGGGAAAATAGCAAATGGACTCCAAAAATTCTAAAAATTTGCAAATCTCATTTTTAAATTATTTGGAAGAGATTGGTGAAAGAAAATCTTGATTCGGAGTTCGTTTGCAAAATGGACAAATACCGGGTCTCTTATGCAATAATTCAAGAGGATAAATCCCGAAAAAATAGCAAATGAACTCCAAAATTTTTGAGAATTTACAAATCTCATTTTTAAATTATTTGGAAGATATTGGTGAAATAAAATCTTGATTTGGAGTTCGTTTGCAAAATGGAAAAATATCGGGTCCCCTATGTAGTAATTCAAACGGATAAATCCCAAAAAAATAGCAAATGAGCTCCAAATATTAAGAAAACTTTCAGATCACATTTTTAAATTATTTGGAAGAGATTGGTGAAGAAAAATCTGGATTCGGAGCTCGTTTAAAAAATGGTAAAGTTCGGGTGCATAAAAGGGGTAATTTCAGAAATAAATCCGAAATAAATAGCAAATGGACTCGAAAAATTTTGAAAACTTCCAGAATACAATTTTTTATTATTTTAGAAGTATTGAAAAAATAAAATTTTAATTTGGAGTCCGTTTGCTATTTATTTAAGTTCGGGGGGCAAAAAGGTCATTTCACCAAGGAAACCAAAAAGGGCAAATTGGTAATTAGAGAAAATATGAAAGAAGAAAGAATTGCTCGGATTTTTTCTTCCTTTGGTCAGCCAACATAGAGGAGAAGAAGGAAGCTTAAGCAATTTAATTCCCTAGTCACTATCATGCCACATGCTATACTAATACCTTGCAAATGGTCCCCCCTTCATCCAATGGCTTGGGTGCCTTGTAGGAAAGTTGAATGCACCATCCAATGGCCAAGTTTAAATTTCAAAATGACATTTTTATTTTTCATAAAACAATGCTCATCTAATGGCCAAGAATGGAAGAAAAAAGATGAGCACAATTCATCCAAGGGTGAGCATCAATTCGGTTGAGCAAGGGAGTGCATGGGATTATCCCTTTGCATCTAATGGCTTAGGCCATCTACAAGGTCTGAGTACACATGTTGAGGGTTGGATTTAATCTAAAAGATATCATTTTTATGTTTTCTTCATCCAATGACCAAGAATGGAAGAGCACAACTCATCCAAGGGTAGGCATTCAAGAGGGGCAAACAAGTGAGTGCATGGGATTGGTCCTCTTTTGCATCTAATGGATAAGGTTAATACAAGAGCTGAGTACACATCATAAGGTCTGGAATCAATTGGCAAGATGACATTTTTATATTATCATCAAAATATGTACATCTAAAGGCCAAGATTGGAGGAGAAAAAGTGCAATTCTCATCCAATGGTTAAGGGGGCATTCGGCCAAGGCTAAAGGGAGAGGGGGAGTTTCATTTTTTCAAAGGTTTTTGGCTGGAAAACAATAGCTAATTTGGCAATAAAAAAGGTTTTGAAAGAAAGAAAAAAAAAGGTTTTCATTAGAGAGTTTGAAGGTAGTTATCTCTACCAAGTTCTAGTCTAGCTTTCTTCTTCATTTTCATGGTGTTTTCTTGGTTTTTCTATCATGTTTTCCAACAATATTTTTCTTAAAAATAAAGTTTCTTAATGTTTATTCATGTTTTCATCTTCTTCTTCTTCTTTTAAATGGTGGAAACAAGTTTTTCTTAGAGTTTCATGCCATGGCCGAATGGCTCATTTTTTTTGCCTTGTTTCTTTCTTTTTTTTCTTCCTTGCATGTTGTTTTGAAAAAATGATTTATACAAGTTTTTTAAAGTATTCTAAGGTTCTTATTTTTACAAAATATGAAGCAAAAAAGGTTGAAATGGCTACATGATCTTGGCTAGACCAAGTGAATAAGGTTTGGAGAGAGGCTATGCCCATTTGACACCATCCATGAAGCTTACCTTATTTTCTATTTTACATGGTTTATTTTCTGTTTTGATGAGATGGAAAGGCTTCATGATTTTGCCAAGACCAAGTGATTATTGTTTGGTGAGAGGCTATGCTCATTTGATACCATCCATGGGGCTTAACTTTCCTTGTTCTACTTACTTGTTTTACTTATAATTTCTGCCAGTCTATGTTAAATCTTGTGTATACATTTTCTTTACATTATTTTCTATGCTATATGTGTTATATTTCATTTCTATGCTTGACATTGCATCTTTGTATATTCGGCCATTGTTGTTCATGTATCCATGTTGTGTATTTTTTTCATGTACCATGTATTACATGTTTGCATTCTCATAGTTTTGTTTCATGCATATTCGGCCATTCCATTTTTTTATGCCTTGTATGTGCTTTTTTTTTTTTTGTGGCTTCTTAGTTTGTTTATATCTCCATGTCATGAACTTGCATATTCTGATTTTAGTATGCCATGTGCTCATGAAAATGCTATGATAAAAATGTCATCATTATGATCCATGACCATTCGGCAATACCATGTTTGTTTGCCTTGCATGTGCATTTTTCTTTTGTTTCTTAACTTGTTTGCATTTCCATGCCATGAGCTTGTGCATTTTGATTTTGGTATGTTATATGTTATTGAAAATTTCATGACATTATGCATTTTAATATGGTTTGTCATGTACTTATGCCATTTACTAAATAGGATTGTATTAGAGTCTCATGTGATCATTTGGCCTCTTCATGCATTCATTGCCTTGTCATGCATTTGTATTTTTGTTTAGGTAACATGCTTTGCATTATAATATCTTGAAATTGTGTATTAGTTACTGTTTGGTACAGCATTGACATTAATTTCATGAGTCGTTATATGTTCATAGTATTGCTATGCATGCTCACTACATTTTAGGTCTAGGCCATATTGGTATTGCCATGCATATTGAGTCTTAAATCACATTGGTATTGTCATGCATTAATATGCTATTTAGGTCTTAGGTCACATTCATTTTCATGCATATTTATAACATATTAAGTCCTAGTCACATTTACATTATCAAGCATTGCATGCATATAGAGTTAGGATAGCATTAATTGCCATGCAAATTCATGCTAGGCATTTAGGTTGCCATGAATTGTCATGCATTTCCTTTACCATTTAGACCTTTAGACCATACATTTCATTTGCTGTATGTTCATGCATTCCATGTCATTTCCACTTGATTTGTGACTTAGGCCAATTAATGGCTCAAAGTCATGCTCTCTAGAGCATACTTGTGGAAAATTAAGGAATTGTCAAATTGATCATTCTACCTTTGTGATTTTTTTTACTTAGCCAATTTTGTCTAAGGTTTTTAAAATGTTTAGCTATTGTCCTTAGGTCTTTACGATGACTTCCAACAATTTCCATTTTGGTTTTTGAATGAATTTATCAAAGGCAAAAAAATGTGTTTTGACAAACAGTTGTTTCACCCAGTACTCGAACATCTCCAATTTTTCTGGACAGTCATCTTTAATCAGAAAATTAAGCCAATTTTTTCGTGTAGATTTACATGTTCTGATTCTCCAGTATTTTTTTTAGAATTTTTAGAATTTTTAAAAATAGACTAAAAAATCTTGTGGCAAAATCGGACAGTAGAGGCAGATTTGAAATCAAAAGAGGAATAAGGGTTGAATTTGGCTAAGGCATTTAGAGGGGGTTAGTTAGAAGATTTAGATACTGTCTTAGGGTATTTTCTAAGCCTTTTTAAAATCTGAAAATGATTTTATAAATCTCGGATTAAGGGTAGTTAAGTCCGGGATTTTAAACTTAGGAAATTAGAGCCATTTTAAAAGGGTTTGGTGAGGGTTTTAATTTTTATTCAAAATTTTCTTCTAAATTATTTTCAAACAATCACAAAGTTTCATTTTTTTAGAAAATATAATTTGACATATTTTCCTAAGGTAGCCGGATATCTTTTTAGATATACGGATTTCTTTAATTAAAGGAAAAAATACATTTTCCATGCATTGCATTTTCCATGTTCATGCATTTTATTTAAATGTATGATTTTTGCTATGATATTTTCCATGATATTACTATTATTTTAATTCACATTTTATGATCTTATATTTGTTTGCCATATGATTTTTAATGTTTCATAATATCCTATGCATTTTATTTAGTTATCTTTGTCACATTATTTAGTATATACTATGTCCATGCATTATTATTTATATTAGTATTTTCATGCATATTATATGTTAGCATTGTTTTAATTCCATGTCATTTAGATCATATTCCATGTCATTTAGGTTATTTCATTTATAACATGCCATGTCATTTAAAATATGCCATATCATTTAGAATTGCCATGTCATTTAAATCATTTTATCTCATTTAGAATATACCATGATACTTAGGATTTTTTTTATTTTACCTAGAATATACTATGTCATTTGAATTGTGTCATATCATTTAGGATGCATTAAATTATATAGATTAGCCATGTCATTTTATTATGTCATATATGTTCATGTTCATATTTTTAACATATTTTTGAAAAAGATAATGATTTTTCAATAAAAAATAAAGATATTCCCGAGTTAAAATAATTCATGAGTTCTCTACCGGGTTTGCTGGAGGGAATATCATCAATTATCATTAATAAAGGAATATCTTTCTTTCAAAAAACGAGAATGATTCGGAAAGTTTTCCAAATGAATAAAAATTTCTATATTTTGCCGATTTTGTATGGGGAATATAGGAAAATTTTGAATTAATAAATTCCAGATCATTTTCAATTAAAAATGGAATTATTTTTCTTAAAATTGGGAATTAACTTGAAATACTAAATTAAAAACCAACTTTTTACCGAGACTTGGGATAACACACGATTAATAAGGTACCGGTTTATACGGGCGTTGCGTGGGTGCTAATCCTTCCCCGCATGTAACCGACTCCCGAACCCACTTCTTTGATTTCTCTGGTTTATAACACAGACCTGAAATTGGTTTTTAAAAAAATGTTTTAATTAATTTCAAAATGTTTTACAAAATCGGTTTTAATAGGTGGCCTATCACACCTAGCTAAAAAAAAGATTGGTGGCGACTCCATGTCTTTTTACGAGGCCGTTTTCATACCCTCGACCTTTTATTATTTCTAGAGGAATTAAGTCGTCTTTTCCTCTACTTCTGTTTCCCCTCACTCGAACGGTTCCCCGCGATCCGGGATCACGTATCGACACCTTCATTTTTTTTAGAGGAATTAAGTCGACTTTTCCTCGTTTTATTTAATGTCATGCCTAAGAAAAACGAATAATAAAGTCTTGCGATGAGACTTGTTATTTTTTTTTAGGTTGCGACACCATGCAAAGCAAATAACAAGCAAAACTAGTAAAAAAAAAACAAGGAAAGTTAAGCTCCATGGTTGGTATCAAATGGGCATAGCCTATCACCTAACCATAATCACTTGGTCTTGCCAAGATCATGAAGCCTTTCCATCTCAATAAAACAGAAAATAAACCATGTTAAACAAAAAAATTAAGGTGAGCTTCATGGTAGGTAAAAATGGGCATAGCCTCTCTTCTAACCATGGTCACTTGGTCTAGCCAAGATCATGTAGCCATTTCAACCTTTTTGCTTCATCTTTTGTAAAAAATCAGAACCTTAGAATACTCTAAAAAAACCTTCTAAAAATCATTTTTCACAACAACATGCAAGGAAGAAAAAAAGGAAAACCAAGGCAAGTAAATAAGCCATATTCGGCCATAGCATGAAACCATGTAAAAAAATTGTTTTCCACCATTTTAATGAAGAAGAAGAGATGAAAACATAAGTAAACATTAAAAACTTTATTTCTATGAAAAAAGTAGTAGGAAAACAAGATAGAAAATCAAGAAAACACCATAGAAAACAAGAAGAAAACTATGCTTAGAACTTGGTAGAGATGACTACCTTCAAGCTCTCTATTGAAAACCTTTTTTTTTCTTTCAAACCCTTTTTCTTTGCCAAATTAGCTATTGTTTCCAGCCAAAAAACATATGAAAAAATGAAACCAACCCCCCTCTTTAGCCTTGTCCGAATGGCATCTAACCCTTGGATGGGAATTGCACTTTTTTCTTCTCCAATCTTGGCCTTTAGATTAAGATATTTTGATGACAACATAAAAATGTCATCTTTCAAATTGATAGCAGCCCTTAAGATGTGTACTCAGCCCTTGTCGTAACCTTAGCCCTTAGATGCAAAAGAGGACCAATCCCATCCACTCCCTTGCTTGCCCCCTTGAGTGCCTACCCTTGGATGAGTTATGCTCTTCCATTCTTGGTCATTGGATGAGGACAACATAAAAATGACATCTTGTAGATTAAATCCAGCCCTCAACATGTGTACTCAGCCCTTGTAGATAGCCTAATCCATTGGATGAAAAGAGATAATCCCATGCACTCCTTTGCTTAACTGAATGGATGCTCACCCTTGGATGAATTGTGCTCATCTTTTTTCTTCCATTCTTGGCCATTAGATGAGGGTTCTTTCATGAAAAAGAAAAATGTCATCTTGGCATTTAAACTTGGCCATTGCATGGTGCATTCAACTTTCCTACAAGGCACCTAAGCCATTAGATGAAAGGAGGACCATTTGCAAGGTGTTAGTGGTAGCATGTGGCTTGATAGTGACTAAGGAATTAAATTGTTCAAGCTTCCTTATTCTCCTCTATGTTGGCTGACCAAGGGAAGAAAAGTCCCAGCAATTCCTTCTTTTTGTATATTTTCTCAATTACAAATTTGCCCTTTTTGGTTTCTTTGGTGAAATGATCTTTTTGCCCCTCGAACCTAAATAAATAGAAAACGGACTTCAAATTTGAATTTTTTTTTTCAATATTTCCAAAATAATAAAAAATTGATTCTGAAAGTTTTCAAAATTTTTCGAGTCCATTTGCTATTTATTTTGGATTTATTTTCGAAATTACCCTTTTTATGCACCCGAACTTTACCATTTTTTAAACGAGCTCTGAATCTAGATTTTTCTTCACCAATCTCTTCCAAATAATTTAAAAATGTGATCTGGAAGTTTTCATAATTTTTGGAGCTCATTTTCTATTTTTTCGGGATTTATCTGCTTGAATACTACATAGTGGGCCCGGCATTTGGCCATTTTGCAAACGAACTCCGAATCAAGATTTTATTTCGCCAATCTCTTTGAAATGATTTAAGAAAGAGATTTGCAAATTTTTAGAATTTTTGGAACTCGTTTGCTATTTTTTCGGGATTTATCGTGTTAAATTTTTGCATAGTGGGCCCGGTATTTGGCCATTTTGTAAAAGAACTCCGAATCAAGATTTTCTTTTGCCAATCTCTTCAAAATGATTTAAGTATGAGATTTGCAAATTTTTGGAGTTCATTTGCTATTTTTCCCATATTTTCCAATTTAACCTTTGGCCTCCGAAACCCGGTTTTGCTCAAAACAAGTCTGATTTTCAGATTTTCTTCAAACTGAGCTTTGGGCTATCCTGGTTTAATCATTCCTCATTAATTAGGGGATTTAGTCCTACTAAATCGGCCCATTTCTGTAATTCCTCCAAATTTCATCGAAATCTACAAAAAAATCCTAATTCTCAGTTTTCTTTCGAATTGACTTTTTTATCAGTTTTTCTTCCAAGTGGCTTCTCCATTACCCGTAGTCAGTGCTTATCTTTCATTTGAGACCTTCAATTTTGACCAATTTGATCGTTTAAGCACTTTTCCCCAAATTTCTCGAATTAGGGTTTCCTTTCTACTGAATCTCGTAACCCAACTTACGAACTCTATATCTTTCAATGTAGACCTCGGATTATCAAAATTCTTTCATTGTTTTTCAATTGAACCTCAAATCTTGATTTTGAAAGTGGGTTGACTTTTTTAGTAGTTGACTTTTTTGGGGTTGACTTTTTCACGTTTGACTCTTTTGAGCTTGACTTTTTTCGTCTGCTTTCTTAGACTAAGTCTCGGAGTACCACCTGCAGGATGAGAAAAGCGTTTTAGCATTCTGAAACATCAATTTAGGAAGAAAATGTACCTGATTTAGGGATCCGGACAAAATTAGGTGTCTACAGCTGCCCCTATTTGGCTATTACTGAGAATCAAGAATCAGGCAAAGATAAACAAACACTAATTTTGTACGGTTAGTGAAATCACATGTGAAGGAAAGGAAAGGGGTTTTCAATCATCATCATTTTTTTCATTTTTTCATCATTTTTTTTTTTTTGAGAAAGCTATAAATTGAAGATTTTGTCATTAAATTGAATTCCCTGACTAATCGAGGCTTGACCCGTCTTAAGGAAATGAGTTCGATTTGAAAATAACAAATTGTGCCCGAAGGTCTAAAAAATGGTGCCCGAAGGTCTTAAAAATGGTGCCCGAAGGTCTTTAAAATGGTGCCCGGAGGTCTTAAAAATGGTGCCCAATGGTCTTTAAAAATGGTGCCCGGAGGTCTTAAAAATGGTACCCGAAGGCCTTACCCGTGATTAAAATACCTTGACAACAGTCTCAAGACTTGACTCATTTGATAAACAGAATGAATTCGATTTAAAACAAAAGGAAATACCTCGACGGTGGTCTCAAGGCTCGACTCATTTCATAAAGCAGAATGAATTAAATTTAAAACAAAAAGAAATACCTCGACGGTGGTCTCAAGGCTCGACTCATTTGATACAACAGAATGAATTCGATTTAAAAAAAAAATACCTCGACGATGATCTTGGGGTTTGACTCATTTGAGAAGTAGAACAAGTTCGATTTGGGAAGCCAAAGTTTTCTTGATTCCTGCAATGTTAGCTAAATACAATGATAAGAATGACATGCTTTGCAAATGCTTATATGTTTCCTGAGGATGAATGCGGTCAAATGATTGTGTCATGATTTCTAATCCATGATTTCTTTGAGGTTCACATATTATCCTACTTCATGATGGAGTCTTCAATTGTTCACTGATGCCTTACCTAAAGAACCCTTTACTCAAGATAATTTGTCAAACAGACCCAGTTTCTGACTTCGCTGAAATTCACAAATTTTTGACTTTATGACGGAGTCTCCAACACATTCACTGTTTTCTTTTACTTGTTGAATTTTCCATCAGGATTAGTGGTTTCCAAACTTTTTCTAAGATTTAGATCTATTCCTTAGTAATACCTTTAAACTCCTTTTTATTTTAAAAATTTATGTTTACTAATCATCATTCAATTTAATAACAAACAAAATGCAATCTCAAAAATGTATGAAAGAAAGTATGAAACAAGAATTGTAATAAAAGGGGTGACAAAAATTTATTGCAACAAAATGTTTTAAAATGATAAAAGTGGATATCAAGGATATAAGAAACAAATGTAAAGTTATAGGTTGTTGATGCCTCGGATGCGGAATATCTTGGACCCCTTTTTTTTCAAATCATCTAAAATTTCTCTTGAACGATCAATTTACTTGGGGAATCCCTCGGCTTCCGTAGTTACGTTAGACTGAGTTGTTCCCCTTTCCTCTGATTTTCAAATACTTTTTCCCCATTTAAACGAAGCATTGATTCAAACCTTAATCATTACTTGAGCCGCCCTTTGCAGGTTTTCAACTCAAGTGTCCCCCATTCGGTATTAAGTCGCCCTTTGCGGGTTTTCGGCTTAAACCTTCCCTTTTTTTGTATTCTACCATGCATTTGAGAATTCTAATGCTTCCAAGGTAAAAATGGCAATTCAAAAGATGGGATGAATTCTGAGAAAAACCTTTCAAATTAAATACCCATGCTTTATCAAAATGGACTTTTAAAGTACGTAATGTAGGACAAGGTTCGAGTTTAGAAGGAAAGGATAAAATAGGCCCAAAATGTGTTTAAGGGTAATTGGATCAAGGATCATTTCCTGAGGAGAATTCATTCTTGAGGCATTTGTCCCCTTTTTTTTTAATTGCTAGCTTTCATTTGCCATTCTTTGATTTCACATTTTCCAATGAATCTCTTTTTTTGCTATGATTTTGATTATTTTTCCTCGTATTTTTCCTCCAGTGTAGAGGGTGATCCTTGATCAGGGTTCAACGAAAGAAATAATTCCTAAGGCTCAAAGGGGTGACTAGGGATAATTTATTCTTAGTGAAGGGAATATGAAAAATGGCCATTCATCATATCAAGCATGAATATTCTCTTTGAAAAGCAATTATCAGGGGAGATAGATATATAAAATTTCCATTTCTACACTTGGAATCATTCGAATTCCTATATGCATAGCATCACATATTTATTTTTTAAGCATAATACTTCTTTAGATTATCAGCATTCACGGGATGTCTAAAATCATTCCCGTCCATCCGAGTTAGAATCAATGCTCCTCCAGAAAAAGCTCTTTTTACCACATAGGGTCTTTCCCAATTTGGAGCCCATTTTTCTCGCGGATTCTTTACTATGGGAAGAATTTTTCTCAGTTCCAACTATCTTTCTCGAAACTGTCTGGGTTGAACCTTCTTGTTATGGGCTCGAATCATCCTTTTCTGATACAACTGCCCATGACAAATTGCCTTCAATCTTTTTTCCTCGATGAGATTCAGTTGTTCATAACGAGCTCTAACCCATTTTGCATCTTCTAGGCCAACCTCCATCAAAACCCGAAGTGAAAGAATCTCAACTTCAATGGGTAACACTGCTTCTATACCATATACCAAAAGAAAATGGCGTTGCCCCTGTAGATGTGCGAACCGAAGTGCGATATGCATGAAGAGAAAAAGGCAAAATCTCATGCCAATCCTTGTACACATCAGTCATCTTATCGACAATCTTCTTGATGTTTTTGTTGGCTGCTTCTACTGCCCCATTCATCTTTGGACGATAAGGTGCCGAATTGTGATGCGATATTCTGTGCAGGTTGGCCGTTGGTCAGTACGGCTTCTTGCTGACCCTCTTTTCCCCTCTGACTTCCTGGTTCTAATCCTAGGGCTGAGTTTTCCATGTGTCCCTTTCCCTTAACCGAGGCGGATACCAGTTCCATCAGCTTAATCATCTGATCTCTCGATTCGGTCTGAGATTTGGCCAACTGTTCCCTTAACTCATCTTGTGCCCTTTCCATTCTCTCCAGTCGGGCAAGCTGCTCATTTTCCATGATCCTGACTTGTGATCGAGTATTATACTGATGCAGAGTGCTTCTCTCTGGGAGTTTCTGTGAGCGCCCAATTTTAAACCTTAGAATGGCACATTATTATTATTAGCTTATTAAATGTGTGCAAGGATGAATGAATAAATCAATGCATGACTGATCAAACAAATGAAAGAATGAATGTATGCTTCTATAACTTTATGAAATGGATGAATGTATGCTTCTATAATTTTATGAAATGAGATGATGCAAATAATAGTATTTGCCTTAAGATCAAATTCCAACACAAAGTTTTTTCATTAATTCATAGGAATTCTTTACAAATCGTCTCTCACTTTCGAGTTACGTAAAAAGATTGGATCTTCTCATACTGGTTTGAGCCTCCTCCAGGAAATTCAACAAGCATTGTCCATGCTCCCCTGTCGGGTTGACATCACACCTCAGAGTCTTTACCTTCTCCGACATCTATTTGGCCTTGACCACGACCTTGCGGATCTTCCTAGTCAGGTGGTCTATATACTACTGTCTTCCCAAGGTCTTAGTCTTCCACTTGGTGCTGGCATCCAAAGCTAATTCATTTGCCTGGCTCCATTCGGTCTTCCTCTCTCTATATTCCCGAATGATGGCATCGATATCAGCTTTCTGGACTTGCAACTGATGCTTTAAGGTTCGAATGGTCGTATGGAGTGTCTCATTCTCTTTGCATAGCATGAATGTCCTTTCTCTCTCATTTCCCAATTTGGCTTTCAATAGTTCATTCTCTTGTAGGCATCTTTCCAACTTGGTCGAAATCAGTGACCGTGCATCTCCCCACTTTTGCCGCTCATGAGAAAATTGGGACTCCTTTTCTTTGCTTTCCTCAGCCTTACCCTTCCAGCAGTCTAATTCTTTATGAAGCTTTTCTATCTCTTTCTCATGGATGTTCAAAGACCTGCTAGTTCCAGTGAACTTTCCCTTGACTCTTAGCCTCTTGTTCTCTTGATGCAAGTCCTGTATGTCAGATTGTGCTGTGTCCCGCTCTCTGGCCACTTTTCGTGTCTTGACTTCTTGGATCTCAAGCCTAGTTTTCAAATCCTCGACATCCTTTTGAAGCTTATCACATTCTCACTTCAATTTCCCCTTGTCTTTTTCTAATTCTTGCCTGACAAGCTCAATCTCTGTTAGTACTACAAGCTCTGGCTGAAGGATTACCAGAGAGACAGAGGCATCTTCGACAGGGAGCACTATGTCGTGGATCCTTTTGGCTCTCCAAATCAAGTATCCAGGAGTAGCGTTATTGGTATATCTACCCAATTCTGATCAGTGCAACTTCCTCCACGCTTTGACGAGCTCACATGTTTCCTTCATGTACCCAGGCCCATCATATGCGAAATCTACCAAAGTGAGCCCATGAGTCATCGGGATGAACTGCTCAGACCCATATTGTCTTCGTACCAAGAGTGGCGCATAGCTGATAGCTCCCCAAATTCCCATTAATGGAACCCATGGTTTGTCTCCACAACTATACAGAATAGATCCCATCGACATCCACAGAGCTCTCCAAGTGACGTCCTCTTTGGGCTAAGCGACAAAGAGTCATTATCCATTGTTTCTTATCTCCCTTTCTCGGCCACTTTTTCTTGCAGAATTCCTTAAGAGGAATAAAAGTCCTTATGTGGCGACGAAGCTTTTCCTTATCATTTCCCCATAAATAATTTTGGACCCAAACATACAGAAGCGATACACATCCCTCGAAACGTCCCTCACCTTTTCTTCGATAGAAATTGAGTGACCTAAATGTCTCGGCAAGGATAGCAAGAGCAGTATCAATTTGTTTGCCCAGGCACTCAAGAAATCCACTACGGCCATCTCAATATGCCCCAAGATCTTTGGAAATATCACCAAACCATAGATCTCCAAGGCAAAAATATCCACCACACTATCACTCTCCGGATTGTTCATGATATAGTCTCGCAAGAATACCCATGGGATACAAGCACTCGAACCCTTCTTCTTAATATTTGGGGAGTCGATCGGAATCTCCATACCCAATATGTCAGATAGCTTCCTCCGAAAGCTAATTGTCTTTTGCTGCTTGCAAAATATCTTATCAGGGGTAGACGACTCGATATGGAGCAAGATGGAGTACTTCTCGATGGTAGGTGTCATATCTTCCTGATTGAACGTGAAGCATCGGTAAGAGGGATCCCAAAACTGTACCACTGCCCTAATCAACTGCTCATCTATCTGGATTGGGAGAAGTAATGCTATGTCACCATACTTGTTAGTGAACTCGTTTTACTTTGCAGTTCCCCATCGTCCCCAAATCTCTTCTAATTCTGTTAAATCATTTCGACTCAGATCTAAATGCACCGACTTGGACAAAACAGACACGAAGCTTCTAGCCAAGCAGTCTCCGTTGTCAACCTGATGCTTCTCTAACTCTGTTCAGACCTCTCGGTATGTCTTGGAAGTAACTGACACTGATGCAAGATCTCGGTGTTCCATGACTGTAATGAAAACCCCTCTGACCGGAATTCGGCTTAAGGCAAACACTCCTAAGTGACCATGATGCATGCAATGAAAACAAAGCAAAGCAAAACAAACAAAACAAAAGGGAAATGAGTCAGTACATGATGCACCCAAAAGAGTGTATCTTATTTAACCTTGCACTAAAAAGATAAATTGTAAGTATAGTAGTTAGCAAGGGTCGAGTCCTCAGGGATTGGGTTTTAGTTTATAAGTTAATAGTTTAAAACTTAAATTCAAGAACAATAAAAGAAAAGGGGTTTTTGAAGCCAGATTTAAACTAAAGTAAATAATAAGAATAAGATGCAAGGCGGTATAACCAGCCAATAAAAATATATATACTAAATTAGGCGGTATAACCAGCCAATAAAAATATATATACTAAATTAGGCGGTATAACCAGCCAATAAAAATAAAACAAAGTTAATATACAAATTAGGCGGTATAACCAGCCAATAAAAATAAATATAAAAAATAAGCAAACTAAAAGTAAGAAAACAAATAAGTAAGAAGAATCAAATATGAAAAATATGGTTAAGGTTTCATTCTCCACCACTAGACATCATTAAGAATCAATTTCAGATCTATCAATATCAACCAACTATCAAAGTTAACAACCGTAGATAACAACAAGCTCTGTTACCCCAATCTTTCCTTAGTTTGTCGTTAAATAGAACAAGCTCTCTATTTAATCTCTAACCATTAAACAACCTAGAATAAGCTCTCTAAATTCAATTTAATGGCAGCTTTATGATGAGAAAGATAGGTTGATCTAAGCAACAAACACATAAGCTCGGATTGTTCAACTTAGGTTATGTTCCACTTTGCAATTATTGAAAACTTGACCATAATCATTAATCACAAATTGCCACTTATGAATAGGAAATCAAGACAATTACACGGATCAAGACTCCTAAACTAGCAATAGATAATTATCAAGATCTATCTAGTTGTACACCTAAATAAATCTAGACAACATCATGAACAATTCTTGTAGAAGAACATAAGCAACTTTGATAGAAAATTAATGATAGATAGAATCTGAAAATCAATCACAAAACATGTCTAGGGCTTTGAAATCACCCTTAACCAAATAGAAGTTTAGCCTAGCATAGGCATTATAAACATAAACATAAAATTAAAGAAAATCTAAGAAGAAAATAAAAGAAAGAAAGAAGAAGAGGAAGAATATTAATTATCCAACCTCTTGCTCTCTCTAAAGAAAAAGAAAACTAGAGAAAAGAAAGAAAACTAGAGAAAAGAAAGAAGAAGAAAACTTAGAGAATTTTATTAAAATGGCTAATATCCTACCTATGTACAATATGATTCTCTACAATCATCCAAGGCCCTCTATTTATACACATTTTGGAGGGCTAAATGACAAGAGACAAGCTTTACAAATTTCAAAGGTAGGTATAATAGGTGGGTGCATTTTTCTAACAATTTTCGTCATATTGTATGACCATTTTGATCAGCCAACTTGATGGTCGATTTTGTCAATCTTGGAGGCCTGATCGGATCACATGGTCTTCTAGAAAAATGTTCCCCTATGAGTTACTGATTCATAGCCGTTGGAATCAGCTCATTTGCTGATGTGGAGAAGAAGATATGGGCAAAATACGAAAACAGGTCAGCACAGACGTCATTGCACATCAGCCAAATTGATGGTCGATTTCTTCAATATTGGAGGCTTTATCTGATCACATGGTCTTCTAGACAAATGTTCCCCTATCAGTTAGTGATCCATAGCCGTTGGAATCAGCTCATTTACTGATGTGTATCGGACGATATGGTCAAAATGCGAAAACTGCTCAGGACAGACGTCATTCAACATCAGCCAACTTGATGGTTGATTTCGATAGGGAAAACGACTCCGTTTCAAGAAGTATAAAACATGAAAAAGATAGATATGCCTCTTAACTTTGCACGGTTAAAATTTCAGCCTTATTGCTTCAGTGAAACTCCAGATATAGCTGATATGGCAAAAGGTGTCGGAACTGGAACTGAACTGGATTTGCCCTTAATTCTAGTAATCTGAAATCACTCAAAGAAACTTGTGAAAAATACCAAATTACATAAAAATATAAAAGATCATAAACACAATTAGACTAAACAATAATAACTCGTATTTGACACAAAACAATAATAAAACATAACTAAAAACTATATAATTATACGAGTTATCAGTACAAGGGTATAATAATCAAATCAATGCGATATTGAAATAAATAGCTGAATGTGAGAAAGGTTCCTCTGGGTGTTCATAGCTTCGGTACCTCTAACAAAAATTCAGCATGGCTTCGCCTAGGTTCACTATATGCGATTGCATTAGGTTCTAAAAAGGTTCCAAATTGCTCCTTATTGTCGTCGGTGAAGGCTAGTAAAGCACCCCGATAAAAGCGGGTTCAATCTGTTAGAGTGTATTTCCCAAGCCTATACGGAGGTTATCACCCCACGAAGGAGTAGGTAATCTACTACTCTGAAAGTGTTTCGCTAGACCATGCGGAGGTTAACACCTCACGAGAGCGTAGTTACTTTATTTCCACCTAAAGGATGGAACCCGGGTAGAGGGCTCATGTTATGCAAATGCACGTGTAGTGTGTGAGGATGAACAAACAAACCTTTCACCACCTATTCTATACCCTTATTCTAAAACCCGAGCAATTGAATAAAGACAAAATTAAACAATGTAAAACATTAATTAAAGAAAGAATAATAATGACACAAAAAGTTAAATAACCAGAGAACAATAAAAATATGCATGCACATGAGAATGAGCATATTTAAAACAAATCTCTTAGATAAAAATATAAAAGATCATAAACACAATTAGACTAAACAATAATAACTCGTATTTGACACAAAACAATAATAAAACATAACTAAAAACTATATAATTATACGAGTTATCACACCCCCACACTTAGATTGTTGCTAGTCCCTAGCAACGACTCAATAAAAATAAAATAAGAAAATCTAATCTAATCCATTTTCGTAGGAAATCACGGTGGCACTTAGCATGTGACACAAGCCTTTAAACCCCTAGGTGTCCCTAGTGGACGAGTTTAGTCTCGTGAGGGTTTACTAGGACGATACCCACAAACATTGAAAACATAAGAAAAACTAAAAATAATAATTGTAACTAATCCTTCCAATATAAATTTGAGATAATCATTGGACAAGTCTTAAAAACTAATCAATAGCTTAAAGAAATTCACAAAAAATCTTGCTTGAATGTAAATAGTTTGAGTTAAGCCAATATTAACATAACATATTTCAATCAAAATAATGCATATTCAAACTTAATCTCAACTTCTCACATGGGATACTCTCTTGATTTTCACTCTTTAAAGTAGTGGTAAAGTGTTTACACTCAATCAATCTCATGAAAACACTTCTACCATATGCTTGCTTGTCCACCTATTCTCCACTAAAAGATCATGCAACTTCATAAATCAAGAGGTCTTTAATCAAGGTTGTAATGGGGCCAAGGGGTTTGTAATGTGGTTGAAGAACAAAAGGATCAAGATATCACAAAGGTTCCAAAGAGTTCATAAAGTCTAGAGACATAAAAAAAATTATACAAAGAAACTTCTCAAAACTCTTTACAAGTACATAGTCACCTAGGCCGAATATTCATGTTGGGCCTTTTCTTCATTCTAAACAACTTTGTAACATCTTTTTCTTTTTCCACAAATTCAAGAGATGATTCATATATATATTTTTCTTACATAGGAATGTATTTTCCAGTATTCCATTTCTTTTTCTCTTGACTTTTCTTTTCTTTTCCCCCCACACTTATTTCTTGTTTCTAACCAAAAAAATATCCCTTGTCTTTGCAACTGGTCTCAAATCATGCTAATTCATCTTTGGAACAAAGGTAAAGATATAAGTATATTTAGGTTAGGGACAAGTTATGGTTACCAAAGAGATAGCTTATTCAATGTAGGCTCAAACTGGTTCACTAAGGGTGTGTTCTCTTGGAACATCAATAAGGGATGGCTGTTTGGCTCTGGTTATAATCCTAATGCCTCTATCATATTCATGTTGTCACATGTATCAATATAGTCTCAAATGGTTTAAAGCAAGTTCTAGAGAATCATGTAATCCTAAGAGCACTCAAGAAAGAAATTAGATTGATTTGTATAATGCATCAATCATTTTAGGCTCAAAAACTCACAATGATGATTATACAAGTCAGTTTTAAGTCTAAACATGCTTCTTTCTCAATCAACATATCATATTAACATTGGCTCATAAAAATTAGTATCAAGCTTAATTCTCATGAAAATCTTCTCACTAGTAACCAGTTTAGACCTATGCAATTCATATCTCATCATTGTATTAAAAAGGAACTAAAACACACTAAAAATAATAATAATAAAGACTCATAAAAAAAAATAGTAGACGAAAATAAAAGAAATCCTAAATCATTCCCCCCACACTTAATTCTTACATTGTCCTCAATGTAAGTCTATTAACCCAAATGAAAGAATCATGTGTAAGAGAAAAGAACTAATAACATAAGAATAGGAACAACTAGACTCAAAACAAAACAAAACAAACTCATGCAACCTAAATAATCCTAAAATACTAAAGAAAAATTAACAAGTAAACATAAAAAGATTAAAATCAAACTGACAAGGTATGTCTCAAGTCTCCCTTACTCAGACCTTGTTCAGAATGAATACTTCTAAATTGCTTAAAACACAACAAACTTTTTTTTTTTTTTTGAAAAGAAGAAATCAAACTGACAAGGTATGTCTCAAGTCTCCCTTACTCAGACCTTGTTCAGAATGAATACTTCTAAATGGCTTAAAACGACACAATTTTTTTTTTAAATTAGCAAAATATGTCCCTTACCCCATACTAAAATATGACATTGTCCCCAATGTCAAATTTTAAAGGTAGGATTTAGGAGATATTACCTGCAGAGGTTGCTAACCACTTATTATAACTGAGACACAACAAACAAAATGTTAGATAATGTCACAAAGACAAAGTGCAATCCACTCCTTGCTCGTCCATATCTCTTTTTCTTTTTCCGAGCGTTTGCGAAACAACCGTAGCAGATAAATACTCATAAGCTTGGAGCTTTTTGAGTAAATCTTCAATGGTTGTAGCAGAAATTATGGTTCTCCTTGCCTCTGAAAACATGAATCCATTATCCACAGCATTATCTAAATATGAAAGCAAATTACTAAAATAACCATTAATATTAAGCAAACCAATGGGTTTCTTATTTGTGACCAAAGATGACCAAGAAGCCACGCAAGCTATTTCTTCCAATGTACCCAGACCTCCTGGTAAAGCAATGAATGCATCGGCAGAATGGTACATGATTGTTATCCGTTCAGGGATACTCCAGACTTGTATTTCCTTACCCACGGTAGGTCCACAAAAACTCGTGAATAGTTTTGGCACGACTCCTAGAATTGGACTTCCTCCGGCGTGTGCTGCTGTAGCGACTGCTCCCATTAAACCCGTACTACCGCCTCCATAAATCAAGTGGATCTTTTGTTGGGCAAGTATTACTCCAACTCTTATGGCTTCATCAGCGAATATGTTATTTTTCCCTGGATAAGCACCTCCAAAGACACAAATTTTTTTAATGCGTTGGGACGAAGTACTTTCCATTTTTTTTTTCTTTTTCGAGTGCCTGAAAGAGAATGAGTACATGGTGTAATATATAGAGGACTGAGTAGTGAATCAGACAAGAGTAATAATGTCGCCGAAAGTGTATTTGACCTGTCAGAAGAAAATGTTAACCTAACAAAAGATTTTTGCGTGATTTCAGGAAGAAAATCAAAAAGAGAAGAAAAAAATCAACCGTAAAAGACAAATAAAAAAAACGAGAATAATTACACAAACCGAATAACACGTAAATTAAACCGAAATAAAGTTATTGCAAATCAAACCAAAAGCTGAGAAGTCATTTATTGTAGTTGTGATTGTGGCTCACATCTTCCTCTGGTTTTACGTCCAGAAACGGCTTAAACGCCTTCTATGAGTCGAGGATATGCTTCCCATCCAGTTTTCTTACAAGCTGGCAAACAGGGTCTTTTAACATCAGATTCCCAAGATGTTGCCATTCCCTTTGGAATTGCGGCCATAAATCAAGAATTTCTCTTTGTACGTCTCCACTAGAATGCGTCTCAAGAGAAAGTTGGATATTACCCAAATTCTCCTTACTCAGTCCATCCTTAATGAATTCAATTTTATCATCTCGATTAGAGGATGGAATCCCAATAGAACGACATTTACCGTTACACGTCCATCGTGCACATTTGTGGCAATTTGAACTCATGCGCTTTGCTCGTCGCTTCTTTGCAAAAGTGCTTCTACCTGTACCTGGTAAATGCAAAACAGGAAGATATTCATCTTCACGTACCTTGGCTTCAATTATCCAACGTATGTCTTCATGAATCCCTTTGTGCATAAGCATTCTTAATCTTTCAAATCGAACTTGGTAAAGCTTCAGTAAAATATTTCGAGGAAAAGGAGGAAATCGTTTCTGCAATCTTGTGAGAATATCATCCATCCTGAAAAAAAAAATGAAAAAAAAAATTGAAAGAGAAATTGGAAGAGAAATTTATATACAATATCAGTTTTGTGGGTAGCTGATGAAACCGATTTAAATAATCACGGAGTACCGTTATCCGCCATTTAACCGGGGTTAAAAAAAATAAAAATTATATTTACATCTAGTTATTTTCAAAACAAGGATCAGAAAGAAAAACAACATAAAAAGACTCAAAAATAAAACACTCTAAATAAAATCCTAAATTCTTCCCCCCACACATAATTCTTACATTGTCATTAATGTAATGCTATTATCCCCCAATGCAAGAATTATATGTAAGAGAAAAGAACTATTAAACAAAAGAAACTTATGCAACCTAAATGAACTTAAAAACAGTAAACACAATTAACAAAGAAACATAAGAAATAAAAATAAAAACAATAAAAATAATAAAAGAAAAAGGAAAAGAAAGAGAAAGCAAATCTGAATATGGAAGGTTGGCAATTTCATCTTTAATTGGGCTGCCTTCCCAATTAACACTTGAGTTAGTGTTTTGAATCTAACCAACACCCCTTCTTGGCTTTTTACGCTTGTCAGGCTCATACATGAAATTTTCCAAATTTATGCGTTTGAGAGGTAGCTTTCTTTGCACAACAGTGGATGTATTCTCCATTACAAGTATTATTCCATCATCCTTGGTGGTGCATATCTCATCGAGGAATGATGCATCTATTGGTACTTGTTGAATGACATCCACAAACAAACTGTTTAAGGTTTCCATCGTGTCTTGTTCATGTTCATCCTCCTTGAACTTTGCGAATCTACTAGGAAAAGGTGGAGAAGAAACATTAGTAAAAATTGGAATCTCAAACGTTACCTCAGGTGCTGAAATACTCTTATTTTGAATGGTGGCATCATTATCCTCAAGAAGTGAATCCATCTTTGGTTTTGTCTCATCCTCATCTTGTTCCTCATTTCTCAAGGTCACAATAGTAGCATTCTCCTTTGGGTTAATCACCGTTTGGGAAGGGAGTGCTAGAGATCTTTCTGCTACTAATTCCACCATACTACTAGCCAATAGGCTCATTTGCCTTTCCAAACTCTGGATGCTTGCCCTTGTTTCCTGTTGAAATTGCAAAGTATCAGTAACAAGAGAATGTACAAGATCTTCTAAAGAAGTACCTGAGTTTTGAGTCATATGTGGTGGTTGAAAAAGATCTGGTTCTTGAGACCATGATTGATTGAAGCTAGATGGATGAGTGTAATTGGCATAAGGATCTACTTCTTGGTAATTTTTTGAGTAGCCATAATTAGTATGATCCCACCATCCCTCATGGTAAGTGTTGGAGTAATGATCATACTGTTGGTCTTGGAACACTTGATGGCCTTGACATCCTCCCATGGCCAATTGTTGAACTGGGGAGGTGAGATTGGCTTGTTGATTCTCCATGTTTATGTATGCCACCAACTCTTCAAGTGTTAGATTGCTCAATTCCATTGTTTTTTTTTTTTTTTCAAAATTTGAAAAGAAAAACATGTATGTACAAGAAAATAATACTAATTAGAACTGAAAATAAGAATAAACCAAGTAACAAATAAACTAAAGAAAACAATCCCCGGCAACGGCGCCAAAAATTTGATGCACCCAAAAGAGTGTATCTTATTTAACCTTGCACTAAAAAGATAAATTGTAAGTATAGTAGTTAGCAAGGGTCGAGTCCTCAGGGATTGGGTTTTAGTTTATAAGTTAATAGTTTAAAACTTAAATTCAAGAACAATAAAAGAAAAGGGGTTTTTGAAGCCAGATTTAAACTAAAGTAAATAATAAGAATAAGATGCAAGGCGGTATAACCAGCCAATAAAAATATATATACTAAATTAGGCGGTATAACCAGCCAATAAAAATATATATACTAAATTAGGCGGTATAACCAGCCAATAAAAATAAAACAAAGTTAATATACAAATTAGGCGGTATAACCAGCCAATAAAAATAAATATAAAAAATAAGCAAACTAAAAGTAAGAAAACAAATAAGTAAGAAGAATCAAATATGAAAAATATGGTTAAGGTTTCATTCTCCACCACTAGACATCATTAAGAATCAATTTCAGATCTATCAATATCAACCAACTATCAAAGTTAACAACCGTAGATAACAACAAGCTCTGTTACCCCAATCTTTCCTTAGTTTGTCGTTAAATAGAACAAGCTCTCTATTTAATCTCTAACCATTAAACAACCTAGAATAAGCTCTCTAAATTCAATTTAATGGCAGCTTTATGATGAGAAAGATAGGTTGATCTAAGCAACAAACACATAAGCTCGGATTGTTCAACTTAGGTTATGTTCCACTTTGCAATTATTGAAAACTTGACCATAATCATTAATCACAAATTGCCACTTATGAATAGGAAATCAAGACAATTACACGGATCAAGACTCCTAAACTAGCAATAGATAATTATCAAGATCTATCTAGTTGTACACCTAAATAAATCTAGACAACATCATGAACAATTCTTGTAGAAGAACATAAGCAACTTTGATAGAAAATTAATGATAGATAGAATCTGAAAATCAATCACAAAACATGTCTAGGGCTTTGAAATCACCCTTAACCAAATAGAAGTTTAGCCTAGCATAGGCATTATAAACATAAACATAAAATTAAAGAAAATCTAAGAAGAAAATAAAAGAAAGAAAGAAGAAGAGGAAGAATATTAATTATCCAACCTCTTGCTCTCTCTAAAGAAAAAGAAAACTAGAGAAAAGAAAGAAAACTAGAGAAAAGAAAGAAGAAGAAAACTTAGAGAATTTTATTAAAATGGCTAATATCCTACCTATGTACAATATGATTCTCTACAATCATCCAAGGCCCTCTATTTATACACATTTTGGAGGGCTAAATGACAAGAGACAAGCTTTACAAATTTCAAAGGTAGGTATAATAGGTGGGTGCATTTTTCTAACAATTTTCGTCATATTGTATGACCATTTTGATCAGCCAACTTGATGGTCGATTTTGTCAATCTTGGAGGCCTGATCGGATCACATGGTCTTCTAGAAAAATGTTCCCCTATGAGTTACTGATTCATAGCCGTTGGAATCAGCTCATTTGCTGATGTGGAGAAGAAGATATGGGCAAAATACGAAAACAGGTCAGCACAGACGTCATTGCACATCAGCCAACTTGATGGTCGATTTCTTCAATATTGGAGGCTTTATCTGATCACATGGTCTTCTAGACAAATGTTCCCCTATCAGTTAGTGATCCATAGCCGTTGGAATCAGCTCATTTGCTGATGTGTATCGGACGATATGGTCAAAATGCGAAAACTGCTCAGGACAGACGTCAGTGCACATCAGCCAACTTGATGGTTGATTTCGATAGGGAAAACGACTCCGTTTCAAGAAGTATAAAACATGAAAAAGATAGATATGCCTCTTAACTTTGCACGGTTAAAATTTCAGCCTTATTGCTTCAGTGAAACTCCAGATATAGCTGATATGGCAAAAGGTGTCGGAACTGGAACTGAACTGGATTTGCCCTTAATTCTAGTAATCTGAAATCACTCAAAGAAACTTGTGAAAAATACCAAATTACATAAAAATATAAAAGATCATAAACACAATTAGACTAAACAATAATAACTCGTATTTGACACAAAACAATAATAAAACATAACTAAAAACTATATAATTATACGAGTTATCAGTACAAGGGTATAATAATCAAATCAATGCGATATTGAAATAAATAGCTGAATGTGAGAAAGGTTCCTCTGGGTGTTCATAGCTTCGGTACCTCTAACAAAAATTCAGCATGGCTTCGCCTAGGTTCACTATATGCGATTGCATTAGGTTCTAAAAAGGTTCCAAATTGCTCCTTATTGTCGTCGGTGAAGGCTAGTAAAGCACCCCGATAAAAGCGGGTTCAATCTGTTAGAGTGTATTTCCCAAGCCTATACGGAGGTTATCACCCCACGAAGGAGTAGGTAATCTACTACTCTGAAAGTGTTTCGCTAGACCATGCGGAGGTTAACACCTCACGAGAGCGTAGTTACTTTATTTCCACCTAAAGGATGGAACCCGGGTAGAGGGCTCATGTTATGCAAATGCACGTGTAGTGTGTGAGGATGAACAAACAAACCTTTCACCACCTATTCTATACCCTTATTCTAAAACCCGAGCAATTGAATAAAGACAAAATTAAACAATGTAAAACATTAATTAAAGAAAGAATAATAATGACACAAAAAGTTAAATAACCAGAGAACAATAAAAATATGCATGCACATGAGAATGAGCATATTTAAAACAAATCTCTTTTATTAGAAAATGAGAATTAAAAATAAACACCAACGAAAACCGACAAAATTGACACTTTCGATAACACACAACTAATTCTAGGCCTGACTCTCTAAAGTCCCCAGTGGAGTTGCCAAGCTGTCGATACGTGATCCTCCGGGGACCCGTTCGAGTGAGGTGAGGAAAAAAAAAACAGTTAGAGGAAAAGATGACTTAATTTCTCTTGAAAATAAAAGGTCGAGGGTATGAAGACAACCTCGGAAAAAGAAATGGAGTCACCACCAATCTTTTTTTGACTAGGTGTGATCGGCCACCTATTAAAACCGATTTTTATAAAATATTTTAAAATTAATTAAAAATTTTTTAAAAATCAATTTTATAGTCTGCACTTTGAATCAGAGAAAAACAATGCGGATTCGGGAATCGGTTACGCGCGGGGAAGGATTAGCACCTCCACAACGCCCGTATAAAACGGTACCTTATTAGTCGTGTGTTATCACGAGTCTCAGTAAAAAATCGGTTTTAAAATTGGTGTTTGTAAATAATTCCCTTAAAAATTCATATTTTATTTGAAAATGATCCGAAATTTACTGGCATAAAATTTCCCATATTTTTTGACAGACTTGGCAAAATATGGAAATTTTCTTTTATTTTGAAATTCCCTGGATCACTTTTGAAAAAGATATTTCGTCATTAATGATAATTGATGATACCCTCTCCAGCAGACCCGGCAGAGAACTCATGAATTATTTTAACTTGGGAATAATCTTGATTTATAACAAAAAAGACCATGAATATGCCAACATGTTACAAAGATAGAAATGAAATAAACATGCTTATTTCTCATGGTATGACAAACATTTTATTATGACATAGTAAAAGACATAATGACATGGCATACAAAATGACATCTGAATGAAATCGACATGGCATATGGATGGCATGACATATAGAGGACATGGTATAAGAATGAATGTCATGTTAATGAAATCTACATGGCATACAAAATGACATGGCATATGGATGACATGGCATAAGAATGAATGTCATGTGAATGAAATCGAAATGGCATACAAAATGACATGGCATAGGTGACATGGCATAAAATGATGACATGACATAAAATGATGACATGGCATACAATGATGACATGGCGTAGGTGACATGGCATAAAAATGAATTTATTTGAGAATGACTTAGAATTTATTAATACCAAAAATCTTTCCATGTTTTCCGGCAAACCCGGCAAAAAATAGAAAGTTTTATTTATTTCAAAACTCTCCGAAATCACCCTTGTTTTAGAATAGGGTATTCCTTGTTAATAATTGATGATATCCTCCCCGACAGACCCAGCAGAAAAAATCATGAATTATTTAATTTCGAGAATATTGCATTATTTATTAAAATCTTATGAATAACATAGCATGATAATACACGTCATGTGAATGAAAATGACATGGCAAACCAAAGCTAGATAAGCATAATGACATGGCAAACCAAGTGGCATGGCATGAGAATGAGTGTTATGTAAGTGAAATCGACATGGAAAATATGAGCTTAGCATACTAAAGACATGCTATGGAATTGGATGTTATGGAATAAAAATACAATGACATGTATGAAATATCATGGTGGCCGAATGGTCATGGTAATGGCATGACATGCATGGAGATGGCATATGACTGGCCGAATGCATGGTGACCTAGTCTAGAATGATGACATGGCATGAAAAGAACCTAAGCTTTAAATGACATAGAAAATCACATGATAAATGACATGTTATATGGATGACATGGCATAAAATGATGACATGACATAAGTGACATGACATAAAATGACATGGCATAAAATGATGAGATAGCATAGATGACATGGCATGACATAGCATGAAAATGAAATGACTACTAGAATACATGGAAAAACCAAAAATGACCTATCCTCTAAATAACATAGAAAATGACCTAAGATGCATGACTTAGCTATATGACCTAATATGCATGACATAACCAAATATGATGCAAGGCATGACATGAACCAAAAACAACAAAAAAAACATGGGCTGATCGAATATGACATGTTGCATGTCATGAGCACAAAATGAAAGGTAACATAGTTAAATGACCTAAGATGCATGACATAACCAAATTTGTTGCAAAGCATGACATTAAAAAAAATAACATAGGCTGGCCGAATGGTTAAAGAGGTTAATATGTCATGAAAATGATACAAAAATTAGTAAGGCGTGAAGATAATGTAAATAAACATAACCAAAGATACATGGACAAGCATGGAGGTAATAAAAAGATAAGCAAACTAAGAACAAGAAAAGTGAGCTCCATGGTTGGTACAAATGGGCATAGCCCTCCCCTAACCATGATCACTTGATTTTTATCAAGATCTTGAAGCCTTTCCATCTCAAAAAATCAGAAAATAAACCAAGCAAGCTAAGAAAAATGGAGGTGAGCTCCATTGTTGGTACAATGGGCATAGCCCTCCCCTAACCATGGTCACTTGATTTTCATCAAGATCATGAAGCCTTTCAACCTCTTTTACTTCATTTATTTAAAAAAAAAAAAAAAACAGAATATAGAAAAGAAATATACCTTCCACAATCATGTTTCCCACATCAAACATGCAAAACAAAAAATCAAGGCAAGCACAAGCAAGGCATTTGGCAATGGTAATAAAAATTTTGTGAAGCATTGTTTTCTTTTTTTGATGAAAAGGAAAAGATGAAAGCTTAAAAAAAAAACATTTCAAAACTTTTATTTTCACAAGAAAGAGGTAGAAATTACATGGAAAACAAAGAAAAACACATGAGAATGAAGAAGAAATGATGCTAGAGCAAGGGAGGAATGGCTACCTTCCAAGCTTTCTTAGTAAACTCTCTCTTCCTTTTCTTTCAAATTTTTGTTTTTCTTGCCAAATTAGCTACTGACCTCCCCTTTCAAAATGACCTGCCAATTTTGTAAAAAATATCCTCCCCTTATCTCTTTCCTCTTGGCCGAATGGCCTCCTTGCCCTTCGATGAGATGTGCTCATCTTTTCTCTTTCAATCTAGGCCATTGGATGAGGATATTTTCATGACAATAAAAATGCTATCTTGCAATCTGATCTTGGCCCTTGAAGGATGTACTCATCTTTCTACAAGGCACCTAGGCCATTGGATGAATCAAGGACACATTTGCACTCCCTTGGCAGAATAGCCTCTCCTCCCTTAGATGAATTGTGCTCATCTTCTCCAATATCTAGGCCATTGGATGAGGATATTTTCATGACAATAAAAATGTCATCTTGAAATTTGATCTTGGCCATTGAAGAATGTACTCATCTTTCTACAAAGCACCTAGGCCATTGGATGAGGAAGGACTACATTCAAGATAGTAAAAATGACATCTTGTAGCTTGATGGTGACAATTTGATGAAATGAATTAAATCTCCACCCCTCTCCTATGCATGGCCGGCCAAGGGCCTGGGATATTCTAGAATTTCCTTCATTTTCTCATCTTTTAATTTTGCAAAATTGGCCTTTTTCGATTTCTTCGATAAAATTACCTTTTAGCCCCCCGAACTTAATTTAATTGCAAATGGACCCCAATTTTGGATTTGTCTTTTCCAACTCATCCCATCGTATATAAAACTTGGTTCTGGAGGTTTTCACATTTTTCCGAGCTCATTTTCTATTTTTCCCGGATTTTTCTCTAAAATTTTGATTTAATGCCTCCCAAATTTAGCCTTTCTCAAATGAGCTCTGATTCTGGATTTTTCTTCACCAATCTCTTCCAAAAATTATAAAACTCAGATCTGAAAGTTTTCATAATTTTTCAAGCTCGTTTGCTATTTTTTCCGAAATTATCTTTTGGAATTTCGGGTTAGTGCACCCGAATTTTGTCCTTTTTCAAATGAACTCTGATTTCGAATTTTTCTTCACCAATCTCTTCAAAAAACTATAAAACTCAAATCTGAAAGTTTTCATAATTTTTCGAGCTCGTTTGCTATTTTTCAGGAATTATCTTCTGGAATTTCGGGTTAGTGCACCCGAAATTTGTCATTTTTCAAATGAGCTCCGATTCCGGATTTTTCTTCACCAATCTCTTTCAAAAATTATAAAACTCAGATCTGGAAATTTTTCATAAATTTTCGAGCTCGTTTGCTATTTTTTCCGGAATTATCTTCTGAAATTTCGGGTTAGTGCCCTTCAACCTCCGAAACCTCGATTTTACTCAAAACGGGTTCGATTTTTGGATTTTCTTTTTCCACTTCCTTAGTCCTATATTGAATTTTAGTTGGTCCGAAAACGCCCAATTTTTATGATCAAATTCCCCTCCGATTTAGTTTTCCCCAAATTTGCCGGATTAGGTCTTCCTCTGCACTGAATTTCCAGAACCCATCTTCCGAACTCTATATCTTTCGTTGTGGACCTCAGATTATCAAAATTCTTTCGCCATTGTTCAATTCAACTTCGAATCTTGATTTGACTGAGAGTTGACTTTTTCAATGGTTGACTTTTTGAGGTTGACTTTTTTTGAGTTGACTTTTTGTGCTGACCTCCGAAACAAAGTCTTGGAGACCCATCTATGGAATGGGAGAAGTCTATTTGAATTCCGGGAAGTTGAAAAGGAGAATCTGCCCGGTTTAAGGGATCCGGACAAAATTAGGTGTCTACATATATATATATATATTTGTATTTGTATTTGTATTTACATTTATATATATATATATTATATATTTTTTTCAATAACAGTAATGAAACTAAACTATTAAAAACAAAACAATGAATTCGTCTTAAGATTGTTATATGTAATATTATAGTCTGAATTTAATAAGATAAAAATCAATACTGTATAAACATATAATTAAAAATGAAATGCTACTTATTTAGAAAATCAATGCTTGAAATATATATACACGAACTTGAACTTACATGTAATAACAAATTACACAAAACCGAATATAAAGAACACTTACAGAATTGATTCGAATACAAAATGAATATCGAGTCAAGGTAGAACCTCTGACTTTAAGACGAATTTTGCCTACCTCTAAGATGCTTGCAGAATGTATGCAAATCGTCTCCCAGGTCTCTTCGATTACGTTGCTAAAGAGGGCACACTCGAAGCAACTTAGTGAGTCGGAAAGATGAAGTAGTCTCTCTCACAAGACAGTATACAAAGACGAGAAGGAAGAGATTTTTTCTTCAGTGAATTAGTGAGTTAAAACAGACTCAGGAAGTCTGTATTTATAGAAGAACATAAGTCTGTTCGGACAGACAAACCCTTTGACACGAACCAATTCGATCAAACTCCGAACAGGCATGTCAGAAATCGAACGGATCTTTTCGGTCTAGTCCGAAAAGACATGTAATAATCAGACATGTCACTTGGTTGAAAGGTACTGGTTCGGTCAAAAACCGAACAGGCAAGTTGGTTTGGTTGATCGAGCTGGTTCGATTTGAACCGAAAAAATAAGTCGGTTGGGCAATAAAAAATTAATTACTGACCAAACCCGACCCAGTCCGGTGGCACGTGGTAGCCCAAATTTGTGTAGGTCCTGACCCTTCAAAAAACTTGGGTTCGACAAGGAGAGATCAACCGCCGCAGAATCACTCAGCTTTGAACCGGCAAAAATTCAGGTAAAGAGAGAAAAAGAAAAAAAGAAAAACAGAACACATTCATTATTTTTCTTAACAGATGCTTATGCTCTCAAATACACTCTCTATTAGGATACAAGATTCTGGTGTAAAGCAAAGATAATTGAAATAGATCCATCCACTGGATGGTTCTAAAATGCGTGCATTGTACATGCAATCAATGCTGGCAAAGGCTACTTCAATGTGATGGATCATTTTGGTGTCCAAATGATCATGGTGAAAAACCACCATTGCTAACGTAAGTACTCACACATTTTCACACACAATAAACTACAATAAATCGATGAAAGTACAATCTGATACATTCCTTTCAAAATCCAATTACTAACACTCACTATTTGCCGTAGCCTCAAGTGAAAAATGATAATAGAAGACAAAACTGGACAAATAGAGCTGCTGCCATTTGCCAAACCAGCTGAAAAATTGACTGATACAACAATAACAAAAATAGCAACAATTGGATCGCTTGACAAAATGATACTCCCAGAACCTATCAAGCTCAAAAAACAAGAACGAATCCTGACAGTTGGGCTTACAAAGCAAGCTATAAAAGCTAGTGTGCTTGCTTACAAAGTCTTTGGCTCTGAAGATCCAATGAAACAACAAGCTGAAAGCTTAAAACAGCTGATCCTCAAATCTGATACCCCTTTACTCACTCAAGACAAATCATCAGTAGAACCAGAATTGAAGCCAATGACAAAGATTGCACAACCACCGCAGGTGCCTCCTCAACCTCAAGAACAAGCCCTAGCATCATTATCAACAACCCCAGTTCCACACAACCTATTCCCTGAAGAATCTCTTGCAAAAAGACTCAAATCCAGGTATGAAGATTCCTTAATAAATTTGGTATCTGTTTTTGAGTAATAACTTCTTATGTTATCTTTTTTTTACTGATTACAAATTTGCTTGCTTTTTATTGAAATCTAGAGCTGCATGTTCTTTTTTTTACATTTTCTTTTCCATTTTCTTTTTTTGCCAGAATGGTATGCTCATATTTTAGCTTATTGTACTATTTGGAGTTTGATGGGTCTTTGTGCATTGAAGCCTGTTTTCGTGAGCTTTTTACCGACTAACTTTTGTCCTCGACTTGGTTTTTAATGATTATCCTACAAAAAACTAATTTGAATTACAATCTTAGTTTTCATATAGGACTCATAACTTTAGGTTTAAATCCTTTAACATTCAGGTTCTCAACTTTCATTGTGTTCAATAATACATAACTTATCTTATTTCTGCAGGGGGAAAAGGAAAAAATAGAAGACTGAATACCATCTGCCCATATATTTTGTCTACCCCTCTTTTTTAACTAAAAGATGCAAAACAATTAGCAACTATATGTGCATGTTCTACTACAGTTTACAAAATCTAATAAATTTCATGGCTTTAAGATTTAATTCCTTTGAGTCTTATGTTCTAGCTTCTAGGTGTTTCATACTTTCATTCTGTCCAATGATAACTTTATCTCATTTTGCCACAGAAAAAAAACTTATTGTCGGTTTTAACCACATAAGTGCATATTATCGCAAACAAGTAATATAATAGAAAGTAGAATGTCGAATCCACGAAAAATTGTTACTAATTTCGTTAACTACTAAAATTAAAACAATTTAATCTTATTCAAACAATTAATTGAAAGTAATTAATTAAAAACTAAAATTAAAGATATTAAATAAAGAATGCAAATCAAAACTTGGATTAAATAGCTTCAGAAAAGCTTAGAATCACAATTTTCCTCAACACTTCATTTGAACTTCTCCTATCCTCTTAACTTGATTAATGATATTGAGTTGTTAACCTAGAGTTCTAATCTATTTATAAGTATCTTCATTTGAACTTCTCCTATCCTCTTAACTTGATTAATGATATTGAGTTGTTAACCTAGAGTTCTAATCTATTTATAAGTATCTGTCGATGGTCTTATAAAAATATCTCTCTTAACCAATATTTAACTATATGTCTATGATAATTGAGTTAAAGAGAAACTCATTAAGCTTAGACTCTAAACTTGATTACACATAACACATAAATATATTTCTACCCTACATGCAGATCAATTCATCATAATAAATGAATATGAACCATATGTTATTCAATCCATGTCTAACACTAAACTCCATATGTCTAGTTATATCTAGGTTACCACATCAATCTAGTTGGTAACTAAACAATTAGAAGCATTAAGCACAAGATTGAATATACAACATCAAACATCATTAAATCAAGTAATAGAGTAAAATAATTCAAACTACATGTTGAGTTCCATTAAAATCTTAGAAAAAATAAATTAGTTCATGCTAATTAATAAAAATATAAAACAAAAGAGTTTCACCATCATAAATATTACAATAAAGTAAAGAAGAGTAAAGGGGAAGAGAAAACTAAAGTTTGTCAGGTTTTCAGTTTTCAATCCTCCAAAATCTCTTTAGCTTCTTGCAACTTTGTGGTGGCTGTTCTCCTCTTAAAGAAAATTAAGTTATTTACAAGCTAAGAAAATCTCCAAAAACTAAAGTCTTAAAGGTTCCTATTTATAGAGCTCTTAAAAGCTTGAAGAAGGAAAACTTTGTGGTCAAGTAACTGCTTCCAGCTTGGACTTTTCACATATGAGCAGATTCACTCTTTCTTGCTTTAAGACTCTACAAAAATAGAAAATATATTAAATTAATAACTAATTTAAACATAAAATAATAAACAAAAATAATTTAAAAACAATTAAAATAATTAAATAAAAGTTTAAACTACAAAAACTTAGCTAATTTAAATATATAAAATATGATAAAATAACTCTATTTCATGGAGTTATCGATAGAGTGCAAACTAACATCAAAATTCTAGTAATCAGCCTCATTTTACACACTTCTACATTCAATCACATTGTCTACAAGTGTTGTAACAGCATCAACCATCTCTCTTTGTACAAAACCCCTTTGTTGCCTTAACCTAATCTTCTAAGTCTCCCTTCATCTAGATCATCAACAAACATAAAGACATCATATAATTGTGATGCCTTTGAGCTTTCTCCGTTAAATAACATCAAGACTGATAGGTAAATTATGTGATGTTAATCTTTCTTACCTAAGAGAACCCAAAGACAGATGCACATCCCATTATATTGATCTGTTTAATTTTTGTCTATTCAACCTGTTAAGACTATTTTGCCTTGCAATATCGCTATTAGTCATTGCACAACAACTTTAAACTACCATAATAAACAAATATTAGATGCTTAAAAAAAATGACTAAACCAGAACTCTCAAAATCTGATAAGATCTAAAGCAAACAACAGGCACAACATCAGCTATTAAAACAAAGATTCTTAGAAACAAGCAAACCAATAAACAATTAAAAAAAAACTTTCACAATCTAGTAAGGCTTAAACCAAATAACAAGGGAGTATTACTTGTAGAAGCTTACCTGAAAGAGAAATCAGTGGAGCAGAATAGAAACAACACCAAATCTTTTTTTTTTTCACAATGGAACTGTCAATTAAAAAGACAATAAAAACTAATGAATGAAAATAAATAAATATATATATATATATATATAACAAATTAGCAAAAGATACTTAATTATCAATATCATAAAAAAAAAATTTCTATAACTACCAAAGGCAACTAAAATTGTAATATTATAAAAGTCAAACACATTAAACGTTCAAAGCATAAAAAAAAATCAAGCTTGTTGGTCTAGTTGGAATTAACAATGCCCATCTTGTTCCATATTCTAACATTAATCCCTGCACTCCTTCCTTTTATATAGTAAAATTATGTAAGCTCGCGACACCATCAATAAATTAAATATCATATTACATTTTACTATTATCAATACTTGATATTTATATGTATTTTATATTTTAGAACATATAAAAAAGTTTGTAAGTTATATGTAAAAATAATGATGGAATATCAAATTTAATTAAATTGTATTTGATCCATCATTCATATTAAAAATTATTAAAAAGTAATAAAATATAAATTAATCACACTATTATACATTAATTCATAAATCATAATATCATTTTAATTTTATTTTTTTGATCATTTAACAATCGTAATAATTTTTTTTTTATTCAACACCTAAAATTTAAAAAAGTTTTACATACATCACACTTAACTATCTATATGCTTCCTACTCCGAACCCAAGATGTTTCTCCCAATGATGCTACTGCTTTTTGCATCCTAGATTTGATAAGTCACCATGGAACAACAACTTCACCATAATTTAAGAATTTCTAACAAATGCTATAAAAATCATACTTCCAAGGCCTCTTTGGGAAAAATGTACATGGCATATAAACAAAAAGTTTTTGAAGAACAATGAAAAGATTAAATTAAGAAAATAAATTGCATGTTACCAATAATGACTGCTTGGAAATAATTACTTAAATATGATTTATGAACATGTATTTTAGTCATTTGTGCACCATATGCTAATAAATCAATGTTGGCATATGCTAATAAATCAATGTTGGCTTTCTAAATTTACGAACTATGACACTCCAAAATAACAGAATATTCAAATCTGACACAAATTAGTCTATCCACATAACAATTTTTTTCCAACAAAAAAAAAAAAGGAAACATCTAATCTGCAATGCACTAATATTGCAAAACAGTCTTAAACTACAATAAGCCATTTCTCCGTTTGTTTCTATTTCTACCTTTGTTTCTTTATCTTTAATCTTATGCTTTTGTTTTGTACAGATAAAATAAAATGAACTAAACTGAAAAGTAAAAACTAAATAGTGTTGTAACTGGGGAATATTATAAACCCCTGCAATATGATGATAATCAAATATGCATTTTGACAAACACCTCTCAGTCATAAAATACAATAATTTTCACTCATGCCAAACTATCAAAACTACATATTCAAAATTAATCAAATGTGTAATCACTAAACACCCAAACAGTGAATTCCAAAATTGTTGACGTGAGATCTAAATGCTAAACAGGAAAGTTCTTCCAAACAAACAAACCCTCAAAAGATTTCTAAATGGAGAGGTAGATAGTGTCTGTTACCACCCATTGGAATTAGAATAGAAGCTTACCCAAAAAAAATAGAAATGAGTTTTCATAGATTTTAATGGAAACCGCCAGAATAGTTGAATACCCATTGGAATTAATTAGAGTAGAAGCTTACCAAAAAACATAGTTGCATAGCCAGAACAAAGGGTTACTGGTGGTTTTAAAGAGCTAATTTCATACGGGATTTTTTATGCTTAGTTTCTCAATACTTCTTCCAATTTAAGTACTAATACCTCACCTGGGTAAGTTCTTATTAGGCCCTTTGTTAATGTTGGCGCCTCTGTATCCTTCTCTTCATACGTTCGTAGAAATTTTTTATTTGAAGTGAAATGGGTTTTATAGATTTTAATGGAAATTGAAAATATGGGTTTCTCTTGACTCTGCTCCTTCTAACGGGCATAAGAATTGAGATTTTTGGATAAAAAAACAAATTTAAAAGTTACCAAACATCAAAGAAAAAAAAATGCAGAAGCTGAGAATTAACTATGCTTAAGGAAAAAAAAAAAAAAAAACATGCAGAAGCCGACAATTAACAATACTTAAGAAGGAAAAAAAAAAAAAAAAACATGAAGAAACTGACATTTAACAATGCTTTGCTTCTAAAAAAACATAAATAAATGATCTCTTTCAGATGCATAAAAAAACTAACATGAGATGAAATAAACCAAACCCAGGAAGGAAAAACAGGAAAATACTGAAAACCAACTCATTGTTTCGTTGAAACCAAAGCTGGGATTTTGTTTTGCCACATGTAACTGAGTTTGCCACATTTTTTTGAGAAAGCAACAAATGGCTTTCAATTAATAATTTAAATTAGACTAATTTGATAATTTGTCAAAAATAAACTGATGCTGACAGGCTTAGTTTTAATTGTATTAAATAAATGTTCGCGTTTCACTACACATATATTATCAGATTTGAATTGATATTTTATAATAAATTTGAAAGATAAAAAAGCAAGAGGAGTAAACATAATTTAGAAAAATAATAACTTCTATCTTTATACGACTTTGATATAAAATTGAGAGTTATTTGAATATGATCAATTAGATCTGATAATTTCAGACACAACATAATTATACGATACAAACATAACATGAGAAAAATAATTAAAAACGACATGACACAAAAAATAACATGAACATGACACAAATACACGATCGTGTCAAAATCTACATAAAACAAGTTATTAACGTGTCAAAATTTATATAAATATATAATACCTTGAATACGATTATAACAGGAAAAACAATACGAACATAATTACGCGCGATATAAATTTGGGAGTTATTTGAATAGTGTCAATTAGACTTGGCAATTTCGGATACAACATGATTATACGACACGAACAAAACATGAAAAAAAAATTAAAATACGACATGAACATGAACACGACAAAAATATATGAACGTGTCAAATTCTATATAAAATGAATTATTAACGTGTAAAAATTTATATAAATTTATAATACTTTAAACACACGATAAAATAATACGAATATGTTATGAACATACAAATTTTTCTCTAAATTAAATCATCATGACAAAATATGGGATGAATTGGGACACGACATGAACACACATAATTTTCTATAAATTAAATTACCATAACAAACTATGCAAAATATTTGGATGAATTGAAACATGATACAAACACATGAAAAAAATAATTAAAATACAACACGACACGAAAATAACATAAACACAACACAAATACACGAACATGTCAAAATTCATATAAAATAAATTATTAATATGTAAACAATTTTATAAATTTATAATACTTTGAACATACGAAAAAATAACACGAGTACGACAAAAAAAAAATGATACGAACACGAACGAATATCCGAACATGTCAAAATCTGTATAAAACAAATTATTAATGTGTATAAATTGTATAAATTTATAATATTTTAAACACACAAAAATTAACACGAACACAAAAATGACACGAACACATAATTTTTTTCCATCTTTTTTTTTTCCTTCTTAATAAAAAAAAATTAAAAATACTCAAACTAACCCCTCAATTCCCTTAATACCCATGCTTAATTGTCAATTAAGCGTGAATTCAAAATTTTTAATTCTTGTCTCTCATGCATTTGGGAAATTGCTTTTAATGTTAGTAATAGATAATAAATTATTGATTTATATATCTAGATCTGCTCTAACTTTATGTTACATTTTCTCTCATTACGCGCAATTTTTAGGGGTTTTTTTATTATGTATGCCTGAAACTCGAAGGAAAATGAGAATTTGAACCTTTTTACCTTAACCCTTTTAAGGAAGGAATTAGCTGCTAGGCGAAGGCTGAATTGATCATATTTGTAATGTCCACACAATATATTCTTCATTAAAAAGAGATATACCATGGCTACTTTTCTCATTGAACATTAAGCTTAATTAATTTTTTAAAATAAAATTACACCATTTGCATGATAAAAGAACAAACTATGCATTCCTTAAATCAAGACAATTTAAAACGAATTGTTGTAATTAAAGTAACCAAACTAAATTTAACATGGCACGTGTGTTCTGCTAAAATTAATTTATATTAAAATGTTCCTTTCAAGTTAAAATTAGATAAATTAGTTCAATTATATTACATTTCTCCAAAATTAATTTACCAAGTCTACCACCCACTGTATATATGTGGAATTGATAAACAAAAATTAAATTTTTTTATGGCAAGTAATTAAGATAATATAGAAAAATAGGAAGGGAAAAAGAGAAGGCTAAAAATATTCTAAGAATGTTAAAAATGAAAATGGATTTGGGTTTGGATTTGTATTTGATGTATTGTCAATTTATAGGTTTATACATTGACATGTATCCTAATGCCTCATTAAAAAACTAACCCCTAACCCCTAACTTCTAACCCTAACTCTAACTTTAACTTTAACCTTACAACTTAACTTCTAACAAGTGTCATCGTGTATAAATCTATATACTGACAGTGCATCAAATATAAATCTTTAAAAAAAATGGAAACTTGAAAAACAAAATCCTGGTTGTCTAGAAAATTAAGAACCATTTTCTGTTAAAATTATCCATTCATTAATTAGTTATGTCAAATTAGAAGTTTGGTATTTGCATTAATTTTGTTCTCTTCAATGTAGTTTTTTAATGTGCGTGGCCGTGGAGCAGGGGGTTTGGGTTTCTTTGGGTTTGCTCGGTCCATCTTAGGCTTCCAGGTTTATTATTTTAGTTGTTTTCAGTCATGCATTTGTGTTTTGTTTAAAAGTAGGGACTAGGGAGCTTCGGTCTCTTAATTTTTTTTTTTCTTTTCAAGTTTTAATTTTAATTTTATTTTTAATTTTCTATTTTTTTATTTTTTTTTATTGTTTTGAAGCATGCACTTGTGTTTTCTTTAGAAGCATTGCTATTTATTTCGTGAGTTTTTTATTTTATCTTTCAACAATAGCGGATCTTGACATCTGATTTTGAGAGGATCAATTAAAATTATATTTTTTTATTTTCATTTTAGATATTTATCGAAAATTTTCTAATATTACTAATAAAAAATAAAAATCTCATAAAATATATAAATTTTAATGATTCATAAATTTATAAATCTATTATCAATTTAATTTTCATTATTAAACTCAATAAGCTAAAGTATCAAGTTTTGTAAAAGAAGATTTTTTTCATAAGCCGTTAAGACAATTCAATTTATATAGCACTATAACAGAAATTAAAAAAGAACTATCTCGAATTTTTGACAAAACACAAAAGATTTAGGATTATTCATATGAAGACAAGAATATATATATAAATATATTTTTAAAAAACTCTTAACAACAATTTTAGATTTATAATAACCGTTGACAAGTGGTAACTCAAATAGTTAAGCAAAACACATTGAAAATGGTCACAAAAATATAAAATAGATTAAAATATATAAGAAGAAAAATTATTTCGAGAAAGTTAGAAAGTCAATATGGTTTTTCTTAAATTTATATGATTGTGACTTAATATTTGTGACAAACTTATTAATGATCAATGGATTCAATAAATAGATAAAAAACAATGTTATTTTAATTCATTTTGTCCGTGCATAAAATAGGATAAAATTAAAAATAATAATTTTAATTTGGAAGGATCAATTTAAATGTATTTAATATAAATATTAGGGGATTTCAAAATTTTTGGGGGAGCAAAGGCTCCCCTTGGCTTCCATTGTGATCCGCCATTATCCTTCAATGTGATTCTTTTGGCTGTGAATTTCCATTTTGAGCCTCTTGAGTCTACATGTTTGTTGTTGTTATATGAGTTTTTTTATTAGTTTTTTTTTTTTTTTTGAGTTTTGGCTTTTTAATTCGTCGATTTCTATGTTGTTTTGCTTGCTTCTATTGCGGAGTTTTTGTTAAGTAGGAATTTTGTTGCTTTTTATTCAATAACTTAACTATGGTCAATAAAATTTGATTTTACGTGAACAATTAATTTGAAATCTAATTGTTTGATTTTAAAAAATAATAGCTTAAATTTAAAATAATTTAAATCCAAAATAATCAAACTCAAAATAATCCAAATTCTAATTTTTTTTAAACTCAAAACGACTCAATCCAACCCGATCCGATTCAATCATTTTGACACCCCCAACTGACATTATTCACTCTATTAATTAACTCTCACAATACATGCGTGTGTCACGTCAAGCATCCAAGGGGTAGGCAAGGTGATTCAATCCCATATCGGAAAAGAAATGAAAGGTCTTGGGTTATATAAGCGTGGGTGCTACACACCCAATAAGCCGGTTTTGTGGGGAGAGAATAATGGGCCCAACAAGTGGTATCATATCCTTAACTGCTCGATTCCACGCTGAACGCCCCAGCGGGGTAGGCAAGATGGGACTATTGGTCATGCATTGAAAATGCTAATAGTTCCACAAAATTATACTCTGTCATAACGTGCCAAATATGAATTTAGCATGCTAGACGCAAATCATGGAGTCGCCACTAATCTTTTTTGCTATGTGTGATTAGTCACCTATATGAATCTATTCTTCTTAAAGTAATCATAAGCTTGACTAAGGCACCCTAAAAAGAATAGGTTCCGATCTACGTTTCAGAACTAGGTTCGAGAGTTCAGTTACGTGTGGAAAAGGATGAGCACCCCCCACATCGCATATCATTACAAGAGGACGTTAAATTAGCGACAGAATCATTACCGACGAAAAATTTCCGTCGGTAAATCAAATTTTCGGCGACGAAAATTAAACAATTATCGACGAAATTTCGTCGGTAATGTTTTTCCGAATTACCGATGGACTATTTGATAATTATCGAAGAAAATATTATATTACCGACGGAGTATTAGCAACGAAGCATTTCCGTCGGCGATATCCATCGGTAAAACTTTGGTGCAAATGGCCTAGATTCCCGCCGAAATATCACTGATAAAAATACCACAATTATCGACGAAAATTTCGTCGATAATAAAAGAGTACGGATTTTTATATTTGGTAATAAATTCTTATTTATTACCAAATTAATTAAAAAAAATAATAAAATTGAACGGTCGAAAACTATTATCGACGGAATATCCGTCGGTAATAGTAAAAATCCGTCGGTGATACATTTTTAATCGATAATACATTACCGATGGAACATTTATATCACTGACGGAATTTGTATATCATCGACCGAATATCCGTCAGTAATAATATTTCACGGAATCTTATGCGCAATAAATGCAAATTTCAAATCTGAATGTTCAAAAAGTTTTACCAACGGCATATCTGTCGGTAATACTCAAATTTCGTTGGTGTAAGATTTTCAGTCGGTGATAATTCACCGACGATTAGGAATTTACCTATGGCATATCCATTGGTAATACTCAAATTTCATCGGTGAAAGATTTTCAGTCGGTGATAATTCACCGACGAATTAGGAATTTACTGACGGAAATTCCATCGGTAGTACATTATTACCGAAGGATGTAATTTGAATTTCTGCCCAAAGTTTTACCGACGGAATTTTCATCGATGATAATCCCATTCCGTCGGTGATAGTCTTGGGCATAAATAAGCCCCGAGACTTCTTCTTCCCTATTTTCTTTCTTTCTCTGATTCTCCCAGTCTCTCTTTCCCCCGTCGTTCGACTGTCCACCATCGACCGACCGGTAGTCCGACCTTCCCCTACCGTCCGACCATTCGTGCGCCCAGCTGTTCGACCAATAGAATTCAGGTTTAATTAAAGTATCTTAAATTTTTGTATATTTATTTAAATATTTTAATTAATAAAATAATTGTTATATTATTGATAATTGTGTTGATAAATGTGTTGATATTGTTGATAATTGTGTTGATAATTTTAGATAATTGTGTTGATAATTGTATTGATAATTAATTGTTGATAATTTTAGATAATTGTATTGATAATTAATTGTTGATAATTGTGTTGATAAATGTTTTGATAAAAATGTTGATATTGTTGATAATTGTGCTGATATTGTGTTGATAATTGTAGATAATTGTGTTGATTAATTTTAGATAATTGTGTTGATAATTGTATTGATAATTTTAGATAATTGTGTTGATATTGTGTTGATATTGTATTGATAATTTTGGATAATTGTGTTGATATTGCTGATAATTGTGTTGATAATTGTGTTATTCTGTTTATTTATTAATAAATTTAATATTTTTCATTTTACAGATAAAATGCGAGAAACATGGTGTAAAACTACTGGAAAGAAGAAACAAAGTTCTATGTGGGATGCATTTCGACCATCTGGAGGATCATCCTCGAGGCATGGTACACCAGAGTTACCACCTGCGTCTTCTCTCTCTTTATGCCCTCCACCGAGACAGTTGCCGTCTTATTCGGCTCCATCGCCACATACTCCATCTGCAGTACCTCCATCGCCCCTGCATCTCTCTGCACTGCCTTCGGCTATAGTGGATCTGTCCAGATTGCCTCCCTCTACAGTGGCACCGTCCACATCGACTCCCCATCCATTGCCACGGCAGGGACTTACTCCGGCGACTCAGGCAGCTTTCACGTTACAGGCGTCTACGTCACCGCTGTATGAAATTTCACAGTATTTACTTAATGAGCTAGCATCGACGTATTTCGCGGATGATGGCACGGGGCAGCAAACAGAGGTACCTGCATCACATCCTACACCGTCTACCGGTACTGCAACTGAGTAGAGGAAACAAGGTAGAGGTCGGACGAAAGGATTACCGACATCGAGTAATCCGGATGATAGGTTTCGACTGTCAATTCTTCAAAACACGTAAGTTAATAATATTTTGATAATTTAATTATTTGAGTAAAATAAATTATTGTCCACTAACACGTATCCCTGATTTTAGGACTTTCATGGAGAATTGTGTAAAATCGACCATTGCCTCCATCATCAGACAAGACTATAATAGACCATGGCCTACTTGGTCGAAGATACCTGTTGATGTGAAACTGTCTATGTGGACTATATTTGAGGTATGATTTGGTTAAAAGTCAAATTATAATTTAATTATGTTTAATACTATATATTAATTCATAATGTCTTATTGTAGAGAAAATGCTAATGGCCTCCAAAGCAGACACCATTGGTTAGGAAATTATGGGAGGCCACGTGCAAGGATCGATTCAAGGACATGATGAATTTTGAGAGGGACAATGTCATGTCCTTCTTTCAAACGAATCGAATAGAAGATTGCAAGGGTTACAGGTGTGATTAGATAGCTGTCGATATTTGGGATCAACTAATTGATAGCGTCTGGAGTACCGACGCTTGGAAAAATAGGTCCCAAAAGGCTTCGAGTAATAGGAACACGGAGAAAGATGGCAGCATTACAAAGCACACTGGTGGATCAGTTCCTTTTTTAGTTACCGGTGAAAGGATGGTAAGATTAATTTTTGTTTTGCAATTTATTGTTTCAAAGTTTTATCGACTTAACTCAAAATTTTTATTAGTTTAACATAATTTTCTCTTTTCTTTTAATTTGTAGTCACAAGAGTTGCAGTGCAACGTGACTTTCCTGAAGCTGTTTAACAAAACCCATAAACGTGTAAAGGGTCAGGGTGATTACGTAGACAACAAGTCTAAAGCTGTAACTATAAGTATTTAACTTTATCAATATTTTACATATTACATTAATTGATTATACCAGATCTTTGTTTTTATCTACGTGTTCATTACAATTTCACATATTAATTGTTTATATATTTAAATATTTGTGATTGTAGGAAAATTATACTGCTTCGTTGCAGTAAAAATATGGGGACGATACGTTTTCATATCCTAATTTCGACTCTCAGTCCTGGTCTAATGCTATTGGGGGGCATTGAGACTACGCGGACACATGTTTATGGGTTTGGAACGAGATCGAAGAGAGGGCAAATTTTCGATCCACCCGGCAGTCACCAAAGTTCAGATTCAGCCAGTTACGCTCCATGTGGCCCTAGTACTACACAGCAGCCGACAACAGTGCCGTCTGAGGCTATCATGCGTTGAGGTCCGATGTCTCGCAAATCCACACCTCAATCGTGAGACTTGAGAATATCGTGACGAGTTGGAATACGATAATCACACCTTTACTGCAGTCACAGATAGCAGCTGCATTAGGCGGGATCGAGACTCAGGTTGCCGGACTCAGTGCTACCTTAGGCATGGGTGTTGGATCGAGTACTGTCGGAGTCGGTGCTGGACTGAGTGCTGCCGGAGTCGGTGCTGGACTGAGTGCTGCCGGAGTCGGTGCTGCTGGAGGCATGGCTACTGGACTAGGATTGAGTGCTGCCGTTGCTGGAGTCGATGCTGTCGGAGGCAATGCCGAGGTAGACAGTGAAGCCGATGACAGCAGTACCTTATGATGAGTTTTTTTTTATTATATTTGAGAGATACATTTGAATATTTTTCTTATTTATATTTTTACGGATTTCATTTTATTTTTTAACCTTTGATAATATAAATTTTTCATTTCATTTTTAAATTTTTGTAATAATTTAAATTTTTATTTTTATTTTAAATTCTATTTTTTTTGTTCCAAAAAATTAATTACAGACGAAATAATCTGTCGGTAATGCACATTTATCGACGAAACATTTCGTCGGTAATTCAACATTACCGACCAAAGTCATCCGTCGGTAAATTAATAACCAACGAAACTCTTCCGTCGGTGATAAAATAACACCGACGAAAACTTCTGTCGGTAAAATTCTGTTGGTAAAGTCGAACAATACCGACAGAATATTCCGTCGATAAAAGTCCGTCGGTAAAGATTCTTTACAGATGAATTTTTCTTTACCGACTGAATTAGTATCACCGACTTAAGTATCACCGATGGAATATTCCGTCGGTAAAATGCATCATTAAAGGAAAAAAATGTTTACCGATGGATTATTCCGTCGGTAAAAGTCCGTCCTCTTGTAGTGTATCCTAAAGATAGTACCATATTAATCACATATTACCCTAAATTGGTCTTATCTAAATGGTCTTAATCTATCCTAAATTCATATTTATTCCTAAATCATGCAAAATAGTTAAAATAAATAATAATAAAAATAAATAATCATGGAATATTACATAAATTATCAAGCAAATAATCAAATTAACCTAAACCTGAAACATGAAAAAAAAATAGTAATAGAAAAATAAATAAATCATGTACAATAATAAATAAATAAAATCATACATGTAAAATAAAACAAATTATATAATCACATAATAAATATATATATAAATAATAATCATGTAATCATAACATAATCAACATATAATCACATAATCATCTTGTAATTATTACTAATCATAAAATCATTGTCGTAACCTAAAAAATAACAAGTCTCATCGCAAGACTTTATTATTCGTTAAGCGTGACATTAAAAAACTCGAAAAAAAGTTGACTCAATTTCCTCTTGAAAAATGAAAGTTTTGAAAATGACCTTGAAAAAGACATGCAGTCGCCACCAATCTTTTTTAGCTAGGTGTGATCGGCCACCTATTAAAACCGGTTTTGTAAAACATTTTAAAATTAATTAAAACATTTTTAAAACCAATTTCAAGTCTGCGTTATAAACCAGAGAAAATCGAAGAATCGGGTTTGGGCTCGGTTACGTGTAGGGAAGGATTAGCACCCCGACAACGCCCGTATAAAATGATACCTTATTAATCATGTGTTATTTTAAGTCTCGGTAAAAAAGTCGGTTTTTAATTTAGTATTTCAAGTTAATTCCCAATTTAAAGAAAAATAATTCCATTTTTAATTGAACATGATCCGGAATTTTCCTATATTTTCAGACAAAATTGGCAAAATATAAAAAAATTTATTTATTTGAATTTTTTTTCGAATCAGTCTTGTTTTTTGAAAGAAATATATTCGTTTATTAATGATAATTGATGACATTTTCTCCAACAAACCCGGTAGAGAACTCATGAATTATTTTAACTCGAGAATATCTTTATTTTTATTGAAAACCATTATCTTTTTCAAAACATTTTAAAAAAATGAATATGAACATGTGTGACATAAATAAAATGACATAGCAAAATGTAGATAATATAATGCAACCTAAATGATATGATATAATTTAAATGGCATAGTATATTCTAGATGAAATGAAATATCCTAAGTATCATGGTATATTCTATATGAAATGAAATGACCTATGTGATATAATATATTCTAAATGAAATGAATAACCTATGTGACATAATATATTCTAAATGAAATGATATGTCCTAAGTAACATGGCAAATTTAAATGACATGGCATATTTTAAATGACATGGCATATTCTAAAATAATATAATCTAAATGACATGGAATATAATCTAAGTGACATGGAATATAATCTAAGTGACATGAAATGACATGAAACATAAAACATAAAACAATGCTATCATGAAATATGCATGAAAATAAAAATAAAAATAATAATGCATGAACATAGTATATGCTAAATAATGTGACAAAAATAAATAACTAAATAAAAAACATAGAATAGCATGAAATATTCAAAACCATATAAAAAATAACATAACACCATAAAATAAATCAAAATAATAACAATACCATAGAAATTATCATAACAAAAATCACATATTACATAATATGAATGAACATGGAAAATGCTATGCATGAAAGTGTATTTTTTTCTTTAATTAAGGAAATCCGTATATCTAAAAAGATATCTGGCTACCTTAGGAAAATATATCAAATTAAATTTTCTAAAATCAAAATACTTTTTGATTTGTTTGAAAACAATTTTGGAAATCTTGGATAAAAATTAAACCCCTAGTCGAACCACCCTTTTAAAATAGCTCTAATTTCCTAAGTTTGAAAACCCGGACTTGACCACCCTTGACCTGAGATTCATAAAATCATTTTTAAAGGTAAAAAGGCTTAGAAACTACCTTAAGACAGTAGCTAAAGTTTCTAACCAACCCCTTCTAAATACCTTAGCCAAATTCAACAATTGTTTTTCTTTTGAATTCAAATCTGCCTCTACTCTCCAGTTTTAAATTACGATTTTTTTTTTACCTATTTTTAAAAATTCAAAAAAATCTAAAACAAATACTAGAGACTTAGAACATGTAAAAGTACGCGAAAAAATTGGCTTAATTTTCTGATTAAAGATAACTTCTCAGAAAAATCGAGAAAGTTAGAAAACTGGGTGAAAACTGTTCTGCAAAAACACATTTTTTTGCCTTTGATAAAATCATTTAAAAATCAAAGTAAAAATATTGGAGACTCTTTTAAGGACCTACAAATAGTAGCTAAAACTTTTAAAAAATTGGACAAAATTAGCTAAGTAAAAAAAATAATCAAAAAGGTAGAATAATCAATTTGACAACTCTTTAATTTTTCACAAGTATGCTCAAGTGAGCCTGACTTTAAGCCATTGATTGGACTAAGTCATAAATCAAGTGATAATACATGAAATGCATGAACATACAGCAAATGGAATGCATGAAATGCATGATTTAAAACCTAAATGGCATAAAGAATGCATGGCATAAATAATATGGCCTAGACCTAACATGAACTTGCATGGCAATAAATGCAATCTATGTCTAATTATGCATGAAATGCATGGCAATACAAGCAAAACCTAGACCCAAAGAATGCTTGGCAATAACACAAACACATAGCAGTCTAAACCAAAATACACAAACTCATGGCATGAAAATGCAAATCAACGAGCAAGATGAAAATGCACATACAAAGCAAATGAAGGGAGGGTAGCCGAATGGACTCTAGACCTAAATGGGCATGGAATTTTCACAAACACATGGCATACTAAATCAAAATATATAAAATCATAACATGACAATGCAAACCTATCAACTAGCATGATGAAAATGCACATACAAAGCATAAAAATGAAGGATAGCCGAATGGGCATGAACTCACAAAGATGGCATTTTCACAAACACATGACATACTAACATGCAAGACTAAAAAGAAACATGCTAAACCACGCAAACATGAAGTGAAGGCATGAAAACAACTAGACATTTTCACAAACACTTAGCATAGTAAAATGCAAATCATGAACAACTCAAAAATGTTGAAAACAGAAAACTAAAAATGGTAGACAAAGGAAGCAAACATGAAAATAAGATAATAAAATAAAAAATGGAGGTAAGTAAGCAACAAAGTTAAAACAAGCTTCATATTTTGTTATTTGAAGAAAATATAAAACATAAAAAACATGCTAATCATCACCAACAACATGAAACAAAAATAAAAAACCAACCCTTTAAGAAAACAATACCATTCGGCCAACCTTAGAAATCAAGTAAAAAAATTTGTTTTCAAAATTTTTTCAAGAAGGTATCAAAGAAGAACTTGAAAAGAAAACTTAAAAACACTTATTTTAAAATTAAAATCAAAAGAAACTCAGAAATATCAAATGAAAACAGCAAATCAAGGATGGAAATGTAAAAAAAGTATAAGAGTATGGTGCTTTTAGCTACCTCTAAAAGCTATATTGCAAGCTTTTCCTCTTCTTACTTTTTTTTTTCCTTTCTAAACTTTCTATTTGCTTTTAAAAAATGGAGAGAAATCAGCCAAGCAAGAGTGAAAAAATGAAGAGAGACCTCTCCCCCTTTAGTGTGGTCGGTTGGCATAGGAATTCTCTAGGAGGTTCTAGAATTTTTTTAGCCAAATTTCATCCAATAGCCTTAAATCAAAGATGCTTTCTAGAATTATCACCCTTAGATTAGAATAATCAGCCCTTGAATTATGATGTCATGAAGATGATGTCATAAATAGGATCCTAAATATGATATCATCCCTCTCCATCCATTGGCCCATGTGTTGCAAATTCAAAGGCTTGATCACAAAAAATAACTACTTTCCTCTTCACTTTTGGCCCTTTGATCTAAAAAATCAGAAAACATCAACCCTCCATGGGACTTGGTCGGCTGTCCCTTCACCTTCTCAACCCACACTTCATTTTTTAAATTGCAAGAAAAGGCCATTTTCGATTTCTTCGATAAAATGACCTTGTTGACCCCCGAACCTAAATAAATAGAAAACAGACTCCAAATTCAAATTTTATTTCTTAAGACTTTCAAAATGATAAAAATTGAATTCTAGAAGTTTTCAAAAATTTTCGAGCCCATTTGCTAATTTTTTAGATTTTTTCTTCCAAAATTACCCTTTTATGCACCTGAACTTTTACCATTTTGTAAACGAGCTCCAAATCCGGATTTTTCTTCACCAATATATTCCAAATAATTTAAAAGTGATATCTACAAATTTTTATAATTTTTGGAGTTCATTTGCTATTTTTTTTGGGATTTATCTACTTGAATTTTTCCATTATGGGCCCGGGATTTGGCCATTTTGCAAACAAACTCCAAATCCAGGCTTTCTTTCGCCAATCTCTCTCAAATAATTTAAGAATGAGATCTGAAAATTTTCAGAATTTTTGGAACTCGTTTGCTATTTTTCCAGGATTTATCCTTTTGATTTTCTGCATAGTGGGCCCGAGATTTGGCCATTTTGCAAAAGAACTCCGAATCCAGATTTTCTTTCGCCAATCTCTTCAAAATGATTTAATAATTAGATCTACAAATTTTTAGAATTTTTGGAGCTCATTTGCTATTTTCCCCAAAATTTCCAATTTTGCCCTTTTGCCTCCAAAGCCCGATTTTGCTCAAAACAAGTCCGATTTTCAGATTTTCTTTTTTTGGGCCTTTTTCATATATTGAATTGGAGTTGGTCCGAAAATTCCCAATTTTTACTATCAAATTCCCTTCCGTTTTGATTTTTCCTCTTTTCAGTATCGGGAATCTCCTCGTTTTTTCCGTTTTTCCTCCAATCGGCTCTTTTCTTGGAATTACTTTGAACTGAGCCTTGGGCTATCCTTGTTTACTCATTCCTCATCAATTAAGGGCTTTAGTTTTACCGAATCGGGCCATTTCTGCAATTTTTCCCAATTTTACCAAAATCCACCAAAAACCCTAATTCTCGGTGTTCTTCGGAATTGACTTTTCCTTAAGTTTTTCTACCAAGTAGCTTCTCCATTACCCATAGTCAGTGCTTATCTTTCATTTGGAACCTTCAATTTTGATCAATTTGATCGTTTAAGCACTTTTCCCCAAATTTCTCGAACTAGGGTTTCCTTTCTACTGAATCTCCGTAAACCAACTTCCTAACTCCATATCTTTCAATGTAGACCTCGGATTATCAAAATTCTTTCACCATTTTTCAATTGAACTTCAAATCTTGATTTTGAAAGTGGATTTACTTTTTTAGTAGTTGAATTTTTGAGGTTGACGTTTTTAGGGTTGACTTTTTCAAGTATGACTTTTTATGTCTGCTTTCGTAAACACGGAGTACCACCTGTAGGATGAGAAAAGTCTTTTTGCACTCTGGAAGATCACTTTAGGAAGAAAACATACCTGATTTAGTGATCCGAACAAAACTAGGTGTCTACAGCTGCCCCTCTTTGGCTATTGCTGAGAATCAGGAATCAGGCAAAGATAAACAAACATTAATTTGTCCGGTTAGTGAAATCACATGTGAAGGAAAAGGAAAGGGGTTTTCATTCATCATTTTTTTTTCTTTTGACAAAGCTGTAAATTGAAGATTTTTTCCTTAAATTGAGTTCCCTAACTAATCAAGGCTCGACCCGTCTTAAGGAAACAGGTTCGATTTTAAAACAAAATGTTTGACTCATTTGAGAAGTAGAACTAGTTTTAAAGCAAAAGGAAATACCTCGACGATGGTCTCGGGGCTCGAATCATTTGAGAAGTAGAACGAGTTCGATTTTAAAACAAAAAGAAATACCTCGACGATGGTCTCGGGGCTCGACTCATTTGAGAAGCAAAACGAGTTTGATTTAAAACAAAAGGAAATACCTCAACGATGTCTCGGGGCTCGACTCATTTGAGAAGCAGTACAAGTTCGATTTAAAACAAAAGGAAATACCTCGGGGCTCGACTCATTTGAGAAGAAGAACGAGTTCAATTTTAAAAACAAAAGGAATGCCTGGATTTGGCTCATTTGTAAAATAAATTTTGACTTTGAAAACTAAAGGAATATACCTCGACGATGGTCTCGGGGCTTGACTCATTTGAGAAACAGAATGAATTCGATTTAAAACAAAAAGAAATACCTCGACGATGGTCTCGGGACTCGACTCATTTGAGAAGCAGAATGAATTCAATTTAAAACAAAAGGAAATACCTCGACGATGGTCTCGAGGCTCGACTCATTTGAGAAGCAGAATGAGTTCGATTAAAAAAAAAGAAATATAAGAATGATCTTGGGTTTGATTCATTTGGAAAAATAAATTTAACTTGAAAATGAAAGGAACATACCTCGATGGTGGTCTGGGGGCTCGACTCATTTGAGAAGCAGAATGAGTTCGATTTAAAAAGAAACATACCTCGACGGTGATCTCAGGGCTTGAATAATTTGAGAAGCAGAACGAGTTCGATTTGGGGAAGCCAAAGTTTTCCTGATTCCTGCCATGTTAGCTAAATGCAATGATGAGAATGACATGCTTTGTAAATGCTTGTATGTTTCCTAAGGATGAATGCAATCAAATGATTGTGTCATGATTTCTAATCCATGGTTTCTTTGAAGTTCACAGATTATCTGACTTCATGACGGAGTCTTAAATTGTTCACTGATGCCCCACTTGAGGAAACTTTCACTGAAGATAAATTGTCAAACAGTCCCAGTTTCTAACTTCGCTGAAATTCACAAATTTTCTGATTTCATGACGGAGTCCCCAACACATTCACTGTTTTCCATTACTTGGTGAATTTTCCATCAGGATTAGTGGTTTCCAGACCTTTTATAAGATTTAAATCTATTCCTTAGTAATACTCTGAGATCCTTTACAGATTTTTATGTTTACTAATCATCATTCAATTTAATAACAAACAAAATGCAATCTCAAAAATGTATGAAAGAAAATATGAAACAAGCAAATGTCATAAGAAGGATAACAAGAATTTATTGCAACAAATGTTTTAAAATGGTAAAAGTGAATATCAAGGATATAAGAAACAAATGTAAAGTTATAGGTTGTAGATGCCCCGGATGCGGAATATCTTGGACCCCTCCTTTTTCAAACCATTTGAAACTTCTTTTGAATGAGCAATTTTCTTGGGTAATCCCTTGGCTTCTGTAATTATGTCAGACTGAGTTTTTCCCCTTTCCTCTGATTTTCAAATATTTTCTCCCTCTTTACACGGAGCATTGATTCAAACCTTAATCAGTATTTGAGCCGCCCTTTACGGGTTTTCAACTCAAGTGTCCCCCATTCGATATTAAGTCTCCTTTTGCGGGTTTTCGGCTTAAACCTTTCCTTTTACAATCTTTTTTCATTTTCATTTTTATTTTTTTGTTTTCTCATTTTTTTTGTATTCTACTATGCATCTGAGAATTCTAAATGCTTCCAAGGTAAACAATGTCAATCCAGAAGATGGGATGAACTCTGAGAAAAACCTTCCAAATAAATATCCATGCTTGATCAAAATGGACTTTTAAAGCACGTAATGTAGGCCAAGGTTTGGATTTAAAAAGAAAGGATAAATAGGCCTAAAGTGTGTTTAAGGGTGATTGGATCAAGGATAATTCCTGAGGAGAATTCATTCTTGAAAATATGTCCCCCTTTTTTTTGGACCTTTTTCCTTTTTTCTTTTTCAATCTTTTTTTCTTTCATAGCTGGCTTTCATTTGCCATTCTTTGATTTCATATTTTCTGATAGCTCTCTTTTTTTCCATGATTTTGATTATTTTTCCTCGCATCTGCCCTCCTACGTAGAGGGTGATCCTTGATCACGGTTCACAGAAAGAAATAATTCCTAAGGCTCAAAGGGGTGACTAGGGATAATTTCTTCTTAGTGAAGGGAATATGAAAGATGGCCATTCATCATATCAAGAATGAATATTCTCATTGAAAAGCAATTCTCAAGGGAGATAGATATATAGAATTTCCATTTTTACACTTGGAACATTCGAATTTCCATGTGCATAGCATCACACTTTTTTTTTTCTTTTTTCTTCAAGCATAATACTTCTTCAATTCATCAACATTCACGGGATTTCTCAAATCATCCCCGTCCATCCGAGTTAGAATCAATGCTCCTCTAGAAAAAGCACTTTTTAGCACATAGGGTCCTTCCGAATTTGGAATCTATTTCCCTCGCGGATCCTTCACGATAGGGAGAATTTTTCTTAGTACCAACTCCCCTTCTTGAAACCGTCTAGGACGAACCTTCTTGTTGTAGGCTCGAATCATCCTTTTCTGATACAATTGCCCATGACAAATTGCCTTCAATCTTTTCTCCTTGATGAGATTCAGCTGGTCATAACGAGCTTTAACCCATTCCGCCTCTTCTAGGCCAACCTCCATCAAAACACGAAGTGAAGGGATCTCAACTTCAATAGGTAGCACTGCTTCCATCCCATATACCAAAGAAAACGACATTGCCCCTGTAGATGTGTGAACTGAAGAACGATATGCGTGAATAGAAAAAGGTAAGATCTCATACCAATCCTTGTACACATCAGTCATCTTCTCAAGAATCTTCTTGATGTTTTTGTTGGCTGCTTCTACTGCCCCATTCATCTTTGGACGATAAGGTGCCGAATTATGGTGTGTGATCTTGAACTGAGTACACACTTCTCTTATCATCTTATTGTTCAGATTAAGAGTATTATCTGAAATAGTTCTTGCTGGTAATCCATATAGGCATATGATTTCCTTCTTAACAAATTTGCATACCATCGACTTTGTTACATTCGTATAAGAAGCAGCTTCCACCCACTTTGTGAAATAATCTATGGCCACCAAGATGAAACAATGTCTATTTGAAGCTTTCTGGGTAATAGGCCCAATCATATCCATTCCCCACATTGAGAATGGCCATGGTGCAGTCATGATATGCAATGACGATGGTGGCACACGAATCTTATCTACATATATCTGGCATTTATGGCACTTCCGGGAATAACTGATACAATCTCCTTCCATCGTCAGCAAATAATATCCTGCCCTTATAATCTTCTTAGCAAGCATGTAACCATTGGCATGGGTGCCACATATTCCTTCATAGACTTCCTCTATGATTCTCTGAGCTTCGGTAGATCCGAAACATCTCAATAAGACTTGGTCTTTCTCTTTCTTGTAGAGAATCTCACCATATAGAACAAAACCCATTGCTAACCTTCTTAGAGTCCTCTTGTCATTTTCTGTTGCTCGTTCTGGATACTGTTGACTCTTGATGTACTGCAAGATATCGTTATACCAAGGAAGACAATCTGCTTCTTCTTCGATACTCAAGCAGTGGGCAGGAGATTCATATATGATCATCTTGATCGGCACAACTTCAGCCACTTCATTCACTTTAAACATTGATGACAAAGTAGCCAGAGCATCCGTCATTTGGTTTTCTTCTCGGGGGAAGTAATTGAAATTTACTTCTTCAAATTCCTCTAACAAACTCAGTATGAGCTCTCAATATCGGATTAACTTTGCATCTCGGGTTTCCCATTCTCCGCGCAATTGATATATCACTAAAGCCGAGTCTCCAAAATCCTCCAGTTTTTTGATCTTTTTGTCTATGACAGCACGAAAGCTCATAGTACATGCTTCATATTCTGTAGTATTGTTTGTATAATCAAAATCCAATCTGGCAATGAAAGGATAATAATCTTCTTCTGGGTATATGAGGACTGCACCAATTCCGTGCCCCATGGCATTGGATGCCCCATCCAAGTACATCTTCCATATTTTCTTCTTTTTAGAGGGAATCTCATCTTCTCGCGAGACTCACATCAAGTCTTCATTTGGGAAATCAAAGTTCAGAGGCTCATAATCTTCCACTGCCCGACTTGCTAAAAATTCAGCCACTACACTGCCCTTAATAGCTTTCTGACTTACTTATACAATGTAATACTCTGACAACAAAACTTGCATTCTTGCTGTCCTCCCTGACAAAGAAAGTGCTTCCAACATGTACTTGATTGGATCTAGCTTGGAAATCAACCACGTCGTGTGGTACAACATGTACTGTCTGAGCCTCCGAGCAGTCCAAGCTAAGGCACAGCATAACTTTTCTACCGATGAATATTTCAACTCACTTCTTGCTGAGATAGTAAATCACTTGTTCTTTCTTCCAGTCTCATCATGTTGCCCCAAGACACAACCCATGGATCTCTCAAATACTGATAAATACAGTATCATTGGTTTATCCTAAATAGGTGGCATTAATACTGGTGGGTTTGATAGATAATACTTAACCTTTTCAAAAGCGATCTGACAACCTTCATCCCATTCTCCTAGATCACGTTTTCGAAGTAGCTTAAATATTAGATCATATTTCTCGGTTAACTAAGAAATAAATCGAGCAATGTAATTCAATCTTCCCAGAAAGCCTCTCACTTCTTTATAAGTACGTGGCGATGGCAGATTCTGGATGGCCTTCACTTTATCCGGATCAATCTCAATTCCCCTTTTGCTGACAACAAAACCCAATAATTTTCCCGAAGTGACTCCGAAAGTGCATTTGGCTGGGTTTAGCTTGAGTCGAAACTTTCTTAGTCGTTCAAAGAGCTTCTTAAGATTCACAATATGCTTATCTTCTCCTTGTGACTTTGCAATCTTATCATCAACATAGACCTCAATTCCCTTATGCATCATATCGTGAAACAAGGTCACCATGGCTCTCTAATATGTTGCCCCAGCATTCTTCAACCCAAACGGCATTACCTTATAGTAGAATGTTCCCCACATTGTAACAAATGTGGTTTTCTCAATATCTTCCGGTGCCATATTAATCTGATTGTATCCCGAGAATCCATCCATGAAAGAAAACAAGGAACTCTTCGTCGTATTATCCACCAAAGTATCGATGTGGGGCAGAGGGAAATTATCTTTGGGACTGGCCTTGTTCAAATCTCGGTAATCGACGCACATCTGCACCTTGCCATTCTTCTTTTGTACTGGAATAATATTTGCCACCCATTCCAGATATTTTGCCACCTCTAAGAACCTAGCATCAAACTGATTCTTCACTTCCTCTTTTATCTTTAACAGTATGTCCGGCCTCATTCTTCTCAACTTTTGCTGAATTGGCTTGGACTCTGGCCTTAAAAGGAGCTTGTGAACCACAATATCTGGATCTAACCCTGGCATGTCTTGGTATGACCATGCAAATACATCTACATATTCCCGAAGCAAAGCTATCAATTCACCCTTTATTGATGATGACAATGTGGTCCCAATTTTAATCTCGTTTATCTCCTCACCACTTCCCAAATTTATCATTTCCAATAGCTCCTTATGAGGAAGTAATTGTTTCTCCTTTTGTTCTATTTTCCTTAATAAGTCCAGAGGTAGACCATAATCCTCAGTATCTTTGTTGGCCTCAAAATCACCCGTGCAAATGGGTCTTTTAAAATCAATTTCAGAATTACTGACAGGAAGGTCCTCATATTCCGCATCCGTACACCTGTAAATAGGTGGGGAAGAAACAATATAGGAAAATATATATATACAATGAAAGCAAAATAAATAGCATAAATGAAAGAATATGGACACACCAATATGACGAAAATGCATCGTGCTTGTTATTTATTGAACGAAAATGTTTAAACAAAAGCCCTATTACAGAAAAAATTCTTAATATCCTTGGGCAAAGATAATAAAGATTGTTTTAAAGTATTACTTTGGAATAGACCTAAAGACTATGGGCAGTTCAGTTGCACCCCAATTGGTCAGTCTATATCCTGGTGGACAAGGTCGCACCATCCAGTTTGTATTCTTACGTTTAATTTTTTCCTCCCCAGTCATGCAGATCATCATATCCTGTATCTGCTCACCCTTTTCCATATTGAACTTCTCGAAAGCTTGTTCAATCATTATGAGTACATCATCAGAATTCTTTTCTCCGAATAGAAAATCGGCTGAGCAAAAACTGTGAAGGATTGGTGGGAAAGTCATAGGTTCCCACTCAATCTCCCTACCCACGAGATGTGCCATCCTTCTCTGTCGATTCTTTTCCACTTGTTTCCTCTTTTCCTGAGCCTTCGAAAGATATCCTAGACCAAACAGGTCTTTCTTTCCAATCATTTCAATTGCTCGGACCATTCCCTGAAGATACTTGCCAAGGCCTTTTCAAGCCCTGCAGCCCTTTCCCACGATAGTCCTTACTCCCAACCTTGTATTCTTGGACAACTTCGGTTTTGAAATTTTTTGTCCTTCAGTGACGAATACTGCATTTACAAACTCCAAAGACCGAAAAGAACATTCCACAACATCCTCGTTTGGCTCAATGTAAGCAGAACCAGTAGATGCAGAGGCTATGATTTCCTCTTCTTCCGACATAGTGACCAAACGTCCCTCCATCACAAATCTATTGGTGAAGCCCCAGCGAAATGTATCCAAGGCCTTCCTAACAAGCAATTGTAGGACGGGGTAATATCCATGACTTGGAAATTCACCTTGTAAGTACAAGGAACTATCTCTATTGGGACCTCGATAGTTCTCATTACCTCCCTTCTAGTTCCATCAAAAACTCTAACGTGCAACTTGGCAACATATAAGAAATATCAACTGGCAGTTTAGACAGAGTTGCCAAGGGCATCACATTTAATGAAGAACCATTATCCAAAAGAATCTTTGGTAGTATGTGCCCCTTGCAAGTGGTTGTTATATGAAGAGCCTTTGTTGATCCAATACCATTGGGTGGTATTTCATCATAACTAAAATATATGTGATCGTCCGCTGCAATGTTTCCCATCAGCCTATCTAGTTTTTCCACCGATATGTTATTGGCCACATATGCTTGATTCAAAACTCTCAACAAGGCATTTTGGTGTGGCTCCTAGTTCAGTAGCAATGACAGGATTGAAATTCTTGCTGGTTGATGCTGCAATTGCTCAACCACACTATACTCACTATGCTTTATGAATTTTAAAAACTCGCGAGCCTCATTTTCGCTCATCGGCTCTTTTATCTTGTTAACCGGGGCTGACCCCCTTTCTACTTCTTTTGACGAATCTATCTCAATATGGTTTGGTCAGCTTCCTTCTTCCCTTTATTCATTCTTGCATCATTTCTCGTTGATCCCTGTTCAACAACCTCAGGAGCATAACACCTTCCACTTAGTGTTAAATGCCCTACTCCTGTGATATCTGGCTGACTCGAAGACCCTGGAATAACCATGCTACAGTCATACTTCCACAGTGCAGCTTTGTTTCCTTGTATGAAAAGGAATAAGGCAATTCTATGATTAATTTAGGCGCAATTTTCTCAACAACCGACCTAACTTTCTCATCTGTTTCATTGTAATATCAAAGGTCTTCCTACCCCATAGCCACCTGCATTCTCAATAACCTCTACTTCTTCCTCTATTTCCTCGTAAAATTGGGCCTCGCCCTCATCCATCATCTTTTGGATTTTAGCCAGAAAGTCCTCGTATTCCTGTATGATATGACCTTTAGACCTATGGAACGGACACCAATTCTCCACCCTGTTTGCAACCATTTTTAAACTGTCTCCATCCTTCACCATTCATGCTTTAACCATTTTGACCCATACTTTTATCATTGGAGTCTTGACTTCAATGACATACCTTTTTACCTTTATGGACTTCCCTCGTCAATACTGCATTTACCTGACTCTCAACATGATCGGGTAACGGATTTCCCGCTATATTTGGCCCATTCTTTGACCCGAATTTCACAACCCCGGAGTAAATCAGACTTTGGACTTTCCTTTTAAAAGGTAATGCAATCCTCGGTTGAATGCCCCTGAAACCCCGCGTGATACGCGCAGTTAGCATTCGCGTTGTACCACTTTGGATATGGCGGTGTCAAAGGTTTAAGGTATACAGGTGCAACAAGTTGACCCTGCAACAATTTGGGATATAGTTCACCGTAAGTGGTAGGAATCAGGTCAAATAGGGTTTTTTGATCATTCCTTGGTGAACATTGGTCGTTGCGCGTAGTACCTTGGGTATTTGGGACAGTGTTTCAGGGAAGGTTTATCTGGGGGACATACCAGTTGGAAATGGCTGTTGTGGTATATTGGTATAGGGGAATGGATTTTGAGTAAGGTGGTTCACATTGGGGTAATAAGAATTATACCCCGGGTAAGGTGTGTAGGGTGTAAGAGGTGCATAGGATGTAGAAGGAGTATAGGGCCAGGGAGGTGTATATGTTGTAGGAGGTGTATTTGGATATTGGTTGATGCTAAGTGCGTGAGTTTCATCTTTCTTCTTAGCAGGAAATACCTTATTCGGAGTGGCAGACTCACCCCCCTCTATTTTTCCATTTTTGATGGCAGTCTCAATCATTTCGCCGATATAACCATATCCGCGAAATTCTTAGTGGCACTCCCTACTAATTTGTCATAATACGGTGCCTTTAAAGTATTAATAAAAAGCACCATTGTTTCTTTGCTGGTTAAAGGGGGTTGCACTTGAGTGGTCAGGCCCCTCCACCTTTGAGAGTACTTCTTGAAACTCTCTGTAGTCTTCTTTTCCATGTTCTGCAGTGACAGCTTGTCAGGTACCATATCAGATACATGCTTATAATGCTCCATAAAGGCCCTGACTAAATCCATCCAAGAACGGATCTTAGTCCGAGTTAGTTGATTATACCATCGGGTTGCAGACCCCGTCAAGCTATCCTGAAAGCAGTGGATAAACAGTTTTTCATCATCATTATGTCCTATCATTTTTATGCAGTACATGGTCAGTTGTGCTGATGGGTTGTTAGTCCCATTATATTTCTCAAAATCGGGCACTTTAAACTTAGGAGGAATCACCAAGCCTTGTACCAAGCTCATTTCTTTGGCGTCCAGGCGGCCAAATAACTCTACCCCCTCTATTGCTCTTAATCTCTCTTCCAACAACTGATACTTCTTCTGGGATTTTGTAGTTTCCATCTTTTTTAGCTCAGCCAACCTCGCTTTTTCTTTCTCATCCAGTTCCTCAAAGTCCGGAACATCAATAATATCACTTGGGTCAGCCCCAATATTACCTTTTCCATGAGCATAATTTTGTGCTTTAGTTGCTGGTTGGATATAAACATAGGAGGCTGCCCCAATTGGCAGCTCATTTCCCAGATGCTGGGATGCTTGGCCCTTCTGCTGCACGATTTCAGGTTGATCTTCCTCATTTTACCCTTTTTCCTGTGATCGAATTCTCCCCCGGCCCTTTATGTCTCATCATGACATTCATCATTTCCATGAGTTTAGCCATTTGTTCCCTTGATTCCTCTTGAGACTTAACCAGTTGTTCCTGTAGTTCCCTTTGAACCCGTTCCATCCTCTTAATACGAGCAAGAAGATCATTTTCCATGATCCTAGGTTGAGATCTAGTGTTGTAGCGGTGTCGAAAATCCGTTTCTTTTGGAGTGCGCTCGATTTTACCTTAAGTTTTAAAAAACCATGGATTAGAATTTATTGACACATTTTTTATATTTTATTAAAAATGAATGAATGATTAAATGTGAATGAATGAACCAATAAAATGAATAAATAAATGACTAAGTATATGAATATGAAAGAATAAATGAATGAACAAGTAAAATAAATAAGTAACTAAGTATATGAATGAATAATCATAAAAAAAATGAATGATTATAACTATGAATAAATGTACGAATAAACAAACAAAATATATAAAAAATATGGATGCATTTGAAAGTATTGGCCTCGGGATAATTCCAACCGAATGGTCTTTCATTGATTTCCTGGAACTAAATACATCAAAGATAAAATAAAAAGATCACACTGCCTAAGACAAGTCCATAATTCGCCTATCTACTTCAAAGTGCTGTTACAAAATATTAGTCCTATAGTAACTCCCTCGAATCTTGGACTTTCTTTCACAATCCTCTTTTGATTGCCTTGCTTTTCAATTTGACCCCTACTTGTTCATGACTCCTAGACATGTAAGCAGAAACATCACTATGTAAACTTTTCTTAGCTTGCTTCTCCAGTTGATTGGCTCGGGCTTTTTCATGCTTCGCTCTCTCTTTCCAATAGTTATTCTCCTTCTTAAGGTTTTTGACCTCTTGCTCCCATTCCCCGAAAGGATTGTGGGTCCTTTCAAATCTAAGCTCAAAGCGGTACCTTTTGTTTTCCAAGTGCAAATCCCTGAGTTCTCCCTTGATAGTGTCCATTTCTCTCTTGATCTTTTTCTTTTCTCTTTCCCGAGCTGATTCCCTATTTTTCATGTCCTCAATCTCTTCTTGCAGTCGGGCAGTCTCTTTGCTTATTTGGGCCTTTTCTTTTTCGAATTCTGCCCTTGCAATTTCTAATTCTGATGGCACTTCCTTTGGTGGCGAATTCATGAACTAGAACTCTTCCCCATTCGATGTCAACAACCTATCATTAACCCTCAATTCCCTCTATACCAGGTAGTCAGGTATGATGATGTCAGCATATCGAGCCATTTTTATCCAATGAGTTTTCTTCCATGCTTCAATCACTGCCCGCACCTTTCCAGAATACACATCCTCTCTATAAGTGAACTATGATAATCCTAGCTTATGAGTCGTGGGTGTGAATTGTCGAGACTCAACCTGTCTTTGCACCAACAGAGGTGCATAACTCACAGACCCCAAAATTCTGAATTGTCCCCTTTTAGATTCTGGAATATGTTGACCCATTACTCTTCATCTCTGTCTTCAGGCTAATCATTTCTAAGGAATTCCCTAATCAAAACTAAAGACTTCATGTACGGTTTGAAGGAAACCTCTTCTATCTTCCAAAAGTGACTTTGAATCCAAATATAAAGGAGTTATACACACCCCTTGATTCTCACTTGTCCTTTCATTTTACAAAAATTCAAAGATCGGATAGTTTCAGCTATGATGGCCGGAGATGGGTTAATTTTTTGTTCCAACTTTTCGAAGAAATCAAGTATAGGCTATATCCACATGATCCAATATCTTTGGGAATATGATTAATCCATATATGGCTAAAGCAAAGATGTCACTGGCTTTTTCTTTATCGGAATAACCCAATATCAGTTGTCAGAGAGTTTCCCACGGAATGCGTCCATTTTTCTGCTTTATATCCACATGACTCTCAACCCATGTTGTATCCATTCCAGTAATCCTAGCCACTTTCCTCTTAAAATATGAAGGTTTCACCTCCTTCAAATATACCCGGTCAGGTTTAGGACACTCAATACGTAACAGTGTTGAATATTCTTCAATAAGTGAGGTCATATCTTTCTTGTTAAAAGTAGAACATCTATAAGCAGGATTCCAAAACTGTACCATAGCCTGAATCAACCCAATATTGACCCTGATCAGAATTAAAAGTGCTATATCTCCATATTTCTGAGTGAAGGCTTCTTTCTCTAATACATTCCACTGATTTCAAGTGTCGGCTAAACCTCGAAGATTATTCTGTCTAAAATCCATTTTTACCCTTTTCGGCAATACTGACACATAATCTTTCTTCAGGCAATCATCATCCTCTCTCTGATTTTTTTTTTCGACCGTGCCCTAACTACTGCATGATCTTCTATCGCTGAAATAACTTGACACTCCATGAAATTCCTTTGGGTTGGTGACTATCCCGAGGCCAATAAACTTCGAGTGTATGATGGTGTCTATGATGCATGTAAAAGAAAAGAAAACAAAAAGAAATAAATTAGTAAAAGAAATGAATTCACAAATATAACATAAATAACAACATGCTTTCAAAAAATGTCCCAAAAATTTTAACAGAGTTTCAGCATTATGACGCCTTTAGGACAAAGTAATAAACTTATTATGAGCGATATGATGTTCGTTCATCATTACCCAATTTGTAAAATCTAACATATAGAAAGATGGTAAAATGTTGGAAATGTTCCTCCATGTGTTCTTAACTTCGGGTATCTAACAGAAATCCAGCATGGCTTCGCCTAGGTTCACTATATGAAGGTGAATCGGTTCTAAGGCCCTGAATTGTTCCTCATTGTCGCCTATGAAGGCTAGTAAGGCACCTCGATAAAAGCGGGTTCAATTCGTTAGAGTTTATTTTCCTATGCCCATATGGAGGATCATCACGAAGGCATTAGGTACTTTATATTCCGGAAGTGTTTCACTAGCCCATACGGAGGATCATCACGAAGCTGTAGTTACTTTACTCCCACTTAAAAGGACGGAACTCGGGTAGAGAGTTCATGTTATGCAAATGCAAATGTAGTGTGTGCGGAGGAACAAAACAAACCTATCACCACCTATTCTACCTTTGATTCTAAATACCCCATTAAAATTAAACAATGTAAAACATCAATTAGACAAACATATAAATATACGCAACAAAATATCTAAAGTACAAGTAATAATATGTATGCATATGACAAATGAACATATTTAAACATTTTATTATTTTCAAAATTCTCCTTATTTAAAAAAAATGTGGAAATTAAAATTAAATACTGAATAAACCAACAACAACCGAGACTTTGATAACACACGACTAATTCTAGGCCTGACTCTCTAATATCCCCAGCGGAGTCGCCAAGCTGTCGCAACCTAAAAAATAACAACTCTCATCGCAAGACTTTATTATTCGTTAAGCGTGACATTAAAAAACTCGAGGAAAAGTCGACTTAATTCCTCTTGAAAAATGAAGGTTTTGAAAATGACCTTGAAAAGACATGGAGTCTCTACTAATCTTTTTTAGCTAGGTATGATCGGTCACCTATTAAAATCGGTTCTGTAAAACATTTTAAAATTAATTAAAACATTTTTAAAACCAATTTCAAGTCTGCGTTATAAACCAGAAAAAAAAAGAATCGGGTTCGAGACTCGGTTACGTTTGGGGAAGGATTAGCACCCGCACAACGTCCGTATAAAACGGTACCTTATTAATCATGTGTTATTTCAAGTCTCGGTAAAAAAGTCGGGTTTTAATTTAGTATTTCAAGTTAATTCCCAATTTAAAGAAAAATAATTTCATTTTTAATTGAAAATGATTCGGAATTTATTAATTCAAAATTTTCCTATATTCCCCGACAAAATCGGCAAAATATAGAAATTTTTATTTATTTGGAAAATTTTCCGAATCATTATCGTTTTTTGAAAGAAAGATATTCCTTTATTAATGATAGTTAATGACATTCTCTCCAGCAAACCCGATAGACAACTCATGAATTATTTTAACTCGGGAATATCTTTATTTTTATTGAAAATCATTATCTTTTTTTAAAACATTTTAAAAAAATGAATATGAACATGTGTGACATAAAAAAATGACATAGCAAAGTCTAGATAATATAATGCAACCTAAATGATATGATATAATTTAAATGGCATAGTATATTCTAGATGAAATGAAATATCCTAAGTATCATGGAATATTCTATATGAAATGAAATGACCTATGTGATATAATATATTCTAAATGAAATGAATAACCTATGTGACATAATATATTCTAAATGAAATGATATGTCCTAAGTAACATGGCAAATTTAAATGACATGGCATATTTTAAATGACATGGCATATTCTAAAATAATATAATTTAAGTGACATGGAATATAATCTAAGTGACATGAATAATAAAATAATGCTATCATGAAATATGCATGAAAATAAAAATAAAAAATAATAATGCATGAACATAGTATATGCTAAATAATGTGACAAGAATAAATAACTAAATAAAAAGCATAGGATAACATGAAATATTCAAAACCATATAACAAATAACATAACACCATAAAATAAATCAAAATAATAACAATACCATAGAAATTATCATAGCAAAAATCACATATTGCATAGTATGCATGAACATGGAAAATGCAATGCATGAAAGTATATTTTTTCCTTTAATTAAGGAAATCCGTATATCTAAAAAGATATCCAGCTACCTTAGGAAAATATATCAAATTAAGTTTTCTAAAATCAAAATACCTTGTGATTTGTTTTAAAAAATTTTGGAAATCTTGGATAAAAATTAAACCCCTAGCCGAACCACCATTTTAAAATAGCTTTAATTTCCTAAGTTTGAAATCCCGAACTTGACTACCCTTGACTCGAGCTTCATAAAATCATTTTTAAAGGTTAAAAAGGCTTAGAAACTACCCTAAGACAGTAGCTAAAGTTTCTAACCAACCCCCTCTAAATGCCTTAGCCAAATTCAACAATTGTTTTTCTTCTGAATTCAAATCTGCCTCTACTATTCAGTTTTAAATCACAATTTTTTTTTACCTATTTTTAAAAATTCAAAAAAATATAAAAAAACTACTGGAGACTCAAAACATGGAGAAGTACACGGAAAATAATTGGCTTAATGTTTTGATTAAAAATAACTTCTCAGAAAAATCGAGAAAGTTAGAAAATTGGGTGAAAGCTGTTTTGCCGAAACACATTTTTTTGCCTTTGATAAAATCATTTAAAAATCAAAGTAAAAATATTGGAGACTCTCTTAAGGACCTACAAACAGTAGCTAAAACTTTTAAAAACTTGAACAAAAATTAGCTAAGAAAAAAAATCACAAAGGTAGAATAATCAATTTGACAACTCTTTAATTTTCCACAAGTATGCTCTAGTGAGCATGACTTTGAGCCATTGATTGGCCTAAGTCATAAATAAAGTGATAATACATGAAATGCATGAACATACAGCAAATGGAATGCATGAAATGCATGATTTAAAACCTAAATGGCATGAAGAATGTGTCACGGACCGCCCGAGACCACCCATGGACCGCACGTTTGCTCGGCTAAAGTCTGAGCCCGTGACAAATGCATGGCATAAATAATATGGCCTAGACCTAACATGAACTTGCATGGCAATAAATGCAATCTAGGTCTACTTATACATGAAATGCATGGCAATACAAGCAAAACTTAGACCTAAAGAATGCATGGCAATAACACAAACACATAGCATTCTAAACCAAAATACACAAACTCATGGCATGAAAATGCAAACAAATCAACAAGCAAAATAAAAATGTACATATAAAGCAAATAAAGGGAGGGTAACCGAATAGACTCTAGGCCTAAATGGGCATGGAATTTTCACAAACACATGGCATACTAAATCAAAATATATAAAATCATAACATGAAAATGCAAACCTATCAACTAGCATGATGAAAATGCACATACATAGCATAAAAATGAAGGATAGCCGAATAGACATGAACTCACAAAGATGGCATTCTAGCATGGCATTTTCACAAACACATGATATACTAACATGCAAGACTAAAAAGAAACTTGCTAAACCATGCAAACATGAAGTAAAGGCATGAAAACAACTAGAAATTTTCACAAACACTTAGCATAGTAAAAAGCAAATCATGAACAACTCAAAAATGTTGAAAACAGAAAACTAAAAAATGGTAGACAAAGGAAGTAAACATGAAAACAAGATAATAAAATAAAAAATGGAGGTAAGTAAGCAACAAAATTAAAAAAAAGCTTCATATTTTGTTATTTGAAGAAAATGTAAAACATCAAAAACATGCTAATCATCACCAACAACATGAAACAAAAATAAAAAACCAACCCTTTAAGAAAACAATACCATTCGGCCAACCTTAGAAATCAAGTGAAAAATTTTGTTTTCAAAATTTTTTCAAGAAGGTATCAAAGAAGAACTTGAAAAGAAAGCTTAAAAACACTTATTTTAAAATTAAAATCAAAAGAAACTCACCAAATATCAAATGAAAACAACAAATCAAGGATGGAAATGCAAAAAAAAAATGCAAGATTATGGTGCTTTTAGCTACCTCTAAAAGCTATATTGCAAGCTTTTTCTCTTCTTACTTTCTTTGCCTTTCTAAACTTTCTATTTGCTTTTCAAAAATGGAGAGAAATCAGCCAAGAAAAAGTGAAAAAATGAAGAGAGACCCTCCCCTTTTAGTGTGGCCGGTTGGCATAGGAATTCTCTAGAAGGTTCTAGAATTTTTTTAGCCAAATTTCATCCAATGGCCTTCAATCCAAGATGCCTTCTATGTAGAATTCTCACCCTTAGATTAGAATAACCAGCTTTTGAATTATGATGTCATGAAGATGATGTCATAAATAGGATCCTAAATATGACATCATCCCTCTCCATCTATTGGTCTATGTGTTGCAAATTCAAAGGCATGATCTCAAAAATAACTATATTCCTCTTCATTTTTGGCCCTTTGATCTAAAAAATCAGTAAATATCCATCCTCCATAGGCCTTGGCCGGCTGCCCCTTCACCTTCTCAACCCACACTTCATTTTTTAAATTGCAAGAAAATGCACTTTTCGATTTCTTCGTTAAAATAACCTTTTTGACCACCGAATCTAAATAAATAGCAAACAGACTCCAAATTCAAATTTTCTTTTTTCAATACTTCTGAAATGATAAAAAAAAAAATTGAATTCTAGAAGTTTTCAAAATTTTTCGAGCCCATTTGCTATTTTTTTAGATTTTTTCTTCCAAAATTGCCCTTTTGTGCACCCAAACTTTTACCATTTTGTAAATGAGCTCCAAATCTGGATTTTTCTTCACCAATCTCTTCAAAATAATTTAAAAGTGAGATCTGCAAATTTTCATAATTTTTGGAGCTCATTTGCTATTTTTTCAAAATTTATCTGCTTGAATTTCTGCATAGTGGGCCCGGGATTTGGCCATTTTGCATACGAACTCCGAATCTAGATTTTCTTTTGCCAATCTCTTCCAAATAATTTAAGAATGAGATATGTAAATTTTCAGAATTTTTGGAACTCGTTTGATATTTTTTCGAGATTTATCCTTTTGAATTTCTGCATAGTGGGCCCAGGATTTGGCCATTTTGCAAACGAACTTCGAATTCAGATTTTCTTTCGCCACTCTTCAAAATGATTTAAGAATGAGATCTCCAAATTTTCAGAATTTTTGGAGCTCATTTGCTATTTTTCCCAAATTTTCTAATTTTGCCCTTTTGCCTCGAAAGCCCGGTTTCGCTCAAAACAAGTTCGATTTTCAGATTTTCTTTTTTTGGTCCTTTTTCATATATTGAATTGGACTTGGTCCAAAAATGCCCAATTTTTACGATCAAATTCCCTTCCGTTTTGATTTTTCCTCTTTTCGATATCAGGAATCTCCTCGTTTTTCCGTTTTTTCTTCAATCGGCTCTTTTCTCGGAATTACTTCAAACTGAGCCTTGGTCTATCCTTTTTTACTCATTCATCATCAATTAGTGGATTTAGTTTTACCGAATTGGGCCATTTCTGCAATTTTCCCCAATTTCACCAAAATCCACCAAAACCCCTAATTCTCGGTTTTCTTCCAAATTGACTTTTCCTTCAGTTTTTCTTCCAAGTAGCTTTTCCATTACCCATAGTCAGTGCTTATCTTTCATTTGGAACCTTCAATTCCGACCAATTTGATCGTTTAAGCACTTTTTTCCAAATTTCCCGAACTAGGGTTTTCTTTCTACTGAATCTCCGTAAACCAACTTTCGAACTCCATATCTTTCAATATAGACCTCGGATTATCAAAATTCTTTCACCATTTTTCAATTGAACTTCAAATCTTGATTTTGAAAGTGGGTTAACTTTTTTAGTAGTTGACTTTTTGGGGTTGACTTTTTTAGGTCTGACTTTTTATGTCTCCTTTCTTAAACTAAGTCACGGAGTACCACCTGTAGGATGAGAAAAGTTCTGAAACATAACTTTAGGAAGAAAACATACCTGATTTAGTGGTCTAGACAAAATTAGGTGTCTACAATCATTACTAATCATAACCTAATCATGTCATCATCAAGTACTAATCATATAATAAAACATCATTATGTCATCAAGTGCAATATAATCATCAAATTAATCATGCCATCAATCAAATAATAGTTAAATAAATAAAATAAAGCCAAAACAGAAAAGCAAAATGAATTGAAAGAAGAAAAAGGAACAAAATTTAGGTGCTTGGGTCGGGATTACGCGCGGATCTTGCGACTCGACCCAGGTGTTTTATACTTAAACCCTACTCTTTTTTTTCTGGATCAGATTTTTTACCTTTTTCTACAAATTATATTTCTCTAATCTCTCTCCAAGCTCAAGAGCAATAAGAACATAGCCGCTGGTTCTTCCAAATTTCCAAACAAGTTCTAGAACTATAAACCATTGGATTTTTCGAAACAAGTTCTAGAACCTGAAACCCAAAGAATTTCGAACCAACTTAAAAAAAAAAACTCAACTGTGTTTTCCCGATTTTTTCTTTGTCTCTATTTCTTGTGTTTCCCAAATTTTTTCTTCTCCTCTCTCTGTTGAGTGTGTATTCCGAAATTGTGTGTGTTTTTGCTTAGGAATTGGGGTTGTATATATAGGAAAATTCATGAAAGTCCTAGTGTAATCGGTTTAAAATTCCTCTCAAGATCAAAGTCTAGTCTCAAGCCAGATAAAACTTTTTTTCATGTAAATCCTTAAATTCCAGAGTTCAATCTTAATCGAAAGAAGAGTTTCAGTTTAGCCAAATTTGTTTTTCCCTTTTTTTCTTTTTTTTTCTTTTTCATTTTTTTGATTTTTTTTTTCATTTTTCTAATTATCCAAAAATAAAACTAAAAAATAAAATTAAAATTACAAATACTAAACAAAAACTCGGATAAAAATGGGTGTCTACAGTTGCCCCTTTTTGTGCATTTCTTAAGAATCAGGGGATGTGCAAAGACGTAGACACCTTATGTGTGTTGGTGTATGCCCTAGAGCCAATCAGATTGAGCTTGGGATACACAATCAATAAAGCATACCCTTCACTATGATGATAGTGATACAAGGTTTTCCTTCATGTTAGTACAATGATAAAGAGTTATTAAGTACTAATTGGATGAAGCCCATGGAACATAATGGCCTTGCAAAGGAATTATAAAGAGTTATAATTATGAAATCCTTATGCATCAAAGCCTTGTTCCTCAAACTGTTCCTGGTCATCGTATTGCCAAGACGGGGCATTAGCAATGCTCAAAGACTAGTATATGTTAAGCCTTCTTACTTATGAAGTAAGCAACCGATCTCATACAGGTTGAAGTATGGGATACTTGGGATAACATATAGGTGCTTGTCTGTTGAATAAGTTCACTGAACATGGCCCGCCAAGAGAACTTCATTTGGTAATATCACTCTAGTGTCTATGATAATGTTCTCTTAGTACCAGTTGTGTAAATTAGTCCTCAGACTTGTGATACCAGGTTATCTTGTATGGAGACTGTCATACTTAGATTCCATCACGAACGGGTTCCAAACACGAGGATGCTTATAGTAGGGTGTTATTGGGTATGACATGAACCATACGAAGATGAATGAGTGATCTAGAGAGGATTCACCACTCCCTGTGATATTGGAGACATATCTCATATGTTCCTGACTATGATTAACTTGATTAAGTCTTTGGCCAAAGCATGATGGATTTAGGAGAAAGATGTTTCTCTAGATTCAAAAGGTTAATTATAAGTTATGAAGAACTAATATGGATTGAACATGAGTAGACACTGCACCATGCTCATGCGCTATCCGGGATATATGGTGAAAGGACCGTATTACACCGACAGGCTGGTTGCTGAAAGCTTCTAAAAGGTCACGCTGACTTCACAATATTTCGGTGGTCATGATGGGTTGTTAGATCCCACTCTTGATCTATGAAAACAAGTTAATGAGATTAACTTATGTTCATTGCCAACATATTGGGAACCTAGAGGGTCACACACATAAGAACAAATATGTATGGATTAAACATGATATTTTATTAAGGTAAAACTTAATGGAATAAAAGATCCATATTGAGGACTTGATTGAAGAAGTTCAATTAAGATAGATTAAGATATAATTGATATTTGATTAATCCAAGGACAATGTCTTAATAAGATAAGAGGAATCAAGAAGTCTTTTCTAGTATGGTCGACTTTGACATAGTGATGTGCAAGGTGAATTTCGAATGACTATGCTATTTTGGAATAATGTCATGAGATGGTATTAATAGATTAATGACATGAATTGTTCACTAGGAGAAAGAAATTTAATTGAGAATTAAATTACTTTCGTATAGAAAATTAATCTATCCAATTTATAAGCATGATAAATTAGAATGGGTCCAAAATGACTATTCTAATTTAGGACTGTCCACTAAGGATGGTTGGCCCAACTTAAGGCATTAAGATTGTTGGACCATTATTATTATTAGTTAATATAATGGGCCTATTGATCCATATTAGAATTAAATAGTTTAAGTTCAAGTGGATTAATGAAAATCTTGTGCAACAAGTTACAAGGGGCCAACCAAACTTAGGGAGAGAGGGGTCAGGGTTTGCGCCACTATATAAACTGATATAGAGGCTATATCCGTCTAAGAGACTTTCATTCTACTTGTGATATTCTGATTTTGCTTGAGAAAAAGTTTGGTTTCAAAAAGAGAACCCTTCCTTAGCAAAACAGTGAAATCGCAGCCTCCCTACAGCCATAAGTGCTTGCCGTAATTTCTCCTTTTCTTGGTGTTTTCTTGTCGTTTCTTCACCTTGTTGAGTGAGATCGACTTAGGGAGAGAAAAGCACAAGGATATAGATCTTTTGATTGTGATCTTAAGATCAACTTTCTAGCACAAGTGAATCTCCATACCTTTGAGAAAGATCCATCAACTGTTTGTCTGGACTAGCTCTAGAGGAAGGACAATTGTGCTTCTTGTGGTCTTGGACGAGTTGGAAGCTTTGTAGATCTTGGATTCAGAAGCTATTTGGGATTTTGGATCTGCAACTTAAGGTTACGATATCTTAAGTAGGTAACTTCTAAATCATATGGGTGATTTATTATGTTTTGAATGTCATAAACCTATGCTAAACACAAGCCTAAGATCCTGTTGTACTTCGGGTGCTTCTTTGTTTATTTTCGCTACACTTTGATTATTATGTATATACATGATGCCGAGGTAGTGTAATCCCAACATGTTCTCAAAAATTAAAAAGAAACTAAATACTAAAGAAAATCTCATCATAGAAATACTCCTCTAAACGAGGCGTAAACTTTAAATAAACTAAACGTGAAAATATACTTTTCCATCGAGGCTTCAACTTTAAATACCCAACGAGAAAAAACTCCTCTTAACGAGGCATCAACTTTAAATACCAAACGAAGAAAAACTCCTCCCAACGAGGCATCAACTTTAAATACCAAACGAACAAAAAACTCCTCCTAACGAGGCAGCAAGTTTAAACACCAAACGGGAAAAAACTTCTCCCGACGAGGTATCAACTTTAAATTTTATGAAAAACTCCTCTACCAAGGCATCAAATTTAAATACTACCCACCGAAATTTGTAAATTCTAAATATAAATACTCTCTTCAAAAGAAATTTCAAGAATCTTACCTTCAATCCCAAACGATTTGCTATTCTCTTATATATTGAAATTCTTGTCCAAATTATGCTGAATATCTGCAATAGTCCTTCTTGAATGCAATGCATTAATGTGATGCAATACATGAATGTCATGAATGAAATGCAGATGCAGACCATGCAATAGATGTCATGAATGCAATATAATGAATGATATCAACTCCCTGAATTTATAATCAAGAGAAAAGGTTCTCAAGCTCATTATTCATTCCTCATCTGTACTTGGCTTAAAACTGATGGATTGAATCTTACTGTCTCTTTGCCTTTTACAAAATTTGCTGAATGTTAAAAGTTTCCTTTCTCAAAAGTTTCAAAACACCAATCATTTTTACATTCCACGTCTCATCTTCTGCCAGCTTAACTGGGCTTAATATCTCATCATAGAAATTCCTATCTAAAAAATTCTCACCTTAAATATTATCATCTTATCTCCCTACTTTTTCTACTCAGTCAGCCACAGATTTCTCATAAAAAATAAAGCAGGGATCTCTTAAAATTATCATTTCAATTTATCAATCATTATTCTAATTCCATAACAAATGCAATGCATCATTTATTCCCTCTATTCAATGCAAGGGTATAAAGTTGAGAATAACAAATGGTGAAAGGCAAGATAATCTGGAAAAGAAAGGTCTTTATTGACAAAAAATAAGGAAAAGAATTCATCTTGAAGAAACAAAAAAACATATCAAAGGTTTATCACAAAGGTGTCAAGATAGTACATCAGTATCCAAACAATGAATACTCAGACAATTTTAACGATTCATTCAAAATTCTCTTTCAAAAACCAATCCCATCGGTGTCTTCAATCTTTTAGAGTTTGTCAAACTAGACATTGCTCCTATCCTTATGAGACTTTCCAAGTGACGCTGTTCCTCCTCATATCTAAGCGGCCCTTTTGGTTTTCAACTTAGACATCCCCAATTTACTCAAATCGCATTTTTCGGGTTTTCAATTTGAGTCCTCTTTTTTTTTCTTTATTTTTTTCAAGCAAAATATTTCTTCACAGCGTTTTAATTAATTGGATTCGGCAAATTATCCCCATCCATTTTAGCCAGAATTAAAGCTCCACCAGAAAAAGTCTTTTTCACCACATATTGACCTTCCCAATTCGGCGTCCATTTCCCTCGATGATCATGCTGATACAGAAGAATATTTTTCAAGACCAATTCTCCCCCCCGAAATGTCTGGGGCGGACTTTCTGATACAACTGTCCATGGCAAAGCGCTATAAGTCTCTTTTCTTCAATGAGATTCAACTGCTCATAGCGGTTTCGTTGCTACTCTGTTTCTTCTAATTCAACCTCTTTCAACACTTTTAAAGAAGGAATCTCTACCTTAACCGGCAACACAGCCTCCATTCCGTACACCAATGAAAATGGGGTTGCCCCTGTGGATGTGCGAACCAAAGTTCTATAAGCATACAGGGCAAAAGGCAACTTCTCATGCCAATCTTTGTAGACATCAGTCATATTTTCCACAATCTTCTTGGTATTCTTATTGGATGCTTCCACAACTCCATTCTTCTTTGGACGATATGGTGCTGAGTTGTGGTGCTTAATCTTGAATTGTTCACAAACCTCTTTCAACATCTTACTATTCAAATTACGAGCATTATCATAAATGATCCTCTCCGGTAGTCCATATCGACAAATTATCTCTTTCTCTATGAACTTACAAACCACTGCTCGTGTTACACTTGCATATGAGGCTGCTTCTACCCACTTCGTGAAATAATCAATCACCACAAAAATGAATCGGTGCTCGTTCGTCGCCTTTGGGCTGATAGGTCTAATAACATCCATGCCCCATATTGAGAACGACCATGGAGGTGCCAAAACATGCAACTCATTTGGAGGAGCATTAATCTTATCCTCATAGATCTAGCCTTTATGACATTTTTGGGCATAGTTTATACAATCTTTCTCCATTGTCAACCAATAATAACCTACCCTCATTATCTGCCTAGCCATCATGTGACCATTCGCATGTGCCCCAAAAATACCATCATGCACTTATTCTAATAACTTATTTGCTTTACAGCATCAACACATCTCAAAAGCACTTGATCTTGACTCTTCTTATACAATATTTCTCCATCAAGGAAGAAACCCATTGTAGACACCTAATTTTGTCCGCCCCCTAAACCAGGTAAATTCTTCCTTGTACTTTTTTTGGAATGCAGAAAAAATCTTTTCATCTTGCAGATGGTCCTCCAAGACTTGTGATTCGGAGTTCAGCATGAAAAGTCAATCCAAAAAAAGTCAACTCTAAAAAAGTCAACCTTAAAAAGTCAACCACTAAAAAAGTTAACCCTTAGTCAAAATCAAGATTTGAAGTTGAATTGAATAATGGTGAAAGAATTTTGATAATCCGAGGTCTAGAACGAAAGATATGGAGTTCAGAAGAGGGATCGCGGAAATTTTTATTGTAGGGGAAGCCCTAATTCGGTAAAATTGGGGAAAAGTGCTTAAACGATCAAATTGGTCAAAATTGGAGGTTCCAAATGGAATATAATTAATGACTACGGGTATTGGAAGCAGAACCAAAAGAAGAGTCAATTTGGAAAGAAAACCAAAAATTAGGGTTTTGGTTAAAAAGGGTAAATTTTGCAAATTTGGAGAAAACTGCAAAAATGGCCCAATTCGGTGAAATTGAAGCCCACAGTTGATAAAGAGTGAGTAAACAAGGATAGCCCAAGGCCCAGTTTGAAGTGAATCCAAAGGAAGAGTCGATTGGAGAAAAAACGAAAAAATGAGAAAATTCTCGAGTTTAAAAAGGGGAAAACAAAATCGAAGAAGAATTTGATCGTAAAAATTGGGCCTTTTTGGACCAACCAAAATTCAATGTAGGAAAAAAAAAAGAGGAAAAAGAAAATCAAGAAATCGGACCCGTTTTGAGTAAAACCGAGGTTTCGGAGGTTGAAGGGCATTCTTGGAAAATCCCAAAGATAATTCTAGGAAAAATAGCAAATGAGCTCCAAAAATTATGAAAACTTCCAGATCTGAGTTTTATATTTTTCGGAAGAGATCGGTGAAGAAAAATACGGAATCGGAGCTCATTTGAAAATGGCAAAGTTCAAATGCACTAAGCCAAAATTCCAGAAGATAATTCTAGGAAAAAAAGCAAACGGGCTCCAAAAATTTTGAAAACTTCCAGATCTGAGTTTTATATTTTTTGGAAGAGATTGGTGAAGAAAAATCCAGAATCGGAGCTCATTTGAAAAATGGCAAAGTTCGGGTGCACTAAGCCGAAATTCCAGAAGATAATTCCGGGAAAAATAGCAAAACGAGCTCCAAAAATTCTGAAAACTTCCAGATCTGAGTTTTTATTTTTTTGGAAGAGATTGGTGAAGAAAAATCCAGAATCGGAGTTCAAATGAAAAAGGTGAATTTTAGGTGCCCTAACCCGAAAAATCCAAGAGAAAATTCTGGGAAAAATAGGAAACGAGCTCAGAAATTTTTGAAAATTTCCAAATCTCAATATTATATTTATTTGGATGAGTTGGAAAAGACAAATCCAAAATTGGGGTCCATTTGCAATTAAATTAAGTTCGGGGGGCTAAAGGGTAATTTTACCGAAGAAATCGAAAAAGGCCAATTTGCAATTAAAAAATATGAAAGATGAAGGAATTGTTGGGATATTCCAGGCCCTTGGCTGGTCAGCTCATGAATGAATGGTGAGATTTGATTAAATTCATCCAATAGTCACTATCAAATTGCAAGATGCCATTTTTAATGTCATGAAAATATCTTGTCCATCCAATGGCCTAGGTGCTTTGTAGAAACATAAGTACATCCTTCAATGGAAAAGTTCAAATTGCAAGATAGCATTTTTATTGTGATGAAAATATCTTGATCTAAGGGCTTAGATTGATGGAGAAGGGAGAAGGACATACCATCCAAGGGTGGAAAAAATAAAAGAGCACACTCTCACATTTCAAATAGGGAGGGTCGGCCATACCATCAAAGGGGGAGAGGGTTCTGATTTTTACAAGGGCAGTAGCAAAAAAGAGAGAAAATGGAGAGGAGAAAAAATAAGAGAAGGAAAAAAATAGGGGATTTTTACTACTATTTGATTTGAAAAGCTAAAGCAAGGTAACTATTTTCTTTCATGCTCTCCTCCATGCTTTGTTCATATGATTTTGTTATTCCTTTATGATTTTCATTTTCATTTTATTTTCCTTTTTTCATGAAATAAAATTGTTTTTCAAAACAAATTCCAAAAGATTTCTTCATGTTTTATCAAATAACCAAGTTTGACAAAACTTCTCTACATGTTTCATGCCATAGCCGAAACCTCTATGATGATTTTGTGCTTATTCTTGCTTGATATCTCTTGCTTGGTTGGTTGTGGTAGGATAGATCCCCTTATTTGTTGCTTCATGTTATGCATTCATCTCATTCCTACTTGATTTTTGACTTAAGCCAACTAATGGCTCAAAGCAAGCTCCCATGAGAATGTTTGTGGAAAAATGAAAAGTTGTGCAAGTTGGATTTTATGATTTTTCTCACCATGCATTCCTTAACCAAGTTTAAAGATCTTTTAACCACAGGTTGTAGACCATTTAAGGAGCCTCTAGTATTTTTTATTTTTATTTTTGGAGTTTTCTATCAAAGGTTTAAAAATGGATTTTGACAAAATAGTTTTTAACTCACTATGTTGATTTTGGGTAAAAATCGATCATAGTATCCATGCTCCAAAAATTAAGATGATTTTTTCCCATAGAGATCAACATGTTATGATCTCCCATAAGTTTTTGAGATTTTTTTGAAACTTTTCAGGAGGGCAAAAATATAGGCTTTCAAAACTACCTAATGGATTTTGACAAAACAGTTTTTAACTCACTGTCTTGATTTTGGGTAAAAATCGGTCATAGTAGCCATGCTCCAAAAATTAAGCTGATTTTTTCCCATAGAGGTCGACATATTCTAGGTCTACTATAATGTTTTTAGATTTTTCTGAAATTTTTTAGAAGGGCAAAAAAATAGGTTTTCAAAACTGACAGTGGGGATTAGATTTGTTTTCAAGAAAGAAATAATTTTCTGTTTTGGTTAAGATATTAAGAGGGAGCTGATTTGGAGTATTAGCTACTGTCTTAGGTTAATTTCCAAGTCATTTCAATCATAAAATTCGATTTTGTAAAAGTTGGGTCAAGGGTGGTCAACCCGTGTTTCAAAACTAGGAAGATAGGGCCTTTTAAAGGATTATATTAGATATCCTGAAGCTAAGAACACATGGAGGAATATTTCCAATGCTTTTACCTTTTATTCTACATTCTGAATAAGTTTACTTTTGCAAATCGGGAGATGATGAACGTATATCACACCGCCAATAATAAGTTTTGAAAATAACAAAATGTTTTTAATATGTTCATTTGCATGCGTATTATTACTGCTCTCTAGTTGGTTAATGTGTTACACTATTCTTGATCTTTGTTTTAATATATTGTTGGGATATTTAGGATAGAGGTCGTAGAATAGGTGGTGAAAGGTTTATTGTTCCTCCTCATACACTACACTTGCATTTGCATATCACGAGCCTTATACCCTGGTTCCGTCCTTTTAAGTGGAAGTAAAGTACCTACGCTTCGTGTGGCAATAGCCTCCTCATAAGCTAGTGGAACACTTACGGATTGTCAGATTACCTATGCTTCGTGTGACAATAGCCTCCGCATAAGCTTGGGAAATGTACTCTAACGAATTGAACCCGCTTTAATCAGGGTGCCTTACTAGCCTTCACCGGTGACAGTGAGGAGCAATTTAGAGCCTTTTTAGAACCTAATGCAACCTCATATAGTGAACCTAGGCGAAGTCATGCCGGATTTTCGTTAGAGGTACTGAAGCTAGGAACACGTGGAGGAATGTTTCTGATATTTTGCCATTTATTCCTACATTCTGAATAAGTATTATAGATCGGGCAACGATGTACGTGCATCGCCCGTAATAAGTATGATAATCTGCTCCAAAGGCACCGTGATGCCTAAATAAGTAGATACTGTTGGGGCACATGTTCATTAATTTTCTCACTTTGCATGGATGATTTTACCCTTTTTACTTGCTTTGCTTCTTTTTTCCACACATCCTTTGTGATAATATCAAAACCTATTGTTTTTGGGTTATTTTGAATATACTTCTTATATATGTACCTTTTTAGATATTTCAAAAAAAAAAAGAGTTTTATTCCATGAAAAATTTTCTTCTTTGAAAAAAAGAAAAAATCAAATAAAAAATGATATTAAGATCTTATTTTCCTTGATCTTTTCATTTGCATTTTTTGCATAACATGCACATAATTTAAGCTGTTGTAAATATGAAAATTCATCTCCTTAAGCATCTTCGCATTTTGTACATTTCATGCATTACTCATCATTACATTCATGCATATAAGAATAGAGCATGTACATTCATAATTGTATTCTTGATCTCATGTCAATTTCATTTGCATGAAAGGGGTTCAAGATATGAGGAATGAATTGGAGGAACGAGTGTATGATTTGGAGCGCAATCAAGAGAATTTTGTACATGAAATCTGGGAGGTGAAAGGACAACTCGCCCAATTGATAAAAATGTTTGAGGATCTTAGTAAGGGTAAAGGGGAACTTTCTCAAGGCTCTAAATCACCTTCGGATCAACCAAGACCACCAGGTCCAGATCATACAATCCCTGCTGGGTCTTGCACTTGTCGGTGCCATAAAGGACTGAACCTTAATGAAACGGTGGAATTGGTGAAATCGGGAAGCTAGATGCCAAAGACAGAAACCTCGGATTCTGTACCACCCCTGCAAACTGTCCCAGATCTAAGTCAATATCCTCACTTTACTATTACCCCATCGTCCTCTGGGATGACCACCACAAGGTCTCTGGGTTCCATTCAATCACCATAATCTGACTGTAATTCGTACTTTTTCCCTCATCAAGCATCTGGGATAAGAACTTCAGGCTGTGTGCAACCTATAAGGGTCCTGTGTCCAAATCCATAACCTTACCATGCTGTTCCGCCACCTCCCATGCAAACACTCCGGTTCGAGTCTTCGTGCAACCTTCAAATGCCCCGACTCCTAGGTCGTGTGTACACACCGAAAATTATCCGAATTTGTTATTTAATTTTTAGTTTAGGTTAATTTTAATTTCTAAATTTTAGTTTCTAAATTTTAAATTTCGGATTATCTTGAACTGAGTACATACCTCTCTCATCATCTTATTATTCAGATTGAGAGCATTATCTGAAATAATTCTTGCTGGCAATCCATATCGGCATATGATTTCCTTCTTAACAAATCTGCATACCATCGACTTCGTTACATTTGTATAAGAAGCAGCTTCCACCCAGTATATGGCCACCAGGATGAAACGATGCCCATTTGAAGCTTTCGGGGTAATAGGGCCAATCATATCCATTCCCCATATTGAAAACGGCCAAGGTGAAGTCATGACATGCAATAGCGATGGCGGCACATGAATCTTATCTACATAGATCTGGCATTTATGACATTTCTGAGAATAACTGATGCAATCTCCTTCCATCGTCAGCCAAGAATATCTTGCCCTCATAATCTGCTTAGCAAGCATGTAACCATTAGCATGGGTGCCACATATCCCTTCATGGACTTTCTCTATGATTCTTCGAGCTTCAGCAGACCCGACACATCTTAGTAGGACTTGATCTTTCCCTTTCTTGTAGATAATCTCGCTATCTAGGACAAAACCCATTGCTAACCTTCTCAGAGTCCTTTTGTCATTTTCTGTTGCTTGTTCTGGATACTGTTGACTCTTGATGTACTGCAAGATGTCGTTATACCAAGGGAGACCATCTGCTTCTTCTTCAATACTCAAACAGTGGGCAGGAGACTCATATATGCTCATTTGATCAGCACAACTTTCGCCCCTTCATTCACTTTAAACATTGATGACAAAGTAGCCAGAGCATCTGCCATCCGGTTTTTTTCTCGGGGAAAGTAATTCAAACTTACTTCTTCAAACTCCTCCAATAAACTCAATATGAGTTCTCGGTATCGGATTAGCTTTATATCCCGGGTTTTCCATTCTCCCCGTAACTGGTATATCACTAAGGCTGACTCTCCAAAAACTTCCAAAACTTTGATTTTTCTGTCCACCGCTGCACGAAGGCCCATAGTACACGCCTCATACTCAGCCGTATTGTTTGTACAATTAAAATCCAATCTGGCGGTGAAGGGATAATAATCTTCTTTTGGGGATATGAGCACTGCACCGATTCTATGCCCCATCAAAGTACATCTTCCATAATTTCTTCTTCAAGGGAACCTCATCCGCTCGAGAAACATACATCAAATCTTCATTTGGGAAATCAAAGTTCAACGGCTCATAATCTTCCACTATCCGACTTGCAAAAAATTCAGCCACTGCACTACCCTTGATAGCTTTCTGACTCACATATACAATGTCATATTCTGACAACAAAATCTGCCATCTTGCCGTCCTCCCTGACAAAGAAGGTGCTTCCAACATGTACTTGATCGAATCTAGCTTGGCGATCAACCACGTCGTGTGGTACAACATGTACTGTCTGAGCCTCCGAGCAGTCCAAGCTAAGGCATAGCATAGCTTTTCTACCGATGAATATTTCAACTTATAATCTGTGAACTTCTTGCTGAGGTAGTAAACCGCCTGTTCCTTCTTTCCAGTCTCATCAAGCTGCCCCAAAACACAACCCATGGATTTCTCAAATACTGATAGATACAATATCATCGGTTTATCCGGAGCCGCTGGCATTAATACTGGTGGGTTTGATAGATAATGCTTAACCTTTTCAGAAGCAATCTGACACCCTTCATCCCACTCTCCTGGATCACGTTTTCGAAGTAACTTGAATATTGGATCACATTTATTGGTTAACTGAGAAATAAACCGAGCAATGTAATTCAATGTCCCCAGAAAAACTCTTACTTCTTTTTGAGTACGTGGAGGTGTCAAATTCTGGATGGCTTTCACTTTTTTCGGATCAATCTCAGTTCCCCTTTTGCTAACAACAAAACCCAATAATTTCCCCGAAGTAACTCCAAAAGTGCATTTTGCCGGGTTTAGCTTGAGTTGAAACTTTCTTAGTCTTTCAAAGAGTTTTTTAAGATTCGTAATATGCTCCTTTTCTCCTTGTGACTTTGCAATCATATCATCAACATAAACCTCAATTCCCTTATGCATCATGTCATGAAACAAGGTCACCATGGCTCTCTGATACGTTACCCCATCATTCTTCAACCCAAACGGCATTGCCTTATTGCAGAATGTTCCCCACATTGTAACAAATGTGGTTTTCTCCATATCTTTCGGTGCCATCTTAATCTGATTATATCTTGAGAATCCATCCATGAAAGAAAACAAGGAACTCTTCGCCGTATTATCCATCAAATTATCAAAGTGAGGCAAAGGGAAATTATCTTTGGGACTGACTTTGTTCAAATCTCGATAATCGACGCACATACGCACCTTGCCATCCTTCTTTGGCACTGGAACAATGTTTGCCACCTATTCTGGATATTTTGCCACCTCTAAGAATCCAACGTCAAACTGCCTCTTCACCTCCTCTTTTACCTTTAACAGCATGTCCGGCTTTATTCTTCTCAACTTTTGCTGAATTGGCTTGCATTCTGGCCGTAAAGGGAGCTTATGAACCACAATGTCTGGATCGAATCCCGACATGTCTTGATATGACCATGCAAATACATCTACATATTCTCGGAGCAAGGCTATCAATTCACCCTTTATTGATGATGACAATGTAGTCCCGATTTTAACCTTTTTTATCTCCTCACTACTTCCCAAATTCAACAATTCCAATAGCTCCTCATGAGAAAGTACTTGTTTCTCTTATTGTTCTATTTTTCTTAATAGGTCCGGAGGTAGATCATAATCTTCAATATCTTCGTCGGCCTCAAAATCACCCGTGAAAATGGGCTTCTCAAAATCAATTTCAAAACTACTGACAGGAAGGTCCTCATATTCCGCACCATTACACCTGTAAATAGATGGGGAAGAAACAATACAGGAAAACATATATACAATCGAAGTAAAATAAATAGCATAACTGAAAGAATATAGACACATCAATATGAAGGAAATGCATCATGTTTGTTATTTATTGGATGAAAAGTTTTGACAAAAGCCCATTAAAAAAGAAATTCTTAATATTTTTGGGCAAAGATATTTAAGATTTGTTTAAAAGCATTACGTTGGAATAGATCTAAAAACTATGGGTAGCTCGGTTGCACTCCAATTGGTTAGTCTATATCCTGGTGGACAAGGTCACACCATCCAGTTAGCATTCTCTCCTTCAATTCTTTCTTCCCCCGTCGTGCAGATCTCCATATCATGCATCTGCTCATCCCTATTCACTTGGAATCTCTCGAAGGCTTGCTCGATCATTACAAGCACATCATCAGAATTTTTTTCCTCGAACAGAGAACCGGCTGAGCAGAAGCTGTGAAGGATAGGTGGGAATGTCATAGGCTCCCATTCAATATCCATACCCACAAGACGGGCCATCCTCCTTCGTCGGTTCTTTTCAACTTGTTTCCTTTTCTCATGGGCCTTCGGAAGATACCCCAGGCCAAACCGATCTTTCTTTCCCATTACTTCCATTGCTCGGGCCATCCCCTGAAGATATTTTTCGAGACCTTTTCCAACCCTGCAGACTTTTCCCACCGCAGTTCTTACCCCCCAATCTTGTGTTCTTGGACAGCCTCGATTTTGGAATTTTTTGTCCTTCAGCGACGAAAATTGCATTTACGAATTTCAAAGACCGAAAGGAACATTCTACAGCATCTTCATTGGGTTCAACATAAAGAGATTCAGTAGATGTAGAGGCTATCATGTCTTCTTCTCCTGATACTGTGACCAAACGCCTTTCCATCACAAATTTTAGCTTTTGGTGGAGAGACGAAGGTACAACCCCTGCTGAATGTATCCAAGGCTTTCCCAACAAGAAATTATAGGATGGATTAATATCCATGACCTGAGAGTTCACTGTATAGGTGCATGAGCCTATCTCCAGAGGAACCTCAATAGTTTCCATTACATCTCTCCTGGTACCATCAAAGGCTTTGACCACCTTGCAGCTTGGCAGCATATAAAAAATATCCACTGGCAATTTGGACAGGATTGCCAAAGGCATCACATTTAATGAAGAACCATTATCCAAAAAGACCCTTGGTAATATGTGCCCCTTGCAAGTGTTAGTTATGTGGAGAGCTTTTGTTGACCCAATTCCATTGGGTGGTATCTTCTGATAACTAAAATATATATGGTCGTCTGCCGCGATGTTTCCTACCAGGCTGTCCAATTTTTCTACCGATATGTTGTTAGCCACATATGCCTGATTCAACACTCTCAATAGGGCATTTCTGTGTAGCTCCAAATTCAAAAGCAAAGATAAGATTGAAATTCTAGCAGGTTGACGTTGTAGCTGCTCAACCACGTTATACTCACTGTGCTTTATGAATTTTAAGAACTCGCAGGCTTCCTTCTCACTCACCGGCTCTTTTATTCTGTATACTGGGGCTAACCCCTTTTCTACTTCTTTTGACAAATCCATCTCAATATGGATTGGTTCAGCTGTTTTCTTCCCTTTGTCTGCTCCTCTATCTTTCCCTGTTAACCCTTGTTCAACAGCCTCAGGAGCATAACACCTTCCACTTCATGTTAAGTGCCCCACACTTGTGATATCCTGCTGACTCGATGACCCAGGCATAACCATGCTGCAGTCGTATTTCCATGGTGCAGCTTTGTTTTCCTTGTATGAAAAGGAAATAGGAAAATCAATGATTAACTTAGGCGCACTTTCCTCAACGACTGGCATAACTTTCTCTTCTGGTTCATCATAATAGATGATCAAGGGTTTTCCTATCCTGTAGCCAGCTGCATTCTCAATAACCTCTACTTTTTCCTCTATCTCCTCGTAAAATTGGGCCTCCCCATTATCCATCATCTTTTGGACTTTAGCCAGAAAGTCCACGCAGTCCTGTATGACATGACCTCCACACTTATGGAACAGCCACCAATTCTGCATCCTTTTTGCGACCATTTTTAAACTTTCTGCATCTCCTACCATTCCTGCCTTAACCATCTCGACCCATACTGTCAACATTGGAGTCTTGACTTCCCTGGCATCCCTTTTTACCCTTCTGACATCCCCTGTCCATACTACATTTACCCGATTCACCGTATGATCTGGCAATGGGTTCCCCGCTATATTCGGCCCATTCTTTGCCCCAAACTTCACAACTTCGGCATTGATCAGGCTTTGGACTTTATTTTTAAAGGCCAGGTAATTTTCAATCGAATGTCCTTGAATTCCTGCCTGGTAGGCGCAGTTAGTGTTTGCATTGTACCACCTTGGATATGGCGGTGTCAGAGGTTTGAGGTGCATGGGTGCAACAAGTTGACCCTGTAACGTTTGGGATATAGCTCACCATAGGTGGTAGGAATCGGATCAAATTGGGGTTTTTGATCATTCCTTGGTGAACGTTGGTCATTGGCCTGGCTTTCTAAGTGTTTGGGACAGTGTTTCGGGAAAAGTTTATTTGTGGGGATATGCCAGTTGGAAACGGCTGTTGTGGTATATTGGTATAAGGGAAGGGATTTTGGGTAAGGTGGTTCACATTGGGGTAATAAGGATTATACCCCGGGTAAGGTGTGTAGGGTGTAGGAGGTGCATAAGATGTGGTAGGAGTATAGGGCCTTGGTGGTGTGTGTGGTGTGGGAGGTGCATATGGGTATTGGTTGATACTAACTGCTTGGGTATCCTCTTGTTCCTGGCAGGGAATACCTTTTTCGAATTAGAAGGCTCACCCCCTTCTATTTTCCCATTCTTAATGGCCGACTCTATCATTTCCCCAAATATTACCATGTTTGCAAAGTCTTTGGTGGCACTCGCCACCAATTTATCATAATATGGTGCTTTCAAAGTGTTGATGAAAAGCATTGTATTTTCTTTGCTAGTTAAAAGGGGTTGCACTTGTGTGGCCAGATCCCTCTACCTTTGTGAGTATTTTTTGGAACTCTTATTGGTCCTCTTTTCCATGTTTTGTAGCGACAGCCTATCAGGTACCATGTCAGACACATGCTTATAATATTCCATGAAAGTCCTGGCTAAATCTGTCCATGAACGAATCTTGGTACGACTCAGTTCATTGTACCATCGGGTTGCTCACCTTGTCAAGCTATCTTGGAAACAATGGATAAGCAGTTTGTCATTATCACCATGCCCCGTCATCCTTCTGCAGTACATGGTTAGATGTGCTGATGGGTTGGTAGTTCTAGTATATTTTTCGAAATCTGGTACTTTGAACTTTGGGGGAATTACTAGATCGTGTACTACGCTCATCTCTTTGGCATCCAGACTGCCAAATAACTCCGCCTTTTCAACGGCCCTCAGCCTCTCCTCCAATACTTGATATTTTTTCTGTAATTCTGTCATTTCGACACTCTTCAGCTCAGTCATCTTTGCTTTTTCCTTTTCAGCTAGTTCTTCAAAATCTGGAACATTAACATCATTTGGGTCAGCTCCCACATTACCCTTTCTGGGAACATAGTTCTGTGTCTCTGCAGCTGGCTGGATATAAACATAGGAGGCTGCCCCAATTGGCACCTCTTGGCCCTTTTGCTGTATGTTTTCAGGTTGATCCTCTTCAACTACAACCCTTTTCCCGGTGATCGAATTTTCTCCCGACCCATTTTGTTTCATCATGGCACTCATCATTTCCATAAGTTTAGTCATCTTTTCTCGAGACTCCTCTTGAGATTTAGCTAATTGTTCCTGTAGTTCCCTTTGAGTTCTTTCCATTCTTTCAATTCTAGCAAGCTGATCGTTTTCCATAGCTCTGGCTTGAGATTGAGTATTGTAAGGGTGTCGAAAATCCGTTTCTTTCTGAGTGCGACCAATTGTACCTTTAGTTTTGAAAACCATGAATTATAAATTATTAACACATTTTTTATGTCTTATAAAAAATGAATGAATGAATGTATGACTAAATGTGAATGAATGAATCAAATAAAATGAATAATTACATGACTACGTATATGAATACGAAAAAATAAATGAATGAACAAGCGAAATGAACAAATAAGTGGTTAAGTTATGAATATGAATGAACAAGTAAAAGAAATAAATAAGTGGTTAAGTGTATGAACATAAACGAATTTCAAAAATGAATGATTATAAATATGAGTATGTACAGATGAACAAACAAAATATATAAAATATGAATGCATTTGAATGTATTGGCCCTGGGATAATTTCAACCGAACGGCCTTTCATTGATTTCCTGGAACTAAATACATCACAGATAGAATAAAAAGATCACTGCCTAAGATAAGTCCGTAATTCGCCTTCCAAAGTGCTATTACAGAATTAGGCCTATAGTGACTTCCTCGGATCTTGGACTTTCTTTCACAGTCTCCTTTTGATTGCCCTGCTCTTCAATCTGACCCCTACTTGTTCACGGGCCCTTGACGCGTCAGCAGAAGTATCACCGTGTAAGCTTTCCTTAGCTTGCTTCTCCAGTTGATTGGCTCAGGCTTCCTCATGCTTCACTCTCTCTTTCCAGTAGTTATTCTCTTTCTTGAGGTTTTTGACCTCATGCTTCCATTCCCCGAAAGTCTTGAGGGTCCCCTCAAATCTGAGCTCAAAGCGGTACCTCTTGTTCTCCAAATGTAATTCCCCAAGATCGCCCTTAGCAGTGTCCCTTTCTTTCTTGATCTTTTCCTTTTCTATTTCCCGAGCTGATTCCCTATTTTTCATGTCCTCAAGCTCTTATTGCTGTCGGGCAATCTCCTTGCTCATCTGGGCCTTTTCTTTCTCAAATTCCGTCCTTGCGATTGCTAACTCTGATGGCATATCCCTCGGTGGTGGATTCATGAACTGGACCTCTTCCCCATCTGATGTCAGTAGCTTATCATTAACCCTTAATTCCCTCCAATCAGGTAATCAGGTGTGACGATGTCGGCATATCTGGCCACTTTTATCCGATGAGTTTTCTTCCATGCTTCAATCACTGCCCGCACCTTTCCAAAATATCCGTCCTCTCCATAAGTGAACTCTGATGATCCTAGCTTATGAGTCACGGGTGTGAATTGCTGAGACTCAACTTGTCTTTGCACCAACAAAGGTGCATAACTCACAAAAACCCAAATTTCGAGTAGTGGAACTCCCGAATTGTCCCCACATTTGTACATAATCGGCATAGAAACCATCCATGGAGCTCTCCAAGTCACCATCTCCCCTTTTAGATTTCCGGAGCATGTTGACCCATTTCTCTTCATCCCCGTCTTCAGGCCAATCATTTTGAAGAAATTCCCTAAACAGAACTAAAGACTTCATGTACGGTTTGAAAGAAACCTTTTCTGTCTTCCAAAAGTGACTTTGAATCCAAATATAAATGAGTTGTAAACACCCCTTGATTCTCCCTTGTCCTGCCCTTTTACAAAAATTCAAAGATCGAATAGTTTCAGCTATGATGGCCGGAGATGGGTTGATCTTCTGTTCCAACTTTTCAAAGAAATCAAACACGGCTATATCCACATGATCCAATATCTTTGGGAATATGATTAATCCGTAGATGGCTAGAGCGAAGATGTCCCGGGCTTTTTCTTTGTCGGAAAAACCCAATATCAACTGTCGGAGAGTTTCCACAGAATGCATCCACTTTTATGCTTTGTATCCACATGACTCTCAACCCATGTTGTATCCATTCCTGTGATCCTAGCCACTTTCCTCTTAAAACCTGAAGGTTTCACTTCCTTCAAATATACCCGATCAGGATTAGGACATTCAATACGTAACAATGCTAAATATTCTTCAATCAGTGGGGTCATATCCTCCTTGTTCAAAGTGAAACATCTATAAGCAGGATTCCAAAACTGTACCATAGCCTGAATCAACCCACTATTGACCCAAATCGAAATTAAGAGCGCTATATCTCCATATTTATGAGTGAAGACTTCTTTCTCTGATACATTCCACTGATTCCAAATGTCGGCTAACCCTCAGAGATTATTCTGTCTAGAATCCACTTTGACCCTTTCCAACAAAACTAACACATAATCTTTCTTTAGGCAATCACCATCCTCCCTCTGATCTTTTTCCAATCGTGCCTTGACTACTGCATGATCTTCTATCACTGAAATAACCTGACACTCCATGAAAGTCCTTTGGGTTGATGACTATCCCAAGGCCAATAAACTCCAAGTGTATGATGATGTCTATGATGCATGTCAAAGAAAACAAAAAAAAATAGATTAGTAAAGAAATGAATTCACAAATATAACATAAATAACAACATGCTTTTTAAAAAATGTCCCAAAAATTTTAACAGAGCTTCGGCATTACGATGCTTTTGGGAAAAAATAATAAATTTATTACGAGCGATATGATGTTCGTTCATCATCACCCAATTTGTAAAATCTAACATATAGAAAGATGGTAAAAGGTTGGAAATGTTCCTCCATGTGTTCTTAAACTTCGGGTATCTAACAGAAATCCGGCATGGCTTCGCCTAGGTTCACTATATGAAGGTGAATCGGTTCTAAGGCCCCGAATTGTTCCTCACTGTTGCCTGTGAAGGCTAGTAAGGCACCCCAATAAAAACAGGTTCAATTCGTTAGAGTATATTTTCCTATGCCCGTACGGAGGATTATCACGAAGGCATTAGGTACTTTATACTCCGAAAGTGTTTCACTAGCCCATACGGAGGATTATCATGAAGGCATTAGGAAAAAAATGTACCTGCAGGAAGGCGTAGTTACTTTACTCCCACTTAAAAGGACGGAACTAGGGTAGAGAGTTCATGTTATGAAATGCAAATATAGTGTGTGCGGAGGAACAAAACAAACTTGTCACCACCTATTCTACACCCTTTATTCTAAGTACCCCATTAAAATCAAACAATGTAAAGCATCAGTCAAGCAAACATATAAGTATACGCAACAAAATAACCAGAGAACAAATAATAATATGCATGCATATGAAGATGGACATATTTAAAACATTTTATTATTTTCAAAATTCTCTTTATTCTTTTAAAAATATGGAAATTAAAATTAAATACCAATTAAACCAACAAAACCGAGACTTAGATAACACACGACTAATTCTAGGCCTGACTCTCTAAAAAAGTCCCCAGTGGAGTCACAAAGCTGTTGCAACCTAAAAAAAAATAACAACGTAACAAGGTCTCATCGCGAGACTTTATTATTCGTTAGGCATGACGTTAAAAAAAAAGGAAAAGTCGACTTAATTTCTCTAGAAAAATGAAGGTGTCGGTACATGATCCCGATCGCGGAGACCCGTTCGAGTGAGGGGGGGAAACAGAAGCAGAGGAAAAGACGACTTAATTCCTCTAGAAATAAAATAAAAGGTCGAGGGTATGAAAATGGCCTCGCAAAAAGACATGGAGTCGCCACCAATCTTGTTTTAGCTAGGTGTGATCGGCCCCCTATTAAAACCGATTTTATAAAATATTTTAAAATTAATTAAAATATTTTTTAAAATCAATTTCATGTCTGTGTTATAAACCAGAGAAATCAAAGAAGCGGATTCGGGAGTCGGTTACGTGTGGGGAAGGATTAGTACCCCCACAACGCCCGTATAAAACGGTACCTTATTAATCTTGTGTATTTCAAGTCTCAGTAAAAAAGTCGGTTTTAACATAGTATTTCAAGTTAATTCCCAATTTAAAGAAAAATAATTCCATTTTTAATTGAAAATGATCCGGAACTTATTAATTCAAAATTTTCCTATATTCCCCGACAAAATCAGCAAAATATAGAATTTTTTATTCATTTAGAAAACTTTTCGAATCATTCTCATTTTTTTAAGGAATAATTGATGATATTCCCTCCAGCAAACTCGGTAGAGAACTCATGAATTATTTTAACTCGGGAATATCCTTATTTTTATTAAAAATCATTATCTTTTTTCAAAACATTTATAAATATTAACATGAACATGTATGACATAAATAAAATGACATGGCAAAGTCTAGATAATATAATGCAACCTAAATGATATGACATAATTTAAATGACATAGTATATTCTAGGTAAAATTAAAAATCCTAAGTATAATGGTATATTCTAAATGAGATAAAATAATTTAAATGACATGGCAATTTTAAATGATGTGGCATATTTTAAATGACATGGCATGTTATAAATAAAATAACCTAAATGACATGGAATATGATCTAAATGACAAGAAATGACATGAAATTAAAAAAAAAAAAAAGCTAACATATAATATGCATGAAAATGAAAATAAAAATAATAATGCAAGAACATAGTATATGCTAAACAATATGACAAAAATAACTAAATAAAAAGAATAGGATATCATGAAACATTAAAAATCATATGGCAGTCAATATAAGATCATAAAATGTGAATCAAAATAAAAATAATACCATGGAAAATATCATAGCAAAAATCACACATTTAAATAAAATGCATGAATATGGAAAATGCAATGCATGAAAATTTATTTTTTCCTCTAAATAAAGAAATCCGTATATCTAAAAAGATATCTGGCTACCTTAGGAAAATATGTCAAATTAGATTTTCTAAAAGATAAAACTTTGTGATTGCTTAAAAACAATTTTGAGGAAAACTTGAATAAAAATTAAAACCATTACCAAACCCTTTTAAAATGACTCTAATTTTTTTAAGTTTAAAATCCCGGACTTAACCACCCTTAACCCGAGATTTATAAAATCATTTTTAAAGTTTAAAAAGGCTTAGAAACTACCCTAAGACAGTAGCTAAATCTTCTAACCAACCCCCTCTAAATGCCTTAGCCAAATTCAACCATTATTTCTCTTTTGATTTCAAATCTGCCTCTACTGTCCGGTTTTGCCACACGATTTTTTAGCCTATTTTGAAAAATTCAAAAAAATCTAAAAAAATACTGGAAACTCGGAACATGTAAAACTATACGAGAAAACATTGGACACTGATTAAAGATGACTGCACAGAAAAATCGAAGATGTTCGAGTACTGGGTGAAAAAAACTGTTTTGTCAAAACACATTTTTTGCCTCTGATAAAGTCATTCAAAAATCAAAGTAAAAATTGTTGGAGATCATTCTAAAGACCTAAGGACAGTAGCTAAACATTTAAAAACCTTGGAAAAAATTGGCTAAGTAAAAAAATCACAAAGGTAGAATAATCAATTTGACAATTCCTTAATTTTCCACAAGTATGCTCAAGAAAGCATGACTTTGAGCCATTAATTGGCCTAAGTCACAAATCAATTGGCAATGACATGGAATGCATGAACATACATCAAATGACATGTACGAAATGCATCGTCTAAAGGTCTAAATGGTATAGGAAATGCATGACAATTCAAGACAACCTAAATGCCTATCATGAAATTGCATGGCAATAAATGCTATCCTAACTCAGTATGCATGCAATGCTTGATAATGTAAATGTGATTTGGACCGAATATGTTATGAATATGCATGAAAATGCTAATGTAACCTAAGTCCTAAATAGCATAGTAATGCATGACAATACCAATGTGATTCAAAACTTAATAAGCATGGCAATACCAATATGGCCTAGACCTAAATGTAATGAACATGCATAGCAATACTATGAACATACAATGACCAATGAAACTAATGCCAATGCTGGAAAAAATAGCAACTAATTCACAATTTCAAGATATGATAATGCAAAGCATATTACCTAAACAAAATGCAAATGCATGACAAGGCAAGGGATGCGTGAAGAGGCCAAATGTAGCTACATGATGCTCTAATGCAATCCTATCTAGTAAATGACACAAGTACATGACAAATCATGTTAAGATTCATAATGTCATGACATTTTCATAAGCATATGACATACTAAAATCAAAAGGCACAAGCTCATGGCATGGAGATGCAAACAAGTCAAGAAGCAAAGTGAAAATGCACATACAAGGCATATCAATAATGGAGTTGCGGAATGGTCATTGAACAAAATAATGGCATTTTATCATAGCATTTTCATAAGCACATGGCATACTAAAATCAAAATATACAAGTTCATGGCATGGAGATGCAAACAAGTTAAGAAGAAAAAGGAAAATGCACATGCAAGAAATACGAAAATGGAGTTGTCGAATGATCATGGAACAAAATAAAGAAAATGCAAACATGTTTACATTATAAGACATGATAAATGAATAAAATGCATAACATGAGCATATGAACAACAATGGCCGAATATGCAAGGATACAATATCAAGCATGGAAATGACATATAGAAACAAATATAGCATAGAAAATAATGTAAAGAACATAAAAAAAAATTAAACATAGCCATGCAAAGCAAATAACAAGCAAAACTAGTAAATAAAACAAGGAAAGTTAAGCTCCATGGTTGGTATCAAATGGGCATAGCCTATCACCTAACCATAATCACTTGGTCTTGCCAAGATCATAAAGCCTTTCTATCTCAATAAAACAGAAAATAAACCATGTTAAACAAAAAATTTAAGGTGAGCTTCATGGTAGGTAAAAATAGGCATAGCGTCTCTCCTAACCATGGTCACTTGGTCTAGCAAGATCATGTAGCCATTTCAACCTTTTTGCTTCATCTTTTGTAAAAAATCAGAACCTTAGAATACTCTAAAAAACCTTCTAAAAATCATTTTTCACAACAACATGCAAGGAAGAAAAAAAGGAAAACCAAGGCAAGTAAATAAGCCATATTCGGCCATAGCATGAAACCATGTAAAAAAAAAAAATTGTTTTCCACCATTTTAATGAAGAAGAAGAGATGAAAACATAAGTAAACATTAAAAACTTTATTTCTATGAAAAATATAGTAGGAAAACAAGATAGAAAATCAAGAAAACACCATAGAAAACAAGAAGAAAGCTATGCTTAGAACTTGGTAGAGATGACTACCTTCAAGCTCTCTATTGAAAACCTTTTTTTTTTCTTTCTTTCAAAACCTTTTTATTTGCCAAATTAGCTACTGTTTCCAGCCAAAAAGCATATGAAAAAATGAAACCAGCCCCCCCTCTTTAGCCTTGGCCAAATGGCCTCTAACCCTTGGATGGGTATTGCACATTTCTCTCTCCAATCTTGGCCTTTAGATTAAGATATTTTGATTACAACATAAAAATGTCATCTTGCCAATTGATAGCAGTACTTAAGATGTATACTCAGTCCTTGTCGTAACCTTAGCCCTTAGATGCAAAAGAAGACCAATCCCATGCACTCCCTTGCTTGCCCCCTTGAGTGCCTACCCTTGGATGAGTTGTGTTCTTCCATTCTTGGTCATTGGATGAGGACAACATAAAAATGAAATCTTGTAGATTAAATCCAGCCCTCAACATGTGTACCCAGCCCTTGTAGATGGCCTAAGCCATTGGATGAAAAGAGATAATCCCATGCACTCCTTCGCTTAACCGAATTGATGCTCACCCTTGGATGAATTGTGCTCATCTTTTTTCTTCCATTCTTGGCCATTAGATGAGGGTTCTTCCATGACAAATAAAAATGTCATCTTGGAATTTAAACTTGGCCATTGGATGGTGCATTCAACTTTCCTACAAGGCACCTAAGCCGTTGGATGAAGGGGGGGACCATTTGCAAGGTGTTAGTGGTAGCATGTGGCTTGATAGTGACTAAGGAATTAAATTGTTCAAGCTTCCTTCTTCTCATCTATGTTGGCTGACCAAGGGAAGAAAATTCCAGCAATTCCTTCTTCTTTCATATTTTCTTCAATTACAAATTTGCCTTTTTTGGTTTCTTTGGTGAAATGACTTTTTTTCTCCCCGAACCTAAATAAATAGCAAACGGACTCCAAATTTGAATTTTATTTTTTCAATACTTCCAAAATAATAAAAAATTGAATTCTGGAAGTTTTCAAAAAATTTCGAGTCTATTTGCTATTTATTTCGGATTTATTTTCGAAATTACCCCTTTTATACACACGAACTTTACCATTTTTTAAATGAGCCCCGAATCCAGATTTTTTTTCACCAATCACTTCCAAATAATTTAAAAACGTGATCTGGAAGTTTTCATAAATTTTGGAGCTCATTTTCTATTTTTTTCAGGATTTGTCTGCTTGAATTACTACATAGTGGGGGTATTTGGCCATTTTGTAAACGAACTCCGAATAAAGATTTTATTTATCCAATCTCTTCGAAATGATTTGAGAATGATATTTTCAAATTTTCAGAAATTTTGGAACTCGTTTGGGATTTTTTCGGGATTTATCCTGTTGAATTTCTACATAATGGGCCCGGTATTTGGCCATTTTGCAAACGAACTCCGAATCAAGATTTTCTTTCGCCAATCTCTTTGAAATGATTTAAGAATGAGATTTGCAAATTTTCAAAATTTTTGGAGTTCATTAGCTATTTTTCTCATATTTTCCAATTTTACCCTTTTGCCCCCAAAACCCGGTTTTGCTCAAAACAAGTTTGATTTTCAAATTTTCTTCAAACTGAGCCTTGGGCTATCCTTGTTTAATCATTCCTCATTAATTAGGGGCTTTAGTCCTACTGAATCGGGCCATTTCTGTAATTTCTCCAAATTTCACCGAAATCCACCAAAAAACTTTAATTCTCGGTTTTCTTCCGAATTGACTTTTCTATAAGTTTTTCTTCCAAGTGGCTTCTCCATTACCCGTAGTCAATGCTTATCTTTCATTTGAGACCTTCAATTCTGACCAATTTGATCGTTTAAGCACTTTTCCCCAAATTTCTCGAATTATGGTTTCCTTTCTACTAAATCTCGTAACCCAACTTCCGAACTCCATATCTTTCAATGTAGACCTTGGATTATCAAAATTCTTTCACCATTTTTCAATTGAATCTCAAATCTTGATTTTGAAAATAGGTTGATTTTTTAGTAGTTGACTTTTTTAGAGTTGACTTTTTGGGGTTGACTTTTTCAAGTTTGACTTTTTTAGTTTGACTTTTTCTGTCTACTTTCTTAGACTAAGTCTCGGAGTACCACTTGCAGGATGAGAAAAGCATTTTAGCATTCTGAAACATCAATTTAGGAAGAAAATGTACCTACCACTAATTTGTTGAAGTAAAAGAACACTACAAGAAAAGAAAGCTTTTTTAACGATGGGATTATTTTCGACGAAATTATTCCGTCGAAAGCACATAACGTTTTTCGACGGAATTCGTATATTTTCGACGAAATTTTCATCGAAAAATGTTCAGATTTTTATCGACAGATTTTTTTGACTTTCAGCGATGGAAATTGAGTATTTGTGACGAAAATTTTCCATCGCTAAAATTTTGGCGAGAAGATTGGTTATTCCCACCAAAATTTTTGCCACAGAAATTTACGTCACAAAAGAAAAAAAAATCAATTTCAATTATTTTTTTAGCCCAAAATAAATTTCGATGGATTTTCTGTCAGAAATACTATTTTCGAAAAAATCCGTCATAAATATCAATTTCAACGAAAAATTACGCCGGAAAAAGAAATTAAGTTTTTCAACGAAATTTCCTTTGGAAATAATATTTTCGACGAAATTTCGTTGGAAATATATATTTTTAAAAAAATTAGGAATACATATTTATTGATGGAAAAACTATTTTCGACGGAAATTACGTTGGAAATAAGTATTTTTGATGAAAATTCCGTTAGAAATTTAATTTTTAAAAAAATTAAAAATAAATATTTATTGACGGAAAAACTATATCTAGCGGAATTTTCGTTGGAAATACCTATTTCCAAAGGGATTCTATTGAAAAAAAGTATTTCTTATGGAAATTCTGTTGGAAATACCTATTTTCGACGAAATTCTGTTGGAAATAAGTATTTTCGACGAAAATCGTTTTGTTGAAAATATATTTTTTTTTAAAAAAATAAAAATTTATTGAAGAAATAACTATTTCTGACGATAGTTAGTTTTGACGGGAAAAGTTTAGGCGAGAAACTAAAAATCTTGCTTTTTGGCGAAAAATTAAAATTTTCAAATTTTTGCAACTAAATTTTTATATGAAAAAGTCGAAAATTCCGTCGCTAAAAATTGAGCCAGACTTATTTAATCCCATCGACCCCTGACCCTTGACTTTCCCCCCTTTCCAAGTTACGCCTCGACCCCAAGTTGCCCGGGCTGAAGACCAGGCCCCAGTCCTAGCGTCGCAGCCCCCCTTCCTGCCCCAACCCTAGCCCTAGAGCCCAACCCTTCCTCCAACAACGGCCAGCCCCAGCCCCCTCTCCTCTCCTCTCCTCTTCTCTCTTTTTCTTTTTCTTTTTTTTTTTTAAATTTTAATAATAATATTAATTCATTAATTAAATTGTTATAATTTAAATTTAATATATAATTATGTATAAAATTAATTAATTTAAAATCAATAATAAAATTTTAATTATTATATTACCCATGAAAAAATTGACCATATAATTATATAAATAAAATTATAAATAACTATTATTATTATAAAAAACATTATCGACGGAATTATCCATCGATAATAATAATTTGCGACGGAATAATTAATTCGGCATAAAATTTATTTTCGTTGCAAATAGTATTACCGACGAAATATTTCGCCGGTAATAATCTCAATTTCGACAGAATATTCCTTAGCAAATATTATTTGCTACATAATCTTATGTCACCTGCAACTTTTTTTCCGACGGAAATAATATTTTTGACAGATTTTTTATTTTCGACGAAAAATTATCAACGACATGAGTATTTTTTATTGATTTTTTTGATAAAAAATTTCATTGAAAATATTTATTTTCGACGAAAATTGAATTTTTTTTTGACAAAATTTTCCATCCAAAAAAATCTGATCTCAGGTAGTGAAAACAGTGCGTGGCCTAAAAAGAAGAGATTGTTTGAAGGGGCGGCATTTCATCTGCTAAAGGTCTTCAAGGCAAGTGGTCATGAACAATTGCAATTACACATGTCAAGCATTTAATAACCTACATCTACGTGACTTATGAACAGTGGCAGGATGTATTTTCTTGTTAATCATGTTATAGATATAGATATAATATTTGCATAAAAATCTAAACTTTAAATTAATATTTTTATGTGATTTTATTTGATTATAATTAATAATTAAAAGTAAAAAATAAAATTGACACATGGTTAGTAAATAGCTCGTCATGTGTCAAAAGCAAGTCCAAAGCCTTGAAGAAAAATTATTTTTTCCGACGGAAATAATATTTTTGACAGATTTTTTATTTTCGACGAAAAATTATCAACGACATGAGTATTTTTTATTGATTTTTCTGATAAAAAATTTCATTGAAAATATTTATTTTCGACGAAAATTGAATTTTTTTTGACAAAATTTTCCATCCAAAAAAATCTGATCTCATGTAGTGAAAACAGTGCGTGGCCTAAAAAGAAGAGATTGTTTGAAGGGGCGGCATTTCATCTGCTAAAGGTCTTCAAGGCAAGTGGTCATGAACAATTGCAATTACACATGTCAAGCATTTAATAACCTACATCTACGTGACTTATGAACAGTGGCAGGATGTATTTTCTTGTTAATCATGTTATAGATATAGATATAATATTTGCATAAAAATCTAAATTTTAAATTAATATTTTTATGTGATTTTATTTGATTATAATTAATAATTAAAAGTAAAAAATAAAATTGACACATGGTTGCAAGTCCAAAGCTTGTTTGGTATAGAATTTGCTCGTTAAGTGTCAAAAGCGAATTCACTTGAGACTTTGTTTTTAGATATGAAAAAGGTTAATCAATCTCTATTATTACTGATATTTATAAAAAAAAATATAATTAATATATATTTTTTAAATTTAATAAAAATAATATATTAAATATAATTTTTTTCTACCTGTTAACCAAATCCGTTATTATAGATATAGATATATAAGATTTGCTCATCATGTGTCAAAAGCAAGGCCACTTGGATCTTTAGATAAAAATATAGATATTTATGAAACTTCTTTATCAATGTTGGTTTTTTCTTAATGCTAGGCAGAGAATTAGGACAAGTTGTTTGGGGCATTGTATTGAACTAGAGAAAGTTGGGAGGAAAAATATCTTCCAAGTTCGTGAGATAGGTTTGCTTAACCCCTCATCATGTTTCATGTACTTCATCGAGGAAGCACTGAGATTTTTTTATTATTATTCTTATTTGGAGAAGGAAAACTCGAATTATTTTATTTGAATTAATCAATCAATGAATTGTTTTGAATAATTAAAATTTTATTCAAAATTAATAAAAAAAACTTATATTAACCTGCTACATCATCAATAAAAGAGACAAAGTCATTGCAATTCATCTTTGTTGGCTTATGTACAATCAAAAAGATACTTGTATTCACATAAGAAATCTACTATAATAATTTTTGAACCCTAAGAGATTCAAAAGCTATTTTTCAAGGATCCAATGGGTCTTTTTCAAAAGCCCAAATCCTTTTTATCTTTTAGCGAAGATAAAAAAGTATTTTTCTAAGATCCAAGAGGTAGTTTTTTAAAAATTCAAAATTTTTCTGTCCTATTTTGTCTCTTAGAGAGAATAAAAGAGTTTTTTTGCTTGAAATGAATTAGAAAAAAAAAAGAACTTACTCGAGAGAGAGAAAAGGGAATAGGGGAGAGGAGATAGAAGAAGAGGGGAGGGATAGGAATTTTTTTATTAATTAATTTTTAAATGATGTATTTAAAGGGTTTGCCACATGTTCATTCGCGAATCGATTTAGGATCCGTACCGACCCACCCAAAAAAAATTAAAAAAAAATTAATTTTATTAATTAGTTTTTATTACCTTTTGAATTTGTTTTATTAAATTTATATTATATTCGATATATATAATTTATTTTATTTATGATTAGAAGTAATATGTAAATGTATAATTTTCATAGAACCGACCAAAAGATAAAATCTTATATAGAGAGTCAATAAGTTAAAATTAAATGGTTTATTTTGTTTTGGTTTAATTGATTTTTTTTTTTTAATTTGATTGATAATAATAACAATAAATAGATGATACTTTTATTCTTATCTATCTATTTTTATTAATAAACTATTGTATTTGTTGGGAATAGCGTGACAACCCATAACAAGCATTAATCTACAACTTGCACTCGAAAAGAAGAAAAAAGAGAACACAATATTTTTAACATAGTTCAGCCCTTCTTGACCTACATCTAGGGGTGTGTATTCGGTCGGTTCTGTCAGTTGGTCGGTTCGATTGTAAGAGATCGATAATCGACTAAACCGATCAAAACCAAACAACCGATTGAACCGACCGACATAAAATATGCCAACCGAATCGACCGAACCGATATTCATCGGTTCGGTTTTGTCGGTTGATTCGTTTTTGATCAAACACCAAGGGCAGAAAGTTTGTAACCAGTAACCCTGATATACAGACTATTAGAGCCAAAAAATCAAATTCTAGTATGCATTCCATTCCCACACCTGAATCCTGATATACAACTAACAACCAAACTCCTTATATCATTTCCACTCTTGAAACTAACATTTTATTGAAGTTGCCATCTCCAAAATAACCCCAACTATTGCTTCGCAACAGATAAGCCACCCTTACCAGCATTGACAACATCTTCACCTTCATGGCTTCATCTTCATTACTGGAACAGTTTTGATTACTAATTTTTCATCTAGGACAACATCTTCACCTTCATGGCAGGCAACGACAGGAGAAGAAAAGGAGGGGAGAGTTGGGAGAATAGGGTTTCTTGCCTCTTGGTCGGCTGTAGGAGACTAGAGAGTCAAGAGAAAGGCTGAAAGGGGTGTCGATTGACTCGATTCGACTATTGGGATTTGGGAATTTTAGACTGAAAGTGAAAGGCTAAAAGGGTTTCTTGCTTGGTCGACTGGTTGGGAATTTTTGAATTTCGGGAGTGGGGAGCGGCTAAAGTTGGCTGATTCGCATTTTGGGATATGGATATGGGTTGGCTAGGTATTGGTATATAGGACCAAAGGTATATTGGGTTTTCAGATTATGGGTTTGGTCTAAATATTATTAATATATATATATATTTTTTATTTAATATCGATTTAATTGGTCGGTTCGGTTTATAAAAAAATAAATCGCAAACACGTTTAAACCGAAAACAGCAATCGAAGTTGCCGTGTACCAAAATAACCGAACCGACAGGAACGAATTGAGTCAGTGTCAGTCGGTTTAGTCGGTAAACCGACATTATGCTCTCCCCTACCTACATCCACGATCTCAAAAGGATAAACATACTTCACTAGAAAGAATTTCAACTTGTAACTTTTGCATGGATAAAACTACAAACCCTCCTACAAATATTGTAGCTTTTGCATGGATAAAACTACAAACCATCCTACAAACATTGTAACTTTTGCACGGATAAAGCTGTAAACCATCCTTCTAATATTATGACTTACCAACCAAATAATCCTAGTACTTTTTCTCTCAAGTGTATAGACTCTCTCTTACAAGTGGTGGTGGTAGTTTTTCCTCAAAGGCTAAGATTCCTATTTATGATTGATAAACTCATAAAATACACATTTTATGCCCTTTCTATTCTTAGTTTTCGTTATTTCTACTATCTTTATTTTGATTAATCATGTTATGTTTTTGAATTCTAGGTATATTTAGAAGAATAAAGATAAAATATGTCAATAATGATGGTAAATTGCTTACAAAATCATAATCACAAGATGGAAGAAAACTTGGGAGTCAAAAAGATCAATTTCTGGTTGCAAAGCAAGAAGGCAGATTTGACCTCCGAAGCTTGTTGAAAGGAAAACATGATATTAAAGTCTTTATTTGAAGAACTTCCTCTTGACTTTTGAATTTGACTTGAATACCTTTCCAACGGTAGTTTACACGCCCAAATCGGACAAGAAATGGTCATTCAAATCAGCCGAGGAAGTGTGTGAAGGTGCATCAAAAAAATCAGGGACCAGCGCCGCGACGCAGGAATCTGGTGCCACGGTGCCAAATATTTTGAGAGCCAGCACAGCAGCGTTGGCAGGCTGTCCAAAAATAAAAAAGGCAATTTTCTGCCTCCTAATTTCCTTGTGCGACAAGAAAAGGTTCCCGGGATTTTAAAACTCTATAAATATCATATTTTGAGTCACAAAATAGACATGTTTTGATTATTATTATTATTATTAATATTCTTCTTCTTCTTCTTCTTCTTAATTCTCTTAGTTTTCTTTTAGTTTTTCTTCTTAGTTTCTTTTATATTTATGTTAATAATGCCTATGCTAGGCTAAACTCTTTTTTGGTTAAGGGTGATTTTAAAGCCCTAGACATGTTGTGTAATTGATTTTCAGAGTTTCACTACAAGAGGATGGACTTTTACCGACGGAATATTCAGTCGGTAAAAGTCCAATTTCCGTCGATGATACATATCACCGACGAAAATTTTTGTCAAAAAATTTCGTCTGTGATACTCATTCGGTCAGTAAAAAAAAAAATCCGTCGGTAATATTTTTTTACCAACGAAATTTCACCGACGGAATATTCTACGGTAACGTATTTTCACCGACGGAATATTTTCGTCGTAGTTTTCTTTACCGACCGAATATTATGACGAAATAGTTCGTCGGCAATAATTTATTATCGACGGAAAAGTCCATCGATAATTAACCTTTACCGATGGATTATTCCGTCGGTAATTATTTTTTTTAAATAAAAAAATTTAAAATAAATATTTGAAAAAAATAAATTATTAAAAAACATTAAAAATTAAATAAAAAATGTATATAATTATACCATACAAAATTAAATGAAATCCATAAAATTATAAATAAAATAATATTCAAATGTATCTGTCGAATATTAAAAAACATGTTGTCATCACCAGGTACTGCTGTCATCGGCTTCACTGCCCCGAGGACGATCCTCCAGATGGTCGAAAAGCATCCTACATAGAACTCGGTTTCTTCTTTGCACTAGTTTTACGCCCTTCTCCTCGCATTTTATCTGTAAAATAAAAAATATTAAATTTATTTGTAAATATATATATTGCATACATATATAGAATATATTATTTGACATATCATGCAATTACAAAATGATTAAATAATATTAACTTTCTAATCATCATCATTGTCATCGTTATCATCATAATATACTTCTTCATTTTCATCTTTTTTTTCTTCTTCTTCATTTGTTCTCAAAACATTAATATTTACTTCTTCGAAATCACTATGAACCAAAAGTTGAGGATTGTCAAGATCTTCTTAATATGTTACAATGATGGGAGTAGGCACATCCATTTGTTGATAAACCCCTTCGTTTAGATCAATTATTTGTCTTGCACGAGATCAAATGTCAAATCTACTCCTAGCCTTTGTTTTGAACACAGCCCACCACTCTCGACGTTCTCTTCTATTTGATGGATAAGAACTGTAATACACTTGTTGACATTGATGAGCTAAAACAAAAGGTTCATTAGTAGCAAGTATTTACCTGTACTTTATTTCAACAAGCCCATTATGAGGATCTACACGAATTCCTTTATCCGTATCAAACCATCGACATTTAAAAAGTACGACCCGATTACCTATACCAAAATATTCTAACTCCACAATGTCTAACAGCATTCCATAAAAGTCATGCAAAGAATCGTTATAACAGTCGCCTTTGACGTATACACCGCTATTCATGGTTTTTCGATTTTTTCCATAATCTAAAGTATGGAACTTGAAACCATTAATGAAATATCTAGAATAACACCAACCCATATGTCCTGGACCATAAGACAACTCAACTATACGAGAGTTATGTTGAGTTGAATTTTGCTGAACCTATGAACGGGGAACGGAAAACAATATTACATTCAATATCAAATTGCATCAAACATTAGCGGAACATAGAAATTTCCATACTTATGTAGTCCTTAAACCATTTTGTAAATCTACATGCACGAACTTTCTCCAACTCACCATCAGTAAAGTTCGGTGCATCATTTTCACTATCTCATCAAACATCCTAAAAATGAATGGATACATAATGAGTTATACTATATTTATTATATAACGTAATGTCACAATTAATATTCGAGAGAACGGTAAATCTCTCACTCAATATAAGGTATGACTTCTTCGCAATTCATTAATACATATAATTCAGCTGCATCGTACTCATCGTGCTGTAAGTATCGAGCCTTCGTTTTTTTTGGACCAAAAGATCTCCCTTCATGTGTGAAAATTGAGAGTCGTCCCATGGAATCGATATCTCCTCCATCATCATCTTAGGGCACCCGAGTAAATATTGTTTCAACATTTAGTTCAAAATATAAGACGCAGAACGATGAAATTTCTTCTATTATTATATACACCTCAACTATTGACCCTTCAACACATACGAGATTTTTCACTTTTCACTTTTCTCTTTAGATGATGTTGAAATCTAAGAATCAAAAACGAATACTAAAGTAACAAATGTTCAATAAACTTTCTAATCAAAAAGATTACGTACATTCTTTATTAATTACCTTTCGAATGGATATATCCATCGATAATGGACCGGTCCACCAACTTTTGCCTCATAAGGTTGGTGAATAGGCAAATGTTCCATTGAATAAAAAAACGCTGGAGGAAATATTTTTTCCAACTTGCAAATGGTCTCTACAATATTGGTTTCCAACAACTCCATATGGTCCACATGAATTTTTGTAGAGCATAGGTCTCTGAAAAAATGAGATAGCTCCGTAATTGCATACCAAATAGTGTTAAGTACCAAATCTCGAAACGTAATTGGTAGCAATCGCTACATAAAAATATGATAATCATGACTTTTCATGCCATAAAACCTCTCATCAACCACATTTGCACAACAGCCAATATTCGAGACAAATCTATCGGGAAGTCGTAATTCTTTTACCCATATACAAACTCTTTTTTGATATTCTCTATTTAATGTGTAATTGGCTTTAGGCTTGTACGTTTTTCCATTGTTTTCCTCTAATTCTAATTATGATCGTCTGCAAAGCAATGCTAAATCCATTCTAGCCTTTATATTGTCTTTTGTTTTGCCCTTGACATCCATCATTGTGTTGAAAACGTTATTAAACATATTTTTCTCAATATGCATCACATCCAAATTATGCCGAATGAGATTGGTATGCCAATAAGGTAACTCCCAAGAAAATACTCTTTTTCATCCAATCCAATCAACTTCTATTCATATAATTTACTCTTAAACATGATATTCGGAATGCAATCTATCCTTTCTAGAATTGCCTCACCGGATAATCGCTCAATTGGAGAGTCATGTTCAAGTCTACGACAAAATTTATCTCTTTGTCTTCTAAAAAGATGATTTAAGGGCAAGAATTGGCGATGACAATAAAAAAAATGGTTTCCTGCCATAATGCAATCTGAATGACTTAACTTCCTCCATACAATAAGGACAAGTCAATCGTCCGTGTGTGCTCGGTAATAACATGCCGTAAGCAGGAAAGTCATTAATCGTCCATAACATTACAGCTCTTAATATAAAATTTTGTTTCCTATACCCATCATAACTCAGAAAATCATGATTCCACAATAATTTCAACTCATCTATCAATAGTCTGAGGAAAACATCAATATTTTGTGATGGACTACTCAGACCCGAAATTACCATATTAAGAATTAAATATGGTTTCTTCATACACATCCGAGGTGGTAAATTATATACACAAAGCATTAACGGCCAACACGAGTACTGTTTCGCTCCATGAATAAATGGAAAAAACCCATATGCACATAAACCCAATTTGACATTTGGAGATTCCACTGCAAAAGACGGATGCCTACGATTGAAGTCTTGCCATGCTTCACCATCAACAAGATGACTCAACACTCCATCATCCCTTCGGTTATGCGCATGCCATGTCATATTCTTAGTTGTTACCGTTGACATATATAATCTTTGAAGTCTCGAAATCAATGGAAAATAACGGAGAATCTTATAAGGAATTCTCTTCGACTTTCTAACATTTGATTTGCTTGGTTTATAACGAGGATGGCCACATACGAAACAAAATTCTAAGTCAACCGAGTCGTTATAAAACAACATGCAATTGTTGTTGCATGCATGTATCTTCTGATAGTGAAGTCCAAATTTGGACATATTTGTCTTCATTCGGTAAAAATTATCAAGTAACTTATCACTTTCTGACAACATCCCTTTTATCATAATCATCAAACGATTGAAACACGATTCACTCATGTTAAATTCAAACTTCACATTTAACAGTTGTGACACAGCAGTTAAAGTTGTGTGTTTTGTACATCTTGACAACAACGGTTCATCTGCTTCGTTCAACAATAAATAAAAGTTTCTTGAACTTAAATTCAGCTTATCATTTTGAATCATTGTCTCGTCAACATTGTAATTACCACCAACACCATGACTCGGGTTTAGAGCATTCATAACCATTCTAGCATAAGGATTATCTCCTTCAACGTCACTTCTCGTCTCGACTTCATTATTATGCATCCTTGATGATTGACGTTCATGACTTTCATCATGTGCATTCCAAATATAGTAATTCTCCTTAAACCTTCTATAATACAAGTGTTTACGCACATCATCAATTTCTGCAAACCCATTATTCTGACACTTCACACAAGGGCATCTAATTCTATTGTCCTTTACATACTCGCTGTTAGTATATGTAAAACCTAAGAATCCTTCAACTCCATTTAAATACTTATTACTAATATATTGAGACTCGTCCAACCTCCTATACATCCAAGATTTATCATGCTCCATTCTCTAAGCCTAAGTAAGCTATGAACAATACAATAATACAATAAACACAATGACAAAATAAAGAAAATAACACAATAATCACAATAACAGAATAATAACAATGACATAATAAACATATTATCAAATTTCAAAATAACACTTACTATAGAATTTGCTAAATAAACTAATAAATAATTAGCAATTGTAAAAATAAAACACATTTTTATTTATAAATAAATAAATTTTTAATAAATTTCATAATATATTTTAAAAATAAACATAATAACAACATTATTAATGAAAATTATATTTTTAACAATAACAACCTTTTAACATAAATATTTTTTTTTTATTTTATAAATTTCATAATATATTTTTTAACTAAACACAATAACAACATTAATTCCAAAATTTAACAAATATTTTTTTTTAAACTAAACACAATAACAACATTAATTCCACAATTCCACAAATATATATTTTTAAACTAAACACAATAACAACATTAATTACACAATTTACCAAATATATATTTTTTAAATATAATAAAATTTTCAAATATTGTAAATTAACAAAAATCTAAAACATAAACTTACATTGAGAAATTGATGAAGATGATGCTATCAAAATTCCTACATTCACAAAAAAAAAAAAAAAATTGATGAAGATAATGTAAAATTATTATAATATATTTTTTAAAAAAAATTATTAATGAAATTAAAAAAAAAAGAGAAGAGAGATGAGACTTAAAATCAGCGACGGGTGACGGTCGGACGACGGTAGCCTTGGAGGCGACTGGCTGACGGCTCGACGGGGAGGATAGGAGAGGAGAGAAAAAAAGAGAAGAAAAGAAAGAGGAAAGGAGTCTCACGCACGTTTTAATATGCCCCAGACTTTTATCGACTGATTTTTCGTCTTTACCAACGTAAAATCCGTCGATAAAAAATTTCACGATTTTCCATGAAATTCGGTTGGTAATGATTTTACCGACGAGATTTATGATTGGAGTTATTACCGACAGAAGCCCGTCGGTAATAACTTGTCATGGTTTTAAAAAAAATCCATCGATGATGTTTTCCAAACGAAATATTTCATCCCAAAACATTATCGACAGAATATTCCGTCGATGATGTTTTCACTGACAGACTTAAAATTAAATTATTTATTTTTCTTTAAATTTAAATCTTTTTTATTTTTTAAAAAATAATTTTTCGTCAACTTCTTTACCAACGAAAGTTTTTCGTCGGTAAAAATGACATTTTCGTCTGTAAAGAATTGGCTAAAATGAGAATTGTTCCTTCCATTTTTTTACCGACGAAATTCAACGACAGAATTATTCCATCGTTGAAATTCTGTCCGTATTGTCATTATTCCATCGGTAAAAATGTTAAATTCCGTCAATAAAAATTAAAAACTTACCGACGGACAATCCGTCGGTGGTAGTTCGAAATCCGTCGATGATAGTTGTTATTACCAACGGATTTAGTCCATCGGTAATATTTCTGTCACTGATTACGCGTTCTCTTGTAGTCTTTATCTATCATTAGTTTTCTATCAAAGTTGCTTATGTTCTTCCATAAAAATTGTTCATGATATTGTTTTGATTTGTTTAGGTGCGCAAATAGATAGATCTTGATAATTATCTAATATTAGTTTAGGAGTTTTGATACATAGCTTATCTTGATTTCTATTTAATAGTGACAATTTGTGATTAATGATTATGTTAAAACTTTCTCTAATTGCAAAGTGGAACATAACCTAAGTTGAATGAATCCATGTTTATGTGTTTGTTGCTTAGATCAACCTATCTTTCTCATCTTAAAGCTGCTATCGTTTTAAATCTATAGATGTTTATCTTAGGTTTTTGATAGTTAGAGATTACGTAGTGGCGTTTGTCTTGCTTAACGACGAACTAAGGAAGGATTGGGGTAACACGAGAGGTTGTTATCTACGGTTGTTAATTTTGATAGCTAATTGATGTTGATAGATCTGAAATTGATTCTCAATGATGTCTAGTGGTGGAGAATGAAACCTTGACCATATTTCTCTTATATTTGATTTCCTCTTACTTATTTGAATCTTACTTTTATTGTTTGTTTTACTTTTAATTATTTCAAAAACCCCTTTTTCCTTTATTTTCTTTTCTTGTTCTTTGAATTTAAGTATTAAACCAATAATTTATAAATTGAAACCCTATCCCTGAGGACTCGACCCTTGCTAACTACTATATTTACAATTGATCTTTTTAGTGCAAGCTTAAATAAGATACGCTCTTTTGAGTGGATCAAGTTTTTGGCGCCGTTGTCGGGGATTTTTTTTTACTTTATTTGTTACTTAGTTTATTCTTATTTTCAGTTGTAAATAATTTTATTTTTCTTGTACATATAGGTTTTTCTTTTCAGATTTTAAGCAAGAAGAGATGGCATGTGCTACATCAAACCTTCAAAACCAACTAGCCAATCTCATCTCCATAGTTCAACAAGTGGCCATAAGTATGATTCAACAATCAAGGAAGTGTAGAGTGTGTTTCATGATGGATCATCCAACAAATTGGTGCCCATACTTCCAAAAAGATAGTTGTGAACCAACCTATGATTTAGGAGGATACCAAAGCCAACAAGGGTTGCAAGAACAAAAGTATGATCCTTACTCAAATACTTACAATGAGGAATGGTGGGATCATACTAATTATGGCTACTCATAAAATTATCAAGAAATAGATCCTTATGCCAATTACACTCATCCATCGAGTTTCAATCAATCACGGTCTCAAGAACCAGATATTTTTCAGCCCCACCTCAAAAATCAAGTACTTCTTTACAAAAGTCTTGTCAATTATCTTTTCATTAATAGTTTTCAACTTCAACAGGAAACAAGGGAAACAAGGGTAAGTATTCAGGCAAGTATCCAGATTATGAAAACACAAATGAGCCAATTGGTTAATAGTATGGAGGAATTAGTAGAACAAAGATCTCAAGAACTCCCTTCCTAAACTATGATTGATCCAAAGGAGAGTGTTAGTGCCACACAACTTGAGGATGAATCAAAAAGTCCAAGGAAACCCGAGGATGAGAAAGAACTAAAGATGGATTCAACTATTGAAGATAATGAAGCTACAATTCCAAATAAGAGTACTTCGGCACCTGAGATAGATTTTAAGGTTTCAATTTTTACTAATGTTTCTTCTCTACCTTTTCCTAGTAGATTCATAAGTTCAAGGATGAGGAACATGAACAACATATACTGAAAACCTTAAACAGCTTGTTTGTGGATGCCATTCAACAAATACCAAAATATGCACCATTCCTCGATGAGCTATGCACCTCAAAGGATGAGTGAATAATAATTGTGATGGAGAATGCATCCACTATTATGCAAAGAAACCTCCTTACAAAATGCACAAATTCGAGAAGTTTCATGTCTAAGCCAAAAGATCCTAAAAATCCAAGAAGGGGGTATAGCTAGGTTAAAGAAAATCAATCAAGTGCTAATTGGGAGGCAGCCCAATTGGTGAAGGCATTACCAACCTACCATACTTAGATTTGCATTCTCTTCCTTTCTCTTTTATTATGTTATTTGTTAATTGTTTGTTTAGTGTTTTAGGCTTATTTAGGTTGCATGTTTTGTTTTGAGTCTTACTTATTTTTATTCTTTTGTTTACTATTTCTTTTCTCTTACATATAATTCTTGCATGTGGGGTGATAGTATTACATTGAGGACAATGTAAGAATTAAGTGTGGGGGGAAGAATTTAGGATTTTTATGTTAGATTTTTTTTTTAGTCTTTTAGTGTGCTTTTAGTTCCTTTCAATAAAATGATGAGACATGAATTGTGTAGGTCTAAAACTAGTTTATTAGTGAGAATATTTTTCATGAGAATTGAGCTTGAATACTATTTTTCATGAGCCAATGTTAATATGATATGTTGATTGAGAAATAAGCATGTTTAGACTTAATATTGACTTGTATAATCATCCTTGTGAGTTTTTAAGCCTATATATATATCAATCTAGTTTCTTTCTTGAGTGCTCTTATGATTACATGTTTCTCTAGAACCTGCTTTAGACTGTTTTGAGACTATATTGATACATATTATTACATGGATATGAGAGAGGCATTAAAATTTATAACCAAGGCCAAATCAGCCATCCCTTATTGATGTTCCAAGAGAACATCCCCCTTAGTGAACCAATTTGAGCCTACATTGAATAAGCTATTTAATTGGTAACCACATCATAACCTAGGCTAAATGTACTTATATCCTTACCCTTGTTCTAAAGACGTATTACATGTTTTGAGACATATTGCATAAGAAAAGGACAGCTATTGAAAAGTTAGGTTAGAAACAAAAGATAAGTGTAGAGGGAGAAAGGCAAAAGTCAAGAGAAAAAGAAAGAGTTGCAAAATACATTCTTATATTGAAAAAGAAAAAAAATCAATAATCTCTTGAACTATTGGTTAAAGAAAATATATTACAAGGTTGGTTAGAATGAAGCAAAGGCTAAAAATTTAGCCTATATTATTATGTGCTTCTAAAAAGTATTGAGAAGTTTTTCTTTGCATAATCTTATTGTATCTCTAAATTCTATCAAATCTTTGGAACCTTTGTGATATCCTTTCCTTTTTATTCTTTAACCATATTACTACCCCTTGGCCCCATTACAACCTTGAATAAAGACCTCTTGATTCATGAAGTTGCATGATCTAAATAGTGGAGAATAGGTGGACAATCAAGCATATGGTAGGACTGTTTTCATGAGATTGATTGAGTGCAAACACCTTACCACTACTATATTGAGTGAAAATCATGAGAGTATACCATGTGAGAAGTTGAGATTAAGTTTGAATATGCATTATTTTGATTGAGATATGTTATGTTAATATTGGCTTAACTCAAATCATTTACAATTAAGCATGATTCTTTATGAAATTCTTTGAACTATTGATTAGTTTTTAAGACCTATCCATTGATTTTCTCTAATTTATGTTGGAAGGATTAGTTGTAATTATTATTTTTATTTTATTTTTGTTTTTCTTATGTCTCCAATGTTTGTGGGTATCATCCTAGTAAATCCTCACGAAACTAAACTCGTCCATTAGGGACACCTAGAGGTTTAAAGGCTTGTATCTCATGCTAAGTGCCACCGTGATTTCCTACAAAAGTGGATTAGATTAGATTTTTCTTATTTTATTTTTATTTTGTTTTGCTTAAGGACTAGCAAAAACCTAAGTGTGGGGGTATTTGATAAGCTCATAAAATACACATTTTATGCCCTTTCTATCTTAGTTTTCGTTATTTCTTCTATCTTTAATTTGATTAATTATGTTATGCTTTTGAATTCTAGGTATATTTAGAAGGATACAGAGAAAGATATCAATAATGATGGTAAAGTGCTTACAAAATCATAATCACAAGATGGAAGAAGACTTGGGAGTCAAAAAGATCAATTTCTGGTTGCAAAGCAAGAAGGCAGATTTGACTTCCAAAGCTTGTTTCAAAGAAAACATGATATTAAATTCTTTATTTGAAGAAACTTCCTTCTTGACTTTTGAATTTGACTTGAATACCTTTCCAACGGTAGTATACACGCCCAAATAAGACAAGAAATGGTCATCCAAATCAGCCGATGAAATGCACAAAGGTATATCAAAACAATCAGCGGCCAGCGTCGCGGCACCGGAGTCTGGCACCACGGCACCCAAATATTTTGAGAGCCAGCGCTGCAGCGTTGGCCGGCTATCCAAAAATTAAAACAGGCAATTTTTTGCCTCCTAACTTCCTTTTGCTGTAAGAAAAGGTTCCCACGGTTTTAAAGCTCTATAAATACCATCTTTTGAGCCACAAACTAGACATGTTTTGATTATTATCAATATTCTTCTTCTTCTTCTTCTCAATTCTCTTAGTTTTCTTTTAGTTTTTTCTTCTTAGTTTCTTTTATGTTTATGTTAATAATGCCTATACTAGGCTAAACTTCTTTTTGGTTAAGGGTGTTTTCAAAGACCTAGACATGTTGTGTAATTGATTTTCATAGTTTAGCTATCATTAGTTTTCTATCAAAGTTGCTTATGTTCTTCCATAAAAATTGTTCATGATATTGTCTTGATTTGTTTAGGTGCGCAACTATATAGATCTTGATAATTATCTAATGCTAGTTTAGGAGTTTTGATGCGTAGCTTATCTTGATTTCTATTCAATAGTGGCAATTTGTGATTAATGATTATGTTAAAGTTTTCACTAATTGCAAAGTGGAACATAACCTAAGTTGAATGAATCCATGTTTATGTGTTTGTTGCTTAGATCAACCTATCTTTCTCATCTTAAAGCTGCTATCACTTTGAATCTATAGATGTTTATCTTAGGTTATTTGATAGTTAGAGATTAAAGCTGCTATCCTTAATAACGAATTAAGGAAAGATTAGGGTAACACGGGAGATTGTTATCTACGATTGTTAATTTTGATAGCTAATTGATGTTGATAGATCTGAAATAGATTCTCAATGATGTCTAGTAATGGAGAATGAAACCTTAACCATATTTCTCTTATATTTGATTTCATCTTACTTATTTGCATCTTACTTTTATTGTTTGATTTACTTTTAATTATTTCAAAAACCCCTTTTCCCTTTATTTTATTTTCTTGTTCTTTTAGTTTAAGTAATAAACCAATAATTTATAAATTGAAACCCAATCCTTGAGGACTCGACCCTTGCTAACTACTATACTTATCATTGATCTTTTTAGTGTATGGTTAAATAAGACACGCTCTTTTGAGTGCATCATAGATGAGCACCCCTCCTGGCTCATTAATACTACTCAATGTGGGATTAGGACTCCCCTTGGCTTAACCAAGTTACTTGATGTGGGATAAGCACTTCTACATAATGTGGGACTTGGACTCTTACTCAATGTGGGATTGGACTCAACATACACAACAAATCCTCCATTGAGTCAAAGTCTCAATTACCTCTTGGCAGTAACTATCCTCTCTTGAACCAAAAGCCTCTAGACAACAACAGAGCAACTCTCCATGTAACACCCTGTCCGGATAATCTACCTAAAATCCAGCAGAGTTTCCTTTCTATCTTAACTATAACCATCCTACAAATAACACTTAGTTCATATCCTCAGCAAGCAATATTTCTCAATAGCATTTATCACATTTTACATGCATATTCAAACATTATCCATGATCAATCTATATTCAAACCAATACATATTGATTTATTGTCTCATAACTTCAAATATACACAAATCATCTAAAAGTAAACCTATCTCAGAAAGATTTACTAAATAAGAGACATCAAAAGATCAAGACTTCTATAAATTTAAGTATGATGCCCACCACGTCAATATACTATTTGAAGCGGAGAGTAGAGGAATGCAACAATCCTGACACCTAACTGAAATCTAAAATAAGAATATGAAAAGGTGAGATATATGACTATCTCAGTGAGTAGACAACTTTTAAAATATTTGAAAATTATAATGATAACCTTTAAAACAGAATAGACATTTCCAAAATAAATAATAGTAAAACTATAATGAATAATTCGAAGATGTAGCAAAGTTTTCAAATGTATAACAATATTATAATACCAAATCAATGTATAAAATCTGTAAAGTAAATCAGGTTTCGTATAATTGGGCTCCAACTTACTGTCATGCATAAGAATACATCAATAAAATAACCAAGTAATATCCATGTAAGCATACTAGTAGCCGGCCCCAAAGGCCAATACCACCATAGGAGGCCCCAAAGGCATATGTGTCACTACGATGTGCCTCCAAAAGGCTAATATAATGGGATAGGGACTCTGGAGGTGGCTCCCACCACAAAGGCGTAGCACGCAGCTCCCATACCCCTGTCTAATATCACAGAATTAGGACTCTGGAGGTGGCTCCCGCCACAAAGGCGTAGCACGCAGCTCCCGTATTTCGATCAAGGGTATAATCTCATACATTAAGTCAGGTGGAGTCAAAACCATGTATGTCAAAATCTATGCATAATCATTTATAAATCATCCAACTTGCATATATAAGATTTCTTAAAATACATGCACATTAATAACCAAATCAATGCATATGTTTATATATAGCATATGTCTTTAATACATAAAATAAATATCATACTAAATAAATTATAACGATAATTAAAGAAACTCCAGATAACAATATTTATAGTCTACTCATAGTCCTTGAGATGATCTCTCTATACACCTCGGTCTGAAACTTCGGGATCTTCAGGTAATGTTGGATCTACGTGGCCTAGAGATTAACAATAGTTAGTATCTATACATACTCAAGGCATTATACAATTATGGATGCAACTTAAGTACCATTAATCTACCCCTATGTCAATACTAATTTCTCATACTTGAGACAACATATCCTCAATTTTTAATATCATTTCCATCATTTTCTCTGTAATTCAACTCCATATTCATGTCCTTATCAATTTCCTTTCTAGTACTCCATGCCTTAGAGATTTCCATAATCCATAATCATCATTTAGTACTATATTCCTCTTAAGCAAGGAATTCCTTACTATCAAGCTAGATTATAAAAATCAGAACTTGAGTTTGGTAAGGAATATTAAAGTGATTCCAATTGGTTTATCTCAACCAAAAAGTCTAATTTTGTGAAGAAAATAACTAACTTAGACAATTAGAACAAAATCTTGATCAAATTTGGTAAATCCCGAAACTATGCCAAAACAGGGGTCAAAACAGGACAGCCAACTTCACCGAATTTTATCTTTTTAACAGCTTATTGGTTTTGAGCGATTCAAAAACCAAAATTCTCGTATTGAAGTATAGTTTCTAAAAATATCAAAAAAATACAAACCCAATTGTGCCGAACCCAGAAAATCAGAACAGAAAGCATGCTCAATTCCCCTGTTTTGCTTTTTCTTCCCATTTTCTTGTTCATGCTTTCAAATCCTTTTAATTCTTACCAAAGGAGAGTAAAACTAATACTTAATAGATGGAACTTCAGACCTTAACATGTTTATGGAGCTAAGATATTAACATATTCATGTACAATATCTAGAGAAAAGGAAGAATTAATCAAGAAACTAACCTTGAATTTGATTGTTGATGAGATTTTGGTGGAATTGTTTGAAGAGAATTTTGAGAGAGAGAAGAGAGGAGAGGCCGGCTGCTACTTGGGAAAGGAAGAAAATTTCTAGAAATCTTCAAGAGATAAAGATAATTTAAAAGATATTTTTTAATTTTTGGTATAATTGCACATTGGTCCCTCAACTTTTTATAAATAACCATTAAGCCCCTAAATTTTTTAATTTGTTCAATTTGATCCTTTCTTCTTTTATTTCCTTCACTTATAGCTTCCTACCAATTTCCAAGTTTGCCCTTAAAATTTTTGAGGTTTGACTTTGCACGATAGTACGTAACCTCGGTTGTTACACTCCATCTTCGAACAAAGAGCTTCTTGGCAGCAACTCTCCTTGGTCGAACCAAAAAGCTCATGGGCAGCAACTCTCCTCGCTTGAATAAAAAAGCTTATGGGCAGCAACTCCCCTCGCTCAAACCAATAGCTCTGATACAGATGTTGGGAATAGTGTGGCAGCCCACAACAAGCATAAACCCACAACATGCACTCGGGAAGAAGAGAAAATAGAGCACAATAATTTTAATGTCGTTTAGCCCTTCTTGGCCTACATTCTCGATCCCAAAGGGATAAACATACTTCACTAGGAAGAATTCCAACTTGTAACTTTTGCACGGATAAAGCTACAAACCCTCCTACAAATATTGTAGCTTTTGCAAGGATAAAGCTATAAACCGTCCTACAGACATTGTAAATTTTGCATGAACAAAGCTACAAACCATCCCTAATATTATGACTCACTATGTCGCAACCTAAAAAATAACAACGAGTCTCATCGCAAGACTTTATTATTCGTTAGTCGTGACAATAAAAAAAAAAAGGAAAAGTCGACTTAATTCCTCTAGAAAAATGAAGGTGTCGATACGTGACCCCGACCGCGGAGACCCATTCGAGTGAAGGGGAAACGAAAAGCAGAGGAAAAGACGACTTAATTCCTCTAGATTGAAATAAAAGGTCGAGGGTATGAAAATAGCCTCGTAAAAAGACATGGAGTTGCCACCAATCTTTTTTAGCTAGGTGTGATCGGCCACCTATTAAAACCGGTTTTATAAAACATTTTAAAATTAATTAAAACATTTTAAAACCAATTTCAAGTCTGTGTTATAAACCAGAGAAATCAAAGAAGCGGGTTCGGGAGTCGGTTACGTGCGGGGAAGGATTAGCACCCCAACAATGCCCGTATAAAACGGTACCTTATTAATCGTGTGTTATTTCAAGTCTTGGTAAAAAGTTGGTTTTTAATTTCGTATTTCAAGTTAGTTTCCAATTTTAAGAAAAATAATTCCATTTTTAATTGAAAATGATTCGAAATTTATTAATTCAAATTTTCCTACATTCCCTGACAAAATCGGCAAAATATAGAAATTTTTATTCATTTGGAAACTTTCCGAATCATTCTCGTTTTTTGAAAGAAAGATATTCTTTTATTAATGATAATTGATGATATTCCCTCCAGCAAACCCGGTAGAGAACTCATGAATTATTTTAATTCTCGAATATCTTTATTTTTATTGAAAATCATTATCTTTTTCAAAACATTTAAAAATATGAACATGAACATGTATGACATAAATAAAATGACATGGCAAAGTCTAGATAATATAATGCAACCTAAATGATATGACATAATTTAAATGACATAGTATATTCTAGGTAAAAATGAAAAATCCTAAGTATCATGGTATATTCTAAATGAGATAAAATGATTTAAATGACATAGCAATTCTAAATGATATGGCATATTTTAGATGACATGGCATGTTATAAATAAAATAACCTAAATGACATGGAATATGATCTAAATGACAAGAAATGACATGGAATTAAAATAATGCTACATATAATATGCATGAAAATGAAAATAAAAATAATAATGCATGAACATAGTATATACAAAACAATATGACAAAAATAACTAAATAAAAAAAACATAGGATATCATGAAACATTCAAAATCATATGGCAAACAAAATGTGAATTAAAATAATAATAATATCATGGAAAATATCATAGCAAAAATCACACATTTAAATAAAATGCATGAACATGGAAAATGCAATGCATGAAAATGTATTTTTTCCTTTAATTAAAGAGATCCGTATATCTAAAAAGATATCCGGCTACCTTAGAAAAATGTCAAATTAGATTTTCTAAAAAACAAAACTTTGTGATTGTTTGAAAATAATTTTGAGAAAAACTTGAATAAAAATTAAAACCTCACCAAACCTTTTTAAAATGACTCTAATTTCCTAAGTTTAAAATCCCGGACTTAACTACCCTTAACCCAAGATTTATAAAATCATTTTTAAAGTTAAAAAAGGCTTAGAAACTACCCTAAGACAGTAGATACAAATTCTATCCAGCCCCCTCTAAATGCCTTAGCCAATTCAACCTTTATTGCCCTTTTGATTTCAAATCTGCCTATACTGTCCGATTTTGCCACACGACTTTTTTGCCTATTTTTAAAAATTCAAAAAAATTCTAAAACAAATACTGGAGATTCAGAACATATAAATACACATGATAAAACATTGGCTTAATTTTATGATTAAAGATGACTGCTCAGAAAAATTGGAGATGTTCGAGTACTGGGTGAAAAAAAAAAACTGTTTGTCAAAACACATTTTTTGCCTTCGATAAATTCATTCAAAAACCAAAGTAGAAATTGTTGGAAATCATCCTAAAGACTTAAGGGCAGTAGCTAAACATTTTAAAAACCTTGGAAAAAATTGGTTAAGTAAAAAAAATCACAAAGGTAGAATAATCAATTTGACAATTCCTTAATTATCCACAAAGGAGCATGACTTTGAGCCATTAATTGGCCTAAGTCACAAATCAAGTGGCAATGACATGGAATGCATGAACATACAGCAAATGAAATGTATGAAATGCATGATCTAAAGGTCTAAATGGTAAAGGAAATGCATGACAATTCATGGCAACCTAAATGCCTAGCATGAATTTGCATGGCAATAAATGCTATCCTAACTCTATATGCATGCAATGCTTGATAATGTAAATGTGACTAGGACCTAATATGTTATGAAGATGCATGAAAATGAATGTGACTTAAGACCTAAATAGCATATTAATGCATGACAATACCGATGTGATTTAAGACTCAATATGCATGGCAATGCCAATATGGCCTAGACCTAAAATGTAATGAACATGCATAGCAACACTATGAACATACAATGACTCATGAAACTAATGTCAATGCTGGAAAAAACAGAAATTAATACACAATTTTAAGATATGATAATGTAAAGCATGTTACCTAAACAAAATGCAAATGCATGGCAAGGCAAGGGATGCATGAAGAGGTCAAATGATCACATGAGACTCTAATGCAATCCTATTTAGTAAATGACATAAGTACATGACAAATCATATTAAAATGCATAATGTCATGACTTTTTCAATAGCATATAACATACCAAAATCAAAATGCACAAGCTCAAGGCATGAAAATGCAAACAAGTTAAGAAACAAAAGGAAAATGAACATGCAAGGCAAACAGACATGGTATTGCTGAATGGTCATGGATCAATATGATGGCATTTTTATCATAGCATTTTCATAAGCACATGGCATACTAAAATCAGAATATGCAAGTTCATGACATGGAGATGCAAACAAGTTAAGAAGCAAAAGAAAAATGCACATGCAAGGCATACAAAATGGAGTTGCCGAATGGTCATGAAACAAAATCATGAAAATGCAAACATGTAAGACATGATACATAAAAAAAATGCACAACATGAGCATATGAACAACAATGGCCGAATATGCAAGGATGCAATATCAAGCATGAAAATGAAATATATAAGCAAATATAGCATTGAAAATAATGTAAAGAACATATATACACAAGATTTAACATAGACATGCAAAATTTACAAGCAAACTAGTAAATAGAACAAGGAAAGTTAAGCTCCATGGTTGGTATCAAATGGGCATAGCCTCTCACCAAACCATAATCACTTGGTCTTGCCAAGATCATGAAGCCTTTCCATCTCAGTAAAACAAAAAATAAACCATGTAAAACATAAAATAAGGTGAGCTTCATGGTAGGTAAAAATGGGCATAGCATCTCTCCTAACCATGGTCACTTGGTCTAGCCAAGATCATGTAGCCATTTCAACCTTTTTTTTCTTCATATTTTGTAAAAATCACAACCTTAGAATACTCTAAAAAATCTTGTATAAATCATTTTTCACAACAACATGCAAGGAAGAAAAAAAGGAAAAAACAAGGCAAATAAATGTGCCATTCGGCCGTGGCATGAAACCATAAGAAAAAATGTTTTCCACCATTTTAAAGAAGAAGAAGAGATGAAAACATAAGTAAACATAAAAAACATTATTTCTATGAAAAATGTAGTAGGAAAACATGATAGAAAAATCAAGAAAACACCATGGAAATGAAGAAGAAAGCTAGGCTAGAGCTTGGTAGAGATGACTACCTTCAAGCTCTCTATTGAAAACCTTTTTTTTTTCTATCTTTCAAAACCTTTTTTTCTTGCCAAATTAGCTACTATATTCCAGCCAAAAACCTTTTGAAAAATGAAAACATTCTTCTCCCTTTAGCCTTGGCCGAATGCCCCCTAGCCCTTGGATGGGAATTGCACTTTTTCTCCTCCAATCTTGGCCTTTAGATTTAGATATTTTGATGACAACATAAAAATGTCATCTTGCCAATTTATAGCAGCCCTTAAGATGTGTACTCAGCCCTTGTAGTAACTTAAGCCATTAGATGCAAAAGAGGACCAATCCCATGCACTCCCTTGCTTGCCCCTCTTGAGTGCCTACCTTTGGATGAGTTGTGCTCTTCCATTCTTGTTCATTGGATAAGGCCAACATAAAAATGACATCTTGTAGATTAAATCCAACCCTCAACATTTGTACTCAGCTCTTGTAGATGGCCTAAGCCATTGGATGAAAAGAGATAATCCCATGCACTCCCTTGCTCAACCGAATGGATGCTCACCCTTGGATGAATTGTGCTCATCTTTTTTCTTCCATTCTTGTCCATTAGATGAGGGTTCTTTTGTGAAAAATAAAAATGTCATCTTGGCATTTAAACTTGGCCATTGGATGGTGCATTCAACTTTCCTACAAGGCACCTAAGCCATTGGATGAAGGGGGGACCATTTGCAAGGTGTTAGTGGTAGCATGTGGCTTGATAGTGACTAGGGAATTAAATTGTTCAAGCTTCCTTCTTCTCCTATATGTTGGCTAACCAAGGGAAGAAAAAATCCCAGCAATTCCTTATTCTTTCATATTTTCCCCAATTACCAATTTGCCCTTTTTGGTTTCTTTGGTGAAATGATCTTTTTGCCCCTCGAACCTAAATAAATAGAAAACGTACTCCAAATTCAAATTTTCTTTTTTCAATACTTCTGAAATAATAAAAAATTGAATTCTGGAAGTTTTCAAAAAATTTCGAGTCTATTTGCTATTTATTTTGGATTTATTTTCGAAATTACCCCTTTTATGCACCCGAACGTTACCATTTTTTAAACGAGCTTCGAATCCATATTTTGCTTCACCAATATATTACAAATAATTTAAAAATGTGATCTGGAAGTTTTCATAATTTTTGGAGCTCATTTGCTATTTTTTCGGGGTTTATCTGCTTGAATTACTACATAGGGGACCTGGGATTTGGCCATTTTGCAAACGAACTCCGAATCAAGATTTATTTTTCCAATCTTTTCCAAATAATTTGAAAATGAGATTTGCAAATTTCCAGAATTTTTGGAACTCGTTTGCTATTTTTCGGGATTTATCTGCTTGAATTGCTGCATATGAGACCCTATATTTGGCCATTTTGCAAACGAGCTCCGAATCAATATTTTATTTCGCCAATCTCTTTGAAATGATTTAAGAATGAGATTTTCAAATTTTCAGAATTTTTGGAGTTCATTTTCTATTTCTCCCATATTTTCCAATTTTGCCCTTTTACCTTCGAAACCCGATTTTGCTCAAAACAAGTTCGATTTTCAGATTTTCTTTAAACTGAGCCTTGGGATATCCTTGTTTAATCATTTCTCATCAATTAAGGGCTTTATATCTTTTGAATTGGGCTATTTCTGCAATTTTTCCAAATTTTACCGAAATCCACCAAAAAACCCTAATTCTCGATCTTCATCCGAATTGACTTTTCTATCAGTTTTTCTTCCAAGTAGCTTCTCCATTACCCATAGTCAATGCTTATCTTTCATTTGAGACCTTCAATTCTGACCAATTTGATCGTTTAAGCACTTTTCCCCAAATTTCTTGAATTAGGGTTTTCTTTCTACTGAATCTCGTAACCCAACTTTCGAGCTCCATATCTTTCAATATAGACCTCGGATTATCAAAATTCTTTCACTGTTTTTCAATTGAACCTCAAATCATGATTTTGAAAGTGGGTTGACTTTTTAAGTAGTTGATTTTTTCGAGTTTGACTTTTTTTAGGGTTGACTTTTTTGAGTTTGACTTTTTTTGTATGCTTTCTTAGACTAAGCCTCGGAGTACTACCTGCAGGATGAGAAAAGCCTTTTAGCATTTTGAAACATCAATTTAGGAAGAAAATGTACCTGATTTAGGGGTCCAGACAAAATTAGGTGTTTACAACTGCCCCTCTTTGGCTATTGCTGAGAATTAGGAATCAGGCAAAGATAAACAAACACTAATTTTGTACGATTAGTGAAATCACATTTGAAGGAAAGGGAAAGGGGTTTTCTTTTTTCTTTTATTTTTTTATTTTTTTTATTATTTTTTTTTTGTTGAGAAAGCTGTAAATTGAAGATTTTGTCTTTAAATTGAATTCCCTGACTAATCAAGGCTCGACCGGTCTTAAGAAAACGGGTTCGATTTCAAAAGAAAAAAGTATGCCCGAAGGTCTTAAAAATGGTGCCCGAAGGTCTTAGAAATGGTGCCCGAAGGTCTTTAAAATGGTGCCCAAAGATCTTTAAAAATGGTGCCCGAAGGTCTAAAAAATGGTGCCTGAAGGTCTTTAAAAACGGTGCCCGAAGGTCTTTAAAAACGATGCCCGAAGGTCTTTAAAATAGTGCCCGAAGGTCTTTAAAAATGGTGCCCGAAGGTCTTAAAAATGTTGCCCGAAGATTTTTAAAAAGGTGCTCGAAGGTCTTTAAAATGGTGCCCGAAGGTCTTTAAAATGGTGCTCAAAGGTCTTTAAAAAGGTGCCCGAAGGTTTTTCAGTTCGCGCCCGAAGGTCTTTAAAATGGTGCCCGAAGGTCTTTAAAAAGGTGCCAGAAGGTCTTTAAAATGGTGCCCGAAGGTCTTTAAAATGGTGCCCGAAGGTCTTTAAAAATGGTGCCTGAAGATCTTAAAAATGATGCCCGAAGGTCTTTAAAATGGTGCCCGAAGGTCTTTAAAATGGTGCCCGAAGGTCTTTAAAATGGTGCCCGAAGGTGTTTAAAAAAGTGCCCGAAGGTCTTTAAAATGGTGCCCGAAGGTCTTTAAAAAGGTGCCCGAAGGTCTTTAAAATAGTGCCCGAAGGTCTTTAAAATGGTGCTTGAAGATCTTTAAAAAGGTGCCCGAAGGTCTTTAAAATGGTGCCCGAAGGTCTTTAAAATGATGACCGAAGGTCTTTAAAAAGGTGCTCAAAGGTCTTTAAAATGGTGCCCGGAGGTCTTACCGTGATTAAAATACCTTGACGACGATCTCAAGGCTCGACTCATTTGATAAAACAGAATGAATTCGATTTAAAACAAAAGGAAATACCTCGACGGTGGTCTCAAGGCTCGACTTATTTGAGAAGCAGAACGAGTTCGATTTGGGAAGCCAAAGTTTTCTTGATTCCTGCAATGTTAGCTAAATGCAATGATGAGAATGACATGCTTTGCAAATGCTTATATGTTTCCTGAGGATGAATGTAGTCAAATGATTGTGTCATGATTTATAATCCATGGTTTTTTTGAGGTTCACAGATTATCCGATTTCATGATGGAGTCTTCAATTGTTCACTGATGCCCCACTTAAAGAACCCTTTACTCAAGATAATTTGTCAAACAAGTCCCAGTTTCTGACTTCACTGAAATTTACAAATTTATGACTTCATGACGGAGTCTCCACCACTTTCACTGTTTTCCTTTACTTGGTGAATTTTCCATCGGGATTAGTGGTTTCCAAACTTTTTTTTTTTTTTAAGATTTAGATCTATTCCTTAGTAATACTTTTAAACTTCCTTTTATTTTAAAATTTTATTTTTACTATTCATCATTCAATTTAATAAGAAACAAAATGCAATCTCAAAAATGTATGAAAAAAAGTATGAAACAAGCAATTGTCATAAAAGGGGTAACAAAAATTTATTGCAAAAAGATGTTTTAAAATGGCAAAAGTGGATATCAAGGATATAAAAAACAAATGTAAAGTTATAGGTTGTTGATACCCCGGATGCAGAATATCTTGGACCCCTCCTTTTTCAAATCATCTGAAATTTCTCTTGAACGGTCAATTTACTTGGGTAATCCCTCAGCTTTCGTAGTTACGTCAGACTGAGTCGTTCCCCATTTCTCTGATTTTCAAACACTTTCTCCATCTTTACGCGAAGCATTGATTCAAACCTTAATCAGTACTTGAGTCACCCTTTGTGGGTTTTCAACTCAAGTGTCCCCCATTTGGTATTAAGTCGCCCTTTGCGGGTTTTTGGCTTAAACCTCTCCTTTTTTTTTTACCATGCATTTGAGAATTCTAAATGCTTCCAAGGTAAAAAATGTCAATTTAAAAGATGGGATGAATTCTGAGAAAAACTTTTCGAATTAAATACCCATGCTTGATCAAAATGGACTTTTAAAATACGTAATGTAGGCCAAGGTTCGGGTTTAGAAGGAAAGGATAAAATAGACCCAAAATGTGTTTAAGGGTAATTGGATCAAGGATCATTTACTGAGGAGAATTCATTCTTGAGACTTTTGCCCTTTTTTTTGGGGGGTTTTCATTTGCCGTTCTTTGATTTCACATTTTCTAATGGCTCTCTTTTTTTGCCATGATTTTGATTATTTTTTCCTCATATTTGCCCTTTAGTGTAGAGGGTGATCCTTGATCATGGTTCAACGAAAGAAATAATTCCTAAGGCTCAAAGGGGTGACTAGGGATAATTGCCTCTTAGTGAAGGGAATATGAAAGACAGCCATTTATCATACCAAGCATGAATATTCTCTTTGTAAAACAATTCTCAAGGGAGATAGATATATAGAATTTCCATTTCTACACTTGGAATCATTCGAATTCCCATGTGCATAGCATCACACTTTTTTTTTTTTTAAGCATAATACTTCTTCAGTTCACCAGCATTCATGGGATGTCTAAAATCATCCCCGTCCATCCGAGTTAGAATCAATGCTCCTCCAGAAAAAGCTCTTTTTACCACATAGGGCCCTTCCCAATTTAGAGCCCATTTTCCTCGCGGATCCTTCACTATGGGGAGAATTTTCCTCAGTACCAACTCTCCTTCTCGGAACTGTCTGGGTCGAACCTTCTTATTATAGGCTTGAATCATCCTTTTCTGATACAACTGCCCGTGACAAATTGCCTTCAATCTTTTCTCCTCGATGAGATTCAGCTGTTCATAACGAGCTCTAACCCATTCTGCCTTTTCTAGGCCAACCTCTATCAAAACCCGAAGCGAAGGAATCTCAACTTCAATAGGTAACACTACTTCCATACCATATACCAAAGAAAACGGCGTTGCTCCTGTAGATGTGCGAACTGAAGTGCGATATGCATGAAGAGCAAAAGGCAAAATCTCATGCCAATCCTTGTACACATCAGTCATCTTCTCGACAATCTTTTTGATGTTCTTGTTGGCTGCTTCTACTGCCTCATTCATCTTCGGACGATAAGGTGTCGAATTGTGATGCGTGATCTTGAACTGAGTACATACCTCTCTCATCATCTTATTATTCAAATTAAGGGCATTATCTGAAATAATTCTTGCTGCCAATCCATATCGGCATATGATTTCCTTCTTAACAAATCTGCATACCATCGACTTCGTTTCATTCGTATAAGAAGCAGCTTCCACCCACTTTGTGAAATAGTCTATGGCCACCAAGATGAAACGATGTCCATTTGAAGCTTTCGGGGTAATAGGCCCAATCATATCCATTCCCCATATTGAAAACGGCCAAGGTGCAGTCATGACATGCAATGGCGATGGCGGCACATAAATCTTATCTGCATATATCTAGAATTTATGGCACTTCAGGGAATAACTGATACAATCTCCTTCTATCGTCAGCCAATAATACCCTACCCTCATAATCTGCTTAGCAAGCATGTAACCATTAGCATGGGTGCCACATATCCCTTCATGGACTTCCTTTATGATTCTTTGAGTTTGGGCAGATCCGACACATTTCAATAGGACATGATCTTTCCCTTTCTTGTAGAGAATCTCCCCATCTAGAACAAAACCCATTGTTATCCTTCTCAGAGTTCTCTTGTCATTCTCTATTGCCTGTTCTGGATACTGTTGACTCTTGATGTACTGCAAGATGTCGTTATACCAAGGGAGACCATCTGCTTCTTCTTCAATACTCAAGCAGTGGGCAGGAGACTCAAATATGCTCATCTTGATTGGTACAACTTCCGCCCCTTCATTCATTTTAAACATTGATGACAAAGTAGCCAGAGCATCCGCCATCTGGTTTTCTTCTCGGGGGAAGTAATTGAAACTTACTTCTTCAAACTCCTCCAATAAACTCAGTATGAGTTCTCTGTATCTAATTAACTTTGTATCTCGGGTTTCCCATTCTCCATGTAACTGGTATATCACTAAAGCCGAGTCTCCAAAAACTTCCAAAACTTTGATTTTTCTGTCTATCGCTGCACGAAGGCCCATAGTACATGCCTCATACTCAGCCGTATTGTTTGTACAATCGAAATCCAATCTGGCGGTGAAAGGATAATAATCTTCTTCTAAGGATATGAGCACTGCACTGATTCCGTGCCCCATGGCATTAATGCCCCATCAAAGTACATCTTTCATACTTTCTTCTTCAGGGGAGCCTCATCCTTTTGCGAAACATACATCAAATATTCATCTGGGAAATCAAAGTTCAACGGCTCATAATCTTGCACTGCCCGACTTGCTAAGAATTCAACCACTGCACTACCCTTCATAGCCTTCTGAATCACATATACAATGTCGTGTTCTGACAACAAAACCTGCCATCTTGCCATCCTCCCTGACAAAGAAGGTGCTTCTAACATGTACTTGATTGGATCTAGCTTGGCGATCAACCACGTTGTGTGGTACAGCATGTACTGTCTGAGCCTCTGAGCAGTCCAAGCTAAGGCACAACACAGCTTTTCTATCAACGAATATTTCAACTCATAATCTGTGAACTTCTTGCTGAGGTAGTAAATCGCCTGTTCTTTTTTTCCAGTCTCATCAAGCTGCCCCAGAACACAACCCATGGATCTCTAAATACTGATAGATACTATATCATCGGTTTATCCGGAGCCGGTGGCATTAATACTTGTGGGTTTGATAGATAATGCTTAACCTTTTCAAAAGCAATCTGACACCCTTCATCCCACTTTCCTGGATCACGTTTTCGAAGTAATTTGAATATTGGATCATATTTGTCGGTTAACTGAGAAATAAACCGAGCAATGTAATTTAATCTCCCCAGAAAACCTTTTACTTTTTTTTTTGAGTACGTGGAGGTGGCAAATTCTGGATGGCCTTCACTTTATCCGGATCAATCTCAATTCCTCTTTTGCTAACAACAAAACCCAACAGTTCCTCGAAGTGACTCCAAAAGTGCATTTTGTCGGGTTTAGCTTGAGTCGAAACTTTCTTAGTCTTTCAAAGAGTTTTCTACGATTCGCAATATGCTCATCTTCTTCTTGTGACTTCGCAATCATATCATCAACATAAACCTCAATTCCCTTATGCATCATGTCATGAAACAAGGTCACCGTGGCTCTCTGATATGTTGCCCCAGCATTCTTCAACCTAAACGGCATTACCTTGTAGCAAAATGTTCCCCACATTGTAACAGATGTGGTTTTCTCCATATCTTTCGGTGCCATCTTAATCTGATTATATCCCGAGAACCCGTCCATGAAAGAAAACCAGGAACTCTTCGTCGTATTATCCACCAAAGTATCAATGTGAGGCAAAGGGAAATTATCTTTCGGATTGGCCTTGTTCAAATCTCGATAATCGACGTACATACGCACCTTTCCATCATTCTTTGGCATTGGAACAATGTTTGCCACCCATTCTGGATATTTTGCCACCTCTAAGAATCCAGCATCAAACTACCTCTTCACCTTCTCTTTTACCTTTAACAGCATGTTCGGCCTCATTCTTCTCAACTTTTGCTGAATTGGCTTGCATTCTAGCCTTAAAGGAAGCTTATGTACCACAATGTCTGGATCCAAACCCGGCATGTCTTGGTATGACCATGCAAATACATCTACATATTTCCAGAGCAAGGCTATGAGTTCACCCTTTATCGATGACGACAATAGAGTACCGATTTTAACCTCTTTTATCTCCTCACTACTTTCCAAATTCAACAATTCCAATAGCTCCTCATAAGGAAGTACTTGTTTCTCTTCTTGTTATATTTTTCTTAATAAGTCCAGAGGTAGACCATAATCCTCAATATCTTTGTCGGCCTCAAAATCACCTGTGCAAATAGGCCTCTCAAAATCAATTTCAAAATTACTGGCAGGAAGGTCCTCATATTCCGCATCCGTGCACCTGTAAATAGGTGGGGAAGAAACAATATAGGAAAACATTTATACAATGGAAGCAAAATAAATATCATAAATGAAAGAATATGGACACATCAATATGAAGGAAATGCATCATGTTTGTTATTTATTGGATGAAAAGATTTAGGCAAAAGCCCATTACAAAAGAAATTTTTAATATCTTCGGGCAAAGATATTTAAGATTTGTTTAAAAGCATTACGTTGGAATAGACCTAAACACTATGGGTAGCTCGGTTGTGCTCCAATTGGTCTGTTTATATCCTGGTGGACAAGGTCGCACCATCCAATTAGCAATCTCACTTTCAATTATTTCTTCCCCAGTTGTGCAGATCTCCATATCATACATCTGCTCATCCCTATTCACCTGGAATATCTCGAAGGCTTGCTCTATCATTATGAGCACATCATCAGAATTCTTTTCTCATAACAGAGAACCTGCTGAGCAAAAGCTGTGAAGGATAGGTGGGAATGTCATAGGCTCCCATTCAATATCCATACCCGCAAGTCGGGCCATCCTCCTTTGTTGGTTCCTTTCAACTTGTTTCCTTTTCTCATGGGCCTTCGAAAGATATCCAAGGCCAAACCGATCTTTTTTTCCCATTACTTCCATTGCTCGGGCTATCCCCTGAAGATATTTCCCGAGACCTTTTCCAGCCCTGCAGCCTTTTCCCATCGTAGCTCTTACCCGCAGCCTTTTGTTCTTGGACAACCTCGATTTTGGAATTCTTCGTCCTTCAGCGAGAAAAACTGCATTTACGAATTCCAAAGACCGAAAGGAATATTCTGCAGCATCTCATTGGGTTCAACATAAGGAGATTTAGTAGATGCAGACGCTATTACGTCCTCTTCTCCTGATACAGTGACCAAACGCCCCTTTATCACAAATTTTAGCTTTTGATGGAGGGATGAAGGTACAGCCCCTACTGAATGTATCCACGGCCTTTCCAACAAGCAATTATAGGATGGATTAATATCCATAACTTGAAAGTTCACTGTATAAGTGCATGGGCCTATCTTCAGAGGAACCTCAATAGTTCCCATTACATCTCTTCTGGTACCATCAAATGCTCTGACCACCGTACAGCTTGGCAGCATATAAGAAATATCTACTGGCAATTTGGACAGGGTTGCCAAAAGCATCACATTTAATGAAGAACCATTGTCCAAAAAGACCCTTGGTAATATGTGCCCCTGACAAGTGGTAGTTATATGGAGAGCTTTTGTTAACCCAATACCATTGGGTGGTATCTCCTCTTAGCTGAAATATATATGGTCGTCTGCCACGATGTTTCCCACCAGCCTGTCCAATTTTTCTACCGATATGTTGTTAGCCACATATGCCTGATTCAACACTCTCAACAGGGCATTTCTGTGTGGCTCTGAGTTCAAAAGCAAAGATAAGATTGAAATTCTAGCTGGTTGACGTTGCAGTTGCTCAACCACGCTATACTCACTGTGCTTTATGAATTTTAAGAACTCGCAGGCTTCCTTCTTACTCATCGGCTCTTTTATTCTATTAACCGGGGCTGATCCCCTTTCTGTTTCTTTTGACAAATCCATCTCAATATGGATTGGTTCAGCTGCTTTCTTCCCTTTGTCCATTCCTCTATATTTTCTTGTTAACCCCTATTCAATAGCCTCAGGAGCATAATACCTTCCACTTCGTGTTAAGTGCCCCACACCTGTGATATCCTGCTAACTCGAAGACCCAGGCATAACCATGCTGCAGTCGTATTTCCATGGTGCAGCTTTGTTTTCCTTGTATGAAAAGGAAATAGACAGATCAATGATTAACTTAGGCGCACTTTCCTCAGTGACTGGCATGACTTTCTCCTCTGGTTCATCATAATAAATGATCAACGGTCTTTCTATCCCGTAGCTAGCTGCATTCTCAATAACCTCTATTTCCTTATTTGTCTCTTTGTAAAACTGGGCCTCCCCATTATCCATCATCTTTTGGACTTTAGCCAAAAAGACCCCGCAGTCTTGTATGACATGACCTCCACACTTATGAAATGGGCACCAATTCTGCACCCTTTTTGCTACAATTTTTAAATTGTCCGCATATCCCACCATTCCTGCCTTGACCATCTCGACCCATACTGTCAACATTGGAGTTTGACTTCCCTGACGTCCCTTTTAACCCTTCTGGCTTCCCCTGTCCATACTGCATTTACCCGATTCCCTACATGATCTGGCAATGTGTTCTTCGCGACATTCGACCCATTCTTTGCCCCAAACTTCACAACTCCGGCGTTGATCAGGCTTTGGACTTTCTTTTTAAAGGCCAGGCAATCTTCAATCGAATATCCTTGAATTCTTACATGGTATGCGCAATTAGTATTTGCATTGTACCACCTTGGATATGGCAGTGATAGAGGTTTGAGGTATACGGGCGCAACAAGTTGACCTTGCAATAGTTTAGGATATAGCTCACCATAGGTGGTAGGAATCGGATCAAATTGGGGTTTTTGATCGTTCCTTTGTGAACGTTGGTCATTACGCCCGGCTCCCTGAGTGTTTGGGATAGTGTTTCGGGGAAGGTTTATTTTTGGGGATATGCCAGTTGGAAACGGTTGTTGTGGTATATTGGTGTAAGGGAAGGGATTTTGGGTAAGGTGGTTCACATTGGGGTAATAAAGACTATACCCCGGGTAAGGTGTGTAGGGTGTAGGAAGTGCATAAGATGTGGTAGGAGTATAGGGCCTTGGTGGTGTATGTGGTGTGGGAGGTACATATGGGTATTGGTTGATACTAACTGCATGGGTCTCTTCTTTCTTCCTGGCAAGGAACATCTTTTTCTGAATAGAAGACTCACTCCCTTCCATTTTCCCATTCTTAATGGCCGATTTTATCATCTTCCCAGATATTACCATGTCTGCAAAGTCCTTGGTGGCACTCTCCACCAATTTGTCATAATATGGTGCTTTCAAAGTGTTGATGAAAAGCACTGTGGTTTCTTTGCTAGTTAAAGGGGGTTGCACTTGTGTGGCCAGATCCCTCCACCTTTGCGAGTATTCTTAGAAAATCTCATTAGTCCATTTTCCATGTTCTATAGAAACAACCTATCAGGTACCATGTCAAACACATGCTTATAATATTCCATGAAAGCCTTGGCTAAATCTGTCCATGAACGAATCTTGGTACGACTTAGTTGATTGTACCATCGGGTTGCTGAGCCTGTCAAGCTATCTTGGAAACAATGGATAAGCAATTTCTCGTTATCATTGTGCCCCATCATCCTTCTGCAGTACATGGTCAGATCTGCTGATGGGTTGGTAGTCCCATTATTCTTTTCAAAATCTGGTACTTTGAACTTTGGGGGAATTACTAGATCATGTACAAAGCTTATCTCTTTGGCATCTGGACTGCCAAATAACTCCGCCCCTTCAACGACCCTCAGTCTCTCTTCCAGCAGTTGATATTTTTTTCTGTGACTCTACCATTTCGACCCTCTTCAGCTTAGTCATCTTTGCTTTTTCCTTTTCAGCTAGTTTTTCAAAATCTGGAACATTAACATCATTTTAGTCAGCTCCCACATTACCATTTCCAGGAACGTAGTTCTGTGTCTCTATAGCTGGCTGGATGTAAACATAGGAGGCTGCCCCAATTGGCACCTCTTGGCCCTTTTGCTGTATGTTTTCAGGCTGATCCTCTTTAACTACCACCCTTTTCCCAGTGATCGAGTTCACTCCCGGCCCTTTTTGCTTCATCATGGCACTCATCACTTCCATGAGCTTAGTCATCTGTTCTCGAGACTCCTGAGATTTAGCTAACTGTTCCTGCTGTTCTCTTTGAGTTCTTTCCGTTCTTTCAATTCTAGCAAGCTGATCGTTTTCCATAGCTCTAGCTTGAGATCGAGTATTGTAAGGGTGTCGAAAATCCGTTTCTTTCTGAGTGCGACCAATTGTACCTTTAGTTTTGAAATCCATGAATTAGAAATTATTGACACATCTTTTTTTATATTTTATAAAAAATGAATGAATAAATGAATGAATGAATGACTAAATGTGAATGAATGCATCAAATAAAATGAATAATTACATGACTACGTATATGAATACGAAAAAAATAAATGAATGAACAAGTGAAATGAACAAATAAGTGTTTAAGTGTATGAATATGAATGAATGAACAAGTAAAAGGAATAAATAAGTGGTTAAGTGTATGAACATAAATGAATTTCAAAAATGAATGATTATAAATATGAGTAAATGTACAAATGAACAAACAAAACATATAAAATATGAATGCATTTGAATGTATTGGCCCCGGGATAATTTCAATTGAATGGTCTTTCATTGATTTCCTGGAATCAAATACATCACAGATAGAATAAAAGGATCACTGTCTAAGATAAGTCCGCAATTCACCTTTCAAAGTGCTATTACAAAATTAGCCCTATAATGACTTTCTCGGATCTTGGACTTTCTTTCACAGTCTTCTTTTGATTACCCTGCTCTTCAATCTGACCCTACTTGTTTACGGCCCCTTGACGCGTCAGCAGAAGTATCACTTTGAAAGCTTTCCTTAGCTTGCTTCTCCAGTTGATTGGCTCGGGCTTCCTCATGCTTCGCTCTCTCTTTCCAGTAGTTATTCTCCATCTTGACGTTTTTGACTTCATGTTCCCATTCCCCGAAAGTCTTGAGAGTCCCCTCAAATCTAAGCTCAAAGCGGTACCTCTTGTTCTCCAAATGTAATTCCCGAAGATTGCCTTTAGCAGTGTCCCTTTCTCTCTTGATCTTTTTCTTTTCTCTTTCTCGATCTGATTCCCTATTTTTCACGTCCTCAAGCTCTTCTTGTAGTCAGGCAATCTCCTTGCTCATCTGGGCCTTTTCTTTTTCAAATTTTGCCATTGCGATTTCTAACTCGGACGGCATTTCCCTCGGTGGTGGATTCATGAACTGAACCTCTTCCCCATCTGATGTCAGTAGCCTATCATTAACCCTTAATTCCCTCCATACCAGGTCATCAGGTGTGACGATCGGTATATCTGGCCACTTTTATCCGGTGAATTTTCTTCCATGCTTCAATCACTGCTCGCACCTTTCCAGAATATCCGTCCTCTCCATAAGTGAACTCTGATGATCCTAGATTTTGAGTCACGGGTGTGAATTGCCGAGACTCAACCTGTCTTTGTACCAACAAAGGCTTATAACTCACAGACCCCCAAATTTTGAGTAGTGGAACTCCAGAGTTGTCCCCATATTTGTACATAATTGGCATAGGAACCATCGATGGAGCTCTCCAAGTCACCATCTCCCCTTTTAGATTCCGGAACATGTTGACCCATTTCTCTTCTTCCTTGTCTTCAGGCCAATCATTTTGAAGGAATTCCCTAATCGGAGCTAAAGACTTCATGTATGGTTTGAAGGAAATCTTTTCTATCTTCCAAAAGTGACTTTGAATCCAAATATAGAGGAGTTGTACACACCCCTTGATTCTCCCTTGTCTTGCCCTTTTACAAAAATTCAAAGATCGGATAGTTTCAGCTATTATGATCAGAGATGGGTTGATCTTCTATTCCAACTTTTCAAAGAAATCAAACACGGCTATATCCATATGACTCAATATCTTTGGGAATATGATTAATCCATAGATAGCTAGAGCGAAGATGTGCTTGGTTTTTTATTTTTCGGAACAACCCAATATCAACTGCCGGAGAGTTTCCCACGGAATGCATCCATTTTTCTGCTTTATGTCCACATGACTCTCAACCCATGTTGTATCCATTCCTATGATCCTAGCCACTTTCTTCTTAAAACCTGAAGGTTTCACTTCCTTCAAATATACCCGATAAGGATTAGGACATTCAATACGTAACAGTGCTGAATATTCTTCGATTAGTGGTGTCATATCCTTCTTGTTAAAAGTGAAACATCTATAAGCAGGATTCCAAAACTATACCATAGCTTGAATCAACCCACTATTGATCCGAATTGGAATTAAGAGTACTATATCTCTATATTTCTGAGTGAAGGCTTTTTTCTCTGATACATTCCACTGATTCCAAATGTCGGCTAACCCTCGAAGATTATTCTGCCTAGAATCTACTTTGACCCTTTCCGGCAATACTAACACATAATCTTTCTTCAGGCAATCACCATCCTCCCTCTGATCTTTTTTCGACCGTGCCTTGACTACTGCATGATCTTCTATCACTGAAATAACCTGACACTCCATGAAAGTCCTTTGGGTTGATGACTATCCCGAGGCCAATAAACTCGAAGTGTATGGTGATGTCTATGATGCATGTCAAAGAAAAAAAGAAGAAGAAAGAAATAGATTAGTAAAGAAACGAATTCACAAATATAACATAAATAACAACATGCTTAAAAAAATGTCCTGAAAATTTAAACAGAGTTTCGGCATTACAACGCCTTGGGACAAAATAATAAATTTATTACGAGCGACATGATGTTCGTTCATCATCACCCAATTTGTAAAATCTAACATATAGAAAGATGGTAAAAGGTTGGAAATGTTCCTCCATGTGTTCTTAAACTTCGGGTATCTAATAGAAATCCGGCATAGCTTCGCCAAGGTTCACTATATGAAGATGAATCGGTTCTAAGGCCCCGAATTGTTCCTCACTATCGCCTGTGAAGGCTAGTAAGGCACCCTGATAAAAGCGGGTTCAATTCGTTAGAGTATATTTTCCTATGCCCGTACGAAGGATTATCACGAAGGCATTAGGTACTTTATACTCCGAAAGTGTTTCACTAGCCCATAAGGAGGATCATCACGAAGGCGTAGTTACTTTACTCCCACTTAAAAGGACGGAACCCGGGTAGAGGATTCATGTTATGCAAATGCAAATATAGTGTATGCGGAGGAACAAAATAAACCTGTCACCACCTATTCTACACCCCTTATTCTAAATACCCCACTAAAATCGAACAATGTAAAGCATCAATCAAGCAAACATATAAATATACGCAAGAAAATAACCAGAGAACAAATAATAATATACATGCATATGAAGATGGACAAATTTAAAACATTTTATTATTTTCAATATTCTCTTTATTATTTTAAAAATATGGGAATTAAATTAAATATCAATTAAACCAACAAAACCAAGACTTAGATAACACACTATTAATTCTAGGCTCACTCTCTAAAAAAATCCCTAGTGGAGTCGCAACCTAAAAAATAACGAGTCTCATCGCAAGAATTTATTATTCGTTAGTCATGACTATAAAAAAGAGAGGAAAAGTCGACTTAATTCCTCTAGAAAAACAAAGGTGACGTGACCCCGATCGCGGAGACCAATTCGAGTGAAGGGGAAACGAAAAGCAGAGGAAAAGACGACTTAATTCCTCTAGATTGAAATAAAAGGTCGAGGGTATGAAAACGGCCTCGTAAAAAGACATGGAGTCGCCACCAATCTTTTTTAGCTAGGTGTGATCGGCCACCTTTTAAAACCGATTTTATAAAACATTTTAAAATTATTTAAAACATTTTTAAACCAATTTCAAGTCTGTATTATAAACCAGAGAAATCAAAGAAGCGGGTTCGGGAGTTGGTTACGTGCGGGGAAGGATTAACACCCCTCACAATGCCCGTATAAAATGGTACCTTATTAATCGAGTGTTATTTCAAGTCTCTGTAAAAAGTTGGTTTTTAATTTAGTATTTCAAGTTAATTCCCAATTTTAAGAAAAATAATTCCATTTTTAATTGAAAATGATCCGAAATTTATTAATTCAAAATTTTCCTACATTCCCCGACAAAATCGGCAAAATATAGAAATTTTTATTCATTTGGAAAACTTTCCGAATCATTCTCGTTTTTTGAAAGAAAGATATTCCTTTATTAATGATAATTGATATTCCCTCCAGCAAACCCAGTAGAGAACTCATGAATTATTTTAACTCGGGAATATCTTTATTTTTATTGAAAATCATTATCTTTTTCAAAACATTTAAAAATATGAACATGAACATGTATGACATAAATAAAATGACATGGCAAAGTCTAGATAATATAATGCAACCTAAATGATATGATATAATTTAAATGACATAGTATATTCTAGGTAAAAATGAAAAATCCTAAGTATCATGGTATATTCTAAATGAGATAAAATGATTTAAATGACATGGCAATTCTAAATGATATGGCATATTTTAGATGACATGACATGTTATAAATAAAATAACCTAAATGACATGAAATATGATCTAAATGACAAGAAATGACATGGAATTAAAATAATGCTAACATATAATATGCATGAAAATGAAAATAAAAATAATAATGCATGAACATAGTATATACTAAACAATATGACAAAAATAACTATAAAAAAAAAAAACATAGGATATCATGAAACATTCAAAATCATAAGGCAAACAAATATAAGATCATAAAATGTGAATTAAAATAATAATAATATCATGTAAAAATATCAAAGCAAAAATCACACATTTAAATAAAATGCATGAACATGGAAAATGCAATGCATGAAAATGTATTTTTTTCCTTTAATTAAAGAGATCCGTATATCTAAAAACATATCCGGCTACCTTAGGAAAATATGTCAGATTAGATTTTCTAAAAATCAAAACTTTGTGATTGTTTAAAAATAATTTTGAGGAAAACTTGAATAAAAATTAAAACCCTCACCAATCCCTTTTAAAATGGCTCTAATTTCCTAAGTTTAAAATCCCGGACTTAACTACCCTTAACCCGAGACTTATAAAATCATTTTTAAAGTTAAAAAAGGCTTAGAAACTACCCTAAGACAGTAGCTAAAACTTCTATCCAACCCCCTCTAAATGCCTTAGCCAAATTCAACCATTATTCCTCTTTTGATTTCAAATCTGCCTCTACTGTCCGATTTTGCCACACGATTTTTTAGCCTATTTTTAAAAATTCAAAAACAAAAAACTGGAGACTCAGAACATGTAAATATACACGATAAAAAATTGGCTTAATTTTTTGATTAACGATGACTGCCTAGAAAAATTGGAGATGTTCAAGTACTGGGTGAAAAAAAAACTGTTTGTCAAAACACATTTTTTTTCTTTGATAAATTCATTCAAAAACCAAAGTAGAAATTGTTGGAAATCATCCTAAAGACTTAAGGACAGTAGCTAAACATTTTAAAAACCTTGGATAAAATTGGCTAAGTAAAAAAAAAATTACAAAGGTAGAATAATCAATTTGACAATTCCTTAATTTTCCACAAGTATGCTTAAGGGAGCATGACTTTGAGCCATTAATTGGCCTAAGTCACAAATCAAGTGGCAATGACATGGAGTGCATGAACATACAGCAAATTAAATGTATGAAATGCATGGTCTAAAGGTCTAATTGGTAAAGTAAATGCATGACAATTCATGGCAACCTAAATACCTAGCATGAATTTGCATGGCAATAAATGCTATCCTAACTCTATATGCATGCAATGCTTGATAATGTAAATGTGACTAGGACCTAATATGTTATGAATATGCATGAAAATGAATGTTACCTAAGACCTAAATAGCATATTAATGCATGACAATACCAATGTGATTTAAGACTCAATATGCATGGCATTGCTAATATGGCCTAGACCTAAAATGTAATGAACATGCATAGCAATACAATAAACATACAAAGACTCATGAAACTAATGTCAATGCTGGAACAAACAGCAATTAATACACAATTTCAAGATATGATAATGCAAAGCATGTTACCTAAACAAAATGAAAATGCATGGCAAGACAAGGGATGCATGAAGAGGTCAAATGATCACATGAGACTCTAATGCAGTCCTATTTAGTAAATGACATAAGTACATGACAAATCATATTAAAATGCATAATGTCATGACATTTTCAATAGCATATAACATACCAAAATCAAAATGCACAAGCTCATGGCATGGAAATGCAAACAAGTTAAGAAACAAAAGGAAAATGCACATGCAAGGCAAACAAACATGGTATTGCGGAATAGTCATGGATCAATATGATGGCATTTTTATCATAGCATTTTCATCAGCACATGGCATACTAAAATCAGAATATGCAAGTTCATGACATGGAGATGCATACAAGTGAAGAAGCAAAAGAAAAATGCATATGCAAGGCATACAAAATGGAGTGGCCGAATGGTCATGAAACAAAACCATGAAAATGCAAACATGTAAGACATGATACATAAAAAAATGCACAACATGAGCATATGAACAACAATGGCTGAATATGCAAGGATGCAATATCAAGCATGAAAATGAAATATATAAGCAAATATAGCATTGAAAATAATGTAAAGAACATATATACACAAGATTTAACATAGATATGCAAAATTTACAAGCAAAACTAGTAATTAGAACAAGGAAAGTTAAGCTCCATGGTTGGTATCAAATGGGCATAGCCTCTCACCAAACCATAATCACTTGGTCTTGCCAAGATCATGAAGCCTTTCCATCTCACTAAAACAGAAAATGAACCATGTAAAACATAAAATAAGGTGAGCTTCATGGTAGGTAAAAATGGGCATAGTCTCTCTCCTAACCATGGTCACTTGGTCTAGCCAAGATCATGTAGCCATTTCAACCTTTTTTTGCTTCATATTTTGTAAAAATCATAACCTTAGAATACTCTAAAAAAACTTGTAAAAATCATTTTTCACAACAACATGCAAGGAAGAAAAAAAGGAAAAAACAAGGCAAATAAATGTGCCATTCGGCCATGGCATGAAAACATAAGAAAAAAAATGGTTTCCACCATTTTAAAAAGAAGAAGAGATGAAAACATAAGTAAACATTAAAAAACATTATTTCTATGAAAAATGTAGTAGGAAAACATGATAGAAAAATCAAGAAAACACCATGGAAATGAAGAAGAAAGCTAGGCTAGAGCTTGGTAGAGATGACTACCTTCAAGCTATCTATTGAAAACCTTTTTTTTATCTTTCAAAACCTTTTTTTCTTGCCAAATTAGCTACTATTTTCTAGCCAAAAATCTCTGAAAAAATGAAAACATTCTCCTCCCTTTAGCCTTGGCCGAATGCCCCCTAGCCCTTGGATGGGAATTGCACTTTTTCTCCTCCAATCTTGGCCTTTAGATTTAGATGTTTTGATGACAACATAAAAATGTCATCTCGCCAATTGATAGAAGCCCTTAAGATGTTTACTCAACCCTTCTAGTAACCTAAGCCATTAGATGCAAAAGAGGACAAATCCCATGCACTCCCTTGCTTGCCCCTCTTGAGTTTTAAAAAAAGAAAAGAAAAATTGAATTTGGAGTCCGTTTGATATTTAGTTGCATCCGGGGGGCAAAACAGTCATTTCACCCAAACAACCGAAAAGGGCTTCTTTGGGCCTTTCAAAAAATCAGAGTTGGGCTGGAAAAGAGAAGTGCTAGCCTACCAAGGCCTAAAGGAAGGAGGAAGCTTCTGATTTTTCAATCAAATGGCTAAAAATTAAGAGTTAGTTAGAGATTCTCTTTGATCAAGCCATGGTGATTAAGCCACATAGGCCAAGAGAGATGTCAACATTATTCTTGAACAGTTGTAATTTGGGACAGCTGATATGCTAATCTAAGGGTGATAATTTCATGATTTTTTCACCTTGAATTATTAGCCATTTGATGGAAAATTGGTTACAAAAAAAATGACACCATCCTTGAGCATTTACATAGACTATTCGGCCAGCATAGGGAAGAGGTTCAGATTTTTCATTTTTCACACTTTATTTTGCTGAGCTCTCTTGGATTTTACTTGGTTTTTCTCTCTTTGGTTGAAAGAAAAAAGAAAAAGTTTAGAAAAGAAAAGAAAGTTTGAAGAGATAAAGCTTGAAATATAGCTTCTTGAGGTTGCTCTTGAGCACCAACTCTTGCACTTTCTTGATTTTCCATTCTTATTTTCACTGTTTTGATTACTATTTGGTTAGTTTCCATTTTAAATAAATGTCTTTTATTGTTCTTCTTAAGTTCCTCCTTTATTTTTTTCTGAAATATATTTTTCTTTACAATTTTTTTTACAATATACTCACCATGGCCGAATGGCCTACAGTTTTTGTTAAGTTGCTGTTTTGGTTTATTTTACCATGTTATTGATGTTATTTTCTTTGATCTTGATGTTTTAAATGTTATGTTACTTCATATACTTGAGTTATATTTTAATTTGGTTGCTTTGTTTGTTGTCATTTATGATTTAAATATCATGTTCTTGCATTTTTAATTTTCTATTTTCATGATGTTTGGGCATGTTTTAGATTTAGTATATCAAGTGTTTTTGAAAATTCTTGTGTGGATTTTGCATGATTTGAGTTTTATATCTTAGTTGAGCATGTTTTAGGTTTAATATATTAAGTGTTTGTGAAAATGCTTGTGTGGTTTTTGCATGATTTGAGTGTTATATTTTAGTTGAGCATGTTAGTATACCAAGTGTTTGTGAAAATGTCATGCTTGTTGGAGCTTGAGGCCTTTTGGCTACTCCAGGTGTTTTGCATTGTGTGTTGCATTTTTGCCATGTTAGTTGGTAGGTTTTTGCATTTGCATGACATTTGATTTAGTTTTGCATGCTAGTATACCAAGTGTTTGTGAAAATGCCATGTTTGCTAGTTATATTATTCCATTCGGCCACTCTTCGAATCTTTACATTGTATGTGCATTTTTGCTATGATTAGTTGATAGGTTAGCATTTGCATGATATTTGGTTGAGTTTTTGGTTTAAGCATGCTTTGTGTTTGTGAAAATGCCATGCATATTTTAGTTATTAAGTTAGGTTTATTTGCCATGCATGTTCATGTATTTTAGGTCTAGGTTGCATTAAATGTCATGCAAGTTCATTTAGGTCTAGGTCACTATATGAATGCCATGCATTTTTTCATGACATTTAGGTTTAAACTCATGCATTTCATGCACTATGTTTGCTGTATTTTTTCATGCATTTCATGTTCATGCCACTTGAATAATGACTTGAGCCAATTAATGGTTCAAAGTCATGCTCTCTCGAGCACACTTGTGGAAAATTAAAGTTTGTCAAATTGATTATTCTACCTTTGTGATTTTTTTTACTTAGCCAATTTTTATCTAACTTTCAAAAAGTCCTAGCTACTATTTGTGAGTCATTTTGTGAGTCTTAAATATATTTACTATGATTTTTAAATGATTTTATCAAAGGCAAAAATGTATTTTGGCAAAGAAGTTTTTTTTTTCACCCAGTACTCCTACTTTTTCGATTTTTCTGGGAGTTCATCTTAAATCAGAAAATTAAGAGGATTTTTTCCTGTGTATTTTTACATGTCCTGAGTCTCCAAGATTTGTTTTAGAAGTTTTTGAATTTTTAAAAATAGGGTAAAAAATCGTGACTTAAAACTGGACAGTGGAGTCAGAATTGAATTTAAAGAAAATCATTTTTCTGTTTTGGTTAAGTTACTTAGAGGGGGCTCATTAGGAAGGTTAGCTACTGACTTAGGGTAGTATCTAAGTTTTTTTTAAACTCTAAAAATGATTTTTTAAGTCTCGGGTTAAGGGTAGTCAAGTCTGGATTTTTAAACTTAGGAAATTAGAGCCATTTTAAAAAAATTAGCCCAGTTTTTATTTTTAATTCAAGCTTTTCAAAATTGTTTTCAAACAATCACAAAGTATTTTGGTTTTAGAATATTTAATTTGACATATTTTCCTAAGGTAGCTGGATATCTTTTTAGATATACGAATTTCCTTAATTAAAGGAAAAAAATACATTTCATGCATTGCATTTTCCATATTCACGCATTTTATATAATATGTGATTCTTGCTATGATAATTTCTATGATATTGTTATGATTTTGAGTTATGTTATATTGTTTATTATATGATTTGGAATATTTCATGACATCCTATGCTTTTTTATTTAGTTATTTTTTTGTCATATTATTTAGCATATACTATGTTCATGCATTATTATTTTCATTTTTATTTTCATGCATATTATATGATAGCATTATTTCATATTCGATCTCATTTAATTTATATGCCATATCATTCATGTTTGCCATGTCATTTAAATTATTTCATTTATATAGAATATGTTATGTTACTTAGGTTATTTTATTTCATTTAGAAAATATCATGTTACTTAGGTTATTTCATTTCATATAGAATATAGAATATGTTATGTTACTTAGGTTATTTTATTTCATTTAGAATATATCATATGACTTAGGATATTGCATCTCATATAGAATATATTATGTTACCTAGGTCATTTCATTTTATTTATAATATGCCATATAACTTAGGATATTTCATTTCATTTTAGAATATGCTAAGGTATTTATTTCATTTCATTTAGAATATGCTAAGGCATTTAAATCATATCATATCATTTAGGAAGCATTATATTATTTAGATTTTGCTATGTCATTTTATTTATGTCATGCATATACATATTCATATCTTTTAAAATGTTTTCAAAAGGATAATGATTTTTTAATAAAAAAATAAAGATATTCCCGAGTTAAAATAATTCATGAGTTCTTTACCGGGTTTGCTGGAGGGAATATCATCAATTATTATTAATAAAGGAATATCTTTCTTTAAAAAAAAAAAAGAGAATGATTCGGAAAGTTTTCTAGAATTAATAAAAAAAAATTATTTTGCCACGTTTGTTGGGGAATATAGGAAAATTTTGAATTTATAAATTCTGAATCATTTTCAATTAAAAATGGAATTATTTTTCTTTAAATTGGGAATTAACTGGAAATACTAAATTTAATACCGATTGTTTACCGAGACTTGAGATAACACACGATTAATAAGGTACCGTTTTATACGAGCGTTGTGGGGGTGCTAATCCTTCCCCGCACGTACTCGAGTTCCGAACCCGCTTCTTTTGATTTCTCTGGTTTAAACGCAGACTTGAAATTGGTTTTAAAAATGTTTTAATTAATTTTTAAAATATTTTATAAAACCGATTTTAATAGGTGGCCGATCACACCTAGCTAAAAAAGATTGGTGGTGACTCCATGTCTTTTTCAAGGTCATTTTCAAAACCTTCATTTTTCTAGAGGAATTAAGTCAACTTTTCCTCGATTTTCTAAAGTCACGCTTAACGAATAATAAAGTCTTGCGATGAGACTCGTTATTTTTTAGGTTGCAACAGCTTGGCAACTCCACTGGGGACAATTAGAGAGTCAGGCCTAGAATTAGTCGTGTATTATCAAAGTTTCGGTTTTGTTGGTTTAATTGGTATTTAATTTTAATTCCCATATTTTTTAAAATAAAAGAGAATTTTGAAAATAAAAAAATGTTTTAATATGTCCATATTCATGTGCATTCATATCATTATTTGTTCTCTGGTTATTTTGTTGCGTATTTATATGTTTGCTTGACTGATGCTTTACATTGTTCGATTTTAGTAGGGTATTTAGAATAAGGGTTGTAGAATAGGTGGTGATAGGTTTGTTTTGTTCCTTCGCACACACTGTATTTGCATTTGCATAACATGAATCCTCTACCCGGGTTCCGTCCTTTTAAGTGGGAGTAAAGTAACTAAGCCTTCATGATTGATCCTCCGTATGGGCTAGAGAAACACTTCCGGAGTATAAAGTACCTAATGCCTTCGTGATAATCCTCCGTACGGGCATAGGAAAATATACTCTAACGAATTGAACCCGCTTTTATTGGGGTGCCTTACTAGCCTTCACCGGCGACAGTGAGGAACAATTCGGGGCCTTAGAACCAATTCACCTTCATATAGTGAACCTAGGCGAAGCCATGCCGGATTTCTGTTAGATACCCGAAGTTTAAGAATACATGGAGGAACATTTCCAACCTTTTACCATCTTTCTATATGTTAGATACCAATTGGGTGATGATGCACGAACATCATACCGCTCGTATTTTTTTATTATTTTGTCCCAAAGGCGTCGTAATGCCGAAGCTCTGTTTAAATTTTCGTTACATTTTTTTAAAAAGCATGTTGTTATTTATGTTATATTTGTGAATTCATTTCCTTACTAATTTATTTCTTTCTGTTTTCTTTTCTTTGACATGCATCATAGACATCATCATACACTTGAAGTTTATTGGCCTCGGGATAGTTATCAACTCAAAGGACTTTCATGGAGTGTCAGGTTATTTCAGTGATAGAAGATCATGCAATAGTCAGGGTACGATCGAAAAAAGATCAGAGGGAGGATGGTGATTGCCTCAAGAAAGATTATGTGTCAGTATTGCCGGAAAGGGTCAAAGTGGATCCTAGACATGTAGACACCTAATTTTGTCCGGACCACTAAAACAGGTATGTTTTCTTCCTAAATTGATGTTTTCGAGTGTAAAAAGACTTTTTTCATCCTGCATGTGGTACTCCGAGACTTAGTTTAAGAGGGTGAGCATAAAAAGTCAAAGTTGAAACAGTTATTACGACAACTCCAAAAAGTCAACTACTAAAAAAGTCAACCCCGAAAAAGTCAACTCCAAAAAGTCAACTACTAAAAAAGTCAACCCACTTTCAAAATCAAGATTTTAAGTTCAATTGAAAAATGGCGAAAGAATTTTGATAATCCGAGGTCTACATTGAAAGATATGGAGTTCGAAAGTTGGGATTTGGAGATTCAGTAGAAAGGAAACCCTAATCCGAGAAAATTGGGGAAAAGTGCTTAAACGATCAAATTGGTCGAACTTGAAGGTTCCAAATGAAAGATAAGCACTGACTACGGGTAATGGAGAACCCACTTGCAAGAAAAACAGAAAGAAAAGTCAATCCGGGAGAAAACCGAGAATTAGGATTTTTAGTGGATTTTGGTGAAATCGGGAAGAATCAGAAATGGCCCGACTTGGTAAGACCAAAGCCCCAATGGATGAGGAATGATTAAAAAGGGATAGCCCAAGGCTCAGCTTGAAGAAAATTTGAAAATCGAACTCGTTTTGAGCAAAACCGGGTTTCGGAGGCAAAAGGGCAAAATTGGAAAATTTGGGAAAAATAGCAAATAGACTCCAAAAATTCTGAAAATTTGTCAATCTCATTCTTAAATAATTTGAAAGAGATTGGTAAAAGAAAATCTTGATTCGGAGTTCATTTGCAAAATGGCCAAATCCTGGGCTTTTTATGTAGTAATTCAAAAAGGAAAATTCAGAAAAACAGCCAATGAGCTCCAAATCTTTTGAAAATTTTCAAATCTCATTTTTAAATTATTTGGAAGAGATTGGAGAAATAAAATCTTGATTCGGAGTTCGTTTGCAAAATGGCCAAATCCCGGGCTTCTTATGTAGTAATTCAAAAAGATAAATCCCAAAAAAATAGCAAATGGACTCCAAAAATTCTGAAATTTTGCAAATATCATTTTTAAATTATTTGGAAGATATTGGCGAAAGAAAATCTTGATTCGGAGTTCGTTTGCAAAATGGCCAAAACTCGGCCCTCCTATGTAGTAATTCAAGTCGATAAATCCCGAAAAAATACCAAATGAGCTCCAAAAATTATGAAAACTTCCAGATCACACTTTTTAATTATTTTGAAGAGATTGGTGAAGAGAAATCTTGATTTGGAGCTCGTTTAAAAAATGGTAAAATGTAGGGGCATAAAAGGGCATTTTTGGAAGAAAAAATCAAAATAAATAGCAAACAGACTCGGATAATTTTGAAAACTTCCAGAACTCAATATTTTATTATTTTGGAAGTATTAAAAAAAGAAAAATTGAATTTGGAGTCCGTTTGATATTTATTTGCATCCGGGGGGCAAAATGGTCATTTCACCCAAGCAACCGAAAAGGGCTTCTTTGGGCCTTTCAAAAAATCAGAGTTGGGCTGGAAAAGAGAAGTGATGGCCTGCCCAGGCCCAAAGGAAGGAGGAAGCTTCTGATTTTTCAATCAAATGGCTAAAAATCAAGAGTTAGTTAGAGATTCTCTTTGATCAAGCCATGGTGATTAAGCCACATAGGCCAAGAGAGATGTCAACATTATTCTTGAACAGCTGTAATTTGAGAGAGCTGAGTTGCTAATCTAAAGGTGGTAATTTCATGATTTTTCACCTTGAATTATTAGCCATTTGACGGAAAATTGGTTACATGACAACATCCTTGGGCAATTAAAGGGCCATTCGGCCAGCACTTGTTGGGGGGTCAGAAATTTCATTTTTCATCTTCATTTTGCTGAGTTATTTTAGTTTTTACTTAGTTTTTCTCTTATTGGTTGAAAGCAAAAAAGAAAAGTTTAGAAAAGAAAGGAAAGTTTGAAGAGATAAAGCTTGAAATATAGCTTCTTGAGGTTGCTCTTGAGCACCAACTCTTGCACTTTCTTGATTTTCTATTCTTGTTTTTGCTATTTTGATTTCTATTTGGTGAGTTTCCATTTTAAATAAATGATTTTTATTGTTCTTTTCAAGTTCTTCCTTCATCTCTGATAAGCTCATAAAATATACATTTTATGCCTTTCTACCTTTAGTTTTTGTTATGTTTTCGATCTTTATCTTGTTTACTTATAAAATGTTTTTGAATTTTAGGTACAATAAGGAGAATGAAGTCAAAATATGTCAATAATGATGGTAAAGAGCTTACAAAATCATAATCACAAGATGGAAGAAGACTTGGGAGCCAAAAATATCAATTTCTGGTTGAAAAGCAATCAGGCAGATTTGACCTCCGGAGCTTGTTGCAAGGAAAACATGATGTTAGATTCTTTATTTGAAGAACTTTCCTTCTTGACTTTTGAAGCTGACTTGATTATCTTTCCAACGATATATTATGGGCCCAAATCATATAAGCAATGGGCATTCCAAATGGCGCTAGAAGATCTCTCTAAAGAATCCCGCGGCAAAAAAAAAAAACCCTAATCGCAAATCTAAAAAAAAGGCAAAAACGTGATTTTTGCACCTCTAGGCTTACTTGTACGGCAATGACTTATTCTTAGGGTTTTAAAGCTCTATAAATACCATCTTTTGAGCCACAAACTAGACATCTTTTGAGGACACTCAAGGGATCATCATTATTCTTCTTCTTCTTCTCCATTCTTTTATTTTTCTTTTTAGTTTTATGTATATATTATCCATGCTTATGTTATGCTAAACTTCTTTGGTTAAGGGTGATTTCAAAGCCCTAGACATGTTATGTAATTAATTTTCAGAATCTATCTATCATTGTTTTCTATCAAAGTTGCTTATGTTCTTCCACTAAAATTGTTTATGATGATGTTTTCATTTGTTTAGGTGGCCAACTAGATAAATCTTGATAATTGTCTAATGCTAGTTTAGGAGTCTTTATCCGTGTAATTGTCTTGATTTCCTATTCATAAGTGGCAATTTGTGATTAATAATTATGGTCAAGTTTTCAATAATTGCAAAGTGGAACATAACCTAAGTTGAACAATCCGAGCTTATGTGTTTGTTGCTTAGATCAACCTATCTTTCTCATCATAAAGCTGCCATTAAATTGAATTTAGAGAGCTTATTCTAGGTTGTTTGATGGTTAGAGATTAAATAGAGAGCTTGTTCTATTTAACGACGAACTAAGGAAAGATTGGGGTAACAGAGCTTGTTGTTATCTACGGTTGTTAACTTTGATAGCTAATTAATCTTGATAGATATGAAATTGATTCTTAATGATGTCTAGTGGTGGAGAATGAAACCTTAACCATATTTTTCGTATTTGATTCTTCTTAATTACTTGTTTTCTCATTTTTATTGTTAACTTTAGCTTAAATCTGATTTCAAAATCCCCTTTACTTTTGTTTACTTGTTTTTAAGTTTTAAACTATTAACTTATAAACTAAAACCCAATCCCTGAGGACTCGACCCTTGCTAATCACTATACTTTACAATTGATTCTTTTTAAGTGCAAGGTTAAATAAGATACACTCTTTTGGGTGCACCAAGTTTTTGGCGCCGTTGTCGGGGATTGCTTTCTTTAGTTTATTAGTTTATTGGTTTATTCATATTTTCAGTTCTAATTATTTACTTTCTTATTATTATTTTATTTATTTTTTATTAGTGAATGTTCCAAGCTCCTGAAGAAGACTTAAGACTTAGAAGAATTCGGGAATTTATAACTTCTCACCAACAACCAATCGAGGAGTTGATCCAAAACATCCAAGAGGAGCAAGGAGAGATGGCAGCAGCTGACAACCGAACTCTCAAGGAGCTAGCCGCTCCGGACTTGGATCAACAACCATTATGCATTGAATATGCTAATCTTTAGGTAGCTTTTGAATTAAAATCTGGTTTGATTCATCTTCTCCCAACTTTTCATGGTTTTGCAGGAGAGGATCCAAATAAGCACCTCAAGGAATTCCATGTAGTTTGCTCAAGCATGAGACCAACAGGAGTCATGGAAGAGCAAGTTAAGTTGAGAGCCTTTCCATTCTCTCTAGATGATTCAGCAAAGGAATGGCTCTACTATCTACCATCCGGGACCATCACTACATGGAATGATATGAAGAAAGCATTCTTGGAAAGGTATTTCCCAGCATCTAAGGCTGCCAACATTAGAAAAGAGATATGTGGGATTCGGCAATACAATGGAGAGTCCTTATATGAATATTGGGAGAGGTTCAAGAAACTTTGTGCATCATGTCCACATCATCAGATAAGTGAACAACTTCTCATCCAATACTTCTATGAAGGTCTCATGCCCATGGAGAGAAGTATGATAGATGCCGCTAGTGGGGGAGCTCTAGTTGATAAGACTCCCGGGGCTGCTAGAACTCTAATCTTCAACATGGCAGCCAATTCTCAACAATTCTCAATGAGACAAGATCCACCACCACAACCCAAGAGAGTTAATGAGGTAAGTATATCATCCCTTGAACAAAAATTTGATAAACTGACTTCTCTTGTTCAACAATTGGTTGTAGGTAATATACAGCAAATAAAGGCTTGTGGCATATGTTCAAACATGGGGCACCAAACTGATATGTGTCCAACACTTCAAGAGGACACCAATGAACATGTGAATGCCATGGGTGGATTTCAGAACCAATCAAGGAAATATGACCCCTACTCAAACACTTACAATCCAGGATGGAGGGATCATCCAAACTTCAATTATGGAGGGAACCAATCACAAACTATTCCTCCACCATTTGACAATAGGCCACCGGGTTTTCAGCAAAAAGTGCAACAACCATACCAAACCCGACAACAACTGCCACCCACCCAAAATTCAGGTACTTCTCTTGAAGATCTTGTTAAAGCTCTTTCTACTAATACAATTCAATTTCAACAGGAAACAAAGACAAGTATTCGAAATTTGGAGACTCAAATTGGGCAATTGGCAACAACCATGAGTCAAATGCAAGCAAGGGATTTTGGGAAATTACCTTCCCAAACCATATCCAAGAGAGAATGCCAATGCTATAACTTTAAGAAGTGGGAAACAGCTAGAGACACCACAAAATGATAGTGCTCAAGGGGAAAACAACACCATGGCATCCTCTTCACATCCCAACGAGCCACTAAAAAAGGTAATTCCTAAACCATCCTTTCCTTCTTATATAACTCCTCCACCTTTTCCTAGCAGGTTAGCAAAGTCCAAGAAGGAGGAGCAAGAGAAGGAAATTTTGGAAACCTTCTGGAAAGTAGAGGTGAACATTCCTTTACTAGATGCTATCAAGCAAGTGCCAAGATATGCCAAGTTCCTAAAAGAGTTGTGCACATCTAAACAGAAGTTGAAATGGAATGAAAAGGTAAGTGTAGGGGAGAATGTGTCAGTTGTTCTTCAAAAGAAACTCCCACCTAAATGCAAGGATCCAGGTATGTTTACCATTCCTTGTAAGATAGGCAACACCAGGTTTGAGCGTGCTATGCTAGATCTAGGGGCATCTATTAATGTCATGCCATATTCAATTTATGCTTCATTGAATCTAGGACCATTAGAGGAAACCGGTGTTATAATACAACTTGCTGACCGTTCTAACACTTACCCAAGAGGAGTTGTAGAAGACGTTCTTGTATAGGTTAATGAATTGGTTTTTCCCGCTGACTTTTATGTTATTGAGATGGAAGATGAGATGTCTTCTAATCCCACACCTATTCTATTAGGGAGACCATTCTTGAAAACAGCAAGAACTAAAATAGATGTACATGATGGCACTTTAACTATGGAATTTGATGGTGAAATAATTTGCTTTAACATTTTTGAGGCCATGAGATATCCTAGTGATGTACATTCTGTTTTTAATATTGATATAATTGACTCACTAGTGCAGCAAGCTTATGAGCTAAAAGGTGAAGATAGTGTGGAAATAGTCCTTAGCAAACATCTCGGAATGGGGAATGCTAAAGGGGAACTAGCCTTGAGCGACCATGTGGAAGGGGCACTAGAATCTTTACACTCGCTGCTACCTAAAGATACAAGGTTTGATGTTTCACTTATTGATTTGCCTTTATCTAATGAGAAACTTCTACCTTCCATTTTGCAGGCACCAAATTTAGAGTTGAAACCACTACCGAACCACTTGAAATATGTGTTCTTAGATGAAAAGGACACACTACCGGTCATCATTGCCAAAGAGCTCACACCTTTGCAAGAAGAGCGACTTATCCGGGTGCTTAGAGAGCATAAAACAGCAATTGGTTGGACAATTGCCGATATCAAGGGAATAAGCCCATCTATGTGCATGCACCGGATTTTGTTAGAGGAGGCGTCCAAAGCAACAAGAGAAGCACAAAGAAGATTGAACCCTCCTATGATGGAGGTTGTGAAAAAGGAGATACTGAAGCTCCTAGATGTTAGAGTGATCTATCCTATCTCGGATAGCAAATGGGTGAGCCCGGTCCAAGTGGTTCCAAAGAAATCAAGTGTAACGGTGGTAACAAATAATGAGAATGAACTTGTTCCAAGTAGGATTCAAACAGGGTGGCGAGTTTGTATTGATTATCGAAAACTTAATTCCACAACTCGCAAAGACCACTTTCCTTTACCTTTTATTGATCAAATGCTTGAAAGGTTAGCTGGCCATTCTCATTATTGTTTTCTTGATGGTTTTTCAGGTTATAATCAGATTTCCATTGCTCCGGAGGACCAAGAGAAAACAACATTCACTTGTCCATTTGGTATTTTTGCATACCGGCGTATGCCATTTGGTCTTTGTAATGCACCAGCTACATTCCAAAGGTGTAGGTTAGCATATTTTCAGATTATGTAGAGAACATCATTGAAGTGTTTATGGATGATTTTAGTGTCTATGGTGATTCTTTTGATAGATGTCTAGAGAACCTTACACTTGTACTTGAAAGATGCATGGAAACTAACCTTGTTTTGAATTGGGAAAAATGTCATATTATGGTAGAACAAGAAATAGTTTTGGGCCATGTTATTTCTTCTAGAGGGATAGAGGTTGATAAATCTAAAATAGATATTATGTATTCTTTACCACCTCCCACAAATATGAGAGAGGTTCATTCTTTTCTTGCATATGCAGGTTTCTATAGGAGATTTATCAAAGACTTCTCAAAGATCACATTACCTCTTTGCAAGCTACTACAAAAAGATTTGGTTTTCCACTTTGATGACAAATACAAAGAGGCGTTTGAAACATTGAAGGGACTCTTGACATCAGCTCCTATCATGCAACCACCAGATTGGAATGTACCTTTTGAAATCATGTGTGATGCTAGTGACTATGCCATTGGAGCTGTTTTGGGCCAACGGGTTGGCAAAGCCTCATATGCCATTTATTATGCCTCCCGAACTCTTAATGATGCTCAATTGAACTATTCCACTACTGAAAAAGAACTTTTGGCTGTTGTATTTGCTTTAGAAAAATTTCGATCTTATTTAATTGGTACTAAAGTAATTGTATATTCTGACCATGCAGCCCTTAGGTACTTACTCACTAAGAAGGAGGCCAAAACCAAGGTTGATTAGATGGATACTTCTCTTACAAGAGTTTGATTTGGAGATAAAAGATAAGAGAGGTAGTGACAACCTGGTTGCGGACCATCTTAGCCGTTTAGTTCATGAAGAGGATGCACTACCCTTGAATGAGAACTTTTCGAATGACCAACTTCTTTTTATAAGTACAACAACTCCTTGGTATGCCGATATTGTTAATTACTTAGTTACCAAGAAGTTGCCACAAGAGTTGACACAAGCTCAAAGAAATAAGATCAAGAGTGAGTCCAAATACTACATATGGGATGATCTTTACCTTTGGAAGCATTGCTCCGATCAGATTATGAGAAGGTGTGTACTCGAATCTGAATTTCAATCTATTCTCACCTTTTGTCACTCTTATGTATGTGGAGGAAACTTTGGATCCAAAAGAACAGCCATGAAAGTTCTTGATTCTGGATTTTATTGGCCTACTATATTCAAAGATGCATACCTCTTTTGCAAGTCATGTGATCGTTGCCAAAGAACAGGTAACTTAGGTGCTAGAAATCAAATGCCTCAAACTCCAATACTTATTGTTGAAATTTTTGATGTATGGGGCATGGATTTCATGGGACCTTTTCCTTCTTCTTTTGGTAATCTTTATATTTTACTTGCCGTTGATTATGGTTCAAAGTGGGTGGAAGCAAAATCCACTAGGACTAATGACTCTAAAGTTGTTTCAGATTTTGACAAGACTAACATCTTTGCTAGGTTTGGAACGCCAAAGGGCATAATCAGCGATAGAGGTACTCACTTTTGCAATAGGACTATGGAAGCACTTTTGAGGAAGTATAACATCACACACAAGGTCTCCACCTCATATCATCCTCAAACTAGTGGGCAAGCTGAAGTGTCAAACCGAGAAGTTAAGTCCATCCTTGAAAAAACAGTTAATCCAAATAGGAAGGATTGGAGTTCACGACTTGATGATGCACTTTGGGCTTATAGGACAGCATATAAGACACCCATTGGTATGTCTCCTTATCGACTTGTTTATGGTAAGCCTTGTCATCTTCCGGTTGAGTTGGAACATAAATCATATTGGGCTATCAAACAATGCAACATGGAGATGGATGAGACAGGTAAGCAAAGAAAACTTGACCTACAAGAATTAGAGGAGATAAGGAATGATGCCTATGAGAATTCTAGGATTTACAAGGAAAAGACTAAGGCATTCCATGACAAGATGATATCAAGAAAGGACTTTGTTGTTGGACAAAAAGTTCTTCTCTTCCATTCACGCCTTAAGTTATTTCCAGGTAAGTTACGCTCTCGTTGGGTTGGACCTTTTGTTATTACTAATGTATTTACTCATGGTGCAGTTGAAATCCAAAGCCCAAAAACAGATAAGGCATTCAAAGTGAATGGTCATAGATTGAAGCCTTACTATGAGAACTTTCCAATACAAGATGTGGAGGAGTTACCACTTTTTGAGCCGAATTATGTTGAATAATAATGGCATGGGTCTAAGTCAGGCTGAGGACAATAAACCAAGCGCTTCTTGGGAGGCAACCCAAAAGGATGGAGAGCATTTATTATATCAGATTTGCATATTCCTTACTCTCCATCATTCTATCTTTGATTGTTTTTCTTTTGTTTTGTTTAGTAGTTCTTTTCTCTTACATATAATTCTTGCATTGGGGATAATAGCATTACATTGAGGACAATGTAAAAATTAAGTGTGGGGGGAAAAATTTAGGATTTTCTTTAGTGTGTTTTATTTTTTATTCTTTTTATGTTGTTTTTAGTGTGTTTTAGTTACTTTAAATACTATGATGAGATATGAATTGCATAAGTCTAAAACAGATTTATTAGTGAGAAGATTTTCATGAGAATTGAGCTTGATATCAACTTCTTTATGAGCCAATGTTAATATGATATGTTGATTGAGAAAGAAGCATGTTTAGACTTAAATCTGACTTGTATAATCATCCTTGTGAGTTTTCGAGCCTATATGATTGATGCATTATACATATCAATCTAATTTCTTTCTTGAGTGCTCTTATGATTACAAGATTCTCTAGAACTTGCTTTAAACCTTGTTGAGACTATATTGATGCATGTGACAACATGAATATGATAGAGGCATTAGGATTTTTAACCAGGGCCAAACAGCCATCCCTTATTGATGTTCCAAGAGAACATCCCCCTTAGTGAACCAATTTGAGCCTACATTGAATAAGCTATTTATTTGGTAACCATATCTTGTCCCTAATCTAAATATACTTATTTATATCCTTACCCTTGTTCTAAAGATGAATTAGCATATTTTGAGACAAGTTGCAAAGACAAAGAAGATCTATTCAAATTTTGGGTTAGAAACAAGAAATAAGTGTGGGGGAGGAGAAAGGCAAAAGTCAAGAGAAAAATAGAGGGAATATTGCCAAATACATTCCCATAAAAAAAGAAAAGAAAACAAAATTGAATCATCTCTTGAACTTCTAGTTAAAGAAAAGAAAAAGAATGTGACAAGGTTGGTTAGAATGAAGCAAAGGCTCAACATAAAATATTCAGCCTATGTGATTATGTACTTCCAAGGAATATTGAGAAAGTTTTATTTGCAAAATCTTATTTTGTCTCTAAATTCTATGGAGTCTTTGGAACCTTTGTAATATCTTTTATCTTTTATTATTTAACCACATTATAACCCCTTGTCCCCATTACAACCTTAAATAAAGACCTTTTGATTTATGAAGTTGCATGATCTAAATAGTGGATAATAGGTGGACAAGCAAGCATATGGTAGAACTGTTTTCATAAGATTGATTGAGTGTGAACACTTTACCACTACTTTAAAGAGTGAAAATCATGAGAGTATAGTGAGAAGTTGAGATTAAGTTTGAATATGCACTATTTTGATTGAAATATGTTATGTTAATATTGGCTTAACTCAAACTATTTACATTCAAGCAAGATTTTTTTGTGAATTTCTTTAAGCTATTGATTAGTTTATAAGACTTGTCCAGTGATTATCTCTAATTTATATTGCAAGGATTAGTTGTAATTATTATTATTATTTTTTTTAATTTTTTTCAGTTTTTCTTATGTCTTCAATGTTTGTGGGTATCATCCTTGTAAACCCTCACGAGACTAAATTCGTTCATTAGGGACACCTAGTGGTTTAAAGGCTTGTGTCACATGCTAAGTGCCACCGTGATTTCCTAAAAAAGTGGATTAGATTATATTTTCTTACTTTATTTTTATTTTGTTTTGCTCGAGGACTAGCAAAAAGCTAAGTGTGGGGGTATTTGATAAGCTCATAAAATATACATTTTATGCCTTTCTACCTTTAGTTTTTGTTTTGTTTTCGATCTTTATCTTGTTTACTTATAATATGTTTTTGAATTTTAGGTACAATAAGGAGAATGAAGTCAAAAGATGTCAATAACGATGGTAAAGAGCTTACAAAATCATAATCACAAGATGGAAGAAGACTTGGGAGTCAAAAATATCAATTTCTGGTTGAAAAGCAATCAGGCAGATTTGACCTCGGGAGCTTGTTGCAAGGAAAACATGATGTTAGATTCTTTATTTGAAGAAACTTGCTGATTAGCTTTCCAACGATATATTATGAGCCCAAATCGGATAAGAAATGGGCATTCAAAATGGCGCTAGAAGATCTCCCTAAAGAACCCTGCGGCAAAAAAAAAAACCCTAATCGCAAATCTAAAAAAAAGGCAAAAACGTGATTTTTGCACCTCTAGGCTTACTTGTGCGGCAATGAATTATTCTTAGGGTTTTAAAGCTCTATAAATACCATCTTTTGAGCCACAAACTAGACATCTTTTGAGGAGACTCAAAGGATCATCATTATTCTTCTTCTTCTTCTCCATTCTTTTATTTTTATTTTTAGTTTTATGTATATATTATCCATGCTTATGTTATGCTAAACTTCTTTGGTTAAGGGTGATTTCAAAGCCCTAGACATGTTATGTAATTAATTTTCAGAATCTATCTATCATTGTTTTCTATCAAAGTTGCTTATGTTTTTCCACTAAAATTGTTTATGATGATGTTTTCATTTGTTTAGGTGGCCAACTAGATAAATCTTGATAATTGTCTAATGCTAGTTTAGGAGTCTTGATCCGTGTAATTGTCTTGATTTCCTATTCATAAGTGGCAATTTGTGATTAATGATTATGGTCAAGTTTTCAATAATTGCAAAGTGGAACATAACCGAAGTTGAACAATCCGAGCTTATGTGTTTGTTGCTTAGATCAACCTATCTTTCTCATCATAAAGCTGCCATTAAATTGAATTTAGAGAGCTTATTCTAGGTTGTTTGATGGTTAGAGATTAAATAGAGAGCTTGTTCTATTTAACGACGAACTAAGGAAAGATTGGGGTAACAGAGCTTGTTGTTATCTACGGTTGTTAACTTTGATAGCTAATTAATGTTGATAGATATGAAATTGATTCTTAATGATGTCTAGTGGTGGAGAATGAAACCTTAACCATATTTTTCATATTTGATTCTTCTTAATTACTTGTTTTCTCATTCTTATTGTTAACTTTAGCTTAAATCTGATTTCAAAATCCCCTTTACTTTTGTTTACTTGTTTTTAAGTTTTAAACTATTAACTTATAAACTAAAACCCAATCCCTGAGGACTCGACCCTTGCTAATCACTATACTTTACAATTGATTCTTTTTAAGTGCAAGGTTAAATAAGATACACTCTTTTGGGTGCATCAATCTCCTTCTTGAATATATTTTTTTTTACAATAAACTCACCATGGCCAAATGGCCTACATTATTTAGTTAAGTTGCTGTTTTGATTTACTTTATCATATTGTTTATGTTATTTTCTTTGATTTTGGTGTTTTAAATGTTATTTTACTTCATATTCTTGAGTTATATTTTAATTTGGTTGCTTTGTTTGTTGCCATTTATGTTTTAAATATCATGTTTTTGCATTTTTAATTTTCTGTTTTCATGATGTTTAAATTTGAGCATGTTTTATAATTTAGTATATCAAGTGTTTGTGAAAATGCTTGTGTGGTCTTTGCATGATTTGAGTTTTATATCTTAGTTCAGCATGTTTTAGATTTAGTATATTAAGTGTTTGTGAAAATGCTTGTGTGTTTTTTGCATGATTTGAGTTTTATATTTTAGTTGAGCTTGTTAGTATACCAAGTGTTTGTGAAAATGCCATGCTTGTTGGAGCTTGAGGCCATTCGGCTACTCCATGTGTTTTGCATTGTGTGTTGCATTTTTTGCCATGTTAGTTGGTAGGTTTTTGCATTTGCATGACATTTGATTTAATTTTGCATGCTAGTATACCAAGTGTTTGTGAAAATGCCATGTTTGCTAGTTACATTATTCCATTCGGCCACCCTTGGAATTTTTGCATTTTATGTGCATTCTTGCTATATTAGTTGATAGGTTAGCATTTGCATGAAATTTGGTTGAGTTTTTAGTTTAAGCATGCTTTGTGTTTGTGAAAATGCCATGCATATTTTAGTTATTAGTTTGGTTTATTTTCCATGCATATTCATGCATTTTAGGTCTAGGTTACATTAAATGCCATGCAAGTTCATTTAGGTCTAGGTCACTATATGAATGCCATGCATTTTTTCATGACATTTTGATTTAAGCTCATGCATTTCATGCACTATGTTTGCTGTATTATTTCATGCATTTCACGTTCATGCCACTTGAATAATGACTTGAGCCAATTAATGGTTGATGCACTCAAAAGAGTATATCTTATTTAACCTTGCACTAAAAAAATCAATTGTAAATATAGTAGTTAGCAAGGGTCAAGTCCTCAGGGATTGGGTTTTAGTTTATATGTTAATAGTTTAAAACTTAAATTCAAGGACAACAAAAGAAAATGGGGTTTTGAAAAAGTTTTAAAAATAAGTAAACAAGAAAAGTAAGATGCAAGTAAGAAATAAGAAATCAAATATGAGAGAAATATGGTTAAGGTTTCATTCTACACCACTAGACATCGTTAAGAATCAATTTCAGATCTATCAATATCAACCAACTATCAAAGTTAACAACCATAGATAACAACAAGCTCTGTTACCCCAATCTTTCCTTAGTTTGTCATTAAATAGAACAATCTCTCTATTTAATCTCTAACTATCAAACAACCTAGAATAAGCTCTCCAAGTTCAATTTAATAGCAGCTTTATGATGAGAAAGATAGGTTGATCTAAGCAACAAACACATAAGCTCGGATTGTTCAACATAGGTTATGTTCCACTTTGCAATTATTGAAAACTTGACCATAATCATTAATCACAAATTGCCACTTATGAATAGGAAATCAAGACAATTACACGGATCAAGACTCCTAAACTAGCATTAGACAATTATCAAGATTTATCTAGTTGGCCATCTAAACAAATGAAAACATCATCATGAACAATTTTAATGGAAGAACATAAGCAACTTTGATAGAAAACAATGATAGATAGATTCTGAAAATTAATTACATAACATGTCTAGGGCTTTGAAATCACCCTTAACCAAATATAAGTTTAGCCTAGCATAGGCATAGACAATATATACATAAAACTAAAAAGAAAATAAAAGAATGGAGAAGAAGAAGAATAATGATGATCTTGAGTCTCCTAAAAAAAGATGTCTAGTTTGTGGCTCAAAAGATGGTATTTATAGAGCTTTAAAACCCTAAGAATGAGTCCTTGCCGCACAAGTAAGCCTGGAGGTGCAAAAATCACGTTTTTGCCTTTTTTTTCAGATTTACGATTAGGGTTTTTCTGGCCGCAGGGTTCTTTAGGGAGATATTCTAGCGCCATTTTGAATGCCTATTTCTTATCCGATTTGGGCCCATAATATATCGTTGGAAAGATAATCAAGTCAACTTCAAAAGTCAAGACAAAGTTTCTTCAAATAAAGAATATAACATCATGTTTTCCTTACAACAAGCTCCGGAGGTCAAATCTGCCTTATTGCTTTTCAACCAGAAATTGTTATTTTTGACTCCCAAGTCTTCTTCCATCTTGTGATTATGATTTTGTAAGCTCTTTAACATCATTATTGACATATTTTGACTTCATTCTCCTTATTTTACCTAAAATTAAAAAACATATTATAAGTAAACAAGATAAAGATCGAAAACATAACAAAAACTAAAGGTAGAAAGGCATAAAATGTATATCTTACGAGCTTATCAAATACCCCCACACTTAGCTTTTTGCTAGTCCTCGAGCAAAACTAAATAAAAACAAAATAAGAAAATCTAATCTAATCCACTTTCGTAGGAAATCATGATGGCACTTAGCATGTGACACAAGCCTTTAAACCCCTAGATGTCCCTAGTGGACGAGTTTAGTCTCGTGAGGGTTTACTAGAACGATATCCACAAACATTGAAAAACTAAAATATAAATAAACTACATATACTAAAAATATTTACTCCTAATCTTTTCAATATAAATTAGAGACAATCTTTGAACAAGTCTTATAAACTAATCAATAGCTCAAAGAATTTCACAAAAAATCATGTTTGAATGTAAATTGTTTGAGTTAAGCCAATATTAACATAACATATTTCAATCAAAATAGTGCATATTCAAACTTAATCTCAACTTCTCACATGGGATACTCTCATGATTTTCACTCTTTAAAGTAGTGGTAAAGTGTTTACACTCAATCAATCTCATGAAAACAGTTCTACCATATGCTTGCTTGTCCACCTATTCTCCACTATTTAGATCATGCAACTTCATAAATCAAGAGGTCTTTAATCAAGGTTGTAATGGGGCCAAGGGGTAATAATGTGGTTAAATAATAAAAAGGAAAAGATATCACAAAGGTTCCAAAGACTTCTTAGAATTTAGAGACAAAATAAGATTTTGCAAATAAAACTTTCTCAATATTCTTTAGAAGTACATAATCACATAGGTTGAATATTTCATGTTGAGCCTTTGCTTCATTCTAACTAACCTTGTAACATTCTTTTTCTTTTCTTTAACCAAAAGTTCAAGAGATGATTCAAATTTTTTTTTCTTTTTTTTTTTCATGGGAATGTATTTTTATAATGTTCACTTTTTTTTTCTCTTGACTTTTGGCTCTCTCTTCCCCCACACTTATCTTTTGTTCTAACCCAAATTTCAAAAAGTATCCCTTGTTTTCGCAATATGTCTCAAGCATTCTAGTCCATCTTTAGAACAAGGGTAAAGATATAAATGTATTTAGGCTAGGTGTAGGATATGGTTACCAAAGAAATAGCTTATTCAATGTAGGCTCAAAATGGTTCACTAGGGGGTGCTCTCTTGGAACATCAATAAGGAATGGCTATTTGGCCCTGGTTATAATTCTAATGCCTCTATCATTTTCATGTTGTTACATGCATCAATATAGTCTCAGAAAGGTTTAAAGCAAGTTCTAGAGAAATATGTAATCATAAGAGCACACAAGAAAGAAATTAGATTGAAATGTATAATGCATCAATCATATAGGCTCAATACTCACAAGGATGATTATACAAGTCAATATCAAGTCTAAACATGTTTCTTTCTCAATCAACATATCATATTAACATTGGCTCATGAAAAATAGTGATATCAAGCTTAATTCTCATGAAAATCTTACCACTAATGATCAGTTTCAGACCTATTCAATTCATATCTCATCATAGTATGTAAAGGAACTAAAACACACTAAAAATTATAATAATAATAATATTAAAGACTCATAAAAAAAATAATAGCCAAAAATAAAATAAAAGAAATCCTAAATCCTTCCCCCCACACTTAATTCTTACATTGTCCTCAATGTAATGCTATTAACCCATATGAAAGAATCATGTGTAAGAGAAAAGAACTAATGACATAAGAATATAAATAACTAAGACTCAAAACAAAATAATTCATGCAACCTAAATAACCTAAGTGGATGCATTCTCCATTACAAGTATTATTCCATCATCTTTTTAGATATATGGATTTCCTTAATTAAGGAAAAAATACATTTCATGCATTGCATTTTCCATATTCATGCATTTTATATAATATGTGATTCTTGCTATGATAATTTCTATGATATTGTTATGATTTTGAGTTATGTTATATTGTTTATTATATGATTTGAAATATTTCATGATATCCTATGCTTTTTATTTAGTTATTTTTTTGTCATATTATTAGCATATACTATGTTCATGCATTATTAATTTCATTTTTATTTTCATGCATATTATATGATAGCATTATTTCATATTCCATCTCATTTAATTTATATGCCATATCATTCATGTTTGCCATGTCATTTAAATTATTTAATTTCATATAGTATATGTTATGTTACTTAGGTTATTTTATTTCATTTAAAAAATATCATGTTACTTAGGTTATTTCATTTCATATAGAATATGTTATGTTACTTAGGTTATTTTATTTCATTTAGAATATATCATATGACTTAGGATATTGCATCTCATATAGAATATACTATGTTATCTAGGTCATTTCATTTTATTTATAATATGTCATATAACTTAGGATATTTTATTTCATTTAGAATATGCTAAGGATATTTCATTTCATTTTAGAATATGCTAAGGCATTTACATTATATCATATCACTTAGGAAGCATTATATTATTTAGATTTTGCTACGTCATTTTATTTATGTCATGCATATACATATTCATATCTTTTAAAATGTTTTCAAAAGGATAATGATTTTTCAATAAAAAAATTAAGATATTCCCGAGTTAAAATAATTCATGAGTTCTCTACCAGGTTTGCTGGAGGGAATATCATCAATTATCATTAATAAAGGAATATCTTTCTTTCAAAAAAGAGAATGATTCGGAAAGTTTTCCAAAACTAATAAAAATTTCTATATTTTGCCACGTTTGTTGGGGAATATAGGAAAAATTTGAATTTATAAATTCCAAATCATTTTCAATTAAAAATGGAATTATTTTTCTTTAAATTGGGAATTAACTTGAAATTCTAAATTTAAAACCAACTTTTTACCGAGATTTCAGATAACACACGATTAATAATGTACCGTTTTATACGGGCGTTATGGGGGTGCTAATCCTTCCCCGCACGTAACCGAGTCTCGAACCCGTTTCTTTGATTTCTCTGGTTTAAAACGCAGACTTTAAATTGGTTTTAAAAATGTTTTAATTAATTTTTAAAATATTTTTATAAAACCGGTTTTAATAGGTGGCCGATCACACCTAGCTAAAAAAGATTGGTCGCGACTCCATGTCTTTTTAAGGTCATTTTCAAAACCTTCATTTTTCGAGAGGAATTAAGTCGACTTTTCCTCGATTTTTTAATGTCACGGTTAGCGAATAATAAAGTCTTGCGATAAGACTCGTTATTTTTTAGGTTGCGACAAGAAAGAATAATCTCCGAGGGTTAGCCGACATTTGGTATCAGTGGAATGTATCAGAGAAAGAAGCCTTCCCTCAGAAATATGGAGACATAGCACTCTTAATTCCGATTCAGGTCAATAGTGGGTTGATTCAGGCTATGGTATAGTTTTGGAATCCTACTTATAGATGTTTCACTTTTAACAATGAGGATATGACACCACTGATGGAAGAATATTCGACACTGTTACGTATTGAATGTCCTAATCCTGATCGGGTATATTTGAAGGAGATGAAACCTTCAGGTTTGAAGAAGAAAGTGGCTAGGATCACAGGAATGGATACAACATGGGTTGAGAGTCATGTGGACACAAAGCAGAAAAATGGGTGCATTTCGTGGGAAACTCTCTGACAGTTGATATTGGGTTGTTCCGACAAAGCAAAAGCCAGGGACATCTTTGCTGTAGCCATCTATGGGTTAATCATATTCCCGAAGATATTGGGTCATGTGGATATAGCCGTGTTTGATTTCTTTGAAAAGTTGGAACAGAAAATCAACCCATCTCCGGCTATCATAGCTGAAACTATCCGATCCCTGAATTTTTGTAAAAGGGCAGGACAAGGGAGGATCAAGGGGTGTGTACAACTCCTTTATATTTGGATTCAAAGTCACTTTTGGAGGATAGAAAATGTTTCCTTCAAATCGTACATGAAGACTTTAGTTTCGATTAGGGAATTCCTTCAAAATGATTGGCCTAAAGACTGGAATGAAGAGAAATGGGTCAACATGTTCCGGAATCTAAAAGGGGAGATGGTGACTTGGAGAGCTCCATGGATGGTTCCTATGCCGATTATGTACAAATGTTGGGACAACCCGGGAGTTCCACTACTCGGGATTTGGGGTCTGTGAGTTATGCGCCTTTGTTGGTGAAAGACAGGTTGAGTCTCGACAATTCACACCCGTGACTCAAAATCTAGGATCATCAGAGTTCACTTATGGGGAAGTCGGATATTCTAGAAAAGTGCGGGCAGCGATTGAAGCATGGAAGAAAACTCACCGGATAAAAGTGGCCAGATATGCCGACACCGTCACACCTGATTACCTGGTATGGAGGGAATTAAGGGTTAATGATAGACTATTGACATCAGATGGGGAGGAGGTCCAGTTCATTAATCCGCCACCGAGGGAAATGCCATCAAAGTTAGAAATTGCAAGAGCGAAATTTGAAAAAGAAAAGGCCCGTATGAGTAAGGAGATTGCCCGACTGCAAGAAGAGCTTGAGGACATGAAAGATAGGGAATCAGCTCGGGAAAAAGAAAATGAACAAATTAAGAGAGAAAGGGACACCGTTAAGGGCGATCTTCGGGAATTACATTTGGAGAACAAGAGGTATCGCTTTGAGCTCAGATTTGAGGGGACTCTCAAAACTTCCGGAGAGTGGGAACATGAGGTCAAAAACCTCAAGAAGGAGAATAACTACTAGAAGGAGAAAGCAAAACACGAGGAAGCTCGAGCAAATCAACTGGAGAAACAAGCTAGGGAAAGCTTACACGACGATGCTTATGTTGACACGTCAAAGGGCCGTGAACAAGTAGGGATCAGATGGAAGAGCAAGGTAATCAAAAGAGGACATTGAAGAAGGTCCAGAATCCGAGGGAATTACCAGTGTTTGGTAATAGTTTTTAGGAGAGATAGGTTATCATGTTGTCTAAAGCAGGGATCTTTTCTTTGATGTATTTAGTTTCAGGAAATCAATGAAAGACTTTGGTTGGAATTATCCCGGGGCCAATACTTTAAATGCATTCATTATTCACTAATTCTTTCTTTTATATTTTATTTGTTCATAATCATTCATTCATTTATTCTTTATAAATTGTTCATACACTTAGTCATTTATTGGTCCATTCATTTATTCATTATATGTTCATACACTTAGTTATTTACTTAGTTGTGCATTCATTAACACTGATTCATTCATATATTCATTCATTCATACATTCATTCATTCATACATTCATTCATTCATTTATTTATTTATTCATTTTTTATAAAATAAAATAAGAAATGTGTCAATAATTTCTAATCCATGGTTTTTAAAAATAAAGGTACAATTGGTCGCACTCAGAAAGAACCAGGTTACCAACACTCTTACAATACTCGATCTCGAACAAAAGCCATGGAAAATGATCAGCTTGCCAGAATTGAGAGAATGGAAAGAATCCAGAAAGAACTACAAGAACAGTTGACTAAGTCTCAAGAGGAGACACGAGAACAGATGACAAAGCTCATGGAGATGATGAGCACTATGATGAAGCAGAAGTGGCCTGGAGAGAATTCATTTGCTGGAATGGGGGCAGTGAACCAAGAGGATAGACCAGAAGTGGTACAGAGAAATAGCCAGACATCCCAACCTGTGGGAAATGAAATCCCAACTGGGGCAGCATCCTACATCTACATCTAGCCGACAGCCGAAGCACAGAATTTTGGTCCAAAAAAGGGTAACATCGGAATTGATCCAATTGAGGTTGAGGTTTCAGACTTCTAAAAAATGGCAGAGAAGGAAAGGGCCAAAATGACTGAACTGAAGAGGGTCGAAACTACTGAATCTGAGAAGAAATATCAGTTGTTGGAAGAAAGGCTAAGAGCAGTGGAAGGAGCAGAGTTGTTTGGCAGTCTAGATGCCAAAAAGATGAGCTTGGTACATGATCTAATAATTCCACCGAAGTTCAAAGTACCAGACTTTGAAAAGTATTGGACCACTAACCCATCAGCTCATCTAACTATGTACTGTAGAAGGATGAAAGGGCATGAGGATAATGAGAAATTGCTTATTCATTGCTTCCAGGACAGCTTAACAGGTTTAGCCACCCGATGGTACAATCAACTCAGTCGTACCAAGATTCGTTCATGGACGGATTTGGCTAGGGCTTTTATGGAATATTATAAGCACGTTTCTGACATGGTACCGGATAGGCTGTCATTACAGAACATGGAAAAGAGGTCCAATGAGACCTTCAAGGAGTATTCACAGAGGTAGAGGGATCTGGCCGCACAAGTGCAACCCCCTTTAACCAACAAAGAAACCACGGTGCTTTTCATCAACACATTAAAAGCGCCTTATTATGACAGATTGGTGGGAAATGCTACCAAAGATTTTACGGATATGGTAATATCTGGAGAAATGATTGAGTCAGCTATTTAGAATGGAAAGATGGAAAGGGGTGAGTCTGCTACCCTAAAGAGAGCTTTTCCTACAAAGAAGAAGGAGGAAACCCATGCAATAAGCTTCAACCAATACCCTTATACACCTCCTACACCATACACACCACCAAGGCCCTATACTCCTACTACACCTTATGCACCTCCGACACCTTACACACCATACCCGGGGTATAATCCTTACTACCCCAATGTCAACCACCGTACCCAAAACCCATTCCCCTACACCAATATACCATAATAGCCATTCCCAACTGGCGTATCCCCTTAAATAACCTTTCCTAGAAATATTGTCCCAAACACTCAGGGTCCTGCGTGTAATGACCAACGTTCACCAAACAACGATCAAAAAGCCCAATTTGATCCGTTTCCCACTACCTATGGTGAGCTATATCCAAAACTATTGCAGGGTCAACTTGTTGCACCCGTGTACCTAAAACCTTTGATACCTCCATATCCAAGATGGTACAATGCAAATACCAACTGTGCATACCATGCGGGAATCCAAGGACATTCAATTGAAAATTGTCTGGCCTTCAAAAAGAAAGTCCAAAGCCTGATTAATGCTGGGGTTATGACGTTTCGATCAAAAAATGGGCCGAACGTAGCTGGAAATCCATTGCCCAATCATGCTAGGAATCAGGTGAATGCAATATTGACCGGAGAGTACAGAAGATTAAAAAAGGATATTGGGGAGGTTAAGACTCCAATGCTGACAGTATGGTTTGAAATGGTCAAGGCAGGATTGGTGGAAGGTACGGAAGGTCTGAAAATGGTTGCAAGAAGGGTGCATAATTGGTGCCCGTTCCATAAAGGTGAAGGCCATGACATACAGAACTGCGGGGACTTTCGGGTTAAAGTCCAAAAGATGATGGATAGTGGGGTAGCCCAATTCTATGAGGAGATAGAAAGGGAAATAGATGTCATTGAAAATACAGGCGACTATGGGATAGGAAGACCCCTAATCATCTACTATGATGAACCGGAGGAAAAAGTTATGCCAGCCAAGGAAGAAAATGCACCCAAATTAATCATTGATTTACTGTTTCCTTTCCATACAAGGAAAACAAGGCTACACCATGGAAATATGATTGCAGCATGGTTATGCCCGGGTCTTCAGGCCAGCAGGATATTACAGGTGTGGGGTATTTAACCCGAAGCGGGAGGTGTTATGCTCCGAAGGCCGTTGAGCAAGGGGTAGCAGAGAAAGACAAAGGAATTGATAAAGGGAAGAAGGTCGTCGAGCCAATCCATATTGAGATGGATTTTCTAGAGGAAACAGAGAGGGGATCAACCCCGGTTAACAGAATCAAAAAACCAGTATGTGAGAAGGAAGCTTGTGAGTTCTTGAAATTTATAAAGCATAGTGAGTATAGCGTGGTTGAACAACTGCAACGTCAACCAGCTAGGATCTCAATCTTATCCTTGCTTTTAAATTCAGAACCACACAGAAATGTTGTGTTAAGAGTATTAAATCAAGCATACGTGGCTAATAATATATCAATGGAAAAGCTGGATAGGTTGGTGGGAAACATCGCAGCTGATGCCTACATATTTTTTAGCTATGAGGAGATACCACCCAATGGTATTGGATCAACGAAAGCTCTCCATATAACCACCACTTGTAAGGGGCACATATTACCGAGAGTCCTTTTGGATAATGGTTCTTCACTAAATGTGATGCCTTTAGCAACCTTATCCAAATTGCAGTGGATTTATCCTATATGATACCAAGTTGCACGGTGGTCAAGCTTTTGATGGAACAAGGAGAGAGGTTATGGGAACCATTGAAGTTCCTCTGGAAATAGGCCCGTGCACATATATAGTGAATTTCCAGGTCATGGATATCAATCCATCTTATAACTACTTGTTGGGAAGGCCATGGATACATTTAGCTGGGGCTGTACCCTCGTCTCTTCACCATAAACTAAAATTTGTGATGGAGGGTCGGTTGATCATAGTATCAGGGGAGGAAGACATAATAGCCTCCGTATCCACTGAATCTCCTTATGTGGAGCCCAATGAAGAGGCTGTGGAGTGTTCTTTCTGATATTTGGAATTTGTAAATGCAGTTTTTGTCGTTGAAGGACAGAAAGTTCTGAAATCGAGGTTGTCCAAGAACACAAGGCTGGGGGTAAGAACCACCGTAGGAAAAGGCTGCAGGGCTGGAAAGGGTCTCGGGAAATATCTTCAGGGGATGGCTCGAGCCATAGAAGTAAAAGGAAAGAAGGACCGGTTTGGCCTAGGATATCTTCCGAAGGCCCATGAGAAAAGAAGACAAGTTGAAAAGAACCGACAAAGGAGGATGGCCCGTCTTACGGGTATGGATATTGAGTGAGAGCCTATGACATTCCCACCAATCCTTCACAGTTTTCGCTCAGCCGGTTCTCTGTTCGGAGAAAAGAATTCTAATGATGTGCTTGTAATGATAGAAAAAGCCTTCAAGAGATTTCAGGTGAATAGTGATGAGCATATGTATGATGTGGAGATCTGCCAACCGAGAAAGACAGAATTGAAAGAGAGAGTACTAGCTGGATGGTGCGACCTTGTCCATCAGGATATAGACTAACCAAATAGAGTGCGACTGAGTTGCCCATAGTTTTTAAGTCTATTCCAAAGTAATACTTTTTAAAAAAGCAATCTTAATTATCTTTACCCAGAGATATTAAGAGTTTTTTTTTTTTTTTTCTGTAATGGGCTTTTTTTTAACTATTTTCATTCAATAAATAACAAGCACAATGCATTATCCATATTGATGTGTCCATATTCTTTCATTTTTGTTATGTATTTTGGTTTCTATATATTTTTTCCTATATTGTTTTTTCTCCACCTATTTACAGGTGTACGGATGCGGAATATGAGGACCCTCCTGTCAGTAATTCTGAAATTGATTTTGAAAGACCCATTTGCACGGGTGATTTTGAGGCTAATGAAGATATTGAGGATTATGGTCTACCTCCAGATCTATTGAGGAAAATAGAACAAGAGGAGAAGCAAGTACTTCCTCATAAGGAATTATTGGAAACAATAAATCTGGGAAATGGTGAAAAAATAAAGGAAGTTAAAATTGGGACTTCATTGTCATCACCAATAAAAGGTGAATTGATAGCTTTGCTCCAGGAGTATGTGGATGTATTTGCATGGTCTTACCAAGATATGCTAGGGTTGGATTCGGATATTATGGTTCATAAGCTCCCTTTAAGGACAAAATGCAAGCTAATTCAGCAAAAGTTTAGAAGAATGAGGCCTGATATGCTGTTAAAGATAAAAGAGGAGGTGAAGAAACAATTTGATGCTGGATTCTTAGAGGTGGCAAAATATCCAGAATGGGTGACAAATATTGTTCCAGTACCGAAGAAGGATGGCAAGGTGCGAATGTACGTTGATTATCGAGATTTGAACAAGGCCAGCCCTAAAGATAATTTCCCTTTGCCCCACATTGATACTCTAGTGGATAATACGGCAAAAAGTTCTTTATTTTCTTTCATGGATGGATTCTCAAGATACAATCAGATCAAGATGGCACCGGAAGATATGGAGAAAACCATATTTGTTATAATGTGGGGAACTTTCTGCTACAAAGTAATGCCATTTGGGTTGAAGAATGCTGGGGCAACATACCAGAGAGCCATGGTGACCTTGTTTCATGATATGATGCATAAGGGAATTGAGGTATACGTTGATGATATGATCGCAAAGTCACAAGGAGAAGAGGAGCATATTGCGAATCTTAAGAAGCTCTTTCAATGATTAAGGAAATTCAGACTCAAGCTAAATCCGACAAAATGCACTTTTGGAGTCACCTCGGGGAAGTTGTTGGGTTTTGTCGTCAGCAAAAGAGGAATTGAGATTGACCCAGATAAAGTGCAGGCTATTCAGAATCTGCCACCACCTCGCACTCAAAAGGAAGTAAGAGGCTTTCTGGGGAGATTGAATTACATTGCTTGGTTTATTTCATATTTAACCAACAAATGTGATCCAATGTTTAAGTTACTTCGAAAACGTGATCTAGGAGAATGGGATGAAGGGTGTCAGATTGCTTTTGAAAAGGTTAAGCATTATCTATCAAACCCACCAGTATTAATGCCACCTATTCCGGATAAACCAATGATACTGTATTTATCAGTATTTGAAAGATCCATGGGTTGCGTTTTGGGGCAACTTGATGAAACTGGGAAGAAAGAACAGGCAGTTTACTACCTCAGCAAAAAGTTCACAGATTATGAGTTGAAATATTCGTCGGTAGAAAAGTTGTGTTGTGCCTTAGCTTGGATTGCTCGAAGACTTAGACAGTATATGTTGTATCACACAACGTGGCTGATTGCCAAGCTGGATCCAGTCAAGTACATGTTGGAAGCACCTTCTTTGTCAGGAAGGACAACAATATGGCATGTTTTATTTTCAGAATACAACATTGTATATGTAAGTCAAAAAGCTATCAAGGGCAGTGCAGTGGCTGAATTCTTAGCAAGTCGGGCAGTGGAAGATTATGAGCCATTGAACTTTGACTTCCCGGATGAAGATTTGATGTATGTGTCGCAAGCAGATGAGATTCCTTTGAAGAAGAAAGTATGGAAATTGTACTTTGATGGCGCATCTAATGCCATGGGGCATGGAATCGGGGCAGTGCTTATATCCCCAGAAGAAGATTATTATCCTTTCACTGCTAGATTGGATTTTGATTGTACAAACAATATTGCCGAGTATGAAGCATGTACTATGGGCCTTCGTGCTGCAGTGGACAGAAAGATCAAAGTATTGGAAGTTTTCAGAGACTCAGCCCTAGTGATTTACCAGCTACGAGGAGAATGGGAAACCCGAGATACAAAGCTAATCTGATACCGAGAACTCATACTGAGTTTATTGGAGGAGTTTGAAGAAGTGAATTTCAATTACTTTCCTCGAGAAAAAAACCGGATGGCGGATGCTCTGGCTACTTTGTCATCAATGTTTAAAGTGAATGAAGGGGCGGAAGTTTTGTCGACCAAGATGAGTATATATGAGTCTCCTGCCCACTGTTTGAGTATCGAAGAAGAAGTAGATGGTCTCCCTTGGTATAATGACATCTTGCAGTACATCAAGAGTCAACAGTATCCAGAACAAGCAACAGAGAATGACAAGAGGACTCTGAGAAGGTTAGCAATGGGTTTTGTTCTAGATGGCGAGATTCTCTACAAGAAAGGGAAAGATCAAGTCTTATTGAGATGTGTCGGGTCTGTCGAAGCTCGAAGAATCATAGAAGAGGTCCATGAAGGGATATGTGGCACACATGCTAATGGTCACATGCTTGCTAAACAGATTATGAGGGCAGGTTACTATTGGCTGATGATGGAAGGAGATTGTATCAGTTATTCCCAGAAGTGCCATAAATGCCAGATTTATGCAGATAAGATTCATGTGTCACCATCGCCATTACATGTCATGACTGCACCATGGCCTTTTCAATGTGGGGAATGGATATGATTGGACCTATTACCCCGAAAGCTTCAAATGGACATCGTTTCATCTTGGTGGCCATATCACAAAGTGGGTAGAAGCTGCGTCTTATGCAAATGTAACAAAGTCGGTGGTATGCAGATTCGTCAAGAAAGAAATCATATGCCGTTACGGGTTGCCAGCAAGAACTATTTCTGATAATGCTCTCAATTTGAACAATAAGATGATGAGAGAAGTGTGTACTCAATTCAAGATCACACATCATAATTGGGCACCTTACCGTCCGAAGATGAATGGCGCAATAGAAGAAGCTAACAAGAACATCAAGAAGATTGTTGAGAAGATGACCAATGTGTACAAAGATTGGCATGAGATCCTGCCTTTCCCTCTTCATGCATATCGTACTTCGGTCCACATATCTACAGGGGCAACACCGTTTTCTTTGGTATACGGGATGGAAGCAGTGCTACCCATTGAAGTTGAGATCCCTTCACTTCGGGTTTTGATGGAAGTTGGCCTAGAGGAAGCAGAGTAGGTTAGAGATCGTTATGAATAGTTGAATCTCATCGAGGAGAAAAGACTGAAATCAATTTGTCACGGGTAGTTGTATCAGAAAAGGATGATTTGAGACCACAATAAGAAGGTTCGTCCCAGACAGTTCCAAGAGGGGGAGTAGGTATTGAGAAAAAATCTCCCTATAGTGAAGGACCCGAGAGGAAAATGGGCTCCGAATTTGGAAGGACCCTATGTAGTAAAAAGAGCTTTTTCTGGAGGAGCATTGATTCTAACTAGAATGGACGGGGAAGATTTCAGAAATCCCGTGAATGCTGATGAATTAAAGAAGAATTATGCTTGAAAAAAAAAGTGTGATGCTGTGCACATGAAAATTCGAATGATTCCAAGTGTAAAAATAGAAATTCTATATATCTATTTCCCCTGGGAATTGCTTTTTAAAGAGAATATTTATGCTTGATATGATGAATGGCCATCTTTCGTATTCCTTTCACTAAGAAGAAATTATCCTTAGTCACCCTTTTGAGCCTTAGGAATTATTTCTTTCTTTAAACCTTGATCAAGGATCACCCTCTACACTGGAGGGCAAATGCGAGGAAAGATAATCAAAAATCATTGCAAAAAAGAAAGCCATAAAAAAATGTGGCTAATGAAAGCCAACAAAGCAAAAAAAAAAAAAAAAAAAGAAAAGAAAGTCCAAAAAGGGACAAAACTTTCAAGAACAAATTCTCCTCAGGAAATGATCCTTGATCCAATCACCCTTAAACACACTTTGGGCCTATTTTATCCTTTCTTTCTAAACCTAAACCTTGGCCTATATGACATGCTTTAAAAGCCTATTTTGATCAAACATGGATATTTAATTTGAAACGTTATTCTCAAATTTCATCCCATCTTTTGAATTGATATTTTTACTTTGGAAGCATTTAGAATTCTCAGATGCTAGGTAGAATACAAAAAAATGGAAATGAAAAAATATAAAAGGAGAGGTTTAAGCCGAAAACCCGCAAATGGCGACTTAATACCGAATGGAGGACAACTTGAGTTGAAAACCTGTAACAGGCGGCTCAAGTACTAATCAAAGTTTGAATCAATGCTCCGTGTAAAGGGGGAGAAAATATCTGACAATCAGAGGAAATGGGAACAACTTAGTCTGATGTAACTACAGAAACTAAGAGATTACCCAAGTGAATTGCTCGTTCAAGAGAAATTTCAGATGGTTTGAAAAAGGAGGGGTCCAAGATATTCCGCATCCGGGGCATCTACAACCTATAACCTTATATTTGTTCTTATATCCTTGATATTTATTTTACCATTTTAAAACATTTCTTGCAATAAATTCTTGTTATCCTTTTCATGACAATTTTTGCTTGATTCATATTCTCTTTCATATACTTTTGAGATGCATTATGGTTCTTATTAAATTGAATGATGATTAGTAATAAAAATCTTTAAATAAAGGGATTTCAAAGTATTACTAAGGAATAAATTTAAATCTTGGGAAAGGTTTGGAAAGGTCACCAAGAAAAGGAAAACAGTGAACGTGGTGGAACCTCCATCATGAAGTCAGAAAATCTGTGAACTTCAGCGAGAGACAGAAACTGAGACTGTTTGACAAGATATCTTGAGTGAAGAATTCCTTAAATGGGGCATCAATGAACAATTGAAGACTCTGTCCTGAAGTCATATAATCTGTGAACCTCAAAGAAACCATGGATTAGAAATTATGGCACAATCACTTGATTGCATTTATTTTAGGAAGCATACAAGCATTTGCAAAAGCATGGCATTCTCATCATTGCATTTAGCTAACAGTGCAGAAATCAGGAAAGCTTGGACTTCCCTAAAGAGAACTCGTTTTGCTTCTCAAAAGATTCAGAGTTTGAGATCGCCATCAAGGTATTTCCTCCTGTTTTAAATTGAATTCATTTTGTTTATCAGACAAATCGAGCCTTGAGACCGTCGTCAAGGTATTTTCAAACCAATTTTACAGACCTTCGGGCACCAGTTTTAAAGACCTTCGGGCACCAGTTTTAAAGACCTTCGGGCACCTGTTTTAAAGACCTCCGGGCACCAGTTTTAAAGACCTTCGGGCACCTGTTTTAAAGACCTCCGGGCACCAGTTTTAAAGACCTTCGGGCACCAGTTTTAAGGACCTTCGGGCACCTGTTTTAAAGACCTCCGGGCACCAATTTTTTAAGACCTCCGGGCACCATTTTTAAGACCTTCGGGCACCATTTTTAAGACCTTCGGGCACCAATTTTAAAGACCTTCGCACACCAATTTTTTAAGACCTCTGGGCACCATTTTAAAGACCTCCGGGCACCAATTTTTTAAGACTTCTGGGCACCATTTTAAAGACCTTCGGGCACCATTTTTAAGACTTTCGGGCACCAATTTTAAGGACCTTCGGGCACCAGTTTTTTAAGACCTCCGGGCACCAGTTTTTTAAGACTTCCGGGCACCATTTTAAAGACCTCCGGGCACCCATTTTTTAAGACCTCTGGGCACCATTTTAAAAACCTTCAGGCACCAGTTTTTAAGACCTCCGCGCACCATTTTAAAGACCTTCGGGCACCAGTTTTTTAAGACCTTCGGGCACTATTCTTAAGACCTTCGGGCCCAATTTTGCTTTTTGAAAATCGAATCTGTTTCCTTAAGACGGGTCGAGCCTTGATTAGTCAGGGAATTCAATTTAAGGACAAAGCTTCAATTTACAACAATTTTTCTTTTTGAAAATCAAATCCATTTCCTTAAGACGGGTCGAGCCTTGATTAGTCAGGGAATTCAATTTAAGGACAAATCTTCAATTTACAACAATTTTTCTTTTTGAAAATCGAATCCGTTTCCTTAAGACGGGTGAGCCTTGATTAGTGAGGGAATTCAATTTAAGGACAAAATCTTCAATTTACAGCTTTTTCAAAAAAAAATAGAAGAATGAAGAAGAAACCCCTTTCCCTTTCCTTTACATGTGATTTCACTGACCGTACAAAATTAGTGTTTGTTTATCTTTGCCTGATTCTTGATTCTCAGCAATAGCCAAAGAGGGGCAGCTGTAGACACCTAATTTTGTCCGGACCACTAAAACAGGTATGTTTTCTTCCTAAATTGATGTTTTCGAATGTAAAAAGACTTTTTTCATCCTGCAGGTGGTACTTCGAGACTTAGTTTCAGAGGGCGAGCATAAAAAGTCAAACTTGAAAAACGTCAACCAAAAAAAGTCAACCTCGAAAAAGTCAACCCCAAAAAGTCAAAAACTGGAAAAGTCAACCCACTTTCAAAATCAAATTTTTAAGTTCAATTCAAAAATGGTGAAAGAATTTTGATAATCCGAGGTCTACATTGAAAGATATGGAGTTCGGAAGTTGGGATTTGGAGATTCAGTAGAAAGGAAACCCTAATCCGAGAATTTTGGGGAAAAGTGCTTAAACGATCAAATTGGTTGAAATTGAAGGTTCTAAATGAAAGATAAGCACTGACTACGGGTAATGCAGAAGTCACTTGCAAGAAAAATCGAAAGAAAAGTCAATCCGGGAGAAAATTGAGAATTAGGGTTTTTAGTGGATTTTGGTAAAATCGGGAAGAATCACAGAAATGGCCCGACTTGGTAAGACCAAAGCCCCAAATGGATGAAGAATGATTAAAAAAAGATAGCCCAAGGCTCATTTTGAAGAAAATCTGAAAATCGAACTTGTTTTGAGCAAAACCGGGTTTCGAAGGCAAATGGACAAAATTGGAAAATTTGGGAAAAATAGCAAATGGACTACGAAAACTCTAAAAATTTGTAAATCTCATTTTTAAATCATTTTAAAGATATTGGCAAAAGAAAATCTTGATTCAGAGTTCGTTTGCTAAATGGCCAAATCCCGGGCTTCTTATATAGTAATTCATAAAGGAAAATCCTGAAAAAATAGCAAATGAGCTCCAAATCTTCTAAAATTTTGCAAATATCATTTTTAAATTATTTGGAAGAGATTGTCGAAAGCAAATCTTGATTCGGAGTTCGTTTGCAAAATGGCCAAATCCCGGGCCTCCTATGCAATAATTCAAGAAGATAAATCCCGAAAAATAGTAAATGGACTCCAAAAATTCTAAAATTTTGCAAATTTCATTTTTAAATTATTTAGAAGAGATTGGCGAAATAAAATCTTGATTTGGAGTTCGTTTGCAAAATGGCCAAATCCCGGGCCTCCTATGTAATAATTCAAGCCGATAAATCCCGAAAAAATACCAAATGAGCTCCAAAAATTATGAAAACTTCCAGATCACACTTTTAAATTATTTGGAAGAGATTGGTGAAGAAAAATCTTGATTTGGAGCTCGTTTAAAAAATGGTAAAATGTGGGGGCATAAAAGGGCATTTTTGGAAGAAAAAATCCAAATAAATAGCAAACGGAATCGGATAATTTTGAAAACTTCCAGAACTCAATATTTTATTATTTTGGAAGTTTAAAAAAAAATTGAATTTGGAGTCCGTTTGATATTTATTTGCATCCGGGGGGCAAAATGGTCATTTCACCCAAGCAACCGAAAAGGGCTGCTTTGGGCCTTTCAAAAAATTAGAGTTGGGCTGGAAAGGAGAAGTGCTGGCCTACCAAGGCCCAAAGGAAGGAGGAAGCTTCTGATTTTTCAATCAAATGGCTAAAAATTAAGAGTTAGTTAGAGATTCTCTTTGATCAAGCCATGGTGATTAAGCCACATAGGCCAAGAGAGATGTCAACATTATTCTTGAACAGCTGTAATTTGGGACAGCTGATATGCTAATCTAAGGTTGATAATTTCATGATTTTTTCACCTTGAATTATTAGCCATTTGATGGAAAATTGGTTACAAAAAAATGACAACATCCTTGAGCATTTACATAGACTATTCGGCCAGCATAGAGAGGAGGTTCGTATTTTTCATTTTTCACACCTTATTTTGCTGAGCTCTCTTGGTTTTTACTTGGTTTTTCTCTCTTTGGTTGAAAGCAAAAAGAAAAAGTTTAGAAAAGAAAGGAAAGTTTGAAGAGATAAAGCTTGAAATATAGCTTCTTGAGGTTGCTCTTGAGCACCAACTCTTGCACTTTCTTGATTTTCCATTCTTGTTTTTGCTGTTTTGATTACTATTTGGTGAGTTTCCATTTTAAATAAATGTTTTTCATTGTTCTTCTTAAGTTCCTCCTTCATTTCTTTCTTAAATATATATTTTTTTACAATTTTTTTTTTACAATATACTCACCATGGCCGAATGGCCTACAGTTTTTGTTAAGTTGCTGTTTTGGTTTATTTTATCATGTTATTGATGTTATTTTCTTTGATCTTGATGTTTTAAATGTTATGTTACTTCATATGCTTGAGTTATATTTTAATTTGGTTGCTTAGTTTATTGTCATTTATGATTTAAATATCATGTTCTTGCATTTTTAATTTTCTGTTTTCATGATGTTTAAATTTGAGCATGTTTTAGATTTAGTATATCAAGTGTTTGTGAAAATGCTTGTGTGGATTTTGCATGATTTGAGTTTTATATCTTAGTTGAGCATGTTTTAGATTTAGTATATTAAGTGTTTGTGAAAATGCTTGTGTGGTTTTTGCATGATTTGTGTGTTATAGTTTAGTTAAGCATGTTAGTATACCAAGTGTTTGTGAAAATTCCATGCTTGTTGGAGCTTGAGGCCCTTTGGCTACTCCATGTGTTTTGCATTGTGTGTTGCATTTTTGCGATGTTATTTGGTAGGTTTTTGCATTTGCATGCTAGTATACCAAGTGTTTGTGAAAATGCCATGTTTGCTAGTTAGATTATTCCATTCGGCCACTCTTCGAATCTTTACATTGTATGTGCATTTTTGCTATGATTAGTTGATAGGTTAGCATTTGCATGATATTTGGTTGAGTTTTTGGTTTAAGCATGCTTTGTGTTTGTGAAAATGCCATGCATATTTTAGTTATTAAGTTAGGTTTATTTGCCATGCATGTTCATGCATTTTAGGTCTAGGTTGCATTAAATGCCATGCAAGTTCATTTAGGTCTAGGTCACTATATGAATGCCATGCATTTTTTCATGACATTTAGGTTTAAACTCATGCATTTCATGCACTATGTTGCTGTATTTTTTCATGCATTTCATGTTCATGCCACTTGAATAATGACTTGAGCCAATTAATGGTTCAAAGTCATGCTCTCTTGAGCACACTTGTGGAAAATTATAGTTTGTCAAATTGATTATTCTACCTTTGTGATTTTTTTTAATTAGCCAATTTTTATCTAACTTTCAAAAAGTCCTAGCTACTGTTTGTGAGTCATTTTGTGAGTCTTAAATATTTTTACGTTGATTTTTAAATGATTTTATCAAAGGCAAACTTTCAAAAACACCTAATTTTGTCCGGACCACTAAAACAGGTATGTTTTCTTCCTAAATTGATGTTTTCGAGTGTAAAAAGACTTTTTTTCATCCTGCAGGTGGTACTCCGAGACTTAGTTTAAGAGGGTGAGCATAAAAAGTCAAACTTGAAAAAGTCAACCCAAGAAAAAGTCAACCTCAAAAAAGTCAACCCCATAAACTCAACTACTGAAAAAGTCAACCCACTTTCAAAATCAAGATTTTAATTTCAATTGAAAAATGGCGAAAGAATTTTGATAATTCGAAGTCTACATTGAAAGATATGGAGTTCGGAAGTTGGGATTTGGAGATTTAGTAGAAAGGAAACCCTAATCTGAGAAATTTGGGGAAAAGTGCTTAAACAATCAAATTGGTCGAAATTGAAGGTTCCAAATGAAAGATAAGCACTGACTATGGGTAATGGAGAAGCCACTTGCAAGAAAAACTGAAAGAAAAGTCAATCCGGGAGAAAACCGAGAATTAGGGTTTTTAGTGGATTTCGGTGAAATCGGGAAGAATCACAGAAATCGCCCGACTTGGAAAGACCAAAGCTCCAATGGATGAGGAATGATTAAAAAGGGATAGCCCAAGGCTCATCTTGAAGAAAATCTAAAAATCGAACTCGTTTTGAGCAAAACCGGGTTTCGGAGGCAAAAGGGCAAAATTGGAAAATTTGGGAAAATAGCAAATAGACTCCGAAAATTCTGAAAACTTTTCAATCTCATTCTTAAATCATTTGAAAGAGATTGGTAAAAGAAAATCTTGATTCGGAGTTCGTTTGCAAAATGGCCAAATCCCGGGAATCTTATGCAGTAATTCAAAAAGAAAAATCTTGGAAAAATAGCAAATGAGCTCCAAATCTTTTGAAATTTTGCAAATATCAGTTTTAAATTATTTGGAAGAGATTGGCGAAAGAAAATCTTGATTCGGAGTTCGTTTGCAAAATGGCCAAATCTCGGGCTTCTAATGAAGTAATTCAAAAAGATAAATCCCGAAAAAATAGCAAATGGACTCCAAAAATTCTGAAATTTTGCAAATCTCATTTTTAAATTATTTGGGAGAGATTGGCGAAAGAAAATCTTGATTCGGAGTTTGTTTGCAAAATGGCCAAATCCCGAGCCTTCTATGTAGTAATTCAAGCCGATAAATCCCGACAAAATACCAAATGAGCTCCAAAAATTATGAAAACTTTCATATCACACTTTTTAATTATTTTTAAGATATTGGTGAAGAAAAATCTTGATTTTGAGCTCGTTTAAAAAAGGGTAAAATGTAGGGGCATAAAAGGGCATTTTTGGAAGAAAAAATCAAAATAAATAGCAAACGGACTCGGATAATTTTGAAAACTTCCAGAACTCAATATTTTATTATTTTGGAAGTATTAAAAAAAGAAAAATTGAATTTGGAGTCCGTTTGATATTTATTTGCATCCGGGGGGCAAAATGGTCATTTCACCCAAACAACCGAAAAGGGCTTCTTTGAGCCTTTCAAAAACTCAGAGTTGGGCTGGAAAAGAGAATTTCTGGCCTGCCTAGGCCCAAAAGAAGGAGGAAGCTTCTGATTTTTGAATCAAATGGCTAAAAATCAAGAGTTAGTTAGAGATTCTCTTTGATCAAGCCATGGTGATTAAGCCACATAGGCCAAGAGAGATGTCAACATTATTCTTGAACAGCTGTAATTTGAGAGAGCTGAGATGCTAATCTAAAGGTGGTAATTTCATGATTTTTCACCTTGAATTATTAGCCATTTGATGGAAAATTGGTTACAAGAAAAATGACAACATCCTTGGGCAATTAAAGGGCCATTCGGCCAGCACTTGTTGGGGGGTCAGAAATTTCATTTTTCATCTTCATTTTGCTGAGTTCTTTTAGTTTTTACTTAGTTTTTCTCTTCTTGGTTGAAAGCAAAAAAGAAAAGTTTAGAAAAGAAAGGAAAGTTTGAAGAGATAAAGCTTGAAATATAGCTTCTTGAGGTTGCTCTTAAGCACCAACTCTTGCACTTTCTTGATTTTCCATTCTTGTTTTTGCTATTTTGATTTCTATTTGGTGAGTTTCCATTTTAAATAAATGATTTTTATTGTTCTTTTCAAGTTCTTCCTTCATCTCCTTCTTGAATATATTTTTTTACATTTTTTTTACAATAAACTCACCATGGCCAAATGGATTACATTATTTTTTTAAGTTGCTGTTTTGATTTATTTTACCATATTGTTTATGTTATTTTCTTTGATCTTGGTGTTTTAAATGTTATGTTACTTCATATTCTTGAGTTATATTTTAATTTGGTTGCTTTGTTTGTTGCCATTTATGTTTTAAATATCATGTTTTTGCATTTTTAATTTTCTGTTTTCATGATGTTTAAATTTGAGCATGTTTTATAATTTAGTATATCAAGTGTTTGTGAAAATGCTTGTGTGGTCTTTGCATGATTTGAGTTTTATATCTTAGTTGAGCATGTTTTAGATTTAGTTTATTAAGTGTTTGTGAAAATGCTTGTGTGGTTTTTGCATGATTTGAGTGTTATATTTTAGTTGAGCATGTTAGTATACCAAGTGTTTGTGAAAATGCCATGCTTGTTGGAGCTTGAGGCCATTTGGCTACTCCATGTGTTTTGCATTGTGTGTTGCATTTTTTGCCATGTTAGTTGGTAGGTTTTTGCATTTGCATGACCTTTGATTTAGTTTTGCATGCTAGTATACCAAGTGTTTGTGAAAATGCCATGTTTGCTAGTTACATTATTCTATTTGGCCACCCTTGGAATTTTTGCATTTTATGTGCATTCTTGCCTTGTTAGTTGATAGGTTAGCATTTGCATGATATTTGGTTGAGTTTGTAGTTTAAGCATGCTTTATGTTTGTGAAAATGCCATGCGTATTTTAGTTATTAAGTTTGGTTTATTTGCCATGCATATTCATGCATTTTAGGTCTAGGTTGCATTAAATGCCATGCAAGTTCATTTAGGTCTAGGTCACTATATGAATGCCATGCATTTTTTCATGACATGTAGATTTAAGCTCATGCATTTCATGCACTATGTTTGCTGTATTATTTCATGCATTTCATGTTCATGCCACTTGAATAATGACTTGAGCCAATTAATGGTTCAAAGTCATGCTCTCTTGAGCACACTTGTGGAAAATTAAGTTTGTCAAGTTGATTATTCTACCTTTGTGATTTTTTTTTTTTTTACTTAGCCAATTTTTATCTAACTTTCAAAAAGTCCTAGCTACTATTTGTAAGTCATTTTATGAGTTTCAAATATTTTTACTTTGATTTTAAATGATTTTATCAAAGGCAAAAATGTATTTTGGCAAAACAGTTTTTTCACCCAGTTTTCGTACTTTTCCGATTTTTTTGGGTATTCGTCTTTATTAAAAAAATTAAGCTGATTTTTTCCCGTGTAGTTTTACATGTCTTGAGTCTCCAGTATTGTTTTTAGAATTTTTTGAATTTTTAAAAATATGATAAAAAATCGTGGCTTAAAACTGAACAGTGGAGTCAGAATTGAATTTAAAGAAAAATCATTTTTCTGTTTTGGTTAAGTTACTTAGAGTGGGCTGATTAGGAGGGTTAGCTACTGACTTAGGGTAGTTTCTAAGCCTTTTTAAACTCTAAAAATGGTTTTTCAAGTCTCGGGTTAAGGGTAGTCAAGTCCGGATTTTTAAACTTAGGAAATTAGAGCCATTTAAAAAAAGATTTAGCCCAGTTTTTATTTTTAATTCAAGCTTTTCAAAATTGTTTTCAAACAATCACAAAGTATTTTGGTTTTATAATATTTAATTTGACATATTTTCCTAAGGTAGCCGGATATCTTTTTAGATATACGGATTTCCTTAATTAAAGGAAAAAATACATTTCATGCATTGCATTTTCCATATTCATGCATTTTATATAATATGTGATTCTTGCTATGATAATTTCTATCATATTGTTATGATTTTGAGTTATGTTATATTGTTTATTATATGATTTGGAATATTTCATGATATCCTATGCTTTTTATTTAGTTATTTTTTTTGTCATATTATTTAGCATATACTATGTTCATGCATTATTACTTTCATTTTTATTTTCATGCATATTATATGATAGCATTATTTCATTTTCCATCTCATTTAATTTATATGCCATATCATTCATGTTTGCCATGTCATTTAAATTATTTCATTTCATATAGAATATGTTATGTTACTTAGGTTATTTTATTTCATTTAAAAATATCATGTTACTTAGGTTATTTCATTTCATATAGAATATGTTATGTTACTTAGGTTATTTTATTTCATTTAGCATATATCAGAAGACTTAGGATATTGCATCTCATATAGAATATAATATGTTATCTAGGTCATTTCATTTTATTTATAATATGTTATATAACTTAGGATATTTTATTTCATTTAGAATATGCTAAGGATATTTCATTTCATTTTAGAATATGCTAAGGCATTTACATTATATCATATCATTTAGGAAGCATTATATTATTTATATTTTGCTAGGTCATTTTATTTATGTCATGCATATACATATTCATATCTTTTAAAATGTTTTCAAAAGGATAATGATTTCTCAATAAAAAAATAAAGATATTCCCGAGTTAAAATAATTCATGAGTTCTCTACCGGGTTTGCTGGAGGGAATATCATCAACTATCATTAATAAAGGAATATCTTTCTTTCAAAAAAGAGAATGATTCAGAAAGTTTTCCAAAACTAATAAAATTTTCTATATTTTGCCACGTTTGTTGGGGAATATAGGAAAATTTTGAATTTATAAATTCCGAATTATTTTCAATTAAAAATGGAATTATTTTTCTTTAAATTGGGAATTAACATGAAATACTAAATTTAAAACCAACTTTTCACCGAGATTTGAGATAACACACGATTAATAAGGTACCGTTTTATACGGGCGTTATGGGGGTGCTAATCCTTCCCCGCACGTAACCGAGTTCCGAACCCGTTTCTTTGATTTCTCTGGTTTAAAATGGAGACTTGAAATTGGTTTTAAAAATGTTTTAATTAATTTTTAAAATATTTTTATAAAACCGGTTTTAATAGGTGGTCGATCACACCTAGCTAAAAAAGATTGATGGCGACTCCATGTCTTTTTTAAGGTCATTTTCAAAACCTTCATTTTTCTAGAGGAATTAAGTCGACTTTTCCTCGATTTTTTAATGTCACGCTTAACGAATAATAAAGTCTTGTGATGAGACTCGTTATTTTTTAGGTTGCGGCAGCTTGGTGACTCTGCTGGGGACTATTAGAGAGTCAGGCCTAGAATTAGTCGTGTGTTATCAAAGTCTCGGTTTTGGTTGGTTTAATTGGTATTTAATTTTAATTTCTGTATTTTTTTTAATAAGGAGAATTTTGAAAGTAATAAAATATTTTTAAATATGTCCATTCTCATGTGCATGCATTTTATTATTGTTCTCTAGTTATTTAAGGTTGTATATTATAATTGCTTGTTGGTTAATGCGTTACACTATTCTTGAATGTTTTAATTGTTAGGGCATTTAGAATAAGGTTTGTAGAATAGATGGTGAAAGGTTTGTTATTCCTCCACACAGACACACTACACGTGCATTTGCATATCATGAATCCTATACCCAGGTTCCGTCCTTTTAAGTGGGAGTAAAGTAACTAAGCCTTCGTGATTGATCCTCCGTATGGGCTAGTGAAACACTTTCGGAGTATAAAGTACCTAATGGCTTCGTGATAATCCTCCGCATGGGCATAGGAAAATATACTCTAACAAATTGAACCCGCTTTTATCGGGGTGCCTTACTAGCCTTCACCGGCGACAGTGAGGAACAATTCGAGGCCTTAGAACCGGTTCACCTTCATATAGTAAACCTAGGCGAAGCCATGCCGAATTTCCGTTAGATATGCCTAAAATAGGAACACATGGAGGGACATTTCTAAACCTTTTGTTACCTATTTTACACCTTGAATAACTTTTGTAGATCGGGCAACGATGTACGTACATCGCCCGTAATAAATGTGATAATCAGTCCCAAAGGTATTGTGATGCCTAAATAAGCAGATATTGTTGGGGCAAGTGTTCATTAGCTGTTTTAAAAAACAAAAAAATCCTTTTTCAAGCATTTTTGCATTTTGCACATTTCATACATGTGTGAATAAAGCATGTACATTTTTGGTTGTATTATTGATCTCATTCTTTTCAATAAATAGTTCGTAATTTCATTTGATGATTTCATAAAACCGATAGTCTCACATGAACATTTGAACATTGTACCATAGTAGGATCCACTATCCCGAAATTCTTTTGAAAATAATATGGTTGGTTTTTCATAGAAAAAACATGTTTCAAAAAAAAAAAATCATAAATTTGGAGGCAAATCTTGCATAATGAGATTTTTTGAATAATCAAGATTTAGGTCCCACCCATTTCGTGTAATCATTGGTTTCTTTATTTGTATCATTTTGACATCGTGTTACAGTCATAACATGCATGATTATTCATTGTAGAATACATTTGGGATATACATGGTCATTCTTTGTACCTACCTTTGTATTAATTCATTTATTCTTAGCATGTATCATTTTGGCATCATAGCATGCATGGTCATTCATTGTAGAACACGTTTACGACATGCAATATCATTATTTGTATATACCTGTGCATCAATTTTTTTTAATGCATCATGTTGGCATTAGATTGCATCCATAGCATACATAGTCATCATAATTTCTCTGTATATGTTCATGCATTAATCATCAGTATGTTCATGCACCTAGGAATAGAGCATGTATATTCATAATTGTATTCTTAATATCATGACATCTTCATTTGCATGAAAGGGGTTCGAGATATGAGGAATGAATCAGAGGAATGATTGGGTGCTTTGGAACGCAATCAAGAGGAATGTGGACATGAAATCCGGGAGGTGAAGGAACAGCTGGCCAAATTGCTGAAAATGGTTGAGGATATGGGTAAGAGTAAAGAAGAACTTTCTCAAGGCTCTATATCATCTTCGGATCAACCAAAACCATTAGGACCGGAACATACAATCCTTGCTGGATCCTGCGCTTGTCAATGCCACAAAGGTTGCAGTCCTGATGAAATTATGGACAAAATCGTGAAAATAATAAAACCTGAGAGCCTAATACCAAAGATAGAAACCCTGGATCCTGTGCCATACCTGCAAACTGTTCGAGGTCCAAGCCAGTATCCCCACCCTACCATGGTCCAATCGTCCATTGGGATGACCACTACGGGATTCCTGAATCCCACTCCATCACCACCAACTCCTAGTTCATATTGCTTCCCTCATCAATCACCTTATCCAGCATCTGGGATAGGAACCTCGAGCTATGTACAACCTCCAAAGGCCCTTTGTCCAAATCCATACCCTTACCATGCTGTTCCGCCACATCTCCATGTAAACATTCTGGTTCGGACCTTAGTGCCACCACCAAGTGCCCCAACTCTTAGGCCATGTGTGACTAAGAAATGACCCCAGGATAAGACCCAAAGGCCTTTTGATCCCCTTCTAATTAGCTACCGAGAGCTTCTCCCTATACTGATCCAAAATCACATGGTTGCGTGTATCCCATTGAAACCCCTGTTACCACCATATCCAAATGGGTATAATCCAAATGCAAGATGTGATTATCACTGTGGAATTGTTGGCCATAACATTGAAGACTGTATAGCATTCAAAAAGAAAGTGCAAACTCTTATAAATGCCAAGTGGTTGGATCCAGCGACACTGATTGATAAAGGACTAGGAAAGTACCATTATGATTGGGAGATTTACATCATCAAGATGGAAAGACTTCGGTCTTATATGATGTAATAGGATTTCACTTATTCAGTAGCCGTCTCTTATAGCCTTAGGATGCTAGGAAGAATAAAGTGCTTGTAAAGACAGTTTTAACTACTACTCAAATTTTGTAAAACATGGTTTATACCATTGTGAACATTGATATGGGAATGAATTGACTATGCTTCAAATTTATGAGATGTTGATGATTAAGTTCCTCCGATTCTTATTTCCTCTGTGATATCTTCCCCTTTGCATTTTGCATCCGATCAATTATTTGTCAGGTTGCATTCATGCATTCATAATCAGCATGATTTTTCTGTATATATCCATGCATTAATTTGCTTATTCTTTACATGCATCATGTTGACTTTTCGGTTGCATTCATAACAAACATGTCAGCATGATTTTTCTGTATATATATCCATGCATTAATTTTCTTATTACATACATCATGTTAGCATTAGGTCGTATTCATGACACACATGGTTAGCATAATTTTCTTTGTATATACTCTATATTAATCATTCATTGTTTTGCATGTATCATAATTGACATCGTGTTGCATTCATAGTGTATATGATCTTCTTGGTATATACTATATCAATCAGTCATTGCATATATCCATGTGTTGATTTATTTATTCTTTGCTTGCAACATGATTGGCATCGTTGCATTTATTACATGTATGGTCAGCATGTTTCCATTGTACATGTCCATACATCATATTGTTTAGGCTTCACATGCATCAGATTGCATTCATGGCTCATTCATCATGACATACATTTGGGGGAAATAAAACAGAAGATGGCTTGGCTTTAAGAGTCTTTGAAAGAATTTCCATTTCAAATCAGAAGAAGTACTGAGTACCCTTTTAATACAGGCTAGTGCTATGGAGGATGAACAAGTTGCCCGAATGAAAAAAATGGAAAGGGAACAGAAAGAATTGCGAGAACAGCTGGCAAAGTTTCAAACGGAATCTAAGGATCAGATAACTAAATTGATGGAGCTGATGTCTGCCGTAATCAAGGGAAAAGGATACACCGAAAACTTTGTCGCCAGAGAAGGGTTAGAGGCACAAAAGGGTCAGAATGAGGTCGTAATGATTGATGCCCAGAACACAGTCAATGTCCTAAACTCAGATGATCCAGCTGAACAGGCAAAGTTGAAAAGGGTTGCAGTAAATGAGGTTGAGTTGGCAGATTCCCAAGGGAAATATCAGTTGGTAGATGAAAGGCTTCGGGTAGTAGAAAATACAGACGTATTCGGGAGTTTAGATGCGAAAAAATGATGTTTGGTTCTCGATTTAGTCATTCCTCCTAAGTTCAAGATCCCTGACTTTGTGAAATATGACGGGACGACCGATCCATCAGCCCGCATCACTATGTTCTGCCGGAAGATGACAAGTCATATATATAATGATAAGCTTTTGATTCACTGCTTTCAGGATAGCCTCAGCGGGTCCGCAATTAGGTGGTATAGTCAGTTGAGTAGGGATTAGATTCGCTCTTGGAATGACCTGGCTAGGGTTTTTCTAAACCAGTAAAGCATATGACCGACATGGCGCCTGACCGTCTCACCTTGCAAAATATGAAGAAAAAAGCTACTGAGAGTTTCAAAGAATATGCACGACAGTGGATGAGCCTGGCCGCCCAAGTACAACCGCCCTTGACACAAAACGAAATCACTATCCTTTTTGTGAATACACTGCAGGCCCCATACTATGACAGACTCGTCGGCAATGCCTCGAAGAATTTTGCGGACATGGTAATTCCAGGGGAGATGATTGAGAATGGTATCAAAAATGGGAAACTTGAAAGAGAAGGAACATCCAATGCCGAGAGAAATAAGGAACCTAGAAAGAAAGAGGAAGATGTCCAAACTATGGGAGATTTCGTCCTATATTCCCAATTTCCCTCATACCAATCATGTTACCCTACTGAGGTATCTCCAAGCCTTTATCCTTACCTACCTACCCAAACACCTAATCCTATACCAGCCCTTGCAACAAGGCCTACTTCTAGAAAACGACCGCGGGAAAATCAAGAAAGAATTCCAATCCCCATCCCTGACCTACTGCCATTACTAATAAAGAATCAGTACTTTACCCCGGTACCTTTGAATATAGCTCCGAATCCATTAGCGAGGAGTTATGACCCTGACAGCAAGTGTGATTATCACCTAGGGGTAGTTGGGCATTCAACTGAAAAATGCAGACAACTGAAGGAAAGGATTGAAAGTCTTATCCGTGATGGTATTTTGACATCGGAGCTTATCAATCAATGGAAGGCCGCTTAGCCGTAAATTAGTTTCTTTCAGGGTTTTAGGGGGAGAATTACTACCTTTGAAGGATGTCAATAGGAGCATTTTGAGCATGTAGTTTTATACACTGTGATGATGAAAGCACTTGTCTCATGTTAACATCTACATGAATTAAATGAATTTTGAATTTTAAATGCTTTGTGTTTGTTGTGTTTTAACAATAACGTGAATTTGCAAAAACAAGCATTAAGGAAGTTTTAATAATGGATAGTCTCAAGAAGATTGATGATGTGTTAGAAATGACCCAACACCATTCCTCTCTTTTTTGGGCTTCTCTATACCTAAACCTTGAATCAAGAACACTTGAAAGACCTAATGCTTCAAGGAAAAATGAATTTGAAAAAAAAAAAAGAGAAGCATTGTCATTGCAGAATAAGAAAAGATGTAAATCCTAGTCTAGGCTATGAACAAAGGAACGAACTTTTTGAAATTTTTTGAATTCCTTGAAATTCAAACAAATGAGACATTCTTTCAAGAATCTAGATTTTGGTAATTTGATCTGTGTTAAGGTTGTGCCAAAACCATTCATGTCATTTTCAACAAACCACAAAACACTAATTGCCCAAACATCACTTCATGATTGACACCTTGGGGCACAATGATTAAACTAGATTATCCCTTGTCCCAGAGAAAACCCGCCATGGGTCATATTTTCCTTGTCTCTTCAAAGAACTCAGATTTGAAATTTAGCCTTTTCAGTACAGACCTAGACTTGCTATGTTCCTCGTTGATACAAATTCTCATTGGTTAATCAAATTGGGCCATCATATGTGTGAATGATGGATACAAGGTGACTAAGGATGGACTAACGCATGAATCATTGGGGCATGCGTTAAAAATGAAAAATGAAAAAATTTGTGGTATCATGCATATGAGAATTCAGATGATTTCAAAGTGCAAAATGAAATTATGAATATCTATTTCCCCTGGGGATTGCTTTTCAATATGAATATTTGTGCTTGACATGAGAAATGGCCATCTTTCATATCCCTTTCGCATAAAAAAGAAATTATCCATAGTCACCCCTTTTGAGCCAAAAGAATTCTTTCTTCTTTGAACCCTGATCAAGGATCACCCTCTACACTAGGGGGCAAATGCAAGGAAAGATCTTTTTAAAGATCATTGAGAAATGAGTCCTAGCTCAAAGACAGATGCAAAGCAAATGGAGCCCTGAATAAAGACGGGCTCACTCCGTTGAAAAAGAAGGAGGCAAAATGAAAGCCAAAAAAATGTGTTAAAGACATGGCAAATTGAAAGCCAAAAGCAAGGAAGAAAAAAAGCAAAGTCAAAAGGAAAGAAATGTCCAAGAAGGGACAAATGTTTCAAAGAGAATCCTCCTCAAAGAAAGGATCCTTGATCTGATTACCCTCAAACACATATTTTAGGCCTATTTATCCTTTCTTTCTGAACCCTGAGCCATGGCCTACATTACGTGCTTTAAAAGTTTATTTTGATCAAGCATGAATATTTAATTTGAAGGGTTTTCCTCAGATTTTATCCCATCTCATCAAATTCTTATTTCACTAAGGAAGAATTTAGAATTCTCAAGTGTATGGTAAAACAAAAAAAAAAGAGAAAGAAAAATTGGAAATAATGGGGCTCTAGGGCGAAAACCCAAAAATGGGCGGTCTAGAGTAAAATGGAAATTTTTGATGCCATCTATGAAAGTGCCGATACCACAAAAAGAGAAGGTCATCTTAAAAAAGTGGTCATCGAGGAACATCTAGGAATTCCTGAACCTCCCAAACTGTCAATTCTCATTCAAAGGGTTGTCTTCAAAAACTGAAACTCTTTTCTTTCAAGATTAAACTTTCCGGTTTAAACATCCCGGCCAATCTTGACGCTTGTCAAAATGCCTTGATATGGAAACTAAAAGAATGTTGAATTTGTTTGGTTCTCAATGAATTCATGATTTATAAAACCTGTTCCGTTTGTGAGCCTAGTACGGATATACATTTTTGTCATGAAGTTTTCTTGAAAAAAACAGAATCTTGTTATACCAAGCCTTGCCTATCCCAGTTAAAAAAACCCAGATCGACACTTAGAGAAATTTCTAACAATGATCATCAGTCTTCAAAAGATTTGTACATCACACATTGTAGGGTTAATATTTTTTGTTCAGAAGATTTCAAAATGAGAAAACAAATAAAGATATATATTTTTTTGAAATACCCATTTTTGATGTTGACATGAGACAAGGATTTTTCTAAACTCAAAGGTATAGAACTGCCAGAATAGGTCCTGACTTCCAGATATGAGAAGAAGAAATAGAACCCAGTTCAGATCTCTGTTGATGAAAGTTTGAAAACTGTTGGGGCAAAGAGAATAGCCAAAATAATTGAAGATATACTCTGATTTAAAGAGGGAAAATGAATTTGAAAAGCTAAGCCAAAGTCTAGAAAAACAACCGGGGGCATTTGCATCACTCATGAGCACTCATCTCTTTATCGAGCTCTTGCATCTACACAGTGTCGATAAGCATCTGTATTTTACCTTTACATTTACATTCTTCATGGAGTTCACATTTGCGTCATCTCAAGCAATTGCATCATTTCTAGAATCATTGCATTTTCATTATTGTGTGATAATCATAAACCATTTACATGAACACAATTAGTAAGGGCATCTGCATCAAAAAAATTTGTATCAATCTAAGTTATTTACATTTGCATCAAAGACATTTGCACCAGTCTAAGTCATTTGTATCTTATTCAACATCTGCATCTGCATCAAAAAGCATTCGCATCTTCTCAAAATCTTTAGGTTAATTTTCAACAATTCTTCAAAGACCATTTTAAAGACCTCCGAGCACCATTATTAAGACCTCCGGGCATAACTTTTTTCACGGGTAAGGCCTACGGGCACCATTTTTAAGACCTCCGGGCATAACTTTTTTTTTCACGAGTAAGGCCTATGGGCACCATTTTTAAGACCTCTGGGTATAATTTTTCAAATCACAGGTAAGACCTCCGGGCATAACTTTTTTTCACGGGTCAGGCCTACGGGCACCATTTTTAAGACCTCCGGGCATAACTTTTTTTCACGGGTAAGGCCTATGGGCACCATTTTTAAGACCTCTGGGCATAATTTTTCAAATAGCGGGTAAAACCTCCGGGCACCACTCTTAAGACCTCCGGGCATAACTTTTTTCACGGGTAACGGGCACCATTTTTAAGACCTCTGGGCATAACTTTTTTTCACGGGTATGGCCTATGGGAACCATTTTTAAGACCTCCGGGCATAATTTTTCAAATCGCGGGTAAGACCTCCCGGCACCATTCTTAAGACCTCCGGGCATAACTTTTTTTTATGGGTCAAGCCTACGGGCACCATTTTTAAGACCTCCGCGCATAACTTTTTTTCACGAGTAAGGCCTATGGGCACCATTTTTAAGACCTCCGGGCATAATTTTTTTCACGGGTAAAGCCTACGGGCACCATTTTTAAGACCTCCAGACATAACTTTTTTTCACGGGTAAGGCCTATGGGCACCATTTTTAAGACCTTCGGGCATAACTTTTTTTCACGGGTCAGGCCTACGGGCACTATTTTTAAGACCTCCGGGCATAACTTTTTTTCACGGGTAAGGCCTATGGGCACCATTTTTAAGACCTCCGGGCATAATTTTTCAAATCGCGGGTAAGACCTCTGGGCACCATTTTTAAGACCTCCGGCCATAACTTTTTTTCACGGGTAAGGCCTACGTGCACCATTTTTAAGACCTCCGGGCACCATTTTAAGACCTCCGGGCACCATTTTTAAGACCTTCGAGCACCATTTTAAAGACCTTCAGGCACAATTTTTCTTTTGAAAATTGAATTCGTTTCCTTAAAACGGATCGAGCCTGGATTAGTCAGGGAACTCAATTTAAGGACAAATCTTCAATTTACAGCTTTTTTTCAAAAAAAAAAAATAAATTGAAAATGAAAAAACTGAAAAAAGAAAAAAGGAAAAATGAAAAAATGATGAAAAAATAGAAAATGAAACATGAATGAAGAAATGAAAAGGAAAACCCCTTTCCCTTTCTTTCACATGTGATTTCACTGACCGTACAAAATTAGTGTGGGTTTATATTTGCCTGATTCCTGATTCTCAGCAATAGCCAAAGAGGGACAGCTGTAGACACCTAATTTTTGCCGGACCACTAAAACAGGTATGTTTTCTTCCTAAATTAATGTTTCTGAGTGTAAAAAGACTTTTTTCATCCTACAGGTGGTACTCCGAGACTTAGTTTAAGAGGGTGAGCATAAAAAGTCAAACTTGAAAAAGTCAAACTTGAAAAAGTCAACCTCGAAAAAGTCAACCTCGTAAAATTCAACCCCAAAAAGTCAACTACTGAAAAAGTCAACCCACTTTCAAAATCAAGATTTTAAGTTCAATTGAAAAATGGAAAAATGATTTTGATAATCTGAAGTCTACATTGAAAGATATGGAGTTCGAAAGTTGGGATTTGGAGATTCAGTAGAAAAGAAACCCTAATCCGAGAAATTTAGGGAAAAGTACTTAAACGATCAAATTGGTCGAAATTGAAGGTTCCTAATGAAAGATAAGCACTGACTACAGGTAATGGTGAAGCCACTTGCAAGAAAAACCGAAAGAAAAGTCAATCCGGGAGAAAACCGAGAATTAGGGTTTTTAGTGGATTTCGGTGAAATCGGGAAGAATCACAAAAATGGCCCGACTTGGTAAGACCAAAGCCCCAATGGATGAGGAATGATTAAAAAAGGATAGCCCAAGGCTCAGCTTGAAGAAAATATGAAAATCGGACTCGTTTTGAGCAAAATCGGGTTTTGAAGGCAAAAGGGCAAAATTGGAAAATTTGGGAAAAATAGCAAATAGACTCCAACAATTCTGAAAATTTTTCAATCTAATTCTTAAATCATTTGAAAGAGATTGGTAAAAGAAAATCTTGATTCGGAGTTCATTTGCTGAGCTCTCTTGGTTTTTACTAGGTTTTTCTCTCTTTGGTTGAAAGAAAAAAGAAAAAGTTTAGAAAAGAAAGGAAAGTTTGAAGAGATAAAGCTTGAAATATAGCTTCTTGAGGTTGCTCTTGAGCACCAACTCTTGCACTTTCTTCATTTTCCATTCTTGTTTTTGCTATTTTTATTTCTATTTGGTGAGTTTCCATTTTAAATAAATGATTTTTATTGTTCTTTTCAAGTTCTTCCTTCATCTCCTTCTTGAATATATTTTTTTTACATTTTTTTTACAATAAACTCACCATGGCCAAATGGCCTACATTATTTAGTTAAGTTGCTGTTTTGATTTATTTTACCATATTGTTTATGTTATTTTCTTTGATCTTGGTGTTTAAAATGTTATGTTACTTCATATTCTTGAGTTATATTTTAATTTGGTTGTTTTGTTTGTTGCCATTTATGTTTTAAATATCATGTTTTTGCATTTTTAATTTTTTGTTTTCATGATGTTTAAATTTGAGCATGTTTTATAATTTAGTATATCAAGTGTATGTGAAAATGCTTGTGTGGTCTTTGCATTTTTTGCCATGTTAGTTGGTAGGTTTTTGCATTTGCATGACATTTGATTTAGATTTGCATGCTAGTATACCAAGTGTTTGTGAAAATGCCATGTTTGCTAGTTACATTATTCCATTCGGTCACCCTTGGAATTTTTGCATTTTATGTGCATTCTTACCATGTTAGTTGATAGGTTAGCATTTGCATGATATTTGGTTGAGTTTTTAGTTTAAGCATGCTTTGTGTTTGTGAAAATTCCATGCATATTTTAGTTATTAAGTTTGGTTTATTTGCCATGCATATTCATGCATTTTAGGTCTAGGTTGCATTAAATGCCATGCAAGTTCATTTAGGTCTAGGTCACGATATGAATGCCATGCATTTTTTCATGACATTTAGATTTAAGCTCATGCATTTCATGCACTATGTTTGCTGTATTATTTCATGCATTTCATGTTCATGCCACTTGAATAATGACTTGAGCCAATTAATGGTTCAAAGTCATGCTCTCTTGAGCACACTTGTGGAAAAATTAAGTTTGTCAAGTTGATTATTCTACCTTTGTGATTTTTTTTTACTTAGCCAATTTTTATCTAACTTTCAAAAGTCCTAGATACTGTTTGTAAGTCATTTTATGAGTTTCAAATATTTTTTCTTTGATTTTTAAATGATTTTATCAAAGGCAAAAATGTATTTTGGCAAAACAGTTTTTTCACCCAGTTTTTGTACTTTTCCGATTTTTCTGGGCATTTGTCTTTAATCAGAAAATTAAGATGATTTTTCCCGTGTATTTTTACATGTCCTGAGTCTCTAGTATTTGTTTTAGAATTTTTTGAATTTTTAAAAATAGGATAAAAAATCGTGGCTTAAAACTGGACAGTGGAGTCAGAATTGAATTTAAAGAAAAATCATTTTTCTGTTTTGGTTAAGTTACTTAGAGTGGGCTGATTAGGTGGGTTAGCTACTGACTTAGGGTAGTTTCTAAGCTTTTTTAAACTCTAAAAATGGTTTTTCAAGTCTCGGGTTAAGGGTAGTCAAGTCCGGATTTTTAAACTTAGGAAATTAGAGCCATTTAAAAAAAGATTTAGCCTAGTTTTTATTTTTAATTCAAGCTTTTCAAAATTGTTTTCAAACAATCACAAAGTATTTTGGTTTTAGAATATTTAATTTGACATATTTTCCTAAGGTAGCCGGATATCTTTTTAGATATACGGATGTCCTTAATTAAAGGAAAAAATACATTTCATGCATTGCATTTTCCATATTCATGCATTTTATATAATATGTGATTCTTGCTATGATAATTTCTATGATATTGTTATGATTTTGAGTTATGTTATATTGTTTATTATATGATTTGGAATACTTCATGATATCCTATGCTTTTTATTTAGTTATTTTTTTTGTCATATTATTTAGCATATACTATGTTCATGCATTATTACTTTCATTTTTATTTTCATGCATATTATATGATAGCATTATTTCATATTCCATCTCATTTTATTTATATGCCATATCATTCATGTTTGCCATGTCATTTAAATTATTTCATTTCATATAGAATATGTTATGTTACTTAGGTTATTTTATTTCATTTAAAAAATATCATGTTACTTAGGTTATTTCATTACATATAGAATATGTTATGTTACTTAGGTTATTTTATTTCATTTAGAATATATCATATGACTTAGGATATTGCATCTCATATAGAATATACTATGTTATCTAGGTCATTTCATTTTATTTATAATATGTCATATAACTTAGGATATTTTATTTCATTTAGAATATGCTAAGGATATTTCATTTCATTTTAGAATTTTCTAAGGCATTTACATTATATCATATCATTTAGGAAGCATTATATTATTTAGATTTTGCTATGTCATTTTATTTATGTCATGCATATACATATTCATATCTTTTAAAATGTTTTCAAAAGGATAATGATTTTTCAATAAAAAAATAAAGATATTCCCGAGTTAAAATAATTCATGAGTTCTCTACCGGGTTTGCTGGAGGGAATATCATCAACTATCATTAATAAAGGAATATCTTTCTTTCAAAAAAGAGAATGATTCGGAAAGTTTTCCAAAACTAATAAAAATTTCTATATTTTGCCACGTTTGTTGGGGAATATAGGAAAATTTTAAATTTATAAATTCCGAATCATTTTCAATTAAAAATGGAATTATTTTTCTTTAAATTGGGAATTAACTTGAAATACTAAATTTAAAACCAACTTTTTACCGAGATTTGAGATAACACACGATTAATAAGGTACCATTTTATACGGGCGTTATGGAGGGGCTAATCCTTCCACGCACGTAACCGAGTCCCGAACCCGTTTCTTTGATTTCTCTGGTTTAAAACGCAGACTTGAAATTGGTTTTAAAAATGTTTTAATTAATTTTTAAAATATTTTATAAAACCGGTTTTGATAGGTGGCCGATCACACCTAGCTAAAAAGGATTGGTCGCGACTCCATGTTTGTTTTAAGGTCATTTTCAAAACCTTCATTTTTCGAGAGGAATTAAGTCGACTTTTCCTCGATTTTTTAATGTCACGCTTAACGAATAATAAAGTCTTGCGATGAGACTCGTTATTTTTTAGGTTGCGACATGACAGAATAATCTCCGAGGGTTAGCCGACATTTGGAATCAGTGGAATGTATCAGAGAAAGAAGCCTTCACTCAGAAATATGGAGACATAGCACTCTTAATTCCGATTCAGGTCAATAGTGGGTTGATTCAGGCTATGGTACAGTTTTGGAATCCTGCTTATAGATGTTTCACTTTTAACAAGGAGGATATTATACCACTGATTGAAGAATATTTGACACTGTTACGTATTGAATGTCCTAATCCTGATCGGGTATATTTGAAGGAGATGAAACCTTCAGGTTTGAAGAAGAAAGTGGCTAGGATCACAGGAATGGATACAACATGGGTTGAGAGTCATGTGGACACAAAGCAGAAAAATGGGTGCATTCCGTGGGAAACTCTCCGATAGTTGATATTGGGTTGTTCCGACAAAGGAAAAGCCAGGGACATCTTCGCTCTAGCCATCTACGAGTTAATCATATTCCCGAAGATATTGGGTCATGTGGATATAGCCGTGTTTGATTTCTTTGAAAAGTTGGAACAGAAAATCAACCCATCTCCGGCTATCATAGCTGAAACTATTCGATCCATGAATTTTTGTAAAAGGGCAGGACAAAGGAGGATCAAGGGGTGTGTACAACTCCTTTATATTTGGATTCAAAGTCACTTTTGGAAGATAGAAAATGTTTCCTTCAAACCGTACATGAAGACTTTAGTTCTGATTAGGGAATTCCTTCAAAATGATTGGCCTAAAGACGGGAATGAAGAGAAATGGGTCAACATGTTCCGGAATCTAAAAGGGGAGATGGTGACTTGGAGAGCTCCATGGATGGTTCCTATGCCGATTATGTACAAATGTTGGGACAACCCGGGAGTTCCACTACTCGGGATTTGGGGGTCTGTGAGTTATGCGTCTTTGTTGGTGCAAAGACAGGTTGAGTCTCGACAATTCACACCCTTGACTCATAATCTAGGATCATCAGAGTTCACTTATGGGAAAGACGGATATTCTGGAAAAGTGCGGGCAGCGATTGAAGCATGGAAGAAAACTCACCGGATAAAAGTGGCCAGATATGCCGACACCGTCACACCTGATTACCTGGTATGGAGGGAATTAAGGGTTAATGATAGACTATTGACATCAGATGGGGATGAGGTCTAGTTCATGAATCCGCCACCGAGGGAAATGCCATCAGAGTTAGAAATTGCAAGAGCGGAATTTGAAAAAGAAAAGGCCCGGATGAGCAAGGAGATTGCCCGACTGCAAAAAGAGCTTGAAGACATGAAAGTTAGTGAATTAGCTCGGGAAAAAGAAAAAGAACAGATTAAGAGAGAAAGGGACACCGTTAAGGGCGATCTTCGGGAATTATATTTGGAGAACAAGAGGTATCGCTTTGAGCTCAGATTTGAGGGGACTCTCAAAACTTCCAGAGAGTGGGAACATGAGGTCAAAAACCTCAAGAAGGAGAATAACTACTGGAAGGAGAAAGCAAAACACGAGGAAGCCCGAGCAAATCAACTGGAGAAACAAGCTAGGGAAAGCTTACACGGCGATGCTTCTGTTGACACGTCAAAGGGCCGTGAACAAGTAGGGATCAGATGGAAGAGCAAGGTAATCAAAAGAAGACAGTGAAGAAGGTCCAGAATCCGAGGGAATTACCAGTGTTTTGATAATAGTTTTTAAGAGAGATAGGTTATCATGTTGTCTAAAGCAGGGATCTTTTCTTTGATGTATTTAGTTTCAGGAAATCAATGAAAGACCGTTTGGTTGGAATTATCCCGGGGCCAATACTTTAAATGCATTCATTTTTCACTAATTCTTTCTTTTATATTTTATTTGTTCATAATCGTTCATTCATTTATTCTTTATAAATTGTTCATACACTTAGTCATTTATTGGTCCATTCATTTATTCATTATATGTTCATACACTTAGTTATTTACTTAGTTGTTCATTCATTAACACCGATTCATTCATACATTCATTCATTCATTTGTTCATTTTTTATAAAAGAAAATAAGAAATGTGTCAATAATTTCTAATCCATGGTTTTTAAAAATAAAGGTACAATTGGTTGCACTCAGAAAGAACCAGATTACCAACACTCTTACAATACTCGATCTCGAACAAAAGCCATGGAAAACGATCAACTTGCCAGAATTGAGAGAATGGAAGAAATCCAGAAAGAACTACAAGAACAGTTGACTAAGTCTCAAGAGGAGACACGAGAACAGATGACAAAGCTCATGGAGATGATGAGCACTATGATGAAGCAGAAGTGGCCCGGAGAGAATTCATTTCCTGGAATGGGGGCAGTGAATCAGGAGGATAGACCAGAAGTGGTACAGAGAAATAGCCAGACATCCCAACCTATGGGAAATGAAATCCCAACTGGGGCAGCATGCTACATCTACATCCAGCCGGCGGCCGAAGCACAGAATTTCGGTCCAAAAAGGGGTAACATCGGAGTTGATCCAATTGAGGTTGAGGTTCCAGACTTCGAAGAAATGGCAGAGAAGGAAAAGGCTAAAATGATTGAACTGAAGAGGGTCGAAACTGCTGAATCTGAGAAGAAATATCAGTTGTTGGAAGAAAGGCTAAGAGCAGTGGAAGGAGCAGAGTTGTTTGATAGTCTAGATGCCAAAGAGATGAGCTTGGTACATGATCTAATAATTCCACCGAAGTTCAAAGTACCAGACTTTGAAAAGTATAATGGGACCACCAACCCATAAGCTCATCTAACTATGTACTGTAGAAGGATGACAGGGTATGAGGATAATGAGAAATTGCTTATTTATTTCTTCCAGGACAGCTTAACAGGGTCAGCCACCCGATGGTACAATCAACTCAGTCGTACCAAGAATCGTTCATGGACGGACTTGGCTAGGGCTTTTATGGAATATTATAAGCACGTTTTGGACATGGTACCGGATAAGCTGTCATTACAAAACATGGAAAAGAGGTCCAATGAGACCTTTAAGGAGTATTCAGAGAGGTGGAGGGATCTGGCCACACAAGTGCAACCCCCTTTAACCAACAAAAAAACCACGGTGCTTTCCATCAACACATTAAAAGCGCCTTATTATGACAGATTGGTGGGAAATGCTACCAAAGATTTTGCGAATATTGTAATATCTGGAGAAATGATTGAGTCAGCTATTAAGAATTGAAAGATGGAAGGGGGTGAGTCTGCTACCCCAAATAGAGCTTTTCCTACAAAGAAGAAGGAGGAAACCCATGCAGTAAGCTTCAACCAATACCCTTATACACCTCCTACACCATACACACCACAAAGGCCCTATACTTCTACTACACCTTATGCCCCTCCGACACCTTACACACCATACCCGCGGTATAATCCTTACTACCCCAATGTCAACCACCTTACCCAAAACCCGTTCCCATACACCAATATACCACAATAGCCATTCCCAACTGGCGTATCCCCTCAAATAACCTTTCCTAGAAATACTGTCCCAAACACTCAGGGTCCTGCACGTAATGACCAACGTTCACCAAAGAACGATCAAAAAGCCCAATTTGATCCGATTCCCACTACCTATGGTGAGCTATATCCAAAACTATTGCAGGGTCAACTTGTTGCACCCGTGTACCTAAAACCTTTGATACCTCCATATCCAATATGGTACAATGCAAATACCAATTGTGCATACCATGCGGGAATCCAAGGACATTCAATTGAAGATTTTCTGGCCTTCAAAAAGAAAGTCCAAAGCCTGATTAATGCTGGGGTTGTGAAGTTTGGATTAAAAAATGGGCCGAACGTAGCTGGAAATCCATTGCCCAATCATGCTGGGAATCAGGTGAATGCAATATTGATCGGAGAGGGCAGAAGATTAAAAAAGGATATTGGAGAGCTTAAGACTCCAATGCTGACAGTATGGTTTGAAATGGTCAAGGCAGGATTGGTGAAAGGTACAAAAGGTCTGAAAATGGTTGCAAGAAGGGTGCATAATTGGTGCCCGTTCCATAAGGGTGAAGACCATGACATACAGAACTGCGGGGACTTTCGGGTTAAAGTCCAAAAGATGATGGATAGTGGGGTAGCCCAATTCTATAAAGAGATAGAAGGGGAAATAGAAGTCATTGAAAATACAGGTGGCTATGGGATAGAAAGACCCCTAATCATCTACTATGATGAACCGGAGGAAAAAGTTATGCCAGCCATGGAAGAAAATGCGCCCAAATTAATCATTGATTTACCTGTTTCCTTTCCATACAAGGAAAACAAGGCTACACCATGAAAATATGACTGCAGCATGGTTATGCCCGTGTCTTCAGGTCAGCAGGATATTACAGGTGTGGGGCATTTAACCCGAAGCGAGAGGTGTTATGCTCCGGAGGTCGTTGAGCAAGGGTTAGCAGAGAAAGATAAAGGAATTGATAAAGGGAAGAAGGTTGTTGAGCCAATCCATATTGAGATGGATTTGCCAGAGGAAACAGAGAGGGGATCAGCCCCGGTTAACAGAATCAAAGAACCAGTTTTTGAGAAGGAAGCTTGTGAGTTCTTGAAATTTATAAAGCATAGTGAGTATAGCGTGGTTGAACAACTGCAACATCAACCAGCTAGGATCTCAATCTTATCCTTGCTTTTAAATTCAGAACCACACAGAAATTCTCTGTTAAGAGTATTAAATCAAGCATACGTGGCTAATAATATATCAGTGGAAAAGCTGGATAGGTTGGTGGGAAACATCGCAGCTGATGACTACATATTTTTCAGCTATGAGGAGATACACCCAATGGTATTGGATCAACGAAAGCTCTCCATATAACCACTACTTGTAAGGGACACATATTACCGAGAGTCATTTTGGATAATAGTTCTTCACTAAATGTGATACCTTTAGCAACCTTATCCAAATTGCCAGTGGATTTATCCTATATGATACCAAGTTGCACGGTGGTCAAAGCATTTGATGGAACAAGGAGAGAGGTTATGGGAACCATTGAAGTTCCTCTGGAAATAGGCCCGTGCACATATACAGTGAATTTCCAGGTCATGGATATCAATCCATCTTATAACTGCTTGTTGGGAAGGCTATGGATACATTCAGATGGGGCTGTACCCTCGTCTCTTCACTAGAAACTAAAATTTGTGATGGAGGGTCAGTTGATCACAGTATCAGGGGAGGAAGACATAATAGCCTCCGCATCCACTGAATCTCCTTATGTGGAGCCCAATGAAGAGGCCGTGGAGTGTTCTTTCCGATCTTTGGAATTTGTAAATGCAGTTTTTTTCGGTGAAGGACAGAAAATTCCAAAACCGAGGCTGTCCAAGAACACAAGGCTGGGGGTAAGAACCACCGTAGGAAAAGGCTGCAGGGCTGGAAAGGGTCTCGGGATATATCTTCAGGGGATGGCTCGAGCCATAGAAGTAAAAGGAAAGAAGGACCGGTTTGGCCTAGGATATCTTCCGAAGGCCTATGAGAAAAGAAGACAAGTTGAAAAGAACCGACAAAGGAGGATGGCCCGCCTTACGGGTATGGATATTGAGTGGGAGCCTATGACATTCCCACCTATCCTTCACAACTTTCGCTCAGCCGGTTCTCTGCTCGGAGAAAAAAATTTCTGATGATGTGCTTGTAATGATAGAGAAAGCCTTCAAGAGATTCCAGGTGAATAGTGATAAGCAGATGTATGATATGGAGATCTGCACAACCGAGAAAGACAGAACTGAAAGAGAGAGTACTAGCTGGATGGTGTTACCTTGTCCACCAGGATATAGACTAACCAACTAGAGTGCGACTGAGTTGCCCATAGTTTTTAAGTCTATTCCAAAGTAATACTTTTTAAAAAAGCAATCTTAATTATCTTTACCCAGAGATGTTAAGAGTTTTGTTTTTTTTTTTTTGTTTTTGTAATGGCCTTTTTTTTTAACTATTTTCATTCAATAAATAACAAGCACAATGCATTATCCATATTGATGTGTCCATATTCTTTCATTTTTGTTATTTATTTTGTTTTCTATATATATTTTCCTATATTGTTTTTTCTCCACCTATTTACAGGTGTACGGATGCGGAATATGAGGACCCTCTTGTCAGTAATTCTTAAATTGATTTTGAAAGACCCATTTGCACGGGTGATTTTGAGGCTAATGAAGATACTGAGGATTATGGTCTACCTCCAGATCTATTGAGGAAAATAGAACAAGAGGAGAAGCAATTACTTCCTCATAAGGAATTATTGGAAACAATAAATCTGGGAAATGGTGAAGAAATAAAGGAAGTTAAAATTGGTACTTCATTGTCATCACCAATAAAAGGTGAATTGATAGCTTTGCTCCAGGAGTATGTGGATGTATTTTCATGGTCTTACCAAGATATGCCAGGGTTGGATCTGGATATTGTGGTTCATAAGCTCCCTTTAAGGCCAGAATACAAGCCAATTCAGCAAAAGTTTAGAAGAATGAGGCCTGATATACTGTTAAAGATAAAAGAGGAGGTGAAGAAACAATTTGATGCTGGATTCCTAGAGGTGGCAAAATATCCAGAATGGGTGGTAAATATTGTTCCAGTACCGAAGAATGATGGCAAGGTGCGGATGTGCATTGATTATCGAGATTTGAACAAGTCCAGCCCTAAAGATAATTTCCCTTTGCCCCACATTGATACTCTGGTGGATAATACGGCAAAAAGTTATTTATTTTCTTTCATGGACGGATTCTCAAGATACAATCAGATCAAGATGGCACCGGAAGATATGGAGAAAACCACATTTGTTACAATATGGGGAACTTTCTGCTACAAAGTAATGCCATTTGGATTGAAGAATGCTGGGGCAACATACCAGAGAGCCATGGTGACCTTGTTTCATGATATGATGCATAAGGGAATTGAGGTCTACGTTGATGATATGATCGCAAAGTCACAAGGAGAAGAGGAGCATATTGCGAATCTTAAGAAGCTCTTTGAATGATTAAGGAAATTTAGACTCAAGCTAAATCCGGCAAAATGCACTTTTGGAGTCACCTCGGGGAAGTTGTTGGGTTTTGTCATCAGCAAAAGAGGAATTAAGATTGACCCAGATAAAGTGAAGGCTATTCAGAATCTGCCACCACCTCGCACTCAAAAGGAAGTAAGAGGCTTTCTGGGGAGATTGAATTACATTGCTCGATTTATTTCACAGTTAACCGACAAATGTGATCCAATATTTAAGTTACTTCGAAAACGTGATCCAGGAGAATGGGATGAAGGGTGTCAGATTGCTTTTGAAAAGGTTAAGCAATAACTATCAAACGCACCAGTATTAATGCCACCTACTCCAGATAAACCAATGATACTGTATGTATCGGTATTTGAAAGATCCATGGGTTGTGTTTCGGGGCAGCTTGATGAAACTGGAAAGAAAGAACAGGCAGTTTACTACCTCAGCAAGAAGTTCACAGATTATGAGTTGAAATATTTGTCGGTAGAAAAGTTGTGTTGTGCCTTAGCTTGGACTGCTCGAAGACTTAGACAGTATATGTTGTATCACACAACGTGGCTGATTGCCAAGCTGGATCCAGTCAAGTACATGTTGGAAGCACCTTCTTTGTCAGGGAGGACAGCAAGATGGTAGGTTTTATTGTCAGAATACGACATTGTATATGTAAGTCAAAAAGCTATCAAGGGCAGTGCAGTGGCTAAATTCTTAGCAAGTCGGGTAGTGGAAGATTATGAGCCGTTGAACTTTGACTTCCCGGATGAAGATTTGATGTATGTGTCGCAAGCAGATGAGATTCCCTTGAAGAAGAAAGTATGGAAAATGTACTTCGATGGCGCATCTAATGCCATGGGGCATGGAATCGGGGCAGTGCTTATATCCCTAGAAGAAGATTATTATCCTTTCACTGCTAGATTGGATTTTGATTGTACAAACAATATTGCCGAGTATGAAGCATGTACTATGGGCCTTCGTGCTGTAGTGGACAGAAAGATCAAAGTATTGGAAGTTTTTGGAGACTCAGCCCTAGTGATTTACCAGCTACGAAGAGAATGGGAAGCCCGAGATACAAAGCTAATCCGATACCGAGAACTCATACTGAGTTTATTGGAGGAGTTCGAAGAAGTAATTTCAATTACTTTCCTCGAGAAAAAAACCGAATGGCGGATGCTCTGGCTACTTTGTCATCAATGTTTAAAGTGAATGAAGGGGAGGAAGTTGTGCCGATCAAGATGGGTATATATGAGTCTCCTGCCCACTGTTTGAGTATCGAAGAAGTAGATGGTCTCCCTTGGTATAATGACATCTTGCAGTACATCAAGAGTCAACAGTATCCAGAACAAGCAACAGAGAATGACAAGAGGACTCTGAGAAGGATAGCAATGGGTTTTGTTCTAGATGGCGAGATTCTCTACAAGAAAGGGAAAGATCAAGTCTTATTGAGATGTGTTGGGTCTGCCGAAGCTCGAAGAACCATAGAAGAGGTCCATGAAGGGATATCTGGCACACATGCTAATGGTCACATGCTTGCTAAACAGATTATGAGGGCAGGTTACTATTGGCTGACAATGGAAGGAGATTGTATCAGTTATTCCCGGAAGTGCCATAAATGCCAGATTTATGCAGATAAGATTCATGTGTCGCCATCGCCATTACATGTCATGACTGCACCATGGCCTTTTTCAATATGGGGAATGGATATGATCGGACCTATTACACTGAAAGCTTCAAATGGACATCGTTTCATCTTGGTGGCCATAGATTATTTCAAAAAGTGGGTAGAAGCTGCGTCTTATGCAAATGTAACAAAGTCAGTGGTACGCCGATTCGTCAAGAAAGAAATCATATGCCGTTACGGGTTGCCAGCAAGAATTATTTCTGATAATGCTCTCAATTTGAAAAATAAGATGATGAGAGAAGTGTGTACTCAATTCAAGATCACATATCATAATTCGGCACCTTACCGTCCGAAGATGAATGGCGTAGTAGAAGCAGCTAACAAGAACATCAAGAAGATTGTCGAGAAGATGACCAATGTGTACAAAGATTGGCATGAGATCCTGCCTTTCACTCTTCATGCATATCGTACTTTGATCCGCACATCTACAGGGGCAACACCGTTTTCTTTGGTATACGGGATGGAAGCAGTGCTACCCATTGAAGTTGAGATCCCTTCACTTCGGGTTTTGATGGAAGTTGGCCTAGAGGAAGCAGAGTGGGTTAGAGCTCGTTATGAACAGTTGAATCTCATCGAGGAGAAAAGACTGAATGCAATTTGTCACGGGCAGTTGTATCAGAAAAGGATGATTCGAGCCCACAACAAGAAGGTTTGTCCCAGACAGTTTCGAGAGGGGGAGTTGGTATTGAGAAAAAATCTCCCTATAGTGAAGGACCCGAGAGGAAAATGGGCTCCGAATTGGGAAGGACCCTATATGGTAAAAAGAGCTTTTTCTGGAGGAGCATTGATTCTAACTAGAATAGATGGGGAAGATTTTAGAAATCCCGTGAATGCTGATGAATTAAAGAAGTATTATGCTTGAAAAAAAAAGTGTGATGCTGTGCACATGAAAATTCGAATGATTCCAAGTGTAAAAATAGAAATTCTATATATCTATTTCCCCTGAGAATTGCTTTTCAAAGAGAATATTTATGCTTGATATGATGAATGGCCATCTTTCATATTCCTTTCACTAAGAAGAAATTATCTTTAGTCACCCTTTTGAGCCTTAGGAATTATTTCTTTCTTTAAACCTTGATCAAGGATCACCTTCTACACTGGAGGGCAAATGCGAGGAAAGATAATCAGAAATCATGGCAAATAGAAAACCATCGAAAAATGTGGCTAATGAAAGCCAACAAAGCAAAAAAAGAAAGAAAAGAAAGTCCAAAAAGGGACAAAAGTTTCAAGAACAAATTCTCCTCAGGAAATGATCCTTGATCCAATCACCCTTAAACACACTTTGGGCCTATTTTATCCTTTCTTTCTTTCTTTCTAAACCTAAACCTTGGCCTATATTACATGCTTTAAAAGCCCATTTTGATCAAACATGGATATTTAATTTCAAAGGTTATTCTCAGATTTCTTCCCATCTTTTGAATTGATATTTTTACTTTGGAAGCATTTAGAATTCTCAGATGCTGGGTAGAATACAAAAAAATGGAAATGAAAAAATATAAAAGGAGAGGTTTAAGCCGAAAACCCCCAAAGGCGACTTAATACCGAATGGAGGACACCTGAGTTGAAAACCTGTAAAAGGTGGCTCAAGTACTAATCGAAGTTTGAATCAATGCTCCGTGTAAAGGGGGAGAAAATATCTGACAATCAGAGGAAAAGGGAACAACTCAGTCTGGTGTAACTACAGAAACTAAGAGATTACCCAAGTGAATTGCTCCTTCAAGAGAAATTTCAGATGGTTTGAAAATGGAGGGGTCCAAGATATTCCGCATCCGGGGCATCTACAGCCTATAACCTTATATTTGTTTCTTATATCGTTGATATTTATTTTTACCATTTTAAAACATTTCTTGCAATAAATTCTTGTTATCCTTTTCATGAAAATTTTTGCTTGATTCATATTCTCTTTCATATACTTTTGAGATGCATTATGGTTGTTATTAAATTGAATGATGATTAGTAATAAAAATCTTTAAATAATGGGATTTCAAAGTATTACTAAGGAATAGATTTAAATCTTGGGAAAGGTTTGGAAAGTTCACCAAGAAAAGGAAAACAGTGAACGTGGTGGAAACTCCATCACGAAGTCAGAAAATCTGTGAACTTCAGCGAGAGACAAAAGCTGAGATTGTTTGACAAGATATCTTGAGTGAAGAATTCCTTAAGTGGGGCATCAATGAACAATTGAAGACTCTGTCCTGAAGTCATATAATCTGTGAACCTCAAAGAAACCAAGGATTAGAAATTATGGCACAATCATTTGATTGCATTTATTTTAGGAAGCATACAAGCATTTGCAAAAGCATGGCATTCTCATCATTGCATTTAGCTAACAGTGCAGAAATCAGGAAAGCTTGGACTTCCCCAAAGAGAACTCGTTTTGCTTCTCAAAAGATTCAGAGTTTGAGATCGCCATCAAGATATTTCCTCCAGTTTTAAATTGAATTCATTTTGTTTATCAGACAAATCGTGCCCTGAGACCGTCGTCAAGGTATTTTCAAACCAATTTTAAAGACCTTCGGGCACCAGTTTTAAAGACTTTCGGGCACCAGTTATAAAGACCTTCGGGCACCAGTTTTAAAGACCTCCGGGCACCAGTTTTAAAGACCTTCGGGCACCAGTTTTAAAGACCTTCGGGCACCTGTTTTAAAGACCTCCGGGCACCAATTTTTTAAGACCTCCGAGTACCATTTTAAAGACCTCTAGGCACCATTTTAAAGACCTTCGGGCACCAATTTTAAAGACCTTCGGGCACCATTTTTAAGACCTTCGGGCACCAATTTTAAAGACCTTTGCGCACCAGTTTTTTTAGACCACAGGGCACCATTTTAAAGACCTCCGAGCACCAATATTTTAAGACCTCCGGGCACCATTTTTAAGATATTCGGGCACCAATTTTGAAGACCTTCGGGCACCAGTTTTTTAAGACCTCCGGGCACCATTTTAAAGACCTTCGGGCACCCATTTTTTAAGACCTCCGGGCACCATTTTAAAGACCTTCGGGCACCAGTTTTTAAGTCATCCGGGCACCATTTTAAAGACCTTCAGGCACCAGTTTTTTAAGACCTTCGGGCACTATTCTTAAGACCTTCGGGCCCAATTTTTCTTTTTGAAAATCGAATCCGTTTCCTTAAGACGGGTCGAGCCTTGATTAGTCAGGGAATTCAATTTAAGGACAAAGCTTCAATTTACAACAATTTTTCTTTTTTGAAAATCGAATCCGTTTCCTTAAGACGGGTCAGGCCTTGATTAGTCAGGGAATTCAATTTAAGGACAAATCTTCAATTTACAGCAATTTTTCTTTTTGAAAATCGAATCCGTTTCCTTAAGACGGTCGAGCCTTGATTAGTCAGGGAATTCAATTTGAGGACAAAATCTTCAATTTACAGCTTTTTCAAAAAAAATAAATAAATAAATAAATAAAAGAATGAAGAAGAAACCCCTTTCCCTTTCCTATACATGTGATTTCACTGACCGTACAAAATTAGTGTTTGTTTATCTTTGCCTGATTCTTGATTCTCAACAATAGCCAAAGAGGGGCAGCTGTAAACACCTAATTTTGTCCGGACCACTAAAACAGGTATGTTTTCTTCCTAAATTGATGTTTCCGAATGTAAAAAGACTTTTTTCATCCTGCAGGTGGTACTCCGAGACTTAGTTTAAGAGGGCGAGCATAAAAAGTCATACTTGAAAAAAGTCAACCCCGGAAAAAGTCAACCTCAAAAAAGTCAACCCCAAAAAGTCAACTACTGAAAAAGTCAACCCATTTTCAAAATCAAGATTTTAAGTTCAATTGAAAAATGGTGAAAGAATTTCGATAATCCGAGGTCTACATTGAAAGATATGGAGTTCGAAAGTTGGGATTTGGAGATTCAGTAGAAAGGAAACCCTAATCCGAGAAATTTGGGGAAAAGTGCTTAAACAATCAAATTGGTTGAAATTGAAGGTTCCAAATGAAAGATAAGCATTGGCTATGGGTAATGGAGAAGTCACTTGCAAGAAAAATCGAAAGAAAAGTCAATCCGGGAGAAAACCGAGAATTAGGGTTTTTAGTGGATTTCGGTGAAATCGGGAAGAATCACAGAAATGGCCCGACTTGGTAAGATCAAAGCCCCCAATGGATGAACAATGATTAAAAAAGGATAGCCCAAGGCTCAGTTTGAAGAAAATCTGAAAATCGGACTTGTTTTGAGCAAAACCGGGTTTCGGAGTCAAAAAGGCAAAATTGGAAAATTTGGGAAAAATAGCAAATGTACACCGAAAATTCTGAAAATTTGCAAATCTCATTTTTAAATCATTTGAAAGAGATTGGAAAAAGAAAATCTTGATTCAGAGTTCGTTTGCAAAATGGCCAAATCTCGGGCTTCTTTTGTAGTAATTCAAAAAAGAAAATCTTGGAAAAATAGCAAATGAGCTCCAAATCTTCTAAAATTTTGCAAATATCATTTTTAAATTATTTGGAAGATATTGGAGAAAGAAAATCTTGATTCGGAGTTCGTTTGCAAAATGGCCAAATCTCAGGCCTACTATGCAATAATTCAAGAAGATAAATCCTGAAAAAACAGTAAATGGACTCCAAAAATTCAGAAATTTTGCAAATTTCATTTTTAAATTATTTGGAAGAGATTGGAGAAATAAAATATTGATTTGGAGTTTGTTTACAAAATGGCCAAATCTCGGGCCTCGTATGTAGTAATTTAAGCCAATAAATCCCGAAAAAATACCAAATGATATCCAAAAATTATGAAAACTTCCAGATCACACTTTTCAATTATTTGGAAAATATTGGTGAAGAAAAATCTTGATTTGGAGCTCGTTTAAAAAAGGTAAAATGTGGGGGCATAAAAGGGCATTTTTGGAAGAAAAAATCCAAATAAATAGCAAACGGACTCGGATAATTTTGAAAACTTTCAGAACTCAATATTTTATTATTTTGGAAGTATTAAAAAAAATAAAAATTGAATTTGGAGTCTGTTTGATATTTATTTGCATCCGGGGGGCAAAACGGTCATTTCACCCAAGCAACCGAAAAGGGCTACTTTGGGCCTTTCAAAAAATCAGAGTTGGGCTGGAAAAGAGAAGTGATGGCCTGCCAAGGCCCAAAGGAAGGAGGAAGCTTCTGATTTTTCAATCAAATGGCTAAAAATTAAGAGTTAGTTAGAGATTCTCTTTGATCAAGCCATGGTGATTAAGCCACATAGGCCAGGATAGATGTCAACATTATTCTTGAACAACTGTAATTTGGGACAGCTGATTGCTAATCTAAGGGTGATAATTTCATGATTTTTTCACCTTGAATTATTAGCCATTTGATGGAAAATTGGTTACAAAAAAATGACAACATCCTTGAGCATTTACATAGACTATTCGGCCAGCATAGGGAGGAGGTTCAGATTTTTCATTTTTCACACTTTATTTTGCTGAGCTCTCTTGGTTTTTACTAGGTTTTTCTCTCTTTGGTTGAAAGAAAAAAGAAAAAGTTTAGAAAATAAAGGAAAGTTTGAAGAGATAAAGCTTGAAATATAGCTTCTTGAGGTTGCTCTTGAGCACCAACTCTTGCACTTTCTTCATTTTCCATTCTTGTTTTTACTATTTTGATTACTATTTGGTGAGTTTCCATTTTAAATAAATGTTTTTTATTGTTCTTCTTAAGTTCCTCCTTCATTTCTTTCTTAAATATATTTTTTTTTTACTATTTTTTTTACAATATACTCACCATGGCCGAATGGCCTACAGTATTTGTTAAGTTGCTATTTTGGTTTATTTTATCATGTTATTGATGTTATTTTCTTTGATCTTGATGTTTTAAATGTTATGTTACTTCATATACTTGAGTTATATTTTAATTTGGTTGCTTTGTTTGTTGTCATTTATGATTTAAATATCATGTTCTTGCATTTTTAATTTTCTGTTTTCATGATGTTTAAATTTGAGCATGTTTTAGGTTTAGTATATCAAGTGTTTGTGAAAATGCTTGTGTGGATTTTGCATGAATTGAGTTTTATATCTTAGTTGAGCATGTTTTAGATTTAGTATATTAAGTGTTTGTGAAAATGCTTGTGTGGTTTTTGCATGATTTGAGTGTTATATTTTAGTTGAGCATGTTAGTATACCAAGTGTTTGTGAAAATGCCATGCTTGTTGGAGCTTGAGGCCCTTTGGCTACTCCATGTGTTTTGCATTGTGTGTTGCATTTTTGCCATGTTAGTTGGTAGGTTTTTGCATTTGCATGACATTTGATTTAGTTTTGCATGCTAGTATACCAAGTGTTTGTGAAAATGCCATGTTTGCTAATTATATTATTCCATTCGGCCACTCTTCGAATCTTTACATTGTATGTGCATTTTTGCTATGATTAGTTGATAGGTTAGCATTTGCATGATATTTGGTTGAGTTTTTGGTTTAAGCGTGCTTTGTGTTTGTGAAAATGCCATGCGTATTTTAGTTATTAAGTTAGGTTTATTTGCCATGCATGTTCATGCATTTTAGGTCTAGGTTGCATTAAATGCCATGCAAGTTCATTTAGGTCTAGGTCACTATATGAATGCCATGCATTTTTTCATGACATTTAGGTTTAAACTCATGCATTTCATGCACTATGTTTGCTGTATTTTTTTCATGCATTTCATGTTCATGCCACTTGAATAATGACTTGAGCCAATTAATGGTTCAAAGTCATGCTCTCTTGAGCACACTTGTGGAAAATTAAAGTTTGTCAAATTGATTATTCTACCTTTGTGATTTTTTTTACTTAGCCAGTTTTTATCTAACTTTCAAAAAGTCCTAGCTACTGTTTGTGAGTCATTTTGTGAGTCTTAAATATTTTTAGTATCACTTTTAAATGATTTTATCAAAGGCAAAAATGTATTTTGGCAAAGCAGTTTTTTTTTCACCCAGTACTCATACTTTTTCGATTTTTCTGGGAGTTCATCTTAAATCAAAAAATTAATAGGATTTTTTCCCGTGTAGTTTTACGTGTCTTGAGTCTCCATTATTTTTTTTTCAGAATTTTTTGAATTTTTAAAAATAAGGTAAAAAATCGTGGCTTAAAACTGGACAGTGCAGTCAGAATTGAATTTAAAGAAAATCATTTTTCTGTTTTGGTTAAGTTACTTAGAGTGGGCTGATTAGGAGGGTTAGCTACTGACTTAGGGTAGTTTCTAAGCCTTTTTAAACTCTAAAAATGGTTTTTTAAGTCTCGGGTTAAGGGTAGTCAAGTCCGGATTTTTAAACTTAGGAAATTAGAGCCATTTTAAAAAAATTAGCCCAGTTTTTATTTTTAATTCAAGCTTTTCAAAATTGTTTTCAAACAATCACAAAGTATTTTGGTTTTAGAATATTTAATTTGACATATTTTCCTAAGGTAGCTGGATATCTTTTTAGATATATGGATTTCCTTAATTAAAGGAAAAAATACATTTCATGCATTGCATTTTCCATATTCATGCATTTTATATAATATGTGATTCTTGCTATGATAATTTCTATGATATTGTTATGATTTTGAGTTATGTTATATTGTTTATTATATGATTTGGAATGTTTCATGATATCCTTTGCTTTTTTGTTTAGTTATTTTTTTTTTGTCATATTATTTAGCATATACTATGTTCATGCATTATTATTTTCATTTTTATTTTCATGCATATTATATGATAGCATTATTTCATATTACATCTCATTTAATTTATATTCCATATCATTCATGTTTGCCATGTCATTTAAATTATTTCATTTCATATAGAATATGTTATGTTACTTAGGTTATTTTATTTCATTTAGAAAATATCATGTTACTTAGGTTATTTCATTTCATATAGAATATGTTATGTTACTTAGGTTATTTTATTTCATTTAGAATATATCATATGACTTAGGATATTGCATCTCATATAGAATATATTATGTTATCTAGGTCATTTCTTTTTATTTATAATATGCCATATAACTTAGGATATTTCATTTCATTTTAGAATATGCTAGGGCATTTATTTCATTTCATTTAGAATATGCTAAGGCATTTAAATCATATCATATCAATTAGGAAGCATTATATTATTTAGATTTTGCTATGTCATTTTATTTATGTCATGCATATACATATTCATATCTTTTAAAATGTTTTCAAAAGGATAATGATTTTTTAATAAAAAAATAAAGATATTCCCGAGTTAAAATAATTCATGAGTTCTCTACCGGGCTTGCTGGAGGGAATATCATCAATTATTATTAATAAAGGAATATATTTCTTTTAAAAAAAAGAGAATGATTCGAAAAGTTTTCTAGAATTAATAAAATTTCTATATTTTGCCACGGTTGTTGGGGAATATAGGAAAATTTTGAATTTATAAATTCCGAATCATTTTCAATTAAAAATGGAATTATTTTTCTTTAAATTGGGAATTAACTTGAAATACTAAATTTAAAACCGATTGTTTACCGAGACTTGAGATAACACACGATTAATAAGGTACCATTTTATACGGGCGTGTGTGGATGGTAATCCTTCCCCGCACGTAACCGAGTCCCGAACCCGCTTCATTGATTTCTTTGGTTTAAACGCATACTTGAAATTGGTTTTAAAAATGTTTTAATTAATTTTTAAAATATTTTATAAAACCGATTTTAATAGGTGGCCGATCACACCTAGCTAAAAAATATTGGTGGTGACTCCATGTCTTTTTCAAGGTCATTTTCAAAAGCTTCATTTTTCTAGAGGAACTAAGTCGACTTTTCATCGATTTTCTAAAGTCACGCTTAACGAATAATAAAGTCTTGCGATGAGACTCGTTATTTTTTAGGTTGCAACAAGGCCAACATAAAAATGACATCTAGTTCATTAAGTCCAGCCCTCAACATGTGTACTTAGCCCTTGTAGATGGCCTAAGCCATTGGATGAAAACAGATAATTCCATGCACTCCCTTGCTCAACCGAATGGATGCTCACCCTTGGATGAATTGTGCTCATCTTTTTTCTTCCATTCTTGGCCATTAGATGAGGGTTCTTTTATGACAAATAAAAATGTCATCTTGGCATTTAAACTTGGCCATTGGATGGTGAATTCAACTTTCCTACAAGGCACCTAAGCCATTACATGAAGGGGGGATCATTTGCAAGGGTGTTAGTGGTAGCATGTGGCTTGATAGTGACTAGGGAATTAAATTGTTCAAGCTTCCTTCTTCTCCTCTATGTTGGCCGACCAAGGGAAGAAAAAATCCTAGCAATTCCTTCTTCTTTCATATTTTTCCCAATTACCAATTTGCCCTTTTTGGTTTCCTTGGTGAAATGATCGTTTTGCCCCTCGAACCTAAATAAATAGAAAACGGACTCCAAATTTGAATTTTATTTTTTCAATACTTTTGAAATAATAAAAAATTGAATTATGGAAGTTTTCAAAAAATTTCGAGTCCATTTGCTATTTTTTTTTCTTGAAATTACCCCTTTTATGCACCCGAACTTTACCATTTTTTAAAAGAGCTCCGAATCCACATTTTTCTTCACCAATCTCTTCCAAATAATTTAAAATTTTGATCTGGAAGTTTTCATAATTTTTGGAGCTCATTTGCTACTTTTTCGGGATTTATCTGCTTGAATTACTACATAGGGGACCCGGGATTTGGCCATTTTGCAAACGAACTCCGAATCAAGATTTTCTTTTGCCAATATCTTCCAAATAATTTAGAAATGAGATTTTCAAATTTTTAGAACTTTTGGAACTCGTTTGCTATTTTTTCGGGATTTATCTGCTTGAATTACTGCATAGGAGACCCGGTATTTGGCCATTTTGCAAACGAACTCCGAATCAAAATTTTCTTTCACCAATCTCTTAGAAATGATTTAAGAATGAGATTTACAAATTTTCAGATTTTTTGGAGTTTATTTGCTATTTTTCCCATATTTTCCAATTTTGCCCTTTTACCTTCGATACCTGATTTTGCTCAAAACAAGTTCGATTTTTAGGTTTTCTTTAAACTGACCCTTGGGATATCCTTGCTTAATCATGTATCATCAATTAAGGGCTTTAGATCTTTCAAATTGGGCCATTTCTGCAATTTTTCCAAATTTCACCAAAATCCACCAAAAAACCCTAATTCTCGTTTTTCTTCCGAATTGACTTTTCTATCAGTTTTTTCTTCCAAATAGCTTCTCCATTACCCATAGTCAGTGCTTATCTTTCATTTGAGACCTTTAATTCTGACCAATTTGATTGTTTAAGCACTTTTCCCTAAATTTCTCGAATTAGGGTTTCCTTTCTATTGAATCTCGTAACCTAACTTCCGAACTCCATATCTTTCAATGTAGACATCAGATTATCAAAATTCTTTTATCATTTTTCAATTGAACCTCAAATCTTGATTTTGAAAGTGAGTTGACTTTTTTTGTAGTTGACTTTTTTGGGGTTGACTTTTTTTGAGTTTGACTTTTTCAAGTTTGACTTTTTTCAGGGTTGACTTTTTTTGAGTTTGACTTTTTTTGTTTGCTTTCTTAGACTAAGCCTCGGAGTACCACCTGCAGGATAAGAAAAGCTTTTTAGCATTCTGAAACATCAATTTAGGAAGAAAATGTACCTGATTTAGGCATATGAATGTTATGTGAATGAAATCGACATGGCAAACAAAATGACATGGTATATAAATGACATGGCATAAGAATGAATGACATAACATATACATGACCTAATTTATGTAGGACATGGCATAAATGGTATGGCATGAGCAAAGGGTGACATGGCATAAATGACATGGCATACTATATGAATGATATGACATGTGAATGGATTATATGACATATGAATGACATGGTATGAGAATGACATGACATAGTCTAAGTGATATGACACATGAATGAATAGATTACATTACATATGAATGACATAGCATGAAAATGACATAACATAGTCTAAGTGACATGGGACATGAATGAATGACATAGCATGAAAATGACATAACATAGTCTAAGTGACATGGGACATGAATGAATGACATGTAAATGGATGGCATGGCATATGAATGTCATAGCATGAAAACGACATGACATATGAATGATAGTATTTGAGAATGACTCGGAATTTATTAATACCAAAATCTTTTCATGTTCCTCGGCAAACCCGGCAAAACATAGAAAATTTTATTTATTTCAAAAATTTTCGAATCACCTTTGGTTTAGAAAAGGATATTCCTTGATCAATAATAATTAATGATATCCTCCCTGGCAGACCCAGCAGAGAAAATCATGAATTATTTAATCTCGGGAATATTGCCTTATTTATTAAAAATGTTATGAATAGCATAGCATGATAGTACATGTCATGTGAATGAAAATGACATGGCAAACCAAAGCTAGATAAGCATAATGACAAGGCAAACCAAGTGACATGGCATGAGGTATGGATGTGTCATGAAAATAGAATGACATGAAGGAAATGTCATGGTAGCCGAATAGTCATGGTAATGGCATGAATGATGTCAAATGCTTAATCATGGTATGAAATGAGCTCAAACACTAAATGACATGGCAAATGGCATGCTATATGAATGATATGGCATAAATGACATAAAACATGAATACAATGTCATGGTGGTTGAATGACATGGTGATGGCATGTGTATGGCCAAATGCATTGTGATGGCATGTGAATGGCCGAATGGCATGAAATGATAACATGGCATGAGTGACGTAGCATGGAAATGCACCTAAACCATAAATGACATGGCATATGACATGACATGTTATATGGATGACATGTCATAAGTGACATCGCATAAAATGATGACATGGCATGAAAGGGACCTAAACTTTACATAACATGAAAAATGGAATGACATGACAATGACATAACCTTAAATGACATGGCACATGACATGTTATAATGGATGACATGGCATAGGTGACATGGCATAAAATAATGACATGGCATGAAATGAAATGAAATAAAATGAAATGAAATGGCATGACAATGACAATGACATAACCTTAAATGACATGGCACATGACATGTTATAATGGATGACATGGCATAGGTGACAAGGCATAAAATAATGACATGGCATGAAATGAAATGAACCTAGACCTTAAATGACATGGAAAGTGACATATTATATAAGGATGACATGGCATAAAATGATGACATGGCATGAAATGAACCTAGACCTTAAATGACATGGAAAATGACTTAAGATGCATGGCATAACATGATGACATAACCTTAAATGACATAACACATGACATGTTATAATGGATGACATGGCATAGGTGACATGGCAAAAAATAATGACATGGCATGAAATGAAATGAAATGAAATGAACCTAGACCTTAAATATACAAGGTAAAAAATATACAAGGGCTGGCCGAATGGTGTAGGAAATGTCATAAACTCAAAATGCAAAATGACATAGCATAAGACCTAAGATGTATAATATACCCAAATATGATGCAATACCTGGCATGAACCAAAAATACAAGGGGTTGGCCAAATGGTGTAGGAAGTTAATATGATATGAAAATGATGCTAAAGCTATTAAGCCATGAAGATAATGCAAAGATCATGACCAAAGATACATAGAAAAACATGGAAGTAATAAAAATAAGCAAACAATGAACAAGGAAAATGAGCTCCATGGTTGGTACAATGGGCATAGCCCTCCCCTAACCATGGTCACTTGATTTTTATCAAGATCATGAAGCCTTTCTTTCTCAAAAATCAGAAAATAAATCAAGCAAGCTAAAAAAAATGGAGGTGAGCTCCATGGTTGGTACAATGGCATAGCTCTCCCCTAACCATGATCACTTGATTTTTATCAAGATCATGAAGCCTTTCAACCTCTTTTACTTCATTTATTTTAAAAAATCAGAACATAAAAAGAAATATAAACCTTCCACAATCATGTTTTCCACATCAAAAATGCAAAACAGAAAAAATCAAGGCATGCACAAGCAAGGTTCGACTATGATGAAAAGATTAGTAAACATTGTTTTCTTATTTTTTGATGAAAAGGAAAAAATGTAAGCTTAAAAAAACATTTCAAAACTTTTATTTTCACAAGAAAATAGGTAGAAATCACATGGAAAACAAAGAAGAACACATGAGAATGAAGAAGAAATTATGCAAGAGCAAGGCAGAAATGGCCACCTTCCTAGGTTTCTTAGGTAACTCTCTCTTCCTTTTCTTGCCAAATTAGCTACTGCCTTCCCCTTCAAAATGGCCGGCCAACTTAAGAAAAAAATCCCCCTCTCTCATTCCTCTCCTTGGCCGAATGGCCTCTCTACCATTGGATGAGATGTGCTCATCTTTTCTCCAATAATCCTAGCCATTGGATGAGGATATTTTCATGACAATAAAAATGACATCTTGCAATTTAATCTTGGCCATTGAAGGATGTACTCATCTTTCTACAAAAGAACCTAGGCCATTGGATGAGCAAGGACATTTGCAGGGCATTAAAAATGACATCTTGCTACTTGATAGTGACCATTGGATGAAATGAATTAAATCTCCACCCTTCTCCTATGCTGGCCGGCCAAGGGTCTGGAATACCCCAAAAATTCCTTCACCTTTCATATTTTTTTAATTGTAAATTGGCCCTTTTTGATTTTTTTAGTAAAATTACCCTTTTAGCCCCCGAACGTAATTTGATTGCAAATGGGCCCCAATTTCGGATTTGTCTTTTCCATCTCATCCCATCCAATATAAAACTTGGTTCTGGAGGTTTTCACATTTTTCCGAGCTCATTCTTTATTTTTTCGAATTTTTATCTAAAGTTTCGGTTTAGTTGATGGAGACTCAATTAAGAGTTGTAAACCCAAGTGCAGGTTATGTTCAAGTAATAAATTCTCGGGTGTCCGAGGTCGAACCACAGGGAAGCGTACTAGTAAGTATAAGTTTATAAATATATATGAAAAAGAAAATAAACAAGATATTAGGGTATCAATAACAAAGAAAGTAAACAAGATATTAGAGAACAAAATAAACAAAATAACATAAAAGCAATTAAACAAGATATAAAAAACAATAAGAAAGGATGTTGAGGTTAGAGAATCCACTCTTGGTGTTATTCTAAGATTAATCTTGTTTTATTACACAATTGAAATCCACACATAAGGGAGGTTCCAATCGGAAGGTTTAGCAATTCAGTCCAAATTGTCCAACGTCCATAGCATATGATATTATGTTCATTTGGTGTCCTCAAAACTCATAAAAAGAGTCCAAGCATTCCTTATGCCAAGGTATATGTCTACAACAAATCAAGGTTATGAAACCAAGCATTTACTGTGCCATTTTCATTGTCAATAATGAATCAAGATCTCTACTTTGCAAGTATGATTTTAAACCAAAAGAAAATATTATCTATACTAGTGTTTATAAATGATGATTCATTTTAGCTCATGTTTAAGAGACTAACCTTAGCATTTACCAAGAGCTTCACCTCATCACCTCAACAATATGATTAGCAACACATACTAAAAATGAAAAGAAATGTAAGAAGCATAAGTAAATAAAGAAAAAGAAAACTAGAGAAAGGAAAAAAGAAGAAAACTTAGAGAATTTTATTACAATGGCTAATATCCTACCAATGTATAATGATGCTCATCCAAGGCCCTCTATTTATACACATTTTGGAGAGCTAAATGACAAGAGACAAGATTTATAAATTTCAAAGGTAGGTATAATAGGTGGGTGCATTTTTCTAACAATTTTCGTCATATTGTATGACAATTCTGATCAGCCAGCTTGATGGTCGATTTGGTCAATGTTGGAGGCTCGATCTGATCAAATGGTCTTCTAGAAAAATATACCCCTATCAGTTACGGATCCATAGCCGTTGGAATCAGATCATTTGCTCATGTGGATCGGAAGATATGGTCAAAATACCAAAACAGGTCAGCACAGACGTCATTGCACATCAGCCAACTTGATGGTCGATTTCGCTAGGGAAAAAGACTCCGTTTCAAGAAGTGTAAAACATGAAAAAGATAGATATGCCTCTCAACTATGCACTGTAAAAATTTCAGCCTTAATGCTTCAGTGAAACTCCAGATATAGCTGATATGGCAAAAGGTGTCAGAACTGGAACTGAATTGGATTTGCCCTTAATTCTTGATTTAACCTAGTAATCTGAAATCACACAAAAAAACTCGTGAAAAACACCAAATTACATAAAAATATAAAATATCATAAACACAATTAGACTAAGCAATAATAACTCGTATTTGACACAAAAGAATAATAAAACATAACTAAAAACTATATAATTATACGAGTTATCACACCCCCACACTTAGATTGTTGCTAGTCCCTAGCAACGACTCAATAAAAATAAAATAAGAAAATCTAATCTAATCCATTTTCGTTGGAAATCACGGTGACACTTAGCATGTGACACAAGCCTTTAAACCCCTAGGTGTCCCTAGTGGACGAGTTTAGTCTCGTGAGGGTTTGCTAGAACGATACCCACAAACATTGAAAAACTAAAATATAAGTAAACTACATACACTAAAAATATTTATGATGCACCCAAAAGAGTGTATCTTATTTAACCTTGCACTAAAAAGATCAATTGTAAGTATAATGATTAGCAAGGGTCGAGTCCTCAGGGATTGGGTTTTAATCTATGAGTTATTAGTTTATAACTTACGTTCAAAGAAAACAATAAAAGAAAAAGGGTTTTTGAAGCCAGATTTAAACTAAAGTAAATAATAAGAATAAGATGCAAGGCGGTATAACCAGCCAATAAAAATATATATACTAAATTAGGCGGTATAACCAGCCAATAAATATATATATACTAAATTAGGCGGTATAACCAGCCAATAAAAATAAAACAAAGTTAATATACAAATTAGGCGGTATAACCAGCCAATAAAAATAAATATACTTTTAAAAATAAACAAACTAGAAAAGTAAGAAAACAAGTAAGTAAGAAGAATCAAATATGAAAAATATGGTTAAGGTTTCATTCTCCACCACTAGACATCATTAAGAATCAATTTCAGATCTATCAATATCAACCAACTATCAAAGTTAACAACCGTAGATAACAACAAGCTCTGTTATCCCAATCTTTCCTTAGTTTGTCGTTAAATAGAACAAGCTCTCTATTTAATCTCTAACCATTAAACAACCTAGAATAAGCTCTCTAAATTCAATTTAATGGCAGCTTTATGATGAGAAAGATAGGTTGATCTAAGCAACAAACACATAAGCTCGGATTGTTCAACTTAGGTTATGTTCCACTTTGCAATTATTGAAAACTTGACCATAATCATTAATCACAAATTGCCACTTATGAATAGGAAATCAAGACAATTACACGGATCAAGACTCCTAGACTAGCAATAGATGATTATCAAGATCTATCTAGTTGTACACCTAAATAAATCAAGACAACATCATGAACAATTCTTGTAGAAGAACATAAGCAACTTTGATAGAAAATTAATGATAGATAGAATCTGAAAATCACTCACAAAACATGTCTAGGGCTTTGAAATCACCCTTAACCAAATAGAAGTTTAGCCTAGCATAGGCATTACAAACATAAACATAAAATTAAAGAAAATCTAAGAAGAAAATAAAAGAAAGAAAGAAGAAGAGGAAGAATATTAATTATCCAACCTCTTGCTCTCTCTAAAGAAAAAGAAAACTAGAGAAAAGAAAGAAAACTAGAGAAAAGAAAGAAGAAGAAAACTTAGAGAATTTTATTAAAATGGCTAATATCCTACCTATGTACAATATGATCCTCTACAATCATCCAAGGCCCTCTATTTATACACATTTTGGAAGGCTAAATGACAAGAGACAAGCTTTACAAATTTCAAAGGTAGGTATAATAGGTGGGTGAATTTTTCTAACAATTTTCGTCATATTGTATGACAATTTTGATCAGCCAACTTGATGGTCGATTTCGTCAATGTTGGAGGCCTGATCTGATCACATGGTCTTCTAGAAAAAGGTTCCCCTATCAGTTACGGATCCATAGCCGTTGGAATCAGCTCATTTTCTGATGTGGATAAGCAGATATGGGCAAAATACGAAAACATGTCAGCACAGACGTCATTGCACATCACCCAACTTGATGGTCGATTTCGTCAATATTAGAGGCCTGATCTGATCATATGGTCTTCTAGACAAAGGTTCCCGTATCAGTTACGGATCCATAGCCATTGGAATCAGCTCATTTGCTGATGTGGATAAGCAGATATGGGCAAAATACGAAAATAGGTCAGCACAGACGTCATTGCACATCAGCCAACTTGATGGTCGATTTCGCTAGGGAAAACGACTCCGTTTCAAGAAGTATAAAACATGAAAAAGATAGATATGCCTCTTAGCTTTGCACGGCTACAAATTTCAGCCTTATTGCTTCAGTGAAACTCCAGATATAGCTGATATGGCAAAATGTGTCGGAACTGGAACTGAACTGGATTTGCCCTTAATTCTAGTAATCTGAAATCACTCAAAGAAACTTGTGAAAAACACCAAATTACATAAAAATATAAAAGATCATAAACACAATTAGACTAAACAATAATAACTCGTATTTGACACAAAACAATAATAAAACATAACTAAAAACTATATAATTATACGAGTTATCACACCCCCACACTTAGATTGTTGCTAGTCCCTAGCAACGACTCAATAAAAATAAAATAAGAAAATCTAATCTAATCCACTTTCGTAGGAAATCACGGTGGCACTTAGCATGTGACACAAGCCTTTAAACCCCTAGGTGTCCCTAGTGGACGAGTTTAGTCTCGTGAGGGTTTACTAGAACGATACCCACAAACAAAAAAAAAATATAAATAAACTTCATATAAATAAACTACATATACTAAAAATATTTACTCCTAATCCTTTCAATACAAATTAGAGACAATATTTGAACAAGTCTTATAAACTAATCAATAGCTTAAAAAATTTCACAAAAAATCATGCTTGAATGTAAATTGTTTGAGTTAAGCCAATATTAGCATAACATATCTCAATCAAAATAGTGCATGTTCAAATTTAATCTCAACTTCTCACATGGGATACTCTCTTGATTTTCACTCTTTAAAGTAGTGGTAAAGTGTTTACACTCAATCAATCTCATGAAAACACTTCTACCATATGCTTGCTTGTCCACCTATTCTCCACTAAAAGATCATGCAACTTCATAAATCAAGAGGTCTTTAATCAAGGTTGTAATGGGGCCAAGGGGTTTGTAATGTGGTTGAAGAACAAAAGGATAAAGATATCACAAAGGTTCCAAAGAGTTCATAAAGTTTAGAGACATAAAAAGATTATACAAAGAAACTTCTCAAAACTCTTTACAAGTACATAGTCACCTACGCCGGATATTCATGTTGGGCCTTTTCTTCATTCTAAACAACTTTGTAACATCTTTTTCTTTTTCCACAAATTCAAGAGATGATTCATTTTTTTTTTATATAGGAATGTATTTGCCAGTATTCCATTTCTTTTTCTCTTGACTTTTCTTTTCTTTTCCCCCCACACTTATTTCTTGTTTCTAACCAAAAAAATATCCCTTGTCTTTGCAACTTGTCTCAAATCATGCTAATTCATCTTTGGAACAAAGGTAAAGATATAAGTATATTTAGGTTAGGGACAAGTTATGGTTACCAAAGAGATAGCTTATTCAATGTAGGCTCAAATTGGTTCACTAAGGGTGTGTTCTCTTGGAACATCAATAAGGGATGGTTGTTTGGCCCTGGCTAAAAATCCTAATGCCTCTATCATATTCATGTTGTCACATGCATCAATATAGTCTCAAACGGTTTAAAGCAAGTTCTAGAGAATCATGTAATCATAAGAGCACTCAAGAAAGAAATTAGATTGATTTGTATAATGCATCAATCATTTTAGGCTCAAAAACTCACAAGAATGATTATACAAGTCAGATTAAGTCTAAACATGCTTCTTTCTCAATCAACATATCATATTAACATTGGCTCATAAAAAGGTTGACATCAAGCTCAATTCTCATGAAAATCTTCTCACTAATAAATATGTTTTAGACTTATGCAATTCATATCTCATCATTGTATTAAAAAGGAACTAAAACACACTAAAAAATAATAATAATAATAATAAAGACTCATAAAAAAAATAGTAGACAAAAATAAAAGAAATCCTAAATCATTTCCCCCACACTTAATTCTTACATTGTCCTCAATGTAAGTCTATTAACCCAAATGAAAGAATCATGTGTAAGAGAAAAGAACTAATAACATAAGAATAGGAATAACTAGACTCAAAACAAAACAAACTCATGCAACCTAAATAATCCTAAAATACTAAACAAAAATTAACAAGTAAACGTAAAAAGATTAAAATCAAACTGACAAGGTATGTCTCAAGTCTCCCTTACTCAGACCTTGTTCAGAATGAATACTTCTAAATTGCTTAAAACACAACAAACTCTCTTTTTTTTTTTTTTTTTGAAAAGAAGAAATCAAACTGACAAGGTATGTCTCAAGTCTCCCTTACTCAGACCTTGTTCAGAATGAATACTTCTAAATTGCTTAAAACACAACAAACTTTTTTTTTTTTTTTTTAAGAAGGTAAAATTTAGGAGATATTACCTGTAGAGGTTGCTAACCACTTATTATAACTGAGACACAACAAACAAAATGTTAGATAATGTCACAAAGACAAAGTACAATCCACTCCTTGCTCGTCCATATCTCTTTTTCTTTTTCCGAGCGTTTGCGAAACAACCGTAGCAGATAAATACTCATAAGCTTGGAGCTTTTTGAGTAAATCTTCAATGGTTGTAGCAGAAATTATGGTTATCCTTGCCTCTGAAAACATGAATCCATTATTCACAGCATTATCTAAATATGAAAGCAAATTATTAAAATAACCATTAATATTAAGCAAACCAATGGGTTTCTTATTTGTGACCAAATATGACCAAGAAGCCACGCAAGCTATTTCTTCCAATGTACCCAGACCTCCTGGTAAAGCAATGAATGCATCGGCAGAATGGTACATGATTGTCATCCGTTCAGGGATACTCCAGACTTGTATTTCCTTACCCACGGTAGGTCCACAAAAACTTGTGAATAGTTTTGGCACGATTCCTAGAACTGGACTTCCTCCGGCGTGTGCTGCTGTAGCGACTGCTCCCATTAAACCCGTACTACCGCCTCCATAAATCAACTGGATCTTTTGTTGGGCAAGTATTACTCCAACTCTTATGGCTTCATCAGCGAATATGTTATTTTTCCCTGGATAAGCACCTCCAAAAACACAAATTTTTTTAATGCGTTGGGACGAAGTACTTTCCATTTTTTTTTCTTTTTTTTTTCTTTTTTTTCGAGTGCCTGAAAGAGAATGAGTACATGGTGTAATATATAGAGGACTGAGTAGTGAATCAGACAAGAGTAATAATGTCGCCGAAAGTGTATCTGACCTGTCAGAAGAAAATGTTAACCTAACAAAAGATTTTTGCGAGATTTCAGGAAGAAAATCAAAAAGAGAAGAAAAATCAACCGTAAAAGTCAAGAGTAATAATGTCGCTGAAAGTGTATTTGACCTGTCAGAAGAAAATGTTAACCTAACAAAAGATTTTTGCGTGATTTCAGGAAGAAAATCAAAAAGAGAAGAAAAAATCAACCGTAAAAGACAAATAAAAAAAACGAGAATAATTACACAAATCGAATAACACGTAAATTAAACCGAAATAAAGTTATTGCAAATCAAACCAAAAGCTGAGAAGTCATTTATTGTAGTTGTGATTGTGGCTCACATCTTCCTCTGGTTTTACGTCCAGAAACGGCTTAAACGCCTTCTATGAGTCGAGGATATGCTTCCCATCCAGTTTTCTTACAAGCTGGCAAACAGGGTCTTTTAACATCAGATTCCCAAGATGTTGCCATTCCCTTTGGAATTGCGGCCATAAATCAAGAATTTCTCTTTGTACGTCTCCACTAGGATGCGTCTCAAAAGAAAGTTGGATATTACCCAAATTCTCCTTACTCAGTCCATCCTTAATGAATTCAATTTTATCATCTCGATTAGAGGACGGAATCCCAATAGAACGACATTTACCGTTACACGTCCATCGTGCACATTTGTGGCAATTTGAACTCATGCGCTTTGCTCGTCGCTTCTTTGCAAAAGTGCTTCTACCTGTACCTGGTAAATGCAAAACAGGAAGATATTCATCTTCACGTACCTTGGCTTCAATTATCCAACGTATGTCTCCAGGAATCCCTTTGTGCATAAGCATTCTTAATCTTTCAAATCGAACTTGGTAAAGCTTCAGTAAAATATTTCGAGGAAAAGGAGGAAATCGTTTCTGCAATCTTGTGAGAATATCATCCATCCTGAAAAAAAAAATGAAAAAAAAATTGAAAGAGAAATTGGAAGAGAAATTTATATACAATATCAGTTTTGTGGGTAGCTGATGGAACCGATTTAAATAATCACGGAGTACCGTTATCCGCCATTTAACCGGGGTTAAAAAAAATAAAAATTATATTTACATCTAGTTATTTTCAAAACAAGGATCAAAAAAAAAAAAAAAAACAACATAAAAAGACTAAAAAATAAAACACTCTAAATAAAATCCTAAATTCTTCCCCCCACACATAATTCTTACATTGTCATTAATGTAATGCTATTATCCCCCAATGCAAGAATTATATGTAAGAGAAAAGAACTATTAAACAAAAGAAACTTATGCAGCCTAAATGAACTTAAAAACAGTAAACACAATTAACAAAGAAACATAAGAAATAAAAATAAAAACAATAAAAATAATAAAAGAAAAAGGAAAAGGAAAAGAAAGAGAAAGCAAATCTGAATATGGAAGGTTGGCAATTTCATCTTTAATTGGGCTGCCTTCCCAATTAAGACTTGAGTTAGTGTTTTGAATCTAACCAACACCCCTTCTTGGCTTTTTACGCTTGTCAGGTTCATACATGAAATTTTCCAAATTTATGCGTTTGAGAGGTAGCTTTCTTTGCACAACAGTGGATGTATTCTCCATTACAAGTATTATTCCATCATCCTTGGTGGTGCATATCTCATCGAGGAATGATGCATCTTTTGGTACTTGTTGAATGACATCCACAAACAAACTGTTTAAGGTTTCCAGCGTGTCTTGTTCATGTTCATCCTCCTTGAACTTTGCGAATCTACTAGGAAAAGGTGGAGAAGAAACATTAGTAAAAATTGGAATCTCAAACGTTACCTCAGGTGCTGAAATACTCTTATTTGGATCATTGGCTTCATTATCCTCAAGAATAGAATTCATCTCTAATTTTGTCTCATCCTCATCTTGTTCCTCATTCCTCAAGGTCACAATAGTAGTATTCTCCTTTGGGTTAATCATTGTTTAGGCAGGGAGTTCTTCAGATCTTTGTGCTACCCATCCCACCATACTACTAGTCAATTGGATCATTTGCTTTTCCAAACTCTGGATGCTTGCCCTTGTTTCCTGTTGAAATTGCAATGTATCAGTAACAAGAGAATAGACAAGATCTTCTAAAGAAGTACCTGAGTTTTGAGTCATATGTGGTGGTTGAAAAAGATCTGGTTCTTGGGACCATGATTGATTGAAGCTAGATGGATGAGTGTAATTGGCATAAGGATCTACTTCTTGGTAATTTTTCGAGTAGCCATAATTAGTATGATCCCACCATCCCTCATGGTAAGTGTTTGAGTAATGATCATACTGTTGGTCTTGGAACACTTGATGGCCTTGACATCCTCCCATGGCCAATTGTTGAACTGGGAAAGTGAGATTGGCTTGTTGATTCTCCATGTTCATGTATGCCACCAACTCTTCAAGTGTTAGATTGCTCAATTCCATCGTTTTTTTTTTTTTTTTCAAAATTTGATCAGAAAAACCCGTATGTACAAGAAAATAAAACTCATTAGAACTGAAAATAAGAATAAACCAAGTAACAAATAAACTAAAGAAAACAATCCCCGGCAACGGCGCCAAAAATTTGATGCACCCAAAAGAGTGTATCTTATTTAACCTTGCACTAAAAAGATCAATTGTAAGTATAATGATTAGCAAGGGTCGAGTCCTCAGGGATTGGGTTTTAATCTATGAGTTATTAGTTTATAACTTACGTTCAAAGAAAACAATAAAAGAAAAAGGGTTTTTGAAGCCAGATTTAAACTAAAGTAAATAATAAGAATAAGATGCAAGGCGGTATAACCAGCCAATAAAAATATATATACTAAATTAGGCGGTATAACCAGCCAATAAATATATATATACTAAATTAGGCGGTATAACCAGCCAATAAAAATAAAACAAAGTTAATATACAAATTAGGCGGTATAACCAGCCAATAAAAATAAATATACTTTTAAAAATAAACAAACTAGAAAAGTAAGAAAACAAGTAAGTAAGAAGAATCAAATATGAAAAATATGGTTAAGGTTTCATTCTCCACCACTAGACATCATTAAGAATCAATTTCAGATCTATCAATATCAACCAACTATCAAAGTTAACAACCGTAGATAACAACAAGCTCTGTTATCCCAATCTTTCCTTAGTTTGTCGTTAAATAGAACAAGCTCTCTATTTAATCTCTAACCATTAAACAACCTAGAATAAGCTCTCTAAATTCAATTTAATGGCAGCTTTATGATGAGAAAGATAGGTTGATCTAAGCAACAAACACATAAGCTCGGATTGTTCAACTTAGGTTATGTTCCACTTTGCAATTATTGAAAACTTGACCATAATCATTAATCACAAATTGCCACTTATGAATAGGAAATCAAGACAATTACACGGATCAAGACTCCTAGACTAGCAATAGATGATTATCAAGATCTATCTAGTTGTACACCTAAATAAATCAAGACAACATCATGAACAATTCTTGTAGAAGAACATAAGCAACTTTGATAGAAAATTAATGATAGATAGAATCTGAAAATCACTCACAAAACATGTCTAGGGCTTTGAAATCACCCTTAACCAAATAGAAGTTTAGCCTAGCATAGGCATTACAAACATAAACATAAAATTAAAGAAAATCTAAGAAGAAAATAAAAGAAAGAAAGAAGAAGAGGAAGAATATTAATTATCCAACCTCTTGCTCTCTCTAAAGAAAAAGAAAACTAGAGAAAAGAAAGAAAACTAGAGAAAAGAAAGAAGAAGAAAACTTAGAGAATTTTATTAAAATGGCTAATATCCTACCTATGTACAATATGATCCTCTACAATCATCCAAGGCCCTCTATTTATACACATTTTGGAAGGCTAAATGACAAGAGACAAGCTTTACAAATTTCAAAGGTAGGTATAATAGGTGGGTGAATTTTTCTAACAATTTTCGTCATATTGTATGACAATTTTGATCAGCCAACTTGATGGTCGATTTCGTCAATGTTGGAGGCCTGATCTGATCACATGGTCTTCTAGAAAAAGGTTCCCCTATCAGTTACGGATCCATAGCCGTTGGAATCAGCTCATTTTCTGATGTGGATAAGCAGATATGGGCAAAATACGAAAACATGTCAGCACAGACGTCATTGCACATCACCCAACTTGATGGTCGATTTCGTCAATATTAGAGGCCTGATCTGATCATATGGTCTTCTAGACAAAGGTTCCCGTATCAGTTACGGATCCATAGCCATTGGAATCAGCTCATTTGCTGATGTGGATAAGCAGATATGGGCAAAATACGAAAACAGGTCAGCACAGACGTCATTGCACATCAGCCAACTTGATGGTCGATTTCGCTAGGGAAAACGACTCCGTTTCAAGAAGTATAAAACATGAAAAAGATAGATATGCCTCTTAGCTTTGCACGGCTACAAATTTCAGCCTTATTGCTTCAGTGAAACTCCAGATATAGCTGATATGGCAAAATGTGTCGGAACTGGAACTGAACTGGATTTGCCCTTAATTCTAGTAATCTGAAATCACTCAAAGAAACTTGTGAAAAACACCAAATTACATAAAAATATAAAAGATCATAAACACAATTAGACTAAACAATAATAACTCGTATTTGACACAAAACAATAATAAAACATAACTAAAAACTATATAATTATACGAGTTATCAATTTACTCCTAATCCTTTCAATATAAATTAGAGACAATCTTTGAACAAGTCTTATAAACTAATCAATAGCTCAAAGAATTTCACAAAAATTCATGCTTGAATGTAAATAAATGAGTTAAGCCAATATTAACATAACATATTTCAATCAAAATAGTGCATATTCAACTTAATCTCAACTTCTCACTATACTCTCATGATTTCCACTCTTTAAAGTAGTGGTAAAGTGTTTACACTCAATCAATCTCATGAAAACAGTTCTACCATATGCTTGCTTGTCCACCTATTCTCCACTTTTTAGATCATACAACTTCATAAATCAAGAGGTCTTTTTTCAAGGTTGTAATGGGGCCAAAGGGTTATAATGTGGTTAAAGAACAAAAGGATAAAGATATCACAAAGGTTCCAAAGAGTTCATAGAGTTTAGAGACATAATAAGATCATACGAATAAAACTTCTCAAAACTCTTATAAAGCACATAATAACATAGGCTAAATATTCATGTTGAGCCTTTGCTTCATTCTAACCAACTTTGTAACATCTTTTTCTTTACTTTAACTAGAAGTTCAAGAGAATTTTTTTTTTTTAATATGGGAATGTATTTGACAATGATCCCTTTCTTTTTCTCTTGACTTTTGCCTCTCTCCTCCCCCACACTTATCTTTCGTTCTAACCCAAATTTTCAAAAAGTATCCCTTGTTTTTGCAATATGTCTCAAAATATATAATCAATCTTTAGAACAAGGGTAAGGATATAAGTATATTTAGGCTAGGTGTAAGTTCTGGTTACCAATAAAATAGCATATTTAATGTAGGCTCAAATTGGCTCACTAGTGGGGATGTTCTCTTAGAACATTAATAATGGATGGCTGTTTGGCTCTGGTTATAATCCTAATGCCTCTATCATATTCATGTTGTCACATGTATCAATATAGTCTCAAACGGTTTAAAGCAAGTTCTAGAGAATCATGTAATCATAAGAGCACTCAAGAAAGAAATTAGATTGATTTGTATAATGCATCAATCATTATAGGCTCAAAAACTCACAAGGATGATTATACAAGTCAGATTAAGTCTAAACATGCTTCTTTCTCAATCAACATATCATATTAACATTGGCTCATAAAAAGGTTGACATCAAGCTCAATTCTCATGAAAATCTTCTCACTAATAAATCTGTTTTAGACTTATGCAATTCATATCTCATCATTGTATTAAAAAGGAACTAGAACACATTAAAAAAAATAATAATAATAATAAAGACTCATAAAAAAAAATAGTAGACAAAAATAAAAGAAATCCTAAATCGTTCCCCCCACACTTAATTCTTACATTGTCCTCAATGTAAGTCTATTAACCCAAATGAAAGAATCATGTGTAAGAGAAAAGAACTAATAACATAAGAATAGGAATAACTAAGACTCAAAACAAAACAAACTCATGCAACCTAATTAATCCTAAAATACTAAACAAAAATTAACAAGTAAACATAAAAAGATTAAAATCAAACTGACAAGGTATGTCTCAAGTCTCCCTTACTCAGACCTTGTTCATAATGAATACTTCTAAATGGCTTAAAACACATCAAAATTTTTTTTTTTTTTTTTAAATTGGCAAAATATGTCCCTTACCCCCTACTAAAGGTAGAATTTAGGAGATATTACCTGCAGAGGTTGCTAACCACTTATTATAACTGAGACACAACAAACAAAATGTTAGATAATGTCACAAAGACAGAGTGCAATCCACTCCTTGCTCGTCCATATCTCTTTTTCTTTTTCCGAGCGTTTGCGAAACAACCGTAGCAGGTAAATACTCGTAAGCTTGGAGCTTTTTGAGTAAATATTCAATGGTTGTAGCAGAAATTATGTTTCTCCTTGCCTCTGAAAACATGAATCCATTTTCCACAGCATTATCTAAATATGAAAGCAAATTATTAAAATAACCATTAATATTAAGCAAACCAATGGGTTTCTTATTTGTGACCAAAGATGACCAAGAAGCCACGCAAGCTATTTCTTCCAATGTACCCAGACCTCCTGGTAAAGCAATGAATGCATCGGCAGAATGGTACATGATTGTCATCCGTTCAGGGATACTCCAGACTTGTATTTCCTTACCCACGGTAGGTCTACAAAAACCTGTGAATAGTTTTGGCACTATTCCTAGAACTGGACTTCCTCCGGCGTGTGCTGATGTAGCGACTGCTCCCATTAAACCCGTACTACCTCCTCCATAAATCAACTGGATCTTTTGTTGGGCAAGTATTACTCCAACTCTTATGGCTTCATCAGCGAATATGTTATTTTTCCCTGGATAAGCACCTCCAAAAGCACCTCCAAAGACACAAATTTTTTTAATGCGCTGGGACGAAGTACTTTCCATTTTTTTTTCGAGTGCCTGAAAAGAGAATGAGTACATGGTGTAATATATAGAGGACTGAGTAGTGAATCAGACAAGAGTAATAATGTCGCCGAAAGTGTATTTGACCTGTCAGAAGAAAATGTTAACCTAACAAAAGATTTTTGCGTGATTTCAGGAAGAAAATCAAAAAGAGAAGAAAAATCAACCGTAAAAGACCAATGCAAAAAAAAAAACGAGAATAATTACACAAATCGAACAACACGTAAATTAAACCGAAATGAAGTTATTGCAAATCAAACCAAAAGCTGAGAAGTCATTTATTGTAGTTGTGATTGTGGCTCACATCTTCCTCTGGTTTTACGTCCAGAAACGGCTTAAACGCCTTCTATGAGTCGAGGATATGCTTCCTATCCAGTTTTCTTACAAGCTGGCAAACAGGGTCTTTTAACATCAGATTCCCAAGATGTTGCCATTCCCTTTGGAATTGCGGCCATAAATCAAGAATTTCTCTTTGTACGTCTCCACTAGGATGCGTCTCAAGAGAAAGTTGGATATTACCCAAATTCTCCTTACTCAGTCCATCCTTAATGAATTCAATTTTATCATCTCGATTAGAGGACGGAATCCCAATAGAACGACATTTACCGTTACACGTCCATCGTGCACATTTGTGGCAATTTGAACTCATGCGCTTTGCTCGTCGCTTCTTTGCAAAAGTGCTTCTACCTGTACCTGGTAAATGCAAAACAGGAAGATATTCATCTTCACGTACCTTGGCTTCAATTATCCAACGTATGTCTTGAGGAATCCCTTTGTGCATAAGCATTCTTAATCTTTCAAATCGAACTTGGTAAAGCTTCAGTAAAATATTCCGAGGAAAAGGAGGAAATCGTTTCTGCAATCTTGTGAGAATATCATCCATCTTGAAAAAAAAAATGAAAAAGAAATTGAAAGAGAAATTTATATACAATATCAGTTTTGTGGGTAGCTGATGGAACCGACTTAAATAATCACGGAGTACCGTTATCCGCCATTTAACCGGGGTTAAAAAAAATGTTTTTTTTTTTTGTTGAAGATTAGTAAAAATTATATTTACATCTAGTTATTTTCAAAACAATGATCAAAAAGAAAAACAACCTCTTCTTGAGTAACATGATTTTCCAAAAAGAGTTTGAGTCTTTGTCCATTTACCTTGAATACGTTACCATTTTGAGGATTCTCAATGTCAACTGCTCCATAATGATACACATGCTTAACCACAAATGGGCCAGTCCATCTTGATCTCAATTTACCAGGAAATATGTGAAGTCTAGAATTATAAAGTAGAACTTTTTGCCCAACATCAAATATTTTTCTTGAAATTAACTTGTCATGAAAGGCTTTAGTTCTTTCTTTATGAATTTTAGAATTCTCATATGCATCTTTGAATAAAGTTGGCCAGTAAAATCCACACTGTAAAATTTTTGCAGCAGTTTTCTTTAATGAAAAATGACCACCACATGCCTCGGAATGACAAAACTTAATTACACTACTTACCTCATTGTCAGGAATGCATCTTCGAAAAATCTGATCAGGACAATATTTGAACAAGTAAGGGTCATCCCAGTAGAACTTCTTTACCTCATTCAGAAACTTCCTTTTATCTTGGGGGCTCCATTGAGAAGGAATTTTTCCCAAAAAGGAATATTTTAGCTCGGATGGCAATGGTTTTAAATCCAGCTTGGGCGGTTCAATAGTTGATGGTACAGTGACATTTGTGAGTGATGGGAGTTCCTCAAACTTTTGTTTCCAACGATGCTTATCCTGAAAAGAATTTAACAAAGAATCAGTGTGTGAAATTTCTGAAGCATTATCAAACTCACATTCAATTAAATAAGCTTCTAAAGGATCATGGAATGTGGTAGTGGTGAGATGTTCATGAACAAGTTCTTCAATGAAATCCACTTCATGTACTTCTGAATCATCACCAGGTTGCTTGCAAATGTTGAACACATTTAATTCTAAAGTCATATTTCCAAAAGAAATGTTCAAAATACCATTCCTGCAATTTATCAGAGCATTAGAAGTTGCAAGAAATGGACGGCCTAATATAACAGGAATTTGAACATTTGGATTTGAAACAGGATGTGTGTCCAAAACAATAAAATCAACAGGGAAGTAAAAATTATCAATTTGAACCAAAACATCTTCAACTATCCCTCGAGGAATTTTTACAGAACGATCAGCTAGTTGAAGTGTAACAGGTGTTTCCTTGAGTTCACCTAAACCTAATTGTTGATAAACAGAAAAAAGGCAAAAGATTAACACTAGCACCAAGATCAAGCAATGCACGTTCTATTCTAGTGTTTCCAATGATGCATGAGATTGTTGGACATCCAGGATCTTTGAATTTTGGTGGAGTAAGGTGCTGAATGATTGAGCTCACACTTTCCGTCAGAAATGCTTTCTTTTGTATATTATGTTTCCTTTTAAATGTGCACATGTCCTTCAAAAATTTAGCATAAGATGGAACTTGTTTGATTGCATCCAATAAAGGAATGTTAATCTTAACTTGTTTGAAAAGTTCATAAATTTCTGCATTTTGATTCAAATTCTTTATTGTTTGCAACCTTTGAGGAAAAGGAGCAGGATGCATACCTTTTTCTTTGTCCAAATTTTCAAGAAGTTCAGACTTACCATCATCCTTACCATTACTTTTCGGAGGGGAAGGAGGATCTTGGTCTTTTGATGGAATGTTTTTGTCAATTGCCTTTCCACTTCGAAGAGTTGTGATAGAACTGGCATTTTCCTGTTGAGTTTCATTGGAGCAAGAAACAAGACATTGAGTAGAAGGGTTAGGCTGAGGTTGAGCAGGAAACTTACCTTTTTCTTGAGTGCGTAATGAAGCTGTCAATGTGGACAAGGTGTTTTTGATCTCATTGATGTCCTGTGAAGTTTGGTTATTCATATTTGCTTGTGTTTGCATGAATGCTTGCAATGTCTCTTCCAAGGTTTGTACACGTGAAGGTTGATAGGAAAAAGTGTTGCCCGGCTTTTGAGATTGTGGTACCTGAACATGATTATTATTCCGCCAACTGAAGTTGGGATGATTTCTCCATTCAGGGTTATACGTTTCAGAGTAAGGAGAAGGAAAAGGCTTTTTAAATGTGTTTATGGAATTTACTTGATCATGCAACGCTTCTTTAAGAATGGGAATGTTTGGACATTCAGAAGTGGGGTGTCCCATGATTTCACAAATTCCACAACTTTCTTCATTTTTAACCGTTTTGACTTCTTTTACTTCTCTAAGTTCCATGGCTTCAATCTTTCTAGCCAAATTAGCTACTTTAGCTTTTATCTCATCTTCTTGACTAAAATGATATTTACCTCTGTTAGAAACAAGATTGGATCTATTGAAACTTTCAGAGGAATTATCTGTGTGACAGGCTTGAGAGCTATCTGCCAAATGGTCTAGGTAGTCAAAGGCTTCTTCAGGTTCTTTTTCTAGAAACTCACCGTTACACATTGTTTCAACAAATTGTTTAGTTTCGGGAGTTAAACTTTCATAAAAGAAACTAATAAGACGCCATTTTTCAAAACCATGATGTGGACAAGAACTTAACAAATCTTTAAAACGCTCCCAGCACTGAAAAAATGTTTCATTTTGATTTTGATTGAAATTTTGAATCTGTCTTTTCAAAGCAATAGTTTTATGTGCTGGGAAAAATTTCTTTAGAAACTCAGTTTGTAATTCTTTCCATGTGCCAATTGACCTTGGTTTTAAATTATGAAGCCAAATTTTTGCTTTATCTTTTAAAGAAAAAGGAAATAATTTTAGCTTGACAATTTCATTTGTACATTGTTGGTCATTAAAGGTGACACATACATCTTCGAAGTCTTTTAGAAACGAGTAAGCACTTTCCGATTCTAACCCATGGAAATTTGGAAGCAAAGCTATCATACCTGGTTTAAAACGAAAGTTGTTTGCATTGAAAGGAAAAATAAAACAAGAGGGTGATGAGCTTCGAGTTGGTTGCAAGTAGTCACGCATGGTGCGTACTTGTCTGTTCTCATCTTCAGCATGAACACTTTCATTGTCAGCCATGGTAGGAGTTGTATTAGAAAGATTACCTGAAAAAGTTTCACAATAAAATCTAACTAAACGACGAGATCTAAAATCACGTCGCCAAACAAGCATAAAACAAAGTTAATATACAGATTAGGCGGTATAACCAGCCAATAAAAATAAATATACTTATAAACTTATATACTTAGTATTGCCTCCCCGGCAACGGCGCCAAAAACTTGATGGAGACTCAATTAAGAGTTGTAAACCCAAGTGCAGGTTATGTTCAAGTAATAAATTCTCAGGTGTCCGAGGTCGAACCACAGGGAAGCGTACTAGTAAGTATAAGTTTATAAATATATATGAAAAAGAAAATAAACAAGATATTAGGGAATCAATAACAAAGAAAGTAAACAAGATATTAGAGAACAAAATAAACAAAATAACATAAAAGCAATTAAACAAGATATAAAAAACAATAAGAAAGGATGTTGAGGTTAGAGAATCCACTCTTGGTGTTATGCTAAGATTAATCTTGTTTTATTACACAATTGAAATCCACACATAAGGGAGGTTCCAATCGGAAGGTTTAGCAATTCAGTCCAAATTGTCCAACGTCCATAGCATATGATATTATGTTCATTTGGTGTCCTCAAAACTCATAAAAAGAGTCCAAGCATTCCTTATGCCAAGGTATATGTCTACAACAAATCAAGGTTATGAAACCAAGCATTTACTGTGCCATTTTCATTGTCAATAATGAATCAAGATCTCTACTTTGCAAGTATGATTTTAAACCAAAAGAAAATATTATCTATACTAGTGTTTATAAATGATGATTCATTTTAGCTCATGTTTAAGAGACTAACCTTAGCATTTACCAAGAGCTTCACCTCATCACCTCAACAATATGATTAGCAACACATACTAAAAATGAAAAGAAATGTAAGAAGCATAAGTAAATAAAGAAAAAGAAAACTAGAGAAAGGAAAAAAGAAGAAAACTTAGAGAATTTTATTACAATGGCTAATATCCTACCAATGTATAATGATGCTCATCCAAGGCCCTCTATTTATACACATTTTGGAGAGCTAAATGACAAGAGACAAGATTTATAAATTTCAAAGGTAGGTATAATAGGTGGGTGCATTTTTCTAACAATTTTCGTCATATTGTATGACAATTCTGATCAGCCAGCTTGATGGTCGATTTGGTCAACGTTGGAGGCTCGATCTGATCAAATGGTCTTCTAGAAAAATATACCCCTATCAGTTAAGGATCCATAGCCGTTGGAATCAGATCATTTGCTCATGTGGATCGGAAGATATGGTCAAAATACCAAAACAGGTCAGCACAGACGTCATTGCACATCAGCCAACTTGATGGTCGATTTAGCTAGGGAAAACGACTCCGTTTCAAGAAGTGTAAAACATGAAAAAGATAGATATGCCTCTCAGCTATGCACTGTAAATATTTCAGCCTTAATGCTTCAGTGAAACTCCAGATATAGCTGATATGGCAAAAGGTGTCAGAACTGGAACTGAATTGGATTTGCCCTTAATTCTTGATTTAACCTAGTAATCTGAAATCACTCAAAGAAACTCGTGAAAAACACCAAATTACATAAAAATATAAAATATCATAAACACAATTAGACTAAGCAATAATAACTCGTATTTGACACAAAACAATAATAAAACATAACTAAAAACTATATAATTATACGAGTTATCATTAGTGCCTCCCAAATTTAGCCTTTTTCATTTGAGCTCCAATTCTGGATTTTTCTTCAACAATACCTTCCAAAAATTATGAAACTCAGATCTGGAAGTTTTCATAATTTTTTGAGCTCGTTTGCTATTTTTTTCGAAATTATCTTTTGGAATTTCACGTTAGTGCACCTGAACTTTGCCCTTTTTTAAATGAACGATTCTGGATTTTTCTTCACCAATGCCTTCTAAAAATTATAAAACTCAGATCTGGAAGTTTTCATAGTTTTTCGAGCTCGTTTGCTATTTCCCAGAATTATCTTTAGGAATTTCGGGTTAGTGCACCCGAACTTTGCCATTTTCCAAATTAACTCTGATTCTGGGTTTTCTTCACCAATGCCTTCCAAAAATTTCAAAACTCAGATCTGGAAGTTTTCATAATTTTTCGAGCTCGTTTGCTATTTTCCCAAAATTATCTACGGGATTTTCGGGTTAGTGTACCCGAACTTCACCTTTTTCATTCAAGCTCCGTTTCTGTATTTTTTTTTTCTCCAATCTCTTCCAAAAATTATAAAACTCAGATTTGGAAGTTTTTATATTTTTTTCGAGCTTATTTTCTATTTTTCTCAGAACTTTCTTCAGGATTTTCCTAGATTGCCCTTCAACCTTCGAAACCTCGGTTTTACTCAAAATGGGTCCGATTTCTGGAATTTCTTTTTCTATTTCCTTCGTCAAATATTGAATTTGAGTTGGTCCAAAAATGCTCAATTTTTACGATCAAATTCCCCTTCAATTTAGTTTTCCCCTTTTCAAACTCGAGAAATTTCTCGTTTTTTCGTTTCTGCTCTAACCGGCTCTTCCTTGGGATCCACTTCCAAATAGGCCTTGGGCGATTTTTGTTTATTCATCCTTTATCAACTGGGGGCTTTAATTTCACCGAGTCGGGCCATCTCTGCAGTTTTTCCCAAATTTGCCGGATTAGGTCTTCCCCTACACTGAATTTTCGCAACCCATCTTCCGAACTCTATATCTTTCGTTGTAGACCTCGGATTATCAAAATTCTTTTGCCATTGTTAATTCAACATCGAATCTTGATTTTGACTGAGAGTTGACTTTTTCAATGGTTGACTTTTTGGGGTTGACTTTTTTTTAGTTGACTTTTTGTGCTGACCTCCGAAACAAAGTTTTGGGGACCCATCTGTGGAACGATGGAAGTCTCTTTGCGTTATGAGAATTTGAAAAGGAGAATCTGCTAGGTTTAGGGGACCTGAACAAAATTAGGTGTCTACAACCCAACTTTTATAAAATCAAATTTTATGATTAAAATGACATGGAAATCACTCTAAGACAGTAACCTAAACCCCAAATCAGCCCCCTCTTTTTATACTAATGAAAACAGAAAAATTATTAGTTCTTAAAAAACAATTCTGACTCCAACTGGCAGTTTTGAAAATCTATTTTTTTGCCCATCTAAAAAATTTCAAAAAAATCTGTAAAAATTAGGGTAGACCTAGAACATGTAGAAATCCATGGAAAAAAATCATCTTAATTTTTGGAGCAAGGAAACTATGACCGAATTTTACCAAAATCAAGACAGTGAGTTAAAAACTGCTTTGTCAACATCCATTTTTTCAACCATGATAAAAAAAATCTAAAAATCATGAAAAAATATATCATGGCATCCCTAAATGACTATTGCATGTGGTAAAAAAATAATTTTATATTGACCATGGCTGAGTAGTGAAAAAAATTCCAAAGTCAGAATACCCAATCTAAACTATCACTCTCTCAACTAGTAGAGACAAGGAATTTTTGGCTTGAGATTATTGGTTGATCTTGGCCAAAATCCTAGTTGAAATGTCATTAAATGCATGATTTTACAGCCCAAAATCATTCGAAAATAGATGAATCATGAATGAAAAATATGAACACAACCAACCAAGCAAATAATATCAAGCAAGAACAAGCACAAATGTTTTTCCAAGTTTAGGCTAATGCTATAAAAACATGTAAAATTTTTGTCAACTTGGTTATTTGATAAAAAATAAAGAATAAAGGATAGAAAAACTTTAAAATTTATTTTTGAAAACCTTTTTATTCATCAAAAAGTTAACAAATCACATGAACAAAAAGAGAAGAAAAAGAATCACAACATCAAAGAAAAACATTAAAGAAAATGAAAGGAAGAGATAGCTACCTAGCTTTTGCTTTCCAAATCAAAATTGCCAAATTCCTCTCCTCTCCTCTCTTTTCTTTTTCTTCTTTATTTTCTCTCAAGAGTGAAAATGCCTTAAAGAAAAAAAAATGAATCCCCCTTCACAAGCTTGGTCGGCCCTTGTATATTGTGAGAGTGTGTGTTTATTTTTTTTACCCTTGTCATGCTTCCCATGCTCCTCCAATATCCCTTGCCACATGGCTAAAAAATGTTCCCCCTAACATAGTGTTTTCCTTAAAATAGAGAGCTTGTCCCCTATTTGCATAGTGCTTCCTTTAAAAATAGGGTTTCCTAGCCTCCCATTGACCAACAATTCCACTTAGACTATTCTTGTCCCCTTATCTCTACAAAATTTCTTGGCCACTTGTCAAGATCATATGGCCTCCAATTAAAATATCTTAATAGGTGGCATTTTTAATCCTACTTGGCACTGTCTCCTTGCCTTCACATGCTCTTCACATGGCCTTCACATGGCTTTGCATAGTGGACCCTTCCCATTGGCTTAAATACCATCTAGGCAAAGTAGTGGAGAATCTTGTCTTTGTAAAAATGTCATCTTGCTATCCATCCTTGGCCATTTGATACATGATGATCACACTCCCTCCCCTTGGTCAGTTGCTGGCCGAAAATGGCCTGGAAATTTCTAGGCCATTCATCTTTTTTTTATTTGCAAATTGGTCTTTTTCGGTTTCTTTGGTAAAATTATATTTTGGTCCCTAAATTTAATTTAATTGCAAATAGACCCCAATTTTGGATTTTTCTTTTCCAACACATCCCATCCATATAAAACTTAGTTATGGAGGTTTTCACATTTTTTTGAGCCCATTCTCTATTTTTCACGGATTTTTCTCTAAAGTTTCGATTTAATGCCTCCCAAACTTTGTCTTTTTCTTTTGAGCTCCGATTTTGGATTTTTCTTATCAAATACCTTCCAAAAAATATAAAACTCAGATCTGGAGGTTTTCATATTTTTCTGAGCTCGTTTCCTATTTTTCCTGGAATTTTCTCTTGGAATTTCGGGTTAGTGCACCCGAACTTCGCCTTTCTCATTTGGGCTCCGGTTCAGGATTTTATTTTTCCAATATCTTCCATAAAATATAAAACTCAGATCTGGAAGTTTTCATAATTTTCTGAGCTCATTCTATATTTTTCCCAGAATTTTCTTTCGGAATTTCGGGTTAGTGCACCCGAACTTCGCCTTTTTCATTTGGGCTTCGGTTTTGGATTTTCTTTCTCCAATCTCTTACATAAATAGAAAACTCAGATCTGTAAGTATTCATAATTTTTCGAGCTCATTCTCTATTTTTCCCGAAATTTTCTTTTGGAATTTCAGGTTAGTTCATCCGAACTTTGCATTTTCATTTGGGCTCCGATTTCGGATTTTAATTCTCCAATCTCTTCCATAAAATATAAAAGTTAGATCTGGAAGTTTTCATTATTTTTCGAGCTCGGATTCTATTTTTTCCGAATTTTCCAAGATTGCCCTTTAACCCTCAAAACCTCGATTTTACTCAAAATGAGTCTGATTTTTGAATTTTCTTTTTCCACTGCCTTTGTTATATATTGAATTAGAGCTGGTTCGAAAACGCCCAATTTTTACGATCAAATTTCACTCCGATTTAGTTTTCCCCTTTTTAGCATAAAAAATTTTCTCGTTTTTTCGTTTATCCTCTAACCAGCTCTTCCTTGGGATCCACTTCAAAACTGGGACTTGGAATATTTTTGTTTATTGGTCCTTTGTCAACTAGGGGCTTCAATTTTACCGAAACGGGCCAACTCTGCAGTTTTTCTCAAATTTGTGAATTTTCCTATTTATTAATTAAATTCTTATTTTCCTTTTTTCTCTTCAAACCAATTCTTCTTTCGACTCCGCGTCAAAATTGGACCTTCCAATATCCGTATTTATTGATCCTATTCCATTTGAGACTTCCAATTTCGTCCAATTTGATCGTTTCCGCACTTTTCCCCAAATTTGCCAAATTAGGTATTTCTCTACACTAAATTTCTACAACCCGTCTTTCAAACTCTATATCTTTCGTTGTAGATCTCCAATTATCAAAATACTTTCACCGTTGTTCAATTCAACTTTGAATCTTGTTTTTGACTGAGGGTTGACTTTTTCAGTCGTTGACTTTTTGAGGTTGACTTTTTTGATGTTGACTTTTTTTAGTTGACTTTTGTGTTGACCTCCGAAATAAAGTCTTAGAGACCCATCTATGGAGTGGTGGAAGTCTTTTTGGATTCTGGGAAGTTGAAAGAAGAATTTGCCTCATTTAGGCGGCCCAAACAAAATTGGGTGTCTACAGCTGCCCCTCTTTCACTACTACTGAAAATTAGGAATCAAGCAAAGATGAAATAGACAATAATTTTGTCCGGTTAGTGAAATCACATGTACAGGATAAGGAGGGGGTTTTCCACTCTTCCTTTTTTATTCTTTGTTTTTGATGATTTTTATTTATTTATTTTGCAACCTGTAAAATAAAAGAAATTTGTCCTTAAATTAAGTTCCCTGACTAACCAAGGCTCGACACGTCTTAAGGAAATGAGTTCGATTTGCAAGAGAAGAAAATACCTCGACAAAAATCCTTAGGCCTTACCTCATCTTGTTGCAGCTTTGACTAAAACGATAAGATTTGCCCTTAACTTAAGTTCCCTAACTAATCAAGGCTCGACCGGTCTTAAGGAAACGAGTTCGATTTGCAAGAAAAGATAATACCTCGACGAAAGTCCCAGGGCCTTACCTCATCTTGGTGCAACATTGTTTGAAACATAAGATTTGTCCTTAACTTGAGTTCCCTGATTAATCAAGGCTTGATCAATCTTAAGGAAACGAGTTCGATTTGCAAGAGAAGTTAATACCTCGACGGAAGTCCCACGGCCTTACCTCATCTTGGTGCAGCTTTATTTGAAACATAAGATTTGTCCTTAACTTGAGTTCCCTGACTAATCAAGGCTCAACCCGTCTTAAGGAAACGAGTTCGATTTCTTTAAAACTTGGATGTCTTGTCCGAAAAGTCTGGTTGTCTTGTCCAGGAAAATTTGGATGTCTTGTTCGAGAAATCTGGTTGTCTTGTCCAGGAAAATTTGGATGTCTTGTCCGTGAAATCTGGTTGTCTTATCCAGGAAAATTTGGATATTTTGTCCATGAAATTTGGTTGCCTTGTCCAGGAAAATTTGGATGTCTTACTTCCTTTTGTGCCAGCTGTGTTGGACTTAAGAAAGAAAACTTTCCATGATTTATGCAATGTTAGTCAAATTTGCAGTGATGCCGATGACAGGTTTTGCAAATGTTTGTAAGATGCATGTTCCCTAGGGATGAATGAAATTACATGATTGTTATGAGTTTTAATCCACGAGTGCATTGAGGTTCACGAATCTTCTCAACTCCACTGTTTTCTCTACTTGACAAGCTTTTCATCGTTATGGATTTACTGAGACACATGAATCTCTTGACTCAGCGGTGGTGTCTCCAACCTATCCATGATTTGCTCTACTTGATAAGCTCTAATCTATGGTTTCACCGTGATTCACAAGCTTTTTGATTCCGTGACAGTGTCTCCAACCTATTCATGGTTTGCTCTACTTGACGAGCTCTTATCTATCGTGCGTTGATGCGCTTAGTCCATCCAATGGTTGCCCCACTTGATGACTTTTCAGCATTATGGATTGTCGCGAGTTTTCTCCAAATTTTAGTGGTTTCCAAATCTCTTCTAAAATTTAAATCTACTCCATAGTAATGCAAAGAAATCATTTTATTTAAATATTTTTATGTTTACTAATCATCATTCAATCGATAACTTTCAAAATGCATCATAACATGTACGAAAGATGGTATAAAACAGCCAAATGCAATGAAAGGGCTAACAAGAGTTCATTGCAAAAAAGGTTTAGATAACAAAGATGAAGATCAAGGATTAAAAGGAAAATGCAAAGAAGAAGGTATAGATGCCCCAGACAATGAATATCCTGGACCTTTCTTGTTTTAATTCCTCTGAAATATCTTTAGAGTTTGCCATTTGTATGGGTGACTTCTCGGCTTTCGTTGTTGCTTCATACTGAGCTTTACCCGTTTCTCTGAATTTTTGATACTTTCTCCTCGTTTACACGAAGCATTGATTCAATCTTTGATCAGTACTTGGGCCACCCATTGTGGGTTTTCAACCGAAGTGTTCCCCATTCGATTTTAAGTTACCCTTTTCGGGTTTTCTGCTTAAAGCTCTTCTTTTACATTCTTTTTTCATTTTTCTCTCTCTCTCTCTCTCTCTTTTTTTTTTGTGTTCTACCATGCATCTGAGAATTCTAAATGCTTTCAAGGTAAAAATGACAATTCAAAAGATGGGATGAAATTTGAGAAAAACCTTTCAAGTTAAATACCCATGCTTGATCAAAATGGGCTTTTAAAAGCATGTAATGTAGGCCAAGGTTCGGGTATAGAAAGAAAGGATAAATAGGCCCAAAATGTGTTTAAGTGTGATTAGATCAAGGATCATTTCATGAGGAGAATTCATTTTTGAAACATTCATCCTTTTTGGACTTTTCTCTTCCTTATTGACTTTGTTTCTTTTCATTCTTGGCTTTCATTTGCCATTCTTTGTTTTCACACATTTTTATGTGTGTTTATTCTTTTTCTCTTTTTTGTTTTCGATGGCTCTTTTTGCCATGATTTTTGGAGAAGATTTTTCCTCGCATTTGCCCTCCATTGTAGAGGGTGATCCTTGATCAAGGTTCAAATAAGGAAAGAATTCCTAAACTCAAAGGGGTGACTAGGGATAATTTTTTCTTAGTGACAGGAGTATGAAATATGGCCATTTCTCATATCAAGCATAAATATTCTCTTTGAAAAGCAATACTCAGGGAAAATAGATATATAGAATTCTCATTTTTACATTTGGAATCATTTGAATTCTCATACCCATAGTATCACACTTTTTTCTCTCTTTTTCTTTTTTCTTCAAGCATAGTATTTCTTCAATTTGTCGACGTTCACGGGATTTCTCAAGTCATCACCGTCCATCCGAGTTAAGATCAATGCTACTCAAGAAAAAGCTCTTTTTACCATATAGGGTCCTTCCCAATTTGAAGCCTATTTTCCGCGAGGATCTTTCATAATAGGGAGAACCTTCCTCAATACCAACTCTCCCTCTCGAAATTGTCTGGGGCGAACCTTTTTGTTGTGGGCTCGAATCATTCTTTTATGATACATCATCCTTTTCTCCTCGATGAGATTCAACTGTTCATAGCAAGCTCTAACCCATTTTGCCTCTTATAGGCAAACTTCCATCGAGACACGAAGTGAAGAGATTTCAACCTTAATAGGCAGCACTTCCTCCATCCCGTATACTAGAGAAAACAAAAGGAAAGATTTCATGCCAATCTTTGTACACATTAGTCATCTTTTGAACAATCTTCTTGATGTTTTTATTGGCTGCTTCTACTGCCCCATTCATTTTCGGACGATAAAGCGCCGAATTATGATGCTTGATCTTGAACTAGGTACATATTTCCCTCATCATCTTGTCATTCAGATTGAGAAAATTGTCCAAACTCTTAGAAGTCCATATCGGCACACAATCTCTTTCTAGATGAATCTGCATACCACTGACTTTGTTACATTGGCATAAAAAGCTGTTTCTACCTACTTTGTGTAGTAGTCTATGGCCACCAGGATAAAATGGTGTCCTTTCAAAGCTTCCGAGGTAATGGGCCCAAACATATCCATTCCCCACATCAAAAATAGCCACAGAGCTATCATGACATGCAGCAGCGATGGCGGCACATGAATCTTGTCGGCATATGTTTGGCATTTATGGCACTTCCGGGAATAATTAATGCAATCCTCTTCCATGGTTAGACAATAGTATCCTACCCTCATAATCTGTTTAGCCAGTATATGGCCATTGGTGTGAGTGCCGCAGATCCCTTCGTGGACCTCTTCAAGGATTCTCTGAGCTTCAGCAGAAAACACACATCTCAATAGAACCTGGTCTTTCCCTTTCTTATAAAGGATTTCACCGTTTAAGACAAAACCCATCGCCATTCTTCTCAGGGTTCTCTTATCATTTTTTGTTGCTTGCTCAGGGTACTGTTGACTCTTGATGTATTGCAAGATGTCGTAATACCAAGGGTGACCATCTACTTTTTTTTCGATACTCAAGCAGTGGGAAATAGACTCGTATATGCTCATCTTGATTGGCACAACTTCGGCCCCTTCGTTCACTTTAAACATTGATGGTAAAGTGGCTAAAGCATCTGCCATTCGATTTTCTTCTCGAGGTAAGTAATTGAAAACCACCTCTTTGAACTCCTCAATCAAACCCAGTATAAGCTCTCGATATTGGATTAACTTTTCATCCCGGGTTTCCCATTCTCCGCGCAGTTGGTATATCACCAGGGTTGAATCTTCGAAGACCTCTAGTGTTTTGATCTTTTTCTTTATGGCAACACGAAGACCAATAGTACATGTTTCCTACTGAGCGATATTGTTCGTGTAATCAAAATCCAATCTGGTAGTGAAAGGATAATAAACTTCTTTTGGGGATATGAGCACTGCACCGATTTCATGCCCCATGGCATTAGATGCACCATCAAAATACATTTTCCAGGTTTTGTTCTCAGAGGAAGTCTCTTTTATCTGCGAAGCACACATCAGGTCTTCGTCAGGGAAATCAAAATCCAGAGGCTCATAATCCTCTACTGCTCGACTTTCTAGGAATTAGGCTACTATGCTACCCTTTATAGCTTTTTGGCTCATGTATACAATATCATATTCAGAAAGCAACACTTGCCATCTTGCCTTTCTTCCTGATAATAAAGGTGCTTTGGATACGTCTTTGAAAGGATCTAACTTTGCAATCAGCTATGTCGTGTGATACGTGTACTGTCTGAGCCTCTGGCAGTCCAAGATAGGGCACAACAAAGCCTTTCTACCAATGAATACTTCAACTCGTACTCAGTGAACTTCTTGCTGAGATAGTAGATGGCTTGTTCTTTCTTTCTAGTTTCGTCATGTTGCCCCAACACACATCCCATGAATCTTTCAAATACTAACAAATACAATATCAGAGGCTTCCTTGGGACTAGCAGCATTAGTATCGGTGGGTTTGACAAATATTGCTTAACCTTATCAAAGGCTATCTGGCACCCTTCATCCCGTTCTCTTGGATCACGCTTTCGGAGTAGCTTGAAGATCGGGTCACACTTATCGGTTAGTTGAGAAATGAATCGAGCGATATAATTCAGCCTACCCAAAAAGCTTCTTACTTTCTTCTGAGTATGAGGTGGAGGCAAATTCTGAATAGCTTTCACTTTATCCGGATCAATCTCAATCCCTTTCTGGCTAAAATCGAAGCCAAGTAGCTTTCCCGAGGTGACTCCAAAAGTACACTTTGCCGAGTTGAGTTTAAGTTGAAATTTTCTCAACCTTTCAAAGAGCTTTTTAAGATTCGCAATGTGTTCGTCCTCTCCTTGCGAATTTGTGATCATATCATCGACATAAACTTCGATTCCTTTGTGTGTCATGTCATAGAACAAAGTTACCATGGCTCTTTGATATGTTGCCCCATCATTTTTCAACCCAAATGGCATACCTTGTAGCAAAAGGTTTCCCACATCGTCATGAATGTGGTTTTCTCCATATCCTCCAGTCCCTTCTTAATCTGATTATACCCTGAAAACCCATCCATGAAAGAAAACACGAAATTCTTGGCAGTATTATCGATTAGAGTATCAATGTGAGGCAACGAGAAATTATCTTTAGGGCTCACACTGTTTAGATCCCGGTAATTGATACATATCCGTACTTTGCCATCTTTCTTTGGATCTGGGACAATGTTTTCTACCCATTCAGGGTATTTTGCCACTTCCAAGAATCTGGCATCAAACTGTTTTTTTACTTCCTCTATCACTTTTAATAGCATTTCGGGCCTCATTCTTCACAATTTTTGCTTAGTCGGCTTGCAATCTGGTTTCAACGGGAGTTTGTGAACCACTATATCAAGGTCTAGCCCGGGCATGTCTTGGTACGACTATGTAAACACATCCGTATATTCCCAGAGTAGACTTATCAAATCTTGCTTTATGGATGGTGAAATGGCAGTCCCAATCTTGACTTCTTTTATTTCTTCCCAATTCCCCAAATTTATCATTTCCAATTGCTCTTTATGAGGCAATATTTGTTTTTCCTCTTGTGCTATTATTCTCAACAAATTTGGAGGCAAATCACAATCCTCGACATCTTCGTTAGCGTCGAAATCACCCGTACAGATGGTTTTTCAAAATCAATTTTAGAATTATTGACAGGATGGTCATCATATTCCATATCCGGGCACCTGTAAATAGGTGGGGAGGAAACAATATAGGAAGACATATAGGCAACAATAATGAAAGAATGAAAATGAAAGGATGAAAGAATGCGGGCACATCAATATGAAAAAAATGCATCGTGATTGTTAATTATTTTAATGATAAGTTTTAAACATAAGCCCATACAAAGGATTCTTAATGCCCTTGGGCTGAGGCAATTAAGATTGATTTAGAGCATTACACTGGAGTAGACCTAAAAACTATAGGAAGTTTAGTCACACTCCAATTGGTCAACTCATAACCCGTTAGGCATCGGCACACCATCCAACTAGTGCTTTCCTTTCCCAAGTCATCTGTTTCGACCATGCCGACCATCATTCCCCATGGCTACTTATCTTCAACCCCGTAGAATTTCTCAAAAGCTTGCTCCAACATAACCATCACATCACTGGAATTCTTGTCATCTAACTGATAGCCTACTGAGCGAAAAATGTGAAGGATTGGAGGGAAAGTCACGGGTTCCTATTCCACATCCATACCCGAAAGTCGGGCCACCCTCTTCTTTCGATTCTTCTCAACTTGTTTTCTTTTCTCGTGGGCTTTAGAGAGGTACCCAAGACCGAAACAGTCTTTCTTTCCAGCCACTTCTATCTCTCTGGCAATTCCTTGGAGATATTTTCCTAGTCCTTTTCTGGCTCGACAACCATTTCCAACTGTCGTCTTCACCCCTAACTTGGTATTCTTAGATAGCCTCGGCCCTGGAATTTTATATCCCTCGGTGATGAACACAACGTTGACAAATTCCAACGACCGAAACAAGAATTCTACGACATCTTCGTTCACTTCTATGTAAGGGGTATTTATGGATGCAAAAGCTATAATATCTTCTTCTCCTGACACACTGACCAGGTGCCCTTCCATCACAAATTTCAGCTTTTGATGGAGAGATGACAGCACAGCCCCAGCAGAGTGAATCCACGGCCTTCCCAACAAAAAATTGTAAGATGGAGTGATGTCCATAACTTTGAACTCAACCTTATAGGTATAGGGGCCTATCTGAAGTGGTTTTTCGATGCTTCCCATCACCTCCAGGCGAGTGCCATCAAAGGCTCTGACAACGGTATTATAGACACCTAATTTTGTCCGGACCACTAAATTAGGTATTTTTCTTCCTAAAATGATGCTTTAGAATACAAAAAGTCTTTTCTCATCCTGCAGGTGGTACTCCGAGACTTAGTTTAAGAAGGCAAGCATAAAAAGTCAATCCCAAAAAAGTCAACCCCAAAAAAGTCAACTTTAAAAAGTTAACCACTGAAAAGTCAATCCACTTTCAAAATCAAGATTCAAAGTTTAACTGAACAATGGTGAAAGAATTTTGATAATCCGAGGTCTACAATAAAAGATATGGAGTTCGGAAGTTAGATTACGGAGATTTAGTGGAAAGGAAACCCAAATTCGAAAAATTTGGGGAAAAGTGCTTAGACGACCAAATTGGTCAAAATTAGAGGTTCCAAATGGAAGATAAGCAATGACTACGGGTAAGGAAGATGCCATCTGAATGCAAAACTTAAGGAAAAGTCAATTTGGAAGAAAATCGAGAATTAGGATTTTGGATGGATTTTGGTGAAATTGGGGAAAATTGCAGAAATGGCCCAATTCGGTAAAACTAAGCCCCTAATTGATTAGGAGTGAGTAAACAAGGATAGCCCAAGGCTCAATTTGAAGTAACTCCGAGAAAAGAGTCAATTGGAGGAAAAACGGAAAAATGAGGAAGTTCCTGATATTGAAAAAAGGAAAAATCAAATCGGAGAAGAATTTGATTGTAAAAATTGGGCGTTTTCTAACCAACTCCAATTCAATATATGACAAAAACACAAAAAAAAAATATAAATAAAATCTGAAAATCAGACTTGTTTTGAGTAAAACCGGGGTTCGGAGGTAAAAGGGCAAATTTGGAAAATTCAGAAAAAATAGCAAATGAACTCCAAAAAGTACCAAAACTTCCAGATCTCAATCTTAAAACATTTGGAAGAGATTGGCGAAGAAAAATTCAGATTCGGAGCTTGTTTGCAAAATGGCAAATTTTGGGCCCACTAATCTGAAATTCCAGAAGATAAATCCTGGAAAAATAGCAAATGAGTACGAAAAATTACCAAAACTTCCATATTTCAATATTAAATCATTTGGAAGAGATTGGGGAAGAAAAATTCGAATTGGGAGCTCGTTTGCAAAATGGAAAATTTTGGGCCCACTAAGCTGAAATTCTAGAAGATAAATCCTAGAAAAATAGAAAATGAGCTCAAAAAATTATGAAAACTTCCAAATCTCAATTTTAAATTATTTAGAAGATATTGGTGAAGAAAAATCCAGAATCGGAGCTCGTTTAGAAAATGGTAAAAGTTCGGGTGCACTAAGGGGCAATTTTGGAAGACAAATCCGGGAAAAATAGAAAATGGGCTCGAAAAATTATAAAAACTTCTAGAACTCAATTTTATATTATTTGGGAAGTATTGGGAAAAGAAAAACCAGATTTGGAGTCCATTTTATATTTAATCAAGTTTGGGGGCCAAAAAGGCATTTTTACCGAAGAAGGCTTTTCTTGCAATTAAAAAAATGGAGATTGGGATGGAATATGACAGGCCATTCAGCCAAGCCCATAAGAAGGATGAATTTTTCTGAGTTCTTGCATCCAAGGGCCAAAAGTGGATAGTAAGGTAGTTATTTTTTTGATTAAGCCTTTGTAATTGTGCCACATGGACCAATGCATGAAGAGGAAGGATGTCAACATAATGACTACATATTCTTGAACAACTGTATTAGTTAGGGGCTGATTACTTAATCTAAGGGTGGTAATTTCACATAAAAAGCATCTTGGATTAAGAGCCTTTGGATGAAAATTGGCTAGGAAAAAATGACAACATCCTACACGCATTAGGTGACCATTGGGCTACCATAGTTGAGGGGGGTTGGCTGATCATAAGGAGGGCAGTAGCTATAGTGAAGAAAAAAGAGAAAGAAAAAAAGAAAATAGAAAGGAAAGGAAAGGAAAAAGGAAAACGGAAAACGGAAAACGAAAAACGGAAAAAGACGGGCTTTCTTACTACTCTTTGATTTGGAAAGCTAGAGCAAGGTAGCTATGTTCTTTCATGCTCTTCTCCATACTTTGTTTATATGATTTTGTTATTTTCATGGTTATTTTCATTTTCTTTCATGAAATAAAATTGTTTTTCAAAACAAGTTCTTAAAGCTCCTATCTTATGCTTTCTTAAGAAAAAAAAAATTCTCTATTTTGTTGAGTTGGCCGAATGGCCTATGTTTGTGCTTGGGATGTGTTTGATTCATTTTCCATGTTGGTTGTGATGTTCTTGCATGTTTTGATGTTTTAACTTTTAAAAATAATCAAGATATAGAGCTTGTTTTCAACCTTTTTCATTTACTTACTATATTTTTGCTGATTTTATCATTTTGTTTCCATGTCTACTTACTTTATTTGCCATTTTGAATTTTCTGTTTTCAACATGTTAAGTTGTTCATGTTTTGTGATTTAACTATACTATGTGTTTGTGAAAATGTCTAGCTACATATTTACATTTGCATCATATTTGTTTAGTCTAGCATGTTTCCTTTTGAGTTTTGGATATACTATGCCATGTGTTTGTCTTAATGCCATTTTAGGATTCCATCATTTTAAATATGTCTATTCAGCTACCCTTGTTGTTGCGCCTTGTATATGCATTTTCATCTTGCTAGTTGAGATGCTTACATTTCTATGCCATGATTTTGTGTATTTGATTTATATTGCTATGTGTTTGTGTTATTGCCATGCATTTTCATTAGGTCTAGGTCTCATTTGCATTACCATGCATTTCATGCATGTTTATTTCTAGGTTGTATTTATTGCCATGCAAGTTCATGTTAGGTCTAGGTCACATTCTTTATGCATGCATTTTCTATGTCATTTAGGTCATAAATCATGCATTTCATACATTTAAATTGATATTTGTTCATGCATCTCATATCATACCACTTGATTTTTGACTTAGGCCAACCAATGGCTCAAAGCCAAGCTCACATGAGCATGCTTGTGGAAAATTAAGAAGTTGTCAAGTTGAAATTTCTACATTTGTGATTTTGTTTTTTTTCATTACGCAATCCTTGTCCAAATTTTTAGAAGTTTTAGATATTGTTTGTAGGTATTTAGAGGAGTCTCCAATATTTTTGTTTTGATTTTTGAATGATTTTATCAAAGGCTCAAAAATGTTTTTTGGCAAAATAACCCAGTATTCTGACATTCATTACTTTTCTAGTAGGTCATCCTTAGTCCAAAAATTAAGCCAATTTTTTTCCATAAATTTTGACATGTTCTGAGTCTCCCATAATTTTTCAGATTTTTTTGAAAATTTAAAAATAGGTTAAAATATCACGCTTTAAAACTGGACAATAAAGTCATATTTGATTTCAATTGAAAAATAATTTTTTGTTTTGGCTAAGGCATTAAGAGAAGGCTGATTAGGAACCTTAGCTACTGTCCTAGTTTGATTTCTAAGCCATTTTAATCTTAAAAAATGATTTTATAAAGCTCGGGTCAAGGGTGGTCAAGTCCGGGTTTTTAAAGTTTGGAAAATAGAGCCATTTTCAAAAGTGGAACACCATGGTCATTTTTTATCCAAGATTTTCAAAATTGTTTTCAAACTAATCACAAAGTATTTTTGATTTTAGAAAATTTAATTTGATGTCTTTTCCTAAGGTAGTCGTATATCTTTTTAGGTATACGGATTTCCATTTTCATGCATATTATATGATTTATGATTTTTGCTATGAATATTTTTATGATAATGTTATTATTTTGATTTATATTTTATGGTGTTATATTGTTTGTTATATGGTTGTGAATATTCTATGTTATCCTATGCTTTTTATTTAGTCATTTATTTTTGTCGCATCATTTAGCATTTACTATGTTCATGCATTATTATTTTTATTTTTTATTTTCATGCATATTTCATGATAATATTAATTTATGTTTCATATTCATTTCATGTCACTTAAATTATATTCCATGTCATTTAGATTATATTATGTCATATAGAATATGCCATGTCATTTAGATTTATCATGTCATTTAAATTATATTAGGTCATTTAGAATGTTTCATGTCATTTAGGTTATATCATGTCACTTAGGTTATATTCATTTCATTTAGAATATATTATGTCACTTAGGTTATATCATTTCATTTAGAATATATTATAACACTTAGGTTATATCATTTCATTTAGATTATTTCATGTCATTTGGCTTATACTATGTCATACATGTAGACACCTAATTTTGTCCGGACCACTAAAACAGGTATGTTTTCTTCCTAAATTGATGTTTCAGAATGTAAAACGACTTTTTTCATCCTGCAGGTGGTACTCCGAGACTTAGTTTAAGAGGGCGAGCATAAAAAGTCAAACTTGAAAAAAGTCAACTCCAAAAAAGTCAACCCCAAAAAAGTCAACCGCAGAAAGTCAACTACTGAAAAAATCATCCCATTTTCAAAATCAATATTTTAAGTTCAATTGAAAAATGGCGAAAGAATTTTGATAATCCGTGGTCTACATCGAAAGATATGGAGTTCGGAAGTTGGGATTTGGAGATTCAGTAAAAAGGAAACCCTAACCCGAGAAATTTGGGGAAAAGTGCTTAAACGATCAAATTGGTCGAAATTGAAGGTTCCAAATGAAAGATAAGCACTGACACGGGTAATGGAGAAGCCACTTGCAGGAAAACCAAAAGAAAAGTCAAACCGAGTAAAAACCGAGAATTAGAGTTTTTGGTGGATTTCGATGAAATCGGGAAGAATCACAGAATTGGCCCGACTTGGTAGGACCAAAGCCCCCAATGGATGAGGAATGATTAAAAAGGGATAGCCCAAGCCTCAGCTTGAAGAAAATCTAAAAATCGGACTTGTTTTGAGCAAAATCGAGTTTCGAAAGCAAAAGGGTAAATTGGAAAATTTGGGAAAAATAGCAAATGAACTCCGAAAATTATGAAAATTTACAAATCTAATTCTTAAATCATTTGAAAGAGATTGGCAAAAGAAAATGTTGATTCGGAGTTCGTTTGCAAAATGGCCAAATCCTAGGCTTCTTATGCAGTAATTCAAGAAGGAAAATCCCGAAAAAATAGCAAATGAGCTCCAAATCTTCTAAAATTTTGCAAATCTCATTTTTAAATTATTTGGAATAGATTGACGAAAGAAAATCTTGATTCGGTGTTCGTTTGCAAAATGGCCAAATCCTAGGCCTCCTATGCAATAATTCAAGAAGATAAATCCCAAAAAAATAGCAAATGGACACCAAATGTTCTGAAATTTTGCAAATCTCATTTTTAAATTATGTGGAAGAAATTGGAGAAATAAAATCTTGATTCGGAGTTCGTTTGCAAAATGGCCAAATCCCGAGCCCCTATGCAGTAATTCAAGCTGATAAATCCAGAAAAAATACCAAATGAGCTCCAAAAATTATGAAAACTTCCAGATCACACTTTTAAATTATTTGGAAGAGATTGGTGAATAAAAATCTTGATTTGGAGCTCGTTTAAAAAATGGTAAAATGTGGGGGCATAAAGGGCATTTTTAGAAAAAAATCCAAATAAATAGCAAACGGACTCGGAAAATTTTGAAAACTTCAAGAATTCAATATTTTATTATTTTGAAAGTATTAAAAAAAATAAAATTTGAATTTGGAGTTCGTTTGATATTTATTTGCATTCGGGGGGCAAAACGGTCATTTCACCCAAGCAACCGAAAAAGGCTTCTTTTGGCCTTTCAAAAAATCAGACTTGGGCTGGAAAAGAGAAGTGATGGCCTGCCAAGGCCCAAAGGAACGAGGAAGCTTCTGATTTTTTAATCAAATGGCCAAGAATTAAAAGTTAGCTAGAGATTCTTTTTAATCAAGCCATTGTGATTAAGCCACATAGGCCAAGGGAGAGTGTCAACATTATTCTTGAATAGCTGTAATTATGGACAGCTGCCATGCTAATCTAAGGGTGGTAATTTCATGATTTTTCACCTTGAATTATTAGCCATTTGATGGAAATTGGTTAGGATGAAAATGACAACATCTTTGCATGAGAGAGAGGGTTGGTTCAGCCTTCACATAGAAGAGGGGCAGAATTCATTTTTCACGCTTCATTTTTCTGATTTCTCTTACTTTTTCTTAGTTTTTCTCTCCTTGGTTGAAAGCAAAAAGAAAAAAGTTTAGAAAAGAAAGAAAAGTTTGAAGAGATAAAGCTTGAAATATAGCTTCTTGAGGTTGCTCTTGAGCACCAACTCTTGCACTTTCTTGATTTTCCATTCTTGTTTTTGCTATTTTGATTACTATTTGGTCAGTTTCCTTTTTAAATAAGTGTTTTTTTTTTATTGTTCTTCTTAAGTTCTTTCTTCATCTCTTTCTTAAATATTTTTTTTACAATTTTTTTTTACATTTTTCTCACCATGGCCGAATGGCCTACATTTTTTTATTAATGTTGCTGTTTTGTTTATTTTATCATGTTATTTATGTTATTTTCTTTAATCTTGATGTTTTAAGTGTTATTCTACTTCATACTTGAGTCATATTTTAATTTGGTTGCTTTGTTTGTTGCCATTTATGATATAAATATCATGTTCTTGCATTTTTAATTTTCTGTTTTCATAATGTTTAAATTTGTTGATGTTTTATATTTAGTATAGCAAGTGTTTGTGAAAATGCTTGTGTTGTGTTTGCATGATTTGAGTTTTATATTTTAGTTGAGCATGTTAGTATATCAAGTGTTTGTGAAAATGCTTTTTGGTTTTAGTATTTTTACTTTGTGTTTGCATGTTTTGAGTGTTATATTTTAGTTGAGCATATTAGTATATCAAGTGTTTGTGAAAATGCCATGCTTGTTGGAGCTTGAAGCCATTCGGCTACTCCATGTGTTTTGCATTGTGTGTTGCATTTTTGCCATGTTAGTTGGTAGGTTTTTGCATTTGCATGACATTTGATTGAGTATTTAGTTTAAGTATACCAAGTGTTTGTAAAAATGCCATGCTTGATAGGAACCATAAGCCATTCGGCCATTCCTTGTATTCTAGCATTGTATGTGCATTCTTGCCATGTTAGTTGATAGGTGAGCATTTGCATGATATTTGGTTGAGTTTTTGGTTTAAGCATGCCTTGTGTTTGTGATATTGCCATGCATACTTTAGTCATTAGGTTTGGTTTATTTTTCCATGCATGTCCATGCATCTAGACCTAGGTTGCATTAAATGCCATGTAAGTTCATTTAGGTCTAGGTTACTATATTGATGTCATGCATTTTTTCATGACATTTGGATTTAGACTCATGCATTTCATGCACTATATTTGCTGTATTTTTTCATGCATTTCATGTTCATGCCACTTGAATAATGACTTAGGCCAATTAATGGTTCAAAGTCATGCTCACTTGAGAACACTTGTGGAAAATTAAGTTTTGTCAAATTGATTATCCTACCTTTGTGATTTTTTTTACTTAGCCAATTTATATCTAACTTTCAAAAAGTCCTAGCTACTGTTTGTGAGTCATTTTTTGAGTCTTAAATATTTTTACTTTGATTTTTAAATGATTTTATCAAAGGCAAAAATGTATTTTGGCAAAGCAATTTTTTCACCCAGTACTCGTACTTTCCCGATTTTTTTGGGCATTCAACTTTGATCAGAAAATTAAGCTGATGTTTTCTCGTGTAGTTTTACATGTCCTGAGTCTCTAGTATTTTTTTTCAGAATGTTTTGAATTTTAAAAAAAGGGTAAAAAATCGTGGCTTAAAACTGGACAGTGGAGTCAGAATTGAATTTAAAGAAAAATCATTTTTCTGTTTTGGTTAAGTTACTTAGAGGGTGCTGATTAGGAAGGTTAGATACTGACTTAAGGTAGTTTCTAAGCTTTTTTAAACTCTAAAAATGATTTCTTAAGTCTCGGGCTAAGGGTAGTCAAGTCCGGGATTTTAAACTTAGGAAATTAGAGCTATTTAAAAAAGGGTTTATTCCAGTTTTTTTATTTTTAACATAAGTTTTTCAAAATTGTTTTCAAACAATCACAAAGTATTTTGGTTTTATAATATTTAATTTGACATATTTTCCTAAGGTAGCCGGATATCTTTTTAGATATACGGATTTCCTTAATTAAAGGAAAAAATACGTTTTCATGCATTGCATTTTCCATATTCATGCATTTTATATAATATGTGATTTTTGCTATGATAATTTCTATGATATTGTTATGATTTTGAGTTATGTTATATTGTTTATTATATGATTTGGAATATTTCATGATGTCCTATACTTTTTATTTAGTTATTTTTGTCATATTATTTAGCATATACTATGTTCATGCATTATTATTTTTATTTTTATTTTCATGCATAATATATGATACATTATTTTATATTTTATGTCATTTAAATTATATGCCATATCATTCATATTTGCCATGTCATTTAAATCATTTCATTTCATATAGAATATGTATGTTACTTAGGACATTTCATTTCATATAGAATATGTATGTTACTTAGGTCATTTCATTTCATGTAGAATATATTATGTTACTTAGGTTATTTCATTTCATTTAGGATATATTATGTCATTTAGGATATTTTATTTCATTTAAAATATTATGTTACCTAGGATATTTTATTTCATTTAGAATATGTCATATAACTTAGGACATTTCATTTCATTTAGAATATGGTAAGGCATTTAAATTATATCATACCATTTAGGAAGCATTATACTATTTAGATTTTGCTATGTCATTTTATTTATGTCATGCATATACATATTCATATCTTTTAAAATATTTTCAAAAGGATAATGATTTTTTCAATAAAAAATAAAGATATTCCCGAGTTAAAATAATTCATGAGTTCTCTACCGGGTTTGCTAGAGGGAATATCATCAGTTATCATTAATAAAGGAATATCTTTCTTTAAAAAAACTAGAATGATTCGGAAAGTTTTCCAAAACTAATAAAAATTTCTATATTTTGCCACGTTTGTTGGGGAATATAGGAAAATTTTGAATTTATAAATTCCGGATCATTTTTAATTAAAAGTGGAATTATTTTTCTTTAAAATGGGAATTAACTTGAAATACTAAATTTAAAACCAACTTTACACCGAAATTTGAGATAACACACGATTAATAAGGTACCGTTTTATACGAGCGTTTTGGAGGTGCTAATCCTTCCCCATACGTAATCGAGTCCCTAACCCGTTTCTTTGATTTCTCTGGTTTAAAACACAGACTTGAAATTGGTTTTTAAAATGTTTTAATTAATTTCTAAAATATTTATAAAACCGATTTTAATAGATGGCCGATCACACCTAGCTAAAAAAGATTGGTGGCGGCTCCATGTCTTTTTGAGGTCATTTTCAAAACCTTAATTTTTCTAGAAGAATTAAGTCGACTTTTCCTCGATTTTTTTTAATGTCACGCTTAACGAATAATAACGTCTTGCGATGAGACTTGTTATTTTTTAGGTTGCGACAATACATATTCATATTTTTTTTTAAAATGTTTTTGAAAAGATAATGGTTTCAAATAAAATAAAGTTATCCCGAGTTCAAATAATTCATGAGTTCTCTTCCAGGTTATTGGGGAGGCTATCACCAATTATCATTAATAACGGAATATCTTCTTAAAACGAGAATGATTCGAAAAATTTTCTAAATAAATAAAAATTTCTATATTTTGCCGCTCTTGTCGGGGAATATAGGAAAATTTTGAATTAATAAATTCCGAAACATTTTCAATTAAAAATGGAATTATTTTTCTTAAAATTGGGAATTAATTTGAAATACCGAATTTAAAACCGACTTTTTATCGAGACTTGAGATAACACACGATTAATAAGGTACTGTTTTATAACAGTCGTTGTGGGGTTGCTAATCCTTCCCCATACGTAACCGAGTGCCGTACCCGCTTCTTTGATTTCTCTGATTTAAAAACGCAGACTTGAAATTGGTTTTAAATTTATTTTAATTAATTTTAAAATGTTTTATAAAACCGGCTTTAATAGGTGGCCGATCACACCTAGCCAAAAAAGATTGGTGGTGACTCCATGTCTTTTTCGAGGCTATTTTCAAACCCTCATTTTATTTCGAGAAGAATTAAGTCGTCTTTTCCTCTCTTTTTTTTGTCACACTTAACGAATAAAGTATCGCGATGAGACTTGTTATTTTTTAGGTTGCGACAGGTATGACTCGGCAGCATGTAGGTCATATCAATTGGCAGTTTTGACACGGTTGCCAAAGGCATCACATTCAGAGAGGATCCATTGTCAAGGAGTACTCAGGGTAGAATGTGCCTCTTACAAGTAGTGGTGATATGAAGAGTCTTGGTGGATCCTATTCCATTTATGGTATCTCATCATAACTGAAAGAGATATAATCATCTACTATAATGTTTCCCACCAATTGGTCTAACTTTTCCACGATATGTTGTTGGCTACGTAAGCCTAGTTCAAAGTTCTCAGTAGAGCGTTTCGGTGTGGCTTTGAGTTTAACAACAGTGAAAGAAATGAAATCCTCGCCGGTTGGCGGTGCAATTGTTCCACTACACTATACTTACTGTGTTTGACAAACTTTAAGAAATCACAGGCTTCCTTCTCATTCACTGACTCTTTTACTTTACTAGCTGAGGATGAATCCTTCTCCATATCCCCCGGTTGTTCTACCTCCATAGGGTCTGGTCCTACTGTCCTTTTTCCCTTATCAAGTCCTCCTGTTTTTCTCATTTGACCCTATTTGACTATCTCCGGGGCATAGCATCTAACGCTTCGAGTTAGATGCCCCACTCTAGTTACATCCACGGCAGCTGTCTAATGGTTCGAAGATCCCGATATTGCTATACTGCATTCATAGTTCCATGGAATAGTCTTATCCCCTTTGTAAGGAAAAGATGACGGCAATTCTTTGATTATCTTCGGAGCGGGTCCCTCGACTAATGGAATAGCCTTTACCTCTGGCTCATCATAATATATGATTAGAGGTCTATCCACCACATAACCGATTTCATTCATACTGAGTTCGGGCTCTTCTATCTTTTTAGAAAACTGGGCTCGCCCATATCCATCATCTTTTAAACCTTTGCCAAAAACTCTTTCGCAGCCCTGAATGGCATGCCCCTTACACTCATGGTATTGGCAAAAGTCCTTAGACTGGCTAGCTATTTTCCTCACATCTGATTTCGACTGAATCAAGCCTGCCTTAACCATCTCTACCCAGACTCTGATCATTAGCGTTTTTACCTTCCTGACATCTTTTTTCACCTTCTTGACCTCCCTCAACATTTATCACGTTAACGTTGGCCTCCTTGTGATTAGGCAACGGGTTACCCGCGATATTATGCCCATTTTTTTGTTCAAGTTTAAAAATTCCCGCATCCATAAGGCTTTGGACCTTGCGTTTGAGAGCAGTGCAGTTCTCGGTTGAGTGTCCTTGGATGCCCGCATGGTACAGCAATAAGCGTTGGAATCATACCACTTGGGATAAGGAGGTTTTAAAGGTTGAAGATAAACAGGTGCAACAAGCTGCCCCTATAGAAGCTTCGGGTATAACTCACTGTAGGTAGTGGGGATAGGGTCATATTAAGGCTTTTGGGTATTCTTCACAGGCCTTTGATCATTTCGGGGAATGTTTTGAGTGTTTGGAGTAGTGTTTGGTGGAATGGCTATCTGGGGAGATATACCTGTTGGATATGGTTGTTGTGGTATTGCTGTATAGGGAAAAGGGTTCTGAGTGAGGCTGTTGAGAGCCGGATAGTATGGATTGTAGGTTGGGTAAAGTGTATAGGGTGCTGAGGTGCAAAAGGTCGGTTATTGAAACTGACTGCGTGAGCCTCCCCTTCTTTTTTCTTGGCAGAAGTTGTTTTCTTGTGGGCGACTTATTCCCCGCTTTCCATCTTTCCGCACTTGATAACGGTTTCAATCATCTCTCCTGATATGACCATATCTGCAAAATTTCTAGTGGCATTCCCCATCAACTTCTCATAGTACAGTGCCTTCAGAGTATTGATGAAGATAATCGTAGTTTCTTTATCAGTCAACGATGGCTGCACCTGGACAGCCATGTCTCTCCATTTTTGGGCATACTGTTTGAAGAATTCAGTAGCTTGCTTCTCAATGTTTTACAAGGATAGTCTGTTGGGTACTATGTCAGATACGTGCTTGTAGTGTTCCAGAAAGGCCCTAGCCAAGTCCGTCCAGGAGCGGATCTTGCTTCGGGTGAGCTGATTGTACCATCGAGTTGCAGACCCAGTGAGGCTGTCTTAGAAGCAGTGGATAAGCAATTTATCATAATTGTCATGCCCGGTAATCTTTCGACAATACATTGTTAAATGTGCAGAAGGATTAGTGGTCCTATTGTACTTCTCAAAATCTGGCATCTTGAACTTGGGTGGGATCACTAAACCAGAGACTAAACTCATCTCTTTAGCATTGAGGCATCCAAATAACTAAGCCCCTTCCATGGCCCTCAGCCTTTCCTCCAATAGCTGATACTTCTTTTGTGATTCAACCATCTCAACCCTTTTCAGTTCTAACGTTTTCCTCTTTTCTTGTTTGGCGATATCATCTAGATCTGGGACCCCGATAGGGTTTGCTGAAATTGCCCCAAGACTCACCCTTATTGGCATTTGTTTTTGTGCCCCTGTGTTACTATACACGAAAGGTATTTCAGCTGTCGGTGGTGGAATTTCTGTATTCTGCGAAGATTGGCCGTTTGTTAGTACGGCTTCTTGCTGACCCTCTTTGCCCCTTTGATTTCCTGATACTAATCCTAAGGTTGAATTCTTCATGTCCTCTAGGAAATTCAACTTTTTACAAAACATCTCTCACTCTCGAGTTACATAGAAGCATCTAATCTGCTCGTACTGGTCTTGAGAGTCCTCTAGGAAATTCAACAGGCACTGTCCATGCTCCTCTGTCGGGTTGACATCAAACCTCAAAGTCTTCATTTTCTCCGACATCTTTCTGGCCTTAACCATAGCCTTGCGAATCTACCTAATCAGGTGGTCTATATACTGTTGCCTCCCCAAGGTCTCAGTCTTCCACCTCGTACTTACATCTAAAGCTAAGTCACTTGCCTGGCTTCATTCGATCTTCCTCTCTCTGTATGCCCGAATGATGGCAGCGATGTCAGCTTTCTAGACTTGCAACTGATGTTCTACGGTTTGAATGGTCACATGGAGCGTCTCATTCTCCTTACGTAGCATGGATGTCCTTTCCCTCTCATTCCCCAATTAGGCTTTCAATAGCTCATTCTCTTGCAGGCATCTTTCTAACTTGGCCGAGATCAATGAACGTGCATCTCCCCACTTCTGCCGCTCATGAGAAAATCTGGACTCCTTTTCCTTGCTTTCCTTAGCCTTATCCTTCCAGAAGTCTAATTCTTTCTGAAGCTTTTCTATCCCTTTCTCATGGATGCCTAGAGACCTGCTAGTTCCAGTAAACTTTCCCTTGGCTCTTAACTTCTTGTTCTCTTGATGCAAGTCCTTTATGTAGGATTGTGTCGTGTCTCGCTCTTTAGCTATTTTTCGTGTCTTGGCCTCTTAGATCTCAAGGTCAGTCTTCAAATCTTTGAATTCCTCTTGAAGCTTATCATACTCACGCATCAGTTTCCCTTTGTCCTTTTCCAACTCTTGCCTGACAATCTCAATTTCTGTCTGCACTACGGGTACTAGCTGAAGTGTTACCGGATGAACAGAGGTATCCTCGGCAGGAAGCACAATGTCACAGACCCTCCTGGCTCTCTATACTTGATATACTGGGATAGCATTGTCAATGTACCTACCCACTTACGACCAGTGTAACTTCTTCCATGCTTTGATAACTTCACGTATCTTTCCCATATATCCAGACCTACCATAGGAGAACTCCATCGAAATAAGCTCATGAGTCATTGGGATAAACTGTTCGGATCCATATTGCCTCTGTACTAGTAATGGTGCATAGCTAACGGCTACCCAAATTCCCAACAACGGTATCCATAAATTCTCACCACATCGGTACAAAATCGACCTAAGTGGCATCCACAGAGCCTTCCAAGTTATGTCTTCTCTACCTAAGTGACAGAGAATCCCGATCCATTGCTTTTTATCCCCTTTCTTTGACCAGTTTTCCTTGTTGAATTCTCGATGAGGACTAAAAGTCTTTATGTAAAGGCGAAGTTTCCCACCATCATCACCCCAAAAATAACTCTGAATCCAGACATACAGAAGCTGTACACAACCCTCAAAACGTCCCTTACCTCTTCTTGGACAGTAACTGAGTGACCTGATCATTTCAGCAAGAATGGCAGGGGAAGAGTCAATTTGCTTATCCAAACAATCAAAGAGATCTACCACGGCCGCTTCGATGTAACCTTCTACCTTCGGGAATAGGACTAAACCATAAATTGCCAAGGCAAAGACATCCACAACATGGTCACCATCCGAGTTGTTCTTCATATAGTTCCGCAAGAATACCCAAGGAATGCAATCACTCGAACCCTTGCTCTTTATATGTGGAGAATCAATAAGAAACTCTATACCCATCAGTCTAGAAAGCTTCTTTCGATAGCTCGATGTTTTTTGCTCTTTCCAATAGATTTTATCTGGTTTTCTGACTCAACACGGAGCAAGATAGAATATTCCTCAATGGTGGGCACCATATCTTCCCGATTAAAAGTGAAGCATCAGTACGAAGGATCCCAAAACTGTACTACGGCCCTGATCAACTACTCGTCCTATGTCACCATATTTTTTGATGAACTAATCTTTCTTTACAACTCCCCACTGTCTTCAGATTTCCTCTAACTCTGCTAGGTCATTCTGAACAAAATCCAAGTGAACTGACTCAGGAAATGCAGACACAAAACCAGCGGCTAAACAATCTCTTTTGTCACCCTGGTTTTCCTCGAACTCGACCCTGAACTCTTGATACGTCTTACTAACCACTGATACCAGTAGAAAGTCTTGACCGTTCCATGATTATAATAAAAAACCCTTCGGTTGGCACTCGGCTTAAGGAAAATACCCCCTAAATGATCGTGATGCATGGGATAGAAACCACAACAAAACAGAACACAAGTCAGTACGGGGATAAAAATAATCACAACAGTGTTATAAAATAAATAGCAAAAGGTGAGAGATGTTCCTTCGAGTGTTTCTTAACTTCAGGATATCTAAAAGAAAACGAGCATGGCTTCGTCTAGTTTATTATATGGAGTTGCATTAGGTTCTAAAAAAGGCTTCAAATTGCTCCTCACTGTCGCCGGTGAAGGCTAGTAAGGTACCCCGATCAAAAAGGATTCAATTTGTTAGAGTATATTTCCCAGGCTTATACGGAGGTTAACACCTCACGAAGCGTAGGTAATTTGTACCCCAGGAGTGTTTAGCTAGCTTATGTTGAGGTTATCACCTCACGAAGCATAGGTACTTAACTCCACATAAAAGGACGAAACCCGGGTTGAGGGCTCATGATATGCAAATGCAAGTATAGTGTGTGAGGAGGAACAACAAACCTTTCACCATTTATTTTACAACCCATAATTTAAAAACCCCCAACAATTATTCATAAAAAAAAAACTAAATCAAATAAAAGAAAGCATTAGTCAATCAAAGAATAATGATAACACACAACACTTGAATAAACAGAGCACAATAGTAATATTTATGCTCATGAAAAGAAAATTTTTGCTATTTTCAAAATTCTCTTTATTTTACAAAGATTGGAATTATAATTAAATACCGATTAAAACCGATCAAATCGAGATTTTTGATAATACGTGACTAACTCTAGGCCTGACTCTCTAAATTCCCTAGCGGAGTCGCCAAGCTGTCGCAACTAATCCTTTGCGGGATCCATCGTGGCGACGTTGAAAAATTAATCAGGATACGTGTGGGGGGAAATAGAGGAAAAGACGACTTAATTCCTCTAAATTAAATGTTGAGGGTGTGAAAACGACCTTGAAAAAGAAATGGAGTCGCCACCAATCTTTTTTGGCTAGGTGTGATCGGCCACCTATTAAAACCGATTTTGAAAAATATTTTAAAATTAATTAAAACATTTTAAAACTAATTTTGTGCTTTGAACCAGAGAAAACAAGTGCGGGTTCGGGAGTCGGTTACGTGCGGGGAAGGATTAGCACCCCCAAAATGCCCGTATAAAACGGTACCTTATTAGTCATGTGTTATCTCGAGTCTCAGTAAAAAGTCAGTTTTGGATTTGGTATTTGAAAATAATTCCCATTTTTAGAAACAATCCTATTTTTGTTCGAAAATGATCCGGAATTCGTTATTGCAAAAATTTTCTATATTCCCCGGCAAACCTATAAAATATAGATTTTTAATTGTTTTTGGAAAATCTTCATATCATTCTCTTTTAAAAGGGTATTCCTTCGTTAATATAGTTGATGAAGACTCTGCTGCAACCCGGAGGAGAATTCATGAATTATAATAACTCGGGAATACTGCCTTATTTTGTTAAAAAATATCAATAAAATTTTAGATGATCATGGGTGTATAAATTAAAACATGGATGTATGGTTTGCATAATAAACATGGCATTACAATCAATTTATTATACATGATGAAATTTAAAAGACATAGCCAAAAGAATAAGTGGCATGGAATATGAACCAAAGACATGGCATATGAATGACATGGCGTATGAAGAAATGACATGGCATAAACTAAATGACATGACATGTGAATGAATGATAGGACATGACATGTGAATGACATGGCATATGAATGAATGACATAACATAATCTAGATGACATGGCATAATCTAAATGACATGGCAAGTGAATGACATGGTAATTTGAATGACATAACATATGAATGGCATGGCATAATCTAGATGACATGGCATGTGAATGAATGACATGGCAAATTCTTGATGACATGACATGTGAATGACTGACATGGCATAATGAATGATGTGGTATGTGCATGAATGACATAGGATATGAATGACATGGCATAATGAATGGTATGGCATGTGAATGAATGACATGGCATAATGAATGGTATGGCATGTGAATAAATGATATGGCATATGAATGACATGGGAAAATTTTTTATGACATGGCATATGAATGAATGACATAGCATGTGAATGAATGACATGGCATATGAATGACATGACATAATGAATGCCATGGAATGTGAGTGAATGTCATATCATATGAATGACATGGCAAAATCAACAAAATGACATCATCATAAAATATACATAATCACCTCATGACCACATGCACACATCATTATTTGAAATGAATTATTCATGTGAGGAATCATACAAATAGCATATGTCGGAAAATATTATTGTGCTTCTCGGCAAACCCGCCAAAGTTTGGAAAATAGTTCTTTCATATGATATTTACATGGTTTCGAGTAAAATAAAAACCATACGTTTCGATTCCTTAAACACGTGCGTTGAATAATTTCCTAACCTCCCTGGCAAACCCGGCAAAGATTGGAAACTAATTCTCACCAAATGTTCAGGAAATCGAAAATACGTTTTTATACCAAATTAAATAAAAACATTTTAAATATGCAATGCATGAAGATGTATTTCTTCCTTGAAGTAAGGACATCCGTATACCTAAAAAGGTATCCGACTACCTTTGGAAGAGACTTAAATCGGATTTTCAAAATCGAAATACTTTAGGCTCGGATTTTAAAATATCAGAACTTTTGGGATGAAAAAGGCCTCCATGGCTGAACCCTCCCTCTTTAAAGGCTCTATTTTCCTAGTTTTGAAATCCGGGTTGACCACTCTTGACTCGACTTTTATAAAATAAAATTTTATGATTAAAATGACATGGAAATCACTCTAAGACAGTAACCTAAACCCCAAATCAGCCCCCTCTTTTTATACTAATGAAAATAGAAAAATTATTAGTTCTTAAAAAATAATTCTGACTCCCACTAGCAGTTTTGAAAATCTATTTTTTTGCCTTTCTAAAAATTTCAAAAAAATCTGTAAAAATTAGGGTAGACCTCGAACACGTAGACCTCCATGGTAAAAATCAGCTTAATTTTTAGAGCAAGGATACTATGACCGAATTTTACCAAAATCAAAGACAGTGAGTTAAAAACTGCTTTGTCAAAATCTATTTTTTCAACCATGATAAAAAAAATCTAAAATTCATGAAAAAAATATCATGACATCCCCTAAATGACTACTACATGTGGTAAAACAATAATTTCATTTTGACCACAGCTGAGTAGTGAAAAAAATCCCAAAGTCAGAATATCCAATCTAAACTATCACTCTCTCAACTAGTAGAGACAAGGGATTTTTGGCTTGAGATCATTGGTTGATCTTGGCCAAAATCCTAGTTGAAATGTCATGAAATGCATGATTTTACAGCCCACAATCATACGACAATAGAATAATCATGAATGAAAAATATGAACACAACCAACCAAGCAAGAACAAGCACAAAAAATTTTCCAAGTTTCGGCTAATGCTAAGAAAACATGTAAAAATTTTGTCAACTTGGTTATTTGATACAGAATAAAGGATAGAAAACCTTTAAAATTTATTTTTGAAAACCTTTTTATTCATCAAAAAGTTAACAAATCACATGAACAAAAAGAGAAGAAAAAGAATCACAACATCAAAGAAAAACATTAAAGAAGAAGAAAGGAAGAGATAGCTACCTAGTTTTTGCTTTCCAAATCAAAGTTGCCAAATTCCTCTCCTCTCTTTTCTTTTTCTTCTTTGTTTTCTCTCAAGAGTGAAAATGCCTTAAAGAAAAAAAAAATGAATCCCCCTTCACAAGCTTGGCCGACCCTTGTACATAGTGAGAGTGTGTCTTTATTTTTTTACCCTTGTCATCTTTCCGATCGTCCTCCAACATCCCTTGCCACATGGCTAAAAAATGTTCCCCCTAACATAGTGTTTTCCTTAAAAATAGAGAGCTTGTTCCCTATTTGCATGGTGCTTCCCTTAAAAATAGGGTTTCCTAGCCTCCAATTGGCCAACAATGACACCTAGACTATTCTTGTCCCCTTGTCTCTACAAAATATCTTGGCCACTTGTCAAGATCATATGGCCTCCTATTAAATATCTTCCTAAGTGGAATTTTTAATCCTACTTGGCACATCTCCTTGCCTTCACATACTTTCACATGGCCTTCACATGGCTTTGCAAATTGGAGCCTTCCCATTGGCTTAAAATGTCATGTAGGCAAAGTAATGGAGAATCTTGTCCTTGTAAGAATGTCATCTTGCTATCCATCCTTGGCCATTTGATCCATGATGATCACATTCCCTCCCCTTGATCAGCTGCTAGCAGAAAATGGCCTAGAAATTTCCAGGCCATTCATCTTTTTTTATTTGCAAATTGACCCTTTTCGATTTTTTTGGGAAAATTGCATTTTGGCCCCTAAACTTAATTTAATTGCAAACGGACCCCAATTTTGGATTTTTCTTTTCCAACTCATCCAATTGATAACTCTAGGAAATATAGTTATTTTGTCACCTTCTATGCATTTAAATCAGCGAAGTCCTTGAGGTTTTTATATGGATTTGATTAGTTTTAGATGTTTTTAGATTAATTTTATTTATCCATTTCATGTTTAAAATAGTTATTTAGTTAGTATTTATGTGTTTTTATAGGTCCAAAGTGAGAAGGAGCTTCGTGGTGCGAAACGACGAAAAATGGTGAAAAGCAACGTGTAGGCAGATTCGACCTCCGAAGCTTTTTTTGAGGAAAACTTGATCTTAAATTCTTCATTTGAGAAAACTTCCTTAATGACTTTTGAATATGGCTTCCATATCTTTCCAACGGTATTTTACATGTCAAAATCGGATGATATTTTCCCATCCAAAATAGTTAAAGAAGTGTGAGAAAATTGAGGAACCAGCAGGCGGCCAACCAGCAAGTAGATGACGCGGTGCCAGGCTGCGGTGCCAGGCCGCGGCACTGGAGAGTTAGAAAGTTGGTGCCGCGATGCCAGTCTGCGGTGTTGAATCACAAAAAAAATTAAAAACCTACTCTTAATTGTTTTGCTTGCACGCGAAGTTTCTGACTTCAGGGGTCTTAGATACTTTAAATAGGACTTTTTTAGGCTGAAACAAGGGGATTTGAGTTCTAAAAACCTAATTCTCTTGAGTGGAGTGTAGCCACCAAAAGCTTTCAAGGAGATATGAAGATTTGTGAAGATTGAAGACTCAAGACTTGACAGCTATTAGTTTTCTTTATTCTCTATTATCTTCTTTATTTTTCTTGTATTGATGATGATGGTGAAACTCCTTGGATATTTGTTTTCTTTAGTTATCATTAACGAAACTTATTTTTCTAGAATTTCAATGGAACTCAACATGTAGTTTGAATTTACTTTCTCTCTCTAGCTTCATTTAATGGTTTTTGAGTTGTTTGTTAAATCTTGTTCTTAATGCTTCTAGTTGATTGGCCACCAATTAGATTGATTTAGTAACCTAAATACAACTTGGAAAAGGGAGTTTAGTGTTAGACATGGATTGAATGACACATTTTTCATATTCATTTATTAGGATGAATTGATCTGCATGTAGGATAGAAATATACTTACGTGTCATGTGTAACCATTGTTAGAGCCTAAGCTTAATGAGTTTCTCTTCAATTCAATTATCATAGTAATATAGTTAATTGGTTAAGAGAGATATGTTTATAAGACCATCGGAAGATCATTATAAATAAGATAGAACTCTAGGTTAACAGCTCAAGGTCATTAATCAAGTTAAGAGGGTAAGAGAGGTTCAAGCGAAGTGTTGAGGGAAATTGTAATCCTAGGCTTTTCTCATTTGATTTAATCCATTTTTTTAATTTACTTGTTTTTAGTATTAGTTTCTTTTAATTAGTTTGATTATCATCTTTAATTATTTGTTTAGATAAGATTAGGTTGTTTTAATTTTAGTATTTAGCAAATCTAGTGACAATTCCTCATGGGTTCGAATATTTACTTTAAACTATATTACTTGTTACGATACGTGCACTTGCATGGTGAAAATCGACAACAAGTTTTTGGCGCCGTTGTCAGAGAATTGTTTATTATTTTTGTTAATATTAATACCAAGCAACCTTAGTCTTAATTTAAACTTTCTTTTTCTTTCTTATTTTCAGGTACTCTTGATCGTGGTATGCAAAAAAATCGAAGTCTAGAACTTGTCCCTTTTGATCTAGAACTTGAAAGAACTTTCCATCGACTTCAAAGGGAAAATTTACAAGCTTCGACTCACAACCGCACAATGACTGAAGCAAATGATACAAAGACTTTGCTAGAGTATTCGGATCATCTCATGCAAGAACTTCAGGCCAGTATCCGAAGGCCTGCCATCCAGGCAAACAATTTTGAGATAAAGCCAGCCATTGTACAGATGATCCGAACATTAGTTCAATTTTGCGGCCTACTGAACGATGATCCGAATGCTCATCATGAATTTCCTGGAAATTTGCGATACTTTCAAACACAATGGCATTTCTGACGATGCCATTAGACTGAGACTCTTCCCTTTCTCACTTTGAGATAAGGCCAAGATTTGGTTGCACTCCCTTCCTACTGGCTCCATTACTACTTGGGATAATCTGGCCCAGAAATTTCTTGCCAAATATTTTCCTCCTGCCAAGACAGCTAAGATGTAGAATGATATCACATCTTTTATGCAGTATGACTTAGAATCATTATATGAAGCTTGGGAAAGATACAAAGATCTGCTCCGAAGATTTCCTCATCATGGGTTACCTAAATGGCTTCTGGTGCACACTTTCTACAATGGGTTAATAGGTCCTACTATAAGTTTTATCAATGCTGCAGCAGGTGAGGCACTCATGGGAAAAGTAATTGATGAGGCTTATGATTTAATTGAAGAGATGGCTTCCAATAATTATCAATGGTCCACTCAGAGTATTTTGCCAAAGAGAGCTACAGGTGTTTATCAGTTGGATAAGATCAGTGCCTTATCTGTACAAATGGCTGCTTTATCCAAGAAATTTGACATTATGGGTGTACATTCAGTCCAAAGTCCATTCGTAACATGTGAATTTTGTGGGGAAGGACACAACAGTGATAGATGCCCAACCAAGGCTGAATCTGTTCAATATGTTGGAAACTATAACAGAAAGCAGAACAATCCTTATTCCAACGACTATAATCCAGGTTGGAGAAATCATCCAAATTTTTCTTGGAACAACAATCAAAGACCATCATAATCTCCAGCCAAGCAAGTAGTCCCTCGTTAGTTTCAAGCACAAGCCCAGGCTCCTGTCCAAGAAAAGAAGCCATCTATGGAAGAGTTGTTTATGCAGTACATGGCATCAAACAACGCAACACTTAGAAATCTTGAGACACAAGTTAGCCATCTTTCTTCTGCTTTTAGCAATCACCCTATGGGAACTCTTCCAAGCGATACTATGACTAATCCTAAGAGCCATGGGAAAGAACAATGCAATGCCATCACATTAAGGAGTGGGAAAGAAGCAGAAGTCGGTAGAAAGAAGCATAATGAGAAAATTCAAGAGAAGAAGCCTTCAGTTTACCCACCACCACCTTTTCCTCAGAGTCTTCAAAAGAAAGTGCCAGAATTGCCACCCAAGCCTCTTAAAGCGAAAATTATGGGGGAAGAAGAAATTGAAAAGGCTTAAGAAGAGGAAAAGAAGCCTCCAGTCTACCCACCAACACCTTTTCCTCAGCGCCTTCAAAAGCACAAACTTGACAAGCAGTTTCAGAAGTTTCTTGAGGTATTTAAAAAGCTCCATATCAATATACCTTTTGCTGAAGCTTTAGAACAAATACCTAAATATGTCAAGTTTATGAAAGAAATATTATCCAAGAAGTGGAAATTGGATGAAATTGAGACAGTTGCACTTACTGAAGAGTGCAGCGCTATCCTTCAAAAGAAACTCCCACCCAAACTCAAAGATCCAGGAAGCTTCGCCATTCCATATGCCATTGGTAATAAATTTTTTGGTAAAGCTTTATGTGATTTGGGGGCGGTTATCAATTTAATGCCTCTTTCTATCTATCGCAAACATGGTTTGGGGGAAAAAAACCCACTACAGTGATGTTGTAACTAGCCGATAGATCCTACAAACATCCAAGAGGTATTGTTGAAGATGTGCTAGTCAAGGTTGACAAATTTTTCTTTCCTGCTGATTTCGTTGTGCTTGATATGGAGGAAGATAGTGAAATACCTATAATTCTTGGGAAACCATTCCTAGCTACCGGTAGCACTCTCATTGATGTGCAAAAAAGGGGAACTTACCATAAGGGTTTTAAACCAAGAGGTAACTTTTAAAGTGTTTAAAGGTATGAAGTTTCCTAATGAATTTGATGAATGTTTGGCAGTCGAAGGGGTGAATAGTGATTCCAAAGAAGCATTCAAAGAAAATTGTTCCACTAAACCACTTGAGACAAGTTCATATTCTATTTCTACGATGCATGGAAGCCAAAATTATGGGAAAGCCAGGCCTCATAAAGCAATGGAAAAGGGGGGCATGATAATAAGATTGTCAAGTGGAAGGATAGCGACTAATGGGCATGAGATAGTCAAGCCGATGACTATAAATCAAGCGCTTCTTGGGAGGCAACCGAAGTTCTAAACTTTTTCTTTTCTTTTTCAATTTTAATTTTTAGGATGTTTTTATTAATTTCTTTTTACTTTGCTTTCTTTTGTAGTGACTATTCACCCAACTTGGACAAGCATAATGAGGTCTAAGAGGAAAACTAGAGCTTCTCCTACTTTGCTTTCATTGATAGGAGAGTTTTCTTATTCTTACTTTTTTTTTTATTTCTAAACATTGAGGACAATGTTTGTTTTAAGTTTGGGGGTATTGGTCTTTAGTTTATCGATTTCTTTTATTTTCTGGGATTTTTTTTTTATTTTTTAGTTAGTTTGTGTGTTTTCTTTTTAGTTTATTTTCTATATTTATGTTTTATGAGTCTTTAATAAATTTAAAAAAAAAAAAATTTCTTGAGATGTTTTGCACTTATTATGATGGAATCATTATCCAATGATGAATTTTAGTTATTGATTTATCTTGATTTTTGGGAAAAAACATAAGCATGAGAAGAATTTATGTTAAATTCTTTTGTTAGTTTCATGTTAGGATGTGAGTTTCACAAATTGAGCACTTGATCTCTTGCTTAGATTTGCACTGCTTATTTAAAGACTGGTTATGTTGATGTGAATTGCAATTATGTCAAGGAGCCTAGAATTTGTTTGATTCTCTCTCGAGGCAAAATCCTAGACAACACCAAGTTGAGGAAGTGATTTAGGCCATCTTTGGATCGTTTGAGCCTTTCAAGCTTACCTATATATATTAATATCCTTAGTCTACCTCTTTGTGCTTATTGATTTATCTATTTTCTTTGATTGCCACATCTTTTAGCCCAGCCTAATAGGAAAAACCATGATTAACCCTCACTAAATAAGCATGTGATGATATTACAGGAAACAATTATGAGCCATGTCAAATTTGGGTGAAATGGTGATGTGATATTTCTCTATAAAAAAAAGGAATAAAGAGGTGAAGCAAAAAAGGAAGATGCATTCAAAGAATGAAGTATGCAATTTGAGGAAAATATTATGGCTCTCAAAATCCTGAAAAAAATGTAAAGTGTCTATGGGTGACATAAACCAAAATATATCTTTATCCTACCTTGACCCTAGCCTTACAATACAAGCTTAAAAAAGACCTACTTGATCCTTGATGAAGTGTTAGTCTACATTAGTGGAGAGAGAGATGAAAAGCAAACATATGAGATTCTAGTACTATAATTCATATTTTGCATTGATATAAACTTATTTATATTGCATGCATTGATTAGACGAGATTTTTCACACACACTGAAAATCCATTCAAGCATGAGGCATACGATTGAATTGAATCATAAATTTGGATTATGTTTATGTTCTACTTTGAGTTGGAATTTTGAAATAACTTTTGAGGAAAATTAAGGGAATTATTGTTGGAGTGCATTTATCTTAAGTTTTGTTTATTTAGTTTGTTTTATTTTGTTTTGCTCGAGGACTAGAAAAATCTTAAGTTTGGGGGTGTGATAACTCTAGAAAATATAGTTATTTTGTCACCTTTTATTCATTTAAATCGACTAAGCCTTTGACATTTTTATTTGGATTCGATTAGTTTTATATGCTTTTAGATTAATTTTATTTATCCATTTCATGTTTAAAATAGTTATTTAGTTAGTATTTATGTGTTTTTATAGGTCCAAAGTGAGAATGAGCTTCGTGGTGCGAAACAACAAAAAATGGTGCAAAGCAACGTGTAGGCAGATTCGACCTCTGGAGCTTGTTTCTAGAAAAACTTGATCTTAAAGTCTTCATTTGAGAAACCTTCCTTCATGACTTTTGAATCCGACTTCCACATCTTTCCAACAGTATTTTACTTGTCAAAATCGAATGAGATTTGCCCATCCAAAACAGCTAAAGAAATACGAGAAAATGGAGGAACCAACAGGCGGTCGACCAGCGAGTCGGCGCCAGGCCGCAGCGCTGGAGAGTCAGAAAGTTGGCATGCGAAGTTTCTGACTCCAGGGGTCTTAGACACTTTAAATAGGACTTTTTTAGGCTGAAACAAGCGAGATTTGAGTTCTAAAAACCTAATTCTCTTGAGAGGATAGTAGCCACCAAAAGCTTTCAAGGAGATAAAAAGATTTGTGAAGATTGATGATTCAAGACTTGACACCTCTTAGTTTTCTCTATTCTCTATTCTTTCCTTTATTTTTCTTATATTGATGATGATGGTGAAACTCCTTGGATATTTGTTTTCTTTAATTATCATGAACTAAACTTATTTTTCTAAGACTGCAATGGAACTCAACATGTAGTTTGAATTTAATTTCTCTCTATAGCTTGATTTAATGGTTTTTGAGTTGGTTGTTCAATCTTGTTCTTAATGCTTCTAGTTGATTGGCCACCAATTAGATTTATTTAGTAACCTAAATACAACTTGGAAAAGGGAGTTTAGTGTTAGACATGGATTGAATGAAACATGTTTCATATTCATTTATTAGGATGAATTGATCTGCATGTAGGGTAGAAATATACTTACGTGTCATCTGTAACCATTGTTAGAGCCTAAGCTTAATGAGTTACTCTTCAATTCAATTATCATAGGAATATAGTTAATTGGTTAAGAGAGATATGTTATAAGACCATCGGAAGATCCTTATAAATAAGATAGAACTCTAGGTTAACAACATAAGGTCATTAATCAAGTTAAGAGGGTAAGAGAGGTTCAAGCAAAGTGTTGAGGGAAATTTTAATCCTAGGCTTTTCTCATTTGCTTGAATCCATCTTTTTAATTTACTTGCTTTTATTATTAGTTTCTTTTAATTAGTTTGATTATCATCTATAATTATTTGTTTAGATAAGATTAGGTTGTTTAAATTTTAGTATTCAGCAACTCTAGTGACAATTTTTCGTAGGTTCGACTCTTTACTTTAAACTATATTACTTGTTACGATACGTGCATTTGCGTGGTGAAAATCGACAACACCCATCAAATATAAAACTTAGTTCTGGAGGTTTTCATATTTTTCCGAGCTCATTCTCTATTTTTCTTGGATTTTTCTCTAAAGTTTCGGTTTAGTGCCTCCCAAACTTTGTCTTTTTCATTTGAGCTTCGATTCCGGATTTTTCTTCTCCAATAGCTTCCAAAAAATATAAAACTCAGATCTGGAGGTTTTCATATTTTTTCGAGCTCGTTTCCTATTTTTCACAGAATTTTCTCTTGGAATTTCGGGTTAGTGCCTCCCAAACTTTGTCTTTTTCATAAGCTCCAGCTCTGGATTTTCTTTCTCCAATCTCTTCCATAAAATATAAAACTAAGATATAGAGGTTTTTATAGTTTTCCGAGCTCGATTCCTATTTTTTTTGAAATTTTCTCTTGGAATTTCGGGTTAGTGCACCCGAACTTCACCTTTCTCATTTGGGCTCCAATTTCTGATTTTCTTTCTCCAATCTCTTCCATAAAATATAAAATTCAGATCTGGAAGTTTTCATAATTTTCCAAGCTCATTCTCTATTTTTCCCAGAATTTTCTTTTGAAATTTCGGGTTAGTGCACCCGAACTTCGCCTTTTTCATTTGGGCTCCGATTCCGGATTTTCTTTCTCCAATCTCTTCCATAAAATATAAAATTCAAATGTAGAAGTTTTCATAATTTTTCGAGCTCATTCTCTATTTTTCCCAAAATTTTCTTTTGGAATTTCGTGTTAGTGCACCCGAACTTCGCCTTTTTCATTTGGGCTCCGATTCTAGATTTTCTTTCTCCAATCTCTTCCATAAAATATAAAACTCAGATCTTGAAGTTTCATAATTTTCAGAGCTCATTCTCTATTTTTCTCGAAATTTTCTTTTGGAATTTTGGGTTAGTGCACCCGAACTTCGCCTTTTTCATTTGGGCTCCGATTATGGATTTTCTTTCTCCAATCTCTTCGATGAAATATAAAACTCAGATCTGAAAATTTTCATAATTTTTCGAGCTCAGATTCTATTTTTCCTGGATTTTCCAAGATTGACCTTTAACCTTCAAAACCTCGGTTTTACTCAAAATGAGTATGATTTCCGGATTTTCTTGTTCCACTGCCTTTGTTATATATTGAATTGGAGTTGTCCAAAAACACCCAATTATTACATCAAAGCCCCTCCGATTTAGTTTTCCCCTTTTTAGAATCGGTAATTTTCTCGTTTTTCCATTTTTCCTCTAATCGGCTCTTCCTTGGGATACACTTCAAACTGGGACTTGGGATATTTTTGTTTATTGGTCCTTTATCAACTAGGGTTTCAATTTTACCAAAACAGACCATCTCTACAGTTTTCCCCAAATTTGTGAAATTTTCTATTTATTAATTAAATTCTTATTTTCCTTTTTCTCTTCAAACCAATTCTTATTTCAACTCTGCGTCAAAATTGGACCTTTCAATTCAACTTCGAATCTTGATTTTGACTGAGGGTTCACTTTTTAGTGGTTGACTTTTTGAGGTTGACTTTTTGCAAGTTGACTTTTTGTGTTGAACTCCGAAATAAAGTTTTGGAGACCCATCTGTGGAATGGTGGAAGTCTCTTTGCGTTCTGGGAAGTTGAAAGGAGAATTTGCCTCGTTTAGGGGGCTCGGACAAAATTAGGTGTCTACAATAGGTGAGCACTCCTCTTGGCTCATCAATACTACTCAATGTGGGATTATGACTCCCCTTAGCTTAACCAAGTTACTTGATGTGGGATGAGCACTCTTACTTAATGTGAAAATTAGACTCCAACTCTATGTGGACTTGGACTCAATATACACAACAATATTGTAACAATACTGTGTGATATCAATGAAAACAAGTAGCAACTAACCCAAAAAGTATCGTCGTTAGGGACATTATTAAAACAAAAAAGAGAAATGAGTCTAAACTTCTTGCAAAATACAATAGAAAAATGACCTATAAGTTATTTGCCTAGATAATTCTTTTAAATCAAAATATATGATAAATATATTATTGTAATATGAATCCTATAACTTATAATTTTATAACAATATAAGTTAGATTATAGATTTTTTTTTATAAGACTTATACTAGATAATTAAGTGTTCATCTCCTAAAAGTATATTTCACTTTCAATTTTGGAATCTAGAAAAAAGGTGTATCATATCTTTTCTAGATTTCAAAATTGAAAGTGAAATATACTTTTAGGACTAGAAAAAAGGTGTATCATATCTTTTCTAGATTTCAAAATTAAAAGTGAAATATACTTTTAGTAGGTGAACACTTAATTATCTAGTATAAGTCTTATAAAAAAATCTATATTTAAAACATTACACAAAAAATGCTATTAATTATGAATAATAAAGTTAAGTGGGAAAAGTATTTTCTTAAATAAAAAAATCTATATTGAACAAATAATAATAATATTAATGAATTAAAGTTAATTGGGAAAAATATTTTAATATTTAAAATATTACCCAAAAACAACTATTTGATTTAAGATGGGTATACTCTTAAGTGCAAGTGTGTTATGCGTGCATATTCTTATTGTATTAAAATTTTTGTAAGTTAATTATGAGTAAAATTTGTGTATTTAGTGGATATTTTTAAGATGTAAAGATCAAATATTAAAAGTAATTTTAATAAATTCCTTATATATACATAAATAAATTTCATTATTCATTACATTGAGACAAGAATTTATAATATTGTAATTTGTTGGAATAAGTAAATAATTTTCTACCAGTTACAATTAATTGGGCTTGAACATTTAAGGGATAATGTCATAAATAGCCCCTAAAGTTTATCAAATTTGTCAATGTGGTACCTATATTCAATTTGGTACCTGTACTATCAAACCGTGTATCGATGTGGTACTTTGACTTAACACTGTTAAATAATGATGTGGCATTGATCGATCAGGCGATGACACGTGGAAGCACCTGATTTTTTAGAAAATAATATATGAATTTTTGTTAAAAAAACAAATATAAAATATTTTTAAAATAAAAAAAATATTTTAAAAATAAAAAAAAAATTTAAAATTTAATATCTAATTTTTTAAAAAACAAAAATTATATTAAAATAATAATAAAATTTAAAATTATAATTTTTAAAATTAAATTCTATTTTTTAAATTCAAAATTTTAAAAAATAAAAAAATTAAAATATTTAACTAAAATTATTTTGAAAATATTTTAAAATTAAATATTAAATCATTTATAATATCTTAAATTTTTTTAAAAATATTTTTTTAAAAAAAGTTATCTTTGAAAATTAAAAAATTAAATTATGAAATTATTTTAATTCTTTTAAAAATATATTTATTAAAAAATTACAAAAATTAAATATGAAATTAATTTTTTAAATTTAAATCTTTTAAATTTTTAAAAAATATTTAGTAATTTTTTTAGGTTAATACATATGGCATCATTATATGGTACCACGTGTCATCATTATATTTTTAAAATAATATTATTTTTATTTTTAAAATTAAAATAATAATTTTTTAGTTAGTATACGTGGCATCGTTATATGGTGCCAGGTGTCAAGTTTTCATTGGATACAAAAGCCACGTCATCAATTTTTAACAGTGTTACTGACAGGTACTACAATAGCACACGGAGTGTAAACTTTAAGTACCAAAATAGATATTTTTAAAGTACAAGTACTACATTAATAAATTTGATAAACTTTAAGGGCCATTCATGACATTATCCCAATATTTAATAATAAGTTAAAGTAAATTTCATTCTTGTTATTTCATAATTGCTTCATACCTTTTCTAACATGTGTTTATAAATTAATATTTTATAGTTAGTGACATTCAAATACTAAATAATTCACATAATGTAAAGCACGTGCAAAGAAAATTAGTTTACAATAAAAGTTCGGTCATTTATTTTTATTTTTGAGTAAAGTTTAAAATTTTATTTGAATATTACTTTTATTTGATCATATTACAAAAAGTCAAATAAAAATTTTTAATCAAAGATGTTATCGATATTTTATTATTTTATATGAACATACACACGTACATATGAATGGTTATGATGTACAAAATATTTATAAAATGTTGATAAATCCGAATCAATATTCCAAAATAGATTGGTATGGAATGTACAATTTTTTGAACAAAATCAAAACGCTACCATATGGTATTGATAACCTTAGTGGAACTACTATAACATGCTTTTCGTTTCTTGTCAAAGGTGACTTTTTGATGCCTTTTAACATGCTGAAATCAACACAGTTTTGATGGCTTTTAACATCCCATTGAATGGCCTGTTTCATTACTTTCTTGGGCAGCTCCAAATGTAATTGTTTGCTGCGAAAATATGTAAAGGACCGAAAAAGAAAAACCAAGAACAATGTGTACTTTTTTTTGTTCATAAGAATAATGTGTTCTTCAAGACCAGGTCAGTATGATCATGGAATTAAAATTTTATGAATCACGAAAAAATTAAATTACATGGCACTCGATCGTCATAAATAAATTGAATTAATTTACATGGCATTCGTTATAAATAAAATTTGGATGGTGAAATATTATTAATTAGTTATTTAATTTTTATAACGTGATTAGGATATTTTTGGACTTAATTTTCTTTTAAGACGATTTTAAAAACATATTTTTCCGCATCGACTTGATAAATTTAAGATTTTATTTTTAAAAATATTCTCACAATGACTGAATCTCAATCGATAAGGAACAGGAATTCCTTTTTTTATTAGTTGAATAACCATTTGTGGGTTGAGTAATCAACTAAGTTATTAAATGAAAAGTTAAAACCCAAGCATTTTCCTGATAATTATGTACGAGAAGAATTGTTTGTATATGCATTTCTTTTTCATGGATTGTTGCTCGTTTCTGCTTTGTCTTGATTCCTTTTGAAACTGACCTTACCATCTAATTATATTTAGTTGATGCAGGGAAGGGGGCAACGGCCAATAACTTTGGAGCACTCAATGGTGATGGGTCATATTCACAAACATGCACAAGTCTCTCTCACAGTATCAACCTGCTGCAGCAAAACCTGCAGTTGTCTCATAAGGTTGGATATATACAACTTTCTTCTTCTCATGCAAGGCTTGTAATTGCCCCTACAGTTTAATGTACATTGAGTTGCTTCACTTTTGGCAGAGGGATCCATTAATTTTGCATTCTCTACTTTCCTTTGGATTTTCTCGCGGCGTCGATCGAATATATTCGGCCACCCGCTTCCGATGCAACAACTTGGCTTTTGGGAAATTGGGAAGTATATTTCGTGGCTCCATTAAAGAGAGTTATGCTATATATAAGATGCATGGTTGGATCAAATAGGTTTTTTATTTTTTTTTTATAATAATATTGCCTTCTTTTTTTTTCTTCTTTTTTATTTATCAAAATACCGTTGTTTTCAAATTAAGTATCAAAATTCGCTTTTTTTTAAAACTGGTAAAATTGATTTTTTTTTTTAAATATCAGTTGGGAAATCGCAATGGCCCATGACGATTTCTCAACTGTATTTAAAAGAAAAAAATATTCAAAAAAACAGTTGAAAAATCGTCATGGGCCATGACGACTTTCCAACTATTTTTTTGAATTTGTATTTTAAATTTAAAAATTGGTAATGGTTAAAAAAAATATAATAAAAAATTGAAAATTTGAAGCCCTCCCCATACACCCCAAATACCTATAAATACACCCCTCTTCCTCATATTTTCTACAAAAAAATCTCAAAATTTTCCTTCTTCCTTCTTCCATACAAAATGTCTTCTTGTTAATTTAAAAATAGCTTCATCATCATTATTGAGGTTGCAAGAAAATCACATATCATCGGTTATATTTAAAGAGACAAGTAAAATTTTGTAATATTATTTGTATTACATTATCAAATTTTTATAATTTTTTAATTTTTATAGTTTTATAATTTTTTAATTATTATTGTTTTGTCATTTGATAGTTTTATAATTTTTATATTGTTTAGTTTTTTAATTATTATAGTTTTATAATTTTATAATTATTATTGTTTTGTCATTTTATAGTTTTATAATTTTTTTAATTATTATAGTTTTAAAATTTTATAATTATTATTGTTTTTTCATTTTATAGTTTTAGAATTTTTATATTGTTTAAGTTTTTAATTATTATAGTTTTATAATTTTATAATTATTATTGTTTTTTCATTTTATAGTTTTATAATTTTTTAAATTTTATATTCTTTAATTTTTTAATTATTATAGTTTTAAAATTTTATAATTATTATTATTTTGTCATTTTATAGTTTTAGAAATTTTTTAATTTTTATATTGTTTAATTTTTTAATTTTAAAATTTTTTAATTTAATTTAATTAATTATCAACAAGATACTCGTCGCATCTTACGTTCGAAGAAATTTACATTGGAGGACCCCCATCCATCTATTATCGACCACTTAAGAAGAGCCAGATTATATCACGCTACTCAAATTCGATGATTTTTGCTACAACCCAACTTAACCAGTGCGTTGGTCAAACGATGGAGAACCGAGACGCACACTTTTCATTTTCCATTTGGTGAATGCACGGCAACTCTAGAAGATGTTGCGCTTCAACTTGGACTTCCAGTCCATGGCGATGCAGTTACAAGCACAAGCTTTCTAGATTGGAATGAAGAGTGTCAAAATCTATTGAGCATTGTACCTCCAGATGAGTATATATCTAGCTCAACGGTGAGACTAAATTGGTTGAAATCCTTTCAAAATCTTTCCTTAAACGCAAGTGAAGAACAGATACAATATACTGCTAGAGCATATATTTTACGTTTGATTGGAGGATTACTAATGCCTGACAAATCGAGCAGTCGGTACATTTAATGTATCTTCCATTACTACGTGATTTAGAGAATGCTGCAAATTATAGTTTGGGTTCTGCGTGTTTGGCAGTTTTGTATAGAGAACTGTGCCGGGCTACAGTTCCAAAAAGCCATGACATAGGTGGATGTTTTGTGCTTCTACAATCATGGGCTTGGTATCGACTGCCATCTCTTGCTCCTCTCGTGGATGTTTTGGTTGTATACCCCCTTACAAGCAGGTAACAATATTTACTATTTTATTAATTTTGTACGAACTTGTATTTTTATAGGTCTATTAAGATTTATACGCATTTTAATAGGTGGAGTCATCGTAGAAATCTTACCGAGACTCCAACCGACCTTGTAAGTATAAGATTACAACTAGATCGAGTAGGATATGATAAGGTAAATGTTTCGATTGTTACATTCAAGTATTTTTGTATTTAATCCATATGAAACTAATAATTTGTAATAATTATTCGCAGTTTCTGTGGATGCCATATTCTTCAAATGAAATTATGGCATGCCTCCCATTGGATGCCTACAATAATTGTAATATAATGAAAGCAAACACAGCATTGATATACTTTTCATATGTAGAGTGGCACCACACTGACAGGGTGTTGCGACAATTCGGGATGCAACAACCAATTTCGGAAGCACTGGTGAACCTTGATAAGGTTCACAAGATTGACATGCGTGGGCGTCATGAAGAATTCTGGCCTACGAAGCATCAATAATGGATCCATTGGTGGGATATACATTCTCAACGAATTTCGACAAGTTATCCGATTGTTGGTAATAATTTCAACCCATCTGATGATTACATAGGATGGTATAAAAATGAAGGTCGGCCTTTTGTTTGTCCACCGTCGTGGTATGAGGATGTTAGGAGTATGTCATTTACTGGACGAACTTCAAATCCAGTCCCTCCTACACAAGAAATGGAAGCTCCAAGACCTAGCCGACAACGTGGGCGGATGCGTCAACCGGCCTCATCACATGCATCGGAGTTCACTGCACCGAGGATGTCATTTAGTCATCCTGAACCTGAATGGGATCGTAGAGTACCATCCAGTCATCGTTATTCTGTCAGTCACCCCGGATATGATGTTGATGAGTGTTATCGACCATCACCACCAATGACGAGGTTAGATGACTAGCTCCCCATCCCAAGTCCAAGTTCAGCATATCTAACTACAATGTATCAATTTGGAACCCCTGCGCTACTCTAGCAGTGGGTTTCAAATTTTTGATACAGAAGAAATGGAGGATGACATACAACCAGAACCAGTGGCGGTTATAGTAAGAGGTCATGGTCGACCGCGAATAAGTGCCACTGACAAGGTTGAACTACGGGTCCAACCACCACGTAATAGGAGAGCTCGACACTGTTGCTCAACACTTTGCGATCTGAGAGCTCCTCCATAAATAATTAGAATAAATGAACATTTATCAATATAACGAGAATAATATATTTTAAATTTGTAATATATAAATTTATATGTTTTGCATTTCATGTTATTTATTTTAAATTTGTTGGGAAATTAATTTTTATTTTTAATTTTGTTATTTATTTTTTTAAAGAAATAAATAAAAAGCAAAAAAATTGTTGGGAAATTAATTTAAATTTTTTATTTATTATTCAATATATTTTTAAATATTCAAAAATGATTTTAATTTTTAACAAAATTAAAAATAATTTAAAAAAATATGACTTGATAGTATTTATTTAAAATCTAATCCAAATTAGGTTAATTTTATAAGTTTCACAAATAATTCGAGAATAGATTTATTAAAGTTGAAGGTTTTTTGCAGTATACTTTATGTTGCTTGTTGGCATTGAGGCTTTCTATACAGACCTTGATTTTTACTTGTTTCTGTTCTTATTCCGTATGATTTCTTTTCTTGCTCATTTCTTTTTTCTATCTTACAATCTTCATTTTCATCTCTTAACTTTGTTTTACATTTTCTTGCTTTCCTTTTCAAATAATGACTTGCTTTTCATGTTTTTTCTTGTGGGTTTTGCCTTGTTTTACTTACTAAGTAGTACTTCTTTCCTTAGTTTTGCAATGGAATTCTTGTTTTTTTTTTTTTTTTGTGTAAGGTCTCTCAAGTTTCTTTATTTTTAATTGTTATTTATTTTTAATTTTTATTTATTTTATTTATTATTCAATATATTTTTAATATTCAAAAATATTTTTATATTTTAAACTTTTAAAAAAATAATTTTAAAAAATATGACTTGATAATATTTATTTAAATTTATATACTTAATTTTTATAATTTATAAAATTTCTTAACTTTATACAAAATAATAATCCAAATTACATGATAAGTAGGAAAAAAAAAACTTGCATTACATTTTTTTTTAATGGCAAAATATGTACATATTACAGGTAATGAAAACATGTAATTGGATTATTGTTGATGCGAACTCTCCCCCGATGTGCCAGATTGATACGGACATTTTCGACGGCTATGACCTTCAGTTCTGCATAATCCACAATGTTTTGCTTGGCCTTTCTCCTTGAGGTCCATTTCATTATGAATACGACTTGATTTTGGCCAACCATGTGGATTTCTTCGCATTTCTTGATTGGGACACACTTCTGGACCATTATATTGAGGCCAATAACCTTCATTTCTAATTGGTTGGAACTTATGTCTATAAACATTCAATATAGTTTCCAGTCTATAGACATTGTTCATATATTGCATGCAATCTACATGGACATGTGCACAAGCAGCAACTACATGTGAACAATGGAACTTTTGTGCTTGAAACTTCCCACAGTCACACCACATGTCACTAAGCTTGACTTTGTACTTCATTGCAGGAACACCCTCTTGTGGATTAGCTAACTTTTCAATCAGAAAAGATTGATTTTCTCGCGTAAAATTATGAACAAAGTGGGAGTTAGCTTTCCTGCGATTTTCTTGCATAGCCTGTGTGACTGTTTCACAGTATGTGTGCCCTCCCTCTATCATTGCAATCTGCTTGTTCCCCATCTTAACAAAAAGTGTAGCCAACCTATAATATGTTGATTGCACTAAAGCAGTAATGGGAAGATGACGTATTCCCTTCAACACTGAATTGATAGATTCAGCTAGGTTGGTTGTCATATGCCCATAAGGTCTTCATTGATCATATGATTAGGCCCACTTGTCCTTGGGTTTCCTATCAAGCCAATTAGCTGCCTCTGCATTTTCTCCATGAAGATTCTTATACATGAAATGAAAATTGGGTCGCCTCAACTCGTATCCTGATAAAATTAAAAAGAAAAGACTTGTGAATTTCAGTATTATTTGATATACTAAAGGAAATATAAGAGATAAAATAACTATGATTCGATTCCAAACCCATGTTAACAATGTGTCGACGCAATTCCTTATTGTTAAACTTCTTCATAAAGTTAGCTGCAATGTGTCGAATGCAGTACAATGAATAAGCATGTGAAAGATTCCAACTACCATCGCGTCTGATCGCAGCTTGGATGGCTTCATGTCGATCAGACATCAAGCATATGCTAGGCTATCTTGTCACATGTCTAAGCAAATTAGTGAGAAAGAATGACCAAGCCTCAGTTGTCTCACCGTCCACAATGGCAAAGGCAATTGGCAGTATGTTTTGGTTGCCATCTTGTGCAATAGCTAACAATAATGTTCCTTTGTATTTTCCATATAAGAAAGTACCGTTTATTTGTGCAATAGTTTTACAATACGCAAACCCTTCAATACACGACTTGAATGATCAAAAGAGTCGATGAAATATTCTCTTACACTGGACCAGTCGATCATCATGATATGCAGGTATCGTTTGCAATTCCACAATTGTACCAGAAATGAAATGTTGCATTGCACCTAACCATTTAGGTAGCTCATTGTACGATCTATCCCAATAGCCAAACACTCAAACAATTGCCTTTTGCTTTTCTTTCCATGCTTTCTTATAGGAGGTGATGTATCCATACCGGATTCGCATCTCAGTGATCAAAACTAAGACGGAGATCTCCGAATTTGATTGGACCAATGACAGAATGCATGAACAGATCATGTTAGAATCTAACTTGTAATGATCTTGTGAAATCCTCCCCGATGTGCAAGTATGAGGCCCTTCATATTTTCTAATCTCCCATGCCTGTTTCTTCTTCATAAATGTTGCCCTTATTCTCCAATTGCATTCTTTCCCATACATTAGATATTTGGCATAATATTTGGTTCGCTCAGATTCAATTACTCTGTAATCTAAAGAGTTTTTGATGTTATAGTGCTTAATAGCTGAAAGCACAGCCTCTTTCCTTGGAAATTATAACCCAACACACAAATCAACTGTAGATGGATCAAAAGTCAGAGGCGTAGCAAATGTATGAGCATACTCAGGAAATTCTGGCACTTGCATTGCCTCCAGATCCAGGGTGTGCATATGGGATATAGCCTCATATGGGGGAAGATCTCCATGAGTGTGGATCTCAACAGCGACTACGTCTGGGTCAAAATCACTGTTGTCATCACTGTCATTTGTGAATTCAGCATCCTCTTCCTGCTCACTAAAGTCACCAACATATTCACCATGGACTCCACATGACGGAACAGGATCAACACCAGCTGGCTCTTCTAAGGCAGTAGGAACTGTTTGTGAGACTAATGAATTATGAAACGTTGTAGTTTGAGATAGCAGAACGACTTCTTCTGTAGGAACGTCGTATGTAGTGTGAACATACAACGACCCAAAATCATCATCTTATGTGGGAAAGTTGTCTGTAGTGCGAACATTTGAAGGCCTACAATTATTGTGAACATCCTCTATGTTAGCATATAACTCAAGTACACCAACATTTTCAAATGTCTCGTGAGCATCAAACATGCATCTGACATCATCATCATCTTCAAGTGAAAATGTTCTATATTGGACACATCCTTCACCAATAGAAATAGGAAGCCTATACTTAATCTCTGAAACTCTTTTTCTATTTCCAGCTTTAATTTTTGTATGAATTTGCAGTTTTAGTTCCTCTAATGTGACATCTTCATCAACACGAAAGCTTTTAGGACGTTCACAATCAAAGGTAGCACCTTCATCAGTATTATGAATTTGGCCATTATAGTAGACCAATGCGACCACTCTGTTGTTCATGTTGTGTAGTAATGAAACTGAGAAGAATGAGAATGAAAGTATTATCACTCAGCAAAAGAAAAAAGAAATAGAGAATGAGGAGGTATTAGCACTCAGAAAAAATCTGATTGAAAAACTGCTGTAGGGGGTATTGTAAACCTTCATCAGTATTATGAATTTATAATGGTTCATTGTGTTGTACCGGATGACAAATCCCATCCTTTGTACAGGACGGAATCTAATTCCCATTTTCTGGCTAGGGTTAATTGACTGAAAAACTGATCACTCATTGAATGAAAAATCTGATTACAAATCACATCCTTTGTACCGGACTGTCCAATTCCAATATTTTCTGCAACAAAATGGAAAATAGCTGAAACCCTAACCCTAAATCTCGTCAATAGTCCCATCCATTGCAGAAGGAATCCAATTTCAATATTTTCTACAGCATTTGATTGACTGAAAAATAGCTGAAACCCTAACTCTAAATCATTAGTCCCATCCATTGTAGAAGGAATCCAATTACAACATTATTTGTAGCATTTGATTGACTGGAAAATAGCTAAAACCCTAACCCTAAATCATTAGTCCCATCCATTGTAGAAGGAATCTAATTCCAATATTTTATACAGCATTTGATTGACTAGAAAATAGCTGAAACCCTAACCACCCTAAATCATTAGTCACATCCATTGCAGAAGGAATCCAATTCCAATATTTTTTGCAACATTTGATTGACTGGAAAATAGCTGAAACCCTAACCCTAAATCATTAGTCACATCCATTGCAGAAGGAATCCAATTCCAATATTTCTGTAGCATTTGATTGACTGAAAAATAACATAAACCCTATCCCTAAATCATTAGTCCCATCCATTGCAGAAGAAATCCAATTCCAAAATTTTCTGCAGCATAAAATTAAAATATGAAATAAAATTTAATTTTTTATAAAATTAAAATAAGAAATAAGATTTTATTTTTTATAAAATTAAAATAAGAAATAAAATTTTAATTTATATAAAATTTAAATGAGAAATAAAATTTTATTTTATATAAAATTAAAATAAGAAATAAAATTTTATTTTATATAAAATTCAAATAAGAAATAAAATTTTATTTTATATAAAATTCAAATAAGAAATAAACTTTTATTTTTTATAAAATAAAAAAAATTAATTTATAGAAAATTAAAATAAGAAATAAAATTTTATTTTATATAAAATTCAAATAAGAAATAAGATTTTAATTTATATAAAATAAAAATATGAAATAATATTTTAATTTATATAAAATTATAATATGAAATAAAATTTAATTTAGTTTTTTATAAAATTAAAATATGAAATAAAATTTTATTTTATTTTTTTATGAAATTTAAATAAGAAATAAAATTTTAATTTATATAAAATTTAAATATGAAATAAATTTTTAATTTATATAACATTTAAATAAGAAATAAATTTTTATTTTTTATAAAATTCAAATAACAAATTATATTTTATATTATTTTTTATAAAATTTCAATAAGAAATTAAAATTTATTTTTTATAAAATTAAAAAATTTAATAAATTAAAAAATTTAAGTCTATAAATTAAAAAAAAAAAAAACAAACACCAAGGGAAATCGCCACAAAACACCGAGGAAAATCGCCACCCCCATGGCGCTTTCCTTGGTGTTTTTGAATATTTTTTGAAAATACACACTGAAAAATCTCCATGGAGGATGGTTATTTTCCAACAGATTTTAAAAGTAATGATTTTGGACAATAATTGCAAAATAACGGTATTTCATTAAATAAAAAAAATGGGCTATATTATAAAAAATAAAAAAAACATCAAATAGACCTCGCAAAATTTCTATCACCGACAAGAAATACCAGCACATAGAGGTGGTAATTAGGCGGATTGTTAAGGTTTGGATTGAATCATTTTGGATCAAAAAATTTGGATCATTTCGAATTTGATATTTAGATTCAAATTGTTGAGTTTTAAAATTAAATGAATTAATTTTTATAATAGTTTGATTTTGGATATTTTAAACATTTTTTTAATCGTTTGATTTTGGATCTTTTAAATTTAATTTGTTACTCATTTAGGTTGCGTGTGTTTGGATTGTTGATTTTTCTTTATTAAATTGAGATGATTCGGATTTAGATTTCAACGAATTTTATTTGAGTTCGGATCAACCTTGTTAGCTCTACTAATATATGATTTTCTTCCAAGAAGTCTCAAGGATTGCTTTAGATATGACACTAGTTTGGCTCCCACTAGGCCGCTACATTGGGACCGACTGTTTTTCATCAAATTTTTTTTTTCATTTTTAATATATATTTTTATTATTTTAATAAAAAATAATACAAAATATTATAAGAATATTAGAAGTTTATAAACTTTTAGATATAATATTGTTATTATTGTTTTCGTTATTGACTCTTCGTGTTATGTTCGTAGCGATGTAGTTAGGGCTGTGCATAATTCGGTTAAAACCGAATTAACCGACCGAATTTTAATTCGGTTCGGTTAATCGGTTAACCGAATAAAATTCGGTTCGGTTAACGGTTAATGATTTTGGAGAATTTCGGTTTTCGGTTAATTCGGTTCGGTTAAGCGGAAATAACCGAATTACACGAATTAACCGAAATTCCCTAAAACGACAACAGTTTATGCGTTTTGATATATATATATATATATTTTTAATTAATTTATATATTAAAAACTAAAAACCCTAAAATTAATAACCTTTCCTAACCCTAACTCATCTCCCAACCCATTCAGCCACCGTTCTCACTTCTCACCTCACCTCTCCTCTCGATCTCACTTCTCACCTCACCCTAAAAATGATTCTTTTCCTGTTCCAATGATTATTGATAGCAAAGTTACCAAGTCCTCACATGGCAAAACCCTAATTACTCCTCGTGGTTCATCAGGCAATGCTGAGAAAAGATTGGGATCAAAGAAAAACAAGGGGCATGAATGCCCATTTTGCTTCAGAGTTTTCAAGTCAGGCCAAGCTTTAGGAGGTCACAAGAGGTCTCATTTCGTTGGAGGTTCCGAAGACAGAACATTAGTGATCAAGCAAGACTCACAAGAGATGTCAGGTCTAATTGATCTTAACCTTCCAGCTCCTGTTGAGGAACATTAGTGCATATATGTTGTTGATAGTTGTGGCAGAGGTGTGATCTCATATTTTTCTTCCATTGATTCTCTTGTCATGAATTATTGGCACTGCATGTAAGAATTTCAGAAATAATTTCGGTCATAATTTTTTTTACTTATTTCGGTTAATTCGGAAACCAACCGAATTAACCGAAATAATTTCGGTTCGGTTAATTAACCGAAATAATTATTCGGTTCGGTTAACGGTTAATTGGAAAAAAAATTCGGTTAATTCGGTTTTGGTTAATTCGGTTCGGTTATTAACCGAATTAACCGAATGAACACCCCTAGATGTAGTGCATCATCTTTTCAGTTTATTGTAAATTATAATTTTTGTGAAAACATTAAAACAAAGAGAAAGAAACAAAAGGTACACAAAAATTATAATTTTAATGAAACAATTTTGATTTAAATTTTATGTTTTGTTTTATGTATTTTATAATTCTATTTATTATTATGAATTATTAAGATTTTAATCTTTTATTCATTATCTGGCCAAAAGAATCTTTTTCATTTAAAAAAAAAGGTAAATACTATTTTAACCCCTAAACTATATATTTTTTATCAATTTAAAACCTAAAAAATAAAAATTCTTAATTAACTAATTGAATTTTAATTCTGTCAAGGATTTTGGCCCTAAGAATAATACTATTAGTTATTGGCTGATGTGGCCAGAACACTCAATAAAATATTATACGTGACAAAAAAACCTAATCATCGTTATGTCATCTTGTGGATCCATCACCACGTTATCATGAAAATAAAATAAAAAAGAAAATTCTTTTAAAAAAGTTTCAAAAAACAAATAAAAATGAAAAATCATAAAATTCCAAAAATTTAAAATAAAAAAAATTCAATAAAATATGAAAAATTTTATAAATAATCCCAAAAAATTTAAATAATATATTTTTTAAATGTAAAAATATTAAAATTTAATAAAATACAAAAATATGATTTTTTTTAAATAAATCAAAATGAATGTTTTTAAAAATATGAAAAATTTCTTTAAAAATTCAAAATTTTGAACTTTCTTTAAAATTTGAATTAAAAAAAAAGAAGAAAGGAGAAGAAATTAGAGAAGGAAGGGAAGGGAAGGGAAGGGAAGGGGAGGGGAGGGGGACAGGAAGGGGAAGGGGAAAGGGAAGGGGATGATTAGCCGTTGATTGCTTGGTCTTGGGTGATTGGGGCTGATCTGTTATGAATCGGACAGATCGACGCCCATCTAGCTAAAGCAAGTTAAATCGATGCTGATCTACTTGGTCCAGGGTAGATCGACCCTAATCCTCCCTGGGGTCTATCAATCAGCACTGACCCAACTTTCCCCTCCCCTCTCCTCCCCTCCCCTCTTTTCTCACTCTCCCCTCTTTCCCCTCTCTCTATCCTCGATACTTTCTTTTCTTAATTTTTTATTTTTATTTCAAAAATAAAATTCAAATATTTTATTTTCAATTTTATTTTTTAATTATAAAAAATTATGTGAAATTTTATCACGTGTTATTATTATATTAGGTGTTTTGGTTATATTAGTCAATTAACTAACAAGTTCCAAGGATCAAAGTGTTTGACAGAATGTAATTTTGAGTATCTAATTATGAATTATAAATTTTAATTCTAAGTACGAAATTGATAGAAAATGTACAGTACATGAGACAAATCAATATTTAACCTTAAATAATACATTAAACCTGTATGTTTTGATCTTTTCTGTCCTTAATGATTATCAGTTGGGCACTTCAATTGACGAGGTCCCTTTAATTGAGAACTAGAATGTTCTTCCGGCTATGCTCGGGTCACAATTTTTTTTATCAAATTTGAATTCACAAATTTTAAATAAAATATTTAACTTTTTAAAAATTATTTAAATTATTTAAAATTCTAATCTTGTTAACATAAAATAAAAATATGAGCTAAATATTATTAATAGTATGTATATATTATTTTCATTTATTATAAAATTTTATAATTATTTGAATTTAATTCTCAATGTGTATATATTATTTTTCAAAATATTTACCCATATTTTGATGAAATTCGTTAAATTATTCTTTACCTTAAGAAATTTTTTGAAAAATGTCAATATATATTTTTTAATGTTTTCCAATTATTGAGAAATTTTAGAATAATATTTAATATTATTATTATCAATTTTTCATGTATAAGAATAAAAATATTAATCTCAAAATTTTAATATTAAAAATTTAAGTCAATGAACTTAGAGTGTCAAAATTTATATACCTTGAATACGATTATAACATGAATACAAACACGACGATACGTGATACAGAATTGAGAGTTATTTGAATAGTATCAATTAGACCTGACGATTTCGAGCACAACATGATTATACAATATGAATACAATATAAGAAAAATAATTAAATACGACATGACACAGAAAATAACATGAACATAACATAAATACATGAATGTATCAAAATCTACATAAATAAAATTAACGTGACAAAATTTATATAAATATATAATATTTTAAATACGATTATAACATAAAAAAATATAAATATAACACAAATACATAAAATTAAAAAAAAAAAAAAAACAAAGGGCTTACTACAAACGTGACAAATCCTAATGAAGCAATCCCCTCAATTTGAGGGGATTGCTTTAATTTATTGTGAACTGCCAAAGCCCACTTGAATTACAAAATCACTTGACAAAACTAACAAGCCAATAACAGTCTAGTTTCAGTCCACCCAAAAACAGCACATAGCCCATCCAAAACTAATCCCACACAAGTGTCAATCCCTCAAATCTTTGGGGATAATTTTAATATTATAGAGGTATAAATTATATGAGGATAACTTTATTTATTATTATTATTATTAAATGATTGATGATTATTGATATTTTATATTTTTGTTATTTTCTAATTTTTTTCATGAAAATATTTATTCAGAAAAATTAAAAGAGAGAAAATGAAAAAAAATCGCACTTACTTCCTTTATCTTTTGTTTTTCTTTTAATTTTTTCATGAAAAAATATTTTTCTAAAAAAAGAAAGGAAAAATTAATAAGATGGAAAATATAAAATTCAGGTTTTTTTTTTTATTTTAATTTATTCAATATTTTAATTTTTTATAAAAAATAAAAAAAAAATCCTAGGAACTAAACAAAAAAAATGTGATTGACTAACTGAATGACAAATGGCATTCAATTAACCTCTAATTAATCCCAAAACGCTATTATTAACTAAAATTACTTTTAATTATAGTAATAGTGTCATAACTGTTTTTTTGACTGCTCTATGATTTTTAAAATAAAATAAAATGCAAAGAGTCGTCACCAATTTTTTTGGTTAGGTGCGATTGGTCATCTATGAAAATTTATCCTCTTAATAATATCCTAAAATTTATTAAGATATATTAAAAGGATAATTTTTGGTCTGCGAAACAAAAATTAAGTTCGGAAGTACGGTTACGCATGGGGAAGGATTAGCACCTCCGCGGGGCCCGTTTCAAAAACGGTACCAATTAATCCCGTGTTTTCTTTTATTTTGAAAAAATGATATTTTATTTTAGCATTTTATAATAATTCCCTTAATACACCTTATTCAAAAAGAATATTTTTTTTAAAAATAAATAAGAGACAAATTTTTTTTTTTTTTTTATAATCATTTTAGAAGTAAAAGAAATTACCCATGTAAAAACAATTTCCGAATCACTCTGATACTTTCGATAATGTTTCGGTAACTATTTTTACTTGAACCGTTTTGAGGAATGATTGATATTTCGACCATCCTGAGAACGGATCCGTGTTTAAGGAATTTCATTTACCAAAAAATAATTAAAAAAAAATCATTGTTTATTTGTGGAGAAATAATAAAAATAATATATAAAAAAAGGAATATAACATCTTTTTTATAGTTAGTTCCCAAATAACAAAAATCATCTATGTAAAAATAATTCCCGAATTACTCCAATAATTTTGATAATGTTTCGGTAGCTAATTTTATTTGAACTATTTTGTGGAATGATTGATACTCCGACCGTTCGAGAAATGATCCGTTTTAGAAGATTTAATTTACTAGAGATAATTTTAAAAGATATGTTTTATTTGCGAGAAGAAAACAAAAATTAATGAAGATGTCTTTTTAAAATTAATTTCCAAAATAAACAAAATTATCTATGTAAAAATAATTTCCGAATCACTCTGATATTCTCGATAATGTTTCGGTAACTAATCTTACTCGAACTGGTCGAGGAATGATTGATACTCCAACTATTCCGAGAAAAAATCCATTTTTAGAAAATTTCATTTACTGAAAATAAATTTAAAAAGGTATTTTATTTGCGAAGAAAACAATGTGATGAAACACAGAAATTGATAAAGGTACATTTTTTATAAAATTAATTTCAGAATAAAAGAAATTATCCGGGTAAAAATAATTTCTGAACCACTCTGATATTTTCGATAATGTTTCGGCAATTAATTTTACTTGGATCGTTTCGAGGGACGGTTGATACTCCGACCACCCAGAGAACGAATCCGTTTTTTAGAATTTTTTTTTTGTCCAAAATAATTTAAAAGACATATTTTATTGGCGAATAAATTAATACTCATAAAAAGTTAATAGAAAAAAAACCTTTTTTTTGGATTTAATAATGCATAAAAATGAGCAATAAAACGAATAATAAAATACAAATAATAATAATAATAAAATATAATAATAATAAATACAAAATAAAAAGCAATAAAACAAAAGCTATTCGTAATATCATACTAATAATAATAATATTAATCATAATAATAGTGACAGGAAAAAGCTAAAATAAAAATAATAATAATAATAATAAATGAAAAAATATATATATATATATACGTAAATGAAAAATAAATAAATAAAAATAAATAATAAAAATAAAAAGTAGATAAATGAATAAAATAATAATAATGATTGTGACAAGAATAAAAAGACAATATATATATAATATTATAATAATAAAATATATAATGATAATAGCAAAAAAAGAAAAGACAAAATAAATAAATAAATAAATAAATAAATAAAGTAATTTAAAAAAAAAGAACAGTAAGTGCATTCGAGTCGGGTCCAGGCGCGGACCTGCACGCGGGTCCCACGACTCGACTCGGAATTAGCCTATAAAGGCTATTTTTTTTTCTGGTTTCATTTTTCATATTCTAAAAAAAAAATCTCACCTTTTCCTTTGAAATCCTCTCAAATCCAGACCAGCTTCCACCGTCCCTCCGTCACCGTCGCCGCTGCGTCGGAGGTCTCTCCGAGTCAAATAATATACCCAAAACACTCTTCCTTTTCTCCTTAACCCAAATACTAGGCTAGATTTGCCCGAAACCAACCTGGACTTCCTAGATCTGAATTCAAAATTTCGAAATCTTTTCTTTTTTTTTTTTCCTTTTTTTCTGGTTGGTTGGGGTTTATACCTTTTTTTTCTCTCTTATGTTTTTTTTTTTTTTTTTTTGTTGTGATCTTTGCCTTTTTTGTTTTCGAATTTTTGTCCGATTTTTTTTCTCTTTCCTTTTTTTTTTGGGATCTGGGTTGGGGTTTTTATAGGGGGCTGTGGCGGTGAGTGGCGATCGTGCTAGGGGGTTAGGACGGTGGTGCTAGGCTAGGGTGTCAGGTCGATGGCTGCTTGGCAGGGCAAGTGGGGGGTAGGGTTGGCAAGCAAGTGGGCATATGGTTGGCGGTGGATTAGCGGTGGCGGTGGAGAGGCGGCTAGGGTTTGCTTAGGGAGAAAGGGTTGGTGGGATGTTAGGCCGGATTTGGGTCATTGGGCTGGGTTTGGGCTGGTTTTGGCAACAAAGGCTTGGGCTGATTTGGGCCGGCTGCCAGATGAGGGCCTGTTGGGCCCGGATGTGGACTGGCCTGTTGGAAGCAGGCTGGCCTGGCTGCTTGGGGGTTTGGGCTGGATTGGCCAGGGGTTGGTTGGGCTTTGAAATTGGGCCAATAATAAAAATAAAAATAATAAAAAATAAAATAAAATAATATAATATAATAAAAAATAAAATAAAATAAAATAAAATAATAATAAATGGGTCGCTACAGTTGCCTCTCTTTGAACATTGTTGAGAATCAGCAATAGGGCAAAGACGTAAGCGACATTGTTGTCCATAATTAATATAAATTGCTCCTCTCATTAGAGGCTTGGAAACTTTGGAATTTAAATCGATGCTCTTCTCATCAGAAGCTCCATAACTTTGGAAAATAAATTGCTCCTCTCAAGAGAGGCTCTATCATTTGAAAAATAAAAATGTTCATCTCATCAGAGGCTCGAAAACTTGGGAATTTAACATGATGCTCCTCTCATCAAAGGCTCATTGACTTTGAAAAATGAAAATGCTCCTATCATCAGAGGCTTAAAAACTTGGGAATTTAAAACGATGCTCCTCTCATCAGAGGCTCATTGACTTTGAAAAATAAAAATGCTCCTTTCATCAGAGGCTCATTGACTTTGAAAAATGAAAAAGCTCCTCTCGTCAGAGGGTCGAAAACTTTGAAATTCAAAAACGATGCCTATTTGGAAAATGAATCGCTCCTCCCAACAGAGGCTTTATCACTTGGAAAATAAATTGCTCCTTGCTCTATCACTTGAAAAATAAATTGCTCCTTTCAATAGAGGCTCTATCACTTGAAAAATAATAAATTTCTCCTCTCAACAGAGACTCTATTACTTGAAAAATAAATTGCTCCTCTCAACAGAGGCTCTATCACTTGAAAAATAAATTACTCCTCTCAACAGAGACTCTATCACTTGAAAAATAATAAATTGCTCCTCTCAAGAGAGGCTCTATCACTTGAAAAATAATAAATTGCTCCTCTCAAGAGAGGCTCTATCACTTGAAAAATAAATTGCTCCTCTCAACAAAGGCTTTAACACTTGAAAAATAAATGTACCTTTTTCTTGGTTATCATGGTGATTCCCAACTTCCTGTTGCAGTTGGGTTTCATTTTCCTTGTCCATTTGTCATTCATATCCCCTTCTATACAACAGTAATTCTTAATTGTTTACAATGTTATGATGATGCAATGCATGTTTATGACAATGAAATGCATAACTTGAGGCTCGAATCATAATTCGATGCCCCTATGTATATTTCATTAACTAGAGACCCTTTCAGAGTTGAGTTTGATTAAGCCTCTTATTTCAATCTTCACAAACCTTTTATGTCCTTCCTAATTCTTTCTATTTTCTTCCATCAAATCGACTAGGCCTCCACAATTTATTTCCTCACGATCCTTTCTTAGTCGAGTCAAGGCTTTGTACCTTCCCCTCCCCAAAACAATTTTACGTATCAATCGTCATCTCAATCATTGTTTTCTTTACTTCCAAAAGGTATAAACAAATCGAGTCTCACACTGCCCCATTATCTCTTCCTCCCTTTCTGATTTTCCAATTTTGAAACTTCTGTAGAATAATCATGAAAGCTTCGTTTGTGCATTATCTAGTTATTTATTATCATTCACATTTCATGCCAAAATAATGCATTATCTAACAAAAATTTCAAACAAAGAAGGATAATTTAAGGACACGATTTTATGAATCGGGATATATACTTTCATTCCAGTGAAAGGAAAAAAAGAACATACTGGCATTAATCAAAGAAAAGAAAGAAAGACTGAACAGGGATAGACCCCACATAATGAATACTTAAACAATCTCAATCGAGCAAATTCAGATTTCTCTTTCAGAAAAGAATATCCATCGATGTCTTTGACTCCTTTCGAGAGCGTCCAACTATTAATTGCCCTTTCTGTCTTGTGCCATTAGGTCATGTCGCACCTCGCTGCTTGTTCAGTTCTTTCATCCTGTTTTAACCCCTTGTCTCATGAATTATTTCGGACAGATTATTGTCGGTCATCCCAACTCTTGTTTGTCCTTTACCTAGGCCGCCCTTTAGGGTTTTCGACCTAGATCCATCCTTTGATTCGAACCGTCCTTTTGGGTTTTCGGTTTGAAACTCTTTTTTTTATGCATAATATTTTTTCACTGCATCAGCATTGATTGGACTCGAGAAATCCGCACCATCCATCTCTGTTAAAATCATTGCCCCTCCTGAAAATACTCTTTTTACCACATACGGGCCTTTCTAGTGCCCATTCCCCTTTGGGATCTTGCTGATTAGGGAGGATTTTCTTCAAAACTAAATCACCTTCTCGGAACTCTTTTGGGCGAACCTTTTTGCTATGAGCCCTCATCATCCACCTTTGGTATAATTGGCCATGACATAGGGCCGTCATCTTTTTTTCCTCGATCAAATTAAGTTGCTCATAGCGGGCTCGAACCCATTCTACTTCTTCTAACTCAACTTCCATTAAAATTCTCAGAGAAAGGATCTCCACTTCAATTGGTAGTACAGCTTCCATCCCGTACACCAAGGAGTAGAGGGTTGCCCCTATAGAAGTACGTACTGACGTTCTGTAGGCGTGCAGGGCAAACGAAAGCTTTTCGTGCCAATCTTTGTACTAATCAGTCATTTTAGCAACGATTTTCTTTATATTCTTGTTAGCAGCTTCTACTGCTCCATTCATCTTGGGATGGTAAGGCGCCGAGTTGTGGTGCCTGATTTTGAACTGAGTGCAGATTTCTTTCATCATGGTATAGTTCAAATTGAGAGCGTTATCTGTAATAATTTTCTCCGGGAGACCATATCGGCATATCACTTCCTTTTTCAAAAATTTACACACCACGGATTTGGTCACGCTAGCGTAAGAAGCAGCTTCGACCCATTTTGTGAAGTAATCGATCACTACCAGAATGAAGCGATGTCCGTTCGAGGCTTTAGGGGTAATTGGCCCGATCACATCCATTCCCCACATAGAAAAAGGCCAAGGCGTTGTCATGACATGTAGAGTTGTTGGAGGAGCGTGCAACTTATCTGCGTATATCTGGCATTTATGATATCTTCGAACATACCTGATGCAATCCCTTTCAGCAGTCATCCAGTAATAACCTGCTCTCATAATCCGCTTAGCCATCATGTGGCCGTTTGCATGTGTTCCACACACCCCTTCGTGAACCTCTTCGAGTATTCTTTTAGCTTCAGCCGCTTCGACACACCTTAGAAGTGTATGATCTCTACTCCTTTTATACAATATTTCTTCATCCAAGAAGAATCCCGTCGCCATTCTTCTCAAAGTTTTTTTGTCATTTTCCACAGCGTGCTCTGGATATTGCTGATGTTTTATGTACTGTGAGATGTCATGGTACCACGGTCTCCCATCCGGCTCTTCCTCGACATGCATACAGTGTGCGGGTGATTCTCGTATACTCATCTTGATGGGCTGGACGTCAGCACTTGTATTTATTTTGAACATTGAGGCCAACGTAGCTAGGGCATCGGCCATTTGATTTTCTTCTCGAGGCAAGTAATTGAATTCAATTTTTTGGAATTGCTGAACCAATTCCATTATGAATTTGTGGTAGAGGATCAGTTTCGAATCTCTTGTTTCCCATTCTCCTTTCAACTGGCAAATAACTAGGGCAGAATCCCCATATACTTCTAATTCGCCTATTTTCTTTCCAATAGCAGCTTGAAGTCCTATGACACAGGCCTCATATTCTGCCATATTATTGGTGCATCTGAAAGTTAATCTCGCAGTAATGGGGTAGTAGTTTCCCTCTGGTGATACCAAAACCGCTCCAATGCCATGGCCCAAAGCATTTGATGCTCCGTCGAAATACATTTTCCAAACAGCCTTCTTTAACTCCTCTCCTTCATCCTCCTGAGAAATAACGATCAAGTCCTTATTAGGAAAGTCAAACCTTACCGACTCGTAATCTTCTGTAGCTCTATCTGCCACAAATTCGACCACTGTACTCCCTTTTATGGCCTTTTGCAAGACATAGGTGTGTCATACTCAGAGAGTAGAACCTGCCATCTTGCTAATCTTCCTGACAATGAGGGTTTCTCAAATATGTACTTGATGGGGTCCAATTTAGCAATAGGTAATGTTGTATTATACAACATGTACTGGCGGAGCCTACGAGTAGTCCAAGCTAGTGCACAACATACCTTTTCTACTATCGAGTATTTAGTCTCGTAATCGGTAAACTTTTTACTCAAGTAGTAAATGGCATGCTTTTTACTTGTCTCATCTTGCTGTCCCAATACACATCCCATGGACTTTTCATGTACTACCGACTACAAAACAAGTGACCTTCCCGGAGTGGGCGGTACCAACACCGGTGGGTTGGTAAAATACTCTTTCACTTTATCGAATGCTGCTTGGAAATCTTCGTCCCATTCACTCGGGTCCCATTTCCTGAGGAGTCTGAAAATCGGATCATATTTGGCAGTGAGTTGGGAAATAAAATGGGCAATGTAATTCAATCTTCCTAGAAATCCTCTTACTTCTTTCTGTGTCCGGGGTGGGGATAAGTTCTGGATGGCGCGTATCTTGTCAAGGTCTACTTCGATTCCTTGCTCATTAACAATAAAGCCTAGTAGTTTTCTGGATGTTACATCGAACGTGCATTTGGCTGGATTGAGCTTAAGCTGGAACTTTCTTAATCGACCAAACAACTTTCTCAGATTAATTCATCTTCGCATGACTTTGCGATCATATCGTCGACATAAATTTCTACTTCTTTGTGCATCATATCATGGAAGAAGGTCACCATTGCTCTCTGGTAAGTCGCACCGGCATTCTTTAGCCCAAATGGCATAACTTTATAACAAAAAGTCCCCCACATTGTCACACATGTGGTTTTTTCCATGTCTTCTGGTGCCATCTTGATTTGGTTGTAGCCCGAAAAACCATCCATAAATGAGAACAATGAGTGCCTGGCGGTATTATCCACCAAGGTAACGATATGGGGTAACCGAAAGCTATCTTTCGGACTAGCTCTGTTTTGGTCCCGATAATCAACACATATCCGCACTTTCCCTTCTTTCTTCGGGACTGAGACTATGTTCGCCATCCATTTAGGATAGTTGATGACTTTCAAAAATCCTGCGTGGAACTGTTTTTTTACTTCTTCTTTGACTTTTAGGAGCATTTCAGGCTTCATTCGTCTCAACTTTTGTTTCACTGGTTTGCATTCTGGCCCTAAGGGCAAATGGTGCACCACGATATTCGTATCAAGCCCTGACATGTCCTGATAGGACCATGCGAACACATCCACATATTCATGGAGCAGTTCTGTCAATTTTTTTTTGTCATTGAAAGTGAAGTGCCGATTTTTATTTCCTTCTTATCATTCTTATTTCCCAGATTAACAAACTCCGTTATCTCCTGATGAGGCATAATTTGTTTTTCTTCTGACTCTATCAATCTCAACAAGTCAGGAGGTAAGTCATAGTTTTCAGCAATCTCTTTGTCTTCAATTTCATCGACATCAATACATTTCTCAAAATTGATTTCTGAACCATTAATGAGATTGTTTTCGCATTCATTAATAGGGTACTGGAAAGGTGGAAGCAAAAGAATATAGATATTTGTATAGAAGCAAAATAGAAAGGATGGACAAAAAGAAGTGGCAAATGAATTGAAACAAAATGCATCATGGTTTGTCATTCATTAAAATGATAATTTCATAAAAAGAGCCCATGCACAAAAAGAAACTTACATAACACTCTTGGGCAGAAGTGTTTGAAGACTTAGTTTGTTAATCAGAAAGAGACCTAAATACAGCTGGTAAGTCTATAGCATGCCAATTCTTCAATTCAAATCCTGGGGGGCACGGGTAGATCTCTTCCTCTATTTTACTTCCCTTTTCTTTCCCTTGTTCCAACATCTAGATGTAGAATTCCGCGAACATTCTTTCCAAAATCACGACAGGCTTGATTCCAACTAGTGAATCGGAAAAAATAAAACCCGCTGATCGAAATGTCTCATAGAGGTGGGGGATATAGATCCTTCGGGTCTCTATCTCATGACCCTTTAGTCTTGCAAGCCTCTGTTCTTTCCTTTCTATTATCATTCTCTCTTTGTCTTCTCTAGTTGGTTTGTATCCCAAACCAAACTTGTCCCCTTTTCCAATCACATTTATCCACATTTGAATTCCTTGTAGGTCCTTTCCTAGGCCAGCCCCGGCTCGGCAACCTTTTCCAACCACCTGAACAAGGCTGTTTTGAGTGACGTAAGATAAATGAGGCATAGGTATTTTAGAAACTTCTCCTACAAATGTGGCGTTAACAAACTCCAAGGTTCGAAAAGAGCATTCCCATGCTTCTTCGGCAGCCTCTATATAGGGGATACTTGAGGGTTTTGATACAATCAAGTCTTTTTCCCCATCCACAATTATCACTTGTTCCTCAACTCTGAATTTTACCTTCTGATGTAGAGTGGATGGAATAGCACTGGCCATGTGAATCTAAGGTCTTCCTAGCAAGAAATTGTATGAGGGGATGATATCCATAACCTGGAAAGCGATATGAAATGTGCAAGGACCAATCTGCATTGGTAAATCGATCTGTCCCACCACCTATCTACGGGTCCCATCAAATGCCCGTACTATCATATGACTGTTCTTTGTGTAGGACATGTCGATAGGCAATTTGACCAGCATAGTCATGGGCATGACATTTAATGCGGAACCATTATCGATAAGCACTTTTGCAATGATATGGCTTTTGCACCAAGCTGTGATATGGAGGGCCTTGGTACTGCCTGTCTCTTTAAGCGGGATTTCTTCATCGTTGAAAGCTATGAATTATTGACAGCCACATTTCCTAATACTTGATCAAACTTTTCTACAGATACGTTATGAGCTACGTATGCCTCATTTAGTACTTTTAAGAGGGCTCTTCGGTGGGGTTCTGAATTTGTCAGCAATTCCAAGAAAGAAATACGAGCTGGTGAGCGCTTTAACTGTTCCTCCACGCTGTATTCATTGTGCTTGATAAATTTGAGGAATTCACAGGCTTCCTCCTCTGTTACTGGCTTGTTCTTTCTTTGCCCGACTTTGTTTTCTAGGATAGTCTTTTCTTCATCAATTTTAGCTTTCCCTTTTCTGACATTTTCTACTGCTTCGGGTGTATAGCATCTCCCGCTTCTTGTAAAACCTCCAATACCGGTAATGTCTACTGCAGCCGTAGAAATATTAAGTACTGGTGTAGTATGATTAGATTCTGGTGATTTAACTTCACCATCGTTCCAGGGCACAGTCTTACTATTCCTACGTGGAAAAGGGCCTGGTACTTCAATAGTTACTATTGGCTTTGATACCATCAGTGTTTCTTTCACTAGCGTGTTCTGGGTTTCTTCGTAGTAGATGACTAATGGCTTTGGTTTGACCCATTCAGTAGCCTTTGGTATTTCCTCAATCACCACATCCACTGATTCTTCTTCCCGTTCTGTGGAGAATTCTGCTACACCGATGTCGCAACCTAAAAAATAACAAGTCTCATCGCAAGACTTTATTATTCGTTAAGCATGACATTAAAAAAATCGAGGAAAAGTCGACTTAATTCCTCTAGAAAATGAAGGTTTTGAAATTGATCTTGAAAAAGACATGGAGTCACCACTAATCTTTTTAGCTAGGTGTGATCGGCCACCTATTAAAACCGGTTTTATAAAATATTTTAAAAATTAATTAAAACATTTTTAAAACCAATTTTAAGTATGCGTTTTAAACCAGAGAAATCAAAGAAACCGGTTCGGGACTCGGTTACGTGCGGGGAAGGATTAGCACCCCCACAACGCCCGTATAAAATGGTACTTTATTAATCATGTGTTATCTCAAATATCGATAAAGAAGTCAGTTTTAAATTTAGTATTTCAAATTGATTCCCAATTTAAAGAAAAATAATTCCATTTTTAATTGAAAATGATCCGGAATTTATAAATTTAAAATTTTCTTATATTCCCCAACAAACGTGGCAAAATGTAGAAATTTTTATTAATTTGGAAAACTTTTCGAATCATTCTCATTTTAAAGAAGATATTCCGTTATTAATGATAATTGATGATATCCTCCCCAGCAAACCCGACAGAGAGAACTCATGAATTATTTTAACTCGGGAATATCTTTATTTTATTGAAAATCATTACCTTTTTTGAAAACATTTAAAAGAAATGAATATGTATATGCATGACATAAATAAAATGACATAGCAAAATCTAAATAATATAATGCAACCTAAATGATATGATATAATCTAAATGCCTTAGCATATTCTAAATAAAATGAAATATCCTAAGTTATATGATATATTCTAAATGAAATGAAATAACCTAGATAACATAACATATTCTATATGAAATGTAATATCCTAAGTCATATGATATATTCTAAATGAAATAAAACATCCTAAATGACATAATATATCCTAAATGAAATGAAATGACCTAGGTAACATAATATATTCTACATGAAATGAAATGACCTAAGTAACATAGTATATTCTATATGAAATGAAATAATTTGAATGACATGGCAAATATGAATGATATGGCATATAATTTAAATGACATGGAATATAAAATAATGCTATCATGTAATATGCATGAAAAAAAAAATGAAAATAATAATGCATGAACATAGTATATGCTAAATAATATAACAAAAAATAACTAAATAAAAAACATAGGATATCATGAAATATTCAAAACCATATAATAAAATAATTTAACATAAAAAAATAAATCAAAATAATAACAATACCATAGAAATTATCATAGCAAAAAAAATCACATATTATATAAAATGCATGAATATGAAAAATGCAATGCATGTAAATGTATTTTTTTCTTTAATTAAGGAAATCCGTATATCTAATATTCGGCTACCTTAGGAAAATATGTCAAATTAAATATTCTAAAACCAAAATACTTTGTGATTGTTTGAAAACAATTTTGAAAAAGCTTAGATTAAAAGTAGAAACTTGGTTAAACCTTTTTTTTAAATGGCTCTAATTTCCTAAGTTTAAAATCCCGGACTTGACCTCCCTTAACCCGAGGCTTAAAAAATCATTTTTAGAGTTCAAAAAGGCTTATAAACTACCCTAAGTCAGTAGCTAAACTTCTTAATCAACCCCCTCTAAATAACTTAACCAAAACAGAAAAATGATTTTCCCTCAACTTCAATTCTGACTCCACTGTCCAGTTTTAAGCGACGATTTTTTACCCTATTTTTAAAAATTCTAAAAATATAAAAAAAATACTGGAGACTCAGGACATATAAATATACACGGAAAACAATTGGCTTAATTTTCTGATTAAATATGAATGCCCAGAAAAATTGGGAAAGTACGAGTACTGGGTGAAAAAACTGTTTTGCCAAAACACATTTTTGCCTTTGATAAAATCACTTAAAAATCAAAATAAAAATATTTAAGACTCAAAAAATGACTCATAAACAGTATCTAGGACTTTTGGAAAGTTAGACAAAAATTGGCAAAGTAAAAAAATTCACAAAGTTAGAATAATCAATTTGACAACTCTTTAATTTTCCACAAGTATACTCAAGAAAGCATGACTTTGAACCGTTAATTGGCCTAAGTCATTAGTCAAGTGGCATGGAAATGAAATGCATGAAAAAATACAGCAAATATAATGCATGAATTTAAACCTAAATGTCATGGGAAATGCATGGCATCAATAAAGTGACCTAGACCTAAATGAACTTGCATGGCATTTAATGCAACCTAGGTCTAAAATGCATGGACATGCATGGCAAAATAAACCAAACCTAACATCTAAAATATGCATGGAAATAACACAAACACAAGGCATGCTTAAACCAAAAACTCAATCAAATGTCATGAAAATTCAAACCTATCATCTAACATAACAAAAATGCACATACAAAGCAAAACACATGAAGTAGCCGAATGGCCTCAAGCTCCAAACAAGCATGGCATTTTCACAAACACTTGATATACTTAAACTAAATACTCAATCAAATATCATGCAAATGCAAACCTATCAACTAACATAGCAAAAATGCACATACAATGTAAAACACATGAAGTGGCCGAATGGCCTCAAGCTCCAACAAGCATGGCATTTTCACAAACACTTGATATACTAACATACTCAACTAAAATATAATACTCAAATCATGCAAATATAAAGTAGAGGTATTAAAGCTAACAAGAATTTTCACAAACACAAGGATTACAAAATATAAAACATCAACAAATTTAAACATTATGAAAACAGAAAATTAAAAATGTAAGAACATGATAATAAACTCTTAAATGGCAACAAACAAGCAACCAAATTAAAACAAGCTTCAAGTATATGTAGTAGAAGAATATTTAAAGAATCAAGACTATATAAAGTAACATAAATAACATGACAAATCAAAGAAAAACAGCAACAATAAAAAATATAGGCCATTCGGCCATGGTAAGAAAATAAAGGGAAAAAAAATTGTAAGAACTTGTTTTAAAGAAAAGATGAAGAAAGAACTTCAAAAGAACATTAAAAACAATAATTTAAAAAGTAAAATCAAAAGAAAAACTCACCAAAATAATAATCAAAATAGCAAAAACAAGAATGGAAAATCAAGAAAGTGCAAGAGTTGGTGCTAAAAGCAACCTCTAGAAGTTATTTTTCAAGATTTTTCTTTTCAAACTTTCTTTTCTAAACTTTTCTTTTTGCTTTGCAACAATAGAGAGAAAACTCAGCCAAAAAAAAAAAACAAGAGTGAAAATGAAAACTCTGGATCCCCTTAGTGCTGGCCGAAAATCACCTCTCTCCTCCTACGATGTTGTCATTTTTCCTCCAACCAATTTCCATCCAAGGGCTAGTGATTCAAGGTGAAAAAACATGAAATTATCACCCTTAGATTAGGCCATCAGCTGTCCATAATTACAGCTGTTCAAGAATAATGTTGACACTCTCCTTCTTCATGCATTGGCCCATGTAGCTTATTTGCAATGGCTTGATCAAAAAAATCACTAACCAACTCATAATTTTTGGGCTTTTGATTGAAAAATTAGAAACTCCTTGCTTCCTTTGGGCCTTGGCCGGCCAACACACCTTCTTCCAGCCCAAGATTGATTTTTTTGAAAGGCAAGAAAAGCCCTTTTTCGGTTGCTTGGGTAAAATGATCGTTTTGCCCCCCGGATGCAAATAAATCTCAAAATTTAATTTTTTTAATACTTTCAAAATAATAAAATATTGAATTTTGGAAGTTTTCAAAATGTTCCGAGTCCGTTTGCTATTTATTTGGAATTTTTCTTCCAAAAATGCCTTTTTATGCTCCCACATTTTACCATTTTCTAAACGAGCTCCAAATAAAAAAATTTCTTCACCAATATCTTCCAAATAGTTTAAAAGTGTGATCTGGAAGTTTTCCTAATTTTTGGAACTCATTTGGTATTTTTTCGAGATTTATCTTCTTGAATTACTACATAGGGGGCCGAGATTTGGCCATTTTGCAAATGAACTCTGAATCAAGATTTTATTTTTCCAATCTCTTCCAAATAATTAAAAATTGATATTTGCAAAATTTCAGAATTTTTGGAGTCCATTTGCTATTTTTTCGGGATTTATCTTCTTGAATTACTGTATAGGAGACCCGGGATTTGGCCTTTTTGCAAACGAACTCCGAATCAAGATTTTATTTTGCCAATCTCTTTAAAATAATTTAAGAATGAGATTTGCCAATTTTCAGAAGATTTGGAGTTCATTTGCTATTTTTTTCGGTATTTTCCTTCTCGAATTTCTACATAAGAGACTCGGGATTTGGCTATTTTGGAAACGAACTCCGAATCAAGATTTTCTTTCTCTAATCTCTTCCAAATGGTTTAATAATGATATTTTCAATTTTTTAGAATTTTTGGAGTTCATTTGCTATTTTCCCCAAATTTTCCAATTTGCCCTTTTGCCTCCGAAACCCGATTTTGCCCAAAACAAGTCCAAATTTCAGATTTTCTTCAAATTGAGCCTTTGGCTATCCCTTTTTAATCATTCCTCATCATTAGGGGCTTTGGTCTTACCAAGTTGGGTCATTTCTGTAATTCTTCCTAATTTCACTAAAATCCACAAAAAACCCTAATTCTCGGTTTTCTCCCAGATTGACTTTTCTTTCAGTTTTTCTTTCAAGTGGCTTCTCCATTACCTATAGTCAGTGCTTATCTTTCATTTGGAACCTTCAATTTTGACCAATTCGATCGTTTAAGCATTTTTCCCCAAATTTCCCGGATTAGGGTTTCTTTTCTACTAAATCTCCAAATCCCAACTTCCGAACTCCATATCTTTCGATGTAATCCTCGGATTATCAAAATTCTTTTGCCATTTTTCAATTGAACTTCAAATCTTGATTTTGAAAAGGGTTGACTTTTTTAGTAGTTGACTTTTTGGGGTTGACTTTCCAGGATTTGACTTTTTATGCTCGCCCTTTTAAACTAAGTCTCGGGGTACCACCTGCAGGATGAAAAAAATCTTTTTACATTCTGAAACATCAATTTAGGAAGAAAACATACATGTTTTAGTGGTCCGAACAAAATTAGGTGTCTACAGCTGCCCCTCTTTGGCTATTGCTGAGAATCAGGTATCAGGCAAAGATAAATAAACACTAATTTTGTACGGTCAGTGAAATCACATGTGAAGGAAAGGGAAAGGGGTTTCTTTTTTCATTTTTCATTTTTTTTAAAAAAAAAAGCTGTAAATTGAAGATTTTGTCCTTAAATTGAATTCCTCGACTAAATCAAGGCTCGACCCGTCTTAAGAAAACGAATTCGATTTGCAAGAAAACGTTGTTCCCGGAGGTCTTAAAAATGGTGCCCGGAGATCTTAAAAATGGTGCCTGTAGGCCTTACCCGTGATTTGAAAAAATATGCCCGGAGGTTATAAAAATAGTGCCCGTAGGCCTTACCCGTGATTTGAAAAAAAAAAAATATGCCCAGAAGTCTTAAGAATGGTGCCCGGAGGTCTTAAAAATGGTGCCCGTAGGCCTTACCTGTGATTTGAAAAAAATTATGCCCGGAGTTCTTAAGAATGGTGCATGGAGGTCTTAAAAATGGTGCCCATAGGCCTTACCCGTGATTTGAAAAAAATTATGCCAGTAAGTCTTAAAAATGGTGCCCGTAGGCCTTACTCGTGATTTGAAAAAAATTATGCCCGGAGGTCTTAAGAATGGTGCTCGGAGGTCTTAAAAATGGTGCCCGTAGGCCTTACCCGTGATTTAAAAAACTATGTTGGGAGGTCTTAAGAATGGTGCCCGGAGGTCTTAAAAATAGTGCCCATAGGCCTTACCCGTGATTTGAAAAAAATTATGCCCGGAGGTCTTAAGAATGGTGCCCGGAGGTCTTAAAAATGGTGCCCGTAGGCCTTACCTGTGATTTAAAAAAAAAAAATTATGCCCGAAGGTCTTAAGAATGGTGCCCGTAGGCCCTACCCGTGATTTGAAAAAAATTATGCCCGGAGGTCTTAAAAATGGTGCCCATAGGCCTTACCCGTGATTTGAAAAAAATTATGCCCAGAGGTCTTAAGAATGGTGCCCGGAGGTCTTAAAAATGGTGCCCGGAGGCCTTACCCGTGATTTGAAAAAAATTATGCCCGGAGGTCTTAAGAATGGTGCCCGAAGGTCTTAAAAATGGTGCCCGTAGGCTTTACCCGTGATTTAAAAAAAAAAATTATGCCCGAGGTCTTAAGAATGGTGCCCGGAAGTTATAAAAATGGTACCCGTAGGCCTCACCTATGATTTGAAAAAAATTATGCCTGGAGGTCTTAAGAATGGTGCCCGGAGGTCTTAAAAATGGTGCCCGTAGGCCTTACCCGTGATTTGAAAAAAAATTATGTCTGGAGGTCTTAAGAATGGTGCTGGAGGTCTTAAAAATGGTGCCCGTAGGCCTTACTCGTGATTTGAAAAAAAATTATGCCCGGAGGTCTTAAGAATGGTGACCGGAGGTCTTAAAAATGGTCTTTGAAGAGTTGTTGAAAATTATCCTGAAGATTTTGAGAAGTTGCGAATTCTTTTTGATGCTGGTGCAAATGATTAACAGGATACACATATTTCATATTGCAAATGTAAATGTAAATGTTTTAAATTGATGCAAATGTTTCTTGATGCAGATGTAGATGTCGGATAAAATGCAAATGCTTCGTGGTGTATATGCAAATGGCTTAGATTGATGCAAATGCTTATTTATGCAGATGCAGATATTGAATAAGATGCAAATGCTTCGTGGTGTATATGCAAATGGCTTAGATTGATGCAAATGCTTCTTTATGATGCAAATTCGAAAATTAGTGTTAACGCAACTACGTCATGAAATGGTGCAGATACAAAGATTGGCATTATGCAAATGCTTTTAAATGATGTGTTGTGAACCCTGGGGGTTAAACCCTTTGAACCCACTAACAAATTGAAATACCTAACCCAGAAAAGCCAAGATTCAGGCAAAGAAAACTTAAACCCTTAAAAGCCTGTTTCAAAGAACCTAGATTAAGCATGTAATCTAAACCCTAAGAACTCTCGTTTCAAGAACCTAAGTTTGATAGGTTGAACGCCACAAAGAAGGAATTCTTTGATAAGTTCCTAAGTTCTTTCAAGAACTAAAAAGAGAAAACTCTCACTGAATAAAATCAGACTTAATTGATCAAAAGATAATTGAAGTAGGCTGCTAAGACATATATTTATAGCCTCCCTACAATAACCCTAATATACTAAGTAATAATATGTAAAATATGGGCTGAACATACTCAAACCCAAACCTAAATAATTAAAAGATGTCCATGTTACCTAATATAGGTCCAAATGCCTAAGTAATTATAAGAATTAAAATAAGCCCAAATAAGCCCTCTTAATGTGCCACCTTGTGTTCTTGAATCACATGGACCAAACTTGGATACAAGCCCATCTTGCATGTTGAAGCCTTTCTTGAATAACTTGCAACATGTCCCAAGTGAATTCCATCCATTCTTGCCATGTTTCCTAGATCTTCTTGGATCTTGGCCAATATAAAAATTCTTTGATAAGTTCCTAAGTTCTTTCAAGAACTAAAAAGAGAAAACTCTCACTGAATAAAATCAGACTTAATTGATCAAAAGATAATTGAAGTAGGCTGCTAAGACATATATTTATAGCCTCCCTACAATAACCCTAATATACTAAGTAATAATATGTAAAATATGGGCTGAACATACTCAAACCCAAACCTAAATAATTAAAAGATGTCCATGTTACCTAATATAGGTCCAAATGCCTAAGTAATTATAAGAATTAAAATAAGCCCAAATAAGCCCTCTTAATGTGCCACCTTGTGTTCTTGAATCACATGGACCAAACTTGGATGCAAGCCCATCTTGCATGTTGAAGCCTTTCTTGAATAACTTGCAACATGGCCCAAGTGAATTCCATCCATTCTTGCCATGTTTCCTAGATCTTCTTGGATCTTGGCCCATATAAAAATTGCCATGGGATTGGGTCATCTTGGATCCTATCATTCCCCCTTTCCTCGAAAAGATTCGCCCTCGAATCTTAGCCTTGTGTGTGAGAATGACAGCGCTAGGAACTAAATCATGGTGATGCACAATGCCGCTTATGGGTGACAACCCATCTTGCAACTCTTTCGAAAGTAAATTCTCACAATCCTTCAACAAAGAAACAGGCAAAATAGGTAGAGATTGGTTAGGAGCATCAAGAATAAGAACCTCACTCTCATTTTCATCAGAAAAATTCGCGAATTCTTTGTTTTGCTCGGCAGGAATTGTCTCATTTTCTACTAGTGGCTCCTCTCTTACTTCTTTAATTTCAACCACCTCTATTTCTTTTTCACTTTCTTTTTTACTCTCCGTTTCCTCTTGCTTTTCTTTATTTGCAGCCACCTCACTTTCTTTTTCTTTTTTTCTTCTCTCTTTTTCTCTTTCTTTTCTTCTCCATCTTTCTTCCTCTTGTTGCACAAACCTCTCAAACGATAAGGTGATCTCTTTCATCTCTTGTAGAGCCTGCTTTACTTTGTCGCATAATGTGAGAGACATCTTAAAGTAGCTGCAAAACAACTTTGGTTAGTAAAAAAAAAGAATATCGATTCTTTCCTCTTTTTTTTTTTTTTTTTTTTTTGAAGAACGAGACTTCTTGATTTTCTTGAAATCTCGGATGAACTTTTTTTTTTTTTTTTAAGATTCGGATCAAGAATCAACAAGAAGAAATTTTAATAAATCAAGAATTCAAGAAACGAAATCTTGATTTAAACCAACTCTCAGAATAAAACCCCAAACTAAACTGCCTAAAAACTATAACCCTGGGGCAAAAGAATGCCTAAAACTATAACCCCAAGACAAGAATGTCTGAAACCCCAAAACAAGAAAGTTGACAGAAATCCCAAAATCTTGTTATTGATTTTGCTGTAATAGATTTTAAACCAACTTCCAAGAACGAAACCCCAAACAAAAACTGCCCTAAAAACTATAACTATTAGACAAAGAAAGCCTAAAGCTATAACCCCTATGACAAGTATGTCTGAAACCCCAAAACAAAAAAGTTGAGAAAAAACTCCAATACCCTATGGTAAAGAAGATAAAAATATTTGACCTGATTGGTCCCTAAGCTCTGATACCAACTGATGTGAACCCTAGGGGTTAAACCCTTTGAACCCACTAACAAATTGAAATACCTAACCCAGAAAAGCCAAGATTCAGGCAAAGAAAACTTAAACCCTTAAAAGCCTGTTTCAAAGAACCTAGATTAAGCATGTAATCTAAACCCTAAGAACTCTCGTTTCAAGAACCTAAGTTTGATAGGTTGAACGCCACAAAGAAGGAATTCTTTGATAAGTTCCTAAGTTCTTTCAAGAACTAAAAAGAGAAAACTCTCACTGAATAAAATCAGACTTAATTGATCAAAAGGTAATTGAAGTAGGCTGCTAAGACATATATTTATAGCCTCCCTACAATAACCCTAATATACTAAGTAATAATATGTAAAATATGGGCTGAACATACTCAAACCCAAACCTAAATAATTAAAATATGTCCATGTTACCTAATATAGGTCCAAATGCCTAAGTAATTATAAGAATTAAAATAAGCCCAAATAAGCCCTCTTAATGTGCCACCTTGTGTTCTTGAATCACATGGACCAAACTTGGATGCAAGCCCATCTTGCATGTTGAAGCCTTTCTTGAATAACTTGCAACATGGCCCAAGTGAATTCCATCCATTCTTGCCATGTTTCCTAGATCTTCTTGGATCTTGGCCCATATAAAAATTGCCATGGGATTGGGTCATCTTGGATCCTATCATGATGCAAAAGCAAGGATTTGACAACATGCAGAATGCTTCTACATGATGCAAATGCAAATATCGATAATGATGCAAACGCTTCATGAAAAGATGCAAATGCCCCTGATCAATTTTCTAGACTTTGGCTTAGCCTTTCCAAATCATTTTTCCTTTTCAAATCAGAGTATGTCTTCAATTCATTTTGGCTATTCTCTTTGCCCCAACAGTTTTCAAACTTTCATCAACAGAAATCTGTTTGCCGAGTTTTATTTCTTCTTCTCATATCAAGATAAACCCTAGTAGTTCCACACCTTTGGCTTAGCCTTTCCAAATCATTTTTCCTTTTCAAATCAGAGTATGTCTTCAATTCATTTTGGCTATTCTCTTTGCCCCAACAGTTTTCAAACTTTCATCAACAGAAATCTGTTTGCCGAGTTTTATTTCTTCTTCTCATATCAAGATAAACCCTAGTAGTTCCACACCTTTGGGTTAGAAAAATTCTTATCTCATGTCAACATCAAAAATGGGTATTTTCAAAAAATATCTTTATTTGTTTTCTCATTTTGAAAACTTCTGAACAAAAATATTAACCCCACAATGTGTGATGTACAAATCTTTTGAAGACTGATGATCATTGTTAAAAACTTCTCTGAGTGTCAATCTGGGTTTTTCAATTTGAATTGGCAATGCTTGGTATAACAAGATTTTGATTGATCAAAGGAAATTTCATAACAAAAATGTATGTCCTTTCTAGGCTCACAAATGGAACAGGTTTTATAAATCAGGAATTCCTTGAAAATCAAACAAATTCAACATTCTTTTAGTTTTCATATCAAGGCATTTTGACAAAAAGTCTCAGTTTTGAAGACAATCCTTCGAATGAGAGCTGATAATTTGGGAGGTTCAGAAATTCCTAAATGTTCCTCGATTACCACTTTTCCAAGATGACCTTCTCTTTTGTGGTATTGGTATTAACATAAATGGTATCGAACTTCCCATTTTACTCTAGACCGCCCATTTTTGGGTCGCCCTAGAGTCCCATTCTTTCCAATTTTTCTCTTTTTTTCTTTTTTTCATTGTTTTACCATGCACTTGAGAATTCTAAATTCTTCCTTAGTGAAATGATAATTCGATGAGATGGGATAAAATCCGAGAAAAAACCTTTCAAATTAAATATTCATGCTTGATCAAAATGGACTTTTAAAGCACGTAATGTAGGCCATGGTTTGGGGTTCAAAAAGAAAGGATAAATAGGCCCAAAATATGTGTTTGAGGGTAATCAGATGAAAGATCCTTTCTTGAGGAGAATTCTTTTTGAAGCATTTGTCCCTTTTGGACTTTTTTCCTTTTTCCTTTCTACTTTTGCTCTTTTTCTTTTTTGCTTTTGGCTTTCATTTGCCATAATTTTTCACACACTTTTTCCTTCTTGGCTTCCATTTCACCATCTTTTCCTTTTTCTTTTGACAAAGTGAACCCATATTCATTCGGCACTCCATTTGCTTTGTATCTGTCTTTGAGCTAGGATTCATTTTTCCGTGATCTTTGAGAAGATCTTTCCTCGCATTTGCCCCATAGTGTAGAGGGTGATCCTTGATCAGAGTTCAAAGAAGAAAGAATTCTTTCGGCTCAAAAAAGGGTGACTATGGATAATTTTTTTTGTGACAGGGACATGAAAGATGGCCATTTCTCATATCAAGCACAAATATTCTCATTGAAAAGCAATCCCCAAAGGAATATGTAATCACAATTTCATTTCGCACTTTGAAATCATCCGAATTCTCATATGCACAGCATCACAATTTTTCTTTTTTCTTTTCTATTTTTTATCGCATGCCCTACTGATTCATGCATTAGCCCCATCATTTTTTCACCATATAACCATCATTTCCACATATGATGCCCCAATTTGATTAACCATGAGAATTTGTATCAACGAGGAACATAGCAAGTCTAGGTCTATTTTGAAAAGTCTGAGTTTCAAATCTGAGTTCTTTGAAGAGACAAGGAAAATATGACCCAAAAACGGATTTTCTCTGGGACATGGGATAATCTAGTTTAATCATTGTGCCCTAGGGTGTCAATCATGAAGTGATGTTTGGGCAATTAGTGTTTTGTGGTTGTTGAAAATGACATGAATGGTTTTGGCACAACCTTAACACACACCACATTACCATGATCTAAATTCTTGAAAGAAAATCTCATTTGTTTGAATTTCAAGGAGTTTGAAAAAATTTTGAAAAGTTCGTTCCTTTGTTCATAGCCTAGACTAGGATCTACATCTTTGCTTATTCTATGATGACGATGGTTTTATGAAGTTCAATCATTCATATTCCTTGAAGCGTTAGGTCTTTCAAGTGTTCTTAATTCAAGGGGTTTAGGCCTGGGAAAGCTTAAAAGAAAGGGGAGAAGGTATTGGGTCATTTGTAACAATGATCACCAATATTCTTGAGACTATCCATTACTAAAACTTCCTTAATGCTTGTTTTTGCAAATTCAGATTATTGTTAAAACACAACAAGCATGAAGCTTTTAAAATTCAAAATTCATTTAATGAATGTCGACATGAGACAAGTGTTTTCATCATAAGATCTGAAACTACATGCATCAAAATGCTCATATTGACATCCTCCAAAGGTAGTAATTCTTCCCCTAAAACCCTGAAAGAAACTGATTTACGGCAAAGTGGCCTTCCATTGATTGATAAGCTCCGGTGTCAAAATACCATCATGGATAAGACTTTCAATCCTTTCCTTCAGTTGTCTGCATTTTTCAGTTGAATGCCCAACTACCCCCAAATGATAATCACACTTGCTGTCAGGGTCATAACTCCTCGCTGATGGATTTGAAGCTATTTTCAATGATATCGGGGTAAGGTACTGATTCTTTATTAGTAATGGCAGCAGGTCAGGGATGGGGATTGGAATTCTTTCTTGGTTTTCCCGCGATCATTTTATGGAAGTAGGCCTTGTTGCAAGGGCTGGTATAAGATTAGGTGCTTGGGTTGGTAGGTAAGGATAAACGCTTGGAGATACCTTAGTAGGGTAACACGATCGGTCTGAGGGAGATTAGGAATATGGGACAAAATCTCCCATTGCTTGGACATCTTCCTCTTTCTTTCTAGGTGTCTTATTTCTCTCGGCATTGGATGTTCCTTTTCTTTCAAGTTTCCCATTTTTGATAGCATTCTCAATCATCTCCCCTGAGATTACTATATCAGCAAAATTCCTTGAGGCATTGCTGACGAGTCTGTCATAGTACGGGGCCTGTAGTGTATTCACAAAAAGGACAGTGATTTCTTTTTGTGTCAAAGGTGGTTGTACTTGGGTAGACATGTTTCTCCACCTCTGAGCATACTCTTTGAAGCTCGTAACTCTTTTCTCCATATTTTGCAAAGTGAGACGATCAGGTGTCCTATCGGTGATATGCTTGTACTGGTTTAGAAAAGCCCTAGCCAAATCATTCCAAGAGCAAATCTAATCCTTGCTCAACTGACTATACCACCTAATTGCAGACCCGCTGAGGCTATCTTGAAAGTAGTGAATCAGAAGCTTATCATTATCTATATCACTTGTCATCTTTCGACAGAACATAGTGATGTGGGCTGACGGATCAGTCGTCCCGTCATATTTCACAAAGTCAGGGACCTTGAATTTAGGAGGGATGACTAAATCGAAAACCAAGCATCGTTCTTTCGCCTCCACACTCCCGAATATGTCTTTATTTTTTACTACCCGAAGCCTTTCATCTAGCAACTGATATTTCCCTTGGGAATCTGCCAACTCTACCTCATTAACCATTTTCAACTTTGCCTGTTCAGTTGGATCATCTGAATTTGAAACATTGACGGGGTTAACTGTGTTCTGGGCATCCATCATTACGACCTCATTCTGACCTTTTCGTGCCTCTAACCCTTCTCTGGCGGCCAAGTTTTCAGTGTATCCCTTGATTAAGGTGGACATTAGCTCCATCAATTTAATCATCTGATCTTTAGATTCTGCTTGAGACTTTCCTAGCTGTTCTCGCAATTCTTCCTGTGCCCTTTCCATTATTTCCATTCGGGCAACTTGTTCATTCTCCATAGCACTAGCCTGTATTAAAAGGGTACTCAGTACTTCTTATACCTCTTATTTGAAATGGAAATTCTTTCAAAGACTTTTAAAGCCAATCCAACTTCTGTTTTATTCTCCCAAAGTGCGTGTCATGATGAAGGAGTCATGAATGCAATTTTATGCACGTGAAGCCTAAACAATATTATGTATGGACATGTACAGTGGAAACATGCTGACCATGTATGTAATAAATGTAATCACGATGCCAACATGTTGCAAGCAAAGAATAAACAAATCAACACATGGATATATGCAATGACTGATAATGTACATTTTAGCGTATTTCCCAATGAATGATCATATACACTATGAATGCAACATGATGTCAATTATGATACATGTAAACAATGAATAATTGATACAACGTATATTCAAAGAAAATCATGCTGACCATGTGTGTCATGAATGCATCCTAATGTTAATATGACAGATTAATGCATGAGCATATACAGAGAAATCATGCTGACTATGTTTGTCATGAATACAACCCAAAGTCGACATGATACATGTAAAGAATAAGCAAATTAATGCATGGATATATACAAAAAAATAATGCTGATTATGAATGCATGAATGCAACCTGATGCTAACATGATACATGTATGAATGTATGGTATGACAAATAATTGATCGGATGCAAAATGCAAAGGGGAAGATATCACGGAGGAAATAAGAATCGGAGGAACTTAATTATCAACATCTCATAAATTTGAAGCATAGTCAATTCATTCCCATATCAACATTCACAATGGTATAAACCATGTTTACAAAATCTGAGCAGTAGTTAAAACTGTCTTTACAAGTATTTTATTCTTCCTAGCATCCTAAGGCTATAAGAGCCGGCTACTGAAAAAGTGAAATCCTATTACGTCATATAAGACTGAAGTCTTTCCACCTCAATGCAGTAAATCTCCCGATCCTAATGACGCTTTCCCAGCCCTCTATCAATCAGCGTCGTTGGATCCAACCACTTGGCATCTATAAGAGATTGCACTTTTTTTTTGAATGCTATACAGTCTTCAATGCTATGGCCAACAATTCCACAGTGATAATCACATCTTGCATTTGGATTATACCACTTTGGATATGGTGGTAACAGGGGTTTCAATGGGACACATGCAACCATGTGATTTTGGATCAGTATAGGGAGAAGCTCTCAGTAGTTGATTGGAAAAGGATCAAAATGCCTTTGGGTCTTATCCTGGGGTTGTTTCTTAGTTACACATGGCCTAGGAGTTGGGGCACTTGGTGGTGGCACTAAGGTTCGAACCGGAGTGTTTACATAGGGAGATGGAGGAATAATAAGGCAAGGGTATGGATTTGGACACGGGGCCTTTGGAAGTTGTACATGGCTCGAGGTTCCTATCCAAGATGCTGGATAAGGTGATTGATGAGGGAAGCAATATGAACTGCCAATTGGTGGTGATGGAGTGGGATTCAGGAATCCTGTAGTGGTCATCCCAATGGACGGTTGGACCATAATAGGGTGGGGATACTGGTTTGGACCTAGAACAATTTGCAGATATGGTACAGGATCCGAGGTTTCTATCTTTGGTATCAGGCTCTCAGGTTTAATCATTTTCACGATTTGGTCCATAATTTCATAAGGATTGCAACCTTTGTGGCATTGACAAGCGCAGGATCCAGCAAGGATTGTGTGTTCTGGTCCTAATGGTTTTGGTTGATCCAAAGGCGATGCAGAACCCTGAGAAAGTTCCCCCATACTCTTACCCATATCCTCGAACATTTTCAGCAATTTGGCGAGTTGTTCTTTCACTTCCCGGATTTCACGTCCAAATTCCTCTTGATTGCGTTCTAATGCACCTAATCGTTCCTCCAAGTCTTTCCTCATATCTCGAACCCCTTTCATGCAAATGAAAACTATCATGAGATTAAGAATACAATTCTGAATGTATATGCTCTATTCCTATGTGCATGAATATACTGATGATTAATGCATGAAGATATACAAAGAAATTTTGATGACTATGTATGCTATGGATGCAACCTGATGCTAACATGACGCATTTAAAAAATAAATAAATTGATGCACAAGTATATACAAATAATGACCATGCATGTCATAAATGTATTCTACAATGAATGACCATGCATGCTATGATTATAACATGATGTCAAAATGATACATGCAAAAAAAAAATGAATTAACACAATGGTACGTACAAAGAATGACCATGTATATCACAAATGTATTCTACAATGAATAACCATGCATGTTAGGACTGTAACATGATGTCAAAATGATACAAATAAAGAATAAATGAATTAACACCAAGGTATATACAAAGAAATCAATGATTACATGAAATTGGTGGGTCCTAAATCTTGATTATTCAAAAATCTCATTATGCAAGATTTTCTTCCAAATTTATGATTTTTTTGAAAACATGTTTTTTTCTATGAAAAACCAATCATTATTTTCAAAAGAATTTTGGAGTAGTGGATCTTACTATAGTACAATATGCAAATGTTCATGCAACACTACCAGTTTTATGAAATCATCAAATGAGATTATTATCACCACCCGTTTAGTGCAAAAAACGAGATCAATAATAAATAAAAAAATGTACATGCTCTATTCACACATGCATGAAATGTGCAAAATGCAAAAAATGCTTGAAAAATGATTTTTATTTTTTATTTCAAACAGTTAATGAATATTTGCCCTAACAATTATCTACTTATATAGGTATCACAATGCCTTTGGGATGGGGTATCACATTTATTACGGGCGATGTATGTACATCGTTGCCCGATCTACCAAACTTATTCAGAGTGTAAAATAGGTTATAAAAGGTTTATAAATGTCCCTCCATGTGTTCCTATCTTCGGTGTACCTAACGAAAATTCGGCATGGCTTTGCCTAGGTTCACTATATGAGGATGAATTGGTTCTAAAGGCCCCGAATTGCTCCTCACTGTCACCGGTGAAGGCTAGTAAGGCACCCCAATAAAAGCGGGTTCAATTCATTAGAGTCTATTTCCCTAGCCTATGCGGATTGTTAATCACGAAGGCTTAGGTAATTTAGTACTCCGGAAGTGTTTCGCTAGCCCATGCGGATTATTAATTATGAAGGCTTAGTTACTTTGCTCCCACCTAAAAGGACAGAACTCGAGTATAGAGCTCATGATATGGAAATGCACGTGTAGTGTGTGAGGAGGAACAACAAACCTTTCACCACCTATTCTACACCACTTATTCTCCCCAACTATTTATAAAAAAACATTTAAGAATAGTGTAACGCATTAACCAACAAGTAATTATAATATACAACCTTGAATAACTAGAGAACAATAATAAAATGCATGCATATGAGTATGGACATATTTACAAACATTTTATTATTTTCAAAATTCTCCTTATTAAAAAATGTGGGAATTAAAATTAAATACCAATTAAACCAACAAAACCAAGACTTTGATAACACACGACTAATTCTAGGCCTGACTCTCTAATAGTCCCCAGCGGAGTCGCCAAGCTGTCGCAACCTAAAAAATGACAAGTCTCATCGTAAGACTTTATTATTCGTTAAGCGTGACATTAAAAAAATCGAGGAAAAGGTGACTTAATTCCTCTAGAAAAATGAAGGTTTTGAAAATGACCTTGAAAAAGACATGGAGTCGCCACCAATCTTTTTTAGCTAGGTGTGATCGGCCACCTATTAAAACCGGTTTTATAAAATATTTTAAAAATTAATTAAAACATTTGTAAAACCAATTTCAAGTCTGCGTTTTAAACAAGAGAAATCAAAGAAACGGGTTCGGGACTCGGTTACGTACGGGGAAGGATTAGCACCCCCACAACTCCCGTATAAAACGGTACTTTATTAATCATATGTTATCTCAAATATCGGTAAAGAAGTCGGTTTTAAATTTAGTATTTCAAATTAATTCCCAATTTAAAGAAAAATAATTCCATTTTTAATTGAAAATGATCCGGAATTGATAAATTCAAAATTTTCCTATATTCCCCAACAAACGTGGCAAAATATAGAAATTTTTATTAATTTGGAAAACTTTCCGAATCATAATCATTTTAAAGAAGATATTCCGTTATTAATGATAATTGATGATATCCTCCCCAGCAAACCCGATAGAGAACTCATGAATTATTTTAACTCGAGAATATCTTTATTTTATTGAAAATCATTACCTTTTTTGAAAACATTTAAAAGAAATGAATATGTATATGCATGAAATAAATAAAATGACATAGCAAAATCTAAATAATATAATGCAACCTAAATGATATGATATAATCTAAATGCCTTATCATATTCTAAATGAAAAGAAATATCCTAAGTTATATGATATATTCTAAATGAAATTAAATGACCTAGATAACATAACATATTCTATATGAAATGTAATATCCTAAGTCATATGATATATTCTAAATGAAATAAAATATCCTAAATGACATAATATATCCTAAATGAAATGAAATGACCTAGGTAACATAATATATTCTACATGAAATGAAATGACCTAAGTAACATAGTATATTCTATATGAAATGAAATAATTTGAATGACATGGAAAATATGAATGATATGGCATATAATTTAAATGACATGGAATATAAAATAATGCTATCATGTAATATGCATGAAAATAAAAATGAAAATAATAATGCATGAACATAGTATATGCTAAATAATATAACAAAAAATAACTAAATAAAAAACATAGGATATCATGAAATATTCAAAACCATATAATAAAATAATATAACATCAAAAAATATAAATCAAAATAATAACAATACCATAGAAATTATCGTAGCAAAAAAAATCACATATTATATAAAATGCATGAATATGGAAAATACAATGCATGTAAATGTATTTTTTCCTTTAATTAAGGAAATCTATATATGTTAGAAGATATCCGGCTACCTTAGGAAAATATGTTAAATTAAATATTCTAAAACCAAAATACTTTGTGATTGTTTGAAAACAATTTTGTAAAGCTTAGATTAAAAGTAGAAACTTGGTTAAACATTTTTGTAAATGGCTCTAATTTTCTAAGTTTAAAATCCCGGACATGACCACCCTTAACCCAAGGCTTAAAAATCATTTTTAGAGTTTAAAAAGGCTTAGAAACTACCCTAAGTCAGTAGCTAAACTTCCTAATCAACCCCCTCAAAATAACTTAACCAAAACAGAAAAGTGATTTTCCCTCAAATTCAATTATGACTCCACTATCCAGTTTAAAGCCACAATTTTTTACCCTATTTTTAAAAATTCTAAAAATTCTAAAAAAAATACTGAAGACTCAAAATATGTAAAACTAAACGAAAAAAAATCGGCTTAATTTTTTTATTAAAGATGAATGCCCAGAAAAATCGGGAAAGTACGAGTACTAGGTGAAAAAACTGTTTTGCCAAAACACATTTTTGCCTTTGATAAAATACTTCAAAATCAAAGTAAAAATATTTAAAACTCACAAAATGACTCACAAACAGTAGCTAGGACTTTTGAAAAGTTAGACAAAAATTGGCTAAGAAAAAAAATCACAAAGGTAGAATAATCAATTTGACAACTCTTTAATTTTCCACAACTATACTCAAGAGAGCATGACTTTGAACCATTAATTGGCCTAAGTCATTAGTCAAGTGGCATGGACATGAAATGCATGAAAAAATACAGCAAATATGATGCATGAAATGCATGAATTTAAACCTAAATGTCATGGGAAATGCATGGCATCAATAAAGTGACCTAGACCTAAATGGACTTCCATGGCATTTAATGCAACCTAGGTCTAAAATGCATGGACATGCATGGCAAAATAAACCAAACCTAACATCTAAAATATGCATGGAAATAACACAAACACAAGGCATGCTTAAACCAAAAGCTCAACCAAATTTCACGAAAATGCAAACCTATCATCTAACATAACAAAAATGCACATACAAAGCAAAACACATGAAGTGGCCGAATGGCCTCAAGCTCCAAACAAGCATGACATTTTCACAAACACTTGATATACTTAAACTAAATACTCAATCAAATATCATGCAAATGCAAACCTATCAACTAACATAGCAAAAATGCACATACAATGTAAACACATGATGTAGCCGAATGGCCTCAAGCTCCAACAAGCATGGCATTTTCACAAATACTTGATATACTAACATACTCAACTAAAATATAATACTCAAATCATGCAAATATAAAGTAGAGGTATTAAATCTAACAAGAATTTTCACAAACACATGGATTACAAAATATAAAACATCAACAAATTTAAACATTATGAAAATAGAAAATTAAAAATGCAAGAACATGGTAATAAACTCATAAATGGAAACAAATAAGCAACCAAAGTAAAACAAGCTTCAAGTATATGTAGTAGAAGAATATTTAAAGCATCAAGACTAAATAAAATAACATAAATAACATAACAAATCAAAGCAAAACAGCAACAATAAAAAATATAGGCAATTCGGCCATGGTAAGAAAATCAAGGAAAAAAATTGTAAGAACTTGTTTTAAAGAAAAGATGAAGAAAGAACTTCAAAAGAACATTAAAAACACTTATTTAAAAAGTAAAGTCAAAAGAAAAACTTACCAACATAATAATCAAAATAGCAAAAACAAGAATGGAAAATCAAGAAAGTGCAAGAGTTGGTGCTAAAAGCAACCTCTAGAAGCTATCTTTCAAGCTTTTTCTCTTCAAACTTTCTTTTATTTTCTAAACTTTTCTTTTTGCTTTGCAACAATGGAGAGAAAACTCAAAAAAAATAAAAATAAATAAACAAGAGAGAAAATGAAAAATGAGAGTGCTAAAAATGAAAATTCTGAATCCCTTTAGTGCTGGCCGAAAATCACCTCTCCTCCTAGGATGTTGTCATTTTTCCTCTAACCAATTTCCATCCAAGGGCTAGTGATTCAAGGTGAAAAATTATGAAATTATCACCCTTAGATTAGGTCATCAGCTGTCCATAATTACAGCTGTTCAAGAATAATGTTGACACTCTCCCTCTTCATGCATTGGCCCATGTGGCTTATTTGCAATGGCTTGATCAAAAAAATCAATAACCAACTCTTATTTTTGGCCTTTTGATTGAAAAATCAGAAACTCCTTACTTCCTTTGGGCCTTGGCCAGCCAGCACATCTTCTTCCAGCCCAAGATTGATTTTTTTGAAAAGCAAGAAAAGCCCTTTTCGGTTGCTTGGGTAAAATGACCGTTTTGCCCCCTCGGATGCAAATAAATGGCAAACGGACTCCAAATTCAAATTTTATTTTTTTAAATACTTTCAAAATAATAAAATATTGAATTCTGGAAGTTTTCAAATTTTTTTGAGTCCGTTTGCTATTTATTTGGATTTTTTCTTCCAAAAATGCCCTTTTATGCCCCTATATTTTACCATTTTCTAAACGAGCTCCAAATCAAGATTCTTCTTCACCAATCTCTTCCAAATAATTCAAAAGTGTGATCTAGAAGTTTTCATAATTTTTGGAACTCATTTGGTATTTTTTCGGGATTTATCTTCCTGAATTACTACATAAGGGGCCCGGGATTTGGCCATTTTGCAAATGAACTCTGAATCAAGATTTTATTTCACAAATATCTTCCAAATAATTTAAAAATTATATTTGCAAATTTTCATATTTTTTGGAGTCCATTTACTATTTTTTCGGGATTTATCTTCTTGAATTACTACATAGGAGACCCAGGATTTGGCCATTTTGCAAACGAACTCTGAATCAAGATTTTATTTCTTTTATCTCTTTAAAATAATTTAAAAATGATATTTGCAAATTTTCAGAAGATTTGGAGTTCATTTGCTATTTTTTCGGGATTTATCCTCTTGAATTTCTACATAAAAGACCCAGGATTTGGCCATTTTGCAAACGAACTCCGAATCAATATTTTCTTTTGCCAATCTCTTTCAAATGATTTAAGAATGAGATTTACAATTTTTCAGAATTTTTGGAGTTCATTTGCTATTTTCCCTAAATTTTCCAATTTTGCCCTTTTGCCTCCGAAACCCAATTTTGCCCAAAACACGTTTGCTTTTTAGATTTTCTGCAAATTGAGCCATAGGCTATCCCTTTTTAATCATTCCTCATCCATTAGGGGCTTTGGTCTTACCAAGTCGGGCCATTTCTGTAATTCTTCCTAATTTCACCAAAATCCACCAAAAACCCTAATTCTCGATTTTCTCCCAGATTGACTTTTCTTTTAGTTTTTCTTTCAAGTGGCTTCTCCATTACCTGTAGTCAGTGCTTATCTTTCATTTGGAACCTTCAATTTTGACCAATTCGATAGTTTAAGCACTTTTCCCCAAATTTTTCAAAATAGGGTTTTCTTTCTACTAAATCACCAAATCCCAACTTTCGAACTCAATATCTTTCGATGTAGACCTCGGATTATCAAAATTCTTTCACCATTTTTCAATTGAACTTCAAATCTTGATTTTGAAAGTGGGTTGACTTTTTCAGTAGTTGACTTTTTAGGGTTGACTTTTTGGGGTTGACTTTTTCAAGTTTGACTTTTTATGCTTGCTCTCTTAAACTAAGTCTCGGGGTACCACCTGCAGGATGAAAAAAATCTTTTTACATTCTGAAACATCAATTTAGGAAGAAAACATACCTGTTTTAGTGGTCCGGACAAAATTAGGTGTCTATAACCGATATCCATCATCTTTTGAATTTTATCCTGAAAATCGGAGTATTGGTCGATAGTATGTCCTACCAGGCCCCCGTGATACCTACAGAAGTATCCATTGTCTGATTCCAACCTCAAAATTCTTTGCCCCATGTTGACTGATTTATACAGCCCCACTTTAATCATAGTATCCAACACTTCTCCCATATGAGTCCGGACGTCCTCAACCCTGGACAACACCCGGTACCCTTTTCCTTCCACTATTGCATTCACTACCGCTTTCCCATTATCAGGTAACGGATTTGCAGTGACGTTAGGCTCTCCCTTGGTAGTGAAGTTTAGATAACCAGTCCTGATCAGGCTTTGCACCTTGTGTTTAAAGGCAGTGCAATTCTCTAGAGAATGACCCGGGTTGCCTCCGTGATAATCACAAGTCATGTTTGGGTCGTACCACCTTGGATATGGGGTTTCATGGGTTCAAGGAACACGAGTGCTACTAAGTGATTTTGGATTAGCTTGGGGAAGAGTTGGGTGTATGTCATGGGAATGGGGTCGAATGAGGGTCTTGGTTGAAACTGTTGGGGTCCCCTTTGGTTAGTCCCTATGTTGCTGATTGGATTGGCTGGGTTAAGAACAGGCGTAGGGGTTGTGTATACGGGCGCTGGCATGGGTGATGGTGAATATACTGGCATCGACGGTCGATAGCTCATCGGATATTGGGACTGTTTAGGAGGATATGGGTATGGGTTAGGTGAGTAACTATAGGGTTGGTTTGTAGGAAAAGGGGTAAAATTTCGTGGTGGCCGACTCTCATATGAAACGGCCTGTACTTCTCCTTCCTACTTCTTTATCACGCCTATCTTCTTGAAATTTGCTGTTTCAACTCCTTCAATCTTGTCGTGCTTTATAGCGTTTTCTATTATTTCGTCGGATATGACCATGTCGACAAAATTTTTGGTAGCATTATCGACCAGCCTGTCATAATATGGCCCTCGCAACATGTTGATAAACAACAAGATAGTTTCTCTTTCAGTGAGGGGTGGTTGCACTTGAGCCGCCATATCCCTCCATTTCTGGGCGTATTCTTTGAAACCTTCTCCTGTCTTCTTCTCCATGTTCTGTAAGGGTAACCTATCAGGTGCCATGTCAGCCATGTGCTTGTACTGGGTTAGAAAGGCTCTTGCTAGATCTGTCCAAGTATGAATGCGACCACGATCTAGTTGGTTGTACCACCTCGCGGCTGATCCTTTCAGGCTATCTTGAAAATAGTGGATCAATAATTTATCGTTATGGGTATGTCCAGCCATTTTACGATAGAACATGGTGATGTGAAATGAAGGGCACCTGGTCCCATCGTACTTTTCAAATTCAGGAACCTTGAACTTCGGTGGTATTATCAAATCTGGAACCAAACTTAGTTCACTTGCATCAGCTTTCCTGAAAACGTCCATCCCTTCTATTGCCTTGAGTCTCTCTTCTAGCATATCATATTTATGCTCCGTCCTAGTGTCCTCTACATGCCCTATCACACTTTTCCTTAATTTTTCTTGCTCTATGGGGTCATCTAAGTTTGGGACGTTAACTGGGTTTGAAGGATTAGTCCCTGAGTTGGATGCAAGCTGTCCTTGGCCTTGCTGGCCTATGGGACCTGGTGTGTTGACGTAAATATAGGGTTGTCCTCCCACTGGAGGTTCTCCTTGTGGATGCCCACCTTGCGATGTTTGGGTGCGGGTCGGAGTAAAACCCGATGGATATAGAGGATTTTTGTCGTTACTTTCTCGGGGTCAGAGTCCTTCCCTTACACTTGAGCTTTCAGTTTGCCCTTTTCCCCTAGTCAGACTTATCATCATTTCCATCATCTTGGCCATTTGTTCATGTGATTCTTCTTGTGACCTTGCAATCTGTTCTCGCGTTTCTTGCTGGGACCTGGCCAATTGTTCTTTCGCTTCAAGTTGGGACCAGGCCAATTGCTCTTGCAACTCTCTTTGTAGTTTTTCCATTCGTTCAATTCGCGCTGTTTGCTCATTTTCCATGGTTTTTGTTTTAAACCTAGTATTATACTGGTGAGAGGATTGCTTTGATCTTTTCGTTAGTCTGATTGTGCTTAAAATCACTGAGAATTATTTTAGTTGTGATTAGTGTATGCTATTTTCAAAAGGGATTTTAAATCGTTGGCGCGATATCAAAATCTTTTTTTTATTCATGACTTGCCAGATCTTTTCGTGAGTAGATATGTATATATGTATGAGTGTAACACGAGTTAATGATGTTTATGGAATGAAATGAATGCATTTGAGAGGTGCTTGCTCTAATATAATTTTCAAAAGGCAGATTCTCATTGATCCCACAGTACATTTTCACATTTGATTAATCATCCTAGAGTTGTAGCCATAAAAACATTTGACTTGCTCATATTGATCTTTCGCCTCTTCTAGGAAGCTAAAAGATGTTGTCTATACTTTCTAGTGGGATTGACTTCTTGTATCAGCACCTCCACTCGTTCCACCATTTCCCTTGCTTTGCTTACTGCTTTGCAGACTTGTGTAGCCAAATATTCTATGTATTGTTGCCTTCCCAAACTTTCAGCCTTCCATCTCATACTAGCATCCATTGCCAAATCACATGTGTAAATCCAATATGCCTCTCTGTCTTTCCATTCCCTCATAATTTCATCAATATGATTCCTCTGGTTGTGCAATTGTTGTTCCAAATGCTGAGTTAGTTGCCAGAGAGACTCCCTTTCTTCTTGTAATTTTGAGCACTTGTCTTTCTCATATTTTAGCTTGGTTTTTAACCCCACCAACTTTGCGGTGATCAAAGAATACATATTTTCCCATTTCTGCCTTTCGTGGAAAGATTTTAGCAATTTTCCCTTCATTTTCTTGTGCCTTGTGTTTCCATCGTTCTACTTCTTTCTGGAGCTCTTTTTCGCGTCTGTGAGATGACCCGAGGATGTTTCCAATCTTCATATCTGATCGTAGCTTCTTGTTTTGTAAGTGTAGATTGTTCAGATCTGATTGGGCTATGTCACGTTCCCTGACGACCTTTTGATTTCGGACTTCTTGTATTTTTGCCTTATCCTTCCAATTCTCCATTTCTTCCTGGAGCCTTCGGTGTTCTTGCTTCATCTTCTCTCTTTCGATCTTGAATTCTTCATTAGCGATCTCGAATCCTAAGATTTCTCTTGGCTGTGAAGAAATTGGTTGGGGTGGGACTCCCCCTGGAAGTATAACCGAATCTTTAACTCGGGTGGCTTTCCATAGCAAATACTGTGGAGCGACACTATCACTAAGAGCTCTTAGCCTCATTCTCCGAGTATCTTTCCATGCTCGAATTATCTGTTCGATCCTTTTTGACACGTTTGGATCCCCATAAGAAAATTCTACTCCAATGAGCCCATGAGTCACTGGGATAAACTGTTTAGTTCCATATTGCCTTTGCAGCATAAGCAGAGCATAACTCACGACCCCCCATGGACCCAGGAGTTGTACCCATGGTTCCCCGCAACGGTATAACATTGGCAAAGGGGGCATCCATGGTGCCATCCATTTTACTTGCTTGCTAGTAAGTGTCTGGAAAAATTCCACCCATTCTCCTTTGTTTTTGCGCTTCGGCCACTTGCTTTTGCAAAATTCCTGAATTGGAGCTCCACCTTGCAAATAAGGTTTCGTGAAGGCGCTTTTCTCACATTCGAAATGACTTTGAAGCCATACATATAGCAGCTGAGCACACCCTATGAAACGTCCTCCCTCTTTCCTTCGACAAAAGTTCAATGATCTTATCGTCTCTGCCAAGATTGTCGTTGATGGATTGCTATTGTTCTCGACCTGCTCAAAGAAATCCACTACTGTTGCTTCGATGTGCCCCAAAACCTTTGGAAAGATTATCATCCCATATATAGCCAGAGCGAAAGCAGTCATTCCTTTTTCTTTGTCCAAATGTTTTTCGATGAATGCTTTGAGGAAGTCCCAAGGTAGGCAAATATGTTCTCCTCTGCGTCTCAGATTGGAATCTCCGACTTTAATCCCAAGGATTTTAGTTAAATTTTTGCAAAGTTTGAACTTCAGCTTTCTAACATATACTTTATCTGGACATTGGAGCTTTATCCCAAGTAAGACTGAGTATTCTTCAATGGTTGGGGTCATGTCCTCTCTATTGAAAGTAAAGCATCTGTATGACGGATCCCAAAAATGGATTGCTGCCCTGATTAGCGATTCTTCGATTATCACCGGGATAAGCAAGGCTATCTGCCCATATTTCTGAGAGAATCTCATCTTTCTTTCTTTACTCACTTGTTCCCAGATATTTGCCAAACTTGTCAAGTCATTTTGTGAAAGATCTAGGTTTATCTTTTCAGGCAGTGTTGATACAAAATTGGCCGTCAAACAATTCCCTTCTTCTTGCTAAGTTTTTTCAGACCAAATCCGTACATCCATAGGTGATTCTCATGTGACATTCATGGATGAGGCACAAACCCGACATTCAGTGGATTCCATGAGAATTTACGACCGAACAATGTATTGAAGGAAACACCTCGTTATGGGATGCTAATGATGCCAATGATAATAATGTGGGAAGAAGACGACCACAAGAAAACAGAATCTGTTAGTATATATATATATATATATATATATATATACAGATATAATAACAAAATAAGGTTCAGGAGAAAAAATCAAATTTCCTTCCACCAATCATACAACTTTCTAAGTTTCGTTATATGCTGGGTTTGGATTTCGTATATCTAAAAGGTTCCCAAATTATTCCTTACTACTATCCGGAATGGACTAGTAAGGCACCTCGATCCTTGTCTATCGCAGGCCATGAACGGAAAGGGTTCAATTCGGGTTGGAGTATTTTTTGGGCTTGTACGGAGATTATTATCTCACGAAAGCGTAGGTACTTAACACCCCGAGAGTGTTTCGCTAGCCCATGCAGAGGTATTACCTCACGAGAGCTAGGTACTTTACTCCCTCCTAAAAGGACAAAGCTCGGTTATAGAGCTCATGTATGAAATGCGTGTTTTAGTGTGTGAGATGGCCCGGATGCCCCGAATAATTTAATACACACGGAAAGATGCAAATAATAAAAAACAATTACAAAATAGCCGTGAATGCAAATTTATTCAAAATTGAAGATTTTCCTTTTATTCTTAAAACAAATAAGGGAACTATGATTGAATAATAGTAAAATCATTAATTTAAGATTCCGGGATAACACGTAATTAATTTATGGCTTGACTCTAAAAAAGCGGTTCCCAGTGGAGTCGCCAAGCTATCATAACTGTTTTTTGACCGCTCGACGGTTTTTAAAATAAAATAAAATGCAGGAGTCGCCATCAATCTTTTTGGTTAGGTGCGATTGGTCACCTATGAAAACTTATCCTCTTAATAATATCCTAAAATAAATTAAGATATATTAAAAGGATAATTTTTGGTCTGCGAAACAAAAATTAGGTTCGGGAGTACGGTTACGCGTGGGGAAGGATTAGCACCCCCGCGACGCCCGTTTTAAAAACGGTACCAATTAATCGAGTGTTATCTTTAATTTTGAAAAAATGATTTTTATTTTAGCATTTAATAATAATTCCCTTAATACACCATATTCAAAAAGAATATTTTTTTAAAAGTAAATGAGAGACAATGTTTTTTTTTTTTTTTATAATCATTTTAGAAGTAAAAGAAATTACCCATGTAAAAACAATTTCCGAATCACTCCGATACCTTCTATAATGTTTCGATAACTATTTTTACTTGAACCGTTTCGAGGAATGATTGATATTTCGACCATCCTGAGAGCGAATCCGTGTTTAGGGAATTTTCTTTACCAAAAAATAATTAAAAAAAATCATTGTTTATTTGTGGAGAAATAATAAAAATAATATATAAAAAAAGGAATATAACATCTTTTACTTGAACCGTTTCGTGGAATGATTGATACTTCGATCGTTAGAGAAATGATCCGTTTTAGAAGATTTCATTTACCGAAGATAATTTTAAAAGATATGTTTTATTTGCGGGAAGAAAACAAAAATTAATGAAGATGTCTTTTTAAAATTAATTTCCAAAATAAACGAAATTATCTATGTAAAAATAATTTTCGAATCACTCCGATATTCTCGATAATGTTTCGGTAACTAATCTTACTCGAACTGGTCGAGGAATGATTGATACTCCAACCATTTCGAGAAATAATCCGTTTTTAGAAAATTTCATTTACTGGAAATAAATTATAAAGGTATTTTATTTGCGAAGAAAACAATGTGACGAAACACATAAATTGATAAAGGCACATTTTTTATAAAATTAATTTCAGAATAAAAGAAATTATCCGGGTAAAAATAATTTCTGAACCACTACGATATTTTCGATAATGTTTCGGCAATTAATTTTACTTGGATCGTTTCGAGGGACGGTTGATACTCCGAACATCCCGAGAACGAATCCATTTTTTAGAAAATTTATTTTGTCCAAAGTAATTTAAAAGACATATTTTATTCGCGAATAAATTAATATTTATAAAAAGTTAATGGAAAAAAAACCTTTTTTTAGATTTAATAATGCATAAAAATGAGCAATAAAATGAATAATAAAATACAAATAAGAATAATAATAATAATAATAATAATAATAATAATAATAATAAATATAAGAATAATAATAATAAATACAAAATAAAAAGCAATAAAACAAAAGCTATTCATAATATCATACTTATAATAATAATATTAATCATAATAATAATAGTGACAGGAAAAAGCTAAAATAAAAATAAATGAATATATATATATACATAAATGAAAAATAAAAATAAAAATAAAAAGTAGATAAATAAATAAATAAAATAAAAACAATATAATAATGATAGTGACAAGAATAAAAAGACAATATATATAATATTATAATAATAAAAGATATAATGATAATAGCAAAAAAAGAAAAGTTAAATAAATAAATAAATAAATAAAGTAATTTAAAAAAGAAGTGCAAAGATGAAAAAAAAAAAAAAAAGAACAGTAAGTGCATTCGGGTCGGGTCCAGGCACAGACCCGCACGCGGGTCCCGCGACCCGACTCGGAATTAGCTATAAAGGCTAATTTTTTTTTCTGGTTTCATTTTTCATATTCTAAAAAAAAAAAAAAATCTCACATTTTCCTCTGAAATCCTCTCAGACCCAGACCAGCTACCAGGCGGCTAGGGTTTGCTTAGGCAGAAAGGGTTGGTGGGATGTTGGGCCGGATTTGGATCATTGGGCTGGGTTTGGGATGGTTTTGGCAACAGAGGCTTGGGCTGATCTGGGCCGGCTGCCAGATGAGGGCCTGTTGGGCCCGGATGTGGATTGGCCTGCTGGGAGCAGGCTGGTCTGGCTGCTTGGGGGTTTGGGCTGGATTGGGCTAGGGGTTGGTTGGGCTTTGAAATTGGGCCAATAATATAATATAATATAATATAATATAATATAATATAATATAATATAATATAATAAAAAAAAAATAATAATAATAAAAAAAATGGGTCGCTACAAATTAAAAGGCTTAAAAGGGTTTATGATTTTTTTACTTAATTTGATTTATATTTTTTATTGGGTTACATTTTTAAGTATAATCATAGGTTGATAGAATTAAAAGGCTTTTCCCCCATAATTTATCTCATTTCTTTTAAGTTTTAGGTTTGAACTTTTAAGATAAAAAGATACAAGTTCTAATTTATGTAGATAATTTCATAGGGACAGAATATTTAAATCCAATTTAAAAAAAAAATAAATAACAACTCCAATTTTTCCTTAAAATAAAGAAACTTCCACAATGCCAAATTCATGATTGATATATCACACCAAAAAATATTATATTAACAAAATAGTTAATTAATCAATTTAATTTGTGTGAAGCACAAAAAATCAAAAAGCAAATTTTAGTCTTATTGATTATTGTTATATAATTTTGATTACAAAATTTTGTTATCAATTACTGTCATATTTTTAATAAACTGTAACAAAAGAATGTAATTTAATAAACATATTGTAATTTACAAAGACAAAGATGTTGAAATTTGATTACATAATTTTGTTATCATGTAATATAATAATTTAATTAATATGTAACAAAATCATGTAATTTGATAAAAGATTATAATCATGTAAATCTTGAATTTAATTAAATTACAAGATATATTATCTTTATGTATAATATATGTTGTAATTCATTAAGAAAAAATGTAATTTCAAAATAAAAGTGCAAACTCTAGTTACATAATTTTGTTATCTTGTAGTATAATATTTTCAGTAATTTGTTACAAAATCAAATAATTTCATAAAAAAGTTGTTATCTTGTCATAAGTGTAACTAAATTACAACATATATTATCTTTATGTATAATATATTTTGTAATTCCTTAAGAAAAATATGCAATTTAGAAAAAAATTATTTAAGCCAAAATTACATAATTATCTTATCATGTTGTCTAATAAATTCCATAATTTGTAACAAAATCACATAACTTGGTAAAAAAAAAATTGCAATCACCTATAATAAAATAATTTCTTTGGATATTCGAATATCCATTTAAAGATATTTGAATATCCCATATTAGTCTTCACTATTAAAGGGGATATTAGAATACCTTCGGAGATATTCGAATATCTTTATTTTTTTATTTTTTTATTTGGAAATTCAGATTGTTTACATAATATTCTTATCATTAGTCTAATAATTTAAGTAATATATAACAAAATCACGTAACTTTATAAAAAAAAAGTTGTAATCTTGCCAAAAGAAATTACAACATACAGTATCTTTTGAAGTTTGATTACAACATACATAATATATTATGTAATCCCTAAAGAAACAATATAACTTAAAAAAAAATTATTTAAGTTTGATTACATAATTTTGTTATCATGTAATCTAATAATTTAAATAATCTGTAACAAAATCATGTAATTTGATAAAGAAATTGTAATTATGTAAATCCTGAAATTTAACTAAATTACAAGATATATTATCTTTATGTATAATATATCTTGTAATTCCTTAAAAAAAATATAATTTCAAAATAAAAGTGTAAACTCTGATTACATAATTTATTAATTTTGTTATCATGTAGTCTAATAATTTTAGTAATCTGTAACAAAATCAAGTAATTTCATAAAAAAAGTTATAATCTTGCCACAAGTGTAACTAAATTACAACATATATTAAATTTATATATGATATATCTTATAATTCCTTAACAATATCATGTAATTTGGTTAAAAAAAAATTATAATTTTCAAAACAAAGATATTAAAATTTGATGTTATCACTTTTTTCTTATTTTATGTAAAAAAAAAATAATGTTATTGATAACAAAAACAAGTAATTATAACAAGATTTAGTATTTTACTCTTTATAATAAAAGTTACAAAAAACGTAAATTTTTAAGAAAAATTTATAGGTAATAAAACTTGTAATATAATTTCGTGTTAACTTATGTTAACAAATTATGTAACTTAGCTAATAAATTAAGTAAATATAATAAAAATTTATATTATCACTTTTTCTTATCTGTTGTAAAAATTTATATAACTTAGCAAATAAATTAAGTAAACATAATAAAATTGATATTATCGCTTTTTTCTTATCTTCTGTAAAAAAATATGAACATTTAGTATTTTACTACTTATAATAAAAATTGTAAAAAAAATATAAAGATAATAAAAATTTGTACTACTATTTTGTATTACCTTATGATAATAAATTATGTAATTAAGTAAACAAATTTATGTAAACATATTAAAATTTGAATTTATTACTTTTCTTATCTTCTTTAAAAAATTATGTAATTATAATAATTTTTATTATTTTATTATTTTATTATTTTTTAAAAAATTATTACCAATTACCGATTAGAAACCAGTAATCAAAAGCTTGATGTAGCATAGTTTTTATTATACCACATCAGAAGCTCTCTTTAATAAGCTTCCTGCATAACTCCCCTGTATTGTACTATAACCAAAGCTATACAGAATAGAAAATGTCCTCTCTATATCATTTTATATATTGGTAAATTTTGTAGAAAAATGATTTAATATAAATATCGTTGAATCATATTTCTTGTCATTTATTTATATTTTCATTAATTAATTAATTTATTTCCAATGTTCAGTTTCAACAAAACCTACTTGATGATTGGACAACTTTTCTTGAGATTATTACAGAGTTTTGTTTACAAAAATTTACTTGAAACTGCAGGAAACATGTAGCATTTAACCTTCCAAAAGAACTTTTAAACTAGCTAGTTTTTATATTACCGGAGGAGGTGAATCGGATTGGGTTTGGATCAAATTAATTTAGATCAAATCAATTTAGGTTTTAAAAAATTCGAGTTAATTTTGAGTTTGAATTATTTCGGATTCAGATCGTCTCTGGTTCAAATCATTTTAGGTTTAGGTTATTTTGTTTCGGGTCATTTTAGATTCGAATAATTAGGGTTTGACACTCGAATTATTAGAGTTCAGGTCGTTTCAAGTTTAATTTATTGATCTTTAAAATAAAATTAGATTAAATTTAATCAGATTATTTGATTGAGTCAGATTTTATTAGAATTTTATTGAATAATAAATATAAATACTAAATAATATTTCAAAATAAAAAAGGGTACTATTGTGAACCTGAAACCATTACCTAAATCTATTTAGATATTTGTAAAATATATAAAATTTTATATTTGTTGAAATATTGATACCTTGATAAAGAACCCTTAGTACTAAGAGTTTTAGCAAGTGAACTAATCTTAGAACTTGAAATGCTTTATTAAAATTAAATTATATTTTAAGAACTTTACTTAAAAGTTCTATTATAAAAAACAAAAAAATGACTTTTATTAAATTTTTAAAACGGAGATGCGAGAGGTGAGAGGCGAGGGATGTCGGCTATGCACAGCCATACGCCCATGGATAACAGCACGATCAAGGATGTACGGAACATCGAAAACAATGAGATTGTCACTTTGTTCATTGACAATCTAAGCACAAAGGTTCGTTTTAAGCCACTATTAGATTACTTTGGAAAAGTGGCTAGGGTTTATGATCTCTTTATCTCCAAAAAGAGGAGGCCAAGGCGTTCTGATCTTTTTGGGTTTATCCGAGTAGTAGGTGAAGATGCTCGTCGGTTGTTTATAAAGTGCAATGGTGATACTGTTCTGGGAAGACGACTTGCATTGTCAAAGGCAAGATTTGGTCCATCAAACAGGGCTCCAAAGCCTGCAGGCGATTTCTTTAACCGAAAATAGGAGAAAATAACAGAGATGAGGGCTTCTATGAGGGATGACAGGTCATACGTCTAGGTGGTGATGAACAAGCCGAAAGAGAAATTGGCAGTCAATATGGGAGAAGAGATTCATGGTTCAACAAGGAGTCTGGCAATCGGAAATTGTGGGCAGGCACAACCTATGGACTTTAAAGGGGAGAAGGCGGTTGATGATAAGTATCCTAGTGCAGGTAGGTCTCTTTCAAAAAACTCTATCCCTCAAGCTGTAACTTAATCTGCGCAAGTTCGAGGCAGACCTGCTTCAGTGGTAGAGAAAGGGAATGAGATGGATTCGGGAATGACTCCTGCAGAGGGTAGGATTACACGTAACAGTGGTCAGGTTAAAATGGTTGATTCTATGCAGTATCATTTTGCTGATCCAAAAAAGCAAGGGACGGCCAAGGACATCGGCAATAGTCCTATGAAGGGTGGCTTATGCAATCTTCCTGTTAACGCAGTGCAGCATTGATCAGCTGTGGTTTTGAATATTGATGAGGTTGGGACAGACTATACACAGTTATGGGCATATCATCTCCATGTGGTTTCGGTGAGTAATTCAATTATAGTTCCACCTAAGTTAGTACTAGGAGAGGTAGCAAAGTCGGATGAATGGTTAAAAATGTCTGTTGTGTGTTTGCTACATGATTTCACTAACCCAAAACTATTAGAAGATTTTTTTGGTGGTCAAGGATTTCTCGGATGCAGGATCACTATCATTGATCTTAAGAAAGTTCTCATCTCTTTCGAGTGAAAGGAGGTTTTAATTAAGTTCTTTGATGATGTTCATAAATGGAAAAATGATTGGTTTGTTAAGGTTCGACCATGGGAATCATATGATGCGGCTCAGGATTATTTCGTTTGGGTACGGGTTGAGAGGGTTTCATTGATTTATTGGAATCTGGATTTTTTTAAGACTTTTGCTGAATAATGGGGGAAGTTCATTGCTGTTGATGAGAAAACATTATCGAGAGAGAGATTTGATGTGGCTAGGATTCTTATCTCTAGCTCAAAACCATTCGTTCTTAATGGGTTGTGCTCTTGTGTCACTAATAGAGAAAAAATTACTTTACAGATATCGGGTGACTTTTTTTTCATCATTGCAGTACCCGAATAATTTCAAACAGTTTTGGAAAGTCAATGACAGTGGTGATTCGGATGCAGATGTCAGAGACAGTGTAGTAGAAACAGTAGTCGAGACAGTAGACACTAGAGGATCCCTTTCTAATCAGAATATCAGATGTGAATCTGCAGACGATAGTGGGAAAGAACAAAAGGATAAGATTAGTGAAGCAAGGGGATTAGATATCAGCAATCACCGAGAGGCGAAGAATCAGCTGAGGAGTTGAGAGATTCAGTTGTTGTAAGATAGGACAGTAGGGGGGACATTGAAGAAAGGCGAGAAAATGAGATGCAGTAAGAGGTGATGATCACACCAAAAAAATGAGGTAGGCTTAGGAAAATTTTGGGTTTAGTGACTCTGAATGCCGACTACAGGAATCACCCAAGAACAAGGTCTAGGGGCCTTTTCAACAATGAAATTAGAGAGAAGAGAGGTGAAGTGGGTTGTGCTTCCCCAGACGAAGGACAACTAACATGGTTATAAGGATAGCAAATGGGTCTGCATTGTGATGGGAATGATAGTGAAATAGAAAGGAGACTAACAAAAATAGAAGAAAGGGATGCGGAGATGGTTAGTGGAAGAGGGAATGTTTAACTGGGTACCGGTTTCGACAAAAGGGGTGTACATATTTTTGAATGAAGATCATCTCTTTTAATGTTAGGGGGTTGGGCAAGAAGGAAAAGGTGAGAATGGTGAGACGATTGACTTTTAAAAGTAAACCGTGGTTACTTCTTTTGCAAGATACTAAGTTAGAAACTATTGTGTAAAGTTTTTCGAGACAGATTTGGTACAATGACAATGGGTCGGTGGAGGTAGTGTCTTCAGAGGGTAGTTCGAGTGGTCTGATATCTATGTGGGATGACAGGATCTTTGCGGTTTCAGAGGTAATAACAAAGTTCAGATTCTTGATCTTAATTGGGGAATTCACTTAGTCGAATATAAAGGTGGCCATAGTCAATATCTATGCGCCAAACAATGATGAGGGAAAAAGGGGGCTATGGGAGGAACTTCTGAGTATAATGATAAGTTTTTCTAGTCCTTGGCTATTTTAGGGTGATTTTAACGCAATTTTGCATATCGATGAACACACAGGCCTGCATTACAATGTGAGAGCGATGTCATATTTTCAATCCTTTGTTGCACTTGCCGGGTTGTTTGAGGTTCCTATGAGGGGAGGTAATTTTACTTGCTTTTCAGTTAGGGAAAGTACATCATGGAGCAAATTGGATCGATTATATTCATGTCAGATTTTTTGCATCGTTTTCTAGACATCTCATTACAGAGATTGCCAAACTATTTGTCGGACCATAATGCAATTTGTTTGATGTTAGAAAATATAGATTGGGGTCCTCTACCTTTTTGTTTCTATGATCATTGGTTCTTAGAGGATGGCTTTGACAAAGTAATCACGGAAGCTTGGGAAAAGGAAAAAATACATAGTGCATGGGCAAGATTTTGAAATTTGAAGATGGCCATCAAGGATTGGCATAGAAGTAAAAGAAACACTTTAGAGGACCGTATCAAAATTGTAGAGAAAGAATTAGCGGAGATCGATGCCAAGTGGATTCAGGGAGTTATGAAAGAAGTTGACAAAGACAGCAAGATTTTTCTAACTTCTAAGTTGTGGAATTTATTCAAAATGGAGGAGATACAGTGGAAACAGAAATTGAGGTTGAATTGGTTCCAATGTGGGGATAAAAATACCAAATTTTTCCATGCAACTGCTCGAATAAGGAAGAGACACAATAATACGGAGAAGTTGTTGCATAATGGGCGTGAGGTATCCGAAATACAGGATTTTTGGCAGGTAGTGTTTGATCATTTCTCTAGCCATTTTAGTTCTAATCCGACAGATGTGAAAATTACAATGCCAGGTTGCGATTTCAAATTGTTATCTTCTGAGAGACGAGACTTTTTAGAAAAAAAATGTCAGAGGAAGAAGTGTGGTTGGCAGTGCAAAATTATGGAAGCTCGAAGGCGCCAGGTCCTGGTGGTTTCAATATGAGCTTCATTAAGCAAAAGTGGAATTGCTGAAAGGAGACATCCTTAATTTTGTTTTGAGTTTTGGAGGATTGGTACCATGCCTAGATGTGTAAAAGCGTCTTTTATTGCATTAATTCCAAAAACTCAATCACCTTCAGTAGTGTCAGATTTTTGACCCATATGCTTGGTGGGTTATTTATATAAATTAGTTGCAAAGATTCTGGCTAACAGATTGAGATCGATAATGACAGAAGTTATTGGGAAGTCTCAGTCCGCATTTATTGGTGGACGTCAGATTCTGGATAGTGTGCTAATAGCAAATGAAGCTGTAGATTGGGTAAGGAAAGCGAAGCAAAGAGCATGCGTATTGCAGCTAGACTTTGCCAAAGCGTATGACTGTGTACAGTGGGATTTTCTTGATTATGTTATGGGAAAGATGGGTTTTGGCGACAAATGGAGGAGATGGATGAAGTGCTGCATTCAATTGGTGCCGTTGTCCATTTTGGTCAATGGCTCATCTACGACCTAGTTTGAAATGCGGAGGGGTTTAAGACAAGGGTGTCCATTATCTCCCTTTCTCTTTAATATAGTGGCAAAGAGTCTCGGTGTGCTATTGAGGAAGGCAAATGATTTGAATCTATTCAGAGGACCAGTGGTTGGAAATCATGGTATTGAAATCACAAATTTACAGTTTGTTGATGACACGATGATTTTTTGTGAAGCAGTGGGTACATTGTTGAGAAATGTAAAGCGTACCCTCAGGTGCTTTGAGTTAATGTCGGGTCTAAAAATCAACTTCACAAAAAGTTGTATGGTGGGAATCAATGTTGATTTGGAGGATCTAAAGGAGTGGGGAGACATGTTGGCATGCCAAACAATGGACTAGCCGCTAAAGTATCTGGAATTACCGTTGGGCATTGATACCAGAAACACCACTATGTAGGAACCAGTTATTAAAAAAATAGAGTCCAAGTTGGGCCATTGGAAGAAGAGATATTTGTCCATAGGTGGAAGGTTAACTTTGATAAAGTCGGTAATGGCTAGCATGCCATTGTATTTCATGTCGCTGTTCAAAGCACCGATAGCAGTGGTGAAGAAGATTGAGAAAATACAGAGAGATTTTTTCTAGGATGGGAACAATGAAAAGTACAAATTGCACCTTGTAAGTTGGACCACAGTATGTCGAAGGGTGTGTAGTGAAGGGTTGGGTATAATACCGGTCGAAGTCCAAAACAAAGCTTTACTCAACAAATGGATATTCAGATTCTTGGAGGAACATGAGAGTAGCTGGAAGAGGGTTATATGTGCTAAATATAGAATGGATGCAAGTGAACTCATCCCAAAATATCAGCCACGATTTAATACATCCAAGTTATGGCAAGGTATCATTGATCCACTTCGAGAAGGGGAAAATTTTCATTATAGTCTTTCGGATAATATAGGATTGATGCAAGGGAATGGTGGATCAATTCTATTTTGGGAGGATAGGTATTTAAATAGGGAGCTGTTAAAAGAGAAGTTTTTGAGAATTTATGCTCTATCAGTGGTAAAAAATGCAGTGGTTATTAAGTTCGGGTGATGGGATAGAGACATTTGGAGATGGCAGATCACATTGCACAAAGAAATTTTTGATTAGGAAATCACACAGTGGCAATTTTCGCTTGATAATCTCAGGGAGGTTCAGTTAGATGTAAACAGGAAAAACAGGCTCATTTGGAAACCTGCTTTGGATAGTCACTATAAAACGAGATTGTTCAGATAAGCAATTGAAGAAAGTGTATCGGAAGAAGGACCTATTAACTTATATAAATGGCGTGGTCTAATTCCACCTAAAGTGGAGATCTTTCTATAGGATCTTTTTCGAAATAGATTGCCTGTTTATATGTATTTGTTTAGTTGCAAAATTGTAACAAAAGATAATCTTAAATGTCCTTTGTGTAAGGATAATGTGGAAACAGTAGATCATCTGTTCGAGTGGTGTAGGTGTGTTTGGACGATATGGACGCTCATCCGTGCATGGTGGAGGATGAGTGTAGTGTAGTCAAAATCAATCAATGATTGGTTTTTACAGTGGATGGGATTGATGCCTAGCTTAGCAAATGAGGAGGTATGGTTTATGATATTTGCAGATGTATTGTGGACAATATGGCTGTGGCATAATGGTGTAAGTGTTCAATGATAAGGTAATCGAAATCAAGTTTTTGATTTTCATGATCAAAAACAGGTTAGCTTGGTGGTGTTGGGCTAAATGGCCAACCGAATTTTCGTCAATGGAAGAGTTCATTCATAATCCTATATCCTTTTTACACTCAAGAAAGAAAAACAAAGCCAAATGTTCTTTACATTGGACAGCCCCTGCCATACATTGGTGGAAGTTTAATGTTGATACTTCTATTATTGGGAAATCAGGACCAGCAAGGATCAGAGGGGTGTTAAGGAATGATAGAAGAATATTCTTGGCTATGTTCTCTAAGTCGACGAGGGAGCTGGATTCAAATGAGGCAGAAATGAGAGCTATAAAGGAAGCTTTTGAGTTAATCCAATCAAAACAACTTTCAGACATCAATTTAGAAATAGAAAGCGACTCAACGACTGTAGTTGCATGTTGCAAGTCTAGCAAGATAACACCATGGCTCTTAACTCGCTTTTTATGGTGATTGATCGGATAATGAGAAAATTGAAAGGATGTCGGGTTGTACACAAGGGACGTTCTGCCAATTCATTTACGGATGTTCTTGCTCGACAAGGCGTTCGTAGAGAGATAGATTTTATTGCATGGGTTAATGACTAACAGTCTTTATGGGTTGGTCGACGAATGGAATGAAGGGTATATATGAAGTGCTTTATCGCCGTTTGTTCATTTTTACAGGAACAGGTGCTAACAGTGAGTACGGCGGGACATTCTGCGTTACCAATTGACCAAGTAAAACTTTTTGGGGAACAAGGGAGCTTGCATGTTTATTGCAAGTTAGGTAATTACATTCTAGGCATCTTACACAATATATGTTCTTTTTTGGGGATGGTAGGGAACAAAGCATATTTTTTGCTTCTCGGGTAGAACATTGTTAGGTTTTTTTCTCTAATATTGTACTTCGTCTTCGCTATTATTTCTTTTATAGAGGGCTTTTCGGGATATCAAGTCCATTTTTAGCTTGAGGGGTAAATTTGAAATAGGTTTTGAGTAGTGCAATGTTTTAGCATTTATAAAAAGTATAGTGTGATTGTTTTTAGCTTGCAGCATGTTCAATATTGAGGTGCACAGCTCGGACATAAGGCAGCAGACTTGGCACCGCAGCGTTCTAGCCATCGCCATAGTGCTCAACAGATAACATAAAATCAGAGGAGTTTTGGCTAAGACCAACGAATAATCTCTAGCCAAAAATCCCTTCTCTATACTAGTTGAAAAAATGATAGTTTAAGTTGGATATTCTGACTTTGAGTATTTTTTTTACTAAGTTGTTTTCGTCAAAATAAAAGGATTTTTTAACCACATGTAGTGGACCTTTAGAGGATGCCCTGGTATTTTTTCCAAGATTTTTAGATTTTTTTTTATCAAGGTTGGAAAAAGGGTTTTCGATAAAAACAGTTTTTAGTTTACTGTTCTGACTTTAGTGAAAATTTAGTCAAGGCATATCTAGTCCAAAAATTAAACTGATTTTTTTCATAAATGCCATCATGTTTTAGGTCTATACTGATTTTTTCAGAATTTTTTGAATTTTTTACAAAGGGTAAAAATATAGGTTTTCAAAACTGGTTATGGGAGTCAGAAATGAGTTTTTTCTAAATCAATAATTTTCTGCTTTTTATTTTTAAAAGGGAGGGGCTGATTTGAGTCATTAGCTACTATTTTAGGTTGATTTCCATGTTATCTCAAGGATAAAAATTGATTTTACAAAAATTGGGTCATGGGTAGTCAACCTGGGTTTAAAAAAAAAAAGAAACTAGAGCTTGTTTTAGGGTTCGGCTAAGGTTTTTTTTGCTCCAAAAATTCCATTTTTTTAATCCGAGCCCAAGTCCAAAGTCATTCGGTTTTGAATCCAATTTAAGTTTCTTCCAAAGGTAGTCGGATACCTTTTTAGGTATACAAATGTCCTTACTTTAAGGAAGAAATACATCTTCACGAATTGCATATTTAAAAATGTTTTTACTTAATTTTGGCATAAAAACGTGCTTCTCGGTTTCCTAAACATTTGGCCAGAATTAATTCCTAATCTTTGTCGGGTTTGCCGGGGAGGTTAGGAAATTATTCAACGCACGTGGTTATGAAATCGCAAGGCATGGATTTTGTTTTATTTGGAACCATATAAATATCATATGAAAGAATTATTTTCCAAGCTTTGTCAGGTTTGCCGGGGAGCAGGGTAATATTTTCCAACATATGCCATTTATGTGATTCCTCACATGAAGGATCCATTTCTAAATAATGATGTTGCATGTAATCATGATGTGATTATGAATATTTTATGATGATATCCCATTTTGTGATTTTGCCATGTCAAGCATGTCATGCCATGTCATTCATTCATATGTTATGTCCTTAGAATTTGCCATGTCAAGCATGTCATGTCATATATACACATGCCATATCATTTAGATTATCCCATTTCAAGCATGCCATGTCATTCATACACATGCCATATCATTTAGATTATTCCATGTCATGCACATATATGCCATATCATTTAGATGATGCTATGTCATTCATTCACATGCTATGTCATTCATGCATGTGCCATGTCAAGCATGTCATATCATTCATTCATATGCCATGACATTCACTCATGTGCCATGTCATTTAGATTATGCCATGTCATTAACTCATATGTCATGTCATGTCATTCATTCTTTATACCATGTCATTTAGATTTTTGCCATGTCAAGCATGCCATGTCATTATTTCTTTTACCATGTCATAATAAAATGTTTGTCATGCCATGATAAATATGCATGTTTCTTTAATCTTTATCTTAGTAATATTTTTTGCATATTCATGATCATTTTTTATGATTTTAAAATGCATGAAAAATTATTAAAGATTTTTAAAGCAAAGTTATTCCTGAGTTAAAATAATTCATGAGTTCTCTGCTGGGTCTGCCGGAGAGGATATCATAAATTATCATTAATGATGGAATATCTTGCTCAAAAAAATGAGAGTGAGTCGGATAATTTCGAAAACAAGGAAAATTCCATGTCTTGCCGAGTTTGTCGAAAAATATGGAAAATTTTAAGCTAATAAATTCCGGATCATTTTCAGATAAAATATGATTTTTTTTAAGGGAATTATTTTAAAACACCAAATTTAAAACTGACATTTACCGAGACTCGAGATAACACACGATTAATAAGGTATAGTTTTATACGGGCGTTGTGGGGGTGCAAATCCTTCCCCACACGTAACCGACTCCCGAACTCGCACTTATTTTCTTTGGTTCAAAGCCCAAACTTCAAAATTGGTTTTAAAAATGTTTTAATTAATTTTAAAATGTTTTATAAAAACCGTTTTTAATAGGTGGCAAATCACACCTAGCCAAAAAAGATTAGTGATGACTTCATTTCTTTTTCGAGGTCGTTTTCAAACCCTCAACCTTTATTTCAAGAGGAACTAAGTTGTCTTTTCCTTTATTTTTCCCCCAATGTCACACTCACTTAAACGAAGGTTGATTGTCCCTGCGAAGGGGCCAGATAACTTCGGACCCCTCTAAAGGGCGGTTGCGACAGCTTGGTGACTCCACTGGGGACGCTTAGAGTGTCAGGCCTAGAATTAGTCGCGTGTTATCGAAAGTCTCGATTTTGGTCGTTGTTTACTTTTAATTCCCACTCTTTAATAAAGAAGATTTTTGGAAATAACCAAATGTTTTTAAATATGTGTATTCTCATGTACATGCATATTTTTTCTATTCTCTGGTTATTTAGCCTTGTATGTCATTATTATTCTTTTTTTAACTAATCTTTTACATGTTTAATCTTGTCTTTGTTAAATTGCTAGGGTGTTTAGGATAAGGGGTGTAGAATAGGTGGTGAAAGGTTTGTTTGTTCCTCCTCACAAACTACACTCGCATTTGCATAACATGAGCCATCTACCCAGGTTCCATCCTTTTAGGTGGAAGTAAAGTAACTACGCTCTCGTGAGGTTATAACCTCCATATGGGCTAGCGAAACACTTTCAGAGTAGTAAACTACCTACTCTTTCGTGAGGTAATAACCTCCGCGTAGGCCTGGGAAATACACTCTAACAAATTGAACCCGCTTTTATTGGGGTGCCTTACTAGCCTTCACCGGCGACAGTGAGGAGCAATTTGGAGCTTTTTAGAACCTAATGCAACCTCATATAGTGAACCTAGAAGAAGCCATGCCAAATTTCCATTAGAGGTACCGAAGTTAGGAACACTTGGAGGAACTTTTCTTACCTTTTGCTATTTATTTCAATATCGCATTATTAAATTATTACACCCTTGTACTGACTCGTTCTTTTTGTTTTGTTTGTTTTGCTTTTCTTTGTTTCCATCGCATGCATCATGATCATTTAGGAGTGTTTGCCTTAAGCCGTATTCCAATCAGATGAGTTTTCATTATGGTCATGGAACACTAGGATCTTTAATCCGCGTCGGTTACTTCCAGGACGTATCGAGAGGTCAGGTTAGAGTCAGAGAAGAGTCAAGTTGATAGGGGAGACTGCTTGCTAGCAACTTCGTACTTGTCCTTCCCGAGTCAGTTCATTTAGATCTAGGCCAGAATGATTTGATAGAATTAGAAGAGATTTGGGAATGATGGGGAGTAGCAAAGAAAAATGAGTTCACTAAGAAGTATGGCTTAGCATTACTTCTCCCTATCTAGATAGATGAGCAATTGATTAGGGTAGTGGTATAGTTTTGGGATCCCTCCTACCGGTGCTTCATATTCAACCAGGAGGATATGAAACCCACCATCGAGGAATACTCAACCTTGCTCCGTATTGAGTCATCCAGCCCAGATAAGATCTATTGCAAGCAGCAAAAGACAGTTAGTTTTGGAAGAAGTTATCCAAGATATTGGGTATGGAGATTCCGATCGACTCCCCGAATATTATGAAGAAAGGTTCGAGTGTTTGTATCTCGTGGTTATTCTTGTGAGACTATATCATGAGCAACCCGGAGGGTAACTGTGTGGTGGATGTATTTGCCTTGGCGGTTTATGGTTTGGTGATATTTCAAAAAATTTTAGGGCACATTGAGATGGCCGTAGTGGATTTCTTTGAGTGTCTAGGCAAACAAATTGATCCATCTCCTGCTATCCTTGCCAAGACAATTAGGTCGCTCAATTTCTGTCGAAGAAAAAGTGAGGGACGTTTCGAGGGATGTGCACAACTTTTGCATGTTTGGATCCAAAGTCATTTTTGCATAAATGATAAGGAAAAGCTTCCCCCCTACATAAAGACTTTCATTCCCCTTAAGGAATTCTACAAGAAAGAGTGGCCGAGAAATGGAGATAAGAAACAATGGATCATGACTCTTCATCACTTAGCCCGAGAGGACGTTATTTGGAAAGCTCCGTGGATGCCGATGAAATCAATTTTGTATAGTTGTAGAGACAAACCATGGGTTCCATTAATGGGAATTTGGAGAGCTATCAGCTATACACCACTCTTGGTATGAAGACAGTACGGGTATGAGCAGTTCATCCCGATGACTCATGAGCTCACTTTGGTAGATTTTACATATGATGGTCCCGGATACATGAAGGAAACACGTGAGCTCATCAAAGCATGGAGGGAATTGCACCGATCAAAATTGGGTAGATATACAAACAACGCTACTCCTAGATATTTTGTTTGGAGTTCCAAGAGGATCCGCGACATGGTGCTCCCTGCCGGAGATGCCTCTGTTTATCCGATAATTTTTTAGCCAGAGCCAGTAGTACCATCAAAGGTTGAGCTTGTTAGGCAAAAATTAGAAAAAGACAAAGGAAATTGAAGTGAGAATATGATAAGCTTCAAGAGTAATTTGAGGATTTGAAAACCAAACTTGAGATCCAAGAGGTCAAGACACGGAAAGTGGCCAGAGAGCAAGACACGGCACAATCCGATATAAAGGACTTGCATCAAGAGAACAAGAAGCTAAGGGCCAAGGGAAGATTTAATGGAACTTGCAGGTCTCTGGGTTTACATGAGAATGATATAGAAAAGCTTTAGAAAGAATTGGATTTCTAGAAGGGTAAGGCTAAGGAAAGCAAAGAAAAGAAAATGAGTCCAGATTTTCTCATGAGTGACAAAAGGGGAGATGCACGTTCATTGATTTCGGCCAAGTTGGAAAGGTGCCTACAAGAGAATGAGATGTTGAAAGCCAGATTGGGAAATGAAAAGGAAAGGACATCCATACTAAGCAAGGAGAATGAGACGCTCTATGCTACCATCCAGACCCTAGAGCATCAGTTGCAAGTCCAGAAGGCTAACATCACTGCCATCGTTTGGGGAATACAGAGAGAGGAAGACCGAGTGGAGCCAGACAACTGACTTAGCCATAGATGCCAGTATGAGGTGGAAGACAGAAACCTTGAGGAGGCAACAATATATAGACCACCTAACTAGGCAGATCCGCAAGGCTGTGGTTAAGGCTATTGAGATGTTGGAGAAAGTGAAGACTCTGAGGTGTGATGTCAACCCGCTAGGGGAGCATGGACAGTGACTGTTGAACTTCCTAGAGGAGGCTCAAGATCAGTATGAGCACATCAGATATTTCTATGTAACCCCAGAGTGAGAGATGACTTTTAAAAAGTTTCTATGAATTAATGAGAAAACCTTTGTGTTGGAATTTGATCTTAAGGCAAATATCATTATTTGCATCATTTCATGTCACATAATTATAGAAGAATACATTTATTCATTCATCTAAAATGTTTGTTCAGTCATTCATTGATTTATTTATTCATTCATTCTTGCACACATTTAATAAGTAAAAAGGAATAATGTGCCATGAAATTCTAATCTATGGTATTTACACCAAGGTTTAAAAATTGGGCGTCCACCGAAACACCCAGAGAGAAGCACTCCGCATCAGTATAATACTCGATCACAAGTCAGGATCATGAAAAATGAACAGGCTGCTCGGATAAATAGAATGGAAAAGGCACAAGATGAGTTAAGGAATAGTTGGCCAAATCGAGAGATCAAATCAATAAGTTAATGGAACTAGTGTCCGCCGCATTCAAAGGAAAGGGACACACAAAAAATTCGACTTTAGGAATAGAATCAGGAAATCAAGGGGGAAAGAGGGGGTCAGCAAGAAGCCGTATTGACAAACAGCCAATCCTCACAGAATACAAAAACTTTACCACCAGCAGCTACATTGCTTTTCGCGTATGTTCAACCTAACATAGGGGCACAAAAACAAATGTCGATTGGGGTGAATCTTGGGGCAATCCTGGCAAATCCTATCGAGGTCCCAGATCTAGATGATCTCGTCGAGCAAGAAAAGATGAAAACAGCAGAGCTGAAAAATGTTGAAATAGCTGAATCACAAAAGAAGTATCAGCTATTAGAAGAAAGGCTGCGGGCCATGGAAGGGGCTGAATTGTTTGGCAGCCTCGATGCTAAGGAGATGAGTTTACTTTCGGGTCTAGTGATCCCACCCAAGTTCAAAACGCCAAATTTTTGAGAAATACAACGAGACCACCAATCCTTTCGTGCACTTGACAATGTATTTTATGAAGATGACTGGACATGATATTGATAAGAAATTGCTTATACACTGTTTCCAAGACAGCCTTACTGGGTCCGCAACTCGATGGTACAATTAGCTCACCCGAAGCAAGACCCGCTCTTGGATGGACTTGGCTAGGGCCTTTCTGAAACATTACAAACACATGACTGACATGGTACCTAATAGACTATATTTTCAAAATATGGAGAAGAAAGCTACTGAAAGCTTCAAACAGTATGCATAGAAATGGAGAGACATGGCTACCCAGGTGCAGCCACCTTTGATCGATAAAGAAACTACGGTTCTCTTTATCAATACTCTGAAGGAACCGTACTATGAAAAGTTGGTGGGAAATGCCACTAAAAATTTCGCAGATATGATCATACCCAGAGAGATGATTGAAACTTCCAAGAAGAAGGAAAGGGATGCTCATGCAGTTAGTTTTAATAACCACCCTTTTGCACCTCCAACACCCTATACACCTTACCCAACCTATAAGCCAGACTACCCAGCTATAAATAGCCTCACTCAAAACCCTTTTCCTTATACAGCCATACCACAACAACCATACCCGACTGGCATATCTCCTCAGATAGCCATTCCACCAAACACTACACTAAACACTCAAAACATCACCCAAAATGATCAAAGGCCTATGAGGAATAACCAAAAGCCTCAATATGACCCTACCCCTACCATTTACAGCAAGTTGCACCCAAAGCTTCTACATGGGCAACTCGTCGCACCCATCTATCTCTAGCCTTTAAAACCTCCATATCCCAAGTGGTACGATTCCAATGCTCATTGTGCGTACCACGCGGGGATTCAAGGACACTCAATTAAGACTTATACTGCTTTCAAGTACAAGGTCGAAAGCCTTATTGATGTAGGAATTTTGAAATTCGGACATAAAAATGGGCCTAATATTGTGAGTAACCCGTTTCTTAATCATACAGACGCTAAGGTTATAGCAATAATATCGAGAGAGGTTGAAAAGGTAAAGAGGGATGTTCGAAAAGTGAAGACACCAATGATCAGAGTCTGGGTGGAGATGGCCAAGGCAGGGTTGATCCAGCTGAAATTGGATCTGAGGAAAATAGCCATCCAGTCGGCGACTTTTGCCAATATCATGAATGTAAGGGGCATGCTATTTAGGGTTGTGAAAATTTTTTGGCAAAGATTCAAAGGATAATGGATATGGGCAAGGCCCAGTTTTCTGAAAAGATAAAAGATCCTAAAGTTAGTATAAAGAAAACCGGCTATGGGGTGGATAGACCCCTGATCATATATTACGATGAGCCACAGGTAAAGGTTATTCTAGTAGTCGAAAGACCTGCTCCGAAATTGGTCATAGAATTGCCGTCACCCTGATATCGTGGTTCGCAAGCTCCAATTTAAACCAGATTACAGGCCAATTCAGCTGAATGAGGCCCGAAATGCTGTTAAAAATAAAGGAAGAAGTAAAAAATCAATTCGATGCCAGATTATTGGAAGTGGCAAAATACCCAGAGTGGCTAGCAAACATTGTCCCAGTTATACCTGAAAGCAGTGTAAGTTATACCCAAAGACGACAAAGTATGGATGTGTGTCGATTATCAAAATCTGAATAGGGCAAGCCCTAAATATAATTTCACGTTGCCTCACATTGATACTCTATTCGATAATACCACAAAGAATTATGTGTCTTTCTTCATGGACGGGTTCTCAGGGTACAATCAGATTAAGATGGCACCGGAGGATATGGTGAAAACCATATTTGTGACGATGTGGGGAACCTTTTGCTATAAAGTGATGCCTTTTGGATTGAAGAACGTCGGGGCAACATACCAAAGAGCCATGGTAACTTTGTTCCATGACATGATGCATAAAGGAATCGAAGTCTATGTCAATGATATGATCCCAAAGTCGCAAGAAGAGGACGAACATATGGAAAACCTTAAAAAGCTTTTTGAAAGGTTGAGAAAATTCCAACTATAACTCAACTCGACAAAGTGTACTTTGGGAGTCACTTCAGGAAAGCTACTGGGTTTTGTTGTTAGCAAGAAAGAGATTGAAATTGATCCTGATAAAGTGAAAGCTATTTAGAACTTGCCCCCACCTCGTACTCCGAAGGAAGTAAGAAGATTCTTGGGTAGGCTGAATTATATCGCTTGGTTCATCTCTCAACTGATAGATAAATGCGACCCGATATTCAGGCTACTCCGAAAGCAGGATCTGAGGAAATGGGATAAAGGATGCCAGATAACCTTTGATAAGGTCAAGCATTATCTGTCAAACCCAACGATACTAATGCCACTGGTCCCAGGGAAGCCGCTGATATTGTATTTGTCAGTATTCGAAAAGTCCATAGGATGTGTTTTGGGGAAACATGATGAAACCGGAAAGAAAGAACAAGCCATCTACTATCTCAGCAATAAGTTCACTGAGTACGAGTTGAAGTACTCATTGATAGAAAGGCTTTGTTGTGCCTTAGCCTGGACTGCCCGAAGGCTCAAACAATACATGCTGTATCATACAATGTGGCTGATTGCAAAGTTAGATCCCCTCAAATATGTGTTCGAGACGCCTTCATTGTCAGGAAGAACGGCGAGACGGCGAGATGGCAAGTGTTGTTTTTCGAATATGATATTGTACATGTTAGCTAGATGGCTATAAAGGGTAGTACAGTAGCCAAATTTCTAGCAAGTCGAGCAGTAGAGGATTACGAACCTTTGGATTTTGATTCCATGATGAAGACCTAATGTGTGTCTTGCAAGAAGATGGGATTTCCTCTAAGAAGAAAACTTGGAAGATGTATTTTGATGGTGCATCTAATGCTATGTGGTATGGAATCGGTGCAGTGCTCATATCCCCTAAGAAAGATTATTATCCTTTCATTGCCAGATTGGATTTTGATTGTAAAAACAATACCGTTGAGTATAAAGCATGTACTATGGATCTTCGTGCCGCCATAGAAAGAAAGATTAAGACACTAGAGGTTTTCGGAGATTTAGCCCTAGTAATATACCAACTGCATAGAGAATGGGAAACTCCAGATGCAAGCTAATCCGATATCGAGAGCTTATATTGAGCTTGATCGAGGAGTTCGAAAAGTGGATTTCAATTACTTGCCTCGAGAAAAAAAATTGAATGGCATATGCTTTAACCACTTTATCATCAATGTTTAAAGTGAATGAAGGGGTCGAAGTTGTGCCAATCAAGATAAGCATATATGAGTCTCCTGCCCACTGCTTGAGCATAGAAGAAGAAGCGGATGGTCTCTCTTGGTATTATGACATCTTGTAATACATCAAGAGTCAACAGTACCCTGAGCAAGCTACGAAAAACGATAAGAGAACCCTGAAAAAGAATGGCGATGGGTTTTATCTTAGATGGTGAAATCCTTTACAAGAAAGAGAAATACCAGGTTCTGTTGAGATATGTAATTTTTGTTGAAGCTCAGAGAATCCTCGAAGAGGTCCACGAAGGAATATGCGGCACTCACACCAACGGCCGCATGTTGACTAAATAGATTATGAGGGCAGGATACTATTGGCTAACAATGGAAGGGGATTGCGTCAATTATTCTTGAAAGTGCCATAAATGCCAGATATATGCAGACATGATTCATTTGCCTCCATCACCACTGCATGTCATGATGGCTCCATGGCCATTTTCGATGTAGGGAATGGATATGATTGGGCCTATTACCTCGAAAGCTTTGAATGAGCACCGTTTTATCCTGGTGGCTATAGATTACTTCACAAAATAGGTAGAAGCCGTTTCTTATACCAACGTGAAGAAGTCAATGGTGTGTAGATTCATTAAGAAAGAGATTGTGTACCAATATGGGCTCCCGAAAAGAATAATTTTGGACAATGCTCTCAACTTGAACAATAGATAATGAGGGAAGTATGTACCTAATTCAAGATCAAGAATCATAATTCGGTGCCTTATCATCCGAAAATGAATGGGGCAGTAGAAGCAGCCAATAAGAACATCAAGAAGATTGTTGAAAATATGACTGATGTATACAAAGATTGGCATGAAATCTTGTCTTTCGCTCTCCACGTTTATCGTACTTTGGTTCGCACATCTACGGGTGCCACACCGTTTTCTCTGGTATACGGGATAAAGGCAGTGCTGCCTATTAAGGTTGAAATCCCTTCACTTCGTGTTTTGATGGAAGTTGTCTTAGAAGAGGAAGAATGGGTTAGAGCTCGCTATGAACAGTTGAATCTCATTGAGGAGAAAAAGCTGAAGACAATTTGCCATAGGCAGGGTATCAGAAAAGGATAATTCGAGCCCACAACAAAAAAGTTCATCCCAGGCAGTTTCGAGAAGGAGAGTTGGTATTGAGGAAGGTTCTCCTTATCGTGAAAGATCCTCACAGAAAATGGGCTTCGAACTGGGAAGGACCCTATGTGGTAAAAAGACCTTTTTCTGGAGGAGCATTGATCTTAACTTGGATGGACGGTGATGACTTGAGAAATCCCGTGAACACCGATGAATTGACGAAATACTATGCTTGAAGAAAAAATAAAAGAAAAAAAAAGAAGTGTGATACTGTGCATATGAGAATTCGAATGATTCCAAGTGCAAAAAATTAAAAATTCTATTTATCTATTTCCCCTGAAGATTGCTTTTCAATTAGAATATTCGTGCTTGATATGAGAAATGGCCATTTTTCATATTCTTTTCACTAACAAGAAATTATCCCTAGTTACCCCCTTTGAGCCTTAGGAATTCTTTCTTGCTTTGAACCCTGATCAAGGATCATCCTCTACACTGGGGACAAATACGAGGAAAGATCTCCTTAAAAAAATGGCGAAAGGAGCCATAAAAAAATAGAAAAAACACACAAAAAATGTGTGGAGAAGAATGGCAAATAAAAGCCAAGAATGAGAAGAAACAATAAAAAGAAAAGAGAAAAGTACAAAAAGGGACAAATGTTTCAAAAATGAATTCTCCTCATGAAATGATCCTTGATCTAATCACCCTTAAACACATTTTGGGCTTATTTATCCTTTCTTTCTAAACCCAAACCTTGGCCGACATTACGTGCTTTTAAAGTCTGTTTTGATCAAGCATGGGTATTTGACTTGAAGGGTTTTTCTCAGATTTCATCCCATCTTTTGAATTGTCATTTTTGCCATGGAAGAATTTAGAATTCTCACATACATGGTGAAACACAAAAAAAAAAAAGAAAAAAAAATGTAAATGGAGAGGTTTAAGCTGAAAACCCAAAAAGGGCAACTTAAAACCGAACGGGGGACACTTTGGTTGAAAACCCGCAAAGGCAGCCCAATTACTAATCAAAGATTGAACTGATGCTCCGTGTAAAGGGAAAAAAGTATCATAAAATTAGTGAAAAGGGTAAAGCTCAGTCCGAAGCAATTGCGGAAGCCGAGAAGTCAACCAAACAAGTGGCTCACTCAAAAGATATTTCAGAGGAACTGAAGCAGGAGTGTCAAGGATATTCCACATCTGGGGCATCTGTACCTTTATATTTACATTTTTTTTAAATCCTTGATATTCATTTTTGTTATCTAAACCTTTTTGCGATGAACTTTTGTTGGCCCTTTCATGGCATATGGCTGTTTCCACCATATTTTTATCAAATTGAATGATGATTAGTAAACATAAAAAAAAATCTTTAAATTTTAGAAGAGGTTTGGAAAACACTAAAATTTGAAGAAACTCGCGATAATCCATAATACTGAAGAACTCATCTAATGAGATTAATCAGGGATAGGTTGGAGGCACCGTCACAGAGTCAGAAAACTTGTGGATCATGGTGAAACCATAGAGAAGAGCCTATCAAGAAGGGCAAAACATGGATAGGTTGGAAACACAGTCACAAAGTTAGAAAATTTGTGAATCAAAGTGAAACTGTAGAGAAGAGCCAATCAAGAAGGGAAAATTAGGGATAGGCTGAAGACACTGTCACAGAGTCAAGAAATTTATGAGTCTCAGTGAGTCCATAATGATGAAAAGCTCATCAAGAAGAGCAAACAATGGAGTTAAAAAGATTCGTGAACCTCAATGAAATCATGGATTAAAATTCATGACATAATCATGTAATTGCATTCATCCTTAAGAAACATGCATCTTACAAACATTTGCAAAACATGTCATCAACATCACCGCATTTGACTAACTTTGCAAAAATCGTGGAAAGTTAGAAAAACTTAAGTCCAACATAGCTGGCACAAAAGGAAGTAAGCACATTATCCAAATTCTCGGATAAGACATCTAATATTTTCAGGACAAGACAACCAGATTTTTTGGACAAGACATCCAAATTTTGCTGGACAAGAAAACCAGATTTTTCGAACCATCCAAATTCTCCTAGACAAGACAACCAAATTTTTTGGACAACACATCCAAATTTCTTGGACAAGACAACCAGATTTTTAGAACAAGACATCCAAAATTTTCTGGACAAGACAACTAGATTTCTCGGATAAGATATCCAAATTTTCCTGAACAAGACAACCAGATTTTTCGGACAAGACATCCAAATTTTCCAGGACAAGACAACCAAATTTCTCGGATAAGACATCCAAATTTTCCTGGACAAGACATCCAAGTTTTAAAGAAATCGAACTTGTTTCCTTAAGATGAGTCGAGCCTTGATTAGTTAGGGAACTCAATTTAAGGACAAATCTTATTGTTTTAGACAAAGCTTCACAAAGATGAGGTAAGGCCCCAGGATCTCCGCCAAGGTATTTTCTTCTCTTGCAAATCTAACTCGTTTCCTTAAGACGGGTCGGGCCTTGATTAGTCAGGGAACTCAATTTAAGGACAAATCTTATTGTTTTAGACAAAGCTTCACCAAGATAAGGTAAGGCCCCGGGATCTCCGCTGAGGTATTTTCTTCTCCTGCAAATCGAACTCATTTCCTTAAAATGGGTCGAGCCTTGATTAGTCAAAAAACTCGAGTTAAGGATAAATATTTTTATTTATAGTTTGCAAAAAAAAAAAAATCAAATCAAATAAAAAAATTGATGATGAATAAAAAATGACAAAATTCTCCTTTCTATCCTTCACATGTGATTTCACTAACCGAATAAAATTATTGTCTATTTTATCTTTGCTTGATTCCTGATTCTCAGCAATAGTCAAAGAGGGACAACAGTAGACACCTAATTTTGTCAACTCAACTCTCAGTCAAAATCAAGATTCGAAGTTGAATTGAACGATGATGAATGAATTTTGATAATCGGATGTCTACAACGAAAGATAGAGAGCTTGAAAGATAGATTGCAAAATTTGGTGTAAGGAAAATGCCTAATTTTGCAAATTTGGGAAAAAGTGCGTAAACGATCAAATAGGATGAAATTAAACGTTCCAAATGGAATAAGATCAATAAATATGGATATTGGAAGGTCCAATTTTGAAGCAGAATTGAAGAAAGATGTGGTTTGAAGAGAAAAAGTGAAATAAAGATTTAATGAATAAATAAAAAAATCAAAAATTTGGGGAAAACTATAGAGATGGCCCGATTCGGTGAAACTGAAGCCCTCAGTTGATAAAGGATAAATAAATAAAAATATTCCAAGTCCCAATTTGAAGTGAATCCCAAGGAAGAGTCGATTAAAGGAGAAACGGAAAAACAAGAAAATTCTCAATATTGAGGAAAAGGGGAAAACTAAATCGGAGAGGAATTCAGATGTAAAAAATGGGAGTATTTGAACCACCTCCAATTCAATATATGAAAAAGGCAATGGGAAAAGAAAATCATGAAATTGGGTATTTTTCGAGTAAAACCGAGGTTTTAAGGGTTAAAGGGCAATTTTGGAAAACCAAAAATAGAAAACGAGCTCAGAAAATTATGAAAACTTCCAGAACTGAGTTTTATATTTGATGGTAGGGATTGGAGAAGAAAAATCTGGAATCGGGGCTCAAATGGAAAAAGACAAAGTTCGGGAGACACTAATCTAAAATTCCAAGAAAAATTCAGGGAAAAATGGAAAACGAGATCGAAAAATTATGAAAACTTTCAGATGTGAGTTTTATATTTTATGGAAGGGATTGGAGAAGAAAAATTTGGAATTGAAGCTCAAATGGAAAAAAAAAAACAATGTTCGGGTGCACTAATCCAAAATTCCAAGAGAAAAATCCGAGAAAAATAGAAAATGAGCTCAAAAAATTATGAAAACTTTCAGAACTGAATTTTATATTTGATGAAAGGGATTGGAGAAGAAAAATCCAGAATTGGAGCTCAAATGGAAAAAGACAAAGTTTGGGAGACACTAAACCGAAACTTTAGAGAAAAATCTTAGAAAAATAGAATCTGAGCTCAAAAAAATATGAAAACCTCCAGAATTGAGTTTATATTGGATGGGATGAATTGGAAAAGAAAATTTTGAAATTGGGGTCCATTTGCAATTAAATTAAGTTTGGGAGCCAAAATGCAATTTTATCGAAAAAATCGAAAAGAGCCATTTTGCAAATAAGAAAAGAATAATGGCCTGGAAAACTCCAGGCCATTTTCGGCCAGCCCTTTGATTAGAAGAGGAGGTGTGATCATCTTGAATCAAATGGCCAAGATTGAATAGCAAGATGACATTTTTAAGAAAGGGCAAGATTCTCCACTACTTACCTACATAGCATTTTTGGCCAATGAGAGGCCTCCAAATTGTAAAGCCATGTGAAGAGCATTTGGAGGCAATGAGATGATGCTAAGTAGGATTAAAAATGCCACCTAGAAAGATATTTTAATAGTAAGCCGTATGATCATGACAAGTGGCTTAGATATTTTGTAAAGATAGGAGACAAGAATAATCTAGGTGGCATTGTTGGCCAATAAGAGGTTGTAAAACCCTTAATTTAAGGGAAGCATCATGCAAATAGGAGACAAGAACCCTTAATTTAAGGAAAGAACCATGTAAGGAGGGACAAAAATTAGCCATGTGGCAAGGATGTTGGGAGAGCATGCAAAGCATGAGAAAGGCTAAAAAAATATATATAAACACTCTCATATACAAGGGGTGGCTGGCCAAGGCATCTAGGGAAGAGGGATTCATTTTTTTTCAAAGGCATTTTCACTAGACACTTGAGAAGAAAAAGGGAGAAAAAGAAAAGAGAGGAGGAGAAACTGAAGAGCTTGATTTGGAAAGCAATTTTTAGGCAGCTATTTCCTCTCTTCATCTTTAATTATTTTCTTTGATATCACATTCTTTTACTTCTCTTTTTCCATGTGATTTGTTAACTTTCCTTGATTGATAAAAGGTTTTCAAAATAAATTTTAAAATTTTTTCTTTCCTTTGTTCTTTACAAAAAACCAAGTTGGTAATTTTTTTACACATTTCTTGCTTTAGCTAAAACCTATGGGGCCTTATTGTGCTTGTTTTTGCTTGATTTTCTTGCTTGCTTGTTGATTGTGGGCTTCACCATTATGGTAGGATAGATTTTCCCCTTTGGTTTTTCTTTTAAAAAATCAAATAAAGAGTTTGAGAAGCTTGAGGATCTTGATTTTAATCAACTGATTTTGGTTAGGTGGGACTATGTCCAAGGAACCAACCATTGAGCCTACCTTGTTTTCTTTTTCTTGCTTGTTTATATTTTTAACTCATGATTGATTCATTGTCATATGTTTGTTGGCTTTAAAATCATGCACGTCATACCATTTTCAACTAGGTTTTTTGGCTAAGACCAACCAATGATCTCTAGCCAAATATCCTTTATCTATACTAGTTGAAAAGGTGATAGTTTAAGTTGGATATTCTGACTTTGAGCATTTGTTTTACTAAGTTCTTTTAGTCAAAATAAAAGGATTTTTTAACCACATGTAGTGGACCTTTAGAGGATGCCCTGGTAATTTTTTTCCAAGATTTTTAGATTTTTTTATCAAGGTTGGAAAAATGGTTTTCGATAAAAACAGTTTTTAGTTTTCTATTCTGACTTTAGTGAAAATTCGGTCAAGGCATCTCTAGTCCAAAAATTAAACCGATTTTTTCCTATAAAGGCCATCATGTTTCAAGTATATATTGATTTTTCCAGAATTGTTTGATTTTTTTACAAAGGGTAAAAAAATAGTTTTTCCAAACTAGTTATGGGAGTCAGAAATGAGTTTTTTCTAAATCAATAATTTTTTGATTTTTATTTTTAAAAGGGAAGGGTTGATTTGAGTCATTAGCTACTGTTTTAGGTTGATTTCCATGTTATCTCAAGTATAAAAATTGGTTTTACAAAAATCGGGTCATGGGTAGGCAACCCGGGTTTTAAAATAATAGGAGAAACTAGAGCTTGTTTTAGGGGGAGTATTCGGCCAAGGTTTTTTTTGCTCCAAAAATTCCATTTTTTTGATCCGAGCCCAAGGTCATTCGATTTTGAAAATCCAATTTAAGTTTCTTCCAAAGGTATTCAGATGCCTTTTTTGGTATACGGATATCCTTATACATCTTCATGCATTGCATATTTAAAAATGTTTTTACATAATTTTGCATAAAAACGTGCTTATCAGTTTCCTAAACATTTGGCGAGAATTAATTCCTAATCTTTGGCCGGGTTAGCCGGGGAGGTTAGGAAATTATTCAACGCACATGGTTATGAAATCGCAAGGCATGGATTTTGTTTTATTCATAATCATATAAATATCATATGAAATAAATATTTTCCAAGCTTTGTCGGGTTTGCCAGGGAGCACAGTAATATTTTTCATTATATGCCATTTATGTGATCCATTTCAAAATAATGATGTGTGCATGTGATCATGATGTGATTATGAATATTTTATGATGATGTCATTTTTTTGATTTTGCCATGTCATGCTATGTCATTTAGAATTTGCCATGTTAAGCATGTCATGTAATATTTACACATGCCATATCATTTAGATTATCCCATGTCTTGCATACATATGCCATATCATTTAGATGATGTTATGTCATTCATTCATGTGCCATGTCATTTGGATTTTGCCAAGTCAAGCATATCATATCATTCATTCATATGCCATGACATTCACTCATGTGCCATGTCATTTAGATTATGCCATGTCATTAACTCATATGCCATGTCATTTAGATTTTTTCCATATCAAGCATGTCATGTCATTATTTCTTTTACCATGTCATAATAAAATCTTTGTCATGCCATGATAAATATGCATGTTTCTTTAATCTTTATCTTAGTAATAATTTTTGCATATTCATGATCATTTTTTATTATTTTAAAATGCATGAAAAATTATTAAAGATTTTTAAAGCAAAGTTATTCCCGCATTAAAATAATTAATGAGCTCTCTGCTGGGCTACCAGAGAGGATATCATCAATTATCATTAATGATGGAATATCTTTTTCAAGAAAAAGAGAGTGATTCGAAGAATTTCAAAAACAAGGAAAATTCCATGTTTTGCCGAGTTTGTCAGAAAATATGGAAAATATTATGCTAATAAATCACGGATCATTTTTAGATAAAATATGATTTTTTTTTAAAGGGACTTATTTTAAAACACCAAATTTAAAACCAACATTTACCGAGACTCGAGATAACACACGATTAATAAGGTACCATTTTATACGGGCATTGTGGGGGTGCTAATCCTTCCCCATACGTAACTGACTCCCGAACCCGCTCTTATTTTCTCTAGTTCAAAATGCAGAGTTCAAAATTGATTTTTAAAATGTTTTAATTAATTTTAAAATATTTTATAAAAACCATTTTTAATAGGTGACCGATTACACCTAGCCAAAAAAGATTAGTGGCGACTCTATTTCTTTTTCGAGGTCGTTTTCAAACCCTCAACCTTTATTTCAATAGGAATTAAGTCGTCTTTTCCTCTATTTTCCCCCAATGTCAAACTCCCTTAAACAAAGGTCGATTGTCCCCATGACGGGGTAGATAACTTTGGACCTATCTAAAGGGCGGTTGCGACATCATTCACTCACATGCCATGTCATTCATTCATGTGCCATGCCATTTAAATTATGCCATGTCATTAATTCATATGTCATGTCATTTATTCTTTTGGCCATGTCCATGTTTTGCCATGTCATGCATGCCATATCATTAATGTTTTTTGTCATGTCATAATAAAATGTTTACCATGCCATGAAAAATATGCATGTTGTTTAATTTTTATCTTAGTAATATTTTATGCATATTCATGATCATTTCTTTATGATTTTAAAATGTATGAAAAATTATTAAAGATTTTTTATAAAACAAGATTAGTCCCGAGCTAAAATAATTCATGAGTTCTCTGCTAGGTCTGCCGAAGAGGATATCATCAATTATCATTAACGACGGAATATCTTTTCTTCAAAAATGAGAGTGATTTCGGAAGAATTTCAAAATAAGGAAAAATTCCATGTTTTGCCAAGTTTATCAAAAAATATGAAAAGTTTTATGTTAATAAATTCCAGATCATTTTCAAACAAAATATGAATTTTTTAAGGGAATTATTTTTAAATACCAAATCTAAAATCGACTTTGACCAAGATTCGAGATAACACATGATTAATAAGGTACTGTTTTATACGGGCGTTGTGGGGGTGCTAATCCTTCCCCGCACGTAACGGAGTCTCGAACTCGCACTTGTTTTCTCTGGTTCAAAGCACAAACTTCAAATTTGGTTTTAAAAAATGTTTTATTTTATTTTAAAATGTTTTAAAGAAATAGATTTTAATAGGTGACCGACCACACCTAGCCAAAAAAGATTTGTAGCAATTCCATTTCTTTTTTCAAGGTCGTTTTCATACCCTCAACCTTTAATTTAGAGGAATTAAGTCATCTTTTCCTCTATTGTCCCCCCAATGTCACATTCCCTAACGAAGGCCGTTTGTCCCGGCAACGGGGCAAATTTTTTGGACTCCTTTTTTTGAGCTGGTTGAGACAGCTTGACAACTCCGCTGGGGATATGGAGAGTCAGGTCTTGAATTAGTCACATTTTATCGAAAGTCTCGATTTTGGTCGGTGTTTACTTTAATTCCCACTTTTAAATAAAGAAAATTTTTGGAATTAACAAAATGTTTTTAAATATGTTCATTCTCATGTACATGCATATTTTTACTGTTCTCTGGTTATCTAGCCTTGTATGTCATTATTATTCTTTGTTTAACTAATGTTTTACATTGTTTAATCTTGTCTTTATTAAATTGCTAGGGTGTTTAGGATAAGGGGTATCGAATAGGTGGCGAAAGGTTTGTTTGTTCCTCCTCACACACTATACTTGCATTTGCATAACATGAGCCCTCTACCCGGGTTCCGTCCCTTTAGGTGGAAGTAAAGTAACTACGCTCTCGTGAGGTGATAACCTCCACATGGGCTAGCGGAACACTTTCGGAGTAGTAAATACCTATGCTTTCCTGAGGTGATAACCTCCGCATAGGCCTGGGAAATACACTCCAACAAATTGAACCCGCTTTAATCGGGGTGCCTTACTAGCCTTCACAGGTGACAGTAAGGAGCAACTTGGAGCCTTTAAGAACCTAATGCAACCTCATATAGTGAACCTAGGCGAAGCCATGCTGAATTTTGGTTAGAGGTACCGAAGCTAGGAACACTTCTGACCCTTTGCTATCTATTTTGCATCCCGAACAAGATTCATAAATCAGGCGATGATGAACGTACATTGTATCGCCCGTACTAAATTTAAATTTCAGCCCTAAAGGCATTGTGATGCCTAAATAAGTTGATATTGTTGGGGCACATGTTCATTTATTTTTTTGCTTTGCATTGATGATTTTATCCTTTTACTTGCTTTGTTTTTTTTTTTTTTCACATATCATTTGTAATAATACCGAAACCTAGTGTTTTTCGGTCATTTGAAAAAAATTTCTTTTATTATACCTATACCTTTTTAGGTATTTCTAGAAAAGAAAAAAAGTTTTTATTCCAAAAACAAAAATTCTTTGAAAAACAAAAATTGAAAAAATGAGAGGTGAATAATGAAAAAAAAGTTCTTTTCTCCTTTTAGTTGTGGACTTTTAAGAAAATATGAAAAATGTGTCAAAAATATTTTTTAAGAAAATTCAAGAAAAATAGAACGAAAAAATCAAAAGAATAAAGAGTGATATTAGGATCTTCTTTTCCTTGATGTTTTCATTTGCATTTTTTGCATAACATGCACATTATTTAAGCAGGTGTAAATATGAAAATTCATCTCCTCAAGCATCTTATCATTTTGTACATTTCATGCATTAATCATCATTACATTCATGCATATAAGAATAGAGCATGTACATTCATAATTGTATTTTTGATCTCATGATAATAATGTTAATTTCATTTGCATAAAAAGGGTTTAAGATATGAGGAATGAATTGTACGAACGAGTGAATGCTTTGGAGAACAATCAAGAGGAATTTGGACATGAAATCCGGGAGGTGAAAGGACAACACCCCAAATTGATAAAAATGTTTGAGGATCTTAGTAAGAGAAAGAAGGAACTTTCTCAAGGCTTTTCATCACCTTCGGATCAACCAAGACCATCAAGTTCAGATCATACAATCCCTACTAGATCTTGCACTTGTCGGTGCCATAAAAGACTGAACCTTAATGAAACAATGGAAGTGGTCAAATCGGGAAGCCAGATGCCAAAGACAGAAACCTCGGATCCTGTACCACCCCTGCAAACTATCCCAGATCTGAATCAGTACCCTCGCTTTACTATTACCCCTTCGTCCGCTGGCATGACCAACACGAGGTCTCTGGTTTCCAGTCCCTCACCACAAGCTAACTGTAATTCGTACTTTTTCCCTCATCAACCATCTAATCAAGCATCCGGGATAACAACCTTGAATTGTGTACAACCTCTAAGGGTCTCATGTCCAAATCCCTACCCTTACCATACTGTTCCGCCACTTCTCCATGCAAACACTATGGTTTGAGCCTTCGTAACACCATCAAGTGCCCCGACTCCTAGGTCGTATTTGACCAAGAAACAATCCAAGAACAAGACTTAAAGGCATTTTGATCCCATTCCAATCAGCTACCAAGAACTTCTCCCTGTATTGATCCAAGATCACCTGGTTGCCTGTGTATCGTTGAAACCCCTTCTACCATCGTACCCCAAGTGGTATGACCCAAATGCAAGATGTTATTATCATTGCGGAATTGTTGGGCATAGCATTGAAGACTGTGAAGCCTTCAAGAGAAAAATGCAGTCTCTCATAGATGTCAAGTGGTTTGATCCAACGACACTGATTGATAGAGGACTGGGGAAGGCTAATTAGGGTTGGGAGATTGATCTTTAATAATGTAATAGGATTTCATATTTTCAGTAGACGATTCTTATAGCCTTAGGATGCTAGGAAAAATAAAGTGCTTGTAAAGATAGTTCTAACCACTGCTCAGATTTTGTAAACATGGTTTATATCTTGTGAATGTTGACATGGGAATGAATTGGTTATGCTTCAAAATTATGAGGTGTTGATGATTAAGTTCCTCCGATTTTTATTACCTCCATGGTATCTTCCCCTTGCATTTGCATCTGATCAATTATTTGTCATATCATACATTTCATCGATCCATGCATTGAATTGTTTATTCCTTACATACATCATGTTGACATCATGGTTGCATTCATGACATACATAGTCAGTATGATTTCTCTATATATTCATGTATTAATTTGTTTATTCTTTACATGCATCATATTGGCCTCATGTTGCATTTATAACATACATGGTCAGCATGTTTCCACTGTATATGTCCATGCATCACTTTTTTTATTCTTCACGTGCATCAAATTGCATTCATGACCTTCATGGTTCATTCATCATGAAACACATTTGGGGGAATAAAACGGAAATTGGCTTGGTTTTAAGATTTGTTGAACAAATTTCCATTTCAAATCAGAGGTATAAAAAGTTCTAAGCACCTTTATAACACAAGCCAGAACTATGGAGAATGAACAAGCTGCCCGAATGAAAAGAATGGAAAAGGCACAGGAAGAATTGCGAGAACAGTTGGCAAAATCTCAAGTAGAATCTAAAGATCAGATGACTAAACTGATGGAGCTGGTGTCTGCCTCGATGAAAGGAAAGGGATATACTGAGAACTTGGTAGCTAGAGAAAGGTTGGAGGCACAAAAGGGTCAGAATGAGGTCATAATGTTAGATGTCCGGTCTTTTCAGAACACAGTTGATTCGGTCAACGTCCTAAACTTAGATAATCTAGCTGAACAGGAAAATTTGAAAATGGTTGCATTGAATGGAGCTGAGTAGGTAGATTCCCAAAGAAAGTATCGGCTATTAGAGGAAAGGCTTCGGGCAGTAGAAAGTACGAATGTATTTGGAAGTGTAGATGCGAAAGAACATTGCTTGGTCCCTGATTTGGTTGTTCCTCCTAAATTCAAGGTTCCCAACTTTGAAAAATATGATGGGACAACCGATCTGTCAGCCCACATCACTATGTTCTACCGAGATGACGGACCATATAGATAATTGATGAGAACCAAGCTAGTATTGGACATCAAGATCCATTGCATGTTCCTATTGGGCCTATTACAAGGTCAAGATCCAAGAAGCTCAAGGAAGCTATGCAAGGATTGGTGCAAAGGACTTGGGAAGAATCTACAAGTCTTTTAAGCAATGTCAAGCCATTCAAGTTGGGCTGCTTGAATGAGGAAGACCAAGAATTGGTCCATGTGATCCAAGCTTCACATAATGGGCCATAGAGCAATTCAAGGAGGCGGCAAACTTAATGAATTAGTGGGCTTGTTTTTAGTTCATTATCTAGTATGAAGTGGGATCAATTCATTAATGATGTGGCACCAAAATTAGAAGCTTTAGTTGGGTCTTTTAATTACTTAGGCTTTTGGGCCTGATTTATGTATTATGTCCATTAGGCTTGTGGGGTCTATCTTCATTAAACTTGTTGAACATCCTTTTAATTTAATTAGGTTTGGGCTTGAGCTTGTTCAACCCATAGTTAAGCTTTCATTTAATTATGTAAGTAGTAAGCCTTGGCTGCCAAGGAGTTTCATTTGTACTATGAGTTCTTAGCCTAGTTGAATTAGGGTTGGTAGGGAGGCTATAAATACCCTTGTTTAGCCATCTATTTCAGCAACTATTATTAATCTATTGAGTTTGAATTTATTCAAAGTGTTTCACTCTTTTTAGTTCTTTCTTTGTGGTGTTCAACCTATCAAACTTAGGTTTTTGAAACGAGAGTTCTTAGGGTCTAGCTTACATGCTTAATCTAGGTTCTTTGAAACAGGCTTTCTAAGGGTTTAAGTTTTCTTTGCCTGAATCTTCTCTTTCTTGGGGTTTGGATATTTCAGTTTGTTAGTGGGTTCAAAGGGTTTAACCCTTAGGGTTCACATCAGTTGGTATCAGAGCTTAGGAACCAATCAGGTCAAATCTTTTTATTTTCTTTACCATAGGGTATTGGAGTTTTTCTCAACTTTTTGTTTTGGGGTTTCAGACATACTTTTCATAAGGGTTATAGCTTAGGCTTTCTTTGTCTAATAGTTATAGTTTTTAGGGCAGTTTTTTTGTTTGGGGTTTCATTCTTGGAAGTTGGTTTAGATACTATCACAACAAAATCAATAACAAGATTTTGGGGTTTCAAACATTCTTGTCTTGGGGTTATAGTTTTAGGCATCCTTTTGCCCTAGGTTTATAGTTGTTAGGTAGTTTAGTTTGGGGTTTCATTCTGAGAGTTGGTTTAAATCAAGATTTCATTTCTTGAATTCTTAATCTATTAAAATTTCTTCTTATTGATTCTTGATCCGAATCTTGAAAAAAAATCAAGAATTCAGAGGGGCATTCGAACAGTCCCAAGAAAGAAAAAAGAAGTTCATCCGAGATTTCAAGAAAATCAAGAAGTCTCATTCTTGAAAAAAAAAGAAGAGAAAAGTGTTCGAATAGCAAGAAAAAGAAAGAAAGATTCGAAAAAGATAAAGGGAAATAGGAAAGATTTGAATTCTTGGTAATCTTGTTCTTGATGTTTACTTGTTTTACCTTCTTACTAATTGTTTCTTGTTTCTTGAGTTAAGCAAGTGGAGTTCATGAAAAGTTCTTCTAGTTCCTACAGAACCTGAAAGAGAAAATAGAGTGATAAAAGGCAAGAATAAGTAAGTTTATTAAAGAAAAAGCCTAAAAGAGTGCAAACAAGAGTTGGAGTGATATCTTAATTGATTGTAAACACTAAGGGAGTGTGTGAGTTTATTTTTATCACTAACATTTTGTTTTGCAGCAATTTCAAATGTCTCACCATAGTGAATCATCACACAAGGGGGATGAAAATCCATCCTTTACATGGAGAACTATGCAACAACAGTTTGAGAGGATGAATTTTGCGATGGCACAGATGTCAGACAAGATAGAGAGGCAATCGACAGCCATTCAAAACCTACAAGGTGGGCGAGATAGAAGGGCTAGGCAAGAGCCTAGTGTTGTTGATGAACATGATATAGAGGAGGCAGATGATGAGGAAGTTGATATGGGTAGACCTAGAGGAGTTAGGCATGGAGGAAGGCCTAGGAGAAACACTAGAAATCATGATTGGGAAAATAGAGAAGATAGGAACCTTGGGAATATTAAAATGAAAATTCCACCATTCCAAGGTAGAACTGATCCTGAGGTGTATTTGGAGTGGGAGAAGAAGATAGAGTTGATCTTTGATTGTCACAACTATTCGGAAGAGAAGAAGATGAAGTTGGCAGTCATTGAATTTACTGATTATGCCATAGTTTGGTGGGATCAACTAGTAACAGTAGGAGGAGAAACCATGAGAGACCTATAGAGACATGGAGGGAATTTAAAGCTCTCATGAAAAAGAGGTTTGTACCTAGCCACTATTATAGGGACCTTTACCAAAAACTTCAAAACCTTACCCAAGGGTCGAGGAGTGTAGAGGATTACTATAAGGAGATGGAGGTGGCTATGATTAGAGCCAATATAGAGGAGGATCGGGAAGCCACCATAGCTAGATTTTTAAGTGGCTTACATAGAGACATAGCCAATGTTGTGGAGTTACAGCATTATGTGGAGGTAGAAGACATGGTGCACATAGCTATGAAGGTGGAGATGGAAATTGAAAAGAAAGGGGGTAGAAATGTATTCTTCAGTTTCTAACACTCCTTGGAAACCAGAGTGGGACATAGACTAGGCTGTTGTCAAGGGCAAAGTCGAACCACCAAAGGGGAAAGAAGAGAGCACTACCAAAGACAAACCTAAGGTATTTCAAAATTCCAATTCTTCAAGGAATAGAGATATTAAATGCTTTAAATGTTTGGGTTCAAGCCATATTACATCTCAATGTCCAAACAAAAGGGTGATGATCATGCATGATAATGGTGAAGTCTTAACTGAAAGTGAGGATGATTGTGATGACATACCAGAATTGGAGGGTGCTAGTAATTGTATTGGTGATGATGCTGACTTGGACTACCCCGTTGAAGGTAAATCTCTTGTTGCTAGGCATGCCTTGAATGCACAAATTAAATTAGATGATGTAGAGCAACAAAGGGAAAATACTTTTCATACTAGATGTTTTGTGAACAATAAAGTATGTAGTATAATAATTGATGGGGGGAGTTGCACCAATGTAGCTAGTACTACCTTAGTAGAAAAGTTGGGTTTACCTATGCTTAAACATCCTAAGCCTTACAGATTGCAATGGTTGAATGATTATGGGGAGGTTAAGGTGAATAGGCAAGTAAGGGTAGCTTTTACTATTGGGAGGTATAGTGATGAGGTGCTTTGTGATGTAGTGCCTATGCATGCTAGCCATCTATTCTTGGGGAGGCCATGGCAGTATGATAGGAGGGTTACACATGATGGGTTTAGGAATAGATACAGCTTTGTAAAAGATGGCAAAACCATCAACCTTGTTCCTTTAACACCAAAGCAGGTCTATGAAGACCAAATGAAATTGAAATCTGTTTTTGAGAAAAAAGAATTGAGTGTGGCCGAATCTAATGAGAAAAAAATGAGAGAACAAAAAAAAAGAGAGATTGGCCGAAAAAAGGGAGAAGAAAAAAGTGACAAAAACAGAGAAGTGGCTGGAAAAAAATAAAGTGATGCCACAAGAAAGAAAAGCAATAACAAAGATGAGCTTTTATGCAAAAGAGAGTGAGGTTAAGAAGGATTTTTTAGAAGATCAGCCCATGATCTTCCTTGTTTATAAAGAATCATATCTTAATCTTGATGAATCTAACCAAGCTCTTCCTAGTGTTGCTATTTCTTTGTTACAGGAATTTGAACAGTTATTCCCGGTGGAGATGCCAAGTAGGTTGCCCTCTATAAGAGGCATTGAGCATCAGATTGATTTTGTACCCGAAGCAGTCATTCCAGACCGACCAGCCTATAGAAGTAATCCGGAGGAGACAAAGGAACTTCAAAGGCAAGTTGAAGACTTGATGAGTAAAGGGTACATAAGAGAAAGCATGTGTCCATGTGCTGTCCTAGTTCTTCTAGTGCCAAAGATAGATGGGTCTTGGAGGATATGTGTTGATTGTGGAGCAGTCAACAATATCATGGTAAAGTATCGTCATCCCATTCCTAGATTAGATGATATGCTAGATGAATTTTAGTAAGATAGATCTTAAAAGTGGTTACCATCAGATTAGGATGAAAGAAGGTGATGAATAGAAAACAACTTTGAAGACTAAGTATGGGTTGTATGAATGGTTAGTCATGCCATTTGGACTTACTAATGCACCTAGTACTTTTATGAATCATGTTTTGAGAGAGTTTCTAGGTAAATTTGTAGTAGTCTACTTTGATGACATTTTAGTGTACAACAAAAGCTTAGATGAGCATGTTGAACATTTGCGATTTGTGTTTAATGTGTTGAAAACTGAAAAGTTGTATGCTAATTTTAAGAAGTGTACCTTTTGCATGTATAGAGTTATATTTCTTGGATATGTTGTTAGCTCAAAAGGTATTGAGATGGATGAAGAGAAAGTCAAGGCCATCAAGGACTGGCCGACGCTTAAAAGGGTAAGTGAGGTAAAAAGCTTTCATGGTTTAGCTAGTTTTTATAGGCGTTTTGTTAAAGACTGTAGGACTATTGCTGCACCACTTACTGAAGTTATTAAAAAGAATGTTGGTTTTCATTGGGGCAATGAACAAGAGAAAGCATTTGTTAATCTTAAAGATAGGTTATGTTCAGCACCTGTTTTAACATTACCTAACTTGGACAAAGCTTTTGAGATTGAATGTGATGCCTCAGGAATAAGAATTGGAGCTGTTTTAATGCAGGAAAAGCGTCTAATCGCATTCTTCAGTGAGAATCTTAGTGGAGCGGCCTTGAACTAATCCAACTTATGACAAGGAGCTCTATGCACTTGTTAGAGCTTTGGAGACATGGCAGCATTGCTTATGGCCTAAGTAATTTGTGATACATACTGATCATGAGTCATTGAAACATCTCAAGGGTCAAGGTAAGTTGAATAAGAGACATGATAGGTGGATGGAATACATAGAGACCTTTCTTTATGTCATTAGATACAAGCAAGGTAAAGAAAATATTGTGGCTGATGTTGTATCTAGGAGGTATGTATTTCTCACATCTATGAATGCTAAGATGCTTGGATTTGAATATATAAAGGATGACTATGTCAATGATGCTGATATTTGTGATGTATACATAGCATGTGATAAGACAGCATGTGGTAAATTTTACAAGCATGATGGTTTTTTGTTTAGACAAGATAAACTATGTGTGCCTAATTGTTCTATGAGAGAGTTATTAGTGCGTGAGGCACATGGTGGTGGTTTAATGGGACACTTTGGTGTCAAGAAGACCTTAGAAATATTGTATGAACATTTTTTTTGGCCTAAAATGAAAAGGTATGTTATTCACATATGTGATAGATGCGTTACATGTAGAAAGGCCAAATCTAAGGTTTTACCTCATGGGTTGTATACACCCTTACCAGTTCCTAGTGAACCATGAGTAGACATATCTATGGACTTTGTATTGGGTTTACCTAGGACGAAAAGGGGTAAGGGTTCAATTTTTTTAGTAATGGATAGGTTTAGCAAGATGGCACATTTTATTCCATGCCATAAAACTGATGATGCAACTAACATTGCTGAATTGTTCTTTAGGGAGATAGTGCACCTACATGGTGTTCCTAGAAGCATTGTGTCTGATAGAGATGTTAAGTTCCTTAGTTACTTTTGGAAGGTTTTGTGGGGAAATTGGGTACTAAACTTTTGTTTTCTACTACTTTTCATCCATAATTTGATGGGAAAACTGAAGTAGTTAATAGGACTTTAACACAACTTTTGCACACTGTTATACAAAAGAACTTGAAAACTTGGGAAGAATGTTTGCCATTCATAGAGTTTGCATATAATAGGATTGTGCATTCTACTACTTCTTATTCTCCATTTGAGATTATTTATGGTTTTAATCTATTAACTCCTTTAGATTTAATGCCTTTACCTGTTGATGCAAGGAATAGTTTGAATGGGAGTAAGAAAGCTGAATTGGTGAAGTCTCTTCATGAGAAAGTAAAGCTTCAAATTGAGAAAAAAAATGCAAAAGTTGCTTCACAAGCAAACAAAGGGAAGAGGCGGGTTACTTTCGAAGCAGGTGATTGGGTCTGGTTCATATACTCAAGGAAAGATTTCCAGCCCATAGGAGAACCAAGTTGCATCCTCAAGGAGATGGGCCTTTCCAAATCCTTGAGAAAATTAATGACAATTCTTACAAAGTGGACTTACCAGGTGAGTATAACGTTTCTGCTTCATTTAGCGTTTCTGATCTTTCCCTTTATGATGTAGGTGATGATTCGAGGTCGAATCCTTTTGAGCAAAGAGGGAATGATGAGAACCAAGCTAGTATTGGACTTCAAGATCCATTGCATGTTCCTATTGGGCCTATTACAAGGTCAAGATCCAAGAAGCTCAAGGAAGCTATGCAAGGATTGGTGCAAAAGACTTGGGAAGAATCTACAAGTCTTTTAAGCAATGTCAAGCCATTCAAGTTGGGCTGCTTGAATGAGGAAGACCAAGAATTGGTCCATGTGATCCAAGCTTCACATGATGGGCCATAGAGGAATTCAAGGGGGCGGCAAACATAATGAATTAGTGGGCCTGTTGTTAGTTCATTATCTAATATAAAGTGGGGACCAATTCATTAATGATGTGGCGCCTAAATTAGAAGCTTTAGTTGGGTCTTTTAATTACTTAGGCTTGTGGGGTCTATCTTCATTAAACTTGGACATCCTTTTAATTTAATTAGGTTTGGGCTTGAGCTTGTTCAGCCCATAGTTAAGCTTTCATTTAATTTTCTAAGTAGTAAGCCTTGGCTGCCAAGTAGTTTCATTTGTACTAGGAGTTCTTAGCCTAGTTGAATTAGGGATAGTAGGGAGGTTATAAATACCCTTGTTTAGCCATCTACTCCAGGAACTATTATTAATCTATTGAGTTTGAATTTATTCAAAGTGAGTGTTTCACTCTTTTTAGTTCTTGACAGAATTTAGGAACTTATCAAAGAATTCTTTCTTTATGGTGTTCAACCTATCAAACTTAGGTTCTTGAAACGAGAGTTCTTAGGGTCTAGCTTACATGCTTAATCTAGGCTCTTTGAAACAGGTTTTCTAAGGGTTTATGTTTTCTTTGCCTGAATCTTAGCTTTCTTGGGGTTAGGGTATTTCAATTTGTTAGTGGGTTCAAAAGGTTTAACCCCTAGGGTTCACATCAATAATGGTAAGCTTTTGATCCATTTTTTCAAGATAGCCTCAGCGGGTCCGCAATAAGATGATATAATCAGTTGAGCAAGGATCAGATTCGTTCTTGGATTGATTTGGCTAATTATTTTTAAGCCAATACAAGCATGTGACTGATATGGCACCTGACCGTCTCACCTTGCAAAATATGCAGAAAAAGACTTCTGAGAGCTTCAAAAAATATGCTCGGAGGTGGAGGGATATGGCCACCCAAGTACAACCGCCCCTAACTGAGAAGGAAAACACTGTCCTCTTTGTGAATACACTACGGGCCCCGTACTATGATAAACTCGTCGGTTATGCCACAAATAATTTTACGGATATGGTAATTTCGGGGGAGATGATTGAGAATGCTATCAAGAACGGGAAATTGGAAAGATATAAAACATCCAATGCCAAGAGAAATGGGGCATCCAAAAAGAAAGAGGAAGAGGTTCAAGCTATAGGAAATTTTGTCTCATATCCCCAATTCCCCTCTTGTCAGTCATACTACCCTACCAAGGTATCTCCAAGCCTTTATCTTTACCTACCAAATATCCATCCCCAAGCACCTGATCTTGTACAAGTCCCTGCAACAGGGCCTGCTTCCCAAAAACGACTGCGAGACAACCAAGAGAAAATCCCAATCCCTGACCTACTGCCGATACTAATAAAGAATCAGTACCTTACCCCTATGCCTTTGAAAACAGTTCCAAACCCATCAGCAAGGAGTTATGACCCTAACAGCAAGTGTGAGTATCACATGGGGATAATTGGGCATTCAACTGGAAAATGCAGACAAATGAAGGAAAGGATCGAAGGTCTTGTCCACGATGGCATTTTGACTCCAGAGCTTATCAAACAATGGAAATCTGCTTTGCCATAGATTGATTTCCTCTTGAAAATTTTGAGGATGAAAATTGTTATCGCTGAAGGCATGTCAATAGGAGAATTCGGATGCATGTAGTTTCATACCTCTTGATAAAATCACTTGTCTCATGTCGACATTCATATAAATTAAATGAATTTTGAATTTTAAATGCTTTGTGTTTATTGTGTTTTAGTAATAATTTGAATTTGTAAAATAAAACTTTGAAAATTTTTGGATGAACAATAAAAATGTATTTTCACATGAAATAATAGTGAGTCTCGAGAACATTGATGATTATTGTTGGAAATGAACCGATACCTTCACTTTTCTCTTTTGGGCTTTCCTATGCCTAAATCTCTTGAACCGAGACAACTTGAAATACCTAATGCTTCATGAAATATGAATGATTGAACTTCATAAGCCATTGTCACTACAGAATAAGCAAAGATATAGATCCTAGTTTAGGCTATGAGCAAAGGATCAAAACATTTAAAAAATATTTGAGCTCCTTGGAAACTCAAACAAATGAAACATTCTTTCAAGAATCTAGATTGTGGTAATTTGATGTATGTCAAGGTCGTGCCAAAACTATTCACATTCTTTCCAAATAACCACAAAACACCAATTGCCTAAACATCACTTCATGATTGACACCTCGGAGCACAATGACTGAACCAAATTATCCCTTGTCCTAGAGAAAACCTATTTTTGGGTTATATTTTCCTTGTAACTTCAAACAAATCCAAGATTGAAACTCAGCCTTTTCAATATAGACCTAGACTTGCAATGTTCCTTATTCTCATGGTTAATCAAATTGGGGCATCATATGTAGAAATGATTATACATGGTGGATAAGGGGAAATTAACACATGAATCATTGGGGCATGCGACAAAAAAATGTTGTGATATCATGCATATGAGAATTCGAATGATTCCAAGTGCAAAATGAAATTTTGATTATCTATTCCCCCTGGGGATTGCTTTTCAATGAGAATATTTGTGCTTGATATGGGAAATGGCCATCTTTCATATCCCTTTCACAAAAAGGAATTATTTATAGTCACCCCTTTTGAGCTGAAAGAATTCTTTCTTCTTTGAACCCTGATCAAGGATCACCCTCTACACTAGGGGGCAAATGCGAGGAAATATCTTCTCAAAGATCACTGAGAAATGAGTTTTAACTCGAAGACAGATACAAAGAAAATTAAACTCCTAAATAAATACAGGCTCACTCTGTCGAAATGAAGATGTAGAAAAGATGGCAAAATGAAAGCCAAGAACAAGACAAAAAGAAAAAAAAGGACAAGGAAAAAGATGGTGAAATGAAAGACAAGAAAATAAAAGAAGAAAAAACACACAAAAAAATGTGTGAAAAAGGATGGCCAAATGAAAGCCAAGAACAAAGAAGAAAAATAGCAAAAGTCAAAAGAAGGAAAGAAAAGTCCAAAAAAGACAAATGTTTCAAAAGGAATCCTCCTCAAAAAATGATCCTCGATCTGATTACCCTCAAACACATATTTTGGGCCTGTTTATCCTTTCTTTCTGAACCCCGAACCTTGGCCTACATTACGTGCTTTATAAGTCCATTTTGATCAAGCATGAATATTTAACTTGAAGGGTTTTTCCTCATATTTTATCCCATCTCATCGAACTATCATTTCACTATGGAAGAATTTAGAATTCCCAAGTGCATAGTGGAACAATAAAAAAAATGGAAAGAACGGGACTTTAGAGCAAAAACCAAAAAATGGACAGTCTAAAGTAAAATAGGAATTTTTGATGCCATCTATGTTAGTGTCGATGCCACAAAAGAGAAGGTCATCTTGAAGAAATCGAGGAACATCTAGGAATTCTTGAACCTCCCAAATTGATAGCTCTTATATGGAGGATTGACTTCAAAAACTGAGACTATTTTCCCTCCTAAATTAACTTTCTAGTTTGAACATCCCGGCCAATCTTGATGCTTGTCAAAACGCCATGATTTGGAAACTAAAAAAATGTTGAATTTTTTTGATTCTCAAGGAATTCATGTTTTATAAAACCTGTTCCATTTGTGAGCTTAGAAGAGACATACATTTTTCTTGTTGTGAAGTTTTTTTGGATCAACCAAAATCCTGTTGCACCAAACTTTTTCAATTCAAGTTGAAAAACCCAAATTGACATTCAGAGAAATTTCTAATGATGATCATCAGTTTTCAATAGATTTGTACATCGCGCACTATGGGGGTAATATTTTTGGCTCAGAAGTTTTCATTAAATGAGCAATTTTTTTCAAAAGGGGAAGACAAATAAAAATATTTTTGAAATAACAATTTTTGATGTGGACATGAGACAAGAGTTTTTCTAACCCAAAGGTATAGGACTACTAAGGTAGATCTTGACTCCCAAAAATATGAAGAAGGAATGAACATCAGGCTTAGACTTCTGTTGATAAGAGTTTGAAAACTGTTGGGCCAAAGAGATAGCCAAGGATTGTAAAGGAAATGATCTCTTATGGGGCACGAGTATTTAAGATACACTCTGATTTGAAAAGGAAAGGCTAAGTCGAAGTCTAGAAAAATGATCGGGGGCATTTGCATCACTCATGAACACTTACCTCTTTATTAAGCTTTGCATCTGCACCATGTCGGGAAGCATTTGCATTATTCATGGGTATTCGCATTTTGCACCATTCTATGAGCATCTGCATTTTACCATTTACATTTACATCCTTCATGGATATTTTCATTTGCGTCATCTCAAGCAATTGCATCATTTCTAGGATCATTTCATCTTCATTATTGTGTGGTAACTGCAGTTACACCATTCATGGACCATTTACATGAACACGATTCGTAGGGGCATCTGCATCTTTCCATGAAGTAGTTGCGTCAATGCTAATCTTGCATTTGTATTATCAAGAAGCATTTGCATAATGACGATCTTTGCATCTTCATTATTCCATAAAGTAGTTGCGTCAACGATAATCTTTACATTTGCACCATTTAGAAGCATTTGCATAATGTCAATCTTTGCATTTGCATCATTCCATGAAGTAGTTGCATCATTTTATAATAGTTGCATTTGCATCATTCAAAAGCATTTGCATTAATCCAAGACATTTGCATTTTCACTACAAAGCATTTGTGTCTTATTCAATATCTGCATCTGCATCAAGAAGTATTTACATCAATCCGAGACATTTGCATTTGCACCAAGAAGCATTTGCATCTTATTCAATATCTGCATCTACATCACGAAGCATTTGCATCAGTTAAAGACATTCGCAGCTGCATCATGAAGCATTTTTATCCTCTTTCCAATCCTTCAAGTTAATTTTCTACATATTTTCAAAGAAAAGACATCTTTTTAAGACCTCCGGGCACTATTCTCAAAAATCATGTACAAGATCTTTGGGCACCATTTTCAAAGAAAAGACATCTTTTTAAGACCTCCGTGCACCATTTTCAAAGAAAGGACATTTTTTAAGACCTCTGGGCACTATTCTCAAAATCATGGATAGGACCTTCGGGCACCATTTTCAAAGAAAAGACATCTTTTTAAGACCTCCGGGCACTATATTCAAAATCATGGATAAGACCTCTGGGCGCCATTTTTAAAGAAAATACACTTTTGAAGACCTCCAGGCATATGTTTTCAGGACCTCCGGGAACTATTTCAAAAACCAAGGATAAGACCTCTGGGCACCATATTCAAAATCTTGGAAAAGACCTCCAGGCACCCTTTTTCAAAGAAGCAACACTTTGTAAGACCTCTAGGCATCTGTTTTTCACAACCTCCAGGTATTTTCTTCTCTTGCAAATTGAACTCGTTTCCTTAAGACTGGTCGAGCCTTGATTAGTCAAGGAACTTAATTTAAGGACAAATCTTACCATTTTTAAACAAAATCACACCAAGATAAGATAAGGCCCCGGGACTTCCGTCGAGGTATTGTCTTCTCTTGCAAATCGAACTCGTTTCCTTAAGATGGTCGAGCCTTGATTAGTTAAGGAGTTAAATTTAACGACAAATCTTTTTATTTACAGTTTGTAAAAATGGGAAAAAAATGATAATAAAAAGTGATGAAATTCTCCCTTTTATCCTTCACATGTGATTTCACTAACCGGACAAAATTATTGTCTATTTTCTCTTTTGCCTGATTCCTAATTCTCAGCAATAGTCAAAGAGGGGTAGCTTTAGACACCTAATTTTGCCCGAGCCCTCTAAACAAGGTGTTTCTTCCTTTCAACTTCCCGGAATGCAAAGAAACTTCCACCATTCCCTAGATGGGTCTCCAAGACTTTGATTCAAAAAAGTCAACTAAAAAAAAGTCAACTCCAAAAAATTCAACCCCGAAAAGTCAACCACTAAAAAAGCAACTCTCAGTCAAAATCAAGATTCGAAGTTGAATTATACAATGGTGCAGGAATTTTGATAATCGGAGGTCTACAACGAAAGATAGAGAGTTTGAAAGACATATTGCAAAATTTAGTGTAGGAAAAAATGTTTAATTTTGTAAATTTGGGAAAAAGTGCATAAGCGATCAAATTGGACGTAATTGGAGGTTCCAAATGGAATAAGATCAATAAATATGGATATTGGAAGGTCCAATTTTGAAGCAGAGTTGAAGAAAGATGTGGTTTGAAGAGAAAAAGGAAAATAAGGATTTAATGAATGAATAAGAAAACCACAAATTTGGGAAAAACTACAGAGATGGCCCGATTCGATGAAAATGAAACCCCCAGTTGATAAAGGTTAAATAAATAAAAATATCTCAAGTCCCAATTTGAAGTGGATCCCAAGGAAGAGCCGATTGCAGGAGAAACAGAAAACGAGAAAATTCCCAATATTGAGGAAAAGGGAAAACTAAATCGAAAAGGAATTCAGATGTAAAAAATTGGGCGTTTTCGGACAAACTCCAATTCAATATATGAAAAAGGTAGTGGAAAAAGAAAATCCAAAAATTGGGCTCGTTTTGAGTAAAACTGAGGTTTCGAGGTTAAAGGGCAAGTTTAGAAAATCCGGGAAAATAGAATCCAAGCTCGAAAAATTATGACAACTTTCAGAACTAAGTTTTATATTTTATGGAAGGGATTGGAGAAGAAAAATCCGGAATCGGGACTCAAATGGAAAAAAGACAAAGTTCTGGGGCACTAATACGAAATTCTAAGAGAAAAATTCTGGGAAAAACAAAAAACGAGCTCGAAAAATTATGAAAACTTCCAGCACTGAATTTTATATTTTATGAAAGGGATTGGAGAAGAAAAATCTGGAATCGGAGCTCAAATGGAAAAAGACAAATTTGGGAGGCACTAAACCAAAACTTTAGAGAAAAATCCATGAAAAATAAAATTCGAGCTCGAAAAAATATGAAAACCTCCAGAACTTAGTTTTATATTTGATGGGATGGATTGAAAAATAAAAATTCAAAATTGGGGTCCATTTGCAATTAAATTAAGTTTGAGAGCCAAAATGTAATTTTATCGAAAAAATCAAAAAGGGCCATTTTGCAAGTAAAAAAGGGGGAATGACGTGGAAAATTCCAACCCATGGATGAAGTAGAGAGTGTGATCATCTTGAATCAAATGGCCAAGATTGAATAGCAAGATGACATTTTTAAGAAAGGACAAGAATTTCCGCTACTTGCCTACATGGTATTTTTGGCCAATGGGAGGTCTCCAAATTGTAAAGCCATGTGAAGGCTATGAGATGATGCCAAATAGGATTAAAAATGCCACCTATGAAGATATTTTAATAGTAAGCCATATGATCATGACAAGTGGCTTAGATATTTTGTAGAGATAGTAGACAAGAATAATCTAGGTGGCATTACTGGCCAATGAAAAGCTAGGAAACCCTTAATTTAAGGAAAGCATCATGCAAAAGGGGGACAAGAACCCTTAATTTAATGAAAGCATCATTCAATGAGGGGACAAAAATTAGCCATGTGGCAAGGATGTTGGGAAAGCATGCAAAGCGTGACAAAGGTAAAAAAATAAAATTTTCTCTACACCATATAGAGGGGGCCAGCCACACCAAGAAAAGAGGAGGAGGATTCATTTTTTTTAAAAGGCATTTCACTAGATTCTTGAGAATAAAAAAAGAGAAAAATAAAAACAGAGGAGGAGAAATTGGAGAGCTTGATTTGGAAAGCAATTGCTAGGTAGCTATTTCCTCTCTTCTTCTTCAATTATTTTCTTTGATATCATGTTCTTTTTCTTCTTCTTCAATTAACTTTCTTTGTTGAATAAATTGTTTTTAAAATAAATTTTAAAGGTTTTCTCTCCTTTATTTTTTATTCTTTACAAAATAACAAAGTTGACAAAATTTTTTTTACACTTTTCTTGCCTTAGCCGAAACCTATGGGGGCTTATTTCGCTTGTTTTTGCTTGATTTTATTGCTTGCTTGTTGATTGTGGGCTTCACCATTGTGGTAGGATAGATTTTCCCCTTTGATTTTTCTTTAAAAAAAAAATCAAATAATAGGTTTGAGAAGCTTGAGGATCTTGATTTTAATCAAGTGATTTTGGTTAGGTGGGACTATATCCAAGGAACCAATCATTGAGTCAACCTTGTTTTCTTTTTCTTGCTTGTTTATATTTTTAACTCATGATTGATTCATTGTCATATGTTTGTTGGCTGTAAAATCATGCATTTCATACCATTTTCAACTAGGTTTTTTGGCTAAGACCAACCAATGATCTCTAGCCAAAAATCCCTTATCCATACTAGTTGAAAAAGTGATAGTTTAAGTTGGATATTCTGACTTTGATCATTTTTTTTACTAAGTTATTTTTGTCAAAATAAAAGGATTTTTTAATCACATGTATTAGACCTTTATAGGATGCCCTGGTATTTTTTTCCAAGATTTTTAGATTTTTTTATCAAGGTTGGAAAAATGGTTTTCGATAAAACAGTTTTTAGTTTACTTTTATGACTTTAGTGAAAATTTGGTCAAGGCATCTCTAGTCCAAAAATTAAACCCAGTTTTTAGTTATACGGATGTCCTTACTTCAAGGAAGAAATAGTTTTTCATGCATAGCATATTTAAAAATGTTTTTACTTAATTTGGCATAAAAACGTGCTTCTCGATTTCCTAAACATTTGGCGAGAATTAATTCCTAATCTTTGCCAGGTTTGTCGAGGAGGTTAGAAAATTATTCAACGCACGTGATTATGAGATCGCAAGGCATGGATTTGGTTTTATTTGGAATCATACAAATATCATATGAAAGAATTATTTTCCAAGCTTTGCCGGGTTCGTCGGGGAGTACGGTAATATGTTCTGACGTATGCCATTTATGTGATTCCTCACATGAAAAATCAATTTCAAAATAGTGATGTGTGCATGTGATCATGATGTGATTATAAATGTTTTTTGCCATGTCAAACATGCTATGTCATTCATCCTTTTTCCATGTCATAATAGGATTTGTCATGTTATTAATTCATATGCCATGTCATCAATTCTTTAGCCATGTCATTCATTCATATGCCATGTCAAGCACACCATGTCATTCATTCATATGCCATGTCATTCATTCATGGCTATGTCACTTGGATTTTTAACATGTTAAGCATGCCATGTCATTCATTCACATGCCATGTCATTCATTTATGTGCCATGTCATTTGGATTTTGTCATGTCAAGCATGTCATGTCATGTCATTCATTCATGTGCCATATCATTTAGATTATGCCATGTCATTCATTCATGTGTCATGCCATTGAAATTATGCCATGTCATTAATTCATATGTCATGTCATTCATTCTTTTGGCCATGTCCATGTTTTGTCATGTCATACATGCCATATCATTTAGATTATGTCATGTCATTCATTCACATGCCATGTCATTCATTCATGTGCCATGCCATTTAGATTATGCCATGTCATTAATTCATATATCATGTCATTCATTCTTTTGGCCATGTCCATGTTTTTCCATGTCATGCATGCCATATCATTAATTTTATTTTTTTTGCCATGTCATAATAAAATGTTTACCATGCCATGACAAATATGCATGTCGTTTAATTTTTATCTTAGTAATATTTTTTGCATATTCATGATCATTTCTTTATGATTTTAAAATGCATGAAAAATTATTAAAGATTTTTTATAAAACAAGATTATTCCCGAGCTAAAATAATTCATGAGTTCTCTGCTGCGTCAGCTGGAGAGGATATCATCAATTATCGTTAACGACGGAATATCTTTTCTTCAGAAATGAGAGTGATTTTGGAAGAATTTCAAAATAAGAAAAAATTCCATGTTTTGCCAAGTTTGTCGAAAAATATGAAAAATTTTATGTTAATAAATTCCGGATCATTTTCAAACAAAAGATGAAATTTTTAAGGAAATTATTTTTAAATACCAAATTTAAAACCGACTTTCATCGAGATTCGAGATAACACATGATTAATAAGGTACCATTTTATACGGCATTGTGGGGTGTTAATCCTTCCCCGCACGTAATTGACTCTTGAACCCGCACTTGTTTTCTCTGGTTCAAAGCGCAGATTTCAAAATTAGTTTTAAAAAATATTTTAATTAATTTTAATAAGTTTTATAAAAATCGATTTTAATAGGTGATCGATTACCCTTAGCCAAAAAAAGATTAATGGCGACTCCATTTCTTTTTTCGAGGTCGTTTTCATACCCTCAACCTTTAAATTAGAGGAATTAAGTCGTCCTTTCTTCTATTTTTCCTCCAATGTCACACTCCTTAACGAAGGCTGATTGTCCCAGTGACGGGGCAAATTTTTCAGACTCCTTTTTTAAGAGGTTGCGACAATTAAAATTTTGAAATTAAAAACAACACATTTATTTTAAATAACATGTCTAACAATAAGAGATTACTTTATTATATCTCAGATGATAAGGTATTATTATAACTAGAGGTGTTCATGGGGCAGGCCAGATTCAGACCGGGTAAAGTATGGTATCAACACCAAATATACTTTTTCAAGCCCGGCCCGACCCTAAATTAGGCCTCAAATTCTATCCAGACCTTCCCATATTTGTAAACGGGTAGTCCAAGCCTGTTCATATAATTTTTTTTTTCAAAGAAAATTGCAAATATGTTATTTTATTTTATTTTTAGTAATTTAATGTTTTTTCTTTTATTAAATTTTGAGACATAGATATCTTAACATATTTTTTAATATTTACATTATAATAGTGTATATATATATATATATTTATTCTTTATATGATTGATTACATAATATATATAAACATAAAAATAATATATATTATATAATTAAAAAATGGGTCGGCTAGTCTCGTGCCTTGAATGTTGGAGTCAAGGTCCAACTTATTTTTTAAACGAACTAAATTTTTTTGCCTAAGCCTATTTTTTGTGTCTAATAATTTTGTCCAACCCCTCTCAAATATCGGACGAGCTTTCAGCTTCGTGGGTAACTCGACCTTTTGAACAGGACTAATTATAACGTATGAAAATCATTATAATAAGATACACATATTAATGACCTATTTTGTATATTTTTAAAAATCATATGATAAGACTTAAAATATTAGATATTTTAAATTAAAAATAACATAAAAATATATATATATATTGATAAAAAATTATATAATTTAATTTTAAATAACATGATAAGATATTATTATAATATAACGTAACAATCATTAACATAAAGTAACATATCATTGTAAATGATTTATTTTATATATTTTATTTTACATTACATGAGAAGATATTTTTATAATAATAAAAGTTAAAAATAATATATTTATTTTAAATAATATGTATAATGATAAAAAAATTATATAATTTATTATAAATTAAATAATATGCAGTATACCCATAAAAATTAAAATATACAATTTATATTAAATCATATTATAAAATTATCATAAGTAATATAACATATATTAATTTGTTTAATTATTTAAAAAAATATATATTAATTTGTTTAAAATTAAATTATATTATAAGATTTTTATAAGTAATATAACATATAATTTATTAAATTATTGTTAACTTTTTTTATTTTAAAATAAATATTATCAATTTATTTATTTTATCAAAGTAAAAAAGAAAGTAAAGAACTATATTTATAATATATACTAATAAACATGAAAATTAAAATTCAATTATAATAGAAATAATTTATTTTTATTATTTTTAATTATAATAAAGAAAGATAATATTAAAAATATATATAATTCTAATAGTTTAAAAAAATTAAAAGATAATTTAAAGTTATAAAATTAAAATAAATAAATAATATTTTTCATATGTAATTATTTTTATTAAATTAATGTTTTTAAAATAAAATTGTACTTAATTTAAGTTTGAGCCATTTCGGATTAATCTTTCAAGTCATTTCGGGGTTCTAATTATTTTGGGGGTTTGGGTTTGGCAAGTTCATATTGTTTTTTCTGATCAAATCGGGTTGGGTCGATTTGGGTGGATTGGATAGGTTTTCGAAACAAGTTTTTCTTTGGTTATGCATAGATATGTCTTGGTCTAACAGGCCCGATTCGAATTGAACTTGTTGATCCAGATTACTATTTAATAATAAAATATATTTTTATTTAAATTTAATTATAAAAAATATATAAATATTAATATAAAAATAATTTCTAAAATATTTAATATATTTTAAACAGTAAAATGGATTTACACATCGAACCCGAACAAACAAATTTTTTTTATTCAGGTCTAACCCGATCTAACCCATATACCTCTGTCATAACGTGCCAAATACGAATTCAGCATGCTAGACGCAAATCAATGGAGTCGCCACTAATCATCTAATCTAGGTGCGATTAGTAACCTATACGAATCTATCCTATTTAAAGTAATCCTAAGTTTGACTAAGGCACCTTAAAAAAAAAAAGGTTTTGGTCTACTTGTCAGAACTAGGTTCGGGAGTACGGTTACGTGTGAGGAAGGATTGGCACCCTCACAACGCCTATCTAAGAGATAGTACCTAATTAGTCTTCTGATACTTAAAAAGTCTTAATTAAATGATCTTGTCTATCCTATTTCTTTTTAATTGTTAAAGTTAGAAATTTCGGAGATTATTTTTTAGGTCTTCCTTCCATTCATTCTGGAGAAATTACTAAAAAATGTTTCCTCACCTCGAGAGTATTCAAAAGAAACCATTCATTCTATTGAAGAGGCTCCGTCGTCGAAAAAATTAGATTATTTAATCAAATGATTTCTCTTAAATTAATCTTCCAAAATTAATCCTCATTTTATTAAGATTTACTCGAAAAATAAATTCTGATTTTTAATATCGAAAATTATCCCTTAAAAAATTCTTCCATTTAGAGAATTTTTAATAGAATTTTCTCACCTAGAAATTTCTCAAAAGTCAACCATTCGCAACTTTCTTGAATTTCATCATCGGAAAAAATCTTAATTTATCCTTCAATTTAATTAAGCATTCATTATGGAAAATCAATTTGAGAAAAAGATATTGAAGATTAATTATTCTTAAAAAATAAATTTTTGATTTTTGTTGGTATTGAAATTAATCTCTTAAAATATCCTTCCATTCGTTCTAGAAAATTTTTAAGAGAAATTTCTCACCTAGAAATTTCTCAGAAACTACCCATTCGTAATTTCTTTGAATTTCATCATTGAAAAAAAAATCTCAATTTATTTATTTAAAAATAACTATTCTTCAATTAAAATAATTAATCTAACCTTAAAAATAAATTAATAGTTAATAATATTAAAAATATACAATTATTAATAAAATATAAAATATAATATAATAATAGTTTTCTTAAAAATAATAGTAGTTTTTTTTTATATATATATATAAAAAAAATATATGTGGTTAGTAAAATATTTAATAATAATAAACAAATAATAATAATATACAACAAAAAACCTAAAAAAAACTAAAAAAAAATAGTAAATAATAAATAAAAAAAACAAATAAGAAAAAAATGATAACAAAAAAAAAAAAAAAAACAAAGAAACCAAAGGAACAAAATGAAGGAGGCAGCAGGGGGGTCAGGCCCAGGCGCGGGCCGCGCGCGGGCCGCCTGGCCCGACCCACCTACTGCCTTTTAAACACAAATTTTTTTTAGACCATTTTTACCTGATTTGTAACAAAAAAAAGCATGCTTTCTCTGAAATTCTTCAAGAACACCAAGAATGTTCTTCACCCAAACCCAGATTTTTCCAGATTCCGGCCAGAAATACTGTCATCGCCGCACCGCCGTCGCACCGTCGTCGTTGACCGTCGGTCACCGGACTCCAAAAATTCCTGAAAAATCACCAAAAATTCCTCTCGATCTCCTCTTTTCAAAAATCAAATTAGTTTTTTCCAAATCTCTCTAGAATTTCCTACATCTGAAATCGAAGTTCAAAATTTCAACTTCTTCGATCTACTCCGTTGACTGCCGAAAGCCACCAACTTCTAGTATATGCTTCCTCTAATTAATACCCAATTTTTCTTTCACAAGAATCTTTTCGAAACAAATTCTAACTCTCTCTTTTGAAATTTGAAAATTTTTTCACACACATAAATCTTTTTTTTTTATTTCAAAAATACTAGGCTTTTTCTTGCTCATGATCTCTCTCTGATTTCTGATGTGTGTTGTGTTTGATGCTTGGGTTCTTTTTTATAGAGAAGAAATTAAGTTTTAATCTAGTTAGGAGTCTTCAATCTGATCAAGAGAGGTGTTTTGTTTCAATCACATTTTTAGAGTTCCACTTCAATCCAAAAAGAGGTTTATTTCAACCCAAATTTGTGTTTTTTTTATTTTTCTTTTAATTTTCGTAATTATTTGTTTTTTTTTTTGATTTCCCCCATTTTTTGTTTTTTGTTTTCTGATTTTTTTTTGTTTTAATTAAAAAAATAAATTAAACCCGGATAAAATCTGGTGTCTAAAGTTGCCCCTCTTTGTGCATTCCCTGAGAAACAGGGGATGTGCAAAAACGTAGACACCCTACTAAGTCCTATGTACTTAAAGAAAATCCTCAACGTAAGAAAGCTCCTCTAAACGAGGCATAAACTTTAAATAAAAACAAATACTCCTCCACCGAGACTTCAACTTTAAATGAAAATAAAACTCCACCACCGAGGCTTCAACTTTAAATAAAACTCCTCCACCGAGGCTTCAACTTTAAATAAAACTCCTCCACCGAGGCTTCAACTTTAAATGAAAATAAAACTCCTCCACCGAGGCTTCAACTTTAAATAAAACTCCTCCACCGAGGCTTCAACTTTAAATGAAAATAAAACATCTCCACCGAGGCTTCAACTTTAAAAGAAAATACTCCTCCACCGAGGCTTCAACTTTAAAAGGAAATAAAGAAATTTGCAAATTCTCAAATGCAAATGTAAACTTCAAAAATCTTACCTTGAATCCCAAAAGAAATCACTAACCTCGCAAATTAGCATTCCAAACTCATGTCCAAATCATACTGAATACCTGAAATAAACTTTCTTGTGTGCAAATACATAAATACAATGCAGTACATGAATGCCATGAATGCCGATGCATATCATGCAATGGATGTCATGAATGCTCTATAATAAACAATATCAACTCCCTGAATCTCTTATCAAGATCATCATTCATCTCTGTTCATTCTGGGCTTCAAACTGATAGATTGAATCTTATTATCTCTAATTAGTTTCAACCTAAAGATTTTTCTTCTCCAACCAAATCTCTCAAAAACACACCAACTTTGAAATCTTTCACTTTAAAGACAAACTTAAAATTTACAATATAAAGGATTCACAACTTTGAAAATAAAGGATTCACATCAAAGTACGAGATTTCTCACCTGAATACGGGATTCTCACTCAAACTAAAGATTCTCACTAAGCTAAAGGATTCTGATAACTCGTATAATTATATAGTTTTTAGTTATGTTTTATTATTGTTTTGTGTCAAATACGAGTTATTATTGTTTAGTCTAATTGTGTTTATGATCTTTTATATTTTTATGTAATTTGGTGTTTTTCACAAGTTTCTTTGAGTGATTTCAGATTACTAGAATTAAGGGCAAATCCAGTTCAGTTCCAGTTCCGACACATTTTGCCATAATAGCTATATCTGGAGTTTCACTGAAGCAATAAGGCTGAAATTTGTAGCCATGCAAAGCTAAGAGGCATATCTATCTTTTTCATGTTTTATACTTCTTGAAACGGAGTCGTTTTCCCTAGCGAAATCGACCATCAAGTTGGCTGATGTGCAATGACGTCTGTGCTGACCTGTTTTCGTATTTTGCCCATATCTGCTTATCCACATCAGCGAATGAGCTGATTCCAATGGCTATGGATCCGTAACTGATACGGGAACCTTTTTCTAGAAGACCATATGATCAGATCAGGCCTCTAATATTGACGAAATCGACCATCAAGTTGGCTGATCAAAATTGTCATACAATATGACGAAAATTGTTAGAAAAATTCACCCACCTATTATACCTACCTTTGAAATTTGTAAAGCTTGTCTCTTGTCATTTAGCCCTCCAAAATGTGTATAAATGGAGGGCCTTGGATGATTGTAGAGGATCATATTGTACATAGGTAGGATATTAGCCATTTTAATAAAATTCTCTAAGTTTTCTTCTTCTTTCTTTTCTCTAGTTTTCTTTCTTTTCTCTAGTTTTCTTTTTCTTTAGAGAGAGCAAGAGGTTGGATAATTAATATTCTTCCTCTTCTTCTTTCTTTCTTTTATTTTCTTCTTAGATTTTCTTTAATTTTATGTTTATGTTTATAATGCCTATGCTAGGCTAAACTTCTATTTGGTTAAGGGTGATTTCAAAGCCCTAGACATGTTTTATGATTGATTTTCAGATTCTATCTATCATTAATTTTCTATCAAATTTGCTTATGTTCTTCTACAAGAATTGTTCATGATGTTGTCTTGATTTGTTTAGGTGTACAACTAGATAGATCTTGATAATTATCTATTGCTAGTTTAGGAGTCTTGATCCGTGTCTTGATTTCCTATTCATAAGTGGCAATTTGTGATTAATGATTATGGTAAAGTTTTCAATAATTGCAAAGTGGAACATAACCTAAGTTGAACAATCCGAGCTTATGTGTTTGTTGCTTAGATCAACCTATCTTTCTCATCATAAAGCTGCCATTAAATTGAATTTAGAGAGCTTATTCTAGGTTGTTTAATGGTTAGAGATTAAATAGAGAGCTTGTTCTATTTAACGACAAACTAAGGAAAGATTGGGATAACAGAGCTTGTTGTTATCTACGGTTGTTAACTTTGATAGTTGGTTGATATTGATAGATCTGAAATTGATTCTTAATGATGTCTAGTGGTGGAGAATGAAACCTTAACCATATTTTTCATATTTGATTCTTCTTACTTACTTGTTTTCTTACTTTTCTAGTTTGCTTATTTTTAAAAGTATATTTATTTTTATTGGCTGGTTATACCGCCTAATTTGTATATTAACTTTGTTTTATTTTTATTGGCTGGTTATACCGCCTAATTTAGTATATATATTGGCTGGTTATACCGCCTAATTTAGTATATATATTTTTATTGGCTGGTTATACCGCCTTGCATCTTATTCTTATTATTTACTTTAGTTTAAATCTGGCTTCAAAAACCCCTTTTCTTTTATTGTTCTTGAATTTAAGTTTTAAACTATTAACTTATAAACTAAAACCCAATCCCTGAGGACTCGACCCTTGCTAACTACTATACTTACAATTTATCTTTTTAGTGCAAGGTTAAATAAGATACACTCTTTTGGGTGCATCAAATTTTTGGCGCCGTTGCCGGGGATTGCTTTCTTTAGTTTATTTGTTACTTGGTTTATTCTTATTTTCAGTTCTAATTAGTTTTACTTTCTTGTACATACAAGTTTTTCTTTTCAAATTAAAAAAAAAAAAAAAAAAACGATGGAATTGAGCAATCTAACACTTGAAGAGTTGGTGGCATACATGAACATGGAAAATCAACAAGCCAATCTCACCTACCCAGTTCAACAATTGGCCATGGGAGGATGTCAAGGCCATCAAGTGTTCCAAGACCAACAGTATGATCATTACTCAAACACTTACCATGAGGGATGGTGGGATCATACTAATTATGGCTACTCGAAAAATTACCAAGAAGTAGATCCTTATGCCAATTACACTCATCCATCTAGCTTCAATCAATCATGGTCCCAAGAACTAGATCTTTTTCAACCACCACATATGACTCAAAACTCAGGTACTTCTTTAGAAGATCTTGTCTATTCTCTTGTTACTGATACATTGCAATTTCAACAGGAAACAAGGGCAAGCATCCAGAGTTTGGAAAAGCAAATGATCCAATTGACTAGTAGTATGGTGGGATGGGTAGCACAAAGATATGAAGAACTCCCTGCCCAAACAATGATTAACCCAAAGGATAATACTACTATTGTGACCTTGAGGAATGAGGAACAAGATGAGGATGAGACAAAATTAGAGATGAATTCTATTCTTGAGGATAATGAAGCCAATGATCCAAATAAGAGTATTTCAGCACCTGAGGTAACGTTTGAGATTCCAATTTTTACTAATGTTTCTTCTCCACCTTTTCCTAGTAGATTCGCAAAGTTCAAGGAGGATGAACATGAACAAGACACGCTGGAAACCTTAAACAGTTTGTTTGTGGATGTCATTCAACAAGTACCAAAAGATGCATCATACCTCGATGAGATATGCACCACCAAGGATGATGGAATAATACTTGTAATGGAGAATACATCCACTGTTGTGCAAAGAAAGCTACCTCTCAAACGCATAAATTTGGAAAATTTCATGTATGAGCCTGACAAGCGTAAAAAGCCAAGAAGGGGTGTTGGTTAGATTCAAAACACTAACTCAAGTGTTAATTGGGAAGGCAGCCCAATTAAAGATGAAATTGCCAACCTTCCATATTCAGATTTGCTTTCTCTTTCTTTTCCTTTTCCTTTTTCTTTTATTATTTTTATTGTTTTTATTTTTATTTCTTATGTTTCTTTGTTAATTGTGTTTACTGTTTTTAAGTTCATTTAGGCTGCATAAGTTTCTTTTGTTTAATAGTTCTTTTCTCTTACATATAATTCTTGCATTGGGGGATAATAGCATTACATTAATGACAATGTAAGAATTATGTGTGGGGGGAAGAATTTAGGATTTTATTTAGAGTGTTTTATTTTTGAGTCTTTTTATGTTGTTTTATTTTTTATTTTTTTGATCCTTGTTTTGAAAATAACTAGATGTAAATATAATTTTTTTTTTTAACCCCGGTTAAATGGCGGATAACGGTACTCCGTGATTATTTAAATTGTTCCATCAGCTACCCACAAAACTGATATTGTATATAAATTTCTCTTCCAATTTCTCTTTCAATTTTTTTTCATTTTTTTTTCAGGATGGATGATATTCTCACAAGATTGCAGAAACGATTTCCTCCCTTTCCTCGAAATATTTTACTGAAGCTTTACCAAGTTCGATTTGAAAGATTAAGAATGCTTATGCACAAAGGGATTCCTGGAGACATACGTTGGATAATTGAAGCCAAGGTACGTGAAGATGAATATCTTCCTGTTTTGCATTTACCAGGTACAGGTAGAAGCACTTTTGCAAAGAAGCGACGAGCAAAGCGCATGAGTTCAAATTGCCACAAATGTGCACGATGGACGTGTAACGGTAAATGTCGTTCTATTGGGATTCCGTCCTCTAATCGAGATGATAAAATTGAATTCATTAAGGATGGACTGAGTAAGGAGAATTTGGGTAATATCCAACTTTCTCTTGAGACGCATCCTAGTGGAGACGTACAAAGAGAAATTCTTGATTTATGGCCGCAATTCCAAAGGGAATGGCAACATCTTGGGAATCTGATGTTAAAAGACCCTGTTTGCCAGCTTGTAAGAAAACTGGATGGGAAGCATATCCTCGACTCATAGAAGGCGTTCAAGCCGTTTCTGGACGTAAAACCAGAGGAAGATGTGAGCCACAATCACAACTACAATAAATGACTTCTCAGTTTTTGGTTTGATTTGCAATAACTTTATTTTGGTTTAATTTACGTGTTGTTCGATTTGTGTAATTATTCTCGTTTTTTTTATTTGTCTTTTACGGTTGATTTTTTCTTCTCTTTTTGATTTTCTTCCTGAAATCACGCAAAAATCTTTTGTTAGGTTAATATTTTCTTCTGACAGGTCAGATACACTTTCGGCGACATTATTACTCTTGTCTGATTCACTACTCAGTCCTCTATATATTACACCATGTACTCATTCTCTTTCAGGCACTCGAAGAAAAAAAAAATGGAAAGTACTTCATCCCAGCGCATTAAAAAAATTTGTGTCTTTGGAGGTTCTTATCCAGGAAAAAATAACATATTCGCTGATGAAGCCATAAGAGTTGGAGTAATACTTGCCCAACAAAAGATCCACTTGATTTATGGAGGCGGTAGTACGGGTTTAATGGGAGCAGTCGCTACAGCAGCACACGCCGGAGGAAGTCCAGTTCTAGGAATCGTGCCAAAACTATTCACAAGTTTTTGTGGACCTACCGTGGGTAAGGAAATACAAGTCTGGAGTATCCCTGAACGGATGACAATCATGTACCATTCTGCCGATGCATTCATTGCTTTACCAGGAGGTCTGGGTACATTGGAAGAAATAGCTTGCGTGGCTTCTTGGTCATCTTTGGTCACAAATAAGAAACCCATTGGTTTGCTTAATATTAATGGTTATTTTAATAATTTGCTTTCATATTTAGATAATGCTGTGGATAATGGATTCATGTTTTCAGAGGCAAGGAGAACCATAATTTCTGCTACAACCATTGAAGATTTACTCAAAAAGCTCCAAGCTTATGAGTATTTATCTGCTACGGTTGTTTCGCAAACGCTTGGAAAAAGAAAAAGAGATATGGACGAGCAAGGAGTGGATTGCACTTTGTCTTTGTGACATTATCTAACATTTTGTTTGTTGTGTCTCAGTTATAATAAGTGGTTAGCAACCTCTACAGGTAATATCTCCTAAATTTTACCTTCTTAAAAAAAAAAAAAAAGTTTGTTGTGTTTTAAGCAATTTAGAAGTATTCATTCTGAACAAGGTCTGAGTAAGGGAGACTTGAGACATACCTTGTCAGTTTGATTTCTTCTTTTCAAAAAAAAAAAAATAAAAGAGTTTGTTGTGTTTTAAGCAATTTAGAAGTATTCATTCTGAACAAGGTCTGAGTAAGGGAGACTTGAGACATACCTTGTCAGTTTGATTTTAATCTTTTTATGTTTACTTGTTAATTTTTGTTTAGTATTTTAGGATTATTTAGGTTGCATGAGTTTGTTTTGTTTTGAGTCTTAGTTGTTCCTATTCTTATGTTATTAGTTATTTTCTCTTACACCTGATTCTTTCATTTGGGTTAATAGACTTACATTGAGGACAATGTAAGAATTAAGTGTGGGGGGAATGATTTAGGATTTCTTTTATTTTTGTCTACTATTTTTTTTTTATGAGTCTTTATTATTATTATTATTATTTTTTAGTGTGTTTTAGTTCCTTTTTAATACAATGATGAGATATGAATTGCATAAGTCTAAAACATATTTATTAGTGAGAAGATTTTCATGAGAATTGAGCTTGATGTCAACCTTTTTATGAGCCAATGTTAATATGATATGTTGATTGAGAAAGAAGCATGTTTAGACTTAATCTGACTTGTATAATCATTCTTGTGAGTTTTTGAGCCTAAAATGATTGATGCATTATACAAATCAATCTAATTTCTTTCTTGAGTGCTCTTATGATTACATGATTCTCTAGAACTTGCTTTAAACCGTTTGAGACTATATTGATGCATGTGACAACATGAATATGATAGAGGCATTAGGATTTTTAGCCAGGGCCAAACAACCATCCCTTATTGATGTTCCAAGAGAACACACCCTTAGTGAACCAATTTGAGCCTACATTGAATAAGCTATCTCTTTGGTAACCATAACTTGTCCCTAACCTAAATATACTTATATCTTTACCTTTGTTCCAAAGATGAATTAGCATGATTTGAGACAAGTTGCAAAGACAAGGGATATTTTTTGGTTAGAAACAAGAAATAAGTGTGGGGGGAAAAGAAAAGAAAAGTCAAGAGAAAAAGAAATGGAATACTCGCAAATACATTCCTATATAAAAAAAAAAATGAATCATCTCTTGAATTTGTGGAAAAAGAAAAAGATGTTACAAAGTTGTTTAGAATGAAGAAAAGGCCCAACATGAATATCCGGCCTAGGTGACTATGTACTTGTAAAGAGTTTTGAGAAGTTTCTTTGTATAATCTTTTTATGTCTCTAAACTTTATGAACTCTTTGGAACCTTTGTGATATCTTTATCCTTTTGTTCTTCAACCACATTACAAACCCCTTGGCCCCATTAAAACCTTGATTAAAGACCTCTTGATTTATGAAGTTGCATGATCTTTTAGTGGAGAATAGGTGGACAAGCAAGCATATGGTAGAAGTGTTTTCATGAGATTGATTGAGTGTAAACACTTTACCACTACTTTAAAGAGTGAAAATCAAGAGAGTATCCCATGTGAGAAGTTGAGATTAAATTTGAACATGCACTATTTTGATTGAGATATGTTATGCTAATATTGGCTTAACTCAAACAATTTACATTCAAGCATGATTTTTTGTGAAATTTTTTTAAGCTATTGATTAGTTTATAAGACTTGTTCAAATATTGTCTCTAATTTGTATTGAAAGGATTAGGAGTAAATATTTTTAGTATATGTAGTTTATTTATATGAAGTTTATTTATATTTTAATTTTTCAATGTTTGTGGGTATCGTTCTAGTAAACCCTCACGAGACTAAACTCGTCCACTAGGGACACCTAGGGGTTTAAAGGCTTGTGTCACATGCTAAGTGCCACCGTGATTTCCTACGAAAGTGGATTAGATTAGATTTTCTTATTTTATTTTTATTGAGTCGTTGCTAGGGACTAGCAACAATCTAAGTGTGGGGGTGTGATAACTCGTATAATTATATAGTTTTTAGTTATGTTTTATTATTGTTTTGTGTCAAATACGAGTTATTATTGTTTAGTCTAATTGTGTTTATGATCTTTTATATTTTTATGTAATTTGGTGTTTTTCACAAGTTTCTTTGAGTGATTTCAGATTACTAGAATTAAGGGCAAATCCAGTTCAGTTCCAGTTCCGACACATTTTGCCATATCAGCTATATCTGGAGTTTCACTGAAGCAATAAGGCTGAAATTTGTAGCCGTGCAAAGCTAAGAGGCATATCTATCTTTTTCATGTTTTATACTTCTTGAAACGGAGTCGTTTTCCCTAGCGAAATCGACCATCAAGTTGGCTGATGTGCAATGACGTCTGTGCTGACCTGTTTTCGTATTTTGCCCATATCTGCTTATCCACATCAGCGAATGAGCTGATTCCAATGGCTATGGATCCGTAACTGATTCGGGAACCTTTTTCTAGAAGACCATATGATCAGATCAGGCCTCTAATATTGACGAAATCGACCATCAAGTTGGCTGATCAAAATTGTCATACAATATGACGAAAATTGTTAGAAAAATTCACCCACCTATTATACCTACCTTTGAAATTTGTAAAGCTTGTCTCTTGTCATTTAGCCCTCCAAAATGTGTATAAATGGAGGGCCTTGGATGATTGTAGAGGATCATATTGTACATAGGTAGGATATTAGCCATTTTAATAAAATTCTCTAAGTTTTCTTCTTCTTTCTTTTCTCTAGTTTTCTTTCTTTTCTCTAGTTTTCTTTTTCTTTAGAGAGAGCAAGAGGTTGGATAATTAATATTCTTCCTCTTCTTCTTTCTTTCTTTTATTTTCTTCTTAGATTTTCTTTAATTTTATGTTTATGTTTATAATGCCTATGCTAGGCTAAACTTCTATTTGGTTAAGGGTGATTTCAAAGCCCTAGACATGTTTTATGATTGATTTTCAGATTCTATCTATCATTAATTTTCTATCAAAGTTGCTTATGTTCTTCTACAAGAATTGTTCATGATGTTGTCTTGATTTGTTTAGGTGTACAACTAGATAGATCTTGATAATTATCTATTGCTAGTTTAGGAGTCTTGATCCGTGTAATTGTCTTGATTTCCTATTCATAAGTGGCAATTTGTGATTAATGATTATGGTAAAGTTTTCAATAATTGCAAAGTGGAACATAACCTAAGTTGAACAATCCGAGCTTATGTGTTTGTTGCTTAGATCAACCTATCTTTCTCATCATAAAGCTGCCATTAAATTGAATTTAGAGAGCTTATTCTAGGTTGTTTAATGGTTAGAGATTAAATAGAGAGCTTGTTCTATTTAACGACAAACTAAGGAAAGATTGGGATAACAGAGCTTGTTGTTATCTACGGTTGTTAACTTTGATAGTTGGTTGATATTGATAGATCTGAAATTGATTCTTAATGATGTCTAGTGGTGGAGAATGAAACCTTAACCATATTTTTCATATTTGATTCTTCTTACTTACTTGTTTTCTTACTTTTCTAGTTTGCTTATTTTTAAAAGTATATTTATTTTTATTGGCTGGTTATACCGCCTAATTTGTATATTAACTTTGTTTTATTTTTATTGGCTGGTTATACCGCCTAATTTGTATATTAACTTTGTTTTATTTTTATTGGCTGGTTATACCGCCTAATTTAGTATATATATTGGCTGGTTATACCGCCTAATTTAGTATATATATTTTTATTGGCTGGTTATACCGCCTTGCATCTTATTCTTATTATTTACTTTAGTTTAAATCTGGCTTCAAAAACCCCTTTTCTTTTATTGTTCTTGAATTTAAGTTTTAAACTATTAACTTATAAACTAAAACCCAATCCCTGAGGACTCGACCCTTGCTAACTACTATACTTACAATTTATCTTTTTAGTGCAAGGTTAAATAAGATACACTCTTTTGGGTGCATCAGATTCACACCCAAAATAAGGAAATAAGGAATTTCGCACCCAAAATGAGAATTTTCACTAATCTAAGGGATTCGCACCCAAAATAAGAATTATCACTAAACTAAGGGATTCACACCTGAAATAAGAGATTCACACCTAACTAAGGATTCTCACTAAACTAAGGGTTCTCACTTAGCTAAAGATTCACACTAAAATAAGGATTCTCACTAAACTAAGGGTTCTCACTTAACTAAGGGTTCTCACTTAGCTAAGGATTCACACTAAACTAAAGATTCTCACTAAACTAAGGGTTCTCACTTAGCTAAGGATTCACACTAAACTAAGGATTCTCACTTAGCTAAGGATTCACACTAAATCATTCTCATCTTAAAAAAAAACCTACATTTGAAAAACAATTCATCTTGAAGGAAAAATTTCATCTTAAAAAATCTCATTACTACCAAAGTCTAAACTCATCCCTTCAACCAAGGTGCAAAATCTAAAAGACCAACATTTTAATCTCAACTGAGGTCTAAGAATTTTCCCTTAAAAAAAGTTTGATTTCAAAATTCAAAAGTCTAACTCAAAATCTTTCTTACATGTTAAATGCATGCCATGAATGTCGTGAATGTCATGTAATGCAATTCATGAAATGAATGTCATGAATGTAATGCAATGCATGAAAATCATCATATCTCTCCAATCGTGGTAACAAAATGATTCTCAGAGGTTTTGAAAAAATGCCCAGAGGCTTTGAAAAAGATACTCGAAGGTTTTGAAAAATTACCCGGAATCTTGAAAAGATACCCAGAGGTTTTGTAAAATTACCCGGAGGCTTTGAAAAATTACCCGGAGGTTTTGAAAAGATACCCGGAGGTTTTGAAAAATTACCTAGAGGTTTTGAAAAATTACCTGGAGGTTTTGAAAAGATACCACTTTTTATGCTTTCCTCAACTGAATGCTCAAAACTCTTACCTTGAAAATCTTCCTCCATTGAGATTCAAATACTTCACCTTGAAAAGAACCATCCCTAAAAAGAGTTTAATTTCAAAATTCAAAAACTAAAATCTTTCTTATATGTAAATCCATGCGATAAATGACATGAATGCCATGAAATGCAATTATAGAAAATGAATGTCATGTGATGGAATGCAAACTAATATCATGAATCTTTAACTATGACAAAAGGATACTCAAGCTCATCGTTTCGTCATTTTTCAAATTCCAAAAGCTGACTTAGAACCAGGCTGACCTCCATTAATTCCATCAGTTGATCACAACACCCTTTCTTTTAGTTCCAAGGCTTTAAACAGATACATTTCCAAACTTTCATTGTTCTCATTTCATTCTCATTTCTTTCCAAAATCTCATCTTTAAGCATATTCAAATTCCAAGTGAAAAGTCTTCAATGCCGATGCTGCAAAAGAGCCTACCCTGCCATTTACCACCTCAATAGATTCCATTTCTCAAAACCATTTTCTCATCATAGTAAAAAGCCTTCTCATTCTTTGTCCCAGAAATGTCACTCGTATCAAACTGGTTCAAAACTCAAATATGCATCCCCTGAATGTTCTCATGTTACATTTTTTTGAAAATTCTTTGAAAAGAAAGAATTTTTCCAAAAAAACTTTTCTCATTTTCAAATCATGCCCCAATGGTAAATCAAAATTGCCCCCAGAAACATCACTATTTTCCATGTTCAAAAATCAAATCCCCATTTACTAAAAAAAATGGAACTTTAGATCTTAAAAAAAGGGTTATTACTGCAAGAATGCACAAGGCGAATCACAGTTTGGCTCATTGACTATTTCAATTTGTCAAGGTTTTGGTTATCAAAGGAAAATTTCTTCACATAAGGGAAAAATCAATGTTTCTTCATCTAAACTCACAATGAATTTCCTTCAACAATCAGGTTTTCACAAAAAGTTTATTTTGAAAAGACAATCCATTTTGGCACTCTTTCTAAGTTTCTTGATATATAGCAATTCAACAAATGTCAAGACTATTTATGATGGGTTCAAAATTTGGACAAGAAAGAAAAAGGATTTCCAATTTCGGGTAAAGTCATCCAAATGATGTTGACTTTCTTAAGTTTCTCAAAAATGTTTGGTATTTCTTGGTGGGTTCAAAATATCACTTCTTTTGTACTTCTTGTTAGGCCTTGGCACAGTTATGCAGAGTTGCTTTCAAATTTTTGCTCTAGACTGCGCGTTTTTGGGTTTTCACCCTAAAGCTTCATTCTTTTTTTTTTTTTTTTTTGCTCTACCATGCATTTGAGAATTCAAATTTCTTTAATGAAAATTCAAAAGGATGAGATAAAATATGAGGAAAAACTCTTCAACTTAAACATTCATACTTGATCAAAATGGACTTTTCAAGCTTGTAATGTAGGCCAAGGTTTGGGGTTATGAAAAAATGATAATCAGGCCCAAAAATGTGTTTAAAGGTAATTAAACCAAGGATCATTTCTTCATCTCAAAATATCTCACATATTTCTTTTCATTTTGAAGGTTCTCTTGAGGATTTCATCATTTCTACTTCTCATCAAACCATGGATCATTTCTCTTCATAAGGTTTTCATTTTGCAAACTTTTCTTTTCATTTTTTTCTTTCTTTTTCCTTTTTTTTTCTTTTTTTCTTCTGCTTTTTTTTTTCTTTTCACAGATTTTTCTATCATAAAGTGAGTTTGAAAATTTGAAACTCAATCCATTTCAATATTTGCCCCCCTGACATAAAGCATTCGTGGTGTAGAAATATGATCCAAACGTATAACCCTCCATAGAAAGATAATTCTTCACACTTGCCCCTCGATGTGGAAGGTGATCCTTGGTCAAGGTTAATTAAAAAAAAAAAAACAAGAATCCAATAAGCTCAAAGGGGGTAGCAAAGGATAATTTCTCATTTTGTGAAAGGAATACGAAAGATGGCCATTTCTCATTTCCAGTATGAATATTTCCATTGAAGAGCAAACCCCAGGTGGAGTAGATAATAAGAATTGCCATTGAAATCATTTGAATATCTCATATGCATGATATCACAGTTTTTTTTTTTTTTTTGCAACTCTCAATATGCCTATCCAAATGAAGGCCCAACCCAACAATTCTCTTTATTCTGGCTTTCTCAAAGTGTCCATGCAGGTCATAGAGGAAAACAAAATTTACATAAGTCGGTAATGGTGTGCAAAGAAAAACATCAGGTCATTCGGTTCTTTGGTAATCCTACCCCAAGATATGGCAAAGGATAATGGGGTGAAAATGGGTGTTACTCAAGTCAAAGCATTCAAGGATGCTGGAAAAATATTGCTTTTAAGGTAATTTTGCCCCCAATATGTGAGTAAAGGACACCATTCAGAAAAGTTTGGGCATGGTTGAGAAACTTAGGAGTGATGTGTTTAAAGCTCTAAATAGCCTTGACACTTATCAAATTACCAAAATCTAGATTCTTTCAAGAGAGTGCCTCACGAATTGGTTCTCAAAAAAAACTGTTTTGCAAATCAAATGTTTATTTCATTGCTCATTGCTTAGATGAAGATCATTAACCTTTTGGGATTCATTTCCTGGTCAAAAGAAAGGTGAGGTGCATGACATTTTAAATTTACGCATCAAAGAAATCAAGCTTTTATGTGGTCTGATTTGAAACTAGACAAAGGAATGGATTGCCAAGTTCATTCTTAACAATAATCACCATTTTATTCAAGATTGAAAAAATAAATCATGCAAACATAAGCTAGTCCTAACAAAAAGCAAATCTCCTAAAGCACCTAAACTATGCTTACAAATGTCATGCCAAAAATGAAAACATCAAAAATTCCTCCAGATTGAATTTCGAGTGACATCCCTCATCTTTGGACTTCAAATTCCAATCATTCCAAAACCTCCAAAGTTAAAGTGCCGCCTTTGATGAGATCCCCTCAACATTCGGCTTCGTCTACTTTTCGAAGCACAAAAACCCTGCTTTAGTCAGACTTTGTACTTTCCGCTTCAAAGCTTCACAATTTTCAGTAGAGTGGCCTGAAATTCCAACATGATAACCACATGTAGTATTGGCATCGTGACCTTTAGGATAAGGAGGTTTTAAATCTTTCGGATAAATTGGTCCGATAAAATTGGCTTGAAAAAACTGGGGAAGTAACTCCGTGTAAGTCATTGGAATTGGATCAATAGAAGTTCTATCCCGATTACTACATCGTTTTCTCTGATTAACAGGCCCAAAAACTGGTCGAGAAGTGACACCACGATATCTGTCTACGTGCGGACCAATCTACGGTGACGATGTGAAGCATGGTGTTTCTTCCTTAGGTATCTGAAATGGTATCCAATCAGAAGACTTTGTACTGGGAATTAGGTGTTTTGATTCATCATGCGAGCCACCGAACGCATGCGGTTGATCCAAAGGTGATGGATATTCTCGAGGAATACTTTCAACCATCTTAAAAAGCTGTTCTTTCATCTCTCGAATATCATGTCTAAATTCTTCAACCGTTCCCTCTAAAGCAATAACTTGAACTCCCAGTTGACCTCTCATTTATTTTGGATGCACATTTGCCTTCAACCCTGCAATCCTGTTGATCATTTCTTCTGCCTTACGAGTGCTTTTACAAATCTGGTCTAATAAATGCCTGAGGAAATCCTGCTTTTGTCCATATTCCCTTTCCATTTTCTCGAGCTTCTGGGTTAACTCTTGGCACTTCTCTTTCTTTTTCATGTATTCCAAACATATCTCTTCATTTTCTACTCCCATATCTTCAAGCTCCGAAACCCTTTGCGAAAACAAATCATCTAATCGCTCAAAGGTTGTCTTCCATACCTTGCATTCATGATCCAATTCATGATTTTTTTGCTCAGATTGGCTGTCTTCTATTTTCTTTATCTTCACTCGCGATCTTTGGTTTTCCTGCTCTAATTCATCTTCTTCTTCGCGTGATTTCCTCTTGGTTAACTCAAATTCCAGCACTGAGTCTGGCTGAGTGAGCTGAACTGGGATATCTGAATTTCTTTTCCAAGGAAGTACCACATCTTTGTCTCGCATAGCTTGCCACACAAAATACTCAGTAGTAACACCACTCGAAATGCAACCTTGGTCGACCCGGATGGTTTGTTTCCAGACTTTGGCAAGATCTTCTTTCTTCTCTGAAGCCCCATCGTCCGCATAAGAGAATTCGAAACGGTTGAGCCTTTGCGTCATAGGAATAAATTGTTCATGTCCAGCCTGCCTAAGGACCAAAATAGGTGCGTAACTAACGACTCCCCATAGCCCTGGAAGAGGTACCCAAGGTTGATTTCCACAACTATACAACAGAGAATCAAACTTCATCCAATGAGCTAACCACACAAGTTCTCGACTTCTGAGCTTGCGAAAAAATGACATCCAAACGCGTTTTGTCTTTGGGCTCGGCCAAACACTGTTTCAGAATTCCTGAATGGGAACGTTAGAGGTGAAGTATGACTTAATGCATTCAAAATGGCTTTTCATCCATATGTACAATAATTGTATGCATCCAGTAAAGCGTCCATTTCCCAATCGTCGGCAGTGATTCAACGATCTGATAGTTTCTACCAATATTGTTGGTACCACATTTAACCGGTGCTCAATCTGATCAACCAAGTCTACTACGGCCATCTCGACATGCCCCAAGATTTTGGGAAAGACAACCATCCCATAAAGGGCAAGCGCCATTGCTTTCATACTTTCTTCGTCGTTCAGATGCTCCCTAATGAAATCTCGCAGAAAATCCCATGTGATATAACTATATTCACCTTTCTCCACGACGTGATGGTCCATTTCAGACAGACTGATCCCGAACATCCTAGCAACTTTCCTGGGATAGCCCATTTTATTTTTCAAGTAGACTTTATCTGGGTCTCGGTAGTCGAAACGAAGCATTGCAAAGTATTCTTCAATAGTGGGTACCATGTCTACCACATTGAAGACGAAACATCTATAAGAAGGGTCCCAGAAATATACCATCGCCTGAATTAAGTTGGTGTCTACTGTGACTTGAAGGAGTAACGCAAGGTCACCATATCTTTGCTGGATATTTTTTGTTTTTCCCTGTTCCAAGATCCCCAGATGTCAACTAAATCGGTAAGATCATTCTGTGTAAGGTCTAGATGAACCTCCTCGGGAAGTATGGACACATAACCGGCTGGTAGACAGTCTCCTTTATTTCGCTGAACCTTTCAGACCTTAACTTCAAACAGCTCTGGGATTCAAACTTTGCATACTCGGATCTTACTAGAATTTCCATGGATGACAGTAAAGATTCTTCTTTATCAAAGACTGTTATGCGGCAAGATATCTAGTATGATACATGATGCGAATGCAATGAGAAAGAGAATGAAAGAAAGAAAACAAGAAGTTAGATATTATATCAGCAAACTTATGAAAGGATAAAAATACAACAGCATGTGTAAGCACTACATCATCATGGTGAGCATATCATCAAAACAAATGTGTCAGGTAAACAAAATCATGTTAATGAAAAAGTATAGGGTAAGAAGTGTCCCTTCATATGTCCTAAGTTCGAGTTCTCCTCTATATAAGGTTGGACATGGCTCTATCTTAAAGTTTGGCCACTTAAGTATTGTTTATATGCTGGGTTTAGGATACTTGACCAAGCTAAAAAGGTCCCCAAATTGCTCCTTAACATCATCCATGTAGAATGAGTAAGGCACCTCATTCCTCACCCATTATAGGCTCCAACCGGAAGGGTTCAATTCGGGTGAGAGTATTTTCCAAAGTTATGGCGGAGGTTATCACCTCTCAAAGACTTTGGTACTTTACACTCTGAAGGTGTTTCACTAGCCGTTGCGGAGGTTTTCACCTCTCGAGGCGTAGGTACTTTACCCCCTCCTAAAAGGGACGAGTCTGGTATAGGACTTTATGATATGCAATATGTCGTGTGTGCGAAGGGACATTCAAACCTTCCTTTACCCACAAAATGTACAATGAAACAAAAGTTGTTAGTACCAATAACAAAATCAAAGTCAAAAATAAAAATAAAAATAAAAATAAATAAACAAATAAATTAAACACTTAAAGACCAATATTTAAAACCTAAGGTATCACAAGACTAATCAATGGCTCGACCCTCTAATGTCACCAGTGGAGTCGCCAAACTGTCATAACGTGCCAAATACGAATTCAGCATGCTAGACGCAAATCAATGGAGTCGCCACTAATCATCTAATCTAGGTGTGATTAGTCACCTATACGAATCTATTTTATTTAAAGTAATCCTAAGCTTGACTAAGGCACCTTAAAAAGAATAGGTTCTGGTCTACTTGTCAGAACTAGGTTCGGGAGTACGATTACGTGTGAGGAAGGATTGGCACCCTCACAACGCCTATCTAAGAGATAGTACCTAATTAGTCTTGTGATACTTAAAAAGTCTTAATTAAATGGTCTTGTCTATCCTATTTCTTTTTAATTGTTAAAGTTAGAAATTTCAGAGATTATTTTTAGGTCTTCCTTCCATTCATTATGGAGAAATTACTAAAAAATGTTTTCTCACCTCGAGAGTATTCAAAAGAAACCATTCGTTCTATTGAAGAGGCTCTGTCTTCAGAAAAATTAGATTATTTAATCAAATTATTTCTCTTAAATTAATCTTCCAAAATTAATCCTCATTTTGTTAAGATTTACTCGAAAAATAAATTTTGATTTTTAATATCGAAAACTATCCCTTAAAATATTTTTCATTCGTTCTAGAGAATTTTTAAGAGAATTTTTCTCACCTAGAAATTTCTCAAAAGTCAACCATCCGCAACTTTCTTGAATTTTATCATCGGAAAAAATCTTAATTTATCCTTCAATTTAATTAAGCATTCATTATGGAAAATCAATTTGAGAAAAAGATATTGAAGATTAATTATTCTTAAAAAAATAAATTTTTGATTTTTTTGGTATTGATATTAATCTCTCAAAATATCCTTCCATTCGTTCTAGAAAATTTTTAAGAGAAATTTCTCACCTAGAAATTTCTTAGAAATTAACCATTCGTAATTTCTTTGAATTTCATCATTGGAAAAAAAATCTCAATTTATTTATTTAAAAATAACTATTCTTCAATTAAAATAATTAATCTAACCTTAAAAATAAATTAATAGTTAATAATATTAAAAATATACAATTATTAATAAAATATCAAATATAATATAATAATAGTTTTCTTAAAAATAATAGTAGTTTTTTTTATATATAAAAATTATATATGTGGTTAGTAAAATATTTAATAATAATAATAATATACAAAATAAAACCTGCAAAAAAAAAAAACTAAAAAAAAACAATTAGTAAATAATAAATAAAAAATAAATAAAATAAAATAAGAAAAAAATGATAACAAAACAAAAAAAAAAACAAAGAAACCAAAGGAACAAAATGAAGGAGGCAGAGGGGGGGTCAGGCCCAGGCGCGGGCCGCCTGGCCCGACCCACCTACTGCCTCTTAAACACAATTATTTTTAGATCATTTTTACCTGATTTGTAACAAAAAAAAAGCCTCCTTTCTCTGAAATTCTTCTAGAACACCAAGAATGTTCTTCTCCCAAACCCAGATTTTTCCAGATTTCGGCCAGAACCACCATCGCCGTCGTACTGTCGCCGTCGACCGTCGGTCATTGGACTCCAAAAATTCCTGAAAAATCACCAAAAATTCCTCTCGATCTCCTCTTTTCAAAAATCAAATTAGTTTTTTCCGAATTTCTCTAGAATTTCCTAGATCTGAAATCGAAGTTCGAAATTTCAACTCCTCCGATCTACTCCGTTGACCGCCGAATGGCCACCAACTTCTAGTATATGCTTCCTCTAATTAAAACCCAAATTTTCTTTCTCAAGAATCTTTTCGAAACAAATTCTAACTCTCCCTTTTGAAATTTTGAAATTCTTTCACACATAAAAATCTTTTCTTTTTTTTATTTCAAAAATACTAGGCTTTTTCTTGCTTGTGATGTCTCTGATTTCTGATGTGTGCTGTGTTTGATGCTTGGGTTCTTTTTTATAGAGAAGAAATTAAGTTTGAATCTAGTTAGGAGTCTTCAATCTGATCAAGAGAGGTGTTTTGTTTCAATCACATTTTTAGAGTCCCACTTCAATCCAAAAAGAGGTTTATTTAAACCCAAATTTGTGTTTTTTTATTTTTCTTTTAATTTTCGGAATTATCTGATTTTTTTCTGATTTCCCTTTTCTTTTGTTTTCTAATTTTTTTTTTGTTTTTTTTAATTAAAAAAAATAAATTAAACCCGGATAAAATCCGATGTCTACAACCTCTAATTATGCGTTACTTTATAAGCTATATAAGTTGCTCAAGAAGTCTGCTGAATAACTTATTGGTGCCAATGAAGTTGTTTTGCAAATTCTGTTTTTCTTATATGCTTCTATTTTTCTTAAATGTTTCACACCGTTAGTTGGCTTCATTTTACTTATAGTGAGCATGCCAATTTGAACAAGTGACATGTGTTATGTTTCAATTGTATTTGTAACCTGTCTATTTATTTTATTTTTATATTGAAATGCTTGCATCTATTTTTTATGCATTACAGAGGAATCAAGTAGTTATTATCGCTATGCATCGTAGGGTTTCTTTTTAGGCACATAATATATGTAAGGAAAAATTGATTATTTTAACTTGTACGAGGTTGACAATATGTCTTTATTTGAATTTCATAATATGGCAGAAATGGTAGGACATGTGAAATTTAAAGTGTATTTTTAAAAAATGTCTGATAGAGAATTAAAGTTGTGGAGATGTGTTGCCATGTACCTCCAAATAGGTATGTATATGTTATCCAAGAGTATAAGATAAATGTTGATTGAAATGCAGAAGGGGCTTGTAGTAATGCAAAAGGGCCTAGTGTATAGTAGTTATTGAGGAAGTGAATGAGAATGAAACTGATGATAGGGAGATGGATGAGGATGAGGTAGATCTAAGTGAATGATGGATAAGTAGATGGATCTGATAGTTATGATTATGATTTTAGAGACAATGATTATAAGATGGATGATGATAATGATAATGTATTATTTGAAAAGATTGTGGATCCTAACATTGAGAGGGATAGTGAAAGGATAGTTCTGATATAAGAAATAAAGGTAAAGCTCCAATTGGAGATTTAGTGTATGATAGAATAGTGGAAGATACTATGAGGGATGATATTGGACATGAACATATTGAAGAAATGGAAGTAAATTCTTCTAGGTTGCGTTTAGAAATTTAAATTTGGATTTTAAAATTTTAGATTTGAAATTTATGATTTTCAAATTCATGAATTTAGAATTCTTTGTTTCGAAGAATCAAATATTTCAAATTCAAAATTTGGAATAAATTCAAATTCATTGTCTGGATAACTAATATTTGGATTTAGATTTGGATTTGGATTTAAATAAAAATTAATTTAAATTCAAATATTGGCATAATTAAATTTAACTAAAAAAATTAATTATCTTTGTTAGCTATGTTAGCTTTGAATTGATCTCAATTTTGATTTGACAAAAACTTAAGCTTAATTAGCTTGATAATTAATGTTTTCAATTTAGCATATTTCTTTTAATTACGTTGAAACTATTTTGGAAAATGCTAAAATATTTTGAACTCCATAGCTTTCTCAAAAATACATGTTCTTAAATATATACCTATGATCAAAACATTGTTGAGACAAGTTAAACTTCTTTTCAAAGCCAAAGAAAACATTTTTTGGAGATTTTTTTAAGAGAGGATCGATCCCCTAAGATAGAGGATCAATCCCCTAGTGAAGATTTTTGGCTGGATCGTTCCCAGGATCGATCCCTCGAGAGTCAGTAGCTAAATAAATTTATAGGATAGTAGGGGATTGATCCCTTGAGGTAGAGGATCGATCCCATGGCCTCCAATGGTCATATTTTGAGTTGGAACAAGTAGTGGATCGATCCCCTCATGTAAGGGATCGATCCCATGCCTGCTGGGCAGTTTTTCAAGCTCGATTTTTGAAGCTCCAACGGCTCTTTTTCATCCTCATCAACTCCAAACGGACATATAGCTTTCTCAAGCTATAAATAAGTGTCTCCAACACTTCAAGAGGTTGAGAAAAACCAAAAGAAAGAATCACACATCAAGAGAGAAAGTTCAAAGCCATATCTTCATATCTCTCAAAGTTTTCAAGAAGTTCTCTTTGTTCAAAGCTTAATTTTCATATCTTTCTTGTATTCTTTTGTTGAAATCATCTTTGTTTAGTCTCTCCTAGTTGAGCTTAACCTTGTAAACACCTAGCCTACTAGAGGGTCATTTTGTTTACACAAACACCTTGTAAAAGGGAGAGGTTCTATCTTAGCCTACAAAAATATAGGGGGAAGAGGTTTCTATCTAAGCCTACATAAAAATAAGGATTGTGAAGGTTATACCTTGTCCTTGAAAAGGTAGCAATTCAAGTTAGTGAATTAGGAAATCCTTGGCAAGTGAGGCTAAGGGAGAAGAAGCAGGCACGAGGTCGAACCTCTGTAAATCAATTGTGTTTAATCTTCTTTCCCTACTCATTTACTTGCTTTATTTATTTATTTATTTATCTTCTTGCCAATTTTGAGTATATTGTTTAAATTTCTCAATATCATTATTTGTGCTTTAATCTCGCAATTATTTTTGAGAAATCAATTCACCTCCTCTTGATTTGATCATCACAAAAGCTAACAATTGGTATCAGAGCTTTGGTCTCTTTTGTAGGTCTAATAACCTTGAGAAAAGATCATTTTCAAAGCTCAAAAAATGATGCAAAGTGGTGAGAATATCCTCAAGGCCCCAAAGTTGGAAGAACATGAGTTTTGGGCTTGGAAATTGAGGATGAAGGTCTTTTTGATGGCACATGACATGAGAGCTTGGTTTATGGTTCAAAATGGTCTTCGAGCTCACTCAAATGATGAAAAATTCATGAAAAGATTGCAAGACAATGCGAAGGCCGTGAATTTTCTTTATGAAGCAGTTAACGATGACAACCTCAAATTAGTCTCCTTTTGTGCTACCTCTAATGAAATTTGGGAAAAACTCGAGCAACTTCATAGTGAAAAGAAAGAGAAAATTATCCAAAATGAAATGTGTCTCATGGCTTTTGAAGAACCCGAGGTATCCTCTAGCTCTTGTAATTCAAATTCTCATTCTTTTGATGAATTGCAAAATGCTTATAATGATCTATTTTTTGAATTTGAGAAAATGAATTTGAAATACAAAAAGATGATTTCGAAACTTAATATTGAAACTGATTTTTTATTAAAAACAAAGGATGATTTAGAAAAGCAAAATGAGAAGTTTAAAACGAATTTTGAAGCTTTTCAAAAGAGAAATGACATTTTGGAAAAAAGAGAATTTAGAATTAAAAATAAAAATTGAAAGCTTAAGAAATGAAAAACAAATTTTCATTGAAAAATCTTTACACTTGAAAATGACCAAATGTGCTTATTGTAATTATCATGGTCATACTACACATATTTGTCCTATTAAGAAAAATATTTCGTATAGAGTTAGACAAGTATGGGTTCCAAAAGGAACAAGAGACTTAGTAACTAACTCTCAAGGACCCAAAGCAATTTGAGTACCAAAATCCAAATGATTGTCTCTTGTAGGTGTGTTAGAGCAAGGAGGAACAAAATGCTTTTATTGGATGCTCTAGACACACAAAAGATACACAAAATGCTTTTACCAAATTTGGTTTACTTTAGTGCTTTATGTTTATATTTCTTTGATTTGTGAAATTGATGTTGTGCTTAATTTATTGAGATATTGTAATTGGAGCATGAGCTTAAGCATGACCATATGCATAAATATTTGATTTTAAATGGTATCATGCTTTAACGAACTATGTTGTATGCTTGAAAGATTAAGTTGTATTTATGCACATCTTTAGGGGGAGCATACAAAGCTTAGTGAATTTGAGATTTCAAGTTTTACATTGAAAATCATTTTTGCAAAAATAAAATCATTAAATGTGAAATTTGTTTTAGCAAGTTCTTAATGCTTTTAAATATCTTGAGTTTATTGTCTCAAACTTGCTCAAACAAAGAAAATTGATTAACTTGCAATGTTCTTTATTCTTGATGCGTTAAATGCAAGTTTTGGATGGTTTATAGTGTTTACAAAGAAAAATCTTGCTTTTGACAAAACATGGGCATAGAAACCATTTGGACAATTTGAAAATTTGATACAAAACATTAATAAATGGTTCAAAGATATTTAAAATGATTTCCTAGCATTTTTTGCCCTTTATAATAAGTTCTTTTCAAGGAAATATGGCATTCCAAGAATTGACTTTTTGATTTTCTTGTTACTGAGGCTAAATGACCACTTGAACAATTTTATTTTTAATCATTTAAAACTTGTTAAAAAGGTTCAAGTTGATTAAAAATGAAATTAGCACGTTTTGACTATTTTTCAAGGCCTTTTCCAAGCAAAATAGGGTTTTAAGGTACCAGAAATCAAAATCTTGAATATGTTAAGCTTTGATTGATCTATTTTATTATGTTGTGTGCAAATAAACTTGCTTGAATGAATTTGGTGCTATGAACATGTTTTTATGGCTTGAACAAGTTTGGTAAATATTGGATATGCTTATGAACTTGTTTATGTATCTTTTGAATGAAAAATCCCATGCTCAATGCTTTAAGATTGCATGATGATTTATTTGCAAAATCTTTTCAAAAATTGTTTTAAAAGTTGTTTTTGATCTAACCTTCATGTTCTTACAAGTCTCAAATGAAGTTTTTAACATGTTACAAGTCTTACTTTTGATTAAAAACATCACACATCCTTACTTGGTATCAAAAATCAGAAAAATACAAATTGCATTGATTTTTCCTGGAAAACAGGGGAAGAATGATCCCTCATTCATAGAGGATCGATCCCTCATTCAAAGAGGATCGATCCCTCTTATAGAGGATCGATCCCCTAGGCCAGTTTTGGGCCAAAAATGTTGTTTTCTTCATTTTAATGGGATCTTACTCTAATTGCTTCAATTTTATGATTTCTCAATCATGATTGACATTATTTCTTGAATTTTCATGTGTTTATATGTATAAATTCACTCTTGAAGAATATTTTTACAAATAAAATGCATGACTAAAATATTGATGTATATTTTCTCTTTGTATTTATAAGTATAAAATAACAATTGGTGTGCTTATAGAATGCATAATCTTAGAAATTATCTTGACATATGTTCTGTCTTTGTGCATTATATTTTATTCAAATTTTTCTCTTGGCTTATGCATGTAAATTTTAGATTGTGATGAACTCCTTGATCTTTATTGAAATACATTGATCGTTGGTTCATCTATTGTTTGGTCAAGATATATGCTTATGAGATTATTGTCGTAGCTTGACCTTATATGCTTAATTTTTTATTTTATTTTATTTTGGATAAATGCTTTAATGGTTTTAAATTGCATAACATTTCTTAAAATTGATATCATTTGTATTTAATGAATTTAATTTATTAACAATTGGTATCATTTTGAGCTTAACGAATATACTTTGATTACATTTGATATCTTGGTGCCACTAACGAATATATTTTCCAAGAATTCCTCTAAGTCTATGCAAAGTAAATGGTCATATCTTAGTGGAAAGACTACACTTGCATTTCAAATACAAGCAAACAAAGCATGCCATCTTCATCAAAATCAAGCCTAGTACATCAAGGAATTGCTCAAACATTTGGTATGAAGGATTCAAAGTCAAATGAGCATATCAACAAAGCTTGGTTAGAATGGAGGTAAATGCTAATCCTATGCTATACAAAGCTCATATCTATTGGTACTAAGTTTGATAACATACATGAATTGAATGACACTTGGTGTCTATCTCTTTATGTCATGTATGTTTGAAAAGTTTGCTTTGTATGAATCTTTGAACATGTCTATGAGTTGAACATCTTGTTATTTCTTGAACTTTGAATAGACTTGACTCATGGTTAATAATCTTATGTCTTGATATTCTTATGCATGTTCATTGATTGAGTTAAACCATCTCTTTTAACAACAATTAATATACCACATTGTGCTTCCATGATTGCATATATTTGAATTGGGCATATTGCTATATTTTTATCCTTTTGTGTTAAAAATTGGCATGAAAATATTAATAATTGGTATATTTTTGTACTAACAATTAGTAATAACAATTGGTATGATGGTTTACTTCTTAATTGCTCAATTGGTATTCATGTCTATTTCATAAGTTAGCTTATATTTTTCATATGTATGTGCTTAAATGAATTTCATATGTATGATTGTTTGATTATGAAGATAACAATTGGTATTTGTTTTAATAACAATTGGTAATTTTTGTTACTCATTATCTCGAGACTATGTGCTTAAATGATTTCAAATGAATACATGATTATATTAAACTCTTGTTTGAACTTCCTTATTTATTTTTAACAATTGGTATTGAACTTCATTGCTTAAGATTTGGTATACATGATTGTGTTTCTCTTGTTGCATTCTCCTTAGCTTTGAATTGATCTTCTTTTTGATATAACAAAAAGGGGGAGAAGTTTAATATATGGACAAAATTTGTTTTAAATAAACAAAAAGGGAAGAACTAGATGAAAAGCAAAAAGTGAGAGAGTTTTCATATGTGCTTAAATGTTTCTATCATATGTGTTGGATGTTTGTGTTTAAATGTTTTTGGATATTGTGGATTGAAAGTGTCCTTGCTTGTTCCTTGCTTGTTTTTGCAAAGTTGAAAAAAATGCTTTTATTAAGGGGGGGTTTTTATTGAAAATCTTTATCTCTTTAATTAAGGGAGAGTTTTTACAAGCAAATTTATCTTAAGTATTGTCATATCAAAAAGGGGGAGATTGGAAGCTATGTTAGCTTTGAATTAATCTCAATATTGAAATGACAAAATCTTAAGCTTAATTGGCTTGATAATTAATGTTTTCAATTTAGCATATTTCTTTTAATTACTTTGAAACTATTTTGGAAAATGCAAAAATATTTTGAACTCCTTAGCTTTCTCAAAAATACATGTTCTTAAATATATATCTGTGATCAAAACATTTTTGAGACAAGTTAACCTTTTTTCAAAGCCAAAAAAAACATTTTTTGGAGATTTTTTTTAAGAGAGGATCGATCCCCTAAGATAGAGGATCGTCCTCTAGTGAAGATTTTTGGCTGGATCGATCCCAGGATCGATCCCTCGAGAGTCAGTAGCTAAATAACTTTGCAGGACAGTAGAGGATCAATCCCTTGAGGTAGAGGATCGATCCCATGGCCTCCAACGGTCATATTTTGAGTTGGAACAAGTAGGGGATCGATCCCCTCATGTAAGGGATCGATCCCATGCCTGCTGAGCAGTTTTTCAAGCTCGATTTTTGAAACGCCAACGGCTCTTTTTCATCCCCATCAACTCCAAACGGACATATCGCTTTCCCAAGCTATAAATAAGTGTCTCCAACACTTCTAAGAGGTTGAGAAAAACCAAGAGAAAGAATCACACATCAAGAGAGAAAGTTCAAAGCCATATCTTCATATCTCTCAAAATTTTCAAGAAGTTCTCTTTGTTCTAAGCTTCATTTTCATATCTTTCTTGTATTCTTTTGTTGAAATCATCTTCGTTTAATCTCTCCTAGTTGAGCTTAACCTTGTAAACACCTAGCCTACTAAAGGGTCATTTTGTTTACACTAACACCTTGTAAAAGGGAGAGGTTCTATCTTAGCCTACCAAAAGATAGGGGGAAGAGGTTTCTAGCTAAGCCTACATAAAAGATAGGGATTGTGAAGTTTATACCTTGTCCTTGAAAAGGTAGCAATTCAAGTTAGTGAATTGGGAAATCCTTCGCAAGTGACGCTAAGGGAGAGGACGTAGGCACGAGGCCGAACCTCTATAAATCGATTGTGTTTGATCTTCTTTCCCTACTCATTTACTTGCTTTATTTATTTATCTACTTGGCAATTTTGAGTATATTGTTTAAATTTCTCAATATCATTATTTGTGCTTCAATTCCGCAATTATTTTTGAGAATTCAATTCAGCCCTCTCTTGATTTGATCACCACAAAAGCTAACAATCTTGATAAATATTCAACAATTTTTAAAGTAAACTCATATAAAAATTAATTTAAAATTTTAACTTGCGGATTTAAAATTTCATACTAAAATTTTGAATTAAGTAATAATTTATTAACTCTATTGAACAAAGTTCTTGACTTCGCCGCTAAAAAAATGAATATTACTTTTTAAAGTTTTAATGTATAAATATATTATTATTATTAACAATATATAGTATTTATCTATACCTATAGTTAATTAGTTTTTTTTTTTTTTTTACCTTTGCTTTGCACGGTTACCTTTTAAAAAATACTTAAATAATATATATAATAACATTTTAATAATTAATTTTTTTCTTTAATAAACATTCTATTCCTTATAATTTTTTTGGAATAAAAACTAAAACTAAAAACAAAACAAAACAAAAAATCATCAGATAAAAAACTTACAAATTAAAGTAATTGTCATATTGAAAAAAAAAAATACGAAAAAAAACTGACCTCATATCTAACTATATCATACCATATTTAATAAATAATAAATTAACATGCTAAATTTTAATATTTTACCTTTTTATTAATATTAATCTATTAAAAACAATAAATACTTGTAAATATTAAAATTAATATGATAACTTTTTATATTTTTTTTATTTAAATTAGTTTTTGGGTTCCTTTTGATTGGACTCGGTTTTAAGGTAAAATGAAACGGTACCAGTATCGTACCATTTCGATTTTTGTATAAATCCATATCGATCGTAGCGATCTGTTTCGGTTAATATCGATCAGTACCGGTACGTATCGATCCGTATCGGTTGGTACAAGATTTTGTTTTTTTTTTTTTAAATTCACTTATTTGATTTTTAAAACTAATTTCTAATATTTTTTTGTCTTCATCATTTTTATTTTTTTTATAATTAAATTTTAAAATAAAATATGTTCATTAAATTTTTCTATTCAACCTAATTAATAATAATTTATTATATTTTCTTAAATATTTTTATATTTATATATTTATTTGATATTTAAAAAATTGGATATTAAATTTTTAAAATTTATATTTGCATATAAACACACACACATATATATATATATATATGTATGTAATGGAGGTATATTTGCATGTGTACATAATATATATTTTATTAAATAACTTGAAAATAGACTATATATATATATATCGGTAAATCTGAAGCGATACGTCGAAACACACCGGTACTAGTACGTTCCAATATCAAAATAAAAAACGGTATGCCTACCGGTATGGTACTGATTACTTTCGGACCAACTCAATGATTTTTTGATATAATCTTAAAATTATTATTATTTTTTAATTTAATTTTTTATTATTTGACTAATTTAAATTTATAAAATTATTTTTAAAAAATGAATAAAATACCAAAGATTAAATAAGTTGAATGATAAAATTAATTATTTAAGAAAAATATAAATTTTAGAAAAAGTTACAAGTGGTAATATTGGTAATCTTGGTAATCTTTCTAAGTTATTCTAAATAAAAAAATAATTATTAGATTTTACCGGAAAGTAATCTTAAGATTATTTTAAAAAAAATATATATTTTAATTGATAATAAATCTTATTAAATATATAATTACTTTAAATAATTAAAATAAGAATATATACTTTATTAATTTTTTGCTATTTTTATAATTAAAAGAAACATAAATACATTCTTCTTATTTGATATTTTGAGAAAAGAGAGAAGCGTGAGGGTTTTTCTTTCTTTTTTTGTGATTTTTAACTTTTAAATAATTTTGATTTTGTAAATTCTCACTTTCAAAAGGAGTTTCAAATTCTAGATTTGGGTTGTTCAAAATTGATGTTGGATTTGTCCAAATTCAAATCCAATTTTTTTATTTGACATCCAAACAAAAAAAAAAAAATTGAATTTGTAAATCCAAATCCAAATTTTTTGGCCCAAATCCAGGTTTCCAAACAGGCCACTAATGATTTTCAGTCTTGATGAGTCTGATAATAACGAAAAGGACAAATCTAAAAAGAAATGGCTTGAATTTAATGCAATTATTGACATGGACAATCCTATTTTTTGTGTTGGAATGTTGTTTTCTAATAAGAAGCAGTTAAAAGATGCTGTGAAGAATGTCAGCCTAAGTTGCATAAACTCAGATATCGATATTCGATATTGGTATGTGTTCGCATGTTTGACTCGTCTTTTGCTTAAAATTCTAGACTGGCGGAGTTGGCTAAAAGGATCCAAAAATTAGATCGGATATGTGGATACATCTTATAACAATGTCATAAATATATATTGTAGGTAGACACCTAATTTTGTTCGAACCACTAAAACATGTAAGTTTTCTTCCCAAATAGATGTTTCAGAATGTAAAAAGACTTTTTTCATCCTGTAGGTGGTACTCCGAGACTTAGTCTACGAAGGCGAGCATTGAAAAAGTCAACCCTAGAAAGTCAACCTCAAAAAGTCAACTACTAAAAAAGTCAACCCACTTTCAAAATCAAGATTTGAAGTTCAATTGAAAAATGGCGAAAGAATTTTGATAATCCGAGGTCTACATTGAAAGATATAGAGTTCGAAAGTTAGGTTATGGAGATTTAGTAGAAAGAAAATCCTAGTTCGAAAAATTGGGGAAAACTGTTTAAACGATCAAATTGGTCAAAATTGAAGGTTTCAAATGAAAGATAAGCACTGACTACGGGTAATGGAGAAGCTACTTGGAAGAAAAACTAAAAGAAAAGTCAATCCGGAAGAAAACCGAGGATTAGGGTTTTTGGTGGAATTCGATGAAATTTGGAAGAATTACAGAAATGACCCGATTCGGTAAGAATAAAGGCCCTAATGGATGAGGAGTGATTTAAAAAGGATAGCCCAAAGGCTCAGTTTGAAGAAAATCTGAAAATCGAACTTGTTTTGAGCAAAATCGAGTTTCGGAGACAAAAAGGCAAAATTGGAAAATTTGGAATTAATAGCAAATGAACTCCAAAAATTTTGAAAATTTTCAGATCTCATTCTTAAATCATTTCGAAGAGATTGGCGAAAGAAAATCTTGATTCGGAGTTCGTTTGCAAAATGGCCAAATCTTGAGCCCCCTAAGCAGTAATTCAAGGAGATAAATCCCGAAAAAATACCAAATGAGTTCCAAAAATTATGAAAACTTCCAGATCACACTTTTAATTTATTTGGAAGATATTGGTGAAGAAAAATCTGGATTTGGAGCTCTTTTAAAAACTGGTAAAGTTTGGGAGCACAAAAGGGCAATTTTGAAAGAAAAAATCCAAAAAATAGCAAATGGACTCGAAAAATTTTGAAAACCTCCAGAATTAAATTTTTTATTATTTTGAAAGTATTGAAAAAATAGATTTTGAATTTGGAGTCCGTTTGCTATTTATTTATGTTCGGAAGGCAAAAAGGTCATTTTATCCAAGAAACCGAAAAGGGCTTTTCTTGCCTTTTAAAAAAATGAACCATGGGCTGGAAGAAGAGGGGTTAGCCGGCCAAGGCCCAAGGATGGGTAGATATTTTCTGATTTTTAATCAAAAGGCCAACAATGAAGAGGAAGGTAGTTATTTTTTTATCAAGCCTTTGCAAATAAGCCACATGGACCAATGCATGAAGAGAGAGAGTGTCAACATAATGGCTTAAGATTCTTGAACAGCTGTTATTGTGGATAGCTGATGGCCTAATCTAAGGGTGATAATTTCATATTTTAAACATCTTGGATCAATAGCCTTTGGATGAAAATTGGTTGAATGAAAAATGACAACATCTTAGCATTAGAGGGGGCATTCGGCCACTACAAGGGAGGGGTCACTCTCTTTTAATTTCAGCTATTCACACTCTATTCTCTCTTGTTTTTGGCTGACTTTTCTCTCCATTGTTGAAAGGCAAAAAGAAAAGTTTAGAAAAGAAAACAAAGTTAGAAAAGAAAAAGCTTGCAATATAGCTTCTAGAGGTTGCTTCAAGCACCATACTCTTGCACTTTCTTTGATTTTCCATTCTTGATTTGCTATTTTCGTTTGATATTTGGGGAGTTTCTTTTGATTTTTCTTTTTAAATAAATGTTTTTAATATTCTTCTTTAAGTTCCTTCTTGATTCTTTCTTGTAAAAAGCTTTTGAAATTTTTTTTTCCTTTTCTTTTTGAGGTGGCCGAATGGCCTAGTTTTTTGGTAGGTGCTATTTACATTTTTTATTTCATGTTATTCTTGATATTTAACAAGTTTTGATGCTTTAAATCTTCTTCTAATACATAAACATGAAGCTTGTTTTTATTTGGTTGCTTGCTTGTTTCCATTTTTGAGTCTATTATCTTGTTATCATGTTTATTTTTCTTGTCTTGCATTTTTTATTTTCTGTTTTTAAAATGTTTAAGTTTGTTTATGTTTTATATTTTGTAATCTATGTATTTGTGAAAATGCCTATTGGTTTTCATGCCTTTACTTTATATTTGCATGATTTGAGTGTTATTCTTTAGCTAAGCATGTTAGTATATCATTTGTTTGTGAAAATGTCATGCTCATTTTAAGCATGAGACCATTCGGCCACCCTCATGTTGTATGCTTTGTGTGTGCATTTTTGTTATATTAGTTGATAGGTTTGCATTTTCATGATATTTGGTTGTGTATTTTGTTTAAGCATGCCATATGTTTGTGTTATTGCCATATATTTTTTAGGTTTAGGATTGGTTTGCTTTTCCATGCATATTCATGCATTTTAGACCTAAGTTGCATTAAATGCCATGCAAGTTCATTTAGGTCTAGGTCATTTTATTGATGCCATACACTTTTCATGACATTTAGGTTTTAAATAATGCATTTCATGCATCATATTTGGTGTATTTTCTTGCATTTCATGTCCTTGCCACTTGATTTATGACTTAGACCAATCAACGATTCAAAGTCATGCTTATTTTGAGCATACTTGTGGAAAATTAAAGAGTTGTCAAATTGATTATTCTACCTTTGTGATTTTTTTTTTTACTTAGCCAATTTTTGTCTAACTTTTCAACAGTGTTAGCTACTGTTTGTGAGTCCTTAGGAACGTCTCTAATATTTTTACTTTGATTTTTAAATGATTTTATCGAAGGAAAAAAAATGTGTTTTGGCAAAACAGTTTTTTCACCCAGTACTCATACTTTCCCGATTTTTCTGGGAAGCATCTTTAATCAAAAAATTAAGTCAATTTTTTTTCGTGTAGTTTTACGTGTCCTGAGTCTCTAGTATTTTTTTTTTAGATTTGTTTGAATTTTTGAAAATAGGCTAAAAAATCGTGCTTGAAAACTGGACAGTAGAGGCAAAATTGAATTTGAAGGAAATCATTTTTCTGTTTTTGTTATGTTACTTAGAGGGGGCTGGTTAGGAAGTTTAGCTACTGACTTAGGGTAGTTTCTAAGCCTTTTTTAAACTCTAAAAATAATTTTTTAAGTCTCAGGTTAAGGGTGGTCAAGTCCGGGATTTTAAACTTAGGAAATTAGAGCCATTTAAAAAGGGTTTAGCTAAGTTTTTATTTTTAATCTAAGCTTTTCAAAATTGTTTTCAATCACAAAGTATTTTGGATTTAGAATATTTAATTTGATATATTTTCCTAAGATAGCCGGATATCTTTTTAGATATACGGATTTCCTTAATTAAAGGAAAAAATACATTCTCATGCATTGCATTTTCCATATTCATGCATACAATATAATATGTGATTTTTGCTATGTTAATTTTCATGATGGTGCTATTATCTTTGATTTAAATTTTTGATATTATATTAATTGTTATATGATTTTGAATATTTCATGATATCCTATGCTTTTTATTTAGTTATTTTTGTCATATTATTTAGCATATACTATGTTCATGCATTATTATTTTTATTTTAATGTATATTATATGATAGCATTATTTTATGTTTCATGTCATTTATATTGTATGCCATATCATTTATATTTTCCATGTCATTTAAGTTATTTCATTTCATATAAAATATATTATGTTACCTAGGTCATTTCATTTCATGTGGAATATATTATGTTACCTAGGTCATTTTATTTCATTTAAAATATATTATGCCACTTAGGATGTTTTATTTTATTTAGAATATATCATATTACTTAGGATATTACATTTCATATAGAATATATCATGTTATTTAGGGTATTTCATTTCATTTAGAATATATCATATGACTTAGGATATTTCATTTCATTTAGAATATGCTATGACATTTAAATTATATCATACCATTTAGGTTGCATTATATTATCTAGACTTTGCTATGTCATTTTATTTGTGTCACACATATTCGTATTCATAATTTTTTAAATGTTTTGAAAAAGGTAATGATTTTCAATAAAATAAAGATATTCCAGAGTTAAAATAATTCATGAGTTCTCTGTCGAGTTTGCTTGGGAGGATATCATCAATTATCATTAATAACGGAATATCTTCTTTAACGAGAATGATTCAGAAAGTTTTTTTAAACTAATAAAAATTTCTATATTTTGCCACGTTTGTTGGGGAATATAGGAATATTTTGAATTTATAAATTCCGGATCATTTTCAATTAAAAATGGAATTATTTTTCTTTAAATTGGGAATTAACTTGAAATACTAAATTAAAAATTGACTTTTTACCGAGACTTGAGATAACACATGATTAATAAGGTACCCTTTTATACGAGAGTTGTGAGGGTGCTAATCCTTCCCCACACGTAACCACGTCCCGAACCCGATTCTTTGATTTTCTCTGGTTTAAAACGTAGACTTGAAATTGGTTTTAAAAATATTTTAATTAATTTTAAAATGTTTTATAAAATAGGTTTTAATAGGTCGCTGATCACACCTTGCTAAAAAAGATTGGTGGTGACTCCATGTCTTTTTCAAGGTCATTTTCAAATCCTTCATTTTTCAAGAGGAATTGAGTCAACTTTTCCTCGACTTTTTTTTAATGTCACCCTTAACGAATATAAAGTCTCGCGATGAGACTTGTTATTTTTTAGGTTGCGACAGCTTGGCTACTCTACTGGGGACTATTAGAGAGTCAGGCCTAGAATTAGTTGTGTGTTATCAAAGTCTCGATTTTGTTGGTTTAATTGGTATTTAATTTTAAATCCCATATTTTTTAAAAAAAAAATAAGGATAATTTCAAAAATAATAAAATGTTTTTAAATATGTCCATATTCATGTGCATACATATTATAATTGTTCTCTGGTTATTTTGGTGTATATTTTCATTTATTGATTAATTGATGACTTATGTTGTTTAATCTTGTTGGGGCATTCAGAATAAGGGATGTAGAATAGGTGGTGAAAGGTTTGTTATTTCTCCTCACACACTACACATGCATTTGCATATCATGAGTCCTATACCTGGGTTCCGTCCTTTTAGGTGGGAGCAAAATAACTAAGCCTTCGTGATTAACAATTCGCATGGGCTAGTGAAACACTTCCGAAGTACTAAATTACCTAAGCCTTCGTGATTAACTTTTCAAATACGTTTATTTTTGAAAATCGAACAATGATGAACGTACATCACAATACCCATAATAAGTGTTGGTATTTCGTCCCAGGGGTGTTATAATGCCAAAATTTTGTTGGCATCCACAGGGATAATTATTGTTTTAAATTATATGTTTTTTGTGTTATTCGAATTTATTCCCATTACTAATTCATTTTCTTTTTATTGTTGCTTTTTTTTTTTGCATTCTTGTCATCATTTTTTGCACATGGAAGGTTATTGGTCTAGGGATAATATTCAACCAAAAAGGCTTTCATGGAGGGTCAAAATGTCTCTGTGGTCGAGAAGTATTTAGAGGTTCGGAAATCGTCCGAGAAAGGTCTACAGGATAATGGGGATTGTTTGAAGATGGGATATGTGTCAGTATTGCCAGCCGAGTTTGATCTTACTATCAGACAAAATGATCTCCGGGAATTGATGGATATATGGAATCAGTGGAACATATCAGAAAAATAAGCCTTCTCAGACTTATGGGGACATAGCACTATTAGTTCAGGTTAAGGTTAGTGGTGAGGTGATCCGGGCTGTGGTGCAATTCTCAAATCCCGCTTATCGGTGTTTTACCTTCAACCAAGAGGATATGACTCAAGCCATAGAGGAATATTCGATCTTGCTGCATATTGAGAATGTTATTCCTGATCGTATTTATTTGAAGGATACAAAGACGCCAGGTTTCAAGAAAAAAGTGTCTAAGATTCTAGGAGTCGAAAGAAATTGGGTCGAAAGCCATGCTGTCCAAAAAGGGGGTAAGCCACTATATATCATGGGATATTTTATGGACCTTAATCCACAGCCATTCAAGTAAGGAGACAGTTAGGAATATTTTTACTTTGGCTATCTATTTTTAGTTATCTTCCCAAAGACATTAGGGTATGTGGATGTGGCGATATTTGATGTTTTTGAGAGGCTTGAGCAGAGGATAAACCCAGCCCCGACAATTATAGCAGAAACAATCCGATCGTTGAATTTCTGTAGATGGGAAGGAAAATGGCATTTTATAGGTTGTATACAACTTCTTTACACATGGGTTCAGAGCCATTTTTGTAGACAGGAGAATTTCCCTCTTCGCTCGTATTGGAAGTCTTTTGCACCAATTGGTGAATTTCTTAAGAGGGATTGGCTTGAAAATAGGATTGAGGAACAATGGATCAACATATTTCGGAATATCAGGGCTGAGATGATAATTTGGAGAGCTCCATGGATAACTCCTATGCCGATATTTTACAAATGCAGAGATAAAGCTTCGGTTCCATTATTGGGAGTATAGGGAGGAGTGAGCTATGCACTACTACTGGTACTAAGACAATCGGAATCCCGTCAGTTTACTCCTATGACCCATGATCTTAGTGATTTGGAATTTGCTTATAGAGAATACGGATACTCGGGAAAGGTACGTGAGATTGTAGTAGCATGGAAGGAAACTCATCGGGTAGAGGTAGCTAGATATGCCAACATCGTCACACCTGATTACCTGGTATGGAGAGAATTGAGGGTTAATGATAGGTTTTTGACATCAAATGGAAAAGAGGTCCAGTTCATGAGTCCACTACCTAAGGAAGCGTCATCAGAGTTAAAAATTGCAAAGGCAAAATTCGAAAAAGAAAAGGCCCAAATGAGCAAAGAGATTGCCAGGCTGCAAGAAGAGCTTGAGGACATGAAAAATAGGGAGTCAGCTCAAGAAAGAGAAAATGAAAAGATCAAGAGAGAAAGGGACACTGCTAGGAGGAATCTTCAGGAATTACACTTGGAGAACAAGAGGTACCGCTTCGAGCTCAGATTTGAGGGGACCCTCAAGACTTCCGGGGAATGGGAGCAAGAAGTCAAAAACCTAAAGAAGGAGAAGAACTATTGGACAGAGAGAGCAAAGCATGAGGAAGCCCGAGCCAATCAACTGGAGAAACAAGCTAAAGAAAGCTTACACGGTGATGCTTCTGCTGACATGTCAAAGGGCCGAGAACAAGTAGGGGTCAAATTAAAGAGCAAGGCAATCAAAAGAGGACAGTGAAAAAAGTCCAAGATCCGAGGGAGTTACTATAGGACTGGTGTTTTGTAATAACATTTTTAAATTAGGATAGACAGATTATCAGATTGTCTTAAGCAATGATCTTTTTTTTGATGTATTTAGTTCCAGGAAATCAATGAAAGACCGTTTGGTTGGAATTATCCCGGGGCCAATACTTTTAAATGCATTCATCATTCATTTGTTCGTTCCTTTATGTATTTTGTTTGTTCATTCATATATCTATATTTATAATCATTCATTCATTTATTCTTTATAGATTATTCATACACTTAGTCATTTATTTATTTGTCCATTCATTTGTTCTTTATAATCATTCATTCATATTCATACACTTAGTCATTTACTTATTTGTTCATTCATTAACATTTAGTCATTTATTCATTCATTTTTATAAAATAAAAAATGTGTCAATAATTTCTAATCCATGGTTTCTAAAACTAAAGGTACAATTAGTCGCACTCAGAAAGAATCAGAATTTCGACACCCCTACAATACTTTATCTCAAGCAAGAGCTACGGAGAACGACCAGCTTGCTAGAATTGAAAGGATGGAAAGAATTCAAAAGGAACTGCAGGAACAGTTGGCTAGGTCTCAAAAGGAGTCACGGGAACAAATGACCAAACACATGGAGATGATAAGTACCATGATGAGGCAGAAGTGGCCAAAAGAAAATTCAGTTACAGGAATGGGGGCAGTAAACCAAGAAGACCGACCAGAGGTGGTACAAAAGAATGGCCAAACATCCAGCCTGTGGGAAATGAACTTTCGACTGGGGCAGCATCCTATATTTATATCCAACCAGTGGCTGAAGCACAGAATTTTGGTCCTAAAAGGGGTAATATTGGGGTTGATCCAATTGATGTAAGACTTTGAGGAATTAGCTGAAAAGGAAAAGGCAAAGATGACTGAGCTGAAAAGGGTTGAAACGGCAGAATCCCAGAAAAAATATTAGCTATTGGAGGAAAGATTGAGGCCAGTTGAAGGGGCGGAGCTATTTGGCAGTTTGGATGCCAAAGAGATAAGTTTAGTGCACGGTCTGGTGATTCCTCCAAAGTTCAAAGTACCAGACTTTGAAAAATATAACGGAACTGCAAACCCATCAGCACATCTGACCATGTATTGCCAGAGGATGACCGAACATGATGAAGACGAAAAATTACTTATCCACTGTTTTCAAAATAGCTTGATAGGGTCTGCAACTCGGTGGTATAACCAGCTTACCCGTACTAAGATCCGTTCCTGGATGGATCTAGCTAAAGCTTTCATGGAACAATACAAGCATGTGACGGACATGGTGCCTGACCGTCTAACTCTATAAAACATGGAAAAAAAGCTACTGAAAGCTTTAAAGAATATTCTCAAAGATGGAGAGACCTGGCTACACAGGTTCAACCTCCTTTGACCAATAAGGAAACTACAGTGCTTTTCATTAATACCCTGAAAGCACGTTATTATGATAAATTGGTGGAGAGTGCCACCAAGGACTTTTCAGATATGGTGATATCCGGGGATACGATAGAGTCTGCTATTAAGAATGGGAAAATGGAAGGGGGTTAGTCTGCTACCCCGAAGAGGGTTTTCCCTACAAATAAGAATGAAGAGACATATGCAGTCAGTTTCAACCAATACCCCTATACACCTCCTACACCATACACACCTCCCAGGCCCTATACTCCTACTACATCTTATGCACCTCCTACACCTTACACACCTTACCTGGGGTATAATCCTTACTACCCCAATGTGAACCACCTCACCCAAAATCCATTCCCTTATACCAATATACCACAACAGCCGTTTCCAACTGGTATATCCCCACAGATAACCCTTCCTCGAAACACTGTCCCAAATACTCAAGATCCCGCGCGCAATGACTATCGTTCACCAAGGAACGATCAAAAACCCCAGTTTGATCCTATTCCTACGACCTATGGTGAGCTATATCCTAAACTACTGCAAGGCCAACTTGTCGCGCCTGAATATCTTAAACTTTTGACCCCACCATACCCAAGGTGGTACAATGCAAATACCAACTGCGCATATCATGTAGGAATTCAGGGGTATTCGACGGAGGATTGCATTGCCTTCAAAAAGAAAGTCCAAAGTTTAATCCATACCAGAGTTGTGAAGTTTGGGTCAAAGAATGGGCCAAATGTAGCGAGAAACCCGTTGCTCGATCATGCTGAGAATTAGGTAAATGCAGTATGGATAGGGGAAGTCAGAAGGTTAAAAAAGGATGCCAAGAATTCAAGACTCCAATGTTAACAGTATGGGTCGAGATGGTTAACGCAGGAATGACGGGGGATGCAGACAATTTAAAAATGGTTGCAAAGAGGATGCAGAATTAGTGCCCGTTCCATAAATGTTGAGGTCATATCATACAAACTGCGGGGACTTTCTGGCTAAAGTCCAAAAAATGATGGATGATGGAGAGGTCCAGTTTTACAAGGAGACAAAGGAGGAAGTAGAGGTTATTGAGAATGCAGGTGGCTATGGAATAGGAAGACCTTTGATCATCTATTATGATGAACCAGAGAAGACTACTCCAATTGTTGAGGAAATAGCACCCAAGCTAATCATAGATTTGCCTTCTTCTTTTTCATACAAGGAAAACAAAACTACACCATGGAAATATGACTGCAGCATGGTTATGCCCGGGTCTTCAAGTCAGCAAGATATTACAGGTTTGGGGCACTTAACACGAAGTGGAAGGTGTTATGCCCCTGAGGTTGTTGAATAGGGATCAACAAGAAAGGATGGAGGAATGGACAAAAGGAAGAAAGCGGTTGAACCAATCCATATTGAGATGGATTTGTCAAAAGAAGCAGAGAGGGGATCAGCCCCGGTAAACAGGATAAAAAAGTCGGTAAACGAAAAGGAGGCCTGCGAGTTTTTAAAGTTCTTAAAACATAGTGAGTATAGTGTGGTTGAGCAATTGCAGCTTCAGCCAGCAAGAATCTCCATCTTATCTTTGCTATTAAATTCGAAGCCACATAGAAATGCCCTATTGAGAGTGTTGAATCAGGCATATGTGGCTAATAACATATCGATAGAAAAGTTAAACAGGCTGGTGGGAACCATTACGGTAGACAACCATATATATTTCAGTTATGATGAAATACCACCCAATGGCATTGGGTCCACAAAGGCTCTTCACATAACAACCACCTGCAAGGGGCATATACTACCAAGGGTGTTTCTGGATAATGGTTCTTCATTAAATGTAATGCCCTTGGCAACCCTATCTAAGTTGCCAGTTGATATGTCTTATATGTTACTGAGTTGCACAGTAGTCAGGGCTTTCGATGGTACCAGGAGAGAGGTAATGGGAACTATTGAGGTTCCTCTAGAGATAGGCCCATGCACCTATACAGTGAACTTTAAGGTCATAGATATTAATCCGTCTTATAACTTCTTATTGGGAAGGCCGTGGATACATTTAGCAGTGGCTGTACCCTCATCTCTCCACCAAAAGCTAAAATTTGTGATGGAGGGTCGTCTGGTCACTATATCAGGAGAATAAGACATAATAGCCTTTGCATCTACTGAATCTCCTTATGTTGAACCCAATGAAGATGTCGTAGAATGTTCTTTTCGGTCTTTGGAATTCGTAAATGCAATTTTAACCGCTGAAGGACGAAAATTTCCAAAACCAAGGTTGTCCAAGAACACAAGGCTGTGAGTAAGAACCATAGTGGGAAAGGGCTGCATGGCTGGAAAAGGTCTTGGAAAATATCTTCAAGGGATGGCCCTAGAATGGAAGCAGTGGGAAAGAAAACCGGTTTGTCTTAGGGTATTTTTCGAAGGCCCATGAGAGGAGGAAAGAAGTTGAAAGGAACCGACAAAAAAGGATGGCCCGTCTCGCGGTTATGGATATTGAATGGGAACCCATGACTTTTCCACCAATCATTCACAACTTTCGCTCTGCTAGTTTTCTATTCGAGGAGAAGAATTCAGAAGATATACTCATAATGATCGAGCAAGCTTTTGAAAATTCCATGTGAATAAAGGGGGGTGGATTCAAGATATGGTGATTTGCATGACTGGGAAAGAACGGATGGAAAGTGACAGTGCGAACTGGATGGTGCGACCTTATCCACTAGGATATAGACTGACCAATTGGAATGCGACTGAATTGCCCATAGTTTTTAAGTCTATTCCAACGTAATACTTTAAAACACAATCTTAATTATCTTTACCTAGAGATATTAAGAGTTTTTTTCTGTAATGGGCTTTTCGTTTAAACATTTTCATTCAATAAATAACAAGCACGATGCATTTTATTCATATTGATGTGTCCATATTCTTTCATTTTTACTATTTATTTTCTTTTCATTAAATATATTTTCCTATATTGTTTCTTCTCCACCTATTTACAGGTGTACGGATGCGGAATATGAGGACCTTCCTGTTAGTAATTCTGAAATTCATTTTCAAAGACCCATTTGCACGGGTGATTTTGAGGCTAACGAAGATACTGTGGATTACGGTCTACCTCCGGATCTGTTAAGGAAAATAGAACAAGAGGAGAAACAAGTACTTCCTTATAAGGAATTATTGGAAATGATAAATCTGGGAAATGGTGAAGAGATAAAGGAAGTCAAAATCGAGACTTCATTGTCATCATCAATAAATGGGAAATTGATAGCCTTACACCAAGAATATGTGGATGTATTTGCATGGTCTTACCAAGACATGTCAGGGTTGGATCCGAATATTGTGGTTTATAAGCTCCCTTTAAGGCCAGAATGAAAACCAATTCAGCAAAAGTTGAGAAGAATGAGGCTGAACATGCTGTTAAAGATAAAAGAGAAAGTGAAGAAGCAATTTGATGATGGGTTCTTAGAGGTGGAAAAATATCCATAACGGGTGGCGAACATTATTCCAGTACCAAAGAAAGATGGCAAGGTGCGGATGTACGTTGATTACAGAGATTTGAACAAGGCCAGCCCTAAAGATAATTTCCCTTTGCCCCATATCGATACTCTGGTGGATAATACGGTGAAAAGTTCTTTATTTTCATTCATGGACAGGTTCTCAGGATACAATCAGATTAAGATGGCACCAGAAGATATGGAGAAAACCACATTTGTTACAATGTGGGGAACCTTCTGCTACAAGGTAATGCCTTTTGGGTTAAAGAATGCTGGGGCAACATATCAGAGAGTCATGGTGACCTTGTTTCATGATATGATGCATAAGGGAATTGAGGTTTATGTTGATGATATGATCGCAAAGTCACAAGGAGAAGAGGAGCATATTGTGAATCTTAAGAAGCTTTTCGAACGACTAAGGAAATTTCGACTCAAGCTAAATCTGGCAAAATGCACTTTTGGAGTCACCTAGGGAAAATTGCTGGGTTTTGTTGTCAGCAAAAGAGGAATTGAGATTGACCCTGATAAAGTGAAGGCCATTCAGAATTTGCCACCACCTCGTACTCAAAAGGAAGTAAGAGGCTTTCTGGGGAGTTTGAATTACATTGCTCAGTTTATTTCTCAGTTAACCGACAAATGTGATCCAATATTTAAGTTACTTCGAAAACGTGATCCAGGACAATGGGATGAAGGTTGTCAGACTGCATTTGAAAAGGTTAAACATTATCTATCCAACCCACCAGTATTATTGCCACCTGTTCCGGATAAACCAATGATACTGTATTTATCAGTATTTGAGAGATCCATGGGTTGTGTTTTAGGGCAGCTTGATGAGACTGGAAAGAAGAACAGGCAGTTTACTACCTCAGCAAGAAGTTCACAGATTATGAGTTGAAATATTCGTCGGTAGAAAAGTTGTGTTGTGCCTTATCTTGGACTGCTCGAAGACTCAGACAGTACATGCTGTACCACACAACTTGGTTGATTGCCAAGCTAGATCCAATCAAGTACATGTTGGAAGAACCTTGTTTATCAGGGAGAACAGCAAGATGCCAGGTTTTATTGTCAGAGTACGACATTGTATATGTAAGTCAAAAAGCTATCAAGGGCAATGCAGTGGCTGAATTCTTAGCAAGTCGGGCAGTGGAAGATTATTAGTCGTTGAACTTTGACTTCCCGGATGAAGATTTGATGTATGTTTCACAAGCAGATGAGATTCCCCTGAAGAAAAAAGTATGGAAAATGTACTTTGATGGCGCATCTAATGCTATGGGGCACGGAATCGGTGCAGTTCTCATATCCCCAAAAGAAGATTATTATCCTTTCACTGCTAGATTGGATTTTGATTGTACTGTCACATCCCAAATCCAGGAGTGTGACCGGCCAAAGACAAGTATATACCCTTGCCTCCGAAGCCTTAACCATTCATCTACCTAATGAAATTTCGGCATGACCTCGCCCGATAAGGGGGGTTACCGAACCTGCAAAACATGCAACACAATAATAATAACACATGACATCTTGGTTAAGAAACCTCCAACTAGGGAGTAATCGAGATGCCCCATAGCAGATGCACAAAGTGATCTACAATGCATATATTTATATACATTACCAAAAATATACACAACAATCTCGGTCTCCGACCGGATAACTGCATGACACATAATACAACATACTTAGAGAAAATAACATATGACATCCCTAGGTGACTGTGCATGCTTCCTCCATCAAGAAATGGATCAACTCGTCAAAACGACATGTCATGCTCACCAACTAGTGTCACGAACTAAGCCAGCAGGGTGGATGAGGGACTGAGTCGATCAGTACCTGAAAAAGAAAAATAACTAAAGAGTGAGTCATGAGGATCCAGTAAGCAAACGCAAGTTATGTTAACTAATATCACCTAGATGTTTCTATCCAACATCACAAACAACTATAACATCCGGTAGGTTCCGTAGACTCCTACAAATCGGAAAGGCTCGAAAACTCCTACAAAACTGGTAAGGCACGAAGGCTCCTACAAAACCAGTAGGGCTCGAAGGCTCCTACAAAACCGGAAAGGCATGAAGGCTCCTACAAAACTGGTAGGGCACGAAGGCTCCTACAAAACTAGTAGGGCTCGAAGGCTGCTACATAACCGGTAGGGCTCAATGGCAACCTACAAATCCGGTAGAGCACAATGGCAGCCTACAAATATGGTAGGGCACAATGGCAGCCTACAAATTCGGTAGGGTATAATGGCAGCCTACAAATCCGATAGGGCACAATGGCAGCCTACAAATTCGGTATAGCTTAAAATTACAATAAATTGCATCACATGGCATTTAAATAAGCATACTAGCAAGGAACAATGTGGCACCATACGGTCGACCACTCATACGACAATCCCAAATTATTACATAATCATCACTTGTCCATTCCTTGGACCTTTTTCTCACGTCCTTACGAGAACTCGATATCATAAGATAATTCTTCGTCATACATTCATACAATCACAGTCAATATGTCATAACATAATCTAACGATCCTACGTTTATCACTACACGTTTACTCACAGTGTGCTAAGCGGGAGAAATTGGTTTCTCGTGCTCCGAAACTCTTCCAACCACGGACTCAACTAATCCGCGCTCCTAGTACATAAACAGTAATTTCATAAATATTTTATAAATTAGAAACATTCATACTATCCAAATTATAGCTAATTAGCTAATATACGAAATTTTGCAGCTTAGCTATTTAAGTATTATAATATTTACACCTAGCTCGGGTGGAAATTCGGAGCTAATGGTGGCCTCGGATGGTGGTGGAAGTGGCGGCACAAGGTGGTTGGCAATATGGTGAATTAGGCCAAGCTTAGATTTCTCACTCCAAGCCACTTTTTTAATCAAACAACCCCAAATAATAGATGTAGACGTTGATTTAGGACTACCCATGGTGGTGGTTTAAGGTGGTGACTATAGTGGAAACCACCTAAGGCAAAAATGACCATAAAGAGAAACACATAGTTTCTCATGATATCTTGAAAAACTAACACCAAATAAGTAACCCTTACCTTCTAGATAGTAGAACTATGTGTTTTGTTGGCTTGGTGATGAGTAGAAATCAAGAGATCAAGCTTACAAGCTTACAAGCTTTTGGTTATGGAGTTTTCTTCACTTTGGTTAGGTTTTCTCAAGATTGAAGAAGAAAAACCCTTAAGGCATGAAACAATGAAGGTCACGGCTGAACACGGGCTTCTTGGCTGATTTTTATGGGCATATACCAAGCCAAATGACAAAAATACCCCTTTTAGCCCACTTTTTGTCTTTTAGTGCCTAAATGGGCCTACATGAAATTTTTACGTTCGGAAGCTCATTTTTCACTTTTCTCGACATGGATATGTTTCAAATATCATTTTACACTAGTACATAAGTTTTCATAATTTTTCGATATCCCAAGCATCAAATTCGAGCCCCGGACTGTTTACGGGTCAACATTAAGACTTTTTCGATTTTAGCTCCGACTCTCATTCTGATTTCACCAACTGCTTTCTAACATCATTTTATGTCCATATGAATCCATTTATTCACTTAAAACCTTTTTCGGACCTTCTCGCGGCCAGTTCTGTTTTTTCACTCTTTTAAGCTAATTAAAGGCGTATTCGATTTCCAATTTACTTTTCGAGTAAAAAAATGTCAAAATTTTCAATCTAAGCATCATATGGAGACCCTCTATGATCATAGAGTCTATTGGTACCATATCCGAACCAAAAATAAAATTTTGGGTAAAATGACCAAAATACCCCTGGTTCATATTTTACCGGTTTTGTGCCGATTAGATTTTCCAATAATCCTGATCAGTAATATATCATATTTTAGCACTATGTGAAGTTAAAAAACCAAATTTTACGGACTTTACGTTGTCTCGATTTTGATTCCAAACTCGTGGTCAATTTAAGGCGAAATCTCTCAAATAGCCGATTAAACCCCTTATTCTGAAAATTATTAATATAACAATAAGACCAGATGGTAGTGTGCTTTGTCTACAAGCATACATAAAATTTATCCATCATCTATGAATCATTTAAAGAGACCCGAGTCGATCTCTGACTCACGAGGGTCTTACAATTCTTCCCCCCTAAAAAAAATTCGTCATCGAATTTTCATAGTTTGAACTTATTGAATAATTCATTTAAAGAGTTACATACCTACTCCCAGAATAACTGGGGGTACTGTCTGCTCATGTCTCTTTCAAGTTCCCAAGTAGCTTCCTCTTTCCCATGATGATTCCATACAACCTTCACCGAAGGAATCTCCTTCGATCGTAGCTTCCGTACCTGCTGCTCTACTATGGCTATGGGTTCTTCTACATATGATATGCGGCGGTCTATCTCTATCGCCTGTAGTTGCAACACATGGGACTCATCGAGGAGGTATTTTTGAAGCATCGACACATGAAATATCGGGTGTACAGCGGCTAACTCAAGAGGAAGGGCCAACTCATATGCTACTGCCCCATGTCATTGAAGTATCTCAAATGGTCCAATGTACCTTGGACTCAGCTTTCCTCTCTTGCTGAATCTCATGACACCCTTAAACGGAGACACTTTCAAAAACACATGATCCCCCACATCAAACTCTAGTTCCCGACGTCTATTACTGGCATAAGACTTATGCCGACTCTGTGCCGCTCGTATTTTGTCACGGGTCAACTCCACATTTCTTAATGCATCCTGAACCATATCTGAACCTAATAATGGACGATCACCCACCTCGAACCATCCCACTGGAGATCTATATTTTGAGCCATACAATGCTTCATATGGTGCCATCTGTATGGTACTCTGATAGCTATTATTATATGCAAACTCAATCAAAGACAAGTGCTGATCCCAGCTACCCTCAAAATCCAAAACACATGCCCGAAGCATATCCTCTAAAGTCTGGATAGTCCTCTCAGACTGACCATCGGTTTGGGGATGGAACGCGGTACTGAATCTCAACTGAGTACCCAGTGCCCTTTAAAATGATTCCCAAAACCTTGATGTGAACTGTGTGCCTCTATCCGACACAATATAAATAGGCACTCCATTCAAAGGCACTATCGGGTCCAAATATAGTCTAGCATACTGAGTTGTCGTATATGTAGCGCGCACTGGCAAGAAACGTGTAGACTTGGTCAATCTATCGACAATCACCCATATCGAGTTTAATCCTTTGGTTGATCTAGGCAACCCCGTGAGTAAATCCATCGTAATCTTGTCCCATTTCCATTCAGGGACACCCAAGCTCTGAAGTGTGATAACTCGTATAATTATATAGTTCTTAGTTATGTTTTATTATTGTTTTGTGTCAAATACGAGTTATTATTGCTTAGTCTAATTGTGTTTATGATCTTTTATATTTTTATGTAATTTGGTGTTTTTCACAAGTTTCTTTGAGTGATTTCAGATTACTAGAATTAAGGGCAAATCCAGTTCAGTTCCAGTTCCGACACCGTTTGCCATATCAGCTATATCTCGAGTTTCACTGAAGCAATAAGGCTGAAATTTGTAGCCGTGCAAAGCTAAGAGGCATATCTATCTTTTTCATGTTTTACACTTCTTGAAATGGAGTCGTTTTCCCTAGCGAAATCGACCATCAAGTTGGCTGATGTGCAATGACGTCTGTGCTGACCTGTTTTCGTATTTTGCCCATATATTCTTATCCACATCAGAAAATGAGCTGATTCCAACGGCTATGGATCCGTAACTGATAGGGGTATATTTTTCTAGAAGACAATTTTATCAGATCGAGCCTGCAACATTGACAAAATCGACCATCAAGCTGGCTGATCAGAATTGTCATACAATATGACGAAAATTGTTAGAAAAATGCACCCACCTATTATACCTACCTTTGAAATTTGTAAAGCTTGTCTCTTGTCATTTAGCCCTCCAAAATGTGTATAAATAGAGGGCCTTGGATGAGTATTGGGATACATTATACATTGGTAGGATATTAGCCATTGTAATAAAATTCTCTAAGTTTTCTTCTTCTTTCCTTTCTCTAGTTTTCTTTTTCTTTATTTACTTATGCTTCTTACATTTCTTTTCATTTTTAGTATGTGTTGCTAATCATATTGTTGAGGTGATGAGGTGAAGCTCTTGGTAAATGCTAAGGTTAGTCTCTTAAACATGAGCTAAAATGAATTATCATTTATAAACACTAGTATAGATAATATTTTCTTTTGGTTTAAAATCATACTTGCAAAGTAGGGATCTTGATTCATTATTGACAATGAAAATGGCACAATAAATGCTTGGTTTCATAACCTTGATTTGTTGTAGACATATACCTTGGCATAAGGAATGCTTGGACTCTTTTTATGAGTTTTGAGGACACCAAATGAACATAATATCATATGCTATGGACGTTGGACAATTTGGACTGAATTGCTAAACCTTCCGATTGGAACCTCCCTTATGTGTGGATTTCAATTGTGTAATAAAACAAGATTAATCTTAGCATAACACCAAGAGTGGATTCTCTAACCTCAACATCCTTTCTTATTGTTTTTTATATCTTATTTAATTGCTTTTATGTTATTTTGTTTATTTTGTTCTCTAATATCTTGTTTACTTTCTTTGTTATTGATTCCCTAATATCTTGTTTATTTTCTTTTTCATATATATTTATAAACTTATACTTACTAGTACGCTTCCCTGTGGTTCGACCTCGGACACCCGAGAATTTATTACTTGAACATAACCTGCACTTGGGTTTACAACTCTTAATTGAGTCTCCATCAAGTTTTTGGCGCCGTTGCCGGGGAAGCAATACTAAGTATATAAGTTTATAAGTATATTTATTTTTATTGGCTGGTTATACCGCCTAATTTTGTATATTTATTTTTATTGGCTGGTTATACCGCCTAATCTGTATATTAACTTTGTTTTATGCTTGTTTGGCGACGTGATTTTAGATCTCGTCGTTTAGTTAGATTTTATTGTGAAACTTTTTCAGGTAATCTTTCTAATACAACTCCTACCATGGCTGACAATGAAAGTGTTCATGCTGAAGATGAGAACAGACAAGTACGCACCATGCGTGACTACTTGCAACCAACTCGAAGCTCATCACCCTCTTGTTTTATTTTTCCTCTCAATGCAAACAACTTTCGTTTTAAACCAGGTATGATAGCTTTGCTTCCAAATTTTCATGGGTTAGAATCGGAAAGTGCTTACTCGTTTCTAAAAGACTTCGAAGATGTATGTGTCACCTTTAATGACCAACAATGTACAAATGAAATTGTCAAGCTAAAATTATTTCCTTTTTCTTTAAAAGATAAAGCAAAAATTTGGCTTCATAATTTAAAACCAAGGTCAATTGGCACATGGCAAGAATTACAAACTGAGTTTCTAAAGAAATTTTTCCCAGCACATAAAACTACTGCTTTGAAAAGACAAATTCAAAATTTCAATCAAAATCAAAATGAAGCATTTTTTCAGTGCTGGGAGCGTTTTAAAGATTTGTTAAGTTCTTGTCCACATCATGGTTTTGAAAAATGGCGTCTTATTAGTTTCTTTTATGAAGGTTTAACTCCCGAAACTAAACAATTTGTTGAAACAATGTGTAACGGTGAGTTTCTAGAAAAAGAACCTGAAGAAGCCTTTGACTACCTAGACCATTTGGCAGATAACTCTCAAGCCTGGCACACAGATAATTCCTCTGAAAGTTCCAATAGATCTAATCCTGTTTCTAACAGAGGTAAATATCATTTTAGTCAAGAAGATGAGATAAAAGCTAAAGTAGCTAATTTGGCTAGAAAGATTGAAGCCATGGAACTTAGAGAAGTAAAAGAAGTCAAAACGGTTAAAAATGAAGACAGTTGTGGAATTTGTGAAATCATGGGACACCCCACTTCTGAATGTCCAAACATTCCCATTCTTAAAGAAGCGTTGCATGATCAAGTAAATTCCATAAACACATTTAAAAAGCCTTTTGCTTCTTCTTACTCTGAAACGTATAACCCTGAATGGAGAAATCATCCCAACTTCAGTTGGCAGAATAATAATCATGTTCAGGTACCACAATCTCAAAAGCCGAGCAACACTTTTTCCTATCAACCTTCACGTGTACAAACCTTGGAAGAGACATTGCAAGCATTCATGCAAACACAAGCAAATGTGAATAACCAAACTTCACAGGACATCAATGAGATCAAAAACACCTTGTCCACATTGACAGCTTCATTACGCACTCAAGAAAAAGGTAAGTTTCCTGCTCAACCTCAGCCTAACCCTTCTACTCAATGTCTTGTTTCTTGCTCCAATGAAACTCAACAGGAAAATGCCAGTTCTATCACAACTCTTCGAAGTGGAAAGGCAATTGACAAAAACATTCCATCAAAAGACCAAGATCCTCCTTCCCCTCCGAAAAGTAATGGTAAGGATGATGGTAAGTCTGAACTTCTTGAAAATTTGGACAAAGAAAAAGGTATGCATCCTGCTCCTTTTCCTCAAAGGTTGCAAACAATAAAGAATTTGAATCAAAATGCAGAAATTTATGAACTTTTCAAACAAGTTAAGATTAACATTCCTTTATTGGATGCAATCAAACAAGTTCCATCTTATGCTAAATTTTTGAAGGACATGTGCACAGTTAAAAGGAAACATAATGTACAAAAGAAAGCATTTCTGACGGAAAGTGTGAGCTCAATCATTCAGCACCTTACTCCACCAAAATTCAAAGATCCTGGATGTCCAACAATCTCATGCATCATTGGAAACACTAGAATAGAACGTGCATTGCTTGATCTTGGTGCTAGTGTTAATCTTTTGCCTTTTTCTGTTTATCAACAGTTAGGTTTAGGTGAACTCAAGGAAACACCTGTTACACTTCAACTAGCTGATCGTTCTGTAAAAATTCCTCGAGGGATAGTTGAAGATGTTTTGGTTCAAATTGAAAATTTTTACTTCCCTGTTGATTTTATTGTTTTGGACACACATCCTGTTTCAAATCCAAATGTTCAAATTCCTGTTATATTAGGCCGTCCATTTCTTGCAACTTCTAATGCTCTGATAAATTGCAGGAATGGTATGTTGAACATTTCTTTTGGAAATATGACTTTAGAATTAAATGTGTTCAACACTTGCAAGCAACCTGGTGATGATTCAGAAGTACATGAAGTGGATTTCATTGAAGAACTTGTTCATGAACATCTCACCACTACCACATTCCATGATCCTTTAGAAGCTTATTTAATTGAATGTGAGTTTGATAATGCTTCAGAAATTTCACACACTGATTCTTTGTTAAATTCTTTTCAGGTTAAGCATTGTTGGAAACAAAAGTTTGAGGAACTTCCATCACTCACAAATGTCACTGTACCATCAACTATTGAACCACCCAAGCTGGATTTAAAACCATTGCCATCCGAGCTAAAATATTCCTTTTTGGGTGAGAATGAAACTTTTCCAGTCATAAATGAACTTGAGGAACTCAGAAATGATGCATATGAGAATTCTAAAATTCATAAAGAAAGAACTAAAGCCTTTCATGACAAGTTAATTTCAAGAAAAACATTTGATGTTGGGCAAAAAGTTCTACTTTATAATTCTAGACTTCACATATTTCCTGGTAAGTTGAGATCAAGATGGACTGGCCCATTTGTGGTTAAGCATGTGTATCATTATGGAGCAGTTGACATTGAGAATCCTCAAAATGGTAACGTATTCAAGGTAAATGGACAAAGACTCAAACTCTTTTTGGAAAATCATGTTACTCAAGAAGAGGTTGTTTTTCTTTCTGATCCTTGTTTTGAAAATAACTAGATGTAAATATAATTTTTTTTTTACCCCGGTTAAATGGCGGATAACGGTACTCCGTGATTATTTAAGTCGGTTCCATCAGCTACCCACAAAACTGATAATGTATATAAATTTCTCTTTCAATTTCTTTTTCATTTTTTTTTAAGATGGATGATATTCTCACAAGATTACAGAAACGATTTCCTCTTTTTCCTCGAAATATTTTACTGAAGCTTTACCAAGTTCGATTTGAAAGATTAAGAATGCTTATGCACAAAGGGATTCCTGAAGACATACGTTGGATAATTGAAGCCAAGGTACGTGAAGATGAATATCTTCCTGTTTTGCATTTACCATGTACAGGTAGAAGCACTTTTGCAAAGAAGCGACGAGCAAAGCGCATGAGTTCAAATTGCCACAAATGTGCACGATGGACGTGTAACGGTAAATGTCGTTCTATTGGGATTCCGTCCTCTAATCGAGATGATAAATTGAATTCATTAAGGATGGACTGAGTAAGGAGAATTTGGGTAATATCCAACTTTCTCTTGAGACGCATCCTAGTGGAGACGTACAAAGAGAAATTCTTGATTTATGGCCGCAATTCCAAAGGGAATGGCAACATCTTGGGAATCTGATGTTAAAAGACCCTGTTTGCCAGCTTGTAAGAAAACTGGATGGGAAGCATATCCTCGACTCATAAAAGGCGTTTAAGCCGTTTCTAGACGTAAAACCAGAGGAAGATGTGAGCCACAATCACAACTACAATAAATGACTTCTCAGCTTTTGGTTTGATTTGCAATAACTTCATTTCGGTTTAATTTACGATTTGTGTAATTATTCTCGTTTTTTTTTTTTTTTTTTTTTTTTTTTTGCATTGGTCTTTTACGGTTGCTTTTTCTTTTTTTTTTTGATTTTCTTCCTGAAATCACGCAAAAATCTTTTGTTAGGTTAACATTTTCTTCTGACAGGTCAAATACACTTTCGGCGACATTATTACTCTTGTCTGATTTACTACTCAGTCCTCTATATATTACACCATGTACTCATTCTTTTTCAGGCACTCGAAAAAAAAATGGAAAGTACTTCGTCCCAGCGCATTGAAAAAATTTGTGTCTTTGGAGGTGCTTATCCAGGGAAAAATAAAATATTCGCTGATGAAGCCATAAGAGTTGGAGTAATACTTGCCCAACAAAAGATCCAGTTGATTTATGGAGGCGGTAGTACGGGTTTAATGGGAGCAGTCGCTACAGCAGCACACGCCGGAGGAAGTCCAGTTCTAGGAATCGTGCCAAAACTATTCACAGATTTTTGTGGACCTACCGTGGGTAAGGAAATACAAGTCTGGAGTATCCCTGAACGGATAACAATCATGTACCATTCTGCCGATGCATTCATTGCTTTACCAGGGGGTCTGGGTACATTGGAAGAAATAGCTTGCGTGGCTTCTTGGTCATCTTTGGTCACAAATAAGAAACCCATTGGTTTGCTTAATATTAATGGTTATTTTAGTAATTTGCTTTCATATTTAGATAATGCTGTGGATAATGGATTCATGTTTTCAGAGGCAAGGAGAACCATAATTTCTGCTACAACCATTGAAGATTTACTCAAAAAGCTCCAAGCTTATGAGTATTTATCTGCTACGGTTGTTTCGCAAACGCTCGGAAAAAGAAAAAGAGATATGGACGAGCAAGGAGTGGATTGCACTCTGTCTTTGTGACATTATCTAACATTTTGTTTGTTGTGTCTCAGTTATAATAAGAGGTTAGCAACCTCTGCAGGTAATATCTCCTAAATTCTACCTTTAGTAGGGGGTAAGGGACATATTTTGCTAATTTAAAAAAAAAAAATTTGTTGTGTTTTAAGCAATTTAGAAGTATTCATTCTGAACAAGGTCTGAGTAAGGGAGACTTGAGACATACCTTGTCAGTTTGATTTTAATCTTTTTATGTTTACTTGTTAATTTTTGTTTAGTATTTTAGGATTATTTAGGTTGCATGAGTTTGTTTTGTTTTGAGTCTTAGTTATTCCTATTCTTATGTTATTAGTTCTTTTCTCTTACACATGATTTTTTCATTTGGGTTAATAGACTTACATTGAGGACAATGTAAGAATTAAGTGTGGGGGGAACGATTTAGGATTTCTTTTATTTTTGTCTACTATTTTTTTTTTATGAGTCTTTATTATTATTATTATTTTTTTAATGTGTTCTAGTTCCTTTTTAATACAATAATGAGATATGAATTGCATAAGTCTAAAACAGATTTATTAGTGAGAAGATTTTCATGAGAATTGAGCTTGATATCAACCTTTTTATGAGCCAATGTTAATATGATATGTTGATTGAGAAAGAAGCATGTTTAGACTTAATCTGACTTGTATAATCATCCTTGTGAGTTTTTGAGCCTATAATGATTGATGCATTATACAAATCAATCTAATTTCTTTCTTGAGTGCTCTTATGATTACATGATTCTCTAGAACTTGCTTTAAACCGTTTGATACTATATTGATACATGTGACAACATGAATATGATAGAGGCATTAGGATTATAACCAGAGCCAAACAGCCATCCCTTATTAATGTTCTAAGAGAACATCCCCACTAGTGAGCCAATTTGAGCCTACATTAAATATGCTGTTTTATTGGTAACCACAACTTACACCTAGCCTAAATATACTTATATCCTTACCCTTGTTCTAAAGATGGATTTTTATATTTTGAGACATATTAAAAAAAAAAAAAAAAAGGGATATTTTTAGTTGAAAATTTGGGTTAGAAACAAAAGATAAGTGTGGGGGAAGAAAAGAAAAGAAAAAGTCAAGAGAAAAAGAAAAGGAAAAAAAAAAAAAGAATCTTCTCTTAAACTTCTAGAAAAAGATGTTACAAAGTTGGTTAGAATGATGCAAAGGCTCAACATGAATATTTAGCCTATGTTATTATGTGCTTTATAAGAGTTTTGAGAAGTTTTATTTGTATGATCTTATTATGTCTCTAAAATCTATGAACTCTTTGGAACCTTTGTGATATCTTTATCCTTTTGTTCTTTAACCACATTATAACCCTTTGGCCCCATTACAACCTTGAATAAAGACCTCTTGATTTATGAAGTTGTATGATCTAAATAGTGGAGAATAGGTGGACAAGCAAGCATATGGTAGAATTGTTTTCATGAGATTGATTGAGTGTAAACACTTTACCACTACTTTAAAGAGTGAAAATCATGAGAGTATAGTGAGAAGTTGAGATTAAGATGAATATGCACTATTTTGATTGAAATATGTTATGTTAATATTGGCTTAACTCATTTATTTACATTCAAGCATGAATTTTTGTGAAATTCTTTGAGCTATTGATTAGTTTATAAGACTTGTTCAAAGATTGTCTCTAATTTATATTGAAAGGATTAGGAGTAAATATTTTTAGTGTATGTAGTTTACTTATATTTTGGTTTTTCAATGTTTGTGGGTATCGTTCTAGCAAATCCTCACGAGACTAAACTCGTCCACTAGGGACACCTAGGGGTTTAAAGGCTTGTGTCACATGCTAAGTGCCACCGTGATTTCCTACGAAAATGGATTAGATTAGATTTTCTTATTTTATTTTTATTGAGTCGTTGCTAGGGACTAGCAACAATCTAAGTGTGGGGGTGTGATAACTCGTATAATTATATAGTTCTTAGTTATGTTTTATTATTGTTTTGTGTCAAATACGAGTTATTATTGCTTAGTCTAATTGTGTTTATGATCTTTTATATTTTTATGTAATTTGGTGTTTTTCACAAGTTTCTTTGAGTGATTTCAGATTACTAGAATTAAGGGCAAATCCAGTTCAGTTCCAGTTCCGACACCGTTTGCCATATCAGCTATATCTCGAGTTTCACTGAAGCAATAAGGCTGAAATTTGTAGCCGTGCAAAGCTAAGAGGCATATCTATCTTTTTCATGTTTTACACTTCTTGAAATGGAGTCGTTTTCCCTAGCGAAATCGACCATCAAGTTGGCTGATGTGCAATGACGTCTGTGCTGACCTGTTTTCGTATTTTGCCCATATATTCTTATCCACATCAGCAAATGAGCTGATTCCAACGGCTATGGATCCGTAACTGATAGGGGTATATTTTTCTAGAAGACAATTTTATCAGATCGAGCCTCCAACATTGACAAAATCGACCATCAAGCTGGCTGATCAGAATTGTCATACAATATGACGAAAATTGTTAGAAAAATGCACCCACCTATTATACCTACCTTTGAAATTTGTAAAGCTTGTCTCTTGTCATTTAGCCCTCCAAAATGTGTATAAATAGAGGGCCTTGGATGAGTATTGGGATACATTATACATTGGTAGGATATTAGCCATTGTAATAAAATTCTCTAAGTTTTCTTCTTCTTTCCTTTCTCTAGTTTTCTTTTTCTTTATTTACTTATGCTTCTTACATTTCTTTTCATTTTTAGTATGTGTTGCTAATCATATTGTTGAGGTGATGAGGTGAAGCTCTTGGTAAATGCTAAGGTTAGTCTCTTAAACATGAGCTAAAATGAATTATCATTTATAAACACTAGTATAGATAATATTTTCTTTTGGTTTAAAATCATACTTGCAAAGTAGGGATCTTGATTCATTATTGACAATGAAAATGGCACAATAAATGCTTGGTTTCATAACCTTGATTTGTTGTAGACATATACCTTGGCATAAGGAATGCTTGGACTCTTTTTATGAGTTTTGAGGACACCAAATGAACATAATATCATATGCTATGGACGTTGGACAATTTGGACTGAATTGCTAAACCTTCCGATTGGAACCTCCCTTATGTGTGGATTTCAATTGTGTAATAAAACAAGATTAATCTTAGCATAACACCAAGAGTGGATTCTCTAACCTCAACATCCTTTCTTATTGTTTTTTATATCTTATTTAATTGCTTTTATGTTATTTTGTTTATTTTGTTCTCTAATATCTTGTTTACTTTCTTTGTTATTGATTCCCTAATATCTTGTTTATTTTCTTTTTCATATATATTTATAAACTTATACTTACTAGTACGCTTCCCTGTGGTTCGACCTCGGACACCCGAGAATTTATTACTTGAACATAACCTGCACTTGGGTTTACAACTCTTAATTGAGTCTCCATCAAAGTGTACCTCGCAATTTTTTATGTTCGGCCTTAACCTGTTGGCACACCAAACATCTAGCCACAAAGTTTGCTACATCCTTCTTCATGCCTTCCCACCAATAATGTGCTCGTAGATCATGATACATCTTTGTTGAACCAGGGTGCATAGTGTAGGATGAGCTATGAGCTGCCTCGAGGAGTCTATGTCGTATATCACCTGCCAACGGTACCACGAGGAGGTCATGTAACCATAAAGTTCCATCATCATCTATACAAAACTCCTCGTACAATCCTTGTCCAACTTGGGCTTTCTTTCCTGTGCAAAAATCATCATCATGTTGCAATCATTTTACCTCCTCCACCAATGATGATCGTACTTGCACATGGGCTAACATCTCTCCCGTGTCGATAACACTAAGTACCACACCATCATTGATGCAATTCCTTACTTCTCGAGCCATATGTCTCCTCTGTACTGCTACATGGGCTAAGATACCCATGGACTTCCTACTCAAGGCATCTACGACAACATTGGCTTTGCCAAGATGATAAAGGATGGTACAATCATAATCCTTGAGTAATTCCAACCATCTCCTCTGTCTCAAATTCAACTTTCGCTGATCAAATATATACTTGAGACTTTTGTGGTCTATATAAATCTCACATGATTGGCCATACAAATAGTGTCGCCATATCTTGAATGCGAAGATAATGGCTGCCAGTTCCAAGTCGTGTGTAGGATAATTCTGCTCATGCTTTTTTGACTGTCTCGACTCATAAGCAATAACCCTGTTCTTCTGCATTAATACGCAGCCAAAACCTATGCGAGAAGCATCACAATACACCACAAAGCCATCTGTCTCATTTGGCAATGCTAACACTAGTGCTGAAGTCCAGAGCTCCTTAAGTTTATTGAAGCTCTTTTCGCACTCATCTGACCAAACAAACTTGACATTCTTCTGTGTTAACCTGGTTAGTGGTACGACTATCCTCGAGAAGTTCTCCACGAACCTCCTATAATATCCAGCTAACCCTAAGAAACTCCTAATCTCTGTTACTGTAGTCGGCCTCTCTCAGTCTCATACTGCCTCAATCTTCTTGGGATCCACAGAAATACCTTCCTTCGAAACTATATGGCGAAGAAAACTCACACTCGATAGCCAAAACTCACACTTGGAGAACTTGGCAAACAGTTTGTGTGCTCTAAGAGTCTCAAGGACAATGCGGAGGTGTTCCATATGTTCATCCTCACCTCGCGAATACACCAAGATATCATCGATTAACACAATCACAAACTGGTCGAGGAAGGACTTGAACACGCTATTCATCAAATCCATGAACACTGTCGGTGCATTCGTTAGTCCAAATGACATGACCAAAAACTCATAATGTCCATATCGAGTGCGAAAGGCCGTTTTGGGAATATCTTCCCTCCTAATGCGAAGCTGATGGTACCCCGATATAAGATCTATCTTAGAAAAGCATTGAGCTCCCTGCAACTTATGAATAAATCATCGATCCTAGGCAACGGATACTTATTCTTCGTCGTTACTTTATTCAATAGCCTGTAATCAATACACAACCGTAACGATCCATCCTTCTTCTTAACAAATAAAATCGGAGCACCCCAAGGAGAGGTACTCGGGCGTATAAAGCCCTTATCAAGAAGATCTTGCAACTGAACCTTTAGTTCCCTTAGCTCCAACGGAGCCATATGATAAGGAAGAATGGATATCGGCTGTGTTCCTGGGGTTACATCTATGCAAAACTCAATCTCCCTATCCGGTGGAAGTCCTGGCAACTCCTCGGGAAAAATATCAGGGAAATCCACGGGAATCCCTTTCAAATCTTGAGACTTTATCTCAGCATCATATACATATGCCAAGAATCCTTGGCAACCCTTCGCTAACATTTTCTCGGCACTAATTACCGAGATTAGGTGAGGCGAAGTCATTCTACGATCTCCTTGATACCTCAACACATGTTTCCCTGTATTTTCAACACTACCATCTTCTCGTGGCAATCCAATACCGCATGATGGGCAAACCACCAGTCCATGCCCAAAATTACATCAAACTCAATTATATCTAGTTCAATTAGATCTTCCAAAAATATCTCACCCTCGATCCGTATTTCACATCCTTTCAATATCTTGTTCACAGGGTAAACCTCCCCTACCTGAGTAAGCACTACCAACGGATCATCTAACAAATCATAATTCATGTTCAAACATGAAGCAAAGGAAGGGGATATAAAGGAGTGTGTAGCACCCGAATCAAATAATACTACAGCCTACTTGGAACAAATATTTAATGTACCTGTCACGACGGCATTTGACGCCTGCGTGTCCTAAGGATTCAGCATTTTTGCCCTGGCTTGTCCTTGACCCTGTATAGTCTGTCTTCTACCCTCCATAGTCTGTCCCCCACCTCCAGACTGTGTACCTCTGCCTGTTGTGCCTCTGCCCATTGACTGGGCCACTGATCTAGTAGTAACGATTGGCATAACAACTGGGGGCAGTGCAACTGTAGTATACGTATGTCATGAAAAATTCAGCGGACAGTCCTTCTTCATATGCCCTGACTGACTACATCTGAAACAAGTACCAGGCCTTCCGCATCGTCCAAAATGCAAATAACCACAACTCTGACAATGGGGAGCTCCTGATCTCCCAATGTTACCTGATGACTGGGTAACAGATCTAGTCTGACTGCTCTGTCCTCGGACCACTATACCAACACCACTAGGTGGATCCAGCACTAGACTGCCTAAAACCCTGTCTCCCAGTCCTGGCCTTCTTCCTAGGCTCATGGTCAACCTGCCTCTCTTTAGCCCATGCCTCAAATCGCAAGGCTGCATCAAGAACATCGGAGTATGTAGAGGTCCTCGTCACTGGTACCACCCTAAATAAGTACTCCCGGAGGCCATTAGCAAACAGCTTGGCCTTCATAGTATCAGTCATCACCATATGTGGTGCATACTTAGCCAACTGATTAAACTTAGTATCATAATCCAACACTGACATGCCCTCAGTCTGTTTTAGTAACTCAAACTCTCGAGCCTTTGCATCCCGTAGACTCTCAGGCATGAATCGCTCAATAAAAGCATTATAAAACTCAGACCATTCTAATAGAGGGCTACCCACTGCCCGGCTCCTCAATAGGGTCTTATACCACTCATAGGCCACCCTCGTCAACTGATAACTAGTCAACTCCACGGCTCTAACTGGTGAGCATCTGAGAGCCACACATAACCGATCACATACATCCATAAAGTCCTGTGGATCTGAATCAAGCTCAACCCCAGAAAATACTTGTGGCTTATTCCGTCGAAACTCATATAATGTCAATGGGAGATACAGCCTTTTTTGGGAGGGTTGCTGTCCCTCAGGGGATTCTATGGCCATGGAGGATCTGGAGGGGCCTGGTCCTGTCTCTGCTGCCGCTGATCTGCTAGTAGATCTATCAGGGTCCTAACCTCCTGACGTATCTCACCAATCTCAGTAGCTAACTGTTCTACCCTATCATTTACCATTGACCCCCTAGCAGATCTAGTGGTCTGCTCTCGATCTCCAGCTACAGGTTTCGGACGTCCCGTCGAGACCTAATCGAGAACCCTAGGTGGTCGTCCCCTCTACCTACCCCATGTTCTCTGCAACGAGAGAATAATAACCTGAGACAAAAATTTAATCATTAGGTACCCTTATCAATCCAACCCCGCACTATCCAATATAACCGACAAGTGATCCTTTACATGATGGACACGTGTACAGTCACCGACCTCTAAATAATGCTCTGTTACCAACTTTGTCATATCCCAAATCCGTGACTGTGACCGGCTAGAGACAAGTATATACCCTTGCCTCCGAAGCCTTAGCCATTCATCTACTTAATAAAATTTTGACATGACCTCGCCCGATAAGAAGGGTTACCGAACCTGCTAAACATGCAACACAATAATAATAACATATGACATCTCGGTTAAGACACATCCAACTAGGAGTAACCGAGATGCCTCGCAGCAGACGCACAAAGTGATTCACAATGCATATATTTATATACAATACCCAAAATATACACAACAATCTCGATCTTCGACCGGATAAGTGCATGACACATAATACAACATACTTAGACAAAATAACATATGACATCCCTAGGTGACTGTGCATGGTTCCTCCATCAAGCAACGGATCAACTTGTCAAAACGACATGTCATGCTCACCAACTAGTGTCATGAACTAAGCCAGCGGGGTGGATGAGGGACCGGGTCGATCAGTATCTGAAAAAGAAAAATAACTAAAGAGTGAGTCATGAGGACCCAGTGAGAAAACGCAAGTTATATTAGCTAATATCACCTATAACATCTATCCAACATCACAATCAACTATAACATCCAGTAGGGTCCGTAGACTCCTACAAACCGGTAGGGCTCAAAAGCTCTTACAAAACTGGTAAGGCACGAAGGTTCCTACAAAACTAGTAGGGCTCGAAGGCTCCTACAAAACCGGTAGGGCATGAAGGCTCCTACAAAACTGGTAGGGCACAAAGGCTATTAAAAAACCAGTAGGGCTCGAAGGCTCTTACATAACCGGTAGGGCTCAATGGCAGCCTAAAATCCAGTAGGGCACAATGGCAGCCTACAAATATGGTAAGGGCACAATGGCAGCCTACAAATCCGTTAGGGCATAATGGTAGCCTACAAATCCGGTATAGCTTAACATTACAATAAACTGCATCACATAGCATTTAAATAAACATACTAGCAAGGAACAATGTGGCGCCATACGGTCCACCACTCATACGACAATCCCAGATTATTACATAATCATCACTTGTCCATTCCTTAGACCTTTTTCTCACGTCTTTACGAGAACTCGATATCATAAGATAATTCTTCGTCAGACATTCATACAATCACAGTCAGTATGTCATAACATAATCTAACGATCCTACGTGTTTCGCTACAGGTTTACTCACAGTGCGCTAAGCGGGAGAAATTGGTTCCTCATGCTCCAAAACTCTTCCAACCACGGACTCAGCTAATTCGCGCTTCTAGTACATAAACAATAATTTCATAAATATTTTATAAATTAGAAACATTCATACTATCCAAATTGTAGCTAATTAGCTATTATCCGAAATTTTGTAGCTTAGCTATTTAAGTATTATAATATTTACACCGAGCTCGGGTGGAAATTAGGAGCAACGATCAACTAGAAAGTTGCTCCCCCGAGCCTAGCAAAGCTAACGGTGGCCTTGGATGGTGGTGGAAGTGGCGGCACAAGATGGTTGGCCAACATGGTGAATTAGGCCAAGCTTAGATTTCTCACTATAAGCCACTTTTTCAATCAACCAACCCCAAATAATAGATGTAGAGGTTGATTTAGGACTACCCATGGTGGTGGTTTAAGGTGGTGACTATGTTGGAAACCACCTAAGGCAAAAATGACCATAAAGAGAAACACATAGTTTCTCATGATTTCTTGAAAAACTAACACCAAATAAGTAATCCTTACCTTCTAGATAGTAGAACTACGTATTTTTTTGGCTTGGTGATGAGTAGAAATCAAGAGATCAAGCTTACAAGCTTTTGGTTATGGAGTTTTCTTCACTTTGGTTAGGTTTTCTCAAGGTTGAAGAAGAAAAACCCCTAAGGCATGAAAAAATGAAGGTCATGGCTGAACACGGGCTTCTTGGCTGATTTTTATGGCCATTTACCAAGCCAAATGACAAAAATACCCCTTTTAGCCTACTTTTTGTCTTTTAGTGCCTAAATGGGCCCACATGAAATTTTTACGTTCGCAAGCTCATTTTTCACTTTTCTTGATGCGGATATGTTTCAAATATCATTTTACACTAGTATGCAAGTTTTCATAATTTTTTGATATCCCGAGCATCAAATCCGAGCCCCGGACTGTTTACGGGTCAACATTAAGACTTTTTCGGTTTTAGCTCCGATTCTCATTCTGATTTCACCAATTGCTTTCTAACATCATTTTATGTCCATATGAATTCATTTATTCACTTAAAACCTTTTCTGGACCTTGCCGCGGCCAGTTTCGATTTTTCACTCTTTTAAGCTAATTAAGGGCGTATTCGCTTTCCAATTTACTTTTCGAGTAAAAAAATGTCAAAATTTTCAATCTAAGCATCATATTGAGATCTTCTACGACCACGGAGTCTATTGGTACCATATTCGAACCAAAAATAAAATTTTGGGTAAAATGACCAAAATACCCCTGGTTCATATTTTACTGATTTTGTTCCGATTAGATTTTCCAATAATCCTGATCAGTAATATATCACATTTTAGCACTATGTGAAATTATAAAACCAAATTTTACGAAATTTACGTTGTTTCGATTTTGATTCCAGACTCGTGGTCAATTTAAGGCTATATTTCTCAAATAGACAATTAAACCTCTTATTTTAAAAATTATTAATATAATAATAAGACCAGATGGTAGTGTGCTTTGTCTACAAGCATACATAAACTTGATCCATCGTCTATGAATTATTTAAAGAGACCCGAGTCGATCTCTGACTTACAAATGTACACACAATACTGCCGAGTATGAAATGTGTACTATGGGCCTTCATGCTGCAATGGACAGAAAGATCAAAGTATTGGAAGTTTTTGGAGACTCCGCCCTAGTGATATACCAGCTACGAGGAGAATGGGAAACCCGAGATACAAAGCTAATCTGATACCGAGAACTCATATTGAGTTTATTGGAGGAATTTGAAGAAGTGAATTTCAATTACTTCCCTCGAGAAGAAAACCGAATGGCAGATGCTCTGGCTACTTTGTCATCAATGTTTAAAGTGAATGAAGGGACTAAAGTGGTGCCAATAAAGATGAGTATATATGAGTCTCCTGCCCACTGTCTGAGTATTGAAGAAGAAGCTGATGGCCTCCCTTGGTATAACGAATCTTGCAATACATCAACAGTCAATAGTATCCAGAACAAGCAACAGAAAATGACAAGAGGACTCAGAGAAGGCTAGCAATAGGTTTTGTTCTAGACAGTGAGATTCTCTACAAGAAAAGAAAAGACCAAGTCTTGTTGAGATGTATCGAATCTGCCGAAGCTCGGAGAATAATAGAAGAAGTCCATGAAGGGATATGTGGCGCTCATGCTAATGGTTACATGCTTGCTAAGCAGATTATGAGGGCAGGGTATTATTGGTTGACAATGGAATGAGATTGTATCAGTTATTCCCGGAAGTGCCATAAATGCCAGATATATGCAGATAAGATTCATGTGCCGCCATCGCCATTACATGTCATGACTGCACCATGGCCCTTTTCAATGTGGGGAATGGATATGATTGGACCTATTACCCCAAAAGCTTCAAATGGACATCGTTTCATCTTGGTGGCCATAGATTATTTCACAAAGTGGGTAGAAGCTGCTTCCTATACGAATGTAACAAAGTCGGTGGTATGCAGATTTGTTAAGAAAGAAATCATATGCCGTTATGGGTTGCCAGCAAGAATTATTTCGGATAATGCTCTCAATTTGAACAATAAGATGATGAGAGAAGTGTGTACTCATTTCAAGATCACACATAATAATTCAGCACCTTATCGTCCGAAGATGAATGGGGCAGTAGAAGCAGCTAACAAGAACATCAAGAAGATTGTTGAGAAGATGACTGATGTGTACAAGGATTGGCATGAAATCTTGCCTTTTGCTCTTCATGTATATCGTACCTCAGTTCTCACATCTACAGGGGCAACGCCATTTTATTTGGTATACGGGATGGAAGCAGTGCTACCTATTGAAGTTGAGATCACTTCACTTCGGGTTTTGATGGAAGTTGGCCTAGAAGAAGCAGAATGGGTTAGAGCTCGTTATGAACAGTTGAATCTCATCGAGGAGAAAAGATTGAAAGCGATTTGTCATGGGCAGTTGTATCAGAAAAGGATGATTCGAGGCCATAACAAGAAGGTTCGACCCAGACAGTTCCAAGAAAGAGAGTTGGTACTGAGGAAAATTCTCCCTATAATGAAGGATCCGTGAGGAAAATGGGCTCCGAATTAGGAAGGACCCTATGTGGTAAAAAGAGCTTTTTCTGGAGGAACATTGATTTTAACTCGGATGGACGGGGAGGATTTCAAAAATCCCGTGAATGCTGATGAATTGAAGAAGTATTATGCTTAAAAAAAATTGTGATTACTGTGCACATGGAAAATTCGAATGATTCCAAGTGTAAAAATGGAAATTCTATATATCTATCTCCCCTGTGGATTGCCTTTTAATGAGAATATTCATGCTTGATATGATGAATGACCATCTTTCATATTCCTTTCACTAAGAAGAAATTATCCTTAGTCAACCCTTTGAGCCTTAGGAATTATTTCTTTCTTTAAACCTTGATCAAGGATCACCCTCTACACTAGAGGGTAAATAAGAGGAAAAATAATCAAAAAATCATGGCAGAAAGAAAGCCATCAAAAAATATGGCAAATGAAAGCCAACAAAGCCAAAAAAAAAAAAAGAGAAAGTCCAAAAAAGGGACAAATGTTTCAAGAATGAGTTCTCCTTAGGAAATGATCCTTGATTCAATCACTCTTGAACATATTTTGGGCCTATTTTATCCTTTCTTTCTAAACCTGAACTTTGGCCTACATTACGTGCTTTAAAAGCCCATTTTGATCAAGCATGGATATTTAATTTGAAAGGTCATTCTCAGAATTCATCCCATCTTTTGAATTGATATTTTTACCTTGGAAGCCTTTAGAATTCTCAGATGCATAGTAGAATGCAAAAAAGATGAAAATGAAAAAAAGAATGTAAAAGGAGAGGTTTAAGCCAAAAGCCTGCAAAAGGTGACTTAATACCGAATGGAGGACACTTGAGTTGAAAACCCGCAAAGGGCGGCTCAGGTACTGATTAGAAGTTCGAATCAATGCTCCGTGTAAAGGGGGAAATATTTGAAAATCAAAGAAAAGGGGAACAACTTAGTCTGACGTAATTACAGAAGCCAAGAGGTTACCCAAGTAAATTGATCATTCAAGAGAAATTTCAGATGGTTTGAAAAAGGAAGAGTCCAAGATATTCTGCATCTGGGGCATCTACAACCTATAACATTATATTTGTTTCTTATATCCTTGATATTCAATTTAAAAAAAAAAAACATTTATTGCAATAAATTCTTATTATCCTTTTCATGACATTTTTGCTTGATTCATATTTTCTTTCATACATTTTTGAGATGCATTATGATTGTTATTAAATTGAATGATGATTAGTAATAAAAAATCTTTAAATAAAAGGATTTCAGAGTATTACTAAGGAATAGATTTAAATCTTGGGAAAGGTTTGGAAAGTTCACCAAGAAAATAAAAACAGTGAACGTGTTGAAGACTTCATCACGAAGTCAAAAAATCTGTGAATTTCAGCGAAAGTTAGAAACTGAGACTGTTTGACAAGTTATCTTGAGTGAAGGATTCCTTAAGTGGAGCATCAGTGAACAATTGAAGACTCCGTCATGAAGTCGGATAATCTGTGAACCTCAAAGAAACCATGGATTAGAAATCATGAAACAATCATTTGATTGCATTTATTCTTAGGAAACATACAAGCAATTGCAAAGAATGTCATTCTCATCATTGTACTTAGCTAACATTGCATAAATCAGGAAAACTGGGACTTCCCCAAAGTGAACTCGTTCTGCTTTTCAAACGAGTCGAGCCCCGAGATCACCTTCGAGGTACGTTCCTTTCCAAATCGAACTCGTTTTGCTTCTGAAATGAGTCGAGCCCCGAGACCGCCGTCGAGGTATGTTCCTTTTATTTTTTAAGTTAAATTTATTTTTTCCAAATGAACCAAACTCATAATCATTCTTAGTATTTCCTTTTGTTTTAAATTGAATTCATTCTGTTTTATCAAATGAGTGGAGCCTTGAGACCATCGTCGAGGTATTTCCTTTTGTTTTAAATCGAATTCATTCTGTTTTATCAAATGAGTCGAGCCTTGAGACCACCGTTGAGGTATTTCTTTTTGTTTTAAATCGAATTCATTCTGTTTTATCAAATGAGTCGAGCCTTGAGACCATCGTCGAGGTATTTCCTTTTGTTTTAAATCGAATTCATTCTGTTTTATCAAATGAGTCGAGCCTTGAGACCACCGTTGAGGTATTTTCTTTTGTTTTAAATCGAATTCATTCTATTTTATCAAATGAGTTGAGCCTTGAGATCACCGTCGAGGTATTTCCTTTTTTTTAAATCGAATTCATTCTGTTTTATCAAATGATTCGAGCCTTGAGACCGTCGTCAAGGTATTTTCAAATCACGGGTAAGGCCTCCGGGCACCATTCTTAAGACCTCCGGGCATCATTGTTAAAGTCGCATACAATGCATTTTTTTTAATCACGGATAAGGCCTCTAGGCACCATTCTTAAGACCTCCAGGCAGCATCATTTTTAAAGTCGCATACAGCATATTTTTTTTCAAATCACGGGTAAGGCCTCCGGTGGAGATATCCAGAGTTTTACATTTGCTTGAGCAAGTCTTAAAAATGGTGCCCGAAGGTCTTAAATGAAAAAATGAAAAATGAGAAAAAAAAAAAAAAGAAAAAAGAAACCCCTTTTCTCTTCACATGTGATTTCACTAACCGGACAAAATTAGTGTTTGTTTATCTTTGCCTGATTCCTGATTCTCAGCAATAGCCAAAGAGGGGCAGCTGTAGATACCTAATTTTGTCCGAACCACTAAAAGAAGTATGTTTTCTTCCCAAATTGATGTTTCAGAATGTAAAAAGACTTTTTTCATCATGCAGCCAGTACTCCGAGACATAGTCTAAGAAGGATAGCATAAAAAGTCAAATTTGAAAAAGTCAACCCCGAAAAGTCAACTAATAAAAAAGTCAAGCCACTTTCAAAATCAAGATTTGAAGTTCAATTGAAAATGGTGAAAGAATTTTGATAATCCGAGGTCTACATTGAAAGATATGGAGTTCGAAAGTTGGGTTACGGAGATTTAGTAGAAAGGAAACCCTAGTTCGAGAAATTTGGGGGAAAGTGCTTAAACGATCAAATTGATCAAAATTGAAGGTTCCAAATGAAAGATAAGCACTGACTACGGGTAATGGAGAAGTTACTTGGAGGAAAAACTAAAAGAAAAGTCAATTCGGAAAAAACCCGAGAATTAGGGTTTTTGGTGGATTTCGATGAAATTTGGAAGAATTACAGAAATGACCCGATTTGGTAAGACTAAAGCCCCTAATGGATGAGGAGTGACTAAAAAGGATAGCCCAAGGCTCAGTTTGAAGAAAATCTGAAAATCGAACTTGTTTTGAGCAAAACCGGGTTTCGGAGGCAAAAAGGCAAACTTGGAAAATTTGGAAAAAATAGCAAATGAACATCAAAAATTCTGAAAAATTGCAGATCACATTCTTAAATCATTTCAAAGAGATTGGCAAAAGAAAATATTGATTCGGAGTTCGTCTGCAAAATGGCCAAATCTCGGGCCCCCTATGTAGTAATTCAAGCAGATAAATCCCGAAAAAATACCAAATGAGTTCCAAAAATTATGAAAACTTCCATAACTTTTAAATTATTTGGAAGAGATTGGTGAAGAAAAATCTGGATTTGGAGCTCGTTTAAAAAATGGTAAAGTTTAGGAGCATAAAAGGGCAATTTTGGAAGAAAAAATCCAAATAAATAGCAAATGGACTCACAAAATTTTGAAAACCTCCAGAATTCAATTTTTTTATTATTTTTAATGTATTGAAAAAAGAAATTTTAAATTTGGAGTCCGTTTTCTATTTATTTATGTTCGGGGGGTAAAAAGGTCATTTTATCCAAGAAACCAAAAAGGGCTTTTTTTGTCTTTCAAAAAAATGAAGTATGGGCTGGAAGAAGCGGGGTTAGCCAGCCAAGGCCCAAGGATGGGTAGATAGTTTCTGATTTTTAATCAAAAGGCCAACAATGAAGAGGAAGGTAGTTATTTTTTGATCAAGCATTTGCAAATAAGGCACATGGACCAATGCATGAAGAGGGAGAGTGTCAACATAATGGCTTAAGATTCTTGAACAGCTGTTATTGTGGATAGCTGATGGCCTAATCTAAGGGTGATAATTTCATATTTTAAACATCTTGGATCAATAACCTTTGGATGAAAATTGGTTGAATGAAAAAATGACAACATCCTAGCATTGGGGGGGCATTCGGCCACTACAAGGGAGGGGTCACTCTCTTTTCATTTTCAGCTATTCACTCTCTATTCTCTCTTGTTTTTGGCTGATTCTTTCTCCATTGTTGAAAGGCAAAAAGAAAAGTTTAGAAAAGAAAAGAAAGTTAGAAGAAAAAAGCTTGCAATATAGCTTCTAGAGGTTGCTTCAAGCACCATACTCTTGCACTTTCTTTGACTTTCCGTTCTTGATTTTCTGTTTTCATTTGATATTTGGGGAGTTTCTTTTGATTTTTCTTTTCAAATAAGTGTTTTTAATATTCTTCTTTAAGTTCCTTCTTGATTTTTTCTTGTAAAAAGCTTTTGAAATTTTTTTTTTCCTTTTCTTTTTGAGGTGGCCGAATGGCCTAGTTTTTTGGTAGTTGCTATTTGCATTTTTTATTTCATGTTATTCTTGATATTTAACAAGTTTTGATGCTTTAAATCTTCTTCTAATATATAAACATGAAGCTTGTTTTAATTTGGTTGCTTGCTTGTTTCTATTTTTGAGTCTATTATCTTGTTATCATGTTTATTTTACTTGTCTTGCATTTTTGATTTTCTGTTTTCAAAATGTTTAAGTTTGTTTATGTTTTATATTTTGTAATCTATGTGTTTGTGAAAATGCCTATTGGTTTTCATGCCTTTACTTTATATTTGCATGATTTGAGTGTTATTCTTTAGCTAAGCATGTTAGTATATCATGTGTTTGTGAAAATGCCATGCTCATTTTAAGCATGAGACCATTCGGCCACCCTCATGTTGTATGCTTTATGTGTGCATTTTTGTTATGTTAGTTGATAGGTTTGCATTTTCATGATATTTGGTTATGTATTTTGTTTAAGCATGCCATATGTTTGTGTTATTGCCATGCATTTTTTAGGTTTAGGATTGGTTTGCTTTGCCATGCATATTCATGCATTTTAGACCTAAGTTGCATTAAATGCCATGCAAGTTTATTTAGGTCTAGGTCATTTTATTGATGCCATGCATTTTTCATGTCATTTAGGTTCTAAATCATGCACTTCATGCATCATATTTGCTGTATTTTCATGCATTTCATGTCCTTGCCACTTGATTTATGACTTAGACCAATCAATGGTTCAAAGTCAAGCTCATTTTGAGCATACTTGTGGAAAATTAAAGAGTTGTCAAATTGATTATTCTACCTTTGATAATTTTTTTTACTTAGCCAATTTTTGTCTAACTTTTCAAAAGTGTTAGCTACTGTTTGTGAGTCCTTAGGAAAGTCTCTAATATTTTTACTTTGATTTTTAAATGATTTTATCAAAAGCAAAAAAATGTGTTTTGGCAAAACAGTTTTTTCACCCAGTACTCGTACTTTCCCTATGTTTTTGGGTAGTCATATTTAATCAGAAAATTAAGCCATTTTTTTCCGTGTAGTTTTACGTGTCATGTATTTCTTTTAGATTTTTTTGAATTTTTGAAAATAAGGTAAAAAATCGTGCTTGAAAACTGGACAATAGAGGCAGAATTGAATTTGAAGAAAAATCATTTTTTTTTTGGTTAAGTTACTTAGAAGGGGGTGGTTAGGAAGTTTAACTACTGACTTAGGGTAGTTTCTAAGCCTTTTTTAAACTCTAAAAATGATTTTTTAAGTCTCGGGTTAAGGGTGGTCAAGTCCGAGATTTTAAACTTAGGAAATTAGAGCCATATTTAAAAAGGTTTAGCTAAGTTTTTATTTTTAATCTAAGCTTTTCAAAATTATTTTCAAACAATCACAAAGTATTTTGGATTTAGAATATTTAATTTGATATATTTTCCTAAGGTAGCCGGATATCTTTCTAGATATACGAATTTCCTTAATTAAAGAAAAAAATACATTCTCATGCATTGCATTTTCCATATTCATGCATACTATATAATATGTGATTTTTGCTATGTTTAATTTTCATGATGGTGCTATTATCTTTGATTTAAATTTTTGATATTATATTAATTGTTATATGGTTTTGAATATTTCATGATATCCTATGCTTTTTATTTAGTTATTCTTGTCATATTATTTAGCATATGCATATTATATGATAGCATTATTTTATGTTTCATGTTATTTATATTATATGCCATATCATTTCTATTTGCCATGTCATTTAAATTATTTCATTTCATATAGAATATATTATATTACCTAGGTCATTTCATTTCATGTGGATTATTTTATGTTACCTAGGTCAGTTCATTTCATTTAGAATATATTATGCCACTTAGGATATTTTATATCATTTAGAATATATCATATGACTTAGGATATTACATTTCATATAGAATATATCATGTTATCTAGGGTATTTCATTTCATTTAGAATATATCATATGACTTAGGATATTTCATTTCATTTAGAATATGCTGTGACATTTAAATTATATCATACCATTTAGGTTGCATTATATTAACTAGACTTTGCTATGTCATTTTATTTATGTCACACATATTCATATTCATATTTTTTTTTAAATGTTTTGAAAAAGGTAATGATTTTCAATAAAATAAAGATATTCCCGAGTTAAAATAATTCATGAGTTCTCTGTCGGTTTTGCTGGGGAGGATATCATCAATTATCATTAATAACGGAATATCTTCTTTAAAACGAGAATGATTCGGAAAGTTTTTTTAAACTAATAACATTTTTTATATTTTGTCACGTTTGTTGGAGAATATAGGAAAATTTTGAATTTATAAATTCCGGATCATTTTCAATTAAAAATTGAATTATTTTTCTTTAAATTGGGAATTAACTTGAAATACTAAATTAAAAATCGACCTTTTACCGAGACTTGAGATAACACATGATTAATAAGGTACCGTTTTATACGGGCGTCGTGAGGGTGCTAATCCTTCTCCGCACGTAACCGAGTCCCGAACCCAATTCTTCGATTTTCTCTGGTTTAAAACGCAGACTTGAAATTGGTTTTAAAAATGTTTTAATTAATTTTAAAATATTATATATAAAACCGGTTTTAATAGGTGACCGATCACACCTAGCCAAAAAAAAAATTGGTGGCAACTCCATGTCTTTTTCAAGGTCATTTTCAAAACCTTCATTTTTCAAGAGGAATTTAAGTCGAACTTTTTTTCGGTTTTTTTAATGTCACGCTTAACGAATATAAAGTCTCGCGATAAGACTTGTTATTTTTTAGGCTGCGACATATATATATATATATATATATATATGAATAATGTAATACAATATATAAATAAATATCTTTTTTATTTTTATATTTATTCATATAATTTATATAAATTATTCATATTTAAATATAGTTTGTTTGATTTAATTAATTTCATTTAAAATATTATTCATATAATTCCATTCTTATTTAAATATAAAGGTTTTTTTTAAATTCATTCTTATTGTTAGACGTACTCCTTCCTTAATAGTCATAACTTCAATCTAGACACCATACACTAGTATCAACCAATACATAGCCTATTCCACCAATCAACTTTACATCTTCATCTCTAATTACTATCCAATTTCAGTTCGAACAATCCAAAAGATTAATGGTGTAGTTCAAGAGAAACTGAGTATTCAGGTTACAGAGATTAAAAGAAAAAAACCAAATGGACCAAACCAGAGAGAGGGTGGACCAAACTTCTTGTTTTTCTGCCTAAAGCTCTTTCAATTGAAGCAATGCCAAAGGTAGTGTCCACTTTTGTGATGAAGTGTCAGACACATATTTTGTGTCCTATCCTACTGATAATGTTTCCACACGGGTACAACAATCATTATTGAAGAGTCAATGAAACATAGATTCCAGCTTTAAGGACAGGGTGAACCTACTATTTAAGAAGAATGATAAAATCATACTTAGGGTTGTTTGAAAAGTAGATGTGAATGGACATTATATGGTAGGAAGTTCCACCATAATCTAAAAGGATCCTACATTTCAGATTAGAAATTACGAGTCCAAGCATTCATGCGGCAAATATTACGTGAACAGTAACATGGATTACAAGTGGTTTGCAAACAAGTATACTAATTTTTTTTTGCTAATCCTAATTTTTCTTTGCCTTCATGTGTTGTTTATGCGAAGGATGAAATTATGGAAGGTAAATAGCTGGTTTTGGAAAAACTTCAAGGAAATTATTTGGATCGGTATTCTAAAATAAAGAACTATGCAACAAAAATTAGATAAACTAACCATGGATCTAGTGTGATGTGTAAGTTAGATGTTGTTCTCTTCCAAAATATGTTTTTGTGTCTGAAAGCATGTGCACAAGGACTTCAGCATTGCAGGCCATTGATCAGTGTTGATGGTTTCCATTTGAAAAGAAAATATGGAGGCAAAGTGCTTGCTGCTATGGGATTGATGCTAATGATTGCATATGTTGTAGTAGAAATTGAAATCACAGAAACTTGGATTTGGTTAATTGATAGATTGAAGGAGGATTTGAATATGGAAAACCCATATAGCTGAACTTGAATGTCTGACAAACAAAAGGTGTAATGAGCTCTAAAGTGGAACCTACTCCTACTCCTACTCCTACTCCTATCTTTACTTCAAATGAAGTGAATTATAAATTGACAATGACTTTTGTGAGAATAGCTTCTATGTTTTCTTTGTAATGAAAATTCTCTTCTGCCGAATGTAAGGTACTTCAGACTAAATGTAGCAGTAGACAGAGGAGCCCAGAAACAAATACCTGCCTCTCAATCCGGAATCCATGGCAAGAAAGGGAGGGTTGTTGCATTAAGGTATATGAACCCTCCAATAAGATTTCCACAACTTTCCGAAAATCATGGTGCACAGAAGCAAGTGTCCAAGAAGAAACCCACTTCAAACAAATGACAATGTTGTTTGCTGACTGGAGACTATTATTTGTTTTTTAGATGTAGGCAAATGTACTTCTTTATGTGATGTGACAATTAGGTGTTTTCAGTACAAATCTGGTTGATTTTGTTGGTTATTTAGGTAGTTAAGAGCTTTTTTGTTGTCATGGAAAAGGCAGACAAAACTTAAAATGATGATATGCTGCTGTATTTTGCTAGACAGGTCAAATGCACTTCTTTTTGTTGTCATTGAAAAGGCAGAGAAAACTTGCTTTTCTTACTGCTGCTTAGACCTGCTCACGGGCAGGGCAGCCCGCCCGACCCGGCAGGCCCGGCCCGTATCGGACCTGGACAGGATATTTTATTATATAATAATTTTTTATTAAATATTTTATTTTAAAATTATAATAATATTTTTTTTAATTATGAAAATTATTTATTTATAAATTATGTAATATAAATTCATTTTCAATTGTTATTTATATGCATTTTTAAACATATTTAGATCTTATTATATAGTGTATATTTTTATATATAAGAGGTAAAAAACAAAAAATCTTAATAATAAAAAAATAATTTTAAATTAAATTTTATTATTTATTTTTAAAATTTAATAATATTAATATAAATATAATTATATTTTGTTAATTATGAAAATTAAATTTATAAATTGTTTATTTATAAATTAGGTAACACAAATGTATTTTTAATTGTTATTTATATGCATTTTTTAAACAATTTAAATCTTATTGTATAGTGTATATTTTTATTTATATGAGATAAAAATAATAAATGAAAAATAACAAAATAAATTGTGGTTTGTATTTTATTTTATCATCGGGTCAACTTTTTCACGTAGGTTGCAGCAAATTCGTTTTTTTTCTTTTTTTTTTTTGTTAAATTAATGAACTACTAACTTATTTTTATATTTTATTTTGCGTATTTAACTATTCAAATAAAAAATAACTAACATAAAATTATGGTTTATATTTGATTCTCTCGATTGATCAGCTTTTTCACTCTGGTTAACAGCAAGTTTTTTTTTTTAACTTTTTTCGGAATGGGTCGGGTACGGATCCTAAATCAATCCAAGAGTCAACGTTCGAAGCAATCCCTTTAAATACATCATTTAAAAATAATATAAATTAAAAAACTAATACTAAAAAAAAAAACACGTAAAATTATAAAAACTAAAACTAAAAAAAAAAAAAGCTTGTTACGTGTCTATTAGGGAATTTTTTTGACTTTCTTACACTGGTTAGCAGCAAATTCGTTTTTTTTTTTTTTAAATTTTTTCCCAAGTGAGTCGGTTAAGAATCCTAAATCAACCCGTGAGTCAACGTACGAACCAATCCATTTAAATACATCATTTAAAAATAAAATAAAATAATTTAAAATTTAAAAATAAAATAAAATAAAATAAAATAAAATAAAAATATATATAAAAAAGCTTGACACGTGTCAAGCATAGACCCATTAGAGAATTGTTCTTAATGGTTTAGTATAGATATCATATATATTACAAACAAAACCAACTTATCCTCTATAAAAGTTAGCTTCAACAAAGTCAACTCAGTACCTTAAACCCTCTACCTTACTTTAAACCAGACCTTTGCATATGCGAGGACAATCTTAAACACACAAAACATAGAAGCTTTACATTTTTTCTTTTCCAACTATCCTAAGCCCCAAACCAAACTAAACCCACATTTTCTTTATTTCCTTCCTAACAATAAAATCAAAATAACACCCAACAAAAATACTACAATATACTTCCAGCTTCCATTGTTGTTATTATTGCAGTTTGTATCATCTCTGGAAGCTTGAATTTGACGTTCCATTATGCGCAACCTCCTTAATAAACCCTAAATGACTAATATTGTAACGATTTTATCCGAAAATTTTAACCGCTAGACGATTTTAAAGATATAAAGAGTCGTCATTAACTTTTTTAGTTTATATGTGATTGATCACCTAAAAAAATTTATCATTTTAATAAAACTTTAAAATTAATTAAGATTTATTTAAAAAATCATTTTTTTGTTTGTAAAAAAGTTTAAGTTTGGGAGTTCGGTTATGCATGAGAAATGTATTAGCTCCTACAGCATCTGTTCGAAAATGTTAACAATTGTCACTGGATAAATAATCATGTCTTATCCTTTTTTCTTGATAAATATGATTTTAATTTTAATATTTAAAAATAGTTTCCTTCTATTTTTTTATTGTCACTGGATCTCTTTATTTTCTAAAAAAAATAAATTATTTTATTTAGGAATGAAACACTTAGTCTTAGGAAAATCCCCTAAACTCTCAACATCTAGGCAAAAATTAAGAAAAGGGTTCATCCACTTGAAAATTTTCATAATAATTCTTAAAATTAAAGTTAATATTCTTTTTAAAAAAAATAATTGTTGGGATTTCCTCCAATATCAAGACAATATCACAAGAATTATTTTTATTTAGGGATATTACCTTATATCTTTTTCAAAATCACATTAACATTTTGTCATAACGTGCCAAATACGAATTCAGCATGCTAGACACAAATCAATGGAGTCGCCACTAATCATCTAATCTAGGTGTGATTAGTCACCTATACGAATCTATCCTATTTAAAGTAATCCTAAGCTTGACTAAGGCACCTTAAAAAAATAGGTTCTGGTCTACTTGTCAGAACTAGGTTCGAGAGTACTGTTACGTGTGAGGAAGGATTAGCACCCTCACAACGCCTATCTAAGAGATAGTACCTAATTAGTCTTGTGATACTTAAAAGTCTTAATTAAATGGTCTTGTCTATCCTATTTCATTTTAATTGTTAAAGTTAGAAATCTCGAAGATTATTTTTTAGGTCTTCCTTCCATTCATTCTGGAGAAATTACTAAAAAATGTTTCCTCACCTCGAGAGTATTCAAAAGAAACCATTCGTTCTATTGAAGAGGCTCCGTCGTCGGAAAAATTAAATTATTTAACAAAATTATTTCTCTTAAACTAATCTTCCAAAATTAATCCACATTTTATTAATGTTTATTCGAAAAATAAATTTTGACTTTTAATATTGAAAATCATCCCTTAAAATATTCTTCCATTCGTTCTGGAGAATTTTTAAAAGAATTTTTCTCACCTAGAAATTTCTCAAAAGTCATCAATTCGCAACTTTCTTGAATTTCATCATCGAAAAAAATCTTAATAATCCATCAATTTTAAATTAAGCATTCATTATGGAAAATCAATTTTAGAAAAAGATGTTGAAAATTAATTATTCTTAAAAAATAAATTTTTGATTTTTGTTGGTATTGAAAATTATCTCTTAAAAAATCCTTCCATTTATTCTGGAGAATTTTTAAGAGAAATTTCTCACCTAGAAATTTCTCAGAAATTAACCATTCGTAATTTTTTTGAATTTCATCATTGAAAAAAATCTCAATTTATTTATTTAAAAATAACTATTCTTCAATTAAATTAATCTAATCTTAAAAATAAATTAATGGTTAATAATATTAAAAAAAATACAATTATTAATATACAATAAAATATAAATATAAAGTATAAAATAATAATAGTAATAAAAATAATTGTTTTTTTTTTATGAAGAAAACAATGGTTAGTAAAATATTTAATAATAATAATAATAAACAAATAATAAACATGCAAAAAACTAAAAAAAAAATAGTAAATAATAAATAAATAAACAAATAACCAAAAAAAAAAAAGCAAAACCAACCCAAAAAAAAAAAACATAAAGGGGACACCATGTGGGTCGGGCCCAGGCGCGGGTCGCCTGGCCCGACCCATCTGCTTGTTTAAAACTGAAACTTTTTTTTGGTCATTTGTTTTACCTCTTTGAAAAAAAAAAGCTTCATTCTCTAAAATTCTCCAAGAACACCAAGAACAAAACCCAAATTTTTTCAATTTTTGGTGGGTTTCTGCTGCCGTCGACCGCTGACCGCCGCCGCCGTCGTCGTCGTCGATGCCGGTGGTCGAAAAATTCCCAAAAAAATCTTAAAAAATTCCTCCCGATCTCCTCTTTTCAAAAATCAAATTATTTTCACCCGAATCTCTCTAGAATCTCCTAGATCTGAAATCGAAGTTCGAAACTTCACCTCCTCCGATCTACTCCATTGACCGTTGAATGGCCACCAACTTCTAATATATGCTTCCTCTAATTAAGACCCAACTTTTCTTTCTCAAGAATCCTCTCGAAATAAATCCTAGCACTCCTCTTGAAATTTCGAATTATTTTCTCACACAAAAATATATATATTTTTTATTTCGAAACTACTAGGTTTTTTCCTGCTCTAGATTCTCCTTGATTTCTGATGTGTGTTTGATTGAGGTTCTTTTTTATAGGGAAGAGATTTAGTTCTACTAGAATTAGGAATTTTAATTTAATCATATTTTTTTAGAGTTCCATTTCAATCCAAAAAGAGGTTTGTTTCAACCCAAATTTGTGTTCTTGATTTTTCTTTTAATTTTCAAAATTATCCTCTCTTTTTTCTGATTTCCTTTTTTTTTTAATTTTTTGATTTCTTTTATTTAATTAAAAAAAATGAAATTTAACCCGGATAAAATCCGGTGTCTACAGTTGCCCCTCTTTGTGCATTCCTTGAGAAACAGGGGATGTGCAAAGACGTAGACACCCTACTAAGTCCTATGTACTTGAAAAAATCCTATTGTAGAAAAGCTCCTCTAAGCGAGATGTAAACTTTAAATAAACTCACCGTAAAAACATACTCCTCCACCAAGGCATCAACTTTAAATAAAAATAAAACTCCTCCACCGAGGCTTCAACTTTAAATAAAACTCCTCCACCGAGGCTTCAACTTTAAATGAAAATAAAACTCCTCCACCGAGGCTTCAACTTTAAAAGAAAATAAAACTCCTCTACCGAGGCTTCAACTTTAAAAAAAATAAAAAAATTTGCAAATTCTCAAATGTAAATGTAGACTTTAAAAATCTTACCTTGAGTCCCAAAAGAAATCGCTAACCTCGCAAATTAGCATTCCAAACTCATGTCCAAATCATACTGAATACCTGAAATAAACTTTCTTGTGTGCAAATAAATGTAATACAGTACATGAATGCCATGAATGCCGATGCATATCGTGTAAATGGATGTCATGAATGCTCTATAAATCAATTCCCTGAATTTCTTGATCGACATAAAAGGTTCTCAAGCTCATCATTCATCTCTGTTCGCACGAATCTTATTATCTCTTTTCCTTTTTCAAAATCTTCTGAATATGAACAAATTTCTTTCTTCGAAAATTTCAAAACACTAACCATTCTATATCTCATCTTATGCCAGCTTAACTGGGCTTTAACATTCCATCCGGGAAATTCTCATCTTCAAGGATCCTCACTTTTTTTAAAAAAAATCAGATCTCATCTCATCTCTTGACTTTTCTGTTCAGTTAATCCATAGATTTTCTCATAAAAATAAATGCAGTGATCTCTTAAGATTATATTCCAATTTATCAATCATTATTCTAATCTTATAGCAAAAGCAATGCATGATGCATTCCATCTATTCAATGCAAAGGTATAAAATTGAAAATAACAAATGGAAGGCAAAAATAGGCTGGAAAGAAAGATCTTTATTAACAAAATAAGGAATAGAATTCATCTCAAGGAATAAAAGAGCATCTCAAAAGGTTTATCACAAAGGTATTAGGATAACAAAACAATATCCAAAATGAATACTTAGACAATCTTAATAGTTCATTCAAAATTCTCATCTAAAAACCAATCCCAATCGATGTCTTCAATCCTTCAGAGTTCGTCAAACTAGACATTGTCCCCATTTTCATGAAATTTTCTGAACGACGCTGATCCCCATCATATCTAAGCCGCCCTTTCGGATTTTCAACTTAGACAACCCCCATTGATCCAAACCGCCCTTTTCGGGTTCTCAATTTGAGTCCTCCTTTTTTTTTTTTAAGCAAAATATTTCTTCACAGCGTCCGAATTAATTGGGTTTGGCAAAATATCCCCATCCATCTCAGTCAAAATCAAAGCTCCACCTGAAAAAGCTTTTTGAATCACATAAGGACCTCCCCAATTCGGCACCCACTTCCCTCGATGATCATGTTGATACGGAAGAATCTTTTTGAAGACTAACTCCCCTTCCCTGAAGTGTCTGGGACGGACCTTCTTATCATGCGCTTGCATCATTTGCTTCTAGTACAACTGACCATGGCACAACGCTGCAAGTCTCTTTTCCTCAATAAGATTCAATTGCTCAAAATGATCCCGTACCTACTCTGCTTCTTCCAGATCAACCTCTTTCAGTACCCTTAAAGAATGGATTTCTATCTCGACTGGTAACACAGCCTCCATTCCATATAACAATGAAAACGGGGTTGCCCTTGTGGATGTACGAATTGGAGTTCTATAAGCATGCAAAGCGAAAGGCAACTTTTCATGCCAATCTTTGTAGACATCAGTCATCTTTTCTACAATCTTTTTGATGTTCTTATTGGCTGCTTCCACTGCTCCGTTCATCTTCGGACGATAAGGCGCTGAATTGTGATGCTTGATCTTGAACTGTTCACAAACCTCCTTCAACATCTTGCTATTCAGATTACGAGCATTATCAGAAATGATTCTCTCTGGTAGTCCATATCGACAAATTATCTCTTTCTTTATGAACTTATAGACTATTGCCCGTGTTACGCCTGCATACGAGGCTACATCTACCCACTTTGTGAAATAATTGATCATCACAAAAATGAACCGATGCCCATTCATCGCCTTTAGGGTGATAGGTCCAATCAAATCCATGCCACACATTGAGAACGGCCACGGAGGTGCCAGAACATGCAACTCATTTGGAGGAGCGTTGATCTTATCCGCATAGATCTGGCATTTATGACATTTTCGTGCATAGTCAATACAGTCTTTCTCCATCGTCGGCCAATAATAGCCAGCCCTCATTATCTGCCCAGCCATCATGTGACCATTCGCATGTGCCCCACAGATTCCATCATGTACTTCCTCCAATATCCTTTTTGCTTCTACGACGTCAACACACCTCAAAAGCACCATATCTCGACCCCTCTTATACAATATTTCTCTGTCAAAGAAGAAACCCATAGCTAATCTTCGGATTAGCCGTTTATCATTATCTGGGGCGTATTCTGAGTATCGCTGGTATTTGACGTATTGCATGATGTCAAAATACCAAGGCTGACCATCAACTTCTTCTTCAACATCTAAACAATGTGCCAGAAATCCTTTCACACCCAACTTTTGATTGGTTGAATCTCAGCTTTTGCATCCAGCTTAAACATCGCAGCTAAAGTGGCTAAAGCATCAGCCATCTGATTTTCTTCCCGGGGCAAGTGTTGAAACTGAATCTTCTCAAAATGCTTGATTAATTCAGTTGTGTATTTTTGGTATAGGATCAACTTTGAATCCCTCGTTTCCCATTCTCCTTTCAACTGATAAATAACCAAAGCTGAATCACCATATACCTCCAACACATCAATTTTTCTTTCAATCGCTGCTTGCAAGCCCATGACGCATGCCTCATATTCAGCCATGTTGTTGGTGCAATTAAAATCCAATCGTGCTGTAATCGGATAATATTGACCATCTGGGGATATCAAGACTACTCCAATTCCATGCCCAAAAGCATTAGAAGCCCCATCAAAAAACCTCTTCCAGGGTTTTTCTTCACATTCTTCATCGTCTCCTCTTGAAATAGCCATCAAATCCTCATCCGGGAAATCAAATTGCATTAGCTCATATTTTTCAGAAGCCCGATCCGCCAGGAATTCGGCTATCACACTCTCTTTGATTGCTTTCTGAGTCACATAAACAATGTCATACTCGGATAAAATGACTTGCCATCTTGCAATTCTTCCTGATAACGATGGCTTCTCAAAAATGTACTTCAAAGGATCCAACCTTGCTATGAGCCACGTTGTGTTGTACAACATATACTGTCTGAGTCTATGAGCTGTCCATGCTAGAGCGCAACACATCTTTTCCAGTGATGAGTATCTAGATTCATAGTCAGTAAATTTTTTACTCAGATAGTAGATGGCATGCTCTTTCTTTCCCGTCTCATCTTGTTGCCCCATAACACATCCCATGGATTTCTCGAACACCGTCAAATACAGAATCAATGGCTTTCCCGAAATCGGAGGAACTAACACCAGTGGATTCGACAGGTACTTTTTAACTTTATCAAAAGCTTCCTGACATTCTCCAGTCCATTCACCAGTATCCTGTTTGCGAAGAAGCTTGAAGATAGGATCACATTTGAGGGTAAGCTGGGAAATAAAGCGCGATATGTAATTCAGTCTTCCTAGAAAACCTCTCACTTCTTTTTGCGTGCGAGGGGGAGACAGATTCTGAATCGCCTTTATTTTGTCTCGATCCACTTCAATTCCTCTATCACTAACCACAAAACCCAACAATTTGCCGGATTTGACACCGAACGTACACTTGGCAAGATTCAATCTCAGCTAAAACTTTCTCAATCTTTCAAACAACTTCCTGAGGTTGACCAAATGATCTTCATTTTCACGGGATTTTGCTATCATGTCATCCACATAAACTTCAATCTCTTTGTGCATCATGTCATGAAACAGAGTTACCATTGCCCTTTGGTAAGTTGCCCCGACATTTTTCAACCCAAAAGGCATGACCTTATAACAGAAGGTCCCCCACATTGTAACAAATGTGGTTTTCTCCATATCCTCCGAAGCCATCTTGATCTGGTTGTACCCCGAAAAATTGTCCATGAACGAAAACGTGGAATGTCTAGCAGTGTTATCCACGAGGGTATCAATATGAGGCAAAGGAAAATTATCCTTTGGACTTGCCTTGTTCAGATCTCGGTAATCAACGCACATTCTCATCTTCCCATCTTTCTTAAGAACTGGGACAATGTTGGCTACCCAATCTGGATACTTAGCTACCTCCAGAAAGCCTGCATCAAACTGCTTTTTCACTTCTTCTTTAATCTTCAACGGCATCTCTGGTTTCATCCGTCTTAATTTTGTTGCACTGGCTTGCATTCTGGCCGCAAAGGCAATTTGTGCTCCACAATATCTGTATCCAAACCCGGCATGTCTCTGTATGACCATGCAAACACATCTACAAATTCTCTGAGCAAATCTTCTAATCTCTTCTTTTGAGCAGGTGGCAATGATGCGCCAATTTTTACTTCTTTCTTAATTTTATCATCTCCCAAATTGATCATCTCAGTAACCTCTTGATGTGGTTCAATCGGTTTCTTTTCCTGTTCCATTAATCTCAATAAATCTGGAGACAAAGTATAATCATCTGATTCCTCTTCATTATCAAATTCATCAACATGAACTGTGTTTTCAAAATCGAATCCTGAATTATTATTAAGATTGTCTTTGTATTCATTACTTGGAATCCTGAAATTGAATGGAATCGAAAGCATATATATTGGTATACGAAAAAAGAAAGGCAACAATGAAAGAAAGGAAAAATGACAACTATGAATGAAAGAGGGAATGAAAATGCATCTTGTCCCTAATTTATTAAAATAATGAGAAATAAACTAGCCCATACATAAAAGACCATCCCTAATGCCCTTGGGCATGAGCAACTAGGGACTTGACTCACTGCATTACATTTTAAGAGATTCAAGGATAACCAGCAGCTTTGTCACTTTCCAATTACCCAGCTCTATTTCAAGTGAGCACGAATACACAACAATTCTTCCTTTACATCAGATTTCATTCATGCTTTCTCCACCATTTGAATAGAAAGCTCAGAAAATGCTGCTTCTAGATTTGGTGGAGGTGCATCAGGATAAATACACCCCCCAAATGAAAAGTGGAATAAAGATGAGGAAAGACCATCTTCCTCGGTTCCCGCTCGTACCCTTTCACACGAGCCAATATTTTCTTCCTCTTTTCGAACTCGACCATCTCCCAATCCCTCCTGGTTGGCCTGTAGCCAAACCCAAACCTTTCTCTGTTTACTTGAATCTCTGGCATCTCCCTGATCCCTTGAAGATTCTTCCCTAATCCAGAACCAACTCGCCAACCCATCCCAATAGTCTGTTTGAACAACATGCCAACCGTTCGAGAGAAATGCGGAGCAGGCACTTTTGACCCTTCACCAACATATGTCGCATTGATGAACTCAAACGATCTGAAAGAACACTCCAATGCTTCATCAGCTGCCTCGACATAAGGCGTGGTTGGGGACTGGGTTACCAACAAATCCTCTTCCCCGTTAACACATACCAGATAATCTTCCATAACAAACTTGATTTTCTGGTGCAACGATGAGGGAACTGCTCCTACCATGTGAATCCATGGCCTTCCCAATAGACAACTGTAAGGTGGTGAAATCTCCATAACCTGAAACTTTATCTTGAAAGTACAAGGCCCAATCTACAGAGGCATCTCAATATTTCCCAAGTTCGCCCGACGGGTCCCATCAAAGGCTCTCACAATCATGTGACTAGGTTGAATATGAGACACATCTATCGGAAGCTTGGATAATGTAGTCATCGGCATAACATTAATGGAAGAACCATTATCAATAAGCACTTTAGCCATAACATGACTTTTGCACTTGACTGTGACATGAAGGGCCTTAGTACTGCCCCTGCCTTCCGGAGGAATCTCATCATTATTAAAGGTTATGAAATTGGTGGCCACCAGATTTCCTGCAATATGACCCACATTCTCCACAAAAATATTGTGAGGCACATGTGCCTTGTTCAAGACCTTCAGCAAAGCTTCTCTGTGAGGCTCGGAATTCAACAATAGTGACAGCAGCGAAATCTGAGCTGGCATCTTATTCAATTGTTCAACCACACTGTATTCACTGTGTTTGATCAGCTTCAAAAATTCACAAGCCTCTCTCTCAGTCACAGACTTCTTGTATTCCATATCCCGAACCACCAATGTGTTCGTCTTGCTTCCTGGCTCTTCATTCTTTTTCTCTTTCGCTGCTTTTCCTTTCTTGTCCCTATCAAGTATTTCAGGCGAATAACAACGCCCACTCCGAGTCACTCCCCCTACTCCAGTTAAATTGGCAGCTTCAGGATTAATCATGACGTCACATCCATATCTCCACGGTACTGCTTTATTGTTTTGATATGGAAATGGACTAGGGACACTGATCGTAATAACGGGATTTTTGATCCCCGTTGGCTTCTCATCCTCGAACTGACTCATCTTTTTCTCATAAAAGAATGTGATCGGTTTCACAACAGGCACCGAAGATTCTCCAATTACCACATCAATTTCATCTGCCCCAAACTCTGTGTAAAACTCAATCTGGGAAAGATCCATCAGTTTCTGTAACTCCTACCGAAATTCAACACAAGCTTGCAACGAATGGCCAACTATACCTTGGTGATATTTGCAAATCTTGCTTGGATCATATTCACCAAGATAGCTATCTAAATTAGCCTGTATAGGACTAATCATGCTAGCTTTAACCAAGACATCGAAAATGTAATCCATTGATGTCGTAACCTCATCCACTTTTTGCTTGATTACTGTAACCTTGCCGTCTCCCAAAGCATTTATGCTAGTCTCGCATGGTTTGGTAAAAGATTATCGTTGACGTTCGGACCACCTTTCTCTTCAAAATTTATCAACCCGGGCTTAATCAAACCTTGCACTTTGTACTTCAAAGCTGTGCAATTTTCGGTGGAGTGTCCCACGTTTCCCGAATGGTAGTCACATCTGGCATTAGGATCATACCACTTGGGGTATGGAGGCTTCAAGGGTTCCAACTGTACCGGCGTAACCAAATGGTTTTTGATAAGATATGGAAGCAAGTCTGCATAGGCCATGGGAATCGGATCAAAAGACATTATTTCCTAGTTGACTCATGGTCCCCTCGGATTAATTGGGGGTTGATTAGCTTGTACGGGTGGCCCCACTGGAGGAGCCAATGGTCTTGGGCGGAAATTAGGTTGGAACGTCTGCGGAGGTGTAGGTGGATAAGCATATGAAATCGGATTGATGGCATTGGAATTCGGGTAATATGGCTGGTACACGGATTGTGGGAAGTGCAGGACGTAACCTCCCGTTTGTTGCCCTCCAAATGCAACAGTCTGGACATCAGCTTTTTTTTTTATCGCACTATTCCTCTTTACAACAGATTCTCCTCCTTCAATCTTGCCATTCTTGATGGCATTTTCTATGATTTCACCGAAAATCACCATATCAGCGAAGTTCTTTGTGGCATTGCCAATCATCCTATCGTAGTACGGAGCCTTAAGAGTACTAACGAACAGCACCGTAGTCTCTTTCTCAGTCAGAGACGGCTGGATCTGGGCAGCAATATCCCTCCATCTCTGGCATAGTCCTTAAAACTTTCGGTGGACTTTTTCTCCATATTTTGTAGAGACAAACGGTCTGGAGCCATATCAACAATGTGCTTATACTGGTTGATGAATGCCTTGGCCAATTCTTTCCAAGTACGAACCCGATTCCTGTCGAGTTGAACATACCATCTAGCAGCGGACCCTGTAAGACTGTCCTGAAAGACATGGACGAGCAGCTTGTCATCTCTGATGTAGGCCGCCATTTTTCGGCAGTATATGGTGATATGGGATATGGGACACTTGGACCCATCAAACTTCTCGAAGTCAGGAGTCTTGAACTTAGTCGGGATTACTACATCTGGCACTAAACAAAGCCCCTCAGCATCCATAGAACCATAGCAGTCTAACCCCTCAATAGCTTGAAGCCTTTCTTCAATCATCTTCATTTTTCGAGACTCGATCTCTTCTGCCACTTTCAGCTTCTCTAACTCTTTGGGATCGTCTAAATCTGGAACTTGGACTGGGTCTATCTTTGTCCCAGGGACAGGAAAAGTGAACCCCGAAATTAGAGGTTGACCGTGTGGGTAAGTGAATCCTTCCATGTAGGGCACCTGCTGTAATTGTTCATGTTGCGCTTCAGATCGAAAACCGGGCGGACATAAAGATTCACCCACATTCTGCTCTTTCCCTTGAGAACCAGATTCATCTTTCTTATTCTTCCCTTTCAGACTTTTCATCATTTCCAACAAGAACTTAACTGCTCTCTGATCTCATCCTGAGCTTGTTCTACCTTATCTATCCTTGAGGATTGCTCTTCTTCCATTTCTCTAACTCTTGATCTGGTGTTGTAAGAGTGATGAGAAGACTGTCTCAAAGATTCTGACTGTCGAGCTATCCTTGAGCCTTTAGCAAAATTTCTTAAATCAGGATTATATGCTTAAAATTTAAAACTAAATTGATGATGTTTATGCACATATGGATGAAATGTTTATGAAACAACACCAGCCACATAACAAATGTAGATAAAAAGAATTTTATAAATAAAATTACCAAATCCATAGAAATCCTAAAAACCAAAACGATCCTAAAAACATAAAAAATAACAACTTCAACTGATCCTAAAGCATAAATAAAATGAAAATTCTTACAAAGAATCCTAAAATCATAAATCTAAAAAAGAAAAATCCTAACGCCTCCAATGGAACTTCACGATCTGACGGTAGTGAAACTGAGCTTCATCCAAAAGTTCGTATATGAGTTGGCCGTTTTCATGGAATGGATGTACTTTCGCCTTAACCTCCATGATCCTATCATACATGTCTTCTGCCTTACAGGATGCCACATTGAAATGGTCAAACATATTCTCCAGAAGATTCTGCTTTTTAGAGTCGGCATCTCGGAGTTGCGAGCATTCTTCCTTCAAATTCATTAATTCGGTAACCAATTCTTGGCAATCAGCCACCTTTCTTTCTTGATCAAACAATAACTCCCCGTTTTCTTCCTTTAGGCGTCCGACCTCAGTAGTCAAAAGCGAATATTTCTTTTCCATACCTCTCAAGGATTCTTTCAAAGTATTGGCATCTTCGGTAAGTTTCTGAACAATGCCATCTCTTTCCACTAAACCATCCCCCAACTTTCGAACCTTTAATCGAAGTTTCTTGGCCTTGTTTTTCTCTTTGTTCAAGCCTTTTTCTAACTCTTCTACCCTCGATTGCAGTTCCTGGTTTTCTTCTCCCAATTCATCATTTTCTTCTTGCAGTTTCCTTTTAGCCTTTTCTATCCTCAGCATAGGATCCGAGGCTATAACCTTGGCCGAACCGTCTGGACTTCTTTTGCAAGGAATCACAACATCTTTTGCTCTCCTGGCCTGCACACAGAGTATTCAGGAGTAGTGTTCCATGAGATACTACCCCTTCAACTCTAACTGTCAATTTTCAAGCCTTTGTGAGTTCTTCTATCCTGTTGATAACCCTTTTATCTGAATAAGAGAAGTCCACCTGGTTAAGTCCGTGAGTCATCGGTATGAACTGCTTATATCCCGCCTGTCTCTATACCATGATGGGAGAGTAGCTAACGACGCCCCAAAGTCCCAAGAGAGGAACCCAAGGTTGATCACCACAGCTAAATAACATAAGTCCATGAGGCATCCATGGTGCTTTCCCGATCACTTGTCGACTTGTAAGTTCTCGCAACATTGCTACCCATTCTTCATTTGATCTTGATTCAGGCCATGTGCTTTCGCAGAACTCCTTGATGGGGATACTAGTGGTGAATTATGGCTTTCGGAACTTCGACTCTTGGCACTCAAAATGACTTTTCATCCAGATATAGAGCAACTGTAAACATCCGATGAAACGCCCTTTCCCATTTCTCCTACAGTGATTCAGTGACCTGATAGACTCAGCTAATATAGTTGGAGCCATATTGATCTGGTGTTGAACTTGGTCTATGAAATTCACCACAGTTGTTTCAATATGTCCCAAAACCACAAGTCCGTAAATAGCCAAAGCCATCACCTCCAAACCTTTATCATTATCCGAGTGTTTGACAATGAAATTTCGGAGAACATTCCATGGAATACCAGTGCTTTTACCTTTTGTCTTCACAATTTTGTCAACTTCTGTCAAGGCGATTCCCATGATATTTGCTATCTTTTTCCTATAACCTGTCTTGTTCTTCCAGTAGACTTTGTCTGGATTAGGAGGGTCCAAATGAAGCAGTGCCGTATACTCTTCTATAGTTGGAACCATATCTACTTCGTTGAACACGAAGCACCTGTATGACGGGTCCCAAAACTGCATCATGGCTCTTACCAAGTTATTATTGACTTCGACAGATAGGAGCAAAGCCAGATCCCCATACTTTCGTCTGAATGTTTCTTGTCGAGTTCAATCCCATGAATGCCAAATGCTGATCAGATCTTCAAGGTTGTTCTGTGCCAGATCCATGTGAACTTTCTTGGGAAGAGTAGAGACATACCCGACTGGAAGATAATCTCCTGAACTTTGCTGGATTGCTTCAGACCTAAGCTTCAAACTACTGGCAGACTCACGCTTGGCGACTGTCAGGTTTTCCATGGATTTAGTAGACATTCTTTTTATCTAGACCGTTATATGGCAAGATGACTTTATGAAGATGCATGATGTATGAGAAGAAAGAAACAAATGGTTAGATATTATATCAACAAACTTATGAAAAGATAAAAATACAACAACATGTTTAAGCACTACATCATCATGGTGAGTATATCAGCAAAACAAATGTGTCAGGTAAACAAAATCATGTTAATGAAAAAGTATAAGGTAAGAAAGTGTCCCTTCATGAGTCCTAAATTCGGGTTCTCCTCTATCTAAGGTTGGACATGGCTCTATCTTAAAGTTTGGCCACTTAAGTATTGTTTATATGCCGGGTTTAGGATACTTGACCAAGCTAAAAAGGTCCCCAAATTGCTCCTTAACATCATCAATGTAGAATGAGTAAGGCACCCCATTCCTCACCCATTACAGGCTCCAACCGGAAAGGTTCAATTCGGGTGAGAGTATTTTCCAAAGTTATGGCAGAGGTTATCACCTCTCAAAAACTTTGGTACTTTATACTCTGAAGGTGTTTCGCTAGCCGTTGCGGAGGTTTTCACCTCTCGAGGCGTAGGTACTTTACCCCCTCCAAAAAGGGACGAGTCCGGGTATAGGACTTTATGATATGCAATGTGTCGTGTGTGCGAAGGGACATTCAAACCTTCCTTTACCCATAAATGTACAAGAAACAAAAGTTGTTAGTACAAATAATAAAATAAAATAAAAATAAAAATAAATAAACAAACAAACAAACAAACAAATAAATAAATAAATACATAAAAATTAAACACTTAAAGACCAATATTTCAAACCTAAGGTATCACAAGAGTAATTTATGGCTCGACTCTCTAATATCCCCAATGGAGTCGCCAAACTGTCATAACGTGCCAAATACGAATTTAGCATGCTAGACACAAATCAATGGAGTCGCCACTAATCATCTAATCTAGGTGTGATTAGTCACCTATACGAATCTATCCTATTTAAAGTAATCCTAAGCTTGACTAAGGCACCTTAAAAAGAATAGGTTCTGGTCTACTTATAAGAACTAGGTTCGGGAGTACGGTTACGTGTGAGGAAGGATTAGCACCCTCACAACACCTATCCAAGAGATAGTACCTAATTAGTCTTGTGATACTTAAAAGTCTTAATTAAATGGTCTTGTCTATCCTATTTCATTTTAATTGTTAAAGTTAGAAATCTCGGAGATTATTTTTTAGGTCTTCATTCCATTCATTCTAGAGAAATTACTAAAAAATGTTTTCTCACCTCGAGAGTATTCAAAAGAAACCATTCGTTCTATTGAAGAGGCTCCGTCATCGAAAAAATTAAATTATTTAACAAAATTATTTCTCTTAAATTAATCTTCCAAAATTAATCCACATTTTATTAATGTTTATTTGAAAAATAAATTCTGATTTTTAATATCGAAAATCATCCCTTAAAATATTCTTCCATTCGTTCTGGAGAATTTTTCTCACCTAGAAATTTCTCAAAAGTCATCCATTCGCAACTTTCTTGAATTTCATCATCGGAAAAAATCTTAATTTATCGTTCAATTTTAAATTAAGCATTCATTATGGAAAATCAATTTTAGAAAAAGATGTTGAAAATTAATTATTCTTAAAAAAATAAATTTTTGATTTTTGTTGGTATTGAAAATTATCTCTTAAAAAATCATTCCATTCATTCTGGAGAATTTTTAAGAGAAATTTCTCAGAAATTAACCATTCGTAATTTATTTGAATTTCATCATTGGAAAAAATCTCAATTTATTTATTTAAAAATAACTATTCTTCAATTAAATTAATCTAATCTTAAAAATAAATTAATGGTTAATAATATTAAAAAAATATACAATTATTAATATACAATAAAATATAAGTATAAAGTATAAAATAATAATAGTAATAAAAATAATAGTTTTTTTTTATGAAGAAAAAAATGGTTAGTAAAATATTTAATAATAATAATAATAATAATAAACAAATAAGCAAATGATAAATAAACAAATAATAAACCAGCAAAAAAACTAAAAAAAAAGTAAATAATAAATAAATAATAAATAAACAAATAACAAAACAAAAAAAAAAAAAAAACCAAGCAAAACCAAACCAAACAAAAAAGAAAAACATAAAGGGGACAGCATGTGGTTCGGGCCCAGGCGCGGGCCACGCGCGGGCCGCCTGGCCCGACCCACCTGCTTGTTTAAAACTTAAACTTTTTTTTTTGGTCATTTCTTTTACCTCTTTGAAAAAAAAAAAAAGCTTCCTTCTCTAAAATTCTCCAAGAACACCAAGAACAAAACCTAGATTTTTCTAGATTCTGGTGGGTTTCTGCTGTCGCCGACAGCTGACCGCCCCCCTGCCACAGCCGCCGGTGGTCGAAAAATTCCCAATTTTTTTTTTTAAAAAACTCCTCTCGATCTCCTCTTTTCAAAAATCAATAGTTTCTCCCGAATCTCTCTAGAATCTCCTAGATCTGAAATCGAAGTTCGAAACTTCACCTCCTCCGATCTACTCCGTTGACCGTCGAATGGCCACCAACTTCTAGTATATGCTTCCTCTAATTAAAACCCAACTTTTCTTTCTCAAGAATCCTCTCGAAATAAATCCTAGCACTCCTCTTAAAATTTCGAATTCTTTTCTCACACAAAAATATTTTTTTTTTGATTTCGAAACTACTAGGTTTTTTCTTGCTCTAGATTCGCCTTGATTTCTGATGTGTGTTTGATTGTGATGCTTAAGTTCTTTTTTTATAGGGAAGAGATTTAGTTCTACTAGAATTAGGAATTTCAATTTAATCATATTTTTTTAGAGTCCTATTTCAATCCAAAAAAAAGGTTTGTTTCAATCCAAATTTGTGTTCTTGATTTTTCTTTTAATTTTCGAAATTATCCTCTCTTTTTTCTGATTTCCTTTTTTTTTTATTTTCTGATTTTTTTATTTATTTAATTAAAAATAAATAAAATTTAACCCGTATAAAATCTGGTGTCTACACATTTATATTTATTATCAATGATGAACAAAATAAAATTTATATGATGCAACCAATATAAAATGATGCAATTAAGAATTTTATGATGCAAATGAGACAATAGTTTATTTTTATTTTTCATAAATTGTTTTATTCATGTCCTTATAATTACTTGAAAAAATCTCTACTTGTAAAAAATAATTTTTATGTCCCCTTCAATATCCTCGAAAACCTTTTTTACTTGAAAATAATTAGGAACTAAGGACTCTTCCAAATTTTCATAAAATTCACTTTTCAAAAGAATTAATCAAATAATATTATTTTATTAATAACCCATGGTTATTCATTCATATATAATTTTCTAAAAACAAATATCAAGTAAAAAACAAAGAAAACAATGAAAAAGCCGAAAATATACCTCACTAGTCTATTAGACTAGAGTTTAAGTTTGATGGGCTTATAAACAGCTTGGGTTAAAGCCCAACTCAACTGAGCAGAGTTAGGTCGGGTCGGGTCTTGGTTGGATAAGCCTGTGGGTCCTTTTCATTTTTTTTTTTTTTTCATTTTTCTTCTTTTCCTCCCAGACTGGGGTAGGCACAAAGATCTCAGATCGAGTCACGGGTGAATCTTTTTCCACGGTATAAACGAACAGTTAGGTGAAGGTTATATAAGCCAAATTATTTTATTTTATATTTTCTCTTCCCTCTTTCTCTCTTCATTTCTCTCTCTACCTTCTCTCTCCACATTAATCAACATTCGAGCAACAACTTTCAAATGGATGTCATCCACCATCGTCGATCGTAGATCTAAAAATTTCTCTTCATGTCCTTTTTCCTTTTAGTTTTTCAAAAAAAAATCCTCAAAAAGCCTAAATCTAACAAAACATGCCACGACTTCACCATCTAAAAACACCTTTTTTCCTGTGCTCCAAATGCCTTGATTTTTTTAATACTTTCTTGCCCACCACTTACTCTTCCTTTTCATCATTTGAAAACAACCCAGAGATACCTGCCGCCATGAGTCACCGTTACTGTTGCCGTCATTGGTGGCCGCCATCCAACCTTTCTCCTTTCAATTTTTTTTTCTCTTTCTAACCGAATCTAAAAAAACCCTTAAAATTTTGGGTAAATTTAAAAAACATCCTATAAAAAATTCAATAATTGTTAAATAAAAAAAAATAATTATTTTAAAAAAAATGAAAAAATTAAAAATTGTTAACAAAATATTGTAAAGATAAAATTATGAAAAAATATATATATATTTATATTTATTAATTTATTTTTTTAATTAAAAATTTTAAGAAATAATAAAAATTAAAATTTTGAAATTAAAAGTTTTTATTATTTTTTAAAATTTTTAAAAAATAAATATTTGAATATTTTATTTTTTTTAGATTTATTTTTAATTTAATTTATTTATTTATTAATTAAAAAATAAATTAAAAAATAAGAGAAAAAAAAATTTCGTAATTTCGTTTTTAAAATTTTTTTCTTAATAATTTTTAATTTTTAAATTTTTTTAATAACTTTTTTATTAAATTATTTAATAGTTATTATGTCGTGGATAATATGTTTTTCAAATTTATCCTAAAAACTTTCCCCTTCTAAAAATCATACACGAGCTTTTTAGTAATTCTGTCTCTTTCCTTTGCCTTTTTCTCCTTTTTATTTTTTTTTATATTTATTATTATTGTATATTTGATTGTGTTGCTTTCCCTTATAGAACTTTTTTGTTAGCGTTTTTGTTCTTTTGTTTTGCAAATTGTGTCAAAATGAGAGGAGTTGTTTTAGGTAGAAGTTTTTTGGGATATTCTAGGTCTGATAGTAGTGGTCGGTGGCTGATGGCAGAGGAGATTTTGGTTGTTTAAAAAAAGTTATTGTCGTGTTTTTTTTTTTTTTTCTTCACGTCCTTTCCACTTTTTCTATGGAAAATTGGTTCATTTTAAGAGCTAATTGTGGTTAAAAATCTTAAAAGAGTCCATAAATGTTAGGCTGCAAGGTGGTTGGACAGGGATGGCAGGGTTGAGTGTGCAAGGGGTTGGATAGAGTAGGGTGGCTGGGTGGGGTAGCAAGGTGGCTGGCAACGTCATTCAAGCTGCCCGTCGCCTGCCTGAATCATTTTTATAATTAATTATATATATATATATATATTTTATTTTTTTATGTTTTTTTAATATTTGTTTTTTTATTTGGGATCTAATTTACTAGATCAGACCCAATGATAATATCAGCCCAATGAACATTTCCAGCCCATTTTAATAACTTGGGTCTAATTGACAAAGCCTAATTGAGTATCAAGTCCAATTAACTCATGGGTCTAATTAATGGTATTGGCCTAATCAATAAGTTGAATTCAAAAAGATTTGAGCCCAATTACTAATTAGACCAATTGATAAAATCGGACTGGAATTGGATCGACAAGCGAGAAGGCTGACCCCAAAAGAGTAAAACGAGAATCACTTGACTCACTTGCCCCAAATTATTTCTTCGAGATAGCCATTTACGGACCTGGAAAATTTAGGTGTCTATAGTTGCCTTCTTTGCACATACCGATAATCAAAAATAGGGTAAAGACATAGACAATAATTTTATCTGAAACCAGCAGCTCAAGTATACCTTGCAATTTTTTTTTTTTTTTTCACTTTTCGAGCATACAATTTTATTTTTTTATTTCACAACAACATGAATTCTTGAATTAGACGTTCGGATATCGCCTCCGAACACAAACTTAATAACATTCAAATATCATCTCCGAACATTCAAAAACTTCGTATATTTTTTTAATAAATTGTGATAGATGTATGTTGAATTTAATATAAATAAAATTTGTATACTTTGAAGAAAATGATTTTTGTCCCATTTATGGTTTAAGCAGTATGTTTTGTTTCTTTTATTCAGAAAAAGATATTTGCAAGATTTTTTTTTTTTTTATGAAGAAGTCTAAGTAACTCAAATTATTACGATATACTTAGGCCTATTTGGTGGAATGGAAATAGGATGGAAAAGAAATGAAATTCTTGTGTTTGGTTAACATGGAATATTAAATAGGAGGAAAATTTAATTAAAGGAAAAATTGGAGTAAGATTATAACAAAAAAATTCTTTTACATTTCCTTTAAAAAATGAGGAAAATGGAGGAAAAATAATAATTCAGATCACTGTAAATCTAACTTCACATCATAACACCATGAGAACGTGGTGGATTTTCAGTGGGAGCTTGGGTCTTAGGATTAGGATTATGGGGGTTTTGAGGGCACCGTTTTAGCCTTGATGGCCTAGATTCACGTCCAAGATCTAATTCCAGCTCCTGGTCGAGATCTTTTGCCCATTATTTTCCACCTTCGATCCACTACTTGAAAAGATGCAAGAGCAAGACAAGCTTGGGCTAAGCCTAGTCTTACTTTAGGCACAAAATGAATTAAATGGAGACCTTATAATTAAGCATTTAGAAGTGTCCTTTTTGGCCCCTTTTAATGTATTCTTCCACAACGAAAATAAGAAAAAAAATAGCATTTGCGTTGAAGTGTACAAATGCTTTTAATCTTTATATTTTATTTTTTAATTCCGCTTGATAAATTTTCTTGAATTTTCCTTTGCATTTTCCTATCATCCAAGGAAAGGTAAGGAACTATATTTTTCTCCCCTTTATTTTCCTTTCCCTCAAATTCTAGTGAGGCTATAAATGGCTGCTGCCAAAGCATTGAAATTTGCAGCTCACATGGGTTTTGCTAGCATAATACTTGAAGGAGATGCAGGGTAGAAATGGATTTGTCAATAATAGGCAACATTATGGACGAGATCAAATTAAAGCTGAAATCTATTCACAAGGCAAGATGCATGCGCACATGTCAAACGAGAAGCAAATGAAGCAGCCACTAGTAGCTAAATATGTTTCGTTTAACAGAGAGGAAATGTACTGGATATGGAGGACTATCCTAACTTAATTTAAAACTATAGTTGAGAATGATTGTAATTTGCTTTGCAAATGAAGTTTGTTTTTTATTTTTTTTAGGTTTACTTACTGATAAGATAATTTTTCATTTATTTATTTATTGGATAATAGCATTTCATTCTTTAACAGTGTATAAAAATATATTAATTAATTGGCAATGCATTAAAATTGTTGAAACTTAAATATAATAATTGAAACATTTTTTATCATCTTAAGTTTTTAAGATAATTGGTCATCCATTTAATATGGTATCAGAGTTTTCGAATTCGAGGCATGACAATCACTTTTCTTTTTAATATTTCTTTATTCAGTGTCTTATTACTCATTAGGTTATGCATTGCTGTTCTAATATTTTTTCGACTTGCACCTTTTTACTACACTTGGATTTACGGGCAAGTTCATTAATTTTTCATTAGGCTTACACGTGAGGTGACGTGTTAAAACTTAAATATAATAATTGGACCTATTTTTATCAGTTTAAACTTTTAATATAATTGTTCATCCAATTTAACAAAAAAATAAATCCTCCTATGATTGGCTATTTAAGTAGTATTATCATTTTCTGTATGTGTAACTTAGACTGTATTGAGTTACACTAAAGATATAACTATCTTTCCTCTTAGCCATCTCATATCCTTTTTGATTTTGCAGTTTGGTCTCAAAAAGTTCTAAATCAAAATCTTACACTACGTTTGAATCGGGGTAAGGTAAAGAAAAGAAAGGAAAGGAAAGACGAGAACTTTTTTCTTGTTTGGGTGAAATTTAAAATTAAATGAAGAAAAGAGAAGGAAATTGAGTATCGTTTGGTTTCCTCTCAAATGATCATTTTTAATATACCCCAATTTAGTGGGAATATAGATGAAAGAAAAGCAAAAAAAAAAAAAAAAAGGAAAAATTTAATATGTAAAATATCTATTTTAACATCTTCGTAACTTTTTTTTTATAGTTTCTACAAACCTAATTACATATCTTTTAGCTTTTGCAGCTAAAAAATTTCTCCATCTTCCGTATCTTTCTTTTGATTGATTTCTCGGTAAGTTTGAGTTTTGTACTTTCTTATATTTTGTGTGTTTATGCAACTTGTACGAATGATATATAATGATGAATATATATTAAATAAAAGATGTCTTGTATAATATTTCATTATTTTTTGTCCACTGAATTATTTTTTTTTTTATCCAAGTAAAATGCATTAGATTGAATCACAAATTCAATAATAAAAAAAAGACACATATTACCATTTTAATTTGAAGTGAAAATTTTCAACAACTAATGACAATAAAAAAAATAGATTCATTTGTTCAAAAGTTTCAGTTATGTACTTATGTACTAGTTAAAAAGAAAAATATTATCATGCTTTGGCACTTTACAAGTTTTCATGACTTTTAATTAGACTTGGGGCCAGGCAGCCCGCCCGACCCGGTAGGCCCGGTCCGTATCTTGGGCAAGAATATTTAAGATCCGCGCCAGCCCGGTCCGGCTAGGATCACTGTTAATGTATTAAAATAATATTATTTTTTAAAAATTTAATTATAAAAATATAAAAAAATAAAATATATTTTTTTAAAATAGGATTTGCTGTTCATCCGGGCTGGCGGGTCGGGCCTGGGTAGAGAAATAAAAAATGTCTGGGTCGCGGCCCGGCCCGACTCATGAGCAGGTCTATTTTTAATGTGACAAATATGAGTTGGATTTTTTTTTTTTGAAGAAATAACTAGTCTAACATATTTCCATGACTGTTTTAATGTGATAAATTGTTGTACATTGTTTTACCACTTAGTTTAATATTATATATTATTTTATAAAAAGAAGGTTATAATTAAAAAAATACTATTATAACGAATCATTTTTTTTTTAACCAAACAATGATTGTTATGATTTTTTTTCTATTTTTTTCTTCCCTTTATTAATTTTAACTATTTAAACAAGGGGTACATCTATCCTTTCCTTTCTTCTAAAAAAGAAACTTTCCTTTCATTTCCTTTCTTTTCTTTTCTTTTCCTTTCTTCTCCTTTCCTTTCCTTTCCTTTGCTTTCATTTCCTTTACTAATTTCTATCCAAACATAATGTTAAATTCTAACAATTGGGAACTACTAATTAGTTTTAGCTATCATGTACGTAGTGCATGGAAGCTAGTTCCCATTATTACAATACCTTCCTTATTATATTTTCTTGTCTTGAATATGTTTCTCGTTAGGTCAGAGATTCTGTAAATTAAGCTGGAAAATGAATTTTTTTTGCTTAATTATAATTAACTTGACAAGGAAATACATGGTCCCATAATCTTCCAGGTTACTCATTCACTCTTTTTACTCTTTGGGCCCAAGAAAGCACTAAAAAATGTAACTTGAAAGAAACAAAGATGAGCTTCAAACTTTGACTTTCTGTATTGGGGAGTTGACATTCTCCAAATAAGAACATGCCCAATATAAATAAGGTAGGAACGATGATCTATCAAACCAGAAGCGTCTACCTGAACAAAACGTGTCCAGCTGCAGTTCTCAATCAATCAACGATTAATGGTGGAACAAATGCATGAAAGAAGGCAACAAAAAAAAAAAAATATGCATGAAAGAAGGCATTCATTCACTTCTTTAGATTTTTTCCTCAATGACAATAAACCTTGGTCTTGTGTGAAAGGCAATTTTTCGGTTTAATATAATTAAATATATATATATATATATATATATTTAAAGTTGCTAAAAGAGTTAAAGAAATGACAATCAAATTAATGAGTCTTACAAAAAACGCATTCTAATTTGGTGGTAGACTTGATTGCTGGCCGAATTATCTGTTAGATTTATTAAGTTGTCTTTGATTCGAATTGACCTTTAAATAAAAGTTTTAAAGTTTGAGTCGATCCAAAATCATATTGTATCAACTAATATATTTTAATAAAAAATTAATTTCAAAATATAAAGTAAAATATTTTTTAATATTTAAATAATATAATTAATTTTAATGGATGAATTGGGTCTAACTTGGTCCAATTCGATAGATAGACACTTCTACCAAAAAATTAATTGTCTTGATCAATTCATGTGTGATGTTGAAAGTAGCTACAAAAGAAAATGGTAGAGGGGGAACTTGATTAATTCTTGGGATCAATCTTTGAGGCAAGGTGGTTGGAAGCTGGTTGGTCCAACTCTCAGTATTAAAATTATTTTCTCATAGTAATGGGACCAATCAAAGTTCAACATTTCAAATCCCACTGTGTTGGAGAAATGAAGCTTAGAAGGAACTGGAATAGGTTCTGATCTGATGCTCCGCTTGGGCCACTTGTCCCATGTTTCCACTTGGTTAACAACAAAGTTTATCGGTGAGCATGTTGTTTTTGTTTTGATACTAATACTTATCAATATCGATCTATTTTAATATATCATTTCGGGTTTACTGGTATTTTCTAGACTTGTCAATTAGGCGGGTCGAGTTGGTTTCGGGTTGGGTCAATTTGGATTGATTTCGGGTTGGGTTAATTCGGGTTGGATCATTTTCGGGTTCGGGTCATTCTGGGTTTGGTTATTTCGAGTTCGAGTCAATTTGACACTCGAGTTATTCGGGTTCGGGTCATTTGGTATTCGAATCAATCAGGTTTGACACTCGGGTTATTCGGGTTCGGATCATTCAGGTTCAATTCATTAATTTAAAATCAAATCAAATGAAATTTAAATAAATTATTTCATAAAGTCAGATTTAATTATAATTTTATTGAAATAAAAAATATTTTTAAAAAACATAAAAGTTGTAACTTTTAATAAAAAAATATCTATTTGACCCAATTTTAAGATTTGAGCAAAATCAGGTAATGTTTTGAATTCGAGTATCTGTTTTACTTAAATAGGTATTATCGTATATCTAAAACCGTTATCTCAATCCATTTGCATATTTGTAAATGTATTATTATAACGTAATGTATAAATCATAATAGTAATATACACATATTAATGACCTATTTTATATATTTTTAGAAAATTACATGATAAAATTTAAGAGATTATACATTTAAATTAAAATCAACATATTTACCCAAAACAACATGTATAAGTATAGTGATAAAAAATCATATAATTTGATTGAAATTACTTGATAAGATATTATTATAATGTAACATTCAAAACATTATGATAAAATACACGTATCATTATTAACAAGTAACAATCTATTTGGGGCATTAAATTCTTGTGGCCATGATTACCATGTTCCCTGTATAAAGAAGTGGTTGTCAATGAAAAATACATGTCTGATCTGCAAAGCTTCAGCTCTGGCTGACGATATGAAAGAGAAATAATGACTTTTATTGTGGTTTATATATATATATATATATATGTAACAATCTATTTGGGGCATTAAATACTTGTGGCCATGATTACCATGTTCCCTGTATAAAGAAGTGGTTGTCAATGAAAAATACATGTCCGATCTGCAAATCTTCAGCTCTGGCTGACGATATGAAAGAGAAATGATGACTTTTATTGTGGTTTATATTATTCTTGTATATATATATATATATATATATATATATATATATATATATATATATATATATATATATATATATATTGTAGACACCTAATTTTGTCTGGACCACTAAAACAGGTATGTTTTCTTCCTAAATTGATGTTTCAGAATGTAAAAAGACTTTTTTCATCCTACAGGTGGTACTCCAAGACTTAGTCTAAGAAGGCGAGCATAAAAAGTCACACTTGAAAAAGTCAATCCCGAAAAGTCAACTACTGAAAAAATCAACCCACTTTCAAAATCAAGATTTGAAGTTCAATTGAAAAATGGTGAAAGAATTTTGATAATCCGAGGTCTATATCGAAAGATATGGAGTTTGGAAGTTGGGTTACGGAGATTCAGTAGAAAGGAAACCCTAGTTCGGGAAATTTGGGAAAAAGTGCTTAAATGATCAAATTGGTAGAAATTGAAGGTTCCAAATGAAAGATAAGCATTGAATACGGGTAATGGAGAAGCTACTTGAAAGAAAAACTGATAGAAAAGTCAATTTGGAAGAAAATCGAGAATTAGGGTTTTTGGTAGATTTCGGTGAAATTTGGAAGAATTACAGAAATGACCCAATTCAGTAAGACTAAAACCCCTAATTGATGAGGAGTGATTAAGAAAGGATAGCCCAAGGCTCAATTTGAAGAAAATCTAAAAATCGGACTTGTTTTGAGCAAAACCGGGTTTCGGAGGCAAAAGGGCAAAATTGGAAAATTTGGAAAAAATAGCAAATGAACTCCAAAAATTTTGAAAATTTGCAGATCTCATTCTTAAATCATTTCGAAGAGATTGGTGAAAGAAAATCCGGATTCGGAGTTCGTTTGCAAATTGGCCAAATCCCAGGTCCTCTTTGTAGAAATTCGAGAAGATAAATCCCGAAAAAATAGTAAATGAGCTCCAAAAATTTTAAAAATTTGCAGATCTCATTCTTAAATTATTTGGAAGAGATTGGCAAAAGAAAATCCGGATTCGGAGTTCGTTTGCAAAATGGCCAAATCCCAGGCCCACTATGTAGTAATTCAAGCAGATAAATCCCGAAAAAATACCAAATGAGTTCAAAAAATTATGAAAACTTCCAGATTATACTTTTAAATTATTTGGAAGAGATTGGTGAAGAAATATTTGGATTTGGAGCTCGTTTAAAAAATGGTAAAGTTTGGGAGCACAAAAGGGCAATTTTGGAAGAGAAAATCCAAATAAATAGCAAATGGGCTTGAAAATTTTTGTAAACCTCCAAAATTAAATTTTTTTATTATTTTGGAAGTATTAAAAAAATATTGAATTTGGAGTCCGTTTGCTATTTATTTATGTTCGGGGGGCAAAAAGCTCATTTTACCCAAGAAATCGAAAATGACTTTTCTTGCTTTTAAAAAAATGAAGCATTGGCTGGAAGATGAGGGGTCATCCGGACAAGGCCCAATGGTTGGCAGATATTTTATGTTGTTTAATCAAAAGGCCAACAATGAAGAGGAAGGTAGTTATTTTTGTGATCAAGCCTTTGAATTTGCAACACATGGACCAATGGTTGGAGAGAGAGTATATTTATGACATCATTAAGACATCATAATTCAAGGGCTAATGATTCTAATCTAAGGGTGAGAATTCTACATATAGAGCATCTTGGATTGAAGGCCATTGGATGAATTTTGTTGAAAAAAATTCTAGAACCTCCTAGGTTCTTCCAAGGGGCAACCGGCCACTACAAGGGGGGAGGGCTCTCTCTTTCATTTTCACTCTATTCACACTCTTGTTTGGTTGATTTTCTCTTCATTTTTGAAAGGCAAAATGAAAAGTTTAGAAAAGAAAAGAAAGTTAGAAGAGAAAAAGTTTGCAATATAGCTTTTAGAGGTTGCTTTAAGCACCATACTCTTGCACTTTCCTTGATTTTCTATTCTTGATTTGCTGTTTTGATTGCTATTTTGGTGAGTTTCTTTTGATTTTTCTTTTTAAAATAAGTGTTTTTAATTTTCTTCTTCAAGTTCTTCTTTATACTTTCTTGGAAAAAGCTTTGAGAATTTCTTTTTTCATGATTTAGAGGGGTAGCCGAATGGCTTGCTGTTTTAGTGTAGTTGCTGTTTTGCCTTTTTCTTTCATGTTATTAGTGATATTTAACAAGTTTTGATGCTTTAAATCTTCTTCAAATACATAAACATGAAGCTTGTTTGGATTTAGTTGCTTTCTTGTTTACATTTTTGAGTCTATTATCTTATTATCATGTTTATTTTACTTGTCTTGCATTTTCTATTTTTTGTTTTCAAAATGTTTAAGTTTGTTTATGTTTTACATTTTGTTAATCAATGTGTTTGTGAAAATGCCTATTGGTTTTCACGCCTTTACTTTATATTTGCATGATTTGAGTATTATTCTTTAGCTATGCATGTTATTGTGTTAAGAGTTTGTGAAAATGCCATGTTCCTTTGCCATTCGGCTACCCCCCTCTTTTAAGCTTTGTGTGTGCATTTTTGTTATGCTAGTTGATAGGCTTTCATTCCCTTGATATGTTGTTATGTATTTAGTTTGAATACGTAATATGTTTGTGTATTTGCCATGCATCTTTTAGCTTCAGGTTGTGCTTGCATTATCATGCATTTCTTGCATTTTAGACCTAGGTTACATTAAATGCCATGCAAGTTCATGTTAGGTCTAGGTCATTTTATTGATGCCATGCATTTTCCATGTCATTTAGGTTTTAAATCATGCATTTCATATATTATATTTGCTGTATTTTCATGCATTTCATGTTGTTGCAACCTAAAAAATAACAAGTCTCATCGCAAGACTTTATTATTCGTTAAGCGTGACATTAAAAAAAATCGAGGAAAAGTCGACTTAATTCCTCTTGAAAAATGAAGGTTTTGAAAATGACCTTGAAAAAGATATGGAGTCGCCACCAATCTTTTTTAGCTAGGTGTGATCGGTCACCTATTAAAATCGGTTTTATAAAATATTTTAAAATTAATTAAAACATTTTTAAAACCAATTTCAAGTCTGTGTTTTAAACCAGAGAAATCAAAGAAGCAGGTTCGGGACTCGGTTACGTGTGGGGAAGGATTAGCACCCCCATAATGCCCTTATAAAACGGTACCTTCTTAATCATGTGTTATCTCAAGTCTCGGTAAAAAGTCGGTTTTAAATTTAGTATTTCAAGTTAATTCCCAATTTAAAGAAAAATAATTCCATTTTTAATTGAAAATGATCCGGAATTTATAAATTCAAAATTTTCCTATATTCTCCAACAAACGTGGCAAAATATAGAAATTTTTATTAGTTTGAAAAACTTTCCGAATCATTCTTATTTTAAAGAAGATATTCCATTATTAATGATAATTGATGATATCCTCCCTAGCAAATCCGACAGAGAACTCATGAATTATTTTAACTCGGGAATATCTTTATTTTATTGAAAACATTTCAAAAAATATGAATATGAATATGTATGACATAAATAAAATGACATAGCAAAGTCTAAATAATATAATGCAACCTAAATGGTATGATATAATTTAAATGTCTTAGCATATTCTAAATGAAATGAAATGTACTAGGTAACATGATATATTCTATATGAAATGTAATATCCTAAGTCATATGATATATTCTAAATGAAATAAAATATCCTAAGTGACATAATATATTCTAAATGAAATAAAATGACCTAGGTAACATAATATATTCTACATGAAATGGAATGACCTAAGTAACATAATATATTCTATATGAAATGAAATAATTTAAATGACATGGCAAATATAAATGATATGGCATATAATCTAAATGACATGAAACATAAAATAATGCTATCATATAATATGCATGAAAATAAAAATAAAAATAATAATGCATGAACATAGTATATGCTAAATAATATGACAAGAATAATTAAATAAAAAGCATAGGATATCATGAAATATTCAAAACCATATAACAAATAATATAATATCAAAAATTTAAATCCAAGATAATAACACCATCATGAATATTAAACATAGCAAAAATTACATTATATAATATGCATGAATATGGAAAATGCAATGCATGAGAATGTATTTTTTCCTTTATTTAAGGAAATCCGTATATCTAAAAAGATATCCGGCTACCTTAGGAAAAATATATCAAATTAAATATTCTAAAGCCAAAATACTTTGTGCTTGTTTGAAAACAATTTTGAAAAGCTTAGATTAAAAATAAAAACCTAGCTAAACCCTTTTTAAATCGCTCTAATTTCCTAAGTTTAAAATCCCGGACTTTACCACCCTTAATCCGAGACTTAAAAAAACATCTTTAAAGTTTAAAAAGGCTTAGAAACTACCCTAGGTCAGTAGATAAACTTCCCAATCAGCCCCCTCTAAGTAACTTAACAAAAAAAAAAGATCTTCCTTCAAATTCAATTTTGACTCTACTGTCCAGTTTTAAAGCACGATTTTTTTACCCTATTTTTAAAAATTCAAAAAAATCTAAAGCAAATACTGGAGACTCAGGACACGTAAAATACACGGAAAAAAACCGGCTTAATTTTATGATTAAAGATGACTTCCCAGAAAAATTGAGAACGTACGAGTACTGGGTGAAAAAACTGTTTTGCCAAAACACATTCTTTTGCCTTCAATAAAATCATTTAAAAATCAAAGTAAAAATATTAAAGAATCTCTAAATGACTCAAAGACAGTAGCTAACACTTTTGAAAAGTTAGGCAAAAAATTGGCTAAGTAAAAAAAAATCACAAAGGTAGAATAATCAATTTGATAACTCTTAAATTTTTCACAAGTATGCTCAAGTGAGCACGACTTTGAGCCATTGATTGGCCTAAGTCATAAATCAAGTGGCAAGGACATGAAATGCATGAAAAATACAGCAAATATGATGCATGAAATGCATGATTTAAAACCTAAATGACATGAAAAATGCATGACATCAATAAAATGACCTAGACCTAAATGAACTTGCATGGCATTTAATGCAACCTAGGTCTAAAATGCATGAATATGCATGTCAAAACAAACCAATCCTAAACCTAAAATATGTAAGGCAATAACACAAACATATGGCATGCTTAAACAAAATACTCAACTAAATATCATGAAAATGCAAACCTATCAACTAACATAACAAAAATGCACACACAAAGCATACAATATGAGGGTGGCCGAATGGTCCCATGCTTAAAATTAGCATGGCATTTTAACAAACACATGATATACTAACATGCTTAGCTAAAGAATAACACTCAAATCATGCAAATATAAAGTAAAGGCATGAAAACCAATAGGCATTTTCACAAACACATGGATTACAAAATATAAAACATAAACAAACTTAAACATTTTGAAAACAGAAAATCAAAAATGCAAAACAAGTAAAATAAACATGATAACAAGATAATAGACTCAAAAATAGAAACAAGCAAGCAACCAAATTAAAACAAGCTTCATATTTATGTATTAGAAGAAGATTTAAAGCACCAAAACTTGTTAAATATCAAGAATGACATGAAATAAAAAATGCAAACAGCAACTACCCAAAAAACTAGGCCATTTGGCCATCTCAAAAACAAAAGGAAAAAATTTTTCAAAAGCTTTTTACAAGAAAGAATCAAGAAGAAACTTAAAGAAGAATATTAAAAACACTTATTTAAAAAGAGAAATCAAAAGAAACTCACCAAACTAGTAATCAAAACAAGAAAATCAAGAATGGAAAATCAAAGAAAGTGCAAGAGTATGGTGCTTAAAGCAACCTCTAGAAGCTATCTTTCAAGCTTTTTCTCTTCTAACTTTATTTTCTTTTCTAAACTTTTCTTTTTGCCTTTCAAAAATGGAGAGAAAAATCAGCCAAAACCAAGAGAGAATAGAGAGTGAATAGCTAAAAAAGAAAGAGAGAGTGACCCCTCCTTGTAGTGGCCGAATGACCCTCTCTAGGCTAGGATGTTGTCAGTTTTCATTCAACCAATTTTTATCCAAAGGCTGTTGATCCAAGATGTTTAAAATATGAAATTATCACCCTTAGATTAGGCCATCAGCTATCCACAATTACAGCTGTTCAAGAATCTTAAGCCATTATGTTGACACTCTCCCTCTTCATGCATTGGTCTATGTGGCTTATTTGCAAAGGCTTGATCAAAAAACAACTAACTTAGTCTTCATTGTTGGCCATTTGATTAAAAATCAGAATATATCTACCCATTATTGGGCCTTGGCCGGCCAACCCCTTTTCTTCCAGCCCATGTTTCCTTTTTTTAAAAGGCAAGAAAAGCCCTTTTCGATTTCTTGGGTAAAATGACCTTTTTGCCCCCCGAACATAAATAAATGGCAAAAGGACTCCAAATTCAAATTTTATTTTTAAATACTTTCAAAATAATAAAAAATTGAATTCTGAAAGTTTTCAAAATTTTTCGAGTCCATTTTCTATTTATTTGGATTTTTCTTCCAAAATTGCCTTTTTATGCTCCCAAACTTTACCATTTTTTAAACGAGCTCCAAATCTAGATTTTTCTTCACCAATCTCTTCCAAATAATTTGAAAGTATGATCTGGAAGTTTTCATAATTTTTGGAACTCATTTGGTATTTTTTCGGGATTTATCTACTTGAATTACTACATAGGGGGCCCGGGATTTGGCCATTTTGCAAACGAACTCCGAATCTAGATTTTATTTTTCTAATCTCTTCCAAATAATTTAAAAATGAGATTTGCAAATTTTCAGAATTTTTGGAGTTCATTTGCTATTTTTCCGGGATTTATCTTCTTAAATTTCTACATAGGTGACCCGAGATTTGGTCATTTTGCAAACGAACTCCGAATCAAGATTTTATTTCACCAATCTCTTCGAAATGATTTAAGAATGAGATCTGCAATTTTTTAGAATTTTTGGAGTTCATTTGCTATTTTTCCCAGATTTTCTAATTTTGCCTTTTTGCCTCTGAAACCCGGTTTTGCTTAAAACAAGTTCGATTTTTAGATTTTCTTCAAACTGAGCTTTGGGATATCCTTTTTTAATCACTCCTCATCCATTAGGGGCTTTAGTCTTTCCAAATCGGGCCATTTCTGTAATTCTTCCCAATTTCATAAAAATCCACCCAAAACCCTAATTCTCGGTTTTCTTCTGGATTGACTTTTCTTTCAGCTTTTCTTTCAAGTGGCTTTTTCATTACCCGTAGTCAGTGCTTATCTTTCTTTTGGAACCTTCAATTTTGACCAATTCGAACGTTTAAGCACTTTTCCCCAAATTTCTCGGATTAGGGTTTCCTTTCTACTGAATCTTCATACCCCAACTTTCGAACTCCATATCTTTCGATATAGACCTCGGATTATCAAAATTCTTTCGCCATTTTTCAATTCAATTTCAAATCTTGATTTTGATAGTGGGTTGACTTTTTCAGTAGTTGACTTTTTCAATAGTTGACTTTTTGAGGTTGACTCTTTCAAGTTTGACTTTTTATGCTCGTCTTCTTAGACTAAGTCCCAGAGTACCACTTGCAGGATGAAAAAAGTCTTTTTACATTTTGAAACATCAATTTAGGAAGAAAACATACCTATTTTAGTGGTTCGGACAAAATTAGGTGTCTACAACTACCCCTCTTTGGCTATTGCTGAGAATTAGGAATCAGGCAAAGATAAACAAATACTAATTTTGTCCGGTTAGTGAAATCACATGTGGAGGAAGGGAAAAGGGGTTTCTTTTTTCTTTTTTCATTTTCATTTTCATTTTCATTTTTTTATTTTTTTATTTTTTTATTTTTTTATTTTTTTATTTTTTTATTTTTTTATTTTTTCATTTTTCATTTCTTTTTTTTTTGAAAAAAATTGTAAATAAAAGATATTATCCTTAAATTGAATTCCCTAACTAATCAAGGCTCGACCTGTCTTAAGGAAACGAGTTCGATTTGCAAGAGAAGAATAGACCTCGACGATGGTCTCGAGGGCTTAACCTGTCTTGTGGTAAGCTGTGTTTAAAATTCTCGGTATCTCCTCCAGAAGCTTCGGCTATCACCACCAAAGACTTTCTCAAGCAAATATAAAACTCTGGATAACTCCACCAGAGGCTTTAGATATCACCACCGAAGACTTGTTCAAGCAAATGTAAAACTATGGGTATCTCCACCAGAGGCTTTGGTTATCACCACCAAAGACTTGTTCAAGCAAATGTAAAAACTTTGGAAACTTATGCCTGGAGGTCTTAAAAGTGGTGCCTGGAGGCCTTATCTGTGATTTGAAAAAAATGCGCTGTATGGGACTTTAACAATAATGCCCGAAGATCTTAAGAATGGTGCACGGAGGCCTTACCCGTGATTTGGAAAAAAATGCGTTGTATGCGACTTTAAAAATGATGCCCGAAGGTCTTAAGAATGGTGCTCAGAGGCCTTACTCATAATTTGAAAAAAATGCGCTATATGCGACTTTAACAATAATGCCTGGAGGTCTTAAGAATGGTGCCCGGAGGCCTTACCCGTGATTTGGAAAAAAATACGCTATATGCGACTTTAAAAATGATGCCCGAAGGTCTTAAGAATGGTGCCTGGAGGTCTTAAGAAAGGTGCCCAGAGGCCTTACTCGTGATTTGAAAATACCTTGACGACGGTCTCAAGGCTCGACTCATTTGATAAACAGAATGAATTCGATTTAAAACAAAAGGAAATATCTCGACAGTGGTCTCAAGGCTCGACTCATTTGATAAAATAGAATGAATTTGATTTAAAACAAAAGGAAATACCTCGACGGTGGTCTCAAGGCTCGACTCATTTAATAAAACAGAATGAATTCGATTTAAAACAAAATGAAATACCTCGACGGTGGTCTCAAGGCTCGACTCATTTGATAAAATAGAATGAATTCGATTTAAAACAAAAGGAAATACCTCAACGGTGGTCTCAAGGCTCGACTCATTTGATAAAACAAAATGAATTCGATTTAAAACAAAAGGAAATACCTCGACGGTGGTCTCAAGGCTCGACTCATTTGATAAAACAGAATGAATTCGATTTAAAACAAAAGGAAATAACCTCAATGGTGGTCTCAAGGCTTGACTCATTTGATAAAACAGAATGAATTCGATTTAAAAACAAAAGGAAATACCTCAATGGTGGTTTCAAGGCTCGACTCATTTGATAAAACATAATGAATTCGATTTAAAACAAAAGAAAATACCTCGACGGTGGTCTCAAGGCTCGACTCATTTGATAAAACAGAAGGAATTCGATTTAAAACAAAAGGAAATACCTCAACGGTGGTCTCAAGGCTCGACTCATTTGATAAAACAGAATGAATTTGATTGAAAACAAAAGGAAATACTAAGAATGATTCTGGGTTTGGATCATTTGGAAAAAATAAATTTAACTTGACAATGAAAGGAACATATCTCGACGGCGGTCTCGGGGCTCTACTTATTTGAGAAGCAAAATGAGTTTGATTTGGAAAGGAAACATACCTCGACGGTGATCTCGGGGCTCGACTCGTTTGAAAAATAGAACGAGTTCACTTTGGGGAAGTCCAAGTTTTCCTGATTTCTACAATGTTAGCTAAATGCAATGATGAGAATGACATGCTTTGCAAATGCTTGTATGTTTCCTAAGAATGAATGCAATCAAATGATTGTGTCATGATTTGTAATCCATGGTTTCTTTGAGGTTCACAGATTATCCGACTTCATGACGGAGTCTTCAATTGTTCATTGATGCCCAACTTAAGGAATCCTTCACTCAAGATAACTTGTCAAACAATCTCAGTTTCTGGCTTTCGCTGAAATTCGCAGATTTTCTGACTTCGTGATAGAGTCTCCAACACGTTCACTGTTTTCTTTTCTTGGTGAACTTTCCAAACCTATCCCAAGATTTAAATATATTCCTTAGTAATACTCTGAAATCCTTTTTATTAAAGATTTTTTATTACTAATCATCATTCAATTTAATAACAATCATAATGCATCTAAAAAATGTATGAAAGAAAATATAAATCAAACAAAAATGTCATGAAAAGGATAACAAGAATTTATTGCAACAATTTAAAAAAAAAAATGAATATCAAGGATATAAGAAACAAATGTAATGTTATAGGTTGTAGATTCCCCGGATGCGAAATATCTTGGACCCTTCTTTTTTCAAACCATCTGAAATTTCTCTTGAATGAGCAATTTACTTGGGTAACCTCTCGACTTCCGTAATTATGTCAGACTGAGTTGTTCCTTTTTTCTCTGATTTTTAGATACTTTCTCCCTCTTTACACGGAGCATTGATTCAAACTTTTAATCAATACCCGAGCCGTCTTTTGCAGGTTTTCAACTCAAGTGTCCTCCCTTCAGTATTAAGCCGCCTTTTACATTCTTTTTTCTTTTCAGTTTTTTGTATTCTACCATGCATCTAAGGATTCTAAATGCTTCTAAGGTAAAAATATCAATTCAAAAGATGGGATGAATTCTGAGAATAACCTTTCAAATTAAAAATCCATGCTTGATCAAAACTGGTTTTTAAAGCACGTAATGTAGGCCAAGGTTCAGGTTTAGAAAGAAAGGATAAAATAGGCCCAAAATGTGCTTAAGGGTGATTGGATCAAGGACCATTTCCTGAGGAGAACTCATTCTTGAAACATTTGTCTTTTTTTTGGACTTTCCTTTCTTTTTTTTTTTGCTTTGTTGGCTTTCATTTGCCACATTTTTTGATGGCTTTCTTTTTTCCATGATTTTTTATTATTTTTCCTCACATTTGCCCTCCAGTGTAGAGTGTGATCCTTGATCAAGGTTTAAAGAAAGAAATAATTCCTAAGGCTCAAAGGGATGACTAAGGATAATTTCTTCTTAGTGAAAGGAATATGAAAGATGGCCATTCATCATATCAAGCATGAATATTCTCATTAAAAAGCAATCCACAGGGGAAATAAATATATAGAATTGCCATTTTTACGCTTGGAATCATTCGAATTTCCATGTGCACAACATCACATTTTTTTTCAAGCATAATACTTCTTTACTTCATCAGCATTCACGGGATTTTTGAAATCCTCCCCGTCCATTCTATAGTTAAAATCAATGCTAATCCAGAAAAAGCAATTTTTACCACATAGGGTCCTTCCCAATTTGAAGCCCATTTTCCTCTCGGGTCCTTCACTATAGTGAGAATTTTCCTGAATACCAATTCCCCCTCTCGGAACTGTCTAGGACAAACTTTCTTGTTGTGGGTTAAAACCATCCTTTTCTGATACAACTACCCTTGACAAATTTCTTTCAATCTTTTCTCCTCGATGAGATTCAACTGTTCATAACGAGCTCTAACCTATTCTGCTTCCTCAAGGCCAATTTCCTTCAAAACCCGAAGTGAAGGGATCTCAACTTCAATAAGTAGCACTGCTTCCATCCTGTATACCAAAGAAAATGGCGTTGCCCCTGTAGATGTACGGATCGAAGTACGATATGCATGAAGAGAAAAAGGCAAGATGTCATGCCAATCTTGGTACACATCAGTCATCTTCTCAACAATCTTCTTGATGTTCTTGTTAGCTGCTTCTACTGCCCCATTCATCTTCGGGCGATAAGGTGCCGAATTATGATGTGTGATCTTGAACTGAGTACACATTTCATTCATCATCTTATTGTTGAAATTGAGAGCATTATCCGAAATAATTCTTGCTGGCAACCCGTAACAACATATGATTTCTTTCTTAACAAATCTACATACCACCGACTTTGTTACATTCGCATAGGAAGCAACTTCTACCCACTTTGTGAAATAATATATGGCCAACAAGATGAAACGATGTCCATTTGAAGCTTTCGGGGTAATAGGTCCAATCATATCCATTCCCTATATTGAAAAGGGCCATGGTGTAGTCATGACATGCAATGGCGATGGCGGCACATGAATCTTATCTGCATATATCTGGCATTTATGGCACTTTCGGGAATAACTGATACAATCTCCTTCCATTGTCAACCAATAATACCCTGCCCTCATAATCTACTTAGCAAGCATGTGACCATTAGCATGAGTGCCACTTATCCCTTCATGGACCTCTTCTATAATTCTTCGAGCTTCGGCAAATCCGACACATCTCAACAAGACTTGGTCTTTTCCTTTCTTGTAGAGAATCTCACTATCCAGAACAAAACCCATTGCTAGCCTTCTCAGAGTCCTCTTGTCATTTTCTGTTGCTTGTTCTGGATACTGTTGACTCTTGATGTATTGCAAGATGTCGTTATACCAAGGGAGGCCATCTACTTCTTCAATACTTAGACAGTGGGTAGGAGACTTATATATACTCATATTTATTGGCACCACTTCAGCCCATTCATTCACTTTAAACATTGATGACAAAGTAGCCAGAGCATCTACCATTCGATTTTCTTCTCGAGGGAAGTAATTGAAATTCACTTCTTCGAATTCCTCCAATGAACTCAGTCTGAGTTCTCGGTATCGGATTAGCTTTGTATCTCTGGTTTCCCATTCTTCTCATAGCTGGTATATCACTAGGGCTGAGTCTTCGAAAACTTCCAATACTGTGATCTTTTTGTCCACTGCAGCACGAAGGCCCATAGTACATGCTTCATACTCGACAGTATTGTTTGTACAATCAAAATCCAATCTAGCGGTGAAAGGATAACAATCTTCTTCTGGGATATGAGGACTGCATCAATTCCATGCCCCATGGCATTAGATGCGCCACCAAAATACATTTTCCACACTTTTTTCTTCAAGGGAATCTCATCTGCTTGTGAAACATACATCAAATCTTCATCCGGGAAGTCAAAGTTCAACGGCTCATAATCTTCCACTGCTCGACTTACTAAGAATTCAGCCACTGCACTGCCCTTGATAGTTTTGGCTTACATATACAATGTCATACTCTGACTATAAAACCTACCATTTTGCCGTCCTCCCTGACAAAGAAGGTGCTTCCAGCATGTATTTGATTGGATCTAGCTTGGCAGTCATCGCAGTCCTGTGTGGTACAGCATGTACTGTCTGAGTCTTCGAGCAGTCCAAGCTAAGGCACAACATAACTTTTCTACCGACAAATATTTCAACTCATAATCTGTGATCTTCTTGATAAGGTAGTAAACAGCCTGTTCTTTTTTTCCAGTCTCATCAAGCTTCCCCAAAACACAACCCATGGATCTCTGAAATACTAATAAATACAATATCATTGGTTTATCCAGAACAGGTGGCATTAATATTGGTAGGTTGGATGGATAATGTTTAACCTTTTCAAATGCAATCTGAAAACCTTCATCCTATTCTCCTGGATCACGTTTTCCAAGTAACTTAAAAATTGGATCACATTTGTCTGTTATTTGAGAAATAAACCGAGCAATGTAATTCAATCTCGCCAGAAAGCCTCTTACTTCTTTTTGAGTACGAGGTGGTGGCAAATTCTGAATGGCCTTCACTTTATCCGGGTCAATCTCAATTCCTCTTTTGCTGACAACAAAACCCAACAATTTTCCCGAAGTGTCTCCAAAAGTGCATTTTGCCGGATTAAGCTTGAGTCTAAACTTCCTTAGTCGTTCGAAGTGCTTCTTAAGATTCGCAATATGCTCCTCTTCTCCTTATGACTTTGCGATCATATCATCAACATAGACCTCAATTCCCTTATGCATCATATCATGAAACAAGGTCACCATGGCTCTCTGATATGTTGCCCCAGCATTCTTCAACCTAATTGGCATTACCTTGTAGAAGAAGGTTCCTCATATTGTAACAAATATGGTTTTCTCCATATCTTTCGGTGCCATCTTAATTTGATTGTATCCTGAGAACCCGTCCATGAATGAAAATAAAGAACTTTTCATCGTATTATCAACCAAAGTATCGATTTGGGGCAAAGGGAAATTATCTTTAGGACTGGCCTTGTTCAAATCTCGGTAATCAACGCACATCCGCACCTTGCCATCCTTCTTTGGTATTGGAACAATATTTTCCACCCATTTTGGATATTTTGCCATCTCTAAGAATCTAGTATCAAATTGCTTCTTCACCCCTATTTTATCTTTAACAGCATGTACGGCCTCATTCTTCTCAACTTTTGTTGAATTGGCTTGCATTCTGGCCTTAAAGGGAGTTTATGAACCACAATATCCAGATCCAACCCTGGCATGTCTTGGTAAGACCATGCAAATATATCCACATATTCTTGGAGAAAGGCTATCAATTCACCCTTTATTGATGATGACAATGAAGTCTCGATTTCAACTTCCTTTATCTTTTCACCATTTCCCAGATTTATCATTTCCAATAATTCCTTATGAGAAAGTACTTGTTTCTCCTCTTGTTCTATTTTCCTTAATAAATTCGGAGGTAGACCATAATCCTCAGTATCTTCTTTAGCCTCAAAATCACCCGTGCAAATGTTCAAAATCAATTTCAAAATTACTGACAGGAAGGTCATCATATTCCGTATCCGTACACTTGTAAATAGGTTGAGAAGAAACAATATAGGAAAATATATATAATGAAAACAAAATAAATAACAAAAATGAGAGAATATGGACACATCAATATGAATAAAATGCATTGTGCTTGTTATTTATTGAATGAAAATGTTTAAACAAAAAAGGCTATTACAGAAAAAAAAACTCTTAATATCTTTGGGTAAAGATAATTAAGATTGTTTTTTAAAGTATTACGTTGGTATAGACTTAAAAACTATGGGCAACTTAGTCGCACTCCAATTGGTCAGTCTATATCTGGTGGACAAGGTCGCACCATCCAGTTCGCACTGTCACTTTCCATCCCTTCTTTCCCGGTCATGCAAATAACCATATCCTGAATCTACCCCCCTTTATTCACATGGAATTTTTCAAAAGCTTGTTCGATCATTATGAGTACATCCTCTGAATTCTTTCTCCGAATAGAAAACCAGCAGAGCAAAAGTTGTGAAGGATTGATGGGAAAGTCATGGGTTCCCATTCAATATCCATATCCGCGAGACGGGCCATCCTCTTTTGTCAGTTCCTTTCAACTTATTTCCTCCTCTCATGGGCCTTCGAAAGATACCCTAAGCCAAATCGATCTTTCTTTCCTACTGCTTCCATTGCTCGGGCCATCCCTTGAAGATATTTTCCAAGACCTTTTCCAGTCCTGCAGCCTTTTCCTACTATGGTTCTTACTCTTAGCTTTGTGTTCTTGGACAACCTTGGCTTTGGAAATTTTCGTCCTTTAGCGACGAAAATCGTATTTACGAATTCCAAAGACCGAAAAGAACATTCTACGACATCAACATAAGGAGATTCAGTAGATGCAGAGGCTATTATGTCTTCTTCTCCTCATAAAGTGACCAAACGGCCCTCCATCACAAATTTTAGCTTTTGGTGGAGAGACGAGGGTACAACCCCTGCTGAATGTATCCATGGCCTTCCCAACAAGCCATTATAAGACGGATTAATATCCATGACCTGAAAGTTTACTGTATAGGCGCATAGGCCTATCTCCAGAGGAACCTCAATAGTTCTCATTACCTCTCTCCTGGTACCATCGGAAGCCCTGACTACTGTGCAAATCGATAACATATAAGTCATATCAATTGGCAACTTAGACAGGGTTGCCAAGGGCATTATATTTAATGAAGAACCATTATGCAGAAGCACCCTTGGTAGTATATGCCCCTTGCAAGTGGTTGTTATGTGAAGAGCTTTTGTGGACCCAATACCATTGGGTGGTATTTCATCATAACTGACAAATATATGGTCGTCTGCCACAATGTTTCCCACCAGCCTGTCTAACTTTTCTACCGATATGTTGTTAGCCATGTATGCCTAATTGAACACTCTTAATAGGGCATTTCTGTGTGGCTCTGAGTTTAATAGCAAAGATAAGATGGAGATTCTTGCTGGCTGACGCTGCAATTGCTCAACCACACTATACTCACTATGTTTTATGAACTTTAAAAACTCGCAGGCCTCCTTCTTGTTTATCGGCTCTTTTATCCTATTTATCGGGGCAGATCCCCTCTCTGCTTCTTTTGAAAAATTCTTCTCAATATGGATTGGTTCAACTGCTTTCTTCCCTTTGTCCAGTCATCCATCATTTCTTGTTGATCCCTGTTCAACAACCTCAGGGGCATAACACCTTCCACTTCATGTTAACTGCCCTACACCTGTAATATCTTGCTGACTTGAAGACCCGGGCATAACCATACTGCAGTCATACTTCCATGGTGTAGTTTTGTTTTCCTTGTATGAAAAGAAAGAAGGCAAATCTATGATGACCTTAGGCGCAATTTCCTCAACAACCGGAGTAGTCTTCTCTGGTTCATCATAATAGATGATCAAAGGTCTTCCTATTCCATAGCCAACTGCATTTTCAATAACCTCTACTTCCTCATCTGTCTCTTTGTAAAACTGGGCCTCTCCATTATCCATCATCTTTTGGACTTTAGCCAGAAAGTCATCGCAGTCCTGTATGGTATGACCTCTACATTTATGGAATGGGCACCAATTCTGCACCCTCTTTGCAACCATTTTTAAACTGTCTACATCCTCCACCATTCCTGCCTTAACCATCTCGACCCATACTGTTAACATCGGAGTCTTAACTTCCCCTGTCAATATTGCATTTACCCGATTCTCAGTATGGGTTTCCCGCTACATTCGGCCCATTCTTTGACCTAAACTTCACAACTCCGGCATTGATTAAACTTTGGACTTTCATTTTGAAGGCAATGCAATCCTTCGTTTAATGCCCCTGAATTCCTGCATGATATGCGCAGTTGGTATTTGCATTGTACCACCTTGGGTATGGTGGGGTCAAACGTTTAAGATATACGGACGCGACAAGTTGGCCTTGAAGTAGTTTAGGATATAACTCACCATATGTGGTAGGAATAGGAGCAAACTGGGGTTTTTGATCGTTCCTTGGTGAATGATAGTCATTGCGCGTGGGACCTTGAGTGTTTGGGACAGTGTTTCGAGGAAGGGTTATCTGTGGGGATATACTAGTTGGAAACGGCTGTTGTGGTATATTGGTATAGGGGAATGGATTTTGGGTAAGGTGGCTCACATTGGGGTAGTAAGGATTATACCCCGGGTAAGGCGTGTAAGGTGTCGGAGGTGCATAAGATGTAGTAGGAGTATAGGGCCTGGGAGTTGTGTATGGTGTAGGAGGTGTATAAGGGTATTGATTGAAACTTACTGCATGTGTCTCCTCCTTATTCTTCGCAGGAACAACTCTCTTCGGGGTAGCAGACTTACCCCCTTCCATTTTCCCGTTCTTAATAGCAGACTCTATCATCTACCCAGATATCACTATATCTGCAAAGTCCTTGGTGGCATTTCCCACCAATTTATCATAATAAGGTGCTTTCAGGGTATTGATGAAAAGCACTGTAGTTTCCTTGTTGGTTAAAGGGGGTTGCACTTGTGTAGCCAGGTCTCTCCATCTTTGAGAATATTCTTTAAAGCTTTCAGTAGCTTTCTTTTCCATGTTTTGGAGAGTTAGATGGTCAGGCACCATGTCTATCACATGCTTGTATTGTTCCATGAAAGCTTTGACTAGATCCATCCAGGAACGGATCTTAGTACGGGTAAGCTGGTTATACCACCGAGTTGTAGACCCTATCAAGCTATCTTGAAAACAATGGATGAGTAATTTTTTGTCTTCATCATGTCCGATCATCTTTCGGCAATACAAGGTCAGATGCGCTGATGGTTTAGTAGTTCCGTTATATTTTTCAAAGTCTGGTACTTTGAACTTTGGAGGAATCACCAGACCGTGCACTAAACTCATCTCTTTGGCAACTAGACTGCCTAGCTCCGCTCCTTCAACTACCCTCAATCTTTCCTCCAGCACCTGATATTTTTCTGGGATTCTGTCGTTTCAACCCTCTTCAGTTCAGTCATCTTTGCCCTTTCTTTTTTGGCTATTTCTTCGAAGTCTGGAATGTCTACATCAATTGGATCAACCCCAATATTACCCATTTTAGGACCAAAATTCTGTGCTTCGGCCGCTGGTTGGATGTAAATATAGGATGCTGCCCCAAACAGAAGTTCATTTCCTACAGGCTGGGATGTCTGGCCATTCTTCTGTACCATCTCTGGTCGATCTTCCTGGTTTACTGCCCCCATTCCGATAACTGAATTTTCTCCTGGCCACTTCTGCCTCATCATGGTTACTTATCATCTCCATGGGTTTGGTCATTTGTTCCCGTGACTCCTCTTGAGACTTAGCCAACTGTTCCTGCAGTTCCTTTTGAATTCTTTCCATTCTTTCAATTCTAGCAAGCTGATCGTTCTCCATAGCTCTTGCTTGAGATCAAGTATTGTAGGGGTGTCGAAAGTCTGATTCTTTCTAAGTACGACCAATTGTACCTTTAGTTTTAAAAACCATGGATTAGAAATTATTGACACATTTTTTTATTTTATTTTATAAAAATGAATAAATGATTAAATGTTAATGAATGAACAAATAGGTAAATGACTAAGTGTATGAACATGAATGACTTATTATAAAGAATAAATGAATGGACAAATAAATAAATGACTAAGTGTATGAACAATTTATAAAGAATAAATGAATGAATGATTATAAATATAAATGTATGAACAAACAAAATATATAAAGTAATAAGAACAAATGAATGATGAATGCATTTAAAAGTATTGGCCCCGAGATAATTCCAACCAAACGGTCTTTCATTGATTTCCTAGAACTAAATACATCAAAGAAAAAAGATCACTGCTTAAGACAATCTGATAATCTGTCTAACTTAATTTAAAAATGCTATTACAAAGCACCGGTCCTTTAGTAACTCCCTCGGATCTTGGACCTTTTTCACTGTCCTCTTTTGATTGTCGTGCTCTTCAGTCTGGCCCTTACTTGTTCACGACCCTTTGACATGTCAGCAGAAGCATCGCCGTGTAAGCTTTCCTTAGCTTGTTTCTCCAATTGATTGGCTCGGGCTTCCTCATGCTTTGCTCTCTCTGTCCAATAGTTCTTCTCCTTCTTGAGGTTTTTGACTTCTTGCTCCCATTCCCCAGAAGTCTTGAGAGTCCCCTCGAGTCTGAGCTCGAAACCGTACCTCTTGTTCTCCAAGTGTAATTCCTGAAGATCGCTTTTAGCAGGTCCCTTTCTCTCTTAATCTTTTCCTTTTCTCTTTCTCGAGCTGATTCCCTATTTTTCATATCCTCAAGCTCTTCTTGCAATCGGGCAATTTCCTTACTTATTTGGGCTTTTTTTTTTTTCAAATTCTGCCCTTACAATTTCTAACTCCGATGGCGCTTCCTTGGTTGGCGAACTCAAGAGCTGAACTTCTTCCCTATTTGACATCAACAACCTATCATTAACCCTTAATTCCCTCCATGTTAGGTAATTAGGTGTGACGATGTTGGCATATCTAGCTATCTCCACCCGATGAGTTTCCTTCCATGCTACTACAATCTCACGTACCTTTCTCGAATATCCATCTTCTCCATAAGCAAATTCTAAATTACTAAGGTCATGGGTCATAGGAGTAAACTGACGGGATTTCGGTTGTCTTAGTGCCAGCAGTGGTGCATAGCTCACTCCTCCCCATACTCCCAATAATGGAATAGAAGCTTTATCTCCACTTGTACAATGTTGGCATAGGGGCTATCCATGGAGCTCTCCAAATTATCATCTCAGCCCTGATATTTTGGAATATGTTGATCCATTCTTCCTCAGTCCTATTTTCAAGCCAATCTCTCTTAAGAAATTCACCAATTGGTGCAAAAGACTTCCAATACGAGCGAAGAGGGAAATTCTCCTGTTTACAAAAATGGCTCTGAACCCATATGTAAAGGAGCTGTATACAACCTATAAAACGCCCTTTTCCTTCCCGTCTATAGAAATTTAGGGATTGGATTGTTTCTGCTATAATTGTCGGGGCTGGGTTTATCCTTGCTCAAGCCTCTCAAAAACATCAAATATCGCCACATCCACATACCCTAATGTCTTTGGGAAGATAACTAAACCATAGATAGCCAAAGAAAAAATATTCCTAACTGTTTCCTTACTTGAATGACTATGGATTAAGGTTCGTAAAATATCCGATGATATACAGTAGCTTAGCCCTTTTCGGACAACATGGCTTTCGACCCAATTTCTTTCCACTCCCAGAATTTTAGACACTTTTTTCTTGAAACCCTACGTCTTTGTATCCTTCGAATAAATACGGTCAGGAATAACGCTCTCAATATGTAGCAAGGTCAAAAATTCCTCTATGGTTGGAGTCATATCCTCTCGGTTGAAGGTAAAACACCAATAAGCGGGATTCCAGAATTGCACCACAGCCCAGATCACAACACCACTGACCATAACCTGAAATAACAGTGCTAAGTCCCCATAAGTCTGAGTGAAGGCCTCTTTTTTTGATATGTTCCATTGATTCCATATATCCATCAATTCTCGGAGATCATTTTGCCTGATAGTAAGATCAACCTCGGCTGGCAATGCTGAAACATATCCCATCTTCAAACAATCCCCATTATCCTGTTGACCTTTCTCGGATGTTTCCTAACCTCTAAATGCTTCTCAACTACTGAGACACTCTGACCCTCCATGAAAGACCTTTTGGTTGAATATTATCCCGAGACCAATAACATTCCATGTGCAAAAAAATGATGACAAGAATGCAAAAGAAAAAAAAACAAAAACAAAAACAAAAACAAAAAGAAAATGAATTAGTAACGGGAATAAATTCGAATAATACAAAAAACATATAATTCAAAACAGTAACTATCCCTGAGGATGCCAACAAAATTTCGGCATTATAACACCTTTGGGATGAAATACCAACACTTTATTACGGGCATTGTGATGTACGTTCATCATTGTTCGATTTTCAAAAATAAATGTATTCGAAAAGTAGAATAGAAGGTAAAAGGATTGGAAATATTCCTCCATGTGTTCTTAACTTCGAGATATCTAATTGGAAATCCGGCATGGCTTCGCCTAGGTTTACTATATGAAGGTGAACTAGTTCTAAAAGCCCCGAATTGTTCTTCATTGTCACCGGTAAAGGCTAATAAGGCACCCCGATAAAAGCGAGTTCAATTTGTTAGAGTCTATTTCCCTAGCCCATGCGGATTGTTAATCACGAAGGCTTAGTTACTTTGCTCCCACCTAAAAAGACGGAATCCGGGTATAGGATTATGCAAATGCAAGTGTAGTGTGTAAGGAGAAATAACAAACCTTTCACCACCTATTCTACATCCCTTATTCTAAATGCCCCAACAAGATTAAACAACATAAGTCATCAATTAATCAATAAATGAATATATGCACCAAAATAACCAGAGAACAATTATAATATGTATGCACATGAATATGGACATATTTAAAAATATTTTATTATTTTTGAAATTATCCTTATTTTTTTAAAAAAAATGTGGGAATTAAAATTAAATACCAATTAAACCAACAAAACCGAGACTTTGATAAACATGACTAATTCTAAGCCTGACCCTCTAATATGTCCCCAGCGGAGTCGCCAAGTTGTCGCAACCTAAAAAATAACAAGTCCCATCGCACGACTTTATTATTCGTTAAGCGTGACATTAAAAAAAATCGAGGAAAAGTCGACTTAATTCCTCTTGAAAAATGAAAGTTTTGAAAATGACCTTGAAAAAGATATGGAGTTGCCACCAATGTTTTTTAGCTAGGTGTGATCGGCCACCTATTAAAATCGATTTTATAAAATATTTTAAAATTTATTAAAACATTTTTAAAACCAATTTTAAGTCTGCATTTTAAACCAGAGAAATCAAAAAAGCTGGTTCGGGACTCGGTTACGTGTGGGGAAGGATTAGCACCCCCACAACGCCCGTATAAAATGGAACCTTATTAATCATGTGTTATCTCAAGTCTCGGTAAAAAGTCGGTTTTAAATTTAGTATTTCAAGTTAATTCCCAATTTAAAGAAAATAATTCCATTTTTAATTGAAAATGATCCGGAATTTATAAATTCAAAATTTCCCTATATTCTCCAACAAACGTGGCAAAATATAAATTTTTTTATTAGTTTGGAAAGCTTTCCGAATCATTCTTATTTTAAAGAAGATATTCCATTATTAATGATAATTGATGATATTATCCCAGCAAACCCGACAGAGAACTCATGAATTATTTTAACTCGGGAATATCTTTATTTTATTGAAAATCGTTACCTTTTTCAAAACATTTTAAAAAATATGAATATGAATATTTATGACATAAATAAAATGACATAGCAAAGTCTAAATAATATAATGCAACCTAAATGATATGATATAATTTAAATGTCTTAGCATATTCTAAATGAAATGAAATGACCTAGGTAACATGATATGTTCTATATGAAACGTAATATCCTAAGTCATATGATATATTCTAAATGAAATAAAATATCCTAAGTGACATAATATGTTCTAAATGAAATAAAATGACCTAGGTAATATAATATATTCTACATGAAATGAAATGACTTAGGTAACATAATATATTCTATATGAAATGAAATAATTTAAATGACATGGCAAATATAAATGATATGGCATATAATCTAAATGACATGAAACATAAAATAATGCTATCATATAATATGCATCGAAATAAAAATAATAATGCATGAACATAGTATATGCTAAATAATATGACAAGAATAATTAAATAAAAAGCATAGGATATCATGAAATATTCAAAACCATATAACAAATAATATAATATCAAAAATTTAAATCCAAGATAATAACACCATCATGAATATTAAACATAGCAAAAATTACATATTATATAATATGCATGAATATGGAAAATGCAATACATAAGAATGTATTTTTTTCCTTTAATTAAGGAAATCTGTATATCTAAAAAGATATCCGGCTACCTTAGGAAAATATATCAAATTAAATATTCTAAAGCCAAAATACTTTGTGATTGTTTGAAAATAATTTTGAAAAGCTTAGATTAAAAATAAAAACCTGGCTAAACCCCTTTTTAAATGGCTCTAATTTCCTAAAATAAAATCCCGGACTTGACCAACCTTAACCCGAGACTTAAGAAAACATATTTAAAGTTTAAAAAGGCTTAGAAACTATCGTAAGCCAGTAGCTAAACTTTCTAATCAGCCCCCTCTAAGTAACTTAACCAAAACAGAAAAATGATCTTCCTTCAAATTAAATTTTGACTCCTCTGACCAGTTTTAAAGTACGATTTTTTACCCTATTTTTAAAAATTCAAACAAATCTAAAACAAAATACTGGAGACTTAGCACATGTAAAACTGAATGGAAAAAAATTGTCTTAATTTTTTGATTAAAGATATCTACCCAAAAAAATTAGGAAAGTACGAGTACTGGGTGAAAAAACTATTTTGCCAAAACACATTCTTTTGCCTTTGATAAAATCATTTAAAAATCAAAGTAAAAATATTAAAGACTCTCTAAATGACTAACAAATAGTAGCTAACACTTTTGAAAAGTTAGGAAAAAAATTTGCTAAGTAAAAAAAAAAATCACAAAGGTAGAATAATCAATTTGATAACTCTTTAATTTTCCACAAGTATGCTCAAGTGAGCATGACTTTGAGCCATTGATTGGCCTAAGTCATAAATCAAGTGGCAAGGACATGAAATGCATGAAAAATACCGCAAATATGATGCATGAAATGCATGATTTAAAACCTAAATGACATGAAAAATGCATGGCATCAATAAAATGACCTAGACCTAAATGAACTTGCATGGCATTTAATGCAACCTAGGTCTAAAATGCATGAATATGCATGGCAAAACAAACCAATCCTAAACCTAAAATATGCATGGAAATAACACAAACATATGGCATGCTTAAACAAAATACTCAACCAAATATCATGAAAATGCAAACCTATCAACTAACATAGCAAAAATGCACACACAAATCATACAATATGAGGGTGGCCGAATGGTCCTTCGCTTAAAATGAGCATGGAATTTTCACAAACACATGATATACTAACATGCTTAGCTAAAGAATAACACTCAAATCATGCAAATATAAAGTAAAGGCATGAAAACCAATAGGCATTTTCACAAACACATGGATTACAAAATATAAAACATAAACAAACTTAAACATTTTGAAAACAGAAAATCAAAAATCAAAACAAGTAAAATAAACATGATAACAAGATAATAGACTCAAAAATAGAAACAAGCAAGCAACCAAATTAAAACAATCTTCATATTTATATATTAGAAGAAGATTTAAAGCATCAAAACTTGTTAAATATAAAGAATAACATGAAATAAAAAAATGCAAACAACAACTACCCAAAAGACTTGGCTATTCGGCTATCTCAAAAATGAAAGGAAATTTTTTTTTCAAAAGCTTTTTACAAGAAAGAATCAAGAAGGAACTTAAAGAAGAATATTAAAAACACTTATTTAAAAAGAGAAATCAAAAGAAACTCACCAAAATAGTAATCAAAACAAGCAAATCAATAATGGAAAATCAAACAAAGTGCAAGAGTATGGTGCTTAAAGCAACCTCTAGAAGCTAACTTTCAAGCTTTTTCTCTTCAAACTTTCTTTTCTTTTCTAAAATTTTCTTTTTTCCTTTCAACAATGGAGAGAAAAATAGCCAAAACCAAGAGAGAATAGAGAGTGAATAGCTGAAAATGAAAGAGAGAGTGACCCCTCCTTGTAGTGGTCGAATGGCCCTCTCTAGGCTAGGATGTTGTCATTTTTTATTCAAGCAATTTTTATCCAAAGGCTATTGATCCAAGATGTTTAAAATATGAAATTATCACCCTTAGATTAGGCCATCAACTATCCACAATTACAGCTGCTCAAGAATTTTAAGCCATTATGTTGACACTCTCTCTCTTCATGCATTGATCCATGTGGCTTATTTGCAAAGGCTTGATAAAAAAATAACTAACTTACTCTTCATTGTTGGCCTTTTGATTAAAAATCAGAAAATATCTACCCATTCTTGGGCCTTGGCCGGCCAACCCCTTTTCTTCCAGCCCATGTTTTATTTTTTTAAAGGCAAGAAAAGCCCTTTTCGATTTCTTGGGTAAAATAACCTTTTTGCCCCCCGAACATAAATAAATGGCAAACGGACTCCAAATTCAAATTTTCTTTTTTCAATACTTTAAAAATAATAAAAAATTGAATTCCGGAAGTTTTCAAAATTTTTTGAGTCCATTTTCTATTTATTTGGATTTTTTCTTCCAAAATTGCCCTTTTACGCTCCCAAACTTTACCATTTCTTAAACGAGCTCCAAATCCAAATTTTTCTTCACCTCTTTCAAATAATATAAAAGTGTGATCTGGAAGTTTTCATAATTTTTGGAACTAATTTGGTATTTTTTCAGGATTTATCTGCTTGAATTACTACATATTAGGTCCGGGATTTGGCCATTTTACAAACGAACTCCGAATCCCGAATAATTTAAAAATGAGATTTTAAAATCTCTTCCAAATAATTTAAAAATGAGATTTGAAAATTTTCAAAACTTTTGGAGTTCATTTGCTATTTTCCTGGGATTTATCTTCTTGAATTTCTACATAGGGGACCCGGGATTTGGCCATTTTGAAAATGAACTCCGAATCAAGATTTTCTTTCTCCAATCTCTTCAAAATGTTTTAAGAATGAGATCTGCAAATTTTCAAAATTTTTGGAGTTCATTTTCTATTTTTCCCAGATTTTCCAATTTTGCCATTTTGAATCCGAAACCCGATTTTGCTCAAACCAAATCTGATTTTTAGATTTTCTTCAAACTGTGCTTTGGGTTATACTTTTTTAATCACTCCTCATACATTAGGGGCTTTAGTCTTACCGAATCGGGCCATTTCTATAATTCTTTCCAATTTCATCAAAATCCACCAAAAACCCTAATTCTTGGTTTTCTTCCGGATTGACTTTTCTTTCAGTTTTTCTTTCACGTGGCTTATCCATTACCCGTTTTCAGTGCTTATCTTTCATTTGGAACCTTCAATTTCGACCAATTCGTTCGTTTAAGCACTTTTCTCCAAATTTATCGTATTAGGGTTTCTTTTCTACTGAATCTCCATAACCCAACTTCCGAACTCCAAATCTTTCGATGTAGACCTCTGATTATCAAAATTATTTCGCCATTTTTTAATTGAACTTCAAATTTTGATTCTGAAAGTGGGTTGACTTTTTTAGTAGTTGACTTTTCGAGTATGACTTTTCAGAGTTGACTTTTTCAAGTTTAACTTTTTATGCTCGCCTTCTTAGACTAAGTCCCGAAGTACCACCTACAGGTTGGAAAAAGTCTTTTTACATTCTGAAACATCAATTTAGGAAGAAAACATACCTGTTTTAGTGGTCCGGACAAAATTAGGTGTCATCACATGTCATTGCCACATGATTTATAACTTAGGCCAATCAATGGTTCAAAGTCATGCTTATTTTGAGCATACTTATGGAAAATTAAAGTGTTGTCAAATTGATTATTCTACCTTTGTGATTTTTTTTACTTAGCCAATTTTTGCCTAACTTTTCAAAAGTGTTCGCTACTGTTTGTGAGTCTTTATTAGAGTCTCTAACATTTTTAATTTGATTTTTAAATGATTTTATCAAAGGCAAAAAAATATGTTTTGGCAAAACAGTTTTTTCACCCAGTGCTCATACTTTTCCGATTTTTCTGGCAGTCATCTTTAATCAGAAAATTAAGCTGATTTTTTCCCATGTAGTCATGGTTTAAAACTGGATAGTAGAGGCAGAATTGAATTTGATGGAAAATCATTTTTCTGTTCTGGTTAAGTTACTTAGAGGGGGATAATTAAGAAGTTTAGCTACTGTCTTAGGGTAGTTTCTAAGCCTTTTCAAACTCTAAAAATGATTTTTTAAATCTCGGGTTAAAGGTGGTCAAGTCCGGGATTTTAAACTTAAGAAATTAGAGTCATTTAAAAAGGGTTTAGCTAAGTTTTTATTTTTAATCTAAAGCTTTTCAAAATTGCTGGTATTTTGGTTTTAGAATATTTAATTTGATATATTTTCCTAAGGTAGTCGGATATCTTTTTAGATATATGGATTTTTCTAAATAAAAGGAAAAAATACATTCTCATGCATTGCATTTTCCACATTCATGCATACTATATAATATGCGATTTTTGCTATGTTAATTTTCATGATATTGTGATTATTTTTTATTTATATTTTTTATGTTATGGTGTTTATTATATGGTTTTGAATATTTCATGATATCATATGCTCTTATTTAGTTATTGATTTTTGTCACATTATTTTGGCATATACTATGATCATGCATTATTATTATTTTTTTATTTTCATGCATATTATATATAGCATTATTTTATGTTTCATGTCTTTCATGTCATTTAGATTATATGCCATATCATTTATATTTGTCATGTCATTTAAATTATTTTATTTCATTTAGAATATATCATGTTACCTAGGTCATTTCATTTCATATAGAATATATTATGTTACTTAGGATATTTCATTTCATATAGAATATATCATTTTACCTAGGTTATTTCATTTCATTTAGAATATATCATGTGACTTAGAATAATTCATTTCATTTAGAATATGCTATGACATTTAAATTATATCATACCTTTTAGGTTGCATTATATTATCTAGACTTTGCTATGTCATTTTATTTATGTCACACATATTCATATTTTTTAAAATGTTTGGAAAAAGGTAATGATTTTCAATAAAATAAAGATATTCCCGAGTTAAAATAATTCATGAGTTCTCTGTCGGGTTTGCTAGAGAGGATATCATCAATTATCATTAATAACGGAATATCTTCTTTAAAACGAGAATGGTTCGAAAAATTTTCCAAAATAATAAAAATTTCTATATTTTGCCACGCTTGTTGAGAAATATAGGAAAATTTTGAATTAATAAAATTCGGATCATTTTCAATAAAAAATGAAATTATTTATTTTTAAATTGGGAATTAAATTGAAATACTAAATTAAAAATTGACTTTTTATTGAGACTTGAGATAACACACGATTAATAAGGTACTGTTTTATACGGGCGTTGTGGGGGTGCTAATCCTTCCCCATACGTAATCGAGTCCCAGACCCGCTTCTTTGATTTCTTTGGTTTAAAACACAGACTTGAAATTGTTTTTAAAAAAATGTTTTAATTAATTTTAAAATGTTTTATAAAACCATTTTGAATAGGTGGCTGATCACACCTAGCCAAAAATATTGGTGGCGACTCCATGTCTTTTTTAAGGTTATTTTCAAAACCTTCATTTTTTCTAGAGGAATTAAGTCGACTTTTCCTCGTTTTTTTTATGTCACGCTTAACGAATAATAAAGTTTTGCGATGAGACTTATTATTTTTTAGGTTGCGACAGCTTGGCGACTCCACTAGGGATTATTAGAGAGTCAAGCCTAGAATTAGTTGTGTGTTATCAAAGTCTCGGTTTTGTTGGTTTAATTGGTATTTAATTTTAATTCCCCATTTTTTAAAAAAAATAAGGATAATTTCAAAAGTAATAAAATGTTTATAAATATGTCCATATTCATGTGCATACATATTATAATTGTTCTCTGGTTATTTTGGTGCATATATTCATTCATTGATTAATTGATGACTTATGTTGTTTAATCTTGTTGGGGCATTTAGAATAAGGGATGTAGAATAGGTGGTGAAAGGTTTGTTATTTCTCCTCATAGACTACACGCGCATTTGCATATCATGAGCCCTATACCCGGGTTCCGTCCTTTTATGTGGGAGCAAAGTAAGTAAGCCTTCGTGATTAGCAATCTGCATGGGCTAGTGAAACACTTCTGGAGTACTAAATTACCTAAGCCTTCGTGATTAACAATCCACCTGGGCTAGGGAAATAGACTCTAACGAATTGAACTCGCTTTTATCGAGGTGCCTTACTAGTCTTCACCGGCGACAATGAGGAACAATTCGGGGCTTTCAGAACTAATTCACCTTCATATAGTAAACCTAGGCGAAGCCATGCCGGATTTCCAATTAGATATCCTGAAGTTAAGAACACATGGAGGAATATTTCCAATCCTTTTACCTACTATTCTACTTTCCGAATATGTTTATTTTTGAAAATTGGACAATGATGAACGTACATCACAATGTCCGTAATAAGTGTTGGTGTGTTGTCCCAGGGGTGTTATAATGCCGAAATTTTGTTCGTATCCTCAGGGATAATTATTGTTTTGAATTATTCGAATTTATTTCCGTTACTAATTCATTTTCCTTTTGTTGTTGTTTTTTGTTTTTTGTCATCATTTTTGCATATGGAAGGTTATTGGTCTCGGGATAATATTCAACCAAAAGGGCTTCCATGGAGGGCCAGAATGTCTCAGTGGTCGAGAAGCATTTAGAGGTTAGGAAACAGTTCGAGAAAGGTCAGTAGGATAATAGGGATTGTTTGAAAATGGGATATGTGTCAGTATTGCCAGCCGAGTTGATCTTACTATTAGGCAAAATGATCTTCGGGAATTGATGGATATATGGAATCAGTGGAACATATCAGAAAAAGAAGCCTTCACTTAGACTTATGGAGACATAGCACTGTTAGTTTAGGTTAATGTTAGTGGTGGGTGATTCGGGTTGTGGTGCAATTCTAGAATCCCGCTTATCGGTGTTTTACTTTCAATCGAGAGGATATGACTCCAACCATAGAGGAATATTCGACCTTGCTGCATATTGAGAACGTTATTCTCGATCGTATTTATTTGGAGGATACAAAGACGCCGGGTTTCAAGAAAAAGGTGTCTAAGATTCTGGGAGTGGAAAGAGATTGGGTCGAAAGTCATGTTGTCCGAAAAAGGGTAAGTCACTGTATCTCATGGGATGTTTTACGGACCTTAATTCACAGCCATCCAAGTAAGGAGACAATTAGAAATATTTTTGCTCTGGCTATCTATGGTTTAGTTATCTTCCTAAAGACATTAGGGTATGTGGATGTGGCAGTATTTGATGTTTTTGAGAGGCTTGAGCAGAGGATAAACCCAGCCTTGGCAATTATAGCAGAAACAATCCTATCTCTGAATTTTTGTAGACGGGAAAGAAAAGGGCATTTTATAGGTTGTATGCAGCTTCTTTACATATGGGTTCAGAGCCATTTTTGTAAACAGGAGAATTTCCCTCTTTGCTCGTATTGGAAGTCTTTTGCACCAATTGGTGAATTTCGTAAGATGGATTGGCTTGAAAATAGGACTGAGGAACAATGGATCAACATATTCCGGAATATCAGAGCTGAGATGATAATTTGGAGAGTTCCATGGATAACTCCTATGCCGACGTTGTACAACTGCGGAGATAAAGCTTCTGTTCCATTACTGGGAATATGGGGAGGAGTGAGCTATGCACCACTGCTGGTACTAAGACAATCGGAATCCCGTCAGTTTACTCCTATGACTTATGACCTTTGTGATTTGGAATTTGCTTATGGAGAAGATGGATACTCGAGAAAGGTACGTGATATTGTAGTAGCATGGAAGGAAACTCATCGGGTGGAGGTAGCTAGATATGCCGACATCGTCACACCTGATTACCTGGTATGAAGGGAACTGAGGGTTAATGATAGGTTGTTGACATCAGATAGGAAAGAGGTCCAGTTCATGAGTCCACCACCTAAGAAAGCGCCATCAGTGTTAGAAATTGCAAGGGCAGAATTCAAAAAATAAAAGGCCCAAATGAGCAAAGAGATTTCCTGGCTGCAAGAAGAGCTTGAGGACATGCAAAATATGGAATCAGCTCGAGAAAGAGAAAAGAAAATGACCAAAAGAGAAAGGGACACTGCTAAGAGCGATCTTCAGGAATTACACTTGGAGAACAAGAGGTACTGCTTCGAGCTCAGATTTGAGAGGACCCTCAAGACTTTTGGGGAATGGGAACAAGAGGTCATAAACCTCAAGAAGGAGAAGAACTATTGGAAAGAGAGAGCAAAGCATGAGGAAGCCCGAGCCAATCAACTGGAGAAATAAGCTAAGGAACGTTTACACGGTGATGCTTCTGCTGACATGTCAAAGGGCCATAAACAAGTAGGGGTCAGATTGAAGAGAAAGCCAATCAAAAGAGGACAATTAAAAAGGTCCAAGATCCGGGGGAGTTACTATAGGACCAGTGTTTTGTAATAGCAATTTTGAATTAAGATAGACAGGTTTGGGGCCAATACTTTTAAATGCATTCATCATTCATTTGTTCATTCATTCATTTATTTTGTTTGTTCATTCCTTTATTTATATTTATAGTCATTCATTCATTTATTCTTTATAAATTATTCATACACTTAGTCACTTATTTATTTCTCCATTCATTTATTCTTTATAAATATTCATTCATATTCATACACTTAGTCATTTACTTATTTGTTCATTCATTAACATTTAGTCATTTATTCATTCATTCATTCATTCATTTTTATAAAATAAAAAATGTGTAATAATTTCTAATTCATGGTTTTTAAAACGAAAGGTACAATTGGTCACACTCAGAAAGAATCAGACTTTCGACACCCCTACAATACTCGATCTCAAGCCAGAGCTATGGAGAACAATCAGCTTGCTTGAATTGAAAAGATGGAAAGAACTCAAAGGGAACTGTAGGAATAGTTGGCTAAGTCTCAGGAGGAGTCACGGGAACAAATGACCAAACTCATGGAGATGATGAATACCATGATGAGGCAGAAATGGCCAGGGGAAAATTCAGTTACAGGAATGGGGGCAGTAAACCAGGAAGGCCGACCAGAGTTGGTACAGAAGAATGGCCAGACATCCCAGCATGTGGGAAATGAACTTCCAACTGGGGCAGCATCCTATGTTTATATCCAACTTGCGGATAAAGCACATAATTTTGGTCCTAAAAAAGGTAATATTGGGGTTGATCCAATTGATGTGGACATTCCAGACTTTGAGGAACTGGCTGAAAAGGAAAGGGCAAAGATGACTGAGCTGAAGAGGGTTGAAACGGCATAATCCCAAAAAAAAAAATATCAGCTGCTGGAGGAAAGATTGAAGGCAGTCGAAGGGGCGAAGCTATTTGGCAGTCTGGATGCCAAAGAGATGAGTTTAATGCATGGTCTGGTGACTCCTCCAAAGTTCAAAGTACCAGACTTTGAAAAATATAACAAAACTACTAATCCATCCGCACATCTGACCATGTACTGCCGAAAGATGATCGGACATGATGAAGATGAAAAATTGCTTATCCATTTTTTCAAGATAGCTTGATAGGGTCCGCAACTCGGTGGTATAACCAGCTTACACGTACTAAAATCCGTTCCTGGATGGATCTAGCCAAAGCTTTCATGGAACAATACAAGCATGTGACGGACATGGTGCCCGACCGTCTAACTCTGCAAAACATGGAAAAGAAAGCTACTGAAAGCTTTAAAGAATATTCTCAGAGATGGAGAGACCTGGCTACACAAGTACAATCTCTTTTGACCAACAAGGAAACTACAGTGCTTTTCATCAATACCCTGAAAGACCTTATTATGATAAACTAGTGGGGAGGTCCACCAAGGACTTTGCAGATATGGTGATCTCCTGGGAGATGATAGAGTCTGCCATTAAGAACGAGAAAATGGAAAGGGGTGAGTCTGCTATCGCGAAAAGGGTTTTCCCCGCAAAGAAGAAGAAGGAGACACATACAGTTTGCTTCAATCAATATCCCTATGCACCTCCTACACCATAAACACCTCACAGGCCCTATACTTCTCATACATCTTATGTACCTCCTACACCCTACACACCTTATCCGGGGTATAATCCTTACTATCCCAATGTGAACCATCTTACCCAAAATCCATTTCCCTATACCAATAAACCACAACAGCCTTTTCCAACTGGCATATCCCCATAGATAAATCTTCCCTGAAACACTGTCCCAAAGACCCAAGGTGCTGGACGTAATGATTAACGTTCACTAAGGAATGATCAAAAACCCCAATTTGATCTGATTTCTACCACCTATGGTGAGCTATATCCTAAACTATTGCAGAGTCAACTTATTGCACCTGTATACCTCAAACCTCTGACACCACCATATCCAAGGTGGTACAATAAAAATATTAGCTGCGCATATCACGCAGGGATCCATGGGCATTTGACTGAGGACTGTATTGCCTTTAAGAAGAAAGTCCAAAGTTTGATTAATACTGAGGTGGTGAAGTTCGGGACAAGGAATAGGCCGAATGTAGCAGGAAATCCTTTACCCGATCATGCTGAGAATCGGGTAAATGCAGTATTGACAGGGGAAGAAAGAAGGTTGAAAAAACATGTCAGTGAAGTCAAGACCCCAATGATAAAAGTGTGGGTCAAAATGGTAAAAGCGGGAATGGTGGAGGATGGTGACAGTTTAAAAATGGTTGCAAACAGGGTGGAGGATTGGTTCCTGTTCCATGGATGTAAAGGTCATATCATACAAGAATTTGCGAACTTTCTAGCTAAAGTCCAAAAGATGATGGATGAGGGGGAAGCCCGGTTTTATGAAGAAATAGAGGATGAAGTAGGGGTTATTGAGAATGCGGCTGGCTATGAAATAGGAAGACCTTTTATCATCTATTATGATGAACCAAAGAAGACTACTCCGGTTGTTGAGGAAATTGCGTCTAAGCTAATCATAGATTTGCCTTCTTCCTTTTCATACAAGGAAAACAAAACTGCACCATGGAAATATGACTGCAGCATAGTTATGCCCGGGTTTTCAAATCAGCAAGATATTACAGGTGTGGGGAACTTAACACGAAGTGGAAGGTGTTATGCCCCTGAGGTTTTTGAACAGAAATCAACAAGAAAGGATGGAGGAATAGACAAAGGGAAGAAAGCAGCTGAACCAATCCATATTGAAATGGATTTGTCAAAAGAAGCAGAAAGGGGATTAGCCTCAGTAAACAGGATAAAAGAGCCGTTGAACGAGAAGGAGGCATGCAAGTTTTTAAAGTTCATAAAACATAGTGAGTATAGTGTGGTTGAGCAATTGCAGCGTCAGCCAGCAAGAATCTCCATATTATCTTTGCTATTAAACTCGAAGCCATACAGAAATGCCCTGTTGAGAGTGTTGAATCAAGCATATGTGGCTAACAATATATCAGTAGAAAAATTAGACAGGCTGGTGGGAAGCATTGCGGCAGACGATCATATATATTTCAGTTATGAAGAAATACCACCCAATGGTATTGGGTCCACAAAGTCTCTTCACATAACAACCACCTGCAAGGGGCATATACTACCAAGGTTGCTTCTGGATAATGGTTCTTCATCAAATGTAATGCCCATGGCAACCCTGTCTAAGTTGCCAATTGATATTTCTTATATGCTGTCGAGTTGCACAGTAGTCAAAGCTTTTGATGGTACCAGGAGAGAGGTAATGGGAACTATTGAGGTTCCTCTAGAGATAGGCCCATGCACCTATACGGTGAACTTTCAAGTCATGGATATTAATCCTTCCTATAATTGCTTATTGGGAAGGCCATGGATATATTCAGCAGGGGTTGTACCCTTATCTCTCCATCAAAAGCTGATATTTGTAATGGAGGGCCGTTTGGTCACTGTATTAAGAGAATAAGACATAATAGCCTCTGCATCTACTGAATCTCCTTATGTTGAACCCAATGAAGATGCCGTAGAATGTTCTTTTCGATCTTTGGAATTCGTAAATGCGATTTTCGTCGTTGAAGGACGAAAAATTCCAAAACCAAGGTTGTCCAAGAACACAAGGCTAGGAGTAAGAACTACTGATAAGTGCTTAATTTCATGCATTTTCCTATTGAATTTCCATATACTTTGTGTTTTTATTCTTAAGTTCCTTGACATTTTACTAGGTTTTTATGCTTTGTAGGTATTTTGGAAGAGATAAAGTCAAGACATGTCAATTAGGATGTTAAAGAGCTTACAAAATCACAATCACAAGATGGAAAAAGACTTGGGAGTCAAAAAGATCAAATTCTTGGTGCAGAGCAAGAAGACAGATTTGACCTCTGGAGCTTGTTGCTAAGAAAATATGATGTTAGATTCTTTATTCGAAGAAACTTCCTATCTTGACTTTTGAAGATCACTTGATTACCTTTCCAACTTTTGGTCATGGGCCTAAATCGGATAAGAAATGGTTATCCAAATCGGCATTGGAATATCTCCCTAAACAACCCTAGTGGTAGAAAAAACCCTAGTCGCAAATCACTATACTTTACAATTGATTCTTTTTAAGTGCATGGTTAAATAAGATACACTCTTTTGGGTGCATCAACTACAGTGGGAAAAGGCTGCAAGCCTGGAAAAGGTCTTGGAAAATATCTTCAAGGGATGGCCCGAGCAATGGAAGTAGTGGGAAGGAAAGATTGGTTTGGCTTAGGGTATCTTTCGAAGGCCCATGAGAAGAGGAAACAAGTTGAAAGGAACTGACAAAGGAGGATGGCCCGTCTCACCGGTATGGATATTGAATGGGAACCCATGACTTTCCCACCAATCCTTCACAACTTTTGCTCTGTTTGTTTTCTATTTGGAGAAAAGAATTAAGAAGATGTACTCATAATGATCGAGCAAGCTTTTGAAAAATTCCATGTGAATAAGGGTGGTCAGATTCAGGATATGATGATTTGCATGACTGGGAAAGAAGGAATGGAAACTGACAATGCGAACTGGATGGTGCGACCTTGTCCACCAGGATATAGACTGACCAATTGGAGTGCGACTGAGTTGCCCATAGTTTTTAAGTCTATTCCAAAGTAATATTTTAAAAAACGATCTTAATCATCTTTACCCAGAGATATTAAGAGTTTTTTTTTTTTTTTTTCTGTAATGACCTTTTTGTTTAAACGTTTTCATTCAATAAATAACAAGCACGATGCATTTTATTCATATTGATGTGTCCAGATTCTTTCATTATATTCTTTTGAAAAATAACAAGAACGATGCATTTTGTTTTCATTATATATTTTTTTTTTATATTTGTAGACACCTAATTTTGTCCGGACCACTAAACAGGTTTGTTTTCTTCCTATATTGATGTTTCCGAGTGTAAAAAGACAGTTTTCATCCTGCAGGTGGTACTCCGAGTCTTAGTTTAAGATGGCGAGCACAAAAAGTCAAACTTGAAAAAAGTCAACCTCGAAAAAAGTCAACCTCAAAAAAGTCAACCCTAGAAAGTCAACTACTAAAAAAGTCAACCCACTTTCAAAATCAAGATTTTAAGTTCAATTGAAAAATGGCGAAAGAATTTTGATAATCCGAGGTCTATATTGAAAGATATGGAGTCCGGAAGTTGGGATTTGGAGATTCAGTAGAAAAGAAACCCTAATCCGAGAAATTTGGGGAAAAGTGCTTAAACGATCAAATTGATCGAAATTGAAGGTTCCAAATGAAAGATAAGCACTGACTACGGGTAATGGAGAAGTCACTTGCAAGAAAAATCGAAAGAAAAGTCAATCCGGGAGAAAACCGAGAATTAGGTGTTTTTAGTGGATTTCGGTGAAATCGGGAAGAATCACAGAAATGGCCTGACTTGGTGAGACAAAAGCCCCCAATGGATGAAGAATGATTAAAAAGGATAGACCAAGGCTCAGATTGAAGAAAATTTGAAAATCGGACTTGTTTTGAGCAAAACCGAGTTTCGGAGGTAAAAGGGCAAAATTGGAAAATTTGGGAAAAATAGCAAATGGACTCCGAAAATTCTAAAAAAATTTGTCAATCTTATTCTTAAATCATTTGAAAGAGATTGGTAAAAGAAATCTTGATTCGGAGTTCGTTTGCAAAATGGCCAAATCCCGGACTTCTTATGTAGTAATTCAAAAAGGAAAATCCCGGAAAAATAGCAAATGAGCTCCAAATCTTTTGAAATTTTCAGATCTCATTTTTAAATTATTTGGAAGAGATTGACGAAATAAAATCTTGATTCCGAGTTCGTTTGCAAAATGGCCAAATCCCGGGCCTCCTATGTAGTAATTCAAAAAGGAAAATCCCGGAAAAATAGCAAATGAGCTCCAAATCTTTTGAAAATTTTCAGATATCATTTTTAAATTATTTGGAAGAGATTGGCGAAAGAAAATCTTGATTCCGAGTTCGTTTGCAAAATGGCCAAATCCCGGGCCTCCTATGCAATAATTCAAAATGATAAATCCCGGAAAAATAGCAAATGGACTCCAAAAATTCTGAAATTTGGCAAATCTCATTTTTAAATTATTTGGAAGAGATTGGCGAAAGAAAATCTTGATTCGGAGTTCTTTGCAAAATGGCCAAATCCCGGGCCTCCTATGCAGTAATTCAAGCCGATAAATCCCGAAAAAAATACCAAATGAGCTCCAAAAATTATGAAAACTTCCAGATCACACTTTTGAATTATTTTGAAGAGATTGGTGAAGAAAAATCTTGATTTGGAGCTCGTTTAAAAAATGGTAAAATGTAGGGGCATAAAAGGGCATTTTGGGAAGAAAAATTCCAAATAAATAGCAAACGGACTCGGATAATTTTGAAAACTTCCAGAACTCAATATTTTATTATTTTGGAAGTATTAAAAAAAGAAAAATTGAATTTGGAGTCCGTTTGATATTTATTTGCATCCGGGGGGCAAAATGGTCATTTCACCCAAGCAACCGAAAAGGGCTTCTTTGGGCCTTTCAAAAAAATCAGAGTTGGGCTGGAAAAGAGAAGTGCTGGCCTGCCCAAGCCCAAAGGAAGGAGGAAGCTTCTGATTTTTCAATCAAATGGCTAAAAATCAAGAGTTAGTTAGAGATTCTCTTTGATCAAGCCATGGTGATTAAGCCACATAAGCTTAAGAAAGATGTCAACATTATTCTTTAACAGCTGTATTTGAGAGAGTTGAGATGCTAATCTAAAGGTGGTAATTTCATGATTTTTCACCTTGAATTATTAGCCATTTGATGGAAAATTGGTTACAAAAAAAATGACAACATCCTAGGGGAGGAGAGAGGTAAAATGCTGCCACCATTAAGGGGAGGGGAGAATTTCGAATTTGGAGGTTCATTTTGGCTGATTTCTCTTATTTTTTCTTAGTTTTTTTATCTTCTTGGTTGAGAGCAAAAAAGAAAAGTTTAGAAAAAAAAGGAAAGTTTGAAGAGAAAAGCTTGAAATATTAGCTTCTTGAGGTTGCTCTTGAGCACCAACTCTTGCACTTTCTTCATTTTCTATTCTTGTTTTTGCTATTTTAATCTCTACTTGGTGAGTTTTCATTTTAAAATAATGTTTTTTTTTTCTTCCTTCATCTCCTTTCTTAAGTATATTTTTTTTTACATTTTGTTTTTACAATAAACTCACCATGGCCAAATGGCCTACATTATTTATTTTGAGTTGCTGTTTTGAGTTCATTTTACCATATTGTTTATGCTATTTTTTTTTTTTGATTTTGATGTTTTAAATGTTATGTTACTTCATGTTCTTGAGTTATATTTTAATTTGGTTGCTTTGTTTGTTGCCATTTATGTCTTAGATATCATGTTTTTGCATTTTTAATTTTCTGTTTTCATGTTGTTTAAATTGGAGCATGTTTTAGAGTTAGCATATTAAGTGTTTGTGAAAATGCTTGTGTGATTCTTTGCATGATTTTTGTTTTATATCTTAGTTGAGCATGTTTTAGATTTAGTATATTAAGTGTTTGTGAAAATGATTGTATGATTTTTGCATGATTTAAGTGTTATGACTTAGTTTTTCATGCTAGTATGCCAAGTGTTTGTGAAAATGCCATGCTTGTTGGAGCTTGAGGCCATTTGGCTACTCCATGTGTTTTGCATTGTGTGTTGCATTTTTTGTCATGCTAGTTGTTAGGTTTTTGCATTTGCATGATATTTGGTTGGATTTTTGAATTAAGCATGCCTTGTGTTTGTGAAAATGCCATGCATATTTTAGGTCTAGGTTACATTAAATGCCATGCAAGTTCATGTTAGGTCTAGGTCATATTATTTATGTCATGCATTTTCCTTATATTTAGGTTTTAAATCCATGCATTTCATGCATTATGTTTGCTGCATTATTTCATGCATTTCATGTTCATGCCACTTGAATAATGACTTGAGCCAATTAATGGTTCAAAGTCATGCTCTCTTGAGCACACTTGTGGAAAATTAAGTTTGTCAAATTGATTATTCTACCTTTTTGATTTTTTTTTACTTAGCCAATTTGTATCTAACTTTCAAAAAGTCCTAGCTACTGTTTGCAAGTCATTTTATGAGTTTCAAATATTTTTACTTTGGTTTTTAAATGATTTTATCAAAGGCAAAAATGTGTTGGCAAAGCAGTTTTTTTTTTCTCCTCCAAAAACTCGTACATCTCTTATTTTTCTGGGAATTCATCTTTGATCAGAAAATTAAGTCGATTTTTTCTCGTGTATTTTTACATGTCCTGAGTCTCCAGTATTTTTTTCAGAATTTTTGGAATTTTTAAAAATAGGGTAAAAAATCGTGGATTAAAACTGGACAGTGGAGTCAGAATTGAATTTAAAGAGAAACCATTTTTCTGTTTTGATTAATCTACTTAGAGTGGGCTGATTAGGAGGGTTAGCTACTGACTTAGGGTAATTTCTAAGCCTTTTTAAAATCTAGAAATGGTTTTTCAAGTCTCGGGTTAAGGGTAGTCAAGTCCGGATTTTTTAAACTTAGGAAATTAGAGCCATTTTAAAAATTTTAGCCCAGTTTTTATTTTTAATTCAAGCTTCTCAAAATTGTTTTCAAACAATCACAAAGTATTTTGGTTTTAGAATATTTAATTTGACATATTTTCCTAAGGTATCCGGATATCTTTTTAGATATACGGATTTCCTTAATTAAAGGAAAAAATACATTTCATGCATTGCATTTTTATATTCATGCATTTTATATAATATGTGATTCTTGTCATAATAATTTCTATGATATTGTTGTTATTTTGATTTATATTTTTTGATGTTACATGGTTTATTATATAGTTTTGAATATTTCATGATATCCTATGCTTTTATTTAGTTATTTTTATTTAGCATATACTATGTTCATGCATTATTATTTTCATGCATATTATATGATAGCATTATTTTATTCCATGTCATTTAAATTATAAGCCATACCATTCATATTTGTCATGTCATTTAAATCATTTCATTTCATTTAGAAAATATCATGTTACTTAGGTTATTTCATTTCATATAGAATATGTTACGTTACTTAGGTTATTCTATTTCATTTAGATTATATCATATGACTTAGAATATTGCATCTCATATAGAATATACTATGTTACCTAGGTCATTTCATTTTATTTAGAATATATTATATAACTTAGGATATTCCATTTCATTTAGAATATGCTAAGGCATTCAAATCATGTCATGTCATTTAGGTTGCATTATATTATTTAGACTTTGCTATGTCATTTTATTTATGTAATGCATATACATATTCATTTATTTTAAATAGTTTCAAAAAAGATAATGTTTTTCAATAAAATAAAGATATTCCCGAGTTAAAATAATTCATGAGTTCTCTGCCGGGTTTGCTGGGGAGGATATCATCAATTATTATTAATAACGGAATATCTTCTTTAAAAAGAGAATGGTTCGGAAAATTTTCCAAAACTAATAAAAATTTCTTAATTTTGCCACGTTTGTTGGGGAATATAGGAAAATTTTGAATTTATAAATTCCGGATCATTCTCAATAAAAATGGAATTATTTTTCTTTAAATTGGGAATTAACTTGAAATACTAAATTTAAAACCAATTTTTACCGAGACTTGAGATAACACACGATTAATAAGGTACCGATTTATACGGGCGTTGTGGGGGTGCTAATCCTTCCCCACACGTAACCGACTCCCGAACCCGCTTCTTTGATTTCTCTGGTTTAAAACGCAGACTTGAAATTGGTTTTTAAAATGTTTTAATTAATTTTTTAAAATATTTTATAAAACCGATTTTAATAGGTGGCCGATCACACCTAGCTAAAAAAGATTGGTGGCGACTCCATGTCTTTTTTTAAGGTCATTTTCAAAACCTTCATTTTTCTAGAGGAATTAAGTCAACTTTTCCTCGGTTTTTTTTTTAATGTCACGCTTAACGAATAATAAAGTCTTGCGATGAGACTCGTTATTTTTTAGGTTGCGACTTAACCTGTCTTGTTCTCAGCTGTGTTTAAAATTCTGGATATCTCCTCCAGAAGCTTTGGCTATCACCACCAAAGTCTTGCTCATTTTTAAAACTGTAAAAAATTCTGGGTATCACCTCCAGAAGCTTCAGCTATCACCACCGAAGACTTTCTACCTTTTCAAAGGATTTTAAAAACTCTGGATATCTCCACCAGAGGCTTCAGCTATCACCACCGAAGACTTGTTCATAATAATAATAAAAAAATACCTCGACGATGATCTCAGGGCTCCACTCGTCTTAAGGAAACGAATTCGATTTTACCTGAAAGCTTTAAGAGATGATGCAAATGCTTCATGATGCAAATGCAAATGTCTTTTGTTGATGCAAACACTTCTTGATGTAGATGCAAATGACTTAGATTGGTGCAAATGTCTTTCATGCAAATGTAAATGACTTGATTTGATGCAAACTTTCTTGATGCAGATTCAACTAACTTAGATTGATGCAAATGCTTCTTGATGTAGATGCACATGTTGAATAAAATTCTGGATAACTCATCCAAAAGAAGATTTCTCATTTTTCAAAATTATAAAACCGTGGATATCTCCACCAGAGGCTTCAGCTATCACCACCGAAGACTTGTTCACTTTTAAAACTGTAAAATTCTGGATATCCGCACAAGAAGCTTTGGCTATCACCACCAAAGACTTGCTCATTGTAAAATTCTGGGTAACCCCTTCAGAAGAAGATTTCTCATGTTTCAAAATTATAAAACCCTGGATATCTCTACCAGAGGCTTCAGCTATCACCACCGAAGACTTGTTAAAATTCTGGATATCCCCACCAGAAGCTTTGGCTATCACCACCAAAGACTTGCTCATTGTAAAATTCTGGGTGACTTCTCCAGAAGAAGATTTCTCATTTTCGAAATTATAAAACCCTGGATATCTCCACCAGAGGCTTCAGCTATCACCACCGAAGACTTGTTCTTTTAAATCTATAAAATTCTTGATATCTCCTCCAGAAGCTTTGGCTATCACCACCAAAGACTTGCTCATTTTAAAATTCTGGGTGACTCCTCCAGAAGAAGATTTCTCATTTTTCAAAATTATAAAACACTGGATATCTCCACCAGAGGCTTCAGCTATCACCACCGAAGACTTGTTCACTTTTAAAATTCTGGATATCCCCACGAGAAGCTTTGAGAAATGATGCAGATGCACATGTCTTTTAACAAGGTGCTCATGCTTCATGGTGCAAATGTAAAATATTTCTTAGTGCAAATGCAAATGGCCTGGATTGATGCCCATGTTTCATGATGCAGATGCCCCTACTAATTGTGTTCATGTAACTGGTTTATGAATGGTGTAACTACAATTACCACACATTAATGAAAATGCAATGATTCTAGAAATGATGCAATTGCTTGAGATGACACAAATGCGAATTCCATGAAGAATGTAAATGTAAAGGTAAAATGCAGATGCTTATGGAATAATGCCAATGCAAATACCCATGAATGATGCAAATGCTTGCTGACACTGTGCAGATGCAAAAGCTCGATAAAGAGATGAGTGCTCATGAGTGATGCAAATGCCCCCGGTTGTTTATTCTAGACTTTGGCTTAGCCTTTCAAATTCATTTTTCTTCTTTAAATCGGAGTATATCTTCAATTCATTTTGGCTATTCTCTTTGCCCCAACAGTTTTCAAACTTTCATCAATAGAGATCTGCACTGGGTTTGATTTCTTCTTCTCATATCTGGAAGTCAGGACCTATCCTGGCAGTTCTATACCTTTGGGTTAGAAAAATCCTTGTCTCATGTCAACATCAAAATGGGTATTTCAAAAAAATCTCTTTATTTGTTTTCGCATTTTGAAAAATTCTGAACAAAAAATATTAACCCCACAATGTGTGATGTATAAATCTTTTGAAGATTGATGATCATTGTTAGAAATTTCTCTAATTATCAATCTGGTTTTTTCAACTGGGATTGGCAAGGCTTGGTATAACAAGATTCTGTTTTTCCAGGAAAACTTCATGACAAAAAATGTATATCCCTTCTAGGCTCACAAATGGAACAGGTTTTACAAATCATGAATTCATTGAGAACCAAACAAATTCAACATTCTTTTAGTTTCCATATCAAGGCATTTTGACAAGCGTCAAGATTGGCTGAGATGTTTAAACTGGAAAGTTGATTGTGCAGGAAAAAAGTTTCAGTTTTTGAAATCAATCCTCCGAATGAGAGCTGACAATTTGGGGGGTTCAGGAATTCCTAGATGTTCCTCGATGACCACTTTTTCAAGATGACCTTCTCTTTTTGTGGTATCGGCACTTTCATAGATGGCATCAAAAATTCCCATTCTACTCTAGACCGCCCGTTTTTGGGTTTTCGCCCTAGAGTCCCTTTTCTCTCTAATTTTTTTCATTGTTTCACCATGCACTTGAGAATTCTAAATTCTTCCTTAGTGAAATGAGAATTTGATGAGATGATATTCATGCTTGATCAAAATGGACTTTTAAAGCACGTAATGTAGGCCACGGCTCAGGGTTCAGAAAGAAAGGATAAATAGGCCCAAAATATGTGTTTGAGGGTAATCAGATCAAGGATCATTTCTTGAAGAGGATTTTCTTTGAAGCATTTGTCCCTTCTTGGACATTTCTTTCCTTTTGACTTTTGTGTCTTTCTTTCCTCGTTCTTGGCTTTCAATTTGCCACACCTTTTTTCTTTTGTTTTTCTTGGCTTTCATTTCACCATCTTTTCCTATTCTTTTTCTTTGACAGAGTGCGCCCGTATTTATTCGGGGCTCCATTTGCTTTGTGTCTGTCCTTAAGCTGTTACTTATTTCTCAATGATCTTTGAAAAGATCTTTCCTCGCATTTGCCCCCCAGTGTAGAGGGTAATCCTTGATCAGGGTTCAAAGAAGAAAGAATTCTTTTGGCTCAAAAGGGGTGACTATGGATAATAATTTGTTCTTGTGAAAGGGATATGAAAGATGGCCATTCATCATATCAAGCCCAAATATTCTCATTGAAAAGCAATCCTCAGGGGAAATAGATAATCAAAATTTCATTTTGCACTTTGGAATCATCCGAATTCTCATATGCATGATATCACAAAAAATTTCTTCACTTTTTTCCATCGCATACCCCAATGATTTCATGTGTTAGCCCATCCTTCTTCACCATGTATCCATCGTTTCCACATATGATGCCCCAAATTTATTAACCATGAGAATTTGTATCAACGAGGAACATAGCAAGTCTAGGTCAATTTTGAAAATGCTGAGTTTCCAATCTGAGTTCTTTGAAGAGACAAGGAAAATATGACCCAAAAACAGGTTTTCTCTGGGACAAGGAGTAATCTAGTTTAATCATTGTGCCCCAAGGTGTCAATCATGAAGTGATGTTTGGGCAATTAGTGTTTTGTGGTTTGTTGAAAATGACATGAATGGTTTTGGCACAACCTTGACACAGATCAAATTACCAAAATCTAGATTCTTGAAATAATGTCTCATTTGTTTGAATTTCAAGGAATTCGAAAAATTTCAAAAAAGTTCGTTCCTTTTATCATAGCCTAGACTAGGATTTACATCCTTGCTTATTCTGTAATGACAATGCTTCTCTTTTTTTTTCAAGTTCATTTTTCCTTGAAGCATTAGGTCTTTCAAGTGTTCTTGATTCAAGGTTTAGGTATAGAGAAGCCCAAAAAAAAGGGGGATGGTGTTGGGTCATTTCTAACACTAATCATCAATCCTCTTGAGACTATCCATTATTAAAACTTCCTTAATGCTTGTTTTTGAAAATTCAAGTTATTGTTAAAACACAACAATCACAAAGCATTTAAAATTCAAAATTCATTTAATTCATGTAGATGCTAACATGAGACAAGTGCTTTCATCATCACAGTGTATAGAACTACATGCGTCAAAAACCTAATATGATCATGCACAATGTTTCTTATGACACTTGACTTCCCATCTTCAAAACTTATCGAACCAGCCTTGATGAGATCTCTGACCTTGTACTTCAAAGCAGGGCAGTTCTCTGTTGAGTGACCTTGATTGCCAGAATGGTAACCACAACACTCTTTAGCATCATACCAGCTCGGATAAGGGGGCTTCAGAGGCTCTAATTGCATGGGTGTCACAAGGTGATTCTGGATGAGTTAAGGTAGTAGCTCACTGTATGTCACAGGAATCGGGTCAACCTGATTTCTTTTTCGCTTTTTATGCCCCCTTCGATTATTCCCAAGGATGTTCGATTGATAGACAGATGTAAATTCTGGTGTAGTTGCAGTCATTGGTTGGTAAGGATAAAAACCTTGAGAGACATTGTTCAGGGTAGAGTAAAATGGCTGATACGAGGAGAATTGGGGAGGTGGGGCAAAGTCTTCCACGACCTGGGTATCTTCCTTTTTCTTTTCAGATCCCCATTGTTCTTGGTATTGGATGTTCTTTCTCCTTCAATTTTCCCATCCTTGATAGCATTCTCAATCATCTCCCCTGAAATTACCATGTCCGAAAAATTCTTCGTGGTGTTGCCGACAAGTATATCATAGTACGGGGCCTGCAGTGTATCCATAAAAATGACAGCGGTTTCCTTCTGAGTTAAGGGCGGTTGTACTTGGACGGCCAGGCTCATCCACCGTTGCGCATATTCTTTGAAGCTCTCAGTAGCTCTTTTCTTCATATTTTGCAAGGTGAAACGGTCAGGCGCCATGTCGGTCATATGCTTGTACTGGTTTAGAAAAGCCCTAGCCAAATCATTCCAAGAGCGAATCTGGTCCTTGCTCAACTGACTATACCACCTAATTGCGGAACCGCTGAGGCTATCCTGAAAACAGTGAATCAAAAGCTTATCATTATCTATATAACTTGTCATCTTCCGGCAGAACATAGTGATGTGGGCTGATGGATCGGTCGTCCCGTCATATTTCACAAAGTCAGGGATCTTGAACTTAGGAGGAATGACTAAATCGAGGACCAAGCATCGTTCTTTCGCCTCCACACTCCCGAATACGTCTGTATTTTCTACTGCCCGGAGCCTTTCATCTAACAACTGGTATTTCCCTTGGGAATCTGCCAACTCAACCTCATTTACTGCAACCCTTTTCAACTTTGCCTGTTCAGCTGGATCATCTGAGTTTAGGACATTGACGGGGTTAACAGTGTTCTGGGCATCACTTATTACGACCTCATCCTGGCCCTTTTGTGCCTCTAACCCTTCTCTGGCGACAAAGTTTTCGGTGTATCCTTTTCCTTTGATTACGGCAGACATCAGCTCCATTAATTTAGTCATCTGACCCTTAGATTCTGCTTGAGACTTTGCTAGCTGTTCTCGTAATTCTTTCTGTTCCCTTTCCATTTTTTCCATTCGGGCAACTTGTTCATCCTCCATAGCACTAGCCTGTATTAAAAGGGTACTCAGTACTTCTTATATCTCTTATTTGAAATGGAAATTCTTTCAAAGACTCCTAAAGCCAAGCCAACTTCTGTTTTATTTCCCCCAAATGTATGTCATGATGAATGAGCCATGAATGCAATTTGATGCATGTGAAGCCTGAGCAATATGATGTATGGACATGTACAATGGAAACATGCTGACCATATATGTAATAAATGCAATCACGATGCCAACATGTTTCAAGCAAAGAATAAACAAATCAACACATGAATATATGCAATGACTGATCATGTGCATTTTAGCATATTTCCCAATGAATGATCATATATCCTATGAATGAAACACGATGTCAATTATGATATATGCAAATAATGAATGATTGATACAGAGTATATACAAAGAAAATCATGCTAACCATGTGTGCCATGAATGCGACCTGATGCTAACATGATGTATGTAATAAGCAAATTAATGCATGAACATATACAAAGAAATCATGCTGACTATGTTTGTTATGAATGCAACCCAAAGTCAACATGATGCGTGTAAAGAATAAGCAAATTAATGCATGGATATATACAAAAAAAAATCATGCTGATTATGAATGTATGAATGCAACCTGACAAATAATTGATCGGATGCAAAATGCAAAGGGGAAGATATCACGGAGGAAATAAGAATCGGAGGAACTTATTCATCAACATCTCATAAATTTGAAGCATAGCCAATTCATTCCCATATCAATGTTCACAATGGTATAAACCATGTTTTACAAAATTTGAGCAGTAGTTAAAACTGTCTTTTACAAGAACTTTATTCTTCCTAGCATCCTAAGGCTATAAGAGCCGGCTACTGAATAAGTGAAATCCTATTACATCATATAAGACCGCAGTCTTTCCACCTCAATGCTGTAAATCTCCCAATCCTAATGGCATTTTCCCAGTCCTTTATCAATCAGTGTCGTTGGATCCAACCACTTGGCATCTATAAGAGTTTGCACTTTCTTTTTGAAGGCCATACAGTCTTCAATGCTATAGCCAACAATTCCACAGTGATACTCACATCTTGCATTTGGATTATACCCCTTTGGATATGGTGGTGACAGGGATTTCAATGGGACACAGGCAACCATGTGATTTTGGATCAGTATAGGGAGAAGCTCTCGGTAGCTGATTGGAATGGGATCAAAAGGCATTTGGGTCTTATCCTGGGGTCGTTTCTTAGTCACACATGGCCTAGGAGTTGGGGCACTTGGTGGTGGCATCGAACCAGTGTGTTTACATGGAGCTGTGGCGAAACAGCATGGTAAGGGTATGGATTTGGACACGTGGCCTTTGGAGGTTGTACATAGCTCGAGGTTCCTATCCCAGGTACTGGATAAGGTGATTGATGAGGGAAATAGTATGAACTGGCAGTTGTTGGTGATGGTGTAGGATTTTGGAATCCCATAGTGGTCATCCCAATGGACGATTGGACCATAGTTGGGTGGGGATACTGGTTTGGACCTAGCACAGTTTGCAGGTATGGTACAGGATCCAAGGTTTCTATCTTTGGTATCAGGCTTTCAGGTTTAATTATTTTCATGATTTTGTCCCCAATTTCATCAGGATTGCAACCTTTGTGGCATTGACAAGCGCAGGATCCAGCAAGGATTGTATGTTCTAGACCTAAGGGTTTTGGTTGATCCGAAGGCGATGCAGAGCCCTGAGAAAGTTCTTTTTTACTTTTACCCATATCCTCAACCATTTTCAGCAATTTGGCAAGTTGTTCCTTCACCTCTCGGATTTCATGTCCATATTCCTCTTGATTGCGTTCCAAAGCACCCAATCGTTCCTCCGATTCATTCCTCATATCTCGAACCCCTTTCATGCAAATGAAAATGTCATGAGATTAAGAATACAATTATGAATGTACATGCTCTATTCCTATGTGCATGAATAAACTGATGATTAATGCATGAACATATACAGAGAAATTATTATGACTATGTATGCTATGGATGCAATCTAATGCCAGGTATATACAGATAATGACTATGCATGTCATAAACGTGTCCTACAATGAATGACCATGCATGCTATGATGTCAAAATGATACATGCTAAGAATAAATGAATTAATACAAAGGTAGGTACAAAGAATGACCATGTATATCACAAATGTATTCTACAATGAATAATCATGCATGTTATGACTGTAACACGATGTCAAAATGACACAAATAAATTAACCAATGATTACACGAAATTGGTGGGACCTAAATCTTGATTATTCAAAAATCTAATTATGCAAGATTTGCCTCCTAATTTATGAATTTTTTTTTAAACATGTTTTTTCTATGAAAAACCAACCATGTTATTTTCAAAAGAATTTTGGAATAATGGATCCTACTATGGTACAATATTCAAAATGTTCATGCAACACTACCGGTTTTATGAAATCATCAAATGAAATTATTATCACCATCCATTTTTTGCAAAAACGAGATCAATAATACAACCAAAATGTACATGCTCTATTCACACATGTATGAAATGTGCAAAATGCAAAAATGCTTGAAAAAGGATTTTTTTTTTTTTTTTAAAAACAGCTAATGAACATCTGCCCCAACAATATCTGCTTATTTAGGCATCACGATGCCTTTGGGACGGATTAACACATTTATTACGAGCGATGTACGTACATCGTTGCCCGATCTACAAAACTTCTTCAGAATGTAAAATAGGTAACAAAAGTTTAGAAATGTCCCTCCGTGTGTTCCTATTTTAGGTATATCTAACTGAAATCCGGCATGGATTCGCCTAGGTTCACTATATGAGGGTGAATCGGATCTAAAGGCCCCGAATTGCTCCTCACTGTCGCCGGTGAAGGCTAGTAAGGCACCCCGATAAAAGCAGGTTCAATTCGTTAGAGTCTATTTCCCTAGCCCATGCGGATTGTTAATCACGAAGGCTTAGGTAATTTAGTACTCCGGAAGTGTTTCACTAGCCCATGCGGATTGTTAATCACGAAGGCTTAGTTAATTTGCTCCCACCTAAAAGGACGAAACCCGGGTATAGGGCTCATGATATGAAAATGCACGTGTAGTGTGTGTGGAGGAACAACAAACCTTTCACCACCTATTATACAAACCTTATTCTAAATGTCCTAGGAATTAAAACATTCAAGAATAGTGTAACGCATTAACCAACAAGCAATTATAATATACAACCTTAAATAACTAGAGAACAATAATAAAATGCATGTACATGAGTATGAACATATTTAAAAACATTTTATTATTTTCAAAATTCTCCTTATTAAAAAAAAATGTGGGAATTAAAATTAAATACCAATTAAACCAACAAAACCGAGACTTTGATAACACACGACTAATTCTAGGCCTGACTCTCTAATAGTCCCCAGCGGAGTCGCCAAGCTGTCGCAACCTAAAAAATAACGAGTCTCATCGCAAGACTTTATTATTCGTTAAGCGTGACATTAAAAAAAACCGAGGAAAAGTCGACTTAATTCCTCTAGAAAAATGAAGGTTTTGAAAATGACCTTAAAAAAAGACATGGAGTCGCCACCAATCTTTTTTAGCTAGGTGTGATCGGCCACCTATTAAAACCGGTTTTATAAAATATTTTAAAAAAATTAATTAAAACATTTTAAAAACCAATTTCAAGTCTGCGTTTTAAACCAGAGAAATCAAAGAAGCGGGTTCGGGAGTCGGTTACGTGTGGGGAAGGATTAGCACCCCCACAACGCCCGTATAAATCGGTACCTTATTAATCGTGTGTTATCTCAAGTCTCGGTAAAAATTGGTTTTAAATTTAGTATTTCAAGTTAATTCCCAATTTAAAGAAAAATAATTCCATTTTTATTGAGAATGATCCGGAATTTATAAATTCAAAATTTTCCTATATTCCCCAACAAACCTGGCAAAATATAGAAATATTTATTAGTTTTGGAAAATTTTCCGAACCATTCTCTTTTTAAAGAAGATATTCCGTTATTAATAATAATTGATGATATCCTCCCCAGCAAACCTGGCAGAGAACTCATGAATTATTTTAACTCGGGAATATCTTTATTTTATTGAAAAACATTATCTTTTTTGAAACTATTTAAAATAAATGAATATGTATATGCATGACATAAATAAAATGACATAGCAAAGTCTAAATAATATAATGCAACCTAAATGACATGACATGATTTGAATGCCTTAGCATATTCTAAATGAAATGGAATATCCTAAGTTATATAATATATTCTAAATAAAATGAAATGACCTAGGTAACATAGTATATTCTATATGAGATGCAATATTCTAAGTCATATGATATAATCTAAATGAAATAGAATAACCTAAGTAACGTAACATATTCTATATGAAATGAAATAACCTAAGTAACATGATATTTTCTAAATGAAATGAAATGATTTAAATGACATGACAAATATGAATGGTATGGCTTATAATTTAAATGACATGGAATAAAATAATGCTATCATATAATATGCATGAAAATAATAATGCATGAACATAGTATATGCTAAATAAAAATAACTAAATAAAAGCATAGGATATCATGAAATATTCAAAACTATATAATAAACCATGTAACATCAAAAAATATAAATCAAAATAACAACAATATCATAGAAATTATTATGACAAGAATCACATATTATATAAAATGCATGAATATAAAAATGCAATGCATGAAATGTATTTTTTCCTTTAATTAAGGAAATCCGTATATCTAAAAAGATATCCGGCTACCTTAATAAAATATGTCAAATTAAATATTCTAAAACCAAAATACTTTGTGATTGTTTGAAAAAAATTTTGAGAAGCTTGAATTAAAAATAAAAACTGGGCTAAAATTTTTAAATGGCTCTAATTTCCTAAGTTTAAAAAATCCGGACTTGACTACCCTTAACCCGGGACTTGAAAAACCATTTTAGAGTTTAAAAAGGCTTAGAAATTACCCTAAGTCAGTAGCTAACCCTCCTAATCAGCCCACTCTAAGTAGATTAATCAAAACAGAAAAATGGTTTCTCTTTAAATTCAATTCTGACTCCACTGTCCAGTTTTAATCCACGATTTTTTACCCTATTTTAAAAATTCCAAAAATTCTGAAAAAAATACTGGAGACTCAGGACATGTAAAAATACACGAGAAAAAATCGACTTAATTTTCTGATCAAAGATGAATTCCCAGAAAAATCAGAGATGTACGAGTTTTTGGAGGAGAAAAAAAAAACTGCTTTGCCAACACATTTTTGCCTTTGATAAAATCATTTAAAAACCAAAGTAAAAATATTTGAAACTCATAAAATGACTTGCAAACAGTAGCTAGGACTTTTTGAAAGTTAGATACAAATTGGCTAAGTAAAAAAAATCACAAAGGTAGAATAATCAATTTGACAAACTTAATTTTCCACAAGTGTGCTCAAGAGAGCATGACTTTGAACCATTAATTGGCTCAAGTCATTATTCAAGTGGCATGAACATGAAATGCATGAAAAAATGCAGCAAACATAATGCATGAAATGCATGGATTTAAAACCTAAATATAAGGAAAATGCATGACATAAATAATATGACCTAGACCTAACATGAACTTGCATGGCATTTAATGTAACCTAAACCTAAAATATGCATGGCATTTTCACAAACACAAGGCATGCTTAATTCAAAAGTCCAACCAAATATCATGCAAATGCAAAAACCTAACAACTAGCATGACAAAAAATGCAACACACAATGCAAAACACGTGGAGTAGCCAAATGGCCTCAAGCTCCAACAAGCATGGCATTTTCACAAACACTTGGCATACTAGCATGAAAAACTAAGTCATAACACTTAAATCATGCAAAAATCATACAAGCATTTTCACAAACACTTAATATACTAAATCTAAAACATGCTCAACTAAGATATAAAACAAAAATCATGCAAAGAATCACACAAGCATTTTCACAAACACTTAATATGCTAACTCTAAAACATGCTCAAATTTAAACAACATGAAAACAGAAAATTAAAAATGCAAAAACATGATATCTAAGACATAAATGGCAACAAACAAAGCAACCAAATTAAAATATAACTCAAGAACATGAAGTAACATAACATTTAAAACATCAAAATCAAAAAAAATAGCATAAACAATATGGTAAAATGAACTCAAAACAGCAACTCAAAATAAATAATGTAGGCCATTTGGCCATGGTGAGTTTATTGTAAAAACAAAATGTAAAAAAAATATACTTAAGAAAGGAGATGAAGGAAGAACAAAAAACATTATTTTAAAATGAAAACTCACCAAGTAGAGATTAAAATAGCAAAAACAAGAATAGAAAATGAAGAAAGTGCAAGAGTTGGTGCTCAAGAGCAACCTCAAGAAGCTAATATTTCAAGCTTTTCTCTTCAAACTTTCCTTTTTTTTCTAAACTTTTCTTTTTTGCTCTCAACCAAGAAGATAAAAACTAAGAAAAACTATGAGAAATCAGCCAAAATGAACCTCCGAATTCGAAATTCTCCCCTCCTTTTAATGGTGGCAGCATTTTACCTCTCTCCTCCCCTAGGATGTTGTCATTTTTTTTGTAACCAATTTTCCATCAAATGGCTAATAATTCAAGGTGAAAAATCATGAAATTACCACCTTTAGATTAGCATCTCAGCTCTCTCAAATTACAGCTGTTAAAGAATAATGTTGACATCTTTCTTAGCTTATGTGGCTTAATCACCATGGCTTGATCAAAGAGAATATCTAACTAACTCTTGATTTTTAGCCATTTGATTGAAAAATCAGAAGCTTCCTCCTTCCTTTGGGCTTGGGCAGGCCAGCACTTCTCTTTTCCAGCCCAACTCTGATTTTTTTGACAGGCCCAAAGAAGCCCTTTTCGGTTGCTTGGGTGAAATGACCATTTTGCCCCCCTGATGCAAATAAATATCAAACGGACTCCAAATTCAATTTTCCTTTTTTTAATACTTCCAAAATAATAAAATATTGAGTTCTGGAAGTTTTCAAAATTATCCGAGTCCGTTTGCTATTTATTTGGAATTTTTCTTCCCAAAATGCCCTTTTATGCCCCTACATTTTACCATTTTTTAAACGAGCTCCAAATCAAGATTTTTCTTCACCAATCTCTTCAAAATAATTAAAAAGTGTGATCTGGAAGTTTTCATAATTTTTGGAGCTCATTTGGTATTTTTTCGGGATTTATCGGCTTGAATTACTGCTTAGGAGGCCCGGGATTTGGCCGTTTTGCAAAGAACTCCGAATCAAGATTTTCTTTCGCCAATCTCTTCCAAATAATTTAAAAATGATATTTGCCAAATTTCAGAATTTTTGGAGTCCATTTGCTATTTTTCCGGGATTTATCTTTTTGAATTATTGCATAGGAGGCCCGGGATTTGGCCATTTTGCAAACGAACTCGAAATCAAGATTTTCTTTCGCCAATCTCTTCCAAATAATTTAAAAATGATATCTGAAAAATTTCAAAAGATTTGGAGCTCATTTGCTATTTTTCCGGGATTTTCCTTTTTGAATTACTGCATAGGAGGCCCGGGATTTGGCCATTTTGCAAACGAACTCGGAATCAAGATTTTATTTCGTCAATCTCTTCCAAATAATTTAAAAATGAGATCTGCAAAATTTCAAAAGATTTGGAGCTCATTTGCTATTTTTCCGGGATTTTTCTTTTTGAATTACTACATAAGAAGTCCGGGATTTGGCCATTTTGCAAACGAACTCCGAATCAAGATTTTCTTTTACCAATCTCTTTCAAATGATTTAAGAATGAGATTGACAAATTTTTTAGAATTTTAGGAGTCCATTTGCTATTTTTCCCAAATTTTCCAATTTTGCCCTTTTACCTTCGAAACTCGGTTTTGCTCAAAACAAGTCCGATTTTCAAATTTTCTTCAATCTGAGCCTTGGGCTATCCTTTTTAATCATTCCTCATCTATTGGGCGCTTTTGTCTCACCAAGTCAGGCCATTTCTGTGATTCTTCCCGATTTCACCAAAATCCACTAAAAAAACCTAATTCTCGGTTTTCTCCCGGATTGACTTTTCTTTCGATTTTTCTTGCAAGTGACTTCTCCATTACCCGTAGTCAGTGCTTATCTTTCATTTGGAACCTTCAATTTCGATCAATTAGATCGTTTAAGCACTTTTCCCCAAATTTCTCGGATTAGGGTTTCTTTTCTACTGAATCTCCAAATCCCAACTTCCGAACTCCATATCTTTCAATATAGACCTCGGATTATCAAAATTCTTTCACCATTTTTCAATTGAACTTAAAATCTTGATTTTGAAAGTGGGTTGACTTTTTTAGTAGTTGACTTTCTGGGGTTGACTTTTTCGAGGTTGACTTTTTTCGAGGTTGACTTTTTTCAAGTTTGACTTTTTGTGCTCGCCCTCTTAAACTAAGACTCGGAGTACCACCTGCAGGATGAAAACAGTCCTTTTACACTCGGAAACATCAATATAGGAAGAAAACATACCTGTTTAGTGGTCCGGACAAAATTAGGTGTCTACAATATTGTTTCTTCTCCACCTATTTACAGGTGTATGGATGCGAAATATGAGAACCTTCCTGTCAATAATTCTGAATTTGATTTTGAAAGACCCATTTGCACGGGTGATTTTGAGGCTAATGAAGATACTGAGGAATATGGTCTACCTCCGGATCTATTAAGGAAAATAGAACAAGAGGAGAAACAAGTACTTTCTCATAAGGAACTACTGGAAATGATAAATCTGGAAAATGATGAGGAGATAAAGGAGGTCAAAATTGGGACTTCATTGTCAACATCAATAAAGGGTGAATTGATAGCCTTGCTCCAAGAATATGTGGATGTATTTGCATGGTCTTACCAAGACATGCCAGGGTTCGATCTTGATATTGTGGTTCATAAGCTCCCTTTAAGGCCAGAATGCAAGCTAATTCAGCAAAAATTGAGAAGAGTGAGGCCGGACATGCTTTTAAAGATAAAAGAGAAGATGAAGAAGCAATTTGATGCTGGATTCTTAGAGGTGGCAAAATATCCAGAATGGGTATGAAATACGTTCCAGTACCAAAGAAGGATGGCAAGGTATGGATGTGCATTGATTATCGAGATTTGTACAAGGCCAGTGCCAAAGATAATTTCCCTTTGCCTCACATCGATACTTTGGTGGATAATACGACAAAGAGTTCTTTATTTTCTTTCATGGATGGATTTTCGGGATACAATCAGATTAAGATGGCACTGAACGATATGGAGAAAACCATATTTGTCACAATATGGGGAACCTTCTGCTACAAAGTAATGCCGTTTGGGTTGAAGAATGCTGGGCAACATATCAGAGAGCCATGGTGACCTTGTTTCATGATATGATGCATAAGGGAATTGAGGTCTATGTCGATGATATGATTGCAAAATCACAAGGAGAAGAGGAGTATATTGCGAATCTTAAGAAGCTCTTTGAATGACTAAGAAAGTTTTGACTCAAGCTAAATCCGACAAAATGCACTTTTAGAGTCACCTCGGGAAAATTGTTGGGTTTTGTCGTCAGCAAAAGGGGAATTGAGATTGACCCGGATAAAGTGAAGGCCATTCAGAATTTGCCACCATCTTGTACTCAAAAGGAAGTAAGAGGCTTTCTAGGGAGATTGAATTACATTGCTTGGTTTATTTCTCAGTTAACTGACAAATGTGATCCAATATTTAAGTTAATTCGAAAATGTGATCCAGGAGAATGGGATGAAGGTTGTCAGATTGCATTTGAAAAGGTTAAGCATTATCTATCAAACCCACCAGTATTAATGCCACCTGTTCCGAATAAACCAATGATATTGTATTTATCAGTATTTGAGTGATCCATGGGTTGTGTTTTGGGGCAGCTTGATGAGACTGGAAAGAAAGAACAGGCAGTTTACTACCTCAGCAAGAAGTTCACAGATTATGAGTTGAAATATTCGTCGGTAGAAAAGTTGTGATGTGCCTTAGCTTGGACTGCTCGAAGACTCAAACAGTACATGTTGTACCAGACAACGTGGTTTATTGCCAAGCTAGATCCAATCAAGTACATGTTGGAATCACCTCTTTTATCAGGGAGAACGATAAGATGGCAAGTTTTATAGTCAGAATACGATATTGTATATGTAAGTCAGAAAGTTGTCAAGGGCATTGCAGTGGCTGAAGTTTTAGCAAGTCGGGTAGTGGAAGATTATGAGCCGTTGAACTTTGACTTTCCGGATGAAGATTTGATGTATGTTTCTCAAGCAGATGAAATTCCCATGAAGAAGAAAGTATGGAAAATGTACTTTGATGGCGCATCTAATGCAATAGGGCACAGAATCGGTGCAATCCTTATATCCCCAGAAGAAGATTATTATCCTTTCACTGCTAGATTGGATTCTGATTGTACAAACAATACTGTCGAGTATGAAGCGGGTACTATAGGCCTTCGTGCTGCAGTGGACAGAAAGATCAAAGTATTGGAAGTTTTCGGAGACTCAGCCCTAATGATATACCAGCTACGGGGAGAATGGGAAACCCGAGATACAAAGCTAATCAGATATAGAGAACTCATACTAAGTTTATTGGAGGAATTTGAAAAAGTGAATTTCAATTACTTCCCTCGAGAAGAAAACCGAATGGCAGATGCTCTGGCTATATTGTCATCAATGTTTAAAGTGAATAAAGGGGCTGAAGTTGTGCCAATAAAGATGAGTATATATGAGTCTCCTGCCCATTGTCTGAGTATTGAAGAAGAAGCAGATGGCCACCCTTGGAATAATGACATCTTGCAATACATCAAGAGTGAACAGTATCCAGAACAGGAAACCGAAAATGACAAAAGGACTCTGAGAAGGCTAGCAATGGGTTTTGTTCTAGACAGTGAGATTCTCTACAAGAAAGGAAAAGACCAAGTCTTATTAAGATGTGTCGGATCTGTCGGAGCTCGGAGAATTATAGAAGAGGTCCATGAAGGGATATATGGCACTCATTCTAATGGTCACATGCTTGCTAAGAAGATTATGAGGGCAGGGTTTTATTGGCTGACAATGGAAGGAGATTGTATCAGTTATTCCAAGAAGTGTCATAAATGCCAGATATATGCAGATAAGATCCATGTGCCGCCATCGCCATTGCATGTCATGACTTCACCATGGCCATTTTCAAAGTGGGGGAATGGATATGACCGGGCCTATTACCCCGAAAGCTTCAAATGGAAATCATTTCATCTTGGTAGCCATAGATTATTTCACAAAATGGGTAGAAGCTGCTTCCTATGCGAATGTAACAAAGTCGATGGTATGCAGATTTGTTAAGAGAGAAATCATATGCCGTTATGGGTTGCCAGCAAGAATTATTTTGGATAATGCTCTCAATTTGAACAATAAGATGATGAGAGAAGTGTGTACTCAGTTCAAGATCACACATCATAATTTGGCACCTTACCGTCCGAAGATGAATGGGGCAGTAGAAGCAGCCAATTAGAACATGAAGAAGATTGTTGAGAAGATGACCGATGTGTATAAGGATTTGCATGAGATCTTGACTTTTGCTCTTCATGCATATCGTACCTCAGTTTGCACATCTACAGGGGCAACGCCATTTTTTTGGTATATGAGATGGAAGCATTGCTACCTATTGAAGTTGAAATCCCTTCATTACGGGTTTTAATGGAAGTTAGCCTAGAAGAAGCAGAATAGGTTAGAGCTCGTTATGAACAGCTGAATCTCATCGAGGATAAAAGATTGAAAGCAATTTGTCACGGGCAGGTTTATCAGAAAATGATGATTCGAGCCCACAACAAGAAAGTTCGTCCTAGACCGTTCCGGGAAGGAGATTTAATACTAAGGAAAATTCTCCCTATAGTGAAAGACCCGCGAGGAAAATGGGCTCCAAATTGGGAAAGACCCTATGTGGTAAAAACAGCTTTTTCTGGAGGAGCATTGATTTTAACTCGGATGGACAGGGAAGATTTCAGAAATCCCGTGAATGCTGATGAACTGAAAAAGTATTATGCTTGAAAAAAAATGTGTGTGATGCTATGCACATGAGAATTTGAATGATTCCAAGTGTAAAGATGGAAATTCTATATATCTATCACCCCTGAGAATTGCTTTTCAAAGAGAATATTCATGCTTGATATGATGAACGGCCATTTTTCATATTCTTTTCACTAAAAAGAAATTTTCCCTAGTCACCCCTTTGAGCCTTAGGAATTATTTCTTTCTTTGAACCTTGATCAAGGATCACCCTCTACACTGGAGGGCAAATGCGAGGAAAAATAATCAAAAATCATGGCAAAAAGAAAGCCATCGAAAAATGTGAAAATCAAAGAATGGCAAATGAAAGCCAACAAAGCAAAAAAGAAAAAAAGAAGAAAAGAAAGTCCAAAAAAGGGATAAATGTTTCAAGAATGAGTTCTCCTTAGGAACTAATCCTTGATCCAATCACCCTTAAACACATTTTGGGCCTATTTTATTCTTTCTTTTTGAACCCGAACCTTAGCCTACATTACGTGCTTTAGAAAGTCCATTTTGATCAAGCTAGAATATTTAATTTGAAAGGTTATTCTCATAATTCATCCCATATTTTGAATTGATATTTTTACCTTGGAAGCATATAGAATTCTTAGATGCATGGTAGAATACAAAAAAATGAAAATGAAAACAAGAATGTAAAAGGAGAGGTTTAAGCCGAAAACCCGCAAAGGGCAGCTCAGGTACTGATTAAAGTTTGAATCAATGCTCCATGTAAAGGGGGAGAAAGTATCTGAAAATCAGAGGAAAAGGGAACAACTCAGTTTAACGTAACTACGGAAGCCGAGAGATTACCCAAGTAAATTGCTCATTCAAGAGAAATTTTTGATGGTTTGAAAAAGGAGGGGTCCAAGATATTCCGCATCCGGGGCATCTACAACCTATAACATTACATTTGTTTCTTATATCCTTGATATTCACTTTTACAATTTTAAAAAACATTTGTTGCAATAAATTCTTGTTATCTTTTTCATGACATTTTTGCTTGTTTCATATTTTCTTTCATACATTTTTGAGATGCATCATGATTGTTGTTAAATTGAATGATGATTAGTAATAAAAAATCTTTAAATAAAAGGATTTCAGAGTATTACTAAGGAATAGATTTAAATCTTGGGAAAGGTTTGGAAAGTTCACTGAGTAAAAGAAAACAGTGAATGTGTTGGAGACTCCATCACGAAGTCAGAAAATTTGTGAATTTAAGCGAAAGTCAGAAACTGAGACTGTTTGACAAGTTATCTTGAGTGAAGGGTTCCTTAAGTGGGGCATCAGTGAACAATTGAAGACTCCGTCATGAAGTCGGATAATTTGTGAACCTCAAAGAAACCATGGATTAGAAATCATGACACAATCATTTGATTGCATTCATTCTTAGGAAACATACAAGCATTTGCAAAGCATGTAATTCTCATCATTGCATTTAGCTAACATTGCAGAAATCAGGAAAATTTGGACTTCCCCAAAGTGAACTCGTTTTGCTTCGCAAACGAGTCGAGCCCTGAGATCACCATCGAGGTACGTTCCTTTCCAAATCGAACTCATTTTGCTTCTCAAATGAGTCAAGCCCCGAGACCGCCGTCGAGGTATGTTCCTTTCATTTTCAAGTTAAATTTATTTTTTCCAAATAAACCAAACCCAGAATCATTCTTAGTATTTCCTTTTGTTTTAAATCGAATTCATTCTGTTTTATCAAATGAGTCGAGCCCTGAGACCATTGTCGAGGTATTTCTTTTTGTTTTAAATCGAATTCATTCTGTTTTATCAAATGAGTTGAGCCTTGAGACTACCGTCGAAGTATTTCCTTTTGTTTTAAATTGAATTCATTCTGTTTTATCAAATGAGTCGAGCCTTGGGACCACCGTAAAGGTATTTCCTTTTGTTTTAAATCGAATTCATTATGTTTTATCAAATAAGTCAAGCCTTGAGACCACCGTCGAGGTATTTCCTTTTGTTTTAAATCGAATTCATTCTGTTTTATCAAATGAGTCGAGACTTGAGACCACCGTCGAGGTATTTCCTTTTGTTTTAAATCGAATTCATTCTATTTATCAAATAAGTCGAGCCTTGAGAACGTCGTCAAGGTATTTTTAAATCACGGGTAAGGCCTCCGGGCATAATTTTTAAAGCCTCCGAGCACCATTTTTAAGACCTCCGGGCACCATTCTTAAGACCTCCAGGCATAAGTTTTCAGAGTTTTTACAGTTTTAAACAATGAAGAAGTCTTTGGTGGTGATAACCAAAGCCTCTGGTGGAGATATCCAGAGTTTTACATTTGCTTGAGCAAGTCTTTGGTGGTTGTAGACACCTAATTTTGTCCGGACCACTAAACAGGTATGTTTTCTTCCTAAATTGATGTTTCCGAGTGTAAAAAGACTGTTTTCATCCTCTAGGTGGTACTCCGAGACTTAGTTTAAGAGGGCGAGCACAAAAAGTCAAACTTGAAAAAAGTCAACCCCCAAAAAAGTCAACCTCGAAAAAGTCAACCCTAAAAAGTCAACTACTGAAAAAGTCAACCCACTTTCAAAATCAATATTTTAAGTTCAATTGAAAAATGGCAAAAGAATTTTGATAATCCGAGGTCTACATTGAAAGATATGGAGTTCGAAAGTTGGGATTTGGAGCTTCAGTAGAGAGGAAACCCTAATTAGAGAAATTTGGGGAAAAGTGCTTAAACGATCAAATTGGTCGAAATTGAAGGTTCCAAATGAAAGGTAAGCACTGACTACGGGTGATGGAGAAGTCACTTGCAAGAAAAACCGAAAGAAAAGTCAATCCGGGAGAAAATCGAGAATTAGGGTTTTTAGTGGATTTCGGTGAAATCGGGAAGAATCACAGAAATGGCCCGACATGGTAAGAACAAAGCCCCCAATGGATTAAGAATGATTAAAAAGGATAGCCCAAGGCTCAGATTGAAGAAAATCTGAAAATCGGACTTGTTTTGAGCAAAACCGGGTTTTCGAGAAAAAAGGGCAAAATTGGAAATTTTGGGAAAAATAGCAAATGAGCTCCAAATATTTTTAAATTTTGCAGATCTCATTTTTAAATTAATTGGAAGAGATTGGCGAAATAAAATCCTGATTCGGAGTTCGTTTGCAAAATGGCCAAATCCCGGGCCTCCTATGCAATAATTGAAAAAGATAAATCCCGGAAAAATAGCAAATGGACTCCAAAAATTTTGAAATTTGGTAAATCGCATTTTTAAATTATTTGGAAGAGATTCGCAAAAGAAAATATTGATTCGGAGTTCGTTTGCAAAACGGCCAAATCCCGGGCCTCCTATGCAAAAAATCAAGAAGATAAATCCCGAAAAAATAGCAAATGAGTTCCAAAAATTATAAAATTTTGCAAATCTCAATTTTAAATTATTTGGAAGAGATTGCCGAAATAAAATCTTGTTTCGGAGTTTGTTTGCAAAATGGCCAAATCCCGGGCCTCCTATATAGTAATTCAAGCCGATAAATCCCGAAAAAATACCAAATGAGCTCCAAAAATTATGAAAACTTCCAGATCACACTTTTTAATTATTTCGATGAGATTGGTGAAGAAAAATCTTGATTTGGAGCTCGTTTAAAAAATGGTAAAATGTAGGGGCATAAAAGGGCATTTTTGGAAGAAAAAAATCCAAATAAATAGTAAACGGACTCGGATAATTTTGAAAACTTCCAGAACTCAATATTTCATTATTTTGGAAGTATTAAAAAAAAGAAAAATTGAATTTGGAGTCCGTTTCATATTTATTTGCATCCGGGGGGCAAAATGGTCATTTCACCCAAGCAACCGAAAAAGGCTTTTTTGGGCCTTTCAAAAAATCAGAGTTGGGCTGGAAAAGAGAAGTTCTGGCCTGACCAAGCCCAAAGGAAGGAGGAAGCTTCTGATTTTTCAATCAAATGGCTAAAAATCAAGAGTTAGTTAGAGATTCTCTTTGATCAAGCCACATAGGCTAAGAAAGATGTCAACATTATTCTTGGACAGCTGTAATTTGAGAGAGCTGAGATGCTAATATAAAGGTGGTAATTTCATGATTTTTCACCTTGAATTATTAGCCATTTGATGGAAAATTGGTTACAAAAAAATGACAACATCCTTTAGCTATTAGAGGGGGTATTCGGCCAGCCCTAAGGAGGAGGTCAGAATTTCATTTTTCTTCTTCATTTTTGCTGAGTTCTTAGAGTTTTTACTTAGTTTTTCTCTTCTTGGTTGAGATCAAAAAAGAAAAGTTTAGAAAAAAAAGGAAAGTTTGAAGAGAAAAGCTTGAAATATTAGCTTATTGAGGTTGCTCTTGAGCACCAACTCTTGCACTTTCTTCATTTTCTATTCGTGTTTTTGCTATTTTGATTTCTACTTGGTGAGTTTCCATTTTAAATAAATCTTTTTTATTGTTCTTTTAAGTTCTTACTTCATCTCTTTCTTAAGTATATGTTTTTTATATTTTATTTTTACAATAAACTCACCATGGCCAAATGGCCTACATTATTTATTTTAAGTTGCTGTTTTGGGTTCATTTTACCATATTGTTTATGTTATTTTCTTTGATTTTGATGTTTTAAATGTTATGTTACTTCATATTCTTGAGTTATATTTTAATTTGGTTGCTTTGTTTGTTGCTATTTATGTTTTAGATATCATGTTTTTGCATTTTTCATTTTCTGTTTTCATGTTGTTTAAATTTGAGCATGTTTTAGATTTAGTATATCAAGTGTTTGTGAAAATGCTTGTGTGGTCTTTGCATGATTTTTGTTTTATATCTTAGTTGAGCATGTTTTAGATTTAGTATATTAAGTGTTTGTGAAAATGCTTGTGTGATTTTTGCATGATTTAAGTGTTATATTTTAGTTGAGCATATTAGTACACCAAGTGTTTGTGAAAATGCCATGCTTGTTGGAGCTTGAGGCCATTTGGCTACTCCATGTGTTTTGCATTGTATGTTGCATTTTTTGCCATGTTAGTTGGTAGGTTTGTGCATTTATATGTCATTTGATTTGGTTTTGCATGCTAGTATGCCAAGTGTTTGTGAAAATGCCATGTTTGCTTGTTACATTATGCTATTCGGCCCTCTTGGAATTTTTACATTTTTTGTGCATTCTTGCCATGTTAGTTGATAGGTTAGCATTTTGCATGATATTTGATTGAGTTTTAGGATTAAGCATGCTTTGTGTTTGTGAAAATGCCATGCATATTTTAGTTATTAAGCTAGGTTTATTTACCATGCATGTTCATGCATTTTAGGTCTAGGTTACATTAAATGCCATGCAAGTTCATTTAGGTATAGGTCACTTTACGAATGCCATGCATTTTTTCATGACATTTAGGTTTAAATCCATGCATTTCATGCATTATGTTTGCTGCATTATTTCATGCATTTCATGTTCATGCCACTTGAATAATGACTTGAGCCAATTAATGGTTCAAAGTCATGCTCTCTTGAGTACACTTGTGGAAAATTAAGTTTGTCAAGTTGATTATTCTACCTTTGAGATTTTTTTTTATTTAGCCAATTTTTATCTAACTTTCAAAAAGTCCTAGCTACTGTTTGTAAGTCATTTTAGGAGTTTCAAATATTTTTACTTTGATTTTTAAATGATTTTATCAAAGGCAAAAATGTGTTGGCAAAGTAGTTTTTTTTTCCTTCCAAAACTTGTACATCTCTGATTTTTCTAGGAATTCATCTTTAATCAGAAAATTAAGACGATTTTTTTCCGTTTAGTGTTACATGTCCTGAGTCTCCAGTATTGTTGTCAGAATTTTTTGAATTTTTAAAAATAGGGTAAAAAATCATGGATTAAAACTGGACAGTGGAGTCAGAATTGAATTTAAAGAAAAATCATTTTTCTGTTTTGGTTAATTTACTTAGAGTGGGCTGATTACGAGGGTTAGCTACTGACTTAGGGTGGTTTCTATGCTTTTTTAAACTCTAAAATTGTTTTTCAAGTCTCGGGTTAAGGGTAGTCAAGTCCGGATTTTTAAACTTAGGAAATTAGAGCCATTTAAAAAAATTAGCCCAGTTTTTATTTTTAATTCAAGCTTTTCAAAATTGTTTTCAAACAATCACAAAGTATTTTGGTTTTAGAATATTTAATTTGACATATTTTCCTAAGGTAGCCGGATATCTTTTTAGATATACATATTTCCTTAATTAAAGGAAAAAATACATTTCATGCATTGCATTTTCCATATTCATGCATTTTATATAATATATGATTCTTGCTATGATAATTTCGATGATTTTGAATTATGTTATATTGTTTATTATATGATTTGGAATATTTCATGATATCATATGCTTTTTTATTTAATAATTTTTTTTGTCATATTATTTAGCATATGCTATGTTCATGCATTATTATTTTCATTTTTATTTCCATGCATATTATATGATAGCATCATTTTATATTCCATGTCATTTAAATTATATGCCATATCATTCATGTTTGCCATGTCATTTAAATTATTTCATTTCATATAGAATATGTTATGTTACTTAGGTTATTTTATTTCATTTAGAATATATCATGTTACCTAGGTTATTTCATTTCATATAGAATATGTTTTGTTACTTAGGTTATTTTATTTCATTTAGAATATATCATGTTACCTAGGTTGTTTCATTTCATATAGAATATATTGTGTTACCTAGGTCATTTCATTTCATTTAGAATATGCTAAGACATTTAAATTATATCATGTCATTTAGGATGCATTATTTTATTTAGATTTTGCCATGTCATTTTATTTATGTCATGCATATACATATTCATATCTTTTAAAATGTTTTCAAAAGGATAATGATTTTTCAATAAAAAATAAATATATTCACAAGTTAAAATAATTCATGAGTTCTCTACCGGGTTTGCTGGAGGGAATATCATCAATTATCATTAATAAAGGAATATCTTTCTTTCAAAAAAAGAGAATGATTCGGAAAGTTTTTCAAAACTAATAAAAATTTCTATATTTTGCCACGTTTGTTGGGAAATATAGGAAAATTTTGAATTTATAAATTCCGAATCATTTTCAATTAAAAATGGAATTATTTTTCTTTAAATTGGGAATTAACTTGAAATACTAAATTTAAAACCGATTTCTTTTACCAAGACTTGAGATAGCACACGATTAATAAGGTACCGATTTATACGGGCATTGTGAGGGTGCTAATCCTTCCTCACACGTAACCGACTCCCGAACCCGCTTCTTTGATTTCTCTGGTTTAAAACGCAGACTTGAAATTGGTTTTTAAAATGTTTTAATTAATTTTTAAAATATTTTATAAAACCGGTTTTAATAGGTGGCCGTTCACACCTAGCTAAAAAAGATTGGTGGCGACTCCATTTCTTTTTTAAGGTCATTTTCAAAACCTTCATTTTTCTAGAGGAATTAAGTCGACTTTTCCTCGGTTTTTTTTTAATGTCACGCTTAACTAATAATAAAGTCTTGCGATGAGACTCGTTATTTTTTAGGTTGCGACAGCTTGGCGACTCCACTGGGGACTATTAGAGAGTTAGGCCTAGAATTAGTCGTGTGTTATCAAAGTCTCGGTTTTGTTGGTTTAATTGGTATTTAATTTTAATTCCCATATTTTTTTTAATAAAAGAGAATTTTGAAAATAAAAAAAATGTTTTAATATGTCCATATTCATGTGCATTCCTATTATTAGTTGTTCTCTGGTTATTTTGTTGCGTATATTTATATGTTTGTTTAATTGATGCTTTACATTGTTTGATTTTAGTGGGGTATTTAGAATAAGGGTTGTAGAATAGGTGGTGACAGGTTTGTTTTGATCCTCCGCACACACTGTATTTGCATTTGCATAACATGAATCCTCTACTCGGATTGCTTCCTTTTAAGTGGAAGTAAAGTAACTACGCCTTCGTGATTGATCCTCCGTATGGGCTAGTGAAACACTTCCGGAGTATAAAGTACCTAATGCCTTCATGATAATCCTCCGTACGGGCATAGGAAAATATACTCTAACGAATTGAACCCGCTTTTATCGGGGTGCCTTACTAGCCTTCACCGGCGACAGTAAGGAACAATTCGATGCCTTAGAACCAATTCACCTTTATATAGTGAACCTAGGCGAAGCCATGCGGGATTTCTGTTAGATACTCGAAGTTTAAGAACACATGGAGGAATATTTCCAACCTTTTACCATCTTTCTATATGTTAGATACAAATTGGGTGATGATGAACGAACATCATACCACTCGTATTTTTTTATTATTTTGTCCCAAAGGCGTCGTAATACCGTAGCTCTGTTTAAATTTTGGAACATTTTTTTAAGCATGTTGTTATTTATGTTATATTTGTGAATTCATTTCCTTACTAATCTATTTCTTTCTGTTTTCTTTTCTTTGACATGCATCGTAGACATCATCATACACTTGAAGTTTATTGGCCTCGGGATAGTTATCAACCCAAAGGACTTTCATGGAGGGTCAGGTTATTTCAGTGATAGAAGATCATGCAGTAGTCAGGGCACGGTCGGAAAAAGATCAGAGGGAGGATGGTGATTGCCTCAAGAAGGATTATGTGTCAATATTGCCGAAAAGGGTCAAAGTGAATCCTAGATAGAATAATCTCCGAGGGTTAGCCAACATTTGGAATCAGTGGAATGTATCAGAGAAAGAAGCCTTCACTCAGAAATATGGAGACATAGCACTCTTAATTCCGATTCAGGTCAATAGTGGGTTGATTCAGGCCATGGTACAGTTTTGGAATCCTGCTTATAGATGTTTCACTTTTAACAAGGAGGATATGACACCACTGATCGAAGAATATTCGACACTGTTACGTATTGAATGTCCTAATCCTGATCGAGTATATTTGAAGGAAATGAAACCTTCAGGTCTTAAGAAGAAAGTGGCTAGGATCACGAGAAGGATACAACATGGGTTGAGAGTCATGTGGACACAAAGCAGAAAAATGGGTGCATTCCGTGGGAAACTCTCCGACAGTTGATATTGGGTTGTTCCGAAAAAGCAAAAGCCAGGGACATCTTCGCTCTAGCCATCTACGGGTTAATCATATTCCCGAAGATATTGGGTCATGTGGATATAGCCGTGTTTGATTTCTTTGAAAAGTTGGAACAAAAGATCAACCCATCTCCGGCCATCATAACTGAAACTATTCGATCTTTGAATTTTTGTAAAAGGGCCGGACAAGGAAGAATCAAGGGTGTGTACAACTCCTTTATATTTGGATTCAAAGTCACTTTTGGAAGATAGAAAATGTTTCCTTCAAACCGTACATGAAGACTTTAGTTCCGATTAGGGAATTCCTTCAAAATGATTGGCCTAAGGACGAGAATGAAGAGAAATGGGTCAACATGTTCCGGAATCTAAAAGGGGAGATGGTGACTTGGAGAGCTCCATGGATGGTTCCTATGCCGATTATGTACAAATGTGGGGACAACCCGGGAGTTCCACTGCTCGGAATTTGGGGGTCTGTGAGTTATGCTCCTTTGTTGGTGCAAAGACAAGTTGAGTCCTGGCAATTCACACCCATGACTCATAATCTAGGATCATCAGAGTTCACTTATGGGGAAGACGGATATTCCGAAAAAGTGCGGGCAGCGATTGAAGCATGGAAGAAAACTCACCGGATAAAAGTGGCCAGATATGCCGACACCGTCACACCTGATTATCTGGTATGGAGGGAATTAAGGATTAATGATAGACTATTGACATCAGATGGGGAGGAGGTCCAGTTCATGAATATGCCACCGAGGGAAATGCCTTCAGAGTTAGAAATTGCAAGAGCGGAATTTGAAAAAGAAAAGGCCCGGATGAGTAAGGAAATTGCCCGACTGCAAGAAAAGCTTGAGGACATGAAAAATAGGGAATCAGCTCGGGAAAAAGAGAAGGAACAGATTAAGAGAGAAAGGGACACCGTTAAGGGCGACCTTCGAGAATTACATTTGGAGAACAAGAGGTATCGCTTTGAGCTCAGATTTGAGGGGACTCTCAAGACTTCCGGGGAATGGGAACAAGAAGTCAGAAACCTCAAAAAGGAGAAGAACTATTGGGCAGAAAAGGCAAAACACGAGGAAGCCCGAGCAAATCAACTTGAGAAACAAGCTAGGGAGAGCTTACAGGGTGATGCTTCTGCTAACACGTCAAAGGGCCGTGAACAAGTAGGGATCAGATGGAAGAGCAAGACAGTTAAAGGAGGACATTGAAGAAGGTCCAGGATCCGAGGGAGTTATTATAGGACTAGTATCTTGTAATAGTTTTTTAGGAGAGACAGATTATCATGTTGTCTTAAACAGGGATCTTTTGTTTGATGTATTTAGTTCCAGGAAATCAATGAAAGACTGTTCATATTCATATTCATAATCATTCATTCATGGGGCCAATACTTTAAATACATTCATCATTCACTAGCTTTTTTTTTTTTTTTCTTTTATATATTTTATTTGTTCATATTCATATTCATAATCATTCATTCATTTATTCTTTATAAATTGTTCATACACTTAGCCATTTATTTATTTGTTCATTCATTTATAATTAGTCATCTAAGTTCATACACTTAGTCATTTACTTAGTTTTTCATGCATTAACACTGATTCATTTATTCATTCATTCATTCATTTATTCATTTTTTTTATAAAATAAAATAAGAAATGTGTCAATAATTTCTAATCCATGGTTTTCAAAAAATAAAGGTACAATTGGTCGCACTCAGAAAGAACCAGATTTCCAACACTCTTACAATACTCGGTCTCAAACAAAAGCCATGGAAAACGATCAGCTTGCCAGAATTGAGAGAATGGAAAGAATCCAGAAAGAATTACAAGAACAGTTGACTAAGTCTCAGGAGGAGACACGAGAACAGATGACAAAGCTCATGGAGATGATGAGCAATATGATGAAGCAGAAGTGGCCCAGAGAGAACAGCTACTGGAATGGGGGCAGTGAATCAGGAGGATAGACCAGAAGTGGTACAGAAAAATGGCCAGACATCCCAACCTATGGGAAATGAAATCCCAACTGGGGCAGCATCCTACATCTACATCCAGCCGGCGGCCGAAGCACAGAATTCCAGTCCAAAAAGGGGTAACATCGGAGTTGATCCAATTGAGGTTGAGGTTCCAGATTTCGAAGAAATGGCAGAGAAAGAAAGGGCCAAAATGACTAAACTGAAGAGGGTCGAAACTGCTGAATCTGAGAAAAAATATCAGTTGTTGGAAGAAAGGCTAAGAGCAGTGGAAGGAGCAGAGTTGTTTGGCAGTCTAGATGCCAAAGAGATGAGCCTGGTACATGATCTAATAATTCCACCAAAGTTCAAAGTACCAGATTTTGAAAAGTATAATGGGACCACCAACCCATCGGCTCATCTGAGTATGTACTGTAGAAGGATGACAGGACATGAGGATAATGAAAAATTGCTTATTCATTGCTTCCAGGACAACTTAACAGGGTCAGCCACCCGATGGTACAACCAACTCAGTCATACCAAGATTCGTTCATGGAAGGATTTGGCCAGGGCTTTTATGGAGTATTATAAGCACGTTTTTGATATGGTACCAGACAGGCTGTCATTACAGAACATGGAAAAGAGGTCCAATGAGACCTTCAAGGAGTATTCACAGAGGTGGAGGGATCTGGCCACACAAGTGCAACCCCCTTTAACCAACAAAGAAACCATGGTGCTTTTCATCAACACATTGAAAGCACCTTATTATGACAGATTGATGGGAAACGCTACCAAAGATTTTGCTAATATGGTAATATCTGGAGAAATGATTGAGTCAGCCATTAAAAGTGGAAAGATGGAAGGGGGCGAGTCAGCTACCCCAAAGAGAGCTTTTCCTACAAAGAAAAAGGAGGAAACCCATGCAGTAAGCTTTAACCAATACCCTTATACACCTCCTACACCATACACACCACTGAGGCCTTATACCACTACCACACCTTATACACCTCCTACACCATACACACCATACCCGGGGTATAATCCTTATTACCATAATATCAACCACCTTACCCAAAACCCGTTCCCCTACACCAATATACCACAACAGCCATTCCCAACTGGCATATCCCCTCAAATCACCCTTCTTAGAAATGCTATTCCCAATACACAAGGGCCTGCGCGTAACGACCAACGTTCACCAAGGAACGATCAAAAAGCCCAATTTGACCTGATTCCCACTACTTATGGTGATCTATATCCAAAACTGTTGCAGGGTCAACCTGTTGCACCTGTGTACCTAAAACCTTTGACACCTCCATATCCAAGATGGTACAATGCAAACACCAACTGTGCATACCATGCGGGAATCCAAGGACATTCAATTGAAGATTGTCTGGCCTTCAAAAAGAAAGTCCAAAGCCTGATTAATGCTGGGGTAGTGAAGTTTGGATCAAAAAATGGGTCGAACGTAGATGGAAATCCATTGCCCAATCATGCTGGGAATCAGGTGAATGCAATATTAACCGGAGAGGGCAGAAGATTAAAGAGGGATATTGAAGAGGTTAAGACTCCGATGATGACAATATGGGCTGAAATGGTCAAGGCAGAATTGGTGGAAGCTACGGAAAGTTTGAAAATGGTTGCAAGAAGGGTGCATAATTGGTGCCCGTTTCATAAAGTTGAGGGCCATGATATACAGAACTGTGGGGAATTTCGGGTTAAAGTCCAAAAGATGATGGATAATGGGGTAGCCCAGTTCTATGAGGAGATAGAAGGGGAAATAGAAGTCAATGAAAATACAGGTGGCTATGGGATAGGAAGGCCCCTAATCATTTACTATGATGAACCGGAGGAAAAAGTTATGCCAGCCATGGAAGAAAATGCGCCCAAATTAATCATTGATTTACCTATTTCCTTTCCATACAAGGAAAACAAGGCTACACCATGGAAATATGACTGTAGCGTGGTTATGCCCGGGTCTTCAGGCCAGCAGGATATTACAGGTGTGGGGCATTTAACCCGAAGTGGGAGGTGTTATGCTCCGGAGGTCGTTGAACAAGGGGTAGCAGGGAAAGATAGAGGAATTGACAAAGGGAAGAAGGTCATCGAGCCAATCCATATTGAGATGGATTTGCCAGAGGAAACAGAGAGGGGATCAGCCCCGGTTAATAGAATCAAAGAGCTAGTATGTGAGAAAGAAGCTTGTGAGTTCTTGAAATTTATAAAGCATAGTGAATATAGCGTGGTTGAACAACTGCAACGTCAACCAGCTAGGATTTCAATCTTATCCTTGCTTTTAAATTCAGAACCACACAGAAATTGATGTGAACCCTAGGGGTTAAACCCTTTGAACCCACTAACAAATTGAAATACCTAACCCAGAAAAGCCAAGATTCAGGCAAAGAAAACTTAAACCCTTAAAAGCCTATTTCAAAGAACCTAGATTAAGCATGTAATCTAAACCCTAAGAACTCTTGTTTCAAGAACCTAAGTTTGATAGGTTGAACGCCACAAAGAAAGAATTCTTTGATAAGTTCCTAAGTTCTTTCAAGAACTAAAAAGAGAAAACTCTCACTGAATAAAATCAGACTTAATTGATCAAAAGATAATTGAAGTAGGCGGCTAAGACATATATTTATAGCCTCCCTACAATAACCCTAATCTACTAATTAATAATATGTAAAATATTGGCTGAACATACTCAAGCCCAAACCTAAATAATTAAAAGATGTTCAACAAGTTTAATAAAGATAGACCCTTTAAGCCTAATGGACATAATACATAAATCAAGCCCAAAAGCCTAAGTAATTAAAAAATTAAAATAAGCTCTCTCTTAATGTGCCACCTTGTGTTCTTGAATCACATGGGCCAAACTTGGATGCAAGCCCATCTTGCATGTTGAAGCCTTTCCTGAATAACTTGTAACATGGCCCAAGTGAAATCCAGCCATTCTTGCCATGTTTCCTAGATCTTCTTGGATCTTGGCCCATATAGAAATTGCCATGGGATTGGGTCATCTTGGATCCTATCATTCCCCCTTTCCTCTAAAAGATTCGCCCTCGAATCTTAGCCTTGTGTGTGAGAATGACAGCGCTAGGAACTAAATCATGGTGATGCACAATGCCGCTTATGGGTGACAACCCATCTTGCAACTCCTTCGAAAGTAAATTCTCACAATCCTTCAACAAAGAAACAGGCAAAATAGGTAGAGATTGGTTAGGAGCATCAAGAATAAGAACCTCACTCTCCTTTTCATCAGAAAAATTCGCAAATTCTTTGTTTTTCTCAACAGGAATTGTCTCCTTTTCTACTAGTGGCTCCTCTCTTACTTTTTTAATTTCAACCACCTCTATTTCTTTTTCACTTTCTTTTTTACTCTCCGTTTCCTCTTGCTTTTCTTTATTTGCAGTCACCTCACTTCCTTTTTCTTTTTTTCTTCTCTCTTTTTCTCTTTTTTTTCTTCTCCATCTTTCTTCCTCTTGTTGCACAAACCTCTCAAACGATAAGGTGATCTCTTTCATCTCTTGTAGAGCCTGCTTTACTTCGTCGCATAATGTGAGAGACATCTTAAAGTTGCTGCAAAACAAATTTGGTTAGTAAAAAAAAAAAAAAAAAATGAATGTCGATTCTTTCTTTTTCTTTTCAATCTTTTTCGAATCTTTCTTTCTTTTTCTGCCTATTCGAACACTCTTTTTTTTTTTTCAAGAATGAGACTTCTTGATTTTCTTGAAATCTCGGATGAACTTCTTTTTTCTTTCTTGGGACTGTTCGAATGCCCCTCTAAATTCTTGAATTTTTTTTTTCAAGATTCGGATCAAGAATCAATAAGAAGAAATTTTAATAAATCAAGAATTCAAGAAACGACATCTTGATTTAAACCAACTCTCAGAATGAAACCCCAAACTAAACTGCCTAAAAACTATAACTATTAGACAAAGAAAGCCTAAAGCTATAACCCCTATGACAAGTATGTCTGAAACCCCAAAACAAAAAAGTCGAGAAAAACTCCAATACCCTATGGTAAAGAAGATAAAAATATTTGACCTGATTGGTCCCTAAGCTCTGATACCAACTGATGTGAACCCTAGGGGTTAAACCCTTTGAACCCACTAACAAATTGAAATACCTAACCCAGAAAAGCCAAGATTCAGGCAAAGAAAACTTAAACCCTTAAAAGCCTGTTTCAAAGAACCTAGATTAAGCATGTAATCTAAACCCTAAGAACTCTTGTTTCAAGAACCTAAGTTTGATAGGTTGAACGCCACAAAGAAAGAATTCTTTGATAAGTTCCTAAGTTCTTTCAAGAACTAAAAAGAGAAAACTCTCACTGAATAAAATCAGACTTAATTGATCAAAAGATAATTGAAGTAGGCGGCTAAGACATATATTTATAGCCTCCCTACAATAACCCTAATCTACTAATTAATAATATGTAAAATATTGGCTGAACATACTCAAGCCCAAACCTAAATAATTAAAAGATGTTCAACAAGTTTAATAAAGATAGACCCTTTAAGCCTAATGGACATAATACATAAATCAAGCCCAAAAGCCTAAGTAATTAAAAAATTAAAATAAGCTCTCTCTTAATGTGCCACCTTGTGTTCTTGAATCACATGGGCCAAACTTGGATGCAAGCCCATCTTGCATGTTGAAGCCTTTCCTGAATAACTTGTAACATGGCCCAAGTGAAATCCAGCCATTCTTGCCATGTTTCCTAGATCTTCTTGGATCTTGGCCCATATAGAAATTGCCATGGGATTGGGTCATCTTGGATCCTATCAGAAATGCTTTATTAAGAGTATTAAATCAAGCGTACGTGGCCAATAATATATCAGTGGAAAAGCTGGATAGGTTGGTGGGAAACATCACAGCTGATGACTACATATTTTTCTGCTATGAGGAAATACCACCGAATGGTATTGGATCAACAAAAGCTCTCTATATAACCACCACTTGTAAGGGGCACATATTATCGAGGGTCCTTCTGGATAACGGTTCTTCACTAAATGTGATGCCTTTAGCAACCTTATCCAAGTTACCAGTGGATTTATCCCATATGATACCAAGTTGCACGGTGGTCAGAGCTTTTGACGGAACCAGGAGGGAGGTTATGGGAACCATTGAAGTTCCTTTGGAAATAGGCCCGTGCACATATATAGTGAATTTCCAGGTTATGGATATCAATCCATCTTATAACTGTTTGTTGGGAAGACCATGGATACATTCAGCTGGGGCTCTACCCTCGTCTCTTCACCAGAAACTAATGTAGACACCTAATTTTGTCCGGACCACTAAACAGGTATGTTTTCCTTCCATATTGATGTTTCCGAGTATAAAAAGACTGTTTTCATCCTGCAGGTGGTACTCCGAGACTTAGTTTAAGAGGGCGAGCACAAAAAGTCAAACTTAAAAAAAAGTCAACCCCGAAAAAGTCAAACCCGAAAAAGTCAACCCTAGAAAGTCAACTATTGAAAAAGTCAACCCACTTTCAAAATCAAGATTTTAAGTTCAATTGAAAAATGGAGAAAGAATTTTGATAATCCGAGGTCTACATTGAAAGATATGGACTTCGGAAGTTGGGATTTGGAGATTCAATAGAAAAGAAACCCTAATCCAAGAAATTTGGGGAAAAGTGCTTAAACGATCAAACTGGTCGAAATTGAAGGTTCCAAATGAAAGATAAGCACTGACTACGGGTAATGGAGAAGTCACTTGCAAGAAAAACCGAGAGAAAAGTCAATCCGGGAGAAAACCGAGAATTAGGGTTTTAGTGGATTTCGGTGAAATCAGGAAGAATCACAGAAATGGCCTGACTTGGTAAGACCAAAGCCCCCAATGGATGAAGAATGGTTAAAAAGGATGGCCCAAGGCTCAGATTGAAGAAAATCTGAAAATCGGATTTGTTTTGAGCAAAACCGGGTTTCGGAGTTAAAAGGGGAAAATTGGAAAAATTTGGGAAAAATAGCAAATGGACTCCGGAAATTCTGAAAAATTTGTCAATCTCATTCTTAAATCATTTGAAAGATATTGGTAAAAGAAAATCTTGATTCGGAGTTCGTTTGCAAAATGGCCAAATCCCGGGTTTCTTATGTAGTAATTCAAAAAGGAAAATCCCGAAAAAATAGCAAATGGACTCAAAAAATTCTGAAATTTGGCAAATCTCATTTTTAAATTATTTGGAAGAGATTGGAGAAAGAAAATCTTGATTCCGAGTTCGTTTGCAAAATGGCTAAATCCCGAGCCTCCAATGCAGTAATTCAAGCCGATAAATCCCGAAAAATACCAAATGAGCTTCAAAAATTATGAAAACTTCCAGATCACACTTTTTAATTATTTTGAAGAGATTGGTGAAGAAAAATCTTGATTTGGAGCTCGTTTAAAAAATGGTAAAAAGTAGGGGCATAAAAGGACATTTTGGGAAGAAAAAATCCAAATAAATAGCAAACGGACTCGGATAATTTTGAAAACTTCCAGAACTCAATATTTTATTATTTTGGAAGTATTAAAAAAAGAAAAATTGAATTTGGAGCCCGTTTGATATTTATTTTGCATCCGGGGGGCAAAATGGTCGTTTCACCCAAGCAACCGAAAAGGGCTTCTTTGGGCCTTTCAAAAATCAGAGCTGGGCTGGAAAAGTGAAGTGCTGGCCTGCCCAAGCCCAAAGGAAGGAGGAAGCTTATGATTTTTTCAATCAAGTGGTTAAAAATCAAGAGTTAAGTTAGAGATTTTCTTTGATCAAGCCATGGGTATTTTTTAGCCTAAGTCCTAATCCCACATCCCTTTGTAATGTCAAGCCAAGGAGGTGCTCACCTTATAAATAAGGGGTCTTGGCCTTTGGTTGAAATCACCCACTACCCCTTGTGAGATAGTCTATACACTTGTATTAGGATTATCCGGGTGGTGAGTCATAGTGTTTTTGTTGAGAGGGTTTGTAGCTTAATCCGTTCAAAAGCTACTCTGATGGTTTGTAGCTTAATCCGTTCAAAAGCTACTCTGAGGGTTTGTAGCTTAATCCGTTCAAAAGCTACTTTGAGGGTTTATAGCTTAATCCGTTCAAAAGCTACTTGTGAGAGGGTTTATGGCTTAATCCGTTCAAAAGCTACTCTGAGGGTTTATAGCTTAATCCGTTCAAAAGCTACTTGGTGAGTTTTCATTTTAAAATAATGTTTCTTGTTCTTCCTTCATTTCCTTTCTTAAGTATATTTTTCTTACATTTTGTTTTTACAATAAACTCACCATGGCTAAATGGCCTACGTTATTTATTTTAAGTTGTTATTTTTGATTCATTTTACCATATTGTTTATGCTATTTTCTTTATTTTTGATGTTTTAAATATTATGTTATTTCATGTTCTTAAGTTTTATTTAATTTCGTTGCTTTGATTGTTGCCATTTATGTCTTAGATATCATGTTTTTACATTTTTAATTTTCTGTTTTCATGTTGTTTAAATTTGAGCATGTTTTAGAGTTAGCATATTAAGTGTTTGTGAAAATGCTTGTGTGATTCTTTGCATGATTCTTGTTTTATATCTTAGTAAGCATGTTTTAGATTTGGTATATTAGGTGTTTGTGAAAATGCTTGCATGATTTAAGTGTTATGACTTAGTTTTTCATGTTTGTATGCCAAGTGTTTGTGAAAATGCCATGCTTGTTGGAGCTTGAGGCCATTTGGCTACTCCATGTGTTTTGCATTGTGTGTTGCATTTTTTTGTCATGCTAGTTGTTAGGTTTTTTCATTTGCATGATATTTGGTTGGATTTTTGAATTAAGCATGCCTTGTGTTTGTAAAAATGCCATGCATGTTTTAGGATTCAGGTTTAGATCCATGCATTTCATGCATTATGTTTGCTGCATTGTTTCATGCATTTCATGACCATGCCACTTGAATAATGACTTGAGCCAATTAATGGTTCAAGGTCATGCTCTCTTGAGCACACTTGTGGAAAATTAAGTTTGTCAAATTGATTATTCTACCTTTGTGATTTTTTTTACTTAGCCAATTTTTATCTAACTTTCAAAAAGTCCTAGCTACTGTCTTCAAGTCATTCTATGAGTTTCAAATATTTTTATTTTGGTTTTTAAATGATTTTATCAAAGACAAAAAAAATGTGTTGGCAAAACAGTTTTTTTCAGTTTTTTTTTTCTTCAAAAAAAACTCGTACATTTCTGATTTTTCTGGGAATTCATCTTTGATCAGAAAATTAAGCCGATTTTTTCTCGTGTATTTTTACATGTCCTGAGTCTCCAATAAGTTTTTCAGAATTTTTGGAATTTTTAAAAATAGGGTAAAAAATCATGGATTAAAACTGGACAGTGGTGTCAGAATTGAATTTAAAGAAAAACAAAGCAGTTTTTTTTTTCTCCTCCAAAAACTCGTACATCTCTGGTTTTTTTGGGAATTCATCTTTGATCAAACAATTAAGCCGATTTTTTCTCGTGTATTTTTACATGTCCTGAGTCTCCAATAATGTTTTCAGAATTTTTGGAATTTTTAAAAATAGGGTAAAAAATCGTGGATTAAAACTGGACAGTGGTGTCAGAATTGAATTTAAAGAAAAACAAAGCAGTTTTTTTTCCTCCAAAAACTCGTACATCTCTGGTTTTTCTGGGAATTCATCTTTGATCAAAAAATTAAGCCGATTTTTTCTCGTGTAGTTTTACATCTCTTGAGTCTCCAGTATTTTTTTTAGAATTTTTGGAATTTTTAAAAATAGGATAAAAAATCGTGGATTAAAACTGGATAGTGGAGTCAGAATTGAATTTTAAAAAAAAACCATTTTTCTGTTTTGGTTAATTTACTTAGAGTGGGCTGATTAGGAGAGTTAGCTACTGACTTAGGGTGGTTTCTAAGCCTTCTCAAATTCTAAAAATGGTTTTTCAAGTCCCGGGTTAAGGGTAGTCAAGTCCGGATTTTTTAAACTTAGGAAATTAGAGCCATTTTAAAATTTTTAGCCCAGTTTTTATTGATAATTCAAGCTTTTCAAAATTGTTTTCAAACAATCACAAAGTATTTTGGTTTTAGAATATTTAATTTGACATATTTTCCTAAGGTAGCCGGATATCTTTTTAGATATACGGATTTCCTTAATTAAAGGAAAAAATACATTTCATGCATTGCATTTTTATTTTCATGCATATTATATGATAGCATTATTTTATTCCATGTCATTTAAATTATATGCCATATCATTCATGTTTGCCATGTCATTTAGGTTGCATTATATTATTTAGATTTTGCTATGTCATTTTATTTATGTCATGCATATACATATTCATATCTTTTAAAATGTTTTCAAAAGGATAATGATTTTTCAATAAAAAATAAAGATATTCCCGAGTTAAAATAATTCATGAGTTCTCTACCGGGTTTGCTGGAGGGAATATCATCAATTATCATTAATAAAGGAATATCTTTCTTTCAAAAAAAAAAGAGAATGATTCGGAAAATTTTTCAAAACTAATAAAAATTTCTATATTTTGCCACGTTTGTTGGGGAATATAGGAAAATTTTGAATTTATAAATTCCGAATCATTTTCAAATAAAAATTGAATTATTTTTCTTTAAATTGGGGATTAACTTGAAATACTAAATTTAAAACCAATCTTTACCGAGACTTGAGATAATACACGATTAATAAGGTACCGATTTATACGGGCGTTGTGGGGGTGCTAATCCTTCCCCGCACGTAACCGACTCCCGAACCCGCTTCTTTGATTTCTCTGGTTTTAAAACGCAGACTTGAAATTGGTTTTTAAAATGTTTTAATTAATTTTTAAAATATTTATAAAACCGGTTTTAATAGGTGGCCGATCACACCTAGCTAAAAAAGATTGGTGGCGACTCCATGTCTTTTTTTAAGGTCATTTTCAAAACCTTAATTTTTCTAGAGGAATTAAGTCGACTTTTCCTCGATTTTTTTTTTAAATGTCACGTCTAACGAATAATAAAGTCTTGCGATGAGACTCGTCGTTATTTTTTTTTAGGTTGCGACAGCTTGGCGACTCCGCTGGGGACATATTAGAGAGTCAGGCCTAGAATTAGTCGTGTGTTATCAAAGTCTCGGTTTTGTTGGTTTAATTGGTATTTAATTTTAATTCCCACATTTTTTTTAATAAGGAGAATTTTGAAAATAATAAAATATTTTTAAATATGTTCATACTCATGTGCATGCATTTTATTATTGTTCTCTAGCTATTTAAGGTTGTATATTATAATTGCTTGTTGGTTAATGCGTTACACTATTCTTGAATGTTTAATTGCTAGGGCATTTAGAATAAGGGGTGTAGAATAGGTGGTGACAGGTTTGTTTTGTTTCTCCACACACACTACACGTGCATTTGCATAACATGAATCCTCTACCCGGGTTCCGTCCTTTTAAGTGGGAGTAAAGTAACTACGCCTTCGTGATGATCCTCCGTATGGGCTAGTGAAACACTTTCGGAGTATAAAGTACCTAATGCCTTCGTGATAATCCTCCGTACGGGCATAGGAAAATATACTCTAACGAATTGAACCCGCTTTTATCGGGGTGCCTTACTAGCCTTCACCGGCGACAGTGAGGAACAATTCGGGGCCTTAGAACCGATTCACCCTCATATAGTGAACCTAGGCGAAGCCATCCCGAATTTCCGTTAGATATACCGAAAATAGGAACACATGGAGGGACATTTCTAAACTTTTTGTTACATGTTTTACACTCCGAATAAGTGTGGTAGATCGGGCAACGATGTACGTACATCGCCCGTAATAAATGTGATACTCCGCCTCGAAGGCATCGTGATGCCTAAATAAGCAGATATTGCTGGGGCAGATGTTCATTAGCTGTTTTTAAAAAAAAAAAAAAAATCCTTTTTCAAGCATTTTTGCATGTGGCACATTTCATGCATGTGTAAATAGAGCATGTACATTTTTGGTTGTATTATTGATCTCATTCTTTGCAATAAACAGTTGGTAATTGAATTTGATGATTTCATAAAACCGGTAGTGTCACATGAACATTTGCATATTGTACCATAGTAAGATCCACCCTGAAATTCTTTTGAAAATGATGTGATTGGTTTATCAAAAAAAAAAAAAAATCAAAAAAAAAATGGAGGCAAATCCTGCATAATGAGATTTTTGAATAGTCCCACCAATTTCGTGTAATCATTGATTTCTTTGTATATACCTTTGTGTTAATTCATTTATTTTTGCATGTATCATTTTGACATCATGTTATAGTCATAGCATGCATGGTCATTCATTGTAAGATACGTTTATGACATGCATGGTCATTATTTGTATATACTTATGTATCAATTTATTCTTTCTTTACATGCATCATGTTGGCATCAGGTGGCATTCATGACATACACGGTCAGCATGACCTTCTTTGTATATACTCTGTGTCAGTCATTTATTCTTCACATGCATCATAATTGACATTGTGTGGCATTCATAGTGTATATGATCGTTCATTGGGAAATACATTTGGAACATACATGGTCATTCATTGTATATATCCATGCATTAATTTGCATATTCTTTACATGCATCATGTTGGCATCAGGTTGCATTCATGACATACACAGTCATCATGATATGCTCATACATTAATTTGTCATATTGGCATCAGGTTGCATTCGTGACATACATGGTCAGCATGATTTTCTTTGTATATACTCTGTGTCAATCATTTATTCTTCACATGCATCATAATTGACATTGTGTGGCATTCATAGTGTATATGATCATTCATTAAGAAATGCATTTGGAACATACATGGTCATTCATTGTATATATCCATGCATTGATTTTTCTTATTCTTTAAATGCATCATGTTGGCATCGTGTTGCATTTATAACATACATGGTCAACATGTTTCCACTGTATATGACCACACATAACTTTGTTTATCCTTCACATGCATCAAATTGCACTCATGACATTCATAGCTCATTCATCATGAAACACATTAATAAGATGAAATAGAAATTGGCTTAGCTTTGAAGAGTTTTCTTCGTCAGCTAAAAGCTATGACCCCAACAGCAAGTGCGAGTATCATATTGGGGCAATTGGGCATTCGACTAAAAATGCAGAAAACTAAAGGAAAGAATTGAGGGTCTTGTCCACAATGGCATTTGGATTCAGAGCTTATCGAACATTGGAAATCTGTTTTACCATAGATTGATTTCCTCTTGAAGAATTTTGAGGATAAGATTTGTTATCTTTGAAAGCATGTCAATAGGAGCATTCTGATGCATATTTTTCTATACACTTTGATGATGAAAGCTCTTGTCTCATGATGACATCTACATGAAATAAATAAATTTTGAATTTTAATATTTTGTGTTCATTTTATTTTAGCAATAAATTTGAAATTGTAAAAAAAAAAAAATGAAACTTTGAGAAAATTTGTGGTACACAATAAATAAGTGGTTTTCACATGAAATAATGAACAATCTTGAGAATATTGATGATCATTGTTAGAAATGACCCAATACCTTCAGCCTTCTCTTTTAGGCTTTCCTAAGCCTAAATCCTTTGAACCGAGACCACTTGAAAGACCTAATGCTTCAAGGAATATGAATGATTTGACTTCATAAAACCATTGTCATCACAGAATAAGCAAAGACTTAGATCTTAGTCTAGGCTATGAACAAAGGAACGAACTTTTTGAAAATTTTCAAATTCCTTGAAAATCAAACAAATGAGACATTCTTTCAAGAATCCAGATTTTGATAATTTGGTGTGTGTCAGGATTGTGCTAAAACCATTCATGACCTTTCCCATTGACCACAAAACACTAATTTCCCAGACATCACTTCATGATTGACACCTTGGGGCACAATGATTAAACTAGATTATCCCTTGTCCCAGAGAAAACCTGCTATTGGGTCATGTTTTCCTTGTCTCTTCAAAGAACTCAGATTGGAAACTCAGCCTTTTCAAAACAGACCTAGACTTGCCATGTTCCTCGTTGATACAAATTCGCATGGTTAATCAAATTGGGGCATCATATGTGGAAATGATGGATACATAGTGAAGAAGGATGGGCTAATGCATGAATTATTGGGGGCATGCAACGAAAAAAAAAACAAAAAAAAAATTTGTGATATCATGCATATGAGAATTCGGATGATTCCAAAGTGCAAAATGAAATTCTGAATATCTATTTCCCCTAGGGATTGCTTTTCAATGTGAATATTTGTGCTTGACATGAGAAATGGCCATCTTTCATATCCCTTTCACACAAAAATAAATTATCCATAGTCACCCCTTTTGAGCCAAAAGAATTCTTTCTTCTTTGAACCCTGATCAAGGATTACCCTCTACACTGGGGGGCAAATGCGAGGAAAGATCTTTTCAAATATCATTGAGAAATGAGTGATAGCTCAAGGACAGACACAAAGCAAATGGAGCCCCGAATAAATACGGGCTCACTCTGTCAAAGAAAAAGAAGAGAAAAAGATGGTGAAATGAAAGCCAAGAAAAACAAAAGAAAAACACAATGAAAAAGAAAATGTGTGTGAAAGACATGGCAAATTGAAAGCCAAGAGCAAGGAAGAAAAAGAGCAAAGTCAAAAGGAAAGAAATGTCCAATAAGGGACAAATGCTTCAAAGGGAATCCTCCTCAAGAAATGATCCTTGATCTGATTACCCTCAAACACATATTTTGGGCCTATTTATCCTTTCTTTCTGAACCCTGAGCCATGGCCTACATTATATGCTTTAAAAGTCCATTTTGATCAAGCATGAATATTTAATTTGAAGGGTTTTTCCTCGGATTTTATCCCATCTCATCGAATTATCATTTCACTAAGGAAGAATTTAGAATTCTCAAGTGTGTGGTAAAAAAAAAAAAAAGGGAAAGAATGGGACTCTAGGGAGAAAACCCAAAAACGGGCGGTCTAGAGTAAATTTGGAAATTTTCAATGCCATCCGTGCCGATACCAAAAAAAAAAAAAAAGAAGGTCATTTTAAAAAAAGTGGTCATCGAGGAATATCTAGGAATTCCTGAACCCCCCAAATTGTCAACTCTCATTCAGAGGATTGTCTTCAAAAAAATTGAAACTTTTTCTCCAAGATTAAACTTTTCGGTTTGAACATCCCGGCCAATCTTGACGCTTGCCAAAATGCCTTGATATGGAAACTAAAAGAATGTTGAATTTGTTTGGTTCTCAATAAATTCATGATTTATAAAACCAGTTCCATTTGTGAGCCTAGAAGGGATATACATTTTTGTCATGAAGTTTTCCTGGAAACGCCAGAATCTTGTTATACCAAGCCTTGCCAATCCCAGTTGGAAAAACCCTGATTGATACTTAGAGAAATTTCTAACAATGATCATCAGTCTTCAAAAGATTTATATATCACACATTGTGGGGTTAATATTTTTTGTTCAGAAGTTTTCAAAATGCGAAAACAAATAAAAATATTTTTGAAATACCCATTTTGATGTTGGCATGAAACAAGGATTTTTCTAACTCAAAGGTGTAGAACTGCCAGGATAGGTCTTGACTTCCAGATATGAGAAGAAGAAATAGAACCCAGTTCAGATCTCTATTGATGAAAGTTTGAAAACTGTTGGGGCAAAGCGAATAGCCAAAATGAATTGAAGATATACTCTGATTTGAAGATGAAAAATGAATTTGAAAGGCTAAGCCAAAGTCTAGAAGAACAACCGGGGGCATTTGCATCACTCATGAACACTCATCTCTCTATCAAGCTTTTACATCTGCACAGTGTCGGCAAGCATTTGCATCATTCATGGGTATCTGCATTGGCATTATTCCATAAGCATCTGCATTTTACCTTTACATTTACAATTCTTCATGGAATTCGTATTTGTGTCATCTCAAACAATTGCATCATTTCTAGAATCATTGTATTTTCGTTAATGTGTGGTAATTCTAGTTACACCATTCATAAACCAGTTACATGAACACAATTAGTAGGGGCATCTGCATCATGAAACATGGGCATCAATCCAAGTCATTTACATTTGCATTAAAGACATTTGCACCAGTTTAAGTCATTTCGTATGTTATTCAACATATGCATTTGCATCAAAAGCATTCGCATCTTCTCAAAATCTTTAGGTTAATTTTCAACAATTCTTAAGCACCATTTTTAAGACCTCCGGGCATAATTCATAGGTAAGACCTCCGGGCAACATCTTTAAGACCTCCGGGCATAACTTTTTTCAGGGGTAAGGCCTCCGGGCACTATTCTTAAGACCTCCGGGCATCATTTTTAAAGTCGCATACAGCGCATTTTTTTCAAATCACGGGTAAGGCCTCCGGGCACCATTCTTAAGACCTCCGGGCATCATTTTTAAAGTCGCATACAGCGCATTTCTTCCAAATTATGGGTAAGGCCTCCGGGCACCATTCTTAAGACCTCCGGGCATCATTTTTAAAGTCGCATACAGCGCATTTCTTCCAAATTATGGGTAAGGCCTCCGGGCACCATTCTTAAGACCTCCGGGCATCATTTTTAAAGTCGCATACAGCGCATTTTTTTCAAATCACGGGTAAGGCCTCCGGGCACCATTCTTAAGACCTCCGGGCATCATTTTTAAAGTCGCATACAGCGCATTTCTTCCAAATTATGGGTAAGGCCTCCGGGCACCATTCTTAAGACCTCCGGGCATCATTTTTAAAGTCGCATACAGCGCATTTCTTCCAAATTATGGGTAAGGCCTCCGGGCACCATTCTTAAGACCTCCGGGCATCATTTTTAAAGTCGCATACAGCGCATTTTTTTCAAATCACGGGTAAGGCCTCCGGGCACCATTCTTAAGACCTCCGGGCATCATTTTTAAAGTCGCATACAGCGCATTTTTTCCAAATTATGGGTAAGGCCTCCGGGCACCATTCTTAAGACCTCCGGGCATCATTTTTAAAGTCGCATACAGCGCATTTCTTCCAAATTATGGGTAAGGCCTCCGAGCACCATTCTTAAGACCTCCGGGCATCATTTTTAAAGTCGCATACAGCGCATTTTTTTCAAATCACGGGTAAGGCCTCCGGGCACCATTCTTAAGACCTCCGGGCATCATTTTTAAAGTCGCATACAGCGCATTTTTTTCAAATCACGGGTAAGGCATCCGAGCACCATTCTTAAGACCTCCGGGCATCATTTTTAAAGTCGCATACAGCGCATTTCTTCCAAATTATGGGCAAGACCTCCGGGCACCATTCTTAAGACCTCCGGGCATCATTTTTAAAGTCGCATACAGCGCATTTCTTCCAAATTATGGGTAAGGCCTCCGGGCACCATTCTTAAGACCTCCGGGCATCATTTTTAAAGTCGCATACAGCGCATTTCTTCCAAATTATGGGTAAGGCCTCCGGGCACCATTCTTAAGACCTCCGGGCATCATTTTTAAAGTCGCATACAGCGCATTTTTTTCAAATCACGGGTAAGGCCTCCGGGCACCATTCTTAAGACCTCCGGGCATCATTTTTAAAGTCGCATACAGCGCATTTCTTCCAAATCACGGGTAAGGCCTCCGGGCACCATTCTTAAGACCTCCGGGCATCATTTTTAAAGTCGCATACAGCGCATTTCTTCCAAATCACGGGTAAGGCCTCCGGGCACCATTCTTAAGACCTCCGGGCATCATTTTTAAAGTCGCATACAGCGAATTTCTTCCAAATTATGGGTAAGGCCTCCGGGCACCATTCTTAAGACCTCCGGGCATCATTTTTAAAGTCGCATACAGCGCATAATTTTTCAAATCATAGGTATGACCTCCGGGCAACATCTTTAAGACCTCCGAGCATAACTTTTTTTCAGGGGTAAGGCCTATGGGCACCATTTTTAAGACCTCCGGGCTTAATTTTTTTCAAATCACAGGTAAGACCTCCGGGCAACATCTTTAAGACCTCCGGGCATAACTTTTTTCAGGGTAAGACCTCCGGGGACCAATTTTAAGACCTCCGGGCACCATTTTAAGACCTTCAGGCACCAATTTTAAAGCCCTTCGAGCATAAATTTTTCTTTTGAAAATCGAATTCGTTTCCTTAAGACGAATCGAGCCATGTTTAGGCAGGGAATTCAATTTAAGGACAAAAACTTCAATTTATTGTTTAAAAAATAATAAAAAAAATGAAAAAAGAGAAAATAGAAAAAAGAAAAAAAGAAAAAAAGAAAAAAAGAAAAAAATGAAAAAAGAAGAAAAAAATAGAAAAAAATGAAAAATAGAAAATGAAAAAATGAAAATGAAAAAGAAACCCCTTTCCCTTTCCTTCACATGTGATGTCACTGACCGTACAAAATTAGTGTCGGTTTATCTTTGCCTGATTCCTGATTCTCAGCAATAGCCAAAGAGGGGCAGTTGTAGACACCTAATTTTGTCCGGACCACTAAACAGGTATGTTTTCCTCCCATATTGATGTTTCCGAGTATAAAAAGACTATTTTCATCCTGCAGGTGGTACTCCGAGACTTAGTTTAAGAGGGCGAGCACAAAAAGTCAAACTTAAAAAAAAAGTCAACCCCAAAAAAGTCAAACCCGAAAAAGTCAAACCCGAAAAAGTCAACCCTAGAAAGTCAACTATTGAAAAAGTCAACCCACTTTCAAAATCAAGATTTTAAGTTCAATTGAAAATGGAGAAAGAATTTTGATAATCCGAGGTCTACATTGAAAGATATGGACTTCGGAAGTTGGGATTTGGAGATTCAGTAGAAAAGAAACCCTAATCCGAGAAATTTGGGGGAAAATGCTTAAACGATCAAACTGATCGAAATTGAAGGTTCCAAATGAAAGATAAGCACTGACTATGGGTAATGGAGAAGTCACTTGCAAGAAAAATCGAGAGAAAAGTCAATCCGGGAGAAAACCGAGAATTAGGGTTTTAGTGGATTTCGGTGAAATCAGGAAGAATCACAGAAATGGCCTGACTTGGTAAGACCAAAGCCCCCAATGGATGAAGAATGGTTAAAAAGGATGGCCCAAGGCTCAGATTGAAGAAAATCTGAAAATCGGATTTGTTTTGAGCAAAACCGGGTTTCGGAGGTAAAAGGGCAAAATTGGAAAAATTTGGGAAAAATAGCAAATGGACTCCGGAAATTCTGAAAAATTTGTCAATCTCATTCTTAAATCATTTGAAAGAGATTGGTAAAAGAAAATCTTGATTCGGAGTTCGTTTGCATAATGGCCAAATCCCGGGTTTCTTATGTAGTAATTCAAAAAGGAAAATCCCGGAAAAATAGCAAATGGACTCAAAAAATTATGAAATTTGGCAAATCTCATTTTTAAATTATTTGGAAGAGATTGGAGAAAGAAAATCTTGATTCCGAGTTCGTTTGCAAAATGGCTAAATCCCGAGCCTCCAATGCAGTAATTCAAGCCGATAAATCCCGAAAATACCAAATGAGCTCCAACAATTATGAAAACTTCCAGATCACACTTTTTAATTATTTTGAAGAGATTGGTGAAGAAAAATCTTGATTTGGAGCTCGTTTAAAAAATGGTAAAAAGTAGGGGCATAAAAGGACATTTTGGGAAGAAAAAATCCAAATAAATAGCAAACGGACTCGGATAATTTTGAAAACTTCCAGAACTCAATATTTTATTATTTTGGAAGTATTAAAAAAATAAAAATTGAAATTTGAGCCCGTTTGATATTTATTTTGCATCCGGGGGGTAAAATGGTCGTTTCACCCAAGCAACCGAAAAGGGCTTCTTTGGGCCTTTCAAAAATCAGAGCTGGGCTGGAAAAGAGAAGTGCTGGCCTGCCCAAGCCCAAAGGAAGGAGGAAGCTTATGATTTTTTCAATCAAGTGGTTAAAAATCAAGAGTTAAGTTAGAGATTTTCTTTGATCAAGCCATGGGTATTTTTTAGCCTAAGTCCCAATCCCACATCCCTTTGTAATGTCAAGCCAAGGAGGTGCTCACCTTATAAATAAGGGGTCTTGGCCTTTGGTTGAAATCATCCACTACCCCTTGTGAGATAGTCTATACACTTGTATTAGGATTATCCGGGTGGTGAGTCATAGTGTTTTTGTTGAGAGGGTTTGTAGCTTAATCCGTTCAAAAGCTACTCTGATGGTTTGTAGCTTAATCCGTTCAAAAGCTACTCTGAGGGTTTGTAGCTTAATCCGTTCAAAAGCTACTCTGAGGGTTTATAGCTTAATCCGTTCAAAAGCTACTTGTGAGAGGGTTTGTGGCTTAATCCGTTCAAAAGCTACTCTGAGGGTTTATAGCTTAATCCGTTCAAAAGCTACTTGGTGAGTTTTCATTTTAAAATAATGTTTCTTGTTCTTCCTTCATTTCCTTTCTTAAGTATATTTTTCTTACATTTTGTTTTTACAATAAACTCACCATGGCTAAATGGCCTACATTATTTATTTTAAGTTGTTATTTTTGATTCATTTTACCATATTGTTTATGCTATTTTCTTTATTTTTGATGTTTTAAATATTATTTTATTTCATGTTCTTAAGTTATATTTAATTTGGTTGCTTTGATTGTTGCCATTTATGTCTTAGATATCATGTTTTTACATTTTTAATTTTCTGTTTTCATGTTGTTTAAATTTGAGCATGTTTTAGAGTTAGCATATTAAGTGTTTGTGAAAATGCTTGTGTGATTCTTTGCATGATTCTTGTTTTATATCTTAGTAAGCATGTTTTAGATTTGGTATATTAGGTGTTTGTGAAAATGCTTGCATGATTTAAGTGTTATGACTTAGTTTTTCATGTTTGTATGCCAAGTGTTTGTGAAAATGCCATGCTTGCTGGAGCTTGAGGCCATTTGGCTACTCCATGTGTTTTGCATTGTGTGTTGCATTTTTTTGTCATGCTAGTTGTTAGGTTTTTTCATTTGCATGATATTTGGTTGGATTTTTGAATTAAGCATGCCTTGTGTTTGTAAAAATGCCATGCATGTTTTAGGTCTAAGTTACATTAAATGTCATGCAAGTTCATGTTAGGTCTAGGCCATATTATTTTTGTCATGTATTTTCCTTACATTTAGGTTTAGATCCATGCATTTCATGCATTATGTTTGCTGCATTGTTTCATGCATTTCATGACCATGCCACTTGAATAATGACTTGAGCCAATTAATGGTTCAAGGTCATGCTCTCTTGAGCACACTTGTGGAAAATTAAGTTTGTCAAATTGATTATTCTACCTTTGTGATTTTTTTTACTTAGCCAATTTTTATCTAACTTTCAAAAAGTCCTAGCTACTGTCTTCAAGTCATTCTATGAGTTTCAAATATTTTTATTTTGGTTTTTAAATGATTTTATCAAAGACAAAAAAAATGTGTTGGCAAAACAGTTTTTTTCAGTTTTCTTTTTTCTTCAAAAAAAAACTCGTACATTTCTGATTTTTCTGGGAATTCATCTTTGATCAGAAAATTAAGCCGATTTTTTCTCGTGTATTTTTACATGTCCTGAGTCTCCAATAATTGTTTCAGAATTTTTGGAATTTTTAAAAATAGGGTAAAAAATCATGGATTAAAACTGGACAGTGGTGTCAGAATTGAATTTAAAGAAAAACAAAGCAGTTTTTTTTTTCTCCTCCAAAAACTCGTACATCTCTGGTTTTTCTGGGAATTCATCTTTGATCAAACAATTAAGCCGATTTTTTCTCGTGTATTTTTACATGTCCTGAGTCTCCAATAATTTTTTCAGAATTTTTGGAATTTTTAAAAATAGGGTAAAAAATCGTGGATTAAAACTGGACAGTGGTGTCAGAATTGAATTTAAAGAAAAACAAAGCAGTTTTTTTTCCTCCAAAAACTCGTACATCTCTGGTTTTTCTGGGAATTCATCTTTGATAAAAAAGTTAAGCCGATTTTTTCTCGTGTAGTTTTACATGTCTTGAGTCTCCAGTATATTTTTTAGAATTTTTGGAATTTTTAAAAATAGGATAAAAAATCATGGATTAAAACTGGACAGTGGAGTCAGAATTGAATTTTAAAAAAAAAACCATTTTTCTGTTTTGGTTAATTTACTTAGAGTGGGCTGATTAGGAGAGTTAGCTACTGACTTAGGGTGGTTTCTAAGCCTTCTCAAATTCTAAAAATGGTTTTTCAAGTCCCGGGTTAAGGGTAGTCAAGTCCGGATTTTTTAAACTTAGGAAATTAGAGCCATTTTAAAATTTTTAGCCCAGTTTTTATTGATAATTCAAGCTTTTCAAAATTGTTTTCAAACAATCACAAAGTATTTTGGTTTTAGAATATTTAATTTGACATATTTTCCTAAGGTAGCCGGATATCTTTTTAGATATACGGATTTCCTTAATTAAAGGAAAAAATACATTTCATGCATTGCATTTTTATTTTCATGCATATTATATGATAGCATTATTTTATTCCATGTCATTTAAATTATATGCCATATCATTCATGTTTGCCATGTCATTTAGGTTGCATTATATTATTTAGATTTTGCTATGTCATTTTATTTATGTCATGCATATACATATTCATATCTTTTAAAATGTTTTCAAAAGGATAATGATTTTTCAATAAAAAATAAAGATATTCCCGAGTTAAAATAATTCATGAGTTCTCTACCGGGTTTGCTGGAGGGAATATCATCAATTATCATTAATAAAGGAATATCTTTCTTTCAAAAAAAAAAAGAGAATGATTCGGAAAGTTTTTCAAAACTAATAAAAATTTCTATATTTTGCCACGTTTGTTGGGGAATATAGGAAAATTTTGAATTTATAAATTCCGAATCATTTTCAAATAAAAATTGAATTATTTTTCTTTAAATTGGGGATTAACTTGAAATACTAAATTTAAAACCAATCTTTACCGAGACTTGAGATAATACACGATTAATAAGGTACCGATTTATACGGGCGTTGTGGGGGTGCTAATCCTTCCCCGCACGTAACCGACTCCCGAACCCGCTTCTTTGATTTCTCTGGTTTTAAAACGCAGACTTGAAATTGGTTTTTAAAATGTTTTAATTAATTTTTAAAATATTTATAAAACCGGTTTTAATAGGTGGCCGATCACACCTAGCTAAAAAAGATTGGTGGCGACTCCATGTCTTTTTTTAAGGTCATTTTCAAAACCTTAATTTTTCTAGAGGAATTAAGTCGACTTTTCCTCGATTTTTTTTAAAAATGTCACGTCTAACGAATAATAAAGTCTTGCGATGAGACTCGTCGTTATTTTTTTTTAGGTTGCGAAAACTAAAATTTGTGATGGAGGGCCGGTTGATCATGGTATCAAGGGAGGAAGACATAATAGCCTCCGCATCCACTAAATCTCCTTATGTGGAGCCGAATGAATAGGCCGTGGAGTGTTCTTTCCGGTCTTTGGAATTTGTAAATGCAGTTTTTGTCGTTGAAGGACAAAAAATTCCAAAACCGAAGTTGTCCAAGAACACAAGGTTGGGGGTAAGAACCACCGTAGGAAAAGGCTGCAGGGCAGGAAAGGGTCTAGGGAAATATCTTCAGGGGATGGCTCGAGCCATAGAAGTAAAAGGAAAGAAGGACCGATTTGGCTTAGGATATCTTTCGAAGGCCCATGAGAAAAGAAGACAAGTTGAAAAGAATCGACAAAGGAGGATGGCCCGTCTTACGGGTATGGATATTGAGTGGGAGCCTATGACATTCCCACCTATCCTTTACAACTTCCGCTCAGCCGGTTCCCTGTTTGGAGAAAATAATTTTGATGATGTGCTTGTAATGATAGAGAAAGCCTTCAAGAGATTCCAGGTGAATAGTGATGAGCAGATGAATGATGTGGTAATCTGCATAACTGAGAAAGACAGAATTGAAGGAGAAAGTGCTAGATGGATGGTGCGACCTTGTCCACCAGGATATAGACTAACCAATTGGAGTGCGACTGAGTTGCCCATAGTCTTTAAGACTATTCCAAAGTAATACTTTTAAAAAGCAATCTTAATTATCTTTACCCAGAGATATTAAGAGTTTTTTCTGTAATGAGCTTTTTAAACATTTTCATTAAATAAATAACAAGCACAATGCATTATCCATATTGATGTGTCCATATTCTTTCATTTTTTATTATTCATTTTGTTTTCTATATATATTTTCCTATATTGTTTTTTCTCCACCTATTTACAGGTGTACGGATGCGGAATATGAGGACCCTCCTATCAGTAATTCTGAAATTGATTTTGAAAGACCCATTTGCACGGGTGATTTTGAGGCTAATGAAGATACTGAGGATTATGGTCTACCTCCGGATCTATTGAGGAAAATAGAACAAGAGGATAAACAAGTACTTCCTCATAAGGAATTATTGGAAACAATAAATTTGGGAAATGGTGAAGAGATAAAAGAAGTCAAAATTGGAACTTCATTGTCACCATCAATAAAAGGTGAATTGATAGCTTTGCTCCAGGAGTATGTGGATGTATTTGCATGGTCTTACCAAGATATGCCAGGGTTAGATCCGGATATTGTGGTTCATAAGCTCCCTTTGAGGCCAGAATGCAAGCCAATTCAGCAAAACTTGAGAAGAATGAGGTCTGATATGCTGTTAAAGATAAAAGAGGAGGTGAAGAAAAAATTTGATGCTGGATTCCTAGAGGTGGCAAAATATCCAGAATGGGTGGCAAATATTGTTCCAGTACCGAAGAAGGATGGCAAGGTGCGGATGTGCGTTGATTATCGAGATTTGAACAAGGCCAGCCCTAAAGATAATTTCCCTTTACCCCATATTGATACTCTGGTGGATAATACAGCGAAGAGTTTTTTATTTTTTTTTTATGGACGGATTCTCAGGATACAATCAGATCAAGATGGCACCGGAAGATATGGAGAAAACCACATTTGTTACAATGTGGGGCACCTTCTGCTACAAAGTAATGCCATTTGGGTTGAAGAATGCTGGGGCAACATACCAGAGAGCCATGGTGACCTTGTTTCATGATATGATGCATAAGGGAATTGAGGTCTACGTTGATGATATGATCGCAAAGTCACAAGGAGAAGAGGAGCATATTGCGAATCTTAAGAAACTCTTTGAATGATTAAGGAAATTTAGACTCAAGCTAAATCCGGCAAAATGCATTTTTGGAGTCACCTCGGGGAAGTTGTTGGGTTTTGTCGTCGGCAAAAGAGGAATTGAGATTGACCTAGATAAAGTGAAGGCCATTCAGAATCTGCCACCACCTCGCACTCAAAAGGAAGTCAGAGCCTTTTTGGGGAGATTGAATTATATTGCTCGGTTTATCTCACAGTTGTCCGACAAATGTAATCTAATATTTAAGTTACTTCGAAAACGTGATCCAGGAGAATGGGATGAAGGGTGTCAGATTGCTTTCGAAAAGGTTAAGCATTATCTATCAAACCCACCAGTATTAATGCCACTTATTCCGGATAAACCAATGATACTGTATTTATCAGTATTTGAAAGATCCATGGGTTATGTTTTGGGGCAGCTTGATGAAACGGGAAAGAAAGAACAGGCAGTTTACTATCTCAGCAAGAAGTTCACAGATTATGAGTTGAAATATTCATCGGTAGAAGAGTTGTGCTGCGCCTTAGCTTGGACTGCTCGAAGACTCAGACAGTATATGTTGTACCACACAACGTGGTTGATTGCCAAGCTAGATCCAGTCAATTACATGTTGGAAGCACCTTCTTTGTCAGGGAGGACGGCAAGATGGCAGGTTTTATTGTCAGAGTACGACATTGTATATGTAAGTCAAAAAGCTATCAAGGGCAGTGCAGTGGCGGAATTCTTAGCAAGTCGGGCAGTGGAAGATTATGAGCCGTTGAGCTTTGACTTCCCAGATGAGGATTTGATGTATGAGTCGCAAGCAGATGAGATTCCCCTAAAGAAGAAAGTATAGAAAATGTACTTTGATGGCGCATCTAATGCCATGGGGCATGGAATCGGTGCAGTACTTATATCCCCAGAAGAAGACTGTTATCCTTTCACTACTAGATTGGATTTTGATTGTACAAACAATACTGCCGAGTATGAAGCATGTACTATGGGCCTTCGTGCTGCAGTGGGATAGAAAGATCAAAGTATTGGAAGTTTACAGAGACTCAGCCTTGGTGATTTACCAGTTACGAGGAGAATGGGAAACCCAAGATACAAAGCTAATCCGATACCGAGAACTCATACTGAGTTTGTTAGAGGAGTTTAAAGAAGTGAATTTCAATTACTTTCCTCGAGAAGAAAACCGAATGGCAGATGCTCTGGCTACTTTGTCATCAATGTTTAAAGTGACTGAAGGGGCGGAAGTTGTGCCGATCAAGATGAGCATATATGAGTCTCCTGCCCACTGTTTGAGTATCGAAAAAGAAGAAGATGGTCTCCCTTGGTATAATGACATCTTGCAGTACATCAAGAGTCAACAGTATCCAGAACAAGCAACAAAAAATGACAAGAGGACTCTGAGAAGGTTAGCAATGGGTTTTGTTCTAGATAGCGAGATTCTCTACAAGAAAGGGAAATATCAAGTCTTGTTGAGATGTGTCGGGTCTGCCGAAGCTCGAAGAATCATAGAAGAGGTCCATGAAGGGATATGTGGCACCCATACTAATGGTCACATGCTTGCTAAACAGATTATGAGGACAGGGTACTATTGGCTGACCATGGAAGGAGATTGTATCAGTTATTCCCGGAAGTGTCATAAATGCCAGATTTATGCAGATAAGATTCATGTGTCGCCATCGCCTTTACATGTCATGACTGCACTATGGCCTTTTTCAATGTGGGGATTGGATATGATCGGGCCTATTACCTCGAAAGCTTCAAATGGACATCGTTTCATCTTGGTGGCCATAGATTATTTCACAAAGTGGGTAGAAGCTGCTTCTTATGCAAATGTAACAAAGTCGGTGGTATGTAAATTCGTCAAGAAAGAAATCATATGCCGTTATGGGTTGCCAGCAAGAGTTATTTCGGATAATGCTCTCAATTTGAACAATAAGATGATGAGAGAAGTGTGTACTCAATTCAAGATCACACATCATAATTCGGCACCTTACCGTCCGAAGATGTATGGCGCAGTAGAAGCATCTAATAAGAACATCAAAATGATTGTTGAGAAGATGACCAATGTGTACAAAGATTGGCATGAAATCCTGCCTTTCACTCTTCATGCATATCGTACTTCGGTCCGCACATCTACAGGGGCAACACCATTTTCTTTGGTATACGGGATGGAAGCAGTGCTACCTATTGAAGTTGAGATCCCTTCACTCCGGGTTTTGATGAAAGTTGGCCTAGAGGAAGTAGAATGGGTTAAAGCTCGTTATGAACAGTTGAATCTCATTGAGGAGAAAAGACTAAAAGCAATTTGTCATGGGCAGTTGTATCAGAAAAGGATGATTCGAGCCCACAACAAGAAAGTTCGTCCCAGACAGTTCCAGGAGGGGGAGTTGGTATTGAGGAAAATTCTCCCTATAGTGAAGGACCCTATATGGTAAAGAGAGCTTTTCCTGGAGGAGCATTTATTCTAACTCGGATGGACGAAAATGATTTTAGACATTCCGTGAATGCTGATAAACTGAAGAAGTATTATGCTTGAAAAAAAAAAAAATTTGTGTGATGTTGTGCACATGAAAATTCGAATGATTCCAAGTGTAAAAATAGAAATTCTATATATCTATTTCCCCTGAGAATTGCTTTTCAAAGAGAATATTTATGCTTGATATGATGAATGGCCGTTTTTCATATTCCTTCCACTAAGAAGAAATCATCCTTAGTCACCCCTTTGAGCCTTAAGAATTATTTCTTTCTTTAAACCTTGACCAAGGATCACCCTCTACACTGGAGGGCAAATGCGAGGAAAGATAATAAAAAATCATGGCAAAAAGAAAGCCATCTGAAAATGTGGCAAATGAAAGCCAACAAAGAAAAGAAAGTCTAAAAAGGGACAAATGTTTCAAGAATGAGTTCTCCTCAGGAAGTGATCCTTGATCCAATCACCCTTAAACATATTTTGGGCCTATTTATCCTTTCTTTCTAAACTTAAACCTTGGCCTACATTACATGCTTTAAAAGCCCATTTTGATCAAGCATGGATATTTAATTTGAAAGGTTATTCTCAGAATCCATCCCATCTTGTGAATTGATATTTTTACCTTGAAAGCATTTAGAATTCTCAGATGCATGGTAGAATACAAAAAAAAAAAGGGAGAGGTTTAAGCCGAAAACCCGCAAAGGGCGACTTAATACCGAACAGAGGAAACTTGAGTTGAAAACCTGTAAAAGGCGGCTCAAGTACTAATCAAAGCTTGAATCAATGCTCCGTGTAATGGGGGAGAAAGTATCTGACAATCAAGGGAACAATGCAATCTGATGTAACTACAGAAGTTAAGAGGGTACCCAAGTGAATTGCTCGTTCAAGAGAAATTTCAGATGGTTTGAAAAAGAAGGGGTCCAAGATATTCCGCATCCGGGGCATCTACAGCCTATAACCTTATATTTGTTTCTTATATCCTTGATATTTATTTTTACCATTTTAAAACATTTCTTGCAATAAATTCTTGTTATCCTTTTCATGAAAATTTTGATTGATTCATATTCTCTTTCATATACTTTTGAGATGCATCATGGTTGTTATTAAATTGAATGATGATTAGTAATAAAAATCTTTAAATAAAGGGATTTCAAAGTATTAATAAGGAATAGATTTAAATCTTGGGAAGGTTTGGAAAGTTCACCAAGAAAAGAAAACAGTGAACGTGGTGGAGACTCCGTCGCGAAGTCAGAAAATCTGTGAACTTCAGCGAGAGACAGAAGCTGAGACTGTTTGACAACATATCTTGAGTGAAGGATTCCTCAAATGGGGCATCAATAAACAGTTGAAGACTCTGTCCTGAAGTCATATAATCTGTGAACCTCAAAGAAACCATGGATTAGAAATTATGGCACAATCATTTGATTGCATTTATTTTAGGAAGCATACAAGTATTTGCAAAAGCATGGCATTCTCATCATTGCATTTAGCTAACAGTGCAGAAATCAGGAAAGCTTGGACTTCCCCAAAGAGAACTCGTTTTGTTTCTCAAAAGATTCAGAGTTTGAGATCGCCATCAAGGTATTTCCTCCTATTTTAAATTGAATTCATTTTGTTTATCAGATAAATCGAGCCTTGAGACCATCGTCAAGGTATTTTCAAACCAATTTTTTTTAAGACATCCGGGTACCATTTTAAAGACCTCCGGGCACCAGTTTTTTAAGACCTCCGGGCACCATTTTAAAGACCTCCAGGCACCATTTTAAAGACCTCCTGGCACCAGTTTTTTAAGACCTCCGGGCACCATTTTAAAGACCTTCGGGCACCATTTTAAAGACCTCCGGGCACCATTTTTTTAAGACCTCCGGGCAACATTTTAAAGACCTTCAGGCACCAGTTTTTAAGACCTTCAGGCACCATTTTAAAGACCTCCGGGCACCAGTTTGGTAAGACCTCCGGGCACCATTTTAAAGACGTCCGGGCACCAGTTTTTTAAGACCTCCGGGCACCATTTTAAAAACCTTCGGGCACCAGTTTTTTAAGACCTCCGGGCACCATTTTAAAGACCTTCAGGCACCAATTTTTTAAGACCTTCGAGCACCATTTTAAAGACCTCCGGGCACCCATTTTTTTAAGACCTCCGGGCACAATTTTAAAGACTTTCGGGCACCAGTTTTTTAAGACCTCCGGGCACCATTTTAAAGACCTTCGAGTACCATTTTTTAAGACCTCCGGGCACCATTTTAAAGACCTCCGGGCATCAGTTTTTTTAAGACCTCCGGGCACCATTTTAAAGACCGCTGGGCATCATTTTTTTAAGACCTCCGGTACCATTTTAAAGACCTTCGAGCACCAGTTTTTTTAAGATCTCCGGGCACCATTTTAAAGACCTTCGGGCATCATTTTAAAGACCTCCGGGCACCATTTTAAAGACCTCCAGGAACCATTTTAAGACCTTCGGGCACCATTTTTAAAGACCTTCGGGCATAATTTTTCTTTTGAAAATCGAATTCGTTTTCTTAAGACGGATCGAGCCTTGATTAGTCAGGGAATTCAATTTAAGGACAAATCTTCAATTTACAGCTTATTTTCAAAAAAAAAAAATGGAAAATGAAAAAATGATAGAAGAATGAAAAAGAAAACCCCTTTCCCTTTCCTTCAAATGTGATTTCACTGACCGTACAAAATTGGTGTTGGTTTATCTTTGCCTGATTCCTGATTCTCAGCAATAGCCAAAGAGGGGCAGCTGTAGATAGGGATGGCAATGGAGCGGGGCGGGGGCAGATACTGCCTTATCCACCTCCACCCCACTCTTGCATGGATGTTGAAAACATCCACATCCATGGATGTCGGTTACATCCATAACCGCTCCACGGTGCTCCACTCCGCTACACCCCAATTTATATTAATTATTTTTAACTTAATATTGTAAAAATTATATTATAATTTATTCAAGAACATAATTTTAGTATATAAAAATCTTTAATATAATATATATAATACATATATACTAAAAGTATAGATATAAAATATTAGTATATATTTGATTTTAGTATATATATCTAATATATATTAAAAATATAAGAAAAAATATAAAATATTTTAAAGGATAAAATAGTATTTTCAAAAGTCGGGGCGGGGCGGAGTGGAGCAAGCATTTACCAAAACCGCTCCGCTCCACCCCGCTCCAAAAAAAAACCTCTCCATTCGGAACGGATCGGTGCGAAATCCATCGGTCGGATCGGGTTTTGCCATCCCTAGCTGTAGACACCTAATTTTGTTCGGACCACTAAACAGGTATGTTTTCTTCCTAAATTGATGTTTCCGAGTGTAAAAAGACTGTTTTCATCCTGTAGGTGGTACTCCGAGACTTAGTTTAAGAGGGCGAGCACAAAAAGTCAAACTTGAAAAAAGTCAACCCCGAAAAAAAGTCAATCTCGAAAAAGTCAACCCCAAAAAGTCAACTACTGAAAAAGTCAACCCACTTTCAAAATCAAGATTTTAAGTTCAATTGAAAAATGGCGAAAGAATTTTGATAATCCGAGGTCTACATTGAAAGATATGGAGTTCGGAAGTTGGGATTTGGAGATTCAGTAGAGAGGAAACCCTAATCCGAGAAATTTGGGGAAAAGTGCTTAAACGATCAAATTGGTCGAAATGGAAGGATCCAAATGAAAGATAAGCACTGACTACGGGTAATGGAGAAGTCACTTGCAAGAAAAACCGAAAGAAAAGTCAATCCGGGAGAAAACCGAGAATTAGGGTTTTTAGTGGATTTCGGTGAAATCGGGAAGAATCACAGAAATGGCCCGACTTGGTAAGACCAAAGCCCCCAATGGATGAAGAATGATTAAAAAGGATAGCCCAAGGCTCAGATTGAAGAAAATCTGAAAATTGGACTTGTTTTGAGCAAAACCGGGTTTCGGAGGAAAAAGGGCAAAATTGGAAAATTTGGGAAAAATAGAAAATGAGCTCCAAATATTTTGAAATTTTGCAGATCTCATTTTTAAATTATTTGGAAGAGATTGGCGAAAGAAAATCCTGATTCGGAGTTCGTTTGCAAAATGGCCAAATCCCGGGCCTCCTATGCAATAATTCAAAAAGATAAATCCCGGAAAAATAGCAAATGGACTCCAAAAATTCTAAAATTTGGCAAATCTCATTTTTAAATTATTTGGAAGAGATTAGCGAAAGAAAATCTTGATTCAGAGTTCGTTTGCAAAACGGCCAAATCCCGGGCCTCCTATGCAATGAATCAAGAAGATAAATCCCGAAAAAATAGAAAATTAGTTCCAAAAATTCTGAAATTTTGAAAATATCAATTTTAAATTATTTGGAAGAGATTGGCGAAATAAAATCTTGATTCGGAGTTTTTTTGCAAAATGGCCAAATCCCGAGCCTCCTATGTAGTAATTCAAGCCGATAAATCCCGCAAAAATACCAAATGAGCTCCAAAAATTATGAAAAATTCCAGATCACACTTTTTAATTATTTTGAAGAGATTGGTGAATAAAAATCTTGATTTGGAGCTCGTTTAAAAAAGGGTAAAATGTAGGGGCATAAAAGGGCATTTTTGGAAGAAAAAATCCAAATAAATAGTAAACGGACTCGGATAATTTTGAAAACTTCCAGGACTCAATATTTCATTATTTTGGAAGTATTAAAAAAAAATGAATTTGGAGTCCTTTTGATATTTATTTGCATCTGGGGGGCAAAATGGTCATTTCACCCAAGCAACCGAAAAGGGCTTTTTTGGGCCTTTCAAAAAATCAGAGTTGGGCTGGAAAAGAGAAGTTCTGGCCTGACCAAGCCCAAAGGAAGGAGGAAGCTTCTGATTTTTCAATCAAATGGCTAAAAATCAAGAGTTAGTTAGAGATTCTCTTTGATCAAGCCACATAGGCTAAGAAAGATGTCAACATTATTCTTGGACAGCTGTAATTTGAGAGAGCTGAGATGCTAATCTAAAGGTGGTAATTTCATGATTTTTCACCTTGAATTATTAGCCATTTGATGGAAAATTGGTTACAAAAAAAATGACAACATCCTTGAGCTATTAGAGGGGGTATTCGGCCAGCCCTAAGGAGGAGGTCAGAATTTCATTTTTCTTCTTCATTTTTGCTGAGTTCTTAGAGTTTTTACTTAGTTTTTCTCTTCTTGGTTGAGAGCAAAAAAGAAAATTTTAGAAAAAAAAGGAAAGTTTGAAGAGAAAAGCTTGAAATATTAGCTTCTTGAGGTTGCTCTTGAGCACCAACTCTTGCACTTTCTTCATTTTCTATTCGTGTTTTTGCTATTTTGATTTCTACTTGGTGAGTTTCCATTTTAAATAAATGTTTTTTATTGTTCTTTTAAGTTCTTACTTCATCTCTTTCTTAAGTATATTTTTTACATTTTATTTTTACAATAAACTCACCATGGCCAAATGGCCTACATTATTTATTTTAAGTTGCTGTTTTGGGTTCATTTTACCATATTGTTTATGTTATTTTCTTTGATTTTGATGTTTTAAATGTTATGTTATTTCATATTCTTGAGTTATATTTTAATTTGGTTGCTTTGTTTGTTGCTATTTATGTTTTAGATATCATGGTTTTGCATTTTTAATTTTCTGTTTTCATGTTGTTTAAATTTGAGCATGTTTTAGATTTAGTATATCAAGTGTTTGTGAAAATGCTTGTGTGGTCTTTGCATGATTTTTGTTTTATATCTTAGTTGAGCATGTTTTAGATTTAGTATATTAAGTGTTTGTGAAAATGCTTGTGTGATTTTTGCATGATTTAAGTGTTATATTTTAGTTGAGCATATTAGTACACCAAGTGTTTGTGAAAATGCCATGCTTGTTGGAGCTTGAGGCCATTTGGCTACTCCATGTGTTTTGCATTGTATGTTGCATTTTTTTCCATGTTAGTTGGTAGGTTTTTGCATTTATATGTCATTTGATTTGGTTTTGCATGCTAGTATGCCAAGTGTTTGTGAAAATGCCATGTTTGCTTGTTACATCATTCTTGCCATGTTAGTTGATAGGTTAGCATTTTGCATGATATTTGATTGAGTTTTCGGATTAAGCATGCTTTGTGTTTGTGAAAATGCCATGCATATTTTAGTTATTAAGCTAGGTTTATTTACCATGCATGTTCATGCATTTTAGGTCTAGGTTACATTAAATGCCATGCAAGTTCATTTAGGTCTAGGTCACTTTACGAATGCCATGCATTTTTTCATGACATTTAGGTTTAAATCCATGCATTTCATGCATTATGTTTGCTGCATTATTTCATGCATTTCATGTTCATGCCACTTGAATACTTGAGCCAATTAATGCTTCAAAGTCATGCTCTCTTGAGTACACTTGTCGAAAATTAAGTTTGTCAAGTTGATTATTCTACCTTTGAGATTTTTTTTGATTTAGCCAATTTTTATCTAACTTTCAAAAAGTCCTAGCTACTGTTTGTAAGTCATTTTAGGAGTTTCAAATATTTTTACTTTGATTTTTAAATGATTTTATCAAAGGCAAAAATGTGTTGGGAAAGCAGTTTTTTTTCCTTCCAAAACTTGTACATCTCTGATTTTTCTGGGAATTCATCTTTAATCAGAAAATTAAGACTATTTTTTTCCTTGTAGTTTTACATGTCCTGAGTCTCCAGTATTTTTTTCATAATTTTTTGAATTTTTAAAAATAGGGTAAAAAATCATGGATTAAAACTGGATAGTGGAGTCAGAATTGAATTTAAAGAAAAATCATTTTTCTGTTTTGGTTAATTTACTTAGAGTGGGCTGATTAGGAGGGTTAGCTACTGACTTAGGGTGGTTTCTAAGCTTTTTTAAACTCTAAAAATGGTTTTTCAAGTCTCGGGTTAAGGGTAGTCAAGTCCGGATTTTTAAACTTAGGAAATTAGAGCCATTTAAAAAAATTAGCCCAGTTTTTATTTTTAATTCAAGCTTTTCAAAATTGTTTTCAAACAATCACAAAGTATTTTGGTTTTAGAATATTTAATTTGACATATTTTCCTAAGGTAGCCGGATATCTTTTTAGATATACGGATTTCCTTAATTAAAGGAAAAAATACATTTCATGCATTGCATTTTCCATATTCATGCATTTTATATAATATATGATTCTTGCTATGATAATTTCGATGATTTTGAATTATGTTATATTGTTTATTATACGATTTGGAATATTTCATGATATCCTATGCTTTTTTATTTAATTTTTTTTTTGTCATATTATTTAGCATATGCTATGTTCATGCATTATTATTTTCATTTTTATTTCCATGCATATTATATGATAGCATCATTTTATATTCCATGTCATTTAAATTATATGCCATATCATTCATGTTTGCCATGTCATTTAAATTATTTCATTTCATATAGAATATGTTATGTTACTTAGGTTATTTTATTTCATTTAGAATATATCATGTTACCTAGGTTATTTCATTTCATATAGAATATGTTTTGTTACTTAGGTTATCTTATTTCATTTAGAATATATCATGTTACCTAGGTTGTTTCATTTCATATAGAATATATTGTGTTACCTAGGTCATTTCATTTCATTTAGAATATATCATATAACTTAGGATATTTCATTTCATTTAGAATATGCTAGGACATTTAAATTATATCATGTCATTTAGGATGCATTATATTATTTAGATTTTGCCATGTCATTTTATTTATGTCATCTATATACATATTCATATATTTTAAAATGTTTTCAAAAGGATAATGATTTTTCAATAAAAAATAAATATATTCCCGAGTTAAAATAATTCATGAGTTCTCTACCGGGTTTGCTGGAGGGAATATCATCAATTATCATTAATAAAGGAATATCTTTCTTTCAAAAAAAGAGAATGATTCGGAAAGTTTTTCAAAACTAATAAAAGTTTCTATATTTTGCCACGTTTGTTGGGGAATATAGGAAAATTTTGAATTTATAAATTCTGAATCATTTTCAATTAAAAATGGAATTATTTTTCTTTAAATTGGGAATTAACTTGAAATACTAAATTTAAAACCGATTTCTTTTACCGAGACTTGAGATAACACACGATTTATAAGGTACCGATTTATACGGGCGTTGTGGGGGTGCTAATCCTTCCCCACACGTAACCGACTCCCGAACCCGATTCTTTGATTTCTCTGGTTTAAAACGCAGACTTGAAATTGGTTTTTAAAATGTTTTAATTAATTTTTAAAATATTTTATAAAACCGGTTTTAATAGGTGGCCGATCACACCTAGCTAAAAAAGATTGGTGGCGACTCCATGTCTTTTTTAAGGTCATTTTCAAAACCTTCATTTTTCTAGAGGAATTAATTCGACTTTTCCTCGGTTTTTTTAATGTCACGCTTAACGAATAATAAAGTCTTGCGATGAGACTCGTTATTTTTTAGGTTGCGACAGTGGTGATAACCAAAGCCTCTCATGGAGATATCCATAGTTTTTCAGCTTTAAAATTGAACAAGTCTTCAGTGGTGATAGCCAAAGCCTCTGGTGGAGATATCGAGAGTTTTACATTTGCTTGAGAAAGTCTTTGGTGGTGATAGCCGAAGCTTCTGGAGGAGATACCCAGAATTTTAAACATAGCTTAGTACAAGACAGGTTAAGCCCCCGAGACCATCGTCGAGGTCTTTTCTTCTCTTGCAAATCGAACTCGTTTCTTTAAGACGGGTCGAGCCTTGATTAGTCAGGGAATTCAATTTAAGGAAAATATCTTCTATTTACAGCTTTTTTTTATAAAAACAAAAAATCGAAAAGATGAAAAATGAAAAAATGAAACCTCTTTCCCTTCTCTTCAAATGTGATTTCACTAACCGGACAAAATTAGTGTTTGTTTATCTTTGCCTGATTCCTGATTCTCAGCAATAGCCAAATAGGGGCAGTTGTAGACACTTAATTTTTTCCGGACCATTAAAACAAGTATGTTTTGTTCCTAAATTGATGTTTCAGAATGTAAAAAGACTTTTTTCATCCTGTAGGTGGTACTCCGAGACTTAGTCTAAGAAGATGAGCATAAAAAGTCAAACTTGAAAAAGTCAACCCCAAAAAATCAACTATCAAAAAAGTCAACCCACTTTCAAAATCAAGATTTGAAGTTCAATTGAAAAATGGTGAAAGAATTTTGATAATCCGAGGTCTACATCGAAAGATATGGTGTTCGGAAGTTAGGTTACGGAGATTCAGTAGAAAGGAAACCCTAGTTCGGGAAATTTGGGAGAAAGTGCTTAAACGATAAAATTTGTCAAAATTGAAGGTTCCAAATGAAATATAAGCACTGAATATGAGTAATGAAGAAGCTACTTGAAAGAAAAACTGAAAGAAAAGTCAATTCGGAAGAAAATCGAGAATTAGGGTTTTTGGTGGATTTCGATGAAATTTGGAAGAATTATAGAAATGGCCAGATTCGGTAGGACTAAAACCTCTAATTGATGAGGAGTGATTAAATAAGGATAGCCCAAGGCTCAGTTTGAAAAAAATTTGAAAATCGGACTTGTTTTGAGCAAAATTAGGTTTCGGAGGAAAAAATAGAAAATTTGGAAAATTTGGGAAAAATAGCAAATCAACTCCAAAAATTCTGAAAATTTTCAGATCTCATTCTTAAATCATTTCGAACATATTGGCGAAAGAAAATACGGATTCCGAGTTCGTTTGCAAAATGGCCAAATCTCGGGTCCCCTATGTAAAAATTCAAGAAGATAAATCCCGAAAAAATAGTAAATGAGCTCCAAAAATTCTGAAAAATTTGCAGATCTCATTCTTAAATTGTTTGGAAGAGATTGGCAAAATAAAATCCGGATTCGGAGTTCGTTTGCAAAATGGCCAAATCTCGGGCCCATTATGAAGTAATTCAAGCAGATAAATCCCGAAAAAATACCAAATGAGTTCCAGAAATTATGAAAACTTCTAGATCATATTTTTAAATTATTTGGAAGAGATTGGTAAAGAAAATCTGGATTTGGAGCTCGTTTAAAAAGTGGATAAGTTTGGGAGCACAAAAGGGTAATTTTGGAAGAAAAAATCCAAATAAATAGCAAATGGGCTCGAAAATTTTTGAAAACCTCCAGAATTCAATTTTTTATTATTTTGGAAGTATTAAAAAAATAATTTTTGAATTTTGAGTCCGTTTGCTATTTATTTATGTTCGGGGGGCAAAAAGATCATTTTTCCTAAGAAATCGAAAAAGGCTTTTCTTGCTTTTAAAAAAATAAAGCATGGGCTGGAAGATGAGGGGTCAGCCAGCCAAGGCCCAATGGTGGGCAGATATTTTCTGATTTTTAATCAAAATCCCAACAATGAAGAGGAAAGTAGTTATTTTTGTGATCAAGCCTTCGAATTTGCAACACATGGACCAATGGTTGGAGAGAGAGTATATTTATGACATCTTTATGACATCATAATGCAAGGGCTGATGATTCTAATCTAAGGGTGAGAATTCTATGTAGAGAGCATCTTGGATTGAAGGCCATTGGATGAAAGTTGTTGAAAAAAATTCTAGAACCTCCTAGGTTCTTCTAAGGGCCAACCGGCTACTAAAGGGGGGAGGGCTCTCTCTTTCATTTTCACTCTATTCACAGTCTTGTTTGGCTGATTTTCTCTCCATTTTTGAAAGGCAAAAAGGAAAGTTTAGAAAAGAAAAAAAAAAGTTAGAAGAGAAAAATCTTGCAATATAGCTTCTAGAGGTTGCTTTAAGCACTATACTCTTGCACTTTCCTTGATTTTCTATTCTTGATTTGCTGTTTTGATTGCTATTTTGGTGAGTTTCTTTTGATTTTTCTTTTTAAAATAAGTGTTTTTAAATTTTTTTTTTCTTCAAGTTCTTCTTTATACTTTCTTGGAAAAAGCTTTGAGAATTGTTTTTTCATGATTTAGAGGGGTGGCCGAATGGCTTGCTGTTTTAGTGTAGTTGCTGTTTTATTTTTTATTTCATATTATTAGTGATATTTAACAAGTTTTGATGCTTTAAATGTTCTTCAAATACATAAACACGAAGCTTGTTTGGATTTAGTTGCTTGCTTGTTTCCATTTTTTATATATTATCTTGTTATCATGTTTATTTTACTTGTCTTGCATTTTTGATTTTCTGTTTTCAAAATGTTTAAGTTTGTTTATGTTTTACATTTTGTTAATCCATGTGTTTGTGAAAATGCCAATGGGTTTTCATGCCTTACTTTATATTTGCATGATTTGAGTATTATTCTTTAGCTATGCATGTTATTGTGTTAAGTGTTTGTGATAATGCCATGTTCCTTTGCCATTCGGCTACCGCCCTCTTTTAAGCTTTGTGTATGCATTTTTGTTATGCTAGTTGATAGGCTTTCATTCCCTTGATATGTTGTTATGTATTTAGTTTGAGTATGTTATATGTTTGTGTATTTGCCATGCATCTTTTAGCTTTAGGTTGTGCTTGCATTATCATGCATTTCATGCATTTTAGACCTAGGTTACATTGAATGCATTGCAAGTTCATGTTAGGTCTAGGTCATTTTATTGATGCCATGCATTTTCCATGTCATTTAGGTTTTAAATCTTGCATTTCATACATTATATTTGCTGTATTTTCATGCATTTCATGTTGTCGCAACCTAAAAAATAACGAGTCTCATCGCAAGACTTTATTATTCATTAAGCGTGACATTAAAAAAAAACCGAGGAAAAGTCGACTTAATTCCTCTAGATAAATGAAGGTTTTGAAAATGACCTTGAAAAAGATATGGAGTCGCCACCAATCTTTTTAAGCTAGGTGTGACCGGCCACCTATTAAAATCGGTTTTATAAAATATTTTAAAAATTAATTAAAACATTTTTAAAACCAATTTCAAGTCTGCGTTTTAAACCAGAGAAATCAAAGAAACGGGTTCGGGACTCGGTTACGTGTGGGGAAGGATTAGCACCCCCACAACGCCCGTATAAAACAGTACTCTATTAATCATGTGTTATCTCAAGTCTTGGTAAAAAATCGGTTTTAAATTTAGTATTTCAAGTTAATTCTCAATTTAAAGAAAAATAATTCCATTTTTTAATTGAAAATGATCGGAATTTATAAATTCAAAATTTTTCTATATTCCCCAACAAACGTGGCAAAATATAAAAATTTTTATTAGTTTTGGAAAACTTTCAGAATCATTCTCTTTTTTTGGAAGAAATATATTTCTTTATTCATGATAATTGATTATATTCCCTCCAGCAAACCCGGTAGAGAACTCATGAATTATTTTAACTCGGAAATATCTTTATTTTTTTATTGAAAAATCATTATCCTTTTGAAAACATTTTAAAAGATATGAATATGTATATGCATGACATAAATAAAATGACATAGCCAAATCTAGATAATATAATGCAACCTAAATGATATGACATGATTTGAATGCCTTAGCATATTCTAAATGAAATGAAATATCCTAAGTTATATGATATATTCTAAATGAAATGAAATATCCTAAGTCATATGATATATTCTAAATGAAATGAAATGACCTAGGTAACATAATATATTCTAAATGAAATAAAATATCCTAAATGACATAATATATCCTAAATGAAATGAAATAACCTAAGTAACATAATATATTCTACATGAAATGACCTAAGTAACATACATATTCTATATGAAATGAAATGATTTAAATGACATGGCAAATATGAATGATATGGCATATAATTTAAATGACATGGAATATAAAATAATGCTATAATATAATATGCTTGAAAATAAAAATGAAAATAATAATGCATGAACATAGTATATGCTAAATAATATGACAAAAATAACTAAATAAAAAGTATAGAATATCATGAAATATTCCAAATCATATAATAAACAATATAACATAACTCAAAATCATAACAATATCATAGAAATTATCATAGCAAAAATCAAATATTATATAAAATGTATGAATATGGAAAATGCAATGCATGAAAATGTATTTTTTCCTTTAATTGAGGAAATCCGTATATCTAAAAAGATATCCGGCTACCTTAGGAAAATATGTCAAATTGAATATTATAAAACCAAAATACTTTGTGATTGTTTGAAAACAATTTTGAAAAGCTTAGATTAAAAAAAAAAAAAAACTGGGCTAAACCTTTTTTATATGGCTCTAATTTCCTAAGTTTAAAATCCCGGACTTGACCACCCTTAACCCGAGACTTAAAAAATCATTTTTAGAGTTTAAAAAGGCTTAGAAACTACCCTAAGTCAGTAGCTAAACTTCCTGATCAGCTCCCTCTAGGTAACTTAACCAAAACAAAAAAATGATTTTCCTTCAAATTCAATTCTGACTCCACTGTCCAATTTTAAGCAACAAATTTTTACCCTATTTTTAAAAATTCAAAAACATCTAAAAGAAATACTAGAGACTCGAGACATGTAAAACTACATGGAAAAAAATTAGCTTAATTTTCGGATTAAAGATGAATGCCTAGAAAAATCGAGAAAGTACGAGTACTGGGTGAAAAAAAAAACTGTTTTGCCAAAATACATTTTTGCCTTTGATAAAATCATTTAAAAATCAAAGTAAAAATATTTAAAACTCATAAAATGACTCACAAACAGTAGTTAGGACTCTTTAAATGTTAGATAAAAATTGGCTAAGTAAAAAAAAATCACAAAGGTAGAATAATCAATTTGACAAACCTTAATTTTACATAAGTGTGCTCAAGAGAGCATAACTTTGAACCATTAATTGGCTTAAGTCATTAGTCAAGTGGGATGAACATGAAATGCATGAAAAAATACAGCAAATATGATGCATGAAATGCATGAGTTTAAACCTAAATGTCATGAAACAATGCATGGCATCCATATAGTGACCTAGACCTAAATGAACTTGCATGGCATTTAATGTAACCTAGGTCTAAAATGCATGAACATGCATGGAAAGATAAACCTAACCTAACATCTAAAATGTGCATGGCAATAACACAAACACAAGGCATGCTTAAACCAAAAACTCAACCAAATATCATGCAAATGCTAACCTATCAACTAACATAGAAAAAATGCACACATAATGCTAGAATACCTGGAGCGGCCGAATGGCCTATGATTCCACACAAGCATGGCATTTTCACAAACACTTGATACACTAACATGCAAAACTAAAATATAACACTCAAATCATGCAAACACAAAGTATAGATACTAACAAGCATTTTCACAAACACTTGATATACTAACATGCTCAACTAAAATATAACACTCAAATCATACAAACACAAAGTAGAGATTCTAACAAGCATTTTCACAAACACTTGATATACTAACATGCTCAACTAAAATATAACACTCAAATCATGCATACACAAAGTATAGATATTAAAACTAACAAGCATTTTCACAAACACTTGATATACTAAATATAAAACATCAAGATTAAATAAAATAACATAAATAACATGATAAATTAAAGCAAAAACAACAACAATAAAAAAAAATATAGGCCATTCGGCCATTAAAGAAAAAATAAGAAAAAAATTTGTAAAAATTATTTAAGAAAGAGATGAAGAAAGAACTTAAGAAGAACATAAAAAAAAAAAAAACACTTATTTAAAAAGAAAACTCACCAAATAATAATCAAAATAGCAAAAACAAGAATGGAAAATCAAGAAAGTGCAAGAGTTGGTGCTCAAGAGTAACCTCAAGAAGCTATATTTCAAGCTTTATCTCTTCAAACTTTCCTATCTTTTCTAAACTTTCTCCTTTTGCTTTCAACCAATGAGAGAAAAACTAAGCAAAACAACTAGAAATCTGAAAAAATAAAGTGAACCAAATGAAAATTCTGCCTCCCCCCTATAGCCAGCCGAATGGACCCTCTCTCCTCCAAGGAATGTTGTCATTTTTTCCCAACCAATTTCCATCCAATGGCTAGTAATTCAAGGTGAAAAAACCATGAAATTATAACCCTTAGATTAGCATATCAGCTGTCCATAATTACAGCTATTCAAGAATAATGTTGACACTCTCCCTCCTCATGCATTGGCCTATGTGGCTTAATCACAATGGCTTGATCAAAAAAATCTCTAACTCTTAATTCTTGGCCATTTGATTGAAAAATCAAAAGCTTCCTCATTTATTTGGGCCTTGGCAGGCTAGCAATCTCTTTTCCAGTCAAAGTCTGATTTTTTGAAAGGCCAAAAGAAGCCCTTTTCGGTTGCTTGGGTAAAATGACCATTTTGCCCCCCGGATTCAAATAAATGGCAAACCGACTCCAAATTCAAATTTTATTTTTTTAATACTTTAAAAACAATAAAATATTGAATTCTGGAATTTTTCAAAATTTTTCGACTCCATTTGCTATTTATTTGGATTTTTTCTTCTAAAAATGCCCTTTTATGCCCCCATATTTTACCATTTTTTAAATGAGCTCAAAATCAAGATTTTCTTCACCAATATCTTCCAAATAATTTAAAAGTGTGATCTGGAAGTTTTCATAATTTTTGGAACTCATTTGGTATTTGTTTCGGAATTTATCTTATTGAATTACTACATAGGGGCTCGGGATTTGGCCATTTTTCAAACGAAATCCGAATCAAGATTGTCTTTCACCAATATCTTCCAAATAATTTAAAAATGAGATTTTCAAAATTTCATAATTTTTTGAGTCCATTTGCTATTTTCCCGGGATTTATCTTCTTGAAGTTCTACATAAGAGACCTGGGATTTGGCCATTTTGCAAACGAACTCCGAATCAAGATTTTCTTTCGCCAATCTCTTCCAAATAATTTAAATATTAGATTTGCAAATTTTAAAAAGATTTGGAGTTCATTTTCTATTTTTCCAGGATTTTCCTTCTTGAATTTCTGCATAAGAGACCCGGGATTTGGCCATTTTGCAAACGAACTCTGAATCAAGATTTTCTTTCTCCAATATCTTCCAAATTATTTAAGAATGAGATTTGCAAATTTTCAAAAATTTTGGAGTCCACTTGCTATTTTTCCCAAATTTTCCAATTTTGCACTTTTTGCCTTCGAAACCCGGTTTTGCTCAAAACAAGTCCGATTTTCAGATTTTCTTCATGCTGAACCTTGGGCTATCCCTTTTTAATCATTCTTCATCCATTGGGGCTTTAGTCTTAACAAGACGAACCATTTCTCCAATTCTGTCCGATTTCACCGAAATCCACCAAAAACCCTAATTCTCAATTTTCTCCCGGATTGACTTTTCTTTCAATTTTTCTTTCAAGTGGCTTCTCCATTGCCCGTAGTCAGTGCTTATCTTTCATTTGGAACCTTCAATTTTGACCAATTCGATCGTTTAAGCACTTTTCCCCAAATTTCTCAGATTAGGGTTTCCTTTCTATTGAATCTCTATAACCCAATTTTCGAACTCCATATCTTTCAATGTAGACCTCAGATTATCAAAATTCTTTCGCCATTCTTCAATGAACTTCAAATCTTGATTTGAAAGTGGGTTGATTTTTTCAGTAGTTGACTTTTTGGGGTTGACTTTTTTAGGGTTGACTTATTTCGAGGTTGACTTTTTTTAGTTTGACTTTTTATGCTCACCTTCTTAAACTAAGTCTCGGAGTACCACCTGCAAGATGAAAAAAGTCTTTTTACATTCTAAAACATTAATTTGGGAAGAAAACATACCTGTTTTAGTGGTCCGGACAAAATTAGATGTCTACAGCTGCCCCTCTTTGGCTATTGCTGAGAATCAGGAATCAAGCAAAGATAAACAAACACTAATTTTGTACGGTTAGTGAAATCACATGTGAAGGAAAGGGAAAGGAGTTTCTTTTTCATTCTTCTATCATTTTTTTTTGAAAAAACTGTAAATTGAAGATTTATCCTTAAATTGAATTCCCTGACTAATCAAGGCTCGAACCGTCTTAAGGAAACGGGTTCGATTTTGAAAAGAAAAAATTATGCTTGAAGATCTTAAAAATGTTGCCCGAAGGTCTTTAAAATTGATGCCCGAAGCTCTTTAAAACTGGTGCCCGAAGGTCTTTAAAACTGGTGCCCGAAAGTCTTTAAAGCTGGTTCCCGAAGATCTTTAAAAACTGGTGTCCGAAGGTCTTTAAAGCTGGTGCCCGAAGGTCTTTAAAATTGGTGCCCGAAGGTCTTTAAAGCTGGTGCCCGAAGGTCTTTAAAACTGGTGCCCGAAGGTCTTTAAAGCTGGTGCCCAAAGGTCTTTAAAACTGGTGCCCGAAGGTCTTTAAAACTGTGACTAAAATACCTTGACGAAGGTCTCAAGGCTCGACTTTTTTAAGAATGCAAAATGAGTTTGATTTGGAAAGGAAACGTACCTCGATGGTGATCTCAGGACTCGACTCCTTTGAAAAACAGAACGAGTTCACTTTGGGGAAGTCCAAGTTTTCCTGATTTCTGCACTGTTAGTTAAATGCAATGATGATAATGACATGCTTTGCAAATGCTTGTATGTTTCCTAAGAATAAATGCAATAAAATGATTGTGCCATGATTTCTAATCCATGGTTTCTTTGAGGTTCATAGATTATCCGACTTCATGATGGAGTCTTCAATATGTTATTGATGCCCCACTCAAGATAACTTGTCAAACAGTCTCAGTTTCTATCTTTCGCTGAAATTCGCAGATTTTTTGACTTCGTGATGGAGTTTCCACCACGTTCACTGTTTTTTTTTTCTTAGTGAAATTTCCAAACCTTTCCCAAGATTTAAATCTATTCCTTAGTAATACTTTGAAATCCCTTTATTTAAATATTTTTATTACTAATCATCATTCAATTTAATAACAACCATAATGCATCTCAAAAGTATATGAAAGAGAATATGAATCAAGCAAAAATTGTCATGAAAAGGATAACAAGAATTTATTGCAAGAAATGTTTTTAAAATAATAAATATCAAGGATATAAGAAACAAATGTAAGGTTATAGGCTGTAGATGCCCCAGATGCGGAATATTTTGGATCCCTCCCCTTTCAAATCATCTGAAATTTCTCTTGAACGAGCAATTTACTTGGGTAACCTCTTAGCTTCCGTAGTTACGTCAGACTAAGTTGTTCCCCTTTTTTTTGATTGTCAGACACAGAGCATTGATTCAAACCTTGATCAATACTTGAGCCGTCCTTTGCGGGTTTTCAACTCAAGTGTCCTCCATTCGGTATTAAGTCGCCCTTTGCGGGGTTTTGGCTTAAACCTCTCCTTTTACATTCTTTTTTTCATTTCCATTTTTTTATTCTACCATGCATCTGAGAATTCCAAATGCTTCCAAGGTAAAAATCTCAATTCAAAAGATGATATTCTCTTTAGGGGTACCACCTGCAGGATGAAAAAAGCCTTTTAGCATTCAGAAACATCAATTTGGGAAGAAAATGTACCTGATTTAGGGGTCCGGACAAAATTAGGTGTCTACACAAAAGATAGGATGAATTCTGAGAATAACCTTTCAAATTAAATATCCATGCTTGATCAAATTGGGCTTTTAAAGCATGTAATGGAGGCCAAGGTTTAGGTTTAGAAAGAAAGGATAAATAGGCCCAAAATGTGTTTAAGGGTGATTGGATCAAGGATCATTTCCTGAGGAGAATTCGTTCTTGAAACATTTGACTCTTTTTGAACTTTCTTTTCTTTTCTTTTTTGCTTTGTTGGCTTTCATTTGCCACATTTTTCGATGGCTTTCTTTTTCCCATGATTTTTTATTATCTTTCCTCGCATTTGCCCTCCAGTATAGAGGGTGATCCTTGATCAAGGTTTAAAGAAAGAAATAATTCTTAAGGCTCAAAGGGGTGACTAAGGATAATTTCTTCTTAGTGAAAGGAATATGAAAGATGGTCATTCATCATATCAAGCATTACTATTCTCTTTGAAAAGCAATTCTCAGGGGAAATAGATATATAGAATTTCTATTTTTACACTTGGAATCATTCGAATTTCCATGTGCACAGCATCATATATATATTTTTAATCATAATACTTCTTCAGTTTATTCACATTCACGGGATGTCTAAAATCATCTCCGTCCATCCGAGTTAGAATCAATGCTCCTCCAGAAAAAGCTCTTTTTACCACATAGGGTCCTTCCTAATTCGGAGCCCATTTTCCTCTCGGGTCCTTTACTATAGGGAGGATTTTCCTCAGTACCAATTCCCCTTCTCGGAACTGCCTAGGACGAACTTTCTTGTTGTGGGCTCGAATCATCCTTTTCTGATACAACTGCCCGTGACAAATTGCTTTCAATATTTTCTCCTCGATGAGATTCAACTGTTCATAATGAGCTCTAACCCATTATGCTTCCTCTAGGCCAACTTCCATCAAAACCCGAAGTGAAGGGATCTCAACTTCAATAGGTAGCACTGCTTCCATCTCGTATACCAAAGAAAACGGTGTTGCCCCTGTAGATGTGCGGATCGAAGTACGATATGCATGAAGAGCAAAAGGCAAGATCTCATGCCACTCTTTATACACATTGGTCATCTTCTCGACAATCTTCTTGATATTCTTGTTAGCTGCTTCTACTGCGCCATTCATCTTTGGACGGTAAGGTGCCGAATTATGATGTGTGATCTTGAATTAAGTACACACTTCTGTCATCATCTTATTCTTCAATTTTAAAGCATTATCCGAAATAATTCTTGCTGGCAACCCGTAACGGCATATGATTTCTTTCTTGACGAATCTGCATACCACCGATTTTGTTACATTCGCATAGGACGCAGCTTCTACCCACTTTGTGAAATAATCTATGGCCACCAAGATGTAACGATGTCCATTTGAAGCTTTCGAGGTAATAGGCCCTATCATATCCATTCCCCATATTGAAAAGGGCCATGGTGCAGTCATGACATGTAATGGCGAGGGCGACACATGAATCTTATCTGCATAAATCTGACATTTATGGCACTTTCGGGAATAACTAATGCAATCTCCTTCCATTGTCAACCAATAGTAACCTGCCATCATAATCTGTTTAGCAAGCATGTGACCATTAGCATGAGTGCCACATATCCCTTCATGGACCTCTTCTATGATTCTTCGAGCTTCGGCAGACCCGACACATCTCAATAAGACTTGGTCTTTTCCTTTCTTGTAGAGAATCTCAATGTCTAGAACAAAACCCATTGCTAGCCTTCTCAGAGTCCTCTTGTCATTCTCTGTTGCTTGTTCTGGATACTGTTGACTTTTGATGTACTGCAAGATGTTGTTATACCAAGGGAGACCATCTGCTTCTTCTTCGATACTAAGACAGTGGGTAGGAGACTTATATATGCTCATCTTGATCGGCACAACTTACGCCCTTTCATTCACTTTAAACATTGATGACAAAGTAGCCAGAGCATCTGCCATTCGGTTTTCTTCTCCAGGAAAGTAATTGAAATTCACTTCTTCAAACTCCTCCAATAAACTCAATATGAGTTCTCGATATCGGATTAGCTTTGTATTTCGGGTTTCCCATTCTACTTATAGCTAGTAAATCACTAAGGCTGAGTCTCTGAAAACTTTCAATTCTTTGATCTTTCTGTACACTGTAGCACGAAGGCCCATAGTACACGTTTCATACTCGGCAGTATTGTTTGTACAATCAAAATCCAATCAGGCAGCGAAAGGATAATAATCTTCTTCTAGGGATATAAGCACTGCACCGATTCCATGCCCCATGGCGTTAGATTCGCTATCAAAGTACATTTTCCATACTTTCTTCTTCAAGGGAATCTCATCTGCTTGCGACACATACATTAAATCTTCATCCGGGAAATCAAAGTTCAATGGCTCATAATCTTCCACTGCCCGACTTGCTAAGAATTCAACCACTGCACTGCCCGTGATAGCTTTTTGACTTACATATACAATGTCATACTCTGACAATAAAACCTACCATCTTGCCGTCCTCCCTGATAAAGAAGGTGCTTCCAACATGTATTTGACTGGAACCAGCTTAGTAATCAACCACGTTGTATGATACAACATATATTGTCTGAGTCTTCGAGCAGTCCAAGCTAAGGCGCAACACAACTTTTCTACCGACGAATATTTCATCTCATAATCTGTGAACTTCTTGCTGAGGTAGTAAACTACCTGTTCTTTCATTCCAGTTTCATCAAGCTGCCCCAAAACACAACCCATGGATCTCTCAAATAGTGATAAATACAATATCATTGGTTTATCCGAAATAGGTGGCATTAATACTGGTGGGTTGGATAGATGATGTTTAACCTTTTCAAATGCAATCTGACAACCTTCATCCCATTCTCCTGGATCACGTTTTCGAAGTAACTTAAATATTGGATCACATTTGTCGGTTAACTGTGAAATAAATCGAGCAATGTAATTCAATCTCCCCCGAAAACCTCTTACTTCCTTTTGAGTACGAGGTGGTGGCAGATTCTGAATAGCCATCACTTTATCTGGGTCAATCTCAATTCCTCTTTTGCTGACGACAAAACCCAACAATTTCTTCGAGGTGACTCCAAAAGTGCATTTTGTCGGATTTAGCTTGAGTATAAACTTTCTTAATCGTTCAAAGAGCTTCTTAAGATTTGCAATATGCTCCTGTTCTCCTTGTGACTTTGCGATCATATCATCAACGTAGACCTCAATTCCCTTATGCATCATATCATGAAACAAGGTCACCATGGCTCTTTGGTATGTTGCCCCAGCATTCTTCAACCCAAATGCCATTACCTTGTAGCAGAAGGTTCCCCACATTGTAACAAATGTGGTTTTCTCCATGTTTTCTGGTGCCATCTTGATCTGATTGTATCCTGAGAATCCGTCCATGAAAGAAAATAAAGAACTCTTTGCTGTATTATCCACCAAAGTATCAATATGAGGCAAAGGGAAATTATCTTTAGGGCTGGCCTTGTTCAAATCTCGGTAATCAACGCACATTCGCACGTTGCCATCCTTCTTTGGTACTGGAACAATATTTGTCACCCATTCTGGATATTTTTCCACCTCTAAGAATCCATCATCAAATTGCTTCTTCACCTCCTCTTTTATCTTCAACAGCATGTCGGGCCTCATTCTTCTCAACTTTTGCTGAATTGGCTTGCATTCTGGCCTTAAAGGGAGCTGATGAACCACAATATCTAGATCTAACCCTGGCATGTCTTGGTAAGACCATGCAAATACATCCGCATATTCCTAGAGCAAAGCTATCAATTCACCTTTTATTGATGATGACAATGAAGTTCCGATTTTGACTTCCTTTATCTCTTCACCATTTCCCAGATTTATTGTTTCCAATAACTCCTTATGAGGAAGTACTTGTTTCTCCTCTTGTTCTATTTTCCTTTATAGATCTGGAGGTAGACCATAATCCTCAGTATCTTCATTAGCCTCAAAATCACCCGTGCAAATGGGTCTTTCAAAATCAATTTCAGAATTACTGACAGGAAGGTCCTCATATTCCGCATCTGCACGCCTATAAATAGGTGGAGAAGAAACAATATAGGAAAATATATAATGAAAACAAAATAAATAACAAAAATGAAAGAATATAGACACATCAAATATGGATAAAATGCATTGTGCTTGTTATTTATTGAATGAAAATCTTTAAAAAGTCCATTACAGAAAAAACTCTTAATATCTCTAGGTAAAGATAATTAAGATTGCTTTTTTAAAAGTATTACGTTGGAATAGACTTAAAAAGTATGGACAACTCAGTCGCACTCCAGTTGGTTAGTCTATATCCTGGTGGACAAGGTCGCACCATCCAGTTAGCATTCTCTCTTTCAATTTTGTCTTCCTCAATTGTGCAGATCTCCACATCGTACATCTGCTCATCCCTATTCACCTGGAATCTCTTGAAGGCTTGCTCTATCATTACGAGCACATCATCAGAATACTTTTCTTCGAATAGAGAACCGGCTGAGGAAAGCTGTGAAGGATAGGTGGGAATGTCATAGGCTCCCATTCAATATCCATACCCGCAAGACAGGCCATCCTCCTTTGTCGGTTCCTTTCAACTTGTTTCCTTTTCTCATGGGCCTTCGAAAGATACCCTAGGCCAAACCGATCTTTCTTTCCTATTACTTGCATTGCTCGAGCCATTCCTTGAAGATATTTCCCCAAACCTTTTCCAGCCCTGCAGCCTTTTCCCACGGTGGTTCGTACTCACAGCCTTGTGTTCTTGAACAATCTTGGTTTCGGAATTTTTCGTCCTTCGGCGACAAAAATTGCATTTACGAATTCCAAAGGTCGGAAAGAACACTCCACAGAATCTTCATTGGGCTCAACATAAGGAGATTTAGTAGATGCGGAGGCTATTATGTCTTCTTCTCCTGATACTATGATCAAACGCCCCTCCATCACAAATTTCAGCTTTTGGTGAAGAGACGAGGGTACAGCCCCAGCTGAATGTATCCACGGCCTTCCCAACAAGCAATTATAAGATGGATTAATATCCATGACCTGGAAGTTCACCGTATAAATGCACGGGCCTATCTCCAGAGGAACTTCAATGGTTCCCATAACCTCTCTCCTTGTTCCATCAAAAGCCCTGACCACTGTGCAACTTGGTATGATATAAGATATATCCACTGGCAATTTGGATAGGGTTGCTAAAGGCATCACATTTAGTGAAGAACCATTATCCAAAAGGGCCTTTGGTAATATGTGCCCCTTACAAGTGGTAGTTATATGGAGAGCTTTCGTTGATCCAATACCATTAGGTGGTATCTCCTCATAGCTGAAAAATATGTAGTCATTTGCTGCGATGTTTCCCACCAGCTTGTCCAATTTTTCTACTGATATATTATTAGCCACGTATGCCTAATTTAATACTCTTAACAGGGCATTTCTGTATGGCTCTGAATTCAAAAGCAAGGATAAGATTGAGATTCTAGCTAGTTGACATTGCAGTTGTTCAACCACGCTATACTCACTGTGCTTTATGAATTTTAAGAACTCACAGGCTTCCTTCTCACATACTAGTTCTTTCATTCTGTTAACCGGGGCTGATCCCTTCTCTGTTTCTTTTGGCAAATCCATCTCAATATGGATTGGCTCAACTACCTTCTTCCCTTTATCTGCTCCTCTATTTTTCCCTGCTAACCCCTGTTCAGCAGCTTTTGGAGCGTAACACCTTCCGCTTCGGGTTAAATGCCCCACACCTATGATATCCTATTGACTTGAAGGCCCAGGCATAACCATGCTGCAGTCGTATTTCCATGGTGCAGCTTTGTTTTCCTTGTATGAAAAGGAAACAGGTAAATCAATGATTAACTTGGACGCATTTTCTTCAATCACTAGCATAAATTTCTCCTCCAGTTCATCATAATAGATGATCAGGGGTCTTCCTATCCCATAGCCACCTGCATTTTCAGTGACTTCTATTTCCTTCTCTATCTCCAAATAGAATTGGGCTTCCCCATTATCCATCATCCTTTGGACTTTAACCCGAAAGTCCCCGCAGTCCTGTATGTCATGGTGTCCACACTTATGGAACGGGCACCAATTATGCATCCTTTTGCAACCATTTTCAGACTATCTGCATCTTCCACCAATCATGCGTTGACCATTTCAACCCATACTGTCAGCATCGGAGTCCTGACTTCCCTAATATCCCTTTTTAATCTTCTACCTTCTTCGATCAATATTGCATTTACATGATTCCCAGCGTGATCAGGCAATGGTTTCCAGCTATATTGGGCCCATTTTTTGACACAAACTTCACAACCCCAGCATTGATCAGACTTTGGACTTTCTTTTTGAAGGCCAGGCAATCTTCAATCGAATGTCCTTGGATTCCCGCATGGTATGCGCAGTTAGTGTTTGCATTGTACCACATTGGATATGGAGGTGTCAGAGGTTTGAGGTACACGGGTGCAACAAGTTGACCCTGCAATAGTTTTGTATATAGCTCACCTTAGGTAGTATGAATCGGATCAAATTGGGGTTTTTGATCATTCCTTGGTGAACGTTGGTCATTGCGTGCAAGCTCTTGTGTGTTTGGGACAGTATTTCTAGGAAGGATTGTTTGAGGGGATATACCAATTGGGAATGGCTGTTGTGGTATATTGGTGTAGGGGAATGGGTTTTGGGTAAGGTGGTTGACATTGGGGTAGTAAGGATTATAGCCCGGATATGGTGTGTAAGGTGTAGGAGGTGCATAAGGTATGGTAGGAGTATAGGGCCTTGATGGTGTGTATGGTGTAGGAGGTGTATAGGGGTATTGGCTGAAGCTTACTGCATGTGTTTCCTCTTTTTTCTTTGCAGGAAAAAGTCTCTTTGGGGTAGCAGACTCACCCCCTTCCATCTTCTCATTCTTAATAGCTGACTCAATCATTTCTCCAGATATTACCATATCTGCAAAGTCCTTGGTAGCGCTTCCCACCAATTTGTCATAATAAGGTGCTTTCAAGGTGTTGATAAAAAGCACTCTGGTTTCTTTGCTAGTTAAAGGGGGTTGTACTTGTGTGGCCAGATCCCTCCACCTCTGCGAATACTCTTTGAAGCTCTCATTAGACCTTTTTTCCATATTCTGTAATGACAACCTATCGGGTACCATGTCAGACACATGCTTATAATATTCCATAAAAGCCCTGGCCAAATCCGTCCATGAACGAATCTTGGTACGACTCAGTTGATTGTACCATCGGGTGGCTGACCCTGTTAAGCTATCTTAGAAGCAATGAATAAGCAATTTCTCATTATCATCATGCCTCGTCATCCTTCTACAGTACATGGTCAGATGAGCTGATGGGTTGGTGGTCCCATTATACTTTTCAAAGTCTGGTACTTTGAACTTTGGGGGAATTACTAGATCATGTACCAAACTCATCTCTTTGACATCTAGACTACCAAATAACTCTGCCCCTTCAACTGCCCTTAGCCTTCCTTCCAGCAACTGATATTTCTTCTGAGATTCAGCAGTTTTGACCCTCTTCAATTCAGTCATTTTGGCCTTTTCCATTTCCACCATTTCTTTGAAGTCTGGAACTTCGACCTCAATTGGATCCACTCCGATATTACCCCTTTTAGGACCGAAATTTTGTGCTTCGACCGCTAGTTGGATGTAAATGTCGGAAGCTGCCCGAGTTGGAAGTTCATTTCCCACAGGTTGGGATGTCTGACCATTTCTCTGTACCACTTCTGGTCAATCTTCCTGGTTCATTGCCCCCATTCCAGTAGCTAAATTTTCTCCGGGCCACTTCTGCCTCATCATAGTACTCATCATCTCCATGAGTTTTGTCATCTGTTCCTGTGTCTCATCTTGAGACTTAGTTAACTGTTCCTGCAGTTCTTTCTGAATTATTTCCATTCTTTCAATTCTGGCAAGCTGATCGTTTTCCATGGCTCTTGCTCGAGATCGAGTATTGTAAGGGTGTTGGAAGTCTGGTTCTTTTTGAGTGCGAGCAATTGTACCTTTAGTTTTAAAAACCATGGATTAGAAATTATTGACACATTTCTTATTTTATTTTATAAAAAATGAATAAATGAATGAATGAACAAATGTTAGTGAATGCTCAACTAAGTAAATGACTAAGTGTATGAACTTAGATGACTAATTATAAAGAATAAATGAATGAACAAATAAATAAATGACTAATTGTATGAACAATTTATAAAGAATAAATGAATGAATGATTATAAATGAATGAACAAATAAAATATATAAAAGAAAGAACTAGCGAATGATGAATGTATTTAAAGTACTGGCCTCGGGATAATTCCAACCAAACGGTCTTTCATTGATTTCCTGGAACTAAATACATCACAGAAAAGATCCCTGCTTAAGCCAACATGATAATCTGTCACTCCTAAAAGACTATTACAAAATACTAGTCCTATAATCACTCTCTCGGATCCTAGACCTTCTTCACTGTCCTCTTTTGATTGCCTTGCTCTTCCATCTGATCCCTACTTGTTCACGACCCTTTGACGTGTCAGTAGAAGCATCGCCGTGTAAGCTTTCCCTATCTTGTTTCTCTAGTTGATTTGCTCAGGCTTCCTCGTGTTTTACTTTCTCTTTCCAGTATTTATTCTTCTTCTTGAGGTTTTTGACCTCATGTTCCCACTACCCGGAAGTCTTGAGAGTCCCCTCAAATCTGAGCTCGAAGCGGTACCTCTTGTTCTCCAAATGTAATTCCCGAAGATCACCCTTAGCGGTGTCCCTTTCTCTCTTGATCTGTTCCTTTTCTTTTTCTCGAGCTGATTCCCTATTTTTCATGTCCTCAAGCTCTTCTTTCAGTCGGGTAATCTTCTTGCTCATCCGGGCCTTTTCTTTTTCAAATTTTGCCCTTGCGATTTCTAACTCTGATGGCATTTCCCTCGGTGGCGGATTCATGAACTGGACCTCTTCCCCATCTGATGTCAACAGTCTATCATTAACCCTTAATTCCTTCCATACCAGGTAATCAGGTGTGACGATGTCGGCATATTTGGCCACTTTTATCTTGTGAGTTTTCTTCCATGCTTTAATCACTGCCCGCACTTTTCTAGAATATCCGTCAACCCCATAAGTGAACTCTGATGATCCTAGATTATGAGTCACGGGTGTGAATTGCCGAGACTCAACCTGTCTTTGCACCAACAAAGGCGTATAACTCACAGAACCCCAAATTTCAAGTAGTGGAACTCCCGGGTTGTCCCCACATTTGTACATAATCGGCATAGGAACCATCCATGGAGCTCTCCAAGTCACCATCTCCCCTTTTAGATTCCGGAACATGTTGACCTATTTCTCTTCATTCCCATCTTTGGGCCAATCATTTTGAAGGAATTCCCTAATCGAAACTAAAGTCTTCATCTACGGTTTTAAATTAAACATTTTCTATCTTCCAAAAGTGACTTTGAATCCAAATATAAAGGAGTTGTACACACCCCTTGATTCTCCCTTGTCCTGCCCTTTTACAAAAATTCAGGGATCGGATAGTTTCAGCTATGATGGCCGGAGATGGGTTGATCTTTTGTTCCAACTTTTCAAAGAAATCAAACACGGCTATATCCACATGACCCAATATCTTCGGGAATATGATTAACCCGTAGATGGCTAGAGCGAAGATGTCCCTGGATTTCTCTTTGTCGGAACAACCCAATATCAACTGTCGGAGAGTTTCCCACAAAATGCATCCATTTTTCTGCTTTATGTCCACATGACTCTCAACCCATGTTGTATCCATTCCCGTGATCCTAGCCACTTTCTTCTTAAAATCCGAAGGTTTCATTTCCTTCAAATATACCCGATCAGGATTAGGACATTCAATACGTAACAGTGCTGAATATTCTTCGATCAGTGGTGTCATATCTTCCTTATTAAAAGTGAAACATCTATAAGCAGGTTTCCAAAATTGTACCATAGCCTGAATCAACCCACTATTGACTTGAATCGAAATTAAGAGTGCTATATCTCCATATTTCTGAGTGAAGGCTTCTTTCTCTGATACATTCCACTGATTCCAAATGTCGGCTAACCCACGAGATTATTCTGTCTAGGATCCACTTTGACCCTTTTTGGTAATACTGACACATAATCTTTCTTGAAGCAATCACCATCCTCCCTCTGATCTTTTTCCGACCGTGCTCTAACTACTGCATGATCTTCTATCACTGAAATAACCTGACACTCCATGAAAGTCCTTTGGGTTGATAACTATCCCGAGGCCAATAAACTCCAAGTGTATGATGATGTCTATAATGCATGTCAAAGAAAAGAAAACAGAAAGAAATAGATTAGTAAAGAAATGAATTCACAAATATAACATAAATAACATGCATTTTTTTTTAAAAAAATGTCCCAAAAATTTAAACAGAGGTTCGGCATTACGACGCCATTGGGACAAAAAAAATAAAAAATACGAGCGATATGATGTTCGTTCATCATCACCCAATTTGTATCTAACATATAGAAAGATAGTAAAAGGTTGGAAATGTTCCTCCACGTGTTCTTAAACTTCGGGTATCTAACAGAAATCCAGCATGGCTTTGCCTAGGTTCACTATATGAAGGTGAATTGGTTCTAAGACCCCGAATTGTTCCTCACTGTCGCCAGTGAAGGCTAGTAAGGCACCCCGATAAAAGCGGGTTCAATTTGTTAGAGTATATTTTCCTATGCCCGTACGGAGGATTATCACAAAGGCATTAGGTACTTTATACTCCGAAAGTGTTTCACTAGCCCATACGGTGGAACATCACGAATGCGTAGTTACTTTACTCCCACTTAAAAGGACGAAATCCGGGTAGAGGATTCATGTTATGCAAATGCAAATACAGTGTGTGCGGAGGAACAAAACAAACCTGTCACCCCCTATTCTACACCCTTTATTCTAAATATCCCACTAAAATCAAACAATGTAAAGCATCAGTCAAGCAAAACTATAAATATACGCAACAAAATAACCAGAGAACAAATAATAATATGAATGCACATGAATATGGACATATTAAAACATTTTTTTTATTTTCAAAATTCTCTTTTATTTTCAAAATATGGGAATTAAAATTAAATATCAATTAAACCAACAAAATCGAGACTTTGATTACACACGACTAATTCTAGGCCTGACTCTCTAATTTTCCCCAGCAGAGTCCCCAAGCTGTCGCAACCTAAAAAATAACGAGTCTCATCGCAAGACTTTATTATTCGTTAAGCGTGACATTAAAAAAAACCGAGAAAAAGTCGACTTAATTCCTCTAGATAAATGAACGTTTTGAAAATGACCTTGAAAAAGACATGGAGTCACCACCAATCTTTTTTAGCTATGTGTGATCGGCCACCTATTAAAACCGATTTTATAAAATATTTTAAAAATTAATTAGAACATTTTTAAAACCAACTTCAAGTCTGCGTTTTAAACCAGAGAAATCGAAGAAACGGGTTCGGGACTCGGTTACGTGTGGGGAAGGATTAGCACCCCCACAATGCCCGTATAAAATGGTACCCTATTAATCATGTGTTATCTCAAGTCTCGGTGAAAAATCGGTTTTAAATTTAGTATTTCTAGTTAATTCCCAATTTAAAGAAAAATAATTCCATTTTTTAATTGAAAATTATCCGGAATTTATAAATTCAAAATTTTCCTATATTCCCCAACAAACGTGGCAAATTATAGAAGTTTTTATTAGTTTTGGAAATTTTTCTGAATCATTCTCTTTTTTTGAAAGAAAGATATTCCTTTATTAATGATAATTGATGATATTCCCTCCAGCAAATCCGGTAGAGAACTCATGAATTATTTTAACTCGGAAATATCTTTATTTTTTTATTGAAAAATCATTATCCTTTCGAAAACATTTTAAAAGATATGAATATGTATATGCATGACATAAATAAAATGACATAGCAAAATCTAGATAATATAATGCAACCTAAATGATATGACATGATTTGAATGCCTTAGCATATTCTAAATGAAATGAAATATCCTTAAGTTATATGATATATTCTAAATGAAATGAAATATCCTAAGTCATATGATATATTCTAAATGAAATGAAATGACCTAGGTGACATAATATATTCTAAATGAAATAAAATATCCTAAATGACATAATACATCCTAAATGAAATGAAATAACCTAAGTAACATAATATATTCTACATGAAATGAAATGACCTAAGTAACATACATATTCTATATGAAATGAAATGATTTAAATGACATGGCAAATATGAATAATATGACATATAATTTAAATGACATGGAATATAAAATAATGCTATCATATAATATGCATGAAAATAAAAATGAAAATAATAATGCATGAACATAGTATATGCTAAATAATATGACAAAAATAACTAAATAAAAAGTATAGGATATCATGAAATATTCCAAATCATATAATAAACAATATAACATAACTCAAAATCATAACAATGTCATAGAAATTATCATAGCAAAAATCAAATATTATATAAAATGTATGAATATGGAAAATGCAATGCATGAAAATGTATTTTTTCCTTTAATTGAGGAAATCCGTATATCTAAAAAGATATGTGGCTACCTTAGGAAAATATGTCAAATTAAATATTCTAAAACCAAAATACTTTGTGATTGTTTGAAAACAATTTTGAAAAGCTTAGATTAAAAAAAAAACCTCGTTAAACCTTTTTTAAATGGTTCTATTTTCCTAAGTTTAAAATCCCGGACTTGACCACCCTTAACCCGAGACTTAAAAAATTATTTTTAATGTTTAAAAGGGCTTAGAAACTACCCTAAGTCAGTAGCTAAACTTCCTAATCAGCTCCCTCTAGGTAACTTAACCAAAACACAAAAATGATTTTCCTTCAGATTCAATTTTGACTCCACTGTCCAGTTTTAAGCCACGATTTTTTACCCTATTTTTAAAAATTCAAAAAAATCTAAAACAAATACTGGAGACTCAGAACATGTAAAAATAGATGGGAAAAAATCAGCTTAATTTCATGATTAAAAATGAATTCCCAGAAAAATCAGGAAAGTACGAGTACTGGTGAAAAAAAACTACATTGCCAAAATACATTTTTGCCTTTGGTAAAATAATTTAAAAAACAAAGTAAAAATATTTAAAACTCACAAAATGACTCACAAACAGTATCTAGGACTTTTTAAAAGTTAGATAAAAGTTGGCTAAGTAAAAAAAAATCACAAAGGTAGAATAATCAATTTGACAAACCTTAATTTTCCACAAGTGTGCTCAAGAGAGCATGACTTTGAACCATTAATTGGCTTAAGTCATTAGTCAAGTGGCATGAACATGAAATGCATTAAAAGGTACAACAAATATGATGCATGAAATGCATGAGTTTAAACCTAATTGTCATGAAAAAATGCATGGCATCCATATAGTGACTTAGACCTAAATGAACTTGCATGGCATTTAATTAACCTAGGTCTAAAATGCTTGAAAATGCATGGCAAGATAAACCTAACTTAACATCTAAAATATGCATGGCAATAACACAAATACAAGGCATGCTTAAACCAAAAACTCAACCAAATATTATGCAAATGCTAACCTATCAACTAAATAGCAAAAATGCACACATAATGCTAGAACACATGGAGTGGCCGAATGGCCTATGATTCCACACAAGCATGGCATTTTCACGAACACTTGATATACTAACATGCAAAACTAAAATATAACAATCAAATCATGCAAACACAAAATAGAGATATTAACAAGCATTTTCACAAACACTTGATATACTAACATGCTCAACTAAAATGTAACACTCAAATCATGCAAACACAAAGTAGAGATTCTAACAAGCATTTTCACAAACACTTGATATACTAACATGCTCAACTAAAATATAACACTCAAATCATGCAAACACAAAGTATAGATATTAAAACTAACAAACATTTTCACAAACACTTGATATACTAAATATAAAACATCAAGATTAAAGAAAATAACATAAATAACATGATAAATTAAAGCAAAAACAGCAACAATAATAAAAAAAATATAGGCCATTCGGCCATTAAAGAAAAAATAAGAAAAACATTTGTAAAAATTATTTAAGAATGAGATGAAGAAAGAACTTAAGAAGAACATAAAAAAAAAAACACTTATTTAAAAAGAAAACTCACCAAATAATAATCAAAATAGCAAAAACAAGAATGGAAAATCAAGAAAGTGCAAGAGTTGGTGCTCAAGAGCAACCTCAAGAAGCTATATTTCAAGCTTTATCTCTTCAAACTTTCCTTTCTTTTCTAAACTTTTTCCTTTTGCTTTCAACCAAGGAGAGAAAAACTAAGCAAAACAACTAGAAATCTGAAAAAATGAAGTGAACCAAATGAAAATTCTGTCTCCCCCCTATAGCCAGCCGAATGGACCCTCTCTCCTCCAAGCAATGTTGTCATTTTTTCCCAACCAATTTCCATCCAATGGCTAGTAATTCAAGGTGAAAAAATCATGAAATTATCACCCTTAGATTAGCATATCAGTTGTCCATAATTACAGCTATTCAAGAATAATGTTGACACTCTCCCTCCTCATGCATTGGCCTATGTGGCTTAATCACAATGGCTTGATCAAAAAAATCTCTAACTAACTCTTAATTCTTGGCCATTTGATTGAATAATCAGAAGCTTCCTCCTTCCTTTGGGCCTTGGCAGGCCAGCACTCTCTTTTCCAGCCCAAGTCTGATTTTTTGAAAGGCCAAAAGAAGCCATTTTGCGCCCCGGATGCAAATAAATGGCAAACGGACTCCAAATTTAAATTTTATTTTTTAATACTTTCAAAATAATAAAATATTAAATTCTGGAAGTTTAAGAATGACATTTGCAAATTTTCAAAATTTTTGGAGTCCATTTGCTATTTTTCCCAAATTTTCCAGTTTTGCCCTTTTTGCCTCCGAAACCCGATTTTGGTCAAAACAAGTTCGATTTTCAGATTTTCTTCAAGCTGAGCCTTGGGCTATCCCTTTTTAATAATTATTCATCCATTGGGGCTTTATTCTTACCAAGTCGAACTATTTCTCTAATTCTGCCTGATTTCACCGAAATCCACCAAAAACCCTAATTCTCGATTTTCTCCCGGATTGACTTTTCTTTCAATTTTTCTTTCAAGTCTCCATTACCCGTAGTCAGTGCTTATCGTTCATTTGGAACCTTCAATTTTGACCAATTCGATCGTTTAAGCACTTTTCCCCAAATTTCTTGGATTAGGGTTTCCTTTTTACTGAATCTCTATAACCCAACTTTCGAACTCCATATCTTTCAATGTAGACCTCAGATTATCAAAATTCTTTTGCCATATTTCAATTGAACTTCAAATCTTTATTTTGAAAGTGGGTTGATTTTTTCAGTAGTTGACTTTCTGGGGTTGACTTTTTTAGGGTTGACTTTTTTTGAGTTTGACTTTTTATTGTCACCCTCTTAAACTAAGTCTCGGAGTACCAATTGCAGGATGAAAAAAGTCTTTTTACATTCTGAAACATTAATTTGGGAAGAAAACATACCTGTTTTAGTGGTCCGGACAAAATTAGGTGTCTACACATGTCATTGCCACATGATTTATGACTTAGGCTAATCAATGGTTCAAAGTCATGCTCATTTTGAGCATACTTGTGGAAAATTAAAGAGTTGTCAAATTGATTATTCTACCTTTGTGATTTTTTTTACTTAGCCAATTTTTGCCTAACTTTTCAAAAGTGTTAGCTACTGTTTGTTAGTCTTTAAGAGAGTCTCTAACATTTTTACTTTGATTTTTAAATGATTTTATCAAAGGCAAAAAAATGTGTTTTGGCAAAACAATTTTTTCACCCAGTACTCGTACTTTCCCGATTTTTTTGGGCAGCCATCTTTAATCAAAAAATTAAGCAGATTTTTTTCCATGTAGTTTTACATGTCCTAAGTCTCCAGTATTTGTTTTAGATTCTTTTGAAGTTTTAAAAATAGGGTAAAAAATCGTGCTTTAAAACTGGACAGTAGAGGCAGAATTGAATTTGAAGGAAAATCATTTTTCTGTTTTGGTTAAGTTACTTAGAGGGGCCTGATTAGGAAGTTTAGCTACTGTCTTAGGGTAGTTTCTAAGCCTTTTTAAACTATAAAAATGATTTTTTAAATCTTGGGTTAAGGGTGGTCAAGTCCGGGATTTTAAAGTTAAGAAATTAGAGCGATTTAAAAGGATTTAGCTAAGTTTTTATTTTTAATCTAAGCTTTTCAAAATTGTTTTCAAACAATCACAAAGTATTTTGGTTTTAGAATATTTAATTTGATATATTTTCCTAAAGTAGTCGGATATCTTTTTAGATATATGGATTTTCTTAATTAAAGGAAAAAATACATTCTCATGCTTTGCATTTTCCATATTCATGCATACTATATAATATGTGATTTTTTCTATGTTAATTTCCATGATGTTGTTATTATTTTTTATTTATATTTTTGATGTTATGTTGTTTATTATATGGTTTTGAATATTTCATGATATCCTATGCTTTTATTTAGTTATTTATTTTTGTCACATTATTTAGCATATACTATGTTCATGCATTATTATTTTTATTTTTATTTTCATGCATATTATATGATAGCATTATTTTATGTTTCATTTCATGTCATTTAGCTTATATACCATATCTTTTATATTTACCATGTCATTTAAATCATTTTATTTCATTTAGAATATATCATGTTACCTAGGTCATTTCATTTCATATAGAATATATTATGTCACTTAGGATATTTCATTTCATATAGAATATATCATGTTACCTAGTTTATTTCATTTCATTTAGAATATATCATGTGACTTAGAATATTTCATTTCATTTATAATATACTATGACATTTAAATTATATCATACCATTTAGGTTGCATTATATTATCTAGACTTTGCTATGTCATTTTATTTATGTCATACATATTCATATTCATATTTTTTAAAATGTTTTGAAAAATGTAATGATTTTCAATAAAATAAAGATATTTTCGAGTTAAAATAATTCATGAGTTCTCTGTCGGGTTTGCTGGGGAGGATATCATCAATTATCATTAATAACAGAATATCTTCTTTAAAACGAGAATGGTTCAGAAAATTTTCCAAAATAATAAAAATTTCTATATTTTGCCACGCTTGTTGGGAAATACAGGAAAATTTTGAATTAATAAATTCCGAATCATTTTCAATAAAAAATGGAATTATTTTTCTTTAAATTGGGAATTAACTTGAAATACTAAATTAAAAATCGACTTTTTACCGAGACTTGAGATAACACACGATTAATAAGGTACCGTTTTATAAGGGCGCTATGGGGGTGCTAACCCTTCCCCACACGTAACCGAGTCCCAAACCCGCTTCTTTTATTTTTTCTGGTTTAAAACGCAGACTTGAAATTAGTTTTAAAAAAATATTTTAATTAATTTTAAAATGTTTTATAAAACCGGTTTTAATAGGTGGCCGATCACACCTAGCCAAAAAAAAATTGGTGGCGACTCCATGTCTTTTTCAAGGTTATTTTCAAAACCTTCGTTTTTTCTAGATGAATTAAGTCGATTTTTTCTCGGTTTTTTTTAATATCACGCTTAACGAATAATAAAGTTTTGCGATGAGACTTGTTATTTTTTAGGTTGCGACATATATATTTAGAGACTTGCTAAGACAAAAGCACATAGACATTGTTTAAAGAAATTTGTTAAATAAATGTTAGATTAATTTGCAAAAAAAATAAAAGAAGTAACAATCTATTTTATGTACTTTATTCTAAATTACATGAGAATACATTATACTTAAAATAAAAATTTTATTTTAAATAATATGTATAACTTAAGGATCTTATAAGATTAACATAATTATATCCATTACAATTAAAATATATAATTTAATTTAAATCTTATTATAAATTATAATAATTAATATAACATTCTGTTAATTTATTTAAAAGATTATTATGTATTTAAAAGACAATTTTAAAATGTAATCAGAGTTTTTATTTCTATTTTTTATATTTCAAGTCCTCCAATTTATCAGTGAAAGATTAACATGTTAGTGTAATATTATTTTTTTTTGTTTAAGAATTATTGATGCTGATCTTTACAAAAAAAAAAAATCATTTGAGCAAGAGTCATCTTAAATGAACATTGATTGACATACTCTAATGTAATATTTTTTCAAGTTCATATAAGAATTTGTTGTTACTCTCAAGCATTGATCAAAGTACCAAAAATGGTTGAAAAATAATCATTTTAACAAGATTTGCCTTTCATTAATAAAATAAAAAAAAAAAACTAAAGAGCGATAACAATTCAAAAATTAATCACATGGTAAAAGAATTGTCATAACAATATAATCATAGATGTTGTGTTGTACCTGTACATATATAGTCACTGTATTATTTTACATATAGAAAAGATAACAAATATAGGATTAATTTATACATACTAAATGGTAATTGCATACTTTAGATACAAAATGATAATTGCATACTTTATTATACACCAAAATGGTAATTACAAGTTATATGATTGAAATAAACTAATAATTTATGTTATAGTTATTATTTTTATAAAATTAATGTTTTTTAAAATAAAATTACACTTAATTTAAGTTTGTTTCCTTTCTAGTCCAGGTACTTCGGGTTTGGATCACTTCGGGTTTGTGTCATTTCAGGTTTCGATCAATTCGGATTCAATTCACTTTCGGGTTTAGGTAATTTCAAGTATGGGTCACTGTTGAGATCGGGTTGTTGACTTTTTCTAGTCAAATCGGATTGGATCAGGGTCACATTTGGGTGGGCTGGTCGTGGTTTTCAGGTTTGGGTCATTATTGACAGGTCTAGTATTTTCTAATATACACATAAAAATATACGTCTATCACATACATCTATATGTTTAAATGCAAATATAAAATTTAAATATTATAAATATTTAATTTTCAAAATTTCAAACCAAATATTAAAAATATATAATAATTTTTTTTAATAACCTAATTTAATGAGCATATATTATTTTTAGTTGGAAAAAATAAAATGATCATAAGAGAAAATATTAAAAAATGATTAAAAGAATAAAATAAGTGAAAATATTAATAAAAGTAAAAAAAATCTTGTATCAATTGGTATGACCGGTACGGAGTGGTATGACTGATACATCTCGATACAAAACGGTATGATTGGTACAGATCAATATTCACACCAAAACGATACATGAGGTGATTTTACCAATTTAAAACAAAACTAATACGTATCGCTCGTGTATCGATCGATATCGATACGGTACCAATAATACTGGTTAAGAGAGCTGCACACAATCCTTTAAAACTCTCAAAATTTTAGAGTTATTCTGCTAGTATTAGGATCGCATTTTCTCTGAGGGTTTTTTTTTTTATTACATTTTTGTATTAATTGAGTAATTTTGATTAAATTTTGTGAATATAATAGTGATAATTGAGCTAGTTTTTTTTTTTTTTTTACATTTTTATATAAATATAATAGTGATAATTTTGATTAAATTTTGTTATTAAAAAAATAAAAAATTTACGAATAAAATAGACAAAATCTACTATTATAATGATCTCAACTTAAAATTTAACTAATTTCAAATAGATATAACTAGTTTTGCAAATAAATTACTTAAATAAGCATAGAGAGATAAATTAAATTATAAAAAATAAATTAAATTAATACATCAAATAAAGAAAACATATGCAGTACAAAACTTATAATCAAAATAAGAAAAAAAATCCAAACACAAAGTTTAATATAAAATTCATCTAACATTTTAAAATAGATTAAAAAAAAAAAAAACAAATCGCAATCTCTTTTTCATAAAATGTCAAGATTATCCTTAAATATTGAATGAATTTCTTCATCTACTTTGAGAACACTGTTGGATCCTTAATCCAATATTGGACTTATATGTGAATAATTGTGTGTCGTACACTATCGAATAAGGTTAAGCTCATTTAAAGTGGTCTACTGAAGTTTGGGTAATTTGGGCTTTAATGTATCTAATAGGCTGTAGACCTTTAATGTGTTGAGACTTAAGGGTAATTTTTATTTTTATGATGGCTTAAAATGAAAATACCAAAAGATAACATGCTAGTTATATGTGAATAGTAGTTATGATTTCCAGAACACACATTAATCATTCTATTCTTCTCTAACATTTCATTATCAGAAAGAGAGCGAGACAAAACAAAAGAATTATCTAAGAGAACGTGTTGATCTGGACGACATACCGTATGGCTCTGGAGAGTAATTGATTGTCATGGATTCAGGTACGCTTTCGCATATTGATCTGTTGATTCTTGGTGATTTAACATGAATGTTTCCTATGGTTTGAGAGATGTTTTACATCCAAATATTTTTTAACAATTGGCATCAGAGTTTTTTCATGTTTAATCATTAAGAACAATTTTTTGGATGAATAATCATTAAGGGTTTATATAAAAATATATTTTTTTAACTGACGGCCGTAAGGTCACACCTGCAAGGACAGACGCGGCGCATAAGATGAACGACGGCCAAGACTACCGCCAAAAAAAAAATATTTTGGGGCAATTTTTGTGCAATTTCGGTGCAATTTAAATTTGAATATTGGTATGTTTTTATATATATATATATATATATATATATATATTGGGATGAATTAATTGAAGCAATATATTACCAAAATGACCTCTCTTGTGGAAATTAATTTGTTTTGGAATATAAACGATTGTGTGCATGTAACTTATGTGAATATTGACCGACCCCAAAGAAGGTTGATATTTAACAGAATTGCATAGGCACCTGTGGTAATAAACATGTGATGATTATTTAGTTTTACATGTGAACAATACATCGGTCCAAAAGATGATTTATTGTTCGATATGTTTCTTATTATCAGTGTTTGATTACTACGCCAAGATATCACTTACAAATTTATATTTTTGTCCAAAGACAAAACATTAATAGAGTGTCCGGTATCTTGAGATGGGGTTTACCTTTATTTAAATTTTATTGCTATTTTTGTTATGAGACTTATATGAGCTTGTTTTGTTTGTTTGTTGTTCTCTGTGTTAAGTTACAACCACTCCTGCTAATATTTCTGTGAACATCAACTCTATTCCTATGCCTAATGGCACAAATTTCAAGTCATGGCAAGAGAACCTCTTGATAGTTCTCGGAGTCATGGATATCGACCTTGGGTTAAGGGCTAATTCTCCTACAACTCTTACAGATAAGAGTACCTCTGATGAAAAGAATGATATGGAAAAGTGAGAGAAATCAAATTGCATGTGTATGATTATCATGAAGAAAGCCATTCCGGAAGCATTCAGGGGCACAATGTCTAAAAAGATTACTACGACTAAGGAGTTCCTTGCAGACATTGAAAAGAGGTTTGTCAAGAACGAAAAAGCTGAATGTTTTACATCCAAAGATATTTTCTAACAAACACATGTCACCGCCATATCTTTTATAGCTAAATTTTATTTTATGATAGATAGATGAATGATTTATTCTTTCCTAATAGACATAACTAGTATTGCACTTGAACATTTACCTAATGGTTGGTATATGCATTTCTAGTTAAAAAACTGCGTTCGAATCTCCCCATCATCTTTTAATATTTTAAAAAGCTCTTATAACCATAATAAAAAGTTAGAACCAAACGTTTCATTTCAGGCTATGTTTTTTGAACTACCTTACTATTTTATCGTAGGATAAGTACATTAAGGGCATGAACTAAGATATTCTTTTAGTAAATTTCCCCCCTAAAAGATATTCATGACACATAAGGAGAGTTGGATAGTTCTAAAATAATAGTTTTTAACAATTTTTTTTTTTCATAAGAAAAAATAATTCCTTCTTTCATTTGGACACTAAAGATCCTTTTTTTTTATAGATATGAACTTCCAAAAATTAATTAATTAATTAATTGACAATGCGACATTGTTGAAACTTAAATGTAACAATTGAACCATTTCTTATCATCTTAAGTTTTTAAGATAATTGGTAATTTAATATGGTATCAGAGTTCTCGAGTTCGAACCCTAATAAACACTTTTCCCTTTAATATTTTTTACTAAGTGTCTTATTACTGATCAGGGTATGCATTGCTGCTTTAAACCTTCTTCGGCTTGCATATTTTTTTTTTTTACATTTGGATTTATGTGTAAATCCATTAATTATTTATTAGGCTTACAAGTGAAATGATGTGTTAAAACTTAAATATAATAGTTGAACATTTTTCTATCAGTTTAAGCTTTTAAGATAATTATTCATCCAATTTAATAAAAATTAAATCCTTCTATAATTGGCTATTTAAGTAGTATTATCTTTTTTTGTATGTGTGAAACTTAGACTATGTTGAGTTACACAATAAAAATATAACTCTCTTTCCTCTTAGCCATCTCATATCCTTTTTGATCTTGCAGTCTAGTCTCAAAAAGTTCTAAATCAAAATCTTAAATTCTAACAATTGGGGACTATTCATTAGTTTTAGCTATCATGTGTATTGCTTGGAAGCTAGTACCCATTATTACAATACCTTCCTTATTACATTTTCTTGTCTTGAATATGTTTCTTGTTAGATTCTGTAAATTAAGCTGGAAAATGAAGCATTTTTTGCTTAATTATAATTAAATTGACAAGGAAATACATGGTCCCATAATCTTTCAGATCACTCATTCACTCTTTTTACTCTTTGGGCCAAGAAAGCACTAAAAAATGTAACTTGAAAGAAACATAGAAGAGCTTCAAACTTTGACTTTCTGTATTGGGGAGTTGACATTCTCCAAATAAGAACATGCCAAATATAAATTAAGTAGGAACCCTGATCTATCAAACATCTCAGAAGCGTCTACCTGAAGCAAACGTGTCCAGCTGCAGTTCTCAATCAATCAACGATTAATGGTGGAACAAATGCATAAAAGAAGGCATTCATTCGCTTCTTTAGATTTTTTCCTCAATGACAATACACCTTGGTCTTGTTTGAAAGACAATTTTTCGGTTTAATAAGATTAAATATATATCTATTTAAAGTTGCTAAAAGAGTAAAAGAAATGACAATGAAATTAACGAGTCTTGTTAAAGACGCACTCTAATTTGGTGGTAGACCAGTTTGTAAATCGAATTATTTGTTAGATTTGTTAAGTTTCTTTGATTTGAATCGAGTTTTAGATAAATTTTAAAATTTTAATCAATCCAAAATCATATTATATCAAATAATATATTTGAATAAAAAATTAATTTCAAAATATAAACTATAATATTTAAATAATATAATTAATTTAAATGAATGTATTTGGTCTAACTTGGTTCAATTCGATCAATAGACACTTCTACCAAAAACTTAATTGTCTTGATCAATTCATGTCTGTTGTTGAAAGTAGCTACAAAAGAAAATGGTAGACGGGAACTTAATTAATTCTCAGGATTAATCTTTGAGGCTAAGGTGGTTGGAAGCTGGTTGGTCCAACTTTCAGTATTAAAATTATTTTCTCAATAGTTATGGGATCAATCAAAGTTCAACATGTGAAATCCCACTGTGTTGGAGAATTGAAGCTTAGAAGGAAGTGGAATAGTTTCTGATCTGATGCTCGACTTGGGCCTTGACTTGGCAATTCTGTGTCATCGTATCATCATATCGTGTTTTGTGTCGTGTTTGAATTTTAATACGGCACGAATATTTTAAATATAAATATAACATGAATTATTAAACGTGTTAAATTTTGAAATACGAATACGATGCATTTATTATATATATCACACGCGATACGACACGATTAACACGTTTAAAAATAATATTTTAAATTTGACTCGATTGATACAATTAACACGATTGACATGATTAACACATTTAAAAGTTATCGGTTTAAATTTGACACGATTAACACGATTAATACAATTGGCACAATTAATATGTTTAAAAAATATAAAAAAAATAAAAAGAAGATTATTAAATTATTATATTGTGTATATAAAAAATTATTATTATTATTTTTTATATATTTAATTTTTATGAAATCTTAAAGTTTAATTTATTTATTTATATTCTGTCTTATATTTGCATATTGATATGTGTAAAAATAATTTAAAATAATATATAAAAAAATATCATGCTATTAATTACCAACTAAAATGAGTTACAATTATACTAATATTCACACTATTAATTTTTATATAAGACAATTAAATAAATTAAAAAAAATTAAGAAATCGAAACTCAATTAGTTTGAGATTTGAAAGAAAATAAAATGCTTATATTACTACAAATTAGTTTATTAATATTTATTCTTTTATAATTTACAAATTCCTTTTTTTAAGTTATTACTGTTTCTTTAATCACAACCTAATTAATTAATAAGATCATCATATATTATTATCTTATACTAATGATTAGACCTTGCGGTGTTTCAGTTGTAAATTACGCCGAATGTTAAGTAAGATGTTAAGATAGTTATATTATGTACGTATCAAAATAAAAGTGTTTGTATAGCATATGGTTTAAGTTAAGGAGATAGTATTAGAGTATGAAAAGTGTGCAAAAATAAATTAAATATTGATTAGAGATTCAATGTTCGGTTCAAATTTTTTTGTAATCGGTTCAGATCATAAAAAAGTTTATTTGATTCGATTTCATTATTTTTCATTTGATTTTTTATATATTTTATAAAATAAAAAAATTTGTTTATTTATAAATTTAAAATAATATTAAAAAATGAAGATTTTTAAATTTAAAAAATTGATGTCGAATCGATTTGAATTTTGTGAAATTTGGTTATTGGTCGATTAAATTTCTATGTTAATTAGGTTTGATTTTAAAAAATAAATCAATTCATTAACCCAATTTTGTTTTTTGAAATCAAATTAACCCAATTGAACAATTATCTATTATTATTCAATATTTTAATTTTTATCGATAATTTATCAATACAATAATTTTTTATTTAATAATATAAAAATAAAAAAATTCATATGATTTCATTTTTTTTAAAAAAAAAAAATTAAAGAACCAATCATTATACAACACATGATACAAAATTAAGAGTTATTTGAATAGTGTCATAGACGAACATAACATGAAAAAATAACTAAAATACGACACGAAAAATAATATGATCATGACATGAATACACGAACGTGTTCAAATTTATATAAAATGTACTTGGCACTAAACTGAAAATTATTTGAATAGTGCCAATTAGACATGGGAATTTCGAACATGAAAAATTAACTAAAACACAATACAACACGGAAGCACGAATGTGTCAAAATCTATCAACACGACAAAAAAAAAAAAAAAAAATAACGTGACACATAATTGAGATTTATTTGAATAATGCTAATTAAACCTGGTAATTTCGAACACGACACGAATACGAAAAAATAATTAAAACACAATACAACGCGAAAACATAACACTAATATAATACGAATGCACGAATGTGTCAAAATTAATACATAACGTATCAAAATTTATATATATATATATATAATACATTTAATACTTTTAATACGAAAAAATAATATGAATATAATGCATAATAATTATAAAAAAAAAAAAAATATGACTGCTTGCCATGTAGCAAGCAAATGCTTACCACGGGCGCCTTCAGGCAATTGATTTTCAAATTTGGGACAACTTTTATTTGTAGTTATAAGATATAAAACTCAAAGCATGATGCTTATATTATGTAAATTAGAATATTTTCCCTGTTTAGTTAGAAATTTGGATTTTTGTTAATATAATTTCAATTATATTAAATAGTAATTATTTATTTAAATATTTATTTAATATTTTAATATATATATTTATATATTAAAATAATTATATTTTTTAATATCGAAATTAAATATTTCAAATTACATCTTCCTCACAAATACTTTTATTTATTTATTTATTTATTAATTAATCAATTTTAAATAAAAAAACATAAAACTATAAAATTTAACTTTTTTAAAATCAAGTGACAAATTCATCAAAAAATAAAACTTAAGTCTAGTTTTTTACTAATCAGACTTCACTTTCTTCAGTTGTGAGAGTCCAAACCGACCAATTACCCTGCTAGTATTTTTTTTTCCTTCTCAAAAGATAAAAAATAATTGTAAAATCTTATTTTCATAATTGTTTTTATATTTCCTTATTAATAATTATTTATTGTAATAATAGTATATAGTAAATATTTTTAGTTAATTGATTCAATTTGTAATTCTTTCAAAACTTTTTCTCTCTTAATTAAACGTTTTTCAAGAAAAAATAATATATAATATCAAAATATTTTTGATTTATTAGTTAATTTTATAATTATTCTATTTTTTTTTTCACAAATAAGGATGACAGTGGATCGAGTATCTGGAATTTTTTAAATATCCAAATTCGAATTCGTTTAATTTATTCGAAATTCAAATCTGTTTAATATTCGCTTACTATCCGCATCTGATTTAAAGAGTAATATCCACAGAATATCTGAATCCGCTAAATATTCAAATTTATTAAATAATTTTAAAAAAATAAATATGTAAAATTAAATAAGAACTAAACATGTAAATGAAGCAGATAACGGATTCGGATATCTGACACTATTCGAGCCAAAATTAAAACGAATTCGAATAACGGATATCCCAGGATTCATATCCGTATCCGCTTCGAATCTGATGAGGATAGTAAATTCAATATCCGATTCGCAAATTATCTGAATCTGTAATATCCGAATCCGAAAAAAAGGATCGAATCACAAAAGTAAAAAGAAAATTATTTTCTTATAAAAATTATTTATTATAATGGCTATAAATTATAAATATTTTTAATTGATCAATCTATTTTGTCATTTTTCTAAAACACTGGAAAAAAAGACAGCTATCGGTTTAAATATGTAACTGGAGTCGATAATAGATTCGAATATTCAATACTATCCAAACAAAAATTAAAGCGGATTTGAATAACGGGTATTTAAAGATTCATATCCGAATTCGCTTCGATTCTGATAAGGATACTAAATTCATTATTCAAATCCGCAAATTATCCGAATACGTAATATCCGAATCCGAAAAAAACGGATAAAATTACAAAAGCTAAAAAATTTATATTTCCTTATTAATAATTATTTAGTATAATGACTATAAATTGTAATATTTTCATTGATCAACAAATTTTATAATTTTCCTAAAAAACTGGAAAAATGAAAATAGTTGTTGCTGTCTAGACTTGCTACAGTATCCCCTCAGGGGATAGTTTTAATATATCTGAATTCGCATCCGATTTAAAATACAATATTTATCGGATATCAGAATCCACTAAATATCCGGATTTATTAACTCATTTTAAAAAAAAATAATAAAAATATAAAATCAAATAAGAACTAAACATGGAAATTAAGCAAATAACGGATTCGGATATCCGACACTATTTGAACCAAAATTAAAGAGGATTGAAATAACGGATATCCAGGATTCATATCCGAATCCGCTCTTAATGCGATGAGGATAGTAAATTCAATATCCGAATCCGCAAATTATCCGAATCCATATATCCGAATTTGAAAAAAACTTATTGAATCACAAAAGCTAAAAAAAAGTATATCTCCTTATTAATAATAATTTACTATAATGACTATATTTAAATCCACATCTGATTTAAAGAGCAATATTTAACAAATATTTGAATTTGCTAAATATCCAAATTTATTAAATTATTTTAAAAAATAAAAATAAATTAAATTAAATAAGAACTAAACATGTAAATGGAGCGGATAACGGATTCGGATATCCGACACTATCCAAACCAAAATTAAAGCGAATTCGCATAGCGAATATCCCAGGGTTAATGTTCGAATCCGCTCCGAATTCGATTAGGATAGTAAATTCAATATCTGAGTCCTCAAATTATCCGAATATGTAATATCCAAATCTGAAAAAAATAAATCGAATCATAAAAGTAAAAAAAAAAAAAACTTTATTAACAATTATTTATTAGAATGACTATAAATTATTAATATTTTTAATTGATTCTTCTATTTTGTAGTTTTCTTAAAACAGTGAAAAAAAGGCAGCTATCGCTTTAAATATGTAACTAAAGCGGATAACAGATTCTGATATCTACACTATCCGAACCAAAATTAAAGCGGATTTGGATAACGGATATCCAAAGGTTCATATCCGAATTCACTCTAAGTCTGATGAAGGTAATAAATTCAATATCCGAATCCGTAATATCAGACTCTGGAAAATAATGGATCGAATCACAAAAGCTAATTTTTTTTTAATATTTCCTTATTAATAGTTATTTATTATAATGACTATAGATTATAAATATTTTTCATTAATCAATCAATTTTGTAATTTTCTTAAAAACTAGAAAATAAAGTAATAATAGCGCTGCCTGGAGTTTCTACAGTATCTCATGGGAGGATGGTTTTAATATATAGGTATAGATTAGTTAGAATTTTTTAAGGTTTTTTTGTCATCTTATATGTAAAACTCAAAGCATGAAATATTATTATATGATGCTAACAACATTTTAACAATCACACTATTAACAATTAAATAAATAAAAACTCAATTAGTATGAGATTCAAAACATGATACTTATATTACTAGTTAGATTTATATTTGATGCACTGTCAGTTTATAGGTACATATACTGACAGTGCATCCTACGATGCCATCTGTCGGATTAGGGTCAGTGGTTAGGGGTTAGGAGTTAGGGTTAGGGCTTAGTGGTTAGTGGTTAGTCTCGATACGTGATCCTTTGGGGGAAGACCCGTTCGAGTGAGGGGGAGAAAAAACAGACAGAGGAAAAGATGACTTAATTCCTCTTAAGTTAAAATTTAGTGGTTTGGAAACAACCTCGGAAAAGAAATGGAGTCGCCACCAATCTTTTTTGGCTAGGTGTGATCAGTCACCTATTAAAACCAGTTTTTATAAAATATTTTAAAATTAATTAAAATATTTTTTTAAAACCAACTTCGAAGTCTGCGCTTTTAAACCAAAGAAAAAAAAAAAGCGGATTCGAGAGTCAGTTACGTGTGGGAAAGGATTAGCACCCCCACAACGCCCGTATAATATGATACCTTATTAATCGTGTTTTATCTCGAGTGTCAGTAAAAGTCGATTTCAGATTTGACATTTTAAAATAATTCCCAATTTAAAGAAAAATAATCCATTTTTTACTTTGAAAATGATCCGAAATTTATTAACACAAAATTTTTTTATATTCCTCGGAAGACCCGGTAAAACATAGAAATTTTTATTTATTTGGAAAAGCTCCTAATCATTCTCTTTTTGAAAGAAAGATATTCCGTTGTTAATGATAATTGATGATATCCTCCCCGGAAAACCTAACACAGAACTCATGAATTATTAATTTTTTTTTAAAAAAACATGATTTTTATTGAATTAAAAATCATTTTCCAAAAAATGGTTGTGAATATGCAAATTATTACTAAGGTACAAATATGACCTAATCTACATGTGCAATTATCATAGCATTACACATTTATTATGACATGGCATGCTTGACATGGCAAGTTCTAGATGACATGGCATAAGAACGAATGTCATGTGAATGAAATCGACATGGCAAACATAAGCTTGGCGAACTAAATGATATGACAAACAAAATTTAATGGCATAAGAATGAATGTCAGGTGAGTGAAATCGATATGGCAAACAAAATGACATGGCATATGAATGACATGGCATGGCAAGATGACATGGCACGAAAATGACATAGCATGAGAATGAATGTCGTGGCATGAAAATGATGTGGCAAACGAATGACATGGCATATAAATGACATGGCATAAGAATGAATGTCATGTGAATGAAATCGACATGGCAAACAAAATGACATGGCATATTAATGACATGTCGTATAAATGATATGGCATAAGAATAAATGTCATGTGAATGAAATTGACATGGCAAACAAAATGACATGGCATGTGAATGAAATCGACATAGCAAACAAAATGTCATAGCATATGAATGACATGGCATAAGAATGAATGTCATAGAAAACAAAATGAAATGGCATAAGAATGAATGTTATGTGAATGAAATCGACATGACAAATAAAATGACATGGCATATGAATGACATAGAATAAGTATGAAAGTCATGTGAATGAAATCAACATAGCAAACAAAATGTTATAGCATATGAATGACATGGCATTTGAATGAATGTCATAGCACACAAGATGACGTGGCATAAGAATGAATGTCATGTGAATAAAATTGACATGGCAAACAAAATGTCATGGCATGTGAATAAAATCGACATAGCAAACAAAATGTCATAGCATATCAATGACATGGCATAAGAATGAATGTCATAGCAAACAAAATGACATGGCATAAGAATGAATGTCATGTGAATGAAATCGACATGGTAAACAAAAGGACATGGCATATGAATGACAAAGCATAAGAATGAATGTCATATGAATGAAATCAACATAGCAAACAAAATGTCATAGCATATGAATGACATCGCATAAGATTGAATGTCATAGCAAACAAAATGACATGGCATAAAAATGAATGTGATGTGAATGAAATTGACATAGCAAGCAAAATGTCATAGCATATGAATGACATGGAATATACATGACCTAATCTATGGATGACATGGCGTAAGACATGGCATGAGCAAGATGGTGACATGGTCGAATGACATGGCATGCCAAATGAATGACATGACATGTGAATGGATTACATGACAAGTGAATGCAGCATGGCCGAATGACATGAACAATGATGACATGACCTAATCTATGAATGACATAGCATGGTCGAATGACATATCATGAATTATGATGACATGGACAAATGAGATGGCATAAATGAAATGAAAAAATGACATGGCATGAATGACATAATAAAAATCATAATGTCATGGCAAAATAATTAATGACATGGCATGCTTGTCATGACAAAATCATAATGACACGGCAAAAGAATTAATGATATGACATGCTTAACATGGCAAAATTTAAATGACATGACAAAAAGAATAAATGATATGGCATGCTTAACATGGCAAAATTTAAATGACATGACGAAAAGAATAAATGATATGGCATGCTCAACATTGACAAAATTTAAATGACATGACAAAAAGAATAAATGATAAGGCATGCTTAACATGGCAAAATTTAAATGACATGACAAAAAGAATACATGACATGGAAAAATCACAAAATGACATTATCTTAGAATATCCATAATCATAATCAAGAAAACAACATGAAATTTAAATCATAAAATGACATCACCATGGAATATTCATACATATAGGATTTGCATGACTAAGATACATACTCCTCGGCAAACCCAACAAAGCTTGGAAAATAATTCTTTCATATGACACTTACATGATTCCGAGTAAAATGAAAACCATACGTTTCGATTCCATAAACATGTGCGCTGAATAATTTCCTAACCTCCCCAGCAAACTTGGCAAAGATCGAGAACTAATTCTCTCCAAATGTTTAATAAACCAAAAAAAAATGTTTTTATGACAAATTAAGTAAAAATATTTTTAAAATGCAATGCATGGAGATGTATTTCTTTCTTGAAGTAAAGACATCCGTATACCTAAAAAGGTATCCGACTACTTTAGAAAGATACTTAAATTGGATTTTCTAATTCGGACTAGGGTAAAAGAATGCAATTTTTTTTATTTTGAAATATATGGCCGAACCCCTTAAAAAGAAGTCTAGTTTTCCCTAGTATTGAAACCTGGGTTGACCACCCTTGACCCCACTTTTATAAAATCAAAATTTATGATTGAAATGACATGGAAATCAACCTAAGGTAGTAACCAAAGTCCAAAATCAGCCTTCTCTTAATATACTAATAAAAGCATAAAATTATTACTTTCTTGAAAACAAATCTAACTCTCACAACCAGTTTTGATACCCGATTTTTTTACCCTTCTAGAAAATTTCAAAAACTTCTGAAAAAATTATGGGACCTAGGACATGTTGATCTCCATGGGAAAAATTAGCTTAATTTTTGGAGCATGGATACTATGACTGAATTTTACCAAAATCAAGACAGTGAGTTAAAAAATACTTTGTCAAAATCTATTTTTTCATTTATGATAAAGAAAATCTAAAAATCATGAGAAAATACCATGGCATCCTCTAAATGACTGTTGCATATGGTAAAAAAATCAATTTATTTTGACCATGGATGTGTAGTGAAAAAAAATCCCAATGTCAGAATACCCAATCTAAACTATCACTCTTCCAACTAGCATAGGCCAAGGATTTTTGGCTTGAGATCATTAGTTGATCTTGGCCAAAAACCTAGTTGAAATGTCATGAAATGCATGATTTTCAGCCAACCAACCATATGGCAATGAATCAACCAAGATTAAAGAACATGACAACCAACCAAGCAAGAAATATCAAGCAAGAACAAGCACAAAAACATGCTACACCATTCGGCCAAGCACAAGGAATGTAAGGAAAAATTGTCAAAACTTGGTTATTTGATAAAGAATGAAGAACAAAGGATAGAAAACCTTTAAATTTTATTTTTGTAAACCTTTTTATTCATCAAAAAAGTTTACAAATCACATGAACAAAAAGAGAAGAACAAGAATCACAAAATCAAAGAAAACATTAAATAAGAAAGAAAAAAAAAAAGAGATAGCCACCTAGCTTTTGCTTTCCAAATCAAAGTTGACAAATTTTTCTCCTCTTTTTTCTTTTTTCCTCTTTCTTTTCTCTCTAGAGTGAAATTGCCTTAAGAAAAAATGAACTCCCCTTTTTCTTTGTGTTGGCCGAATGGTCATAGTTCGTAGAAGGGAAAATTTCAAAAAAATAATCATTTCTTTCCTCCTTTTTTCTCTATCTTTTCTCTCACCTTTTTTCTTAATTTTCCAAACTTCTACCTCCCTCTTTTAATGCCTTGGTCGGCCAACCTATATTGGTATGATAGTGTTTGTGTTTTTCGTTTTTTGCCCCTGTCATGCTTTGTATGCTCTCCTATCTCTACAAAATATCTTTGCCATTTGTCATGATCATGGAGGCTACTACAAAAACATCCTCCTACATGGCATTATTTATTCTATTTGGCGTCAACTTATTAACTTCACATGATCTTCACATGGCCTTCACATGGTTTTGCAAATTGGAGCCTTCTTATTGGCTTAAAATGCCATATAGGCAAAGTAGTGGAGCATATTGTTCTTGTAAAAATGTCATATTGCCATCCATCCTTGGCCATTTGATCCAAGATAATCACACAGCCACCTACATCCAAGGGCTGACAAAAAATGGCCTGGAAATTTCCAAGCCATTCATTTTTTTATTTGCAAACTAGCCCTTTTCGGTTTCTTTGGTAAAATTGCATTTTGGCCCCCCCAAACTTAATTTAATTGCAAACAGACCCTAATTTCAAACTTTTCTTTTCCAATTCATCCCATCCATTCTAATACTCAGTTATGGAGGTTTTCATATTTTTTTGAGCTTGGATTCTATTTTTCTCGAATTTTCTCTAAAGTTTCGGTTTAGTGCCTCCCAAACTTTGTCTTTTTCATTTGAGCTCCGATTCTGGATTTTTCTTATCCAATCTCTTCCATTAAATATAAAATTCAGATCTGGAAGTTTTCATAATTTTTCGAGCTCATTTCCTATTTTTTCCGAAATTTTCTCTTTGAATTTCGGATTAGTGCACCCGAACTTTGTCTTTTTTCATTTGAGCTCCAATTTTGGATTTTTCTTCTCCAATCTCTTCCATAAAATATAAAATTCGGATCTGGAAGTTTTCATAATTTTTCGAGCTCGTTCGCTATTTTTCCCAGAATTTTCTTTTGGATTTTTCGGGTTAGTGCACCCGAACTTTGTCTTTTTCCATTTGAACTCCGATTCTGGATTTTTCTTCACCGATCTCTTCCATAAAATATAAAAGTCAAATCTGGAAGTTTCATAATTTTATGAGCTCGGGTCCTATTTTTCCCGAATTTTCCAATATTGTCTTTTAACCCCAGAAACCTCAGTTTTACTCAAAACAGGTTTGATTTCTGGATTTTCTTTTTCCATTGCCTTTGTTATACATGGAATTGGAGTTGATCCGAAAATGCCCAATTTTTATGATCGAATTCCCTTCCGATTTAGTTTTCCCTTTTTCAACATCAGGAATTTTCTCGTTTTTCCATTTTCCCTCTAACCAGCTCTTCTTTGGGATTCACTTCAAACTGGGACTTGGGATCTTTTTATTTATTTATCCTTTATCAATTGGGGGCTTCAATTTCACCGAGCCGGGCCATCTCTGCAATTTTTCCAAATCAGTGATTTTCTTATTAAATCCTTATTTTCCTTTAAGCGGACCTTCCTTCAACTCCGTTTTCAAAATTGGACCTTCCAATATCCGTGGTTATTGATCTTATTCCATTTGGGATCTCCAATTTTGTCCGATTTGATCGTTTATGCGCTTTTCCCCAAATTTGCCGAATTAGGTATTCTCCTACACTGAATATTCGCAACCTATCTTCCAAACTCTATATCTTTTGTTGCAAACCTCGGATTATCAAAATTCTTTCACCATTGTTCAATTCAACTTAGAATCTTGATTTTTACTGAGAGTTGACTTTTTTAGTGGTTGACTTTTTGGGTTTGACCTTTTCGGAGTTGAACTTTTTGGAGTTGACTTTTTTGCTTTGACTTCCGAATCAAAGTCTTGGAGACCTATTAGCCGAATAAGGGAAGATTCTTTGTATTCCGAGAAGTCAAAAAGAGAAAACCACCTTGTTTAGGGGGCCCGAACAAAATTAGATGTCTACAGCTACCCCACTTTGACTATTGCTCAGAATCAGGAATACGGCAAAGACCAAATAGACGATAATTTTGCCCGGTTAGTGAAATCACATGTGAAGGATAGAAAGAAGAATTCTCATCATCATTTTCTTATTCATTTTTTTATTGATTTTTTATTTTTGTTTTTGTAAACTGTAAAATAAAAGAAATTTGTCCTTAAATTGAGTTCTGTGACTAATCAAGGCTCGACCCGTCTTAAGGAAACGAGTTCAATTTGCAAGAGAAAACAATACCTTGGCGAAAGTCCCGGGGCCTTATCTTATCTTGGTGTGATTTTGTTTAAACAAGAGATTTATCCTTAAATTGAGTTCCCTGACTAATACAGGCTCTACCCGTCTTAAGGAAACGAGTTCGATTTCTTTAAAACTTGGATGTGTTGTCCGAAAAGTCTGGTTGTTTTGTCCAGGGAAATTTGGATGTCTTGTCCAAGAAATCTGGTTGTCTTGTCCAGGAAATTTGGATAGAGTGCTTGCTTCCTTTTGTGCCAGCTATGTTGGACTCAAGAAAGAAAACTTTTCATGGTTCTTGCAATGTTAGACAAATGCAATGATGTGGATGACAAGTTTTGCAAATGTTTGTAAGATGCATGTTCCCTAGAGGAAAATACTACTACCCACAATGATGCAAATACTCATGACAGATATAGACGTAAATATCTTCGAATGATGCAAATGCTTCATGAAATGATGCATATGCAAAGTTTTAGCAACGATGCAGATACTCATTAATGATGCAAATGCAACTATCCTCAAATGATGCAAATGCAAAAGATTAATAGTGTGCAAATACTTCTAAATGATGCAAATGCAAAGATCAACATTGAAGCAACTACTTCATGGAAAGATGCAGATGCAAGGATCGATAATGTGCAAATGCTTCTGAATGATGCAAATGCAAAGATTAGCAGTGTGCAAAATGCTTCTAAATGATGCAAATGCAAAGATCAACAAAGATGCAAATGCTCCATGATGCAGATGCAAAGGCTAACAAAGATGCAAATGCTTCTTGATGCAAATACAGAGATTAAAGATACAACTGTAAATATCTTCATGGTGCAAATGCTTCTTGATGTAAATGTCTGGGATTGATGCAAATGCTTCTTGATACCAATGCAGAAATTTACATGGATGCAAATGCTTCTTGATGCAAATGCTGAGATTATCAATGTGCAAATGCTTCATGAATAATGCATATGTAAAGATTAGCAATGTGCAAATGCTTCTTAATGATGCAAATGCAAAAATTAGCAATGTGCAAATGCTTCTAAATGATGCAAATGCAAAGTCTTATCTTCTACAAACTTTACTGGGCTTACATTATCTAATATGCCAATTTCATTGGGCTTAAATCACTTTTATGCCCACTTATACTAGGCTTAATCTCATCTAATATGCCAACTTCACTGGGCTTATATCCTTTTTGTGCCAGCTACATCGGGCTTAATCACATTTACCGTGCCAAATCCACTGGGCTTAAACCATAACTACCAGCTTACATTAGGCTTAACCAAATTTAAAATGCCAACTTCACTGGGCTTACTTCCTTTTGTGCCAACTACATTAGGTTTAACCACACCTAACCTGCCAACTTCACTGGGCTTAAACCATCTAATATTCCAACTACATTGGACTTAACCAAATTTAACATGCCAACTTCACTGGGCTTACTCACTTTTGTGCAAACTACATTGGGCTTAACCACGTCTAAAATGCCAACTTTACTGGGCTTACTTCCTTTTGTGCCAGCTACATTAGGCTTAACCACATCAAAAATGCCAACATTACTAAGCTTACTTCTTTTAGTGCCAGCTATGTCGGGCTTAAAAATATTTCTTTGAGAATTTCCTCTTTCGAGGCTTCACAACCTTTTTTAAAGATTAAAAGTTCTTTTCAACAGAGGCTCTACAACTTTAAAAACATTTCTCATACAAAAAATAATTTTCATTTTTTGAAAATTTCCATCATTTTAAAATTCTTCAACACTTTCTCGATTTCATCGTCTCCAAGAAATTCTCAAGACTCACATCTTTTCTTTTTAGACAAGCTATTGCTTTTCTTTTTTCAATAGATTTTTTTAAAAAAAAAAATCTAAAGAAGACCCTTCCCTCTCTAGGAAACCTATCTTTTTTTTCTTTTTGTCTTTTTAATGCTTGGCGAATGTAATGATCAATTGCATTGATACAAAAGCCAATGCAACCTATGAAGATGTAGATGCGACATGTTCATTATATGATGCATGAATGCTTGTGGAGATCATATTAGGAAAATGTTAAAAGAGTTGATCATCTCCTTTTTTTCGTGTCCTAGCGAGGTTTTTTAATTCCTTGCTCTCTTGTCCTGTTGGAGAGAATGATCCCTGCCCCATATCTGTATTTTCCAATTTATCTTGTCGAAAAAAATTGCATGGTTTCAATATTCCCAATTTGTCCTTGCCCCAACAGATTTTTTTTTTTCCGATTATCTGGTCAAAACCAAAAACACATAGTTAGACTTCATTAAGATATAAACTCAAAATGCCCCTGAACAATATGAAATTTTTGCTAGAGCATATCTACATCTCCATTTCAGTACGTTCTTCCTAAGTCATGTCAATTTCATTTCTTTCTAAACATGTGAAATTGAAGTCTTTCAAAAATTGGTGATCACTATTAGAGACATTTCTAAACGAGATGGGAAATCAGCCTCATTTTTTCGAGTGATTCGAACGGTTTAATGCAACAAGGTCATTGAGCTGATGCAATAAGGTCCGAATTTGTCTAGGAAGGCTTTTCATCTTGATAAAGAGAAGAAGACGAATGTCCATTTATCTCAGCTTGTGAGAAAGTTTTCTCAAAACATGAATTCCTTAAAACCAAATGTTTTTTTTTTCGAAAAAAGTTTTAAAGTACAATTAAATCTCAACAATCCTCTGATCCCTAAATATGGCATTTTGGTAAATGTTTAACCTTAGCCATGATAGGTTTAATGTTGGAAGGTCAATTTGGAAGGAAAAAGGTTTAGCTTTCAAAATCAATTCCAAGGAAAAGACTGTTCTTTTGGTATGTCTAGGAGCTCTTTGATGCTCTTTGTATTCCTCAAACTGATGGCTCCGGCAATACCATGTGTGGCATCAGAATTTCTTCTTGTTCTGCTCTAGACTGCTCGTTTTTGGGTTTTCACCCTAGAGATTCATTTTTCTTTTTCTTTTTATTTTATTGTTCCACCATGCATCTGAGAATTCTAAATTCTTCTATAATGAAATGATAATTCGATGAGATGAGATAAAATCTGAGGAAAAACTCTTCAAGTTAAATATTCACGCTTGATCAAAATGGACTTTTAAAGCACGTAACGTAGGCCATAGTTCGGGGTTCAGAAAGAAAGGATAAGTAGGCTCAAAATATGTGTTTGAGGGTAATCAGATTAAGGATCATTTCCTGAGGAGGATTCCTTTTTAGACACTTGTTCCTTCTGGGTTTCTTTTTCCTTCTTTTGACTTTTGCTTATTTTCTTCTTTGTTATTGGCCTTCATTTTGCCATTCTTTTCACATTTTGTTTTTTCTTGCTTTTTGTTCTTGGCTTTCAACTGGCCATCTTTTTTACATTCTTCTTTTATTTTGCATCTCCATTTTGACAGAGTGAGCCCGTACTTATTTGAGAGCTCAATTTGCTTTGTTTTCATTTTCGAGCTGCAACTCATTTCACCATGCTCTTCGAAAAAGATCCTTCCTCGCATTTGCCCCCCAGTGTAGAGGGTGATCCTTGATCAAGGTTCAAGGAAAAAACTTCCTTAGGCTCAAAAGGGATGACAATGGATAATTTCTTTTCTTTTCATGAAAGGGATATGAAAGATGGCCATTTCTCATATAAAGTACGAATATTCTCATTGAAAACAATCCTCAGGGGGAATAGATAATCAGAATTTCATTTTGCATTTGAAATCATTTGAAATCTCATGCGCATGATATCACAATTATTTTTTTAATTTTTTTTGGCTGCATGCCCCAAAATTTCATGCATGATTCATCTTCCACCACAAATGATGCCTCATTTTGATTTGCCATTCAAGCGAAGGTATTTTGGTTTGTGGGAATCATGTTGTGAAGGAACATCTCATGTTTTATCTTTAAGCTTCTCGCTAAGTAAGTCATTTGGGTTTCAATTTCTTCAAAGTGTTTTCGATACATAGGGAGAGAAAATAAAGGGGTTCTAGTTCATTATTTGGTTCAGGCACTCTAAATCAATTGTCTTGAAAAAAGCCTAGGGATTTGGCATTTCGAATCCTTCAAAAAGATTCGAGAGATTTTTGAATCTTTGAGTTTTTGCTATGATTGACAGTATGGCATAACTTTAACACGTATCAAACTACCAAATCTAGATCTTTTGGAAGATTGTCATGTTTGCTTGACTTTTAAGGAATCCACAAAAGAATTTTCCAAAATTTTCATTACTCACAGCCTCGATAAAGGTTATTCTTTGGGGTTGTTGAGTGGTCTTTATTCAACTGGTTTATGATATATGTAGAGATAAGGTATTTCCTAAGATTTAGTCAATCCCTCATGATGATCACCAAGTCTTTCAAGTTTTTTTTTTTTTTTTTTTTTTTTTCAGTTTTTCAAAGAAGTATCTTTTTTATTTTCAATCTTTTTGTTTTGTTTTGTTTGTTTTGTGTTTTTTTTTCACAAATCATAAGACTTAAGAAGAATATTCAAAACTTCAAATGAGATATGATGTATGATGCTTGCAATTTAAAGTTCATTTATTTCAATCAAATTGAAAACATGTACAAAATTTAAACCAAGGTTCAGAATTGCCCCTGATTGGCATGCTACCCTGTAAACAAATGACACTTAGCCCGTCGTCCTTGATAAGCATCCATGAGCCCTTTAAACTTTGCCGAGTTTGCATCAATTACAGCTTGAACTTTGTCCTTGAATGTAGTGCAGTTCTCTGTGGAATGCCCTTTAACCCCGCTATGATACTCGCATATGGTATTAGGATCATACCATTTCGGTAAAGAGACTTCCGGGGCTTTGCAAGTACAATGGAGATCATATGGGTTTAGACAAGTAATGGAAGAAATTCTGTATAGGTCATTTGGAATTGAAGGGTACACCTTTGTTTTCTTTCTCTTGCTACTGTCGATACGTGATCCTGATTGCGGGCACCTGTTCGAGTGAGGAGGAAACAAAAGCAGAGGAAAAGACGACTTAATTTCTCTTAAAATAAAAAGTCGAGGGTATGAAAACGGCCTCGTAAAAAGACATGGAGTCGCCACCAATCTTTTTTAGCTAGGTGTGATCGGCACCTATTAAAATCGGTTTTATAAAACATTTTAAAATTAATTAAAACATTTTTAAAACCAATTTCAAGTCTGCGTTATAAACCAGAGAAAATCAAAGAATAGGGTTCGGGACTCGGTTACGTGCGGGGAAAGATTAGCACTCCCACAACGCCCGTATAAAACTGTACCTTATTAATCATGTGTTATCTCAAGTCTCAGTAAAAAAGTTGGTTTTTAATTTAGTATTTCAAGTTAATTCCCAATTTTAAGAAAAATAATTCCATTTTTAATTGAAAATGATCCGGAATTTATTAATTCAAAATTTTCCTACATTCCCAGACAAAATCGTCAAAATATAAAATTTTTTATTCATTTGGAAAACTTTCCAAATCATTCTCATTTTTTGAAAGAAAGATATTCCTTTATTAATGATAATTGATGATATTCCCTCCAGCAAACCCGATAGAGAACTCATGAATTATTTTAACTCGGGAATATCTTTACTTTTATTGAAAATCATTATCTTTTTTAAAACATTTAAAAATATGAACATGAATATATATGTCATAAATAAAGTGACATGGCAAAGTCTAGATAATATAATGCAACCTAAATGATATGACATAATTTAAATGGCATAGTATATTCAAGGTGAAACGATAAATCCTAAGTATCATGGTATATTCTAAATGAGATAAAATGATTTAAATGACATGACAATTTTAAATGATAAGGCCTATTTTAAATGACACGGCATATTATAAATAAAATAACCTAAATGACATGGAATATGATCTAAATAACAAAAAAAAAATGACATGAAACATAAAATAATGCTATCATAAAATATGCATGAAAATAAAATAAAAAATGCATGAACATAGTATATGCTAAATAATGTGACAAACATAAATGACTAAATAAAAAATATGGGATATCATGAAATAAAATCATATGGCAAAGAATATAAGATCATAAAATGTGAATCAAAAAAATAATAATACCATGGAAAATATCACAGCAAAAATCACTCATTTAAATAAAATGCATGAACATGGAAAATGCAATGCATGAAAATGTATTTTTTCCTCTAAACAAAAAAATCCGTATTTCTAAAAAGATATCCAGCTACCTTAGGAAAATATGTCAAATTAGATTTTCTAAAAAAAGAAAAACTTTGTGATTGTTTGAAAACAATTATGAGGAAATTTTGAATAAAGATTAAAATCCCTACCAAACCCTCTTAAAATGGCTTTAATTTCCTAAGTTTAAAATCCCGGACTTGACCACCCTTAACCCCAGATTTATAAAATCATTTTTAAAGTTTAAGAAGGCTTAGAAATTACCCTAAGACAGTAGCTAAAGCTTTTAACCAACCCCCTCTAAATGCCTTAGCCAAATTCAACCATTATTTCTCTTTTGATTTCAAATCTACCTCTACTATCCGATTTTGTCACACGATTTTTTTTCCTATTTTTAAAAACTCAAAAAAATCTAAAAAACATACTGGAGACTCAAAACATGTAAAAATGCACGATAGACAATTGGCTTAATTTTTTGATTAAATATGACTGCCAAAAAAAAAAATCAGAGAAGTTCGAGTATTGGGTGAAAAAAACTGTTTTTCAAAACACATTTTTTACCTTTGATAAAGTAATTCAAAAATCAAAGTAAAAATTGTCGGAGATCATCTTAAAGACCTAAGGATAGTAGCTAAAACATTTAAAAACCTTGGACAAAAATTGGCTAAGTAAAAAAAATCACAAAGGTAGAATAATCAAGTTGACAATTCCTCAATTTTCCACAAGTATGCTCAAGAGAGCATGACTTTGAGCCATTGATTGGCCTAAGTCATAAATCATGTGGCAATGACATGGAATGCATGAACATACAACAAATGAAATGTATGAAATGCATGGTCTAAAGGTCTAAATGGTAAAGGAAATGCATGACAATTAAAGACAACCTAAATGCCTAACATGAGTTTACATGGCAATAAATGCTATCCTAACTCAATATGCATGCAATGCTTGATAATGTAATTGTGAATTGGACCTAATATGCTATGAATATGCATGAAAATTCTAACGTAACCTAAGACCTAAATAGCATAGTAATGCATGACAATACCAATGTGATTTAAGGCTCAATATGCATGGCAATACTAATATGGCCTAGACCTAAAATGTAATGAACATGCATAGCAATACTATGAACATACAATGACCCATGAAACTAATGTCAATGGTGGAACAAACCGCAACTAATACACAATTTCTAGATATGATAATGCAAAGCATGTTACCTAAACAAAATGCAAATGCATGACAAGGCAAGGGATGTATGAAGAGGCCGAATGTAGCTACATGATGCTCTAATGCAATCCTATCTAGTAAATGATACAAGTACATGACAAATCATATTAACATGCATAATGTCATGACATTTTCATAAGCATATGATATACTAAAATCAAAATGCACAAGCTCTGGCATGGAGATGCAAACAAGTCAAGAAGCAAGGTGAAAATGCACATGCAAGGCATATCAATATGGAGTAGCCGAATGGCCATGTAACAAAATGATGGCATTTTATCATAGCATTTTCATAAGCACATGGCATACTAAAATCAAAATGTACTAGTTCATGGCATGGAGATGCAAACAAGTTAAGAAGCAAAAGGAAAATACACATGCAAGGCATACTAAAATGGAGTTGCCGAATGGTCATGGAACAAAATAAAGAAGATGCAAACATGTTTATAATATAAGACATGATACATGAAAAAAAAAATGCACAACATGAGCATATGAACATAATGGACGAATATGCAAGGGAAAGTTATTAAGCTTGGAATAGAAATATATAACTAAATATAGCATAGAAAATAATGTAAAGAACATATAAAAAAATTTAGCATAGACATGCAAAACAAATAACAAGCAAAACTAGTAAGTAAAACAAGGAAAGTTAAGCTCCATGGTTGGTATCAAATGGGCATAGCCTTTCACCTAACCATAATCACTTGGTCTTGCCAAGATCATGAAGCCTTTCCATCTCAATAAAACATAAAATAAACCATGTTAAAAAAAAAATTAAGGTGAGCTTCATGGTAGGTAAAAATGGGCATAGCCTCTCCCCTAACCATGGTCACTTGGTCTTGCCAAGATCATGTAGCCTTTTCAACCTTTTTGCTTCATCTTTTTTTAAAAAATCAGAACCTTAGAATACTCTAAAAAACCTTCTAAAAATCATTTTTCACAACAACATGCAAGGAAGAAAAAAAAGAAAACCAAGGCAAGTAAATATGCCATATTCGGCCATAGCATGAAACCATGTAAAAAATTTGTTTTCAACCATTTTAATGAAGAAGAAGAGATGAAAACATAAGTAAACATTAAAAAACTTTATTTCTATGAAAAATGTAGTAGGAAAACAAGATAGAAAATCAAGAAAACACCATGGAAAACAAGAAGAAAGCTATGCTAGAACTTGGTAGAGATGACTACCTTCAAGCTCTCTATTGAAAACCTTTTTTTTTTCTTTCTTTAAAAACCTTTTTCTTTACTAAATTAGCTATTGAACTCATCCAAAAACATATGAAAAAATGAAACCAACCCCCCCTCTTTAGCCTTGGCCGAATGGCCGCTCACCCTTGGATAGGAATTGCACTTTTTTCTCCTCCAATCTTGGCCTTTAGATTAAGATATTTTGATGACAACATAAAAATGTCATCTTGCCAATTGATAGCAGCCCTTAAGATGTGTACTCAGCCCTTGTAGTAACCTTATCCCTTAGATGCAAAAGAGGACCAATCCCATGCACTCTCTTGCTTGCCCCCTTGAGTGTCTACCCTTGGTTGAGTTGTGCTCTTCCATTCTTGTTCCTTGGATGAGGACAACATAAAAATGACATCTTGTAGATTAAATCCAGCCCTCAACATGTGTACTCAGCCCTTGTAGATTGCCAAAGACATTGGATGAAAAGAGACAATCCCATGCACTCTCTTGCTTAACCGAGTGGATGCTCACCCTTGGATGAATTGTGCTCATCTTTTTTCTTCCATTCTCGGCCATTAGATTACGGTTCTTTCATGACAAATAAAAATGTCATCTTGGCATTTAAACTTGGCCATTGGATGGTGCATTCAACTTTCCTACAAGGCACCTAAGCTATTGGATGAAGGGGGGACTATTTGCAAGGTGTTAGTGGTAGCATGTGGCTTGATAGTGACTAGGGAATTAAATTGTTCAAGATTCCTTCTTCTCCTCTATTCTGGCTGACCAAGGGACGAAAAATACCAGCAATTTCTTCTTCTTTCATATTTTCCTCAATTACAAATTTGCCCTTTTTGGTTTCTTTGGTGAAATGACCTTTTTGCCCCCGAACCTAAATCAATAGAAAACGGACTCCAAACTCGAATTTTATTTTTTCAATACATCCAAAATAACAAAAAATTGAATTCTGGAAGTTTTCAAAATTTTTTGAGTCCATTTGCTATTTATTTCAGATTTATTTTCGAAATTGCCTCTTTTATGCACCCGAACTTTACCATTTTTTAAACGAGCTCCAAATCCATATTTTTCTTCCCCAATATCTTCCAAATAATTTAAAAATTTGATCTGGAAGTTTTCATAATTTTTGGAGCTCATTTGCTATTTTTTCGGGATTTATCTGCTTGAATTACTACATAGGGGACCCGGGATTTAGCCATTTTGTAAAACGGACTCTAAATTAAGATTTTCTTTCACCAATATCTTCAAAATAATTTTAAAATGAGATTTTCAAATTTTAAGAATTTTTGGAGTTCATTTGCTATTTTTTCGGGATTTATCCTATTGAATTTCTACATAGTGGGCCCGATATTTGGCCATTTTGCTAACGAACTCCGAATCAAGATTTTCTTTTGTGAATCTCTTCAAAATGATTTAAGAATGAGATTTGCAAATTTTCAGAATTTTTGGAGTTCATTTGCTATTTTCCCACATTTTCCAATTTTGCCTTTTTACCTCCGAAACCCGGTTTTGCTCAAAACAAGTCTGATTTTTAGATTTTCTTCAAACTGAGCCTTGGGCTATCCTTGTTTAATAATTTCTCATCAATTAAGGGCTTTAGATCTACCAAATAGGGCCATTTTTTTAATTCTTCCAAATTTCACCGAAATCCACCAAAAACCCTAATTCTCGGTTTTCTTTCGAATTGACTTTTCTTTCAGGTTTTCTTTCAAGTAGCTTCTCCATTACCTTAGTCAGTGCTTATCTTTCATTTGAGACCTTCAATTCAGACCAATTTGATTGTTTAAGCACTTTTCCCTAAATTTCTGAAATTAGGATTTTTTTCTATTGAATCTCGTAACCCAACTTCCGAACACCATATCTTTCAATGTAGACCTCGGATTATCAAAATTCTCTCATCGTTTTTCAATTGAACCTCAAATCTTGATTTTGAAAGTGAATTGACTTTTTTTGTAGTTGATTTTTTTAGGGTTAACTTTTTTGGGGGTTGACTTTTTTGAGTTTGACTTTTTCTTTCTGCTTTCTTAGACTAAGTCTCGGAGTACCACCTGCAAGATGAGAAAAGCCTTTTAGCATTCTGAAACATCAATTAAGGAAGAAAATGTACCTGATTTAGGGGTGCGGACAAAATTAGGTGTCTACAACTGCTTTGAGAACAGACTGAGTCATCATCCGAATCAATTGGCATGATGAACCCTTGGGGTGGTGTGAAAGGAATTGGAGCACGATGGATGTAAAAAACCATGAAAAGGATTGTCTTGCACTGTATTGAACCCTCTTTTGTTTTTGCCTTCGACATTTAGGACTTGAACATGCCCCTTGTCAACATCATCCTTTTTCCCGAGAGGAATTTCGATATTAGTATCCCCAATTTTCCCTTTCGTTATCCCATCCTCAGTCCTACCCACTATAAACAATATGTCCGCAAACTCTGAAAAAACGTTGCCGATCAACTTGTTGTAGTATGGATGTGGGAGGGTATCCACAAACAAAGCATTCATTTCTCTATCAGTAAGAGGTGGCTGGACATGCGAGGCTATATCTTTCCATCTATAAGCATATTCTTTGTAGTTCTCATTGAGCCTCTTTTTCATGTTCTGGAGTGTCAATCAATCTGGAGCTATTTCCAACATGTGCTTGTATTGTTTCAGGAATGCCCGAGCTAAGTTTCTCCATGTACGCACTTGGCCTTTTTTCAGCTAATAATACCATTTAGATGCTCTCTTCTGTCAGGCTATCTTGAAAAACATGGATAAGCAGTTTCTCATCATGCGTGTACCCCGCCATCTTATTACAATATGCAGACAAGTGTGTTTTAGGGCATTCAAGTCCATCATACTTTTCAAATTCTGAAACCTTAAATTTTGGCAGGATGACCACATCAAGGATCAAGAGAAACTCCCTTAAAATAACTTCATCTCCACCTTCAACAGCTTGAATCTTTTCCTACAATAGGTCATACTCTTGTTTTATCTATGCCCTTTGGCTCAGAACTTGTTGTGAATGAACCTGATAAGAAATCTGGCCTTGAATATTCTTACCCAGATTGCCATGCTCTTGAAGTTGATTACTTTTCTGTGCAAAGTGTTCTCCCATAGTTTCTATCCATTGTCCACTTTTTGCCTGAGTCATCTGATTCCCCTATGCGACTTGCTCAGATATCTCATTCTGCACTTGTTCTATTTTTTCCAATTGGGTAGTATGATCATTTCCTATTTTACTTTTCTACAAAAAGAAAAGCAAGGCTATCTTTTTAGGCTTGAACTCTGTCATGGCTCTTTATTTTAGGGGCTTGAGGGAAACCCCTTCTATTTGCCTCTAGAGATTAGAAATTATCGATGATAATATTGACTTCTCTATCATTGGCGTTGATAGAGCCATTGCTATGCGTAAATAAACTCAATGCCAATGCGTGGATGGATGAAATGTATAGTATGTCAAATAATTGATCGAATGTCAATGCAGAGAAAGATGCCACAGAGGAAATAAGAATCGGAGGAACTTAATCATCAACATCTCATAAATTTGAAGCATAACCAATTCATTCCCATGTTAATGTTTACAAGATGTAAACCATGTTTACAAAATCTGAAAAGCGGTTAAAACTGTCTTTACAAGCATTTATTTTTCCTATCATTCTAAGGCTATAGTGCCGGCTACTGAAAAGACAAAATCGTACTACATCATGAAAGACCAAAGTCCTACTATATTGTCAACATCAATCTCTCGACCCTATTTGGCTTTCCCAAGTCCTCTATCAATCAGTGTCATCGGATCCAACCACTTGGCATCTATAAGAGACTACACTTTGTTCTTGAGGGCCTCACAATCTTCAATGCTATGCCCAACAATTCCACAATGATAATCACATCTTGCATTTGGGTTATACCACTTGGGGTAAGGTGGTGGAAATGGTTTTAATGGTACATAGGCAACCAGGCAATCTTGGATCAATATAAGGAGAAGCTCTTGGTAGCTTATTGGAATGGGATCAAAATGCCTTTGGGCTTGCTCTTGGGTTGTTTCTTGATCACACACAGCCTAGGAGTTGGGGCATTTGATGGTGGCATTAAGGCTCAAACCGGAGTGTTTGCGTGGAGCGATGGCGGAATAGCAAGGCAAGCGTACAAATTTAGACACGGGACCCTTACAGGTTGCACATAGTTCGAGGTTCTTATCCCAAATGGTTGATAAGGGAAAGGGTACGAATTACAGTCAAATTGTGTTGATGGAGTGAAACCTAGAGACCTCGTGTTGGTCGTCCTAGTGGATGAAGGTGTAATAGTAAGGCGAGGATATTGATTCAGATCTGGAACAGTTTGCAGGGGTGGTATAGGATCCGAGGTTTCTGTCTTTGGCATCTGGCCTCCCGATTTGACCACTTCCACCATTTCATCGAGATTTAATCCTTTACGGCACTGACAAGTGCAAGATCCAGTAGGGATTGTATGATCTGGACCTGATGGTCTTGGTTGATCCAAAGGTGATGAAGAGCCTTGAGAAAGTTCCCCCTTACTTTTACTAAGATCCTCAAACATCTTTATCAATTTGACGAGTTGTCCTTTCACCTCTCGGATTTCATGTCCAAATTCCTCTTGATTGCGCTCCAAAGCATACACTCGTCCCTTCAATTCATTCCTCATATCTTAAACCCCTTTCATGCAAATAAAATTGACATTATTATCATGAGATCAAGAATACAATTATGAATGTACATGCTCTATTCTTATATGCATGAATGTAATGATGATTAATGCATGAAATGCACAAAATACGAAGATGCTTGAGGAGATGAATTTTCATATTTACAACTTCTCAAATAATATGAATGTTATGCAAGATGCAATGAAAAGATCGAGAAAAAGAAGATTCTAATATCGCTCTTTGTTTTCTTTGATTTTTTTCTTTATTTTGCTTTTTTTTCAAAGAAGAAATTTTTTATGGAATAAAAACTCTTTCTTTTTTTATTAAAAATACCTAAAAAGGTATAGGTATAAAAAAAAAATTCAAAATAACCTAGAAGCACTAGGTTTGGGTATTATTACAAATGATGTGTGGAAAAAAAGAAGCAAAGCAAGTAAAAGGGTAAAATCATCCATGCAAAGTGAGAAAATTAATGCACATGTGCCCCAACAGTATCTACTTATTTAGGCATCATGGTGCCGTTGAGGCCGATTATTACACTTTTTACGAGCGATGAACGTACATTATTGCCCGATCTACGATGCTTATTCAGAATGTAGAAATAAATGGCAAAAGAGCAGAAGCATTCCTCTATGTGTTCCTATCTCCGGTGCATCTAACGAAAATTTGGCATGACTCTACCTAGGCTGGCTTCTTATGGCTCACTATATGGGGTTGCATTAGGTTCTAAAAAGGCTCCAAATTGTTCCTCACTGTCGTCGGTGCAGGCTAGTAAGGCACCTCGATCAAAACGGGTTCAATTTGTTAGAATACATTTCCCAGGTTTATGCGAAGGTTAACACCTCACGAAGCATAGGTAATTTGTACCCCGGGAGTGTTTCGCTAGCTTATGCGGAGGTTATCACCTCATGAAGCGTAGGTACTTCACTCCACCTAGAAGGATAGAACTCGGGTTGAGGGCTCATGTTATGCAAATGCAAGTATACTGTGTGAGGAAGAACAACAAACCTTTCACCACCTATTTTACAACCTTTATTCGAAAAGCCCCAGCAACATATTAAAATAAAGATCAAGAATAGTGTAACGCATTAACCAACCAGAGAGCAGTAATTATATACGAGGTTAAATAATCAAAAAACAATAATAATATACAAGATTAAATAACCAGAGAACATTCATAATATGCATGTACATTAACATGAACATATTTAAAAACATTTTATTATTTAAGGAAAGATCCTCTTAAAATAAAATGGGAATTATAATTAAATACCAATTAAAATCGACAACACCGAGACTTTTGATAACATGCAACTAACTTTAGGCTTGACTCTATAAATCCCCAGTGGAGTAGCCAAGCTGTCGATACGTGATTCTCCAGGGGGAGGACCCATTCGAGTGAGGGGGAGAAAAAACAAACAGAGGAAAAGAGACTTAATTCCTCTTAAGTTAAAATTAGGAGGTTTGGAAACAACCTCAGAAAAGAAATGGAGTCGCCACCAATCTTTTTTGGCTAGGTGTGATCGGACAGCTATTAAAACCGGTTTTTATAAAATATTAATAAAATTAATTAAAACATTTTTTTAAAACCAATTTCAATGTCTGCGCTTTTAAACCAGAGAAAACAAAAAGCGGGTTCGAGAGTCGATTACGTGCGGGGAAGGATAAGCAACCCCACAATGCCCGTATAATACGGTACCTTATTAATCGTGTGTTATCTCGAGTCTCGGTAAAAGCCAGTTTTAGATTTGGCATTTTAAAATAATTCCCAATTTAAAGAAAAATATTCCCATTTTTTACTTTGAAAATGATCCTGAATTTATTAACACAAAATTTTTCTATATTCCTCGGCAGACCCGGTAAAACATAGAAATTTTTATTTATTTGAAAAATCTTCTAATCATTCTCTTTTTGAAAGAAAGATATTCTGTTGTTAATGATAATTGATGATATCCTCCTCGGCAAACCTAGCAGAGAACTCATGAATTATTTTAACTCGGGAATAATTAAAAAAAAAAAAAAAAAAAACAAGATTTTTATTGCATTAAAAATCATTTTCCAAAAAATGGTTATGAATATGCAAATTATTACTAAAGTACAAATATGACCTAATCTACATGTGCAATTATGATAGCATTACACATTTATAAAGACATGGCAAAAAAAATAATGACATGGCATGCTTGACATGGCAAGGTCTAAATGACATGGCATAAGAACGAATATCATGTGAATGAAATCGACATGGCAAACATAATCTTGGCGAACTAAATGATATGGCAAACAAAATGACATGGCATAAGAATGAATGTCATGTGAGTGAAATCGACATGGCAAACAACATGACATGGCATGACAAGATGACATGGCACGGAAATGACATAGCATGAGAATGAATGTCGTGGCATGAAAATGATGTGGCAAACGAATGACATGGCATATAAATGACATGGAAAAAGAATGAATGTCATGTGAATGAAATCGATATGAAAAATAAAATGACATGGCATATAAATGATATGGCATAAGAATGAATGTCATGTGAATGAAATTGACAAGGCAAACAAAATGACATGGCATGTGAATGAAATCGACATAGCAAACAAAATGTCATAGCAAATGAATGACATGGCATAAGAATGAATGTCATAGCAAACAAAATGACATGGCATAAGAATGAACGTTATGTGAATGAAATGACATGCCAAACAAAATGACATGGCATATGAATGACATAGCATAAGAATGAATGTCATGTGAATGAAATCAACATAGGAAACAAAATGTCATAGCATATGAATGACATGGAATATGAATGAATGTCATAGCACACAAAATGACATGGCATAAGAATGAATGTCATGTGAATGAAATTGACATGGCAAACAGAATAACATGGCATGTGAATGAAATCGACATAGCAAGCAAAATGTCATAGCATATGAATGACATGGCATAAAAATGAATGTCATAGCAAACAAAATGACATGGCATAAGAATGAATGTCATGTCAATGAAATCGACATGGAAAACAAAAGGACATGGCATATGAATGACATAACATAAAAATGAATGTTATGTGAATGAAATCAACATAAAAAGGTATCCAACTACCTTAGAAAGATACTTAAATTGGATTTTCTAATTCGGACTAGGGTAAAAGAATGCAATTTTTCGGTTTTGAAAAATATGGCCAAACCCCCTAAAAAGAAGTCTAGTTTTCCCTAGTTTTGAAACCCAGGTTGACCACCCTTGACCCGACTTTTATAAAATCAAATTTTATGATTGAAATGACTTGGAAATCAACCTTAGGCAGTAACCAAAGTCCGAAATCAGCCCTCTCTTAATATACTAATAAAAACATAAAATTATTACTTTTTTGAAAACAATCTGACTCTCACAACCAGTGTTGATATCCGATTTTTTTACCCTTCTAGAAAATTTCAAAAAATTATGAAGTTATGGTAGACCTAGGACATGTTGACCTCCATGGAAAAAAATCAGCTTAATTTTTGGAGCATGGATACTATGACAAAATTTTACCAAAATCAAGATAGTGAGTTAAAAACTGCTTTGTCAAAATCTATTTTTTCAACCATGATAAAAAAAAAATCTAAAAATCATGATAAAATATCATGGCGTCCCCTAAATGACTACTGCATGTGGTAAAAAAATAAAATTATTTTGACCATGGATGAGTAGTGAAAAAAAATCCCAATGTCAGAATACCCAATCTAAACTATCACTCTTCCAACTAGCATAGGCCAAGGATTTTTGGCTTGAGACCATTAGTTAATCTTGGCCAAAAACCTAGTTGAAATGTCATGAAATGCATGATTTTCAGCCAACCAACCATATGACAATGAATCAACCAAGAGTAAAGAACATGAACACAACCAACCAAGAAAGAACTATCAAGCAAGAACAAGCAAAAAACATACTACACCATTTGGCCAAGCACAAGGAATGTAAGGAAAATTTGTCAAAACTTGGTTATTTGATAAAGAATGAATAAAAGGATAGAAAACCTTTAAATTTTATTTTTGAAAACCTTTTTATTCATCAAAAAAATTTACAAATCACATGAACAAAAAGAGAAGAACAAGAATCACAACATCAAATAAAACATTAAAGAAGAAGAAAGGAAGAGATAGCCACCTAGCTTTTGCTTTCAAAATCAAAGTTGCCAAAATTTTCTCCTCTCTTTTCTTTTTTCCTTTTTCTTTTCCCTCTAGAGTGAAATTGCCATTAAATATCCAGAGAATAGTAATAATATGTGTAGACACCTAATTTTGTCCGGACCACTAAAACAAATATGTTTTCTTCCTAAATTGATGTTTCAAAATGTAAAAAGACTTTTTTCATCCTGCAGGTGGTACTCCAAGACTTAGTTTAAGAGGGTGAGCATAAAAAGTCAAACTAAAAAAAAGTCAACCTCGAAAAAAGTCAACCCCAAAAAAGTCAACCCCAGAAAGTCAACTATTGAAAAAATCAACCCACTTTCAAAATCAAGATTTGAAGTTCAATTGAAAAATGGTGAAATAATTTTGATAGTTCGAGGTCTACAATGAAAGATATGGAGTTCGGAAGTTGGGTTATGGAAATTCAGTAGAAAGAAAACCCTAATCCGAAAAATTTAGGGAAAAGTGCTTAAACGGTCGAATTGGTCAAAATTGAAGGTTTCAAATGAAATATAAGCACTGACTACGGGTATTGGAGAAGCCACTTGAAAGAAAAACCGAAAGAAAAGTCAATTCGGGAGAAAATCGAGAATTAGGGTTTTTGGTGGATTTCGATGAAATCGGGAAGAATTACATAAATGGTCTGACTTGGTAAGACTAAAGCCCCAATGGATGCGTAATGATTAAAAAGGGATAGCCCAAGGCCCAATTTGAAGAAAATTTGAAAATCAGACTTGTTTTGAGCAAAATCGGGTTTCAGAGGCAAAAGGGCATAATTGGAAAATTTGGGGAAAATAGCAAATAGACACCAAAAATTCTGAAAATTTGCAAATCTCATTCTTAAATCATTTGGAAGAGATTGACGAAAGAAAATCTTGATTTGGAGTTCGTTTACAAAATGGCCAAATCCCGGGTCTCTTATGTAGAAATTGAAGAAGAAAAATCCCAAAAAAATAGCAAATGAACTCCAAATATTTTGAAAATTTGAAAATCTCATTTTTAAATTATTTGGAAGAGATTGGAAAAATAAAATATTGATTCGGAGTTTGTTTGCAAAATAGCCAAATCTCGGGCCTCCAATGCAATAATTCAAGAAGATAAATCCTGGAAATATAGCAAATGGATTCCAAAAATTCTGAAAATTTGTAAATATCATTTTTAAATTATTTGGAAGAGATTGAAGAAAGTCTTTATTCAGAGTTCGTTTGCAAAATGGCCAAATGTCGAGCCCCTATACAGTAATTCAAGAAGATAAATCCCGAAAAAATACCAAATGAGTTCCAAAAATTATGAAAACTTCCAGATCACACTTTTAAATTATTTGGAAGAGATTGGTGATGAAAAATCTTGATGTGGAGCTCATTTAAAAAATGGTAAAATGTGGAGGCATAAAAGGGTATTTTTGGAAGAAAAAATCCAAATAAATAGCAAACGGACTCGGAAAATTTTGAAAACTTCCAGAATTCAATATTTTATTATTTTGAAAATATTAAAAAAAGAAAATTTTAATTTGGAGTCCGTTTTCGATTTATTTGCATCCGGGGGGCAAAATGGTCATTTTACCCAAGCAACCGAAAAGGGCTTCTTTTGGCCTTTCAAAAAATTAGACTTGGGCTGGAAAAGAGAGTGTTGGCCTGCCAAGGCCTAAAGGAAGGAGGAAGCTTCTGATTTTTCAATCAAATGGCCAAGAATTAAGAGTTAGTTAGAGATTTTTTTTGATCAAGCCATTGTGATTGAGCCACATAGGCCAATGCATGAGGAGGGAGAATGCCAACATTATTCTTGAACAGTTATAATTATGGACAGTTGATACGCTACTCTAAGGGTGATAATTTCATGATTTTTCACCTTGAATTACTAGCCATTGGATGGAAATTGGTTGGGAAAAAATAACAACATTCCTTGGAGGAGAGAGGCTGGGTTCGGCCAGCACTAAAGGGAACCAGAATTTCATTTTTCTCCACTTCATTTTTCAGACTTCTTCTTGGTTTTTTCTTAGTTTTTTCTCTCCTTGTTTGAAAGAAAAAAAAAAGTTTAGAAAAGAAAGGAAAGTTTGAAGAGATAAAGCTTGAAATATAGCTTCTTGAGGTTGCTTTTAGCACCAACTCTTGCACTTTCTTGATTTTTCATTCTTGTTTTTGCTATTTTGATTATTATTTGGCGAGTTTTCTATTTAAATAAGTGTTTTTTTATGTTCTTCTTAAGTTTTTTCTTCATCTCTTTCTTAAATAATTTTTACAAATTTTTTTCTTCTTATTTTTCTTTAATGGCCGAATGGCCTATATATTTTTTATTATGGTTGCTGTTTTTGCTTTAATTTATCATGTTATTTATGTTATTTTCTTTAATCTTGATGCTTTAAGTGTTCTTCTACTTCATATATTTGAATCATGTTTTAATTTGGTTGCTTTGTTTGTTGCCATTTATGATTTAAATATCATGTTCTTGCATTTTTAATTTTCTGTTTTCATAATGTTTAAATTTGTTGATGTTTTATATTTTGTATATCAAGTGTTTGTAAAAATGCTTGTTTGGTTTTAGTATTTCTATTTTGTATTTGCATGATTTGAGTGTCATATTTTAGTTGAGCATGTTAGTATATCAAGTGTTTGTGAAAATGCTTGTTTGGTTTTAGTATTTCTACTTCGTGTTTGCATGATTTGAGTGTTATATTTTAGTTGAGCATGTTAGTATATCAAGTGTTTGTGAAAATGCCATGCTTGTTGGAGCTTGAGGCCATTCGGCTACTCCATGAGTTTTACATTGTATGTGCATTTTTGCTATGTTAGTTGGTAGGTTTTGCATTTGCATGACATTTGATTGAGTTTTTAGTTTAAGTATACCAAGTGTTTGTGAAAATGCCATGGTTGTTGGAGCTTGAGGCCATTCGGCTACTCCATGTGTTTTACATTGTATGTGTATTTTTGCCATGTTAGTTGGTAGGTTTTGCATTTGCATGACATTTGATTGAGTTTTTAGTTTAACTATACCAAGTGTTTGTGAAAATGCCATGCTTGTTAGGAATCATAGGCCATTCGGCCACTCCATGTATTCTAGCATTATGTGTGCATTTTTGCTATGTTAGTTGATAGGTTGGCATTCGCATGTTATTTGGTTGAGTTTTTGGTTTAAGCATGCCTTGTGTTTGTGATATTGCCATGCATATTTTAGATGTTAGTTTAGGTTTATCTGCCATGCATGTTCATGCATTTTAGATCTAAGTTGCATTAAATGCCATGCAAGTTCATTTAGGTCTAGGTCACTATATGGATGCCATGCATTTTTCATGACATTTAGGTTTAAACTCATTCATTTCATGCATCATATTTTCTGTATTTTTTCATGCATTTCATGTTCATGCCACTTGACTAATTACATAGGCCAATTAATGGTTCAAAGTCATGCTCTCATGAGCACACTTGTGGAAAATTAAGGTTTGTCAAATTGATTATTCTACCTTTGTGATTTGTTTTACTTAGCCAATTTTTATCTAACTTTTAAAAAGTCTTAGCTACTGTTTTTTAGTCATTTTGTGAGTTTTAAATATTTTTACTTTGATTTTTAAATGATTTTATCAAAGGCAAAAATGTATTTTGGCAAAACAGTTTTTAAGTCTATTCCAACGTGAGTGCGACTGAGTTGCCCATAGTTTTTAAGTCTATTCCAACGTAATACTTTTAAAAAAGCAATCTTAATTATCTTTACCCAAAGATATTAAGGGTTTTTTCTGTAATGGGCTTTTTTAACATTTTCATTCAATAAATAACAAGCACAATGCATTTTATCCATATTTGATGTGTCTATATTCTTTCATTTTTGTTATTTATTTTGTTTTCATTATATATTTTCCTATATTGTTTCTTCTCCACCAATTTACAGGTGTGCGGATGCGGAATATGAGGACCTTCCTGTCAATAATTCTGAAACTGATTTTGAAAGACCCATTTGCACGGGGAATTTTAAGGCAAACAAAGATACTGAGGATTATGGTCTACCTCTGGATCTATTAAGGAAAATAGAACAAGAGGAGAAACAAGTACTTCCTCATAAGGAGTTATTGGAAACGATAAATCTGGGAAATGGTGAAGAGATAAAGGAAGTCAAAATTGGGACTTCATTGTCATCATCAATAAAAGATGAATTGATAGCTTTGCTCCAGGAATATGCAGATGTATTTGCATGGTCTTACCAAGACATGCCAGGGTTGGATCCAGATATTGTGGTTCATAAGCTCCCTTTAAGCCAGAATGCAAACCAATTCAGCAAAAGTTGAGAAGAATAAGGCTCGACATGCTGTTAAAGATAAAAGAGAAGGTCAAGAAGCAATTTGATGCTGGATTCTTAGAGGTGGCAAAATATCCAGAATGGGTGGCAAATATTGTTCCAGTACCAAAGAAGGATGGCAAGGTACGGATGTGCGTTGATTATCAAGATTTGAACAAGGCCAGCCCTAAAGATAATTTCCCTTTGCCCCATATTGATATTCTGGTGGATAATACAACAAAGAGTTCTTTATTTTCTTTCATGGATGGATTCTCAGGATATAATCAGATCAAGATGGCATCGGAAGATATGGAGAAAACTATCTTTGTTACAATGTGGGGAACCTTCTGCTACAAAATAATGCCATTTGGGTTGAAGAATGCTGGGGCAATATACCAAAGAGCCATGGTGACCTTGTTTCATGATATGATGCATAAGGGAATTGAGGTCTACGTTGATGATATGATCGCAAAGTCACAAGGAGAAGAGGAGCATATTGCGAATCTTAAAAAGCTCTTTGAACGATTAAGGAAATTTAGACTCAAGCTAAATCCGACAAAATGCACTTTTGGAGTCACCTCGGGGAAATTGTTGGGTTTTGTCATCAGCAAAAGAGGAATTGAGATTGACCCAGATAAAGTGAAGGCTATTCAGAATCAGCCACCACCTCGCACTCAAAAATAAGTAAGAGGCTTTCTGGGGAGATTGAATTACATTGCTCGATTTATTTCTCAATTAACCGACAAATGTGATCCAATATTTAAGTTACTTCAAAAACGTGATCTAGGAGAATGGGATGAAGGTTGTCAGATTGCATTTGAAAAGGTTAAACATTATCTATCCAACCCACCAGTATTAATGCCACCTATTCTAGATAAACCAATGATACTTTATTTATCAGTATTTGAGATATCCATGGATTGTGTTTTGGGGCAGCTTGATGAAACTGGAAAGAAAGAACAGGCAGTTTACTACCTCAGCAAGAAGTTCACAGATTATGAGTTGAAATATTCGTCGGTAGAGAAGTTGTGTTGCACTTTAGCTTGGACTGCTCGAAGACTCAGACAGTATATGTTGTATCACACAACGTGGTTAATTGCTAAGCTGGATCCAGTCAAATACATGTTGGAAGCACCTTCTTTGTCTGGAAGGACGGCAAGATGGCATGTATTATTGTCAGAATACAACATTGTATATCTAAGTCAAAAAGCTATCAAGGGCAGTGCAGTGGCTGAATTCTTAGCAAGTCAGGCAGTGGAAGATTATGAGCCGTTGAACTTTGACTCCCGGATGAAGATTTGATGTATGTGTCACAAACAGATGAGATTCCCCTGAAAAAGAAAGTATGGAAAATGTACTTCTCGCAACCTAAAAAATAACGAGTCTCATCGCAAGACTTTATTATTCGTTAAGCGTGACATTAAAAAAAAAACGAGGAAAAGTCGACTTAATTCCTCTAGAAAAATGAAGGTTTTGAAAATGACCTTAAAAAAGGACATGGAGTCGCCACCAATCTTTTTTAGCTAGGTGTGATCGGCCACCTATTAAAACCGGTTTTATAAAATATTTTAAAAATTAATTAAAACATTTTAAAAACCAATTTCAAGTCTGCGTTTTAAACCAGAGAAATCAAAGAAGCGGGTTCGGGAGTCGGTTACGTGTGGGGAAGACTTAGCACCCCCACAACGCCCGTATAAATCGGTACCTTATTAATCGTGTGTTATCTCAAGTCTCGGTAAAAATTGGTTTTAAATTTAGTATTTCAAGTTAATTCCCAATTTAAAGAAAAATAATTCCTTTTTTATTGAAAATGATCCGGAATTTATAAATTCAAAATTTTCCTATATTCCCCAACAAACATGGCAAAATATAGAAATTTTTATTAGTTTTGGAAAACTTTCCGAATCATTCTCTTTTTTTGAAAGAAAGATATTCCTTTATTAATGATAATTGACGATATTCCCTCCAGCAAACCCGGTAGAGAACTCATGAATTATTTTAACTCGGGAATATCTTTATTTTTTATTGAAAAAAAATCATTATCCTTTTGAAAACATTTTAAAAGATATGAATATGTATATGCATGACATAAATAAAATGACATGGCAAAATCTAAATAATATAATGCAACCTAAATGACATGACATGATTTGAATGCCTTAGCATATTCTAAATGAAATAAAATATCCTAAGTTATATGAAATATTATAAATAAATGAAATGACCTAGGTAACATAGTATATTCTATATGAGATGCAATATCCTAAGTCATATGATATATTCTAAATGAAATAATAACCTATGTAACATAACATATTCTATATGAAATTAAACAACCTAAGTAACATGATATCTTCTAAATGAAATAAAATAACCTAAGTAACATAACATATTCTATATGAAATGAAACAATTTAAATGACATGGCAAACATGAATGATATGGCATATAAATTAAATGAGATGGAATATGAAATAATGCTATCATATAATATGCATGAAAATGAAAATGGAAATAATAATGCATGAACATAGTATATGCTAAATAATATGACAAAAAAAAACTAAATAAAAGCATAGGATATCATGAAATATTCCAAATCATATAATAAACCATATAACATAAAAAAAAAATATAAATCAAAATAATAACAATATCATAGAAATTATTATAACAAGAATCACATGTTATATAAAATGCATGAATATAAAAATGCAATGCAAGAAATGTATTTTTTCCTTTAATTAAGAAAATCCGTATATCTAAAGAGATATCTGGCTACCTTAGGAAAATATGTCAAATTAAATATTCTAAAACCAAAATACTTTGTGATTGTTTGAAAACAATTTTGAAAAGCTTGAATAAAAAACTGGGCTAAATCTTTTTTAAAATGGCTCTAATTTCCTAAGTTTAAAAATCCGGACTTGACTACCCTTAACCCGAGACTTGAAAAACCATTTTTAGAGTTTAAAAAGGCTTAGAAACTAGCCTAAGTCAGTAGCTAACCCTCCTAATCAGCCCACTCTAAGTAACTTAACCAAAACAGAAAAATGATTTTTCTTTAAATTCAATTCTGACTTCACTGTCCAGTTTTAAGCCACGATTTTTATCCTATTTTTAAAAATTCGAAAAATTCTGAAAAAAATACTGGAGACTCAGGACATGTAAAACTACATGGGAAAAAATCGGCTTAATTTTCTGATCAAAGATGAATTCCCAGAAAAATCGGAGATGTACGAGTTTTGGAAGGAAAAAAAAACTGCTTTGCCAACATATTTTTGCCTTTGATGAAATCATTTAAAAATCAAAGTAAAAATATTTGAAACTCATAAAATGACTTGCAAACAGTAGCTAGGACTTTTTGAAAGTTAGATAAAAATTTGGTTAAGTAAAAAAAAAAAAAATCACAAAGGTAGAATAATCAACTTGACAAACTTAATTTTCCACAAGTGTGCTCAAGAGAGCATGACTTTGAACCATTAATTGGCTCAAGTCATTATTCAAGTGGCATGAACATGAAATGCATGAAATAATGCAGCAAACATAATGCATGAAATGCATGGATTTAAACCTAAATGTCATGAAAAAATGCATGGCATTAATAAAGTGACCTAGACCTAAATGAACTTGCATGACATTTAATGCAACCTAGACTTAAAATGCATAAACATGCATGGCAAATAATCGTAGCTTAATAACTAAAATATGCATGGCACTTTCACAAACACAAAGCATGCTTAATCCAAAAACTCAATCAAATATCATGCAAAATGCTAACCTATCAACTAACATGGCAAGAATGCACAAAAAATGTAAAACTTCCAAGAGGGCTGAATAGCATAATGTCACAAGCAAACATGGCATTTTCACAAACACTTGGCATACTAGCATGCAAAACTAAATCAAATGACATGCAAATGCAAAAACCTACCAACTAACATGACAAAAATGCAATCACACAATGCAAAACACATGGAGTAGCCAAATGGCCTCAAGCTCCAACAAGCATGGCATTTTCACAAACACTTGGTATACTACCATGCTCAACTAAAATATAACACTTAAATCATGCAAAAATCACACAAGCATTTTCACAAACACTTAATATACTAAATCTAAAACATGCTCAACTAAGATATAAAACAAAAATCATGCAAAGACCACACAAGCATTTTCACAAACACTTAATATACTAAATCTAAAACATGCTCAAATTTAAACAACATGAAAACAGAAAATTAAAAATGCAAAAACATGATATTTAAAACATAAATGGCAACAAACAAAGCAACCAAATTAAAATATAACTCAAGAATATGAAGTAACATAACATTTAAAACATCAAAATCAAAAAAAATAACATAAACAATATGGTAAAATAAATCAAAACAGCAACTTAAAATAAATAATGTAGGCCATTTGGCCATGGTGAGTTTATTGTAAAAATAAAATGTAAAAAATATACTTAAGAAAGAGATGAAGTAAGAACTTAAAAGAACAATAAAAAAACATTATTTAAAAATGGAAACTCACCAAGTAGAAATCAAAATAGCAAAAACAAGAATAGAAAATGAAGAAAGTGCAAGAGTTGGTGCTCAAGAGCAACCTCAAGAAGCTAATATTTCAAGCTTTTCTCTTCTAACTTTCCTTTTTTTTTTTCTAAACTTTTCTTTTTTGCTCTCAACCAAGAAGAGAAAAACTAGTAAAAACTCAAAGAACTCAGCCAAAATGAGAATGAAAAAATGAAATTCTGACTTCCCCTCTAGGGCTGGCCGAATACCCCCTCTAATAGCTCAAGGATGTTGTCATTTTTTTGTAACCAATTTTCCATCAAATGGCTAATAATTCAAGGTGAAAAATCATGAAATTACCACCTTTAGATTAGCATCTCAGCTCTCTCAAATTACAGCTTTCCAAGAATAATGTTGACATCTTTCTTAGCCTATGTGGCTTAATCACCATGGCTTGATCAAAGAGAATCTCTAACTAACTCTTGATTTTTAGCCATTTGATTGAAAAATCAGAAGCTTCCTCCTTCCTTTGGGCTTGGGCAGGCCAGCAATTCTCTTTTTCAGCCCAACTCTGATTTTTTGAAAGGCCCAAAGAAGCCATTTTCGGTTGCTTGGGTGCAATGACCGTTTTGCCCCCCGGATGCAAATAAATATCAAACGGACTCCAAATTCAATTTTTCTTTTTTTAATACTTCCAAAATAATAAAATATTGAGTTCTGGAAGTTTTCAAAATTATCCGAGTCTGTTTTCTATTTATTTGGATTTTTTCTTCCAAAAATGCCCTTTATGCCCCTACATTTTACCATTTTTTAAACGAGCTTCAAATAAGATTTTTCTTCACCAATCTCTTCAAAATAATTAAAAAGTGTGATCTGAGAGTTTTCATAAGTTTTGGAGCTCATTTGGTATTTTTTCGGGATTTATCGGCTTGAATTACTACATAGGAGGCTCGAGATTTGGCCATTTTGCAAACGAACTCCGAATCAAGATTTTATTTTCCCAATCTCTTCCAAATAATTTAAAAATGAGATTTGCAAAATTTCAGAAAATTTGGAGCTCATTTACTATTTTTTCGGGATTTAGCTTCTTGAATTATTGCATAGGAGGCCCGGGATTTGGCCATTTTGCAAACGAACTCCGAATCAAGATTTTATTTCGCCAATATCTTCCAAATAATTTAAAAATGAGATCTGCAAAATTTCAAAAGATTTGGAGCTCATTTGCTATTTTTTCGGGATTTTCCTTTTTGAATTACTGCATAGGAGGCTCGGGATTTGGCCATTTTGCAAACGAACTCCGAATCAAGATTTTCTTTCTCCAATCTCTTCCAAATAATTTAAAAATGAGATCTGCAAAATTTCAAAAGATTTGGAGCTCATTTGCTATTTTTCCGGGATTTTCCTTTTTGAATTACTACATAAGAAGCCCGGGATTTGGCCATTTTGCAAACGAACTCCGAATCAAGATTTTCTTTGTCAATCTCTTTCAAATGATTTAAGAATGAGATTGACAAATTTTTAGAATTTTCGGAGTCCATTTGCTATTTTTCCCAAATTTTCCAATTTTGCCCTTTTGCCTCCAAAACCCGGTTTTGCTCAAAAGAAGTCCGATTTTTAGATTTTCTTCAATCTGAGCCTTGGGCTATCCTTTTTAATCATTCTTCATCCATTGGGGGTTTTGGTCTTACCAATTCGGGCCATTTCTGTGATTCTTCCCGATTTCACCGAAATCCACTAAAAACCCTAATTCTCGGTTTTCTCCCCGATTGACATTTCTTTCGATTTTTCTTGCAAGTGACTTCCCCATTACTTGTAGTCAGTGCTTATCTTTCATTTGGAACCTTCAATTTCGACCAATTTTATCGTTTAAGCACTTTTCCCCAAATTTCTCGGATTAGGGTTTCCTTTCTACTGAATCTCCAAATCCCAACTTCCGAACTCCATATCTTTCAATGTAGACCTCGGATTATCAAAATTCTTTTGCCATTTTTCAATTGAACTTAAAATCTTCATTTTGAAAGTGGTTGACTTTTTTAGTAGTTGACTTTTTAGGGTTGACTTTTTCGGGGTTGACTTTTTTTCGGGGTTGACTTTTTTCAAGTTTGAGTTTTTGTGCTCGCCCTCTTAAACTAAGTCTCGGAGTACCACCTGCAGGATGAAAAAAGTCTTTTTACACTCGGAAACATCAATATAGGAAGAAAACATACTTGTTTAGTGGTCCGGACAAAATTAGATGTCTACAGCTGCCCCTCTTTGGCTATTGCTGAGAATCAGGAATCAGGCAAAGATAAACCAACACTAATTTTGTACGGTCAGTGATATCACATGTGAAAGAAAGGGAAAGGGGTTTTCTTTTTCATTCTTCTATCATTTTTTCATCAATTTTTTTTTCGAAAATAAGCTGTAAATGAAAGATTTGTCCTTAAATTGAATTCCCTGACTAATCAAGGCTCGATCCATCTTAAGAAAACGAATTCGATTTTCAAAAGAAAAATTGTGCCCGAAGGTCTATAAAGATGTGCCTGGAGGTCTTAAAATGGTGCCCGGAGGTCTTTAAAATGATGCCCGGAGGTCTTTAAAATGATGCCCGGAGGTCTTTAAAATGGTGCCCGGAGGTCTTTAAAATGGATGGTGCCCAAAGGTCTTTAAAATGGTGCCCGGAGGTTTTAAAAATACTGGTTTGAAAATACCTTGACGACGGTCTCAGGGTTCGACTCATTTGATAAAACAGAATGAATTCGATTTAAAACAAAAAGGAAATACCTCGACGATAGTCTCAAGGCTCGACTCATTTGATAAAACAGAATGAATTCGATTTAAAACAAAAGGAAATACCTCGACGGTGGTCTCAAGGCTCTACTCATTTGATAAAACAGAATGAATTCGATTTAAAACAAAAAGGAAATCCCTCGACGATAGTCTCAAGGCTCGACTCATTTGATAAAACAGAATGAATTCGATTTAAAACAAAAAGAAATACCTCGACGGTGGTAGTCTCAAGGCTCGACTCATTTGATAAAACAGAATGAATTCGATTTAAAACAAAAGGAAATACCTCGACGGTGGTCTCAAGGCTCGACTCATTTGATAAAACAGAATGAATTCGATTTAAAACAAAAGGAAATACCTCGACGGTGGTCTCAAGGTTCGACTCATTTGATAAAACAGAATGAATTCGATTTAAAACAAAAGAAAATACCTCGACAGTGGTCTCAAGGCTCGACTCATTTGATAAAACAGAATGACTTCTATTTAAAACAAAAGGAAATACCTCGACGATAGTCTCAAGGCTCGACTCATTTAACAAAACAGAATGAATTCGATTTAAAACAAAAGGAAATACCTCGACGATAGTCTCAAGGCTCGACTCATTTGATAAAACAGAATGAATTCGATTTAAAACAAAAGGAAATACCTCGACGGTGGTCTCAAGGCTCGACTCATTTGATAAAACAGAATGAATTCGATTTAAAACAAAAGGAAATACCTCGACGGTGGTCTCAAGGCTCGACTCATTTGATAAAACAGAATGAATTCGACTTAAAACAAAAGGAAATACCTCGACAGTGGTCTCAAGGCTCGACTCATTTGATAAAACAGAATGAATTCGATTTAAAACAAAAGGAAATACCTCGACGGTGGTCTCAAGGCTCCACTCATTTGATAAAACAGAATGATTTCAATTTAAAACAAAAGGAAATACCTCGACGGTGGTCTCAAGGCTCGACTCATTTGATAAAACAGAATGAATTCGATTTAAAACAAAAGGAAATACCTCGACGATGGTCTCAAGGCTCGGAATCTTTTGAGAAACAAAACGAGTTCTTTTTGGGGAAGTCCAAGCTTTCCTGATTTCTACACTGTTAGCTAAATGCAATGATGAGAATGCCATGCTTTTGCAAATGCTTGTATGCTTCCTAAAATAAATGCAATCAAATGATTGTGCCATAATTTCTAATCCATGGTTTCTTTGAAGTTCACAGATTATATGACGTTAGGACAGAGTCTTCAACTGTTCATTGATGCCCCACTTGAGGAATCCTTCACTCAAGATATCTTGTCAAACAGTCGCAGCTTCTGTCTCTCGCTGCAGTTCACAAATTTTTTGACTTCGCGACGGAGTCTCCACCACGTTCACTGTTTTCTTTTCTTAGTGAACTTTCCAAACCTTCCCAAGATTTAAATCTATTCCTTAGTAATACTTTGAAATCCCTTTATTTTAAGATTTTTATTACTAAACATCATTCAATTTAATAACAACCATAATGCATCTCAAAAGTATATGAAAGAGAATATGAATCAATCAAAAAAAATTGTCATGAAAAGGATAACAAGAATTTATTGCAAGAAATGTTTTAGAATGGTAAAAAAAAATATCAAGGATATAAGAAACAAATATAAGGTTATAGGCTGTAGATGCCCCGGATGCGGAATATCTTGGACCCTTCATTTTTCAAACCATCTGAAATTTCTCTTGAACGAGCAATTCACTTGGGTAACCTCTTAACTTCTGTAGTTACATCAGACTGCATTGTTCCCCTTTTCTCTGATTGTCAAATGCTTTCTTCCCCATTCCACGGAGCATTGATTAAAGCTTTGATTAGTACTTGAGCTGCCTTTTGTAGGTTTTCAACTCAAGTGTCCTCCGTTCGGTATTAAGTCGCCCTTTGGGGTTTTCGGCTTAAACCTCTCATTTTCATTCTTTTTTATTTCCCTTTTTTTCTGTATTCTACCATGCATCTGAGAATTCTAAATTCTTCCAAGGTAAAAATATCAATTCAAAAGATGGGATGGATTCTGAGAATAACCTTTCAAATTAAATATCCATGCTTGATCAAAATGGGCTTTTAAAGCATGTAATGTAGGCCAAGGTTTAGGTTTAGAAAGAAAGGATAAATAGGCCCAAAATGTGTTTAAGGGAGATTGGATCAAGGATCACTTCTTGAGGAGAACTCATTCTTGAAACATTTGTCCCTTTTGGACTTTCTTTTCTTTTTTGCTTTGTTGGCTTTCATTTGTCACATTTTCCGATAGCTTTCTTTTTGCCATGATTTTTGATTATCTTTCCTCGCATTTGCCCTCCAGTGTAGAGGGTGATCCTTGGTCAAGGTTTAAAGAAAGAAATAATTCTTAAGGCTCAAAGGGGTGACTAAGGATAATTTCTTCTTAGTGAAAGGAATATGAAAAACGACCATTCATCATATCAAGCATAAATATTTTCTTTGAAAAGCAATTCTCAGGGGAAATAGATATATAGAATTTCTATTTTTACACTTGGAATCATTCGAATTTTCATGTGCACACCATCACACAAATTGTTTTTTTTTTTTCAAGCATAATACTTCTTCAGTTCATCAGCATTCACGGGATGTCTAAAATCATCTCCGTCTATTTGAGTTAGAATCAATGCCCCTCCAGAAAAAGCTCTCTTTACCACATAGGGTCCTTCCCAATTTGGAGCCCATTTTCCTCTCGGATCTTTCACTATAGGGAAAATTTTCCTCAATACCAACTCCCCCTCTTGGAACTGTCTGGGACGAACTTTCTTGTTGTGGGCTCGAATCATCCTTTTCTGATACAACTGCCCATGACAAATTGCTTTTAGTCTTTTCTCCTCAATGAGATTCAACTGTTCATAACGAGCTCTAACCCATTCTGCTTCCTCTAGGCCAACTTCCATCAGAACCCGGAGTGAAGGGATCTTAACTTCAATAGGTAGCACTGCTTCCATCCCGTATACCAGAGAAAATGGTGTTGCCCCTGTAGATGTGCGGACCGAAGTACGATATGCATAAAGAGCGAAAGGAAGGATCTCATGCCAATCTTTGTACACATTGGTCATCTTCTCAACAACCCTCTTGATGTTCTTATTAGCTGCTTCTACTGCGCCATTCATCTTCGAACGGTAAGGTGCCGAATTATGATGTGTGATCTTGAATTGAGTACATACTTCTCTCATCATCTTATTGTTCAAATTGAGAGCATTATCCGAAATAATTCTTGCTGGCAACCCATAACGGCATATGATTTCTTTCTTGACGAATCTGCATACCATCGGTTTTGTTACATTTGCATAAGAAGCAGCTTCTACCCACTTTGTGAAATAATCTATGGCCACCAAGATGAAACGATGTCCATTTGAAGCTTTCGGGGTAATAGGCCCGATCATATCCATTCCCCACATTGAAAAAGGCCATGATGCAGTCATCACATGTAAAGGTGATGGCGACACATGAATCTTATCTACATAAATCTGCATTTATGACACTTCCGAGAATAATTGATACAATCTCCTTCCATGGTCAGCCAATGAATACCCTGCCCTCATAATCTGTTTAGCAAGCATGTGACCATTAGAATGGGTGCCACATATCCCTTCATAGACCTCTTCTATGATTCTTCGAGCTTCGGCAGACCCGACACATCTCAACAAGACTTGATCTTTCCCTTTCTTGTAGAGAATCTCGCCATCTAGAACAAAACCCATTGCTAACCTTCTCAGAGTCCTCTTGTCATTCTCTGTTGCTTGTTCTGGATACTGTTGACTCTTGATGTACTGAAAGATGTCATTATACCAAGGGAGACCATCTGCTTCTTCTTCGTTACTCAAACAGTGGGCAGGAGACTCGTATATGCTCATCTTGATCGGCACAACTTCCGCCCTTTCATTCACTTTAAACATTGATGACAAAGTAGCCAAAGCATCCGCCATTCGATTTTCTTCTCGACGAAAGTAATTGAAATTCACTTCTTCAAACTCCTCTAATAAACTCAGTATGAGTTCTCGATATCGGATTAGCTTTGTATCTCGGGTTTCCCATTCTCCTCGTAACTGGTAAATCACCAAGGCTGAGTCTCCGTAAACTTCCAATACTTTGATCTTTCTATCCACTGCAGTACGAAGGCCCATAGTACATGCTTCATACTCGACAGTATTGTTTGTACAATCAAAATCCAATCTAGCAGTGAAAGGATAATAGTCTTCTTCTGGGGATATAAGCACTGCCCCGATTCCATGCCCCATGGCATTAGATGCGCCATCGAAGTACATTTTCCATACTTTCTTCTTTAGGGGAATTTCATCTGCTTGCGACACATACATCAAATCCTCATCTGGGAAGTCAAAGCTCAACGGTTCATAATCTTCCACTGCCCGACTTGCTAAGAATTCCGCCACTGCATTGCCCTTGATAGCTTTTTGACTTACATATACAATGTCGTACTCTGACAATAAAACCTGTCATCTTGCCGCCCTCCCTGACAAAGAAGGTGCTTCCAACATGTACTTGACTGGATCTAGCTTGGCAATCAACCACGTTGTGTGGTCTAACAGATACTGTCTGAGTCTTCGAGCAGTCCAAGCTAAGGCGCAGCACAACTTTTCTACCGACGAATTTTCAACTCATAATCCGTGAACTTCTTGCTGAAATAGTAAACTGCCTGTTCTTTCTTTCCCGTTTCATCAAGCTGCCCCAAAACACAACCCATGGATCTTTCAAATACTGATAAATACAGTATCATTGGTTTATCCGAAATAGGTGGCATTAATACTGGTGGATTTGATAGATAATGCTTAACCTTTTCGAAAGCAATCTGACACCCTTCATCCCATTCTCCTGGATCACGTTTTCGAAGTAACTTAAATATTGGATCACATTTGTCGGTCAACTGTGAGATAAACCGAGCAATATAATTAAATCTCCCTAAAAAGCCTCTTACTTCCTTTTGAGTGCGAGGTGGTGGCAGATTCTGAATGGCCTTCACTTTATCTGGGTCAATCTCAATTCCTCTTTTGCTGACGACAAAACCCAACAACTTCCCCGAGGTGACTCCAAAAGTGCATTTTGCCGGATTTAGCTTGAGTCTAAATTTCCTTAATCGTTCAAAGAGCTTCTTAAGATTCGCAATATGCTCATCTTCTCCTTGTGACTTTGCGATCATATCATCAACGTAGACCTCAATTCCCTTATGCATCATATCATGAAACAAGGTCACCATGGCTCTCTGGTATGTTGCCCCAGTATTCTTCAATCCAAATGGCATTACTTTGTAGCAGAAGGTGCCCCATATTGTAACAAATGTGGTTTTCTCCATATCTTCCGGTGCCATCTTGATCTGATTATATCCTGAGAATCCGTCCATAAAAAGAAAATAAAGAACTCTTCACTGTATTATCCACCAGAGTATCAATATGGGGCAAAGGGAGATTATCTTTAGGGCTGGCCATGTTCGAATCTCGATAATCAACGCACATCCGCACCTTGCCATCCTTCTTCGGTACTGGAACAATATTTGCCACCCATTCTGGATATTTTGCCACCTCTAGAAATCCAGCATCAAATTGTTTTTTCACCTCCTCTTTTATCTTTAACAGCATATCAGGCCTCATTCTTCTCAACTTTTGCTGAATTGGTTTGCACTCTGGCCTTAAAGGGAGCTTATGAACCACAATATCCGGATCTAACCCTGGCATATCTTGGTAAGACCATGCAAATACATCCACATACTCTTGGAGCAAAGCTATCAATTCACCTTTTATTGATGGTGGCAATGAAGTTCCAATTTTGACTTCTTTTATCTCTTCACCATTTCCCAAATTTATTGTTTCCAATAATTCCTTATGAGGAAGTCCTTGTTTCTCCTCTTGTTCTATTTTCCTCAATAGATCCGGAGGTAGACCATAATCCTCAGTATCTTCATTAGCCTCAAAATCACCCGTGCAAATGGGTCTTTCAAAATCAATTTCAAAATTACTGACAAGAGGGTCCTCATATTCCGCATCCGTACACCTGTAAATAGGTGGAGAAAAACAATATAGGAAAATATATATAGAAAACAAAATGAATAACAAAAATGAAAGAACACATCAATATGGATAATGCATTGTGCTTGTTATTTATTGAATGAAAATGTTTAAAAAGCCCATTAGAGAAAAAACTCTTAATATCTCTCGGTAAAGATAATTAAGATTGCTTTTTTAAAAGTATTACTTTGGAATAGACTTAAAGACTATGGGCAACTCAGTCGCACTCCAGTTGGTTAATCTATATCCTTGTGGATAAGGTCGCACCATCCAGCTAGTACTCTCTTTTTCAATCCTGTCTTTCTCGGTCGTGCAGATCTCCACATCATACATCTGCTCATCATTATTCACTTGGAATCTCTTGAAAGCTTTCTCTATCATTACAAGCACATCATCAGCATTCTTTTCTCCGAACAGAGAACCGGCTGAGCGGAAGTTGTGAAGGATAGGTGGGAATGTCATAGGCTCTCACTCCATATCCGTACCCGTGAGATGGGCCATCCTCCTTTGTTGGTTCTTTTCAACTTGTCTTCTTTTCTCATAGGCCTTCGGAAGATATCCTAGGCCAAATCGGTCCTTCTTTCCTTTTACTTCTATGGCTCGAGCCATCCCCTGAAGATATTTCCTGAGACCCTTTCCTGCCCTGCAGCCTTTTCCTACGGTGGTTCTTACCCCCAACCTTGTGTTCTTGGACAGCTTCGGTTTTGGAATTTTTTGTCCTTCAGCGACAAAAACTGCATTTACAAATTCCAAAGACCGGAAAGAACACTCCACGGCCTTTTCATTCGGCTCCACATAAGGAGATTCAGTGGATGCGAAGGCTATTATATCTTCCTCTCCTGATACCGTGATCAACCGGCCCTCCATCACAAATTTTAGTTTCTGGTGAAGAGACAAGGGTACAGCCCCAGCTGAATGTATCCATGGTCTTCCCAACAAACAGTTATAAGATGGATTGATATCCATAACTTGGAAGTTCACTGTATATGTGCACGGGCCTATTTCCAGAGGAACTTCAATGGTTCCCATAACCTCCCTCCTGGTTCCGTCAAAAGCTTTGACCACCGTGCAACTTGGTATCATATAGGATAAATCCACTGGTAAATTGGATAAGGTTGCTAAAGGCATCACAATTAGTAAAGAACCGTTATCCAGAAGGACCCTCGGTAATATGTGCCCCTTACAAGTGGTGGTTATATGGAGAGCTTTTGTTGATCCAATAACATTGGGTGGTATTTCCTCATAGCTGAAAAATATGTAGTCATCAGCTGCAATGTTTCCCACCAACCTATCCAGCTTTTCCACTGATATATTATTGGCCACGTACGCTTGATTTAATACTCTTAATAAAGCATTTTTTTGTGGTTCTGAATTTAAAAGCAAGGATAAGATTGAAATCCTAGCTGGTTGACGTTGCAGTTGTTCAACCACGCTATATTCACTATGCTTTATAAATTTCAAGAACTCACAAGCTTATTTCTCACATACTGGCTCTTTGATTCTATTAACCGGGGCTGACCCCATCTCTGTTTCCTCTGGCAAATCCATCTCAATATGGATTGGCTCGATGACCTTTTTCCCTTTGTCAATTCCTCTGTCTTTCCCTGCTACCCCTTGTTCAACGACCTCCGGAGCATAACACCTCCCACTTCGGGTTAAATGCCCCATACCTGTAATATCCTGCTGGCCTGAAGACCCGGGCATAACCATGCTGCAGTCATACTTCCATGGTGTAGCCTTGTTTTCCTTGTATGGAAAGGAAACAGGTAAATCAATGATTAATTTGGGCACATTTTCTTCCATGGCTGGCATAACTTTTTCCTCCGGTTCATCATAGTAGATGATTAGGGGCCTTCCTATCCCATAGCCACCTGTATTTTCAATGACTTCTATTTCCCCTTCTATCTCCTCATAGAACTGGGCTACCCCATTATCCATCAGCTTTTGGACTTTAACCCGGAAGTCCTCGCAGTTCTGTATGTCATGGCCTTCACTCTTATGGAACGGGCACCAATCATGCACCCTCCTTGCAACTATTTTCAAATCCTCCGTACCTTCCACCAATTCTGCCTTGACCGTTTCAGCCCATATTGTCATCATCGGAGTCTTAACCTCCCCAATATCCCTCTTTAATCTTCTGTCCTCTCCGGTTAATATTGTATTCACCTGATTCCCAGCATGATTGAGCAATGGATTTTCAGCTACGTTCGGCCTATTTTTTGATCCAAATTTCACTACCCCAGCATTAATCAGGCTTTGGACTTTCTTTTTGAAGGCCAGGCAATCTTCAATTGAATGTCCTTGGATTCTCGCATGGTATGCACAGTTGGTGTTTGCATTGTACCATCTTGGATATGGAGGTGTCAAAGGTTTTAGGTACACAGGTGCAACAAGTTGACCCTGCAACAGTTTTGGATATAGATCACCGTAAGTAGTGGGAATCGAATCAAATTGGGCTCGTTCCTTGGTGAACGTTGGTCATTACGCGCAGGCCCTTGTGTGTTGGAAACAGCATTCCTAGGAAGGGTGATTTGAGGGGATATGCCAGTTGGGAATGGCTGTTGTGGTATATTGGTGTAGGGGAACGGGTTTTGGTTAAGGTGGTTGATATTAGGGTAATAAGGATTATACCCCGGGTATGGTGTGTATGGTGTAGGAGGTGTATAAGGTGTGGTAGGGGTATAAGGCCTCGGTGGTGTGTATGGTGTAGGAGGTGTATAAGGGTATTGGTTGAAGCTTACTGCATGGGTTTCCTCCTTTTTCTTTGTAGGAAAAGCTCTCTTTGGGGTAGCAGACTCACCCCCTTCCATCTTTCCACTCTTAATAGCTGACTCAATCATTTCTCCAGATATTACCATATCCGCAAAATCTTTGGTAGCATTTCTGATGGAGACTCAATTAAGAGTCGTAAACCCAAGTGCAGGTTATGTTCAAGTAATAAATTCTCGGGTGTCCGAGGTCGAACCACAGGGAAGCGTATTAGTAAGTATAAGTTTATAAATATATAAGAAAAAGAAAGTAAACAAGATATTAGGGAATCAACAACACAACATAAAAGAAATTAAACAAAATATAAAAAACAATAAGAAAAGATGTTGAGGTTAGAGAATCCACTCTTGGTGTTATGCTAAGATTAATCTTGTTTTATTACACAATTGAAATCCACACATAAGGGAGGTTCCAATCGGAAGGTTTAGCAATTCAGTCCAAATTGTCCAACGTCCATAGCATATGATATTATGTTCATTTGGTGTCCTCAAAACTCACAAAAAGAGTCCAAGCATTCCTTATGCCAAGGTATATGTCTACAACAAATCAAGGTTATGAAACCAAGCATTTACTGTGCCATTTTCATTGTCAATAATGAATCAAGATCCCTACTTTACAAGTATGATTTTAAACCAAAAGAAAATATTATCTACACTAGTGTTTATAAATGATGATTCATTTTAGCTCATGTTAAGAGACTAACCTTAGCATTTACCAAAAGCTTCACCTCATCACCTCAACAATATGATTAGCAACACATACTAGATATGAATAAAATGAAAAGAAATGTAAGAAGCATAAGTAAATAAAAAAAGAAAACTAGAGAAAGGAAAGAAGAAGAAAACTTAGAGAATTTTATTACAATGGCTAATATCCTACCAATCTATCAATGTATCCCAATACTCATCCAAGGCCCTCTATTTATACACATTTTGGAGGGCTAAATGTCAAGAGACAAGCTTTACAAATTTCAAAGGTATGTATAATAGGTGGGTGCATTTTTCTAACAATTTTCGTCATATTGTATGACAATTCTGATCAGCCAGCTTGATGGTCGATTTTGTCAATGTTGGAGGCTCGATCTGATAAAATGGTCTTCTAGAAAAATATACCCCTATCAGTTACGGATCTATAGCCGTTGGAATCAGCGTATTTGCTGATGTGGATAAGAAGATATGGGCAAAATACGAAAACAGGTCAGCACAGACGTCATTGCACATCAGCCAACTTGATGGTCGATTTCGCTAGGGAAAACGACTCCGTTTCAAGAAGTGTAAAACATGAAAAAGATAGATATGCCTCTTAGCTTTCCATGGCTACAAATTTTAGCCTTATTGCTTTAGTGAAACTCGAGATATAGCTGATATGGCAAACGGTGTCGGAACTGGAACTGAACTGGATTTGCCCTTAATTCTAGTAATCTGAAATCACTCAAAGAAACTTGTGAAAAACACCAAATTACATAAAAATATAAAAGATCATAAACACAATTAGACTAAACAATAATAACTCGTATTTGACACAAAACAATAATAAAACATAACTAAAAACTATATAATTATACGAGTTATCACACCCCCACACTTAGATTGTTGCTAGTCCCTAGCAACGCTCAATAAAAATAAAATAAGAAAATCTAATCTAATCCATTTTCGTAGGAAATCACGGTGGCACTTAGCATGTGACACAAGCCTTTAAACCCCTAGGTGTCCCTAGTGGACAAGTTTAGTCTCGTGAGGGTTTGCTAGAACGATACCCACAAACATTGAAAAACTAAAATATAAGTAAACTACATACACTAAAAATATTTACTCCTAATCCTTTCAATATAAATTAGAGACAATCTTTGAACAAGTCTTATAAACTAATCAATAGCTCAAAGAATTTCACAAAAATTCATGCTTGAATGTAAATAAATGAGTTAAGCCAATATTAACATAACATATTTCAATCAAAATAGTGCATATTCAACTTAATCTCAACTTCTCACTATACTCTCATGATTTCCACTCTTTAAAGTAGTGGTAAAGTGTTTACACTCAATCAATCTCATGAAAACAGTTCTACCATATGCTTGCTTGTCCACCTATTCTCCACTATTTAGATCATACAACTTCATAAATCAAGAGGTCTTTTTTTCAAGGTTGTAATGGGGCCAAAGGGTTATAATGTGGTTAAAGAACAAAAGGATAAAGATATCACAAAGGTTCCAAAGAGTTCATAGAGTTTAGAGACATAATAAGATCATACAAATAAAACTTCTCAAAACTCTTATAAAGCACATAACAACATAGGCTAAATATTCATGTTGAGCCTTTGCATCATTCTAACCAACTTTGTAACATCTTTTTCTAGAAGTTCAAGAGAAGATTCTTTTTTTTTTTTTTTTTAATATGGGAATGTATTTGACAATGATCCCTTTCTTTTTCTCTTGACTTTTTCTTTTCTTTTCTTCCCCCACACTTATCTTTTGTTTCTAACCCAAATTTTGAACTAAAAATATCCCTTGTTTTTTTTTTTTTTTTTTTTTGCAATATGTCTCAAAATATAAAAATCCATCTTTAGAACAAGGGTAAGGATATAAGTATATTTAGGCTAGGTGTAAGTTGTGGTTACCAATAAAACAGCATATTTAATGTAGGCTCAAATTGGCTCACTAGTGGGGATGTTCTCTTAGAACATTAATAAGGGATGGCTGTTTGGCTCTGGTTATAATCCTAATGCCTCTATCATATTCATGTTGTCACATGTATCAATATAGTCTCAAACGGTTTAAAGCAAGTTCTAGAGAATCATGTAATCATAAGAGCACTCAAGAAAGAAATTAGATTGATTTGTATAATGCATCAATCATTATAGGCTCAAAAACTCACAAGGATGATTATACAAGTCAGATTAAGTCTAAACATGCTTCTTTCTCAATCAACATATCATATTAACATTGGCTCATAAAAAGGTTGATATCAAGCTCAATTCTCATGAAAATCTTCTCACTAATAAATCTGTTTTAGACTTATGCAATTCATATCTCATTATAGTATTGAAAGTAACTAAAAAACACACTAAGTCTAAACATGCTTTTTTTTTTTTTTTTTTGAAGAAGAAGAAGATTAAATCAAACGGACAAGGTATGTCTCAAGTCTCCCTTACTCAGACCTTGTTCAGAATGAATACTTCTAAATGTCTTAAAACACAACATTTTTTTTTTATTAGCAAAATATGTCCCTTACCCCCTACTAAAATATGACATTGTCCCCAATGTCAAATTTTAAAGGTAGAATTTAGGAGATATTACCTGCAGAGGTTGTTAACCACTTATTATAACTGAGACACAACAAGCAAAATGTTAGATAATGTCACAAAGACAAAGTGCAATCCACTCCTTGCTCGTCCATATCTCTTTTTCTTTTTCCGAGCGTTTGCGAAACAACCGTAGCAGGTAAATACTCATAAGCTTGGAGCTTTTTGAGTAAATCTTCAATGGTTGTAGCAGAAATTATGGTTCTCCTTGCCTCTGAAAACATGAATCCATTATCCACAGCATTATCTAAATATGAAAGCAAATTACTAAAATAACCATTAATATTAAGCAAACCAATGGGTTTCTTATTTGTGACCAAAGATGACCAAGAAGCCACGCAAGCTATTTCTTCCAATGCACCCAGACCTCCTGGTAAAGCAATGAATGCATCGGCAGAATGGTACATGATTGTTATCCGTTCAGGGATACTCCAGACTTGTATTTCCTTACCCACGGTAGGTCCACAAAAATCTGTGAATAGTTTTGGCACGATTCCTTGAACTGGACTTCCTCCGGCGTGTGCTGCTGTAGCGACTGCTCCCATTAAACCCGTACTACCGCCTCCATAAATCAACTGGATCTTTTGTTGGGCAAGTATTACTCCAACTCTTATGGCTTCATCAGCGAATATGTTATTTTTCCCTGGATAAGCACCTCCAAAGACACAAATTTTTTTAATGCGCTGGGACGAAGTGCTTTCCATTTTTTTTTCGAGTGCCTGAAAGAGAATGAGTACATGGTGTAATATATAGAGGACTGAGTAGTGAATCAGACAAGAGTAATAATGTCGCCGAAAGTGTATCTGACCTGTCAGAAGAAAATGTTAACCTAACAAAAGAATTTTGCGTGATTTCAGGAAGAAAATCAAAAAGAGAAGAAAAATCAACCGTAAAAGTCAAAAGTAATAATGTCGCCGAAAGTGTATTTGACCTGTCAGAAGAAAATGTTAACCTAACAAAAGATTTTTGCGTGATTTCAGGAAGAAAATCAAAAAGAGAAGAAAAATCAACCGTAAAAGACCAATGCAAAAAAAAAAAAAAAAACGAGAATAATTACACAAATCTAACAACACGTAAATTAAACCGAAATAAAGTTATTGCAAATCAAACCAAAAGTTGAGAAGTCATTTATTGTAGTTGTGATTGTGGCTCACATCTTCCTCTGGTTTTACGTCCAGAAACGGCTTAAACGCCTTCTATGAGTCGAGGATATGCTTCCCATCCAGTTTTCTTACAAGCTGGCAAACAGGGTCTTTTAACATCAGATTCCCAAGATGTTGCCATTCCCTTTGGAATTGCGGCCATAAATCAAGAATTTCTCTTTGTACGTCTCCACTAGGATGCGTCTCAAGAGAAAGTTGGATATTACCCAAATTCTCCTTACTCAGTCCATCCTTAATGAATTCAATTTTATCATCTCGATTAGAGGACGGAATCCCAATAGAACGACATTTACCGTTACACGTCCATCGTGCACATTTGTGGCAATTTGAACTCATGCGCTTTGCTCGTCGCTTCTTTGCATAAGTGCTTCTACCTGTACCTGGTAAATGCAAAACAGGAAGATATTCATCTTCACGTACCTTGGCTTCAATTATCCAACGTATGTCTTTAGGAATCCCTTTATGCATAAGCATTCTTAATCTTTCAAATCGAACTTGGTAAAGCTTCAGTAAAATATTTCGAGGAAAAGGAGGAAATCGTTTCTGCAATCTTTTGAGAATATCATCCATCCTGAAAAAAAAAATGAAAAAGAAATTGAAAGAGAATTTTTATATACAATATCAGTTTTGTGGGTAGCTGATGGAACCGACTTAAATAATCACGGAGTACCGTTATCCGCCATTTAACCGGGAAAAATAAAATGAATTTTTTTTTTTTTTTGAAGATTAGTAAAAATTATATTTACATCTAGTTATTTTCAAAACAAGGATCAGAAATAAAAACAACCTCTTCTTGAGTAACATGATTTTCCAAAAAGAGTTTGAGTCTTTGTCCATTTACCTTGAATACGTTACCATTTTGAGGATTCTCAATGTCAACTGCTCCATAATGATACACATGCTTAACCACAAATGGGCCAGTCCATCTTGATCTCAACTTACCAGGAAATATGTGAAGTCTAGAATTATAAAGTAGAACTTTTTGCCCAACATCAAATGTTTTTCTTGAAATTAACTTGTCATGAAAGGCTTTAGTTCTTTCTTTATGAATTTTAGAATTCTCATATGCATCATTTTTGAGTTCCTCAAACTTTTGTTTCCAACAATGCTTAACCTGAAAAGAATTTAACACAGAATCAGTGTGTGAAATTTCTGAAGCATTATCAAACTCACATTCAATTAAATAAGCTTCTAAAGGATCATGGAATGTGGTAGTGGTGAGATGTTCATGAACAAGTTCTTCAATGAAATCCACTTCATGTACTTCTGAATCATCACCAGGTTGCTTGCAAGTGTTGAACACATTTAATTCTAAAGTCATATTTCCAAAAGAAATGTTCAACATACCATTCCTGCAATTTATCAGAGCATTAGAAGTTGCAAGAAATGGACGGCCTAATATAACAGGAATTTGAACATTTGGATTTGAAACAGGATGTGTGTCCAAAACAATAAAATCAACAGGGAAGTAAAAATTATCAATTTGAACCAAAACATCTTCAACTATCCCTCGAGGAATTTTTACAGAACTATCAGCTAGTTGAAGTGTAACAGGTGTTTCCTTGAGTTCACCTAAACCTAACTGTTGATAAACAGAAAAAGGCAAAAGATTAACACTAGCACCAAGATCAAGCAATGCACGTTCTATTCTAGTGTTTCCAATGATGCATGAGATTGTTGGACATCCAGGATCTTTGAATTTTGGTGGAGTAAGGTGCTGAATGATTGAGCTCACACTTTCCGTCAGAAATGCTTTCTTTTGTACATTATGTTTCCTTTTAACTGTGCACATGTCCTTCAAAAATTTAGCATAAGATGGAACTTGTTTGATTGCATCCAATAAAGGAATGATAATCTTAACTTGTTTGAAAAGTTCATATATTTCTGCATTTTGATTCAAATTCTTTATTGTTTGCAACCTTTGAGGAAAAGGAGCAGGATGCATACCTTTTTCTTTGTCCAAATTTTCAAGAAGTTCAGACTTACCATCATCCTTACCATTACTTTTCGGAGGGGAAGGAGGATCTTGGTCTTTTGATGGAATGTTTTTGTCAATTGCCTTTCCACTTCGAAGAGTTGTGATAGAACTGGCATTTTCCTGTTGAGTTTCATTGGAGCAAGAAACAAGACATTGAGTAAAAGGGTTAGGCTGAGGTTGAGCAGGAAACTTACCTTTTTCTTGAGTGCGTAATGAAGCTGTCAATGTAGACAAGGTGTTTTTGATCTCATTGATGTCCTGTGAAGTTTGGTTATTCACATTTGCTTGTGTTTGCATGAATGCTTGCAATGTCTCTTCCAAGGTTTGTATACGTGAAGGTTGATAGGAAAAAGTGTTGTCCGGCTTTTGAGATTGTGGTACCTGAACATGATTATTATTCCGCCAACTGAAGTTGGGATGATTTCTCCATTCAGGGTTATACGTTTCAGAGTAAGGAGAAGGAAAAGGCTTTTTAAATGTGTTTATGGAATTTACTTGATCATGCAACGCTTCTTTAAGAATGGGAATGTTTGGACATTCAGAAGTGGGGTGTCCCATGATTTCACAAATTCCACAACTTTCTTCATTTTTAACCGTTTTGACTTCTTTTACTTCTCTAAGTTCCATAGCTTCAATCTTTCTAGCCAAATTAGCTACTTTAGCTTTTATCTCATCTTCTTGACTAAAATGATATTTACCTCTGTTAGAAACAAGATTAGATCTATTGGAACTTTCAGAGGAATTATCTGTGTGCCAGGCTTGAGAGTTATCTGCCAAATGGTCTAGGTAGTCAAAGGCTTCTTCAGGTTCTTTTTCTAGAAACTCACCGTTACACATTGTTTCAACAAATTGTTTAGTTTCGGGAGTTAAACTTTCATAAAAGAAACTAATAAGACGCCATTTTTCAAAACCATGATGTGGACAAGAACTTAACAAATCTTTAAAACGCTCCCAGCACTGAAAAAATGCTTCATTTTGATTTTGATTGAAATTTTGAATCTGTCTTTTCAAAACAGTAGTTTTATGTGCTGGAAAAAATTTCTTTAGAAACTCAGTTTGTAATTCTTGCCATGTGCCAATTGACCTTGGTTTTAAATTATGAAGCCAAATTTTTGCTTTATCTTTTAAAGAAAAAGGAAATAATTTTAGCTTCACAATTTCATTTGTACATTGTTGGTCATTAAAGGTGACACATACATCTTCGAAGTCTTTTAGAAACGAGTAAGCACTTTCCGATTCCAACCCATAGAAATTTGGAAGCAAAGCTATCATACCTGGTTTAAAACGAAAGTTGTTTGCATTGAGAGGAAAAATAAAACAAGAGGGTGATGTGCTTCGAGTTGGTTGCAAGTAGTCACGCATGGTGCGTACTTGTCTGTTCTCATCTTCAGCATGAACGCTTTCATTGTCAGCCATGGTAGGAATTGTATTAGAAAGATTACCTGAAAAAGTTTCACAATAAAATCTAACTAAACGACGAGATCTAAAATCACGTCGCCAAACAAGCATAAAACAAAGTTAATATACAAATATAGGCGGTATAACCAGCCAATAAAAATAAAACAAAGTTAATATACAATATAAATATAAATATATACAAATTAGGCGGTATAACCAGACAATAAAAATAAATATAGGCGGTATAACCAGCCAATAAAAATAAATATACTTATAAAATTATATACTTAGTATTGCTTCCCCGGCAACGGCGCCAAAAACTTGATGGAGACTCAATTAAGAGTCGTAAACCCAAGTGCAGGTTATGTTCAAGTAATAAATTCTCGGGTGTCCGAGGTCGAACCACAGGGAAGCGTATTAGTAAGTATAAGTTTATAAATATATAAGAAAAAGAAAGTAAACAAGATATTAGGGAATCAACAACACAACATAAAAGAAATTAAACAAAATATAAAAAACAATAAGAAAAGATGTTGAGGTTAGAGAATCCACTCTTGGTGTTATGCTAAGATTAATCTTGTTTTATTACACAATTGAAATCCACACATAAGGGAGGTTCCAATCGGAAGGTTTAGCAATTCATTTCAAATTGTCCAACGTCCATAGCATATGATATTATGTTCATTTGGTGTCCTCAAAACTCACAAAAAGAGTCCAAGCATTCCTTATGCCAAGGTATATGTCTACAACAAATCAAGGTTATGAAACCAAGCATTTACTGTGCCATTTTCATTGTCAATAATGAATCAAGATCCCTACTTTACAAGTATGATTTTAAACCAAAAGAAAATATTATCTATACTAGTGTTTATAAATGATGATTCATTTTAGCTCATGTTAAGGGACTAACCTTAGCATTTACCAAAAGCTTCACCTCATCACCTCAACAATATGATTAGCAACACATACTAGATATGAATAAAATGAAAAGAAATGTAAGAAGCATAAGTAAATAAAAAAAGAAAACTAGAGAAAGGAAAGAAGAAGAAAACTTAGAGAATTTTATTACAATGGCTAATATCCTACCAATCTATCAATGTATCCCAATACTCATCCAAGGCCCTCTATTTATACACATTTTGGAGGGCTAAATGTCAAGAGACAAGCTTTACAAATTTCAAAGGTAGGTATAATAGGTGGGTGCATTTTTCTAACAATTTTCGTCATATTGTATGACAATTCTGATCAGCCAGCTTGATGGTCGATTTTGTCAATGTTGGAGGCTCGATCTGATAAAATGGTCTTCTATAAAAATATACCCCTATCAGTTACGGATCTATAGCCGTTGGAATCAGCATATTTGCTGATGTGGATAAGAAGATATGGGCAAAATACGAAAACAGGTCAGCACAGACGTCATTGCACATCAGCCAACTTGATGGTCGATTTCGCTAGGGAAAACGACTCCGTTTCAAGAAGTGTAAAACATGAAAAAGATAGATATGCCTCTTAGCTTTCCATGGCTACAAATTTTAGCCTTATTGCTTCAGTGAAACTCGAGATATAGCTGATATGGCAAACGGTGTCGGAACTGGAACTGAACTGGATTTGCCCTTAATTCTAGTAATCTGAAATCACTCAAAGAAACTTGTGAAAAACACCAAATTACATAAAAATATAAAAGATCATAAACACAATTAGACTAAACAATAATAACTCGTATTTGACACAAAACAATAATAAAACATAACTAAAAACTATATAATTATACGAGTTATCAATTTCCCACCAATCTGTCATAATAAGGTGCTTTCAATGTGTTGATGAAAAGCACCGTGGTTTCTTTGTTGGTTAAAAGGGGTTGCACTTGTGTTGCCAGATCCCTCCACCTCTGTGAATACTCCTTGAAGGTCTCATTGGACCTCTTTTCCATGTTTTGTAATGACAGCCTATCTGGTACCATATCAGAAACGTGCTTATAATACTCCATAAAAGCCCTGGCCAAATCCGTCCATGAACGAATCTTGGTACAACTGAGTTGGTTGTACCATCGAGTGGCTGACCCTGTTAAGCTGTCTTGAAAGCAATGAATAAGAAATTTTTCATTATCCTCATGCCCTGTCATCCTTATACAGTACATAGTCAGATGAGCCGATGGGTTGGTGGTCCCATTATACTTTTCAAAATCTGGTACTTTGAACTTCGGTGGAATTATTAGATCATGTACCAGGCTCATCTCTTTGGCATCTAGACTGCCAAACAACTCTGCTCCTTCCACTGCTCTTAGCCTTTCTTCCAACAACTGATATTTTTTCTCAGATTCAGCAGTTTCGACCCTCTTCAGTTCAGTCATTTTGGCCCTTTGCTTCTCTGCCATTTCTTCAAAGTCTGGAACCTCAACCTCAATTGGATCAACTCCGATGTTACCCCTTTTTGGACCGAAATTCTGTGCTTCGGCCGCCGGCTGGATGTAGATGTAGGATGCTGCCCCAGTTGGGATTTCATTTCCCACAGGTTGGGATGTCTGGCCATTTCTCTGTACCACTTCTGGTCTATCCTCTTGATTCACTGCCCCCATTCCAGTAGCTGAATTCTCTCCGGGCCACTTCTGCTTCAACATATTGCTCATCATCTCCATGAGCTTTGTCATCTATTCTCGTGTCTCCTCCTGAGACTTAGTCAACTGTTCTTGTAATTCTTTCTGGATTATTTCCATTCTCTCAATTCTGGCAAGCTGATCGTTTTCCATGGCTTTTGTTCGAGACCGAGTATTGTAAGAGTGTTGGAAATCTGGTTCTTTCTGAGTGCGACCAATTGTACCTTTATTTTTTGAAAACCATGGATTAGAAATTATTGACACATTTCTTATTTTATTTTATAAAAAAATGAATAAATAAATGAATGAATGAATGAATTAGTGTTAATGCATGAACAACTAAGTAAATGACTAAGTGTATGAACTTAGATGACTAATTATAAATGAATGAACAAATAAATAAATGACTAAGTGTATGAACAATTTATAAAGAATAAATAAATGAATGATTATGAATATGAACAAATAAAATATATAAAAGAAAAAAAAAGCTAGTGAATGATGAATGTACTTAAAGTATTGGCCCCGGGATAATTCCAACCAAACGGTCTTTCATTGATTTCCTGGAACTAAATACATCAAACAAAAGATCCCTGTTTAAGACAACATGATAATCTGTCTCTCCTAAAAAACTATTACAAGATACTAGTCCTATAATAACTCCCTCGGATCCTGGACCTTCTTCAATGTCCTCCTTTAACTGCCTTGCTCTTCCATCTGATCCCTACTTGTTCACGGCCCTTTGATGTGTTAGTAGAAGCATCACCCTGTAAGCTCTCCCTAGCTTGTTTCTCAAGTTGATTTGCTCGGGCTTCCTCGTGTTTTGCCTTTTCTGCCCAATAGTTCTTCTTCTTTTTGAGGTTTCTGACTTCTTGTTCCCATTCCCCGGAAGTCTTGAGAGTCCCCTCAAATCTGAGCTCAAAGCGATACCTCTTGTTCTCCAAATGTAGTTCTCGGAGGTCGTCCTTAACGGTGTCCCTTTCTCTCTTAATCTGTTCCTTCTCTTTTTCCCGAGCTGATTCCCTATTTTTCATGTCCTCAAGCTCTTCTTGCAGTCGGGCAATTTCCTTACTCATCCGGGCCTTTTCTTTTTCAAATTCCGCTCTTGCAATTTCTAACTCTGATGGCATTTCCCTCGGTGGCGGATTCATGAACTGGACCTCCTCCCCATCTGATGTCAATAGTCTATCATTAATCCTTAATTCCCTCCATACCAGATAATCAGGTGTGACGGTGTCGGTATATCTGGCCACTTTTATCCGGTGAGTTTTCTTCCATGCTTCAATCGCTGCCCGCACTTTTCCGGAATATCCGTCTTCCCCATAAGTGAACTCTGATGATCCTAGATTATGAGTCATGGGTGTGAATTGCCGAGACTAAACCTGTCTTTGCACCAACAGAGGCGCATAACTTACAGACCCCCAAATTTCGAGCAGTGGAACTCCCGGGTTGTCCCCACATTTGTACATAATTGGTATAGGAACCATCCATGGAGCTCTCCAAGTCACCATCTCCACTTTTAGATCCGGAACATGTTGACCCATTTCTCTTCATTCCCGTCCTTAGGCCAATCATTTTGAAGGAATTCCCTAATCGGAACTAAAGTCTTCATGTACGGTTTGAAGGAAACATTTTCTATCTTCCAAAAGTGACTTTGAATCCAAATATAAAGGAGTTGTACACACCCCTTGATTCTCCCTTGTCCTTCCCTTTTACAAAAATTCAAGGATCGGATAGTTTCAGCTATGATGGCCGGAGATGGGTTGATCTTTTGTTCCAACTTTTCAAAGAAATCAACACGGCTATATCCACATGACCCAATATCTTCGGGAATATGATTAACCCGTAGATGGCTAGAGCGAAGATGTCCCTGGCTTTTGCTTTGTCGGAACAACCCAATATCAACTGTCGGAGAGTTTCCCACGGAATGCACCCATTTTTCTGCTTTGTGTTCACATGACTCTCAACCCATGTTGTATCCATTCCCGTGATCCTAGCCACTTTCTTCTTAAGACCTGAAGGTTTCATTTCCTTCAAATATACCCGATCAAGATTAGGACATTCAATACGTAACAGTGTCGAATATTCTTCGATCAGTGGTGTCATATCCTCCTTGTTAAAAGTGAAACATCTATAAGCAAGATTCCAAAACTGTACCATAGCCTGAATCAACCCACTATTGACCTGAATCGGAATTAAGAGTGCTATGTCTCCATATTTCTGAGTGAAGGCTTCTTTCTCTGATACATTCCACTGGTTCCAAATGTCGGCTAACCCTTGGAGATTATTCTGTCTAGGATCCACTTTGACCCTTTCCGACAATATTGACACATAATCCTTCTTAAGGCAATCACCATCCTCCCTCTGATCTTTTTCCGACCGTGCCCTGACTACTGCATGATCTTCTATCACTGAAATAACCTAACCCTCCATGAAAGTCCTTTGGGTTGATAACTATCCCGAGGCCAATAAACTTCAAGTGTATGATGATGTCTATGATGCATGTCAAAGAAAAGAACACAGAAAGAAATAGATTAGTAAGGAAATGAATGCACAAATATAACATAAATAACAACATGCTTTAAAAAAATGTCCCAAAATTTAAACAGAGCTACGGCATTACGATGCCTTTGGGAAAAAATAATAAAAAAATACGAGTGGTATGATGTTCGTTCATCATCACCCAATTTGTATCTAACATATAGAAAGATGGTAAAAGGTTGGAAATGTTCCTCCATGTGTTCTTAAACTTCGGGTATCTAACAGAAATCCGGCATGGCTTCGCCTAGGTTCACTATATGAAGGTGAATTGGTTCCAAGGCCCCGAATTGTTCCTCACTGTCGCCGGATAAGGCTAGTAAGGCACCCCGATGATCGTTAGAGTATATTTTCCTAAGCCCATACGGAAGGATCATCACGAAAGCTTTAGGTACTTTATACTCCGAAAGTGTTTCACTAGCCCATACGGAGGATCATCACGAAGGCGTAGTTACTTTACTCCCACTTAAAAGGACGGAACCCGGGTATAGGATTCATGATATGCAAATGCACGTGTAGTGTGTGTGGAGGAATAACAAACCTTTCACTACCTATTCTACAAACCTTATTCTAAATGCCCTAGCAATTAAAACATTTAAGAATAGTGTAACGCATTAACCAACAAGCAATTATAATATACAACCTTAAATAACTAGAGAGCAATAATAAAATGCATGCACATGAGTATGAACATATTTAAAAATATTTTATTATTTTCAAAATTCTCCTTATTTAAAAAAATACGGGAATTAAATTAAATACCAATTAAATCAACCAAAATCGAGACTTTGATAACACACGACTAATTCTAGGCCTGACTCTCTAATAGTCCCCAGCGGAGTCGCCAAGCTGTCGCAACCTAAAAAATAACGAGTCTCATCGCAAGACTTTATTATTCGTTAAGCGTGACATTAAAAAAAAAAACGAGGAAAATCGACTTAATTCCTCTAGAAAAATGAAGGTTTTGAAAATGACCTAAAAAAAGACATGGAGTCGCCACCAATCTTTTTTAGCTAGGTGTGATCGGCCACCTATTAAAACCGATTTTATAAAATATTTTAAAAATTAATTAAAACATTTTAAAAACCAATTTCAAGTCTGCGTTTTAAACCAGAGAAATCAAAGAAGCGGGTTCGGGAGTCTGTTACGTGTGGGGAAGGATTAGCACCCCCACAATGCCCGTATAAATCGGTACCTTATTAATCGTGTGTTATCTCAAGTCTCGGTAAAAATTGGTTTTAAATTTAGTATTTCAAGTTAATTCCCAATTTAAAGAAAAATAATTCCTTTTTTTATTGAAAATGATCCGGAATTTATAAATTCAGAATTTTCCTATATTCCCCAACAAACGTGGCAAAATATAGAAATTTTTATTAGTTTTGGAAAACTTTCCGAATCATTCTCTTTTTTTTGAAAGAAAGATATTCCTTTATTAATGATAATTGATGATATTCCCTCCAGCAAACCCGGTAGAGAACTCATGAATTATTTTAACTCGGGAATATCTTTATTATTTATTGAAAAAAAATCATTATCCTTTTGAAAACATTTTAAAAGATATGAATATGTATATGCATGACATAAATAAAATGACATGGCAAAATCTAAATAATATAATGCAACCTAAATGACATGACATGATTTGAATGCCTTAGCATATTCTAAATGAAATAAAATATCCTAAGTTATATGACATATTATAAATAAATGAAATGACCTAGGTAACATAGTATATTCTATATGAGATGCAATATCCTAAGTCATATGATATATTCTAAATAAAATAATAACCTAAGTAACATAACATATTCTATATGAAATGAAATAACCTAAGTAACATGATATCTTCTAAATGAAATAAAATAACCTAAGTAACATAACATATTCTATATGAAATGAAACAATTTAAATGACATGGCAAACATGAATGATATGGCATATAAATTAAATGAGATGGAATATGAAATAATGCTATCATATAATATGCATGAAAATGAAAATGGAAATAATAATGCATGAACATAGTATATGCTAAATAATATGACCAAAAAAAATAACTAAATAAAAGCATAGGATATCATGAAATATTCCAAATCATATAATAAATCATATAACATAAAAAAATATAAATCAAAATAATAACAATATCATAGAAATTATTATAACAAGAATCACATATTATATAAAATGCATGAATATAAAAATGCAATGCATGAAATGTATTTTTTCCTTTAATTAAGGAAATCCGTATATCTAAAGAGATATCCGGCTACCTTAGGAAAATATGTCAAATTAAATATTCTAAAACCAAAATACTTTGTGATTGTTTGAAAACAATTTTGAAAAGCTTGAACAAAAAATTGGGCTAAATCTTTTTTAAAATGGCTCTAATTTCCTAAGTTTAAAAATCCGGACTTGACTACCCTTAACCCGAGACTTGAAAAACCATTTTTAGAGTTTAAAAAGGCTTAGAAACTAGCCTAAGTCAGTAGCTAACCCTCCTAATCAGCCCACTCTAAGTAAATTAACCAAAACAGAAAAATGATTTTTCTTTAAATTCAATTCTGACTTCACTGTCCAGTTTTAAGCCACGATTTTTTATCCTATTTTTAAAAATTCGAAAAATTCTGAAAAAATACTGGAGACTCAGGACATGTAAAACTACACGGGAAAAAATCGGCTAAATTTTCTAATCAAAGATCGGAGATGTACGAGTTTTGGAAGGAAAAAAAAAACTGCTTTGCCAACACATTTTTTCCTTTGATGAAATCATTTAAAAATCAAAGTAAAAATATTTGAAACTCATAAAATGACTTGCAAACAATAGCTAGGACCTTTTGAAAGTTAGATAAAAATTTGGTTAAGTAAAAAAAAAAATCACAAAGGTAGAATAATCAACTTGACAAACTTAATTTTCCACAAGTGTGCTCAAGAGAGCATGACTTTGAATCATTAATTGGCTCAAGTCATTATTCAAGTGGCATGAACATGAAATGCATGAAATAATGCAGCAAACATAATGCATGAAATGCATGGATTTAAACCTAAATGTCATGAAAAAATGCATGGCATTCATAAAGTGACCTAGACCTAAATAAACTTGCATGGCATTTAATGCAACCTAGACCTAAAATGCATGAACATGCATGGCAAATAATCCTAGCTTAATAACTAAAATATGCATGGCATTTTCACAAACACAAAGCATGCTTAATCCAAAAACTCAATCAAATATCATGCAAAATGCTAACCTATCAACTAACATGGCAAGAATGCACAAAAAGTGTAAAAATTCCAAGAGGGCCGAATAGCATAATGTCACAAGCAAACATGGCATTTTCACAAACACTTGGCATACTAGCATGCAAAACTAGATCAAATGACATGCAAATGCAAAAACCTACCAACTAACATGACAAAAATGCAATCACACAATGCAAAACACATGGAGTAGCCAAATGGCCTCAAGCTCCAACAAGCATGGCATTTTCACAAACACTTGGTATACTACCATGCTCAACTAAAATATAACACTTAAATCATGCAAAAATCACACAAGCATTTTCACAAACACTTAATATACTAAATCTAAAACATGCTCAACTAAGATATAAAACAAAAATCATGCAAAGACCACACAATCATTTTCACAAACACTTAATATACTAAATCTAAAACATGCTCAAATTTAAACAACATGAAAACAAAAAATTAAAAATGCAAAAACATGATATTTAAAACATAAATGGCAACAAACAAAGCAACCAAATTAAAATATAACTCAAGAATATGAAGTAACATAACATTTAAAACATCAAAATCAAAGAAAATAACATAAACAATATGGTAAAATAAATCAAAACAGCAACTTAAAATAAATAATGTAGGCCATTTGGCCATGGTGAGTTTATTGTAAAAATAAAATGTAAAAAAATATACTTAAGAAAGAGATGAAGTAAGAACTTAAAAGAAAAATAAAAAAAACATTATTTAAAAATGGAAACTCACCAAGTAGAAATCAAAATAGCAAAAACAAGAATATAAAATGAAGAAAGTGCAAGAGTTGGTGCTCAAGAGCAACCTCAAGAAGCTAATATTTCAAGCTTTTCTTTTCTAACTTTCCTTTTTTTCTAAACTTTTCTTTTTTGCTCTCAACCAAGAAGAGAAAAACTAGTAAAAACTTAAAGAACTCAGCCAAAATGAGAATGAAAAATGAAATTCTGACTTCCCCTCTAGGGCTGGCCGAATACCCCCTCTAATAGCTCAAGGATGTTGTCATTTTTTTGTAACCAATTTTCCATCAAATGGCTAATAATTCAAGGTGAAAAATCATGAAATTACCACCTTTAGATTAGCATCTCAGCTCTCTCAAATTACAGCTGTCCAAGAATAATGTTGACATCTTTCTTAGCCTATGTGGCTTAATCACCATGGCTTGATCAAAGAGAATCTCTAACTAACTCTTGATTTTTAGCCATTTGATTGAAAAATCAGAAGCTTCCTCCTTCCTTTGGGCTTGGGCAGGCCAGCACTTATATTTTTCAGCCCAACTCTGATTTTTTGAAAGGCCCAAAGAAGCCCTTTTCGGTTGCTTGGGTGAAATGACCGTTTTGCCCCTCGGATGCAAATAAATATCAAACGGACTCCAAATTCAATTTTTATTTTTTTTAATACTTCCAAAATAACAAAATATTGAGTTCTTGAAGTTTTTAATATTATCCGAGTCCGTTTGCTATTTATTTGGATTTTTTCTTCCAAAAATGCCCTTTTATGCCCCTACATTTTACCATTTTTTAAACGAGCTCCAAATCAAGATTTTTCTTCACCAATCTCTTCAAAATAATTAAAAATTGTGATCTGGAAGTTTTCATAATTTTTGGAGCTCATTTGGTATTTTTTCGGGATTTATCGGCTTGAATTACTACATAGGAGGCCCGGGATTTTGCCATTTTGCAAACGAACTCCGAATCAAGATTTTCTTTCGCCAATCTCTTCCAAATAATTTAAAAATGAGATTTGCAAAATTTCAAAATTTTTGGAGCTCATTTGCTATTTTTTCGGGATTTATCTTATTGAATTATTGCATAGGAGGCCCGGGATTTGGCCATTTTGCAAATGAACTCCGAATCAAGATTTTCTTTCGCCAATCTCTTCCAAATAATTTAAAAATGAGATCTGCAAAATTTCAAAAGATTTGGAGCTCATTTGCTATTTTTTCGGGATTTTCCTTTTTGAATTACTGCATAGGAGGCTCGGGATTTGGCCATTTTGCAAAACAAACTTCGAATCAAGATTTTCTTTCGCCAATATCTTCCAAATAATTTAAAAATGAGATCTGCAAAAGTTCAAAAGATTTGGAGCTCATTTGCTATTTTTTCGGGATTTTTCTTTTTGAATTACTACATAAGAAGCACGGGATTTGGCCATTTTGCAAACGAACTCCGAATCAAGATTTTCTTTTACCAATCTCTTTAAAATGATTTAAGAATGATATTGACAAATTTTTAGAATTTTCGGAGGCAATTTGCTATTTTTCCCAAATTTTCCAATTTTGCCCTTTTGCCTTCGAAACCCGGTTTTGCTCAAACAAGTCCGATTTTCAGATTTTCTTCAATCTGAGCCTTGGGCTATCCTTTTTAATCATTCTTCATCCATTGGGGGTTTTGGTCTTACCAAGTCGGGCCATTTCTGTGATTCTTCCCGATTTCACCGAAATCCACTAAAAACTCTAATTCTCGGTTTTCTCCCGGATTGACTTTTCTTTTGATTTTTCTTGCAAGTGACTTCTCCATTACCCGTAGTCAGTGCTTATCTTTCATTTGGAACATTCAATTTCGACCAATTTTATCGTTTAAGCACTTTTCCCCAAATTTCTTGGATTAGGGTTTCCTTTCTATTGAATCTCCAAATCCCAACTTCCGAACTCCATATCTTTCAATGTAGACCTCGGATTATCAAAATTCTTTCGCCATTTTTCAATTGAACTTAAAATCTTGATTTTGAAAGTGGGTTGACTTTTTTAGTAATTGACTTTTTGGGGTTGACTTTTTTAGGGTTGACTTTTTTTCGGGGTTGACTTTTTTCAAGTTTGACTTTTTGTGCTCGCCCTCTTAAACTAAGTCTAGGAGTACCACCTGCAGGATGAAAAAAGTCTTTTTACACTCGGAAACATCAATATAGGAAGAAAACAAACCTGTTTAGTGGTCCGGACAAAATTAGGTGTCTACAGTACTTTGATGGCGTATCTAACGCCATGGGGCATAGAATCGGTGCAGTGCTTATATCCCCAGAAGAAGATTATTATCCTTTCACTGCCATATTGGATTTTGATTGTACAAACAATATTGTCGAGTATGAGGCATGTACTATGGGCCTTCGTGCTGCAGTGGACAGAAAGATTAAAGTATTGGAAGTTTTTAGAGACTCAGCCTTAGTGATTTACTAGCTACGAGGAGAATGGGAAATCCGAGATACAAAGCTAATCCGAAACCGAGAACTCATACTGAGTTTATTGGAGGAGTTTGAAGAAGTGAATTTCAATTACTTTCCTCGAGAAGAAAACCGAATGGCAGATGCTCTGGCTACTTTGTCATCAATGTTTAAAGTGAATGAAAGGGCGGAAGTTGTGCCGATCAAGATGAGCATATATGAGTCTCCTGCCCACTGTATGAGTATTGAAGAAGAAGCAGATGGCCTCCCTTGGTATAACGACATTTTGCAATACATCAAGAGTCAACAGTACCCAGAACAAGCAACAGAGAATGACAAGAGGACTCTGAGAAGGCTAGCAATGGGTTTCGTTCTAGACAGTGAGATTCTCTACAAGAAAGAGAAAGATCAAGTCCTATTGAGATGTGTCGGGTCTGCCGAAGCTCCAAGAATCATAAAATAGGTTCATGAAGGGATATGTGGCACTCATGCTAATGGTCACATGCTTGCTAAACAGATTATGAGGGCAGGTTACTATTGGTTGACAATGGAAGGTGATTGCATTAGTTATTACCGGAAATGCCATAAATGCCAGATATATGCAGATAAGATTCATGTGTCGCCATCGCCATTACATGTCATGACTGCACCATGGCCTTTTTCAATGTGGGGAATGGATATGATAGGGCCTATTACCCCGAAAGCTTCAAATGGACATCGTTTTATCTTGGTGGCCATAGATTATTTCACAAAGTGGGTAGAAGCTGCGTCCTATGCGAATGTAACAAAATCGGTGGTATGCAGATTCGTCAAGAAAAAAATCATATGCCGTTACGGGTTGCCAGCAAGAATTATATCGGCTAATGCTCTCAATTTGAACAATAAGATGAAGAGAGAAGTGTGTACTCAATTCAAGATCACACATCATAATTCGGCACCTTACCGTCCAAAGATGAATGGCGCAGTAGAAGCAGCTAACAAGAATATCAAGAAGATTGTCGAAAAGATGACCAATGTGTATAAAGAGTGGCATGAGATATTTCCTTTTGCTCTTCATGCATATCGTACTTCGGTCCGCACATCTACAGGGGCAACACCGTTTTCTTTGGTATACGGGTGGAAGTAGTACTACCTATTGAAGTTGAGATCCCTTCACTTCGGGTTTTGATGGAAGTTGGCCTAGAGGAAGCAGAATGGGTTAGAGCTCATTATGAACAGTTAAGTCTCATCGAGGAGAAAAGATTGAAAGAAATTTGTAACGGGCAGTTGTATCAGAAAGGATGATTCGAGCCCACAACAAGAAGGTTCGTCCTAGACAGTTCCGAGAGGGGGAGTTGGTATTGAGGAAACTTCTCCCTATAGTGAAGGACCCGAGAGGAAAATGGGCTCCGAATTGGGAAGGACCCTATGTGGTAAAAAGAGCTTTTTTTGGAGGAGCATTGATTCTAACTCGGATGGACAAAGATGATTTTAGACATCCCGTAAATGCGGATGAACTGAAGAAATATTATGCTTTCAAAAAAAAGGGTGTGATACTGTGCACATGAAAATTCGAATGATTCCAAGTGTAAAAATAGAAATTCTATATATCTATTTCCCCTGAGAATTGCTTTTAAAAGAGAATAATCATGCTTGATATGATGAATTATTTCCTAAGTCATGCTTTTCATTTTCCTTTCACTAAGAAGAAATTATCCTTAGTCACCCCTTTGAGCCTTAGGAATTATTTCTTTCTTTAAACCTTCATCAAGGATCACCCTCTATACTGGGGGGCAAATGTGAGGAAAAATAATCAAAAAATCATGGCAAAAAAGAAAGCCATTGAAAAATGTGGCAAATGAAAGCCAACAATGCAAAAAAAAAAAAAAAAAAAAAGAAAAAGAAAAGAAAGTCCAAAAAGGGACAAATGTTTCAAGAATGAATTCTCCTCAGGAAATGATCCTTGATCCAATCACCCTTAAACACATTTTGGGCCTATTTATCCTTTCTTTCTAAACCTAAATCTTGGCCTAAATTACATGCTTTAAAAGTCCATTTTGATCAATCATGGATATTTAATTTGAAAGGTTATTCTCAGAATTCATCCCATCTTTTGAATTGATATTTTTACCTTGAAAGCATTTAGAATTCTCAGATACATGGTAGAATAAAAAATGGAAATAAAAAAAAAATGTAAAAGGAGAGGTTTAAGCCGAAAACCCGCAAAGGGCGATTTAATACCGAATGGAGGACACTTAAGTTGAAAACCCACAAAGGGTGGCTCAAGTACTGATCAAAGTTTGAAACAGTGCTCCGTGTAAAGGGGGAGAAAGTATCTGACAATCAAAGGAAAGGGGAACAACTCAGTCTGATGTAACTACAGAAGCTAAGAGGTTACCCAAGTGAATTGCTCGTTCAAGAGAAATTTCAGATGGTTTGAAAAGGGAGGGGTCCAAGATATTCCGCATCTGGGGCATCTACAGCCTATAACCTTACATTTGTTTCTTATATCCTTGATATTTATTATTTTAAAAACATTTTGCAATAAATTCTTGTTATCCTTTTCATGACAATTTTTGCTTGATTCATATTCTCTTTCATATACTTTTGAGATGCATTATGGTTGTTATTAAATTGAATGATGATTAGTAATAAAAATCTTTAAATAAAGGGATTTCAAAGTATTACTAAGGAATAGATTTAAATCTTGGGAAAGGTTTGGAAAGTCCACCAAGAAAATAAAACAGTGAACGTGGTGGGAACTCCATCACGAAGTCAGAAAATCTGTGAATTTCAGAGAAAGATAGAAACTGAGACTGTTTGACAAGTTATCTTGAGTGGGGCATCAATGAACAAATTGAAGACTCCGTCATGAAGTCGGATAATCTGTGAACCTCAAAGAAACCATGGATTAGAAATCATGGCACAATCATTTGATTGCATTTATTCTTAGGAAACATACAAGCATTTGCAAAAGCATGTCATTCTCATCATTGCATTTAGCTAACAGTGCAGAAATCAGGAAAACTTGGATTTCCCCAAAGTGAACTCTTTCTATTTTTCAAACGAGTCGAGTCCCGAGATTACAATCGAGGTACGTTTCCTTTCCAAATCAAACTCATTTTGCATTCTCAAAAACGTCGAGCCTGGAGACTGTCGGTATTTTAGTCATAATTTTAAAGACCTTCGGGCACCAGTTTTAAAGACCTTTTGGCACCAGTTTTAAAGACCTTCTGGACCAGTTTTAAAAACCTTCGGGCACCAGTTTTAAAGACCTTCGGGCACCAATTTTAAAGACCTTGGGGCACCAGTTTTAAAGACCTTCGGGCACAATTTTTTTTTTTTTAAATTGAACCCGTTTCCTTAAGACGGGTCGAGCCTTGATTAGTCAGGGAATTCAATTCAAGGACAAATCTTCAATTTACAACTTTTTTTTAAAAAAAAAAATGATAAGAAGAATGAAAAAGAAACTCCTTTCCCTTTCCTTCACATGTGATTTCACTAACCTTACAAATTTAGTGTTTGTTTATCTTTGCCTGATTCCTGATTCTCAGCAATAGCCAAAGAGGGGCAGCTATAGACACCTAATTTTGTCCGGACCACTAAAACAGGTATGTTTTCTTCATAAATTGATGTTTCAGAATGTAAAAAGACTTTTTTCATCCTGCAGGTGGTACTCCGAGACTTAGTTTAAGAGGGTGAGCATTATAAGTCAAACTCAAAAAAAGTCAACCCCAGCAAAAGTCAACCACGAAAAAGTCAACCCCAAAAAGTCAACTACTGAAAAAATCAACCCACTTTCAAAATCAAGATTTGAAGTTCAATTGAAAAATGGCGAAAGAATTTTGATAATTCGAGGTCTACAATGAAAGATATGGAGTTCGGAAGTTGGGTTATTGAGATTCAGTAGAAAGGAAACCCTAATCCGAGAAATTTGGGGAAAAGTGCTTAAACAATCTAATTAGTCGAAATTAAAGGTTCAAAATGAAAGATAAGCACTGACTATGGGTAATGGAGAAGCCACTTGAAAGAAAAATCGAAAGAAAAGTCAATCCGGAAGAAATCCGAGAATTAAGGTTTTTGGTGGATTTCGGTGAAATCGGGAAGAATTAGAAAAATGGTCCGACTTGGTAAGACTAAAGCCCTAATGGATGAGTAATAATTAAAAAAGGATAGCCCAAGGCCCAATTTAAAGAAAATTTGAAAATCGGACTTGTTTTGAGCAAAACCGGGTTTCGGAGGCAAAAGGGCAAAATTGGAAAATTTGGGAAAAATAGCAAATAGACTCCAAAAATTCTGAAAATTTGCAAATATCATTCTTAAATCATTTGGAAGAGTTTAGCAAAAGAAAATCTTGATTCGGAGTTCGTTTGAAAAATAGCCAAATCCCGAGTCTCTTATGCAGAAATTAAAGAAGGAAAATCCTGAAAAAATAGCAAATGAACTCCAAATCTTTTGAAAATTTGAAAATATTATTTTTAAATTATTTGGAAGAGATTGGCGAAAGAAAACCTTGATTCGGAGTTCGTTTGCAAAATGGCCAAATCCTGAGCCACTATGTAGTAATTCAAGAAGATAAATCCCGAAAAAATACCAAATGAGTTCCAAAAATTATGAAAACTTCCAAATCACACTTTTAAATTATTTGGAAGAGATTGTTGAATAAAAATCTTGATTTGGAGCTCGTTTAAAAAATGGTAAAATGTGAAGCATAAAAAGGCATTTTTGGAAGAAAAAATCCAAATAAATAGCAAACGGACTCGAAAAAATTTGAAAACTTCCAGAATTCAATATTTTATTATTTTTAACGTATTAAAAAAAAAAAAATTTGAATTTGGTGACCGTTTGCCATTTATTTGCATCCAGGGGGCAAAATGGTCATTTTACCCAAGCAACCGAAAAGGGCTTCTTTTGGCCTTTCAAAAAATCAGACTTGGGCAGGAAAAGAGACTGCTAGCCTGCCAAGGCTCAAAGGAAGGAGGAAGCTTCTGATTTTTCAATCAAATGGCCAAGAATTAAGAGTTAGTTAGAGATTTTTTTTTATCAAGCCATTGTGATTAAGCCACATAGGCCAATGCATGAGGAGGGAGAATGTCAACATTATTCTTGAACAGCTGTAATTATCGACAGCTGATGCGCTAATCTAAGGGTGATAATTTCATGATTTTTCACCTTGAATTACTAGCCATTGGATGGAAATTGGTTTGGAAAAAAATGACAACATTCCTTGGAGGAGAGAGGCTGGGTTCGGCCAGCACTAAAGGGAACCAGAATTTCATTTTTCTTCACTTCATTTTTCAGATTTCTTCTTGGTTTTTTCTTAGTTTTTTCTCTCCTTGTTTGAAAGCAAAAAGAAAAAGTTTAGAAAAGAAAGGAAAGGAAAGTTTGAAGAGATAAAGCTTGAAATATAGCTTCTTGAGGTTGCTTTTAGCACCAACTCTTGCACTTTCTTGATTTTCCATTCTTGTTTTTGCTATTTTGATTATTATTTGGTGAGTTTTCTTTTTAAGTAAGTGTTTTTTTTATGTTCTTCTTAAGTTCTTTCTTCATCTCTTTCTTAAATAATTTTTAAAAATTGTTTTCTTCTTATTTTTATTTTATGGCCGAATGGCCTATATTTTTTTATTATGGTTGTTGTTTCTGCTTTAATTTATCATGTTATTTATGTTATTTTCTTTAATCTTGATGCTTTAAGTGTTCTTCTACTTCATATATTTGAATCATGTTTTAATTTGGTTGCTTTGTTTGTTGCCATTTATGATTTAAATATCATGTTCTTGCATTTTTAATTTTCTGTTTTCATAATGTTTAAATTTGTTGATGTTTTATATTTAGTATATCATGTGTTTGTAAAAATGCTTGTTTGGTTTTAGTATTTCTATTTTGTATTTGCATGATTTGAGTGTTATATTTTAGTTGAGCATGTTAGTATATCAAGTGTTTGTGAAAATGCTTGTTTGGTTTTAGTATTTCTACTTTGTGTTTGCATGATTTGAGTGTTATATTTTAGTTGAGCATGTTAGTATATCAAGTGTTTGTGAAAATGCCATGCTTGTTGGAGCTTGAGGCCATTCGGCTACTCCATGTGTTTTACATTGTATGTGCATTTTTGCCATGTTAGTTGGTAGGTTTTGCATTTGCATGACATTTGATTGAGTTTTTAGTTTAAGTATACCAAGTGTTTGTGAAAATGCCATGCTTGTTGGAGCTTGAGGCCATTCGGCTACTCCATGTGTTTTACATTGTATGTGCATTTTTGCCATGTTAGTTGGTAGGTTTTGCATTTGCATAACATTTGATTTAGTTTTTAGTTTAAGTATACCAAGTGTTTGTGAAAATGCCATGCTTGTTAGGAATCATAGGCCATTCGGCCACTCCATGTATTCTAGCATTATGTGTGCATTTTTGCTATATTAGTTGATAGGTTGGCATTTGCATGATATTTGGTTGAGTTTTTGGTTTAAGCATGCCTTGTGTTTGTGATATTGCCATGCATATTTTAGATGTTAGTTTAGGTTTATCTTGCCATGCATGTTCATGCATTTTAGACCTAAATTGCATTAAATGCCATGCAAGTTCATTTAGGTCTAGGTCACTATATGGATGCCATGCATTTTTCCATGACATTTAGGTTTAAACTCATGCATTTCGTGCATCATATTTGCTGTATTTTTTCATGCATTTCATGTTCATGCCACTTGACTAATGACTTAGGCCAATTAATGGTTCAAAGTCATGCTCTCATGAGCACACTTGTGGAAAATTAAGGTTTGTCAAATTGATTATTCTAACTTTGCGATTTTTTTACTTAGCCAATTTTAATCTAACTTTTAAAACGTCTTAGCTATTGTTTGTGAGTCATTTTGTGAGTTTTAAATATTTTTACTTTGATTTTTAAATGATTTTATCAAAGGCAAAAATGTATTTTGGCAAAACAGTTTTTTCACCTAGTACTCGTACTTTCCCGATTTTTCTGGGCATTCATCTTTATTCAGAAAATTAAGATGATTTTTTCCCATGTATTTTATATATCCGTAGTCTCCAGTATTTTTTTTAGAATTTTTCGAATTTTTAAAAATAGGGTAAAAAATCGGGGCTTAAAACTGGACAGTAGAGTCATAATTGAATTTAAAGAAAAATCATTTTTCTGTTTTGGTTAAGTTACTTAGAGGGGGCTGATTAGGAAGTTTAGCTACTGACTTAGGGTAGTTTCTAAGCCTTTTTAGACTCTAAAAATGATTTTGTAAGTCTCGGGTTAAGGGTGGTCAAGTTTGGGATTTTAAACTTAGAAAATTAGAGCCTTTTAAAAAAGGGTTTAGCCCAGTTTTTATTTTTTAATCTAAGCTTTTCAAAATTGTTTTCAAACAATCACAAACTATTTTGGTTTTAGAATATTTAATTTGACATATTTTCCTAAGGTAGCCGGATATCTTTTTAGATATAGGATTTCCTTAATTAAAGGAAAAAATACATTTTCATGCATTGCATTTTCTATATTCATGCATTTTATATAATATGTGATTTTTGCTATGATAATTTCTATGATATTGTTATGATTTTGAGTTATACCGAAGAAACCAAAAAGGCAAATTTGTATTTAAGAAAATATGAAAGAAGAAGGAATTGCTGGGATTTTACCCCCTTTGATCAGCCAGCATAGAGGAGAAGAAGGAAGCTTGATCAATTTAATTTCTTAGTCACTATCAAGCTCATATGCTACCACTGGTACCTTGCAAATGGTCCCCCCTTCATCCAATGGCTTAGGTGCCTTGTAGAAAAGTTGAATGCACCATCCAATGGCCAAATTTAAATGCCAAGATGACATTTTTATTTTTCATGAAAGAATGATGGAGACTCAATTAAGAGTTGTAAACCCAAGTGCAGGTTATGTTCAAGTAATAAATTCTCGGGTGTCCGAGGTCGAACCACAGGGAAGCGTATTAGTAAGTATAAGTTTATAAATATATAAGAAAAAGAAAGTAAAAAAAAAAATTAGGGAACCAACAACAAAACAAGATAAACAAGATATTAGAGAACAAAATAAACAAAATAACATAAAAGAAATTAAACAAGATATAAACAAAACAATAAGAAAAGATGTTGAGGTTAGAGAATCCACTCTTGGTGTTATGCTAAGATTAATCTTGTTTTATTACACAATTGAAATTCACACATAAAGGAGATTCCAATCGGAAGGTTTAGCAATTCAGTCCAAATTGTCCAACGTCCATAGCATATGATATTATGTTCATTTGGTGTCCTCAAAACTCATAAAAAGAGTCCAAGCATTCCTTATGCCAAGGTATATGTCTACAACAAATCAAGGTTATGAAACCAAGCATTTACTGTGCCATTTTCATTGTCAATAATGAATCAAGATCTCTACTTTGCAAGTATGATTTTAAACCAAAAGAAAATATTATCTATACTAGTGTTTATAAATGATGATTCATTTTAGCTCATGTTTAAGAGACTAACCTTAGCATTTACCAAAAGCTTCACCTCATCACCTCAACAATATGATTAGCAATACATACTAGATATGAATAAAATGAAAAGAAATGTAAGAAGCATAAGTAAATAAAGAAAAAGAAAACTAGAGAAAGGAAAGAAAAAGAAAACTTAGAGAATTTTATTACAATGGCTAATATCCTACCAATGTATCCATCTTTTCCAATACTCATCCAAGGCCCTCTATTTATACACATTTTGGAGGACTAAATGACAAGAGACAAGCTTTACAAATTTCAAAGGTAGGTATAATAGGTGGGTGCATTTTTCTAACAATTTTCGTCATATTGTATGACAATTCTGATCAGCCAGCTTGATGGTCGAGTTTGTCAATGTTGGAGGCTCGATCTGATAAAATGGTCTTCTATAAAAATATACCCCTATCAGTTACAAATCCATAGCCGTTGGAATCAGATCATTTGCTCATGTGGATCGGAAGATATGGTCAAAATACCAAAACGGTGCAGAACAGACGTCATTGCACATCAGCCAACTTGATGGTTGATTTCGGTAGGGAAAACGACTCCGTTTCAAGAAGTGTAAAACATGAAAAAGATAGATATGCCTCTTAACTATGCACGGTTAAAATTTCAGCCTTATTGCTTCAGTGAAACTCCAGATATAGCTGATATGGCAAAAGGTGTCGGAACTGGAACTGAACTGGATTTGCCCTTAATTCTTTATTTAACCTAGTAATCTGAAATCACTCAAAGAAACTCGTGAAAAACACCAAATTACATAAAAATATAAAAAATCATAAACACAATTAGACTAAGCAATAATAACTCGTATTTGACACAAAATAATAATAAAACATAACTAAAAACTATATAGTTATACGAGTTATCACACCCCCACACTTAGATTGTTGCTAGTCCCTAGCAACGACTCAATAAAAATAAAATAAGAAAATCTAATCTAATCCATTTTCGTTGGAAATCACGGTGGCACTTAGCATGTGACACAAGCCTTTAAACCCTTAGGTGTCCCTAGTGGACGAGTTTAGTCTCGTGAGGGTTTGCTAGAACGATACCCACAAACATTGAAAAACTAAAATATAAGTAAACTACATACACTAAAAATATTTACTCCTAATCCTTTCAATATAAATTAGAGACAATCTTTGAACAAGTCTTATAAACTAATCAATAGCTCAAAGAATTTCACAAAAATTCATGCTTGAATGTAAATAAATGAGTTAAGCCAATATTAACATAACATATTTCAATCAAAATAGTGCATATTCAACTTAATCTCAACTTCTCACTATACTCTCATGATTTTCACTCTTTAAAGTAGTGGTAAAGTGTTTACACTCAATCAATCTCATGAAAACAGTTCTACCATATGCTTGCTTGTCCACCTATTCTCCACTATTTAGATCATATAACTTCATAAATCAAGAGGTCTTTTTTCAAGGTTGTAATGGGGCCAAAGGGTTATAATGTGGTTAAAGAACAAAAGGATAAAGATATCACAAAGGTTCCAAAGAGTTCATAGAGTTTAGAGACATAATAAGATCATACGAATAAAACTTCTCAAAACTCTTATAAAGCACATAATAACATAGGCTAAATATTCATGTTGAGCCTTGGCTTCATTCTAACCAACTTTGTAACATCTTTTTCTTTACTTTAACTAGAAGTTCAAGAGAAGTTTTTTTTTTTTTTTTTAATATGGGAATGTATTTGACAATGATCCCTTTCTTTTTCTCTTGACTTTTGCCTCTCTCTTCCCCCACACTTATCTTTCGTTCTAACCCAAATTTTCAAAATGTATCCCTTGTTTTTGCAATATGTCTCAAAATATATAATCCATCTTTAGAACAAGGGTAAGGATATAAGTATATTTAGGCTAGGTGTAAGTTCTGGTTACCAATAAAATAGCATATTTAATGTAGGCTCAAATTGGCTCACTAGTGGGGATGTTCTCTTAGAACATTAATAATGGATGGCTGTTTGGCTCTGGTTATAATCCTAATGCCTCTATCATATTCATGTTGTCACATGTATCAATATAGTCTCAAACGGTTTAAAGCAAGTTCTAGAGAATCATGTAATCATAAGAGCACTCAAGAAAGAAATTAGATTGATTTGTATAATGCATCAATCATTATAGGCTCAAAAACTCACAAGGATGATTATACAAGTCAGATTAAGTCTAAACATGCTTCTTTCTCAATCAACATATCATATTAACATTGGCTCATAAAAAGGTTGACATCAAGCTCAATTCTCATGAAAATCTTCTCACTAATAAATCTGTTTTAGACTTATGCAATTCATATCTCATCATTGTATTAAAAAGGAACTAGAACACATTAAAATAATAATAATAATAAAGACTCATAAAAAAAAATAGTAGACAAAAATAAAAGAAACCCTAAATCGTTCCCCCCACACTTAATTCTTACATTGTCCTCAATGTAAGTCTATTAACCCAAATGAAAGAATCATGTGTAAGAGAAAAGAACTAATAACATAAGAATAGGAATAACTAAGACTCAAAACAAAACAAACTCATGCAACCTAAATAATCCTAAAATACTAAACAAAAATTAACAAGTAAACATAAAAAGATTAAAATTAAACTGACAAGGTATGTCTCAAGTCTCCCTTACTCAGACCTTGTTCAGAATGAATACTTCTAAATTGCTTAAAACACAACAAACTTTTTTTTTTTTAGAAAGAAGAAATCAAACTGACAAGGTATGTCTCAAGTCTCCCTTACTTAGACCTTGTTTAGAATGAATACTTCTAAATGGCTTAAAACACATCAAATATTTTTTTTTTTTTACAAATTAGCAAAATATGTCCCTTACCCCCTACTAAAGGTAGAATTTAGGAGATATTACCTGCAGAGGTTGCTAACCACTTATTATAACTGAGACACAACAAACAAAATGTTAGATAATGTCACAAAGACAGAGTGCAATCCACTCCTTGCTCGTCCATATCCCTTTTTCTTTTTCCGAGCGTTTGCGAAACAACCGTAGCAGATAAATACTCATAAGCTTGGAGCTTTTTGAGTAAATCTTCAATGGTTGTAGCAGAAATTATGGTTCTCCTTGCCTCTGAAAACATGAATCCATTATCCACAGCATTATCTAAATATGAAAGCAAATTACTAAAATAACCATTAATATTAAGCAAACCAATGGGTTTCTCATTTGTGACCAAAGATGACCAAGAAGCCACGCAAGCTATTTCTTCCAATGTACCCAGACCTCCTGGTAAAGCAATGAATGCATCGGCAGAATGGTACATGATTGTCATCCGTTCAGGGATACTCCAGACTTGTATTTCCTTACCCACGGTAGGTCCACAAAAACCTGTGAATAGTTTTGGCACGATTCCTAGAACTGGACTTCCTCCGGCGTGTGCTGATGTAGCGACTGCTCCCATTAAACCCGTACTACCGCCTCCATAAATCAACTGGATCTTTTGTTGGGCAAGTATTAATCCAACTCTTATGGCTTCATCAGCGAATATGTTATTTTTCCCTGGATAAGCACCTCCAAAGAAACAAATTTTTTTAATGCGCTGGGACGAAGTAATTTCCATTTTTTTTTCAAGTGCCTTGGCTTCAATTATCCAACGTATGTCTTCAGGAATCCCTGTGTGCATAAGCATTCTTAATCTTTCAAATCGAACTTGGTAAAGCTTCAGTAAAATATTCCGAGGAAAAGGAGGAAATCGTTTCTGCAATCTTGTGAGAATATCATCCATCTTGAAAAAAAATGAAAAAGAAATTGAAAGAGAAATTTATATACAATATCAGTTTTGTGGGTAGCTGATGGAACCGACTTAAATAATCACGGAGTACCGTTATCCGCCATTTAACCGGGGTTAAAAAAAATGTATTTTTTTTTTTTTTTGGAAATTAGTAAAAGTTATATTTACATCTAGTTATTTTCAAAACAAGGATCAGAAAGAAAAACAACCTCTTCTTGAGTAACATGACTTTCCAAAAAGAGTTTGAGTCTTTGTCCATTTACCTTGAATACGTTACCATTTTGAGGATTCTCAATGTCAACTGCTCCATAATGATACACATGGTTAACCACAAATGGGCCAGTCCATCTTGATCTCAACTTACCAGGAAATATGTGAAGTCTAGAATTATAAAGTAGAACTTTTTGCCCAACATCAAATGTTTTTCTTGAAATTAACTTGTCATGAAAGGCTTTAGTTCTTTTTTTATGAATTTTAGAATTCTCATATGCATCATTTTTGAGTTCCTCAAACTTTTGTTTCCAACAATGCTTAACCTGAAAAGAATTTAACAAAGAATCAGTGTGTGAAATTTCTGAAGCATTATCAAACTCACATTCAATTAAATAAGCTTCTAAACGATCATGGAATGTGGTAGTGGTGAGATGTTCATGAACAAGTTCTTCAATGAAATCCACTTCATGTACTTCTGAATCATCACCAGGTTGCTTGCAAATGTTGAACACATTTAATTCTAAAGTCATATTTCCAAAAGAAATGTTCAAAATACCATTCCTGCAATTTATCAGAGCATTAGAAGTTGCAAGAAATGGACGGCCTAATATAACAGGAATTTGAACATTTGGATTTGAAACAGGATGTGTGTCCAAAACAATAAAATCAACAGGGAAGTAAAAATTATCAATTTGAACCAAAACATCTTCAACTATCCCTCGAGGAATTTTTACAGAACGATCAGCTAGTTGAAGTGTAACAGGTGTTTCCTTGAGTTCACCTAAACCTAACTGTTGATAAACAGAAAAAGGCAAAAGATTAACACTAGCACCAAGATCAAGCAATGCACGTTCTATTCTAGTGTTTCCAATGATGCATGAGATTGTTGGACATCCAGGATCTTTGAATTTTGGTGGAGTAAGGTGCTGAATGATTGAGCTCACACTTTCCGTCAGAAATGCTTTCTTTTGTACATTATATTTCCTTTTAAATGTACACATGTCCTTCAAAAATTTAGCATAAGATGGAACTTGTTTGATTGCATCCAATAAAGGAATGTTAATCTTAACTTGTTTGAAAAGTTCATAAATTTCTGCATTTTGATTCAAATTCTTTATTGTTTGCAACCTTTGAGGAAAAGGAGCAGGATGCATTCCTTTTTTTTTGTCCAAATTTTCAAGAAGTTCAGACTTACCATCATCCTTACCGTTACTTTTCGGAGGGGAAGGAGGATCTTGGTCTTTTGATGGAATGTTTTTGTCAATTGCCTTTCCACTTCGAAGAGTTGTGATAGAACTGCCATTTTCCTGTTGAGTTTCATTGGAGCAAGAAACAAAACATTGAGTAGAAGGGTTAGGCTGAGGTTGAGCAGGAAACTTACCTTTTTCTTGAGTGCGTAATGAAGCTGTCAATGTGGACAAGGTGTTTTTGATCTCATTGATGTCCTGTGAAGTTTGGTTATTCACATTTGCTTGTGTTTGCATGAATGCTTGCAATGTCTCTTCCAAGGTTTGTACACGTGAAGGTTGATAGGAAAAAGTGTTGCCCGGCTTTTGAGATTGTGGTACCTGAACATGATTATTATTCCGCCAACTGAAGTTGGGATGATTTCTCCATTTTGGGTTATACGTTTCAGAGTAAGGAGAAGGAAAAGGCTTTTTAAATGTGTTTATGGAATTTACTTGATCATGCAACGCTTCTTTAAGAATGGGAATGTTTGGACATTCAGAAGTGGGGTGTCCCATGATTTCACAAATTCCACAAGTTTCTTCATTTTTAACCGTTTTGACTTCTTTTACTTCTCTAAGTTCCATGGCTTCAATCTTTCTAGCCAAATTAGCTACTTTAGCTTTTATCTCATCTTCTTGACTAAAATGATATTTACCTCTGTTAGAAACAAGATTAGATCTATTGGAACTTTCAGAGGAATTATCTGTGTGCCAGGCTTGAGAGTTATCTGCCAAATGGTCTAGGTAGTCAAAGGCTTCTTCAGGTTCTTTTTCTAGAAACTCACCGTTACACATTGTTTCAACAAATTGTTTAGTTTCGGGAGTTAAACTTTCATAAAAGAAACTAATAAGACGCCATTTTTCAAAACCATGATGTGGACAAGAACTTAACAAATCTTTAAAACGCTCCCAGCACTGAAAAAATGCTTCATTTTGATTTTGATTGAAATTTTGAATCTGTCTTTTCAAAGCAGTAGTTTTATGTGCTGGGAAAAATTTCTTTAGAAACTCAGTTTGTAATTCTTGCCATGTGCCAATTGACCTTGCTTTTAAATTATGAAGCCAAATTTTTGCTTTATCTTTTAAAGAAAAAGGAAATAATTTTAGCTTGACAATTTCATTTGTACATTGTTGGTCATTAAAGGTGACACATACATCTTCGAAGTCTTTTAGAAACGAGTAAGCACTTTCCGATTCTAACCCATGGAAATTTGGAAGCAAAGCTATCATACCTGGTTTAAAACGAAAGTTGTTCGCATTGAGAGGAAAAATAAAACAAGAGGGTGATGAGCTTCGAGTTGGTTGCAAGTAGTCACGCATGGTGCGTACTTGTCTGTTCTCATCTTCAGCATGAACACTTTCATTGTCAGCCATGGTAGGAGTTGTATTAGAAAGATTACCTGAAAAAGTTTCACAATAAAATCTAACTAAACGACGAGATCTAAAATCACGTCGCCAAACAAGCATAAAATAAAGTTAATATACAGATTAGGCGGTATAACCAGCCAATAGAAATAAAACAAAGTTAATATACAATATAAATATAAATATATAGAAAATTAGGCGGTATAACCAGCCAATAAAAATAAATATACTTAGTATTGCCTCCCCGGCAACGGCGCCAAAAACTTGATGGAGACTCAATTAAGAGTTGTAAACCCAAGTGCAGGTTATGTTCAAGTAATAAATTCTCGGGTGTCCGAGGTCGAACCACAGGGAAGCGTATTAGTAAGTATAAGTTTATAAATATATAAGAAAAAGAAAGTAAACAAGATATTAGGGAATCAACAACAAAACAAGATAAACAAGATATTAGAGAACAAAATAAACAAAATAACATAAAAGAAATTAAACAAGATATAAACAAAACAATAAGAAAAGATGTTGAGGTTAGAGAATCCACTCTTGGTGTTATGCTAAGATTAATCTTGTTTTATTACACAATTGAAATTCACACATAAGGGAGATTCCAATCGGAAGGTTTAGCAATTCAGTCCAAATTGTCCAACGTCCATAGCATATGATATTATGTTCATTTGGTGTCCTCAAAACTCATAAAAAGAGTCCAAGCATTCCTTATGCCAAGGTATATGTCTACAACAAATCAAGGTTATGAAACCAAGCATTTACCGTGCCATTTTCATTGTCAATAATGAATCAAGATCTCTACTTTGCAAGTATGATTTTAAACCAAAAGAAAATATTATCTATACTAGTGTTTATAAATGATGGTTCATTTTAGCTCATGTTTAAGAGACTAACCTTAGCATTTACCAAAAGCTTCACCTCATCACCTCAACAATATGATTAGCAATACATACTAGATATGAATAAAATGAAAAGAAATGTAAGAAGCATAAGTAAATAAAGAAAAAGAAAACTAGAGAAAGGAAAGAAAAAGAAAACTTAGAGAATTTTATTACAATGGCTAATATCCTACCAATGTATCCATCTTTTCCAATACTCATCCAAGGCCCTCTATTTATACACATTTTGGAGGGCTAAATGACAAGAGACAAGCTTTACAAATTTCAAAGGTAGGTATAATAGGTGGGTGCATTTTTCTAACAATTTTCGTCATATTGTATGACAATTCTGATCAGCCAGCTTGATGGTCGAGTTTGTCAATGTTGAAGGCTCGATCTGATAAAATGGTCTTCTTGAAAAATATACCCCTATCAGTTACGAATCCAAAGCCGTTGGAATCCGATAATTTGCTCATGTGGATCGGAAGATATGGTCAAAATACCAAAACGGTGCAGAACAGACGTCATTGCACATCAGCCAACTTGATGGTTGATTTCGGTAGGGAAAACGACTCCGTTTCAAGAAGTGTAAAACATGAAAAAGATAGATATGCCTCTTAACTATGCACGGTTAAAATTTCAGCCTTATTGCTTCAGTGAAACTCCAGATATAGCTGATATGGCAAAAGGTGTCGGAACTGGAACTGAACTGGATTTGCCCTTAATTCTTTATTTAACCTAGTAATCTGAAATCACTCAAAGAAACTCGTGAAAAACACCAAATTACATAAAAATATAAAAAATCATAAACACAATTAGACTAAGCAATAATAACTCGTATTTGACACAAAATAATAATAAAACATAACTAAAAACTATATAACTATACGAGTTATCAAAGAACCCTCGTCTAATGGCCAAGAACGGAAGAACACAACTCATCCAAAGGTGGACATCCATTTGGCCAAGCAAGGAAGTGCATGGGGTTGTTCCTTTTCATCCAATGGCTTAGGCCATGTACAAGGCCAGAGTACACATGTTAATGACTGGATTTAGTCTACAAGATGTCATTTTTATGTTGTCCTCATCCAATGATAAAGAATGGAATAGCACAATTCATCTAAGGGTAGGCACTCAAAGGGCCAAGCAAGGGAGTGCATGGGATCGGTCCTCTTTTTCATCTAAGGGTTGAGGTTATTACAAGGGCTGAGTACACATCTTAAGGGCTGCTATCAATTGGCAGGATGAAATTTTTATGTTGTCATGAAAATATCTTAATCTAAGGGACAAGATTGGAGGAGAAAAAGTGCAAAAATCATCCTATGGTTGAGGGGCCGTTCGGCCAAACAAGAAGGAAGGGGGGAATGTTTTATTTTTTCCATATAGCTGATCATTTAGGAGTGGAAGTCAGTAGCTAATTTAGAAAATTAAAGGTTTTTGAAAGAAAGAAAGAAAGCTTTTGTTAAGGTAGCCATTCTACCATTGCTAATGCATTTTTTCTTCTTCTTCCTCATGCTTTATTTGTTGTTTTCCATGTGATTTCCTACCATTTCTTTTACATCTTTCTTGTTGTTTTTGCCTTTCAAAAGTAAATAAAACAATGGTTAGGCTTCATGACCTTGATGAAAATCAAGTGATAATGGTTAGGGTGGGCTTTGTCTAATATACCAACCATGGAGCTCATCTCCATATTTTTTCTACATTAGTTATTTTTTTTTATGATTTTGAGATTGAAAAGGCTTCATGACCTCGATGAATATCAAGAGATAATGGTTAGGGGGGCTTTGTCCAATGTTCCAACCATGGAGCTCATCTCTTTGTTATTTATTTGCTTACTTTAACTTGCTTATTTTTATTTTTGTTTATCTTTATGTATATTTTCATTTTTGCTAACCATCTTGTTCTTTTGACTTATGTCATATTTTTGCATCTTGGGGCTATTGTCATATAGTTTAGGTCATTTCTATTTTTCATATCATCTTCCATAGCATTTAGTTAGGTTATTTTACATGACATTTCTCACAACACTTTGGTTCCTAGGCCATTCGGCCATGTGCATTTTCTCTAAGTTTTAGGTCATTTTTCTAGGCCATGATGTTTGCTATTTCATTTAGACATCTAGGTCATTTTACATGTCATTTAGCTGTAGACCATTTTTATTATTCCATGTCATTTTACATGTCGTTTAAGCATTAGGCCATTTTCATTTGCCATGTCATTTCACATGTCATTTATCTTTAAGCCATTTTTATTATTCCATGTCATTTTATATGTCATTTAAGCATTAGGCTATTTTCATATGCTATGTTGTTTTTCCATGACATTTAGACATTAGGCCATTTTCATATGCCATGTCATTTCCCATGTCATTTAGGCACTAGGTCATTTTCATTATTTTTAATGTCATTTGCCATGTCATTTAGACAGTAGTTCATGCATGTTAAGTTAGGATAGCATTTATTGCCATGCAAACTCATGCTAGGCATTTAGGTTATTTATGCCATGCATTTTCCATATCACTTAGGCTTTAAACCTTGAATTTCATGCATTCTCTTTGCTGTATTTTCATGCATTTCATGTCATGCCACATGATTTATGACTTAGGCCAATCAATGGCTCAAAGTCATGTTCTTTTGAGCATACTTGTGGAAAACTAAAGAGTTGTCAAATTGATTATTCTACCTTTGTGATTTTTTTTACTTAGCCAATTTTTGTCCTAGGTTTTTAAATGTTTTAGCGACTGTTTTTAGGTCTTTAGAATAGTCTCTAACATTTTTACTTTGATTTTTAAATGATTTTATCAAAGGCAAAAAAATGTGTTCTAGCAAAATAGTTTTTCATCCAGTACTCGTACTTTCCCAATTTTTTGGGCAGTCGTCTTTAATCAAAAACTTAAGACAATTTTTTCTTGTGTACATGTTCTGAGTCTCCAATATTTTTTTTAGATGTTTTTGAATTTTTAAAAATAGGCTAAAAAATCTTGTGTCAAAACTGGATAGTAGAGGCAAATTTGAATTCAAAAGAAAAACAATGGTTGAATTTGGCTAAGGCATTTAGAGGGGGTTGGTTAGAAGCTTTACCTACTATCTTAGGATAGTTTCTAATACTTTTTAAACTTTAAAAATGATTTTATAAATCTCAGGTTAAGGGTGGTCAAGTCCGGGATTTTAAACTTAGGAAATTAGAGCCATTTTAAAAGGGTTTGGTAGGGGCTTTAATCTTCATTCAAGTTTTTCTTCTAAATTGTTTTCAAACAATCACAAAGTTTTGTTTTTAGAAAATCTAATTTGACATATTTTCCTAAGGTAGCCGGATATCTTTTTAGATATACGGATTTTTTTATTTAGAGGAAAAAATACATTTTCATGCATTACATTTTCCATGATCATGCATTTTATTTAATATGTGATTTTTGCTATGATATTTTCGATGGTATTATTATTTTGATTTACATTAATTATGCTATATTGTTTTCCATATGATTTTGAATATTTCATGCTATCCAATATTTTTTATTTAGTCATTTATTTTTGTCACATTATTTAGCATATACTATGTTCATGCATTTTTATTTTATTTTCACGCATATTTTATGATAGCATAATTTTATGTTTCATGTCATTTCATGTCACTTAGATCATATTCCATGTCATTTAGGTTATATTATTTAGAATATGCCATGTCATTAAAATATGCCATATCTTTTAAAATTGTCATGTCATTTAAAACATTTTATCTCATTTAGAATATACCATGATACTTAGGATTTTTCATTTCATCTAGAATATACTATGCCATTTAAATTATGTCATATCATTTAGGTTGCATTATATTATCTAGACTTTGCTATGTCATTTTATTTATGTCATACATGTTCATGTTCATATATTTTTAAATGTTTTGAAAAAGATAATAATTTTCAATAAAAATAAAGATATTCCCGGGTTAAAATGATTCATGAGTTCTCTACCGGGTTTGCTGGAGGGGATATCATCAATTATTATTAATAAAGGAATATCTTTCTTTCAAAAAACGAGAATGATTCGGAAAGTTTTGCAAATAAATAAAAATTTCTATATTTTGCCGATTTTGTCTGGGAATATAGAAAAATTTTGAATTAATAAATTCCGGATCATTTTCAATTAAAAAAATCGAATTATTTTTCTTTAAATTAGAAATTAACTTGAAATACTAAATTAAAAACCAACTTTTTATCGAGACTTGAGATAACACATAATTTATAAGGTACCGTTTTATACGGGCATTGTGGGGGGTGCTAATCCTTTCCCGCACGTAACCGAGTCCCAAACCCGGTTCTTCGATTTTCTCTGGTTTATAACGCAGACTTGAAATTGGTTTTAGAAATGTTTTAATTAATTTTAAATTGTTTTACAAAACCAGTTTTAATAGATGGCCAATCACACCTAGCCAAAAAAGATTGGTGGCGACTCCATGTCTTTTTTCGAGGTCATTTTCAAAACCTTCATTTTTCTATAGGAATTTAGTCGATTTTTCCTCGGGTTTTTTAATGTCACGCCTAACGAATAATAAAGTCTCGCGATAAGACTAGACTCGTTATTTTTTTTAGGTTGCGACAGCTTGGCGACTCCACTGGGGATCTTTAGAGAGTCAGGCCTAGAATTAGTCGTGTGTTATCAAAGTCTCGGTTTTGTTGGTTTTTACTCGGTATGTAATTTTAATTCCAATTTTTTTTTTTTTAAAAAATAAAGAGAATTTTGAAAATAATAAAATGTTTTTGGATATGGTCATTGTCATAAGCATGTGTCACGGCCCGCGCGATCTCGCTCGAGTCCATTATGCACACAACAGGTCCAGGCCCAGTACACACACAACAGGTCCAGGCCTAGGATCTGAGTTACAAAGAGTATCTTGACCCACCAGAATAGGTCCAATTCCTGGAGCATTCTAGAAGGCCTTGGAAGACAGATTTTGCCTGGAGGTACTAGAAGCAGTAAAAAATAGTTACTGCCCAACAGTTTCAGCTTATCTAGAACTCTAAGAGATAGGGTTTAAATTCCTTTAGGCCTCTAGATAATGTAATCTTAGCCGTTAATTTGTTTAAATCTGAACCGTTGATGCAAGGGGGATTCAACTATAAATAGAGGCCTCCTCTAGCCTCATTTGTATCATTCAACTCATTTGAGTAATATACAAGAGCATTCTTCTCTACTCCCTCTTGTTCTATTTTTCTGCTTAGTCCTAGTAACTTTTAGTTATATGTGCCCTTCTTGAGTGTTAACAGGATGACTTAGGCATTCAGGGAAGCGACTTCCAGCCTAAGGCCGCACGGTTCGGAGGGCTAAAGTTCCGAGTCCGTGACAGTTGGTATCAGAGCTCGTGGTTCGTGAAAGATGCTGATTATAGGGATGGCGTCTTAGGCAGATAACCAGACACAGGAGGTCCTAGAGACTCGTGGGAGGAGTGAGAAGGCTAGTTCGAGGGCCAATTCGAAGGATGTTCTATCGTCCATGGATGGCAGGGTGGCCAAGCTCGAGGTGACCGTTGGAGATATGCAGGAGAACCTGGAGATCGTTGAGGGTCGTATCGAAGAGCTAGACTCCACGGGGGAGGAGCTCAAGGACAGGACACAGGGGGCTCTCAATGAGGCGATAGACATGCTGATTCAGAAGAACGATGCTCTAGAAGCCATGATGGTGGCCATGCGGAATGAGATGGAGGAGCTCAAGGGAGAGCTCACTTCATGCAAAGCAGCCATAGAGGGTAGTGTGCTAGCTGTGACACCCAAACATAGGATAGAGATCCCTGAGCCAAAGGAGTTCAAGGGAACCAGATCGACGAAAGATGTTGATAAGTTCTTGTGGGGGATGGAACAGTACTTCCGTGCAATGGGCATTAATGATGATGCCACTAAGGTAAACACTATGGTGGCATCATAGGTGCAGCGATGAGAGGCGTGGTTGCACTACCATTGAAACCTGGGAGGAGTTCCAAAGTGAATTCAGGCAGTAGTTTTACCTAGAATATGCCGAGGATGAGGCGCGTGCCAAGTTGACGGCTTACGCAACAAGGCACAGTTCAGGAGTATGTGCGGGAGTTCAGTGAACTCATGCTCCAGATTTTTGATCTCGGGGAGAAAGAGGCATTCTTCTCATTCATGGGTGGATTTAAACCTTGGGTAAAGCAAAAGTTACAGCGGAGAAGTGTCCAGGATCTGACCAAAGCCATGGCCACAGCTGAGTCCTTACTCGACCTCAGTTCTAAGAAGCCAGACAAGTTCGAGTCTTCCAAGCCTAAACCCAAGGGCAAGGGCAATGGGGGGAGATAAGGATCAACAATCCAAGAATGGTAATGGAAAGCCACCGACAGGGAAGTGGAAGTCCAACAAGCAGTCAGAAAACAAGAAAGACAGGGAGCCATTGCAGTGCTTCCTATGTGACGGTCTGCATTGGATGCGAGACTGCCCGAAACGAGCCAAGCTTTCTGCCATCAATAGGGAAGATGATGAGCCAGATAAAGAGACCCTGGAGCTTGGTTCTATTATGAATTCTGTCAAGGCCAGGAGGGGCCGAAAGCAGAAGGGATTGATGTTTGCAGACATCACCATTGTAGGCCAGAAAATAAGTGCTCTAGTTGACACAGGAGCATCAGATTTGTTCATGTTCGAAGAGGCTGCTAAGAAACTTGGTCTCAAGGTTGAGAGGACAGCTAGTTGGATCAAGACTGTTAATTCATAGGAGATCCCAACCATGGGTGTGGCAAAAGAAGTGGAGCTACAACTTGGAGACTAAAAGTTCAAGGAAACTATTGAGGTAATCCCATTGGATAATTATGAGTTTGTTCTTGGCTTAAATTTCCTTGACCTAATTAATGCTCTCCTTGTGCCTTTTGCCGATTGCAATTGTATCTTGGATGCCCCATGCCAATGTGTGGTGCAAGTTAATCGAGAAACAGGTGTTGGAGCCAAGATGTTGTCTGCAATCCAGTTAGCCAAGGGTGTGTGCAGAGATGAAGTCACCTACTTGGCTGCCCTAAAGTTTGATGAGCCTCAGAAGCCCATGGATGAGACCCCCCTGGAGGTACTAGAGGTGCTACAGTCTTTTAGTGATGTGATGCCTGCAGAATTGCTTAAGAGGCTGCCACCCAAGAGAGAGGTGGATCATAAGATTGAGCTAGTGCCTAATGCCGAACCGCCAGCCAAGGCCCCGTACCGGATGGCACCCCTAGAGTTGGAGGAGTTGCGGAGACAGTTGAAAGATCTTGTAGATGCTAGTTTCATCAGGCCATCTAAAGCCCCGTTCGGTGAGCCAATTTTATTTCAGCAGAAGCATGATGGGTCCTTGAGATTGTGCATAGACTACCGGGCAGTCAACAAGCTCACTATGAAGAACAAGTATCCAATCCCACTTATCGCAGACTTGTTTGATCAGCTTGGAGATGCGAGATGGTTCACCAAGCTAGACTTACGATCCGGGTACTATCAGGTGAGGATAGCCGAGGGAGATGAGCCAAAGACAGCATTTGTGACGCGCTATGGCTCTTATGAGTTCCTTATAATGCCCTTCGGCTTTACCAATGCTCCAACGACATTTTGTACTCTTATGAGCAAGGTACTTCAACCTTTACTAGATCGTTTTGTTGTTGTTTACCTTGACGATATTGTGATCTACAGTAAGTCACTGGAGGAACGTGTGGAACACTTGCGAGAAGTGTTCCAAGTCTTACGGGAGAATGAGCTATATGTGCAACGGGAGAAATGCTCATTTGTGCAGCATGAGGTGGCATTTTTAGGCCACATTGTGGGAAGTGGTTCGGGCTATATTTGACTGGGAGCCACCAACCAAGGTAACAGAGTTACGGTCATTCCTTGGGTTGGCAAACTATTACAGACGCTTCATCAAAGGCTATTCCAACATTACCATACCATTGACAGACTTGCTCAAGAAGGGGAAAGTGTGGGACTGGAGTCCAGGGTGCCAACAGGCCTTTGATCAGTTGAAGCGTGCAGTGATAGAGGAGCTCGTACTTGCCTTACCGAATCACACTAAACCATATGAGGTTCATACTGATGCATCAAACTTTGCCATTGGAGGAGTACTGATGCAAGATGGACATCCAGTGGCGTTCGAGAGTCGAAAGCTCAATGAGACTGAGCGACGGTACACTATCCAGGAGAAAGAAATGATAGTAATGGTGCATTGCTTGCGCACTTAAAGACATTACCTGTTGGGTCGAGGTTCGTTGTGTTTACTGATAACGTTGCAAACAGTTACTTTCTAACCCAGAACAAATTGTTTCCCAAACAGGCTCGTTGGCAAGTTTTTTTGGCAGAGTTTGATTTCAACATGGAGTACAAGCCAGGGAAAACCAATGCAGTGGCTGATGCACTAAGTCGAAAGGTTGATCTTACAGCCATCAGTCACCCTGAAGGTTCACTGCTGGAGCGTATTAAGGAAGGGTTTCCCCATGATCCCACAGCCAAGACCCTAATGGAAAATGCCAAATAGGGAAAGACCAAACGATTTTGGTTCAAGGGAGACTTGCTCTACACCAAGGGACACCGCCTTTATGTGCCTCAATATGGAAAGTTACGCAAGGAGATCATGCAGGAGTGTCGTGATTCGAGATGGGCTGGCCATCCAGGTATGCACCGTACCCTAGCACTTTTGGAGGACTGTTAATATTGGCCACACATGGGCGACGATGTTGAGGCCTATGTGAAAACTTATTTGGTTTGCCAACAAGACAAGGTGGAGCTGAAAACATCAACCGAACTCTTGCAGCCATTGTCCATACCGGAGCACCCATGAGAGAGTGTCTCCATGGATTTTATTGTAGGTTTGCCCAAGACGGATGGATTTGGGAGCATCATGGTAGTGGTGGACAGGTTTTCCAAGTATGGGACTTTCATTCCAGCAACCAAGGAGTGCCCAGCTGAGGAAGTAGCCCGATTATTCTTGAAGAATATGGTGAAGTACTGGGGAGTACCACAGACCATTGTTAGTTATCGGGACGGGCGATTCACGGGACGGTACTGGACTTAGTTGTTCAAGCTGTTAGGGTCAGACTTGAACTTTTCCACCAGTGTGCATCCCCAAATAGATGGGCAGACCGAGAGAGTGAATGCTTTATTGGAGGTATATCTCAGGCACTATGTGAGTGCAACGCAGCGAGACTGGCCAAAGCTATTGGATGTGGCATAGTTTTCTTACAACTTGCATCGGAGTGAGGAACCAGAGTCCATTTGAGATAGTGGCCGGGCAGTAGCCACTTACACAGTGCTGTTGCAACAGGTTATACAGGATCAAATCCAGCAGCTTACAGGTTTGCTAAGGCTTGGCAGGAGCAGACTGACTTAGCCAGGGCTTGCCTACACAAGGCAGGAAAGCGCACCAAGAAGTGGGCAGATCGAAAGTGCAGGATGTGCAGTTTCAGGTTGGAGACTTAGTCCTTGTCAAACTACACTTCGTGTTGCGTCACCCAGGCTTGCACAAAGGGCTTGTGCGGAGATATGAGGGGCCTTTCAGAGTTCTGAAATAGGTAGGCAAAGTGGCCTACAAACTTGAGTTGCCAGCAAAACTCAAGGTACACCCAGTTTTTCATGTCAGTATGCTTAAGCCTTTTCAGGAGTGAAGGCCTCCTACGACGGAGATATACAGTGTATACTTGCGGATCGAGTAGTACGGTGAAAGAATTACAGGCCAAGGCATGAGTACTTTGTTCGATGAAAGGTATACCCGACAGTGAGGCAAGTTGGGAACCAGCCGAGGCATTGTGGTAGTTCCAGGATAAGATTGAGCAGTTCCATGTAGAGGACGCGACGAGGGTGTCACTGGAACAAATAGGGGAGAATGTCACGGCCAGCGCGATCTCGCTCGGGTCCATTATGCACACAACAGGTCCAGGCCCAATACGCACATAGCAGGTCCAGGCCCAGGATCTGAGTTACAAAGAGTATCTTGACCCACCAGAATAGGCCCAATTCCTGGAGCATTCTAGAAGGCCCTGGAAGACATATTTTACCTGGAGGTTCTAGAAGTAGTAAAAGATAGTTACTGCCCAACAGTTCCAGCTTATCTAGAACTCTAAGAGATAGAGTTTAAATTCCTTTAGGCTTCTAGATAATATAATCTTAGCCGTTCATTTGTTTAAATCTGAACCGTTGATGTGAGGGGGATTCAACTATAAATAGAGGCCTCCTCCAGCCTCATTTGTATCATTCAACTCATTTGAGTAATATACAAGAGCATTATTCTCTACTATCTCTTTTTCTATTTTTCTGCTTAGTCCTAGTAACTTTTAGTTACCAGTGCCTTTCTTGAGTGTTAACAGGCTGACTTAGGCATCCAGGGAAGCGACTTCTAGCCTAAGGCCGCACGGTTCGCAGGGCTAAAGTTCCAAGTCCGTGACACATGCATATTATTATTTGTTCTCTGGTTATTTTGTTGCGTATATTTATATGTTTGCTTGACTGATGCTTTTCATTGTTTGATTTTAGTGGGGTATTTAGAATAAGGGATGGAGAATAGGTGGTGACAGGTTTGTTCTGTTCCTCCATACACACTACACTTGCATTTGCATAACATGAACCCTTTACCCGGGTTCCGTCCTTTTAAGTGGGAGTAAAGTAACTACGCCTTCGTGATGATCCTCCATATGGGCTAGTGAAACACTTCCGGAGTATAAAGTACCTAATGCCTTCGTGATAATCCTCCGTATGGGCATAAGAAAATATACTCTAACGAATTGAACCCGCTTTTATCAAGGTGCCTTACTAGCCTTCACAGGCGATAGTGAGGAACGATTCGTGGCCGTAGAACCGATTCACCTTCATATAGTAAACCTAGGCGAAGCCATGTTACATACCCGAAGTTTAAGAACACATGGACGAACATTTCTAACCTTTTACCATCTTTCTATATGTTAGATTTTACAAATTGGGTGATGATGAACGAACATCATATCGCTCGTAATAAATTTATTATTTTGTCCCAAATGCGTCATAATGCCAAAACTCTGTTAAAATTTTCGGGACATTTAAAAAAAAAAACATGTTATTTATGTTATATTTGTGAGTTCATTTCTTTCCTAATCTATTTCTTTTTTTTTCTTTTCTTTGACATGCATCATAGACACCGTCATAAACTTGAAGTTTATTTGCCTTAGGATAGTCATCAACCCAAAGGACTTTCATGGAGTGTCAGGTTATTTCAGTGATAGAAGATCATGCAGTAGTTAGGGCAGATCGAAAAAAGATCAAAGGGAGGATGGTGATTGCCTGAAGAAAGATTATGTGTCAGTATTGCCGAAAAGGGTCAAAGTGGATTCTAGACAGAATAATCTCTAAGGGTTAGCCAACATTTGGAATCAGTGGAATGTATCAGAGAAAGAAGCCTTCACTAAAAAATATGGAGATATAGCACTCTTAATTCTGATTAGGGTCAATAGTGGGTTGATTCAGGCTATGGTACAGTTTTGGAATCTTGCTTATAGATGTTTTACTTTTAACAAGGAGGATATGACCCCCACTGATTGAAGAATATTCAACACTGTTACGTATTGAATGTCCTAATCCTAATCAGGTATATTTGAAGGAAGTGAAACCTTCAGGTTCTAAGAGGAAAGTGGCTAGGATCACAGGAATGGATACAACATGGGTTGAGAGTCATGTGGATACAAAGAAGAAAAATAGATGCATTATGTGGGAAACTCTCTGACAATTGATATTAGGTTATTCCAATAAAAAGCCAGGGACATCTTTGCTCTAGCCATCTACTGATTAATCATATTCTCGAAGATATTAGGTCATGTGGATATAGTCGTGTTTGATTTCTTTGAAAAGTTGGAACAGAAGGTCAACCCATCTCCGGCCATCATAGCTAAAACTATCCGATCTTTGAATTTTTATAAAAGGGAAGGACAAGGGAGAATCAAGGGGTGTGTACAACTCCTTTATATTTGGATTCGAAGTCACTTTTGGAAGATAGAAATGGTTTCCTTCAAACCGTACATGAAGTCTTTAGTTTCGATTAGGAAATTCCTTCGAAATGATTGGCCTGAAGACAGAGATGAAGAGAAATGGATCAACATGTTTCGGAATCTAAAAGTGGAGATGGTAACTTGGAGAGCTCCATGGATGGTTCCTATGCCGATTATGTATAAATGTGGGGACAACCCGGGAGTTCCACTACTCGAAATTTGGTGGTCTGTGAGTTATGCACCTCTGTTGGTGCAAAAACAGGTTGAGTCTCGGCAATTCACACCCGTGACTCATAAGCTAGGATTATCAGAGTTCACTTATGGAGAGGATGGGTATTCCGGAAAAGTACGGGAAGTGATTGCAGCATGGAAGAAAACTCACTGGATAAAAGTGGCCAGATATGCCGACATCATCACACCTGATTACCTGGTATGGAGGGAATTAAGGGTTAATGATAGGCTATTGACATCGGATGGGGAAGAGGTCCAATTCATGAATTCGCCACCGAGGGAAGTGCCATCAGGGCTAGAAATCGCAAGGGCAGAATTCGAAAAAAAAAAGGCCCAGATGAGCAAGGAGATTGCCTGACGACAAGAAGAGCTTGAGGACATGAAAAATAGGGAATCAGCTCGAGAAAGAGAAAAGGAAAAGATGAAGAGAGACAGGGACACTGCTAAGGGCGATCTTCAGGAATTACACTTGGAGAACAAGAGGTACCGCTTCGAGCTCAGATTTGAAGGGACCTTTAAGACTTTCGGGGAATGGGAGCAAGAGGTCAAAAGCCTCAAGAAGGAGAATAACTACTGGAAAGAGAGAGCGAAGCGTGAAGAAGCCCAAGCCAATCAACGGGAGAAGCAAGGTAAAGAAAGCTTACACAGTGATGTTTCTGCTGACGCGTCAAGGTGTCTTAAACAAGTAGGGGTCAGATTGAAGAGCAAGGCCATCAAAAGGAGACTATGAAAAAAAGTCCAAGATCCGAAGAAGTCACTATAGGACTAATTTTGTAATAGCACTTTGAAAGGCGAATTATGGACTTATCTTAGGCAGTGATCTTTTTATTCTATCTTTGATGTATTTAGTTCCAGGAAATCGATGAAAGACCGTTTGGTTGAAATTATCCCGGGTCTAATACTTTCAAATACATTCATATTTTATATATTTTGTTTGTTCATTCGTACATTTACTCATATTTATAATCATTCATTTTTGAAATTCATTCATATTCGTACACTTAACCACTTATTCATTCCTTTTACTTGTTCATTCATTCATAGTCATACACTTAACCACTTATTTATTCATTTCGCTTGTTCATTCATTTATTCTTTCATGTTCATATACGTAGTCATGTACTTATTCATTTTATTTAATTCATTCATCCACATTTAGTCATTCATTCATTCATTTTTTATAAAACATAAAAAAATATGTGTCAATAAATTCTAATTCATGGTTTTCAAAACTAATGGTACAATTGGTCGCACTCAGAAAGAATCGGATTTCTGACACCCTTACAATACTCGATATCAAGCCAAAGCTATGGAGAACGATCAGCTTGCTAGAATTGAAAGAATGGAAAGAACTCAAAGGGAACTACAGGAACAGTTGGCTAAATCTCAGGAGGAGTCACGAGAACAGATGACTAATCTCATGGAAATGATGAGTGCCATGATGAAACAAAAAGGGCCGGGGGAGAATTCGGTCACCGAGAAAAGGGTGGTAAATAAAGAGGATCAACCTGAAAACATACAGCAAAAGGGCCAAGAGCTACCAATTGGGGCAGCCTCTGATGTTTATATCCAGCCAGCTGTTGAGGCACAGAACTATGTTCCAGAAAAAGGTAATATGAGAGCTGACCCAAATAATGTTAACGTTCCAGACTTTGAGGAATTAGCTGAAAAGGAAAAAACAAAGATGACGGAGCTGAAAAAGGTTGAAATGGAAGAATCCCAAAAAAAATATCAACTACTGGAAGAGAGGCTGAGGGCTGTTGAAGGGGCGGAGTTATTTGGAAGTCTGGATACCAAAGAGATGAGTTTAGTACACGATCTGGTAATTCCCCCAAAGTACAAAGTACCAGACTTTGAGAAATATAATAGGACTACCAACCCATCAGCACATCTGACCATGTACTGTAGAAGAATGATGGGGCACAATGATAATAAAAAACTGCTTATCCATTGTTTCCAAGATAGCTTGACAGGGTATGCAACTCGATGGTACAATCAACTGAGTCATACCAAGATTCGTTCATGGACGAATTTAGCTAGGGCTTTCATGGAGTACTATAAGCATGTATCTGATATGGTACCTGATAGGCTGTCACTACAAAACATGGAAAAGAAGACTACTGAGAGTTTCAAGGAATACTCGCAAAGGTGGAGGGATCTGGCTACACAAGTGCAACCCCCTTTAACTAGCAAAAAAACTATAGTGCTTTTCATCAATACCTTGAAAGCACCCTATTATGATAAATTGGTGGGGATTGCCACCAAGGACTTTGCAGACTTGGTGATATCTGGGGAGATGATAGAGTCTGCCATTAAGAATGGGAAAATAGAAGGGGGTACGTCTACTACTCCAAAGAAGGTATTCCCTACTAGGAAGAAAAAAGAGACCCATGCAATTAGTATTAACCAATATCCATATACATCTCCCACTCCATATATACCACCAAGGCCCTATACTCTTACTACATCTTATGCACCTCATACACCCTACACACCTTACCCGGGGTATAATCCTTTCTACCCTAATGTGAACCACCTTACCCAAAATCTATTCCCCTATACCAATATACCACAACAGCCTTTTCCAATTGGCGTGTCCCCACAGATAAACCTCCCTCGTAACACTATCCCAAACCCTCAAGGTGCTGGATGCAATGATCAACGTTCACCAAGGAATGATCAAAAACCCCAATTTGATCTGATTCCTACCACCTATGGTGAGTTATATGCCAACTGTTGCAGAGTCAACTTGTTACACCTGTATACCTCAAACCTCTGACACCACCATATCCAAGATGGTACAACGCAAATGTTAGCTGCGCATATCACGCAGGGATTCAGGGGCATTCAACTGAGGACTGTATTGCCTTTAAGAAGAAAGTCCAAAGTTTGATCAATACTGGGGTTGTGAAGTTCGGGACAAGGAATGGGCCGAATGTAGAAGGAAATCCATTACCCGATCATGCTGAGAATCGGGTAAATATAGTATTGACAAGGGAAAAGAGAATGTTGAAAATGCATGTCAGTGAAGTCAAGACTCCAATGATTAAAGTGTGGGTCGAAATGGTAAAAGCAGGAGTGGTGGAGGATAGTGACAGTTTAGAAATGGTTGCAAACAAGATGGATAATTGGTGCCCGTTCCATAGATGTAAAGGCCATATCATACAGGAATGTGGGGACTTTCTGGTTAAAGTCCAAAAGATGATAGATGAGGGGGAAGCCTAGTTTTATGAAGAAATAGAGAAGAAAGTAGAGGTTATTGAGAATGCAACTGGCTACGGGATAGGAAGAACTTTTATCATATATTACAATGAACCAGAGAAGACTACTCCAGTTGTTGAGGAAATCGCACCTAAGCTAATCATAGATTTTCCTGCTTCCTTTTCGTACAAGGAAAACAAAGCTGCACCATGAAAATATGACTGCAGCATGATTATGCTAGGGTCTTCGAGTCAACAAGATATCATAGGTGTGGGGCACTTAACACGAAGTGGAAGGTGTTATGCTCCTGAGGCTGTTGAACAGGGATTAATAGGAAAAGATATAGGAATGGACAAAGGGAAGAAAATAGCTGAACCAATCCATATTGAGATGGATTTGTCAAAAGAAGTAGAAAGGGGGTTAGCCCCAATGAACAGGATAAAAGAGTCAGTGAAAGAGAAGGAAGCTTGCAAGTTTTTAAAATTCATAAAGCGTAGTGAGTATAGTGTGGTTGAGCAATTACAATGCCAACCAGCAATAATCTCCATCTTATCTTTGCTATTGAACTCGATGCCACACAGAAATGCCCTGTTGAGAGTGTTGAATCAGGCATTTGTGGCTAACAACATATCGGTAGAAAAATTAGACAGGCTGGTGGGAAACATTGCGGCAGACGACCATATATATTTCAGTTATGATGAAATATCACCCAATGGTATTGGGTCAACAAAGGCTCTTCACATAACAACCACTTGCAAGGGGCATATATTACCGAGGGTGCTTCTGGATAATGGTTTTGCATTAAATGTAATGCCCTTGGCAACCCTGTCTAAGTTGCGAGTTGATATTTCTTATATGCTGCCAAGTTGCACAGTGGTCAAAGCGTTTGATGCTACTAGGAGAGATGTAATGTGAACTAGTGATGTTCCTCTGGAGATAGGCCCATGCACCTATATGGTGAAGTTTCAGGTCATGGATATTAATCCTTCCTATAATTGCTTGTTAGGAAGGTCGTGGATACATTCAGCAGGGGCTGTACCCTCATCTCTCCACCAAAAGCTGAAATTTGTGATGGAGGGGCGTTTGGTCACTGTATCAGGAGAAGAGGACATAATAGCCTCTACATCTACTAAATCTCCTTATGTTGAACCCAATGGAGATGTTGTGGAATGTTCATTTCGATCTTGGGAGTTCGTAAATGCGGTTTTCGTTGCTGAAGGATAAAAAATTCCAAAACCAAGGTTGTCCAAGAACACAAGGTTGGGAGTGAGGACTACCGTAGGAAAGGGCTGCAGGGCTGGTAAAGGTCTCGAAAAGTATCTTCAGGGGATGGCCTGGGCTATTGAAATGTTGGGAAAGAAGGACCGGTTTGGCTTAGGATATCTTTTGAAGGCCCATGAGAAGAGAAAACAAATTGAAAAGAACCGACAAAGGAGGATGGCCCGTCTCGCGGGTATGGATATTAAGTGGGAGCCTACGACATTCCCACCAATCCTTCATAGCTTTCGCTCGACCCATTTTCTGTTTGGAGAAAAGAATTCAGATGATGTACTTATAATGATTGAGTAAGCCTTCAAGAGATTCCAGGTGAATAGGGATGACCAGATACATGATATGGAGATCTGCATGATTAGGGAGGAAAAAATTGAAAGTGATAATGCTAACTTATGGTGCGACCTTGTCCACCAGGATATAAACTGACCAATTGGAGTGCAACCGAGCTGCCCATAGTCTTTAGGTCTATTCCAACCTAATGCTTTTAAACAAATCTTAAATATCTTTGCCTGAAGATATTAAGAATTTCTTTTGTAATGGGCTTTTGTCTAAAACTTTTCATTCAATAAATAACAAACACGATGCATTTCCTCTATATTAATGTGTCCATATTCTTTCATTTATGCTATTTATTTTGCTTTCATTGTATATATGTTTGCCTATACTGTTTCTTCTCCACCTATTTACATGTGAACGGATGCGGAATATGAGGACCTTCCTGTCAGTAATTCTGAAATTGATTTTGAGAGACCCATTTGCAAAGGTGATTTTGAGGCCGACGAAGATATTGAGGATTATGGTCTACCTCCGGACTTATTAAGAAAAATAGAAGAAAAAGAGAAACAAGTACTTCCTCATGAGGAGCTATTGGAATTGTTAAATTTGTGAAGTAGTGAGGAGATAAAAGAGGCTAAAATCGGGACTATATTGTCGTCATAAATAAAGGGTGAATTGATAGCCTTGCTCCTGGAATATGTAGATGTATTTGCATGGTCATACCAAGACATGCCAAATTTGGATCCAGATATTGTGGTTCATAAGCTCCCTTTAAGGCCAGAGTGTAAGCCAATTCAGCAAAAGTTGAGAAGAATGAGGCCGGACATGCTGTTAAAGGTAAAAGAGGAGGTGAAGATGCAGTTTGATGCTGGATTCTTAGAGGTGGAAAAATTTCCCGAATGGGTGGCAAACATTGTTCCACTACCAAAGAAGGATGGCAAGGTGCGTATGTGCGTCGATTACCGAGATTTGAACAAAGCCAGTCCCAAAGATAATTTTTTTTTGCCCCACATTGACACTTTGGTGGATAATACGGTGAAGAGTTCTTTGTTTTCTTTCATGGACGGATTCTCGGGATATAATCAGATTAAGATGGCACCGAAAGATATGGAGAAAACCATATTTGTTACAATGTGGGGAACATTCTGCTACAAGGTAATGCCGTTTGGGTTGAAGAATGCTGGGGCAACATATCAGAGAGCCATGGTGACCTTGTTTCATGACATGATGCATAAGGAAATTGAGGTCTATGTTTATGATATGATTGCAAAGTCACAAGGAGAAGAGATTATTGCAAATCTTAGGAAACTCTTTGAAAGACAAAGAAAGTTTCAACTGAAGCTAAACCCGGCAAAATGCATTTTTGAGTCACTTCGGGGAAATTGTTGGGTTTTGTTGTTAGTAAAAAGGGAATTGAGATTGATCCGGATAAAGTGAAGGCCATCTATAATTTGCCACCTCCACTTACTCAAAAAAAAGTAAGAGGTTTTCTGGGGAGATTGAATTACATTGCTCGATTTATTTCTCAGTTAACCAATAAATGTGATCCAATATTTAAGCTACTTCGAAAACGTGATCCAGAAGAATGGGATAAAGGGTGTCAGATTGCTTTTGAAAAGGTTAAGAATGGGATAAAGGGATAAATCGATGGTATTGTATCTATCAGTATTTGAGAGATCCATGGGTTGTGTTTTGGGGCAGCTTGATGAGACTTGAAAGAAAGAACATGTGGTTTACAACCTCAGCAAGAAGTTCACAAATTATGAGTTGAAATATTCGTCGGTAGAAAAGCTGTGTTGTGCCTTAGCTTGGACTGCTCGGAGGCTCAAATAGTACATGCTGTACCACACGACGTGGTTGATCGCCAAGCTAGATCCAATCAAGTACATGTTGGAAGCACCTTGTTTGCCAAGGAGGACGGCAAGATGGCAGGTTTTGTTGTTAGAATACGACATTATATATGTGAGTCAGAAAGCTATCAAGGGCAGTGCAGTGTCTGAATTTTTAGCAAGTCGGGAAGTGGAAGATTATGAACCGTTGAACTTTGATTTCCCAGATGAAGATTTGATGTATGTTTTGCAAGCGGATGAGGTTCCCTTGAAGAAGAAAATATGGAAGATGTACTTTGATGGGGCATCTAATGCCATGGGGCACTGAATTGGTGCAGTGCTCATATCCCTAGAAGAAGATTATTATCCTTTCACTACCAGATTGGATTTGGATTGTACAAACAATACTGCAGAATATGAGGCATGTACTATAGGCCTTCGTGCTGCCGTAGACAAAAAGATAAAAAATAATTGGAGGTTTTTGGAGACTCGGCTTTAGTGATATATCAATTGCGCAAAAAATGGCAAACTCGAGATACAAAACTAATCCGATACCGAGAACTCGTTACCCCGAAAGCTTCAAATGGAAATTGTTTCATCCTGGTGGCCATAGATTATTTCACAAAGTGGGTGGAAGCTGCTTCTTATACAAATGTAACGAAGTCGGTGGTATGCAGATTTGTTAAGAAAGAAATCATATGTCGATATGGATTGCCAGCAAGAATTATTTCAGATAATGCTCTCAATTTGAACAATAAGATGATGAGAGAGGTGTGTACTCAGTTCAAGATCACACATCACAATTCGGCACCTTATCGTCCGAAGATGAATGGGGTAGAAGAAACAGCCAACAAAAACATCAAGAAGATTGTCGAGAAGATGACTGATGTGTACAAGGATTGGCATGAGATCTTGCCTTTTGCTTTTCACACATATCGCACTTCGGTTCGCACATCTACAGGGGCAACGCCGTTTTCTTTGGTATATGGTATGGAAGCAGTGTTACCTATTGAAGTTGAGATTCCTTCACTTCGTGTTTTGATGGAGGTTGGCCTAGAAGAGGCAGAATGGGTTAGAGCTCATTATGAATAGCTGAATCTCATCGAGGGGAAAAGATTGAAGGAAATTTGTCACGGGCAGTTGTATCAGAAAAGGATAATTCGAGCCCATAACAAGAAGGTTCGACCCAGACAGTTTCAAGAAGGAGAGTTGGTACTGAGGAAAATTCTCCCTACAGTGAAGGATCCACGAGAAAAATGGGCTCCAAATTGGGAATGACGCTATGTGGTAAAAAGAGCTTTTTTTGGAGGAGCATTGATTCTAGCTCGAATGGATGGGGATAATTTTAGACATCCCGTGAATGCTGATGAACTGCAGAAGTATTATGCTTTTAAAAAAAAGTATGATGTTATGCATATGGGAATTCGAATGATTCCAAGCGTAGAAATGGAAATTCTATATATCTATCTCCCTGAGAATTTCTTTTCAAAGAGAATATTCATGCTTGATATGATGAATGGCCATCATTCATATTCCCTTCACTAAAAAGAAATTATCCCTAGTCACCCCTTTGAACCTTAGGAATTATTTCTTTCGTTGAACCCTGAACAAGGATCACCCTCTACATTGGAGGGAAAATACGAGGAAAAATAATCAAAATCATGGCAAAAAAAGAGAACCATTGGAAAATGTGAAATCAAAGAATGGCAAATGAAAGCCAGCAATGAAAGAAAAGAGATTGAAAGAAAAAAAAAAGTCCAAAAATGGGACAAATCAAATGTCTCAAGAATGAATTCTCCTCAGGAAATGATCCTTGATCCAATCACCCTTAAACACATTATGGGCGTAATGATTGATAAATTCATTTACAATAATGAAGCAAATTAAGAAAGAATTAATAAAAAAACTAAAAATACAACTCATTTTATTTCAATTAAAAAAAAACTCACTTTCTAATATTAGTATTAGAAATAAAAATGCAAAAGCTTTTTGTGACTTATCCTCCCTCTCACATGCATATGTATTTTACAAATTATCACAAACCCAAGTTATTAGTTTTTATAAATTCAAACCTATCCTTCAATATCATGGAACATCTCTTTTTCTTAAAAATGAAATAAAAGATTATTTTGAAGAACAAGGAGTATCTCATTCCAGATTAAGACATCATTATGGGTTAAGACAGAAAATCTTTTGGCATTTTGGAATGAATGAATGGAAAGACTGGTTAAGGAGTCGTTATCAATACGATTTATTTTAGAGTAGATGGCTTAGATTAGTACCAGGACAATGGTGAAATAAAGTCAATCAACACTATCTGGCTCAAAATAAAGATTTAACAAAATGGGATTCAGATGAAAAAGAAAGATTAATTCATTACGAAAAAAAAATTGATTTTCAAGCGAATTCATTACTGAATCAAGAATATAAACAATAACAAAAATATAAAAAATATAATTTTAAAAAACACTATGGATATGATTTTTTATCATATAAATCTATTAATTATCAAGATAAGAGGGACTCATATACTTATGGTCACCATTCCAAGTAAATAAGGGGGAAGAGATTTCTTATAATTACAACATGGATAAATGAAAATTTTTTGATACACTAAGGGATATGCATAATTATCTAGGAGAAGACGATACCCTAGATGCTATAGGAATATTTTCTCATAGAAAGTTTTTTAATTGGAGAATTCTTAATTTTTGTCTTAGAAATAAGGCCGATATTGAGTCCTGGGTCGATACCAGTACCAAGAGTAACAAAAATATTAAGACTGTGGTTAATAATTATCAAATAATTGATAAAATTAATAAGAGGGACCTTTTTTATTTCACAATTTATCAAGATCAAGAAAGCAACCCATCCAATAAAAAAGGAAGCCCTTTTATGGGAATGAATGAAGAAATACTAAGTTGTCCTATATCGAATCTGAAACTTTGGTTCCTCCTAGAATTTGTGCTACTATATAATGCATATAAGGTTAAACCATGGATCATACCAATAAAATTACTTCTTTTAAATTTTAATGGAAATAGAAACATTAATAAAAATATTATTGAAAATAAAAAAAGGACCTCCTTATAGAACCGAATGAAAAAAAAATCTTGGATTAGAGAGTCAAAATCAAGAAGAAAAAGAACCCATAGGTGAAGGGGATCTTGTATCAGATGCACACAAACAAGGAAATTTTAAATCCGTTCTCTCAAACCAAGAAAAAATGTTGAAGAAGATTATGGTAAATCAGACATAAAAAACGTAGAAAGAAAAATCAATACAAGAGCAACACGGAAGCAGAGTTTGATTTCTTCCTAAAAAGGTATTTGCGTTTTCAATTGAGATGGGATGATTCTTTAAATCAAAGAATAATCAATAATATCAAAGTATATTATCTCCTTCTTCGACTGATAAATCCAAATGAAATTGTTATATCCTCTATTCAAATGGGAGAAATGAATCTGGATATTTTGATGATTCAGATTGATTTAACCCTTAGAGAATTAATGAAAAAAGGAATATTGATTATCGATCTAGTTCGTCTGTCAGTAAAAAATGATGGACAATTTATTCTATATCAAACTATAAGTATTTCATTGGTTCATAAAAATAAACACCAAATTAATCTAAGATTTATCCTTTCCTTCTAAACCCGAACCTTGGCCTACATTACGTACTTTAAAAGTCCATTTTGATCAAGCATGGATATTTAATTTGAAAGGTTGTTCTTAGAATTTATCCCATCTTTTGAATTGACATTTTTACCTTGGAAGCATTTAGAATTCTCAGATGCGTGGTAGAATACAAAATAAAAAAGGAGAGGTTTAAGCCGAAAACCCGCAAAGGGTAACTTAATACCGAATGGGGGACACTTGAGTTGAAAACCCGCAAAGGGCGGCTCAAGTACTGATTAAGGTTTGAATCAATGCTCCGTGTAAAGGGGGAGAAAGTATTTGAAAATCAAAGAAAAGGGGAACAACTCAGTCTGACGTAAGTACGGAAGCCGAAGGATTACCCAAGTAAATTGTTTGTTCAAAAGAAATTTCAGATGGTTTGAAAAAGGAGGGGTCCAAGATATTCTGCATCTGGGGCATCTACAACCTTTAACTTTACATTTATCTTTGATATTCACTTTTACCATTTTGAAAATTTTGTTGCAATAAATTCTTGTTATCTTTCTTATGACATTTGCTTGTTTCATACTTTCTTTCATACATTTTTGAGATGCATTTTGTTTGTTATTAAATTGAATGATGATTAGTAAACATAAAAATCTTTAAATAAAGGGAGCTTAAAATTATTACTAAGGAATAGATCTAAATCTTAGAAAAGGTTTGGAAACCACTAATCCTGATGGAAAATTCACCAAGTAAAGGAAAACAGTGAATGTGTTGGAGACTCCGTCAAGAAGTCAGAAATTTGTGAATTTCAGCGAAGTCAGAAACTGGGACTATTTGACAATTTATCTTGAGTAAAGGGTTCCTTAAATAGGGCATAGTGAACAATGGAAGACTCAATCATGATGTCAGATAATCTGTGAACCTCAAAGAATCCATGGATTAGAAATCATGACACAATCATTTGATTGCATTCATCCTTAGGAAACATACAAGCATTTGCAAATCATGTCATTCTCATCATTGCATTTAGCTAATATTGCAAGAATCGGGAAAAGTTTGGCTTCCCCAAATCGAACTCTTTTTGCTCCTCAAATGAGTCGAGCCCCGAGACCACCGTCAAGGTATGTTCCTTTCCAAATCGAACTCGTTCTGCTTCTCAAATGAGTCGAGCCCCGAGACCGCCATCGAGATATGTTCCATTCGTTTTCAAGTTAAATTTATTTTTTCCAAATGAATCAAACCCAGGATCATTCTTAGTATTTCCTTTTGTTTTAAATTGAATTCATTTTGTTTTATCAAGTGAGTCGAGCCTCGAGACCATCGTCGAGGTATTTCCTTTTGTTTTAAATCGAATTCATTCTGTTTTATCAAGTGAGTCGAGCCTCGAGACCATCGTCGAGGTATTTTCTTTTGTTTTAAATCGAATTCATTCTGTCTTATCAAATGAGTCGAGCCCCGAGACCATTGTCGAGGTATTTTCTTTTGTTTTAAATCGAACTCATTCTTTTTTATCAAATGAATCGAGCCCCGAGACCATCGTCGAGGTATTTCCTTTTGTTTTAAATCGAATTCATTATGTTTTATCAAATGAGGCGAGCCCCGAGACCATCGTCGAGGTATTTCCTTTTGTTTTAAAACTCGTTATGCTTTTTAAGTGAGTCAAACACTTTGTTTTAAAATCGAACCTGTTTCCTTAAGACGGGTCGAGCCTTGATTAGTCAGGGAATTCAATTTAAGGATAAAATCTTCTATTTATAGTTTTTTCAACAAAAAAAAAATGATGAATGATGATGATTGAAAACCCCTTTCCCTTTCCTTCACATGTGATTTCAGTAACCGTACAAAATTAGTGTTTGTATATCTTTGCCTGATTTCTGATTCTCAGCAATAGCCAAGAGGGGCAGTTGTAGACACCTAATTTTGTCCGGACCACTAAATCAGGTATGTTTTCTTCCTATATTGATGATTCAGAATGCAAAAAGGCATTTCTCACCCTGTAGGTGGTACTTCGAGACTTAGTCTAAGAAAACAGAAAGAAAAAGTCAAACTCGAAAAAAAGTCAACCCCAAAAAAGTCAACTACTAAACAAGTCAACCCATTTTCAAAATCAAGTTTTGAATTTCAATTGAAAGATAGTGAAAGAATTTTGATAATTCAAGGTCTACATTGAAAGATACGAAGGTCGAAATTTGGGTTACGGAATCTCAGTAGAAAGAAAACCCTAGTTCGAGAAATTTGGAGAAAAGTGCTTGAACGATCAAATTGGTCGAAATTAAAGGTCCCAAATGAAACATAAGCACTGACTACAGGTAATGGAGAAGCTACTTGAAAGAAAAACCGAAAGAAAAGTCAATTCGGAAGAAAACCGAGAATTAAGGTTTTTGGTGGATTTTGGTGAAATTTGGAAGAATTGCAGAAATGGCCCGATTGGGTAAGACTAAAGCTCCTAATTGATGAGGAGCGATTAAACAAGGATCGCCCAGGGCTCAGTTTGAAGAAAATCTGAAAATCAGACTTGTTTTGAGCAAAACTGGGATTCAAAGGCAAAAGGGCAAAATTGGAAATTTTGGGAAAAATAGCAAATGAACTCCAAAAATTCTGAAAATTTACAGATCTCATACTTAAACTATTTCGAGGACATTAGCGAAATAAAATCTTGATTCGGAGTTCGTTTGCAAAATGGCCAAATCCGGGGTCCACTATGTAGAAATTCAAAAGGATAAATCCCGAAAAAATAGTAAATGAGCTCCAACAATTCTGAAAATTTGCAGATCTCATTCTTAATTATTTGAATATATTGGAAAAATAAAATCTTGATTCGGAGTTCGTTTGCAAAATGTCCAAATTTCGGGTCTACAATGCAAAAATTCAAAAGGATAAATCTCGAAAAAATAGTAAATGAGCTCCAAAAATTTTGAAAATTTGCAGATATCATTCTTAAATTATTTGGAAGATATTGGAGAAAGAAAATCATGATTTGGAGTTCATTTGAAAATGACCAAAATCCTAGTCCCCTATGTAGTAATTCAAGCAGATAAATCCCGAAAAAATAGCAAATGAGCTCCAAAAATTATGAAAACTTTCAGATCATATTTTTAAATTATTTGGAAGAGATTGGTGAAGAAAAATCTGGATTCGGAGCTCGTTTAAAAAATGGTAAAGTTCGAGTGCATAAAAGGGGCAATTTTGGAAATAAATCTGAAATAAATAGCAAATGGACTCGAAAAATTTTGAAAACTTCCAGAATTTAATTTTTTATTATTTCGGAAGTATTGAAAAAAGAAAATTTGAATTTGGAGTCTGTTGTCTATTTATTTGGGTTCGGGGGTCAAAAAGGTAATTTTACCGAAGAAACTAAAAAGGGCAAATTTGTAATTAAGAAAAATTATGAAAGAAGAAGGAATTACTGGGATTTTACCTCCTTTGATCAGCCAACATAGAGGAGAAGAAGGAAGATTGATCAATTTAATTCCTTAGTCACTATCAAGCTCACATGCTACCACTAGTACCTTACAAATGGTCCCCCCTTCATCCAATGGCTTAGGTGCCTTGTAGAAAAGTTGAATGCACCATCCCATGGCCAAAATTAAATGCCAAGATGATATTTTTATTTGTCATGAAAGAACCCTCATCTAATGCCCAAGAATGAAAGAACGCAAACCTAAATGTCATGAAAAAATGCATGGCATCAATATAGTGACCTAGACCTAATTGAACTTGCATGGCATTTAATGCAACCTAGGTCTAAAATGCATGGACATGCATGGAAAAATAAACCAAACCTAACAACTAAAATATGCATGGCAATAACACAAATACAAGGCATGCTTAAACCAAAAACTCAACCAAATATCATGCAAATGCCAACCTATCAACTAACATAGCAAAAATGCAACACACAATGCAAAATAACATGGTAGCCGAATGGCCTAAGGTTCCAAACAAGCATGGCATTTTCACAAACACTTGGTATACTTAAAATAAATACTTAATCAAATGTCATGCAAATGCAAACCTATCAACTAACATGGCAAAAATGCACACATAATGCAAGATACATGAAGTGGCCGAATGGCCTAAGGTTCCAAACAAGCATGGCATATTCACAAACACTTGATATACTAACATGCTCAACTAAAATATAACACTCAAATCATGCAAACACAAAGTAGAGATACTAAAACTAACAAGCATTTTCACAAACACTTGATATACTAACATGCTCAACTAAAATATAACACTCAAATCATGCAAACACAAAGTAGAGATATTAAAACTAACAAGCATTTTCACAAACACTTGATATATTAAATATAAAACATCAACAAATTTAAACATTATGAAAACAGAAAATTGAAAATGCAAGAATATGATAATAAACTCATAAATGACAACAAACAAGCAACCAAATTAAAACATGCTTCAAGTATATGAAGTAGAAGAACACTTAAAGCATCAAGACTAAAGAAAATAATCAAAAATAACATGACAAATCAAAGCCAAAACAGCAACAATAATAAAAAATATAGGCCATTCGACCAAAGTAAGAAAAATAAGAAAAAAAATTGTAAAAAATTGTTTAAGAAAAAGATAAAGAAAGAACTTAAAAAGAATATATAAAAAAAACACTTATTTAAAAATAAAACTCACCAAATAATAATCAAAATAGCAAAAACAAGAATGAAAAATCAAGAAAATGCAAGAGTTGGCGCTAAAAGCAACCTCAAGAAGCTATCTTTCAAGCTTTATCTCTTGAAACTTTTCTTTCTTTTCTAAATTTTTTCTTTTTGCTTTCAAACAAGGAGAGAAAAACTAAGTGAAACCAAGAAGAAATCTGAAAAATGAAGTGAAGAAAATGAAAATTCCCCTCCCCCCTTTAGGCTGGCCGAATTCTACCTCTCTCCTCCTAGGATGTTGTCATTTTGGTTCCAACCAATTTTCATCCAAGGGCTAGTGATTCAAGGTGAAAAATCATGAAATTATCACCCTTAGATTAGGCTATCAGCTGTCTATAATTACAGCTGTTCAAGAATAATGTTGACATTCTCCCTCTTCATGCATTGGCCCATGTGGCTTAATTACAATGGCTTGATCAAAAAATCTCTAACTAACTCTTAATTTTTGGCCTTTTGATTGAAAAATCAGAAGCTTCTTCCCTCCTTTGGGCCTTGGCAGGCCAGCACTCTCTTTTCCAGCCCAAGTCTGACTTTTTAAAAGGCCAAAAGAAGCCCGTTTCAGTTGCTAGGGTAAAATGACCATTTTACCCCCCGGATGCAAATAAATGGCAAACGGACTCCAAATTCAATTTTTCCTTTTTTACTACTTTTAAAATAATAAAATATTGAATTATGGAAGTTTCCAAAATTTTCCGAGTCTGTTTGCTATTTATTTGGATTTTTTCTTCCAAAAATGCCCTTTTATGCCCCTACATTTTACCATTTTTTAAACGAGCTCCAAATGAAGAGTTTTCTTCACCAATCTCTTCCAAATAATTGAAAAGTGTGATCTGGAAGTTTTCATAATTTTTGGAACTCATTTGGTATTTTTTTGGGATTTATCTGCTTGAATTACTACATAGGAGGCTCGGGATTTGGCCATTTTGCAAACAAACTCCAAATCAAGATTTTCTTTCGCCAATCTCTTCCAAATAATTTAAAAATTAGATTTACAAATTTTCAGAATTTTTGGAGTCCATTTGCTATTTTTCCGGGATTTATCTTCTTGAATGAATTATTGCATAGGAGACTCGGGATTTGGCCATTTTGCAAAAGAACTCCGAATCAAGATTTTATTTCACCACTATCTTCCAAATAATTTAAAAATGAGATTTGCTAATTTTTAGAATTTTTGGAGTTCATTTGCTATTTTTTCGGGATTTTCCTTCTTGAAGTTCTACATAAGAGATTTGGGATTTGGCCATTTTGCAAACGAACTCCGAATCAAGATTTTATTTCGTCAATCCAAATAATTTAAAAATGATATTTGCAAATTTTTAGAATATTTGGAGTTCATTTTCTATTTTTCCCAAAATTTCCAATTTTGCCCTTTTGCCTCTGAAACCCGATTTTGCTCGAAACAAGTTCGATTTTCAGATTTTCTTCAAACTGAGCCTTGTGCTATCCCTTTTTAATCATTTCTCATCCATTGGGGGCTTTAGTCTTACCAAGTCGGGCCATTTCTATAATTCTTCTCGATTTCACCGAAATCCACCAAAAACCCTAATTCTCGGTTTTCTCCCAGATTGACTTTTCTTTTAGTTTTTCTTTCAAGTGGCTTCTCCATTACTCGTAGTCAGTGCTTATCTTTCATTTGGAACCTTCAACCAATTCGATCGTTTAAGCACTTTTCCCCAAATTTTTTGAATTAGGGTTTTCTTTCTAGTGAAACTCCATAGCCCAACTTCCAAACTCCATATCTTTCAATGCAGACCTCGGATTATCAAAATTCTTTCGCCATTTTTCAATTGAACTTCAAATCTTGATTTTGAAAGTGAGTTGACTTTTTTTGTAGTTGACTTTTCGAGGTTGACTTTTTCGGGGTTGACTTTTTTCGAGTTAGACTTTTTGTGCTTGCCCTCTTAAACTAAGTCTCGGAGTACCACCTGCAGGATTAAAAAAATCTTTTTACGTTCTGAAACATCAATTTAGGAAGAAAACATACCTGTTTTAGTGGTCCAGACAAAATTAGGTGTCTATATCATGTATATGAGTCAAAAGGCTATAAAAGGCAGCACAGTAGCTAAATTCCTAGCGATTCGAGCTGTAGATGATTATGATCCTTTAAACTTTGATTTTCCTAACGAAGATTTGATGTGTATCTCGCAAAAAGATGGGATTTTCTCTGAGAAAAAAAATATGGAAGATGTATTTTGATGGTGTATCTAATGCCATAGGCCACGGGATCGGGGCGGTGCTCATATCCCCTAAGGAAGATTATTATCCTTTCACTGCCATACTGGATTTTGATTGTACAAACAATACCGCTAAGTATAAGGCATGTACTATGGGCCTTCGTGCTGCTACTGAAAGAAAGATTAAGACGCTAGAAGTATTTGGAGATTCAACTCTAGTAATATACCAATTGCGGGGAGAATGGGAAACCCGAGATGCAAAGCTGATTCTATATCAGGACCTCATACTAAGTTTGACTAAGGAGTTCGAAGAAGTGGGTTTCAATTACTTGCCCCGAGAAGAGAATCGAATGGCAGATGCTTTAGCCACTTTATCGTCAATGTTTAAAGTAAATGAAAGGGCTGAAGTTGTGCCAATCAAGATGAGCATGTACGAGTCTTCTACCCACTGCTTGAGCATCGAAGAAGAAACGGATGGTCACCCTTGGTATTACGACATCTTTCAATACATCAAGAGTCAATAGTACCCTGAACAAGCAACAGAAAATGATAAGAGAACCCTAAGGAGAATGGCGATGGGTTTTGTCTTAGATGGTGAAACCCTTTACAAGAAAGGGAAAGACCAGGTTCTGTTGAGATGTGTCATTTCTGTTGAAGCTCAGAGAATTCTCGAAGAGGTCTACGAAGGGATATGCGGCACTCACGCCAATGGCCACATGCTGGCTAAACAGATTATGAGGGAAGGATACTATTGGCTAACGATGGAAGGAGATTGTATTAATTATTCCCAAAAGTGCCATAAATGCCAGATATATGCAGATAAGATTCACGTGCCTCCATCCCCGCTGAATGCCATGACAGCTCCATGGCTATTTTCAATGTGGGCAATGGATATGATTGGCCCCATTACCCCGAAAGCTTCGAATGGACACTGTTTCATCCTGGTGGCTATAGATTACTTCATATAGTGCGTAGAAGCTGCATCTTATACCAATGTAAAGAAGTCAGTGGTGTGCAGATTCATCGAGAAGGAGATTGTGTGCCGATATGGACTCCCATAAAGAATAACTTTGGAAAATGTTCTCAATCTGAATAATAAGATGATGAGAGAAGTATGTACCCAGTTCAAGATCAAGCATCATAATTCGACGCCTTATCGTCCGAAAATGAATGGGGCAGTAGAAGCAGCCAGTAAGAACATCAAGAAGATTGTTGAAAAGATGACCAATGTGTAAAAAGGTTGGCATGAGATCTTGCCTTTTTCTCTCCATGCATATCGTACTTCGGTTAGCACATCTACGAGTGTCATGCCGTTTTCATTGTTATAGGGGATGGAGGTAATACTGCCTATTGAGGTTGAAATCCTTTCACTTCGTGTTTTGATGAAAGTTGGCCTAGAAGAGGCAGAATGGTTTAGAGCTCACTATGAACAGTTGAATCTCATCAAGAAAAAAAGGCTGAAGGCAATTCGCCATGTGCAGAAGTATCAGAAGAGGATGATCCGAGCCCATAACAATAAGGTTCGCCCCAGGCAATTTCGAGAGGGAGAGTTGGTACTGAGGAAATTTGTCCTTATTGTGAAAGATCCTCGCCAAAAGTGGGCTCCGAATTGAGAAGGACCATTTGTGGTGAAAAGAGCTTTTTCTGGAGGAGCATTGATCCTAACTCGGATGGACAGTGATGACTTGAGAAATCCCGTAAACGTTGATGAATTGAAGAAATACTATGCTTGAAGAAAGAAAAAAAAAAGAAAAAGTATGATACTGTGCATATGAGAATTCGAATGGTTCCAAGTGCAAAAATGAAAATTGTATTTATCTATTTTCCCTAAGGATTTCTTTTCAATGAGAATATTCGTGCTTGATATGAGAAATGGCCATCTTTCATATTACTTTCACTAAGAAGAAATTATCCCTAGTTATCCCCTTTGAGCCTTAGGAATTCTTTTTTTCTTTAAACCTTGATGGGGCGAATGTGAGGAAAAATTTCCTTCAAAAGTCATGGCGAAATGAGCCATCAAAAAAAGAAAAAAAACACACACAAAAAACGTGTGAAAAAGTATGGCAAATGAAAGCCAATAAGGAAGAAGAAACAAAAGTCAAAAAAGGAAAAAGTCCAAAAAGGACGAATATTTTGAAAATAAATCCTCCTCATCAAATGATCCTTGATCCGATTACCCTCAAATACATTTTGGGCCTACTTATCCTTTCTTTCTAAACCCAATCCTTGGCCTTCATTACGTGCTTTTAAAGTCCATTTTGATCAAGCATGGGTATTTACCTTGAAGAGTTTTTCCTCATATTTTATCCCACTTTTTGAATTATCATTTTTACCATGGAAAAATTTAGAATTTTGAGATGCATGGTGGAACATAAAAAAAAAAAAAAAAACAAAGTAAAAGTAAAAGGAGAGGTTTAAGCGAAAAACCCGAAAAGGGCGACTTAAAACCTAATGGGGGACACTTGGGTTGAAAACCTGCAAAGGGTGGCCCAAGTACTGATCAAAGTTTGAATGAATGCTACGTGAAAGGGGGAAAAAGTATCAGAATATCAGACAAAAAAAGTAAAGCTCAATCTGACACAACTACGGAAGCCGAAGAAATTACCCAAGTGAATTGCTTATTCAAAAGAAATTTCAGGTGAATTGAAAAGGGAAGGGTCCAAGATATTCCACGTCTAGGGCATCTAAAGCCTGCAACTCTACATTTGTTTCTTGTATCTTTGATATTCATCTCTGTTAACTAAAAACATTATTGCAATAAATTCTTGTTATTCCTTTTATGACATTTGGCTGTTTCATACCATCTTTCATATATTTTTATGGTGCATTTTGAGTGTTATTAAATTGAATGATGATTAGTAAACATAAAAATTTTCAGACATAAGGATTTCTTTGTACTACTATAGAATAGGGTTAAAATTTCAGAGGAAGTTTGGAAAACTACTAAAATTTGAAAACACGCTGATCCCCGGTTCTGAAAAATTAGTCAAGAAGGGTAAATAATGGATGGATTGAAGTCACCATCATGAAGTCAAAAAATTTGAGTATTTCAGTGAAATCATAAGTTAGCACTCATGACAGCTCGCAAAGACAGAAGATTCATCAGGCAGCTCAGATAGTAAAAAAAAATCAAAGACATTCTTCATAAGGTTGGAAAAGTCTGTGAATCTCGGTGAAAACATGGATTAAGACTTACAACGAAAACATATAACTATATTAATCTCCAGGAAACATGCATTCTACAAGCATTTTCAAAACATATCATCAACATCATTGCATTTGACAGACCTTGCAGGAATCGCAGAGAATTTTCTTTTAAACCGAACTTGTTTTTCAAATGAGTCGAGCCCCGAGATTAATGTCAATGTATTTTTTTCATTTAAATCGAACTTATTTTTCAAATGAGTCGAGCTCCAAGATTAACGTCGATGTATTTTCTTTCTTTTAAATCTCGATGTTAATCTCGACATAAACAAACCCCTAGACTTTTTTTCCCCATTTTCTTTCTTTCTCTCATTCTCTGTTTCTATCTTGCCGTCCGAACGTCCCCTGTCGACAGTCCGACCATCCCTCGCAGTCCAACCGTGTCCGCCGTTCGACTGTCCGCAAGCCACCAGCTGCCCGACCTTCTCCGCCATCGCTGAGGTGTCCGACCACCGCGCTTGGTTCAAAGTTTAACTTTCGAGGTGATTCTTATTCCGAAATTTCTTTTTAATCCAAAAATATATGTTGGAATGTGCTTAATTGTTGATATGTGTGATAACTCGTATAATTATATAGTTTTTAGTTATGTTTTATTATTGTTTTGTGTCAAATACGAGTTATTATTGCTTAGTCTACTTGTGTTTATGATATTTTATATTTTTATGTAATTTGGTGTTTTTCACGAGTTTCTTTGAGTGATTTCAGATTACTAGGTTAAATCAAGAATTAAGGGCAAATCCAATTCAGTTCCAGTTCCGACACCTTTTGCCATATCAGCTATATCTGGAGTTTCACTGAAGCAATAAGGCTGAAATTTTAACCGTACAAAGCTAAGAGGTATATCTATCTTTTTCATGTTTTACACTTCTTGAAACGGAGTCTTTTTCCCTACCGAAATCAACCATCAAGTTGGCTGATGTGCAATGACATCTGTGCTGACCTGTTTTGGTATTTTGACCATATCTTTCGATCCCAATGAGAAAATGATCTGATTCCAATGGCTATGGATCCGTAACTGATAGGGGTATATTTTTCTAGAAGACCATTTGATCAGATCGAGCCTCCAACATTGACAAAATCGACCATCAAGCTGGCTGATCAGAATTGTCATACAATATGACGAAAATTGTTAGAAAAATGCACCCACCTATTATACCTACCTTTGAAATTTGTAAAGCTTGTCTCTTGTCATTTAGTCCTCCAAAATGTGTATAAATAGAGGGCCTTGGATGATTGTATGGATCATTATACATTGGTAGGATATTAGCCATTGTAATAAAATTCTCTAAGTTTTCTTTTTCTTTCCTTTCTCTAGTTTTCTTTTTCTTTATTTACTTAATGTTCTTACATTTCTTTTCATTTTATTCTTATCTAGTATGTGTTGCTAATTATATTGTTGAGGTGATGAGGTGAAGCTCTTGGTAAATGCTAAGGTTAGTCTCTTAAACATGAGCTAAAATGAATCATCATTTATAAACACTAGTATAGATAATATTTTCTTTTGGTTTAAAATCATACTTACAAAGTAGGGATCTTGATTCATTATTGACAAGGAAAATGGCATAGTAAATGCTTGGTTTCATAACCTTGATTTGTTGTAGACATATACCTTGGCATAAGGAATGCTTGGACTTTTTTTATGAGTTTTGAGGACACCAAATGAACATAATATCATATGCTATGGACGTTGGACAATTTGGACTGAATTGCTAAACCTTCCGATTGGAATCTCCCTTATGTGTGAATTTCAATTGTGTAATAAAACAAGATTAATCTTAGCATAACACCAAGAGTGGATTCTCTAACCTCAACATCTTTTCTTATTGTTTTGTTTATATCTTGTTTAATTTATTTTATGTTGTTTTGTTTATTTTGTTCTCTAATATCTTGTTTATCTTGTTTTGTTGTTGATTCCCTAATATCTTGTTTACTTTCTTTTTCTTATATATTTATAAACTTATACTTACTAATACGCTTCCCTGTGGTTCAACCTCGGACACCCGAGAATTTATTACTTGAACATAACCTGCACTTGGGTTTACAACTCTTAATTGAGTCTCCATCAAGTTTTTGGCGCCGTTGCCGGGGAAGCAATACTAAGTATATAAGTTTATAAGTATATTTATTTTTATTGGCTGGTTATACCGCCTAATTTTGTATATATATTTTTTGGCTGGTTATACCGCCTAATTTTGTATATATATTTTTTGGCTGGTTATACCGCCTAATTTTCTATATATTTATATTTATATTGTAAAGTTTATATTTATATATTATCTATTTATTAACTTTGTTTTATGCTTGTTTGGCGACGTGATTTTAGATCTCGTCGTTTAGTTAGATTTTATTGTGAAACTTTTTCAGGTAATCTTTCTAATACAACTCCTACCATGGCTGACAATGAAAGTGTTCATGCTAAAGATGAGAACAGACAAGTACGCACCATGCGTGACTACTTGCAACCAACTCGAAGCTCATCTCCCTCTTGTTTTATTTTTCCTCTCAATGCAAACAACTTTCGTTTTAAACCAGGTATGATAGCTTTGCTTCCAAATTTCCATGGGTTAGAATCGGAAAGTGCTTACTCGTTTCTAAAAGACTTCGAAGATGTATGTGTCACCTTTAATGACCAACAATGTACAAATGAAATTGTCAAGCTAAAATTATTTCCTTTTTCTTTAAAAGATAAAGCAAAAATTTGGCTTCATAATTTAAAACCAAGGTCAATTGGCACATGGCAAGAATTACAAACTGAGTTTCTAAAGAAATTTTTCCCAGCACATAAAACTACTGCTTTGAAAAGACAGATTCAAAATTTCAATCAAAATCAAAATGAAGCATTTTTTCAGTGCTGGGAGCGTTTTAAAGATTTGTTAAGTTCTTGTCCACATCATGGTTTTGAAAAATGGCGTCTTATTAGTTTTTTTTATGAAAGTTTAACTCCCGAAACTAAACAATTTGTTGAAACAATGTGTAACGGTGAGTTTCTAGAAAAAGAACCTGAAGAAGCCTTTGACTACTTAGACCATTTGGCAGATAACTCTCAAGCCTGGCACACAGATAATTCCTCTGAAAGTTGCAATAGATCTAATCTTGTTTCTAACAGAGGTAAATATCATTTTAGTCAAGAAGATGAGATAAAAGCTAAAGTAGCTAATTTGGCTAGAAAGATTGAAGCCATGGAACTTAGAGAAGTAAAAGAAGTCAAAACGGTTAAAAATGAAGAAAGTTGTGGAATTTGTGAAATCATGGGACACCCCACTTCTGAATGTCCAAACATTCCCATTCTTAAAGAAGCGTTGCATGATCAAGTAAATTCCATAAACACATTTAAAAAGCCTTTTCTTTCTCCTTACTCTGAAACGTATAACCCTGAATGGAGAAATCATCCCAACTTCAGTTGGCGGAATAATAATCATGTTCAGGTACCACAATCTCAAAAGCTGGGCAACACTTTTTCCTATCAACCTTCACGTGTACAAACCTTGGAAGAGACATTGCAAGCATTCATGCAAACACAAGCAAATGTGAATAACCAAACTTCACAGGACATCAATGAGATCAAAAACACCTTGTCCACATTGACAGCTTCATTACGCACTCAAGAAAAAGGTAAGTTTCCTGCTCAACCTCAGCCTAACCCTTCTACTCAATGTCTTGTTTCTTGCTCCAATGAAACTCAACAGGAAAATGCCAGTTCTATCACAACTCTTCGAAGTGGAAAGGCAATTGACAAAAACATTCCATCAAAAGACCAAGATCCTCCTTCCCCTCCGAAAAGTAATGGTAAGGATGATGGTAAGTCTGAACTTCTTGAAAATTTGGACAAAGAAAAAGGTATGCATCCTGCTCTTTTTCCTCAAAGGTTGCAAACAATAAAGAATTTGAATCAAAATGCAGAAATTTATGAACTTTTCAAACAAGTTAAGATTAACATTCCTTTATTGGATGCAATCAAACAAGTTCCATCTTATGCTAAATTTTTGAAGGACATGTGCACAGTTAAAAGGAAACATAATGTACAAAAGAAAGCATTTCTGACGGAAAGTGTGAGCTCAATCATTCAGCACCTTACTCCACCAAAATTCAAAGATCCTGGATGTCCAACAATCTCATGCATCATTGGAAACACTAGAATAGAACGTGCATTGCTTGATCTTGGTGCTAGTGTTAATCTTTTGCCTTTTTCTGTTTATCAACAGTTAGGTTTAGGTGAACTCAAGGAAACACCTATTACACTTCAACTAGCTGATCGTTCTGTAAAAATTCCTCGAGGGATAGTTGAAGATGTTTTGGTTCAAATTGAAAATTTTTACTTCCCTGTTGATTTTATTGTTTTGGACACACATCCTGTTTCAAATCCAAATGTTCAAATTCCTGTTATATTAGGCCGTCCATTTCTTGCAACTTCTAATGCTCTGATAAATTGCAGGAATGGTATGTTGAACATTTCTTTTGGAAATATGACTTTAGAATTAAATGTGTTCAACATTTGCAAGCAACCTGGTGATGATTCAGAAGTACATGAAGTGGATTTCATTGAAGAACTTGTTCATGAACATCTCACCACTACCACATTCCCTGATCCTTTAGAAGCTTATTTAATTGAATGTGAGTTTGATAATGCTTCAGAAATTTCACACACTGATTCTTTGTTAAATTCTTTTCAGGTTAAGCATTGTTGGAAACAAAAACTTGAGAAACTCAGAAAAGATGCATATGAGAATTCTAAAATTCATAAAGAAAGAACTAAAGCCTTTCATGACAAATTAATTTCAAGAAAAACATTTGATGTTGGGCAAAAAGTTCTACTTTATAATTCTAGACTTCACATATTTCCTGGTAAGTTGAGATCAAGATGGACTGGCCCATTTGTGGTTAAGCATGTGTATCATTATGGAGCAGTTGACATTGAGAATCCTCAAAATGGTAACGTATTCAAGGTAAATGGACAAAGACTCAAACTCTTTTTGGAAAATCATGTTACTCAAGAAGAGGTTGTTTTTCTTTCTGATCCTTGTTTTGAAAATAACTAGATGTAAATATAATTTTTACTAATTTCCAAAAAAAAAATATATATATATTTTTTAAACCCGGTTAAATGGCGGATAACGGTACTCCGTGATTATTTAAGTCGGTTCCATCAGCTACCCACAAAACTGATATTGTATATAAATTTCTCTTTCAATTTCTTTTTCATTTTTTTTTTCAAGATGGATGATATTCTCACAAGATTGCAGAAACGATTTCCTCCTTTTCCTCGAAATATTTTACTGAAGCTTTACCAAGTTCGATTTGAAAGATTAAGAATGCTTATGCACAAAGGGATTCCTGAAGACATACGTTGGATAATTGAAGCCAAGGTACGTGAAGATGAATATCTTCCTGTTTTGCATTTACCAGGTACAGGTAGAAGCACTTTTGCAAAGAAGCGACGAGCAAAGCGCATGAGTTCAAATTGCCACAAATGTGCACGATGGACGTGTAACGGTAAATATCGTTCTATTGGGATTCCGTCCTCTAATCGAGATGATAAAATTGAATTCATTAAGGATGGACTGAGTAAGGAGAATTTGGGTAATATCCAACTTTCTCTTGAGAAGCATCCTAGTGGAGACGTACAAAGAGAAATTCTTGATTTATGGCCGCAATTCCAAAGGGAATGGCAACATCTTGGGAATCTGATATTAAAAGACCCTGTTTGCCAGCTTGTAAGAAAACTGGATGGGAAGCATATCCTCGACTCATAGAAGGCGTTTAAGCCGTTTCTGGACGTAAAACCAGAGGAAGATGTGAGCCACAATCACAACTACAATAAATGACTTCTCAGCTTTTGGTTTGATTTGCAATAATTTTATTTCGGTTTAATTTGCGTGTTGTTAGATTTGTGTAATTATTCTCTTTTTTTTTTTGCATTGGTCTTTTACGGTTGATTTTTCTTCTCTTTTTGATTTTCTTCCTGAAATCACGCAAAAATCTTTTGTTAGGTTAACATTTTCTTCTGATAGGTCAAATACACTTTCGGCGACATTATTACTCTTGTCTGATTCACTACTCAGTCCTCTATATATTACACCATGTACTCATTCTCTTTCAGGCACTCAAAAAAAAATGGAAAGTACTTCGTCCCAGCGCATTAAAAAAATTTGTGTCTTTGGAGGTGCTTATCCAGGGAAAAATAAAATATTCGCTGATGAAGCCATAAGAGTTGGAGTAGTACTTGCCCAACAAAAGATCCAGTTGATTTATGGAGGCGGTAGTACGGGTTTAATGGGAGCAGTCGCTACAGCAGCACACGCCGGAGGAAGTCCAGTTCTAGGAATCGTGCCAAAACTATTCACAGATTTTTGTGGACCTACCTTGGGTAAGGAAATACAAGTCTGGAGTATCCCTGAACGGATAACAATCATGTATCATTCTGTCGATGCATTCATTGCTTTACCAGGAGGTCTGGGTACATTGGAAGAAATAGCTTGCGTGAATTCTTGGTCATCTTTGGTCACAAATAAGAAACCCATTGGTTTGCTTAATATTAATGGTTATTTTAGTAATTTGCTTTCATATTTAGATAATGCTGTGGATAATGGATTCATGTTTTCAGAGGCAAGGAGAACCATAATTTCTGCTACAACCATTGAAGATTTACTCAAAAAGCTCCAAGCTTATGAGTATTTATCTGCTACGGTTGTTTCGCAAATGCTCGGAAAAAGAAAAAGAGATATGGACGAGCAAGGAGTGGATTGCACTCTGTCTTTGTGACATTATCTAACATTTTGTTTGTTGTGTCTCAGTTATAATAAGTGGTTAGCAACCTCTGCAGGTAATATCTCCTAAGTTCTACCTTTATTAAGGGGTAAGGGACATATTTTGCTAATTTAAAAAAAAAAAAAAATTATGTGTTTTAAGCCATTTAGAAGTATTCATTCTGAACAAGGTCTGAGTAAGGGAGACTTGAGACATACCTTGTCCGTTTGATTTCTTCTTTAAAAAAAAAAAAAAGTTTGTTGTGTTTTAAGCAATTTAGAAGTATTCATTCTGAACAAGGTCTGAGTAAGGGAGACTTGAGACATACCTTGTCAGTTTGATTTTAATCTTTTTATGTTTACTTGTTAATTTTTGTTTAGTATTTTAGGATTATTTAGGTTGCATGAGTTTGTTTTGTTTTGAGTCTTAGTTATTCCTATTCTTATGTTATTAGTTCTTTTCTCTTACACAAGATTCTTTCATTTGGGTTAATAGACTTACATTGAGGACAATGTAAGAATTAAGTGTGGGGGGAACGATTTAGGATTCCTTTTATTTTTGTCTACTATTTTTTTTATGAGTCTTTATTATTATTATTATTTTTTTAATGTGTTCTAGTTCCTTTTTAATACAATGATGAGATATGAATTGCATAAGTCTAAAACAGATTTATTAGTGAGAAGATTTTCATGAGAATTGAGCTTGATGTCAACCTTTTTATGAGCCAATGTTGATTGAGAAAGAAGCATGTTTAGATTTAATCTGACTTGTATAATCATCCTTGTGAGTTTTTGAGCCTATAATGATTGATGCATTATACAAATCAATCTAATTTCTTTCTTGAGTGCTCTTATGATTACATGATTCTCTAGAACTTGCTTTAAACCGTTTGAGACTATATTGATACATGTGACAACATGAATATGATAGAGGCATTAGGATTATAACCAGAGCCAAACAGCCATCCATTATTAATGTTCTAAGAGAACATCCCCACTAGTGAGCCAATTTGAGCCTACATTAAATATGCTATTTTATTGGTAACCAGAACTTACACCTAGCCTAAATATACTTATATCCTTACCCTTGTTCTAAAGATGGATTATATATTTTGAGACATATTGCAAAAACAAGGGATACTTTTTGAAAATTTGGGTTAGAACGAAAGATAAGTGTGGGGGAGGAGAGAGGCAAAAGTCAAGAGAAAAAGAAAGGGATCATAGTCAAATACATTCCCATATTAAAAAAAAAAAAATCTTCTCTTGAACTTCTAGTTAAAGTAAAGAAAAAGATGTTACAAAGTTGGTTAGAATGAAGCAAAGGCTCAACATGAATATTTAGCCTATGTTATTATGTGCTTTATAAGAGTTTTGAGAAGTTTTATTCGTATGATCTTATTATGTCTCTAAACTCTATGAACTCTTTGGAACCTTTGTGATATCTTTATCCTTTTGTTCTTTAACTACATTATAACCCTTTGGCCCCATTACAACCTTGAAAAAAGACCTCTTGATTTATGAAGTTGTATGATCTAATTAGTGGAGAATAGGTGGACAAGCAAGCATATGGTAGAACTGTTTTCATGAGATTGATTGAGTGTAAACACTTTACCACTACTTTAAAGAGTGAAAATCATGAGAGTATAGTGAGAAGTTGAGATTAAGTTGAATATGTACTATTTTGATTGAAATATGTTATGTTAATATTGGCTTAACTCATTTATTTACATTCAAGCATGAATTTTTGTGAAATTCTTTGAGCTATTGATTAGTTTATAAGACTTGTTCAAAGATTGTCTCTAATTTATATTGAAAGGATTAGGAGTAAATATTTTTAGTGTATGTAGTTTACTTATATTTTAGTTTTTCAATGTTTGTGGGTATCGTTCTAGCAAACCCTCACGAGACTAAACTCGTCCACTAGGGACACCTAGGGGTTTAAAGGCTTGTGTCACATGCTAAGTGCCACCGTGATTTCCTACGAAAATGGATTAGATTAGATTTTCTTATTTTATTTTTATTGAGTCGTTGCTAGGGACTAGCAACAATCTAAGTGTGGGGGTGTGATAACTCGTATAATTATATAGTTTTTAGTTATGTTTTATTATTGTTTTGTGTCAAATATGAGTTATTATTGCTTAGTCTACTTGTGTTTATGATATTTTATATTTTTATGTAATTTGGTGTTTTTCACGAGTTTCTTTGAGTGATTTTAGATTACTAGGTTAAATCAAGAATTAAGGGCAAATCCAATTCAGTTCCAGTTCCGACACCTTTTGCCATATCAGCTATATCTGGAGTTTCACTGAAGCAATAAGGCTGAAATTTTAACCGTGCAAAGTTAAGAGGCATATCTATCTTTTTCATGTTTTACACTTCTTGAAACGGAGTCGTTTTCCCTACCGAAATCAACCATCAAGTTGGCTGATGTGCAATGACGTCTGTGCTGACCTGTTTTGGTATTTTGACCATATCTTCCGATCCAAATGAGAAAATGATCTGATTCCAACGGCTATGGATCCGTAACTGATAGGGGTATATTTTTCTAGAAGACCATTTGATCAGATCGAGCCTCCAACATTGACAAAATCGACCATCAAGCTGGCTGATCAGAATTGTCATACAATATGACGAAAATTGTTAGAAAAATGCACCCACCTATTATACCTACCTTTGAAATTTGTAAAGCTTGTCTCTTGTCATTTAGTCCTCCAAAATGTGTATAAATAGAGGGCCTTGGATGATTGTATGGATCATTATACATTGGTAGGATATTAGCCATTGTAATAAAATTCTCTAAGTTTTCTTTTTCTTTCCTTTCTCTAGTTTTCTTTTTCTTTATTTACTTATGCTTCTTACATTTCTTTTCATTTTATTCATATCTAGTTGATAACTCGTATAATTATATAGTTTTTAGTTATGTTTTATTATTGTTTTGTGTCAAATACGAGTTATTATTGTTTAGTCTAATTGTGTTTATGATCTTTTATATTTTTATGTAATTTGGTGTTTTTCACAAGTTTCTTTGAGTGATTTCAGATTACTAGAATTAAGGGCAAATCCAGTTCAGTTCCAGTTCCGACACCTTTTGCCATATCAGCTATATCTCGAGTTTCACTGAAGCAATAAGGCTGAACTTTGTATCCCTGCAAAGCTAAGAGGCATATCTATCTTTTTCATGTTTTACACTTCTTGAAACGGAGTCGTTTTCCCTAGCGAAATCGACCATCAAGTTGGCTGATGTGCAATGATGTCTGTTCTGCACCGTTTTGGTATTTTGACCATATCTTCCGATCCACGTGCGCAAATGATCTGATTCCAACGGCTATGGATCCGTAACTGATAGGGGTATATTTTTCTAGAAGACCATTTTATCAGATCGAGCCTCCAACATTGACAAAATCGACCATCAAGCTGGCTGATCAGAATTGTCATACAATATGACGAAAATTGTTAGAAAAATGCACCCACCTATTATACCTACCTTTGAAATTTGTAAAGCTTGTCTCTTGTCATTTAGCCCTCCAAAATGTGTATAAATAGAGGGCCTTGGATGAGTATTGGGATACATTATACATTGGTAGGATATTAGCCTTTGTAGTAAAATTCTCTAAGTTTTCTTCTTCTTTCCTTTCTCTAGTTTTCTTTTTTTATTTACTTATGCTTCTTACATTTCTTTTCATTTTATTCATATCTAGTATGTGTTGCTAATCATATTGTTGAGGTGATGAGGTGAAGCTCTTGGTAAATGCTAAGGTTAGTCTCTTAAACATGAGCTAAAATGAATCATCATTTATAAACACTAGTATAGATAATATTTTCTTTTGGTCTAAAATCATACTTGCAAAGTAGAGATCTTGATTCATTATTGACAATGAAAATGGCACAGTAAATGCTTGGTTTCATAACCTTGATTTGTTGTAGACATATACCTTGGCATAAGGAATGCTTGGACTCTTTTTGTGAGTTTTGAGGACACCAAATGAACATAATATCACATGCTATGGACGTTGGACTGAATTGCTAAACCTTCCGATTGGAGTCTCCCTTATGTGTGAATTTCAATTGTGTAATAAAACAAGATTAATCTTAGCATAACACCAAGAGTGGATTCTCTAACCTCAACATCTTTTCTTATTGTTTTTTATATTTTGTTTAATTTCTTTTATGTTATTTTATTTATTTTGTTCTCTAATATCTTGTTTATCTTATTTTGTTGTTAATTCCCTAATATCATGTTTACTTTCTTTGTCTTATATATTTATAAACTTATACTTACTAGTACGCTTCCCTGTGGTTCGACCTCGGACACCCGAGAATTTATTACTTGAACATAACCTGCACTTGGGTTTACAACTCTTAATTGAGTTACCATCAAGTTTTTGGCGCCGTTGCCGGGGAAGCAATACTAAGTATATAAGTTTATAAGTATATTTATTTTTATTGGCTGGTTATACCGCCTAATTTGTATATTAACTTTGCTTTATTGGCTGGTTATACCGCCTAATTTAGTATATATATTTTTTGGCTGGTTATACCGCCTAATTTTCTATATATTTATATTTATATTGTATATTAACTTTGTTTTATTTTTATTGGCTGGTTATACCGCCTAATCTGTATATTAACTTTGTTTTATGCTTGTTTGGCGACGTGATTTTAGATCTCGTCGTTTAGTTAGATTTTATTGTGAAACTTTTTCAGGTAATCTTTCTAATACAACTCCTACCATGGCTGACAATGAAAGTGTTCATGCTGAAGATGAGAACGGACAAGTACGCACCATGCGTGACTACTTGCAAACAACTCGAAGCTCATCACCCTCTTGTTTTATTTTTCCTCTCAATGCAAACAACTTTCGTTTTAAACCAGGTATGATAGCTTTGCTTCCAAATTTCCATGGGTTAGAATCGGAAAGTGCTTACTCGTTTCTAAAAGACTTCGAAGATGTATGTGTCACCTTTAATGACCAACAATGTACAAATGAAATTGTCAAGCTAAAATTATTTCCTTTTTCTTTAAAAGATAAAGCAAAAATTTGGCTTCATAATTTAAAACCAAGGTCAATTGGCACATGGCAAGAATTACAAACTGAGTTTCTAAAGAAATTTTTCCCAGCACATAAAACTACTGCTTTGAAAAGACAGATTCAAAATTTCAATCAAAATCAAAATGAAGCATTTTTTCAGTGCTGGGATCGTTTTAAAGATTTGTTAAGTTCTTGTCCACATCATGGTTTTGAAAAATGGCGTCTTATTAGTTTCTTTTATGAAAGTTTAACTCCCGAAACTAAACAATTTGTTGAAACAATGTGTAACGGTGAGTTTCTAGAAAAAGAACCTGAAGAAGCCTTTGACTACTTAGACCATTTGGCAGATAACTCTCAAGCCTGGCACACAGATAATTCCTCTGAAAGTTCCAATAGATCTAATGTTGTTTCTAACAGAGGAAAATATCATTTTAGTCAAGAAGATGAGATAAAAGCTAAAGTAGCTAATTTGGCTAGAAAGATTGAAGCCATGGAACTTAGAGAAGTAAAAGAAGTCAAAACGGTTAAAAATGAAGAAAGTTGTGGAATTTGTGAAATCATGGGACACCCCACTTCTGAATGTCCAAACATTCCCATTCTTAAAGAAGCGTTGCATGATCAAGTAAATTCCATAAACACATTTAAAAAGCCTTTTCCTTCTCCTTACTCTGAAACGTATAACCCTGAATGGAGAAATCATCCCAACTTCAGTTGGCGGAATAATAATCATGTTCAGGTACCACAATCTCAAAAGCCGGGCAACACTTTTTCCTATCAACCTTCACGTGTACAAACTTTGGAAGAAACATTGCAAGCATTCATGCAAACACAAGCAAATGTGAATAGCCGGACTTCACAGGACATCAATGAGATCAAAAACACCTTGTCCACATTGACAGCTTCATTACGCACTCAAGAAAAAGGTAAGTTTCCTGCTCAACCTCAGCCTAACCCTTCTACTCAATGTCTTGTTTCTTGCTCCAATGAAACTCAACAGGAAAATGCCAGTTCTATCACAACTCTTCGAAGTGGAAAGGCAATTGACAAAAACATTCCATCAAAAGACCAAGATCCTCTTTCCCCTCCGAAAAGTAATGGTAAGGATGATGGTAAGTCTGAACTTCTTGAAAATTTGGACAAAGAAAAAGGTATGCATCCTGCTCCTTTTCCTCAAAGGTTGCAAACAATAAAGAATTTGAATCAAAATGCAGAAATTTATGAACTTTTCAAACAAGTTAAGATTAACATTCCTTTATTGGATGCAATCAAACAAGTTCCATCTTATGCTAAATTTTTGAAGGACATGTGCACAGTTAAAAGGAAACATAATGTACAAAAGAAAGCATTTTTGACGGAAAGTGTGAGCTCAATCATTCAGCACCTTACTCCACCAAAATTCAAAGATCCTGGATGTCCAACAATCTCATGCATCATTGGAAACACTAGAATAGAACGTGCATTGCTTGATCTTGGTGCTAGTGTTAATCTTTTGCCTTTTTCTGTTTATCAACAGTTAGGTTTAGGTGAACTCAAGGAAACACCTGTTACACTTCAACTAGCTGATCGTTCTGTAAAAATTCCTCGAGGGATAGTTGAAGATGTTTTGGTTCAAATTGATAATTTTTACTTCCCTGTTGATTTTATTGTTTTAGACACACATCCTGTTTCAAATCCAAATGTTCAAATTCCTGTTATATTAGGCCGTCCATTTCTTGCAACTTCTAATGCTCTGATAAATTGCAGGAATGGTATGTTGAACATTTCTTTTGGAAATATGACTTTAGAATTAAATGTGTTCAACATTTGCAAGCAACCTGGTGATAATTCAGAAGTACATGAAGTGGATTTCATTGAAGAACTTGTTCATGAACATCTCACCACTACCACATTCCATGATCCTTTAGAAGCTTATTTAATTGAATGTGAGTTTGATAATGCTTCAGAAATTTCACACACTGATTCTTTGTTAAATTCTTTTCAGGTTAAGCATTGTTGGAAACAAAAACTTGAGGAACTCAGAAATGATGCATATGAGAATCCTAAAATTCATAAAGAAAGAACTAAAGCCTTTCATGACAAGTTAATTTCAAGAAAAACATTTGATGTTGGGCAAAAAGTTCTACTTTATAATTCTAGACTTCACATATTTCCTGGTAAGTTGAGATCAAGATGGACTGGCCCATTTGTGGTTAAGCATGTGTATCATTATGGAGCAGTTGACATTGAGAATCCTAAAAAAGGTAACGTATTCAAGGTAAATGGACAAAGACTCAAACTCTTTTTGGAAAATCATGTTACTCAAGAAGAGGTTGTTTTTCTTTCTGATCCTTGTTTTGAAAATAACTAGATGTAAATATAATTTTTACTAATCTTCAAAAAAAAAAAAAAAATACATTTTTTTTAACCCCGATTAAATGGCGGATAACGGTACTCCGTGATTATTTAAGTCGGTTCCATCAGCTACCCACAAAACTGATATTGTATATAAATTTCTCTTTCATTTTATTTTATTTCATTTTTTTTTCAGGATGGATGATATTCTCAAAAGATTGCAGAAACGATTTCCTCCTTTTCCTCGGAATATTTTACTGAAGCTTTACCAAGTTCGATTAGAAAGATTAAGAATGCTTATGAACAAAGGGATTCCTGAAGACATACGTTGGATAATTGAAGCCAAGGTACGTGAAGATGAATATCTTCCTGTTTTGCATTTACCAGGTACAGGTAGAAGCACTTATGCAAAGAAGCGACGAGCAAAGCGCATGAGTTCAAATTGCCACAAATGTGCACGATGGACGTGTAACGGTAAATGTCGTTCTATTGGGATTCCGTCCTCTAATCGAGATGATAAAATTGAATTCATTAAGGATGGACTGAGTAAGGAGAATTTGGGTAATATCCAACTTTCTCTTGAGACGCATCCTAGTGGAGACGTACAAAGAGAAATTCTTGATTTATGGCCGCAATTCCAAAGGGAATGGCAACATCTTGGGAATCTGATGTTAAAAGACCCTGTTTGCCAGCTTGTAAGAAAACTGGATGGGAAGCATATCCTCGACTCATAGAAGGCGTTTAAGCCGTTTCTGGACGTAAAACCAGAGGAAGATGTGAGCCACAATCACAACTACAATAAATGACTTCTCAGCTTTTGGTTTGATTTGCAATAATTTTATTTCGGTTTAGTTTACGTGTTGTTCGATTTGTGTAATTATTCTTTTTTTTTTTTGCATTGGTCTTTTACGGTTGATTTTTCTTCTCTTTTTGATTTTCTTCCTGAAATCACGCAAAAATCTTTTGTTAGGTTAACATTTTCTTTTGACAGGTCAAATACACTTTCGGTGACATTATTACTCTTGTCTGATTCACTACTCAGTCCTCTATATATTACACCATGTACTCATTCTCTTTCAGGCACTCGAAAAAGAAAAAAAATGGAAAGCACTTCGTCCCAGCGCATTAAACAAATTTGTGTCTTTGGAGGTGCTTATCCAGGGAAAAATAACATATTCGCTGATGAAGCCATAAGAGTTGGAGTAATACTTGCCCAACAAAAGATCCACTTGATTTATGGAGGCGGTAGTACGGGTTTAATGGGAGCAGTCGCTACAGCAGCACACGCCGAAGGAAGTCCAGTTCTAGGAATCGTGCCAAAACTATTCACAGATTTTTGTGGACCTACCGTGGGTAAGGAAATACAAGTCTGGAGTATCCCTGAACGGATAACAATCATGTACCATTCTGCCGATTCATTCATTGCCTTACCAGGAGGTCTGGGTACATTGGAAGAAATAGCTTGCGTGGCTTCTTGGTCATCTTTGGTCACAAATAAGAAACCCATTGGTTTGCTTAATATTAATGGTTATTTTAGTAATTTACTTTCATATTTAGATAATGCTGTGGATAATGGATTCATGTTTTCAGAGGCAAGGAGAACCATAATTTCTGCTACAACCATTGAAGATTTACTCAAAAAGCTACAAGCTTATGAGTGTTTATCTGCTACGGTTGTTTCGCAAACGCTCGGAAAAAGAAAAAGAGATATGGACGAGCAAGGAGTGGATTGCACTTTGTCTTTGTGACATTATCTAACATTTTGTTTGTTGTGTCTCAGTTATAATAAGTGGTTAGCAACCTCTGCAGGTAATATCTCCTAAATTCTACCTTTAAAATTTGACATTGGGGACAATGTCATATTTTAGTAGGGGGTAAGGGACATATTTTGCTAAAAAAAAAAAAAAATTTGTTGTGTTTTAAGACATTTAGAAGTATTCATTCTGAACAAGGTCTGAGTAAGGGAGACTTGAGACATACCTTGTCAGTTTGATTTAATCTTCTTCTTCAAAAAAACAAAAAAAAAAAAAACAAAAAAAAAAACAAAAAAAAAAAGCATGTTTAGACTTAGTGTGTTTTTTTTTAGTTACTTTCAATACAATGATGAGATATGAATTGCATAAGTCTAAAACAGATTTATTAGTGAGAAGATTTTCATGAGAATTGAGCTTGATGTCAACCTTTTTATGAGCCAATGTTAATATGATATGTTGATTGAGAAAGAAGCATGTTTAGACTTAATCTGACTTGTATAATCATCTTTGTGAGTTTTTGAGCCTATAATGATTGATGCATTATACAAATCAATCTAATTTCTTTCTTGAGTGCTCTTATGATTACATGATTCTCTAGAACTTGCTTTAAACCGTTTGAGACTATATTGATACATGTAACAACATGAATATGATAGAGGCATTAGGATTATAACCAGAGCCAAACAACCATCCCTTTTTAATGTTCTAAGAGAACATCCCCACTAGTGAGCCAATTTGAGCCTACATTAAATATGATGTTTTATTGGTAACCACAACTTACACCTAGCCTAAATATGCTTATATCCTTACCCTTGTTCTAAAGATGAATTTTATATTTTGAGACATATTGCAAAAAAACAAGGGATATTTTTATTTGAAAATTTGGGTTAGAAACAAAAGATAAGTGTGGGGGAAGAAAAGAAAAGAAAAAGTCAAGAGAAAAAGAAAGGGATCATTGTTAAATACATTCCCATATTCAAAAAAAAAAAAAAATCTTCTCTTGAACTTCTAGAAAAAGATGTTACAAAGTTGGTTAGAATGATGCAAAGGCTCAACATGAATATTTAGCCTATGTTATTATGTGCTTTATAAGAGTTTTGAGAAGTTTTATTTGTATGATCTTATTATGTCTCTAAAATCTACGAACTCTTTGGAACCTTTGTGATATCTTTATCCTTTTGTTCTTTAACCACATTATAACCCTTTGGCCCCATTACAACCTTGAATAAAGACCTCTTGATTTATGAAGTTGTATGATCTAAATAGTGGAGAATAGGTGGACAAGCAAGCATATGGTAGAAGTGTTTTCATGAGATTGATTGAGTGTAAACACTTTACCACTACTTTAAAGAGTGAAAATCAAGAGAGTATCCCATGTGAGAAGTTGAGATTAAGTTTGAATATACACTATTTTGATTGAAATATGTTATGTTATTATTGGCTTAACTCAAACTATTTACATTCAAGCAAGATTTTTTGTGAATTTCTTTAAGCTATTGATTAGTTTTTAAGACTTGTCCAATGATTATCTCTAATTTATATTGGAAGGATTAGTTATAATTATTATTTTTAGTTTTTCTTATGTCTTCAATGTTTGTGGGTATCGTCCTAGTAAACCCTCACGAGACTAAACTCGTCCACTAGGGACACCTAGGGGTTTAAAGGCTTGTGTCACATGCTAAGTGCCACCGTGATTTCCTACGAAAATGGATTAGATTAGATTTTCTTATTTTATTTTTATTGAGTCGTTGCTAGGGACTAGCAACAATCTAAGTATGGGGGTGTGATAACTCGTATAATTATATAGTTTTTAGTTATGTTTTATTATTGTTTTGTGTCAAATACGAGTTATTATTGTTTAGTCTAATTGTGTTTATGATCTTTTATATTTTTATGTAATTTGGTGTTTTTCACAAGTTTCTTTGAGTGATTTCAGATTACTAGAATTAAGGGCAAATCCAGTTCAGTTCCAGTTCCGACACCTTTTGCCATATCAGCTATATCTCGAGTTTCACTGAAGCAATAAGGCTGAACTTTGTATCCCTGCAAAGCTAAGAGGCATATCTATCTTTTTCATGTTTTACACTTCTTGAAACGGAGTCGTTTTCCCTAGCGAAATCGACCATCAAGTTGGCTGATGTGCAATGATGTCTGTTCTGCACCGTTTTGGTATTTTGACCATATCTTCCGATCCACGTGCGCAAATGATCTGATTCCAACGGCTATGGATCCGTAACTGATAGGGGTATATTTTTCTAGAAGACCATTTTATCAGATCGAGCCTCCAACATTGACAAAATCGACCATCAAGCTGGCTGATCAGAATTGTCATACAATATGACGAAAATTGTTAGAAAAATGCACCCACCTATTATACCTACCTTTGAAATTTGTAAAGCTTGTCTCTTGTCATTTAGCCCTCCAAAATGTGTATAAATAGAGGGCCTTGGATGAGTATTGGGATACATTATACATTGGTAGGATATTAGCCTTTGTAGTAAAATTCTCTAAGTTTTCTTCTTCTTTCCTTTCTCTAGTTTTCTTTTTTTATTTACTTATGCTTCTTACATTTCTTTTCATTTTATTCATATCTAGTATGTGTTGCTAATCATATTGTTGAGGTGATGAGGTGAAGCTCTTGGTAAATGCTAAGGTTAGTCTCTTAAACATGAGCTAAAATGAATCATCATTTATAAACACTAGTATAGATAATATTTTCTTTTGGTCTAAAATCATACTTGCAAAGTAGAGATCTTGATTCATTATTGACAATGAAAATGGCACAGTAAATGCTTGGTTTCATAACCTTGATTTGTTGTAGACATATACCTTGGCATAAGGAATGCTTGGACTCTTTTTGTGAGTTTTGAGGACACCAAATGAACATAATATCACATGCTATGGACGTTGGACTGAATTGCTAAACCTTCCGATTGGAGTCTCCCTTATGTGTGAATTTCAATTGTGTAATAAAACAAGATTAATCTTAGCATAACACCAAGAGTGGATTCTCTAACCTCAACATCTTTTCTTATTGTTTTTTATATTTTGTTTAATTTCTTTTATGTTATTTTATTTATTTTGTTCTCTAATATCTTGTTTATCTTATTTTGTTGTTAATTCCCTAATATCTTGTTTACTTTCTTTGTCTTATATATTTATAAACTTATACTTACTAGTACGCTTCCCTGTGGTTCGACCTCGGACACCCGAGAATTTATTACTTGAACATAACCTGCACTTGGGTTTACAACTCTTAATTGAGTTACCATCACTAGTATGTGTTGCTAATCATATTGTTGAGGTGATGAGGTGAAGCTCTTGGTAAATGCTAAGGTTAGTCTCTTAAACATGAGCTAAAATGAATCATCATTTATAAACACTAGTATAGATAATATTTTCTTTTGGTTTAAAATCATACTTACAAAGTAGGGATCTTGATTCATTATTGACAAGGAAAATGGCATAGTAAATGCTTGGTTTCATAACCTTGATTTGTTGTAGACATATACCTTGGCATAAGGAATGCTTGGACTTTTTTTATGAGTTTTGAGGACACCAAATGAACATAATATCATATGCTATGGACGTTGGACAATTTGGACTGAATTGCTAAACCTTCCGATTGGAATCTCCCTTATGTGTGAATTTCAATTGTGTAATAAAACAAGATTAATCTTAGCATAACACCAAGAGTGGATTCTCTAACCTCAACATCTTTTCTTATTGTTTTGTTTATATCTTGTTTAATTTCTTTTATGTTGTTTTGTTTATTTTGTTCTCTAATATCTTGTTTATCTTGTTTTGTTGTTGATTCCCTAATATCTTGTTTACTTTCTTTTTCTTATATATTTATAAACTTATACTTACTAATACGCTTCCCTGTGGTTCGACCTCGGACACCCGAGAATTTATTACTTGAACATAACCTACACTTGGGTTTACAACTCTTAATTGAGTCTCCATCAATGTGGCATTGTAAATATATGTTGGAATGTGCTTAATCCGAAAATATATGTTGGAATGTGCTTAATCCGAAAATATATGTTGGAATGTGCTTAATCCGAAAAAATATGTTGGACTGTGCTTAATCCAAAAATATATGTTGGAATGTGCTTAATTGTTGATATGTGGCATTGTAAATATATGTTGGAATGTGCTTAATCCGAAAATATATGTTGGAATGTGCTTAATTGTTGATATGTGGCATTGTAAATATATGTTGGAATGTGCTTAATTGTTGATATGTGGCATTGTAAATATATGTTGGAATGTGCTTAATCCAAAAATATATGTTCGAATGTGCTTAATTGTTGATGTGGCATTGTAAATTAATCCGAAAATATATGTTGGAATATGCTTAATTGTTGATATGTGGTATTGTATAACATGCTTTATGTTGGAATGTTCCATTGTAAAACATAATGAAAATTTATTTTGTATTAACATTATTGTTATTTTAAGGTTTTAATTTTAAGAAATATATGAAATTTAATCTAATTAATACAATATTTTAACTCCATAAAATTAATATGCTTTAAAATAATTTAATATAATATTTCTTCAAAAGTGAGATTGATATAACTAATAATAATTTGAATGTAAACATATTAGAAAATAAAAAGAAAGTGTCAATCTTAAATTTCTCAAAATTTAAATAATCTTAACTCATAACAATTTGAATTTTAAAATAACTAAATGTGTTAAGTATCCCGATCCTCGAAATAATTCAATTAAGTAAACCGAATCTATAATAGGTAAGACTTTATACTTAATATTTTTTTAGTATATGTGATATATTTGTACCTTAAAAATTATTCAATTTAGCATAATAACTTTTATTTAATCTATCAATGTATTTCAAACGTCTAACACCACTAAAAAAAAACCATGTTGTGTCAATTGGTCATTAGATAAACTAATTATTTGTAAACATTATGTTAATATTTACAAATATTAATTTAGTATTCTTACAAATGCCCAAATTAAATTAAATTAATTAATTTTAATTTAATTTAATTTAGGCATAATTAAATTTATTTTGTGGGAAATTTCTTTTTATTATGAAATTTCATTTTTAGGATTGTTAGTTATGAAATTGTATAATGTGTTATTGTGATTATTTATCGTTATTGCCCATTGTGCTTTTTTTTATTGTGTTATTATGTTTATTTGTTAATAAATTTAATATTTTTCATTTTATAGATGAAATGCGAGGAACAAGGCGTAAAACTACTAGAAAAAAGAAATAGAGTTCTATGTGGGATGCTTTTCGACCATCTAGAGGATCGTCCTCGGGGCATGCTACACTAGAGTTGCCACCTGCATCTTCTCCCTCCTTACGACCTCCACCGAGATAGTTGCCACCTTATTCGGCTCCATTGCCACATACTCCATCTGCAGTACCTCTATCGCCCCTGCATTACTCTGCACTGCCTCCGTCTATAGTGGGTCCATCCAGATTGCCTCCCTCTACAGTGGCATCGTCCACATCGACTCCCGCTCCACTGCCACAGTCAACATATACTCTGGCGACTCAGGCAGATCCCGTGTTACAGGTGTCTACCCTATCGCTGGATGAAATTTCATAGTTTTTACTTAATGAGTCAGCACCGACGTATTTTGCGAATGATGGGACGGGGCAGCAAACAGAGGTACCTGCATCACATCCTACACCGTCTACCAGTACTGCCACCAAGCAGAGGAAATGAGGTAGAGGTCGGACGAAAAGATTACTGACACCGAGTAATTTGGATGACAGGTTTCGACTGCCAATTCTTCAAAACACTTAAGTTAATAATATTTCGATTATTTCATTATTTGAGTAAAATAAACTATTATCCACTAACACGTATCCTTGATTTTAGGACTTTCACGGAGAGTTGTGTAAAATCGACCATTGCCTCCATCATCAGACAACACTATAACAGACCGTGGCCTACTTGGTCGAAGATACCTGTTGACGTTAAACTGTCTATGTGGACTATATTTGAGGTATAATTTGGTTAAAAGTCAAATTATAATTTAATTATGTTTAATACTATATATTAATTCATAATGTCTTATTGTAGAGAAAATGCTAGTGGCCTCTCGAGCAGACACCATTGGTTAGGAAATTATGGGAGGCCACATGCAAGGATTGATTCAAGGAAATGATGAATTTTGAGAGGGACAATGCCATGTCCTTCTTTCAAACGAATTGAATAGGAGACTGCAAGGGTTACAGGTGTGATTGGATAGCAGTCGATATTTGGGATCAACTGATTGATAGTGTCTGGAGTACTGACGCTTGGAAAAATAGGTCCCAAAAGGCCAAGAGTAATAGGAACACGAAGAAAGATGGCAGCATTACAAAGCACACTGGTGGATCAATTCATTTTCTAGTTACCAGTGAAAGGATGGTAAGATTAACTTTTGTTTTGCAATTTATTGTTTCAAAGTTTTATCGACTTAACTCAAAATTTGTATTGGTTTAACATAATTTTCTCTCTACTTTTAATTTGTAGTCACAAGAGTTGCAATGCAACATGACTTTCCTAGAGCTGTTTAACAAAACCCATAAACGTGCAAAGGGTTAGGGTGATTATGTAGACAACAAGTCTAAAGCTGTAACTGTAAGTATTTAACTTAATCAATATTTTATATATTATATTAATTTATTATACCAAATCTTTGTGTTTATGTACGTGTTCATTACAATGTTACATATTAATAATTTATATATTTAAATATTTGTGATTGTAGGAAAATTATACTGTTTCGTTGCAGCAAAAATATGGGCACGGTACGTCTTCATATCCTGATTTCGACCCTCAGTCCTGGTCTAATGCTATTGGGGGCATTGAGACTACGCGGACGCATGTTTATGGGTTTGGAATGAGACCGAAGAGAGGGCAAATTTTCGATCCACCCGGTAGTCACCAAAGTTCAGATGTAGCTAGTTACGCTCCATGTGGTCCTAGTACTACACAGCAGCCGACAACAGCTTCCTCTGAGGACTATAATGCATTGAGGTCCGATGACTTGCAAATCCAGACCTCAATCGTGAGACTTGAGAATATCGTGACGAGCTGGAATACGACAATCACACCTTTACTCTAGTCACAGATAGTAGCTGCATTAGGAGGGATCGGGACTCAGGTTGTCGGACTCAGTGCTACCTTAGACATGGGTGTTGGATCGAGTGCTGCCAGAGTCGGTGCTGGATTGAGTGCTGTCAGAGTCAATGCTGCTGGAGGCATGACTGTTGGACTAGGATTGAGTGCCGCTGGTGCTGGAGTGAGTGTTGTCAGAGTCAGTGCTGTCGTAGGTGATGCCGGAGTCGGAGGCATGGGTGCTGTCGGAGGATTGAGTGCTGTCGGGGTGATGTCGGAGGCAATGCCGAGGTAGATAGTGAAGCCGATGACAGCAGTACCTCGTGATGAGTTTTTTTTTTTTTTTATATTCGAGATATACATTTGAATTTTTTTATTTATATTTTTACGGATTTCATTTTATTTTTTATGGTGTAATTATATATTTCTTATATTCGAGATATACATTTGAATTGAGTGCCACTGGTGCTGGAGTGAGTGTTGTCAGAGTCAGTGCTATCGTAGGTGATGCCGGAGTCGGAGGCATGGGTGCTGTCGGAGGATTGAGTGCTGTCGGAGGTGATGTCGGATGCAATGCCTAGGTAGATAGTGAAGCCGATGACAACAGTACCTCGTGATGAGTTCTTTTTCTTCTTTTTTTATATTCGAGATATACATTTGAATTTTTTTATTTATATTTTTACGGATTTCATTTTATTTTTATGGTGTAATTATATAAAATTTTCATTTTATTTTAATTTTTTTTAATAATTTATTTTTTAAATATTTATTTTAAATATTATTTTTTTTGTTTAAAAAAATAATTAACGACGGAATAATCCGTCGGTAAAGCACATTTATCGACAGAATATTTCGTCGGTAATTAATCATTACCTACCAAATTCATCCGTCGGTAAATCAATAATCGATGGAACTATTCTGTTGGTGATAAAAGAATACCAACGAAAACTTCCGTCGATACAATTTCGTCAGTAAAAGTCTGTCGGTAAAGTTTCTTTACCGTCTGAATTAGTATCACCGACGGATATCTCCAACGAAATATTTCATCGGTAAAACAGATGCTTACCGACAAAAAACAGATGCTTACCGACGGATTATTTCGTCGGTAAAAGTTTGTCCTCTTGTAGTGATTATATATGAAGTCAACATACAAGTTAAAGTCAACATATTAGTCAAAGTCAATGGCCAATCTTGAAAAGGCTAAGTACATCACTGCCGAAAGTTACCTACCACTGGAACCACTAATTATGGCTTACGTTGATTACGGTTGGAAAAGTGGCGACCGCTGGAAATACTGCTACTTTTAGAAATATTGCTACCGATGGAAACGTTGCTACCTTTGCAAGTAACCACCAAGAACTTCCGCTGACAGTCTCTCCCATCAAGAACTTTCACTTACAGCCTCTCCACTGGGAGCTTCCGTTGATAGTCCCTTCCGTAGGGAATTTGCATTGATACCTATTGTAGACATCTAATTTTGTTTGGGCCCCCTAAACAAGGTGATTTTCTCTTTTTTGACTTTTTTGGAATGCAAAGAATCTTCCCTCATTCTGCTAATAGGTCTCCAAGACTTTGATTCAAAGGTCAAAGCAAAAAAGTCAACTCGAAAAAAGTCAACTCTGAAAAGTCAACCACTAAAAAAGTCAACTCTCAGTCAAAATCAAGATTCGAAGTTTAATTGAACAATGGTGAAAGAATTTTGATAATCAGAGGTCTACAATGAAGGATAGAGAGTTTGAAAGACAGGTTGCAAAAAATTAGTGTAGAGAAAACCTAATTCGGTAAATTTGGGAAAAAGTGCGTAAACGATCAAATTGGACGAAATTGGAGGTTCCAAATGGATTAAGATCAATAAATATGGATATTGGAAGGTCCGATTTTGAAGTGGAGTTGAAGGAAGATATGGTTTGAAGAGAAAAAGGAAAATAAGAATTTAATGAATAAATAAATAAGAAAATCACAAATTTGGAGAAAACTGCAAAGATGGCCCGATTCAGTGAAATTGAGGCCCCATTTGATAAAGGATAAATAAATAAAAATATCCCAAGTTCTAGTTTGAAGTGGATCCCAAGGAAGAGCCGGTTGGAGGAAAAATGAAAAAACCGAGAAAATTCCCAATATTGAAAAAGAGAAAGATTAAATCGAAGAGGGATTCGGATGTAAAAATTGGGCATTTTTGGACCAACTCCAATTCAATATATAACAAAGGCAATGGAAAAGAAAATCTGAAAATTAGGCCCGTTTTGAGTAAAATCGAGGTTTCGGGGGTTAAAGGGTAATTTTGGAAATTTTGGGAAAAATAGGAAACAAGCTTGGAAAATTATGAAAACTTAGAGAATTGGGTTTTATACTTGATGGAAGGGATTGGAGAAGAAAAATCTGGAATTGGAGCTCAAATGAAAAAAGGCAAAGTTCGGGTGCACTAATCCCAAATTGCAAGAGAAAGTTCCAGGAAAAATAGGAAACGAGCTCAGAAAATTATATAAACTTTCAGATCTGAATTTTATATTTTACGAAAAGGGATTGGAGAAGAAAAAACTAGAATCAGAGCTCAAATTAAAAAGACAAAGTTTGGGAGGCACTAAACCGAAACTTTAGAGGAAAATCAGGGAAAAATAAAATTCGTGCTCGAAAAAATATGAAAACCTCTAGAACTGAGTTTTATATTGGATGGGATGAATTGAAAAAGAAAAATCCAAAATTGGGGTCCATTTGCAATTAAATTATGTTTGGGGGCCAACATGTAATTTTATTGAAGAAACCGAAAGGGCCATTTTGCAAATAAAAAAAAGGAATGGCCTGGAAAATTCCAGGCCATTTTCGGTTAGCGCTAGGATGAAGTTGGGAGTGTGATCATCTTGAATCAAGTGGCCAAGGTTGAATAGCAAGATGACATTTATAAGAGGACAAGATTCTCCACTACATTGCCTACATGGCATTTTAGGCCAATGGAAGGTCTCCAAATTGCAAAGCCATATGAAGGCCATGTGAAGAGCATGTCAATGCTATGAGATGTAGCCAAGTAGGATCAAAAATGCCACCTAGGAAGATATTTTAATTGTAGCCTCCATGATCATGATAAATGGAAAAGATATTTCGTAGAGATAGGAGACACAAATGGTTGAGATAGATATGTTGGCCAATTGGAGGTTGAGAAACCCTATTTTTAAGGAAAGCATCATGCAAATAGGGGACAAGCACCCTATTTTTAAGCAAAGCATCATGCAAGTAAGAGACAATTTTTATCCACTTGGCAAGGATGTTGGAGGAAGCATGCAAAGCATGACAAGGGGTAAAAAAATAAACACACACACTCTCACATATAGAGGCAGCCGGCCAAGAGGAATGGAGTAGATTTTTTTCATTTTTTTCTTAAGGTTTTCACTAGACTCTTGAGAGAAAAGAAAGAAGAAAAAGAAAAGAGAGGAGAGGAGGATTCATTTTTTTTCTAAGGCAATTTTCTACTACTCTCTTGATTTGGAAAGCTAAGCTAGGTAGCTTTTTCCTCTCTTCCTCTTCCATTGTTTTCTTTGATTTAATGTTCTTCTACATGTCTTTTTCCATGGTGATTGTTATTTCTTTCTTGTCTTGAATAAAATTGTTTTTCAAAACAAATTTTAAAGGTTTTTTTCCTATTCTATACAAAACAAAACTTGCAAAATCTTCTTTTTTTTTTGGTTTGGCCGATCCTAGCTAGCTAATTTTGTGCTTGTTCTTGCTTGTTTGCTTGTTCATATTTTTAACTCTTGGTTGATTCCTTGTCATATGGTTGGTTGGTGAAAATCATGCATTTCATGACATTTTCAACTAGGTTTTTGGCCACGATCAACTAATGATCTCAAGCCAAAAATCCTTTGCCTATGTTAGTTGAGAGAGTGATAGTTTAGATTGGGTATTCTGACTTTGGGATTTTTTTTCACTACTCATCCATGGTCCAAATAAAATGATTTTTTTACCACATGCAATAGTCATTTAGGGGATGCCATGGTATTGTTTTTCATGATTTTTATATTTTTTTTTATCGTGGTTGAAAAAATGGCTTTTGGCAAAGCAGTTTTAACTCACTGTTCTGACTTTGGTAAAATTTCGGTCATGGTACCCTTGCTCCAAAAGTTAAGTTGATTTTTTCCCATGGAGATAAACATGTTCTAGGTCTACCCAAAGTTTTTCAGAGTTTTTGAAATTTTCTAAAAGGGTAAAAAATCGGGTTTCAAAACTGGTTAGATTTATTTTCAAGAACTAATAATTTTCTGTTTTTATTAGTATACTAAGAGGGGGCTGATTTGGGACATTAGTTACTGTATTAGGGTGATTTCCATGTCATTTCAAGAATAAAATTTGATTTTATAAAAATCGGGTCAAGGGTGGTCAACCCGGGTTTCAAAACTAGGGAAAATAGAGCCTTTAAAGGGGGTTTCGGTCAAGGCCTAATTTTCATCCCAAAAATTCTAATTTTTTAAATTCGAGCCCAAAGTCTTTTGGTTTTTGAAAATCCAATTTAAGTTTCTTCAGAAGGTAGTCAGATACTTTTTTAGGTATATGGATGTCCTTACTTCAAGGGAGAAATACATCTTCATGCATTGCATATTTAAAAATGTTTTACTTAATTTGGCATAAAAACGTATTTTCAGTTTTCTAAACATTTGGTGAGAATTAGTTCTTAATCTTTGCCGGGGTGGTTAGGAAATTATTCAACGCACATGTTTATGGAATTGAAACATTTGGTTTTCGTTCTACTTGGAATCATGTAAATATCATATGAAAGAATTATTTTTCAAGCTTTGCCAAGTTTGCTGGGGAGTACGGTAATATATTTTCGGCATATGCCATTTATGTGATTCCTCACATGAAAAATCAATTTTAAAAGATGATGTGTGCATATTCCATGATCATGCATATTCCATGATATTTACATTTGTTATTTTAATTATGAAAATTATATGTTCATTCCATGTTGATGTCATTTTATATCCATATTGCTAGTATGACTATGATGTGATTATGAATATTTTATGATGATGTCATTTTGTGATTTTTGCCATGTCAAGCATGCTAGGTCATTTATTCCATGCCATGTCATTCATGCGTATGCTATGTCACTTAGATTTTTGCCATGTCAAGCATGCCATGTCATTCATACATATGCTATGTCATTTAGATATTGCCATGTCAAGCATGCCATGTCATTCATACATATGCTATGTCATTTAGATTTTGCCATGTCATTCATACATATGCTATGTCATTTATATTTTGCCATGTCATTCATAGATATGCTATGTCATTTAGATTTTTCCATGTCAAGCATGCCATGTCATTCATACATATGCTATGTCATTTAGATTTTGCCATGTCAATCATGCCATGCCATGTCATTCATACATATGCTATGTCATTTAGGTTTTTTCCATGTCAAGCATGCCACGTCATTCATTCATGTGCCATGTCATTTGGATTTTGCCATGTCAAGCATGCCATGTCATCTAGATTATGCCATGTCAAGATAAATATGCAGGTTGTTTAATTTTTGTCTTAGTAATATTTTTGCATATTCATGATCATTTTTTATGATTTCAAAATACATGAAAAAATAAATATTTTTTTTTATAAAACAAGATTATTCCCGAGTTAAAATAATTCATGAGTTTTCTGCTAGGTCTGCCGGGGAGAATATCATCAATTATCATTAACGACAGAATATCTTTTTTTTTTTTTTCAAAAAACGAGGGTGATTTGTAGAATTTCAAAACCAAGGAAAAATTTCATGTTTTGTCGAGTTTGTCAGGAAGCATGGGAAAGTTTATGTTAATAAACTCCGAATCATTTTCAAATAAAATATGATTTTTTTTAAGGGAATTAATTTTAAATAATAAATTTAAGACTGACTTTCACCGAGACTTGAGATAACACATGACTAACAAGGTACCGTTTTATACGGGTGTTGTGTGGCTGCTAATCCTTCCCAGCACGTAATCGACTCCAGGACCCGTACTTGTTTCTCTGGTTCAAAGCGCAAACTTCAAAATTGGTTTTAAAAAATGTTTTAATTAATTTTAAAATGTTTTATAAAAATTGGTTTTAATAGGTGGCCGATCTCACCTAGCCAAAAAAAGATTGGTGGCGACTCCATTTGTTTTTCGAGGTTGTTTTCAAACCTTCAATTATTTTTCTTAAAAGGAATTAAGTTGTCTTTTCCTCTCTTTTTTTTCTCCCTACACATATCATTATTATTTTTTCAACGTCGCTTTCCGGATCCCGCGAAGGATTCATTGGGACACCCATTTCCATCGAGAATAGTTCAAACATTATTTAACGTTGGAAATGCCCTACATTCCGCTGAATAATTCCTCCAAGACATAGCTACCGTCGAAGAAGACGTCCGAAAGCTATCACAAAGTATCACACTATTGGAAACCACCTCGAGCCAACACTAAGTGTCAATATGAGGGCAGAAGATCAAGAATTGCTTCAAGGCCATACTGCCACCCTACGGCTAATAGGGAACAAAGCAAAACTCTGGCAACCACTGCGAAACCCTATCTTCAGCTGTTTCAACCCACCAAGACACCATGATAGCCAGATAAGTCTATTCTCCTCTATTTCCTTTCTAAATTTCTCCTAAGATCTTCGTCTATTGTCTTTCCACCACTAGTTTCACTTTTTTTTTTCTTAGGCAAGCTCTTGGTCGAAGCCCACAATTCCAAGGGGTACTCATTGGGAGTTGTGGTTTTCTTGGTCAGGAAAGACTTGTTGGCATCTTTGTTGCTCTTACGCATCTCTCGACTGTTCTTAGAGGTTAAGAGTAACCGTTGGTTGTCCAACCAAGGGATGGGAGATTTATTAGGCCTAACTAGATTTCCTAACAATATGGTTAGGGATCTCTTCACAAGCTACTTGCAAAGTTTCACGCCTCTTCATAGCATTAAATCTGGAAGTGACCAAGTGTTAGTCGTAACAGTAGTTGCCCGCCGGGAGAAAAGCTAATGTGCCTCGGTTGAAAGCTTTGTCCTAACAACTGGCCTTATTTTACTCTTTTGCCCAAGCTTATGTCTGATCCAAGGCTCTACAGGGATATTCTTTTTGTGAACGAACTTGTTAAGCTCTCAGGAAAAAGCTCTTCCTTTGCGAATGACTGGCTAAAAGCATCATAGCTGGGCAAAGGTCTTCCTCCATGATGGCTATAAATAGGCCTTTAAGGCATAGGGAGGAGGTCCAGAGGTATCGACACTCTACCCATATTCCTCCAGCAAGAAAACAATGCTTTTATGTCGTTGTCGCAACCACACTTAAAAAAGGTGTCCGAAATTATCTGCCCCTGTCGCGGGGACAATCGGCCTTCGTTAAGGAGTGTGACATTGGGGGAAAAGTAGAGGAAAATACGACTTAATTCCTCTAAATTAGAGGTTAAAGGTATGAAAACGATCTCGTGAAAGAAATGAAGTCGCCACCAATCTTTTTTGGCTGGGTGTGACCGGCCACCTATTAAAACCGGTTTTTATAAAACATTTTAAAATTAATTAAAACATTTTTAAAACCAATTTTGAAGTCTACGCTTTGAACCAGAGAAAATAAGTGTGGGGAAAAATTAGCACCCCACAACACCCATATAAAATGGTACCTTATTAGTCATGTGTTATCTCGAGTTTCGTTGAAAGTCGATTTTAAATTTGGTGTTTAAAAAAATTCCTTTAAAAAACATTTTTATTTGAAAATGATCCATAATTTATTAACATAAAATTTTCCATATTTCCCAACAAGCTCGGCGAAACAAGGAATTTTTTCTTATTTTGAAATTCTCCGAATCATCCGTTGTTGATGATAATTGATGATATTCTCTCCGGCAGACCCAGCAGAGAACTCATGAATTATTTTAACTCAGGAATAACTTTGCTTTATTAAAAAACTTTAATAAATTTTCATGCATTTTAAAGTCATAAAAAATGATCATAAATATGCAAAAATATTACTAAGATAAAAATTAAACAAAATTGCATATTTATCATTGCATGACAAACATTTTATTATGACATGGCAAAAGAATTTATGACATAGCATGCTTGACATGGCAAAATATAAATGACATGACCAAAGGGATGAATGACATAGCATAATCTAAATGACATGGCACATGAATGAATGACATGGTATATGAATGAATGACATGACATGCTTGACGTGGCAAAAACAAATGAATGTCATGGCATGTTTGACATGGCAGATTCTAAAGGACATGGCATATGAATGAATGACATAGCGTAATCTAAATGATATGGCATATGCATGCATGACATGGCATGGCATGGCATAATCTAAATGATATGGCATGTGTATGAATGACATGGCATTCTTGACATCGCAAACTCTAGATGACATAGCATATGAATGAATGACATGGCATGGCATGGCATGCTTGACATGGAAAAAATCACAAAATGACATCATTATAAAATATTCATAATCACATCATGATCACATGCACACACCATTATTTTGAAATGGATCCTTCATGTGAGGAATCACATAAATGGCATATGTTGGAAAGTATTACCGTGCTCCCCGGCAAACCCAGCAAAGCTTGGAAAATAATTCGTTCATATGATATTTATATGATTCCTAATAAAACAAAATACATGCCTTGCGATTTCATAACCACGTGCGTTGAATAATTTCCTAATCTCCCCGGTAAACTCGGCAAAGATTAGGAATTAATTCTCGCCAAATATTTAGGAAACCAAGAAGCACGTTTTTATGCGAAATTAAGTAAAAAAACATTTTTAAATATACAATGCATGAAGATGTATTTCTCCCTTAAAGTAAGGACATCCGTATACCTAAAAAGGTATCCAACTACCTTTGAAAGAAACTTAAATTGGATTTCAAAACTGAATAACTTTGGGCTCGGATTTAAATAATTGGATTTTTTGGATGGAGAAGAAGGCCTTGGCCGAATACCCCTAAAAAAGCTCTAGTTTTCCTTTTTTTTTTAAAACCCGGGTTGACTACCCATGACCTGATCTCTGTAAAATCAATTTTTATCCTTGAGATGACATGGAAATCAACCTAAAACAGTAGCTAATGACTTTAATCAGCCCCTCCCTTTTTACAAATAAAAATCAAAAAATTATTGATTAAGAAAAACTCATTTTTGACTCCCATAACCAGTTTTGAAAAACTATTTTTTTACCCTATGTAAAAAATTCAAAAAATTATGGAAAAATCAGTATAGACTTGAAACATGATCGCCTTTATGGGAAAAAATTGGTTTAAGTTTTGGACTAGAGATGCCTTGACCGAATTTTCACTAAACTCAAAACTGTTTTACCGAAAACCATTTTTCTAACCTTAATAAAAAAATATAAAAATCTTGGAAAAAATACCAGGGCATCCTCTAAAGGTCTACTACATGTGTTTAAAAAAATACTTTTATTTTGACAAAAAGAACTTAGTTAAAGAAAATGCTCAAAGTCAGAATATCCAACTTAAATTATCACTCTTTTAACTAGTATAGACAAGGGATTTTGGCTAGAGACCATTGATTGGTCTTAGCCGAAAAACCTCGTTGAAAATGGTATGAAATGCATGATTTTACAGCCAACAAACATATGACAATGAATCAATCATGAGTTAAAAATATAAACAAACAAAGAAAATGAAGGTTGGCTCAATGGTTGGTTCCTTGGACATAGTCCCACCTAACCAAAATCACTTGATAAAAATCAAGATCCTCAAGCTTCTCAAACCTTTTATTTGATTTTTTTAAAAGAAAAACCAAAGGAGAAAATCTATCCCACCACAATGGTGAGATCCACAATCAACAAGCAAGCAAGAGAATCAAGCATAAACAAGCACAATAAGGCCCCCTAGGTTTCGGCTAAGGCAAGAAAAGTGTACAAAATTTTAGTCAACTTTGTTGTTTTGTAAAGAATAAAGAATAAAGGAGAGAAAACCTTTAAAATTTATTTTGAAAATCTTTTATTCAACAAATAAAGTTAACAATCACATGGAAAAAGAGAAGAAAAAAAACATGATAACAGAGAAAATAATTGAAGAAGAAGAGAGAAAATAGCTACCTAGCAATTGCTTTCCAAATCAAGCACTCCAAATTCCCCTTTTTTTCTCCCTCTTTTTTCTTTTTCTCCCTTTTCTTCTCAAGAGTCTAGTGAAATGCCTTTGAAAAAAAAATGAATCACCTCCTCTAAAGGGGCTGGCCGAATTCCCTCCCTATGTAGTGTGAAAATTTTGCTCATCTTTTATCCTTTGTCGCTTTGCATGCTCTCCCAATATCTTTGCCACATGGCTAATTATTGTCCCCTCCTTGCATAATGTTTTCCTTAAATTAAGGGTTCTTGTCCTTTCCTTAAATTAAGGGTTTTCTAGCCTCTCATTGGCCAATAATGCCACCTAGATTATTCTTGTCTACTATCTTTACAAAATATTTAAGCCACTTGCCATGATCATATGGCTTACTATTAAAATATCTTCCTAGGTAGAATTTTTAATCCTATTTGGCATCTTCTCATAGCCTTCACAAGCTCTTCACATGGTTTTGCAATTTGGAGACCTCCTATTGGCCAAAAATGCCATGAAGGCAAGTAGTGGAGAATCTTGTCCTTTCTTAAAAATGTCATCTTGCCATTCAATCTTAGCCATTTGATTCAAGGTGGTCACACCCTCTCCTTCATCCATGGGTTGGCCGAAAATGGCTTAGAATTTTCCAGGCCATTCCTCTTTTTTTTTTTTTTTAAATGACCATTTTCTTTTTTTTCGATAAAATTGCATTTTGGCCACCAAACTTAATTTAATTGCAAATGGACCCCAATTTCAAAATTTTCTTTTCCAATCCATCCTATCCAATATAAAACTCAGTTATGGAGGTTTTCATATTTTTTCGAGCTCGGATTCTATTTTTCCCTAATTTTTCTCTAAAGTTTCGGCTTCGTGCCTCCCAAGCTTTGTCTTTTTCCATTTGAGCTCTGATTCTGGATTTTTCTTCCCCAATCCCTTCCATAAAATATAAAACTCAGTTCTAGAAGTTTTCATAATTTTTCGAGCCCGTTTTCTATTTTTTTCGAAAATTTTCTCTTGGAACTTTGGATTAGTGCTCCTGAACTTTGTCTTTTTCCATTTGAGCCCCAATTTCAGATTTTTCTTCTCCAATCCCTTCCATCAAATATAAAATTCAAGTCTGGAAGTTTCATTATTTTTCGAGCCCGTTTTCTATTTTTACCGAAATTTTTCTCTTGGAATTTCATATTAGTGCTCCCAAACTTTGTCTTTTTTCCATTTGAGCCCCGATTTTGAATTTTTCTTCTTCAATCCCTTCCATCAAATATAAAACTCAGTTTTGGAAGTTTTCATAATATTCTGAGCTCAGATTCTATTTTTCCCAGAATTTTCAAAATTGCCTTTTAACCCCCAAAACCTTGGTTTTACTCGAAACGGGCCCAATTTTCGGATTTTCTTTTTCCACTACGTTTTTCATATATTGAACTGGAGTTGATCCGAAAATGCCAAATTTTTACATCCGAATTCCTCTCCGATAAATGTTTTTTTTCCTTTTCCTCAATATTGAGAATTTTCTCATTTTTCCATTTCTCCTCCTATCGGCTCTTCCTTGGGATCCACTTCAAATTGGAACTTGGGATATTTTTATTTATTTATCATTTATCAACTGAGGAATTTAATGTCACCGAATCGGGCCATCTCTGCAGTTTTCCCCAAATTTGTGGTTTTCTTATTTATTCATTAAATCCTTAGTTTCCTTTTTCTCTTCAAACCACATCTTCCTTCAACTCTGCTTCAAAATTGGACCTTCCAATATCCATATTTATTGATCTTATTCCATTTGGAACCTCTAATTTCATCCAATTTGATCGTTTACGCACTTTCCCCAAATTTGCAAAATTAGGCAATTTTCCTGCACTGAATTTTTGCAATCTGTCTTTCAAACTCTCTATCTTTTGTTGTAGACCTCCAATTATCAAAATTCCTTCACCATTGTTCAATTCAGCTTCGAATCTTGATTTTGACTAAGGGTTGACTTTTTTAGTTGTTGACATTTTTGGGGTTGACTGTTTCGGAGTTGACTTTTTTAGGGTTGACTTTTCATATTGACCTCCGAATCAATGTCTTGGAGACCCATTTGTGGAATGGTGGAAGTTTCTTTGCATTCCGAGAAGTTGAAAGGAAAAATTTACCCTGTTTAGGGGGTCGAACAAAATTAAGTGTCTACAATCGTTACTCTGCTTCAATGGTTCCTCTCTTAGTTAGGCAAGACTCAGGTCTCCCTAAGTGCAACCATGTCTTTTTGCTCTCCCAAATCCTCCTATTATTTTGTATCTCATTATTCTTTTTTTATGATTTTATTATGAGTTTCATTTTCAGCAGTAAGCATCTCTTTATTTACTTCTCTCGTTTACCACTCTGTTTTTAAACTCCAAAACAAGGTTAACAAAGCATCCTTGTGTTGTGCTGTTTTTACGTTACTTCCACCAACTACAACCAAACCTCAAGACGAGCCATATCGAAGAAATTGCAATACATCTTCATTCTCTCTCGTCATTTTGGGCCAAGATTTATTGCGAATTTGACTAGAACCCAGTAAACCGCCCTTATCCCAAACAGGAACAAATCCAATACTTTTGGCTCTATGTCAATGGTGATTCCATGCCATTTCCAACAAGGGCTCCACATCAACAGTCTTTGTCCACTTCTTCCACGCCAAAATCCTCCCTTGAGATTTAAACTCTAAACTTACCGGATGTCACAACAAAAGAAAAATAATAATTTTTAATATGTTTAAAGGTTGTTATTGATCATTTACATATTAATGATGAAAATCATGTGATTTTAGTTTTATTAACATAATAAAAAATATTGATAAAGAAATTTGAACAAAAAATAAAAGCACAAGATGAAAATTCACCACTTAAAAAGATAATATCAAATGTATCACTAAGCTTTGAACATATGCAATTTTATTACTTTATTTTTTAATTTGATCTAAATATAGTCAACACTAAGAATAATTAGAGAATATTTTATAAAATGGTTTTTGTTTCTCGCGAATCTTTTCTGTTTCCTCATGAAATATTATTTTACCATTAGCTTTTGACTGTTTTGAACAAAATTTAAAAATTTAGTATCAAATTGCATCCTTTCAAAAATTGATGGTAAAATTGATCAGATACCTTAAATAGAGTGATAAATTTGATTTATCTAAAAATTGATATTATAAAATATCAAAATAAAAACTTGGATTTTTCTTTGAGGGGAATTGGTCCCTTATTTCGGTCCTTGATCATATATAAAATCCTTCTCTGAGCCCTCATCACATGACTTCATCTTGCTTAATTTGTTGCAACTGCCTAATAATTTTAAAGAAGAAAATATAGCGAAACGCTAGCACTACATAAAATAATTATGTTTCGTGTTTTAATTGTGTTGTTTTTAGTTATTATAATTTTTATATCATAAATATGTTAAACACTCTTATATAGTTGTGACACGTTTAACACTTTTAAGTAATCGTGTTGTGTTAATATTGATGGATATCATTTGGATTTATTATGATTATCTTATTATGGTTGATGTTGTTAGACATTATTTGAAGTTTTTAACATATTTTATGGATACTATTATTTTGTTATAGTTATTTTATAATTATTAACTTTAATTTTAATTTTAATTTTAAATTTGAATTATGAAGTTATGATTTTATTTTATGTTTAAAATTAAATTATTAATAAAAATTAACTTTTGGATTAAATAGGTTAATTCTTAAAAAATAGTAAATATAGATTAATGATCGTGTTAAATAGTGTCATATAAAAGTTGTCGCAACCTAAAAAATAACAAGTCTCATCGCGAGAATTTATATTCGTTAAGCGTGATATTAAAAAAAATCGAGGAAAAGTCGACTTAATTCCTCTTGAAAAATGAAGGTTTTGAAAATGACGTTTAATAAGACATGGAGTCGCCACCAATCTTTTTTTAGCGAGGTGTGATCGGCCACCATATTAAAATCGATTTTACAAAATATTTTAAAATTAATTAAAACATTTTTAAAGCCAATTTCAAGTCTGCGTTTTAAACCAGAAAAAAATTTAAGAATCGAGTTCAGGACTCGGTTACGTGTGGGTAAGAATTAGCACCCCCACAATGCCCATATAAAACGGTACCTTATTAATCATGTATTATCTCAAGTCTCGGTAAAAAGTCGATTTTTAATTTAGTATTTCAAGTTAATTCCCAATTTAAAGAAAAATAATTCCATTTTTAATTGAAAATGATCCAGAATTTATAAATTCAAAATTTTACTATATTCCCCAACAAACGTGGCAAAATATAAAAAATTTTATTAGTTTAAAAAACTTTCCGAATCATTCTCGTTTTAAAGAAAATATTCCGTTATTAATGATAATTGATGATATCCTCCCCAGCAAACCCAGCAGAGAACTCATGAATTATTTTAACTCAGGAATATCTTTATTTTATTGAAAATCATTACTTTTTTCAAAACATTTAAAAAATATATATATGAATATGTGTGACATAAATAAAATGACATAGCAAAGTCTAGATAATATAATGCAACCTAAATGTATGATATAATTTAAATGTCATAGCATATTCTAAATGAAATGAAATATCCTAAGTCATATGATATATTCTAAATGAAATGAAATACCCTAGATAACATGATATATTCTATATGAAATGTAATATCCTAAGTCATATGATATATTCTAAATGAAATAAAATATCCTAAGTGACATAATATATTCTAAATGAAATGAAATGACCTAGGTAACATAATATATTCCACATGAAATGAAATAACCTAGGTAACATAATATATTCTATATGAAATGAAATAATTAAAATGACATGGCAAATATAAATGATATGGCATATAATATAAATGACATGAAACATAAAATAATGCTATCATATAATATGCATGAAAATAAATTATGAAATATTCAAAATCATATAACAATTAATATAATATCAAAAATTTAAATCAAAGATAATAACACCATCATGAAAATTAAACATAGCAAAAATTACATATTATATAATATGCATGAATATGAAAATACAATGCATGAGAATGTATTTTTTCCTTTAATTAAGGAAATCCGTATACCTAAAAAGATATCCGGTTACTTTAGGAAAATATATCAAATTAAATATTCTAAAACCAAAATACTTTGTGATTGTTTGAAAACAATTTTGAAAAGCTTAGATTAAAAATAAACACTTAGCTAAACCCTTTTTAAATGGCTCTAATTGCCTAAGTTTAAAATCCCGTACTTGACCACCCTTAACCCGAGACTTAAAAAATCATTTTTAGGGTTTAAAAAGGCTTAGAAAATACCCTAAGTCAGTATCCAAACTTCCTAGTCAGCCCACTCTAAGTAACTTAACCAAAACAGAAAAATAATTTTCCTTCAAATTCAATTCTGACTCCACTGTCCAGTTTTAAAGCACGACTTTTTACCATATTTTTAAAAATTCAAAAAAATCTAAACAAAATACTGGAGACTCAGGACATGTAAAAATACACGAGAAAAAATCGGCTTAATTTTTTGATTAAATATGACTGCTCAGAAAAATTGGGAAAGTACAAGTACTGGGTGAAAAAAATTGTTTTGCCAAAACACATTTTTTTTGCCATTGATAAAATCATTTAAAAATCAAAGTAAAAATGTTAGAGACTCTATTAAGGACTCACAAACAGTAGCTAACACTTTTGAAAAGTTAGGCAAAAATTGGTTAAGTAAAAAAAAATCACAAAAGTAGAATAATCAATTTGACAACTCTTTAATTTTCCACAAGTATGCTCAAGTGAGCATGACTTTGAGACATTGATTGGCCTAAGTCATAAATCATGTGGCAAGGACATGAAAAGCATGAAAATATATAAAATATGTTGCATGAAATGCATATTTAAAACCAAAATGACATGAAAAATGCATGGCATCAATAAAATGACTTAGACCTAAATGAACTTGCATGACATTTAATGCAACTTAGGTCTAAAATGCATGAATATGCATGGCAAAGCAAACCAATCCTAAACCTAAAAAATGCATGGCAATAACACAAACATATGGCATGCTTAAACAAAATACACAACCAAATATCATGAAAATGCAAACTTATCAACTAACATAACAAAACTGCACACACAAAGCATACGACATGAGGGTGACCGAATGGACTCATGCTTAAAATGAACATGGAATTTTCACAAACACATGATATACTAACATGCATAGCTAAAGAATAATGCTGAAATCATGCAAATATAAAGTAAAGGCATGAAAACCAATAGGCATTTTCACAAACACATGGATTACAAAATGTAAAACATGAACAAACTTAAACATTTTGAAAAAGAGAAAATCAAAAATGCAAGACAAGTAAAATAAACATGATAACAAGATAAAATACTCAAAAATGGAAACAAGCAAGCAACCAAATTAAAACAAGCTTCATGCTTATGTATTAGAAGAAGATTTAAAGCATCAAAACTTGTTAAATATCAAGAATAACATGAAATAAAAAATGCAAATAGCAACTACCAAAAAACTAGGCCATTTGGCCACCTAGAGAAAAATAGAAAAAAAAATGATTTTCCATAGTTTTTTAAGAAAGCATGAAGGAAGAACTTGAAAAGAAAGCTTAAAAACACTTATTGTAAAATCAAAATCAAAACAAACTCACCAAATATCAAATGAAAACAGCAAATCAAGAATGGAAAATCAAAGAAAGTGCAAGAGTATGGTGCTTAAAGCAACCTCTAGAAGCTATATTGCAAGCTTTTTCTCTTCTAACTTTCTTTTCTTTTCTAAACTTTTCTTTTTGCCTTTCAACAATAGAGAGAAAAATCAGCCAAAACCAAGAGAGAATAGAGAGTGAATCGCTTAAAATGAAAAGAGAGTGACCCCTCCCTTGTAGTGGCCGAATGCCCCTTCCAATGCTAGGATGTTGTCATTTTTCATTCAACCAATTTTCACCCAAAGGCTATTGATCCAAGATGTTTAAAATATGAAATTATCACCATTAGATTAGGCCATCAGCCATCCACAATTACAACTATTCATGAATCTTAAGCCATTATGTTGACACTCTCCATCTTCATGCATTGGTCCATTTGGCTTATTTGCAAAGGCTTGATCAAAAAATAACTACCTTCCTCTTCATTGTTGGCCTTTTGATTAAAAATCAGAAAATATCTACCCATCCTTGGGCCTTGGCCGGCTAACCCCTCTTCTTCCAGCCCATGCTTTATTTTTTAAAAGGCAAGAAAAGCCCATTTCGATTTCTTGGGTAAAATGAACTTTTTGCCCCCCCTAAACTTAAATAAATAGCAAACGGACTCCAAATTCAAATTTTATTTTTTCAATACTTTCAAAATAATAAAAAATTGAATTCTGGAGGTTTTCAAATTTTTCCTAGTCCATTTGCTATTTATTTGGATTTTTTCTTCCAAAATTGCCCTTTTATGCTCCCAAACTTTACCACTTTTTAAACGAGCTCCAAATCTAGATTTTTCTTCACCAATTCTTCCAAATAATTTAAAAGTTTGATCTGGAAGTTTTCATGATTTTTGGAACTCATTTGGTATTTTTTCAGGATTTATCTGCTTGAATTACTATATAAGGGGCTCGGGATTTGGCCATTTCGCAAACGAACTTCGAATTTGGATTTTATTTTGCCAATCCCTTCCAAATAATTTAAAAATGAGATTTGAAAATTTTCAGAATTTTTGGAGTTCATTTGCTATTTTTTCGGGATTTATCTTCTTGAATTTCTACATAGGGGACCCGTGATTTGGCCATTTTGCAAACGAACTCCGAATCAAGATTTTCTTTTGCCAATCTCTTCGAAATGATTTAAGAATGAGATCTGCAATTTTTCAGAATTTTTGGAGTTCATTTGCTATTTTTCCCAAAATTTCCAATTTTGCCCTTCTACCTTCGAAACCCGATTTTACTCAAACCAAGTCCGATTTTCAGATTTTCTTCAAACTGAGCCTTGGGCTATCCTTTTTTAATCACTCCTCATCCAAAAGGGGCTTTATTCTTACCGAATCGGATAATTTCTATAATTCTTCCAAATTTCATCGAAATCCACCAAAAATCATAATCCTCGATTTTCTTCCGGATTGACTTTTCTTTCAGTTTTTCTTCCAAGTAGCTTCTCCATTACCCATATTCAGTGCTTATCTTTCATTTGGAACCTTCAATTTCAACCAATTTGATCGTTTAAGCACTTTTCCCCAAATTTCCGAGGGTTTCTTTTATATTGAATATACGTAATCCAATTTTCGAACTCCATATCTTTCAATGTAGACCTCGGATTGTCAAAATTCTTTCGCCATTTTTCAATTGAACTTCAAATATTGATTTTGAAAGTGGGATGACTTTTTCAGTAGTTGACATTTTGGGGTTGACTTTTTGTGGTTGACCTTTTCAAGTTTGACTTCTTATGTCGCCTTTTTAGACTAAGTCTCGGAGTACCACCTGTAGGATGAAAAAAGTCTTTTTACTTTCTGAAACATCAATTTGGGAAGAAAACATACATGTTTTAGTGGTTCAGACAAAATTAGGTGTCTACAACTACCCCTCTTTGGCTATTGCTGAGAATCAGGAATTAGGCAAAGATAAACAAACACTAATTTTGTCCGGTTAGTGAAATCACATGTGAAGAGAAAGGGGGTTTATTGTTTCTTGTTTCATTTTTTTTTTAAAAGGCTGTAAATTGGAGATTTTATCCTTAAATTGAATTCCCTAACTAATCAAGGCTCGACCCGTCCTAAGGAAACGAGTTCGATTTGCAGGAGAAGAAAAGACCTCGACGATGGTCTCGTGGGCTTAACCTGTCTTGTGCTAAGCTGTGTTTAAAATTCTGGGTATCTTCTTCAAAAGCTTCGGCTATCACCACCAAAGATTTGCTCAAGCAAATGTAAACTCTGGATATCTCCACCAGAGGCTTTGGCTATCACCACCAAAGACTTGTTCAAGCAAATGTAAAACGCTGGATATCTCCACCAGAGGCTTTGGTTATCACCACCAAATACTTGTTCATTGTTTAAAACTGTAAAAACTCTAGAAACTTATGCCTTGAGGTCTTAAAAATGGTGCCCGAAGGTCTTAAAAATGGTGGCCGGAGGCCTTACCCGTGATTTGCAAAAAAATGTGTTGTATACGACTTTAAAAATGATGCCCGGAGGCCTTACCCGTGATTAAAAAAAATGCGCTATATGCGACTTTAACAATGTGCGCGGAGGTCTTAAGAATGGTGCCCGGAGGCCTTACCCGTGATTTGAAAATACCTTGACGACGATCTCAAGGCTCGACTCATTCGATAAACAGAATGAATTCAATTTAAAACAAAAAGAAATACCTCAACAGTGATCTCAAGGCTCAACTCATTTGATAAAACAGAATGAATTCGATTTAAAACAAAAGGAAATACCTCGACGGTGATCTCAAGGCTCGACTCATTTGATAAAACAGAATGAATTCGATTTAAAACAAAAGGAAATACCTCGATGATGGTCTCAAGGCTCGACTCATTTGATAAAACAGAATGAATTCGATTTAAAACAAAATAAAATACCTCAACGGTGGTCTCAAGGCTTGACTCATTTGATAAAACAAAATGAATTCAATTTAAAACAAAAGGAAATACCTCGACGATGGTCTCAAGGCTCGACTCATTTGATAAAACAGAATGAATTCGATTTAAAACAAAAGGAAATACTAAGAATGATTATGAGTTTGTTTCATTTGGAAAAAATAAATTTAACTTGAAAATGAAAGGAACATACCTTGACGGCAGTCTCGGGGCTTAACTCGTTTGAAAAGCAGAACGGGTTCACTTTGGGGAAGTCCCAGTTTTCCTGATTTCTGCAATGTTAGCTAAATGCAATGATCAGAATGACATGCTTTGCAAATGCTTGTATGTTTCCTAAGAATGAATGCAATCAAATGATTGTCTCATGACTTCTAATCCATGGTTTCTTTGAGGTTCACAAATTATCCAACTTCATGACTGACTCTTCAATTGTTCACTGATGCCCCACTTAAGGAATCCTTCACTCAAGATAACTTGTCAAACGGTCTCAGTTTCTGACTTTCGCTGAAATTCACAGATTTTCTGACTTCGTGATGAAGTCTCCAACACGTTCACTATTTTCTTTTCTTGGTGAACTTTCCAAACCTTTCCCAAGATTTAAATCTATTCCTTAGTAATACTCTGAAATCCTTTAATTTAAAGATTTTTTATTATTAATCATCATTCAATTTAATAACAATCATAATACATCTCAAAAATGTATGAAATAAAATATGAATCAAGCAAAAATGTCATGAAAAAGATAATAAGAATTTATTGCAACAAATGTTTTTTTTTAAAAATGAATATGAAGTATATAAGAAACAAATGTAATGTTATGAGTTGTAGATGCCCCGGATGCGGAATATCTTGGACCCTTCCTTTTTCAAACCATCTGAAATTTCTCTTGAATGAGCAATTTACTTGGGTAACCTCTCGGCTTCCGTAATTACGTCAGACTGAGTTGTTCCCTTTTTCTCTGATTTTCAAATATTTTCTCCCCCTTTACAAGGAGCATTGATTCGAACTTTTAATCAGTACCTGAGCCGCCCTTTGCAGGTTTTCAACTCAAGTATCCTCCATTAGGTATTAAGTCACCCTTTGCAGGTTTTCGGCTTAAACCTCTCCTTTTACATTCTTTTTCCATTTCCATTTTTTTGTATTCTACCACGCATCTAAGAAATCTAAATGCTTCCAAGGTAAAAATATCAATTCAAAAGATGGGATGAATTTTGAGAATAACCTTTCAAATTAAATATCCATACTTGATCAAAACGGGCTTTTAAAGTATGTAATGTAGGCCAAGGTTCAGGTTTAGAAAGAAAGGATAAAATAGGCCCAAAAGGTGTTTAAGGGTGATTGAATCAAGGATCATTTCCTGAGGAGAACTCATTCTTGAAACATTTGTCCCTTTTTTGGACTTTCTTTTCTTTCTTTTTTTTTTTGTTGCTTTGTTGGCTTTCATTTGCCACATATTTCGATGGCTCTCTTTTTGCCATGATTTTTTATTTTTTTCCTCGCATTTGCCCTCTAGTGTAGGGGTGATCCCTGATCAAGGTTTAAGAAAGAAATAATTCCTAAGGCTAAAAGGGGTGACTAAGGATAATTTCTTATTAGTGAAAGGAATATGAAAGATGGCCATTCACCATATCAAGCATGAATATTCTCATTAAAAAGCAATCCATAGGGGAGATAGATATATAAAATTTCCATTTTTACACTTGGAATTATTCGACTTTCCATGTGCACAGCATCACACTTTTTTTTTAAAGCATAATACTTCTTCAATTCATCAGCATTGACGGGATGTCAAAATAATCCCCGTCCATCCGAGTTAAAATCAATGCTCCTCTATAAAAAGCTCTTTTTACTACATAGGGTCCTTCCCAATTCGGACCCCATTTTCCTCGCGGGTCCTTCACTATAGGGAGAATTTTTCTAAGTACCAACTCCCTCTCTCGAAACTGTCTGGGATGAACTTTCTTGTTGTGCGCTCGAATCATCCTTTTCTGATACAACTGCCCATGATAAATTGCTTTCAAGCTTTTCTCTTCGATGAGATTCAACTATTCATAACGAGCTCTAACCCATTCTTCTTTTTCTAGGCCAACCTCCATCAAGACCCGAAGTGAAAGGATCTCAACTTCAATAGGTAGCACCGCTTCCATCCCTTATACCAAGGAAAATGGCGTTGCCCCTGTAGATGTGCGAACTAAGGTACGATACGCATGAAGACCAAAAGGCAGGATCTCATGCCAATCCTTGTACACATCAGTCATCTTCTCAACAATCTTCTTGATATTTTTGTTAGCTGCTTCTACTGCCCCATTCATCTTCGGACGGTAAGGTGCCAAACTATGATGTGTGATCTTGAACTGAGTACACACTTCTTTCATCATCTTATTGTTCAAATTGAGAGCATTATCCGAAATAATTCTTGCTGGCAACCCGTAACGGCATATGATTTCTTTTTTTACAAATCTGCATACCACCGACTTGGTTACATTCGCATATGAAGTATCTTCTACCCATTTTGTGAAATAATCTATGTCCACCAAGATGAAACGATGTCCATTTGAAGCTTTCTGGGTAATAGGTCCAATCATATCCATTCCTCACATTGAAAAGGGCCATGGTGCAGTCTTGACATGCAATGGCGATGGCGGCACATGAATCTTATTTGCATATATCTGGCATTTATGGCACTTCCGGGAATAACTGATACAATCTCCTTCGATTGTCAACCAATAATATCCTGCTCTTATAATCTGCTTAGCAAGCATGTGACCATTAGCATGAGTGCCACATATCTCTTCATGGACCTCTTCTATAATTCTTCGAGCTTTGTAGATCCGACACATCTCAATAAGACTTGGTCTTTTCCTTTCTTGTAGAGAATCTCACTGTCTAGAACAAAACCCATTGCTAGCCTTCTCAGCGTCCTCTTGTCATTTTCTATTGCTTGTTCTGGATACTGTTGACTCTTGATGTATTGCAAGATATCGTTATTCCAAGGGAGGCCATCTGCTTCTTCTTCAATACTCAGACAATAGGCAGGAGACTCATATATACTCATCTTTATTGGCACAACTTCAGCCATTTCATTCACTTTAAACATTGATGACAAAGTAGCCAGAGCATCTGCCATTCGGTTTTCTTCTTGAGGGAAGTAATTGAAATTCAATTCTTCAAATTTCTCCAATAAACATAGTATGAGTTCTCGGTACCGGATTAGCTTTGTATCTCGGGTTTCCCATTCTCCCCGTAGCTAGTATATCACTAGGGCCGAGTCTCCAAAAACTTCTAATACTTTAATCTTTCTGTCCATTTCAGCACGATGGCCCATAGTACACGCTTCATACTCAGCAGTATTGTTTGTACAACCAAAATCCAACCTAGCAGTGAAAGGATAATAATCTTCTTCTTGGGATATGAGGACTGCACCGTGCTCCATGGCATTAGATGCGCCATCAAAGTACATTTTCCATACTTTCTTCTTCAGGGGAATCTCATCTGCTTATGAAACATACATCAAATCTTCATCTGGGAAGTCAAAGTTCAATGGCTCATAATCTTCCACTACCCGACTTGCTAAGAATTCAACCTCTGTACTGCCCTTGATAGCTTTTTGATTTACATATACAATGTCGTACTCTGATTATAAAACCTGCCATCTTGCTGTTTTCCCTGATAAAGAAGGTGCTTCCAACATGTACTTGATTGGATCTAGCTTGGCAATCAACCACGTTGTGTGGTACAACATGTATTGTCTGAGTCTTCAAGTAGTCCAAGCTAAGGCACAACACAACTTTTCTACTGACGAATATTTCAACTCATAATCTATGAACTTCTTGCTGAGGTTGTAAACTGTCTGTTCTTTCTTTCCAGTCTCATCAAGCTGCGCCAAAGCATAACCCATAGATCTCTCAAATACTGATAAATACAGTAGCATTGATTTACCCGGAACAGGTGCGTTAATACTAGTGGGTTGGATAGATAATATTTAACCTTTTCAAATGCAATCTGACAACCTTCATCCCATTCTCTTGGATCACGTTTTCGAAGTAACTTAAATATTGGATCATATTTGTCGGTTAACTGAGAAATAAATCGAGCAATGTAATTCAATCTCCCTAGAAAGCCTCTTACTTCCTTTTGAGTACGAGGTGGTGGCAAATTCTGAATGGCCTTCACTTATCCGGGTCAATCTCAATTCCTCTTTTGCTGACAACAAAACCCAGCAATTTTCTCAAGGTGACTCCAAAAGTGCATTTTGCCGAATTTAGCTTGAGTCGAAACTTCCTTAGTCATTCGAAGAGCTTCTTAAGATGCGCAATATGCTTATCTTCTCCTTATGACTTTGCGATCATATCATCAACATAGACCTCAATTCCTTTATGCATCATATCATGAAACAAGGTCACATGGCTCTCTGATATGTTGCCCCAGCATTCTTTAACCCAAAAGGCATTACCTTGTAGCAGAAGGTTCCCCACATTGTAACAAATATGGTTTTCTCCTTATCTTTTGGTGCCATCTTTATCTGATTGTATCCTGAGAATCCGTCCATGAATGAAAATAAAGAACTTTTCGCCGTATTATCCACCAGAGTATTGATATAGGGCAAAGGGAAATTATCTTTAGGGCTGGCCTTGTTCAAATCTCTGTAATCAATGCACATCTGCACCTTGCCATCCTTCTTTGGTACTGGTACAATGTTCGCCACCCATTCTGGATATTTTGCCACCTCTAAGAACCCAGCATCAAATTGCTTTTTCACTTCCTCTTTTATCTTTAACAAAATGTTTGGCCTCATTCTTCTCAACTTTTGCTGAATTGGTTTGCATTCTGCCTTAAAGGGAGCTTATGAACCACAATTTTCGGATCCAACCCTAGCATGTCTTGGTAAGACCATGCAAATAAATCCACATATTCTTGGAGCAAGGCTATCAATTCCCCCTTTATTGATGATGACAATGAAGTCCCGATTTTGACTTCCTTTATCTCTTCACCATTTCCCAGATTTATCATTTTCAATAATTCCTTATGATAAAGTACTTGTTTCTTCTCTTGTTCAATTTTCCTTAATAGATCCGGAGGTACACCATAATCCTCAGTATCTTTGTTAGCCTCAAAATCACCCGTGCAAATGGGTCTTTCAAAATCAATTTCAGAATTATTGACAGGAAGGTCCTCATATTCCGCATCTGTACACCTGTAAATAGGTGGAGAAGAAACAATATAGGAAAATATATATAATGAAAACAAAATAAATAGCAAAAATGAAAGAATATGGACAAATTAATATGAATAAGGACACATCAATATGAATAATATGCATCGTGCTTGTTATTTATTGAATGAAAATGTTTATACAAAAAGCCCATTACAGAAAGAAAAAAAAAAAAAAACTCTTAATATCTCTGGATAAAGATAATTAAGATTGTTTTTTAAAGTATTACGTTGAAATAGACTTAAAAACTATGGGCAACTCAGTCGCACTCCAATTGGTCAGTCTATATCCTGGTGGACAAGGTCGCACCATCCAGTTCACACTGTCACTTTCCATCCCTTTTTTCCCAGTCATGCAAATCACCATATCCTGAATCTACCCCCTTTATTCACATGGAATTTTTCAAAATCTTGCTCGATCATTATGAGTATATCCTCTGAATTCTTCTCTCCGAGTAGAAAACCAGCAGAGCGGAAGTTGTGAAAGATTGGTGAGAAAGTCATGGGTTCCCATTCAATATCCATACCCGCGAGATGGGCTATCCTCCTTTGTCGGTTACTTTCAACTTGTTTCCTCCTTTCATGGGCCTTCGAAAAATACCCTAAGCCAAACCGATCTTTTTTTCCCACTGCTTCCATTGCTCAGGCCATCCCTTGAAGATATTTTCCAAGACCTTTTCCAGCCCTGCAGCCCTTTCCCACTGTGGTTCTTACTCCCAACCTTGTGTTCTTAGACAACCTTGGTTTTGGAGTTTTTCATCCTTCAGTGACGAAAACTGCATTTACGAATTCCAAAGATCGAAAAGAACATTCTACGGCATCTCCATTAGGTTCAACATAAGGACATTCAGTAGATGCAGAGGCTATTATTCTTTTTCTCCTGATATAGTGACCAAACGACCTTCCATCACAAATTTCAGCTTTTGGTGGAGAGACGAGGGTACAGCCCCTACTGAATATATCCACGACCTTCCCAACAAGCAATTATAGGACGGATTAATATCCATGACCTGAAAGTTCACCGTATAGGTGCATGGGCCTATCTCCAGAGGAACCTCAATAGTTCGCATTACCTCTATCCGGGTACCATCAATGCCCTGACTACTGTGCAACTTGGTAATATATAAGACATATCAATTGGCAACTTAGACAGGGTTGCCAAGGGCATTACATTTAATGAAGAACCATTATCCAGAAGCACCTTTGGTAGTATATGCCCCTTGCAGGTGGTTGTTATGTGAAGAGCCTTTGTGGACCCAATACTATTGGGTGGTTTTTCATCATAACTGAAATATATATGGTCGTCTGCCGCAATGTTTCCCACCAGCCTGTATAACTTTTCTATCGATATGTTGTAAGCCACATATGCCTTATTCAACACTCTCAATAGGGCATTTATGTGTGGCTCTGAGTTTAATAGCAAAGATAAGATGTAGATTCTTGATGGCTGACGTTGCAATTGCTCAACCACACTATACTAACTATATTTTATGAACTTTAAAAACTCGCACGCCTCCTTCTCGTTTACCGACTCTTTTATCCTTTTTAACGGGGCTGATCCCCTCTCTACTTCTTTTGACAAATCCATCTCAACATGGATTGGTTCAACTGCTTTCTTTCCTTTGTCCATTCCTCCATCCTTTCTTGTTGATCCTTGTTCAACAACCTCAGGGGCATAACACCTTCCACTTCGTGTTAAGTGCCCCACACCTATAATATCTTGCTGACTTGAAGACCTAGGCATAACCGTGCTACAGTTATATTTCCATGGTGTAGTTTTTTTTTTCTTGTATGAAAAGGAAGAAGGCAAATCTATGATTAGCTTGGGCGCTATTTCCTCAACAACTGGAGTAGTCTTCTCTGATTCATCATAATACATGATCAAAGGTCTTTCTATTCCATAGCCAGCTGCATTCTCAATAACCTCTACTTCCTCCTCTGTCTCCTCGTAAAACTGGGCCTCTCCATCATCCATCATTTTTTAGACTTTAGCCAGAAAGTCCCCGCTGTCCTGTATGATATGACCTGAACATTTATGGAACGGGCACCAATTTTGCACCCTCTTTGCAACCATTTTTAAACTGTCTGCATCCCTCATCATTCCTGCCTTAACCATCTCAACCCATACTGTTAACATTGGAGTCTTGACTTTCCTGACATCCCTTTTTAACCTTCTGACTTTCCCTGTCCATACTGCATTTACCCGATTCTTTGCTTGATCGGGCAATGGGTTTCTAGCTATATTCGGCCTATTCCTTGACCCAAACTTTACAACTCCGGTATTGATTGAACTTTGGACTTTCTTTTTGAAGGCAATGCAATCCTCCGTCAAATGCCCCTGAATTCCTGCATGATATGCGCAGTTGGTATTTGCATTGTACCACCTTGGGTGTGGTGGGGTCAAAGATTTAAGATATACGGGCGCGACAAGTTGGCCTTGCAGTAGTTTAGGATATAACTCACCATAAGTGGTAGAAATGGGATCATACTAGGGTTTTTGATCGTTCCTTGGTGAACGATAGTCATTGCGCGCGGGACCTTGAGTATTTAGGACAGTGTTTCGAGGAAGAGTGATCTGTAGGTATATACCAGTTGGAAATGGCTGTTGTGGTATATTGGTATAAGGGAATGGATTTTGGGTAAGGTGGTTCACATTGGGGTAGTAAGGATTATACCCCGGGTAAGGTGTGTAAAGTGTAGGAGGTGCAAAAGATGTAGTAGGAGTAAAGGGCCTGGGAGGTGTATATGGTGTAGGAGGTGTATGGGGGTATTGATTGAAACTGACTACATGTTTCTCCTCCTTATTCTTTGCAGGGAAAACCCTCTTCGGGGTAGCAGACTCACCCCTTCCATTTTTTCGTTCTTAATAGCAGACTCTATCATCTCCCAGGATATCACCATATCTACAAAGTCCTTGGTGGTACTCCCCACCAATTAATCATAATAAGGTGCTTTCAGGGTATTAATGAAAAGCACTGTAGTTTCCTTATTGGTCAAATGAGGCTGTACTTGTGTAGCCAGGTCTTTTCATCTTTGAGAATATTCTTTAAAGCTTTCAGTAGCTTTCTTTTCCATGTTTTGCAGAGTTAGACGGTCAGGCACCATGTCCTTCACATGCTTGTATTGTTCCATGAAAGATTTGGCTAGATCCATCCAGGAACGAATCTTAGTATGGGTAAGCTGGTTATACCACCGAGTTGCGGACCCTATGAAGCTATCTTGAAAACAGTGGATAAGTAATTTTTTGTCTTCATCATGTCCGATCATCCTCCGGCAATACATGGTCAGATGTGCTGATGGGTTTGTAGTTCCGTTATATTTTTCAAAGTCTGGTACTTTGAACTTTGGAGGAATCACCAGACCGTGCACTAAACTCATCTCTTTAGCATCCAGACTGCCAAATAGCTCCGCCCCTTCAACTGCCCTCAATCTTTCCTCCAACAGCTGATAATTTTTTTTGGATTCTGCCGTTTCAACCCTTTTCAGCTAAATCCTCAAAGTCTGGAATGTCCACATCAATTGAAACAACCCCAATATTACCCCTTTTAGGACCAAAATTCTGTGCTTCAGCCGCTGGTTGGATGTAAATATAGGATGCTGCCCAGTCGAAAGTTCATTTCTCACAGGCTGGGATGTCTGGCCATTCTTCTGTACCACCTCTAGCCGGTCTTCCTAGTTTACTGCCCCCATTCCTGTAACTGAATTTTCTCCTGGCCACTTCTGCCTCATCATGGTACTCATCATCTCCATGAGTTTGGTCATTTGTTCCCGTGACTCCTCTTGAGACCTAGCCAACTGTTCCTGCAGTTCCTTTTGAATTCTTTCCATCCTTTCAATTCTAGCAAGCTGATTGTTCTCCATAGCTCTTGCTTGAGAGCGAGTATTCTAGGGGTGTCGAAAGTTTGATTCTTTCTGAGTGCGACCAATTGTACCTTTAGTTTTAAAAACCATGGATTAGAAATTATTGACACATTTTTTTATTTTATTTTAAAAGAAAAATGAATGAATGAATAAATAAATGACTAAATGTTAATGAATGAACAAATAAGTAAATGACTAAGTGTATGAATATGACTAAGTGTATGAATATGAATGATTGATTATAAAGAACAAACGAATGGACAAATAAATAAATGACTAAGTGTATGAATAATCTATAAAGAATAAATGAATGAATGATTATAAATATAGATATATGAATGAACAAACAAAATATATAAAGGAACAAATAAATGAATGATAAATGCATTTAAAAGTATTGGCCTCGGGATAATTCCAACCAAACGGTCTTTCATTGATTTCTTGGAACTAAATACATAAAAAAAAAAAGATCACTGCTTAAAACAATCTGATAATCTGTTAATCCTAATTTAAAAATGTTATTACAAAACAACGGTCCTATAGTAACTGTAGACACCTAATTTTGTCTGGACCACTAAAACAGTTATGTTTTCTTCCTAAATTGATGTTTCAGAATGTAAAAAGACTTTTTTTCATCCTACAGGTGGTACCCCAAGACTTAGTTTAAGAGGGCGAGCATAAAAAGTCAAACTCAAAAAAAGTCAACCTGGAAAAAGTCAACCCTAAAAAAGTCAATTCCAAAAAGTCAACTACTGAATAAATGTCAACCCGCGTTCAAAATCAAGATTTGAAGTTCAATTGAAAAATGGCGAAAGAATTTTGACAATCCGAGGTCTACATTGAAAGATATGCAGTTCGAAAGTTGGGATTTGGAGATTTAGTAGAAAGGAAACCCTAATCTGGGAAGTTTGCGGAAAAGTGCTTAAACGATCGAATTGGTTGAAATTGAAGGTTCCAAATGAAAGATAAGCACTGACTACGAGTAATGGAGAAGCCACTTGAAAGAAAAAATGAAAGAAAAGTCAATCCGGGAGAAAACCGAGAATTAGGGTTTTTCATAGATTTCGATGAAATCGGGCAGAATTACAGAACTGGTCCGACTTGGTAAGACTAAAGCCCCCAATGGATGATGAATGATTAAAAAGGGATAGCCCAAGGCTCAGCTTGAAGAAAATCTGAAAATCGGACTTGTTTTGAGCAAAACCGGTTTCGGAGGCAAAAAAGATAAATTTGGAAAATTTGGGAAAAATAGCACATGAACTCCAAATATTTTGAAAATTTGTAAATCTCATTTTTAAATTATTTGGAAGATATTGGCGAAAGAAAATCTTGATTCGGAGTTCGTTTCCAAATGGCCAAATCCCGGGTCTCTTATACATAAATTCAAGAAGGAAAATCCTGAAAAAATAGCAAATGCACTCCAAATCTTTTTAAAAATTTGCAAATCTCATTTTTAAATTATTTGGAAGATATTGGTGAGATAAAATCTTGATTCGGAGTTTGTTTGCAAAATGGCCAAATCCCGGGTTTCTTATGCAGAAATTTAAGAAGATAAATCTTGGAAAAATAGCAAATGGACACCAAAAATTCTAAAATTTTGCAAATATCATTTTTAAATTATTTGGAAGAGATTGGTGAAAGAAAATCTTGATTCAGAGTTCGTTTGCAAATTGGCCAAATCCCGAGCCCCTATGTAGTAATTTTAAAAAGATAAATCCCGAAAAAATACCAAATGAGTTCCAAAAATTATGAAAACTTCCAGATCACACTTTTAAATTATTTGGAAGAGATTGGTGAAGAAAAATCTTGATTTAGAGCTCGTTTAAAAAATGGTAAAATGTGGGGGAATAAAAGGGCATTTTTGGAAGAAAAAATCCAAATAAATAGCAAATGGACTCGGAAAATTTTGAAAACTTCCAGAATTCAATATTTTATTATTTTCAAAGTATTAAAAAATAAAATTTGAATTTGGAGTCTGTTTGCCACTTATATGCATCCGGGGGGCAAAATGATCATTTTACCCAAGCAACCGAAAAGGGCTTCTTTTGGCCTTTCAAAAAATCAGACTTGGGCTGGAAAAGAGAGTGCTGGCCTGAAAAGGCCCAAAGGAAGGAGGAAGCTTTTGATTTTTCAATCAAATGGCCAAGAATTAAGAGTTAGTCAGAGATATTTTTGATCAAGCCATTGTGATTAAGCCACATAGGCCAATACATGAGGAGGGAGAGTGTCAACATTATTCTTGAACAGCTGTAATTATGGACAACTGATATGCTAATCTAAGGGTGATAATTTCATGATTTTTCACCTTGAATTACTAGCCATTGGATGGAAATTGGTTGGGAAAAAAATGACAACATTCCTTGGAGGAGAGAGGCTAGGTTTGGCCAGCACTAAAGGGAACCAGAATTTCATTTTTCTTCACTTCATTTTTTCAGATTTCTTCTTGTTTTGCTTAGTTTTTCTCTCCTTGGTTGAACGCAAAAAGAAAAATTTTAGAAAAGAAAGGAAAGTTTGAAGAGATAAAGCTTGAAATATAGCTTCTTGAGGTTGCTTTTAGCACCAACTCTTGCACTTTTTTGATTTTACATTCTTGTTTTTTCTATTTTGATTATTATTTGGTCAATTTTCTTTTTAAATAAGTATTTTTTTTATGTTCTTCTTAAGTTCCTTCTTCATCTCTTTCTTAAATAATTTTTACAATTTTTTTTATATTTTTCTTTAATGGCCGAATGGCCTATATTTTCTTTATTATTGTTGCTATTTTTGCTTTACTTTATCATATTATTGAATCTTGATGCTTTAAGTGTTCTTCTACTTCATAATACTTGAATCATGTTTTAATTTGGTTGCTTTGTTTGTTGCCATTTATGAGTTAAATATCATGTTCTTGCATTTTTAATTTTCTATTTTCATAATGTTTAAATTTGTTGACGTTTTATATTTAGTATATCAAGTGTTTGAGATAATGCTTGTTAGTTTTAATATCTCTACTTTGTGTTTGCATGATTTGAGTGTTATATTTTAGTTGAGAATGTTAGTATATCAAGTGTTTGTGAAAATGCTTGTTAGTATCTTTACTTTGTGTTTGCATGATTTGAGTGTTATATTTTAGTTGAGCATGTTAGTATATCAAGTGTTTGTGAAAATACTTGTTAGTATCTCTACTTTGTGTTTGCATGATTTGAGTTTTATATTCTAGTTTTGCATGTTAGTATATCAAGTGTTTGTGAAAATGCCATGCTTGTGTGGAATCTAGGTCATTCGGCCACTCCATGTATTCTAGCATTATGTGTTCATTTTTTGCTATGTTAGTTGATAGGTTGGCATTTGCATGATATTTGGTTGACTTTTTAGTTTAAGCATGCCTTGTGTTTGTGTTATTGCCATGCATACTTTAGATGTTAGGTTAGGTTTATCTTGCCATGCATGTTCATGCATTTTAGACCTAGGTTACATTAAATGCCATGCAAGTTCATTTATGTCTAGGTCACTATATGGATGCCATGCATGTTTTCATGACATTTAGGTTTAAATTCATGCATTTCATGCATCATATTTGCTGTATTTTTTCATGCATTTCATGTTCATGCCACTTGACTAATGACTTAGGCCAATTAATGGTTCAAAGTCATGCTCTCTTGAGCACACTTGTGAAAAATTAAAGAGTTGTCAAATTGATTATTCTACCTTTGTGATTTTTTTTTTTACTTAGCCCATTTTTATCTAACTTTTAAAAAGTCCTAACTACTGTTTGTGAGTCTTAAATATTTTTACTTTGATTTTTAAATTATTTTATCAAAGGCAAAAAAATGTATTTTGGCAAAATAGTTTTTTCACCCAGTACTCGTACTTTCCCGATATTTCTAGGTATTCATCTTTAATTAGAAAATTAAGCTGATTTTTTCCTATGTAGTTTTACATGTCCTGAGTCTCCAGTATTGTTTTTAGATTTTTTTTTTTTAATTTTTAAAAATAGGATAAAAAATTGTGGCTTAAAACTGGACAGTGAAGTCATAATTGAATTTAAAGAAAAATCATATTTCTGTTTTGGTTAAGTTACTTAGAGGGAGCTGATTAGGAAGTATAGCTACTGATTTAGGGTAGTTTCTAAGCCTTTTTAAACTCTAAAAATTATTTTTTAAGTCTCGGGTTAAGGGTGGTCAAGTCCGGGATTTTAAACTTAGAAAATTAGAGCCTTTCCAAAAAGTTTAGCCTAGTTTTTTTTTTTTAATCTAAGCTTTTCAAAATTGTTTTCAAACAATCACAAAGTATTTTGGTTTTAGAATATTGAATTTGATATATTTTCCTAAGGTATCCGGATATCTTTTTAGATATACGGATTTTCTAAATTAAAGGAAAAAATACATTTTCATGCATTGCATTTTCCATATTCATGCATTTTATATAATATGTGATTTTTGCTATGATAATTCCTATGATATTGTTATTATTTTGATTCATATTTTTTGAGGTTATATGCTTTATTATATGGTTTTGAATATTTCATGATATCCTATGTTTTTTATTTAGTTATTTTTTGTCATATTATTTAGCATATACTATGTTCATGCATTATTATTTTTATTTTTATTTTCATGCATATTATATGATAGCATTATTTTATATTTTATGTCATTTAAATTATATGCCATATCATTCATATTTTCCATGTCATTCAAATTATTTCATCTCATATAGAATATATTATGTTACCTAGGTCATTTCATTTAGGATATATATATTATGTCATTTAGGATTTTTTATTTCATTTAAAATATATCATATGATTTAGGATATTATATTTCATATAGAATATATTATGTTGCTTAGGTCATTTCATTTCATTTAGAATATGTCATATAACTTAGGATATTTCATTTCATTTAGAATATGATAAGGCATTTAAATTATATCATATCGTTTAGGATGCATTATACTATTTAGATTATGCCATGCTATTTTATTTATATCATGCATATACATATTCATATCTTTTAAAATGTTTTCAAAAGGATAATGATTTTTCAATAAAAAATAAAGATATTCCCGAGTTAGAATAATTTATGAGTTCTCTACCAGTTTTGCTGAAGGGAATATAATCAATTATCATTAATAAAGGAATATCTTTCTTTCAAAAAAAAGAGAATGATTCGGAAAGTTTTCCAAAACTAATAAAAATTTCTATATTTTGCCACGTTTGTTGGGGAATATAGGAATATTTTGAATTTATAAATTCCGGATCATTTTCAATTAAAAAATGGAATTATTTTTCTTAAAATTGGGAATTAATTTGAAATACTAAATCTAAAACCAACTTTTTATCGAGATTTGAGATAACACACGATTAATAAGGTACCGTTTTATACGGGCGTTGTGGGGGTGCTAATCCTTCCCCGCACATAACCGAGTCTCGAACCCGTTTCTTTGATTTCTCTGGTTTAAACGCAGACTTGAAATTGGTTTTAAAAATGTTTTAATTAATTTTTAAAATATTTTATAAAACTGGTTTTAGTAGGTGGCCGATCACACCTAGCTAAAAAAGATTGGTGGCGACTCCATGTCTTTTTTAAGGTCATTTTCAAAACCTTCATTTTTCTAGAGGAATTTAGTAGACTTTTCCTCGTTTTTTTAATGTCATGCTTAACGAATAATAAAGTCTTGAGATGAGAATTGTTATTTTTTAGGTTGCGACAGCTTGGCGACTCCATTGGGGACTATTAGAGAGTCAGGCCTAGAATTAGTCGTGTGTTATCAAAGTCTCGGTTTTGTTGGTTTAATTGGTATTTAATTTTAATTCACATATTTTTTAAAATAATAGAGAATTTTGAAAATAAAATAAAATGTTTTAAATATGTCCGTCGTCATGTGCATCCATATTATTATTTGTTCTCTGGTTATTTTGTTGCGTATATTTATATGATTGCTTGACTGATGCTTTACATTGTTTGATTTTAGTGGGGTATTTAGACTAAGGGGTGTAGAATAGGTGGTGACAGGTTTGTTATGTTCCTCCGCACACACTGTATTTGCATTTGGATAACATGAATCCTCTACCCGGGTTTCGTCCTTTTAAGTGGGAGTAAAGTAACTACTCCTTCGTGATGATCCTCTGTATGGGCTAGTGAAACACTTTTGGAGTATAAAGTACCTAATGCCTTCGTGATAATCCTCCGTACGGGCATAGGAAAATATACTCTAACGAATTGAACCCGCTTTTATCGAGGTGCCTTACCAGCCTTCACCGGCGACAGTGAGGAGCAATTCGGGGCCTTTAGAATCAATTCACTCTCATATAGTGAACCTAAGCGAAGCCATGCCGGATTTTCATTAGATATACCGAAGATAGGAACAAATGGAGGGATATTTTTAAACCTTTTGTTACCTATTTTACACATTGAATAAGTTTTGTAAATCGGGCAACAATGTACGAGCATTGCCCGTAATAAGTGTGATACTCCGCCCTAAAGGCACCGTGATGCCTATATAAGTAGATATTGTTGGGGAAAGTGTTCACTAACCTTTTGAAATTCAAAATACAAACATTCTTTTTCAAACATTTTTGCATTTTTGCACATTTCATGCATGTATGAATAGAGCATGTACATTTATCATTGTATTTTTGATCTCATTCTTTGCAATAAACAGTTGGTAATAATAATCTCATTTGGTGATTTTATAAACCGATAGTGTTACATGAACATTTGCATATTGTACCATAGTAGGATCCATTATTCCAAAATTCTTTTGAAAATAATATGTGTGGTTTTTCATAGAAAAAACATGTTTCAAAAAATTGTAGATTAAATTTGGAGGCAAATTTTGCATAATGAGATTTTTGAATAATCAAGATTTAGGTCCTACCAATTTCCTGTAATCATTGGTTAATTTATTTGTATCATGTTGACATCATGTCACAGTCCTAACATGCATGGTTATTCATTGTAGAATACATTTGTGATATACATGGTCATTCTTTGTACCTACCTTTGTATTAATTCATTTAGTCTTAGCATGTATCATTTTGACATCATAGCATGCATGGTCATTCATTGTAGAATACGTTTATGACATGCATAGTCATTATTTGTATATACCTGTGCATCAATTTATTCAATGCATCATATTGGCATTAGATTGCATCCATAGCATACATAGTCATCATAATTTCTCTGTATATGTTCATGCATTAATCATCAGTATATTCATGCATATAGGAATAGAGCATGTACATTCATAATTGTATTCTTAATCTCATGTCATTTTCATTTGCACGAAAGGGGTTTGAGATATGAGGAATGAATCGGAGGAACGACTGGATGCTTTGGAACTCAATCAAGAGCAGTTTAGACATGAAATCCGGGAAGTGAAAAAACAACTCGCCAAATTGCTGAAAATGTTTGAGGATATGGGTAAGATTAAGGGGGAACATTCTCAGGGCTCTGTATTGTCTTCGGATCAATCAAAACCATTAGGTCCAGAACATACAATCCTTGCTGGATCCTGCACTTGTCAATGGCACAAAGGTTGCAATCCTGATGAAATAGTGGAAAAAATCATGAAAATGATAAAACCTGAGAGCCTAATACCAAGGATAGAAACCTTGGATCCTGTACCATACCTGCAAACTGTTCTAAGTCCAAGCCAATATCCCCACCCTACTATGGTCCAATCGTCCATTGGGATGACCACTACGGGATTCCTGAATCCCACTCCATCACTAACAACTGCCAGTTCATACTATTTCCCTTATCAATCACCTTATCCAGCATCTGGGATAGGAACCTCGAGCTATGTACAACCTCCAAAGGCCTCGTGTCCAAATCCATACCCTTACCATGCTGTTTCACCACATCTCCATGTAAACACTCTGGTTCGAACCTTAGTGCCACCACCAAGTGCCCCAACGCCTAGGCCATGTGTGACTAAGAAACAACCCCAGGATAAGACCCAAATGCATTTTGATCCCTTTCCAATTAGCTATCGAGAACTTCTCCCTATACTGATCCAAAATCACATGGTTGCATGTGTACCATTGAAACCCCTGTTACCACCATATCCAAAGTGGTATAATCCAAATGCAAGATGTGGTTATCACTGTGGAATTGTTGGCCATAGCATTGAAGATTGTATGGCCTTCAAAAAAAAAAGTTGCAATCTCTTATAAATGCCAAGTGGTTGGATCCAACGACATTGGTTGATAGAGGGCTGAGAAAGCGTCATTAGGATTGGGAGATCTACAACATTGAGATGGAAAGACTTCGGTCTTATATGATGTAATAGGATTTCATTTTTCAATAGCCGGCTCTTATAGCCTTAGGATGCTAGGAAGAATAAAGTGCTTGTAAAAGACAGTTTTAACTACTGCTCAGATTTTGTAAAACATGGTTTATACCATTGTGAACATTGATATGGGAATGAATTGATTATGTTTCAAATTTATGAGATGTCGATGATTAAGTTCCTCCGATTCTTATTTCCTCCGTGATATCTTCCCCTTTGCATTTTGCATCCGATTAATTATTTGTCATACCATACATTCATACATGTATCATGTTAGCATCAGTTTGCATACATGCATTCATAATTAGCATGATTTTTTTGTATATATCCAGCCATTAATTTGTTTATTCTTTACATGCATCATGTTGACTTTGGGTTGCATTCATGACAAACATAGTTAGCATGATTTCTTTGTATATGCTCATACATTAATCTGTCATATAAACATCAGGATGCATTCATGACACACATGGTCAGCATGATTTTCTTTGTATATACTCTGTATCAATTATTCATTGTTTACATGTATCATAATTGACATCATGTTGCATTCATAGTGTATAGGATTATTCATTGGGAAATACGCTAAAATGTACATGATCAGTCATTACATATATCCATGTGTTGATTTGTTTATTCTTTGCTTGCAACATGTTGGCATCGTGATTGCATTTATTGCATACATGGTCAGCATGTTTCCACTGTACATGTCCATACATCATATTGTTTAGGCTTCACGTGCATCAAATTGCATTCATGGCTCCCTCATCATGACACGTACTTTGGGGGAATAAAACAGAAGTTGGCTTGACTTTAAGAGTCTTTGAAAGAATTTCCATTTCAAATTAGAGGTATAAGAAGTACTGAGTATCCTTTTAATACAGGCTAGTGCTATGGAGAATGAACAAGTTTCCCGAATGGGAAGAATGGAAAAGGTACAGGAAGAATTGCGAGAACAACTGGCAAAGTCTCAAGCAGAATCTAAAGATCAGATGATTAAACTGATGGAGTTAATGTCCACCGTAATCAAGGGATACACTGAAAACTTGGCCACCAGAGAAGGGTTAGAGGCACAAAAGGGTCAGAATGAGGTCATAATGATGGATGCCCAGAACACAGTTAACCCCGTCAATATCTTAAATCCAGATGATCCAGCTGAACAGGCAAAGTTGGAAATGGTTAATGAGGTAGAGTTGGTAGATTCCCAAGGGAAATATCAGTTGCTAGATGAAAGGCTCCGGGCAGTATAAAATACAAACGTATTCGAGAGTGTAGAGGCGAAAGAACGATGCTTGGTCTTCGATTTAGTCATCCCTCCTAAATTCAAGGTCCCTGACTTTGTGAAATATGGCGGGACAACTGATCCGTCAGCCCATATCACTATGTTCTGCCGAAAGATGATAAGTTATATAGATAATGATAAGCTTCTGATCCATTACTTTCAGGATAGCCTCAACAAGTCAGTAATTAGGTGGTATAGTCAGTTGAGCAAGGATCGGATTCACTCTTGGAATGATTTGGCTAGGGCTTTTCTAAACCAGTAGAAGCATGTGACCGACATGATACCTGACCGTCTCACCTTGCAAAATATGGAGAAAAAGGTTACTGAGAGCTTCAAAGAGTACGCTCAGAGGTGGAGGAACATGGCCACCCAAGTACAACCGCCTTTAACTCAGAAGGAAACCACTGTCCTTTTTGTGAATACACTACAGGCCCTATACTACGATAGACTTGTTGGCAATACCGCGAAGAATTTTTGGGATATGGTAATCTCCAGGGAAATGATTGAAAATGCAATCAAGGTCGGGAAACTCGAAAGAGGTAAAATATTTAATGCAGAGAGAAACAGGTCGCCCAAAAAGAAAGAGAAAGATGTCTAAGCCATGGGAGACTGTGCCCCGTATATTCTGGCTACTTCATACCCTCCACCCTGTCCTTCTATGAATTATGTACCCCAGGTTTCATACTTATACCCAATGGCCTCTAAGAATCTAGTAAATTTTTAGCCTTTTGTCAGTCAAAGGAAATCAAAGAATATCCAAAAAAGAGATCAGTTTGAATCACTCCTCATGTCTTACTCTGAACTATTGCCCCAGCTAGTCGAAGAGCAGCTCCTCACTAAAGTTCTAGTGAAGCCTATCCATCTCCCATATTCAAGCTGGTATGACGAGAATGCATATTGTGATTATCATTCTGGGATTCGGGGATATTCCACAGAAAATTGCTTATGTCTGAAGCGGAAGGTTCAAGCGCTTATCAATAAAAGACAGTTAGGTGTGGGCAAGAAACAAAGGACAGACAACGTGAAGAATCTGCTGAATGGGAATGATGAGACCATTATGGATGTCATAATAGGAGAAAAAGATGGAAAGGTCGAAAAGAGTACCGAGTAATAGCCAGTTTGAATCAGGGAGAACATGTCAAGGGGAAGTTTTTATGCATTTAGTTTCAGACCTTATGATGAAAACACTTGTCTCATGTCGACATTCATAAAATTAAATGACTTTTGATTTTTAAATGCTTTGTGTTTGTTGTGTTTTAACACTAATTGGAAAAAAATGAGCATTAAGGAAGTTTTAGTAATGGATAGTCTCAAGAAGATTGATGATCATTGTTATAAATGACCCAATACCTTCTCCCTTCTCCTTTAGGTATTCCTAGGCCTAAATCTCTTAAACCAAGAACACTTGAAAGACCTAATGCTTTAAGGAATATGAATGATTGAAGTTCATAAAACCATCGTCATCATAAAATTAGCAAAGATGTAGATCCTAGTCTGGGTTATGAACAAAGGAACGAACTTTTCAAAAAAAATTCGAATTCCTTGAAATTCAAACAAATGAGACTTTTCTTCAAGAATTTAGATCATGGTAATTTGTCTGTGTCAAGGTTGTGCCAAAACCATTCATGTCATTTTCAACAAACCACAAAACCCTAATTGCCCAAACATCACTTCATGATTGACACCCTGGAGCACAATGATTAAACTATATTATCCCTTGTCCCAAAGAAAACCTGTTTTTGGGTCATATTTTCCTTGTCTCTTCAAAGAACACAGATTTGAAATTTAGTCTTTTCAGTACAGACCTAGACTTGCTATGTTCCTCGTTGATACAAATTCTTGTGGTTAATCAAATTGGGGCATCATATGTGGAAATGATGGATACATGGTGAATAAGGATGGACTAAAGCATGAATCATTGGGGCATGTGATGAAAAATGAAAAAAAAAATTGTGATATCATGCATATGAGAATTCGAATGATTCCAAAATGCAAAATGAAATTCTGAATATCTATTTCCCCTGGGGATTGCTTTTCAATGTGAATATTTGTGCTTGACATGAGAAATGGCCATCTTTCATATCTCTTTCGCACAAAAAGAAATTATCCATAGTCACCCCTTTTGAGCCGAAAGAATTCTTTTTTCTTTAAACCCTGATCAAGGATCACCCTCTACACTGGGGGGCAAATGCGAGGAAAGATCTTCTCAAAGATAACAGAAAAATAAGTCCTAGCACAACAAAGCAAATGAAGCCCCGAATAAATACGAGCTCACTCTGTCAAAGAAAAAAGAAGAGGAAAAGATGGCGAAACGAAAGCCAAGAAAAACACACAAAAAAAAGTGTGTGAAAAGGCGATGGCAAATGAAAGCCAAAAGCAAGGAAGAAAAAGAGCAAAGTCAAAAAGAATGAAAAGTCCAAAAGGGATAAATGTTTCAAAGAGAATCCTCCTCAAAGAAATGATCCTTGATCTGATTATCCTCAAACACAGATTTTGGGCCTATTTATCCTTTCTTTCTGAACCGCGAACCATGGCCTACGTTACATGCTTTAAAAGTCCATTTTGATCAAGCATGAATATTCAACTTGAAAGGTTTTTCCTCAGATTTAATCCCATCTCATTGAATTATCATTTCCTTGGTTTCATCCAGATCTCTTTCAATTTCATGGTTTCATCCATGCCTTCAATTTCCTTGGTTTCATCCAAATCCTTTTCAAATTCATGGTTTCACCCATGCTTTCAATTTCCTTGGTTTCATCCAGATCTCTTTCAATTTCATGGTTTCACCCATGCCTTCAATTTCCTTGGTTTCATCCAGATCTTTTTCAATTTTATGGTTTCACCCATGCCTTCAATTCCCTGGTTTCATCCAGGTCCTTGTCAATTCTCTTGCAAATCGAACCCGTTTCCTTATGACGGGTCGAGCCTTGATTTGTAAGGGAATTCAATTTAAGGACAAAATCTTCAATTTACTGCTTTCTCAAAAAAAAAATGAAAAAATGAAAAAATGAAAAAAATGAAGAAATGAAAAAATGAAAAGACAAAAAAAAAAGGAAGAAGAAAAGAAAAAAGAAACCCCCTTCCTTTTCCATCACATGTGATTTCTCTGACTGTACAAATTAGTATTTGTTTATCTTTGCCTGATTCCTGATTCTCAGTAATAGCCAAAGAGGGGTAGCTGTAGACACCTAATTTTGTCCGGACCACTAAAATATGTATGTTTTCTTCCTAAATTGATATTTCAGAATGTAAAAAGACTTTTTTCATCTTGCAGGTGGTACTCCGAAACTTAGTTTAAGAGGGCGAGCATAAAAAGTCAAACACAAAAAAAATCAACCCCGAAAAAGTCAACCCCAAAAAGTCAACTACTAAAAAAGTCAACCTTCTTTCAAAATCAAGATTTGAAGTTCAATTGAAAAATGGCGAAAGAATTTTGATAATCAGAGGTCTACATCGAAAGATATGGAGTTCGAAAGTTGGGATTTGGAGATTTAGTAAAAAGGAAACCCTAATCCGGGAAATTTGGGGAAAAGTACTTAAACGATCGAATTGGTCAAAATTGAAGGTTCCAAATGAAAGATAAGCACTAACTACAGGTAATGGAGAAGCCACTTGGAAGAAAAATTGAAAGAAAAGTCAATTCGAGAGAAAATCGAGAATTAGGGTTTTTTGTAGATTTCGGTGAAATTGGGCAAAATTACAGAACTGGTCTGACTTGGTAAGACTAAAGGCCCCAATGGATGAGGAATGATTAAAAAGGGATAGCCCAAGGCTCAACTTGAAGAAAATCTGAAAATCAGACTTCTTTTGAGCAAAATCGGGTTTGGGAGGCAAAATTAGAAAATTTGGGAAAAATAGCAAATGAACTCCAAATCTTATGAAAATTTGCAAATCTCATTTTTAAATTATTTGGAAAATATTGGTGAAAGAAAATCCTGATTCGGAGTTCGTTTGCAAAATGGCCAAATCCCGGGTCTCTTAAGCAAAAATTCAAGAAGGAAAATCTTGGAAAAATAGCAAATGAACTCCAAATCTTCTAAAATTTGAAAATCTCATTTTTTAAATTATTTCGAAGAGATTAGTGAGAGAAAATCTTGATTCAGAATTCGTTTGCAAAATGGCTAAATCCCAGGTCTCTTATGTAGAAATTCAAGAAGATAAATCCCGAGAAAATAGCAAATGGACTCCAAAAATATTGAAAATTTTCAAATCTCATTTTTTAAATTATTTGGGAGAGATTGGAAAAAGAAAATCTTGATTCGGAGTTCATTTGCAAAATGGCCAAATCCCGAGCCCCTATGTAGTAATTCAAGAAGATAAATCCCGAAAAAATACCAAATGAGTTCCAAAAATTATGAAAACTTCCAGATCACACTTTTAAATTATTTGGAAGATATTGGTGAAGAAAAATCTTGATTTGGAGCTCGTTTAAAAAATGTAAAATGTGGGGGCATAAAAGGGTATTTTTGGAAGAAAAAATCCAAATAAATAGCAAACGGACTCAGAAAATTTTAAAAACTTCCTGAATTCAATATTTTTTTATTTTGAAAGTATTAAAAAAAGAAAATTTGAATTTGAAGTCCGTTTGCCATTTATTTGCATTCGGGGGGCAAAATGGTCATTTTACCCAAGTAACCGAAAAGGGCTTCTTCTGGCCTTTCAAAAAATCAGACTTGGGCTGGAAAAGAGAGTGCTGGCCTGCCAAGGCCGAAAGTAAGGAGGAAGCTTCTGATTTTTCAATCAAATGGCCAAGAATTAAGAGTTAGTTAGAGATTTTTTTGATCAAGCCATTGTGATTAAGCCACATAGGCCAATGCATGAGGAGGGAGAGTGTCAACATTATTCTTGAATAGCTGTAATTATGGACAGCTGATATGCTAATCTAAGGGTGATAATTTCATGATTTTTCACCTTGAATTACTAGCCATTGGATGGAAATTGGTTGGGAAAAAATGACAACATTCCTTGGAGGAATAGGCTGGGTTCGGCCAGCACTAAAGGGAACCAGAATTTTATTTTTCTTCACTTCATTTTTTTCAGATTTCTTCTTGTTTTGCTTAGTTTTTCTCTCCTTGGTTGAAAGCAAAAAGAAAAAAGTTTAGAAAAGAAAAGAAAGGAAAGGAAAGTTTGAAGAGATAAAGCTTGAAATATAGCTTCTTGAGGTTGCTTTTAGCACCAACTCTTGCACTTTCTTGATTTTTCTTGTTATTGCTATTTTGATTATTATTTGGTGAGTTTTCTTTTTAAATAAGTGTTTTTTTTATGTTCTTCTTAAGTTCCTTCTTCCTCTCTTTCTTAAATAATTTTACAAATTTTTTTCTTATTTTTCTTTAATGGCCGAATAGCCTATATTTTCTTTATTATTGTTGCTGTTTTTGCTTTTATTTATCATATTATTGATGTTATTTTCTTTAATCTTGATGCTTTAAGTGTTCTTTTACTTCATAATACTTGAATCATGTTTTAATTTGGTTGCTTTGATTGTTGCCATTTATGAGTTAAATATCATGTTCTTCCATTTTTAATTTTCTGTTTTCATAATGTTTAAATTTGTTGATGTTTTATATTTAGTATATCAAGTGTTTGTGAAAATGCTTGTTAGTTTTAATATCTCTACTTTGTGTTTGCATGATTTGAGTGTTATATTTTAGTTGAGCATGTTAGTATATCAAGTGTTTGTGAAAATGCTTTTTAGTATCTCTACTTTGTGTTTGCATGATTTGAGTGTTATATTTTAGTTGAGCATGTTAGTATATCAAGTGTTTGTGAAAATGCTTGTTAGTATCTCTACTTTGTGTTTGAATGATTTGAGTGTTATATTCTAGTTTTGCATGTTAGTATATCAAGTGTTTGTGAAAATGCCATGCTTGTGTGGAATCATAGGTCATTCGGCCACTACATGTATTCTAGCATTATGTGTGCATTTTTTGCTATGTTAGTTGATAGGTTGGCATTTGCATGATATTCGGTTGAATTTTTGGTTTAAGCATGTTGCCATGCATATTTTAGATGTTAGGTTAGGTTTATCTTGCCATGCGTGTTCATGCATTTTAGACCTAGGTTACATTAAATGCCATGCAAGTTCATTTATGTCTAGGTCACTATATGGATGCCATGCATTTTTTCATGACATTTAGGTTTAAACTCATGCATTTCATGCATCATATTTTCTGTATTTTTTCATGCATTTCATGTTCATTCCACTTGACTAATGACTTAGACCAATTAATGGTTCAAAGTCATGCTCTCTGGAGCATACTTGTGGAAAATTAAAGAGTTGCCAAATTGATTATTCTACCTTTGTGATTTTTTTTTTTTTTACTTAGCCAATTTTTATCTAACTTTTAAAAAATTCCTAAATAATGTTTGTGAGTCATTTTGTGAGTCTTAAATATTTTTACTTTGATTTTTAAATGATTTTATCAAAGGCAAAAAAAATGTATTTTGGCAAAACAGTTTTTTCACCCAGTACTTGTATTTTCCCGATTTTTCTGGCCATTAATCATTATTCAGAAAATTAAGTTTATTTTCTCCTGTGTATTTTCACATGTCCTAAGTCTGCAGTATTTTTTTTTAGATTTTTTTGAATTTTTAAAAATAGGATAAAAATTCGTGGGTTAAAACTGGACAGTGGAGTCAAAAATTGAATTTAAAGAAAAGTCATTTTTCTGTTTTGGTTAAGTTACTTAAAGGGAGCTGATTATGAAGTATAGCTACTGACTTAGGGTAGTTTCTAAGCCTTTTTAAACTCTAAAAATTATTTTTTAAGTCTCGGGTTAAGGGTGGTCCAGTCCGGGATTTTAAACTTAGGAAATTAGAGCCTTTTAAAAAGGGTTTAGCCCAGTTTTTATTTTTAATCTAAGCTTTTCAAAATTGTTTTCAAACAATCACAAAGTATTTTGGTTTTAGAATATTCAATTTGATATATTTTCCTAAGGTAGTCGGATATCCTTTTAGATATAAGGATTTCCTTAATTAAAGGAAAAAATACATTTTCATGCATTGCATTTTCCATATTCATGCATTTTATATAATATGTGATTTTTGCTATGATAATTCCTATGATATTGTTATTATTTTGATTTATAAATTTTGAGGTTATATGGTTTATTATATGGTTTTGAATATTTCATGATATCCTATGTTTTTTATTTAGTTATTTTTTATCATATTATTTAGAATATACTATGTTCATGCATTATTATTTTTATTTTCATGCATATTATATGATAGCATTATTTTATATTTTATGTCATTTAAATTATATGCCATATCATTCATATTTGCCATGTCATTCAAATTATTTCATCTCATATAGAATATATTATGTTAACTAGGTCATTTCATTTAGGATATATTTATTATGTCATTTAGGATATTTTATTTCATTTAAAATATATCATATGATTTAGGATATTACATTTCATATAGAATATATTAAGTTGCTTAGGTCATTTCATTTCATTTAGAATATGTCATATAACTTAGGACATTTCATTTCATTTAGAATATGATAAGGCATTTAAATTATATCATATCATTTAGGATGCATTATATTATTTAGATTATGCCATGTTATTTTATTTATATCATGCATATACATATTCATATCTTTTAAAATGTTACAAAAGGATAATGATTTTTCAATAAAAAATAAAGATATTCTCGAGTTAGAATAATTCATGAGTTCTCTACCGGGTCTGCTGGAGGGAATATCATCAATTATCATTAATAAAGGAATATCTTTCTTTCAAAAAAAGAAAATGATTCGGAAAGTTTTTCAAAACTAATAAAAATTTCTATATTTTGCCACGTTTGTTGGGGAATATAGGAAAATTTTGAATTTATAAATTTCGGATCATTTTCAATTAAAAAATGGAATTATTTTTCTTTAAATTGGGAATTAATTTGAAATACTAAATTTAAAACCAACTTTTTACCGAGATTTGAGATAACACACGATTAATAAGGTACCGTTTTATACGGGCGTTGTGGGGGTGCTAATCCTTCCCCGCACGTAACCGAGTCCCAAACCCGTTTCTTTGATTTCTCTGGTTTAAACGCAGACTTGAAATTGGATTTAAAAATGTTTTAATTAATTTTTAAAATATTTTATAAAATCGGTTTTAAAAGGTGGCCGATCACACCTAGCTAAAAAAGATTGGTGGCGACTCCATGTCTTTTTTAAGGTCATTTTCAAAACCTTCATTTTCCTAGAAGAATTAAGTCGACTTTTCCTCGTTTTTTTAATGTCACGCTTAACGGATAATAAAGTCTTGCGATGAGACTTGTTATTTTTTAGGTTGCCACAGTAACTCCCTCGGATCTTGGACCTTTTTCACTATCCTCTTTTGATTGCCTTGCTCTTCAATCTGACCCCTACTTGTTCACAGGCCTTTGACATGTCAACAAAAGCATCACCGTGTAAGCTTTCCTTAGCTTGTTTCTCTAGTTGGTCGGGCTTCCTCATGCTTTTCTCTCACTGTATAATAGTTCTTCTCCTTGAGGTTTTTGACTTCTTGCTCCCATTCCCCGGAAGTCTTGAGGGTCCCCTCAAATCTGAGCTCGAAGCGGTACCTCTTGTTCCCCAAGTGTAATTCCTAAAGATCGCTCTTAGCAGTGTCCCTTTCTCTCTTGATCTTTTCCTTTTCTCTTTCTCGAGCGATTCCCTATTTTTCATGTCCTCAAGATCTTCTTGCAGTCGGGCAATCTCTTTGCTCATTTAGGCCTTTTTTTTCGAATTCTGCCCTTGCAATTTCTAACTCTGATGGCACCTCCTTAGGTGGTGGACTCATGAACTGGACCTCTTTTCCATCTGATGTCAACAACCTATCATTAACCTGCAATTCCCTCCATACCAGGTAATTAGGTGTGACGATGTCGGCATATCTAGCTACCTCCATCCGATGAGTTTCCTTCCATGCTACTACAACTCACGTACCTTTCCTGAGTATCCGTCCTCTCCATAAGCAAATTCCAAATCACTAAGATCATGGGTCATAGGAGTAAACTGACGGGATTCTGATTGTCTTAGTACCAGCAGTGGTGCATAGCTCACACCTCCCCATACTCCCAATAATGGAACCGAAGCTTTATCTCCGTATTTGTACAATGTTGGCATATGAGCTATCCATGGAGCTCTCCAAATTATCATCTCATCTCTGATATTCCGGAATATGTTGATCCATTGTTCCTCAGTCCTATTTTCAAGCCACTCCCTCTTAAGACAGCGATCGGATTGTTTCTGCTATAATTGTCGGGGTTGGGTTTATCCTTTGCTCAAGCCTCTCAAAAATATCAAATATCGCCACATCCACATACCCTAATGTCTTTGGGAAGATAACTAAACCATAGATAGCCAAAGCAAAAATATTCCTAATTGTCTCCTTACTTGAATGGCTATGGATTAAGGTCCATAAAATATCCCATGATATACAGTGGCTTACCCCTTTTTGGACAAAATGGATTTCGACCCAATTTCTTTCCACTCCCAGAATCTTAGACACCTTTTTCCTGAAACCCGGCGTCTTTGTATCCTTCAAATAAATACGGTCGGGAATAACATTCTCAATATGTAGCAAGGTCAAATATTCCTCTATGGTTGGAGTCGTATCCTCTCGGTTGAAGGTAAAACACCAATAAGTGGGATTCCAGAATTGCACCACAGCTCAGATCACCTCACCACTGATCTTAACCTGAACTAACAGTGCTATGTCCCCATAAGTTTGAGTGAAGGCTTCTTTTTCTGATATGTTCCATTGATTCCATATATCCATCAATTCTCGGAGATCATTTTGCTTGATAGTAAGATCAACCTCAGCTGGCAATACTGACACATATCCCATCTTCAAACAATCCCCATTATCCTGCTGACCTTTCTCGGACTGTTTCCTAACCTCTAAATGCTTCTCGACCACTGAGACATTTTGACCCTCCATGAAAGCCCTTTGGGTTGAATATTATCCCGAGACCAATAACCTTTCATGTGCAAAAATGATGACAAGAATGCAAAAAAAAAAAAAAAAAAAAAAACAACAACAACAACAAAAAGAAAAAGAAAATGAATTAGTAACGGGAATAAATTCGAATAATACAAAAAACATATAATTCAAAACAATAATTACCCTGAGGATGCCAACAAAATTTCGGCATTATAACACCCTTGGGATGACACACCAAAATTTATTACGGGCATTATGATGTACGTTCATCATTGTCCGATTTTCAAAAATAAACTTATTCGAAAAGTAGAATATAAGGTAAAAGGATTGGAAATATTCCTCCATGTGTTCTTAACTTCGAGATATCTAATTGGAAATCCGGCATGGCTTCGCTAAGGTTTACTATATGAAGGTGAATTAGTTCTAAAAGCCCCGAATTGTTCCTTACTGTCGCCGGTGAAGGCTAGTAAGGAACCCCGATAAAAGCGGGTCCAATTCGTTAGAGTCTATTTTCCTAGCCCATACGAATTGTTAATCACGAAGGCTTAGGTAATTTAGTACTCCGGAAGTGTTTCACTAGCCCATGCGGATTGTTAATCACGAAGGCTTAGTTACTTTGCTTCCACCTAAAAGGACAAAACCCGAGTATAGGGCTCATGACATGCAAATGCACGTGTAGTGTGTGAGGAGAAATAACAAACCTTTCACCACCTATTCTACATCCCTTATTCTAAATGCCCCAACAAGATTAAACAACATAAGTCATCAATTAATCAATAAATGAATATATGCTCCAAAGTTACCAGAGAACAAATATAATATGTATGCACATGAATATGGACATATTTAAAAACATTTTATTATTTTTAAAATTATCCTTATTTTTTTTAAATGTGGGAATTAAAATTAAATACCAATTAAACCAACAAAATCGACACTTTGATAACACACGACTAATTCTAGGCCTGACTCTCTAATAATCCCCAGCGGAGTCGCCAAGCTGTCGCAACCTAAAAAATAACAAGTCTCATCGCGAGACTATATATTCGTTAAGCGTGACATTAAAAAAATCGAGAAAAAGTCGACTTAATTCCTCTTGAAAAATGAAGGTTTTGAAAATGACCTTGAAAAAGACATGGAGTCCCCACCAATTTTTTTTAGCCAGGTGTGATCGACCACCTATTAAAATCGATTTTATAAAACATTTTAAAATTTATTAAAACATTTTTAAAACCAATTTCAAGTCTATGTTTTAAACCAGAGAAAATCGAATGGGTTCGGGGCTCGGTTACGTGTGGAGAAGGATTAGCACCCCCATAATGCCCGTATAAAACTGTACCTTATTAATCATGTGTTATCTCAAGTCTCGATAAAAAGTCGATTTTTAATTTAGTATTTCAAGTTAATTCCCAATTTAAAGAAAAATAATTCTATTTTTAATTGAAAATGATCCAGAATTTATAAATTCAAAATTTTCTTATATTCCCCAACAAACGTGGCAAAATATAGAAATTTTTATTAGTTTAAAAAACTTTCCAAATCATTCTCATTTTAAAGAAGATATTCCGTTATTAATGATAATTGATGATATCCTCCCCAGCAAACCCAGCAGAGAACTCATAAATTATTTTAACTCGGAATATCTTTATTTTATTGAAAATCATTATCTTTTTCAAAACATTTAAAAAAATATGAATATGTGTGACATAAATAAAATGACATAGCAAAGTCTAGAAAATATAATGCAACCTAAATGGTATGATATAATTTAAATGTCATAGCATATTCTAAATGAAACGAAATATCCTAAGTCATATGATATATTCTAAATGAAACGAAATACCCTAGATAACATGATATAATCTATATGAAATGTAATATCCTATGTCATATGATATATTCTAAATGAAATAAAATATCCTAAGTGATATAATATTATTCTAAATGAAATGAAATGACCTAGGTAACATAATATATTCCACATGAAATGAAATGACCTAGGTAACATAATATATTCTATATGAAATGAAAAAATTTGAATGACATGGCAAATATAAATGATATGGCATATAATATAAATGACATGAAACATAAAATAATGCTATCATATAATATGCATGAAAATAAAAATAAAAATAATAATGCATGAACATAGTATATGCTAAATAATATGACAAAAATAACTAAATAAAAAGCATAGGATATCATGAAATATTCAAAACCATATAACAATTAATATAATATCAAAAATTTAAATCAAAGATAATAACACCATCATGAAAATTAAACATAGCAAAAATTACATATTATATAATATACATGAATATGGAAAATGCAATGCATGAGAATGTATTTTTTTTCCTTTAATTAAGGAAATCCGTATATCTAAAATGATATCCGGCTACCTTAGGAAAATATATCAAATTAATTATTCTAAAACCAAATTACTTTGTGATTGTTTGAAAACAATTTTGAAAAGCTTAGATTAAAAATAAAAACTTAGTAAACCCTTTTTAAATGGCTCTAATTTCCTAAGTTTAAAATCCCGGACTTGACCACCCTTAACTTGAGACTTAAAAAATCATTTTTAGGATTTAAAAAGGCTCAGAAACTACCCTAAGTCAATAGCCAAACTTCCTAATCAGCCCCCTCTAAGTAACTTAACCAAAACAGAAAAATGATTTTCCTTCAAATTCAATTCTGACTCCACTGTCCAGTTTTAAAACACGATTTTTTACCCTATTTTAAAAATTCAAAAATATCTAAAAGATACTGGAGACTCAAGACATGTAAAACTACACGGGAAAAAATCGGCTTAATTTTTTTATTAAAGATGACTGCCCAGAAAAATCGGGAAAGTACGAGTACTGGGTGAAAAAAAACTGTTTTGCCAAAACATATTTTTTGCCTTTGATAAAATCATTTAAAAATCAAAGTAAAAATGTTAGAGACTCTCCTAAGGACTCACAAACAATAGCTAACACTTTTGAAAAGTTAGGCAAAAATTGTTTAAGTAAAAAAAATCACAAAGGTAGAATAATCAATTTGACAACTCTTTAATTTTCCACAACTATGCTCAAGTGACATGACTTTGAGCCATTGATTGGCCTAAGTCATAAATCATGTGGCAAGGACATGAAATGCATGAAAATACAGAAAATATGTTGCATGAAATGCATGATTTAAAACCTAAATGACATGAAAAATGCATGGCATCAATAAAATGACCTAGACATAAATGAACTTGCATGGCATTTACTGCAACTTAGGTCTAAAATGCATGAATATGCATGGCAAAGCAAACCAATCCTAAATCTAAAAAATTCATGGCAATAACACAAACATATGGCATGCTTAAACAAAATACACAACCAAATATCATGAAAATGCAAACCTATCAACTAGCATAACAAAAATGCACACACAAAGCATACAACATGAGGGTGGCCGAATGGTCTCATGCTTAAAATGAGCATGGCATTTTCACAAACACATGATATACTAACATGCATAGCTAAAGAATAATGCTCAAATCATGCAAATATAAAGTAAAGGCATGAAAAACAATAGGCATTTTCACAAACACATGGATTACAAAATGTAAAACATGAACAAACTTAAACATTTTGAAAATAGAAAATCAAAAATGCAAGACAGGTAAAATAAACATGATAACAAGATAATATACTCAAAAATGGAAACAAGCAAGCAACCAAATTAAAACAAGCTTCATGCTTATGTATTAGAAGAAGATTTGAAGCATCAAAACTTGTTAAATATCAAGAATAACATGAAATAAAAAATGCAAACAGCAACTACCAAAAAACTAGGCCATTCGGCCACTTAGAGAATAATAGAAAAAAAAAATGATTTTCCATAGTTTTTTAAGAAAGCATAATGGACAAACTTGAAAAGAAAGCTTAAAAACACTTATTGTAAAATCAAAATCAAAAGAAACTCACCAAATATCAAATGAAAATAGCAAATCAAGAATTGAAAATCAAAGAAAGTGCAAGAGTATGGTGCTTAAAGCAACCTCTAGAAGCTATATTGCAAGCTTTTTCTCTTCTAACTTTCTTTTCTTTTTTCTAAACTTTTCTTTTTGCCTTTCAACAATGGAGAGAAAAATCAGCCAAAACCAAGAGAGAATAGAGAGTGAATCGCTTAAAATGAAAAGAGAGTGACCCCTTGTAACACCCTGTCCGGATAATCTACCTAAAATCTGGCAGAGTTTTCTTTCTATCTCAACTATAACCCTCCTGCAAATAACACTCAATTCATATCCTCAAGCAGCAATATTTCTCAATACTATTATCACATATATCCATCATATTCAAAAAAATTACCCATGATCAATTTATGCTCAAGTCAAAATATACTGATCTATTCTCTTATATCTTCAAATATATATAATATATCCAGAAGTAAACCTATCTCAGCAAGGTTTACTAGATAAAAACATCAAGAGATCAAATCTTCTAGAAATTTAGATATGATGCCCACCACGTCAATATACTATTGAAGTGGAGAGTAGAGGAAGGCAGCAATCCCGACACCTAACTGTGTCCTGAAAATGAGAAATAAGAAGAGGTGAGATATATGAATATCTCAATGAGTAGACAACATTTAAAGCATGTGAAAACTATAATGGTAATTTGTAAAGCATAATTGACATTTTCAAAAGAAATAATAATAAACCATAATGAGTAATTCAAAGACGTAGCAAAGTTTTCAAATGTATAACAATTATAATATTAAATCAATGTATAAAATCTGTAAAGTAAATCAAGTTACGTATAGTTTGGCTCCAACTTACTGTCATGCATAAGAATAAATCCATGAAATAACCAGGCAATATCCATGTAAGCATACTAGTAGCCGGCCCCAAAGGCCAATACCACCATAGGACGCCCCAAAGGCATATGTGTCGCTATGATGTGCCCCCAAAAGGCAAATATAACGGGATAGGGACTCTGGAGGTGGCTCCCACCACAAAGGCGTAGCACGCAGCTCCCATACCCCAGTCTAATATCACGGAATTGGGACTCTGGAGGTGGCTCTTGCCACAATGGCGTAGCACGCAGCTCCCGTATCAAGGGAATAATTTCATACATTAAGTCAGGTGGAGCCAAAACCATGTACGTCAAATTTTATGTATAATCATATTTCATAAATCAACCAACTTACTCGATATAATATTTCTTGAAATAAATGTACTTTAATAACAAATCAATTCATATGATTATATATCATATATACCTTTAATACGTAAAATAAATATCATGCTAAAAATATATATATATATAATTATAATTAAAGAGATTTCAAATAACTATAGTTGTCGTCTACTCACAATCCTTGAGATGATCTCACTGTACACGTCGATCTGAAACTTCGGGATCCACAGGTGATGTCGGATCTACGTGGCCTAGAGATTAACAATAATTAGTATCTATAGATGCTCAAAGCATTACACAATTATGAATGCAACTTAAGTCCTATTAATCTACCCCATAGTCAATACTAATTTCTCATACTCAAAACAACATATCCTTAATTTTTAATATCATTTCCATAATCATTTTCTCCATAATTCAACTCCATATTCATGTCCTTATCAAATTCCTTTCTAGTATTCCATGCCTTAGAGATTTTCATAATCCATAACCATCCTTTAGTACTATATTTCTCTTAAGCAATAAAATCCTTAATATCAAGTTAGATTAGAAAATCATAACTTGAGTTTGGTAAGGAATTTTGAAGTGATTCCAATTGGTTTATTTCAACCAATATGTCTAATTTATGAATAAAATAACTAACTTATACAATTAGAACAAAATTTTGATAAAATTTGATAAATCCCGAAACTATGCTGAAATAGGGGTCAACACAGAACAGCCAACTTCACCAAATTTTATCTTTTTAACCGCTTATCGGTTTTGGGTGATTAAAAAACCAAAATTATCATGTTGAAGTCTAGTTTCTAGGGAAAATATGAAAAAAAATATAAACCCTAATTTTCCAAACCAGAAAATCCGAACAGCAAGCATGCTCAACTTCCCCTGTTTTGCTTTTTCTTCCCATTTTCTTGTTCATGCTTTCAAATCCTTTTAATTCTTACCAAGTTGAGTAAAATTCATACTTAATAGATGGATTTCAGACCTTAAAATGTTTATGGAGCTAAGATATTAGCATGCTCAAGTACAATATCTAAAGAAAAGGAAGAATTTATCAAGAAACTAAACTTGGATGTAATTATTGTTGAGATTTTGGTGGAGTTGTTTGAAGAGAATTTTGAGAGAGAGAGAGGATGGGAGCCGGTTGCTACTTGGATAATAGGATGAAAAATTCTAGAGTTTTCAAGAGATTTAATGAACTTAAAGATATTTTAAAATTTTTGGTATAATTGCACATTGGTCCCTCAACTTTTTATAAATAACCATTAAGCCCCTAAACTTTTTAATATGTTCAATTTGATCCTTTCTTCTTTTATTTTCTTCACTTATAACTTCTTACAAATTTCCAAGTTTGTCCTTAAAATTTTCAGAATTTAACTTTACATGATTATACGTAACCTCGGTTGTTACACCCCTCCCTTGTAGTGCCCGAATACCCCCCCCCAATGCTAGGATGTTGTCATTTTTCATTCAACCAATTTTCATCCAAAGGCTATTGATCCAAGATGTTTAAAATATAAAATTATCACCCTTAGATTAGGCCATCAGCTATCCATAATTTCAGCTGTTCAAGAATCTTAAGCCATTATGTTGAAACTCTCCCTCTTCATGCATTGGTCTATGTGGCTTATTTGCAAAGGTTTGATAAAAAAAAATAACTATCTTCCTCTTCATTGTTGGCCTTTTGATTAAAAATCAGAAAATATCTACCCATCCTTGGGCCTTGGCCGGCTAACCCTTCTTCTTCCAGCCCATGCTTCATTTTTTTAAAAGGCAAGAAAATCTTTTTTGGTTTCTTGGGTAAAATGACCTTTTTGCCCTCGAACATAAATAAATAGCAAACGGAGTCCAAATTCAAAATTTATTTTTTAAATACTTTCAAAATAATAAAGAATTGAATTCTTGAGGTTTTCAAAATTTTCCGAGTCCATTTGCTATTTATTTGGATTTTTTTTTTCAAAATTGCCCTTTTGTGCTCCAAAACTTTACCATTTTTTAAACGAGCTCCAAATCCAGGTTTTTCTTCAACAATCTCTTCAAAATAATTTAAAAGTATGATCTGAAAGTTTTCAAAATTTTTGCAACTCATTTAGTAATTTTTCGGGATTTATCTGCTTGAATTACTACATAGTAGGCCCGGGATTTGGCCATTTTGCAAACGAACTCCGAACTCCGAATCTAGATTTTCTTTTTCCAATATCTTCCAAATAATTCAAAAATGAGATTTGAAAATTTTAAGAATTTTTGGAGTTCATCTGCTATTTTTTCGGGATTTATCTTCTTGAATTTCTGCATAGGGGACCCGGGATTTGGCCATTTTGCAGACGAACTCAGAATCAAGATTTTCTTTCGCCAATCTCTTCGAAATGATTTAAGAATGAGATCTATAATTTTTCAGAATTTTTGGAGTTCATTTGCTATTTTTCCCAAATTTTTCAATTTTGCCCTTTTGCCTCCGAAACCCGGTTTTGCTCAAAACAAGTCCGATTTTCATATTTTCTTCAAACTGAGCTTTGGGCTATCCTTTTTTAATCACTCCTCATCAATTAGGGGCTTTAGTCTTACCGAATCGGGTCATTTCTGTAATTCTTCCAAATTTCATCGAAATCCACCAAAAACCTAATCCTCGGTTTTCTTCCGGATTAACTTTTCTTTCAGTTTTTCTTCCAAGTAGCTTCCCTATTACCCATAGTCAGTGCTTATCATTCATTTGGAACCTTCAATTTTGACCAATTTGATCATTTAAGCACTTTTCCTCAAATTTCTTGAACTAGGGTTTCCTTTCTACTAAATATCCGTAACCCAACTTCCGAACTCTATATCTTTTAATGTAGACCTCAGATTATCAAAATTCTTTCGCCATTTTTCAATTGAAATTCAAATCTTGATTTTGAAAGTGGGTTGACTTTTTTAGTAGTTGACTTTTTGGGGTTGACTTTTCGGGTTGACTTTTTCAAGTTTGACTTTTTATGCTCGCCTTCTTGGACTAAGTCTCGAAGTACCACCTGCAGGATAAAAAAGTCTATTTACATTCTGAAACATCAATTTGGGAAGAAAACATACATGTTTTAGTGGTTCGGACAAAATTAGGTGTCCACAAAAGGTAAACCGAATTGTTTTAAATGTGTTAATTATCGTGTCATGTTTTATAAGACATAATAAATGTATCAGTGTTCGTGTTAGAATCTTGAGATATTTAATTAATTTTGTCGTGTTTATATTTACACATATAATTCTTAATATTTTATATAGAGGCGATATGATTACGACATGAAAATATGAATTGTCGTATCTAATTGCAACCTTACTTCACTACTTTCTCAAGAAAACCTCTTCTGGTATATGGATAGAGCTACAAAGTTGATCCTAACTTGAAAATTTTATCTGATTCGTCAAAATGCTCAATTAAATTAATTCTATATGATTAGAAAAAGTTAAACAACCTGAAATTACTAAACTCAAACTTAAAATGATTTAATATGAATTGATGTAAATCCAAATAATCCGAACTTAAATTGAGTATAATTTTATTTCTTAAATATTCACTAATTGAAATAATAAATATAACACAAACTCAGCCAATATTATAATCTTTTCTACAAAAGAAAGTTAGTTCTCTTAAGATTAAAGGTTGAGACTCTTAAGTAAAATATATATATCTTGGAAACGGCACCCATAATGGGCACCGCTCCAACGTTAACTTCATACGGGAAGTTAACAGCTTAAAAGTGAAATGGCAAAAACTGCCAAGGAAGTTTTTTTTATCATTCCCACGTGAGTGGGATGTGGAGAAAGGTTAACATGCTTTTGCATGTAACTGCTGGATAAGAAACAATGTGGATACAAATAAGAAAAAAAAAAATAACTTCCAATTCACATAATAACTAATAGTGTATCCGGGAAGAGACAGAATAGAAAGAAAAGAAAAAAGTTTTTTTTATCTGCGAAAAACGATACTACTACTCTTTACAAACCAAAAGGAATTTAGTGCCGTGGAAATGAAACAATTTTCGTAACGTGATTTTGTTCCCGATTAGTGAATCAAACCAAGGTTCATCACTGAACTGTCTTGTAAGTTCGTTATTTTAATTCCGTAATTTATTTATTTATAGATTATATTTACGTGATAATTTAACATTGGTATCAGAGCTTTATCGGTTTAATTTATGATATTATGCAAGCATGTTTTTGTTATAATTGTTTGTCCGTAATAATGTTCTTGAAATCCAAATCGTAATATGTCCGAAAGCCATAAATTCTTATACAAAGTGTGTAAGATTATATTATTTACGTAAATTATGCAAAAATATTGCGGATCCATTTTTTATTCTTTAAATTAGTTCTTCGTGAATAAATATATATATATATATATATTATGAAACACAAAAAGTTTTCAATTCATTTTGTCCTCTAACCAACAATTAGTGGGACTTGATTAATAATGGTTACTATCTCTATTTTTTTTTTGTAAATGTAATATATATTATATTATATAAGAGGTCCCACCATTTGATAATAGGTTGAAGTTGTACGAATGTTTTAAGATTTTTTCTTATTATTATTTTTTTGTTTTGTTTATTTTGATTCTGTTTTTTAATGATAAAAAAAAAATTATAGTAATAAGAAAACAAGGAAAGATTTAATCTTAAAGCATTCGAACAAAGCAAATTTTTTTGTTATAAAAAAAAATAGACTATGCGAGGCTATATGCATGTGTTGTATATATGATTATTGTTATTTTTTTTGTATTTGTTACAGAAAGAAATGTCGAGAATCGTCCGAACTCCTATGGCAATTAGAACTTTAACCCAATTTGAGAGAGCCCATAGCCTATTGCAAGATTTGACAAACTACCGAATGGATCCGAATAATGATGACATTGTCAAACACATCATTACCGTAAATAATAAAATTCAAGAATTGATTTGGAAAGGTAGCACACATATTAGAAGTGATGACTTTAAATATTCTATGTTAAGAGAATCACTTCTAACTGATAGACAGAAAGGTATTTTGAATGACCTTCGAATGTCTGATGAGAAAAATCAGGAGTATGATATTTTGATTAAAAAATTTGTAAAGACATATGTGAGGATGGGGGCGAGAAGGACTGTGAACATCTCTATCGGGCCAACTATCCGTAATAGGAAACACGAAATTTCGGGTACTCCATGGATGGCTAATTTGGACATCAAGTTGTTAAAGGAATTTTTGGATTCCATCCATGTTATTCGACTAGTTATCGAAACTTAGTTTTTTTTTTTTTTTTTATGAACTTTTATAATTAGGATATGTTTAATTACTAGTTTGCTTTTGAAACAATGGATAAATATTGTATATCTGTATGTTTAAATTGTGTAACTATTTTCATGTAATTATTTTAAGAATATGCATGAAACTTCATTATTTATCTATGTGATAATGTTTTTGCAATTTATGAAGTAATGTTGCACCAAGTGGGAGTGCTAAGATATTTGTTATTAGTATTTTTTTCACAATAAAATAAATTAATGTTTATTAAACATTGTCGCAACCTAAAAAAAATAACGACGACGAGTCTCATCGCAAGACTTTATTATTCGTTAGGCGTGACATTAAAAAAAAAAACTGAGGAAAGGTCGACTTAATTCCTCTAAAAAAATGAAGGTTTTGAAAATGACCTTAAAAAGGACATGGAGTCGCCACCAATCATTTTTAGCTAGGTGTGATCGGCCACCTATTAAAACCGGTTTTATAAAATATTTTAAAAATTAATTAAAACATTTTAAAAACCAATTTCAAGTCTGCGTTTTAAACCAGAGAAATCAAAGAAGCGGGTTCGGGAGTCGGTTACGTGTGGGGAAGGATTAGCACCCCCACAACGCCCGTATAAATCGGTACCTTATTAATCGTGTGTTATCTCAAATCTCGGTAAAAGTTGGTTTTAAATTTAATATTTCAAATTAATTCCCAATTTAAAGAAAAATAATTTCATTTTTTATTGACAATGATCCAAAATTTATAAATTCAAAATTTTCCTATATTCCCCAACAAACGTGGCAAAATATAGAAATTTTTATTAGTTTTAGAAAACTTTCCGAATCATTCTCTTTTTTGAAAGAAAGATATTCCTTTATTAATAATAATTGATGATATTCCCTCCAGCAAACCCGGTAGAGAACTATGAATTATTTTAAATCGGGAATATCTTTATTTTTATTGAAAACCATTATCTTTTTTTGAAAACATTTAAAAGAAATGAATATGTATAGGCATGGCATGGCATAAATAAAATGACATAGCAAAATCTAAATAATATAATGCAACCTAAATGTCATGACACATAGAAATTAATATGGCAAGAATCACATATTATATAAAATGCATGAATATAAAAATGCAATGCATGAAATGTATTTTTTCCTTTAATTAAGGAAATCCGTATATCTAAAAAGATATCCGGCTACCTTAGGAAAATATGTCAAATTAAATATTCTAAAACCAAAATACTTTGTGATTGTTTGAAAACAGTTTTGAAAAGCTTGAATTAAAAATAAAAACTGGGCTAAAATTTTTAAAATGACTCTAATTTCCTAAGTTTAAAAATCCGGATTTTACTACCCTTAACTCGAGACTTGAAAAACCATTTTTAGAGTTTCAAAAGGCTTAGAAACCACCCTAAGTCAGTAGCTAACTCTCCTAATCAGCCCACTCTAAGTAAATTAACCAAAACAGAAAAATGGTTTTTTTTTTTTAAATTCAATTCTGACTCCACTGTCCAGTTTTAATCCACGATTTTTTATCTTATTTTTAAAAATTCCAAAAATTCTAAAAAAAATACTGGAGACTCAGGACATGTAAAACTACACGAGAAAAAATCGGCTTAATTTTTTGATCAAAGATGAATTCCCAGAAAAACCAGAGATGTACGAGTTTTTGTAGGAGAAAAAACTGCTTTGTTTTTCTTTAAATTCAATCCTGACTCCACTGTCCAGTTTTAATCCACGATTTTTTACCCTATTTTTAAAAATTCCAAAAATTCTGAAAAAATTATTGGAGACTCAGGACATGTAAAAATACATGGGAAAAAATCGACTTAATTTTCTGATCAAAGATGAATTCCCAGAAAAATCGGAGATGTACGAGTTTTGGGTGGAAAAAAAACTGCTTTGCCAACACATTTTTTTTGTCTTTGATAAAATCATTTAAAAACCAAAATAAAAATATTTGAAACTCATAGAATGACTTGAAGACAGTAGCTAGGACTTTTTGAAAGTTAGATAAAAATTGGCTAAGTAAAAAAAATCGCAAAGGTAGAATAATCAATTTGACAAACTTAATTTTCCACAAGTGTGCTCAAGAGAGCATGACCTTGAACCATTAATTGGCTCAAGTCATTATTCAAGTGGCATGAACATGAAATGCATGAAACAATGCAGCAAACATAATGCATGAAATGCATGGATCTAAACCTAAATGTAAGGAAAATGCATGACACAAATAATATGGCCTAGACCTAACATGAACTTGCATGACATTTAATGTAACCTAGACCTAAGACATGCATGGCATTTTCACAAACACAAGGCATGCTTAATTCAAAAATCCAACCAAATATCATGCAAATGCAAAAACCTAACAACTAGCATGACAAAAATACAACACACAATGCAAAACACATGGAGTAGCCAAATGGCCCCAAGCTTCAACAAGCATGGCATTTTCACAAACACTTGGTATGCTAGCATGAAAAACTAAGTCATAACACAAAAATCACACAAGCATTTTCACAAACACCTAATATACCAAATCTAAAACATGCTCACTAAGATATAAAACAAGAATCATGCAAAGAATCACACAAGCATTTTCACAAACACTTAATATGCTAACTCTAAAACATGCTCAAATTTAAACAACATGAAAACAGAAAATTAAAAATGCAAAAACATGATATCTAAGACATAAATGGCAACAAACAAAGCAACCAAATTAAATATAACTTAAGAACATGAAATAACATAATATTTAAAACATCAAAAATAAAGAAAATAGCATAAACAACATGGTAAAATGAATCAAAAACAACAACTTAAAATAAATAATGTAGGCCATTTGGCCATGGTGAGTTTACTGTAAAAAAAAATGTAAGAAAAATATACTTAAGAAAGGAAATGAAGGAAGAACAAGAAACATTATTTTAAAATGAAAACTCACCAAGTAGCTTTTGAACGGATTAAGCTATAAACCCTCAGAGTAGCTTTTGAACGGATTAAGCTACAAACCCTCTCACAAGTAGCTTTTGAACGGATTAAGCTATAAACCCTCAGAGTAGCTTTTGAACGGATTAAGCTACAAACCCTCAAACAAGTAGCTTTTGAACGAATTAAGCTATAAACCCTCAGAGTAGCTTTTGAACGGATTAAGCTACAAACCCTCAAAGTAGCTTTTGAACGGATTAAGCTATAAACCCTCAAAGTAGCTTTTGAACGGATTAAGCTACAAACCCTCTCAACAAAAACACTATGACTCACCACCCGGATAATCCTAATACAAGTGTATAGACTATCTCACAAGGGGTAGTGGGTGATCTCAACCAAAGGCCAAGACTCCTTATTTATAAGGTGAGCACCTCCTTGGCTTGACATTACAAAGGGATGTGGGATTGGGACTTAGGCTCAAAAATGAAAATCTCTAACTTAACTCTTGATTTTTAATCACTTGATTGAAAAAATCCTAAGATTCCTCCTTCCTTTGGGCTTGGGCAGGCCAGCACTTCTCTTTTCCAGCCCAGCTCTGATTTTTGAAAGGCCCAAAGAAGCCATTTTCGGTTGCTTGGGTGAAACGACCATTTTGCCCCCCGGATGCAAAATAAATATCAAACGGGCTCCAAATTCAATTTTTATTTTTTTAATACTTCCAAAATAATAAAATATTGAGTTCTGGAAGTTTTCAAAATTATCCGAGTCCGTTTGCTATTTATTTGGATTTTTTCTTCCCAAAATATCCTTTTATGCCCCTACTTTTTACCATTTTTTAAACGAGCTCCAAATCAAGATTTTTATTCACCAATCTCTTCAAAATAATTAAAAAGTGTGATCTGGAAGTTTTCATAATTTTTGGAGCTCATTTGGTATTTTTTCGGGATTTATCGGCTTGAATTACTGCATAGGAGGCTCGGGATTTAGCCATTTTGCAAACGAACTCGGAATCAAGATTTTCTTTCGCCAATCTCTTCCAAATAATTTAAAAATGAGATCTGCAAAATTTCAAAAGATTTGGAGCCCATTTGCTATTTTTTCGGGATTTATCTTTTTGAATTATTGCATAAGAAGCCCGGGATTTGGCCATTTTGCAACCGAACTCGGAATCAAGATTTTTTTTCGCCAATCTCTTCCAAACAATTTAAAAATGAGATTGACAAATTTTTCAGAATTTTCGGAGTCCATTTGCTATTTTTCCCAAATATTTCCAATTTTGCCCCTTTAACCTCCGAAACCCGGTTTTGCTCAAAACAAGTCCGATTTTCAGATTTTCTTCAATCTGAGCCTTGGGCCATCCTTTTTAATCATTCCTCATCCATTGGGGGCTTTGGTCTTACCAAGTCGGGCCATTTCTGTGATTCTTCCCGATTTCACCGAAATCCACTAAAAACCCTAATTCTCGATTTTCTCCCGGATTGACCTTTCTTTCGGTTTTTCTTGCAAGTGACTTCTCCATTACCCATAGTCAGTGCTTATCTTTCATTTGGAACCTTCAATTTCGACCAGTTTGATCATTTAAGCACTTTTCCCCAAATTTCTCGGATTAGAGTTTCTTTTCTACTGAACCTCCAAATCCCAACTTCCGAACTCCATATCTTTCAATGTAGACCTCGGATTATCAAAATTATTTCTCCTTTTTTCAATTGAACTTAAAATCTTGATTTTGAAAGTGGGTTGACTTTTTTCAGTAGTTGACTTTCTGGGGTTGACTTTTTCGGGGTTGACTTTTTCAGGGTTGACTTTTTTCAAGTTTGACTTTTTGTGCTCGCCCTTTTAAACTAAGTCTCGGAGTCTCACCTGCAGGATGAAAACAGTCTTTTTATACTTGGAAACATCAATATGGGAAGAAAACATACCTGTTTAGTGGTCCGGACAAAATTAGGTGTCTACAGCTGCCCCTCTTTGGCTATTGCTGAGAATCAGGAATCAGGCAAAGATAAACCAACACTAATTTTGTACGGTCAGTGAAATCACATGTGAAGGAAAGGAAAGGGGTTTTCTTTTTCTTTTTCATTTTTCATTTTTTTCATTTTCTATTTTTTCATTTTCTATTTTTTCATTTTCTATTTTTTCATTTTCCTTTTTTCTTTTTTTCAATTTTTTTTCATCATTTTTTTTTATTTTTTTAATTTAATTTTTTTAATTTTTTATTTTTTTAAAAAAAAAAACAGTAAATTGAAGATTTGTCTTTAAATTGAATTCCCTACCTAATCAAGGCTCGATTCGTCTTAAGGAAACGAATTCGATTTGCAAGAAAGGAAATGACCTCGACGATGGTCTCGGGGCCTTAACCTGTCTTGTTCTCAGCTGTGTTTAAAATTCTGGATATCTCCTCCAAAAGCTTCGGCTATCACCACCAAAGTCTTGCTCATTTTTTTTAAATGTAAAAATTCTGGGTATCACCTCCAGAAGCTTCAGCAATCACCACCGAAGACTTTCTATCTTTTCAAAGGATTTTAAAACTCTGGATATCTCCACCAGAGGCTTCAGCTATCACCACCGAAGTCTTGCTCATTTTTAAAACTGTAAAATTCTGGGTATCATCTCCAGAAGAAGATTTCTCATGTTTCAAAATTATAAAACCCTGGATATCTCCACCAGAGGCTTCATCTATCACCACCGAAGACTTGTTCACTTTTAAAAACTGTAAAATTCTGGATATCCCCACCAGAAGCTTTGGCTATCACCACCAAAGACTTGCTCATTGTAAAATTTTTGAGTAACTCCTTCAGAAGAAGATTTCTCATGTTTCAAAATTATAAAACCCTGGATATCTCCACCAGAGGCTTCAGCTATCACCACCGAAGACTTGTTCACTTTTAAAAACTATAAAATTCTGGATATCCCCACCAGAAGCTTTGGCTATCACCACCAAAGACTTGCTCATTGTAAAATTTTTGAGTAACTCCTTCAGAAGAAGATTTCTCATGTTTCAAAATTATAAAACCCTGGATATCTCCACCAGAGGCTTCAGCTATCACCACCGAAGACTTGTTCACTTTTAAAAACTGTAAAATTCTGGATATCCCCACCAGAAGCTCTGGCTATCACCACCAAAGACTTGCTCATTGTAAAAATCTGGGTAACTCCTTCAGAAGAAGATTCCTCATGTTTCAAAATTATAAAACCCTGGATATCTCCACCAGAGGCTTCAGCTATCACCACCGAAGACTTGTTCACTTTTAAAAACTGTAAAATTCTGGATATCCCCACCAGAAGCTTTGGCTATCACCACCAAAGACTTGCTCATTGTAAAATTTTTGAGTAACTCCTTCAGAAGAAGATTTCTCATGTTTCAAAATTATAAAACCCTGGATATCTCCACCAGAGGCTTCAGCTATCACCACCGAAGACTTGTTCTTTTAAAACTGTAAAATTCTGGATATCCCCACCAGAAGCTTTGGCTATCACCACCAAAGACTTGCTCATTGTAAAATTTTTGAGTAACTCCTTCAGAAGAAGATTTCTCATGTTTCAAAATTATAAAACCCTGGATATCTCCACCAAAGGCTTCAGCTATCACCACCGAAGACTTGTTCTTTTAAAACTGTAAAATTCTGGATATCCCCACCAGAAGCTTTGAGAAATGATGCAGATGCACATGTCTTTTAACAAGGTGCTCATGCTTCATGGTGCAAATGTAAAATATTTCTTAGTGCAAATGCAAATGGCCTGGATTGATGCCCATGTTTCATGATGCAGATGCCCCTACTAATTGTGTTCATGTAACTGGTTTATGAATGGTGTAACTACAATTACCATACAATAATGAAAATGCAATGATTCTAGAAATGATGCAATTGCTTGAGATGACGCAAATGCGAATTCTATGAAGAATGTAAATGTAAAGGTAAAATGCAGATGCTTGTGGAATAATGCCAATGCAAATACCCATGAATGATGCAAATGCTTACCGACACTGTGCAAATGTAAAAGCTCGATAAAGAGATGAATGCTCATGAGTGATGCAAATGCCCCCGGTTTTTTTTTTTTACTTTGGCTTAGCCTTTCAAATTCATTTTTCCTCTTCAAATCAGAGTATATCTTCAATTCATTTTGGCTATTCTCTTTGCCCCAACAGTTTTCAAACTTTCATCAACAGAGATCTGCACTGGGTTCGATTTCTTCTTCTCATATCTGGAAGTCAGGATCTATCCTGGCAGTTCTATACCTTTGGGTTAGAAAAACCCTTGTCTCATGTCAACATCAAAAATGGGTATTTCAAAAATATTTTTATTTTTTTTCATCTTGAAAACTTCTGAACAAAAAATATTAACCCCACAATATGTGATGTACAAATCTTTTGAAGACTGATGATCATTGTTAGAAATTTCTCTAAGTGTCAATCTGGGTTTTTTAACTGGGATTGGTAAGGCTCGGTATAACAAGATTCTGTCTTTTCCAGGAAAACTTTATGACAAAAATGTATATCCCTTCTAGGCTCACAAATGGAACTGGTTTTATAAATAATGAATTTATTGAGAACCAAACAAATTCAACATTCTTTTAGTTTCCATATCAAGGCATTTTGGCAAGCGTCAAGATTGGCCGGGATGTTCAAACCGAAAAGTTTAATTTTGGAGAAAAAGTTTCAATTTTTTTGAAGACAATCCTCTGAATTTGAGTTGGCAATTTGGGGGTTCAAGAATTCCTAGATGTTCCTCGATGACCACCCCTTTAAGAAAATCTTTTCTTTTGTGGTATCGGCACTATCATCGATGGCACCGAAAATTCTCATTTTACTCTAGACCGCCCGTTTTTGGGTTTTCGCCCTAGAGTCCCATTCTTTCCATTTTCTTTTTTTTTTGTTCATTGTTTTACCATGCACTTAAGAATTCTAAATTCTTCCTTAGTGAAATGATTATTCGATGAAATGCGATAAAATTTGAGGAAAAACATTTCAAATTAAATATTCATGCTTGATCAAAATGGACTTTTAAAGCATATAATGTAGGCCATGGCTCAGGGTTCAGAAAGAAAGAATAAATAGGCCCAAAATATGTGTTTGAGGGTAATCAGATCAAGGATCATTTCTTGAGGAGGATTCTCTTTGAAGCATTTGTCCCTTCTCGGACATTTCTTTCCTTTTGACTTTGCTCTTTTTCTTCCTTGCTTTTGGCTTTCCATTTTCCATGTCTTTCACACATTTTGTTTTCTTTTTTATTGTGTTTTTCTTTTGTTTTTCTTGGCTTTCATTTCACCATCTTTTTCTCTTCTTTTTCTTTGACAGAGTGAGCCCGTATTTATTCGGGGCTCCATTTGCTTTGTGTCTGTCCTTGAGCTATCACTCATTTCTCAATGATCTTTGAAAAGATCTTTCCTCGCATTTGCCCTCCAGTGTAGAGGGTAATCCTTGATCAGGGTTCAAAGAAGAAAGAATTCTTTTGGCTCAAAAGGGGTGACTATGGATAATTTCTTTTTGTGTGAAGGGGATATGAAAGATGGCCATTTCTCATGTCAAGCACAAATATTCACATTGAAAAGCAATCCCCAGGGGAAATAGATATTCAGAATTTCATTTTGCACTTTGGAATCATCTGAATTCTCACATGCATGACATCACGATTTTTCTTTTTCTTTTTTTTTTCTTTTTTTTTTTCGTCGCATCCCCCCAATGATTCATGCATTAGCCCATCCTTCTTTACCATGTGTCCATCATTTCCATATATGATGCCCCAATTTGATTAACCATGAGAATCTGTATCAACGAGGAACATAGCAAGTCTAGGTCTATTTTGAAAAGGCTGAGTTTCCAATCTGAGTTTTTTTGAAGAGATAAGGAAAATATGACCCAAAAACGGGTTTTCTCTGGGACAAGGGATAATCTAGTTTGATCATTGTGCCCCAGGATGTCAATCATGAAGTGATGTTTGGGCAATTAGTGTTTTGTGGTTATTGGGAAAGGTCATGAATGGTTTTAGCACAATCTTGACACACACCAAATTATCAAAATCTAGACTCTTGAAAGAATGTCTCATTTGTTTGATTTTCAAGGAATTCAAAAAATTTCAAAAAGTTCGTTCCTTTGTTCATAGCCTAGACTAGGATTTACATCCTTGCTTATTTTGCAATGACAATGCTTCTCTTTTTTCATTCATTTTTCCTTGAAGCATTAGGTCTTTCAAGTGCTCTTGGTTTAAGAGATTTAGGCTTAGGAAAACCTAAAGAGAATGGAGAAGGTATTGGGTCATTTGTAACACTGATCATCAATCTTCTTGAGACTATCCATCACTAAAAATTCTTTAATGCTTGTTTTTGCAAATTCAAGTTATTGTTGAAACACAACAAATACAAAGCATTTAAAATTCAAAATTCATTTAATTCATGTAGATGTTAACATGAGACAAGTGCTTTCATCATCACCGTGTATAGAACTACATGTGTCAAAAACCTAATATGATCATGCACAATATTTCTTATGACACTTGGCTTCCCCATCTTCAAAACTTATCGAACCAGCCTTGATGAGATCTCTGACCTTGTACTTCAAAGCGGGGCAGTTCTCTGTTGAGTGACCTTGATTGCCAGAATGGTACCCACAACTCTCATTAGCATCATACCAGCTCGGATAAGGGGGCTTCAGAGGCGCTATTTGCATGGGTGTCACAAGGTGATTCTGGATGAGTTGAGGTAGTAGCTCACTGTATGTCACAGGAATCGGGTCAACCTGATTTATTTTTCGCTTTTTATGCCCCTTTCGATTATTCTCGAGGATGTTTAATTGATAGACAGATGTAAATTCTGGTGTAGTTGCAGTCATTGGTTGGTAGGGATAAAAACCATGAGAGACATTATTCAGGGTAGAGTTAAATGGCTGATACGAGGAGAATTGGGGAGATGGGGCAAAGTCTTCCACGACTTGGGTATCTTCCTTTTTATTTTCAGATGCCCTGTTCTTGGTATTGGATGTTCTTTCTCCTTCAATTTTCCCATCCTTGATAGCATTCTCAATCATCTCCCCTGAAATTACCATGTCCGAAAAATTCTTCATGGTGTTGCCGACAAGTCTATCGTAGTATGGGGCCTGTAGTGTATTCACAAAAAGGACAGTGATTTCCTTCTGAGTTAAAGGCGGTTGTACTTGGACGACCAGGCTCATCCACCGTTGCGCATATTCTTTGAAGCTCTCAGTAGCTCTTTTCTTCATATTTTGCAATGTGAGACGGTCAGGCGTCATGTCGGTCATATGCTTGTACTGGTTTAGAAAAGCCCTAGCCAAATCATTCCAAGAGCGTATCTGGTCCTTGCTCAACTGACTATACCACCTAATTGCGGACCCGCTGAGGCTATCCTGAAAACAGTGAATCAAAAGCTTATCATTACCTATATGACTTGTCATCTTCCGGCAGAACATAGTGATGTGGGCTGATGGATCGGTCGTCCCGTCATATTTCACAAAGTCAGGGATCTTGAACTTAGGAGGAATGACTAAATCGAGGACCAAGCATCGTTCTTTCGCCTCCACACTCCCGAATACATCTGTTCTTTCTATTGCCCGGAGCCTTTCATCTAACAACTGATATTTCCCTTGGGAATCTGCCAACTCAACCTCATTTACTGCAACCCTTTTCAACTTTGCCTGTTCAGCTAGATCATCTGAGTTTAGGACATTGACGAGGTTAACAGTGTTCTGGGCATCACTTATTATGACCTCATCCTGGCCCTTTTGTGCCTCTAACCCTTCTCTGGCGATAACGTTTTCGGTGTATCCTTTTCCTTTGATTACGGCAGACATCAGCTCCATCAATTTAGTCATCTGACCTTTAGATTCTGCTTGAGACTTTGCTAGCTGTTCTCGTTCCCTTTCCATTTTTTCCAGTCGGGCAACATGTTCATCTTCCATAGCACCAGCCTGTATTAAAAGTGTACTCAGTACTTCTTCTGATTTGAAATGGAAATTCTTTCAAAGACTCCTAACGCCAAGCCAACTTCTATTCTATTTTCCCCAAAATGTATGTCATGATGAATGAGCCATGAATGCAATTTGATGCATGTGAAGCCTAAACAATATGATGTATGGACATGTATAATGGAAACATGCTGACCATATATGTAATAAATGCAATTACAATGCCAACATGTTGCAAACAAAGAATAAACAAATCAACATATGGATATATGCAATGACTGATCATGTGCATTTCAGCATATTTCCCAATGAATGTTCATATGTTCTATGAATGCAACATGGTGTCAATTATGATACATGCAAACAATGAATGATTGATACAGAGTATATACAAAGAAAATCATACTAACCATGTGTGTCATGAATGTGACCTAATGCTAATCATGATGTATGTAATAAGCAAATTAATGCATAGATATATACAGAAAAATCATGCTGATTATGAATGCATGAATGCAACCTGACAAATAATTGATGGGATGCAAAATGCAAAGGGGGAGATATCACGGAGGAAATAAGAATCGGAGGAACTTAATCATCAACCTCTCATAAATTTGAAACATAATCAATTCATTCCCACATCAACATTCACAATGGTATAAACCATGTTTTACAAAATTTGAACAGTGGTTAAGACTGTCCTTACAAGCACTTTATTCTTCCAAACATCCTAAGGCTATAAGAGCCGGCTACTGAAAAAGTGAAATCTTATTACATCATATAAGACCGAAGTCTTTCCACCTCAATGATGTAAATCTCCCAATCCTAATGACGCTTTCCCAGTCCTCTATCAATCAGTGTCGTGGGATCCAACCACTTGGCATTTATAAGAGTTTGCACTTTCTTTTTGAATGCCATACAGTCTTCAATGTTATGGCCAACAATTCCACAATGATAATCACATTTTGCATTTGGATTATACCACCTTGGATATGGTGGTAACAGGGGTTTCAATGGGACACAGGCAACCATGTGATTTTGGATCAGTATAGGGAGGAGCTCTTGGTAGCTGATTGGAATGGGATCAAAAGGCATTTGGGTCTTATCCTGGGGTCGTTTCTTAGTTACACATGGCCTAGGAGTTGGGGCACTTGGTGGTGGCACTAAGGTCCGAACCGGAGTGTTTACATGGAGATGTGGCGGAACAGCATGGTGAGGGTATGGATTCGGACACGGGGCCTTTGGAGGTTGTACATAGCTCGAGGTTCCTATCCCAGATGCTGGATAAGGTGGTTGATGAGGGAAATAGTATGAACTGGTAGTTGTTGGTGATGGAGAGGGATTCAGGAATCCCGTAGTGGTCATCCCAATGGACGATTGGACCATGGTAGGGTGGGGATACTGGCTTGGACCTCGAACAGTTTGCAGGTATGGTACAGGATCCAAGGTTTCTATCTTTGGTATCAGGCTCTCAGGTTTAATCATTTTCACGATTTTGTCCATAATTTCATCAGGATTGCAACCTTTGTGGTATTGACAAGCGCAGGATCCAGCAGGGATTATGTGTTCTGGGCCTAATGGTTTTGGTTGATCCGAAGATGATGCGAAGCCCTGAGGAAGTTCACCTTTACTGTTACCCATATCCTCAACCATTTTCAGCAATTTGGCAAGTTGTTCCTTCACCTTTCGGATTTCATGTCCATATTCCTCTTGATTGCGTTCCAAAGCACCCAATCGTTCCTCCGATTCATTCCTCATATCTCGAATCCCTTTCATGCAAATGAAAATGTCATGAGATTAGGAATACAATTATGAATGTACATGCTCTATTCCTATGTGCATGAATAAACTGATGATTAATGCATGAACATATACAGAGAAATTATGATGACTATGTATGCTATGGATGCAATCTAATGCCAGGTATATACAGATAATGACTGTGCATGTCATAAACGTATCTTACAATGAATGACCATGCATGCTATGACTATAATATGATGTCAAAATGATACATGCAAAAATAAATGAATTAACACAAAGGTATATACAAAGAAATCAATGATTACACGAAATTGGTGGGACTATTCAAAAATCTCATTATGCAGGATTTGGCTCCAATTTTTTTTTGTTTTTTTTTTTGATTTTTTTTTTGATAAACCAATCACATCATTTTCAAAAGAATTTCAGGGTGGATCTTACTATGGTACAATATGCAAATGTTCATGTGACACTACCAGTTTTATGAAATCATCAAATTCAATTACCAACTGTTTATTGCAAAGAATGAGATCAATAATACAACCAAAAATGTACATGCTTTATTTACACATGCATGAAATGTGCCACATGCAAAAATGCTTGAAAAAGGATTTTTTTTTTTTTTTAAAAAAAAAAAAAAACAGCTAATGAACATCTGCCACAGCAATGTCTGCTTATTTAGGCATCACGATGCCTTCGAGGCGGAGTATCACATTTATTACGGGCGATGTACGTACATCGTTGCCCGATCTACCACACTTATTCGGAGTGTAAAACAGGTAACAAAAAGTTTAGAAATGTCCTTCCCATGTGTTCCCATTTTCGGTATATCTAACGGAAATTCGGGATGGCTTCGCCTAGGTTCACTATATGAGGGTGAATCGGTTCTAAGGCCCCAAATTGTTCCTCACTGTCGCCGGTGAAGGCTAGTAAGGCACCCCGATAAAAGCGGGTTCAATTCGTTAGAGTATATTTTCCTATGCCCGTACGGAGGATTATCACGAAGGCATTAGGTACTTTATACTCCGAAAGTGTTTCACTAGCCCATACGGAGGATCAATCACGAAGGCTTAGTTACTTTACTTCCACTTAAAAGGACGGAACCCGGGTAGAGGATTCATGTTATGCAAATGCACGTGTAGTGTGTGTGGAGAAACAAAACAAACCTGTCACCACCTATTCTACAAACCTTATTGATAACTCGTATAATTATATAGTTTTTAGTTATGTTTTATTATTGTTTTGTGTCAAATACGAGTTATTATTGTTTAGTCTAATTGTGTTTATGATCTTTTATATTTTTATGTAATTTGGTGTTTTTCACAAGTTTCTTTGAGTGATTTCAGATTACTAGAATTAAGGGCAAATCCAGTTCAGTTCCAGTTCCGACACCTTTTGCCATATCAGCTATATCTCGAGTTTCACTGAAGCAATAAGGCTGAACTTTGTATCCCTGCAAAGCTAAGAGGCATATCTATCTTTTTCATGTTTTACACTTCTTGAAACGGAGTCGTTTTCCCTAGCGAAATCGACCATCAAGTTGGCTGATGTGCAATGACGTCTGTTCTGCACCGTTTTGCTATTTTGACCATATCTCCCGATCCACGTGCGTAAATGATCTGATTCCAACGGCTATGGATCCGTAACTGATAGGGGTATATTTTTCTAGAAGACCATTTTATCCGATCGAGCCTCCAACATTGACAAAATCGACCATCAAGCTGGCTGATCAGAATTGTCATACAATATGACGAAAATTGTTAGAAAAATGCACCCACCTATTATACCTACCTTTGAAATTTGTAAAGCTTGTCTCTTGTCATTTAGCCCTCCAAAATGTGTATAAATAGAGGGCCTTGGATGAGTATTGAGGGACATTATACATTGGTAGGATATTAGCCTTTGTAGTAAAATTCTCTAAGTTTTCTTCTTCTTTCCTTTCTCTAGTTTTCTTTTTTATTTACTTATGCTTCTTACATTTCTTTTCATTTTATTCATATCTAGTATGTGTTGCTAATCATATTGTTGAGGTGATGAGGTGAAGCTCTTGGTAAATGCTAAGGTTAGTCTCTTAAACATGAGCTAAAATGAATCATCATTTATAAACACTAGTATAGATAATATTTTCTTTTGGTTTAAAATCATACTTGCAAAGTAGAGATCTTGATTCATTATTGACAATGAAAATGGCACAGTAAATGCTTGGTTTCATAACCTTGATTTGTTGTAGACATATACCTTGGCATAAGGAATGCTTGGACTCTTTTTATGAGTTTTGAGGACACCAAATGAACATAATATCATATGCTATGGACGTTGGACTGAATTGCTAAACCTTCCGATTGGAACCTCCCTTATGTGTGGATTTCAATTGTGTAATAAAACAAGATTAATCTTAGCATAACACCAAGAGTGGATTCTCTAACCTCAACATCCTTTCTTATTGTTTTTTTATATCTTGTTTAATTGTTTTTATGTTATTTTGTTTATTTTGTTCTCTAATATCTTGTTTATCTTATTTTGTTGTTGATTCCCTAATATCTTGTTTACTTTCTTTGTCTTATATATTTATAAACTTATACTTATTAATACGCTTCCCTGTGGTTCGACCTCGGACACCCGAGAATTTATTACTTGAAAATAACCTGCACTTGGGTTTACAACTCTTAATTGAGTTTCCATCAAGTTTTTGGCGCCGTTGCCGGGGAGGCAATACTAAGTATATAAGTTTATAAGTATATTTATTTTTATTGGCTGGTTATACCGCCTATATTTATTTTTATTGGCTGGTTATACCGCCTAATTTTCTATATATTTATATTTATATTGTATATTAACTTTGTTTTATTTTTATTGGCTGGTTATACCGCCTAATTTTGTATATTAACTTTGTTTTATGCTTGTTTGGCGACGTGATTTTAGATCTCGTCGTTTAGTTAGATTTTATTGTGAAACTTTTTCAGGTAATCTTTCTAATACAACTCCTACCATGGCTGACAATGAAAGTGTTCATGCTGAAGATGAGAACAGACAAGTACGCACCATGCGTGACTACTTGCAACCAACTCGAAGCTCATCACCCTCTTGTTTTATTTTTCCTCTCAATGCAAACAACTTTCGTTTTAAACCAGGTATGATAGCTTTGCTTCCAAATTTCTATGGGTTGGAATCGGAAAGTGCTTACTCGTTTCTAAAAGACTTCGAAGATGTATGTGTCACCTTTAATGACCAACAATGTACAAATGAAATTGTCAAGCTAAAATTATTTCCTTTTTCTTTAAAAGATAAAGCAAAAATTTGGCTTCATAATTTAAAACCAAGGTCAATTGGCACATGGCAAGAATTACAAACTGAGTTTCTAAAGAAATTTTTCCCAGCACATAAAACTACTGCTTTGAAAAGACAGATTCAAAATTTCAATCAAAATCAAAATGAAGCATTTTTTCAGTGCTGGGATCGTTTTAAAGATTTGTTAAGTTCTTGTCCACATCATGGTTTTGAAAAATGGCGTCTTATTAGTTTCTTTTATGAAAGTTTAACTCCCGAAACTAAACAATTTGTTGAAACAATGTGTAACGGTGAGTTTCTAGAAAAAGAACCTGAAGAAGCCTTTGACTACTTAGACCATTTGGCAGATAACTCTCAAGCCTGGCACACATATAATTCCTCTGAAAGTTCCAATAGATCTAATGTTGTTTCTAACAGAGGAAAATATCATTTTAGTCAAGAAGATGAGATAAAAGCTAAAGTAGCTAATTTGGCTAGAAAGATTGAAGCCATGGAACTTAGAGAAGTAAAAGAAGTCAAAACGGTTAAAAATGAAGAAAGTTGTGGAATTTGTGAAATCATGGGACACCCCACTTCTGAATGTCCAAACATTCCCATTCTTAAAGAAGCGTTGCATGATCAAGTAAATTCCATAAACACATTTAAAAAACCTTTTCCTTCTCCTTACTCTGAAACGTATAACACTGAATGGAGAAATCATCCCAACTTCAGTTGGCGGAATAATAATCATGTTCAGGTACCACAATCTCAAAAGCCGGGCAACACTTTTTCCTATCAACCTTCACGTGTACAAACCTTGGAAGAGACATTGCAAGCATTCATGCAAACACAAGCAAATGTGAATAGCCGGACTTCACAGGACATCAATGAGATAAAAAACACCTTGTCCACATTGACAGCTTCATTACGCACTCAAGAAAAAGGTAAGTTTCCTGCTCAACCTCAGCCTAACCCTTCTACTCAATGTCTTGTTTCTTGCTCCAATGAAACTCAACAGGAAAATGCCAGTTCTATCACAACTCTTCGAAGTGGAAAGGCAATTGACAAAAAGATTCCATCAAAAGACCAAGATCCTCTTTCCCCTCCGAAAAGTAATGGTAAGGATGATGGTAAGTCTGAACTTCTTGAAAATTTGGACAAAGAAAAAGGTATGCATCCTGCTCCTTTTCCTCAAAGGTTGCAAACAATAAAGAATTTGAATCAAAATGCAGAAATTTATGAACTTTTCAAACAAGTTAAGATTAACATTCCTTTATTGGATGCAATCAAACAAGTTCCATCTTATGCTAAATTTTTGAAGGACATGTGCACAGTTAAAAGGAAACATAATGTACAAAAGAAAGCATTTTTGACGGAAAGTGTGAGCTCAATCATTCAGCACCTTACTCCACCGAAATTCAAAGATCCTGGATGTCCAACAATCTCATGCATCATTGGAAACACTAGAATAGAACGTGCATTGCTTGATCTTGGTGCTAGTGTTAATCTTTTGCCTTTTTCTGTTTATCAACAGTTAGGTTTAGGTGAACTCAAGGAAACACCTGTTACACTTCAACTAGCTGATCGTTCTGTAAAAATTCCTCGAGGGATAGTTGAAGATGTTTTGGTTCAAATTGAAAATTTTTACTTCCCTGTTGATTTTATTGTTTTGGACACACATCCTGTTTCAAATCCAAATGTTCAAATTCCTGTTATATTAGGCCGTCCATTTCTTGCAACTTCTAATGCTCTGATAAATTGCAGGAATGGTATGTTGAACATTTCTTTTGGAAATATGACTTTAGAATTAAATGTGTTCAACATTTGCAAGCAACCTGGTGATAATTCAGAAGTACATGAAGTGGATTTCATTGAAGAACTTGTTCATGAACATCTCACCACTACCACATTCCATGATCCTTTAGAAGCTTATTTAATTGAATGTGAGTTTGATAATGCTTCAGAAATTTCACACACTCATTCTTTGTTAAATTCTTTTCAGGTTAAGCATTGTTGGAAACAAAAGTTTGAGGAACTTCCATCACTCACAAATGTCACTGTACCATCAACTATTGAACCACCTAAGTTGGATTTAAAACCATTGCCATCCGAGCTAAAATATTCCTTTTTGGGTGAGAATGAAACTTTTCCAGTCATAAATGAACTTGAGGAACTCAGAAAAGATGCATATGAGAATTCTAAAATTCATAAAGAAAGAACTAAAGCCTTTCATGACAAGTTAATTTCAAGAAAAACATTTGATGTTGGGCAAAAAGTTCTACTTTATAATTCTAGACTTCACATATTTCCTGGTAAGTTGAGATCAAGATGGACTGGCCCATTTGTGGTTAAGCATGTGTATCATTATGGAGCAGTTGACATTGAGAATCCTCAAAATGGTAACGTATTCAAGGTAAATGGACAAAGACTCAAACTCTTTTTGGAAAATCATGTTACTCAAGAAGAGGTTGTTTTTCTTTCTGATCCTTGTTTTGAAAATAACTAGATGTAAATATAATTTTTTTTAACCCCGGTTAAATGGCGGATAACGGTACTCCGTGATTATTTAAGTCGGTTCCATCAGCTACCCACAAAACTGATATTGTATATAAATTTCTCTTTCATTTTATTTTATTTCATTTTTTTTTCAGGATGGATGATATTCTCAAAAGATTGCAGAAACGATTTCCTCCTTTTCCTCGAAATATTTTACTGAAGCTTTACCAAGTTCGATTTGAAAGATTAAGAATGCTTATGCACAAAGGGATTCCTGAAGACATACGTTGGATAATTGAAGCCAAGGTACGTGAAGATGAATATCTTCCTGTTTTGCATTTACCAGGTACAGGTAGAAGCACTTATGCAAAGAAGCGACGAGCAAAGCGCATGAGTTCAAATTGCCACAAATGTGCATGATGGACGTGTAACGGTAAATGTCATTCTATTGGGATTCTGTCCTCTAATCGAGATGATAAAATTGAATTCATTAAGGATGGACTGAGTAAGGAGAATTTGGGTAATATCCAATTTTCTCTTGAGACGCATCCTAGTGGAGACGTACAAAGAGAAATTCTTGATTTATGGCCGCAATTCCAAAGGGAATGGCAACATCTTGGGAATCTGATGATAAAAGACCCTGTTTGCCAGCTTGTAAGAAAACTGGATGGGAAGCATATCCTCGACTCATAGAAGGCGTTTAAGCCGTTTCTGGACGTAAAACCAGAGGAAGATGTGAGCCACAATCACAACTACAATAAATGACTTCTCAACTTTTGGTTTGATTTGCAATAACTTCATTTCGGTTTAATTTACGTGTTGTTAGATTTGTGTAATTATTCTCGTTTTTTTTTTTGCATTGGTCTTTTACGGTTGATTTTTTTTCTCTTTTTGATTTTCTTCCTGAAATCACGCAAAAATCTTTTGTTAGGTTAACATTTTCTTCTGACAGGTCAGATACACTTTCGGCGACATTATTACTCTTGTCTGATTCACTACTCAGTCCTCTATATATTACACCATGTACTCATTCTCTTTCAGGCACTCGAAAAAGAAAAAAAATGGAAAGTACTTCGTCCCAACGCATTAAAAAAATTTGTGTCTTTGGAGGTGCTTATCCAGGGAAAAATAACATATTCGCTGATGAAGCCATAAGAGTTGGAGTAATACTTGCCCAACAAAAGATCCACTTGATTTATGGAGGCGGTAGTACGGGTTTAATGGGAGCAGTCGCTACAGCAGCACGCGCCGGAGGAAGTCCAGTTCTAGGAATCGTGCCAAAACTATTCACAGATTTTTGTGGACCTACCGTGGGTAAGGAAATACAAGTCTGGAGTATCCCTGAACGGATAACAATCATGTACCATTCTGCCGATGCATTCATTGCCTTACCAGGAGGTCTGGGTACATTGGAAGAAATAGCTTGCGTGGCTTCTTGGTCATCTTTGGTCACAAATAAGAAACCCATTGGTTTGCTTAATATTAATGGTTATTTTAGTAATTTACTTTCATATTTAGATAATGCTGTGGATAATGGATTCATGTTTTCAGAGGCAAGGAGAACCATAATTTCTGCTACAACCATTGAAGATTTACTCAAAAAGCTACAAGCTTATGAGTGTTTATCTGCTACGGTTGTTTCGCAAACGCTCGGAAAAAGAAAAAGAGATATGGACGAGAAAGGAGTGGATTGCACTTTGTCTTTGTGACATTATCTAACATGTTGCTTGTTGTGTCTCAGTTATAATAAGTGGTTAGCAACCGCTGCAGGTAATATCTCCTAAATTCTACCTTTAAAATTTGACATTGGGGACAATGTCATATTTTAGTAGGGGGTAAGGGACATATTTTGCTATAAAAAAAAAAATTTGTTGTGTTTTAAGACATTTAGAAGTATTCATTCTGAACAAGGTCTGAGTAAGGGAGACTTGAGACATACCTTGTCAGTTTGATTTAATCTTCTTCTTCAAAAAAAACAAAAAACAAAAAAACAAAAAAAACAAAAAAAAACAAAAAAAAAAAGCATGTTTAGACTTAGTGTGTTTTTTTTTAGTTACTTTCAATACAATGATGAGATATGAATTGCATAAGTCTAAAACAGATTTATTAGTGAGAAGATTTTCATGAGAATTGAGCTTGATGTCAACCTTTTTATGAGCCAATGTTAATATGATATGTTGATTGAGAAAGAAGCATGTTTAGACTTAATCTGACTTGTATAATCATCTTTATGAGTTTTTGAGCCTATAATGATTGATGCATTATACAAATCAATCTAATTTCTTTCTTGAGTGCTCTTATGATTACATGATTCTCTAGAACTTGCTTTAAACCGTTTGAGACTATATTGATACATGTGACAACATGAATATGATAGAGGCATTAGGATTATAACCAGAGCCAAACAGCCATCCATTATTAATGTTCTACGAGAACATCCCCACTAGTGAGCCAATTTGAGCCTACATTAAATATGATGTTTTATTGGTAACCACAACTTACACCTAGCCTAAATATGCTTATATCCTTACCCTTGTTCTAAAGATGAATTTTATATTTTGAGACATATTGCAAAAAAACAAGGGATATTTTTATTTGAAAATTTGGGTTAGAAACAAAAGATAAGTGTGGGGGAAAGAAAAGAAAAGAAAAAGTCAAGAGAAAAAGAAAGGGATCATTGTCAAATACATTCCCATATTAAAAAAAAAAAAAAAAAAAAAAAAAAATCTTCTCTTGAACTTCTAGAAAAAGATGTTACAAAGTTGGTTAGAATGATGCAAAGGCTCAACATGAATATTTAGCCTATGTTATTATGTGCTTTATAAGAGTTTTGAGAAGTTTTATTTGTATGATCTTATTATGTCTCTAAAATCTATGAACTCTTTGGAACCTTTGTGATATCTTTATCCTTTTGTTCTTTAACCACATTATAACCCTTTGGCCCCATTACAACCTTGAATAAAGACCTCTTGATTTATGAAGTTGTATGATCTAAATAGTGGAGAATAGGTGGACAAGCAAGCATATGGTAGAAGTGTTTTCATGAGATTGATTGAGTGTAAACACTTTACCACTACTTTAAAGAGTGAAAATCAAGAGAGTATCCCATGTGAGAAGTTGAGATTAAGTTTGAATATACACTATTTTGATTGAAATATGTTATGTTATTATTGGCTTAACTCAAACTATTTACATTCAAGCAAGATTTTTTGTGAATTTCTTTAAGCTATTGATTAGTTTTTAAGACTTGTCCAATGATTATCTCTAATTTATATTGGAAGGATTAGTTATAATTATTATTTTTAGTTTTTCTTATGTCTTCAATGTTTGTGGGTATCGTCCTAGTAAACCCTCACGAGACTAAACTCGTCCACTAGGGACACCTAGGGGTTTAAAGGCTTGTGTCACATGCTAAGTGCCACCGTGATTTCCTACGAAAATGGATTAGATTAGATTTTCTTATTTTATTTTTATTGAGTCGTTGCTAGGGACTAGCAACAATCTAAGTATGGGGGTGTGATAACTCGTATAATTATATAGTTTTTAGTTATGTTTTATTATTGTTTTGTGTCAAATACGAGTTATTATTGTTTAGTCTAATTGTGTTTATGATCTTTTATATTTTTATGTAATTTGGTGTTTTTCACAAGTTTCTTTGAGTGATTTCAGATTACTAGAATTAAGGGCAAATCCAGTTCAGTTCCAGTTCCGACACCTTTTGCCATATCAGCTATATCTCGAGTTTCACTGAAGCAATAAGGCTGAACTTTGTATCCCTGCAAAGCTAAGAGGCATATCTATCTTTTTCATGTTTTACACTTCTTGAAACGGAGTCGTTTTCCCTAGCGAAATCGACCATCAAGTTGGCTGATGTGCAATGACGTCTGTTCTGCACCGTTTTGCTATTTTGACCATATCTCCCGATCCACGTGCGCAAATGATCTGATTCCAACGGCTATGGATCCGTAACTGATAGGGGTATATTTTTCTAGAAGACCATTTTATCCGATCGAGCCTCCAACATTGACAAAATCGACCATCAAGCTGGCTGATCAGAATTGTCATACAATATGACGAAAATTGTTAGAAAAATGCACCCACCTATTATACCTACCTTTGAAATTTGTAAAGCTTGTCTCTTGTCATTTAGCCCTCCAAAATGTGTATAAATAGAGGGCCTTGGATGAGTATTGAGGGACATTATACATTGGTAGGATATTAGCCTTTGTAGTAAAATTCTCTAAGTTTTCTTCTTCTTTCCTTTCTCTAGTTTTCTTTTTTATTTACTTATGCTTCTTACATTTCTTTTCATTTTATTCATATCTAGTATGTGTTGCTAATCATATTGTTGAGGTGATGAGGTGAAGCTCTTGGTAAATGCTAAGGTTAGTCTCTTAAACATGAGCTAAAATGAATCATCATTTATAAACACTAGTATAGATAATATTTTCTTTTGGTTTAAAATCATACTTGCAAAGTAGAGATCTTGATTCATTATTGACAATGAAAATGGCACAGTAAATGCTTGGTTTCATAACCTTGATTTGTTGTAGACATATACCTTGGCATAAGGAATGCTTGGACTCTTTTTATGAGTTTTGAGGACACCAAATGAACATAATATCATATGCTATGGACGTTGGACTGAATTGCTAAACCTTCCGATTGGAACCTCCCTTATGTGTGGATTTCAATTGTGTAATAAAACAAGATTAATCTTAGCATAACACCAAGAGTGGATTCTCTAACCTCAACATCCTTTCTTATTGTTTTTTTATATCTTGTTTAATTGTTTTTATGTTATTTTGTTTATTTTGTTCTCTAATATCTTGTTTATCTTATTTTGTTGTTGATTCCCTAATATCTTGTTTACTTTCTTTGTCTTATATATTTATAAACTTATACTTATTAATACGCTTCCCTGTGGTTCGACCTCGGACACCCGAGAATTTATTACTTGAAAATAACCTGCACTTGGGTTTACAACTCTTAATTGAGTTTCCATCACTTATTCTAAATGTCCTAACAATTAAAACATTCAAGAATAGTGTAACGCATTAACCGACAAGCAGTTATAATATACAACCTTAAATAGCTAGAGAACAATAATAAAATGCATGCACATGAGTATGAACATATTTAAAAATATTTTATTATTTTCAAAATTCTCCTTATTAACAAAAATATGGGAATTAAAATTAAATACCAATAAAACCAACAAAACCGAGACTTTGATAACACACGACTAATTCTAGGTCTGACTCTCTAATATTCCCCAGTGGAGTCGCCAAGCTGTCGCAACCTAAAAAAAATAATGACGACGAGTCTCATCGCAAGACTTTATTATTCGTTAGGCGTGACATTAAAAAAAAAACCGAGGAAAAGTCGACTTAATTCCTCTAAAAAAATGAAGGTTTTGAAAATGACCTTAAAAAGGACATGGAGTCGCCACCAATCTTTTTTAGCTAGGTGTGATCGGCCACCTATTAAAACCGGTTTTATAAAATATTTTAAAAATTAATTAAAACATTTTAAAAACCAATTTCAAGTCTGCGTTTTAAACCAAAGAAATCAAAGAAGCGGGTTCGGGAGTCGGTTACGTGTGGGGAAGGATTAGCACCCCCACAACGCCCGTATAAATCGGTACCTTATTAATCGTGTGTTATCTCAAATCTCGGTAAAAGTTGGTTTTAAATTTAATATTTCAAATTAATTCCCAATTTAAAGAAAAATAATTTCATTTTTTTATTGACAATGATCCAAAATTTATAAATTCAAAATTTTCCTATATTCCCCAACAAACGTGGCAAAATATAGAAATTTTTATTAGTTTTAGAAAACTTTCCGAATCATTCTATTTTTTGAAAGAAAGATATTCCTTTATTAATAATAATTGATGATATTCCCTCCAGCAAACCCGGTAGAGAACTCATGAATTATTTTAAATCGGGAATATCTTTATTTTTATTGAAAACCATTATCTTTTTTTGAAAACATTTAAAAGAAATGAATATGTATAGGCATGGCATAAATAAAATGACATAGCAAAATCTAAATAATATAATGCAACCTAAATGTCATGACACATAGAAATTAATATGGCAAGAATCACATATTATATAAAATCCATGAATATAAAAATGCAATGCATGAAATGTATTTTTTCCTTTAATTAAGGAAATCCGTATATCTAAAAAGATATCCGGCTACCTTAGGAAAATATGTCAAATTAAATATTCTAAAACCAAAATACTTTGTGATTGTTTGAAAACAGTTTTGAAAAGCTTGAATTAAAAATAAAAACTGGGCTAAAATTTTTAAAATGACTCTAATTTTCTAAGTTTAAAAATCCGGATTTTACTACCCTTAACTCGAGACTTGAAAAACCATTTTTAGAGTTTGAAAAGGCTTAGAAACCACCCTAAGTCAGTAGCTAACTCTCCTAATCAGCCCACTCTAAGTAAATTAACCAAAACAGAAAAATGGTTTTTTTTTTAAATTCAATTCTGACTCCACTGTCCAGTTTTAATCCACGATTTTTTATCCTATTTTTAAAAATTCCAAAAATTCTAAAAAAAATACTGGAGACTCAGGACATGTAAAACTACACGAGAAAAAATCGTCTTAATTTTTTGATCAAAGATGAATTCCCAGAAAAACCAGAGATGTACGAGTTTTTGGAGGAGAAAAAACTGCTTTGTTTTTCTTTAAATTCAATCCTGACTCCACTGTCCAGTTTTAATCCACGATTTTTTACCCTATTTTTAAAATTCCAAAAATTCTGAAACAATTATTGGGGACTCAGGACATGTAAAATTACATGGGAAAAAATCGACTTAATTTTCTGATCAAAGATGAATTCCCAGAAAAATCGGAGATGTACGAGTTTTGGGTGGAAAAAAACTGCTTTGCCAACACATTTTTTTTTTGTCTTTGATAAAATCATTTAAAAACCAAAATAAAAATATTTGAAACTCATAGATTGACTTGAAGACAGTAGCTAGGACTTTTTGAAAGTTAGATAAAAATTGGCTAAGTAAAAAAAATCACAAAGGTAGAATAATCAATTTGACAAACTTAATTTTCCACAAGTGTGCTCAAGAGAGCATGACCTTGAACCATTAATTGGCTCAAGTCATTATTCAAGTAGCATGAACATGAAATGCATGAAACAACGCAGCAAACATAATGCATGAAATGCATGGATCTAAACCTAAATGTAAGGAAAATGCATGACACAAATAATATGGCCTAGACCTAACATGAACTTGCATGACATTTAATGTAACCTAGACCTAAGACATGCATGGCATTTTCACAAACAAAAGGCATGCTTAATTCAAAAATCCAACCAAATATCATGCAAATGCAAAAACCTAACAACTAGCATGACAAAAATACAACACACAATGCAAAACACATGGAGTAGCCAAATGGCCCCAAGCTTCAACAAGCATGGCATTTTCACAAACACTTGGTATGCTAGCATGAAAAACTAAGTCATAACACAAAAATCACACAAGCATTTTCACAAACACCTAATATACCAAATCTAAAACATGCTCACTAAGATATAAAACAAGAATCATGAAAAGAATCACACAAGCATTTTCACAAACACTTAATATGCTAACTCTAAAACATGCTCAAATTTAAACAACATGAAAACAGAAAATTAAAAATGCAAAAACATGATATCTAAGACATAAATGGCAACAAACAAAGCAACCAAATTAAATATAACTTAAGAACATTAAATAACATAATATTTAAAACATCAAAAATAAAGAAAATAGCATAAACAACATGGTAAAATGAATCAAAAACAACAACTTAAAATAAATAATGTAGGCCATTTGGCCATGGTGAGTTTACTGTAAAAAAAAATGTAAGAAAAATATACTTAAGAAAGGAAATGAAGGAAGAACAAGAAACATTATTTTAAAATGAAAACTCACCAAGTAGCTTTTGAACGGATTAAGCTATAAACCCTCAGAGTAGCTTTTGAACGGATTAAGCTACAAACCCTCTCACAAGTAGCTTTTGAACGGATTAAGCTATAAACCCTCAGAGTAGCTTTTGAACGGATTAAGCTACAAACCCTCAAACAAGTAGCTTTTGAACGGATTAAGCTATAAACCCTCAGAGTAGCTTTTGAACGGATTAAGCTACAAACCCTCAAAGTAGCTTTTGAACGGATTAAGCTATAAACCCTCAAAGTAGCTTTTGAACGGATTAAGCTACAAACCCTCTCAACAAAAACACTATGACTCACCACCCGGATAATCCTAATACAAGTGTATAGACTATCTCACAAGGGGTAGTGGGTGATCTCAACCAAAGGCCAAGACTCCTTATTTATAAGGTGAGCACCTCCTTGGCTTGACATTACAAAGGGATGTGGGATTGGGACTTAGGCTCAAAAATGAAAATCTCTAACTTAACTCTTGATTTTTAATCACTTGATTGAAAAAATCCTAAGCTTCCTCCTTCCTTTGGGCTTGGGCAGGCCAGCACTTCTCTTTTCCAGCCCAGCTCTGATTTTTGAAAGGCCCAAAGAAGCCATTTTCGGTTGCTTGGGTGAAACGACCATTTTGCCCCCCGGATGCAAAATAAATATCAAACGGGCTCCAAATTCAATTTTTATTTTTTTAATACTTCCAAAATAATAAAATATTGAGTTCTGGAAGTTTTCAAAATTATCCGAGTCTGTTTGCTATTTATTTGGATTTTTTCTTCCCAAAATATCCTTTTATGCCCCTACTTTTTATCATTTTTTAAACGAGCTCCAAATCAAGATTTTTATTCACCAATCTCTTCAAAATAATTAAAAAGTGTGATCTGGAAGTTTTCATAATTTTTGGAGCTCATTTGGTATTTTTTCGGGATTTATCGGCTTGAATTACTGCATAGGAGGCTCGGGATTTAGCCATTTTGCAAACGAACTCGGAATCAAGATTTTCTTTCGCCAATCTCTTCCAAATAATTTAAAAATGAGATCTGCAAAATTTCAAAAGATTTGGAGCCCATTTGCTATTTTTCCGGGATTTATCTTTTTGAATTATTGCATAAGAAGCCCGGGATTTGGCCATTTTGCAACCGAACTCGGAATCAAGATTTTCTTTCGTCAATCTCTTCCAAACAATTTAAAAATGAGATTGACAAATTTTTCAGAATTTTCGGAGTCCATTTGCTATTTTTCCCAAAATTTTCCAATTTTGCCCCTTTAACCTCCGAAACCCGGTTTTGCTCAAAACAAGTCTGATTTTCAAATTTTCTTCAATCTGAGCCTTGGGCCATCCTTTTTAATCATTCCTCATCCATTGGGGGCTTTGGTCTTACCAAGTCGGGCCATTTCTGTGATTCTTCCCGATTTCACCGAAATCCACTAAAAACCCTAATTCTCGGTTTTCTCCCGGATTGACCTTTCTTTCGGTTTTTCTTGCAAGTGACTTCTCCATTACCCGTAGTCAGTGCTTATATTTCATTTGGAACCTTCAATTTCGACCAGTTTGATCATTTAAGCACTTTTCCCCAAATTTCTCGGATTAGAGTTTCTTTTCTACTGAACCTCCAAATCCCAACTTCCGAACTCCATATCTTTCAATGTAGACCTCGGATTATCAAAATTCTTTCTCCATTTTTCAATTGAACTTAAAATCTTGATTTTGAAAGTGGGTTGACTTTTTCAGTAGTTGACTTTCTGGGGTTGACTTTTTCGGGGTTGACTTTTTCAGGGTTGACTTTTTTTCAAGTTTGACTTTTTGTGCTCGCCCTTTTAAACTAAGTCTCGGAGTCTCACCTGCAGGATGAAAACAGTCTTTTTATACTTGGAAACATCAATATGGGAAGAAAACATACCTGTTTAGTGGTCCGGACAAAATTAGGTGTCTACAAACATATAGTTATGAAATTTGATTGTGAAACATAGTGAACTTTTGGTTTCATACTATATGAATGATTTTCATTGATCTTTTAGGATTGTGACAAAAAAAAATATATATGTGTGTATGCTAGGCATTAATAAGTGCATGTATGTCTTAATGTAGAATATCCTTTCTTGAAATGACATCTGCTTCGAAAAACATTGTTGCTGAGCTTAACAAGGGTGAGAAGCTCAATGGGGATAATTTTGAAATCTGGAGTATGAAAATCCAGTATATGTTGGAAGAACAAGAAGTTCTTCAAGTTTTAAACAATGTCCTAGAAGAGCCTGAAGATGGGAATACGACCCAATATAGAAGGGACCGAGAGGCTTATGAGGCCTGGAAAAAGAAGAACTCCATTGCTCGCATTACGTTGCTAAGCAGGATGGAGAATGACATCATGCAAGAATTTAGGAAGCATGAGATAGCAAAAGAGATGTGGACTGCTCTCAAGATGAAGTTTGGTGAAACACCGGTTACCAAACTTATATAGCTTACGATCAAGTTTGACACTTACAAGAAACGCCCAAATCATAATATGAGGCAGCATGTAAGACAAATGTCAAACATAATAAGTGAGCTAAAAGAAGCTGGTCATACTTTGTCTGATGAACAACAGGTTCAAGCTGTCATTCAGTCATTGCCACATAGTTGGGAGCATATGAAGGTAAACCTTACCCACAATGAAAACATCAAAACAATTGATGATGCTTCACGCCATTTACAATTGGAAGAAGATCGCATGGAGGCATCTAGGCCTAATGCTGATGTGTATATGGCTGGAACAAGTTCCCATGAAGCTTCGAGCTTCAAACACAAGCCATATGGTGGGTACAAAGGTAAAGCATTTAAGAAGCCGAAAGTTAGCTCTCAAGGAAAAGGAAAGGCTCCTATGACATATCATAAGAAGAAGAACAAAGCTAAAGTTAAGTGCTTTAACTGTGGCAAGAAGGGTCACTTTGCTCGTGAATGCACTGAGCCAAATAAGGTACGTACCCTTAAAGCATTTTCAAATGCAATGAGTATTATCAAAAGTACTACATTTGTTTCTAATACCATATTATTGACTGAATCTCATCCTTTGTGGACTGTAGACTCAGGGGCCACATACCATGTAGTACGAGACCGAGATGTATTTGTGGACTTCCGTCGAATTCCATGTGGAACAAAATGGATCTATGTAGGAAACAACACAAGGGTTGAAGTCAAGGGAATTGGCACCTGCAAGTTATGTTTGCGTGGTGGAAGATCCCTAATCCTACATGATATTTTATTTTCTCCCGAAATACGATGAAATTTGGTCTCAGTAGTTGTTCTTCTTAGTTATGGTTTTAATTTGAACTTCTCTAGTACTGGTGTTGATTTGTTTTTAAAAACAAATTATTATGGATCTGGATACTTAACTAATGGTTTTATTGTATTGGATATTGACTACACTTCGTGTAGTAATCTTAATCATAATAGTTTTTCCTTAATTACATCTTCTGATGATGCAAATATTGATGTGAATATTTGGCATGCTAGACTATGTCATATTGGACAACATAGAATGCATAGATTAACTAAAGAGGGATTATTAGGTCCTATTAAAAAGTTAATCTATCAATATGTGAAAATTGTCTAGCTAGAAAAATGACAAGAAAACCATTTGGTAAAGGAACGAGAGCCGGTTATCCATTGCAATTAATACATTTCGATATTTGCGGCCGGATGAATGTTAGGGCACGTAGTGAAGGAGTATATTTCATCATATTCATTGATGATTACTCACGTTTCGGGTTTGTCTATTGGATTTCCCATAAGTCTGAAGCATTCGAGTGTTTTAAAAAATATGTACTTTTGGTGGAAAATCAACTAGATAAAAATATTAAGACATTAAGAATAGACCGAGGAGGTGAGTATTTATCTGATCTATTCATAAATCTATGTGATGAAAAAGGAATAGATAGGCAGCTAACCATTCCGAGAACTCCACAACAAAATGGTGTTGCGGAGAGAAAAAATAGAACTCTTCTGGAAATGGTTAGGTCCATGATGGCCCAGGCAAAATTGCCTGTCACCTTTTGGGGTGATGCATTGTTAACAGCTGCTTATGTATTGAATAAAGTACCCTCTAAATCAGTTTCATCTATTCCCTATGAATTATGTACTTGTAGAAAACCTGATCTTAGTAATCTAAGATCTTGGGGTTGTGCTGCTTATGTGCATGAGCCTGCTCATAAACATGGCAAGTTAGGTCCAAAAGGCAAAAAGAGTATATTTATACGATATTTTGAGCATTCAAACGGATATGTGTTCATTAGTGAACAGGAACGTGGAAGTGTAACTGAATTTGAACCACGGGATGTCACTTTTTTATAAAATGATTTTCCAAGGATAGGTGAGATTAATCAGGATATATCTCTTTACGAGATGGAAGATCCTGACGATTTGATTGTTTGCAAATCAACTACTGAATATTCCTGAAAATGCACCAACAATATCTTATCCAAGTGGGAGCATAACGAAAGATGATGAATTTGTTTCACAAGAATCACAAGTTAGGCATAGTAATCGTGGAAATGTTCCTCGACATCGTTTTGACATAGAGGGAGAAGCTTTCATGATTACCCCATAAGATGAAGAAGAGCCTAGAAATGTTAAAGAAGCTCTTTCTTCTAATGTAAAAGAAAAGTGGATGAAGGCAATGGAAGAAGAGATGGAGTCAATGAGATCAAACAATGTTTGGGAATTGGTTGATCTACCAAAAGGACGCAAAGCAATTGGGAACAAATGGGTTCTCAAGATTAAGCACGTCTTGTAGCTAAGGGATACTCAACAGGAGGGAATTGATTATGAAGAGACTTTTTCTCCTGTTGTAAGATTTACCTCCATACGATTAATTCTGGCCATAGTAACAAGTTTAGATTTGAAGTTACATCAAATGGATGTAAAAATTCCTTCTCTAAATAGAGAATTGGAAGAAGAAATCTACATGGAACAACCAGTAGGTTTCATTGACAGAGGTCAAGAGCACAAAGTGTGCAAAATATTAAGATCAATTTATGGTCTTAAACAATCTTCCAGACAGTGGTATATAAGATTTCATCAAGCAATCATTTCGTATGATTTTGTCATGATTGATGAAGACCATTGTGTATATGTCAAAAGAACCAAAGACAAGTTTGTGATCTTGTCACTATATATGGATGACATAGTGTTGGCTGGAAATGATAAGGAGTATATCATTATGGTAAAAAATTGGTTGTCCTTAAATTTTGAAATGAAGGACATGGGTGAAGCAGCTTACATTATTGGAGTGAAAATCACTCGGGATCGTTATAAGAAATTGCTTGCTCTTTCACAAGAGTCATATATTAAGAAAATTCTTGAACGAATCCAAATGCAAGACTGCAAGCCAATTGATACTCCCACTGCAAAAGGCGAAGGCCTGAGCAAAAGAATGTGTCCTAGAACACCACAAGAAAATGAACAAATGGCAAGAGTTCCTTATTCTAGTGCTGTGGGAAGTCTTATGTACGCTATGATGTGCAGAAGGCCTGATATCTGCTATGCAGTTGGACTCGTAAGTAAGTATCAATCGAATCCAGGTCAACCCCATTGGAAAGCAGTTAAAAGGATATTAAGGTATCTAAAGGCACTGTGGACTATTCATTATGCTATCAAGGAAGCGATCTACATCTAATCGGGTATACGGACGCTGATTGGGAAGAAGACTTAGATGAAAGGAAATCAATCTCCGGATACATTTTCTTACTCAATAATGGAGCCATCTCTTGGAGTAGTAAGAAAAAAACTTGTATAGCATTATCTACAATGGAAGCTGAATTTGTGGCAATTTTGGCGACAGTGCAAGAAGCTGTTTGGCTTAAGAGATTTTTAAATCATTTGGGATTTAATAAAGATGCATCAAACTCAGTACTGGTGAATTGCTATAGTCAAGCTGCAATTGCATTCACTAAAGATCCCAAATATCATTCAAGGACCAAAAATATAGATATCAAGTATAACTTCATGAGAGACATAGTTGCACATAAAGAAGTCAACGTGCAATACATATCTACACATAAAATGATTGCAGATCCATTTACGAAACCTATTCCTAGAGATGTGTATAATGGACATGTTAACGTGCAATACATATCTATGCATAAAATGATTGCAGATCTATTTACGAAACGTATTCCTTGAGATGTGTATAATGGACATGTTAGATCTCTAGGACTGCGTAGGATTTGATGTACTTGCTAAGTTGTTCAAAATGAACAATTTATACAATTTTCCATTTAATATTGACGTTGATAAATAATGACATTTATTATTAATGCATACTAATTAAAGTTAGTACTTTGATTCATGAAAGCATACACACGTGTACATATATTTATGTTAAGTACTTTTATGGGATTAAAGGTATGTCGGACAGATGACTGGTCTTCTCACATGGAAAATCGCCTCTAAGGCTTAGTGCCAAATAGAGATGAGATAGTTTTAAGCTTTAAAACTGAGAGTTTAATGAGAGCTCGAGCTTAAAACAAAATCACCTTGATAAGGGATCAAGATGAGGTCATATAGTGATAAAATTATGATCGAAAGTGAATGTTCCCACAATTCACTTTATCTGTCTATGTATGCCAGGTGGAAGTCCTATAATTTTTTTTGAAAAAGTAGAGTTGTGGACTCAAGTTAGATACTGAGTGTATCTGAACTATCACCTGTACTGTATTAATATTATGATAAAGACATGCGCTCCAAGAGAAAAAGAGAGTAATACCGTAGCATGTGTTTCATACCACATGTATATTATACAACCAATGGGTAACGAAAAAATTGATCTCTGTTTCTAAGTTGTGTGAGACTCATGAGATTAACTAGAATCTCTATAAAGTACCCTTATGACCTTTGACAGTTTCTTAAAGTTTTAGTTCAATGTTAGTTATCTTAAAATGTTGTCAATGGTCATATATGATTCCATCTAATGGGACATATCTAGATAGCAGTTCAATTGGAATGGAGAGATTCGAGAAAAAGGGAAGATCATTTTAGTGTCTCATTCGGTTGTATTCACTGGTCGACCAAATGTGTTTTAAATGGTAAACACAATTGTGAATACAAAGTTTATTATATCACTGATATAATAGAGATCACGAAAAACTTGAAATGTGACTAAATGAATCTAGGATATATACCTAACAGTTGTATAGCAACCAGCTCTCAAGCGTATGAAGTATGCTGGTCGCACAGCCTATTTTCTTGTATGAACTTTGTAGAGAGAAGAGATATCGATCTCTTGAAATTGATTATGAAAGTATTGTGCCCATTATGTATGAGTGGGAGATGTTGGAAACGGCACCATAATGGGCATCATTCCAACGTTAACTTCATACGGGAAGTTAACAGCGTAAAAGTGAAATGGAAAAAACTGCCAAGGAAGTTTTTTTAACATTCCCACGTGAGTGGGATGTGAAGAAAGGTTAATATGCTTTTGCATGTAACTTCTGGATAAAGAACAACGTGGATACAAATATGAAAAAAAAAAAAAATAACTTCCAATTCACATAATAACTAATAGTGTATCCTGGAAGAGACAGAATAGAAAGAAAAGAGAAAAAGTTTTTTTCCTCTGAGAAAAACAATACTACTACTCTCTACAAACGAAAAGGAATTTAGTGTCGTGGAAATCGAACAATTTTCGTAACGTGATTTTGTTCCTGATCAGTGAATCAAACCAAGGTTCATCACCGAACTGTCCTGTAAGTTCGTTATTTTAATTTCGCAATTTATTTATTTATAGATTATATTTACGTGATAATCTAACAATATATATATATATATATATATATATATATATGAGGAGGGATTCACTTACATTAGTGTAAGACTAAGTTGATTTTACACACTTTCATAACTTTTTATACGATTTATATTTGTTTAATCCAACGATCGGTTTGTTAAAATATAACTCGTGTAAAAAGTTACAAAAGTGTATAAAACTAATTTAGTTTTACACTAGTGTAAGTGGATCCCTCCTCTATATATATATTTATGGATGGTTGCATCATTTTCTCAATAAATAAAGTAACAATAAACACTACAATTTAAATCATTATCTTTCTAATTAAGTTAGAACTCTCAAATGCGAAAAAAAAAAAAAAAAGAGGTTAGAATTCATCCCTATTGTTTTAGGAAAATTTACGTTTGGTAAACAGAATGGAAAGCATGAAAGGTAGAAATTTTTTTATTCTAATAATTGAGATTTATAATAGATTTGTCTAGACCTGTTAATTCTGATCCGAACTCAAAAAACCAACCCGGTCGATCCGAATCCAAAATCGACAAATCCGATTTGACCATAAAAAGTCAACAACCCGAACTCGCCCAACCAGAACCGAAAAACAATTCGAACCCGAAATGACTTGAACCCGAAACGATCCAGACCGAAATAACCCAAACTTAAATTAAGTATAATTTTATTTTAAAAAATATTAATTTAATAAAATAAATATGACAAGATTATTAATTTTTTTTTTAATTTTATAACTTCAATTATCTTTTAAAATCTTTATTCTTTACTATTACAATTCTATATATATTTTTAATATTATCTTTTTAATTAACATTAAAAACAAAGTATTTTTATTATTGTTAATTGAATTGAATTTTTATATTTATTAGTATATATTATAAATAAAGTTCTTTATTTTTTATTTTGATAAAATAATTAAATAGTTCTCGATAATTATTATTAAAAATAAAAAATAATTAACAATAATTCAATAAAATTATATTTTATATTACTTATGATAATTTTATAATATAATTTAATTTTAAACAAATTAATATATGTTATATTACTTATGATAATCTAATAATATGATTTAATATAAATTATATATTTTTATTATCATGGGTATGCATATTATTTATAATAAATTATATAATATTTGTTCCAACGTACCAAATCCTAAGATTTTCGATCGTTAGACAGATAATCGATCTTTCGGCCAGATTAGATTTAAAAAAATAATAATAGAATCTCCTAGATATAAGTTCAAAAATAATATCTGTTGTCATCTCTTTGTTACTAAATACCGAAATCTCTTCTATTTTCCTCGATTTAGAAAACCCACAAATAAATATTCGCAAAACACCCTTAAACCAAAAACCCAAAAAGAAATCTCAAAAATTCTAACAAAACCAAAACTCCCAAAAATCTCTCGCTATACCAATCTTTTTTTTTCTTTCGTGATTATTTTTTAATAATGATTGTTGTGTGTTTAAATAGGAATTAGAATAAAAGTTTTAAGTTTTGTTAAATTTGATTTTTTTTTCTTTCCATATCATATTCTAACTTTAAAGAAGTATTTTCGTCTCGGATTCAAACATTGTTTTTGGTTTCAAAATATGTTTCCTTTTCCTTTTGGTCTTTTATTATTTTTTACTTTTTTTTTGCATTTTTTGAAAAAAAAAATAATAAATGAAAATAAAAATTAAGAAAATGAAAAGAAAAAAATAAGAAGGGAAAAACAAAATAAAATGGATATGACCAATTTATAAAAAATATGGCTATAAATCCAAAAATTAACTTTAATCTCGAATTCGATTTAGATAATATTTTATCAAGATTAAGATATTTCTAGTGAAATTAATCTAACAATCAAACATTGTTTAAATTATCCCGAATAATGCTTTAAAAGACACCGGACAAAATTGGATGTCTACAATATTTTATCGTTATATATTATTTTTAATTTTAAAAGTATGACATATTCTCATGTAATATAAAATAAAATACATAAAAAGGTCAATGATAATGATAGTGTTATTTTATCTTAATGATTGGTAAATTACGTTATAATAATCTCTTATCATGTTATTTAAATTAAATTATATAATTTTTTATTAATATACATATTTTTTGGAATAAATGTGTTATTTTTATTTAAAATTTATACTCTCTTAAGTTTTATCATGTAATCTTTTTAAAAATATATAAAATAGATCATTGATATGTACATTCTATTATAATGATTTGTATAAATTATAATAATATCTTATCATGTGATATATAATAAATTAAGAGATATATAATAAATTAATCTCTTATCGTTATACATGATATTTAGAATAAATATGTTATTTTTAATTTCAAATTTATAATCTATTATCATATGATTTAGATTAGTTTCGTCAATAGTCATAATATTTGTCCGTTTAACGATACTTGCTACTAAGTTCATAAAAAGTAGATAATTTTTTATTTTATTATAAAGAGCTACAAAAATAAATATATATACACATATATAATCATATATGTATATGTTAATATAATAAGAATTATGTATTATACAAAATATTACATATGTCAGTACGTCAATATGTTAAGAATTACATTTTCACTTATTATAAAAGTTTTATTAATTTAATTTCATACATTATCTTTTAAATTTAAAAATATTTAGCACAATTAACTAATTTAATTTTATAATTAATTTATTATTATATTTTTTATTTTGAATAAAAATTTATTATTATATTTCATTACACTTGATAATTAAACTTTTAAGTAAAGTTCTTAAATCTAATTTAATTTTAGTAGCAAATCATTTCAAGTTCTAAGATTGATTTACTTGTTACTTGATAAAACTTTTTGTATTAAGGGTTACTTATCAATATTCGAACCTTTCAACAAAGATAGAACTTTAGATATTTTACAAATATCTAAATAGATTATGGTAACAATTTCAGATACACGATAATATTCGATTTATTTTTAAATATTATTTATTATTTATTTTTATCTTTTAATAAAATTCTAACAAAATTTGATTCGATCAAATAATATGCTTAAATTTAAATGATTTAATTTTAAAAATTAATAAATTGAATTCAAAATGACCTAAATTCGAATAACTCGAGTGTCAAACTTGATTTACCCGAGCCTAAAATGAGCCGAACCCAAGATGACCCAAACTAGAAGTGATCCAAACCCAAAATGACCCGAACTCGAAATTGATTCGACTCGACTCGACCCAACCCGAACCCAACCTGACCCGCCCAATTAAACGATCTAGATTTGTCCATAGATCGGATCGGGTTGGATCAGACTTGATTGTCAATAAATTTTCTTTTCAAAAGCCCAATTCGTTGAGTTAGAAAAGCTTGTTTTATTATTCAAAAATAATTAAATTATATAATTTTTAATTAATATTTATATTTTTTAAAATTAAATTAAAAATATTTTCATTTTATTAAATAATAATTATGATCGGATCGAAATTCAAAAATCATTCCAAAGTTGGATTCGTAAATAGATCTAATTCATAATAATATATGTTATTTTATAATTTAATTATTAAATTATTTTTTTTCCTTTTATATTTTACAAAACCGAATAAAAAAGAATCTTTCTACACCCTTCCTCCCTCCCTCTGCTTCCTAAGAAAATGAAGGTAGCAGATCACTTACTTTGACTTTTCTTTCGCTTTTGGGGACATTAATGGATTCCCCATATTTGTCGAGATGCAGTTGTGAAAGTCAAAATACATCTATATTCTGCCATAGATTTAGGCTGCAAGTTTTTCCACCTAAAACAAATCCGTAATTTAATTTTCAGTGAATACTGTTTCAGTCTGACAAATCATTATATTTCCATGCCTTCCGATGGAGGATTGGGATATAAATAAGTTCGTAAAGGCAGACGTATTATTTTTATTTTTATTTTTATATTATTATTAATATTGATGTATTTTGATGTATGGTTTTGAATTTATCGATATTTTTTACATGTTTTTTCACATATTTATATATAGTTTATTTTTAAATTTTTTAATAAAATATATATTATATATCCATGAAAATATATATCCATTGCATATATATATATATATATGTTTTTATGCAAATATAAATTTTAAATATTTAATATTTAAAATTTTTAAATATCAAATAAGTAAAATAAATATTAAAATATTAAAAATACATAGTAAATTATGATTAATTATATTCAATAGCCTAATTTAATGAATATATTTTATTTTTGAATGCAATTATGAAAAGTTAAAAATAATTATGATACAAAAAATATTGAAATTGATTTAAAAAATTAAATAAGTGATTTTCTTATAAATAAAAAATCAAAATCTTGTACGTACCGATAAAACTGGTATGGATCGATATAAAAATCGAAACTATACGAGACTGATATCTTTTCGATTTATTTTAAAAACAATACATATCGATCGATATCATCGATACAGATACGATATCGATCATATAGATATAAATGCCATTTGGAACATAAAGACAAAAGTATAAAATCATTGTAAAAAGTGAAAACTTTTTACTTTTTTGACAAATTGTTCACTACTTATATCAATATTTAGTAGTAATTGTGAACAGGCACCTTTTTACATTTTCTTTTAAGAATTTTGTTAATAAGTATGTTAAGGATATTATATAAAATTATCAATTTTTGTTAACGTTTGATAATATCTTCATTCAATACATTAAAAATAATTAATAAAATTGTTAACTTTTATAATTAATACAATATTTTTATTATAAATAATATATTAACTAATTTTAAAAAATATTTTAAGAGCATTCGTTAACAAAACTTTATTTTCAATAAATGCACACTTCATTTTGATGAAACCTATATACATTTTTTTTTTTTTATCAAATTTACCTATTGTATTTATACTTTGAGTTCAAAATCTTGACAAGTATATTTATAAGTTTGTGATATGTTCTTGAACTAATTAAATATGTTCGTTTTATAATTGGCTAAAATAACAAAAAAATTATGAAGTTTATCACTTTATCTAAATAAATTATTATATTTTTATTATAGTCAAATAAAATTTTAATCTTTAATTTATATTTAAATAAAATTTTAATCATTAATTTATATTAAAATAAACTCTTAATTTTTAATTTGTATTTAAATAAATCTAAATTAATTTTTCGTTTGAAATAAGTGTTTATTTAAATATAAATAAAAAATTAAAAGCTTATTTAAAAACAATAAAAATATAAATTTTTACTTCAAAAAGTGAAATGGTTGAGTGACTTTTTTAGTATTTTAATTTTTATAACTTTATGCTACCGTTTCACCCTTCCATCCCTTTTGTTTCTTTCATATTTCTCTTTTTTCATGCTCAAATTATGTCTCTTTTTTTTCTTTTCTTTTCTTTTTTTTTTTTCATTTTAAACAATGATAATCTTATTTTATAATTAATTTTACTTTCTAGTTCTAATATTAAAAATATAAAATATCAATTGGAGAAAAATAAACAATTTTAATATAAAATGTACTTATTTTATCTTTTATGAAATTTGATGAAAAAATTATATTTAAATAAAAATTTTAAAAAAATTATCTCATAAACTGTCAGTAAAATTTTTTAACTTCACAAATAAAGTTGATAAAGTGACACATATCATTAAAATATAATAAAATAAAAATTAATTAATTAAAAAAATAAATAAGAACTAAAATTTTAATTAACTAATTTTAACAATCAAGGGAGATGGAGTGTAAAGGAGTAAAGGGATCACATCATTGCTTATAATTAAGGAAAAAAGAGCTCAGCACGAAATTACAGGAGACGGATACACCAAAAGAGGAAGAGAGCTTATTGGTGAAAGCAAGGATTTAGTTACAAGTCGGATATAAAGGGAGTTAGGAAAAATTAATTGGAGTTAAGTGAGCGTTGAGTGACGCCAGTCCTTCATTTAATCCTCTCATCTGCCCCGATCCTTCGTTGCTTTTAGAGATGATAATAAATAATGCGAATTCAAATATTTATAATTATTTTTTTATTTTTTTTTTAATTTGAATATTAGAAATTTGATTAAAATTTGAATTTAGATATTATAATTATTATTTGTTGTGTATTTAGAGTAGATGTGGATATGAAACTTTATATATTTATTATTCGAATTCGCATTATTTATATGAAATGCATTCGGATATTCGAATCCGTTTACTTTTGCTGATTCGGATATCCAAATCTAAATCCATTATACGTTTATTTAAATTTAAAATAAAATTTTGTTTAATTTTATATTTTTATTTAATTTTTTAATTGATGAATTTTGATATTTTAAAGATTCGAATATCCGATAAATAATATTATTTAATTCGAATTCGAATAATAATATTCGAATTTAATATTAATAATTTAAATTTTAAAATAATTTTACAAATTTAAATTTTAATATTATAACTGTTATTCATGAATGCTTTAGGTACCGTTGCCTTTAAATCCTCCCTCAGCTCAGCTCCTCCCACCTAATATACCCAACTTCCTCTCTCTCTCACACGGCCACAAACAACTGTTTTTTCTCGTCTCTTTTCTTCTCCTCTGCTCAGCAAAAATGCCTCCCATCTTGCCAGATTTCTCTAACTCAGTTAAGCTGAAGTATGTTAAGCTTGGCTACCAATACCTTGTTAATCACATTCTTACACTTATGCTAATACCTGTCATGGCTGCAATTCTTATTGAAGTTCTTCGTTTAGGCCCCGAAGAGATTTTTAACCTATGGAATTCGCTCCACTTTGATCTTGTTCAAATCTTGTGCTCTTCTTTCTTAATCATCTTCATCGCCACTGTTTACTTCATGTCCAAACCAAGATGCATCTACCTTGTGGATTATGCATGCTACAAGCCTCCGGTCACTTGCCGGGTTCCTTTTGCTACCTTCATGGAGCACTCCAGGCTGATTTTGAGCAACAATCCTAAGAGCGTCGAGTTTCAGATGAGGATTCTGGAAAGGTCTGGTCTCGGTGAAGAGACTTGTTTGCCTCCTGCTATTCATTACATCCCTCCAACGCCAACCATGGAGGCTGCCAGAGGCGAGGCTGAGATTGTTATTTTCTCAGCTATGGATTCTTTGTTCAAGAAAACGGGGCTGAAACCTAAAGACATAGATATTCTTATTGTCAATTGCAGTCTCTTTTCTCCAACGCCTTCTTTGTCTGCTATGGTGATCAACAAATACAAGCTGAGGAGTAACATTAAGAGCTTTAATCTTTCAGGAATGGGGTGCAGTGCAGGGCTTATCTCCATTGATTTAGCTCGCGATCTTCTCCAAGTACACCCAAATTCTAATGCAGTTGTTGTCAGCACAGAGATCATCACTCCAAACTACTACCAAGGAAAAGAAAGAGCCATGCTCCTTCCCAACTGTCTCTTCCGCATGGGTGGTGCCGCAATCCTCTTGTCGAACCGCCGCTCTGAGAGGTGGCGTGCCAAGTACCGGCTTGTGCACGTTGTTCGAACCCACAAAGGCGCTGATGACAAGGCCTACCGATGCGTATTTGAAGAAGAGGACAAAGAGGGCAAAGTTGGGATATCATTATCTAAAGTTCTCATGGCTATTGCTGGAGAGGCTTTAAAATCTAACATTACCACAATTGGGCCTTTGGTTCTTCCAGGATCAGAGCAACTTCTATTTCTTCTCACTCTCATTGGCCGTAAAATCTTCAACCCCAAGTGGAAGCCTTATATTCCAGACTTCAAGCAGGCGTTTGAGCACTTTTGCATCCATGCTGGTGGGCGAGCAGTCATAGATGAATTGCAAAGGAACCTGCAGCTTTCTGCACAGCACGTTGAGGCATCCAGGATGACATTGCATAGATTCGGAAACACCTCGTCCTCATCGTTGTGGTATGAGCTGAGCTACATTGAGGCAAAGGGGAGGATGAAAAGGGGAGATAGAATTTGGCAGATAGCTTTTGGGAGTGGATTCAAGTGTAACAGTGCAGTGTGGAAGTGCAACAGAACCATCAAGACACAAACAGACGGGCCTTGGGGGGATTGCATTGATAGGTACCCCGTTCATATCCCTGAAGTTGTCAAGCTCTAGGCTACAAGAAATTGGGTTGATTGATGGGTTTGCTTCTTTGGTTTCAGCAATTTGCTAAAATCATGAAGTTATAATCCTAGTGGATTTCTGCAATTATTTTTATCCTTTGTACTCCTTTGTACGTTACATAACCTGTACTCCTTTGTCTCTCCTTTTCCTTTTCCTTTTCCTTTTCCTTTTCCATTTTCTTTTCTTCTCTTCAAATCATGAATTTGCATAGATACCCGATATGTTGCTCTTTTATGTATTAATTAATGTATCCCTGGAATATTAATAGAAAATGCTATACATGTTCTGATTGTACACGAAAAAAAGAAATTGGTATAGCTAAATTCGTCAATCCAAATAACATAATTTGGTCTGATTTCCAGGGTTTCCAATTTTCTATCCTTTTTGTTGTTTTGGTGTTGTCCATGTAGAGTCTCCTTATTAATGCCTGTTACTGTCTATGTAGTTGTCAACCAGTCCATCGGCCGGCCATTATTTTCCTCGTAATTAATAGGCTTTGAGAGTAGGGTGATCTAGCCGAGCTAAGCCTAAACACTAAGAAGTTCGAACTTGATTCAAAGTTTACAATTTAAAACTCGGTTCGAGCTCGATCTAATTTTACTTTTAAAATTCGAGTTCGATTCAGAATAAAAATCAAAGTACTCGAATTCGTTCAATTAGGTCGTTTACCTAATAAAAAATGAGTTTGATTCTTATACTCGACTTCAAACTCAATTAAACTCAAGCTTGAATTAAGATATTTTTCATTATTAATTAAAAATAAAACTCGGTTAGAGCTCGATCGAATTTTATTTTTAAAATACGAGTTCGATTCAGAATAAAAATCGAAATACTCGAAATCATTCAATTAGGTCGTTTATCTAATAAAAAATGAGCTTGATTCCTATGCTCGACTTCAAACTCAATTAAACTAGAGCTCGAATTGAGTTTTTTTCATTATTAATTAAAAATAAAAAATATATATATTAAAACTAAAAAAGTTCGATCAGCTCGCTCGATAATTCAAACTGCTCGAGCTTGAGCTTGAGCTTGAGCTCGACTCGACAATGACTGAGTCAAATTTGATTTTTTTTTAATCAAACCTGAATAACTTGCGAGCAAAAGTATCTCGTTTACGCCCTACTTGAGAGCATCTAGTTGTAATTTGTTGGTGTTGTAATTCGAATCAAACCCGAATAAACCCCAAATCATTATTGATCAAGTTAATGAATTAAATGACATTACAACTGAGTGCAATGATGCAGGAGAACCAATCTCTGAAGCTTTCCAAGTATCCATCATCATTGGTAAGTTACTTCCATCCTGAAAAGATTACCAAAGGTATTTGAGGCATCAGAAAATATCATTTATGTTGGATGAATTGGTTCAACATATACCAATTGAAAGTGAAGCCTGAAAGAGATATGAGACCTCTAATAAAGGGAATGACAACTGTCATAACGGTTCTTCGATCGCTCGACGATTTTTTAAAAAACAACATGGATTCGCCACCAATCTTTTTTGGCTAGGCATGGTCGGTCACCTATTAAAATCGGTTCTTGTAAATATTTTAAAATTAATTAAAATATTTTTTTAAAACCAATTTCGAAGTCTGCGCTTTAAACCAAAGAGAAAATAAAAGCGAGTTCGGGAGTGGTTACGTGCGGGGAAGGAATAGCACCCCCACGATGCCCGTTTAAAAATGGTACCAATTAATCATGTGTTATCCTTTAATCTTGATAAAATGATTTTAATTTTGGTATTTAAAAATAATTCTCATAATTCACTTTATTGCAATTTTTTGTATTTTGAAGAAAGAAAACAAATCATTTTATTTAAGAATAAGATGAAAATCTTTGACATTAGAAACTTTCTCCGAATTCTCCAATATCTAGGCAGAATTCGGAAAGAATTTCTTTGCTTTTGAATGTTCATAATATACCTCTAAATCAAGACAATGTTCCGTCGTAAATAATAATTATTAGAAACCCTCCAACGCCTAGGCAGGGTACCAAGAATTATTTCTACTTAGGTGATTATCTTATTTTATTTCATGAAATCTTTTTTTTAAAGCATGATTTTTGTTTCTTAACATAATATGTGATGAACAAATATTATTAATGCAATAACCAAAGAAAAGTATGTGAGCATAGATAAATAGATAAGATAATGTGAATAACGAATTAATTTAATTTAAAAATAAATTTTTTATTTAAAGTTAAGATAAAAATTATCGGTGCAAGAGCCTTTCAAAATTTTCTAACTTCAAGGAGGAATTTGAAAAAGATCTTCGCACTCGAAACTTCTCATCATAATTCTAGAAATTATTAATTTTGAGATTCCTCCAACATCTAGGCAGGAACTTATAAATTATCCACATCAAAAGCGTTGACTTATACATTTTTTTAATTAATTTTTTTTTTATAAAAAAAAATAGGTCTTATATTTTCCTAAAAGAATATCCTCCACTATTTTCATCTTCACTTAAAAAAGGACAAAATAAAATGTATATGGCTCCACAAATACATGATGCACATAGTAAAAAAACCAAATTTATTTAATCATTTTATTCCTTAGTTTATTTTTTTTGTGTGATAACAAGATTGATTAATTAATTAAAATTTTTATACTTATATTATGTCACCAAAATATTTTCCTAAAAGTGATTAAGAACAAAATGTTTTTTTTTTATCATTTTTCCCATAAAATTAATTTTTCAAGAATTTTAACTAAATAATTATTTTCATCACCCATTCTTCCTAATTATTTATTTATTTATTTTTATTTTATTTTTAAAAAATTTATGTTGAAATAATCATAAATGAATAAAAGATATATAGGAAAATAAAATAACTAAAAAGAAATCATACCCAAAAAATATCGTAAGTTCGTGATTCCTGAAGTTGCATCGCGAGATTGACGATCGCGGATAAATTTTCCTTTCCTTTCTCTTTTCTTCTTCTTCTTCTTCTTCCTCTTTTTTTTTTTTTCTTTTTTCTTTTTTCTTTCCTTTTTCCTTTCTCTTTCTTTTCCTTCTTTCTTTCTTTCTTTCCTTTCTTTTTTTCCTTTTTTTCCTTTTTTTTCCTTTCTCTTTCCTTTTTTTCTTCCCCTGCCCGAATCCGGGTCAGGCATGCAGACCCCGGGTCGGATCCGGGTCTGCGTGCGGACCCTCTCTCTCCCTAAACGGCACCATTTTGGTGTTGCTATTTAAACCCCCAAACCTTTTTTTTCTCTTTCCTTTTCTCTCTCTTCCTCTCTCTCCCTTCGGATTCTCTACCCTCTCTCTAGAACCCAAATTCAGGCAGCCAAAAGCCCAGATTCAGGCGACGGCCCACCGCGTCGACCTCCATGTGCCGTCGTCGATCACGGCTCACTGTCGTCCTGTCGAGCCCAAAATCTCCAGATTTGCTCTCTTTAGCCTCCTCCTTCCGAATATGGCCTTAGTTTTGCCTAAATCTAAGCCAAAGAACCTAAATCTAAATTTGAAACCTGAATGTTCAAACCCAAATCCAACCGTCCTCCGTCATTTTGATGAGGCCCAAAGTCTAGCCGAGCCTTCTCCTTCACCTTCTCCACATCTCCACCGTTGGTATTCTCCAGAACACTTCCCGAACACCCCCAAACACAAAAAGGTCGAATCTCCCCTTACTTTTTTGTTGGGTACTTTTTTATTCTAGTTTTTTGTTTTGATGATTTTTTTGGTTTGATGTTGGTGGGTACTATGAGGTGGGTGTTTTTTTTCGTTGTGTTTTGTTGTTGCTTTGATAGGGTGTTGATGGCTGCTTCCTCCCTTTCTTTTTTGGATGTGCACGGAGGTTGGTTTTTATGGTGGGTTTGGGGGTTGCTTGTGGAGGGGTGATTGAGTGTGGAGCTTGTTGACTAGTGGTAGGGTGGTTGTAGGATGTAAGGGCTAGCGGGCAGGGTTGTTTGCTGGGTTGCTGGCTGCCTGGCAGTAAGGGTAAGAGGTGGTTAGGGGATGGCATGTGGGGGAAAAGGCTAGCAGGCAGGGGCACGGTGGTTCCGTGCAAGGTAGTGGGGGGCTGCTTAAAGATGGCTGCCTGCAGGCTAGCTGTGAGGCCTAGGCTGCAGCAGGCCTGGCTGGCAGCCTGGGCCATTGACCTACAGGCCCAAACGGCCTCTAGGCCCAACAAAAAAAAAATAAATTAAATTAAATTAAATAAAAAAATAATAAAAGGTAAAATAAAAGCTAAATAAAATGATAAAAATTACTAAGTGGAGAGAATTTATGAATTATGTCCTCATTCGGATTTTGACCAAAAGACGTGATTCGGATTCAATCCGAGTATGACCCGGACAAAATTAGGTCATTACAGCTGAACGCATTGCTGAGAAACAGAAATAGGGCAAAGACATAAGTAACAGTTTGTTCAGGATCATGGGTCTAACAAAATTTCCTCTTTATTTTTTTTACCACGTTGAGCTTAAATTTGAAAAAGAGCCACTAAATCTAGGCTTTACAACTTTAAAAATTTAAAAGGAAAGTTTTAACAACTTTGAAAATTAAAACGATATTTCTCTAATCAGAGGCTCCACAACTGTGAAAATGAAAAATGAACTTGAAAAATGGTTTGAACACGACTCAGGTCATTATCTCACTTTCAGCCTTTAGTCTTACGAAAGTAAAGACTCATTCCCGGGTACCACCACCGGAATACTAAGAAAAATATTAAAATTCCGGATATCACCACCAGAGGCTTCACATATTGCCACCAAAGACATTAACAATCTCTTTTCCAATCCACTTTCGGCTTTTAGTCTTATGAAAGTGAAAACTAGTTTTCGGATATCACCACCGGAAGCTTCGGATATCACCACCGAAGATCTTACCATAACTGAATTTTCGGATATCACCACCCAAAGCTTCGAATATCGCCACTGAAGACTTATCATAACTGAATTTTTGATATCATCACCGAAAGCTTTGGATATCGCCATCGAAGACTTATCATAACTATATTTCGGATATCTCCACCGAAAGCTTCGGATATCACCACCGAAGACTTATCATAACTAAATTTCGGATATCACCATCGAAAGCTTCGAATATACCACCGAAGACTTAATCAAAAATGAATTTCCAGATATCACCACCGGAAGCTTCGGATATCGCCACCGAAGACTTATCTTAACTGAATTTCGGATATCACCACCGAAAGCTTTGGATATCGCCACCGAAGACTTATCATAACTAATTTTGGATATCACCACCGAAGACTTAATCATAATTGAATTTTCTGATATCACCACCGGAAGCTTCGGATATCGCCACCGAAAACTTATCTTAACTAAATTTCTTCAATAGATGCTTCGGTTATCACCACCAAAGACATAACCAAGCTAATACTTTCAACATATGCTTCGGCTACCACCCCCAAAGACTTACCAAAACTTAAATGTTCTTCTGTTTAGAAACTTCTCAAAACATTCTTCAACTTTGACAACTCCACCTAAACATCCATCAATTCAAAAAATCTTTTCCACACATTTTCGAAAATATGAGAATTTTCTTACTCAAAAGTTTCCTACCTTTGGAATCATCCACTTTTCTTTAAACATGTCTTCGCTCATGCAATGAATGGCCTATTTGTTTTACAAATGCAATGACTTATGGGTGATGCACATGTTCCCTTATTATTGTAAATGATGAAGATACTTACTACATGGTGTAGTGCAATGCAAGTACTCACTAAATGCTATGATCGATGCCATGATTCATATGCTTGCTGAATGATGTAAGTATCTCTCAAATATCTGACATTGGCTTGCCCCAGGTTTGTCTCAAGCTTCCTATTTTGCTTTCCATTTCACGTCACAAAATTCTGAACAATCTTGTACCAAAATAAAGCATCTCCTTGTCATCTCTTGTTGAGGAAAGATTGATCAACACCATTCTTGTCGTATAAGAAAGGAATATACTTTTTTCAAGTCTTCAGCCAAATCTCTTGCTATCTGTTTGCCCCCAAAACGAAACAATTTCTAAATCCACCATCATCCTATTGATCCCTATATTATCTTGTTAACCCGTGCAAGATCTCTCCATGGGCTTGTGCCTGTAGCACTTGCCTTTTTTCCTTTTTTTTTTTTATCCAGACTTGAAGGCACCTCCATATGAACAAGATTCGTTCCAACATTTCTATACCCTATGATCATGAGAACTCTTGCTTCTTATCAAAACATTTTATCTTCTTAGATTTTGAAAATTCCACACATTTTTAGAGAAAATCCCACCTTAATCAAGACTTCTTGGACAAAAATTGCTCATGATAGTCTTGAAAAATCTCTTCAGTTTTTTTCATTGACTTTCCCAAAAAGTTTTGTCTAGCAAAATTTTTTATCGAAATGTTGCCTCACACAAATTGTTTCCTATCGTCAAAACTTGTCATTTTCAAGCAAAACGTTTTTTTTTTTGAAATAATAATTCTTCAACAAAAAAGGGTGACATTCAAGCTCGTGAAACTTGATGACCATTATTAGGAAACTTTGAAAAATGGCAATATGGTCTTGGAATCATAAGGTTTTGCTTCATCCGAGAAAGCATTACAACAAGAAACATGCCACATTCATTTAGGCTCACCAACGAAACGTGAATTTTCTAAAACGATGAATTCCTTAAGGTTTAGACTTTATGAAATGATTCATTTTTTGAGGTGCAAGCAAAATTGACATTCTTTCTTGTCCCCAAATAGTGGCATTTAAACAAGTGTCGAGACTGACCTTAACAGACTCAAGATTTTGAAGGTCATTTTGAAGGAAGAGAATGTTCTTTAAAAATTTCAACGTCAATTCCCTCACAAGTCTCGAGTTTCGAACATAGTTGACAGTCTTATATGCTCATTGGAGGCACCATGGGTGGCTCTAACAGTTTTTCTTTCTGCTTTAGACTGCCCTTCTTCCTAGTTTTCAACCTAGAGCCTCACATTTCTTTTCTATAATTTCTTTTTTGATTGTTCCATCATGCATTTGAGAATTCAAAATTTCATCTAACGTTAGTTTGATAACCCAAAAGATATCTTGGCGAGGAGAAAATGATTGAAGCGTCATGAATATGAACATTCCACAAGGTACAAACACTCCAGTTCAACTAACCATGCTTGATCAAAATGGACTTTTGAGGTATGTAGCGTAGTCAAGGTTTAAGGCTATGAATGAAAAGGTATGCAGGCCCAAAATACGTGTTTGAGGGTGATTAAACCAAGGATCACTTCATTGTGAGAATGATTCTTTTTTTATTTCAACGTTTCATCACTGTTCATTTTTTCTTTCTTTTATTCATTGCTTCTCTTTTTGCTTCTGCCTTGCTCATTTTATTTTTCACAATTTTTTTTATACCCCTTTCATCAAAAATTTGCCTTTGAGAATAAGGCATTCTTTTCTTGTCCTTGTAATAGAAACTCAACAATTCATAACTATCGCAACCTAAAAAATAACAAGTCTCATCGCAAGACTTTATTCGTTAAGTGTGACATTGAGGAAAACAGAGGAAAAGATGACTTAATTCCTCTTGAAATAAAATGAGAGTTCAAAGACAACCTCGAAAAAGAAATGGAGTCGCCACCAATCTTTTTTTTGGCTAGGTGTGATCGACCACCTATTAAAATGGATTTTGTAAAACATTTTAAAATTAATTAAAATATTTTTTTAAAACCAATTTCAAAGTCTGTATTTTAAACTAGAGAAATCAAAGAAGCGGGTTCGGGAGTCGGTTACATGCAGGGAAGGATTAGCACCCCCAAAACGCCCATATAAATCGGTACTTTATTAATTGTGTGTTATCTCAAATCTTGGTAAAAGTTGGTTTTAAATTTGGCATTTTTAAAATAATTGCCAATTTAAAGAAAATAATTCCATTTTTAATTGAAAATGATCTGAAATTTATTAATTCAAAATTTTCCTATATTTTCCAGCAAACTCGGCAAAATATAGAATTTTTTATTTATTTGGAAAAATCTCCAAATTATTTTCATTTTTTTTTGAAATAAGATATTCCTTTATTAATGATAATTGATGATATTCTCCCCAGCAAACCCGGCAGAGAACTCATGAATTATTTTAACTCGGCAATATCTTTATTTTTATTGAAAATCATTATTTTTTTAAAACATTTTTAAAAAGATGAATATGAACATGTGTGACATAGTAAAGATGACATAGCAAAATTTGATTGACATAATATAACCTAAATGCCATGGCATAGTTAAATAACATGACATGATAAAAACATAAAAGCATTGTATTAAAATATGCATGAAAATAATAAAAAACAATGCATGAACATAATAAATCCTAAATGATGTGACAAAATAAATAATGACTAAGCAAAGAGCATAGAATAACATGAAATGTTCACAACCATATAACAATCAATATAGCATCAGGAAATATAAATCAAAACAATAACATTATCATATAAATATTCATAGCACAAATCATATATCATATAATATGCATGAACATGGAAAATGCAATGCATGAAAGTGTATTTTTTTCCTTTAAATTAGGACATCCGTATACCTAAAAAGATATCCGACTACCTTAGGAAAAGACATCAAATCAGATTTTTCTACTTTGTGATTGAATTGAAAACAATTTTGAAAATTTTTGATGAAAATGGCACTATGGCCGAAACCCCCCCTTAAAAAAACTTTATTTTCCTAACTTTGATAACCCAGGTTGACCTCCCTTGACCCGACCTTTCTAAAATCATTTTTAGGATTAAAATGACTTAGAAATCAACCTAGGACAGTAGCTATGGTTCTAAATCAGCCCTCTCTTAATGCCTTAGCCAAAACATAAAATTATTTTCTTCTTGAAATCAAATCTGACTTTCCTAACCAATTTTAAAACGTGATTTTTTACCTATTCTAAAAAATTAAAAAAAATATGAAAAAAATTATAGGAGACTCATAACATGTCGAACTATATGAGAAAAAATTGGCTTAATTTTTGGACTAAAGATGACCTACCAGAAAATTCGTGAAAATCAGAACACTGGGTGAAAAACTGTTTAACCAAAAAAAACATTTTTAAACCTTTGATAAAAACACTTAAAAATCGGAATAAAAATATTGGAGACTCCTCTAAGGTCCTAAAAACAGTGGTAAAAATTGCTAAAAATTTGTACAAGGATTGTCTAATGAAAAAAATCACAAAGGTAGAAAATCCAAGTTGACAACATCTTAATTTTCCACAAGCATGCTCATGTGAGCTTGGCTTTGAGCCATTGATTGGCTTAAGTCAAAAATCAAGTGGGATGATATGAAATGAATGAACAAAATGCAAGTTAAATGCATGAAATGCATGACCTAATGCCTAAATGACATAGAAAATGCATGGCATAAAAGATGACCTAATGCCTAGATAGAAATTGTGCATGGCAATAAATGCAAGCCTAGACCTAATATGCATGAAAATGCATGGAAATAAAGATGACCTAGACCTAAATGAACATGAAACATGCATGGCAATACAAAATGACGTATGACCTAATAAGCATGAAAATGCATGGCAATACAAAGATGACCTAATGCCTAAAATGTCATGAGAAAATGCATGACAATGTAACATGACCTAATGCCTAATATGACATATAAACATGACCAAATAATTTAAGAATGAGATTTGCAAATTTTCAGAATTTTTGGAGTTCATTTGCTATTTTTCCGGGATTTATCTTCTTGAATATCTGCATAGGGGACCCGAAATTTGGCCATTTTGCAAACGAACTCCGAATCAAGATTTTCTTTCACCAATCTCTTCGAAATTATTTAAGAATGAGATCTGCAATTTTTCAAAATTTTTGAAGTTCATTCGCTATTTTTCCCAAATTTTCCAATTTTGGCCATTTGCCTCTGAAACCCGGTTTTGCTCAAAACAAGTCCGATTTTTTTATTTTCTTCAACGTGAGCCTTGGCCTATCCTTGTTTAATCACTCCTCATCCATTAGGGGATTTAGTCTTATCGAATCGGGCCATTTCTGTAATTCTTCCAAATTTCACCAAAATCCACCAAAAACCCTAATTCTCGGTTTTTTTTTTTCGGATTGACTTTTCTTTCAGTTTTTCTTCAAAGTAGCTTCTCCATTACCCGTAGTCAGTGCTTAAATTTCATTTGGAACCTTCAATTTCAACCAATTTGATCGTTTCAGCACTTTTCCCCAAATTTCTCGGATTATGGTTTTTTTCCATTAAATCTCCATAACCCAACTTTCGAACTCCATATCTTTCAATGTAGACCTCGGATTATCAAAATTCTTTCGCAATTTTTCAATTGAACGTCAAATCTTGATTTTGAAAGTGGGTTGACTTTTTCAGTAGTTGGCTTTTTAGGATTGACTTTTTGGGGTTAAGTTTTTCAAGTTTGACTTTTTATGCTCACCTTCTTAGACTAAGTCTCGAAGTACCACTTGTAGAATAAAAAAAGTCTTTTTACATTCTGAAACATCAATTTAGGAAGAAAACATACCTGTTTTAGTAGTTAGAACAAAATTAGGTGTCTACAATACAGATGCATATATTGAATAAGATGTAGATGCTTCATGGTGCAAATGCAAATGGCTTTTGTTGGTGCAAATGCTTCTTGATTCAAATGCAGATGTTGAATAGGATGCAGATGCTTCATGGTGAAAATGCAAATGGCTTTGATTGATGCAAATGCTTCTTGATGCAGATGCAGATGTTGAATAATATGCAGATGTTTCATGGTGCAAATGCAAATGACTTATGTTGATGCAAATGCTTCTAAATGATGCAAATGCAAAAATTGGCGTTGACGCAACTACTTCATGGAATGATGCAGATGCCCTTATTAATCGTGTTTATGTAAGTGGTCATTGAATGGTGTAACTACAGTTACGACACAATAATGAAAATGCAATGATTCTAGAAATGATGCAATTTCTTGAGATGATGCGAATGGAAAAATCCATGGAGGATGTACATGTGAAAGTAAAATGCAGATGCTTATGGAATAGTGCCAATGCAAATACCCATGAATGATGCAAGTACTTGCTGACACTGTGCAAACACAAAGCTCAATAAAGAGATGAGTGCTCATGAGTGATGCAAATGCCCCCGATCATTTTTCTAGACTTTGGCTTAGCCTTTCCAATTCATTTTTCCTCTTCAGAGTATATCTTCTATTCATTTTTCAATCTTTGGCTATTCTCTTTGCCCCAATAGTTTTCAAACTCTTACTGACAGAAGTCTGCTTGCCGAGTTCTGTTTCTTCTTCTCATATTTGGAAGTCAGGGTTAACCCTAGTAGTTCCACATCTTTAGGTTAGAAAAACCCTTATGTCATGTCAACATAAAAAATGGATGTTTCAAAAATATATATTTTTTTGAAAAACAATTTTGCTCATTTAATGAAAACTTCTGAGCCAAAAATATTAACCCCACAGTGTGTGATGTACGAATCTTTTGAAGAGTGATGATCACTGTTAGAAATTTCCCTAAGTTTCAATCTGAATTTTTCAATTTGAATTGGCAAGGCTTGGTATAACAAGATTTTGGTTGATCGAAAAAAACTTCATAACAAAAATGTATGTCCCTTCTAGGCTCACAGTTGGAACAGGTTTTATAAATCATAAATTCATTGAGAACCAAACAAATTCAACATTCTTTTAGTGTCCAGATGAAGGCATTTTGACAAGCGTCAAGATTGGCCGGGATGTCTAAAATTGGAAAGTTGATTTTGGAGGGAAAAAGTGTCAGTTTTTGAAGTCAATCCTCCGAATAAGAGCTGACAATTTGGGAGGTTCAAGAATTCCTAGATGTTCCTTGATGACCACTTCTTTTGTTATGGCATCGGTACTGACATAGATGGCATCATAAATTTCTATATTACTCTAAATTGCCCATTTTGGGTTTTCGACCTAGAGTCCCATTCTTTCCATTTTTCTTTCTCTTTTTTTTTTTTGTTCTTCTACCATGCACTTGAGAATTCTAAATTCTTCTATAGTGAAATGATAATTCGATGAGATGGGATAAAATCTGAAGAAAAACCCCTCAAATTAAATATTTATGCTCGATCAAACTAGATTTTTAAAGCATGTAACGTAGACCATGGTTCGTGGTTCAGAAAAAAAAAGGATAAATAGGCCCAAAATATGTGTTTGAAGGTGATCAGATCAAGGATCATTTTTTGAGGAGGATTCCCTTTGAAGCATTTGCCCCTTTTTGGACTTTTCTGACTTTCTTTTGACTTTGCTCCTTTTCTTCTTTGTTCTTGGTTTTCATTTGCCATACTTTTTCACACTTTTTTTTTTCCTTTTTTTTTTCCATTTCTTTTGTTTTGTTCTTGGCTTCTATTTTGCCATCTTTTCCTTTTCCTTTTGACAAAGTGAACCCTTATTCATTTAGGAGCTCAATTTGCTTTGTATCTGTCTTCAAGCTAGGATTCGTTTCTCAGTGATCTTTGAGAAGATCTTTCCTCACATTTGCCTCCCCAGTGTAGAGGGTGATCCTTGATCAAGGTTCAAAGAAGAAAGGATTTTTTCGGCTCAAAAAGTGTGCCTATAAATAATTTCTTTTTGTGAAAAGGATATGAAAGATGGCCATTTCTCATATCAAGCACAAATATTCTCATTGAAAAGGAATCCCCAAGGGGAATAGATAATCAGAATTTCATTTTGCACTTTGGAATCATCCGAATTCTCATATGTATGATATCAGAATTTTTCTTATTTTCTTTATTTTCCTTATTTTTTCTTTATTTTTTGTCACATGCCCCAATTGTCGCAACCTAAAAAATAACGAGTCTCATCGCAAGACTTTATTATTCGTAAAGCGTGACATTAAAAAACCCGAGGAAAAGTCGACTTAATTCCTCTTAGAAAAATGAAGGTTTTGAAAATGACCTTAAAAAAGACATGGAGTCGCCACCAATCTTTTTTAGCTAGGTGTGATCGGCCACCTATTAAAGCCGGTTTTATAAAATATTTTAAAAAAACATTTAAAAAAACCAATTTCAAGTCTGCGTTTTAAATCAGAGAACTCAAAGAAGCGGGTTCGGGAGTCGGTTACGTGTGGGGAAGGATTAGCACCCCCACAACGCCCGTATAAATCGGTACCTTATTAATCGTGTGTTAAATTTAGTATTTCGAGTTAATTCCCAATTTAAAGAAAAATAATTCCATTTTTTATTAAAAAAGATCCGGAATTTATAAATTCAAAATTTTCCTATATTCCCCAACAAACGTGGCAAAATATAGAAATTTTTATTAGTTTTGGAAAACTTTCTGAATCATTCTCTTTTTTTTTTGAAACAAAGATATTCCTTTATTAATGATAATTGATGATATTCCCTCCAGCAAACCCGGTAGAGAAGTCATGAATTATTTTAACTCGGGAATATCTTTATTTTTTTATTGAAAAATCATGATCCTTTTGAAAACATTTTAAAAGACATGAATATGTATATGCATGACATAAATAAAATGACATAGCAAGATCTAAATAATATAATGCTTCCTAAATGATATGATATAATGTAAATGCCTTAGCATATTCTAAAATGAAATGAAATATCCTTAGCATATTCTAAATGAAACGAAATATCCTAAGTTATATGACATATTATAAATAAAATGAAATAACCTAGGTAACATAATATATTCTATATGAGATGCAATATCCTAAGTCATATGATATATTCTAAATGAAATAAAATAACCTAAGTAACATAACATATTCTATATGAAATGAAATAACCTAAGTAACATGATATTTTCTAAATGAAATAAAATAATCTAAGTAACATAACATGTTCTATATGAAATGAAATAACCTAAATGACATGGCAAACATGAATGATATGGCATATAAATTAAATGAGATGGAATATGAAATAATGCTATCATATAATATGCATGAAAATAAAAATGAAAATAATAATGCATGAACACAGTATATGCTAAATAATATGAAAATAAAAGTAACTAAATAAAAAGCATAGGATATCATGAAATATTCCAAATCATATAATAAACAATATAACATAACTCAAAATCATAACAATATCATAGAAATTGTCATAGCAAGAATCACATATTATATAAAATGCATGAATATGGAAAATGCAATGCATGAAATGTATTTTTTTCCTTTAATTAAGGAAATCCGTATATCTAAGAAGATATCCGGCTACCTTAGGAAAATATGTCAAATTAAATATTCTAAAACCAAAATACTTTGTGATTGTTTGAAAACAATTTTGAAAAGCTTCAATTAAAAATAAAAACTAGGCTTATTTTTTTAAAATGGCTCTAATTTTCCAAGTTTAAAAATCCGGACTTGACTACCCTTAACCCGAGACTTGAAAAACCATTTTTAGAGTTTAAAAAGGCTTAGAAACTACCCTAAGTCAGTAGCTAACCCTCCTAGTCAGCCCACTCTAAGTAACTTAACCAAAAAGGAGAATGATTTTTCTTTAAATTCAATTCTGACTCCACTATCGAGTTTTAAGCCACGATTTTTATCCTATTTTTAAAAATTCAACAAATTCTGAAAAAAATATTGGAGACTCAGGACATGTAAAACTACACGGAAAAAAATCAGCTTAATTTTCTGATCAAAGATGAATTCCCAGAAAAATCGAAAATGTACGAAAATTGGGTGAACAAACTATTTTGTCAAAACACATTTTTGCCTTTGATAAAATCATTTAAAAATCAAAGTAAAAATATTTGAAACTCATAAAATGACTCACAAACAGTAGCTAGGACTTTTTGAAAGTTAGATAAAAATTGGCTAAGTAAAAAAAAATCACAAAGGTAGAATAATCAATTTGACAAACTTTAATTTTCCACAAGTGTGCTCAAGAGAGCATGACTTTGAACCATTAATTGGCTCAAGTCATTATTCAAGTGGCATGAACATGAAATGCATGAAATAATACAGCAAACATAATGCATGAAATGCATGGATTTAAACCTAAATGTCATGAAAAAAATGCATGGCATTCATAAAGTGACCTAGACCTAAATGAACTTGCATGGCATTTAATGCAACCTAGACCTAAAATGCATGAACATGCATGGCAAATAAACCTAACTTAATAACTAAAATATGCATGGCATTTTCACAAACACAAAGCTTGCTTAAACCAAAACTCAATCAAATATCAAGCAAATGCTAACCTATCAACTAACATGGCAAGAATGCATATAAAATGCAAAAATTCCAAGGATGGCCGAATAGCATAATGTAACTAGCAAGTAGAGGTGGCAATTGGGCGGGTTCGGGCGGGTTCGGGTCGGGTTCATTCGGGTTCGGGTTTATTCGGGTTCGGGCTCATTCGGGTTCGGGCTCATTCGGGTTCGGGTCCATCCGGGTTCGGGCTCATTCGGGTTCGGGTCCATTCGGGTTCGGGCTCATTCGGGTTCGGGCTCATTCGGGTTCGGGCCCATTCGGGTTCGGGCCCATTCGGGTTCGGGCTCATTCGGGTTCGGGCCCATTCGGGTTCGGGTTCGGTCTGGGTTCGGGTTCGATCTGGGTACGGGTATGTTTTACATTATTTTATTTTATATTAGATGTAATCATTTTTACGTAATTTAAATATTTATATCTAAAAACAAATTATTAATTTAATATTATTTTTATTTTTATTTTTATACTTTTGCTATTATATGATATTTTTAATTATATTTATTTTTTAAAATTAATATTTGTTAGCACCAAAAGAATAAGAAATTAATTTGTTATATAAAATCAAATTTTGAAATAATTTATTATAAAAAATATGATATATTATAAATTAATATATTGATATTCAAAATAATTGATTTGATGAGCTCGAATTTCAAAATATAAATACATTATAATTTATATTCACTATAAAATAAAAAACTTTTAAAAATAAATCCTGGCCTTCATCTATTCGTTTATATACTTATAAAATGCAAAAAATTTATGCTTATAGTCAAGATATATATATATATATCGAGTACTTATATTTTTTTCATCAGTATAAAGTATAAATTATAAAGTAGTACTAAAAAATATAATTTATATTTAAATTATACGTAATAAATATATAATTAATATGATTATTTATTAATATATAATAAATATACCCAAAACCAAAAGGCCATAAAACCCAAAACCCCATTAAATCCACCCGCTAAAATAAAATCACATGAAAGCCATAATCCAATTAAACCCACCCTAACCTAACCGCATAAGTATAACTAGAGCTGCTTATGGGCCGGGCCGGGCCGCGGCCCAGTGTTTTTTTATTTTCTCTGCCCAGGCCTGGCCCTGGGTCGGCCCGGCCCGCCCGTTTAGGCCCAAAACACTGTTCATTGGAATAAAAAAATAATTTTTTTATTTTTTTATAATTAAAATTAAATAAAATAATATTATAATAAAAGTTACTGTTCCGGGCCGGGTCGGCCCGGAACACAAAATATCCTGCCCAGGCCCGGCCCGTGAGCAGGTCTAAGTATAACCCAAAAGGCCAAAATAATTGAATTATTGTCAATTTTTTTACCCTTATAGATTAATTGAATTATTGTCAAATTTTTTTTCACATCTTTAAAATTTTCAAGAATTTAAAATATTTAGATTGTAAATTCATCATGATATGAGACGTTAAAGTTATAACTTATAAGTACAAAATATAATTTACTTTTTGATAAAATTATTATTTCATCATATATATATAATATATTAAATTTTAAATTTTAATTAAATTATTAAAAAAAATTAGAATAAAATTAATAATTAAAGTTATTGCTTTGTAAAAAAATAATAATTGCAATTTGTTTATTTTTATTTTTAGTATTAAATTCGGGTTCGGGTTCGGGCCGGTCTCGGGTTCGGGTCCATTCGGGTTCGGGCTCATTCGGGTTCGGGCTCATTCGGGTTCGGGCTCATTCGGGTTCGGGTCCATTCGGGTTCGGGTCCATTCGGGTTCGGGCCCATTCGGGTTCGGGTCCATTCGGGTTCGGGCCCATTCGGGTTCGGGCTTTTTCGGGTTCGGGTTTTTGACTTTTTGGTCAAATCGGGTTTGGGCGGGTTCGGGTTCGGGTTTTCCTGGGCGGGTTTTCGGGTTCGGGTTCATTTTGCCACCTCTACTAGCAAGCATGGCATTTTCACAAACACTTGGTATACTAGCATGCAAAACTAAATCAAATGTCATGCAAATGCAAAAACCTACCAACTAACATGGCAAAAAATGCAACACACAATGCAAAACACATGGAGTAGCCAAATGGCCTCAAGCTCCAACAAGCATGGCATTTTCACAAACACTTGGTATACTAACATGCTCAACTAAAATATAACACTTAAATCATGCAAAAATCACACAAGCATTTTCACAAACACTTAATATACTAAATATAAAACATGCTCAACTAAGATATAAAACACAAATCATGCAAAGACCACACAAGCATTTTCACAAACACTTGATATACTAAATCTAAAACATGCTCAAATTTAAACATCATGAAAACAGAAAATTAAAAATGCAAAAACATGATATTTAAAACATAAATGGCAACAAACAAAGCAACCAAATTAAAATATAACTCAAGTATATGAAGTAACATAACATTTAAAACACCAAGATCAAAGAAAATAACATAAACAATATGGTAAAATAAACCAAAACAGCAACTTAAATAAATAATGTAGGCCATTTGGCCATGGTGAGTTTATTGTAAAAATAAAATGTAAAAAATATACTTAAGAAAGAGATGAAGGAAGAACTTAAAAGAACAATAAGAAAACTTTTATTGAAAATGGAAACTCACCAAATAGAAATCAAAATAGCAAAAACAAGAATAGAAAATCAAGAAAGTACAAGAGTTGGTGCTCAAGAGCAACCTCAAGAAGCTATCTTTCAAGCTTTATCTCTTCAAACTTTCCTTTTTTTTCTAAACTTTTCTTTTTTGCTCTCAACCAAGAAGAAAAAAACTAAGTAAAAACTCTAAGAACTCAACAAAATGAAGAGGAAAAAAATGAAATTCTGACCTCCCAAAACAAGGCTGGACGAATCCCCCTATAATTGCCCAAGGTGTTGTCATTTTTTTGTAACCAATTTTCCATCAAATGGCTAATAATTCAAGGTGAAAAAATCATGAAATTACCACCTTTAGATTAGCATATCACTCTCTCAAATTACAGCTGTTAAAGAATAATGTTGACATCTCTCTTGGCCTATGTGGCTTAATCACCATGGCTTGATTAAAGAGAATCTCTAACTAACTCTTGATTTTTAGCCATTTGATTGAAAAATCAGAAGCTTCCTCCTTCCTTTGGGCTTGGGCAGGCAAGCACTTCTCTTTTCCAGCCCAACTCTGATTTTTTGAAAGGCCCAAAGTAGCCCTTTTCGGTTGCTTGGGTGAAAAGACCATTTTGCCCCCCGAATGTAAATAAATATCAAACGGACTCCAAATTAAATTTTTATTTTTTAATACTTCCAAAATAATAAAACATTGAGTTCTGTAAGTTTTCAAAATTATCTGAGTCCGTTTGTTATTTATTTGGATTTTTTCTTCCAAAAATGCCCTTTTATGCCCCTACATTTTACCATTTTTTAAACGAGTTCCAAATCAAGATTTTTCTTCACCAATATCTTAAAAATAATTAAAAAGTGTGATCTGGAAGTTTTCATAATTTTTGGAGCTCATTTGGTATTTTTTCGGGATTTATCGGCTTGAATTATTGCATAGGAGGCCCGGGATTTGGCCATTTTGCAAACGAACTCTGAATCAAGATTTTGTTTTGCCAATCTCTTCCAAATAATTTAAAAATGAGATTTGCAAAATTTCAGAATTTTTGGAGCTTATTTGCTATTTGTTTCGGGATTTATCTTATTGAATTATTGCATAAGAGGCCCGGGATTTGGCCGTTTTGAAAACGAACTCCGAATCAAGATTTTATTTTGCCAATCTCTCCCAAATAATTTAAAAATGATATTTGCAAAATTTCAAAAGATTGGCAGCTCATTTGCTATTTTTTGGGATTTTTCTTTTTGAATCACTACATCAGAAGCCCGGGATTTGGCCATTTTGCAAACGAACTCCGAATCAAGATTTTATTTCGCCAATATCTTTCAAATGATTTAAGAATGAGATTGACAAATTTTCAGAATTTTCGGAGTCCATTTGCTATTTTTCCCAAATTTTCCAATTTTGCCTTTTTTGCCTCCGAAACCCGGTTTTGCTCAAAACAAGTCCGATTTTTAGATTTTCTTCAATCTGAGCATTGGGCTATCCTTTTTCATCATTTTTCATCGATTGGGGGCTTTGGTCTTACCAAGTCGGGCCATTTCTGTGATTCTTCCCGATTTCACCGAAATCCACTAAAAACCCTAATTCTCGGTTTTCTCCCGGATTGACTTTTCTTTCAGTTTTTCTTGCAAGTGACTTCTCCATTACCCGTAGTCAGTGCTTATCTTTCATTTGGAACCTTCAATTTTGACCAATTTGATCGTTTAAGCACTTTTCCCCAAATTTCTCGGATTAGGGTTTTCTTTCTACTGAATCTCCAAATCCCAACTTCCGAACTCCATATCTTTCAATGTAGACCTCGGATTATCAAAATTCTTTCGCCATTTTTTAATTGAACTTAAAATCTTGATTTTGAAAGTGGGTTGACTTTTTCAGTAGTTTGACTTTCTGGGGTTGATTGTTTCGGTGTTGACTTTTTTCGGGGTTGACTTTTTTCAAGTTTGACTTTTTATGCTCGCCCTTTTATACTAAGTCTTGGAGTACCACCTGCAGGATGAAAAAAGTCTTTTTACACTCGGAAACATCAATTTGGGAAGAAAACATACCTGTTTTAGTGGTCCGGACAAAATTAGGTGTCTACACCAATGATTCATGCATTAGTTCCATCCTTATTCACCATGTATCCATCATTTCTACATATGATGTCCCAATTTGATCAACTTTGGGAATTTGTATCATTATGAGGAACATTGCAATTCTAGGTTTACATTGAAAATGCTGAGTTTCAATCTTGAGTTTATTTGAAATACCAAGGAAAATATTACCCAAAAACAGGTTTTCTCTAGGACATGGGATAATCTGGTTTGGTCATTGTGCCCCAGGGTGTCAATCATGAAGTGATGTTTAGGCAATTGGTGTGTTGTAGTTATTGGGAAAGGATGTTAATGGTTTTGACACAACCTTGACACATACCAAATTACCACAATCCAGATTGTTGAAAGAATGTCTCATTTGTTCGGGTTTCTAAGGAACTCGAAAATTTTTCAAAAATTTCATTCCTTTGCTCATAGCCTAAACTCGGATCGACATCTTTGCTTACTTTGTTGTGGAAATGGTTTATGAAGTTCAATCATTCATTTTTCTTGAAGCATTAGGTCTTCCAAGTGGTCTCGATTCAAGGGATTTAGGCATAGGAAAGCCCAAAAGAGAGGGGAGAGGGTATTGGGTCATTTCTAACAATGAGCATCAATATTCTCAAGACTGGCCATTATTAGAACTTCCTCAATGCTTGTTTTTGCATATTCAAATTATTATTAAAACACAATAAACATAAAAGCATTCAAAATTCATTTATTTTATACAGATGTTAACATGAGACAAGTGTTTTCATCATGAGGTATGAAACTACATGCATAAAAAACTCCGTCTTGACATGTTTTCCCTAATTCAAACTAGCTATTCCTCGCTACTCTTTTCAACCTTTTCCTCTTCTTCCCCCATTATGACATCCACAATGGTCTCATCATATTCATATTCTCCATGCTGTCTGACCTTTGTTTTTTCCCCATATCTAACTGCCCTTTATTGATGAGTACTTGAACCTTCTGTTTTAGACATAGGTAATTTTTTTGGAATGTCCCCGAATCCCAGAATGATAATCACAATATGCATTCTCGTCATACCAGCTCGGGTATGGGGGTTGGATAGGCTCCACTGGAACTTTAGTGAGGAGTTGCTCTTCGACCAGCTGGGGAAATAGTTCAGAGTAAGACAAGGGGAACGGCTCAAACTGATCTCTTTTTCGGATGTTCTTCGGCTTCCTCTGGCTGACAATAGTTGAAGATTTGCTAGACTCTGAGAGGCCATCGGGTATAAGTATGAACCTTGGGATATGTAGTTCATAGAAGGACAGGATATTTGGTATGAAGGAGCCTGAAGATACGGGGCAAAGCCTCCCATAGCTTGGACAGGATAGTTTCTCTCTGCATTTTTATCTCCTTCAAGTTTCCAACATTGATAGCATTCTCAATCATTTCCCCGAAGATCACCATGTCCGCAAAATTCTTCGTGGCACTGTCGACGAGTCTATCATAGTACGGGGCCTGTAGTGTATTCACAAAAAGAACGATGATTTCCTTCTGTGTCAAAAGTGGTCGTACCTGGGTAGCCATGTCCATCCACCGCTGAGCATAATCATTGAAGCTCTTAGTAGCTCTTTTCTCCATATTTTGCAAGGTGAGACGACCAGACGCCATAGCGGCCATATGCTTGTACTGGCTTAAAAAAGCCCTAGCCAGATCATTCCAAGAGCGAATCCGATCCTTGCTCAACTGATTATACCACCTAACTGCGAACCCGCTGAGGCTATCCTGAAAGCAGTGGATCAAAAGCTTATCATTATCTGTATGGCCCATCATCCTTCAACAAAACATAGTGATGTGGGCTGACGGTTCAGTTGTCCCATCATATTTCTCAAAATTGGGAACCTTGAATTTAGGAGGAATGATTAAATCGAGAACCAAGCAAAATTCTTTCGCATCTACACTCCCAAATACATCTATGCTTTCTACTGCCTGGAGCCTCTTATCTAACAATTGATATTTCCTTTGGGAATCTACCGACTCAGCCCCAATAGACTCAACCATTTTCAACTTTTCCTATTCAGCTGGATCATCTAAGTTCAGGATGTTGGTGGGATTAACTGTGTTCTGGCCATCCAACATCATGACCTCAATCTGACCCTTTTGTTCCTCTAACCCTTCTCTGGCGACCAAGTTTCCAATGTATCCCTTTCCCTTGACTGCAACGGATACTAGCTCCATCAATTTAGTCATCTAGTCTCTCGATTCTGCTTGAGATTTTGCCAACTGTTCTCGCAATTCTTCCTGTGCCCTTTCCATTCTTTCTATTCGGGCAGCTTGTTCACTCTCCATAGCTCTAGCCTGTATTAAAAAGGTACTCAGTACTTCATATACCTCTGATTTGAAGTGGAAATTCTTTCAAAGACTCTTAAAACCAAGCCAATTTCTGTTTTATCCCCCCAAATGCGTGTTATGATGAATGAGTCATGAATGCAATTTGATGCACGTGAAGAACAAACAAAGCAATGTATGGACATATACAGTGAAAACATGCTGACTATGTATGTTATAAATGTGACCCGATGCCAACGTGATGCATGTACAGAACAGACAAAGCATGGATATATATACAGAGAAATCATGCTGACTATGAATGCAACCTTATGTTAACATGATGCATGTGAAGAATAAATTGATACGCTGGTATACATAGACTATGACCATGTATGTCACAAATGTATTCTGCAATGAATGACCATGCATGCTATGATTGTAACAGGATGTCCATATGATGCATGTAAAGAATGCATAAATTAACACAAGGGTATATCCAAAGAATGACCATGTATATCACAAATGTATTCTATAATGAATGACCATGCATGCTAAGACTGTAACACGATGTCAAAATGATACATGTACAGAATAAATGAATTAACACAAAGGTATATACAAAGAAATTAATCAATGATTACACGGAATTGGTGGAACCAATCTTGATTATTCAAATATCTCATTATGCAAGATGTGCCTCAAAATTTAATCCATGATGATATTTTTGAAACATGTTTTCTCCACGAAAAATCAACATATTATTTTTCAAAAGAATTTTAGGATAGTGGATCCTTCTATGGTACAATGTCAAATATTTATTCAACACTACTCGTTTACAATTCTTATTCAACCAATGAATATTTATGAAATCATCAAATGAAATTATTATCACCATCAGTTTATTGAAAAGACTAAAATAAAAAATACAACCATAAATGTACATGCTCTATTCACATATGCATGAAATATGCAAAATACAAAAATGTTTGGAAAAGAATTTTTATTTTCAATTTCAAAAAATTAGTGAACACTTGCCCCAACAGTATCAACTCACTTAGGCATCATGATGCCTTCGGGACGAGTTATTAAGCTTATTGCAGGCGATGTACGTTCATCTTTGCCTAGTTTATGAAATTTATTCGGAATGTAGAATTAGGGGATAAGGGGTTAGAAACGTCCCTCCATGTGTTCCTAACTTCGGGATATCTAACAAAAATCCGGCATGGCTTCGCCTAAGTTTACTATATGAGGGTGAATCAATTCTAAAAGCCCCGAATTACTCCTCACTGTCGCCTTTGAAGGCTAATAAGGCACCCCGATAAAAGCAAGTTCAATTCGTTAGAGTATATTTTCCTAAGCCCATGCGGAGGATCACCACGAAGGCTTTAGGTACTTTATACTCCGAAAGTGTTTCACTAGCCCATGCGGAGGATCATCACGAAGGCGTAGTTACTTTACTTCCACTTAAAAGGACGGAACCCAGGTAGAGAGTTTGTGTTATGCAAATGCAAGTGCAACATTTCACCACCTATTCTACACACCTTAGTCTAAATGCCTCAATAATTTATTAAAAGAACATTCAAGAATAATGTAACGTATTAACCAACCAAAGAGCAGTAACAATATACAAGGCTAAATAAACAGAGAACAACAATAATATGCATGAGTATGGGTATGAACAATATCAAAAACATTTTATTATTTTCAAAATTCTCCTTATTTAAAAAAATGTGAGAATTAAAATTAAATACCGAATAAAAACCAACAAAATTGAGACTCTACACACGACTAATTCTAGGTCGGACTCTCTAAATGTCCCTAGTGGAGTTGGCAAGCTGTCGCAACCTAAAAAATAACAAGTCTCATCGCGAGACTTTATTCATTAAGTGTGACATTGAGGAAAACATAGGAAAAGACGACTTAATTTTTCTTGAAATAAAATGAAGGTTCAAAGACAACCTCGAAAAAGGAATGGAGTTGCCACCAATCTTTTTTTTTGGCTAGGTGTGATCGGCCACCAATTAAAATCGGTTTTGTAAAATATTTTTAAATTAATTAAAATATATTTTTAAAACCAATTTCAAAGTCTGCGCTTTAAACCAGAGAAATCAAAGAAGTGGGTTCGGGAGTCGGTTACATGCGGGGAAGGATTAGCACCCCCTTAACGCCCGTATAAATCAGTACCTTATTAATCGTGTGTTATCTCAAATCTCGGTAAAAGTTGATTTTAAATTTGGCATTTTTAAAATAATTACCAATTTAAAGAAAACAATTCCATTTTTAATTGAAAATGACCCGGAATTTATAAATTCAAAATTTTCCTATATTTTCCAGTTAACCCAACAAAATATAGAAAATTTTATTTATTTGAAAACATCTCCGAATCATTTTTATTTTTTTGAAAGAAAGATATTCCTTTATTAATGATAATTGATGATATCCTCCCTAACAAACCCGGCAAAGAACTTATGAATTATTTTAACTCGGGAATATCTTTATTTTTATTGAAATTCATTATTTTTAAAAAGATGAATATGAACATGTGTGACATAGTAAAGATGACATAGCAAAATCTGATTGACATAATATAACCTAAATGACATGGCATAATTAAATAACATGACATGATAAAAACATAAAAGCATTATAATAAAATATGCATGAAAATAATAAAAAACAATGCATGAACATAATAAATCCTAAATGATGTGACAAAATAAATAATGACTAAGCAAAGAGCATAGAATAACATGAAATATTCACAACTATATAACAATCAATATAGCATCATGAAATATAAATCAAAACAATAACATTATCATATAAATATTCATAGCACAAATCATATATTATATAATATGCATGAACATGGAAAATGCAATGCATGAAAGTGTATTTTTTTCCTTTAAATTAGGACATCCGTATACCTAAAAAGATATCCGACTACCTTAGGAAAAGACATTAAATCAGATTTTTCTAAATCATATATACTTTGTGATTGAATTGAAAACAATTTTAAAAATTTTGGATGAAAATGGCACTATGGCCGAAAACCCCCCCTTAAAAAGGCTCTATTTTCCTAACTTTGAAAACCCGGGTTGACCTCCCTTGACCCGACCTTTATAAAATCATTTTTAGGATTAAAATGACTTAGAAATCAACTTAGGCCAGTAGCTATGGTTCTAAAATCAACTTATGCCTTAGCCAAAACAGAAAATTATTTTCTTCTTGAAATCAAATCTGACTTTTCTGACCAGTTTTAAAATATGATTTTTTTACCTATTTAAAAAAATTCATAAAAATCTACAAAAAAAATTATAGGAGACTTAGAACATGTCGAACTCTATGGGAAAAGTTGGATTAACTTTTGGACTAAAGATGACCTACCAAAAAATTCGTGAAAGTCAGAACACTGGGTGAAAAACTGTTTAACCAAAAAAACATTTTTAAACCTTTGATAAAAACACTCAAAAATCAGAATAAAAATATTGGAGACTCCTCTAAGGTCCTATAAACAGTGGTAAAAATTGTTAAAAATTTGGACAAGGATTGCCTAATGAAAAAAAATCACAAAGATAGAAAATCCAACTTGACAACATCTTAATTTTCCACAAGCATGCTCATGTGAGTTTGGTTTTGAGCCATTGATTGGCTTAAGTCAAAAAAGTGGGATGATATGAAATGCATGAACAAACAGCAAGTTAAATGCATGAAATGCATGACCTAATGCCTAAATGACATAGAAAATGCATGGAATAAAAGATTACCTAATACTTAGATAGAAATTGTGCATGGCAATAAATGCAACCCTAGACCTAATATGCATGAAAATGCATGGCAATAAAGATGACCTATACCTAAATGAACAAGAAACATGCATGGCAATACAAAATGACGTAGGACCTAATAAGCATGAAAATGCATGGCAATACAAAAATGACCTAATGCCTAAAATGTCATGAGAAATTACATGACAATGTAACATGACCTAATGCCTAATATGACATATAAACATGCATGGCTAACATATGAATATATAATGACCACATGAACATAATAATAATGCATGAACATGACAGAACAAATACACAATAACATGGTATAAAGATGCAAAGCATGAATGAAAGCATGGTAACTAAACAAGATGAAAATGCAACTACACAAAAAAAAAAATAAAGAAAAGGAAGAAACCGTATGGACATGAGCATGTGCATGGAAATGTAACAAGGCAATAACACAAACACATGGCATGGCAAATATACAAGACATAAATGAAAACCTGTTAGACAAATAATCATGATGAAAATGCAAAGATATAGCTAGGCAAATACACAAACACAAGGTATGGCATTAACACAAAGCATGAACAACTTGATATAGTAAAAACAGAAAATTAAAGTTAGTAAATAAAGCAAGTAGACATGAAAATAAATGATAAAAACAGCAAAACAAGAACAAGTAAGTAAAGAAAGTTAGAAATAAGCTCCATATCTTGATTATTATAGAAAGATAAAACATCAAAACAAGCTAATCTACCACAACCAACATAGGAAATGAATCAAACACAAGGCAAGCATACCAAGGGGGGTTCGACCACTTGAAAAAAAGTAAATTTTTTTTTATTTTATTTTATGAAAACACAAGATAGGACCCTTCAAAGAGAGTTTTAAAAACCTTTATTTCATGATGAAAATAAAAAGAAATAAGAAAATCCCATGGAAAATAAGCAAACCAAGCATAGAAAAAGAAAGAAAAATGCAAGAGTTAGGTACCAAAAGGCTACCTTTCAAGCTTCGTTCTTTTCTAAATTTTTCTTTGCTTTTCTACACTTAGTTATTGCTTCAATATGAAAAATGATTAGCCAAAAGAACCCCTTTGAAGGATGAAACCCTCCCCTCTAAATAGTGGTAGCCGAATGGTCTAATGTCCTCACTATGTTGTCATTTTTTTCTAGCTAATTTGATCCAAAGGCCACTAATCAAAAATGCTAAAAATGTGAATTTACCACCATTAGATTAAGGGATCAGCTCCTAACAAATACAACTGTTCTAAAATATGTAACCATAATGTTGACATCTTTTCTCTTCATTCATTTGACCATGTGGCAAAATCACAAAGGCTCAATCAAAAAATAACCACCTTACTATCCAATTTCGACCTTTGAATGAAATAACTCAGCCTACACTCCTCTCTTCTTGGGCTGGTCGAATGGCCTTTCAAATTCCAGCCATCTCTCTATTTTTTAAATTGCAAAAATGACCCTTTTCAGTTTCTTTGGTAAAATTGCACTTTAGGCTCCCAAACTTAATTAAATTGCAAACGGAATCAAATCCGAATTTCTTTTTCCAATACTTCCTAAATAATATAAAATTGAGTTCTGAAAGTTTCATAATTTTCCCTAATTTATCTTCTGGAATTTCGGTTTGATGCCTCCTAAATTTGGCCTTTTTCAATTGAGCTCCGGTTCTGAATTTTTCTTCTCCAATCTCTTCCAAATAATATAAAATTGAGATCTGGAAGTTTTCATAATTTTTTGAGCTCATTTGCTGTTTTTCCCCGATTTATCTTCTGGAATTTCAGCTTAGTGGACCCGAAATTTGCCATTTTTCAAATGAGCTTCGATTTTGGATTTTTCTTCGCCAATCTCTTCCAAATGACATAAAACTCAGATCTGGAGGTTTTCATAATTTTTCGAGCTCATTTGCTATTTTTCTTGGATTTTCCAAAATTGCCCTTTAACCCTCGAAACCTCGATTTTACTCAGAACAAGTCTGATTTCCAGATTTTCTTTTTCCAAGCCTTTTTTTTATTTATTGAGTTGGAGTTGTTCTGAAAACGCCCAATTTTTACGATCAAATTCCCCTTTGATTTGATTTTTCCTTTTCCAATATCGAGAATTTTCTCGTTTCTCCATTTTTCCTCCAACCGGCTCTTTTCTCAGAATTACTTCAGACTAAGCCTTGGGCTATCTTTGTTTACCCACTCTTCATCAATTAGGGGCTTTAATTTTACCGAATCGGGCCAATTTTACAGTTTTCCCTAATTTCGCAAAATCCACCAAAAACCCTAATTTTTGATTTTCTTCCAAATTGACTATTCCTTTGGTTTTGCTTCCAAATGGCATTTCCAATACCCGTAGTCATTGATTATATTCCATTAAGAACCTTCAATTTCGACCAATTTGATCTTTTAAGCATTTTTCCCTAAATTTACCGAATTAGGGTTTCTTTTCCACTGAATTTCAATAACCTATCTTTCGAACTCCATATCTTTCGTTGTAGACCTCGGATTATCAAAATTATTTTTCTATTTTTTAATTAAACTTTGGATCTTGGTTTTGAATGAGGGTTTACGTTTCAGTGGTTGACTTTTCGGGGTCGACTTTTTTGAGGTTGACTTTTTTCATAGTGACTTTTCGTGCTTGACCTCTTAAAAAAAGTCTTGGAGTACCACCTGCAGGATGAGAAGAGACTTTGTGCATTCTAAAACATTATCAGGAAGAAAATTACTTGTTTTAGGGGTTCAAACAAAAATAGTTGTCTACAATAACCTTTGAAAAGATTTCTCATTTTATTTGCCCCCAGTGTGGGGTGTGATCCCCTGATCAGGGTATATTTGGAAAAAATCATTAGGCTAAAAGAGGTAGCAAGTGGATAAATTTCAATATTCGTGAAAGGAAAATGAAAGATGGTCACTTATCATCTCAAGCACAGTCACCTAAATTGAAGATTCATCCCTTGAAAAAATTGGTTGAAAAAGTTCTCATTTCTTTTTAGAATCATTTTGAACATCTCAAATGCACAATGTCACTCTCAATTTTCTTTTTCTTTTTTTTGTTTTTTTTTCATTTTTTTGTGTGCTACCATAACCAAGACGATAATCCATCTTTTCCCACCGTATTTACAAAATGATGCCACCATTTTAATTTGCCACACAAATACGGGTTTATGTGATAGAAACTCTTAAAAATATCTCACGTTTGATCTTTTGAGGATTACGTTGAAAGAGCTGAGTTTTTTTCCAAGTGAGGGGAAATGGTATGGCCTGAATTTGGCTTGGATGGCTCTTTTGTTCATTCTTTGCACTCAAAAGGTGAGTCAAGGGTACCTCTGGAGGAACGATCAAGGCATCTATACTTAAAGCCATTTGAAAGTATTTGGGCGATGGAAGTTTTGACACTTATCAAATTACCACTATCTAGATTCCTTTAAAGAATGTCATGCTTGTCTGATCCCATGGAATTCAAGAAAAAGTTTTCTAAATTGTTTGTTTCATAGTTCATAGGCTTAATAGAGATTTTCATCTCAATTCCCTCACTTGAAACTCAAATTGGTGCTTCTCAAAGTTTGGAAGGTTTCAACTGGTGTTTATTCAGATAATCTAGTGTTAGGAACGTTTGGAGGAGTCATGGTATGGTGTTGGTTCGTCGTCAACAATGGTCACTAATGCTTTCGAGAATTTTTATCACGTCTTATTTTGAAAAACATTTTTCACCTTTGATCAAGGAAACTGATTATGTAAGGTCGACTCATTGCAAATTGACTTTTTTTTAAAACTTTTCAAAAATTTGAGCAAAACCTTTTAAGTTCATATTCACAAACTCAATTTTATCTTAGAACAGAATATGACAAAAAGTGCTTGGAAATTAGAAAACCATTCATTTTATGCAAGTAATAATGCGAAATAAGAGTTCTCTTTCTCATGAGTACTTTCATAATTAGAACAAATCTATAAACATAAGTTTCCCTCATGACATGCTACCCGTTAATTTTGTGTTTCTTTTATCCTAGCATGCCTCCCATTATGCCATCTATGTTTGCCCCAACTTGATTAGGCAACAATCGATTCTCCGTTCCTATCAAAGCTCAACAACCCAACTTTGATGAGATCTCTGACTTTATACTTTAGTGCGGGCAATTCTCTGTCGAGTGGCCTTGATTACCACAATGATAATCGCAACACTCATTAGCATTATACCAACTCGGATATGGAGGTTTCAGGGGTTACGACTATATTGGCGTCACTAGGAGGTTTTGGACGAGTTGGGGTAACAGCTCAGTGTAGGACATGGGAATCGGACCGAATCAATTTCTTTCTCGATTGTTTCTTGACTTCTTTTGATAATTTTCGAGATTCTTTGGATGGTTCCCCGATCGAGGAGTAGGCACAAAGACGGGTGAATGGGAAGCATTGTTCATGTGCGATTGGAGATTTGTCGGGTAAACTAGCTGAGAAAATGGTTCGTGAGGATACGGGCTATGGGAAATGTTGTTCATATATGGATAATAAGGGTGGTATGCAGGATAAGGTTGTACAGAGCAAAGTTCTCCGGTACTCGATCCCCAAGACTGATGGCTTGTGCTTCTCCACTTTCTTCCTTAGCTAATCCTCCTCTCTTGGGAGTAGCAGTATCTCCCGTATCAATTTTCCCATTTTCAATCATCTCACTAGAAATAAACATATCCGTGAAATTTCTTGTGACATTACCAACCAACTTGTTATAATACGACGTCGATAGTGTACCGATGAATAATACGGTGTTTTTTTTCTCAGTGAGTGATGGTTGCACCTGTGCTGCCATATCTCTCCACCGTTGAGCATATATTTTCACTTTAATTAAGAAAATCTGTATATCTAAAAAGATATCCGGCTACCTTAGGAAAATATATAAAATTAAATATTCTAAAACCAAAATACTTTGTGATTGTTTGAAAACAATTTTGACAAGTTTAGATTAAAAATAAAAACTTAGCTAAACCCTTTTTAAATGGCTCTAATTTCCTAAGTTTAAAATCCCGGACTTTACCACCCTTAACCCAAGATTTAAAAATCATTTTTAGAATTTAAAAAGGCTTAGAAACTACCCAAGTCACTAGCTAAACTTCCTAATCAGCCCCCTCTAAGTAACTTAACCAAAACAAAAAAATGATTTTCTTCAAATTCAATTATGCATCTACTGTCCTGTTTTAAAGCACGATTTTTTACCCTTTTTTTAAAAATTCAAAAAACTCTAAAAACCTACTGGAGACTCAGGACATGTAAATCTACACATAAAAAATCGGATTAATTTTCTGATTAAAGATGACTTCCCAGAAAAATCAGGAAAGTACAAGTACTGGGTGAAAAAACTGTTTTACCAAAACACATTTTTTTGCCTTTGATAAAATCATTTAAAAATCAAAGTCAAAATGTTAGAGACTCTCCTAAAGACTCAAAAATAGTGGCTAACACTGTTGAAAAGTTAAGCAAAAATTGGCTAAGTAAAAAAAATCACAAAGGTAGAATAATCAATTTGACAACTCTTTAATTTTCCACAACTATGCTCCAAATGAGCATGACTTTGAACCATTGATTGGTCTAAGTCATAAATCATGTGGCATTGACATGAAATGCATGAAAATACTTCCTAATCAGCCCCCTCTAAGTAACTTAACCAAAACAGAAAAATGATTTTCTTCAAATTCAATTCTGCATCTACTGTCCAGTTTTAAAGCACGATTTTTTACTCTTTTTTTAAAAATTCAAAAAACTCTAAAAAAACTACTGGAGACTTAGGACATGTTACATAGAAAAAAATCAGATTAATTTTCTGATTAAAGATGACTTCCCAGAAAAATCAGGAAAGTACAAGTACTAGGTGAAAAAACTATTTTACGAAAACACATTTTTTTGCCTTTGATAAAATCAAAGTAAAAATGTTAGAGACTCTCCTAAAGACTCACAAACAGTGGCTAACACTTTTGAAAAGTTAGGCAAAAATTAGCTAAGTAAAAAAAATACAAAGGTAGAATAATCAATTTGATAACTCTTTAATTTTCCACAAGTATGCTCAAAATGAGCATGACTTTGAACCATTGATTGGTCTAAGTCATAAATCATGTGGCATTGACATGAAATGCATGAAAATACAGCAAATATGATGCATGAAATGCATGATTTAAAACCTAAATGACATGAAAAATGCATGGCATCAATAAAATGACCTAGACCTAAATGAACTTGCATGGCATTTAATGCAACCTAAGTCTAAAATGCATGAGTATGCATGGCAAAGCAAAGCAAACCTAAATCTAAAGAATGCATGGCAGTAACACAAACATATGGCATGCTTAAACAAAATACACAACAAAATATCATGAAAATACTAACCTATTAACTAGCATGACAAAAATGCACACACAAAGCTTAAAAGAGTGGGGTAGCCGAATGGTCCCATACTTTAAAATGAGCATGGTATTTTCACAAACACATGATATACTAATCATGCAAGAGTAAAGAATAATACTCAAATCATGCAAATATAAAGTAAAGGCATGAAAATCAATAGGCATTTTCACAAACACATGGATTAACAAAATGTAAAACATAAACAACTTAAACATTTTGAAAACAGAAAATCAGAAATGCAAGACAAGTAAAATAGACATGATAACAAGATAATAGACTCATAAATGGAAACAAGCAAGCAACTAAATCAAAACAAGCTTCATGTTTATGTATTTGAAGAAGATTTAAAGCATCAAAACTTGTTAAATATCACTAATAACATGAAATAAAAAACAAAACAGCAGCTACACTAAAAAAAAAGCCATTCGGCCACCCCTCAAGTCATGAAAAAAATTTTCTTAAAGCTTTTTCCAAGAAAGTATAAAGAAGAACTTGAAGAAGAATATTAAAAACACTTATTTTCAAAAGAAAAATCAAAAGAAAATCAAAATAGCAATGAAAATAGCAAATCAAGAATAGAAAATCAAAGAAAGTGCAAGAGTATGGTGCTTAAAGCAACCTCCAGAAGCTATATTGCAAGCTTTTTCTTTTCTAACTTTCTTTTCTTTTTGCCTTTCAACAATGGAGAGAAAATCAGCCAAACAAGAGTGAATAGAGAGTGAAATGAAAGAGAGAGAGCTCCCCCCTCCTTAGTGGCCGAATGGCCTTCTAAATGGCTAGCATGTTGTCATTTTTTTTCAACCAATATTGATCCAAAGGCTATTGATCCAAGATGTTTAAAATGTGAAATTATCACCCTTATATTAGGTACTCATCTATCCACAATTACAGCTATTCAAGAATCTTAAGCCATTATGTTGACATTCTTCCTCTTCATGCATTGGTCCATGTGGCTTAATTACAAAGGCTTGATAAAAAAATAACTACCTTTCTCTTCATTGTTGGCCTTTTGATTAAAAATTAGAAACTACTTGCCCCCCATTGGGCCTTTTCTGGCTGACCCCTCATCTTCCAGCCCAATCTCCATCTTTTTAAAAGGCAAGAAAAGCCCTTTTCGGTTTGTTGGGTGAAATGACCTTTTTGCCCCCCGAACGTAAATAAATAGCAAACGGACTCCAAATTCAGATTTTATTTTTTCAATACTTCCAAAATAATAAAAAAAATTTAATTATGAAGATTTTCAAAATTTTTCGAGCCCATTTGCTATCTATTTGGATTTTGCTTCCAAAATTGCCTTTTTATGCTCCCAAACTTTACCATTTTTTAAACCAGCTCTAAATCCAGATTTTTCTTCACCAATCTCTTCCAAATAATTTAAAAGTATGATCTGAAAGTTTTCAAAAATTTTGGAACTCATTTGGTATTTTTTCGAGATTTATCTGCTTCAATTACTACATAGTGAGCTTGGGATTTGGCCATTTTGCAAATGAACTCCGAGTATGGATTTTATTTCTCCAGTCTCTTCCAAATAATTTAAGAATGATATCTGTAAATTTTTAGAATTTTTGGAGTTTATTTGCTATTTTTTTGGGATTTATCTTATTGAATTTCTATATAAGGGACCCGGGATTTGGCCATTTTGCAAACGAACTCGGAATCTGAATTGTCTTTCGCCAATCTCTTCAAAATGATTTAAGAATGAGATCTGCAAATTTTCAGAATTTTTGGAGTTCATCTGCTATTTTTCCCAAATTTTCCAATTTTGCCTTTTTGCCTCCGAAACCTGGTTTTGCTCAAAACAAGTCTGATTTTCAGATTTTCTTCAAACTGAGCCTTGGGCTATCCTTGTTTAATCATTCCTCATCAATTAGAGCCTTTAGTCTTACCGAATCGGGCCCTTTATGTAATTCTTCCAAATTTCACCGAAATCCACCAAAAACACTAATTCTCGATTTTCTTCCGAATTGACTTTTCTTTCAAGTAGCTTCTCCATTACCCGTAGTCAATGCTTATCTTTCATTTAGAACCTTCGATTTCGACCAATTTGATCGTTTAAGCACTTTTCCCCAAATTTCTCGAATTAGGGTTTTCTTTCTACTGAATCTCCGTAACCCAACTTCCGAACTCCATATCTTTCAATGTAGACCTCGGATTATCAAAATTCTTTCGCCATTTTTCAATTGAACTTCAAATCTTGATTTTGAAAGTGGGTTGAATTTTTTAGTAGTTGACTTTTTGAGGTTGACTTTTTCAAGTTTGACTTTTTATGCTCGACTTCTTAGAATAAGTCTCGGAGTACCACCTGCCAAATGAAAAAAGTCTTTTTACACTCTGAAACATCAATTTAGGAAGAAAACATACCTGTTTTACTGGTCTGGACAAAATTAGGTGTCTACAACTGCCCCTCTTTGGCTATTGCTGAGAATCAGGATTCAGGCAAAGATAAACAAACACTAATTTTGTTCGGTTAGTGAAATCAAATGTGAAGAGAAGGAAATGGAAAGGGGTTTTCACTCACTTTTTTTTTATCATTTCATTTTTTCATTTGTTTTTTTGGTTGAAAAAGCTATAAATGGAAGATATTGTCCTTAAATTGAATTCCCTGACTAATCAAGGCTCGACCCATCTTAAGGAAACGGGTTCGATTTGCAAGAGAAGAAAAGACCTCGACGATGGTCTCGGGATCTTATCCTATCCTGTGCTAACCTTACTGGCATGGGTGAAACCGAAAATTGAAAAAGATCTGGATGAAACCATGGATTGAAATGACATGGGTAAAACCAAAAATTTGAAAAAGATCTAGATGAAACCAAAAATTGAAAAGCATGGGTGAAACTAGAAAATTGAAAAAGATCTGGATGAAACTAGGGATTGAAATTACATGGGTAAAACCAGAAATTTGAAAAAGATCTTGATGAAACCAGAAATTGAAAAGCATGGGTGAAACTAGAAAATTGAAAAATGATCTGGATGAAACCAGAAATTGAAAAACATTGGTGAAACCAGAAAAAGATCTGGATGAAACTAGAAATTGAATAGCATGGGTGAAACCAGAAATTTGAAAAAGATCTGGATGAAACCAGAGAATAAAAAGGCATGGGTGAAACCAAAAATTTGAAAAAGATCTGGATGAAACTAGAGAATAAAAAGGCATGGGTGAAACCAGAAATTTGAAAAATATCTTGATGAAACCAGAAATTGAAAAGCATGGGTGAAACCAGAATTTTGAAAAAGATATGGATGAAACCAGAATTTGAAATGACATAGGTAAAACCAAAAATTTGAAGAAGATTTGGATGAAACCAGAAATTGAAAAGCATGGGTGAAACCAGAAATTTGAAAATGATCTGGATGAAACCAGAAATTGAAAAGCATGGGTGAAACCAGAATTTTGAAAAATATCTGGATGAAACCAGAAATTGAAAAGCATGTGTGAAACCAAAAATTGAAAAAGATTTGGATGAAACCAGAGATTAAAAAAGGCATGGATGAAACCAAAAATTTGAAAATGATCTGGATGGAACTAGAAATTGAAAAAAATCTAGATGAAACCAGAAAATGAAAAAGATCTGGATGAAACCAGAGATTAAAAAGGGCATGGATGAAACCAGAAATTTAAAAGTGATCTAGATGGAACCAGAAATTGAAAAAGATCTAGATGAAACCAGAGATTAAAAAAGGCATGAATGAAACCAGAAATTTGAAAAAGATCTGGATGGAAGCAGAGAATAAAAAGGCATGGGTGAAACCAAAAAATTGAAAAAGATCTAGGTGAAACCAGAAATTAAAATGGCCTGGAAATTAACCTGAAGGATTTGAGAGAGGATGCAAATGCTTGATTGTGTAAATGCATATGTGTTGGATTGATGCAAATGCTTCTTGAAATGATACAGATGTCTTGGATTGATGCAAATGCTTCTAAATGCAGATGCAAATGTCTCTACGAATCATGTTCATGTAAGTGGTTCATGAATAGTGTAATTGTAGCTACAATGAAGATGCAATAATCCTAGAAATGATGCACTTGCTTGAGGTGATGCGAGTGCAAATATCTATGAAGGATGTTCTTGTAAAGGTAGAATGCAGATGCTCATGGAATAGTGCAAATGCAAATATCCATGAATGATGCAAATGCTTGCTGACACGGTGCAGATGGAAAGCTTAATAGAGAGATGAGTGTTCATGAATGATGCAAATGCCCCCAATCGTTTTTCTAGACTTTGGTTTAGCCTTTCCCATTCATTTTTCCTCTTCAAATCAGAGTATATTTTCAACTTCTTTTTCAATCTTTGGCTATTCTTTTTGCCCCAACAATTTTCAAACTCTTATCAACAGAAATCTACTTGCTGAGTATAATTTCTTCTTTTCATATTTGGAATTGAAGGTTATCTCTAGTAATTTCACACTTTTGGATTAGAAAAACTCTTCTCTCACGACAACATCAAAAATAGGTATTTCAAAAACAATTTTGCTTATTTAATGAAAACTTCTGAGTTAAAAAATTTAACCCCATAATGTGTAATGTACAGGTCTTTTGAAGACTGATGATCACTGTTAGAAATTTTCCTAAGTGTTAATTTGGGTTTCAACTTGAATTGACAAGGCTTGGTACAACATGATTTTGGTTTTTCCAGGAAAACTTTACAACAAAAAATGTATGTCCCTTCTAAGCTCACAAATGGAACAGGTTTTATAAATCATGAATTCATTAAGAACCAAACAAATTCAACATTCTTTTAGTTTCCGTATCAAGGTATTTTGACAAGTGTCAAGATTGGCTGGGATGTTTAAATTGGAAAATTGATTTTGGAGAAAAAAAGTTTCAGTTTTTGAAATCAATCATCCAAATGAGGGTTGACACTTTGGGAGGTTCAGGAATTCCTAGATGCTCCTCGATGACCACTACTTTAAGATGATCTTTTCTTTTGTGGTATAGGCACTATCATAGATGGCATTGAAAATTCCCATTTTACTCTAGACCGCCTGTTTTTGGGTTTCCGCCCTAGAGTCCCATTCTTTCCAATTTTTTTCTTTTTCATTGTTTTACCATGCATTTGAGAATTCTAAATTCTTCCTTAGTGAAATGATAATTCGATAAGATGCGATAAAATCTGAGAAAAAACCCTTCAAATTAAATATTCATGCTTGATCAAAATGGACTTTTAAAGCACGAAATATAGGTCATGGTTCGGGGTTCAGAAAGAAAGGATAAATGGGCCCAAAATATGTGTTTAAGGTTAATCAGATCAAGGATCATTTGTTTGAGGAAGATTCCCTTTGAAACATTTGCCCATTTTGGACTTTTCTTCTTTTTTCTTTTTTATTTTTTTAATTTTTTTTTTTTGCCTTTTGGCTTTCATTTGCCATACTTTTTTTCACATTTTCTCTTTTTTTTTTTTTTTTCTTTTGCATCTTTATTCTGACAGAGTGAACCCATATTTATTCGGGGCTCCATTTGCTTTGTATCTATCTTTGAGTTATGACTCATTTCTCAGTGATCCTTCCTCGCATTTGCCCTCTAGTGTAAAAGGTGATCCTTGATCAGGGTTTAAAGAAGAAGAATTCTTTCGGCTCAAAAGGGGTGACTATAGATAATTTCTTTTTGTGACAAGGACATGAAAGATGGCCATTTCTCATGTCAAGCACGAATATTCACATTGAAAAGCAATCCCCAAGGGGAATAGATAATCAAAATTTCATTTTGCACTTTGGAATCATCCGAATTCTCCTATGCATGATATCACAATTTTTTTTTGTCGCATGCCCCAATGATTCATGCGTTAGTCCATTCTTTTTCACCATATAACCATCATTTCCACATATGATGCCCCAATTTGATTAACTATGAGAATTCGTATCAACGAGGAACATAGCAAGTCTAGATCTATTTTAAAAAGGCTGAGTTTCAAATATGAGTTCTTTTAAAGGACAAGGAAAATACGACCCAAAAATGGGTTTTCTCTGGGACATGGGATTGTCTAGTTTATTCATTGTGCCCCAGGGTGTCAATCATGAAGTGATGTTTGGGCAATTAATGTTTTGTGGTTATTGGTAAAGGTCATGAATGATTTTAGCACAATCTTGACATACATCAAATTACCAATATCTAGACTCTTGAAAGAATGTCTCATTTGTTTGAACTTCAAGGAATTCGAAAATATTTCAAAAAGTTTGTTCCTTTGTTCATGGCCTAGACTAGGATTTACAACTTTGCTTATTCTGTGATGACAATGTTTTTTTTTTCTTTCTTTTAATAAAGTTCCATCATTCATATTCCTTGAAGTATTAGGTCTTTCAAGTGTTCTTGATTCAAGGAGTTTAGGCATAGAGAAGCCAGAAAGAGAGGGGGGAGAGTATTGGGTCATTTCTAACAATGATCATCAATATTCTCGAGATCGTCCATTATTAAAACTTCCTTAATGCTTTTTTTTTTTTTTTTTTTGCAAATTCAAATTATTTTTAAAACACAACAAGCATAAAGCATTTAAAATTCAAAATTCATTTAATTCATATGAATGTCACCATAAGACAAGTGTTTTCATCATGAGGTATGAAACTACATGCATAAAAAACTCCCCTTTGACATGTTCTTCCTAATCCAAACTGGCTATTCCTCGGTACTCTTTTCAACCTTTCCATCTACTTTTCCCATTATGACATCCATAATGGTCTCATCATTCCCATTTAGTAGATTCTCCATGCTGTTTGACCTTTGTTTCTTCCCTACATCTAACTGCCCTTTATTGATGAGTGCTTGAACCTTCCATTTCAGACATAGGCAATTTTTCGTGGAATGTCCCCGAATCCCAGAATGATAATCAAAATATGCATTCTTGTCATACCAGCTCGGATATGGGGGTTGGATAGGCTCCACTGGAACTTTAGTGAGGAGTTGCTCTTCGACTAGTTGGGGCAATAGTTCAGAGTAAGACATGGGGAGTGGCTCAAACTGATCTCTTTTCTGGATATTCTTCCATTTCCTCTGACTGACAAAAGGTTGAAAATTTACTGGATTCTGAAAGGCTATTGGGTACAAGTATGAACCCTGGGGTACATAGTTCATAGAAGGACAGGGTGGTTGGTATGAAGTAGCCGGAATATACGAGGCAAAGTCTCCCATGGCTTAGACATCTTCCTATTTCTTTTTGGGCGTCTTGTTTCTCTTTCCATTAAATGTTTTACCTCCTTCGAGTTTCCCAGCCTTGAAAGCATTTTCAATCATTTCCCCGGAGTTACCATATCCGAAAAACTCTTCGTGGTGTTGCCAACAAGTCTATCCTAGTATGGGGCCTGTAGTGTATTCACAAAAATGACAGTGGTTTTCTTCTGAGTTAAGGGCGGTTGTACTTGGGTGGCCATGTTCCTCCACCTCTGAGCATACTCTTTGAAGCTCTCAGTAACCTTTTTCTCCATATTTTGCAAGGTGAGACGATCAGGTGTCATGTCGGTCACATGCTTGTATTGGTTTAGAAAAGCCCTGGCCAAATCATTCCAAGAGCGAATCTGATCCTTGCTCAACTGACTATACCACCTAATTGCGGGCCCGTTGAGGCTATCCTGAAAGCAATGAATCAAAAGCTTATCATTATCTATGTGACTTGCCATCTTTCGGCAGAACATGGTGATGTAGGTTGATGGATTGGTCGTCTCGTCATATTTCACAAAGTCAGGGACCTTGAATTTTGGAGGAATGACTAAATTGAGGACCAAGCATCGTTCGTTCGCATGTACACTCCCAAATATGTCTGTATTTTCTACTCCCCAGAGCCTTTCATCTAGCAACTGATATTTCCCTTGGGAATCTGATAACTCAGCCTCGTTCGACTCAACCATCTTCAGTTTTGCTTGTTTAGCTGGATCATCTAAATTCAGAATATTGCTGGGATCAACTGTATTCTGGCCATTTAAAATCATGACCTCACTCTGACCCTCTTGTGCCTCTAACCCTTCTTTGGCAGCCAAGTTTTTAGTGTATCCCTTTCCCTTGATTACAGTCGACATCAGCTCCATCAATTTAGTCATCTGATCCTTAGATTCTACTTGAGACTTTGCTAGCTGTTCTAGCAATTCTTTATGTGCCCTTTTCCATTCTTTCCATTCAGGCAACTTGTTCATTCTCTATAGCTCTAGCCTGTATTAAAAGGGTACTCAGTACTTCTTATACCTCTGATTTGAAATGAAAATTCTTTCAAAGACTCTTAAAGCCAAGCCAACTTCTGTTTTATTTCCCTAAATGTATGTCATGATGAAGAGTCATGAATGCAAATTGATGCATGTGAAGCCTAAACAATATGATGTATGGACATGTACTGTAGAGACATGCTGACCATGTATGTAACAAATGCAATCACGATGCCAGCATGATACAAGTAAAGAATAGACAATAACGCATGGATATATGCAACGAATGACCATGTACATTTCAGTTTATTTCCTAATAAATGATCATATATACTATGAATGCAACTTTATGTCAAATATGATGCATGTAATCAATGAATGATTGACACAGAGTATATAGAAATAATGCACTCAAAAGAGTATATCTTATTTAATCCTTGCACTAAAAATATCAATTGTAAAGTATAGTGATTAGCAAGGGTCGAGTCCACAGGGATTGGTGTTTAGTTTAAGAATTATTACTTTACACTTAAATTCAATGAAAACAAAATAAAATGGGAGTTTTTGAAATCAATTTAAAAATAAAGCAATCAATAAAAAGTAAGAAGGCAAATAAATAAGAAGTGATCAGATGTGAGAAATATGGCCAAAGGTTCATTCTCTACCACTATACATCATTAAGAATCAAATTCAGATCAATCAATATCAATTATCTATCAAAGTTAACAACCGTAGATAACAACATCCTGTGTTACCCAATCCTTCCTTAGTTTGTCGTTAAGCAGGACGAACGCCACTACTTAATCTCTAACTATCAAATAACCTAAGATAAACATCATTAGATTCAAAGTGATAGCAGCTTTATGATGAGAAAAATAGGTTGATCTAAGCAAGAAACATATAAACATGGATTCATTCAACTTATGTTATGTTCCACTTCTTAATTCCTGAAAACCAACATAATCATGAATTACAAATTGCCACTATTGAATAGAAATCAAGACAATACACTGATCAAGATTCCTAAACTAGCATTAGATAATTATCAAGATCTATCTAGTTTGCAACCTAAACAAATCAAGACAACAACATGAATAATTCTTGTAGAAGAACGTAAACAACTTTGATAGAAAACTAATATATGATAGAATCTGAAAATTAATTACCTAACATGTCTAGGGCTTTGAAATCACTCTTAACCAAATAAAAGTTTAGCCTTGCATAGGCATAGTTAACATAAACATGAATATTCAAAAGAAACTAAGAAGAAAAATAAAATAAAACTAAGAGTAGAAGAAGAAGAAGATTGATAAATAATCAATAGCATGTCATAGTTGGTGGCTCAAAAGATGGTATTTATAGAGGTTTCAAGTCTTGGAAACCCTTTCTTGCTGATCAAGGAAGCTAGGAGTCAAAGGAGTGCAAAATAGGCAAGATTTTCGAGTTTCGCGATTTTTCCCGATTTTGAGGATAGTAGGGTCGGTACCGCGGTGCCACTTTCCAGCGCCGTGGTGCCAAGTACACTGACTTGGTAATTTTGCTCGCTGACGTCAGTTTCGCGATTGCTGCACTGTCTCGCACTTTGTCGGATGATTTGGATGACCATCCATTGTTCGATTTAGGCGTGTATACTATCTTTGGAAAGGTATTCAAGTCAGATTCAAAAGTCAAGTAGGACGTTTCTTAAAATAATAAATTTAACATAATGATTGCCTTGCAACAAGCTCCGGAATTCAGATCTGCCTGATCATCTAACACTAAGAAATTGATCTTTTTGACTTCCAAGTCTTCTTCCATCTTGTGATTATGATTTTGTAAGATTTTTACCATCATAATTGACATGTTTTGACTTCATCTCTTCCAAAATACCTATAATTCATAAAAATATAATAATTTGTCAAGGAACTTAAGAATTAAAGCACAAAGTATAAGGAAATAATACATGAAAATGAATGCAATTATGCACTTATCAAATTCCCCCACACTTAGTCTTTTGCTAGTCCTCGAGCAAAATCAAATAAAAACAAAATAAGAAAACCTAATCTAGTCCACTTTCAATAAAAATGAGAGGTAATCATTAAACAAGTCTTATAACTAATCACTAACTTAAAGAGTTTCACAAAGATTCATGCTTGATAGTAAAGGCTTTGAGTTAAGCTAACATTAACATAATATATCTCAATCAAAATAGTGCATGTTCAAACTTAATTTCAACTTCTCACATGGGATACTCTCATGATTTTCACTCTTTAAAGTAGTGGTAAAGTGTTTACACTCAATCAATCTCATGAAAACAATTCTCCCATATGCTTGCTTATCTTCCTATTCTCCACTACTTAGATCATGCAACTTCATGAATCAAGAGGTCTTTATTCAAGGTTGTAATGGGGTCAAGGGGTTGTAATGTGGTTAAAGAATAAAAAGGAAAAGATATCACAAAGGCTCCAAAGACTTAATAGAATTTAGAGACAAAATAAGATTTTGCAAATAAAACTTTCTCAATAATCTTTAGAAGTACATAATCACATAGGCTAAATATTTCATGTTGAGCCTTCGCTTCATTCTAATCAACTTTGTAACATTCTTTTCTGTTCTTTTTCCAAAAGTTCAAGAGGTGGTTCAATATATATATATATATATATATATTTTTTACATGGGAAAGTATTTTTACAATGTTCCCTGGTTTTTTTCTCTTGACTTTTGCCATTTTTTTGTTCTCCCTCACACTTATCTTTTGTTCTAACCCAAATTTTCAACTAAAAATATCCCTTGTTTTTTTGCAATATGTCTCAAACATTCTAATTCATCTTTAGAACAAGGGTAAAGATATAAATGTGTTTAGGCTAGGTGTAAGATGTGGTTACCAATAAAATAGCATATTCAATGTAGGCTCAAATTGGCTCACTAGCGGGATGTTCTCTTGGAAGATCAATAGCGATGGGTATTTGCCCTTGGTTATAATCCTAATGCCTCAATCATATTCATATTGTTACGAGCATCAATATAGTCTCAAAAAGGTTTAAAGCAAGTTCTAGAGAATCATGTAATCATAAGAGCACTCAAGAAAGAAATTGGATTGATATGTATAATGCATCAATCATATAGGCTCAACACTCACAAGGATGATTAGAAGAATAAACCAAATAACTAATAAACTAAAGAAACCAATCCCTGGCAACGGCGCCAAAAACTTGATGCACTCAAAAGAGTATATCTTATTTAATCCTGCACTAAAAATATCAATTCTAAAGTATAGTGATTAGCAAGGGTCGGGTCCAGAGGGATAGGTGTTTAGTTTAAGAATTATTAGTTTAAACTTAAATTCAATGAAAACAAAATAAAAGGGAAATTTTTTAAATCAGTTTAAAAATAAAGCAATCAATAAAAAGTAAGAAAGCAAATAATAAGAAGTGATCAGATGTGAGAAATATGGCTAAAGGTTCATTCTCTACCACTAGACATCATTAAGAATCAAATTCAGATCTATCAATATCAATTATCTATCAAAGTTAACAACCGTAGATAACAATATCCTGTGTTACTACAATCCTTCCTTAGTTTGTCGTTAAGTAGGATGAATGCCACTACTTAATCTCTAACTATCAAATAACCTAAGATAAACATCATTAGATTCAAAGTGATAGCAGCTTTATGATGAGAAAGATAGGTTGATCTAAGCAACAAACATATAAACATGGATTCATTAAACTTATGTTATGTTCCACTTCATAATTCTTGAAAACCCAACATAATCATGAATAACAAATTGCCACTATTGAATAGAAATCAAGACAATTACACTGATCAAGATTCCTAAACTAGCATTAGATAATTATCAAGATCTATCTAGTTTGCAACCTAAGCAAATCAAGACAACATCATGAACAATTCTTGTAGAAGAACATAAACAACTTTGATAGAAAACTAATATATGATAGAATCTGAAAATTAATTACATAACATGTCTAGGGCTTTGAAATCACCTTTAACCAAATAAAAGTTTAGCCTTGCATAGGCATAGTTAACATAAACATGAATATTCAAAAGAAAGTAAGAAGAAAAATAAAATAAAACTAAGAGAAGAAGAAGAAGATTGATAAATAATCAATAGCATGTCATAGTTGGTGGCTCAAAAGATGGTATTTATAGAGCTTTCTAGTCTTGGAAACCCTTTCTTGCTGATCAAGGAAGTTAAGAGTCAAAGGAGTGCAAAATAGGCAAGATTTCGAGTATTACAATTTTTCTCGATTTTGAGGACAGTAGGGCCGGCGCCGCGGTGCCAAGTACACTGACTTGGTCATTTTGCTCGCACTTATCAAAAAAGAAACTCATGCTGACCATGTGTGTTATGAATGTGACCTAATGCTAACATGATATATGTAATAAGTAAATTAGTGCATGAACATATACAGAAAAATCATGCTGACTATGTTTGTCATGAATACCACCTGATGCTACCAAGATACATGTATGAATGTATGGTATGATAAATAATTAATCCGATGCAAAATGCAAAGGGGAAGATATCACGGAGTAAATAAGATAATCGGAGGAACTTAATTATCAACTTCTCATAAATTTGAAGCATAACCAATTCATTCTAACATCAACGTTCACAATGGTATAAACCATGTTTACAAAATCTGAGTAGTAGTTAAAACTGTCTTTTACAAGTACTTTATTTTTCCTAACATCTTAAGGCTATAAGAGCTGGCTATTGAAAAAGTGAAATCCTACTACATCATATGAAACCGAAGTCCCTCTACATCATTGCTGTAGATCTCCCAATCCTAATTACCCTTTTTTAGTCCTCTGTCAATCAGTGTTGTTGGATCCAACCACTTGGCGTCTATAAGGGATTGTACTTTGTTCTTGAGTGCATTGTAGTGCTCAATGCTATGCCCAACAGTTCCACAGTGATAATCACATCTTGCATTCGAATTATACCATTTGGGGTATAGTGGTGACAGGGGTTTCAACGGCACATAGGCAACCAGGTTATTTCGGACCAACATTGGGAAAAGCTCTTGATAGCTGATTGAAAGGGGATCAAAATGCCTTTGGGTCTTATCCAGGGGTTGTTTCTTAGTCACACAGAGCCTAGGTGTTGGGGCACTTGGCGGTGGCACTAAGGTTTGAACCAGAGTGTTTACATGGGGAGATGGTGGAATAACAAGGCAAGGGTATGGATTTGGACATGGGGCCTTTGGAGGTTGTACATAGCTCGAGGTTCCTATCCCATATGCGGGATAAGGTGATTGATGAGGGAAGCAATACGAACTTCCAATTGGTGGTAATGGAGTGGGATTCAGGGGTCTCGTAGTGATCATCCTAGTAGACAATTGGGCCATAGTAGGGTGAGGATACTGATTTGGACCTAGGACCAATTGCAGGGACTATTTGGGATCTGAGGTTTCTATCCTTGGTATCAGGCTCTCGGGTTTAATCACTTTCACGATCTTGTCCAGAATTTCATCAGGGTTGCAACCTTTGTGGCATTGACAAGTGCAGGATCCAGCAAGGATTGTATGTTCTGGACCTCATGGTTTTGATTGATCCGAAGGCGATGCAGAGCCCTGAGAAAGTTCCCCCTTACTCTTACCCATATCCTCAACCATTTTCATCAATTTAGCGAGTTGTTCTTTCACTTCCTGGATTTCATGTCCAAATTCCTCTTGATTTCGTTCCAAAGCACCCAATCGTTCCTCCGATTCTTTCCTCATATCTCGAACCCCTTTCATGCAAATGAAAATGTCATGAGATTAAGAATACAATTAGAATGTACATGCTCTATTCCTATATGCATGAATATACTGATGATTAATGCTTGAACATATACAGAGAAAATATGATGATTAGGTATGCCATGGATGCAATCTAATGCCAACATGATGCATTTAAAAGATGAATAAATTGATACACAGGTATATATAAATAATGACCATGCATGTCATAAACGTATTCTACAATGAATGACCATGCATGCTATGACTATAACATGATGTCAAAATGATACATGCAATGAATAAATGAATGAACACAGACGTAGGTACAAAGAATGACCATATACATCACAAATGTATTCTATAATGAGTAACCATGCATGTTAGGACTGTAACATGATGCCAAAATGATACATGCAAAGAATAAATGAATTAACACAAAGATATACACAAAGAAGTTAACCAATGATTACACAAAATGGTGGGACCTAAATATTGATTATTCAAAAATCTCATTATGCAAGATTTGCCTCCAAATTTAATCTATGATTTTTTGAAACATGTTTTCTCTATGAAAAACCAATCATATTATTTTCAAAAGAATTTCGGGGTAATAAATCCTACTATGGTACAATATCCAAATGCTCATGTAACACTACCGGTTTTATGAAATCATCAAATAAGATTATTATTACCATCTATTTATTGCAGAAAATGAGATCAACAATACAACCATAAATGTACATGCTCTATTCACACATGCATGAAATGTGCAAAAATGGAAAAATGTTTGAAAAAGAATGTTTGTATTTTGAATTTTAAAAAGTTAGTGAACACTTGCCCCAAGAATATCTACTTATATAGGTATCATAGTGCCTTTGGGGCAGATTATCACATTTATTACGGACGATGTACGTACATCGTTGCCCGATCTGCAACACTTATTCAGAGTGTAAAATAGGTAACAAAAGGTTTAGAAATGTCCCTCCATGTGTTCCTATCTTCTGTATATTTAACGAAAATCCGACATGGCTTCGCCTAAGTTCACTATATGAGGGTGAATTGGTTCTTAAGGCCCCGAATTGCTCCTCACTATTGCCGGTGAAGGCTAGTAAGGCACCCCGATAAAAGAGGGTCCAATTCGTTAGAGTCTATTTCCCTAGCCCATGCGGATTGTTAATCACGAATGCTTAGGTAATTTAGTACTCCAAAATTGTTTCACTAGCCCATGCGGATTGTTAATCACGAAGGCTTAGTTACTTTGCTCCCACCTAAAAGGATAAAACCCGGGTATAGGGCTCATGATATGCAAATGCACGTGTAGTGTGTGAGGAGGAATAACAAACTTTTCACCACTTATTCTACACCTTTATTCTAAATGCTCTAGCAATTTATTAAAAGAATAATGAAGAATAGTGTAACGCATTAACCAAAAAGTAATTATAATATACAACCTTAAATAGCTAGAGAACAATAATAAAATGCATGCACATAAGTATGGACATATTTAAAATTATTTTATTATTTTCAAAATTCTCCTTATTAAAAATGTGGGAATTAAAATTAAATACCAATTAAAGCAACAAAACCAAGACTTTGATAACACACGACTAATTCTAGGCCGAACTCTCTAATAGTCCCAGTGGAGTCGCCAAGCTGTCGCAACCTAAAAAATAACAAGTCTCATCGCAAGACTTTATTATTTGTTAAACGTGACATTAAAAAAAACCGAGGAAAAGTTGACTTAATTCATCTAGAAAATTGAAGGTTTTGAAAATAACCTTGAAAAAGACATGGAGTCGCCACCAATGTTTTTTGGTTAGGTGTGATCGGCCACCTATTAAAACCGATTTTATAAAACATTTTAAAATTAATTAAAACATTTTTTAAAACCAATTTCAAGTCTGCGTTTAAACCAGATAAATCAAAGAAGCGGTATCTGGACTCGGTTATGTGTGAGAAAAGATTAGCACCCCTACAACGACTGTATAAAATGGTACCTTAGTAAACGTGTGTTATCTCAAGTCTCGGTATAAGAGTCAATTTTTGATTTAGTATTTCAAGTTAATTCCCAATTTAAAGAAAAATAATTCTATTTTTTAATTGAAAATGATCCGGAATTTATTGATTTAAAATTTTCCTATATTTCCCAACAAGCGTGGCAAAACCTCCAAATTTTTATTATTTTGGAAAATTTTCTGAGTCATTCTCGTTTTAAAGAAGATATTCCGTTATTAATGATAATTGATGATATCCTCCCCACCAAACGCGGCAGAGACTCATGAATTATTTTAACTCGGGAATATCTTTATTTTATTGAAAATCAATACCTTTTTCAAAACATTTTTTAAAAAAATATGAATATGTGTGACATAAATAAAATGACATAGCAAAGTCTAGATAATATAATGCAACCTAAATGGTATGATATAATTTAAATGTCTTAGCATATTCTAAATGTAATGAAATATCCTAAGTCATATGATATATTCTAAATGAAATGAAATGACCTAGGTAACATTATATATTCTATATGAAATGTAATATCCTAAGTCATATGATATATTCTATATGAAATGAAATGATTTAAATGATATGGAAAATATAAATGATATGGCATATAATCTAAATGACATGAAACATAAAATAATGCTATCATGTAATATACATGAAAATAAAAATAAAATAATAATGCATGAACATAATATATACTAAATAATATGACAAAAATAAATAACTAAATAAAAAGCATAGGATAGCATGTAATATTCAATACCATATAACAATTAATATAATATCAAAATTTTAAATCAAAGACAATAACACCATCATGAAAATTAACATAGCAAAAATCACATGTTATAAAGTATGCATGAATATGGAAAATGCAATGCATGAGAATGTATTTTTCCCTTTAATTAAGAACATCCGTATATCTAAAAAGATATCCGGCTACCTTAGGAAAATATATCAAATTAAATATTCTAAAACCAAAATACTTTGTGATTGTTTGAAAACAATTTTGAAAAGTTTAGATTAAAAATAAAAACTTAGCTAAACCCTTTTTAAATGGCTCTAATTTTCTAAGTTTAAAATCCCGGACTTGACCACCCTTAACCCGAGATTTAAAAAATCATTAAGGCTTAGAAACTACCCTAAGTTAGTAGCTAAACTTCCTAATCAGCCCTCTCTAAGTAACTTAACCAAAACAGAAAAATGATTTTCCTTCAAATTCAATTATGTCTCTACTATCCAGTTTTAAAACACGATCTTTACCCTATTTTTAAAAATTAAAAAAAATCTAAAAAAACTACTAGAGACTCAAGACATGTAAATCTACACGGAAAAAAATCAGATTAATTTTCTAATTAAAGATGACTACCCAAAAAAATTGGGAAAGTACAAGTACTGGGTGAAAAAACTGTTTTACCAAAACACGTTTTTTTGTCTTTGATAAAATCAATTAAAAATCAAAGTAAAAATATTAGAGACTCTCCTAAAGACTCACAAACAGTGGCTAACACTTTTGAAAAGTTAGGCAAATATTGGCTAAGTAAAAGAAATCACAAAGGTAGAATAATCAATTTGACAACTCTTTAATTTTTCACAAGTATGCTCAAAATGAGCATGACTTTGAACCATTGATTGGTTTAAGTCATAAATCATGTGGCATTGACATGAAATGCATAAAAATACTCAAATATGATGCATGAAATGCATGATTTAAAACCTAAATGACATGGAAAATGCATTGCATCAATAAAATGACCTAGACCTAAATGAACTTGCATGGCATTTAATGCAACCTAAGTCTAAAATGCATGAGTATGCATGGAAAAGCAAACCAAATCTAAATCTAAAGAATGCATGGCAATAACACAAACATATGGCATGCTTAAACAAAATACACAACCTAATATCATGAAAATGCAAACCTATCAACTAGCATGAAAAAAATGCACACACAAAGCTTAAAAGAAAGGGGTAGCCGAATGGTCCCATACTTTAAAATGAGCATGGCATTTTCACAAACACATGATATACTAATCATGCAAGATTAAAGAGTAATACTCAAATCATGCAAATATAAACTAAAGGCATGAAAATCTTTAGCCATTTTCACAAACACATGGATTAACAAAATGTAAAACAGAACTTAAACATTTTGAAAACAGAAAATCAAAAATGCAAAACAAGTAAAATAAACATGATAACAAGATAATAGACTCAAAAATGGAAACAAGCAAGCAACTAAATCCAAACAAGCTTCATGTTTATGTATTTGAAGAATATTTAAAGAATCAAAACTTGTTAAATATCACTAATAACATGAAATAAAAAACAAAACAGCAACTACACTAAAAAAAAAAAGCCATTCGGTTACCCCTCAAGTCATGAAAAAAAAAATTCTCAAAGCTTTTTCCAAGAAAGTATAAAAAAGAACTTGAAGAAGAATATTAAAAACACTTATTTTCAAAAGAAAAATCAAAAGAAACTCACCAAAATAGCAATCAAAACAGCAAATCAAGAATAGAAAATCAAAGAAAGTGCAAGAGTATGGTGCTTAAAGCAACCTATAGAAGCTATATTGCAAGCTTTTTCTCTTCTAACTTTCTTTTCTTTTCTAAACTTTTCTTTTTGCCTTTCAACAATGGAGAGAAAATGTGGAATGAAAGAGAGAGAGCTCCCCCCCTCCTTAGTGGCCGAATGGCCTTCTAAATGGCTATCATGTTGTCCATTTTTTTTCAACCAATTTTGATCCAAAGGCTATTGAGCCAAGATATTTAAAATGTGAAATTATAACCCTTGGATTAGGTAATCAGCTATCCACAATTACAACTGTTCAAGAATCTTAAGCCTATATGTTGACATTCTCCCTCTTCATGCATTGCTCCATGTGGCTTAATTACAAAGGCTTGATAAAAAAATAACTACCTTCCTCTTCATTGTTAGCCTTTTGATTAAAAATCAGGAACTATTTGCCTACCACTGGGCCTTGGCCGGCTGACCCCTCATCTTCCAGCCCAAACTCCATTTTTCTAAAAGGCAAGAAAAGCCCTTTTCGATTTCTTGGGTAAAATAACCTTTTTGCCCCCCAAACGTAAATAAATAGAAAACAGACTCCAAATTCAAATTTTATTTTTTCAATACTTCCAAAATAATAAAAAACTGAATTCTGGAGATTTTCAAAAATTTTCGAGCCCATTTGCTATTTATTTGGATTTTTTCTTTCAAAATTGCCCTTTTGTGCTCCCAAACTTTACAATTTTTTAAACGAGCTCCAAATCCATATTTTTCTTCACTAATCTCTTCCAAATAATTTAAAAGCATGATCCGGAAGTTTTCAGAATTTTTGGAACTCATTTGGTATTTTTTCAGGATTTATCTACTTGAATTACTACATAATGGGCTCGAGATTTGGCCATTTTGCAAAAGAACTCCGAATCTGGATTTTCTTTTTCCAATATCTTCCAAATAATTTCAGAATGAGATCTGCAAATTTTTAGAATTTTTGGAGTTCATTTGCTATTTTGTCGGGATTTATCTTCTTGAATTTCTACATAGGGGACCCGGGATTTGGCCATTTTGCAAAAGAACTCCGAATCCGAATTTTCTTTCACCAATCTCTTCGAAATGATTTAAGAATGAGATCTACAAATTTTCATACTTTTTGGAGTTTATTTGCTATTTTTCCCAAATTTTCCAATTTTGCCTTTTTGCCTCCGAAACCCGGTTTTGCTCAAAACAAGTACGATTTCATATTTTCTTCAAATTGAGCCTTAAGCTATCCTTGTTTAATCATTCATCATCAATTAGGGGCTTTAGTCTTACCGAATTGGGCCATTTCTGTAATTCTTCCAAATTTCACTGAAATCCACCAAAAAACCTAATTCCCGGTTTTCTTCCGAATTGACTTTTCTTTGAATTTTTCTTTCAAGTAGCTTATCCATTACCCGTAGTCAGTTCTTATCTTTCATTTGGAACCTTCAATTTTGACTAATTTGATCGTTTAAGCATTTTTCTCCAAATTTCCCGAACTAGGGTTTCCTTTCTATTGAATCTCCGTAACCCAACTTCCGAACTCCATATCTTTCAATGTAGACCTCGAATTATCAAAATTCTTTCACCATTTTTCAATTGAACTTCAAATCTTGATTTTGAAAGTGGGTTGAATTTTTTAGTAGTTGACTTTTTGAGGTTAACTTTCTCAAGTTGGACTTTTTATGCTCGGCTTCTTAGACTAAGTCTTGGAGTACCACCTGCAGGATGAAAAAAGTCTTTTTACATTCTGAAACATCAGTTTAGGAAGAAAACATATCTGTTTTAGTGGTCCAGACAAAATTAGGTGTCTACACATTGAATTGCTGTAGAATTTTTAATTTCGCTCATCAAAAACTATCTAACATATTTATATTTTCTGATCCAAAGTTTCACTGCCAAGAAAAAACTCTGAAGCCATAGATGGAGCTCCCTCAATCCCGACCTTTCGGAGCCGAAGGTAATTTATTTTGCTACGTCGTTTTCTTTTTTTCTTTTCAAAATGATTTACTTTCATTTTATGAGATAATAAAATTCAGAACAAAAAAACCATATGCTTTACAATCAAGTCCAAGACCTAAAGGTGTGCCCCTTAAAGACTGATTCAGGGGTATGTATTACAAATACATAAAAATGCGTTTTGCTTTTATATTTCTTCCTAATCTGAGTTGCGAATGATTTTCAATTGCAGGATCAAACTCACTTTTTTTGGGGCACATAAATTCTAATAGGAGGAGGTGGATCATTTTCAGTTGGCGGCCTTGGAAAAGGAATGCATTTAAGACTATGTAAGTTATCTTGGTGTATACTCTTATCTTTCGGTATAAAACATGTTGAGTTGTAGAGAAAATTTAAAAACTTGGAGTCTAGGATTAAGAATATGACAGAGACATATGCTTCAGGAGTGGCAGCAATGAAGGAACTTGGCAACAAAATGCAAAGGAATGCTTCCTCTGACCTGGAGCAAATGAATTATACATTTTCATCTCAAATAGCTGCATTCTGCATTTCCATCTTTCTCCCACGATGGTATCAATTTCAAGTTATATGTCACAGTTGATGTGACCATAGTAAGAACTAAAAGTGGTTAAAATTCTACTCTCATATGCTTCACCCTTAGAAGTTGATGTGGTGGCAGCATCACAAATTTGAGCTAATTCTTTTTATTAAGGACTATCTTTTTTTTCGTTCTTTTAGTTAAGCTACAATTTTCCTATATAGAAACCTTTTAAGGGTGGGTGCCACTTGATTTTTGCATGGAGACAAGTTTCGTGAAGCAGCAGTTAATTATATTAAGCCTCTTCTAACAAAGGTATATATGCAAATGAGTTTTTTTTACTGGTATTTATAGTTTGTTTGGTGAAATAATGATATATTTTCTCTGTGCTCTCAGGGGGTTCCATCTTTATTCTCAGATCTTTCTTGTTTGTACGATCACCCTGGCAAGGTAAGTTTGCTTACTTGCATTTATTCTAAAAATAGAATTAAGTTTTTAAATATTAATTGTCCTAAACTGGTTGGGTACTTGATATTAGGACAGATTTTCCTGCTTTGTTGACACTTATAGAGGCAACCAAATTGGAGCAACTTATTCTTGAGTTGGAGCATTCAATTACTGAAGATCAATTTGATTTCCATTCTTATTGTTTACGGAAAATGGCACTGCGTGCATATTTTAATATGCTAAAATTTCAAGCCTTGGAGTCTAGGATTAAGAATATGACAGAGACATATGCTTTAGGAGTGGCAGGAATGAAGGAACTTTGCAACATAATGCAAAGGAATGCTTCCTCTGACTTGGAACGAATTCTGCATTCTCAAATAGCTGCTATTGAGCAGGTATGCAAGGAAGATAATTACTTTTCTTCAAGTTGCTTATGAAAAGCATGTGATTTTGGATTTGCTAATTTGGCGTGTCAATTTTGTCTTTGTAGTTCATTGTCATTGCAGTGCTGGAGGCGAATGAGGTTATTGAAGATCTCCAGAATTCTCTGATTGAGCAAAAGGAGCTACTGGTTTTCTCTGCTCGACAACAAGAAGAGGTGGCTGTATTTGTTAGATTATGATTCCTTCTATTCCTTCTATTCACTCTCCTGAGTAAGTGTTTCTCATCTTTGTGGATAATGACAGGGATTACACCGCAACTTGATTTCAGCACAAGAAATATCTAAGGCAACAGTTGATTTTCTGTCTGACATCAATAATAAAGCTTCCGAGTTCATGACAACCCTTGAAGAAACACAAACCGAGAAATCTCAGCAATTAACAAGTTTATTGGTAATTTATTTGTACATTAACTGCAAGTTCTTCATTTTAGAATTGCATTTCTTTCTCAACAGAAGTGGGAAAATATTGTTCTTGGCAGATTCAATGGTTTGTGACCAGTGACATTGTTATAGACTATAGAGTTTCTAAACATATAATTGGTGTTGCCTTAAACAGGATGATCACCATAGTGTTTTTTTATTCCTCCCTTTAATGGATGTTTAAACTTTTGGTTTACAAGTTCATTGGTTTTGATTGGTGGTGATCCTAGTTTTGATTGCTCTGATTTGGATCAAGAAAATGTTCTTGTTAGGCAGAAAGACATAATAGAAAGCTATTGCAGCTTTATGGCTGCATATTTTTTTCCCTTAAACAAAGTAGGGTATGTAAAATTCTTGTGTAGACACCTAATTTTGTCCGGGCCTTTTAAAACCAATTTGATTTGTCCCCCTCTCGGGTTTAATATTTTTGTAAAAGTCACGGTCGCGATTTTAGATTTTTAAAATGTTCTAAATTATATATATATTTTTTAGCTTTAATTGTTCAAATAAAATCGGACCGTAAAATTACCAATTTTAAAATTCAATTTAAACCTGAGGTGAAAAAGTTTAATCTTGAGCTTTATTAGATTTTTAAAATAAATTTTTTTAATCGAAAATATTTGAAAAAAAAAAAAGAGAAAAGAGAGACTTGAAAAAATAAAGGAAGGGTAACTTAGACATTACCCATTTTTTTTAGGTTAGAAATGGAGATATAAAATGGGTCATTTGTAAAGAAAAGAGGGGGGGCCGATTAGTTGAAAAAAAGAGGGCTGGCGGCTGAGAAAAGAAAGAGAAAAAAGCTTGGTTTGGTTTCTTTTGAGGGAGCAAAAAGCTAAAAGAAGAAGAAAAAAGAAAGGGGGAACGGCGGCTAAAAGAAAAAGAAGAAAAAGCTTTGTTTTTTCATGGGGGGCTAAGAGCTGAAAGAAAGCTAAAAAGTAAAAAGCTGCACTCATTTCCTAGAGCACGCACTGCTGGTCCAGTTACAAAAGTTTTGGCCTGCCACGGTGGTTCACAAAGCTGGGGTTTTCGAGTTCGGGTTCAGTATTCAGCTACCATGGAGTTGTTTCAAACCTTAAAAGCTGAGTTCATTCGTTTCCTTTGGTTTCATTTTATTATTACATTTTTTTAACCTCTAAACCAATAAGCTGATAACAATGGTTCTCTCTCTCTCACACTTTTGATTTTAATTTTTTCATTTCATCTCTTTTTTACCTCCATCGTAATCCATCTTCTCCCTTATTTTATATCTCTGCTACTCATTCTACAACTTCATCTTCCATTAATTTCAGCATTTGATTATTCTTTTTAGGGTTTGCTTTGGTTATCTGCCAAATTTTGAACTTCAAATTTCTATTGAATTTGTTATTGCTATATATTCTTATATATATATATTTATATATATATAAGAAACAGCAGGAAAATGGAATAGAAGGGGGACTAGAAGATTCTGAAGGAGTTGAGAAATGAGAAGAAAGTAGACTTGGTGAGCCGGTCAATGCTTGCTGGTGTGATAGCAGCTACAGACAAGTTTGACTGTCTTAGTCGTTTTGATCAGCTTAGAGGGTTGCCTGTTTTTGATGAATGACTCTAGGAAGTTCACAAAGGGAAGAACTCTGTTCCACTCTATTGTGAGAAAAGCTCAGATCGCCTTCATGCAGTCAGCTTGATATATAGGCCTTTTATGATGACATGGGAAGCATTAGAAAAGATGAGCTCTATCGTGCTTGTACAGTTCACAAGGTTCAACTTCAACAAGTGAAGGTTTTTGACCATCCGGATTTGCAGGATGGTTTTGGCCAAGTCTGAAACCATTATTTATTGGCAAAGATCATTGAAGAGGAGGTTTATAGTCATGGCATTGATGTGCTTATTACGTTTGATAGCCATGGTGTTTCTTGTCATTTCAACCATTGTGATGTGCATTATGGGATACGCAAGTTCGTGCATGATTCTTCACCAAGAAATATTGAAGCCTGTTCAACATTGAGGGGATGGATGACTTGTGATGTGGAGTTTCAGCCTTACTTTACATTGGGTGATTTATGGGAGTCTTTTAAGGAACGGAGTGCATATGGCGCTGGCGTGCCTTTGGTGCTTGATGGGAGTGATGGTGTTGTTCAGTACTATGTTCCATACTTGTCAGGGATCCAATTATATGGTGAATCTATGCAGGCAAATGCTAAGCGTAGGCTAGCTGGAGAAGAGAGTGATTTGACTACTATAGAGATTCAAGTAGTGATGGAAGTAGTGATTGCGAAATAGAGAAAGGCATTGAATTTTCTAGAGAAAAACGCAGTCGATTCAATTTGACAAATGAGATCAATTTTGGAGTGAGCAGTTTGTCTATAAGTGATGAAAACAGTACACTGCAAGAAGGCTTTTCTAGTGATGATAGTAAAACTGGGAACTCTCGAGATCACCTGCTGTTTGAGTTTTTTGAGCAAGATACTCCTTATAGTCGTGGACCCTTGGCAGACAAGATATTTGACTTAGCTCGCGAGTATCCTAGTTTGAAGACATTAAGAAGTTGTGACTTACTACCTATCAGTTGGATATCTGTTGCATGGTATCCCATATACGGAATACCTACAGGTCCTACATCAAAAGTTTTGAATGCATGCTTTCTAACTTACCATTCCCTTTGCACACCCAAGGAAGGAGAAGTGGGAGAAGATGAGTGATGCTATGTGGCATTGCCTATGATAGAGCACTTGGTGACACTGAGATATTACGCCAAACTGGTGGCCCTCTGCAAGCTTCGCAAGCATTTGACCATTGAGAGAGAGACACAGGCTCAATTCCCTTTGACTTTGGATTAACACACAAATGGAGAATTGATTGTAACTGGATCCGCAGACAAGGATTTGAGGATTTGAGACTTAGATTTTGGATCTCATGACCGGTCCATGCATTGTTGGGATCATACTAAGGAGCCATTTTTTTTATCAAGGAAGAAAAAGAGACAAGAAAGAAGGAAAAAGAAAGGATTTTCTTACCACTCTTTGATTTGGAAAGCTAGAGAAAGGTAGCTATGTTCTTTCACGCTCTCCTCAATACTTTGTTGATATAACTTTGTTATTCTGATTTTGTTCATGTGATTGATTGTGGTAGGATAGCTTATTTGTGGTAGGTTAGCTTGATTGTGGTAGTTTAATAGTATACCATGCTATGTGTTTGCATTGTTTATCATGTTTGCTAGTTTATTGCTTCCATGTGTTGGTGTTATTGTTTAGCTAGGATTATACTACATGATTTGAGGGCTATTCGGTCAACATAATTTGGTTTTGTGTGTGCATTTTCATTTTGTCTAGTTGATAGGTTTGCATTTCATGCCATGACTTTGTGTATTTTGATTTACCATGCTATGTGTTTGTATTATTGCCATGCAAGTTCATTTAGGTCTAGGTCACTTTATAAATGCCATGCATTTCTTTCACGACATTTAGGTTTAAATCCATGCATTTCATGCATTATGTTTGCTGCATTGTTTCATGCATTTCATGTTCATGCCACTTGAATAATGACTTGAGCCAATGAATGGTTCAAAGTGATGCTCTCTTGAGCACACTTGTGGAAAATTAAGTTTGTCAAATTGATTATTCTACTTTTGTGATTTTTTTTCACTTAGCCAAATTTTATCTAACTTTCATAAAGTCCTAGCTACTGTTTGCAAGTCATTTTATGAGTTTCAAATATTTTTACTTTGATTTTTAAATGATTTTATCAAAAGCAAAAATGTGTTGGCAAAGCAGTTTTTTTCTCCTCTAAAAACTCGTACATCTCTGATTTTTCTAGGAGTTCATCTTTGATCAGAAAATTAAGCCGATTTTTTCTCGTGTATTTTTACATGTCTTGAGTCTCCAGTATTGTTTTCAGAATTTTTGGAATTTCTAAAAATAGGGTAAAAATCATGGATTGAAACTGGACAGTGGAGTCAGAATTTAATTTAAAGAAAAAACCAATTTTTTGTTTTGGTTAATTTACTTAGAGTGGGCTGATTAGGAGGGTTAGCTACTGACTTAGGAAAATTTCTAAGCCTTTTTTAAACTCTAAAAATGGTTTTTCAAGTCCCGGGTTAAGGGTAGTCAAGTCCGGATTTTTTAAACTTAGGAAATTAGAGCCATTTTAAAAATTTTAGCCCAGTTTTTTTATTTTTAATTCAAGCTTCTCAAAATTGTTTTCAGACAATCACAAAGTATTTTGGTTTTAGAATATTTAATTTGACATATTTTCCTAAGGTAGCCGGATATCTTTTTAGATATACGGATTTCCATAATTAAAGGAAAAAATACATTTCATGCATTGCATTTTTATGTTTATGCATTTTATATAATATGTGATTCTTGCCATAATAATTTCTATGATATTGTTGCTATTTTGATTTATATTTTTTGATGTTACATGGTTTATTATATGGTTTTGAATATTTCATGATATCCTATGCTTTTATTTAGTTATTTCTATTTAGCATATACTATGTTCATGCATTATTATTTTCATGCGTATTATATGATAGCATTATTTTATTCCATGTCATTTAAATTATATGCCATACCATTCATATTTGTCATGTCATTTAGGTTGCATTATATTATTTAGACTTTACTATGTCATTTTATTTATGTCATGCATATACATATTCATTTATTTTAAATGTTTTCAAAAAGATAATGGTTTTCAATAAAATAAAGATATTCCCGATTTAAAATAATTAATAAGTTCTCTGCTGCTGGGGAGGATATCATCAATTATTATTAATAACGGAATATCTTCTTTTAAAAAAGAATGGTTCGAAAAATTTTCCAAAACTAATAAAAATTCCTATATTTTGCCACGTTTGTTGGGGAATATAGGAAAATTTTGAATTTATAAATTCCGGATCATTTTCAATAAAAAAATGGAAATATTTTTCTTTAAATTGGGAATTAACTCGAAATACTAAATTTAAAACCAATTTTTACCGAGACTTGAGATAACACACGATTAATAAGGTACCGATTTATACGGGCGTTGTAGGGGTGCTAATCCTTCTCCACACGTAACCGACTCCCGAACCCGCTTCTTTGATTTCTCTGGTTTAAAACGCAGACTTGAAATTGGTTTTTAAAATGTTTTGATTAATTTTTAAAATATTTTATAAAACCGGTTTTAATAGGTGGCCGATCACACCTTGCTAAAAAAGATTGGTGGCGACTCCATGTCTTTTTTTAAGGTCATTTTCAAAACCTTCATTTTTCTAGAGGAATTAAGTCGACTTTTCCTCGATTTTTTTTAAAGTCACGCTTAACGAATAATAAAGTCTTGAGATGAGACTCGTTATTTTTTAGGTTGCGACAGCTTGGCGACTCCACTGGGGACTATTAGAGAGTCAGGCCTAGAATTAGTCGTGTGTTATCAAAGTCTCGGTTTTATTGGTTTAATTGGTATTTAATTTTAATTCCCACATTTTTTAATAAGGAGAATTTTGAAAATAATAAAATGTTTTAAATATGTTCATACTCATGTGCATGCATTTTATCATTGTTCTCTAGTTATTTAAGGTTGTATATTATAATTGCTTGTTGATTAATGCGTTACACTATTCTTGAATGTTTTTTATAAATAGTTGGGGCATTTAGAATAAGGGGTGTAGAATAGGTGGTGAAAGGTTTGTTGTACCTCACACAGACTACACGTGCATTTGCATACCATGAATCCTATACCCGGGTTCCATCCTTTTAGGTGGGAGCAAAGTAACTAAGCCTTCGTGATTAACAATCCGCATGGGCTAGTGAAACACTTCCGGAGTACTAAATTACCTAAGCCTTCGTGATTAACAATCCGCATGGGCTAGGGAAATAGACTCTAACGAATTGAACCCGCTTTTATCGGGGTGTCTTACTAGCCTTCACCGGCGAAAGTGAGGAGCAATTCAGGGCCTTTAGATCCGATCCACCCTCATATAGTGAACCTAGGCGAAGCCATGCCAGATTTCAGTTAGATATACCGAAAATAGGAACACGTGGAGGGACATTTCTAAACCTTTTGTTACCTATTTTACACTCTGAATAAGTTTTGTAGATCGGGCAACGATGTACGTACATCGCCCGTAATAAATGTGTTAATCCGTCCCAAAGGCACTGTGATACCTATATAAGTAGATATTTGTCGAGGCAAAATATTCATTAATTGTTTTAAAAAATAAAAATCCTTTTTCAAACATTTTTGCATTTTGCACATTTCATTCATGTGTGAATAGAGCATGTACATTTTTTGGTTGTGTTATTGATCTCATTCTTTGCAATAAACAGTTGGTAATTTCATTTGATGATTTCATAAAACCGGTAGTGTCACATGAACATTTGCATATTATACCATGGTAGGATCCACCCTGAAATTCTTTTGAAAATAATGTGATTGGTTTTTCATAAAAAAAAAAAAAAGCATGTTTCAAAAAATCATAAATTTGGAGGCAAATCTTGCATAATGAGATTTTTTGAATAATCAAGATTATGGTCCCACCAATTTTGTGTAATCATTGATTTCTTTGTATATACCTTTGTGTTAATTCATTTATTTTTTTTTGCATGTATCATTTTGACATCATGTTATAGTCCTAACATGCATGGTTATTCATTGTAAAATCATTTGTGATATAGATGGTCATTCTTTGTATATACCCTAGTGTAAATTTATGAATTCTTTACATGTATCATTTTGACATCATGTTACAGTCATAGCATGCATAGTCATTCATTGTAGAATACGTTTATGACATGCATGGTCATTATTTGTATATACTTATGTATCAATTTATTCTTTCTTTACATGCATCATGTTGGCATCAAGTTGCATTCATGCATTCATAGTCAGCATGATTTTTCTGTATATATCCATATATCAATTTATTCTTTCTTTACATGCATCATGTTAGCGTCAAGTTGCATTCATGCATTCATAGTCAGCATGATTTTTTTGTATATATCCATATATCAATTTATTCTTTCTCTATATGCATCATGGTAGCATCAAGTTGCATTCATGCATTCATAGTCAGAAATGATTTTCCTATATATATCCATGCATTAATTTGCTTATTCTTTACGTTGGCATCAGGTTGCATTCGTGGCATATGTAGTCATCATGATATGCTCATACATTAATTTGTCATATTGGCATCAGGTTGCATTCGTGACATACACGGTCAGCATAATTTTCTTTGTATATACTCTGTGTCAATCATTTATTCTTCACATGCATCATAATTGACGTTGTGTGGCATTAATAGTGTATATGATCATTCATTGAGAAATGCAGTTGGAACATACATGGTCATTCATTGCATATATCCATGCATTGATTTTTCTTATTCTTTAAATGCATCATGTTGGCATCGTGTTGCATTTATAACATACATGGTCAATATGTTTCCACTGTATATGACCACACATAACTTTTTTTATCCTTCACATGCATCAAATTGCACTCATCACATTCATAGCTCATTCATCATGAAACACATTAATAAGATGAAATAGAAATTGGCTTAGCTTTGAAGAGTTTTCTTCGTCAGCTAAAAGCTATGACCCCAACAGCAAGTGCGAGTATCATATTGGGGCAATTGGGCATTCGACTAAAAAATGCAGAAAACTGAAGGAAAGAATTGAGGGTCTTGTCCACGATGGCATTTGGATTCCAAAGCTTATCGAACATTGGAAATCTGTTTTACCATAGATTGATTTCCTCTTGAAGAATTTTGAGGATAAGATTTGTTATCTTTGAAAGCATGTCAATAGGAGCATTCTGATGCATATATTTCTACACTTTGATGATGAAAGCTCTTGTCTCATGATGACATCTACATGAAATAAATAAATTTTGAATTTAAATATTTTGTGTTCATTTTATTTTAGCAATAAATTTGAATTTGCAAAAATAAATGAAACTTTGAGAAAATTTGTGGTAAACAATAAAAAATAAGCGGTTTTCACATGAAATAATGAACAAATCTTGAGAGTATTGATGATCATTGTTAGAAATGACCCAATACCTTCAGCCTTCTCTTTTAGGCTTTCCTAAGCCTAAATCTTTTGAACCAAGACCACTTGAAAGACCTAATGCTTCAAGGAATATGAATGATTTGACTTCATAAAACCATTGTCATCACAGCATAAGCAAAGACGTATATCTTAGTCTAGGCTATGAACAAAGGAACGGACTTTTTGAAAATTTTCAAATTCCTTGAAAATCAAACAAATGAGACATTCTTTCAAGAATCCAGATTTTGATAATTTGTATGTGTCAAGATTGTGCTAAAACCATTCACGACCTTTCCCAATGACCACAAAACACTGATTGCCCAGACATCACTTCATGTTTGACACCCTGGGGTACAATGATTAAAATAGATTATCCCTTGTCCCAGAGAAAACCCGTTTTTTGGGTCATATTTTCCTTGTCTCTTCAAAGAACTCCGATTTGGAATTCAGCCTTTTCAGTACAGACCTAGACTTGCTATGTTCCTCGTTGATACAAATTCTCATTGGTTAATCAAATTGGGGCATCATATGTGGAAGTGATGGATACATGGTGAATAAGGATGGACTAAACACATGAATCATTGGGGCATGCGACGAAAAAACAAAAAAAAAAGAGAAAAAAGAAAAAGAAAAATTGTGATATCATGCATATGAGAATTCGGATGATTCCAAAGTGCAAAATGAAATTCTGAATATCTATTTCCCCTGGGGATTGCTTTTCAATGTGAATATTTATGCTTGACATGAGAAATGGCCATCTTTCATATCCCTTTCACACAAAAAGAAATTATCCATAATCACCCCTTTTGAGCCAAAAGAATTCTTTCTTCTTTGAACCCTGATCAAGGATCACCCTCTACACTGGGGGCAAATGCGAGGAAATATCTTTTTAAAGATCACTGAAAATGAGTCCTAGCTCAAGGACAGACACAAAGCAAATGGAGCCCCGAATAAATACGGGCGCACTCTGTCAAACAAAAAAGAAGAGGAAAAGATGGCGAAATGAAAGCCAAGAAAAACAATAAAAAAAAACAATAAAAAAGAAAACAAAATGTGTGAAAGACATGGCAAATTGAAAGCCAAGAACGAGGGAAGAAAAAAGGAAAGTCAAAAGGAAAGAAATGTCCAAGAAGGGACAAATGCTTCAAAGAAAATCCTCCTCAAGAAATGATCCTTGATCTGATTACCCTCAAACACATATTTTGGGCCTATTTATCCTTTGCTTTCTGATCCATGAGCCATGGCCTACATTACGTGCTTTAAAAGTCCATTTTGATCAAGCATGAATATTTAATTTGAAAGGTTTTTCCTCATATTTTATCCCATTTCATCGAATTATCATTTCGCTAAGGAAGAATTCAGAATTCTCAAGTGTATGTAAAAAAAAAAAAAAAAGGAAAGAATGGGACTCTAGGGCGAAAACCCAAAAATGGGCGGTCTAGAGTAAAATGGAAATTTTTGATGCCATCTATGATAGTGCCGATACCCCAAAAGAAAAGATCTTATTAAAGGAGTGGTCATCGAGGAACATCTAGGAATTCCTGAACCCCCCAAATTGTCAGCTCTCATTCGGAGGATTGTCTTCAAAAATTGAATCTTTTTTTCCTCCAAGATTAAACTTTCCGATTTAAACATCCCGGAAAATCTTGACGCTTGTCAAAATACCTTGATATTGGAAACTAAAAGAGTGTTGAATTTGTTTGGTTCTCAATGAATTCATGATTTATAAAATCTGTTCCATTTGTGAACCTAGAAGGGATATACATTTTTGTCATGAAGTTTTCCTGGAAACGCCAGAATCTTGTTATACCAAGCCTTGCCAATCCAGTTGAAAAAACCAATTGCTACTTAGAGAAATTTCTAACAATGATCATCAATCTTCAAAAGATTTATACATCACACATTGTGGGGTTAATATTTTTTGTTCAGAAGTTTTCAAAATGTGAAAACAAATAAATATATTTTTGAAATACCCATTTTGATGTTGACATGAGACAAGGGTTTTTCTAACCCAAAGGTATAGAACTGCCAGGGTAGGTCCTGACTTCCAGATATGAGAAGAAGAAATCAAACCCAGTGCAGATCTCTGTTGATGAAAGTTTGAAAACTGTTGGGGCAAAGAGAATAGCCAAAATGAATTGAAGATATACTCTGATTTGAAGAGGAAAAATGAATTTGAAAGGCTAAGCCAAAGTCTAGAAAAACAACCGGGGGCATTTGCATCACTCATGAGCACTCATCTTTTTATCGAGCTTTTGCATCTGCACAGTGTGAGCAAGCATTTGCATCATTCATGGGTATTTGCATTGGCATTATTCCATAAGCATCTGTATTTTACCCTTACATTTACATTCTTCATGAAATTCGCATTTGTGTCATCTCAAGCAATTGCATCATTTCTAGAATCATTGCATTTTCATTAATGTATGGTAATTGTAGTTACACCATTCATAAACCAGTTACATGAACACAATTAGTAGGGGCATCTGCATCATGAAACATGGGCATCAATCCAGGCCATTTGCATTTGCACTAAGAAATATTTTACATTTGCACCATGAAGCATGAGCACCTTGTTAAAAGACATGTGCATCTGCATCATTTCTCAAAGCTTCTGGTGGGGATATCCAGAATTTTACAGTTTTAAAAGTGAACAAGTCTTCGATGGTGATAGCTGAAGCCTCTGGTGGAGATATCCAGGGTTTTATAATTTTTAAAAATGAGAAATCTTCTTCTGAAGGAGTTACCTAGAATTTTACAATGAGCAAGTCTTTGGTGGTGATAGCCAAAGCTTCTGGTGGGGATATCCAGAATTTTACAGTTTTAAAAGTGAACAAGTCTTCTGTGGTGATAGCTGAAGCCTCTGGTGGAGATATCCAAGGTTTTATAATTTTTAAAAATGATAAATCTTCTTCTGAATGAGTTACCCAGAATTTTACAATGAGCAAGTCTTTGGTGGTGATAGCCAAAGCTTCTGGTGGGGATATCCAGAATTTTACAGTTTTAAAAGTGAACAAGTCTTCGGTGGTGATAGCGGAAGCCTCTGGTGGAGATATCCAGAGTTTTATAATTTTGAAACATGAGAAATCTTCTTCTGAAGGAGTTACCCAGAATTTTACAATGAGCAAGTCTTTGGTGGTGATAGCCAAAGCTTCTGGTGGGGATATCCGGAATTTTTCAGTTTTAAAAGTGAAGAAGACTTCGGTGGTGATAGCTGAAACCTCTGGTGGAGATATCGAGGGTCTTATAATTTTGAAAAATGAGAAATCTTCTTTTGGAGGAGTTATCCAGAATTTTATTCAACATGTGCATCTACATCAAGAAGCATTTGCATCAATCTAAGTTAGTTGAATCTGCATCAAAAATGTTTGCATCAAATCAAGTCATTTACATTTGCATCAAAGACATTTGCACCAGTTTAAGTCATTTCGTATCTTATTCAACATCTGCATCTGCATCAAAAAGCATTCGCATCTTCTCAAAATTTTTAGGTTAATTTTCAACAATTTTTCAAAAACCATTTTTAAGACCTCCGGGTATAATTTTTCAAATCACAGGTAAGACCTCCGGGCAACATTTTTAAGACCCCCGGGCATAACTTTTTTTTTAGGGGTAAGACCTCCGGGCACCATTTTAAAGACCTCCGGGCATAATTTTCAATTTTAAAGACCTCCGGGCACCATTTTAAAGACCTTCGGGCACCAGGTTTTTAAAGACCTCCGGGCATCATTTTAAAGACCTTCAGGCACCAGTTTTTTAAGACCTCCAGGCACCAATTTTAAAGACCTCCGGGCACCATTTTAAAGACCTCCGGGCACCAGTTTTTTAAGACCTCCAGGCACCATTTTAAAGACCTCCGGGCACCATTTTTAAAAGACCTCCGGGCACCAGTTTTTTAAAGACCTTCGGGCACCATTTTAAAGACCTCCGGGCACCAGTTTTTTTTAAAGACCTTCGGGCACCAGTTTTTTTAAAGACCTTCGGGCACCAGTTTTTTAAAGACCTACGGGCACCAGTTTTTTTAAAGACCTTCGGGCACCATTTTTTTTTAAGACATCCGGGCACCAGTTTTTTTTTAGACCTCCGGGCACCAGTTTTTTAAGACCTCCGGGCACCATTTTTAAAAGACCTCCGGGCACCAATTTTTTAAAGACCTTCGGGCACCATTTTAAAGACCTTCGGGCACCATTTTAAATACCTCCGGGCACCATTTTTAAAAGACCTCCGGGCACCAGTTTTTTTTAAAGACCTTCGGGCACCAGTTCTTTAAAGACCTTCGGGCACCAATTTTTTTTTAAAAAAAAAGACCTTCGGGCACCTGTTTTTAAGACCTCTGGGCACCATTTTAAAGACCTTCGGGCACCATTTAAAGTCCTCCGTGCACCAGTTTTTTTAAAGACCTTCGGGCACCAGTTTTTTTGAAGACCTATGGGCACCAGTTTTTTTAAAGACCTTCGGGCACCAGCTTTTTTAAGACCTCCGGGCACCAGTTTTTTTTAAGACCTCCGGGCACCAGTTTTTTTTAAGACCTCCGGGCACCAGTTTTTTAAGACCTACGGGCACCAGTTTTTTTAAAGACCTTCGGGCACCAGCTTTTTTAAGACCTCCGGGCACCAGTTTTTTTTAAGACCTCCGGGCACCAGTTTTTTAAGACCTCCGGGCACCATTTTTAAAAGACCTCCGGGCACCAGTTTTTTTAAAGACCTTCGGGCACCAGTTTTTTTAAAAACCTTCGGGCACCAGTTTTTTAAAGACCTACGGGCACCAGTTTTTTTAAAGACCTTCGGGCACCAGTTTTTTTAAGACCTCCGGGCACCATTTTAAAAGACCTCCGGGCACCAGTTTTTTTTAAGACCTCTGGGCACCATTTTTAAGATCTCCGGGCACCATTTTTAAAAGACCTCCGGGCACCAGTTTTTTAAAGACCTTCGGGCACCAGTTTTTAAGACCTCCGGGCACCAGTTTTTTTAAGACCTCCGGGCACCATTTTAAAGACCTCCGGGCACCAGTTTCTAAGACATTCGGGCACAATTTTAAAGACCTTCGGGCACCATTTTAAAGACCTCCGGGCACCAGTTTTTTTAAGACCTTCGGGCACCATTTTAAAGACCTACGGGCACCAGTTTTTTAAGACCTCCGGGCACCAATTTTAAAGACCTCCGGGCACCAATTTTAAAGACCTTCGGGCATAAATTTTTCTTTTGAAAATCGAATTCGTTTCCTTAAGACGAATCGAGCCTTGTTTAGGCAGGGAATTCAATTTAAGGACAAAATCTTCAATTTATTGTTTTTTTTTAAATATATGAAAAAATGAAAAAAGAGAAGAAAACGAAAAATGAAAAATGCAAAAATGAATGAAGAAATGAAAAAGAAAACCCCTTTCCTTTCCTTCACATGTGATTTCACAGACCGGACAAAATTGTTGTCTATTTTATCTTTGCCTGATTCCTGATTCTCAGCAACAGCCAAAGAGGGACAGCTGTAGACACCTAATTTTGTCCGGGCCTTTTAAAACCATTTTTGATTTGTCCCCCTCTCGGGTTTAATATTTTTGTAAAAGTCACGGTCGCGATTTTAGATTTTTAAAATGTTCTAAATTATATATATATTTTTTAGCTTTACTTGTTCAAATAAAACCGGACCGTAAAATTACCAATTTTAAAATTCAATTTAAACCCGAGGTGAAAAAGTTTAATCTTGAACTTTATTAGATTTTTAAAATAAATTTTTTTAATCGAAAATATTTGAAAAAAAAAAGAGAAAAGAGAGACTTGAAAAAATAAAGGAAGGGTAACTTAGACATTACCCATTTTTTTTTAGGTTAGAAATGGAGATATAAAATGGGTCATTTGTAAAGAAAAGAGGAGGGGCCGGTTAGTTGAAAAAAAATGGGCTGGCGGCTGAGAAAAGAAAGAGAAAAAAGCTTGGTTTGGTTTCTTTTGAGGGAGCAAAAAGCTAAAAGAAGAAGAAAAAAGAAAGGGGGAACGACGGCTAAAAGAAAAAGAAGAAAAAGCTTTGTTTTTTCATGGGGGGCTAAGAGCTGAAAGAAAGCTAAAAAGTAAAAAGCTGCACTCATTTCCTAGAGCATGCACTGCTGGTCCAGTTACAAAAGTTTTGGCCTGCCACGGTGGTTCACAAAGCTGGGGTTTTCGAGTTTGGGTTCAGTATTCAGCTACCATGGAGTTGTTTCAAACCTTAAAAGCTGAGTTAATTCGTTTCCTTCGGTTTCATTTTATTTTTATTTTGTTTTTATTATTATATTTTTTTAACCTCTAAACCAATAAGCTGATAACAATGGTTCTCTCTCTCTCACACTTTTGATTTTAATTTTTTCATTTCATCTCTGTTTTCCCTCCATCGTAATCCATCTTCTCCCTTATTTTATATCTCTGCTACTCATTCTACAACTTCATCTTCCATTAATTTCAGCATTTGATTATTCTTTTTAGGGTTTGCTTTGGTTATCTGCCAAATTTTGAACTTCAAATTTCTATTGAATTTGTTATTGCTATATATTCTTATATATATATATATATTTATATATATATATATATAAGAAACAGCAGGAAAATGGAATAGAAGGGGGGCTAGAAGATTCTGAAGGAGTTGAGAAATGAGAAGAAAGTAGACTTGGTGAGCCGGTCAATGCTTGCTGGTGTGATAGCAGCTACAGACAAGTTTGACTGTCTTAGTCGTTTTGATCAGCTTAGAGGGTTGCCTGTTTTTAATGAATGACTCTAGGAAGTTCACAAAGGGAAGAACTCTGTTCCACTCTATTGTGAGAAAAGCTCAGATCGCCTTCATGCAGTCAGCTTGATATATAGGCCTTTTATGATGACATGGGAAGCATTAGAAAAGATGAGCTCTATCGTGCTTGTGCAGTTCACAAGGTTCAACTTCAATAAGTGAAGGTTTTGGACCATCCAGATTTGCAGGATGGTTTTGGCCAAGTCTGAAACCATGATTTATTGGCAAAGATCATTGAAGAGGAGGTTTACAGTCATGGCATTGATGTGCTTATTACGTTTGATAGCCATGGTGTTTCTGGTCATTGCAACCATTGTGATGTGCATTATGGGATACGCAAGTTCGTGCATGATTCTTCACCAAGAAATATTGAAGCCTGGGAACTTGTGAGTATAAACATATTGCGCAAGTATAGTGGAACGCTTGACATTTGGATATCAAATTTAGATTCCATGCGACATCCAAGTGGAGTAATGCATTGCTTGCTTAATGAGCATCCACAGAAGAGCTTCCTTGCAATGGCACAACACTCAAGTGTATGGGTTTGGTTCCGCAAGCTTTTCATTTCATTTTCCAGTTACACTTACGTTAATACTCTTAGAAAGATCTAGTGATTATAGATGGACTTGAAGGACAAAGCCGATAGAGATTTGTGCCTGTTCAACATTGAGGGGATGGATGACTTGTGATGTGGAGTTTCAGCCTTACTTTACATTGGGTGATTTATGGGAGTCTTTCAAGGAACGGAGTGCATATGGCGCTGGCGTGCCTTTGGTGCTTAATGGGAGTGATGATGTTCTATACTTGTCAGGGATCCAATTATATGGTGAATCTATGCAGGCAAATGCTAAGCGTAGGCTAGCTGGAGAAGAGAGTGATTTGACTACTATAGAGATTCAAGTAGTGATGGAAGTAGTGATTGCGAAATAGAGAAAGGCATTGAATTTTCTAGAGAACAACGTAGTCGATTCAATTTGACAAATGAGATCAATTTTGGAGTGAGCAGTTTGTCTATAAGTGATGAAAACAGTACACTGCAAGAAGGCTTTTCTAGTGATGATAGTAAAATTGGGAACTCTCGAGATCACCTGCTGTTTGAGTTTTTTGAGCAAGATACTCCTTATAGTCGCGAACCCTTGGCAGACAAGATATTTAACTTAGCTCGCGAGTATCCTAGTTTGAAGACATTAAGAAGTTGTGACTTACTACCTATCAGTTGGATATCTGTTGCATGGTATCTCATATACGAAATACCTACAAGTCCTACATCAAAAGATTTGGATGCATGCTTTCTAACTTACCATTCCCTTTGCACACCCAAGGAAGGAGAAGAGGGAGAAGATGAGTGATGCAATGTGGCATTGCCTATGATAGAGCACTTGGTGACACTAAGATATTACGCCAAACTGGTGGCCCTCTGCAAGCTTCGCAAGCATTTGACCCTTGAGAGAGAGACACAGGCTCAATTCCCTTTGACTTTGGATTAACACACAAATGGAGAATTGATTGTAACTGGATCCGCAGACAAGGATTTGAGGATTTGAGACTTAGATTTTGGATCTCATGACCGGTCCATGCATCGTTGGGATCATACTAAGGAGCCATTTTTTTTTATCAAGGAAGAAAAAGAGACAAGAAAGAAGGAAAAAAAAAAGGATTTTCTTTCCACTCTTTGATTTGGAAAGCTAGAGAAAGGTAGTTATGTTCTTTCACGCTCTCCTCAATACTTTGTTGATATAACTTTGTTATTCTGATTTTGTTCATGTGATTGATTGTGGTAGGATAGCTTATTTGTGGTAGGTTAGCTTGATTGTGGTAGTTTAATAGTATACCATGCTATGTGTTTGCATTGTTTATCATGTTTGCTAGTTTATTGCTTCCATGTGTTGGTGTTATTGTTTAGCTAGGATTATACTACATGATTTGAGGGCTATTCGGTCAACAAAATTTGGTTTTGTGTGTGCATTTTCATTTTGTCTAGTTGATAGGTTTGCATTTCATGCCATGACTTTGTGTATTTTGATTTACCATGCTACGTGTTTGCATTATTGCCATGCAAGTTCATTTAGGTCTAGGTCACTTTATAAATGTCATGCATTTTTTTCACGACATTTAGGTTTAAATCCATGCATTTCATGCATTATGTTTGCTGCATTGTTTCATGCATTTCATGTTCATGCCACTTGAATAATGACTTGAGCCAATGAATGGTTCAAAGTCATGCTCTCTTCAACACACTTGTGGAAAATTAAGTTTGTCAAATTGATTATTCTACTTTTGTGATTTTTTTTTCACTTAGCCAATTTTTATCTAACTTTAAAAAAGTCCTAGCTACTGTTTGCAAGTCATTTATGAGTTTCAAATATTTTTACTTTGATTTTTAAATGATTTTATCCAAAGCAAAAATGTGTTGGCAAAGCAGTTTTTTTTCTCCTCCAAAAACTCGTACATCTCTGATTTTTCTGGGAGTTCATCTTTGATCAGAAAATTAAGTCGATTTTTTCTCGTGTAGTTTTACATGTCCTGAGTCTCCTGTATATTTTTCAGAATTTTTGGAATTTTTAAAAATAGGGTAAAAAATCGTGGATTAAAACTAGACAGTGGAGTCAGAATTGAATTTAAAGAAAAAACCATTTTTCTGTTTTGGTTAATTTACTTAGAGTGGGCTGATTAGGAGGGTTAGCTACTGACTTAGGGAAATTTCTAAGCCTTTTTTAAACTCTAAAAATGGTTTTTCAAGTCCCGGGTTAAGGGTAGTCAAGTCCGGATTTTTTAAACTTAGGAAATTAGAGCCATTTTAAAAATTTTAGCCCAGTTTTTTTATTTTTAATTCAAGCTTCTCAAAATTGTTTTCAAACAATCACAAAGTATTTTGGTTTTAGAATATTTAATTTGACATATTTTCCTAAGGTAGCCGGATATCTTTTTAGATATACGGATTTCCATAATTAAAGGAAAAAATACATTTCATGCATTGCATTTTTATATTTATGCATTTTATATAATATGTGATTCTTGCCATAATAATTTATATGATATTGTTGTTATTTTGATTTATATTTTTTGATGTTACATGGTTTATTATATTGTTTTGAATATCTCATGATATCCTATGCTTTTATTTAGTTATTTCTATTTAGCATATACTATGTTCATGCATTATTATTTTCATGCATATTATATGATACCATTATTTTATTCCATGTCATTTAAATTATATGCCATACCATTCATATTTGTCATGTCATTTAGGTTGCATTATATTATTTAGACTTTACTATGTCATTTTATTTATGTCATGCATATACATATTCATTTATTTTAAATGTTTTCAAAAAGATAATGGTTTTCAATAAAATAAAGATATTCCCGAGTTAAAATAATTCATGAGTTCTCTGCCGGTTTTGCTGGGGAGGATATCATCAATTATTATTAATAACGGAATATCTTCTTTTAAAAAAGAATGGTTCAGAAAATTTTCCAAAACTAATAAAAATTCCTATATTTTGCCACGTTTGTTGGGGAATATAGGAAAATTTTGAATTTATAAATTCCGGATCATTTTCAATAAAAAAAATGGAATTATTTTTCTATAAATTGGGAATTAACTCGAAATACTAAATTTAAAACCAATTTTTACCGAGACTTGAGATAACACACGATTAATAAGGTACCGATTTATACGGGCGTTGTGGGGGTGCTAATCCTTCCCCACACGTAACCGACTCCCGAACCCGCTTCTTTGATTTCTCTGGTTTAAAACGCAGACTTGAAATTGGTTTTTAAAATGTTTTAATTAATTTTTAAAATATTTTATAAAACCGGTTTTAATAGGTGGCCGATCACACCTAGCTAAAAAAGATTGGTGGCGACTCCATGTCTTTTTTTAAGGTCATTTTCAAAACCTTCATTTTTCTAGAGGAATTAAGTCGACTTTTCCTCGATTTTTTTTTTAAGTCACGCTTAACGAATAATAAAGTCTTGAGATGAGACTCGTTATTTTTTAGGTTGCGACATCTTGCTCTTTGTTGGTGTTAGTATTATATTGGACTTAACAATGGGAGTCTGAATTTGTCTTGCATATTTGTTGTCCCTCATACCTATTGCATTTGGTGAACAACAATCGGAGTTTGAAAACAATTATTGGTTGTTTGAGTGCTGAGGCATTACATGGCATATGCTAGTAACAAGTTGCCAGCTTATATTTTTTGAATAGGCTACTTAGCTTGCGAGCTGCTAAATTTCTATTGTGATGATTTCTATTGTATGGAAATTTTTTGGCAGGAATATATAACATGATTTTGCATTTTTTAACTCTGTTTGCAACCTTTAAGTGAACGATAGTTGCTGCATTTAGCATTCGTACCATTGATGCATTTCTTCAAACTATAAATTTAGGCATACGATTTTGTTTAGTTGTTTTGGTATTAGATGTTTTTTACCAAGTGAATGATAGTTGATGCTATAGACGATTTTTTCTAGTCATTTGTTTTTGGCAGTCATTTTTCATTTTGTTTCAATTATAACATTGTGGTTTTTTTTATTTGAATTTGTAGGATATGGAAGATATTTGATCGGGTAAAGGATCATGTGGAGCAGTTTGATTTTTTTTTATTAAACATTGAATGTTTTAAATTTTAGTAGACTTAATATTGTAGTTTCTATGGATTTTAACTCCATCTTTATTATCTTAAATAAAGATAATTACCTTTTTTTATTATTGGTTTATATTATTAGATTTAATTAGCAATAGTGGAATGTTGTATGAAATAAAAATTAGGTGACATTTTTTGTATGATCAGAGTCTCCAAAATTATTTTATCAGAATATTAATTGTTTTAATACATTATTATTGAGGACGTGATCGTCTTTAAAAAGATATGGGGACGTCATTCGTCCCCAATTCGTTAGCATCTTTTATGAATTTTGGGGACGATTGATGTCCATGAAAAGATATGGGGACGTCATTCGTCTCCAATTCATTAGCATCTTTTATAAATTTTGGGATGATTGCATCTCAAAAACTAATTAGCATCTTTTATGAATTTTGAGGATGATTGTCGTCCTTAAAGCTTTAGGGACGAAAGTCGTCCTTAATCTTGGGGACGATTTGTGAGCATTCGTCCCCAATACTTTTCAGATACATGATTTTAGAGGATGATTGTTGGGGACAACTTAGATGGTCTTAAAAACTTTTGGAGACGATTTTTCACTCTTTGGGGACGATTTTTTAGCGTCCCAAGTTCTCTCAAATTTGTAACACATCCGTTAATTATTATTTAATTACATTTTAGAATTTCTTTTATATTTAATATTTTAGTTACTCAATTCAAGAAAAAAATTATGTATTACTTATATGTATATTTTTTATAAATATTATCTTAATCAGTATCACTAGATACTGATTAACATTTCTCTCATTAATACGATTTATCCAAAAATCAAGGATCCACAGGGATCCGTTCTTTTTCATAATTGCGTAGACCACGGGCACAGCCAGCCACATATACATCAGAACTGAATGAAAGTTACCAAATTGAAGTGTTAGTGTTCATATGAAGACATTTTTTTAAAATCCTTTTCAAGAGTATGTCTACTTAAATTTTCGGCAATTATGGCTAATGAGCAAATTCTGGTAATTGTCACGAGATTCATGTTATTCGTCAATCTTCACCATAATAATTTTGTTCAACCAAATGAAAGTTTTGTCAAAGTCAACGAGTTCTCCACCAGAGGTGACAAGCTCTGTCCATACTTGAAAAAATTGTCCAAAATGGAGATCAAATCCGATCCCATATAGATTGATGAAAAGGATCAATTATTTGAATTTGAAAAAAATTAAACTTGAAAATTTTAAATTGAAAATAATCTGAATTGAAGGTTATCCATGCCCGAAATAACCTAAAGCGAACTACAACGACTCAAACTCGAGATTCATCCGATTTGGAACTTATAAAACCTAATTTCTATATGAAAACAACCACATTGTAATTAACCAACAAGTCCAAAAATAACTTAAATTCGAAATTGTTTGAACCCGGGATGTTTCAAATCTAAAACCATTCGAATCTGAAATAAGTTGAATTCAATCCAAACCAAAACTAACTAAACGCGAGACAATCTAAGCCTATAATAATCAAAACTCAAAAACAAACCCATCCAATTGACGCCTCTATTTATTTACCCTCTATACGTTAATTAGTATAAGATGTATGGTTGTTATACGGGCTGTTATCTTCAGTGCCCTTTACATTTCATTTCTTGTTTGCATATTATTTAACTCGCCAATTTGAGCAAAGTTGTTTTTGTATTATATTTTTGTGGGCTTGCTCGGGTTCAATTCATTCAACTTTAACCAGACAAAGTACGGGGTGATCACAAATTCTCAACTTGTCAGCAGCAAAACAATATAGATAAAATCGTGTTCAATTTAAATATGAAGGGTGTTGTTTAAAAGGAGTACCCTAGCGGTTAAAGAGTGAAACTTCAACTTAAAATTCTCATATGAATCTACGGAACGAGTGTCCAATTATAGGTCCGTAAAGGATTACTGCCAATTTTAGTCTAAGTCATATAATTATACCTAAAAAAAATAATTTAAAGATCCTAGGAGATTACATATTGTAATTCTAACTTTGAGATCTAATTTTGAGGTATGAGATGTCCAAAGACTAAAAAAAATTGAAAGAAAAAAAAAAAGAATAGAAAAAGTTTAATTAGGTGGCGGCATGTGACCTTCCAAGGCTTTGAACGAAGCCAGAAGCTTGGGAGGGCCTAAACTCAAGTTAATAAATTGGTTAATTAGTAATTTGGTCTTTTGTTAATTTGACATTTAAAAATTAAAAATTTATAATAAGGTATTCAAACTTTAATTGCCATACACATTGCTCAACACACAATTATATTAACATCTAGCTGGCCTAAAATAACCATAGTAAAAACTATTATATAGATTCTTTTCATCACGTTATTTGTCTTGCGACATTTTTCCAAAAAAAAAAAAAGTTAAGGTTATTTCTCTTACGCTAGTTACCTCAACTTTTCTTTTCACATTTCTCAACTTGTAAATGGAAAAGAAAAGTATTATAGACATTTCTTAAAAACACTTTTTAAAAACACATAAATTTTACAATAACTTAAAAAACTTCATCATATGATCTTAAAATTTTAAAATATCATTTAATTTTTATTATGTTTAAAAAAAAATGATTTTAAAAAGTACATAAATCATTTTCAAATGAAAAAAGACAAATACTCCTTATAACAGTCACCAAATGAAGGTACTTTCAATTTGATTAGTTCGTTTTCCAATGCTTTGCCAAATTTCAGTTTGACATTTTCAATCCGTTTTCTCTTTATATGATGTATTTGCTCCGATAAAAATGCTCCTCCAAATTTATTTTCAACAATTTTTACAAGTGCTTTTTTTTTTTTTTGAATTTTCGATTTAATCTAGGTTTTGTCGTTTTCATAAATTGTGAACTAATTGGGGATTTTTTTTTTTTTCATTAGATTTATTTGGATTTTAAATTCAATTTATATTATTCTTTTTGTTTCAGTAGTCGTAGAGAAATTGAATTATCATTTGAAAATGTTGTGCATCAAGAAAAGGAATTGGTCGATGGAGATTGCACACATAATCGGTATAATTTAATTCATACTTCAAAATTTGTCTATTTTTCTTAGTGGTTTATGAAAATTTAATTGTTAAAAATAATTCAGAAAGTATTAATCCAAAGTGGGGGTTTTTTTTTTTTTGGACCAATACGCTTAGTTCTTAGAACAATAAAAAAAATTTGTTTTTTTCCCAAGTTTTTACCTTTTTTGTTTACTTGGTATAGGATTTGAGATCAATAGCAATAAAAATTTAGGGTTTTTTTTTTTTCCCTTCAAGTTTTTATTTTATTTTTGCCATGTATTATAGTTATAATTCTTCATTTGAAAGACGATATTGCATTTGAAGACTTTTCTAGGGGATGCAGTGGAATCATGCAGCAAGCCGGGGGAAGAAAATCTTTATGCCTAAATCTTGTGGAAATTAAATGATATAACTTCTTTTGAAATTTTTGAAATTCGTATTATAGCAAATTATAATTTTTCAACAAGTTTATAATAGTTCATTTGCTGATCACTGTCTGGGTTAATAAGAAAATAATTCCAATAAGTCATTTAAAGAAGTATTGTAATTCATGCTCATTAAAAAAAAAAAAAAACGATATAGAGAAAAACAATTTTAGTTGTTATGATTCGTTGTACTATCCATTAATTACTCTTTTTAAATGAAAAAGTTGGTTGAAATTAAAATATCATTGATGTAAATGAGAATCAATCCATAATTCATACCTTTTTCCTTTTCATAAATTAAACGTAGCTAGGTTTTTCATTGTCACTTTTATAGAATGAAGGAATAATTGAAATTATACCATTTTTTGTTTTTCAATTGCATATACAAAATGTAGCTATAGGTTTATCATTGTCAATTTTATCAGAATGAAAGAATAGTTGAAATTATACCATTTTTTTCTTTTTCAATTGCATATATTAAATGTAGCATATAAGGGATATGCACTTTTATGAAATTAATTTTCAAGAACCAAATCATCAAAATGAATGCTCATCTCAGTCTAGTCCACTTATTTATAAAAAAAAATAAATAGTAAGGTATATACAAAAATTATGTTATTAATTTTCTCAAGTTGTTCAATTTGTAGAATATACAATTACATTTAATCAATTAAAGTATCGAAGGAGTGTATTTTAAGAGAGAGAGATATTAATTTAAGTATATGTAACTTAGTTAGCCTTAAACGAGAAACAAGATTAATAACAAATCATTTGTTAATAAAATATTATAATTTTGAATCAGGGTCTTGTTGTGCGGAAATAGTCCAAGGATTGTAAAACCTACAGATACAGATAAACAACACAAATATTTTACGTGGTTCAGCAAGTGTGCTTACGTCCACAGGAGGAGGAGCAAATATTTCACTATGCAAAAATGGAGATTTACAAAATATAAAGTGCTTTCTACTATGCACTAATCTCACACCTATCTCACAAATGAGTTACTGCTTCTTGCTAAATCAGCTCAACTCTCTACTCAGAATGCCCATGCAACCACGCCTTATATAGGCTCTTGCTAGGTGTGAATGAAAGCTTGCATTTTTCCAACTTTCTACAATGGCTGCACCTACTTGTTGAATGTATGCAACTGCCAACCATGCATGCGGCTGCCGACCTTGAATTTGGTGGTTTGAGCCATATTTTTCAACAATCTCCACCTTGGAGAAAATCCACCAAGATAATTCACTGATCAGAGCTTCCTCAATTCCTCCTTTAGGAGCTTAAAATTGAGAGATATTAATCAAGTCCAAAAAATGTTGGAACTTGATTCCAGAAACTATCTTTGTTAGCATGTCTGCGGGATTATCTGCAGTCCTAATCTTTTGTAGTAGAATATTTCCTTCATCTACTATTCCTCAGATAAAGTGGTATCGTACATCAGTATGCTTGGTACGACTGTGATGAACTTGGTTCTTTGCTAGGCAAATGGCACTTTGACTATCGCAGAAAAAATCTACCTTTTTCTGTGCAATCCCAAAATCATCAATCAATCCTTGAAGCCAAATTCCTTCCTTGAAAGCTTCCATTACAGCCGTGTACTCTGCTTCTGTTGTAGATAGAGCTACCGTTGACTGTAACGTTGATCTCCAACTTACTGGTCCTCCTGCCATAGTGAACATGTAACCAGTAGTAGACCGACGCTTATCAAGATCCCCAGCATAGTCTGAATCCACATATCCTATCAGATGCTTACCTATATGATGTGAACCCTAGGGGTTAAACCCTTTGAACCCACTAACAAATTGAAATACCTAACCCAGAAAAGCCAAGATTCAGGCAAAGAAAACTTAAACCCTTAAAAGCCTGTTTCAAAGAACCTAGATTAACATGTAATCTAAACCCTAAGAACTCTTGTTTCAAGAACCTAAGTTTGATAGGTTGAACGCCACAAAGAAAGAATTCTTTGATAAGTTCCTAAGTTCTTTCAAGAACTAAAAAGAGAAAACTCTCACTGAATAAAATCAGACTTAATTGATCAAAAGATAATTGAAGTTGGCGGCTAAGACATATATTTATAGCCTCCCTACAATAACCCTAATCTACTAATTAATAATATGTAAAATATTGGCTGAACATACTCAAGCCCAAACCTAAATAATTAAAAGATGTTCAACAAGTTTAATAAAGATAGACCCCTTAAGCCTAATGGACATAATACATAAATCAAGCCCAAAAGCCTAAGTAATTAAAAGACTCAACTAAAGGTTCTAATTTAGACACCACAACATTAATGAATTGGACCAATGAATTGGACCCCACTTCATATTAGATAATGAACTAAAAACATGCCCACTAATTCATTAAGATTGCCGCCCCCTTGAATTCCTCTATGGCCCATCATGTGAAGCTTGGATCACATGGACCAATTCTTGGTCTTCCTCATTCAAGCAGCCCAACTTGAATGGATTAACATTGCTTAAAAGACTTGTAGATTCTTCCCAAGTCCTTTTTACCAATCCTTGCATAGCTTCCTTGAGCTTCTTGGATCTTAACCTTGTAATAGGCCCAATAGGAACATGCAATGGATCTTGAAGTCCAATACCAGCTTGGTTCTCATCATTCCCCCTTTCCTCAAAAGGATTCGACCTCGAATCATCACCTACATCATAAAGGGAAAGATCAAAAACGTTAAATGAAGCAGAAACGTTATACGCACCTGGTAAGTCTACTTTGTAAGCATTGTCATTAATTTTCTCAAGGATTTGGAAAGGCCCATCTCCTCGAGGATGCAACTTGGTTCTCCTATGGGCTGGAAATCTTTCCTTACGCATATGAACCCAGACCCAATCACCTGGTTCGAAAGTAACTCGCCTCCTGCCTTTGTTTGCTTGTGAAGCAACTTTTGCATTCTTTTTCTCAATTTGAAGCTTTACTTTTTCATGAAGAGACTTCACCAATTCAGCTTTCTTACTCCCATTCAAACTATTCCTTGCATCAACAGGTAAAGGCATTAAATCTAAGGGAGTTAATGGATTAAAACCATAAACAATCTCAAATGGAGAATAAGAAGTAGTAGAATGCACAGTCCTATTATATGCAAACTCTATGAATGGCAAACATTCTTCCCAAGTTTTCAAGTTCTTTTGTATAACAGTGCGCAAAAGTTGTGTTAAAGTCCTATTAACTACTTCAGTTTGCCCATCAGTTTGTGGATGACAAGTAGTAGAAAACAAAAGTTTAGTACCCAATTTCCCCCACAAAACCTTCCAAAAGTAACTAAGGAACTTAACATCTCTATCAGATACAATGCTTCTAGGAACACCATGTAGGCGCATTATCTCCCTAAAGAACAAGTCAGCAATGTGAGTTGCATCATCAGTTTTATGGCATGGGATAAAATGTGCCATCTTGCTAAACCTATCCACTACCACAAAAATTGAATCCCTACCCCTTGTCGTCCTAGGTAAACCCAATACAAAGTCCATAGATATGTCTACCCATGGTTCACTAGGAACTGGTAAGGGTGTATACAACCCATGAGGTAAAACCTTAGATTTGGCCTTTCTACATGTAATGCATCTATTACATATGCGAATAACATCCCTTTTCATTTTAGGCCAAAAGAAATGTTCATACAATATTTCTAAGGTCTTCTTGACACCAAAGTGTCCCATTAAACCACCACCATGTGCCTCACGCACTAATAACTCTCTCATAGAACAATTAGGCACACATAGTTTATCTTGTCTAAACAAAAAACCATCATGCTTGTAAAATTTACCAAATGCTGTCTTATCACATGCTATGTATACATCACAAAAATCAGCATCATTAGCATATTCATCCTTTATATATTCAAATCCAAGCATCTTAGCATTCATAGATGTGAGAAATACATACCTCCTAGATAAAGCATCAGCCACAATATTTTCCTTACCTTGCTTATATTTAATGACATAAGGAAAGGTCTCTATGTATTCCATCCACCTAGCATGTCTCTTATTCAATTTAACTTGACCCTTGAGATGTTTCAATGACTCATGATCAGTATGTATCACAAATTCCTTAGGCCATAAGTAATGCTGCCATGTCTCCAAAGCTCTAACAAGTGCATAGAGCTCCTTGTCATAAGTTGGATAGTTCAAGGCCGCTCCACTAAGCTTCTCACTGAAGAATGCGATTGGACGCTTTTCCTGCATTAAAACAGCTCCAATTCCTATTCCTGAGGCATCACATTCAATCTCAAAAGCTTTGTCAAAGTTAGGTAATGTTAAAACAGGTGCTGAAGATAACCTATCTTTAAGATTAACAAATGCTTTTTCTTGTTCATTGCCCCAATAAAAACCAACATTCTTTTTAATAACTTCAGTAAGTGGTGCAGCAATAGTGCTAAAGTCTTTAACAAAACGCCTATAAAAACTAGCTAAACCATGAAAGCTTCTTACCTCACTTACCCCTTTAGGCGTCGGCCAGTCCTTTATGGCCTTGACTTTCTCTTCATCCATCTCAATACCTTTTGAGCTAACAACATATCCAAGAAATATAACTCTATCCATGCAAAAGGTACACTTCTTAAAATTAGCATACAACTTTTCAGTTTTCAACACATTAAACACAAATCGCAAATGTTCAACATGCTCATCTAAGCTTTTGCTGTACACTAAAATGTCATCAAAGTAGACTACTACAAATTTACCTAGAAACTCTCTTAAAACATGATTCATTAGTCTCATAAAAGTACTAGGTGCATTAGTAAGTTCAAATGGCATGACTAACCATTCATACAACCCATATTTAGTCTTAAAAGCTGTTTTCCATTCATCACCTTCTTTCATCCTAATCTGATGGTAACCACTTTTAAGATCTATCTTACTAAAAACACAAGATCCATACAATTCATCTAGCATATCATCTAATCTAGGAATGGGATGACGATACTTTACCGTGATATTGTTGACTGCTCTACAATCAACACACATCCTCCAAGACCCATCCTTCTTTGGCACTAGAAGAACTGGAACAGCACATAGACTCATGCTTTCTCTTATGTACCCTTTACTCATCAAGTCTTCAACTTGCCTTTGAAGTTCCTTTGTCTCCTCCGGATTACTTCTATAGGCTGGTCGGTTTGGAATGACTGCTCCGGGTACAAAATCAATCTGATGCTCAATGCCTCTTATGGAAGGCAACCCACTTGGCATCTCGTCCGGGAATAACTCTTCAAATTCCTGTAACAAAGAAATAGCAACACTAGGAAGAGCTTGGTTAGATTCATCAAGATTAAGATATGATTCTTTATAAACAAGGAAGATCATGGGCTGATCTTCTAAAAAAGCCTTCTTAACCTCACTCTCTTTTGCATAAAAGTTCATCTTTGTTTTTGCTTTTCTTTCTTGTGGCATTACTTTATTTTTTTCAGCCACTTCTCTGTTTTTGTCACTTTCTTTTTCCTCCCCTTTTTCGGCCAATCTCTCTTTTTTTTGTTCTCTCCTTTTTTCCTCATTAGATTCGGCCACACTCAACTCTTTTTTCTCAAAAACAGATTTCAATTTCATTTGATCTTCATAGACCTGCTTTGGTGTTAAAGGAACAAGGTTGATGGTTTTGCCATCTTTTACAAAGTTGTATCTATTCCTAAACCCATCATGTGTTACCCTCCTATCAAACTGCCATGGCCTCCACAACAATAGATGGCCAGCATGCATAGGCACTACATCACAAAGCACCTCATCACTATACCTCCCAATAGTAAAAGCTACCCTGACTTGCCTATTCACCTTAACCTCCCCACAATCATTCAACCATTGCAATCTATAAGGCTTAGGATGTTTAAGCATAGGTAAACCCAACTTTTCTACTAAGGTAGTACTAGCTACATTGGTGCAACTCCCCCCATCAATTATCAAACTACATACTTTATTGTTCACAAAACATCTAGTATGAAAAATGTTTTCCCTTTGTTCCTCTACATCATCTATTTTAATTTGTGCATTCAAAGCACGCCTAGCAACAAGAGATTTACCTTCCACGGGGTAGTCCAAGTCAGCATCATCACCAACACAATCACTAGCATCCTCCAATTCTGGCATGTCATCACAATCATCCTCACTTTCGGTCACGACTTCACCATTAGCATGCATGATCATCGCCCTTTTGTTTGGACATTGAGATGCAATATGGCCTGAACCCAAACATTTAAAGCATTTAATATCTCTATTCCTTGAAGAATTGGAATTTTGAAATACCTTGGGTTTGTCTTTGCTAGTGCTCTCTTCTTTCCCCTTTGGTGGTTCGATTTTGCCCTTGACAACAGCCCGGTCTTTGTCCCACTTTGGTTTCCAAGGAGTGCTAGAAGCCGAAGAATACCTTGCTGCCCCCTTTCTTTTCAATTGCCTCTCCACCTTCATTGCCATATGCACCATGTCTTCTACCTCCACATAATGCTGCAACTCCACAACATTAGCTATGTCTCTATGTAAGCCACTCAAAAATCTAGCCATGGTGGCTTCCCGATCCTCCTCTACATTGGCTCTAATCATAGCCACCTCCATCTCCTTATAGTAATCCTCTACACTCCTAAACCCTTGGGTAAGGTTTTGAAGTTTTTGGTAAAGGTCCCTATAATAGTGGCTAGGTACAAACCTCCTTTTCATGAGAGCTTTCAATTCCCTCCATGTCTCTATAGGTCTCTCATGATTTCTCCTCCTACTGGTTACTAGTTGATCCCACCAAACTATGGCATAGTCAGTAAATTCAATGACTGCCAACTTCACCTTTTTCTCTTCCGAATAGTTGTGACAATCAAAGATCAACTCTATCTTCTTCTCCCACTCCAAATACACCTCAGGATCAGTTCTACCTTGGAATGGTGGAATTTTCATTTTAATATTCCCAAGGTTCCTATCTTCTCTATTTTCCCAATCATGATCCCTAGTGTTTCTCCTAGGCCTTCCTCCATGCCTAACTCCTCTAGGTCTACCCATATCAACTTCCTCATCATCTGCCTCCTCTATATCATGTTCATCAACAACACTAGGCTCTCGCTTAGCCCCTCTATATCGCCCACCTTGTAGGTTTTGAATGGCTGCCGATTGGCTCTCTATCTTGTCTGACATCTGTGCCATCGCAAAATTCATCCTCTCAAACTGTTGTTGCATAGCTCTCAATGTAAAGGATGAATTTTCATCCCCCTTGTGTGATGATTCAGTATGGTGAGACATTTGAAGTTGCTGCAAAACAAAATGTTAGTGATAAAAATAAACTCACACACTCCCTTAGTGTTTACACTCAATTAAGATATCACTCCAACTCTTGTTTGCACTCTTTTAGGCTTTTTCTTTAATAAACTTACTTACTCTTGCCTTTTACCACTCTATTTCCTCTTTCAAGTTCTTTAGGAACTAGAAGAACTCTTCAAGAACTCTACTTGCTTAATTCTACCTAGCAAAAGGCTCAAGAAACAAGAAACAATTAATAAAAAGATAAAACAAGTAAAAATCAAGAATAAGATGACCAAGAATTCAAATCTTTCCTACTTTTCTTGATCTCTTTCGAATCTTTCTTTCTTTTTCTTGTGTTCGAACACTTTTCTTCTTTTTTTTTTTTCAAGAACGAGACTTCTTGATTTTCTTGAAATCTCGGATGAACTTTTTTTTTTTTTTGTTAGATTCGGATCAAGAATCAATAAGAAGGAATTTTAATTGATAAAAAAAAATTCAAGAAACAAAATCTTGATTTAAACCACCTTTCAAGAATGAAACCCCAAACTTAGACTGCCTAAAAACTATAACCCTAGGAAAAATGCCTAAAGCTATAACCCCAAGACAAGAATGCTGAAACCCCAAAATCTTGTTAGATTGATTTGATTCAATTACAAGAAACGAAACCCCAAAGCAAGACTGCCTAAAAACTATAACCCAGGGCAAGAATTCCTAAAGCTATAACCCTAAGACAAGAATGCCTGAAACCCCAAAATCTTGTTATTGATTTTGCTGTGATAGTATCTGAAACCCCAAAAGAAGTAACAAATTACAAATCAAAGCGATAATTATAAAAACCTGATTGGAAGCCTAAGCTCTGATACCAACTGATGTGAACCCTAGGGGTTAAACCCTTTGAACCCACTAACAAATTGAAATACCTAACCCAGAAAAGCCAAGATTCAGGCAAAGAAAACTTAAACCCTTAAAAGCCTGTTTCAAAGAACCTAGATTAAGCATGTAATCTAAACCCTAAGAACTCTTGTTTCAAGAACCTAAGTTTGATAGGTTGAACGCCACAAAGAAAGAATTCTTTGATAAGTTCCTAAGTTCTTTCAAGAACTAAAAAGAGAAAACTCTCACTGAATAAAATCAGACTTAATTGATCAAAAGATAATTGAAGTAGGCGGCTAAGACATATATTTATAGCCTCCCTACAATAACCCTAATCTACTAATTAATAATATGTAAAATATTGGCTGAACATACTCAAGCCCAAACCTAAATAATTAAAAGATGTTCAACAAGTTTAATAAAGATAGACCCCTTAAGCCTAATGGACATAATACATAATTCAAGCCCAAAAGCCTAAGTAATTAAAAGACTCAACTAAAGGTTCTAATTTAGACACCACAACATTAATGAATTGGACCAATGAATTGGACCCCACTTCATATTAGATAATGAACTAAAAACATGCCCACTAATTCATTAAGATTGCCGCCCCCTTGAATTCCTCTACGGCCCATCACATGGACCAATTCTTGGTCTTCCTCATTCAAGCAGCCCAACTTGAATGGATTAACATTGCTTAAAAGACTTGTAGATTCTTCCCAAGTCCTTTTTACCAATCCTTGCATAGCTTCCTTGAGCTTCTTGGATCTTAACCTTGTAATAGGCCCAATAGGAACATGCAATGGATCTTGAAGTCCAATACCAGCTTGGTTCTCATCACTATAGTTTTGCTTCTCTCAAATTTCAAGCCCATATCCACAGCACCATGAATGTACCATAGAATCCATTTCACAGCTTGCCAGTGGCCTTTACTAGGATTATGCATGTACCGGCTTACCATACTTACAGCATGTGAAATGTCAGGTCTCGTACACACCATTGTATACATCAGGGCACCTACTGCATTAGCATATGGAATATGATCCATCTGTGTCTTCTCACCATCTGCACTTGGTGACATCAATGCACTGAGTTTGAAATACGGTGCCAATGGAGTACTTACAGATTTGGTTTTATCATCAATGCCAAATCTCTGAAGCACTTTCCTCAGATACTGAGTCTGAGTCAATTTAACTACACCCTGTTCTCTATCTCTTCTGATCTCCATCCCAAGAATTATCTTGGCTTCTCCAAGATCCTTCATCTCGAACTTTGAACTTATTTGAGCCTTCAACCTATCGATCTCCACATTACTTTTAGATGCGATCAACATATCATCAACATATAAAAGCAAATAGACAAATGATCCATCTTGGAGTTTCCAGAAATACAAACAATGATCAAATTGACTACGTGTGTACTTTTGATTTGTCATGAAACTGTCAAACCTCTTGTACCACTATCGCGGTGATTATTTTAGACCATACAATGATCGGTTCAACTTGCATGTCCCGTTTTCACGACCGGGACTCTAAACCCTTCTTGTTGAGTCATGTAAATCTCCTCCTCTAAGGAACCATAGAGGAATGCAGTTTTTACATCAAGTTGAACTAATTCCAGATCAAATTGTGCTACCAAAGCCAATAATATCCGAATAGATGTATGCTTGACAATAGGTGAAAATACCTCATTGTAATTTATTCCTTCTTTCAGAGCGTAGCCTTTTGCTACCAGTCTGGCTTTATATCTGATACTGTCTTCGCTGGTAGCGCCTTCCTTTTTGGCAAAGACCCATTTACACCAAATTTCTTTCTTTGTGTCTTGGAAGTAAAACCAACTTCCAAGTCTGATTCTGATGAAGTGATGTCATTTCTTTATCCATCGTCTTCTTCTATTTTTCATGCTCGGAGCTGTGCACAGCTTCTCTATAGGTGTTCGGGACATCGTCGTCAATTACTAGAAGGACGTATGCCACTATGTCAGTGTACCGGACAGGTTTTCAAATATTTCTTTTCGGTCTACTGGTGGCAATAGATTCAGGTTGCTGACTGATTTTTGGTGATGACTTCTCCACTTCAACTAAGGTGCCATCATATTCAGGTTCAGACTCATCAGTACTCTCGACAGTACTCTGAACTTCGGGTTCAAACTCCACCTGCCTCAGAGAATCTGGGTTCTCATTCTCGGGAGTTTTCAATGTCAGCATTGCAAATTCGTCAAAGGTAACATCTCGGCTCACGATGATCTTCTTTGACTTAGGGTTCCATAGTCGGAATGCCTTCACTCCTTCACTAAAGCCCAAGAAGACAGCTTTCTTAGCTTTAGGATCCAGTTTCGATTCACTAACGTGAAAATATGCAGGGTGTAGACACCTAAGTTTGTCTGGACCACTAAAACAGGTATGTTTTCTTCCTAAATTGATGTTTCAGAATGTAAAAAGATTTTTTTCATCCTGCAGGTGGTACTCCGAGACTTAGTTTAAGAAGGCGTGCATAAAAAATCAAACTTAAAAAAAGTCAACCCCAGAAAGTCAATCTCGAAAAGTCAACTACTGAAAAAATCAACCCACTTTCAAAATTAAGATTTGAAGTTCAATCGAAAAATGGCGAAAGAATTTTGATAATCCGAGGTCTACATCGAAAGATATGGAGTTTGGAAGTTGGGATTTGGAGATTCAGTAGAAAGGAAACCCTAATCGGGGAAGTTTGGGGAAAAGTGCTTAAACAATCAAATTGGTCAAATTGAAGGTTCCAAATGAAAGCTAAGCACTGACTACGAGTAATGGAGAAGCCACTTGAAAGAAAAACTGAAAGAAAAGTCAATCCGGGAGAAAACCGAGAATTAAATTATTTGGAAGAGATTGGAGAAAGAAAATCTTGATTTGGAGTTCATTTGCAAAATGGCCAAATCCCGAGCCCCTATGTAGTAATTCAAGCAGATAAATCTCGAAAAAATACCAAACGAGTTCCAAAAATTATGAAAACTTCTAGATCACACTTTTAAATTATTTGGGAGAGATTGGTGAAGAAAAATATTGATTTGGAGCTTGTTTAGAAAATGGTAAAATGTTGGGTCATAAAAAGGCATTTTTGGAACAAAAAATCCAAATAAATAGCGAACGGACTCGAATTTTTTTGAAAACTTCCAAAATTCAATATTTTATTATTTTGAAAGTATTAGAAAAAATAAAAGTTGAATTTGGTGTCTGTTGGCCATTTATTTGCATGTGAGGGGCAAAACGATCATTTTACCCAAGCAACCGAAAATGGCTTCTCTTGCCTTTAAAAAAAAAATAAAACTTGGGCTGGAAAAGGGAGTGCTGGCCAGCCAAGGCCCAAGGAAAGGAATAAGCTTCTGATTTTTCAATCAAAAGGCCAAGAATTAAGAGTTGGTTAGTGATTTTTTTGATCAAGCCATTGCAAATAAGCCACATGGGCCAATGCATGAAAAGTGAGAGTGTCAACATTATTCTTGAACAGCTGTAATTATGGACAGCTGATGGCCTAATCTAAGGGTGATAATTTCATGATTTTTCACCTTGAATCACTAGCCCTTGGATGGAAATTGGTTAGAGTAAAAATGACACCATCCTAGGAGGAGAGATGGGGGGATTCGGCCAGCCTTAAGGGAAGGGCAGAGAATTCATTTTCAGCACTTCATTTTTCATTTTCTCTCTTAGTTTTTGCTGAGTTTTCTCTCATTGGTTGAAAGCAAAAAAGAAAAGTTTAGAAAAGAAAAGAAAGTTTGAAGAGAAAAAGCTTGAAAGATAGCTTCTTGAGGTTGCTTTTAGCACCAACTCTTGCACTTTCTTGATTTTCCATTCTTGTTTTTGCTGTTTTTTATTATTATTTGGTGAGTTTTCTTTTTAAATAAGTGTTTTATTTATGTTTTTTTATGTTCTTTTCTTCATCTTTTCTTAAAAACAAGTTTTACAATTTTTTTCCTTTCTTTCTCACCATGGCTGAATGGCCCAGAATTTATGGTTGCTATTTTTGCTTTGATTTTTCATGTTATTTTTGTTATTTTTTTTTAGTCTTGAGGCTTTAAATATTCTTCTACTACATATACTTGAAGCTTGTTTTAATTTGGTTTCTTGTTTGTTGCCATTTATGAATTTATTATCATGATCTTGCATTTTCAATTTTTTGTTTTCATAATGTTTAAATTTGTTGATGTTTTATATTTTGTAATCCATGTGTTTGTGAAAATGCTTGTTAGTTTTAATACCTTTACTTTATATTTGCATGATTTGAGTGTTACAATTTAGTTGAGTATTTTAGTATACCAAGTGTTTGTGAAAATGCCATGCTTGTTTTGGAACCTTAGGCCATTCGGCCACTTCATGTATCTTGCATTGTGTGTGCATTTTTGCTATGCTAGTTGATAGGTTTGTATTTGCATGACATTTGATTGAGTATTTAGTTTAAGTATATCAAGTGTTTGTGAAAATGCCATGTTTGCTTGGAGCTTGAGGCCATTCGGCTACCTCATTATTTTGCCTTGTGTTTGCATTTTTGTTATGTTAGATGGTAGGTTTGCATTTGCATGATATTTGGTTGAGTTTTTGGTTTAAGCATGCCATGTGTTTGTGTTATTGCCATGCATGTTTTAGTTGTTAGGTTTGGTTTATTTTGCCATGCATGTCTATGCATTTTAGACATAGGTTGCACTAAATGCCATGCAAGTTCATTTAGGTCTAGGTCATTAAATTGATGCCATGCATTTTTTCATGACATTTAGGTTTAAAACCATGCATTCCATGTATCATATTTGCTATATTTTTTCATGCTGCCACTTGACTAATGACTTAGACCAATTAATGGTTCAAAGTCATACTCTTGAGTATACTTGTGGAAAATTAAAGAGTTGTCAAATTGATTATTCTACCTTTGTGATTTTTTTACTTAGCCAATTTTTTTCTAACTTTTTAAAAGTCCTAGCTACTGTTTGTGAGTCATTTTTGTGAGTCTTAAATATTTTTACTTTGATTTTTAAATGATTTTATCAAAGGCAAAAGATGTGTTTTGGCAAAACAGTTTTTTTCACCTAGTACTCATACTTTCCCGATTTTTCTGGGAAGTCATCTTTAATCAGAAAATTAAGTTTGATTTTTCCCGTGTAGTTTTACATGTCCTGAGTCTCCAATATTTGTTTTAGATTTTTTAGAATTTTTAAAAATAGGATAAAAAATCATGGCTTAAAACCGGACAGTGGAGTCATAATTGAATTTGAATGAAAATCATTTTTTGTTTTGATTAAGTTACTTAGAGGGGGATGATTAGGAAGTTTAGCTACTGACTTAGGGTATTTTCTAAGCCTTTTTAAACTCTAAAAATGATATTTTAAGTCTCGGGTTAAGGGTGGTCAAGTCTGGGATTTAAAACTTAGGAAATTAGAGCCATTTTAAAAAGGGTTAGCTAAGTTTTTATTTTTAATCTAAGCTTTCAAAATTGTTTTCAAACAATCACAAAGTATTTTGGTTTTAGAATATTTAATTTGACATATTTTCCTAAGGTTGCCAGATATCTTTTTAGATATACGGATTTCCTTAATTAAAGGAAAAAATACATTTTCATGCATTGCATTTTCCATATTCTTGCATTTTATATAATATGTGATTTTTTTTTGCTATGATAATTTCTATAGTATTGTTATTATTTTGATCTATATGTTATATTGTGTATTATATGGTTTTGAATATTTCATGATATCCTAAGCTTTTTATTTAGTTATTTTTTGTTATATTATTTAGCATATACTATGTTCATGCATTATTGTTTTCATTTTTATTTCCATGCATATTATATGACAGCATTATTTTATATTCCATGTCATTTAAATTATATGCCATATCATTCATATTTGCCATGTCATTCAAATTATTTCATTTTATATAGAATATATTATGTTACTTACGTCATTTCATTTCATGTAGAATATATTATGTTACCTAGGTCATTTCATTTAGGATATATTATGTCATTTAGGATATTTTATTTCATTTAGAATATATCATATGACTTAGGATATAACATTTCATATAGAAAATATTATGTTACCTAGGTCATTTCATTTCATTTATAATATATCATATAACTTAGGATATTTCATTTCATTTAGAATATGCTAAGGCATTTAAATTATATCATATCATTTAGGTTGCATTATATTATTTAGATTTTCCTATGTCATTTTATTTATGTCATGCATATACATATTCATTTCTTTTAAATGTTTTCAAAAAAGATAATGGTTTTCATTAAAATAAAGATATTCCCGAGTTAAAATAATTCATGAGTTCTCTGCCGGGTTTGCTGGGGACGATATCATCAATTATCATTAATAACGGAAAATCTTCTTTAAAATAAGAATGATTCGGAAAGTTTTCCAAATTAATAAAAATTTCTATATTTTGCCACGTTTGTTGGGGAATATAGGAAAATATTGAATTTATAATTTTCGGATCATTTTCAATTAAAAATGGAATTGTTTTTCTTTAAATTGGGAATTAACTTGAAATACTAAATTTAAAATCGACTTCTTTATCGAGATTTGGGATAACACATGATTAATAAGGTATCGTTTTATATGGGCGTTATGGGGGTGCTAATCCTTCCCCGCACGTAACCGAGTCCCAAACCCGTTACTTTGATTTCTCTGGTTTAAAACACAGACTTGAAATTGGAATTAAAAATGTTTTAATTAATTTTTAAAATATTTTATAAATTCGATTTTAATAGGTGGCCGATCACACCTAGCTAAAAAAGATTGGTGGCGACTCCATGTCTTTTTCAAGGTCATTTTCATAACCTTCATTTTTCTAGAGGAATTAAGTCGACTTTTCCTCATTTTCTTTAATGTCACGCTTAACGAATAATAAAGTCTTGTGATGAGACTTGTTATTTTTTAGTTTGCGACAGCTTGGCGACTCCACTGGGGACTATTAGAGAGTCAGGCCTAGAATTAGTTGTGTGTTATCAAAGTCTCGGTTTTGTTGGTTTAATTGACATTTAATTTTAATTCTCACATTTTATTTCAAGGATAATTTCGAAAATAATAAAATGTTTTTAATGAGTCCATATTCATGTACATACATATTATAATTGTTCTCTGGTTATTTTGGTGCATATATTCATTTATTGATTAATTGATGATTTATGTTGTTTAATCTTGTTGGGGCATTTAGAATAAGGGATATAGAATAGGTGGTGAAAGGTTTGCATATCATGAATCCTATACCCGGGTTCCGTGCTTTTAGGTGGGAGCAAAGTAACTAAGCCTTCGTGATTAACAATCCGCATGGGCTAGTGAAACACTTCCGGAGTACTAAATTACCTAAGCCTTCATGATTAACAATCCGCATGGGCTAGGGAAATAGACTCTAACGAATTGAACCCGCTTTTATCGGGGTGCCTTACTAGCCTTCACCGACGACAATGAGGAACAATTCGGGGCTTTTAGAACTAATTCACCTTCATATAGTAAACCTAGGCGAAGCCATGCCGGATTTCCAATTAGATATCCCAAAGTTAAGAACACATGGAGGAATATTTCCAATCCTTTTACCTTCTATTCTACTTTCCGAATAAGTTTATTTTTGAAAATCGGACAATGATGAACATACATCACAACGCCCGTAATAAGTGTTGATATTTCATCTCAGAAATGTTATAATGCCAAAATTTTGGCATCCTCAGGGATAATTATTGTTTTGAATTATATGTTTCTTGTATTATTCGTATTTATTCCCGTTACTAATTCATTTTCTTTTTGTTGTTTTTTTTTTTGTTTTTTGCATTCTTGTCATCATTCTTGCACATTTGAAGGTTATTGGTCTGGGGATATTATTCAACCAAAAGGGCTTTCATGGAGGGTCAGAGTGTCTCAGTGGTTGAGAAACATTTAGAGGTTAGGAAACAGTCCGAGAAAGATTAGCAGGATAATGGGGATTGTTTGAAGATGGGAGTTGTGTCAGCGTTGGCAGCCGAGGTTGATCTTACTATCAAGCAAAATGATCTCCGAGAATTAATGGATATATGGAATCAGTGGAACATATCATAAAAAAAGCCTTCACTCAGACTTATGGGGACATAACACTGTTAGTTCAGGTAAAGGTCAGTGGTGAGGTAATCCGGGCTATGGTGCAATTCTTGAATCCAGCTTATCGGTATTTTACCTTCAACCGAGAGGATATGACTCCAACCATAGAGGAATATTCGACCTTGCTGCATATTGAGAACGTTATTCCAGACCGTATTTATTTGAAGGATACAAAGACGTCGGGTTTCAAGAAAAAGGTATCTAAAATTCTAGGAGTGGAAAGAAATTGCGTCAAAAGCCATGTTGTTCGAAAAGGGGTAAGCTACTTATATTGTGGGACACTTTACGGACCTTAATCCATAGCCATTCGAGTAAGGAGACAGTTAGGAATATTTTTGCTTTGGCTATCTATGGTTTAGTTATCTTCCCGAAGACATTAGGGTATGTGGATGTGGCGATATTTGATGTTTTCGAGAGGCTTGAGCAAAGGATAAACCCAGCCCCGACAATTATAGCTGAAACAATCCAATCCCTGAATTTCTGTAGATGAGAAGGAAAAGGGCATTTTCTGGGTTGTATACAGCTCCTTTACATATAGGTTCAGAGCCATTTTTGTAAACAAGAGAATTTCCCTCTTCTCGCTCATATTGGAAATCTTTTGCACCAATTGGTGAATTTCTTAAGAGGGATTGGCTTGAAAATAGGACTGAGGAACAATGGATCAACATATTCCGGAATATCAGGGTTGAAATGATAGTTTGGAGAGCTCCATGGATACCTCCTATGCCGACATTGTACAAGTGCGGAGATAAAGCTTCTGTTCCATTATTGGGAGTATGCGGAGGAGTGAGCTATGCACCACTGCTAGTACTAAGGCAATCAGAATCCCGTCAGTTTACTCCTATGACCCATGACCTTAGTAATTTGGAATTTGCTTATGGAGAAGATGGGTATTCGGGAAAGGTACATGAGATTGTGGTAGCATGAAAGGAAACTCATCGAGTGGAGGTAGCTAGATATGCCAACATCATCACAACTGATTACCTGACATGGAGGGAATCGAGGGTTAATGATAGGTTGTTGACATCAGATGGGGAAGAAGTTCAGCATTTGAGTTCACCGCCCAAGGAAGCGCCATCGGAGTTAGAAATCGTGAGGGCAGAATTCGAAAAAGAAAAGGCCCAAATGAGCAAGGAAATTGCCCGATTGCAAGAAGAGCTTGAGGATATGAAAAATAGGGAATCAGCCAAAGAAAAAGAAAAGGAAAAGATCAAGAGAGAGCGAGACACTATTCAAAGCGATCTTCAAGAATTACACTTGGAGAACAAGAGGTACCGTTTTGAGCTCAAATTCGAGGGGACTCTCAAGACTTCCGGGGAATGGGAACAATAAGTCAGAAACCTCAATAAGGAGAAGAACTATTGGGCAGAAAAAGCAAAACATGAGGAAGCCCGAGCAAATCAACTGGAGAAACAAGCTAGGGAAAGCTTACACGATGATGCTTTTGCTGACACATCAAAGGGTCGTGAACAAGTAAGGATCAGATGGAAGAGCAAGGCAGTCAAAAGAGGATAGTGAAGAAGGTCCAGGATCCAAGGGAGTTACTATAGGACCAGTATTTTGTAATAGCATTTTTTAGGATTATCATATTGTCTTAAGCAGGGATATTTTCTTTGATGTATTTATTTCCAAGAAATCAATGAAAGACCGTTTGGTAGGAATTATCCCGGGGCCAATACTTTTAAATACATTCATCATTCATTTCTTCTTTCTTTTATATTTTATTTTATTTGTTCATTTATATTCATAATCATTCATTCATTTATTCTTTATAAATTGTTCACACACTTAGTCATTTATTTATTTGTCCATTCACTTATTCTTTTTTTAATTAAGTCATTTAGGTTCATACACTTAGTCATTTACTTAGTTGTTTATTCATTAACATTTGTTCATTTATTCATTCATTCATTTTTTATAAAATAAAATAAGAACTGTGTCAATAATTTCTAATCCATGTTTTTTAAAACTAAAGGTACAATTGGTTGCACTCAGAAAGAATCAGACTTTTGACACCCTTACAATACTCGATCTCAGGCAAGAGCTATGGAGAACGATCAGCTTGCTAGAATTGAAAGGATGGAAAGACTTCATAAAGAACTACAGGAACAGTCAACTAAGTCTCAAGATGAGACACAAGAACAGATGACAAAACTCATGGAGATGATGAGTACTATGATGAGGCAGAAGTGGCCAGGAGAAAATTCGGTTACCGGAATAGGGGCAGGGAACCAGGAAGATCGACCAGAAGTGATACAGAAAAATGGCCAGACATCCCAACCTGTGGGAAATGAACTTCAAACTGGGCCAGCATCCTATATTTACATCCAACCAGCAGCCGAAGCTCAAAATTTCGGTCTTAAAAGGGGTAATATCGGAGTTGATCCAATTGAGGTCAAAGTTTCAGACTTTGAAGAAATGGAAGAAAAGGAAAGGGCAAAAATGACTGAATTGAAGAGGGTCGAGACTGCTGAATCTCAGAAAAAATATCAGCTGCTGGAAGAAAGGTTAAGGGCAGTTGAAGGGGCAGTGTTATTTGGCAGTCTGGATGCTCAAAGAGATGAGCTTGGTACACGATCTAGTAATCCCCCCAAAGTTCAAAGTACCAGACTTTGAAAAGTATAATGGGACCACCAACCCATCAGCTCATCTGACCATGTACTGCAGAAGAATGACGGGGCATGATGATATTGAGAAACTGCTTATTCATTGTTTCCAAGATAGCTTGACAGGGTCAGCAACCCGATGGTACAATCAACTGAGTCGTACCAAGATTCGTTCATGGACGGATTTGGCCAGGGCTTTCATAGAATATTATAAGCATGTGTCTGACATGGTACCTGATAGGATGTCATTACAGAATATGGAAAAGAGGTCCAATGAGAGCTTCAAAGAATACTCGTAGAGGTGGAGGGATCTGGCCACACAAGTGCAACCCCCTTTAACCAACAAAGAAACCACGATGCTTTTCATCAATACCTTGAAAGTACCTTATTATGACAAATTGGTGGGAAACGCCACCAAGGACTTTGAAGATATGGTGATATCTGGGGAGATGATAGAGTTCGCTATTAAAAACGGGAAGATGGAAGGGGGTGAGTCTGCTACCTCAAAGAGAGTTTTTCCTGCAAGGAAGAATGAGGAAACACATGCCGTAAGTTTCAGCCAATACCCCTATACACCTTCTACACCATACACACCAGCAAGGCCCTATACTCCTACCACACCTTATACACCTCCGACAACTTACACACCATACCCGGGGTATAATCCTTATTACCTTAATATGAACCACCTTACCCAAAATCCGTTCCCCTATACCAATATACCGCAATAGCCGTTCCCAACTGGTATATCCCCATAAATAACCCTTCCTAGAAATACTGTCCCAAACACTCAAGGTCCCGCACGCAATGATCAACGTTCACTAAGGAACGATTCCTACTACCTATGGTGAGCTATATCCTAAACTATTGCAGGGTTAACTTGTTGCACCCGTATACCTCAAACCTCTGACACCTCCATATCCAAGGTGGTACAATGCAAACACTAACTGCGCATACCACGCGAGAATTCAAGGACATTCAATTGAAGATTGCCTGGCCTTTAAAAAGAAAGTCCAAAGCCTAATCAATGCTAGAGTTGTGAAGTTTGGGGCAAAGAATGGGCCTAATGTAGCGGGAAACCCATTGCCCGATCATGTTGGGAATCGAGTAAATGCAATATTGATCGGGGAAGTCAGAAGATTAAAAAAGGACGTCAGGGAAGTTAAGACCCCGATATTGACAGTATGGGTTAAGATAGTCAAGATATGAATGGTGGAAGATGCGGACAGTCTAAAAATTATGGCAAAGAGGGTGCAAAATTGGTGCCCGTTTCATAAGTGTGAAGTTCATGTCATACAGGACTGCGGAGATTTTCTGGTTAAAGCCCAAAAAATGATGGATAATGGGGAAGCCCAGTTCTATGAAGAGACAAAGGAGGAAATAGGAGTTATTGAGAATGTAGCTAGCTACGGGATAGGGAGACCCTTGATCATCTATTATGATGAACCAAAAGAGAAAGTTATGCCAGTCATTGAGGAAAGTGTAACCAAGTTAATCATTGATTTACCTGTTTCCTTTTCATACAAGGAAAACAAAGCTGCACCATGGTAATATGACTACAGCTTGGTTATGCCTGGGCCTTCGAGTCAGCAGGATATCACAGGTGTGGGGCATTTAACCCGAAGCGAAAGAGTTATACTGCGGAGGCTGCTGAATAAGGGTTAACAGGGAAAGACAGAGGAGCAGACAAAGGGAAAAAGATAGTCGAGCCAATCCATATTGAGATGGATTTGCCAAAAGAAACAGAGAGGGGATCAGCCCCGGTTAACAAAATAAAAGAACCGGTATGTGAGAAGGAAGCATATGAGTTTTTAAAATTCAAAAAGCACAGTGAGTATAGAGTGGTTGAACAACTGCAACATCAACCAGCTAGAATTTCAATCTTATCTTTACTTTTGAATTCAGAGCCACACAGAAATACCCTATTAAGAGTATTGAATCAGGCATACGTAGCTAATAACATATCAGTAGAAAAGTTGGATAGGCTGGTGGGAAACATCGCAGCAGATGACTATATATTTTTTAGCTATGAGGAGATACCACCCAATGGTATTGGGTCAACGAAAGCTCTCCATATAACTACCACTTGTAAGGGGCACATATTACCAAGGGTCCTTTTGGACAATGGTTCTTCATTAAATGTGATGCCTTTAGCAACCCTATCCAAGTTTCCAGTGGATATATCATATATGATACCGAGTTGCACAGTGGTCAGGGCTTTCGATGGAACAAGGAGAGAGGTTATGGGAACTATTGAAGTTCCTCTGGAGATAGGCCCATGCACTTATACGGTGAACTTCCAGGTTATGGATATTAATCCATCTTATAATTGCTTATTGGGAAGGCCATGGACACATTCACCCGGGGCTGTACCCTCGTCTCTCCATCAAAAGCTAAAATTTATGGTGGAAGGCCGTTTGATCACTGTGTCAGGAGAAGAAGACATAATAGCCTCCGTATCTACTGGATCTCCTTATGTCGAGCCCAATGAAGATGCCGTAGAATGTTCTTTCGGTCTTTGGAATTCGTAAATGCAATTTTCGTCGCTGAAGGACTAAAAATTCTTAAACCAAGGTTGTCCAAGAACGCAAGGCTGGGAGTAAGAACCACAGTGGGAAAAGGCTGCAGGGCTGGAAAAGGTTTGTGGAAATATCTTCAAGGGATGGCCTGAGTAGTGGAAACAGTGGGAAAGAAAGATCGGTTTGGCTTAGGGTATCTTCCGAAGGCCCAAGAGAAGAGGAAACAGGTTGAAAGGAATAGGCAAAGAAGAATGGTCCGTCTCACGGGTATGGATATTAAATGGGAACCCATGACTTTTCCACCAATCCGTCATAGCTTTCGCTCTGCTGGTTTTCTATTCGGAGAAAAGAATTCAGAGGATGTGCTTGTAATGATCGAGCAAGCAAGTGAAAAATTCCATGTGAATAATGGGGGGCAGATTCAGGATATGGTGATTTGCATGACCGAGAAAGAAAGGATGGAAAGTGGCAGTGCAAACTGGATGGTGCGACCTTGTCCACCAAGATATAAACTAACCAACTAGAGTTCGACTGAGTTGCCCATAGTTTTTAAGTCTATTCCAACATAATACTTTTTTAAAGAAAGCAACCTTAATTATCTTTACCCAAAGATATTAAGAGTTTTTTTTTTTTGTAATGGGTTTTTTGTTTAAACATTTTCATTCAATAAATAACAAGCACAATGCATTTTATCCATATTAATATGTCCATATTCTTTCATTTTTGTTATTTATTTTGTTTTCATTATATATTTTCCTATATTGTTTCTTCTCCACCTATTTACAGGTGTGCGGATGCGGAATATGAGGACCTTCCTGTCAGCAATTCTGAAATTGATTTTGAAAGACCTATTTGCACAGATGATTTTGAGGCTAACGAAGATACTGAGGATTATGGTCTACCTCCGGAACTATTAAGGAAAATAGAACAAGAGGAGAAACTAGTACTTTTTCATAAGGAGTTATTGGAAACGATAAATCTGGGAGATGGTGAAGAGATAAAGGAAGTCAAAATCGGGACTTCATTTTCATCATCAATAAAGGGTGAATTGATAGCTTTGCTCCAAGAATATGCGGATGTATTTGCATGGTCTTACCAAGACATGCCAGGGTTGGATCCAGATATTGTGGTTCATAAGCTCCCTTTAAGGCCAGAATGCAAGCCAATTCAGCAAAAGTTGAGAAGAATGAGGCCAGACATGCTGTTAAAGATAAAAAAGGAGGTGAAGAAGCAATTTGATGCTAGATTCTTAGAGGTGGCAAAATATCCAGAATGGATGGTAAATTTGTCCCAGTACCAAAAAAGGATGGCAAAGTGCGGATGTACATTGATTACCGAGATTTGAACAAGGCCAGCCCTAAAGATAATTTCCCTTTGCCCCATATTGATACTCTGGTGGATAATACAGCAAAGAGTTATTTTTTTTTCATGGACGGATTCTCAGGACACAATCAGATCAAGATGGCACCGGAAGATATGGATAAAACCACATTTGTTACAATGTGGGGAACCTTCTGCTACAAGGTAATGCCATTTGGGTTGAAGAATGCTGGGGCAACATACCAAAGAGCCATGGTGACCTTGTTTCATGATATGATGCATAAGGAATTGAGGTCTACTTTGATGATATGATCGCTAAGTCACAAGGAGAAGAGGAGCATATTGCAAATCTTAAGAAGCTCTTTGAACGGCTAAGGAATTTAGACTCAAGCTAAATCCGGCAAAATGCACCTTTGGGTCACCTCGGGAAAATTGTTAGGTTTTGTCGTCAGCAAAAGAAGAATTGAGATTGATCCAGATAAAGTAAAGGCCATTCAGAATTTGCCACCACCTCGCACTCAAAAGGAAATAAGAGGCTTTCTGGGGAGATTGAATTACATTGCTCGGTTTATTTCTCAGTTAACCGATAAATGTGATCTAATATTCAAGTTACTTCGGAAATGTGACCCCGGAGAATGTGATGAAGGTTGTCAGATTGCATTTGAAAAGGTTAAACATTATCTATCCAACCCACCAGTGTTAATGCCACCTGTTTCGGATTAACCAATGATACTGTATTTATCAGTATTTGAGAGATCCATGGGTTGTGTTTTGGGATAGCTAGATGAAACTGGAAAGAAAGAACAGGCAGTTTACTACCTCAGCAAAAAGTTCACAAATTATGAGTTGAAATATTCATCAGTAGAAAAGCTGTGTTGTGCCTTAGCTTGGACCGCTCGAAGACTCAAATAGTACATGTTGTACCACACAACGTGGTTGATTGCCAAGATGGATCAGTCAAGTACATGTTGGAAGCACCTTCTTTGTCAGGGAGGACAGTAAGATGGTAGATTTTATTGTCAGAATACGACATTGTATATGTAAGTCAAAAAGCTATCAAGGGCAGTGCAGTCACTGAATTCTTAGCAAGTCGGGCAGTGAAAGATTATGAGCCATTGAACTTTGACTTCCCGGATGAAGATTTGATGTATGTGTCGCAAGCAGATGAGATTCCCCTGAAAAAGAAAGTATGGAAAATGTACTTTGATGGAGCATCTAATGCCATGGGGCATGGAATCGGTGCAGTGCTTATATCCCCAGAAGAAGATTATTATGCTTTTACTGCCAGATTGTATTTTGATTGTGCAAACAATACTGCTGAGTATGAAGCATGTACTATGGGCCTTCGTGCTGCAGTGGACAGAAAGATCAAAGTATTATAAGTTTTCAGAGACTTAGCCTTAGTGATTTACCAGCTACGAGGAGAATGGAAAACCGAGATACAAAACCAATCTGATATCGAGAACTCATACTGAGTTTATTGGAGGAGTTTGAAGAAGTGAATTTCAACTACTTTCATCGAGAAGAAAATCGGATGGCGGATGCTCTAGCTACTTTGTCATCAATGTTTAAAGTGAATGAATGGGCTAAAGTTGTGCCAATAAAGATGAGTATATATGAGTCTCCTGCCCACTGTCTGAGTATTGAAGAAGAAGTAGATGGCCTTCCTTGGTATAACGACATCTTGCAGTACATCAAGAGTCAACGGTATCCAGAACAAGCAACAGAAAATGACAAGAGGACTCTGAGAAAGCTAGCAATGGGTTTTGTTCTAGATAGTGAGATTCTCTACAAGAAAGGAAAAGACCAAGTCTTATTGAGATGTGTCGGATCTACTGAAGCTCAGAGAATTATAGAAGAGGTCTATGAAGGGATATGTGGCACTCATGCTAATGGTCACATGTTTGTTAAACAGATTATAAGGGCATGGTACTATTGGTTGACGATGGAAGGAGATTGCATCATTTATTCCCGGAAGTGCCATAAATGCCAGATATATGCAGATAAGATTCATGTGTCGCCATCGCCATTACATGTCATGACTGCACCATGGCCCTTTTCAATGTAGGGAATGGATATGATCAGGCCTATTACCCTGAAAGCTTCAAATGGACATCGTTTCATCTTGGTGGCCATAGATTATTTCACAAAGTGGGTAGAAGCTGCGTCCTATGCAAATGTAACAAAGTCGGTGGTATGCAGATTCGTTAAAAAAAGAAATCATATGCCGTTACGGGTTGCCAGCAATAATTATTTCGGATAATGCTCTCAATTTGAACAATAAGATGATGAGAGGAATATGTACTCAATTCGAGATCACACATCATAATTCGGCACCTTACCATCCAAAGATGAATGGCGCAGTAGAAGCAACTAACAAGAACATCAAGAAGATTGTTGAGAAGATGACCAATGTATACAAAGATTGGCATGAGATCTTGCCTTTTGATCTTCATGCATATCGTACTTCGGTCCTCACATCTACAGGGGCAACGCCATTTTCTTTGGTATACGGGATGGAAGTAGTGCTACCAATTGAAGTTGAGATCCCTTCACTTCGGGTTTTGATGGAAGTTGGCCTAGAGGAAGCAGAATGGGTTAGAGCCCGTTATGAACAGTTGAATCTCATCGAGGAGAAAAAGTTGAAAGCAATTTGTCACGGGCAAGTGTATCAGAAAAGGATGATTCGAGCCCATAACAAGAAAGTTCATCCTAGACAGTTCCGAGAGGGGGAGTTGGTACTGAGGAAATTTCTCCCTATAGTAAAGGACCCGAGAGGAAAATGGGCTCCGAATTGGGAAGGACCCTATGTGGTAAAAAGAGCTTTTTCTGGAGGAGCATTGATTTTAACTAGAATGGACGGGGAGGATTTCAGAAATCCCGTGAATGTAGATGAATTGAAGAAGTATTATGTTAAAAAAAAAAATGTGTGATACTGTGCACATGGAAATTCGAATGATTCCAAGTGTAAAAATGGAAATTCTATATATCTATTTCCCCTGTGAATGGTTTTGCAAAGAGAATATTCATGCTTGATATGATGAATGGCCATCTTTCATATTCCTTTCAACAAGAAGAAATTATCCTTAGTCACCCCTTTGAGCCTTAGAAATTATTTTTTTTTTAAACCTTGATCAAAGGATCACCCTCTACACTGGAGGGCAAATGAGAGAAAAAATAATAAAAAATCATGGCAAAAAGAAAGCCATCAAAAAATGTGGCAAATGAAAGCCAACAAAGCAAAAAAAAAAGAAAAGAAAGTCCAAAAAGGGACAAATGTTTCAAGAATTAGCTCTCCTCAGGAAATGATCCTTGATCCAATCACCCTTAAACACACTTTGGGCCTATTTTATCCTTTCTTTTAAAGCTAAACCTTGGCCTACATTACGTACTTTAAAAGCCCATTTTGATCAAGCATGGATATTTAATTTGAAAGGTTATTCTCAGAATTCATTCCATATTTTGAATTGATATTTTTACCTTGGAAGTATTTAGAATTCTCAGATGCATGGTAAAATATATAAAAAAAATGGAAATGAAAAAAGAATGTAAAAGAAGAGGTTTAAGCCGAAAACCCGCAAAGGACGACTTAATACCAAATGGAGGACACTTGAGTTAAAAACCCGCAAAGGGCGGCTCAGGTACTGATTAAAAGTTTGAATCAATGCTCTGTGTAAAGGGGGAGAAAGTATCTGACAATCAGAGGAAAGGGGAACAACTCAGTCTGACGTAATTACGAAAGATAAGAAGTTACCCAAGTAAATCGCTCGTTCAAGAGAAACTTCAGATGGTTTGAAAAATGAGGGGTCCAAGATATTCTGCATCCGGGGCATCTACAACTAATAACCTTACATTTGTCTCTTATGTCCTTGATATTTATTTTTACTATTTTAAAGCATTTTTGCAATAAATTTTTGTTATCCTTTTCATGACAATTTTTGCTTGATTTATGTTTTCTTTCATACATTTTTGAGATGCATTATGATTGTTATCAAATTGAATGATGATTAGTAATAAAAAATCTTTAACTAAAAAGATTTCAAAGTATTACTAAGGAATAGATTTAAATCTTGGGAAAGGTTTGGAGAGTTCACCAAGAAAATAAAACAGTGAATGTGGTGGGAACTCCATCACGAAGTCAAAAAAATCTGTGAATTTTAGCGAAAGCCAGAAACTGAGACTGATTGACAAGATATCTTGAGTGGGGCATCAGTGAACAAGTTGAAGACTCTATCATGAAGTCGGATAATTTGTGAACCTCAAAGAAACCATGGATTAGAAATCACGACACAATCGTTTGATTGCATTTATTCTTAGGAAACATACAAGCATTTGCAAAGCATGTCATTCTCATCATTGTATTTAGCTAACAGTGCAAAAATCAGGAAAACTTGGACTTCCTCAAAGTGAACTCGTTCTGTTTTTCAAACGAGTCGAGCCCCGAGATCACCGTCGAGGTATGTTTCCTTTCCAAATCGAACTCGTTTTGCTCCTCAAGTAAGTCGAGCTCCAAGACTGTCGTTGAGGTATGTCCCTTTTATTTTCAAGTTCAATTTATTCTTTTTTCAAATGAACCAAACCCAGAATCATTCTTAGTATTTCCTTTTGTTTTAAATCGAATTCATTCTTTTTTATCAAATGAGTCGAGCCTTGAGAATCTACGTCGAGGTACTTCTTTTTGTTTTAAATCGAATTCATTATGTTTTATCAAATGAGTCGAGCCTTGAGTCCTCCGTCGAGGTATTTCCTTTTGTTTTAAATCGAATCCATTCTGTTTTATCAAATAAGTCGAGCCTTGAGACCTCCGTCGAGGTATTTCCTTTTGTTTTAAATCGAATTTATTCTGTTTTATCAAATGAGTCGAGCCTTGAGAATCTCCGTCGAGGTATTTCTTTTTGTTTTAAATCGAATTCATTTTGTTTATCAAATGAGTCGAGCCTTGAGACCGTCGTCAAGGTATTTTCAAATCATGGGTAAGGCCTCCAGGCACCATTTTTAAAGACCTCCGGGCACCATTTTAAGAACTTCGGGCACCAATTTTAAAGACCTACGGGCACTATTTTAAAGACCTCCGGGCATATTTTAAAGACCTTCGGGCACCTTTTTAAAAACCTTCGGGCATCAGTTTTTAAAGACCTTCGGGCACCATTTTAAAGACCTCCGGGGTACCATTTTAAAGACCTTCGGGCACCAGTTTTAAAGACCTTCAAGCACCAGTTTTAAAGACCTCCGGGCATCATTTTAAAGACCTTCGGGCACCAGTTTTAAAGACCTTCGGGCACGAATTTTAAAGACCTCCGAGCACCATTTTAAAGACCTCCGGGCACCATTTTAAAGACCTCCGGGCACCATTTTAAGGACCTTCGGGCACCAGTTTTAAGGACCTTCGGGCACCAGTTTTAAAGACCTTCGGGCACTATTCTTAAGACATTCGGCACAATTTTTTATTTTGAAAATCGAACCTGTTTCATTAAGACAGGTCGAGGCTTGATTAGTTAGGGAATTCAATTTAAGGATAAAATCTTCAATTTACTGCTTTCTCAAAAAAAAAATGAATGAACAATGAAAAAAAAATGAAAAAATGAAAAAAAATGAAAGAATTAAAAAATGAAAAATGAAAAAATGAAAAAAAAAAGAATTAGTGTGATTTCACTAACCGTACAAAATTAGTGTTGGTTTGTCTTTGCCTGATTCCTGATTCTCAGCAATAGACACCTAATTTTGTTCGAACCACTAAAACAGGTATTTTTTTTCCTAAATTGATGTTTCAGAATGTAAAAAGATTTTTTTTCATCCTGCAGGTGGTACTCTGAGACTTAGTTTAAGAGGGCGAGCATAAAAAGTCAAACTTAAAAAAAGTCAATCCTGAAAAGTCAACACCAAAAAGTCATCTACTAAAAAAGTCAACCCACTTTCAAAATCGAGATTTGAAGTTCAATTGAAAAATGGCGAAAGAATTTTGATAATCCGAGGTTTACATCGAAAGATATGGAGTTCGAAAGTTGGGATTTGGAGATTTAGTAGAAAGAAAACCCTAATCCGAGAAATTCAGGGAAAAGTGCTTAAACGATCGAATTGGTCAAAATTGAAGGTTCCAAATGAAAGATAAGCACTGACTAAGGGTAATGGAGAAGCCACTTGATAAGAAAAACTGAAAGAAAAGTCAATCCGGGAGAAAATCGAGAATTAGGGTTTTTTGTGGATTTTGGTGAAATTGGGAAGAATTACAGAAATGGCCTGACTTGGTAAGACCAAAGCCCTAATGGATAAGGAATGATTAAAAAGGGATAGCCCAAGGCTCAATTTGAATAAAATCTAAAAATCAGACTTGTTTTGGGCAAAACCGGGTTTCGAAGGCGAACGGGCAAAATTGGAAAATTTGGGAAAAATAGAAAATGAACTCCAAATATTCTGAAAATTTGCAAATCTCATTTTTAAATTATTTTAAAGAGTTTGGTGAAAGAAAATCTTGATTCAGAGTTCGTTTGCAAAATGGCTAAATCCGGGTCTCCTATGCAGTAATTCAATAAGATAAATCTCAAACAAATAGCAAATGGACTCCAAAAATTTTGAAAATTTTCAAATATCATTTTTAAATTATTTGGAAGATATTGTAGTAATAAAATCTTGATTCGGAGTTCGTTTGCAAAATTGCCAAAACCCGAGCCCCTATGCAATAATTCAAGCAGATAAATCCCGAAAAATACCAAACGTGTTCCAAAAATTATGAAAACTTCCAGATCATACTTTTAAATTATTTGGAAGAGATTAATGAAGAAAAATCTTGATTTGGAGCTCGTTTAGAAAATGGTAAAATGTGGGGGCATAAAAGGGCATTTTTGAAAGAAAAAATCCAAATAAATAGTAAACGGACCCGAAAAATTTTGAAAACTTCCAAAATTCAATATTTTATTATTTTGAAAGTATTAAAAAAAGAAAAGGTTAATTTGGAGTCCTTTTTCCATTTATTTGCATCCGAGGGGCAAAACGGTCATTTTACCCAAGCAACCGAAAAGGGCTTCTCTTGCCTTTAAAAAAAAAATCATACTTGGGTTGGAAAATGGAGTGCTGGCCAGCCAAGGCCCAAGGAAAGGAAGAAGCTTTTGATTTTTCAATCGAAAGGCCAAGAATTAAGAGTTGGTTAGTGATTTTTTTGATCAAGCCATTGCAAATAAGCCACATGGGCCAATGCATGAAGAGGGAGAGTGTCAACATTATTTTTGAACAGCTGTAATTATGGACAGATGATGGCCTAATCTAATGGTGATAATTTCATGATTTTTCACCTTGAATCACTAGCCATTTGATGGAAATTGGTTGGAGTAAAAATGACAACATCCTAGGAGGAGAGAGGGGGGAATTCGGCCAGCCTTAAGGGAAGGGTAGAGAATTCATTTTCAGCACTTCATTTTTCATTTTCTCTCTTGGTTTTTGCTGAGTTTTATCTCCTTGTTTGAAAGAAAAAAAGAAAAGTTTAGAAAAGAAAAGAAAATTTGAAGAGAAAAAGCTTGAAAGATAGCTTATTCAGGTTGCTTTTAGCACCAACTCTTGCACTCTCTTGATTTTCCATTCTTGTTTTTGTTGTTTTTGATTATTATTTGTTGAGTTTTATTTTTAAATAAGTGTTTTTTTTAATGTTCTTTTTATGTTCTTTTCTTCATCTTTTCTTAAAAACAAGTTTTACAATTTTTTTTCCTTTCTTTCTCACTATGGCCGAATGGCCCTGAATTTGTGGTTGCTATTTTTGCTTTAATTTGTCATGTTATTTTTGTTATTTTCTTTAGTCTTCATGCTTTAAATATTCTTCTACTACATATACTTGAAGCTTGTTTTAATTTGGTTTCTTGTTTGTTGCCATTTATGAATTTATTATCATGATCTTGCATTTTTAATTTTCTGTTTTCATAATGTTTAAATTTGTTGATGTTTTATATTTTGTAATCCATGTGTTTGTGAAAATGCTTGTTAGTTTTAATACCTTTACTTTATATTTGCATGATTTGAGTGTTACATTTTAGTTGAGTATGTTAGTATACCAAGTGTTTGTGAAAATGCCATGCTTGTTTTGGAACCTTAGGCCATTCGGCCACTTCATGTATCTTGCATTGTGTGTGCAATTTTGCTATGTTAGTTTATAGGTTTGTATTTGCATGACATTTGATTGAGTATTTAGTTTAAGTATATGAAGTGTTTGTGAAAATGCCATGTTTGCTTGGAGCTTGAGGCCATTCGGCTACCTCATTATTTTGCCTTGTGTTTGCCTTTTTGTTATGTTAGATGGTAGGTTTGCATTTGCATGATATTTGGTTGAGTTTTTGGTTTAAGCATGCCTTGTGTTTGTGTTATTGCCATGCATGTTTTAGTTGTTAGGTTTGGTTTATTTTGCCATGCATGTCCATGCATTTTAGACCTAGGTTGCACTAAATGCCATGCAAGTTCATTTAGGTCTAGGTCACTATATTGATGCCATGCATTTTTTCATGACATTTAGGTTTAAAACCATGCATTCCATGCATCATATTTGCTGTATTTTTTCCATGCTGCCAGTTGACTAATGACTTAGACCAATTAATGATTCAAAGTCATACTTTTTTGAGTATACTTGTGGAAAATTAAAGAGTTGTCAAATTGATTATTCTACCTTTTTGATTTTTTTAACTTAATTTTTGTCTAACTTTTAAAAGTCCTAGCTACTGTTTGTGAGTCATTTTTGTGAGTCTTAAATATTTCTAATTTTATATTTTAAATGATTTTATCAAAGGCAAAAGATGTGTTTTGGCAAAACAGTTTTTTCACCCAATACTTGTACTTTCCCTATTTTTCTGGGAAGACATCTTTAATCAAAAAATTAAGCTGATTTTTTTCCCGTGTATTTGTACATGTCCTAAGTCTCCAGTATTTGTTTTAGATTTTTTAGAATTTTTAAAAATAGGATAAAAAATCGTGGCTTAAAACCGGACAGTGGAGTCAGAATTGAAATTGAAGAAAAATCATTTTTCTGTTTTGATTAAGTTACATAGAGAGGGCTGATTAGGAAGTTTAGCTACTGACTTAGGGTAGTTTCTAAGCCTTTTTAAACTCTAAAAATGGTTTTTTAAGTCTCAGGTTAAGGATGGTCAAGTCCGGGATTTCAAACTTAGGAAATTAGAGCCATTTTAAAAAGGGTTTAGCTAAGTTTTTATTTTTAATCTATGCTTTTCAAAAACGTTTTCAAACAATCACAAAGTATTTTGGTTTTAGAATATTTAATTTGACATATTTTCCTAAGGTAGCCATATATATTTTTAGATATGTGAATTTCCTTAATTAAAGGAAAAAATACATTTTCATGCATTGCATTTTCCATATTCATGCATTTTATATGATGTGATTATTTTTTTTTTTGCTATGATAATTTCTGTGGTATTGTTATTATTTTGATCTATATGTTATATTGTTTATTATATGGTTTTGAATATTTCATGATATCCCATGCTTTTTATTTAGTTATTTTTTGTTATATTATTTAGCATATACTATGCTCATGCATTATTATTTTCATTTTTATTTCCATGCATATTATATGATAGCATTATTTTATATTCCATGTCATTTAAATTATATGCCATATCATTCATATTTTCCATGTCATTCAAATTATTTCTTTTCATATAGAATATATTCTGTTACTTAGGTCATTTCATTTCATGTAGAATATATTATGTTACCTAGGTCATTTCATTTCTTTTAGGATATATTATGTCATTTTGGATATTTTGTTTCATTTAGAATATATCAAATGACTTAGGATATTACATTTCATATAGAATATATTATGTTACCTAGGTCATTTCATTTCATTTATAATATATCATATAACTTAGGATATTTCATTTCATTTAGAATATGCTAAGGCATTTAAATTATATCATATCATTTAGGTTGCATTATATTATTTAGATTTTGCTATGTCATTTTATTTATGTCATGCATATACATATTCATTTCTTTTAAATGTTCAAAAAAGATAATGATTTTCATTAAAATAAAGATATTCCCGAGTTAAAATAATTCATGAGTTCTTTATCAGGTTTGCTGGGAAGGATATCATCAATTATCATTAATAATGGAATATCTTCTTTAAAATAAGAATGATTCGGAAAGTTTTCCAAATTAATAAAAATTTCTATATTTTGCCACGTTTATTGGGGAATATAGGAAAATTTTGAATTTATAAATTCTGGATCATTTTCAGTTAAAAATGGAATTCTTTTTCTTTAAATTGGGAGTTAACTTGAAATACTAAATTTAAAACCGACTTCTTTATCGAGATTTGAGATAACACATGATTAATAAGGTATCATTTTATACGGGCGTTGTGGGGGATCCCGAACCCGTTTCTTTGATTTCATTGGTTTAAAACGCAGACTTGAAATTGGTTTAAAAATGTTTTAATTAATTTTAAAATATTTTATAAAACTGGTTTTAATAGGTGGCTGATCACACCTAGCTAAAAAAGATTGGTGGCGACTCCATGTCTTTTTCAAGGTCATTTTCAAAACCTTCATTTTTCTAGAGGAATTAAGTCGACTTTTCCTCTTTTTTTTTAATGTCACACTTAACGAATAATAAAGTCTTGCGATGAGGCTTGTTATTTTTTAGGTTGCGACACAGAGCATCCAAAAATACGTAGTCGATCATAATTAGTAGAAGAATGTCCGGACCATACCTATATGAGAGTCTTCCCATCTATTGCAGTTGAGGGTAGTCTGTTGATGATGTGAGAGGCGTACATCAAAGCCACTGCCCAAAATGCTTTGCTCAAGCCTGACTGGGATAACATGCAGCGAACTTTTTCAACCAAAGTTCTATTCATCTTTTCTGCAACTCCATTCTACTGGAGAGTGCCAGGAACAGTGAAGTGTCGCAATATCCCTTCATTCTGGCAATGTTCCTGAAATGGATTTGATTTTTATTCTCCACCATTCTCAGATCTTAGTCTCTTGAGCTTTCTCTCGGTCTGGGTTTCGATCATCTTCTTCCATCTCAAGAAGATATCTAGAACTTCATCTTTGTGCTTCATAGTATAAGCCCAAACATATCTGGAGTAATCATCAATAAAGGTCAAAAAATAGTGTTTACCTCCCAATGAAGCATTTTTGGGAGGCCCCCGACATCAGTGTGAACATAATCCAACTTTGCTTTAGTGCGATGAATTGCTATGCCAAACTTGATTCTTGTTTGCTTGCCTAAGACGCAATGCTCGCAGAAATCAAGTTTTCTAGATTTGGCATCTTTTAGTACACCTTGCTTTATCAAGTGTTGCAAGGCCTTCTCTCCAACATGACCTAGGTGCATGTGCCAAAGTCGAGAGGTGTCAGATTCATCGTCTTATTTGTTGCTGGAGACTGCTGTGCTTTCGATCACGGTCTCTGCATCTAGGAAATACATGTTTCCTTTTATATTACCCTTCATGGCTAAAAATGCTCCACGTACAACCTCAGGACTCCATTCTGAATAGTCAGCTTGTAACCATTTGAATCTAAGACCCCTAGATTTATGACGTTCTTCTTCATATCCGGGACATACCTCACATCTGTAAGTTTTTTTGTTGTATCGTCATGCATTCTCAGTCGGATCGTTCCAATACCTCTTGTGTGACAGGTATTATCATTGCCCATAAGGACAAATCCTTCATCAAGCTCTCGAGAGCTTGAGATCCACTCCCTGTTCGGACATATATGGTAGGAACATCCGAAATCAAGGATCCATCGATCAAAAGGGTTTTCTGATGTTGAAACTATAAATGTAGAGTCTTCTTCATCGCCAGACCTTTGAGCAACATTCACATTTGACCTTTCTCTGTTAGGATAATCTTTCTTCTAGTGCCCTTTCTGATGGCATAAAATACACTCGTCCTTTACAGGTCGTCTGTTTGATGATTTAGAACGGGATCTACCTCACCTATTATTTCTGCCAGCTCTTCTATTTTTCATCCTGCCCCTGGAAACTATCAAAGCTTCTGGTGCGGTATCCTGATGATCTTGCTGATCTTTTTTTCGATAATCATTATTCATCAGAGTATTTGCAACATCTTTATATATAATCTCATTTTTCCATACAACAAAGTAGTGGATAAATGATAAATGATCATATCTATCAGGCAAGGAATTTAAAAGGGTAAGAGCCTTATCTTCATCAAAGATTTCTGCATCTAGATTTTGAAGATCAGTGGGGATTTTATTGAAACTATCTAGATGCTCACGCATAGTGATACCTTTCTTGTATTGGAACCTGAAAAGCTTCTTCTTCAGATAGAGTCTGTTCTCCATGCTTTTCGTCATGTACTTGTCTTCAGTTGTTTCCAGAGACTTGTTGCCTTAGTCTCCTTCATGATAGAGTACTTCTGGTCCTTGGCTAAGCATAACCTAATTGTGCTACAAGCCTGACGGTTGATAAAGTTTCAGTCGTCTTCAGACATATCCTTGGGCATGGTTTCCAAGGCAATATGTGATCCTTCTCGGAATAGCAAGTCCAGTACTTCGCACTGCCACATGCCAAAGTTATTGGTCCCATCGAATTTTCTACCTCAAACTTTGCATTAGACATCATGGTTCTTTTAATATAAGATCTGGATGCTGGTGCATCACCTGACTGATTCCTTCTACTTTGTTTCGGCCATGGCAACTTCAGTGTATTTAAATATTCTGCATTTTTCCAAATTTTCAAAGTTTGATATGGAAAAACGGGTGTCGTGGTTGAATCCGGGATGGTTCAATTAGCCAGAAAAGGGACCACCTGAGTAGAATTTGGACATACAGAGAATATTCTGCGAATATCCTCGTGTAGGAGGCTCGTTTTGGACTCCGATTAGCTCAAGCAGCTCGAAAATGCTCGGATTAGTGGTCTGAACAGCCTGAAAATGGCCCAAAAATTTTGGTCGGAGCGACAGCAGCGCATGGGCTTCACGCGTCTTCAACCTCTGGAGAGCGAGGATCGCGTGTGGCCAGTAAAGCCCACTCTCAAACCTTTGGACGGCACGTGGGGGCATGTGCAGCGGTTTCTGGAGCTCCGGTTTCGACCGTTGAACTCTTCTCTTGAGCTTTAACACCTGGTGTGTTCAAAACACAAAATTGAGCACTTTCAAAATTCGTACAGAATCAAAACTGACTTGGTTTTACACAAACTCGGCTTTGATACCAATTTGTTGTGCGAGAATAGCCGAAGGACTGTAAAACCTACAGATACAGATAAATAACACAAATATTTTACATGGTTCAGCAAGTGTGCTTACGTCCATGGGAGGAGGAGCAAATATTTCACTATTCAAAAATGGAGATTTACAAAATACAGAGTTCTTTCTACAATGCACTATTCTCACACCTATCTCACAAATGAGTTACTGCTTCTTGCTAACTCAGCTCAACTCTCTACTCATAATGCCCATGCAACCATGCCTTATATAGGCTCTTGCTAGGTGTGAATGAAAGCTTGCATTTTGCAAACTTTCTGCAATGGCTGCACCTACTTGTTGAATGTATGTAGCTGCCAACCATGCATGCGGCTGCCGACCTTGAATTTGGTGGTTTGAGCCATATTTTTCAACAGGTCCTAGCCTCGTTGGTTAATGTAACCATGCTTAAAGATGGCATCTAGTAAGTTTGGGGTTTGAATTCCAACATCTGCAACCTCTGTTGTATAAAAAATTTATAATTTTCAAATTAATATAGTACATATTTTTTTTATAGAAGAAATGCATACTCCTTATTTGATTTCAACATAAGATTTAAAGCTCATTTTGACTGTCAAAACAAGGTAAAATACCCATAAGGAATTATCATATAAGAAAAAATGAAGAATTTGATCTAATTTTAATGATACATAATATATTTGCATCCAATAAAGAAGTAGTTTGAGGGTGAAAGGGTTAGGTGGATTTTGTTTAGGTTTTACGATGTTTTGAATTCAAGTTTTCTTCAATTTGGTTTAGAGTATTTTTTTTTTTTGGTGTTGGGCTCCATTTGCTCATGGTTATCTCATATTCAAAATGTCTCAAGTCAATTTTCATTCAGTTTGTGTTGATTTTGGAATGTTTTAGCTTTTAAGTTTAAATCAATTCAATTTAAGATGAACTTCAAGTTATTTATTTCAAGTTATTTAGGTTTTAGGTTGCTTTAATTTAATCAAACAAATTTTTGTTTGAATTCAATTTAATGCTTTTTATGCAACATAAAATACTAATTTAATATAGATTCTTAATAAAGGTTTAAATCTAAATACTTGTGTAGAAGGAAAAAAATTTTGGCCAATTTATAAATTGTCACAAACCCATTGAATTTTTTTTAATTATTTAATTAGGGAATTGTTAATTGATAAATTGATCAGCACCAATCATGTGAAATTGATAGACATTATATGCGATGACATCATAATTAATTAATTAATTTTATATTTAATTAAATATGTTCACATGGTTTGGCCCATAAAAATATAAAAATTTGTAGTCTTACTAATGAGAGTTCATCTATGAGTTATCTAATTTATCTTTAAATTAAATAAAAAAATTTTTAGAGATAAATTCAAGTTTTGAGCAATCAAATTACAAAGATTCATGGATCATCCAATTAAATTCCACTTGTAAATAATAATTATTATTTTTAATTAAATTAAATAATTTATAGATAAAATAAAGAGATTAAGTTTTTTTTTATAACTTTCTCTCACCTAGAAGACTAGCATTATAAATAGGGTTCTCCCCCAAGCCATTCAAGACAATTCACATGTTCACAATTTTGAAGTGAGGAAGAAGATTTTGAATGCTTGAAATCTCTCCAAAGTCTCAAGAATCAACTCTGAAGAATTGAAGAAATTGTGAAGGACATCGTGCTTACAAACTTTTGGCAGACCCGGTGGGACGATATCTACCTTTCAAATTTTTTTCTTCAACGTTCAAGTTCTCAAGTTGCAATAGCTTCTGAAAAGAACCTTGCTAACAAACTAACTCTCAAGCTTGCTCGAGCCAATCTTGTAGTCTACCTCATTTCATCATCAAGCATTGATATCCCTGCTCACCCATATTGCACTAGGAAAAAGACCAAAGCTTTTGTTGAAATGTCTGATCAAACTTCTCCAGTGTTTAATCCAAACCCATTCTATGACACTTCTTCTTTGATTCAAGATTTAGAAAAAATTTATCCTGGGGAATTTGATTCTTTTCATGGATCAAGTGCAAGCCGTCATTTTTCATTCAAAGAGCAAGATAGCTATTTAAGCAACAACTCTATTCCATCATCTTCATCAAAAGAAAGTTCCGAAGTAATAGCTGTCATGACAACTAGCACTACATCATTGCAAGAACAAGTTGTGCTTCTTGCAAAGTCTGTTGAATCTCTTGCAACAAGCATCAAACATAAGGATAACCAAATTGCCTTTATGATGGATAAGATTGCTAATCTCACTGGAAAAAGACCAGCAACTTCATACCAAAATCGTCAATCAATCTTTCGAGATGATGGTGAGAATTCTAGCATGGAAGATATTAAGGATTCTCAACAACGAAGTGGTCACTACCATTTAGCTCAAATATCTTATCAAGTAAGCTATTAAGGATCAAGTTAACAATATCACTCAACCTTTATACACATATGCCAAACCATATTCTCAAAGGATAGATCGTCTGAAGGTGCTTGAGAATTATCAACCTTCAAAGTTCCAACAGTTCAACGAAAAAGGAAACCTACGCCAACATGTTGCTCACTTTGTGGAAACTTGCAATAATGTTGGAACCTAGGAGATCTCATTGTGAAGCAGTTTGTTGATTTGTTAAAAGGCAATGCCTTTGATTGGTACGTTAATCTTGAGCTTGGGACAAGCGATAGCTAGAAACAACTTGAGCGTTAATTCCTCAATCGATGCTATAACAGTCGTTTCATAGTCAGCATGATTAAGATCACAAGCTCACGCCAATGGAAGGATGAGCCAGTCATTGATTACATCCACATGTGGAGGAATTTGAGCCTTAATTGCAAAGAAAGATTGTTTGAGTCCTCCGCCTCAACATATGCATACAAGGCATGAATTAGGGTTTACGCTACATTCTTCAAGGTATCAAGCCTAAGAAGTTTGAAGAATTATCTACTCGTGCAAATGATATGGAGTTAAGTATGACAGTTGCTGGAAATCAAGGACCTCATGTGCAAGAGCCAAAGAAAGGCTAAGAGAAGCAAGATACTCGCAAAGGGGGCAAAACTTTAACTAATAGGGGAGAAAGCAAACAGTCTATGACTATCAATACCAAGTCATTTAAGATATCTTCTAAATCAAAGAAATATCAAGAGGCTAAACCTGCTCCTACTCAAGACAAAGATAAAAGTAGAATCACTTTGAAAGAAAAACAAGAAAAGAAGTATACTTTCCTTGATTCAGGTGTTTCAAGTTGAAGAAATTTTGAATGCTAAGCTGATTCAGTTGCCAAAAATGAAGTGACCTGAAGAATATTATAAAATAGATGATCCCAATTATTGCAAGTATCATCGCTCGATTAGCCACCTTCTATAGAAATGTTTTGTTTTGAAAGACAAAATCATGCAACTCTATAAGGATGGAAAAATCGAGTTTCAAGAAAAAACTGTGTCATCAAATTTGCATCAATCAGTATGGTTTCGCAATCTAATTTGATCGGTAGAACGATAAAATTTGACTCTTTTGATCCTATCATACTAGCTCCAAGCACAAGTAAGATTGTGAATCTTTAAAGGAGTAGAGGAAACAATTTTCTTTGAAATGAATATCAAGATGATGATGATTGGACTATAGTCACACGTCAAAGAGGTCAAAAGAAGAATCCTCACAAACCTATGAAAGTGTCAACAAGAGCTAAGATGATCAAACAACCATCCAAAACACCAACGCCAAAGGTGCTTTATGGAAAAGAAATGCCATCTAGGCATTAAAATTCAATTGGGCAAAAGTCAAGAAGGACAATCATTTTGAATGAATACATGTCAATTTGGTTTAGACAATAAAATTTAGTTTTCATGACTTGTTACCATGTCGGTGGCAATAATGAGGTTGAAAATGAATATAACATTGATAAAGTATCATTTGAATCTAGCTATTTATGTGTTATGATGATAGATTTTTTGTTTGAATTCACTCCATATAATTGATCGTTGTTCATTGTAGGATATGCTCATGAATAGAAGATCAACTGAATCCTAGTTGATGCTGGATCTGCTATCAATATACTTCCTTTGAAGACAATGAAAAAATTAGGAGTTTTTTTAGATGAATTATTTCAACCTGTTTGATGATTCAAGGATTCAACCAAGGGAGAATGTGTTGGAATTTCACTTATAAAATCTAAGAATAAAGGAAGAGTTAGATCACTTACTTATCTTCTCTATGCAATGCTCTCTTGTTGTGGATATTAGGAAAGAACTCAAATGTATGACTAGGGTAGTCTTGTAATCAATCGATTAAAGCAACCACAAGAAACGTTTCGACAACCTATCTTGCTCTCCAAACCAGAATGCTTTATTGCCTTACTTCTTGATAACTTAGTAATCAAGAACTCTTCACTCTCTTTGTTCTTAGTATCTCGTATATACTAGGAACCTTTTGAGATTTCAAACACACACTTGTGTTCTGAATAAGTGTACAAAACACTCTCTCAACATTATATTATCTTGGATGAAATCCTCTCATATTTATAGCCCCCAAAAGTCTTGTCTCAAAAGACATCTTTTGGTCCAATTGTTGCTTCTGAAAAGGTCAAAAGATACAACCTTTTTTTTTTAATCAACTCCCTTCATTTAGTCATGATGGAGGCCAACAGAACCATTCTCTTCCAAATGATTGTGATGTTTTCGACTATGGAGGGAAACATTCAATTAGAAACAACATGATATTCCGGTCATGTGTGGTAGCCCCTTTGTGAATGATGACACTTTTCACGATCCCATTGGTGACACATGGATCAAATGGTGATGATGTGTCACACTTATGTTCCACATCATCTAGCCTACCTAGCTACCTCTAGCTAGTGTCACTCTACCTCAGTTGAGTGTCACTCACCTTGCTGGCCTCTAGCTCCATTAAGCTGAGTAAGCTAGTATCCAACTCGCTTAAGCTGAGCTAGCTAGTGTCTAGCTCTCTTGAGCTGAGTTAAGCTTTATCTTGAGCTCGTATGAGCTTTTACAAGCTTGTCTCATCTCTTTAGTTAGTTTGCCATCATCATTTATCATTCTTATCAAGTTAATCTTGTGCGTACTTGGTAGATTAGTATATATTCAAATATATCCAACAAAAATAGCCCTTAGAAAAGTCAAACTGTAACTTTTCATTGGAGATATAAGTCAAATCCATTTTTTCATGTGACTGATGCTAAGACAACATACAACATGTTGTTAGGACGACCATGAATACATAAAAATGGAGTAGTTTCCTCAACTTTTCACTAATGCTTCAAAAATTGTAGAAATGCTTAAATCAAGATGATTATTGCAGATTCCAAGTCATTTACTATAGCAGAGGCACATTTGGCTAGTGCTAAGTTTTATTTGGAAAGTGCGTTTGTAGAATAAATACTACCCAATCAGCAAAATATTGAGGTGAAGTAGTCAAAGCAAAATGATTTGTTTGGCTTTCTCCACTAGTGAAGATGATGAAATTACTCGAAGTTTAAATAATTTGACTCTTCCCCTCACCAGCTTGGAAGGATCAAAGGTTTTAAAATCTCCATATAAAGGATTTGTTAGGCTATTAGAAGCAACTCTTGTCGAACACCAGAATCTTCCTTCTCATCGAGCTAAAGGTTTGGATCCTAATGTCTATACACTATTTGTCAAAGCTGGATATAAGCAAGAGGATGTTACAAAATTGGTTCATGAGACAGAGAAGTCGAGCAAAGAAAAGCCACAAAGTTCAATCAAGATTGATAATGTTGGAACTTCTAAGTTAGGACTTGGATTTTCTCCATTAAAATTGAAAATTCATAAAGAAACTTTAAGATATATAAGTGTGAAATAAATTGTTTAGGAGTGAGAAAATTCAATAGAGCCACCAAGATCTTCAGTATTTAATCGCTTGGAAACACGCTCAACACGAGGTTCAGTATTTGATCGTTTGAGCATTAATTCGTCATGAAAGGTCATTTTTTTAGCGTATGGGCAAAAAATACACTAAAGCTTATGTGAGAAAAAATTAACCATATTCGAAAGAGAAAAGCTCTTATTTTAGATGAATCAAAGGATTTTCATAATAAAATTCCTTCTCGAATAAAGAGACAAAGCAAATAGGTGGTAACTACTGGTGAAGCCTTAAAGGCTAGAAAATAAATAGTGGTTATAACAAAAAAGGTTCCATCCTCATAGGGAGAAAATCTTGAAAAAATGGAAATCTTTGCTTTAATAATGTACCCATAAAAAAAAGTTGATGAAGAATCTCAAGAGGAAGAAGCCCAAAAAACCCTTTCATCATTTGAAGAATGAAAGCAAGCAATGATTGATGAGCTAAAGCAGGTTAACATTGACACTAGTGAAGATCCACGTTCGATTTTATTAATGCTCATTTGTGTCTAGAAGAAGAGAAAGCTTATCTAGATATTTTGATTAAGTATCGAGATGTTTTCGCTTGTACTTTCAAAAATATGTCGAGACTTGATCCAAAAATAGTTGTGCATTATTTGGTTGTGCATCATTTGACTTTAAAGAAAGGTGTTTGACCTATCAAACAAGCTTAACGTCATTTTCATCCTGACTTGATTCCCCAAATTGATACTAGGGTGAATAAGCTCATTGAAGGAGGATTTATTAGAGATATTAAGTATCCCACTTGGATCTCAAATATTGTTCCACTAAAAAAAAAAGAATGGTCAAATTTGAATTTGTGTGGATTTTCAATATTTTAATAATGCTTGTCTAAAGGATGCTTTTTGATAACTTTATGAAATAGAGTTAATTTACCACATTTTGTGCATTCAAATTGGCTAAGTTCTTGAAGTTTTATTAAAAATTAATTATTTTTAGATTATTTTTATTTATTTATTTTCATGTTTAAATTAGTTATTAATTTAGTGTTTTTGTATTTTTATAGGTCCAAAATGAGAAGGAGCTTCAAGGTACGAAAAGACGAAAAAGGTGCAAAGCAAAGCAAGGACAAATTTAACCTTTGGGTCTTGTTTATAGGAAAAAATGATCTTAATGTTTTTATTCAAGAAAAACTTCCTTCTTGACTTTTGAAGCTGATTCTTAGAGCTTTCCAATGTTATATTACTTGCCCAAATACATAAGATTTGGCAATCTAAATCAGCTGAGAAAGTATGAGAAGACGGTAGAGTCAATGTGCAGCAACCAAACTGAGAAGGAGCATCCAGGTAGCAGGGCCAGTGCTGTGGTGCTAGAAAGTTGGCATCGCAGTGCCAACACCTGCACTTATAAGGAAAGAAAACAATAAAGAAAATGAAGACTTACATGTTACTTGTACCTGAAGTTTCTCTGTTCAGGCCTTTGGAGCTCTATAAATATGAATCTTTTAGGACTTAATTATGTAACCTTTTATCTTTCATACACCTATTTTCTTAAGAGGAGAGTAGCCACCAAAAGTTTGGAAAGAAGCAAGAGAGATTTTGGAGACTTGAAGACTGAAGACCTGCAAATCTTAGTTTTCTCTTTTCCTTTAATCTTCTTTTACTTTCTTGTAATATTTATGATAGTGAAACTCCCTTGCTTTATGTTTTCAATGTTTAGCATGAACTAAATTACTTTTTCTAGGATTGCATTGAAAATAAACATGTACTTTGAATTATCTTACTCTCTTTCTTGATTTAATGATATTTGAGTTGTTTATTTAATCTTGTTCTTAATGCTTCTAATTGGCCACCAATTAGATTGATTTGGTAAACCTAGATGCAATTTGAAAAAGAGAGTTTAGTGTTAGACATAGATTGAATAACATATGTTTCATATTAATTTATTATGATGAATTGAGTTGCATGTATGATAGAAATATACTTACATGTCATGTGTAACCAATTTTAGAGAAGCTTAATGAGTTTCTCTTTAATTCAATCTTCATAGGAATATAGTTAATTGGTTAAGAGGGATTTTTTTTAAGACCATGAAAATATACTTATAAATAAATTAGAACTCTAGGTTAACAATTCAATATCATTAGTCAAGTTAAAAGAGTAGGAGAGGCTCAAACGAATTGTTGAGGGAAATTGTAATGCTAGGTTTTTCTCAAGTGATTAATCTAAATTTTTGCTTGTTATTTTCTTTTATTTAGTTTTTAATTATCAACCTTTAATCAAGTGTTTGAATAAGATTAAGTTGTTTTAATTTTAGTAGTTAACGAATTTGGTAACAGTTTCTCCTGGGAACGATACTATACTTTTCACTTTATTACTTGTTACGATACGTGCACTTGCGTGGAAATTTCTACAACAATTTTCCTTTTCCTTTGACAGAAATAATGGTTGATGCTACAATTGGACATAAAGCCTTTCCATTTATGGATGGATCGTCTGACTATATCAAATTCACATGGCTCCAAGAGATTAAGAACTTATCACATTTCAAACTCCAAAAGGAATATAATGTTATAAAGTTATGTCTTTTAGGTTAAAGAATGCAAGTGCTACTTATCAAAGAGCAATGCAAAAGATCTTTGATGATATGCTTCACAAAAATGTCAATGCTATGTTGATGACTTGGTTGTGAAGTCAAAAAAAAAAAGGTTGATCATCTACTTAATATCCGGTAGGTGATTGAGAGATTGCACATATAACAATGGAAGATAAATCCTCTAAAGTGTGCTTTCGATGTATCCTCTAGCAAGTTTGTAGGTTTCATTGTATGACATCATGGGATTGATATTGATCAAGCAAAAATAGATATAATCATGAAAATGTCAGAACCACTTAATCTACATGACCTTAAAAGTTTGCAAGGGAGATTGACCTATATTCGTTCGACACTTCATATCTAATTTGGCTGGTCGATGTCAACCATTCTATCGTTTAATGAAGAAGGATGTTCCTTTTTGTTTGGGATGAGGCTTGTAGTAATGCTTTCAAAAGCATTAAAATTTATTTGTTAAGACCTCTTGTTTTAAAGGCACCCGTACTAAGATGATCTTTGATCTTTTATACTGTTACACAAGAACGTGCCTTAGGAGCATTGCTGGCACAAGAAAATGATGAAGGAAAATAAGCAATAATCTACTATATTAGTAGAACTCTTAATTGAGCTGCATTAAATTATTCTTCCATTGAAAAGACATGCTTAGCATTAATGTTTGCAGTTAAGAAGTTGAGGCATTATTTACAAGCCCACTCTGTTTGTTGAATCTCACGAGCAAGCCTTCTCAAGTATCTTATGCAAAATGGAATCTTTTGTTCTAAAAGTTCGACATTACTTATATTCTCCAAAAGGTTGTTAAAGGGCAAGAACTTGTTGATTTTCTTACAAATCATCCAATTCGAGATGATTGGGAATTCTCTAAAGACCTTCCTAATGAAAATGTTCTTTTATTGAAATTTCCAAACAATGGAAATTATTCTTCGATGGGGTTATTCGTTGAGATGGAGCTAGAACAGGTGTTATTTTTGTCATTTCAAAAGGAGAAGTGTTGCCTTATGCATATACTCTCACTGAAAAGTTGTTTCAATAATGTAGCAGAATACCAAGCTCTGATTATTAGTTGAAAATGGCAATGGATCTGAAGATTACTCAACTTAAGGTGTTTGGAGATTCTAAATTGGTCATCAACCAACTACTTTCTCTTTATGAAATTAAAAGACTTGAGCTTTTACTATATGTCAACTATATGAAAAAGCTTTTTGAATGGTTTGACAATGTCAGCTTGGAGCATCTACCAAGAAGGGAAAATAAACTAGCTGATTCTTTAGCTAATCTTTCATCAGCTCTTAGAATACCTAGTATAGAAGTAAAAGTCCTTTGTAAACGACCGATTTTGCCATCAGTTACTTGTTGTGAAGATAACGATACAGATTTCAATATTTTTTTAGTCTTTGAAGTTCAGAAAAAAATATTTGAGACAAATATTGATTGATTATTTAAAGCATGGAATGCAACCCAATGATCTAAGGCATAAAATAGAAGTGAAACGTCGAGCTCATTGATTTTTACTTCAAGGGTATGCTTTATCATCGCTCTTTTAATGGAGTCTTTCTTCGGTATTTAGGAGAATGTGAAGTATCCAAAGCCTTACAAGAAGCTTATTCTGGAGTTTATGGTTCACATTAGACCTGTCCATGGGCCGGGCCGCAGACCAAATTTTTTTTATTTTCCTTACCCAAGCCCGAATCGGGCTGGCTTGGAAACCCATATCATTGTTTAAAAAAAAATATTGGAAAATTGTTTTTATATTAATATTTATATATTTTATAATTAAATTTATATAAAATTTTTTTTTTATTAGTGAACAGTAATTCGGTCGAGCCAAGCTAAACTGGACAGGTTTACTGCATATCAATCAAGAGCTAAATTGCATTTCAAAATTAAAAGAATGGGACACTATTGGCCAACATTGGTAAAGGAAAAGATAGACTACGCTAAGAATTGTCAAGCTTGTCAATTTCATACTAATTTCATCCATTAACCTCTTAAACCTTTACACACAATAGTCAGATTTTGGCCATTTGATGCTTGGGGACATGATTGGGTAGGATCATTACCAACAGTGCAATTGGCATATGTATATACGTGCTGCTACAAATTATTTTTCAAAGTGGCCAGAAGCATACCTTATAGAGAAGTGAAGAAAGAAGCTGTTACAACTTTAATCATAACAAACTTGATTTATAGGACCCTTACCAAGAGTGCAATAGGGCATATGTATATATGAGTGCTGCTATAGTTTTTATTTTTCAAAGTGGGCATAAGCAACACCTTATAGGGAAGTGAAGAAAGAAGCTGTTACAACTTTAATCATAACAAACATCATTTATCGGTATGGTGTACCTCATTATATCATAACTTGTTAGCTATGTTAGCTTTGAATTGGTCTCAATTTTGAAATGACAAAATCTTAAGCTTAATTAGCTTAAGAATAAATGTTTTCATTTTAAGTATCTTTCTTTAAATGTTTTTGAAGATACTATGGAAAATACTAAAATATTTTGAACTCCTTAGCTTTCTCAAAAGTACAGGTCCTTAAATGTATATCCATGATCAAAACATTTTTGAAAAATGTTAGCCTTTTTTCAAAGCCAAAAAATTATTTTTTGGAGATTTTTTCGAAGAGAGGATCAATCCATAGACAAAAGATTGATCCTCTAGTGAAACTTTTGGGCAAGGTCAATCCCTGAATAGTGGAGGATCCGTCCCTTCAAAACAGAATGGTTTTTCATTTTGTAGAATAGTAGAGGATCGATCCTTTACTTGTAGAGGATCGATCCCTTGGTTTCTCAACAGAAATTTTTTTAAATTTTAAAAAGTGAGGATCGATCCCCTCATGCAAGGATCGATCCCTTAGGCATTTGGAAGTTTTTAAAGCTCAATTTTTTGAAGTTCCAATGGCTCTTTTCTGTCCCAATCTATTCCAAGCAGTCATAAATCATACGCAAGCTATAAAAAGGACTCCCCAACACTTCCAAGAGTAAGACACACCAAGAGACAAAGATCAAAGCCATATATTTCATCTCTCTCAAGCTGCCAAGAAGTTTTCTTTGTTCTAAGCTTAATCCTTTCATTTTTTCTTGTATTCCTTTGTAAAAACACATTGTATAGTCTCTATTTGTTAAGCTTAACCTTGTAAACACCTTACCTACTAGAGGTTTTTCTTGTTTACCCATATACCTTTGTAAAAGGGGGAGGTTATTACTTTAGCCTTAAAAGGTGGAGAGGTTCTATCTAAGCCGTGAAAAGATAGGGGGTTGAGGTTTATATCTAAGGCTAAGCAAAAGATAGAGATCGTAAACGTTATACCTTGTCCTAGAAAAGGTAGAAATTCAATCTAGTGAATTGGGAACTCCTTGGTAAGGAAGGCTAAGGGAGAGGATGTAGGCACGGGCCTTGAGTTTGATCTTTTTTCCCTACTCTCTTTACTTGTTTTATTTGCATATTTACTTGCCATATTGAGTATATATTGTTCAATTTATCAAGTTTGTTACTTTTTACTTTAATTCTGCATTAATTTTTAAGAAATCAATTCACCCTCCTATTGATTTAATCACCACTTAAGCTAACATAACTAATAATAGAAAACAGTTTGACATGAGCAAATTATGTGCACAGTTTGACTTCAAACAATATAATTCTTTAATGTATCATCCTCCAGCAAATGGATTAGCAGAAGCTTTTAGCAAGACTTTGTGAAATATTCTCAAGAAAGAAAGATTTCGAATGAAACGATGGGACATGTTTTGCAGGCTTATCGAACTACATATCATACACCAACTCAAACCACTCCATATGCACTTGTTTAGGGTGTACAAGTTGTTCTCCCACTTGAGCGACAAACATCATTGATGATTGCAATCTAGGAAGATATTTCTAGTGAAGACAATGTACGCCTACGTTTGGAAGCATTGGATGAGAAAAGGTTGGAAGCATAACAGCATTTCGAGTGCTATCAAGCTCGATTATCCAAAGATTTTAACAAGAAAGTCAAGCCACAATCATTCCAAGTTGGAGATTTAGTCCTTGTTGTAGAAAACCCATAAATACTTGACATTGTATTGGCAACAAGTTCTTTTCAAAATAGGATGGGCCATACGTTATTCGAGAAGTTTATAGCAGTGGTGAATACAAGACCATTGATCAAGATGGTGTAACAGTTGGATTGATCTATGGCAAGTTATTAAAGCATTATTATGCCTGAGAAAGATGTTGCTCCTAAGCAAGAGCTTAAATTGTCATGTTGCTTCTTAAAGGAAAAGCCCACTAGGTTAAAAATCCTTCCAAGACAACTTAGGCAAAAACTAAGGTGCAAAAAACAAAAAAGCTTGCTAGGTTGAAAATCCTTCCCAGGATAACTTAGGTAAAAGTTAGGGCAAAAAAAAAATGAACTATGTTATGACTTGATCCTTCATTGTTGAAGGTACAAAGGCAACTTGGTTTCATTGCCAAGTTCAATCGAAAGAAACAAAAAAATATTTGTTTGATTCAAATATCTTTTGTTTACTTGAAATTAAAAGTGTCATAATTATATTTGAATTCTTCATTCAAATTTTTACTTGGTTAAACCAACACGCAAATCTAGCAAGAAATGAAAGCATCTAGGTATGTGTTTGTTTTTTAATCTTTTGTAACCCCAAGTTCTGTGCATACTTTATCTCCCTTCATTCCCCGATCTTGATGCTCCCAAAGAATCTCAATGGGGTTATGTCTAGCTTTTGGACGACTAGATTTCTTTGCTTTTAGAGCAGGCGGCTTCGAATAACGCAATTTGTCTTGAAACCAAAAGTTGATTTGATTACTCAGACGATGAAAGTGTTCTCACCTTTGATACCTCCAGCAAGAACGAAAAAGATGACATAAGGTAGGAAGCTTGTATGTTTTGTTAAGTTAAAACTACGCTTAAATGCATGGAAGATAAGATTATTTAATTGAAAAGTAAGCTAAATACTTTAAAAGGTAAGAGAAAGTGTAATAAAATTGTAAGATTATTAAATTTGCATTGTGTTTGCGGTTTCTGGAACCATTTTCACATCTTCAAACTTGTATTTATACTTACATGAATGAAAGAAAAAAACAAAAAGTTTAGGATGTTTTTAAGCCTAATTGTTATCCACTAACTTCCTTACCTTTATGTGCTCAATCATGAATGATAATTGTCCCTCTCTCTAAAAACTTATAGTTGCCCCAAATGGAGGTTAGAATATCTCAGCTATTAGCTCGACTTCCTCCAGCACTACTCCCACTTAATTTTAACCTTACCCTTATCCTTGTCCTAAATCTTCTCTTAGCACAACGTTTTTTTAACTGCTAGTAACATCCCATTATGCTTGATTTTCTCTGGCATAATTGGTTGCCATAGAAATTTAACTTCGATTTTTAATTTTAGTTCATGGATCTTTTTCAGCCGCTAACCCAAAATCATTAATCATTCAACAATTTTTGGCCTAATATCCCTTAAGTTGGCTTCAACCCTATTGATTTAAATCATTTTTGGGCTAATGATAGTCCAAAAACTTTAGGCCTTATCAGTTTGGGCTTTATTTGGTTAAAGTATTTAGATAGTCCTTGTACTATAGTCAAAATTGCATTTTCGTCCTTGTACTATAGACGTGAGTAATTTAATCCTTATACATTTGAAATTGGTGCAAAGAAGTAAAATTGGTAACTGTATTAATGAAAAACCGTTTAAAAGCTGACGTGGACATGTGAAACTGACAGAATAAATGACTTGGAAAAAAATGATGACTTGTCAAATTTTTTTGCTTAGGTGGAATTTAGAAACTGATAAAATAGATGACTTCGAAAAAAATGATGACATGTTTTAACAGATAAGGGAGGAACTTGGGTAAAATAAAATTATGTTTTTCTAAATTCCACTTGAGTAAAAAAATTTGACACGGCATCAATTTTTTCCCAAATCATCTTTTCTGTCAGTTTCACATGTCCATGTCAACATTTAGAAAGTTTCCCATTAACAATGTTATCAATTTTACTTCTTTGCACCAATTTCAAACGTACAAGGATTAAATTACTCACTTTTATAATACATAGATTAAAATGCACTTTTAACTATAGTACAAGAACTGTTTAAGTACTTTAATTGTTTTATTTAACTAGTTAATATGATTATCACCCCAACATAAATTAATTGCATTTATTGGATCAACTTAATTACTTATTTCATGGGCTAAATTCCTTGACCCACTTTATATATTATTTTGGGTGTCAACAGCTTTATGATAGCCAAGCTGGTCAGCTCCCATATAAGAAAGTTTTAAAAGAAAGTTTTAAACTTATTATGAGATATATATATATATATATCATTTTAATGTTTTAAGTAAAATTGAGAGAACAAAATTTCATTTTGACAAAGTATTTATTTTGGATGTGTAATTCTCAATTAAAAGATTGGTTTGATTATCTTACCTAATACTATCAAACCTAGTATTTATCAATTTTTAAAGACATAATATTGTCATTTGTTGATAATTTATTTTCAAAGAAATTGAAATTTTCTTTTGCGAAATTCACAAGTGAGTGGAAGAATATTCTATTATATTGATCACATGTGTGAGAGTTTTGAGGAATTAATTTTATGCAAATAAGTGAACTATTTGTTTTGTGTTTATTTGGTTTACTTTTGAGAGAAAATAAGAATTTTATAATTTTCCTCTTATTTCTCTTTCTTTACTTTGAATTATATATGAATTAGGTTTGAAAGTATTTTTTGCAAAGAATAATAATATAAATGTTATAATTTCTTTGCTATTAATGTCAAAACTATTCTTTTAAAGGAAGTGGAAATTAATGAGAATTCTTTTACATAATTTTTTTTTTTAAGTAGTGAGAACTCATAAATGCTCTAAAACTATTATTGTTTTGGAGACATCATCTTTCTATACTTATGTTTTAGTCCTAAGAGACAAAAGAGGTATTTTCAAAATTTTCAAGGCTATTTTGGTCTATTGATTCAGGGATATAAGAGGTATTTACAATTTAAAAGCTTATATTTGTTTGTTCTTTTTCTTTGAAAGATACGGGAGGCTTCTCCAAGCTTCTAAGGTTATATTTGTCAAATTCTTTCACTCTTTCATAAACTTGCTTTTAATTATTTGTTCAAAATTTTGTTTTTTTTTTGTTTTCCCCATTATTTCCAAATTCTTCAATTCATGCTTAAGGGAGAAGGAGAGAAAAAAAGCAAGCAGGGAGGGAGGGAGGGGTAATGGCGTGGAAAGGGATGGAAAATGGAGAAGGGGTTTGAGAGAGAGAGAGAATGGGAGAAAGGGGAAGAAAGAAAACGAAGACTTAGAGCCTAGACAGATGGAAGACCAAATCTGGTATTTCATCGAACTGGTCGTTGTCGATCAAAGAGAGAGGCGGCAGAGCTGAAGGGGGTGATGGCCTACAAAAGGGAGGAAATAAAGGTTTTCTTTTTTCTTTTCCAATTTCATTATTTAAAATTTTGTTTAATTTTTTCTATGATTTTTCTATTATTCCGTAGTTCTTGATATATATATTTTTTTATTTTCTAATTTCTGTTCTTTGCTTCCATGTATGCTTCTCTGCCATTCTTGCATGTTTTTGTTTTTGACTCATGCTTCTTTAAGGTCTTTAAATTCTATAGGTGGTTTCGTAGGTTTTGGGGATAGGGATAATTTTCTAGTTGATGATGATCGATATGAAGATGAGGATATCGCAACATCAATGTACAATCAGACCACTGGTTGCTGCATTTGCCTTTCACTAGATCTTTGAAGACATGGACCTCGGTGACTGCATTGCTCAGGTAACTTCCCTTTAGAAAAATGATAGAGTGATATGGTGCTTTTGAGGAACATTAGTGTTTGATAAATTTGTGGCTTTTTGGTTATGATGGGGTTGGCCAAAGATTGATGTTTTGATTATAGTTTAGCTAAAACTGTTGCACCTGCGGTCTAATGCCTTTGAGTTTGCTCCTAATGGTAAAATTTTTCATTAAAGATGGTATCCTTGAATGGGTTTTCTTATTTAATTGACAAAATCTGCTTCGATTTCGGTCTTATTTTTCTTGCAAAGGGTATGCTGGTGAGCCCAATATTTTATTGAAACTTAATTAACATATGTTGGTTATACATGAATATATTTTATGAAAGAATTTAATTTGTCTCCAAAGTCCTTGAGATCACAAAGTCATAGTTGTATTTTACTCTTTATATAAAGAATGTGGGTACACGGACCATTCTAGAAGTAAATCTTTATGTTATTTAATACCTAGATCTCTAGCTCTAGGTGATTCATGAAATAAGTTTGAGCTTAACTTATTCTGTGGAGATGCTACTAATTTTGTCATTGAAAGGTTAAAGGAAGCTTTCCATAAAGATTTGAATAATGGTGAAATGAAACAGTAGAGCAACTGTGTGAGGAGATTTGCAAGCCATATTAAGCCTTTTCTAAGTGGTTTTGGCTTTAAACCAGATCAAGTAAAAGATAGGCATTAGAGTTTAGTTTACGATTCTTGCCTCAAGATTTCAATTTTTTCTCTATTTATTTTATTTTTGCTATATTTAATGAAATTTTTTTTCCAACTTTTTAAGATGTTATGCTGTCAACTTCAATCTCTTGCTCTTACCTATTGCATCGAAGATAAACCCCAAACACCCAATGGTTTGCTTTCTCCTTTTTGTTCTCCAATTTTTATAGTTATTGTAATCTGTGAGCTTCATAAGTCTGGCATTTTATTGACACTATAGTCTGTAGTTTACTTTGAAACTGACAAAATAGAAGTTGTGAGTGTTAGATATATGTGAGAAATTAGAACCACTTGAAAAGGAAAGGTAGAAGAATAAAATTGTATATGTTGGATAAATAAATGATTCTGATTTTAGAAACCCTTTGCTATAGAGATTATACAACATGCAAATGAGGTTTAACAAGATGCTAGGTCTGAGGCTATCAAACAGAATATTCTAACATCTGTGTTTGTGAACTCTAAACCAACAAAAGAGGATTAGGTTGACTGCTATCAAATTTCTTTCACATACCAGAGTTAAGGGTTATCCTGTTTTTTATAGATGATCATTTTTCTTGAGCATGAAACTATATGATAATTATTTTATTTTATTTTGGTTTCCTTCTCTTTTTTCTTGAGCATGCAGTTAGAATGAATCTTCACATATTTACAATTAGGAGAAACACAATTTAGTCTAATTTAGAGAAGTAGAGACTATTATATTTTTCATAATCAATGCACTGTGAATTGCTTAACTGCAGTAAAATTGGCAGTGTCTGAAGGCTACACAAAATCCATTGCATTGTGAAAGATGATTAGTTCAACCTGCATGTTTGTTCTTTCAATGTGAGTTCTTCTCTAAAGTTTAGCGTGCATCTTTGTTCTTAAAGATTTTTTATGTTTACTAATCATCATTCAATTTAATAACATTCAAAATGCATATGAAAAATGGTATGTAACAGCCACATGTCATAAAAGGGATAACAAGAATTCATCATAATACTGTTTCAGATAACAAAGATGAATATCAAGGATTTAAGAGGCAAATGTAAAGTTGTGGGTTATAGATGCCCTAGATGCGAAATATCTTGGACCCTTCCTGCTTAAATTCATCTAAAATCTCTTTTAAATGAGCCAATTCACTTAGATGACCTCTCAGCTTTTGTAGCTGCGTCAGACTAAGCCTTACCCCTTTTCTTTGAATTTTTTTATACTTTCTCCCCCTTTACACGGAGCATTGATTCAATATTTGACCAGTACTTGGGCCGTATTTTGCAGGTTTTCAATCCAAGTTTCCCCGTTCGGTTTTAAGTCGCCCTTTTTGGGTATTCGACTTAAACCTCCCCTTTTACATTCTTTTTTCATTTTCATTTTTTTTCATTTTTTATTTTCTTATTTTTTTCTTCGCTTCTTTCTAAGCATAATACCTCTTTAACTCATCGGCATTTATGAGATTTCTCAAATCACCATCGTCCATCCGATTTAAGATCAATGCACCTCCAGAAAAAGCTTTTTTATACCACATAGGGCTATTCCCAATTCAGAGCCCATTTTTTTGTGAGGATATTTCACAATAGGGAGAATTTTACCAACTCTCACTCTTGAAACTGCCTGGGACGAACCCTTTTGTTATGGGCACGAATCATTCTCTTCTGGTACATCTGCCCATGGCATACGGCCTTCAACCTTTTCTCCTCGATGAGATTCAATTGTTCATAGCGAGCTCTAACCCATTCTGCCTCTTCTAAGCCGACATCCATCAAAACACGAAGGGAAGGGATTTCAACTTAAATAGGTAGCACTGCCTCTATCCCATATACCAGAGAAAATGGCGTGGCACCAGTAGATGTGCGGACCGAGGTACGATATGCATGGAGAGGAAAAGATAAGATCTCATGCCAATCTTTGTACACACTGGTCATATTTTCAGCAATCTTCTTTATATTATTATTGGCCGCTTCCACTGCTCCATTCATTTTTGGGTGATAAGACGTTGAATTATGATGCTTGATCTTAAACTGAGTACATACTTCCCTTACCATCTTATTATTCAGGTTGAGAGCATTGTCTAAAATTATTCTTTTTGGGAGCCCATATCGGCACACAATCTCTCTCTTGATGAATCTGTACACCACTGACTTCGTTAAATTGGCATAAAAAGCGGCTTCTACCCACTTTGTGAAGTAATCTATAGCCACCAGGATGAAACAGTGTCCGTTCGAAGCTTTTGAGGTAATGGACCCGAACATATCCATTCCCCACATTGAAAATGAGCATAGAGCCGTCATGACATGCAATGGTGATGGAGGGACGTGAATCTTATCTACATATATTTGGCATTTGTTGCACTTCTTGGAATAGTTAATACAATCCCCTTCCATCGTTATCCTATAGTACCCCTCATAATCTGTTTAGCGAGCATGTGGCCGTTGGCATGGGTGCCACATATCCCTTCGTGGACTTCTTCAAGGATTCTCTGAGCTTCCGCAGATCTGACACACCTCAATAGAACCTGGTCCTTCCCTTTCTTGTAAAGGATTTCACCATCTAAGACAAAACCCATCGACATTCTCCTCAGGGTTCTCTTATCATTTTTCGTTGCTTGTTCAGGATACTGTTGACTCCTGATGTATTGCAAGATCTCATAGTACCAAGGGTGACCATCTGCCTCCTCTTCGATACTTAAGCAGGGGGCTGGAGACTCGTATATGATCATCTTGATTGGCACAACCTCAGCCCCTTCATTCAATTTAAACATTGACGATAAAGTGGCTAAAGCGTCTGCCATTCAGTTTTCTTCTTGGGCTAAGTAATTGAAACCCACTTCTTCGAGCGCTTCAATCAAGTTTAGTATAAGCTCTCAATATCGAATTAGCTTTGCATCTCGGGTTTCCATTCTCCTCGCAATTGGTATATCACCAGAGCTGAATCTCCGAAAACCTTTAGTGTCTTAATCTTCCTTTTTATGGCGGCACGAAGGCCCATAGTACACACCTCATACTCAACGGGATTGGTTGTACAATCAAAATCCAATATGGCAGTAAAAGCATGGTAATCTTCCTCAGGGGATATGAGCACTGAGCCGATCACATGCTCCATGGCATTAGATACGCCATCAAAATACATTTTCCATGTTTTCTTCTCAGAGGATATCCCATCTTCTTGCGAAACGCACATCAGGTCTTCATAAGGGAAATCAATGTTCAGAGTCTCATAATTCTCCACTGCTCGGCTTGCTATGAGTTCGACCACTGCGCTACCCTTTATAGCTTTTTGGCTCACATATACGATGTCATATTCTGAAAGTAAAACTTGCCATCTCGTTGTTCTTCCTGACAATGAAGGCACCTCGAATATGTATTCGAGGGGATCGAACTTTATGATTAGCCATGCCGTGTGATACAACATGTATTGTCTAAGCCTTTGACCAGTCCAGGCTAGGGCACAACAAAGCCTTTCTACTAATGAATACTTAAATTCGTACTCAGTGAACTTCTTGCTGAGGTAGTAGATGGCTTGTTCTTTCTTCCCGGTTTCATCATGCTGCTCCAATACACAGCTCATGGACTTTTCGAATACTGACAAATACAATATCAGCGGCTTTTTTGGGATGGGCAGCATTAGTATCGGTGGGTTCGACAGTTAATGCTTGATTTTATCAAAGGCTATCTGGCATCCTTCATCCCATTCTCTGGGATAACGTTTTCGGAGTAGCTTGAATATTTGGATCTCACTTATCAGTTAATTGAGAGATGAACCGAGCGATAAAATTCAGCCTACAAATTTTTTTTTTACTTTTGTTTAAGTATGTGGCGGAGGCAGATTCTGGATTGTCGTTACTTTGTCCGGATCAATTTGAATCCATTTCTTGCTAACAACGAATCCAGTAATTTTTCCGAGGTGACTACGAAGGGGAATTTTGCCAGTTAAGTTTAAGTTGGAAGTTTCTCAACCTTTTAAAGAGTTTTTTTGGATTTGCAATTTGCTCTTCCTCCCCTTGTAATTTGGAAATCATGTCATCGACATAAACTTCGATCTCCTTGTGCATCATGTCATGTAACAAAGTGATAAGCTCATAAAATACACATTTTATGCCCTTTCTATTCTTAGTTTTAGTTATGTTTTCGATCTTTATCTTGATGACTTATGTTATATTTTTGAATTCTAGGTATATTTAAGAGAATGAAGTGAAAAGATGTCAATAATAATGGTAAAGAGCTTACAAAATCATAATCACAAGATGGAATAAGACTTGGGAGTCAAAAAGATCAATTTCTGGTTGCAAAGCAAGAAGGCAGATTTGACCTCCGCAGCTTGTTGCAAGGAAAACATGATGTTAAATTTCTTATTTAGAGAAACTTCCTCTTGAATTTTGAAGCTGACTTGAATACCTTTCCAATGGTAGTTTACACACCGAAATCAGACAAGAAATGGTCATCCAAATCCTCCAAAGAAGTGCAAGAAGATGCAATAGCTGAAGAGACAAGGCAGAAGCTCGGCGCCACGGTGCCCAAAATTTGATGCACTAAAATGAGTATATCTTATTTAAAACCTTGCACTACAAAGATCAGTTGTAAATTATAATGATTAGCAAGGGTCGAGTCCACAGGGATTGGTGTTTAGTTTAAGAATTATTAGTTTATACTTAAATTCATGGAAAACAAAATAAATGAGGGGTTTTTGAAATCAGTTTAAACTTAAGCAAACAATAAAAAGCAAATAAAAAGTAATCAAATATGAGAAATATGGTTAAGATTTCATTCTCCACCACTAGACAATATTAAGAATCAATTTCGGACCTATCAACTTCAATTCTCTATCAAAGTTAACAACTGTAGATAACAACCTTCAGTGTTACTCCAATCCTTCCTTAGTTCGTCATTAAGTAGGACGAACGCCACTACCTAATCTCTAACTATCAAACAACCTAGGATAAACATCTCTAAATTTAATTTGACAGCAGCTTTATAATGAGAAAGATAGGTTGATCTAAGCAACAAAAGCATAAACATGAATTGTTTAACTTAGGTTATGTTCCATTTTGCAATTAGCGAAATTTTAACATAATCATTAATCACAAATTGCCACTATTGAATAGAAATCAAGATAAGCTACGTATCAAGACTCCTAAACTAGCATTAGATAATTATCAAGATCTATCTAGTTGGCCACCTAAACAAATCAAGACAACATCATGAGCAATTCTTATAGAAGAACATAAGCAACTTTGACAGAAAACCAATAATATATAGAATATGAAAATCAATTACAAAACATGTCTAGGGCATTGAAATCACCCTTAACCAAAAAATAGTTTAGCCTAGCATAGGCATTATTAACATAAACATAAAAAAAAGTAAGAAGAAAAACTAAAAGAAAACTAAGAGAATGAAGAAGAAGAATAATGATGATCCTTAAGTCTCCTCAAAAGATGTCTAGTTTGTGGCTCAAAAGATGGTATTTATAGAGTTTTAAAACCCTGAGAACAAGTCCTTGCCGCACAAGTAAGTTAGGAGGCATAAAATTGCGTTTTTCTTGCTATTTTCACGGTTTTTCTCGAATCTCGGGTGCCGCAGCGAGCTTTTGCCTTGTCTCTTCTACTGTTGCATCTTCTCGCACTTCTTTGGCTGATTTGGATGAGCACTTCTTGTCCGATTTGGGCATGTAAACTACCATTGAAAAGGACTTCAAGTCAGATTCAAAAGTCAAGAAGGAAGTTTCTTCAAATAAGGAATTTAACATCATGTGTTCCTTGCAACAAGCTCCGGAGGTCAAATATGCCTTCTTGCTTTGCAACTAGAAATTGATCTTTTTGACTCCTAAGTCTTCTTCCATCTTGTGATTATGATTTTGTAAAGCTCTTTACCATCATTGACATGTTTTCACTTCATTATCTTAAATATACCTAGAATTCAAAAATATAACATAAGTAATCAAGATAAAGATCGAAAACATAACTAAAACTAAGAACAGAAAGGGCATAAAATGTGTATTTTATGAGCTTATTAAATACCCCCACACTTAGCTTTTTTCTAGTCCTCGAGCAAAACAAAATAAAAATAAAATAAGAAAATCTAATCTAATCCACTTTCTTAGGAAATCACGGTGGCACTTAGCATCTGACACAAGCCTTTAAACCTCTAGGTGTCCCTAGTGGACGAGTTTAGTCTCGTGAGGGTTTACTAGATTGATACCCACAAACATTGAAAAACTAAAAAAAAAAAAATTAAATAACATACACTAAAAATAGTTACTCCTAATCCTTTAAATATAAATTAGAGACAATCTTTGAACAAGTCTTATAAACTAATCAATAGCTTAAAGAATTTCACAAAAAATCATGCTTGAATGTAAACAGTTTGAGTTAAGCTAATATTAACATAAAATATTTCAATCAAAATAGTGCATATTCAAACTTAATCTCAACTTCTCACATGGGATAATCTCATGATTTTCACTCTTTAAAGTAGTGGTAAAGTGTTTACACTCAATCAATCTCATGAAAATAGTTCTACCATATGTTTGCTTATCCACCTATTCTCCACTGTTTAGATCATGCAACTTCATAAATCAAGAGGTCTTTATTCAAGATTGTAATGGGACCAAGGGGTTATAATGTGGTTAAAGAGTAAAAGGATAAAGATATCATAAAGGTTCCAAAGATTTCATAGAGTTTATAGACATAATAAGATCATACAAATAAACTTCTCAAAACTCTTATAAAGCACATAATAACATAGGCTAAATATTCATTTTGAGCCTTTGCTTCATTCTAACAAACTTTGTTTTTCTTTAACCAAAAGCTCAAGAGATGATTCATTTTTTTTTTTCAATAATGGAATGTATTAGGCAATGATCCCTTTCTTTTCTCTTGACTTTTTTTTCTTCTTTTCTTCTCCCACACTTATCTTTTGTTTCCAACCCAAATTTTCAATAAGTATCCCTTGTTTTGCAATATGTCTCAAAATATGTAATCTATCTTTAAAACAAGGGTAAGGATATAAGTACATCTAGGCTAGGTAAAAGATATGCTTACCAAAGAAATAGCTTATTCAATGTAGGCTCAAATTGGCTCATTAGTAGGGATGTTCTCTTGGAACATTAATAAGGGATGGCTGATTTGGCCCTGGTTATAATCCTATTGCCCCTATCATATCCATGTAGTCATATGTATCAATATAGTCTCAAAACGGTTTAAAGCAAGTTCTAGAAAATCATGTAATCATATGAGCACACAAGAAAGAAATTAGATTGATATGTATAATGCATCAATCATATAGGCTCAAAAACTCACAAGGATGATTATACAAGTCAATATCAAGTCTAAACATGCTTCTTTCTCAATCAACATATCATATTAACATTGGCTCATAAAAAATGATATCAAGCTCAACTCTCATAAAAATATTTTCACTAATAAACCAGTTTTAGACCTATACAATTGATATCTCATCATTGTATTGAAAGAAACTAAAACATACTTAAAAAAATTAATAATAAATAAATCCTAAATTCTTTTCCCTACACTTAATTCTTACATTGTCCTCAATGTAATGCTATCACCTCATATGCAAGAATTATAAGTAAGAGAAAAGAACTACTAAATATATATATATATATATTAACAACTCAAAACAAACTAATAAAACCTAAATAAACCTAAAACACTACATAAACAATAAAAACAATAAAAATAATAAAGGAAAAAGGAAAAGAAAGCAAATCTGAGTATGGCAGGTTGGTAATTTCTTCATTAATTTGGCTGCCTTCCCAATTAGTACTTGAGTTAAGTTGTCCAACCTAACCAACACCATTTCTTGGTTTTTTAGTCTTTTTTGTTCTAGGCATGAGACTTTCAGGATTTCTGCATTTTGTTGAAAGTTGTTTGTGCACAAGAGCAAATACATTCTCCACCACAATTATTATTCCATCACTTTTGGTGGTGCATTGTTCTTTGACGAATGGTGCATCTTTTGGTACTTGCTTAATAGCATCCATAAGCAAGCTGTTTAAGGTTTCTAGCATTTGTTGTTAATGTTCCTCTTTCTTGGGCTTTGCAACTCTGGTAGGAAAAAGTGAAGAAGAAAGATTAGTAGAAATAAGAACCTTAAAAGTTACCTCAGGTGTCGAATTACTCTCAATTTGAATTGTGGCTTCATCTTCCTCAAGAGTAGAATCCATCTCTTGTTCCCTCTCATCCTCAGTTTCCCTTGGATTTTCTGATTCATCCTCAAGTTGTGTGGCACTAACACTCTCCTTTGGATCAATCATAGTTTGGGAAGGGAGTTCTTGAGATCTTTGTTCTACTAATTGGCTTATCGCTGTTACCATTTGTCCCAATTGACTATGCAGTTGACCCATCATTATTTTCATTTCTCTCATTTGCCCTTTTGTCTCTTGAATGCTTGCCTTTGCTTCTCTTGTTTCTTGATGCATTTGTAATTGGTTAGTAGCAAGGGATTTGACAAGATCTGTTAGAGACTCACCAAAATTTTGTGATTGGGGCTGAAAATCATCTAATTCTTGAGACCATGATTGATTGAAGCTCGATGGATGAGTGTAACCGGGATAAGGATCTATTTCATGATAATTTCCTTAGTAGCCATAATTAGGATGATCCACCATCCCTCATTGTAATTGTTTGGGAAAGGATTATACTATTGTTTGTGGAACCTTTGTTGGGTTTGGTATCCTTCCACATCATAGGCTGGTTCAAAATTATCTTTTCGGTAGTATAGGCACCAATTGGTTGGATGATCCATCATGAAGCACATTCCACACTGCCTTGATTGTTGAAAATTACCCATGGCCAATTGTTGAAATGGGGAGGTGAGATTGACTTATCGGTTCTCAATGTTCATGTCTGTCGCCAATTCTTCAAGTGTTAGATTGCTTAATTCCATCATATTTTGCTCAAAAATTCAAATTAATTAAGAGTATTACTCTGGAGTAGAATTAAAAACTAAAGGAAGTTTAGTCACACTCCAATTTGTCAACTTAAACCCCGAGGGACATAGGCGTACCATCTTGCTTGTGCTTACATTCCCCATTTCATCTATGTCGGCCTTGTCGATCATTATTTCTTGCAGCTATTTCTCTCCACCCACATATAACTTTTCAAATGCTTGCTCTAACATTATCAGCACATCATTAGAACTCTTCTCACCATATTCAAATCCTCCAAAGCGAAAAGTGTGAAGGTTGGAGGGAAAGTCATAGGTTTCCATTCTATATCCATATCTGAAAGTCAGGCCAACCTCCTTTGTCTATTCTTCTCTATTTGCTTTCTCTTATCATGTGCTTTCGGGAGGTACCCAAGACCTAAGAGGTCTTTCTTTTCGGCCACTTGTATCGCTCTAGCCATTCCTTGAAGGTATTTTCCCAATCCTTTTCCAGCCCGACAACCTTTTCCCATTATTGTCTTTACACCTAACTTGGTGTTCTTGGATAGTTAAGTCTTTGAGATTTTATGCCCCTCGGTAATGAATGTAGCGTTGACAAACTCCAAAGATCTGAAAGAGCATTCCACGACATCTTCATTTACTTCTACATAAGGGGCCTCGTTGATGCAAAAGCTATGATATCTTCTTCCCCCGATACACTGACCAGTCGTCCTTCCATCACAAACTTCAACTTTTGATGGAGAGATGAAAGCATAGTCTAGGCTAAATGTATCCATGGCCTTCCCAACAGACAGTTATAGGATGGGGTGATGTCTATTACTTGGAATTTGATCTCATAAGTACATGGACCTATCTGAAGATGGATCTCAATATTCCCCATCACATCTTGGTGAGTACCATCGAAGGCTCTGACTATAGTATGACTCGGCAGCATATAGGACATATCGATTGGCAATTTAGATAAGGTCGCCAAGGGAATCACATTCAAGGAGGATCAATTATTGAGGAGCACCCATGGAAAAATATGCCCTTTACATGTAATGGTTATGTGCAAAACCTTAGTAGATCCTATATCATTTGATGGTATCTCGTCATAGCTGAAAGAGATGAAGTCATCAGTCGTGATGTTCCCTACCAATCTGTCTCACTTTTCAAAAAATATATTGTTGGGCACGTAAGCCTGGTTTAGTATTCTCAGCAAGGCATTTCGATGAGGCTATGAATTTAACAGCAGTAATAGGACTAAGATCCTAGTCGGCTGGCGATGCAACTGCTCCACCATGCTGTACTCACTATGTTTAATAAACTTTAGAAACCCATAAGCTTCTTTCTCATTCATTGGCTCCTTCACCTTATTAACTAGAGGCAAATCCGTTTCTTTTTCTTTTGACTGTGCAGGCTCTACATGGATTGGTTCTACCATCTCTTTACCATATCTTGCTATTTTCCTCAATTGGTCGTGTTCTACTTTTTTCGGGGCATAACGTCTCCCGCTACAGGTCAAATGGCCCACTCCAGTTATGTCAACAGCAGCCAACTGATGACCTGAGGTTCCTGGCATCACTATGTTGCAATCATAGCTCCATGGAATCGCTTTGTCCTCTTTGTAAGGAAAAGAGGATGGCAATTCTATGATCAATTTTGGAGCGGGTTTCTCAATAACTGGGATGGCCTTCACCTCTGGCTCATCGTAATAGATGACCAAAGGCTTATTCACCCCGTAACTAACCATGCTTTCAGTCACATTCAGTTCAACTTCTTCAAAAATTTTAGAAAATTAGACCTTGCCCATATCCATCATTCTTTGAATCTCGGCTATAAACTCTTCACAATCCTGGATGGCATGCCCCTCACATTCATGGCATTGACAAAAATCCCTTAACTTGTTTGCTATCTTTCTCAAATTTGATTTTGGTTGAACTAGCCTTGCCCTGACTATTTCTACCCATACTTTGATCATCGGTGTCTTCACCTTTCTAACATCTTTTTTCACCTTCTCGAATCCCCATACATTATTGAATTAACCTTGGCCTCTGTCTTTAGGTAAGGGATTACCTGCAACATTAGGCCCATTTCTTAGCCCAAACTTCATAATCCATGCATCGATAAGGCTCTGGACCTTGCTCTTAAAAGCAGTGCAGTTTTCAGTTGAATGCCCTTTAATCCCAGTGTTGTATGCACAATGGGAGTTCGAATTGTACCACTTGGGATATGGCAGTTTTAGGGGTTGGAGATAGATAGGTGCTATTGTTGGTATATGCACTAGATCCAATCGGTTTGGTCAGGCATAAACTACCAATAATGCAAACCCATCACTACATCTTACTGATATAAGGTTTTCCTTCATGTTAGTACGATGATAAGCAGTTATTCAGTACTAATCGGATGAAGCCCATGGAACATAATGGCCTTGCAAAGGAATTATATATAATTGTGAGATCCTTATGCATCAAAGCCATGTTCCTAAAATGGTTCTTGGTCAACGTATTGCCAAGACGGGGCATTGGCAATGCTCAAAGACTGGTACATGTTAAGCCTACTTACTTAGTAAGCAACTGATCTCACGTGTTGAAGTATAAGAGATACTTTAGGATAACATGTAGGTGCTTGTCTGTTGAACAAGTTCACTGAACATGGCCCTCCGTGAGAACTCCATTTGGTATTGTCACTCAAGTGTCTATGGAAACGTTCTCACGTGTCAATCGTGTAAGTAGTCCTCTGACTTGTGATACCAGGTCATCTTGTATGGGGAGTGTCATACTTTGATTCCATCACGAACGGGTCCCAAACAAGAGTGATGCTTATGGTAGGGTGGTTTGCGTATGCCGTGAACCATACAAAGATGGATGAGTGATCCAGAGAGAATTCACCACTCCTAGTGACATCGGAGACATAACTCATATGTTCTTGGCTTAAGTTAACTTGATGGAATCTCTGGCCAGAGTACGATGAATTGAGGAGAAATAGTTTCTCTAAGTTCACAAAGTTAACTAATAGCTGCAAGAACTAATATGGATTGAACATGAGTAGACACTGCACCATGCTCATGGTCTTTTTGGGATATTTGGTGAAAAGACCGAATTACATCGATAGACTGAACACGAAAGGTTATGTCGAGACTAACTTGACTCTCCAGTATTTGGGTGGTCATGATGGCTTGCTATGAATGTAAATTAATTAGATTAATTTATATTCATTTCCAACATATTGGAAGCCTAATGGATCACACACAGAAAGGTGAATTATGAGATTAAAATGGAAAGAGGCTAATTGATTAATTTGAGAATTTAATCACTAGGGACTTAATTAAATAGTTTAATTTAGTGGAAGGACTTAAGTGCAAATACATAAGAGTTATTGTCCATAGTGCAAACCCTGGAATGATTGCCGCCCCTTATAAAAGAAACATGATAGCTTGGCCGACCTCCCTATGGCCCCCCTAGCCGCATATGTGATATGCTTAGAGGCTTTGGTGTCTTCTTGATTTCTTGACTTCCTTCTTGCCTCTTCATGGGTTTCTATAGAGAAAAAAATTTTATTTCAAGAAAGCAAAGGCATAGAGTGAAGAAGAAAGAAGATCAAGATATCTTTGAGGTTGGCGCCTGAAACCCGGAGAAGCAAGAAAAGCGTATTCTTCTTCTTGATGCTTATGAGGCATTCGGCCATCGATGTTTATTTAGATGGGGAGAGGTTTCTTGAAACCTAAACTACTAGCATCATTTTCGGCAAGACTCCATTCCTACCTTATGAAGGTTTTCTTAATCATCTTGTGTGGATTACCGTTAGAGGCCAGACACTTGTGTGGCTTGAAGTCTCGGATTGACAGCTTGGTGTTCAAGATTGACTGGACTATTTGTAAACTCAAGATTACTATATCTTTGAGTTAAGATATGATTCTTGATCATATGTATGCTTTATAATTACAAGATTGCATTAAAATTTTATAAGCATGATCCTGTAAGATTCGACTATCTCTTTGTTCATTTTTCGCTGCGTTCATGTTTTTCTTTAATTCGATTATTGTTTGAGCATGAGGTCAAATACCTACAGTGGTATCAGAGCCTAGCTTGTAATTTTTCTTGTGATTTACATGTTTAATTCTTGGTAATAATCAATTGGATTGAATTGTGTGTTGATCTAGCAAAGTTACATCAAGAAAAAAGTTTTCTTGTCTTGTTTCAATTCTGACAGCTTCTGTTTGCAATCTGTTCTTGGTGTTCTAAATTGTTTAAAATATATTTAAAATTGATTTGATCAATGTTTAACCTTGCCATATGATTGCATGACACAAAGAAATTGAAAGAAACAAGTTTGAATTTGATTTGAATTGGTTTTGGTGCTTGAATTTCGAAGAACACAAGTGCAGGATTTTTCTGCACACCTGCTGTAAGTTGCGGTTTTGACATGGTTAGAGGTGTCCAAAAATTCTGCAAATTTGAGGAGAAGTCTGAAACATGTCTATCTTGATGCTGTAATGTTTGCTGAATTTTTTTATTTTTTTTTATTTCTGAAACTACCTCTCAAAGTTGTGCAAACAGTTTGCACGGTTGCTGGAATTTTCTAGGCAGCCTTGAGTTCTTGAATTTGATTCTTGAATTGTGGGTATAATTGGCTGAAAATAAAGAATGAATTGTATGTGAATTGTTCACCACTTAGCCACCAAAAGAAGCGGCTGCTTTGAGGCAAACGTTGCCCCAAACAAGGGCTGCCGATTGCGAAATAGTAACTTACTCAAAGTAGGAGGCGGCTACACACAAAAGTTATGTGTTAGGGCATCGCTTTCTACTTTTGGAAATTCTTAATCTTTGGAATTTCGGACTTGTGAAAATTATTTCCTAGTCAAGATTGGATTCCTATGAGTTAGGAATGCACCTAAGCTATCTTTGTGGAAATTGTTTCCTAGTTGAATAAGGACTCCTAAAAGTTAGGAGAAGATATGAAACTTTCCTTGTAGAGAAAGTTTCCTAATCAAACTTGGACTTCCTAAGGTGTTAGGAAATCTAATTAAATTGTTTAATTAGATGGAAGATTTTAATTCAAAAATCCTAATTGGATCAGGACTCAAGTAAATTGAATTAAAATTAAAATTGCTAGATAATTTGAGCCAAGTATATTTAAATGAGTTTAAATATTACTTTCCTTAAATGACACACAAGATTACTAAGTGATATTAAATATGTATGCGTTTAATTTTATGCTCTATGATATGATTACAAAAGCATAAGGATGGTTATGGACTTAGACCTTAGACCTAGGTCATGGATGGTTAAATTTTCTTTTTGGTATTTTTATAAATAGGGTTTGCAAACCCTGCCTGTTCTTATTCATTTTCAAAGTTGTAAATTCTCTTCTCACCTAACTCCCCTCGAATGTAACTCGAGGTTTCTATCAAAGATATGTAAATGCTATATAGGCTTGTAGATTTAGACTTAGGTTAAGATTAGAATTTATGAAATTCCCAAATGTAGGGAGACAAGGCACCAAGAAGAAGGACCAAGGAGATCACCATCAAGACTTATGAAGACTAAGTATGGTATCCCTAGGAATTTGACCAACTAGTTTCCTAATGGCTCAAGGAAACTAGAGTAGTAAAGTCCATAATCATCCGAGTAGATTACATGAGATAGATTTATTTTTGAAATTTTATATGTGATATATATTTGAATAAATATTATGCATGTTAATCAACAAAGAAAAGCAATGAAACCTATTTAGTGAAATAAAGAAATCTCTCATTAAATTATATTGAGTCCATGTTACGCATGATTAGTTGCCTTCCACCATCTTAACAAGATAACCAGAGTTCTTCCAGTAGGAGGCTTGTTGAGTCACTCAAGGTCAAACTACTGTACGAATATGTTTGAGTTAATGAAGGTGGGTCTTACTCAACTAAGTGTCATGTTATCCGGATGCGTCAAACTTCATCACATGATAATTAGAGGCAATGGTTAGGCGAACTGCATATGATGCATTTAGGCAAAGAGTTGTCACCTAACTGATCAAGGAGTTGCATAGAGATGCAATTGGTAAGCAAAGTTACTTACTCAATTAGTTTCAACATGGCTTGTTGAGTCACTCAAGGTCATGGTGGGATGAAAGGGGTCCTTGCTCACTAAGAAGTTTAAAAGTTAAGTTTCTCGAATAGTAGAAGAGGACTAATATGTTGACAAAATAGTGAGAACAATCATTCAAACTTTAAAACCTAGTTTTAATGATTGCAATTTGCATAATGACTATTATATGCATTGGTTTATATGGGATATAAACTGTCATGGCAGTCACATGATTGCATACTTGATGCAAAGTTGATTTCACTAATCAATGAAATGAATGTCTATGTCCTTAATGATCTATGAGGGTTTTAGCAATAAGAAGTTCAAACATCTTGAGGAATTGTTCCAATGAAAGATGATTAGACGGTAGACTATGAGGCATCTTGTGCTAATGGATGAATCGACAAGTTTTAGAAACTTGGTTGATTTATGGATCATAATCTAAGTATGGACTTAGTTCTTTTTTTATTGTCTAAGAGCAATTAACAAGTCGTGTTGTAGGACAACATGAACCGATTGGTGTTGCTAAATATGCTCTGTAGACTGAAAAAGGTCATCCACTTTGTTACTTCCACCAAGGGAAGGTAACCGAAGAAATGTTCTTCAAAGTAAGGATGATGAGATGAAGAAAGAAATTGATATCGATCAAAAGGACATACCATCATTGTGGCAATGCAAGGTATTTGAGGCTTAAATGCAAGAAGTATATTCGATACTTGAAAGGAAGTGAGACTTGAGAAGTTTTAGTTCATGGTTATTATGAGTTTGTTTTCACTACCTTTAGGTATATGATTACTATAAGATTGGTTCAAAGATATGTATGACATATAGATGGAACTAATGACAAGGACAAGTGAAAAAAAATAAAACCAAGGAGGTGGCAAACTAGTTGATTCTTGATCAAGCTTGCCAACCTATTCATGATGAATGTTTTAGAAACATTATCATTGATATTTCGGTTATGCTAGCATTAGATGCTTGGCCATTAATCCTAGAATGAACCGAAAGGTTTTATGGAATTTGTTCCATATCATGGTCTTATTACACTCATAAAAACTAGAGACTTGCATAAAAGATAATCAAAGGTTGTTCAAGTCAAAAGTATAAGATTAAAGTATATAGTACTAGTAGTTTCTTTGATTATGAATCAAAGGAAATCTTATACAAAACTTGACAATTAGATGAGCTTTGGCGCAAGGAATTTCATAATGAGATTAAGAAACTAATTTAGTTAAATAGCATTCTTATTAAGATATGATCTAAAATGAAGAATGGATTGAAACTAAACTGATTGATTATCTAATAGAATTCATATCAGATGAATTGGATGGACATTACTATATGATGACATAGAAAAGTCCATGATGCTCCAAATAGCCAAGATTGCCGAAGCACTAACCTAGAGAGGATTTCAAATTGTATTTATAAAACAAACATTCATATGAGATATGAGATGTTTGGTTTTATAATTACAAATGTGCATTCAAAAGAGTTTTGAATTCACATCCATAGGAAAGTAAATGAGTTTGCTTTGGATGTTTATACACAAGTAGGAAACAGTGGAAGTTTTATGACATTTAAAAGTTATAGGTCATAAGAATAAATCCGTATTTTATGTATAGGATGCATAAAGGCATAAAGATTTAGTAGGATGCATTATGATGCATTACTCATACGAGATAAGTCTACTAAACATAATGATTAAGTAGGATGCATGGTGATGCATAACTCATAAGAGATGAGTCTACTTAATAGAACATTGTTAGACAATGGATTGAGATATCCAGTTTTGATAGAGACATTCAAGACTTGAATTTATCAAAAGGATGAGATATCTTTTGTGCACACCTAAGTGTTAGTGGGAGTAATACTGATTACTTATCAAACAATGTATATCAGATATATTGATGATTAAAAGGTAAATCGACAGTAATGCTAAGATCTAAAAAAATTTAGCAACAGATGATTGGATTAATTGTTAAATAAGTTTAACATAGAGAAAATCCAACAAGTGACTTAGGGCCATGATGTAAACAAATTAAGTCATTTGGAAACGTTCCAAATTAGAGAGGACTGAATTATTTATATTCTAAGTCAGAATACAAACCTTTTGTTTAAGGCTACGAAAAGGTGTATTTGGATCTATAGCTCACTGGGCTAATTAAAGATTCCTAGTTCTTAAAGTAACAACATGAACCATAAGGAATCGAGTTTCATTGTGATACGGATATGTATTTGTGACTATGATAATAGAGGTTATCAAAAGTACATGACCAAAGCATAATGTCACAAAAATCTACTGAAGCTATGTCCTAGTAGAGACGCAATTGCTAATCGAAAGAGTTCGGCATTGGATGCGTTAGCGATTGGCTTAGTGTTTGTGGGAGATTGTTGGTATATGCCCTAGAGCCAATCGGTTTGGTCAGGCATAAAATACCAATAATGCAAAACCATCACTACATCTTAGTGATACAAGGTTTTCCTTTATGTTAGTACGATGATAAGGAGTTATTAACTACTAATCGGATGAAGCCCATGGAACATAATGGCCTTGCAAAGGAATTATATATAATTGTGAGATCTTTTTGCATCAAAGCCATGTTCCTAAAATGGTTCCTAGTCATTGTATTGCCAAGACGGGGTATTGGCAATGCTCAAAGACTGGTACATGTTAAGCCTACTTACTTAGTAGGCAACTAATCTCACGTGTTGATGTATAAGAGATACCTTAGGATAACATATAGGTGCTTGTCTGTTGAACAAGTTCACTGAACATGGCCCTCCGTGAGAACTTCATTTGGTATTGTCACTCAAGTGTCTACGGAAACGTTCTCATGTGTCAGTCGTGTAAGTAGTCCTCTGACTTGTGATACCAGTTCATCTTGTATGGGCAGTGTCATACTTTGATTCCATCACGAACGGGTCCCAAACAAGAGTGATGCTTATGGTAGAGTGGTTTTGGGTATGACATGAACCATACGAAGATGGATGAGTGATCCAGAGAGGATTCACTACTCCTAGTGACATCGGATACATATCTCATATGTTCTTGGCTTAAGTTAACATGATGGAATCTCTGGCCAGAGTATGATGAATTTAGGATAAATAGTTTCTCTAAGTTCACAAAGTTAACTAATAGCTGCAAGAACTAATATGGATTGAACATGAGTAGACACTGCACCATGCTCATGGTCTTTTTGGGATATTTGGTGAAAGGACCGAATTACACTAATAGACTAAACTCGAAAGGTTATGTCGAGACTAACTTGACTCTCCAGTATTTGGGTGGTCATGATGGCTTGCTAGAGTCCGCTTATGATCTATAAATGTAAATTAATTAGATTAATTTATATTCATTGCCAACATATTGGAAGCCTAATGGGTCACACACAGAAATGTGAATTAAGAGATTAATATGGAAAGAACCTAATTGATTAATTTGAGAATTTAATCTATAGGGACTCAATTAAAGAGTTTAATTAAGTGGAAAGTCTTAAGTGCAAATATATAAGAGTTATTGTCCATAGTCCAAACCCTGGAGTGATTTCTGCCCCCTATAAAAGAAACATGATAGCTTGGCCAACCTCCTTATGGCCCCCTTAGCTGCATATGTGATATGCTTAGAGGCTTTGGTATCTTCTTGATTTCTTGACTTCCTCCTTGCCTCTTCATGGATTGGTAGAGAGAAAAACGTTTTCTTTCAAAAGAGCAAAGGCATAGAGTGAAGAAAAAAGAAGATCAAGATAATCCTTGAGGTTGGCGTATCAAACCCGAATAAGCAAGAAAAGCATTTTCTTCTTCTTGATGCTTATGAAGCATTCGGCCATGGATATTTATATAGATGGGGAGAGGTTTCTTGAAACCTAAACTACTAGCATCGTTTTCGGCAAGACTCCATTCCTACCTTATGAAGGTTTTCTTGATCATCTTATGTGGATTATGGTTAGAGGCCAGACACTTGTGTGGCTTGAAGTCTCGGATTGACAGCTTGGTGTTCAAGATTGACTGGGCTGTTTGTAAACTCAAGATTACTATATCTTTGAGTTAAGGTATGATTCTTGATCATATGTATGCTTTATAATTACAAGATCGCATTAAATTTTTACAAGCATGATCCTGTAAGATTCGACCATCTCTTTTTTTATTTTCCGCTGTGTTCATGTTTTTCTTTAATTCGATTATTGTTTGAGCATGAGGTCGAATCCCTACAGCAACTAGTTGTCCCTGTAGTAACTTAGGGTACAACTCGCCATAGGTTGTAGGGATAGGATCATATTGAGGTTTTTGGCTGTTCCTCAAGGGTCTTTGGTCATTTCTGGCGGTGCTCTGGGTGTTTGGCGTAGTGTTTGGCATAATGCTTGGGGGAATGGCTATCTGAGGGGATATAACAGTTTGGTACACTTGTTGTGGTATAGCCGTGTAAGGAAAAGGATTTTGAGTAAGGTTATCATAATGGGGTAGTAGGGATTGTACATTTGAGAGGGTGTGTACGGTGCTGGAGGTGTAAAAGGGCGGTTGTTGAAACTAACTGCATGTGCTTCCATTTTTTTTTTCTTGGTAGGAGTTGTTTTGTTAGGGGTAGTTGATTCCCCACTCTCCATTTTCACGCTCTTGATAGCGGTTTCAATCATCTCTCCCGAGATAACCATGTCAGCAAAGTTCTTAGTGGCATTACCCACTAGCTTGTTGTAGAACGGTGCCTTTAAGGTGTTAACAAATAGGACTGTGGTTTATTTATTAGTGAGAGGCGGCTATACCTGAGTGGCCAAATCTCTCCACCTCTGAGCATACTATTTGAAACTTTTTGTTGTTTTCTTCTTCATGTTCTGCAGAGATAGTCTATTGGGAACCATATCCAACACATGCTTGTAATATTCCAAGAATGCTTTGGCCAAATCCATCAACGATTTAATCTTGCTCTGGCTGAGCTGATTATACCATCAAGTTATCGAGCCTGTCAGACTATCTTGGACACAACGGATCAACAATTTCTCATCCTCAGCATATACCGTCATGTTTTAGCAGTACATAGTCAAATGTACCGATGGATTGCTGGTTTCGTCTTACTTCTCAAAATCTGACACCTTGAACTTGTGCGAGATTACTAGACCTGGAACTAACCTTAGCTCTTGGGCATCGAGGCTGCCGAACAACTCTACTCCCTCTACGGCCAGTACCCTCTCTTTTAGTAACTAAAACTTTTTCTACGAGTCAGCCAACTCAGCCCTCTTCACTTCGGCCATCTTCATACTTTCTTGTTCAGCAAGATCATCCAGATACGAGACCTCAGTGGGATTCATTAGGATGGCTCTAAGATTTGCCCCAATCTATTATTTGATTCTTTACTCCTGTATTAGGCTGAATGTATGTGAAGGGCATTGCAGCTGGCGTTAGTAAAGTTTGTGCTCTGCGAGGACTGGCCGTTTAGTAGTACGGCTTCATGGTGACCCTCTTTGCCCCTTTGGCCTCCCGGTTCTATTTTAACGACCGAATTCTCTATATGTCCCTTTCCCCTAAATGCGACGGACACTAGCTCCATTAGTTTGGTCATCTGATCTCTTGATTCAGCTTGAGACTTGGCCAACTATTCTCTTAACTCATCTTGTGCCTTTTCCATCCTTTCCATCCGGGTAGCCTGTTCACTCTCCATAATCCTAGCTTATGATCGGGTTTTATATTGATGCGGGGTACTTCTCTCTGGGTGTTTCGGTGGAAGCCTAATTTTTATACCTTAGTGTAAATACCACGGATTAGAATCTCATGACACATTATTCCTTTTTACTTATTTATGAAAGAATGGATGTATGAATGAATGAATGAATGGATACGATCAAATGAATGAATGAATAAACAAATAAATTAATGAAAATGTTAATAAATTAATGAATGGATGTGTGGAAGGTATTGGCCACGAGATAATTCCAACCAAACGGTCTTTCATTAATTATTGAAGTTTATTACATCAATGGTAAAAATATTGGATCTACCTATACTGTGCTATAGCCACATCTAGAAAATCTAACATTTGTTGTCCATGTGCTTCTAATGGGACGACCTTGCACCTCAAATCCTTTGCTTTCTCGACCATCTCCTCGGCTTTCCAACCTGCTCTACGGATCTGGGCTGTGATGTGCTTGATGTACTCATGCCTTCTCAAGCAAGCCTCGGTGGTCATCCGGTGAGTGACTTTCCACTCATTTTCCTTATCATCCAAAGTACTCATCAGAGAGTCGAGGTGGTTCTGGTGACTCTGATGTGACCCCTCTAACTACAGGATTTTCCTCCAGAGGGCCTCTTTCTCGGGCTGCTTCTCCTCTTCGATCTTTAGCTTGGCCCATAGCCTCTCATTTTCTATCTGGGTCTTCAAAAGTTCAGTAGAAGAGGTGGAGTACATGCTCTCTTTAGCTTGTGTTTCTCGAGAGAACTTAGTAGCCCTTTTTTCCTCTTTCTTTGCTTTGCCTTTCTAGAAATCCATTCTCCTCTTGAATTCTTTGGTTTCTCTCTTCCATTCTTTGAAAGATTTCACAACCCCGTTGTACCTCTTCTGAAATCTAAGCTTCTTGTTCTCTAGGTGTAAGTCCCTAAGATCTCTCTTTGTTATATCCCGTTCCTTCTCAACTTTTTTTTCTTTCTTTTTTCGGATCAAAGCCTTGATCTACAGGTCATCGATCTCCTCTTGGAGTCGGGTAATTTCTTTGCTTATTCGGGCCTTTTCCTACTCGAACTCTAGCTTCATGATTTCTAACTCAGAGGGCACTTCTTTCGGTTGCAAATCCATTGGTGAGACATGGGTCCCATCGAGTGTTATGAGTATATCATTAATCCTAGTGGCTCTCCACGCCATGTAACCTGGTGTGACATTGTCGTCATATCTAGCCACCTCTACCCGATAAGTTTTCTTCCATGCTTTTGTGACCTCTCGTACTAGTATCACATACCCTTCTTCTCCATAGGCAAATACTAGTCAACTAAGCTCATGGGTTGGAGGGATGAGCTGATGAGATTCAAGCTTCCATTGTACCATCAGTGGTGCGTAACTCACACCTCCTCATATTCCTAATAATGGGACCCATGCTTTATCCCCACATTTGTATAACATCAGTAAAGGAAGCATCCACGGGGCTCTCCAAGTCACCTCCTCTTTCTTAAGGTTTCTGAGAATAGCAATGAATTGCTCTTCGGTTAAACCTTCGGGCCAGTCTCTCTTGATACGATGCAAAAGCCTTAATATAAGGGCGAAGGGAAACCTTTTCCTTTTTCCAAAAATGACTCTGAATCCAAACGTAGAGAAGCTGTGAACATCTGATGAAGCGCTCTTTTCCGACCCTCCTACAGTAGTTCAAAGATTTGATTGTTTCCTCCACAATTGCCATAAAGGGATTTATTTTCTACCCCAATTTCTTGAAAAGGTCGAACACAGTTATCTCCACATGTCCCAGTGTCTTTGGAAAAATAACCAACATATATATGGTCAAGGCAAAGATGTCTCGAGCAGTTTCCCTACTAGGGTGACTCTGTATTAATGCTCGTAGGAAATCCCATCAGATGCACTCATTTTTCCCTTTCTTAACCATATGATTCTTGACCCAGCTCATAACTACCCCTAAAATCTTGGCTATCTTCTTCTTGGACCCCGATGTCTTCGAACTCTTCAGATACACCCGATCTGGGATAGCATGCTCAATACGTAATAAGGTCGAATACTCTTCAATAGAGTCATATCCTCTTGGTTAAAAGTGAAACACCGATAGGTAGGATTTCAAAACTGAACCATGGCTCGGAGTAATGCATCATTGATTTTGACAGAGATCAGCAGCGCTATGTCCTCATATAATTCAGTGAAAGTCTCTTTCTCAGCTGTGGTCCACTGACCCAAAATTTCTATCAACCCACTCAGATCATTATGCCAGATAACAAGATTAACCTATTTTGCAATGTCGATACATAACCCTCCTTCAAACAATCCTTATCCTTTTTTTGAGATAATTCTGACCACTCTCTAAAGGCTATATGCTTCTCAACTACTAAGGCAAACTATCCCTCCATGAAAGCCCTATTGGCTAAAGAGTATTCCTAGACCAATGACCTTCAAAGTGCACATGTGATGACAATGATGCATGAAAAAAAAAGGAAACAAATTAGTAAAGAAAAGAATTGAAAGGTAATACATAACATATGATACAACAAAAGTAGTCCCCATTTTTTGGCATTACGACGCCTTCGGGGTAGAAATATCACACTTATCGTAGACGATGCGATGTTCGTTCATCATCACCCAACTCACGAGACTTATTTGTGATGTGATATAAGTAGAAAAAGGTTAGAGATGTTCCTCGTGTGTTCCTAACTTTAGTGCACTTATCGGAAATTCGACATGGCTTCGCCTAGACTGGCTCCATATGGTTCACTATATGAGGGTAAATTAGGTTCTAAAGGCTCCAAATTGCTTCCCACTGTCGCCCGTGAAGGCTAGTAAGGCAGCTCAATTTAAAACGGGTTCAATTTGTTATAGCATATTTCTCTAGCCCATGCAGATTGTTAGTCACGAAGGCATAGGTACTCTAGTACTCTGGAAGTGTTTTGCTAGCTTGTGCGGGACTGTTAGTCACAAAGGTGTAGTTTACTTTACTTCCACTTAAAAGGGACGGAACCCGAGTATAGGGCTCATGTTATGCAAATGCACGTGTAGTGTGTAAAGAGGAACAAACGAACCTTTTACCACCTATTCTACAACCCTTATTCTAAATACCCCAACTATTTAATAAAAATAATAATGTGAAACAATAATTAACCATAGAACAATAATATTATGCAACATTAAATAACCAAAGAACAAAATAATATGCATGTAAATGAACATATTCAAAAACATTTTATTATTTTTGGAAACCCTCTTTATTTAAAAAAACATGGGAATTATAATTAAATACCGATTAAATCTGACAAATCGAGACTTTCGATAACACACGACTAACTTTAGGCCTGACTCTCTAAAGTCCCCAGTGGAGTTGCCAAGCTGTCATAACGTGTTCCATCGCGGGGACTCGCTAGTTTACGTTAAAAAAAGAGTGTTGGGAAAAGAGAAAAAGACGACTTAATTCCTCGTAAATAAAATTGAGGGTTTGAAAACAACCTCGACAAAGAAAATTGAGTCGCCACCAATCTTTTTTTGGCTAGGTGTGATCGATCACCTATTAAAACCAGTTTTTGTAAAACATTTTAAAATTAATTAAAACATTTTTTTAAAACCAATTTTGAAGTCTGCGCTTTGAACCAGAGAAAACAAAAGCAGGTTCGAGAGTTAGTTACGTCATGGGGAAGGATTAGCACCCCCACAACGCCATATAAAACAGTACCTTATTAATCATGTGTTATCTCAAGTCTCGGTAAAAGTCATTTTTATATTGGATATTTAAAAATAATTTCCTTTTTTAAAAACAATCATATTATTTGAGAATGATCCGAAATTTGTTAATGCAAAAAATTTTCCATGTTTCCAGGCAGACCCGGCAAAATAGAGAAACTTTTATTTATTTTGGAATTCTCTGAACCACCCTCATTTGGAAAAAAAAAGATATTCCGTTACTAATGATAATTGATGATATTCTCCCCGGCAGAACCATCAGAGAACTCATGAATTATTTTAACTCAGAAATAACCTTATTTTGTTAAAAATCATTAGTTTTTATGGATTGAAAACAATATATAAAAATGACCATGGGTATACAAATCATTATTAAGGTTCAAATATAAATTAAACAAAATGCATAATTGTCATGACATGACAAACATTTTATTATGACATGGCAAAAGAATTAATGACATGGAAAACTTTATTACAACATGGAAAAGAATTAATGACATGGCAAATAACTCATGACATGGCATACATGATGTTACAAATAGCTCATGACATGGCAAGAAAATTTATGACATAGCATACATGGCATGGCAAAGATTTCATAGCATGACATACATTGCATGATAAGTGACTCATGACATGGCAAACATGACATGTGTTGTCAGATTTACCACGCAAGTGCACGTATTGTAACAAGTAATAAAGTAAAAAGTAGAGTGTCGATCCCACGTGGAATTGTTACCAAATTCGTGAGGTACTAAAATTATAACAATTTAATCTTATTCAAACAAACAATTAAAAATTCTAGAATAATAACTAAACAAAAGAAAATAATAAATAAAGAAGACAAATTAAAACTAGATTAAACAATTAAGAAAAGCCTAGGATTACAATTTCCCTCAACATTTCGTATGAACATCTCCTACCCTATTAATTTGACTAATGAAAATGATGTTAACTTAGAGTTCTAATTTATTTATAAGTATCTTTCGATGGTCTTATAAAAATATCCCTCTTAACAAATTAACTATATTCCTATGATAATTGAATTAAAGAGAAACTCAGTAAGTTTAGACTGTAAAATTGGTTAAGGTTAGGACTGTACAAAAATACAAAAGATATTAAATTAATAACTAATTTAAACATAAAATAAATAAATAAAAATAATCTAAAAACAACTATAAATAATTAATTAAGAGTTTAAACCTCAAGGACTTAGCTAATTTAAATGCACAAAATATGGTAAAATAACTCTATTTCATAGAGTTCTCACACCCCCAAACTTAAGATTTTGCTAGTCCTCGAGCAAAACAAACAAACTAAATAAAATGAAATGAAACAAAGCTAAAGATGAGTGCACTAAAATGATGATTTCCTTAAATTATCCTCAAAAGTTATCTCAAAATTCTGACTCAAAGTAGAACATAAACATAATCTAAGTTTATAATTCAATTCAATTGTATACCTCATGCTCGAATGGATTTCCAGCGTGTGTGTGTATAACCTCTTGGCAAATCATTGCATGCAATTCGAATAAGTTTATGCCAATGCAAAATACGAACTACTACTAGATTCTCATATGTTTGCTTTTCATCTCTCTCTCCACTAATGTAAACTAACACTTTGTCGATACGTGATCCGGGGGGCCCGTTCGAGTGAAGGGGAAACAAAATGGGCAGAGGAAAAGACAACTTAATGCCTCTTGAAATCAAAGATCAAGGGTATGAAAACGACCTCGAAAAAGAAATGGAGTCGCCACCAATCTTTTTTGGCTAGGTGTGATTGGCCACCTATTAAAACTGGTTTTTATAAAAACATTAATTAAAACAATTATTAAAACCAATTTTGTAGTATGCGCTTTGAACCAAAGAAAACAAGTGCGAGTTCAGGAGTCGGTTACGTGTGGGGAAGGATTAGAACCCCCACAATGCCCGTATAAAATGGTACCTTATTATTCATGTGTTATTGATAACTATAGGAAATACAGTTATTTTACCACCTTTTATGCATTTAAATCGGCTAAGTCTTTGGGGCTTTTATTAAGATTTGATTAGTTTTATATTTTTTAGATTTATTTTATTTATCCATTTTATGTGTAAAATAGTTATTTATTCATTATTTATGTGTTTTTATAGGTCCAAGGTGATCTGGAGCTTTGAGGTGCAAAACGATGAAAAAGGGTGCAAAGTAATGAGCAGGCAGATTCGACCTCTGGAGCTTGTTTCAAGGAAAATATGATCTTAAAGTCTTAATTTGAGAAACATTCCTCTTGACTTTTGAAGCTGACTTCCATACCTTTTTCCAACGGTATAAGACTCGTCAAAATTGGACTAGTTTTGCCCATTCGAAACAGCTGACGAAGTACGAGAAAGCGACGAAACCAACAAGGAGGTAGTAGCAGTGGCGTCGCGACGCCCAAAGCTGGCGCTGTAGCGCCATACATGAACAGTAGTAACGGGAAAAAAAAACTTGTAGCTTACTTGGGTTGCTTGGAAGCGATGTTTCGGACTCCAGGGGGCCTTAGACATTTTAAATATTACTTTTTTAGGCCAAAATAAGGGGGATTGGATATCTAAAAACCTAATTCTCTCAAGAAGATAGTTGTCATCAAAAGCTCTCAAGAAGATTGGAAGATTTGTGAAGATTGAAGATTCAAGAATTGACAACTTTTAGTTTTCTCTTTTCTCTTCTTTAATTTTCTTGTGTTGTTGATGATTGTGAAACTATTTGAATATTTGTTTTCATTAATTATTATGAACTAAATTTCTTTTACTAGGATTTCAATGGAACTCAACACATAGTTTGAATTTACTTTCTCTCTCTAGCTTGATTTAATGGTTGGTTGAGTTGTTTGTTCATTCTTGTTCTTAATGCTTCTAATTGCTTGATCACCAATTAGATTGATTTGTTAACCTAAATATAGCTAGAAATAGGGAGTTTAGTGTTAGACATGGATTGAATGACACCTGTTTCATATTCATTTATTAGGATGAATTGATCTGCATGTAGGGTAGAAATATACTTACTTGTCATGTGTAACCATTGTTAGAGCCTAAGCTTAATGAGTTCTTTTATTCAATTACCATAGACATATAGTTAATTGGTTAAGAAGGATATTTTTATGAGACTATCGATAGATACTTATAAATAAGATAGAACTCTAGGTTAACAACTCAGGGTAATTAATCAAGTGAAGAGGTTGAGAGGGATTCAAGCGAAGTGTTGAGGGAAGTTATAATCCTAGGCTTTTATAATTAATTGAATTTTTTTTTTTTTTAGTTGCTTTTATTATTACTTTCTTATAATTTAGTTTTTAATTATTATCTTTATTTAGTTGTTTAGATCATATTAAGTTGTGTTAATTTTAGTACTTAACGAATTTAATAGCAATTCCTCGTAGGTTCGAGACTTTACTTCCACTTTATTACTTGTTTGCAATACATGCACTTGCGTAGTGAAATCCGACAACAAGTTTTTACCACCATTGTCGGGGAATTTTTTATTATTTTTGTTAATATTAATATTAAGCAACCTTAGTCTTAATTTAAACTTTCTTTTTCTTTCTAATTTTCAGGTACAATGGCTGTAGCTAATGAGACAAAGACTTTGCGAGAGTTTGGGGTTCCTCTCATGCAAGACCTTCATACTAGTATTCAGAGGCCTGCCATCCAGGAAAATACATTCGAGATAAAGCCGGCAATCCTTCGGATGATCCAAACATCAGTTCAATTTGGCTGCTTACCGAACGATGATCCGAATTATTACATCGTGAATTTCCTGGAGGTTTGCAATCTTTTCAAACAAAATGGTGTTTCTGATGATGCCATTAGACTGAGACTCTTCCGTTTCTCACTTCGAGATAAGGCCAAGAGTTGGTTGAACTCCTTCCTGCTGGCTCCATTATACTTGGGCTGATCTGGCCCAGAAATTTCTTGCCAAATATTTTCCTCCTGCCAAGACAGCTAAGATGCAGAATGGTATCACATCTTTTATGCAGTATGACTCATAATCACTATATGAAGCTTGGGAAAGGTATAAAGATCTGCTCCGACGATGTCCTCATCATGGGACACCTAAATGGCTTTAGGTGAACACCTTCTACAATGGGTTAATGGGTCCTACTAGAACTTCTATCGATGCTGCAGTAGGTGGGCACTAGTGGAAAAAGAAATTGATGAGGCTTATAATTTAATTGAGAAGATGGCATCTAATAATTATCAATGGTCTACTGAGAGAATTTTGCCAAAGAAAACTCCAGGCGTTTATCAGTTGGATGAGATTAGTGCCTTATCGACACAAATGGCTGCTTTGTCCAAGAAATTTGACACTATGAGTGTGCATTCCGTCCAAAGCCCATTTGTAACATGCAAAATTTGTGGGGAAGGACACACAAGTGATAGATGCCCAACAAAGGCTGAATCTGCTCAACATGTGGGAAACTATAATAGGCAGCAGAACAACCCATATCGAAAACGACTATAATCTAGTTGGAGAAATTAGCAAAACATTTCTTGGAACAACCAAGAGCCATCATCACAAGCGAATCAAGTAGTCCCTTCTGGTTTTCAAGCACAAGCTAGGGCTCCTGACCAAGAAAACAAGACATCAATGGAAGAGATGTTTATGCAATTCATGGAAAGAACTAATAATCTCATTCAGAATCATTCAGAATCACTTAAAACATTACTTCAAGGTCAGGCTGAATTACTTAAAAGTCAAACAGCATTGTAGAAACCTAATTTTGTCGGGACCACTCAATCAGGTATGTTTTCTTCCAAAATTGATGATTCAGAATGCAAAATGGCTTTCTCACCCTGCAGGTGGTACTCCGAGACTTAGTCTAACAAAGCAGACAGAAAAAATCAAACTCAAAAAAGTCAACCTCAAAAAAGTCAACCGTAAAAAAGTCAACTACTAAAAAGTCAACCCACTTTCAAAATCAAGATTTGAAGTTCAATTGAAAGATGGTGAAAGAATTTTGACAATCCGAGGTCTACATTGAAAAATATGGAGGTCGAAAGTTGGGTTACGAAATCTCAATAGAAAAAAAACCCTAGTTTGGGAAATTTGGGGAAAAGTGCTTGGACGATCAAATTAGTTGAAATTGAAAGTCTCAAATGAAATATAAACACTGACTATGGTAATGGAGACGCTACTTGAAAGAAAAATTGAAAGAAAAGTCAATTCGGAAGAAAATCGAGAAATAGGATTTTTGGCGGATTTTGGTGAAATTTGGAAGAATTACAAAAATATCCCGATTCGGTAAAACTAAAGCCTATAATTGATGAGGAGTGATTAGAAAAGGATAGCCAAGGCTCCGTTTGAAGAAAATATGAAAATCGGACTTGTTTTGAGCAAAACCGGGCTTCAAAGGTAAAAAGGCAAAATTGGAAAATTTTGAAAAAATAGCAAAGGACCTCCAAAAATTTTGAAAATTTGCAGATCTCATTCTTAAATCATTCCGAAGAGATTGGCGAAACAAAATCTTGATTCGGAGTTTGTTTGTAAAATGGCCAAATCTCGGGTCCCCTATGTAGAAATTCAAAAGGATAAATCCCGGAAAAATAGTAAATGAGCTCCAAAAATTCTAAAAATTTGCAGATCTCATTCTTAAATTATTTGGAAGAGATTGGAAAAAAAAATCTTTATTCGGAGTTCATTTGCAAAATGGCCAAATCCCAAGTCTCCTATGCAGTAATTCAAGCAGATAAATCTCGAAAAAATAGCAAATGAGCTCTAAAAATTATGAAAACTTCCAGATCATGTTTTAAAATTATTTGGAAGATATTGGTAAAGAAAAATATGGATTCGAAGCTCGTTTAAAAAAATGGTAAAGTTCGGCTGCATAAAAGGGGCAATTTTGGAAATAAATTCGAAATAAATAGCAAATGGACTCGAAATTTTTTGAAAACTTCCAGAATTCAATTTTTTATTATTTCGAAAGTATTGAAAAAAAAAATTTGAATTTGGAGTCCATTTGCTATTTATTTAGGTTCGGTGGTCAAAAAGGTCATTTTACCGAAAAAAACAAAAAGGGAAAATTTGTAATTAAGAAAAATATGAAAGAAGAAGGAATTTATGGGATTTTACCTCCTTTGATCAGCCAGCATAGAGGAGAAGAAGGAAGCTTGATCAATTTAATTCCTTAGTCACTATGAAGCTCACATGCTACCACTAGTACCTTGCAAATGGTCTCCCCTTCATCCAATGGTTTAGGTGCCTTGTAGAAAAGTTGAATGCACCATCCAATGGCCAAATTTAAATGCCAAGATGCCATTTTTATTTGTCATGAAAGAACCCTTATCTAATGGCCAAGAATGGAAGAACACAACTCATCCAAAGGTGGACATCCATTTGGCCAAGCAAGGAAGTGCATAAGATTGTTCCTTTTCATCAAATGGCTTAGGCCATGTACAAGGATTGAGTACACATGTTAAGGGATGAATTTAGTCTACAAGATGTCATTTTTATGTTGTCCTCATCCAATGACCAAGAATGGAAGAGCACAACTCATCCAAGGGTAGGCACTCAAAAGGCCAAGCAAGGGAGTACATGGGATTGGTCCTCTTTTTCATCTAAGGGTTGAGATTATTACAAGGGCTGGGTACACATCTTAAGGGCTGCTATCAATTTCCAATATGACATTTTTATGTTGTCATGAAAATATCTTAATCTAAGGGATAAGATTGGAGGAGAAAAAGTGCAAAAATCATTCTATGGTTGAGGGGCCATTCGGCCAAACAATAGGGAAGGGGGGATGTTTTATTTTTTCCATATAGGCTGATCATTTAGGAGGGGAAGTCAGTAGCTAATTTAGAAATGAAAAGGTTTTTGAAAGAAAGAAAGCTTTTGTTAAGGTAGCCATTCCACCATTGCTACTACATTTTTTCTTCTTCTTCCTCATGCTTTATTTTTTGTTTTCCATGTGATTTCCTACCATTTTACATCTTTCCTGTTATTCTTGTTTGTAAAAAAAAATAAAAAAAAATAACAATGGTTTGGCTTCATGATCTTGATGAAAATCAACTGATAATGGTTAGGATGGGCTTTGTCCAATATACCAACCATGGAGCTCATCTCCATATATTTTTCTTACCATAGTTATTTTTATGATTTTGAGATTGAAAAGGCTTCATGACCTTGATGAAAATCAAGAGATAATGGTTAGAGGGGCTTTGTCCAATGTACCAACCATGGAGCTCAACTATTTGTTATTTATTTGCTTACTTTAACTTGCCTATTTTTATTTTTGTTTATCTTTATGTATATTTACATTTTTGCTAACCACCTTGTTCTTTTGACTTATGTCATATTTTTGCATCTTGAGGCTATTTTCATATAGTTTAGGTCATTTCCATTTTTCATATCATCTTCCATAGCATTTATTTAGGTCATTTTACATGACATTTCTCACAACACTTTGGTTCCTAGGCTATTCGGCCATGTGGATTTTCTCTAAGTTTTAGGTCATTTTTCTAGGCCATGATATTTGCTATTTCATTTAGACATCTAGGTCATTTTACATGTCATTTAGCTTTAGGACATTTTTATTATTCCATGTCATTTTACATGTCATTTAAGCATTAGGCCATTTTCATAAGCCATGTTATTTTTCCATGACATTTAGACATTAGGCCATTTTCATATGCCATGTAATTTCACATGTCATTTAGCTTTAAGCCATTTTTATTATTCCATGTCATTTTATATGTCATTTAAGCATTAGGCTATTTTCATATGCTATGTTGTTTTTCCATGACATTTAGACATTAGGCCATTTACATATGCAAAGTCATTTCCCATGTCAATTAGGCACTAGGCCATTTTCATTATTTCATGTCATTTGCCATGTCATTTAGACACTAGTTCATGCATGTTAAGTTAGGATATCATTTATTGCCATGCAAACTCAAACTAGGCATTTAGGTTATTTATCCATGCATTTTCCATATCACTTAGGCTTTAAACCATGCATTTCATGCATTCACTTTGCTGTATTTTCATGCATTTCATGTCATGCCACATGATTTATGACTTAGGCCAACCAATGGCTCAAAGTCATGCTCACTTAAGCATACTTGTGAAAAATTAAAGAGTTGTCAAATTGATTCTACCTTTGTGATTTTTTTTTACTTAGCCAATTTTTTTCCAAGGTTTTTAAATGTTTTAGCTACTGATTTTAGGTCTTTAGGATAGTCTCTAACATTTTTACTTTGATTTTTAAATGATTTTATAAAAGGCAAAAAAAACGTGTTTTGGCAAAATAGTTTTTCATCCAGTACTCATATTTTCCCAATTTTTCTGGGCCATCATCTTTAATAAAAAAATTAAGCCAATTTTTTCTCATCTAGTTCTACATGTTTTAAGTCTCCAGTATTTTTTTTAGATTTTTTTGAATTTTTGAAAATAGGCTAAGAAATCATGTGTCAAAACTAGACAGTAGAGACAGATTTGAATTCAAAAGAAAAACAATAGTTGAATTTGGCTAAGGCATTTAGAGGGGGTTGGTTAGAAGCTTTAGCTACTGTTTTAGGATAATTTCTAAGCCTTTTTAAACTTTCAAAATGATTTTATAAATCTCGGGTTAAGGGTGGTCAAGTCCAGGATTTTAAACTTAGGAAATTAGAGCCATTTTAAAAGGGTTTGGTAGGGGTTTTAATCTTCATTCAAGTTTTTCTTCTAAATTGTTTTCAAACAATCACAAAGATTTGTTTTTAGAAAATCTAATTTGAAATATTTTCCTAAGGTAGCCAGATATCTTTTTAGATATACAGATTTCTTTATTTAGAGGAAAAAATACATTTTCATGTATTACATTTTCCATGATCATGCATTTTATTTAATATGTGATTTTTGCTATGATATTTTCCATGGTATTATTATTTTGATTTACATTTTATGATGCTATATTGTTTGCCATATGATTTTGAATATTTCATGCTATCCTATATTTTTTATTTACTCATTTATTTTTGTCACATTATTTAGCATATACTATGTTCATGCATTTTTATTTTATTTTCATGCATATTTTATGAAAGCATTATTTTATGTTTCATGTCATTTCATGTCACTTAGATCATATTCAATGTCATTTAGGTTGTATTATTTAGAATATGCCATGTCATTTAAAATATGCCATATCATTTAAAATTGTCATGTCATTTAAATCATTTTATTTCATTTAGAATATACCATGATACTTAGGATTTTTCATTTCATCTAGAATATACTATGCCATTTAAATTATGTCATATCATTTAGGTTGCATTATATTATCTAGACTTTGCTATGTCATTTTATTTATATCATACATGATCATGTTCATTTTCTTAAAATGTTTTGAAAAAGATAATGATTTTCAATAAAAATAAAGATATTCCCGAGTTAAAATAATTCATGAGTTCTCTACCGGGTTTGTTGGAGGGGATATCATCAATTATCATTAATAAAGAAATATATTTCTTTCAAAAAACAAGAAGGATTCGGAAAGTTTTCCAAATAAATAAAAATTTCTATATTTTATCGATTTTGTCGAGGAATATAGGAAAATTTTGAATTAATAAATTTCAGATCATTTTCAATTAAAAATGGAATTATTTTTCTTTAAATTGGGAATTAAATTGAAATACTAAATTAAAAACCAACTTTTTACTAGAGACTTGAGATAACACATGATTAATAAGGTACCATTTTATACGAGCGTTGTGGGTTGCTAATCCTTCCCCGCACGTAATCGAGTTCTGAGTCCCGGACCCGATTCTTCGATTTTCTCTGGTTTATAACGCAGACTTGAAATTGGTTTTAAAAATGTTTTAATTAATTTAAAAATGTTTTATAAAACCGGTTTTAATAGGTGGTCGATCACACCTAGCCAAAAAAGATTGGTGGCGACTCCATGTCTTTTTTCGAGGTTGTTTTCAAACCCTCATTTTATTTCAAAAAGAATTTAGTCAACTTTTCCTTGGTTTTTTAATGTCACGCCTAACAAATAATAAAGTTTTGCAATGAGACTTGTTGATGTTGTTATTTTTTAGGTTGCGACAGCGTGGCGACTCCACTGGGGTCTTTAGACAGTCAGGCCTAGAATTAGTAATGTGTTATCAAAGTCTCGGTTTTGTTTGTTTTTACTCGGTATTTAATTTTAATTCCCATTTTTTTAAATAATAAAGAGAATTTTGAAAATAATAAAATGTTTTTGGATATGGTCATTGTCATATGCATGCATATTATTATTTGTTCTCTGGTTATTTTGTTGCGTATATTTATATGTTTGCTTGACTGATGCTTTACATTGTTTGATTTTAGTGGGGTATTTAGAATATGGGGTGTAGAATAGGTGGTGACAGGTTTGTTTTGTTCCTCCGCACACACTATATTTGCATAACATGAACCCTCTACCCGAGTTCCGTCCTTTTAAGTGGGAGTAAAGTAACTACGCCTTCGTGATGATCCTCCGATGGGCTAGTGAAACACTTCCGAAATATAAAGTACCTAATGCCTTCTTAATAATCCTCCGTACGGGCATAGGAAAATATACTCTAACGAATTGAACCCGCTTTTATCGGGGTGCCTTACTAGTCTTCACAGGCGACAGTGAGGAACAATTCGGGGCCTTAGAATCGATTTTTACCTTCATATAGTGAACCTAGGCGAAGCCATGCCGGATTTCTATTAGATACCTGAAGTTTAAGAACACATAGAGGAACATTTCCAACCTTTTACCATATTTTCTATATGATAGATTTTACAAATTGGGTGATGATGAACGAACATCATATCACTCATAATAAAATTTATTATTTTGTCCAAGGCGTCAAAATGCTGAAACTCTGTTAAAATTTTCGGATATTCTTTTTCTTCAAAAAAGCATGTTGTTATTTATGTTATATTGGTTAATTCATTTCTTTATTAATCTATTTCTTTTTGTTTTCTTTTCTTTGACATGCATCATAGACACCATCATACACTTGAAGTTTATTGGCCTGGGATAGTCATCAACCCAAAGGACTTTCATGGAGTGTCAGGTTATTTCAGTAATAGAAGATCATGCAGTAGTTAGGGCATGGTCGAAAAAAGATCAGAGGGAGGTTGGTGATTGCCTGAAGAAAGATTATGTGTCAATATTTTCGAAAAAGGGTCAAAGTGGATTTTAGACAAAACAATCTCCGAGTGTTAGCCGACATTTGGAATCAGTGGAAGCCTTCACTCAGAAATATAGAGATATAGCACTCTTAATTCCGATTAGGGTCAATAGTGGGTTGATTCAGGCTATGGTACAGTTTCGGAATCCTGCTTATAGATATTTTACTTTTAACAAGGAGGATATGACCACACTTATTGAAGAATATTCAGCACTGTTACGTATTGAATGTCCTAATCCTGATCGTGTATATTTGAAGGAAGTGAAACCTTCAGGTTTTAAGAGGAAAGTGGCTAGGATCACAAGAATGGATACAACATGGATTGAGAGTCACATGGATACAAAGCAGAAAAATAGATGCATTCCGTGGGAAACTCTCCTACAATTGATATTGGGTTACCGATAAAGAAAAAGCCAGGGACATCTTCACTCTAGCCATCTACTGATTAATCATATTCCCGAAGATATTGGGTCATGTGGATATAGCCGTGTTTGATTTCTTTGAAAAGTTGGAACAGAAGATCAACCCATCTTCGGCCATCACAGCAGAAACTATCCGATCTTAGAATTTTCGTAAAAGGGAAGGAAAGGGAGAACCAAGGTGTGTGTACAACTCCTTTATATTTGGATTCAAAGTCACTTTTGGAAGATAGAAGAGGTTTTCTTCAAACCATACATGAAGTCTTTAGTTCCGATTAGGGAATTCCTTCGAAATGATTGGCCTGAAGACGGAGATGAAGAGAAATAGGTCAACATGTTCCGGAATCTAAAAGTGGAGATGGTAACTTGGAGAGCTCCATGGATGGTTCCTCTACCAATTATGTATAAATGTGCGGACAACCCGGGAGTTCCACTACTCAAAATTTGGGGGTCTGTGAGTTATGCACCTCTGTTGGTGTAAAGACAGGTTGAGTCTCAGCAATTTACACCCGTGACTCATAAGCTAGGATCATCAGAGTTCACTTATGGAGAGGATGGGTATTCTGGAAATGTGCGGGCAGTGATTGAAGCATGGAAGAAAACTCACGAGATAAAAGTAGCCAGATATGCCGACATCGTCAGACCTGATTACCTGGTATGGAGGGAATTAAGGGTTAATGATAGGCTTTTGACATCGGATGGGGAAGAGGTGCAGTTCATGTATCCACCACCGAGGGAAGTGCCATCAGAGCTAGAAATCGCAAGGACGGAATTTGAAAAAAAAAAAGGCCCAGATGAGCAAGGAGATTGCCCGACTACAAGAAGAGCTTGAGGACATGAAAAATAGGGAATCAGCTCGAGAAGGAGAAAAGAAAAAGATCAAAAGAGAAAGGGACACTGCTAAGGGCGATCTTCAGGAATTACACTTGGAGAACAAGAGGTGCTGCTTCGAGCTCAGATTTGAGGGGACCCTCAAGACTTCCGGGGAATGGGAGCAGGAGGTTAAAAACCTCAAAAAGAAGAATAACTACTGGAAAGAGAGAGCGAAGCATGCAGAAGGCCAAGCCAATCAATGGGAGAAACAAGCTAAAGAAAGCTTACACAGTGATGTTTCTACTGACGCGTCAAGGGGCCGTGAACAAGTAGGGGTCAGATTGAAGAGCAAGGCCATCAAAAGGAGACTGTGAAAGTAAGTCCAAGATCTGAGGAAGTCAATATAGGACTAATTTTGTAATAGCACTTTGAAAGGCGAATTATGGACTTATCTTAGGCAGTGATCTTTTTATTCTGTCTGTGATGTATTTAGTTCCAGAAAATCAATGAAAGACCGTTCAGTTGAAATTATCCCAGGGCCAATATTTTCAAATGCATTCATATTTTATATATTTTGTTTGTTCATTTGTACATTTACTCATACTTATAATCATTCATTTTTTGAAATTCATTCATATTCATACACTTAACCACTTATTTATTCCTTTAACTTGTTCATTCATTCATATTCATACACTTAACCACTTATTTATTCATTTCGCTTGTTCATTCATTTATTCTTTCATATTCATATACGTAGACATGTACTTATTCATTTTATTTGATTTATTCATTCACATTTAGTCATTCATTCATGCATTCATTTTTTATAAAACATAAAAAAAGATTTGTCAATAAATTCTAATTCATGGTTTTCAAAACTAAAGGTACAATTGGTCGCACTCAGAAATAATCAAAATTTTGACACCCTTACAATACTCGATCTCAAGCCAGAGCTATCGAGAATGATCAGCTTGCTAGAATCGAAAGAATGGAAAGAACTCAAAGAGAACTGCAAGAAAGTTGGCTAAGTCTCAAGAGGAGTCACAAGAATAGATGACAAAACTCATGGAAATAATGAATTCTATGATGAAACAAAAAGGGACGGGGGAGAATTCGGTCACCGTGAAAAGGGTGGTAAATGAAGAGGATCAACCTGAAAACATATAGCAAAAGGGCTAAGAGCTGCCAATTGGGGCAGCCTCCTATGTTTATATCCAGCCAGCTACTGAGGCACATAACTATGTTCATGGAAAAGGTAATATAGGAGCTGGCCCAAATGATGTTAACGTTCCAGACTTTGAGGAACTAGCTGAAAAGGAAAAGGCAAAGATGACTGAGCTGAAGAAGGTTGAAATGGCAGAATCCCAGAAAAAATATCAACTGTTGTAGGAAAGGCTGAGGGTCGTTGAAGGGGCAGAGCTATTTGGCAGTCTAGATGCCAAAGAGATGAGTTTAGTACACGATCTGGTAATTCCCCCAAAGTTCAAAGTACCAGACTTTGAGAAGTATAATGGGACTACCAACCCATCAGCACATCTGACCATTTACTACAGAAGAATGACGGGGCACGATGATAATGAGAAACTGCTTATCCACTATTTCTAATATAGCTTGACAGGGTCTGCAACCAGATGGTATAACCAACTACGTCGTACCAAGATTCGTTCGTAGATGGATTTAGTCAGGGCTTTCATAGAGTATTATAAGCATGTATCTGATATGGTACCTGATAGGCTGTCACTACAGAACATGGAAAAGAAGACTACTGAGAGTTTCAAGGAATCCTCACAAAGGTGGAGGGATCTGGCCACACAAGTGCAACCCCCTTTAACTAGCAAATAAACTACAGTGCTTTTCATCAATACCTTGCAAGCACCATATTATGATAAGTTGGTGGGGAGTGCCACCAAGGACTTTGCAGACATGGTGATATCCAGGGAGATGATAGAGTCGGCCATTAAGAATGGGAAAATAGAAGGGGTGAGTCTGCTACTTCGAATAAGGTATTCCCTGCTAGGTAGAAAGAGATGACCCACACAATTAGTATCAACCAATAACCATATACATCTCTCACACCACATACACCACCAAGGCCTTATACTCCTACTATATTTTATGTACCTCCTACACCCTACACACCTTACCCAAGGTATAATCCTTACTATCCCAATGTGAACCACCTTACCCAAAATCTATTCCCTTATACCAATATACCACAACAGCCTTTTCCAAGTAGCGTATCCCCACAGATAAACCTCTCCCGAAACAATATCCCAAACACTCAAAGTGCTGGACGCAAGATCAATGTTCACCAAGGAATGATCAGAAACTCCAATTTGATCCAATTCCTACCACCTATGGTGAGCTATATCCCAAACTGTTGTAGAGTCAACTTTTTGCACCTGTATACCTCAAACCTCTGACACCACCATATCCAAGGTGGTACAACGCAAATGTTAGCTACGCATACCACGCAAGGATTCAAAGGCATTCGACTGAGGACTATATTGCCTTTAAGAAGAAAGTCCAAAGTCTGATCAATACTGGGGTTGTGACGTTCGGGACAAGGAATAGGCCGAATGTAGCAGGAAATCCATTGCCCGATCATGTTGAGAACTGGGTAAATGCAGTATTGACAGGGGAAGAAAGAAGGTTGAAAAGGCATGTCAGTGAAGTCAAGACTCCAATGATTAAAGTGTAGGTCAAAATGGTAAAAGCAGGAATGGTGGAGGATAGGGACAGTTTAAAAATGGTTGCAAACAAGGTGGAGAATTGGTGCCCGTTTCGTGGATGTAAAAGTCATATCATACAGGAATGTGGGGACTTTCTGGATAAAGTCTAAAAGATGATGGATGAGGGGAAAACCTAGTTTTACAAAGAAATAGAGGAGGAAGTAGAGGTTATTGAGAATACAGCTGGCTACGGGATTGGAAGACCATTGATCATCTATTACGATGAACTAGAGAAGATTGCTCCAATTGTTGAGGAAGTCGTACCTAAGCTAATCATATATTTGTCTACTTTATTTTCGTACAAGGAAAACAAAGCTGCACCAAGGAAATATGACTGCAGCATGGTTATGCCAAGGTCCTCGAGTCAGCAAGATATCATAGGTGTGGGGCATTTTACACGAAGTGAAAGGTGTTATGCTCCTAAGGCTGTTGAACAGGGATTAATAGGAAAAGATAGAGGAATGGACAAAAAGAAGAAAGCAGCTAAACCAATCCATATTGAGATGGATTTGTCAAAAGAAATAGAAAGGGGGTCAGCACTAGTGAACGAGATAAAAGAGCCGGTGAATAAGAAGGAGGCTTGCGAGTTTTTAAAATTCATAAAGTATAGTATAGTGTGGTTGAGCAATTGCAACGCCAACCAGCAAGAATCTCCATCCTATCTTTGCTATTAAACCCGGAGCCACACAGAAATGCCCTGTTGAGAGTGTTGAATCAGGCATATGTGACTAACAACATATCGATAGAAAAATTAGACAGGCTGGTGGGAAACATTGTGGCAGACGACCATATATATTTCAGCTATGATGAAATACCACCCAATGGTATTGGGTCAACAAAGGCTCTTCACATAACAACCACTTGCAAGGGGCATATATTATCGAGGGTGCTTCCGGATAATGGTTCTTCATTAAATGTAATACCCTTGACAACCCTGTCTAAGTTGCCAGTTGATATTTCTTATATGCTGTCGAGTTGCACAGTAGTCAGAGCTTTTGATAGTACCAGGAGAGAGGTAATGGGAACTATTAAGGTTCCTCTGGAGATAGGCCCATGCACTTATACGATGAACTTTCAGGTCATGAATATTAATACGTCCTATAATTACTTGTTGGAAAGGCTGTGGATACATTCAGCAGGGGCTGTACCTTCATATTTCCACCAAAAGTTGAAATTTGTGATAGAGGGGCATTTGGTCAGTGTATCAGGGGAAGAGGATATAATAGCCTCTGCATCTACTGAATCTCCCTATGTTGAACCCAATGAAGATGCCATAGAATGTTTCTTTCGGTCTTTGGAATTAGTAAATGCAGTTTTCATCGCTGAAGGACAAAAAATTCCAAAACCAAGGTTTTCCAAGAACACAAGGCTGGGGGTGAGGACTACCTAAGGAAAGGGCTGCAGGGCTGGTAAAGGTCTCAAAAATATCTTCAAGGGATGGCCCGAGTAATGGAAGTAGTGGGAAAGAAAGATCGGTTTGGCTTAGGGTATCTTTTCAAGGCCCATGAGAAAATGAAACAAGTTGAAAAGAACTGACAAATGAGGATGGCCCGTCTCGTGGGTATGGATATTGAGTGGGAGCCTATGACATTCCCACCAATCCTTCACAGTTTTTGCTTGGCCGATTTTCTATTTGGAGAAAAGAATTCAAATGATGTACTTATAATGATTGAGCAAGCCTTCGAGAGATTCCAGGTTAATAGGGATGAGCAGATACATGATATGGAGATCTGCATGACCAGAGAGGAAAGAATTGAAAGTGAGAATGCTAATTGGATATTGCGGCCTTGTCCACTAGGATATAGACTGACCAATTGGAGTGCAACCAAGCTGCCCATAGTCTTTAGGTCTATTCCAACGTAATGCTTTTAAACAAATCTTAAATATCTTTGCCCGAAGATATTAAGAACTTCTTTTGTAATGGGCTTTTGTCTAAAAGTTTTCATTCAATAAATAACAAACACGATGCATTTCCTCCATATTAATGTGTCCATATTCTTTCATTTATGCTATTTATTTTGCTTTCATTGTATATATGTTTGCCTACATTATTTCTTCCCCATCTATTTACAGGTGTACGGATACGAAATATGAGGACCTTCCTGTTAGTAATTCTAAAATTGATTTTGAGAGACCCATTTGCACGGGTGATTTTAAGGCCGATGAAGATATTGAGGATTTTGGTCTACCTCCGGACTTGTTAAGAAAAATAGAACAAGAAGAGAAACAAGTACTTCCTCATGAGGAGCTATTGGAATTGTTAAATTTGGGACGTAGTGAGAAGATAAAAGAGGTTAAAATTGGGACTACATTGCGTTATCAATAAAGGGTGAATTGATAGCCTTGCTCCGGGAATATGTAAATGTATTTGCATGGTCATACCAAGACATGTCGGGTTTGAATCCAGATATTGTGGTACATAAGCTCCCTTTAAGGCCAGAATGCAAGCCAATTCAGCAAAAGTTGAGAAGAATGAGGTCAGACATGCTGTTAAAGGTAAAAGAGGAGGTGAAGTGGCAGTTTGATGCTTGATTTTTAGAGGTGGCAAAATATTTGAAATGGGTGGCAAACATTGTTCCAGTACCAAAGAAGGATGGCAAGGTGCGTATGTGCGTCGATTATTGTGATTTGAACAAAGCCAGCCCCAAAGATAATTTCCCTTTACCCTACATTGATACTTTGGTGGATAATACGGTGAAGAGTTCTTTGTTTTCTTTCATGGATGGATTCTCGAGATATAATCAGATTAAGATGGCACCGGAAGATATGGATAAAACCACATTTGTTACAATGTGGGGAACATTCTGCTACAAGGTAATGTCGTTTGGGTTGAAGAATGCTGGGGCAACATATCGAAGAGCCATAGTGACCTTGTTTCATGACATGATACATAAGAGAAATTGAGGTATATGTTGATGATATGATTGCAAAGTCACGAGGAGAAGAGAAGCATATCGCGAATCTTAGAAAACTCTTTGAAAGACTAAGAAAGTTTCACTCAAGCTAAACCCGACAAAATGCACTTTTGGAGTCACTTCGGTGAAATTGTTGGGTTTTGTTGTTAGAAAAACGGGAATTGAGATTGATCCGGATAAATTGAAGGCCATCCAGAATTTGCCATCTCCACGTACTCAAAAAGAAGTAAGAGGTTTTCTGGGGAGATTGAATTACTTGCTCGGTTTATTTCTCAATTAACCGATAAATGTGATCCAATATTTAAGCTACTTCGGGAACGTGTTCCAGGAGAGTGGGATGAAGGGTGTCAGATTGCTTTTAAAAAGGTTAAGCATTATCTATCAAACACACCATTATTAATGCCACCGACTTCGGATAAACCGATGATACTGTATCTATCAGTATTTGAGAGATCCATGGGATGTGTTTTGGGGCAGCTTGATGAGACTGGAAAGAAAGAACAGGCGGTTTACTACCTCAGCAAGAAGTTCACAGATTCTGAATATAAATATTCGTCGGTAGAAAAGTTGTGCTGTGCCTTAGCTTGGACTTCTCGAAGGCTCAGATAGTACATGTTGTACCACACGACGTGGTTGATAGCCAAGCCAGATCCAATCAAGTACATGTTGGAAGCACCTTATTTGTCAGGGAGGATGACAAGATGGCAGGTTTTGTTGTCAGAATACGACATTGTATATGTGAGTCAGAAAACTTTCAAGGGAAGTGTAGTGGCTGAATTTTTAGCAAGTCGGGCAGTGGAAGATTATGAGCTGTTGAACTTTGATTTTCCAGATGAAGATTTGATATATGTTTTGCAAGCAGATGAGTTTCCTTGAAGAAGAAAATATGGAAGATGTACTTTGATGGGGCATCTAATGCCATGGGGCACAGAATTGGTGCAGTGCTTATATCCCCAGAAAAAGATTATTATCCCTTCACTGCCAGATTGGATTTTGATTGTACAAACAATACTGTAGAATGTGAGGCATGTACAATGGGCCTTTGTGCTGTCTTAGACAAAAAATCTAAAAACTGGAGGTTTTTGGAGATTCAGCCATAGTGATATACAAGTTACGCGGAGAATAGAAAACCTGAGATACAAAATTAATCCGATACCGAGAACTCGTACTGAGTTTATTAGAGGAGTTTGAAGAAGAGACTTTCAATTACTTCCCTCAAGAAGAAAACTGAGTGGCGGATGCTCTGCCTACTTTGTCATCAATTTTTAAAGTGAATGAAGGGGCTGAAGTTGTGCCGATCAGAATGAGCATATATTAGTCTCCTGCCCACTGTTTGAGTATCGAAGAAGAAGCAGATGGTCTCCCTTTGTATAACAATATTTTGCAATACATCAAGAATCAATAGTATCCAGAGCAAGCAACAGAAAATGACAAGAAAACTCTGAGAAGGCTAGCAATGAGTTTTGTTCTAGATGGCGAGATTCTCTACAAGAAAGGGAAAGATCAAGTCCTGTTGAGATGTGTCGGGTCTGCCGAAGCTCGAAGAATCTTGTGGCACCCATGGCAATGGTCACATGCTTGCTAAGAAAATTATGAGGGCAGGATATTATTGGCTAACAATGGAAAAAGATTGTGTTAGTTATTCCCGGAAGTGTCATAAATGCTAGATCTATGCAGTTAAGATTCATGTGCCGCTATCGCCATTGCATGTCATGACCGCACCATGGCCGTTTTCAATGTGGGGAATGGATATGATTAGGCCTATTACCCCGAAAGCTTCAAATGGACATCGCTTCATACTGGTGGACATAGATTATTTCACAAAGTGGGTGGAAGCTGCTTCTAATACGAATGTGACAAAGTCGGTGGTATGCAGATTTGTTAGGAAGGAAATCATATGCCGAAATGGTTTGCCAGCAAGAATGTTTTCAGATAATGCTCTCAATTTGAATAATAAAATGATGAGAGAGGTATGTACTCAGTTCAAGATCATGCATCACAATTCAGCACCTTATCGTCCGAAGATGAAAAGGGCAGTAGAAGCTGCCAACAAAAACATCAAGAATATTGTCGAGGAGATGACTGATGTGTATAAGGATTGGCATGAGATCTTGCCTTTTGCTCTTCACGCATATCGCACTTCGGTTTGCACATCTACAGGGGCAACACCGTTTTTCTTGGTATATGGTATGGAAGCAGTGGTACCAATTGAAGTTGAGATTCCTTCACTTCGTGTTTTGATGGAGGTTGGCCTAGAAGAGGCAGAATGGTTTAGAGCTCGTTATGAACAGCTGAATCTCATCGAGGAGAAAAGATTGAAGGCAATTTGTCACGGGCAGTTGTATCGAACAAGGATGTTTCTAGCCCATAACAAGAAGGTTCGACCCAGACAGTTCCGAGAAGGAGAGTTGGTACTGAGGAAAATGGACCCTATAGTGAAGGATCCGCGAGGAAAATGGGCTCCAAATTGGGAAAGACCTTATGGGGTAAAAATAACTTTTTCTGGAGGAGCATTGATTCTAACTCGGATGGACGGGGATGATTTTAGACATCCCGTGAATGCTGATGAACTGAAGAAGTATTATGCTTAAAAAAATGCAAAAAGGAAAGGTTTAAGTCAAAAACCTACAAAGGGCGACTTAATACCGAATGGGGGACACTTGAGTTGAAAACCCGCAAAGGGCGGCTCAAGTACTGATTAAGGTTTGAATCAATGCTCCGTGTAAAGGGGGAGAAAGTATTCAAAAAAAGAGAAAAAGAGAACAACTCAGTCTGACGTAACTACGAAAGCCGAGGGATTACTCAAGTAAATAGCTTGTTCAAGAGAAATTTCAGATGATTTGAAAAATAAGGGGTCCAAGATATTCTGCATCCAGGGCGTCTACAACCTATAACTTTACATTTGTTTCGTATACCATTGATGTCCACTTTTATCATTTTAAAACATTTTGTTGCAATAAATTTTGTTATCCCTTTTATGACTTTCTTGTTTCATACTTTCTTTCATACATTTTTAGATGCATTTTCTTTGTTATTAAATTGAATGATTGATGATTAGTAAACATAAAAATCTTTAAATAAAGGGAGTTTAAAAGTATTACTAAGGAATAGATCTAAATCTTAGAAAAGGTTTGGAAACCACTAATCCTGATGGAAAATTCACCAAGTAAACGAAAATAGTGAATGTGTTGGAGACTCCGTCATGAAGTCAGAAATTTGTGAATTTCAGCGAAGTCAGAAATTGAGACTGTTTGACAATTTATCTTGAGTAAAGGGTTCCTTAAGTGGGGCATCAGTGAACAATTGAAGACTCCATCATGAAATCAGATAATCTGGGAACCTTAAAGATACCATGGATTAGAAATCATGACTCAATCATTTGATTGCATTCATCCTTAGGAAACATACAAGCATTTGCAAAGCATGCCTGTAGACACCTAATTTTGTCCGGACCCCTAAATCGGGTATATTTTCTTCCTAAATTGATGTTTCAGAATGCTAAAAGACTTTTCTCGCCCCGCAGGTGGTACTCCGAGGCTTAGTCTAAGAAAAAAGACAGAAAAAGTCAAACTCAAAAAAGTCAACCCCGAATAAAATCAACATCGAAAAAGTCAACCTCAAAAAAGTCAACTACTAAAAAGGTCAACCCACTTTGAAAATCAAGATTTGAGGTTCAATTGAAAAATGGTGAAAGAATTTTGATAATCCGAGGTCTACATTGAAAGATATGGAGGTCGGAAGTTGGGTTACGAAATCTCAATATAAAAGAAACCCTAATTCAAGAAATTTAAGGAAAAGTGCTTAAACAATCAAATTGGTCAGAATTGAAGGTCCCAAATGAAAGATAAGCACTGACTACGAGTAATGGAGAAGCTACTTGGATGAAAAACTGATAGAAAAGTCAATTCGGAAGAAAATCGAGAATTAGGGTTTTTGGTGGATTTCGGTGAAATTTGTAAGAATTACAAAAATGGCCCGATTCGGTAGGACTAAAGCCCTTAATGGATGAGGAATAATGAAAAAAGGATAGCCAAGGGCTCAGTTTGAAGAAAATCTAAAAATCGGACTTGTTTTGAGCAAAATCGGGTTTCTAAGGCAAAAAGGCAAAATTGGAAAATTTGGAAAAAATAGCAAATGAACTCCAAAAAATCTAAAAATTTGCAAATTTCATTCTTAAATCATTTTGAAGAGATTGGCAAAAGAAAATCTTGATTCGGAGTTTGTTTGCAAAATGGCCAAATATCGGGTCTCCTATGCAGTAATTCAATAGGATAAATCCCGGAAAAATAGCAAATGAACTCCAAAAATTATGAAAATTTGCAAATCTCATTCTTAAATTATTTGGAAGAGAATGGAGAAAGAAAATCTTGATTTGGAGTTCGTTTGCAAAATGGCCAAATCCCAGGTCCCCTATGTAGTAATTCAAGCAGATAAATCCCGAAAAAATAGCAAATGAGCTCCAAAAATTATGAAAACTTCCAGATCACATTTTTAAATTATTTGGAAGTGAAGAAAAATATGGATTCAGAGCTTGTTTAAACAATGGTAAAGTTCGGGTGCATAAAAGGGGCAATTTCGGAAATAAATCTGAAATAAATAGCAAATAGACTCAAAATATTTTGAAAACTTCTAGAATTCAATTTTATTTTATTTCAGAAGTATTTAAAAAATAAAACTCGAATTTAGAGTCCGTTTTCTATTTATTTAGGTTCGATGGGCAAAAAGGTCATTTCACCAAATAAACCAAAAAGGGCAAATTTGTAATTGATGAAAATATGAAAGAATAAGGAATTGCTGGGATTTTTCTTCCCTTGGTCAGCCAGTATAGAGGAGAAGAAGGAAGCTTGAACAATTTAATTCCTTAGTGACTATCAACCACATGCTAGCACTAACACCTTGCAAATGGTCTCCCCTTCATCCAATGGCTTAGGTGCCTTGTAGGAAAGTTGAATGCACCATCCAATGGCCAAGTTTAAATGCCAATATGACATTTTTATTTGTCATGAAAGAACCCTCTTCTAATGGCCAAGAATGGAAGAAAAAAAAATGAGCATAATTCATCCAAGGGTGAGCATCCATTCGGTTAAGCAAGGGCGTGCATGGGATTTTCTCTTTCATCCAATGGCTTAGGCCATCTAGAAGGGCTGAGTACACATGTTGAGGGCTGGATTTAATCTACAAGATGTTATTTTTATGTTGTCCTCACCCAATGACCAAGAATGGAAGAGCACAACTCATCCAAGGGTAGGCACTCAAGGGGGCAAGCAAGGGAGTGCATGGGATTGGTCCTCTTTTGCATCTAAGGGCTAAAGTTACTACAAGGGCTGAGTACATATCTTAAGAGCTGCTATCAATTTTCAAGATGACATTTTTATGTTGTCATCAAAATATCTTAATCTAAAGGCCAAGATTGGAGGAGAAAAAGTGCAATTCCCATCCAAGGGTTGAAGGGCCATTCGGCCAAGGCTAAAGAGAGGGGCGTGATTTCATTTTTTCAGAGGTGTTTTGGCCAGAAACAGTAGCTAATTTGGAAAATAAAAAGGTTTTGAAAGAAAGAAAAAAAAAGGTTTTCAATAGAGAGCTTGAAGGTAGTCATCTCTACCAAGCTCTAGCATAGCTTTCTTCTTGATTTCCATGGTGTTTTCTTGATTTTCTATCATGTTTTCATATTACATTTTTCATAAAAATAAAGTTTTTTTTTAATGTTTACTTATGTTTTCATCACTTCTTCTTCATTAAAATGGTGGAAAATAATTTTTTTACATGGATTCATGCTATGGCCGAATATGGCATATTTAATTGCCTTTGGTTTTCTTTTTTCTTCCTTGCATTTTGTTGTGAAAAATGATTTTTAGAAGGTTTTTTTAGAGTATTCTAAGGTTCTTATTTTTTTCAAAAGATGAAGCAAAAGGGTTGGAATGGCTACACGATCTTGGCTAGGCCAAGTGACCATGGTTAGGAGAGAGTCTATGCCCATTTTTACCTACCATGAAGCTCACCTTAATTGTTTTTGTTTAACATGGTTTATTTTCTGCTTAATTGAGATGGAAAGGCTTCATGATCTTGGCAATACCAAGTGATTATGGTTAGTTGAGAGGCTATGCCCATTTGATACCAACCATGGAGCTTAATTTTCCTTGTTTTACTTACTAGTTTTGCTTGTTATTTGTTTTGCATGTCTATGTTAAATTTTTTATATATATGTTCTTTACATTATTTTCTATGCTATATTTACTTATATATTTCATTTCCATGCTTGATATTGTATCCTTGCATATTCGGCCATTGTTGTTCATATGCTCATGTTGTGCATTTTTTTCATGTATCTTGTATCATGTCTTACATGTTTGCGTTTTCTTTATTTTGTTCCATGACCATTCGGCAACTTCATTTTTTGTATGCCTTGCATGTGCATTTTCCTTTTACTTCTTAACTTTTTTGCATCTCTATGCCATGAACTTGTACATTTTGATTTTAGTATGCCATGTGCTTATTAAAATGCTATGATAAAATGCCATCATTTTTTCCATGACCATTTGGCAACTCCATTTTTGTATGCCTTGCATGTGCATTTTCCTTTTGTTTCTTAACTTGTTTGCATCTCCATGCCATGAGCTTGTGCATTTTGATTTTAGTATGTCATATCCTTATGAAAATGTCATGACATTATGCATCTTAATATGCTTTGTCATGTACTTGTGTCATTTACTAGATGGGGTTGCATTAGAGCATCATGTAGCTACATTTGGCCTCTTCATGCATCCCTTGCCTTATCATGCATTTGCATTTTGTTTAGGAAATATTCTTTGGATTATCATATCTTGAAATTGTGTATTAGTTGTTGTTTGTTCCAGCATTGACATTAGTTTCATTGGTCATTGTATGTTCATAGTATTGCTATGCATGTTCATTACATTTAGGTTTAGGCCATATTGGTATTGCCATGCATATTGAGTCTTAAATCACATTGGTATTGTCATTCATTACTATGCTATTTAGGCCTTAGATTACATTAGCATTTTCATGCATATTCATAACATATTAGGTCCAAGTCACATTTACATTATCTAGCATTGCATGCATATTGAGTTAGGATAGCATTTATTGCCATGCAAACTCATGCTAGGCATTTAGGTTGTCTTTAATTGTCACGCATTTCCTTTACCATTTAGACCTTTAGACCATACATGTCATACATTATATTTGCTGTATGTTCATGCATTCTATGTCATTTCCACTTGATTTGTGACTTAGGCCAATTAATGGCTCAAAGTCATGCTCTCTTGAGCATACTTGTGGAAAATAAAGGAATTGTCAAATTGATTATTCTACCTTTGTGATTTTTTTACGTAGCCAATTATTGTCCAAGGTTTTTAAATGTTTTGCTACTGTAATTAGGTCTTTAGAATGATCTCCAAAAATTCTTACTTTGATTTTTGAATGAATTTATCAAAGGCAAAAAATGTGTTTTGACAAAACAGTTTTTTTTTTACCCATTACTTGAACTTCTCTGATTTTTCTAGGCAGTCATATTTAATCAAAAAATTAAGGCAAGTTTTTGTCGTGTAGTTTTACATGTTTTGAGTCTCCAGTGTTTTTTTTTTTAGATTTTTTTTGAATTTTTAAAAATAGGCAAAACAATCGTGTGACAAAATCGGACAGTAGAGGCAGATTTGAAATCAAAAGAGGAATAATGGTTGAATTTGGCTAAGGCATTTAGAGTGGGTTGGTTAGAAGATTTAGCTACTGTCTTAGGGTAGTTTCTAAGCCTTTTTAAACTTTAAAAATAATTTTATAAAACTCGAGTTAAGGGTGGTTAAGTCCGATATTTTAAACTTAGGAAATTAGAGCCATTTTAAAAGGGTTTGGTAAGGGTTTTAATTTTTATTCAAGTTTTCCTCAAAATTGTTTTCAAACAATCACAAAGTTTTTTTTTTTTTAGAAAATCTAATTTGACATATTTTCGTAAGGTAGTCGGATATCTTTTTAGATATACAGATTTCTTTATTTAGAGGAAAAAATACATTTTCATGCATTGCATTTTCCATGTTCATGCATTTTATTTAAATGTGTAATTTATGCTATGATATTTTTCATGATATTATTATTATTTTAATTCACATTTTATGATCTTATATTTGTTTGCCATATTATTTTGAATGTTTTATGATCTTATATTTATTTAGTTGTTTTTGTCATATTGTTTAGCAAATACTATGTTCATGCATTTTTATTTTATTTTCATGCATATTTTATGATAGCATTATTTTATGTTTCATGTCATTTCTTGTCATTTAGATCATATTCCATGTCATTTAGGTTATTTTATTTATAATATGCCATGTCATTTAAAATATGTCATATCATTTAAAATTGCCATGTCATTTAAATCATTTTATCTCATTTAGAATATACCATGATACTTAGGATTTTTCATTTCACCTAGAATATACTATGCCATTTAAATTATGTCATATCATTTAGATTGCATTATATTATCTAGACCTTGCCATGCCATTTTATTTATGTCATACATGTTCATATTCATACATTTAAATGTTTTGAAAAAGATAATGATTTTCAATAAAAATAAAGATATTCCCGAGTTAAAATAATTCATGAGTTCTCAACCGGGTTTGCTGGAGGGAATATAATCAATTATCATTAATAAAGGAATATCTTTCTTTCAAAAAACGAGAATGATTCGGAAAGTTTTCCAAATGAATAAAAAATTTCTATATTTTGCCGATTTTGTCCGAGAATGTAGGAAAATTTTTAATTAATAAATTTCGGAACATTTTAAATTGAAAATGGAATTATTTTTCTTAAAATTGGGAATTAACTAGAAATACTAAATGAAAACCGACTTTTTTTACTGAGACTTGAAATAACACACGATTAATAAGGTACCATTTAATCGGGCATTGTGGGGGTGCTAATCCTTCCCTGCACGTAATCGACTCCTGAACCTGCTACTTTGATTTCTCTGGTTTATAACACAGACTTGAAACTGGTTCTAAAAATGTTTTATAAAACCGGTTTTAATAGGTGGCCGATCACACCTAGCTAAAAAAGATTGGTGGCGACTCCATGTCTTTTTGAAGGTTATTTTCAAAACCTTCGTTTTTCTAGAGGAATTAAGTCGACTTTTCCTCGTTTTTTTTTTAATGTCATGCTTAACGAATAATAAAGTCTTACGATGAGACATCGTTATTTTTTAGGTTGTGACAGCTTGGCGACTCCACTGGGCAATTTTTAGAGAGTCGGTCCTAGAATTAATCGTGTGCTATCTAAGTCTCGGTTTTGTTGGTTTAATTGGTATTTAATTTTAATTCCAATATTTTTAAAATAAAGGAGAATTTTGAAAATAATAAAATGTTTTAAATATGTCCATCTTCATATGCATATTATTATTTGTTCTCTGGTTATTTTGTTGCGTATATTTATATGTTTGCTTGACTGATGCTTTACATTGTTTGATTTTAGTGGGGTATTTAGAATAAGGGGTGTATAATAGGTGGTGACAGGTTTGTTTTGTTCCTCCGCACACACTATATTTGCATTTGCATAGCATGAATCCTCTACCCGGGTTTCGTCCTTTTAAGTGGGAGTAAAGTAACTACGCCTTCGTGATGATCCTCCGTATGGGCTAGTGAAACACTTTCGGAGTATAAAGTAGCTAATGCCTTCTTGATAATCCTCCGTACGAGCATAGGAAAATATACTCTAATGAATTGAACCCGCTTTTATCGGGTTGCCTTACTAGCCTTCATAGGCGATAATGAGGAACAATTCGGGGCCTTAGAACCGATTCACCCTCATATAGTGAACCTAGACGAAGCCATGCCGGATTTCTGTTAGATACCTGAAGTTTAAGAACACATGGAGGAATATTTCTAACCTTTTACCATCTTTCTATATGTTAGATTTCACAAATTGGGTGATGATGAACGAACATCATATCGCTTGTAATAAATTTATTATTTTGTCCCAAAGGCGTCATAATGCCAAAGCTCTGTTAAAATTTTTGGAACATTCTTTAAAAAGCATGTTGTTATTTATGTTATATTTGTGAATTCATTTCTTTACTAATCTATTTCTTTCTGTTTTCTTTTCTTTGACATGCATCATAGACATCATCATACACTTGGAGTTTATTGGCCTCAGGATAGTCATCAACCCAAAGGACTATCATGGAGTGTCAGGTTATTTCAGTGATAGAAGATCATGCAGTAGTCAAGGCACGGTCGGAAAAAGATCAGAGGGAGGATGGTGATTGCCTGAAGAAAGAGTATGTGTCAGTATTGCCGGAAAGGGTCAAAGTGGATTCTAAACAGAATAATCTCCCAGGGTTAGCCGATATTTGGAATTAGTGGAATGTATCAGAGAAAGAAGCCTTCACTCAGAAATATGGAGATATAGCACTCTTAATTCTGATTCGGGTCAATACTGGGTTGATTCAGGCTATGGTACTTGTTTGGAATCCTGCTTATAGATGTTTCACTTTTAACAAGGAGGATATGACACCACTGATTGAAGAATATTCAGCATTGTTACGCATTGAATGTCCTAATCCTGATCGGGTATATTTGAAGGAAGTGAAACCTTCAGGTTTTAAGAGAAAATTGGCTAGGATCATAGGAATGGATATAACATGGGTTGAGAGTCATGTGGATACAAAGCAAAAAATGGATGCATTTCATGGGAAACTCTCCGACAGTTGATATTGGGTTATTCTGACAAAGAAAAAGCCAGGGACATCTTTGCTCTAGCCATCTACAGATTAATCATATTCCCGAAGATATTGGGTCATGTGGATATAGCCGTGTTTGATTTCTTTAAAAAGTTGGAACAGAAGATCAACCCATCTCCGGCCATCATAGCTGAAAATATCCGATCTTTGAATTTTTGTAAGAGCGCAAGACAAGGGAGAATCAAGGGGTGTGTACAACTCCTTTATATTTGGATTCAGAGTCACTTTTGGAAGATAGAAAAGGTTTCCTTTAAACCGTACATGAAGTCTTTAGTTCCGATTAGGGAATTCCTTCAAAATGATTGGCCTGAAGACGGGGATGAAGAGAAATGGGTCAACATGTTTCGGAATATAAAAAGGGAGATGGTGACTTGGAGAGCTCCATAGGTGGTTTCTATGCCGATTATGTACAAATGTGGGGGCAATTCGGGAGTTCCACTACTCGGAATTTGTGGTTCTATGAGTTATGCGCCTTTGTTGGTGCAAAGACAGGTTGAGTCTCGGCAATTCACACCCGTGACTCATAAGCTAGGATCATCAGAATTCACTTATAGAGAGGACGGATATTCTGGAAAGGTTCGGGCAGTGATAGAAGTATGGAAGAAAACTCACCAGATAAAAGTGGCCAAATATGCCGACATCGTCACACCTGATTACCTTGTATGGAGGGAATTAAGGGTTAATGATAGGCTACTGACATCATATGGGGAAGAGGTCCAGATCATGAATCCTCTACCGAGGAAAGTGCCATTAGAGTTAGAAATCGCATGGGCAGAATTTGAAAAAGAGAAGGCCCAAATGAGCAAGGAGATTGCCCGACTACAAGAAGAGCTTGAGGACATGAAAAATAGGGAATCAGCTCGAGAAAGAGAAAAGGAAAAGTTCAAGAGAGAAAGAGACACTGCTAAGGGCGACCTTCGGGAATTACATTTGGAGAACAACAGGTACCGCTTTGAGCTCAGATTTGAGGGGACTCTCAAGACTTCCGGGGAATGGGAGCATGAGGTCAAAAACCTCAAGAAGGATAATAACTACTGGAAAGAGAGAGCAAAGCATGAGGAAGCCCGAGACAATCAACTGTAGAAGCAAGCTACGGAAAGCTTAAACGGTGTTGCTTCTGCTGACGTGTCAAGGGGCCGTGAACAAGTAAGGGTCAGATTGAAGAGCAGGGCAATCAAAAGGAGACTGTGAAAGAAAGTCCAAGATCCGAGGAAGTCACTATGGGACTAATTTTTTAATAGAATTTTGAAAGGGGAATTACGAACTTATCTTAGGCAGTGATATTTTTATTCTATATGTGATGTATTTAGTTCCAAGAAATCAATGAAAGACCGTTTGGTTGAAACTATCCCGGGGCCAATACATTCAAATGCATTCATATTTTATATATTTTGTTTGTTCATTTGTACATACTCATATTTATAATCTTTCATTTTTGAAATTCGTTTATGTTCATACAATTAACCACTTATTTATTTCTTTTACTTGTTCATTTATTCATATTCATACACTTAACGACTTATTTGTTCATTTCGCTTGTTCATTCATTTAGTTTTTTCATATTCATATATGTAGTCATGTAATTATTCTATTTATTTGATTTATTCATTCACATTTAGTCATACATTCATTCATTTTTTATAAAACTTAAAAAATATGTGTCAATAATTTCTAATTCATGGTTTTCAAAACTAAAGGTACAATTGGTCGCACTAAAAAAGAATCGTATTTCTGACACCCTTACAATACTCGATCTCAAGCCAGAGCTATGGAAAACAATCAGCTTGCAAGAATTGAAAGAATGGAAATAACTCAAAGGGAACTGCAGGAATAGTTAGCTAAATCTCAGGAAGAGTCTCGAGGACAAATGACTAAACTCTTGGAAATGATGAGTGCCATGATGAAACAAAAAGGGCTAGGAGAGGATTCGATCACCGAAAAAAGGGTGGTAGTTGAAGAGGATCAACCAGAAAATGTACAGCGAAAGGGCCAAGAGGTGCCAATTGGGTAGCCTCCTATGTTTACATACAGCCAGCTGCAGAGACATAGAACTATGTTCCCGAAAAGGGTAATGTGGGAGCTGACCCAAATGATGTTAACATTCCAGACTTTGAGGAACTAGCTGAAAAGGAAAAAGCAAAGATGACTGAGCTGAAGAGGGTCAAACTGGCAGAATCATAGAAAAAATATCAACTGTTGGAGAAGAGGCTGAGGGCCTTTGAAGGGGTGGAGTTATTTGGTAGTCTAGATGCCAAAGAGATGAGCTTAGTACACGATCTAGTAATTCCCCCAAAATTCAAAGTACCAGACTTTGAAAAATATAATGGGACTACCAACCCATCAGCACATCTGACCATGTACTGCAGAAGGATGACGGGGCATGATGATAATGAGAAACTGCTTATCCATTGTTTCCAAGATAGCTTGACAGGGTCTGCAACCCGATGGTACAACCAACTGAGTCGTACCAAGATTCGTTCATGGACGAAGTTAGCCAGGGCTTTAATGGAATATTATAAGCATGTATCTAATATGGTACATGATAGGTTGTCGCTATAGAACATGGAAAAGAGGACCACTGAGAGTTTCAAAGAATACTTGCAAAGATGGAGGGATCTGGCCACACAAGTGCAACCCCCTTTAACTAGCGAAGAAACTAAAGTACTTTTCATCAACACTTTGAAAGCACCATATTATGATAAATTGGTGGGGAGTGCCACCAAGGACTTTGCGGACATGGTAATATTTGGGGAGATGATAGAGTCGACCATTAAGAATGCAAAAATGGAAGGGGAAAGTCTTCGACTCCGAAAAAGGTATTCCCTGCCAGGAAGAAAGAGGAGACCCACGCAGTTAGTATCAACCAATACCCATATGCACCTCCCACACCATATACACCACCAAGGCCCTATACTCCTACCACATCTTATGCACCTCCTACACCCTACACACCTTACCTGGGGTATAATCCTCACTGCCCCAATGTGAACCACCTTACCCAAAATCCCTTCCCTTACACCAATATACCACAACAGCCGTTTCCAACTGGCATATCCCCACAAATAAACCTTCCCTGAAACACTATCCCAAACACTCAGGGAGCCAGACGCAATGACCAACGTTCACCAAGGAATGATCGAAAACCCCAATTTGATCTGATTCCTACCACCTATGGTGAGTTATATCCTAAACTGTTGCAGGGTCAACTTGTTGTACCCATGTACCTCAAACCTTTGACACCGCCATATCCAAGATGGTATAATGCAACTACTAACTGCGTGTACAGTACAGGAATTCAAGGACATTCGATTGAAAATTGCCTGGCCTTTAAAAAGAAAGTCCAAAGTCTGATCAACATCAAATTTGTAAGTTTGCGGCAAAGAATAGGCCGAATGTAGCGGGAAACCCATTGCCAGATCATGCAGGGAATCGGGTAAATGTAGTGTGGACAGGGGAAGTCAGAAGGGTAAAAAGGGACGTCAGGGAAGTCAAGACTCCAATGTTGACAGTATGGGTCGAGATGGTTAAGGCATGAATGGTAGGGGATGCAGACAGTTTAAAAATGGTTGCAAAGAGGGTGTAGAATTGGTGCCCGATCCATAAGTGTGGAGGTTATATCATACAAGACTGTGGGGACTTTCTGGCTAAAGTCCAAAAGATGATGGATGATGGAGAGGCCTAGTTTTACGAGAAGACAGAGGAGGAAGTAGAGGTTATTGAGAATGCAGCTGGCTACGAGATAGGAAGACCCTTGATCATCTATTATGATAAACTAGAGGAGAAAGTTATGCCAGTCGTTGAGGATAGTACGCCTAAGTTAATCATTGATTTGCATGTTTCCTTTTCATACAAGGAAAACAAAGCTGCACCATGGAAATACGACTGCAGCATGGTTATGCCTGGGGTCTTCGAGTCAGCAAGATATCACAGGTGTGGGGCACTTAACGCGAAGCGGAAGGTGTTATGCTCCTGAGGCTGTTGAACAGGGGTTAGCAGGAAAAAGTAGAGGAACAGACAAAGGGAAGAAAGCAGCTGAACCAATCCATATTGAGATGGATTTGTCAAAAGAAGTAGAAAGGGGGCCAGCCCTGGTAAACAAAATGAAAGAGCCGGTGAGTGAGAAAGAAGCCTGCGAGTTCTTAAAATTCATAAAGCATAGTGAGTATAGCATGGTTGAGCAACTGCAATGTCAACCAACTAGAATTTCAATCTTATCCTTGCTTTTGCACTTGGACCCACATAGCGGCAGACGACCATATATATTTCAGTTATGAGGAGATACCACCCAATGGTATTGGGTCAACAAAAGCTCTCCGCATAACTACCACTTGCAAGGGGCACATATTACCAAGGGTCCTTTTGGATAACGGTTCTTCATTAAATGTGATGCCTTTGGCAACCCTATCTAAATTGCTAGTGATATTTCTATATGCTGCCAAGCTGCAAGGTGGTCAGAGCCTTTGATCGTACCAGGAGAGATGTAATGGGAACTATTGATATTCCTCTAGAGATAGGCCCATGCACCTATACAGTGAACTTTCAGGTCATGGATATTAATCCATCTTATAATTGCCTGTTGGAAAGGCCGCAGATACATTCAACAAGGGTTGTACCTTCATCCCTCCACCAAAAGCTGAAATTTATGATAGAGGGGCGTTTGGTCACTGTATCAGGAGAAGAGGACATAGTAGCATCTACATCTACTGAATCTCCTTATGTTGAACCCAATGAAGATGTCGTAGAATGTTCCTTTCGGTCTTTGGAATTCGTAATGCAATTTTTTATGCTGAAGGATGAAAAATTCCAAAACCAAGGCTGTCCAAGAACACAAGGCTGGAGGTAAGAACTACGGTGGGAAAAGGTTGCAGGACTGGAAAAGGTCTCAAAAAATATCTTCAAGGGATGGCCCGAGCAATGGAAATAGTGGGAAAGAAAGACTGGTTTGGCCTAGGGTATCTTTCGAAGGCCCATGAGAAAAAGAAACAAGTTGAAAAGAACCGACAAAGGAGGATGGCCCCGTCTTGCGGGTATGGATATTGAATGAGAGCCTATGACATTCCCATCTATCCTTCACAACTTCTACTTAGCCGGTTCTCTGTTAAAAAAAAAACAATTCTGATGATGTGCTCGTAATGATCAAGCAAGCCTTCGAGAGATTCCAGGTGAATAGGGATAAGCAGATGTATGATATGGAGATCTACACGACTGGGGAAGAAAGAATTGAAAGTGAGAATGCTAATTGGATGGTGCGATCTTGTCCACCAAGATATAGACTGACCAATTGGAGCGCAACCGAGCTACCCATAGTGTTTAGGTCTATTGCAACGTAATGCTTTTAAACAAATCTTAAATATATTTGCCCGAAGATATTAAGAATTTTTTTTGTAATGGGCTCTTGTCTAAAACGTTTGATCCAATAAATAACAAACATGATGCATTTCCTTCATATTGATGTGTCCATATTCTTTCACTTATATTATTTATTTTGCTTCGATTGTATATATGTTTTCCTATATTGTTTCTTCCCCACCTATTTACAGGTGTACGGATGCGGAATATAAGGACCTTCCTGTCAGTAATTCTGAAATTGATTTTGAGAGGCCCATTTGCACAGGTAATTTTGAGGCCAACGAAGATATTGTGGATTATGATTTACCTCCGGACTTATTAAGAAAAATAGAACAAGAAGAGAAACAAGTACTTTCTCATGAGGAGCTATTGGAATTGTTGAATTTTGGAAGTAGTGAGGAGATAAAAGAGGTTAAAATCAGGACTACATTGTCGTCATCAATAAAGGGCGAATTGATAGCCTTGCTCCGGGAATATGTAGATGTATTCGCATGGTCATACCAAGACATGCCGGGTTCGGACCCAGACATTGTGGTTCGGAAGCTCCCTGTAAGACCAGAGTGCAAGCCATTTCAGCAAAAGTTGAGAAGAATGAGGCCGGACATGCTGTTAAAGGTAAAATAAGAGGTGAAGAGGTAGTTTGATGCTGGATTCATAGAGGTGGCAAAATATCCGGAATGGGTGGAAAATATTGTTCCAGTACCAAAGAAGGATGGCAAGGTGCGTATGTGCGTCAATTATCGAGATTTGAATGAAGCCAGTCCCAAGATAATTTCCCTTTGCCTCACATTGATACTTTGGTGGACAATACGGCGAAGAATTCCTTGTTTTCTTTCATGGATGGGTTCTCGGGATATAATCATATTAAGATGGCACCGAAAGATATGGAGAAAACCACATTTGTTACAATGTGGGGAACATTCTTCTACAAGGTAATGCCGTTTGGGTTGAAAAATGCTGGGGCAACGTATCAGAGAGCCATGGTGACCTTGTTTCATGACATGATGAATAAGGGAATCGAGGTTTATGTTGATGATATGATTGCAAAGTCACAAGAAGAAGAGGAGCATATTATGAATCTTAGGAAACTCTTTGAAAGGCTAAAAAAGTTTCAACTCAAGCTAAACTCGGCAAAATGCACTTTTGGAGTCACTTCGGGGAAATTGTTGGGTTTTGATGTTACCAAAAGGGGAATTGAGATTGATCCGAATAAAGTGAAGGCCATCCAAAATTTGCCACCTCCACGTACTCAAAAAGAAGTAAGAGGTTTTCTGGGGAGATTGAATTACATTGCTCGGTTTATTTCTCAGTTAACCGATAAATGTGATCCAATATTCAAGTTACTTCGAAAACGTGATCCAGGAGAGTGGGTGTCAAATTGCTTTTGAAAAGATTAAGCATTATCTATCAAACCCGCCAGTATTAATGCCACCGACTCCAGATAAACCGATGATATTGTATCTATCAGTATTTGAGAGATCCATGGGTTGTGTTATGGGGCAACTTGATGAGACTGGAAAGAAAGAACAGGCGGTTTACTACCTCAGCAAGAAGTTCACATATTATGAGTTGAAATATTCGTCGGTAGAAAAGCTGTGTTGTGCCTTAACTTGGACTGCTCAGAGGCTCAGACAGTACATGCTGTACCACACAACGTGGTTGATCGCCAAGCTAGATCCGATCAAGTACATGTTGGAAGCACCTTCTTTGTCAGGAAAGACGACAAGATGACAGGTTTTGTTGTCAGAATACGACATTGTATACGTAAGTCAGAAGGCTATCAAGGGTAGTGTAGTGGCTGAATTTTTAGCAAGCCAGGCAGTGGAAGATTACAAGTTGTTGAACTTTGATTTCCCAGATAAAGATTTGATGTATGTTTCGCAAGCGGATGAGGTTCCCTTGAAGAAGAAAGTAGGGAATATGTACTTTGAGGGGGCATCCAATTCCATGGGGCACGAAATCGGTGCAGTGCTCATATCCCTAGAAGAAGATTATTATCCCTTCACCGCCAGATTGGATTTTGATTGTACAAACAATACGGTTGAATATGAGGTGTGTACTATAGGCTTTTGTGCAGTAGTGGACAGAAAAATCAAAGTTTTGGAAGTTTTCGGAGACTTACCCTTAGTGATATACCAGTTACGGGGAGAATGGGAAACCCAAGATACAAAGTTAATCAGATACAGAGAACTCATATTGAGTTTATTGGAGGAGTTTGAAGAAGTAAGTTTCAATTACTTCCCCCTAGAAGAAAATCGGATGGCGGATGCTCTGGCTACTTTGTCATCAATGTTTAAAGTGAATGAAGGGTTGAAAGTTGTGCCGATCAGAATGAGCATATATGAGTCTCCTGCCCACTGTTTGAGTATCGAAAAGAAGCAGATGGTCTCCCTTGGTACAATGACATCTTGCAGTACATCAAGAGTCAACAGTATCCAAAACAGGCAACAGAAAACGACAAGAGAACTCTGAGAAGGCTACCAATGGGTTTTGTTCTAGATGGGGAGATTCTCTACAAGAAAAGGAAAGATCAAGTCTTGTTGAGACGTGTCGGGTCTGCTGAAGCTTGAAGAATCATAGAGGAAGTCCATGAAGGGATATGTGGCACCCATGCTAATGGTTACATGATTGCTAAGTAGATTATGAGGGCATGGTATTATTGGCTGATGATGGAAGGAGATTGTATCAGTTATTCCCGAAAGTGTCATAAATGCTAGATAGATGCAAATAAGATTCATGTGCCGCCATCACCATTGCATGTCATGATCGCGCCATGGCCATTTTCAATGTGGGGAATGGATATGATTGGGCCTATTACCCCGAAAGCTTCAAATAGACATCGTTTCATCCTAGTGGCCATAGACTATTTCACAAAGTGGGTTGAAGCTGCTTCTTATACGAATGTAATGAAGTCGGTGGTATGCAAATTTGTTAAGAACGAAATCATATGCCGATATGGATTGCCAGCAAGAATTATTTCAGATAATGCTCTTAATCTGAATAATAAGATGATGAGAGAGGTATGTACTCAGTTCAAGATCACACATCAAAATTTGGCACCTTATCGTCTTAAGATGAATGGGGTAGTAGAAGCAGCCAATAAAAACATCAAGAAGATTGTTGAGAAGATGACTGATGTGTACAAGGATTGGCATGAGATCTTGCCTTTTGCTCTTCAGTCATATCGCACTTCGGTTCGCACATCTACAGGGGCAACGCCGTTTTCTTTGGTGTATGGTATGAAAGCAGTGTTACCCATTGAAGTTGAGATTCCTTCACTTCGGGTTTTGATGGAGGTTGGCCTAGAATAGGCAGAATGGGTTAGAGCTCGTTATGAACAGCTGAATCTCATCGAGGAGAAAAGATTAAAGGCAATTTGTCATAGGCAGTTGTATCAGAAAAGTATGATTCGAGCCCATAACAAGAAGATTTGACCCATACAGTTTCGATAAGGAGAATTGGTACTAAGAAAAATTCTCCCCATAGTGAAGGATCCTCGAGGAAAATGGACTCCAAATTGGGTAGGACCCTATGTAGTAAAAAGAGCTTTTTCTAGAGGAGCATTTATTCTAAGTCGGATGGACAAGAATGATTTTAGACATCCCGTGAATGCTGATGAATTGAAGAAGTATTATGCTTAAAAAAAAGTTTGTGATGCTATGTACATGGGAATTCGAATGATTCCAAATGTAGAAATGGAAATTCTATATATCTATCTCCCTGAGAATTGCTTTTCAAAGAGAATATACATGCTTGGTGTGATAAATGGCCATCTTTCATATTCCCTTCACTAAGAAGAAATTATCCTTAGTCACCCCTTTGAGCCTTTGGAATAATTTCTTTCGTTGAACCTTGATCAAGGATCACCCTCTACACTGGAGGGCAAATACGAGGAAAAATAATCAAAATCATGGCAAAAAAGAGAGCCATTGGAAATGTGAAATCAAAGAATGGCAAATGAAAGCCAGCAATGAAAAAGAAAAGAAAAGAGAAAAGTCCAAAAATGAGACAAATGTCTCAAGAATGAATTATCCTCAGGAAATGATCCTTGATCCAATCACCCTTAAACACATTTTGGGCCTATTTTATCCTTTCCTTCTAAACCCGAACCATGGCCTACATTACGTACTTTAAAAGTCCATTTTGATCAAGCATGGATATTTAATTTGAAAGGTTTTTTCTCAGAATTCATCCCATCTTTTGAATTGACATTTTTACCTTGGAAGCATTTAGAATTCTCAGATGCGTGGTAAAATAAAAAGGAGAGGTTTTAGCCGAAAACCCGCAAAGGGCGACTTAATACCGAATGGGGGACACTTGAGTTGAAAACCCGCAAAGGATGACTCAAGTACTGATTAAGGTTTGAATCAATGTTCTGTGTAAAGGGGGAGAAAGTATTTGAAAATTAGAGAAAAGCGGAACAACTCAGTCTGACGTAACTACGAAAGCCGAGGGATTACCTAAGTAAATTGATCGTTCAAGAGAAATTACAGATGATTTGAAAAAGGAGGGGTCCAAGATATTCCGCATCCGGGGCATCAACAACCTATAACTTTAAATTTGTTTCTTATATCCTTGATATACTTTTACCATTTTAAAACATTTGTTGGAATAAATTCTTGTTACCCCCTTTATGACAATTGCTTGTTTCATACTTTCTTTCATACATTTTTGAGATTGCATTTTGTTTGTTATTAAATTGAATGATGATTAGTAAATATAAATTTTTTTAATAAAAGGGAGTTTAAAAGTATTAGTAAGGAATAGATTTAAATCTTAGAAAAAGTTTGGAAACCACTAATCCTGATGGAAAATTCACCAAGTAAAGGAAAACAGTGAATGTGTTGGAGACGCCATCATGAAGTCAAAAATTTGTGAATTTCAGCGAAGTCAGAAACTAGGACTGTTTCACAAATTATCTTGTGTAAAGGGTTCTTTAAGTAGGGCATCAGTGAACAATTAAAGACTTCATCATGAAGTCAGATAATCTGTGAACCTCAAAGAAACCATGGATTAGAAATCATGACACAATCATTTGATTGCATTCGTCTTCAGGAAACATACAAGCATTTGCAAAGCATGTCATTCTCATCATTGCATTTAGCTAACATTGCAGGAATCAAGAAAACTTTGGCTTCCCAAATCGAACTCGTTCAGTTTCTCAAATAAGTCGAACCCTGAGATCACCGTCTAGGTATTTCTATTTGTTTTTGTTTTAAATCGAATTCATTCTGTTTTATCAAATGAGTCAAGCCTTGAGACTGTTGTCAAGGTATTTTCATCATTTTTAGACCTTTGGGCACCATTTTTAAGACCTTCGTGCATAATTTTTCATCATAGGTAAGGCCTCCGGGCACCATTTTTAAAGACCTTCGGGCACCATTTTTAAGGCCTTCGGGCATAATTTTTCATCACGGGTAAGGCCTCCGAGCACCATTTTTAAAGACCTTCCGGCACCATTTTTAAGACCTTCAGGCACCATTTTAAAGACCTTCGGGCACTATTTTTAAGACCTTCGAGCATAATTTTTCATCAAGGGTAAGGCCTCCGGGCACCATTTTTAAAGACCTTCGGGCACCATTTTTAAGACATCTGGGCACCATTTTTAAAGACCTTTGGGCACCATTTTTAAAACCTTCGGGCACCAATTTAAAGACCTTCGGGCACCATTTTTAAGACCTTTGGGTACAATTTGTTCTTTTGAAATGGAACTCGTTTCCTTAAGACGGGTCAAGCCTTGATTAGTCACGGAATTCAATTTAAGGACAAAATCTTAAATTTACAGCTTTCTCAAAAAAAAAAAATTATTATTATTTTGAGGAAGAATAAAAAATGAAAAAAAAAATGATGAAAAAATAAAAAATTGATGATGATTGAAAACCTCTTTCCTTTCCTTCACATGTGATTTCACTAACCGTACAAAATTAGAATTTGTTTATCTTTGCCTGATTCCTGATTCTCAGCAATAGCCAAAGAGGGACAGCCGTAGACACTTAATTTTGTCCGGACCCCTAAATCAGGTACTTTTTTTCCTAAATTGATGTTTCAGAATGCTAAAATACTTTTCTCATCCTGCGGGTGGTACTCCGAGGCTAAGTCTAAGAAAAGAGACAGAAAAAGTCAAACTCAAAAAAGTCAAACCCCAAAAAAGTCAACCTCAAAAAGTCAACTACTAAAAAAATCAACGCACTTTCAAAATCAAGATTTGAGGTTCAATTGAAAAACGGTGAAAGAATTTTTATAATTCGAGGTCTACATTGAAAGATATGGAGGTCGGAAGTTGGGTTATGGAATCTCAATAGAAAATAAACCCTAATTCAAGAAATTTAGGGAAAAGTGCTTAAATAATCAAATTGGTCAGAATTGAAGGTCTCAAATGAAAGATAAGCATTGACTCCGGGTAATGGAGAAGCTACTTGGAAGAAAAACTGATAGAAAAGTCAATTCGGAAGAAAACCGAGAATTAGAATTTTTGGTGGATTTTGGTGAAATTCAGAAGAATTCCAGAAATGGCCCTATTGACTCTGGGTAGGACTAAATCCCTTAATTGAATGAATGTTTAAAAAAGTATAGCCTAGGGCTCATTTTGAAGAAAATCTGAAAATCGAACTTGTTTTGAGCAAAACCGGGTTTCTAAGGCAAAAGGGCAAAATTGGAAAATTTGGGAAAAATAGCAAATGAACTCCAAAATTCTGAAAATTTGCAAATCTCATTCTTAAATCATTTCAAAGAGATTGACAAAAGAAAATATTGATTCGGAGTTCGTTTACAAAATGGCCAAACATCGGGTCTCCTATGTAGTAATTCAACAGGATAAATCTCGAAAAAATAGAAAATGAACTCCAAAAATTATGAAAATTAGTAAATCTTATTATTAAATTAATTGGAAGAGATTGGCAAAATAAAATCTTGATTCGGAGTTCGTTTGTAAAATGGTCAGATCCCGGGTCCCCTATGTAGTAATTCAAATAGATAAATCCCGAAAAAATAATAAATGAGCTCCAAAAATCATGAAAACTTCCAGCCCACATTTTCAAATTATTTGGAAAATATTGGTGAAGAAAAATCTGGATTCGGAGCTCATTTAAAAAGTGGTAAAGTTCGAGTGCATAAAATGGGCAATTTCGGAAATAAATCCGAAATAAATAGCAAATGGACTCGAAAAAATTTGAAAACTTCCAGAATTCAATTTTTTATTATTACGAAAGTATTTAAAAATGAAATTTCGAATTTTGAGTCCATTTGCTATTTATTTAGGTTTGGAGGGCAAAAAGGTTATTTCACCAAAGAAACCGAAAAAGGCAAATTTGTAATTGATGAAAATATGAAAGAAGAAGGAATTGCTAGGATTTTTCTTCCCTTGTTCATCCATCATAGAGGATAAGAATGAAGCTTGAACAATTTAATTCCTTAGTCACTATCAAGCCAGATGCTACCACTAACACCTTGCAAATGGTCCCCCCTTCATCCAATGGCTTAGACGCCTTGTAGGAAAGTTGAATGCACCATCCAATAGCCAAGTTTAAATGCCAAGATGACTTTTTATTTGTCATGAAAGAACCTTCATCTAATGGCCAAGAATGGAAGAAATAAAATGAGCACAATTCATCCAAGGGTGAGCATCGATTCGGTTAAGCAAGGGAGTGCATGGGATTGTCTCTTTTCATCCAATGGCTTAGGCCATCTACAAGGGCTTAGTACACATGTTAGGGCTGGATTTAATCTATAAGATGTCATTTTTATGTTGTCCTCATCCAATGACCAATAATGGAAGAGCACAACTCATCCAAGGATAGACACTCAAGGGGGCAAGCAAGGAGTGCATGGGATTGGTCCTCTTTTGCATCTAAGAGCTAAGGTTACTACAAGGGTTGAGTACACATCTTAAGGGCTGCTATCAATTGGAAAGATGACATTTTTATGTTTTCATCAAAATATCTTAATCTAAAGGCCAAGATTGGAAGAGAAAAAAGTGCAATTCCCATCAAAGGGTTAGAGGGCCATTCGGCCAAGGCTAAAGGGAGAGGGGTGGTTTCATTTTTTCAGAGGTTTTTTGCTGGAAACAGTAGCTAATTTGGCAAAGAAAAAGTTTTTGAAAGAAAGAAAAAAAAAGGTTTTCAATAGAGAGCTTGAAGGTAGTCATCTCTACCAAGCTCTAGCACAGCTTTCTTCTTGATTTCCATGGTGTTTTCTTGATTTTCTATCATGTTTTCCTACTAACTTTTTCATAGAAATAAAGTTTTTTAATGTTTACTTATGTTTTCATCTCTTCTTCTTCATTAAAATGGTGGAAAACAATTTTTTACATGGATTCATGCTATGGTCGAATATGGCATATTTACTTGCCTTTGGTTTTCTTTTTTTTTTCCTTGCATGTTGTTGTGAAAAATTATTTTTAGAAGGTTTTTAGAGTATTCTAAGGTTCTGATTTTGTCAAAATTTGAACCAAAAAGGTTGAAATGGCTACATGATCTTGGCTAGACCAAGTGACCATGCTTAGGAGAGTGGCTATGCCCATTTTTACCTACCATGAAGCTCACCTTAATTTTTTTTTTTTTAACATGGTTTATTTTATGTTTTATTGAGATGGATAGGCTTCATGATCTTGGCAAGACCAAGTGATTATGGTTAGGTGAGAGGCTCTGCCAATTTGATACCAACCATGGAGCTTAATTTTCCTTGTTTTACTTACTAGTTTTGCTTGTTATTTGTTTTGCATGTCTATGTTAAATTTTTTATATATATGTTCTTTACATTATTTTCTATGCTATATTTACTTATATATTTCATTTCCATGCTTGATATTGTATCCTTGCATATTCGGCCATTGTTGTTCATATGCTCATGTTGTGCATTTTTTTCATGTATCTTGTATGTCTTGCATGTGCATTTTTCTTTTGCTTCTTAACTTGTTTGCATCTCTATGCCATGAACTTGAACATTTTGATCTTAGTATGCCATGTGCTTATGAAAATGCTATGATAAAATGCCATCATTTTTTCCATGACCATTCGACAACTCTATTTTTGTATGCCTTGCATGTGCATTTTCCTTTTGTTTCTTAACTTGTTTGCATCTCCATGCCATGAGCTTGTGCATTTTGATTTTAGTATGTCATATGCTTATGAAAATGTCATGACATTATGCATCTTAATATGATTTGTCATGTACTTGTGTCATTTACTAGATAGGGTAGCATTAGAGCATCATGTAGCTACATTTGGCCTCTTCATGCATCCCTTGCCTTATCATGCATTTGCATTTTGTTTAGGTAATATACTTTGCATAATCATATCTTTAAATTGTGTATTAGTTGCTTTTTGTTCCAGCATTGACATTAGTTTCATTGGTCATTGTATGTTCATAGTATTGCTATGCATGTTCATTACATTTAGGTCTAGGCCATATGGTATTGCCATGCATATTGAGTCTCAAATCACATTGGTATTGTCATGCATTACTATGCTATTTAAGCCTTAGATTACATTAGCATTTTCATGCATATTCATAACATATTAGGTCCAAGTAACATTTACATTATCTAGCATTGCATGCATATTGAGTTAGGATAGCATTTATTGCCATGCAAACTCATGCTAGGCATTTAGGTTGTCTTGAATTGTCATGCATTTCCTTTACCATTTAGACCTTTATACCATACATTTCATACATTTCATTTGCTGTATGTTCATGCATTCTATGCCATTTCCACTTTATTTGTGACTTAGGCTAATTAATGGCTCAAAGTCTTGCTCTCTTGAGCATACTTGTGGAAAATTAAGGAATTGTCAAATTGATTATTCTACCTTTGTGATTTTTTTACTTAGCTAATTTTTGTCCAAGGTTTTTAAATGTTTAGCTACTGTCCTTAGGTCTTTAGAATGATCTCCAACAATTTTTACTTTGATTTTTGAATGACTTTATCAAAGAAAAAAAATGTGTTTTGACAAAACAGTTTTTTTTGCCCAGTACTCGAACTTCTCTGATTTTTCTGGGCAGTCATTTTCAATCAGAAAATTAAACAAATTTTTTATCATGTAGTTTTACATGTTCTGAGTCTCCAGTACTTTTTTTATATTTTTTGAATATTAAAAAATAGGCAAAAAAATCGTGTGACAAAACCGGACAGTAGAGGCAGATTTGAAATCAAAAGAGGAATAATGGTTGAATTTGGCTAAGGCATTTAGAGGGGGTTGGTTAGAAGATTTAGCTACTGTCTTAGGGTAGTTTCTAAGCCTTTTTAAACTTTAAAAATGATTTTATAAATCTCGAGTTAAGGGTGGTTAAGTCCGGGATTTTAAACTTAGAAAATTAGAGCCATTTTAAAAGGGTTTGGTAAGGGTTTTAATTTTTATTCAAGTTTTCCTCATAATTGTTTTCAAACAATCACACAGTTTTGTTTTTTTTAGAAAATCTAATTTGATATATTTTCCTAAGGTGGCCGGATAACTTTTTAGATATACGGATTTCTTTATTTAGAGGAAAAAATACATTTTCATGCATTGCATTCTCCATGTTCATGCATTTTATTTAAATGTGTGATTTTTGCTATAATATTTTCCATGATATTATTATTATTTTAATTCACATTTTATGATCTTATATTTGTTTTCCATATGATTTTGAATGTTTCATGATATCCTATGCTTTTTATTTAGTTGTTTTTGTTATATTGTTTAGCATATACTATGTTCATGCATTTTTATTTTATTTTCATGCATATTTTATGATAGCATTATTTTATGTTTCATGTCATTTCTTGTCATTTAGATCATATTCCATGTCATTTAGGTTATTTTATAAATAATATGCCATATCATTTAAAATATGCGAAATCATTTAAAATTGCCATGTCATTTAAATCACTTTATCTCATTTAGAATATACCATGATACTTAGGATTTTTCATTTCACCTTAGAATATACTATGCCATTTAAATTATGTCATATCATTTAGGTTGCATTATATTATCTAGACTTTTCCATGTCATTTTATTTATGTCATACATGTTCATGTTCATATTTTTAAATATTTTGAAAAAGATAATGATTTTCAATAAAATAAAGATATTCCCGAGTTAAAATAATTCATGAGTTCTCTACCGGGTTTGCTGGAGCGAATATCATCAATTATCATTAATAAAGGAATATCTTTATTTCAAAAAATGAGAATGATTCGAAAAGTTTTCCAAATGAATAAAAAATTTCTATATTTTGCCGATTTTGTCGGAGAATGTAGGAAAATTTTGAATTAATAAGTTTCTAATCATTTTCAATTAAAAATGGAATTATTTTTCTTAAAATTAGGAATTAACTTGAAATACTAAATTAAAACCGACTTTTTTTTTATCGAGAGTTGAAATAACATACAATTAATAAGGTACCATTTTATACAAGCATTGTGGGGGTGTTAATCCTTCCCGGCACGTAACCGACTCTCGAACCCGTTTCTTTGATTTCTCTGGTTTATAACGGAGACTTGAAATTGGTTTTTAAAATGTTTTAATTAATTTTAGAATGTTTTATAAAACCGGTTTTAATAGGTGACCTATCACAGCTAGCTAAAAAAGATTGGTGGCGAATCCATGTATTTTTCAAGGTTATTTTCAAAACCTTCGTTTTTCTAGAGGAATTAAGTCGACTTTTCCTCGGTTTTTTTTTTTAATGTCACGCTTAACGAATAATAAAGTCTTGCGATGAGACGTCGTTATTTTTTAGGTTGCGACAATGTCATTCTCATTACTGCATTTAGCTAACACTGCAAGAATCAGGAAAACTTTGGCTTCCCCAAATCGAACTCGTTCTGCTTCTCAAATTAGTCGAGCCCCGAGACCACCTTCAAGGTATGTTCCTTTTCAAATCGAACTCGTTCTGCTTGTCAAATGAGTCGAGCCCCGAGACCGCTGTCGAGGTATGTTCCTTTCATTTTCAAGTTAAATTTGTTTTTTCCAAATGAATCAAACCTAGGATCATTCATAGTATTTTCTTTTGTTTTAAATCGAATTCATTTTGTTTTATCAAGTGAGTCGAGCCTCGAGACCATCGTCAAGGTATTTCCTTTTATTTTAAAATCGAATTCGTTCTGTTTTATCAAATGAGTCGAGCCTCGAGACAATCGTCGAGGTATTTCCTTTTGTTTTAAATCGAATTCACTATGTTTTATCAAATGAGTCGAGCCTCGAGACCATCGTCGAGGTATTTCCTTTTGTTTTAAATCGAACTCATTCTATTTTATCAAACGAATCGAACCCTGAGACTATCGTTAAGGTATTTCCTTTTGTTTTAAATCGAATTCATTCTGTTTTATCAAATGATTCGAGCCCCAAGACCATCGTCGAGGTATTTCCTTTTGTTTTAAATCGAATTCATTTTGTTTATCAAATGAGTCGAGCCCCGAGACCATCGTCGAGGTATTTCCTTTTGTTTTAAATCAAATTCATTCTGTTTTATCAAATGAATCGAGCCCCGAGACCATCGTCGAGGTATTTCCTTTTGTTTTAAATCAAAGTCATTCAGTTTTATCAAATGAGTTGAGCCCCGAGACCATCGTCGTGGTATTTGCTTTTGTTTTCAAACTCGTTCTGCTTTTTAAGTGAGTCAAGTACTTTGTTTTAAAATCGAACATGTTTCCTTAAGAGTGGTCGAGCCTTGATTAGTCAGGGAATTCAATTTAAGGACAAAATCTTCAATTTACAGCTTATTCAAAAAAAAATGATGAAAAAAAATGATGATGATTGGAAACCCCTTTCCTTCACATGTGATTTCACTAACCGTACAAATTAGTGTTTGTTTATCTTTGCCTAATTCCAAATTCCCAGCAATAGCCAAAGAGGGGCAGTTGTAGACACCTAATTTTGTCCAGACCACTAAATCAGGTATGTTTTCTTCCTAAATTGATGATTCAGAGTGCAAAAAGGCTTTTCTCACCCTGCAGGTGGTACTCCGAGACGTAGTCTAAGAAAGTAGATAGAAAAAGTCAAACTCAAAAAAAGTCAACCCAAAAAAGTCAACCTCAAAAAGTCAACCCCAAAAAGTCAACTACTAAAAAAGTCAACCCACTTTTAAAATCAATATTTGAAGTTCAATTGAAAGATGGTGAAAGAATTTTGACAATCCGAGGTCTACATAGAAAAATATGGAAGTCGAAAGTTGGGTTATAGAATCTCAATATAAAAGAAACCCTAGTTCAGGAAATTTGGGGAAAATTGCTTGAACGATCAAATTGGTCAAAATTGAAGGTCTCAAATGAAAGATAAGCACTGACTATGGGTAATGGAGAAGCTACTTGAAAGAAAAACTGAAAGAAAAGTCAATTCGGAAGAAAACCGAGAATTAGGATTTTTGGCAGATTTTGGTGAAATTTGGAAGAATTACAGAAATGGCCCGATTCGGTAAAACTAAAGCCCATAATTGATGAGGAGTGATTAAGCAAGGATAGCCCAAGGCTCAGTTTGAAGAAAATTTGAAAATCAGACTTGTTTTGAGCAAAACAGAGCTTCACAAGCAAAATGGCAAAATTGGAAAATTTGGGAAAAATAGCAAATGAACTCCAAAAATTTTGAAAATTTGCAGATCTCTTTCTTAAATTATTACGAAGAGATTGACGAAATAAAATTTTGATTCGGAGTTCGTTTGCAAAATGGCCAAATCCCAAGTCCCCTATGCAGAAATTCAAAAGGATAAATCCCAAAAAAATAGTAAATGAGCTCCAAAAATTCTAAAAATTTGCAGATCTCATTCTTAAATTATTTGGAAGAGATTGGAAAAATAAAATCTTGATTCAGAGTTCGTTTGCAAAATGGCCAAATGCCGGGTCCTCTATGTAGTAATTCAAGCAGATAAACCCCGAAAAAATAGCAAATGAGCTCCAAAAATTATGAAAACTTCCAGATAACATTTATCCATTTTATGTTTAAAATAGTTATCTAGTCATTATTTATGTGTTTTATAGGTCCAAAGTGATCAGGAGCTTCCAGGTGCAAAACGATGAAAAATGGTGCAAAGCAATGAGCAGGCAGATTCGACCTCTAAAGCTTCTTTCAAGGAAAACATCATCTTAAATTCTTAATTTGAGAAAACTTCCTACTTCAGTTTTGAATATGGCTTCCATACCTTTCCAACGATATAAGACTCGTCAAAATCGGACTATTTTTACCCATCCAAAATAGCTGACGAAGTATGAGAAAATGGTGGAACCAACAAAGAGGCAGTAGCAGTGGTGCCGCGGCACCCAAAGCTGGCGCTGCAGCGCCACAAGTGAACAGTAGTTACGGGAAAAAAAGGTTTGTAGCTTACCTGGGTTGCTTGCAAGCGAAGTTTCGGACTCCATGGGGCCTTGGACACTTTAAATAGGATTTTTTTAGGCTAAAATAAGGGGGGATTGGTTATCTAAAAATCTAATTCTCTCAAGAAGATAATTGCCATCAAAAGCTCTCAAGATTGAAAGATTCGTGAAGATTCAAGATTCAAGAATTGACAACTCTTAGTTTTCTCTTTTCTCTTCTTTATTTTTCTTGTGTTGTTGATAATGGTGAAACTATTTGAATATTTGTTTTCATTAATTATTATGAACTAAATTTCTTTTACTAGGATTTCAATGGAACTCAACACATAGTTTGAATTTACTTTCTCTCTCTAGCTTGATTTAATGGTTTGTTGAGTTGTTTGTTCATTCTTGTTCTTAAAGCTTTTAATTGCTTGATCACCAATTAGATTGATTTGTTAACCTAAATATAACTAGACATAGGGAGTTTAGTATTAGACATGGATTGAATGACACATGTTTCATATTCATTTATTAAGATGAATTGATCTGCAGGTAGGGTAGAAATATAATTACTTGCCATGTGTAACCATTGTTAGAGCCTAAGCTTAATTAGTTCTTCTTTTATTCAATTATCATAGACATGTAATTAATTGGTTGAGAAGGATATTTTTATGAGACCATCGACAGATACTTATAAATAAGATAGAATTCTAGGTTAAAAACTCAGGGTCATTAATCAAGTGAAGAGGTTGAAAGGGATTCAAGCGAAGTGTTGAGGGAAGCTGTAATCCTAGGCTTTTATAATTAATTGAATTCATCTTTTTATTTACTTGTTTTTAATATTAGTTTCTTTTCATTTAGTTTTTAATTATTATCTTTAATTAGTTGTTTAGATAAGATTAATGATAACTCTAGGAAATATAGTTACTTTGTAACCTTTTATGCTTTTGAATCGCCTAAGTCCTTGAGGATTTTATTAGGATTTGATTAGTTTTAGATATTATTATATTTATTTTAATTATCCATTTTATGTTTAAAATAGTTATTTAGTTGTTATTTATGTTTGTTTATAGGTCTAAGGTGATCTGGAGTTTCGAGGTGCAAAACGATGAAAATCGGCGCAAAGTAATGAGCAGGCAGATTCGACCTCCGGAGCTTATATCAAGAAAAACTGGATCTTAAAAACTTCATTTGAGAAACCTCCCATCTTGACTTTTGAAGCTGACTTCCATACCTTTGCAACGGTATAAGGAACGTCAAAATAGGACAAGATTTGCCCAGTCAAAACAGCTAACGAAGTTCATGAAGATGATAGAATCCGGAGACCAGGCAGAATTTCGGCGCCGCAGCGCCCAGCTACTGTTTGCAACTCGTAAAAAATGTAAAAAACTCAAAAACTTACTTGTTTGCTTGGGAGCGAAGTTTCGAACTCCAAGAAGACTCTGACACTTTAAATAGGACTCTTTTAGGTCAGAATAAAGAGGATTGGATAACTAGAAACCTAATTCTCTCTCAAGAAGATAGTTGCCATCAAATTCTCTCAAGAAGATTTGAAGATTCAAGATTCAAGAACTGACAACTCTTAGTTTATTCTTTTCTCATCTTTATTTTTCTTGTGTTGTTGATGATGGTGAAACTATTTGAATATTTGTTTTCATTAATTATCATAAACTAAATCTCTTTTACTAGGATTTTAATGGAACTCAACACATAATTTGAATTTACTTTCTCTCTCTAGCTTGATTTAATGGTTTGTTGAGTTGTTTGTTCAATCTTGTTCTTAATGCTTCTAGTTGATTAGCCACTAATTAGATTGATTTGTTAACCTAAATACAACTCGGAAAAGGGAGTTTAGTGTTAGACATAGATTGAATGACACATGTTTCATATTCATTTATTAGGATGAATTGATCTGCAGGTAGGGTAGGAATACACTTACTTGTCATGTGTAACCATTGTTAGAGCCTAAGCTTAATGAGTTCTTTAATTCAATTATCATAGGAATATAGTTAATTGGTTAATAAGGATATTTTTATGAGACCATCGGAAGATCCTTATAAATAAGATAGAACTCTAGGTTAACAATTCAGGATCATTAATCAAATGAAGAGGTTGTGAGAGATTCAAGCGAAGTGTTGAGGGAAGTTGTAATCCTAGGCTTTTATAATTAATTGAATTCACACTTTTTAATTTACTTGCTTTCAGTAATTGTTTCTTTTAGTTTAGTTTTTTATTACTATCTTTAATTATTTGTTTAGATAAGATTAGGTTGTTTTAATTTTAGTACTTAGCAAATTTAGTAACAATTTCTCGTGGGTTCGACACTCTACTTTTCATTATATTACTTGTCAACGATACGTGCACTTGCGTAGTGAAATCTGACAACAAGTTTTTGGCGCCGTTGCCGAGGAATTGTTTTATTACTTTTTCAATATTAATACCAATCAACCTTTGTCTTAATTTAAACTTTCTTTTCTTTCTTATTTTCAGGTACACTGGCTGAAGCTAATGAAACAAAGACTTTGCGAGAGTATGGGGTACCTCTCAAGCAAGACCTTCAAACTAGCATTCAGAGGCCTGCTATTCAGGCAAATACATTCGAGATAAAGCCAGCCATCCTTCAGATGATCAATACATCAGTTCAGTTCAGCGGCTTACCGAACGATGACCCTAATGCTCACATCGTGAATTTCCTGGAAATTTGTGATCTTTTCAAACAGAATGGTGTTACTAATGATGCCATTAGATTAAGACTCTTCCCTTTCTCACTTTGAGATAAGGTCACGAGTTGGTTGAACTCTCTTTCTGTTGGCTCCATTACCACTTGAGTCGATCTAGCCTAGAAATTTCTTGCCAAATATTTTCCTCCTGCCAAGATAGCTAAGATACGGAATGATATCACATCTTTTATGCAATATGACTCAGAATCATTATATGAAGCTTGGGGAAAGGTATAAAAATCTGCTCTGACGATGTCCTCATCATGGGATACCTGTCTGGCTTCAGGTAAACACCTTCTACAATAGGTTAATGGGTCATACTAGAAGTTCTATAGATGCTGCAGCAGGTGGATCACTCATGGGGAAAGAAATTGATGAAACCTCTCTTAGCTCCTTGCAACTTTGTGGTGGCTATTCTCCCCTTAAGAAAACAAGGTTATTTACAAGCTAAGAAGAAGACTTTTATAAAGTCCTAAAGGGTTCCTATTTATAGAACTCCAAAAGCCTGAAGTAGGAAAACTTTGTGGGCAAGTAATAGCTTTTAGCTTGGAGTTTCCATAAATGATATGATTCTCTCCTTCTTGCTTTAGGACTCTACAAAAATACAAAATATATTAAATTAATACATAATTTAAACATAAAATAAATAAATAAAAATAATATAAAAACAACTATAAATAATTAATTAAGAGTTTAAACCTCAAAGACTTAGCTAATTTAAATGCACAAATATGGTAAAATAACTCGATTTCATAGAGTTATCAACATGGCATATGATTCACGACATGGAAAATATTTCATGACATGACATGCATAACATGCCATATATGACATAAGTACCAATCATAAAAACGACATCATCATGGAATATTCATAATCACATCATGATTAAGATGACAACATGAATAACAAATCATACAATAACATCATCATGGAATATTCGTGGACATGGAAATATCATGATTAAATTGGATATATAGATATCATGGAATATACATGATCATGGAATATGCACACATCATTATTTTGAAATTCTTTTTCATGGATTCTTTTTCTTGGTGAAATTATATAAATGGCAAGTGTCGAGATATTTTACCGAACTCCCTGACAAACCTGGCAAAGCTTTGGAAAAATATCTTTTCGCGTGACATGTATATAATTTTGAATAAAAAAAAATTCATACCTTTCGATTTCATAAACACGTGCATTGAATAATTTCCTAACCTCCCCGGCAAACCCGGAAAAGATTAAGAACTAATTCTAGCCAAATGTCTTGGAAATCGAAAAAATATATTTTTTTGCTAAATTAAGTAAAAACATTTTAAAATATGCAATGCATGAAAACGAAATGTGTTTCTCTCTTGAAGAGAGGATATCCGAACGCCTAAAAAAGATGTCCGACTACCTTTGAAAGAAATCTAAGTTGGATTTTAAAATGGAAGATTTCGGGCACGAATTTTAGCTCTAATTTAGGAGGTATTAGAATGCCCTTGTATGAAATCCGAGTATCTTTAAACAAGCTTTGGATGCTATATTTTGAAAACCAAAATAAGTAAAAAGAATTGCAATTTTTGAAATGGAACCCCCATGGCCAAATGGCCTAGTGCAAAATTTTTAGTTTTTTTCACTAACTCTTTGAAGCTCAGATTAACTACCCATAACCCTATTTTCTTAAAACAAAATTTTTACCTTTGAACTAACATGGAAAATGTCACAAAACTGTAGCTTATTTATTTCGTCCAACCCCTCCCCTTTGGTAAAAAAAAATGAGACCTTTACTAGCTTTAAAACTTGTTTTGACTCCTAAAAACCGGTTTTACAAAGCTACTTTTTATACCTTTATAAGAAATTCAAAAAAAAACCTGGAAAAATTATTTTAGACTCAAAAAATGATGAACTAAAAAAGGTAGAAACAGTTTTTTATTTTGACTAAAAATGCATAGTGAAAATATTGCCCAAAATCAGCATATCTAACTTGCAAAAGATTGTTTTTTTTTTTCAACTAGTTTGAAAATTAGATTTTGGCTATGGACCATGAGTTGATCCTAACAAAAATCAAGTTGGAAATGAGTTGAAAACATGTTTTTACAGCAAGCAAAAATGATGGGCTCAAGGCTAGCTTATTGGGAATGAATCCATTTAGCCAAATCACTTGGTGGGAGCTAAGGTCATCAAGCACTAACATCATTTTCCCAAAGAAGAACAAAGAATATGCCACATATCATGAATTATTTTCAGCAAGAAAAACATATGAAGATGATAAAATATAAGTTATAAATATAAACAAACAAGAAAAAATAATGGTTGGCTCCTTGGACATAATCCGGCCTAACCAAATCACTTGGTAAAAACCGAGATCATCAACCACATCAAACCTTTTTATTTCATTTTTTGAAAGAACTCAAAGGGGAAATATCTATCCTACCATAATAGTACATCCCATATCCAACATGCAAGCAAGAAAAATGAGCAAAATAAAAGCACAATAACAAGGCTAAGTTTTGGCCAAAAGAAAAAGTATAGGAGGAAAATGTTGTTTTCTTTTGTTTCTTTGAAAAAAAAAAAAAAAAAAAGAGGAAGAAGAGAAAAACCTTTAAGAAAAATATTTTGAAACCTTTGTTTTTAAGAAAAATCAAATCAAAAACAACATAAATGAAGAGAAATAGAGCATGAAAATGAACAAGAAAATAAAGAACAAGTAGAGAAGAAAGCTACCTAGCAAAAGCTTCCAAGAAATTTCTCCTCATTCCTTCTTTTTCTCTCCTCCTTTCCTTTTCTCCTTAGAGGATTTTAGCTACTGCCCTTAGCTCTCCAATGTAGTGAATGTGTGTGAAAAAAATGAAGGAAAACCCTCTTGTATAGCCTTGGCCGAATGGCCCTTCCTTTTGGTGTGCATGCTCATCTTTTTTCTCTTAGTCATGCTTTCTTCATGCACTCATGGTCCCCCTTCCACATGGCCACCTCTCCTAATACTAAGGATCTAATAACATTCCTATTGGCCCTAAATTCCATGTCAAATATTCTTGTCCCCTCTCTCTATAATATTTTTTTAGCCACTTGTCTTGATCATGTAGCTTAGCCTAAAATATCTTCCTATTGTCATCTTTTTTATTCACTTGGCCTCATCCTATGGATTTCACATGGCCTTGGCCAATGGTCTTCCATCCTTATAATTAAAATGCAACTCATTCGCAAAGAATGCCACATAGGCAATAAGTGGTGACTCATGTCCTTTCTTTAAAAAAATCTACTTTCTCCTTCATCTTGACCATTGGATCAAATTATCCATCCCCCTCTCTCTCTTGGCCAAAAATGTCTTGGAATATTCCAGGTCTTCCCTCTTTTTTATTTTGCTAATTGGTCCTTTTTTGATTTTTAGGTAAAATTGCATTTTGGCCATCAAACTTGATCTATTTACATTTGGGACCTAACTTCGGATTTTTCAAATCCAAATCATCCTATCCAATATTAAACTTAGTTCTGGAAGTTTTCATAATTTTTCGAGCTCATTTTCCATCTTTTTTGGATTTTCCTCTAAAATTACGATTTTAGTCCCCAAATTTAGCCTATTTGCATTTTGGCCCCAATTTCGAGTCTTTTTCTTCTCATTTCCTTATTTCCATCCTAAAACTTAATTTTGGAAAGTTTCGCAATTTTTCAAACTCGGATTCTATTTTTTCTGGATTTTTCTAAAATTGCATTTTAGCACCTGAAAACTCAATTTTACTCGAATCAAGCTAATTTTTTGGATTTTCTTTTTCCGTCCCCTTTTTCCAATATTGAATTGGAGTTGGACCAATTTTGCCCAATTTTTATATCCGAATTCCTTTCCAATTTGATTTTCTCGTTTTTCCCAAATTAGAATTTCTTCTTTATTTGATTTTTGGCTTCTTTTTTTTTTCAATTGACTTTTTCTTTGAATCCATTTCAAATTAGACACCTAGATATCTTTATTTATTGATTATTATTCAATTTGGGACTTCAATTTTACCTAATTTGACCATCTCCATGGTTTTTCCTAAACTTGTAACTTTCCATTTATTCACTTAATCTTTATTTTTCAAAATATTCTTCAAGTTGACTTCTCCTTCTATTCCACTTTTAATTGGGCCTTTTGATATCTTTATTTATTGATTTATTCCAATTTGAACCTTCAATTTTGACCAATTTGATCATTTATATACTTTTCCCCAAATTTGCAAAATTTCCAAAAAAATTTCCAAAATGGCAATTTCAAATTTACTCATTTTTGTCCAATTTTCCTTCCACTTAATTTCTCTTTGTGAAATTGGACTTTAAGGTACCTCTATTTATTGATTATCCTTCAAATTGAGGACTCAATTTATCCAATTTGATCATTCACGTACTTTTCCCCAAAATTGAAAATTTCATTTTTTCTCATACATTGGTGTCGCAACCTAAAAAACAACAAGTCTCATCGCAAGACTTTATATTTGTTAAGCGTGACATTAAAAAAAAACTCGAGCAAAAGTCTACTTAATTCCTCTTGAAAAATGAAGGTATCGAAAATGACCTTGAAAAAGACATGGAGTCGCCACCAATCTTTTTTAGCTAGGTGTGATCGGCCACCTATTAAAACCGGTTTTATAAAACATTTTAAAATTAATTAAAACATTTTTAAAACCAATTTGAAGTCTGCGTTTTAAACCAGAGAAATCAAAGAAGCGGGTTCGGGACTCGGTTACGTATGGGGAAGGATTAGCATCCCCACGACGCCCGTATAAAACGGTACCTTATTGATCGTGTGTTATCTCAAATCTCGGTAAAAAAGTCGATTTTAAATTTAGTATTTCAAGTTAATTCTGAATTTAAAGAAAAATAATTCCATTTTTATTTGAAAATAATCCAGAATTTAATAATTCAAAATTTTCCTATATTTTCCAACAAACGTGGCAAAATATAGAAATTTTTATTTATTTGGAAAATTTTTCGAATCATTCTCGTTTTAAAGAAGATATTCCGTTATTAATGATAATTGATGATATTCTCCCCAACAAACCCGGCAGAGAACTCATGAATTATTTTAACTCGAGAATATCTTTATTTTATTGAAAATCATTATCTTTTTCAAAACATTTTAAAAAAATGAATATGAACATGTGTGACATAAATAAAATGACATAGCAAAGTATAGATGATATAATGCAACCTAAATGATATGATATAATTTAAATGGCATAGTATATTCTAGATGAAATGAAATATCCTAAGTATCATGGTATATTCTAAGCGAAATGAAATATCCTAAATGAAATGTAATATCTTAAGTGACATAATATATTCTATATGAAAGGAAATATCTTAAGTAACATGATATGTTCTAAATGAAATGAAACAACTTAAACAACATGATATTCTAAATGATATGATTTAAATGACATGATTTTCTAAATGAAATGATATGATTTAAATGAAATGGCAAATTTAAATAATATGGCATATTTTAAATGACATGGTATATTCTCAATAATATAATCTAAATGACATGGAATATAATCTAAATGACATGAAATGACATTAAACATAAAATAATGCTATCATGTAATATGCATGAAAATAAAAATAAAATAATAATGCATGAACATAATATATGCTAAATAATGTGACAAAAATAAATAACTAAATAAAAAGCATAGGATAACATGTAATATTCAAAACCATATAAAAAACAACATAAGACCATGAAATAAATCAAAATAATAACAATATCATAGAAATTATCATAGCAAAAATCACATATTATATAAAATGCATGAAAATGGAAAATCCAATGCATGAAAGTGTATTTTTTTCCTTTAATTAAGGAAATCCATATATCTAAAAAGATATCCAGCTATCTTAGGAAAATATATCAAATTAAATTTTCTAAAATCAAAATACTTTGTGATTTGTTTGAAAATAATTTTGAAAGAATCTTGAATGAAGATTGAAACCCTAGCCAAACCCTTTAAAAATGGCTCTAATTTCCTAAGTTTAAAATTTCGGACTTGACCATCCTTAACCCGAGGTTTATAAAACCATTTTTAGAGTTAAAAAAGGCTTATAAATTACCCTAAGATAGTAGATAAAGTTTCTAATCACCCCTCTACATGCCTTAGCCAAATTTAACAATTATTTTTCTTTTGATTTCAATTCTGCCTCTACTGTCCAGTTTTAAAACATGATTTTTTAACCTATTTTTAAAAATTCAAAAAAATCTAAAAAAATACTGGAGACTCAGAAGATGTAAAACTACACGAGAAAAATTGGCTTAATTTTATGATTCAAGATGACTTCCCAGAAAAATCGGGAAAGTCTAAGTACTGGGTGAAAAACTGTTTTGCCAAAACACATTTTTTACCTTTGATAAAATCATTTAAAAATCAAAGTAAAATGTTGCAGACTCTCCTAAAGACTCACAAATAGTAGAAAAAACTTTTGAAAAGTTAGAAAAAAAAATTGGCTAATTAAAAAAAATCACAAAGGTAGAATAATCAATTTGACAACTTTTTAATTTTCCACAGGTATGCTCAAGTGAGCATGACTTTGAACCATTGATTGGCCTAAGTCATAAATCATGTGGCATGACATGAAATGCATGATCATACAGCAAATGGAATGCATGATTTAAAACCTAAATGACATGAAAAATGCATTGCATAAAGAATATGGCCTAGACCTAAAATGAACTTGCTTGGCATTTAATGCAACTTAGGTCTAAAATGCATGAAATGCATGGCAATGCACATGAGACCTAGACCTAAAGAATGCATGGCAATAACACAAGCACATGGCATACTTAATACAAGACTAAAAAGGAAACATGCTAAACTAAGCAATCATAATGCAAATGCATGAATATAACTAGACATTTTCACAAACACATGGCATAATCTATAGCTAAACTACCACAATCAAGCTAACCTACCACAATCAAGCTAATCTACCACAAGTAAGCTAACCTACCACAACAAAATCACATAAACAATATCAAACACAAAATCATTTAACAAAAGTGATTCATTCAACCATGATGAAAAATAGAGAAAAACTTGTTTTCTTGATTTCTTTAAAAAAAAAAAAAAACAAAAACAAAGTAGAAGCTCCTTAGCACTTATTTTAAAAACAAATTTATTTCATAAAAGATTGGGCTATCCTTGTTTACTCACTCCTCATCAATTAGGGGCTTTAGTTTTACCAAATCGGGCCATTTCTGCAATTTTCCCCAATTTCATCAAAATCCACCAAAAACCATAATTATTGGTTTTCTTTCGGATTGACTTTCTTTCAGTTTTTCTTCCAAGTAGCTTCTCCATTACCCGTAGTCAGTGCTTATCTTTCATTTGGAACCCTCAATTTTGACCATTTCGATCGTTTAAGCACTTTTCCCTAAATTTTTTGAACTAGGGTTTCTTTTCTATTGAATCTCTGTAACCCAACTTCCGAACTCCATATCTTTCAATGTAGACCTCGGATTATCAAAATTCTTTCACCATTTTTCAATTGAACTTCAAATCTTGATTTGAAAGTGGGTTGACTTTTTAAGTAGTTGACTTTTTAGGGTTGACTTTTTCAAGTTTGACTTTTTATGCTTGCCTTCTAAGACTAAGTCACAAAGTACCACCTGCATGATGAGAAAAGTCTTTTTTTTGCATTCTGAAACATCAATTTAGGAAGAAAACATACATGGTTTAGTGGTCCGGACAAAATTAGGTGTTACACCGTACTATGATAAACTCGTTTGAAATGCCTCGAAGAATTTTGCGGATATGGTAATCTAATGGGAGATGATTAAGAATGCTATCAAGAATAGGAAACTTGAAGGAGAAGGAACATCCAATGTCGAGAGAAATAGGGCACCTAGAAAGAAAGAGGAAGATGTCCAAGCTATGGGAGATTTCGTCCCATATTCCCAATTTCCCTCATTCCAATCATGTTACCCTACTGAGGTATCTCCAAGCCTTTATGCTTACCTACTGATCCAAGCACCTAATCCTATACCGGTATTTGCAACAAGGCCTACTTCCAGAAAACGACCGCGGGACAACCAATAAAGAATTCCAATCCCCATCCCTGACCTACTGCCATTACTAATAAAGAAGCAGTACCTTACCTCGGTACCTTTGAAAATAGCTTTGAATCCATCAGCAAGGAGTTATGACCCTGACAGCAAGTGTGATTATCACTTGGGGGTATTTTGGCATTCAACTGAAAAATACAGACAATTGAGGGAAAGGATTGAAAGTCTTATCCGCGATGGTATTTTGACATCGAAACTTATCAATCAGTGGAAGGCCGCTTTGCCGTAAATCAGTTTCTTTCAGGGTTTTAGGAGGAGAATTACTACCTTTGAAGGATGTCAATATGAGCATTTTTATGCATGCAGTTTCAGACCTTATGATGAAAACACTTGTCTCATGTCGACATTCATATGAATTAAATGAATTTTGAATTTTAAATGCTTTGTGTTTGTTGTGTTTTAACAATAATTTGAATTTGCAGACAGTCTCGAGAATATTGATGATCATTGTTAGAAATGACCCAACACTTTCCCTCTTTCTTTTAGGCTTTCCTATGCCTAAATCCTTTGAAACAAGACTACTTGAAAGACCTAATTTGTCAAGGAAAATGAATGATTGAACTTCATAAAACCATTATCCATATAGAATAAGCTAAGATGTAGATCCTAGTCTAGGCTATGAACAAAGGAAAGAACTTTTTGAAATTTTTTCGAACTCCTTGAAATTCAAACAAATGAGACATTCTTTCAAGAATTTAAATCATGGTAATTTGGTGTGTGTCAAGGTTGTGCCAAAACCATTCATGTCATTTTCAACAAGCACAAAACACTAATTTCCCAAACATCACTTCATGATTGACACACTGGGGCACAATGGTTAAACTAGATTATCCCATGTCCCAGAGAAAACCCATTTTTGGGTCATATTTTCCTTGTCTCTTCAAAGAACTCAGATTTGAAACTCAACCTTTTCAAAATAGACCTAGACTTGCTATGTTCCTCGTTGATACAAATTCTCATTGTTAATCAAATTGGGGCATCATATGTGGAAATGATGGATATATGGTGAAAAGGGATGGGACTAATGCATGAATCAGTGGGGCATGCGACAAAAAATGAAAAAAAATTGTTATGTCATACATATGAGAATTCGGATGATTCCAAAGAGCAAAATGAAATTTTGATTATCTATTTCCCCTGGGGATTGATTTTCAATGAGAACATTTAGGAATTCTAGAGTGAAATGGGAATTTTCGATGCCATCTATGATAGTGTCGATACCATAAAAGAAAAGGTCACCTTGAAGAAGTGGTCATCGAGGAACATTTAGGAATTCCTGAACCTCCCAAATTGTCAGCTCTCATTCGGAGGATTGTCTTCAAAAACTGAGATTCTTTCCTTCCAAGATTAAACTTTCCGATTTAAACATCCTGGCCAATCTTGACGCTTGTCAAAATGCCTTGATATGGAAACTAAAAGAATGTTCAATTTCTTTGGTTTCTCAATGAATTTAGATCTATAAAACCTATTCCATTTGTGAGCCTAGAAGGGACATACGTTTTCGTTGTGAAGTTTTCTTCGATCAACCAAAATTTTGTTATACCAAGCCTTACCAATCTAGTTAATCAAAAAAAAAAAAAAAACCCCGATTGACACTTAGAGAAATTTCTAACAGTGATCATTAGTTTTCAAAAAATTTGTACATCACACACAGTGGGGTTAGTATTTTTTGTTCAGAAGTTTTCAAAATGAGAAAACAAATAAAGATATTTTTTTGAAACACCCATTCTTGATATTGACATGAAAAAAGGGTTTTTCTAACACCAAGGTATAGAACTGCTAGGATAGGTTTTGACTTCCAGATATGAGAAGAAGAAATATAACCCGTTTCAGACCTATGTTGATGAGAGTTTGAAAACTGTTAGGGCAAAGAGAACAGCCAAATGAATTGAAGATATACTCTGATTTGAAAAGGAAAAAATGAATTTGAAAGGCTAAGACAAAGTCTAGAAAAATGATCGGGGGGCATTTGCATCACTCATGAGCACTTATCTTTTTATTGAGCTTTGCATCTGCACAGAGTCGGCAAGCATTTGCATCATTCATGGGTATTTGCATGGGCATTATTCTATAAGCATCTGCATTTTACTTTTACATTTTCATCCTTCATGGAATTCTTGCATCATCTCAAGCGATTGTATCATTTCTAGAACTATTGCATTTTCATTATTGTGTGGTAACTGCAGTTACACTATTCATAGACCACTTACGGAACATGATTAGTCGAGGCATCTGCATCATTCCATGAAGTAGTTGCATCAATCTAAGAGCATTTGCATCTGCATCAAGAAGCATCTGCATCAACCAAAGGTATCTGCATTTGCATCATGAAGCATTTGCATCAATCCAAGCCATTTACATTTGCACCATGAAGCATGAGCACCTTATTAAAGACATGTACATCTGCATTTCTTCTCAAAGCTTTTGTGTATAATTTTCAACACGAATTTTTTTTTTAAATGAGCAAGTCTCCGGTGGTGATAGTCGAAGCCTCTGTGGAGATATCCAAAGTTTTAAATTTTTTTGAAAAGGGAAAGTCTTTGGTAGTGATAGCCGAAGCCTCTGTGGAGATATCCAGAGTTATAAAATTTTTTGAAAAGAGAAAGTCTTTGGTAGTGAGAGCCGAAGCCCCTGTGGAGATATCCAGAGTTTTTAAATTTTTTGAAAAGGGAGAAAGTCTTTAGCAGTGATAGCCAAAGCCTCTATAGAGATATCCAGAGTTTTAAATTTTTTAAAAAGTGAACAAGTCTTCGGTGGTGATAGCTGAAGCCTCTGGTGGAAATATCCAGGGTTTTATAATTTTGAAAAATGAGAAATCTTCTTCTAGAGGAGTTGTCCAGAGTTTTACAGTTTTAAAAATGAGCAAGTCTTTGATGGTAATAGCCGAAGCTTCTAGAGGAGATACCCAGAATTTTATTCAACATCTACATCTACATTTAGAAGCATTTGCATCAATCCAAGACATCTGCACCTGTATTTAGAAGCATTTGCATCAATCCAAGACATCTGCATCTGTATCAAGAAGCATGTGTATCAATTCAAGACATTTGCATTTTCACCATGAAGCATTTGCATTTTACTTAATATTTGCATCTGCATTAAGAAGTAGTTGCATCAATTGAAGACAGTTGCATTTGCAGCATTAAGCATTTGCATTTTATTTTGCATCATTCCAAGAAGCATTTGCATCCATCCAAGACATCTGCATCAAGAAAGACTGTCTGACAAGTTATCTTGATTGAAGGTTCCACAAGTGGGGCATCAGTGAAAAGTTGAAGAATCCGTCATGAAGTCAAATAGTCCGTGAACTTCAAAGAAACCATGGATTAGAAATTATGACATAATCATTTGATTGCATTCATCCTTGGGAAACATACAAGCATTTGCAAAGCATGTCATTCTCATCATTCCGTTTAGCTAACATTGCAGGAATCAGGAAAACTTTGGCTTCCCCAAATCAAACTCGTTCTGCTTCTCAAATGATCGAGCCCCGAGACCACCGTCGAGGTATTTCCTTTTGTTTTAAATCAAATTCATTCTGTTTATCAAATGATTCGAGCCCTGAGACCACCATCGAGGTATTTCCTTTTGTTTTAAATTGAATTCATTCTGTTTATCAAATGAGTCGAGCCTCGAGACCATCGTCGAGGTATTTCCTTTTGTTTTAAATTAAATTCGTTCTGTTTATCAAATGAGTCGAGCCTCGAGACCATCGTCGAGGTATTTCCTTTTGTTTTAAATCGAAGTCATTCTGTTTATCAAATGAGTCGAGCCTCGAGACCATCGTTGAGGTATTTCCTTTTGTTTTAAATCGAATTCATTCTATTTATCAAATGAGTCGAGCCTTGAGACCATCGTAAAGATATTTTCATCACGGATAAGGCCTCCGGGCACCATTCTTAAGACCTCCGGGCATAGTTTTTCTTTTTAAATCATGGATAAGGCCTCCGGGCACCATTCTTAAGACCTCCGGGATCATCTTTAAAGTCGCATACAATGCATTTTTCCAAATCACGGGTAAGGCCTCCGAGCACCATTCTTAAGACCTCCAGGCATCACTTTTAAAGTCGCATACAGCGTATTTTTCCAAATCACGGGTAAGGCCTCTGGGCACCATTCTTAAGACCTCCGAGCATCACTTTTAAAGTCGCATATAGCGTATTTTTCCAAATAACGAATAAGACCTCCAGGCATCATTTTTAAAGTCGCATACAGCACATTTTTCCAAATCACAGATAAGACCTCGGGCATCATTTTTAAAGTCGCATAAAGTGCATTTTTCCAAATCACAGGTAAGGCCTCCGGGCACCATTCTTAAGACCTCCAAATATCACTTTTAAAGTCGCATACAACATATTTTTCCAAATCACGAGTAAGGCCTTCAGGCACCATTCTTAAGACCTCCGGGCATAATTTTTAAAGTCGCATACAGTGCATTTTTCCAAATCACGGATAAGGCCTTCAGGCACCTTTTTTAAGACCTCCAGGCATAATTTTTCTTTAAATCATGGATAAGACCTAGGTGCACTATTTTTAAGACCTTTGGGCACAATTTTTTCTTTTGCAAATCGAACCCGTTTCCTTAAAACGGGTTGAGCCTTGATTAGTCAGGAAATTCAATTTAAGGACTAAATCTTCAATTTGCGGCTTTATTAAAAAAAATGAAACATGGAAAAAATGAAAACCCCTTTTCCTTTCCTTCACATGTGATTCCATTAATCGGACAAAATTAATGTTTGTTTATCTTTGCCAGATTCCTGATTCTCAGCAATAGTCAAAGAAGGGCAGCTGTAGACACCTAATTTTGTCCGAACCACTAAAACATGTATGTTTTCTTTCTAAATTAATGTTTCAGAATGCAAAAAGACTTTTCTCATCCTGCAGGTGGTACTCAGTGACTTAGTCTAAGAATGAGAGCATAAAAAGTCAAACCCTAAAAAAGTCAACCCTAAAAAGTCAACTACTAAATAAGTCAACCCACTTTCAAAATCAAGATTTGAAGTTCAATTGAAAAATGGTGAAAGAATTTTGATAATCCGAGGTCTACATTGAAAGATATGGAGTTCGGAAGTTGGGTTCCTGAGATTGAGTAGAAAGAAAACCCTAGTTCAGAAAATTTTAAGGAAAAGTGTTTAAACGATAAAATTGGTCAAAATTGAGGGTTCCAAATGAAAGATAAGCACTGACTACGGGTAATGGAGAAGCTACTTGGAAGAACACTGAAAGAAAAATCGATTCGGAAGAAAACCGAGAATTAGGATTTTTTGTGGATGTTGGTAAAATTGGGGAAAATTGCAGAAATGGCCCGACTGGTAAAACTAAAGCCCCTAATTGATGAGGAGTGAGTAAACAATGATAGCCCAAGGCTCAGTTTGAAAAAATTCCAAGAAAAGAGTCGATTGTAGGAAAAACGGAAAAACGAGAAAATTCCCGACACTAAAAAAAAGGAAAAATCAAATCGGAAGGGAATTTGATTGTAAAAATTGGGCGTTTTTGGACCAACTCCAATTCAATATATGAAAAAGGCCTAGGAAAAGAAAATCTAAAAATCGGACTTGTTTTGAGCAAAATCGGGCTTTGAAGGCAAAATGGCAAAATTGGAAAATTTGGGAAAAATAGCAAATGAGCTCCAAAATTTTTGAAAATTTGCAGATCTCATTCTTAAATCATTTTGAAGAGATTGGCAAAAGAAAATCTGGATTTGGAGTTCGTTTGCAAAATGGCCAAATCCCGAGCCCTCTATGTGAAAATTCAAAAGATAAATCCCAAAAAATAGAAACTGAGTTCCAAAATTTGTGAAAATTTGGAAGAGATTGGAAAAAGAAAATATGGATTCGGAGTTCGTTTGAAAAATGGCCAAATCTCGGGCCCACTATGTAGAAATTCAAGCAGATAAATCCCAAAAAAATAGCAAATGAGCTCCAAACATTATGAAAACTTCTAGATCACACTTTTAAATTATTTTGAAGATATTAGTGAAGAAAAATCTGGATTCGGAGCTCGTTTAAAAATAGTGAAAGTTCAGGTGCACAAAAGGGCAATTTAGGAAGAAAAAATAAAAAAAATATATCAAATGGGCTCGGAAAATTTTCAAAACTTCCAGAAGAAAATTTTTAATTATTTTGGAAGTATAAAAAAATAAAATTAAATTTGGAGTCCGTTTGCTATTTATTTAGGTTCGGGGTCAGAAAGGTCATTTTACCGAAGAAACCGAAAAGGGCCTTTCTTGCAATGGAATTGGGCTGGATTTTAAGAGGGCAATCAGCCAAGCCCATGATGGAGAGTGATTTTATCTAAAGGCCAAGAGTGAATAAGAAGGTAGTTTTTTTTTTTATCAAGCCTTTGAATTTGCAACACATGGACCAATGGATGGAGGGGGATGATGTCATATTTATCACCCTATTTATGGCATCATCTTCATGACATCATAATTCAAGGGCTGATCATTCTAATCTAATGGTAGTATTTTACATAGAAAGCATCTTGAATTATAGGCCATTGGATCAGAATTGGTTAGGAAAAAACTACAACATTCTACATAATTCTTATACCATATGGCCAAGCTATTTTGAAAGGGGGGCTGATTTCATTTTTTCACAAGCTTGAAAGGGTGAAAAAAGGTAGTAGCTAAGGGGAAAAAGGGAGAAAAAAGAAAGGAAAAAGAGAGGAGAAAAAAGGAGAAGGAAAAGAAAGGTTTTGGCTTGCTTCTTCTTGATTTGGAAAGCTAGAGCAAGGTAGCTATGTTCTTTCATGGTTTTTTCATACTTTGTTGACATGATTTTTCTATTTTGATTGTTATTTTATTCTCTTTTATGAAATAATTTTGTTTTTAAAATAAGTTCTAAGGAGTTTCTACTTTGTTTTTTAAAAGAAATCAAGGAAACAAGTTTTTCTCTATTTTTCATCATGGTTGAATGAATCACTTTTATTAAATGATTTTGTGTTTGATCTTGTTTATGTGATTTTTTTGTGGTAGGTTAGCTTACTTGTGGTAGATTAGCTTGATTGTGGTAGGTTAGCTTGATTGTGGTAGTTTAGGTATAGACCATACCATGTGTTTGTGAAAATGTCTAGCTATATTCATGCATTTGCATTATGATTGCTTAGTTTAGCATGTTTCCTTTTTAGTCTTGTATTTAGTATGCCATGTGTTTGTGTTATTGCCATGCATTTTTTAGGTCTAAGTCTCATTTGCATTGCCATGCATTTCATGCATTTTAGACCTAAGTTGCATTAAATGCCATGCAAGTTCATTTTAGGTCTAGGCCATATTCTCTATGCCATGCATTTTTCATGTCATTTAGGTTTTAAATTATGCATTGAATTTTCTGTATAATCATGCATTTCATGTCATTCCACATGATTTATGACTTAGGCCAATCAATAGTTCAAAGTCATGCTCACTTGAGCATACTTGTGGAAAATTAAAGAGTTGTCAAATTGATTATTCTACCTTTGTGATTTTTTTTACTTAGCCAATTTTTGTCTAACTTTTAAAAGTGTTAGCTACTGTTTGTAGGTGTTTAGGAGAGTCTCCAACATTTTTACTAGGATTTTTAAATGATTTTATCAAAGGCAAAAAAAGTGTTTTGGCAAAACAGTTTTTCACCTAGTACTCGGACTTTCCCGATTTTTCTGGGTATTCATCTTTAATCAGAAAATTTAGCCAATTGTTTATCATGTAGTTTTACATGCTCTGAGTCGCCACTATGTTTTTTAGATTTTTTTGAATTTTTAAAAATGGGTTAAAAAATCGTGTTTTAAAATCGGACAGTAGAGGCAGATTTGAATTCAAAAGAAAAACAATTGTTAAATTTGGCTAAAACATTTAGAGGGGATTTGTTAGAAACTTTAGCTACTGTATTAGGGTAATTTCTAAGCCTTTTTAAACTCTAAAAATGATTTTATAAACCTTGGGTTAAGGGTGGTGAAGTCCGGGATTTTAAACTTAAGAAATTAGAGCCATTTTTAAAGGGTTTGGCTAGGGTTTCAATCTTCATTCAAGTTTCTTTCAAAATTGTTTTCAAACAAATCACAAAGTATTTTGATTTTAGAAAATTTAATTTGATATATTTTCCTAAGATAGCCGGATATCTTTTTAGATATACGGATTTCGTTAATTAGAGGAAAAAAAATACACTTTCATGCATTGCATTTTACATATTCATGCATTTTATATAATATGTGACTTTTGCTATGATAATTTCTATGATATTGTTATTATTTTGATTTATTTTATGGTGTTATGTTATTTGTTATATGGTTTTGAATATTACATGCTATCCTATGGTTTTTATTTAGTTATTTATTTTTGTCACATTATTTAACATATATTATGTTCATGCATTATTATTTTATTTTTATTTTCATGCATATTACATGATAGCATTATTTTATGTTTCATGTCAGTTAAATTATATTTCATGTCATTTAGATTATATTATTTAGAATATACCATGTCATTTAAAATATGCCATATTATTTAAATTTGCCATGTCATTTAAATCATATCATTTCATTTAGAAAATCATGTCATTCAAAACATATATTTCATTTAGAATATCATGTTATTTAAGTTGTTTCATTTCATTTAGAACATATCATGTTACTTAAGATATTTCATTTCATATATAATATATTATGTCACTTAAGATATTACATTTCATTTAGGATATTTCATTTCACTTAGAATATACCATGATACTGAGGATATTTCATTTCATCTAGAATATACTATGCCAATTTAATTATGTCATATCATTTAGGTTGCATTATATTTTCTAGACTTTGCTATGTCATTTTATTTATGTCACACATGTTCATATTCATTTTTTTAAAATGTTTTGAAAAAGATAATGATTTTCAATAAAATAAAGATATTCCCGAGTTAAAATAATTCATGAGTTCTCTGCCAGGTTTGCTGGGGAGAATATCATCAATTATCATTAATAACGGAATATCTTCTTTAAAACGAGAATGATTCGGAAAATTTTCCAAATAAATAAAAATTTCTATATTTTGCCACGTTTGTTGGGAAGTATAGGAAAATTTTGAATTAATAAATTCCGGATTATTTTCAAATAAAAATGGAATTATTTTTCTTTAAATTGGGAATTAACTTGAAATACTAAATTTAAAACCAACTTTTTTACCGAGACTTGAGATAACACACGATTAATAAGGTATCATTTTATATGGGCGTTGTGAGGGTGCTAATCCTTCCCCACACGTAACTGAGTCCTGAACCCGCTTCTTTTATTTCTCTGGTTTAAAACGTAGACTTGAACTTGGTTTTAAAATTGTTTTAATTAATTTTTAAATGTTTTATAAAACCGGTTTTAATAGGTGGTCGATCACACCTAGCTAAAAAAGATTGGTGGCGACTCCATGTCTTTTTCAAGGTCATTTTCAAAACCTTCATTTTTTAAGAGGAATTAAGTCAACTTTTCCTCGGTTTTTTTTTTTTTTAATTTCACAACTTAACGAATATAAAGTCTTGCGATGAGATTTTTTATTTTTTAGGTTGCGACATACGGGGCCTGCAGTGTATTCACAAAAAGGACAGTAGTTTCCTTCTGAGTCAGGGCGGTTGTACTTGAGTGGACATGTTCCTCCACCTCTGAACATACTCTTTGAAACTCTCAGTGACCTTTTTCTCCATATTTTGCAAGGCGAGTCGGTCAAGCACCATATCAGTCATATGCTTGTAGTGGTTTAGAAAAGCCCTAGCCAAAACATTCGAAGAGCAAATCTGATCCTTACTCAACTGACTTTACCACCTAATTGTGGACCCGCTGAGGCTATCCTGAAAGTAATGAATCAAAAGCTTATCATTATCTACCTGACTCGTCATCTTTCAGCAGAACATAGTGTTATGGGCTAACGGATCGACCGACCCGTCATATTTCACAAAGTCAGGGAGCTCAAATTAGGAGGAATGACTAAATCGAGGACCAAGCATTGTTCTTTCGCATCCACACTCCCGAATATGTCTGTATTTTCTACTGCCCATAGCCTTTCAACTAGCAACTGATATTTCCTTTGGGAATCTACCAACTCTACCTCATTTACTGCAACCATTTTCAACTTTTCCTGTTCAACTGGATCATCTGAATTTAAGACATTGATAGGGTTAACTTTGTTCTGGGCATCCATCATTACGACCTCATTCTGACCCTTTTGTGCCTCTAACCCTTCTCTGGCGGCCAAGTTTTCATTGTATCCCTTGACTACGGTGGATACCAGCTCCATAATTTAGTCATCTGATCTCTAGATTCTACTTTAGATTTTGCCAACTTTTCTCGCAATTATTCCTGTGTCCTTCCCATTCTTTCCATTTGGGCAACTTGTTCATTCTCCATAGCACTAGCCTGTATTGAAAAGGTACTCAGTACTACTTATACCTCTGATTTGAAATGGAAATTCTTTCAAAGACTCCTAAAGAAAACCCAACTTCCATTTTATCCCTTCAAATGTGTATCGTGATGAATGAGCCATGAATGCAATTTGATGCCCGTGAAACATAAACGTTGTGATGTACGGACATATCCAGTGGAGACATGCTGACCATATATGTAATAAATGCAATTACGATGCCAAAATGATACAAGCAAAGAATAAACAATGACACATGGATATATGCAATGAATGACCATGTATATTTCAGTGTATTTTCTAATGAAAGATCATATACACTATGAATCTAACACGATGTCAAATATGATGCATATAATCAATGAATGATTGACACAAAGTATATACAAAGAAAATCATGCCGACCATATGTGTCATGAATGCATCCTGATGTTAATATGACAAATTAATGCATGAGCATATCATGATGACTATGTATGCCATGAATGCAACCCGATGTCAACATGATTTATTTAAACAAATCAATGCATGTAAAGAGTAATCAAATTAATGCATGAACATATACAGAGAAATCATGCTAACTATGTTTGTCATGAATGCAACCTGATGCTGACATGGTGCATGTAAAGAATAAGCAAATTAATTTGTGGATATATACAGAAAAATCATGCTGACTATGAATGCATGAATGCAACCTGATGCATGTAAAGAATAAGCAAATTAATGCATGGATATATACAGAAAAATCATGCAGACTATGAATGCATGAATGCAACCTGATGCCAACATGATGCATGTAAAGAATGAATAAATTAATGCACAGGTATATACAAATAATGACCATGCATGTCATAAACGTATTCTACAATGAATGATCATGCATGCTATGACTGTAACATGATGTCAAAATGATACATGTAAAGAATAAATAAATTAACACAAAGGTATATACAAAGAAATTAAAAAATGATTACACGAAATTGGTGGGACCTAAATCTTGATTATTCAAAAACCTCATTATGCAAGATTTGCCTCTAAATTTAATCTATGATTTTTTGAAATATGTTTTCTCCATGGAAAACCAAACATACTGTGGTACAATATCCAAATATTTATGTAACACTACCGGTCTACAATTCTTATTCAACCAATGAATGTTTATGAAATCATCAAATGAGATTATTATTACCAACTATTTATTGCAAAGAAAGAGATAAAAAATACAACCATGAATGTACATGCTCTATTCACACATGCATGAAATGTACAAAATGTAAAAATGTTTGAAGAAGAATGTTTATATTTTCAATTTCAAAAGTTAGTGAACACTTGCCCCAACAGTATCTGCTTATTTAGGCATCACGATACCTTCGAGGTGGGGTATTTATACTTATTACGGGCGATGTACGTACATCGTTTCCCAATCTACAATGCTTGTTCATAATGAAAAATAGGCAATAAAAGGTTAAAAATGTCCCTCCATGTGTTCCTAATTTTGGTATATCTATAAAAAATTCGGCAGAGCTTCGCCTATGTTGGCTTTATGGTTCACTATATGTGGGTGAACGAAGTTCTAAAAGGCCCCGAATTGTTCCTTACTGTCGCCTGTGAAGGCTAGTAAGGTACCCCGATAAAAGCAGGTTCAATTCGTTAGAGTATATTTCCCTATCCCATGCGGAGGATTATCACGAGAGCTTAGGTAATTTATACTCCAAAAGTATTTTGCTAGCCCATGCGAAGGATTATCACGAGAGCGTAGCTACAACTTCCACTTAAAAGGACAGAACTCGGGTATAGAGCTCATGTTATGCAAATGTAAGTGCAATGTGTGTGGAGGAACAAAACAAACCTTTCAACACCTATTCTATAATCCTTATCCTAAGTATCCCAACAATTTATTAAAACAAAGATCAAGAATAGTGTAACACAATAACCAACCAAAGAGCAATAATAAAATGCATGCAAAAACCTTTTGTTAAAACTTATTATGGGAGATGCGCGTTCATCATTGCCCTATTTACAAAGGTAAACTTATTCGGAATGTAGAATAGAAAGTAAAAGGTTTGAAAATATTCCTCCATGTGTTCTTAGCTTCAGGATATCTAATTAGTAATCTGGCATGGCTTCACTTAGGTTCACTATATGAAGGTGAATCAGTTCTAAAGGCCCCGAATTGTTCCTCACTGTAGTCGGTGAAGGCTAGTAAGGCACCCCGATAAAAGCAGGTTCAATTCGTTAGTGTCTTTTTCCCTAGCCCATGCGGATTGTTAATCACGAAGGCTTAGTTACTTTGCTCCCACCTAAAAGGACGGAACTCGGGTATAGGGCTCATGATATGCAAATGCACGTGTGGTGTGTTTGGAGGAACAACAAACCTTTCACCACCTATTCTACATCCCTTATTCTAAATGCCCTAATCAAGATTAAACAATGTAAAGCATCAATTAGGCAAAGAATAACTATATACAACAAAATAACCAGAGAACAATAATAATATATACGCACATGAATATGGACATATTCAAAAACATTTTATTATTTTTTGAAATTCTCCTTATTTTTTAAAAAATGTGGGAATTAAAATTAATTACTAATTAAACCAACAAAAACAAGACTTGGATAACACACGACTAATTCTAGGCCTGACTCTCAAAAGTCCATAGTGGAGTCGCCAAGCTGTCGCAACCTAAAAACTAACAAGCCTCATCGTAAGACTTTATATTCATTAAGCGTGACATTAAAAAAAAACCCGAGGAAAAGTCGACTTAATTCCTCTTGAAAAATGAAGGTTTTGAAAACGACTTGAAAAAGACATGGAGTCGTCACCAATCTTTTTTAGCTAGGTGTGATCGGCCACCTATTAAAACTGATTTTATAAAATATTTTAAAATTAATTAAAACATTTTTAAAACCAATTTCAAGTCTGCGTTTTAAACCAGAGAAATCAAATAAGCGAGTTCAAGACTCAGTTACGTGTGGCGAAGGATTCGCACCCCACAATGCCCGTATAAAACGGTACCTTATTAATCGTGTGTTAAATTTAGTATTTCAAGTTAATTCCGAATTTCAAGAAAAATAATTCCTTTTTTATTTGAAAATAATCCGGAATTTATTAATTCAAAATTTTCTTATATTTCCCAACAAACATGGCAAAATATAGAAATTTTTATTTATTTGAAAAATTTTCCGAATCATTCTCGTTTTAAAAAAGATATTCTGTTATCAATGATAATTGATGATATTCTCCCCAGCAAACCCGGCAGAGAACTCATTAATTATTTTAACTCGGGAATATCTTTATTTTATTGAAAATCATTATCTCTTTCAAAACATTTAAGAAAAATGAATATGAACATGTGTAACATAAATAAAATGACATAGCAAAGTCTAGATAATATAATGCAACCTAAATGATATGATATAATTTAAATGGCATAGTATATTCTAGATGAAATGAAATATCCTAAGCATCATGGTATATTCTAAAGTGAAAAGAAATATCCTAAATGAAATGTAATATCTTAAGTGACATAATATATTCTATATGAAATGAAATATCTTAAGTAACATGATATGTTCTAAATGAAATGAAAGAACTTAAATAACATGATATTCTAAATGAAATGATATGATTTAAATGTCATGATTTTCTAAATGAAATTATATGATTTAAATGACATGGCAAATTTAAATAATATGGCATATTTTAAATGACATGGTATATTCTAAATAATATAATCTAAATGACATGGAATATAATCTAAATGACATGAAACATAAAATAATGCTATCATGTAATATGCATGAAAATAAAAATAAAATAATAATGCATGAACATAATATATGCTAAATAATGGGACAAAAATAAATAACTAAATAAAAACCATAGGATAGCATGTAATATTCAAAACCATATAACAAACAACATAACACCATAAAATAAATCAAAATAATAACATTATCATAGAAATTATCATAGCAAAAATCACATATTATATAAAATGCATGAATATGAAAAATGCAATGCGTGAAAGTGTATTTTTTCTTTTAATTAAGGAAATCCGTATATCTAAAAAGATATCCGGCTACCTTGGAAAAATATATCAAATTAAATTTTCTAAAATCAAAATACTTTGCGATTTGTTTGAAAACAATTTTGAAAGAAACTTGAAAAAAGATTGAAACCCTAGCCAAACCCTTTAAAAATAGCTATAATTTCCTATGTTTAAAATCCCGAACTTGACCACCCTTAACCCTAGATTTATAAAATCATTTTTAGAGTTTAAAAAATCTTAGAAATTACCCTAAGACAGTAGCTAAAGTTTCTAAATAATCCCCTCTAAATGCCTTAGCCAAATTTAACAATTATTTTTCTTTTGAATTCAAATTTGCCTCTATTGTCCGTTTTAAAACACGATTTTTCAACCTATTTTTAAAAATTCAAAAAAATCTAAAAACAATACTGTAGACTAAGAGCATGTAAATACACGAGAAAAAATTGGCTTAATTTTATTGATTAAAGATGACTTCCCAGAAGAATCAGGAAAATCTGAGTACTGGGTGAAAAACTATTTTGATAAAATCATTTAGAAATGGAAGTAAAAATGTTGGAGACTCTCCTAAAGACCCATAAATAGTATCTAACACTTTTAAAAAGTTATACAAAAATTGGCTAAGTAAAAAAAATCACAAAGGTAGAATAATCAATTTGACAACTCTTTAATTTTCCACAAGTATGCTTAAGTGAGCATGACTTTGAACCATTGATTGGCCTAAGTCATAAATCATGTGGCATGACATGAAATGCATGATCATACAGCAAATTGAGTGCATGATTTAAAACCTAAATAACATGAAAAATGCATGGCATAGAGAATATGGCCTAGACCTAAAATGAACTTGCATGGCATTTAATGCAACTTAGGTCTAAAATGCATGAAATGCATGGCAATGCCAATGAGACCTAGACCTAAAAAATGCATGGCAATAACACAAACATTTGGCATACTAAATACAAGACTAAAAAGGAAACATGCTAAACTAAGCAATCATAATGCAAATGCATGAATATAGCTAGACATTTTCACAAACACTTGGCATGGTCTATAGTGAAACTATCATAATCAAGCTAACCTACCACAATCAAGCTAATCTACCACAAGTAAGCTAACCTACCATAACAAAATCACATAAACAAGATTAAACACAAAATCATTTAACAAAAGTGATTCATTCAACCATGATGAAAAATACAGAAAAACTTGTTTTCTTGATTTCTTTTAAAAAAACAAAGTAGAAGCTCCTTAGAACTTATTTTAAAAACAATTTTATTTCATAAAAGAGAATAAAATAACAATCAAAATAGCAAAACCATGTCAACAAAGTATGAAAAAACCATGAAAGAACATACCTTGCTCTAGCTTTCCAAATCAAGAATAAGCAAGCCAAAACCTTTCTTTTCCTTCTCCTTTTTTCTCCTCTCTTTTTTCTCCCTTTTTCCCCTTAGCTACTGCCTCTTTTCAGCCTTTCAAGCTTGTGAAAAAATGAAATCAGCCCCCTTTTCAAAATGACTTGGCCATATGGTATAAGAATTGTGTAGAATGTTGTAGTTTTTTCCTAACCAATTTTGATCCAATGGCCTTTAATTCAAGAGGCTTTCTATGTAAAATCCCACCATTAGATTAGTATGATCAGCCCTTGGATTATGATGTCATGAAGATGATGTCATAAATAGGGTGATAAATATGACATCATCCTCCTCCATCCATTGGTCCATGTGTTGCAAATTCAAAGGCTTGATCAAAAAAATAACTATCTTCTTATTCACTCTTGGCCTTTAGATGAAATGGCTCAGCAAATCACTCTCCATCATGGGCTTGGCTGATTTCCCTTTTAAAATCCAGCCAATTTCTATAGCAAGAAAGGCCATTTTTGATTTCTTCGGTAAAATGATCTTTTTGACCCCAAAACCTAAATAAATAGCAAACGGACTTCAAATTCAAATTTTATTTTTTTAATACTTCTAAAATAACAAAAAATTTAATTCTAGAATTTTCAAAATTTTTCGAGCCCATTTGCTATTTATTTTTATTTTTTTTTCCTAAATTGCCCTTTTGTGCACTCGAACTTTGATTATTTTTAAACGAGCTCCGAATCTAGATTTTCCTTCACCAATATCTTCCACATAATTTAAAAGTGTGATCTGGAAGTTTTCATAATTTTTGGAGCTCATTTGCTATTTTTTCGTGATTTATCTGCTTGAATTTCTACATAGTGGGCTCGGGATTTGGCTATTTTTCAAACGAACTCCAAATCCAGTTCTTTCGCCAATCTCTTACAAATAATTTAAGAATGAGATCTCCAAATTTTCATAATTTTTGTAACTCATTTGCTATTTTTTCGGGATTTATCTTTTGAATTTTTGCATAGTGGGCTTGGGATTTGGCCATTTTGCAAACGAACTTTGAATCCAGATTTTATTTTGCCAATCTCTTCAAAATTATTTAAGAATGAGATCTGCAAATTTTTAGAATTTTTGGAGCTTATTTGCTATTTTTCCCAAATTTTCCAATTTTGCCCTTTTGCCTCCAAAACCCGGTTTTGCTCAAAACAAGCCCGATTTTCAGATTTTCTTTTCCTGGGCCTTTTTCATATATTGAATTGCAGTTGGTCCGAAAATGCCCAATTTTTACGATCAAATTCCCTTTCGATTTGATTTTTCATTTTTTTCACTGTCGGGAATTTCCTCGTTTTTTCGTTTTTTCTCCAATCGGCTCTTTTATCAGATTTTCTTCAGACTGAGCCTTGGGGTATCCTTTTTTACTCACTCCTCATCAATTAGGGGCTTTAGTTTTACGGAATCGGGCCATTTTTGCCATTTTCCCCAATTTCACCAAAATACACCAAAAACCCTAATTCTCGGTTTTCTTCCGGATTGACTTTTCTTTCAGTTTTTCTTTCAAATAGCTTCTCCATTACCCGTAGTCAGTGCTTATATTTCATTTGGAACTCTCAATTTTGACCAATTTGATCGTTTAAGCACTTTTCCCCAAATTTTCCGAACTAGGGTTTCCATTCTAATGAATCTCCGTAACCCAACTTCTGAACTCCATATCTTTCAATGTAGACCTCGGATTATCAAAATTCTTTACCCATTTTTCAATTGAACTTCAAATCTTGATTTTGAAAGTGGGTTGACTTTTTTGGTAGTTGACTTTTTTGGGGTTGACTTTTTCAAATTTGACTTTTTATGCTTGCCTTCTTAGACTATTTCACGGAGTACCACCTGCAGGATGAGAAGAGTCTTTTTGCATTCTGAAACATCAATTTAGGAAGAAAACATACCTGTTTTAGTGGTCCGGACAAAATTAGGTATCTACAATTAGAATTTGCAATTTATCTTTTCACCTTCAATTTTTCTTTCTATCTTCAATTGTGGATCTCCAATTATCAAGATGGCTTCATCATTGTTCAATTCTTATTTCAAATCTTGATTTTTCCAAGAGTTGACTTTTTTAGTGGTTGACTTTTTGAAGTTGACTTTTTCCATGTTGACTTTTCTGTATTGACCTCCAAATCAAAGTCTTAGAGACTCAATTGTGGAATTAGGGGAGATTCTCTGCATTCCGGGAAGTTGAAGGAAGAACTTACCTTATTTAGGGGGGCCGGATAAAATTAGGTGTCTACAAACATATTAAATATAATTTTTTTAAAATAATCATTAAATAATCTCGATAATTACTGATTCAACGAATTTAGGGGAAGAAGTATTAACTTTTTCATGTAAATTCCCTCTTTTTTTGGACAAAATTCTTGAATTTTAATTGTGTCTAAATTCAAGTAGTAAGCTTTGCCAAAATGTCTTTGTCTCAATCACGTCTACTTCAATGACATTCGACTTTCAGTATGTTGCCAACAATCTACCTTGACATTTTTAGAATTTTGGATGTCAGACAACTTTCTCAGTAATGGCAGTAATCATTAATCTTGAGTACCTCATTGCTGCTAGCCTGCTACTTCTATTTGTAGTTTTGGTTTGGAAAGACCAGATCTGCATATATGTTTACTTAAAATGGCTGTTGATGAAACATGCTTCCGGTTTTATGCAGTCTATTTTTTTTTTAATTTATTTTTAAAAATTCAAATTTACAATCTTTTGTTCTGTGATGCAACTTTGTTTCTCACTCTCTCTCTCTTTGATAGAAAGTGGCATCACTCGGTTCTGTAATCAGAATGCATGAATGTAATATATTGCAATGTGTTTGAATTCCCTTTCATGTTATTGAATAATCTATATGCACATATGTGCAAGAGTGTTATATTCTAGAACAGATTATTACTGTTTTTATATGTGTCTACTTTTCAATTGAAAATATAATGGACTAAAGCAATTCACAATGTCATGGCTATTCTAGAATGCTTTTGCTTTGAGTGTGTGTATGGTGTGTGAATGAGAGAGAGAGTGTGAGAACTGGAGTGTTTGCCATGAGCAAAATGGTAATTTGCTCGAGTCCTTGTGTTTGTGAATATACTGGAGATTGTTTGCAGTGAGGAGATATTCTAGTGTATCTATTTTACCTGTGTATGTGCTTGTCTCTATTATGGCAATCTATGTTATCCAGGCCTTTCATATTTCTTAAAATACTCGTATATGATGTTGGAGAATGCTGCATAATAATTCTTCTAGATAGGAGTAGATGATCAATTTTCTACTACCGAATTGTCACAAATCTGATATTTGAAATAGGGTGACGGAGATTGAGGCACGGACTAGGTCGCTCTCTTGAGACGATACACGCCCTCTCGGTAATAAGAACAAATGCAAAGAGGTTGTATTGCATGCGTTCCCCCAGGATACAACAAGCCCAGTCACCCACTGTACACCTTGTTAACTTGCACAAGTTAGAAGGTAGAACGTCCACCAAAATTGACACTTTCTTCACCCTATTAATTAGCACTCTTAAGAGACTTAGGAAGATCTTTAAAAGAAATAATAAAGGAACATTCAAAAAAAGATAATTGCTCTTGAAAAGTGGATTCATGAAAAAGGAAGAGAAGCAAACTATTTATAGTAGATTATTGAAAACATAATGAAACAAAATATTTAACTTTTAAACATTTATTGATTGTTGTAACTCAAGAGTAATTGTAAGTTTAGAAAACTTACAACAATCAATTGTCAAAAGTTTAATTCATGGGTTATGTATTAAAGACATTTTACGCTCGTTTATTAAAATACTCTAACATATGACACTTGTATCCGACACATATTTGGACATGGATATGAGGTTTTGCTCCTTCAAATATATGGATAAACTAAAAATCTCTTTTTTGAAATTTTTTAAATTTAAAAACAAATATTTTTACATAGCTAATGAAATCTGAATCAAATAAGATTAGTTTTTGTTTTTTTAATTTTAATTTTTTTTTTTTACAATTTAATCTTGATAAAAGATCAATTTTTTAATTCATAACTCATCACATTCAAATGATTTAAAAAAAAATTCAAATAAACAATTAAATTTTAGGAATTCAGTAAACTAATCTTGTAATTTTAGGAATTAAATCTTGTAATTTTAGGAATTGAATAAACTAAACTTGTAATTGATGCCCAATCTAAAATCTAATGTAATTCCAAAATCAATGATCACTGGAAAAAAAAAAAAGGATGAAAGCATTCATGAATTACAAAATATATAACAGATTATTTCTCTCATACCAAATTAAAAAAAAAAAAAAATATCTCTGAATAGCAGCAGGTGCAAAGTATTCCAAATTCTCTTTTATAACCAACAATCTATTTCTGCAACACATCAAATCACCACTTAGAATAGACATAGTTAAAATAGACAAATTTATGTTAAAATATATTCACACTAACCTATTCACGAACAAAATACCTAGAGCTGGTTTACATGAATGAATGTAAAATAATGGTTTAAATAATGGATACCAATGGTTTAAACCAATATTTGGATAGATTTGGTTTGAAAAAATTGGGATAGATTTGGTTTGAAACAAATTTTAATCGGATAGATATTTGGTTTTCAAAATTTGGGATAGGTTTGGTTTAAATCTATTTGTCACAATAGTGGATAGCCTATATCAACTTGATTTGGTTTAAAAAAATTTCATGCATTTAACCCAAATCTACTTTCGGACTAATCCAATTGCTTTCAAATGACTCGTTTACGTGTCATATAAACAGGCTATTCACATAAGCGTACATGTCAGCAGAATTTACATAGCCAGCATGTACCTTGTATATTATATCCCTACAAGAGAAAGTCGATTTACCGACGGAATTATTCCGTCGATAAAAATGATTACTATCGATGGAAATTGGAGAATTACCGACGGATGTTTTTGATTATTACCGACGAAATTTTTGAACATTACCGATGGAACCGACGAAATATTTACGACCGAAGTATTCTGTCGGAAATACTTTGGTGATAACAAATTAGATTCCCGCCAAAGTATTACCGACGGATTTATGCTTTTTATCGACGAAATTTTTCGTCGGTAAAAATAATTTCGATTTTTGTGAAAATAAAAAACAAAAAAAAATCTTTTAAAAAAAAGAAAATAATTAAAATTAATTGTAAAAAACTATTACCGGCGTAATTTCTGTCGGTAATACTTTACCGACGGAATCGCGCATTATCGATGGAATTTTATTTCAAAAAATGAGAAATTATTACAGACGAAATTTCCATCGGGAAAAACGACATTCCATCCGGTAAAAGTCTGGGCATAATTAATATGCCCAAGACTCCGCTTTTCTCTTCTTCTTCTTTTTTTCTTCTTTCTTTTCTTCCTTTTCTCTCTTTCTCTCCTCCCCCATTGCCGGCCCTACCGCTCGAAGCTGCCCAGTCATCCGCCGTTCGCCCTCGTCCTCACCCTCGCCGCGCCATCGCCGTCCGCGCGCAATAATTTCTCTTCTCTCTTCTCTTGTCTTCTCATCATGATTTGATTTTGGTATATTAAAAGAAAAAAAAAAAGAATTACAGAAAAGCAAGATAATTTTGACAGATATAGAACGATGGCAGAAGGTATAGTCTTGTGCAGTTTACTTTTATTTTTTGTTTTTTGCTATAATATATATTTTTTGTCTTCTTACATGTACTTTGAAGACATCTGAATTCTTATCATGTTTTTTCCATTTGCAGGGAGTTGCCAGCACTGATGGTGAGTTTCTTTATCTTGGCCAGTGCAACAACTTATGCTTGTTCTGAAGAAATGGTTACTAAATATGTTATCAAGCAACTAAAAGTTTCTCATTTTCCTTCATCCTTTTTATGGCTGCAGATGATGGAGAAGATACGGATGCTTCCTCCCCTATTCCTTTGGATGATGGGATGCCGGTTGATTTTGGTACCATTGAGGTTATTCAATGCCTCATAGAACAACACAATCCCATTTTTACAGATGCTAATGAGACAGTCTGGAGATGATCGAGTTGACCTCTTTCCTTATGCCACCACATAAAAGGTGCCCGGCAAAATCAATCATCTCTTTGGATGAGATGAAATTTCAAAAATTTGGTCAAGATGATTGTCATGCAGTAGTGGATATTTTGTTGGCTGCCAAATCTAGGAAAACACTTGCATGTGTGGTTGTAGGTGGCATGCTTTTCTGTAAATTTATTTTATAAAACGATAATATGACAAATAATATTATATTTTGATATATTTTATAAAAAAATTTATAACTTATTTAAAAAATTAAATTAAAATATTTTTTCAAAACACTAATCACCGCTGGAATATTCTGTCGGTCATTTACATTTACCGATGGAATATTCCATCAGTATTGTCTTTACCGACGGAATATTTCGTCAAAAATATTCTGTCTGTAATAATTTTACCGACGGAATTTGAATTTTTACCGACGAAATTTTTAGTCAGTAAAAGTCCGTCTTCTTGTAGTGTGTATATATATATATGATTTGCGTATAGGATTAGGAGGAATCAAAGCTTGAAACTCTGTCTGAGATAAATTCAGCCTTTACTTATCAACGAATCATATGTGTATTATATTATATTATATTATATTATCATATCGGTACGTAATTTAAAGATATAGTTTGTGAACAATTTGAATATCTCATGTTATCACACAGATCTAAATGATAGGTGAGCTGACAACCTTCAGTGGTATGTAGATCATTAAAATGTATGATGCATAAATATAGTTATAACATTCATAACAATTAATAAAGTGAAATATGAATTTAAATAAAACATTAATAAAGCATGAATTAAACAAAGTATTAAAAATAAGATAAAGCATGGCATAAATAAATAAACATAAATTTAAGGATTGAATGTAAATCTAATATATACAATCTTAAATGTTGAATACCGTAATAATCTACATGTTGATGGACATAAAAGTTCTTAATCTAGATGACATGCTATAGTGTAAATGCATGATAAGTCCATTTACATAAGATTTTATATGGCATACATAATTGCTGAAAATAAAATTCCCTTAGAATATATTTATGACAAAATATACAGGATTGACATGCTATGAAATGAATGTAAATCTAATATATACAATCTTAAATGTTGAATACCGTAATAATCTACATGTTGATGGACATAAAAGTTCTTAATCTAGATGACATGCTATAGTGTAAATGCATGATAAGTCCATTTACATAAGTTTTTATATGGCATACATAATTGCTGAAAATAAAATTCCCTTAGAATATATTTATGACAAAATATACAGGATTGACATGCTATGAAATGAATGGTATATTATCATACAAGATTACTGAAGCTGAAATATCACCGAAGTATATTCATGACAAAATATACTTGATTCTAGATGACACAACATATATGATATTATATAAATGGCATATTATCGTAGCACGTGAAAATTACCAAAAATACCTTACCCTAGATACATCATTTAGGCAACATAACAATATCATAACATTGTTAAGCAGTTTAACCTGGTAAAAAATAAACCTATAACTAAGCATAGATGATATGTATACCTAATATCTACATAGCTAAGAATTAATATTATTTCTATTAATTTAATAAATATTAAAATATTATTTCTATTAATATAATTATTATTAAAATATTATTTTGATTAATATAATAACTATTAAAATTTTATTTATATTAATATAATTATTATTAAAATATCATTTCTAATTTTTCAAATAGTAATATTGACATAAAATATTAATAAAATATTATTTCTATTAATATAATAATTATTAAAATATTATTTCTACTTTCTCCAAATAGTAATATGGCATAAATATTAAAATATTTATAATTAAAATGTTAAAAAATATTAATTATTAAAATAATAAAATATTACTTTTTAATATTAATATTTTGAATAGTAATATTTTAATAATAATATTTAATACTAAACTATTAAATTAATATTAAATACTTAAAATAATATTATTGATTATTAAAACATTAATTATATTAATATTTTAAAATATTTAAAGTATTCTAATAATTATTAAAATATTATTTTTATTAATATTTATACTATTAAAATAATAATATTTTATACTAAAGAACATTTATTATTAAATCTTTATAAAGTATATTTTTATATATTTATTATTAAAATAGTAATCTAAAAACATTTTTCAATAAAATATTAAAAATACTATTTAATTTTTAAAATATGGATACAATTTATTATTAAAATAATAATATTGTTATATGAAATAATATTTTCTTAAAATAATAAATAATCATTATATTAATAATTTATTATTTATTATTAAAATATAAATATTATATTATATATTATTAAAATATAAATATGTATGTTTCATAATGTTTAAATAAAATATTGAAAATTATAATATTAAAATATGTTTATATTAATATTTTAATATATTTTTTGTAATTAAAGAATAAATATTTTTTATTAATATAATAGTACTTGGCTCGAGTCAAGTTAAGTCTCGATCTAAAATATTATGTCCAAATCTCGATTCGAGTTGGACTAAGTTCACGAGTTTAGTGAGTAGCCCCACTCATTGGCAGTTTTTTTTTTTTTTTTGTGAAAATTATGTTTCCTCAAAAGGGGAAGACAATTTTCAGAAGAAAAATGCCTTATATTCCGTTAATCAGTAAGTTATTTTTCGTTATCCAATAAATTTTTGCCAAACAAACATCTGAAAATGAAAAAATCATTTTCTGAAAATAATTTTCTACCAATCAAACCTAACTCGGCTCGACTTATGGATGCCTCTCATTAAAAAAAAAAAAAAAGTTTAATTGCATTTTAAGAAATTCTACTTGATAGCTTTTCATTTGATAAAATAAATTGTTCTAACCTTTTTACCTTTTTAATATTAGAATATCTTTGTGTATAATTTATATATAAAAGTACATATGTGTGTAAAACTTTTTATCTAACGAAAAACAACATTCTTGATGTTAAAATTTCTAAATTGTATGTTGTTTTAATTAATTACTTTAATTAATAACAGTATTTGTCTTTTAGATGTAGAAGAGTTGTAATTATATATTGAATTATTCTCATAAGAGGATGATTTATTTCTAGCATAATAGTAATTCATATAAAAAAATTTTGATATTATCTTTTTTTCATATTCACCTACCAAAAACTATGACATTAAGGGTAGGTTTGGTTCGGAGAATGTTTTATTACTGGTCAGAATCTAAGATTTCGTTATGAGATTATTGTGTTTGGTTCAAAAAATTCCTCAATCTCGGTAATATGATATTACCTACAGTGCCAAGATTCGGTAATATTAGGGGTAATGTCATACCCACCTTTTTTTGAGGTTATGTTATATTCCGCCCGTAATGTAACATTTGTGCAATTTTTGCCCCCCCCCCAAATTTAATGTTTGTCCTTTTTGCCCTTAAAACATTATGAAATTACAACTTATACCAAGGGAGTATAACCTCTACCTCTCGACAAGTTTTGTGCTTCTGGTTGTTTTCTATAGCGCTCGACTTCTCCTTCTCTCTCTCAACTGAACCATAGCATTGCCTCCACTACCTCTCCCTCTGTTCTAGGTATGATTTCATTTTCAAATCTTGGATTTATATGTTTATAGCTTATGGATTTATATATGTTTTCATGTTAGATTAATAGGGTTTTGGATTTTGGGTTTTGATTTTGAAGTTTTTGATTTTAGGGGTTTTTAATTTTGGGGATTTCAGTGCAAAAGGAATTGCTCTACTTAAATAAGGCAATTGCAAGCAAATGCTCTAAAAAGGTATTTGATAAGGTATTTATTTTAGAAATATTCTCACATTCAATGCAATAGATGACAACTGAATGTGAATTTTTTCAAATACATTGAGCCATATTATTCCTTTAAACAATAACTTTTGGGTAGTCATTAGCAGTAATTCATGTCGTGCTATTATTACTTACTGCCAAGGATCGTCCCCTACAAGCATTATATCATCCTCATCGTCAGTAAATGCAACCAACCACTTCTTGTTGGGAGTGATTAATTCACCATTAAATTCAAAAATCTTGTATAGTTTTGCTATCAGTTCATCATAGCCACTGAACTTGGTCAGGTCCACTAACCTGCCAACAACAATTTCCTGCTTGTTAACCATAAAAAAAAAAAAAAGGAAAATGCAAGTTAAATTTGCAAGCCAATAAAATTTGCTTCAACCAAAATAAGCAATTCATATCAAGGGAAAACCTTAATGAAAGTTCTGGTTGAACCACCCTGAAATTTTTCTAGAACGTCTTCAGGAAGTTGATCTGATGTGTGAATAGCCTTTCCCTGCTCACCATTTGCTAGTGCAATCTCATCAAACTTGGAACTTTTTGATTACTCTGATATCAGATTAATAGCTTATGGATTTATGTATGTTTGATGTCTCTTTGGTACATGTCGCAACCTAAAAAAAATAACAAGTTCCATCACGAGACATTACTCATTAGGTGTGACATTGGGCTAATAGAGGAAAAGATGACTTAATTATTCTTGAAATAAAATAAGGGTTTGAAAACAACCTCGAAAAAGAAATAGAGTCGCCACCAATCTTTTTTGGCTAGGTGTGATCGGCCACCTATTAAAACCGATTTTACAAAATATTTTTAAATTAATTAAAATATTTTTTAAAACCAATTTCAAAGTCCGCGCTTTTAAACCAGAGAAAAAAAAGGGTTCAGGAGTCGGTTATGTGCGGGGAAGGATTAGCACCCCCACACACCTGTGTAAATCGTGTGTTAAAAAATGGTGTGTTAATCGTGTTTTATCTCAAGTCTCGGTAAAAAGTCGATTTTGAAATTAGCATTTTTAAAATAATTCCTATATTAAAAAAAAATAATCCCATTTTTAGTTGAAAATCATCCGAAATTGATTAACTTAAAATTTTCCTATATTCCTCGACAAACTCGGCAAAATATACAAAATTTATTTATTTAGAAAATCTCCGAATCACTCTCATTTTTTTGAAAGAAAGATACTCCATTGTTAATGATAATTGATGATATCCTCCCCAGCAAACCCGGCAGAGAACTCATGAATTATTTTAACTCGGGAATATCCTTTTTTTTAAAATGATCTTTTGGAAAACATTTTTAAAAAAAGGTTATGAATATGCAAATTACTACTAATGTTGTAACACCTTGTTCGGATAATCTAACTAAAATCCGGCAGAGTTTCCTTTCTATCTCAACTATAACCCTCTTGCAAATAACACTCAATTCATATCCTCAACCAGCAATATTTCTCAATACTATTATCACATATATTCATGCATATTCAAAATTATCCACGATTAATTTATGCTCAATTCAAAAATATATATAATATATCCAGAAGTAAACCTATCTCAGCAAGGTTTACTAGATAAAAACATCAAGAGGTCAAATCTTCTAGAAATTTAGATATGATGCCCACCACGTCAATATACTCTTGAAGCGGAGAGTAGAGGAAGCAGTAATTCCGTCACCTAACTGTGACAATCCTTGAGATGATCTCACTATATACCTCGATCTGAAACTTTGGGATCCACAGGTGACGTTGGATCAACGTGGCCTTGGATGTGATTGTTGTTGAGATTTTAGTGGAATACTTGAAGGGAAATGTTGGAGGAGATGTAGAAAATTTGAGAGAATGAGAGGGGAGGGTGGCCGACTAGCTCATAAAGAAATGAAGAAAATTTTCTAGAAATCAAGATAATAAGATGACTAAAAGATATTTTTCAACTTTTGGTATAATTGCCCATTGGTCCCTCAACTTTTTATAATAACTATTAAGCCGCTAAACTTTTTTTTTTATAGTTTGTTTCAATTTGATCCTTTCTTCTTTTAATTCCTTACCAATTTCCAAGTTTGTCCTTAAAATTTTTGGAATTTAACTTTACATGATTGTACGTAACCTCGGTTGTTACAACTTACCCCCCTTAGAAAAATTTCGTCCTCGAAATTTACTTACCAACTTGATTGAACAAGTGAGGATATTGAGTCCGCATATCTTTCTCCCTTTCCCATGTAGCTTCTTCATATGAATGATTCATCCAAAGAACTTTCACTAATGGAATAGTCTTAGTCCTTAGAATTTGGTCCTTTCTATCCAAAATCTCAATCGGTTGCTCTTCATAAGTTAAATTTTCCTCAATTTCCATAGGCAATTCCTTCAATATATATGAAGAATCGAAATGTACTTTCGAAGCATAGAAACATGGAACACATTATGAACTCGTGACAATTCTTCCGGTAAGGACAATCTATAAGCAACTGGGCCAATCCGTTCAATGATCTCATACGGCCCTATATATCGAGGACCCAACTTTCCTCGTCTTCCAAACCGGATTACTCCCTTCTAAGGAGTCACTTTCAAAAACACCATATCACCAACTTCAAACTCTAAATCTTTTCTATGTTTATCTGCATAGCTCTTTTGTCGATCTTGAGCTATTTTTATCTTTTCCCGAATTACCTTAACTTTGTCTGCAGTCATCTAACAATTTCTGGACCTAGCAATTCCATTTCATCTATATCATCCCAACACACTGAAGTTTTGCACTTCCTTCCATACAAAGCTTCAAAAAGAGCCATGTCGATACTGGACTGATAACTATTGTTAAATGCAAACTCTGCTACAGGCAATTGTTCATCCCAGTTTTCTTTGAGTACCATAATACAAGATCTGAGCATATCTTCCAGAATTTGAATTGTCCATTCAGATTGTCCATCCGTCTGGGGATGAAAAGCGGTACTGAACTTGAGTTTAGTGCCCATAGCATTCTGCAAACTTGGACAAAATCGAGATATGAATCGGGGGTCTCGATTAGATACAATCGATACTAGGACACCATGTAACCTAACAATTTCGTTCACATAAAGTTTAGCCAGTCTTTCCATGGAAAAAGTCTTCTTGACTGGCAAAAAGTGAGCTGATTTTGTTAAACGATCAACAATCACCCAAATGCTGTCATAACCAGACTACGTTCTTAGCAATCCCGGAACGAAATCCATAGCAATATCTTCTGACTTCCATTGAGGAATAGGTAGGGAGTTCAATTTCCCTGAAGGTTTTTGATGCTCGGCTTTAATTTGTTGGCATACCATGCATCTAGAAACAAACTCAGCTATGTCCCATTTCATACCTTGCCACCAATAATGTTCTCTTAAGGTTCGATACATCTTCACACTACCGAGATGTAACGCGTATGGTGCATTATGAGCTTCCTCCAAAATCACCTTCTGGAGTTCTTCATCCTGAGGCATACAAAGCCTATTTTTCATTATTAGTACATCATCATCCTTTATTTGAAAGTCAGTCCTCACGCCATCTCTTACTTTTTGCTTTAACTTTACCAGCATAGGGTCATTATTTTGTGCTTCACGTATCCAATCAATATGAATAGGTTTAACCTTCAAGTAGGCTATTAGGAGATCATTCTCATCAATCATCAATTCTAAAGGTAAAGACTTCAACTCATTTTGTAAGGGTTTCTGAATCGCTCGGATATGAGCAAGAGAACTAGAAGACTTTCGACTAAGAGCATCGGCCATTACATTGGCCTTTCCCGGGTGGTAGTCAATTACAAAGTCATAATCTTTTATCAATTCCAACCATCTCCTTTGCCTCAAATTTAGTTCCTTCTGATCCATCAGATATTTCAGTCTCTTATGATCAGTGTAAATTGTACATTTTTCTCCAAATAAATAATGCCTCCAAATTTTTAGTGCAAACACCACTGCCGTCAACTCTAAATCGTGAGTGGGATAGTTCTGCTCATGCTGTTTCAGTTGCCGAGAAGCATAAGCTATTACATTCCCATGTTCCATCAAAACGAAACCCAAACCTCGCCTTGAGGCATCACTGTATACCACAAAGCTTCCAGTCCCTGATGGTAGTGTAAGAACTGGTGCTGTGCTCAATCTACGCTTGAGCTCTTGGAAAGCTTGCTCATATTCGTCAGTCCACTCAAACTTAGCATGCTTCCTTGTTAGTTTTGACAAAGGAGAGGCAATCATGGAAAATTCTTCCACGAATCTTCAATAGTACCCTGCCAATCCGAGAAAGCTTCTAACTTCTGTGACATTCGTGGGTCTTTCCCAAGCAACTACAGCTTCTATCTTTTGTGGATCCACAAAAATCCCTTCCTTAGATACTACGTGACCAAGGAATGGTACTTTGTCCAGACAGAATTCACACTTGGAAAATTTAGCATAAAGTTGCTTTTCACGCATAGTCTGTAGCACCGTTCTCAAATGGTTTACATGATCATCCTTATTCCTGGAATAAACTAGAATGTCATCGATGAACACAATAACAAACTTATCTAAGTAGAGTCTAAACACCCTATTCATCACATCCGTAAAGACTGCAGGTGCATTAGTTAGCCCAAAAGGCATAACTAAAAATTCATAATGACCATATCGAGTTCTGAAAGCAATCTTTGGTATATCAGATTCTTTGATCTTCAATTGATGATAACCCGACCTTAGGTCTATTTTGGAGAACACACTTGCACCTTGGCAAAGGATACTTATTCTTAATGGTGACCTTGCTCATTTGCCGATAGTCGATACACAATTGTAGAGATCCATCCTTTTTCTTTACAAATAAAATCGGTGCTCCCCACGGTGAAGTACTAGGCCAAATGAAAACTCTGTCAACTAGGTCTTGCAACTGCACTTTCAATTCCTTTAGCTCCGAAGGTGCCATTCTAATAGGGTGCCTGAGAAATAGGAGCACTACCAGGGATTAAATCGATAGTAAACTCCAATTCCCTGTTAGGAGGTAAACTTACCAATTCTTCAGGAAAGATCTCAGGAAACTCTTTGACCCCAGGTATAGTTTCCAACTTAGCCTCATGTATGTCCTTGTTAATCACATAAGCAAGGTAAGGAGAATACCCTTTCTGGAAGTATCTATTGGCTGCCATCTTGGAGATAAGGCAAGAAGGTAAAACTTTCCTTTCTCCTTAAAAGGTAAACTCCAAGTCTCCCGACTTCTTAAAGTCAGAGTTTTGGAAAAGCAATCTATCACTGCATTGTGTTTAGACAACCAATCCATTCCCAAAATCACATCAAAATCATACATTCCTAATGGAAACAAATTAACTGGTAATTCATGCTCCTGGACCATAACGGTACAATTCGGATAAACCACATCAATTTTCAAAGTTTCTCCCACTGGGGTACTAACGACCATAGGGATGTCTAACCTCCTAGACTCTCTACTCAAATGCATGACAGATGAATTAGCAACAAAAGAATGAGTTGCACCGGATCTATTAAGGTCCTAGCATTTGCCTTAAAAATTGAGAGAGTACCTGTAACCACTTCAGGAGTAACCTGAGCCTGTTGTTGGGTCATAGCATAAATTTTGGCTGCAGTTCAACGTCTACCAGACTGTCCACTCTATCAAGGGCCAGTAGATGAACCAACTTGATATTGTGCTTCAATTCTATCTCTAACTGCTGTCGACTGAGGTGCAGCAGTAGGTTGGGTCCTTTCCTTTTGACCCACTGATAACTGATTAGTAACTCCCTTGTTCTCTAGCTTAGGACAATCATGTTTCATATGTCCTGGTTCTTTGCCGTAAAAACACACACCCTGTAGTCTCCAACATTCACTAGGGTGATTCCTCCCATAATGGGGACACTGAGGATAAGTCAATGTACGAGGTCCTCCTAACCTCCCAGGCAGCGATCTAGTCTGTTGTTGAGGTCCGATGATAAATCTGCTAGAAGAACCACTAAAAGGTTTTCTTTCTAATCTCTCTTGAAATCTTGAGGGTTTGTAACCACTGACACTGCTTTCTACATAACTTTTCTTAGGCCTCACGTCCTCATTGGAGGACTACCCTTTTCTTTTTCTGAACTTCTCTTCTCTATCTTTCATTTCTTTCAAATTTTGTTCAGCTTTGATTGCCATGTTGACCCATTTATTAAAGTCATCTATATCCAGGATCGTCAACCTATCTCGAAAACTAACATGTAGCCCATCTTGGAATTTCTTGCATCTGTCAGCATCGTTGGCTACTACTGATGGAGCAAATTCTGATAGTTTACTAAATTTTTGCTTATACTCTGCTACTGACATACTACCCTGTTTTAAATTCATAAACTCAGTCCATTTCTTTTCCCCCAAAAGCCCGAGAATAGTATTTTTCTTCAAACTCTCTTCGAAAGTCTGCCCAGATTATGGCAGAACATCCAGCATACCTTTGCACTGTAGTTTTTCACCATGTGTGTGCATGATCCTCCAAAAATTGCACCGCACATGGTAACCTCATAGACTCGGGAATCTGAAGAGCAATGGAAATAGTCTCAATTTTTTGTAGCCATAACCAGGCTAAATCTGATTCCAAAGATCCCGTGAAAATCTTGCAACCCATATTCTTCAGATCTTTACAGTAATCAACTATCCCTTTTTTAGCAGGGGCAGTCAAAGCGGGAATTACTCTTGCCAAGGTCGCAACTGCCTCAGCTAAATTAAGATCAGTTGCTGGGGGTGTTGCTAAGGGTGCAGCAACAGAAGATGAACCAGCAGCTAAAGCTTGTTCTCCAATTTGCTCATCAATATTCTCATTTCTATTCCTATCCCTTTTCTGGGGTAGGGGATTGATTGTAGGCCTTCATCTTCGACGTGGTGGCATCGTGTCTAATTTCCTTCACAGGTGACAATATTTTAATACTTCAACAAACAGTTTCTAAGTCTACAGGACCTATAACCTTGCTCTGATACCAAATTGTAACACCCTGTCCGGATAATCTACCTTAAATCAGACAGAGTTTACTTTCTATCTCAACTATAACCCTCCTACAAATAACACTCAATTCATATCCTCAACCAGCAATATTTCTCAATACAATTACCACATATATCCATGCATATTCAAAAATTATCCATGATCAATTTATGCTCAAGTCAAAACATATTGATCTATTGTCTCATATCTTCAAATATATATAATATATCCAGAAGTAAACTATCTAAGAAAGGTTTACTAGATTAAAACATCAAGAGATCAAATCTTCTAGAAATTTAGATATGATGCCCACCATGTCAATATAATCTTGAAGCGGAGAGTAGAGGAAGGCAGCAATCCCGTCACCTAACTGTGACAATCTTTGAGATGATCTCACTTTACACCTCGATCTAAAACTTCGGGATCCACAGGTGCCATCGGATCTACGTGGCCTTGGATGTGATTGTTGTTGAGATTTTAGTGGAATACTTGAAGAGAAATGTTGGAGGAGATGAAGAGAATTTGAGAGAATGAAAGGGGAGGGTGGCCGGCTAGCTCATAAAGAGATGATGAAATTTTTATAGAAATTTCAAGATAATAAGATGACTAAAAGATATTTTTCAACTTTTGGTATAATTGCCCATTGGTTCCTCAACTGTTTATAATAACCATTAAGCTCCTAAACTTTTTTTTTTTTAGTTTGTTCAATTTAATCCTTTCTTCTTTTAATTCCTTTCCAATTTCCAAGTTTGTCCTTAAAATTTTCCGAATTTAACTTTGCATGATTGTACGTAACCTTGGTTGTTACAAATGTCATGGCATATGAGTGAATGACATGGCATATGGATTAATGACATGGCATGCGAATGAATGTCATGTGAATGAAATCGACATGGCAAATAAAATGACATGGCATATGAATTCATGGCATATGAATGATATGGCATGTGAATGACATAGCATATGGATGACAAGGCAATATGAATGACATGGCATGCGAATGACATAGCAATATGGATGACATGGCGTAATGAATGACATAGCAATATGAATGACATGGCATGTGAATGACATGGCAAATGAATGACATGAAAAAAATGAATGACATGGCATGGCATGTGAATGACATGGCATGGCATGTGAATGACATGGCATATGAATGACATGGCAAAATGAATAACATGGCATAATGAATGATATGGCATGTGAATAACATGGCATATGAATGACATAGCCTAATATGTTATATCATGGTAATAAATGTCATGTGAATGAAATCGACATGGCAAACCTAAAATGAGATAAACATAATTGTCGCAACCTAAAAAATAACAAGTCTCATTGCAAGACTTTATTATTCGTTAAGCGTGACATTAAAAAACCCGAGGAAAAGTCGACTTAATTCCTCTAGAAAAATGAAGGTTTTGAAAATTACCTTGAAAAAGACATGGAGTCGCCACCAATCTTTTTTAGCTAGGTGTGATTGGCCACCTATTAAAACCGGTTTTATAAAATATTTTAAAAATTAATTAAAACATTTTTTAAAACCAATTTCAAGTCTGCGTCTAAAACCAGAGAAATCAAAGAAACGGGTTCAGGACTCGATTATGTATGGGGAAGGATTAGCACCCCCAAAACGCCCGTATAAAACGGTACCTTATTAATCGTGTGTTATCTCAAATCTCGATATAAAGTTGGTTTTAAATTTAGTATTTCAAGTTAATTCCCAATTTAAAGAAAAATAATTTCATTTTAATTAAAAATGATCCGGAATTTATAAATTCAAAATTTTCCTATATTCCCCAACAAACGTGGAAAAATATAGAAATTTTTATTAATTTTGGAAAACTTTCCGAATCATTCTCTTTTTAAAGAAGATATTCCGTTATTAATAATAATTGATGATATCCTCCCCAGCAAACCCGGTAGAGAACTCATGAATTATTTTAAATCGGGAATATCTTTATTTTATTGAAAATCATTATCTTTTTTTGAAAACATTTAAAAGAAATGAATATGTATATGCATGACATAAATAAAATGACATATCAAAATCTAAATAATATAATGCAACCTTAATGATATGACATAATTTGAATGCCTTAGCATATTCTAAATGAAATGAAATATCCTAAGTTATATGACATATTCTAAATGAAATGAAATGACCTAGGTAACATAATATATGCTATATGAAATGTAATATCCTAAGTCATATGATATATTCTAAATGAACTGTAACATCCTAAGTCATATGATATATTCTAAATGAAATAAAATATCCTGAATGACATAATATATCCTAAATGAAATGAAATGACCTAGGTAATATAATACATTCTACATGAAATGAAATGACCTAAGTAACATAATATATTCTATACGAAATGAAATAATTTAAATGATATGGCAAATATGAATGATATGGCATATAATTTAAATGACATGGAATATAAAATAATGCTATCATATAATATGCATGGAAAAAAAATGAAAATCATAATGCATGAACATGCTAAATAATATAACAAAAAAAATAATTAAATAAAAGCATAGGATATCATGAAATATTCCAAGTCATATAATAAGCAATATAACATAACTCAAAATCATAACCATATCATAGAAATTATCATAGCAAAAATCACATATTATATAAAATGCATGAAAATGTATTTTTTTCCTTTAATTAAGGAAATCGTATATCTAGAAAGATATCCGGCTACCTTAGGAAAATATGTCATCCAAAATACTTTGTGATTGTTTGAAAACAATTTTGATAAGCTTAGATTAAAAAAAAAAAAACTGGGCCAAATCTTTTTTAAATGGCTCTAATTTCCTAAGTTTAAAATCCCGGACTTGACCACCCTTAACCCGAGACTTAAAAAATCATTTTTACAATTTAAAAAGGCTTGGAAACTACCCAAAGTCAGTAGCTAAACTTCCTAATCAGGCCCCTCTAAGTAACTTAACAAAACAGAAAAATGATTTTCCTTCAAATTCAATTCTGACTCCAACGTCCAGTTTTAGGCCATGATTTTTTATCCTATTTTAAAAAATTCAAAAAAATCTAAAACAAATACTAGAGACTCAAGACATTTAAATATACACGGAAAAAAAATCATCTTAATTTTTTGATTAAAGATGAATGCCCAGAAAAATCGAAAAAGTACGAGTACTAGGTGAAAAAAACTGTTTTGTCAAAATACATTTTTGCCTTTGATAAAATCATTTAAAAATCAAAGTAAAAATATTTAATACTCACAAAATGACTCACAAACAGTATCTAGGACTTTTGAAAAGTTGGACAAAAATTGGGTAAGTAAAAAAAATCACAAAGGTAGAATAATCAATTTGACAACTCTTTAATTTTTCACAAGTATACTCAAGAGAGCATGACTTTGAACCATTAATTGGCCTAAGTCATAAATCAAGTGGCATGAACATGAAATGCATGAAAAAATACAACAAATATGATGCATGAAATGCATAAGTTTAAACCTAAATGTCATGAAAAAATGCATGGCATCCATATAGTGACCTAGACCTAAATGAACTTGCATGGCATTTAAAGTAACCTAGGTGTAAAATGCATGAACATGCATGGCAAGATAAACCTAAACTAACATCTAAAATATGCATGACAATATCACCAACACATGGCATGCTTAAACCAAAAACTCAACCAAATATCATGCAAATGCCAACCTATCAACTAACATAGCAAAAATGCACACATAATGCTAGAATACATGGAGTGGCCGAATGGCCTATGATTCCTAACAAGCATGGCAATTTCACAAACACTTGGTATACTTAAACTAAAAACTCAATCAAATGTCGTGCAAATGCAAAACCTACCAACTAACATGGCAAAAATGCACATACAATGTAAAACACATGGAGTAGCCGAATGGCCTCAAGCTTCAACAAGCATCGCATTTTCACAAACACTTGGTATACTTAAACTAAAAACTCAATCAAATGTCATGCAAATGCAACACCTACCAACTAACATGGCAAAAATGCACATACAATGTAAAACACATGGAGTAGCCGAATGGCCTCAAGCTCTAACAAGCATGGCATTTTCACAAACACTTGATATACTAACATGCTCAACTAAAATATAACACTCAAATCATGCAAACACAAAGTAGAAATACTAAAACCAAACAAGCATTTTCACAAACACTTGATATACTAACATGCTCAACTAAAATATAACACTCAAATCATGCAAATACAAAATAGAAATACTAAAACCAAACAAGCATTTTTACAAACACTTGATATACTAAATATAAAACATCAACAAATTTAAACATTATGAAAACAGAAAATTAAAAATTCAAGAACATGATATTTAAATCATAAATGGCAACAAACAAAGCAACCAAATTAAAACATGATTCAAATATATGAAGTAGAAGAACACTTAAAGCATCAAGATTAAAGAAAACAACATAAATAACATGATAAATTAAAGCAAAAACAGCAACCATAATAAAAAAAATATAGGCCATTCGGCCATTAAAGAAAAATAAGAAAACATTTGTAAAAATTATTTAAGAAAGAGATGAAGAAAGAACTTAAGAAGAACATAAAAAAAAAAAAAAACACATATTTAAAAAGAAAACTCACCAAATAATAATCAAAATAGAAAAAACAAGAATGGAAAATCAAGAAAGTGCAAGAGTTGGTGCTAAAAGCAACCTCAAGAAGCTATATTTCAAGCTTTATCTCTTCAAACTTTCCTTTTTTTTTCTAAACTTTTTCCTTTTGCTTTCAACCAAGGAGAGAAAAAACTAAGAAAAACCAAGAAGAAATCTGAAAATGAAGTCAAGAAAAAATAAAATTTCTCACTCCCTTAAGCCAGCCGAATGGACCCTCTCTCCTCCAAGGGATGTTGTCATTTTTTTTCCCAACCAATTTCCATCCAATGGCTAGTAATTCAAGGTAAAAAATCATGAAATTATCACCCTTAAATTAGCATATCAGTTGTCCATAATTACAGCTGTTCAAGAATAATGTTGACACTCTCCATTTTCATGCATTGGCCTATGTGGCTTAATCACAATGGCTTAATCAAAAAAATCTCTAACTAACTCTTAGTTCTTGGCCATTTGATTGAAAAATCAGAAGCATCCTCCTTCCTTTGGGCCTTGGCAGGCCAGCACTCTCTTTTCCAGCCCAAGTCAGATTTTTTGAAAGGCCAAAAGAAGCCCTTTTCGATTGCTTGGGTAAAATGACCATTTTGCCCCTTGGATGTAAATAAATGGCAAACGGACTCCAAATTCAAATTTTCTTTTTTTTAATACTTTCAAAATAATAAAATATTGAATTCTGAAAGTTTTCAAAATTTTCCGAGTCCGTTTGCTATTTATTTGGATTTTCTTCCAAAAATGTCCTTTTATGCCCCCACATTTTATCATTTTTTAAACGAGCCCCAAATCAAGATTTTTCTTCACCAATCTCTTTCAAATAATTTAAAAGATTGATCTGGAAGTTTTCATAATTTTTGGAACTCATTTGGTATTTTTTTTGGATTTATCTGCTTGAATTACTACATAAGGGCTCGGGATTTGGCCATTTTGCAAACGAACTCCGAATCAAGATTTTCTTTCGCCAATCTCTTCCAAATAATTTAAAAATGAGATTTGCAAAATTTCAAAATTTTTGGAGTCCATTTGCTTTTTTTTTTTGGGATTTATCTTCTTGAATTATTGCATTAGAGACCCGGGATTTGGCCATTTCGCAAACGAACTCCGAATCAAAATTTTCTTTCGCCAATCTCTTCCAAATAATTTAAAAATTATATTTTCAAATTTTTAGAAGATTTGGAGTTCATTTGCTATTTTTTCAGGATTTTCCTTCTTGAATTTCTACATAAGAGACCCGGGATTTGGCCATTTTGCAAACGAACTCCGAATCAAGATTTTCTTTCGCCAATCTCTTCCAAATAATTTTGAAAATGATATTTACAAATTTTCAAAAGATTTGGAGTTCATTTGCTATTTTTTCGGGATTTTCCTTCTTGAATTTTTGCATAAAAAACCCGAGATTTGGCCATTTTGCAAACGAACTCCAAATCAAGATTTTTATTCTCCAATCTCTTCCAAATGATTTAAGAATGAGATATGCAAATTTTCAAAATTTTTTGAGTCCATTTTCTATTTTTACCAAATTTTTCAATTTTGCCATTTTGCCTCCGAAACCCGGTTTTACTCAAAACAAGTTCGATTTTCAAATTTTCTTCAAGCTGAGCCTTGGGCTATCCGTTTTTAATCATTCCTCATTCATTGGGGGCTTTAGTCTTACCAAGTCGGGCCATTTCTCTAATTCTTTCCGATTTCACCGAAATCCACCAAAAACCCTAATTCTCGGTTTTCTCCCGGATTGACTTTTCTTTCAATTTTTCTTTCAAGTGGCTTCTCCATTACCTGTAGTCAATGCTTATCTTTCATTTGGAACCTTCAGTTTTGACCAATTCGATCGTTTAAGCACTTTTTCCCAAATTTCCCGGATTAGGGTTTCCTTTCTACTGAATCTCCAAATCCCAACTTCCGAACTCCATATCTTTCAATGTAGACCTCGGATTATCAAAATTATTTCGCCATTTTTCAATTGAACTTCATATCTTGATTTTGTAAGTGGGTTGATTTCTTCAGTAGTTGACTTTCTAGGATTGACTTTTTTGGGGTTGACTTTTTTTGAGGTTGACTTTTTCGAGTTTGACTTTTTATGCTCACCCTCTTAAACTAAGTCTCGGAGTACCACCTGCAGGATGAGAAAAGTCTTTTTATATTCTGAAACATCAATTTAGGAAGAAAACATACATGTTTTAGTGGTTTGGACAAAATTAGGTGTCTACAATAATGACATGACAAACCAAGTGACATAGCATGAGAATGTTGTGTCAATAAAATAGAATGACATGAATGAAATGTCATGGTGCCTGAATGGTCATGGTAATGACATGGATGGCATGACATACTTAATCATGGTTTAAAATGAGCTCAAACACTAAATGAAATGGCAAATGACATGCTATATGAATGATATGGCATAAATGACATAGACCATAAATAAAATGTCATGGTGGCCGAATGGCATGGTGATGGCATATGAATGGCCGAATGCATGGTGATGACATATGGATGGCCGAATGGCATGGCATGAAAATGCACCTAAACTATAAATGACATGGAAAATGACATGGCACGACATGTTATATGGACGACGTGGCATAGGTGACATGGCATAAAATGACATGTCATAATGAATGACATGGCATGTGAATGACATGGTATGTGAATGACATGGCCTATGAATGACATGGCATATGAATGACATGGCATGTGAATGACATGGCATATGAATGACATGGCATATGAATGACACGGCATAATGAAGGACATGGCATGTGAATGGTATATGAATAACATGTCATATGAATGAGATGGCGTAATGAATGACATGGCAATGAATGACATGGCATATTAATTGTAGACACCTAATTTTGTCCGGACCACTAAACATGTATGTTTTCTTCCCATATTGATGTTTCCGAGTATAAAAAGACTGTTTTCATCCTGCAGGTGGTACTCCGAGACTTAGTTTAAGAGGGCGAGCACAAAAAGACAAACTTGAAAAAAAAGTCAACCCCGAAAAAGTCAACCCCAAAAAGTCAACTACTGAAAAAGTCAACCCACTTTCAAAATCAAGATTTTAAGTTCAATTGAAAAATGGCGAAAGAATTTTGATAATCCGAGGTCTACATTGAAAGATATGGAGTTTGGAAGTTGAGATTTGGAGATTCAATAGAAAAGAAACCCTAATCCAAGAAATTTGGGGAAAAGTGCTTAAACGATCAAACTGGTCGAAATTGAAGGTTCCAAATGAAAGATAAGCACTGACTACGGGTAATGGAGAATTCACTTGCAAGAAAAACAGAAAGAAAAGTCAATCCGGGAGAAAACCGAGAATTAGGGTTTCTAGTGGATTTCGGTGAAATCGGGAAGAATCACAGAAATGGCCCGACTTGGTAACACCAAAGCCCCCAATGGATGAAGAATGGTTAAAAAGGATGGCCCAAGGCTCAGATTGAAGAAAATCTGAAAATCGGATTTGTTTTGAGCAAAACCGGGATTCGGAGGTAAAAGGGCAAAATTGGAAAAATTTGGGAAAAATAGCAAATGGACTCCGAAAATTATGGAAAATTTGTCAATCTCATTCTTAAATCATTTGAAGGAGATTGGCGAAAGAAACTCTTGATTCCGAGTTCGTTTGCAAAATGGCCAAATCTCGGGCTTCTTATGCAGTAATTCAAAAAGATAAATCCCGGAAAAATAGCAAATGGACTCCAAAAATTCTGAAATTTGGAAAATCTCATTTTTAAATTATTTGGAAGAGATTGGCGAAAGAAAATCTTGATTCCGAGTTCGTTTGCAAAATGGCCAAATCCCGGGCCTCCTATGCAGTAATTCAAGCCGATAAATCCCGAAAAAATACCAAATGAGCTCCAACAATTATGAAAACTTCCAGATCACACTTTTTAATTATTTTGAAGAGATTGGTGAAGAAAAATCTTGATTTGGAGCTCGTTTAAAAAATGGTAAAAAGTAGGGGCATAAAAGGACATTTTGGGAAGAAAAAATCCAAATAAATAGCAAACGGACTCGGATAATTTTGAAAACTTCCAGAACTCAATATTTTATTATTTTGGAAGTATTAAAAAAAGAAAAATTGAATTTGGAGCCCGTTTGATATTTATTTTGCATCCGGGGGGCAAAATGGTCGTTTCACCCAAGCAACCGAAAAGGGCTTCTTTGGGCCTTTCAAAAATCAGAGCTGGGGTGGAAAAGAGAAGTGCTGGCCTGCCCAAGCCCAAAGGAAGGAGGAAGCTTAGGATTTTTTCAATCAAGTGATTAAAAATCAAGAGTTAAGTTAGAGATTTTCATTTTTGAGCCTAAGTCCCAATCCCACATCCCTTTGTAATGTCAAGCCAAGGAGGTGCTCACCTTATAAATAAGGGGTCTTGGCCTTTGGTTGAAAGCACCCACTACCCCTTGTGAGATAGTCTATACACTTGTATTAGGATTATCCGGGTGGTGAGTCATAGTGTTTTTGTTGAGAGGGTTTTTAGCTTAATCCGTTCAAAAGCTACTCTGATGGTTTATAGCTTAATCCGTTCAAAAGCTACTCTGAGGGTTTATAGCTTAATCCGTTCAAAAGCTACTCTGAGGGTTTATAGCTTAATCCGTTCAAAAGCTACTTGTGAGAGGGTTTGTGGCTTAATCCGTTCAAAAGCTACTCTGAGGGTTTATAGCTTAATCCGTTCAAAAGCTACTTGGTGAGTTTTCATTTTAAAATAATGTTTCTTGTTCTTCCTTCATTTCCTTTCTTAAGTATATTTTGCTTACATTTTGTTTTTACAATAAACTCACCATGGCCAAATGGCCTACATTATTTATTTTAAGTTGTTGTTTTTGATTCATTTTACCATGTTGTTTATGCTATTTTCTTTATTTTTGATGTTTTAAATATTATGTTATTTCATGTTCTTAAGTTATATTTAATTTGGTTGCTTTGTTTGTTGCCATTTATGTCTTAGATATCATGTTTTTGCATTTTTAATTTTCTGTTTTCATGTTGTTTAAATTTGAGCATGTTTTAGAGTTAGCATATTAAGTGTTTGTGAAAATGCTTGTGTGATTTTTGTGTTATGACTTAGTTTTTCATGCTAGCATACCAAGTGTTTGTGAAAATGCCATGCATGTCTTAGGTCTAGGTTACATTAAATGTCATGCAAGTTCATGTTAGGTCTAGGCCATATTATTTGTGTCATGCATTTTCCTTACATTTAGGTTTAGATCCATGCATTTCATGCATTATGTTTGCTGCATTGTTTCATGCATTTCATGTTCATGCCACTTGAATAATGACTTGAGCCAATTAATGGTTCAAGATCATGCTCTCTTGAGCACACTTGTGGAAAATTAAGTTTGTCAAATTGATTATTCTACCTTTGTGATTTTTTTTACTTAGCCAATTTTTATCTAACATTGAAAAAGTCCTAGCTACTGCTTTCAAGTCATTTTATGAGTTTCAAATATTTTTATTTTGATTTTTAAATGATTTTATCAAGGACAAAAAAAAAATGTGTTGGCAAAGCAGTTTTTTTCAGTATTTTTCAAAAAACTCGTAAATCTCTGATTTTTCTGGGAATTCATCTTTGATCAGAAAATTAAGAAACTTTTTATTCTTGTAGTTTTACATGTCCTGAGTCTCCAGTATTTTTTTTAGAATTTTTGGAATTTTTAAAAATAGGGTAAAAAATCATGGATTAAAACTGGACAGTGGAGTCAGAATTGAATTTAAAGAAAAACAAAGCAGTTTTTTCTCCTCCAAAAACTCGTACATCTCTGGTTTTCTGGGAATTCATCTTTGATCAAAAAATTAATCCAATTTTTTCTCGTATAGTTTTACATTTCTTGAGTCTCCAGTATTTTTTTTAGAATTTTTGGGATTTTTAAAAATAGGGTAAAAAATCGTGGAGTCAGAATTGAACTTAAAGAAAAACCAATTTTCTGTTTTGGTTAATTTACTTAGAGTGGGCTGATTAGGAGGGTTAGCTACTGACTTAGGGTAATTTCTAAGCCTTTTTAACTCTAAAAATGGTTTTTCAAGTCCCGGGTTAAGGAGAGTCAAGTCCGGATTTTTTTAAACTTAGGAAATTAGAGCCATTTAAAAATTTTTAGCCCAGTTTTTATTTTTAATTCAAGCTTTTCAAAATTGTTTTCAAACAATCACAAAGTATTTTGGTTTTAGAATATTTAATTTGACATATTTTCCTAAGGTAGCCGGATATCTTTTTAGATATACGGATTTCCTTAATTAAAGGAAAAAATACATCTCATTGCATTTTTATATTCATGCATTTTATATAATATGTGATTCTTGCCATAATAATTTCTATGTGTCATGACATTTAGGTTGCATTATATTATTTAGATTTTGCTATGTCATTTTATTTATGTCATGCCTATACATATTCATTTCTTTTAAATGTTTTCAAAAAAGATAATGATTTTCAATAAAAATAAAGATATTCCCGAGTTAAAATAATTCATGAGTTCTTTACCGGGTTTGCTGGAGGGAATATCATCAATTATTATTAATAAATGAATATCTTTCTTTCAAAAAAAGAGAATGATTCGGAAAGTTTTCCAAAACTAATAAAAATTTCTATATTTTGCCACGTTTGTTGGGGAATATAGGAAAATTTTGAATTTATAAATTCCGGATCATTTTCAATAAAAAAATGGAATTATTTTTCTTTAAATTGGGAATTAATTTGAAATACTAAATTTAAAACCAACTTTTACCGAGACTTGAGATAACACACGATTAATAAGGTACCGATTTATATGGACGTTGTGGGGGTGCTAATCCTTCCCCGCACGTAATCGACTCCCGAACCCGCTTCTTTGATTTATCTGGTTTAAAACGCAGACTTGAAATTGGTTTTTAAAATGTTTTAATTAATTTTTAAAATATTTTATAAAACCGGTTTTAATAGGTGGCCGATCACACCTAGCTAAAAAAGATTGGTGGCGACTCCATGTCTTTTAAGGTCATTTTCAAAACCTTCATTTTTTTAGAGGAATTAAGTCGACTTTTCCTCGGTTTTTTTTAATGTCACGCCTAACGAATAATAAAGTCTTGCGATGAGACTCGTCGTTATTATTTTTTAGGTTGCGACAGCTTGGCGACTCCGCTGGGGACTATTAGAGAGTCAGGCCTAGAAATAGTCGTGTGTTATCAAAGTCTCAGTTTTGGTTGGTTTAATTGGTATTTAATTTTAATTCCCACATTTTTCTAATAAAGAGAATTTTGAAAATAATAAAATGTTTTTAAAAATGTTCATTCTCATGTGCATGCATTTTATTATTGTTCTCTAGTTATTTAGGTTGTATATTATAATTGCTTGTTGGTTAATTCGTTACACTATTCTTGAATGTTTTAATTGCTAGGGCATTTAGAACAAGGTTTGTAGAATAGGTAGTGAAAGGTTTGTTATTCCTCCACACACACTACACGTGCATTTGCATAACATGAATCCTCTACCCGGGTTCCGTCCTTTTAAGTGGAAGTAAAGTAACTAAGCCTTCGTGATTGATCCTCCGTATGGGCTAGTGAAACACTTTCGGAGTATAAAGTACCTAATGCCTTCGTGATGATCCTCCGCATGGGCATAGGAAAATATACTCTAACGAATTGAACCCGCTTTTATCGGGGTGCCTTACTAGACTTCACCGGCGACAGTGAGGAACAATTCGGGGCCTTAGAACCGATTCACCCTCATATAGTGAACCTAGGCGAAGCCATGCCGAATTTCCGTTAGACATACCGAAAATAGGAACACATGGAGGGACATTTCTAAACTTTTTGTTACCTATTTTACACTCCGAATAAGTGTGGTAGATTGGGCAATGATGTACGTACATCGCCCGTAATAAATGTGATACTCCGCCTCGATGGCATCGTGATGCCTAAATAAGCAGATATTGCTGGGGCAGATGTTCATTAGCTGTTTTTAAAAAAAAAAAAAAAAATCTTTTTTCAAGCATTTTTGCATGTTCCACATTTCATGCATGTGTGAATGGGGCATATACATTTTTGGTTGTATTATTGATCTCATTCTTTGCAATAAACAGTTGGTAATTTAATTTGATGATTTCATAAAACCGGTAGTGTCACATGAACATTTGCATATTGTACCATAGTAAGATCCACCCTGAAATTCTTTTGAAAATGATGTGATTGGTTTATCAAAAAAAAAAAAAAAATTGGAGGCAAATCTTGCATAATGAGATTTTTGAATAACCAAGATTTAGGTCCCACCAATTTCGTGTAATCATTGATTTCTTTGTATATACCTTTGTGTTAATTCATTTATTTTTGCATGTATCATTTTGACATCATGTTATAGTCATAGCATGCATGGTCATTCATTGTAAGATACGTTTATGACATGCATGGTCATTATTTGTATATACTTATGTATCAATTTATTCTTTCTTTACATGCATCATGTTGGCATCAAGTTGCATTCATGCATTCATAGTCAGCATGATTTTTTCTGTATATATCCATATATCAATTTATTCTTTCTTTACATGCATCATGTTGGCATCCAGTTGCATTCATGCATTCATAGTCAGCATGATTTTTCTGTATATATCCATTATCAATTTATTCTTTCTCTATATGCATCATGGTAGCATCAAGTTGCATTCATGCATTCATAGTCAGCATGATTTTTCTGTATCTATTCATATATCAATTTATTCTTTCTTTACATGCATCATGTTAGCATCAGGGTGCATTCATGGCATACATAGTCATCATGATATGCTCATGCATTAATTTGTCATATTGGCATCAGGTTGCGTTCATGACATACACGGCCAGCATGACTTTCTTTGTATATACTCTGTGTCAATCATTTATTCTTCACATGCATCATAATTGACATTGTGTGGCATTCATAGTGTATATGATCATTCATTGAGAAATGCATTTGGAACATACATGGTCATTCATTGCATATATCCATGCATTGGTTTTTCTTATTCTTTAAATGCATCATGTTGGCATCGTGTTGCATTTATAACATACATGGTCAACATGTTTCCACTGTATATGACCACACATAACTTTGTTTATCCTTCACATGCATCAAATTGCACTCATGACATTCATAGCTCATTCATCATGAAACACATTAATAAGATGAAATAGAAATTGGCTTAGCTTTGAAGAGTTTTCTTCGTCAGCTAAAAGCTATGACCCCAACAGCAAGTGCGAGTATCATATTGGGGCAATTGGGCATTCGACTAAAAATGCAGAAAACTGAAGGAAAGAATTGAGGGTCTTGTCCACAATGGCATTTGGATTCCAGAGCTTATCGAACATTGGAAATCTGTTCTACTATAGATTGATTTCCTCTTGAAGAATTTTGAGGATAAGATTTGTTATCTTTGAAAGCATGTCAATAGGAGCATTCTGATGCATATTTTTCTATACACTTTGATGATGAAAGCTCTTGTCTCATGATGGCATCTACATGAAATAAATAAATTTTGAATTTTAATATTTTGTGTTCATTTTATTTTAGCAATAAATTTGAAATTGTAAAAAAAAAAAAAAAAAAAAAAAAAACAAATGAAACTTTGAGAAAATTTGTGGTACACAATAAATAAGTGGTTTTCACATGAAATAATGAACAATCTTGAGAATATTGATGATCATTGTTAGAAATGACCCAATACCTTCAGCCTTCTCTTTTAGGCTTTCCTAAGCCTAAATCCTTTGAACCGAGACCACTTGAAAGACCTAATGCTTCAAGGAATATGAATGATTTGACTTCATAAAACCATTGCCATCACAGAATAAGCAAAGACTTAGATCTTAGTCTAGGCTATGAACAAAGGAACGAACTTTTTGAAAATTTTCAAATTCCTTGAAAATCAAACAAATGAGACATTCTTTCAAGAATCCAGATTTTGATAATTTGGTGTGTGTCAGGATTGTGCTAAAACCATTCATGACCTTTCCCAATGACCACAAAACACTAATTGCCCAGACATCACTTCATGATTGACACCTTGGGGCACAATGATTAAACTAGATTATCCCTTGTCCCAGAGAAAACCTGCTTTTGGGTCATGTTTTCCTTGTCTCTTCAAAGAACTCAGATTGGAAACTCAGCCTTTTCAAAACAGACCTAAACTTGCCATGTTTCTCGTTGATACAAATTCGCATGGCTAATCAAATTGGGGCATCATATGTGGAAATGATGGATACATAGTGAAGAAGGATGGGCTAATGCATGAATTATTGGGGTCATGCAACGAAAAAAAAAACAAAAAATTTTTTTTTTGATATCATGCATATGAGAATTCGGATGATTCCAAAGTGCAAAATGAAATTCTGAACATCTATTTCCCCTAGGGATTGCTTTTCAATGTGAATATTTGTGCTTGACATGAGAAATGGCCATCTTTCATATCCCTTTCACACAAAAAGAAATTATCCATAGTCACCCCTTTTGAGCCAAAAGAATTCTTTCTTCTTTGAACCCTGATCAAGGATTACCCTCTACACTGGGGGGCAAATGCGAGGAAAGATCTTTTCAAAGATCATTGAGAAATGAGTGATAGCTCAAGGACAGACAAAAGCAAATGGAGCCCCGAATAAATATGGGCTCACTCTGTCAAAGAAAAAGAAGAGAAAAAGATGGTGAAATGAAAGCCAAGAAAAACACAATGAAAAAGAAAATGTGTGTGAAAGACATGGCAAATTGAAAGACAAGAGCAAGGAAGAAAAAGAGCAAAGTCAAAAGGAAAGAAATGTCCAATAAGGGACAAATGCTTCAAAGGGAATCCTCCTCAAGAAATGATCCTTGATCTGATTACCCTCAAACACATATTTTGGGCCTATTTATCCTTTCTTTCTGAACCCTGAGCCATGGCCTACATTATATGCTTTAAAAGTCCATTTTGATCAAGCATGAATATTTAATTTGAAGGGTTTTTCCTCGGATTTTATCCCATCTCATCGAATTATCATTTCACTAAGGAAGAATTTAGAATTCTCAAGTGTGTGGTAAAAAAAAAAAAAGGAAAGAATGGGACTCTAGGGCGAAAACCCAAAAACGGGCGGTCTAGAGTAAATTTGGAAATTTTCAATGCCATCCGTGCCGATACCCAAAAAAAAAAAAAAGAAGGTCATTTAAAAAAAGTGGTCATCGAGGAACATCTAGGAATTCCTGAACCCCCCAAATTGTCAGCTCTCATTCGGAGGATTGTCTTCAAAAATTGAATCTTTTTTTCCTCCAAGATCAAACTTTCCGATTTAAATATCCCGACCAATCTTGACGCTTGTCAAAAAGCCTTGATATGGAAACTAAAAGAATGTTGAATTTGCTTGGTTCTCAATGAATTCATGATTTATAAAACCTGTTCCATTTGTGAGCCTAGAAGGGACATACATTTTTGTTGTGAAGTTTTCCTGAAAAAACCAAAATCTTGTTGTATCAAGCCTTGTCAATTCAAATTGAAAAACCCAAATTAATACTTAGGGGATTTTCTAACAGTGATCATCAGTCATCAAAAGATTTGTACATCATACACTGTGGAGTTAAAATTTTTGGCTTAGAAGTTTTCCTTAAATAAGCAAAATTGTTTTTCAAAAAGGGAAAATAAAAATATTTTTGAAATACCCATTTTGATGTTGGCATGAGACAAGGATTTTTCTAACTCAAAGGTGTAGAACTGCCAGGATAGGTCTTGACTTCCAGATATGAGAAGAAAAAATAGAACCCGGTTCAGATCTCTGTTGATGAAAGTTTGAAAATTGTTGGGGCAAAGAGAATAGCCAAAATGAATTGAAGATATACTCTGATTTGAAGAGGAAAAATGAATTTGAAAGGCTAAGCCAAAGTCTAGAAAAACAGCCGGGGGCACTTGCATCACTCATGAGCACTCATCTCTTTATCGAGCTTTTGCATTTACACAGTGTCGGCAAGCATTTGCATCATTCATGGGTATTTGCATTGGCATTATTCCATAAGCATCTGTATTTTACCTTTACATTTACATTCTTCATGGAATTCGTATTTGTGTCATCTCAAACGATTGCATCATTTCTAGAATCATTGCATTTTCGTTAATGTGTGGTAATTGTAGTTACACCATTCATAAACCAGTTACATGAACACAATTAGTAGGGGCATCTGCATCATGAAACATGGGCATCAATCCAAGTCATTTACATTTGCATTAAAGACATTTGCACCAGTTTAAGTCATTTCGTATCTTATTCAACATATGCATTTGCATCAAAAAGCATTCGCATCTTCTCAAAATCTTTAGGTTAATTTTCAACAATTCTTCAGCACCATTTTTAAGACCTCCGGGCATAATTCATAGGTAAGACCTCCGGGCAACATCTTTAAGACCTCCGGGCATAACTGTTTTCAGGGGTAAGGCCTCCGGGCACTATTCTTAAGACCTCCGGGCATCATTTTTAAAGTCGCATACAACGCATTTTTTCCAAATTATGGGTAAGGCCTTCGGGCACCATTCTTAAGACCTCCGGGCATCATTTTTAAAGTCGCATACAGCGCATTTCTTCCAAATTATGGGTAAGGCCTCCGGGCACCATTCTTAAGACCTCCGGGCATCATTTTTAAAGTCGCATACAGCGCATTTCTTCCAAATTATGGGTAAGGCCTCCGGGCACCATTCTTAAGACCTCCGGGCATCATTTTTAAAGTCGCATACAGCGCATTTTTTTCAAATCACGGGTAAGGCCTCCGGGCACCATTCTTAAGACCTCCGGGCATCATTTTTAAAGTCGCATACAGCGCATTTCTTCCAAATTATGGGTAAGGCCTCCGGGCACCATTCTTAAGACCTCCGGGCATCATTTTTAAAGTCGCATACAGCGCATTTCTTCCAAATCACGGGTAAGGCCTCCGGGCACCATTCTTAAGACCTCCGGGCATCATTTTTAAAGTCGCATACAATTTCTTCCAAATTATGGGTAAGGCCTCCGGGCACCATTCTTAAGACCTCCGGGCATCATTTTTAAAGTCGCATACAGCGCATTTCTTCCAAATCACGGGTAAGGCCTCCGGGCACCATTCTTAAGACCTCCGGGCATCATTTTTAAAGTCGCATACAGCGAATTTCTTCCAAATTATGGGTAAGGCCTCCGGGCACCATTCTTAAGACCTCCGGGCATCATTTTTAAAGTCGCATACAGCGCATTTCTTCCAAATTATGGGTAAGGCCTCCGGGCACCATTCTTAAGACCTCCGGGCATCATTTTTAAAGTCGCATACAGCACATTTCTTCCAAATCACGGGTAAGGCCTCCGGGCACCATTCTTAAGACCTCCGGGCATCATTTTTAAAGTCGCATACAGCGCATTTTTTTTCAAATCACAGGTAGGACCTCCGGGCAACATCTTTAAGACCTCCGGGCATAACTTTTTTTTCAGGGGTAAGGCCTATGGGCACCATTTTTAAGACCTCCGGGCATAATTTTTCAAATCACAGGTAAGACCTCCGGGCAACATCTTTAAGACCTCCGGGCATAACTCTTTTTTCAGGGGTAAGGCCTATGGGCACCATTTTTAAGACCTCCGGTCATAATTTTTCAAATCACAGGTAAGACCTCCGGGCAACATCTTTAAGACCTCCGGGCATAACTTTTTTTCAGGGGTAAGGCCTATGGGCACCATTTTTAAGACCTACGGGCATATTTTTTCAAATCACAGGTAAGACCTCCGGGCAACATCTTTAAGACCTCCGGGCATAACTCTTTTTTCAGGGGTAAGGCCTATGGGCACCATTTTTAAGACCTCTGGGCATAATTTTTCAAAACACAGGTAAGACCTCCGGGCAACATCTTTAAGACCTCCGGGCATAACTTTTTTCAGGGGTAAGGTCGCCGGGCACCAATTGGTAAGACCTCCGGGCACCAGTTTTTTAAGACCTCCGGGCACCAATTTTAAAGACCTTCGGGCATAAATTTTTCTTTTGAAAATCGAATTCGTTTTCTTAAGACGAATCGAGCCTTGTTTAGGCAGGGAATTCAATTTAAGGACAAAATCTTCAATTTATTGTTAAAAAAAAAAATCAAAAAAAAATTAAAAAAAAAAATTTGAAAAATTGAAACGAGAAAAAAATAGAAAAAAAAAAGTAGAAAATGAAAAATGAAAAATGAAAAAAATAAAAAAAAAAGATAGAAAATATAAAAAAATAAAAAAAATAAAAAAAAAATGAAACTGAAAAAGAAACCCCTTTCCCTTTCCTTCACATGTGATTTCACTGACCGTACAAAATTAGTGTTGGTTTATCTTTGCCTAATTCCTGATTCTCAGCAATAGCCAAAGAGGGGCAGCTGTAGACACCTAATTTTGTCCGGACCACTAAACATATATGTTTTCTTCCCATATTGATATTTCCGAGTATAAAAAGACTGTTTTCATCCTGCAGGTGGTACTCTGAGACTTAGTTTAAGAGGGCGAGCACAAAAAGACAAACTTGAAAAAAAAGTCAACCTCGAAAAAGTCAACCCCGAAAAAGTCAACCCCAAAAAGTCAACTACTGAAAAAGTCAACCCACTTTCAAAATCAAGATTTTAAGTTCAATTGAAAAATGGCGAAAGAATTTTGATAATCCGAGGTCTACATTGAAAGATATGGAGTTCGGAAGTTGAGATTTGGAGATTCAATAGAAAAGAAACCCTAATCCAAGAAATTTGGGGAAAAGTGCTTAAACGATCAAACTGGTCGAAATTGAAGGTTCCAAATGAAAGATAAGCACTGACTACGGGTAATGGAGAAGTCACTTGCAAGAAAAACAGAAAGAAAAGTCAATCCGGGAGAAAACCGAGAATTAGGGTTTCAGTGGATTTCGGTGAAATCGGGAAGAATCACAGAAATGGCCCGACTTGGTAAGACCAAAGCCCCCAATGGATGAAGAATGGTTAAAAAGGATGGCCCAAGGCTCAGATTGAAGAAAATCTGAAAATCGGATTTGTTTTGAGCAAAACCGGGGTTCGGAGGTAAAAGGGCAAAATTGGAAAAAATTGGGAAAAAATAGCAAATGAACTCCGAAAATTATGGAAAATTTGTCAATCTCATTCTTAAATCATTTGAAGGAGATTGGCGAAAGAAAATCTTGATTCCGAGTTCGTTTGCAAAATGGCCAAATCCCGGGCTTCTTATGTATTAATTCAAAAAGATAAATCCCGGAAAAATAGCAAATGGACTCCAAAAATTCTGAAATTTGGCAAATCTCATTTTTAAATTATTTGGAAGAGATTGGCGAGAGAAAATCTTGATTCCGAGTTCGTTTGCAAAATGGCCAAATCCCGGGCCTCCTATGCAGTAATTCAAGCCGATAAATCCCGAAAAAATACCAAATGAGCTCCAAAAATTATGAAAACTTCCAGATCACACTTTTTAATTATTTTGAAGAGGTTGGTGAAGAAAAATCTTGATTTGGAGCTCGTTTAAAAAATGGTAAAAAGTAGGGGCATAAAAGGACATTTTGGGAAGAAAAAATCCAAATAAATAGCAAACGGACTCGGATAATTTTGAAAACTTCCAGAACTCAATATTTTATTATTTTGGAAGTATTAAAAAAAGAAAAATTGAATTTGGAGCCCGTTTGATATTTATTTTGCATCCGGGGGCAAAATGGTCGTTTCACCCAAGCAACCGAAAAGGGCTTCTTTGGGCCTTTCAAAAATCAGCGCTGGGCTGGAAAAGAGAAGTGCTGGCCTGCCCAAGCCCAAAGGAAGGAGGAAGCTTAGGATTTTTTCAATCAAGTGATTAAAAATCAAGAGTTAAGTTAGAGATTTTCATTTTTGAGCCTAAGTCCCAATCCCACATCCCTTTGTAATGTCAAGCCAAGGAGGTGCTCACCTTATAAATAAGGGGTCTTGGCCTTTGGTTGAAAGCACCCACTACCCCTTGTGAGATAGTCTATACACTTGTATTAGGATTATCCGGGTGGTGAGTCATAGTGTTTTTGTTGAGAGGGTTTTTAGCTTAATCCGTTCAAAAGCTACTCTGATGGTTTATAGCTTAATCCGTTCAAAAGCTACTCTGAGGGTTTATAGCTTAATCCGTTCAAAAGCTACTCTGAGGGTTTATAGCTTAATCCGTTCAAAAGCTACTTGTGAGAGGGTTTGTGGCTTAATCCGTTCAAAAGCTACTCTGAGGGTTTATAGCTTAATCCGTTCAAAAGCTACTTGGTGAGTTTTCATTTTAAAATAATGTTTCTTGTTCTTCCTTCATTTCCTTTCTTAAGTATATTTTTCTTACATTTTGTTTTTACAATAAACTCACCATGGCCAAATGGCCTACATTATTTATTTTAAGTTGTTGTTTTTGATTCATTTTACCATGTTGTTTATGCTATTTTCTTTATTTTTGATGTTTTAAATATTATGTTATTTCATGTTCTTAAGTTATATTTAATTTGGTTGCTTTGTTTGTTGCCATTTATGTCTTAGATATCATGTTTTTGCATTTTTAATTTTCTGTTTTCATGTTGTTTAAATTTGAGCATGTTTTAGAGTTAGCATATTAAGTGTTTGTGAAAATGCTTGTGTGATTTTTGTGTTATGACTTAGTTTTTCATGCTAGCATACCAAGTGTTTGTGAAAATGCCATGCATGTCTTAGGTCTAGGTTACATTAAATGTCATGCAAGTTCATGTTAGGTCTAGGCCATATTATTTGTGTCATGCATTTTCCTTACATTTAGGTTTAGATCCATGCATTTCATGCATTATGTTTGCTGCATTGTTTCATGCATTTCATGGTCATGCCACTTGAATAATGACTTGAGCCAATTAATGGTTCAAGATCATGCTCTCTTGAGCACACTTGTGGAAAATTAAGTTTGTCAAATTGATTATTCTACCTTTGTGATTTTTTTACTTAGCCAATTTTTATCTAACTTTCAAAAAGTCCTAGCTACTTCTTTCAAGTCATTTTATGAGTTTCAAATATTTTTATTTTGATTTTTAAATGATTTTATCAAGGACAAAAAAAAATGTGTTGGCAAAGCAGTTTTTTTCAGTTTTTTTCAAAAAACTCGTACATCTCTGATTTTTATGGGAATTCATATTTGATTAGAAAATTAAGAAAATTTTTCCTCGTGTATTTTTACATGTCCTGAGTCTCCAGTGTTTTTTTTAGAATTTTTGGAATTTTTAAAAATAGGGTAAAAAATCGTGGATTAAAACTGGACAGTGGAGTCAGAATTGAATTTAAAGAAAAACAAAGCAGTTTTTTCTCCTCCAAAAACTCGTACATCTCTGGTTTTCTGGGAATTCATCTTTGATCAAAAAAGTAATCCAATTTTTTCTCGTATAGTTCTACATGTCTTGAGTCTCCAGTATTTTTTTTAGAATTTTTGGGATTTTTAAAAATAGGGTAAAAAATCGTGGATTAAAACTGGACAGTGGAGTCAGAATTGAACTTAAAGAAAAACCAATTTTCTGTTTTGGTTAATTTACTTAGAGTGGGCTGATTAGGAGGGTTAGCTACTGGCTTAGGGTAATTTCTAAGCCTTTTTAACTCTAAAAATGGTTTTTCAAGTCCCGGGTTAAGGAGAGTCAAGTCCGGATTTTTTTAAACTTAGGAAATTAGAGCCATTTAAAAATTTTTAGCCCAGTTTTTATTTTTAATTCAAGCTTTTCAAAATTGTTTTCAAACAATCACAAAGTATTTTGGTTTTAGAATATTTAATTTGACATATTTTCCTAAGGTAGCCGGATATCTTTTTAGATATACGGATTTCCTTAATTAAAGGAAAAAATACATCTCATGCATTGCATTTTTATATTCATGCATTTTATATAATATGTGATTCCTGCCATAATAATTTCTATGTGTCATGACATTTAGGTTGCATTATATTATTTAGATTTTGCTATGTCATTTTATTTATGTCATGCCTATACATATTCATTTCTTTTAAATGTTTTCAAAAAAGATAATGATTTTCAATAAAAATAAAGATATTCCCGAGTTAAAATAATTCATGAGTTCTCTACCGGGTTTGCTGGAGGGAATATCATCAATTATTATTAATAAATGAATATCTTTCTTTCAAAAAAAGAGAATGATTCGGAAAGTTTTCCAAAACTAATAAAAATTTCTATATTTTGCCACGTTTGTTGGGGAATATAGGAAAATTTTGAATTTATAAATTCCGGATCATTTTCAATAAAAAAATGGAATTATTTTTCTTTAAATTGGGAATTAATTTGAAATACTAAATTTAAAACCAACTTTTACCGAGACTTGAGATAACACACGATTAATAAGGTACCGATTTATACGGACGTTGTGGGGGTGCTAATCCTTCCCCGCACGTAACCGACTCCCGAACCCGCTTCTTTGATTTCTCTGGTTTAAAACGCAGACTTGAAATTGGTTTTTAAAATGTTTTAATTAATTTTTAAAATATTTTATAAAACCGGTTTTAATAGGTGGCCGATCACACCTAGCTAAAAAAGATTGATGGCGACTCCATGTCTTTTAAGGTCATTTTCAAAACCTTCATTTTTTTAGAGGAATTAAGTCGACTTTTCCTCGGTTTTTTTTAATGTCACGCCTAACGAATAATAAAGTCTTGCGATGAGACTCGTCGTTATTATTTTTTAGGTTGCGACATTAATGACATGGCATAATGAATGACATGGAATTGAATGACATGACATGTGTAGGACATGGCATATGAATGACATGGCATGTGAATGACATGGCATATGAATGACATGGCATAATGAATGATATGGCATGCTTGACATGGCAAAATCACAAAATGATATCGTCATAAAATATTCATAATCACAACATGATCACAGCACACAACATTACTTGGAAGGTATTGTTCATGTGAGGAATCATATAAATAGCATATGTCGGAAAATATTTCCGTGCTTCCCAGCAAACCTAGCAAAGCTTGGAAAATAATTCTTTCATATGATATTTACATGGTTCCGAGTAAAACGAAAACCATACGTTTCGATTCCATAAACACGTGCGTTGAATAATTCCCTAACCTCCCTGGCAAACCCAGCAAAAAATAGGAACTAATTCACGCCAAATGTTTAATAAACCGAAAAATATGATTTTATGACAAATTAAATAAAAACATTTTTCAAATGCAATGCATCGAGATCTGTATACCTAAAAAGGTATCCGACTCTCTTAGGAAGAGACCTAAATCGGATTTCCAAAATCAAAATACTTTGGGCTCTGATTTAAAAAATGGAATTTTTGGATGAAAATAGCCTCTTGGCCGAACCCCCCATTTAAAAAGGCCCTATTTTCCTAATTTTGAAATCCGGGTTGACCGACCGCCCTTGACCCAACTTTTTTAAAATCAAATTTTATGATTAAAATTGCTGGGAAACTAAAATAAGACAGTAGCTAATGCCCCAAATCAGCTCCCTCTTAACATCCTAACCAAAACAGAAAATTAGTATTTCTTAAAAAACAAAACTGACTCTCACCGGCAATTTTGGAAATCGAGTTTTTTGCCCTTCTGAAAAGTTTCAAAAAAATCTGAAACAATTATGGGAGACTTAGAACATGTTGACCTTTATGGGAAAAAATCATCTTAATTTTTGGAGCATGGATACTATGACCGATTTTTATCCAAAATCAAGACAGTTAGTTAAAAACTGTTTTGCCAAAATCCATTTTTAAACCTTTAGTAAAAAAATCCAAAAATCACAACAAAAATACTAGAGGCTCCTTAAAGGGTCTAAACCTGGGGTTATTTTTTTTTTTTTAAATTTGGACAAAGAGTGAATGGTGAGAAAAATTAGAAAATCCAACTTGCACGGCATTTCATTTTTCCACAAGCATGCTTATGAGAGCTTGGCTTTGAGGCATTAGTTCGCTTAAGTCAAAAATCAAGTGGGGATGAGGTGAAGGCATGAACATGAAGCAACAAATAGGGGGGTCTATCCTACCACAAATCAATCAAGAGTTAAGAACATGAACACAACCAACCAAGCAAGCAAGAACAAGCATAAAAACATGCTACATTATTTGGCTATGGCAAGAAACATGTGTAAACATTTTGTCAACATGGTTATTTGATAAAGAATTAAGAACATAGGATAGAAAACCTTTAAAACTTATTTTTGAAAACCCTTTTATTCATCAAAAGTTTGCCAATGACATGAACAAAATGAGAACAAAAAGAATCACAACATCAAAGAAAACATTAAAGGAGAAGGAAGGAAGAGATAGCTACCTAGCTATTGCTTTCCAAATCAAGAGCTCTCAACTTTTCTCACTTTTCCCTTTTTTATCTTATTTTTTCTCTCATTTAGCTACTGCCTTTAAGGAAAAAAATAACTCCCTCTTCCCTTGTGATGGCCGGCCCCCTTAGGTATTAGTGAATGTGTGATTTCATTTTTTTTTTCACCCTTGGATCACATGTCCTCATCTTTTCTCCATCAATCTAAGCCATTAGATCAAGATATTTTCATGACAATAAAAATGCTATCTTGCAATTTGATCTTGGCCGTTGAAGGATATACTCATATTTCTACAGAGCACCTAGGCCATTGGATGGACAAGATATTTTCATGACATTAAAAATGGCATCTTGCAATTTGATAGTGACCATTAGATGAATTTAATCAAATCTCACCTTTCATTCGTGAGCTGACCAACCAAGGGCTTGAAATATCCTAGTAATTCCTTCATCTTTCATAATTTTGTAATTGTAAATTGGCCCTTTTCGGTTCCTTCGATGAAATTACCCTTTTAGCCCTCGAACTTAATTTAATTGAAACGGACCCCAAATCTGATTTTTCTTTCTCCAATCCATCCAAATAATTATAATATTGAGATCTAGAGATTTTCAAAATTTTCTTGAGCTCGTTTTCTATTTTTCCCAAAATTTTCTCTTGGATTTCCTAGTTAGTGACACCCAAAATTCACCTTTTTCATTTGAACTTTTGATTCTGGATTTTTATTCACTAATATCTTCCAAAAAATAATACTCAGATCTGGAAGTTTTCATAATTTTTGAAGCTCGTTTGCTATTTTTCCCAGAATTATCTTCTGGAATTTCGGCTTAGTGCACCCGAACTTTGCAATTTTTCAAATGAGCTCTGATTCCTGATTGTTCTTCACCTATCTCTTTCAAAAATTATAAAACCCAGATCTAGAAGTTTTCATAATTTTTGGAGCTCGTTTGCTATTTGTTTCGGAATTATCTTCTGGAATTTCGGCTAAATGCACCGAACTTTGCCATTTTTCAAATGAGCTCCGATTCTGGATTTTTCTTCACCGATCTCTTCCAAAAAATGTAAAACTCAAATCTGGAAGTTTTCATAATTTTTGGAGCTCGTTTGCTGTTTTTCCCGGAATTATCTTCTGGAATTTCGACTTACTGCACCTGAACTTTGCCATTTTTCAAATGAGCTCCGTTTTCAGATTTTTCTTCACCGATCTCTTCCAAAAATTATAAAACTCAGATCTGGAAGTTTTCATAATTTTCCGAGCTTGTTTGTCATTTTTCCTAGAATTTTCTTTGGGATTTTCCGAAATTACCCTCCAACCTTCGAAACTTCGGTTTTACTCAAAACGGGTCCGATTTTTGGATTTTATTTTTCCACTTCCTTTGTTCTATATTGAATTTGGGTTGGTCGAAAAATTCCCAATTTTTACGATCAAATTCTTCTCCGATTTTGTTTTTCCCTTTTCAAACTCGATAATTTTCTCGTTTTTTCATTTTTGCTCCAATCGGCTCTTCCTTTGGATTTACTTCAAACTAGGCCTTAGTATATCCTTGTTTACTCATTCTTTATCAACTGGGGGCTTCAATTTCACCAAATTGGGTCATCCTTGCAGTTTTTCCCAAATTTGCAAAATTTACCCTTTTTAACCAAAACCCTAATTTTCGGTTTTCCTTCCAAATTGACTCTTCCTTTGGTTCTGCTTCCAATTGGCCTTTCCAATACCCGTAGTCATTAATTATATTCCATTTGGAACCTCCAATTTTGACCAATTTGATCGTTTAAGCACTTTTCCCCAAATTTGTCGAATTATGACTTCTCCTACATTGAAATTTTCGTAATCCCTCTTCCGAACTCCATATCTTTCGTTGTAGACCTCGGATTATCAAAATTCTTTCACCATTGTTCAAGTCAACTTCAAATCTTGATTTTGACTAAGGGTTGACTTTTTTAGTGGTTGACTTTTTGGAGTTGACTTTTTTTGGATTGATTTTTCATGTTTAACTCTAAATCACAAGTCTTGGAGGACCATCTGCAAAATGAGAAGAGATTTTTTGCATTCTAAAAAAGTACAAGGAAGAATTTACCTATTTTAGGGGGCCCGGATAAAATTAGGTTCTACAGCAGCCCCTCTTTAGCTATTGCTGAGAATCAGGAATCAGGCAAAGATTAATAGACAATAATTTTTTCCGATTATTGAAATCACATGTAAATAAAAGGAAATAGAGTTTTCTTTATTCTTCATTTCCATTTATTTCACCATTTTTTTTTCTCGAAAAAAACTGTAAATAAAATATTTCGTCCTTAAATTGAGTTCCCTGACTAATCAAGGCTCGACCCGTCTTAAAGAAATGAGTTTGATTTTCAAGAGAAGAAAATACCTCGACGGTGGTCTCGGGGCCTTATCTTATCTTGGTGAAGTCTTACTGGCGAAACTAGAAATTAAAAAGACCTGGGCCAACCCATAGGTCGAAAAGTTATCTAGGTGAAACCATAGATAATTTTCAAATGAGATGACTTGGGCGAAACCAGAAGTCAAAAAGTTATCTAGGCAAAACCATAGATAATTTTCAAACAAGATGAATTGGGCGAATCCAGAAATCGAAAAGTTATCTAGGCGAAACCATAGATAATTTTCCAATGAGATGACTTGGGCAGAACCAGTAGTCGAAAAGTAGACAAAACCATAGATAATTTTCAAACGAGATGACTTGGGCGAAACCAAAAATTGAAAAGTTATCTAGGCGAAACCATAGATAATTTTCCAATGAGATGACTTGGGAGGAACCAGAAGTTCAAAAGTTATTTAGGCGAAACCATTGATAATTTTCAAACGAGATGACTTGGGTGGAACCAGAAGTTGACAAGTTATTTAGGCAAAACCATAGATAATTTTCAAATGAGATGACCTGGGCAAAACCAGAAGTCGAAAAGTTATCTAGGCAAAACCATAGATAATTTTCAAATGAGATGACTTGGGCGAAACCAGAAGTAAAAAAAAAATATATATCTGGAAGAAGCCAGAAATTGAAATGACTTAGGTGAAATCGAAAATCGAGAATGATCTGGATGAAGCCAGAAATTGGAATGTCTTGGGTGAAACTGAAGGTCGAGAAAGATCTGGATGAAGCCAGAAATTGATATGACAACCAAAAGTTGAGAAAGATCTGGATAAAGCCAGAAATTGGAATGTCTTGGGCGAAACCGAAGGTCGAAAAAGATCTGGATGAAGCCAGAGATTGATATGACCTAGGTAAAACCAAAAGTCGAGAAAGATCTGGATAAAGCCAGAAATAGGAATATCTTGGGTGAAACCGAAGGTCGAGAAAGATCTGGGTGAAGAGGAGATCTAGTGAAGCCAGGGGTATTTTCTATGAAATGACCTGGGTGAAACCAAAGGTCAAGAAAGATCTGGATGAAGCCAGAGATTGATATGACAACCAAAAGTTGAGAAAGATCTGGATGAAGCCAGAAATTGGAATGTCTTGGGTGAAACCGAAGGTCGAAAAAGATCTGGATGAAGCCAGATATTGATATGACCTAGGTAAAACCAAAAGTCGAGAAAGATCTGGATAAAGCCAGAAATAGGAATATCTTGGGTAAAATCGAAGGTCGAGAAAGATCTGGGTGAAGAGGGGATCTGGTGAAGCCAGGGGTATTTTCTATGAAATGACCTGGTAGAAGCCAAAGATCGAGAAAAGATCTGGTGAAGCCAGGGGTATTTTATGAATATGGTGTCTAGATGACTTATCCACGATTTTTGAAAATGTATTGAAAGTTTACCTGAAGGTTTTGAGAGAATATGCAAATGCTTCATGGTGCAAATGTCTTCGATTGATGCAAATGCTTCTTCATACAGATGCAGAGATTAAACAAGATGCACATGCTTCATGGTACAACTGCAAATGTCTTGGATTGATGCAAACACTTCTTGATGCAGATGCAGAGATTGAATAAGATGCAAATGCTTCATGGTGCAAATGCAAATGTCTTTGATTGATGCAAATGCTTCTTGATGCAGATGCAGAGATTGAATAAGATGCAAATGCTTCATGAAAAGATGCACATGCCTCTTCGAATCTTGTTCATGTAAGTGGTTCATGAATGGTGTAATTGCAGTTATCTTACAACAATGAAGATGCAATGATCCTAGAAATGATGCAATTGCTTGAGATGAAGCAAATGCAGAATATCAATGAAGGATGTAATTGAAATGGTAAAATGTAGATGCCCATGGAATAGTGCAAATACCCATGAATGATGCAAATGTTTGCTGACATGGTGCAAGTGCAAAGCTCAATAAAAAGGTAAGTGCTCATGAATGATGCCAATGTCCCCGATTATTTTTCTAGACTTTGGCTTGGCCTTTCCAATTCATTTTTCCTCTTCAAATCAGTGTGTATCTTGAATACTCGTGTCATTCTCCTTTCGATCTTCGGCTATCTTCTTGCCCCAACAGTTTTCAAACTCTTATCAACAAAAATCTGTTTGCCGAGTTCTATGTCAAGAAGTTAAGGTCAAACCTAGTAGTTCCATACCTTTAGGTTAGTAAACCCCTTGTCTCATGTCAACATCAAAAATGGTTATTTCAAAAAATATTTTATTTGTTTTCCCATTTTGAAAAAAATTGCTCACTTAATGAAAACTTCTAAGCCAAAAATATTAACCCCACAGTGTGTGATGTACGAATCTTTTGAAGAGTGATGATCACTGTTAGAAATTTCTCTAAGTGTCAATTTGGGTTTTCAACTTGAATTGAAAGGCTTGATAGAATAGGATTTTGGTTGATGTAAGAAAACTTCACAACAAAAATGTATGTCTTTTCTAGTCTTACAAATGGAAAAGATTTTATAAAACACGAGTTCTTTGAGAATCAAACAAATTCAACATTCTTTTAGTTTCTATACCATGGCATTTTGACAAGCGTCAAGATTGGCCTGAATGTTTAAACTGGAAAGTTAATTTTGGAGAAAAAGGTTTCAGTTTTTGAAGTCAATCCTCCAAATGAGAGCTGACAGTTTAGAAGGTTCAGGAATTCCTAGATGTTCCTTAATTTCTTCAAAATGACCTATTCTTTTGTTGTGGCATCGGCACTGACATAGATGGCATAAAAATTCCTATTTTACTCTAGACCGTCCTTTTTTGGGTTTTCGCCCTAGAATCTCATTATTTCCATTTTTTCTTTCTTATTTTTTTTATTAATCTACCATACATTTGAGAATTCTAAATTCTTCTAGAGCGAAATGATAATTCGATGAGATGGGATAAAATCTGAGGAAAAACCCTTCAAGTTAAAAATTCATGCTTGATCAAAATGGACTTTTAAAGCACGTAATGTATGCCATGGTTCAGGGTTCAGAAAGAAAGGATAAATAGGCTCAAAATATGTGTTTGAGGGTAATCAGATCAAGGATCATTTCTTGAGGAGAATTCCCTTTGAAGGATTTGTCCCTTCTAGACTTTTCTTTCCTTCTTTTGACTTTTGCTTCCATTTTTCCTTGTTCTTGGCTTTCATTTGCCATACTTTTTCACACATTTTTTTTCATTTCGCCATATTTTCTACATCTTCATTTTGATAGAGTGAGCCCGTATTTATTTGGGAGCTCAATTTTCTTTGTATCTGTCTTCGAGTTAGGACTCATTTCTCCATGATCTTTGAGAATACCTTTCCTCACATTTGCCCCCAGTGTAGAGAGTGATCCTTGATCAAGGTTCAAAGGAGAAAGAATTCTTTCAACTCAAAAGGGGTAAATATGGATAATTTCTTTTTGTGAAAAGGATATGAAAGATGGCCATTTTCATATCAAGCACAAATATTCTCATTGAAGAGCAATTCCCAAGGGGAATAGATAATCAGAATTTCATTTTGCACTTTGGAATCATCTGAATTTTCATATGCATGATATCACAATTTTTCTTCTTTTTTCTTTCTTTCTTTTTTCTATCGCATGCCCCAATGATTCATGAGTTAATCCATCCTTATTCACCACGTATTCATCATTTCTACATATGATGCCCTAATTTGATTAATCGTGAGAATGAGGAACATCGCAAGTCTAAGTCTATACTGAAAATGTTGAGTTTCAATCTTGGGTTTGTTTGAAATGAAAAGGAAAATATGACCCAAGAATTGGTTTTCTTTAGGACGTAGGATAATCTGGTTTGGTCATTGTGCCTTAAGGTGTCAATCATGAAGTGATGTTTGGGCAATTGGTGTTTTCTGGTCATCGGAAAGGATGTGAATGGTTTTAGCACAACCCTGACGCACATCAAATTACCATGTTTTAAATTCTTGAAAGAATGTCTCATTTGTTAGAGTTTCTAGGGAGCTCGAAAAATTTTCAAATATTTCATTCCTTTGCTCATAGCCTAGACTAGGATCTACATCTTTGCTTATTTTGTAGTGACAATGGTTTATTAAGTTCAATCATTCATATTCCTATAAACATTAGGTTTTTCAAGTGGTCTTGGTTCAACGGATATAGGCATAGGAAAGCCCAAAAGAAAGGGGGGAGGGTATTGGGTCATTTCTAACAATGATCATCAATATTCTTGAGACTATCCATTATTAAAACTTCCTTAATGCTTGTTGTTGCCTATTCAAATTATTGTTAAAACACAACAAACACAAAGCATTTAAAATTCAAAATTTATTTAATTCATATGAATGCCGACATGAGACAAGTGTTTCCATCATGAGGTATGAAACTACATGCATCAAAAACTCCTCCTTGACATGTTTTCCCTAATTCAAACTGGCTATTCCTCGATACTCTGTTCGACCTTTTCATCTTCTTCCCCCATTATGACATCCACAATGGTCTCATCATTCCCATTCAGTGGATTCTCCATGCTATTTGACCTTTGTTTCTTCCCCATATCTAACTTTCCTTTATTGATAAGTGCTTGAACCTTCCATTTCAGACATAGGCAATTTTCTGTGGAATGTCCCAGAATCCCAGAATGATAATCACAATATGCATTCTCATCATACCAGCTCGGGTATGGGGGTTGGATAGGCTCCACTGGAACTTTAGTGAGGAGTTGCTCTTCAACCAGTTGGGGCAATAGTTCAGAGTAAGACAAGGGGAGTGGCTCAAACCGATCTTTTTTTCGAATGTTCTTCCACTTCCTCTGGCTGACAAGAGGTTGAAGATTTGCTGGATTCTGAGAAGCCATCGGGTATAAGTATGAACCCTAGGATATGTAGTTCATAGAAGGATAGGATCTTTGGTATGAGGGGGCCTGAAGATACAGGGCAAAGCTTCCCATGGCTTAGACATCTTCCTCTTTCTTTTCGAGTGTCTTGTTTCTCTCTGCATTGGATATTTTATCTCTTCCGAGTTTCCCTGTCTGGATATCATTTTCAATAATTTCCCTAGAGGTTACCATGTCCAAAAAATTCTTCGTGGCATTGCTGATGAGTCTATCATAGTACGAGACCAGCAGTGTGTTCACAAAAAGGACAGTGGTTTCCTTCTAAGTGAGGGGCGGTCGTACTTGGGTGGCCATGTTCCTCCACCTCTGAGCATACTCTTTGAAGCTCTCAGTTACCTTTTGTCTCCATATTTTGCAAAGTGAGATAGTCAGGCACCATATCAGTCACATGCTTGTATTGACTTAAAAATGCATTAGCCAAATCAATCCAAGAGTGAATCCGATCCTTGCTCAACTGATTATACCACCTAACTGCGGACCCACTGAGGCTATCCTGAAAGCAGTGGATCAAAAGCTTATCATTATCTGTATGGCCCGTCATCTTTCGACAAAACATAATGATGTGGGCTGATGGATCGGTTGTCCCATCATATTTCTCAAAGTTGGGAACCTTGAATTTAGGAGGAATGATTAAATCGGGGAGCAAAGAACGTTCGTTTGCATCTACACTCCCAAATACATCTGTGCTTTCTACTGCTCGAAGCCTTTCCTCTAATAGCTGATACTTCCTTTGGGAATCTACCGACTCAGCCCCATTCGACTCAACCATTTTCAGTTTTGCTTGTTCAGCTAGATCATCTAGGTTTAGGACGTTGACGGGATTAACTATATTCTAAAAAGGCTGGGCACCTATCATTACGACCTCATTCTGATCCCTTTGTTTTCTCGACCCTTCTTTGTCGGTCAAGTTTTCAGTGTATCCTTTTCCCTTGAATGCGACGGACACCAGCTCCATCAGTTTAGTCATCTGATCTCTAGATTCTGCTTGAGATTTTTTCAGCTATTCTCGCAGTTCTTCCTGTGCCCTTTCCATTATTTCCATTCGGGCAGCTTGTTCATTCTCTATAGCTCTAGCCTGTATTATAAAGGTGCTTAGTACTTCTTATACCTCTGATTTAAAAAAGAAATTTCTTCAATAACTCTTAAAACCAAGCTAATTTTTATTTTATTCCCCCAAGTGAGTGTCATGATGAAGGAGCCATGAATGCAATTTGATGCACGTGAAGCATAAACAATGTGATGTATGGACATATATAATGGAAACATGCTGACCATGTGTGTGATAAATGCAACACGATGACCACATGATGCATTTAAAGAATAAGAAAAATCAATGCATGGATATATGCAGTGAATAACCATGTATGTTCTAGATGCTTTTCCCAATGAATGATCATATACACTATGAATCAACAAGATTTTAATTATGATGCATGTAAACAATAAATGATTGACACAGAGTATATAGAAATAAAATCATGCTGACCATGTATGTCATGAGTGCAACCTGATGTCAATATGACAGAATAATGCATGAGCATATCATGATGACTATGTATGCCATGAATACAACCCGATGTCAACATGATGTATATAAACAAATCAATGCATGAACATATACAGAGAAATCCTTATGGCTATGCTTGCCATGAAAGTGACCTGTTGCTAACATGATGCATGTAAGGAATAAACAAATCAATGCATGAACATATACAGAGAAATCATGCTGACTATGTTTGTCATGAATGCAACCTGATGCTAACATGATGCACGTAAGAATGAAATGTATGGTATGACAAATAATTGATTGGATGCAAATGCTAAGGGGAAGATACCGTGGAGGAAATAAGAATAGGAGGAACTTAATCATCAACATCTCAAAAATTTGAAGCATAACCAATTCATTCCCATGTCAATGTTCACAAGGTATAAACCATGTTTACAAAATCTGAGCAGTGGTTAGAACTGTCTTTACAAGCACTTTATTTTTCCTAGCATCCTAAGGCTATAGAGCCGGCTACTGAAAATACGAAATCCTATTACATCATTAAAGATTAATCTCCCAACCCTAATTAGCCTTCCCCAATCCTCTATCAATCAATACCGTTGGATCGAACCACTTGACATCTATGAGAGATTGCACTTTCCTCTTGAAGGCTTCACAATCTTCAATGCTATGCCCAGCAATTCCGCAGTGATAATCACTTGGGGTATGGCGGTAGCAAGGGTTTCAACGGCACACAGGCAACCAGGTGATCTAGGATCAATATAGGGAGAAGATCCTGGTAGCTGATTGGAATGGGATCATAATGCCTTTGGGTCTTATTCTTGGATTATTTCTTGGTCACACATGGCCTAGGGGTCGGGGCATTTGATGGTGGCACAAAGACTCGAACCGGAGTGTTTGCATGGAGAGGCGACTGAACACCATGGTAAGGGTATGGATTTGGACACGGGACCCTTAGAGGTTGTACATAGTTCGAGGTTCTTATCCAGGATGCTTGATAAGGGGCTTGACGAGGGAAGAAGTACGAACTTCTAATTGGTGGTGATGGAGTGGGACCCGGGGATCCCGTAGTGGTCATCCTAGTGGACAATTGGACCATAGTAGAGTGAGGACACTGGTTTGGACCTAGGACAAATTGCAGGGACTATTTGAGATCTGAGGTTTCTGTCTTTGGTATCATGCTCTCTGTCCACAATTTCATCAGGGTTCAAACCTTTGTGGCATTGACAAGTGCATGACCCAGCAAAGATTGTATGTTCTGGACCTGATGGTTTTGATTGATCCGAAGGTGATGAAGAGCCCTGAGAAAGTTCCCTCTTACTCTTACCTATATCCTCAACCATTTTCATCAATTTGGCGAGCTATTCTTTCACCTTCCGGATATCATGTCCAAATTCCTCTTGATTGCATTCCAAAGCACCCAATCGTTCCTCCGATTCATTCCTCATATCTCGAACACCTTTCATACAAATGAAAATGACATTATTATCATGAGATCAAGAATACAATTATGAATGTACATGCTCTATTCTTATATTGATGAATATAATGATGATTAATGCATGAAACGTACAAGATACGAAGATGCTGGAGGAGATGAATTTTCACATTTACAACTGCTTGAATATTGTGTATGTTATGCAAAAAATGCAAATGAAAAGATCAACGAAAAGAAGATCTTAATATCACTTTTTATTTGATTTTTTCTTTATTTTCTTTTTTCAAACAAAACTTTTCATGGAATAAAACTCTCTTTTTTTTCTTTTTTTTTTTTTTTTGAAATATCTAAAAAGGTACATATATAAGAAAAATTTTCAAAATAACCCAAAAACAATAGGTATCAGTATTATCACAAATGATGTGTGGAAAAAAGAAGCAAAGCAAGTAAAAAGGTAAATTCATCCATGCAAAGTGAGAAAATTAATGAATATGTGCTCCAACAATATCTACTTATTTAGGCATCACGGTGCCTTTGGGGCGAATTATCATACTTATTGTGGGCGATGCACGTACATCGTTGCCCGATCTACAATACTTATTCAGAATGTAGGAATAAATGGAAAAAGATCAGAAACATTCCTCCATGTGTTCCTAGCTTCGGTACCTCTAACAGAAATTCGGCATGGCTTCGCCTAGGTTCACTATATGAGGTTGCATTAGGTTCTAAAAAGGCTCTAAATTGCTCCTCACTGTCGCCGGTGAAGGCTAGTAAGGCACCCTGATTAAAGCGGGTTCAATTCGTTAGAGTACATTTCCCAGGTTTATGCGGAGGCTATTACCACACGAAGCGTAGGTTATCTGACACTCCGAAAGTGTTTCGCTAGCTTATGCGGAGGCTATTGCCACACGAAGTGTAGGTACTTTACTTCCACTTAAAAGGGCGGAACCCGGGTATAGGGCTCATGAAATGCAAATGCAAGTGTAGTGTGTGAGGAGGAACAGTAAACCTTTCACCACCTATTCTACAACCTCTATCCTAAATACCCCAACAATTTATTAAAACGAAGATCAAGAATAGTGTAACGCATTAACCAACCAGAGAGCAGTAATAATATGCAAGCAAATGAACATATTAAAAATATTTTGTTATTTTCAAAACTTATTATGGGCGATGTGATGTGCGTTCATCATCGCCGGATTTGCAAAGGTAAACTTATTCGGAATGTAGAATAGAAGGTAAAAGGATTGGAAATATTCCTCCATGTGTTCTTCGCTTCAGGATATCTAATATAAATTCAGCATGGCTTCGCCTAGGTTCACTATATGAAGGTGAATTAGTTCTAAAAGCCCCGAATTGTTCCTCACTGTCGCCGGAGAAGGCTAAGGCACCCCGATAAAAGCGGGTTCAATTCGTTAGAGTATATTTCCCTAGCCCATGCGGATTGTTAATCACGAAGGCGTAGGTATTTTAGTACTCTGGAAGTGTTTAACTAGCCCATGCGGATTGTTAATCACGAAGGCTCTATTACTTTGCTTCCACCTAAAAGGACGGAACGCAGGTGTAAGGCTCATGATATGCAAATGCACGAGTAGTGTGTGAGGAGAAATAACAAACCTTTCACCACCTATTCTACAACCCTTATCCTAAATACCTCAACAATTTATTAAGGACAAGATTAAACAATGCAAAGTATTGAGCAAAGAAAAATAATACTCAACAAGATAACCAGAGAAGAATAATAATATGCATGAAAATGAACATATTAAAAACATTTTATTATTTTTGAAAATTATTATTAGTATTTTTTTTTTAAAGATGTGGGAATTATAATTAAATACTAATTAAAAACTGATAAAATCGAGACTTTCGATAACACGCAACTAATTTTAGGCCTGACTCTCTAAGTGTCCCCAGCGGAGTCACCAAGCTGTCGCAACCTAGAAAAAATAACAAGTCCCATCGCGAGACATTACTCGTTAGGTGTGACATTGGGGTAACAAAGGAAAAGACAACTTAATTCCTCTTGAAATAAAATGAGGGTTTGAAAACAACCTCAAAAAAGAAATAGAGTCGCCACCAATCTTTTTTGGCTAGGTGTGATCGGCCACCTATTAAAACCGATTTTACAAAATATTTTAAAATTAATTAAAATATTTTTTAAAACCAATTTCGAAGTCTACACTTTTAAACCAAAGAAAACAACAACAAAAAAAAGGTTCGGGAGTCGATTACGTGCGGGGAAGGATTAGCACCCCCACAACGCCTGTATAAAATTGTACCTTATTAATCGTGTGTTATCTCGAGTCTGGTAAAAAGTCAATTTTTTGAAATTAGCATTTTAAAATAATTCCCATATTAAAGAAAAATAATCCCATTTTTAGTTGAAAATGATCCGGATTTTTTAACTTAAAATCTTCTTATATTCTCCGACAAACCCAGCAAAATATAGAAATTTTTATTTATTTAGAAAAACTCTGAATCACTCTTATTTTTTGAAAGAAGGATATTCCATTGTTAAATGATAATTGATGATATCCTCCCCAGCAAACCCGACAGAGAACTCATGAATTATTTTAACTCGGGAATATCCTTATTTTAAAAATTAAAAAAAAAAAACATGATCTTTTGGAAAACATTTTCAAAATAAGGGTTATGAATATGCAAATTACTACTAATGCCATGGCATATGAGTGAATGACATGGCATATGGATCAATGACATGTCATGCGAATGAATGCCATGTGAATGAAATCGACATGGCAAATAAAATGACATGGCATATGAATGATATGGCATGTGAATGACATGGCATGTGAATGACATAGCATATGGATGACAAGGCAATATGAATGACATGGCATGCGAATGACATGGCATTATGGATGACATGGCATAATGAATGACATAGCAATATGAATGATATGGCATGTGAATGACATGGAAAATGACATGGCATGACAAAATGAATGACATGGCATGTGAATGACATGGCATATGGATGACATGGCATATGGATGACATGGCATATGGATGACATGGCATATGAATGACATGGCAAAATGAATGACATGGCATAATGAATGACATGGCATGTGAATAACATGGCATATGAATGACATAGCCTAATATGTTATATCATGGTAATAAATGTCATGTGAATGAAATCGACATGGCAAACCCAAAATGAGATAAACATAATGACATGACAAACCAAGTGACATGGCATGAGAATGTTGTGTCATGAGAATAGAATGACATGAATGAAATGTCATGGTGACTGAATAGTCATGGTAATGACATGGATGGCATGACATACTTAATCATGATTTAAAATGAGCTCAAACACTAAATGACATGGCAAATGACATGTTATATGAATGATATGGCATAAATGACATAGATCATAAATAAAATGTCATGGTGGCCGAATGGCATGGTGATGCATATAAATGGCCGAATGCATGGTGATGACATATAGATGGCCGAACAGCATGAAATGATAACATGGCATGAATGGCATGGCATGAAAATGCACCTAATCTATAAATGACATGGCACGACATGTTATATGGACGACGTGGCACAGGTGACATGGCATGAAATGACATGGCATGGCATGTGAATGACAAGGCAAATTCCTGACGACATGGTACATGAATGACATGGCATATGAATGACATGGCATGTGAATAACATGGCATATGAATGACATGGCATAATGAATGACATTTGAATGACATGGCTAATGAATGACATGGCATGGCATATGAATGACATGACATGTGAAGGACATGGCATGTGAATGACATGGTGTTTGAATGACATGGCATAATGAATGACATGGCATGCTTGACATGGCAAAATCACAAAATGATATCATCATAAAATATTCATAATCACAACATGATCACATGCACACAACATTACTTGGAAGGTTTATTCATGTGAGGAATCATATAAATAGCATATGTCGGAAAATATTTTCGTGCTTCTCGGCAAACCCGACAAAGCTTGGAAAATAATTCTATCATATGATATTTACATGGTTCTGAGTAAAACGAAAACCATACGTTTCGATTCCATAAACACATGCGTTGAATAATTTAAACCGAAAAATACGTTTTTAGGACAAATTAAATAAAAACATTTTTAAAATGCAATGCATGGAGATGTATTTCTTCCTTAGAGTCAGGACATTTGTATACCTAAAAAGGTACCGACTACCTTAGGAAGAGACCTAAATTGGATTTTCAAAATCGAAAGACTTTGGGCTCGGATTTATAAAAAAAAAAAAATTGGAATTTTTGGATGAAAATAGCCTTTTGGCTGAACCCCCCATTTAAAAAGGCCCTATTTTCCTAATTTTTAAATCCGGGTTGACCACCTTTTACCCGACTTTTATGAAATAAAATTTTATGATTAAAATGGTTTGGAAATTAAACTAAGACAGTAGCTAATGCCCCAAATCAGCCCCCTCTTAACATCCTAACCAAAACAGAAAATTAGTATTTCTTAAAAAACAAAAATTGACTCTCACTGACAATTTTGGAAACCGATTTTTTTTCCTTTCTAAAAAATTTCAAAAAAATCTGAAACAATTATGGGGGACTTAGAACATGTCGACATTTATGGGAAAAAATCACCTTAATTTTTGGAGCAAGGATACTATGACCGATTTTTACCCAAAATCAAGACAGTGAGTTAAAAACTGTTTTGCCAAAATCCATTTTTAAACCTTTGCTAGAAATATCCAAAAATCACAAAAAAAAAAAATACTAAAGGCTTCTTAAAGGGTCTATAACCTGTGGTTAAAAAATATTTAAATTTGGACAAGGAGTGAATGGTGAGAAAAATCAGAAAATCCAACTTGCACAACATTTCATTTTTCCATAAGCATGCTCATGAGAGCTTGCCTTTGAGCCATTACTTGGCTTAAGTCAAAAATCAAGTGGGGATGAGGTGAAGGAATGAACATGAAACAACAAATGGGGGGGTCTATCCTACCACAAATCAATCAAGAGTTAAGAACATGAACACAACCAACCAACCAAGCCACATCAAGCAAGAACAAGCACAAAAACATGCTACATCATTCGGCTATGGCAAGAAACATGTGTAAAAATTTTGTTAACTTGGTTATTTAATCAAGAATAAAGAACATAGGATAGAAAACCTTTAAAACATATTTTTGAAAACCCTTTTATTCATCAAAAGTTTGCCAATCACATGAACAAAATGAGAACAAAAAGAATCACAACACCAAAGAAAAATATTAAAGGAGAAGGAAGGAAGAGATAGCTACCTAGCTATTGCTTTCTAAATCAAGAGCTCTCAATTTTTCTCCTCACTTTTCCCTTTTTTTCTCTTCTTTTTTCTCTCCTTTAGCTACTGCCCTTAGTGAAAAAAATGAACTCCCCCTTCCCTTGTGATGGCCGGCCCCTTTAGGTATTAGTAAGTGTGTGCTTTCCTTTTTTTTTTCACCCTTGGATCACATGTCCTCATCTTTTCTCCATCAATCTAAGCCATTAGATCAAGATATTTTCATGACAATAAAAATGCTATCTTGCAATTTGATCTTGGCCATTGAAGGATGCACTCATCTTTCTACAAAGCACCTAGGCCATTGGATGGACAAGATATTTTCATGACATTAAAAATGGCATCTTGAAATTTGATAGTGGACCATTGGATGAATTTAATCAAATCTCACCCTTCATTCATGAGCTGACAAGCCAACGGCCTGGAATATCCTAGCAATTCCTTCATCTTTCATATTTTTTTAATTACAAGTTGGCCCTTTTCGATTTCTTCGATAAAATTACCCTTTTAGCCCCCAAACCTAATTTAATTGCAAACGGACACCAAATCTGGTTTTTCTTTCCCCAATCCATCCAAATAAATATAATATTGAGATCTGGAGATTTTCAAAAAATTTCAAGCTCGTTTCCTTTTTTCCCCGAAATTTTCTCTTGGATTTTTCGGTTAGTGGCACCCAAAATTAACCTTTTTCATTTGAACTTTGATTTTGGATTTCTCTTCACCAATCTCTTCAAAAAAAATATAAAACTCAGATCTGGAAGTTTTCATAATTTTTGGAGCTCATTTGCTATTTTTCCTAGAATTATCTTCTGGAATTTCGGCTTAGTGCACCCGAACTTTGCCATTTTTCAAATGAGCTCCGATTCTGGAGTTTTCTTCATTGATCTCTTCCAAAAATTATAAAATCCAGATCTGGAAGTTTTCATAATTTTTGGAACTCATTTGCTATTTTTTCCCAGAATTATCTTCTAGAATTTTGGCTTAGTGCACCCGAACTTTGCCATTATTCAAATGAGCTTCAATTTCGGATTTTTCTTCACCGATCTCTTCCAAAAAATATTAAACTCAGATCTAGAAGTTTACATAATTTTTGGAGCTCGTTTGTTATTTTTCCTGGAATTATCTTCTGGAATTTCGGCTTAGTTCACTCGAACTTTTTCATTTTTCAAATGAGCTCAGATTCTGGATTTTTCTTCACCTATCCCTTTCAAAAATTATAAAACTCAGATCTGAAAGTTTTCATTATTTTTCGAGCTCGTTTTCCATTTTTCCCAGAAATTTCTTTGGGATTTTTCGAAATTGCCCTCCAACCTCTGAAACCTCGGTTTTACTCAAAACGGGTCCCATTTTTGGATTTTTTTTCCACTTCCTCTGTCCTATATTAAATTTGAGTTGGTCCAAAAATGCCCAATTTTTACAATCAAATTCTCCTCTGATTTTGTTTTCCCATTTTCAAATTCGAGAATTTTCTCGTTTTTCTGTTTTTGCTCCAATTGGCTCTTCCTTTGGATTCACTTCAAACTGGGCCTTGGGCTATCCTTGTTTACTCATTCTTTATCAACTGGGGGCTTCAATTTCACCGAATTAGGCCATCCTTGCAGTTTTCCCCAAATTTGCAAAATGCACCCTTTTTAAGCAAAACCCTAATTTTTGGTTTTCCTTCCAAATTGACTCTTCCTTTGGTTCTGCTTCCAATTGCCCTTCCAATACCCGTAGTCATTAATTATATTCCATTTGGAACCTCTAATTTCGATCAATTTGATCATTTAAGCACTTTTCCCAAATTTACCGAATTAGGACTTCCCCTACACTGAAATTTTCGCAATCCCTCTTTCGAACTCCATATCTTTCGTGGTAGACCTTGGATTATCAAAATTCTTTCACCATTGTTCAATTCAACTTCAAATCTTAATTTTGACTAAGGGTTGACTTTTTTAGTGTTTGACTTTTTTGGGTTGACTTTTTGAAGTTGACTTTTTTAGAGTTGACTTTTTTTGGATTGACTTTTAATGCTGAACTCCGAATCACAAGTCTTGGAGGACCATTTGCAAGACGAGAAGAGATTTTCTGCATTCTAAAAAGGTACAAGGAAGTATTTACATGGTTTAGAGGACCCGGACAAAATTAGGTGTCTAGAGTACATAATTCATTGTATATCATTAATAAACTTTGTAGATCATTTCAATTATGTTCCAAACATACAATTTTTGTTGTCAAGCTTGTGTATGTACTTTGGTATAGTAATTTCTTACAAGAGTTTTGTGTATGTCTTTGTGTTGTTGTTTTTAGATGCCATCTACTAATAATTCAAAGGTTTATTTTTAGTGCTTTGTGTAATTCAAAGGTTTCTATCGATGGTTTCTTTGTCTAGGATAAATAGTGGTTTTAATGTTATTTGTCAATTATGTTGATAATTACTTTATGTTTCTAGGTTTTTTGAAAATGATTGGAAAGTATTATGTTGTTTTCAACGGGCGTAGGCCAAGTATTTATAATACTTGAGATGAAGCTAAAGTACAAGTCTTGGGTTATCGGGATGCCTATCACAAGATGTATAAGGATCGAAGGGATGCAGAAACTGCATTTGTAGAGTATTAGAACTTAAATGTGACGGAACAACAAGAAGAAATATTTCAAAAAATTTAAATGATATGAGCAGTAGCAAGTATGCATCTCATTCTTCTTATTATAATAAAAGATTAATTATGGGATTTTTTATTGGAGTTTGCACAACTTTGCTTATTTTGTATACTGGCAAATGATTTTAATTTCCTTGTAAATTTGAACAACAACTTATGTAGGGTAAATTTTTTTGTTGATCAATGTATTTGTATATGATTTTGTTTGTATATGCTTGATACTTTAAGAATTGTAGCATTATTTTTAGACTTAAATAGTACTTTCCTTTTTGTTAGTAATTAAAAAATATTTCATCCTTTATATATGATAGTTTTCTTTTAGTTAGTAATTAAATATTGTAACAAAATATATTATATTAGTTTAATAGGTTAATAAATATGTGTAAATAAATTTTATCCTTTTTGTTTAGAGGGCAATTAGTAAAAGATGTAAATTAGGAATCTTATATGCTGTCAACCAAACATAAGAATCTTATATGAAAGCTTTCTAAACCAAACACATATTTGACATATTACTAAGAATATGCTTTGGTAATCTTATAAGGGGGAATCTTATTACCAAAGGTAATGTTACATTCTCCGAACCGAATCTACCCTAATTTGTAACTGTTAATTAAACATTAACTCAACTGAAAAAAAAAAATATATATATACAAAAGTTTGGGATTTTCATGAAACTTACGGCACGTTTGGTTCGCTGGAATGGAATAAAGAAGAAATGGAATAGCTATTCAATGGGAATAGAATAAAGGGGTAATAGGTATTACGTAGTTTGGTTGGTTGAATGGAATAGATGAGTAATAGTATTACATTATTTGGTTGACTAAAATGATGTTAAGGAATAAGTGTAAAATAACATTATTACCCTTGAATTAAATAAATGATATTTTATTTATATTATTATTAAATATTTATATAAGTTTAAATTAATTATATTTAATAATAAATTAGAAAACTAAATTAATAAAAATTAATATTTATAAATATTTTAATAAATTATATTTTAAAATGTTATTTAGAATTATATTAAAAATGATATTCTTTAATATATATAAATATATTTTATATAAAATATTTAAATATATAAAATAATATTTAAATATAAAAATATTTATATAATATATAAAAAATAACTTTTTAGGTTTTTTCGGTTTATATATATTCCAAAAGTTTTTTTTTCATTTTTCACTATTCTTCTCTCTCTCTCTCTAAACATTTTTATCTCTCTAAATCCCTCTCTCTCTCATATTCAAACCCTTTAAACCGAGAAAACCCAGAATCTAGTCGGCCTTCATTGTCGGCCACCAACCTAGAATACTCCCAAATTTCATCCATAGATTCCTCTCAAGCCGCTCTTTCCTTTTTTTCTAAAAACCCACGAAAAAGCCTAGATCTACCAAAAAAGTCCGCGAAAAAACCTTCCTTCCGCCGCTCCTCGCCTCCTGATCTTTAAATATGTTTTTCTCATCCCTCTCCTTATCCCCTCCATCAAATTTTAGGCCCTAACTCCTTCTACAACAACCAAACCCGAAACCCATGCTTTCTCTCTTCTGTTTTCTATTTTTTATATAAAAAATTGCTTTACTGGTCTATTGGGTTCATTTTAGGTTGATTTTGTCCAATTTATGTTAAGGAATTTTAATGATTGAAAAGGGGTATTTTTTTGGGGGGGGGGGGGGAAACTATGCAGGGAGTGATCGGAATTGCCATTTAGCATCTCCTGCTGAATGGCTATTCCGAGATTTTTCAGAATAATCTCGAAATTGGTCATTCTGCGAACCAAACGGTCGCGCCACTGTAGCGCTTTGAATCATCCCATAATAGCATAGCTATTACGGTGAACCCAACATAGCGTTAATGTCTTCAATTTGTATGCATGCAAATAAGCCATATAAATTTGATTATAATCATATAAGTTAATAAACTTCTTAATGTAACTAACTTCAAATGGGAACATAAATTTGAAAAAGTTGATTGGCAATATTTGAGAAAGTTAATGGATTTAGTTAATTTGTCATATAAATTGAACATTATATAATAATTAGTGTATCCCACGTTTTCCTTGGCTTGGTGACCACTAATAGCTATTTAGTATTCTGTCTATTTCCTTACAAAGTGTCTTAGGCAACTCAAAGCAATTCATTACATATGATGGGATCACCTGGTGCACTAATTTAATGAAAACTTCTTCCCCACCTTGTGAGAGGCATCTATTGCTCCATTCCCTTAATTTGCTTTTTATTCTTCCCTTCAGTTCCTTGAAAGCCCACTTCCTACTCACCCCGTCAGACTAGGTAAGCCAAGGTATTTCTCCGGATTGGTGGTTGCCTAAATACCAAACATTTGCTTTAAGGCTTCTTGTTAACTTTTTCCTGTGTTCTTGCTGAAGAAGAATGCCGACTTGTCGAAGTTTATCCACTGCCCCGAACCTTCTTCATATCTTTGTAGTATGTGCCTGACCTTCTCACTCTCGCTTGAGTTTGCTTTGGTGAAGAGTAAGCTATCATCTGCAAAAAAAAAGGTTAGTGACTCGAGGTTCGTGTCGACTGGCTCGAACTCCATGTATCAACCCATCTTTTTTTAACTTTGGCAGTAGAGCCAATAGTCCCTCACTGCAAATCAAGAACAGATAAGCAGATATAGGATCCCCTTGACGAAGACCTCTCCCTGGGTAGAAGCTGTTAGTTATATTGTCATTTATGACAATAGAGTATGAAACGGTGGTGTTACATGACATTGTTAACGAAATCCACCTAGAGTGAAATTCTAGTTTTATCATAGCCTTAAAGAAGTGCCACTCTACCCTATCGTAGGCTTTGCTTATGTCCAGTTTAAGGGCAAAGTAACTGCCCCAACCTTTTCTATTGTTCTTGACAGTATGCAGCATTTCATAAGCCACTAAGATGTTATCAGCAATGAGTCTGCCTGGGACAAAAGCGTTCTGGGATTCATTAATGAAAGACGGGAGAACACTTTAAATCTATTGACCAACACCTTGGCAATTACCTTATAAAACACATTACACAATCTAATTGGTAGAAATTGAGTGATTTTCTTAGGACCTCTAATTTTGGGGGTCAGGTTTATGTTGGTTATATTGATAGTGCTAAGGTCACTTTCACCATTCAAGCAAGAAAGACAAAACCTAATAACATCAGCTCCTACTATGTGCTAGTTTTTTTAGTAAAATAAAGCAGGCATACCGTCGGGTCCAGGGATTTTGTTGGGTGCACTTTTTATGGCTGTAACGACTTCTTTGGCTTTGAATTCCAATAGGAGTAGTGCATTCATCTCATCTGTGACCCGAACCGCCACTCCATCAAGAATGTCCTCGCAGTAGCTAGGTCCCTGGGATTGGAATAGCTGTCGGAAGTAACTAGTGGCAATGTTCTGAATTTCCTCTTCTTTTTCATGCCAAACACCAATATCATCTTCGAGCCCATTAATTTCGTTTGTGCGCCTTATTTGTGAAGCCTTTTAGTGAAAAAAATGTGGTATATGAACTAGAATACATCTCTAATTTCAAAACTACTAAATCGTGACTATTAAAAAAAAATTAAAACATATATATACAATATTCGTTGAAATAAATGAAAGAAAAAGATTTCGATAAAATTTACCATCGTCTACTGTATAAATTGTTTAAAAAAAACTCTTATTTACAACATTAGAAAAGATGAGCTTATATTTCATTAATTTCTAAGCCCAAATCAATCAAAAAAAAAAAAAGAAACTTACTTACCAATCCTTTTTGAATTGAAATGGTATCGAAACTAAAGTTATTTATATTTATAATGGCATTAGATTTACTTACTTATTCTAACTTTATATTTATTTTATGTATCTATCTTATTATTAAAATTCAAAATTATAATAAATAAAAATTAATTTGTAATAGTAATTTAGAAATTTAATGAAAAAAGATAATTTAATTATGGACTCTAACTTTATCATTGTTTAATGAAATTTAACCAAAGTTATTTAAAAAATTATTATCCAAATATTCTATTATGATGATAGCTATTCAATATAATTAAAACTCATTTTTACCTATAAAAATAATCTTAATATTAAAACTTAAAATTTTAATAAATAAAAATTAATTGAAAATGGTAATTTAGAAATTTAAGCAAAATGGATGTTCATTTTTGTTAGTTTAAAAGATTCTTCACATCCATATATTTTATATAATACTATAGATTATATATTATAGATAAATCGATATAGATATTTTAAAATTAAAATTGCATAAAATATATTATTTATTCTTAATAAAAAGAGAAATGTTTTACAATGATATTAAAGTTGTTGCAAAACATTTCTTTTGTCAAACATAAATAGGAGTAATGTCTTACGAGGTCAAACAAAAAAAGAAATCAACAAAAAAAAAAATTAATGTGATACTTTTGCTTTCAAAATATTTAACTGGGTATCTAAATTTTGAGTCTGTTTATCATGTTATCCAACTCTTAACATTGTTAAAATTGTTGATTTCGTTTTATCCAATTAAATTCTAACATGTGTGTCGTAACTTAAAAAATAACAAGTTTTATCGCGAGACATTATTCGTTAAGTGTGACATTTGGGGAAACAGAGGAAAAGATGACTTAATTCCTCTTGAAATAAAGTGAGGGTTTGAAAACAACCTCGAAAAATAAATGGAGTCGCCACCAATCTTTTTTGGCTAGGTGTGATCAGCCACCTATTAAAATCGGTTTTGTAAAATATTTTAACATGAATTAAAATATTTTTAAAAACCAATTTCGAAGTTTACGCTTTTAAACCAGAGAAATCAAAGAAACGGGTTCGGGAGTCGGTTACGTGCGGGGAAGGATTAGCACCCCCACAACGCCCATATAAAACGGTACCTTATTAATAGTGTGTTATCTAGAGTCTAAAGTAAAAGTCGGTTTTAGATTTGGCATTTTAAAATAATTTCAAATTCAAAGAAAAATAATAACATTTTTAATTGAAAATGATACAAAATTTATTAACTCAAAATTTTCCTATATTCCCCGGCAGACCCGGTAAAACATAGAAATTTTTATTTATTTGGAATATCTCCGAATCACTCTCTTTTTGAAAGAAAGATATTCCGTTGTTAATGATAATTGATGATATCCTCCCCGGCAAACCCAGCAGAGAACTCATGAATTATTTTAACTCGGGAATAACCTTGTTTTAAAAGGCAAGATTATCTTTATTGCATTAGAATTCATTTTAAAAAAAAAAGATGGTTATGAATATGTAAATCATTACTAATGACATAGCAAAAGAGTGAATGACATGGCATATGGATTAGTGACATGACATGCTTGACATGGCAAAGGAATTAATAACATGGCATGTTTAACATGGCAACATCTAGATGACATGGCATAATCTAAATGACATGGAAAAAGAAATGATGACATCTCATGCTTGACATGGCAAAATCTAGATAAAATGGTATAATCTAAATGACATGGCAATGGAAATTATGACAAGGCAAAAAGCACAAAATGACATTATCATAGAATATCCATGTTTATATCATAACCAAGATAACAACATGAAATTTAAATCAAAGCAATGACATCACTATGAAATATTCATACATATGGAATTTACATGACTAAGATAGCAAAAATTAGATATCATGGAACATGCATGAACATGGAAAATGCAATGCATGGAAATGTATTTCTCTCATGAAGCAAGGACATCCGTATACCTAAAAAGGTATCCGACTACCTTTGGAAGAGACCTAAATTGGATTTTTTGATTTTCACTCGGGTATAAAAAAATGCAATTTTCAGATGAAAAAGGCCTCATGGTCGAACCCTCTCTTTAAAAGGCTCTAGTTTTTTCTAGTTTTGAAACCTGGGTTGACCATCCTTGACCCGACTTTTATAAAATCAAATTTAATGATTGAAATGACATGGAAATCACCCTAAGACAGTAACTAATGTCCCAAATCAGCCCCCTCTTAATATACTAATAAAAACAGAAAATTATTATTTCTTGAAAACAAATCTGACTCCCACAACTAGTTTTGAAACCCGATTTTTTTACCCTTTTCAAAAAAATCTAAAAAAATAGGGGAGACCTATAACATGTTGATCTACATGGTAAAAAATCAGCTTAATTTTTGGAGCATGGATACTATGACTGAATTAACCAAAACAGAAAGTTACCATTTCTAAAAAACAACTCTGACTCTCATAGGCAGTCTTGAAAACCTATTTTTTCGCCATTATAAAAAATTTCAGAAAAATCTGTAAAACTTAGGGTAGACCTAGGACATGTTGACCTCTATGAAAAAAATTAGCTTAATTTTTGGAGCATGGATACTATGACCGAATTTTACCAAAATCAAGACAGTGAGTTAAAAACTGCTTTGTCAAAATCCATTTTTTCAACCATGATAAAAAAATCTAAAAATCATGAGAAAAATATAATGGAATCCCCTAAATGACTATTGCATGTAGTAAAAAAATCATATTATTTTGACCATAGATTAATAGTGAAATAAAATCACGAAGTCAGAATACCCAATCTAGACTATTAAGTTTCCACAAGCATACTCAAAAGAGCTTGGCTTTGAGCCATTTAATGGGTTAAGTAAAAAATGGGGGAATGTATAAATGCATGAAAAAAAAATGGCATGGCATATGCATGACCTAGATTCTAAGTGACATAGCAAAATAACCTAGAGTGCTAAATGACATGGAAAATAATATGGTGCATGAAAATAACCTAATGTCTAAATGACATGGCATATGTAAAATAACCTAAATGCCTAAATGATATGGAAAATGACATGGCATGTGAAAAATGGCCTAATGCCTAAATGACATGGAAAATGTCATGGCATGTGAAAAATGTCATAATGCCTAAATGACATGGAAAATGTCATGGCATGTGATAAATGACCTAATGTCTAAATGACATGGAAAATGTCATGGCATGTGAAAATGAACTAATGCCTAAATGATGTAGAACATATTATAGCAAGGATGCTAAATGACATAGCCACAAAATGCAAAGGCATGGATAACTTGATATGAACCAAATAGTATGGCAAGAATACACATGAAAATAAATAATAAAAGCAGCAAGTTAAAGTAAGCAAATAAAGAAAATAGAGGTGAGCTCCATGGTTGGTACCTTGGACATAGTCCTCCCCTAACCATAATCTCTTGATTTATCAAGGTCATGAAGCCTTTCCACCTCTTTATTTTTTTTTATTTTTAAAACTAAACCAGCAAAATAAACTATCCTACCACAACCATGCAAGAATAAAATCAAACACAAGGTAAGCACAAAAACACAAGTATTCGACCAAGGTAGAAAAAAAGTGATAAAATATTTTTTTGGTTTTTGATGAAACGAAGAGATGAAAACCTTCAAAGAAAACTTTCAAAACCTTTATTTACATAAGAAAAGGATTGGAAATCACATGAAAAAGAAAAAGAAACATGGAAAGGAAAGGAAAGAAAAATGCAAGAGAGGGGTGCGAATGGCTACCTTCAAAGCTTTCTTTCAAGCTAGCTTTCTCTTCAAAAAGTTTCTTTCTTTCCTCCAAGTTTAGCTACTGCCGATCTTTGCAAAAATGACTAACTAAAAAAAAATAAAAGACCCCCTCCCCTCTATAGCTGGCCGAATGGTTGCTTCTAGAATAGATGTGCTCATCTTTTTTCCTATCTAAGACATGTGGCCTCATCACAAGGTATGTTAGCCAAAGAAAATAAAAATGTAATCTTGCAACCTCTTCTTGGCCCTTTGATCAGAATTTCCTCTCAAAATCTATGAGCTGGCCAGCCAAGAAGGACAAGGATGTGCTCATTTCTCTTCATAATATCTATGCCACTTGGCATAATCACAAAAGAACTAACCAAAGATTAAAAATTTCTTCTTGCAACTTAATCTTGGCCATTGAATAAAATTAATCAAATCTCAGCCTTCATTCCCTCATGAGCTGGCCGAATGGCCTGGAATAATCCAACAACTTCCTCATTTTTTATTTGCAAAATGGCACTTTTCGGTTTCTTTGGTAAAATTATATTTTAGCCCTCAAACTTAATTTAATTGCAAACGGACCTCAATTCTGGATTTTGTTTTTCCAATCCCTCCAAATAAGTGTAAAATTTAGTTCTGGAGATTTTCATAATTTTTGGAGCTCGTTTTCCATTTTTTCAGGATTTTTCATTAAAATTGCAGTTTAGGCCTCCCCGAACTATGCCTTTTTTCAAATCAGCTCCAATTTGAGATTTTTATTTTCCAATACCTCCAAATCAATATAAAACTCAGTTTTAGAAGTTTTCATAATTTTTCGAGCTCGTTTTCTATTTTTCTCAGATTTTTCTTTAAAGGTTTCGGTTTAGTGCCTCCCAAATTTAGCCTTTTTCATTTTAGCTCTAATTCTAGATTTTTGTTCACCAATACCTTCCAAATATTATAAAATTGAGATCTGGAAGTTTTCATAATTTTCCAAGCTCGTTTCCTATTTTTTCTCAGAATTTTCTCTTGGAATTTCGGATTAGTGCACCCAAACTTTGTCATTTTTCATTTGAACTCCAATACCATATTTTCTTTCTCCAATATATTCAAAAAAATATAAAACTCAGATCTGGAAGTTTTCATATTTTTTCGAGCTCGTTTCCTATTTTTCTCAGATTTTCCAAGATTGCCCTTTAACCCTCGAAACCTCGGTTTTACTCAAAACGGGTCCGATTTCTGGATTTTCTTTTTCCACTGCCTTTGTTATATATTGAATTGGAGTTAGACCAAAAATGCCCAATTTTTACATCCGGGTTCCTCTTCAATTTGGTTTTTCCCTATTATCCAATATCGAAAATTTTCTCATTTTTTTTGTTTTTTTTCTAATCGGCTCTTCCTTGGGATCCACTTCAAACAAAGCCTTGGGGTATTTTTGTTTATTCATTTTTCATCAACTGGAGGCTTCAATTATATCGACATGGCCATCTCTGCAATTTTCTCCAAATTTTCCGAATTAGGTATTCTTTTTCACTAAATTTTCGTAACCCATCTTCCGAACTCTATATCTTTCGTTGTAGACCTTGGATTACCAAAATTCTTTTACCATTGTTCAATTAAATCTTGAATCTTGATTTTGACTAAGAGTTGACTTTTTTGATAATTGACTTTTTGAGGTTGACTTTTTCGGAGTGGACTTCTTTCGGGTTGACTTTTCGTGCTGAACTCCGAATCACAAGTCTTAGAGAACCATCTGTGGGATGAGGGTAATTTCTTTTCATTCTGAGAAGTACAAAGAAGAACTTACCTGGTTTAGGGGGTCTTGACAAAATTAGGTACTACAATGTGTCAAAAAATACCACATCAATAAGAAAAACATATAAAATATACACACGTGGTAGTGACATGGTTGTCATATGTCATAATTTAAAAAAAAAACAAATATTTTAAATATATATTTTTCTTTTTTTCTTTTTTTCCCTTTCTCTCCTCCTTCTTATCTCCTCATTCCCCCACCCTTCCCCACCTTTTATGGTTGGATCGGGCTATTATCTGGAAGGGTTGGCTAACCAATGTCAGACCCGAAGTTGAAAAGGCGGTTGGCCTCTAAAGAGAACGAAAACGGTCTAAACAGGTTGGGATCCATATCATGGTTTTCAGCCTGTTTAGGCCGGCTGGCCATTCTGACGCCGATCTGACCTTGTTGTGCAGATCCGATAGGATAATGGCTGGATCCAGCCATAAAAGGTGGGGGAACCGTGAGAAAGAAGAGAAAAGGGAGGAGAAAAGGAAAAAGAAAAAAAATACAGAGAAAAAAGAATTTAAATTCTTTTATTTTTATTTTCAATTTATATATATATATATGACACATGACAGTTACGTATCAAATTTTTATTGGTGGATAATCAAATCAACATTTTTCATTAACGGTGTTAATAATTGGGTTACTTAATAGACGTATTAAAAGTTTAGGTACCTGATTAGATAATATTTTAATACATGTATCACATTAAAAAAGTTTCAATACTTCAAGTCAAAGAAGGTATTAATCCTAAAATTTATATTAGAGTGAGAATTGGGATCCATGAGATGTTTTTCCTGGTTTGGATGACACGACGTACCTAGAAGTGTTTATGGGTGGGCCGGGTCTGAGCCCTAATAAAAATGTTTTGCTTGTCAAAGTTTTATTCGAGTCAGGTAAAATCGAGTTTGAAAGCTCGTTTTATTATTTAAAATATTAAAAAAATATTTTTATATTATTATTTATATATATTTATAATTAAATTTAAATAAAAATATTTTTATTATTTAAATTATAATCCAATTGGACCGAACTGGATTAGACCGACTTAAATTATTAAAAGCTTATTACAAACCCGATCCAAATCAGATTTGTTGGACCAGGCAGATAGTCGGGCGGGGATAGGTGTAGACGTACCCTTTGTTACGTGTTTTCTTATCTAATAAATCTAAGCCTATTTGAACGGATTAGGGTCACGTGTCTCACGTGATATGGATGGTCGTTAATTAAATTACACGTGGAAAATATAATGTGGTATGAAATATCCACGTGGCATGTGGTGGGGGAAAACAATTCTATAAATCTATGTCGGTGCAGGCAGCTGGAGCGTATTTAATTTTTTTGGTTGACAATGGCATCGCGACCGCGCACATCCCATGCTACATCTGCATGGCAATGGCCAAAACATGAAAGAGTGAAAGGAATGCAGTAGAGAAAACCGTGTTGCCAGCTAGAAATCCCTTTGACGGTAGAGTATGTTTTGAATTTTTGTTTTCCTTAAATTATGCTAGCTGTGAAAGCTATGAATTTTTTATGCATATAATAGGAGTGAAGTAAAAAAATTTATATTAGAAGATAAAAATAAAAGATGATTAAATTATAAATTTTTGGATGGATCAATTAAACAATTTTTACAAATCAAAAAAACTTTGAGAAGTCGAGAGAAACCAAAACCCCTAGCAGCTTCTCTCGGATCCGCCCATGCATCTGATCAATGTCTGCTCCTCAGGCAATGGTTTGAGAATAATTTTCAATTTTCTCGAATATTTCAAAGTAGGAGGTGTACACACAAATTTTATGTCGGAAATATGACAAGGAAAATTTGGAGTCAAATAATAATTTTTATTAATCAAACTTTGAGGTTACAATCTCTGAATATTCTTAAAGAAAGAAATCCTTTGATTCTTTTCTTCAGTAAAATTTTGATTCAAGGGTCTTCACGACTTGATCTTGAATCGGCGAGATCTGCTTCAAGGGTCTTCTAGACTTGGTCTTGAAAAACAGGAATTATCTCCTTTCCTTTGATGAACAAGATCGGAGAGCAGCTTCTTAGAGAATTCTCAAGAACAAGCACCGCGTTCTTAGAATTTCTCTAATTTCTTCTTAAGAATTTTGAGAGGATTTGGCTCTTCAAAATCTTCTTCTCTTCAGGCTTGCTGAATTGTCTATTTGTGTTAAGGGGAGGTCTCTATTTATAGTGGTAGCTAGCCAGGTGAAAGAGAGTTTTAAAAGAACTCAGCCTCCTTATTTATCTCTTAATTATTTTAATTAGAGATAATATCTTCTTATTTATCTCTTAATTAATTTAATTTAATTAGAGATAAATTATTTATTTTTATCACTTAATTAATTAATATTTATTTATTTATCACTTAATTAATTAATTAAATTAGAGATAAAATATTTATTTATCTCTTAATTAATTAATTAAATTAGAGATAAAATATTTATTTATTTATCACTTAATTAATTAATTAAATTAGATGATAAAATATTTATTTATCTCTTAATTAATTTAATTTAATTAGAGATAAAAATTTATTATTTATCTCTTAATTAATTTTATATTTAGAGATAAAAATTTATTATTTATCTCTTAATTAATTTAATTTAATTAGAGATAAAAATTTATTATTTATCTCTTAATTAATTTAATTTAATTAGAGATAAAAATTTATTATTTATCTCTTAATTAATTTAATTTAATTAGAGGTAAAATAATTATGACACATGGGTGAAATTTGATTGGATAACCCATGAATCCTTGCAATTTGATTGGTCAAACCATGTGTACATATTTAATTAATTATAAAATAATTAATTATAATATGATATTATCAATTTCACATGGTAATGTATAATTTAATTGAAAATTTCTTAATTAAAAGAATTTCAATTGACACGTGGCAATTTGTAATTGGTTACAAATTTTATCCTTCTACAAATGCCCCCTCAAGACTTGGTTACGTACACGAATTTTTTTTTTTTAGTGTAGCAAGTGGACAAGTCTTGAAATTTAATTTGCTTTTGATGCCAGAATTTATTTAACCAATGTAATTTTGTATATGAGACAAAAAAAATTGATTTAACAAATATAATTTTCTATGCATCAAAATGGACCATGAATAGAAGATTAGCCCACTCTAAATGGTTTAGCAAAAAAATGGATATTGGGCCAACATTGGCCTATGTAAAATAAATATGGACCAATATTGGCCCACGTAATAAATAGAATTCAGGCCATAACAAAAGTTTGTCATATTGTGGACACAAATGAGATTTAGGCCCAACTTAAAATATCCTTGGTAAATGGACCCAATAGCCCATGCAAAATATAGTTCACAGTTTGAAGACTTTCTACAGTTCCAAAGAATTTGAGTTTGATCTAATCGCTTCTTTGTTCAAATTAATTTCGATTAAAACTCAACATCCAGTTTTAAAGAAATTCTAATGCAATTAGAAGTTCTATTCCTTGACCACATGGGACTTGAATTATTTCCCCTATAAAAGCAAGGCCTTCTCAAGCTAATCTGCACATCAAATTAATTGCCAAAGGTTGCTACGTTGGAGAGCTTAACAGGTCAGTTCTTCTTTTTTTTTTTTTTTTTTTTTTTAATCAAGATGGGTTAATATACATCATCATCGTCATACATAATCAAAGGCGGCCTTACAAAAACAATCCTACCCTTTTTCACCTAAACCCCAACCTTTCACCTCTGCATTGCTCTCGGCGTTCTTGAGCAAATCAAGAATGAATTTCGCAGATTTCATAGGCCAGCGACCTTGTCCGTTAGAATGGCGATTCTTAGCCTGTGCAGTTCGCCCAACTCCACGACAGAAGCTCCGGAATGGAATTGCTTGCTTGTGGGCCATAGCATCCTCCAAGTATCGAGGTATCTTTGTAGAGGAAGAAGAAGTAATAGAGCTTCGGGAGAGAACCGAATTTCGCGAATTTGAAGTCGGCATTACTTTCGACGACGCCATATTCGGCAATATTTTCTCTCTTTATCGAGCGATTCTCTCGTAGAAAATTTCAGTCTCCCTCATCGATGTTGTTTTATCTACGGTTTGGGATATTTGGGGATTTTGATTTTGTTATACTTTTTGGGGTTTTGCGTTTGTATTCTGTTGGGATCAGGGAGAGATTTGTATAAAACCCAACTTTCCTGAATTGCGGTTTTGCAAGGCTGGGAGAAGATGGTTAAGGCAACAAGTTTTAGGTAATTAAGGAAGTAGAGCTTGTTGAAGGAAGGGAACATCCTGGAAAGAAGAGTTGAATACTTAGCTTCAGTGGGATTGGAACAGTGGATCAAGCTAGGCAACTTGTAGGTTCAATTTTATTGGCCGAGGAAGAAGATAGGCCAAATCTGGAAGACGGTGAATTTTATGCTCGTGATCTTGTTGGAATGAGAGTCATTCTCAAGGAAACTGGTCAAGTTGTGAATCCAGTCGGATTGGTTCTTGTGCCAGAATGGAAGCATACTGCTTACTATTTGCATATTTCTATCATGAGAGCCTTGTTGAAAAATCATTACATCCAAGTCATGCATTATTTTTTTTTTTTGGTTTAAAACCATGCATGTTAAAACAAGCTTGATTGTTCTACTTTAAAGTCACGCATAGTGACACATACCATAGTACTTTGGTTTCTTGTTCTTTTTACCATCATTTTTTTTTTTTTTTTTTTTACCTACTTTGACATTTTTTTTTTGTTTTGTTTTTGTTTTTGTAGGATCATCATGGTGTACTTCAAAGATCACAAAGATTATCTTGTGATTCTTTCCAAGGAAGACGAAGACATAAAAGAAGGATTATATCTCTTCACCAACAAGCCCATATCGGGTAGATATAAATCCGCTTGGAAATCATTTGATTTTCCTGCCACCCTAGAAGATTGGTCGATAGAACTTTCTCCAACCTCACAATCTTCTCCAAAGGCGAGATCTCTTCAGTCTAATCTTCACGTCAATACTTCTAATCATGAGAAGTTTGACACGTTGGGAAGCCGTATCACTTCCGAAAAATCATATTGGGGATTTTCCTTCAAGATTTTCGGAGAGTTTGGTTACATACCAAAGTACTGGGAATGGACTGAAGATGTGTTATATCACTTCAACAAAAATTTAACGACTGTTAGTATATATGATGCTGTTTATGCATCATTATACACTTATGATCACAACAAAGACGTCATTCGCGCTTTTTGTGAAGCTTGGTGTCCGGCTACCAATACTCTCCACCTTGCTACTGGGGAAGCTTCCATCTCCTTATGGGATTTGCATAGGCTAGGCGGTTTGCCCATTCACGGCATCTTTTATGATGAAGTCATTCCTTGTGCTGCCGAATTGACTGGCTTTGATAACAAGGGAAGATTCATCCCGAGATGTTGTGAATATCTATTTGCTGCATTCCATCTTTTGAAGCAAGGCAAGGAAGATAAGGTGTCTATTGAGGATTGGATCAATTTTTGGTTTCAAGGGAAGTTGCGTTACACCAAACCACCTGCTCGAAAAGCAAAGAAGCTTGTTCGTCCAAAAGCTACACATAACCCTACTGGGATTCTTCGGAAATACCAAGGTCGGGGAATGGCAGGAGATGGAGCATTCACTACACTTGGAATCAAAGACAGTTTAACATCAGACACTTATTTAGCTGCCTTCATTTCTTGTTGGATTTGTGTTTTTGTTTTTCCAAGTAAAGATTCAGAATTTGTTCGGCCAGAGACATTTAAGATAGCCAGCCTGATGGCGATTGGGAGAACTGTTAATCTCGCGGTCCCGGTGTTAGCCAATATTTACCATGGACTAAACCGAATTACACTTTCTGCTCAAGCGGGCTCTTCAGATGCGTGTTTTCCAATTCACTATATTTATGGGTGGCTAAGTTATTACTTCCGGACTCACTTTCAAAATCCAGATGATGTATATGGGCCTTTGATGAGCAAGTTTTCAGGAGAAGGTGGAGCCAAATACTTTGAGGATTATGATGCCCGCAAGTTAATTCATAGTGGCATAGTGTGGAATGCTAACTTATATCCCAGGAATAGAGATGAAGTGATTGTTGATGATGACACTCTTAGTAAGATCAATCATGGCTACCTTGTTAATGTTCGTTCGAGCTATTTGCCTGCCCGATGTAACCAGGCCATCATTGTGGAACCTTACAGTCCTCATCGATTTGGGAGACAATTTGGGTTTTGTCAAGATATTCCCGGAGCTCTTAAGGAAGACATTCGTTCTGGATCTGTGGATGATTTATGTAGGTTTTGGAGAATTTGCACTCGTTCTCATACAAAGTCCAGATTGATCTCTCCAGCTCGCTCTCTAAATCCTGATGATCATACGACCGCAAGATACATGGAATGGTGGTCGAAAGTTCATGAGCCCTATCTTGAGCATTCTATTGATATTTTGATTTCGAGCATCCGTACATCACCGTCAAGGAGAAGAAAACCTCCCAAGGATGTTAAGAAAAAGTCTTTAGAGATTTCGCAAGACAAATCCAATAAAGCCAAAGTCTCTTCCACCATAGATTTAACAGAGGAGCATGTGAAGACTTCACAAGAAGTTCCTCGATCAGTGTCATTAGTTGATGAAGGACAAAGGGTTTTACCAAAAGTCATCGAAGGGAAGCATAATGCGACCGTTGAAGATTCAATTGATGAGAGTGATCATGAAAGACATTGGAAGCGAACCAGGCCAAGGAAATCCTTTCAAGGTGATATATCCCCCGCCAAAAGTGAAGCTTCAGTTTCTAGTTCGCATGAGTTCAACAAACTTGCAGCTAAGATCAGGAATAATGTTTCAAGTACCGTTCCCAACCAAGAAGATGCTTGCCCTAATGTGATTGTTGATAATACTTCTCCTATAGTGAAGACTCCCACAGGCCCTCATGTTGAAGCTAGTCATCTCGCCCTTCCAGAATTTTCTAAGTTTAGTGCTGAAAAAGTGATATCCGATAGTCAGTTGAAGCTTGCAACTATTTTGTGGGAAAGCATTCAACCAAGGATTATTCGCGCTTCTTTTGATCGGGTTTCTTCGCTTAGTGGTGATGTTCACAAGATCTTCGATGCAATAGAAGCAATCAAGTCCGTTGATTCATCCTCATTGAAAGGCATGGTGGAAGACTACTTTACACAAGTCCAGAAGTTTAATGAGCTTGAATCTTCCGTTTCTTCATCCAAGGATAGAATTGAAAGACTTCAAGCACTTGAAATTCGACTTAAAGACTCAATGTTACTTGAACATAAGACTGTTGAGAACCTTAACACCCTGTAGTCGAACTTGGCAGATATAGAGCAAGAGTTCATTACTTTGCAACGCAAAAAACATAGACTTGAATTTTCGCTCCAAGAAACTGAAGATGAACTGAAAAGAAGAAGAACCGACACCTCCAAGATTCGTGAAGAGATGAATTCTGTTGAGTCTATTACTACCCTTACTGAGGATGAAGCCAAAAACTTAGATTTGTTGCGAAATATGTTGGAAGCCTCTCGAGACGACTTGAAGAATTTCAAATGGAAGCCCTGACTCCCTTTTGATGTAACTTTTTTTTTTTATTAGTTCTTAGGCTTGCTAGTTTTTTTTTTTTTATTATTTTTTTATTGTAAGTTCTTTTCAAGTTTGAAATGAAGTTAAATTTCTTTTTCTCCATATATCATCTTTCTTTTGCACTTTCTGAAGCATTTTTGCATCATGTATGGACTACAAATTAAATTCTCAAAGATCTTTAATTTGCAAAAGATTTGTTTTACTTGAAAAATAATTTGAATCATGAAATTTGAATGGAGAATTATCATGATACTTTCAAGTGAATAAAAGATAATATTTGAATCAAATTTTTTTTTTGTTTGGACTGAACTTGGCAATGAAACCAAGCTGCCTACGTACCCTCGAATCTGAAGGATCAAGTCATAACGTAGTTCATCATTTTTTTTTTTTTGTGCCCTAACTTTTGCCTAAGTTGTCCTAGAAAGGATTTTCAACATAGCGGGCTTTTTTTTTTTTTTTTAATGTGCAGTTTAAGCTCGTGCTTAGGAGCAACATACGACAGTTTAAGCTCTTGCTTAGGAGCAATATCTTCTTTAAGCATAGTAACGCTTCAAAAACTTTCCATTGATCGGTCCAACTTTGACACCATCTTGATCAACGATCTTGTATGCACCATTGGTATAAACTTCTCGAACAACGTATGGTCCATCCTATTTTGAAAGGAACTTGTTGCCAATACGATGTGAAGTATTTATGGGTCTTCTTACAGCAAGGACTAAATCTCCAACTTGGAAAGATCGCTGCTTGACTTTCTTATTAAAAGCTTTGGATAGTCGAGCTTGATAGCACTCCAAGCGTTGTTGGGCTTCCAACCTTTTCTCATCCAGCGCTTCTAATTCTTCCAAACGTAAGCGTACATTGTCTTCACTAGAAAGATCTTCCTGGATTGCAATCCTTAATGACGGAATTTGTCGCTCAAGTGGTAGAACAGCTTCCACACCATAAACAAGTGCATATGGAGTGGCTTGAGTTGGTGTGCGATATGTAGTTCGATAAGCCCACAGAGCTTCTCCTATCCTTTCATGCCAATCTTTCTTTGAACGGTTAACAACTTTCTTGAGAAGATTGCACAAAGTCTTGTTAAAAGCTTCTGCTAATCCGTTTGCTGGAGCATGGTACATTGAAGACTTGTACTGCTTGAAGTCAAACTGTGCACATAATTTGCTCATGTCAAACTGCTTCCCATTATCAGTTATGATGTGACGAGGTACACCATACCGATAAATGATGTTTGTCCTGATAAAAGTTGCAACAGTTTCTTTTTTTGCTTCCCTGTAAGGTGCCACTTCTGCCCATTTTGAAAAGTAATCTGTAGCGGCAAGTATATACATATGCCCTAGTGAACTCTTAGGTAATGGTCCTACCAAATCAAGTCCCCAAGCATCGAACGGCCAAGATGTGACTGTCGGATGTAGTGGTTCAGGAGGTTGATGGATGAAGTTTGCATGAAACTGACAAGCTTGACATTTCTTGGAGTAGTCCATGCTATCCTTTACCATTGTTGGCCAATAGTATCCCATTCTTTTAATTTGAAAGTGCAATTTAGCTCCAGACTGATGTGCACCACAAATTCCTGAATGAGCTTCTTGTAAGGTTTTGGATACTTCATCTTCTCCTAAACATCGAAGGAAGACACCATCAAAAGAACGGCGATAGAGCGTACCCTTGAAGTAAATAAATCGAGGAGCTCGACGTTTCACTTCTGTTTTATGCCTTGGATCATTGGGTAGCTTCCCATGCTCCAAATAATCAATCAATGGCTGTCTCCAATCTTCTTTTTCAACTTCGCGAACTGAAACAACATTGGATTCCTGGTTGTCATCTTTAAAATCAACTGGAGGTAAAATCCATCGTTTGCAAAGAGGGACTTTTACTTCTACACTTGGCATGGCCAAAGCTGATGCTAGATTAGCTAGAGAATCTGCTTGCTTGTTCTCTCTTCTTGGTACATGTTCCAAGCTTACATTGTCAAACCATTCCAAAATGTTCTTCGCATAGTTTACATATGGTAAGAGGTCTGGCTTCTTAATTTCGTAAAGTGAAAGAAGTTGGTTGATCACCAATTTGGAATCCCCAAACACTTTAAGTTGAGTGATCTTCATATCCACTGCCATTTCCAATCCAATGATCAGAGCTTGGTATTCTGCTACATTGTTGGAACAATTTTCAGTGAGAGTAAATGCATAAGGCAATACATCTCCTTCTGAAGTGACAAAGACAACACCTGCTCCAGCTCCATCTTGACGGGCAGCCCCATCGAAGAATAGTTTCCATGGCCTGGGAATTTCGATGAAAATAACATCTTCATCTGGGAGATCTTCAGAGAATTCCCAATCATCTGGAATCGGATGGTTTGCAAGGAAATCGGCAAGTGCTTGCCCTTTAACGGCCTTTTGTGGAATATAAGTAATATCGAACTCTTGTAGCAAAAGAGCCCATTTTGCCAATCTTCCACTGAGTACAGACTTGGACATGAGATATTTGAGGGGATCTGCTCGCGAAATCAAACGAACAGAATGAGCTTGCAAATAATGCCTCAGCTTTTTAACTGCAAACATCAATGACAAGCAAGTCTTTTCAATGGGAGAATAATTTAATTCAGCACCATTAAGAGTTCTACTAAGATAGTAGAGTGCGGTTTCTTTTCCTTCATCATTCTCTTGTGCCAATAATGCTCCTAAGGAACGTTCTTGTGCAGCAATATAAAGGATTAACGGCTGTCCTGGTATAGGTGCCTTCAGAATAGGTGGTTGTAACAAAAAGGTCTTAATACTCTTAAAAGCATTACTGCAGGCCTCATCCCAGACAAAAGGGACATCCTTCTTCATTAGCCGGCTAAATGGTTGACATCGACCAGCCAAGTTTGAGATGAAACGTCGGATATATGCCAATCTTCTTTGCAGACTTTTAAGTTCATGCAGATTGCGCGGTTCAGGCATTTTCATGATTGCATCTATTTTTGATTGATCGATCTCAATCCCACGATGTCGTACGATGAACCCCAAAAATTTGCCCGAGGATACTCCGAACGCACACTTGAGCGGATTCATCTTCAATTGGTATCTACGCAATCTTTCAAATACTTGGCGAAGATCCGCAAGATGATTGGATTTCTCCTTTGACTTCACTACCAAGTCATCAACATAACACTCGACATTCTTGTGAAGCATATCATCAAAGATCTTTTGCATTGCTCTTTGATAAGTAGCACCTGCATTCTTTAATCCAAACGGCATAACTTTGTAACAGTATATACCTTTTGGAGTTCGAAATGCGGTAAGTTCTTCATCTCTTGGAGCCATGCGAATTTGATTATAACCAGACGATCCATCCATAAAGGACAAAGCTTCATGGCCAGTTGTAGCATCAACCATTATTTCTGTTATAGGGAGAGGAAAGTTGTCCTTTGGGCAAGCATTGTTCAAGTCTCGAAAATCTACACAAACTCGAAGTTGACCATTTTTCTTTCTCACTGGAACAATATTTGAGATCCAAATGGGATACTTGACTTCTCTAATAAAGCCAGCTTTGATGAGCTTATTGACCTCAGCTTCAATTTGGGGGATCAAGTCAGGATGGAAGCGTCGTTGAGCTTGTTTGATAGGTCGGACACTTTTCTTGACAGCCAGATGATGCATAGCTACTTTTGGATCAAGTCCCGGCATCTCTTTGTAAGTCCAAGCAAAGATATCTCGATACTCTATCAAAAGATCAAGATAGGCTTTTTCTTCTTCTGGTGGTAAGCAAGCATTAATAAAGACCGGTCGTGGATCTTTACTAGTACTGATGTTAACCTCCTTTAGTTCGTCAATAGTAGCTTGATTTCCTTCTTCAAAAGATGAAGGGGCTTCTTGGGCTTCTTCCTCTTGAGATTTTTCACCAGTTTCCTTTACAGATACATGGTTAGAAGTAAAGATTTCTGTTTCTTCAAGTTCTTCTTCCTCTGAGGATGAGACTGATTTGGTTATAACCACTGTGTGCTTTCTAGCCTTTAAAACTTCACCAGTAGTTACCTTCCATTCGCTTTGCCTTTTCATTCGAGAAGGAATTTTGCTGTGAAAATCTCTTGATTCCTTTAAAGTGGAAGATTTTCTTTTTCGGCCACAGTTAACTTCTTCAGAGTACGGACTTCCAAGCCTTGACTGAATGGAAATTGGTTTACTTACAGAAACTTCACTGCATTTTTCTCCCATTCGTTCAAAAACTGACCTTCGTGATGATTGAATGCTCAAACGATCAAACACTGAACATCGTGTTGAGCGTGCCCCCAAGCGATCAAACACTGAAAGTCCTGGTGGCTTCACTGCATCTTCTTGCTCCTCGGGAACTTCCTCCACATTTATGTACCTCGAAGTTTGTTTATGAATCTTCAATTTTAATGGAGAATACCCAAGCCCCTCTCTAGAAGTTCCGATGTGATCAATCTTCTTTTGCCAGACCTGTCGGATCTTGAATGAACTTTGCGGCTTTTCTTTGCTAGGCTCTTTTGTCTCGTGAGCCAATTTTACGACATCCTCTTGTTTATACCCAGCTTTGACAAGCAACCTGTAAGCGTTAGGATCAAAATCTTTAGCTCGATGAGTAGGAAGATCTTGATGTTCACAAAGAGGTTCTTCTATTGGCCTAACAAATCCTTGCAGTGGAGGTATAAGGCCTCTTGACTCTTCCAAGTTAGTGAGGGGGAGAGTCAGATCTTTTAAACCTTGAGCAATTTCATCTTCTCCGATTGTGGAAGAAGCCAAATTCTTTCCCTTTTGCTTTAATTCTTGCATCGGGTTGGACATTACTTCTTCAATAAATGTATCTTTGAGATAAAACTTTGCATCTGCGAAATGTGCTTCTGCTATAGTAAATGGCTTAGCGTCTGCAAGGATCGTCTTGACTTGACCGTTTCTGCAATACTTGAGACACTGGTGCAGAGTTGAGGAGACTACACCATTTTGATGTATCCATGGTCGTCCTAACAACATGTTGTATGTCGTTTTGGCATCGATCACATGGAAAAGTGGACTTGACTCCATATCTCCAATGAAAAGTTGAAGTCTAAGTTTTCCAAGAGCTCTTTGTCCCCCTTGGTTGAATCCTTGGATCATTAAGCGGCTTTGCATTAATTCATCCAAAGGAACTCCCAATTCTTTCATTGTCATCAACGGGAGTATGTTGACAGCAGAACCATCATCGATCAAGATTCTATTGATCTTCTGTTCCCGAGTATATCCTACGACGAACAACGGCCGATTATGAGGGGTTGACCCTAGCAACAGATCCTCATCAGAAAAGTTAATTTTCGTAGCACAAGAATGCTCATCAACTTCAAATGCTACTGAGTCTGTGTTGTTTTCATTATCTTCATTGCCACCGTTATGGTAACAAGTCATGAAAACCAAATCTTCATTTCTAAGCTGAATCGGCATGAATTCGTTTAAAGTGATTTGCCTCCTTGACTTCCTCCCTACTGAATTTTTACCCCGAGATGGCATTTTTGCTTCTTGAGGCACATTGGGCTTTGGAAATTCAGATGGTCGTTTGATCATCTTAGCTCTTGTAGGCACTTTCACAACTTTTGGAAGATTCTTCCTTTTGCTTCTTCGGCGTGTGACTAGAGTCCAACCATCGTAGTCTTGATTTTGTCTTTGAAGCAAATAGTTGCCCCCACTTTCCTGAAGACTCTCCATCGTACTTGTACTTGGAGCCAGTATGATAGGATCAAAAGAGCCAAATTTTATGGTTCTATCCAGCAAATTGGATTGAGAAACCATATTGACTGATGCCAAATTTGACGACATCGTTTCTTCTTCAAACTCGATTTTTCCTTCTTCATAGAGTCGCATGATTTTATCCTTCAAAATAAAGCACTTCTCTAGAGGATGGCTAATCAAGCGATGGTACCTGCAATAATTGGGATCTTCTACTTTATCAGCTTCTTCAGGTCGCTTCATTTCTGGCAACTGAATCAGTTTAGTCTTTAAAAGTTCTTCAAGAATGCTTGAAACATCAGAATCAGGAAAAGGATACTTCTTTTCTTGCCTCTCCTTCAAGGTGATCTTGCCTTTACCTTTGTCTTGGAAAGGAGAAGATTTCATCTCTTGAGATTCTTTTGACTTGGGAGATATCTTAAGAGGTTTGGTAGTCACGGCCATGGACTGTTTGCTTTCTCCCTTGTTGGTAAAGGTTTTGCCCCCTTTGCGGGTATCTTGTTTTTCCTTGGCTTTCTTTGGCTCTTGCACCGGAGGTTCTTGATTTCCAGCAGCTGTCATACTCAACTCCATATCATGAGCACGAGTGGCTAATTCTTCAAAGGTCTTAGGCTTGATGCCTTGAAGAATGTAACGCAAGCCCCAATTCATGCCTTGGATGCACATGTCAAGGGCAGAAGACTCAGACAGTCTTTCTTTGCAGTTAAGGCTCAGATTTCTCCATCTGTGGATGTAATCAATGACTGGCTCATCCTTCCATTGACGTGAGCTTGTGAGTTCGATCATGCTGACTAAGCGACGAGTGCTGTAGAATCGATTAAGGAATTCACGCTCAAGTTGTTCCCAGCTGTCAATCGTCCCAGGCTCGAGATCAGTATACCAATCAAAGGCGTTGCTTTTTAGGGAGCGAACGAACTGCTTCACCATGAGATCCCCATAGGTACCAGCATTATTGCAAGTTTCCACGAAATGTGCAACATGTTGGCGTGGATTTCCTTTTCCATCGAACTGCTGAAACTTTGGGGGTTGATAATTCCCAGGCATCCTCAGACGATCGATCCTTTGAGAATATGGTTTTGCATATGTATATGAAGGTTGAGTGACGCTTTCAACTTGATCTTTGATAGCCTCCTTGATAAGATCCTTGAGCTGACTGGTAGTGACGAGCTCATTGATCTTTTCTTCATAATCCTTAGCAACTTCCTTGCCAGAGTTCTCACCATCATCTTGAAAGATTGATTGCCAATTTTGGTTTGAAGCTTCGTTCCTTTTTCCAGTGAGACCGGCGATCTTGTCCATCATGGAAGCGATCTGGTTATCCTTCTCTTTGATACTTGCTGAAAGAATTTCAACAGATTTTGCCAGAAGTGCAACTTGTTCTTCCAATGATGTGGTGCCAGTTGTCATGACAGCCATTACTCCAGAACTTGATTTTGGAGCAGAGGATGGAATATGCTTGTTGCTTGAGTAGCTATCTTGTTCTTTGTATGTTAACTGGCGACTTGCACTTGATCCTCGAGGAGAATCAACTTGTCTAGCGGAAACTTCTTCTAGGTCTTGAATTGGAGAAGAAGTGTCATAGAGAGGGTTTTGATTGAGCACCGGAAAAGTTTGCTCATACAATTCAGCAAGAGCTTTGGTCTTCCTCCTAGTGCCATAAGGATGAGTAGGGATATCAACGCTTGATGATGAAGTGGGGTAGACTGCAGGATTAGCTCGAGCAGGCTTGAGAGTTGGTTTGTTAGCAAAGTTCTTCTTGGGAGCCATTGCAACTTGATAACTTGAGTTTTGAAGAAAAGAGATGAAAGGCAGAGATTGTCCCACTGGGCGTGCCAAAATTTGTACACACAAATTTTATGTCGGAAATATGACAAGGAAAATTTGGAGTCAAATAATAATTTTTATTAATCAAACTTTGAGGTTACAATCTCTGAATATTCTTAAAGAAAGAAATCCTTTGATTCTTTTCTTCAGTAAAATTTTGATTCAAGGGTCTTCACGACTTGATCTTGAATCGGCGAGATCTGCTTCAAGGGTCTTCTAGACTTGGTCTTGAAAAACAGGAATTATCTCCTTTCCTTTGATGAACAAGATCGGAGAGCAGCTTCTTAGAGAATTCTCAAGAACAAGCACCGCGTTCTTAGAATTTCTCTAATTTCTTCTTAAGAATTTTGAGAGGATTTGGCTCTTCAAAATCTTCTTCTCTTCAGGCTTGCTGAATTGTCTATTTGTGTTAAGGGGAGGTCTCTATTTATAGTGGTAGCTAGCCAGGTGAAAGAGAGTTTTAAAAGAACTCAGCCTCCTTATTTATCTCTTAATTATTTTAATTAGAGATAATATCTTCTTATTTATCTCTTAATTAATTTAATTTAATTAGAGATAAATTATTTATTTTTATCACTTAATTAATTAATATTTATTTATTTATCACTTAATTAATTAATTAAATTAGAGATAAAATATTTATTTATCTCTTAATTAATTAATTAAATTAGAGATAAAATATTTATTTATTTATCACTTAATTAATTAATTAAATTAGATGATAAAATATTTATTTATCTCTTAATTAATTTAATTTAATTAGAGATAAAAATTTATTATTTATCTCTTAATTAATTTTATATTTAGAGATAAAAATTTATTATTTATCTCTTAATTAATTTAATTTAATTAGAGATAAAAATTTATTATTTATCTCTTAATTAATTTAATTTAATTAGAGATAAAAATTTATTATTTATCTCTTAATTAATTTAATTTAATTAGAGGTAAAATAATTATGACACATGGGTGAAATTTGATTGGATAACCCATTAATCCTTGCAATTTGATTGGTCAAACCATGTGTACATATTTAATTAATTATAAAATAATTAATTATAATATGATATTATCAATTTCACATGGTAATGTATAATTTAATTGAAAATTTCTTAATTAAAAGAATTTCAATTGACACGTGGCAATTTGTAATTGGTTACAAATTTTATCCTTCTACAGGAGGCAGCTAGATTTGGTCGTTGAATTAGACCAGCACCGATGTCTTTGTTGTCACCTAAGGATGACGATGAAGCGGGACGGGGCGGATATTGCCTTATCCACTTCCATTTTACTCTTGCATGAATGTTGAAAACATCCACTTCCATGGATGTCGGTTACATCCATAACCGCTCCACGGTACTCCATTCCGCTACACCCCAATTTATATTAATTATTTTTAACTTAATATTATAAAAAATTATATTATAATTTATTTATGAACATAATTTTAGTATATAAAAATCTTTAATATAATATATATAATACATATATACTAAAAGTTTAGATATAAAATATTAGTATATATATCTAATATATATTAAAAATATAAGGAAAAATATAAAATATTTTAAAGGATAAAATAGTAATTTCAAAAGTCGGGGCGGAGCGGAGTGGAGTGGAGAAAGCATTTATCAAAACCGTTCTGCTCCATCCCGTTAAAAAAAAAACCTCTCTATTCGGAACGAATCGATGCAAAATCCATCGATCGGATCGAATTTTACCATCCCTATTGTCACCAAACCTCAATTCCTTTTCGTAGCAGTTACGTTTCCGTATTCAAAGATTAATTTCAAAGTAATCCTAGAATTAAATGGAGAGGACTTTACTTCTGTAATAATATATGGTCTTCCCTTTTCTCTCTCTCTGTCTATTGCTTACCGATTACCATATTCAATTCAATGCAAGCTGAAGTCAATTATAGAATCACAGTCTTGCCACCTACATCACCAACTACCATGAACAATTGAGCATCATGTCCTGTCTTTTAAAACGAGACCAACTTTTCTTTTAAGACCAGACCAACTTTTCTGTTGGTCCCTTTATTTCGTCCTGTACTGCCATATCCTTGGTTTTGGACTTGTTTGTATTCTGTTATGTGTTACACATGGATTATGCATTTACATTTAATCAATTGAGAAGCCACCTTGAAAGTAAAAATTTTCACACTTGAAGAAAAAGGCCGAGTATCAGCAAGTAAAAATGTCTATGTTTTAAAAATCGGATCAGAGATTGAACTAATAAAACTTCTCTGTGGGTCTGACTAAATGAGAAATTTTATTGTTTGAAACTTGATTTTGATAATTAATAAATATAAAATATTTTATCAAAAAATACAGTGATTAAGTTATTAGCGAAAATTTAAGAGGTTAAGATTCAAAACTTTAAATCCCATCGATTACAATTTTTTGTTGTTGAAAATATTGAATAATAGAATACATAAAAATCGGTTCAATATCAAACCAGTCCAGTTAATCCGATCCAATCGGATGTTTGATCAGTTCAAAATTTTCTCAATTTAAGTAATCTTATCGAATCGAACAAGCCTTATGTTCTTGGTTGAATCAATCCGGTCTGATCTTTTCAATATTTTAAAATGTATTACTGCAAGTTAAGTATATAATTTAAAATCAAATTTGTCACTAATAAATCGATATTTGATTTTGTCATTATAATTCAATTTTATTGAATTTTATCATTATACTTTTAGTTTTAGTGATTTTTGAACAAAAAATAAAAGAATTCAATAAATTTTGTGATTTATATAATGAAATATGGGTTTATACTTTATAAATAAATTCGATATTTATTTTTAAAGACTTTTAATGAGGTGGTATCATATAATTTATTGATAGTGTATAAATTTATACACTGTTAATACATCAAATATAAATTTTTAAAATTATTCACTTAATATGGATCTCATATCATTTTATGTTGATATTCATTGTAGCGTATGGAGAAAGGGTCTTCTCGCAATCAATGGTAGATAAGGCAGTCGCTCCAAAATTTTTAATTTTTAATTTTATTTTAATATTTGATACATTGGCAGCGTATAAATATATGTATTATCAATAAATGACACAAAGCTACTTTATTAAATATTTTTAAAAATAAATACAAATAATTTTATTTTTAATGAGGTGACATCACTTGATTCACTAACAATATATAAATTTATACATTATTAATGCATAAATATAAATCTTAATAGTAATTCTGTTTTTCTTAAATACACTACTTTTTTCATTGTAAAACAAATGAAAGTTGAGAAAAAAAAAAACGCAAAAGAAATCTTATTCAAAAATTGTCCTTGGAAGTGAATGATTAAATTAAAAGGTTAAGAAAAACAAGATTATAATGAAAATTTATATTTGATGTATTAACAGTGTATAAATTTTTACAGTATTAGTGAATCATGTGATGCTATCTCATTAAAAATAAAATTATCTGTATTTATTTTAAAAACTTTCAATGAAATAATATCATGTCATTCATTGAGTGCATCAAATATAATTATATAAACCCTTACAATTATTATATAGTTTGGTTTTGGAGGAAAAACATTAAATCAAAATGGATTGAATTTTTTTTTTAATTTATTTTTCCAAACAGAGAAAAGCCTAGATGGAATATTGACCAAAGAGAGCATGGGAAATGGTAAAAATCTTGTATTAATTTGATGATAATGCTTGGTTGGTGGTAGGTATTGTAACAACTAAAATAGGTATAGTCTCCCAGATCAACCAAGGCTATAAACGCCCAAGAAAAATGAAAAAGAAGAGATATTTTATGTGAAGATTTTCTGAAAAAGTAAATTTTATTTTAATGTTTGGATGATTTATTAAAAAATATTTTTTATTGTTTGGTTATTTTTTGATTTTTTTTTTAAATATCAATATTGACATAAATAATAAATATTAATTATTAAAATATTAAAAATGATTTTTTATGAAAATATTAATATTTTAATAATAATATTTAATACTAAAATATTATATTAATATTAAATACTTAAAATAATACTATTTATTACTAAAACATTAATTATATTAATATTTAAAATATTATAATTATTATTAAAATATTATTTCTATTAATATAATAATTATTAAAATATTATTTCTATTAATATAATAATTATTAAAATATTATTTTATTAATATAATAATTATTAAATTTTATTTATATTAATATAATTATTATAAAATATTATTTTTAGTTTTTCAAATAGTAATATTAATTTAATTATTAATTATTATTTATATTAATATAATTATTATTAAAATATTAAAAATTAATATTATTATTTTTATTAATATTATTCATTATTAAAACATTAATTATATTGAAAATTACAATATTAAAATATGTTTATATTAATATTTTAATATATTTTTATAATTAAAAAATAAATATTTTTATTAATATAATAATATTTGACTCGAGTCAAGTTAAGTTTCGATATAAAATATGATATCCAAATTCCGATTCGAGTAGCTCTATTCTTGACAGTTGTTTTTAGAAAATTGTCTTTCCCCTTTTGAAAAATGAAAGACAGTTTTAAAAAAAAAAACCCTTATTTTTGGTTGACCAAAAAATTATATTTTATTGATCAATCAATTTTTCACCAAGAAAAATATAAAAAAATATATATATTTTTTTTGGTAAACTCACCCAAACTTCTAAGTTCTAAGAAAGAAAAAAAATAAAAATAAAAAAATAGGAGACCAGCCAAGCCAAGCCAACCCATTGTTTCTTAAAGAACCTAAAGTCCTAAATCTTAGTTCATCCGCGTGAAGACATATATATAGCACAAGAAACGAACAAACCAACCGTTTGTTATCGGCGCCAATAAGGCTTTAGTCTTTCTCCTGCAAGAACTCCAAGGACAGAGAACTCTGCAGGAGAGGCATACAGAGGCAAAAAGAGAGATGGGTTTTGAAAAGGGAACGTCATTGTTGGAAGATTTGATAGAAAAAGCTGGAGGTTGTGCTGTGATCGATGGGGGTTTTGCTACTCAGCTTGAGAGTCACGGTGCTTCCATTAATGACCCACTTTGGAGCGCTCTTTGCTTGATCAAAGGCCCTGACCTTATCAAGCAGGTACCTTTCGATCTTTTTTCTTTTTATTTTTCTATGAGCTCTGAGGGAAATATGTGCATTGGTGTTTTGCAAATGTCTCCATGTCAAAAGGAAAAGAAAAAAAAAACCCAAAGCTTATGGTTGTTGTGATTTCTGAAAATATGTTTTAAAACAGCGTATAATATTTGAAATGTGGTTTTAGATTTTTAATCAATGTGGACTTGTTCAAATGTGCAGGTTCATCTGGAGTATCTGGAGGCTGGTGCAGATATCTTGGTTACTTCATCTTACCAGGTTTGTTAATTAGTGTTTTCAGATCGAGCCAACGAATTGATTTGTTAGGCTAATGAGTGACCTGCCTTTCATCTATTCCTAGCATTGATCTGGTAAAAAAGATTGCCTCTGATTTTTCTAGGTAATAAAGTCCTCGTGCCAAAACTGGTTTGGAGGGATTTCTAGCCCGCCATAGTTGAATTATATGCACAGCTTTGTTTAGGCAAGCGATTTAAAAGTGATTATTAGGAGATATATTAACCATATGCTTCCTTTTCTAATGCAATAAGTCAGCCTCTTTCTCAGATGCCTCTCATTGAGAACGAACTATTCCTATTGTTCTTCATTTTGAGTCTGAGGGGACATGGAGAAAATTTTCTTGTGAAATTTTCATGAAAAATATTCCAATTATGTTATTTTTCCTTAAGGTGGCTTATTAATGAGCCAAACAGAAAATTCTGCAGTTATCATCTGTTTATGTTCTTCTTCAATGACTGATTCCCTGGACACAACCAATATATCTTTGTACGAACTTGTTCTGCCTTCCCATTAGGGAGACTAATTTATATGAGATGATAGTAAATGATAAAACCATTTTTAATTATAATTATCCTTTCCAGATTTTAATACCTTTTCTTCTTAATAACTTGAGAATGAAGGCTGAAGAAAACAATTGTTATCTTCCTGAAACTGATTATGGCTTGCTCCCAAACACAACTGGAGTTTATCACTTTCTCTTGCTTTGAATTTCTGATTTTCCTCCTAATCCTATATCCTCATAGTTGTCTCTAATTTATATTTACAGGCCACCATTCCTGGATTCCTGTCCAGGGGACTGTCCCTTGAAGAAGGGGAGTCATTACTAGAGAAGAGTGTCAAATTGGCTGTGGAAGCCCGTGATAAGTTCTGGGACACTATAGGGAGTGTTCTAAGGAATAGCTACAACCGAGCTTTGATTGCAGCCTCAATTGGAAGTTATGGAGCATATCTGGCTGATGGTTCAGAATACAGGTTCCAAAAATTTGTATAACTTAAAGATTTTCAAAATCTTTTAGATATCAGACATCTTTCATTAGTTTAACATGATGACATTATCTGCATGTGCTCTGTCTTTTCCTTCAGTGGGTGCTATGGACCAGAAGTAAATCTGTGTAAGCTGAAAGATTTTCACCGGCGCAGATTGCAAGTTCTTGTTGAAGCAGGTCCAGATTTGCTAGCCTTTGAGACCATTCCTAATAAACTTGAAGCTCAGGTTTGTTCTTCCACATATTTCATTTGTTTGTATCCATATATACTGACGGAGAATGTAACAGGAATGGCAATTTGTTTAATGACCATATGTTGGTTTCTAACTGTGGTTAGTGAATGTATTTTAATGATTGTGGATCAAATCTATTTTAAGACTATCACGTTCATGAATTGCAAGTAGTAGTTCTTATGATCATGCAAGTTGCCAGAAGAAATAGAAGCTGTAGTAATTCTTATGATCATACAAGTTATTCTCATTCTTCATTTGCTTTTCAAGTTTCCAGTGTATCATTGATCCATTCTGCAATGTTTTCCAAAATCAAACCAACCAGCAATAAGTTGTGCATGTTTAATGCACACTGACTGCAAAGGTTAATCATCAATCATTCTTTATGACTCAATGTTTTTGTTTGAAAATTTTCATTCTTATGGAAAGATTCTTCACAATCATTAAAAATGCAACCAGAATGCTACTCATAGCCCTCTACATAGTAGCTATACTTAAATGCTCATAATCAGTGCTAAAGCACTCATTCAGGATGCAAAAATCTAATTTTACTTATCTCTTTTCAAGCTTCGGCAGACTCTAAAATGTATTGGTGTTCTGATGCTCTTAACAATATTCTTTTATATCCCTTTTCCTCTTGACTGGATTTTCCCTTCACGGCATGACGGCTTCTTTCTATCTCCAATTGCAGGCCTGTGTTGAGTTGCTTGAGGAAGAAAACGTTCAAATTCCATCATGGATCTGCTTCAGTTCTGTAGATGGTGAGAATGCCCCATCAGGAGAGAATTTTAAGGAGTGCTTTGATATATTAAACAAGAGCGAGAAAGTAAATGCAGTTGGAATAAATTGTGCACCTCCCCATTTTATTGAAAGCCTTGTCTGCAAATTTAAGGAGGTAAATTCCTCCAAGCAACGTGCAAAATCTAGAGTTAGTTCCTTTCTTAAAAAAAAAGAAAGTAATAAGCTAATGATTCTAACTGTAACTGCTCATTGCTCCAGTTGACAACCAAGGCAATTGTCGTCTATCCAAATAGCGGGGAGATATGGGATGGTAGAGCTAAGAAATGGCTGGTAAGTCCATTATTTTATGACTTGGTTTAGCAAATACTTTACTATTAGTTAAGCAAAAACATGTTGCATCCACCTGTAATGGACTTTCTTCTTTGATTAACAGCCATCAAAGTGTTTCGGTGATGACAAATTCGAGTTATTCGCACCAAGATGGCGTGACTTAGGAGCTAAAGTAATTGGGGGTTGTTGTCGGACAACACCGTCCACAATTCGAGCCATATCGAAGGCTCTGAAAGAAAGATCTTAATAAGTGGTCGTTGAATTCATAGCTTTGCGACTAGCTGCAGTTTATACATTCAGCTGCTGCTCCTTATAGTTTAAACATTGTTGCCTGCCTGCATATCAATTCTTTTGAAACTAAGGTTTTTTTTTTTTTTCTCTACTATTCTTCATTTTTCATTGTGCGAATAGATGGGGGAAGTATAATCCTCCCTTCCCGGCCAGGAACGTCTTTGACTAAAACCAAAATATTGAACTTACAGATTACAGAACTTATCTCATTTTTACACTCAGTAGTAGAGATTTCGTCAATGGTTTACAGCAAGAACTTCATGCAATCAAGCTAGAGCAAATCGGTTTTCTATTGCTGTGCTTATCCTGGAAATGCCCACCTTCCTAACAAAAATTCTGGCATAAATATAACTCAGAGCAATATCAAAATGGTGTTAAATCAAAACCAGTTCTGGCCTGGCAAATTTCTTATTAGGTGAACTGACAAAATATGAGCAAAGGCAATGGAGAGGGCAGTAATTTAAACTAGCAAACCTCCCTCGGCAAGTACATTGAATATCCCTTTCCAGCAAGTGTTAGTATATGCCCTAAAGCCAATCAAATTGGACAAGGGATATACAGTTAATAATGCAAATCCTTCATTATACATTAGTGATACAAGGTTTTCTTTCATGTTAGTACGACGATAAAGAATTACTAAGTACTAATCCGATGAAACCCATAGAACATAATGGCCTTGCAAAGGAATTATAAAGAGTTATAACTGTGATATCCTTATGCATCAAAGCCTTGTTCTTTAAACTGTTTCTGGTCATCGTATTGCCAAGACGGGGCATTGGCAATGCTCAAAGATTAGTACATGTTAAGTCTTCTTACTTATGAAGTAAGCAACTGATCTCATTAGGTTGAAGTATGAGGGATACTCAGGATAACATGTAGGTGCTTGTCTGTTGAACAAGTTTACTGAACATGGCCCGCTGTGAGAACTCCATTTGGTATTGTCACTCAAGTGTCTATGGAAATGTTCTCACGTGCCATTTGTGTAAATTAGTCCTCGGACTTGTGATACAAGGTCATCTTGTATGAGGAGTGTCATACTTTGATTCCATCACGAACGGGTCCCAAATGAAGAGATGCTTATGGTAGGGTGATTTTGGGTATGACATGAACCATACGAAGATGGATGAGTTATCCAGAGAGGATTCACCACTCAAAGTGTATCTCATATGTTCTTGGCTTTCGGTTGACTTAATAAAGATTTCGGCCGAAGCATATGAAGGATTTAGGATAAATTGTTTCTCTAAATTCATAAGGTTAACCATAAGTTGCAAGAACTAATATGGATTGAACATGAGTAGATGAAAACTCTAGGAAATATAGTTATTTTGCCACCTTTTATGCATTTAAATCGGCTAAGTCTTTGAAGATTTTATTAGGATTTGATTAGTTTTAGATGTTTTTATATTTATTTTATTTATCCATTTTATGTTTAAAATATTTCTTTAGTTATTATTTATGTTTTTTTATAGGTTCAAGGTGATCTGGAGCTTCGAGCTGCAAAACGATGAAAAATGGTGCAAAGCACTGAGCAGGCAGATTCGACCTCCAGAGCTTCTTTCAAGAAAAAACTTGATCTTAAAGACTTCCATTGAGAAAACTCCCTTCTTGACCTTTGAAGCTGACTTCCATACCTTTCCAAAGGTATAAGGTGCGTCAAAATCGGATGATATTCTCCTAGTCAAAACAGCTGACGACGTTTGAGAAGACGATAGAGGCAAAGTGCAGCAAAACGAGAAAACTGACTCTCCAATTCGAGAGTCAGCACTGCAGCGTTAGGGGTCGTGAATAGTAACCACAAAAACGTAAAAAAAAAAAAAAAAGGCAAAAACTTACTTGTTTGCTTGGACGCGAAGTTTCGAACTCCAGGAGGCCTTGGACACTTTAAATTGGACTTTTTTAGGTCAGAATAAAGATGATTGAATATCTAGAAACCGAATTCTCTCCCAAGAAGATAGTCGTCATCAAATTATATCTCAAGAAGATTGAAGATTTGAAGATTCAAGATTCAAGAACTGACAACTCGTAGTTTTCTCTTTTCTCTTCTTTATTTTTCTTGTGTTGTTGATGATGGTGAAACTATTTGATTATTTGTTTTCATTAATTATCATGAACTAAATCTCTTTTACTAGGATTTCAATGGAACTCAACACATAGTTTGAATTTACTTTCTCTCTCTAGCTTGATTTAATGCTTGGTGATTTGTTTGTTCATTCTTGTTCTTAATGCTTCTAGTTGATTGGCCACCAATTAGATTGATTTGTTAACCTAAATATAACTTGGAAAAGGGAGTTTAGTGTTAGACATGGATTGAATGACACATGTTTCATATTCATTTATTAGGATGAATTGATCTGCAGGTAGGGTAGGAATACACTTACTTGTCATGTGTAACCATTGTTAGAGCCTAAGGTTAATGAGTTCTTCTCTAATTCAATTATCATACGAAATAGTTAATTGGTTAAGAAGGATATTTTTATGAGACCATCGGAAGATCCCTTATAAATAAGATAGAACTCTAGGTTAACAACTCAGGATCATTAATCAAGTGAAGAGGTAGAGAGAGATTCAAGCGAAGTGTTGAGGGAAGTTGTAATCCTAGGCTTTTATAATTAATTGAGTTCATCTTTTTAATTTACTTTCTTTTAATATTAGTTTATTTTAATTTAGTTTTTGATTATCATCTTTAATTAGTTGTTTAGATAAGATTGAGTTGTGTTGATTTTAGTACTTAGCAAATTTAGTAGCAATTTCTTGTGGGTTCGACTCTTTACTTTTTCATTGTATTACTTGTTACGATACGTGCACTTGCTTGGTGAAAATCGACAACAGTAGACACTGCACCATGCTCATGGGCTTTCCGGGATATTAGGTGAAAGGACCATATTACACTGATAGGTTGGTTACTGAAAGGTTTCAATGAGGTCACGTTGACTTCTCTCAATATTTGGGTGGTCATGATGGGTTGCTAGATCCCGTTCTTCATCTATGAGTATAAATTAATGAGATTAATTTATACGTATTGCCAACATGTTGGGAATCTAATAGGTCACACACAAAGGCGGAATTGTTGGCTTAAACTTAGGACTTGATTAAGTAATGACTTAATTGAATAAAAGGTTAATTTGGAGAACCTAATTGAATAAGATTCGAATTAGGAAGGTTAAGACATAATTTGGATTTGAGAAATCCAAATAAAGATGTCTTAATAAGACAATGTGGATAAGCTTGTCTTAAGCAGACCATGTCTTAATTTAGACATGTTTTAAGATAAGGTTGTCCTGGCCGAAAATAAGAAGTTGTCCGAAATGAGAAAACGTTTCTCGTTTTAGTGGAGTTTGATTGCGAATCAAATTTCGACTTCTCGTATTTCACTAAATCGAACATTGCTTCGATTATGTCTAAATCCGAGTCCGACACTAAGAGTAAGTGATTGATTAGGACTCTAACACTTGTTAAGTGAAAGAGTTTCACTTGAACAAGGACTCTGTTAATACGAGCTGGTTGAGTTCAATTAGGACTCTAAGAGTTTGATTTGGAATCAAATTCTTATCCCTTTGAAATCGAGCTATTAACATAGACATAATCCGGGATAGGTTCGACCTCGGCTTTAAGAGTTAGAGTTTCAGTCGAACTGGGATACCTGAGGTGAAAGAGTTTCACCTCAACTAGGGTGTTGTGATTTGAATCAAACACTTATCCCTTCCTTATCCCTTGTTGGCCGAACATGGACATATTGTTTTCTAGGTTCATTGAAATTTTATCACTTAGAGGTTGGGTAGTTTTTAAAAATCTAAGAAAAGAGTTCTCTTCTATTAAGGAATTTAAAATAAAAGAAAACTCCTACCCAATCCACTAAGTATGGCCGGCCAAAGCATCCAATTTAGACTAGAACTCTTTTACATTGGTTTTTACGCTAGTGGAAAAAAGGAATCCTAGTGATATAGCTTATGGTTTGATTAAAAGAAAGATTTTATTCTTTTTGGCTTACACGCTAAACAAGATGAGAATTCTTGGCTTTTAATATTATTTTCGGTTAAGTTAATTTTGCTTAAGAGAAAAAAGTTGTTCTTTTCTCTTAAGCCAAAAGCAATTCGGCCAAGAGCAATCTTCACATTGCCGAACCTCTATTCTTTTGGGAGTGTCTTGGCCTTTGAGAGAAAAATCAAAGAAGTTGCCTTTTGATTATTGATCGAGAGATCGGACTACTAGCAGAGTGGAATCCTCAAGCCTTTTGACAGTGCCAACAGTAGTCCGTGTGGATTACCGTTGGAGGCAAGACATCTATGTTGCTCGTGGCCTCAGAGACGACATTCAGTGACCATCAAGTTGCTGCCATATTGCAGGGATTGGCACACTTGGGATTACGAGTTCTCGAGTAGGTACGGATTTTGATCATATTGATGATTTAGTTTTTTAAAAAATGCCTTGAAACCCCGTGTATCACGATTCATAGATCCTGAGGTAATCCATGTGTTTCTTTGTTTATTTCCGCTGCATTAATTTGCTATATTTATGTATGTGCATGAGCCCGAATTTCCCAACAGTGGTATCAGAGCCAAGAATCCGCTGATTACATGAGGTTATTGCATGTCAATTCTTGGTGATTAACAAACCATTTGTTTTGTTCATTAATTTTGGTGTTTCGGTTCTTTTTGTTTTTTGTCAAAACTGCACATTCTGGACAGCGACTGTAATATGGCTTAAATCGAGTTTAAAAATGTTTAAACATTGTATTAAAATGTTTTAATCAATCCGGATTAAAGCCATTACACGCCTAAGTAAATCCGAGTCGTTTTGAGGCCTAAAAACATTGTTTTGAGTCCGATTTTTGGGGGCTATTTCGGGTCTGTATAAAATGATTTTCTGGGTGTTTTCAAATCTGCAAATTTTGTTTATATACTTCCATAAATGTTTCTAAAAATATTTGGATTAAAACGTTTAAAAAAAAATCATTTTCGGGCTTAAAACGATGTTACTACAATGCTGAAAATTTTTGGGCTGTTTTGTAGGTGTTCGCGTGCCTTAAAACTTTGAGCATGAGTGTGGAAATGTTCCACATGCTTGCTTGAAATTTTGGACAGCATCTAAGGTGAATAAGATTCATTTTTGATGGCTGGTTCGGGCATGGAACATGGCTGGAATGGAAGCAAATATTGATGCACTCGATGCACCCAAACTGCAGCAATTATTGAGGCAGTTGTTGCCAATTTGCTTGCTGCCTTGTGAGGCGGACATCAGCCTATTTTTGGGGCATCCAGGAGCCACCGAATGTGGCATACAGCAGCCTAATCACGGGCGGGCAGTGTTGGGCTTCGTCTGGGCTCATGCATATAACAAAAATTAAATACATAACAGCGAAAGCAAAAACATAGAAGCATCCGGACGTTCGCAGGATCTCTGATCATGATTTACATGCTATACATGGTATTTAAAACATTAAATCACCATTAGGATCAGATTCGTACCTACTAGAGAACTCGTAATCCTGAGTGTGTCGATCCCTTCAAGAAGGCGGCAACTTGACAGTCACCGAACGACTTCTCCGAGCCCACGAGCAACACAGGTGTCTTGCCTCCAACGGTTATCCACACGGACGGCTGTTGGCACCTTCGCAAGGTCTGGGGATTCCCTTATGCTAGAAAGTTGACCTTACGATCAGCAATCGAAAGTTCACCTTGATTTCTTGTAATGGTTGAATGTCACCAATGGCAAAGGATGATTCGGCAATTAAGAAATCACAAAGAATGGAGGAGAAGAGGTTCGGCAATGGTGGATGAATGCTTAGCCGAATGGTTCTCACACAAAAGGAGAAGGAAGGACATTTTCTTACCTTGGTGTATCTTCACAAAACCGTCGACCACAAAGAAGAAATCTCTTCTTCTCTTTTCTGTTTGGTAAAACCAAAAACAACTCATTGTGCTTTTTCTTTCTTAGAGTGAATAACCAAAAGGAATTCTCATCTATATGTTCTACCTTGGCCGACCACTTAGTAGTGTTTCACTTTTATTTAAACACCTTGTTAGATAGGAACTCTTCCTTTTTATCCGATGTTTAAATTTCAACCCATCTCTTTCTATACAAGCTTAGTCGAATCCTCCCCTAATAGTGTCTAGGTTCATTTGCTAGGAGATAGGTAAGGATAGGAGTTTGATTCAAGATCAAACAACCTAGTTGAATTGAAACTCTTTCACTTCAAGCATCCGTGTTCGACTGGGACTGTAACTCTTAAGTTCGAGGTCAGTCCTATCCCGGATTATGTCTTCCATTAATAGCTCGATTTCATAAGGATAATAGTTTGATTCAAAATCAAACACTTAGAGTCCTAGTTGAACTCAACCAGCTCGGATTAACAAAGTCCTTGTTCAAGTGAAACTCTTTCATTTAACAAGTGACAGAGTCCTAGTCAAACACTAATTCTTAGTGCCGGACTCGGACTTGACATAATCGAAGCAATGTTCGATTTAGTGAAATACGAGAAGTTGGAAATTGATTCATAATCAAACTCCTCTAAAATGAGAAACTTTTTCTCATTTTGGACAACTTATTTTCGGCCAGGACAACCTTATCTTAAGACATGTCTGAATATAGACATGGTCTGTTTAAGACAAGCTTATCCATATTGTCTTATCAAGACAACCTTGTCTTAAGACATGTCTGAAATAAGACATGATCCACTTAAGACAACATTATCCACATTGTCCAAACAAGACAACTTTGTCTTAAGACATGTCTAAATTAAGACATGATCCGCTTAAGACAACCTTATCCATATTGTCTTGTTAAGACAGCCTTATCCATATTGTTTTTTTTTTTTTTGAATAACAATGTAATTTTATTGAATTAGAAAAAGAGAGTCACAAGAGTTGGATCTACCAACAGAGATCCGAGACCTAAGATTGAAAACTACCCTTCGAGCAAAAAGCTCGATCCCTATTAAGTCCTTACAAATCGGAAGAACTGAGAAACTCATCCTAAACAACCCTTCAAGCATAAAGAAACATGAGCTCTCAATGAATCCCGTTGTTACAAAAAATCAACCAAAGTGACCTTATTTGCCGCATACAAAGCAATAGCAAAATAAATATAACTGACCTAAATAACTACCCTTCAAGCATTAAGAAGCTTAATCCCCTAAAGATCCCCTATGTTGCAAAATGAATCTACCAAATACTGCAACTTAAACAATTTTCAAACATATCTAGCAGAAGAAGAAATACTGTGGCATCTCTCTCTACATTACTGCATTGCAAGCACTAATCTGTATAAAATCGCAATTCAACAACTTGAAACTAATCACTAAAAATCCCGCATATTGAAAGCTAATAATAGTTTTCCTAATGATACATTGGAATCACAATCTTATTTCCTACAGTATATCTGAATTATGTTTACAGGCATAAATAAGACAGAAGCTGTTATCAAGCTTGTACCTGATGACATACACCTATTTATATGCTACCCATCAAGTCGAAAATGAACTTGCTTCCCCTAATAAAACCCCCTTGTAACTATAGAATGATCAAGTACATAAATTAAAGAAAACCTATTGATGATCTACCCATCTAGCATAAAAATGTGCTAGACTCCCATCATAACATCCCCAAAAAATACTTTTAATCTGAATGATACCTGGAGTGTTACTACCTATCTTGCTTGTAAAGAAAAACAAGAACCCTTGTCCCCCCCCCCAAAAAAAAATACATTTGGTCATTTTGCACTAAAGAATATTCCAAAAAACTCGGATGATTTCACCTGTACCTGCAAAAGTAAACAAAACGTTAGTAAAGCATATATCACTCTCTTTGCTTCTGGCCTATCTCCGACCAACCCCTCAGTTCTGTTACTCATTAATCCATGCCATCAAATCCATCTCTCTACTAACACCTTGCCTAGCCAATACGTCATCAAAAGAATTAGCAGAGCACCCCTTGTGTACCACCCTGCAACCATTTAAGTTTCTCATTATCCGATCAATCACCATAAATAGCGGGTTTAGACGCCATGGTCTTATCTTGCTAGACTTGCACCAAGCGACTGCAGTCGTAGAATCGCTTTCTACTTCCAAGTTAATGGCTAATAGCTGTTTCGATTGTATAATCTCGAAAGCTTCCTTTATAGCTCTCATTTCTGCTTCATTTGACTCCATCACCCCCACAGACTTTGAAAACATAGCCAGAACTATTCCTTTGTCATTTCTTAATACTCCTCTAATGCCAGCTGGTCCTGGTTTTCTAACAACCAATGCATCAACATTAAACTTCCACCAATTTTTGCTAGCACTGTCCACTGTATACAACATTTGACCTTGTTTTCTTTTTTGCTAATACAAAGGAACTAGGACTATGAATAAACTCCTTCATGGACTGAAAATCATAAGGCCATTTTGCCCAACACCACCATGCTAACCTGCTTTTATCAAGAATATCAAGGAATTGACTTCGATGACCTTATCTTTGAACAACACACCATTTCTCTACAACCATATAGTCCATAATACATCTGCAAATAAGATAAACTATACCTCCTCATTAGCTGAACTTGGCAATAACCTCATCCACTGTAAAAACCAATCATTGATTGATCTCGGTTGCACCATACTTATCCTCCACCAGGCACAAACAAATGACCATATTATCCAGACACATCTGCACCACAAAAAAAGATGATCTTCTGTTTCCACAGCATCCTTGCACAAAGGGCATATAAGATTATCTTCTGTTAGAATATTGCATTTATACAAGTACATGTAAACAGGCAACCTATTTTGGAAAAGTCTCCATAAGAAAATCTCCACTTTTGGTGGAATTAAACTGCGCCATTTTACAAAGTCAATGGTTCCTTCTGCCGAAACACTTCCTTCAACTGCTCGTCTGAACAACTTCATTTTGTAGTGGCCATTCAAAGTAGATTTTCAGATCAATCTGTCCTTCATGTTAGCACAACTGAATATTGTTGAGTAGTCCTAACAGGTGTTGCCATTGTGTACTTTCCTAATCAAAAGTGTCCCTTCACAATGTAATTTTCCATCTCCATATATCTCTATCCCACCACCCGAGCTTGTTGATCGCTGCACTCTTTAACACAAATAAAGCATGTATTCTCGAAAACTTCTCTTTTAATAATTCCCCATTTAATCACCTATCTTCCCAGAACATAATGGATGTGCCATTCCCCTATAATAAGCCTATATTATCAAAGAAATAGTTCTGAAATTTATCCTCATCTCGAAGTGGATCCATGATGCCTTTCCATAAGGTAGATGTGTTAATCCGTGGCTGATATCTAGGAATGAGTTCACTTACATCCATTCTGTATTTGGCGTATATCACATTTTTCCAGCTGCTGTCGTGTTCCTCCAAGAATCTGAATATCCATTTGTTGAGTAAGGCTCGGTTTTGGACTTCAATTGGTATTATACTTGTCGCAACCTAAAAAAAATAACAAGTCTCATCGCAAGATTTTATTATTCGTTAAGTGTGACATTAAAAAAAATCGAGGAAAAGTCGACTTAATTCCTCTAGGAAAATGAAGGTTTTGAAAATGACCTTGAAAAAGACATGGAGTCGCCGCCAATCTTTTTTAGCTAGGTGTGATCGGCCACCTTTTAAAGTCGGTTTTATAAAATATTTTAAAATTAATTAAAATATTTTTAAAACCAATTTCAAGTCTACGTTTTAAACCAGAGAAATCAAAGAAACGGGTTCGGGACTCGGTTACGTGTGGGGAAGGATTAGCACCCCCACAACGCCCGTATAAAACGTTACCTTATTAATTGTGTGTTATCTCAAGTCTTGGTAAAAAGTTGGTTTTAAATTTAGTATTTCAAGTTAATTCCCAATTTAAAGAAAAATAATTCCATTTTTAATTAAAAATGATTCGGAATTTATAAATTCAAAATTTTCCTATATTCCCCAACAAACGTGGCAAAATATAGAAATTTTTATTAGTTTGGAAAACTTTCCGAATCATTCTCATTTCAAAGAAGATATTCCGTTATTAATGATAATTGATGATATCCTCCTAGCAAACCCGGCAGAGAACTCATGAATTATTTTAACTCGGGAATATCTTTATTTTATTGAAAATCATTACCTTTTTGAAAACATTTTAAAAAAAATATGAATATGAATAGGCATGACATTAATAACATGGCATAGCAAAATCTAAATAATATAATGCAACCTAAATGATATGATATAATTTAAATTTCTTAGCATATTCTAAATGAAATGAAATATCCTAAGTTATATGATATATTCTAAATGAAATGAAATGACCTAGGTAACATAATATATTCTATATGAAATGAAATGTCCTAAGTCATATGATATATTCTAAATAAAATAAAATATCCTAAATGACATAATATATATCCTAAATGAAATGAAATAACCAAGGTAATATAATATATTCTACATGAAATGAAATGACCTAGGTAACATAACATATTCTATATGAAATGAAATAATTTAAATGACATGGCAAATACGAATGATATGGCATAGAATTTAAATGACATGGAATATAAAATAATGCTATCATATAATATGCATGAAAATAAAAATGAAAATAATAATGCATGAACATAGTATATGCTAAATAATATGACAAAAAATAACTAAATAAAAAACATACGATATCATGAAATATTCAAAACCATATAATAAACAATATAACATCAAAAAATATAAATCAAAATAATAACAATACCATAGGAATTATCATAGCAAAAATCACATATTATATAAAATGCATGAATATGGAAAATGCAATGCATGAAAATGTATTTTTTCCTTTAATTAAGGAAATCCGTATATCTAAAAAGATATTCGGCTACCTTAGGAAAATATGTCAAATTAAATATTCTAAAACCAAAATACTTTGTGATTGTTTGAAAACAATTTTGAAAAGCTTAGATTAAAAATAAAAACTTAGCTAAACCCTTTTTTAAATGGCTCTAATTTCCTAAGTTTAAAATCCCGGACTTGACCACCCTTAACCCGAGACTTAAAAAATTATTTTTAGAGTTTAAAAAGGCTTAGAAACTATCCTAAGTCAGTAGCTAAACTTCCTAATCAGCTCCCCTAAGTAACTTAACCAAAGCAGAAAAAATGATTTTCCTTCAAATTCAATTCTGACTCCACTATCCAGTTTTAAGCCATGATTTTTTACCCTATTTTTAAAAATTCAAAAAAATCTAAAACAAATACTAGAGACTCAGAACATGTAAAACTAAACGAAAAAAAATTAACTTAATTTTCTGATTAAAGATGGACTCCCGAAAAAATCGAGAAAGTACGAGTACTGGGTGAAAAAATTGTTTTGCCAAAACACATTTTTGCCTTTGATAAAATCATTTAAAAATTAAAGTAAAAATATTTAAGACTCACACAATGACTCACAAACAGTATCTAGGACTTTTGAAAAGTTAGACAAAAATTTGCTAAGTAAAAAAAAAAATCACAAAGGTAGAATAATCAATTTGACAACTCTTTAATTTTCCACAAGTATACTCAAGAGAGCTTGGCTTTGAGCCATTGATTGGCTTAAGTCAAAAATCAAGTGGGATGACATGAGATGCATGAACATACAGACAATTGGATGCAAGAAATGCATGATTTAAAACCTAAATGATGTGGCAAACGAATGACATGGCATATAAATGACACGGCATAAGAATGAATGTCATGTGAATGAAATCGACATGGCAAACAAAATGACATGGCATATGAATGACATGGCATGAACACGAATGTCATGTGAATGAAATCATCATGACATGCAAAATGACATGGCATATGAATGACATGACAATATGGATGACATGGCAAAATGAATGACACGATAATATGAATGACATGGCATAATCAACAAAATGGCACTATCACAAAATATTCATAATCACATCATGATCACATGCACACATTATTATTTGAAATGAATTATTCATGTGAGGAATCACATAAATAGCATATGTCGAAAAATGTTATCGTGCTTCTCGGCAAACCCGGCAAAGCTGGAAAATAATTCTTTCATATAATATTTACATGATTCCGAGTAAAATGAAAACCATACGTTTTGATTCTATAAACACGTGCGTTGAACAATTCCCTAACCTCCCTGGCAAATCTGGCAAAGATCAGGAACTAATTCTCGCCAAATGTTTAATAAAATGAAAAGTACATTTTTAAGACAAATTAAGTATAAACATTTTGAAAATGCAAATGCATGGAGATGTATTTCTTCTTTGAAGTAAGGACACCCGTATACCTAAAAAGGTATCCGACTACCTTAGAAAGATACTTAAATCGGATTTAGCAAAAACGGACTGGGAGTTTTTTTTTTTTAAAAATGGCACCCGGAGGTTTTAAAAAAACACAATGCCCAGAGAACTTGAAGAATTGTAACTCGGAGGTTTTGAAAAAAAATGCCCGAAAGTCTTAAAAAAGTTTTTACTTCAAAAAATAGTCTTGAAAATTTGTTTTTGGATTTTTAAAACATTTCCGGGAAAATAAAGGATGGTTAGAAATTTTGAGTCCGTAATCACATAATCCGAAAAATTGATATGCCCCGATATATCATGAGAATGAAAAAAAAAACTTGGTTATGGACTATTAATTAATCCGAACCAAGAATCCTCGGGGGGTATTTTTTTTAACTATTAACATGCATGCCTGAACCTCGACCCCAGATATATTGACCAATGCAGTAAAACTATAGGAGGTGGACAGCAAAGGGAAAAACCATTTTTGTAACCCGACAAAATCTTACACCATGGGGATACCTTGAGCACTAAGAACATGCTTTTGCAAGTTAAGAAATAAAATATTAAAATGCAATCTAGTCAGTAATTAACCATTCCCAAAAGAATAGGTAAGCACTCACAATATAATGTCACAAAAATTTAAAGCATACTATTCATGTGATACCCCAAAAAAATTGTTGACTCTTGAAACTTAAACAATCAAAACTACCTCAACCTATAATAAGATTTTAAAAACAGGATTGCACAACTGACCAAAATGAAACGCTCCTATGCTCACGCTGCTCCTTGAATTTCTATTGAGTTGCTGACGGTCTTCAAAAAGAGAAGAGTAATAAGCGGTATCATAGATGGCACCTCCTAAAGCGGTATCATAGGTTGTAGGGCTTAGAAAAATATTTCTCAAATCGAAATCAGGGTCTCGTGGACCCACACCACTGTCTACACATGAAACTCCCAGCCTATATATTTGAATCCACAACAGGGACGACCATAACCTCACAAAAAACCCCACGATCTCCATCGCAAGCGTTAGTCTAACCGAGAATATGAACAACGTCCCCTGACTCTCTCATTCCATCTCACCCGACATGTTCCAAGTATCGTGCGAAAAAAGGATGAACCCTGAAATGTCGAGCAGAAAGGCGTAGAAGAGTAAAAGGGTATAAGTTCAGCCTAAGCTCTGACTACTGTTCTCGATGGCCACCAAAGCGAACAACGCTATGCCCAAATTAGTGAGCAAGACACTTTTGTATAATGTGCCCAGGGATCCAATCAAGGCGCACCAAATTTGGATGCAAATGAGGATGACGGCCACATACTGGAGCCCACCATAATAAAAAAAAAAAGTGAATCCCATCTATTAGATTCTCCTCATCTCTCATTCTTCTTTGCTCCTTCCCAAGCTGCCTCCCCTACAGCTCCCTCTTTTTCTTTCTTTTATTTCCAGTTCATTCTCCCCTAGCAGTAGCCGCCTCTCTCTTTCTTTGCTTAAGTGACCCATTTTATAACTCAATTCCTAACCTAAAAAAATGTGTAATGTCTAAGTTACCCTTCTTTTATGTTTTTTTTTTTTATTCTTTCAAATATTTTCAATTAAAAAATTTATTTTGAAAATCTATTAAAGCTCAAGATTAAACCTTTTCAACTTGGGTTTAAATTGAATTTTAAAATTGGTAATTTTACGGTCCGATTTTATTTGAATAATTAAAGCTAAAAAATGATATATAAGAACATTTTTTTAAAAATCTAAAATCGCGACCGTGACTTTTACAAAAATATTAAACTCGAGAGGAGGACAGATCGAAATTGATTTTAAAAAGCCCGGACAAAATTAGGTGTCTATAGCTGCCCCTCTTTGGCTATTGCTAAGAATCAGGAATCAGGCAAAGATAAAATAGACAACAATTTTGTCCAGTCAGTGAAATCACATGTGGAGATAAGGAAAAGGGGTTTCCATTCATCATTTTTTCATTCATTCATTTTTTCATTCATTCATTCATTCATTATTGAAGAAGATTTTGTCCTTAAATTGAGTTCCCTGACTAATCAAAGCTCTACCTGTCTTAAGGAAACGAGTTCGATTTGCAAAGTGATGATTTGGGCAAAAGAAAAAATCGAAAAGTTATCTAGGCGAAACCGTAGATAATTTTCAAGGTGATGACTTGGGCGAAACCAGAAGTCGAAAAGAGACCTGGGTGAAACCAGAGGTACTTTTTGAATATAGTGCCCGAAGTTCTTATCCATGATTTTGAGTAATTGTGCCCGTAGGTCTTAAAAACGGTGCTCGAAGGTCTGATCTATGATTTGGAAAATTACGCTGTATGCGACTTTAAAAAAGATGCTCGGAGGTCTGACAAATGGTGCCTGGAGGTCTTAAAAATGGTGCCTGAAGGTCTTATCGATGATTTAAACAGAAAAATACCTTGACGATGGTCCCAAGGCTCGACTCATTTGAGAAGCAGAACGAGTTCGATTTTAAAACAAAAGGAAATACCTCGACAATGGTCTCAGGGCTCGACTCATTTGAGAAGCAGAATGAATTCGATTTAAAACAAAAAGAAATACCTTGACGATGGTCCCAAGGCTTGACTCATTTGAGAAGCAGAATGAATTCGATTTAAAATAAAAAGAAATACCTCGACGATGGTCCCAAGGCTCGACTCACTTGAGAAAAAGAACGAGTTCAATTTAAAACAAAAGGAAATACCTCGTTGATGGTCTCGGGGCTCGACTTATTTGAGAAGTAGAACGGGTTTGATTTAAAACAAAAGGAAATACCTCGACGATGGTCTCACGGCTCGACTTGTTTGAATAAACAGAACGAGTTCGATTAAAAATAAAATACCTTGACGGTGATCCCAAGGCTCGACTCATTTGAGAAGTAGAACGAGTTTGATTTAAAGCAAAAGGAAATACCTCGACGATGGTCTCGGGGCTCGACTTGTTTGAATAAACAGAGCGAGTTCGATTAAAAACAAAATACTTTGACGGTGGTCTCGGGGCTCGACTCATTTGATAAAATAGAATGAATTCGATTTAAAACAAAAGGAAATACCTCAACGATGGTCTCGAGGCTCGACTCACTTGATAAAACAGAATGAATTCAATTTAAAACAAAAGGAAATACCTCAACGATGGTCTCGAGGCTCGACTCACTTGATATAATAGAATGAATTTGATTTAAAACAAAAGGAAATACCTCGACGATGGTCTCGAGGCTCGACTCATTTGATAAAACAGAATGAATTCGATTTAAAACAAAAGAAAATACCTCGATGGAGGTCTCAAGGCTCGACTCATTTGATAAAACAGAATGAATTCGATTTAAAACAAAATGAAATATCTCAACAGTGGTCTCAAGGCTCGACTCATTTGATAAAACAGAATGAATTCGATTTAAAACGAAAGGAAATACCTCGACGGAGGTCTCAAGGCTCGACTCATTTGATAAAACAGAATGAATTCGATTTGGGGAAGCCAAAGTTTTCCTGATTCCTGCAATGTTAGCTAAATGCAATGATAAGAATGATATGCTTTGCAAATACTTGTATGTTTCCTAAGAATGCAATCAAATGATTGTGTCATGATTATTAACCCATGGTTTCTTTGAAGCTCATAGACTATTTGACTTCATGACGGAGTCTTCAAATTTTCTCTGATGCCTCACTTGTGGAACCTTCAATCTAGATCAATTGTTAAATAGTCTTTCTTGATGCAGATGCTTGGATTGATGCAAATGCTTCTAAATGCAGATGCCAAGTAAAATGCAAATACTTCATGGTGCAAATGCAAATGTCTTCAATTGATACAGCTGCTTCTTAATGTAGATGCAAATATCTTGGATTGATGCAAATGCTTCTAAATGCAGATGCAGATGTCTTGAATTGATGCAAATGCTTGTAAATGCAGATGCAGATATTGAATAAGATGCAAATGCTTCATGAAAATATGCAAATGCCCCTGCGAATCGTGTTCATGTAAGTAGTTCAAGAATGATGTAAGTGCAAATACAATGAAGATGCAATGATCCTAGAAATGATGCAACTTCTTGACATAATGCGAATGCAAATATCTATGGAGGATGTAATTGAAAAGGTAAAATGTAGAATTCTCATGATATAGTGCAAATGCTAATACCCATGAATGATACCAATGCTTGGTGACACGGTGCGGGTGCAAAACTTAATGAAGAAATGAGTGTTCATGAATGATGCAAATGCCCCTAATCATCTTTTCTAGTCTTTGGCTTAGCCTTTCCCATTCATTTTCCTCTTCAAATCAGGGTATACCTTCAACTCCTTTTTCAATCCTTGGCTATTCTCTTACCCCAACAGTTTTCAAACTCTTATCAATAGAAATCTGCTTGCTGAGTTCTATTTTTTCTTCTGATATTTGGAAGTCAAGGTTAACCCTAGTAGTTCCACACCTTTGGGTTAGAAAAACCTTTATCTCATGACAACATCAAAAATGGGTGTTTCAAAAATATTTTTATTTTCCCTTTTTGAAAAAAAATTTTGCTCATCTAGGAATTAAGTCATCTTTTCCTCTGTTTTCCAATGTCATGCTTAACGAGTATAAAGTCTCGAGATGAGACTTGTTATTTTTTAGGTTGCGACAGCTTGGCGACTCCACTGGGGACATTTAGAGAGTCAAGCCTAGAGTTAGTCATGTGTTATCAAAGTCTCTGTTTTGTTGGTTTTATTTGGCATTTAATTTTAATTCCCACATTTTTTTAAAAAATAAGGAGAATTTTGAAAATAATAAAATATTTTAAATATGTTTGTATTCATTCACATGTATTTTACTATTGTTCACTAGTTATTTAATGTTGTATATTACAATTGCTTGTTGGTTAATGCGTTACACTATTCTTGAATGTTCTTTTAATAAATTGTGGGGCATTTAGAATAAGGATTGTAGAATAGGTGGTGAAAGGTTTGTTGTTCCTCCACACACTGCACTTGCATTTGCATACCATGAAATCTCTACCTGGATTTCGTCCTTTTAAGTGGGAGTAAAGTAACTACACCTTCGTGATGATCCTCCTTATGGGCTAGTGAAACACTTCTGGAGTATAAAGTACCTAAGCTTTCGTGATGATCCTCCGTATGGGCTTAGGAAAATATACTCTAACGAATTGAACCCGCTTTTATTGGGGTGCCTTACTATCCTTCACAGGCGATAGTGAGGACCAATTCGAGGCCTTTAGAATCGATTCACCCTCATATAGTGAACCTAGGCGAAGCCATGCCAGATTTTTGTTAGATGTACCAAAGCTAGGAACACATGGAGGAATGCTTCTAATCTTTTGCCATTTATTTTTTGCACTCTGAATAAGTGTTGAAGACCGGGCAAGGATGAACGTACATCGCCTATAGTAATTTTAAATTTCCGCCTTAAAGGTATTGTGATGCCTAAATAAGTAGATACTGTTGGGGCAAATGTTCATTAACTTTTTGAAATTGAAAATATAAATTTTTTTTTCAAGCATTTTGCATTTTGCACATTTCATCTATATGTGAATAGAGCATGTACATTTATGGTTGTATTTTTTATCTCATTCTGTTCAATAAACTGTTGGTAATAGTAATCTCATTTGATGATTTCATAAACATTCATTGGTTGAATAAGAATTGTAGACCGGTAGTGTTGAATGAACATTGGACATTGTACCATAGTAGGATCTACTACCCCGCAATTCTTTTGAAAAATAATATGCTGGTTTTTCATGGAGAAAACATGTTTCAAAAAAAATCATAGATTAAATTCGGAGGCAAATCTTGCATAATGAGATTTTTTTTGAATAATCAAGATTTGGTCCCACCATTTTCGTGTAATCATTGATTAATTTCTTTTGTATATACCTTTGTGTTAATTCATTTATTCTTTACTTGTATCATTTTGACATCATGTTACAGTCATAGCAGGCATGGTCATTCATTGTAGAATACATTTATGACATGCATGGTCATTATTTGTATATACTTGTGTATCAAATTATTCATTCTTTAAATGCATCATGTGGGCATTAGATTGCATCCATGGCATACATAGTCATCATAATTTCTCTGTATATGCTTATGCATTAATCATCAGTATATTCATGCATATAGGAATAGAGCATGTACATTCATAATTGTATTCTTGATTTCATGATAATAATGTCAATTTCATTTGCATGATAGGGGTTCGAGATATGAGGAATGAATCGGAGGAATGATTGGGTGCTTTAGAACGCAATCAAGAGGAATTTGGACATGAAGTTCGGGAGGTGAAATAATAGCATCAAATTGATGAAAATGGTTGAGGATATGGGCAAGATTAAGAGGGAATTTTCTCAGGGTTCTTCACCACTTTTAGATCAACCAAAACTATCAGGTCTAGAGCATACAATCCTTGCTGGATCCTGTTTTTGTCAAGGTCACAAGGGTAGCAACCCTGATGAAATTGTGGACAAAATCGTGAAAATAATTAAACCAGAGAGCCTGACACCAAGGACAGAAACTCAGATCCCAAACAGTCTCTGCAATTGGTCCTAGATCCAAACTAGTATCCTCACTCAACTATGATCCAGTCATCCACTGGGATGACCACTGTGGGATCCCTGAATCCCACTCCATCACCACCAATTGGCAGTTCATATTTCTTCCCTCATCAAGCACTTTATCAAGCATCCGGGATAAGAACCTCGAACTATGTACAACCTCTAAGGGTCTCGTGTCCAAATCCATACCCTTACCATGCTGTTCCGCCACCTCTCCATGTGAACACTTCGGTTAGAACCTTAGTGCCATGGTCAAGTGCCCCAACTCCTAGGCCGTGTGTGACTAAGAAACTACTCAAGAACAAGACTCAAGAGCAGTATGATCCTATTCCAATCTGCTACCAAGAGCTTCTCCCTATATTGGTACAAGATCACATGGTTGCCTGTGTCCCGTTGAAACCCCTGTCACCACCATATCCAAAGTGGTATAACCCAAGTGCAGGGTGTGATTATCACTGAGGAATTGCTGGGCGTAGCATTGAAGGCTGTATAGCCTTCAAAAGGAAAGTTCAGTCTCCTATAAATGCCAAGTGGTTGGATCCAATGACACTGATTAATAAAGGGCTAGGAAATGTGTAATTAGGATTGGGAGATTTATGGAAATGATGTAGAAGGCTTCGGTCTGATATGATATAGTAGCTGTAGATACCTAATTTTATTCGGACCACTAAAACAGGTATGTTTTCTTCCTAAATTGATGTTTCATAATGTAAAAAGACTATTTTCATCCTGCAGGTGGTACTCCGGGTCTTAGTCTAAGAAGGCGAGCATAAAAAGTCAAACTTGAAAAGTCAACCTCAGAAAGTCAGCCCCGATAATCAACTACTAAAAAAGTCAACCCACTTTCAAAATCAAGAGTTGAAGTTGAATTGAAAAATGGTGAAAGAATTTTGATAATCCGAGGTCTACATCGAAAGATATGGAGTTCGGAAGTTGGGTTACAGAGATTCAGTAGAAAGAAAACCCTAGTTCAGGAAATTTGGAGAAAAATGCTTAAACGATCAAATTAGTCGAAAATGAAGGTTCCAAATGAAAGATAAGCACTGACTACTGGTAATGAAGAAGCTAGTTGGAAGAAAAACTAAAAAAAAAAGTCAATCCGGAAGAAAGCCGAGAATTAGGGTTTTTGGTGGATTTCGATGAAATTTGGAAGAATTACAGAAATGGCTCGATTCGGTAAGACTAAAGCCCATAACTGATGAGAAGTGATTAAACAAGGATAGCCCAAGGCTCAGTGTTAAGAAAATCTGAACATAAGACTTGTTTTGAGCAAAATCGGGTTTCGGAGGCAAAAGGGCAAAATTGGAAAATTTGGAAAAAATAGCAAATGAACTCCAAAAATTTTGAAAAAAAATGCAAATCTCATTCTTAAATCATTTTGAAGAGATTGGCGAAAGAAAATCTTGATTTGGAGTTTGTTTGCAAAATGTCCAAATCTCGGGTCCCCTATGTAGAAATTCAAGAAGATAAATCCCGGAAAAATAGAAAATGAACTCCAAAAATTCTGAAAATTTTCAAATCTCATTTTTAAATTATTTGGAAGAGATTGGCAAAATAAAATCCAGATTCGGAGTTCGTTTGCAAAATGGCCAAATCCCGGGCCCACTATGTAGTAATTAAAGCAGATAAATCCCAAAAAAAATACCAAAAGAGTTCCAAAAATTATGAAAACTTCCAGATCATACTTCTAAATTATTTGGAAGATATTGGTGAAGAAAAATCTGAATTTTTTGCTCGTTTAAAAAATGGTAAAGTTTGGGAGCACAAAATGGCAATTTTGAAAGAAAAAATCCAAATAAAGAGCAAATGGACTAAATTTTTTTTTGAAAACCTCCAGAGTTCAAATTTTTTATTATTTTGAAAGTATTGAAAAAATAAAATTTGAATTTGGAGTCCATTTGCTATTTATTTATGTTCGGGGGGCAAAAAGGTCATTTTACCCAAGAAACCGAAAAGGGCTTTTCTTGCCGGCCAAGGCCCAAGGATGGGTAGATAGTTTCTTATTTTTAATTAAAAGGCCAACAATAAAGAGAAAGGTAATTATTTTTTGATCAAGCATTTGCAAATAAGCCTCATGGACCAATGCATGAAGAGGAAGAGTGTCAACATAATGGCTTAAGATTCTTGAACAGCTGTAATTTTGGATAGCTGATGGCCTAATCTAAGGGTGATAATTTCATATTTGAACATCTTGGATCAATAGCCTTTGGATGGAAATTGGTTGAAAGAAAAATGACAACATCCTAGCATTAGGGGGGCATTCGGCCACTACAAGGGAGGGATCACTCTCTTTTCATTTTCAACTATTCACTCTCTATTCTCTCTTGGTTTTGGCTGATTTTTCTCTCCATTGTTGAAAGACAAAAATAAAAGTGTAGAAAAGAAAAGAAAGTTAGAAGAGAAAAAGCTTGCAATATAGCTTCTAGAGGTTGCTTTAAGCACCATACTCTTACACTTTCTTTGATTTTCCATTCTTTATTTGCTGTTTTCATTTGATATTTGGTGAGTTACTTTTGATTTTGATTTTACAATAAGTGTTTTTAAGCTTTTTTTTCAAGTTCCTCCATGCTTTCTTAAAAAACTATGGAAAATCAATTTCTTTTTCTATTTTTCTCTAAGTGACCGAATGGCCTAGTGTTTTTGTAGTTGCTGTTTTGCATTTTTATTTCATGTTATCTTTGATATTAACAAGTTTTGATGCTTTAAATCTTCTTCTAATACATAAACATGAAGCTTGTTTTAATTTGGTTGCTTGCTTGCTTGTTACCATTTTTTGTCTATTATCTTGTTATCATGTTTATTTTACTTGTCTTGCATTTTTTATTTTCTGTTTTCATAATGTTTAAGTTTGTTTATGTTTTACATTTTGTAACCCATGTGTTTGTGAAAATGCCTATTGGTTTTCATGCCTTTACTTTATATTTGCATGATTTGAGCATTATTCTTTAGCTATGCATGTTAGTATATCATGTGTTTGTGAAAATGCCATGCTCATTTTAAGCATGAGACCATTCGGCCACCCTCATGTCGTATTCTTTGTGTGTGCATTTTTTTTATGTTAGTTGATAAGTTTGCATCTTCATGATATTTGGTTGTGTATTTTGTTTAAGCTTGCCACATGTTTGTGTTATTGCTATGCATTTTTTAGGTTTAGGATTGGTTTGCTTTGCCATGCATATTCATGCATTTTAGACCTAGGTTACATTAAATGCCATGCAAGTTCATTTTGGTCTAGGTCATTTTATTGATACCATGCATTTTTCATGTCATTTAGGTTTTAAATCATACATTTCATGCATCATATTTTCTGTATTTTCATGCATTTCTTGTCATTTCCACATGATTTATGACTTAGGCCAATCAATGGCTCAAAGTCATGCTCACTTGAGCATACTTGTGGAAAATTAAAGAGTTGTCAAATTGATTATTCTACCTTTGTGATTTTTTTACTTAGCCAAATTTTATCTAACTTTTCAAAAGTTTTAGCTACTGTTTGTGAGTGCTTATGAGAGTCTCTAATATTATTACTTTGATTTTTAAATGATTTTATCAAAGGCAAAAAAATGTGTTTTAGCAAAACAGTTTTTTTCGCCCAGTACTCGTACTTTTCCGATTTTTCTGGGCAGTCATCTTTAATCAGAAAATTAAGCTGATTTTTTTTCGTGTTGTTTTACATATCTTGAGTCTCCAATATGTTTTTTAGATTTTTTTGAATTTTTAAAAATAGGGTAAAAAATCATGCTTTAAAACTGTGCATTGGAGTCAGAATTTAATTTGAAGGAAAATCATTTTTCTATTTTGGTTAAGTTACTTAGAGGGGGCTGATTAGGAAGTTTAGCTATTGACTTAGGGTAGTTTCTAAGCCTTTTTAAACTCTAAAAATGATTTTTTTAAGTCTCGAATTAAGGGTGGTTAAGTTCGGGATTTTAAACCTAGGAAATTAGGGCCATTTAAAAAGGGTTTAGCTAAGTTTTTATTTTTAATCTAAGATTTTCAAAATTGTTTTCAAACAATCATAAAGTATTTTGGTTTTAGAATATTTAATTTGATATATTTTCCTAAGGTAGCCGGATATCTTTTTAGATATACGGATTTCCTTAATTAAAGGAAAAAATACATTCTCATGTATTGCATTTTCCATATTCATGCATATTATATAATATGTAATTTTTGCTATGTTTAATTTTCATGATGGTGTTATTATCTTTGATTTAAATTTTTGATATTATATTAATTGTTATATGGTTTTGAATATTTCATGATATCCTATGCTTTTTATTTAGTTATTTTTGTCATATTATTTAACATATACGATGGTCATACATTATTATTTTTATTTTTATTTTCATGAATATTATATGATAGTATTATTTTATGTTTCATGTCGTTTAGATTATATGTCATATCATTTATATTTGCCATGTCATTTAAATTATTTCATTTCATATAGAATATATTTTGTTACCTAGGTCATTTCATTTCATGTAGAATATATTATGTTACCTAGGTCATTTCATTTCATTTAGAATATATTATGTCACTTAGGATATTTTATTTCATTTAGAATATATCATATGACTTAGGATATTACATTTCATATAGAATATATCATGTTACCTAGGTCATTTCATTTCATTTAGAATATATCATATAGCTTAGGACATTTCATTTCATTTAGAATATATCATATAGCTTAGGACATTTCATTTCATTTAGAATATGCTAAGACATTTAAATTATATCATACCATTTAGGTTGCATTATATTATTTAGACTTTTCTATGTCATTTTATTTATGTCACACACATTCATATATTTTTAAAATGTTTTGAAAAAGGTAATGATTTTCAATAAAATAAAGATATTCCCGAATTAAAATAATCCATGAGTTCTCTACCGGGTTTGCCGGGGAGGATATCATCAATTATCATTAATAACGGAATATCTTCTTTAAAACAAGAATGATTCGGAAAGTTTATCAAACTAATAAAAATTTCTATATTTTGTCACGTTTGTTGGAGAATATTGGAAAATTTTGACTTATAAATTCTGGATCATTTTCAATTAAAAATGGAATTATTTTTCTAATAAATGGGGAATTAACTTGAAATACTAAATTAAAAATCGACTTTTTACCGAGACTTGACATAACATATGATTAATAAGGTACCGTTTTATACGGGCGTTGTGGGGGTGGTAATCCTTCCCTACACGTAATCGAGTCCCGAACCCGCTTCTTTGATTTCTCTTGTTTAAAACGCATACTTGAAATTGGTTTTAAAAAAAATATTTTAATTAATTTTAAAATGTTTTATAAAATCGGTTTTAATAGGTGGACAATCACACCTAGCTAAAAAAATTGGTGGCGACTCCATGTTCTTTTTCAAGGTTATTTTTAAAACCTTCGTTTTTGTAGAGGAATTAAGTCGATTTTTCCTCGATTTTTTTAATGTCACGCTTAACGAATAATAAGGTCTGGCGATGAGACTTGTTATTTTTTAGGCTGTGACAGCTTTGGCGACTCCACTGGGGACTATTAGAGAGTGAGGCCTAGAATTAGTCGTGTGTTATCGAAGTCTCGATTTTTTTGGTTTAATTGGTATTTAATTTTAATTCCCTTATTAAAAAAAAGGATAATTTCAAAAATAATAAAATATTTTTAAATATGTCCATATTCATGTGCATACATATTATAATTTTTCTCTGGTTATTTTGGTGTATATATTCATTTATTGATTAATTGATGACTTATTTTGTTTAATCTTGTTGGGGCATTTAGAAAAAGGGATGTAGAATAGGTGGTGAATGGTTTGTTATTTCTCCTCACACACTACACGTGAATTCGCATATCATGAGCCCTATACCTAGGTTCCGTCCTTTTAGGTGGGAGCAAAGTAACTAAGCCTTCGTGATTAATAATCCACATGGGCTAGTGAAACACTTCCGGAGTACTAAATTACCTAAGCCTTCGTGATTAACAATCCGCATGGGCTAGGGAAATAGACTCTAACGATTGAACCCGCTTTTATCGGGGTGCCTTACTAGCCTTCACCTGCGATAGTGAGGAACAATTCGGGGCTTTTAGAACTAATTCACCTTCATATAATAAACCTAGGCGAAGCCATGCCGGATTTCCAATTAGACATCCCGAAGTTAAGAACACATGGAGGAATATTTCCAATTATTTTACCTTATATTCTACTTTCCGAATAAGTTTATTTTTTGAAAATCGGACAAATGATGAATGTACATCACAATGCTCGTAATAAGTGTTGGTGTGTCGTCCCAAGGGTGTTATAATGCCGAAATTTTGTTGGCATCCTCAGGGATAATTATTATTCTGAATTATATGTTTTTTTATATTATTCTAATTTATTTTCGTTACTAATTCATTTCCTTTTTTTTTGTGCATTCTTGTCATCATTTTTTGCACATGGAAGGTTATTGGTCTTGGGATAATATTCAACCAAAAAGGCTTCCATGGAGGATTAAATTGTCTCAATGGTCGAGAAGCATTTATAGGTTAGGAAACAATCTGAGAAAGGTCAGCAGGATAATGGGGATTGTTTAAAGATGAGATATGTGTCAGCATTGCCAGCCGAGGTTGATCTTAATATCAGGAAAAATAATCTCCGGGAATTGATGGATATATGGAACCAATGGAACATATCAGAAAAAGAAGCCTTCACTCAAGACTTATGGGGACATAGCACTGTTAGTTCAGGTTAAGGTCAGTGGTGAGGTGATCCGGGCTATGGTGCAATTCTGGAATCCCGCTTATCAGTGTTTTACCTTCAACCAAGAGGATATGACTCCAACCATAGAGGAATATTCGACCTTGCTGCATATTGAGAATGTTATTCCTGACTATATTTATTTGAAGGATACAAAGACTCCAGTTTTCAAGAAAAAGGTGTCTAAGATTCTCGGAGTGGAAAGAAATTGGGTCGAAAGCTATGTTGTCCGAAAAGGGGTAAGCTACTTATATCATGGGATATTTTACGGACCTTAATCTATAGTCATTCAAGTAAGGAGACAGTTAGGAATATTTTTGCTTTGGATATCTATGGTTTAGTTATCTTCCCAAAGACATTAGGGTATGTGGATGTGGTGATATTTGATGTTTTTGAGAGGCTTGTGCAGAGGATTAACCCAGCCCCAGCAATTATAGTAGAAACAATCCGATCCCTGAATTTCTGTAGATGAGAAGGAAAGGGGCGTTTTATAGGTTGTATACAGCTCCTTTACATATGGGTTCAGAGCCATTTTTTTAAATAGGAGAATTTCCCTTTTCGCTCGTATTGGAAGTCTTTTGCACCAATTGGTGAATTTCTTAAGAGGGATTGGCTTGAAAATAGGACTGAGGAACAATGGATCAACATATTCCGGAATATCAGGGCTAAGATGATAATTTGGAGAGCTCCATGGATAGCTCCTATGCCGACATTGTACAAGTGTAGAGATAAAGCTTCGGTTCCATTATTGAGAGTATAGGGAGGAGTAAGCTATGCACCACTGCTGGTACTAAGATAATCGAATCCAGTCAGTTTACTCCTATGACCCATGACCTTAGTAATTTGGAATTTGCTTATGGAGAAGACGGATACTCGGGAAAGGTACGTGAGATTGTAGTAGCAAGGAAGGAAACTCATCGGGTGGAGGTAGCTAGATATGCCGACATCGTCACACCTGATTACCTGGTATGGAGGGAATTGAGGGTTAATGATAGGTTGTTGACATCAGATGGGAAAGAGGTCCGGTTCATGAGTCCACCACCTAAGGAAGCGCCATCGGAGTTAGAAATTGCAAGGGCAGAATTCAAAAAAGAAAAGGCCTAAATGAACAAAGATATTGCCCGGCTGCAAGAAGAGTTTGAGGATATGAAAAATAGGGAATTAGCTTGAGAAATAGAAAAGGAAAAAGATCAAGAGAGAAAGGGACACTGCTAAAAGCGATCTTCAAAAATTATACTTGGAGAACAAAAGGTACCGCTTCGAGCTCAGATTTGAGGGGACCTTCAAGACTTTCGAGGAATGGGAGCAAGAGGTCAAAAAACTCAAGGAGAAGAACTATTGGACAGAGAGAGCAAAGCATGAGGAAACCCGAGCCAATCAACTGGAGAAATAAGCTAAGAAAAGCTTACACGGTGATGCTTCTGGTGACATGTCAAAGTGCCGTGAACAAGTAGGGGTTAGATTGAATAGCAAGGCAATCAAAAGAGGACAGTGAAAAAGGTCCAAGATCCGAGTGAGTTACTATAGGACCGGTGTTTTGTAATAACATTTTTAAATTAGGATAGACAGATTATCAGATTGTCTTAAGCAGTGATCTTTTTTTTGATGTATTTAGTTCTAGGAAATCAATGAAAGACCATTTGGTTGGAATTATCCCTGGGCCAATACTTTTAAATGCATTCATTATTCATTTGTTCTTTCTTTTATATATTTTGTTTGTTCATTCATTTATTTATATTTATAATCATTCATTCATTTATTCTTTATAAATTGTTCATACACTAAGTCATTTATTTATTTGTCCATTCATTTATTCTTTAGTCATTCATGCACTTAGTCATTTACTTATTTGTTCATTCATTAACATTTAGTCATTTATTCATTTATTTTTATAAAATAAAATAAAAAAGTATGTCAATAATTTCTAATCCATGGTTTTTAAAACTAAAGGTACAATTGGTCACACTAAAAAAGAATCAGACTTTCGACACCCTTACAATACTCGATCTCAAGCCAGAGCTACTGAGAATGATCAACTTGCTAGAATTGAAATGATGGAAAGAACTCAAAGGGAACTGCAGGAATAGTTCGCTAAGTCTCAAGAGTAGTCACGGAAACAAATGACCTAACTCATAGAGATGATGAATACCATGATGAGGTAAAAATGGCTAGGGAAAATTCAGTTATAAGAATGAGGTCAGTAAACCTGGAAGACCGACTAGAGATGGTACAGAAGAATGGCCAGACATCCCAGCATGTGGGAAATGAACTTTTGACTGGGGCAGCATCTTATATTTACATCCAACCAGTGGGCGAAGCACAAAATTTTGGTCCTAAAAGAGGTAATATTAGGGTTGATCCAATTGATGTGGACATTCCAGACTTTGAAGAATTGGCTGAAAAGGAAAGGGTAAAGATGACTGAGCTGAAGAGGGTTGAAATAGTAGAATCCCAAAAAAAATATCAGCTGCTGGAGGAAAGATTGAGGGTAGTTGAAGGAGCGAAGCTATTTGGCAGTCTGGATGCCAAAGAGATGAGTTTAGTGCACGGTTTGGTGATTCCTCCAAAGTTCAAAGTACCAGACTTTGAAAAATATAATGAAACTACAAATCCATTAGCACATCTGACCATATATTGTCGGAAGATGATCAGACATGATGAAGATGAAAAATTACTTATCCACTGTTTTCAAGATAGCTTGATAGGATCCGCAACTCGGTGGTATAACCAGCTTACCCGTACCAAGATCCGTTCCTGGATGGATCTAGCCAAAGCTTTCATGGAACAATACACGCATGTGACGGACATGGTGCCTGACCGTCTAACTCTGCAAAACATGGAAAAGAAAGCTACTGAAAGCTTTAAAGAATATTCTCAGAGATGGAGAGACCTGGATACACAAGTGCAACCTCCTTTGACCAACAAGGAAACTACATTGCTTTTCATCAATACCCTGAAAGCACCTTATTATGATAAATTTGTGGGAAGTGCCACCAAGGACTTTGTAGATATTGTGATATCGGGGGAGATGATAGAGTCTGCCATTAAGAACGAGAAAATGGAAGGGGTGAGTCTGCTACCTCGAAAAGGGTTTTCCCTACAAAGAAGAAGGAGGAGACACATGTAGTCAGTTTCAATCAATACCCCTATACACCTCCTACACTATACACACCTCCCAGGCCCTATACTCCTACTACATCTTATGCACCTCCTACACCTTACACACCTTACCCGGGGTATAATCCTTACTACCCCAATGTGAACCACCTTACCCAAAATCCATTCCCTTATGCCAATATACCACAACAGCCGTTTCCAACTGGTATATCCCCACAGATAACCCTTCCTTGAGACACTGCCCCAAATACTAAAGGTCTCGCACGCAATGACTATCGTTCACCAAGGAATGATCAAAAACCCCAATTTGATCCCATTCCTACCACCTATGGTGAGCTATATCCCAAATTACTGCAAGGCCAAATTGTTGCGTTCGTATATCTTAAACCTTCGACCCCACCATACCCAAAGTGGTACAATGCAAATGCCAACTACGCATATCATGCAGGAGTTCAGGAGCATTCAACAGAGGATTGCATTGCCTTTAAAAAGAAACTCCAAAGTTTAATCAATACCAGAGTTGAGAAGTTTGGATCAAAGAATGGGCCGAATGTAGCGGGAAACCCATTGCCCGATCATGCTGAGAATGGGTAAATGCAGTATGGACAGGGGAAGTCAAAAGGTTAAAAAGGGATGCCAGGAAAGTCAAGACTCCAATGTTAACAGTATAGGTCAAGATGGTTAAAGCAGGAATGGCGAGGGATGCAGACAATTTAAAAATGGTTGCAAAGAGGGTGCAGAATTGGTGCCCGTTCCATAAATGTTCAAGTCATATCATACAAGACTGTGGGAACTTTCTGGCTAAAGTCCAAAAGATGGTGGATGATGGAGAGGCCCAGTTTTATAAGGAGACAGAGGAGGAAGTAGAGGTTATTGAGAATGCAGCTGGCTATGGAATAGAAAGACCTTTGATCATCTATTATGATGAACCAGAGAAGACTACTCCGATTGTTGAGGAAATTGCTCCCAAGCTAATCATAGATTTTCCTTTTTCCTTTTCATACAAGGAAAACAAAACTACACCATGGAAATATGACTGCAGCATGGTTATGCCCGTGTCTTCAATTCAGCAAGATATTACAGGTGTGGGGCACTTAACATGAAGTGGAAGGTGTTATGCCCCTGAGGTTGTTGAACAGGGATCAACAAGAAAGGATGGAGGAATGGACAAAGGGAAGAAAGCAGCTGAACCAATCCATATTGAGATAGATTTGTCAAAAGAAGTAGAGAGGGGATCAGCCCTGGTAAACGAGAAAGAGGCCTTCGAGTTTTTAAAGTTCATAAAACATAGTGAGTATAGTGTGGTTGAGCAATTGCAGCGTCAGCCAGCAAGAATCTCCATCTTATCTTTTCTATTAAACTTGGAGCCACACAGAAATACCCTATTGAGAGTGTTGAATCAGGCATACGTGGCTAACAACATATCAGTAAAAAAGTTAGATAGGTTGGTGGGAAACATTGCGGCAGACGATCATATATTTTTCAGTTATGATGAAATACAACCCAATGGTATTGGGTCCACAAAGGCTCTTCACATAACAACCACCTGCAAGGGGCATATACTACCAAGGGTGGTTCTGGATAATGGTTCTTCATTAAATGTAATGCCCTTGGCAACCCTGTCTAAGTTACCAGTTGATATGTCTTATCTGTTACCAAGTTGCATAGTAGTCAGGACTTTCGATGGTACTAGGAGAGACGTAATGGGAACTATTGAGGTTCCTCTGGTGATAGGCCCATACACCTATACGGTGAACTTTCAGGTCATGGATATTAATCCATCCTATAATTGCTTGTTGGAAAGGCTGTGGATACATTCAGCAGGGGCTGTGCCCTCGTCTCTCCACCAAAACCTAAAATTTATGATGGAGGGTTGTTTGGTCACTGTATCAAGAGAAGAAGACATAATAGCCTCTCATATACTGAATCTCCTTATGTTGAACCCAGTGAAGATGTCGTAGAATGTTTTTTTCGGTCTTTGGAATTCGTAAATACAGTTTTCGTCGCTGAAGGACGAAAAATTCCAAAACCGAGATTGTCCAAGAACACAAGGCTGGGAGTAAGAACCACAGTGGGAAAGGGTTGCAGGGCTGGAAAAGGTCTTGGAAAATATCTTCAAGGGAGGGCCCGAGCAATGGAAGCAGTGGGAAAGAAAGATCGATTTGGCTTAGGGTATCTTTCGAAGGCCCATGAGAGGAGGAAACAAGTTGAAAGGAATCGACAAAGGAGAATGGCCCGTCTCACGGGTATGGATATTGAATGGGAACCCATGACTTTTCCACCAATCCTTCACAACTTCCGTTCTGCTGGTTTTCTATTCAAAGAAAAGAATTCAGAGGATGTACTCATAATGATCGAGCAAGCTTTTGAAAAATTACATGTGAAAAGGAGGTAGATTCAGGATGTGGTGATTTGCATGACCAGGAAAGAAGGAATGGAAAGTGATAGTGCGAACTGGATGGTGCAACCTTGTCCACTAGGATAAAGACTGACCAATTGGAGTATGACTGAGTTGCCCATAGTTTTTAAGTCTATTCCAACGTAATACTTTAAAAAACAATCTTAATTATCTTTACCTAAAGATATTAGGAGTTTTTTTTTATTTTTTTTTTTGTAATGGGCTTTTTGTTTAAACATTTTCATTCAATAAATAACAAGCACAATGCATTTTATTCATATTGATGTGTCCATATTCTTTCATTTTTGCTATTTATTTTGTTTTATTATATATATTTTCCTATATTGTTTCTTCTCCACCTATTTATAAGTGTACGAATGCGGAATATGAGGACCTTCCTGTCAGTAATTCTGAAATTAATTTTGAAAGACCCATTTGCACAGGTGATTTTGAGGCTAACGAAGATACTGAGGATTATGATCTACCTCCATATTTATTAAGGAAAATAGAACAAGAGGAGAAACAAGTACTTCTTCATAAGGAATTATTGGAAATGATAAATTTGGGAAATGGTGAAGAGATAAAGGAAGTCAAAATCAGGACTTCATTGTCATCATCAATAAAGGGTGAATTGATAGCCTTGCTCCAAGAATATATGGATGTATTTGCATGGTCTTACCAAGACATGCCGGGGTTGGATCTGGATATTGGGGTTCATAAGCTTCCTTTAAGGCTAGAATGCAAGCCAATTCAGCAAAAGTTGAGAAGAATGAGGCCGGACATGCTGTTAAAGATAAAAGAGGAGATGAAGAAGCAATTTGATGCTGGATTCTTAGAGGTGGCAAAATATCCAGAATGGGTGGCAAATATTGTTCCAGTACCAAAGAAAGATGGCAAGGTGCGGATGTGCGTTGATTACTGAGATTTGAACAAGGCCAACCCTAAAGATAATTTCCCTTTGCCCCATATCGATACTCTGGTGGATAATACGACAAAAAGTTCTTTATTTTCTTTCATGGATGGATTCTCAGGATACAATCAGATTAAGATGGCACCAGAAGATATGGAGAAAACCACATTTGTCACAATATGGGGAACCTTCTGCTATAAGGTAATGCCATTTGGGTTGAAGAATGCTGGGGCAACATATTAGAGAGCCATGGTGACCTTGTTTCATGATATGATGCATAAGGGAACTGAGGTCTATGTTGATGATATGATCGCAAAGTCAGAAGGAGAAGAGGAGCATATTGTGAATCTTAAAAAGCTCTTTGAACGAATAAGAAAGTTTAGACTCAAGCTAAATCTGACAAAATGCATTTTTGGAGTCATCTCAGGAAAATTGTTGGGTTTTGTCATCAGCAAAAAATGGGAATTGAGATTGACTTGGATAAAGTGAAGGTCATTCAGAATTCGCCACCACCTCATACTCAAAAGGAAGTAAGAGGCTTTCTGGGGAGATTGAATTACATGGCTAAGTTTATTTCTCAGTTAACCGACAAATGTGATCCAATATTTAAGTTACTTCGAAAACATGATCCAGGAGAAAGGAGTGGAGGTTGTCAGATTGCAATTGAAAAGGTTAAACAATATTTATCCAACCCACCAGTATTAATGCCACTTGTTCTGGATAAACCAATGATACTATATTTATCAGTATTTGAGAGATCCATGGGTTGTGTTTTGGGGCAGCTTGATGAGACTGGAAAGAAAGAACATGCAGTTTACTACATCAGCAAGATGTTCACCGACTATGAGTTAAAATACTCGTCGGTAGAAAAGTTGTGCTGTGCCTTAGCTTGGACTGTTCGAAGACTCAGATAGTACATGTTGTACCACACAACATGGTTGATTGCCAAGCTAGATACAATGAAGTACATGTTGAAGCACCTTCTTTATCAGGGAGAACAGCAAGATGGCAGGTTTTATTGTTAGAGTACGACATTGTATATGTAAGTCAAAAAACTATCAAGGGCAGTGTAGTGACTGAATTCTTAGTAGGTAAGGTGGTGGAAGATTATGAGCCGTTGAACTTTAACTTCCCAGATGAAGATTTGATGTATGTTTCACAAGCAGATGAGATTCCCCTAAAGAAGAAAGTATGGAAAATGTACTTTGACAGTGCATCTAATGCCATGGGGCATGGAATCGGTGCAGTGCTCATATCCCTAGAAGAAGATTATTATCCTTTCACTGCCAGATTAGATTTTTGTACAAACAATACTATTAAGTATGAAGCGTGTACTATGGGCCTTCGTGCTGTAGTGGACAGAAAGATCAAAGTATTGGAAGTTTTTGGAGACTCAGCCCTAGTGATATACCAACTACGGGGAGAATGGGAAACCCGAGATACAAAGCTAATCCGATGCCGAGAACTCATACTGAGTTTATTGGAGGAATTTGAAGAAGTGAATTTCAATTACTTCCTTCAAGAAGAAAACCGAATGGCAGATGCTCTGGGTACTTTGTCATCAATGTTTAAAGTGAATGAAGGGGCTGAAGTTGTGCCGATAAAGATGAGTATAAGTGAGTCTTCTGCTCACTGTCTGAGTATTGAAGAAGAAGTAGATGGTCTCCCTTGGTATAACGACATCTTGCAGTACATCAAGAGTCAACAGTATCCAGAACAAGCAACAGAAAATGAAAAAAAGGACTTCGAGAAGGCTAGCAATGGGTTTTGTTCTAGACAGTGAGATTCTCTACAAGAAAGGAAAAGACCAAGTCTTGTTGAGATGTGTCGGATCTGCCGAAGCTCGGAGAATTATAAAAGAGGTCCATGAAGGAATATGTGGCACTCATGCTAATGGTCACATGCTTGCTAAGCAGATTATGAGGGTAGGCTATTATTAGTTGACAATGGAAGGAGATTGTATCAATTATTCCAGGAAGTCCCATAAATGCCAGATATATGCAGATAAGATTCATGTGCCGCCATCGCCATTGCATGTCATGACTGCACCATGGCCCCTTTCAATGTGGGGAATGAATATGATTGGACCTATTACCCCAAAAGCTTCAAATCGACATTGTTTCATCTTGGTGGCCATAGATTATTTCACAAAGTGGGTAGAAGCTGCTTCCTATGCGAATGTAACAAAGTTGGTGGCATGCAGATTTATTAAGAAAGAAATCATATGCCGTTATGGGTTGCCAGCAAGAATTATTTTAGATAATGCTCTCAATTTGAACAATAAGATGATGAGAGAAGTGTGTAGTCAGTTCAATATCACACATCATAATTCGACACCTTACTGTCCGAAGATGAATAGGGCAGTAGAAGCAGCTAACAAGAACATCAAGAAGATTGTTGAGAAGATGACTAATGTGTACAAGGATTGGCATGAGATCTTGTGTTTTTCTCTTCATGCATATCGTACCTCAGTTCGCACATCTACAGGGACAACGCCATTATTTTTTGTATATGGGATGGAAGTAGTGCTACCTATTGAAGTTGAAATCCCTTCACTTCGGGTTTTGATGGAAGTTGGCCTAGAAGAAGCAGAATGGGTTAGAGCTCATTATGAACAGTTGAATCTCATCGAGGAGAAAAGATTGAAAGCAATTTGTCATGGACAATTGTATCAGAAAAGGATGATTCGAGCCCACAACAAGAAAGTTCATCCCAGACAGTTCTGAGAGGGAGAGTTGGTACTGAAGAAAATTCTCCCTATAGTGAAGGACCCGTGAGGAAAATGGGCTTCGAATTGGGAAGGACTCTATGTGGTAAAAAAAGCTCTTTCTGGAGGAGCATTGATTTTAACTAGAATGGACGGGGAGGATTTTAGAAATCCCATGAATGCTGATGAATTGAAGAAGTATTATGCTTTAAAAAAAAATGTGATGCTGTGCACATGGAAATTCGAATGATTCCAAGTGTAAAAATGGAAATTCTGTATATCTATCTCCCCTGTGGATTGCTTTTTAATGAGAATATTCATGCTTGATGTCGCAACCTAAAAAATAACGAGTCTCATCACAAGACTTTATTATTCGTTAAGCGTGACATTAAAAAAAACTGAGGAAAAGTCAACGTAATTCCTCTAAAAAAATGAAGGTTTTGAAAATGACCTTGAAAAAGACATGGAGTCGCCACCAATCTTTTTTAGCTAGGTGTGATCGGCCACCTATTAAAACCGGTTTTACAAAATATTTTAAAAATTAATTAAAACATCTTTAAAACCAATTTTAAGTCTACGTTTTAAACCAGAGAAATCAAAGAAACGGGTTCGGCACTCAATTACGTATGGGGAAGGATTAGCACCCTTAAAACGCCCGTATAAAATTGTACCTTATTAATCGTGTGTTATCTCAAATCTCGGTGTAAAGTTGGTTTTAAATTTAGTATTTCAAGTTAATTCCTAATTTAAAAAAAAAAATAACTCCATTTTTAATTAAAAATGATCCGAAATTTATAAATTTAAAATTTTCCTATATTCCCTAACAAACGTGGCAAAATATAGAAATTTTTATTAGTTTTGGAAAACTTTTCGAATCATTCTCTTTTTTGAAAGAAAGATATTCCTTTATTAATGATAATTAATGATATTCCCTCCAGCAAACCCGGTAGAGAACTCATGAATTATTTTAACTCGGGAATATCTTTATTTTTTTATTGAAAAATCATTATCCTTTTGAAAACATTTTAAAAGATATGAATATGTATATGCATGACATACATAAAATGACATAACAAAATCTAAATAATATAATGCATCCTAAATGATATAATATAATTTAAATGCCTTAGCATATTCGAAATGAAATGAAATGTCCTAAGTTATATGACATATTCTAAATGAAATGAAATGTCCTAAGTTATATGACATATTCTAAATGAAATGAAATGTCCTAAATGACATAATATATCCTAGATGAAATGAAATATCCTAAGTCACATGATATATTCTAAATGAAATGAAATGACCTAAGTAACATAATATATTCTATATGAAATGAAATAACCTAGGTAACATAATATATTCAACATGAAATGAAATGACCTAGGTAACAAAATATATTCTATATGAAATGAAATTTTTTAAATGACATGAAATATAGAATAATTCTATCATATAATATGCATGAAAATAAAAATAATAATGTATGAACATAGTATATGCTAAATAATATAAAAATAACTAAATAAAAGCATAGGATATCATGAAATATTCAAAACCATATAATAAACCATATAACATCAAAAAAATATAAATCAAAATAATAACAATATCATAGGAATTATTATAGCAAGAATCACATATTATATAAAATGCATGAATATGGAAAATGCAATGCATGAAATGTATTTTTTCCTTTAATTAAGGAAATCCGTATATCTAAAAAGATATCCGGCTACCTTAGAAAAATATGTCAAATTAAATATTCTAAAACCGAAATACTTTGTGATTGTTTGAAAACAATTTTGAAAAGCTTGAATTAAAAGTAAAAAACTAGGCTAAATCTTTTTTTAAATGGCTCTAATTTCCTAAGTTTAAAAATTCCGGACTTGACCACCCTTAACCCGAGAGTTAAAAAATGATTTTTAGAGTTTAAAAAGGCTTAGAAACTACCCTAAGTCTGTAGCTAACCTTCCTAATCATCCCCCTCTAAGTAACTTAACCAAAACAGAAAAATGTTTTTTCTTTAAATTCAATTATGACTCCACTGTCCAGTTTTAAGCCACGATTTTTTATCCTATTTTTAAAAATTCAAAAAAATCTAAAAAAACTACTGGAGACTCAAAATATAAAGGAACTCCCTAATCGGAACTAAAGTCTTCATGTATGGTTTGAAGGAAACATTTTCTATCTTCTAAAAGTGACTTTGAATCCAAATATAAAGGAGTTGTACACACACCTTGATTCTCCCTTGTCTTGCCCTTTTACAAAAATTCAAGGATCGGATAGTTTCAGCTATGATGGCCGGAGATGAGTTGATCTTCTGTTCCAATTTTTCAAAGAAATCAAACACAGCTATATCCACATGACCCAATATCTTCGGGAATATGATTAAACCGTAGATGGCTAGAGCGAAGATGTCCCTGGCTTTTGCTTTGTCAGAACAACCCAATATCAACTGTCGGAGAGTTTCCCACGGAATGCACCTATTTTTCTGCTTTGTGTCCACATGAATCTCAACCCATGTTGTATCCATTCCTGTGATCCGAGCCATTTTCTTCTTCAAACCTGAAGGTTTCATTTCCTTCAAATATACCCGATCAGGATTAGGACATTCAATACGTAACAGTGTCCAATATTCTTCGATCGGTGGTGTCATATCCTCCTTGTTAAAAGTGAAACATCTATAAGCAGGATTCCAAAACTGTACCATAGCCTGAATCAACCCACTATTGACCTGTATTGGAATTAAGAGTGCTATGTCTCCATATTTCTGAGTGAAGGCTTCTTTCTCTGATACATTCCACTGATTCCAAATGTCGGCTAACCCTCGAAGATTATTCTATCTAGGATCCACTTTTACCCTTTCCGGCAATACTGACACATAATCTTTCTTGAGGCAATCACCATACTCCCTCTGATCTTTTTCCGACCGCGACCTAACTACTGCATGATCTTCTATCACCGAAATAACCTGACACTCCATGAAAGTCCTTTGGGTTGATAACTATCCCGAGGCCAATAAACCTCAAGTGTATGATGATAACTATGATGCAAGTCAAAGAAAAGAAAACAGAAAGAAATAGATTAGTAAAGAAATGAATTCACAAATATAACATAAATAACAACATGCTTTAAAAAAATGTCCCAAAAATTTAAACAGAGCTTCGGCATTACAATGCCTCTGGGACAAGATAATAATAAAAAAAATACGAGCGATATGATGTTCGTTCATCATTACCCAATTTGTATCTAACATATAGAAAGATGGTAAAAGGTTGGAAATGTTCCTCCATGTGTTCTTAAACTTCGGGTATCTAATAGAAATCTGGCATGGCTTCGCCTAGGTTCACTATATGAAGGTGAATCGGTTCTAAGGCCCCGAATTGTTCCTCACTGCCGCCGGTAAAGGCTAGTAAGGCACCCCGATAAAAGCGGGTTCAATTCGTTAGAGTATATTTTCCTTTGCCCGTACGGAGGATTATCACGAAGGCATTAGGTACTTTATACTCCGAAAGTGTTTCACTAGCCCATACGGAGGATCAATCACGAAGGCGTAGTTACTTTACTCCCACTTAAAAGGACGGAACCCGGGTAGAGGATTCATGTTATGCAAATGCAAATACAGTGTGTGTGGAGGAACAAAACAAACCTGTCACCACCTATTCTACAACCCTTATTCTAAATACCCCACTAAAATCAAACAATGTAAAGCATCAGTCAACAAACATATAAATATACGCAACAAAATAACCAGAGAACAAATAATAATATGAATGCACATGAATATGGACATATTAAAACATTTTTTTATTTTCAAAATTCTCTTTTATTTTAAAAAATATGGGAATTAAAATTAAATACCAATTAAACCAACAAAATCGAGACTTTGATAACACACGACAAATTCTAGGCCTAACTCTCTAATTGTCCCCAGTGGAGTCGCCATGCTGTCGCAACCTAAAAAATAACGAGTCTCATCGCAAGACATTATTATTCGTTAAGCGTGACATTAAAAAAAAACCGAGGAAAAGTCGACTTAATTCCTCTAAAAAAATGAAGGTTTTGAAAATGACCTTGAAAAAGACATGGAGTCGCCACCAATCTTTTTTAGCTAGGTGTGATCGGCCACCTATTAAAACCGATTTTATAAAATATTTTAAAAATTAATTAAAACATTTTTAAAACCAATTTCAAGTCTGAGTTTTAAACCAGAGAAATCAAAGAAACGGGTTCGGGACTCGATTACGTATGGGGAAGGATTAGCACACCCAAAACGCCCGTATAAAACGGTACCTTATAAATCGTGTGTTATCTCAAATCTCGGTGTAAAGTTGGTTTTAAATTTAGTATTTCAAGTTAATTCCTAATTTAAAGAAAAATAATTCCATTTTTAATTAAAAATGATCCGGAATTTATAAATTCAAAATTTTCCTATATTCCCCAACAAACGTGGCAAAATATAGAAATTTTATTAGTTTTGGAAAACTTTCTGAATCATTCTCTTTTTTGGAAGAAAGATATTCCTTTATTAATGATAGTTGACGATATTCCCTCCAGCAAACCCAATAGAGAACTCATGAATTATTTTAACTCGAGAATATCTTTATTTTTTTTATTGAAAAATCATTATCCTTTTGAAAACATTTTAAAAGATATGAATATGTATATGCATGACATACATAAAATGACATAACAAAATCTAAATAATATAATGCATCCTAAATGATATAATATAATTTAAATGCCTTAGCATATTCTAAATGGAATGAAATGTCCTAAGTTATATGACATATTCTAAATGAAATGAAATGTCCTAAGTTATATGACATATTCTAAATGAAATGAAATGTCCTAAATGACATAATATATCCTAGATGAAATGAAATATCCTAAGTCACATGATATATTCTAAATGAAATGAAATGACCTAAGTAACATAATATATTCTATATGAAATGAAATAACCTAGGTAACATAATATATTCTACATGAAATGAAATGACCTACGTAACATAACATATTCTATATGAAATGAAATAATTTAAATGACATGAAATATAGAATAATTCTATCATATAATATGCATGAAAATAAAAATAATAATGTATGAACATAGTATATGCTAAATAATATAAAAATAACTAAATAAAAGCATAGGATATCATGAAATATTCAAAACCATATAATAAACCATATAACATCAAAAAAATATAAATCAAAATAATAACAATATCATAGGAATTATTATAGCAAGAATCACATATTATATAAAATGCATGAATATGGAAAATGCAATGCATGAAATGTATTTTTTCCTTTAATTAAGGAAATCCGTATATCTAAAAAGATATCCGGCTACCTTAGGAAAATATGTCAAATTAAATATTCTAAAACCAAAATACTTTGTGATTGTTTGAAAACAATTTTGAAAAGCTTGAATTAAAAGTAAAATACTGGGCTAAATATTTTTTTAAATGGCTCTAATTTCCTAAGTTTAAAAATCTCGGACTTGACCACCCTTAACCCGAGAGTTAAAAAATCATTTTTAGAGTTTAAAAGGCTTATAAACTAACCTAAGTCAGTAGCTAACCTTCCTAATCAGCCCTCTCTAAGTAACTTAACCAAAACAGAAAAATGATTTTTCTTTAAATTCAATTCTGACTCCACTGTCCAGTTTTAAGCCACGATTTTTTATCCTATTTGTAAAAATTCAAAAAAATCTAAAAAAACTACTGGAGACTCAAGACATGTAAAACTACACGGTAAAAAATCTGCTTAATTTTTTGATTAAAGAGGAACTCCCAGAAAAATTTGAAAAGTAAGAGTACTGGGTGAAAAAACTGTTTTGCTAAAATACATTTTTGCCTTTGATAAAATCATTTAAAAATCAAAGTAAAAATATTTAAGACTCACAAAATGACTCACAAATAGTAGCTAGGACTTTTTGAAAGTTATATAAAAATTGGCTAAGTAAAAAAAATCACAAAGGTAGAATAATCAATTTAACAAAACTTAATTTTCCACAGGTGTGCTCAAGAGAGCATGACTTTGAACCATTAATTGGCTCAAGTCATTATTCAAGTGGCATGAACATGAAATGCATGAAAAAATACAGCAAACATAGTGCATGAAATGCATGAGTTTAAACCTAAATATCATGAAAAAATGCATGGCATCAATATAGTGACTTAGACCTAAATGAACTTGCATGGCATTTAATGCAACCTAGACCTAAAATGCATGAACATACATGGAAAATAAACCAAACTTAGTAACTAAAATATGCATGGCATTTTCACAAACACAAAGCATGCTTAAACCAAGAACTCAAACAAATATTATGCAAATGCTAACCTATCAACTAACATGGCAAGAATGCACATATAATGCAAAAATTCAAGGAGTGGCCGAATGGCCTATGTGACTAGCAAACATGGCATTTTCACAAATACTTGGTATACTAGCATGCAAAACTAAATCAAATGTCATGCAAATGCAAAAACCTATCAACTAACATGGCAAAAATGCAACACACAATGCAAAACACATGGCGTAGCCGAATGGCCTCAAGCTCCAACAAGCATGGCATTTTCACAAACACTTGATATACTAACATGCTCAACCAAAATATAAAACTCAAATCATGCAAAAACCACACAAGCATTTTTACAAACACTTAATATACTAAATCTAAAACATGCTCAACTAAAATATAAAACTCAAATCATGCAAAAACCACACAAGCATTTTCACAAACACTTGATAAACTAATCTAAAACATGCTCAAATTTAAACATCATGAAAACAGAAAATTAAAAATGCAAGAACATGATATTTAAATCATAAATGGCAACAAACAAAGCAACCAAATTAAAATATAACTCAAGTATATGAAGTAAATTAACATTTAAAACATCAAGATCAAAGAAAATAACATAAACAACATGATAAAATAAAATAAAACAACAACTTAAATAAAGAATGTAGGCCATTCAGCCATGGTGAGTATATTGTAAAAAAAGTTGTAAAAAATATATTTAAGAAAGAGATGAAGGAAGAACTTAAAAAGAACAATAAAAAAACATTTATTTAAAAAGGAAAGTCACCAAATAGTAATCAAAATAGCAAAAACAAGAATGGAAAATCAAGAAAGTGCAAGAGTTGGTGCTCAAGAGCAACCTCAAGAAGCTATATTTCAAGCTTTATCTCTTCAAACTTTCATTTCGTTTCTAAACTTTTTCTTTTTCCTTTCAACCAAAGAGAGAAAAACCAAGAAAAACTAAGAGCAATCAGCCAAAATGAAGGGAATGAAAATGAAAATATCCCCCTATGTGAAGGCCGAATGCCCCTCTGTCTCCTCTAAAAGTGTTGTCATTTTTTTTCCAACTAATTTTCCATCAAATGGCTAATAATTCAAGGTGAAAAAAATCATGAAATTATCACCCTTAGATTAGCATATCAGCTGTCCCAAATTATAGCTGTTTAAGAATAATGTTGACATCTCTCTTGGCCTATGTGGCTTAATCACCATGGCTTGATCAAAGAGAATCTCTAACTAACTCTTAATTCTTGGCCATTTGATTGAAAAATCAGAAGCTTCCTCCTTCTTTTGGGCCTTGGCAGGCCAACACTTCTCTTTTCCAACCCAAGTCTGATTTTTTTAAAAGGCCCAAAGAAGCCCTTTTCGGTTGCTTGGATGAAATAACCGTTTTGCCCCTCGGATGTAAATAAATATCAAACGGACTCCAAATTCAATTTTTTTAATACTTCCAAAATAATAAAACATTGAGTTCTGGAAGTTTTCAAAATTATCCGAGTCCGTTTGCTATTTATTTGGATTTTTTATTCCAAAAATGCCCTTTTATGCCCCCACATTTTACCATTTTTTAAACGAGCTCCAAATCAATATATTTCTTCACCAATATCTTCCAAATAATTTAAAAGTGTGATCTGGAAGTTTTCATAATTTTTGGAGCTCATTTGGTATTTTTTTTCAAGATTTATCGGCTTGAATTACTACATAGGAGGCCCGAGATTTGGCCATTTTGCAAACGAACTCCGAATCAAGATTTTATTTTTCCAATATCTTCCAAATAATTTAAAAATGATATTCACAAAATTTCAGAATTTTTGGAGTCGATTTGCTATTTTTTCAGGATTTATCTTCTTGAAATTATTGCATAAGAGACCAAGGATTTGGCCATTTTGCAAACGAACTCCGAACCAAGATTTTCTTTCACCAAAATCTTCCAAATAATTTAAAAATGAGATTTGCAAAATTTCAGAAGATTTGGAGTTCATTTGCTATTTTTTCGAGATTTTCCTTTTTGAATTACTACATAAGAGATCCGGGATTTGGCCATTTTGCAAACGAACTCCGAATCAAGTTTTTCTTTCGCCAATCTCTTCCAAATAATTTAAAGATAATATTTGCAAAATTTTAGAATATTTGGAGTTCATTTGCTATTTTTTCGGGATTTTCTTTTTTGAGTTACTGCATTAGAGACCCGGGATTTGGCCATTTTGCAAACGAACTCCGAATCAAGATTTTTTTTGCCAATCTCTTTCAAATGATTTAAGAATGAGATTTGAAAATTTTCATAATTTTCGGAGTCCATTTGCTATTTTTCCCAAATTTTCCAATTTTGCCCTTTTGCCTCCGAAACCCGGTTCTGCTCAAAACAAATCCGTTTTTCAGATTTTCTTCGAGCTGAGCCTTGGGCTATCCTTTTTAATCATTCATAATCTATTGGGGGCTTTTTTCTTACCAAGTTGGGTCATTTCTGTGATTCTTCCCGATTTCACCAAAATCCACTAAAAACCCTAATTCTCGGTTTTTCTACCGGATTGACTTTTCTTTCGGTTTTTCTTGCAAGTGACTTCTCCATTACCCGTAGTCGGTGCTTATATTTCATTTGGAACCTTCAATTTTGACCAATTTGATCGTTTAAGCACTTTTCCTCAAATTTCTCGGATTAGGGTTTCCTTTCTATTGAATCTCCAAATCCCAACTTCCGAACTCAATATCTTTTAATGTTGACCTCGGATTATCAAAATTCTTTCGCCATTTTTCAATTGAACTTAAAATCTTGATTTTGAAAGTGGGTTGACTTTTTCAGTAGTTGACTTTCTGGGGTTGACTTTTTTGGGGTTGACTTTTTTTGGGGGTTGACTTTTTTCAAGTTTGACTTTTTATGCTCGTTCTCTTAAACTAAGTCTCGGAGCACCACCTGCAGGATGGAAAAAGTCTTTTTACACTCGAAAACATCAATTTAAGAAGAAAACATACCTGTTTTAGTGGTCCGGACAAAATTAGGTGTCTACACTTGATATGATGAATGGCCATCTTTCATATTCCTTTCACTAAGAAGAAATTATCCTTAGTCACCCCTTTGAGCCTAGGAATTATTTCTTTCTTTAAACCTTGATGAAGGATCACCCTCTACACTTGAGGGCAAATGCGAGGAAAAATAATCAAAAATCATGGCAAAAAGAGAGCCATTAGAAAATATGACAAATGAAAACCAATAAAACAAAAAAGAAGAAAAGAAAGTCCAAAAAAGGGACAAATGTTTCAAGAATGAGTTCTCCTCAAGAAATGATCCTTGATCCAATCACCCTTAAACACATTTTCGGCCTATTTTATCCTTTTTTTTTCAGAACCCGAACCTTGGCCTACATTACGTGCCTTAGAAAGTCCATTTTGATCAAGCATGGATATTTAATTTGAAAGTTTGTTCTCATAATTTATTCCATCTTTTGAATTGATATTTTTACCTTGGAAGCATTTAGAATTCACAGATGCATGGTAGAATACAAAAGAATGAAAATGGAAAAAAGATTGTAAAAGGAGAGGTTTAAGCCGAAAACCCGCAAAGGGCGACTTAATACCGAATGGAGGACGCCTGAGTTGAAAACCCGCAAAGGGTGGCTCAGGTACTAATTAAAGTTTGAATCAATACTCTGTGTAAAGGGGGAGAAAGTATCTGAAAATCAGATAAAAAGGGAATAACTCAATCTGACGCAACTACGGAAGCCGAGGGATTACCCAAGTAAATTGCTCATTCGAGATAAATTTTAGATGGTTTGAAAAAGAAAGGGTCCAAGATATTCCGCATCCAGGGCATCTACAATCTATACCATTACATTTGTTTCTTATATCCTTGATATTCACTTTTACAATTTGTTTTTTTAAAAAAAAAAAATATATATATATATTTGTTGCAATAAATTCTTGTTATCCTTTTCATGACTTTTTTGCTTGATTCATATTTTCTTTCATACATTTTTGAGATGCATCATGATTGTTATTAAATTGAATGATGATTAGTAATAAAAAAAACTTTAAATAAAAGGATTTAAAAGTATTACTAAGGAATAGATTTAAATCTTGGGAAAGGTTTGGAAAGTTCACCAAGAAAAGAAAACAGTGAATGTGTTAGAGACTCCATCACAAAGTCAGAAAATTTGTGAATTTTAGCGAAAGTCAGAAACTGAGACTGTTTGACAAGTTATCTTGAGTGAAGGGTTCCTTAAGTGGGGCATTAGTGAACAATTGAAGACTCCGTCATGAAGTCGGATAATCTGTGAACCTCAAAGAAACCATGGATTAGAAATCATGACACAATCATTTGATTGCATTCATTCTTAGGAAACATACAAGCATTTGCAAAGCATGTCATTCTCATCATTGCATTTAGCTAACATTGCAGAAATCAGGAAAACTTGGACTTCCCCAAAGTAAACTCATTCTGCTTTTCAAATGAGTCGAGCCTCGAGATCACCATCGAGGTACGTTTCTTTCCAAATCGAACTCATTTGGCTTCTCAAATGAGTCGAGCCCCGAGACTGCCGTTGATGTATGTTTCTTTCATTTTCATTCTCAAGTTAAATTTATTTTTTCCAAATAAACCAAATCCAGAATCATTCTTAGTATTTCCTTTTGTTTTAAATCGAATTCATTCTGTTTTATCAAATGAGTTGAGCCTTGAGACCACCGTCGAGGTATTTATTTATGTTTTAAATCGAATTCATTCTGTTTTATCAAATAAGTCGAGCCTTGAGACCACCGTTGTGGTATTTCCTTTTGTTTTAAATCGAATTCATTCTGTTTTATAAAATGAGTCGAGCCTTGAGACCATCGTCGAGGTATTTCCTTTTGTTTTAAATCGAATTCATTCTGTCGAGCCTTGAGACCACTGTTGAGGTATTTCCTTTTGTTTTAAATCGAATTCATTCTATTTTATCAAATGAGTAGAGCCTTGAGACCACCATTGAGGTATTTCCTTTTGTTTTAAATCTAATTCATTCTGTTTTATCAAATGAGTCGAGCCTTGAGACCATCGTCGAGGTATTTCCTTTTGTTTTAAATCGAATTCATTATGTTTTATCAAATGAGTCGATCCTTGAGACCATCGTCGAGGTATTTCCTTTTGTTTTAAATCGAATTCATTCTGTTTTATCAAATGAGTCGAGCCTTGAAGACCACTGTCGATGTATTTCCTTTTGTTTTAAATCGAATTCATTATCTTTTATCAATTGAGTCGAGCCTTGAGACCACCGTCGAGGTATTTCCTTTTGTTTTAAATCGAATTCATTCTGTTTATCAAATGAGTCGAGCCTTGAGACCGTCGTCAAGGTATTTCCAAATCACGGGTAAGGCCTTCGAGCACCTATTTTAAGACCTCCGGGCATCATTTTAAAGTCACATACAACGTATTTTTTTCCCAAATCACGGATAAGGCCTCTGGGCAGCATTTTTTAAGACCTCGGGGCATAATTTTTCTTTAAATTATAGTAAGACCTCCGGGCACTATTCTTAAGACCTCCGGGCATAGTTTTCATTTTGAAAATCGAACTCGTTTCCTTAAGATGGGTCGAGCCTTGATTAGTCAGGGAACTCAATTAAATCTTCAATTTACAGCTTTTTTTCAACAAAAAAATACTAAAATGAAAAAAGAAACCCCCGTTCTCTTCACATATGATTTCACTAACCGGACAAAATTAGTGTTTGTTTATCTTTGCCTGATTCCTGATTCTCCGTAATAACCAAAGAGGGGCAGCTGTAGACACCTAATTTTGTTCGGACCAGTAAAACATGTATGTTTTCTTCCTAAATTGATGTTTCAGAATGTAAAAAGACTTTTTTCATCCTGCAGGTGGTATTCCGAGACTTAGTCTAAGAAGGCGAGCATAAAAAGTCAAACTTGAAAAAGTCAACCCCAGAAAGTCAACCTCAAAAGTCAACTACTGAAAAATTCAACTCACTTTCAAAATCAAGATTTGAAGTTCAATTGAAAAATGGTGAAATAATTTTGATAATCCAAGGTCTACATCAAAAGATATGGAGTTCGAAAGTTGGATTACGGAGATTCAGTAGAAAAGAAACCCTAGTTCGGGAAATTTGGAGAAAAATGCTTAAACGATCAAATTGGTCAAAAGTGAAGGTTCCAAATGAAAGATAAGAAATGACTACGGGTAATGGAGAAGCTACTTGGAAGAAAAACTAAAAGAAAAGTCAATCTGGAAGAAAATCGAGAATTAGGGTTTTTGGTGGATTTCGGTGAAATTTGGAAGAATTACAGAAATAGCCCAATTCGATAATACTAAAGCCCTAATTGATGAGAAGTGATTAAACAAGGATAGCCCAAGGCTCAATTTGAAGAAAATCTGAAAATCGGACTTGTTTTGAGAAAAATCGGGTTTCAGAGGCAAAAGGGCAAAATTAGAAAATTTGGGAAAAATAACAAATGAACTCCAAAAATTCTAAAAAAATGCAGATCTCATTTTAAATCATTTTGAACAGATTGGCGAAAGAAAATCTTGATTTGGAGTTCGTTTGCAAAATGGCTAAATCTTGGGTGCCCTATACAAAAATTCAAGAAGATAAATCCCGAAAAAATAGCAAATGAACTCCCAAAATTATAAAAATATTCAAATCTCATTTTTAAATTATTTAGAAGAGATTGGCAAAATAAAATCCAGATTCGGAGTTCATTTGCAAAATGGCCAAATCCCGGGCCCACTATGTAGTAATTCAAGCAGATAAATCCCGAAAAAATACCAAATGAGTTCCAAAAATTATGAAAACTTCCAAATCATACTTTTAAATTATTTGGAAGAGATTGGAGAAGAAAAACCTGCATTTGGAGCTCGTTTAAAAAATGGTAAAGTTTGAGAGCACAAAAGGGCAATTTTGGAAGAAAAAATCCAAATAAATAGCAAATGGACTTGAAAAATTTTAAATACCTCCAGAATTCAATTTTTTATTATTTTGAAAGTACTGAAAAAATAAAATTTGAATTTGGAGTCCGTTTACTATTTATTTATGTTCGGGGGCAAAAAGGTCATTTTACCCAAAAAACCGAAAAGGGTTTTTCTTGCCTTTTAAAAAATGAAGCATGGGCTGGAATAAGAGGGGTTAGCTGGACAAGGCCCAAGGATGGGTAGATATTTTCTGATTTTTAATCAAAAGGCCAACAATGAAGAGGAAGGTAGTTATTTTTTGATCAAGCCTTTGCAAATAAGCCACATGGACCAATGCATGAAGAGGGAGAGTGTCAACATAATGGCTTAAGATTCTTGAACAGCTGTAATTGTGGATAGCTGATGGCCTAATCTAAGGGTGATAATTTCATATTTTAAACATCTTGGATCAATAGCCTTTGGATGAAAATTGGTTGAAAGAAAAATGACAACATCCTCGCATTGGGGTGGCATTCGGCCACTACAAGGGAGGGGTCACTCTCTTTTCATTTTTAGCTATTCACTCTCTATTATCTCTTGGTTTTGGCTCATTTTTCTCTCCATTGTTGAAAGGCAAAAAGAAAAGTTTAGAAAAGAAAAGAAAGTTAGAAGAGAAAAAGCTTGCAATATAGCTTCTAGAGGTTGCTTTAAGCACCATACTCTTGCACTTTCTTTGATTTTCCATTCTTGATTTGCTGTTTTCATTTGATATTTGGTCAGTTTCTTTTGATTTTGATTTTAAAATAAGTGTTTTTAAGCTTTCTTTTCAAGTTCTTCCTTCATGCTTTCTTAAAAAGCTATGGAAAATCAATTTCTTTTTCTATTTTTCTCTAAGTGGTTGAATGGCTAGAATTTTTGTAGTTGCTGTTTTGCATTTTTATTTCATGTTATTCTTGATATTTAACAAGTTTTGATGCTTTATATCTTCTTCTAATACATAAATATGAAGCTTGTTTTAATTTGGTTGCTTGCTTGTTACCATTTTTTGTCTATTATCTTGTTATCATGTTTATTTTATTTGTCTTGCATTTTTGATTTTCTATTTTCATAATGTTTAAGTTTGCTTATGTTTTACATTTTGTAATCCATGTCTTTATGAAAATGCCTATTGGTTTTCATGCTTTTACTTTATATTTGCATGATTTGAGTATTATTCTTTAGCTATGCATGTTAGTATATCATGTGTTTGTGAAAATGCCATGCTCATTTTAAGCATGAGACCATTCGGCCACCCTCATGTTGTATGCTTTGTGTGTGTATTTTTGTTATGTTAGTTGATAGGTTTGCATCTTCATGATATTTGGTTGTGTATTTTGTTTAAGCATGCCATATGTTCGCGTTATTGCCATGCATTCTTTAGGTTTAGGATTGGTTTGCTTTGCCATGCATATTCATGCATTTTAGACCTAGGTTACATTAAATGCCATGCAAGTTCATTTAGGTCTAGGTCATTTTATTGATATCATGCATTTTTCATGTCATTTAGGTTTTAAATCATACATTTCATGCATCATATTTGCTGTATTTTCATGCATTTCATGTCATTGCCACACGATTTATGACTTAGGCCAATCAATGGCTCAAAGTCATGCTCACTTGAGCATACTTGTGGAAAATTAAAGAGTTGTCAAATTGATTATTCTACATTTGTGATTTTTTTACTTAGCCAATTTTTGTCTAACTTTTCAAAAGTGTTAGCTACTATTTGTGAGTCCTTAGGAGAGTCTCTAATATTTTTACTTTTATTTTTAAATGATTTTATCAAAGGCAAAAAAATGTGTTTTAGCAAAACAATTTTTTTCACCTAGTACTCGTACTTTCTCGATTTTTCTGGGCAGTCATATTGAATCAGAAACTTAAGCCGATTTTTTTCCGTGTAGTTTTACATGTCTTGAGTCTCCAGTATTTGTTTTAGATTTTTTTTTTAATTTTTAAAAATATGGTAAAAAATCGTGCTTTAAAACTGGACATTGGAGTCAGAATTGAATTTGAATGAAAATCATTTTTTTTTTGTTTTGGTTAAGTTACTTAGAGGGGGCTGATTAGGAAGTTTAGCTACTGACTTAGGGTAGTTTTTAAGCTTTTTTAAACTTAAAAATGATTTTTTTAAGTCTCGGGGTAAGGGTGGTCAAGTCTAGGATTTTAAACTTAGGAAATTAGAGCTATTTAAAAAGGGTTTAGCTAAGTTTTTATTTTTAATCTAAGCTTTTCAAAATTGTTTTCAAACAATCACAAAGTATTTTGGTTTTAGAATATTTAATTTGATATATTTTCTTAAGGTAGCTGGATATCTTTTTGGATATACGGATTTCCTTAATTAAAGGAAAAAAATACATTCTCATGCATTGCATTTTCCATATTCATGCATATTATATAATATGTAATTTTTGCTATGTTTAATTTTCATGATGGTGTTATTATTTTTTAATTAAATTTTTGATATTATATTAATTGTTATATGGTCTTGAATATTTCATGATATCCTATGCTTTTTATTTAGTTATTTTTTTTCACATTATTTAACATATACTATGTCCATGCATTAATATTTTTTATTTTTATTTCCATGCATATTATATGATAGCATTATTTTATGTTTCATTTCATTTAGATTATATGTCATATCATTTATATTTGCCATGTCATTTAAATTATTTCATTTCATATAGAATATATTATGTTACCTAGGTCATTTCATTTCATTTCATTTAGAATATATTACGTCACTTAGGATATTTTATTTCATTTAGAATATATCATATGACTTAGGATATTACATTTCATATAGAATATACCATGTTACCTAGGTCATTTCATTTCATTTAGAATATATCATATTACTTAGGATATTTCATTTCATTTAGAATATGCTAAGACATTTAAATTATATCATACCGTTTAGGTTGCATTATATTATTTCGACTTTGCTATGTCATTTTATTTATATCACACATATTCGTATTTTTTTAAAATGTTTTGAAAAAGGTAATGATTTTCAATAAAATAAAGATATTCCCGAATTAAAATAATTCATTAGTTCTCTGCTGGGTTTGCTGGAGAGGATATCATCAATTGTCGTTAATAACGGAATATCTTCTTTAAAACGAGAATAATTCAGAAAGTTTTTCAAACTAATAAAAATTTCTATATTTTGTCACGTTTGCTGAGGAATATAGAAAAATTTTGAATTTATAAATTCTGGATCATTTTCAATTAAAAATGGAATTAATTTTCTATTAAATGGGGAATTAACTTGAAATATTAAATTAAAAATCGACTTTTTACCGAGACTTGAGATAACATATGATTAATAAGGTACTGTTTTATACGGGCGTTGTGGGGGTGCTAATCCTTCCCAGACGTAACCGAGTCCCGAACCCGCTTCTTTGATTTCTCTGGTTTAGAACGCAGACTTGAAATTGGTTTTAAAAAAAATGTTTTAATTAATTTTAAAATGCTTTCTGAAACCGATTTTAAAAGCTGGCCGATCACACCTAGCCAAAAAAGATTGGTGGTGACTCCATGTATTTTTCAAGGTTATTTTCAAAACCTTCGTTTTTCTAGAGGAATTAAGTCGACTTTTCCTCGATTTTTTTTAATGTCACGCTTAACGAATAATAAAGTCTTGCGTTGAGACTTGTTATTTTTTTAGGTTGCGACAGCTTGGCGACTCCACTGGGGACTATTAGAGAGTCAGGCCTAGAATTAGTCGGGTGTTATCGAAGTCTCAGTTTTGTTGGTTTAATTGGTATTTAATTTTAATTCCCACATTTAAAAAAAAATTAAGGATAATTTCAAAAATAATAAAATATTTTTAAATATGTCCATATTCATGTGCATACATATTGTAGACACCTAATTTTGTCCGGACCACTAAAACAGGTATGTTTTCTTCCTAAATTGAGGTTTCAGAATGTAAAAAGACTTTTTTCATCCTGTAGGTGGTACTTCGAGACTTAGTTTAAGAGGCAAGCATAAAAGTCAAACTTGAAAAAAGTCAACCCCGAAAAAGTCAACTACTGAAAAAGTCAACCCACTTTCAAAATCAAGATTTTAAGTTCAATTGAAAAATGGCAAAATAATTTTGATAATCTGAGGTCTATATTGAAAGATATGGAGTTCGAAAGTTGGGATTTGGAGATTCAGTAGAAAGGAAACCCTAATCCGAGAATTTGGGGAAAAGTGCTTAAACGATCAAATTGGTCAAAATTGAAGGTTCCAAATGAAAGATAAGCACTGACAACTAATAATGAAGAAGCCACTTGCAAGAAAAACCGAAAGAAAAGTCAATCTGGGAGAAAACCGAGAATTAGGGTTTTTTGGTGGATTTCGGTGAAATCAGGAAGAATCACAGAAATGGCCCTACTTGGTAAGACCAAAGCCCCCAATGAATGAGGAATGATTAAAAAGGGATAGCCCAAGGCTCAGCTTGATGAAAATTTGAAAATTAGATTTTTTTTGTGCAAAACCGGGTTTCGGAGGCAAAAGGGCAAAATTGGAAAATTTGGGAAAAATAGCAAATGGACTCCGAAAATTCTAAAAATTGGCAAATCTCATTCTTAAATCATTTGAAAGAAATTGGCAAAATAAAAACTTGATTCGGAGTTCGTTTGCAAAATGGCCAAATCCCGAGTCTCTTATGAAGTAATTCAAAAAGAAAATTCCCGAAAAAATAGCAAATGAACTGCAAATCTTTTGAAATTTTTTAAATCTCATTTTTAAATTATCTGGAAGATATTGGCAAAATAAAATCTTGATTCGGAGTTCGTTTGCAAAATGGGCAAATCCTGGGCCTTATATGCAATAATTTAATAAGATAAATCCTGAAAAAATAGCAAATGGACTCCAAAAATTCTAAAATTGTGCAAATCTCATTTAAATTATTTGGAAGAGATTAGCAAAAGAAAATCTTGACTCGGAGTTCGTTTGCAAAATTGCCAAATCCCGGTCCTCCTATGTAGTAATTCAAGCCGATAAATCCCAAAAAATACCAAATGAGCTCCAAAAATTATGAAAACTTCCAGATCACAATTTTAAATTATTTGGAAGAGATTGGTGAAGAAAAATCTTGATTTGGAGCTCGTTTAAAAAATGGTAAAATGTGGGGGCATAAAAGGGTATTTTTGGAAGAAAAAATCCAAATAAATAGGAAACGGACTCGGATAATTTTTACACCTTCCAGAACTCAATGTTTTATTATTTTGGAAGTATTAAAAAAATAAAAATTTAATTTGGAGTCCTTTTGATATTTATTTGCATCCGAGTGGCAAAACGGTCATTTCACCCAAGCAACCGAAAAAGGCTTCTTTTGGCCTTTCAAAAAATCAGACTTGGGCTGGAAAAGAGAAGTGCTGGCATGCCAAGGCCCAAAGGAAGGAGGAAGCTTCTGATTTTTCAATCAAATGGCCAAGAATTAAGAGTTAGTTAGAGATTCTCTTTGATCAAGCCATGGTGATTAAGCCACATAGGCCAAGAGAGAGTGTCAACATTATTCTTGAATAGATGTAATTATGGACAACTGCTATGCTAATCTAAGGGTGGTAATTTCATGATTTTTCACCTTGAATTATTAGCCATTTGATGGAAATTGGTTAGGATGAAAATGACAACATCCTTGCATGATTTAGGGGGGTTCGGCTAGCCTTAGAGAGGAGAGCAGAATTTCATTTCTACACTTTTCATTTTGCTGATTTCTCTTAGTTTTTCTTAGTTTTTCTCTCCTTGGTTTAAAGCAAAAAGAAAAAAGTTTAGAAAAAAAGGAAAGTTTGACGAGATAAAGCTTGAAATATAGCTTCTTGAGGTTGCTTTTGAGCACCAACTCTTGCACTTTCTTGATTTTCCTTTCTTGTTTTTGCTATTTTGATTACTATTTGGTGAGTTTCCTTTTTAAATAAATGTTTTTTTTATTGTTTTTCTTAAGTTCTTTCTTCATTTCTTTCTTAAATATTTTTTTTACAATTTCTCACCATGGCCGAATGGCCTACATTTTTTTTATTAAGGTTGTTGTTTTGTTTATTTTATCATGTTATTATTGTTATTTTCTTTAATCTTGATGTTTTAAGTGTTATTCTACTTCATACTTGAGTCATATTTTAATTTGGTTGCTTTGTTTGTTGCCATTTATGACTTAAATATCATGTTCTTGCATTTTTAATTTTCTGTTTTCATAATGTTTAAATTTGTTGATGTTTTAGATTTAGTATATCAAGTGTTTGTGAAAATGCTTGTGTGGTGTTTGCATGATTTGAGTTTTATATTTTAGTTTAGCATGTTAGTATATCAAGTGTTTGTGAAAATGCTTGTTTGGTTTTAGTATTTCTACTGTGTTCGCATGTTTTGAGTGTTATATTTTAGTTGAGCATGTTAGTATATCAAGTGTTTGTGAAAATGCCATGCTTGTTGGAGCTTGAGGCCATTCGGCTACTCCATGTGTTTTGCATTGTGTGTTGCATTTTTTCCATGTTAGTTGGTAGGTTTTGCATTTGCATGACATTTGATTTAGTTTTGCATGTTAGTATACCAAGTGTTTGTGAAAATGCGATGCTTGTTAGGAACCATAGGCCATTCGGCCACTCCTTGAATTTTAGTATTGTATGTGCATTCTTGCCATGATAGGTGATAGGTTAGCATTTGCATGATATTTGGTTGAGTTTTTGGTTTAAGCATGCTTTGTGTTTGTGAAAATTCCATGCATGTTTTAGTTATTAGGTTTGGTTCATTTTGCCATGCATGTCCATGCATTTAGACCTAAGTTGCATTAAATGCCATGCAAGTTCATTTAGGTCTAGGTCACTATATTGATGCCATGCATTTTTTTTATGACATTTAGGTTTAAACTCATGCATTTCATGCATTATATTTGTTGTATTTTCATGCATTTCATGTCCATGCCACTTGAATAATGACTTAGGCCAATTAATGGTTCAAAGTCATGAACTCTTGAGCACACTTGTGGAAAATTAAGTTTTGTCAAATTGATTATTCTACCTTTTGATTTTTTTTACTTAGCCAATTTTTATCTAACTTTCAAAAAGTCCTAGCTACTGTTTGTGAGTCATTTTGCGAGTCTTAAATATTTTTTACTTTGATTTTTAAATGATTTTATCAAAGGCAAAAAATGTGTTTTGACAAAACAATTTTTTCACCCAGTACTCGTACTTTTCTGATTTTTCCGGGAGTTCATCTTTAATCAAAAAATTAAGCTGATTTTTTCCCGTGTAGTTTTTCATGTCCTGAGTCTCCAGTATTGTTTTTAGATTTTTTTTAATGTTTAAAAATAGGGTAAAATATCGTGGCTTAAAACTGGACAGTGGAGTAAGAATTGAATTTAAAGAAAAATCATTTTTCTATTTTGGTTAAGTTACTTAGAGGGGGTTGATTAGGAAGGTTAGCTACTGACTTAGGATAGTTTCTAAGCCTTTTTAAACTCTAAAAATGATTTTTTTAACTCTCGGGTTAAAGCTAGTCAAGTCCGGGATTTTAAACTTAGGAAATTAGAGCCATTTAAAAAAGGGTTTAGTCTAGTTTTTATTTTTAATCTAAGCTTTTCAAAATTGTTTTCAAACAATCAGAAAGTATTTTGGTTTTAGAATATTTAATTTGACATATTTTCCTAAGGTAGCCGGATATCTTTTTAGTTATACCGATTTCCTTAATTAAAGGAAAAAATACATTTTCATGCATTTTATATAATATGTGATTTTTGCTATGATAATTTCTATGATATTGTTATGATTTTGAGTTATGTTATATTGTTTATTATATGATTTGGAATATTTCATGATATCCTATGCTTTTTATTTAATTATTTTTTTGTTGTTATATTATTTAGCATGTACTATGTTCATGCATTATTATTTTCATTTTTATTTCCATGCATATTATATGATAGCATTATTTTATATTCCATGTCATTTAAATTATATCCCATATCATCCATATTTGCCATGTCATTTAAATTATGTCATTTCATATAGAATATATTATGTTACCTAGGTCAATTCATTTCATTTAGAATATATCATATGACTTAGGATATTGCATTTCATATAGAACATATTATGCTACCTAGGTCATTTCATTTCATTTAGAATATGTCATATAACTTAGGACATTTCATTTCATTTAGAATATGCTAAGGCATTTAAATTATATTATATCATTTAGTATGCATTATATTATTTAGATTTTGCTATGTCATTTTATTTATGTCATGCATATACATATTCATATCTTTTAAAATATTTTCAAAAGGATAATGATTTTTCAATAAAATAAATAAAGATATTCCCGAGTTAAAATAATTCATGAGTTCTCTACCGGGTTTGCTGGAGGGAATATCATCAATTATCATTAATAAAGGATTATCTTTCTTTCAAAAAACGAGAATGATTCTGAAAATTTTCAAAATTAATAAATTTTTTTTTATATTTTGCCACGTTTGTTGGGAAATATAGGGAAATTTTGAATTTATAAATTCCGGATCATTTTCAATTAGAAATGGAATTATTTTTCTTTAAATTGGGAATTAACTTGAAATACTAAATTTAAAACCAACTTTTTTACCGAGATTTGAGATAACAAACGATTAATAAGGTACCGTTTTATACGAGCATTGTGGGGGCGCTAATCTTTCACTACACGTAACCGAGTCCCAAACCCGTTTCTTTGATTTCTCTGGTTTAAACGCAGACTTGAAATTAGTTTTAAAAATGTTTTAATTAATTTTTAAAATATTTTTTAAAACCGGTTTTAATAGGTGGCCGATCACACCTAGCTAAAAAAGATTGGTGGTGACTCCATGTCATTTTCAAGGTCATTTTCAAAACCTTCATTTTTCTAGAGAAATTAAGTCGACTTTTCCTCGATTTTTTTAATGTCACGCTTAACGAATAATAAAGTCTTGCGATGAGACTCGTTATTTTTTACGTTGCGATAGCTTGGCGACTCCACTGGGGACTTTTTTAGAGAGTCAGACCAAGAATTTGTCGTGTGTTATTTAAGTCTCGGTTTTGTTGGTTTAATTGGTATTTACTTTTAATTCCCATATTTTTAAAATAAAAGAGAATTTTGAAAATAAAAAATGTTTTAAATATGTCCATCGTCATGTGCATTCATATTATTATTTGTTCTCTGGTTATTTTGTTGCGTATATTTATATGTTTGCTTGACTGATGCTTTACATTTTTTTGATTTTAGTGGAGTATTTAGAATAAAGGGTGTAGAATAGGTGGTGACAGGTTTGTTTTGTTCCTTCGCATACACCGTATTTGCATTTACATAACATGAATCTTCTACTCGGGTTTCGTCCTTTTAAGTGGGAGTAAAGTAACTACGCCTTCGTGATTGATCCTCCGTATGGGCTAGTGAAACACTTTCGGAGTATAAAGTACCTAATGCCGTCATGATAATCCTCCGTACGGGCATAGGAAAATATACTCTAACGAATTGAACCCGCTTTTATCGGGGTGCCTTACTAGCCTTCACCGGCGACAGTGAGGAACAATTTGGGGCCTTAGAACCGATTCACCCTCATATAGTGAACCTAGGCGAAGCCATGCCGGATTTTCGTTAGATATACCGAAGACAGGAACACATAGAGGGACATTTCTAAACCTTTTGTTACCTATTTTACACTCTGAATAAGTTTTGTAGATCGCGCAACGATGTACGTACATCGCCTGTAATAAATGTGTTAATCTGTCCCAAAGGCACTGTGATACCTATATAAGTAGATATTTGTCGGGGCAAAATATTCATTAATTGTTTGAAAAAAATGAAAATCCTTTTTCATGCATTTTTGCATTTTGCACATTTCATACATGTGTGAATAGAGCATGTACATTTTTTATTGTATTATTGATCTTGTTTTTGCAATAAACATTTGGTAATTTCATAAAACCAATAGTGTAGTATGAACCTTTGCATATGGTACCATAGTAGGATCCATTTTTTCGAAATTCTTTTGGAAATAATATGATTGGTTTTTCAAAGAAAAAACATGTTTAAAAAAATCATAAATTTGGAGGCAAATCTTGCATAATGAGAATTTTGAATAATCAAGATTTAGGTCCCACCAATTTCATGTAATCATTGGTTAATTTATTTGTATCATTTTGACATCATGTCACAGTCCTAACATGCATGGTTATTCATTGTAGAATACATTTGTGATATACATGGTCATTCTTTGTACCTACCTTTGTATTAATTCATTTAGTCTTAGCATGTATCATTTTGACATCATAGCATGCATGGTCATTCATTGTAGAATACGTTTATGACATGCATAGTCATTATTTATATATACCTGTGCATCAATTTATTCATTTTTTAAATGCATCATGTTGGCATTAGATTACATCCATAGCATACATAGTCATCATAATTTCTCTGTATATGTTCATGCATTAATCATCAGTATATTCATGCACATAGGAATATAGTATGTACATTCATAATTGTATTCTTAATCTCATGACATTTTCATTTGCATGAAAGGGGTTCAACATATGAGGAATGAATCGGAGGAACGATTGGGTACTTTGGAACGCAACTAAGAGGAATGTAGACATGAAATCCGGGAAATGAAAGAACAACTCGCCAAATTGCTGGAAATGTTTGAGGATATGGGTAAGAGTAAGGGGGAACTTTCTCAAGGCTCTCCATCGCCTTTGGATCAACCAAAACCATTAGGTCCAGAACATACAATCCTTGCTGGATCCTGCACTTGTCAATGCCACGAAGGTTGCAATCCTGATGAAATTATGGACAAAATCATGAAAATGATTAAACCTGAGAGCCTGATACCAAAGATAGAAACCTCAGATCCTGTACCATACGTGCAAACTATTCTAGGTCCAAACCAGTATCCCCACCTTACTATGGTCCAATCGTCCATTAGGATGACCACTACGGGACTCATGAATCCCACTCCATCACCAACAACTGCCAGTTCATATTATTTCCTCATCAATCACCTTATCCAACATCTAGGACAGGAATCTCGAGCTATGCACAACCTCCAAAGGCCCCGTGTCCAAATCCATACCTTAACCATGCTGTTCCGCCACATCCCATGTAAACACTCTGGTTCGGACTTTAATGCCACCGCCAAATGCCCCAACTCCTAGGCTATGTGTGAGTAAAAAACGACCCCAGGATAAGACCCAAATGCATTTTGATCCCTTTCCAATTAGCTACCGAGAGCTTCTCCCTATATTGATCCAAAATCACATGGTTGCCTGTGTCCAATTGAAATCCCTGTTACCACCATATCCAAGGTGGTATAATCCAAATGCAAGATGTTATTATCACTGTGGAATTGTTGGCCATAACATTGAAGACTGTATAGCTTTCAAAAAGAAAGTGCAAACTCTTATAGATGCCAAGTGGTTGGATCGAACGACACTGATTGATAGAGGAATGGGAAAGCATCATTAGGATTGGGAGATTTACAGCATTGAGATGGAAAGACTTCGGTCTTATATGATGTAATAGGATTTCACTTAATCAGTAGTCGGCTCTTATAGCCTTAGAATGCTAGGAAGAATAAAGTGCCTGTAAAGACAGTTTTAACTAATGCTCAGATTTTGTAAAACATGGTTTATAGCATTGTGAACTTTGATGTGGGAATGAATTGACTATGTTTCAAATTTATGAGATGTTGATGATTAAGTTCCTCCGATTCTTATTTCCTCGGTGATATCTTCCCCTTTGCATTTTGCATCCAATCAATTATTTGTCATATCATACATTCATACATGTATCATGTTAGCATCAGGTTGCATTCATGCATTCACAATCAGCATGATTTTTTTTTTTGTTGTATATCCATGCATTAATTTGCTCATTTCATACATGTATCATGTTAGCATCAGGTTGCATTTATGCATTCATAATCAGCATGATTTTTCTGTATATATCCATGCATTAATTTGCTTATTACATACATCATGTTAGCATTAGGTCTCACTTATGACACACATGGTTAGCATGATTTTCTTTGTATATACTCTGTATCAATCATTCATTGTTTGCATGTATCATAATTGACACCGTGTTGCATTCATAGGATATATGATCATTCATTGGGAAGTACGCTAAAATGTACATGATTATTCATTGCATATATCCTTGCGTTGATTTGTTTATTCTTTGCTTGCAACATGTTGGCATCCTGATTGCATTTATTACATACATGGTCAGCATGTTTCCACTATATATGTCCATACATCATTTTTTATTCTTCACATGCATGAAATTGCATTCATGGCTCCTTCATCATGACATACATTTGGGGGAAATAAAATAGAAATTGACTTGGCTTTAAGAGTCTTTGAAAGAATTTCCATTTCAAATCAAAGGTATAAGAAGTACTGAGTACCCTTTTAATACAGGCCAGTGCTATGGAGAATGAAAAAGTTGCCCGAATGGAAAGAATGGAAAGGGAATAGAAAGAATTGCGAGAATAGCTAGCAAAGGCTCAAGCAGAATCTAAGGATCAGATGACTAAATTGATGGAGCTGATGTCCGCTGTAATCAAGGGAAAAGGATACACCGAAAACTTTATCGCTAGGAAAGGGTTAGAGGCACAAAAGGGTTAGAATGAGGTCGTAATGATTGATGCCCAGAATACTGTTAACCCTGTCAATGTCCTAAACTCAGATGATCCAGCTGAACAGGCAATGTTGAAAATGGTTGTAGTAAATGATGTTGAGTTGGCAGATTCCCAAGAGAAATATCAGTTGGTAGATGAAAAGCTCCAGGCAATAGAAAGTACAGATGTATTTGGGAGTTTAGATACAAAAGAACGATGTTTGATCCTCGATTTAGTAATTCCTCCTAAGTTCAAGATCCCTGACTTTGTGAAATATGATGGGACGACCGATCCGTCAGCCCATATCACTATGTTCTGCCGGAAGATGACAAGTCATATAGATAATGATAAGCTTTTGATTCACTGCTTTCAGGATAGCCTTATCGGATCAGCAATTAGGTGGTATAGTCAGTTGAGCAAGGATCAGATTCGCTCTTAGAATGACCTGGCTATGGTTTTTCTAAACCAGTACAAGCATATGACCGACATGGCGCCTGACCGTCTCACCTTGCAAAATATGAAGAAAAGAGATACTGAGAGCTTCAAAGAATATGCACAACGGTGGATGAGCCTGGCCGCCCAAGTACAACCACCCTTAACTCAGAAGGAAACCACTATCATTTTTATGAATACACTACAGGCCCCGTACTATGATATACTTGTCGGCAACACCACGAAGAATTTTTTGGACATGGTAATTTCAGGGGAGATGATTGAGAATGCTATCAAGGATGGGAAAATTGAAGGAAAAGAACATCCAATACTAAGAAAAAGGGGGCATCTAAAAAGAAAAACGAAGATACCCAAGTCATAGAAGGCTTTGCCCCACCTCCCCAATTCTCCTCGTATTAGCCATTTTACTATACCTTGAACAATGTCTCTCAAGGTTTTTATCCCTACCAACCAATGACTGCAACTATACCAAAAGTTACATCTGTCTATCAATCGAACACCCTTGGGAATAATCGAAGGGGGCATAAAAAGCAAAAAAGAAATCAGGATGACCCGATTCCTATGACATACAGTGAACTATTACCTCAACTCAAGAATCACCTTGTGACACCCATGCAATTAGAGCCTCTGAAGCCCCCTTATCCGAGCAGGTATGATGCTAATGAGTGTTGTGGTTATCATTCTGGCAATCAAGGTCACTCAATAGAGAACTGCCCCGCTTTGAAGTACAAGGTCAGGGATCTCATCAAGGCTTGTTCTATAAGTTTTGAAGATGGGAAAACCAAGTGTCATAATAAACATGGTGCATGATCATATTAGGTTTTTGACACATGTAGTTCTATAAACTGTGATGATGAAAGCACTTGTCTCATGTTAACAGCTACATGAATTAAATGAATTTTGAATTTTAAATGCTTTGTGTTTGTTGTGTTTTAACAATAATTTGAATTTGTAAAAATAAGCATTAAGGAATTTTTAATAATGGACAGTCTCGAGAATATTGTTGATCATTGTTAGACATGACTCAACACCCTTTCCCCCTCTTTTTTGGGCTTCTTTATGCCTAAACCTTGAATCAAGAACACTTGAAAGACCTAAGGCTTCAAGGAATATGAAGGATTGAACTTCACAAAAAATAATATATAAGCATCGTCATTACAGAATAAGCAAATATGTAAATCCTAGTCTAGGCTATGAACAAAGGAACGAATTTGTTGAAAATTTTCGACTTCCTTGAAATTCAAACAAATGAGACATTTTTTCAAGAATCTAGATTTTGATAATTTGATGTGTGTCAAGATTGTGGTAAAACCATTTATGACCATTTCCAATGACCATAAAACTTCAATTACCCAAACATCATTTCATGATTAATACCTTGGAGCACAATGACCAAACCAGATTATCCCATATCCCAGAGAAAACCCATTTTTAGGTCATATTTTCCTTGTCTCTTCAAAGAACTTAGATTGGAAACTCAGCTTTTTCAAAATAGACCTAGACTTGCTACGTTCCTCGTTGATACAAATTATCATGGTTAATCAAATTGGGGCATCATATGTGGAAATGATGGATACATGGTGAAAAAGGATGGACTAACGCATGAATTATTAGGGCATGCGATATAAAAAAATTGCGATATCATGCATATGAGAATTCGGATGATTCCAAAGTGCAAAATGGAATTTTGATTATCTATTCCCCCTGAGGATCGCTTTTTAATAAAAATATTTGTGCTTGATATGAGAAATGGCCATCTTTCATATCCCTTTCACACAAAAAGAAATTATCCATAGTCACCCCTTTTGAGCCGAAAGAATTCTTTTTTCTTTGAACCCTGATCAAGGATCACCCTCTACATTGGAGGGCAAGTGCGAGGAAAGATTTTCTCAAAGATCATGGAAAAATGAGTCCTAGCTCAAAGACAAATACAAAGCAAATTGAGCCCTGAATAAATATGGGCTCACTTTGTTGAAGAAAAAGGAAGAGGAAAAGATGGCAAAATGAAAGCCAAGAAAAACAAAAGAAAAACACAAAAAAAAAAAGTGTGTAAAAAAGCGATGGCAAATGAAAGCCAAAAACAAGGAAGAAAAAGAGCAAAGTCAAAAGGAAAGAAATGTCCAAGAAAGAACAAATGCTTCAAAAAGAATTCTCCTCAAGAAATGATCCTTTGATCTGATTACCCTCAAACACATATTTTGGGCCTATTTATCTTTTCTTTCTGAACCCTGAGCCATGGCCTACATTATGTGCTTTAAAAGTCCATTTTTATCAAGCATGAATATTTAATTTGAAAGGTTTTTCCTCAAATTTTATCCCATCTCATCGAATTATCATTTCACTAAGGAATAATTTAGAATTCTCAAATGCATGGTAGAACAACAAAAAAAGAACGAAAAAAATGGAAAGAATGAGACTATAGGGTGAAAACCTAAAAATGGGCAGTCTAGAGTAAAATGGAAGAAGTGGTCATTGAGGAACATCTAGGAATTCTTGAACCTCCCAAATTGTCAACTCTCATTCGGAGGATTGTCTTCAAAAAACTGAAACTTTTTTTCTCCAAGATTAAACTTTTCGGTTTAAACATCCCGGCCAATCAAGATGCTTGTCAAAATGCCTTGATATGGAAACTAAAAAAATGTTGAATTTGTTTGGTTCTCAATGAATACATGATTAATAAAACCTGTTCCATTTGTGAGCCTAGTAGCGATATACATTTTTGTCATGAAGTTTTCCTGGAAAAGCCAGAATCTTGTTATACCAAGCCTTGCCAATCCAACCCAGATTGATACTTAGAGAAATTTCTAACAATGATCATCAGTCTTCAAAAGATTTGTACATCACACGTTGTGGGGTTAATATTTTTTGTTCAGAAGTTTTCAAAATGAGAAAACAAATAAAGATATATATATATATATTTTTGAAATACCCATTTTGATGTTGACATGAGACAATGATTTTTCTAACCCAAAGGTATAGAACTGCCAAGATAGGTCCTGACTTCCAGATATAAGCAGAAGAAGTAGAACCCAGTTCAAATCTCTATTGATGAAAGTTTAAAAACTGTTGGGGCAAAGAGAATAGCCAAAATGAATTGAAGATATACTCTGATTTGAAGAGGAAAAATGAATTTGAAAGGCTAAGCCAAAGTCTAGAAAAACAACCGGGGGCATTTGCAACACTCATGAGCACTCATCTCTTTATCGAGCTTTTGCATCTGCACAGTGTTGGCAAGCATTTGCATCATTCATGGGTATTTGCATTGGCATTATTCCATAAGCATCTGCATTTTACCTTTTACATTTACATTCTTCATGGAATTCGCATTTGCGTCATCTCAAGCAATTGCATCATTTCTAGAATCATTGCATTTTCATTGTTGTGTGGTAATTGCAGTTACACCATTCATAGACAAGTTACATGAACACAATTAGTAGGGGCATCTGCATCATGAAACATGGGCATCAATCCAAGCCATTTTCATTTGCACCAAGAAACATTTACATCAATCCAAGCCATTTACATTTGCACCACGAAGCATGAACACTTTGTTAAAGACATGTGCATCTGCATCATTTCTCAAAGCTTTTGGGTATAATTTTCAACACGATTTTTAAAATGAGCAAGTCTTCGGTGGTGATAGTTGAAGTTTCTGGAGGTGATACCCAGAAATTTTACAACTTTTAAACAGTGAGAAAGTCTTCGATGGTGATAACTGATGCCTTTGGTGAAAAAATCTAGGGTTTTATAATTTTGGACAATGAGAAATCTTCTTCTGGAGGAGTTACCCAGAATTTTACAATGAGCAAACCTTTGGTGGTGATAGCCAAAGCTTCTGTAGGGGATATCTAGAATTTACAAATTTTAAAAAAAAAAGTCTTCGGTGGTGATAGCTGAAGCCTCTGATGAAGAAATCCAGAGTTTTATAATTTTGGACAATGAGAAATCTTCTTCTAGAGGAGTTACCCAGAATTTTACAATGAGCAAACCTTTGGTGGTGATAGCCAAAGCTTATGGAGGAGTTACCCAAAATTTTACAATAAGCAAACCTTTGGTGGTGATAGCCAAAGCTTCTGGAGGGGATATCCAGAATTTTACAAATTTTAAAAGTGAACAAGTCTTCGGTGGTGATAGCTGAAGCCTCTGGTGGAGATATCCAGGGTTTTATAATTTTGAAAAATGAGAAATCTTCTTCTAGAGAAGTTACCCAGAATTTTATTCAACATGTGCATCTACATCAAGAAGCATTTGCATCAATCTAAGTTATTTGAATATGCATCAAGAAAGTTTGCATCAAATCAAGTCATTTACATTTGCATCAAAGACATTTGCACCAATCTAAGTCATTTGCTTCTACATTAAGAAGCGTTTGCATCAACTAAAGACATTTGCATTTGCATCATGAAGCATTTGCATCATCTCTTAAAGCTTTCAGGTATAATAGAACTCATTTTGCTTCTCAAATGAGTCGAGCCTCAAGACCGCCGTCGAGGTACTTTTTTTATTATGAACAAGTCTTCAGTGGTGACAGCTGAAGCTTCTGGAGGAGATACCCAGAATTTTACAAATTTTAAACAGTGAGAAAATCTTCGATAGTGATAGCCGAAGCCTCTGTGAAGATATCCAGAGTTTTAAAATTTTTGAAAAAAGAGAAAGTCCTTGGTAGTGATGGCCGAAGCCCTCTGTGGAGATATCCAGAGTTTTAAAATCCTTTGAAAAGGTAGAAAGTCTTCGGTGGTGATAGCTGAAGCTTCTGGAGGTGATACCCATAATTTTTACCAATTTTAAACAGCGAGAAAGTCTTCGGTGGTGACAGCTGAAGCTTCTGGAGGAGATACCCAGAATTTTACAAATTTTAAACAGTGAGAAAGTTTTCGATAGTGATAGCAGAAGCCTCTGTGGAGATATCCAGAGTTTTGAAATTTTTGAGAAAGGAGAAAGTCTTTGGTAGTGATGGCCGAAGCCCTTTGTGGAGATATCCAGAGTTTTAAAATCCTTTGAAAAGGTAGAAAGTCTTTGGTGGTGATAGCCAAAGCCTCTGGTGGAGATATTCAGTGTTTTACAGTTTTAAAAATGAGCAAGACATTGGTGGTGATAACCGAAGTTTCTGGAGGAGATACCTAGAATTTAAACACAGCTGAGAACAAGACAGGTTAAGACCCCGAGACCATCATCGAGGTCATTTCTTTTCTTGCAAATCGAATTCGTTTCCTTAAGACGGGTCGAGCCTTGATTAGTCAGGGAATTCAATTTAAGGACAAAATCTTCAGTTTACAGCTTTTTACCAAAAAAAATTGAAAAAAAAATTAATATATAGAAAAAAAATAAAAAATGAAAAATGAAAAAATGATGAAATGAAAAAAATTAAAAAAGAAAAAGAAAACCCCTTTCCTTTTCCTTCACATATGATTTCACTGACCATACAAAATTAGTGTTTGTTTATCTTTGCTTGATTCCTGATTCTCAGCAATAGCCAAAGAGGGGCAGCTGTAGACACCTAATTTTGTCCGGACCACTAAAACAGGTATGTTTTCTTCCTAAATTGAGGTTTTAGAATGTAATAAGACTTTTTTCATCCTGCAGGTGGTACTCCGAGACTTAGTTTAAGAGGGCAAGCGTAAAAAGTCAACCCCAAAAAAGTCAACCTCAAAAAAGTCAACCCCAAAAAGTCAACTATTGAAAAAGTCGACCCACTTTAAAAATCAAGATTTGAAGTTCAATTGAAAAATGGTGAAAGAATTTTGATCATCCGAGGTCTACATTGAAAGATATGGAATTCGGAAGTTGGGATTTGGAGATTCAATAGAAAGAAAACCCTAATCCGAGAAATTTGGGGAAAAATGCTTAAACGATCAAATTGGCCAAAATTGAAGGTTCCAAATGAAAGATAAGCACTGACTACGGGTAATGAAGAAGCCACTTGCAAGAAAAATTGAAAGAAAAGTCAATCCGGGAGAAAATCGAGAATTAGGGTTTTTTTGTGGATTTAGCTGAAATCGGGAAGAATCACAGAAATGGCCCGACTTGGTAAGACCAAAGCCCCCAATGGATGAGGAATGATTAGAAAGGGATAGCCCAAGGCTCAGCTTGAAGAAAATTTGAAAATCGGACTTGTTTAGAGCAAAACCGGGTTCCGGAGGCAAAAGGGCAAAATTAGAAAATTTTGGAAAAATAGCAAATGGACTCCGAAAATTTTGAAAACTGGCAAATCTCATTCTTAAATCATTTGAAAGAGATTGGTGAAAGAAAATCTTGATTCGGAGTTCGTTTGCAAAATGACCAAATCCCGGGTCTCTCATGTAGTAATTCAGAAAGGAAAATCCCAAAAAAATAGCAAATGAACTCCAAATCTTTTGAAATTTTGCAAATATCATTTTTAAATTATTTAGAAGAGATTGGCAAAAGAAAATCTTGATTCGGAGTTCATCTGCAAAATGGTCAAATCCCGGGCCTCCTATGCAATAATTCAAGAAGATAAATCCCGAAAAAATAGCAAATGGACTCCAAAAATTCTGAAATTTTGTAAATCTCATTTTTAAATTATTTGGAAGAGATTGGCGAAATAAAATCTTGATTCGGAGTTCGTTTGCAAAATGGCCAAATCCCTGTCCTCCTATGCAGTAATTCAAGCCGATAAATGCTAAAAAAATACAGCTCCAAAAATTATGAAAACTTCTAGATCACACTTTTAAATTATTTGGAAGAGATTGGAGAAGAAAAATCTTGATTTGGAGCTCGTTTCAAAAATGGTAAAATGTGGGGGCATAAAGGGTATTTTTGGAAGAAAAAATCCAAATAAATAGCAAACGGACTCGGATAATTTTGAAAGCTTCCAGAACTCAATTTTTTATTATTTTTGAAGTATTAAAAAATAAAAATTGAATTTGGAGTCCGTTTGATATTTATTTGCATCCGGGGGGCAAAACGGTCATTCCACCCAAGCAACCGAAAAAGGCTTCTTTTGGCCTTTCAAAAAATCAGACTTGGGCTGGAAAAGAGAAGTGCTAGCCTGCCAAGGCCCAAAGGAAGGATGCAGCTTTTGATTTTTCAATCAAATGGCCAAGAATTAAGAGTTAGTTAGAGATTTTCTTTGATCAAGCCATGGTGATTAAGCCACATAGGCCAAGAGAGAGTGTCAATATTATTCTTGAATAGTTGTATTATGGACAGATGCTATGCTAATCTAAGGGTGGTAATTTCGTGATTTTTCACCTTGAATTATTAGCCATTTGATGGAAATTGGTTAGGATGAAAATGACAACATCCTTGCATGATTTTGGGGGGGTTCGGCTAGCCTTAGAGAGGAGAGCAGAATTTCATTTTTACACCTTTCATTTTGCTGATTTCTCTTAGTTTTTCTTGGTTTTTCTCTCCTTGGTTGAAAGCAAAAAGAAAAAAGTTTAGAAAAGAAAGGAAAGTTTGAAGAGATAAAGCTTGAAATATAGCTTCTTGAGGTTGCTCTTGAGCACCAACTCTTGCACTTTCTTGATTTTCCATTCTTGTTTTTGCTATTTTGATTACTATTTGGTGAGTTTCCTTTTTAAATAAATGTTTTTTTATTATTATTATTATTGTTTTTCTTAATTTCTTTCTTCATTTCTTTCTTAAATATTTTTTTTTTACAATTTTTTTTACAATTTCTCACCATGGCCGAATGGCCTACATTTGTTTTATTAAGGTTGCTGATTTGTTTATTTTATCATGTTATTATTGTTATTTTCTTTAATCTTGATGTTTTAAGTGTTATTCTACTTCATGCTTGAGTCATATTTTAATTTGGTTGCTTTGTTTGTTGCCATTTATGATTTAAATATCATGTTCTTGCATTTTTAATTCTTTGTTTTCATAATGTTTAAATTTGTTGATGTTTTAGATTTAGTATATCAAGTGTTTGTGAAAATGCTTGTGTGGTGTTTGCATGATTTGAGTTTTATATTTTATTTGAGCATGTTAGTATATCAAGTGTTTGTGAAAATGCTTGTTTGGTTTTAGTATTTCTACTTTATGTTTGCATGTTTTGAGTGTTATATTTTAGTTGAGCATGTTAGTATATCAAGTGTTTGTGAAAATGCCATGCTTGTTGGAGCTTGAAGCCATTCGGCTACTCCATGTGTTTTGCATTGTGTGTTGCATTTTTGCCATGTTAGTAGGTAGGTTTTGCATTTGCATGACATTTGATTTAGTTTTGCATGTTAGTATACCGAGTGTTTGTGAAAATGCCATGCTTGTTAGGAACCATAGGCCATTCGGCCACTCCTTGAATTCTAGCATTGTATGTGCATTCTTGCCATGATAGGTGATAGGTTAGCATTTGCATGATATTTGGTTGAGTTTTTGGTTTAAGCATGCTTTGTGTTTGTGAAAATGCCATGCATGTTTTAGTCATTAGCTTTGGTTTATTTTGCCATGCATGTCCATGCATTTAGACCTAAGTTGCATTAAATGCCATGCAAGTTCATTTTGGTCTAGGTCACTATATTGATGCCATGCATTTTTTTTATGACATTTAGGTTTAAAATCATGCATTTCATGCATTATATTTGCTGTATTTTTCATGCATTTCATGTCCATGCTACTTGAATAATGACTTAGGCCAATTAATGGTTCAAAGTGATGCTCTCTTGAGCACACTTGTGGAAAATTAAGTTTTGTCAAATTGATTATTCTACCTTTGTGATTTTTTTTACTTAGACAATTTTTATCTCACATTCAAAAAGTCCTAGCTACTGTTTTTGAGTCATTTTGTGAGTCTTAAATATTTTTACTTTGATTTTTAAATGATTTTATCAAAGGCAAAAAATGTGTTTTGACAAAACAATTTTTTCACCCAGTATTCGTACTTTTTTGATTTTTCTGGGAGTTCATCTTTAATCAGAAAATTAAGCCTATTTTTTCCCATGTAGTTTTACGTGTCCTGAGTCTCCAGTATTTTTTTTTAGATTTTTTTGAATGTTTAAAAATAGGGTAAAAAATCGTGGCTTATAACTGGACAGTGGAGTCAAAATTGAATTTAAAGAAAAATCATTTTTCTGTTTTGGTTAAGTTACTTAGAGGGGGCTGATTAGGAAGGTTAGCTACTAACTTAGGATAGTTTCTAAGCATTTTTAAACTCTAAAAATGATTTTTTTAACTCTCGGGTTAAAGGTAGTCAAGTCCGGGATTTTAAACTTAGGAAATTGGAGCCATTTAAGAAAATGTTTAGTCCAGTTTTTATTTTTAATCTAAGTTTTTGAAAATTGTTTTCAAACAATCACAAAGTATTTTGGTTTTAGAATATTTAATTTGACATATTTTCCTAAGGTAGCCGGATATCTTTTTAGATGTACGGATTTCCTTAATTAAAGGAAAAAATTCATTTTCATGCATTGCATTTTCCATATTCATGCATTTTATATAATATGTGATTTTTTTGCTATGATAATTTCTATGATATTTTTATGATTTTGAGTTATGTTATATTGTTTATTATATGATTTGGAATATTTCATGATATCCTATGCTTTTTATTTAATTATTTTTTTGTTGTTATATTATTTAGCATATACTATGTTCATGCATTATTATTTTCATTTTTATTTCCATGCGTATTATATGATAGCATTATTTTATATTCCATGTCAATTAAATTATATGCCATATCATCCATATTTGCCATGTCATTTAAATTATGTCATTTCATATAGAATATATTATGTTACCTAGGTCATTTCATTTCATTTAGAATATATCATATGACTTAGGATATTGCATTTCATATAGAACATATTATGCTACCTAGGTCATTTCATTTCATTTAGAATATATCATATAACTTAGGACATTTCATTTCGAATATGCTAAGGCATTTAAATTATATTATATCATTTAGGATGCATTATATTATTTAGATTTTGCTATGTCATTTTATTTATGTCATGCATATACATATTCATATCTTTTAAAATATTTTCAAAAGGATAATGATTTTTCAAAAAAAAATAAAGATATTCCCGAGTTGAAATAATTCATGAGTTCTCTACCGGGTTTGCTGGAGGGAATATCATCAATTATCATTAATAAAGGAATATCTTTCTTTCAAAAAACGAGAATGATTCGGAAAATTTTCCAAATTAATACATTTTTTTATATTTTGCCACGTTTGTTGGAGAATATAGGAAAATTTTGAATTTATAAATTCCGGATCATTTTCAACTAAAATTGGAATTATTTTTCTTTAAATTGGGAATTAACTTGAAATACTAAATTTAAAACCAACTTTTTTACCGAGATTTGAGATCACGCACGATTAATAAGGTACCGTTTTATACGGGCGTTGTGGGGGTGCTAATCCTTCCCCGCACGTAACCGAGTCCCGAACCCGTTTCTTTGATTTCTCTGGTTTAAACGTAGACTTGAAATTGGTTTTAAAAATGTTTTAATTATTTTTAAAATATTTTTTAAAACCGGTTTTAATAGGTGGCCGATCACACCTAGCTAAAAAAGATTGGTGGCGACTCCATGTCATTTTCAAGGTCATTTTCAAAACCCTCATTTTTCTAGAGGAATTAAGTTGACTTTTCCTCGATTTTTTTTAATGTCACGCTTAACGAATAATAAAGTCTTGCGATGAGACTCGTTATTTTTTAGGTTACGACACATATTGTAATTGTTCTCTGGTTATTTTGGTGTATATATTCATTTATTGATTAATTGATGACTTATGTTGTTTAATCTTGTTGGGGCATTTAGAATAAGGGATATAGAATAGGTGGTGAAATGTTTGTTATTTCTCCTCACACACTACACGTGCATTTGCATATCTTGAGCCCTATACCCAGGTTTCGTCCTTTTAGGTGGGAGCAAAGTAACTAATCCTTCGTGATTAACAATCCGCATGGGCTAGTGAAACACTTCCGGAGTACTAAATTACCTAAGCTTTCGTGATTAACAATCCGCATGGACTAGGGAAATAGACTCTAACGAATTAAACCCGCTTTTATCGGGGTGCCTTATAAGCCTTCACCGGCAATAGTGAGGAACAATTCAGGGATTTTAGAACTAATTCACCTTCATATAGTAAACCTAGGCGAAGCCATGCCGGGTTTCCAATTAGATATCCCGAAGTTAAGAACACATGGAAGAATATTTCCAATGCTCAGATTTTGTAAGCATGGTTTATACCTTGTGAACATTGATATGGGAATGAATTTGTTATGCTTCAAATTTATGAGATATTGGTGATTAAGTTCCTCCGATTCTTGTTTCCTCTGTGATGTCTTCCCCTTTGCATTTCGCATCCAATCAATTATTTGTCATACCATATATTCATACATGCCTCTTGTTAGCATCAGGTCGAATTCATGACAAACATAGTCAGTATGATTTTTCTGCATATGTTCATTTGATTACTCTTTATATGTATTGATTTGTTTATATAAATCATGTTGACATCTGGTTGCATTCATGGTATACATAGTCATCATGATATGTTCATGCATTAATCCATCATGTTAGCATCAGGATGCATTCAAGACACACATGGTCAGCATGATTTTCTTTGTATATACTTTGTGTCAATCATTCATTGTTTACATGCATCATATTTGACATCGTGTTGCATTCATAGTGTATATGACCATTCATTGGGAAATACACTAAAATATACATGGTCATTCATTGCATATATCGATGCGTTGATTTGTTTATTCTTTGCTTGCAGCATGTTGGCATCGTGATTGCATTTATTACATATATGGTCAGCATGTTTCTATTGTACATGTCCATACATCATATTTTTTAGGCTTCACGTGCATCAAATTGCATTCATGTCTCCATCATCATGACATGCACTTACGGGGATAAAACAAAAATTGGCTTGGTTTTAAGAGTCTTTGAAAAAATTTCCATTTCAAATCAGAGGTATAAGCTTTACTGAGCACCTTTATGATACAGGCCAGAGCTATGGAGAATGAACAAGTTGCCCGAATAGAAAGAATAGAAAGGGCACAGGAAGAATTGCGAGAAAAGTTGGAAAAATCTGAAGCAGAATCTAGAGATCATATGACTAAATTGATGGAGCTGATGTCCGCAATCAAGGGAAAGGGATACACTGAAAACTTGACCACCAAAGAAGAGTTGGTGATACAAAGGGATTAGAATGAGGTCGTAATGATGGATGCCCAGAACACAGATAATCCCGTCAACATCCTAAACTTAGATGATCTAGCAGAACAGGCAAGGTTGAAAATGGTTGTAGTAAATGAGGTTGAGTTGGCAGATTCCCAAGGGAAATATCAATTGTTAGATGAAATGCCCCGAGCAGTAGAAAATACAGATGTATTCGGGAGTGTGGATGAGAAAGAACGATGCTTGGTCCTCAATTTAGTCATTCCTCCAAAATTCAAGGTCACTAACTTTGAGAAATTTGACGGGACCACCGATCCGTCAGCCCACATGACTATATTCTGCCGAAAGATGACGGGTCATATAGATAATGATAAGCTTTTGATCCACTGCTTTCAGGATAGCCTCAGTAGGTCTACAATTAGGTGGTATAGTCAGTTGAGAAAGGATTAGATTCGCTCTTGGAATGATTTGGCTAGGGCTTTTCTAAACCATTACAAGCATATGATCGACATGGCGCCTGACCGTCTCACCTTGTAAAATATGGAGAAAAGTGCTGCTGAAAGCTTGAAAGAATATGCGCAGCGGTGGATGAGCATGGCCACCCAAGTACAATCGCCCCTGACTCTGAAGGAAATTACCATCCTTTTTGTGAATACACTAGGGCCCCGTATTATGATAGACTCGTCGGCAATGCCACAAAGAATTTTGTAGATATGGTAATTTCAGGAGAGATGATTGAGAATGCTATCTAGGATGGGAAACTTGAAAGAGAAAGAACATCCAATACCTAGAGAAATGGGGCATCTGAAAAGAAAGAGGAAGATACCCAAGTCGTGGAAGGCTTTGCCCTACCTCCCCAATTCTCCTCGTATCAGCCATCTCTACCCTGAACAATGTCTCTCAAGGTTCTTATCCTTACCAACAAATGCCTGCAACCACACCAGAATTTACATCTGTCTATCAATCTAACACCCTTGGGAATAATCGAAGGGGGCATAAAAAGCTAAAAAGAAATTAGGTTGACCCGGTTCTTGTGACATACAATAAGCTACTACATCAACTCATCCAAAATCACCTTGTGACACCCATGCAATTAGAGCCTCTGAAGCCCCCTTATCCGAGCTGGTATGATGCTAAGTGTTGTGGTTATCATTCTGGCAATCAAGGTCACTCAACAGAGAACTGCCCCACTTTGAAGTACAAGGTCAGGGATCTCATCAAGGCTGGTTTGATAAGTTTTGAAGATGGGAAAGCCAAGTGTCATAAGAAACATGGTGCATAAACATATTAGGATTTTTTATGCATATAGTTCTATACACTATCATGACGAAAGCACTTGTCTTATGTTGACATCTAGATGAAATAAATAAATTTTGAATTTAAATATTTTGTTTTCATTATATTTTAGCATTCATTTGAATTTGCCAAAAAAAAAATGAAACTTCATGAAAATTTGTGGTAAACAATAATAAGGGGTTTTCACATGAAATAATGGACAGTCTCGAGAATATTGATGATCATTGTTAGAAATGACCCAACACTTTCCTTTTCTCTTTTAGGCTTTCCTATGGCTAAATCCCTTGAATCAAAACTACTTGAAAGACCTAATTCTTCAAAAAATATGAATGATTAAACTTCATAAACTATTGCCGTTACAGAATAAGCAAAGATGTAAATCCTAGTCTAGGCTATGAACAAAGGAACGAACTTTTTCAAAATTTTTGAACTCCTTCAAATTCAAACAAATGAGACATTCTTTCAAGAATCTAGATTTTGGTAATTCGGTGTGTGTCAAGATTGTGCTAAAACCATTCATGACCTTTTCCAATAACCACAAAACACTAATTGCTCAAACATCACTTCATGATTGATACCTCGGGGCACAATGACCAAACCAGATTAACCCATGTCCTAAAGAAAACCTGTTTTTGGGTAATATTTCCTTGGTACTTAAAACATACCTAAGATTAAAACTCAACATTTTCATTGTAAACCTAGACTTGCAATATTCCTCGCAATGATACAAATCCTCATGGTTAATCAAATTGGGGCATCATATGTAGAAATGATGGATACGTGGTGAATAAGGATGGAACTAATGCCTGAATTATTGGTGGCATGCAAAAGGAAAAAAAAAAAAAGAGAAAAAATTTGTGATATCATGCATTTGAGAATTCAGATGATTTCAAGTGCAAAATGAAATTCTGATTATCGATTTCCACTGGGGATTGCTTTTCAATGAGAATATTTGTGCTTGATATGAGAAATGACCATCTTTCTTATCATTTTCAAAAAAATAAATTATCCATAGCCACCCCTTTTTAGTCGAAAAAAATTCTTTCTTCTTTGAACCCTGATCAAGGATCACCCTCTACACTGGGGGGCAAATGCGAGGAAAGATCTTCTCAAAGATCATTGATAAATGAGTTCTATCTCGAATACAGATGCAAAGCAAATTGAGCTCCTAAATAAATACGGGCTCACTCTGTCAAAAAGAAAAAATGGCGAAATGGAAGCCAAGAACAAACAAGAAAAAGAAAAAACACAAAACAAAACAAAACAAAAAAATGTGTGAAAAAGTATGGAAAATGAAAGCCAAAAGTAAAGAAGAAAATGAGCAAAGTAAAAAGTCATAAAAGTCCAAAAAGGGACAAATGCTTCAAAGAAGTCCTCCTCAAGAATGATCCTTGATCTGATCTGATCACCTTCAAACACATATTTTTGGGCCTATTTATCCTTTCTTTCTGAACCCTGAACCATGGCCTACATTACGTGCTTTACAAGTCCATTTTGATCAAGCATGGATATTTAACATGAAGGGTTTTTCTTCATATTTTATCCCATTTCATCGAATTATCATTTCACTATGGAAGAATTTAGAATTCTCAAGTGCATGGTAGAACAACAAAAGAGAGAAAGGAAAAATGGAAAGAATGGGACTCTAGGGCGAAAACCCAAAAATGGGCGGTCTAGAGTAAAATAGAAATTTTTGATGCCATCTATGTCTGTACCGTTACCATAACAAAAGAAGTGGTCATCGAGGAACATCTAGGGATTCTTGAACCTCCCAAATTGTTAATTCTCATTTGTAGGATTGATTTAAAAAATTGAGACGTTTTTCCCTACAAAATCAACTTTCCAGTCAAAACATCCAGGCCAATCTTGACGCTTGTCAAAATTCCTTGATATGGAAACTAAAAGAATGTTGAATTTGTTTGATTCTCAATGAATTCATGGTTTATGAAATCTATTCCATTTGTGAGCCTAGAAGGGACATACATTTTTGTTGTGAAGTTTTCCTGGAAAAACCAAAATACTGTTATACCAAGCCTTGTCAATTTAAATTGAAAAACCCAGATTGACACTTAGAGAAATTTCTAACAGTGATCATCAGTCTTCAAAAGATTTGTACATCACACATTGTGGGGTTAATAGTTTTTTGTTCAGAAGTTTTCAAAACGAGAAAACAAATAAAGATAGGTTTTGATCCATTTTTGATGTTGACATGAGACAAGGGTTTCTCTAACCCAAAGGTATAAAACTACTAGGATAGGTCCTGACTTCCAGATATGAGAAGAAGAAATAGAACTCGTTTCAGACGTCTGTTGATAGGAGTTTGAAAATTGTTGGGGCAAAGAGAATAACCAAAATGAATTGAAGATATACTCTGATTTAAAAAGAAAAATATGAATTTGAAAGGCTAAGCCAAAGTCTAGAAAAACAACCGAGGGCATTTGCGTCACTCATGAGCACTCATCTCTTTATTGAGCTTTTGCATCTGCACGGTGTCGGCAAGCATTTACATCATTCATGGGTATTTGCATTGGCACTATTCCATAAGCATCTGCATTTTACCTTTACATTTACATCCTCCATGGATATTTGCATATTACGTCATCTCAAGCAATTGCATCATTTCTAGAATCATTGCATTTTCACTATTGTCTGGTAATTGCAGTTACACCATTCATAGACCACTTACTTGAACACGATTAGTAGGGGCATCTGCATCAAGAAGCATGTGCATCAATCTAAGCCATTCGCATTTGCACCATGAAGCATCTACATCATATTCAAATCTACATCTGCATCACGAAGCATGTGCATCAATTCAAGCCATTTGCATTTGCACCTAGAAGCATTTACATCAATCCAAGCCATTTACATTTGCACCATGAAGCATGAGCATCTTGTTAAAGACATTTGCATCTGCATCCTCTCTCAAAGCTTTTGGGTATAATTTTTAACATGATTTTTAAAATGAGCAATCTGGAGGAGATACCTAGAATTTTTATAAATTTTTAAAAGTGAGTAAATCTTCGGTGGCGATAGCTAAAGCTTCTGGAGGAGTTACCCAGAATTTTACAATGAGTAAACCTTTGGTGGTGATAGCCAAAGCTTCTGGAGGGGATATCCAAAATTTTACAAATTTTAAAAGTGAACAAGTCTTTGGTAGTGATAGCTGAAGCCTCTGGTGGAGATATCCAGGGTTTTATAATTTTTGAACAATGAGAATTCTTCTTCTGGAGGAGTTACCTAGAGTTTTACAGTTAAAAAAAAATGAGAAAGTCTTAGGTGATGATATCTGAAGCCTCTGGTGGAGATAGCCAGGATTTTACAGTTTTAAAAATGAGCAAGTCTTTGGTGGTGATAGCCGTAGCATCTAGAGGAGATACCCAGAATTTTATTCAACATCTGCATCTGCATCAAGAAGCATTTGCATCCGTCTAAGTCATTTGAATCTGCATCAAGAAATATTTGCATCAAATCAATTCATTTACATTTGCATCAAAGACATTTGCATCTTATTTAACATCTGCATCTGCACCAAGAAGCATTTGCATCCCTTCTCAAAGCTTTCAGGTATAATTTTCGACACGTTTTCAAGAACTAATATCCAGAGTTTTAAAATTTTTTGAAAAGAGAGAAAGTCTTTGGTGGTGATAGCCGAAGCCTCTGGGGAGATATCCAAAATTTTACATGTTTTTAAAAGTTAGAAAGTCTTCGGTAGCAATAACTGAAGCTTCTGGAGGAGATATCCAGAATTTTACATGTTTTTAAAAGTGAGAAAGTCTTTGATAGCGATAGTTGAAGCTTTTAGAGGAGATATCCAGAATTTTACAAACTTTAAAAAGTGAGAAAGTCTTCGGTAGCGATAGTTGAAGCTTCTGGAGGAGATATCCAGAATTTTACAAACTTTAAAAAAATGAGAGAGTCTTTGGTGGTGATAGCTGAAGCTTCTGGAGGAGATATCCAGAATTTTACAAACTTTAAAAACTGAGAGAGTCCTTGGTGGTGATAGCTGAAGCTTCTGGAGGAGATATCCAGAATTTTACAAATTTTAAAAGTGAGAGAGTCTTTGGTGGTGATAGCCAAAGCATATAGTGGAGATATCCAGAGTTTTACAGTTTTAAAAGTGAGCAAGTCTTTGGTGGTGATAGCCGAAACTTCTGGAGGAGATACCCAGAATTTTAAACACAGCTGAGAACAAGATAGGTTAAGACCCCGAGACCATCATCGAGGTGTTTTCTCCTTTAACAAATTGAACCTGTTTACTTAAGACGGGTTGAGCCTTGATTAGTCAGGGTACTCAATTTAAGAACAAAATCTTCAATTTACAGCTTTAAAAAAAAATTGGAAAAATGAAAAAAATAAAAAATGATGAATAAGAACTTCCTTTCCTTTCCTTTATATGTGATTTCACTAATTGGACAAAATTAGTGTTTGTTTATCTTTGCATGATTCTTGATTCTCAGCAATAGCAAAAGAAGGACAGCTGTAGACACCTAATTTTGTCGGGACCACTAAATCAGGTATGTTTTCTTCATAAATGATGTTTTGGAATGCAAGAAGTCTTTTCTCATCCTATAGCTGGTACTCCGAAACTTAGTTTAAGGGGGCAAGCTTGAAAAGTCAATTTGAAAAAAGTCAACCCCGAGAAAGTCAACTACTAAAAAGTCAACCCATATTAAAAATCAAGATTCAAAGTTCAATTGAACAATGGTGAAAGAATTTTTGTAATCCTAGGTCTACAATGAAAGATATGGAGTCTAAAAGATGGGTTACAGAGATTCAGTAGAAAGAAAACCCTAGTTCGAAAAATTTAGAGAAAGTGCTTAAATGATCAAATTGGTCAAAATTAAGGGTTCCAATGCAAGATAAGCAATGACTATGGGTAATGGAGAGGCCATTTAGAGGCAAAAATGAAGGAAAAGTCAATTTGGAAGAAAACCGAGAATTAGGTTTTTTGGTGGATTTTGGTGAAATTGGGGAAAATTGCAGGAATGGACCGATTCGGTAAAACTAAAGCCCCTAATTGATGAGGAGTGAGTAAACAAGGATAGCCCAAGGCTCAGTTTGAAGTAATTCCAAGAAAAAAAAAAGTCGATTGGAGGAAAAACAAAAAAAAGAAGGAAATTCTCGATGTTGGAAAAAGGAAAAATCAAGTCGGAGGGGAATTTGATCGTAAAAATTGGGTGTTTTGGGACCAACTCCAATTCAATATATAACAAAGTTGCAAAAAACGAAAATCTAGAAATCGGACTTGTTTTGAGTAAAACCGAGCTTCGGAGGTAATAGGGCAAATTTGGGAAATGCGAGAAAAATAGCAAATGAGCTCGAAAAATTACCAAAAATTCCAAATGTCAATCTTATGTCATTTGGAAGAGATTGGAGAAGAAAAATCTGGATTCGAAGTTCATTTCCAAAATGGCAAATTTCGGGCCCATTAAGCTGAAAATTCCAGAAGAAAAATCCCGAAAAAATAGAAAATGAGCTAGAAATTTTTTGAAAATATCCAAATCTCGATTTTAAATTATTTGGAAGATATTGGTGTAAGAAAATCCGGAATGGGAGCTCGTTTGCAAAATGTCAAATTTCGAGCCCACTAAGCTGAAATTCATGAAGATAAATCCTGAAAAAATAGCAAATGAGCTCGAATTTTTTTGAAAATCTTCAGATCTCACTTTTAAATTATTTTGGAAGAGATTGGTGAAGAAAAATCCAATTTTGGAGCTCGTTTGCAAAATGAAAAAAGTTCGGGTGCATTATGGGCAATTTCCTAAGATAAATCCCGAAAAAATAGAAAATGGGCTCGAAAAACTTTAAAAACTTCCAGAATTCAATTTTTTATTATTTAGGAGGTATTAAAAAATAAAATTTGGATTTGGAGTCCGTTTGCTATTTAATTAGGTTTGGAGGCCAAAAAGGTCATTTTATCGAAAAAATTGAAGAGGGCTTTTCTTGCAACTAAAAAAATGGAGATTGGGCTGGAATTTAAAGGGTCAGCCGGCCAAGCCCATATTGGAGAGTGATTTTGCTGAGCCATTGCATCCAAGGGCCAAGAGTGGATAGGAAGGTAGTTATTCTTTTTCAAGCCTTTGTAATTGTGAAACATGGACCAGTGCATGGAGAGGGATGATGTCAACATAATGACATCATATTTATGACATCATATTAATTAGGGGCTGATTACTTAATCTAAGGATGGGAATTTTTTATAAAAAGCATTTGGGATTAAGTGCCTTTGGATGCAAAATTGGTTAAAAAAATGACAACATCCTTCTAGAGGATTCTAGCCATTTGGCCAAGGGCTGAAATGGGGGTTGATTTCAGATTTTGATAGAGGGAGAGGGGCTGAAAAGAGGCAGTAGCTAGGGAGAAAAGAAAGGAGGAAAAGAGAAGAAAAAAGGAAAGGTTTTGCTTACTACTTTTTGATTTGAAAAACTAGAGCAAGGTAGCTATATTATTTCATGCTCTTCTCATACTTTATTGATATGATTTTGCTATTTTGATTGTCATTTTATTTTCTTTTATGAAATAAACTTGTTTTTTAAAATAAGTGATAAGGAGTTTCTACTTTGTATTTTGAAAGAAATCAAGAAAGCAAGTTTTTACCATTCTTTTTTTTATATGGCCGAATGGTATTCTTTTTTATGAAATTTTTTTTTTGTTCATGTTAATGGCTTGTGGTAGGATAGCTTACATGTGGTAGGTTAGCTTGATTATGGTAGGTTAGCTTGATTGTGGTAGGTTAGCTCTACATCTATACCATGTGTTTGTGATAATGCCATGCCATATTCATGTTTACTACCTTTCGGCCATGATGATTTCATTTTGCATGTTTGCATTTTTATCATGTTTACTTGTCTAATATGCTTCTATTTAGGTTCTACATCTATACCATGCCAAGTGTTTGTGATATTGTCATGCCATGCTCACACACTCACATTCGGTCATACATTATATTAGTCACCATGTTTGCATTTTTATCATGTTTACTAGTTTAACATGCTTCCATGTAGACTTTGCATATGCAGGTTGCCATGTGTTTGTGTTATTGTCTAGCTAGGATTTCACATGTTTATTTAGAGGTCTATTCGGTTTCTATGCTTAGGTTTGCCTTGGGTATGTGCATTTTCATTTTGTTTAGCTTTCATGCATTCATTTCATGCTATATATGTTTGTTCATGACATTTAGAATCCTAGGACCATTCGGCCATGTAGAAAGTCGAAGTAATTTTAGGTCATATTTGATTTTCATGCACATCTTGTGTAACATTTAGGGCATTAGGTTTCCATGTTCTTATTTCATGCATATTGTGTATGTCATTTACATTTATTTAGGTTTCCATGCTTTCTTGTCATGTTATACATATTGCTCATGACATTTAGAACCCTAAGACCATTCGGCCATGCCTAGTCTAGGTCATTTTAAAGGTCCTTGTTTGATTTTCATGCATGTCTCATCTTCCATCTTAGATTTTAGGTCATTATGATCCTTGTGTCATATTAGACTAGGCAATTATATTTCATGTCATGCATATGTTTCAATGATATAGTAGGCATTAGGACAACTTTGTATTGCCATGCATTTTCATGACATTTTAGGTCTAGGTTACATTCGTATTACCATGCATCTCATGCATATTTTTCTATGACAAAGTAGGCAGTAGGATATCTTTGTATTGCCATGCATTTTCATGACATATTAGCTCTAGGTCATATTTGTGTTGCCATGCGTTTCATGCATATTAGGTCTAAGTAGCATTTATTGCCATGCAAGTCCATGCTAGGCATTAGGACATCTTTATATTGCCATGCATTTTCATGACACTTTAGGTCTAGGTTACATTTGCATTACCATGCATCTTATGCATATTAGGTTTAGGAAGCATTTATTGCCATGCAAGATCATGTTAGGCATTAGGCCATTTTGAATTGCCATGCATTTTCTATGACCTTTAGGTCTTTAGATCATGTATTTCATATATAAAATTTGCTGTTTGTTCATGCATCTCATATCATACCACTTGATTTTTGACTTTAGCCAATCAATGGCTAAAGGTCAAGCTCATATGAGCATACTTGTGAAAAATTGAGAAGTTGTCAAGTTGATTTTTATACCTTTGTGATTTTTTTTTTACTTAGGCTATTCTTGTCCATTTTTTTTAAAAATTTAGCTACTGTTTGTAGGTCCTTATAAGAGTCTCCAATATTTTTACTTTGATTTTTGAATGATTTTATGAAAGGCTTAAAAGTGATTTTTGGCAAAATAGTTTTTCACCTAGTGTTCTGACTTTTGTGATTTTTATGATGGTCTATCCTTAGTCTAAAAATTAAGCCAATTTTTCCCATAGATTTAGACATGTTATGAGTCTCCTATATTTTTTTAGATGTTTTATAATTTTTTTAAAATAGTTTAAAAAATCATGTTTTAAAACTGGACAATAGAGTCAGATTTGAATTTGAGGGAAAATTAATTTTCTGTTTTGACTAACGCATTAAGAGAAGGCTGATTAGGAACCTTAGCTACTGTCCTGGGTTGCTTTCTAAGCCATTTTAATCTTAAAAAATGATTTTGCAAAGCTCAGGTCAAGGGTGGTCAAGTCCGGGTTTTCAAAGTTAGGAAAATAAAGCTATTTTCGAAAGGGGAATTCGGCCATGTATTATTTTTCATCCAAGATTTTCAAAATTGTTTTCAACCAATCACAAAGTATTTTTGATTTTAGAAAATTTAATTTGATGTCTTTTCCTACGGTAGTCGTATATCTTTTTAGGTATACTAATTTCTTATTTAAAGGAAAAAATACACTTTCATGCATTGCATTTTCCATGTTCATGCATATCATATGATATGTGATTTTTTTGCTATAAATATTTCTATGACTATGTTATTGTTTTGATTTATGTTCATGGTGTTATATTTGTTTGTTATATGGTTGTGAATATTCTATGTTATCCTATGCTATTTATTTAGTCATTTATTTTTGTCACATCATCTAGCATTTACTATGTTCATGCATTATTATTTCCATGCATATTTCCTGTCATTTAGGTTATTCATTTTATTTAGAATATATTATGACACTTAGGTTATTCATTTCATTTAGAATATATTATGTAACTTAGGTTATTCATTTCATTTAGAATATATTATGTCACCTAGGTTATATCACTTCATTTAGAATATATATTGTCACTTAGGTTATATTATTTCATTTAGAATATACTATGTCATTTAAATTATATCATGTCATTTAGGTTGCATTATATTATCTAGATTTTGTTATATCATCTTTATTATGTCACACATGTTCATATTCATCTTTTAAAATGTTTTTAAAATAAGATAATGATTTTTAATAAAATAAAGATATTCTTGAGTTAAAATAATTCATGAATTCTCTGTCGGGTTTGCTGAGGAGGATATCATCAATTATCATTAATAAAGGAATATCTTTCTTTCAAAAAAAGAGAATGATTCGGAAAAAATTTCAAAATAATAAAAATTTCTATATTTTGCCACGTTTGTTGGGGAATATAGAAAATTTTTGAATTAATAAGTTCCGGATCATTTTCAATTAAAAATGGATTTATTTTTCTTAAAATTGGGAATTAATTAGACTTGAGATAACACACGATTAATAAGGTACCGTTTTATACGGGCGTTGTGGGGGTGCTAATCCTTCCCGCACGTAACCGAATCTCGAATCCGCTTCTTTGATTTTCTCTATTTTAAAAACGCAAACTTGAAATTGTTTTTAAAAATATTTTAATTAATTTTAAAATATTTTACAAAATCGATTTTAATAGGTGGCAGTTCACACCTAGCCAAAAAATATTTGTGGCGACTCCATGTCTTTTTTCGAGGTTGTTTTCAAACCCTCATTTTATTTCAAGAGAAATTAAGTCGTCTTTTCCTCTATTTTCCAATGTCACGCTTAACGAGTATAAAGTCTCGCGATGAGACTTGGTATTTTTTAGGTTGCGACAGTCAGCAAGTTGTATTATTACACCGGTTTCCTCTAATGGTCCAAGATTGAATGAAGCATAAATAGAATATGGCGTGACATTAATAGATGATCCTTATTCTAGCATAGCACGCTCAAACCTGCTGTTTCCTATCTTATAAGGAATGGTAAACATACCTGGATCCTTGCATTTAGGTGGGAGTTTCTTTTGAAGAACAGCTGACACATTCTCCCCCACACTTACCTTTTCATTACCTTTCAACTTCCGTTTAGAAGTGCATAATTCTTTTAAAAACTTGGCATATCTTGGCACTTGCTTAATAGCATCTAGTAAAGAAATGCTCACCTCTACTTTTCGGAAGGTTTCCAAAATTTTCTTCTCTTGCTCCTCTTTCTTGGACTTTGCTAACCTGCTAGAAAAAGGTGGAGGAGTTATATAAGAAGGAAAAGATGGTTTAGGAGTTACCTTTTCTAGTGGCTCGTTAGGATGTGAAGATGATGTCATGGTGTTATCCTCCCCTTGAGCACTATCCTTTCGTGGTGTCTCAAGCTGTTTCCCACTTCTTAGAGTTATGGCATTGGCATTCTCTTGGATTCACTATGGTTTGGGAAGGTAATTTCCCGGAATCCCTTGCTTGTGATTGACTCATTATTGTTTCCATTTGTCCCATTTCAGTGTCTAAATTGCGAAGACTTGCCTTTGTGTCCCTTGTTTCCTGTTGAAGTTGCAATACACTAGTACTAAGAGATTTGATAAGATCTGCTAGAGACTCACCTGAATTTTGTGGTGGTGGCATTGTCGTCTGGTTTGGTATGGTTGTTGCATTATTTGCTGAAAACCCGATAGTCTATTCTCAATGGGTGAAGGAGCAGCTTGTGATTGGTTCCCTCCATAATTAAAGTTTCGATGGTCTCTCTATCCTGGATTGTAAGTGTTTGAGTAGGGATCATACTTCCTTGGTTGGTTCTAAAATCCACCCATGGCATTCACATGTTCATTGGTGTCCTCTTGAAGTGTTGGGCACATATCAGTTTAATGCCCTATGGTAGAACATATGCCACAAGTCTTAATTTGTTGTATATTACCTACAGCCAATTGTTGAACAAGAAAAGTCAGTTGAGAAATTTTTTGTTCAAGGGATAATGTACTTACCTCATTGACTTTCTTGGGTTGTGGTGGTGGATCATGTCTTGTTGAGAATCATTGGGAATTGGCTACCATGTTGGAGATGAGAGTTCTAGCAGCTTCGAGAGTCTTATCAACTAAAGCTCCCCACTTGCGGCATCTATCATACTTCTTTCCAAGGGCATGAGACCTTCATAGAAATATTGGATGAGAAGTTGTTCACTTATCTGATGGTGTGGACATGATGCACAAAGTTTCTTGAACCTCTCCCAATATTCATACAAGGACTCTCCGTTGTATTGCCGAATCCCACAAATCTCTTTTCCAATGTTGGCAGCCTTAGATGGTGGGAAATACCTTTCCAAAAATGCTTTCTTCATACCATTCAATGTAGTTATGGTCCCGGATGGTAGGTAGTAGAGTCATTCCTTTGCCGAGTCAGCTAGAGAGAATGGGAAGGCTCTCAACTTAACTTACTCTGTCGTGACCCCAGTTGGTCTCATACTTGAGCAAACTACATGGAATTCCTTGAGGTGCTTATTAGGATCCTCTCCTGCAAAACCATGAAAAGTTGGGAGAAGATGAACCAAAACAGATTTTAATTCAAAAGCTACCTCAAGATTAGCATATTCATTGCATAAGGGTTGTTGACCCAAGTCCGGAGCAGCTAGCTCCTTGAGAGTTCGGTTGCCAGTTGTAATCTCTCCTTGTTCCTCTTGGATGTCTTGGATCAATTCTTCGCTTGAACTTTTGTATGAAGCAACAAATTCCAAGATTCTCTTTAGTCTTAAGTCTTCTTTGGGAGCTTGGAACAATCACTAAAAAGAACAAAAACAAGAAAGTAAATAATTAGAACTGAAAGTAAGAATAAACCAAATAACAAATAAACTAAAAGAAGCAATCCCCGGTAACGGCGCCAAAAACTAGATGCACTAAAAATAGTGTATCTTTATTAAACCTTGCACTTAGGATGATCAATTATAATATAATAGTATGAAAAGGTCAAATCCATAGAGATTGCCTTTAATTTAAAAGTTGGTTGGTTCAAAACTTTAGTTCTAAAATAAGAAAAGAAATTAAAAAGGGTGATTTTTGAAATAATAAAAAGTAAATCAAACCAGAAAGTTTAAAATGCAAGTAAATAAAATAGAAGAATTCAAATATGAGAAAGGTATGGTTAAGAGGTCATTCGCCACCACTAGACATCATGAAGAATCAATTTCATATCTATAAAAATCAATCAACTATCAAAGTTATCAACCGTAGATAACAACAAGCTCTGTTACCCCAATATTTTCTTAGTTTGTCGTTAAATAGAATAAGCTCTCTATTTAGTCTCTAACTATCAAACAACCTAGAATAAGCTCTCTAAGTTCAATTTAATAACAGCTTTATGATGAGAAAGATAGGTTGATTTAAGCAACAAACACATAGGCTCGGATTGTTCAACTTAGGTTATGTTCCACTTTGCAATTATTGAAAACTTGACCATAATCATTAATCACAAATTGCTACTTATGAATAGGAAATCAAGACAATTACGTATCATGTCTCCTAAACTAGCATTAGATAATTATCAAGATATATCTAGTTGGCCACCTAAACAAATCAAAACATCATCATGAACAATTTTAATGGAAGAACATAAGCAACTTTGATAGAAAACAATGATAGATAGATTCTGAAAATTAATTACAAAACATGTCTAGGGCTTTGAAATCACCCTTAACCAAATAGAAGTTTAGCCTAGCATAGGCATTGTAAACATAAACATGAAATTAAAAATAAAATAAGAAGAAAAACTAAAGAAAGAAAGAAAGAAGAAGAAGAAGAAGAAGAAGAAGAAGAAGAAGCATATTAATTATTCAGCTTCTAGTTCTCTCAAACTCTCTCAAACAAAGAAAAAATCAGAATATTACAGCTTGTAGAAGTGTAGAGATCAGCTCCCCCTTGTTCTCTATTTATAGGCAAACTTTAGGGCATCCCATAGGTGACTTGTGGCTGATTCCCTTTAATTAATGCTGACTTGGGGCTTTCTTTCCTTACAAGGAAAGGTGGTGGCTGACTTAAGGTTTCTAAGGAAAAAAATAATATTTGTCAGCCAAGGTTTAATTACCTAAAGAAAGAAAGGGTTACTTGCAGCCAAAGCATGTAGAAATAAGGAAAGTCATTGATGATTCGAATCTTCTACTTTGACAAGGATTAGCTTTAAGGAAATATTCTTGCAATCAATGCAATTAATGCAAGATTACAAAGTTGACAGCCACTAACCTACTTTAACAAGGATAAACATAAATGGCAGCTAGGGTACTAATCATAGGACAAATTAAGGTAGCCATATTGTTTAAATAAAAGGGTGGCGGCTACACTTTTTGTAGGTCTAAAAACTTTACCCGCTAGGGCTTATTTGGCCATGGAAGTGGGTTTTCCAACTAGGGTTTTTAGGGATAAAGGGTGTATGATCAGCCACTAGTTTATTTATGGAAGGTTTAGCCACATAGTGTCTCCTTGATGAGAAATCAGTTTTCCTTTGTGCTTGAAGCTTCATTTCTTGTCCAAATTCACTCTTTTCAACTCCATAGCAATCCTTATCTTCCAAAAGACCTACAAAACACAAAACCATAGTAACTATCAAGGATTTCAAGGAACTAAGCATAAAATATAAGGAATTGATATATGAAAATACATGAATTTAAGCACTTATCATATTATTTATTTATTTATTTTGACTAACTAAGTTTTCATAATTGAATATTAATTAAATCAAATAATAAGTTGGGATCTTTTTCAATGATGAAATTGAGTGGGTCACGGATGGTTGACTTTTGAAAAATTTCTAGGTGAGAAAACTCTTTTAAAAATTATCTAGAACAAATGGAAGGATTTTTAAAAGATAATTTTCGATACCAACAAGGTCAAATTTTTTTTTTTGAAAATAATTATTTTAATGGTTTTTTTAAGTCATAAATTTTCATAATTGATGCATAATTTAAAAATCGAAGAATAAATTAAGATCTTTTCGAGGATGAAATTCGACGGGGTCACGAATGGTTGACTTTTGAGAAATTTCTAATTGAGAAAACTCTCTTAAAAATTCTCCAGAACGAATGGAAGGATTTTTAAGGGAAATTTTTTGATATTAAGGTCAAAATTTATTTTTTGAGCAAACATGAATAAAATATGGGTTAATTTTGAAGATTAGACTTAAGTTTAAGTGTCTTTTTCATAAAATTTAACTTTTTCGATGACAGAGCCTCTTTCGGAGAACGAATGGTTTCTCTTGAATACTTTCAAGGTGAGGAAATTGTTTTTAGCAATTTCTCCAAAATGAATGGAAAGAAGACCTAAAAAATGATTTTCGATATTTCTAAAATGATTTAAAACTAAGGCCATCTAGTTAAAACCTTTTAGGATCACAAGACTAATTAGGTACTATCTTTAGGATAAGAGTTGTGGGGGTGCTAATCGTTCCCCAATCTAACCGAACTCTCGAACCTTGTTCTAAAAAGTAGACCAGAACCTATTCTTTTTAAGGTGCCTTAGTCAAGCTTAGGATTACTTTAAAAATGATAGATTCGTATAGGTGAATAATCACACCTAGTAAGATGATTAGTGGCTACTCCATTATTTTTGTCTAGCATGCTGAATTTGTATTTGGCACGGTATAGTAGTTTGGCAACTCCACTGGGGACATTAGAGTGTCGAGCCATAGATTAGTCTTGTGATACCTTAAGTCTTAATAACTGGTCTTAAATTTTTTATTTTTATTTTTATCTTTATCTTTATCTTTATCTTCATTTTAGTTTTAATTTTGTTATTATGCTAACAACTCATGTTTTCTTGTTCTTGGTTGGAAAAAAGGTTTGTTATGTTCCTTCGTACACACTACATGATGCATATTATAAGCCCTATACCCGAGCTCATCCCTTTTAGGAGGGGGTAAAGTACCTACGCCCTCGTGAGGTGATAATCTTTGCAATGGCTAGCGAAACATCCTCATAGTTTAAAGTACCAAAGCTTTCATGAGGTGATAACCTCCGCAGCGGCTTTGGGAAATACTCTCACCCAAATTGAACCCTTTTCGGTTGGAGGCTATAGTAGGCGAGGGGTGCCTTACTCATTCTCTATGGATGAAGTTAAGGAGCAGTTTGGGGACCTTTTTACCTTAGTCAAGTACCCTAAACCCAGCATATAAACAACACTTAAATGGCCAACATTAGGATAGAGCCAAACCAAATCTTGTATAGAAAATAAGCCAAGTTAGGACACATGAAGGAATGTCTTGCTTTTTTTGTGTTATACTTTTTTTATATATATTTTAGTTTTTACTTTAATTGTATTTAACCTAATTTGAATTTCTTGTATTAAACCTTTTGATTTTGAGAAGTTTGATGGGTCCAAGTGCCCCATATCTCACATCACCATGTACTGTCAAAAGATGCCTACTCACGTAAAAGATGATAAGTTGCTCATCTATGTCTTCCAAGATAGTCTTACTGGTTCTGCTGCCAGGTGGTATGTCCAGCTTGATAAGAATCGCGCCCGTACTTGGAAGGAGTTAGCCAAGGCGTTCATTAATCAATATAAGCACATTGTTGACATGGCTCCTGATCGATTATCATTGCAAAACATGGAGAAGAAGTCCACTGAAAGCTTCAAAGAATATGCCCAAAGATGGAGAGACGCTGTTGCCTAAGTCCAACCATCTCTGACCAAAAAGGAAACTACGATTTTGTTTGCAAGTACCCTTAAAGCACCGTATTATGAAAGAATGATTGGGAATGCCACAAAGAATTTTGCAGACATGGTAATCTCCGTGGAGATAATTAAGAATGCTATTAAGGCTGGGAAGCTTGAAGCTGGAGAGACATCCAAATAATGAATGTGAAGACAATCATGGCGATAATCTAGGATTCGATTTTGAAAGTTATATCCATATTGGTGAACTTGAACATATATGACCATACTTTACCATATGATTTGTTGAGATTGCTATGGTAAAAAGGAAGATGAAAGTTGATATGCATTTTTGGCATGATTGGAAGAAAATTAGTAGAATTACTTCACAAGTATGATGAATTCCTTCACTGGAATGTAAATCCTCTAGGATGATTTTATGCACGTTTGTCATTTTTTAATAAATGTTCTTCAATGAGAATATCCACATTTGAGATGATAAATGGCCGTATTTCTTTTATCCCCTCACATAAAGAAAATTATCCATTTGCTCACCATTTTTTAGTGTTTAAAAATTCTTGCAAAAGAACCCAACCAAGGATCACCCTCCATCTTGGGGGGCAAAGTTCAAAAAGAAATATGTTCGCGAAAAAAATACAAAGTTGTGTGAGATTTTCGGGGCAAAGAAAATTCCCCTTCCGTGAAAAAAAAAATGATAAGTGAATGTTGAAAAAAGTGAATGATGATGAAAAAGTGTGTTGTGAAAAAAAAATGATGAATGATTGATTGATGAACAAAAAAAAATGAAAAGAAAAGAAAAGAAAAAAGTAATGATTAAAAAAATGAAAGAAAAAAAGGGAAGTGTTGAAAAAGATAATGAAATATTGAAAGAAATGGCCAATGTAAAGGCTAATGCTTCAAAGAAATGATCCTTTGGTTTACAACACTTAAACACATGTTTGAGCCTATTTATCTATTCTTTCTTAACCCCAAACCCGAGCCTACGTTACGTACCTAGAAAAGTCCATTTTGATCAAATGTGAATATTTTGAATTGGAAAACATATATTGAATTGGGACATGCTTGTGGTAGCATCAAAGGACAATGAAACTTAGATTCTTGAAGACAGCTCCAAATAAGAAAGAAAAGGCTTGTAACACTTTGATATACTCAATTGCCTCCAAGGAGATTGAGGCAAACACATGATGATAAAATTTTGTTCGTGATACTTGGAGAATGAGAACTGATTGTGAAGAAACTTCTCTTGAATCATATAGCCATTGAGAGAGTAAACATCTATTTGTAGAGTTCTTATGAACTGAAAAGATTTTCTCGAGTGAAGCATTATTTTGAAAGAGATGAATGAAGGTGATTTGCTACACTGTGCGTAAATATTTTCTTTTGGAAAGAAGAAAAAAAAAAGAAATATGAGGATTCAATTGAAAACCCGAAAAAGGTAGTTTGAGTCATAGATGGTATCTAAGTTGAAAACCTAAAAGGGCGGCTTAGGTATAATGGAAGTCAATGTTGTTTGAAGATTTCGTTGGGGGCATGTTTTGGTCTGATACAACTCAGAAAGATTAAGAGTACCAATTGGATTGATTTTTGAAAGTGAATCATGGTTTAATTGTTGGGTTATGCTACTCTCGTGCTCATGCTTAAACAAAATTATTAAGGTGCAGTGAAAGTAAACAAAGAAGCACCTGAAGTACAATAGGATCTTAGGCTTGTGTTTAGCATAGGTTTATAGCATTCAAAACAAATTAAATCACCCATACGATTTAGAAGTTACCTACTTAAGATATCGTACCCTTAAGTTGTAGATCCAAATCACAAGTTTGTCTCAAGTCCAAGATCCAATTCGAACAAGATCACAAGAAGCACAATTGTCCTTCCTCTAGAGCTAGTCCACACGAATAGCTGATGGATCCTTCTCTAAGGTATGGTGATTCACTTGTGCTAGAAAGTTGATCCTAAGATCACAATCAAAAGATCTATTTGTTGTGTTTATCTCCCTAAACCAATCTCACTCAATAAGGAAGAGAAGCGATGAGAAAAACACCAAGAGGAAGAGGAATTACAGCAACCACTTTTCTTGGGGGGAGATGCCGATTTCTTATTTTGCTAGGTTAGTGTTCTCTTCTTGAAACCAACTTTTTCTCAAGCAAAAATCAGAATATCTCAAGTATAATGAATGTCTCATTGGCGGCTACAGTCTCTATATCTGATATATATGCAGGTGCAAACCTTGACCCCCTCTCCCTAAGCTTGGCCGACTAGTGTAGCTTATTGCATAAGATTTTCACTAATCCACTTCGAATTAAACAATTTCATTCTAAGATGGATCAATACGCCCATTATATTATCTACTAATAATAATGGTCCAACAATCTTAATGCTTTAAGTTGGGCCAACCATTCTTAGTAGACAGTCTTAAATTGGAATAGTCTCTTTGGACCTATTCTAATTTATCATGCTTATTTATTGGATAGATTAATTTCTAAGCAAAAGTAATTTAATTCTCAATTATAATTTTTTTTCTCCTTATGAACAATTTATGTCATTAATCTATTAATATCATCACATGACATTAATCCAATTTAGCATTCTCCCAAAAATGTACTGAAGCTATGTCCTAGTAGAGACACAATTGCTAATCGAAGAGTTCGGCATTAGATGCATTAGCGATTGGCTTAGTGCAAGTGGGAGATTGTTCGTGTATGCCCTAGAGCCAATCGGTTTGGTCAGGCATATAGTACCAATAATGCAAACCCATCACTATGTTTTAGTGATACAAGGTTTTCCTTCATGTTAGTACGATGATGACATGGCATATTTTAGATGACATGGCATAATCTAGTTGAAATGGCATGTGAATGAATGACGTGGCATAATCTAGATGACATGGCATGTGAATGAATGACTTGGCAAAATCTAGATGACATGGCATAATTTAAATGACATGGCATGTGAATCAATGACATGGCATAATCTAGATGACATGGCATGTGAATCAATGACATGGCATAATCTAGATTACATGGCATGTGAATGAATGACATGGCATATTCTAGATGACATGGCATCTGAATGAATGACATGGCATAATCTAGATGACATGGCATGTGAATGAATGACATGGCATAATCTAGATGACATGGCATGTGAATGATTGACATGGCATAATCTAGATGACATGGCATGTGAATGAATGTAATGGCATAATCAAGATGACATGACATGTGAATGAATGTCATGGCATATTCTAGATGACATGGCATAATCCAGATGGCATGGCATATGAATGAATGACATGGCATGGCGTAATCTAGATGACATGGCATGTGAATGAATGTCATGGCATAATCTAGATGACATGGCATATGAATGAATGACATGGCATATTCTAGATGACATGGCATGTTAATGAATTAAATGGCATGTGAATGAATGTCATGGCATAATATAGATGACATGACATGTGAATGAATGTCATGGTATATTCTAGATGACATGGCATAATCTAGATGACATGGCATGTGAATCAATGACATGGCATAATCTAGATGACATTGCATGTCAATGAATGACATGGTATAATCTAGATGATGTGGCATGTTATTGAATGACATGGCATAATCTAGATGACATGGCATATGAATCAATGACATGGCATAAGCAAGATGTCATGGCATGTGAATGAATGACATGGAATAATCTAGATGACATGGCATGTGAATGAATGACATGGCGTGTGAATGAATGACATGGCATAATCTAGATGACATGGCATGTGAATGAATCACATGGTATAATCTCGATGACATTGCATGTGAATGAATGATGTGGCATAATCTATATGACATGGCATAATCTAGATGACATAACATGTGAATGAATGACATGGCATGTGAATGAATGTCATGGCATAATCTAGATGACATGACATGTGAATGAATGTCATGGCATATTCTAGATGACATGGCATGTGAATGAATGACATGGCATAATCTAGATGACATGACTTGTGAATGAATATATTGGCATATTCTAGATGACATGGCATAATCTAGATGACATGGCATGTGAATGAATGATATGGCATAATCTAGATGACATGGCATGTGAGTGAATGACATGGCATAATCTAGATGACTTGGCATGTGAATGAATAACATGACATGGCATGTGAACGAATGACATGGCATAGTCTAGATGACATGACATGTGAATGAATGACATGGCATAATCTAGATGACATGGCATGTGAATGAATGACATGGCAAAATCTAGATTATATGGCATGTGAATGAATGACATGGCGTAATCTGGATTACATGGCATGTGAATGAATGACATGGCTCTTGAATGACATGTGTAGACACCTAATTTTGTTAGGACCATTAAAACAGGTATGTTTTCTTCCTAAATTGATGTTTCAGAATGTAAAAAGACTTTTTTCATCTTGCAGGTGTTACTCCGAGACTTAGTATAAGAAGGCGAGCACAAAAAGTAAAACTTGAAAAAGTCAACCGCAAAAAGTCAACTACTAAAAAAGTCAATCCACTTTCAAAATCAAGATTTGAAGTTCAATCGAAAAATGGCGAAATTTTTTTTGATAATTCGAGGTCTACATTGAAAGATATGGAGTTCGAAAGTTGGGTTACGGAGATTTTGAAGAAAGGAAACCCTAGTTCAAAAAATTTGGCGAAAAGTGCTTAAACGATTGTCGCAACCTAAAAAATAACGTAACAATAATAACAACGTGTCTCACCGCAAGACTTTATTATTCGTTAAGCTTGACATTGAAAAAAGGAGGAAAAGTTGACTTAATTTCTCTAGAAAAATGAAGGTTTTGAAAATGACATTAAAAAAGACATGGAGTCGCCACCAATCTTTTTTAGCTAGGTGTGATCGACCACCTGTTAAAATCGGTTTTATAAAATATTTTAAAAATTAATTAAAACATTTATAAAACGAATTTCAAGTCTGCGTTTAAAACAGTACCGTATTAATCGTGTGTTATCTCAAATCTCGGTAAAAAATTGGTTTTAAATTTAGTATTTCAAATTAATTCCCCATTTAAAGAAAAATAATTCCATTTTTTAATTGAAAATGATCCGGAATTTATAAATTCAAAATTTTCCTATATTCCCCAACAAACCTGGCAAAATATAGAAACTTTTATTAGTTTTGGAAAACTTTCCGAATCATTCTCTTTTTTTGAAAGAAATATATTCTTTTATTAATGATAATTGATGATATTCCCTCCAGCAAACCCGGTAGAGAACTTATGAATTATTTTAACTCGGGAATATCTTTATTTTTTTATTGAAAAATCATTATCCTTTTGAAAACATTTTAAAAGATATGAATATGAATATGTATATGCATATATAAATAAAATAACATGACATAATCTAAATAATATAATGCATCCTAAATGATATGATATAATTTAAATGCCTTATCATATTCTAAATGAAATGAAATGTCCTAAGTTATATGACATATTCTAAATGAAATGAAATGACCTAAGTAACATAATATATTCTATATGAAATGTAATATCCTAAATCATATGATATATTTTAAATGAAATAAAATATCCTAAATGACATAATATATATATCCTAAATGAAATGACCTAGGTAACATAATATATTCTATATGAGATGAAATAATTTGAATGACATGGCAAATATGAATGATATGGCATATAATTTAAATGACATAAAATATATAATAATGCTATCATATAATATGCATGAAAATAAAAATGAAGATAATAATGCATGAACATAGTATATGCTAAATAATATGACAAAAAAAAAACTAAATAAAAAGCATAGGATATCATGAAATATTCCAAATCATATAATAAATGATATAACATAACTCAAAATCATAACAATATCATAGAAATTATCATAGCAAAAATCACATATTATATAAAATGCATGAATATGAAAAATGCAATGCATGAAAATGTATTTTTTCCTTTAATTAAGGAAATCCGTATATCTAAAAAGATATCCTAAGTTTAAAATCCCGGACTTAACTACCCTTAACCCGAGATTTATAAAATCATTTTCAAGGTTTAAAAAGGCTTAGAAACTACCCTAAGACAGTAGCTAAAACTTCTACCCAGCCCCCTCTAAATGCCTTAGCCACATTCAACCCTTATTCCTCTTTTGATTTCAAATCTACCTCTACTGTCCGGTTTTCCCACAAGATTTTTTAGCCTATCTTTAAAAATTATAATAATTCTAAAAGAAAATACTAGAGAATCAGAACATGTAAATATAGACTAGAAAAAATTGGCATAATTTTTCGGTTAAAGATGACTGCCCATAAAAATTGGAGATGTTCGAGTACTGGGTGAAAAAAAAAAACTGTTTCTCAAAACTCATTTTTTTGCCTTTGATAAATTCATTTTTTTGCCTTTGATAAATTTCTGTAGACGTGAAGGAAAAGGGCGTTTTATAGGTTGTATATAGCTTCTTTACATATGGGTTCAGATCATTTTTGTAAACAAGAGAATTCCCCTCTTCGCTCGTATTAGAAGTCTTTTGCACCAATTGGGGAATTTCTTAAGAGGGATTGGCCTGAATATAGAACTGAGAAACAATGGATCAACATCTGTCAAAATATCAAGGCTGAGATGATAATTTGGAGAGCTCCATGGATAGCTCCTATGCCGGCATTGTACAAGTGTGGTCATAAAGCTTATGTTCCATTATTAGGAGTATGGGGAGGAGTAAGCTATGCACCACTGCTGGTACTAAGACAATCAGAATCCCTTCAGTTTACTCCTACGAACCATGACCTTAGTTATTTGAAATTTGCTTATGGAGAAAATGGATACTCAGGAAAGGTACATGAGATTGTAGTAGCATGGAAGGAAACTCATCGGGTGGAGGTAGCTAGATATGCTGACATCGTCACACCTGATTACCTGGTATGGAGGGAATTGAGGGTTAATGATAGGTTGTTGACATCAGATGGAAAAGAGGTCCAGTTCATGAGTCCACCACCTAAGGAAGCGCCATCAGAGTTAGAAATTGTAAGGGCAGAATTAGAAAAAGAAAAGGCCCAAATGAGCAAAGAGATTGCCTGGCTGCAAGAAGAGCTTGAGGACATGAAAAATAGGGAATTATTTCGAGAAAGAGAAAAGGAAAAGATCAAGAGAGAAAGGGACACTGCTAAGAGCGATCCTCAAGAATTACACTTCGAGAACAAGAGGTACCGCTTCGAGCTCAGATTTCTAGGGACCCTCAAGACTTCCGGGGAATGGGAGCAAGTGGTCAAAAACCTTAAGAAGAAGAATAAGTATTGGAATGAGAGAGGAAAGCATGAGGAAGCCCGAGCCAATCAACTGGAGAAACAAGCTAAGGAAAGCTTACACTGTGATACTTCTGCTGACATGTCAAAGGGCCGTGAACAAGTAAGGGTCAGATTGAAGAGCAAGGTAATCAAAAGAGGACAGTAAAAAAAGTCCAAGATCCGGGGGAGTTACTATAGGACCGGTGTCATGTAATAGCATTTTTGAATTAGGATAGACAGATTATCAGATTGTTTTAAGCAGTGATCTTTTATCTTTGATGTATTTAGTTCCAGGAAATCAATGAAAGACCGTTTGGTTGGAATTATCTCGGGGCCAATACTTTTAAATGCATTCATCATTCATTTGTTCTTTCCTTTATATATTTTGTTTGTTCATCATTCATTCTTATTTATAGTCATTCATACATTCACACTGTAAGATTATTCATGCACTTAGCCATTTATTTATTTGTCCATTAATTTACTTTTTATAATTATTCATTCATATTCATAAAGTTAGTCATTTACTTATTTGTTCATTCATTAACATTTAGTTATTCATCCATTCATTCATTTTTTATAAAATAAAAAATGTGTCAATAAATTCTAATTCATAGTTTTCAAAACTAATGGTACATTTGGTCCCACTCAGAAAGAATCGAATTTTCGAAACCCTTACAATACTCAATCTCAAGCCAGAGCTATGGAGAACGATCAACTTGCTAGAATTGAAAGGATAGAAAGAACTCAGAAAGAACTGCATGAACAGTTGGCTAAGTCTCAGGAGGAGACACGAGAACAGATGACTAAACTCATGGAAATTATGAGTTCCATGATGAGGCAGAAATGGCTAGGGGAAAATTCAGTTACAAGAATGGGGGTAGTAAACCAGGAAGGCCGACCTGAGGTAGTACATCAGAATGGCCAGACATCCCAGCATATAGGAAATGAACTTCCAACTAGGGCAGTATCTTATGTTTACATCCAACCAGCGGTTGAGGTACATAATTTTTGTCCTAAAAAGGGTAACATTGGGGTTGATCCAATTGATGTGGATGTTCCAGACTTTGAGGAACTGGCTGAAAAGGAAAAGGCAAAGATGGCCAAGCTAAAGAAGGTTGAAACGGCAGAATCCCAAAAACAATATCAACCACTGGAGGAAAGATTGAGGGTAGTTGAAGGGGCGGAGCTATTTGGCGGTCTAGATGCCAAAGATATGAGTTTAGTGCACGGTCTGGTGATTCGTCTAAAGTTCAAAGTACCAGACTTTGAAAAATATAATGGAACTACCAACCCATCAGCACATCTGACCATGTACTGTCGGAAGATGATCGGACATGATGAAGATGAAAATTTGCTTATCCACTATTTTCAAGATAGCTTGACAGGGTCTGCAACTCGGTGGTATAACCATCTTACCCGTACTAAGATCCGTTCTTGGATGGATCTAGCCAAAGCTTTCATAGAACAATACAAGCATGTGATGGACATGGTGCCTGACCGTCTAACTCTGTAAAACATGGAAAAGAAAGCTACTGAAAGCTTTAAAGAATATTCTCAAAGATGGAGAGACCTGGCTACACAAGTACAACCTCCTTTGACCAATAAGGAAACTACAGTGCTTTTCATCAATACCCTGAAAGATCCTTATTATGATAAATTGCTGGGGAGTGCTACCAAGGACTTTGCAGATATGGTGATATCCGGGGAGATGATATAGTCTGCCATTAAGAACGGGAAAATAGAAGGGGGTGAGTTTGCTACCCGGAAGAGGGTTTTCCTTGCAAAGAAGAAAGAGGAGACCCATGCAGTTAGCTTCAATCAATACCCCTATGCACCTTCTACACCATATACACCTCCTAGGCCCTATACTCCTCCTACATCTTATACACCTCCTACACCCTACACACCTTACTCGGGGTATAATCCGTACTACCCCAATATGAACCATCTTACCCAAAATCCATTTCCCTATATCAATATACCACAACAGCTTTTTCCAACTGGCATATCCCCACAGATAAATCTTCCCTGAAACACTGTCCCAAGCACTTAAGGTGTTGGATGCAACAATCAACATTCACCAAGGAATGATCAAAAACCCCAATTTGATCCGATTCCTACCACCTATATTGAGCTATATCCGAAACTGTTGCAGAGTTAACTTGTTTCACCTGTATACCTCAAACCTCTAACACCACCATATCCAAGGTGGTACAACGCAAATGTTAGCTGCGCATATCACGCAGGAATCTAGGGGCATTCGACTGAGGATTGTATTGCCTTTAAGAAGAAAGTCTAAAGTTTGATTAATACTGGGGTGGTGAAGTTCATGACAAATAATGGGCTGAATGTAGCAGGAAATCCATTACCCGGTCATGCTGAGAATGTGGTAAATATAGTATTGACAGGGGAAGAGAGAAGGTTGAAAAGACATTGTCGCAACCTAAAAAATAAAGAGTCTCATCGCTAGACTTTATTATTTGTTAAGCGTGACATTAAAAAACCCGAGGAAAAGTCGACTTAATTCCTCTTAGAAAAATGAAGGTTTTGAAAATGACCTTAAAAAAGACATGGAGTCGCCACCAATCGTTTTTAGCTAGGTGTGATCGGCCACCTATTAAAGTCAGTTTTATAAAATATTTTAAAAAATTAATTAGAACATTTTCAAAAACCAATTTCAAGTATGCGTTTTAAACCAGAGAAATCAAAGAAGCGGGTTCGGGAGTCGGTTACGTGTGGGGAAGGATTAGCACCCCCACAACGCCCGTATAAATTGGTACCTTATTAATCGTGTGTTATCTCAAGTCTCGGTGAAAAGTTGGTTTTAAATTTAGTATTTCGAGATAATTCCCAATTTAAAGAAAAATAATTCCATTTTTTATTAAAAATGATCCGGAATTTATAAATTCAAAATTTTCCTATATTCCCCAACAAACGTGGCAAAATATAGAAATTTTTATTAGTTTTGGAAAACTTTCCTAATCATTCTCTTTTTTTTTTGAAAGAAAGATATTCCTTTATTAATGATAATTGATGATATTCCCTCCAGCAAACCCGGTAGAGAACTCATGAATTATTTTAACTCGGGAATATCTTTATTTTTTATTGAAAAATCATGATCATTTTGAAAACATTTTAAAAGATATGAATATGTATATGCATGACATAAATAAAATGACATAGCAAGATCTAAATAATATAATGCTTCCTAAATGAAATGATATAATGTAAATGCCTTAGCATATTCTAAAATGAAATGAAATATCCTTAGCATATTCTAAATGAAATAAAATATCCTAAGTTATATGACGTATTATAAATAAAATGAAATGACCTAGGTAACATAGTATATTCAATATGAGATGCAATATCCTAAGTCATATGATATATTCTAAATGAAATAAAATAACCAAAGTAACATAACATATTCTATATGAAATGAAATAACCTAAGTAACATGATATTTTCTAAATGAAATAAAGTAACCTAAGTAACATAACATATTCTATATGAAATGAAATAATTTAAATGACATGGAAAACATGAATGATATGGCATATAAATTAAATGAGATGGAATATGAAATAATGCTATCATATAATATGCATGAAAATAAAAATGAAAATAATAATGCATGAACATAGTACATGCTAAATAATGTGACAAAAAAATAACTAAATAAAAAGCATAGGATATCATGGAATAGTCCAAATCATATAATAAACAATATAACATAATTTAAAATCATAACAATATCATAGAAATTATCATAGGAAGAATCACATATTATATAAAATGCATGAATATGGAAAATGCAATACATGAAATGAATTTTTTCCTTTAATTAAGGAAATCCGTATATCTTAAAAGATATCCGGCTACCTTAGGAAAATATGTCGAATTAAATATTCTAAAACCAAAATACTTTGTGATTGTTTGAAAACAATTTTGAAAAGCTTGAATTAAAAATAAAAATTGGGCTAAATCTTTTTTTAAATGGCTCTAATTTCCTAAGTTTAAAAATCCGGACTTGACTACCCTTAACCCGAGACTTGAAAAACCATTTTTAGAGTTTAAAAAGGCTTAGAAACTACCCTAAGTCAGTAGCTAACCCTACTAATCAGCCCACTCTAAGTAACTTAACCAAAACAGAAAAAATGATTTTTCTTTAAATTCAATTCTGACTCCACTGTCCAGTTTTAAGCCACGATTTTTTATCCTATTTTTAAAAATTCAAAAAATCCTGAAAAAAATTCTGGAGACTCAGGACATGTAAAAATACACGGAACAAAATCGGCTTAATTTTATTATTAAAGATGAATTCCCAGAAAAATCAGAGATGTACGAGTTTTGGGTGAAAAAAAACCTGCTTTGCCAAAACACATTTTTGCCTTTGATAAAATCATTTAAAAATCAAAGTAAAAATATTTGAAACTCATAAAATGACCTAGAAACAGTAGCTAGGACTTTTTAAAAGTTAGATAAAAATTGGCTAAGTAAAAAAAATACAAAGGTAGAATAATGAACTTGACAAACTTAATTTTCCATAAGTGTGCTCAAGAGAGCATGACTTTGAACCATTAATTGGCTCAAGTCATTATTCAAGTGGCATGAACATGAAATGCATGAAATAATACAGCAAACATAATGCATGAAATGCATGGATTTACACCTAAATGTCATGAAAAAATGCATGGCATTCATAAAGTGACCTAGACCTAAATGAACTTGCATGGCATTTAATGCAACCTAGAACCTAAAATGCATGAACATGCATGGCAAATAAACCTAGCTTAATAACTAAAATAAGCATGTCATTTTCACAAAAACAAAGCATGCTTAATCCAAAAACTCAATCAGATATCATGCAAATGCTAACCTATCAACTAACATGGCAAGAATGCACAAAAAATGCAAAAATTCCAAGAGGGCCGAATAGCATAATGTAACTAGCAAACATGGCATTTTCACAAACACTTGGTATACTAGCATGCAAACCTAAATCAAATGACATGTAAATGCAAAAACCTACCAACTAACATGGCAAAAAATGCAACACACAATGCAGAACACATGGAGTAGCCAAATGGCCTCAAGCTCTAACAAGCATGGCATTTTCACAAACACTTGGTATACTAACATGCTCAACTAAAATATAACACTTAAATCATGCAAAAACCACACAAGCATTTTCACAAACACTTAATATACTAAATCTAAAACATGCTCAACTAAGATATAAAACACAAATCATGCAAAGACCACACAAGCATTTTCACAAACACTTGATATACTAAATCTAAAACATGCTCAAATTTAAACATCATGAAAACAAAAAATAAAAAATGCACAAACATGATATTTAAAACATAAATGGCAACAAACAAAGGAACCAAATTAAAATATAACTCAAGAATATGAAGTGACATAACATTTAAAACATCAAAATCAAAGAAAATAACATAAACAATATGATAAAATAAACCAAAACAGCAACTTAAATAAATAATGTAGGCCATTTGGCCATGGTGAGTTTATTGTAAAAATAAAATGTAAAAAATATACTTAAGAAGGAAGAACTTGAAAAGAACAATAAAAAACATTTATTTAAAATGGAAACTCACCAAATAGAAATCAAAATAGCAAAAACAAGAATAGAAAATCAAGAAAGTGCAAGAGTTGGTGCTCAAGAGCAACCTCAAGAAGCTATATTTCAAGCTTTATCTCTTCAAACTTTCCTTTTTTTTCTAAACTTTTCTTTTTTGCTCTCAACCAAGAAGAGAAAAACTAATTAAAAACTCCAAGAACTCAGCAAAATGAAGATGAAAAATGAAATTCTCCTCCCAACAAGGCTGGCTGAAACCCCCTATAATTGCCCAAGGTGTTGTCATTTTTTTTGTAACCAATCTCCCATCAAATGGCTAATAATTCAAGGTGAAAAATCATGAAATTACCACCTTTAGATTAGAATCTCAGCTCTCTCAAATTACAGCTATTAAAGAATAATGTTGACATCTCTCTTGGCCTATGTGGCTTAATCACCATGGCTTGATCAAAGAGAATCTCTAACTAACTCCTGATTTTTAGCCATTTGATTGAAAAATCAGAAGCGTCCTCCTTCCTTTGGGCTTGGGCAGGCGAACACTTCTCTTTTCCAGCCCAACTCTGATTTTTTGAAAGGCCAAAAGAAGCCCTTTTCGGTTGCTTGGGTGAAATGATCGTTTTGCCCCCCGGATGGAAATAAATATCGAACGGACTCCAAATTCAATTTTTATTTTTTTAATACTTCCAAAATAATAAAATATTGAGTTCTGAAAGTTTTCAAAATTATCCGAGTTCGTTTGCTATTTATTTGGATTTTTTCTTCCAAAAATGCCCTTTTATGCCCCTACATTTTACCATTTTTTAAACGAGCTCCAAATCAAGATTTTTCTTCACCAATATCTTCTAAATAATTAAAAAGTGTGATCTAGAAGTTTTCATAATTTTTGGAGCTCATTTGGTATTTTTTCGGGATTTATCGGTTTGAATTACTGCATAGGAGGCTCGAGTTTTGGCCATTTTGCAAACGGACTCCGACTCAAGATTTTCTTTTGCCAATCTCTTCCAAATAATTTAAAAATTAGATTTGCAAAATTTCAGAATTTTTGGAGTCCATTTGCTATTTTTCCAGGATTTATCTTTTTGAATTATTGCATAGGAGGCCCGGGATTTGGCCATTTTGTAAACGAACTCTGAATCAAGATTTTATTTTGCCAATCTCTTCCAAATAATTTAAAAATGTGATTTTCAAAATATCAAAAGATTTGGAACTCATTTGCTATTTTTTCGGGATTTTCCTTTTTGAATTACTACATAAGAAGCTCGGGATTGGCCATTTTGCAAACGAACTCCGAATCAATATTTTCTTTTACCAATCTCTTTCAAATGATTTAAGAATGAGATTGACAAATTTTCAGAATTTTCGGAGTCCATTTGTTATTTTTCCCAAATTTTGCAATTTTGCCCTTTTACCTCCGAAACCCGGTTTTGCTCAAAACAAGTCCGATTTTTAGATTTTCTTCAAGCTGAGCCTTAGGCTATCCTTTTTTAATCATTCCTCATCCATTGGGGGCTTTGTTCTTACCCAGTCGGGCCATTTCTGTGATTCTTCCCGATTTCACCGAAATCCACTAAAAACCCTAATTCTTGGTTTTCTCCCGGATTGACTTTTCTTTCGGTTTTTCTTGCAAGTGACTTCTCCATTACCCGTAGTCAGTGCTTATCTTTCATTTAGAACCTTCAATTTCGACCAATTTGATCGTTTAAGCACTTTTCCCCAAATTTCTCGGATTAGGGTTTCCTTTCTACTGAATCTCTAAATCCCAACTTCCGAACTCTATATCTTTCAATGTAGACATTGGATTATCAAAATTATTTCGCCATTTTTCAATTGAACTTAAAATCTTGATTTTGAAAGTGGGTTGACTTTTTCAATAGTTGACTTTTTGGGGTTGACTTTTTTGGGGTTGACTTTTTTCGGGGTTGACTTTTTTCAAGTTTGACTTTTTGTGCTCGCCCTTTTAAACTAAATCTCGGAGTACCACCTACAGGATGAAAACCGTCTTTTTACACTCAAAACCATCAATATAAGAAGAAAACATACCTGTTTAGTGGTCCGGACAAAATTAGGTGTCTACAGCTGCCCCTCTTTGGCTATTGCTGAGAATCAGGAATCAGACAAAGATAAACCAACACTAATTTTGTACGGTCAGTGAAATCACATGTGAAGGAAAGGGAAAGGGGTTTTCTTTTTCATTCTTCTATCATTTTTTCATTTTTCATTTTCTATTTTTTCTATTTTTTTCTATTTTTTCTATTTTTTTCTTTTTTCATTTTTTTTTTAAAATAGTAAATTTAAGATTTGTCCTTAAATTGAATTCCCTACCTAATCAAGGCTCGAATTGTCTTAAGGAAACGAATTCGATTTTCAAAAGAAAAAATTATGCCCGAAGGTCTTTAAAAATGGTGCCCGGAGGTCTTAAAATGGTGCCCGGAGGTCTTTAAAATGAAAATTGTGCCCGGAGGTCTTTAAAATGAAAATTGTGCCCGGAGGTCTTTAAAATGGTGCCCAGAGGTCTTAAAAATTGGTGCCAGGAGGTCTTAAAAAATTGGTGCCCGAAGGTCTTTAAAATGGTGCCCGGAGGTCTTTAAAATTGAAAATTATGCCCGGAGGTCTTTAAAATAGTGTCTGGAGGACTTCAAAATGGTGCCCGGAGGTCTTAAAAATTGGTGCCCGGAGGTCTTTAAAAAACTGGTGCCCGAAGGTCTTTAAAATGGTGCCCGGAGGTCTTAAAATGGTGCCCGGAGGTCTTAAGAATGTTGCCCGGAGGTCTTACTCGTGATTTGAAAAATTATGCCCGGTGGTCTTAAAAATGGTGCCTATAGGTCTTACCCCTGAAAAAAAAGTTATGCCCGGAGGTCCTAAAAATGTTGCCCGGAGGTCTTACCTGTGATTTGAAAAATTATGCCCGGAGTTCTTAAAAATGGTCTTTGAAATATTGTTGAAAATTAACCTAAAGATTTTGAGAAGATGCAAATGCTTTTTGTTGCAGATGCAGATGTTGAATAAGATACGAAATGACTTAAACTGGTGCAAATGTCTTTGATGCAAGTGTAAATAACTTAGATTGATGCAAATGCTTATTGATGTAGATGCACATGTTGAAAAAAATTCTGGATAACTCCTCCAAAAGAAGATTTCTCATTTTTCAAAATTATAAACCCTGGATATTTCCACCAGAGGCTTCAGCTATCACCACCGAAGACTTGTTCACTTTTAAAACTGTAAAATTGTAGATATCCCCACCAGAAGCTTTGGCTATCACCACCAAAGACTTGCTCATTGTAAAATTCTGGGAACTTCTCCAGAAGAAGATTTCTTATTTTTCAAAATTATAAAACCCTAGATATCTCCACCAGAGGCTTCAGCTATCACCACCGAAGACTTGTTCACTTTTAAAACTGTAAAATTCTAGATATCCCCACCAGAAGCTTTGAGAAATGATGCAGATGCACATGTCTTTTTATCACGGTGCTTATGCTTCATGGTGCAAATGTAAATGCTTGGATTGATGTAAATGTTTCTTAGTGCAAATGCAAATGGCCTGGATTGATGCCCATGTTTCATGATGCAGATACCCCTACTAATTGTATTCATGTAACTCGTTTATAAATGGTGTAACTACAATTACCACACATTAATGAAAATGCAATGATTCTAGAAATGATGCAATTGCTTGAGATGACACAAATGCGAATTCCATGAAGAATGTAAATGTAAAGGTAAAATGCAGATGCTTATGGAATAATGCCAATGCAAATACCCATGAATGATGCAAATGCTTGCCGACACTATGCAGATGCAAAAGCTCGATAAAGAGATGAGTGCTCATGAGTGATGCAAATGCCTCCGGTTGTTTTTCTAGACTTTGGCTTAGCCTTTCAAATTTATTTTTCCTCTTCAAATCAGAGTATATCTTCAATTCATTTTGGCTATTCTCTTTGCCCCAACAGTTTTCAAACTTTCATCAACAGAGATCTGCACTGGGTTCGATTTCTTCTTCTCATATCTGGAAGTCAGGACCTACCCTGGCAGTTCTATACCTTTGGGTTAGAAAAAATCCTTGTCTCATGTCAACATCAAAATGGGTATTTCAAAAAATCTCTTTATTTGTTTTCTTATTTTGAAAACTTCTGAACAAAAAAAATATTAACCCCACAATGTGTGATGTACAAATCTTTTGAAGACTGATGATCATTGTTAGAAATTTCTCTAAGTGTCCATCTGGTTTTTTTTAACTGGGATTGGCAAGGCTTGGCATAACAAGATTCTGTCTTTTTCAGGAAAACTTCATGACAAAAATGTATATCCCTTCTAGGCTCACAAATGGAACAGGTTTTATAAATCATGAATTCATTGAGAACAAAGCAAATTCAACATTCTTTTAGTTTCCATATCAAGGCATTTTGACAAGCGTCAAGATTGGCCGGGATGTTTAAATCGAAAAGTTTAATCTTGGAGAAAAAGTTTCAGTTTTTTGAAGACAATCCTTTGAATAAGAGTTGACAATTTGGGGGTTCAAGAAATCCTAGATATTCCTCGATGACCACTCCTTTAATAAGATCTTTTCTTTTGTGGTATCAGCACTATCATTGATGGCATCGAAAATTCCTATTCTACTCTAGACCGCCCGTTTTTGGGTTTTCGCACTAGAGTCCCTTTTCTCTCCAATTTTCTTTCTCATTTTTTTCGTTCTACCATACACCTGAGAATGCTAAATTCTTCCTTAGTGAAATGATAATTCGATGAGATGGGATAAAATCTGAGGAAAAAAAACCTTTCAAATTAAATATTCATGCTTGATCAAAATGGACTTTTAAAGCACGTAATGTAGGCCATGGCTCAGGGTTCAGAAAGAATGGATAAATAGGCCCAAAATATGTGTTTGAGGGTAATCAAATCAAGGATCCTTTCTTGAGGAGGATTCTCTTTGAAGCATTTGTCCCTTATTGGACATTTCATTCCTTTTGACTTTGCTCTTTTTCTTCTTTGCTTTTGTCTTTCAATTTGCCATGTCTTTCACACACTCTTTTTCTTTTGTTTTTCTTGGCTTTCATGTCGCCATCTTTTCCTTTTCTTTTTCTTTGACAGAGTGAGCCCGTATTTATTCGGGGCTCCATTTTCTTTGTGTCTGTCCTTGAGCTGTCACTCATTTCTCAATGATCTTTGAAAATATCTTTTCTCGCATTTTCCCCCCAGTGTAGAGGGTAATCCTTGATCAGGGTTCAAAGAAGAAAGAATTCTTTTGGCTCAAAAAGGGTGACTATGGATAATTTCTTTTTTATGCGAAAGGGATATGAAAGATGGCCATTTCTCATGTCAAGCACAAATATTCATATTGAAAAGCAATCCCGAGGGGAAATAGATATTCAGAATTTCATTTTGCACTTTGGAATCATCCGAATTCTCATATGCATGATATTACAATTTTTTTCATTTTTTTCATTTTTCATCGCATGCCCCACTGATTCATGCGTTAGTCTTATCCTTTTTTCACCATATAATCATCATTTTCACATATGATGCCCCAATTTGATTAACCATGAGAATTTGTATCAACGAGGAACATGGCAAGTCTAGGTCTATTTTGAAAAGGCTGAGCTTCAAATCTGAGTTCTTTGAAAGGACAAGGAAAATATGACCTAGAATGGGTTTTCTCTGGGATATGGGGTAATCTGGTTTAGTCATTGTGCCCCAGGGTGTCAATCATGAAGTGATGTTTGGGCAATTAGTGTTTTGTGGTTTGTTGAAAATGACATGAACGGTTTTGGCACAACCTTGACACAAACAAAATTACCAAAATCTAGATTCTTAAAAGAATGTCTCATTTGTTTCAATTTCAAGGAATTCAAAAAATTTCAAAAAGTTCGTTCCATTGTTCATAGCCTAGACTAGGATTTACATCCTTGCTTATTCTGCAATGACAATGCTTCTCTTTTTTTTTTTTTTGAAGTTCAATCATTCATATTCCTTGAAGCATTAGGTCTTTCAAGTGTTCTTGATTCAAGATTTAGGTATAGAGAAGCCCAAAAAAGAGGGGGAGGGTGTTGGGTCATTTCTAACAATGATCAACAATATTCTCGAGACTATCCATTATTAAAACTTCCTTAATGCTTGTTTTTGCAAATTCACGTTATTGTTAAAACACAACAAACACAAAGCATTAAAATTCAAAATTCATTTAATTCATGTAGATGTTAACATGAGACAAATACTTTCATCATCATAGTGTATAGAACTACATGCGTCAAAACCCTAATATGATCATGCACAATGTTTCTTATGACACTTGGCTTCCCCCTCTTCAAAACTTATCGAACCAGCCTTGATGAGATCTCTGACCTTGTACTTCAAAGTGAGGCAGTTCTCTGTTGAGTGACCTTGATTGCCAGAATGATAACCACAACACTCATTAGCATCATACCAGCTCGGATAAGGGGGCTTCAAAGGCTCTAATTGCATGGGTGTTACAAGGTGATTCTGGATGAGTTGAGGTAATAGCTCACTGTATGTCACAGGAATCGGGTCAACCTGATTTCTTTTTCGCTTTTTATGCCCCCTTCGATTATTCCCAAGGGTATTCGATTGATAGACAGATGTAAATTCTGGTGTAGTTGCAGTCATTGGTTGGTAGGGATAAAAACCTTGGGAGACATTGTTCAGGGTAGAGTAAAATGGCTGATACGAGGAGAATTGGGGAGGTGGGGCAAAGTCTTCCACGACTTGGGTATCTTCTTTTTTCTTTTCAGATGCCCCTTTTTCCTTGGTATTGGATGTTCTTTCTCCTTCAATTTTCCTATCCTTGATAGCATTCTCAATCATCTCCCCTGAAATTACCATGTCCGAAAAATTCTTCGTGTGTTGCCGACAAGTCTATTGTAGTATGGGGCCTGTAGTGTATTCACAAAAAGGATAGTGGTTTCCTACTGAGTTAAAGGCAGTTGTACTTGGACGGCCAGGCTCATCCACCGTTGCGCATATTATTTGAAGCTCTCAGTAGCTTTTTCCTTCATATTTTGCATGGTGAGACGGTCAAGCGCCGTGTCGGTCATATGCTTGTACTGGTTTAGAAAAACCCTAGCCAGGTCATTCCAAGAGCGAATCTGATCCTTGCTCAACTGACTATACCACCTAATTCCGGATCCGCTGAGGCTATCCTGAAAGCAGTGAATCAAAAGCTTATCATTATCTATATGACTTGTCATCTTCCGGTAGAACATAGTGATGTGGGCTGATGGACCAGTCGTCCCGTCATATTTCACAAAGTCAGGGATCTTGAACTTAGGAGGAATGACTAAATCGAAGACCAAACATCGTTCTTTCGCATCTAAACTCCCAAATACATCTGTATTTTCTACTACCCGGAGCCTTTCATCTAGCCATTGATATTTCCCTTGGGAATCTATCAACTCAACTTCATTTACTGCAACCCTTTTCAACTTTACCTGTTCAGCTGGATCATCTGAGTTTAGGACATTGACTGTGTTCTGGGCATCAATCATTACAACCTCATTCTGACATTTTTGTGCCTCTAACCCTTTCCTGGCAACAAAGTTTTCAGTGTGTCCTTTTCCCTTGATTACGGCGGAAATCAGATCCATCAATTTAGTCATCTGATCCTTAGATTCTGCTTGAGACTTTGCTAGCTGTTCTCGTAATTCTTTCTGTTCCCTTTCCATTTTTTCCATTCGGGCAACTTGTTTATCCTCCATAGCACCAGCCTGTATTAAAAGTGTACTCAGTACTTCTTATACTTATGATTTGAAATGGAAATTCTTTCAAAGACTCCTAAAGCCAAGCCAACTTCTATTTTATTTCCCCCAAATGTATGTCATGATGAATGAGCTATGAATGCAATTTGATACATGTGAAACCTAAACAATATGATTTATGGACATGTACAATGGAAACATGCTAACCATGTATGTAATAAATGCAATCACGATGCCAACCTGCTGCAAGCAAAGAATAAAACAACAACACATGGATATATGCAATGACTGATCATGTGCATTTTAGCATATTTCCTAATGAATGATCATATACCCTATGAATGCAACACGGTGTCAATTATGATAAATGCAAATAATGAATGATTGATACAGAGTATATACAAAGAAAATCATGCTAACCATGTGTGTCATGAATGCGACTTAATGCCAACATGATATATGTAATAGGCAAATTAATGCATGGATATAAATAGAAAAATCATGCTGATTATGAATGCATAAATGCAACCTGATGCTAACATGATACATGTATGAATGTATGGATTGACCAATAATTAATCATATGAAAAATGCAAAAGGAGAAGATATCACGGAGGAAATAAGAATCGGAGGAACTTAATCATCAACCTCTCATAAATTTGAAACATAATTAATTCATTCCCATATCAACATTCACAATGGTATAAACCATGTTTTACAAAATTTGAACAATGGTTAAAACTGTCTTTTACAAGCCCTTTATTCTTCCTAGCATCCTAAGGCTATAAGAGTCGGCTACTAAAAAAGTGAAATCCTATTACATCATATAAGACCGAAGTCTTTCCACCTCAATGCTGTAAATCTCCCAATCCTAATGGCGTTTTCCCAGTCCTTTATCAATGAGTGTCGTTGGATCCAACCATTTGGCATTTATAAGAGTTTGCACTTTCTTTTTGAATGCTATACAGTCTTCAATGTTATGGCCAACAATTCCACAGTGATAATCACATCTTGCATTTGGATTATACCACCTTGGATATGGTGGTAGTAGGGGTTTCAATGGGACACAATCAACCATGTGATTTTGGATCACTATAGGGAGGAGCTCTTGGTAGCTGATTGGAATGGGATCAAAATGCATTTGGGTCTTATCCTGGGGTCGTTTCTTAGTCACACTGAACCTAGGAGTTGGGGCACTTGGTGGTGGTACTAAGGTTCGAACCGGAGTGTTTACATGGAGATGTGGCGAAACAGCATGGTAAGGGTATGGATTTGGACACGAGGCCTTTGGAGGTTGTACATAGCTCGAGGTTCCTATCCCAGATACTGGATAAGGTGATTGATGAGGAAAATAGTATGAACTAGCAGTTGTTAGTGATGGAGTGGGATTCAGGAATCCCGTAGTGGTCATCCCAATGGACGATTGGACCATAGTAGGGTGGGGATACTGGTTTGGACCTATAACTGTTTGCAGGTATGGTACAGGATCCAAGGTTTCTATCTTTGGTATCACGCTCTCAGGTTTAATTATTTTCATGATTTTGTCCCTAATTTCATCAGGATTGCAACCTTTGTGGCATTGACAAGCGCAGGGTCCAGCAAGGATTGTATGTTCTGGACCTAAGGGTTTTGGTTGATCCGAAGGCGATGCAGAGCCCTGAGAAAGTTCCTCTTTACTTTTACCTATATCCTCAACCATTTTCAGCAATTTGGCCAGTTGTTCTTTCATTTCCTGGATTTCATGTCCACATTCCTCTTGATTGCGTTCCAAAGCACCCAATCGTTCCTCCGATTCTTTCCTCATATCTCGAACCCCTTTCATGCAAATGTACATGCTCTATTCCTATGTGCATGAATATACTGATGATTAATGCATGAACATATACAGAGAAGTTATGATGACTATGTATGCTATGGATGCAATCTAATGCCAACATGATGGATTTAAAAAATGAATAAATTGATGCATGGGTATATACAAATAATGACCATGTATGTACTCTACAATGAATGACCATGCATGCTATGATGTCAAAATGATACATGCTATGAATAAATGAATTAATACAAAGGTAGATACAAAGAATGACCATGTATATCACAAATGTATTCTACAATGAATAATCATGCATGTTAGGACTATGACATGCTGTCAAAATGATACAAATAAAGAATAAATGAATTAACACCAAGGTATATACAAAGAAATCAATGATTACATGAAATTTGTGGGACCTAAATCTTGATTATTCAACAATCTCATTATGCAAGATTTGCCTCCAAACTTATGATTTTTTTTTAAACATGTTTTTTCTCTATGAAAAACCAATCATATTATTTTCAAAAGAAATTCGGGGTAGTGGATCCTACTATGGTACAATATCTAAATGTTCATGCAACACTACCGGTTTATAGAAACCATCAAATAAAATTACCAACTGTTTATTGCAAAGAATGAGATCAATAATACAACCAAAAATGTACATGCTCTATTCACATATGCATGAAATGTGCAACATGCAAAAATGCTTGAAAAAGGTTTTTTTTTTTTTAAATAGCTAATGAACATCTGCCTCAACAATATCTGCTTATTTAGGCATCACGATGCCTTCGAGGCGGAGTATCACATTTATTACGGGCGATGTGCGTACATCGTTGCCCGATCTACCACACTTATTCGAAGTGTAAAATAGGTAACAAAAGGTTTAGAAATGTCCCTCCATGTGTTCCTATTTTCAATATATCTAACGAAAATCCGGCATGGCTTCGCCTAGGTTCACTATATGAGGGTGAATCGGTTCTAAGGCCCCGAATTGTTCGTCACTGTCGCCGGTGAAGGCTAGTAAGGCACCCCGATAAAAGCGGGTTCAATTCGTTAGAGTATATTTTCCTATGCCCGTATGGAGGATTATCACGAAGGCATTAAGTACTTTATACTCCGGAAGTGTTTTACTAGCCCATACGGAGGATCATCACGAAGGCGTAGTTACTTTACTCCTACTTAAAAGGACGAAACCCGGGTAGAGGATTCATGTTATGCAAATGCAAATACAGTGTGTGCGGAGGAATAACAAACCTTTCACCACCTATTCTACAAACCTTATTCTAAATGCCCTAGCAATTAAAACATTCAAGAATAGTGTAACGCATTAACCAACAAGCAATTATAATATATAACCTTAAATAACTAGAGAACAATAATAAAATGCATGCACGTGAGTATGAACATATTTAAAAATATTTTATTGTTTTCAAAATTCTCCTTATTAAAAAAAATGCGGGAATTAAAATTAAATACCAATTAAACCAACAAAACCGAGACTTTGACAACACACGACTAATTCTAGGCCTGACTCTCTAATATTCCCCAGTGGAGTCGCCAAGCTGTCGCAACCTAAAAAATAACGAGTCTCAGCGCAAGACTTTATTATTCGTTAAGCGTGACATTAAAAAACCCGAGGAAAAGTGGACTTAATTCCTCTTAGAAATATGAAGGTTTTGAAAATGACCTTAAAAAGGACATGGAGTCGCCACCAATCTTTTTTTGCTAGGTGTGATCGGCCACCTATTAAAGCCGGTTTTATAAAATATTTTAAAAATTAATTAAAATATTTTCAAAAACCAATTTCAAGTTTGCGTTTTTAACCAGAGAAATCAAAGAAGCAGGTTCAGGAGTCGGTTACGTGTGGGGAAGGATTAGCACCCCCACAACGCCTGTATAAATCGGTACCTTATTAATCGTGTGTTATCTCAAGTCTCGGTAAAAAGTTGGTTTTAAATTTAGTATTTCGAGTTAATTCCCAATTTAAAAAAAATAATTCCATTTTTTATTAAAAATGATCCGGAATTTATAAATTCAAAATTTTCCTATATTCCCCAACAAACGTGGCAAAATATAGAAATTTTTATTAGTTTTGGAAAACTTTCCGAATCATTCTCTTTTTTTTTGAAAGAAAGATATTCCTTTATAAATGATAATTGATGATATTCCCTCCAGCAAACCCGGTAGAGAACTCATGAATTATTTTAACTCGGGAATATCTTTATTTTTTTATTGAAAAATCATGATCTTTTTGAAAACATTTTAAAAGATATGAATATGTATATGCATGACATAAATAAAATGACATAGCAAGATCTAAATAATATAATGCTTCCTAAATGATATGATATAATGTAAATGCCTTAGCATATTCTAAAATGAAATGAAATATCCTTAGCATATTCTAAATAAAATAAAATATCCTAAGTTATATGACATATTATAAATAAAATGAAATGACCTAGGTAACATAGTATATTCAATATGAGATGCAATATCCTAAGTCATATGATATATTCTAAATGAAATAAAATAACCAAAGTAACATAACATATTCTATATGAAATGAAATAACCTAAGTAACATGATATTTTCTAAATGAAATAAAATAACCTAAGTAACATAACATATTCTATATGAAATGAAATAATTTAAATGACATGGCAAACATGAATGATATGGCATATAAATTAAATGAGATGGAATATGAAATCATGCTATCATATAATATGCATGAAAATAAAAATGAAAATAATAATGCATGAACATAGTATATGCTAAATAATATGACAAAAAAATAACTAAATAAAAAGCATAGGATATCATGAAATAGTCCAAATCATATAATAAACAATATAACATAATTCAAAATCATAACAATATCATAGAAATTATCATAGCAAGAATCACATATTATATAAAATGCATGAATATGGAAAATGCAATGCATGAAATGTATTTTTTCCTTTAATTAAGGAAATCCGTATATCTAAAAAGATATCCGGCTACCTTAGGAAAATATGTCAAATTAAATATTCTAAAACCAAAATACTTTGTGATTGTTTGAAAACAATTTTGAAAAGCTTGAATTAAAAATAAAAATTGGGCTAAATCTTTTTTTAAATGGCTCTAATTTCCTAAGTTTAAAAATCCGGACTTGACTACCCTTAACCTGAGACTTGAAAAACCATTTTTAGAGTTTAAAAAGGCTGAGAAACTACCCTAAGTCAGTAGCTAACCCTCATAATCAGCCCACTCTAAGTAACTTAACGAAAACAGAAAAATGATTTTTCTTTAAATTCAATTCTGACTCCACTGTCCAGTTTTAAGCCACGATTTTTTATCCTATTTTTAGAAATTCAAAAAATTCTGAAAGAAACACTGGAGACTCAAGACATGTAAAACTACACGGAAAAATATCGGCTTAATTTTATGATTAAAGATGAATTCCCAGAAAAATCAGAGATGTACAAGTTTTGGGTGAAAAAAAACTGCTTTGCCAAAACACATTTTTGCCTTTCATAAAATCATTTAAAAATCAAAGTAAAAATTTTTGAAACTCATAAAATGACTTAGAAACAGTAGTTAGGACTTTTTGAAAGTTAGATAAAAATTGGCTAAGTAAAAAAATCACAAAGGTAGAATAATAAACTTGACAAACTTAATTTTCCACAAGTGTGCTCAAGAGAGCATGACTTTGAACCATTAATTGGCTCAAGTCATTATTCAAGTGGCATGAACATGAAATGCATGAAATAATACAGCAAACATAATGCATGAAATGCATGGATTTAAACCTAAATGTCATGAAAAAATGCATGGCATTCATAAAGTGACCTAGACCTAAATGAACTTGCATGGCATTTAATGCAACCCAGAACCTAAAATGCATGAACAAGCAAGGCAAATAAACCTAGCTTAATAACTAAAATATGCATGTCATTTTCACAAACACAAAGCATGCTTAATCCAAAAACTCAATCAAATATCATGCAAATTCTAACCTATCAACTAACATGGCAAGAATGCACAAAAAATGCAAAAATTCCAAGAGGGCCGAATAGCATAATGTAACTAGCAAACATGGCATTTTCACAAACACTTGGTATACTAGCATGCAAAACTAAATCAAATGACATGTAAATGCAAAAACCTACCAACTAACATGGCAAAAAGTGAAACACACTATGCAAAACACATGGAGTAGCCAAATGGCCTCAAGCTCCAACAAGCATGGCATTTTCACAAACACTTGGTATACTAACATGCTCAACTAAAATATAACACTTAAATCATGCAAAAACCACACAAGCATTTTCACAAACACTTAATATACTAAACATAAAACATGCTCAACTAAGATATAAAACTCAAATCATGCAAAGACCACACAAGCATTTTCACAAACACTTGATATACTAAATCTAAAACATGCTCAAATTTAAACATCATGAAAACAGAAAATTAAAAATGCAAAAACATGATATTTAAAACATAAATGGCAACAAACAAAGCAACCAAATCAAAATATAACTCAAGAATATGAAGTAACATAACATTTAAAACATCAAAATCAAAGAAAATAACATAAACAATATGATAAAACAAACCAAAACAGCAACTTAAATAAATAATGTAGGCCATTTGGCCATGGTGAGTTTATTGTAAAAATAAAATGTAAAAAGAATACTTAAGAAGGAGATGAAGGAAGAACTTGAAAAGAACAATAAAAAACATTTATTTAAAATGGAAACTCACCAAATAGAAATCAAAATAGCAAAGACAAGAATAGAAAATCAAGAAAGTGCAAGAGTTGGTGCTCAAGAGCAACCTCAAGAAGCTATCTTTCAAGCTTTATCTCTTCAAACTTTCATTTTTTTTCTAAACTTTTCTTTTTTGCTCTCAACCAAGAAGAGAAAAACTAAGTAAAAACTCCAAGAACTCAGCAAAATGAAGATGAAAAAATGAAATTCTCCTCCCAACAAGGTTGGCCGAAACCCCCTATAATTGTCCAAGGTGTTGTCATTTTTTTGTAACCAATTTCCCATCAAATGGCTAATAATTCAAGGTGAAAAATCATGAAATTACCACCTTTAGATTAGCATCTCAGCTCTCTCAAATTGCAGCTGTTAAAGAATAATGTTGACATCTCTCTTGGCCTATGTGGATTAATCACCATGGCTTGATCAAAGAGAATCTCTAACTAACTCTTGATTTTTAGCCATTTGATTGAAAAATCAGAAGCTTCCTCCTTCCTTTGGGTTTGGGAAGGCCAAAACTTCTCTTTTCCAGCCCAACTCTGATTTTTTGAAAGGCCCAAAGAAGCCCTTTTCGGTTGCTTGGGTGAAATGACCGTTTTGCCCCCCGGATGCAAATAAATATCAAACGGACTCTAAATTCAATTTTTCTTTTTTTAATACTTCCAAAATAATAAAATATTGAGTTCTGGAAGTTTTTAAAATTATCCGAGTTTGTTTGCTATTTATTTGGATTTTTTCTTCCAAAAATGCCCTTTTATGCCCCTACATTTTACCATTTTTTAAACGAGCTCCAAATCAAGATTTTTCTTCACCAATCTCTTCTAAATAATGAAAAAGTGTGATCTGGAAGTTTTCATAATTTTTGGAGCTCATTTGGTATTTTTTCGGGATTTATCGGCTTGAATTACTATATCGGAGGCTCAGGATTTGGCCATTTTGCAAACGAACTCTGAAGCAAGATTTTCTTTCACCAATCTCTTCCAAATAATTTAAAAATGAGATTTGCAAAATTTCAGAATTTTTGGAGTCCATTCGCTATTTGTTCAGGATTTATCTTTTTCAATTATTGCATATGAGGCACGGGATTTGGCCATTTTGCAAACGAACTCCGAATCAAGATTTTTCTTTCGCCAATCTCTTCCAAATAATTTAAAAATGATATTTGCAAAATTTCAAAAGATTTGGAGCTCATTTGCTATTTTTTCAGGATTTTCCTTTTTGAATTACTACATGAGAAGCCCGGGATTTGGCCATTTTGCAAACGAACTCCGAATCAAGATTTTCTTTTACCAATCTCTTTCAAATGATTTAAGAATGAGATTGAAAAGTTTTCAGAATTTTTGGAGTCCATTTGCTATTTTTCCCAAATTTTCCAATTTTGCCCTTTTACCTCCGAAACCCGATTTTGCTCAAAACAAGTCCGATTTTTAGATTTTCTTCAAGCTGAGCCGTAGGCTATCCTTTTTTTAATCATTCCTCATCCACTGGGAGCTTTGGTCTTACCCAGTCGGGCCATTTCTGTGATTCTTCCCGATTTCACCGAAATCCACTAAAAACCCTAATTCTCGGTTTTCTCCCGGATTGACTTTTCTTTCGGTTTTTCTTGCAAGTGACTTCTCCATTACCCGTAGTAAGTGCTTATCTTTCATTTAGAACCTTCAATTTCAACCAATTTGATCGTTTAAGCACTTTTCCCCAATTTTCTCGGATTAGGGTTTTCTTTCTACTGAATCTCCAAATCCCAACTTTCGAACTCCATATCTTTCAATGTAGACCTCAGATTATCAACATTCTTTCGCCATTTTTCAATTGAACTTAAAATCTTGATTTTGAAAGTGGGTTGACTTTTTTAGTAGTTGACTTTCAGAGGTTGACTTTTTGGGGTTGACTTTTTTCGGGGTTGACTTTTCTCAAGTTTGACTTTTTGTGCTCGCCCTCTTAAACTAAATGTCAGAGTACCACATGAAGGATGAAAACCGTCTTTTTACACTCGGAAACATCAATATAAGAAGAAAACATACCTGTTTAGTGGTCCGAACAAAATTAGGTGTCTACAGACATGTTAGTGAGGTCAAGACTCCAATGATAAAAGTGTGGGTCAAAATGGTAAAACCGGGAATGGTGGAAGATGGTGACAGTTTAAGAATGGTTGCAAACAGGGTGGAAGATTAGTGCCCGTTCCATGGATGTAATGGTAATATCATACAAGAATGCGGGGACTTTATGGCTAAAGTCCAAAAGATGATGGACGAGGGGGAAGCCCAGTTTTATGAAGAAATAGAGGATGAAGTAGAGGTTATTGAGAATACGGCTGGCTACAGAATAGGAAGACCTTTGATAATCTATTACGATGAACCAGAGAAGACTATTCCGATTGTTGAGGAAATTGTGCCTAAGCTAATCATAGATTTGCCTTCTTCCTTTTCATACAAGGAAAACAAAGCCGCACCATGGAAATATGATTGTAGCATGGTTATGCCAGGGTCTTCAAGTCAGCAAGATATTACAGGTGTGGGGCACTTAACACGAAGTGGAAGATGTTATGCCCTTGAAGTTGTTGAACAGGGATCAACAAGAAAGATGGAGGAATGGACAAAGGGAAGAAAGCAACTAAACCAATCCATAGTGAGATGGATTTATCAAAAGAAGCAGAAAAGGGATCCCGATTAACAAGATAAAAGAGCCAGTGAATGAAAATGAGGCTTGCGAGCTTTTAAAATTCATAAAACATAGTTAGTATAGTGTGATTGAGCAATTATAGCGTCAGCCAGCAAGAATCTCCATCACAGAAATGCCCTGTTGAGAGTGTTGAATCAGGCATATGTGGCTACCAACATATCGGTAGAAAAATTAGACAGGCTGGTGGGAAACATTGCAGCAGATGATAATATATATTTCAGTTATGATGAAATACCACCAATGGTATTAGGTCCACAAAGGCTCTTCACATAACAACCACTTGCAAAGGGCATATACTACCAAGGGTGCTTCTGGATAATGGTTCTTCATTAAATGTAATGCCCTTGGCAACCCTGTCTAAGTTGCCAATTGATATTTCTTATATGCTGCCTAGTTGCACAGTAGTCAGACCTTTTGATAGTACCAAGAGAGAGGTAATGAGAACTGTTCAGGTTCCTCTTGAGATAGGCCCATGCACCTATACGGTGAACTTTCAGGTCATGGATATTAATCTGTTCTTTAATTGCTTGTTGGAAAGGTCATGGTTACATTTAGTAGGGGCTGTACCCTCATCTCTCCACCAAAAGCTAAAATTTGTGATTGAGGGGCGTTCTGTATCAGGAGAAGAGAACATAATAGCCTCTGAATCTTCTTATTTTGAACCCAATGAAAATGCCGTAGAATGTTCTTTTCGGTCTTTGGAATTCGTAAATGCGGTTTTCGTCGCTGAAGAACGAAAAATTCCAAAACCAAGGTCGTCCAAGAACACAAGGTTAGGAGTAAGAACCATAGTGGGAAAAGGCTACAAGGCTGGAAAAGGTCTTGGAAAATATCTTCAAGGGATGGCCCGAGCAATGGAAGTAATGGGAAAGAAAGATCGGTTTGGCTTAGGGTATCTTTCGAAGGCCCATGAGAAGAGGAAACAAGTTGAAAAGAAGCGACAAATAACGATGGCCCGTCTCGCGGGTATGGATATTGAGTGGGAGCCTATGACTTTCCCACCAATCCTTCACAGCTTCCACTCTGCTGGTTTTTATTCAGAGAAAAAAATTCAGAAGATGTACAAATAATGATCGAGCAAGCTTTTGAAAAGTTCCATGGGAATGAGGGTGGACAGATACAGGATATGGTGATTTGCATGACTGGGAAGGAAGGAATGGAAAGTGACAATGTGAACTGGATGGTGCGACCTTATCCACCAGGATATAGACTGACCAATTGGAGTGTGACTGAGTTGCCCATAATTTTTAAGTCTATTCCAAAGTAATACTTTGAAAAAAAAAAAAAAATCTTAATTATCTTTACCCAGAGATATTAGGAGTTTTTTTTCTGCAATGGGCTTTTTGTTTAAACATTTTCATTCAATAAATAACAAGCACATTGCATTTTATTCATATTGATGTATCCATATTCTTTCATTTATGCTATTTATTTTGCTTTTATTATATATATTTTCCTATATTGTTTCTTCCTCACCTATTTACAGGTGTACGGATGCGGAATATGAGCACCTTCTTGTCAGTAATTCTGAAATTGATTTTGAAAGACCCATTTGCATGGGTGATTTTGAGGCTAACGAAGATACTGAGGATTATGGTCTACCTCCAAATCTACTAAGGAAAATAGAACAAGAGCAGAAACAAAGTACTTCCTCATAAGGATTTATTGGAAATGATAAATCTGGGAAATGGTAAGGAGATAAAGGAGGTAAAAATCGGGACTTCATTTTCACCATCAATAAAGGGGGAATTGATAGCTTTGCTCCGGGAATATGTAGATGTATTTGCATGGTCTTACCAAGACATGCCAGGGTTGGACCGATATATTGTGGTTCATAAGCTCCCTTTAAGGCCAGAATGCAAGCCAATTCAGCAAAAGTTAAGAGGAGTGAGGTCGGACATGCTGTTAAAGATAAAAGAGGAGGTGAAGAAGCAATTTGATGCTGGATTCTTAGAGGTGGCAAAATATCCAGAATGGGTGGCAAATATTGTTCCAGTACCAAAGAAGGATGGCAAGATCCAGATGTGCATTGATTACAGAGATTTGAACAAGGCCAGCCCTAAAGATAATTTCCCTTTGCCCCATATCGATACTCTGGTGGATAATATGACGAAGAGTTCTTTATTTTCTTTCATGGATGGATTATCGGGATATAATCAGATTAAGATGACACTGGAAGATATGGAGAAAACCATATTGTCACAATGTGGGGAATATTCTGCTACAAGGTAATTCCATTTGGGTTGAAGAATACTGGGGCAACATATCAGAGAGCCATGGTGACCTTGTTTCATGATATGATGCAGAAGGGAATTGAGGTCTATGTTGATGATATAATTGCAAAGTCACAAGGAGAGGAAGAGCATATTGCGAATCTTAAGAAGCTCTTCGAACGACTAAGAAAGTTTCAACTCAAGCTAAATCTGGCAAAATGCACTTTTGGAGTCACCTCGAAAAAATTGCTGCGTTTTGTTGTAAGTAAAAAGGGAATTGAGATTGATCCGGATAATGTGAAGGCCATTCAGAATTTGCCACCACCACGCACTCAAAAAAATAAGTAAGAGGCTTCTTAGGGAGATTAAATTACATTGCTCGGTTTATTTCTCAATTAACCGATAAATGTGATCCAATATTTAAGCTACTTCGAAAGTGTGATCTAGGAGAATGGGATGAAATATGCCAGATCACTTTTGAAAGGGTGAAGCATTATATATCAAACGCACCAGTATTAATGCCACTGTTTCGGATAAACCAATGATACTGTATCTATAGTATTTGAGAGATCCATGGGTTGTGTCTTGGGGCAACACGATGAGACAGGGAAGAAAGAACAAGCAATTTACTACCTCAACAAGAAGTTCACAGATTATGAGCTGAAGTATTCATCGGTAGAAAAGTTGTGCTGTGCCTTAGCTTGGACTGGTCGAAGACTTAGACAGTACATGTTGTACCACACAACGTGGTTAATTTCCAAGCTCGATCCAATCAAATACATGTTGGAAGCACCTTCTTTGTCAAGGAGAAGGGCAAGATGGCAAGTTTTGTTGTCAGAGTACGACATTGTATATGTAAGTCAGAAAGCTATCAAGGGCAGTGTAATGGCTGAATTCTTAGCAAGTCAGACAATGGAAGATTATGAGCCGTTAAACTTTGACTTCCCAGATGAATATTTGATGTATGTTTCACAAGTAGATGAGGCTCCCTTGAAGAAGAAAGTATAGAAAATGTACTTTGATGGCGCATCTAATGCCATGGGGCATGGAATCGGTGCAGTGCTCATATCCCCATAAGAAGATTATTACCCTTTCACTGCCAGATTGGATTTTGATTGTACAAATAATATAGCTGAGTATGAGGCATGTACTATGGGCTTTCGTGGTGCAATGGAAAGAAAAATCAAAATATTGGAGTTTTCGAAGATTCAGCCCTAGTGATATACCAGCTGTCGCAACCTAAAAAATAACGAGTCTCATCGCAAGACTTTATTATTCGTTAAGCGTGACATTAAAAAATCAAGGAAAAGTCGACTTAATTCCTCTAAAAAATGAAGGTTTTGAAAATGACCTTGAAAAAGACATGGAGTCGCCACCATTCTTTTTTAGCTAGGTGTGATCCGCCACCTATTAAAACCGGTTTTATAAAATATTTTAAAAATTAATTAAAACATTTTAAAAACCAATTTCAAGTTTGCGTTTTAAACTAGAGAAATTAAAGAAGCGGGTTCGGGAGTCGGTTACGTGCGGGGAAGGATTAGCACCCCCACAACGCCCGTATAAATCGGTACCTTATTTATCGTGTGTTATCTCAAGTCTCGGTAAAAATTGAATTTAAATTTAGTATTTCAAGTTAATTCCCAATTTAAAGAAAAATAATTCCATTTTTAATTGAAAATGATCCGGAATTTATAAATTCAAAATTTTCCTATATTCCCCAACAAACGTGGCAAAATATAGAAATTTTTATTAATTTTGGAAAATTTTCCGAATCATTCTCTTTTTAAAGAAGATATTCCGTTATTAATAATAATTGATGATACCCTCCCCAACAAACCCGGCAGAGAACTCATGAATTATTTTAACTCGGGAATATCTTTATTTTATTGAAAACCATTACCTTTTTTGAAAACATTTAAAAGAATGAATATGTATATGCATGACATAAATAAAATGACATAGTAAAATCTAAATAATATAATGCAACCTAAATGACATAATATGATTTGAATGCCTTAGCATATTCTAAATGAAATGAAATATCCTAAGTTACATGATATATTCTAAATGAAATTAAATGACCTATGTAACATAATACATTCTATATGAAATGCAATATCCTAAGTCATATGATATAATCTAATGAAATAAAATATTCTAGATGACATAATATATCCTAAATGAAATGAAATGACCTAGGTAATATAATATATTCTACATGAAATGCAATATCCTAAGTCATATGATATAATCTAAATGAAATAAAATATTCTAGATGAAATAATATATCCTAAATGAAATGAAATAATTTAAATGACATGAAAAATATTAATGATATGGCCTATAATTTAAATGACATGGAATAAAATAATGCTATCATATAATATGCATGAATATAAAAATAATAATGCATGAACATAGTATATGCTAAATAAAATAACTAAATAAAAGCATAGGATATCATGAAATATTCAAAACCATATAATAAACCATATAACATCAAAAAATATAAATCAAAATAATAACAATATCATAGAAATTATTATAGCAAGAATCACATATTATATAAAATGCATGAATATGAAAAACGCAATGCATGAAATGTATTTTTTCCTTTAATTAAGGAAATCCGTATCTCTAAAAAAGATATCCGGCTACCTTAGGAAAATATGTCAAATTAAATATTCTAAAACCAAAATACTTTGTGATTGTTTGAAAACAATTTTGAAAAGCTTGAATTAAAAATAAAAACTGGGATAAATCTTTTTTTAAATGGCTCTAATTTCCTAAGTTTAAAAATCCGGACTTGACTACCCTTAACCCGAGACTTGAAAAACCATTTTTTTAAAAGGCTTAGAAACTACCCTAAGTCAGTAGCTAACCCTCCTAATCAGCCCACTCTAAGTAACTTAACCAAAACAGAAAAATGATTTTTCTTTAAATTCAATTCTGACTCCACTATCCAGTTTTAATCCACGATTTTTTATCCTATTTTTAAAAATTCAAAAAATTCTGAAAAAAATACTGGAGACTCAAGACATGAAAAACTACACGGGACAAAATCAGCTTAATTTTATGATTAAAGAAGAATGCCCAAAAAAATCAGAAAAGTACAAAAATTGGGTGAAAAAACTGTTTTGCCAAAATACATTTTTGCCTTTGATAAAATCGTTTAAAAATCAAAGTAAAAATATTTAAGTCTCACAAAATGACTCACAAAAGTAGCTAGGACTTTTTGAAAGTTAGATAAAAATTGGCTAAGTAAAAAAAAATCACAAAGGTAGAATAATCAATTTGACAAAACTTAATTTTCCACAAGTATGCTCAAGAGAGCATGACCTGGAACCATTAATTGGCTCAAGTCATTATTCAAGTGGCATGAACATGAAATGCATGAAATACTACAGAAAACATAGTGCATCAAATGCATGAGCTTAAATCTAACTGTCATGAAAAAATGCATGGCATTCATATAGTGACCTAGACCTAAATGAACTTGCATGGCATTTAATGCAACCTAGACCTAAAATGCATGAACATGCATGGCAAATGAACCAAACCTAATAACTAAAATATGCATGGCATTTTGACAAACACAAAGCATGCTTAAACCAAAAACTCAACCAAATATCATGCAAATGCTAACCTATCAACTAACATGGCAAGAATGCACATAAAATGCAAAAATTCAAGGGTAGCCGAATAGAATAATGCAACTAGCAAACATGGCATTTTCACAAACACTTGGTATATTAGCATGCAAAACTAAATCAAATGTCATGCAAATGCAAAAACCTACCAACTAACATGGCAAAAATGCAACACACAATGCAAAACACATGGAGTAGCCATATGGCCTCAAGCTCCAACAAGCATGGCATTTTCACAAACACTTGGTATACTAACATGCTCAACTAAAATATAACACTCAAATCATGCAAAAACCACACAAGCATTTTCACAAACACTTGATATACTAAATCTAAAACATGCTCAACTATGATATAAAACTCAAATCATACAAAGACCACACAAGCATTTTCACAAACACTTGATATACTAAATCTAAAACATGCTCAAATTTAAACATTATGAAAACAGAAAATTAAAAATGCAAAAACATTATATTTAAAACATAAATGGCAACAAACAAAGCAACCAAATTAAAATATAACTCAAGAATATGAAGTAAAATAACATTTAAAACACCAAGATCAAAGAAAATAACATAAACAATATGGTAAAATAAACCAAAACAGCAACTTAAATAAATAATGTAGGCCATTTGGCCATGGTGAGTATATTGTAAAAAAAAAATTGTAAAAAATATATTTAAGAAAGAGATTAAGGAAGAACTTAAGAAGAACAATAAAAAAAACATTTACTTAAAATGGAAACTCACCAAATAGTATTCAAAATAGCAAAAACAAGAATGGAAAATCAAGAAAGTGCAAGAGTTGGTACTCAAGAGCAACCTCAAGAAGCTATATTTCAAGTTTTATCTCTTCAAACTTTCCTTTCTTTTCTAAACTTTTCTTTTTTGCTTTCAACCAAGGAGAGAAAAACTAAGTAAATACCAAAAGAACTCAGCAAAATGAAATCTAAAAATGAATTTTCTGCCTTCCCCCCTAGAGCTGGCCGAAACCCCCTAATAACATGCAAGGATGTTGTCATTTTTTTGTAACCAATTTTCCATCAAATGGCTAATAATTCAAGGTGAAAAATCATGAAATTATCACCCTTAGATTAGGATCTCAGCTTCCTCAAATTACAGTTGTTCAAGAATAATGTTGACATCTCTCTTGGCCTATGTGGCTTAATCACCATGGCTTGATCAAAGGGAATCTCTAACTAACTCTTGATTTTTAGCCATTTGATTGAAAAATCAGAAGCTTCCTCCTTCCTTTGGGCCTGGGCAGTCCAGCACTTCTCTTTTCTAGCCCAAGTCTGATTTTTTGAAAGGCCCAAAGAAACCATTTTCGGTTGCTTGGGTGAAATGACTGTTTTGCCCCTCGAATGCAAATAAATATCAAAAGGACTCCAAATTCAATTTTTCTTTTTTTAATACTTCCAAAATATTAAAACATTCAGTTCTGGAAGTTTACAAAATTATCCGAGTCCGTTTGCTATTTATTTGGATTTTTCTTCCAAAAATGCCCTTTTATGCCCCTATATTTTACCATTTTTTAAACGAGCTCCAAATCAAGATTTTGCTTCACCAATATCTTCCAAATAATTTAAAAGTGTGATCTGGAAGTTTTCATAATTTTTGGAGCCCATTTGGTATTTTTTCGGGATTTATCGGCTTGAATTACTGCATATGAGGCCCGGGATTTGGCCATTTTGCAAACGAACTCCAAATCAAGATTTTATTTCTCCAATATCTTCCAAATAATTTAAAAATGAGATTTGCAAAATTTCATAATTTTTGGAGTCCATTTGCTATTTTTTTGGGATTTATCTTTTTGAATTATTGCATAGGAGGCCCGGGATTTGGCCATTTTGCAAACGAACTCCGAATCAATATTTTATTTCGCCAATATCTTCCAAATAATTTAAAAATGATATTTGCAAAATTTCAAAAGATTTGGAGCTCATTTACTATTTTTTCGGGATTTTCCTTTTTGAATTACTACATAAGAAGCCCGAGATTTGGCCAATTTGCAAACAAACTCCGAATCAAGATTTTATTTTTCCAATCTCTTCCAAATAATTTAAAAATGAGATTTGCAAAATTTCAGAAGATTTAGAGCTCATTTGCTATTTTTTCGGGATTTTTTTTTGAATTACTACATAGGAGGCCCGGGATTTGGCCATTTTGCAAACGAACTCCAAAAGATTTTCTTTCGCCAATCTCTTTCAAATGATTTAAGAATGAGATTGACAAATTTTCAAAATTTTCGGAGTCCATTTGCTATTTTTCCCAAATTTTCCAATTTTGCCTTTTTGCATCCGAAACCCGATTTTGCTCAAAACAAGTCCGATTTTCAGATTTTCTTCAAGCTGAGCCTTGGTTATCCCTTTTTAATCATTCCTCATCCATTGGGGGCTTTGGTCTTACCTAGTCGGACCATTTCCATGATTTTTCCCGATTTCACCAAAATCCTCTAAAAACCCTAATTCTCGGTTTTCTCCGGGATTGACTGTTCTTTCAGTTTTTCTTGCAAGTGGTTTCTCCATTACCCGTAGTCAATGCTTATCTTTCATTTGGAACCTTCAATTTCGACCAATTTGATCGTTTAAGCACTTTTCCCCAAATTTCTCGGATTAGGGTTTCTTTTCTACTGAATCTGCAAATCCCATCTTTCGAACTCCATATCTTTCAATGTAGACCTCAGATTATCAAAATTCTTTCACCATTTTTCAATTGAACTTAAAATCTTGATTTTGAAAGTAGCTTGACTTTTTCATTAGATGACTTTCTGGGGTTGACTTTTTTGAGGTTGACTTTTTTCAAGTTTGACTTTTTATGCTCACCCTCTTAAACTAAGTCTCAGAATACCACCTGCAGGATAAAAAAAATCTTTTTACACTCGGAAACATCAATTTAGGAAGAAATCAAACTTGTTATAGTGGTCCGGACAAAATTAGGTGTATACAGCTGCCCCTCTTTGGCTATTTCTGAGAATCAGGAATTAGGCAAAGATAAACAAACACTAATTTTGTACGGTCAGTGAAATCACATGTGAAGGAAAGGAAATGGGTTTTTTTTTTTTTTTTGAAAAAGCTGTAAATTGAAGATTTGTCCTTAAATTGAATTCCCTGACTAATCAAGGCTCGACCCATCTTAAGGAAACGGATTCGATTTTCAAAAAGAAAAATTGCTGTAAATTGAAGATTTGTCCTTAAATTGAATTCCCTGACTAATCAAGGCTCGACCCATCTTAAGGAAACGGATTCGATTTTCAAAAAGAAAAATTGCTGTAAATTGAAGATTTGTCCTTAAATTGAATTCCCTGACTAATCAAGGCTCGCCCCGTCTTAAGGAAAAGGATTCGATTTTCAAAAAGAAAAATTGGGCCCGAAGGTCTTAAGAATAGTACCCGAAGGTCTTAAAAACTGGTGCCCGAAGGTCTTTAAAATGGTGCCCGGAGGTCTTAAAAACTGGTGTCCGAAAGTCTTTAAAATTGGTGCCCGAAGGTCTTTAAAACTGGTTTGGAAATACCTTGACGATGGTCTTAGGTTCGACTCATTTGATAAAACAGAATGAATTCGATTTAAAACAGAAAGGAATACCTCGACGGAGGTCTCAAGGCTCGACTCATTTGATAAAACAGAATGAATTCGATATAAAACAAAAGGAAATACCTCGATGGTGGTCCCAAGGCTCGACTCATTTGATAAAACAGAATGAATTCGATTTAAAACAAAAGGAAATACCTCGACGGTAGTCTCAAGGCTCGACTCATTTGATAAAACAGAATGAATTCGATTTAAAACAAAAGGAAATACCTCGACGATAGTCTCAAGACTCGACTCATTTGATAAAACAGAATGAATTCGATTTAAAACAAAAAGAACTACCTCGACGGTTGTCCCAAGGCTCGACTCATTTGATAAAACAGAACGAATTCGATTTAAAACAAAAGGAAATACCTCGACGGTGGTCCCAAGGTTCGACTCATTTGATAAAATAGAATGAATTCGATTTAAAACAAAAAGAAATACCTCGACGGTGGTCCCAAGGCTCGACTCATTTGATAAAACAGAATGAATTCGATTTAAAACAAAAGGAAATACCTCGAGGTGGTCCCAAGGTTTGGCTCATTTGATAAAACAGAACGAATTCGATTTAAAACAAAAGGAAATACCTTGACGATAGTCTCAAGGCTCGGCTCATTTGATAAAATAGAATGAATTCGATTTAAAACAAAAAGAAATACCTCAACGGTGGTCTCAAGGCTCGACTCATTTGATAAAACAGAATGAATTCAATTTAAAACAAAAAGAAATACCTCGACGGTGGTCTCAAGGCTCGACTCTTTTGAAAAGCAAAATGAGTTCTCTTTGAGGAAGTTCAAGTATCCCTGATTTCTGCACTGTTAGATAAATGTAATGATGAGAATGTCATGCTTTGCAAGTGCTTGTATGTTTTCCTAAAATAAATGCAATCAAATGATTGTGCCATAATTTCTAATCCATGGTCTCTTTGAGGTTCACAGATTATATGACTTCAATGACGGAGTCTTCAATTGTTCATTGATGCCCCACTTAAAGAATTCTTCACTCAAGATATCTTGTCAAACAGTTTCAACTTCTGTCTCTTACTGAACTTCGCAGATTTTCTGACTTCATGACGTAGTTTCCACCACGTTCACTGTTTTCCTTTTCTTGGTGAACTTTCCAAACCTTTCCCAAGATTTAAATCTATTCCTTAGTAATACTTTGAAATCCCCTCATTTAAAGATTTTTATTACTAATCATTATTCAATTTGATAACAACCATAATGCATCTCAAAAGTATATGAAAGAGAATATGAATCAAGCAAAAACTGTCATGAAAAGGATAACAAGAATTTATTGCAAGAAATGTTTTTAAAATGGTAAAAATAAATATCTAGGATATAAGAAACAAATATAAGGTTATAGGCTGTAGATGCCCCGGATGCGGAATATCTTGGACCCCTCCTTTTTCAAACCATCTGAAATTTCTCTTGAACGAGCAATTCACTTGGGTAACCCTTAACTTCTGTAGTTACATTAGACTGAGTTGTTCATCTTTCCTCTGATTGTCAGATATTTTCTCCCCCCTTACACAGAGCATTGATTCAAACTTTGATTAGTACTTGAGCCGCCTTTTGTAGGTTTTCAACTCAAGTGTCCTCCGTTCGGTATTAAGTCGCCATTTCCGGGTTTTTGACTTAAACCTCTCCTTTTTCATTCCTTTTTATTTCCATTTTTTTTTTTGTATTCTACCATGCATGTGAGAATTCTAAATGCTTCCAAGGTAAAAATATCAATTCAAAAGATGGGATAGATTCTGAGAATAACCTTCCAAATTAAATATCCATGCTTGATCAAAATGGGCTTTTAAAGCATGTAATATAGGCCAAGGTTTAGGTTTAGAAAGAAAGGATAAATAGGCCCAAAATGTGTTTAAGGGTGATTGGATCAAGGATCACTTCCTGAGGAGAGCTCATTCTTGAAACATTTGTCCCTTTTTGGACTTTCTTTTCTTTTTTGCTTTGTTGGCTTTCATTTGCCACATTTTCTGATGGCTTTCTTTTCTTTTTTTTGCCATGGTTTTTGATTATCTTTCCTTTTTTTTGCCCTCCAGTGTAGAGGGTGATCCTTGATCAAGGTTTTAAAGAAAGAAATAATTCTTAAGGCTCAAAGGGGTGACTAAGGATAATTTCTTCTTAGTAGAAGGAATATGAAAAACGGCCATTCATCATATCAAGCATAAATATTCTCTTTGAAAAGCAATTCTCAGGGGAAATAGATATATAGAATTTCTATTTTTACACTTGGAATCATTCGAATTTTCATGTGCATAGCATCACACAATTTTTTTAAGCATAATACTTCTTCAATTCATCAGCATTCACGGGATGTCTAAAATCATCTCCGTCCATCCGAGTTAGAATCAATGCTCCTCCAAAAAAAGTTCTTTTTACCACATAGGGTCCTTCCCAATTTGGAGCCCATTTTCCTCTCGGGTCCTTCACTATAGGGAGAATTTTCCTCAATACCAACTCTCCCTCTCGGAACTGTCTGGGACAAACTTTCTTGTTGTAGGCTCGAATCATCCTTTTTTGATACAACTGCCCATGACAAATTGCTTTCAGTCTTTTCTCCTCAATGAGATTCAACTGTTCATAACGAGCTTTAACCCATTCTGCTTCCTCTAGGCCAACTTCCATCAAAACCCGAAGTGAAGGGATCTCAACTTCAATAGGTAGCACTGCTTCCATCCACTATACCAAAGAAAATGGTGTTGCCCCTGTAGATATACGGACCGAAGTACGATATGCATGAAGAGCGAAAGGCAGGATCTCATGCCAATCTTTGTACACATTGGTCATCTTCTCAACAATCCTCTTGATGTTCTTATTAGCTGCTTCTACTGCGCCATTCATCTTCGGACGGTAAGGTGCCGAATTATGATGTGTGATCTTGAATTGAGTACACACTTCTCTCATCATCTTATTGTTCAAATTGAGAGCATTATCAGAAATAATTCTTGCTCGCAACCTATAACGGCATATGATTTCTTTCTTGACGAATCTGCATACCACCGACTTTGTTACATTTGCATAAGACGTAGCTTCTACCCATTTTGTGAAATAATCTATGGACACCAAGATGAAACGATGTCCATTTGAAGCTTTCGGGGTAATAGGCCCTATCATATCTATTCCCCACATTGAAAAAGGCCATGGTGCAGTCATGACATGTAAAGGTGATGGCGACACATGAATCTTATCTGCATAAATCTGGCATCTATGGCACTTCCTGGAATAACTGATACAATCTCCTTCCATTGTCAACCAGTAGTAACCTGCCCTCATAATCTGTTTAGCAAGCATGTGACCATTAGCATGGGTGCCACATATCCCTTCATGGACCTCTTCTATGATTCTTTGAGCATCGGCAGACCCGACACATCTCAATAGGACTTGATCTTTCCATTTCTTGTAGAGAATCTCGCCATCTAGAACAAAACCCATTGCTAACCTTCTCAGAGTCCTCTTGTCATTCTCTGTTGATTGTTCTGGATACTGTTGACTCTTGATGTACTGCAAGATGTCATTATACCAAGGGAGACCATCTGCTTATTCTTCGATACTCAAACAGTGGGCAAGAGACTCGTATATGCTCATCTTGATCGGCACAACTTTCGCCCTTTCATTCACTTTAAACATTGATGACAAAGTAGCGAGAGCATCCGCCATCCGGTTTTCTTATCGAGGAAAGTAGTTGAAATTCACTTCTTCAAACTCCTCTAATGAACTCAGTATGAGTTCTCGATATCGGATTAGCTTTGTATCTTGGGTTTCCCATTCTCCTCGTAACTGGTAAATCACCAAGGCTGAGTCTCCATAAACTTCCAATACTTTGATCTTTCTGTCCACTGCAGCACGAAGGCCCATAGTACATGCTTCATACTCGGCAGTATTGTTTGTAAAATCAAAATCCAATCTAGCAGTGAAAGGATAACAATCTTCTTCTGGGGATATAAGTACTGCACTGATTCCATGCCCCATGACATTAGATGCGCCATCAAAGTACATTTTCCATACTTTCTTCTTCAGAGGAATATCATCTGCTTGTGACACATACATCAAATCTTCATCCGGGAAGTCAAAGTTCAACGGCTCATAATCTTCCACTGCCCGACTTGCTAAGAATTCAGCTACAGCACTGCCTTTGATAGCTTTTTGACTTACATATACAATGTCGTATTCTGACAATAAAACCTGCCATCTTGCTGTCCTCCCTGACAAAGAAGGTGCTTCCAGCATGTACTTGACTGGATCCAGCTTGGCAATCAGCCACGTTGTGTGATACAACATATACTATCTAAGTCTTCGAGCAGTCCAAGCTAAGGCACAACACAACTTTTCTACCGACGAATATTTCAACTCATAATCTGTGAATTTCTTGCTGAGGTAGTAAGCTACCTGTTCTTTCTTTCCAGTTTCATCAAGCTGCCCCAAAACACAACCCATGGATCTTCTAAATACTGATAAATATAGTATCATTGGTTTATCCGAAATAGGTGGCATTAATACTCGTGGGTTTGATAGATAATGCTTAACTTTTTCAAAAGCAATCTGACACCCTTCATCGCATTCTCCTGGATCACGTTTTCGAAGTAACTTAAATATTGGATCACATTTGTCGGTTAACTGTGAAATAAACCGAGCAATATAATTCAATCTCCCCAGAAAGCCTCTTACTTCCTTTTGAGTGCGAGGTGGTGGCAAATTCTGAATGGCCTTTACTTTATCCGGGTCAATCTCAATTCCTCTTTTGCTGGCAACAAAACCCAACAACTTCCCCGAGGTGACTCCAAAAGTGCATTTTTCCGGATTTAGCTTGAGTCTAAATTTCTTTAATCGTTCAAAGAGCTTCTTAAGATTCGCAATATGCTCCTCTTCTCCTTGTGACTTTGCGATCATATCATCAACGTAGACCTCAATTCCCTTATGCATCATATCATGAAACAAAGTCACCATGGCTCTCTGGTATGTTGCCCCAGCATTCTTCAACCCAAATGGCATTACTTTGTAGCAAAAAGTTCCCCACAGTGTAACAAATGTGGTTTTCTCCATATCTTCCGGTGCCATCTTGATTTGATTGTATCCTGAGAATCCGTCCATGAAAGAAAATAAAGAACTTTTTGCCGTATTATCTACCAGAGTATCAATGTGGGGTAAAGCGAAATTATCTTTAGGGCTGGCCTTGTTCAAATCTCGATAATCAACGCACATCCGCACCTTGCCATCCTTCTTCGGTACACGAACAATATTTGCCACCCATTCTGGATATTTTGCCACCTTTAGGAATCCAACATCAAATTGTTTCTTCACCTTCTCTTTTTTCTTTAACAGCATATCATGCCTCATTCTTCTCAACTTTTGCTGAATTGGCTTGCATTCTGGCCTCAAAGGGAGCTTATGAACCACAATATCCGGATCTAACCCTGGCATATCTTGGTAAGACCATGCAAATACATCCACATACTCCTGGAGCAAAGCCATCAATTCACCTTTTATTGATGGTGACAATGAAGTTCCAATTTTGACTTATTTTATCTCTTCACCATTTCCCAGATTTATTGTTTCCAATAACTCCTTATGAGGAAGTACTTGCTTTTCTTCTTGTTCTATTTTCCTCAATAGATCCGGAGGTAGACCATAATCCTCAGTATCTTCATTAGCCTCAAAAATCACCCGTGCATATGGGTCTTTCAAAATCAATTTCAGAATTACTGACAAGAGGGTCCTCATATTCCGCATCCGTACACCTGTAAATAGGTGGAGAAAAAACAATATAGGAAAATATATATAGAAAACAAAATAAATAACAAAAATGAAAGAATATGGACACATCAATATTGTATAATGCATTGTGCTTGTTATTTATTGAATGAAAATGTTTAAAAAGCCCATTACAGAAAAAATTCTTAATATCTCTGGGTAAAGATAATTAAGATTGCTTTTTAAAAGTATTACTTTGGAATATACTTAAAAACTATGGGCAACTCAGTCGCACTCCAGTTGGTTAGTCTATATCCTGGTGGACAAGGTCGCACCATCCAGCTAGCACTTTCTCTTTCAATTCTGTCTTTCTCGGTCGTGCAGATCTCCACATCATAATCTGCTCATCATTATTCACTTGGAATCTCTTGAAAGCTTTCTCTATCATTACAAGCACATCATGAAAATTCTTTTCTCCGAACAGAGAACCGGTTGAGCGGAAGTTGTGAAGGATAGGTGGGAATGTCATAGGCTCCCACTCAATATACATACCCGTAAGACGGGCCATCCTCCTTTGTCGGTTCTTTTCAACTTGTCTTCTTTTCTCATGGGCCTTCGAAAGATATCCTAGGCCAAATCGGTCCTATTTCCTTTTACTTCTATGGCTCGAGCCATCCCCTGAAGATATTTCCCGAGACCCTTTCCAACCCTGCAGCCTTTTCCTACGGTGGTTCTTACCCAGCCTTGTGTTCTTGGATAGCTTCGGTTTTGGAATTTTTTGTCCTTCAGTGACAAAGACTGCATTTACAAATTCCAAAGACCATAAAGAACACTCCACGGCCTCTTCATTCGGCTCCACATAAGGAGATTCAGTGGATGCAGAGGCTATTATGTCTTTCTCCCCTGATACTATGATCAACCGGCCCTCCATCACAAATTTTAGTTTATAGTGAAGAGACGAGGGTACAGCCCCAGCTGAATATATCCATGGCCTTCCTAACAAGCAGTTATAAGATGGATTGATGTCCATGACCTGGAAATTCACTGTATATGTGCACGGGCCTATTTCCAGAGAAACTTCAATGGTTCCCATAACCTCCCTCCTTGTTCCATCAAAAGCTATAACCATCGTGCAACTTGGTATCATATAGGATAAATCCACTGGTAACTTGGATAAGGTTGCTAAAGGCATCACATTTAGTGAAGAACCATTATCCAAAAGGACCCTCGGCAATATGTGCCCCTTACAAGTGGTGGTTATATGGAGAGCTTTTGCTGATCCAATACCATTGGGTGGTATCTCCTCATAGCTGAAAAATATGTAGTCATCAGCTGCGATGTTTCCCACCAACCTATCCAACTTTTCCACTGATATATTATTAGCCATGTATGCTTGATTTAATACTCTTAACAAAGCATTTCTGTGTGGTTCTGAATTTAAAAGCAAGGATAAGATTGAGATCCTAACTGGTTGACATTGCAGTTGTTCAACCACGATATATTCACTATGCTTTATAAATTTCAAGAACTCACAAGCTTCCTTCTCACATACTGGCTCCTTGATTCTGTTAACCGGAGCTGATCCCCTCTCTGTTTTCTCTGGTAAATCCATCTCAATATGGATTGGCCCGACGACCTTCTTCCCTTTATCAATTCCTCTGTCTTTCCCTGCTACCCCTTGTTCAACGACCTCCGGAGCATAACACCTCCCGCTTCGGGTTAAATGCCCCACACCTGTAATATCCTGCTGGCCTGAAGACCCGGGCATAACCATGCTGCAGTCATATTTCCATGGTGTAGCCTTGTTTTCCCTGTATGGAAAGGAAACAGGTAAATCGATGATTATTTTGGGCGTATTTTCTTCCATGGATAGCATAACTTTTTCCTCCGATTCATCATAGTAGATGATTAGGGGTCTTCCTATCCCATAGCCACCTGTATTTTCAATGATTTCTATTTCCCCTTCTATCTCCTCATAGAACTGGGCTACCCCACTATCCATCATCTTTTGGACTTTAACCCGAAAGTCCCCGCAGTTCTGTATATCATGGCCTTCAACTTTATGGAACGAGCACCAATTATGCACCCTTCTTGCTACCATTTTCATACCTTTTGTACCTTCTACCAATCCTGCCTTGACCATTTCAGCCCATATTGTCATCATCGGAGTCTTAACCTCTCCAATATCCCTTTTTAATCTTTTGTCCCCTCTGGTCAATATTGCATTCACCTGAGTCCCAGCATGATTGGGCAATGGATTTCCAGCTATGTTCGGCCCATTTTTTGATCCAAACTTCACAACCCCAGCATTAATCAGGCTTTGGACTTCTTTTTGAAGGCCAGACAATCTTCAATTGAATGTCCTTGGATTCCCGCATGGTATGTATAGTTGGTATTTGCATTGTACCATCTTGAATATGGAGGTGTCAAAGGTTTTAGGTACACGGGTGCAACAAGTTGACCCTGCAACAGTTTTGGATATAGATCACCGTAGGTGGTGGGAATTGGATCAAATGGGGCTTTTTGATCGTTCCTTGGTGAACGTTGGTCATTACACGCAGGCCCTTGTGTGTTTGGAACAGCATTTCTAGGAAGGGTGATTTGAGGGGATATGCCAGTTGGGAATGGCTGTTGTGGTATATTGGTGTAGGGGAACGGGTTTTGTGTAAGGTGGTTGACATTAGGGTAATAAGGATTATACCCCGGTTATGGTTTGTAGGGTGTCGGAGGCGCATAAGGTGTGGTAAGGGTATAAGGCCTCGGTGGTGTCTATGGTGTAGGAGGTGTATAAGGGTATTGGTTGAAGCTTATTGCATGGGTTTCCTCCTTTTTCTTTGTAGGAAAAGCTCTCTTCGGGGTAGCAGACTCACCCCCTTCCATCTTTCTATTTTTAATAGATGACTCAATCATTTCTCTAGATATTACCATATCCGCAAAATCTTTGGTAGCATTTCCCACCAATCTGTCATAATAAGGTGCTTTCAATGTGTTGATGAAAAGCACCGTGGTTTCTTTGTTGGTTAAAGGGGGTTGCACTTGTATGGCCAGATCCCTCCACCTCTGTGAATACTCCTTGAAGGTCTCATTGGACCTCTTTTCCATGTTCTGTAATGACAGCCTATCCGGTACCATGTCAGAAACGTGCTTATAGTATTCCATAAAAGCCCTGGCCAAATCCGTCCATGAACGAATCTTGGTACGATTGAGTTGGTTGTACCATCGGGTGGCTGACCCTGTTAAGCTATCCTGGAAGCAATGAATAAGCAATTTTTCATTATCCTCATGCCCTGTCATCCTTCTACAGTACATAGTCAGATGAGCCGATGGGTTGGTGGTCCTATTATACTTTTCAAAATCTGGTACTTTGAACTTCGGTGGAATTATTAGATCATGTGCCAAGCTCATCTATTTGGCATCTAGACTGCCAAACAACTCTGCTCCTTCCACTGCTCTTAGCCTTTCTTCTAACAACTAATATTTCTTCTCAGATTCAGCAGTTTCGACCCTCTTTAGTTCAATCATTTTGGCCCTTTCCTTCTCTGCCATTTCTTCGAAGTCTGGAACCTCAACCTCAATTGGATCAACTCCGATGTTACCCCTTTTTGGACTGAAATTCTGTGCTTCGACCGTCGGCTGGATGTAGATGTAGGATGATGCCCCAGTTGGGATTTCATTTCCCACAGGGTGGGATGTCTGGCTATTTCTCTATACCACTTCTGGTCTATCCTCCTGATTCACTGCCCCCATTCCAGCAACTGAATTCTCTCCAGGCCACTTCTGCTTCATCATAGTGCTCATCATCTCCATGAGCTTTGTCATCTGTTCTCGTGTCTCCTCTTGAGACTTAGTCAACTGTTCTTGTAGTTCTTTCTGGATTCTTTCCATTCTCTCAATTATGGCAAGCTGATCATTTTTCATGGCTTTTGTTCGAGATCGAGTATTGTAAGAGTGTTGGAAATCTAGTTCTTTCTGAGTGCGACCAATTGTACCTTTATTTTTTAAAAACCGTGGATTAGAAATTATTGACACATTTCTTATTTTATTTTATAAAAAATTAATAAATGAATAAATGAATAAATGATTGAATGTAGGAATGAATCAGTGTTAATGAATGAACAACTAAGTAAATGACTAAGTGTATGAACATATAATGAATAAAAGAATGGACCAATAAATGACTAAGTGTATGAACAATTTATAAAGAATAAATGAATGAATTATTATGAACAAATAAAATATAAAAGAAAGAATTAGTGAATAATGAATGCATTTAAAGTATTGGCCCCGGGATAATTCCAACCAAACGGTCTTTCATTGATTTCCTGGAACTAAATACATCAAAGAAAAGATCCCTGCTTTAGACAACATAATAACCTATCTCTCCTAAAAACTATTACAAAACACTGGTAATTCCCTCAGATTCTGGACCTTCTTCACTGTCTTCTTTTGATTGCCTTGCTCTTCCATCTGATCCCTACTTGTTCAGGACCCTTTGGCGTGTCAGCAGAAGCATCGCCGTGTAAGCTTTCCCTAGCTTGTTTCTCTAGTTGATTTACTCGGGCTTCCTCATGTTTTGCTTTCTCCTTCCAGTAGTTATTCTCCTTCTTGAGGTTTTTGACCTCATGTTCCCACTCCCCGAAAGTTTTGAGAGTCCCCTCAAATCTGAGCTCAAAGCAGTACCTCTTGTTCTCCAAATGTAATTCCCGAAGGTCGCCCTTAACGGTGTCCCTTTCTCTTTTAATCTGTTCCTTCTCTTTTTCCTGAGCTGATTCCCTATATTTCATGTCCTCAAGCTCTTCTTGCAGTCGGGCAATCTCCTTGCTCATCCGAGCCTTTTCTTTGTCAAATTCCGCTCTTGCAATTTCTAACTCTAATGGCATTTCCCTCGGTGGCGGATTCATGAACTGGACCTCCTCCCCATCTGATGTCAATAGTCTATCATTAACCCTTAATTCCCTCCATACCATGTAATCAGGTGTGACGGTGTCGGCATATCTGGCCACTTTTATCCGGTGAGTTTTCTTCCATGCTTCAATCGCTGCCCGTACTTTTCCGAAATATCCGTCTTCCACACAAGTGAACTCTGATGATCCTAGATTATGAGTCATGGGTGTGAATTGTCGAGACTCAACCTGTCTTTGCACCAACAAAGGCGCATAACTCACAGACCCCCAAATTCCGAGTAGTGGAACTCCCGGGTTGTCCCCATATTTGTACATAATCAGCATAGGAACCATCCATGGAGCTCTCCAAGTCACCATCTCCCCTTTTAGATTCCGGAACATGTTGACCCATTTCTCTTCATTCCCGTCTTTAGGCCAATCATTTTGAAGGAATTCCCTAATCGGAACTAAAGTCTTCATGTACGGTTTGAAGGAAACATTTTCTATCTTCCAAAAGTGACTTTGAATCCAAATATAAAGGAGTTGTACACACCCCTTGATCCTCCCTTGTCCTGCCCTTTTACAAAAATTCAAGGATCGGATAGTTTCAGCTATGTTAGCCGGAGATGGGTTGATTTTCTGTTCCAACTTTTCAAAGAAATCGAACACGGCTATATCCACATGACCCAATATCTTCGGGAATATGATTAACCCGTAGATGGCTAGAGCGAAGATGTCCCTGGCTTTTGCTTTGTCGGAACAACCCAATATCAACTGTCGGAGAGTTTCCCACGAAATACACCCATTTTTATGCTTTGTGTCCACATGACTCTCAACCCAAGTTGTATCCATTCCTGTGATCCTAGCCACTTTGTTCTTCAAACCTGAAGGTTTCAACTCCTTCAAATATACTCGATCAGGATTAGGACATTCAATACGTAACAGTGTCGAATATTCTTCAATCAGTGGCGTCATATCCTCCTTGTTAAAAGTGAAACATCTATAAGCAGGATTCCAAAACTGTACCATAGCCTGAATCAACCCACTATTGACCTGAATCAGAATTAAGAGTGCTATGTCTCCATATTTTTGAGTGAAGGCTTCTTTCTCTGATACATTCCACTCGTTCCAAATGTCGGCTAACCCTCGGAGATTATTCTGTCTAGGATCCACTTTGACCCTTTCCGGCAATACTGACACATAATCCTTCTTGAGGCAATCACCATCCTCCCTGTGATCTTTTTCCGACCGTGCCCTGACTACTGCATGATCTTCTATCACTGAAATAACCTGACACTCCATGAAAGTCCTTCGGGTTGATAACTATCCCGAGGCCAATAAACTTCAAGTGTATGATGATGTCTATGATGCATGTCAAAGAAAAGAAAATAGAAAGAAATAGATTAGTAAGGAAATGAATTCACAAATATAACATAAATAACAACATGCTTTTAAAAAAACAAATCCCAAAAATTTAAACAGAGCTTCGACATTACGACGCCTTTGGGACAAAATAATAATAATAATAAAAAAATACGAGCGGTATGATGTTCGTTCATCATCACCCAATTTGTATCTAACATATAGAAAGATGGTAAAAGGTTGGAAATGTTCCTCCATGTGTTCTTAAACTTCGGGTATCTAACAAAAATCCGGCATGGCTTCGCCTAGGTTCACTATATGAAGGTGAATTGGTTCTAAAGCCCCGAATTGTTCCTCACTGTCGCCGGTGAAGGCTAGTAAGGCACCCCGTTAAAAACGGGTTCAATTCGTTCGAGTATTTTTTCCTATGCCCGTACGGAGGATTATCACGAAGGCATTAGGTACTTTATACTACGGAAGTGTTCCACTAGCCCATATGGAAGATCAATCACGAAAGCGTAGTTACTTTACTTCCACTTAAAACGAAGGAATCCGGGTAGAGGATTCATGTTATGCAAATGCAAATACAGTGTGTGCGGAGAAACAAAACAAACCTGTCACCACCTATTCTACAACCCTTATTCTAAATACCCTACTAAAATCAAACAATGTAAAGCATCAGTCAAGCAAACATATAAATACGCAACAAAATAACCAGAGAACAAATAATAATATGAATGCACATGAATATGGGCATATTAAAACATTTTTTTATTTTCAAAATTCTCTTTTATTTTAAAAATATGGTTATTAAAATTAAATACCAATTAAACCAACAAAACTGAGACTTTGATAACACACGACTAATTCTAGGCCTGACTCTCTAATAGTCTCCAATGGAGTCGCCAAGCTGTCGCAACCTAAAAAATAACGAGTCTCATCACAAGACTTTATTATTCGTTAAGCGTGACAATAAAAAATCGAGAAAAAGTCGACTTAATTCCTCTACAAAATGAAGGTTTTGAAAATGACCTTGAAAAAGACATGGAGTCGCCACCAATCATTTTTAGCTAGGTGTGATCGGCCACCTATTAAAATCGGTTTTATAAAATATTTTAAAAATTAATTAAAACATTTTCAAAACCAATTTCAAGTCTGCGTTTTAAACCAGAGAAATCAAAGAAGCGGGTTCGGGAGTCGGTTACATGCGGGGAAGGATTAGCACCCACCACAACGCCCGTATAAATCGGTACCTTATTAATCGTGTTTTATCTCAAGTCTCGGTAAAAATTGGTTTTAAATTTAGTATTTCAAGTTAGTTCCCAATTTAAAGAAAAATAATTCCATTTTTAATTGAAAATGATCCGAAATTGATAAATTCAAAATTTTCCTATATTCTCCAACAAACGTGGCAAAATATAGAAATTTTTATTAATTTTGGAAAATTTTCCGAATCATTCTCTTTTTAAAGAAGATATTCTGTTATTAATAATAATTGATGATATCCTCCCCAGCAAACCCGACAGAGAACTCATGAATTATTTTAACTCGGGAATATCTTTATTTTATTGAAAACCATTACCTTTTTGAAAACATTTAAAAGAAATGAATATGTATATGCATGACATAAATAAAATGACATAGTAAAATCTAAATAATATAATGCAACCTAAATGACATGATATGATTTGAATGCCTTAGCATATTCTAAATGAAATGAAATATCCTAAGTTATATGATATATTCTAAATGAAATTAAATGACCTATGTAACATAATACATTCTATATGAAATGCAATATCCTAAGTCATATGATATAATCTAAATGAAATAAAATATTCTAGATGACATAATATATCCTAAATGAAATGAAATTACCTAGGTAATATAATATATTCTACATGAAATGCAATATCCTAAGTCATATGATATAATCTAAATGAAATAAAATATTCTAGATGACATAATATATCCTAAATGAAATGAAATAATTTAAATGACATGAAAAATATGAATGATATGGCATATAATTTAAATGACATGGAATAAAATAATGCTATCATATGATATGCATCAATATAAAAATAATAATGCATGAACATAGTATATGCTAAATAAAATAACTAAATAAAAGCATAGGATATCATGAAATATTCAAAACCATATAATAAACCATAGAACATCAAAAAATATAAATCAAAATAATAACAATATCATAGAAATTATTATAGCAAGAATCACATATTATATAAAATGCATGAATATGAAAAATGCAATGCATGAAATGTATTTTTTGCTTTAATTAATGAAATCCGTATATCTAAAAAAGATATCCAGCTACCTTAGGAAAATATGTCAAATTAAATATTCTAAAACCAAAATACTTTGTGATTGTTTGAAAACAATTTTGAAAAGCTTGAATTAAAAATAAAAACTGGGCTAATTTCTTTAAAATGGCTCTAATTTTCCAAGTTTAAAAATCCGGACTTGACTACCCTTAACCCGAGACTTGAAAAACCATTTTTAGAGTTTAAAAAGGCTTCGAAACTATCCTTTGTCAGTAGCTAACCCTCCTAATCAGCCCACTCTAAGTAACTTAACCAAAACAGAAAAATGATTTTTCTTTAAATTCAATTCTGACTCCACTGTCCAGTTTTATTCCACGGTTTTTTATCCTATTTTTAAAAATTCAAACACTTCTGAAACAAATACTGGAGACTCAGGACATGTAAAACTACACGGGAAAAAATCAGCTTAATTTTATGATTAAAGACGAATTCCCAGAAAAATCGAAAAAGTACAAAAACTGGGTGAAAAAACTGTTTTGCCAAAATACATTTTTGCCTTTGATAAAATCATTTAAAAATCAAAGTAAAAATATTTAAGTCTCACAAAATGACTCACAAACAGTAGCTAGGACTTTTTGAAAGTTAGATAAAAATTGGCTAAAGTAAAAAAAATCACAAAGGTAGAATAATCAATTTGACAAAACTTAATTTTCCACAAGTATGCTCAAGAGAGCATGACTTGGAACCATTAATTGGCTCAAGTCATTATTCAAGTGGTATGAACATGAAATGCATGAAACAATACAACAAACATAGTGCATGAAATGCATGAGCTTAAATCTAAATGTCATGAAAAAATGCATGGCATTCATATAGTGACCTAGACCTAAATGAACTTGCATGGCATTTAATGCAACCTAGACCTAAAATGCATGAACATGCATGGCAAATGAACCAAACCTAATAACTAAAATATGCATGGCATTTTGACAAACACAAAGCATGCTTAAACCAAAAACTCAACCAAATATCATGCAAATGCTAACCTATCAACTAACATGGCAAGAATGCACATAAAATGCAAAAATTCAAGGGTAGCCGAATAGAATAATGCAACTAGCAAACATGGCATTTTCACAAACACTTGGTATATTAGCATGCAAAACTAAATCAAATGTCATGCAAATGCAAAAACCTACCAACTAACATGGCAAAAATGCAACACACAATGCAAAACACATGGAGTAGCCAAATGGCCTCAAGCTCCAACAAGCATGGCATTTTCACAAACACTTGGTATACTAACATGCTCAAATAAAATATAACACTCCAATCATGCAAAAACCACACAAGCATTTTCACAAACACTTAATATACTAAATCTAAAACATGATCAACTAAGATATAAAACTCAAATCATGCAAAGACCACACAAGCATTTTCACAAACACTTGATATACTAAATCTAAAACATGCTCAAATTTAAACATTATGAAAACAAAAAATTAAAAATGCAAAAACATGATATTTAAAACATAAATGGCAACAAACAAAGTAACCAAATTAAAATATAACTCAAGAATATGAAGTAAAATAACATTTAAAACACCAAGATCAAAGAAAATAACATAAACAATATGGTAAAATAAACCAAAACAGCAACTTAAATAAATAATGTAGGCCATTTGGCCATGGTGAGTATATTGTAAAAAAAATGTAAAAAATTTATTTAAGAAAGAGATGGAGGAAGAACTTAAGAAGAACAATAAAAAAAATTTATTTAAAATGGAAACTCACCAAATAGTAATCAAAATAGCAAAAACAAGAATGGAAAATCAAGAAAGTGCAAGAGTTGGTGCTCAAGAGCAACCTCAAGAAGCTATATTTCAAGCTTTATCTCTTCAAACTTTCCTTTCTTTTCTAAACTTTTCTTTTTTGCTTTCAACCAAGGAGAGAAAAACTAAGTAAATACCAAAAGAACTCAACAAAATGAAATCTAAAAATGAATTTTCTGCCTTCCCCCCTAGAGCTGGCCGAAACCCCCTAATAACATGTAAGGATGTTGTCATTTTTTTGTAACCAATTTTCCATCAAATGGCTAATAATTGAAGGTGAAAAATCATGAAATTATCACCCTTAGATTAGCATCTCAGCTGCCTCAAATTACAGCTGTTCAAGAATAATGTTGACATCTCTCTTGGCCTATGTGGCTTAATCACCATGGCTTGATCAAAGAGAATCTCTAACTAACTCTTGATTTTTAGCTATTGATTGAAAAATCAGAAGCTTCCTCCTTCCTTTGGGCCTGGGCAGGCTAGCACTTCTCTTTTCCAGCCCGAGTCTGATTTTTTGAAAGGCCCAAAGAAGCCATTTTCGGTTGCTTGGGTGAAATGACCGTTTTGCCCCCCGATGCAAATAAATATCAAATGGACTCCAAATTCAATTCTTATTTTTTAATACTTCCAAAATAATAAAACACTGAGTTCTGAAAGTTTACAAAATTATTCGAGTCCGTTTGCTATTTATTTGGATTTTTTCTTCCAAAAATGCCCTTTTATGCCCCTACATTTTACCATTTTTTAAACGAGCTCCAAATCAAGATTTTTCTTCACCAATATCTTCCAAATAATTTAAAAGTGTGATCTCAAAGTTTTCATAATTTTTGGAGCTCATTTGGTTTTTTTTCGGGATTTATCGGCTTGAATTACTGCATAGGAGGCCCGAGATTTGGCCATTTTACAAACGAAATCCAAATCAATATTTTATTTTGCCGATATCTTCCAATTAATTTAGAAATGAGATCTGCAAAATTTCAGAATTTGTGGAGTCCATTTGCTATTTTTTCGGGATTTATCTTTTTGAATTATTGCATAGGAGGCCCGGGATTTGGCCATTTTGCAAACAAACTCTGAATCAAGATTTTATTTGGACAATCTCTTCCAAATAATTTAAAAATGAGATTTACAAAATTTCAGAAGAGTTGGAGCTCATTTGCTATTTTTCTGAGATTTTCCTTTTTGAATTACTACATGAGAAGCCCGGGATTTGGCCATTTTGCAAACGAACTCCAAATCAAGATTTTCTTTCTCCAATCTCTTCCAAATAATTTAAAAATGATATTTGCAAAATCTCAGAAGATTTGGAGCTCATTTGCTATTTTTTCGGGATTTTCCTTTTTGAATTACTACATAGGAGGCCCGGGATTTGGCCATTTTGCAAATGAACTCCAAATCAAGATTTTCTTTCGCCAATATCTTTCAAATGATTTAAGAATGAGATTGACAAATTTTCAGAATTTTCGGAGTCCATTTGCTATTTTTCCCAAATTTTCCAATTTTGCCCTTTTACCTCCGAAACCCAATTTTGCTCAAAACAAGTCCGATTTTCAGATTTTCTTCAAGCTGAGCCTTGGTCTATCCCTTTTTAATCATTCCTCATCCATTGGGGGCTTTGGTCATACCAAGTCGGGCCATTTCCGTGATTCTTTCCGATTTCACCGAAATCCACTAAAAACCCTAATTCTCGGTTTTCTTTTGGATTGACTTTTCTTTCAGTTTTTCTTGCAACTGGTTTCTCCATTACTCGTAGTTAGTGCTTATCTTTCATTTGGAACCTTCCATTTTGACCAATTTAATCGTTTAAGCACTTTTCCCCAAATTTCTCGGATTAGGGTGTCCTTTCTACTAAATCTCCAAATCCCATCTTTCGAACTGCATATCTTTCAATGTAGACCTCGGATTATCAAAATTCTTTCGCCTTTTTTCAATTGAACTTAAAATAATGATTTTGAAAGTGGGTTGACTTTTTCAGTAGTTGACTTTCTGAGGTTGACTTTTTCGAGGTTGACTTTTTTTTGGGGTTGACTTTTTTCAAGTTTGACTTTTTATGCTCACCCTCTTAAACTAAGTCTCAAAATACCACCTGCAAGATGAAAAAATATTTTTACACTCGAAAACATCAATTTAGGAAGAAATCATACTTATTTTAGTGGTATGGACAAAATTAGGTGTCTACACCAGCTATGGGGAGAATGGGAAACCTGAGATACAAATCTAATTCGATGCCGAGAACTTATATTCATTTTATTGGAGGAGTTTGAAGAAGTGAGTTTCAATTACTTCCCTCGAGAAGAAAACCGAATGACGGATGCTCTGGCTACTCTGTCATCAATGTCCAAACTAAATGAAATGGTTAAAGTTGTGCCGATAAAGATAAGTATATATGAGTCTCCTGCCCAGTGCTTGAATATCGAAGAAGAAGCAGATGGTCTCCCTTGGTATAACGACATCTTGCAATACATTAAGAGTCAACAATATCCAGAACGGGCAACAGAAAATGACAAGAGGACTTTGAGAAGGCTAGCAATGGGTTTTGTTCTAGACAGTGAGATTCTCTACAAAAAAGGGAAAGACCAAGTCTTATTGAGATGTGTCGGATCTGCCGAAGCTCAGAGAATCATAGAGAAGGGTCCATGAAGGGATATGTGGTACCCATGCCAATGGTCACATGCTTGCTAAGCAGATTATCGGGGTAGGATATTATTGGTTGACAATGGAAGGAGATTGTATCAGTTATTCCCGGAAGTGCCATAAATGCCAGATATATGCAGATAATATCCATGTGCCGCCATTGCCATTGTATGTCATGACTTCACCATGGCCATTTTCAATGTGGGGAATGGATATAATCGAGCCTATTACCCCGAAAGCTTCAAATGGACATCGTTTCATCTTGGTGGCCATAGATTATTTCACAAAGTGGGTAGAAGATGCTTCCTATGCGAATGTAACAAAGTCGATGGTATGCAAATTTGTTAAGAAAGAAATCATATGCCGTTACGGATTGCCAGCAAGAATTATTTTAGATAATGCTCTCAATTTGAACAATAAGATGATGAGAGAAGTGTGTAATGAGTTCAAGATCACACATCATAATTCAGCACTTTACCGTCCGAAGATGAATTGGCAGTAGAAGCAGCTAGCAAAAACATCAAAAAGATTGTTGAGAAGATGACTGATGTGTATAAAGATTGGCATGAGATCTTACCTTTTGCTCTTCATGCATATCGTACCTTAGTTCACACATCTATAGGGGCAACGCCGTTTTTCTTGGTATACGGGATGGAAGCGGTGCTACCTATTGAAGTTGAGATCCCTTCACTTCGGGTTTTGATGGAGGTTGGCCTAGAAGAGGCAGAATGGGTTAGAGCTCGTTATGAACAACTGAATCTCATCGAGGAGAAGAGATTGAAAGCAATTTGGCATGGCAGTGGTATCAGAAAAGGATGATTCGAGCCCACAACAAGACGGTTCGTCCCAGATAGTTCTGAGAGGGGGAGTTGGTACTGAGGAAAATTCTCCCTATAGTGATGGATCCACGAGGAAAATGGGCTATGAATTGGGAAGGACCCTATGTGGTAAAAAGAGCTTTTTTCTGGAGGAGCATCGATTTTAACTCGGATGGACGGGGAGGATTTCCGAAATCCCGTGAATGCTGATGAACTGAAGAAGTATTATGCTTGAAAAAAAAAGTGTGATGCTGTGCACATGGAAATTTGAATGATTCCAAGCGTAAAAATAGAAATTCCATATATCTATCTCCCCTGTGGATTGCTTTTTAATGAGAATATTCATGCTTGATATGATGAATGGCCATCTTTCATATTCCTTTCACTAAGAAGAAATTATCCTTAGTCACCCTTTTGAGCCTTAGGAATTATTTCTTTCTTTAAACCTTGATCAAGGATCACCCTCTACACTAGAGGGCAAATGCGAGGAAAAATAATAAAAAATCATGGCAAAAAGAAAGCCATCGAAAAATGTGAAATCAAAGAAAAAAGAAAATGCAAAAAAAAAGGACAAGTGCAAATGGCAAATCAAGAATGAACTTTCGTCAAGAAATAATCCTTGATCCAATTACCCTTAAACACATTTTGGGCCTATTTATCCTTTCTTTCTAAACCTGAGCCTTGGCCTACATTACGTGCTTTAAAAACCCATTTTGATCAAGCATGGATATTTAATTTGAAAGGTTATTCTCATAATTTATTCCATCTATTGAATTGACATTTTTACCTTGGAAGCATTTAGAATTCTCAGATGCATGGTAGAATACAAGAAAAAAGTGAAAACAAAAAATGAAAATGAAAAAAGAATGAAAAGGAGAGGTTTAAGTCGAAAACCTGCAAAGGGCGACTTAATACCGAAAGAGGGACACTTGAGTTGAAAACCAGCGAAGGGCGGCTCAAGTACTGACTAAGGTTTGAATCAATGCTCCGTGTAAAGGGGGAGAAAGCATTTGAAAATCAGAGGAGAGGGGAACAACTCAATCTGATGTAACTATGGAAGCCGAGGGGTTACCTAAGTAAATTGCTCATTTAAAAGAAATTTCAGATGGTTTGAAAAAGTAGGGGTCCAAGATATTTCACATTCGGAGCATCTACAACCTATAACTTTACATTTGTTTCTTACATCCTTGATATTCACTTTTACCTTTTTAAAACATTTGTTGCAATAAATTCTTGTTATCCTTTTCATGACATTTTGCTTGTTTCATATTTTCTTTCATACATTTTTGAGATTGCATCTTGTTTGTTATAAGATTGAATGATGATTAGTAAGCATAAAAATCTTTAAATAAAAGGATTTCAGAGTATTACTAAGGAATAGATTTAAAAAAAAAGGTTTGGCAACCACTAATCCTGATGGAAAGTTCACCAAGTAAAGGAAAACAGTGAATGTGTTGGAGACTCTATCATGAAGTCAGAAAATTTGTGAATTTCAGCGAAAGTCAGAAATTGGGACTGTTTGACAAGTTATCTTGAGTGAATGGTTTCCTAAGTGGGGCATCAGTGAACAATTAAGGACTCCGTCATGAAGTCGGATAATCTATGAACCTCAAAGAAACAATGGATTAGAAATCATGATTCAATCATTTGATTGCATTCATTCTTAGGAAACATACAAGCATTTGCATGACATTCTCATCATTGCATTTAGCTAACATTGCAGGAATCACGAAAACTTTGGCTTCCCCAAATCAAACTCGTTCTTCTTCTCAAATGAGTCGAGCCCTGAGACCACCGTCGAGGTATACTTCTTTTTAAATCAAACTAGTTCTGCTTCTCAAACGATTCGAGCTCAGAGGCTGCCGTCGAGGTATGTTTCTTTCATTTTCAAGTTAAATTTATCTTTTCCAAATGAATCAAACCCAGAATCATTCTTAGTATTTCCTCTTTTTTTTAAAAAAAAATCGAATTCATTCTGTTTTATTAAATGAGTCGAGCCCCGAGATCACCATCGAGGTATTTTCTTTTGTTTTAAATCGAATTCATTTTGTTTTATCAAATGAGTCGAGCCTTGAGATCACCGTCGAGGTATTTCCTTTTGTTTTAAATCGAATTCATTCTGTTTTATCAAATGAGTCGAGCCTTGAGACCACCATCGAGGTATTTCTTTTTGTCTTAAATTGAATTCATTCTGTTTTATCAAATGAGTCGAGCCTCGAGACCATCGTTGAGGTATTTCCTTTTGTTTTAAATCGAATTCATTCTGTTTTATCAAATGAGTCGAGCCTCGAGACCATCGTCGAGGTATTTCCTTTTGTTTTAAAACTCGTTATTTTTTTTAAATGAGTCAAATATTTTGTTTTAAAATCGAACCTGTTTCCTTAAGACGGGTTGAGCCTTGATTAGTCATGGAACTCAATTTAATGACAAAATCTTCTATTTACAACTTTTTTTTTAAAAAAAAATGATGATGAATGAAGAATGGAAGTGAGTGAAAACCCCTTTCCCCGTTTCTTCACATGTGATTTCACTAACCGGACAAAATTAGTATTTGTTTATCTGTGCCTGATTCCTGATTCTCAGCAATAGCTAAAGAGAGGCAGCTGTAGACACCTAATTTTGTCCAGACCACTAAAACAGGTATGTTTTCTTCCTAAGTTGATGTTTCAGAGTGTAAAAAGACTTTTTTCATCCTGCAGGTGGTACTCCAAGACTTAGTCTAAGAAGGCGAGCACAAAAAGTCAAACTTGAAAAAGTCAACCTCAAAAAGTCAACCTTAAAAAGCCAACTACTAAAAAAATTCAACCCACTTTCAAAATCAAGATTTGAAGTTCAATTGAAAAATGGCGAAAGAATTTTGATAATCCGAGGTCTACATTGAAAGATATGGTGTTCGGAAGTTGGGTTACGGAGATTCAGTAGAAAGGAAACTCTAGTTCGGGAAATTTGAGGAAAAGTACTTAAACGATCAAATTAGTCAAAATTAAAGGTTCCAAATGAAAGATAAGCACTGACTACGGTAATGGAGAAGCTACTTGGAAGAAAAACTGAAAGAAAGGTCAATCCGGAAGAAAATCGAGAATTAGGGTTTTTGGTGGATTTTGGTGAAATTTGGAAGAATTACAGAAATAGCCTGATTTGGTAAGAATAAAGCCTCTAATTGATGAGGAGTGATTAAACAAGGATAGCCCAAGGCTCAGTTTGAAGAAAATCTAAAAATCGGACTTGTTTTGAGCAAAACCGGGTTTTGAAGGCAAAAGGGCAAAATTCGAAAATTTGGAAAAATAGAAAATGAACTCTAAAAATTCTGAAAATTTGTAGATCTAATTCTTAAATCATTTCGAAGAGATTGGCAAAGAAAAATCTTGATTCGGAGTTCGTTTGCGAAATGGCCAAATCACGGGTCCCCTATATAGAAATTCAAGAAGATAAATCTCAGAAAAGTAGTAAATGAGCTCCACAAATTTTAAAATTCGTAGATTTCATTATTAAATATTTGGAAGAGATTGGCAAAAGAAAATCCAGATTCGGAGTTCGTTTGCAAAATGGCCAAATCCCGAGCTCACTATGCAGTGATTCAAGCAGATAAATCCTGAAAAAATACCAAATTAGTTCCAAAAAATATAAAAACTTCCAGATTATACTTTTAAATTATTTGGAAGAGATTGGTGAAGAAAAATCTGGATTTGGAGCTCGCTTAAAAAATGGTAAAGTTTGGGAGCACGAAAGGGCAATTTTGGAAGAAAAAATCCAAATAAATAGTAAATGGGCTCAAAAAATTTTGAAAACTTCCAGAATTGCAATATTTATTATTTTAGAAGTATTAAAAAAAGAATTTTTGAATTTGGAGTCCGTTTGCTATTTATTTATGTTCGGGGGGCAGAAAGGTCATTTTACCAAAGAAACGGAAAAGGGCCTTTTCTTGTTTTTAAAAAATTGAAGCATGGGATGGAAGAGGAAGGGTCAGCCGGCCAAGGCCCAATGGTGGGTAGATATTTTCTGATTTTTAATCAAAAGGCCAACAATGAAGAGGAATGTAGTTATTTTTTTGATCAAGCCTTTGAATTTGCAACACATGGACCAATGGTTGGAGAGATACACTATTTATGACATCTTTATGACATCATAATTCAAGGGCTTGTCAGATCTGATCCAATGGTGAAAAATTTACATAGAAGGCATCTTGAAGTGATAGCCATTGGATGAGGTAAAAAACTAACTACCTAGCTTCTAGAAGGAGGCCAACCGACCACTTTAGAGGGGAGAGGGCTCTCTCTTTCATTTTCATTCATTCACACTCTGATTTTTGCTGAACGCTCTCCAGTTTTGAAAGGCAAAAAGAAAAGTTTAGAAAAGAAAAGAAAGTTAGAAGAGAAAAAGCCTTGCAATATAGCTTCTAGAGGTTGCTTTAAGCACCATACTCTTGCACTTTCCTTGATTTTTTATTCTTGATTTGCTAGTTTCATTGATATTTTGGTGAGTTTCTTTTGATTTTCCGTTTTAAAATAAGTGTTTTTAAGTTTCTTCTTCAAGTTATTCTTTATACTTTTGTCGCAACCTAAAAAAAAATAACGACGAGTCTCATCGCAAGACTTTATTATTCGTTAGGCGTGACATAAAAAAATCGAGGAAAAGTCGACTTAATTCCTCTAGAAAAATGAAGATTTTGAAAATGACCTTAAAAAATACATGGAGTCGCCACCAATCTTTTTTAGCTAGGTGTGATCGGCCACCTATTAAAACCGGTTTTATAAAATATTTTAAAAATTAATTAAAACATTTTAAAAACCAATTTCAAGTCTGCGTTTTAAACCAGAGAAATCAAAGAAGCGGGTTCGGGAGTCGGTTACGTGTGGGGAAGGATTAGCACCCCCACAACGCCCGTATAAATCGGTACCTTATTAATCGTGTGTTATCTCAAGTCTCGGTAAAAAAGTTGGTTTTAAATTTAGTATTTCGAGTTAATTCCCAATTTAAAGAAAAATAATTCCTTTTTTATTGAAAATGATCCGGAATTTATAAATTCAAAATTTTCCTATATTCCCCAACAAACGTGGCAAAATATAGAAATTTTTATTAGTTTTGGAAAACTTTCCAAATCATTCTCTTTTTTGAAAGAAAGATATTCCTTTATTAATAATAATTGATGATATTCCCTCCAGCAAACCCGGTAGAGAACTCATGAATTATTTTAACTCGGGAATATCTTTATTTTTTTATTGAAAAATCATTATCCTTTTGAAAACATTTTAAAAGATATGAATATGTACATGCATGACATAGTATATACCAAATAAAAATAACTAAATAAAAGCATAGGATATCATGAAATATTCAAAACCATATAATAAACCATGTAACATCAAAAAAATATAAATCAAAATAACAACAATATCATAGAAATTATTATGGCAAGAATCACATATTATATAAAATGCATGAATATAAAAATGCAATGCATGAAATGTATTTTTTCCTTTAATTAAGGAAATCCGTATATCTAACAAGATATCCGGCTACCTTAGGAAAATATGTCAAATTAAATATTCTAAAACCAAAATACTTTGTGATTGTTTGAAAACAATTTTGAAAAGCTTGAATTAAAAATAAAAACTGGGCTAATTTTTTTTAAAAAGGCTCTAATTTCCTAAGTTTTTTTTAAAAAGGCTCTAATTAAAAGTAAATTAACCAAAACAGAAAAATGGTTTTTCTTTAAATTCAATTCTGACTCCACTGTCCAGTTTTAATCCATGATTTTTAACCTATTTTTAAAAATTCCAAAAAATTTTGAAAAAAATACTGGAAACTTAGGACATGTAAAACTACACAAAAAAAAATCAGTTTAATTTTCGGATCAAAGATGAATTCCTAGAAAAATCATAGATGTACGAGTTTTTTGGAGGAGAAAAAACTGTTTTGTTTTTCTTTAAATTCAATTCTGGCTCCACTGTCCAGTTTTAATCCACGATTTTTTACCCTATTTTTAAAAATTCCAAAAATTCTGAAAAAAATACTGGAGACTCAGGACATGTAAAACTACACGAAAACAAATCGGCTTAATTTTCTGATCAAAGATGAATTCCCAGAAAAATCAGAGATGTACGAGTTTTCGGAGGAGAAAAAAACTGCTTTGTTTTTCTTTAAATTCAATTCTGACTCCACTGTCCAGTTTTAATCCACGATTTTTTACCCTATTTTTAAAAATTCCAAAAATTCTAAAAAAAATACTGGAGACTCAGGACATGTAAACATACACGAAAACAAATCGGCTTAATTTTCTGATCAAAGATGAATTCCCAGAAAAATCAGAGATGTACGAGTTTTCGGAGGAGAAAAAAAAACTGCTTTGCCAACACATTTTTGCTTTTGATAAAATCATTTAAAAACCAAAGTAAAAATATTTGAAACTCATAAAATGACTTGAAAGCAGTAGCTAGGACTCTTTGAAAGTTAGATAAAAATTGGCTAAATAAAAAAATCACAAAGGTAGAATAATCAATTTGACAAACTTAATTTTCCACAAGTGTGCTCAAGAGAGCATGACTTTGAACCATTAATTGGCTCAAGTCATTATTCAAGTGGCATGAACATGAAATGCATGAAACAATGCAGCAAACATAATGCATGAAATGCATGGATCTAAACCTAAATGTAAGGAAAATGCATGACACAAATAATATGGCCTAGACCTAACATGAACTTGCATGGCATTTATGTAACCTAGACCTAAGACATGCATGGCATTTTCACAAACACAAGGCATGCTTAATTCAAAAATCCAACCAAATATCATGCAAATGCAAAAACCTAACAACTAGCATGACAAAAATACAACACACAATGCAAAACACATGGAGTAGCCAAATGGCCCCAAGCTTCAACAAGCATGGCATTTTCACAAACACTTGGTATGCTAGCATGAAAAACTAAGTCATAACACAAAAATCACACAAGCATTTTCACAAACACCTAATATACCAAATCTAAAACATGCTCACTAAGATATAAAACAAGAATCATGCAAAGAATCATACAAGCATTTTCACAAACACTTAATATGCTAACTCTAAAACATGCTCAAATTTAAACAACATGAAAACAGAAAATTAAAAATGCAAAAACATGATATCTAAGACATAAATGGCAACAAACAAAGCAACCAAATTAAATATAACTTAAGAACATGAAATAACATAATATTTAAAACATCAAAAATAAAGAAAATAGCATAAACAATATGATAAAATGAATCAAAAACAACAACTTAAAATAAATAATGTAGGCCATTTGGCCATGGTGAGTTTATTGTAAAAACAAAATGTAAGAAAAATATACTTAAGAAAGGAAATGAAGGAAGAACAAGAAACATTATTTTAAAATGAAAACTCACCAAGTAGCTTTTGAACGGATTAAGCTATAAACCCTCAGAGTAGCTTTTGAACGGATTAAGCTACGAACCCTCAGAGTAGCTTTTGAACGGATTAAGCTACGAACCCTCAGAGTAGCTTTTGAACGGATTAAGCTACGAACCCTCAGAGTAGCTTTTGAACGGATTAAGCTACGAACCCTCAGAGTAGCTTTTGAACGGATTAAGCTACAAACCCTCAGAGTAAAACACTATGACTCACCACCCGGATAATCCTAATACAAGTGTATAGAATATCTCACAAGGGGTAGTGGGTGATTTCAACCAAAGGCCAAGACTCCTTATTTATAAGGTGAGCACCTCCTTGGCTTGACATTACAAAGGGATGTGGGATTGGGACTTAGGCTCAAAAATGAAAATCTCTAACTTAACTCTTGATTTTTAATCACTTGATTGAAAAAATCCTAAGCTTCCTCCTTCCTTTGGGCTTGGGCAGGCCAGCACTTCTCTTTTCCAGCCCAGCTCTGATTTTTGCAAGGCCCAAAGAAGCCCTTTTCGGTTGCTTGGGTGAAACGACCATTTTGCCCCCCGGATGCAAAATAAATATCAAACGGACTCCAAATTCAATTTTTATTTTTTTAATGCTTCCAAAATAATAAAATATTGAGTTCTGGAAGTTTTCAAAATTATCCGAGTCCGTTTGCTATTTATTTGGATTTTTTCTTCCCAAAATGTCCTTTTATGCCCCTACTTTTTTACCATTTTTTAAACGAGCTCCAAATCAAGATTTTTCTTCACCAATCTCTTCAAAATAATTAAAAAGTGTGATCTGGAAGTTTTCATAATTTTTGGAGCTCATTTGGTATTTTTTCGGGATTTATCGGCTTGAATTACTACATAGGAGGCCCGGGATTTGGCCATTTTGCAAACGAACTCGGAGTCAAGATTTTCTTTCGCCAATCTCTTCCAAATAATTTAAAAATGAGATTTGCCAAATTTCAGAATTTTCGGAGTCCATTTGCTATTTTTCCGGGATTTATCTTTTTGAATTACTGCATTAGAAGCCCGAGATTTGGCCATTTTGCAAACGAACTCGGAATCAAGATTTTCTTTCGCCAATCTCTTTCAAATGATTTAAGAATGAGATTGACAAATTTTTCAGAATTTTCGGAGTCCATTTGCTATTTTTCCCAAAATTTTCTAATTTTGCCCTTTAACCTCCGAAACCCGGTTTTGCTCAAAACAAGTCCGATTTTCAGATTTTCTTCAATCTGAGCCTTGCACCATCCTTTTTAATCATTCCTCATCCATTGGGGGCTTTGGTCTTACCAATTCGGGCCATTTCTGTGATTCTTCCCGATTTCACCGAAATCCACTAAAAACCCTAATTCTCGGTTTTCTCCCGGATTGACTTTTCTTTCGGTTTTTCTTGTAAGTGACTTCTCCATTACCCGTAGTCAGTGCTTATCTTTCATTTGGAACCTTCAATTTTGACCAGTTTGATCGTTTAAGCACTTTTCCCCAAATTTCTCGGATTAGGGTTTCTTTTCTACTGAATCTCCAAATCCCAACTTCCGAACTCCATATCTTTCAATGTAGACCTCGGATTATCAAAATTCTTTCTCCATTTTTCAATTGAACTTAAAATCTTGATTTTGAAAGTGGGTTGACTTTTTCAGTAGTTGACTTTCTGGGGTTGACTTTCTCGGGGTTGACTTTTTCGAGGTTGACTTTTTTCAAGTTTGACTTTTTATGCTCGCCCTCTTAAACTAAGTCTCGGAGTACCACCTGCAGGATGAAAACAGTCTTTTTATACTCGGAAACATCAATATGGGAAGAAAACATACCTGTTTAGTGGCCCGGACAAAATTAGGTGTCTACAGCTGCCCCTCTTTGGCTATTGCTGAGAATCAGGAATCAGGCAAAGATAAACCAACACTAATTTTGTACGGTCAGTGAAATCACATGGAAAGGAAAGGGGCTTTCTTTTTCATTTCTTCATTCATTTTTGCATTTTCCATTTTTTATTTTCTTTTTTTATTTTCTATTTTTTTTCATTTTTTTTCATTTTTTCTCATTTTTTTATTTTTATTTTTTCTCATTTTTTGTTTTGTTTTTTTTTTTTTTGAAAACAGTAAATTGAAGATTTGTCCTTAAATTGAATTCCCTGACTAATCAAGGCTCGATTCGTCTTAAGGAAACGAATTCGATTTGCAAGAAAGGAAACGACCTCGACGATGTTCTCGGGGCCTTAACCTTTCTTGTTCTCAGCTGTGTTTAAAATTCTGGATATCTCCTCCAGAAGCTTCGGCTATCACCACCAAAGTCTTGCTCATTTTTTTAAAATGTAAAATTCTGGGTATCATCTCCAGAAGCTTCAGCTATCACCACCGAAGACTCTCTACCTTTTCAAAGGACTTTAAAAAAAACTCTGGATATCTCCACCAGAGGCTTCAGCTATCACCACCGAAGACTTGTTCATAAATAAAAAAAGTACTTCGACGATGATTTCGGGGCTCGACTCGCCTTAAGGAAACGAAATCGATTATACCTGAAAGCTTTAAGAGATGATGCAAATGCTTCATGATGCAAATGCAAATGTCTTTTGTTGATGCAAACGCTTCTTGATGTAGATGCAAATGACTTAGATTGGTGCAAATGTCTTTGATGCAAATGTAAATGACTTGATTTGATGCAAACTTTCTTGATGCAGATTCAACTAACTTAGATTGATGCAAATGCTTCTTGATGTAGATGCACATGTTGAATAAAATTTTGGATAACTCCTCCAAAAGAAGATTTCTCATTTTTCAAAATTCTAAAACCCTGGATATCTCCACCAGAGGCTTCAGCTATCACCACCGAAGTCTTGCTCATTTTTAAAACTGTAAAATTCTGGGTATCATCTCCAGAAGCTTCAGTTATCACCACCGAAGACTTTCTACCTTTTCAAAGGACTTTAAAAAAAACTCTGGATATCTCCACCAGAGGCTTCAGCTATCACCACCGAAGACTTGTTCATAAATAAAAAAAGTACCTCGACGATGATTTCGGGGCTCGACTCGCCTTAAGGAAACGAAATCGATTATACCTGAAAGCTTTAAGAGATGATGCAAATGCTTCATGATGCAAATGCAAATGTCTTTTGTTGATGCAAACGCTTCTTGATGTAGATGCAAGTGACTTAGATTGGTGCAAATGTCTTTGATGACTTGATTTGATTCAAACTTTCTTGATGCAGATTTAACTAACTTAGATTGATGCAAATGCTTCTTGATGTAGATGCACATGTTGAAAAAAATTCTGGATAACTCCTTCAAAAGAAGATTTCTCATTTTTTCAAAATTATAAAACCCTGGATATCTCCACCAGAGGCTTCAGTTATCACCACCGAAGACTTCTTCATTTTTAAAACTGTAAAATTCTGGATATCCCCACCAGAAGCTTTGGCTATCACCACCAAAGACTTGCTCAATATAAAATTCTAGATAACTCATCTAGAAGAAGATTTCTCATGTTTCAAAATTATAAAACCCTGGATATCTCCACCAGAGGCTTCAGCTATCACCACCGAAGACTTATTCACTTTTAAAACTGCAAAATTCTGGATATCACCACCAGAAGCTTTGGCTATCACCACCAAAGACTTGGTCATTGTAAAATTCTGGGTAACTCCTTCAGAATAAAATTTCTCATTTTTCAAAATTATAAAACCCTGGATATCTCCACCAGAGGCTTCAGCTATCACCACTGAAGACTTGTTCACTTTTAAAACTGCAAAATTATGGATATCACCACCAGAAGCTTTGGCTATCACCACCAAAGACTTGCTCATTGTAAAATTTTGGGTAACTCCTTCAGAATAAAATTTCTCATGTTTTCAAAATTATAAAACCCTGGATATCTCCACCAGAGGCTTCAGCTATCACCACCGAAGACTTGTTCACTTTTAAAACTGTAAAATTCTGGATATCCCCACCAGAAGCTTTGGCTATCACCACCAAAGACTTGCTCATTGTAAAATTCTGGGTAACTCCTTCAGAATAAAATTTCTCATTTTTCAAAATTATAAAACCCTGGATATCTCCACCAGAGGCTTCAGCTATCACCACTGAAGACTTGTTCACTTTTAAAACTGTAAAATTCTGGATATCACCACCAGAAGGTTTGGCTATCACCACCAAAGACTTGCTCATTGTAAAATTCTGGGTAACTCCTTCAGAATAAAATTTTCATGTTTTCAAAATTATAAAACCCTGGATATCTCCACCAGAGGCTTCAGCTATCACCACCGAAGACTTGTTCACTTTTAAAATTGTAAAATTCTGGATATCACCACCAGAAGCTTTGAGAAATGATGCAGATGCATATGTCTTTTAACAAGGTGCTCATGCTTCATGGTGCAAATGTAAAATATCTCTTAGTGCAAATGCAAATGGCCTGGATTGATGCCCATGTTTCATGATGCAGATGCCCCTACTAATTGTGTTCATGTAACTGGTTTATGAATGGTGTAACTACAATTACCACACAATAATGAAAATGCAATGATTCTAGAAATGATGAAATTGCTTGAGATGACACAAATGCGAATTCCATGAAGAATGTAAATGTAAAGGTAAAATGCAGATGCTTATGGAATAATGCCAATGCAAATACCCATGAATGATGCAAATGCTTGCCGACACTGTGCAGATGCAAAAGCTCGATAAAGAGATGTGTGCTCATGAGTGATGCAAATGCCCCCGGTTGTTCTTCTAGACTTTGGCTTAGCCTTTCAAATTCATTTTTCCTCTTCAAATCAGAGTATATCTTCAATTCATTTTGGCTATTCTCTTTGCCCCAACAGTTTTCAAACTTTCATCAACAGAGATCTGAACTGGGTTCGATATCTTCTTCTCATATCTGGAAGTCAGGATCTATCCTGGCAGTTCTATACCTTTGGGTTAGAAAAACCCTTGTCTCATGTTAACATCAAAAATGGGTATTTCAAAAATATTTTTATTTTCTCTTTTTGAAAAACAATTTTGCTTATCTAAGGAAAACTTCTAAGCCAAAAATTTTAACTCCACAGTGTATGATGTACAAATCTTTTGATGACTGATGATCACTGTTAGAAATTTCTCTTAAGTATCAATATGGTTTTTTCAACTGGGATTGGCAAGGCTTGGTATAACAAGATTCTGTCTTTTCCAGGAAAACTTCATGACAAAAATGTATATCCCTTCTAGGCTCACAAATGGAACAGTTTTTATAAATCATGAATTCATTGAGAACCAAACAAATTCAACATTCTTGTAGTTTCCAATATCAAAGTATTTTGACAAGCGTCAAGATTGGCCGGGATGTTTAAACCAGAAAGTTTAATCTTGGAGAAAAAAAAGTTTCAGTTTTTGAAGACAATCCTTTGAATGAGAGTTTGCAATTTGGGGGTTCAAGAATTCCTAGATGTTCCTCGATGACCACTCCTTTAATAAGATCTTTTCTTTTGGGGTATCGGCACTATCATAGATGGCATCGAAAATTTCCAAATTTACTCTAGACCGCCTATTTTCGGGTTTTCGCCCTAGATTCCCCTTCTTTCCATATATATATATATATATATTTTTTACCATACACTTGAGAATTCTAAATTCTTCCTTAGTGAAATGATAATTCGATGAAATGGGATAAAATCTGAGGAAAAACCTTTCAAATTAAATATTCATGCTTGATCAAAATGGACTTTTAAAGCACGTAATGTAGGCCATGGCTCAGGGTTCAGAAAGAAAGGATAAATAGGCCCAAAATATGTGTTTGAGGGTAATCAGATCAAGGATCATTTCTTGAGGAGGATTCTCTTTGAAGCATTTGTCCCTTCTTGGATATTTCTTTCCTTTTGACTTTTGTGTCTTTCTTTCCTCGCTCTTGGCTTTCAATTTGCCATGTATTTCACACATTTTGTTTTCTTTTTTATTGTGTTTTTTTGTTTGTTTCTCTTGGCTTTCATTTCGCCATCTTTTCCTCTTCTTTTTTCTTTGACAGAGTGCGCCCGTATTTATTCGGGGATCCATTTGCTTTTTGTCTATCCTTGAGCTATCACTCATTTCTCAATGATCTTTGAAAAGATCTTTCCTCGCATTTGCCCCCCAGTATAGAGGGTAATCCTTGATCAGGGTTCAAAGAAGAAAGAATTCTTTTGGCTCAAAAGGGGTGACTATGGAAATTTCTTTTTGTGCGAAAGGGATATGAAAGATGGCCATTTCTCATGTCAAGCACAAATATTCACATTGAAAAGCAATCCCCACAGGAAATAGATATTCAGAATTTTATTTTGCACTTTGGAATCATCCGAACTCTCATATGCATGATATCACGATTTTTCTTTTTCTTTTTTTTTTTTTTTTTTCGTCGCATGCCCCCAATGATTCATGCATTAGCCCCTCCTTCTTCACTATGTATCCATCGTTTCCACATATGATGCCCCAATTTGATTAACCATGCGAATTTGTATCAACGAGGAACATCGCAAGTCTAGGTCTGCTTTGAAAAGGCTGAGTTTCCAATCTGAGTTCTTTGAAGAGACAAGGAAAACATGACCCAAAAACAGGTTTTCTCTGGGACAAGGGATAATCTAGTTTAATCATTGTGCCCCAAGGTGTCAATCATGAAGTGATGTCTGGGCAATTAGTGTTTTGTGGTCATTGGGAAAGGTCATGAATGGTTTTAGCACAATCCTGACACACACCAAATTATCAAAATCTGGATTCTTGAAAGAATGTCTCATTTGTTTGATTTTCAAGGAATTTGAAAATTTTCAAAAAAGTTCGTTCCTTTGTTCATAGCCTAGACTAAGATCTACGTCTTTGCTTATTCTGTGATGACAATGGTTTTATGAAGTCAAATCATTCATATTCCTTGAAGCATTAGGTCTTTCAAGTGGTCTCGGTTCAAAAGATTTAGGCTTAGGAAAGCCTAAAAGAGAGGGCTGAAGGTATTGGGTCATTTCTAACAATGATCATCAATTTTCTTGAGACTATCCATCACTAAAAATTCCTTAATGCTTGTTTTTGCAAATTCAAGTTATTGTTGAAACACAACAAACACAAAGCATTTAAAATACAAAATTCATTTAATTAACATGAGACAAGTGCTTTCCTCATCACAGTGTATAGAACTACATGTGTCAAAAACCTAATGTGATCATGCACAATGTTTCTTATGACACTTGACTTCCCCATCTTCAAAACTTATCGAACCAGCCTTGATGAGATCTCTGACCTTGTACTTCAAAGCGGGGCAGTTCTCTGTTGAGTGACCTTGATTGCCAGAATGGTACCCACAACACTCATTAGCATCATACCAGCTCGGATAAGAGGGCTTCAGAGGCGCTATTTGCATGGGTGTCACCAGGTGATTCTGGATGAGTTGAGGTAGTAGCTCACTATATGTCACAGGAATTGGGTCAATCTGATTTATTTTTCGCTTTTTATGCCCCCTTCGATTATTCCCAAGGATGTTCGATTGATAGACAGATGTAAATTCTGGTGTAGTTGCAGTCACTGGTTGGTAGGGATAAAAACCATGAGAGACATTATTCAGGGTAGAGTAAAATGGCTGATATGAGGAGAATTGGGGAGATGGGGCAAAGTCTTCCACGACTTGGGTATCTTCCTTTTTCTTTTCAGATGCCCCCTTGTTCTTGGTATTGGATGTTCTTTCTCCTTCAATTTTCCCATCCTTGATAGCATTTTCAATCATCTCCCCTGAAATTACCATGTCCGAAAAATTCTTCGTGGTGTTGCCGACAAGTCTATCGTAGTATGGGGCCTGTAGTGTATTCACAAAAAGGACAGTGGTTTCCTTCTGAGTTAAAGGCGGTTGTACTTGGACGGCCAGGCTCATCCACCGTTGCGCATATTCTTTGAAGCTCTCAGTAGCTCTTTTCTTCATATTTTGCAAGGTGAGACGGTCAGGCGCCATGTCGGTCATATGCTTGTAATGGTTTAGAAAAGCCCTAGCCAAATCATTCCAAGAGCGTATCTGGTCCTTGCTCAACTGACTATACCACCTAATTGTGGACCCGCTGAGGCTATCCTGAAAACAGTGAATCAAAAGCTTATCATTACCTATATGACTTGTCATCTTCCGGCAGAACATAGTGATGTGGGCTGATGGATCGGTCGTCCCGTCATATTTCACAAAGTCAGGGATCTTGAACTTAGGGGGAATGACTAAATCGAGGACCAAGCATCGTTCTTTCGCCTCCACACTCCCGAATACATCTGTTCCTTCTATTGCCCGGAGCCTTTCATCTAACAACTGATATTTCCCTTGGGAATCTGCCAACTCAACCTCATTTACTGCAACCCTTTTCAACTTTGCCTGTTCAGCTAGATCATCTGAGTTTAGGACATTGACGAGGTTAACAGTGTTCTGGGCATCGCTTATTATGACCTCATCCTGGCCCTTTTGTGCCTCTAACCCTTCTCTGGCGATAACATTTTCGGTGTATCCTTTTCCTTTGATTACGGCAGATATCAGCTCCATCAATTTATTCATCTGATCCTTAGATTCTGCTTGAGATTTTGCTAGCTGTTCTCGCAATTCTCTCTGTTCCCTTTCCATTTTTTTCATTCGGGCAACTTGTTCATCCTCCATAGCACCAGCCTGTATTAAAAGTGTACTCAGTACTTCTTTTGATTTGAAATGGAAATTCTTTCAAAGACTCCTAAAGCCAAGCCAACTTCTATTTTATTTCCCCCAAATGTATGTCATGATGAATGAGCCATGAATGCAATTTGATGCATGTGAAACCTAAACAATATGATGTATGGATATGTACAATGGAAACATGCTGACCATATATGTGATAAATGCAATCACAATGCCAACATGTTGCAAACAAAGAATAAACAAATCAACACATGGATATATGCAATGACTGATCATGTGCATTTTAGCATGTTTCCCAATGAATGATCATATATCCTATGAATGCAACACGGTGTCAATTATGATACATGCAAACAATGAATGATTGATATAGAGTATATACAAAGAAAATCATGCTAACCATGTGTGTCATGAATGCGACCTAATGCTAACATGATGTATGTAATAAGCAAATTAATGCATGAACATATACAAAGAAATCATGCTGACTATGTTTGTTATGAATGCAACCCAAAGTCAACATGATGCATGTAAAGAATAAGCAGATCAATGCATGGATATATACAATGAATGACCATGTATGTTCCAAATGTATTTCCCAATGAATGATCATATACACTATGAATGCCACACAATGTCAATTATGATGCATGTGAAGAATAAATGACTGACACAGAGTATATACAAAGAAAGTCATGCTGGCCGTGTATGTCATGAACGCAACCTGACGCCAATATGACAAATTAATGCGTGAGCATATATGGAGAACTCATGATGACTGTGTATGCCATGAATGCGACCTGATGTCAACATGATGCATGTAAAAAATAAGCAAATTAATGCATGGATATATATAGGAAAATCATTTTTGACTATGAATGCATGAATGCAACTTGATGCTACCATGATGCATATAGAGAAAGAATAAATTGATATATGGATATATACAGAAAAATCATGCTGACTATGAATGCATGAATGCAACTTGACGCTAACATGATGCATGTAAAGAAAGAATAAATTGATATATGGATATATACAGAAAAATCATGCTGACTATAAATGCATGAATGCAACCTGACAAATAATTGATGGGATGCAAAATGCAAAGGGGGAGATATCACGGAGGAAATAAGAACCGGAGGAACTTAATCATCAACATCTCATAAATTTGAAACATAATCAATTAATTCCCACGTCAACATTCACAATGGTATAAACCATGTTTTACAAAATTTGAACAGTGGTTAAAACTGTCCTTACAAGCACTTTATTTTTCCTAACATCCTAAGGCTGTAAGAGCCGGCTACTGAAAAGTGAAATCCTATTACATCATATAAGACCGAAGTATTTCCACCTCAATGCTGTAAATCTCTCAATCCTAATGACGCTTTCCGAGTCCTCTATCAATCAGTGTCGTGGGATCCAACCACTTGGCATTTATAAGAGTTTGCACTTTCTTTTTGAATGCCATACAGTCTTCAACGTTATGACCAACAATTCCACAATGATAATCACATCTTGCATTTGGATAATACCACCTTGGATATGGTGGTAACAGGGGTTTCAATGGGACACAGGCAACCATGTGATTTTGGATCAGTATAGGGAGGAGCTCTTGGTAGCTGATTGGAATGGGATCAAAAGGCATTTGGGTCTTATCCTGGGGTCGTTTCTTAGTCACACATGGCCTAGGAGTTGGGGCACTTGGTGGTGGCACTAAGGTCCGAACCGGAGTGTTTACATGGAGATGTGGCGGAACAGCATGGTGAGGGTATGGATTTGGACACGAGGACTTTGGAGGTTGTACATAGCTCGAGGTTCCTATCCCAGGTACTGGATAAGGTGATTGATGAGGGAAATAGTATGAACTGGCAGTTGTTGGTGATGGTGTGGGATTCTGGAATCCCGTAGTGGTCATCCCAATGGACGATTGGACCATAGTAGGGTTGGGATACTGGTTTGGACCTAGAACAGTTTGCAGGTATGGTACTGGATTCGAGGTTTCTGTCTTTGGTATCAAGCTTTCAGGTTTAATTATTTTCATGATTTTGTCCACAATTTCATCAGGATTGCAACCTTTGTGGCATTGACAAGTGCAGGATCCAGCAAGGATTGTATGTTCTGGACCTAATGGTTTTGGTTGATCCGAAGATGATGCGAAGCCCTGAGAAAGTTCCTTTTTACTGTTACCCATATCCTCAACCATTTTCAGCAATTTGGCAAGTTGTTCCTTCACCTCTCGGATTTCATGTCCATATTCCTCTTGATTGCGTTCCAAAGCAACAAATCGTTCCTCCGATTCATTCCTCATATCTCGAACCCCTTTCATGCAAATGAAAATGTCATGAGATTAAGAATACAATTATGAATGTACATGCTCTATTCCTATGTGCATGAATATACTGATAATTAATGCATGAACATATACAGAGAATATGAATGATGACTATGTATGCTATGGATACAATCTAATGCCAGGTATATACAGATAATGACTATGCATGTATTCTACAATGAATGAACATGCATGCTATGATGTCAAAATGATACATGCTAAGACTAAATGAATTACCACAAAGGTATACACAAAGAAATCAATGATTACACGAAATTGGTGGGACCTAAATCTTGACTATTCAACAATCTCATTATGCAAGATTTGCCTCTAAATTTATGATGATTTTTTTTAACATGTTCTTTTTTTTCTGTGTTTTTTTTTTTTTTCTGAGAAACCAATCACATTATTTTCAAAAGACTTTCAGGGTGGATCCTACTATGGTACAATATGCAAATGTTCATGTGACACTACCGGTTTTATGAAATCATCAAATGAAATTACCAACTGTTTACTGCAAAGAATGAGATCAATAACACAACCAAAAATGTACATGCTCTATTCACACATGCATGAAATGTGCAACATGCAAAAATGCTTGAAAAAAGATTTTTTTTTTTTAAAAACAGCTAATGAACATCTGCCCCAGCAATATCTGCTTATTTAGGCATCACGATGCCTTCGAGGCGGAGTATCACATTTATTACGGGCGATGTACGTACATCGTTGCCCGATCTACCACACTTATTCGGAGTGTAAAACATGTAACAAAAAGTTTAGAAATGTCCCTCCATGTGTTCCTATTTTCGGTATATCTAACGGAAATTCGGGATGGCTTCGCCTAGGTTCACTATATGAGGGTGAATCGGTTCTAAGGCCCCGAATTGTTCCTCACTGTCGCCGGTGAAGGCTAGTAAGGCACCCCGATAAAAGCGGGTTCAATTCGTTAGAGTATATTTTCCTATGCCCGTACGGAGGATTATCACGAAGGCATTAGGTACTTTATACTCCGAAAGTGTTTCACTAGCCCATACGGAGGATCATCACGAAGGCGTAGTTACTTTGCTCCCACTTAAAAGGACGGAACCCGGGTATAGGATTCATGTTATGCAAATGCACGTGTAGTGTGTGTGGAGGAATAATAAACCTTTCACCACCTATTCTACAAACCTTATTCTAAATGCCCTAGCAATTAAAACATTCAAGAATAGTGTAACGCATTAACCAACAAGCAATTATAATATGCAACCTTAAATAACTAGAGAACAATAATAAAATGCATGCACATGAGTATGAACATATTTAAAAATATTTTACTATTTTTCGAAATTCTCCTTATTAAAAAAATGTGGGAATTAAAATTAAATATCAATTAAACCAACAAAACCGAGACTGAGATAACACACGACTAATTCTAGGCCTGACTCTCTAATAGTCCCCAGTGGAGTCGCCAAGCTGTCGCAACCTAAAAAAAAATAACGACGAGTCTCATCGCAAGACTTTATTATTCGTTAGGCGTGACATAAAAAAATCGAGGAAAAGTCGACTTAATTCCTCTAGAAAAATGAAGATTTTGAAAATGACCTTAAAAAATACATGGAGTCGCCACCAATCTTTTTTAGCTAGGTGTGATCGGCCACCTATTAAAACCGGTTTTATAAAATATTTTAAAAATTAATTAAAACATTTTAAAAACCAATTTCAAGTCTGCGTTTTAAACCAGAGAAATCAAAGAAGCGGGTTCGGGAGTCGGTTACGTGTGGGGAAGGATTAGCACCCCCACAACGCCCGTATAAATCGGTACCTTATTAATCGTGTGTTATCTCAAGTCTCGGTAAAAAAGTTGGTTTTAAATTTAGTATTTCGAGTTAATTCCCAATTTAAAGAAAAATAATTCCTTTTTTATTGAAAATGATCCGGAATTTATAAATTCAAAATTTTCCTATATTCCCCAACAAACGTGGCAAAATATAGAAATTTTTATTAGTTTTGGAAAACTTTCCAAATCATTCTCTTTTTTGAAAGAAAGATATTCCTTTATTAATAATAATTGATGATATTCCCTCCAGCAAACCCGGTAGAGAACTCATGAATTATTTTAACTCGGGAATATCTTTATTTTTTTATTGAAAAATCATTATCCTTTTGAAAACATTTTAAAAGATATGAATATGTACATGCATGACATAGTATATACCAAATAAAAATAACTAAATAAAAGCATAGGATATCATGAAATATTCAAAACCATATAATAAACCATGTAACATCAAAAAAATATAAATCAAAATAACAACAATATCATAGAAATTATTATGGCAAGAATCACATATTATATAAAATGCATGAATATAAAAATGCAATGCATGAAATGTATTTTTTCCTTTAATTAAGGAAATCCGTATATCTAACAAGATATCCGGCTACCTTAGGAAAATATGTCAAATTAAATATTCTAAAACCAAAATACTTTGTGATTGTTTGAAAACAATTTTGAAAAGCTTGAATTAAAAATAAAAACTGGGCTAATTTTTTTTAAAAAGGCTCTAATTTCCTAAGTTTTTTTTAAAAAGGCTCTAATTAAAAGTAAATTAACCAAAACAGAAAAATGGTTTTTCTTTAAATTCAATTCTGACTCCACTGTCCAGTTTTAATCCATGATTTTTAACCTATTTTTAAAAATTCCAAAAAATTTTGAAAAAAATACTGGAAACTTAGGACATGTAAAACTACACAAAAAAAAATCAGTTTAATTTTCGGATCAAAGATGAATTCCTAGAAAAATCATAGATGTACGAGTTTTTTGGAGGAGAAAAAACTGTTTTGTTTTTCTTTAAATTCAATTCTGGCTCCACTGTCCAGTTTTAATCCACGATTTTTTACCCTATTTTTAAAAATTCCAAAAATTCTGAAAAAAATACTGGAGACTCAGGACATGTAAAACTACACGAAAACAAATCGGCTTAATTTTCTGATCAAAGATGAATTCCCAGAAAAATCAGAGATGTACGAGTTTTCGGAGGAGAAAAAAACTGCTTTGTTTTTCTTTAAATTCAATTCTGACTCCACTGTCCAGTTTTAATCCACGATTTTTTACCCTATTTTTAAAAATTCCAAAAATTCTAAAAAAAATACTGGAGACTCAGGACATGTAAACATACACGAAAACAAATCGGCTTAATTTTCTGATCAAAGATGAATTCCCAGAAAAATCAGAGATGTACGAGTTTTCGGAGGAGAAAAAAAAAACTGCTTTGCCAACACATTTTTGCTTTTGATAAAATCATTTAAAAACCAAAGTAAAAATATTTGAAACTCATAAAATGACTTGAAAGCAGTAGCTAGGACTCTTTGAAAGTTAGATAAAAATTGGCTAAATAAAAAAATCACAAAGGTAGAATAATCAATTTGACAAACTTAATTTTCCACAAGTGTGCTCAAGAGAGCATGACTTTGAACCATTAATTGGCTCAAGTCATTATTCAAGTGGCATGAACATGAAATGCATGAAACAATGCAGCAAACATAATGCATGAAATGCATGGATCTAAACCTAAATGTAAGGAAAATGCATGACACAAATAATATGGCCTAGACCTAACATGAACTTGCATGGCATTTATGTAACCTAGACCTAAGACATGCATGGCATTTTCACAAACACAAGGCATGCTTAATTCAAAAATCCAACCAAATATCATGCAAATGCAAAAACCTAACAACTAGCATGACAAAAATACAACACACAATGCAAAACACATGGAGTAGCCAAATGGCCCCAAGCTTCAACAAGCATGGCATTTTCACAAACACTTGGTATGCTAGCATGAAAAACTAAGTCATAACACAAAAATCACACAAGCATTTTCACAAACACCTAATATACCAAATCTAAAACATGCTCACTAAGATATAAAACAAGAATCATGCAAAGAATCATACAAGCATTTTCACAAACACTTAATATGCTAACTCTAAAACATGCTCAAATTTAAACAACATGAAAACAGAAAATTAAAAATGCAAAAACATGATATCTAAGACATAAATGGCAACAAACAAAGCAACCAAATTAAATATAACTTAAGAACATGAAATAACATAATATTTAAAACATCAAAAATAAAGAAAATAGCATAAACAATATGATAAAATGAATCAAAAACAACAACTTAAAATAAATAATGTAGGCCATTTGGCCATGGTGAGTTTATTGTAAAAACAAAATGTAAGAAAAATATACTTAAGAAAGGAAATGAAGGAAGAACAAGAAACATTATTTTAAAATGAAAACTCACCAAGTAGCTTTTGAACGGATTAAGCTATAAACCCTCAGAGTAGCTTTTGAACGGATTAAGCTACGAACCCTCAGAGTAGCTTTTGAACGGATTAAGCTACGAACCCTCAGAGTAGCTTTTGAACGGATTAAGCTACGAACCCTCAGAGTAGCTTTTGAACGGATTAAGCTACGAACCCTCAGAGTAGCTTTTGAACGGATTAAGCTACAAACCCTCAGAGTAAAACACTATGACTCACCACCCGGATAATCCTAATACAAGTGTATAGAATATCTCACAAGGGGTAGTGGGTGATTTCAACCAAAGGCCAAGACTCCTTATTTATAAGGTGAGCACCTCCTTGGCTTGACATTACAAAGGGATGTGGGATTGGGACTTAGGCTCAAAAATGAAAATCTCTAACTTAACTCTTGATTTTTAATCACTTGATTGAAAAAATCCTAAGCTTCCTCCTTCCTTTGGGCTTGGGCAGGCCAGCACTTCTCTTTTCCAGCCCAGCTCTGATTTTTGCAAGGCCCAAAGAAGCCCTTTTCGGTTGCTTGGGTGAAACGACCATTTTGCCCCCCGGATGCAAAATAAATATCAAACGGACTCCAAATTCAATTTTTATTTTTTTTAATGCTTCCAAAATAATAAAATATTGAGTTCTGGAAGTTTTCAAAATTATCCGAGTCCGTTTGCTATTTATTTGGATTTTTTCTTCCCAAAATGTCCTTTTATGCCCCTACTTTTTTACCATTTTTTAAACGAGCTCCAAATCAAGATTTTTCTTCACCAATCTCTTCAAAATAATTAAAAAGTGTGATCTGGAAGTTTTCATAATTTTTGGAGCTCATTTGGTATTTTTTCGGGATTTATCGGCTTGAATTACTACATAGGAGGCCCGGGATTTGGCCATTTTGCAAACGAACTCGGAGTCAAGATTTTCTTTCGCCAATCTCTTCCAAATAATTTAAAAATGAGATTTGCCAAATTTCAGAATTTTCGGAGTCCATTTGCTATTTTTCCGGGATTTATCTTTTTGAATTACTGCATTAGAAGCCCGAGATTTGGCCATTTTGCAAACGAACTCGGAATCAAGATTTTCTTTCGCCAATCTCTTTCAAATGATTTAAGAATGAGATTGACAAATTTTTCAGAATTTTCGGAGTCCATTTGCTATTTTTCCCAAAATTTTCTAATTTTGCCCTTTAACCTCCGAAACCCGGTTTTGCTCAAAACAAGTCCGATTTTCAGATTTTCTTCAATCTGAGCCTTGCACCATCCTTTTTAATCATTCCTCATCCATTGGGGGCTTTGGTCTTACCAATTCGGGCCATTTCTGTGATTCTTCCCGATTTCACCGAAATCCACTAAAAACCCTAATTCTCGGTTTTCTCCCGGATTGACTTTTCTTTCGGTTTTTCTTGTAAGTGACTTCTCCATTACCCGTAGTCAGTGCTTATCTTTCATTTGGAACCTTCAATTTTGACCAGTTTGATCGTTTAAGCACTTTTCCCCAAATTTCTCGGATTAGGGTTTCTTTTCTACTGAATCTCCAAATCCCAACTTCCGAACTCCATATCTTTCAATGTAGACCTCGGATTATCAAAATTCTTTCTCCATTTTTCAATTGAACTTAAAATCTTGATTTTGAAAGTGGGTTGACTTTTTCAGTAGTTGACTTTCTGGGGTTGACTTTCTCGGGGTTGACTTTTTCGAGGTTGACTTTTTTCAAGTTTGACTTTTTATGCTCGCCCTCTTAAACTAAGTCTCGGAGTACCACCTGCAGGATGAAAACAGTCTTTTTATACTCGGAAACATCAATATGGGAAGAAAACATACCTGTTTAGTGGCCCGGACAAAATTAGGTGTCTACAACTTTCTTGTAAAAAGCTTTTTGAATTTTTTTCTCTTGATTTAAAAGGGTAGCCAAATGGCTCATTTTTTTGTATAGTTGCTGTTTTGCTTTTTTATTTCATGTTATTAGTGGTATTTAACAAGTTTTGATGTTTTAAATCTTCTTAAAATACATAAATATGAAGCTTGTTTTGATTTGGTTGCTTGCTTGTTTCCATTGTTGAGTTTATTATCTTGTTCTCATGTTTATTTTATTTGTCTTGCATCTTTTATTTTCTGTTTTCAAAGTGTTTAAGTTTGTTTATGATTTACATTTTGTTAATCCATGTGTTTGTGAAAATGCCTATTGGTTTTCATGCCTTTACTTTATATTTGCATGATTTAAGTATTATTCTTTAGCTATGCATGTTATTGTGTTAAGTGTTTGTGAAAATGGCCTTGTTCATTGGACCTTTCGGCTACCCCCTTTTTTAGCTTTGTGTGTGTATTTTTATTATGCTAGTTGATAGGTTTGCATTCCCATGATATGTTGTTGTGTATTTTGTTTAAGTATACTATATGTTTGTGTATTTTCCATGCATCTTTTAGCTTTAGGTTGTGTTTGCATTATCATGCGTTTTAGACCCATGTTATATTAAATGCCATGCAAGTTCATGTTAGGTCTTAGTCATTTTATTGATGCCATGCATTTTCCATGTCATTTAGGTTTTAAATCATGCATTTCATACATTATATTTGATGTATTTCCATGCATTTCATGTCATTGCTACATGATTTATGACTTAGACCAATCAATGGTTCAAAGTCATGCTCATTTTGAGCATACTTGTGGAAAATTAAAGAGTTGTCAAATTGATTATTCTACCTTTGTGATTTTTTTTTACTTAGCCAATTTTTGCCTAACTTTTCAAAAGTGTTAGCTACTGTTTGTGAGTCTTTAGGAGAGTCTCTAACATTTTTACTTTAATTTTTAAATGATTTTATCAATGACAAAAAAATGTGTTTTGGCAAAACAGTTTTTTCACCCAGTACTCATACTTTCCCGATTTTTATGGGCAGTCATCTTTAACCATAAAATTAAGCCAATTTTTTCCATGTAGTTTTACATGTTTTGAGTCTCCAGTATTTGTTTTAGAGTTTTTTGATTTTTTAAAAATAGTTTAAAAAATTATGTTCTAAAACTAGATAGTGGAGTCAGATTTGAATTTAAAGAAAATTCCTTTTTCTGTTTTGGCTAATTTACTTAGAGGGGACTGATTAGGAAGTTTAGCTATTGTCTAAGGGTAGTTTCTAACTCTTTTTAAACTCTAAAAATAATTTTATAAACCTCGAGTTAAGGGTGGTCAAGTCTGGGATTTTAAGCTTATGAAATTCGAGCCATTTAAAAAGGGTTTAGTTAGGTTTTTATTTTTATTTTTTTAAATCTAAGTTTTCAAAAATTGTTTTCAAACAATCACAAATTTTTTTGTTTTAGAATATTTAATTTGATATATTTTTCTAAGGTAGTCTGATATCTTTTTAGATATACGGATTTCCTTAATTAAAGGAAAAAAATACATTCTCATGCATTGCATTTTCCATATTCATGCGTACTATATAATATGTGATTTTGCTATGATAATTTCCATGGTGTTGTTATTATTTTTTATTTATATTTTTGATGTTATGTTGTTTATTATATGGTTTTGAATATTTCATGATATCCTATGCTTTTTATTTAGTTATTTTTGTCATATTATTTAACATATACTATGTTCATACATTATAATTTTTATTTTTATTTTCATGCATATTATATGTTAGCATTATTTTATGTTTTATGTTTCATGTCATTTCATATCATTTAGATTATATGCCATATTATTTATATTTGCCATGTCATTTAAATCATTTTATTCCATTTAGAATATATCATGTGACTTAGGATATTTCATTTCATATAGAATATATTATGTGACTTAGGATATTTCATTTCATATAGAATATATTATGTTACCTAGGTCATTTCATTTCATTTAGAATATATTATGTCACTTAGGATATTTCATTTCATTTAGAATATATCATGTGACCTAGGATATTTCATTTCATATAGAATATATTATGTTACCTAGGTCATTTCATTTCATTTAGAATATATCATGACTTAGGATATTACATTTCATATAGAATAGATCATGTTACCTAGGTCATTTCATTTAGAATATATCATATGACTTAGGATATTTCATTTCATTAAGAATATGCTATGACATTTAAATTATATCATACCATTTAGGTTGCATTATATTATCTATACTTTGCTATGTCATTTTATTTATGTCACACATATTCATATTCATATTTTTTAAAATGTTTTGAAAAAGGTAATGATTTTCAATAAAATAAAGATATTCCCGAGTTAAAATAATTCATGAGTTCTCTGTCGGGTTTGCTGAGGAGGATATCATCAATTATCATTAATAATAGAATATCTTCTTTAAAACGAGAAAGATTCAAAAAGTTTTCCAAACTAATAAAAATTTCTATACTTTGCCACGTTTGTTGGGGAATATAGGAAAATTTTGAATTTATAAATTTCGGATTATTTTCAAATAAAAATGTAATTATTTTTCTTTAAATTGGGAATTAACTTGAAATACTAAATTTGAAATCGAGTTTTTTACCGAGACTTGAGATAACACACGATTAATAAGGTACCGTTTTATACGGGCGTTGTGGGGGGGCTAATCTTTCCCCACATGTAACCGAGTCCCGAACCCGCTTCTTTGATTTCTCTGGTTTAAAACGCAGACTTGAAATTGGTTTTAAAAATGTTTTAATTAATTTTAAAATATTTTATAAAATCGGTTTTAATAGGTGGCCGATCACACCTAGCTAAAAAAGATTGGTGGCGACTCCATGACTTTTTCAAGGTCATTTTCAAAACCTTCATTTTTCAAGAGGAATTAAGTCGACTTTTCCTCGGTTTTTTTAATGTCACGCTTAATGAATATAAAGTCTTGCGAGGAGACTTGTTATTTTGTAGGTTGCGACAGCTTGGCACATGAATGAATGACATGGCATGGTAAAATCTAATTAAGGCAACATGAACATAAAATGACATCAACATGGAATATTCATGGACATATAATTTTCATGTGAGGAATCATACAAATAACATACATCGGAAAATATTACCACACTCTACGACAAACCCGGCAAAGCTCGGAAAATATTTCTTCCATACGATATTTATATGATTCCGAATAAAACAAAATCCAATATCTTTCAATTTCATAAACATGTACGTTGAAGAATTTTCTAACCTCCCCGGCAACCCGGCAAAGATTAAGAACTAATTCTCGCCAAATGTTTAGGAAATCGAAACACGCGTTTTATGTCAAATTAAAATTTAAAAACATTTTAAAAATGCAATGCATGGAAATGTATTTCTTCCTTGAAGTAAGGACATCCGTATACCTAAAAAGGTATTCGACTATCTTAGGAAGATACATAAATTGAAATTTCAAAATCAAAAGACTTTAGGCTCGGATTTAAAAAAAAAAAAAAAGTGGAATTTTTGGATGAAAATGGCCTCATAGCCGAATCCCCCTCTTTAAAAGGCTCTATTTTCCTAGTTTTGTAATCCGGGTGACCACCTTTGACCCGACTTTTATAAAATCAAATTTTATGATTGAAATGAGTTGGAAATTAACCTAAGGCAGTAACTAAGGTCCCAAATCAACCCTATCTTAATATCCCAACCAAAACAAAAAATTATTACTTTTTTGAAAACAAATCTGACCCTCACTATCAGTTTTGAAAACCTATTTTTTCCCTTTCTAAAAAATTTCAGAAAAATTTGAAAAATTTATGGTAGACTTAGAACATGTCGAAATCCATGCGAAAAAAATCAGCTTAATTTTTGGAGCATGGATACTCTGACCAAATTTTACCAAAATCAAAAAAGTGAGTTAAAAACTACTTTGTCAAAATCCATTAGGCAGTTTTGAAAACCTATTTTTTTGCCCCCCTAAAAAATTTCAAAACATTCTTAAAAAATTAAGGTAGACCTAGGACATGTTTACCTCTATGGGAAAAAATAAGCTTAATTTTTGGAGTATGGATACTATGACCGAATTTTACCAAAATCAAAATAGTGATTAAAAACTGCTTTGTCAAAATCCATTTTTAAACCTTTGCTAGAAAAATCCAAAAAAAAAAAAATTACTAGAGGCTACTTAAAGGGTCTACAACCTGTGGTTAAAAAGTTGTTAAATTTGGACAAGGAATGCATGGTGAGAAAAATAAAAAAATCAGAAAATCCAACTTGCACAACATTTCATTTTTCCACACGCATGCTCATGAGAGCTTGGCTTTGAGCCATTGGTTGGCTTAAGTCAAAAATCAAGTGAGGATAAGATGAATGCATGAACATGAAGCAACAAATAGGGGGATTTATCCTACCACAAATGAATCAATCAAGAGTTAAGAATATGAACACAACCAACCAAGAAAGAGATATCAAGCAAGAACAAGCACAAAATGGCCTTCAAGTTTCGGCCAAGACTAGATATGGGAGAAAAACAATTGCTAGACCTTATTATTTGATGAAAAGAAGAAGAAATCTTTTGGAACGTGCTTTGAAAAACAATTTTATTTCATGAAATAAAATAAAATAAAATTGAAAATCATAAAGGAATAACAAAATCATATGAACAAAGCATGGAGGAAAGCATGGAAGAATATAGCTACCCTGCTTTAGCTTTCCAAATCAAAGAGTAGTAAGAAAATGCCTTATTTTTTCTTTCTCTTTTCTTTTTCCCCTCTCTTTTTCTCTTAAGAATCAAGTGCCTTGTAAAAAAATCTGAACCCCCTTTTCTCCCTTGAATGGCCGACTGCCTTAGTGTATTATTAGAGTGTGCTCCCCTTTTTACTCCTCTCCTCTAAGCCCTTGGATGTCATGTGCTCATCTTTTCTCCCACAATCTAAGACATTGGATCAAAGATATTTTCATGACAATAAAAATGCTATCTTGCAATTTGATCTTGGCCATTGAAGGATGTACTCATCTTTCTACAAAGCACCTCGGCCATTGGATGGGCAAGGACACTTTAAACATAGTAAAAATGACATCTTGTAATGTGATAGTGACCATTGGATGAATTTAATCAAATCTCACCCTTCATTCATGAGCTGACCAGCCAAGGGCCTGGAATATCCAAGAAATTCCTTCATCTTTCATTTTTTTTAATTGCAAATTGGCCATTTTTGTTTCTTCGATAAAATTTCCCTTTTAGCCCCTAAACTTAATTTAATTGCTCATGGACCCCAATTTTGGATTTGTCTTTTCCAACTCATCCCATCCAATATAGAACTTGGTTATGGAGGTTGTCACATTTTTCTGAGTTTATTCACTATTTTTCCCGGATTTTTCTCTAAAATTTCAGCTTAGTGCCTCCAAAATTTAGGCTTTTCATTTGAGCTCTAATTCCTGATTTTTCTTCACAGATCTCTTCCAAAAATGATAAAACTCAGATCTGGAAGTTTTCATAATTTTTCGAGCTAGTTTGCTATTTTTCCTGGAATTATCCTTTGGAATTTACGGTTAGTGCACTCGAACTTTGTCATTTTTCATTTGAGCTCCGATTCCGGATTTTCTTTCTCCAATACCTTCCAAAAATATATAGAATTGAGATCTGGAAGTTTTCATATTTTTCCAAACTCTTTTCCTATTTTTCTTAGAATTTTCTCTTGGAATTTCGGGTTAGTGCACTAGAACATTGCCATTTTTCATTTGAGCTCCGATTCCGGATTATATTTCTCCAATCTCTTCCAAACATTATAAAATTCAAATATGGAAGTTTTTATAATTTTTTTAGCTTGTTTGCTATTTCTCCCAGAATTATCTTTGGGATTTTTTGAGATTGCCCTTCAACCTCCAAAACCTCAGTTTTACTCAAAACCGGTTTGATTTTTGGATTTTCTTTTTCCACTTCCTTTGTCCTATATTGAATTTGAGTTGGTTTGAAAATGCCCAATTTTTACAATCAAATTCCCCTCTGATTTAATTTTCCCTTTTTCAAACTCAGGAATTTTTTCGTTTTTTCGTTTTCTCTCTAACCAGCATTTCCTTAGGATCCACTTCAAACTGGGCCTTGGGCTATCTTTGTTTATTCATCTTTTATCAACTGGGGGCTTCAATTTCACCGAATTAGGCCATCTTTGCAGTTTTCCCCAAATTTGTCGGATTAGGTCTTCTCTTATACTGAATTTCCGCAACCCATCTTTCGAACTCTATATATTTCGTTGTAGACCTCGGATTATCAAAAATTCTTTCGCCATTATTCAATTGAACTTCGAATCTTGATTTTGACTGAGAGTTGACTTTTTTAGTGGTTGACTTTTTTAGGGTTGACTTTTTTTAGTTGACTTCTTTTGAGTTGACTTTTTGTGCTAACTTCCGAAACAAAGTCTTGGGGACCCATCTGCAGAACGGTGGAAGTCTCCTTACGTTTTCGGGGAGTTGAAAACGAGAATCTGCCCTTTTTAGATGGCCTAGACAAAATTAGGCGTCTATAGCTGCCCCTCTTTGACTATTGCTGAGAATCAGGATTCAGGCAAAGATAAAATAGACAATAATTTTGTCCGATTAGTGAAATCACATGTGGAGGATAAGAGGGAGGATTTATTCTTTTTTTTTTTTTTTTTTTTGTAAACTGTAAAATAAAATAAAATAAAAGAATTTTGTCCTTAAATTGAGTTCCTCTACTAATTAAGGCTCGGCCTATCTTAAGGAAACGAGTTCGATTTAAAAGTGAAGATAATACCTCGACGGAAGTCCCGAGGCCTTACCTCATCTTGGCGCAGCTTTGTTTGAAACATACAATTTGTCCTTAACTTGAGTTCCCTGACTAATCAAGGCTCGACCCATCTTAAGGAAACGAGTTCGATTTGCAAGAGAAAAAAATACCTCGGCGAAAGTCCCAAGGCCTTATCTTATCTTGGTGTGAAATTATATAAATGGCATGTGTCGAGATATTTCGCTGAACTCCCCAACAACCCGGCAGATCTTTAGAAAAATATCTTTTCACATGACATGTATACAATTTTGGGATGAAATTATATTTGGATGTCTCCTCCAAAAGCTTCGGCTATCGCCGCCAAAGACTTGTTCATTTTGAAAATTGTGAAATTCTGGATATCTCCTCTAGAAGCTTCGGCTATCACCACCAAAAACTTGTTCACTTTTAAAACTGTAAAATTCAGAATATCTCCACCAGAAACTTCAGCTATCACCACCAAAGACTCGTTCATTTTTAAAACTGTAAAATTTCGGATATTTCCACCAGAAGCTTCGGCTGTCACCACCAAAGACTTGTTCATTTTTAAAACTGTAGAATTCTGGATATCTCCTCCAGCAGCTTCGGCTATCACCACCAAAGTAGAATTTTTAGATGTTTTTTCAAAAGCTTCGGCTACCACCACTAAAGTAAAATTTTAGATTTTTTTCAAAAGCTTCGGCTATCACCACCAAAGTAAAATTTTTGATGTCTTTTCAAAAGCTTCGTCTATCACAACCAAATTAAACTTTTGGAATTTGTTTTTTTTTTCAAAAGCTTCGTCTATCACCACCAAAGTAAAATTTTTGATGTTTTTTTTTAAAGCTTCGGCTATCACTACCAAAGTAAAAATTTTGATGTCGTTCAAAAGCTTCGTCTATCACCACCAAAGTAAAATTTTAGATTTTTTCAAAAGCTTCGACTATCACCACCAAAGACTAGTTCATTTTTAAAAATCTGGATATTGGTTCTTGAAAATGTATTGAAAATTATACCCGAAATCTTTGAGAGAGGATGCAAATGCTTCATGATGCAGATGTAAATGTCTTTAACAAGATGCACATGCTTCTTGATGCCAATGCAAATGCAAATGGCTTTGATTGATGCAAATGCTTCTGGGTACAGATGTAGATATTGAATAAGATGCAAATGCTTCGTGGTGCAAATGCAAATGTCTCTTGGTGCAAATACAAATGTCTTTACAAGATGCACATGCTTCATGGTGCAAATGCAAATGTTTTGGATTGATGCAAATGCTTCTTGGTGCAAATGCAGAGAATAGCAGTGTGCAAAATGCATCTAAATGATGCAAATGCTAAGATCAATAGTGATGCAAATGCTTCATGAAAAGATGCAGATGCCCTTATGGATCCTGTTCATGTGAGTGGTGTAATTGTAGTTACCATACACTAATGAAGATGCAATGATCCTCGAAATGATGCAATTGCTTGAGATTACGCAAATGAAAATATCCATGAAGGATATAAATGTAATGGTAAAATACAGATGCTCATGGAATGGTGCAACTGCCAGTACCTATAAATGATGCAAATGCTTCCTGACATGGTGCTGGGGCAAAGCTTAATAAAGAGGTAAGTGCTTATGAATGATGCAAATGCCCCCTATCATTTTTTTTTTAGAATTTGGCTTAGCTTTTCCTTTTCAAATCAGAGTGTATCTTGAACACTCGTGCCACATAAGAGATCATTCCTTTTTTGGTCTTTGACAATCACTTTTCCCCAACCGTTTTCAAACCCTTATCAACAGAAGCCTGTTTGTCGAGTTCTATTTCTTCTTCTCATATCTGGAAGTCATGGTCAACCCTAGTAGTTCCATACCTTTGGGTTAGAAAAACCCTTGTCTCATGTCAACATCAAAAATGGTTATTTCAAAAATATTTTTATTTGTTTTCCCATTTTGAAAAAAATTTGCTCATTTAATGAAAACTTCTAAGCCAAAAATATTAACCCCATAGTGTGTGATGTTCGAATCTTTTGAAATATGATGATCATCTTTGTTAGGAATTTTCTGAATGTCAATTTGGGTTTTTCAACTTGAATTGAAAGGCTTGATACAACAGGATTTTGGTTGATCGAAGAAAACTTCACAACAAAAATATATATCCCTTCTAGGCTCACAAATGGAATAGGTTTTATAAAAACGAATTCCTTGAGAAATCAAACAAATTCAACATTTTTTTAGTTTCCAAATCATGGCATTTTGACAATCGTCAAGATTGGCCGGGGTGTTCAAACTGGAAAGTTAATTTTAGAGGGAAAAAGGTCTCAGTTTTTGAAGTCAATCCTCCAAATGAGAGCTGGCAATTTAATAGGTTCAAGAATTCCTAGATGTTCCTCAATTTCTTCAAGATGACCTTTTCTTTTGTGGCATTGACACTAACATAAATGGCATAAAAAATTCTCATTTTACTCTAGACCGCCAATTTTTGGGTTTTCGCCCTAGAGTCCCATTCTTTCCATTTTTTCTTCTTTTTTTTTTATTGTTCTACCATGCACTTGAGAATTCTAAATTCTTCCATAGTCAAATGATAATTCGATGAGATGGGCTAAAATCTAGGAAAACCCTTTAAGTTAAATATTCCTGCTAGATCAAAATGGACTTTTAAAGCACGTAATATAGGCCATGGTTTGGGGTTCAGAAAGAAAGGATAAATAGGCCCAAAATATGTGTTTGAGGGTAATCAGATCAAGGATCATTTCTTGAGGAGGATTCCCTTTAAAGCATCTGTCCCTTTTGGACTTTCTTTCCTTCTTTTAATTTTCGCTCCTTTTCTTCTTTGTTCCTGTCTTTCACTTACCATACTTTTTCACACACACATTTTTTTGTGTGTGTGTGTTTTTTTTTTTAATTTGTTAATTTTGGCTTTCATTTGCTATCTTTTTCTTTTTCCTTTTCTTCTTTTTGTCTCTTCATTTTGAAAGAGTGAGCCCGTATTTATTTGGGAGCTCAACTTGCTTTGTATCTATCTTCGAGTTAGGACTCATTTCTCAGCGATCTTTGTGAAGATCTTCCCTCGCATTTGCCGCCAATATAGAGGGTGATCCTTGATCAAGGTTTAAAGCATAAAGAATTCTTTAGGCTCAAAACAGGTGACTATGGATAATTTCTTTTTTTGAAAGGGATATGAAAGATGGGAATTTCTCATATCAAGCACAAACATTCTCATTGAAAAGCAACCCTAGGGGGAATAGATAATTAGAATTTCATTTTGGACTTCGAAATCATCCGAATTCTCATATGTATGATATCATAATTTTTTTTTGTCGCATGCCCCAATGATTCATGCGTTAGTTTCCATTCTTATTCACCATGTATCCATTATTTCCACATATTATGCCCCAATTTGATTAACCATGAGAATTTGTATCATTACGAGGAACATCGCAAGTCTAGGTTTCTATTGAAAAGGCTGAGTTTCAATCTTGGGTTTATTTGAAGTGACAAGGAAAATATGGCCCAAAAAATAGGTTTTGTCTGATGAAATGGAATAATCTGGTTTGGTCATTGTGCCCCGAGATGTCAATGAAGAAAAGATGCTCGGGCAATTTGTGTTTTGTGGTCATTGGAAAGGATATGAATGGTTTTGGTACAACCTTAACGCACATTAAATTACCATGATCTAGATTCTTGAAAAATGTCTCACTTGTTCGAGTTTTCTAAGAGCTCAAAAAATTTTCAAAAATTTTGTTCCTTTGCTCATAGCCTAGAGTAGGATCTACATCTTTTCTTATTTTGTAGTGACAATGGTTTATGAAGTTCAATCATTCATATTCCTTGAAGCATTAGAACTTTCAAGTGGTCTTGGATAAAAGGATTTAGGCATAGGGAGGCCCAAAAGAGAGGGGGAGTATTGGGTTATTTCTAACAATGATCATCAATATTCTCAAGACTGTCCATTACTTCATGTGAAAACCCCTTATTATTGTTTATCAAAAATTTTCTCAAAGTTTCATTTTTTTTTTTTGCAAATTCAAATGATTGCTAAAATATAATGAACAAAAAACATTTAAATTCAAAAATTATTTATTTCATGTAGATGTCAACATAAGACAAGTGCTTTCATCATCACAGTGTATAGAACTACATGCATCAGAAATCCTAATATGATCATGCACCATGTTTCTTATGACATTTGGCTTTCCCATCTTCAAAACTTATCAAACCAGCCCTGATGAGATCCCTGACCTTGTACTTCAAAGCGGGGTAGTTCTACATTGAGTGGCCTTGATTACCAGAATGATAATTGCAACACTCATTAGCATCATACCAGCTTGGATAAGGGGGCTTCAGAGGCTCTAATTGCATAGATGTCACAAGGTGATTCTGGATGAGTTGAGGTAGTAGCTCACTGTATGACACAAGAATAGGGTCAACCTGATTTCTTCCTCATTTTTTATGCCCTCTTCGATTATTCCTAATGGTGTTTGATTGATAGACAGATGTAAATGCTAACGTGGTTGTAGGCATTGGTTGGTAAGGATAAGAACCTTGAGAGACCTTGTTCAAGGTAGGGTAGAATGGCTGATACGAGGAGAATTGGGGAGATGGGGCAAAGTCTTCCATGACTTGGGTATCTTCCATATTATTTTTGGATGCCCCATTTCTCTCGGCATTGGATGCCTCTTTCTCCTTCAAGTTTCCCATCCTTGATAGCTTTCTCAATCATCTCCCCTGAGATTACCATATCCGCAAAATTCTTCGTGGAATTGTAGTTTGGGGTCCGTAGTGTTATTCACAAAAAGGACAGTGATTTCCTTCTGTTTCAAAGGTGGTCGTACTTGGGCGACCATGGCCATCCACCGCTGAGCATATTCTTTGAAGCTCTCAATAGCCCTTTTCTCCATATTTTGCAAGGTGAGACGGTCAGGTGCCATATCGGTCGCATGCTTGTATTGGCTTAAAAATGCATTAGCCAAATCAATCCAAAAGCGAATCGATCCTTACTCAACTGACTGTACCACCTAATTACGGACCCGATAAGGCTATCCTGGAAGCAGTGGATCAAAAGTTTATCATTATCTGTATGACTCGTCATCTTTTGGCAGAACACAGTGATATGGGCAGACAGATCGATTGTCCCAATATATTTCTCAAAATTGGGAACCTTGAATTTAGGCGAAATGACTAAGTCGGGGACCAGGCAACGTTCATTCGCATCTGCACTCCCAAATATATATGTGCTTTCTAATGCCCGGAGCCTTTCATCTAACCGCTGATATTTCCCTTAGGAATCTGTCGACTTAGCCTTCTTCAATTCAGCCATTTTCAATTTTGCCTATTCACCTGGATCATCTAAGTTTAGGACGTTGACAGGATTAACTATGTTCGAAAAAGACTAGGCATCTAACATTATGACCTTATTCTGACCCTTTTATGCCTCTGACCCTTCTCTGGCGGTCAAATTTTCAGTGCATCCCTTTCCTTTGATTGCGATGAACACTAGCTCCATCGGTTTAGTCATTTGTGCTCTCAATTCTTCTTGGGACCTTGCCCATCGTTCCTGTAATTCTCTCCGTGCTCTCTCCATTCTATCTAGTCTATTATGATGTTCATTATCCATGATCCTAGCATGCATTATAAAGGTTCTCAGTACTTCTTATACTTCTGATTTGAAAGATAAACTTCTTCAATGCTCTTAAAGCCAAACCAGCTTCTGTTTTATCCCTCCAAGTGTGTGTCATGATGAATGAGCGATGACTGCAATTTGATGCATGAAAAGAATAAACAAAGTGATGTATGGACCTATGTAACGGAAACATGCTGACCATGTATGTTATAAATGTAACACGATGCCAACATGGTGCATGTAAAGAATAAGAAAAATCAATGCATGGATATAAGTAATGAATGACCATGTATGTTCCAGATACATTTTCCAATGAATAATCATATACACTATGAATGCAACACAATGTCAAAATGATGTATGTAAAGAATAAATGATTGTCACAGAGTATATACAAAAAAATCATGCTGACCATGTATGTCACGAATGCAACTTGATGCCAATATGACAAATTAATGCATGAGCATATACAGGGAAATCATGATGACTATGCATGCCATGAAAGCAACCTGATGTCAACATGATGTATTAAAGAATAAACCAATCAATGTATGGAAATATACAGAGAAATCATGCTGACTATGTATGCCATGAATGTAACTTGATGTCAACATGATGATGTAAAGAATAAACAGATTAACGTATAAACATATACAGAGAAATCATGCTGACTATGTTTGCATTAATGCAACCGGATGCTAAAATGATGCAAGTAAAGAATAAACAAATCAATGCATGAAGATATGCAGAGAAATCATGCTGAGTATGTTTGTCATAAATGCAACACGATCTCAACATGATGCATGTAAAGAATAAATGATTGTCACAGAGTATATACAAAGAAATCATGATGACCATGTATGTTATTAATGCAACCCGATATCAACATGATGCATGTAAAGAATAAACAAATCAATGCATGGATGTATGCAGTGAATGACCATGTATATTCCAAATGCATTCTCGAGTGAAATATCATATATGTTATGAATATAACACGATGTCAATATGAAGCATGTAAAGAATAAATAAATTGACACACGGGTATACACAAAGAAATCATGTTGACCATGTATGTCATTAATGCAACTCGATGCCAATATGACAAATTAATGCATGAGCATCTACAGAGAAATCATAAAGACTATGTATGCCATGAATGCAACCTGATGTCAAACATGATGTATGTAAAGAACAAACAATTCAATGCATGGGCACATGTAGAGAAAAATCGTACAAAATAAACTGAAATGGTGGGACCAATCTTGACTTGCCCAAAATTTAATCCATGATTTTTTGAAACATGTTTTCCTCGCAAAAATCAAAAATTATTTTCCAAAACCAATTTTTTTAAACTTTTAGGGTAGTGGGTCTTATCGTGGCACGATGTCCAAATGTTTGTTCAACATTACCGATCTACAATTCGTATTCAATCAATGAATGCTTATGAAATCATCAAATGTGATTATTATCACCATTCGTTTACTGAAAAAAATGAGATAAAAAAAAAACCATTGATGTACATGATTTATTCACATATGCATGAAATGTGCAAAATGCAAAAATGTTTGAAAAGGAATTTTTATATTTTCAATTTCAAAAAAGTCAATGAACTTTTGCCCCAACAGTATCTACTTATTTAGGCATCACAATGCCTTTGGGGAAAATTTTAAATTTATTATGGGCGATGTATGTTTATCATTGCCCGATCTACAATGCTTATTCAGAATGTAAAAATAAATGGCAAAAGATCAGAAGCATTCATCTATGTGTTCCTAGCTTCGATACCTCTAACGAAAATTCGGCATGGCTTCGCCTAGGTTCACTATATGAGATTGCATTAGGTTATAAAAAGGCTCCAAATTGCTCCTCATTGTCGCCGGTGAAGGTTAGTAAGGCACCCCGATCAAAACGGGTTCAATTTGTTAGAATACATTTCCCAGGCTTATGCGGAGGTTGACACCTCACAAAACGTAGGTAATTTACACCCCGAGAGTGTTTCGCTAGCTTATGCTGAGGCTATTGCCACACGAAGCATAGGTACTTCACTCCACCTAGAAGGAGGAAACCCGGGTTGAGGACTCATGTTATGCAAATGCAACTATAGTGTGTGAGGAGGAATAACAAAACTTTCACTACTATTTTACAACCCATATTTTTAAAAACACCCCAACAATGCATTAGAAAAAACTGAATCCAATGAAGGAAAGCATTAATCAATCATAGAAATAATGATAATGCACGACACTTAAATAAACGGAGCATGATAATAATATGTATGCTCATGAGCAGGAAAAGAGAAATTTTGTTATTTTCAAAATTCTCTTTATTATACAAAAAATGGAAATTATAATTAAATACCAATTAAAATCGACCAACCCGAAACTTTCGATAACACGTGACTAACTCTAGGCCTGACTCTCTAAAGTCCCCAGTAGAGCCGCCAAGCTGTCGATACGTGATCCTCCCGATGAGGGAGAACCCGCTCGAGGGAGGAAGGAAAAACAGGCAGAGGAAAAGATGACTTAATTCCTCTTGAAATAAAGGTCGAGGGTATTAAAACAATCTCGAAAAAAGAAATGGAGTCGCGACCAATCTTTTTTGGCTAGGTGTGATCGGCCACCTATTAAAACTGGTTTTAATAAATATTTTAAAATTAATTAAAACATTTGAAAAAAACCAATTTTGAAGTCTGCTCTTTGAACCAGAGAAAACAAGTGCGGGTTCGGGAGTCGGTTACATGTAGGGAAGGATTAGCACCCCCACAATGCCCCTATAAAATGGTACCTTATTAGTCATTTGTTATCTCGAGTCTCGGTGAAAAGTCGGTTTTAGATTTGGTATTTGAAAATAATTCCCGTTTTAAAAACAATCCTATTTTTGTTCGAGAATGATCCGGAATTTGTTATTGCAAAAATTTTCTATATTCCCTGGCAAACCGATAAAATCTAGATTTTTTTATTCATTTTACGAATCTCCGCATCATACTCTTCTTAAAAGGGTATTCTTTCGTTAATATAGTTGATGAAGACTCCCCGACAACCCGAAGGAGAATTCATGAATTATAATAACTCAAGGATATTGCTTTATTTTATTAAAAAATCTCAATTTTCAAAAAGTTGGATGATCATGAATGTGCAAATTAAAATTAAAACTTGAAGGTATAACATGCATGATTAACATGGCATGGCAAACAAGTTATTATGACATGACAAAATTTAAAAGACATTGCCAAAGAATAAATGACATGAAATATGAATGACATGGCATAAGAATGAATGTCATGTGAATGAAATCGACATGGCATACAAAATTTCATGGCATATGAATAACATGGGACGTGAATAATTGTCATGTGAATGAAATCGACATGGCAAACAAAATGACATGGCATACGAATGATATGGCACATGAATGAATGTCATGTGAATGAAATCGACATGGCATGTGAATGACAAGGCATAATGAGTGACACGGCATGTGAATGACATGGCAAATTTTGATGATATGGCATGTGAATGACATGGCATATGAATGACATGGTGATGCACCCAAAAGAGTGTATCTTATTTAACCTTGCACTAAAAAGATAAATTGTAAGTATAGTAGTTAGCAAGGGTCGAGTCCTCAGGGATTGGGTTTTAGTTTATAAGTTAATAGTTTAAAACTTAAATTCAAGAACAATAAAAGAAAAGGGGGTTTTGAAGCCAGATTTAAACTAAAGTAAATAATAATAATAAGATGCAAGGCGGTATAACCAGCCAATAAAAATATATATACTAAATTAGGCGGTATAACCAGCCAATAAAAATATATATACTAAATTAGGCGGTATAACCAGCCAATAAAAATAAAACAAAGTTAATATACAAATTAGGCGGTATAACCAGCCAATAAAAATAAATATACTTTTAAAAATAAGCAAACTAAAAGTAAGAAAACAAGTAAGTAAGAACAATTAAATATGAAAAATATGGTTAAGGTTTCATTCTCCACCACTAGACATCATTAAGAATCAATTTCAGATCTATCAATATCAACCAACTATCAAAGTTAACAACCGTAGATAACAACAAGCTCTGTTACCCCAATCTTTCCTTAGTTTGTCGTTAAATAGAACAAGCTCTCTATTTAATCTCTAACCATTAAACAACCTAGAATAAGCTCTCTAAATTCAATTTAATGGCAGCTTTATGATGAGAAAGATAGGTTGATCTAAGCAACAAACACATAAGCTCGGATTGTTCAACTTAGGTTATGTTCCACTTTGCAATTATTGAAAACTTGACCATAATCATTAATCACAAATTGCCACTTATGAATAGGAAATCAAGACAATTACACGGATCAAGACTCCTAAACTAGCAATAGATAATTATCAAGATCTATCTAGTTGTACACCTAAATAAATCAAGACAACATCATGAACAATTTTTGTAGAAGAACATAAGCAACTTTGATAGAAAATTAATAATAGATAGAATCTGAAAATCAATCACAAAACATGTCTAGGGCTTTGAAATCACCCTTAACCAAATAGAAGTTTAGCCTAGCATAGGCATTATAAACATAAAATTAAATAGAATCTAAGAAGAAAATAAAAGAAAGAAAGAAGAAGAAGAAGAATATTAATTATCCAACCTCTTGCTCTTTCTAAAGAAAAAGAAAACTAGAGAAAAGAAAGAAGAAGAAAACTTAGAGAATTTTATTACAATGGCTAATATCCTACCTATCTACAATATGATCCTCTAAAATCATCCAAGGCCCTCTATTTATACACATTTTGGAGGGCTAAATGACAAGAGACAAGCTTTACAAATTTCAAAGGTAGGTATATGACGATTTTGATCAGCCAACTTGATGGTCGATTTCGTCAATATTGGAGGCCTGATCTGATCCCATGGTCTTCTAGAACAATGTTCCCCTATCTGTTACTGATCCATAGCCGTTGAAATCAGCTCATTTTCTGATGTGGATAAGAAGATATGGGCAAAATACGAAAACAGGTCAGCACAGACGTCATTGCACATCAGCCAACTTGATGGTCGATTTCGTCAATATTGGAGGCCTGATCTGATCACATGGTCTTCTAGAAAAATGTTCCCCTATCTGTTACTGATCCATAGCCATTGGAATCAGCTCAATTGCTGATTTGGTTAAGCAGATATGGGCAAAATACGAAAACCGGTCAGCACAGACGTCATTGCACATCAGCCAACTTGATGGTCGATTTCGCTAGGGAAAATGACTCCGTTTCAAGAAGTGTAAAACATGAAAACGATAGATATGCCTCTTAACTTTGCACGGTTAAAATTTCAGCCTTATTGCTTCAGTGAAACTCCAGATATAGCTGATATGGCAAACGGTGTCGGAACTGGAACTGAACTGGATTTGCCCTTAATTGTTGATTTAACCTAGTAATCTGAAATCACTCAAAGAAACTCGTGAAAAACACCAAATTACATAAAAATATAAAAAAATCATAAACACGATTAGACTAAGCAATAATAACTCGTATTTGACACAAAACAATAATAAAACATAACTAAAAACTATATAATTATACGAGTTATCACACCCCCACACTTAGATTGTTGCTAGTCCCTAGCAACGACTCAATAAAAATAAAATAAGAAAATCTAATCTAATCCATTTTCGTAGGAAATCACGGTGGCACTTAGCATGTGACACAAGCCTTTAAACCCCTAGGTGTCCCTAGTGGACGAGTTTAGTCTCGTGAGGGTTTACTAGGACGATACCCACAAACATTGAAAACATAAGAAAAACTAAAAATAATAATTATAACTAATCCTTCCAATATAAATTTGAGATAATCATTGGACAAGTCTTAAAAACTAATCAATAGCTTAAAGAAATTCACAAAAAATCTTGCTTGAATGTAAATAGTTTGAGTTAAGCCAATATTAACATAACATATTTCAATCAAAATAGTGCATATTCAAACTTAATCTCAACTTCTCACATGGGATACTCTCTTGATTTTCACTCTTTAAAGTAGTGGTAAAGTGTTTACACTCAATCAATCTCATGAAAACACTTCTACCATATGCTTGCTTGTCTACCTATTCTCCACTAAAAGATCATGCAATTCTCCACTAATCAAGAGGTCTTTAATCAAGGTTGTAATGGGGCCAAGGGGTTTGTAATGTGGTTGAAGAACAAAAGGATAAAGATATCACAAAGGTTCCAAAGAGTTCATAAAGTTTAGAGACATAAAAAAATTATACAAAGAAACTTCTCAAAACTCTTTACAAGTACATAGTCACCTAGGCCGGATATTCATGTTGGGCCTTTTCTTCATTCTGAACAACTTTGTAACATCTTTTTCTTTTTCCCAAAATTCAATAGATGATTCATATTTTTTTTTGAATGTATTTGCCAGTATTCCATTTATTTTTTTTATTTTTTTTTTTGACTTTTCTTTTCTTTCCCCCCCACACTTATTTCTTGTTTCTAACCCAAATTTTCAATAGATCTTCCTTGTCTTTGCAACTTGTCTCAAAACATGCTAATTCATCTTTGGAACAAAGGTAAGGATATAAGTATATTTAGGTTAGGGACAAGTTATGGTTACCAAAGAGATAGCTTATTCAATGTAGGCTCAAATTGGCTCACTAGGGGTGTGTTCTCTTGGAACATCAATAAGGGATGGCTGTTTGGCCCTGGCTAAAAATCCTAATGCCTCTATCATATTCATGTTGTCACATGCATCAATATAGTCTCAACAAGGTCTAAAGCAAGTTCTAGAGAATCATGTAATCATAAGAGCACTCAAGACAGAAATTAGATTGATTTATATAATGCATCAATCATTATAGGCTCAAAAACTCACAAGGATGATTATACAAGTCAGATTAAGTCTAAACATGCTTCTTTCTCAATCAACATATCATATTAACATTGGCTCATAAAAATTAGTATCAAGCTTAATTCTCATGAAAATTTTCTCACTAATAAATCTGTTTTAGACTTATGCAATTCATATCTCATCATAGTATTGAAAATGAACTAAAATACACTAAAAATAATAATAAAGACTCATAAAAAAAAATAATAGACAAAAATAAAAGAAATCCTAAATCCTTCCCCCCACACTTAATTCTTACATTGTCCTCAATGTAAGTCTATTAACCCAAATGAAAGAATCATGTGTAAGAGAAAAGAACTAATAACATAAGAATAGGAACAACTAAGACTCAAAACAAAACAAACTCATGCAACCTAAATAATCATAAAATACTAAACAAAAATTAACAAGTAAACATAAAAAGATTAAAATCAAACTGACAAGGTATGTCTCAAGTCTCCCTTACTCAGACCTTGTTCAGAATGAATACTTCTAAATTGCTTAAAACACAACAAACTCTTTTTTTTTTTTTTTGAAAAGAAGAAATCAAACTGACAAGGTATGTCTCAAGTCTCCCTTACTCAGACCTTGTTCAGAATGAATACTTCTAAATTGCTTAAAACACAACAAACTTTTTTTTTTTTTAAGAAGGTAAAATTTAGGAGATATTACCTAGTAGAGGTTGCTAACCACTTATTATAACTGAGACACAACAAACAAAATGTTAGATAATGTCACAAAGACAAAGTGCAATCCACTCCTTGCTCGTCCATATCTCTTTTTCTTTTTTCGAGCGTTTGCGAAACAACCGTAGCAGATAAATACTCATAAGCTTGGAGCTTTTTGAGTAAATCTTCAATGGTTGTAGCAGAAATTATGGTTCTCCTTGCCTCTGAAAACATGAATCCATTATCCACAGCATTATCTAAATATGAAAGCAAATTACTAAAATAACCATTAATATTAAGCAAACCAATGGGTTTCTTATTTGTGACCAAAGATGACCAAGAAGCCACGCAAGCTATTTCTTCCAATGTACCCAGACCACCTGGTAAAGCAATGAATGCATCGGCAGAATGGTACATGATTGTTATCCGTTCAGGGATACTCCAGACTTGTATTTCCTTACCCAAGGTAGGTCCACAAAAATCTGTGAATAGTTTTGGCACGATTCCTAGAACTGGACTTCCTCCGGCGTGTGCTGCTGTAGTGACTGCTCCCATTAAACCCGTACTACCGCCTCCATAAATCAACTGGATCTTTTGTTGGGCAAGTATTACTCCAACTCTTATGGCTTCATCAGCGAATATGTTATTTTTCCCTGGATAAGCACCTCCAAAGACACAAATTTTTTTAATGCGTTGGGACGAAGTACTTTCCATTTTTTTTTCTTTTTCGAGTGCCTGAAAGAGAATGAGTACATGGTGTAATATATAGAGGACTGAGTAGTGAATCAGACAAGAGTAATAATGTCGCCGAAAGTGTATCTGACCTGTCAGAAGAAAATATTAACCTAACAAAAGATTTTTGCGTGATTTCAAGAAAAAAATCAAAAAGAGAAGAAAAAATCAACCGTAAAAGACAAATAAAAAAAAACGAGAATAATTACACAAATCGAACAACACGTAAATTAAACCGAAATAAAGTTATTGCAAATCAAACCAAAAACTGAGAAGTCATTTATTGTAGTTGTGATTGTGGCTCACATCTTCCTCTGGTTTTACGTCCAGAAACGGCTTAAACGCCTTCTATGAGTCGAGGATATGCTTCCCATCCAGTTTTCTTACAAGCTGGCAAACAGGGTCTTTTAACATCAGATTCCCAAGATGTTGCCATTCCCTTTGGAATTGCGGCCATAAATCAAGAATTTCTCTTTGTACGTCTCCACTAGGATGCGTCTCAAGAGAAAGTTGGATATTACCCAAATTCTCCTTACTCAGTCCATCCTTAATGAATTCAATTTTATCATCTCGATTAGAGGACGGAATCCCAATAGAACGACATTTACCGTTACACGTCCATCGTGCACATTTGTGGCAATTTGAACTCATGCGCTTTGCTCGTCGCTTCTTTGCAAAAGTGCTTCTACCTGTACCTGGTAAATGCAAAACAGGAAGATATTCATCTTCACGTACCTTGGCTTCAATTATCCAACGTATGTCGTCAGGAATCCCTTTGTACATAAGCATTCTTAATCTTTCAAGTCGAACTTGGTAAAGCTTCAGTAAAATATTTCGAGGAAAAGGAGGAAATCGTTTCTGCAATCTTGTGAGAATATCATCCATCCTGAAAAAAAAATGAAAAAAAAAAATTGAAAGAGAAATTGGAAGAGAAATTTATATACAATATCAGTTTTGTGGGTAGCTGATGGAACCGATTTAAATAATCACGGAGTACCGTTATCCGCCATTTAACCGGGGTAAAAAATTAAAAATTATATTTACATCTAGTTATTTTCAAAACCAGGATCAGAAAGAAAAACAACGTAAAAAGACTCAAAAAAAAACACTCTAAATAAAATCCTAAATTCTCCCCCCCACACATAACTCTTACATTGTCATTAATGTAATGCTATTATCCCCCAATGCAAGAATTATATGTAAGAGAAAAGAACTATTAAACAAAAGAAACTTATGCAGCCTAAATGAACTTAAAAGCAGTAAACACAATTAACAAAGAAACATAAGAAATAAAATAAAAACAATAAAAATAATAAAATAAAAAGGAAAAGAAAGAGAAAGCAAATCTGAATATGGAAGGTTGGTAATTTCATCTTTAATTGGACTGCCTTCCCAATTAACACTTGAGTTAGTGTTTTGAATCTAACCAACACCCTTTCTTGGCTTTTTAGGCTTGTGAGGCTCATACATGAAATTTCCCAAATTTATGCGTTTGAGAGGAAGCTTTCTTTGCACAACAGTGGATGCATTCTCCATTACAAGTATTATTCCATCATCCTTGGTGGTGCATATCTCATCGAGGAATGGTGCATCTTTTGGTACTTGTTGAATGACATCCACAAACAAACTGTTTAAGGTTTCCAGCGTGTCTTGTTCATGTTCATCCTCCTTGAACTTTGCGAATCTACTAGGAAAAGGTGGAGAAGAAACATTAGTAAAAATTGGAATCTCAAACGTTACCTCAGGTGCTGAAATACTCTTATTTGGATCATTGGCTTCATTATCCTCAAGAATAGAATTCATCTCTAATTTTGTCGCATCCTCATCTTGTTCCTCATTCCTCAAGGTCACAATAGTAGCATTCTCCTTTGGGTTAATCATCGTTTGGGCAGAGAGTTCTTCAGATCTTTGTGCTACCCATACCACCATACTACTAGCCAATAGGCTCATTTGCCTTTCCAAACTCTGGATACTTGCCCTTGTTTCCTGTTGAAATTGCAAAGTATTAGTAACAAGAGAATCGACAAGATCTTCTAAAGAAGTACCTGAGTTTTGAGTCATATGTAGTGGCTGAAAAAGATCTGGTTCTTGAGACCATGATTGATTGAAGCTAGATGGATGAGTGTAATTGGCATAAGGATCTACTTCTTGGTAATTTTCTGAGTAGCCATAATTAGTATGATCCCACCATCCCTCATGGTAAGTGTTTGAGTAATGATCATACAGTTGGTCTTGGAACACTTGATGGCCTTGACATCCTCCCATGGCCAATTGTTGAACTGGGGAGGTGAGATTGGCTTGTTGATTTTCCATGTTCATGTATGCCACCAACTCTTCAAGTGTTAGATTGCTTAATTCCATCGTTTTTTTTTTTTTTTAATTTGATAAGAAAAACTTGTATGTACAAGAAAATAGAACTAATTAGAACTGAAAATAAGAATAAACCAAGTAACAAATAAACTAAAGAAAACAATCCCCGGCAACGGCGCCAAAAACTTGATGCACCCAAAAGAGTGTATCTTATTTAACCTTGCACTAAAAAGATAAATTGTAAGTATAGTAGTTAGCAAGGGTCGAGTCCTCAGGGATTGGGTTTTAGTTTATAAGTTAATAGTTTAAAACTTAAATTCAAGAACAATAAAAGAAAAGGGGGTTTTGAAGCCAGATTTAAACTAAAGTAAATAATAATAATAAGATGCAAGGCGGTATAACCAGCCAATAAAAATATATATACTAAATTAGGCGGTATAACCAGCCAATAAAAATATATATACTAAATTAGGCGGTATAACCAGCCAATAAAAATAAAACAAAGTTAATATACAAATTAGGCGGTATAACCAGCCAATAAAAATAAATATACTTTTAAAAATAAGCAAACTAAAAGTAAGAAAACAAGTAAGTAAGAACAATTAAATATGAAAAATATGGTTAAGGTTTCATTCTCCACCACTAGACATCATTAAGAATCAATTTCAGATCTATCAATATCAACCAACTATCAAAGTTAACAACCGTAGATAACAACAAGCTCTGTTACCCCAATCTTTCCTTAGTTTGTCGTTAAATAGAACAAGCTCTCTATTTAATCTCTAACCATTAAACAACCTAGAATAAGCTCTCTAAATTCAATTTAATGGCAGCTTTATGATGAGAAAGATAGGTTGATCTAAGCAACAAACACATAAGCTCGGATTGTTCAACTTAGGTTATGTTCCACTTTGCAATTATTGAAAACTTGACCATAATCATTAATCACAAATTGCCACTTATGAATAGGAAATCAAGACAATTACACGGATCAAGACTCCTAAACTAGCAATAGATAATTATCAAGATCTATCTAGTTGTACACCTAAATAAATCAAGACAACATCATGAACAATTTTTGTAGAAGAACATAAGCAACTTTGATAGAAAATTAATAATAGATAGAATCTGAAAATCAATCACAAAACATGTCTAGGGCTTTGAAATCACCCTTAACCAAATAGAAGTTTAGCCTAGCATAGGCATTATAAACATAAAATTAAATAGAATCTAAGAAGAAAATAAAAGAAAGAAAGAAGAAGAAGAAGAATATTAATTATCCAACCTCTTGCTCTTTCTAAAGAAAAAGAAAACTAGAGAAAAGAAAGAAGAAGAAAACTTAGAGAATTTTATTACAATGGCTAATATCCTACCTATCTACAATATGATCCTCTAAAATCATCCAAGGCCCTCTATTTATACACATTTTGGAGGGCTAAATGACAAGAGACAAGCTTTACAAATTTCAAAGGTAGGTATATGACGATTTTGATCAGCCAACTTGATGGTCGATTTCGTCAATATTGGAGGCCTGATCTGATCCCATGGTCTTCTAGAACAATGTTCCCCTATCTGTTACTGATCCATAGCCGTTGGAATCAGCTCATTTGCTGATGTGGATAAGAAGATATGGGCAAAATACGAAAACAGGTCAGCACAGACGTCATTGCACATCAGCCAACTTGATGGTCGATTTCGTCAATATTGGAGGCCTTATCTGATCACATGGTCTTCTAGAAAAATGTTCCCCTATCTGTTACTGATCCATAGCCATTGGAATCAGCTCAATTTCTGATTTGGTTAAGCAGATATGGGCAAAATACGAAAACCGGTCAGCACAGACGTCATTGCACATCAGCCAACTTGATGGTCGATTTCGCTAGGGAAAACGACTCCGTTTCAAGAAGTGTAAAACATGAAAACGATAGATATGCCTCTTAACTTTGCACGGTTAAAATTTCAGCCTTATTGCTTCAGTGAAACTCCAGATATAGCTGATATGGCAAACGGTGTCGGAACTGGAACTGAACTGGATTTGCCCTTAATTGTTGATTTAACCTAGTAATCTGAAATCACTCAAAGAAACTCGTGAAAAACACCAAATTACATAAAAATATAAAAAAATCATAAACACGATTAGACTAAGCAATAATAACTCGTATTTGACACAAAACAATAATAAAACATAACTAAAAACTATATAATTATACGAGTTATCACATGGTATAAAAATGAATGTCACGTGAATGAAATCGACATGGCAAACAGAATGACATGGCATGAGAATAAGAATGAGAATGAATGTCATGTGAATGAAATCGACATGGCAAACAAAATAACATAGCATATGAATCACATGGCATAAGGATGACATAGCATGAACATGAATGACATAACATATACATGACCTAATCTATGGATGACATGACGCAAATGACATGGCATGAGCTAATGGTGACATGGCCGAATGAACATGGCATACTAAATGAATGACATGGCATAAACTAAATGACATGACATAAGAATGAATGATATGGCATGTGAATAACTAACATGACATAATCTAGACGACATGGCACATGAATGAATGAAATGGCATAATTTAAATGACATGGCATGTGAATGAATGACATGGCATAATCTAGATGACATGGTGTGTGAATGAATGACATGGCATAATCTAGATGACATGGCATGTGAATGAATGATATGGCATAATCTAGATGACATGGCATGTGAATGAATGACATGGCATAGTCTAGATGACATGGCATGTGAATGAATGACATGGCATAATCTAGATGACAAGGCATGTGAATGAATGACATGGCATGTGAATGAATGACATGGAATGGCATAATCTAGATGATATGGCATGTGAATGAATGACATGGCATAATCTAGATGACATGGCATGTGAATGAAAGACATGGCATAATCTAGATGACATGTCATGTGAATGCATGTCATGGCATAATCTAGATGACATGGCATGTGAATGAATGACGTGGCATATTCTAGATGACATGGTATATGAATGAATGACATGGCATAATCTAGATGACATGGCATGTGAATGAATGACATGGCATAGTCTAGATGACATGGCATGTGAATGAATGACATGGCATAATCTAGATGACATGGCATGTGAATGAATGTCATGGCATAATCAAGATGACATGGCATGTGAATAAATGACATGGCTCTTGAATGACATGGCACATGAATGAATGATATGGCATAATCTAGATGACATGGCATGTGAATGAATGTCATGGCATGATCTAGATGACATGGCATGTGAATGAATGACATGACTCTTGAATGACATGGCACATGAATGAATGACATGGCATGCTAGACATGGTAAAATCTAATTAATGCAACACGAACATAAAATAACATCAACATGGAATATTCATGGACATATAAGTTTCATGTGAGGAATCATACAAATAGCATACATCGAAAAATATTACGACACTCTCCGGCAAACCCAGCAAAGCTCAGAAAATATTTTTTCCTTACGATATTTATATGATTCCTAATAAAACAAAATCCAATATCTTTCAATTTCATAAACACGTGAATTGAAAAGTTTTCTAACCTCCCTGGCAACCCAGCAAAGATTAAGAACTAATTCTTGCCAATTGTTTAGGAAATCGGAACACACATTTTATGTCAAATTAAAATTTAAAACATTTTATAAATGCAATGCATGAAAATGTATTTCTTCCTTGAAGTAAGGACATCCGTATACCTAAAAAGGTATCCGACTACCTTAGGAAGATACTTAAATCAGATTTTCAAAATCAAAAGACTTTAGGCTCGGATTTTTAAAAAAAAAAAGTGGAATTTTTGGATGAAAATGCCTCATAGCCGAATCCCCCTTTTAAAAGGCTCTATTTTCCTAGTTTTGAAATTCGGGTTGACCACCCTTGACCCGACTTTTATAAAATCAAAATTTATGATTGAAATGACTTGGAAATTAACCTAAGGCAGTAACTAAGGTCCCAAATCAGCCCTCTCTTAATAGCCCAACCAAAAGAAAAAATTATTACTTTCTTGAAAACAAATCTTACCCTCACTGTCAGTTTTGAAAACCTATTTTTTGCCTTTCTAAAGAATTTCAGAAAAATCTGGAAAATTTATGGTAGACTTAGAACATGTCGACCTCCATGGGAAAAAATCAGCTTAACTTTTGGAGCATGGATACTGTGACCGAATTTTACCGAAATCAAAACAGTGAGTTAAAAACTACTTTGTCAAAATCCATTAGGCAGTTTTGAAAACCTATGTTTTTGCCCTCCAAAACAATTTCAAAAAATTCTGAAAAAATTAAGGTAGACCTAAGACATGTTTACCTCTATAGGAAAAAATTAGCTTAATTTTTGGAGTAAGGATACTATGACTGAATTTTACAATTAAAACAGTGAGTTAAAAACTGATTTGTCAAAATCCATTTTTAAACCTTTGATCGAAAAATCCAAAAATCAAAACAAAATTACTAGAGGCAACTTAAAGTGTCTACAACCTATGGTTAAAAAATCTTTAAATTTGGAGAAGGAATGCATGGTGAGAAAAATCCAAAAAATCAAAAAATCCAACTTGCACAACCTTTCATTTTTCCACAAGCATGCTCATGAGAGCTTGGCATTGAGCCACTGGTTGGCTTAAGTAAAAAATCAAGTGGGGATGAGATGAATGCATGAACATGAAGCAAAAAATAGGGGGATCTATCCTAACACAAATGAATCAATCAAGAGTTAAGAACATGAACACAACCAACCAAGCAAGAGATATTAAGCAAGAACAAGCATAAAAATAACCTTCAAGTTTCAGCCAAGACTAGATATGGGAGAAAAAATTGCTAAACCTTATTATTTGATGAAAAGAAGAAGAAATATTTTGGAACATGTTTTGAAAAAACAATTTTATTTTATGAAAGAAAATAAAATAAAAATGAAAATCATAAAGGAATAAAAAATCATATGAAAAAAGAACAGAGTCTCATGGAAGAAAATAGCTACCTTGCTTTAGCTTTCCAAATCAAAAGGTAGTAAGAAAATGCCTTATATTTTTCTTTCTTTTTTCTTTTTCTTATCTCTTTTTCTCTCAAGAATCAAGTTCCTTGTAAAAAAAAATTTGAACGCCATTTTCTCCCTTGAATGGCCGGTTACCTTAGTGTATTATTAGAGTGTGCTCCTCTTTTTTCTCCTCTCCTCTAAGCCCTTGGATTTCATGTGCTCAAATTTTCTCCCACAATCTAAGCCATTGGATCAAAGATATTTTCATGACAATAAAAATGCTATCTTGCAATTTGATATTGGCTACTGAAAGATGTACTAATCTTTCTACAAAGCACCTAGGCCATTGGATGAGCAAAGACACTTTAAAGATAATAAAAATGACATCTTGTAATGTGATAGTGACCATTGGATGAATTTAATCAAATCTCACCCTTCATTCATGAGATGACCAGCCAAGGGCCTGGAATATCCTAGAAATTCCTTCATCTTTCATATTTCTTTTAATTGCAAATTGGCCCTTTTCGATTTCTTCAGTAAAATTACCCTTTTAGCCCCCGAACTTAATTTAATTGCACATGGACCCCAATTTCAGATTTGTCTTTTCCAACTCATCCCATCCAATATAAAACTTAGTTCTGGAGGTTTTCACGTTTTTCCGAGTTTATCCTCTATTTTTCCCGAATTTTTCTCTAAAATTTTGGCTTAGTGCCTCCCAAATTTAGCCTTTTTCATTTGAGCTCCAATTCCAGATTTTTCTTCACTGATCTCTTCCAAAAATTATAAAAATCAGATCTGGAAGTTTTCATAATTTTTCGAGCTTGTTTTCTATTTTTCCCAGAATTATCCTTTGGAATTTCGGGTTAGTGCACCCGAACTTTGTCATTTTTCATTTGAGCTCCGATTCTGGATTTTCTTTGTCCAATACCTTCCAAAAAATATAAAATTGAGATCTGAAAGTTTTCACATTTTTCCGAACTCGTTTCCTATTTTTCCCAAAATTTTCTCTTGGAAATTCGGGTTAGTGCACCCGAACTTTGCCATTTTTCATTTGAGCTCCGATTCCGGATTTTATTTCTCCAATCTCTTCCAAAAATTATAAAATTCAAAGTTTTTATAATTTTTTGAGCTCGTTTGCTATTTTTCTCGGAATCATCTTTAGGATTTTTCGAGATTGCCCTTCAACCTCCGAAACCTCGATTTTACTCAAAACGGGTCCGATTTATGGATTTTCTTTTTCCACTTCGTTTTTCCTATATTGAATTTGAGTTGGTCCAAAAATGCCCAAGTTTTACGGCAAAATTCCCCTCCGATTTAGTTTTCCCATTTTCAAACTCGGGAATTTTCTCATTTTTCTGTTTTTGCTCTAACCGGCTCTTCCTTGGGATCCACTTCAAATTGGGCCTTGGGCTATTTTTTTATTCATCCTTTATCAACTGGGGGTTTCAATTTCACCGAATTCAGCCATCTTTGCAGTTTTCCCCAAATTTGCCAGATTAGGTCTTCCCCTATAGTGAATTTTCGCAACCCATCGCTCTATATCTTTCGTTGTAGACCTTGGATTATCAAAATCATTTTGCGATTGTTCTATTCAACTTCGAATATTGATTTTGACTGAGAGTTGACTTATTTAGTGGTTGACTTTTTGAGGTTGACTTTTTTAGGGTTTACTTTTTTTAGTTGACTTTTTATGCTGACCTCTGAAACAAAGTCTTGGGGATCCGTATGTGGAACGGTAGAAGTCTCTTTCCGTTTCGGGGAGTTGAAAAGGAGAATCTGTCCGGTTTAGAGGGCCTCAACAAAATTAGGTTTCTACACACATGAAATCAGCAGATCCTAGGCTCTGATACCAGTGTTTGGTTTCGTCCAGGCTCATGCATATAACAAAAATTAAATACATAACAGAGGAAGCAAAAACATAGAAGCACCCGGACGTCCGCATGATCTCGGATCATTATTTACATGCTATACGTGGTATTTAAAACATTAAATCACCATTAGGATCAGATTCATACCTACTCGAGAACTCGTAATCCCGAGTGTGTCAATCCCTGCAAGAACGTAGCAACTTGGTAGTCACCGAATGGCTTCTCCAAGGCCACGAGCAACATAGATGCCTCCAACGGTGATCCACACGAACGGCTGTTGGCATCTTCACAAGGTCTCGGGGATTCCCTTGTGCTAGCAAGTTGACCTTACGATCAGCAATCAAAAGGTTCACCTTGATTTCTTATAATGGCCGAATGTCACCAATAGCAAAGGATGATTCGACAATAAAGAAATCACAAAGAATGGAGGAGAAGAGGTTCGGCAATGGTGGATGAATACTTAGCTGAATGGTTCTCACACAAAAGGAGAAGGAAGAACGTTTTCTTCCCTTTGTGTATCTTCACAAATCTATCGATCAAAAAAAAAAATCTCTTCTTCTCTTTTCTGTTCGGTAAAACCAAAAAGAACTCCTTGTGCTTTTTCTTTCTTAGCATGAATAACCAAAAGGAATTCTCATCTATGTGTTCTACCTTGGCTGGCCACTTAGTTTAGGGATAGGATAGTGTTTTACTTTTATTTAAACACCTTGTTAGATAGGAACTCTTCCTTTCTATCCAGTGTTTAAATTTCAACCAATCTCTTTCTATACAAACTTGGTCGAATCCTCCCCTAATAGTGTCCAGGTTCATTTGCTAGGAGATAGGTAAGGATAGGATTTTGATTCAAGATCAAACAACCTAGTTGAAGTGAAACTCTTTCACTCCAAGCATCCATGTTCAACTGGGACTGTAACTCTTAAGTCCGAGGTCGGACCTATTATGGATTATGTCTTCCATTAATAGCTCGACTTCACAGGGATAAGAGATTGATTCAAAATCAAACACTTAGAGTCCTAGTTGAACTCAACTAGCTCGGATTCACAAAGTCCTTGTTGAAGTGAAACTCTTTCATTTAACAAATGACAGAGTCCTAGTCAAACACTAACTCTTAGTGTCAGACTCGGACTTGACATAATCGGAGCAATGTTCGGTTTAGTGAAATACGAGATGTCAAAATTTGACTCGTAATCAAACTCCTCTAAAACGAAAAAAAATTTCTCAATTTGGACAACTTCTTATTTTCGGCCAGGACAACCTTATCTTAAGACATGTCTAAATAAAGACAGGGTCTACTTAAGACAAGCTTATCCATATTGTCTTATCAAGACAACCTTGTCTTAAGATATGTCTGAATTAAGACATGATCTACCTAAGACAACATTATCCACATTGATGTGAACCCGTGGGATTGGGCCGTATAGAACCTAGATAAGCTAAGCTAGCTAGACCCTAAGAACGCTTGTTTCAAGAACCTTTGAAGGTGTTTAAACGCCACAAAGAAGAATCTTTGATAAGTTCTAAGTTCTATCAAGAACTAAAAGAGCCTCCCTACAATGACCCTAATCAGCTAACCTATTATATTCTAACCCAAATGCAAGTCTTTGTCAGCCAAGGACTCCTAACCTTAGTGCACGACTTAATAATCAGCCAATCACACTCCCAATCCCATTACAAGAGTAAATTTGGCTAGTCCTAATCTAAATAAGAAAGACTACTTAAATTATGGGCTGAACATGCTCAAGCACAAACCTAATAAATTAAAAAGGATGTCCAACAAGTTTAATGACGGTAGACCCCACTTAGCCTATTGGACATATTACATAAGTTAGGCCCAAAAGCCTAAGTAATTACAAGACCAAATTAAGCTTCTAATTAGGCGCTACATCATTAATGAATTGGTGCCCACTTCATGTTAAATAATGAATTAAAAATAGGCCCATTTCTTCTCTAATAATGCCTCCCCCTTGCATTCCTCTTAATGTGCCACCTTGTGTTCTTGAATCACATGGACCAAAGATGGGCTCAAGCCCATCTTGAATATTGAAGCCTTTATTGAAAAATTTGCAGCATGGCCCAGTTGAATTCCACCCATTCTTGCCATGTTTCCTAGATCTTCTTGGATCTTGGCCCATATAGAACTTGACATAAAATTGGGCCATCTTGGATCCTATCATTCCCTCTTTCCTCGAAAAGATTCACCCTCGAATCTTATTCTTGTGTGTGAGAATGACGGCGCTAGGTACGAAATCAAGGTGATGCACAATGCCGCTTATGGGTTGCACCTCCCAAACAATAAGGTGAACTCTTTCATCTCTTGCAGATCCTGCTTTACTTCGTCGCCACATATGACAGACATCTTAAAGTTGTTGTAAAACAACGTTGGTTAGTAAAAAAAAGATGAATGTCGATTCTTTCCTCTTCTTTTTCAATCATATTCACTTTTTTTCTTCTTTTTCTATTCGAACACTTTTCTTTATTTTTTCTATTTTTTTCACGAGACTTTCTTGAAATCTCGGAGGACTTTCATTTTTCTTTCTTTAGACTGTTCGAATGCTATTTTCATAATGAAACTGTCTAAAAACTATAACACTAGGGCAATAATGCCTAAAGCTATAACCCTAAGACAAGAATGCCTGGAACCCTAAAATCTTGTTAGATTTATTGATTCAATTACAAGAAACGAAACCCCAAAGCAAGACTGCCTAAAAACTATAACTCAGGGCAAGAATACCTAAAACTATAACCCTATGACAAGAATGCCTGAAACCCCAAAATCTTGTTATTGATTTTGCTGTGATAGTATCTGAAACCCCAAAAAGAAGTAACAAACAACAAATCAAAGCGATAACTATAAAAAATCTGATTGGAAGCCTAAGCTCTGATACCAACTAATGTGAACTCATGGAATTAAACCCTTCAAACCACTAATAGATTGAAATACCCTAACCCAAGAAAGCCAAGATTTAGGCAATGAAAACTTAAACCTTGTGAAATCTTGTTTCAAAGAACATAGATAAGCTAAGCTATCTAGACCCCAAGAACACTTGTTTCAAGAACCTAAGTTTGAAGGTGTTGAACGCCACAAAGAAGAATTCTTTGATAAGTTCTAAGTTCTTTCAAGAACTAAAAGAGAAAACTCTCACCAAATAAAATCAGACATAATTGATCAAAAAGATAATTAATTGTAGATGGCTAAGACATAATATTTATAGCCTCCCTACATAACCTAATAAGCTATCCTAATAGAATACTAATCCAAATGCAAGTCCTTGTCAGCCAAGAATTTCTAACCTAAGTGTAAGACTTAATAATCAGTTAAGTACACTCTCAATCCCATTACAAGTGTAAATTTGGCTAGTCCTAATCTAAATAAGAAAGACTACTTAAATTATGGGCTAAACATGCTCAAGCCCAAACCTAATAAATTAAAAAGGATGTCCAACAAGTTTAATGAAGGTAGACCCCACTTAGCCTATTTGACATATTACATAAGTCAGGCCCAAAAGCCTAAGTAATTACAAGCCTTAAAATAAGCCCTCTTAATGTTTATGTTCTTGAATCACATGGACCAAACTTGGATGCAAGCCCATCTTGCATGTTGAAGCCTTTCTTGAATAACTTGCAACATCGCCCAAGTGAATTCCACCCATTCTTGCCATGTTTCCTAGATCTTCTTGGATCTTGGACCATATAGAAATTTCTATGGGATTGGGCCATCTTGGATCCTATAATAAGCCCTTTTAATGTGCCACCTTGTGTACTTGAATCACATGGACCAAACTTGGATGCAAGCCCATCTTGCATGTTGAAGCCTTTCTTGAATAACTTGCAACATGGCCCAAGTGAATTCCACCCATTCTTGCCATGTTTTCTAGATCTTCTTGAATCTTGGCCCATATAGAAATTGCCATGGGATTGGGCCATCTTGGATCCTATCATTCCCCCTTTCCTCGAAAAGATTCGCCCTCGAATCTTAGCCTTGTGTGTGAGAATGACGGCGCTAGGTACTAAAGCAAGGTGATATGCAATGCCTCTTATGGGTGGCAACTCATCCTGTACCTTCTCCGAACGAAAAAAAATCCTCAACATCCTCCAACAAAGAAGAAGTCAAAATAGAAAGAGATTGGTTTGGGGTATCAAGAAAAAGAACCTCACTCTCTTTTGCATCAAGAAAAGAAATTCTCAAATTCTTTGTTTTTCTTGGTAGGAATTGTCTCCTTTTCCACTAATGGCTCCTCTCTTGTGTCTTTATTTTCAACCACCTCTATTTCTTTTTCACTTTCTTTTTTACTCTCCGTTTCCTTTTGCTTTTCTTTATTTGCAGCCACCTCACTTCTTTTTTCTTTTTTTTTTCTCTCTTTTTTTTCTCCATCTTTCTTCCTCTTGTTGCATAAACCTCCCAAACAATAAGGTGAACTCTTTCATCTCTTGTAGAGCCTGCTTTACTTCGTCGCCACATGTGAGAGACATCTTAAAGTTGCTAGAAAACAACTTTGGTTACTAAAAAAAAGATGAATGTCTATTCTTCCTCTTCTTTGTAATCTTTCTCAAATCTTTCTTTTTCTGTCTTTCTTTCTATTCGGACTGTTTTCTTTCTTTCTTTCTTTCTTTTTCACGAGACTTTCTTGATTTTCTTGAAATCTCGGATGACATTCTTTTTACTTTCTTGAGACTGTTCGAATGCCCTTTTGAATTCTTGATATATATTTTTTAAGAACGGATCAAGAACATTCAAGAACAAATTTTTTTAATAGATCAAGAATTCAAGAAGTAGAATCTTGATCTAAACCAAATTCAAAGAATGAAACCCCAAACAAAACTACCTAAAAGCTATATCCCTAGGATAAGAATGCCCAAAGGCAAAAATGCCTGAAACCCCAAAATCTTGTTATAGATTTTGCTATGATAGTATCTGAAACCCCAAAAAGAAGTAACAAAAAATAAATCAAAGCGATAACTATAAAAACTTGATTAGAAGCTTAAGCTTTGATACCAAATGATGTGAACCCGTGGGGTTAAACCCTTTGAACCCACTAACAAATTGAAATACCTTAACCCAAGAAAGCCAAGATTCAGGCAATGAAAACTTAAACCCTGTGAAATCTTGTTTCAAAGAACCTAGATAAGCTAAGCTAGCTAGACCCCAAGAACACTTGTTTTAAGAACCTAAGTTTGAAGGTGTTGAATGCTACAAAAAAGAATTCTTTGATAAGTTCTAAGTTCTTTCAAGAACTAAAGGAGAAAACTCTCACTGATAAAATCAGACTTAATTGATCAAAAAGATAATTAAAGTAGGCGGCTAAGACATATATTTATAGCCTCCTACAATAACCCTAATCAGCTAACCTATTGTATTCTAACCCAAATGCAAGTCCTTGTCAGCCAAGGACTCCTAACCTAAGTGCAAGACTTAATAATCAGCCAAGCACACTTTTTTTTTTTTTTTTTTTTTTGATAAAAATAAGAATTTATTATTAAATGTTTGAAACATCCATTTGATGTATTGGTTCCAGAAATATTGGACAATCTTCCAACCACACTACATCATTCTCAATGGACAAAGCATATTTAGCTAAACAATGAGCTGCAGAATTCCCTTCCCTTTTTACAAAAGACCAATTAACAGAATGTGATTGTCGAGCAATTAACTGTATTTCGTCTGCAATATGTCCTGCCAACGAGCCACTTGATCCATTCCCTTTAGTCTCTGAATACACATTAAAAGCATCAGTTTCGATTACCATATCAACTATGCCCTCCTCTTGAGCAAAACCAAGAACTTCCCTTACTGCCATCATTTTCGATACAAAAACATAAAAGATAGGGTTGGTATTCCTTGCTAGTGCAGCTATTAAATATCCATTTGAGTCACGAATGATAGCCCCAAAACTTGTCTTTGAGTTTTCACTTGTGTGAGCATCATCAACATTGAGCTTAAGACACCACTTAAAGGTGGACACCATCGCGAAGGAAGTTGAGGAACTTTTCCCATATCTGGTTCTGCAACTTCATCAGATTCTTGTATTGTTTGGGTAATTAGCATTCCAAGCCTCCCTACTTCCCTCTTTTGTTGTTCGAATTTGGTCTTGTTTCGAGCAGTCCAAATGATCCAAATGGACACACACTATAATCTGAATGCATTCATTTCCATCAAACTGTAGAGATTTTCCATCCATTCTGTAAATGTGGATCCCTGCACCTCATAGACCGGTTGTCAAAAAATCCGCATATTCCATAGCCCCTTCACTATCATACAAATCTCGAAAAATATGAAGGGCTGTTTCGAAGCTTTCTCTACATAAGTTGCATTTCTCTTCAGAATGTATATGTTTTGAGATCAGCATCATATTAACTGGCAGAATGTCATGGCATGCTCTCAATAATAGCATTTTAAGGTGTGGCGGCAACTTCAGATACCAAAGTAGTTTCCATACTCGTTGATTCCCTTGCTCCAACTTGTTATCAACCCTTCTCTTCACCATCCTTAATAACTTATAACCCGATCTGAAAGAGTATATACCAGATAGATTATCACGCCAATTATTTTTTCATCACCTTGCATCCTGCAGAGAGGTAAACTTAGGATAGCCTGTGCATCTTCTATCGAAAACATTTGCCTTATTAGTTCCACATTCCATTCTTTTTTTGAGTCATCCAATAAAGCACTCACTAGAGCATCTGGTTTTGAGGTCGTACAGGGGGTGTTAACCAAACCACTAATCGATCCCATCAACCACTTATCCTTCGAAATGCATACCTTCTCATTATTCCCAATCCGCCAACATAGCCCTTCTTTTAATAGTTTTCTCACTGCCCATATGCTTCGCCACAAAAAGGATGGATTATAGTCCAGCTTTGATTTAAGAAATGAAGATGTTGGAAAGTATTTAGCTTTGAAAATGCGAGACACCAGGTGATCTTCATTATGCAAAAATCGCTACCCTTGCTTAGCTAGCATTGCGACATTGAAAGAATTAAAGTCTCGAAAACCCATTCCCCCTAACAACTTTGAATCACATAGCTTATTCCAACTTAGCCAATGAGATTTCCTCTTATAATCCTTTTTTCCCCACCAAAAATTACAAACCATTCTCCTTAATTCCTCTAAAAAATTGTTGGGCAATAGAAAACATGACATTGCATAGGCAGGAATAGATTGCGCAACTGCTTTAACCAACACCTCATGTCCCTCCTTAAAAAGGAGACATTCATTCCAACCCTAAACTTTTTTCCCACTCTCTCCAATATAGATGTGAAAATTTGTCTCTTATTGCATCCACAAAACAAAGGGAGCCCCAAGTACATATCTGTATTCATCAATTTTTGGATGGCAAGTATATTCTTCAGAGGTGCCTGCTGGTCATCCTTCATATTCTTGCTAAAGAACACAGCTGATTTGTCAATGTTGATAGTTTGCCCCTGTTGCTACCTTAAAAATAACAAGTCTCATCGTAAGACTTTATTATTCGTTAAGCGTGACATTAAAAAAAATCGAGGAAAAGCCGACTTAATTCCTCTTGAAAAATGAAGGTTTTGAAAATGACCTTGAAAAGGACATGGAGTCGCCACCAATCTTTTTTAACTAGGTGTGATCGGCCACCTATTAAAACCGGTTTTATAAAATATATTAAAAATTAATTAAAACATTTTTAACATCAATTTCAAGTCTGCGTTTTAAACCAAAGAAATCAAAAAAACGGGTTCGGGACTCGGTTACGTGCGGGGAAGGATTCCCCACAACGCCCGTATAAAACGGTACCTTATTAATCATGTGTTATCTCAAGTCTCGGTAAAAAAGTCGGTTCTAAATTTAGTATTTCAAGTTAATTCCCAATTTAAAGAAAAATAATTCCATTTTTAGTTGAAAATGATCCGAAATTTATAAATTCAAAATTTTCCTATATTCCCCAACAAACGTGGCAAAATATAGAAATTTTTATTAGTTTTGGAAAACTTTTCGAATCATTCTCCTTTTAAAGAAGATATTCCGTTATTAATGATAATTGATGATATCCTCCCCAGCAAACCCGACAGAGAACTCATGAATTATTTTAACTCGGGAATATCTTCATTTTATTGAAAATCATTATCTTTTTGAAAACATTTTAAAAGATATGAATATGTATATGTATGATATAAATAAAATGACATAGCAAAATCTAAATAAAATAATGCACCCTAAATGATATGATATGATTTAAATGTCTTAGCATATTCTAAATGAAATGAAATATCCTAAGTTATATGATATATTCTAAATGAAATGAAATGACCTAAGTAACATAATATATTCTATATGAAATGAAACAACCTAGGTAACATAATATATTCTAAATGAAATAAAATATCCTAAAATTACATAATATATCCTAAATGAAATGAAATAACCTAAGTAACATAATATATTCTACATGAAATAAAATGACCTAAGTAACATACATATTCTATATGAAATGAAATGATTTAAATGACATGGCAAATATGAATGATATGGCATATAATTTAAATGACATAAAATATAAAATAATGCAATCATATAATATGCATGAAAATAAGAATGAAAATAATAATGCATGAACATAGTATATGCTAAATAATATGACAAAAATAACTAAATAAAAAGCATAGGATATCATGAAATATTCCAAATCATATAATAAACAATATAACATAACTCAAAATCATAACAATATCATAGAAATTATCATAGCAAAAATCACATATTATATAAAATGCATGAATATGGAAAATACAATGCATGAAAATGTATTTTTTCCTTTAATTGAGGAAATCCGTATAACTAAAAAGATATCGGGCTACCTTAAAAAAATAAGTCAAATTAAATATTCTAAAACCAAAATACTTTGTGATTGTTTGAAAACAATTTTAAAAAGCTTAGATTAAAAATAAAAACTTGGCTAAACCTTTTTTTTAAAGGCTCTAATTTCCTAAGTTTAAAATCTCGGACTTCACCACCCTTAACCCGAGACTTAAAAAATCATTTTTAGAGTTTAAAAGGTTTAGAAACTACCCTAAGTCAGTAGCTAAACTTGATAATCAGCTCCCTCTAAGTAACTTAACCAAAACAAAAAAATGATTTTTCCTTAAATTCAATTCTGACTCCACTGTCAAGTTTTAAGCCACGATTTTTTATCCTATTTTTAAAAATTCAAAAAAATCTAAAAAAAATATACTAGAGACTTAGGACATGTAAAACTACACGGGAAACAACCATCTTAATTTTCTAATTAAAGATGAATGCCCAGAAAAATCGGGAAAGTACGAGTACTAGGTGAAAAAAGCTGTTTTGCCAAAATACATTTTTGCCTTTGATAAAATTACTTAAATATCAAAGTAAAAATATTTAAGACTCACAAAATGACTCACAAACAGTAGCTAGGACTTTTTAAAAGTTAGATAAAAATTGGCTAAGCAAAAAAAATCACAAAGGTAGAATAATCAATTTGACAAACCTTAATTTTCCACAAGTGTGCTCAAGAGAGCATGACTTTGAACCATTAATTGGCCTAAGTCATTAGTCAAGTGGCAATGACATGAAATGCATGCAAAATAAAGCAAATATGATGCATGAAATGCATGGTTTTAAAGCTAAATGTCATGAAAAATGCATGATATTAATATAGTGACCTAGACCTAAATGAACTTGCATGGCATTTAATGCAACCTAGGTCTAAAATGCATGGACATGCATGGCAAAATAAACCAAACCTAATAGCTAAAAACATGCATGGCAATAACACAAACACAAGGCATGCTTAAACCAAAAACTCAACCAAATATCATGCAAATGCCAACCTATTAACTAACATAGCAAAAATGCAACACACAATGCAAAATAACATGGTAGCCGAATGGCCTAAGGTTCCAAACAAGCATGGCATTTTCATAAACACTTTGTATACTTAAACTAAATACTCAATCAAATGTCATGCAAATGCAAACCTATCAACTAACATGGCAAAAATGCACACACAATGCAAGATACATGAAATGGCCGAATGGCCTAAGGTTTCCAACAAGCATGGCATTTTCACAAACACTTGATATACTAACATGCTCCACTAAAATATAACACTCAAATCATGCAAACACAAAGTAGAGATACTAAAACTAACAAGAATTTTCACAAACACTTGATATACTAACATGCTCAACTAAAATATAACACTCAAATCATGCAAACACAAAGTAGAGATATTAAGACTAACAAGCATTTTCACAAACAATTGATATACCAACATGCTCAACTAAAATATAACACTCAAATCATGCAAACACAAAGTAGAGATATTAAAACTGACAAGCATTTTCACAAACACTTGATATACTAAATATAAAACATCAACAAATTTAAACATTATGAAAACAAAAAATTTCAAACGCAAGAATATGATAATAAACTCATAAATGACAACAAACAAGCAACCAAATTAAAACATGCTTCAAGTATATGAAGTAGAAGAACACTTAAAGCATCATGACTAAAGAAAATAGCATGAATAACATGACAAATCAAACAAAACAGCAACACTAAAAAATCTGGGCCATTCAGCCATGGTGGTAAAAATAAGGAAAAAAAATTGTAAAAATTATTTAAGAAAGAGATGAAGAAAGAACTTAAGAAGAACATAAAAAACAAAAAAAAAACAAAAAAAAAAAACACTTATTTAAAAATAAAACTCACCAAATAATAATTAAAAACAGCAAAAACAAGAATGGAAAATCAAGAAAGTGCAAGAGTTGGTGCTAAAAGCAACCTCAAGAAGCTATATTTCAAGCTTTATCTCTTCAAACTTTTCTTTCTTTTCTAAACTTTTTCTTTCTGCTTCCAACCCAGGAGAGAAAAACTAAGCAAAACCCAAGAAGAAATCTGAAAAATGAAGTGAAGAAAATGAAAATTCTTCCTCCCCCTATAGCTGGCCGAATTCACCCTCTCTCCTCACCTAGGATGTTGTCATTTTGATTCCAACCAATTTCCATCGAAGGGCTAATGATTCAAGGTGAAAAATCATGAAATTATCACCCTTAGATTAGTGTATCAGCTGTCCATAATTACAGTTGTTCAAGAATAATTTTGACACTCTCCCTCTTCATGAATTGGCCTATGTGGCTTAATTACAATGGCTTGGTCAAAAAAATCTCTAACTAACTCTTAATTCTTGGCCTTTTGATTGAAAAATCAGAAGCTTCCTCCTTCCTTTGGGCGTTGGCAGGCCAACACTCTCTTTTCCAGCCCAAGTCTGATTTTTCCAAAGGCCAAAAGAAACCCTTTTCGGTTGCTTGGGTAAAATGACCATTTTACCCCCCGGATGCAAATAAATGGCAAACGGACTCCAATTTCAAATTTTATTTTTTTAATACTTTCAAAATAATAAAATATTGAATTCTGAAAGTTTTCAAAATTTTCCGAGTCCGTTTGCTATTTATTTGGATTTGTTCTTCCAAAAATGCCCTTTCATGCCCCTACATTTTACCATTTTTTAAACGAGCTCCAAATCAAGATTTTTCTTCACCAATCTCGTCCAACTAATTTAAAAGTGTGATCTAGAAGTTTTCATAATTTTTGGAACTCATTTGGTAATTTCTCGAGATTTATCTGCTTGAATTACTACATAGGGGCTCGAGATTTGGCCATTTTGCAAACGAACTCCAAATCAAGATTCTCTTTCTTCAATCTCTTCAAAATAATTTAAAAATGAGATTTGAAAATTTTTAGAATTTTTGGAGTCCATTTGCTATTTTTTCGGGATTTATCTTCTTAATTATTGCATAAAGGCCCGGGATTTGGCCATTTTGCAAATGAACTCCGAATCAAGATTTTCTTTTGCCAATATCTTCCAAATAATTTAAAAATGATATTTGCAACTTTTCAGAAGATGTGGAGTTCATTTGCTATTTTTTGAGATTTTCCTTCTTGAATTTCTACATAAGAGACCCGGGATTTGGCCATTTTACAAATGAACTCCGAGTCAAGATTTTCTTTCACCAATCTCTTCCAAATGATTTAAGAATTAGATTTGCAAATTTTTAGAATTTTTGGAGTCCATTTGCTATTTTTCCCAATTTTTCTAATTTTACCCTTTTGCCTCCGAAACCTGGTTTTGCCCAACAACAAGTCCGATTTTCAGATTTTCTTCAAATTGAGCCTTGGATTATCCCTTTTTAATCATTCCTCATCCATTAGGGGCTTTAATCTTACCAATTCGGGCCATTTCTATATTCTTCCCGATTTCATCGAAATCCACCAAAAACCCTAATTCTCGGTTTTCTCTCGGATTGACTTTTCTTTCAGTTTTTCTTTCATGTGGCTTCTCCATTACCCACACTCAGTGCTTATCTTTCATTTTGAACCTTCAATTTCAACCAATTCGATCGTTTAAGCACTTTTCCCCATATTTCCCAGATTAGGGTTTTCTTTCTACTGAATCTATATAACCTAACATCCAAACTCCATATTTTTCAATGTAGACCTCGGATTATCAAAATTCTTTCACCATTTTTCAATTGAACTTCAAATCTTGATTTTGAAATTGGGTTGACTTTTTTAGCAGTTGACTTTTTGGGTTGACTTTCTGAGGTTGATTTTTTTCAAGTTTGACTTTTTATGCTCGCTCTCTTAAACTAAGTCTCGGAGTACCGCTTGCAGGATAAAAAAAGTGTTTTTACATTCTAAAACATCAATTTAGGAAGAAAACATACCTGTTTTAGTAGTCCAGACAAAATTAAGTGTCTACAGCTGCCCCTCTTTAGCTATTGCTGAGAATCAGGAATCAGGCAAAGATAAACAAACACTAATTTTGTACGGTCAGTGAAATCACATGTGAAGGAAAGGGAAAGAGTTTCTTTTTCATTCTTCTATTATTTTTTCATTTTTCATCATTCATGTTTTCATTTCTTCATTTTTTACATTTTTCATCATTCATTTTTTCAGTTTTTTCATTTTTTTTTTAGAAATTAGTGAATTGAAGATTTTGTCCTTAAATTGAATTCCCTGACTAATCAAGGCTCGACCCGTCTTAAGGAAACGAATTCGATTTGCAAGAGAATTGAAAAATACCTGGATGAAACCAAGGAATTGAAGGCATGGGCAAAACCATAAAATTGAAAGAGATCTGGATGAAACCAAGGAATTTGAAGGCATGGGTGAAACCATGAAATTTGAAAAAGATCTGGATGAAACTAGAAATTTAAATGCATGGATGAAACCAGAAATTTGAAAAAGATCTGGATGAAACCAGAAGTTAAAGACATGGGTGAAACCATAAAATTGAAAGAGATCTGGATGAAACCAAGGAAATTGAAATGCATGGATGAAACCATAAAATTGAAAGAGATTTGGACGAAACCAAGGAAATGAAAGGCATGGGTGAAACCATAAAATTGAAAGAGATCTGGATGAAACCAAGGAAATTGAAGGCATGGGTGAAACCATAAAATTGAAAATGATCTGGATGGAACCAGAAATTGAAATGATCTAGAAATTAACCTGAAGAATTTGAGAGAGGATGCAAATGCTTCATGGTGTAAATGCAAATATCTTGGATTGATGCAAATGCTTCTTGAAATGATATAGATATCTTGGATTGATGCAAATATTTCTAAATGCGGATGCAAATGTCCCTACGAACCATATTCATGTGAGTGGTTCATGAATGATGTAATTGCAGCTACAATGAAGATGCAATGATCCTAGAAATGATGCACTTGCTTGAGATGATGCGAATTCAAATGCTCATGGAATAATGCAAATGCAAATACTCATGAATTATGCAAATGCTTGCTGACACGGTGCAGATACGAAGTTTAATAAATAGATGAATGCTCATGAGTGATGCAAATGCCCCTGATCACTTTTCTAGATTTTGACTCAGCCTTTCCAATTCATTTTTCCTCTTCTTTTAGAGTATATCTTCAATTTATCTTTCAACCTTTGGCTATTCTCTTTGCCCCAACAGTTTTCAAACTCTTATTGACAGTAGTCTGCTTGCTGAGTTTTATTTCTTCTTCTCATATTTGGAAGTCAAGGTTAACCCTAATAGTTCCACACCTTTGAGTTAGAAAAACCCTTATCTCATGTTAACATAAAAAATGGGTATTTCAAAAATATTTTTATTTTCCCTTTTTGAAAAACAAATTTGCTCATCTAATAACAACTTTTGAGCGAAAAATATTAACCCCACAGTGTGATGTATGAATCTTTTGAAGACTGATGATCACTGTTAGAAATTTCCCTAAGTGTCAATCTGAATTGGAAAGGCTTGGTACAACAAGATTTTGGTTGATCAAAGAAAACTTCACAACAAAATGTATGTCCCTTCTAGGCTCACAAATGGAACAGGTTTTATAAATCATGAATTCATTGAGAACCAAATAAATTCAACATTCTTTTAGTTTCCATACCAAGGTATTTTGACAAGCGTCAAGATGAGCCGGGATGTTTAAACCGAAAATTTTAATTTTGGATGAAAAAGTTTCAATTTTTGAAATCAATCATCTAAATGAGAGTTGACAATTTGGGGGGTTCAGGAATTCCTAGATGTTCCTCAATGACCACTTTTTTAAGATGATCTTTTCTTTTGTGGTATCGGCACTATCATAGATGGCATCGAAAATTTTAGACCGCTCATTTTTGGGTTTTCGCCCTAGAGTCCCATTCTCTCCAATTTGTTCTTTTTTCTTCTTTTTTCATTGTTTTACCATGCATTTGAGAATTCTAAATTCTTCCTTAGTGAAATGATAATTCGATGAGATGGGATAAAATCTGAGGAAAAGCTTTCGAGTTAAATATTCATGCTTGATCAAAATGGACTTTTAAAGCACATAATGTAGGTCATGGCTCAGGGTTCAGAAAGAAAGGATAAATAGGCCCAAAATATGTGTTTGAGGTAATCAGATCAAAGGATCATTTCTTGAGGAGAATTCTTTTTGAAGCGTTTGTCCCTTCTTGGACATTTCTTTCCTTTTTACTTTTGCTCTTTTTCTTCTTTGCTTTTGGCTTTCATTTTCCATACTTTTTCACACACTTTTTTTGTTCTTGGCTTCCATTTCGCCATCTTTTCCTTTTCTTTTTCTTTGACAGAGTGAGCTCGTATTCATTCGGCACTCTATTTGCTTTGTATCTATCTTTGAGCTAGGACTCATTTCTCAATGATCTTTAAAAAGATCTTTCCTTGCATTTGCCCCACAATGTAGAGGGTGATCCTTGATAAGGGTTCAAAGAAGAAAGAATTCTTTTGGTTCAAAATGGGTGACTATGGATAATTTTTTTTTTTTTTTGCGAAAGGAATATGAAAGATGGTCATTTCTCATATCAAGCACAAATATTCTCATTGAAAAACAATCCCCAGGGGAAATAGATAATCAAAATTCATTTTGCACTTTGGAATCATTCGAATTCTCATATGCATGATATCACAAAAACTTTCTTCTATTTTTCTTTTTTTTTATTGCATGCCCCAATGATTCATGCGTTAGTCCATCCTTGTTCACCATGTATTCATCATTTCCACATATGATGTCCCAATTTGATTAACCATGAGAATTTGTATCAACGAGGAACATAGCAAGTCTAGGTCTATTTTGAAAAGGCTAAATTTCAAATTTGAGTTCTTTGAAGAGACAAGGAAAATATGGCCCAAAAACAGGTTTTCTCTAGGACATGGGATAATCTAGTTTAATCATTGTGCCCCAAGGTGTCAATCATGAAGTGATGTTTGGGCAATTAGTGTTTTGTGGTTTGTTGAAAATGAATGATTCTGGCACAATCTTGACACAGACCAAACTACCATGATCTAAATTCTTGAAAGAAAGTCTCATTTGTTTGAATTTCAAAGAGTTCGAAAAAATTTAAAAAAGTTTGTTCCTTTGTTCATAGCCTAGACTAAGATCTACGTCTTTGCTTATTCTGCGATGACAATGGTTTTATGAAGTTCAATCATTCATATTCCTTGAAGCATTAGGTCTTTCAAGTGTTCTTGATTCAAAGGGTTTAGGCCTGGGAAAGCTTAAAAGAGAGGGGAGAAGGTATTGGGTCATTTGTAATAATGATCATCAATCTTCTTAAGACTATCCATTACTAAAACTTCCTTAATGCTCCTTTTTTCCAATTATTGTTAAAACACAACAAACACAAAGCATTTAAAAATCAAAATTCATTTAATTCTTATGAATGTCGACATGAGACATGTGTTTTCATTATAAGGTCTGAAACTAAATGCATAAAAACTTCCCCTTGACATGTTCTCCCTAATTCAAACTGGCTATTGCTCGGTACTCTTTTTGACCTTTCCATATTTTCCCCTATTATGACATCCATAATGGTCTCATCATTCCCATTCAGCAGATTCTCCACGCTGTCTGTCCTTTGTTTCTTCCTCACACCTAACTGTCCTTTATTGATGAGCGCTTGAACCTTCTGCTTCAGACATAAGCAATTTTCTGTGGAATGTCCCCGAATCCTAGAATGATAATCACAATATGCATTCTCGTCATACCAGCTTGGATATGGGGGTTGGATAGGCTCCACTGGAACTTTAGTGAGGAGTTGCTCTTCGACCAGCTGGGGTAATAGTTCAGAGTAAGACATGGGGAGTGACTCAAACTGATCTCTTTTTCGAATATTCTTTTATTTCCTTTGACTGACAAAAGGTTGAAAATTTACTGTATTCTGAGAGGCCATTGGGTATAAGTATGAACCCTGGGGTACATAATTCATAGAAGGACAGGGTGGAGGCTATGAAGTATCCAGAATATACGGGGCATAGTCTCCCATGGCTTGGACATCTTTCTCTTTCTTTTTGGGCGACCTGTTTCTCTCTACATTAAATATTTTACCTCTTTTGAGTTTCCTGGCCTTAATTTCATTTTCAATCATTTCCCCAGAGATTACCATATCCGAAAAATGAGATTTACAAATTTTTAGAATTTTTGGAGTCCATTTGCCATTTTTTCGGGATTTATCTTCTTGAATTATCGCATAGGAGGCCCGGGATTTGGCCATTTTGCAAACGAACTCCGAATCAAGATTTTCTTTTTCCAATCTCTTCCAAATAATTTAAAAATGAGATTTACAACTTTTCAGAAGATTTGGAGTTCATTTGCTATTTTTTCGAGATTTTTCTTCTTGAATTTCTGCATAAGAGACCCGGGATTTGGACATTTTGCAAACGAACTCCGACTCAAGATTTTCTTTTGCCAATCTCTTCCAAATGATTTGGGAATGAGATTTGCAAATTTTCATAATTTTCGGAATTTTTGGAGTCCATTTGCTATTTTTCCCAATTTTTCCAATTTTACCTGTTTGCCTCCTAAACCTGGTTTTGCCCAAAAAATAAGTCCGATTTTCAGATTTTCTTCAAATTGAGCCTTGGTTTATCCCTTTTTAATTATTCCTCATCCATTAGGGGCTTTTGTCTTACCAAGTCGGGCCATTTCTGTAATTCTTCCCGATTTCATCGAAATCCACCAAAAACCTTAGTTCTCGGTTTTCTCCCGGGTTGACTTTTCTTTTAGTTTTTCTTTCAAGTGGCTTCTCCATTACCCGTAGTCAGTTCTTATCTTTCATTTGGAACCTTCAATTTTGAAAAATTCGATCGTTTAAGCACTTTTCTCCAAATTTCCCGGATTAGGGTTTCTTTTCTACTGAATCTCCATAACCCAACTTCCGAACTCCATATCTTTCAATGTAGACCTCGGATTATCAAAATTCTTTTGCCATTTTTCAATTGAACTTCAAAGCTTGATTTTGAAATTGGGTTGACTTTTTTAGTAGCTGACTTTTTTAGGTTGACTTTCAGGGGTTGACTTTTTTCAAGTTTGACTTTTTATGCTTGTCCTCTTAAACTAAGTCTCGGAGTACCACCTGCAGGATGAAAAAAGTCTTTTTACATTCTGAAACATCAATTTAGGAAGAAAACATACCTGTTTTAGTAGTTCGGACAAAATTAAGTGTCTACAGCCCCAACGTTTCCTCATAGTTGTGCAATAAAGTTTTCAATTTTCCACAATCATCTTCCGAAGCCGTGACAAAGAGTATTGGTGTAAGCACTACAAGCCAATCTAGTTAGGCTTGTAAAACACTATTTATATATTCATGTATTGGACAATATAGTTTATTGATTAGAATTGAGGTATTTCTTTATCCATAAGTATTGTTATAATTGTTATAAATGACTTGTGAAGATAAAGCCCATGAGACACAATGGCATTGCAAAGGAATTGTAAGGTGTTACAATTATGAAGATCCTTACGCATCAATGCCGTGTTTCTAAACTGTTCTTGGTCATTGTATTGTCAAGACAGGGCATTGACAATGCTCAAAGACTGGCAAATATTAAGCCTTTATGCACTTAATGCATGCAACTGATCTCATAGGTTGAAAGTATAAAGATACTTAAGGATAACATATGTGTGCTTGTTAGTTGAACAAGTTCACTGAACATGACCCACTATGAGAGTTCGATTTGGTATTTCACTCAAGTGTCTATGGTAAATACTCTCATGTGTCAATAGTGTAAATAATCCTTTGACTTGTGACACCAGGTCATCTTGTATGTGAACTGTCATACTTAGATTTCATCACGAACGGGTCCCAATCACGAGGATGCTTAAAGTAGGGTGTTATTGCGTATGACATGAAGAATACGAAGATGAATAAGTGGTCCAAAGAGGATTCAGCACCCCAAGTGCTTAAGGGGACATATCTCATATGTATCTGGCTTATATTAACTTATGGAAGTCCTTGGCCAAGGCAAAACTTAAGGAGTTAATATTAAAGCTGCAGATCTAATATGGAATGGGTTAAGAGTAGACACTGAACCATGCTCTTTCCTATCCCGAGATATTTGATGAAGGGATCGAATTACACAGACATATTGTACAAGAAAGGCTAGTCGAAGCTTGATGACTCTCTTGACATTTGGGTGGTCATGATACATTGCTAGATGCCGCTCATGATCTATAAATATAAATAGAAAATTCTTAATTGAATTAATTATATTTATTGCCAACATGTTAAGAGCCTAATGGCTCACACACAAAAGGTGATTAATGAAATTTAAATGAGATTAGGCCAGATTAAATATTCATTAAGTGTTGTGGGCTTATTGTGAATATTTAATAATATGTTTAAGGGCTTTAGTGCAATTAGTCCAATAGCTGACATGCACTAAACCTAGTAATATATATGCACCATTTATGTTGTTGCCGCCCCTAAGGAACCCAAAAAAAGAAACCCTGCAAGTCGGTGCCTCACTTCCCCTAAGAGTGAATCGACCGAACAGCATTGGCAAGGGAGAATTCGATTCTTCTAGTTTTCTTTTGGCTATCAAAGATAGTGGAGGAAGGTTTCTCACAACCTATACTACTAGCATCGTCTTGGCAAAACATAATCTCAACCTTGTGAAGGCTTTCAGATCACCTGTGTGGATTACTGTTAGAGGTCGGACAATTGGACAACTTTGGTTTTCCATAGGCGAGCATTGTGTACAAGAACAAGAACATCAAGAATCTGTGATGTGCTTTCGGCAATCTCCATTATAAAGGTATGAGATTTTGATTGTTATATGTTCTTGACAGCCTGATCGTTTTGAATTCATAGGCAGATCCATGGACGGATTCGGTATTCTCTACGATTTATTTAATTTCGATGCGCTATAAATTTAACTGTTGATTAAATTTATACATTATCTCTGTTCGAGCATGAGCTGAATCCCAAAAAAGATTAGGCTATCATCTGCAAAAAATAGGTGTGACACACTAGGACAGCCCCTGCAAATTGAAACCCCTTTGATCTCATTACTCTCCTCAGCTCTTTGCAACAAATTAGAAAGAACCTCAGCAACAAAAAGATAAAGGTACGATAACAGAGGATCACCCTGCCTAGGGCCACGTTTGGGGCAAATAACATCACTACTTTCTCCATTCAAAATGATAGAATATGAAATAGTTGTAACACACTTCATTATTAATTGAATCCACCCCACTCCTAATCCCATTACAAGTGTAAATTTGGCTAGTCCTAATCTAAATAAGAAACACTACTTAAATTATGGGTTGAACATGCTCAAGCCCAAACCTAATAAATTAAAAATGATGCCCAACAAGTTTAATAAAGGTAGACCCCTCTTAACCTATTGGACATATTACATAAGTCAGGCCTAAAAGCCTAAGTAATTACAAGACTTAAAATAAGCCCTCTTAATGTGCCACCTAGTGTTCTTGAATCACATGGACCAAACTTGGATGCAAGCCTATCTTGAATGTTGAAGCCTTTCTTGAATAACTTGCAACATGGCCCAAGTGAATTCCACCCATTTTTGCCATGTTTCTTAGATCTTCTTAGATCTTGGCCCATATAGAAATTTCTATAGGATTAGACCATCTTGGATCCTATCATTCCCCCTTTCCTCGAAAAGGTTCGCCCTCGAATCTTGACCTTGTGTGTGAGAATGATGGCGCTAGGTAATAAATCAAGGTGATGCACAATGCCGTTTATAGGTGGCGACCTATCCTGCAACTCCTTCGAAAATAAATCCTCACAGTCCATTAACAAAGAAACAGGCAAAACTGGAAGAGATTGGTTAGGAGCATCAAAAATAAGAACCTCAATCTCCTTTGCATCAGAAAAATTTGCAGATTGTTTATTTCATTCGGCAGGAATTGTCTCCTTTTCCACTACTGACTCCTCTCTTGGGTCATTACTTTCAGCCACCTCTATTTCGTTTTCACTTTCTTTTTTACTCTCCATTTCCTCTTGCTTTTCTTTACTTGCAGCCACCTCACTTTCTTTTTCATTCTTTTTTCTCTCTTTTTCTCTCTTTTTTGTTCTCCATCTTTCTTCTTGTTGTTGCATAAACCTCCCAAACAATAAGGTGAACTCTTTTATCTCTTGTAGAACCTGTTTTACTTCATCGCCACATGTGAGAGGAATCTTAAAGTTTCTGTAAAACAACTTTGGTTAGTTAAAAAAAAAAAGATAAATGTCAATTCTTTCCTCTTCTTTGCAATCTTTTTCGAATCTTTCTTTTTCTTTCTTTCTATTCGAACTATTTTCTTTCTTTCTTTTTTTTTCATGATACTTTCTTGATTTTCTTGAAATCTCGGATGGCTTTCTTTTTTATTTCTTTAGACTGTTCGAATGCCCCTCTCAATTCTTGATTTTTTTTCATGAGACTTTTTTAATTTTCTTGGAATCTCGGATAACTTTCTTTTTTTATTTCTTTGAACTAATCGAACGGCCTTTTCAAATCTTGATTTTTTTTTCTCCAGAATGGATCAAGAACGATCAAGAACGAATAAGAATGAATTTTAATAGATCAAGAAAGTAAGAAGTAGATTCTTGATCTAAACCAACTTCCAAGAACGAATCCCCAAACGAGATTACTTAAAAACTATAACCCCGAAAAAGAATTCCTAAAGCTATAACCCCAAGACAAGAATGCCTGAAACCCCAAAGTTTTGTTAGGTTGATTTGATTCAATTACAAGAAATGAAACCCCAAAGCAAGACTACCTAAAAACTATAACCCCAAGACAAGAATGCCTAAAAAGCTATAACCCAAGACAAAAAAATGCATGAATCCCCAAAATCTTGTTATTGATTTTGCTGTGATAGTATCTAAAACCCCAAAAAAAAGTAACAAACAACAAATCATAGCGATAACTATAAAAAAACCTGATTGGAAACCTGGCTCTGATACCAACTGATGTAAACCCGTGGGGTTAAACCCTTTGAACCCACTAACAAATTGAAATAGCCTAACCCAAGAAAGCCAAGATTCAGGCAATGAAAACTTAAACCTTGTGAAATCTTGTTTCAAAGAATCTAGATAAGCTAAGCTAGCTAGACCCCAAGAACACTTGTTTCAAGAACCTAAGTTTGAAGGTGTTGAATGTCACAAAGAAGAATTCTTTGATAAGTTCTAAGTTCTTTCAAGAACTAAAAGAGAAAACTCTCACTAAATAAAATCAGACTTGATTGATCAAAAAGATAATTGAAGTAGGTGGCTAAAACATATATTTATAGCCTCCCTACAATAACCCTAATCAGCTAAACTATTGTATTCTAACCCAAATGCAAGTCCTTATCAGCCAAGACTCCTAACCTAAGTGCAACACTAATAATCAGCCAAGCACACTCCTAATCCCATTACAAGTGTAAATTCGGCTAGTCCTAATCTAAATAAAATACACTAATTAAATTATGGGTTGAACATGCTCAAGCCCAAACCTAATAAATAAAAAAGGATGTTCAACAAGTTTAATGAAGGTAGCCCCACTTAGCCTATTGCATATATTACATAAGTCAGGCCCAAAAGCCTAAGTAATTACAAGACTTAAAATAAGCCCTCTTAATGTGCCACCTAGTGTTCTTGAATCACATGGACCAAACTTGGATGCAAGCCCATCTCGCATGTTGAAGCCTTTCTTGAATAACTTGCAAAATGGCCCGAGTGAATTCCACCCATTCTTGCCATGTTTCCTAGATCTTTTTGGATCTTGGCCCATATAGAAATTGCCATGGGATTGGGCCATCTTGGATCCTATCACACATTGTCCAAACAAGACAACTTTGTCTTAAGACATGTCTAAATTAAGACATCCACTTAAGACAACCTTATCCATATTGTCTTGTTAAGACAACTTTATCCATATTGTCTTATTAAGACATCTTTATTTGGATGTCTCATATCCAAATTTATGTCTTAACATCCTTAATTTGAATCTTATTCAATTAGGTCATCCAAATTAACCTTTTATTCAATTAAGCCGTTACTTAATTAAATCTTGAGCTTTAGCCAATAATTCTGTCTTTGTATGTGACCAATTAGGTTCCTAACATGTTGGCAATGGGAATAAATTAATCCGATTAACTTATACACATAGATCAAGAGCGACGAGATCTAGTAACCTATCATGACAACCCAAATGTTGAGAAGTCAACATGACCTCATTGAAACCTTCCAATAACTAGCCTATCAGTGTAATACGGACCTTTCACCAAATATCTTGGATAGCCTATGAGCATGGTGCAGTGTCTACTCATGTTCAATCCATATTAGTTCTTGCAGCTTATGGTTAATCATATGAATTTGGAGAAACGATTTCTCCCAAATCCATCATGCTTCAGCCGAAGACTTTATCAAGTTAACCAAAGCCAAGAACGAACGAAATATGTCTCCGATGTCACTTCGAACGGTGAATCCTCTCTGGATCACTCATCCATCTTGTTATGGTTCATGTCATACCCAAAACCACCCAACCATAAGCATCCCTTTTTGGGACCCATTCAAATGGAATCAAAGTATGACACTCCCCATAAAAGATGATCTGGTATCACAAGTCCGAGGACTAATTTACACGACTGGCACATGAGAACATTTTCATAAACACTTGAGTGGTCGTACCAAATGGAGTTCTCACAGCGGACCAAGTTTAGTGAACTTGTTCAACAGACAAGCACTTACATGTTATCCCAAGTATCCCTCATACTACGAGACATGCGATCAGTTGTCTTACTTCATAAGTAAGTAGGCTTAACATGTACTAGTCTTTGAGCATTGCCAATGCCCCATCTTGGCAATACGATGACTAGGAACAATTTTAGGAACACGGCTTTGATGCATAAGGATCTCACAATTATAAATAATTCCTTTGCAAGGCCGTTGTGTTCCATGGGCTTCGTCCTATTAGTACTTAATAACTCTTTATCATCGTACTAACATGAAGGAAAATCTTGTGTCACTAATATATAGTGATTGGGTTTGCATTATTAACTGTATATCCCTTGTCTAATCTAATTGGCTCTAGGGCATATACTAACAGGCAGCAGCCATAAGATGGCCAAAGAGGTTGCCAATGCCTAGGACACTAAGTGTTAGAGTCCTACTCCAACATGGAAATAGTTTCCTAGTAAGGGTGTGATTCCTAAAATTTAGAAGAAAGAGTTTTAGTATGATAAGGTAATTGTTACCTAATGAGATTGAAGTTCCTAAGAGTTAGGACAGGTTTCAAAATCTTTAAAAATCGGTTTAAGACAAACTACCTAAAAAATTTAGGTGATGTCCGATTTTAAGACAGCGTTCCTAAAAGTTAGGAATTTAATTAAATTTTTTTAATTAAAGGAACCGAGATTGCTAAAATAATTTGATAAATTGTTTCAAATGAGTTGGTGGCATTTATGCAAATGATACACAAGATCACCAAGTGATATTGGCTATGCATTTATAATTCATGCTTATAATATGATTATGTATGCATGAGGATGATTATGGACTAGACCTTAGTATGACTAGGGAATGTATGGTTAAATTTTCTAATTGGTATTTTTATAAATAGGGATTGCATACCTTGCCTTCTCTTTTCATTTTGGGTTGTAAATTCTCTTCTCACCTAACTCCCATCGAATGTAACTTGAGGTTTCTACTAAAAGTGTAAATGTTATATTTTTATAGATTTAGACTTAGGTTAGAATTTGAATTTATGTAATTCCAAGATTGTAAGGAGACATGGAGCCAAGAAGAAATGACCAAGGAGATCATCATCAAGGCTTGAGAAGACTATGTATGGTATCCCCTAGGAATTTGACCAACTAGTTTCCTAAAGGCTCAAGAAAACTAGATTAGATTAAAAGTCCATAATCATCCTAGTAGAAAGCATGTGATAGATTTATTTTTCGAATTTATATATATGCGATATATACAATTGAAATAAATGCTATGCATGCCAATAAACAAAGAAATCAATGAGACCTAATTAATTAAATGAAATCCCTCATTAAATTATATTGAGTCCATGTTACGCACGATTAGTTGTCTTCCACCATCTTAACAAGATAACCCGAGTTCTTCCAATAGGAGGCTTGTTGAGTACTCAAGGTCAAACTACTGTACGAACATGTTTTAGTTAATGAAGGTGGGTCTTACTCAACTAAATGTTATGTTATTTGAATGCGTCAAACTCGATCGCATGACATTTAGAGGCAATGGTTAGGCGAAATGCATACAATGCATTTAGGCAAAGAGTTGTCCTCTAACTGATCTAGGAGTTGCATAGAGATGCAATTGGTAAATTAAGTTACCTACCAATTAGTTTCAACATGGCTTGTTGAGTCACTCGAGGTCATGGTGGGATAAAAAGGGTCCTAGCTCATTAAGAAGTTTAAATGTTAAATTTCTCGAAATAGTAGTTGAGGGCTATTATTTTGACAAAATAATGAGAATAATCATTAGAATATTAAAACCTGACATTAATGTTTACTATATTGCAAATTATTAACTATAAGTATGTATTGGTTCATAAAAGATATAAATGCAAAATGGCAAACAGACTATCTCTAAAAAGCATAATGATGCTAATAAAGTTTAATGAGCCAAACTCAATTGATTAGTTTCACGATATTAAGATTGTCTTAATATAATTGAAAATGGCTTATGTTATTGATTGTTGGTGTAAGCCCTACAAGCCAATCTAGTTAGGCTTGTAAGACACTATTTATATATACATGTATTGCACATTATAGTTTATAATTATAATTGAGGTATTTCTTTATCCATAAGTTTTGTTATAAATTTTATAAATCACTTGTGAAGATTAAGCCCATGAAACACAATGGCATTGCAAAGGAATTGTAAGGAGTTACAATTATAAGGATCTTTATGCATCAATGCCGTGTTTCTAAAATTGTTCTTGGTCATTGTATTATCAAGACAGGGCATTAACAATGCTCAAAGACTGGCATATGTTAAGCCTTCATGCACTTGATGCATGCAACCGATCTCATAGGTTGAAAGTATAGAGATACTTAGGGATAACATATGGGTGCTTGTTAGTTGAACAAGTTCAGTGAACATGACCCTCCATGAGAGTTCCATTTGGTATCTCACTCAAGTGTCTATGGAAATTACTCTCATGTGTCAATAGTGTAAGTAATCCTTTGACTTGTGACAACAGGCCATCTTGTATGTGAATCGTCATACTTAGATTTCATCACGAACGAGTCCCAAAAAGGGATGCTTATGGTAGGGTGTTATTGGGTATAACATGAAGCATACGAAGATGAATGAGTGGTCCAGAGAGGATTCATCACCCCAAGTGATATGAGAGGACATATCTCACATGTATCTAGCTTATAATAACTTATGGAAGTCCTTGGCCAAGGCAATACTTAAGGAGTTAATATTAAAGCTGCAGATCTAATATAGAATGGGCTAAAGAGTAGACACTGAACCATGCTCTTTCCTATCCTAGGATATTTGATGAAAGGATCGAATTACACAGACATATTGTACATGAAAGGCTTGTCGAACCTTGTTGACTCTCTCGACATTTAGGTGGTCATGATGCATTGCTAGATGCCTCTAATGATCTATAAATATAAATAGGAAATTCTTAAATGAATTTAATTTATATCTATTTCCAACATGTTGAGGGCCTAATGGGTCACACACAAAAGGTGCAGATTAAATATTCATTAAATATTGTGGGCTTGTTGTGAATATTTAATAATATGTATAAGGGCTTTAGTGCAGTTAGTCCAATAGTTGGCATACACTAAACCTAGTTATATATATGCCTTATGTTGTTGCCGCCCCTTTAAGGAAACCCTGGTAGCCGCATGGCTTTCACTCTCCCTATGAGAATCGATCGCATAAAGAAAAAGAGGAGGAGGAATCTGTTTCTTCTTGCCTGCTTATTTTCCGGCTAACTAGAGTAAAAGAGGAAGGTTCCTCACAACCTAGACTACTAGCATCGTCTTGGCAAAACATAATCTCAACCTTGTGAAGGTTTTCGAGTCACCTGTGCGGATTACTGTTAGAGGCCGGACAATTGGACGGCTTGGGTTTGCGACAACCGAGCTTTGTGTGCAAGAACAAGAACATCAAGAATCTAACTTGAGGTTTCGGTAATCTCAAGATCTGAGGTATGAGAATTTTGTTTGTTATATGTTCTTGACATGATGATCATATTGAATTTATAAGTAGATCCATGGAGGGATTTGGTTTTGTCTTTGTTTTGTTTTATTCTGCTACGTTGTTAATTTAAATTGTTGATTAAATTATACATGATTTTTGTTTGAGCATAATCCAAAACCCCAACATTGATAAACCCATCCGAGATGAGCCCATTGCTAAGACATCTAAGAAAGTCAAGACAACCTATCAAGTTCATATATATACCATAAGTCAAGCCACATTATGATGTTGGCTAGCATGGTGTCTAAACTCCGTAAGTAGCACGTGACAATGAATGCTTAAGTTGTCATCCCAAACTTTATAGAATTGTTTAATAAGGATAATCACTCTGAGAGGTTCGACATTTCGAAAGAACTATTCCAAACAAAAATGTCAGAAGGTAGCCCAGTGAGGCCTCATATCCTAAAGATGATAGGGTTTATATCTCGCCGGGAGCAATTTGGATGGGTCATGGATCATGATCTGAGCATTGACCTAATACTATCTTCACTGCCTTAGAGCTTCTCACAGTTCGTGTTGAACTTCAACATGAACCATATTGAGACCACCCTCTCTAGGTTGTTGAACATGCTCACTCAGGTTGAGTAGACCATCATTAAGGACAAGTCATCTATCTATTTGGTTACCTATTCTAAACCTAAGGTAAGAAGAAGAGAAAGACTAGATAGGATGTACCTCCTCTTGCTTCAAGTAGTTTGAAGCCTGATGCTGGTGTGAACATAGATAAGGCTAATGACAAGGGAACATGCCATCACTGCAGTAAACCAAGTCATTGGAGGCGCAACTGCAAGAAGTACCTTGAATCAGTCATGGGAAAAAAGCTGAAAGGTGTTTCAACTTCAGGTATAATTTATGATTAATTCACTTCTCTTGGTATATGATACCTTATATTTGGTACTAAATATGTATGACATATTGTAGGGACCAAAGGAAAGGAGCAGTGAAAATGGACCGTGAAGATGACAACCCTGTTTGATGCTGGATCAAAGCTTGCCTTTTATTTGATGTTTATTGAAACATTATTTACGATTTATTTCTGAACATTTAATGTTTTTGTTTTGGCAATTGAGCGCCAATTGTGAGGATGTTTGATTTATGTTATTGAACATATTGTTTTGCTGCCATATAGATGCCATGCTTATTTAAATTTCTCTTTAAATAAATCAATTATAGAATTGTTTTATATGGTCTTTTATTCTTTTTATACAACTTGCATAGTATTAAGAATACTAATCGGCTTAGTAATTTGGAATTTAAAAATAGTTTTGAATTAATTCCCTTAACTTTTACACATGTAGAATTTAGTGGGAGCTATTGATTATTTTTTAAATGTTAAAGATAATAATTGAACTTAGTGATAAAATTTCCATTATGTGTTAAATGCAATTATTATGAAACGTTCCAAACTAGAGAGGATTGCATGTTTATATCTTAAAAGGTTATAAAACAAACTCTTTTGTTTTGGCTTGCAAAAGGAGTTACATTTGGATCATTAGCTACTAGCTAATTAAAAGATTCCAATAGTTGTTAAAGTAACAACTGAGCCATATGATTGGAATCTGGGTCTCGTTGTGATCTGAATCGTTTAATAACTTTGATAATAAGATTATCATGAATATGACTAAAGCATATTCTCATGAAGCACTTAAGCAATATGATTATCTCAAGTGCAAGTGGGAGATTGTTAGTATATTACCTAGAGCCAATCAGATTGGACAAGGGATATACAGTTAAAAATGCAAACCCATCACTATACATTAGTGATACAAGGTTTTCCTTCATGTTAGTACGACGATAAAGAGTTATTAAGTACTAATCGGATGAAGCCCATGGAGCATAATGGCCTTGCAAAGGAATTATAAGGAGTTATAATTGTGAGATCCTTATGCATCAAAGCCTTATTCCTTAAACTGTTCCTGGTCATCGTACTGCTAAGATGGGGCATTGACAATGCTCAAAGACTAGTACATGTTAAGCCTTCTTATGAAGTAAGCAACCGATCTCATTAGGCTGAAGTATGAGGGATACTTGGGATAACATGTAGGTGCTTGTCTGTTGAACAAGTTCACTGAACATGGCCCGCTGTGAGAACTCCATTTGGCATTGCCACTCAAGTGTCTATGTAAATGTTCTCACGTGCCAATCTTGTAAATTAGTCCTCAGACTTGTGATACTAGGTCATCTTGTATAGGGAGTGTCATACTTTGATTCCATCATGAACGGGTCCCAAATGAAGGGATGTTTATGGCAGGGTGGTTTTGGGTATGACATGGACCATACAAAGATGGATGAGTGATCCAGAGAGGATTCACCACTCCAAGTGACATCGGAGACATATCTCATCTGTTCTTGGCTTCGATTAACTTGTTAAAGTCTTCGGCCGAAGCATGATGGATTTAGGAGAAATTGTTTCTCTAAATTTGTAAGGTTAGCCATAAGCTGCAAGAACTAATATAGATTGAACATGAGAAGACACTGGACCATGCTCATGGGCTTTTCGAGATATTAGGTGAAAGAACCGTATTACACTAATAGCTGGTTACTGAGAGGTTTCAATGAGGTCGCGTTGACTTCTCAAAATTTGGGTGGTTATGATGGGTTGCTAGATCCTGCTCTTTATCAATGGTTATAAATTAATGAGATTAATTTATAAGCATTGCCAACATGTTAGAAACCTAATGGGTCACGCACAAAGACAAAATTGTAGGCTTAAACATGGGATTTGATTAAGTAATGACTTAATTGAATAAAAGGTTAATTTGGAGGACCTAATTGAACAAGATTCAAATTAGGAAGGTTAAGACATAATTTGGATTTGAGAAATCAAATAAAGATGTCTTAATAAGACAATATGGATAAGCTTGTCTTAAGCAGACCATGTCTTAATTTAGACATCTCTCTTGGCCGAAAATAAGAAGTTGTCCGAAATGAGAAAAATTTTCTCGTTTTGTGGAGTTTGATTGCGAATCAAATTTTGAATTCTCGTATTTCACTAAATCGAATATTGCTTCGATTATGTCTAAGTCTGAATCCGGCACTAAGAGTTAGTGTTTGACTAGGACTCTAACACTTGTTAAGTGAAAGAGTTTCACTTGATTAAGGACTCTGTTTATCTGAGCTGGTTGTGTTCAATTAGGACTCTAAGAGTTTGATTTGGAATCAAATTCTTATCCCTTTGAAATCGAGCTATTAACATAGACATAATTTGGGATAGGTTCGACCTTGGCTTTAAGAGTTAGAGTTTCAGTCGAACTGGGATACCTGAGGTGAAAGAGTTTCACCTCAACTAGGGTGTTGTGATTTGAATCAAACACTTATCCTTTCCCTCCCTTGTTGGCCGAACATGGACACATCGTTGTCTAGGTTCATTGAAGCTTTATCACTTAGAGGTTGGGTAGTTTTTAAAAACCTAAGAAGAGAAGAGTTCTCTTCTATTAAGGAATTTAAAATAAAAGAAAACTCCCATCCAATCCACTAAGTATGGCCGGCCAAAGTGTCTAATTTAGACTAGAATTCTTTTACATTGGTTTTTACGCTAGTGGAAAAAAGGAATCCTAGTGATATAGCTTACGATTTGGTTAAAAGAAAGATTTTATTCTTTTTGGCTTACATGCTAAACAATATGAGAATGCTTGCCTTTTAATATTATTTTAGGTTAAGTGAAATTTGCTTAAGAGAAAAAAAGTTGTTCTTTTCTCTTAAGCCAAAAGCAATTCAGCCAAGAGCAATCTTCACATTGCCGAACCTTCATCTAAATTATCTTGGTGATTTTCCTTTGCATAGCCGAACCTCTATTCTATTGGGAGTGTCTCGGCCTTCGAGAGAAAAATCAAAGAAGTGACATTTTGATTATTAATCGAGAGATCAGACTGCTAGCACAATGGAATCGCCAAGCTTTTTGAAGGTGCCAACAGTCGTCCGTATGGATTACCGTTGGAGGCAAGACACCTGTGTTGCTCGTGGCCTCAGAGAAGCTGTTCGGTGACCATCAAGTAGCTGTCATATTACAGGGATAGGCACACTCAGGATTACGAGTTCTCGAGTATGTATGGATTCTGATCATATTGATGATTTAGTTTTGTAAAAAAATACCTTTAAACCCATGTATATCATGATTCATAGATCCCGAGGTAATTCGAGTGTTTCTTCGTTTACTTTTGCTGCACTACTTTTCGATATTTATGTATATGCATGAGCACGGATTACCCAACAACAAGTCCACCAGTATGGCCTATGCCTATAGTGTTTCTAGCTTCAGATCGACATGGTAGATAGCTGCAAAATAGAGCTGCAGCCTAAAAATTTTAATCATTTATTCAAAGGAAGAAAAACAATACAAGGAGCCTGAACTTTAGTTTAGTAGATCAAATCTAGCAGGTCGAAAACATCCTAAATCCTTAAAATGAGCTGGCACCAGAGGAGCCCCAGTTCCTCTCTCCAATTGTAAACTACTTTAACCTTTGGAAATGAGAAAACGGTTATTAGGTATAATAGTGACATTCTGGTTAGATACAAGGTTGGATACTAATAAAATTGATGGTTTAATCCGTGCCAAAAACATGAAATAGAGAACAAACACCATTAGAATAATTTTGACTCCATCCACTGTTAAGGACAGCATTTAAGATAAACAAAAATAAACTAGAGGTTAACACTGTATACTAATATTCATTTTCCTTTCCTGCAACCAGTCAACTTTACCAGCATAGCAGATTGAAGGTATCTGCATTGTGTATCTTTACATTTTTTGGCATGCCATATTTGAAATTTGAATGCGTTTGAAGATGGCATTTGGGAGCATAAAAGAAGAATGAGATACCTGAAAATCTGTAGATGTTCAAGACTTTGGAATTAAAAGAGATGTCGTTTTGGAAAATACATGTTGAGATTGGATAAAATGGGCGAAGGACCCTTCTAGTTGATTAAAGATGTAATGTGAGAAAATAAGATAATGAAATGATGAACTTGAGAATCTTTCTGTCACATTTAGAAACACATGATGTGGATTTGATTAAATGCCTTGCATTTTATTGCATTTCTATTGCGTTTATCATTGTTATTGATACATTCATGACATTTGCATTTCATTCATTGCATGCATTAAAGCATAAGTTAAATAGAAGTTTTGATTTTTGAAGAGTGTTCATGAAATTTTAAACCTCGATTGAGGAAAATTTTTTCAGATCTTATGTTTCGACAAGGTAAAGTTTATTTGAACTTTCTTTAAAGAGGAAATTTTTAAGATGGGAACCTTTTCAAAAACAAGATTTTTTCGAGATAAATATTTTTTCCAAACTTGATTTTTAAAAAAGAAAAGTTTGTTTCAAAAGGTGAGAATTCCTTAATTTTGAAGTTTATTTTTTTAATGGTGAAAGCCCTTATTTTTGAAAATTTAGATGAAAACCCCTTATTTTAGAAAGTTTAAGTGAGAATCCTTTATTTCTGAAGTTTGTTTAAATAAAAAAAAATCCCTTGATTATTTTCTGTGAGCTTCCCTTAGTTTTTAGTGCGAATCCCTTAATTTAGGTGAGAATCCCTTAATAAAGTGAGAATCCTTTTTTGCCTTAGTTTTGGTGTGAATCCCTCGGTTTGATTTTGGTGAGAATCTTATAGTTCGGTGCAAATCCTTTAGTCTTGGTAAGAATCCCAGAACTTTGATGAGAATCTCTTATTTAGGCGAGAATCTCGTATTTAGGCAAGAATCTCGTATTTAGGTGAGAATCTCGTAGTTAGGTGAGAATTTCGTATTTTGGTGAGAACCCCGTATTTAGGTGAGAATCCCATATTTTAGTAAAAGTCCATTAGTCTTGGTGAGAATCCGGTAGTTTGGTAGAATCCCGTAATTTTGGTGAGAATCCCATAGTTTGGGTACAAATCCTTTAGTCTTTGTGAGAACCCCGTATTTAGGTAAGAATCTTGTATTTTAGTAAGAGTTTTTTAGTCTTGGTGAGAATCCTGTAGTTTAGTGAGAATCCCATAATTTGATGAAAATCCAGTATTTAGGTGAGAATCTCATTTTTTATAAGAATCTCGTATTTAGGTAAGAATCCCGTATTTTGATGAGAATGTCTTATTTTGGTGAGAATCTCGTATTTAGGTAAGAATCTCGTATTTTGGTGAGAATCTTTTATTTTAGTAAGAATCCTTTATTTTTGGTTAGAATCTCTTGTTTAGTGTGAATCCTTTATTTTCAAAGCTATTTTGGTGTGAATCCTTTATATTCAAAATAATTTTTAAAGTGTAAATCTTTTATTTTCAAAGTTGTTGTTTAGGTGTGAATCCTTTATTTTTAAAGTTATTGTTAAGATTTGAATCTCCTTTACTTTTTCTAAAAAGTTATTATTTAGATGTGAATCCTTGTAGGGTGTCTATGTCTTTACACACTTCCTGTTACACAAAAAATATGAAAAGATGAGCAATTGTAGACACCCGATTTTATCCAAGATCTTTTAATCTAGTCTAAAAGTCCACCTTAGGCTTTTCTGAGTCAAGCCTAAATTGATGATAATTTCCATCGAGGTCTTGAAGTCCAAATTGAATCAATCCATTTTGTTTATTGGACTTTAAATGGATTTGGATTTGGTTAATGGACTTTGGAGGCCAAATTAGGTGGCCCATGTTCATTCTAATTTTACTTTTTATTTTTTATTCTCTTTTTTCCTTTTCTTTTCTTTGCTTTTCTTTCCTTAATTTATTAATTTATTTTACTGTAAATAAATAAGAAAATAAAAAAAACTAAAAAACGTGATTAAAAATTGGAAGTAAAAAATCTTTTGTTTTTGGAAATACTTGGGGATCAAAGTCTTGAAATTCCTTAAGAAAAATTAAGCAAAAAAAGAAAAAGGAAAATCGAATCTACCATGGCAGATTCGATTCTTGGAGTCCAAGATTTAGACCCCTATAAAAACAAACACATAATAATCATCAGAGAAAATGAACAATCAAGGATCATACAAAGCAAGTAGCACAATCAGTTACATTGGAAAAAAAAAAGGGTTTCAATTTTTTTAGAAATGGTTTTTTTAAAAATATATCTTTGTTTGATGCTAAAAGGGGTTTATTGTTTTTAAAGGAAGAGCACCAAAATTGTTTTAAAAAAAAATAAGTATTTCTGAGTTTTGGTAGATATTTTGCTATTCTTCTTCAAATTCATTTTCTGGAAATCAATTTTTTTAATAAATCTTGCTTTGGATGATCTATTTTGTGTAAAAGAAAAGGGGTTTTGAAAATAAAAAATTTGGCTTTCGGTTTATAAAAGATTTTTGGAAATTTCCACAATTGAAGTTTTCGGTCGCCGAAAGCTGGGTTTTACAAAAAGGGTGACCAGTTGGTTTTGGGTTTTTGGAGAGAGAAAAAAACAATTTTTTTTAAAAGAATCAGAAAGAATGAAACAAAAAATATATATATATATATAGCATGAAGTCGGGTCGACGCAACCTGCGTTTTGACCTACGCGGGTCCGCTTGGCGACCTAGCTCAAATGTCTTCTTACCTTTTTTATTTTTAATTTATTTAAACTCTTTTCCTTTTTATGTTATTTATATATTTTAGTATTTTCTGAATTAATTTAATTTTCTAAAAAAATTTTATGCATTCTTCTTATTAATTATTTTAATTAATTCTCTTTAAATGATTTGTTTAGTATAAATTTTTTTAGTATAAGTTTTATTATTTTATTGATTGATTGTTTGTTTATTTATTTATTTGTTAATGCTTAGTATGAATTTTATTATTGATTTATAAATTTTTTTATTTTTTTTGTTTATTAATTTTTAGCTTATTTTTATTTATTGTGTTTGTTAATTAGGATAACTAAAATTTAATTTAATTTATTTTATTAGTTTACATAACATGTTTTCTTCATATAATTTACAATAATAAATTAAATTAAAAATAAATTGAGACTATCCTATGATGAAATTCTAAGGGGATTGCAAATGGTCGATTTCCTAAGAAATTTCTAGGTGATAATTATTCTTCTAAATTCCACGAGCATGATGGAGAGTTTAGGGGGTGATTTCAATGTCATTGGTTGAAATTTATTTTAATTTAAATAACAATAATATATTATGACAATGAAATAATTTAAATTAAGTTTAGGACTTATAAGTTTCCTCTTATCATAGCATACTTAGTAAATCTGACGATAGAGTTTCTTCAGGGGGAAAATGGTGTCTCTTGAACATTTTTGAGGTGAAGAAATTTTTTTTTTTTTTTGGAATTCCACCAGCATGATGGACAAAACCTTAAAGAAATTTATCAATATTTAAAATATCGAAATTAAAGACCATTAATTAACACCAATTTAAGGTAATATTTGATTAATTATCAACACAAGTGCACGTATCGTAACAAGTAATAAAGTGAAAACTAGAGTGTCGATCCCACAAGTAATTGTTACTAGATTCATTAATTACTAAAATTAAAACAACTTAATCTTATCCAAACAATTAATTAAAGATTGTTAATTAAAAACTAATAAAAGAAACTAATAATAAAAGAAAACAAAATAAAACTTGGATTAAATTAATTGAAAAAAGCCGAGGATTACAATTTTTCTCAACACTTCGTATGAACTTCTCCTACTCTCTTAACTTGACTAATAACATTGAGTTGTTAACCTAGAGTTCTAATCTATTTATAAGCATCTGTCGATGGTCTTATAAAAATATCTCTCTTAATCAATTAACTATATTTCTATGATAATTGAGTTTAAGAGAAACTCACTAAGCTTAGAATTTAAAATTGGTTACACATGACACGTAAGTATATTTCTACCCTACATGCAACTCAATTCATCCTAATAAATGAATCTGAAACACATGTTATTCAATCTATGTCTAACACTAAACTCCCTTTGTCATGTTGTATTTAGGTTACCAAATCAATCTAATTGGTGGCCAAACAATTAGAAGCATTAAGCACAAGATTGAATAAACAACTCAAATATAATTAAATTCAAGAAAGAGAGTAAAATAATCCAAACTACATGTTGAGTTCCATTGCAATCTTAGAAAAAGTAAATTAGTTTATGCTAAACATTGAAAACAATAAACAAAAGGGTTTCACTATCATAAATATTACAAGAAAATAAAAGAAGAGTAAGAGAAAAGAGAAAACTAAGGTTTGCAGGACTTCAATCTTTAAATCTCCAAAACCTCTCTTAACTCCTTGCAAACTTTAGTGGCTGCTCTCCTTAAGAATACTAGGTTATTGAAAGCTAAAAGGTGTTTATTTAGGCCCTAAAAGTTCCTATTTATAGAGCTCCAAAAGCCTAAAATCAGAAACTTCGCGTGTAAGTAATAGGTGAGTCTTCCTTTCCTTTTTCGATTTTTTTTTCTTTCCAACCAGCAGCTCGGGCGCCGTGGTGCAGGTTTTGGGCACCGCGCTGTTGGGGTTGCTGCCTGGGCTGGCGACTCCGTCGTTTTCTTGAACTTTCTCAGCTGATTTGGACGGCTAATTCTTATGCTATTATGACAAATAATAAACCATTGGGAAGCTCTTTGAATCAGCTTCAAAAGTCAAGAAGGATGTTTTCTTAAATAAAGAATTTAAGATCATGTGTTTTCTAGCAACAAGATCTAGAGTTCAAATCTATCTTTGCTTCGCTTTGCACCTTTTTTCGTCTTTTGCACCTCGATACACCTTCTCGCTTTGGACTTATAAAAAACATACAAAAACAATAAATTAATAACTAATTTAAACATGAAATAAATAAATAATTAATAATTAATTCCGAATAAAACTTCAAGGACTTAGCTGATTTGAGTGCACAAAATGTGGTAAATTAACTCTATTTCATAGAGTTATCACCGTCCTCTTGGACGGGCGTTATGGGGGTGTTAATCCTTCCCCACACGTAACCATACTCCCGAACTTAGTTCTAATAATGTAGAGTAGGACCTATCCTTTTTAAGAGCCTTCGTCTACCATTTTCTACGACATTCGTTTTACTAATTTGTAATGCTTTCTCACCTTATCAAAAGAACCCTCTACAGAGAGTAAAAGATCTGTTTCTATTATTCATTTTTCATCTCTGTTATTGGTTATAGAGAACACCTTTCAGCATAATTTGATTAAAATCCAAATATATAGGATTTAGTCTATGCATAATTAGATTTGAAACAATTTTAATTGTGCAACATAGCACAATGTACAAGTTATGTGGCATATAAAAAAAGATAATTCAAAGCAGCTAGCTAAAACACGTCAATTCACAACGAGCAGTGGAACTAACTCGAAATGAGGGTAGGATTCTAAGGTTTACTTCTCTTCTAAGATGCCGTAGAGAGCATGGTTTGGAGGCTCAGATATGGAGATTGTTAAAAAGTCTCTTCTTAGTCTTTTCCTTGAACACAAGTTTTTCTTTTTTCCCTTCCTAACAGGTGGCACATCTCTAGATGTGCTGTCATGTAACCAACCTTCACTGCCTGTCACCTAGAATTCTCCCATGACGGGCTTTAACTCCTTTGTAACTTCGCTTCCCAATAACCCATTTTCTATGTCATTTTCACATAACTACACACTCACCTTTGTAACTTCTCTTGGTGAGACTATAAGTATGGGACATGTGCTTCATTTGAAATCTTTTGGCAATTTGACAATTAAAGCTTTTATAATTCTCTCTGCAACTATATCTCTGGAATGATCCCAACTATCACATTTTCATCTTCTTCAGCCATCTTCAACCTTCATTATCACCACCTATCACTAGACTTGTATTTCAGGATTAGCTTCTTTTCCGTCATCTTCTATAGTATTCCACTTTATTGATTTCTAGTATTTCCAAACCCTATCAAAAGAACCCTTTATAGAGAGCAACAAATATTTTTATAATGCCCTTTGTATATTATTCACTTGTTCATCTCTGTTATTGGTTAAAGAGATCACATTTTAGCATAATTTGATTAAAACCCAAATATATAGAATTTAGACTGCATAATCAGATTTAAAACGGTTTTACTTGTCCAATGATGACAGCAGTATTGATCTCATAGAACTTTGGGGACTTTTCATGGAATCTCAATTGTGTGCAACATGGGAATCAAAGCATTGAGATTGAGTTGAACTTCTTTAATTCTGTGGTGATGATTAAACAAAGAGTGAGGAAGAATCATCCTTACTTTTACTTGATTGAGGCCACCAAGGATTGCCTTCAAAAAGAATGGAGATGGAAGCTAAGACACATTTCCAAGCAACAAAACTTTGTGGTGGATTGGATGGGAGATTAAAAAGAAAATTAGATTGGAGTGAAAAGATAGGAGATAAACAGTGGGTGAGTTTGTTTAAAGGAATACAAAATAAAAAGAATTCAGATTGGAGTGAGATTTAAAAATAACGAGTTGGGAAAGAATTTTTTTTGAGAAATTTCAGCAAGTGTTGTGTATAATGACATAAAAATGATGAAATTGTCTTAAATAATTGAAATGGAATATATAGATTGATGTGACGTAACAATTTTATAGAATCCTTTTCCTTACATTACATTGCAACGTGCGAAGGAAAATGCTTGTGCTTTCTATTTTGGATGATTTGATTTTCTTAGGTTATATATGTTTGATTGAAGATTTTGCTATTTATTTAAAAAATAAAAATAAAAAAATAGAAAACGAACAAAAAAAAAAAAAACCAATGGAAGCAATGGTTTGGGCCAAGTTTCAGTCAGGTCAACTTCATTTGGATTGGACAAGTTTTGAGTTTTGACAGATTTGCATATTCGCAATAATATGTATATATATGAAGTAGACTTGTTCAAAAATCGGACTATTCGTCCGATTCGAATTATTGTTTATTAAATAAAAAATATTTTTTATTTAAGTTTAATTATAATATATATATAAATATTAATATAAAAATAAAAATAAGTTTTTAATATTTAATAAACAGTAAAATGAACTTTCAGATCGACTCTGACCTGACCGATCCTGACTTAAACAAAAAAAAAATTCGAATCATGGTCCGGCTCGACCCATAGACAGGTCTAACCCGAAGGATATCTAGCCTGGTTTCTTCTCAACTAATCAAACATCCCAAGGTTAACATTTCAATGGAAATTTAGTTCTTTCAAGCACTATTGATGACAATGGTATATTTTTATTTCCTTTTAACTGTCCTTTTTAATTGTTATTATCTCTTATGTGAACATAAAATGTATACATACATGAAGTTTCTGCATAAATACTGCACGAGAGAGCGCTACTCAAGCGAGTCATTTTCAAGCCGAGGAATAATCAAGTTGAGATTCCACCATTAGACCGCCTTATCCTTTAGCAGAAATTTTCTCTTCTGGGTTTGATATTAAGGCATTTTACGATTAGATCTCCACATCACCTTTATCCAATTTCCTTTAATCCCTTCAACTTACATCCTAAAAACCTAAAACCATATAACTAAACTCAATTCTTATCTTTTTCATCATTTAATTAATTTGTCAAGATATATTTATGCCAAACACAAAATTGTGAAGCTACTGACTACTTTTTTCCACAGATACAATATATTCCAAGAAGGGTCTTTTTCATTTAAGACTTAATAGCCTAAATGACATGTCTTAACTCTAAATTGTGCATCAATTTGTGAATTAAAATGTAGATTAATTATAATATGTGGCTTGTATCTCTTTTACTGTTTCAATGTGTCATGAAGCTTAATCTTTTTAGAGTTTATATTTGATGCACTGACAGTGTATAAGTTTTATACACTATCAGTGTACTAAAATACGACACTTCATTAATGAAAAAAAAAAAGTAGTGAAAAAGTTATAAATAAATATAAACAACTTTTTTAATAGCAGTTTGCAGTGTATGTGGATGTGGCTGTGGTTTATTTATTTATAGGTCTTTCACTACTTTTTTTCTTTATTGATTAATGAAGTGTCGTATTTTAGTGCATTGACAGTATATAAGACTTATACACTGCCAGTGCATCAAATAAAAAATCATTTTTTAAACGGTAATGGAATTCAAATTATAATAACTCTTTCAGCAAAGGATGTATTTATTTGCAATTGAATCAAATACTTACGTGCAAAAAGCTTGCTTTAAAATTTGACTTATACGGTTGATTTATGCATCTATTTTAAAAAATGACATTCAACATATCAAAGACTCGAATTTTAATATCTACACCCCTTTTCTTATCCTTAAATTACGGTCTTCTATTAAAAAAAACTTGCATTAAAGCAAAAGATAATAACATTAATCTTAACTGATTTTTACACGTCTATTTAGATGGTGTTGTAGATGAGAGTTACTTTAGTGTGAAGATTGTATTGGTTTGCATGACCCAGTTGCAGTGAGATTGAGATATTCGGGGAGAGGAGCCAAAGCTTAAGAAAGAGAGAAATGGATAAGGCAAGTCCGGAAGGGGACCGCGAAAAGAGATCTGAACTGAGAACAGGTATAATGCAGCAGTGGGAAGACGTAGCAACAAAAGGGTCTCCTTCGAACTCCTAGCAAAGAGGGAAAAAGATTGACAGGGAAATGAGCAGATGGGATCAAATGACTCATTCTCATCCTTCGCACTTGGGACCCACAAGAAATCCCTTGATCAGAGAGGTAGCCAATGGGAAGACAGAGATCAGGATGAACTTTAGAGTCTCAACCAATTAAAATGCAGATAAGGCCTTGTTGTGGACCCAAAAGCACAATCCATCACTGCTGAAAGGACCCAAAAGTGCATCCAAAGGCTGTTTAAAATGCTGAAAAAGAGCGGTTTGTGGGTCACACACCCCACCACATACAAAATAATTGTACCACTTTAAAGAGTCTCAGGAAATAAATAATAAAGCGCAATTTAACATTTCCTTATGCTCTTCGGCTTGATTCGTTTTACTCTGATTTTATTTTATAGATTAATTTCTATGCTTGTAACTTTGCTTTAAGAATCCCAGTTTTTTTTTTTTTTTAATTTGAACAAATCGGGATATTAACTCCATGATTTCTAAGAAAAATGTGGCCAACGCCGTTGGTGGCAAAACTGCTAGAGCTTGTGATAGCTGTATAAAGAAACGAGCTCGTTGGTACTGTGCTGCTGATGATGCTTTTCTTTGCCAAGCCTGTGATTCTTCTGTTCATTCGGCGAATCCACTTGCTCGCAGACATGAAAGAGTTCGCCTGAAAACTGCTTCTGTTAAGTCATCAAGAAATGAATCTCCTTTGGATAGCTTTTCGCCATCTTGGGATAAAGGGTTTACCAGAAAGGCAAGGACAAGGCGACCCGCGAAGGCTTCTATTCATCAAAAGCTACTTCAAGCTGAGCATACGGAAAGGAACAACAACCCCGTTCCTCTTGTCCCTGAAGTTGGTGCTGATGAGATATCGCATGAAGAGAACGAAGAGGAGCAGCTTCTTTATAGGGTACCAATATTTGATCCCTTTGTTGCTGAACTATGTACTTCTACAACGTCAAATGAAGCTGCTGTGAGTGCTGTAGGAAACGACGTTGAAACAGCTGATGCTGCTGCGAGTGAATCTAAAGCTTTCCAGGCTAATTGTAATGGACAAGAAGTGGATGGTTCACATGGGCTTTTTCCGTCTGAGATGGATCTTGAAGAATTTGCAGCTGATGTTGAGAGTTTGCTTGGTAAGGGTCTTGAAAATGAGTCCTTTGCCATGGAGGAGCTGGGGCTAATGGAATCTAAAGAGAAGCACTTCAGGAACTGTTCCTTAGGAAACGGCAAAGTGAAGATTGAAGATGAAGAGAGTTTTGAAGCTGGTAGAGAGTGCCATGTCGAGTCTGATATCGATATGGCGAGAGAACCCTTTGAGTTGAGTTTTAATTATGATTCTCTAGCGGCAACATATGGAGAGGAGGATGAGTTGGTAAAGGAAGAGTTAACGGTGAAGAGTAATGGGGATGGGGAATACGAGGAGGATACAGCAGAAAGGAAGAAGAGGAAGATACTTTTGAGCCTGGATTATGAAGCGGTAATCACTGCCTGGGCAAGCCAAAGGTCTCCATGGACTTCTGGTGGCCGACCAGATATTGACCCAGACGAATGCTGGCCTTTTTGCACGGTAGCTTTCTTATTTAATGTTCCCATAAAAATAATAGATGTTGTGCATCCTGCAGAATGCCCCTCACTGCATAGTATAGCTCAAAAAGGGAAAAGGGGACACCTAACATCAACTCAAACAGTATAACAGTAGCTAATAATTTCTAGTTTGCTCTATTTATTTTCTTGCTTCCATTATGAACAACTTTCTAGGCGTGAAGCTATTGCTAAGACTTCGTTTTTAATTTCCAGGGAAGTAGTGGAACAGAAGTTTACCAAATCTATAATGATTTGAGTGGAATGGGAGGCCACAAAGCAATGGGGGATGGAGGTAGAGAAGCAAGAGTGTCAAGGTACAGAGAAAAGCGGAGAACAAGATTGTTCTCGAAGAAAATAAGGTACGAGGTTCGCAAACTGAACGCAGAGAAGAGGCCTCGAATGAAAGGGAGGTTCGTGAAGAGGGCATCATCATTTCTTGCAGGACCTGCTTTTCCTTTGCTCAGCAATTAATAGCTGTTTAAACAATTCAATTCGATTGTAGGCTGTAGCTAATCACCAGTGAACTAATGTGAATTACTGGCTAGTTCCTAGAGCTTAGGCCTTTAATGTTCTCTACACTCCAAATAATTATATAATAAATAAAAGCTGCGTCGTTTAGGTTTTCTTTGTTTTCTTTCCTGAAATCTGAATTCTGAAGAAGAATTGATCAGTGCTTTAATGTCTTGTCTTGTTTCGATTTAATTTATGTATTTCTGAATACGATTTAAATTAACAACTAAGAGATTCAAAACGATAGTACAAATTACAGGTGCTACTGATCAATAGACCCAAGTGCGGCAAACATTTGTCGCTTGCCCTGTCAGCACTCAGCACTGCGATTGAAGAGATCGAGTTGACCCAATTAATATTTATAAACCGATAAACATAAACCAAACACAAAGAAAAACACTAGATTAGGAATTTCTCTTTAAGGTGAATCATATTTGAAATATCATCATTGAAAGAATTCATTAACTTTCATTTATTCACACAATCAAATGTGAAATATAAGAAGATAAGATAAAAGAAAATAAAAAACAGCAAACTCACCGGGTTTGGTTGATTGGAATGGTAAAGTGTCTCCAATTCTTAAGTTGAGAATCAAGATTCGAATTTTAAAAGTCATAAATGTTGGGATGATTTTATCATTACACTCCCGACCAAAAAAAAAAATATTTTATCAACCATAAAATGAAAATTGAAGGAACACCTTTGGTTTAGAACCAAAATACAAAAAATAAGCAAACTCAAAATACAAAAAATCACCTTAGCAAGAAGAAGCTCTTTTTTTCTCTCTACGCTACTAGAAAGTTAGACTTTTTCAAAGAATTAAAGGTGTCGAGGGTGTCTTTTTTCTGTTGTACATTTTCTCTTTTATAGCCAAGTTGTTAGTTTTAATGTCAGCCACTAGATCATTTGATCCAAGGGTTGTTATTTTTCCAACCAAAGTTCCTCCTTTCTTTTTATTTTAATTCACACTTTTTAGAGAGCATTAGGTTCTCGAAGATGAATGGACAAGATTAAACTATGAGAACGTGGGAAGGGTGATATCCAAATTATCATTTCTTCTCTTTTTTATTTAAACGATATTTTTCTTCTTTTCTCTTTCTTTTTCTTTTTCTTTTTTTTTTTTTAATTTCATTTATTTTTTTCAAAACACTTTATTAAACTTATACTATTCAAGGTTCGGGGTTAAAATTTCATTTGGCTCGGATTTTAGTCGAAAATTAGTAATTTTTGAAATACTACTCGGTTTTGAAAAATCCAAAAGGGATTTTTTTAGATCCAAAATTGCAACTAGTAAGCTTTAAAAATCGAAATATCTTGGGGAACATTTTAAAGATTATTGGTAATTAGAATCGAACAAAATTAGGTATCTACAATAGACTTATCAAAACTTTGAGTACTTGATTGAACATTTTTTAAGTTTAGGTACCACATTAGATATTTTTCAATAATTTAGGTGGTTTATAGGACATTATTCCTTTATTTTATCGTTGTCTTTTCCAATAATATTGTTTTTTTTTTAAATATTTAAAATTTTGTCAAACTTTTTTAAAAAATTCAAATTTTTATGAGATGTCTGTTGGAATTCGGTTCATACTCAAACAGAGATAATGTATAATTTAATCTTCAAGTTAAACATACAACGCAAAGGAATAAAATAAAACATAGAGAAAACCGAATCCCTTCAAGGATCTGCCTATGAATTCAAAATGATCAGCCTGTCAAGAACATATAACAATCAAAATCTCTTACCTCTGTATTGGAGATTGTCGAAACCTCAAGATAGATTCTTGATTTTCTTGTTCTTGTACACAAAGCTCGTTTGTCGAAAACCAAAGCAGTCCAATTGTCCGACTTCTAACAGTAATCCACACAGGTGATTCGAAAGCCTTTACAAGGTTGAGATTATGTTTTGCCAAGATGATGCTAGTTGTCTAGGTTGTGAGAAACCTTCCTCCTCTACCTTAGTTAGCCAAAGAAAGCAAGAAGAATCGTATTCTCTCTTTTCTTGCTATTTGGCCGAATCACACACTTAGGTGAGTGAGGCGCCAATTTCAGGTTAGCAGCTTCGGGGGGGGAGGCGGCAACAACATAAGTATATATATAAGTAGGTTTAGTGTATGCCAACTATTGGACTAACTGCACTAAAGCCCTTATACATATTATTAAATATTCATGCTAAGCTCACAACACTTACTGAATATTTAATCTGGCCCAATCTCATTTTAATTTCATTGATCACCTTTTGTGTGTGACCCATTAGGCCCTTAACATGTTGGCAATAAATATAATTAATTCAATTAAGAATTTCCTATTTATATTTATAGATCATGAGCGGCATCTAGCAATACATCATGACCACCCAAATGCCAAGAGAGTCATCAAAGCTTCGACTAGCCTTTCGTGTACAATATGTCTGTGTAATTCGATCCCTTCATCAAATATCCCGGGTAAGGAAATAGCATGGTTCATTGTCTACTCTTAACCCATTCCATATTAGATCTGCAGCTTTAATATTAACTCCTTAAGTATTGCCTTGGCCAAGGACTTCCATAAGTTAATATAAGCCAGATACATGTGAGATATGTCTCTTCATATCACTTGGGGTGATGAATCCTCTCTGGACCACTCATTCATCTTCATGGACTAATGGCATTCATAATGCTGCACAATACAGTTAAAGTATTAACCATTTTCAACAACCTAATATGGAAGAAGTATATATCAGTTATATTCATGCATTTATACCAATTCAAGATGAGGTATTAAATCTCTTATTGGTTCTCCCACTAATTTTTCGAAATAATAGCCCTCACTATTGTAGACACCTAATTTTGTCCGGACCACTAAAACAAGTATGTTTTCTTCCTAAATTGATGTTTCAGAATGTAAAAAGACTTTTTCTCATCCTGTAGGTTGTACTCCGAGACTTAGTCTATGAAGACGAGCATAAAAAGTCAAACTTGAAAAATTCAACCCCTAAAAGTCAACTACTGAAAATGTCAACCCACTTTCAAAATCAAGATTTGAATTTCAATTGAAAAATGGTGAAAGATTTTCGATAATCTGAGGTCTACATTGAAAGATATGGAGTTCGGAAGTTGGGTTACGGAGATTCAGTAGAAAGAAAACCTTAGTTCGGGAAATTTAGGAAAAAGTGCTTAAACGATCAAATCGGTCGAAATTGAAGGTTCCAAATGAAAGATAAGCACTGACTACGGGTAATGGAGAAGCTACTTGAAAGAAAAATTGAAAGAAAAGTCAATTCGAAAGAAAACCAAGAATTAGGGTTTTGGTGGATTTTGGTGAAATTTGGAAGAATTACAGAAATGCCCAATTCGGTAAGACTAAAGCCCCTAATTGATGAGGAGTGAGTAAACAAGGATAGCCTAAGGCTCAGTTTAAAGAAAATCTAAAAATCAGACTTGTTTTGAGCAAAACCGGGCTTTAGAGGCAAAAGGGCAAAATTACAAAATTTGGAAAAAATAGCAAATGAACTCCAAAAATTCTGAAAAATTGCAAATCTCATTCTTAAATAATTTTGAAGAGATTGGCGAAAGAAAATCCGGATGCAGAGTTCGTTGCAAAATGGCCAAATCCCGGGTCCCCTATGTAGAAATTCAAAAGGATAAATCTCGAAAAAATAGTAAATGAGCTCCAAAAATTTTGTAAATTTGTAGATCTCATTCTTAAATTATTTGGAAGAGATTGGCAAAAGAAAATCCGGATTCGGAGTTCGTTTACAAAATAGCCCCCACTAAGCAGTAATTCAAGCAAATAAATCCCGAAAAAATAACAAATGAGTTCCAAAATTATCAAAACTTCCAGATCATACTTTTAAATTATTTGGAAGAGATTGGTGAATAAAAATATGGATTTGGAGCTCGTTTAAAAAATGGTAAAAGTTCAGGTGCACAAAGGGGCAATGTTGGAAGAAAAATCCAAAAAAAGAGCAGATGGGCTCCAAAAATTATGAAAACTTCCAAAATTCAATTTTTAATGTTTAGGAAGTATTAAAAAAGAAACTTTGAATTTGGAGTCCGTTTGCTATTTAATTTGGTTTGGGGGTCAAAAAGGTCATTTTACCGAAGAAATCGAAGAAGGCCTTTAAAAAATTGGAGATTAGGCTGGATTTTAAAAGGACAATCATCCAAGCCCATAATGGAGAGTGATTTTGCTGAGATTTTAGATCAAAGTGCCAAGACTGAAGAGGAAGGTAGTTATTGTTCTTGATCAAGCCTTTGAAATTGTGACACATGGACCAATGGATGGAGAGGGATGATGTCATATTTATGGCATCCTATTTATGACATCTTCATGACATCATATTTAGGAGCTGATTATTTCAATCTAATGGTGGGATTTTACATAGAAAGCATCTTGAATTAAAGGCCATTTGATCAAAATTGGTTAGGAAAAAACTACAACATTCTACACAATTCTTATACCATTTGGCCAAGCCATTTTGAAAGGGGTGAATTCAGATTTTTACTGGAGCTTTAGGGGCTGAATAGAGGCAGTAGCTAAGGGAAAAAAGAGAAAAAAGGGAAGGAAAAAGATAGGAGAAAAAAGGAGAAGAAAAAAGAAAGGATTGGCTTGCTATTCTTGATTTAGAAAGCTAGAGCAAGGTAGCTATGTTCTTTCATGGTTTTTTCATACTTTGTTGACATGATTTTGATATTTTGATTGTCATTTTATTCTCTTTTATGAAATAAACTTGTTTTTTAAAATAAGTTCTAAGGAGCTTCTACTTTGTTTTTTAAAAGAAATTAAGAAACCAAGTTTTTCTCTGTTTTTCATCATGGTTGAAAGAATCACTTTTCTTAAATGATTTTGTGTTTGACCTTGTTTATGTGATTTGTTGTGGTAGGTTAGCTTACTTGTGGTATATTAGCTTGATTGTGGTAGTTTAGCTATAGACCATGCCATGTGTTTGTGAAAATGTCTAGCTATATTCATGCATTTGCATTATGATTGCTTAGTTTAGCATGTTTCCTTTTTAGTCTTGTAATTAGTATTCCATGTTTTTGTGTTATTGCCATGCATTTTTTAGGTCTAGGTCTCATTTGCATTGCCATGCATTCCATGCATTTTAGACCTAAGTTGCATTAAATGCCATGCAAGTTCATTTTAGGTCTAGGCCATATTCTCTATGCCATGCATTTTTGATGTCATTTAGGTTTTAAATCATGCATTCAATTTGCTGTATGATCATGCATTTCATGTCATGCCACATGATTTATGACTTAGACCAATCAATGGTTCAAAGTCATGCTCATTTTGAGCATACTTGTGGAAAATTAAAGAGTTGTCAAATTGATTATTCTACCTTTGTGATTTTTTTTTACTTAGCCAATTTTCGCCTAACTTTTCAAAAGTGTTACTACTGTTTGTCAGTCTTTAGGAGAGTCTCTAACATTTTTACTTTGATTTTTAAATGATTTTATCAAAGGCAAAAAAATGTGTTTTGGCAAAACAGTTTTTCCACCAGTACTCGTACTTTCCTGATTTTTTTGGGCAGTCATCTTTAACCAGAAAATTAAGCCAATTTTTTTTCGTGTAGTTTTACATGTTTTGAGTCTCCAGCATTGTTTTTAGATTTTTTTGAATTTTCAAAAATAGGTTAAAAAGTCTTGTTCTAAAACTGGACAGTGGAGTTAGATTTGAATTTAAAGAAAATTCATTTTTCTATTTTGGATAAGTTACTTAGAGGGGATTGATTAGGAGGTTTAGCTACTGCCTAAGGGTATTTTCTAAGTCTTTTTAAACTCTAAAAATAATTTTATTAATCTCGGGTTAAGGGTGGTCAAGTCTGGGATTTTAAACTTAGGAAATTAGAGCCTTTTTCAAAGGGAATTCGGCCATTAATTAATTTTCATCCAAGATTTTCAAAATTGTTTTCAAACAATCACAAAGTATTTTGATTTTTAGAAAATTTAATTTGATATATTTTCCTAAGGTAGCCAGATATCTTTTTAGGTATACGGATTTCCTTATTTGAAGGAAAAAATATACTTTCATGCATTGCATTTTTCATATTCATGCATATTGTATAATATATGATTTTTTGCTATGATAATTTCTATGGTATTATTATTATTTTGATTTATATTTTATAGTGTCATGTTGTTTGTTATATGGTTTTGAATATTTCATGCTATCCTATGCTTTTTTATTTAGTCATTTATTTTGTCACATCATTTAGCATATACTATGTTCATGCATTATTATGCTTATTTTCATGCATATTTCATGATAACATTATTTTATGTTTTATATCATTTCATGTCACTTAGATTATATTCCATGTCATATAGATTATATTATTTAAAATATGCCATGTCATTTAAATTTGCTATGTCATTTAAATCATATCATTTCATTATAATATATCATGTTACTTAGGATATTTCATTTCATTTAGAATATATCATGTTACCTAGGTTATTTCATTTCATTTAGAATATATCATGTGACTTAGGATATTTCATTTCATTTAGAATATGCTATGACATTTAAATTATATCATACCATTTAGGTTGCATTATATTATCTAGACTTTGCTATGTCATTTTATTTATGTCACGCATATTCATATTTTTTAAAATGCTTTGAAAAAGGTAATGATTTTCAATAAAATAAAGATATTCCCGAGTTAAAATAATTCATCACTCTCTGCCGGGTTTGCTAGGGAGGATATCATAGATTATCATTAGTAGGGGAATATCTTCTTTAAAACGAGAATGGTTCGGAAAATTTTCCAAAATAATAAAATTTCTATATTTTGCCACGCTTGTTGGGAAATATAGGAAAATTTTGAATTAATAAATTTCGAATCATTTTCAATTAAAAAATGGAATTATTTTTCTTTAAATTGGGAATTAACTTGAAATATTAAATTAAAAATTGACTTTTTACCGATACTTGAGATAACACATGAATAATAAGCTACCGTTTTATACGGGCGTTGTAGGGGTGCTAATCCTTCCCCACATGTAACCGAGTCCCGAACCCGCTTCTTTGATTTCTCTGGTTTAAAACGCAGACATGAAATTGGTTTTAAAAAAATGTTTTAATTAATTTTAAAATGTTTTATAAAACCGATTTTAATAGGTGGACGATCACACCTGACCAAAAAAGATTGGTGGCAACTCCATGTCTTTTTCAAGGTTATTTTCAAAACCTTCATTTTTCTAGAGGAATTAAGTCGATTTTTCCTCGTTTTTTTTTAATGTCACGTTTAACGAATATAAAGCCTTGCGATGAGACTTGTTATTTTTTTAGGTTGCGACAGCTTGGCGAATCCACTAGGGACATTTAGAGAGTTAGGCCCAGAATTAGTCGTGTGTTACCAAAGTCTCGATTTTTGTTGGTTTAATTGGTATTTAATTTTAATTCTCACTTTTTTTTTCAATAATAAGGATAATTTTGAAACTAATAAAATGTTTTTACATATGTCCATATTAATGTGCATACATATTATTATTGTTCTCTGGTTATTTTGTTGTATATAGTTATTCTTTGCCTAATTGATGCTTTACATTGTTTGATCTTGTTGGGACATTTAGAATAAGAGGTATAGAATAGGTGGTGAAAGGTTTATTGTTCCTCCTCACACACCACACCACACGTGCATTTGCATATCATGAGCCCTATACCCGGGTTCTGTCCTTTTAGGTGGGAGCAAAGTAACTAAGCCTTCGTGATTAACAATCCGCATGGGCTAGTGAAACACTTCCGGAGTACTAAATTACCTAAGCCTTCGTGATTAACAATCCGCATGGGCTAGGGAAATAGACTCTAACGAATTGAACCCGCTTTTATCGGGGTGCCTTACTAGCTTTCACAGGCGATAGTGAGGAGCAATTCGGGGCCTTTAGAATCGGTTCACCCTCATATAGTGAACCTAGGAGAAGCCATGCCGGATTTTCGTTAGATACACCAAATTAGGAACACATAGAGGGACATTTTTAAACTTTTTGTTACGTATTTTACATTTTGAATAAGTATTGTAGATTGGGCAACAATGTATGTACATCGCCCGTAATAAGTTTAATACCCCGCCCCGAAGGCATTGTGATGCCTAAATGATGCTGGGGCAAGTGTTCACTAATTTTTTGAAATTGAAAATATAAACATTCTTCTTCAAACATTTTTGCATTTTGCACATTTCATGCATGTGTGAATAAAGCATGTACATTTATGGTTGTATTGTTGATCTCATTTTCTTGCAATAAACGGATGGTGATAATAATAGTGTTGCATGAACATTTGGACATTGTACCATAGTAGGATCTACTACCCCAAAATTCTTTTGAAAATAATAGGTTTGGCTTTTCATAGAGAAAACATGTTTCAAAAAAATCATAAATTATATTTGGAGGCAAATCTTGCATAATGAGATTTTTGAATAATCAAGATTTAGGTCTCACCAATTTCGGGTAATCATTGGTTAACTTCTTTGTGTATACCTTTGTGTTAATTCATTTATTCTTTGCATGTATCATTTTGACATCATGTTACAGTCCTAACATGCATGGTTATTCATTATAGAATACATTTGTGATGTATATGGTCATTCTTTGTATCTACCTTTATGTTAATTAGTTTATTTTTTTGCATGTACCATTTTGACATCATGTTACAGTCATAGCATGCATGGTCACTCATTGTAGAATACGTTTATGACATGCATGGTCATTATTTGTATATACCTGTGCATCAATTTATTCATTCTTTAAATGCATCATGTTTGACATTAGATTGCATCCATGGCATACATAGTCATCATAATTTCTTTGTATATGCTAATGCATTAATCATCAGTATATTCATGCATATAGAAATAGAGCATGTACATTCATTCTTAAGCTCATGGTAATAATGTCAATTTCATTTGCATGAAAGAGGATCGAGATATGAGGAATGAATCAGAGGAACGATTGCGTGCTTTGGAACATAATCAAGAGGAGTTTGAACATGAACTCCGAGAGTTGAAGGAACAACTTATAAAATATATGAAAATGTTTGAAGATATGAGTAAGGGTAAAGGGGAATTTTCTCAGAGTTCTTCATCACTTTTGGATCAACCAAAACCTTTAAGTCCAGAACATACAATCCTTGCTAGATCTTGCACTTGTCAATGTTACAAAGGTTGCAACCCTGATGATATTATGGACAAAATCATGAAAATGATTAAACCAGAGAGCATGATACCAAAGACAGAAATGACGAATCCTGTACCATACCTGCAAACTGCTCTAAGTCCAAACCCATATCCCTACCTTACTATGTCTCAATTGTCCACTGGGATGACCAATACAGGATCTCTGGGTCCCACTCCATCACCACCAATTGGCAGTTCGTATTTCTTCCCTCATCAATCACCTTATCAAGCATCTGCGATAGGAACCTCGAACTATGTACAACCTCCAAGGGTCCCGTGTCCAAATCCATACCCTTACCATGCTGTTCCGCCACCTCTCCATGTAAGCACTTCGGTTCGAACCTTAGTGCCACCACCAAGTGCCCCAACTCCAAGGCCATGTGTGACTAAGAAACAACCCAAAAACAAGACTCAATAGCAGTATGATCCCATTCCAATCAGCTACCGAGAACTTCTCCATATACTGATCCAAAATCACATGGTTGCCTGTATCAGACTGAAACCCCTGTTACCACCATATCCAAAGTGGTATAATCCAAATGCAAGATGTGACTATCACTGTGGAATTGCTGGCTATAGCATTGAAGACTGTATAGCCTTCAAAAAGAAAGTGCAATCTTTTATAGAGATCAAGTGGATTGATCCAAAGACATTGATTGATAGAGGGTTGGGAAAGCATAATTAGGATTGGGAGATTTAAGGCAATGATGTCGAAAGACTTCGGTCTGATATGATGTAGTAGGATTTTACTTTTTCAGTAGCCGGCTCTTATAGCCTTAGGATGCTAGGAAGAATAAAGTGCTTGTAAAGACAGTTTTAACTATTGCTCAGATTTTGTAAACATGGTTTATACCATTGTGAACGTTGATATGACAATGAATTGATTATGTTTCAAATTTATGAGATGTTGATGATTAAGTTCCTCTGATTCTTATTTACTCCATGATATCTTCCCTTTTGCATTTTGCATCCGATCAATTATTTGTAATACCATACATTCATACATGTATCTTGGTAGCATCAGGTGGTATTCATGACAAACATAGTCAGCATGATTTTTCTGTATATGTTCATGCACTAATTTTCTTATTACATATATCATGTTAGCATTAGGTCGCATTCATAACACACATGGTCAGCATGAGTTTCTTTGTATATACTTTGTATCAATCATTCATTGGTTACATGCATCATATTTGACATCGTGTTACATTCATAGCGTATATGATCATTCATTGGGAAATACATTGAAATATACATGGTCATTCATTGCATATATCCATGTGTTGATTGGTTTATTATTTGCTTACAACATGTTACATGTCCATACATCATATTGTTTAGGCTTCACATGCATCAAATTGCATTCATGGCTCCTTCATCATGACATGCACTTGGAGGGATAAAACAGAAATTGGCTTGGTTTTAAGAGTCTTTGAAAGGATTTCCATTTCAAATCAGAGGTATAGGGAGTACTGAGTACCTTTTCAATATAGGCTAGATCTATGGAGAATGAACAAGTTGCCCGAATGGAAAGAATGTAAAGGGAACAGGAAGAATTGCGAGAACAGCTGGCAAAGTCTCAAATAGAATCTAAAAATCAGATGACTAAATTGATGGAGCTAATATCCACCGTAATCAAGAGATACACTAAAAACTTGGCCGCCAGAGAAGGGTTAGAAGCACAAAAGGGTCAGAGTGAGGGCATGATGTTGGATGGCCAGAACACAGTTAATCCCTTCAACATCTTGAACTCAAATGATCCAGCTGAACAGGCAAAATTGAAAATGGTTGAGTCGAATGAGGTTGAGTTGGCAGATTCCCAAGGTAAATATCAGTTGTTAGATGAAAGGCTCCGGGCAGTAGAAAATACAAATGTATTCGGGAGTATGGATGCGAAAGAATGATGTTTGGTCCTCGATTTAGTCATTCCTCCTAAGTTCAAGATCCTTGACTTTGTGAAATATGATGGGACAACCGATCCATCAGCCCACGTCACTATGTTCTGTCGGAAGATGACAAGTCATATAGATAATGATAAACTTTTGATTCACTGCAATTCGGTGGTATAGTCAATTGAGCAAGGATCAGATTCGCGATTGGAATGATCTGTCTAGGGCTTTTCTAAACCATACAAGCATGACTGACATGGTGCCTGACCGTCTCACCTTGCAAAATATGAAGAAAAGAGCTACTGAGAGCTTCAAAGAATATGCGCAACGGTGGATGAGTATGGCCGTCCAAGTACAACCGCCTTTAACTCAGAAAGAAACTACTGTCCTTTTTGTGAATACATTGCAGGCCCTGTACTATGATATACTTGTCGGCAACACCACGAAGAATTTTTCGGACATGGTAATTTCAGGGGAGATGATTGAGAATGCTATAAAGGATGGGAAAATTGAAGGAGAAAAAACATCCAATACTGAGAGAAATGGGGCATCTAAAAAGAAAAAGGAAGATACCCAAGTCGTGAAAGGCTTTGCCCCACCTCCCCAAATCTCCTCGTATCAGCCATTTTATTCTACCCTGAACAATGTCTCTAAAGGTTCTTATCCTTACCAACCAATGATTGCAACCACACCAGAATTTACAACTGTCTATCAATCTAACACCCTTGGGAATAATCGAAGGGGGCACAAAAAGCGAAAAAGAAATCAGGTTGACTCGATTCCTGTGACATACAATGAGCTACTACCTCAACTCATCCAGAATCACCTTGTGACACCCATGCAATTAGAGCCTCTGAAGCCTCCTTATCCGAGATGGTATGATGCTAATGAGTGTTGTGGTTATCATTCTGGCAATCAAGGTCACTCAACAGAGAACTGCCCCGTTTTGAAGTACAAGGTCAGGGATTTCATCAAGGCTGGGTCGATAAGTTTTGAAGATGGAAAAGCCAAGTGTCATAAGAAACATGGTGCATAATCATATCAGGATTTTTGATGCATGTAGTTCTATACACTTTGATGATGAAAGCACTTGTCTCATGTTGACATCTACATGAAATAAATAAATTTTGAATTTAAATGTTTTATGTTCATTATATTTTAGCACTCATTTGAATTTGCAAAAAACAAAAATAAAACTTCATGAAAATTTGTGATAAACAATAATAAAGGGTTTTTACATGAAATAATGGACAGTCTCGACAATATTGATTATCATTGTTACAAATGACCCAATACCTTTTCCCCTCTCTTTTAGGCTTTCTTAGGCCTAAATCCCTTGAACCGAGACCACTTGGAAAACCTAATGCTTCAAGGAATATGAATGATTGAACTTCATAAAACCATTTTCATCATAGAATAAGAAAAGATGTAGATCCTAGTCTAGGCTATGAACAAAGGAACTGACTTTTTGAAATTTTTTCGAACTCCTTGAAATTCAAACAAATGAGACATTCTTTCAAGAATTTAGATCATGCTAATTTGGTGTGTATCAAGATTGTGCTAAAACCATTCATGCCTTTTCCAATAACCACAAAACGTTAATTGCTCAAACATGACTTCATGATTGACACCCTAGGGCACAATTATTAAACTAGATTATCCCATGTCCCAGAGAAAACCCGTTTTTGGGTCATATTTTTCTTGTCTCTTCAAAGAACTGAGAATTGAAACTCAACCTTTTCAAAATAGACCTAGACTTGCTATGTTCCTTGTTGATACAAATTCTCAAGGTTAATCAAATTGGGGTATCATATGTGGAAATGATGGATACATGGTAAAGAAGGATGGGACTAATGCATGAATCAGTGGGGCATGCGACAAAAAAAAAGAAAGCAAAAAAAGAGAAAAGAATTATTGTGATATCATGCATATAAGAATTCAGATGATTCCGAAGTGCAAAATGAAATTTTGATTATCTATTCCCCCTAAGGATTGCTTTTCAATGAAAATATTTGTGCTTGATATGAGAAATGACCATCTTTCATATCCATTTCTCAAAAAGAAATTATCCATAGTCACCCCTTTTGAGCCAAAAAAATTATTTCTTCTTTGAACCCTGATCAAGGATTAGTCTGTACGCTGGTGGTCAAATGCAAGGAATCATCTTAAAGATCATTGATAAATGATTCCTAGCTCGAAGACAGATGCAAAGCAAATTGAGCGCCTAAATGAATACGGGTTCATTCTGTCAAAAAGAAGAGGAAAAGATGGCGAAATGGAAGCCAAGAACAAAACAAAAGAAATGGAAAATGAAAAGAAAAACACACAGAAAATAAGAACTGTGTGAAAAAGTATGGCAAATGAAAACCAAAAGCAAGGAAGAAAAGAGCAAAGCCAAAAAGAAAGAAAAGTCAAAAAAGGGATAAATGCTTCGAAAAGGAATCATCCTCAAGAAATGATCCTTGATCTAACTACCCTCAAACACATATTTTTTTCCTATTTATCCTTTCTTTCTGAACCTTGAACCATGGCTTACATCACGTGCTTTAAAAGTCCATTTTGATCAAGCATGAATATTTAATTTGAAAGGTTTTTCCTTCGATTTTATCCTATCTCATTGAGTTATCATTTCACTAAGGAAGAATTTAGAATTCTCAAGTGCATGGTAGAAAAAAAAAGGAAAAAAAAAAGAAAAGAAAAAGAGAGGAGAAGAGAAGAGAAGAAAAAAGAAAGGTTTGGCTTGCTACTTCTTGATTTGGAAAGCTAGAGCAAGGTAGCTATGTTCTTTCATGGTTTTCTCATACTTTGTTGACATTATTTTTATATTTTGATTGTCATTTTATTCTCTTTTATGAAATAAACTTATTTTTTTTTAAATAAGTTCTAAAGAGCTTCTACTTTATTTTTTTATAATAAATCAAGAAAACAAGTTTTTCTCTATTTTTCATCATGGTTGAATGAATCACTTTTGTTAAATGATTTTGTGTTTGATCTTGTTTATGTGATTTCTTGTGGTAGGTTACCTTACTTTTGGTAGATTAGCTTGATTGTGGTAGGTTAGCTTGATTGTGGTAGTTTAGCTATAGACCATGCCATGTGTTTGTGAAAATGTCTAGCTATATTCATGCATTTGCATTATGATTGCTTAGTTTAGCATGTTTCCTTTTTAGCCTTGTAATTAGTATGCCATGTGTTTGGGTTATTGCCACGCATTTTTTAGGTCTAGGTCTCATTTGCATTGCCATGCATTTCATGCATTTTAGACCTAAGTTGCATTAAATGCTATGCGAGTTCATTTTAGGTCTAGGCCATATTCTCTATGCCATGCATTTTTGATGTCATTTAGGTTTTAAATCATGCATTCAATTTGCTGTATGATCATGCATTTCATGTCATGCCACATGATTTATGACTTAGACCAATCAATGGTTCAAAGTCATGCTCATTTTGAGCATACTTGTGGAAAATTAAAGAGTTGTCAAATAGATTATTCTACCTTTGTGATTTTTTTTACTTAGCCAATTTTTTCCTAACTTTTCGAAAGTATTAGCTCCTGTTTGGGAGTCTTTAGGAGAGTCTCTAACATTTTTACTTGGATTTTTAAATGATTTTATCAAAGGAAAAAAAATGTGTTTCGGCAAAACAGTTTTTTCACCCAGTACTCGTATTTTCCCGATTTTTTGGGCAGTCAGCTTTAACCAAAAAATTAAGGCAATGTTTTCTCGTGTAGTTTTGCATGTTCTGAGTCTCCAGTATTGTTTTTAGATTTTTTTGAATTTTCAAAAATAGGTTAAAAAATTGTGTTCTAAAACTGGACAGTGGAGTCAGATTTGAATTTAAAGAAAATTCCTTTTTTTGTTTTGGCTAAGTTACTTAGAGGGGGCTGATTAGGAAGTTTAGCTACTGCCTAGAGGTAGTTTCTAAGTTTTTTTAAACTCTAAAAATAATTTTATAAATCTCGAACTATGGGTGGTCAAGTCCGGGATTTTAAACTTAGGAAATTAGAGCCTTTTTCAAAGGGAATTCGGCCATGAATTATATTTCATCCAAGATTTTCAAAATTGTTTTCAAACAATCACAAAGTATTTTGATTTTTAGAAAATTTAATTTGATATATTTTCCTAAGGTAGCTAGATATCTTTTTAGGTATACGGATTTCCTTATTTGAAGGAAAAAATACACTTTCATGCATTGCATTTTTCATATTCATGCACATTGTATAATATATGATTTTTTGCTCTGATAATTTCTGTGGTATTATTATTATTATTTTGATTTATATTTTATAGTGTTATGTTGTTTGTTATATGGTTTTGAATATTTCATGCTATCCTATGCTTTTTTATTTAGTCATTTATTTTTGTCACATCATTTAGCATATACTATGTTCATGCATTATTATGCTTGTTTTCATGCATATTTCATGATAACATTATTTTATGTTTTATATCATTTCATATCACTTAGATTATATTCCATGTCATATAGATTATATTATTTAAAATATGCCATTTCATTTAAGTTTGCTATGTCATTTAAATCATATCATTTCATTAGAATATATCATGTTACTTAGGATATTTCATTTCATTTAGAATATATCATGTTACCTATGTTATTTAATTTCATTTAGAATATATCATGTGACTTAGGATATTTCATTTCATTTAGAATATGCTATGACATTTAAATTATATCATACCTGTCGCAACCTAAAAAATAACGAGTTTCATCGCAAGACTTTATTATTCGTTAAGCGTGACATTTAAAAAAAAAGAGGAAAAGTCGACTTAATTCCTCTAGAAAAATGAAGGTTTTGAAAATGACCTTAAAAAAAAGACATGGAGTCGCCACCAATCTTTTTTAGCTAGGTGTGATCGGCCACCTATTAAAACCGGTTTTATAAAATATTTTAAAAATTAATTAAAACATTTTTAAAACCAGTTTCAAGTCTGCGTTTTAAACCAGAGAAATCAAAGAAACGGGTTCGGGACTCGGTTACGTGTGGGGAAGGATTAGCACCCCCACAATGCCCGTATAAAACGGTACCTTCTTAATCGTATGTTATCTCAAGTCTCGGTGAAAAATTGGTTTTAAATTTAGTATTTCAAGCTAATTCCCAATTTAAAGAAAAATAATTCCATTTTTTGTTGAAAATGATCCGGAATTTATAAATTCAAAAATTTCCTATATTCCCCAACAAACGTGGCAAAATATAGAAATTTATATTAGTTTTGAAAAATTTTCCGAACCATTCTCTTTTTAAAGAAGATATTCCGTTATTAATAATAATTGATGATATCCTCCCCAGCAAACCCGGCAGAGAACTCATGAATTATTTTAACTCGGGAATATCTTTATTTTATTGAAAACCATTATCTTCTTTTTTGAAAACATTTAAAAGAAATGAATATGTATATGCATGACATAAATAAAATGACATAGTAAAATCTAAATAATATAATGCAACCTAAATGACATGACATGATTTGAATGCCTTAGCATATTCTAAATGAAATAAAATATCCTAAGTTATATGACATATTATAAATAAATGAAATGACCTAGGTAACATAGTATATTCTATATGAGATGCAATAACCTAAGTAACATGATATTTTCTAAATGAAATAAAATAACCTAAGTAACATAACATATTCTATATGAAATGAAACAATTTAAATGACATGGCAAACATGAATGATATGGCATATAAATTAAATGAGATGGAATATGAAATAATGCTATCATATAATATGCATGAAAATAAAAATGGAAATAATAATGCATGAACATAGTATATGCTAAATAATATGACCAAAAAAATAACTAAATAAAAGCATAGGATATCATGAAATATTCCAAATCATATAATAAACCATATAACATCAAAAAAATATAAATCAAAATAATAACAATATCATAGAAATTATTATAGCAAGAATCATATATTATATAAAATGCATGAATATGAAAAATGCAATGCATGAAATGTATTTTTTCCTTTAATTAAGGAAATCCGTATATCTAAAAAAGATATCCGGCTACCTTAGGAAAATATGTCAAATTAAATATTCTAAAACCAAAATACTTTGTGATTGTTTGAAAACAATTTTGAAAAGCTTGAATTAAAAATAAAAACTGGGCTAAAAATTTTTAAATAGCTCTAATTTCCTAAGTATAAAAAATCCGGACTTGACTACCCTTAACCCGGGACTTGAAAAACCATTTTTAGAGTTTAAAAAGGCTTAGAAATTACCCTAAGTCAGTAGCTAACCCTCCTAATCAGCCCACACTAAGTAAATTAACCAAAACAGGAAAATGGTTTTTCTTTAAATTCGATTCTGACTCCACTATCCAGTTTTAATCCACGATTTTTTACCCTATTTTTAAAAATTCCACAAATTCTGAAAAAATTACTGGAGACTCAGGACATGTAAAACTACACGGGAAACAATCTGCTTAATTTTCTGATCAAAGATGAATTCCCAGAAAAATTAGTGATGTACGAGTTTTGGAAGGAGAAAAAACTGCTTTGCCAACACATTTTTGCCTTTGATGAAATCCTTTAAAAATCAAAGTAAAAATATTTGAAACTCCTAAAATGACTTGCAAACAGTAGCTAGGACTTTTTGAAAGTTAGATAAAAATTTTATTAAGTAAAAAAAATCACAAAGGTAGAATAATCAACTTGACAAACTTAATTTTCCACAAATGTGCTCAAGAGAGCATGACTTTGAACCTTTAGTTGGCTCAAGTCATTATTCAAGTGGCATGATATGAAATGCGTGAACTAAATGACATGGAATATGCATGACCTAATGTCTGAAATGACATGGCAAAATGAATGACAAGGCATAATCAACAAAATGGCACCATCACAAAATATTCATAATCACATCATGATCACATGCACACATCATTATTTGAAATGAATTATTCATGTGACGAATCACATAAATAGCATATGTCAAAAAATATTATCTTGCTTCCCGGCAAACCCGACAAAGCTTGAAAAATAATTCTTTTATATGATATTTACATGATTTCGAGTAAAATGAAAACCATACGTTTCGGTTCTATAAACACGTGCGTTGAACAATTTCCTAACCTCCCCGGAAAACCCGGCAAAGATCGGGAACTAATTCTCGCCAAATGTTTAATAAAACGAAAAGTACGTTTTTATGACAAATTAAGTAAAAACATTTTGAAAATGCAATGCATGGAGATGTATTTCTTCCTTAAAGTAAGGACATCCGTATACCTAAAAAGGTATCCGACTACCTTAGAAAGATACTTAAATCGGATTTAGCAAAAACGGACCCGAAGGTTTTTAAAAAAAAAAAACACAATGCCCAAAGGATTTGAAGAATTGTAACCCGGAGGTTTTGAAAACAAATGCCCGAAGGTCTTAAAAAAGTTTTTACTTCGAAAAATAGCCTTGAAAAATTGTTTTTGGATTTTTAAAACATTTTCGGGAAAATAAAAGATGGTTAGGAATTTTGAGTCCGTAATCACATAATCCGAAAAAATTGATATGCCCCGGATATCATGAGAATAAAAACAAACTTGGTTACGGACTATTAATTAATCCGAACCAAGAATTTCCGGGGGGTCTGTAAAAAATACTGTTTTCAAGAAATGATAACATAGACATCAATAGACTATATATAAGGTAAGCAACATTAGGCATTTCATCAAACACTAAATATGCATCACAATAAACCATATATAAAGCAAGCACAATAAATATAAGAGAAATGAAAGAAATATTACCTCAAATGACACCTTAAATTACCACCACCGCATATTGGATGTCTTGATTCTTGGATCGAGGATAATATATATCTTCACATTTTGGACAGTAGATTTTCACAGTACTTGAACGAGGAATATCTCACTGACCAACTAGAAGACAAGGTTGTCCACAGCAGCAAACTCTAGGGTATCTTTCAAAGTCATAGTTTTTGTATTTCTCCAACACAGCAGACATTCCCTTGCTGGTTAATCTGTAGCAAATCCTCTCTGTCTCATCTGGTGATACCCACTCGTATCCTTCACTGTTCTTCATTGGACCAAGAATCAATGCTGGTTTTGATGCAATATGAACTTGGCCAGCAACATGGCAAGCTGTCAAAGCCTGGTCACCAGTTATCATCACCAAATCATGTGAAGAATTCTTTAATTCGGATAGAATAGCAGAAGAGTCTGCTCTAATAGGACAGTTAAATACTGCAAAACCAGCAAATGTGAGCCCACACTCTACAGTATCTCTCTCCCTCAGAAGGCACCAGACCATTGAACAAAAGATATTTAGAAATTGCTCTGTCCCTTCTAATATAGAATTGAATTGGAGACTCGCGAGGACCCAGCTGCTTCAATGAGATGGGAAATGTGAGCCTTGCACATTATTCGGGAGTCTTCGCAATCTCCTTTGTAATTTCCCTCCAAGGCCTACAAATTGTAGCACAAAAAACAACAACAGTTCGAGCAGGCCAAACTGTCTCAGTGTCTTCGACCCTCTGCATGATATCCAAAGAGAAATTATGGTGGTAGATTGTCCCACGGGCTTTGTTCTGCGAGTTCAGATTCGACTGGCGCTTGATTAGGAGCAACATGGGAAGTAGTCCGTCTACGCCAAAGCTTGCTTTGATCTCCCCTCTTTGACAAGTTCCCAATCCCATCTTTCATTTCCTTTATCTCCCGCATAATGTTCTTCAGTGACATCTTTTATAATCATACCAAATCCAATTTCTCAATATTCAACTTAATCATCAACCTGTCATAGTCGGTTATGGCAGAGTGGGTCTCATCACCAACCTTGCCAACCCTGTAAACCTTCTTGTTCATCTCAGTACGGTGGTGGTATCCATTCTGACCTGCCCTGGCAACTGTAAAGGAGACTCTAGCAGGATGCCAGGCACCAATACAAGCAACCTTACGCAGACCTCTGTGGGTCTTACGTGGCAAACGTGTGACACCCCAACGAGTGACAACACCTTCATAACTTTTACCCTTTGTGACACCAATGATATCAATCATTTCATCCTTCTGGAAAACAGCATCAATGGGGACTTACTTCTCAAAAAACTTGTAAGCAAAATCAACCTTGTCAGCAATAGTTCCACCATTGACTTGGATCTCCATTAGGTGTGCCTTATTCTGCTTCAATCCCTTCATTTTCTGAATCTGGGTGTGGGCCAAGACCCTAATAACAGTGGCATATTTTTTCATCTTTTCCAGCTGGCCCTGGATACTCTTCTTCCCTTCTTCACTCTCGTACTGCTTTGACTACTTGGTGAAAGCCTTCTTCTTGGACTTGCACCAGTGCTTGTAGAACCTATGTTTGAGCTCCTCGCTCAGATGTTGAGCCCAGACGATGTTCAAGGAGCGGAGGCCACGTGGTGTCTTTACATACCCAACAACCCCAACAATCACCATAGGAGGGGTTTCAACAATTGTAACAGCTTCACATGTCTCCTTCTTGTGAAGCTTAGATCCGGGTTTTTCGACCTCTCTGACAATGTGTGTCATACCAGCCTTGTACCCCAAAAAGGCAGTGAGCTTGCAAGGTTTGCTTGGGTCATCCTTTGGGAATGCCTTCACTTTTCCTTTGTGACGAGAAGCTCGCTTCCTTGGAAGAAACCCAAGGGAACCATGCCCTGGGTGCTCAAACTTCCTGTGAGACATTCTTCCCCACTTGACACCTGAGTTGGGAGACTCCTGCGGCTGCTGCTGTTGCTGGCTGCTTACACTCTCCCCTGTACATAGCCACTAACTCTGCCTCCAAAATAATCTGCTCCTCCCTTTTTCCAAAAAAACCAAAGCTTTATTTTCTTTTTCTTTTAGCCGCCATTCCTCTCTTTCTTTTAATAATCCCCCACCCTATTTTTTTCCAAGTGACCCATTTTATATCTCCATTTCTAACCTAAAAAAAATGGCTAATGTCTAAGTTACCCTTCCTTTATTTCAAGTCTCTTTTTTTTTTCAAATATTTTCAATTAAAAAATTTATTTTAAAAATCTAATAAAGCTCAAGATTAAACCTTTTCACCTCGAATTTAAATTAAATTTTAAAATTGGTAATTTTACGGTCCGATTTTATTTGAACAATTAAAGCTAAAAAGGATATATATAATTTAGAACATTTTTAAAAATCTAAAATTGCGATCGTGACTTTTACAAAAATATTAAACCCGAGAGGGGGACAAATCAAAATTGGTTTTAAAAGACTCGGACAAAATTAGATGTCTACAGCTGCCCCTCTTTGGCTATTGCTGAGAATCAGGAATCAGGCAAAGATAAAATAGACAACAATTTTGTCCGGTCTGTGAAATCACATGTGAAGGAAAGGAAAGGGGTTTTCTTTTTCATTTCTTCATTCATTTTTGCATTTTTCATTTTCTTCTTCTTTTTTTTTTCTATTTTCCTTTTTTCTATTTTTTTCTCTTTTTTCATTTTTTTCATATATATATATATATTTAAAAAAACAATAAATTGAAGATTTTGTCCTTAAATTGAATTCCATGCCTAAACAAGGCTCGATTCGTCTTAAGGAAAGGAATTCGATTTTCAAAAGAAAAATTTATGCCTGAAGGTCTTTAAAATTGGTGCCCGGAGGTCTTAAAAAAAACTGGTGCCCAGAGGTCTTTAAAATGGTGCCCGGAGGTCTTAAAAAAAACTGGTGCTCGGAGGTCTTTAAAATGGTGCCCGGAGGTCTTTAAAATTGTGCCCGGAGGTCTTAAAAAAAACTGGTGCCCGAAGGTCTTTAAAAATGGTGCCTGGAGGTCTTAAAAAAACTGGTGCCCGAAAGTCTTTAAAATGGTGCCCGGAGGTCTTTAAAATTGTGCCCGGAGGTCTTAAAAAACTGGTGCTCGAAGGTCTTTAAAAATGGTGCCCGGAGGTCTTAAAAAAACTGGTGCCCGAAGGTCTTTAAAATGGTGCCCGGATGGTGTCTGGAGGTCTTTAAAATTGTGCCCGGAGGTCTTAAAAAAAATGGTGTCAGAAGGTCTTAAAAAAACTGGTGCCCGAAGGTCTTTAAAATGGGTGCCCGGAGGTCTTTAAAATTGTGCCCGGAGGTCTTAAAAAACTGGTGCCCGAAGGTATTTAAAATGGTGCCCGGAGGTCGTTAAAATGGTGCTCGGAGGTCTTAAAAAAACTGGTGCCTGAAGGTCTTTAAAATGGTGCCCGGAGGTCTCCAAAATTATGCCCGGAGGTCTTAAAAAACTGGTGCCCGAAGGTCTTTAAAAATGGTGCCCGGAATTCTTAAAAAAACTGGTGCCCGAAGGTCTTTAAAAATGGTGCCCGGAGATCTTTAAAATTGAAAATTGTTCCCGGAGGTCTTTTAAAATAGTGCCCGGAGGTCTTTATAATTGAAAATTGTGCCCGGAGGTCTTTAAAATAGTGCCTGAAGAACTTTAAAATGGTGCCCGGAGGTCTTAAAAAATTGGTGCCCGAAGGTCTTAAAAATTGGTGCCCGGAGGTCTTTAAAAAACTGGTGCCCGAAGGTCTTTAAAATGGTGCCCGGAGGTCTTAAAAAAAGTGCCCGGAGGACTTTAAAATAGTGCCCGGAGGTCTTTAAAATGGTGCCCGGAGGTCTTTAAAATTGAAAATTGTGGCCGGAGGTCTTTAAAAACTGGTGCCCGAAGGTCTTACCCCTGAAAAAAAAAGTTATGCCAGGGGGTCTTAAAAATGTTGCCCGGAGGTCTTAAAAATGGTATTTGAAGAATTGTTGAAAATTAACCTAAAGATTTTGAGAAGATGCGAATGCTTTTTGATGCAGATGCAGATGTTGAATAAGATACGAAATGACTTAAACTGGTGCAAATGTCTTTGATGCAAATGCTTCTTGATGTAGATTCAAATAACTTAGATTGATGCAAATGCTTCTTGATGTAGATGCACATGTTGAAAAAAAATCTGGATAACTCCTCCAAAAGAAGATTTCTTATTTTTCAAAATTATAAAACCCTGGATATTCCCACCAGAGGCTTCAGCTATCACCACCGAAGACTTGTTCACTTTTAAAACTGTAAAATTCTGGATATCCCCACTAGAAGCTTTGGCTATCACCACCAAAGACTTGCTCATTGTAAAATTCTGGGAACTCTTCCAGAAGAAGATTTCTCATGTTTCAAAATTATAAAACCCTGGATATCTCCACCAGAGGCTTCAGCTATCACCACCAAAGTCTTGCTCATTTTTTAAAACTGAAAAATTCTGGATATCCCCACCAGAAGCTTTGGCTATCACCACCAAAGACTTGCTCATTGTAAAATTTTGGATAACTCTTCCAGAAGAAGATTTCTCATTTTTCAAAATTATAAAACCCTGGATATCTCCACCAGAGGCTTCAGCTATCACCACCGAAGACTTGTTCACTTTTAAAACTGTAAAATTCTGGATATCCCCACCAGAATCTTTGGCTATCACCACCAAAGACTTACTCATTGTAAAATTCTGGATAACTCTCCCAGAAGAAGATTTCTCATTTTTCAAAATTATAAAACCCTGGATATCTCCACTAGAGGATTTCAGCTATCACCACCGAAGACTTGTTCACTTTTAAAAACTGTAAAATTCTGGATATCCCTACCAGAAGCTTTGAGAAATGATGCAGATGCGCATGTCTTTTAACAAGGTGCTCATGCTTCATGGTGCAAATGTAAAATATTTCTTAGTGCAAATGTAAATGGCCTGGATTGATGCCCATGTTTCATGATGCAGATGCCCCTACTAATTGTGTTCATGCAACTGGTTTATGAATGATGTAACTGCAATTACCACACAATAATGAAAATGCAATGATTCTAGAAATGATGCAATTGCTGGAGATGACACAAACGCGAATTCCATGAAGAATGTAAATGTAAAGGTAAAATGCAGATGCTTATGGAATAATGCCAATACAAATACCCATGAATGATGCAAATGCTTACCGATACTATGCAGATGCAAAAGCTCGATAAAGGGATGAGTGCTCATGAGTGATGCAAATGCCCCCGGTTGTTTTTCTAGACTTTGACTTAGCCTTTCAAATTCATTTTTCCTCTTCAAATCAGAGTATATCTTCAATTCATTTTGGCTATTCTCTTTGCCTCAACAGTTTTCAAATTTTCATCAACAGAGATCTGCACTGGGTTCGATTTCTTCTTCTCATATCTGGAAGTCAGGACCTACCCTGGCAGTTCTATACCTTTGGGTTAGAAAAAATCCTTGTCTCATGTCAACATCAAAATGGGTATTTCAAAAATATATTTATTTGTTTTCTTATTTTGAAAACTTCTGAACAAAAAATATTAACCCCACAATGTGTGATGTACAAATCTTTTGAAGACTGATGATCATTGTTAGAAATTTCTCTAAGTGTCAATCTGGTTTTTTTTAACTAGGATTGGCAAGGCTTGGTATAACAAGATTCTATCTTTTCCAGGAAAACTTCATGACAAAAATGTATATCCCTTCTAGGCTCACAAATGGAACAGGTTTTATAAATCATGAATTCATTGAGAACCAAACAAATTCAACATTCTTTTAGTTTCCATATCAAGGCATTTTGACAAGCGTCAAGATTGGCCGGGATGTTTAAATCGGAAAGTTTAATCTTGGAGGAAAAAAGATTCAATTTTTGAAGACAATCCTCCGAATGAGAGCTGACAATTTGGGGGGTTCAGGAATTCCTAGATGTTCCTCGATGACCACTCCTTTAATAAGATATTTTCTTTTGGGGTATCGGCACTATCATAGATGGCATCAAAAATTTCCATTTTACTTTAGACCGCCCATTTTTGGGTTTTCGTTCTAGAGTCCCATTCTTTCCTTTTTTTTTTTACCATACACTTGAGAATTCTGAATTCTTCCTTAGTGAAATGATAATTCGATGAAATGGGATAAAATCTGAGGAAAAACCTTTCAAATTAAATATTCATGCTTGATCAAAATGGACTTTTCAAGCACGTAATGTAGGCCATGGCTCAGGGTTCAGAAAGAAAGGATAAATAGGCCCAAAATATGTGTTTGAGGGTAATCAGATCAAGGATCATTTCTTGAGGAGGATTTTCTTTGAAGCATTTGTCCCTTCTTGGACATTTCTTTCCTTTGGACTTTCGTGTCTTTCTTTCCTCGTTCTTGGCTTTCAATTTGCCATGTCTTTCACACATTTTGTTTTCTTTTTTTATTGTGTGTTTTTTTTGTTTTTCTTGGCTTTCATTTGGCCATCTTTTTCTCTTCTTTTTCTTTGACAGAGTGAGCCCCTATTTATTCGGGGCTCCATTTGCTTTGTGTCTGTCCTTGAGCTGTCACTCATTTCTTAATGATCTTTGAAAAGATCTTTCCTCGCATTTGCCCCCCAGTATAGAGGGTAATCCTTGATCAGGGTTCAAAGAAGAAAGAATTCTTTTGGCTCAAAAGGGGTGACTATGGATAATTTCTTTTTATGTGAAAGGGATATGAAAGATGGTCATTCATCATATCAAGCACGAATATTCACTTTGAAAAGCAATCCCCAGGGGAAATAGATATTCAGAATTTCATTTTGCACTTTGGAATCATCCGAATTCTCATATGCATGATACCACAAATTTTTTCATTTTTCATTTTCATCGCATGCCACAATGATTCATGCGTTTAGTCCATCCTTATTCACCATGTATCCATCATTTCCACATATGATGCCCCAATTTGATTAACCAATGAGAATTTGTATCAACGAAGAACATAGCAAGTCTAGGTCTGTACTGAAAAGGCTGAATTCCAAATCTGAGTTCATTGAAGAGACAAGGAAAATATAACCCAAAAAACGGGTTTTCTCTGGGACAAGGGATAATCTATTTTAATCATTGTGCCCCAGGGTGTCAAACATGAAGTGATGTCTGGGCAATTAGTGTTTTGTGGTCATTGGGAAAGGTCATGAATGGTTTTAGCACAATCTTGACACACACCAAATTATCAAAATCTGGATTCTTGAAAGAATGTCTCATTTGTTTGATTTTCAAGGAATTTGAAAATTTTCAAAAAGTTCGTTCCTTTGTTCATAGCCTAGACTAAGATCTACGTCTTTGCTTATTCTGTGATGACAATGGTTTTATGAAGTCAAATCATTCATATTCCTTGAAGCATTAGGTCTTTCAAGTGGTCTCGGTTCAAAAGATTTAGGCTTAGGAAAGCCTAAAAGAGAAGGCTGAAGGTATTGGGTCATTTCTAACAATGATCATCAATATTCTCAAGATTGTTCATTATTTCATGTGAAAACCACTTATTTATTGTTTACCACAAATTTTCTCAAAGTTTCATTTATTTTTGCAAATTCAAATTTATTGCTAAAATAAAATGAACACAAAATATTTAAATTCAAAATTTATTTATTTCATGTAGATGTCATCATGAGACAAGCGCTTTCATCATCAAAGTGTATAGAAATATATGCATCAGAATGCCCCTATTGACATGCTTTCAAAGATAACAATTCTTATCCTCAAAATTCTTCAAGAGGAAATCAATCTATGGTAAAACAGATTTCCAATGTTCGATAAGATCTGGAATCAAAATGCCATCATGGACAAGACCCTCAATTCTTTCCTTTAGTTTTCTGCATTTTTTAGTCGAATGCCCAATCGCCCCAATATGATACTCGCACTTGCTGTTGGGGTCATAGCTTTTAGTTGATGAAGAAAACTCTTCAAATCTAAGCCAATTTCTATTTCATCTTATTAATGTGTTTCATGATGAATGAGTTATGAATGTCATGAATGCAATTTGATGCATGTGAAGGATAAACAAAGTTATGTGTGGTCATATACAGTGGAAACATGTTGACCATGTATGTTATAAATGCAACACAATACCAACATGATGCACTTAAAGAATAAGAAAAATCAATGCATGGATATATGCAATGAATGATCCTGTATGTTCCAAATGCATTTCCCAATGAATGATCATATACACTATGAATGCCACACAATGTCAATTATGATGCATGTGAAGAATAAATGATTGACACAGAGTATATACAAAGAAAATCATGCTGACCGTGTATGTCATGAATGCAACCTGACGCCAATATGTCAAATTAATGCGTGAGCATATACGGAGAACTCATGATGACTGTGTATGCCATGAATGCAACCTGATGCTAACATGATGCATGTAAAGAATAAGCAAATTAATGCATGGATATATACAATGAATGACCATGTATGTTCCAAATGCATTTCCCAATGAATGATCATATACACTATGAACGCCACACAATGTCAATTATGATGCATGTGAAGAATAAATGATTGACACAGAGTACATAAAAAAAATCATGCTAATAATGTGTGTCATGAATGCATCCTGATATTAATATGACCGATTAATGCATGAGATATCATGATGACTATGTATGCCATGAATGCAACCCGATGTCAACATGATTTATATAAACAAATCAATGCAAAGAATAAGTAAATTAATGCATGGGTATATATAGGAAAATCATTTCTGACTATGAATGCATGAATGCAACTTGATGCCAACATGATGCATGTAAAGAAAGAATAAATTGATATATGGATATATACAGAAAAATCATGCTGACTATGAATGCATGAATGCAACTTGATGCCAACATGATGCATGTAAAGAAAGAATAAATTGATACATAAGTATATACAAATAATGACCATGCATGTCATAAACGTATCTTACAATGAATGACCATGAATGCTATGACTATAACATGATGTCAAAATGATACATGCAAAAAATAAATGAATTAACACAAAGGTATATACAAAGAAATCAATGATTACACGAAATAGGTGGGACCTAAATCTTGATTATTCAAAAATCTCATTATGCAAGATTTGCCTCCAAATTTATGATTTTTTTTTTTTGAAAAACCAATCACATTATTTTCAAAAGAATTTCAGGGTGGATCCTACTATGGTACAATATGCAAATGTTCATGTGACACTACCGGTTTTATGAAATCATCAAATGAAATTACCAACTGTTTATTGCAAAGAATGAGATCAATAACACAACCAAAAATGTACATGCTCTATTCACACATGCATGAAATGTGCAACATGCAAAAATGCTTGAAAAAGGATTTTTTTTTTAAAAAAAACAGCTAATGAACATTTGCCCCAACAATATCTGCTTATTTAGCATCACGATGCCTTCGAGGAGGAGTATCACATTTATTACGGGCGATGTACGTACATTGTTGCCCGATCTACCACACTTATTCGGAGTGTAAAATAGGTAACAAAAATTTTATAAATGTCCCTCCATGTGTTCCTATTTTCTGTATATCTAACGGAAATCCGGCATGACTTTGCCTAAGTTCACTATATGAGGGTGAATCGGTTCTAAGGCCCCGAATTGTTCCTCACTGTCGCCGGTGAAGGCTAGTAAGGCACCCCGATAAAAGCGGGTTCAATTCGTTAGAGTATATTTTCCTATGCCCATGCGGAGGATCATCACGGAGGCATTAGGTACTTTATACTCCGAAAGTGTTTCACTAGCCCATACGGAGGATCAATCACGAAGGCTTAGTTACTTTACTCCCACTTAAAAGGACGGAACCCGGGTAGAGGATTCATGTTATGCAAATGCACGTGTAGTGTGTGTGGAGGAATAACAAACCTTTCACTACCTATTCTACAAACCTTATTCTAAATGCCCTAGCAATTAAAACATTCAAGAATAGTGTAACGCATTAACCAACAAGAAATTACAATATACAACCTTAAATAACTAGAGAACACAAATAAAATGCATGCACATGAGAATGAACATATTTAAAAACATTTTATTATTTTCAAAATTCTCCTTATTAAAAAAAATGTGGGAATTAAAATTAAATACCAATTAAACCAACCAAAACCGAGACTTTGATAACACAAGACTAATTCTAGGCCTGACTCTCTAATAGTTCCCAATGGAGTCGCCAAGCTGTTGCAACCTAAAAAATAACGAGTCTCATCGCCAGACTTTATTATTCGTTAAGCGTGACATTTAAAAAAAAAAAACCGAGGAAAAGTCGACTAAATTCCTCTAGAAAAATGAAGGTTTTGAAAATGACCTTAAAAAAATGACATGGAGTCGCCACCAATCTTTTTTACCTAGGTGTGATCGGCCACCTATTAAAACCGGTTTTATAAAATATTTTAAAAATTAATTAAAACATTTTTAAAACCAATTTCAAGTCTGCGTTTTAAACCAGAGAAATCAAAGAAACAGGTTCGGGACTCGGTTACGTGCGGGGAAGGATTAGCACCCCCACAACGCCCGTATAAAACGGTACCTTATTAATCGTGTGTTATCTCAAGTCACGGTGAAAAATTGGTTTAAAATTTAGTATTTCAAGTTAATTCCCAATTTAAAGAAAAATAATTCCATTTTTTGTTGAAAATGATCCGGAATTTATAAATTCAAAATTTTCCTATATTCCCCAACAAACGTGGCAAAATATAGAAATTTTTATTAGTTTTGGAAAGTTTTCCGAACCATTCTCTTTTTAAAGAAGATATTCCGTTATTAATAATAATTGATGATATCCTCCCCAGCAAACCCGACAGAGAACTCATGAATTATTTTAACTCGGGAATATCTTTATTTTATTGAAAACCATTATCTTTTTTTTGAAAACATTTAAAAGAAATGAATATGTATATGCAAGACATAAATAAAATGACATAGTAAAATCTAAATAATATAATGCAACCTAAAAGACATGACATGATTTGAATGCCTTAGCATATTCTAAATGAAATAAAATATCCTAAGTTATATGACATATTATAAATAAATGAAATGACCTAGGTAACATAGTATATTCTATATGAGATGCAATAACCTAAGTAACATGATATTTTCTAAATGAAATAAAATAACCTAAGTAACATAACATATTCTATATGAAATGAAACAATTTAAATGACATGGCAAACATGAATGATATGGCATAAAAATTAAATGAGATGGAATATGAAATAATGCTATCATATAATATGCATGAAAATAAAAATGGAAATAATAATGCATGAACATAGTATATGCTAAATAATATAACCAAAAAAATAACTAAATAAAAGCATAGGATATCATGAAATATTCCAAATCATATAATAAACCATATAACATCAAAAAAATATAAATCAAAATAATAACAATATCATAGAAATTATTATAGCAAGAATCATATATTATATAAAATGTATGAATATGAAAAATGCAATGCATGAAATGTATTTTTTCCTTTAATTAAAGAAATCCGTATATCTAAAAAAGATATCCGGCTACCTTAGGAAAATATGTCAAATTAAATATTCTAAAACCAAAATACTTTGTGATTGTTTGAAAACAATTTTGAAAATCTTGAATTAAAAATAAAAACTGGGCTAAAAATTTTTAAATGGCTCTAATTTCCTAAGTTTAAAAAATCCGGACTTGACTACCCTTAACACGGGACATGAAAAACCATTTTTAGAGTCTAAAAAGTCTTAGAAATTACCCTAAGTCAGTAGCTAACCCTCCTAATCAGCCCACTCTAAGTAAATTAACCAGAAACAGAAAAATGGTTTTTCTTTAAATTCAATTCTGACTCCACTATCCAGTTTTAATCCACGATTTTTTACCCTATTTTTAAAAATTCCAAAAATTCTGAAACAATTACTGGAGACTCAGAACATGTAAAACTACACGGGAAAAAATTGGCTTAATTTTTTGATCAAAGATGAATTCCCAGAAAAATTAGAGATGTACGAGTTTTGGAAAGAGAAAAAACTGCTTTGCCAACACATTTTTGCCTTTGATGAAATCCTTTAAAAATCAAAGTAAAAAAATTTGAAACTCCTAAAATGACTTGCAAACAGTAGTTAGGACTTTTTGAAAGTTAGATAAAAATTTGATTAAGTAAAAAAAATCACAAAGGTAGAATAATCAACTTGACAAACTTAATTTTCCACAAATGTGCTCAAGAGAGCATGACTTTGAACCATTAGTTGGCTCAAGTCATTATTCAAGTGGCATGATATGAAATGCGTGAACTAAATGACATGGAATATGCATGACACAATGTCTGAAATGACATGGCAAAATGAATGACAAGGCATAATCAACAAAATGGCACCATCACAAAATATTCATAATCACATCATGATCACATGCACACATCATTATTTGAAATGAATTATTCATGTGAGGAATCACATAAATAGCATATGTCAAAAAATATTATCTTGCTTCCCGGCAAACCCGACAAAGCTTGAAAAATAATTCTTTTATATGATATTTACATGATTCCGAGTAAAATGAAAACCATACGTTTCGATTCTATAAACACGTGCGTTGAACAATTTCCTAACCTCCCCGGCAAACCCGGCAAAGATCGAGAACTAATTCTCGCCAAATGTTTAATAAAACGAAAAGTACGTTTTTATGACAAATTAAGTAAAAACATTTTGAAAATGCAATGCATGGAGATGTATTTCTTCCTTAAAGTAAGGACATCCGTATACCTAAAAAGGTATCCGACTACCTTAGAAAGATACTTAAATCGGATTTAGCAAAAATGGCCCCGAAGGTTTTTAAAAAAAAAAAAACACAATGCCCAAAGGATTTGAAGAATTGTAACCCGGAGGTTTTGAAAACAAATGCCCGAAGGTCTTAAAAAAGTTTTTACTTCGAAAAATAGCCTTCAAAAATTGTTTTTGGATTTTTAAAACATTTTCGGGAAAATAAAAGATGGTTAGGAATTTTGAGTCCGTAATCACATAATCCGAAAAAAATGATATGCCCCGGATATCATGAGAATAAAAACAAACTTAGTTACAGATTATTAATTAATCCGAACCAAGAACTTCCGGGGGGTCTGTAAAAAAAAAACTGTTTTCAAGAAATGATAACATAGACATCAATAGACTATATCCAAGGTAAGCAACATTAGGCATTTCATCAAACACTAAATATGCATCACAATAAACCATATATAAAGCAAGCACAATAAATATAAGAGAAATGAAAGAAATATTACCTCAAATGACTCATTAAATTACCACCACCGCATATTGGATGTCTTGATTCTTGGATCGAGGATAATATATATCTTCACATTTTGGACAGTAGATTTTCACAGTACTTGAACGAGGAATATCTGACTGACCAACTAGAAGACAAGGTTGTCCACAGCAGCAAACTCTTGGGCATCTTCCAAAGTCATAGTTTTTGTATTTCTCCAACACAGCAGACATTCCCTTGCTGGTTAATCTGTAGCAAATCTTCTCTGTCTCATCTGGTGATACCCACTCGTATCCTTCACTGTTCTTCATTGGACCAAGAATCAATGCTGGTTTTGATGCAATGTGAACTTGGCCAGCAACATGGCAAGCTGTCAAAGCCTGGTCACCAATTATCATCACCAAATCATGTGAAGTATTCTTTAATTCAGATAGAATAGCAGAAGAGTCTGCTCTAATAGGACAGTTAAATACTGCAAAACCAGCAAATGTGAGCCCACACTCTACAGTATCTCTCTCCCTCAGAAGGCACCAGACCATAGAACAAAAGATATTTAGAGATTGCTCTGTCCCTTCTAATATAGAATTGAATTAGAGACTCGCGAGGACCCAGCTGCTTCAATGAGATGGGAAATGTGAGCCTTCCACATTATTCGGGAGTCTTCGCAATCTCCTTTGTAATTTCCCTCCAAGGCCTACAAATTGTAGCACAAAAAACAACAACAGTTCGAGCAGGCCAAACTGTTTCAGTGTCTTCGACCCTCTGCATGATATCCAAAGAGAAATTATGGTGGTAGATTATCCCACGGGCTTTGTTCTGGAAGTTCAGATTCGACTGGCGCTTGATTAGGAGCAACATGGGATGTAGTCCGTCTACGACAAAGCTTGCTTTGATCTCCCCTCTTTGACAAGTTCCCAATCCCATCTTTCATTTCCTTTATCTCCCGCATAATGTTCTTCAGTGACATCTTTTATAATCATACCAAATCCAATTTCTCAATATTCAACTGAATCATCAACCTGTCATAGTCGGTTATGGTAGAGTGGGTCTCATCACCAACCTTGCCAACCCTGTAAACCTTATTGTTCATCTCAGTACGGTGGTGGTATCCATTCTGACCTGCCCTGGCAACTATAAAGGAGACTCTAGCAGGATGCCAGGCACCAATACAAGCAACCTTACGCAGACCTCTGTGGGTCTTACGTGGCAAACGTGTGACACCCTAACGAGTGACAACACCTTCATAACCTTTACCCTTTGTGACACCAATGATATCAATCATTTCAACCTTCTGGAAAACAGCATCAACGGGGACTTATTTCTCAAAAAACTTGTAAGCAAAATCAACCTTGTCAGCAACAGTTCCACCATTGACTTGGATCTCCATTAGGTGTGCCTTATTCTCCTTCAGTCCCTTCATTTTCCGAATATGGGTGTGGGCCAAGACCCTAATAACAGTGGCATATTTTTTCATCTTTTCCAGCTGGCCCTGGATACTCTTCTTCCCTTCTTCACTCTCGTACTGCTTTGACTACTTGGTGAAAGCCTTCTTCTTGGACTTGCACCAGTGCTTGTAGAACCTACGTTTGACCTCCTCGCTCAGATGCTGAGCCGAGACGGTGTTCAAGGAGCGGAGGCCACGTGGTGTCTTTACATACCCAACAACCCCAACAATCACCATAGGAGGGGTTTCAACGATTCTAACAGCTTCACATGTCTCCTTCTTGTGAAGCTTAGATCCGGGTTTTTCGACCTCTCTGACAATGTGTGTCATACCAGCCTTGTACCCCAAAAAGGTAGTGAGCTTGCAAGGTTTGCTTGGGTCATCCTTTGGGAATGTCTTCACTTTTCCTCTGTGACGAGAAGCTCGCTTCCTTGGAAGAAATCCAAGGGAACCATGCCTTGGGTGCTCAAACTTCCTGTGAGACATTCTTCCCCACCTGACACCTGAGTTGGGAGACTCCTACGGCTGCTGCTGTTGCTGGCTGCTTACACTCTCCCCTGTACATAGCCACTAACTCTGCCTCCAAAATAATATGCTCCTCCCTTTTTCCAAAAAAACCAAAGCTTTCTTTTCTTTTTCTTTTAGCCGCCATTCCTCTCTTTCTTTTAATAATCCTCCACCCTATTTTTTTTCCAAGTGACCCATTTTATATCTCCATTTCTAACCTAAAAAAAATGGGTAATGTCTAAGTTACTCTTCCTTTATTTCAAGTCTCTTTTTTTTTTTTTCAAATATTTTCAATTAAAAAATTTATTTTAAAAATCTAATAAAGCTCAAGATTAAACCTTTTCACCTCGGATTTAAATTAAATTTTAAAATTGGTGATTTTACGGTCCGGTTTTATTTGAACAATTAAAGCTAAAAAGGATATATATAATTTAGAACATTTTTAAAAATCTAAAATCGCGACCGTGACTTTTACAAAAATATTAAACCCGAGAGGGGGACAAATCAAAATTGGTTTTAAAAGACCCGGACAAAATTAGGTGTCTACAATACCATTTAGGTTTCATTATATTATCTAGACTTTGCTATGTCATTTTATTTATGTCACACATATTCATATTTTTAAAAATATTTTGAAAAAGGTAATTATTTTCAATAAAATAAAGATATTCTCGAGTTAAAATAATTCATGAGTTCTCTGCCGAGTTTGCTGGGGAGGATATCATCAATTATCATTAATAACGAAATATCTTCTTTAAAACGAGAATGGTTTGGAAAATTTTTCAAAATAATAAAATTTCTATATTTTTCCACGCTTGTTGGGAAATATAGGAAAATTTTGAATTAATAAATTTCGGATCATTTTCAATTAAAAAATGAAATTATTTTTCTTTAAATTGGGAATTAACTTGAAATATTAAATTAAAAATCGACTTTTTATCGAGACTTGAGATAACACACGATTAATAAGGTATCGTTTATACGGGCGTTGTGGGGGTGCTAATCCTTCCCCACATGTAACTGAGTCCCGAACCCGCTTCTTTGATTTCTCTGGTTTAAAACGCAAACTTGAAATTGGTTTTAAAAAAATGTATTCATTAATTTTAAAAATGTTTCATAAAACCATTTTTAATAGATGGCCGATCACACCTAGCCAAGAAAGATTGGTGGCGACTCCATGTCTTTTTCCGAGGTTGTTTTCAAACTCTCATTTTATTTCAAGAGGAATTAAGTCGACTTTTCCTCTGTTTGCCAATGTCACGCTTAACGAGTATAAAGTCTCGCGATGAGACTTGTTATTTTTTAGGTGGCATCAACTATTATTCAGAAATCTCATCAAGGTATTTCTAGTGGGTTGGGATCCCTTTCAACATGTTGCAACCTTGAGTGACTCAACAAATTACAACAAGCCTAGTTGGGTAGATAACATAGCTTATCAATTGCATCTCTATGCAACTCCCAGATCAGTTAGATGGCAACTCTTTGTCTAAGCACATCATATGTACTTCGCCTAACTATGCCTCTAACACCATGCAGTCAAGTTTGACACATTCGGACAACATGGCATTAGTTGAGTAAGACCCAACTTCTTAACTCAAACATATTTGTGTAGTAGTTTGACCTTGAGTGACTCAACAAGCCTCCTATTGGAAGAACTCTGGTTATCTTGTTATGATGATGGAAAACAACTTTATCATGCGAAACATGTGACTCAATAATGTAATGAGGGATTTTCTTGTTCTGTAAAAGTCTCATCAAAATAAACATTCATAGCATTTATAATATTGCATAAAATAAATCTATAACATGCTTTCTACTTGGATGATTATGAACTTTTCTAATGTAATTTCCTTGAGCCATCAAAGGAAATTAGTTGGTCAAATTCCTAGGTGATTACATACATAGTCTTCAAAGCTTGCTTGTAATCTCCTTATCTTCATGGTGCTTATCTTCATCTTCAAGTTACAAAAATTATTCCTTGCTAATCCTAATTTTACACTTTGATGTAACTAATTACATTTGTAATAAAGAAACCTCAAGTTACATTTTAGGGGAATTAGGTGAGGAAAGAATTTTTATAACTCCATAAAATGAGAGATAAGGCAGGGCACACAGTCCCTTTTTAATTTAATAATAACCATAAAAATAAATTCAACCATCCACAATCATATTGGGTCTAAGTCCATAATCACTCCATACATTCACAAACAATTTATGAACATATAAATCATGCTTTAATCTCTAGTTACCATCATTGATTACATTGATCCATAATTTAATTCGAAAAAAATAATAAACATTTATTCTAATCTCATTAGAATAAATCATAATCCAATTAGGATTATTTTCTTTAACTAAATTATTATCCAATTAAATAATTTAATTGAATATTCATGTAAATTCGTATTTTGGTGATTTAATTAATTTAACAGTATTACCATGATTACTAATTTTAGCATTGTATCTCAACTAGGATACTACAACATTAGTAACTCAATATTGATAAAATCCATAAGCTGTGAGAATCTGATAGAATCAAAAGACCCTAGCAAGGGAGGTGCAGGCATTGGATACTAGGAGTAGCTGTCGCCCCTTCATCTCCATAAGGCTGTCTATCCGCTTTTCACAGCTTCCAAATTTTCAATGCTAAATTAGTTTCATGATGTTTTAGGCTTGCCAAGAACAATTATAAGCAATTTTAAATCCTAAAAATCATTAAAACATGCATTAAAAATCAACCAAGAAAAATCTATAAGTTTTTCTCACTAAAATCACCAAATTTGCGCAAAGTAGGCAAAACAGTTTTCAATCACTGCCAAACTTTTGCCAGTTGCATTAATCAGTTTAAAACAATTTCAAACCAATTAATCAACAAGAATTCACAATGATTTATTTTGCCCCCCAGACTTAATTTATTTGCAAATGGACCCCAATTTTGGATTTCTCTTTTTCAATCCATCACTTCCAATGTAAAACTCAGCTCTGATGGTTTTCATAATTTTTTGAGCTCGTTTTGCATTTTTGTCAGATTTTTCTTTAAAATTTTTTGCTTAGTGTCCCCCAAACATTGTCTATTTCCATTTGAGCTCCGATTCTTGATTTTTCTTCTCCAATCCATTCCATCCAATATAAAACTCTTTTATGGAGGTTTTAATAATTTTCCAAGCTTATTTTCTAATTTTCCTAGATTTTTCTCTAAAATTTAGGTTTAGTGCCTCCGAACTTTGTCTATTTCTATTTGAGCTCCGATTCTGAATTTTTCTTCCCCAATCCATTCCATCCAATATAAAACTCAGTTCTGGAAAGTTTCACAATTTTTTGAGCTTGGATTCTATTTTTCCCGGATTTTCCAAAATGCCCTTTAACCCTTGAAACCTCGGTTTTACTCGAAACAGGCCAAATTTATGGATTTTCTTTCATATATTGAATTGGAGTTGGATCGAAGATGCCTAATTTTTACATCCGAATTCCTCTCCGATTTAGTTTTTCCCTTTTTCCTCAAAATTGGGAATTTTCTCGATTTTCCCCGTTCTACTCCGTTCGGCTCTTCCTTTGGATCCACTTCAAATTGGGACTTGGGGTATATTTATTTATATATCATTTATCAATTGGAGACTTCAATTTTACCGAATCGGACCATCTCTATAGTTTTCCCCAAATTTGTGAATTTCTCATTTTTCATTAAATCTTTATTTTCCTTTTTCTCTTCAAACCAATTCTTCCTTCAACTCCGCTAGAAAATTGCATCTTCCAATGTCCATATTTATTGATCTTATTCCATTTGGAACCTCTAATTTCATCCAATTTGATCATTTACGCACTTTTCTCCAAATTTGCAAAATTTTTCATTTTTCCAAAAATGGCAATTTCCAACTTTGTCCATTTCTTCTTCCGATTGATTCCTCTTGGTGAAATTGGACCTTGGGATGTCCTTTTTTATTGATTTCCTTTGAATTTGAGGTTTCAATTTCATTCAATTTTATAATTTACGTACTTTTCCTCAAAATTGGAAATTTCATGCTTTTCTCCTACACTGAATTTTGCAATTTGTCTTTCAACCTCTCTATCTTCAATTGTAGATCTCCGATTATCAAAATTCCTTCACCATTGTTCAATTCACCTTCGAATCTTGATTATGACTAAGAGTTGACTTTTTTCCATTTGACTTTTTTATTTTGACCTCCGAATCAAAATCTTGGAGACCCATTTGTAGAATGAGGGAAGATTCTTTTCATTCCGGGAAGTTGAAAGGAGAATTTACCTTGTTTAGGGGGCCCAGACAGAATTAGGTGTCTACAGCTGCCTCTCTTTGACTATTGCCGAGAATCAGGAATCAGGCAAAAATAAAATAGACAATAATTTTGTCCAGTTAGTGAAATCACATGTGAAGGATAGAAGGGAGAAATTTCTTCATTTATTTTTTAATTTTTTGTAAATTGTAAAATAAAAGAATTTTGTCCTTAAATTGAGTTCCCTGACTAATCAACGCTCGACCCGTCTTAAGGTGAGTTCGATTTGCAAGAGAATAAAATACCTCGACAACAATCCTTGGGCCTTATCTTATCTTGGTGAAATTTTGTTTAAAATAGTAAGATTTGTCTTTAAATTGAGTTCCCTGACTAATCAAGGCTCGATCCGTCTTAAGGAAACGAGTTCAATTTGCAAGAGAAGACAATACCTCGAGGAAGTCCTTGGGCCTTATTTTATCTTGGTGTGAAAAATTATATGAATGACATGTTTCAGGATATTTCACTGAACTCCCCAGCAAACCCAGCAGAGTTTTTAGAAAAAAATATCTTTTCACATGACATGTATATAATTTTGGGATAAAATCCTATTTTTCGAAAACAGATAGAAGAATTTGTCCTTAAATTAAGTTCCCTGACTAATCAAGGCTCGACCTGTCTTAAGGAAACGAGTTCGATTTGCAAGAGAAGAAAATACCTAAACGGCAATCTCGGGGCCTTATCCTATCTTGGTGTGAAATTATATAAATGACATGTGAGAGGATATCAAACTCCCCGGCAATCCCAGTAGAGCTTTTAGAAAAATATCTTTTCACATGACATGTATATAATTTTGGAACAAAATCATATTTTTTTCAAAAAAAGATAGAAGAATTTATCCTTAAATTGAATTCCCTGACTAATCAACGTTCACCCTGTCTTAAGGAAACGAGTTCGATTTGCAAGAGAAGAAGATACCTCGACGACAATCTCGGGGCCTTATATTATCTTGAGCTGACCTTACCGACGAAACCACAAATTGTAACAACTTGGGTGAAACCAGTAATTGGGTGATGACCTGGGTAAAGTCAATAGTCGATAAAGATTTGGGTGAAGCTAGAAATTGAAATAACCTGGGTGAAACCGAAAGCCGAGAAAGATCTGGATGAAGCCAGAAATTGAAATGACTTGGGTGAAACTGAAAGTAGAGAAATATCTAGGTGAAGCCAAAGGTATTTTCTACTAGATGACCTGGGTGGAGCCAAAGGTCGAGAAGAGATTTGGTGAAGCCAAAGATTTCAAAAACAATTCCTGGATGTCTTGTCCATAGTTTTGGAAAATGTGTTGGAAATTAACCTGGAGGTTTTGAGAGGATGCAAATGCTTCTTGATGTAGACGTAACGATTGAATAAGATGCAAATACTTCATGGTGCAAATGCAAATATCTTGGATTGATGCAAATGCTTCTTGATGCAGATGCAGATATTGAATAATATGCAAATACTTCATGGTACAAATGCAAATATCTTGGATTGATGCAAATGTGATGCACTCAAAAGAGCGTATCTTATTTAACCTTGCACTAAAAAGATCAATTGTAAGGTATAGTAGTAAGCAAGGGTCGAGTACTCAGGGATTGGGTTTTAATTTAAAAATTATTAGTTTATATCTTAAGTTCAAAGACAAGAAAAGAAAAAGGGATTTTGAAGTAATTTTAAAACCAAAGCAAACAATAAAAGTAAGAAGCAAATAAGTAAAAGAATATCAAATATGAGAAATATGGTTATAGTTTCATTCTCCACCACTAAACATCATTGAGAATCAATAATTAGATCTATCAACATCAATTAACTATCAAAATTATCAACCGTAGATAACAACCTCCCGTGTTACCCCAATCCTTCTTTAGTTTGTTGTTAAATAGGACAAACACCACTACTTAATCTCTAACTATCAAATAACCTAAGATAAACATCATTAGATTCAAAGTGATAGCAACTTTATGATAAGAAAGATAGGTTGATCTAAGCAACAAACACATAAACATGAATTCATTCAACTTAGGTTATGTTCCACTTTGCAATTAGTGAAAACTTGACCATAATCATTAATCAAAAATTGCTACTACTGAATAGGAAATCAAGACAATTACACATCATGTCTCCAAACTAGCATTAGATAATTATCAAGATCTATCTAGTTGAGCACCTAAATAAATCAAGACAAAGATGATGAACAATTCTTATAGAAGAACATAAGCAATTTTGATAGACACCAATGATAGATAAATCTGAAAATCAATTATAAAACTTATCTAGGGCTTTGAAATCACCCTTAACCAAAGAAGAGTTTAGCCTTGCATAGGCATTATTAACATAAACAGAAAATTAAAGAGAAACTAAGAAGAAAACTAAAATAAAGAAGAAGAAAATCAGAATACAAGAATAGAAGAAGTGTATTGCAGCTCCACATCATCTCTCTATTTATAGGCAATAGCTAGGGCACCTCTCTTGTGATTTGCGGTTCTCCTTCTCTCTTGTAGGTTGACTTGCAGCTTTCTTTCCTTGCAAGGAAAGTTATTTGTGGCTGACTTTATCATGTAAGGAAAGGTATAAAGCTTGTTAGCCAAAGTTTAATTAACTAAGGAAAGGATAGTAACTTGCAGCATAAGGACTTTTAAACCAGGGAAGATGCTTTACTTACAGCCAAAGTATAATGTAAACAAGGAAAGTCTTAGCTGATTTGGTTCTCCTACTTTGACTAGGACTAGCTTTAAGAAAAGATTCTTACAATTAATGTAAGGAGTAATAATGACAGCCACTAATCCCACTTTGACAAGGAAAGACATATATTTTAGCTAAGGTATTTATCAAGGGACAAATTAAGGCAGCCCATGGATGATAAAATAAAGGGTGGCGGCTGCACTTTTTGTAGGTCTAAAAACTTTACCGGCTAGGGCTTATTTGGCCATAGGAGTGGGTTTTCCAACTAGGGTTTTTAGGGTAAATAGTGTATGATCAGCCACTAGTTTATTTATGGAACGTTTAGGTTAGGTTTAGCCACGTAGTGTCTCTTTGATGAGCGTTTAGCTTTCCTTTGTGCTTGAATCTTCATTTCTTGTCCAAATTCATTCTTTTCAACTTTATAGCAATCCTTATCTTCTAAAACACCTATAAAACACAAAACCATAGTAAACTATCAAGGATTTCATGGAACTAAGCATAATATCTAAGGAATTGATATATGAAAATACATGAATTTAAGCACTTATCAAAATTCCCCCACACTTAGTCTTTTGCTAGTCCTCGAGCAAAATCAAATAGAGACAAAGTAAGAAAACCGAATCTAGTTCACTTTAAATAACAATTAGAGACAATCATTGAACAAGTCTTATAAACTAATCAATAGCTTAAAGAGTTCATAAAGAATCATGTTTGAATGTAAAAATTTAAGTTAAGCCAATATCAACATAACATATCTCAATCAAAATAATGCATGTTAAACTCAGTCTCAACTTATCACATGGGATACTCTCATGATTTTCACTCTTTAAAGTAGTGGTAAAGTGTTTACACTTAATCACTCTCATGAAAATAGTTCTTCCATATGCTTGCTTGTCCACTATTCTTCACTATTTAGATCATACAACTTCAAAAATCAAGAGGTCTTTATTCAAGGTTGTAATGGGGCCAAGGGGTAATAACGTGGCTAGAAAATAAAAGATAAAGGATATTACAAAGGTTCCAAAGACTTCATAGAATTTAGAGACAAAATAAGATTTTGCAAATAAAACTTTCTCAATATTCTTTAGAAGTACATAACCACATAGGCTAAATATTTCATGTTGAGCCTTTGCTTCATTCTAATCAACTTTGTAACATCTTTTTCTTTTCTTTTCCCAAAAGCTTAAGAGATAATTCATGTTTTTTTTTTTTAGATGGGAATGTATTTTTACAATGTTCCATTTTCTATTTCTATTGACTTTTGCCTTTCTCCTCCCCACACTTATCTTTTCTCTTTAACCCAACTTTTCAATAAGAATCCCTTGTTTTTGCAATATGTCTCATACATTCAATTCATCTTTAGAACAAGGGTAGAGATATAAATGTGTTTAGGCTAGGTGTAAGATGTGGTTACCAAATAAATAGCTCATTCAATGTAGGCTCAAATTGGCTCAGTAGGGGGGATGTTCTCTTGGAACATCAATAGGGGATAGCTGATTTGGCTCTGGTTAAAAATCCTAATGCCTCTATCATATTCATGTTGTCATATGTATCAATATAGTCTCAAACGGTTTAAAGCAAGTTCTAGAGAAACATGTTATCATGAGAGCACACAGAAAGAAATTGGATTGATATGTATAATGCATCAATGATATAGTCTCAAAAAAATAGTATCAAGCTCAATTCTCATGAAAATTCTTCTCACTAATAAACCAGTTTCAGACCTACACAATTCATATATCATAATTGTATTGAAAGGAACTAAAACAAACTTAAAACAAAACAAAATAAAGGAAATCCTAAATTCTACCCCCACACTTAACTCTTACATTGTCCTCAATATAATACTATTAACCCAAATGAAAGAATCATGTGTAAGAGAAAATAACTAATAATATAAGAATAAAATAACTAATACTCAAAACAAAACAAACTCATGCAACCAAAATAATTCTAAAAATACTAAACAAACAATTAACAAATAAACATAATAAAAAGAGAAAAAGAAAAAGAAAGGGAAAGGGAAAGGGAAAGGGAAAGGGAAAGGGAAAGAAAGCAAATCTAAGTATGGCAGGTTGGTAATGCCTTCACCAATTGGGCTGCCTCCGAAATAGCACTTCGTTGGTTGTCTTCAACCTAACCAATACCCTATTTTGGCTTTTAAGGATTTTCCATTTTAGGCATGAAACTTCCAGGATCTTTGCGTTTGGTAGGAAGTTTCCTATGCACAACAGCAAATGCATTCTCGACCACAATTATTATTTCATCATTCTTGGTGGTGAGTTGTATTTTGAAGAATGGTGCATCTATTGGTACTTGGTTAATAGCATCCATAAGCAAGCTGTTTAAGGTGTCTAGAATTTGTTTTTCATGTTCCTCCTTCCTCGAATTTGTAAATATGCTAGGAAAATATGGACAAGAAACATTAGTAGAAATAAGAACCTTAAAAGTTACCTCAAGTGCCAAAGTATTCTCCATTGGAATTGAGGCTTCATTATCTACAAAAGTTGAATCCATCTTTGGTTTTCTCTCATCCTTGGGCTTCCTTGGACTTTCTGATTCATCCTCAAGTTGTTTGGCACTAGTATTCTCCTTTAGGTCAATCACAGTTCTGGAAGGGCGTTATTCTTGTAATTCTTCAGATCTTTGTGCTACCAATTGCACCACACTACTAGCTAATTGGCTCATTTGAGTTTCCAAATTCTGGATACTTGCCCTTGTTTCCTGTTGAAATTGCAAAGCACTAGTAGCAAATGAATTGACAATATCTTCTAAAGAAGTACCTGAGTTTTGAAGTGGTGGCCAGTGATCTGCTTCTTGATGCCATGGTTAATTGAAGTCAGATAGAGCCCTTCTTTTCTATTGAAATTCCAAAGTATTATTAACAAGAGAATTGACAAGATCTTCTAAGGAAGTACCTGAGTTGTGAGCCACAGGTGGTGAATCAAAAAGATCTTGTTCTTGATAATTTCCTGAGTTGTCATAATTAGTATGATCCCACCATCCCTCATTGTATGTGTTTGAGAAAGCATCATACTGTTGTCCTTGGAACCCTTGATGGCCTTGATATCTTTCTAAATCATATGCTTGTTCAAAATTATCATCTCGGAAGTATAGGCACAAATTGGTTGGATGATCCATCATAAAGCATACTCCACACTTCTCCAATTGCTGAACATTACCCATGACAAATTGTTGAACCAGCTCCTCGAGTGTTAGATTGTTCAATTCCATCGTTATTTGCTAAAAATTTGAAAAGAAAAACCTGTATGTATAAGAAAAATAAAACTAATTAGAATTGAAAGTAAGAATAAACCAAGTAACAAATAAACTAAAGAAAGCAATCCCCGGCAAAGGCGTCAAAAACTTGATGCACTCAAAAGAGCGTATCTTATTTAACCTTGCACTAAAAAGATCAATTGTAAGGTATAGTAGTAAGCAAGGGTCGAGTCCTCAGGGATTGGGTTTTAATTTATAAATTATTAGTTTATATCTTAAGTTCAAATACAAGAAAAGAAGGGGGATTTTGAACTAAATTTAAAAATAAAACAAATAATAAAAGTAAGAAGCTAATAAGTAAAAGAATATAAAATATGAGAAATATGGTTAAAGTTTCATTCTCCATCACTAAACATCAATGAGAATCAATATTCAGATCTATCAACATCAATTAACTATCAAAATTATAACCATAGATAATAACCTGTCGTGTTACCCCAATCCTTCCTTAGTTCGTTGTTAAATAGAACAAACGCCACTACTTAATCTCTAAATATCAAATAACCTAAGATAAACATTGTAGACACCTAATTTTTTCCGGGCACCCTAAACAAGGAAAAATTCTCTTTTCAACTTCCCGAAACGCAAAGAGACTTCCACCATTCCACAGATGGGTCTCCAAGACTTTGTTTTAGAGGTCTACACAAAAAGTCAAACACTGAAAAGTCAACTCTCAACCAAAATTAAGATTCGAAGTTGAATTGAACAATGGTGAAGGAATTTTGATAATCGGAGGTCTACAATGAAAGATAGAGAGTTTGAAAGATGGTTGCAGAAATTCAGTGTAGAGAAATACCTAATTTTGCAAATTTGGGGAAAAGTGCATAAGCGATCAAATTGAACGAAATTGGAGGTTCAAAATGGGATAAGATCAATAAATATGGAAACTGGAAGGTCTAATTTTGAAGCGGAGTTGAAGGAAGAATTGGTTTGAAGAGAAAAAGGAAAATAAGGATTTAATCAATAAATAGGAAATTCACAAAATTTGGAGAAAACTGCAGAGATGGAATGATTTAGAGAAATTGAAGCCCCCAGTTGATAAAGGATAAATAAATAAAAATATCCCAAGTTCCAGTTTGAAGTGGATCCCAAGGAAGAGCCGATTGGAGGAAAAACGAAAAAATAAGAAAATTTTCAATATTGAGAAAAGGAGAAAACTAAATCGAAGAGCAATTCGGATGTAAAACATGGGCATTTTTGAACCAACTCCAATTCAATATATGAAAAAGGCAGTGGAAAAAGAAAATCTGGAAATTGGACCCATTTTGAGTAAAATCGAGGTTTCGGGGGTTAAAGGGCAATTTTGGAAAATTTGAGAAAAATAGAATTCGAGCTCAGAAAATTTTGAAAACTTCCAGATCTGAGTTTTATATTTTATGGAAGGGTTTGGAGAAGAAAAATCCTCAATCGGAGCTCAAACGGAAAAAGGCAAAGTTCGGGAGCACTAGTCCGAAATTCCAAGTGAAAGTTTCGAAAAAAAAAGAAAACGAGCTCGGAAAATTTTGAAAAATTTCATATCTGAGTTTTATATTTTATGGAAGGGATTGGAGGACAAAAATCCAGAATCGGAGCTCAAATGAAAAAAGACAAAGTTCAAGTGCACTAATCCAAAATTCCAAGAGAAAATTCCGGGAAAAATAGAAAACGAGCTCAAAAACTTATGAAAACTTCTGGATCTTAGTTTTATACTTTATGGAAGGGATTGGAGAAGAAAAATCTAAAATCAGAGCTCAATTGGAAAAAGACAATGTTTGAGAGGCACTAAACTGAAACTTTAGAGAAAAATCCGGGAAAAATAGAATTCGAGCTCGAAAAAATATGAAAACGTCTAGAACTAAGTTTTGTATTGGATGGGATGAATTGGGAAAGAAAAATCCGAAATTGGGGTCCATTTGCAAATAAATTAATCTTGGGGGCCAAAATACAATTTTACGGAAAAAATTGAAAAGGCGCCATTTTGCAAATAAAAAAAGATGAATGACCTGGAAATTTCTAGGCCATTTTTGGCCAGCCTACTAATTATATGGAGGGGTGATCATCTTGAATCAAATGGCCAAGGTTGAATAGCAAGATGACATTTTTAAAAGGACAAGATTCTCCACTACTTTGCCTACATGGCATTTTAAGCCAGTGGGAGGTCTCCAAATTGCAAAGCCATGTGAAGAGCATGTGAAGGCTATGAGATGATGCCAAGTAGGATTAAAAATGCCACCTAGGAAGATATTTTAATAATAAGCCATATGATCATGATAATTGGCTTAGATATTTTGTAGAGATAGGAGACAAGAATAATCTAGATGGCATTGTTGGCCAATGAGAGGCTAGGAAACCCTTAATTTAAGGAAGGCATCATGCAAATAGGGGACAAGCACCCTTAATTTTAGGAAAGCATCATGCAAGAAAGGGGCACTTTAGCCATGTGACAAGGGATGTTGGAGGAGCATGCAAACCATGACAAAGGACAAAAGAATAAAAGACACTCTCCTATAGAATACTAAAGGGCAGGCCAAGACACAAAAGAGGGGGATTCATTTTTTTTTCCAAGGAATTTTCACTACACTCTTGGATAAGAAAAGGAGAAAAGAAAAAGCAAGAAAGAGGGAGAAACAAAGGAGAATTTTGAGAGCTTGATTTGGAAAGCAATTGCTAGGTAGCTATTCCATCTCTTCTTCTTCAATTATTTTCTTTGATATCATGTTCTTTTTCTTCTCTTTTTCCTTGTAATTTGTTAACTTTTTGTTGAATAAAAGGTTTTCAAAAATAAATTTTAAAGGCTTTCTCTCCTTTATTCTTTACTCTTTATAAAATATCCAAGTTGACAATTTTTTTTACGTACTTCTTGCTTTAGCCGAAACCTAGGAGAGTTTTTGTGCTTGTTCTTACTTGTTTATTTGTTCATATTTTTAACTCATGGTTGATTCATTGTCATATGTCTGTTGGCTATAAAATCATGTATTTTATGCCATCTTCAACTAGGTTTTTGGCTAAGATCAACCAATGATCTCAAACCAAAAATCCCTTGTCTATACTAGTTGAAAGAGTGATAGTTTAAGTTGGATATTCTGACTTTGGGATTTTTTTTTCACTACTAGATTTTTGTAAAAATAAAATGATTTTTTTTACCACATGTAGTAGACTTTTGTAGGATTCCCTGGTATTTTTTCCAAGTTTTTTAGATTTTTTTTTTATCAAGGTTGAAAAATTGGTTTTGGATAAAACAGTTTTTAGCTCACTGTTCTGATTTTGGTGAAAATTAGGTCAAGAAATCCTTGGTCAAAAAAATTAAGCTTATTTTTTTCCCATGGATACCATTATGTTCTAAGTCTACACTATTTTTTCCAGAATTGTTTGATTTTTTATGAATAAAAAAATAGTTTTTCAAAAATGGTTTTGGGAGTCAGAATTATTTTTTAAAACTAATAATTTTCTGGTTTTATTCTTATACACAGAGGGGGCTGATTTGGGTCATTAGCTACTGTCTTAGGTTGATTTCCATGTCATTTCAAAGATACAAATCGATTTTGCAAAAATTAGGTCAAGGGTGTCAACCCGGGTTTGACAAATATAGGGAAACTAGAGCTTTTTAAAGGGTATTCGGCCATGAGGCCATTTTCATCCCAAAAATTCTAATTTTTAAATCTGAGCTTTAAGTCTTTCGGTTTTGAAACTCCAATTTAAGTTTCTTTCAATGGTAGTCGGATACCTTTTTAGGTATACAGATGTCCTTAATTTAAGAGAGAAATACACCTTCATGCATTGCATGTTTTAAATATATATATATATATTTTTATTTTAATTTGACATAAAACATATGTTTTAGTTTCCTAAATATTTGGAGAGAATCAGTTCCTAATCTTTGCCGGGTTGCAGGAGAGGTTAGGAAATTGTTCAATGCACGAGTTTATGGAATTGAAAGATATTGGATTTTGTTTTGTTTGGAATCATAGAAATGCCATAAGAAAGAATTATTTTCCAAGCTTTGTCGAGTTTGCCGAAAAGTGTGGTAATATTTTCCAATATATAATATTTTTATGATTCAACACCTAAAAATTCTATGTCATGAATATTCCATGTTGATGTCATTTTATATTCATGTTGCCATAATTAGATTTTGCCATGTCATTCATTCATATGCCATGTCATTCATACGATATGTCATCCATTTACATGCCATGTCATCTAGATCGTGCCATATCATTCATACGCTATGTCATCTATTCACATGCCATGTCATCTAGATCGTGCCATATCATTCATGTGCCATGTCATTCATATGGCATGTCATTAATTCATATGCCATGTCATTTAGACTGTGCCATGTCATTCATGTGCCATGTCATTCATGTGCCATGTCATTCATATGCCATGTCATTCATGTGCCATGCCATCCATTCACATGCCATGTCATCTAGATTGTGCCATGTCATTCATGTGCCATGTCAGTCATTCACATGCCATGCCATCTAGATTATGCCATGTCATTCATTCACATGCCATGTCATCTAGATTATGCCATGTTATTCATTCATGTGCCATGTCATTCGTATGCCATGTCATTCATTCACATGCCATGTCATCTAGATTATGCCATGTCATTCATTCATATGTCATATCATTTAGATTATGCCATGTCATTCATTCACATGCCATGTCATCTAGATTATACCATGTCATTCATTCATATGCCATGCCATGTCATTCATTCATATGCCATGCCATGTCATTCATTCATATGTCATATCATTTAGATTATGCCATGTCAGTTAAATTTTGCCATATCATCTAGATTATGCCAATGCATTCATTCATGTGCCATGTCATTCATTCATGCGTCATTTAGAGTTTTTTAGGCTATATCATTTAGATTTTGTCATATCATTCATATGCCATGTCTTTGATTCATATGCCATGCCATTCATTCTTTTGGCTATGTCATTTAAATTTTGTCATGTTATAATAAATTGCTTGCCATGTCATGTTAATTATGCATGTTTTATATTCATGTTATAATGATGATTTGTACAATCACGATCATTTAAACTTTTGAAAATTGATATTTTTAAATAAAATAAGGCAATATCCCCTAGTTAATATAATTCATGGATCCTTCTCCGGGTTGCTAGGGAGTCTTCATCAACTATATTAACGAATGTGTAGACACATAATTTTGTTCGGGCCTTTTAAAATCAATTTTGATTTGTCCCCTACACGGGTTTGATATTTTGTAGAAGTTACGGTCGCGATTTTAGATTTTTTAAAATGTTTTAAATTACATATCATTTTTTTAGCTTTAATTATTCAAATAAAATCGGACCGTAAAAGTACCAATTTTAAAATTCAATTTAAACCCTAGGTGAAAAAGTTTAATCTTGAGCTTTAAAGTTAACCCCATTTAGATTTTTAAAATAAAAATTTTAATTAAAAATGATTGGAAAATTTAAAAATATAATAATAAATAAAATAGGATGGAAAGGTAACTTAGACATTACCTTTCCTTCTTTTCTTTAATTTAATCTAGGCCTTTTTTTTTCCTTAGATATAAGGGTCTATAAATAAGAAATTTTTAAACGGTAGCTATGGGGATAAAAAGAAGACCGTTGGATCAATTGATCCAAGGGTCCATATTTAGGTTAGGAGATGAGTTATAAAAGGGGTCATTTTAATACAAGAGAGAGGAGGCCGGTTATTATGGGAAAGACTTGGCGGCTAAAGAAATAAAAAAGGGAGAGCTTTTATTTCTTCAAAGGGGAGAAGGCATGGGAAAGCTACAGAGGGCGGTTAAAAGGAAAAAAAAAAAAAGGGAGCTACAAGAGCCTAGGCCATTCGGCCAACTAGGGAGTGAGGGTTTTTTTTTTATAAAAAAAAAAGAAAAGAGAAAGATGAAGGAGCTACAGAGGGGTTGGCGGCTACTACTGAGGAAGGATTAAGGGAATAAAAAATAAAAAAGGAGAACGAAAGTGGAGGAAGGTGACGTGAAAAGTGAGGTTTTGGGGGAGCCATTCTAGGCGTTGGAAAAGCTCATGGCCATACTCTTTTTCAATCGGGCGAGAGAAATGAAAAATGGGGAGAGTAAAAAATTTCTTGCTGGTCACGTTGTTCGCTCTCGAACAAAGGATCTGTTCACCAAACCCTTTAGAAAGAAGGGTACATTTATTCGTCGACTTACCTCAGGACCTACAAATCAGTGAACATGTTGACATTAAGGTAAACGGCATCGTTGATAGGGGTATGCCCCACAAGTTCTACCATGGCCGTATCGATCATGTCTGGAACATCACGGAACGCGCCGTCGGGTTTGAAGTCAACAAGCATGTATATATATATAAACAATGGTGTTCGTTTGTCTTTTGGTTGAGAAATGATGTTTTTGAATATTTGTGGGGTTTTAGTCTATGATATTTGTGGGCTTTTGTTTCATTATGCTTGATGTATTCTATTTGATTTGCATTTGGGTCTTGATTTGTTTTTGTCTTGGTGTGAATCTCTGTTTCATTTCATGTTTTAAAATGTTAATTACTGATAATAATTACATGCTTTTCACTAGAAAATGGATATCTTTTATATTAAACAGAGAATATAGGTTCGTCCGTTCGGAGTTGCTGATGATATCTATTTCGGTCTTGTTGCTTCATTTGTCTAGTTGTTGTGTTTTCTGGCTCTCTCGTAGATAGAACATTGAGAATAGCCATATGCTACTCTAGATCAAAGCATTGGTAATTTTTGTTTTAGCAATTTTTTTATTATTTAAGGTTTAATCTTTTAGAATACGCAGAGTCAGCTATTTGATTTTCAAGGAATGATTTCTTTAATAGGTTTAGTTTAGGTTTTTATCCCCGCCGCTTGGGGATTCTTGGTTCGGATTAATTAATAGTCCGTAACCAAGTTTGTTTTTTATTCTCATGATATACCGGAGCATATCAATTTTTTTCGGATTATGTGATTACGGACTCAAAATTCCTAACCGTCCTTTATTTTCCCAAAAATGTTTTTAAAATCCAAAAACAATTTTTCAAGACTATTTTCGAAGTAAAAACTTTTTTAAGACCATCGGGCATTTGTTTTCAAAACCTCCAGGTTACAATTTTTCAAATCCTCTGGGCGTTGTTTTTTAAAAAAAAAAAAAAACTTCGGGTGCCATTTTTAAAAAACCTCCAGGTCTATTTTTGCTAAATTCGATTTAAATATCTTCCTAAGGTAGTCGGATACCTTTTTAGGTATATGAATGTCCTTACTTCAAGGAAGAAATACATCTCCATGCATCGCATTTTAAAAATGTTTTTACTTAATTTTTCGTAAAAACATATCTTTCGGTTTATTAAACATTTGGCGAGAATTAGTTCCCAATCTTTGTCGAGTTTGCCGGGGAGGTTAGGAAATTATTCAACGCACGTGTTTATGAAATCGAAACGTATGGTTTTCGTTTTACTTGGAATCATGTAGATATCATATGAAAGAATTATTTTCCAAGCTTTGTTGGGTTTGTTGGGAAGCACGGTAATACTTTTCAACATCTGCTATTTATATGATTCCTCACATGAATAATTCATTTCAAATAATGATGTGTGCATGTGATCATGATGTAATTATGAATATTTTATGATGATGTCGCTGCGTTGGTTTCATATACCATGTCATTTTCTATGTCATTTAGGCATTAGGTCATTTTCTATGTCATTTAAATATTAATTCTTTTTTCATATGACATGTCATTTTCCATGACATGTAGATATTAGGATTATTTTCATTATGCCATGACATTTTCCATGTCATTTAAATATTATGTCATTTTTCATATGACATGTTATTTTCTATGACATTTAGATATTAGGGTTATTTTCATTATGTCATGACATTTTTCATGTCATCTAAATATTATGTCATTTTTCACATGACATGTCATTTTCCATGACATTTAGATATTAGGTTATTTTCATTATGCCATGACATTTTCCATGTCATTTAAATATTATGTCATTTTTCACCTGACATGTCATTTTCCATGGCATTTAGATATTAGGTTGTTTTCATTATGCCATAACATTTTCTATGTCATTTTCCATGACATTTAGATATTAAGATTATTTTCATTATCCCATGACATTTTTCATGTTTTTTAAAAATTATGTCATTTTTCAGATGACATGTCATTTTCCATGACATTTAGATATTAGGATTATTTTCAATATGCCATGACATTTTCTATGTCATTTAAATATTATGTCATTTTTCATATGACATGTCATTTTTCGTGACATTTAGATATTAGGTTATTTTAATTATGCCATGACATTTTCTATGTCATTTTAAATATTATGTCATTTTTCATATGACATGTCATTTTTCATGACATTTAGATATTAGGATTATTTTCATTATGCCATGACATTTTCTGTGTCGTTTAAATATTATGTCATTTTTCATATGACATGTCATTTTTCGTGACAATTAGATATTAGGGTTATTTTCATTGTCCCATGACATTTTCCATGTCATTTAAATATTATTTCATTTTTCATATGACATGTCATTTTTCGTGACATTTAGATATTAAGGTTATTTTCATTATCCCATAACATTTTCATGTCATTTAAATATTATGTCATTTTTCATATGACATGTCATTTTCCATGACATTTAGATATTATGGTTATTTTCATTATCCTATGACATTTTTCATGTCATTTAAATATTATGTCATTTTTCATATGAGATGTCATTTTCCATGACATTTAGATAAGGTTATTTTCATTATGCTGGAGCACTCAAAAGAGTGTATCTTATTTAACCTTGCACTTAAAAAAAATCAATTGTAGAGTATAGTGATTAGCAAGGGTCGAGTCTTCAGGGATTGGGTTTTAGTTTATAAGTTAATAGTTTATCACTTAAAAACAAGTAAACAAAAGTAGAGGGGATTTTGAAATCAGATTTAAACTAAAGTTAATAATAAGAATGAGAAAACAAGTAATTAAGAAGAATCCATTATGAAAAATATGGTTAAGGTTTCATTCTCCACCACTAGACATCATTAAGAATTAATTTCATATCTATCAACATTAATTAGCTATAAAAGTTAACAACCATAGATAACAACAAGCTCTGTTACCCCAATCTTTTCTTAGTTTGTCGTTAAATAGAACAAGCTCTCTATTTAACCTCTAACTATCAAACAATCTAGAATAAGCTCTGTAAGTTCAATTTAATAGCAGCTTTATGATGAGAAATATAGGTTGATCTAAGCAACAAACACATAAGCTCGGATTGTTCAACTTAGGTTATGTTCCACTTTGCAATTATTGAAAACTTGACCATAATCATTAATCACAAATTGCCACTTATGAATAAGAAATCAAGACAATTACACGGATCAAGACTCCTAAACTAGCATTAGACAATTATCAAGATTTATCTAGTTGGTCACCTAAACAAATCAAAACATCACCATGAACAATTTTAATGGAAGAACATAAGCAACTTTGACAGAAAATAATGATAGATAGATTCTGAAAATTAATTACATAACATGCCTAGGGCTTTGAAATCACCCTTAACCAAATAAAAGTTTAACCTAGCATAGGCATTGTAAACATAAACATAAAATTAAAGAGAATCTAAGAAGAAAATAAAAGAAAGAAAGAAGAAGAAGAAGAAGAAGAAGAAGAAGAAGAAAAATATTAACTATCCAGCCTCTTGTTCTATCAAAAATAAAGAAACAAAGAAGAAATCAGAATTTTGATGCTTGGAGAGGTGTCAATTTCATTTGCCCCCTTGATCTCTATTTGTAGGCAATAGCTAGGGCATCAAACAAGTGAATTTCAGCTCTCTCCCTTCAATAAATGCTTACTTGTGGTTAAAGTTAAGGAAAAGTGGCTGACTTTTATGTTTTAAGGAAAGATATAAGCCTTGGCAGCGAAGTTTGAATAAAGTAGGAAAGTTTTAGTCAAAGCACTTTTTAATGAAGAGAGATTAAAAACTTGCAGCCAAAGTAAGTGTAAGGAAGGAAAGTCTTGGCTGATTTAATTCTCCTACTTTGACTAGGATTAGCTTTAAGGAAAGATGCTTGCAATTAATGCAATTAATGCCAGTTGACAGCCACTAATCCTTCTTTGACAAGGATAAACATAAATGTCAGCTAGGGTATTAAGAAAAAGATGTGATTTGCGGCTAGGGTTTTTTCTGCCACTAGGGTTTTTAGGGAGATATTCCAATGCCAATTTGGATGACCATTTCTTATCCGATTTAGGTCCATAACCAACCGTTGGAAAGGTAATCAAGTGATCTTCAAAAGTCAAGAAAGAAGTTTCTTCGAATAAAGAGTCTAACATCATGTTTTCTTAGCAAAAAGCTCCGGAGATCAAATCTGTCTTCTTGCTTTGCACCAAGAATTTGATCTTTTTGACTCTCAACTCTTTTTCCATCTTGTGATTGTGATTTTGTAAGCTCTTTAACATCCTAATTGACATGTTTTGAGTTCATCTCATCCAAAATACCTACAAAGCATAAAAACCTAGTAAAATGTCAAGGAAGTATAAGGAAATTAAATAGGAAAATGTATGAAATTAAGCAGTTATCAAATTCCCCCACACTTAATCTTTTGCTAGTCCTCGAGCAAAATGAAATAGACACAAGGTAAGGTACCTGAATCTAGTTCACTTTCAATACAAATTATAGATAATCATTGAACATGTCTTACAAACTAATCAATAGCTTAAAGAGTTTCACAAAGAATCATGCTTGATAGTAAAGGGTTTGAGTTAAGTTAACATAACATATCTCAATCAAAATACTGCATGTTCAAACTTAATCTCAACTTCTCACGTGGGATAGTCTCATGATTTTTACTTTTTTAAGTAGTGGTAAAGTGTTTACACTCAATCAATCTCATGAAAACAGTTCTACCATATGCTTGCTTGTCCACCTATTATCCACTATTTAGATCATGCAACTTCATAAATCAAGAGGTCTTTATTCAAAGTTATAATAGGGCCAAGGGCTAATAAATGTGGTTAAAGAATAAAAGGAAAAGGATATTACAAAGGTTCCAAAGATTTCATGGAGTTTAGAGACATAATAAGATTCATACAAAGAAAACTTCTCAAAACTCTTTACAAAGCACATAATACATAGGCCGAATATTCATGTTGGGCCTTTTCTTCATTCTAAACAACTTTGTAACATCTTTTTCTTTTTCCACAAGTTCAAGAGATGATTCATATATATATATATATATATTTTTTCATAGGAATGTATTTGCCAATATTCCCTTTCTTTTTCTCTTGAATTTTCTTTTCTTTTCCCCCATACTTATTTCTTGTTTCTAACCCAAATTTTCAATAGATCTTCCTTGTCTTTGCAACATGTCTCAAAACATGCTAATTCATCTTTGGAACAAGGTTAAAGATATAAATAAGTATATTTAGGTTAGGGACAAGTTATGATTACCAAAGAAATAGCTTATTCATTGTAGGCTCAAATTGGTTCACTAAGGGGGATGTTCTCTTGGAACATCAATAAGGGATGGCTGTTTGGCCCTGGTTAAAAATCCTAATGCCTCTATCATATTCATGTTGTCACATGCATCAATATAGTCTCAACAAGGTTTAAAGCAAGTTCTAGAGGATCATGTAATCATAAGAGCACTCAAGAAACAAATTAGATTGATATGTCTAATGTATCAATCATATAGGCTCAAAAACTCACAAGGATGATTATACAAGTCAGATTTAAGTCTAAACATGCTTCTTTCTCAATCAACATATCATATTAACATTGGCTAAAAAAAATGACATCAAGCTCAATTCTCATGAAAATCTTCTCACTAATAAATCAGTTTTAGACTTATGCAATTCATATCTCATCATGGTATTGAAAGTAACTAAAGCACACTAAAAACAACATAAAAAGAATCAAAAACAAAACTCACTAAAGAAAATCCTAAATTCTTCCCTCCACAATTAATTTTTACATTGTCCTCAATGTAATGCTATTATCCCCAATGCAAGAATTATATGCAAGAGAAAAGAACTACTAAACAAAACAAACTAAAGAAAAACAATAAAAGATAGAATGATGGAGAGTATGGAATATGCAAATCTGATTATAATGGATCCTCTCCATCCTTTTGGGTTCCTCACAAGAAACGCTTGGTTTATTGTCCTCAGTCTGACTTAGACCCATGCCATTATTATTCAACATAATTTGGCTCAAAAAGTGGTAACTCCTCGACATCTTGTATTGGAAAGTTCTCATAGTAAGGCTTTAATCTATGACCATTCACTTTGAAAGCCTTATCTGTTTTTGGGCTTTGGATTTCAACTGCACCATGAGTAAATACATTAGTAATAACAAAAGGTCCAACCCAACGAGAACGTAACTTACCTGGAAATAACTTAAGGCGTAAATGGAAGAGAAGAACTTTTTGTCCAACAACAAAGTCCTTTCTTGATATCATCTTGTCATGGAATGCCTTAGTATTTTCCTTGTAAATCCTAGAATTCTCATAGGCATCATTCTTTATCTCCTTTAATTATTGTAGGTCAAGTTTTCTTTGCTTACCTGTCTCATCCATCTCCATGTTGCATTGTTTGATAGCCTAATATGATTTATGTTCCAATTCAACCGGAAAATGACAAGGCTTACCATAAACAAGTCGATAAGGAGACATACCAATGGGTGCCTTATATGCTGTCCTATAAGCCCAAAGTGCATCATCAAGTCGTGAACTCCAATCCTTCCTATTTGGGTTAATTGTCTTTTCAAGGATGGACTTTACTTCTCGATTTGACACTTCAGCTTGCCCACTAGTTTGAGGATGGTATGAGGTGGAGACCTTGTGTGTGATGTTATACTTCCTCAAAAGTGCTTCCATAGTCCTATTGCAAAAGTGAGTACCTCTATCGCTGATTATGGCCTTTGGTGTTCCAAACCTAGCAAAGATTTTAGTCTTGACAAAATCTGAAACAACTTTAGAGTCATTAGTCCTAGTGGCTTTTGCTTCCACCTACTTTGAAACATAATCAACGGCAAGTAAAATATAAAGATTACCAAAAGAAGAAGGAAAAGGTCCCATGAAATCCATGCCCCATACATCAAAAATTTCAACAATAAGTATTAGAGTTTGAGGCATTTGATTTCTAGCACCTAAGTTACCTGTTCTTTGGCAACGATCACATGACTTGCAAAAGAGGTATGCATCTTTGAATATAGTAGGCCAAAATCCAGAATCAAGAACTTTCATGGTAGTTATTTTGGATCCAAAGTGTCCTCCACATGCATAAGAGTGACAAAAGGTGAGAATAGATTGAAATTCAGATTCGAGTACACACCTTCTTATAATTTGATCGGAGCAATGCTTCCAAAGGTAAGGATCATCCCATATGTAGTATTTGGCATCACTCTTGATCTTATTTCTTTGAGCTTGTGGCAACTTCTTGGTAACTAAGTAATTAACAATATCGGCATACCAAGGAGTTGTTGTACTTATAAGAAGAAGTTGCTCGTCCGAAAAGTTCTCATTCAAGGGTAGTGTATCCTCTTCATGAACTAAATGGCTAAGATGGTCCGCAACTAGGTTGTCACTACCTCTCTTATCTTTTATCTCCAAATCAAACTCTTGTAAGAGAAGTATCCATCTAATCAACCTTGGTTTGACCTCTTTCTTAGTGAGTAAGTACCTAAGGGCTGCATGGTCAGAAAATACGATTACTTTAGTACCAATTAAATAAGATCGAAATTTTTCTAAATCAAATACAATAGCCAAAAGTTCTTTTTCAGTAGTGGAATAGTTTAATTGAGCATCATTAAGAGTTCGGGAGGCATAATAAATGGCATGTGAGGCTTTGCCAACCCGTTGGCCTAAAACAGCTCCAATGGCATAGTCACTAGCATCACACATGATTTCAAAAGGTACATTCCAATCTGGTGGTTGCATGATAGGAGCTGATGTCAAGAGTCCCTTCAATGTTTCAAACGCCTCTTTGCATTTATCATCAAAGTGGAAAACCACATCTTTTTGTAGTAGCTTGCAAAATGGTAATGTGATCTTTGAGAAGTCTTTGATAAATCTCCTATAGAAACCTGCATGTCCAAGAAAAGAACGAACCTCTCTCACATTTGTGGGAGGTTGTAAAGAATGCATAATATCTATTTTAGATTTATCAATCTCTATCCCTCTAGAGGAAATAACATGGCCCAAAACTATTACTTGTTCTACCATAAAGTGACATTTTTCCCCAATTCAAAACAAGGTTAGTTTCCATGCATCTTTCAAGTACAAGTGTAAGGTTCCCTAGACATCTATCAAAAGAATCACCATAGACACTAAAATCATCCATAAACACTTCTATGATGTTCTCTACATAATCTGAAAATATGCTAACCATACACCTTTGGAATGTAGCTAGTGCATTACAAAGAGCAAATGGCATACGCCGGTATGCAAAAGTACCAAATGGACATGTGAATGTTGTTTTCTCTTGGTCCTCCGGAGCAATGGCTATCTGATTATAACCTGAAAAACCATCAAGAATACAATAATGAGTATGGCCAGCTAACCTTTCAAGCATTTGATCAATAAAAGGTAAAGGAAAGTGGTCTTTGCGAGTTGTGGAATTAAGTTTACGATAATCAATACAAACTCGCTACCCTGTTTGAATCCTAGTAGGAACAAGTTCATTCTCATTATTTGTTACCACCGTTACACCTGATTTCTTTGGAACCGCTTGGACCGGGCTCACCCATTTGCTATCCGAGATAGGATAGATCACTCCAACATCTAGGAGCTTCAGTATCTCTTTTTTCACAACCTCCATCATAGGAGGGTTCAATCTTCTTTGTGCTTCTCTTGTTGGTTTGGACGCCTCCTCTAACAAAATTCGGTGCATGCACATGGATGGGCTTATTCCATTGATATCGGGAATTGTCCAACCAATTGCTGTTTTATGCTCTCTAAGCACCCGGAAAAGTCGCTCTTCTTACGAAGGTGTGAGCTCTTTGGCAATGATGACCGGTAGTGTGTCCTTTTAACCCAAGAACACATATTTCAAGTGGTTCGGTAGTGGTTTCAACTCTAAAGTTGGTGCCTGCAAAATGAAAGGTGGAAGTTTCTCATTACATAATTGCAAATCAATAAATGAAACATCAAACCTTGCATCTTTAGGTGGTAGCGAGTGTAAAGATTCTAGTGCCCCTTCCACATGGTCACTCAAGGCTAGTTCCCCTTTAGCATTCCCCATTCCGAGATGTTTGCTAAGGACTATCTCCACACTATCTTCACCATCTAGCTCATAAGCTTGCTACACTAGTGAGTCAATTATATCAACATTAAAAACAGAATGCATATCACTAGGATATATCATGGCCTCAAAAATGTTAAAGTGAATTATTTCACCATCAAATTCCATAGTTAAAGAGCCATCATGTACATCTATTTTAGTTCTTGCTATTTTCAAGAATGATCTTCCTAATAGAATAGGTGTGGGATTAGAAGACATCTCATCTTCCATCTCAATAACATAAAAGTCAGCGGGAAAAACTAATTCATTAACCTGTACAAGAACGTCTTCTACAACTTCTCTTGGATAAGTCTTAGAACGTCTTCTACAACAAATGAGTTCCAAAAATTATGAAAACTTCTAGCTCACACTTTTAAATTATTTGGAAGAGATTGGTGAAGGAAAATCTTGATTTGGAGCTCGTTTAAAAAATGGTAAAATGTGGGGGCATGAAAGGGCATTTTTGGAAGAAAACAAATCCAAATAAATAGCAAACGAACTCGAAAAATTTTGAAAACTTCCAGAATTCAATATTTTATTATTTTGAAAGTATTAAAAAATAAAATTTGAATTTGGAGTCCGTTTTCCATTTATTTGCATCGGGGGGCAAAACGGTCATTTCACCCAAGCAACCGAAAAGGGCTTCTTTTGGCCTTTCAAAAAATCAGACTTGGGCTGGAAAAGAGAGTGCTGGCCTGCCAAGGCCCAAAGGAAGGAGGAAGCTTCTGATTTTTCAATCAAATGGCCAAGAATTCAGAGTTAGTTAGAGATTTTTTTGATCAAGCCATTGTGATTAAGCCACATAGGCCAATGCATGAGGAGGGAGAGTGTCAACATTATTCTTGAATAGCTGTAATTATGGACAGCTGATATGCTAATCTAAGGGGGATAATTTCATGATTTTTCACCTTAAATTACTAGCAATTGGATGGAAATTGGTTATGATCAAAATGACAACATCCTAGGTGAGGAGAGAGGGGGAATTCGGCCATCACATAGAGGAGGGGTTTTTTTTTATTTTTCTTCACTTAATTTTTTCAGATTTATTTTTGTTTTGCTTAGTTTTTCTCTCCTTGGTTGAAAGCAAAAAGAAAAAGTTTAGAAAAGAAAGGAAAGTTTGAAGAGATAAAGCTTGAAATATAGCTTCTTGAGGTTGCTCTTGAGCACCAACTCTTGCACTTTCTTGATTTTCCATTCTTGTTTTTGCTATTTTGATTATTATTTGGTGATTTTTCTTTTTGAATAAGTGTTTTCTTATGTTCTTCTTAAGTTCTTTCTTCATCTCTTTCTTAAATAATTTTTACAAATTTATTACAATGTTTTTTCTTATTTTTCTTTAATGGCCGAATGGCCTATATTTTCTTTATTATTGTTGCTGTTTTTGCTTTAATTTATCATGTTATTTATGTTATTTTCTTTAATCTTGATGCTTTAAGTGTTCTTCTACTTCATATACTTGAATCATGTTTTAATTTGGTTGCTTTGTTTGTTGCCATTTATGAGTTAAATATCATGTTCTTGCATTTTTAATTTTCTGTTTTCATAATGTTAAATTTGTTGATGTTTTATATTTAGTATATCAAGTGTTATATTTTAGTTGAGCATATTATTATATCAAGTGTTTGTGAAAATGCTTGTTAGTATCTCTACTTTGTGTTTGCATGATTTGAGTGTTATATTTTAGTTGAGCATGTTAGTATATCAAGTGTTTGTGAAAATGCTTGTTAGTATCTCTACTTTGTGTTTGCATGATTTGAGTGTTATATTTTAGTTTTGTATGTTAGTATATCAAGTGTTTGTGAAAATTCCATGCTTCTGTGGAATCATAGGCCATTCGGCCACTCCATGTATTCTAGCATTATGTGTGCATTTTTGCTATGTTATTTGATAGGTTGGCATTTGCATGATATTTGGTTGAGTTTTGGTTTAAGCATGCCTTGTGTTTGTGTTATTTCCATGCATATTTTAGATGTTAGGTTAGGTTTATCTTGTCATGCATGTTCATGCATTTAAGACCTAGGTTACATTAAATGCCATGCAAGTTCATTTAGGTCTAGGTCACTATATGGATGCCATGCATTTTTTCATCACATTTAGGTTTAAACTCATGCATTTCATGCACCGTTTTTGCTGTATTTTTTTTTCATGCATTTCATGTTCATGCCACTTGACTAATGACTTAAGCCAATTAATGGTTCAAAGTCATGCTCTATTGAGCACACTAGTGGAAAATTAAGGTTTGTCAAATTGATTATTCTACCTTTGTGATTTTTTTACTTAAGCCAATTTTTATCTAACTTTTAAAAGTCCTAGATACTGTTTGTGAGTCATTTTGTGAGTCTTAAATATTTTTACTTTGATTTTCAAATGATTTTATCAAAGGCAAAAATGTATTTTCGCAAAACAGTTTTTTCACCCAGTACTCCTACTTTCCCGATTTTTCTGGGCATTCATCTTTAATCAAAAAATTAAGATGATTGTTTTCCGTGTATTTTTACATGTCCTAAGTCTCCAGTATTTTTTTTAGAAATTTTTGAATTTTTAAAAATAGGGTAAAAAATCATGGCTTAAAACTGGACAGTGGAGTCATAATTGAATTTAAAGAAAAATCATTTTTCTGTTTTGGTTAAGTTACTTAGAGGCTGCTGATTAGGAAGTTTAGCTACTGACTTAGGGTTGTTTCTAAGCCTTTTTAGACTCTAAAAATGATTTTTTAAGTCTCGGGTTAAGGGTGGTCAAGTCCGGGATTTTAAACTTAGGAAATTAGAGCCTTTTAAAAAAGAGTTTAGCCCAGTTTTTATTTTTTAATCTAAGCTTTTCAAAATTGTTTTCAAACAATCACAAAGTATTTTGGTTTTAGAATATTTAATTTGACATATTTTCCTAAGTTTGTCGAATATGTTTTTAGATATACGGATTTCCTCAATTAAAGGAAAAAATACATTTTCATGCATTGCATTTTCCATATTCATACATTTTATATAATATGTGATTTTTGCTATGATAATTTCTATGATATTGTTATGATTTTGAGTTATGTTATATTGTTTATTATATGAGTTGGATTATTTCATGATATCCTATACTTTTTATTTAGTTTTTTTTGTCATATTATTTAGCATATACTATGTTCATGCATTATTATTTTCATGCATATTATATGATAGCATTATTTTATATTTTATGTCATTTAAATTATATGCCATATCATTCATATTTGCCATCTCATTCAAATTATTTCATCTCATATAGAATATATTATGTTACCTAGGTCATTTCATTTAGGATATATATTATGTCATTTAGGATATTTTATTTCATTTAAAATATATCATATGATTTAGGATATTACATTTCATATAGAATATATTATGTTACCTAGGTCATTTCATTTCATTTAGAATATGTCATATAACTTAGGACATTTCATTTCATTTAGAATATGCTAAGGCATTTTAATTATATCATATCATTTAGGATGCATTATATTATTTAGATTTTGCCATGTCATTTTATTTATGTCATGCATATACATATTCATATCTTTTAAAATGTTTTCAAAAGGATAATGATTTTTCAATAAAAAAAATAAAGATATTCTCGAGTTAAAATAATTCATGAGTTCTCTACCGGGTTTGCTGGAGAGAATATCATCAATTATCATTAATAAAGGAATATCTTTCTTTAAAAAAAAAGTGAATGATTCGGAATTTTTCCAAAACTAATAAAAATTTCTATATTTTGCCACGTTTGTTGGGGAGTATAGGAAAATTTTTAATTTATAAATTTCGGATCATTTTTAATTAAAAATGGAATTATTTTTCTTTAAATTTGGAATTAACTTGAAATACTAAATTTAAAACCAACTTTACGTCGAGATTTGAGATAACACACGATTAATAAGGTAGCATTTTATACGGGCGTTTTGGGGGTGCTAATCCTTCCCAATATGTAATCGAGTCCCAAACCCGTTTCTTTGATTTCTCTGGTTTAAAACGCAGACTTGAAATTGGTTTTTAAAATGTTTTAATTAATTTTTAAAATATTTTATAAAACCGGTTTTAATAGGTGGCCGATCACACCTAGCTAAAAAAGATTGGTGGCGACTCCATGTCTTTTTCAAGGTCATTTTCAAAACCTTTATTTTTCTAGAGGAATTAAGTCGACTTTTCCTCAGTTTTTTTTAATGTCACGCTTAACAAATAATAAAGTCTTGCGATGAGACTTGTTATTTTTTGAGGTTGCAACAAACCCTGATCAAGGATCAGCCTCTACACTGGGGGCAAATGCGAGGAAAGATCTTCTCAAAGATCACGAAGAAATGAGTCCTAACTCGAAGACAAATACAAAGCAAATTGAGCTCCCAAATAAATACGGGCTCACTCTATCAAAATGAAGATGCAAAAGAAAAAGGAAAAAGAGAAAAGGATGTGAAATGAAAGCCAAGACCAAAACAAAAAAGAAGAAAAAATAAAATGTGAAAAGTGTGGCAAATAAAAGCCAAGAACAAAGAAAAAAATGAGCAAAAGTCAAGAGAAGGAAAGAAAAGTCCAAAAGGGACAAATATTTCAAAGGAAATCTTCCTCAATAAATGATCCTTGATCTGATTACCATCAAATACATATTTTGGGCCTATTTATCCTTTCTTTCTGAACCCTGAACCTTGGCCTACATTACGTGCTTTTAAAGTCCATTTTAATCAAGTATGGGTATTTAACTTGAAAGGTTTCTCCTCAATTTTCATCCCATCTTTCGAATTATCATTTTCCCATGGAAGAATTTGGAATTCTCAAGTGCATGATGGAACAATAAATAAAAAGAAAGAAAAAGAAATGGAAAGAATGGGACTCTAGGGCGAAAACCCAAAAAATGGGCGGTCAAGAGTAAAATAGGAATTTTCAGTGCCATCTATGTCAGTGCCGATGCTACAGCAAAAGAAAAGGTCATCTTGAAAAAAACGAGGAACATCTAGGAATTCCTAAACCTCTTAAACTGTCAGCTCTCATTTGGAGGATTGACTTCAAAAATTGAGACTTTTTTTCCTCCAAAATTGACTTTCCTATTTGAACATCCCGGCCAATCTTGACGCTTGTCAAAATGCCATGATTTGGAAACTAAAAAAATGTCGAATTTGTTTGATTCTCAAGGAATTCAAGTTTTATAAAACCTGTTCCATTGGTGAGCCTAGAAGGGACATACATTTTTGTGGTGATGTTTCTTGGATCAACCAAAATCTTGTTGTATCAAGCCTTTCAATTCAAATTGAAAAATACAAATTGATATATAGGGAAATTTCTAACAGTGATCATAAGTCTTCAAGATATTTGTATATCACACATTACGGGGTTAATATTTTTGGCTCAGAAGTTTTCATTAGATAAGCAATTTTTTTCAAAAAGGGAAAACAAATAAAAATATTTTTGGAATAACCATTTTTTATGTTGACATGAGACAAGGGTTTTTCTAACCCAAAGGTATGTAACTACTGGGTTGACCTTGACTTCTAGATATGAGAAGAATAAATAGAACTCAGCAAATAGGCTTCTGTTGATAAAAGTTTCAGAATTGTTGGGGCAAAGAGATATCCAAGGACCGAAAAGAAAATGATCTCTTATGAGTCACAAGTATTCAAGATACACTCTGATTTGAAAAGGAAAAATGAATTGGAAAGGCTAAGCCAAAGTCTAAGAAAAATAATCGGGGATATTTGCATTATCCACGAGCACTTACCTCTTTATTAAACTTTGCATATGCACTGTGTCAGGAAGCATTTGCATCATTTATGAATATTCGCATTTGCACCATTCCATGAGCATTGGTATTTTACCCTTACATTTACATCATTCATGGATCTTTGCATTTGCGTTATCTCAAGCAATTGCATCATTTCTAGGATCATTGCATCTTCATTATTGTGTGGTAACTGCACTTACACCATTCATGGACCACTTACATGAACACGATTTGTAGGGGCATCTGCATCCTTTCATGAAGAATTTGCATCATTACTAATCTTTGTATTTACATTATTCAGAAGCATTTGCATCAATCCAAGACATTTACATTTTCACCACGAAGCATTTGCATCTTATTCAATATATGCATCTGCATCAATAAGCATTTGCATCAATCTGATACATTTGCATTTGCACCATGAAGCATTTGCATCTTATCCAATATCTGCATCTGCATCAAGAAGAATTTGCATAAATTAAAGACATTTGCATCTGCATCGTGAAGCATTTGCATCCTCTCAAAACCTTCAAGTTAATTTTCAACACACTTTCAAAAACAAACATCTTTTAAGACCTCCAGGCACTATTCTCAAAATCATGTATCAGACCTCCAGGAACCATTTTCAAAGAAAAGACATCCTCTTAAGACCTCCGGGCAATATTCTCAAAATCATGTATAAGACCTTCGGGCACCATTTTCAAAGAAAATACATCTTTTTAAGATCTCTGGGCACTATACTCAAAACCATGGATAAAAAATAAAAGACACTCTCTTATAGAATACCAAAGGGTCAGCCAAGACACAAAAGAAGGGGATTCATTTTTTTTCTCAAGGCATTTGCACTACACTCTTGGAGGAGAAAAGTAGAAAAAGAAAAAGAGAGAAAGAGGGAGAAAAAAAGGAAATTTTGAGAGCTTGATTTAGAAAGCAATTGCTAGGTAGCTATTCCATCTCTTCTTCTTCAACTATTTTCTTTGATATCATGTTCTTTTTCTTCTCTTTTTCCATGTATTTGTTAACTTTTTGTTGAATAATAAGTTTTCAAAAATAAATTTTAAAGGTTTTCTCTAATTTATTCTTTATTCTTTTCAAAATAACCAAGTTGACAAAATTTTTTACATACTTCTTGCTTTAGCCGAAACCTAGTAGAGTTTTTATGCTTATTCTTGCTTGATTATTCTTGTTTGTTTATTTGTTCATATTTTTAACTTGTGGTTGATTCATTTTCATATGTTTTTTGGCTATAAAATCATGCATTTCATGTCATCTTCAACTAGGTTTTTGGCTAAGATCAACCAATGATCTTTAGCCAAAAATCCATTGTCTATACTAGTTGAAAAAATGATAGTTTAAGTTGGACATTCTGACTTAGGGATTTTTTTTTTTTCACTACTCATTTTTTGTAAGAATAAAATTATTTTTTACATGTAGTAGACTTTTGGAGGATTCCCTGGTATTTTTTCCAAGATTTTATATTTTTTATCAAGGTTGGAAAAATGATTTTCGATAAAACAGTTTTTAGCTCACTGTTCTGACTTTGGTGAAACTTCGGTCAAGGAATCCTTGGTCCAAAAACTAAGCTGATTTTTTCCCATAGAGACCATTATGTTCTAAGTCTACACTAATTTTTCCAAAAATTTTTGAATTTTTTACGAAGGCTAAAAAAATAGTTTTTCAAATCTGGTTTTGGGAGTCAGAATTGTTTTTTAAAACTAATAATTTTCTGTTTTTATTCTTATACAAAGAAGGGGCTGATTTGGGTCATTAGGTACTGTCTTAGGTTGATTTCCATGTAATTTCAAGGATAAAATTTGATTTTGCAAAAATTGTGTCAAGGGTGGTCAACCCGGGTTTCACAAATATAGGGAAACTAGAGCTTTTTAAAGGGTATTCTGCCATGAGGCCTTTTTCATCCCAAAAATTCTAATTTTTAAATCCGAGTCCAAAGTCTTTCAGCTTTGAAAATTCAATTTAAGTTTCTTTCAAAGGTAGTCGGATACCTTTTTAGGTATACAGATGTCCTTACTTCAAGAGAGAAATACACCTTCATGCATTGCATGTTTTAAATGTTTTTTTATTTTAATTTGACATAAAACGTATGTCTTGATTTCCTAAACATTTGGTGAGAATTAGTTCCTAATCTTTGCCGGGTTGCCGGAGAGGTTAGGAAATTGTTCAACGCACGTGTTTATATAATCGAAAGATATTGGATTTTGTTTTGTTCGGAATTATAACAATGCCATAAGAAAGAATTATTTTCCAAGCTTTGCCGGGTTTACCGAAAAGTGTGGTAATATTTTCCGATATATGCTATTTGTATGATTCCTCGCATGAAAATTCTATGTCCATGAATATTCCATGTTGATATCATTTTATATTCATGTTGCCATAATTAGATTTTGCCATGTCAAGCATGCCATGTCATTCATTCATGTGCCATGTCATTCACATGCCATGTCATTGATACGCCATGTCATCCATTCACATGCCATGTCATATAGATTGTGCCATATCATTCATGTGCCATGTCATTCATATGCCATGTCATCCATTCACATGACATGTCATCTAGATTGTGCCATGTCATTCATGTGCCATGTCATTCATGTGCCATGTCATTCATATGCCATGTCATTCATTCACATGCCATGTCATTCATTCATATGTCATATCATTTAGATTATGCCATGTCATTCATTCATGTGCCATGTCATTCATTCACATGCCATGTCATCTACATTATACCATATCATTCATTCATATGCCATATCATTTAGATTATGCCATGTCATTCTTTCATGTGCCATGTTATTCATATGCCATGTCATTCATTCACATGCCATGTCATCTAAATTATGCCATGTCATTCAAATTTTTCCATGTCATATGTCATGTCATTCATTCTTGCGTCATTTAGAGTTTGCCATGTCAAGCATGCCATATCATTCATTTTTTTAGGCTATATCATTTAGATTTTGTCATATCATTCATATGCCATGCCATTTATTCTTTTGGCTATGTCATTTAAATTTTTCATGTTATAATAAATTACTTACCATGCCATGTTAATTATGCATGTTTTGTATTCATGTTTTAATGATGATTTGTACATTCACGATCATTTAACTTTTTGAAAATTGATATTTTTAAATAAAATAAAACAATATCCCCGAGTTAATATAATTCATGGATCCACTTCCGGGTTGCCGGGGGAGTCTTCATCAACTATCTTAACGAAGGAATACCCTTCTAAAAAGAGAATGATTTGGAGAATTTTCAAAATAAATAAAAATTCTATATTTTGCCAGGGAATATAGAGAATTTTCGCAATAACAAATTTCAGATCATTTTCGAACAAAAATAGGATTGTTTTTAAAATGGGAATTATTTTCAAATACCAAATATAAAACCGACTTTTCACCGAGACTCGAGATAACACATGACTAATAAGGTACTGTTTTATATGGGCGTTGTGGGGGTGCTAATCTTTCCCCATACGTAACCGACTCCCGAACCCGCACTCTTTTTCTCTGAATCAAAGCACAGACTTCAAAATTGTTTTTAAAATGTTTTAATTAATTTTAAAATATTTTTCAAAACCGGTTTTAATGGGTGGCCGATCACATCTAGCCAAAAAAGATTGGTGGTGACTCCATTTTTTTCCGAGGTCGCTTTCATACCCTCAACCTTTATTTCAAGAGGAATTAAGTCTTTTTTTTCCTCTAGTTTTTTAATGTCACACCCTTAATCAATGGGCCGATTTGTCCCACGGTGGGGCATATTTTTTTTTGACTTATTGAGGTTGCGACAAACGTCATTAGATTCAAAGTGATAGCAGTCTTATGATAAGAAATATAGGTTGATCTAAACAACAAACACATAAACATGGATTCATTCAACTGAGGTTGTGTTCCACTTTGTAATTAGCGAAAACTTGACCCTAATCATTAATCACAAATTGCTACTATTGAATAGGAAATCAAGATAATTACATATCATGTCTCCTAAACTATCATTAGATAATTATCAAGATCTATCTAGTTGCGCACCTAAACAAATCAAGACAAAGCTCATAAACAATTCTTATAGAAGAACATAAGCAATTTTGATAAAAACCAATGATAGATAAAATTCAAAATCAATTACAAAACTTGTCTAGGGCTTTGAAATCGCCCTTAACTAAAGAAGAGTTTAGCCTTGCATAGGCATTATTAACATAAACAGAAAATTAAAGAGAAACTGAAAAGAAAACTAAAAGAAAAAAGAAGAAAATCATAATACAAGAGTAGAAGAAGTGTGTTGCGGCTCCCCATCTTTTCTCTACTTATAGGCAATAGCTAGGGCACCTCTCTTGTGATTTACGGTTCTCCCTCTCTCTTGTAGGCTAACTTGCGGCTATGATTACTAAGCATAATCATTAATCACAAATTACTAATATTGAATAAGAAATCAAGACAATTGCATATCATGTCTCCTACACTAGCATTAGATTATTATCAAGATCTATCTAGTTGCACTCCTAAACAAATCAAGACAAAGATCATGAATAATTCTTATAGAAGAACATAAGCAATTTTGATAGAAACCAATGATAGATAAATCTGAAAATCATTTACAAAACTTGTCTAGGACTTTGAAATCACCCTTAACCAAAAAAGAGTTTAGCCTTGCATAGGCATTATTAACATAAATAGAAAATTAAAGAGAAACTAAGAAGAAAACTAAAAGAAAGAAGAAGAAAAGCAGAATCTAAGAGTAGAAGAAGTGTGTTGCGGCTCTCCATCTTCTCTCTATTTATAGGCAATAGCTAGGGCACCACTCTTGTGATTTGCAGTTCTCCCTCTCTCTTGTAGGCTGACTTCTGCATATGATTACTAAGTATAATCATTAATCACAAATTGCTACTATTGAATAGGAAATCAAGAAAATTACATATCATGACTCCTACACTAGCATTAGATAATTATCGAGATCTATCTAGTTGCGCACCTAAACAAATCAAGACAAAGATCATGAACAATTCTTTTAAAAGAACATTAGCAATTTTGATAGAAACCAATGATAGATAAATCTGAAAATCAATTACAAAACTTGTCTAGGGCTTTAAAATCACCCTTAACCAAAAAAGAGTTTAGCCTTGCATAGGCATTATTAACATAAACAAAAAATTAAAGAGAAATTCAGAAAAAAACTAAAATAAAGAAGATGAAAATTAGAATACAAGAGTACAAGAAGTGTGTTGCGGCTCCCCATCTTTTCTCTATTTATAGGCAATAGCTAGAGCACCTCTCTTGTGATTTGCAATTCTTCCTCTCTATTGTAGGCTGACTTGCTGGTATAGATACTAAGCATAATCATTAATCACAAATTGCTACTATTGAGTAGGAAATCAAGACAATTATATATCATGTCTCCTACACTGGCATTAGATAATTATTAAGATCTATCTAGTTGCGCACCTAAACAAATCGAGACAAAGATCATGAACAATTCTTATAGAAGAACATAAGCAATTTTGATAGAAACCAATGATAGATAAAGTTGAAAATCAATTACAAAACTTGTCTTGGGCTTTGAAATCACCCTTAATCAAAAAAGAGTTTAGCCTTGCATAGGCATTATTAACATAAACAAAAAAATAAAGAGAAATTAAGAAGAAAACTAAAAGAAAGAAGAAGAAAATCAGAATACAAGAGTAGAAGAAGTGTGTTGCGGCTCTCCATCTTCTCTCTATTTATAGGCAATAGCTAGGGCACCTCTCTTGTGATTTGCGGTTCTCCCCATCTCTTGTAGGCTGACTTGCGGCTATGATTACTATGCATAATCATTCATCACAAATTGCTACTTTTGAATAGGAAATCAAGACAATTACATATCATGTCTCCTACACTAGCATTAGATAATTATCAAGATCTATCTAGTTGCGCACCTAAACAAATTAAGACAAAGATCATGAACAATTCTTATAGAAGAACATAAGCAATTTTGATAGAAACCAACGATAGATAAATTCGAAAATCATTTACAAAACTTGTCTAGGGCTTTGAAATCACGCTTAACCAAAAGATAGTTTAGCCTTGCATTGGCATTATTAACATAAACAGAAAATTAAGGAGAAACTAAGAAGAAAACTAAAAGAAATAAGAAGAAAATCAGAATACAAGAGTAGAAGAAGTGTGTTGCGGCTCCCCATCTTCTCTCTATTTATAGGCAATATCTAGGGCACCTCTCTCTTGTTGGCTGACTTGCGGCTTTCTTTCCTTGCAAGGAAAGTTATTTGCGGCTGACTTTATTATGTAAGGAAAGGTATAAAAGTTAGTAGTCAAGGTTTAATTAACTAAGGAAACGATAGTAACTTGCAGCCAAAGGACTTTTAAATAAGGGAAGATGCTTTACTTGCAGCCAAAGTATAATGTAAACAAGGAAAGTGTTAGCTGATTTGGTTTTCCTACTTTGACTAGGATTAGCTTTAAGGAAAGATTCTTGCAATTAATGCAAGGAGCAATAATGATAGCCACTAATCCTACTTTGACAAGGAAATACATATATTTCAGCAAGGGTATTTATCAAGCGACAATTTAAGGCAGCCCATGGATGATAAAATAAAGGGTGAGGGCTGCACTTTTTGTAGGTCTAAAAACTTTACCCGCTAGGGCTTATTTGGCCATAGGAGTGGGTTTTCCAACTAGGGTTTTTAGGGATAAAAAGTGTATGATCAGCCACTAGTTTATTTATGGAAGGTTTAGGTTAGGTTTAGCCATATAGTGTCTCCTTGATGGGCATTCAGCTTTCCTTTGTGCTTGAATCTTCATTTCTTGTCCAAATTCATTCTTTTCAACTTCATAGCAATCATTATCTTCCAAAACACCTACAAAACACAAAACCATAGTAAACTATCAAGGATTTCATGGAACTAAGCATAAAATCTAAGGAATTGATATATGAAAATACATGAATTTAAGCACTTATCAAAATGCTTCTTGATGCAGATGTAGATATTGAATAAAATGCAAATGCTTCATGGTGCAAATGCAAATGTCTTGGATTGATGCAAATGCTTCTTGATGCAGAAGCAGAGATTGAACAAGTTGAAATTGCTTCATGGTGCAAATGCAGAGATTGAACAAGATGCAAATGCTTCTGAATGATACAAAATGCGAATATCCTCGAATGATGCAACTACTTCATGGAATGATGCAGATGCAAAGATCAACACTGTGCAAATGCTTCTGAATGATGCAAATGCAGAGATTAACAGTGTGCAAATGCTTCTGAATAATGCAAATATAGAGATTATCAATGTCCAAATACTTCTGAATGATGCAAATACAGAGATTAACAATGTGCAAATGCTTATGTATGATGCAAATGCAACTGCGGAATCGTGTTCGTGTAAATAGTCCATGAATGGTGTAACTGCAGTTACCACACAATAATGGAGATGCAATGATCCTAAAAATGATGCAATTGCTCGAGATGATGCATATGAAAATATCCATGAAGGATGTAAATGTAATGGTAAAACGTCAATGCTCATGGAATGGTGCAAATGCGAATATCCATGAATGATGCAAATGCCTCCTAACACAGTGCAGATGCAAAGCTTAATAAAGAGGTAAGTGCTCATGGATGATGCAAATGTCCCCGATTGTTTTTCTAGACTTTGATTTAGCCTTTCCAATTCATTTTTCCCTTTCAAATCAGAGTGTATCTTGAACACTCATGCCCCTTAAGAGATCATTCCCTTTTTAGTCTTTGGCTATCTCTTTGCCCCAATAGTTTTCAAACTCTTATCGACAGAAGCCTGAGCCGGATGTTCATTTCTTCTTCACATTTCTGGGAGTCAAGATCTACCTTAGTAGTCCCATACCTTTGAGTTAAAAAAACTCTAGTCTCATGTCAACATCAAAAATGGCTATTTCCAAAAATATTTTAATTTCATTTATTTGTTCTACCTTTTTAGAAAAAATTGCTCATTTAATGAAAACTTCTAAGTCAAAAATATTAACCTCATAGTGTGTAATGTAGAAATCTCTTGAAGGCTGATGATCACTGTTAGAATTTTTTTTAAATGTCAATTTGTTTTTTTTTTCAACTTGAATTTGAGAGGCTTGGTACAACAAGATTATGGTTGATCCAAGAAAAATTTATGTCCTTTCTAGGCTCACAAATAGAACAGGTTTTATAAAAACACGAATTCCTTGAGAATCAAACAAATTCAACATTCTTTTAGTTTCATGGCGTTTTGACCAACGTCAAGATTGGCCAAGATGTTCTAACTAGAAAGTTAATTTTAGAGGGAAAAAAGTCAGTTTTTTAAGTCAATCTTCCAAATGAGAGCTGACAGTTTTAGGAGGTTCAGGAATTCCTAGATATTCCTCAATTTCTTCAAGATGACCTCTTCTTTTGTTGTGGCATCGGCACTGACATAGATGACACCAAAGATTATCATTTAACTCTAGACCGCCCGTTTTTGGGTTTCGCCTTGGAGTCCCATTCTTTCCATTGTTTTTTCTTTTTTTTTAATTGTTCCACCATGCATCTGAGAATTCTAAAATTTTCCATTGTAAAATGACAATTCAAAAGATGGGATGAAATCTGAGGAGAAACCCTTCAAGTTAAATACCCATACTTGATCAAAATTGACTTAGAAAGCACGTAATGTAGGCCAAGGTTAGGGGTTCAAAAGAAAGGATAAATAGGCCCAAAATATGTGTTTGTGGGTAATCAGATCAAAGGTCATTTCTTAAGGAGGATTCCCTTTGAAACATTTGTCTCTTTTGGACTTTTTTCTTTCTTTTGACTTTTGCTCCTTTTCTTCTTTGTTTTCGGCTTTCATTTCGCCATATTTTTCAAATTTTCTTTTTTCTTCTTTTTTGTTTTGTTCTTGGCTCTCATTTCACCATCTTTTTCTTTTTTTCTTTTGCATCTTCATTTCGACAGAGTGAGCCCGTATTTATTTGGGAGCTCAATTTACTTTGCATCTGTCTTCGAGTTAGGACTCATTTCTCCATGATCTTTGAGAAGATCTTTCCTCACATTTGCCCCTTAATGTAGAGGGTGACCCTTGATCAAGGTTCAAAGAAGAAAGAATTCTTTATGCTCAAAAGGGGTGACTATGGATAATTTCTTTTTAGTGAAAGGGATATCAAAGATGGCCATTTCTCATATCAAGCACAAATATTCTCATTGAAAAGCGATCCCCAGGGGGAATAGATAATCAGAATTTCATTTTACACTTGGAATTATCTGAATTCTCATATGCATGATATCACAATTTTTCCTCTTTTTTTTTTGTCGCATGCCCCAATGATTCATGCGTTAATTCCCCTTATCCACCATGTATCCATCATTTCTACATATGATGCCCCAATTTGATTAACCTGAGAATTTTTATCATTACGAGGAACATCGTAAGTCTAAGTCTATACTGAAAAGGCTGAGTTTCAATCTTGGGTTTGCTTGAAGTGACAAGAAAGAATATGGCCCAGCATAGGTTTTTCTGAGGAAATGGAATAATCTGGTTTAGTCATTGTGCATAAATCAAGAAGCGGGTTTTCGGTTAGTATAAAGATATTGATGATGAAGATAGCATGAGGCATGCAAGGCCTAAAAAAAATAGGAAGGCTATCACATAATTCCTTACTCACTCATCTGGTCAATACATGATTGTTTAAGAATTATGGAGACAATTTTGTTTCCTGTACTGGGAATGATGCCATTTGCAAGCTGTTAAGTGGGAAGTTTGTATCACACCACTATCACGTAGGTGAAGATATTTGGTTTGTTATGAGCCATGATATATAGTCTCCAAATATGCAAGCGGTAGACAACTCAGAATTTGGATAAAATTTTGGTTTTTATGCATTGGAAAATCATATAAAGGTTGGAGTTAATCTTGAATTATTTATTGACCAAATAAGGGGTCATTCTATCTTAAATCAACATCTGGTCGGTCCCAGTTTGAAATGTTGGAACCATGGGTCAAATTTGCTTTGGTATACACCAATTATGCTGGTGGTGACCCTAGAACCAGTCCATTCGACCTTTGATAATAGGATTGATGGCAGGAGACATGGTCTTGGCCGCAGGGCCATTCTCTAGAGGGTCTGATTCGGACATCCATGACGGAAGGTGTCCCTGAATAGATAAGTCCTCTGGCATCGGATTAATTACACTTTCATTTCCCAAACTGTGGAATGGAAGGATTTGCAGGAGAATACCACGCATCAAACTCATTATAAAAATACTGTTGTGAAACCAACCACTTATCGGAGGGCTTGCCATAGCCTCTATGTTTGCGGTTATGATTGATGGTTTGCGTTTGGGGCAGTCTGCATTTGCAAATGCGAAAGTGGCAGCAGCAGCAATATCATGTATTTTATTTTTCCTTGCGTGGAAGACAAATGGGAGGCAGGTGCCGGTACAGGGGACAAGAATAGAACTATGGTTTATGACTAGAAGTTATATTCAGGCTTGATTTATTTTCGTAACAAGGACGAGGTTCTAGGCGTTAAACAAGAAATTAATAGACAATGTTGGAAGAGGCACAAGGAATGAAAAATGAGTTTTTATCTTGAGTCAAAGGAATTCTTTATATGGATCAAGAAAAATCAGGTATGCAATTTTTTTTGTGCATTATTTTTGGTAAGAATATTGATCAAATACGGTAAATACCTTTGCTTACATATATGTCAGATTGCTATTTCTAATTATTTATAATGCCATGTCTTTCGGCATATTGATTGAAATTGGCTCATCCTTTTTTCTTTTTTTTTTTAATGAATTATAAACCCAATGATTATAATAGAGAGAAACATGAATCTCTCCATGGTTAAGAGACTTTCTCTTGTAATCTAGTAGTAAAATATATATATATATTTGCTATTAAAATGTTTTGTCTATATGTGATTTGTCTAAAGTATGATTATCTATATTTGTGTAATATGTCATTGCATTTTTTAATATAATGATTATGATCATGGTATGTATTATTTTGAAGAGTATAAGTGTATTATTATTATTTATTATATTGCATGAAATGCACCATATATAGCATTTATGAGTGATCTCCAAAGGAGACATTATGAAATCATGATGGATTTCATGATATGCTCATTTTAAATATGAGATATGTAAATATATATATATATATATATATATATATATGGATAAGCATGATACATGATATATGAAATTAATGGAAGGGTGTCATTATGTCTTCCTTTGGTTAATGCTTTTCAAATTGATAGTTTTTCTATATGGTCCTGCTCGAGGGACATATGAAAATATGAGTAAACTCATTAAGAGTTGAATTATTTGAAAGCCATGACTTATAGATATTATGAGTATAAAGCATTTAAAATAGCAAGATGATTGCTATTAGACCCATTTGAATGGTGGACATAGTTTTGTTCATAGCAATAAAAATGACTCCTAATATTCATGATAAAGGGTGTATATATGTGTGATATTATAATAGTCACTTGATAGGTCCGTTGATGGTCCTCTAATATGACTATATGATATATATGGAACACCCTCATGTATATATATAGTTTGTTGACAAAAAGTCATGTTATTTAATTATACACAATAAGTGTTAATTTTTGTGTATTAACTATGATAAGAAGCTATGAAAAAATAGCAACAATATTGTCTTGTTTCACCAAGGGATTTGAGGCCTCTTTACAATAAATTACTTGGTTAAAAAGACAATATGATGTATGATTTACAATTTGGTGATAATGAGATTAATTTCTTGGGATATCAAGAAATAAATAAAATGTACAAATGTGAAACCATCATGACAACAATAGATAAAGTGATCACTATGAATTTTATATGACTAAAAGAATTGGTAATTGTACAAAGGATATCCTTGATAGTTGAAATACTATTAAAGAGCATTCTTTAGCAAAAGAATGAATATTCGTACATGGTGGGGGTGTTGGTCTTACGAACCTTCAAGATACAAATATGTATAAAAGTTTCACCATGTTATATGGAAAATTAACATAGCTATGTTGGAAATTTGGGGATGAGGTTCAAGCCTATAATATTAAGTCACCCATGATGGAAACTCGACTCAACGCTTGGTATAACGTCAAGTCTTGAGTTCAATGAGACAAAGTACATCATCTGTATGTGACTGTTAGCACTATAATAATATATATAATGAATCATCCGAAGTAAAGTGCTAAGTACCCGTAATGATAAGGGAATGATGAGCAATATACTCTTAATAGACCCATAACATAGACATGTTAGAGTGTTATAGTTACGGGAACACTCTCGATGGGATCTACCTATGTGAATGTGAAGTGTGGCCGCTTCTAGGAGCTCAAAGGCTTGGCTCTAACAGCTTTCATAAAAAGAAGATATAGACACATGGCCAAAATAGTGTCCCCGATACTGATGCATTCATTGGTGTAGAAATCATTTGTGTGAGATGTGTTCAGTTAACCAAATGGTAAAGGTTCAATCGTAAGACACCTTTATTTATGCAAAAGATTTCCAAAATTATTGAGGGTTTGGTTTATTTTGAAAATGGTGGGGGATTGTTAGAACATTTTCAAAATAATATCACATAATTTGTATGTGATAAGTGAAATGTTATGTCTTCAATAATTAAGAAGTGGTGTGTCTTAATTATGTATTAAGAGTTCTGTCTCTTGCTTATTTACTAAGAGTTGTGACTATCCAAATAGATATCTATTTGGACAATTATGTCTATACAAAGAGACATCTATTTGTTTATAAATAGAACCCTCTGATTTATGGAAGACATAAGAAATAATAGATATAGAAAATGAAAAACAAATGTTGGATATTGTTCTATACAAGAACAAAAACCATAAGACCCTCACAAGTTCTTTCAATATTCCAAATTTGATGATTTTGTTCTTACACTGTTGAATGCTCAGTGGATTGATTTCTCAATGCAAAACTAAGTCAATCATTGGGTTTCATTGTATCTTCGAGATTTATACACCGGTAACTCTTTTGCATACCGATTTATTAAGTGGTGAGGGCGAATAAAACCTTAAGGAAAGTGGCATTGTTATACGCCTTGAAACCTTCATTAATTTCTTATTATTTTCAATTCCCATGTACTAACAGGTTGTAATATTTTAAATAAATAACATTACTCGTACTTTTTCTATATATAAATAAAAAATCGCACTTGCATATGATGATTCGAAAACTTTATATAATGATATATGTGTTTTTTTTTTTTTTTTTCATTTTATTTCTTCTCTGATTGTTCATTTTATTTTTTCCCTTGAAATCCTCTTCTTATTGACCAAGTGAAGTCGCACGTGAACATAATTATATAATTACTAAAGTGAGAGGCGGCTCGTCATGGGAGCCTGAGGCTTTGATTCCTCCAAAAATTTCAAATTTTTTTTAATATATATATATATTTATATTAAATTAATTTAAATTAATTTTTTAAAATTGAAATAGTTAATTTTATTAATTTTTTTATTTCATAATTTATTTTATGCATTACTATAATTTTAAAAAAGTCAAAATCATATTACTATTTTTTATGTTTGTACCCATCAATTATTACTTAAAAATCTTTAAAATTAAGTGACTTGTTATTAGTTTTAAATTACAATCATGTAAACTTAACAAAAATCAAATTAAATTTTTGACTTTTAAGAAAATTCCAAATCTTCAACCAAAGTATCAAATATGTGTTTTTTCTTTTCTTTCTAGCTTATTACAATTTCTTTTATTATTGTCATGCAATCTTATTTAAAAAAAAAAATCAAATTGGAAAGCACTTTATAAAAGGTTAAGATAAATATATAATTTCAAAATTTTAAATTCATTTTTTTAAAATTATATTTATTTTTCTTTTCAATGAAAAATATATTATTTAACAATTGATTTATTTATTTTTTATTTTAGTTTTAAATTACCAAAAAAAATTACCATGATTCATTGAAAGGGTGTGTAATTAGTAATTTTGCAATAGATAGTGTTACATGCACTCATCTCATATATTCGTTTCACACACTGACTTTTTATCTAGTGACTTAAGTGAAAACTATTAAAACTTTTATAAGTTATAATAAAATTTTGAAAACTTATATACTATATGTGTGAAATGAGTACAATTTTTGATGAATGTATATGGTATTTTCCTTTTATTATTAATTTTAAAAAAAATTTATCCTTAAAATTTAATACTATCATACTAATATTTTTAATTTATAATTTTATGAGATTGATTACTTTTTATTAATATATATATATGATTAAACAAATTTAATATAAAATTTAATATTAATTAATTCTTCCAAAATCAAATGTTAAGAAATCAAATGTTAAGATCTATGGACTAAAATCTAAAGCTACTGAGCAAGTAATTAATGAAAAATTAGTAATACTTCCTTCTAAGTTAGTAATACATCCTTCAAATTAGTAATACTTCCTTCTTATCACGAATGTCAGCAAATCGAATATTTACTATTTTTAAACTTCGAATATTTACTATTTTTATACTATCTGAATATCTATTAAAATTTTAAACTATCTGTCAAAATTTTATAATATCCAAATCCATTTATTATCCACATTTTATACAAATAATCCAAATTCAAAAAAATAATATTATCCACAAATATTCGAATTCAAAAAAATAATATTATCCATAAATATTCGAATTCGCTTAAATTAAAATAATCTACTAAAACTCATTTCAAATCTAAGATAACTAGGATTGAAAAGTCACCCAGCAAACACTAAGTAAACCGTTGGTGGTAACTTAGAGAGGGGAGGAGATTATTTATAGATCTAGTCTTCCTTTTGTCTTGCATTTCCAAGCAATGTTGGATAGACTTAAAAGAGGGAAAGGAGATTATTAATAGATGTAGCCTTCCTCTTGTTTAGTATTTTCAATTAATGTGGGATTGACTTAAAAGAGGGAAGAGATTTTTTATAGATGTAGCCTTTCTCTTGTTTAGTATTTTGTTCTTTCGGTGTGGGGTTTGATTGGGAGAGAGTTGGTTTGGTGGTTTTATTATATGTTTTTATAAAGGTGGTGGGTTCTTTCTTCATTGTCTTTTATTGCTGCAGCTTTAATCTGGTGCAAAGTCATCACTCTTATTAATTGCTGATAAGATGTATGAGCTATATATATATATATATTTATATATATCATTATTCTCATATCAATCTTTAATTAGTAACAACAACATAAAAAGCAAAGAATTAGAATGAGACAAAGGATTTGATTTCTCGATGTCTAACATATAACATATAGTCAACTCACATTATATTAGTTGGAGTTTACGATATTAGAAGTGAAACATAATCAATTTATATTGAAGAAAGCCTTTATTATTCTCCAAAAATATAGTATTTACTCCTTCATTACATCATAGGCTCTGCTCTGGGATAAGTTTTCTTTGGCTGAGGAGAGTGGAATATGTATAGATGCTCAGAGCTGATAGATAATTTTAGGCTTTCCTTTTCAAATGTCAATATCAATGCTTGAGATTCAGTATCCAAAATGCCATCTCTTTGCTATGAATGAAAGTTACAGAACAAAAAATTTAAATACAAGCAATATCCTTTTCCACTGTTCATACATACGGGTTTTCCTTTTCAAGAAAAAGAAATTAAATGCAAAGCTCAGTGATGTGGAAATAGAATATCAACATAATTCCAGTGGCAGTGAGCAAGAAAGCTAAACCTCCTCCTATATTTTTAGTTTTACTATGTTTGGCTGCCAAAGCACATGGTTCCAGTTGCAGAACCAAATTTTTTCCTTGAAGATATTTGCAAGTAAATATGTAATGCATAGTGCATACCAATACCATTCCACTTGCATTTCTTGCCTAACTTTACCAAAAATTTATAGATCCACAACAGTCATCTGGCTGCCAAGAGTAAGTACTCTATGTCCATGCCATGTCATCTTCAATATATGTCTGGCTATAAGAGATTAATTTATTATTATTCACATGATAAGTTAAGATTTATACATTATATAAAAGTATCATGTATGTTTAGAATTTAGAAATATATACAATTCGAGAACATGTTTGATTAGAACTCGTTTATGTTCATTTATAAAGCTTAACAAACAAGTTCAAACAATATTTTTAGATTCAATTCATAAACGAACCGAGCTTGAACTTAGTTAAGTTCGACAGTTTATGTTCATGAACACGTTCGATAAGTTGTTCATGAACAAGCTCACTAAAAACTCAATAAGTGCTCGTTTAATCCTTTTCAAGTTGCTACTTTTAGCTTTAATATTTTTTAACTAAGTTAAAAACACAACTTAATATTTACATTATTAAAAAGTAGATATTACATATATTAAATCATCCATCATTTTTATAAAAGTTTATTATTGTAGATTAATTTTATAGATCCAAAAATGGCAAGTAGTGATAAAAATGAGGCTTTGAAAGATCTTGTATTTATCATCCCACATGGTACAAGAAAGTAAAAATAAAGAGCCATGGTTTCTATAAATAAAAGGTTCTCTCTTTGATCTTTTTTACCCGTAACGCCACAAATGTCTTCAAACGAAAAGTCCACATAAGGTGAGTCATATTTGGTGTGGGTTTGAAGACTTCAACTTAGCCAAGGTTCGAATCTGTTTGAGTGTAAATTTATGCATATTATTTTTGTGGATTTGGATATTCGAATTCGTTATCTGAATTTGTTTGAGTATAAATTTATGCATATTATTTTTGTGGATTTGGATTTGGATATCTGAATTCGCTATTCAAATCTGCATAAGTTTTTTACCCATAACGCCACAAACGTCTTCAAACGAAAAGTCCACATAAGGTGAGTCATATTTGGTGTGGGTTTGAAGACTTCAACTTAGCCAAGGTTCGAATCTGTTTGAGTGTAAATTTATGCATATTATTTTTGTGGATTTGGATATTCGAATTCGTTATCTAAATTTGTTTGAGTATAAATTTATGCATATTATTTTTGTGGATTTGGATTTGGATATCTGAATTCGCTATTCAAATCTGCATAAGTTATGCTATTTTTGTGGATTCGAATTTAGATATCCGAATTCGCTATCCAAATCCGCATAAGTTATGCGGATTTGGATAGCAGATTTGGATATCCGAAATCGTTATCCGCAGAAGTAATGCGGACTTGGATAATGGATATTCGAGGTTTCATATCCGCATCCACTCCGAATCCGCTGCGGATAGTAATTATAATATCCGAATCCGTAAATCCGAATCTGCAAAAAACAGATCGGATATCCGCAGATATCCGAATCCACATTTTAAATTGACATCCTACATTAGTAGGTTCAACCAACCAAGTTAATTACTACATATCATTCTAATTCGTCATCAATACTTGTATATATACAAGTTAATAATAATTAGTTTCATCATATTAATTAAAAATGTTGATTCCTTGTTATAATTGAACGGATCGAGTTGCGTTTATATCGAATTATTTTAAATTGAATCATTTAGTTGACTTATACATAGTTGATAAGATAAGGCTTTATTTAGTTAACTCTTTTATTATTTGATTTTATTTTTGGAAAAAAAGTATTTAGATATAAAGTAAAAAAAAAAATTAAATACATAAAATATGTAATTTTGTTTGTCGCAACCTAAAAAATAACAAATCTCATCGCGAGACATTACTCATTAAGTGTGACATTGAGGAAATAGAGGAAAAGACGACTTAATTTCTTTTGAAATGAAATGAGAGTTTAAAAACAACCTCGAAAAAAAAACGGAGTCGCCACCAATATTTTTTAGCTAGGTGTGATCGGCCACCTACTAAAACCGATTTTGTAAAATATTTTAAAATTAATAAAACATTTTTTAAAAACCAATTTTGAAGTATGCACTTTTAAACCAGAGAAACCAAAGAAGCGGGTTCGGGAGTCGATTACGTGCAGGGAAGGATTAGCACCCCTACAATGCCCGTATAAAACGGTACCTTATTAATCGTGTGTTATCTCAATTCTCGGTAGAAGTCGGTTTTGAAATTGGCATTTTAAAATAATTCCCATTTTAAGGAAAAAATAATCCCATTTTTAGTTGAAAATAATTCGGAATTTATTAACTCAAAATTTTCCTATGTTACCGGCAAACCCGGCAAAACATAGAAATTTTTATTTACTTAGAAAATCTCCGAACCACTCTTTTTTTTTGAAAGAAAGATATTCCGTTGTCAATGATAATTGATGATATCCTTCTTGGCAACCCAGCAGAGAACTCATGAATTATTTGAACTCGGGAATAACCTTATTTTATTGAAAATCATTATCTTAGAAATCATTTTTAAAAAGGTGGTTATGAATATGCAAATCATTACTAATGACATGGAAAAAGAGTGAATGACATGGCAAAAGAGAATGACATGGCATATGGATTAATGACATGGCATGCTTGACATGGCAAAATCTAGATGACATGGCACAATCTAAATGACATGGCAAAAGAATTAATAACATGACATACTTGACATGGAAACATCTAGATGACATGGCATAATCTAAATAACATGGCAAAAGAATTAATGACATGGCATGCTTGACATGGTAAAATCTAGATGACTTGGTATAATCTAAATGATATGGCAAAGGAAATTATGACAAGGCAAAAAGCACAAAATGACATTATCATAGAATATTCACAATTACATCATAACCAAGATAGCAACATGAAATTTAAATCAAAGCAATGACATCACTATGAATATTCATAAATATAGAATTTACATGACTAAGATAGGAAAAATTAAATATCATGGAATATGCATGAACATTGGAAAATGCAATGCATGGAAATGTATTTCTCCCGTGAAGCAAGGACATCCGTGTACCTAAAAAGGTATCCGACTACCTTTGGAAGAGACCTAAGTTGGATTTTCTAATTGGGACTCGGGTTTAAAAAATTGGAATTTTTGGGATGAAAAAGGCCTCATGGCCGAACCACCTCTTTAAAAGGCTCTATTTTTCCTAGTTTTGAAATCCGGTGATGTGAACCAATAGGGTTAAACCCTTTGAACCTACTAACAAATTGAAATACCCTAACCCCAAGAAAGCCAAGATTCAGGCAATGGAACTTAAACCCGTAGAAATCTTGTTTCAAAGAACCTAGATTAGCTAAGCTAACTAAACCCTAAGAACACTTGTTTCTAGAACCTAAATTTGATAGGAAGAAGGCCACAAAGAAAGGAATTTTTTGATAAATTCGCTATTTCTGTCAAGAACTAAAAAGAGTGAAACATTCACTTTGAATAAATTCAAACTCACTAAATTCAGAATTGTAAATGAATAGGGGGCTAGAACATGAATTTATAGCCTCCCTATTAACCTAACCCTAATTGCTAGTTACATGATGAATTCGGCAAAGACAACCTCTTCCCTTGGAATCCCTATAATCGGTCAGACCTAAAACAATAAGAAAGAATACTTAATTTGGGCTGAACAAGCTCAAACACAATCCTAATAAATTAAAAGATGTCCACCTAGTTTAATGAAGATAGACCCCACAAGCCTAATGGACATAATACATAAATCAGGCCCAAAAGCCTAAGTAATTATAAGATCCAACTAAAGCTTCTAATTTAGGCGCCACATCATTAATGAATTGGTCTCCACTTCATATTAAATAATGAACTAAAAACTAGGCCCACTAATTCATTGATATTGCCGCCCCCTTGAATTCCTTTATGGCCCATCATGTGAAGCTTTGATCACATGGACCCATTCTTGGCCTTCCTCATTCAAGCAGCCCAACTTGAATGGCTTGACATTGCTTAAAAGACTTGTAGATTCTTCCCAAGTCTTTTCCTTGCTTCTCTTCATGGATTCGGCCCAAGTAGACTCTTTGCTTAGCCTCTTGAAACTTGATCGATCTCATCATTCCTCCTTTCCTCGAAAGGATTCGACCTCGAATCATGGCCTGCACCAGAAGGAGAAAGATCAGAGACATTAAAAGTAGTAAAAACATTATACTTACCTTGAAGATCCACTTGAGAAGCATTATCATGAATGTTCTTAAGAATTTCGAAAACTTCTCTTTGAAGGAAGCTATGAAATGTTCTTCATGCAACAAAACCATTCTATTCCTTATCCTTGTTGCATTACATTCAATCTTAAAATTCTTATTAAAGTTAGGTAATGCTAACACAAATGTAGAACACAACCTTTCTCTAATAATAGCAATTGCACAAAGTTCCTTAAAACAAAAATCAGTTTGATTACTTTCCATGTATAAATACGAAAAATCAGTATCATTGGCATACAAACCTTGCATGTATTTGAAACTAAGTATTTGAGCACTCTTAAAAACATGAAACACATACCTCATTGGTAAAACATCAGAATCAATGTTCCCCTTACCTTGCTTGTGCAAAGTAATATAAGAAGTACATACTTTGCTTGTATCATTGTTAGGTAGTACAAAATCAATTGGATGCTCAATCTCAATTGGATGCCCAATGCCTTGTATGGAAGGCAACTCATTCGGCTTCCCCTTTGGAAATACATGCTTGGACACCTGCAATAAAGAAAAAGACAAACTAGGAAGAGGGTTATTAGTTTGATCATTAGTAAAAACCTCACTCTTATTTGCATAGAAACTCTTCTTTGTCTTTTCTTTTCTCTCTTGTAGCATCATTCTCTTTTTTTTAGCCACTTCTCTTTTTTTCTCACTTTCTTTTTCCTCTCCTTTTTCGGCCTCTCTCTCATTTTTCTGTTCTCTCATTTTTTTTCTCATGTGTTTCGGCCACACTCTTATCTTTCTTTTCTCTCATGTTTCTTTCTTGTGTTTCGGCCTCAGTCTTTCCTTTTTGCTCAAGTTTAAGCTTCAATTGGTCCTCATAGACCTGTTTTGGAGTTAAATAAACTAGCTTGATTGTTTTTCCAACCTTTACAAAGCTGTACCTATTCCTAAACTCATCATGAATTACCCTCATATCATATTGTCACGGCCTCCCCAACAAAATATAGCTAGTATGCATCGGTACTACATCACAAAGCACCTCATCACTATACCTCCTAATGGTAAAAGCTACCAAAACTTGCTTATTAACCTTTACCTCCCCACATTCAGTCAACCATTGCAACTTATATGGTTTGGGATGTTCTTGTAAAGGTAAGCTCAACTTCTGAACTAGGATGATGCTAGCTATATTGGTGCAACTTTCCCCATCAATAATCATACTACATACCCTGCCAGTTACAAAAAATCTAGTACAAAATATGTTCTCTCTCCGCTAGAGAATACCTTGCAACAAGAGACTCACCTACCACGGGATCTTGTAGATTTCTATTCACTACCTCTCGTTGACCCATCTTATCTCTCATCTCCTCCAACACCAATTTTAACCGTTCAGATTCTTGTTGCATAGCATGCAACATAGAGGATAAGCTATCCACCTTCATCTTAGGTGTTGAGTCACTCTTGTGATACATCGTTGAAGTTCCTACAAAACAAATTGTTAGTGATAAAAAATATATATATAACTCACACATTCCCTTAGTGTTACACTCAAACATGATATCACTCCAACTCTTGTTTGCACTCTTTTAGGCTTTTTCTTCAACAATCTTACTCATTCTTGCCTTTTACCACTCTGTTTCCTCTTTCAGGTTTTTTTAGGAACTAGAAGAACTCTTCAAGAACTCCCTTGCTTAATTCTATCCAGCAAAAAGACTCAAGAAACAAGAAACCCAATTAGTAAGAAGGTAAAACAAGTAAGAAACCAAGAACAAGATTACCAAGAATTCAAATCTTTCCTATTTCCCTTGATCTTTTTCGAATCTTTCTTTCTTTTTTGAATCTTTCTTTTTTTTTCTTGTTGTTCGAACACTTTTCTTTTTCTTTTTTCTTTTCAGGAACGAGACTTCTTGATTTTCTTGAAATCTCGGATGAACTTTTTTCTTTCTTGGGACTGTTCGAATACCCCACCAAATTCTTGATTTTGTTTTTCAAGATTCGGATCAAGAATCAACAAGAAAAAAGTTTAATAGATCAAGAATTCAAAAAAGGAAATCTTGATCTAAACCACTTTTCAAAACTGAAATCCCAAAACTAGACTGCCTAAAAACTATAATCCTAGGGCAAGAATGCCTAAAGCTATAACCCCAACACAAAAATGTCTGAAACCCCAAAATCTTGTCAGTGACAATCCAGACAAAAAGCCTGATTGGAACCTGAGCTTTGAATACCAACTGATGTGAACCCGTGGGGTTAAACCCTTTGAACCCACTAACAAATTGAAATCCCTTACCCCAAGAAAGCCAAGATTCAGGCAATGGAACTTAAACCCGTAGAAATCTTGTTTCAAAGAACCTAGATTAGCTAGGCTAACTAAACCCTAAGAACACTTATTTCTAGAACCTAAGTTTGATAGGAAGAATGCCACAAAGAAAGGAATTCTTTAATAAGTTTGCTAGTTCTATCATGAACTAAAAAGAGTGAAACACTCACTTTGAATAAATTCAAACTCACTAAATTCAGAATTGAAAATGAATAGGCGGCTAGAACATGAATTTATAGCCTCCCTATTAACCTAACCCTAATTGCTAGTTACATGATGAATTCGGCCAAGACAACCTTTTCCCTTGGAATCCCTATAATCGGCCAAACCTAAAACAATAAGAAAGAATACGTAATTTGGGCTGAACAAGTTCAAACACAATCCTAATAAATTAAAAGATGTCCACCTAGTTTAATGAAGATACACCCCACAAGCCTAATGGATATAATACATAAATCAGGCCCAAAAGCCTAAGTAATTATAAGACCCAACTAAAGCTTCTTATTTAGGTGCCACATCATTAATGAATTGGTCCCCACTTCATATTACATAATGACTAAAAAATAGGCCTACTAATTCATTAATATTGCTGCCCCCTTGAATTCCTCTATGGCCCATCATGTGAAGCTTGGATCACATGGACCAATTCTTGGTCTTCCTCATTCAAGCAGCCCAACTTGAATGGCTTGACATTGCTTAAAAGACTTGTAGATTCTTCCCAAGTCCTTTCCTTGCTTCTCTTTATGGATTCGGCCCAAGTAAACTCCTTGCTTAGCCTTTTGAAATCTTGATGGATCTTGGATCTCATCATCCGAGTTCACCACCCTTTACCCGACTTTTATAAAATCAAATTTTATGATTGAAATGACATAGAAATCACCCTAAGACAGTAACTAATGTCCCAAATTAGCCCCCTCTTAATATACTAAAAGAATAGAAAATTATTATTTCTTGAAAACAAATATGACTCCCACAACCAGTTTTGAAACCCGATTTTTTTACCCTTTTAGAAAATTTCAAAAAAATCTGAAAAAAATTAGGGGAGACCTATAACATGTTGATCTTCATGGGAACAAATCAGCTTAATTTTTGGAGCATGGATACTATGACCGAATTAACCAAAATATAAAGTTACTATTTTTAAAAAACAACTCTACCTCTCACAGGCAGTCTTGAAAACCTATTTTTTTGCCCTTCTAAAAAATTTCAGAAACATCTGTAAAAATTAGGGTAGGCCTAGGACATGTTGACCTCCATGGGAAAAAATCAGCTTAATTTTTGGAGCATGGATACTATGATCGTATTTTACCAAAATCAAGACAGAGTTAAAAACTGCTTTGTCAAAATTCATTTTTCCAAACATGATAAAAAAAAATCTAAAAACCATGAGAAAAATACCATGGTATCCCCTAAATGACTACTGCATGTGGTAAAAAAATCAATTTATTTTGATGACGGATGTGCAGTGAAATAAAATCACAAAGTCAGAATACCCAACCTAAACTATTAATTTTCCATAAGCATGCTCAAAGTGCTTGGCTTTGAGCCATTGATTGGCTTAAGACAAAAATCAAGTAGGGAATGTATGAAATGCATGAACAAATAGCAAGTTAAATGCATGAAATAAGTGGCATGGCATATGCATGACCTATATTCAAAGTGACATAGCAAAATAACCTAGAATGCTAAATGACATGGCACATGAAAATAACCTAATGTCTAAATGACATGGCATAAGAAAGATGACCTAATATCTAAATGACATAGAAAATGTCATGGCATAATGAAAATAACCTAAAGTTTAAATGTCATGGAAAATGACATGTCATATGAAAAATGACATAATATTTAAATGACATGGAAAATGTCATGACACATGAAAATGACCTAATATCTAAATTTCATGGAAAATGACATGTCATATGAAAAATGACCTAATATCTAAATGACATGAAAAATGTCATGGCACATGAAAATGACCATATGTTTAAATATCATGGAAAATGACATGTCATATGAAAAATGACATAATATTTAAATGACATGGAAAATGTCATGGCACGTGAAAATAACCTAATGTTTAAATGTCATGTAAAATGACATGTCATATGAAAAATGACCTAATATGTAAATGACATGGAAAATGTCATGGCACATGAAAATGACCTAATGTTTAAATGTCATGGAAAATGACATGTCATATGAAAAATGACATAATATCTAAATGACATGGAAAATGTCATGGCAAGGAAAAGCATGGTATGATCTATAATGCTAGGCATAGCCGAATGCTTTAAGGCATGATGAATGCATGGTGGCCGAATGGCCTAAAGAGCATGATGGAAACATGGCAGCCAAGAATGCTAAATGAAATAGCCGCAAGATGCAAAGGCATGAATTACTTGGCATGAACAAAATACTATAGCAATGATACACATGAAAATAAATAAAAAACAGCAAGTTAAAGCAAGAAAATAAAGAAAATAGAGGTGAGCTCCATGATTGGTACAAAGGACATAGCCCCCTAACCATAATCTCTTGATTTTCATCAAGGTCATGAAGCCTTTCCACCTCTTTATTTTTGTTTATTTTTGAAGACTAAACCAGCAAAATAAACTATCCTATCAGAACCATGGAAACCAAAAATCAAACACAAGGTCAGCACAATACTCCTTATCATTCGGCCACAATAAAGAAGTAGTAATTTTTTTTTTCAATTTTTTTTTTGATGAAAAGAAGAGATGGAAACTTTCAAAGAAAAATTTCAAAACCTTTATTTACATAATTAAAGGATTGGAAATCACATGGAAAAGAAAAAGAAACATGGAAAGGAAAGAAAAATGCAAGAGAAGGGTGCCAATGGCTACCTTCAAAGCTTTCTTTCAAGCTTGCTTTGTCTTCAAAAATTTTCTTTCTTTTCTCCAAGTTAGCTACTGCCCTTGCCTTCTAAAAATGACTAGCTTTATGAAAAATAAATAAAGAAAACCCCCGCTCTAGAAGCCTTGGCTGGCTGCCCCCCTTGGATGAGAGGATGTGCTCATCTTTTTTCCTCTCTAAGACATGTGGCATCATCACAAGGTATACTTAGCCAAAGAAAATAAAAATGTCATCTTGCAACCTCATCTTGACCCTTGGATGAAAATGATCAGCCTTCCCCTCATGAGCAGGCTAAAAATGTAGCTAAGAATGTGCTCATCCTTTTACAAAATACCTAGAGCACTTGGCATGATCACAAAAGAACTAACCAAAGATTAAAAATGTCTTCTTGCAACTTAATCTTGGCCATTGAATTAAATTGATCAAATCTCAACCTTCATTCCATCATGAGCTGGCTAAATGGCCTGGTATGTTCCAGCAACTTCCTCATTTTTAATTTGCAAAATGGCCATTTTCGGTTTCTTCGGTAAAATTATATTTTAGCCCTCAAACTTAATTTAATTGCAAACGGAATCCAATTCCTGATTTTCTTTCTCCAATCCCTCCAAATAAATGTAAAATTCAGTTATGGAGATTTTCATAATTTTTGGAGCTCGTTTTCCATTTTTCCCGGATTTTTCATTAAAATTGCGAATTAGGCCTCCCCGAACTTTGTCTTTTTTCAAATCAACTCGAATTTGAGATTTTTCTTCTCCAATACCTCCAAATCAATATAAAACTCAGTTCTGAAAGTTATATAAAACTCAGTTCTGAAAGTTTTCACAATTTTTCGAGCTCGTTTTTAATTTTTCCTGGATTTTTCTTTAAAATTTTTGGTTTAGTGCCTCCAAAATTTAGCCTTTTTCATTTGAGCTCTAATTCCAGATTTTTCTTCATCAATATCTTCCAAATATTATAAAATTGAGATCTCGAAGTTTTCATAATTTTTCGAGCTTGTTCCCTATTTTTCCCATAATTTTCTCTTGGAATTTCGGATTAGTGCACCTGAACTTTGTCATTTTTCATTTGATCTTCGAATTTTTCTTCACTAATCCCTTCCATACAATATAAAATTCAAATATGGAAGTTTTCATATTTTTCCGAGCTCGGATTCTATTTTTTTTTTGGATTTTTCAAGATTGCCCTTTAACCCTCGAAACCTCAATTTTACTCAAAACGGGTCCGATTTCCGGATTTTCTTTTTCCATTGCCTTTGTCATATATTGAATTGGAGTTTGTCCAAAAACGCCCAACTTTTACGATCGAATTTCCTTCCGATTTTGTTTTCCCCTTTTCAATATCAGGAATTTTCTTTGTTTTTCCATTTTTCCTCCAACCTGCTCTTCCTTGTGTAGACACCTAATTTTGTCCGGACCCCTAAATCAGGTACATTTTCTTCCCAAATTGATGTTTCTGAATGCTAAAAGGCTTTTTTAATCCTGCAGGTGGTACTCCGAGGCTTAGTCTAAGAAAGCAGACAAAAAAAGCCAAACTCAAAAAAAGTCAACCTCAAAAAAAGTCAAACTCGAAAAAGTCAACCCAAAAAATGTCAACTACTAAAAAAGTCAACCCACTTTCAAAATCAAGATTTGAGGTTCAATTGAAAAACAGTGAAAGAATTTGATAATCAGAGGTCTACGTTGAAAGATATCGAGTTCGAAAGTTGGGTTACGAGATTCAGTAGAAAGAAAATCCTAATTCGGGAAATTTGGAGAAAAGTGCTTAAAAAATCAAATTGGTCAGAATTGAAAGTCTCAAATGAAAGATAAGCACTGACTACGGGTAATGGAGAAGCCATTTGGAAGAATAACTGATAAAAAAAGTCAATTTGGAAGAAAACCGAGGATTAGGGTTTTTTTTGTGGATTTCGGGGAAATTTGAAAAATTGCAGAAATAGCCCAATTCGAAAGATCTAAAGCCTTAATTGATGAGAAATGATTAAACAAGGATAGCCCAAGGCTCAATTTGAAGAAAATCTGAAAATCGGACTTGTTTTAAGCAAAACCGGTTTCGGAGGCAAAAGGGCAAAATTGGAAATTATGGGAAAAATAGCAAATGAACTCAGAAAATTCTGAAAATTTGCAAATCACATTCTTAAATCATTTCGAAGAGATTGGCGAAAGAAAATCTTGATTCGGAGTTTGTCTGCAAAATGGCCAAATACCAGGTCTCCTATGCAGTAATTTAACAAGATAAATCCCGAAAAAATAGCAAATGAACTCCAAAAATTTTGAAAATTTGCAAATATCATTTTTTATTATTTTGGAAGTATTGAAAAAAGAAAATTTGAATTTGGAGTCAGTTTTCTATTTATTTAAGTTCGGGGGGCAAAAAGGTCATTTCACCAAGGAAACTAAAAAGGGAAAATTGGTAATTGAGGAAAATATGAAAGATGAAGAAATTGCTGGGATTTTTTCTTCCCTTGGTCAGCCTACATAGAGGATAAGAAGGAAGCTTAAGCAATTTAATTCCCTAGTCACTATCATGCCACATGCTATAACTAACATCTTGCAAATGGTCCCCCTTTCATCCAATGGCTTAGGTGCCTTGTAGGAAAGTCCCATCCAATAGTCAAGTTTAAATGTCAAAATGACATTTTTAATTTTCATAAAATAATTCTCATCTAATTTCCAAGAATGGAAGAAAAAAGATGAGCACAATTCATCCAAGGGTGAGCATCAATTCGGTTGAGCAAGGGAGTGCATGGGATTATCCCTTTTCATCCAATGGCTTAGGCCATCTACAAGGGCTGAGTACACATGTTGAGGGCTGGATTTAATCTACAAGATATCATTTTTATGTTTGCTTCATCCAATGACCAAGAATGGAAGAGCACAACTCATCCAAGGGTAGGCATTCAAGAGAGGCAAGCAAGTGAGTGCATGGGATTGGTCGTCTTTTGCATCTAATGGCTAAGGTTAATCCAAGAGCTGAGTACACATCTTAAGGGCTAGAATCAATTGGCAAGATGACATTTTTATGTTGTCATCAAAATATCTATATCTAATGGCCAAGATTGGGGGAGAAAAAGTGCAATTCTCATCAAATGGTTAAGGGGGATTTCGGCCAAGGCTAAAGGGAGAGGGGGAGTTTCATTTTCTCAGAGGTTTTTGGCTGGAAAACAGTAGCTAATTTGGCAAGAAAAAAGGTTTTGAAAGGAAGAAAAAAAAAGTTTTCATTAGAGAGTTTGAAGGTAGTAATCTCTACCAAGTTCTAGTCTAGCTTTCTTCTTCATTTTCATGGTGTTTTCTTGGTTTTCTATCATGTTTTCCTACAACATATTTATTATAAATAAAGTTTCTTAATGTTTATTTATGTTTTCATCTTCTTCTTCTTCTTTTAAATGATGGAAACAAGTTTTTTCTTAGAGTTTCATGCCATGGCCGAATGGCTCATTTTTTTGCCTTGTTTTTTTTTCTTTTTTTCTTCCTTGCATGTTGTTGTGAAAAAATGATTTATACAAGTTTTTATAAAGTATTCTAAGTTTCTGATTTTTACAAAATATGAAGCAAAAAAGGTTGAAATGGCTACATGATCTTGGCTAGACCAAGTGATTATGGTTTGGTGAGAGGCTATGCCCATTTGACACCATCCATGAAGCTTACCTTATTTTCTGTTTTACATGGTTTATTTTCTGTTTTGATGAGATGAAAAGGCTTCATGATCTTGGCAAGACCAAGTGATTATGGTTTGGTGAGAGGCTATGCCCTTTTGATACCATCCATGGAGCTTAACTTTCCTTGTTCTACTTACTTGTTTTGCTTATAATTTCTGCATGTCTATGTTAAATCTTGTGTATACATTTTCTTTACATTATTTTCTATGCTATATTTGTTATATTTCATTTCCATGCTTGATATTGCATCCTTGCATATTTGGCCTTTGTTGTTCATATATCCATGTTGTGCATTTTTTTTTATGTACCAGTATTTCATGTTTGCATTTTCATAATTTTGTTTCATGCCTATTCGGTCATACCATGTTTGTTTGCTTTGTATGTATGTTTTTCTTTTGCTTCTTATCTTGTTTATATCTCCATGTCATGAACTTGCATATTCTGATTTTAGTTTGTCTTGTGCTTATGAAAATGCTATGATAAAAATGCCATCATATTATTTCATGCATATTCGGCCATTCCATTTTGTTTGCCTTGCATGTGCATTTTTCTTTTGTTTCTTAACTTGCTTGCATTTCCATGCCATGAGCTTGTGCATTTTGATTTTGGTATATTATATGTTATTGAAAATGTCATGACATTATGCATTTTCATATTGTTTGTCATTTATTTAGGTTATTTACTAAGTAGGATTGCATTAGAGTCTCATGTGATCATTTGGCCTCTTCATGCATCCCTTGCCTTGTCATGCATTTGCATATTGTTTAGGTAACATGCTTTGCATTATCATATCTTGAAATTGTTTATTAGCTACTGCTTGTTCCAGTATTGACATAAATTTCATGAGTCATTATATGTTCATAATATTGCTATACATGCTCACTACATTCTAGGTCTAGGCCATATTGGTATTGCCATGCATATTGAGTCCTAAATCACATTGGTATTGTCATGCATTAATATGCTATTTAGCTCCTAGGTCACATTCATTGCATATTTATGACATATTAGGTCCTATTCACATTTACATTATCAAGCATTGCATGCATATAGAGTTAGGATAGCATTTATTGCCATGCAAATTCATGCTAGGCATTTAGGTTGCCATGAATTATCACGCATTTCCTTTACCATTTAGACCTTTAGACCATGCATTTCATACATTTCATTTGCTGTATGTTCATTCATTCCATGTCATTGCCACTTGATTTGTAACTTAGGCCAATTAATGGCTCAAAGTCATGCTCTCTAGAGCATACTTGTGGAAAATTAAGGAATTTGTCAAATTGATCATTCTACCTTTGTGATTTTTTTTACTTAGCCAATTTTGTCCAAGGTTTTTAAAATGTTTAGCTACTGTCCTTAGGTCTTAAGGATGATTTCCAACAATTTCCACTTTGGTTTTTGAATGAATTTATCAAAGGCAAAAAATGTGTTTTGACAAACAGTTTTTTTTCACCCAGTACTCGAACATCTTCAATTTTTCTGGGCAGTCATATTTAATCAAAAAATTAAGCCAATCTATTTTCGTTTATATTTACATGTTCTGAGTCTCCAGTATTTTTTTTTAGAACTTTAGAATTTTCAAAAATATGCTAAAAAATCGTGTGGCAAAACCAAACAGTAGAGGCAGATTTGAAATGAAAAGAGGAATAAGGGTTGAATTTGGCTAAGGCATTTAGAGGGGGTTGGGTAGAAGTTTTAGCTACTGTCTTAGGGTAGTTTCTAAGCCTTTTTAAACATTGAAAATGATGTTATAAATCTCGGGTTAAGGGTAGTTAAGTCCAGGATTTTAAACTTAAGAAATTAGAGCCATTTTAAAAGGGTTCGGTGATGGTTGTAATTTTTATTCAAATTTTTCTTCTAAATTATTTTCAAACAATCACAAGTTTCATTTTTTTAGAAAATTTAATTTGACATATTTTCCCAAGGTAGCCGGATATCTTTTTAGATATACGGATTTCTTTAATTAAAGGAAAAAATACACTTTCCATGCATTGCATTTTTCATGTTCATGCATTTTATTTAATATGTGATTTTCACTATGATATTTTCCATGATATTATTATTATTTTAATTCACATTTTATGATATTATATTTGTTTTCCATATGATTTTTTTTAATGTTTCATGATATCCTATGCTTTTTTATTATTTAGTTATTTTTGTCACATTGTTTAGCATATACTATATTGATGCATTATTATTTTTATTAGTATTTTCATGCATATTATATGTTAGCATTATTTTGATTCCATGTCATTTCTTGTCATTTAGATCGTATTCCATGTCATTTAGGTTTCTTCATTTATAACATGCCATGTCATTTAAAATATGCCATATCATTTAGAATTGCCATGTCATTTAAATTATTTTATCCCATTTAGAATATACCATGATACTTAGGATTTTTTTATTTTACCTTAGAATATACTATGTCATTTGAATTATATCGTGTCATTTAGGTTGCATTATATTATCTAGATTTGCCATGTCATTTTATTTATGTCATACATGTCCATATTCATATTTTTTTAAAATGTTTTGAAAAAAATAATAATTTTCAATAAAAGATAAGGATATTCCCGAGTTAAAATAATTCATGAGTTCTCTACCGGGTTTGCTGGAGGGAATATTATCAATTATCATTAATAAAGAAATATCTTTCTTTCAAAAAACGAGAATGATTCGGAAAGTTTACTAAATGAATAAAAATTTCTATATTTTGCCAATTTTGTCGGGGAATATAGGAAAATTTTGAATTAATAAATTTCGGATCATTTTCAATTAAAAATGGAATTATTTCTCCTAAAATTGGGAATTAACTTGAAATACTAAATTAAAAACCAACTTTTTACCAAGACTTGGGATAACACACGATTAATAAGGTACCGATTTATACGGACGTTGCGGGGGTGCTAATCCTTCCCTACACGTAACCGACTCTTGAAATTGGTTTCTCTGGTTTATAACGCAGACCTGAAATTGGTTTTAAAAAAATGTTTTAATTAATTTTAAAATGTTTTACAAAACTGGTTTTATTAGGTGGTCGATCACACCTAGCTAAAAAAGATTGGTGGCGACTCCATGTCTTTTTACGAGGCCGTTTTCATACCCTCAACTTTTTATTATTTCTAAAGGAATTAAATCGTCTTTTCCTCTACTTCTGTTTCCTCTCACTCGAACGGTTCCCTGCGATCCGGGATCGCGTATCTACACCTTCGTTTTTGTAGAGGAATTAAGTCGACTTTTCCTCATTTTTTTAATGTCACGCCTAAGGAAAACGAATAATAAAGTCTTGTGATGAGACTCGTTATTATTTTATTTTTTTTAGGGTTGCGACAGCTTGGCGACTCCGCTAGGAAATTTTTTTTAGAGAGTCAGGCCTAGAATTAGTCGCGTGTTATTTAAGTTTCGGTTTTATTGGTTTAATTGGTATTTAATTTTAATTTCCATATTTTTAAAAATAAAGGAGAATTTTGAAAATAATAAAATGTTTTAAATATGTCCATCGTCATGTGCATTCATATTATTATTTGTTCTCTGGTTATTTTATTGCGTATATTTATATGTTTGTTTGACTGATGCTTTACATTGTTTGATTTTAGTGGGGTATTTAGAATTAGGGGTGTAGAATAGGTGGTGACAGGTTTGTTTTGTTCCTCCGCACACATTATATTTTCATTTGCATAACATGAATCCTCTACCCGGGTTTCGTCCTTTTAAGTGGGAGTAAAGTAACTACGCCTTAGTGATGATCCTCCGTATGGGCTAGTGAAACACTTTCGGAGTATAAAGTACCTAATGCCTTCGTGATAATCCTCCGTACGGGTATAGGAAAATATACTCTAATGAATTGAACCCGCTTTTATCGGGGTGCCTTACTAGCCTTCACCGACGACAGTGAGGAACAAGTCGGGGCCTTAGAATCGATTCACCTTCATATAGTGAACCTAGGCGAAGCCATGCCGGATTTCTGTTAGATACCCGAAGTTTAAGAACACATGGAGGAACATTTCCAACCTTTTACCATCTTTCTATATGTTAGATACAAATCGGGTCATGATGAACGAACATCATATCGCTCGTAATAAATTTTTTATTTTGTCCCAAAGGCGTCATAATGCCAAAACTCTGTTTAAATTTTCGGGACATTTTTTTAAAGCATGTTATTATTTATGTTATATTTGTGAATTCTTTTTTCTGTTTTCTTTTCTTTGACATGCATCATAGACATCATCATACACTTGGATTTTATTGGCCTCGGGATAGTCATCAACCCAAAGGACTTTCATGGAGTGTCAGGTTATTTCAGTGATAGAAGATCATGCAGTAGTCAGGGCACGGTCGAAAAAAGATCAGAGGGAGGATGGTGATTGCCTTAAGAAAGATTATGTGTCAGTATTGCCGGAAAGGGTCAAAGTGGATTCTAGATAGAATAATCTCCAAGGGTTAGCCGACATTTGGAATCAGTGGAATGTATCAGAGAAAGAAGCCTTCACTCAGAAATATGGAGATATAGCACTCTTAATTTCGATTCAGGTCAATAGTGGGTTGATTTAGGCTATGGTACAGTTTTGGAATCCTACTAGATATTTCACTTTTAACAAGGAGGATATGACACCACTGATCGAAGAATATTCAGCACTGTTATGTATTGAATGTCCTAATCCTGATCGGGTATATTTGAAGGAAGTGAAACCTTCAAGTTTTAAGAAGAAAGTGGCTAGGATCACAGGAATGGATACAACATGGGTTGAGAGTCATGTGGACACAAAGCAGAAAAATAGGTGCATTTCGTGGGAAACTCTCCGACAGTTGATATTGGGTTGTTCCGACAAAGAAAAAGCAGGGACATCTTTGCTCTAGCCATCTACGGGTTAATTATATTCCCAAAGATATTGGGTCATGTGGATATAGCCGTGTTTAATTTCTTTGAAAAGTTGGAACAGAAGATCAACCCATCTTCGGCCATCATAGCTGAAACTATCCGATCCCTGAATTTTTGTAAAAAGGCAGGACAAGGGAGAATCAATGGGTGTGTACAACTCCTTTATATTTGGATTCAAAGTTATTTTTGGAAGATAGAAAATGTTTCCTTCAAACCGTACATGAAGTCTTTAGTTTCGATTAGGAAATTCCTTCAAAATGATTGGCCTGCGGAATATGAGGACCTTCCTGCCAATAATTCTGAAATTGATTTTGAGAGGCCCATTTGCACGGGTGATTTAGAGGCCGACGAAGATATTGAGGATTACGGTCTACCTCCGCACTTATTAAGAAAAATAGAACAAGAAGAGAAAGAAGTACTTCCTCATGAGGAGCTATTGGAATTGTTGAATCTAGGAAATAGTGAGGAGATAAAAGAGGTTAAAATTGGCACTACATTGTCGTCGTCAATAAAAGGTGAACTCATAGCCTTGCTCCGAGAATATGTAGATGTATTTGCATGGTCATACCAAGACATGCCGGGTTTGGATCTAGACATTATGGTTCATAAGCTCCCTTGAAGGCCAGAGTGCAAGCCCATTCAGCAAAAGTTTAGAAGAATGAGGCCGGACATGCTGTTAAAGGTAAAATAGGAGGTGAAGAGGCAGTTTGATAACTCGTATAATTATATAGTTTTTAGCTATGTTTTATTATTGTTTTGTGTCAAATACGAGTTATTATTGCTTAGTCTAATTGTGTTTATGATTTTTTATATTTTTATGTAATTTGGTGTTTTTCACGAGTTTCTTTGAGTGATTTCAGATTACTAGGTTAAATCAACAATTAAGGGCAAATCCAGTTCAGTTCCAGTTCCGACACCTTTTGCCATATCAGCTATATCTAGAGTTTCAGTGAAGCAATAAGGCTGAAATTTTAACCGTGCAAAGTTAAGAGGCATATCTATCTTTTTCATGTTTTACACTTCTTGAAACGGAGTCGTTTTCCCTAGCGAAATCGACCATCAAGTTGGCTGATGTGCAATGACATCTGTGCTGACATGTTTTGGTATTTTGACCATATCTTTCGATCCACATGAGCAAATGATCTGATTCCAACGGATATGGATCCGTAACTGATAGGGGTATATTTTTCTAGAAGACCATTTTATCAGATCGAGCCTCCAACATTGACAAAATCGACCATCAATCTGGCTGATCAGAATTGTCATACAATATGACGAAAATTGTTAGAAAAATGCACCCACCTATTATACCTACCTTTGAAATTTGTAAAGCTTGTCTCTTGTCATTTAGCCCTCCAAAATGTGTATAAATAGAGGGCCTTGGATGAGTATTGGGATACATTATACATGGGGAGGATATTAGCCATTGCAATGTAATTCTCTAAGTTTTCTTCTTCTTTCCTTTCTCTAGTTTTCTTTTTCTTTATTTTTCTTTTCATTTTCTTCATATCTAGTATGTGTTGCTAATCATATTGTTGAGGTGATGAGGTGAAGCTTTTGGTAAATGCTAAGGTTAGTCTCTTAAACATGAGCTAAAATAAATCATCATTTAGTATAGATAATATTTTCTTTTGGTTTAGAATCATACTTGCAAAGTAGGGATCTTGATTCATTATTGACAATGAAAATGGCACAGTAAATGCTTGGTTTCATAACCTTGATTTGTTGTAGACATATACCTTGGCATAAGGAATGCTTGGACTCTTTTTGTGAGTTTTGAGGACACCAAATGAACATAATATCATATGCTATGGACGTTGGACAATTTGGACTAAATTGCTAAACCTTCCGATTGGAACCTCCCTTATGTTTATAAATATAATATTATGTTCATTTGGTGTCCTCAAAACTCACAAAAAGAGTCCAAGCATTCCTTATGCCAAGGTATATGTCTACAACAAATCAAGGTTATGAAACCAAGCATTTACTGTGCCATTTTCATTGTCAATAATGAATCAAGATCCCTACTTTGCAAGTATGAATCAAGATCCCTACTTTGCAAGTATGATAGGGGTATATTTTTCTAGAAGACCATTTTAGGGAATCAACAACAATTGAAACGGATCATATTTTCATTGTTGATTCCCTAATATCTTGTTTACTTTCTTTTTCTTATATATTTATAAACATAAGGGAGGTTCCAATAGGAAGGTTTAGCAATTTAGTCCAAATTGTCCAACGTCCATAGCATATGATATTATGTTCATTTGGTGTCCTCAAAACTCACAAAAAGAGTCCAAGCATTCCTTATGCCAAGGTATATGTCTACAACAAATCAAGGTTATGAAACCAAGCATTTACTGTGCCATTTTCATTGTCAATAATGAATCAAGATCCCTACTTTGCAAGTATGATTCTAAACCAAAAGAAAATATTATCTATACTAAATGATGATTTATTTTAGCTCATGTTTAAGAGACTAACCTTAGCATTTACCAAAAGCTTCACCTCATCACCTCAACAATATGATTAGCAACACATACTAGATATGAAGAAAATGAAAAGAAAAATAAAGAAAAAGAAAACTAGAGAAAGGAAAGAAGAAGAAAACTTAGAGAATTACATTGCAATGGCTAATATCCTCCCCATGTATAATGTATCCCAATACTCATCCAAGGCCCTCTATTTATACACATTTTGGAGGGCTAAATGACAAGAGACAAGCTTTACAAATTTCAAAGGTAGGTATAATAGGTGGGTGCATTTTTCTAACAATTTTCGTCATATTGTATGACAATTCTGATCAGCCAGCTTGATGGTCGATTTTGTCAATGTTGGAGGCTCGATCTGATAAAATGGTCTTCTAGAAAAATATACCCCTATCAGTTACGGATCCATAGCCGTTGGAATCAGATCATTTGCTCATGTGGATCGGAAGATATGGTCAAAATACCAAAACATGTCAGCACAGATGTCATTGCACATCAGCCAACTTGATGGTCGATTTCGCTAGGGAAAACGACTCCGTTTCAAGAAGTGTAAAACATGAAAAAGATAGATATGCCTCTTAACTTTGCACGGTTAAAATTTCAGCCTTATTGCTTCAGTGAAACTCTAGATATAGCTGATATGGCAAAAGGTGTCGGAACTGGAACTGAACTGGATTTGCCCTTAATTGTTGATTTAACCTAGTAATCTGAAATCACTCAAAGAAACTCGTGAAAAACACCAAATTACATAAAAATATAAAAAATCATAAACACAATTAGACTAAGCAATAATAACTCGTATTTGACACAAAACAATAATAAAACATAACTAAAAACTATATAATTATACGAGTTATCACACCCCCACACTTAGATTGTTGCTAGTCCCTAGCAACGACTCAATAAAAATAAAATAAGAAAATCTAATCTAATCCATTTTCGTAGGAAATCACGGTGGCACTTAGCATGTGACACAAGCCTTTAAACCCCTAGGTGTCCCTAGTGGACGAGTTTAGTCTCGTGAGGGTTTGCTAGAACGATACCCACAAACATTGAAAAACTAAAATATAAGTAAACTACATACACTAAAAATATTTACTCCTAATCCTTTCAATATAAATTAGAGACAATCTTTGAACAAGTCTTATAAACTAATCAATAGCTCAAAGAATTTCACAAAAATTCATGCTTGAATGTAAATAAATGAGTTAAGCCAATATTAACATAACATATTTCAATCAAAATAGTGCATATTCAACTTAATCTCAACCTCTCACATGGGATACTCTCATGATTTTCACTCTTTAAAGTAGTGGTAAAGTGTTTACACTCAATCAATCTCATGAAAACACTTCTACCATATGCTTGCTTGTCCACCTATTCTCCACTATTTAGATCATACAACTTCATAAATCAAGAGGTCTTTATTCAAGGTTGAAATGGGGCCAAAGGGTTATAATGTGGTTAAAGAACAAAAGGATAAAGATATCACAAAGGTTCCAAAGAGTTCATAGAGTTTAGAGACATAATAAGATCATACAAATAAATTTCTCAAAACTCTTTACAAGTACATAGTCACATAGGCTAAATATTCATGTTGAGCCTTTGCTTCATTCTAACCAACTTTGTAACATCTTTTTCTTTACTTTAACTAGAAGTTCAAGAGAAGATTTTTTTTTTTTTTGAATATGGGAATGTATTTAACAATGATCCCTTTCTTTTTCTCTTGACTTTTTCTTTTCTTTTCTTCCCCCACACTTATCTTTTGTTTCCAACCCAAATTTTTAACTAAAAATATCCCTTGTTTTTTTGCAATATGTCTCAAAATATATAATCCATCTTTAGAAAAAGGGTTATATTTAGGCTAGGTGTAAGTTGTGGTTACCAAATAAATAGCTTATTCAATGTAGGCTCAAATTGGCTCACTAGGGGTGTGTTCTCTTGGAACATCAATAAGGGATGGCTGTTTGGCCCTGGCTAAAAATCCTAATGCCTCTATCATATTCATGTTGTCACATGTATCAATATAGTCTCAAACGGTTTAAAGCAAGTTCTAGAGAATCATGTAATCATAAGAGCACTCAAGAAAGAAATTAGATTGATTTGTATAATGCATCAATCATTATAGGCTCAAAAACTCACAAGGATGATTATACAAGTCAGATTAAGTCTAAACATGCTTCTTTCTCAATCAACATATCATATTAACATTGGCTCATAAAAAGATTGATATCAAGCTCAATTCTCATGAACATCTTCTCACTAATAAATCTGTTTTAGACTTATGCAATTCATATCTCATCATAGTATTGAAAAGGAACAAAAACACACTAAAAACACACTAAGTCTAAACATACTTTTTTTTTTTTTTGAAGAAGAAGATTAAATCAAACTGACAAGGTATGTCTCAAGTCTCCCTTACTCAGACCTTGTTCAGAATGAATACTTCTAAATGTCTTAAAACACAACAAATTTTTTTTTTAGCAAAATATGTCCCTTACCCCCCTACTAAAATATGACATTGTCCCCAATGTCAAATTTTAAAGGTAGAATTTAGGAGATATTACCTGCAGAGGTTGCTAACCACTTATTATAACTGAGACACAACAAACAAAATGTTAGATAATGTCACAAAGTGTATTTGACCTGTCAGAAGAAAATGTTAACCTAACAAAAGATTTTTGCGTGATTTCAGGAAGAAAATCAAAAAGAGAAGAAAAATCAACCGTAAAAGACCAATGCAAAAAAAAAATCGAGAATAATTACACAAATCGAACAACACGTAAATTAAACCGAAATGAAGTTATTGCAAATCAAACCAAAAGCTGAGAAGTCATTTATTGTAGTTGTGACTGTGGCTCACATCTTCCTCTGGTTTTACGTCCATTAAACGCCTTCTATGAGTCGAGGATATGCTTCCCATCCAGTTTTCTTACAAGCTGGCAAACAGGGTCTTTTAACATCAGATTCCCAAGATGTTGTCATTCCCTTTGGAATTGCGGCCATAAATCAAGAATTTCTCTTTGTACGTCTCCACTAGGATGCGTCTCAAGAGAAAGTTGGATATTACCCAAATTCTCCTTACTCAGTCCATCCTTAATGAATTCAATTTTTATCATCTCGATTAGAGGACGGAATCCCAATAGAACGACATTTACCGTTACACGTCCATCGTGCACATGGTAGGAGTTGTATTAGAAAGATTACCTGAAAAAGTTTCACAATAAAATCTAACTAAACGACGAGATCTAAAATCACGTCGCCAAACAAGCATAAAATAAAGTTAATATACAGATTAGGCGGTATAACCAGCCAATAAAAATAAAACAAAGTTAATATACAATATAAATATAAATATATAGAAAATTAGGCGGTATAACCAGCCAATAAAAATAAATATAGGCGGTATAACCAGCCAATAAAAATAAATATACTTATAAACTTATATACTTAGTATTGCTTCCCCGGCAACGGCGCCAAAAACTTGATGGAGACTCAATTAAGAGTCGTAAACCCAAGTGCAGGTTATGTTCAAGTAATAAATTCTCGGGTGTCCGAGGTCGAACCACAGGGAAGCGTATTAGTAAGTATAAGTTTATAAATATATAAGAAAAAGAAAGTAAACAAGATATTAGGGAATCAACAACAAAACATAAAAGAAATTAAACAAAATATAAAAAACAATAAGAAAATATGTTGAGGTTAGAGAATCCACTCTTGGTGTTATGCTAAGATTAATCTTGTTTTATTACACAATTGAAATCCACACATAAGGGAGGTTCCAATCGGAAGGTTTAGCAATTTAGTCCAAATTGTCCAACGTCCATAGCATATTATATTATGTTCATTTGGTGTCCTCAAAACTCACAAAAAGAGTCCAAGCATTCCTTATGCCAAGGTATATGTCTACAACAAATCAAGGTTATGAAACCAAGCATTTACTGTGCCATTTTCATTGTCAATAATGAATCAAGATCCCTACTTTGCAAGTATGATTCTAAACCAAAAGAAAATATTATCTATACTAAATGATGATTTATTTTAGCTCATGTTTAAGAGACTAACCTTAGCATTTACCAAAAGCTTCACCTCATCACCTCAACAATATGATTAGCAACACATACTAGATATGAAGAAAATGAAAAGAAAAATAAAGAAAAAGAAAACTAGAGAAAGGAAAGAAGAAGAAAACTTAGAGAATTACATTGCAATGGCTAATATCCTCCCCATGTATAATGTATCCCAATACTCATCCAAGGCCCTCTATTTATACACATTTTGGAGGGCTAAATGACAAGAGACAAGCTTTACAAATTTCAAAGGTAGGTATAATAGGTGGGTGCATTTTTCTAACAATTTTCGTCATATTGTATGACAATTCTGATCAGCCAGCTTGATGGTCGATTTTGTCAATGTTGGAGGCTCGATCTGATAAAATGGTCTTCTAGAAAAATATACCCCTATCAGTTACGGATCCATAGCCGTTAGAATCAGATCATTTTCTTATGTGGATCGGAAGATATGGTCAAAATACCAAAACATGTCAGCACAGATGTCATTGCACATCAGCCAACTTGATGGTCGATTTCGCTAGGGAAAACGACTCCGTTTCAAGAAGTGTAAAACATGAAAAAGATATATATGCCTCTTAACTTTGCACGGTTAAAATTTCAGCCTTATTGCTTCAGTGAAACTCTAGATATAGCTGATATGGCAAAAGGTGTCGGAACTGGAACTGAACTGGATTTGCCCTTAATTGTTGATTTAACCTAGTAATCTGAAATCACTCAAAGAAACTCGTGAAAAACACCAAATTACATAAAAATATAAAAAATCATAAACACAATTAGACTAAGCAATAATAACTCGTATTTGACACAAAACAATAATAAAACATAACTAAAAACTATATAATTATACGAGTTATCACAGTTTGATGCAGGATTCTTAGAGGTGGCAAAATATCCAAAATGGGTTGCAAACATTGTTCCAGTACCAAAGAAGAATGGCAAGGTGCGTATGTGCGTCGATTACCGAGATTTGAACAAAGCCAGTCCCAAAGATATTTTTTTTGCCTCATATTGATACTTTGGTGGATAATACGACAAAGAGTTCCTTGTTTTCTTTCATGGATGGATTCTCGAGATATAATCAGATTAAGATGGCACCGGAAGATATGGAGAAAACCACGTTTGTTTCAATGTGGGGAACATTCTGCTACAAAGTAATGCTGTTTGGGTTGAAGAATGCGGGGGCAACATATCAGAGAGCCATGGTGACCTTGCTTCATGACATGATGCATATGGGAATCGGTGCAGTGCTCATATCCCCAAAAGAAGATTTTTATCCCTTCACCGCCAGATTGGATTTCTATTGTACAAACAATACGGCTAAGTATGAGGCGTGTACTATGGGCCTTCGTGCAGCAGTGGATAGAAAAATCAAAGTTTTGGAAGTTTTCGAAGACTCAGCCTTAGTAATATACCAGTTAAGCAGAGAATGGGAAACCCGGGATACAAAGTTAATCAGATACAGAGAACTTATACTGAGTTTATTGGAGGAGTTTGAAGAAGTAAGTTTCAATTACTTCCCTCGAGAAGAAAATCGGATGGCAGATGCTCTGGCTACTTTGTCATCAATGTTTAAAGTGAATGAAGGGGCAAAAGTTGTGCCAATCAAGATGAGCATATATGAGTCTCCTGTCCACTGCTTGAGTATTGAAGAAGAAGCAGATGGTCTCCCTTGGTATAACAACATCTTGCAGTACATCAACAGTCAACAGTATCCAGAACAGGCAACAGAGAATGACAAGAGGACTCTGAGAAGGCTAGCAATGGGTTTTGTTCTAGATGGCGAGATTCTATACAAGAAAGGGAAAGATCAAGTCCTATTGAGATGTGTCGGATCTGTCGAAGCTCAAAGAATCATAAAGGAAGTCCATGAAGGATATGTGGTACCCATGTTAATGGTTACGTGCTTGCTAAGCAGATTATGAGGGCGGGGTATTATTGGCTGACGATGGGAGGAGATTGTATCAGTTATTCCCAAAAGTGCCATAAATGCCAGATCTATATGAATAAGATTCATGTACCGCCATCGTTATTGCATGTCATGATCGCACCTTGGCCGTTTTCAATGTGGTGAATGGATATGATTGGGCCTATTACCCCGAAAGCTTCAAATGGACATCGTTTTATCCTAGTGGCCATAGACTATTTCACAATGGGTGGAAGCTGCTTCTTATACGAATGTAACGAAGTCGGTGGTATGCAGATTTGTCAAGAAGGAAATCATATGCCGATATGGATTGCCAGCAAGAATTATTTCAGATAATGCTCTCAATCTGAATAATAAAATGATGAAAGAGGTATATACTAAGTTCAAAATCACGCATCACAATTCGGCACCTTATCGTTCGAAGATGAATGGGGCAGTAGAAGCCAACAAGAACATCAAGAAGATTGTCGAGAAGATGACAAATGTGTACAAGGATTGGCATGAGATTTTGCCTTTTGCTCTTCACGCATATCGCACATCAGTTCGCACATCTACAGGGCAACACCGTTTTCTTTGGTATATGGTATGGAAGCAGTGTTACCTATTGAAGTTGAGATTCCTTCACTTCGGGTTTTGATGGAGGTTGGCCTAGAAGAGGCAGAATGGGTTAGAGCTCGTTATGAACAGCTGAATCTCATTGAACAGAAAAGATTGAAGGCAATTTGTCACGGGCAGTTGTATCAGAAAAGGATATTTCGTGCCCATAACAAGAAGGTTCGACCTAGACAATTTCGAGAAGGAGAATTGGTACTGAGAAAAATTCTCCCCATAGTGAAGGATCCACGAGGAAGATGGGCTCCAAATTAGGAAGGGCTCTATGTGGTAAAAGAGCTTTTTCTGGAGGAGCATTGATTCTAACTCGAATGGACGGAGATGATTTTAGACATCCCATGAATGCTGATGAACTGAAGAAGTATTATGCTTAAAAAATAAATAAATAAATAAAAATGTGTGATGCTATACACATGGGAATTCGAATGATTCCAAGTTTAGAAATGGAAATTCTATATATCTATCTCCCCTGAGAATTGTTTTTCAAAGAGAATATTCATGTTTGGTATGATAGATGGCCATCTTTCATATTCCCTTTACTAAAAAGAAATTATCCCTAGTCACCTCCTTGAGCCTTAGGAATTATTTCTTTCGTTGAACCCTGATCAAGGATCACCCTCTACACTGGAGGGCAAATACGAGAAAAATAATCAAAATCGTGGCAAAAAAAAAAAAAGAAGCAATTGGAAAATGTGAAATCAAAGAATGGCAAATGAAAGCCAGCAATGAATAGTAAATAAAAAATAGAGAAAAAGAGAAAAGCCCAAAAAATGGGACAAATGCCTCAAGAATGAATTCTCCAGGAAATCATCCTTGATCCGATTACCCTTAAACACATTTTGGGCTTATTTTATCCTTTCCTTCTAAACCCGAACCTTGGCCTACATTACGTACTTTAAAAGTCCATTTTGACCAAGCATGGGTATTTAATTTGAAAAGTTTTTTCTCAGAATTTATCCCATCTTTTGAATTGACATTTTTACCTTGGAAGCGTTTAGAATTCTCAAATGCATGGTAGAATACAAAAAAAAAAAATGGGAGAGGTTGAAGCAGAAAACCAGCAAAAGGCGACTTAATACCGAATGGGGGACACTTGAGTTGAAAACCCGAAAAGGGCGGCTCAAGTACTGATTAAGGTTTGAATCAATGCTTTGTGTAAAGGGGGAGAAAGTGTTGGAAAATCAGAGAAAAGAAGAACGACTCAGTCTGACGTAACTACATAAGCCGAGGGATTACCCAAGTGAATTGACCATTCAAGAGAAATTTCAGATGATTTGAAAAAGGAGGGGTCCAAGATATTACGCATCCTCGGCATCGACAACCTATAACTTTACATTTGTTTCTTATATCCTTGATATCCACTTTTATCGTTTTAGAACATTTTGTTGCAATAAATTTTTGTTACCCTCTTTTTATGACAACTGCTTGTTTCATACTTTCTTTCATACATTTTCGAAATTGCATTTTGTTTGTTATTGAAATTGAATGATGAATAGTAAACCTAAATTTTTTAATAAAAAAGAGTCTAAAGGTATTAATAAGGAATAGATCTAAATCTTAGAAAAGGTTTGGAAACCACTAATCCTGATGGAAAATTCACCAAGTAAAGGAAAACAGTGAATGTGTTGGAGACTCCGTCATGAATTCAGAAAATTTGTGAATTTCACCAAAGTCAGAAACTGGGACTGTTTGACAAATTATCTTGAGTAAAAAGGTTTTTTAAGTGGGCATCAGCGAACAATTGAAGACTCCGTCATGAAGTCAGATAATCTGTGAACCTCAAAGAAACCATGGATTAGAAATCATGACACAATCATTTGACTGCAATCATCTTCAGGAAACATATAAGCATTTGCAAAGCATGTCATTCTCATCATTGCATTTAGCTAACATTGCAGGAATCAAGAAAACTTTGGCTTCCCAAATCGAACTCGTTCAGCTTCTCAAATGAGTCGAGCCTTGAGACCACCGTCGAGGTATTTCTTTTTGTTTTAAATCGAACTCGTTCTGCTTCTCAAATAAGTCGAGCCTTAAGACCACCGTTGAGGTATTTCCTTTTATTTTAAATCGAATTCATTCTGTTTTATCAAATAAGTCGAGCCTTGAGACCGTTGTCAAGGTATTTTAATCACGGGTAAGACCTTCGGGCACCAGTTTTAAAGACATTCGGGCACCAATTTTAAAGACCTTTGGGCACCATTTTAAAGTCCTTCGGGCACCATTTTTAAAGACCTTCGAGCACCATTTTAAAGACCTTCGGGCACCAGTTTTAAAGACCTTCAGGCACCATTTTAAAGACCTTCGGGCACAAAGTTTTTCTTTTGAAATCGAACATGTTTCCTTAAGACGGGTCGAGCCTTGATTAGTCAGGGAATTAATTTAAGGACAAAATCTTCAATTTACAGCTTTTTTTATATATAAAAAAAAAAAAGAATGAATGAAATGAAATGAAATGAAAAAATTGAAAAAAGAAGAAATGAAAAAGAAAACCCCTTTCCCCTTCCTTCACATGGGATTTCACTAACCGTACAAAATTAGTGTTTGTTTATCTTTGCCTGATTCCTGATTCTCAAGAGGGGCAGCTGTAGACACCTAATTTTGTCCGGACCCCTAAATCAGGTACATTTTTTCCCAAATTGATGTTTCTGAATGCTAAAAGGCTTTTTTCATCCTGCAGGTGGTACTCCGAGGCTTAGTCTAAGAAAGCAGACAGAAAAAGCCAAACTCAAAAAAAGTCAACCCCAAAAAAGTCAACCTACTTTCAAAATCAAGATTTGAGGTTCAATTGAAAAATGGTGAAAGAATTTTCATAATCCGAGGTCTACATTGAAAGATTTGGAGTTCGGAAATTGGGTTACGAGATTCAGTAGAAAGGAAACCCTAATTCGGGAAATTTGGGGAAAAGTGCCTAAACAATCAAATTGGTCAGAATTGAAAGTCTCAAATGAAAGATAAGCACTAACTACGGGTAATGGAAAAGCCATTTGGAAGAATAACTGATAAAAAAAAAGTCAATTTGGAAGAAAACCGAGGATTAGGGTTTTTTTTGTGGATTTCGGAGAAATTTGAAAAATTATAGAAATGGCCCAATTCAGAAGATCTAAAGCCCTTAATTGATGAGAAATGATTAAACAAGGATAGCCCAAGGCTCAATTTGAAGAAAATCTAAAAATTGGACTTGTTTTAAGCAAAACCGGGTTTCGGAGGCAAAAAGGCAAAATTGGAAAATATGGGAAAATAGCAAATGAACTCCGAAAATTCTAAAAATTTACAAATCTCATTATTAAATCATTTCGAAGAGATTGGCGAAAGAAAATCTTGATTCAGAGTTCGTTTGCAAAAATGGCCAAATACCGGGTCTCCTATGCAGTAATTCAACAGGATAAATCCCGGAAATATAGCAAATGAACTCCAAAAATTCTGAAAATTTTCAAATCTCATTTTTTATTATTTCGGAAGTATTGAAAAAAGAAAATTCGAATTTGGAGTCCAGTTGCTATTTATTTAAGTTCCGGGGGCAAAAAGGTTATTTCACCAAGAAAACCAAAAAAGGCAAATTGGTAATTGAGGAAAATATGAAAGATGAAAAAATTGCTGGGATTTTTTCTTCCCTTGGTCAGTCTACATAGAGGAGAAGAATGAAGCTTAAGCAATTTAATTCCCTAGTCACTATCATGCCACATGCTATAACTAACACCTTGCAAATGGTCCCCCCTTCATCAAATGGCTTAGGTGCCTTGTAGGAAAGTTGAATGCACCATCCAATGGTCAAGTTTAAATGTCAAAATGAAATTTTTATTTGTCATAAAAGAATGCTCATCTAATGGCCAAGAATGGAAGAAAAAAGATGAGCACAATTCATCCAAGGGTGAGCATTAATTCGGTTGAGCAAGGGAGTGCATGGGATTATCCCTTTTCATCCAATGGCTTAGGCCATCTAGAAGGGCTGAGTACACATGTTGAGGGCTGGATTTAATCTACAAGATATCATTTTTATGCTGGCTTCATCCAATGACCAAGAATGGAATAGCACAACTCATCCAAGGGTAGGCATTCAAGAGGGGCAAACAAGTGAGTGCATGGGATTGGTCCTCTTTTGCATCTAATGGATAAGGTTAATCCAAGAGCTGAGTACACATCTTAAGGGCTGGAATCAATTGGCAAGATGACATTTTTATGTTGTCATCAAAATATCTACACTAATGGCAAAGATTGGGGGAGAAAAAGTACAATTCTCATCCAATGGTTAAGGGGGATTTCGGCCAAGGCTAAAGGGAGAGGGGGGTTTCACTTCTTCAGAGGTTTTTGGCTGGAAAAAAGTAGCTAATTTGGCAAGAAAAAAGGTTTTGAAAGAAAGAAAAAAAAGTGTTCATTAGAGAGTTTGAAGGTAGTCATCTCTACCAAGTTCTAGTCTAGATTTCTTCTTCATTTTAATGGTGTTTTCTTGGTTTTTCTATCATGTTTTCCAACAACATTTTTCTTAGAAATAAAGTTTTTTAATGTTTACTTATGTTTTCATCTTCTTCTTCTTCTTTTAAATGAGGGAAACAAGTTTTTTCTTAGAGTTTCATGCCATGGCCGAATGGCTCATTTTTTTGCCTTGTTTTTTTTTTTCTTTTTTCTTTTTTTCTTCCTTGAATGTTGTTGTGAAAAAATGATTTATACAAGTTTTTTTAAAGTATTCTAAGGTTCTGATTTTTACAAAAAAATAAGCAAAAAAGGTTGAAATGGCTACATGATCTTGGCTAGACCAAGTGAATATGGTTTGGTGAGAGGCTATGCCCATTTGACACCATCCATGAAGCTTACCTTATTTTCTGTTTTACATGGTTTATTTTCTGTTTTGATGAGATGGAAAGGCTTCATGATCTTGGCAAGACCAAGTGATTATGGTTTGGTGAGAGGCTATGCCTATTTGATACCATCCATGGAGCTTAACTTTCCTTGTTCTACTTAATTGTTTTGCTTATAATTTATGCATGTCTATGTTAAATCTTGTGTATACATTTTCTTTACATTATTTTCTATGCTATATTTGTTATATTTCATTCCCATGCTTTATATTGCATCCTTGCAGTTTTGGCCTTTGTTGTTCATATATCCATGGTGTGCATTTTTTTTATGTACCATGTATTTCATGTTTGCATTTTCATAATTTTGTTTCATGCATATTCGGTCATACTATGTTTGTTTGCTTTGTATGTATGTTTTTCTTTTGCTTCTTATCTTGTTAATATCTCCATGTCATGAACTTGCATATTCTGATTTTAGTTTGTCTTGTGCTTATGAAAATTCTATGATAAAAATGCTATCTTATTATTTCATACATATTCGGCCATTCTATTTTGTTTGCCTTGCATGTGCATTTTTCTTTTGTTTCTTAACCTGCTTGCATTTCCATGCCATGAGCTTTGCATTTTCATTTTGGTATATTATATGTTATTGAAAATGTCATGACATTATGCATTTTGATATGGTTTGTCATTTATTTAGGTCATTTACTAAGTAGGATTGTATTAGAGTCTCATTTCCTTTACCATTTAGACCATTAGACCATGCATTTCATACATTTCATTTGCTGTATGTTCATGCATTCCATGTCATTGCCATGAATTGTCATGCATTTCCTTTACCATTTAGACCTTTAGACCATGCATTTCATACATTTCATTTGCTGTATGTTAATGCATTCCATGTCATTGCCACTTGATTTGTGACTTAGGCCAATTAATGGCTCAAAGTCATGCTCTCTAGAGCATACTTGTGGAAAATTAAGGAATTGTCAAATTGATCATTCTACCTTTGTGATTTTTTTTCTTAGCCAATTTTGTCCAAGGTTTTTAAAATGTTTAGCTACTGTCCTTAGGTCTTAAAGATGATTTCCAACAATTTCCACTTTGGTTTTTGAATGAATTTATCAAAGGCAAAAAATGTGTTGTGACAAACAGTTTTTTTTCACCCAGTACTCGAACATCTCCAATTTTTCTGGGCAGTCATATTTAATCAAAATATTAAGCCAATTTGTTTTCGTGTATATTTTACATGTTCTGAGTCTCCAGTATTTTTTTATAACTTTTAGAATTTTTAAAAATATGCTGAAAAATCGTGTGGCAAAACCGGGCAGTAGAGGCAGATTTGAAATTAAAAGAGGAATACGGTTTGAATTTGGCTAAGGCATTCAGAGGGGGTTGGGTAGAAGTTTTAGCTACTGTCTTAGGGTAGTTTTCTAAGCCTTTTTAAACATTGAAAATGATTTTATAAATCTCGGGTTAAGGGCAGTTAAGTCCGGGATTTTAAACTTAGGAAATTAGAGCCATTTCAAAAGGGTTCGGTGAGGGTTTTAATTTTTATTCAAATTTTTCATCTAAATTATTTTCAAACAATCACAAAGTTTCGTTTTTTTAGAAAATCTAATTTGACATATTTTCCTAAGGTAGCTGGATATCTTTTTAGATATACGGATTTCTTTCATTAAAGGAAAAAATACACTTTCCATGCATTGCAGTTTCCATGTTCATGCATTTTATTTAAATATGTGATTTTCACTGTGATATTTTTCATGATATTATTATTATTTTAATTCATATTTTATGATCTTATATTTGTTTGCCATATGATTTTTTTAATGTTTCATGATATCCCATGCTTTTTTATTATTTAGTTATTTTTGTCACATTGTTTAGCATATACTATATTCATGCATTATTATTAGTATTTTCATGCATATTATATGTTAGCATTATTTTGATTCCATGTCATTTCTTGTCATTTAGATCATACTCCATGTCATTTAGATCATATTCCATGTCATTTAGGTTATTTCATTTATAACATACCATGTCATTTAAAATAAGCCATGTCATTTAGAATTGCCATGTCATTTAAATTTTTTTATCTCATTTAGAATATACCATGATACTTGGGATTTTTTTTATTTTACCTAGAATATACTATGTCATTTGAATTATGTCATGTCATTTAGGTTGCATTATATTATCTAGATTTGCCATGTCATTTTATTTATGTCATACATGTCCATATTCATATTTTTTAAAATGTTTTGGAAAAGATAATAATTTTCAATAAAAAATAAGGATATTCCCGAGTTAAAATAATTAATGAGTTCTCTACCGGGTTTGCTGGAGGGAATATCATCAATTATCATTAATAAAGGAATATCTTTCTTTCAAAAAACGAGAATGATTCGAAAAGTTTTCCAAATGAATAAAAATTTCTATATTTTGCTAATTTTGTCGAGGAATATAGGAAAATTTTGAATTAATAAATTTCGGATCATTTCCAAATAAAAATGGAATTATTTTTCTTAAAATTGGGAATTAACTTGAAATACTAAATTAAAAACCAACATTTTACCGAGACTTGGGATAGCACACGGTTAATAAGGTACTGGTTTATACGGTCTCTGCGGGGGTGCTAATCCTTCCACACACGTAACCGACTCCCGAACCCGCTTCTTTGATTTCTCTGGTTTATAACGCAGACCTGAAATTGGTTTTAAAAAAATGTTTTAATTAATTTTAAAATGTTTTACAAAACCAGTTTTAAGGCCGATCACACCTAGCTAAAAAAGATTGGTGGTGACTTCATGTCTTTTTACGAGGTCGTTTTCATACACTCGACTTTTTATTATTTCTAGAGGAATTAAGTTGTCTTTTCCTCTACTTCTGTTTCCCCTCACTCGAACAGTTCCCCGCGATCCGGGATCACGTATCGACACCTTCTTTTTTCTAGAGGAATTAAGTCGACTTTTCATTATTTTTTTAATGTCATGCCTAAGGAAAACGAATAATAAAGTCTTGTGATGAGACTCGTTATTATTTTTATTTTTTTTAGGGTTGCGACACCTTGGGATCCACTTCAAACTGAGCCTTGGGCCTTTTTTGTTTATTCATACTTTATCAACTGGGGGCTTCAATTTTACCAAATCGGGCCATCTCTGCAGTTTTTCCCAAATTTGCTGAATTGGGTACTCCCCTACATTGAATTTTCGTAACCCATCTTCCGAACTCTATATCTTTCGTTGCAGACCTCGAATTATCAAAATTCTTTCACCATTGTTCAATTAAACCTTGATTTTGACTGAGAATTGACTTTTTTCTTAGTTGACTTTGCGAGGTTGACTTTTTTGGAGTTGACTTTTTCCAGGTTGGCTTTCGTGTTGTACTTTTAAATCACAAGTCTTGGAGAAGCATCTGTGGGATGAGAGGAGTTTCTCTGTATTCTGAAAAGTACAAGGAGGAACTTACCTGATTTAGGAGGCCTGGACAAAATTAGGAGACACATTGTTAAATTACAAAATGCATGATTCCATTTTTCTATAAACTAATTATTTTATTTTGTTATTCAAAAAGAAAATTATGTTATTTTTGGCATTACATTTTAAATCTTCATCCATTTTTACTTTAATTTTTACTATTTATTTTTAACAATTATTTAAAAATTTAAAATAAATATTAAAAAAAAAATAACAAAAGTAGGTTCTCTGTTCTGTATAAGGCTTTTGGATTTGATTGAAAATTCCATTATTTTAGGTTCACTTTAATTTAGATACCAAAAACTGTGAAAACAAAACCAAAAAAAGGAAAAATGTAAAACAAGACTGTGTTATATTTAACTGAATATATCAATATCCATTGCGTGTCAAAACAAAAAAAAGTTCCAACTTCCAACACCAATGGCACTGCAACATCCTCCAAATCCTAAACAATTAGGGAAAATATGATAAACATGCTATGCACAGTAGATTAATTGTTCAAAGGTCTAATGGGAAAAAATAATTTAAGAAAAGAAAATGAAAAAGTTAGAAAATGTTTAAAAGGAAATTGTAATGACAATAATACCCTTAATGAAATAAACCTCTCCTTCCCTGCCTCATTCTCCTCCGACCCTTTCCCCATTTCTTTCATCTGTGCAATTATCATTCTCCTCAGAGATTAGAGACACAATCATTCTCATACCCCTTACAATAAAAATTGGTGCCCACCCCAACTCTTATCTACAGACCAGCAGCAGTCCATTTTTACAGAGCGGAAAGCATCAAGCGGCAAAACATGGTGAGGTAATTTTTTTTTTTATAAATCTGGTTTTGAAAATGGTTGTATGCATTTGGTATTGTAAATTTTTTTTTCCTTTATCAATTTATTTGTCGGCATGTTATTATCTAACTTAGGGTTTAGTAAAGTTTGTAAATTTTGTTGATTGATCTGGATGATTAAGGAAATCAATGATTGTTTAATCAATTTTATTTTATTAATTAGACCTAGATCTCTACCCTCTAAATTAAATATACAAGAAATTAGAATTTTATTTCAGTGTGGTTGGCAGCAGCCAATCTGTATTGTTATAGGCAAAAAGCTGCTTGGTTTATATATATTGTTTCCTTGACTTTTTATATTTTTATGATGAACTGGAAGTGCCCAAGATTTGTTTATTTTAAAGCATGATGATAATGCAGATTTAGTTGACATTGATAGAAAAATATAGGAAGACAAATTAGGAAGAGTAATATGTTTTTCACTATCTCTTCTGACAAAGTTGAAAATCAGTTTCAAGGATTAAACTTTAATGTGTTGTCATTTATATGGAATTAAGAGAGGAAAATAGTTAGGCCTAGTTGTCCTTGCTATTATTTTTCATGGCTTTTTATGTAATAAAACATTCTTGTTGATTTGGTTGTCTTTTGTGTCCTTGTATTTTTCAATTTTTTGAGGAAGACCACCTCTTTTAGTTTTTTCTTAAGATTTTACTATGTTTCTCTACTTGCTTCAATTAAATTGTGTTTATATCTTTACTTGATGGATTTGCAGGCCTTATGACACCCCATGGGATGGAGGTAAAGTAAATTATGGTGCAAATTTTGGTTTGAAGTATCAAATTGTCTATAGTTGTTTGGTGGATATGTTTGCTTGTCTCTTTAGAAGATTGCTATGCACCCAATATGTTGATATAATCTATGTAATTGGAGACAATTCCCTAGTAATTTTATATCCCCATAACAATATTATCAATTTTCCATCATTAATTGGTTAAATGATTCCTCCCACCTAACTTTTTTATATAGACTTTCTTAATGGTTTTGTGAATGAAGAATTTGTTTGCTATAACGGGGTAAGTTTTGACCCGAATACAGAACAAAGCTTCTGTGAATTGTATGAGCTGCTACTTCAGGCAAAATACTGAAGGTTAGATTTGTTTGATAGGAGTGGCATTGGTAATAGTCCCTTAGACATATTTTTCATGTGAATAGTGAAGCAGAAATGGAACAATTTTGTCATGGCATTGGACTAGCAGCCTTTTGCTTTTATATTAATTGGAATGTGAATATGTTACGAACTGGTATTGATGTGATAACCTTTCTGTAGGGAACTAATGCTTGAACAAAGGCAATAAAACACCTGGTTACATGAGTCCTGTGCAGCCTGATAGTCTTTTGCAATTAATTGGAAGCTGTTGATAAAGAATGAATGGAATGTCTTAGTAAATAAGTTGTTGAAAATATTATCTTCATTCCTTCTAGAGTTGTCCAAGTAAAACTATTTTCTGATTGATTTTTTTATTCATGATAAATTTGAATAATTAAATAATGTCTTTGAATTATTTTTATGATAGGATCATTGGCATGCATTGTTAACTGAATGGGATTTAGGGTAGAATTGATTAGAGTTTTGAAAATGTACATATAATTATATTGAATGTACATATAATTCTGGTAAATGTACATACTGTTATATTATATGTATATATATGGTCATTGTTTTGAAAATGTACATTAGTTTATAGTATTAAAAATATTTTTTGTTGCAACACTGAATATTCTGTGAAAGTATATGAATACGAAGGTTGGAGGTGCTATATTATATGAAATGACAAAGAAAGTTGAATAAGGCATGTGTTTGGGGTAAATTTTCTATTTGTACATACAATTTTGCTAAATGTATATATTGTTATAACTATATGTACATATAATATGGTCAATGTTGTAGTTATTTTTGCTTGTTCCCTAATTTCTTGAAATAAAATCTTTATTTTCGCTGTATTGACGTAAAACTTTGTTTTGATGCTTTCATAATGTTATTGTTTTAAGGTCACTGTTGGAAGCATATTAATTGCTGCAGTAATTATAATCTTGTTGTGTTACTATTGGCATGGTTAATTTTGTTTCATGCATGAGTTTATTGATGATTAATACCTATTTCTTTACAGCACCGGCAGTAAAGCTGAAGAAATACAGCAAGATATTGTCACGGAGAATGACTTAACACACCTCTTACATTTACTTGAAGGGAAGGATGGGGAGATGGAATGGCAAAGTATGATGGAAAGGATTACCCCAAATATGTCATACAAAGCATTGTGCCTGGAGCCTGAGGTAGGTTTCTGAGTATTAATGTGCTTCCACTATCATAAAAAATTGGCATGAAACTTGTAGGATCTGTCTTACTCTAATAAGTCAAACTTGCCGCATAGAACAGTATAGTTATAGAAAGAAATTTACTAATATTTTTTTTGTTCTCTCCTATAAGAGAGAAAGAGGGGCGGGGAAGAATTTGGCAGATCCAATGCAGTTTACTTTCTTGTGATCTTGAATGTTTTCCAACTTTCTCATGGAAATTTCTTCTTTGTACATAAAGTTTAGTTGAATGTACATATAGTTATATTATATGTACATACTGTTATATTTTTATGTACATATAAGTCTTACTTATAAATATGAATCATCATATTTTTGCTTCATTTGTCATTTTAAAGAGGATGAGCATGTATGAGCTTAAATCATTGGGGTGTAGGATAGAAATTGTTAGAATATAAAAAAGTACATATAGTTTGGAATAATGTACATATTATTTTGCTATATGTACATATTATTTTGTTATATATACATATAAGTTGGCTTATTTTGTTGAAGCATTTCTTATAATTTGTGTTAGTTTTTAGTCGTTTTAAATGACAAAAATGACATGCAAACATATTATGATTAAAGGTTTGGCTTTAGGGAGCAAGACTCTTATAATTGCAATTATGTTAGTGTCATCGTAGTATTTACTATATTTCTTTTATGTTGCATGTCCCACAATATTGAGAGAGAGAAAAAAAAAGGTTAAGCCATTGGCAATCCATGGAGAATTTATGATAACTAATCTGCTATAAAAAAATGTACATATAGTTTTGTTGAATGTACATATAGTTATGCTATATGTACATATAATTGTACTATATGTACATATAAGTGAGTTTTTTTTTCTTTTCTTGAAGCCTTTTGAGTACTTTCATCTCTTTCATTCTAAGTACATGTGATCATCTCGTTCAGTTTGTTATTTCTAGTATAGTCCCATCTTTTTCATTGTAAATACATTTGATTTTTACTCTGCTAGGTAGTTGTTAATTGGGATAATATGAAAAATATGCCTTCTACGGTAGGATAATTCGTACAAAGTCTAATAATTTAAAATAATTAATGAAAAGGAAATGAAAAAGTAGGAAATTATTCTTAAGGATATTGTAAATACAAATATACCCTTAGAAATAAACCTATAACAAAAACAAAATATTTACTTCCGATATATTTAATTCCTACAAATATACCCTTAATGAAATAAACATAATACCAAAAACAAAATTGATATTTTGCCTCCGATAATCTTCTTCCCCTTCTCCCTTCCCCATTTTCCATCCCTTCCCTTACTTCCTGACTTCCCCATTCTATTTGCCCTTTCTTTTTTCTTTGTATATGTCAACTTTTTTTAGGAATAATTCTGATGGTGTACTATTTCCTTTTGGTATTGTAAATGTACTTTCATTGTTTTGCTTTAAGAAATAAAAGAATAAGTTTAGTTACATGTACATATAGTTTAGTTGAATGTACATATAGTTATGTTATATTTACATACTTTTATACTTCTATGTACATATAAGTGCGCAAATACTTTTCCACATTTCTGAGAGATTTGTTCATATACTATTTTTAAAATGTACTTATAGCTAGGCTAAATGTACATATATCTAGGCTAAATGTACATATTGTTATAGGTAGATGTACATATAACTTTGCTTCTGATCTTGCAATATTAACTATAACTCTAAACGTTTTGCCATGTATGAAGAACTTCAACAAATTTGGGCTACTCAAAATAATTTGGATGCATATTTGTGAGGGGACTGAGTTCTTATCCTCCTCCACCATCATAGTCAAGTATATGAAATTGTATTTCTCATGTATTTGCGATATTAAAGTTGTAATTGAACTTGATCTTTAATGTTTATAATATGTGAATAATTGCAAGTGTTGCGTAAATGACAAAAGTCTTTCTTTCTCCCAACATATGGAAGAGATGGAGTAAATTTTCTTATGTGACATTTGTTTGGGGCTTGTAAAATTGAAATTTCTATGACTCTTATAAAATGTACGTAAAATTTGTAAGTATGTAGCACATAATATCTTAATTGATTGATTTTTGGTCAAATACATATTATTTGTAAGAATGTACATATAGGTATGCAATATGTACATATTGGTATGCAATATGTACATATTGCTGGACTATACGTACATATTATTATATTATATTTTTGCTTCATTGGTCTTTTTAAGGAGGGTTCACATGTAAGAGTCTATTGTTGCTTTCTACATTGCAGAAACATATTGTTCGATCATTATAAAGTTAAAATGAGTGAATCAAGCGTTAAGAAAATAGTCTATTGTTATTGTCATATTGATGGTGAGCTCTTGATTGTTAATGGCGACTCTATAGAATATCGAGGTGGAAGAACAGTGGCTGTGATGATCGATGAAAACACTAGTTTTGAAGAATTAGTGCATCAAGTTGGGGAAAAATTAGGGAAGAGTGTTGATGGTCATGTATTTAGATATACATTGGAGTTTGATAAAACCAAGCTAATTGATTTGGTGAATGATGCCGGTTTGGCAGATTTGATAAATTTTACTGATCGGTTATGCAATTTGTATATTTTTCGAACTGAAGTGATTGAATCCTCCAACAACAACGACAGAAATATAGTGCATCATTCGAACCAAGATCTGTTATGGTAAGAAATATAAAGGCTTTATAACATAAAAGTATATAATTGCGTTACGTCTTAATCATCTTTTTATTTGTAATTGCAGTGGGGTTATTGACAATGAAGACATAAGTGGAAACTATTCTGAGAGGGAACGTAATGTAGGTTCTTCCGTTGAATGTTCTACTTCGAAGATATCTGGTGTTATTGTTGAATGTACTGCTGCGAACAAAAATCAGTTTGCAAGCGAAATTTGGAAAGATCACATTATTGGCAACGGTCAGAAATTCAAGATGCATCTGCCTTTAGGCTAGGTCTTTATCAATTTAGTATTGCAAAACAGAAGTTGATTTATTCACTTACAATGGCTCCAGTTGAGACTCATAACTTGCCTGATTTCACCGTATCAGACAGCAGTCATTTATTGTTGAAGCCTCCTCTAACGAAGAGGCCACCAGGTCGACCAAAAGTCAAGCGCATTGAATCACAATTTATCAAGAAACGAGAAATTCATTGCTCTAAATGTAAGCAAATTGGTCACGATCGAGCTTCATGCAGATCGCCAAATCCAGTGTAAAGCAATTGTAAGTTTTACATGATTAGTATTTATATTTACTTTTTTTCTTTATGGTTACATGCCAAAATTGTTTAACTTATATCTTCTTCATGTGTTAAATGCAGGTTCATGGTTACATACCTTACCTTTTGTAAAGGAGTTACAACTTTTTGTAAAGTGAAATGATACTTTTTTCAACCCGACAGAAGAATATGAATGTTCGAGGTGCTATATTTTTTGTTGATGCACCTAAATTCTCTATGTAAGTTAGGGTTTGGAAGGTTAGAGGTGCTATATTTTTTGTTGGAGCACCGAAATATGTTTGTAGGTTAGAAATTGAGTGGTTCAACGTGCTATATTTTTTTGTGAAAGCAGTGAATCGTTGTCTAATTCGTCCAACCTGCTCACATGTCGCATTTTGCATGCCTTACATTTTGTACAGCTATGTATAGACCATTTTTGTTTAATCGGTCTGTTGGATTTAGGTTGACAAGCTTGAGAAGATTTTGGGTTTAGGTGGGACTATTGTTTAGTCTAGTCTTTTCTTCTTATTTCTGGTTTATGTAGCTTCCTTTTTGTACTATGATTGTACAAAAACGTTGATGTTAATAGGACCATTGTACTTTGTAATTTTCTGTGTTGTCTAGAACATCCTATTTTTGGAATGAATGAAAAAAAATCAAGTATCTTGGTTTGAAGTTTATGATATTAGTTGGATTTCTTATTGTGTAGTGCTACGGACTTGGCCAGAAGACAATATGTACATTCCTGCTTATATGTACAACTAGGTAAACGAATATGTACATTTTTAGTTTCTCCAAAATTCAACCCTAAATGAAATGGGAATTAATCCCCAATGCATTTAAATGACATATAGAACATCAATTTTAGTAAAAAAAAATTCAATACAAAATTTCAGTTATATGTACATGGCCACAAGAAAATATGTACATTCCTGCATACATATATTGTACATTCAGGCAAAACAATATGTACTTTTTTTGTTTCTCCAACACTCAACCCTAAATGAAATGGGAATTAATCCCCAATACATTTAAATAACGTATAGAACATCAATTTTAATTAAAATAAATTAATAAAAAAATATAACTTATATGTACATGACCACAAGACAATATGTACATTACTAGAAACGTATATGTACATTTAGGCTAAACAATATGTACATTGTATTTTATACTTCATTTCAACTTGATTTTAGTAATTTGAAATATATATAACTTTTTCAGGTTTAAAATATATATATATTGGAGCCGCGGCGTTAGGCCGCGGCTCGGATGAACTAAAATAATCAAAATGGGCACGGAATCAAAATTTGGTAGACAGAATATTAGCGCCGCGGTGTTGAGCCGCGGCTCCATTCAATAGAGAGGAAATTCTTTCCTTGAATAATAACGAAGACAGTATTTTCCCGTCGCGGCCTTATGTCGCGGCTCCGTACAATATAAATTGAAACTTTGCTAAGCGCTGCGTCGTAGCGACGTGTTAACCCTAAACCTTAAGAAACGGACAGAAACACGGAGCCGCGGCTCTAAGCCGTGGCACCCTCAATCCGAAATAGGCAGAAACTTAATGCCGCAGCCTAGAGCCGCGACGCCATTTCAAGGGAGAGGAAATTCTTGCCTTGAATAATATCGAAGACAGTGTTTTCGCACCGCGGCCTTATGCCGTGGCGCCGTACAATATAAATTGAAACTTTGCTGAACGCCGCGGCGTAGCAACGTGTTAACCCTAAACCTTAAGAAACAGACAGAAACACGGAGCCGCGGCCCTAAGCCGTGGCACCCCTAATCTGAAATAGGCAGAAACTTTAAGCCGCGGCCTAGAGCCGCGGCGCCATAAAATAAAAGCTTTTTTCTTATAAAACCCTAACACCATCAACTGCTTTTGTTTTTGTTGGCAGCCAATGTTTAAAAAACCCCAAATAGCTTCACCCTTCTCTTTTTCACCATTTTTAGTCTCTCTTCACAATCTCTTCTCTCCCAACTTTTTTCCCAACATAATTATGCATTCTTATAGAAAACCCATTTTTGTCAATCTCACAGCTCTCATCTTTCCCAACAAACTTCTTCTCCATACATCTTTCTCTCAATTTCTGACAACAACACCTTCTCATCACTAATGTTGAAGCAAAGGAAATTTTTCACCAAAGTTTTAAATTCAAGTAAGTTTCTATTGTTTCTTGAAGTTTCTTTATATTTGTTGGTTGTTGTGGGTTGAGATGCAAAATTGGTGGTTATTGTTGATTGGTTTATTTGAAAATCATGCAAATTTTGGATTGGGTTTTGCTGAATTATAGTCAAGATTGAAAAAATTGCCCACCTAAATTGTGTTTGATTTTTTGGTGATGATTGGTCTCAATTTATAAATTGGTGGAGTGAATCATTTAAGTGGGAAATTGTAGAGGAATTTAACTATTGCTTTAGAGGTGTTTGGTTGGTTAAATAAATTTGTACAATTTGGTAGATATTTACGAACTTAGAACTACTATCATGGGATTGAAGAAGAAACTCAAGGCTAGCACTAGTAATAGAACTTTTGGTATTAGTAAGTTCATGTCTGAAGCGGCAGTATTACGACATACCCAATCTCTCATCCAAAAAAGCCATATTCCAGAGAGGGGGTTGAATCTTGATCCGCGTCATCGTGAGTATCAACAGGTAATTAATTCGCGCAATTGGCAGAAATTTTGTGCTCCACCATAATCCGCAGTGCTACCGGTGGTTAGAGAATTTTATGCTAATGTGCCGAAGCAAGTGGTGATACGATTTTGGTCCGAGGATGTCAAGTACCGTTTGATCCCCAGACAATTAATCAATATTACCAGACACCGAATATTGTGGATGATGACTTTAGTCGGTATTTGAATGGCCACATTGACATGACTATAGTCACAACACATTTATGCCCACAGGGGACTACTTGTAAAATATCCAAAGGGGAGCTTGTTTCGTTCAAGGCCAACACACTGGATAAAGAGGTTAAGCTGTGGATGCATTTTCTAGTGGCCAATATGCTTCCATGTAAGCATGTTAGCGATGTCACCAAAGATAGAGCAATTCTTCTTTATGCTATTTCTACAGGCAAATCGATTGACATTGGCCAGCTTATCTATAGGGCCGTAATGCATGGTGTCAGAACAACACGGGAGGGCCTATGGTTCCCCTCCTTAATCACTCGGTTGTGTGACCAGACTGGTGTCCGATAGGATAATGGTGAAGAGTTGTTACATCCTAAGAGTCCCATTGATGATACCATTATGTATCGTTTGACCCGAGAAATTGATCGTCCCCCACCCGGACCTGGTGCGAGTTCATCCTCAACCCCAAAACCTCAGGAGTTAACCATGGCAGAGCGCATAACCAGACTTGAACTTCAGAATGCGCATCACCTTGCATATCATGCCCATCAAATTGAATGCTTCAAAACTGTTGAACAACTTATCCATCTTTGTGCTCGTCATATGGGTGCTGACACGACCCAATATCCCACTATGCCACCAACACCTTTGGCTCCCCAAGAAGCGGAAGAAGAAAAGGAAGATGACGAGGAAGATTAGAACTTATTAGGTGCTGACAATGAACTTGATTTAAGTTTGGGGGGTGTTTATTTGTTTTTGGTTTTATTATGTATTTTTGTGTCCAATTGTTTTTCCTCTGGTTTATTGCGTTATATTGAACCCATGTCCACTTCTAAATTTTATTTTACTATTCAGTTCCACAACAATTTTGCATAACCAAGATTATATTGGACAAAATGCATTTCAGCCTGAAATGAATGCAGTAAACTCATGGAGAAAGATCTGTTGAAGCATTAGGGGAGTGAAAATGGATGACGTATAAGAGAAAACAATAACATGTTCCTGTCTTGTGTTCCTCTTGCCAATCCACATGCCAATCCGTTACCTCGATTTCAAATTATAAGCATATAGCGTATAAAGCACTGCCTTCTGCACATGTTCCTGTCAATTCATGTTATCATACTTTGGCTAACATGAAGGGAGTCTAAGCAATCCTACTATTGTTCTAGAATTTTAAATTATGGTTGCTGATGGAAGAGCAACAAAACCAATGAGATGTGAAACACCATGAAATTAAAAAACTGAATCAAACTTTAATAAAAAGCTTAAAGAAAATAAACTAAGTAGTTATTTTTCACAAAAAATGACTTCATTGTGGTGCTTTTCACTTAAATATCTTCCAAATTTTCATTCTATAACCTGATATACAGCCTTTAGATCAATCCTACTATTCCCCAAACAGATTACTTATATGCACAGCTCTAAATTCCCATATGTACATTCCTGCATTCCTAAATGAACTTTTGCAGCATGAAGCCTAAAAGGTTAAAACAACATAAACAATCATGAAAGTGCAGTCAACACAGAATCCATGTTTAGAATCCACAAAGGCTGGACTTGCTCAGAACTTGCTCTTTTTATGTATTTCTTGTACCCAAAATCAACTGGGCAGCGAGCTGCAGAAGGTACTTCTTCGCATCATCCTAAAAAAATTATGTACAGTTATTAAAATTCTTTGCATTAGTGTTAAAGAAAAAATAAGTAATTTATATGACATTCACCCGATTAAGCGATGGACTGATTTGGCCAAACCAGGATTGTAAGTGCTTAATTAAAAAAACCCCGCAATCAGATGAACTGTAAGAGAAATGACAAAATATATTGCATCAATAGTAGTGATAACTAAAGAAACATGTATAACTCTTAAATGAATTAAAACTAAGAGATTACTCGTCATCTGATTGCCAATCAAATTGTACACGTTTCTCCTTGTACTCTTTCATTGCATCTGCAGTAGGATGATTTCAAGCACGTAACAATGTTGAAAAAACTTTTAACTGAAAATACGATTTGAAGCATGTCAGTCAAATATTCCACTACGAACAAACTAGTTGAGAATATGAGTTAAGGATTACCAAACACTTCGAGAAAGCAACATGCAGACGCCCAAAAGGCGACCCTCTTGAGTCAATGATTTCAATCTCACCAGACACCGTATTCACGCAATATGCAACCCAATGATTATTTGCACATAAGGGTAAGCAAATCTAAACCAATGAATTGATTATTAATGACAAATCAGAAATTACAACTTCAAATATATATATATATATATACATCTTATACTAATATGAATATCCATAAAAATAAGCATATATGTACGCATACCAGTTGAGCTTGCATAATATCAGCATTATACGATTCATTTGCAAGATAATTATCAAAATCAGTGGCCACTTCATTAGCTGTCTTTCTCCCAAATTTGTAATTAAGGATGTTACCCTACATTGAAACGAAATTTCATTAATAACCTATACTATATACTTATAATCTTAATCAACATGCAATAAGAATTACACATTTTTATAGAGATGTAATTAGGAGGGAACAAAATGAATACCGCAAATTGTGAACTCAGAACAACACGAGTTCCAATCGATTTCCTACCCATATAGATTTTGGTGGCATTAATTACACGAACATACATCTCTACAACCTGCCATACTCTAAAGAAAAATTAATTACGATAAAAGTGTTTATGCAAATGTGTAATTAGCGAATTTGATTATACCATGTTATTCACCCAATTCGAACCCGCTAAAGAGAGTATGTCCGACCTCGTTAATGACCAACCATGCATTGCGGACAAGATTTCCCTACATCATTAACAAACATTGTTCAAATATCGCATGTCGTCATAATAATGTTATGTAAAAAGTTGAGAGTCAATTGGATTGTGTAACTTACTCATGATTAGCATTTTCATCCCAAGCATAATTAACAACAGCTTTTTCTACTTTCTTCAATGTCGCAATTGGCCAATTAACATAGAATGGTGATTGAAGATTAATAGAAGTCCTAACTTTTCTAGGAATTCGCGGAGATCTCCTAATAACAGGGAAATCATGTATTTCCCTGTTACGATTTCCACGAATTTCCTCTACAAATTCCACCCCATCTTCAAATTCAACATTGGAAGGAACGTTACATTCTTCCACTTGAACATTTGATAGAGGTGCAGTTGTCTGTGAAGTTTACCCTTTTGCAAATGGCCTAAACATAGATGATGGAGAAGCTTCATTGTCCACCTTCTCCGTCCTTGTATTTAAATCATCCAACTGATTTCCCATTTCAGCATTCACATGTGCTGAAGACAACTTCGCCAATGCCATGAAATCAAGAACAATGTCTTTATGAAACTGGACCATTTCTTGATTCCACTTAATCATCCTCTCCGTACGGCCCTTTTATCCTTTCAAATAAAGCCTAAACACATAATTATAAAATTTAAATATTTATGGACACTGTTGCAACAATTTTAAAGGCTATGAAAGGTATTACAATGTTAGATGAATTTCAATGACAAAATGTAGACATACCATTGCCTCTGGATCAAGCTGCATTGTTGAAACATCTCCAAAACACTCATCCATAGGGGGATCAATGTCACTTACAACCTACATACACAAGAAGATTTGAATAACTTTTTATAATACGAACTAATATTCTATTTATAAATTAGAATGCGCAAAGAGTACTGATATAAATAAATACAAGCATGAATCAAACATTACTTACCTCCCCTAACCCATACCCCCTAACTCTTCCTCAACTTGTAGGCGCGTCTTCACGGACGCATCATCCCATCCCATTAATCGGGGCATTGCATGAACAACAAAACGTTCGGATGGGATAACTCTATCCAAATAAAACATCTATCCAAAATGTTGTATATTAACAATAGGATAATAAATATAATGTTTTTTTTTTTTTTTACTTATTAGTAAAAGACATTGAAAATAGAATCATAAAAGATAATAAATATTTACCTGAAGGAAGAGTAAGGAGCCAGTAATATATGTTGTATCTTGCCTTCCATTGTACCTTCTAATGCCATTCATCAACTGCTTCAGTGTAAACCCACCCCAATTGTAGGAACGAATTTTGGATGAATCATAAATCGTGTTAACCAACTTTCTATTTACTTCAGGCCTACTAGAAGGTGACATGACAGTACCGATAACAAACAAGACGAACAACCTTTTCCAATCATCTATATCTGTTACATTATGTAACAAGATCTCTACTTCTTTCAATGAAGAAACCCTCAAAAATCTATCACACCAACCCTTTATCTCATCATTTTCATTTACAACATCTACTCTAACCTCTTCTCCCATACATGGAACGCCAAACACTAGACCTACATCTGTATCTTTCATTGCTAAGATATGGTTACACCATCTTAAAACACAATTTAATGGGTCACATTGTTTAATAAGCCACTCACATAGATGGTGACGCAAAATTGTACATCTCAAACTTAGAAACCCACCAAAACCTATCTCTCGCACGGCATTTTCCTTCATAACATCACCCTTAACAACTTCGTTCATAACCCTAACCAATTTACTAGGGCTACATCTTGTGCGCAATTGAACATCACACTGCAATTTCATAATGAATAGATTATGTTCAATCTAGCAAAAATTTATATTATCATTAAGAAAATGTCGAATGAAAGAAAAATATTTTACCTCAAGACTTTTATTTTTTCTTGCTAAATGCCGTGAACTATGACATCGTTCCATTTGTTCTTCTCCCAAATTTGTATGTGTCACAAATAAAGCTGATAACCCAAAAATATATAGCTAAAAAATGAAAATTTTGCTAGAAATAAAAAACAAATATAGGTGAAATTGCAAAGAAATCGTAAGAAAACATCTATCCCTCCCTTTTATATTGACCAAAAAAGAAATAAAACCTAAATTGTGTATGCATGTGTAAACTGAATATTGCAGCTTCTCACTTTTCACACTCAACAATCTTGTTTTGGGAATTTGACAGGGAAATATGCATTGCAATAGTTCATTACAACAAAATAATGGCTCTCAGGAGCCTACAACTAATGCTGAATACAACAAATAACATTCAACAGTTAATTCGGTGGGTATTCAACCTAATCAATCTACTGCTACCACGACCAATTTGTGAGGACTGTTTGTCCAAAGGATTGATTTGGTTGCATTACATTGCATTGCATTGCACTGTAGTGCAGCCCACTAGGGTGGGAGTGGGACTAATAAGTGTCTTAGGAGTGTTTCTCCAAAGCTGAAGGGCATATTTGAGAGTATAGCCCACCACAAGCACAAATTTATATTTATACCTGTCAATTTATGGTAGTAATTAATTCATGAATGCTTAATTCATATGGCATTATCATAACTTGCTTCTGTTCTATCATCAAGATTCAAGATTTGTGCTTCATTTAAAACTCGACTAATCATATAAAATATATATATATATATTTTTTGGCATTATAGTTCATAGAAGAAAGATATCTAATCGTAAATATTTTATTTTAGCACAAAAAAAATAAAAATAAGGTAACGAGGCAAAGAAGACTAACACAATGTATTTTATAAGACCAAACTAGTTTCAAAGACAACTACAAGTGAAGCAGGTTGGAGAACTTTGCTATGCATTTGTAGAACACAAAGAAATTGAAAATATAAAGCTTCCTATATCATCTTCAAAATAACAATAAATATATCTTTCATTACAGGGATATAATCTAGCAAACTAGTTATAAAACACAAACCACCAGTTGGCTAAAAATTTAAAACTAATCATGTTTGCGTAACACCATAATATCCATATCTACGTCCATACGAAACTTGGGAATGGAAGCTTCAAGATATGTACATATCTGTTGTGAAAACTACATAACCGAAGCTGTAAATGCCTATAAGGTCTCACAGAATATTCACCGAAAAAAAGTTCATAAATTATTAAGAAATATATGTTATGACTTTTTCTTTCCTTTCGGCTTTGTACTCACTAGGTATTTGGTTGCACTTGCAAACAGGTCAAGAGATGATATTATCAACCATGCCAACTACTAAAATGCCTTATTTTCAAGTTTCCAAATTAGTCTTAAGCTATTATACGGTTCATTATAAAAGTAAATAATAATGAGCAAAGAGTAATTGACACACCAACTACAATTGGTGATACTATAGCAAAAGCACCAAGTTTTATCATCTCCCTCAAAGATACAGATGCCCCAATAGCAACACAATGACCATAATATGGTTTCTCCTTCTACTCACGTAGCAAAAGATAAAATATGTCTAGTTTCTTGAAAGCTATATCAAAGAAATCTTCCATATAAATCAAGTAAACACATTAACAGATGTCTTTTGCGCTATGAGGCCTTCGGACATCATTTTCTACTGAAAAAAAAATAAAAACTATGCTAACAACATGTTCAGTACAAATAGGCTCCTACACTCTTAACAACATGTTCAGTAGAAATGTTCATAAAGTTTTACTATAGACAGACCCCAAACCCCTAACCTTAATCCCTATAATGTTGGAATCGATTAAAACTATTCTAAAATTACAAGTTTACTAAGAAACCTTGCAAGAAAATAAGCCCACTTATATGTACATAGAAGTATAACAATACGTACATATAGCATAACCATATGTACATTCCGCAAAAATATATGTACATTTTCATATTACTGACAAATTCTTTCTAAATCTCAATCAATTAAGCTCTTATGTGTTTTCAAACCATAAAATCATCTAAGTATTACACTTATAATGATTCATACAAAATTGTAAAACTAGTAAATATATATAACTTTTAATACTATTACTATAGACAGACCCCAAACCCTTAACTATAATCCCCCGTTTAATCTCGAAATCGTTTAAAACTACTGTAAAATAATAGCTTTACTAAGAAATGCTTCAAAAAATATGCGTCCACTTCTATGTACATAACAAATATAACAGAATGTACATATTGAACTTCAATACAAACAGAAAAGCAAATGCTAAAGAAAAGATGTTGTTTCTTTTTAAAAGAGACTTAAACAAATAAGAAAATTTGAAGCTCTTAGTTGCAGAAAATAGATGGTTATAACGTAGGCTACATACTTGGATTATATGTACATTTGGCAGAATTATATGTACATTTTCAAAACTCTAATCAATTCTATCCTAAATTCCATTCCATTAACAATGTATTATATGTACATTTTCAAAACTGCAGCTATTATGTTCAAAGTCCAAAATGAAAAAGGTAAACAATTTTAACAAAATTCACAATGCAAATGGTCGGGAAATATCCCAGCTGAACCCCAACATAAAGGAGGAACTTATGGACTCTATGTCATAATGTCTAAAATCCTACTAATGGCCAATGGCTCATAAAAAACACAATTTCACAAAGAATAATAATTTCCATTACCGTCAAATGTTTGGTCCTCATGCAACAGAATAAACTTTATCTCCCTTGTCACCCGGCAAAGCCAACTCTGCTACTGGCAGCCTCTGATGAGCTGGATCAAATTCCCACACCTATAAAACTCTAGAGTGAGTCTAAATTATCAATTTTAACAAAACATCCACACATTTATGTCAGTATGCAAGTCATTCAAGAATAATGCTAACAAACAAATTCCTAACATCAAAATATAAGTTATATTTCGCTACCAGACTTCCACAACTTTCAATAAATCAGGATTTCTAGAACTTGATAAACCAAATTAACATACGCTGTATATTACAGACACAATGCACATGTTTGAACTGAATTGATGCTACCCAAATCTCATTACATTAGAGCATAATTTAGTTGCAAGGAAAACAAATACGTGCAGAAATAAAAAACATTGTATGAAATCTAAATAAAACATTTCAAAAATCAAATAAAATTATGCCATGACAAATCCAAAGAGGAAGGAGTTTACCTAAAGGTCTTCAGGACCAAGAATATGAGAAGATTTTCGGAGGTTTCACTCGGGTAAGGATTATCCTCCAATTTTCAGTCGCATAAGGTTTTAGTTTCAGTCACTGCCTATGATTTTGAGTCACCAAATCATAGAAACCCAAAATGCAAAGAAAGTGAGGAAGAAATAGATGAAAAAAAATTGAGGCAAAGGGAGAAAGGAAGGAGACGAAATAAAGAGTGAAGAACAGAAAGAGAGAAAAACTGAAGCAAAAAATCGGGAGCCAAAAGGAAGCAAAACTTGTCTTCTTTTTTTAACCTAACACTAAGGATAAAATAGTAATTACGATTTTCTCTTTATAAATTTTTAAATTTTCTATTTCCTTTTCAATAATAATTTTTTTCAATGGTATCAATTAACAAAAATTCTTATTAAACAGCATGTTTCTCATATTTTCCCAAACAATTATTAGTCAGCTCTCACTACAAATAGAATTACGTGTCAACCTCCTTATAATCTCATTGAATAAAAATATGAAGGTCAGTTGCTTCCAGAGGGGTGCGGTTAGGAATCCCAATCCTATCCAATATGTATTTGGCAAAGATGTCCACAGCAGTTGGAGATTTTCTAACCACACCGGACTTCATCTTTCCAGTCTCCTCTCTCCTCCGCTGGAAATTTTCCCTTCCACCGCAGCCTTCCTTCCTTATAATACTCTTTGTCAATGTTGAAAAAATTTGATAGAACATCGAATCGGTGAGATTTTCAATTACCGATTCAATCAATTAAAAAATATTAATTTTTTTAAATATTAAATAAGTAATTTAAATATTAAATATAGTAAATATTTAATAAAAATATGTATTTGATTAAATGGTATGATCTTTAATCTAGATTCAAAAGTTTAAAAGTTTAGATCTCATCACATACAAAAGTTATTTAAAAGAAAAATTAAAAAAATAAGTGTAAAACCGATTTTTCGGGTTTTTTACTTGTTCAATTGATTTTTTACCAGTTCTATAACATGCACCGGACCGGATAAATCACCAATTCCCGATTCAACCGATCCGATTTTAATAACACTGCTCTTTGTCACATTTTTTTCTCTCTTTTGTCCTTAAAATTACATTCCAGTGATTAAAATGTCCATATCACTTATAGTTTTCTAGTTTTTTCATTCTCATTGCTATTTATTTTTGTTATTTTATTTTTATTTAAAATTTTTTAAATAACTTTATAATTATTTAATAAATCATTTATATAATTATCTAATAAATCAATTAATATATAAATAGCTAAAAATAACAAATACATAAACAAATAAATAATCAATTTTATAATCAAATAAATTAACTAGTAAATGAATATAATTATGCATCTTTAAAATAAGGAACTAAATAAAATAGATAACTACATAAATAATAACTATATATTAAAATTTTAAATATTATTAAAATATACATAAAAAAATTATGAATAAAATATTAAATTAATATCCTTAATAATTATTTTTCATTCTCATCTTTTATTATCCAAACATATATTTCACTACTAATTTTAATCTCGCCGTTACAGTATCCAATCTCACTGTTATAGTAACTAACCTCACCCACCATTGTTTTCAGTCTTATCGGAATCAATTTCACCGTTCATCTAAATAGATCCTTAACTGATTTAACCAATTCAATCGATCAATTCAATTAAAAAGAAAATTAAGTAAATAAATAATTTTAATATTAAGTATAGTGAATACTTAATAAAAATATATTTGATTTAATAGTATGATGTTTAATATAAAATTAAAAGATTAAAAATCACATCACTTACAAAAGCACACTAAATAAAAAATAATAATAAAAAACCTAAAATCGATTTAATCCAATTTTAATCAGTTCTTGACCGATAAATTGAAAATTCGATTTACTTATTATATCGAATAGATTATTGATTTTTAATTCAACCAACCAATTCAATCCAATTTATACCTATTAAATCGAACAAATTATTGATTTTTAATTCAACCGATCAATCCAATCTAATTTTTTATTCAATGCTTCTAATCTTGCAGTCTAAGGCTCCCTTTGGATACAAAGGGAGCCTCGTTTCGGCACAGTTGGGGCACTTTTTTGCCCCAACCGCGTTGAACAAACCCTGCTGGCCCCCTTTTTTTCACTAGAGCATTCATGCTCCAGTGGAACAAAAGACCCTCCGGTGGGAGGGCCTTTAACCATTATAACCTTTGGGTTATTTTTTATTTTTAATATAATAAATTTTATTATTATAAATTTTTTATATAATAATTTAATAAATATATAAATTTTATTATTATAAAATTAATAGGAATTAAATGAAAATAATAATTACATGAATAATAAAAAATAAAAAATAAATATAAAAATATTATTTGATATATTTTTGTAATTTTTATTAATAAAATTATTATTTGATACAAATATACTTTTAATTATTTATTAATTTTATAAATATCAAATAAATTAAAAACTTTATTATACATATACATTTTTATCTAATGTCCTTAATAGTCATTTTCTCTTCCTACTACAATTAATTTCACCGCCACCGCTACTTTTGAATCCAAACACATATTCTATCACTAATTTTAATCTCACCGCACAGTACTCAATCTCACCTCTACAGTAACTAATCTCACCTCCACTGCTATTTTTAATCTCAGCAAAGCTAATCTCACCGTCCATTCAAATGAACCCTAAGTAGTGAAGTAACTTTTCTTCCAATCACTTGAGCTTCCCCTTTCCGATTGATGGAGGCGCCTCTTTCCTGCTTATATTCATGGCCTACACCACAATAAGGGCAATGGCCAAGGGTCAGGATCATCACCCTCTTTAACAATGAATGTCCTCTCCATTAATTGATGTTCTTTCTCGTTTTTAGCCAATCTTATTGATCACTAGCAATAGCAATTAAGAAGTTCCGTTTTTTTTTTTTTTCTAAATGTGACAAACGCATGCAAGCAATGATACTTGGAAACTCCCAAACAGCAAGAACCGCTGCATGAAGAGCAGTTGTCGGAAACTCCACCAAACACACGAGTCTACGTGGAATGACCCCACTGCCTTGGAACCGTGTGGTGAACACAATGCACAAAGGCTCCATTGCTGCCTTCTGCCAACTTGCTGCAGCAGCAAGCAAGCAAGCAACCACCTACTCAGAAATTAAAAAAAAAAAACTACAAATATAAGCAAACCCATATTTGGCAAGTGTATCACCACCTAACCATATCCAGTTATCCAGCAAATTAGAAAACACCATTCAATAATTCGGCATTACCCTTCATTTAATTGTCAATACCTTAAAAATAATCAACAAAATCCTTTTATTTGTCGTAGCAAAAAACTTCAATCCAATTATGTTCCAAGATCCAAGTACAAATGGGCGAAAAAGAAAAGTACTGCATATTTTTTGTTGTTGTGAAATTGGAAAACAGAAATGGTGAGAATCAGAAAGTAATCTTTTATGTATTGAATGAATATTTTCTGTACATACACAGCACCTACTTATAACATAATTATGAAATAAATTCTCCTAAAGTTATGGTCTAGAATCATGGAGTAAATTAAGGAAATAATAAATCCTAAATTAAAGAAAGCTATCTACACACTAATTTAGGGATTTCAACATTCTAATTTAGGGATTTTAACTCTCCCCCTCAAGTTGGATCATATATGTTAATCATTTCCAACTTGTTTACGAAATCATCGAATTTTTGTCTTGCAAGTCCTTTGGTGAAGATATCTGCAGTTTGATCTTGTGTAGGAACATAGATCATGCAAATGATCCCCTTCTCCACCTTTTCTTTAATGAAATGTCTATCCACTTCCACATGCTTGGTTCGATCATGTTGGACTGAATTAAGAGAGATATTTATTGCTGCTTTGTTATCACAATAAAGTTTAATGGGAAACTTTACAGTGACTTGTAGTTCTTCTAGGAGTTTTCTTAGCCACAGTGCTTCACATATTCCTTGTGCAGCTGCTCTAAACTCAGCTTCAGCACTACTCCGAGCCACTACATTTTGCTTTTTACTTCTCCAAGTTACTAGATTTCCCCATACAAAGGTACAATATCCAGAAGTGGATTTTCTATCTTCAACAGATCCTGCCCAATCTGCGTCTGTAAAGACTTCTACTCCTTTGCTATCGTTCTTCTTGAAGAATAATCCTCTACCTGGTGAACCTTTGAGATATCTAAGTATCTTAAACACAGCTTCCAAGTGAATTAGCTAAGTAAATTAGCTTGCCAACTAGCCTCTGATATCTGTCTTTGTCAACCAGTTCCCCAGGATTATCTGTCCTCTTCCAAGCATACCAGTTTTTGTTAAGAGATCAAGAACATATTTTCTTTGAGACACGCTGATTCCTTTCTTTGATCTAGCGACTTCCATTCCTAAGAAATACCTCATCTGCCCCGGATCTTTTACTTCAAATTCTGTGTTGAGAACACTTTTCAACCTTTCCATTTCCACTTCATTATCCCCGGTAAGAATTATATCGTCGACATAGACAATTAGAATTGTTTTCTTTTCACCCTCGGCTTGTTTGAAGAACAAAGTATGATCTGATTGTCCCTGTTGATATCCTTGTTTCTTTAAGACTCTGGCAAACCTATCGAACCATGCTCTAGGGGACTGCTTGAGGCCATAAAGCGACTTTTTGAGTTTGCACACTTGGTTGTCTTGATGCCCATTACTGAAACCTGGTGGCATTTCCATATAAACTTCCTCTTCTAATTCACCATTCAAAAAAGCATTCTTTATGTCAAGTTGCTGAAGAGGCCAACCAAATTAGATGCCAAAGATAAAAGATCTCTAACTGTATTCAGCTTTGCCACATGAGCAAATGTCTCGGTATAGTCAATGCCATAAGTTTGTGTAAAACCTTTGGCGACAAGACGAGCTTTGTATCTTTCTATTGTTCCATCTGCTTTGTATTTTAGAGTAAAAACCCACTTGCAACCTATTTGTCTCTTCCCTCTCGGTAGCTCCATCACATCCCAAGTTTCATTTTTTCTTAAAGCTTTCTTTTCCTCCATTACTGCATTCTTCCATTCGGGAACAGCCAGTGCCTCCTATATATTCTTTGGAATTTCTATACTATAGAGATTAGAGACAAATGCTCGAAAAACAGTAGAAAGATTCTTGTGTGACACAAATTTGGAAATAGGATGGAGTGTACATGAACGAGGTTGTTTTCTGAGAGCAATAGGTAAATCAATATCAGAAGTATTAAAAATACTTGTGTTTGTGGTTGACTCACTCACAATTGGAGCTATCACCGGGTTAGACTTTCTTGGTGCTTCGGGTGTGAGGTTCTCTTGATGTCTTGACTTTGGCCTTCTTGAATAGACTAGCATCTCCCTATCATTTTGCTTTTCCACATCTCCCCCTGAGTTCAAGTTTCCTTTTGTATATGGCAGATTAGTATGAGGAATAGGTTCAGAGCTTAAAGTCCAAAAAACGATCTTCACTAGAAATCTCCCCCTATAGAGAAGTTTTTTTTTTGAAGAAAGGAGTGTTTTCAAAGAATGAAACATCAAGACTAATAAAGACCTTCTTTGTGGATGGATCAAAACACTTGTACCCTTTTTGAGTAGGATAATAACCAATGAACACACACTTGATAGCTCGAGGATCTAGTTTACTTATATTCGGAGAGTGAACATGAACAAATGTAGTACAACCAAATACCTTGAGTGGTAAATTAGAGGGTAAACGTGAAGTGGGAAAGAAATTTTTTAGTGTATTGAGTGGAGTTTCAAAGGAAAGAACTCGACTAGGCATCCTGTTGATAAGATAGGAAGATGTTAAAATTGCATCTCCCCAGAACATTTTTGGCATATTGGTAGTAAGCATCAACGCACGAGCTACTTCAAGCAAGTGTTTATTTTTTCGTTTGGCCACCCCATTTTGTTGTGGAGTGTTAACACACGAACTTTGATGAACTATTCCATTTGTTTTCAGATAATCTCCCAGGATAGAGTTAAAGTATTCTATTCCATTATTGGTACGCAAAATCTGAATGTGAGTTTGAAATTGCGTTTGAACAATGGAGTGGAAATTTTTAAATACATCACGAACATCAATTTTGTCTTTTAAGAGATAAATCCAACAAACCCGAGTATGATCATCAATAAATGTAACCAACCAATTTGTGTGAGTGCGAGTAGAAATATGAGAGGGTCCCCATAGATCACTGTGAATCATAGTAAATGGTTTTGAAGGTTGGTATTTTGATTTTTGAAATGAAGTACGTTGATGTTTAGCCAATTGGCAGATTTCACACTGAAAAACAAAGTTTTTATTGGAGCAAATAGAAGGAAACAAATGTTTCAAGTACTGGAAACTAGGATGAGCCATTCTAAAATGCCATAACATAATTTCACTTTCCCTAGAAATAGATGCAGAGTCACAGATTGTAGCTTGAAGCTGTCTACTCACATTTGCCTCATCAAAGTAGCAGAGTCCCTCACATTCCTTAGCACTGCCAATCATCTTCCCCGATGACAGGTCCTGAAAAATACAATGAGAGGGAAAAAATTTAGCAAAGCAATTGGAATCTCTTGTTAATTGGCTGATTGATAATAAATTGCAAGACAAATTTGGGACATGGAGGACAGTTTCTAGAGTTACAGAATCAGCGAGTTTTATAGTTCCTTTTCCTGCAACCGTTGAGAGTGAACCATCTGCAATTTTAACTTTAATGTTGCCAGCACAAGGTGAGTATGTGGAAAAAATATGATACTTGCTTGTCATATGATCAGATGCACCAGAGTCGACAATCCAAGGGTTTTTGGTTAGGGAAGTAGTGTTCAAAGCTCTCAAAAAATTACCTCTGTGTGCTAATGAACCAGAGAAAACATGATTGGAAGATTGACCAGCAATTTGGAGGCTTGAAAACAGTTTGTAAAACTGCTCCATCTGTTCTTGGTTGAATGTATTTTTTGACTGATGATCATTGTTGGTAGTCTCCGTCTTCCTCTCCGTCTGATCATCAACAGAGGCTTGATATCCACGACTTTTGTTCATCTGCCTTGGTTTCCAGACTGGTGGTTTTCCATGCAACTCCCAGCAAGTGTCCTTGGTGTGCCCAGTTTTGTGGCAGTGCTCACACCAAGGCCTTTTCCTCTGCTGATTCTGACCTGACCCATTCGGTGCCTTTTTTGACATTAGTGTAGACGTTTCTGGTTCAATACCTATATGCCCAGTAAAGTTCTTAGCTTTTAGCATTACCTTGCGTCTATTTTCTTCTCGCCTCACTTTTGAAAAGACTTCACGGATGGAAGGTAGAGGTTTCCGACCAAGAATTCTTCGTCTGACCTCATCTAACTCCTGATTGAGCCCAGCTAGAAATTCGACGACTCTCTCATTCTCTAGCCTATTTCTGTACCTCACACTGTCTCCAGAGCATTCCTATTCTTCTTCATAACTCAGATCAAGTTCCTGCCATAGGGATTTCATCTCAGTGTAGTAATCGGTAACTTCTCTTTCTCTTTGTTTCATTTGCCACAGTCGGGTTTTAATCTCAAATATTTGAGAAGAGTTCTCCACATCAGAGTATGTCTCACGAACGACATCCCAAACTTCTTTTGTTGATGGGAGAAACATATAGGTTTTTCCGATGGAAGGTGTCATGGAGTTGACCAGCCACTCAGTCACCATCGAGTTCTCTGACTTCCATTTTTGCAGAGAAGCATCAATTGAGGATGGCTTCTTCGTTTCACCGGTGAGATATCCAAGTTTTCCTTTTCCATCGATCACAAGTTTGATTGATTGAGCCCATTCGAGAAAGTTTTTCCTATTGAGTTTCTCAACCGTGAATTGAAAATTGGAGTTGTCAGACCCATTCGAATTCATGGTGTTCATGACCTCCGTTTCTTCAGTGGTTTCAGCAGATAAAGACTCTATGCTATCAACAGTGGTCTTCACCATCGATGGCTAAGGTTAGAAAACCCTAGGCTCTGATACCATGAAAACAGAAATGGTGAGAAACAGAAAGTAAAACAGAAATGGTGAGAAAAAGAAAGTAATCTTTTCTGTATTGAATGAATATTTTCTATACATACACAACACCTACTTATAACATAATTATGAAATAAATTATGCTAAAGTTATGGTCTAGAGTCATGGAGTAAATTAAGGAAATAATAAATCCTAAATTAAGGAAAGCTATCTACACACTAATTTAGGGATTTCAACACTCTAATTTAGGGATTTCAAATCTTACCTCTACAGTACTCAATCTTACCTCTACAGTAACTAATCTCACCTCCACTGTTATTTTTAATCTCACCGGAACTAATCTCACCGTCCATTCAAATTGACCCTAAGTAGTGAAGTAACTTTTTTCCAATCACTTGAGCTTCCCCTTTCCGATTGATGGAGGCGCCTCTTTCCTGCTTATATTCATGGCCTACACCACAATTAAGGGCAATGGCCAAGGGTCAGGATCATCACCCTCTTGAATAATGAATGTCCTCTCCATTAATTGATGTTCTTTCTCGTTTTTAGCCGATCTTATTGATCACTAGCAATAGCATTTAAGAAGTTCCGTTTTTTTTTTTTTTTCTACATGTGACAAACACATGCAAGCAATGATACATGGAAACTCCCAAACACCAAGAACCGCTGCATGAAGAGCAGTTGTCCGAAACTCCACCAAACACACGAGTCTACGTGGAATGACCCCACTGCCTTGGAACCGTGTGGTGAACACAATGCACAAAGGCTCCATTGCTGCCTTCTGCCAACTTGCTGCAGCAGCAAGCAAGCAAGCACCTACTCAAAAATAATAATAAAAAAAAAAAAAAAAAAAAAAAAACTACAAATTTAAGCAAACCCATATTTGGCAAGTGTATCACCACCTAACCATATCCAGTTATCCACCAAATTAGAAAACACCATTCAATAATTCGGCATTACCCTTCATTTAATTGTCAATACCTTAAAAATAATCAGCAAAATCCTTTTGTTTGTCGTAGCAAAAAACTTCAATCCAATTATGTTCCAAGATCCAAGTACTAATGGGCGAAAAGGAAAAGTACTGCATATTTTTTCTGTTGTGAAATTTGATACACAGATGATTAATTGTTTATAAAATAAAAATTCTATGAACTACATTTATCTGTGTCCTAAAAATAAAAACCAACATTTCATTTTCACCAAACAGAAAAGAAACAAAGTTAAATACTTCAACGTTCTACTATATGGATCAGGTGAAACTAGAGTTGATATTTTTATAGCCGCCAAAATTGCTTCCATCTTTAATGAATGAAGCACAGAGGTGGATTGATTTTGTACCCAACTGCAGTTTACATCTATCACTTTATGATGGATTAATTTCTTCCTCACAGGTGAGGTAATTGCGTCGCCGCAGGAACCAAACCAAGAGTCAGTTCTAACCCAACATCACTACTCTCCTCGGTTTGGCTTGCAAACTTCAAGACAGGACAGTTTTTGGTCTGGTTCACCAGCGAACCCTCCACAGTCTCCACGGAGAACATACTCTCATCTTCTTTGCAGTCAACATTTCCGAGTTGGCTCATCCACGAGTCATAACTGGGTGAGTCGACCTGTCGCTTGGACCTGGTCGCGGATCGCTTGAAACGAGTGCGGGTCTTGACCTTGTCGATATCAGCTAGGTTGGGGTCCTTGGAGACGTGGCGGATGTCGTAGGTTTTGAGAGGGGAAATCGGTTGCTGTGCAAATGATTCAGAAGAAGAAGTTTGGGTTATCGGCGAGCCTTTGAGCACTGCATCAACGGCTGCTTGGCACTCAGCCCAGTTTCCGGACCAGAGGATGCCAATTGACCCATAAACTGGATTTACAACACGCCCACAAGCCTCATATAAAAGTGACCTAAAAATAGCTGCAATGCAAATAAGAGGAATTATACATTTCAGCCATGAATAATATCGATTAGCAACCTGAAAAAATAATCCTTTTATTTTTAAAGAAATGTGGATTAATTACCAGGGCGAAGGTTTTCAGGGCCGGCTTCAATTAGGTTGAGGAGGCCAGCACGGCCATAGAACTTGGCCAGGAAGAGAGTAGCATTGGCTTGAGAATTAGGGGACTTGATCCATTGAAGACAAGGTCTAATGGTGCATTTTTCGCTGCAGCCCTTACGCAGGACCCTGCAGCCATTACAGCTCATCTTCATGGTAATTTTGCTTGGGGGTTATTTCTAAGAGAGGTTGTACGGAGAGCGAGAGGAGAAGAGGAAGGTTAATATAATGGGCAGGAGCGCAGTGGTTTCCAAAGGAGTGGTGGAGTAAAAGACCTGAAAACCGGGGGTGAGTGTTTTTCCTTTCCCTCTTTTTCTTGTTTAGGTAAAGTTGGGGGAGTGCCCTCTTGGAAAATGGGACTCCCCCCAGATTGTTTTTGGTGCTTTCCTTCTTTTTCAAACAACCCTACATGCACGATTTTATTACAAAACCGACCAACCATTTTAACCCCATTTTCATTTTTTTCGGTACCTACAATGTTCACGTGAGAAGAGGCTATCCTAATTTAAAGTCAAGCATACCACAAGTTTTAAAAAATTAACGGTGATATTTATAAAAAAAAAAAAAAAAACATGAAGTAAAATTGTTAATGAAATTCGAATTTTGATGTTCATCAAAATATTAATGAGTATTCAATCAATTGAATCAATTCACGTTAGCTTAATCAAATTTTAATACACTGATAATGTATAGATTTATGTACACTATCAATTAACTATATGATGTCACTTTATTAAAAAAAATTAAAAATTAATATAAATGATTTATACATTGTCAATACATAAATATAATTTTTTATATAATATAATATATTCTTAAAAGTTTATATTAATCATTTATAATAATACTATTAAATTAGCAAATCTTTAGAAGAAAGAATGAACTTTCAGAATAGGTTATCTTCTTTCTCTATTATATACTATTATTACTGTACCTTTATAGTTGTTGCCATTGGATTTAGAGTTCTAGTGCTAATTTTTTTTTGATTTTTTTTTTATAAAAGAGATCGTAGTTTTGAAATAGAAAAATAAATTGTAAATGTTAGAATTCAAACTTCAAATTTATTAAATAAAAATGACTATATAAATCAATTGAACTAAATTTTAAAATTTTCGTGTCAATTTAATTTAATGTTATGATAAAAGTCTTTATTTTGGTTTTTCTTGATTCAATAATTTAAAAAAAAAAATGTTCTACTATAAATGGGAACTTCAAAACAACAAAAGGTGATGTTTTCTAGAAAATTAATTTCCTAAACAAAGAGATAGGGGTAATGGTGTAATTTAAAAGACAAAGAAGGTTAAAATGTCAGAAAAAGAAAAAAAAGAAAAAGACAGCATTTGAGAGGTGGAAGCCATGCAAGCAAAAGTGAAGTGAGAGGCAGAAAAACCGCAACAGATGCACTTGCCAAGCACGAGCCTTTATCTTAGAACTGCGTGCTTCTCACTGCGAGCTCAACCCTGTTAAAATATATACTTCCCGCTGTTCGGGAGTCCGTACAAATAAGTGAACTGAACTTTTTTTATTTTCAAAAAAACTAAACCATTTACTATTTTTTTCAAATAAAAAATATTTGTTTATATTTTTTAGATAATAAATAAATAAATTATACTAGAAATCTTTTTAAAATAATATTAGTGTCTATGAACACGTGGTAAGCCGTAAGATAATATTTTCTATTTGAATAATATCTATACGCAACCGCTAATCAATCGAATTTTCTTTTTTATTTTCCATATATTTTCCTTGTTTCCTTAAAAAAAAACGAAATTGCCCTAAATCAGTTATGTCTACTATTTTATGTAAGACTGTGGGCGCCTAAAGAGATTCTGCCTGTGGTTTTAACTATTAACCTGATTTCTATTTTGATTTTATCTTAATTTCCCTTTGGATAATTTGGATACTCTCAAAATAATAAGCAGTCACACCAAGATAAAATGTCATATATGCTCTTCATTTATAGATTTTTTCATAAATTGAGTTTATGAAACCTTGAAATTTTGGGTGTGTGTGAGCAGCAGAGAAATAACAAATAGTAAGACTAAGCCTAATTAATTCATGCTTAAATGGCATCATCTACCTCAAAAAGTTCTAATGTCCCACAGCATTAAGGATGGGAAAACTGGATAAAAGGATACCAAATGGACTACTGATGGTACACTTAGAGGTGTGAATTTAGAGGATAGGGTCATTTTGAATTTAAAAAAATTTGAGTTATTTTAAATTCAGATTTTTTGAGTTTAACACTCAAATTATTTGAGTTTTAACTATTGTATATGTTATGATCATTTCGCGTCCAAATTGTTGAGCTTTGAAGTCAAATTAACTTAATTTCAGATAAGTTTGAATTAGACTTTCGGGTCGATCAAGTTTGAATCATTTTAAAATTTAACTAATTCGGGTTCGGGTTATTTTGATTTTGGATTGAATGAGTTCAGATTGTTGAATTTTTTTAACCAAATTGGATTTTGTTGATTTTTTTTAAACAAATCAGATTAGATCGGGTTGAATAGGTTGGAGGAATTTTTCGAGTTTAAATCACCATTGACAATTTTAAGTTCATTGATATTTTAATATAACAAAATAAAAAATATATATATTAAAATTTATATGTGGCTAACGAAGATCAAATATATGTCAAATTGGGAACAAATGTGATATTTAACACTATAGATAATATAGTTTTCTCCACTAAAATTTTTATTGAAAATACTCTAAATTTGTCGGAAAAGCTTTTTTTCGAAAAAGTTTCTATTGAAAAAATCTAGGTTGGTAATACTATTTCGTCACGTAAACAAATTTCCTTAAAAAATTGCATGAGTATTTCCGACAAAAATTTTAATCGAAAATACTTATTAATCCTGACGAAAATTTTGTTTTTCTATTAAATGCATACTTTTTTTTTTCATCAAAAATTGTGACATTTTTTTATTGAACTTTCTTACTGATAGAACTCTTCGTCGATAATTTATAAAAATAATTAAATAAATTTATATATAATATTATATTTAATGTTTTTGACGAAATTCTTTCGAAAATGCTAATGATTTTGTCAAAATTCTTATTATTTTTCTAATTTTTTTAGATTTTTATTTTTTTGCAATGAACAATTTAATTTAAGATAATTACCTTGAAAATGAACAAAAGATATCATTAAATAAAGAATGAACATTATAAAAATTGAAAATTATATATCATCGATAATTTAATTATACTAGTATAAGACTAATTTAAAAGTAACATGAAATACAAAGAATTATACACGTTACATTATATGTTTTATAATATCTCAAAAATGTAATAATTATTGAAACTAAATGCAGTTATTGGTGACATATAAAGTTTTTGAAGTCTAGGTATAAGAGGCAAGTAACATAAAATCTTGTAAGAAATTTTCTATGTCCCCCCACTTGGTTTGCTCGGTTTATATCGAGGATGGTCATATACCTAATAGTACGTTAACTCAACAGGCTCGTTATAAAACAATATGCAATTATTCTCACATGCATATATATTAACATAATTAAATCCAAATTTAGTCATCTTCTTCTTAACACTACAAGAGGATGACTAATTAGCGACGAAATCATTACCGACGGATTTTTTCAGCATTACCAACGGGAAGAGTATATTACTGACAGAATTCTAACGACTAATTCTGTCGGTAACTTCTGTCGGTAATACTTTGACGGGAATGGCTTAGACTCCCGCCAAATTATTACCGACGGAGTTACGTGTATCACCGACGGAATTTTCGTCAGTAAAAAAAAAATACACGGACTTTGATATTTAATAAATACCAATTTATTACAAATTTATTTAAATATATATAACTGAACTGCTAGAAAAAATTACCGATGAATTATCCGTCGATTATACAAATTCACGGATTTTTATTTTTAATAAATGCAAATTTATGACAAAATTAATAACGGGGAAAAAAGTGAACAGTCAAAAACTAATACCGACGGATAATCCATCGGTAATATGCATATTCCGTCGGTAAAACAATTTCCCTAGGTAAAACTAATACCGATGGAATGCGGTATTACCGACGAAATTTTCGTTGATAATAAAGTATTACCGACGGATGAAATTTGAAAGCCCGCCAAAAATATTACCGACGAAAATTCCGTCGGTGATAGTCTCGGGCATAACTAAATGCCCGAGACTTCTTCTTCCCCATTTTCTCTCTTTCTCTCTTCTTTTTGCTCCGCCCACCGAGACACAACCACGTCCCCCTGCCATCTGACCGCCGAGCTATCGCCGTTCGATCGTCCCCAGCAAGCCACCGCCGTTGCAGTCTCTTGGTATCTCTTCTCTTTTCTTTATTGTTCCTTATTTTATTTTTTTGTTTTTAACAAATTTTCGTATTGTATTGTTTCTTTTATCTCTTCCCCGACCGTCGCATCGTCGCCGTTCGATCATCCCCAGCGAGCCACCGCTGTCGCCGTCTCCGTTGCAGTCGCCTGATATCTCTTCTCTCTTCTCTTTTCTCTACAAATTATTCTTGGTATATTTTGGAAAGTAGAAGAAATGACATGATTTGTTTAGAACCAAAAATGCATGTTTGTTGGTTCTAAATTTTTAAATATGATAATGTTTCTGAATTAATGTTGCTAGGAGTTACTTGTATGCTGTTGTTTTTAATTATTTAGTCAGATTTGATATTTCCTTTGCATGTTTGGTTCAAATTGAATGGGTTGCCTAATCATGGAAAGCTAGCTGTTGTGTTGGTCCTGTAAGCTGCTGATTATTTATGCAATCTGAGAAATTTTAATTTTACACTTATTGATGTCGTAAATTATCATAAATGCACATGGTTTCATACTGTAATAACCGAAAAAAGGCCTTTTTAGTAAATTTATTTTCATCTATTTGTCTATACTTCCATACCGCAGTTCCCCAATTATTGGAGGATATGAAAAAAGAATAGTGTCTTACTTGCAAGACTTGTAATATCATCATTAGTATCAAGTGTATTCTCTTTGTCATTTCTTTTACTTTCCAAAATCTCCATTGTCACAAGTATTCTCCGTTGCCATCGCGGTCTCCGTTGGTTTGTTGCTTTGTTAAATAATATATTATAAAAGAATATGATATATTATAAATTAATCATATTGATATTTAAAATAATTGATTTCATGAATTCGAATTTCAACATGTAAATACTGTCGCAACCTAAAAAATAACGACGAGTCTCATCGCAAGACTTTATTATTCGTTAGGCGTGACATTAAAAAAAATTGAGGAAAAGTCGACTTAATTCCTCTAAAAAATGAAGGTTTTGAAATGACCTTAAAAAAGACATGGAGTCGCCACCAATCTTTTTTAGCTAGGTGTGATCGGCCACCTATTAAAACCGGTTTTATAAAATATTTTAAAAATTAATTAAAACATTTTAAAAAACTGGTTTTAATAGGTGGCCGATCACACCTAGCTAAAAAAGATTGGTGGCGACTCCATGTCTTTTTTAAGGTCATTTCAAAACCTTCATTTTTTAGAGGAATTAAGTCGACTTTTCCTCAATTTTTTTTAATGTCACGCCTAACGAATAATAAAGTCTTGCGATGAGACTCGTCGTTATTTTTTTTTAGGTTGCGACAGCTTGGCGACTCCGCTGGGGACATATTAGAGAGTCAGGCCTAGAATTAGTCGTGTATTATCAAAGTCTTGGTTTTTGTTGGTTTAATTGGTATTTGATTTTAATTCCCACATTTTTTTAATAAGGAGAATTTTGAAAATAATAAAATGTTTTTAAATATGTTCATACTCATGTGCATGCATTTTATTTTTGTTCTCTAGTTATTTAAGGTTGTATATTATAATTGCTTGTTGGTTAATGCGTTACACTATTCTTGAATGTTTTAATTGCTAGGGCATTTAGAATAAGGTTTGTAGAATAGGTAGTGAAAGGTTTGATATTCCTCCACACACACTACACGTGCATTTGCATAACATGAATCCTCTACCCGGGTTCCGTCCTTTTAAGTGGAAGTAAAGTAACTACGCCTTCGTGATTGATCCTCCGTATGGACTAGTGAAACACTTCCGGAGTATAAAGTACCTAATGCCTTCGTGATGATCCTCCGCATGGGCATAGGAAAATATACTCTAACGAATTGAACCCGCTTTGATCGGGGTGCCTTACTAGCCTTCACCGGCGACAGTGAGGAACAATTCGGGGCCTTAGAACCGATTCACCCTCATATAGTGAACCTAGGCGAAGCCATCCCGAATTTCCGTTAGATATACCGAAAATAGGAACACATGGGAAGGACATTTCTAAACTTTTTGTTACCTGTTTTACACTCCGAATAAGTGTGGTAGATCGGGCAACGATGTACGTACATCGCCCGTAATAAATGTGATACTCCGCCTCGAAGGCATCGTGATGCCTAAATAAGCAGACATTGCTGGGGCAGATGTTCATTAGCTGTTTTTTTTTTAAAAAAAAAATAAAAAATCTTTTTTCAAGCATTTTTGCATGTGGCACATTTCATGCATGTGTAAATAAAGCATGTACATTTTTGGTTGTATTATTGATCTCATTCTTTGCAATAAACAGTTGGTAATTGAATTTGATGATTTCAAAAAACCGGTAGTGTCACATGAACATTTAAATATTGTACCATAGTAAGATCCACCCTGAAATTCTTTTGAAAATGATGTGATTGGTTTATAAAAAAAAAAAAAAAATTGGAGGCAAATCCTGCATAATGAGATTTTTGAATAGTCCCACCAATTTCGTGTAATCATTGATTTCTTTGTATATACCTTTGTGTTAATTCATTTATTTTTGCATGTATCATTTTGACATCATATTATAGTCATAGCATGCATGGTCATTCATTGTAAGATACGTTTATGACATGCACAGTCATTATCTGTATATACCTGGCATTAGATTGCATCCATAGCATACATAGTCATCATAATTTCTCTGTATATGTTCATGCATTAATCATCAGTTTATTCATGCACATAGGAATAGAGCATGTACATTCATAATTGTATTCCTAATCTCATGACATTTTCATTTGCATGAAAGGGATTCGAGATATGAGGAATGAATCGGAGGAATGATTGGGTGCTTTGGAACGCAATCAAGAGGAATATGGACATGAAATCCGAAAGGTGAAGGAACAACTTGCCAAATTGCTGAAAATGGTTGAGGATATGGGTAACAGTAAAGGTGAACTTCCTCAGGGCTTCGCATCATCTTCGGATCAACCAAAACCATTAGGCCCAGAACACATAATCCCTGCTGGATCCTGCGCTTGTCAATACCACAAAGGTTGCAATCCTGATGAAATTATGGACAAAATCGTGAAAATGATTAAACCTGAGAGCCTGATACCAAAGATAGAAACCTTGGATCCTGTACCATACCTGCAAACTGTTCGAGGTCCAAGCCAGTATCCCCACCCTACCATGGTCCAATCGTCCATTGGGATGACCACTACGGAATTCCTGAATCCCACTCCATCACCAACAACTACCAGTTCATACTATTTTCCTCATCAACCACCTTATCCAACATCTGGGATAGGAACCTCGAGCTATGTACAACCTCCAAAAGCCCCGTGTCCGAATCCATACCCTCACCATGCTGTTCCGCCACATCTCCATGTAAACACTCCGGTTCGGACCTTAGTGCCACCACCAAGTGCCCCAACTCCTAGGCCATGTGTAACTAAGAAACGACCCCAGGATAAGACCCAAATGCCTTTTGATCCCATTCCAATCAGCTACCAAGAGCTCCTCCCTATACTGATCCAAAATCACATGGTTGCCTGTGTCCCATTGAAACCCCTGTTACCACCATATCCAAGGTGGTATAATCCAAATGCAAAATGTGATTATCATTGTGGAATTGTTGGCCATAACATTGAAGACTTTATGGCATTCAAAAAGAAAGTGCAAACTCTTATAAATGCCAAGTGGTTGGATCCCACGACACTGATTGATAGAGGACTGGGAAAGCGTCATTAGGATTGGGAGATTTACATCATTGAGGTGGAAAGACTTCGGTCTTATATGATGTAATAAGATTTCACTTTTTCAGTAGCCGGCTCTTATAGCCTTAGGATGTTAGGAAGAATAAAGTGCTTGTAAGGACAGTCTTAACCACTGTTCAAATTTTGTAAAACATGGTTTATACCATTGTGAATGTTGATGTGGGAATGAATTGATTATGTTTCAAATTTATGAGAGGTTGATGATTAAGTTCCTCCGATTCTTATTTCCTCCGTGATATCTCCCCCTTTGCATTTTGCATCCCATCAATTATTTGTCAGGTTGCATTCATGCATTCATAATCAGCATGATTTTTCTGTATATATCTATGCATTAATTTGCTTATTACATACATCATGATTAGCATTAGGTCACATTCATGACACACATGGTTAGTATGATTTTCTTTGTATATACTCTGTATCAATCATTCATTGTTTGCATGTATCATAATTGACACAATGTTGCATTCATAGAACATATGAACATTCATTGGGAAATATGCTGAAATGCACATTATCAGTCATTGCATATATCCATGTGTTGATTTGTTTATTCTTTGTTTGCAACATGTTGGCATTGTGATTGCATTTATTACATATATGGTCAGCATGTTCCATTATACATGTCCATACATCATATTGTTTAGGCTTCACATGCATCAAATTGCATTCATGGCTCATTCATCATGACATACATTTTGGGGAAAATAGAATAGAAGTTGGCTTGGCTTTAGGAGTCTTTGAAAGAATTTCCATTTCAAATCAGAAGAAGTACTGAGTACACTTTTAATACTTGGCTGGTGCTATGGAGGATGAACATGTTGCCCGACTGGAAAAAATGGAAAGGGAACGAGAACAGCTAGCAAAGTCTCAAGCAGAATCTAAAGGTCAGATGACTAAATTGATGGAGCTGATGTCTGCCGTAATCAAAGGAAAAGGATACACCGAAAACGTTATCGCCAGAGAAGGGTTAGAGGCACAAAAGGGCCAGGATGAGGTCATAATAAGCGATGCCCAGAACACTGTTAACCTCGTCAATGTCCTAAACTCAGATGATCTAGCTGAACAGGCAAAGTTGAAAAGGGTTGCAGTAAATGAGGTTGAGTTGGCAGATTCCCAAGGGAAATATCAGTTGTTAGATGAAAGGCTCCGGGCAATAGAAAGAACAGATGTATTCGGGAGTGTGGAGGCGAAAGAACGATGCTTGGTCCTCGATTTAGTCATTCCTCCTAAGTTCAAGATCCCTGACTTTGTGAAATATGACGGGACGACCGATCCATCAGCCCACATCACTATGTTCTGCCGGAAGATGACAAGTCATATAGGTAATGATAAGCTTTTGATTCACTGTTTTCAGGATAGCCTCAGCGGGTCCACAATTAGGTGGTATAGTCAGTTGAGCAAGGACCAGATACGCTCTTGGAATGATTTGGCTAGGGCTTTTCTAAACCACTACAAGCATATGACCGACATGGCGCCTGACCATCTCACCTTGCAAAATATGAAGAAAAGAGCTACTGAGAGCTTCAAAGAATATGCGCAACGGTGGATGAGCCTGGCCGTCCAAGTACAACCGCCTTTAACTCAGAAGGAAACCACTGTCCTTTTTGTGAATACACTACAGGCCCCATACTACGATAGACTTGTCGGCAACACCACGAAGAATTTTTCGGACATGGTAATTTCAGGGGAGATGATTGAAAATGCTATCAAGGATGGGAAAATTGAAGGAGAAAGAACATCCAATACCAAGAACAAGGGGGCATCTGAAAAGAAAAAGGAAGATACCCAAGTCGTGGAAGACTTTGCCCCATCTCCCCAATTCTCCTCATATCAGCCATTTTACTCTACCCTGAATAATGTCTCTCATGGTTTTTATCCCTACCAACCAATGACTGCAACTACACCAGAATTTACATCTGTCTATCAATCGAACACCCTTGGGAATAATCGAATGGGGCATAAAAAGCGAAGAAGAAATCAGGTTGACCCGATTCCTATGACATACAGTGAGATACTACCTCAACTCATCCAGAATCACCTTGTGACACCCATGCAAATAGCGCCTCTGAAGCCCCCTTATCCGAGCTGGTATGATGCTAATGAGAGTTGTGGGTACCATTCTGGCAATCAAGGTCACTCAACAGAGAACTGCACCGCTTTGAAGTACAAGGTCAGAGATCTCATCAAGGCTGGTTCGATAAGTTTTGAAGATGGGGAAGCCAAGTGTCATAAGAAATATTGTGCATGATCATATTAGGTTTTTGACACATGTAGTTCTATACACGGTGATGATGAAAGCACTTGTCTCATGTTAACATCTACATGAGTTAAATGAATTTTGAATTTTAAATGCTTTGTGTTTGTTGTGTTTCAACAATAACTTGAATTTGCAAAAACAAGCATTAAGGAATTTTTAGTGATGGATAGTGTCAAGAAGATTGATGATCAGTGTTACAAATGACCCAATACCTTCTCCATTCTCTTTAGGTTTTCCTAAGCCTAAATCTCTTAAACCAAGAGCACTTGAAAGACCTAATGCTTCAAGGAAAAATGAATGAAAAAAGAGAAGCATTGTCATTGCAAAATAAGCAAGGATGTAAATCCTAGTCTAGGCTATGAACAAAGGAACGGACTTTTTGAAATTTTTCGAATTCCTTGAAAATCAAACAAATGAGACATTCTTTCAAGAGTCTAGATTTTGATAATTTGGTGTGTGTCAAGATTGTGCTAAAACCATTCATGACCTTTCTCAATAACCACAAAACACTAATTGCCCAAACATCACTTCATGATTGACATCCTGGGGCACAATGATTAAACTAGATTATCCCTTGTCCCAGAGAAAACCCGTTTTTGGGTCATATTTTCCTTATCTCTTCAAAAAAACTCAGATTGGAAACTCAGCCTTTTCAAAATAGACCTAGACTTGCTATGTTCCTCGTTGATACAGATTCTCATGGTTAATCAAATTGGGGCATCATATATGGAAATGATGGACACATGGTAAAGAAGGATGGGCTAATGCATGAATTATTGGGGGCATGCAACGAAAAAAAAACAAAAAAAAATTTTTGTGATATCATGCATATGAGAATTCGGATGATTCCAAAGTGCAAAATGAAATTCTGAATATCTATTTCCCCTGAGGATTGCTTTTCAATGTGAATATTTGTGCTTGACATGAGAAATGGCCATCTTTCATATCCCTTTCACACAAAAAGAAATTATCCATAGTCACCCCTTTTGAGCCAAAAGAATTCTTTCTTCTTTGAACCCTGATCAAGGATTACCCTCTACACTGGGGGACAAATGCGAGGAAAGATCTTTTCAAAGATCATTGAGAAATGAGTGATAGCTCAAGGACAGACACAAAGCAAATGGAGCCCCGAATAAATACGGGCTCACTCTGTCAAAGAAAAAGAAGAGAAAAAGATGGTGAAATGAAAGCCAAGAAAAACAAAAGAAAAACACAATGAAAAAGAAAATGTGTGTGAAAGACATGGCAAATTGAAAGCCAAGAGCAAGGAAGAAAAAGAGCAAAGTCAAAAGGAAAGAAATGTCCAATAAGGGACAAATGCTTCAAAGGGAATCCTCCTCAAGAAATGATCCTTGATCTGATTACCCTCAAACACATATTTTGGGCCTATTTATCCTTTCTTTCTGAACCCTGAGCCATGGCCTATATTATATGCTTTAAAAGTCCATTTTGATCAAGCATGAATATTTAATTTGAAGGGTTTTTCCTCGGATTTTATCCCATCTCATCGAATTATCATTTCACTAAGGAAGAATTTAGAATTCTCAAGTGTGTGGTAAAAAAAAAAAAAAAGGAAAGAATGGGACTCTAGGGCGAAAACCCAAAAACGGGCGGTCTAGAGTAAATTTGGAAATTTTCAATGCCAACCGTGCCGATACCCAAAAAAAAAAAAAAAAGAAGGTCATTTAAAAAAAGTGGTCATCGAGGAACATCTAGGAATTCCTGAACCCCCCAAATTGTCAGCTCTCATTCGGAGGATTGTCTTCAAAAATTGAATCTTTTTTCCTCCAAGATCAAACTTTCCGATTTAAATATCCCGGCCAATCTTGACGCTTGTCAAAAAGCCTTGATATGGAAACTAAAAGAATGTTGAATTTGCTTGGTTCTCAATGAATTCATGATTTATAAAACCTGTTCCATTTGTGAGCCTAGAAGGGACAAACATTTTTGTTGTGAAGTTTTCCTGAAAAAACCAAAATCTTATTGTATCAAGCCTTGTCAATTCAAATTGAAAAACCCAAATTAATACTTAGGGGATTTTCTAACAGTGATCATCAGTCATCAAAAGATTTGTACATCATACACTGTGGAGTTAAAATTTTTGGCTTAGAAGTTTTCCTTAAATAAGCAAAATTGTTTTTCAAAAAGGGAAAATAAAAATATTTTGAAATACCCATTTTGATGTTGGCATGAGACAAGGATTTTTCTAACTCAAAGGTGTAGAACTGCCATGATAGGTCTTGACTTCCAGATATGAGAAGAAGAAATAGAACCCGGTTCAGATCTCTGTTGATGAAAGTTTGAAAATTGTTGGGGGCAAAGAGAATAGCCAAAATGAATTGAAGATATACTCTGATTTGAAGAGGAAAAATGAATTTGAAAGGCTAAGCCAAAGTCTAGAAAAACAGCCGGGGGCACTTGCATCACTCATGAGCACTCATCTCTTTATCGAGCTTTTGCATCTGCACAGTGTCGGCAAGCATTTGCATCATTCATGGGTATTTGCATTGGCAATATTCCATAAGCATCTGTATTTTACCTTTACATTTACATTCTTCATGGAATTCGTATTTGTGTCATCTCAAGCAATTGCATCATTTCTAGAATCATTGCATTTTCATTACTGTGTGGTAATTGTAGTTACACCATTCAAAAACCAGTTACATGAACACAATTAGTAGGGGCATCTGCATCATGAAACATGGGCATCAATCCAAGTCATTTACATTTGCATTAAAGACATTTGCACCAGTTTAAGTCATATCGTTTCTTATTCAACACCTGCATCTGCATCAAAAAGCATTCGCATCTTCTCAAAATCGTTAGGGTAATTTTCAACAATTCTTCAAAGAACATTTTTAAGACCTCCGGGCATAATTTTTCAAATCACAGGTAAGACCTCCGAGCAATATCTTTAAGACCACCGGGCAACATCTTTAAGACCTCCGGGCATAACTTTTTTCAGGGGTAAGGCCTCCGGGCACTATTCTTAAGACCTCCGGGCATCATTTTTAAAGTCGCATACAGCGCATTTTTTCCAAATTATGGGTAAGGCCTCCGGGCACCATTCTTAAGACCTCCGGGCATCATTTTTAAAGTCGCATACAACGCATTTCTTCCAAATCACGGGTAAGGCCTCCGGGCACCATTCTTAAGACCTCCGGGCATCATTTTTAAAGTCGCATACAGCGCATTTCTTCCAAATTATGGGTAAGGCCTCCGGGCACCATTCTTAAGACCTCCGGGCATCATTTTTAAAGTCGCATACAGCGCATTTCTTCCAAATCATGGGTAAGGCCTCCGGGCACCATTCTTAAGACCTCCGGGCATCATTTTTAAAGTCGCATACAGCGCATTTCTTCCAAATCACGGGTAAGGCCTCCGGGCACCATTCTTAAGACCTCCGGGCATCATTTTTAAAGTCGCATACAGCGCATTTTTTTCAAATCACGGGTAAGGCCTCCGGGCACCATTCTTAAGACCTCCGGGCATCATTTTTAAAGTCGCATACAGCGCATTTCTTCCAAATTATGGGTAAGGCCTCCGGGCACCATTCTTAAGACCCCCGGGCATCATTTTTAAAGTCGCATACAGCGCATTTCTTCCAAATTATGGGTAAGGCCTCCGGGCACCATTCTTAAGACCTCCGGGCATCATTTTTAAAGTCGCATACAGCGCATTTTTTCCAAATTAGGGGTAAGGCCTCCGGGCACCATTCTTAAGACCTCCGGGCATCATTTTTAAAGTCGCATACAGCGCATTTCTTCCAAATTATGGGTAAGGCCTCCGGGCACCATTCTTAAGACCTCCGGGCATCATTTTTAAAGTCGCATACAGCGCATTTCTTCCAAATCATGGGTAAGGCCTCCGGGCACCATTCTTAAGACCTCCGGGCATCATTTTTAAAGTCACATACAGCGCATTTCTTCCAAATCACGGGTAAGGCCTCCGGGCACCATTCTTAAGACCTCCGGGCATCATTTTTAAAGTCGCATACAGCGCATTTTTTTTCAAATCACGGGTAAGGCCTCCGGGCACCATTCTTAAGACCTCCGAGCATCATTTTTAAAGTCGCATACAGCGTATTTCTTCCAAATTATGGGTAAGGCCTCCGGGCACCATTCTTAAGACCTTCGGGCATCATTTTTAAAGTCGCATACAGCGCATTTCTTCCAAATTATGGGTAAGGCCTCCGGGCACCATTCTTAAGACCTCCGGGCATCATTTTTAAAGTCGCATACAGCGCATTTTTTTCAAATCACGGGTAAGGCCTCCGGGCACCATTCTTAAGACCTCCGGGCATCATTTTTAAAGTCGCATACAGCGCATTTCTTCCAAATCACGGGTAAGGCCTCCGGGCACCATTCTTAAGACCTCCGGGCATCATTTTTAAAGTCGCATACAGCGCATTTCTTCCAAATTATGGGTAAGGCCTCCGGGCACCATTCTTAAGACCTCCGGGCATTATTTTTAAAGTCGCATACAGCGCATTTCTTCCAAATCACGGGTAAGGCCTCCGGGCACCATTCTTAAGACCTCCGGGCATCATTTTTAAAGTCGCATACAGCGCATTTTTTTCAAATCACAGGTAAGGCCTCCGGGCACCATTCTTAAGACCTCCGGGCATCATTTTTAAAGTCGCATACAGCGCATAATTTTTCAAATCACAGGTAAGACCTTCGGGCAACATCTTTAAGACCTCCGGGCATAACTTTTTTTCAGGGGTAAGGCCTATGGGCACCATTTTTAAGACCTCCGGGCTTAATTTTTTTCAAATCACAGGTAAGACCTCCGGGCAACATCTTTAAGACCTTTTTTCAGGGGTAAGACCTCCGGGCACCAATTTTTAAGACCTTCGGGCACCATTTTAAGACCTTCGGGCACCAATTTTAAAGCCCTTCGAGCATAAATTTTTCTTTTGAAAATCGAATTCGTTTCCTTAAGACGAATCGAGCCTTGTTTAGGCAGGGAATTCAATTTAAGGACAAAACCTTCAATTTATTGTTTAAAAAAAATAATTAAAAAAAATGAAAAAAGAGAAAATAGAAAGAAGGAAAAAAGAAAAAAAGAAAAAAAGAAGAAAAAAGAAGAAAAAAATGAAAAATAGAAAATGAAAAAATGAAAATGAAAAAGAAACCCCTTTCCCTTTCCTTCAAATGTGATGTCACTGACCGTACAAAATTAGTGTCGGTTTATCTTTGCCTGATTCCTGATTCTCAGCAATAGCCAAAGAGGGGCAGCTGTAGACACCTAATTTTGTCCGGACCACTAAACAGGTATGTTTTCCTCCCATATTGATGTTTCCGAGTATAAAAAGACTGTTTTCATCCTGCAGGTGGTACTCCGAGACTTAGTTTAAGAGGGCGAGCACAAAAAGTCAAACTTAAAAAAAAAGTCAACCCCGAAAAAGTCAAACCCGAAAAAGTCAACCCTAGAAAGTCAACTACTGAAAAAGTCAACCCACTTTCAAAATCAAGATTTTAAGTTCAATTGAAAAATGGAGAAAGAATTTTGATAATCCGAGGTCTACATTGAAAGATATGGACTTCGGAAGTTGGGATTTGGAGATTCAGTAGAAAAGAAACCCTAATCCGAGAAATTTGGGGAAAAGTGCTTAAACGATCAAACTGGTCGAAATTGAAGGTTCCAAATGAAAGATAAGCACTGACTACGGGTAATGGAGAAGTCACTTGCAAGAAAAACTGAGAGAAAAGTCAATCCGGGAGAAAACCGAGAATTAGGGTTTTAGTGGATTTCGGTGAAATCAGGAAGAATCACAGAAATGGCCCGACTTGGTAAGACCAAAGCCCCCAATGGATGAGGAATGATTGAAAAGGATGGCACAAGGCTCAGATTGAAGAAAATCTGAAAATTGGACTTGTTTTGAGCAAAACCGGGTTTCGGAGGTTAAAGGGCAAAATTGGAAAATTTTGGGAAAAATAGCAAATGGACTCCAAAAATTTTGAAATTTGGCAAATCTCAATTTTAAATTATGTGGAAGAGATTGGCGAAAGAAAGTCTTGATTCCGAGTTCGTTTGCAAAATGGCTAAATCCCGAGCCTCCTATGCATTTTCTAAATTTTTATTTTATTTTTTTCATTTTTCATTTTTCATTTTCTACTTTTTTTTTTCAAGAATAAAATGACATAGCAAAATCTAAATAATATAATGCAACCTAAATGTCATGACACATAGAAATTATTATGGCAAGAATCACATATTATATAAAATGTATGAATATAAAAATGCAATGCATGAAATGTATTTTTTCCTTTAATTAAGGAAATCCGTATATCTAAAAAGATATCCGGCTACCTTAGGAAAATATGTCAAATTAAATATTCTAAAACCAAAATACTTTGTGATTGTTTGAAAATTTTTTTGAAAAGCTTGAATTAAAAATAAAAACTGGGCTAAAATTTTTAAAACGACTCTAATTTCCTAAGTTAAAAAAAAAATCCGGACTTGGCTACCCTTAACCCGGGACTTTAAAAACCATTTTTAGAGTTTAAAAAGGCTTAGAAATTACCCTAAGTCAGTAGCTAACCCTCCTAATCAGCCCACTCTAACTAAATTAACCAAATCAGAAAATTGGTTTTTCTTTAAATTCAATTCTGACTCCACTGTCTAGTTTTAATCCACGATTTTTTATCCTATTTTTAAAAATTCCAAAAATTCTAAAAAAAATACTGGAGACTCAGGACATGTAAAACTACACGAGAAAAAATCGGCTTAAGTTTTTGATCAAAGATGAATTCCCAGAAAAACCAGAGATGTACGAGTTTTTGGAGGAGAAAAAAAAAACTGCTTTGTTTTTCTTTAAATTCAATTCTGACTCCACTGTCCAGTTTTAATCCACGATTTTTTACCCTATTTTTAAAAATTCCAAAAATTCTGAAAAAATTATTGGAGACTCAGGACATGTAAAAATACACGGGAAAAAATCGACTTAATTTTCTGATCAAAGATGAATTCCCAGAAAAATCGGAGATATACGAGTTTTGGGTGGAAAAAAACTGCTTTGCCAACACATTTTTTTTTGTCTTTGATAAAATCATTTAAAAATAAAAATAAAAATATTTGAAACTCATAAAATGATTTGAAAACAGTAGCTAAGACTTTTTGAAAGTTAGATAAAAAATTCCTAAGTAAAAAAAATCACAAAGGTAGAATAATCAACTTGACAAACTTAATTTTCCACAAGTGTGCTCAAGAGAGCATGACTTTGAACCATTAATTGTCTCAAGTCATTATTCAAGTGGCATGAACATGAAATGCATGAAACAATGCAGCAAACATAATGCATGAAATGCATGGATCTAAACCTAAATGTAAGGAAAATGCATGACATAAATAATATGGCCTAGACCTAACATGAACTTGCATGGCATTTAATGTAACCTAGACCTAAGACATGCATGGCATTTTCACAAACACAAGGCATGCTTAATTCAAAAATCCAACCAAATATCATGCAAATGCAAAAACCTAACAACTAGCATGACAAAAAAGTGCAACACACAATGCAAAACACATGGAGTAGCCAAATGGCCTCAAGCTCCAACAAGCATGGCATTTTCTCAAACACTTGGCATACTAGCATGAAAAACTAAGTCATAACACAAAAATCACACAAGCATTTTCACAAACACCTAATATACCAAATCTAAAACATGCTTACTAAGATATAAAACAAGAATCATGCAAAGAATCACACAAGCATTTTCACAAACACTTAATATGCTAACTCTAAAACATGCTCAAATTTAAACAACATGAAAACAGAAAATTAAAAATGCAAAAACATGATATCTAAGACATAAATGGCAACAAACAAAGCAACTAAATTAAATATAACTTAAGAACATGAAATAACATAATATTTAAAACATCAAAAATAAAGAAAATAGCATAAACAATATGGTAAAATGAATCAAAAACAACAACTTAAAATAAATAATGTAGGCCATTTGGCCATGGTGAGTTTATTGTAAAAACAAAATGTAAGAAAAATATACTTAAGAAAGGAAATGAAGGAATAACAAGAAACATTATTTTAAAATGAAAACTCACCAAGTAGCTTTTGAACGGATTAAGCTATAAACCCTCAGAGTAGCTTTTGAACGGATTAAGCTACAAACCCTCAAAGTAGCTTTTGAACGGATTAAGCTACAAACCCTCAGAGTAGCTTTTGAACGGATTAAGCTACAAACCCTCTCAGAAGTAGCTTTTGAACGGATTAAGCTATAAACCCTCAGAGTAGCTTTTGAACGGATTAAGCTACAAACCCTCAAAGTAGCTTTTGAACGGATTAAGCTACAAACCCTCTCAACAAAAACACTATGACTCACCACCCGGATAATCCTAATACAAGTGTATAGACTATCTCACAAGGGGTAGTGGGTGATCTCAGCCAAAGGCCAAGACTCCTTATTTATAAGGTGAGCACCTCCTTGGCTTGACATTACAAAGGGATGTGGGATTGGGACTTAGGCTCAAAAATGAAAATCTCTAACTTAACTCTTGATTTTTAATCACTTGATTGAAAAAATCCTAAGCTTCCTCCTTCCTTTGGGCTTGGGCAGGCCAGCACTTCTCTTTTCCAGCCCAGCTCTGATTTTTGAAAGGCCCAAAGAAGCCCTTTTCGGTTGCTTGGGTGAAACGACCATTTTGCCCCCCGGATGCAAAATAAATATCAAACGGGCTCCAAATTCAATTTTTATTTTTTTAATACTTCCAAAATAATAAAATATTGAGTTCTGGAAGTTTTCAAAATTATCCGAGTCCGTTTGCTATTTATTTGGATTTTTTCTTCCCAAAATGTCCTTTTATGCCCCTACTTTTTACCATTTTTTAAACGAGCTCCAAATCAAGATTTTTCTTCACCAATCTCTTCAAAATAATTAAAAAGTGTGATCTGGAAGTTTTCATAATTTTTGGAGCTCATTTGGTATTTTTCCGGGATTTTCCTTTTTGAATTACTGCATAGGAAGCTCGGGATTTAGCCATTTTGCAAACGAACTCGGAATCAAGACTTTCTTTCGCCAATCTCTTCCACATAATTTAAAATTGAGATTTGCCAAATTTCAAAATTTTTGGAGTCCATTTGCTATTTTTCCCAAATTTTTCCAATTTTGCCCTTTAACCTCCGAAACCCGGTTTTGCTCAAAACAAGTCCAATTTTCAGATTTTCTTCAATCTGAGCCTTGGGCCATCCTTTTTAATCATCCCTCATCCATTGGGGGCTTTGGTCTTACCAAGTCGGGCCATTTCTGTGATTCTTCCTGATTTCACCGAAATCCACTAAAACCCTAATTCTCGGTTTTCTCCCAGATTGACTTTTCTCTCAGTTTTTCTTGCAAGTGACTTCTCCATTACCCGTATTCAGTGCTTATCTTTCATTTGGAACCTTCAATTTCGACCAGTTTGATCGTTTAAGCACTTTTCCCCAAATTTCTCGGATTAGGGTTTCTTTTCTATTCAATCTCCAAATCCCAACTTCCGAAGTCCATATCTTTCAATGTAGACCTCGGATTATCAAAATTCTTTCTCCATTTTTCAATTGAACTTAAAATCTTGATTTTGAAAGTGGGTTGACTTTTTCAGTAGTTGACTTTCTAGGGTTGACTTTTTCGGGTTTGACTTTTTCGGGGTTGAGTTTTTTTTTAAGTTTGACTTTTTGTGCTCGCCCTCTTAAACTAAGTCTCGGAGTACCACCTGCAGGATGAAAACAGTCTTTTTATACTCGGAAACATCAATATGGGAGGAAAACATACCTGTTTAGTGGTCCGGACAAAATTAGGTGTCTACAAATACATTATAATTTATATTATGCATACATGTAAATATAATTGTACATACTAATAATTAAATCAAAATGGGCAAATGACTATATTTGAAGAATAAATAAGAGTATAAGACTGAAATTTAAGAGTAGGTAAGACAATACAAAAAAAGTACCACTAATTAGTTATTACTAATTTATTTTTCATAATTACCTAATCTTAACTTAAAACTAAATTTTCTAAAAAATCATGACTAAAATTACTTGATATATATATAGTATACATTTTAATATTTTAATAATTTACCATTTTAGCAAATATTAAATAGTAATGACTAATGAAGATGAGATAATTAATAATTTATAGAAATGATAAATATAGATACGATTACATTACATTACACGTAAACGACACATGATATATAAGATAATATCATGATTGGACTTGATTCGATCATATAAATCGGGTTTAATTTTAGAAGAATCTTTCCTTTTAAAATATATTGGGCTTATTTTTTTTAATTGGATTGAATGTCCAGTGAGATTATTTGGCTTAGTTCTTTTATTCTTGAGCCTTTGGATTAAAATCAATATTTGTTAGAACCAAAAAGATATAAAATTAATTTATTAAATAATTTATTATAAAAGTATATATTATATTATAAACTAATCATATTGATATTTAAAATAATTGATTTGATGAACTCGAATTTTAACATGTAAATACATTATAATTTATATTATTCATACATAAAAATATAATTGTACATACTAATAATTAAATCAAAATGGGCAAATGACTATATTTGAAGAATAAATAAGAGTATAAGACTAAGATTTAAGAGCTAGTAAGACAATACAAAAAAAAAACACCACTAATTAGTTATTGTTCAATTATTTATCATAATGATCTAATCTTAACTTAAAACTAAATTTTCGAAAAAATCATGATTAAAAATTACTTGATATATATAGTATGTATTTTAATATTTTAATAATTTACCATTTGAATAGCAAATATTAAATAGTAATGACTAATGAAGATGAGATGATTAATAATTTATAGACATTATAATTTTAGATACGAAACGATTATATGACAAGTGAACGACACATGATATATAAGATAATATCATGAGAGGACGTGATTCGATTATATAAATTAGGTTTAATTTTGGAAAAGTCTTTTGGGCTTCGTTTTTTCATTGTATTGGATGTTCAATGAGTTTATTCGGCTTAGTTCTTTTATTCTTGAGCTATTAAGCTAGTTTTTGGATTGTTGGTCTTTGAGGCCTATAATAAGCTCTAACCAACTTGGACTCATTCTAGGCTTGTCCAATTTACAGCCCACGCCCATTTGCAGCAGGCCACTCCCATGGCCATGACAGTTCTAACCAAATTTCTCCGATGTTTGTTGTTTATTTTAAGTTGTGAATCCTATAAATATATAAGAAAAAAAAGAATTAAAATCGATACAAATTGCAGAATTTTGACATCCCATAAATTATCATAAAGCGATATTTCAAATGCTTTAATGACATAAAGTAATAAAAAGCCTAACAAAAAAAATTATAATGTAAAATAATATAAAATAACATAGACAAAGGAGAAGTAGTACTTTATGTCAAAAAAAATTTTACATCTCTAAAATCCTTATGAGTTTGGAATTTTTAGATGATGGATTCATCAAGATATGAGACGTTAAAATTATAAGTACAAAATATAATTTACTTTTTGATAAAATTATTATATCATCATATCTATACAAAATATATTAAATTTTTAGTTAAATTAGTAAAAATTATATTAGAATAAAATTGATAATTAAAGTTTTTGCTTTATAAAAAATTATTTAATTACAATTTGTTAATTCTTATTTTTAGTATTAAATTTGGGTTTGGTTTAGGGTCGATCTCGGGTTTTTTCGAGTTTGATTTTTTCGGGTGGGGTTTTTTCGACTCGGGTCATTTCGAGCTTTGGCCAATTCAGGTTATGGTTTTCTCGAGTTCGGGTTTTTGACTTTTCGGTCAAATTGGGTTTTGGTGGGTTTCAAATTTTTTCGAGCGGAATTTTGAGTTCGAATTCATTTTATCACCTCTAGATATATTCATTGGCCAGCCTGCCCTTGGGCTCGAGGGCTTAGCTTGACTTGGGACAATCTTGGATAGCAAACTTTAAATTTTTACACATTTTGATTACATCTAAAATATTATTTTATTCGTAAAACTTATTTTTTTTTTAATTTAAATGAAATTTAAAATATTAAATACATAACATAAAAATAAGCATTTAATAATATTTTGAATAATAACATGCTTAATGTTAGAGTTAGATTAAATCTTGGACAAAATTTTAGAAATGTCGACCGCACTTAATCTAATCCATGAACACTTTTATTTGAATGGCTCAAACACGGGCCCCTACATGACATTTAGAGAACCAACTAGATTTGGCTCATTACATACTAATTTAGAATAGTATACAAATTCTTTAAAAAAAAAAAAAAACGAAACCAAATTCAAAGTAGAGGTACTAAACAAAGAGCGGAATTTATATGGTTTGGGTGTTACTTTAACTATTTGATTTATTGTTTGTTTAAAAGAAAAAAAAATGTGTTTAGATATACAAATAAATTAACAATATTTTTAAATAATTAAATATTAGAAATGTAAATATTGATATAATAAAATGTACGATTATACTTGTATTAGACCATATACTTTCCTCACGAGTCACAACTATGATTCCTATCCAGAATAACAGACACAATATTAGCCACAAATTTCCAGCTTTTTATTTTTTATTTTTTTTAATATAAAATTGTCCCTTATACTATACTTCTTTTTCTATTTTGGTATGTAAATTTTTTTTGGCTCTAATCGGGTATTTATAGTATAATTTTGTACCCTGATTAGGTACCCGATTTGGATCCGATTATAACCAAAAATTATACTATAAGTACCAGATTAAGGTCAAAAAAATTTTAGATACCAAAGTGAAAAAAGAGATATAGTACAGAAAATAATTTTATATTTAAGCTTTTTTTTTTTTTTTCAGATAAATATATTTTAAGCGTTGAGATTTGAAGCTTTCACCTTTTATTTTTTTCATTACCACTAAAGGCTTTCACATATATTTCCAGCTTTATAAGCCCATGCGATTAAAATTCTATCACAAAAAGTGTCTCTACATGAACTCACTTTTACTTGGTCAAATAATTAATTTAGGCATAAACGAATTATTTATATTTATATTAAATTAAAACTTTTATATCTTAAAGGAGAAAAATTTTTCGTCTATATTCTTAACACATTTTCCCCCAAACATTTCAACATGTTAAAGATAATGTCATCATTTTATGTATGAAAAATAAAGTCCTAATGTTTGTGGAAAGTTTAATAACTTTCAATTTCTTATTACAATTACTTTTTTAATTTTCATTTCTATCTTTATTCTTTCCTGAATATTTCACATAAAACAAGCTTAATATTTTACTACTGCTTTAAATATATCAAATCTCGTTGATGGTTTTATAGGATTGGGGAAGGTTGAACCGGTCTGATATTAGCACAGGAGTTGAAGAAAGTAGAGCAAGACCTATCAACAAATAACACAATTAAAGGGCGTCCGAGTTGGTATTTTGGGGTGCACTCTGATGCTTAAATCAGCAAAAATTTATGAAAGAAAAAGGGAGTTGAGAGCAAGGAAGAAAATAACCAAAAATGTTCTAGGGTTTTTAGCCTTACCTCACACTTTTTATACTTGAGATCATGGAGAATCTCGAGTTGTTTTCACAATTGCCCACTGTAGTAACTGTCTTCCCTCTTTTACCTTGTGGAGCCAAGTTAGTTATATACTTGAGATCGTGGAGAATTTCGGGCTGTCTTCTCGATTGCCCACTATAGTAATTGTCTGCTCTCTTCTGTCTTATGGAGTCAAATTAGTTATAGACATTTGTTATGCTCTTTGAGGCCCAGCTGTTAGCCTTTATGTTGTGAGGCCTCATGGGCTTTGATTAGATGTTAGGCCTTTGCCTCATATAGTATTGGATATAACAAATTATAATTTTTTAAAAATAATATTAATCTTTATGTGTTAAGTCATTTTGAATTTAGTTTATTTTGGATCAAAGGTCTTATGGGTCATCTGATATTTATTTAGTTGGACCATTTTTGAGTTCGAATTTTTTATTATTTCAAATCATTCAAGTTTCAGATTATTTAAAATCGAGTTATTCTAGACTTGAGTTATAACACGTTGAGTTATTCTAAATCTCAAACTTTTTCTAAGCCAAGAAAGATTTTATTCATAATAAAAAAATACCGAGTACATTAGGCAATATCCAACAAAAATAAAGAATACACACGTCGGAATAGGTTACACATAGAGACACCAAAAACACTTAAACAAGACATACAACCATACAAAACCTCTCAATTGTACTACCACCAGGTATAAATAATTTATCTCTATCTACAATTTTTCCAAAGAGACCGCTCAAAGTAAATAATCTTCCCTATAAATATGGCCAAAATCCATCGATCCAAATAAATTTAATCGAACAATCTCGTTGAATAGTGGCTAAGCACCAAATGGGCCAAAAACCAATCATATGACAGAACCAGAAGACTATCTAAACATTCCCCAATACTTCACAAAACCAGGTTTATCTCATTATGAGTCTTCCACATTAACCTTAAGCGCATTCACATTAGGACAATTCCAAGAAGACCAAATCTAGAATTTATCACACAACTAATATATATAGAAGCAAAAGGACAAAACCACCATGCACATTCAATCAACACACTAGAACCTTAAATTACCATAATCCATAACATGGATCTCTTTTGATTGGGAAAAGACCTCATATGCATCCCAACTTTTACCGTTGACCATCGTTTCCTTTCTTTTAATCGACCACGATTAAAGAGAAGCATCATAAGCAGATATCCAACTTAATTAAGGATAGTAGTAACACACTTTCACAATGAATAATAAGTTGTTCAACAGAATCTAGACCAACTCTCACCAATTTAAAAACATTACACCAACCACTCCAATAATAAATGAGAATATGACTACACCCCTCATACACAAGGCCAAACCAATTGCAAACAACACTGACCATCTACAAAAAGAACTCCTATCCTATTTTGAAGATATTGGTTGATGCACCAATACTATTGCTAACTTTAACTGAAAAAATGACACATTAATTATCTTCAAAATCATTTTATCTTTTTTTCCAACATGAACATGTATATCCTTCTCCCAATTCAAGAACTGCTTCAATGATTCTTTTTCCATTCAAAAGACTGTCATCAAAATTGTAAAAACAACTAACCTGAATAATTCAAAAGCAATTATGCTATTGCTTCCTTAAGTCCCAGAAACCAAACACCACATTCCACTCAAAAATAAACATCACCTCCAATTCCAAGATCAACACTTACCCTTTGATAAGAATCCAAAACATAAACCATTGAAGGAAATAATCCTCATTCAGACTCTTTTAATAAGAACAAAGTATTTTGTAAAATAGCTTTTATCTGATTCTACTGTTGTCAGATTTCACCACGCAAGTGCACGTATTGTAAAAAAAGAATATAATGATGAGTATGTAGACACCTAAATTTGTCCGGGCCTTTAAACAATGTAAATTCTCCTTTCAACTTCTCGGAATGCAAAGAATCTCCCCTCATTCCATAGATGGGTCTCCAAGACTTTGATTCAGAGGTTAACACGAAAAAAGTCAACCCTTAAAAAAAAGTCAACTTTAAAAAAGTCAACCTTGAAAAACCAACCAAAGAAAAAGTCAACTTTTAGGGAATCAAGATTCGAAGATGAATTGAACAATGGTGAAGGAATTTTGATAATCGGAGATCTACAATTGAAGATAGAGAGGTGGAAAGACAAATTACAAAAATCAATGTAGGAGAAAAGCATGGAATTTTCAATTTGGGGGAAAATACGTAAATGATCAAATTGAATGAAATTGAAACCTCAAATTGAAGGATAATCAATAAAAAAAAGGATATCTCAAGGTCCAATTTCACCAAGAGGAATCAATCGGAAGAAGAAGTGGACAAAATTGGAAATTGCCATTTTGGGGAAAATGGGAAATTTTGCAAATTTAGGGAAAGTGCGTAAACGACGAAATTGGACAAAATTGAAAAATCAAAATGGAATAAGATCTATAAATAAGGATATTGGAATGTCCAATTTTGAAGCGAAATTGAAGGAGGAATCAATTTGAAGAGAAAAAGGAAAATAAAGATTTAATGAATAAATGGGAGATTCACAAATTTGGGGAAAACTACGAAGATGATCGAATTCTGTAAAATTGAAGTCCCAAGTTGGTGAATAATAAATAAAGATACCCCAAGTTTCAATTTGAAGTGGATCCAAAGGAAGAGCCGATTGGAGAAGAAATTGGAAAATCGAGAAAATTCTCAATTTTGAGAAAAAAAGAAAAAGAAAACTAAATCGAAAAAGAATTCGGATGTAAAAATTGGGAAAAATCGGTCCAACTCCAATTCAATATATGAAAAAGGCAATGGAAAAAGAAAATCCAGAAAATTGGCCCGTTTCGAATAAAACCAAGGTTTCAGGGACTAAAGGGTAATTTCGGAAAATTCGAGAAAAATAGAATCCGAGCTCGAAAAATTGTAAAACTTTCCAGAATGAAGTTTTAGGATGGAAAAAAGGAAATGAGAAGAAAAAACCCAAAATTGGGGCTAAAACGCAAATACGCTAAATTCGGGGGACTAATCCGCAATTTTAAAAAAAAATCCGAGAAAAATAGAAAACGAGCTCGAAAAATTATGAAAAATTCCAAAACTAAGTTTCATATTGGAGGGGATGGATTGAAAAAGAAAATTCTGAAATTAGGGTCCATTTGCAAATAGATTAAGTTTTGGGGCCAAAATACAATTTTACCAAAAAATCGAAAAGGACCAATGTGCAAATAAAAAAAAAAAGAGGAATGGCCTGGAATTTTCAGGTCATTTTCGGCCAGCATGAAGAGCAAGAGAGGAGAGTTTGATCAACTTGATCCAATGGCCAAGATTGAGTAGAAAGATGACATTTTTAAGAGAGAACAAGATTCTCAACTACTTACCTATGTGGCATTTTTGGCCAATAGGAGGCCTTTTAATTGCAAAGCCTTGTGAAGGCCATTTGAAGTCTATATGATGATGAAAAGTGGAATAAAAATGCCAACTATGAAGATATTTTGGTAGTAAGCTTCATGATCATGACAAATGACTTAGATATTTTATAGAGATAGGAGACAAGAATAATTGAGGTGACATTCTTGGCCAATGAGAGGTTAGGAGACCTTTAATTTAAGAAAAGCATCATGCAAAAAGGGGACAAGAAATGGGCATGTGGCAAGGATGTTGGGAGAGCATGCAAAGCATGACTAAGGCTTAAAAAATATGAGCACTCTCACATTATAAGGGGGCATTTAGCCACTACATTAGGAGGAGAGGTTTCTTTCATTTTTCACACTCTATTCACTACATTTTTGAAGAAAATTCAGTACCTAAAAAAGAAAAAACTCTTGAACAGAAAAATAGAAGAAGAGAAAAAAGGGCGAAAGGAAGAAGAATTAAAGAGCTTTGAAAAGCTTTGCTAGGTAGTCATTTCTTCTCTACTTTTGATTTATTTTCTTTGATTTCATGATCTCTTTTTCTTCTTTTCCATGTGATTGTCAACTTTATTTGTTTGAAAAAATGTTTTCAAAATAAATTTCTAAAAGCTTTTCTTCTATTCTCTACAAGAGATCAAAGTTTGCAAAACTTTCTCTACAATTTTCATCATGGCCGAAACAAGTAGGTTTATATTGTGCTTGTCTTTTGCTTGAGTTTCTTGCTTCCTTGTTGGTTGTGGGTTTCACTATTGTGGTAGGATAAATTTTCTCCATTGATTTTCTTTTAAAAAAATGAAATAAAAAAGTTTTGAGAAGCTTAAGGATCTTGGTTTCACCAAGTGGTTTTGGTTAGGTAGGATTATGTCCAAAGAACCAACCATTGAGCCAACCTTGATTTTTCTTTACTTGTTTATTTTTTAGCTCATGATTGATCATTTTCATGTGTTTGTCTTGTTGGAAAATCATGTATTCATATAATTTTCAACTTGATTTTTGGCTAAGACCAATCAATAGTCTATAGCCAAAGTCTCTTGTGCGAACTAGTTGGAAAATTAATGGTTTGTAAGTTGGATATCCTAATTTTGAGCAATATTTTCACCATGCATATTTTGTCAAAATTAAAATATTTGTAACCTCATTTAGTAGACCCTTAGAGGAGTCTCTGGTTTTTTTTTTCCTAGGATTTTTAGAAATTTTTTTTTATCAAGGGTTGAAAAATAGTCTTCGGTAAAACAGATTTTAGTTTGCTGTTCTGTTTGGAAGGCAACTTTGGCCTAGGCATTTTTAGTCCGAATTAAAAACTGATTTAACCTCATTTAGTTCATCATTTCTTGAGTCTATACTGATTTTTTCCAGATTTTTTTTGAATTTTTTATAAAGGTAAAAAAATAGCTATTTAAAACTGGTTTTTGGAGTCAAAATGAGTCTTTTTTAAAACTAATAATTTTCTGATTTTTATTTGTAAAAAGAGGGGCTGGTTGAAGTCATTAGCTACTGTTTTAGGATGCTTTCTATGTTATCTCAAGGATAAAAAATTGGTTTCACAAAGATCGGGTTATGGGTAGTCAACTCGGGTTTAAAAAAATAGAAAACTAGAGTTTTTTTAGGGGGCCATTTGGCCATGGGGTCCTTTTGATAAAAAAAAATTGCATTTTTCCTTAATCCGAACCCAAAGTCATTTGGTTTAGAAATCCAATTTAAGTTTCTTTCAAAGGTAGTAGGATACCTTTTTAGGTGTACGAATGTCCTTAATTCAAGGGAGAAATACATCTTCATGCATTGCATATTTTGAAATGTTTTTATTTAATTTGGCATAAAAATGTGCTTTTTGGTTTCCTAAACATTTGGCGAGAATTAGTTCCTAATCTTTGCTGGGTTTGCTGGGGAGGTTAGAAAATTATTTAACGCACGTGGTTTTGAAATCGCAAGGCATGAATTTTTGTTCTATTCGAAATTATGTGAATGTCATATGAAAGAATTATTTTCCAAGCTTTGTCGGGTTTGCCGGGGAGTACGGTAATATTTTTCGACATGTGCCATTTATATGATTCCATCAAAAAGAAAATTCATGCTTTTTTTAAAAAAAATAAAATAAAATAAAGATGTGTGCATATTCTATGTCCATGCATAATTCGAAGATGATGTCATTTAAATGGTTGATGTCTACCTTTTGTCATCTTGATCATATTAATTCTATGTTCATGCATATTCTAGGGTGATGTCATTCCATGATTTGTTATTCATTTTGCTATCTTGATCATGATGTGTTGTTAAATGTGAATATTCTATGATGATGATTGGTGCCTATATTATCTCTTTGTATGCCACGTTATGATTTATTTTGCTATGCCATAATAAGATTTTACTATGTCAAGCATGCCATGTCATTAATTCATATGCCATGTCATTCATTCTTTTGGCTATGTCATTTAGATTTTTCCATGTTAAGCATGCCATGTCATTAATTCTTTTGCCATGTCATAATAGGATTTGTCATGTCATTAATTCATATGCCATGACATTAATTCTTTTACCATGTCAAGCATGCCATTTCATTAATTCTTTTACCATATCATTAAGATTTTGCCATGTCAAGCATGCCATCTCATTCATTCTTTTGACCTGCACATTTAGATTTTGTCATGTCAAGCATGCCATGTCATTAATTCTTTTGCCATGTCATAATAAATGTTTGCAATACCATGATAATTGTACATGTTGTTTAAATTACATTTGTATCTAAGTATTGATTTGCATATTCATAACCATTTTTTTATGATTTAAAATGCATGAAAAATAATTAATGATTTTTTATAAAACAAGATTATTCTCGAGTTAAAATAATTCATGAGTTCTCTACTGGGTCTTTTGGGGAGGATATCATCAATTATTATTAACGACGGAATATCTTTTTTTTTTTTTCAAAAATAAGGTTGATTTGGAGAATTTTCAAAATAAATAAAAGTTTCTATGTTTTGCGGGTCTACCAGAGAATATAAAAAAATTTTGTGTTAATAAATTCTGGATCATTCTCAAATAATATAATTGTTTTTAAGGAAATTATTTTTAAATATAAAATATAAAACCAAGTTTTATCGAGACTCGAGATAGCACATGATTAATAAGGTACCGTTTTATATTGGCGTTGTAGGGGTGCTAATCCTTCCCCACACGTAACCGACTACCAAACTTGTTTTCTCTGGTTCAAAGCGCAAACTTCAAAATTGGTTTTAAAAAATATTTTAATTAATTTTAAAATGTTTTACAAAAACCAATTTTAATAGGTGATCGATCACAACATTGGTGGTGACTCCATTTCTTTTTCGAGGTTGTTTTCAAACCCTCAAATTTTTACTTAAGAGGAATTAAGTCATATTTTCCTCTTTTTCTCCCCACACATTATTATTATTATTATTTTTAAAAAAAGTCGCTTAACGGTCGTGAGATTCGTTATGACAGCTTGGCGACTCCGCTAGGGATCCTTAGAGAGTCAAGCCTAAAACTAGTCGTTCGTTTTTCCGATTTTATCCGGTATTTAATTTTAGTTCCCACATTTTTTAATAAGAAGAATTTGAAAATAATAATGGTCTTGAATATGTTCATACTCATGTACATGCATATTATTGTTATCTGGTTATTTTGTTGTATATTATTATTCTTCGGTTAATTAATGTTTCATATTGTTTAAACTTGTCCTTAATAAATTGTCGGGGTATTTAGGATAAAGGTTGTAGAATAAGAGGTGAAACGTTCGTTTGTTCCTCCTCACACACTACACATGCATTTTCATAACATGAGCCCTATACTCGGGTTTCGTCCTTTTAGGTGGAAGCAAAGTAACTAAGCCTTCGTGATTAACAATCTGCATGGGCTAGTGTAACACTTTCGGAGTACTAAAGTATATATGCTTTTGTGATTAACAATCCGCATGGGCTAGGAAACACATGCTCTAACAAATTGAACCCGTTTTTATCGGGGTGCCTTACTAGCCTTCACCGGCGATAGTGAGGAACAATTTAGAACCGTTAGAACCTAATGTAACCTCATATACTGAATCTAGGTGAAGCCATGACCGAATTTCTGTTAGAGGTACCGAAGTTAGGAACACATGAAGGGGCGTTTCTAACCCTTTTCTCCTCTATTCTACATTCCGAATAAGCCTTGCAAATCGGGCAATGATGAACGCACATCATATCGCTTGTAATAAGTTTGACATTCCAAAGGCGTCATAATTTTGTTGACACTATTAGGGACAATTATTGGTTCGGGTTATATATTACTTTGCTATTATTTGAATCTTTTCCCTTACTAATTCGTTTACTTTCTTTTTCATGCATTTTTGTCATCATCTTGCACAAGGATGGTTATTGGTCTCGGGATAGTATTCAACCAAGAAGGCTTTCCTAGAGGGTCAGTGTGCCTCAGTGGTTGAGAAACATACAGTGGTGAGAAAATGTTCCAAGAAGCATCAGCGAGATAATGGATGTTTGAAAGAGGGATATGTATCAGTATTGCCAACCGAAGTTGATCTCACTATCTAGCAAAACGATCTCCGTGGGCTGATGGATATATGGAATTAGTGGGACATAGCAGAAAGAGAAGTCATCACTCAGATTTATGGGGACATAACACTGTTGATCCCAGTCAAGGTCAGTGGTGAGTTAATCGGGCCGTAGTGCAATTTTGTAATCCCGCCTATCGATGCTTCACCTTCAACCGAGAGGATATGACTCCGACCATCGAAGAATATTCTACTCTATTGCATATTGAGAATGCCATTCCAGATCGTATTTACTTGAAAGATTCGAAGACGCCGGGTTTCAAGAAAACGTTGTCCATGATTTTGGGGGTGGAAAGAAGTTGGGTCGAGAGTCACGTGGTCCGAAATGGAGAAAAACAATTGCATCTCATAAGATACTATACGGGCTTTACTCCATAGTTATTCTAGTAAAGAGACGGCTAGAAACATCTTTGCCTTAGCTATCTATGGATTAGTTATCTTCCCAAAGATATTGGGATACGTGAATGTGGCAGTGATAGACCTCTTTGAGAGGTTAAAGCAGAAGATAAACCCGGCCTTGACAATCATAGCAGAAACAATTCGATCCCTGAATTTCTATAGACGGGGAGGAAAAGGGCGTTTCGTGGGTTGTGCATAGCTTCTCTACATATGGATTCAAAGCTATTTTTGGAAGCAAGAAAAAGTTTCTCTCTGCTCGTATTTGAAGTCTTTTACACCAATCATTGAGTTTCTCAAGACGGATTGGCCAGAAGATAGGACCGAAATAGTGGATCGACATACTCCGGAACCTTAAGACTGAGATGGTAACTTAGAGAGTTCCATGGATAGCTCCTATGCCGATATTTTACAAGTGTGGGGACAAGGCATGCGTCCCATTGTTAGGAGTATGTGGAGGTGTGAGTTATACGCCTCTGCTAGTGCTAAGGCAATTGGAATATCGTCAGTTCACACCTACGACCCACGGGCTTGGTATGTTGGAATTTGCCTACGGAGAGGACGGGTACTCAGGGAAAGTACGCTAAGTTGTAGTGGCATGGAAGAAAACTTATCGGTTAGAGGTGGCTTGGTACGCCGATAATGTCACATGGAATGGAGAGCCAAGAGGGTTAATGATAGACTGTTGGCACCCAATGGGAGGGATGTCTCACTGATGGATTTGTAACTAGAGGAAGTGTCATCTAAGTTAGAGATCATGAAGTCAGAATTTGAAAAAGAAAAAGTCCGAATGAGCAAAGAGGTTGCCCGACTCCAAGAAGAGATCGACGACCTGGAGATTAGGGAATCAATTCAGGAAAGTGAAGCGGATAAGGTCAGAAAAGAGAGAGATACACTCAAGAGCGATCTTAGGAACTTGCACTTGGAAAACAAGAGATTCCGATTTGAAATAAAATATGAGGGAGCCACAAGTCTTCCCAAGAATGGAGGGATGAAACCAATGGACTTAAAATGAGAGTGGATTTTTGGAAAGGCAAAACAAAGAATGAAGAAGCAAAGGTTGCCAAGATCTCCCGAGAAAGGCAAACTAAAGAAAGAATGTACTCCGCTTCTGCTGCTAAACTGCTAAAGACTCAAATAGAAAACAAAAGGCTACAGGCCAAGCTAAAGATTGAAGAAGAAAAATAGCCTGAGAGAGAAGCCCTTTGGAGGAGAGTTCAAGATCTAGAGGGGTCACTTCAGAGCCATCAAAACCATATCAACTTTCTTTTGAAGACTTTGGATGAGAAAGAAAGGGAGTGGCAAGTCACCCACCGAATGACCACTGAGGCTTGCCTGAAAAGGCACGAGTACATTGAGCACATCACGGCTCAGATTCGTCGAGCAAGTTGGAAAGCTGGAGAGATGGTTGATAAGGCAAAATATCTAAGATCCGAGGTCGTCCCATTAGGAACATATGGGTAGCAAATGTTAGATTTCCTATATGTGGCTATAGCACAGTATAGGCATATCTAGTATTTTTATCATTGATGTAACCAACTTCAGTAATTAATGAAAGATCATTTGGTTGGAATTATCCCATGGCCAATATCTTTCGCATATTCATTCATTAAATAGCTCTTTTATTTATCCACTCGTTTATTTATTTGATCATTCATTTATTCATACATCTTCATTAATTCATTCTTCTTCATTAATTCATTCTTCCATACACTTAATAAATATAAAGAATAATGTGTCATGAGATTTTAATCCATGGTATTTAAACTTAAGGTATAAATATTGGGTGTCCTCCGAAAAACTCAGATTTTCAACGCCAACATAACAGCCGATGACGAACCAGAGCCATGGAAAGTGAACACACAACTCGCATTGAAAGGATGGAGAGAACGCAAAGGCAATTACAAGAGCAGTGAACAAAGTCACAGGAAGAGTCCAGGGAACAGATGACAAAGGTGATGGAAATGATATCTGTCGTACTTTAGGAAAAGGGGCATATTGAGAATTCAACTATAAAAAGAGAGGCAGGAAATCAAGGGGTTCAACCAGAGACCATACTGTTAAATAGTCAATCGTCTCAGAGCACTGAAAATTTACCATCGGTAGTTGCAATGCCATTCATATATGTCCAACCCAATGTGGGAGCACAGAATCAGGTGTCGATTGTCACAAATATTGGAAATATCCTGGCAAACCCTATTGAAGTCCTAGATTTGGATGACCTGGCTGAGCAGGAAAAGATAAAGATAAAAGAATTGAAGAAGGTTGATATGGATGAATTACAGAAGAAGTATCAGCTATTAGAGGAGAAGCTGCGAGCCGTGGAAGGGGCTGAATTGTTGGTAGTTTTGATGCTAAGGAGCTAAGTTTAGTTTTCGATCTCGTGATCCCACCCAAGTTTAAAACACCAAATTTCGAGAAATATGATGGGAGCACTAACCTTTTCGCGCACTTGACAATGTACTGTCAGAAGATGACTGGGCATGCTGATGATGAGAAACTGCTTTGTCGCAACCTAAAAAATAACAAGTCTCATCGCAAGACTTTATTATTCGTTAAGCGTGACATTAAAAAAAATCGAGGAAAAGTCGACTTAATTCCTCTTGAAAAATGGAGGTTTTGAAAATGACTTTGAAAAAGATATGGAGTCGCCACCAATATTTTTTAGCTAGGTGTGATCGGCCACCTATTAAAACCGGTTTTATAAAATATTTTAAAATTAATTGAAACATTTTTAAAACCAATTTCAAGTCTGCGTTTTAAACCAGAGAAATCAAAAAAGCGGGTTCGAGACTCAGTTATGTGTGGGGAAGGATTAACACCCCCACAACGCCCGTATAAAATGGTACCTTATTAATCGGGTGTTATATCAAGTCTTGGTAAAAAAAGTCGGTTTTAAATTTAGTATTTCAAGTTAGTTCCCAATTTAAGGAAATGTAATTCCATTTTTAATTGAAATGATCCGGAATTTATTAATTCAAAAATATTCTATATTCCACAACAAACGTGGCAAAATATAGAAATTTTTATTAGTTTGAAAAACTTTTCGAATCATTCTTATTTTAAAGAAAATATTCCGTTATTAATAATAATTGATGATATCCTCCCCAGCAAACCTGACAGAGAATTCATGAATCATTTTAACTCGGGAATATCTTTATTTTATTGAAAATCATTACCTTTTTAAAAATATTTTTAAAACATATGAATATTACTATGTATGACATAAATAAATGACATAGCAAAGTCTAAATAAAATAATGCAACCTAAATGATATGATATAATTTAAATGGCTTAGCATATTCTAAATGAAATGAAATATCCTAAGTTATATTATATATTCTAAATGAAATGAAATTACTTAAATGATATGGCAAATATAAATGATATGGCATATAATCTAAATGACATGAAATATAAAATAATGCTATCACATAATTTGTATGAAAATAAAAAATAAAAATAATAATGCATGAACATAACATATGCTAAATAATATGACAAAAATAACTAAATAAAAAGCATAGGATATCATGAAATATTCAAAACTATATAACAAATAATATAATATAAAAAATTCAAATCAAAGATAATAACATCATCATGAAAATTAAACATAGCATAAATTACATATTATATAATATACATGAATATGGAAAATGCAATGCATGAAAGTGTATTTTTTCCTTTAATTAAGGAAATCCGTATATCTAAAAAGATATCCGGCTACCTTAGGAAAATATATCAAATTAAATATTCTAAAATCAAAATACTTTGTGATTGTTTGAAAACAATTTTTGAAAAGCTTAGATTAATAATAAAAACTTAGCTAAACCCTTTTTAAATGGCTCTAATTTCCTAAGTTAAAACTTCGGGACTTGACCACCCTTAACCCGAGATTTAAAAAAAATCATTTCTAGAGTTTAAAAAGGCTTAGAAACTACCCTAAATCAGTAGCTAAACCTCCTAAACAGCCCCCTCTAAGTAACTTAACCAAAACAGAAAAATGATTTTTCTTCAAATTCAATTTTGACTCCACTATCGAGTTTTAAAGCACTATTTCTTATCCTATTTTTAAAAAGTCAAACAAATCTAAAAAAAATACTGGAGACTCAGAACATGTAAAATTACACGGAAAAAAATCGACTTAATTTTTTGATTAAAGATGTCCATGCAGAAAAATTGAGAAAGTACGAGTACTAGGTGAAAAAACTGTTTTGCCAAAACACATTTTTTCCTTTGATAAAATCATCTAAAAATCAAAGTAAAAATATTAGAGACTCTCTAAAAGACTCACAAACAGTAGCTAAGACTTTTGAAAAGTTAGGCAAAAATTGGCTAAGTAAAAAAATCACAAAGGTAGAATAATCAATTTGACAACTCTTTAGTTTTCCACAAGTATGCTCAAGTGAGCATGACTTTGGACCATTGATTGGCCTAAGTCATAAGTCAAGTGGCAAAAATTGGCTAAGTAAAAAAAATCACAAAGGTAGAATAATCAATTTGACAACTCTTTAATTTTCCACAAGTATGCTCAAGTGAGCATGACTTTGGACCATTGATTGGCCTAAGTCATAAGTCAAGTACCATGGACATGAACTGAAAAATACAACAAATATGATGTATGAAATGCATGATTTAAAACCTAAATGACATGAAAAATGCATGGCATCAATAAAATGACCTAGACCTAAATGAACTTGCATGGCATTTAATGCAACCTAGGTCTAAAATGCATGGCAAAACAAACCAATCCTAAACCTAAAATATGCATGGCAATAACACAAACACATGGCATGCTTAAACAAAATACTCAACCAAATATCATGAAAATACAAACCTATCAACTAACATAACAAAAATGCACACGCAAAGCACATGTCTTTATGTTCAAATCGAGCATGGCATTTTTACAAACACATGATATACTAACATGCTTAGCTAAAGAATAACACTCAAATCATGCAAATATAAAGTAAAGGCATGAAAACCAACAAGCATTTTCACAAACACATGGATTACAAAATATAAAACTTAAACAAACTTAAACATTTTGAAAACAGAAAATAAAAAATGCAAGAATAGTAAAATAAACATGATAATAGACTCAAAAATGGAAATAACCAAGCGACCACATTAAAACAAGCTTCAAGTTTATGTATTAGAAGAAGATTTAAAGCATCAGAACTTATTTAATGTCAAGAATAACATGAAATAACAAAGCAAAACAGCAACTCTAAAAAACACTAAACTATTCGGCCAACTCCAAAAACAAAGGGAATTTTTTTAAGAGCTTTTTACAAGAAAGAATGAAGAAGGCACTTAAAGAAGAACATTAAAAACACTTATTTTTATAAAAATCAAAAGAAACTCACCAAAATAGTGATCAAAACAGCAAATCAAGAATAGAAAATCAAAGAAAGTGCAAGAGTATGGTGCTTAAAGCAACCTCTAGAAGCTATCTTTCAAGCTTTTTCTCTTCTAACTTTCTTTTCTTTTCTAAACTTTTCTTTTTGCTTTTCAACAATGGAGAGAAGATCAGCCAAAACCAAGAGAGACATAAGCCCTATCATATCCATTCCCCACATTGAAAAGGGCCATGATGCAATCATGACATGTAATGGCAATGGCGGCACATGAATCTTATCTGCATATATCTAGCATTTATGGCACTTTCGGGAATAACTGATGCAATCTCCTTCCATCGTCAACCAATAGTACCCTGCCCTCATAATCTGTTTAGCAAGCATGTGACCATTAGCATGAGGGCCACATATCCCTTTATGGACCTCGTCTATAATTCTCTGAGCTTCAGCAGATCCGACACATCTCAACAAGACTTGGTCTTTTCCTTTCTGGTAGAGAATCTCAGTGTCTAGAACAAAACCCATTGCTAGCCTTCTCAGAGTCCTCTTGTCATTCTCTGTTGCTTGTTCTGGATACTGTTGACTCTTGATGTACTGCAAGATGTTGTTATACCAAGGAAGGCTATCTGCTTCTTCTTCAATACTCAGACAGTGGGCAGGAGACTCATATAAACTCATTTTTATTGGTACAACTTCAGCCCCTTCATTCACTCTAAACATTGATGACAAAGTAGCCAAAGAATCTGATATTCGGTTTTCTTCTCGAGCAAAGTAATTGAAATTCACTTCTTCAAACTCTTCCAATTAACTCAATATGAGTTCTTGGTATCGGATTAGTTTTGTATCTCGCGTTTTCTATTCTCCTCGTAACTGCTATATCACTAAGGCTGAGTCTCCGAAAACTTTCAATACTTTGATCTTTCTGTCCATTGCAGCACAAAGGCCCATAGTACACGCTTCATACTCGGTAGTATTGTTTGTACAATCAAAATCCAATCTAGCAGTGAAAGGATAATAATCTTCTTCTCGGTGGTACAACATGTACTGTCTGAGTCTTCGAGCAGTCCAAGCTAAAGCATAACATCTACCGACGAATATTTCAACTCATAATCTGTGAACTTCTTGCTGAGGTAGTAAACTGCCTGTTGTTTCTTTCTAGTCTCATCAAGCTGCCCCAAAACACAACCCATGAATCTCTCAAATACTGATAAATACACTATCATTGATTTATCCGGAACAGGTGGCACTAGTACTGGTGGGTTGGATAGATAATGTTTAACCTTTTCAAATACAATCTGACAACCTTCATCCCATTCTCCTGGATCACATTTTCGAAGTAACTTAAATATTGGATCACACTTGTCAGTTAACTGAGAAATAAACCGAGCAATGTAATTCAATCTCCCTAGAAAGCCTTTTACTTCATTTTGAGTATGAGGTGGTGGCAAATTCTGAATAGCCTTCACTTTATCGGGGTCAATCTCAATTCCTATTTTGCTAACGACAAAACCCAACAATTTTCCCGAGGTGACTCCAAAAGTGCATTTTTTCGGATTTAGCTTGAGTCTAAACTTCCTTAGTCGTTCAAAGAGCTTCTTAAGATTCGCACTATGCTCATCTTCTCCTTGTGACTTTGCGATCATATCATCAACATAGACCTCAATTCCCTTATGCATCATATCATGAAACAAGGTCACCGTGGCTCTTTGATATGTTGCCCCAGCATTCTTCAACCCAAATGGCATTACCTTGTAGTAGAAGGTTCCCCATATTGTAACAAATGTGGTTTTCTCCATATCTTCCGGTGCCATCTTGATCTGATTGTATCCTGAGAATTCGTTCATGAAAGAAAATAAAGAACTTTTCACTGTATTACCCACCAGAGTATCAATATGGGGCAAAGGGAAATTATCTTTAGGGCCGACCTTGTTCAAATCTCGATAATCAATGCACATCCGCACCTTGCCATCCTTCTTTGGTACTGGAACAATATTTGCTACCCATTTTGGATATTTTGCCACCTCTAAGAACCCAGCATCAAATTGCTTTTTCACCTCCTCTTTTATCTTTAACAGCATGTCTGGCCTCATTCTTCTCAACTCTTGCTGAATTGGCTTGCATTATGGCCTTAAAGGGAGCTTATGAGCCACAATATCCGGATCCAACCCTGGCATGTCTTGGTAAGACCACGCAAATACATCCACATATTCCTAGAGCAAGGCTATCAATTCACCCTTTATTGATGATGACAATGAAGTTCTGATTTTGACTTCCTTTATCTCTTCACCATCTCCCAGATTTATCATTTCCAATAATTCCTTATGAGGAAGTACTTGTTTCTCCTCTTGTTCTATTTTCCTTATTAGATCCGGAGGTAGACCATAATCTTCAGTATCTTCGTTAGCCTCAAAATCACCCGTGCAAATGGGTCTTTCAAAATCAATTTTAGAATTACTAACAGGAAGGTCCTCATATTCTGCATCTGTACACCTGTAAATAGGTGGCGAAGAAACAATATAGGAAAATATATAATGAAAAACAAAATAAATAACAAAAATGAAATAATATGGACACATCAATATGGATAAAATGTATTGTGCTTGTTATTTATTGAATGAAAATATTTAAACAAAAAAGGCCATTATAGAAAAGCTCTTAATATCTCTTGGTAAAGATAATTAAGATTGTTTTTAAAGTATTATGTTGGAATAGACTTAAAAACTATGGGCAACTCAATCACACTCCAATTGGTTAGTCTATATCCTGGTAGAGAAGGTCGCACCATCCAGTTCACATTGTCACTTTCCATCCCTTATTTCCCGGCCATGTAAATCACTATATCCTGAATCTGCCCCCTTTTATTCACTTGGAATTTTTCAAAAGCTTGCTCTATCATTTTGAGTACATCCTCTGAATTCTTTTCTCCGAATAGAAAACCAGTAGAGCGGAAGTAGTGAAGGATTGGTGAGAAAGTCATGGGTTCCCATTCAATATTCATACCCTTGAGACGGGCCATCCTCCTTTGTCGATTTCTTTCAACTTGTTTCCTCCTCTCATGGGCCTCTGAAAGATACCCTAAGCCAAATCAGTCTTTCTTTCCCACTGCTTCCATTGCTCAGGCCATCCCTTGAAGATATTTCCCAAGTCTTTTTCCAGCTCTGCAGCCTTTTCCCACTGTGGTTCTTACTCCTAGCCTTGTGTTCTTGGACAACCTTGGCTTTGGAATTTTTTGTATTTTAGTGACGAAAATCGTATTTACGAATTCCAAAGACCGAAAATTACATTCTACGGCATCTTCATTTGGTCCAACATAAGGAGATTCAGTAGATGCGGAGGCTATTATGTCTTCTTCTCCTGATATAGTGATCAAGCGGCCCTCCATCACAAATTTCAGCTTTTGGTTGAGAGTCGAGGGTACAGCCCCTGCTGAATGTATCCATGGCCTTCCCAACAAGCAATTATAGGATGGATTAATATCCATCACCTGGAAGTTCACCGTATAGGTGCATGGGCCTATCTCCAGATGAACCTCAATAGTTCCCATTACCTTTCTCCTGGTACCATCGAAAGCCCTGACTACTGTGCAACTCGATAACATATAAGACATATCAACTGGAAACTTAGACAGGGTTACCAAGGGCATTACATTTAACGAAGAACCATTGTCCAAAAGCACCTTTGGTAGTATATGCCCTTTGCAGGTGGTTGTTATGTGAAGAGCCTTTGTGAACCCAATACCATTGGGTGGTATTTTATCATAACTAAAAAATATATGGTCGTCTTCCGCAATGTTTCCCACCAGCCTGTCTAACTTTTCTACTGATATGTTGTTAGCCATGTATGCCTGATTCAACACTCTTAATAGGGCATTTCTGTGTGGCTCTGAGTTTAATAGCAAGGATAAGATGGAGATTCTTGCTGGCTGACGCTGCAATTGCTCGACCAGACTATAGTCACTATGTTTTATGAACTTTAAGAACTCGCAGGCCTCCTTCTCGTTTATCGGCTCTTTTATCCTGTTTACCAGGGCTGATCCCCTCTCTGCATCTTTTGACAAATCCATCTCAATATGGATTGGTTCAACTACTTTCTTCCCTTTTTCCAGTCCTCCATCATTTCTTGTTGATCCCTGTTCAACAACCTCAGGGGTATAACACCTTCCACTTGTGTTAAGTGCCCCACACCTGTAATATCTTGCTGACTCGAAGACCCGGGCATAACCATGCTGCAGTCATATTTCCACGGTGTAGTTTTGTTTTCCTTGTATGAAAAGGAAGAAGGCAAATCTATGATGAGCTTAGATGTAATTTTATTAACAACCAGAGTAGTCTTCTCTGGTTCATCATAATAGATGATCAAAGGTTTTCCTATTCTGTAGCCACCTGCATTTTCAATAAGCTCTACTTCCTCCTCTATCTCCTCGTAAAACTGGCCCTCTCCATTGTTGCAACCTAAAAAAATTACAAAGTCTCTTCGCAAGACTTTATATTCATTAAGCGTGACATTAAAAAAACCGAGGAAAAGTCGACTTAATTCCTTTAGAAAATGAAGGTTTTGAAAATGACCTTGAAAACAAATGGAGTCGCCACCAATCTTTTTTAGCTAGGTGTAAGCGGCCACCTATTAAAAGCGATTTTATAAAATATTTTAAAATTAATTAAAACATTTTTAAAACCAATTTCAAGTCTGCGTTTTAAACCAGAGAAATCAAAGAAACGGGTTCGGGACTCGGTTACATGTAGGGAAGGATTAGCACCCCCACAATGCCCGTATAAAACGGTACCTTATTAATCATGTGTTATCTCAAGTCTCGGTAAAAAAGTCGATTTTAAATTTAGTATTTCAAGTTAATTCCCAATTTAAAGAAAAATAATTCTATTTTTAATTGAAAATGATCCGGAATTTATAAATTCAAAATTTTCCTATATTCCCCAACAAACACATGGACTTCAAAATATAAAACATAACAAACTTAAACATTTTGAAAACAGAAAATCAAAAATGCAAGAACATGATAATAGACTCATAAATGGAAATAAGCAAGCAACCACATTAAAACAAACTTCAAGTCTATGTAGTAGAAGAAGATTTAAAGCATCAAAACTTATTTAATATAAAAAACAACATGAAATAACAAAGCAAACAGCAACTAAAAAAACAACTGGGCTATTCGGCCATATAAAAAAAAAAAACAAAGGAAAAAAAATATTTCAAGAGCTTTTTATAAGAAAGGATAAAGAAGGGGCTTCAAGAAGAACATTAAAAACACTTATTTAAAAAGAAAAATCAAAAGAAACCCACCAAAATAATTATAAAAACAGCAAATCAAGAATGGAAAATCAAATAAAGTGCAAGAGTATGGTACTAAAAGCAACCTCTAGAAGCTATCTTTCAAGCTTTTTCTCTTCTAACTTTCTTTTCTTTTCTAAACTTTTCTTTTTGTTTCTCAACAATGGAGAGAAAATCAGCCAAAAGCAAGAGAGAATAGAGAGTGAGAGTTTTCTAAAAATGAAAGAAAGAAATCCCCATGTAGTGGACGAAACCCCCCTCTCTAGGCTAGGATGTTGTCATTTTTCCATCAACCAATTTTCATCCAAGGGCTATTGATCCAAGATGTTTAAAACATGAAATTATCACCATTAGATTAGGCCATCAGCTATCCACAATTACAGCTGTTTAAGAATCTTAAGCCATTATGTTGACACCCTCCCTCTTCATGCATTGGTCCATGTGGCTTATTTGCAAAGGCTTGATAAAAAAATCACTAACTAACTCTTCATTGTTGGCCTTTTAATTAAAAAATCAGAAACTTCCTACCCATCTTTGGGCCTTGGCCGGCCAGCCCCTCTTCTTCCAGCCCATGTTTCATTTTTTTTAAAAGGCAAGAAGAGCCTTTTTCGGTTTCTTGGGTAAAATAACTTTTTTGCCCCCCGAATGTAAATAAATGGAAAACGAACTCCAAATTCAAATTTTATTTTTTTAATACTTTCAAAATAATAAAAAATGAATTCTGAAAGTTTCCATAATTTTTCGAGTCCATTTGTTATTTATTTGGATTTTTTTCTTCCAAAATTGTCCTTTTATGCCCCCAAACTTTTCCAATTTTTAAACGAACCCCAAATCCAGATTTTTCTTTACCAATCTCTTCCAAATAATTTAAAAATGTGATCTGGAAGTTTTCATAATTTTTGGAACTCATTTGGTTTTTTTCGAGATTTATCTGCTTGAATTACTACATAGGGGCCTCGGGATTTGCCCATTTTGCAAACGAACTCCGAATCAATATTTTATTTTTCCAATATTTTCCAAATAATTTAAAAATGATATTTGCAAATTTTTAGAATATTTGGAGTTCATTTGCTATTTTTTCGGGATTTATCTTCTTGAATATCTACATAGGAGACCCGGGATTTGGCCATTTTGCAAACGAACTCCGAATCAAGATTTTCTTTCGCCAATGTCTTCCAAATGATTTAAGAATGAGATTTGAAAATTTTCAGAGTTCATTTGCTATTTTTCCCAAAATTTCCAATTTTGCCCTTTTACCTTCGAAACCCGGTTTTGCTCAAAACAAGTCCAATTTTTAGATTTTTTTTTTCAAACTGAGCCTTGGGCTATCCTTTTTTAACCACTCCTCATCCATTAAGGGCTTTATTCCTACGGATTCGGGCCATTTTTTTAATTATTTCCAATTTCACCGAAATCCACCAAAAACCCTAATTCTCGGTTTTCTTCCGGATTGACTTTTCTTTCAGTTTTTCTTTCAAGTGGCTTATTCATTACCCATAGTCAGTGCTTATCTTTCATTTGGAACCTTCAATTTTGACCAATTCGATCGTTTAAGCACTTTTCCCTAAATTTCTCGGATTAGGGTTTCCTTTCTATTGAATCTCCATAACCCAACTTCCTAACTCCATATCTTTCGATGTAGACTTCGGATTATCAGAATTCTTTAACCATTTTTCAATTGAACTTCAAATCTTGATTTTGAAAGTGGGTTGACTTTTTTAGTAGTTGACTTTTTGGGGTTGACATTCCGGGGTTGACTTTTTTCAAGTTTGACTTTTTATGCTCACCCTCTTAAACTAAGTCTCGGAGTACCACCTGCAGGATGAAAAAAGTCTTTTTACATTCCGAAACATCAATTTAGGAAGAAAACATACATGTTTTAGTGGTTCAGACAACATTAGGTGTCTACAGCTGCCCCTCTTTGGCTATTGCTGAGAATCAGGAATCAAGCAAAGATAAACAAACAATAATTTTGTCCGGTTAGTGAAATCACATGTGAATAGAAGAGGATTTCTTTTTTTCTTTTTAATTTTTTCATCAATTTTTTTTTTGTTGAGAAAAACTGTAAATAGAAGATATTGTCCTTAAATTAAATTCCTGACTAATCAAGGCTCGACTTATCTTAAGGAAACGAGTTTGGTTTGCAAGAAAAAAATTATGCCCGGAGGTCATAAGAATGATGCCCGGAGGTCTTAAAAATAGTGCCCGGAGGCCTTACCCGTGATTTTGAAAAAAATGCGCTGTATGCGGCTTTAAAAAATGATGCCCGAGGGTCTTAAGAATGATGCCCGAAGGCTTTACCCGTGATCTGAAAATACCTTGACGACGGTCTTAAGGTTCGACTCATTTGATAAACAGAATGAATTCGATTTAAAACAAATAAAAAATACCTCGACGGTGGTCTCAAGGCTCGACTCATTTGATAAAACAGAATGAATTCGATTTAAAACAAAAGGAAATACCTCGACGGTGGTCTCAACTCCTTTGATAAAACAGAATGAATTCGATTCAAAAACAAAAGGAAATACCTCGACGGTGGTCTCAAGGCTCAACTCATTTGATAAAACAGAATGAATTCGATTTAAAACAAAAAGAAATAGCTCGTCGGTGGTCTCAAGGCTCGACTCATTTGATAAAATATAATGAATTCGACGGTGGTCTCAAGGGTCGACTTATTTGATAAAACAGAATGAATTCGATTTAAAACAAAAGGAAATACTAAGAATGATTATGGGTTCGGTTCATTTGGAAAAAATAAATTTGACTTGAAAATGAAAGGAACATACCTCGATGGCGGTGTCGGGGCTCGACTTTTTTGAGAAGAAAAATGAGTTCGATTTGGAAAGGAAACATACCTCGACGGTGATCTCGGGGCTCGACTGATTTGAGAAACAGAACGATTTTGCTTTGGGGAAGTCCAAGCTTTCCTAATTTCTGCAATGTTAGCTAAATGCAATGATGAAAATGACATGCTTTGCAAATGCTTGTATGTTTCCTAAGAATGAATACAATTAAATGATTGTGTCATGATTTCTAATCCATGATTTCATTGAGGTTTACATATTATCCGACTTCATGATGGAGTCTTCAATTGTTCATTGATGCCCTACTTAAGGAATCATTCACTCAAGATAACTTGTCAAACAGTCTCAGTTTCTGACTTTCGCTGAAATTCACAGATTTTTTGACTTCATGATGGAGTCTCCAACATGTTCGCTGTTTTCTTTTCTTGGTGAACTTTCCAAACCTTTTCCAAGATTTAAATCTTTTCCTTAGTAATACTCTGAAATCATTTGATTTAAAGATTTGTTTTATTACTAATCATCATGCAATTTAATAACAATCGTAATGCATCTCAAAAATGTATGAAAGAAAATATGAATCAAGCAAAAATTGTCATGAAAAGGATAACAATAATTTATGGCAAGAAATGTTTTAAAATAGTGAACATAAATATCAAGGATATAAGAAACAAATGTAAAGTTATAGGTTGTAGATGCCCCGGATGCGGAATACCTTGGACCCCTCATTTTTCAAACCATCTAAAATTTCTCTTGAATGAGCAATTTACTTGGGTAACCTCTCGGCTTCCGTAGTTACAACAGATTGAGTTGTTCCCCTTTCCTCTAATTGTCAGATACTTTCTCCCTCTTTACACGGAGCATTGATTCGAACTTTTAATCAGTACCTGAGCCGCCCTTTGCGGGTTTCCAACTCAAGTGCCTCAATTCGGTATTAAGTCGCCCTTTGCGGGTTTTCGTCTTAAACCTCACTTTTTACATTCTTTTTTCATTTCCATTTTTTTGTATTCTACCATGCATCTGAGAATTCTAAGTGCTTCCAAGGTAAAAATATCAATTCAAAAGATGGGATGAATTCTGAGAATAACCTTTCAAATTAAATATCCATGCTTGATAAAAATGGGCTTTTAGAGCACGTAATGTAGGCCAAGGTTTAGGTTTAGAAAGAAATGATAAAAATAGGCCTAAAGTGTGTTTAAGGGTGATTGGATCAAGGATCATTTCCTGAGGAGAACTCATTCTTGAAACATTTGTCCCATTTTGGACTTTCTTTTCTTATTCTTCTTTTTTTTTGTTTTTTTGTTTTTTTTTACTTTATTAGCTTTCATTTGCCACATTTTTCGATGGCTTTCTTTTTGCCATGATTTTTTGATTATTTTTCCTCGCATTTGCCCTCTAGTATAGAGGGTGATCCTTGATCAAGGATTAAAGAAAGAAATAATTCCTAAGGCTCAAAGGGGTAACTAAGGATAATTTCTTCTTAGTGAAAGGAATATGAAAGATGGCCATTCATCATATCAAGCACGAATATTCTCTTTGAAAAGCAATTCACAAGGGAGATACATATATAGAATTTCCATTTTTACACTTGGAATCATTCGAATTTCTATGTGCACAGCATCACACTTTTTTTTAAAGCATAATACTTCTTCAGTTCATCAGTATTCACAGGATTTCTGAAATCCTCCCCGTCCATTCTAGTTAAAATCAATGCTCCTCCAGAAAAAGCTCTTTTTACCACATAGGGTCCTTCCCAATTCGGAGCCTATTTTCCTCTCGGGTCCTTCACTATAGGGAGAATTTTTCTCAATACAAACTCTTTCTCTCGGAACTGTCTAGGACGAACTTTCTTATTATGGGCTCGAATCATCCTTTTCTGATGCAATTGCTCGTGACAAATTGCTTTCAGTCTTTTCTCCTCGATGAGATTCAACTGTTCATAACGAGCTCTAACCCATTCTGCTTCCTCTAGGCCAACTTCCATCAAAACTCGATGTGAAGGGATCTCAACTTCAATAGGTAGCACTGCTTCCATCCCGTATACAAAAGAAAATGGTATTGCCCCTGTAGATGTGCGGACCGAAGTACAATATGCATGAAGAGCAAAAGGCAAGATCTCATGCCAATCCTTGTACACATCGATCATCTTCTCAACTATCTTCTTGATGTTCTTGTTAGCTGGTTCTACTGCGCCATTCATCTTCGGACGATAAGGTACCGAATTATGATGTGTTATCTTGAATTGAGTACACACTTCTCTCATCATCTTACTGTTCAAATTGAGAGCATTATCCGAAATAATTCTTGCTGGCAACCCGTAACGGCATATGATTTCTTTCTTAATGAATCTGCATTCAACCGACTTTGTTACATTCGCATAGGAAGCAGCTTCTACCCACTTTGTGAAATAATCTATGGCCACCAAGATGAACCGATGTCCATTTGAAGCTTTCGGGGTAATAGGCCCTATCATATCCATTCCCCACATTGAAAAGGGCCACGATGCAATCATGACATGTAATAGCAATGGCGACACATGAATCTTATCTGCATATATCTAGCATTTATGGCACTTCCGGGAATAACTGATGCAATCTCCTTCCATCGTCAACCAATAGTACCCTGCCCTCATAATCTGTTTAGCAAGCATGTGACCATTAGCATGAGTGCCACATGTCCCTTCATGGACCTCTTCTATAATTCTTCGAGCTGTAGCAGATCCGACACATCTCAACAAGACTTGGTCTTTTCCTTTCTGGTAGTGAATCTTAGTGTCTAGAACAAAACCCATTGCTAGCCTTCTCAGAGTCCTCTTGTCATTCTCTGTTGCTTGTTCTGGATACTGTTGACTCTTGATGTACTGCAAGATGTTGTTATACCAAGGAAGGCCATCTTCTTCTTCTTCTTCTTCAATACTCAGACAGTGGGCAGAAGACTCATATATACTCATCTTTATTGGTACAACTTCAACCCCTTCATTCACTGTAAACATTGATGACAAAGTAGCCAAAGAATCTGCCATTCGGTTTTCTTCTCGAGGAAAGTAATTGAAATTCACTTCTTCAAACTCCTCCAATAAAATCAATAAGAGTTCTCGGTATCGGATTAGTTTTGTATCTCGCGTTTTCTATTCTCCTCGTAACTGCTATATCACTAAGGCTGAGTCTTCGAAAACTTTCAATACTTTGATCTTTCTGTCCACTGCAGCACGAAGGCCCATATTACACGCTTCATACTCGGTAGTATTGTTTGTACAATGAAAATCCAAAATAGCAGTGAAAGGATAATAATCTTCTTCTTGGGATATAAGCACTGCACCGATTCTATGCCCCATGGCATTAGATGCGCTATCAAAATACATTTTCCACACTTTCTTCTTTAGGGGAATCTCATATGCTTGTGAAACATACATCAAATCTTTATTCGGGAAGTCAAAGTTCAATGGTTCATAATCTTCCAGTGCCCGACTCGCTAAGAATTCAGCCACTGCACTGCCCTTGATAGCTTTTTGACTTACATATACAATGTCGTACTCTGACAATAAAACCTGCCATCTTGCCGTCCTCCCTAACAAAGAAGGTGCTTCCAACATGTGCTTGACTGGATCCAGTTTGGCAATCAACCACGTTGTGTGGTACAATATGTACTGTTTGAGTCTTCGAGCAGTCCAAGCTAAAGCACAACATCTACCGACGAATATTTCAACTCATAATCTGTGAACTTCTTGCTGAGGTAGTAAACTGCCTGTTCTTTCTTTCCAGTCTCATCAAGCTGCCCCATAACACAACCCATGAATCTCTCAAATACTGATAAATACAATGTCACTGATTTATTCGGAATAGGTGGCACTAGTACTGGTGGGTTGGATAGATAATGTTTAACCTTTTCAAATGCAATCTGACAACCTTCATCCCATTCTCCTGGATCATGTTTTCGAAGTAACTTAATTATTGGATCACACTTGTTAGTTAACTGAGAAATAAACCGAGCAATGTAATTCAATCTCCCTAGAAAGCCTCTTACTTCCTTTTGAGTACGAGGTGGTGGCAAATTCTGAATAGCCTTCACTTTATCCGGGTCAATCTCAATTCCTCTTTTGCTAACGACAAAATGCAACAATTGTCCCGAGGTGACTCCAAATGTGCATTTTGCCGGATTTAGCTTGAGTCTAAACTTCCTTAGTCGTTCAAAGAGCTTTTTAAGATTCGCAATATGCTCCTCTTCTCCATGTGACTTTGCGATCATATCATCAACATAGACCTCAATTCCCTTATGCATCATATCATGAAACAAGGTCACCATGGCTCTTTGATATGTTGCCCCAGCATTTTTCAATCCAAATGGCATTACCTTGTAGTAGAAGGTTCCCCGCATTGTAACAAATGTGGTTTTCTCCATATCTTCCGGTGCCATCTTGATCTGATTGTATCTTGAGAATCCATCCATGAAAGAAAATAAAGAACTTTTCGCCGCCAGAGTATCAATATGGGGCAGAGGGAAATTATCTTTAAGGCTGGCCTTGTTCAAATCTCGGTAATCAACACACATCCGCACCTTGCCATCCTTCTTTGGTACTGGAACAATATATTCCACCCATTCTGGATATTTTGCCACCTCTAAGAACCCAGCATCAAATTGCTTCTTCACCTCATTTTTATCTTTAACAGCATGTCTGGCCTCATTCTTCTCAACTTTTGCTGAATTGGCTTGCATTATGGCCTCAAAGGGAGCTTATGAACCACAATATCCGGATCCAACCCTGGCATGTCTTGGTAAGACCATGCAAATACATCCACATATTCCTGGAACAAGGCTATCAATTCACCCTTTATTGATGATGACAATGAAGTTCCAATTTTGACTTCCTTTATTTCTTCACCATCTCCCAGATTTATCATTTCCAATAATTCCTTATGAGGAAGTACTTGTTTCTCCTCTTGTTCTATTTTCCTTAATAGATCCGAAGGTAGACCATAATCCTCAGTATCTTCGTTAGCCTCAAAATCACCTGTGCAAATGGGTCAAAATCAATTTTAGAATTACTGATATGAAGGTCCTCATATTCTGCATCTGTACACCTGTAAATAGATAGCGAAGAAACAATATAGGAAAATATATAATGAAAACAAAATAAATAACAAAAATGAAAGAATATGGACACATCAATATGGATAAAATGTATTGTGCTTGTTATTTATTGAATGAAAATGTTTAAACAAAAAAGGCCATTATAGAAAAAACTCTTAATATCTCTAGGTAAAGATAATCAAGATTGTTTTTAAAAGTATTACTTTGGAATAGACTTAAAAACTATGGGCAACTCAATCGCACTCCAATTGGTTAGTCTATATCCTGGTGGACAAGGTCGCACCATCCAGTTCGCACTGTCACATTCTATCCCTTCTTTCCCGGTCATGCAAATCACCATATCCTAAATCTGCCCCCCTTTATTCACATGGAATTTTTCAAAAGCTTGCTCGCTCATTATGAGTACATTTTCTGAATTCTTTTCTCCAAATAGAAAACAAGCAGAGCGTAAGTTGTGAAAGATTGGTGGGAAAGTCATGGGTTCCCATTCAATATCTATACCCGTGAGACGAGCCATTCTTCTTTGTCTGTTCCTTTCAACTTATTTCCTCCTCTCATGGGCCTTCGAAAGATACCCTAAGCCAAACCGGTCTTTCTTTCCTACTGCTTCTACTGCTTGAGCCATCCCTTGAAGATATTTCCCCAGACCTTTTCCAGCCCTGCAGCCTTTTCCCACTATGGTTCTTACTCCTAGCCTTGTGTTCTTGGACAACCTTGGTTTTGGAATTTTTCGTCCTTCAGTGACAAAAATCGCATTTACAAATTCCAAAGACCGAAAAAAACATTCTACGGCATCTTTATTGGGTTCAACATAAGGAGATTCAGTAGATGCGAAGGCTATTATGTCTTCTTCTCCTGATATAGTGATTAAATAGCCCACCATCACAAATTTTAGCTTTTGGTGGAAAGACGAGTGTACAGCCCCTGCTGAATGTATCCATGGCCTTCCCAACAAGCAATTATAAGACGGATTAATATCCATGACCTGGAAATTCAGCGTATAAGTGCATGGGCCTATCTCCAGAGGAACCTCAATAGTTCCCATTACCTCTCTCCTGGTACCTTCGAAAGCCCTGACTACTGTGCAACTCGGTAACATATAAGACATATCCACTGGCAACTTAGACAAGGTTGCCAAGGGCATTACACTTAATGAAGAACTATTGTCCAGAAGCACCTTTGGTAGTATATGCCCCTTGCAGGTAGTTGTTATGTGAAGAGCCTTTGTGGACCCAATACCAGTAGGTGGTATTTTATCATAACTGAAAAATATATGGTCGTCCGCTGCGATGTTTCCCACCAGCTTGTCTAACCTTTCTACTAATATGTTATTAGCCACATATGCCTAATTCAACACTCTTAACAGTGCATTTCTGTGTGGCTCTAAGTTTAATAGCAAGGATAAGATGGAGATTCTTGCTGGCTGACGCTACAATTGCTCAACCACACTATACTCACTATGTTTTATGAACTTAAAAAACTCACATGCCTCCTTCTCATTTACCGGCTCCTTTATCCTGTTAACCGGGGCTGATCCCCTCTCTGCTTCTTCTGACAAATCCATCTCAATATAGATTGGCTTAACTACTTTCTTCCCCTTGTCCAGTCCTTCATCTTTTCTTGCTGGTCCCTGTTCAACAACCTCAGGGGCATAACACCTTCCACTTCGTGTTAAGTGCCCAACACCTGTAATATCTTGCTGACTTGATGACCCGGGCATAACCATGCTACAGTCATATTTCTATGGTGTAGTTTTTCTTTCCTTGTATGAAAAAGAAGAAGGCAAATCTATGATTATCTTGGGTGCAATTTTCTCAACAACCGGGGTAGTCTTCTCTGGTTCATCATAATAGATGATCAAAGGTCTTCCTATTCCATAGCCAGCCACATTCTCAATAATCTCTACTTCCTCCTTTGTCTCCTCATAAAACTGGCCTCTCCATCATCCATCATCTTTTGGACCTTAGCCTGAAAGTCCCCGCGGTCCTGTATGATATGACTTGAACATTTATGGACCGGGGTAGTCTTCTCTGTATGATATGACTTGAACATTCTATTCTTGAGGATAATGAAGCCAAAGATCCAAATAAGAGTATTTCGGCACCTGAGGTAACGTTTAAGGTTTCACTTTTTACTAATGTTTCTTCTCCACCTTTTCCTAGTAGATTTGCAAAGTTCAAGGAGGAAGAACATGAACAACACATGCCGGAAACCTTAAACAACTTGTTTGTGGAGGTCATTCAACAAGTATCAAAATATTCTCCATTCCTCGATGACATATGCACCACAAAGGATGATGGAATAATACTTGTAATGGAGAATGCATCCACTGTTGTGCAAAGAAAGCTTCCTCTCAAACGCATAAATTTGGGAAATTTCATGTATGAGCCTGACAAGCCTAAAAAGCCAAGAAGGGGTGTTGGTTAGGTTCAAAACACTAACTCAAGTGTTAATTGGGAAGGCAACCCAATTAAAGAAGAAATTGCCAACCTGCCATACTCAGATTTGCTTTCTTTTCCTTTTCCTTTTTCTTTTTCTTTTATTATGTTTATTGTTTTTATGTTTATTTGTTAATTGTTTGTTTAGTATTTTAGGATTATTTAGGTTGCATGAGTTTGTCTTGTTTTGTTTTGTTTTGAGTCTAGTTATTCCTATTCTTATGTTATTAGTTCTTTTCTCTTACACATGATTCTTTCATTTGGGTTAATAGACTTACATTGAGGACAATGTAAGAATTAAGTGTGGGGGGAATGATTTAGAATTTCTTTTATTTTTGTCTACTATTTTTTTTTATGAGTCTTTATTATTATTATTATTTTTTTTAGTGTGTTTTAGTTCCTTTTTAATACAATGATGAGATATGAATTGCATAAGTCTAAAACAGATTTATTAGTGAGAAGATTTTCATGAGAATTGAGCTTGATGTCAACCTTTTTATGAGCCAATGTTAATATGATATGTTGATTGAGAAAGAAGCATGTTTAGACTTAATCTGACTTGTATAATCATCCTTGTGAGTTTTTGAGCCTATAATGATTGATGCATTATACAAATCAATCTAATTTCTTTCTTGAGTGCTCTTATGATTACATGATTCTCTAGAACTTGCTTTAAACCGTTTGAGACTATATTGATACATGTGACAACATGAATATGATAGAGGCATTAGGATTATAACCAGAGCCAAACAGCCATCCATTATTAATGTTCTAAGAGAACATCCCCACTAGTGAGCCAATTTGAGCCTACATTAAATATGTTGTTTTATTGGTAACCACAACTTACACCTAACCTAAATATACTTATATCCTTACCCTTGTTCTAAAGATGGATTATATATTTTGAGACATATTGCAAAAAAACAAGGGATATTTTTAGTTGAAAATTTCGGTTAGAAACAAAAGATAAATGTGGGGGAAGAAAAGAAAAGAAAAAGTCAAGAGAAAAAGAAAGGGATCATTGTTAAATACATTCCCATATTAAAAAAATATATATATATCTTCTCTTGAACTTCTAGTTAAAGTAAAGAAAAAGATGTTACAAAGTTGGTTAGAAAGAAGCAAAGGCTCAACATGAATATTTAGCCTAGGTGACTATGTACTTGTAAAGAGTTTTGAGAAGTTTCTTTGTATGATCTTTTTATGTCTCTAAACTTTATGAACTCTTTGGAACCTTTGTGATATCTTTATCCTTTTGTTCTTCAACCACATTACAAACCCCTTGGCCCCATTACAACCTTGATTAAAGACCTCTTGATTCATGAAGTTGTATGATCTAAATAGTGGAGAATAGGTGGACAAGCAAGAATATGGTAGAACTGTTTTCATGAGATTGATTGAGTGTAAACACTTTACCACTACTTTAAAGAGTGAAAATCAAGAGAGTATCCCATGTGAGAAGTTGAGATTAAGTTTGAATATGCACTATTTTGATTGAAATATGTTATGTTAATATTGGCTTAACTCAAACAATTCAAGCATGATTTTTTGTGAAATTCTTTAAGCTATTGATTAGTTTATAAGACTTGTTCAAATATTGTCTCTAATTTGTATTGAAAGGATTAGGAGTAAATATTTTTAGTATATGCAGTTTATTTATATTTTAGTTTTTCAATGTTTGTGGGTATCGTTCTAGTAAACCCTCACGAGACTAAACTCGTCCACTAGGGACACCTAGGGGTTTAAAGGCTTGTGTCACATGCTAAGTGCCACCGTGATTTCCTACGAAAATGGATTAGATTAGATTTTCTTATTTTATTTTTATTGAGTCGTTGCTAGGGACTAGCAACAATCTAAGTGTGGGGGTGTGATAACTCGTATAATTATATAGTTTTTAGTTATGTTTTATTATTGTTTTGTGTCAAATACGAGTTATTATTGTTTAGTCTAATTGTGTTTATGATCTTTTATATTTTTATGTATTTTGGTCTTTTTCACAAGTTTCTTTGAGTGATTTCAGATTACTAGAATTAAGGGCAAATCCAGTTCAGTTTCAGTTCCGACACCTTTTGCCATATCAGCTATATCTCGAGTTTCACTGAAGCAATAAGGCTGAAATTTGTAGCCATGCAAAGCTAAGAGGCATATCTATCTTTTTCATGTTTTACACTTCTTAAAACGGAGTCGTTTTCCCTAGCGAAATCGACCATCAAGTTGGCTGATGTGCAATGACGTCTGTGCTGACATGTTTTCGTATTATACCCATATCTTCTTATCCACATCAGCAAATGAGCTGATTCCAACAGCTATGGTTCCGTAACTGATAGGGGAACCTTTGTCTAGAAGACCATGTGATCAGATCAGGCCTCCAATATTGAAGAAATCGACCATCAAGGTGGCTGATGTGCAATGACGTCTATGCTGACATGTTTTCGTATTTTGCCCATATCTGCTTAACCACATCAGAAATGAGCTGATTCCAACGGCTATGGTTCCGTAACTGATAGGGGAACCTTTGTCTAGAAGACCATGTGATCAGATCAGGCCTCCAATATTGACGAAATCGACCATCAAGTTGGCTGATCAAAATCGTCATATACCTACCTTTGAAATTTGTAAAGCTTGTCTCTTGTCATTTAGCCCTCCAAAATGTGTATAAATAGAGGGCCTTGGATGATTGTAAGGGAGGATATTGTACATAGGTAGGATATTAGCTATTTTAATAAAATTCTCTAAGTTTTCTTCTTCTTTCTTTTCTCTAGTTTTCTTTCTTTTCTCTAGTTTTCTTTTTCTTTAGAGAGAGCAAGAGGTTGGATAATTAATATTCTTCCTCTTCTTCTTTCTTTCTTTTATTTTCTTCTTAGATTTTCTTTAATTTTATGTTTATGTTTACAATGCCTATGCTAGGCTAAACTTCTATTTGGTTAAGGGTGATTTCAAAGCCCTAGACATGTTTTGTGATTGATTTTCAGATTCTATCTATCATTAATTTTCTATCAAAGTTGCTTATGTTCTTCTACAAGAATTGTTCATGATGTTGTCTTGATTTATTTAGGTGTACAACTAGATAGATCTTGATAATTATCTATTGCTAGTTTAGGAGTCTTGATCCGTGTAATTGTCTTGATTTCCTATTCATAAGTGGCAATTTGTGATTAATGATTATGGTCAAGTTTTCAATAATTGCAAAGTGGAACATAACCTAAGTTGAACAATCCGAGCTTATGTGTTTGTTGCTTAGATCAACCTATCTTTCTCATCATAAAGCTGCCATTAAATTGAATTTAGAGAGCTTATTCTAGGTTGTTTAATGGTTAGAGATTAAATAGAGAGCTTGTTCTATTTAACGACAAACTAAGGAAAGATTGGGGTAACAGAGCTTGTTGTTATCTACGGTTGTTAACTTTGATAGTTGGTTGATATTGATAGATCTGAAATTGATTCTTAATGATGTCTAGTGGTGGAGAATGAAACCTTAACCATATTTTTCATATTTGATTCTTCTTACTTATTTGTTTTCTTACTTTTAGTTTGCTTATTTTTTATATTTATTTTTATTGGCTGGTTATACCGCCTAATTTGTATATTAACTTTGTTTTATTTTTATTGGCTGGTTATACCGCCTAATTTAGTATATATATTTTTATTGGCTGGTTATACCGCCTTGCATTTTATTCTTATTATTTACTTTAGTTTAAATCTGGCTTCAAAAACCCCTTTTCTTTTATTGTTCTTGAATTTAAGTTTTAAACTATTAACTTATAAACTAAAACCCAATCCCTGAGGACTCGACCCTTGCTAACTACTATACTTACAATTGATCTTTTTAGTGCAAGGTTAAATAAGATACACTCTTTTGGGTGCATCAAATTTTTGGCGCCGTTGCCGGGGATTGCTTTCTTTAGTTTATTTGTTACTTGGTTTATTCTTATTTTCAGTTCTAATTAGTTTTATTTTCTTGTACATACAAGTTTTTCTTTTCAAATTTAAAAAAAAAAAAAAAAAACAATGGAATTGAGCAATCTAACACTTGAAGAGTTGGTGGCATACATGAACATGGAGAATCAACAAGCCAATCTCACCTCCCCAGTTCAACAATTGGCCATGGGAGGATGTCAAGGCCATCAAGTGTTCCAAGACCAACAGTATGATCATTACTCAAACACTTACCATGAGGGATGGTGGGATCATACTAATTATGGCTACTCGAAAAATTACCAAGAAGTAGATCCTTATGCCAATTACATTCATCCATCTAGCTTCAATCAATCATGGTCTCAAGAACCAGATCTTTTTCAACCACCACATATGGCTCAAAACTCAGGTACTTCTTTAGAAGATCTTGTCTATTCTCTTGTTACTGATTCTTTGCAATTTCAACAGGAAACAAGGGCAAGCATCCAGAGTTTGGAAAAGCAAATGAGCCAATTGGCTAGTAGTATGGTGGGATGGGTAGCACAAAGATCTGAAGAACTCCCAGCCCAAACGATGGTTAACCCAAAGGAGAATGCTACTATTGTGACCTTGAAGAATGAGGAACAAGATGAGGATGAAACAAAATTAGAGATGGATTCTATTCTTGAGGATAATGAAGCCAAAGATCCAAATAAGAGTATTTCGGCACCTGAGGTAACGTTTAAGGTTTCACTTTTTACTAATGTTTCTTCTCCACCTTTTCCTAGTAGATTTGCAAAGTTCAAGGAGGAAGAACATGAACAACACATGCCGGAAACCTTAAACAACTTGTTTGTGGAGGTCATTCAACAAGTATCAAAATATGCTCCATTCCTCGATGACATATGCACCACAAAGGATGATGGAATAATACTTGTAATGGAGAATGCATCCACTGTTGTGCAAAGAAAGCTTCCTCTCAAACGCATAAATTTGGGAAATTTCATGTATGAGCCTGACAAGCCTAAAAAGCCAAGAAGGGGTGTTGGTTAGGTTCAAAACACTAACTCAAGTGTTAATTGGGAAGGCAACCCAATTAAAGAAGAAATTGCCAACCTGCCATACTCAGATTTGCTTTCTTTTCCTTTTTCTTTTTCTTTTATTATGTTTATTGTTTTTATGTTTATTTGTTAATTGTTTGTTTAGTATTTTAGGATTATTTAGGTTGCATGAGTTTGTCTTGTTTTGTTTTGTTTTGAGTCTAGTTATTCCTATTCTTATGTTATTAGTTCTTTTCTCTTACACATGATTCTTTCATTTGGGTTAATAGACTTACATTGAGGACAATGTAAGAATTAAGTGTGGGGGGAATGATTTAGAATTTCTTTTATTTTTGTCTACTATTTTTTTTTATGAGTCTTTATTATTATTATTATTTTTTTTAGTGTGTTTTAGTTCCTTTTTAATACAATGATGAGATATGAATTGCATAAGTCTAAAACAGATTTATTAGTGAGAAGATTTTCATGAGAATTGAGCTTGATGTCAACCTTTTTATGAGCCAATGTTAATATGATATGTTGATTGAGAAAGAAGCATGTTTAGACTTAATCTGACTTGTATAATCATCCTTGTGAGTTTTTGAGCCTATAATGATTGATGCATTATACAAATCAATCTAATTTCTTTCTTGAGTGCTCTTATGATTACATGATTCTCTAGAACTTGCTTTAAACCGTTTGAGACTATATTGATACATGTGACAACATGAATATGATAGAGGCATTAGGATTATAACCAGAGCCAAACAGCCATCCATTATTAATGTTCTAAGAGAACATCCCCACTAGTGAGCCAATTTGAGCCTACATTAAATATGTTGTTTTATTGGTAACCACAACTTACACCTAACCTAAATATACTTATATCCTTACCCTTGTTCTAAAGATGGATTATATATTTTGAGACATATTGCAAAAAAACAAGGGATATTTTTAGTTGAAAATTTCGGTTAGAAACAAAAGATAAATGTGGGGGAAGAAAAGAAAAGAAAAAGTCAAGAGAAAAAGAAAGGGATCATTGTTAAATACATTCCCATATTAAAAAAAATATATATATATCTTCTCTTGAACTTCTAGTTAAAGTAAAGAAAAAGATGTTACAAAGTTGGTTAGAAAGAAGCAAAGGCTCAACATGAATATTTAGCCTAGGTGACTATGTACTTGTAAAGAGTTTTGAGAAGTTTCTTTGTATGATCTTTTTATGTCTCTAAACTTTATGAACTCTTTGGAACCTTTGTGATATCTTTATCCTTTTGTTCTTCAACCACATTACAAACCCCTTGGCCCCATTACAACCTTGATTAAAGACCTCTTGATTCATGAAGTTGTATGATCTAAATAGTGGAGAATAGGTGGACAAGCAAGAATATGGTAGAACTGTTTTCATGAGATTGATTGAGTGTAAACACTTTACCACTACTTTAAAGAGTGAAAATCAAGAGAGTATCCCATGTGAGAAGTTGAGATTAAGTTTGAATATGCACTATTTTGATTGAAATATGTTATGTTAATATTGGCTTAACTCAAACAATTTACATTCAAGCATGATTTTTTGTGAAATTCTTTAAGCTATTGATTAGTTTATAAGACTTGTTCAAATATTGTCTCTAATTTGTATTGAAAGGATTAGGAGTAAATATTTTTAGTATATGCAGTTTATTTATATTTTAGTTTTTCAATGTTTGTGGGTATCGTTCTAGTAAACCCTCACGAGACTAAACTCGTCCACTAGGGACACCTAGGGGTTTAAAGGCTTGTGTCACATGCTAAGTGCCACCGTGATTTCCTACGAAAATGGATTAGATTAGATTTTCTTATTTTATTTTTATTGAGTCGTTGCTAGGGACTAGCAACAATCTAAGTGTGGGGGTGTGATAACTCGTATAATTATATAGTTTTTAGTTATGTTTTATTATTGTTTTGTGTCAAATACGAGTTATTATTGTTTAGTCTAATTGTGTTTATGATCTTTTATATTTTTATGTATTTTGGTCTTTTTCACAAGTTTCTTTGAGTGATTTCAGATTACTAGAATTAAGGGCAAATCCAGTTCAGTTTCAGTTCCGACACCTTTTGCCATATCAGCTATATCTCGAGTTTCACTGAAGCAATAAGGCTGAAATTTGTAGCCATGCAAAGCTAAGAGGCATATCTATCTTTTTCATGTTTTACACTTCTTAAAACGGAGTCGTTTTCCCTAGCGAAATCGACCATCAAGTTGGCTGATGTGCAATGACGTCTGTGCTGACATGTTTTCGTATTATACCCATATCTTCTTATCCACATCAGCAAATGAGCTGATTCCAACAGCTATGGTTCCGTAACTGATAGGGGAACCTTTGTCTAGAAGACCATGTGATCAGATCAGGCCTCCAATATTGAAGAAATCGACCATCAAGGTGGCTGATGTGCAATGACGTCTATGCTGACATGTTTTCGTATTTTGCCCATATCTGCTTAACCACATCAGAAATGAGCTGATTCCAACGGCTATGGTTCCGTAACTGATAGGGGAACCTTTGTCTAGAAGACCATGTGATCAGATCAGGCCTCCAATATTGACGAAATCGACCATCAAGTTGGCTGATCAAAATCGTCATATACCTACCTTTGAAATTTGTAAAGCTTGTCTCTTGTCATTTAGCCCTCCAAAATGTGTATAAATAGAGGGCCTTGGATGATTGTAAGGGAGGATATTGTACATAGGTAGGATATTAGCTATTTTAATAAAATTCTCTAAGTTTTCTTCTTCTTTCTTTTCTCTAGTTTTCTTTCTTTTCTCTAGTTTTCTTTTTCTTTAGAGAGAGCAAGAGGTTGGATAATTAATATTCTTCCTCTTCTTCTTTCTTTCTTTTATTTTCTTCTTAGATTTTCTTTAATTTTATGTTTATGTTTACAATGCCTATGCTAGGCTAAACTTCTATTTGGTTAAGGGTGATTTCAAAGCCCTAGACATGTTTTGTGATTGATTTTCAGATTCTATCTATCATTAATTTTCTATCAAAGTTGCTTATGTTCTTCTACAAGAATTGTTCATGATGTTGTCTTGATTTATTTAGGTGTACAACTAGATAGATCTTGATAATTATCTATTGCTAGTTTAGGAGTCTTGATCCGTGTAATTGTCTTGATTTCCTATTCATAAGTGGCAATTTGTGATTAATGATTATGGTCAAGTTTTCAATAATTGCAAAGTGGAACATAACCTAAGTTGAACAATCCGAGCTTATGTGTTTGTTGCTTAGATCAACCTATCTTTCTCATCATAAAGCTGCCATTAAATTGAATTTAGAGAGCTTATTCTAGGTTGTTTAATGGTTAGAGATTAAATAGAGAGCTTGTTCTATTTAACGACAAACTAAGGAAAGATTGGGGTAACAGAGCTTGTTGTTATCTACGGTTGTTAACTTTGATAGTTGGTTGATATTGATAGATCTGAAATTGATTCTTAATGATGTCTAGTGGTGGAGAATGAAACCTTAACCATATTTTTCATATTTGATTCTTCTTACTTATTTGTTTTCTTACTTTTAGTTTGCTTATTTTTTATATTTATTTTTATTGGCTGGTTATACCGCCTAATTTGTATATTAACTTTGTTTTATTTTTATTGGCTGGTTATACCGCCTAATTTAGTATATATATTTTTATTGGCTGGTTATACCGCCTTGCATCTTATTCTTATTATTTACTTTAGTTTAAATCTGGCTTCAAAAACCCCTTTTCTTTTATTGTTCTTGAATTTAAGTTTTAAACTATTAACTTATAAACTAAAACCCAATCCCTGAGGACTCGACCCTTGCTAACTACTATACTTACAATTGATCTTTTTAGTGCAAGGTTAAATAAGATACACTCTTTTGGGTGCATCAGTACAATATGTACTGTTTGAGTCTTCGAGCAGTCCAAGCTAAAGCACAACATCTACCGACGAATATTTCAACTCATAATCTGTGAACTTCTTGCTGAGGTAGTAAACTGCCTGTTCTTTCTTTCCAGTCTCATCAAGCTGCCCCATAACACAACCCATGAATCTCTCAAATACTGATAAATACAATGTCACTGATTTATTCGGAATAGGTGGCACTAGTACTGGTGGGTTGGATAGATAATGTTTAACCTTTTCAAATGCAATCTGACAACCTTCATCCCATTCTCCTGGATCATGTTTTCGAAGTAACTTAATTATTGGATCACACTTGTTAGTTAACTGAGAAATAAACCGAGCAATGTAATTCAATCTCCCTAGAAAGCCTCTTACTTCCTTTTGAGTACGAGGTGGTGGCAAATTCTGAATAGCCTTCACTTTATCCGGGTCAATCTCAATTCCTCTTTTGCTAACGACAAAATGCAACAATTGTCCCGAGGTGACTCCAAATGTGCATTTTGCCGGATTTAGCTTGAGTCTAAACTTCCTTAGTCGTTCAAAGAGCTTTTTAAGATTCGCAATATGCTCCTCTTCTCCATGTGACTTTGCGATCATATCATCAACATAGACCTCAATTCCCTTATGCATCATATCATGAAACAAGGTCACCATGGCTCTTTGATATGTTGCCCCAGCATTTTTCAATCCAAATGGCATTACCTTGTAGTAGAAGGTTCCCCGCATTGTAACAAATGTGGTTTTCTCCATATCTTCCGGTGCCATCTTGATCTGATTGTATCTTGAGAATCCATCCATGAAAGAAAATAAAGAACTTTTCGCCGCCAGAGTATCAATATGGGGCAGAGGGAAATTATCTTTAAGGCTGGCCTTGTTCAAATCTCGGTAATCAACACACATCCGCACCTTGCCATCCTTCTTTGGTACTGGAACAATATATTCCACCCATTCTGGATATTTTGCCACCTCTAAGAACCCAGCATCAAATTGCTTCTTCACCTCATTTTTATCTTTAACAGCATGTCTGGCCTCATTCTTCTCAACTTTTGCTGAATTGGCTTGCATTATGGCCTCAAAGGGAGCTTATGAACCACAATATCCGGATCCAACCCTGGCATGTCTTGGTAAGACCATGCAAATACATCCACATATTCCTGGAACAAGGCTATCAATTCACCCTTTATTGATGATGACAATGAAGTTCCAATTTTGACTTCCTTTATTTCTTCACCATCTCCCAGATTTATCATTTCCAATAATTCCTTATGAGGAAGTACTTGTTTCTCCTCTTGTTCTATTTTCCTTAATAGATTCGAAGGTAGACCATAATCCTCAGTATCTTCGTTAGCCTCAAAATCACCTGTGCAAATGGGTCAAAATCAATTTTAGAATTACTGATATGAAGGTCCTCATATTCTGCATCTGTACACCTGTAAATAGATAGCGAAGAAACAATATAGGAAAATATATAATGAAAACAAAATAAATAACAAAAATGAAAGAATATGGACACATCAATATGGATAAAATGTATTGTGCTTGTTATTTATTGAATGAAAATGTTTAAACAAAAAAGGCCATTATAGAAAAAACTCTTAATATCTCTAGGTAAAGATAATCAAGATTGTTTTTAAAAGTATTACTTTGGAATAGACTTAAAAACTATGGGCAACTCAATCGCACTCCAATTGGTTAGTCTATATCCTGGTGGACAAGGTCGCACCATCCAGTTCGCACTGTCACATTCTATCCCTTCTTTCCCGGTCATGCAAATCACCATATCCTAAATCTGCCCCCCTTTATTCACATGGAATTTTTCAAAAGCTTGCTCGCTCATTATGAGTACATTTTCTGAATTCTTTTCTCCAAATAGAAAACAAGCAGAGCGTAAGTTGTGAAAGATTGGTGGGAAAGTCATGGGTTCCCATTCAATATCTATACCCGTGAGACGAGCCATTCTTCTTTGTCTGTTCCTTTCAACTTATTTCCTCCTCTCATGGGCCTTCGAAAGATACCCTAAGCCAAACCGGTCTTTCTTTCCTACTGCTTCTACTGCTTGAGCCATCCCTTGAAGATATTTCCCCAGACCTTTTCCAGCCCTACAGCCTTTTCCCACTATGGTTCTTACTCCTAGCCTTGTGTTCTTGGACAACCTTGGTTTTGGAATTTTTCGTCCTTCAGTGACAAAAATCGCATTTACAAATTCCAAAGACCGAAAAAAACATTCTACGGCATCTTTATTGGGTTCAACATAAGGAGATTCAGTAGATGCGAAGGCTATTATGTCTTCTTCTCCTGATATAGTGATTAAATAGCCCACCATCACAAATTTTAGCTTTTGGTGGAAAGACGAGTGTACAGCCCCTGCTGAATGTATCCATGGCCTTCCCAACAAGCAATTATAAGACGGATTAATATCCATGACCTGGAAATTCAGCGTATAAGTGCATGGGCCTATCTCCAGAGGAACCTCAATAGTTCCCATTACCTCTCTCCTGGTACCTTCGAAAGCCCTGACTACTGTGCAACTCGGTAACATATAAGACATATCCACTGGCAACTTAGACAAGGTTGCCAAGGGCATTACACTTAATGAAGAACTATTGTCCAGAAGCACCTTTGGTAGTATATGCCCCTTGCAGGTAGTTGTTATGTGAAGAGCCTTTGTGGACCCAATACCAGTAGGTGGTATTTTATCATAACTGAAAAATATATGGTCGTCCGCTGCGATGTTTCCCACCAGCTTGTCTAACCTTTCTACTAATATGTTATTAGCCACATATGCCTAATTCAACACTCTTAACAGTGCATTTCTGTGTGGCTCTAAGTTTAATAGCAAGGATAAGATGGAGATTCTTGCTGGCTGACGCTACAATTGCTCAACCACACTATACTCACTATGTTTTATGAACTTAAAAAACTCACATGCCTCCTTCTCATTTACCGGCTCCTTTATCCTGTTAACCGGGGCTGATCCCCTCTCTGCTTCTTCTGACAAATCCATCTCAATATAGATTGGCTTAACTACTTTCTTCCCCTTGTCCAGTCCTTCATCTTTTCTTGCTGGTCCCTGTTCAACAACCTCAGGGGCATAACACCTTCCACTTCGTGTTAAGTGCCCAACACCTGTAATATCTTGCTGACTTGATGACCCGGGCATAACCATGCTACAGTCATATTTCTATGGTGTAGTTTTTCTTTCCTTGTATGAAAAAGAAGAAGGCAAATCTATGATTATCTTGGGTGCAATTTTCTCAACAACCGGGGTAGTCTTCTCTGGTTCATCATAATAGATGATCAAAGGTCTTCCTATTCCATAGCCAGCCACATTCTCAATAATCTCTACTTCCTCCTTTGTCTCCTCATAAAACTGGCCTCTCCATCATCCATCATCTTTTGGACCTTAGCCTGAAAGTCCCCGCAGTCCTGTATGATATGACTTGAACATTTATGGAACGGGCACCAATTCTGCACCCTATTTGCAACCATTTTTAAACTGTCTACATTCTCCACCATTCCTGCCTTAACCATCAAGACCCATACTGTTAACATCAGAGTCTTGACTTCCCTGTCATCCCTTTTTAACCTTCTGACTTCCCCTGTCAATACTGCATTTACCGGATTCTCAGCATGATTGGGTAATGGGTTTCCCGCTACATTCAGCCCATTATTTGACCAAAACTTCACAACTCCAGTATTAGTTAAGCTTTGGACTTTCTTTTTGAAAGCAATGCAATCTTCCGCTGAATGCCCCTGAATTCCTGCGTGATATGCACAGTTGGTATTTGCATTGTACCGTCATGGGTATGGTGGGGTCAAAGGTTTAAGATATACGGGCGCGACAAGTTGGCCTTGCAGTAGTTTAGGATATAGCTCACCATAGGGGGTAGGAATGGGATCAAACTGGGGTTTTTGATTGTTCTTTGGTGAACGATAGTCATTGAGCGCGGAACCTTGAGTTTTTGGGACAGTATTTTGAGGAAGGGTTTTTTGTGGGGATATACCAGTTGGGAACGACTGTTGTGGTATATTGGTATAGGGGAATGGATTTTGGGTAAGGTGGTTCACATTGGGGTAGTAAAGATTAGACCCCGGGTAAGGTGTGTAAGGTGTCGAAGGTGCATAAGATGTGGTAGGAGTATAAGACTTGGGAGGTGTGTATGGTGTAGGAGGTGTATAGCGGTATTGATTGAAACTGATTGCATGTGTCTTCTCCTTTTTCTTTGCAGGAAAAACTCTCTATGGGGTAGCAGACTCACCCTCTTCCATTTTCTCGTTCTTAATAGCGAACTCTATCATCTCCCCATATATCACCATATCTGCAAAGTCCTTGGTGGCGCTTCGCACCAATTTATCATAATAAGGTGCTTTCAAGGTATTAATGAAAAGCACTGTAGTTTCCTTGTTGGTTAAAGGGGGTTGCACTTGTGTAGCCAGGTCTCTCCATCTTTGAAAATATTCTTTAAAGCTTTCAGTAGCTTTCTTTTCCATGCTCTAAAGAGTTAGACTGTCAGGCACCATGTCTGTCACATGCTTGTACTATTCCATGAAAGCTTTGGCGAGATCCATCCAGGAACGGATCTTAGAATGGGTAAGCTGGTTATACCACCAAGTTGCGGACCCTATCAAGCTATCTTGGAAACTGTGGATTAGAAATTTGTCATCTTCATCATGTCCGATCATCTCTCGACAATACATGGTCAGATGCGCTGATGGGTTGGTAGTTCCGTTATATTTTTCAAAGTCTGGTACTTTGAACTTTGGAGGAATCACCAAACTGTACACTAAACTCATCTCTTTGGCATCTAGACTGCCAAATAGCTCCGCTCCTTCAACTGCCCTCAGTCTTTGCTCCAGCAGCTGATTTTTTTCTGGGATTCTGTCTTTTCAACCCTATTCAGCTCAGTCATCTTTGCCCTTTCCTTTTCGGCTATTTCTTCAAATTTTGGAACGTCCACATCAATTGGATAAACCCCAATATTATCCCTTTTAGGACCAAAATTCTGTGCTTCGGCCGCTAGTTGGATGTAAATATAGGATGCTGCCCCAGTCGGAAGTTTATTTCCTACTGGCTGGGATGTCTAGCCATTCTTCTGTACCACCTCTGGTCGGTCTTCCTGGTTTACTGCCCCCATTCCTGTAACTGAATTTTCTCCTGGCCACTTCTGCCTCATCATGGTACTCATCATCTCTATGAGTTTGGTCATTTGTTCCCGTGACTCCTCTTGAGACTTAGCTTACTGTTCCTGTAGTTCTTTTTGAATTCTTTCCATCCTTTCAATTCTAGCGAGCTGGTCATTCTCCATAGCTCTTGCTTGAGATCGAGTATTGTAAGGGTATCGAAAGTCTGATTTTTTCTGAGTGCGACTAATTGTACCTTTAGTTTTAAAAACCATGGATTAGAAATTATTGACACATTTTTTATTTTATTTTATAAAAATGAATGAATGAATAAATGACTAAATGTTAATGAAATAAGTAAATGACTAAATGTATGAACCAGAATGACTAATTCTAAAGAATAAATGAATGGACAAAAAAAATAAATAACTAAGTGTATGAACAATTTATAAAGAGTAAATGAATGAATGATTATGAATATAAATGAATGAAAAATATATAAAAGAAAGAACAAATGAATGATGAATGCATTTAAAAGTATTGGCCCCGGGATAATTCCAACCAAACTGTCTTTCATTGATTTCCTGGAACTAAATACATCAAAGAAAAGATCATTGCTTAAGACAATCTGATAATCTGTCTCTCTTAATTTAAAAATGCTATTACAAAATACTGGTCCTATAGTAACTCCCTCGGATCTTGAACCTTTTTCACTGTCCTCTTTTGACTGCCTTGCTCTTCAATCTGACCCCTACTTGTTCACGACCCTTTGACATGTCAGCAGAAGCATCACCATGTAAGCTTTCCTTATCTTGTTTCTCCAGTTGATTGGCTCGGGCTTCCTCATGCTTTGCTCTTCCTGCCCATAATTCTTCTCCTTCTTGAGGTTTTTGACTTCCCCCATTCCCCGGAAGTCTTGAGAGTCCCCTCGAATCTGAGCTCAAAACGGTATCTCTTGTTCTCCAAGTGTAATTCATGAAGATCGCTTTTAGCAGTGTCCCTTTCTCTCTTGATCTTTTCCTTTTCTCTTTCTCGGGATGATTCCCTATTTTTCATATCCTCAAGCTTTTCTTGCAAATGGGCAATTTCCTTGCTCATTTGGGCCTTTTCTTTTTCGAATTCTGCCCTTGCAATTTCTAACTTCGATAGCGCTTTCTTGGGCGGCGAACTCAAATGCTGAACTTCTTCCCCATCTGATGTCAACAACCTATCATTAACCTTCAATTCCCTCCATGTCAGGTAATCAGGTGTGACGATGTCGGCATATCTAGCTACCTCCACTCGATCAGTTTCCTTCCATGCTACTACAGTCTCATGTACCTTTCCCGAATATCCATCTTCTCCATAAGCAAAATTCCAAATTACTAAGGTTATGGGTCATAGGAGTAAACTGACGGGATTCTGATTCTCTCAGTACCAGCAGTGGTGCATAGCTCACTCCTCCCCATACTCTCAATAATGGAATAGAAGCTTTATCTCTGCGCTTGTACAATGTCGGCATAGGAGCAGTCCATGGAGCTCTCCAAAATATCATCTCAGCCCTGATATTCCGAAATATGTTAATCCATTGTTCCTCAGTCCTATTTTCAAGCCAATCCCTATTAAGAAGTTCACTAATTGGTGCAAAAGATTTCCAATATGAGCGAAGAGGAAAATTCTCCTGTTTAAAAAAATTACTCTAAACCCATATGTAAAGGAGCTGTATACAACCTAGAAAACACCATTTTCCTTCCTGTCTACAAAAATTTAGGGATCGGATTGTTTCTGCTATAATTGCCGAGGTTGGGTTTATCCTTTGCACAAGCCTCTCAAAAACATCAAATATCGCCACATCCACATACCTAATGTTTTTGGGAAGATAACTAAACCATAGATAGCCAAAGCAAAAATATTGCTAACTGTCTCCTTACTTGAATGGCTATGGATTAAGGTCCGTAAAATATCCCATGATATACAGTAGCTTATCCCTTTTCGGACAACATGACTTTCGACCCAGTTTCTTTCCACTCCCAGAATTTTAGACTCCTTTTTCTTGAAAATCGGCGTCTTTGTATCCTTCAAATAAATACGGTCGGAAATAATGTTCTCAATATGCAGCAAGGTCAAATATTCCTCTATGGTTGGAGTCATATCCTCTAGGTTGATGGTAAAACACCGATAAGCGGGATCCCAGAATTGCATCATAGCCCGGATTACCTCAGCACTGACCTTAATCTGAACTAGTAGTGCGATGTCCCCATAAGTCTGAGTGAAGGCTTCTTTTCTGATATGTTCCACTGATTCCATATATCCATCAATTCTCGGAGATCATTTTGCTTGATAGTAAGATCAACCTTGGCTAGAAATGCTGACACATATCCCATCTTCAAACAATACCCATTATCTGTTGGCCTTTCTCGGACTGTTTCCTAACCTCTAAATGCTTCTCGACCACTGAGACACTTTGACCCTCCATGAAAGCCCTTTTGGTTGAATATTATCCCGAGACCAATAACTTTCCATGTGCAAAAAATGATGACAAGAATGCAAAAACAACAAAAAACAACAACAAAAAGAAAATAAATTATAACGAGAATAAATACGAATAATACAAAATACATATAATTCAAAACAAAAATTATACCTGAGGATGCCAACAAAATTTCGGCATTATAACACCCCTGAGATGACACACCAACATTTGTTACGGGCATTGTGATGTACGTTCATCATTGTCCAATTTTCAAACATAAATTCGAAAAGCAGAATAAAAGGTAAAAGGATTGGAAATATTCCTCAATATGTTCTTAACTTCGGGATATCTAATTGGAAATCCGGCATGGCTTCTCCTAGGTTTATTATATGAAGGTGAATTAGTTCTAAAAGCCCCGAATTGTTCCTCACTATCGCCGGTGAAGGCTAGTAAGGCACCCCGATAAAAGCGGGTTCAATTCGTTAGAGTCTATTTCCCTAGCCCATGCGGATTGTTAATCACGAAAGCTTAGGTAATTTAGTACTCCGGAAGTTTTCACTAGCCCATGCGGATTGTTAATCACGAAGGCTTAGTTACTTTGCTCCCACCTAAAAGGATGGAACCCGAGTATAGGATTCATGATATGCAAATGCACGTGTAGTGTGTGAGGAGAAATAACAAACCTTTCACCAACTATTCTACATCCCTTATTCTAAATGCCCCAACAAAATTAAACAACATAAGTCATCAATTAATCAATAAATGAGTACATGCACCAAAATAACCAGAGAACCATTATAATATGTATGCACATGAATATGGACATATTTAAAAACTTATTTTTGAAATTATCCTTATTTTTTTAAAAAAATGTGGGAATTAAAATTAAATACAAATTAAAACAACAAAATCGAGACTTTGATAACACACGACTAATTCTAGGTCTGACTCTGTAATAGTCCCCAGAGGAGTTGCCAAGCTGTCACAACCTAAAAAAATAACAAGTCTCATCGCAAGACTTTATATTCGTTAAGCGTGACATTAAAAAAAACCGAGGAAAAGTCGACTTAATTCCTCTAGAAAAATGAAGGTTTTGAAAATCTTGAAAAAGACATGGAGCCGCCACCAATCGTTTTTAGCTAGGTGTGATCGGCCACCTATTAAAACCGGTTTTATAAAATATTTTAAAATTAATTAAAACATTTTTAAAACCAATTTCAAGTCTGCATTTTAAACGAGAGAAATCAAAGAAACGGGTTCAGGACTCGTTACGTGTGGGGAAGGATTAGCACCCCCTCAATGCCCATATAAAATGGTACCTTACTAATCATGTGTTATCTCAAGTCTCGGTAAAAAAGTCAGTTTCAAATTTAGTATTTCAAGTTATTCCCAATTTAAAGAAAAATAATTCCATTTTTAATTGAAAATGATCCAGAATTTATAAATTCAAAATTTTCCTATATTCCCCGAGAAACGTGGCAAAATATAGAAATTTTTATTAGTTTGGAAAACTTTCCGAATCATTCTTATTTTAAAGAAGATATTCTGTTATTAATGATAATTGATGATATCCTCCCCAGCAAACCCGGCAGAGAACTCATGAATTATTTTTATTCAGGAATATCTTTATTTTATTGAAAATCATTACCTTTTTGAAAACATTTTAGAAAATATGAATATGAATATGTATGACATAAATAAAATGACATAGCAAAGTCTAAATAATATAATGCAACCTAAATGATATGATATAATTTAAATGTCTTAGCATATTCTAAATGAAATGAAGTATCCTAAGTTATATGATATATTCTAAATGAAATGAAATGACTTAGGTAACATAATATATTCTATATGAAATGTAATATCCTAAGTCATATGATAAATTCTAAATGAAATAAAATATCCTAAATGACATAATATATCCTAAATGAAATGAAATGACCTAGGTAACATAATATATTCTATATGAAATGAAATAGTTTAAATGACATGGCAAATATAAATGATATGGCATATAATCTAAATGACATGAAATATAAAATAATGCTATCATATAATATGCATGAAAATAAAAATGCATGAACATAGTATATGCTAAATAATTTGACAAAAAATAACTAAATAAAAAGCATAGGATATCATGAAATATTCAAAACCATATAATAAACAATATAACATCAAAAATATAAATCGAAATAATAACAATACGATAGAAATTATCTTAGCAAAAATCACATATTATATAAAATGCATGAATATGGAAAATGCAATGCATGAAAGTGTATTTTTTCCTTTAATTAAGGAAATCCGTATATCTAAAAAGATATCGGGCTACCTTAGGAAAATATATCAAATTAAATATTCTAAAATCAAAATACTTTGTGATTGTTTGAAAACAATTTTTTGAAAAGATTAGATTAAAAATAAAAACTTGGCTAAACCCTTTTTAAATGGCTCTAATTTCCTAAGTTTAAATCCCGGACTTGACCACCCTTAACCCGAGACTTAAAAAATCATTTTTAGAGTTTAAAAAGGCTTAGAAACTACCCTAAGTCAGTAGCTAAACTTCCTAATCAGCCCCTTTTAGTAACTTAACCAAAACAGAAAAATGATTTTCCTTCAAATTCAATTCTGACTCCACTGTCCAGTTTTAAACCACGATTTTTTACCCTATTTTTAAAAATTCAAAAAAAATATAAAAAAATTGGAGACTCAGGACATGTAAAACTATATGGGAAAAATCGGATTAATTTTCTGATAAAAGATGACTGCCCAGAAAAATCGGGAAAGTACAAGTACTGGGTGAAAAATCTGTTTTGCCAAAACACATTTTTTTGCCTTTGATAAATCATTTAAAAATCAAAGTAAAAATATTAAAGACTTTCTAAATGACTCACAAATAGTAGCTAACACTTTCGAAAAGTTAGACAAAAATTGGCTAAGTAAAAAAAAACACAAAGGTAGAATAATCAATTTGACAACTCTTTAATTTCCACAAGTATGCTCAAGAGAGCATGACTTTGAACCATTGGTTGGCCTAAGTCATAAGTCAAGTGGCATGGACATGAAATGCATGAAAGATACAGCAAATATGATGCATGAAATGCATGATTTTAAACCTAAATGTCATGAAAAATGCATGGCATCAATAAAATGACCTAGACCTAAATGAACTTGCATGGCATTTAATGCAACCTAGGTCTAAAATGCATGAATATGCATGACAATACAAACCAATCCTACATATAAAGTATGCATGGAAATAACACAAACACAAGGCATGCTTAAACAAAAAACTCAACCAAATGTCATGAAAATGCAAACCTATCAACTAACATAACAAAAATGCACACACAAAGCAATAAAATGAAGTAGCCGAATGGCCTCATGTTCAAAATGAGCATGGCATTTTCACAAACACTTAATATACTAACATACTTAACTAAAGAATAACACTCAAATCATGCAAATATAAAGTAGAGGCATGAAAACCAATAAGCATTTTCACAAACACATGGATTTCAATATATAAAACATAACATACTTAAACATTTTGAAAACAGTAAATAAAAAATGCAAGAACATGATAATAGACTCATAAATGGAAATAAGCAAGCAACCACATTAAAACAAACTTCAAGTCTATGTACTAGAAGAAGATTTAAAGCATCAAAACTTATTTAATATAAAAAAATAACATGAAATAACAAAGCAAATAGCAACTAAAAGAAACTGGGCTATTCGGCCATATAAAAAAAAAAACAAAGGAAAAAAATATTTCAAGAGCTTTTTATAAGAAAGGATAAAGAAGGAACTTCAAGAAGAACATTAAAAACACTTATTTAAAAAGAAAAATCAATAGAAACTCACCAAAATAATAATCAAAACAGCAAATCAAGAATGGAAAATCAAAGAAAGTGTAAGAGTATGGTGCTAAAAGCAACCTCTAGAAGCTATCTTTCAAGATTTTCTCTTCTATCTTTCTTTTCTAAAATTTTCTTTTTGCTTCTCAACAATGGAGAGAAAATCAGCCAAAAGCAAGAGAGAATAGAGAGTGAGAGTGTTCTGAAAATGAAAGAAAGAAATCCCCTTGTAGTGGCCGAAACCCCCCTCTCTAGGCTAGGATGTTGTCATTTTTCCATCAACCAATTTTCATCCAAGGGCTACTGATCCAAGATGTTTAAAACATGAAATTATCACCCTTAGATTAGGCCATCAGCAATCCACAATTACAGCTGTTCAAGAATCTTAAGCCATTATGTTGACTGTAGACACCTAATTTTGTCTGAACCACTAAAACATGTATGTTTTCTTCCTAAATTGATGTTTAAAAATGTAAAAAGATTTTTTTTATCCTGCAGGTGGTACTCTGAGACTTAGTTTAAGAGGGCCAGCATAAAAAGTCAAACTCAAAAAAAGTCAACCCAGGAAAAAGTCAACCCTGAAAAAGTCAATCCCGAAAAGTCAACTACTAAAAAGGTTAACCCACTTTCAAAATCAAGATTTGAAGTTAAATTGAAAAATGGCGAAAGAATTTTGATAATCTGAGGTCTACATCGAAAGATATGGAGTCCGAAAGTTGGGATTTGGAGATTCAGTAGAAAAGAAACCCTAATCCGAGAAATTTGGGGAAAATGCTTAAATAATCAAATTGGTCAAAATTGAAGGTTCCAAATGAAAGATAAGCACTAACTATGAGTAATGGAGAAGCCACTTGAAAGAAAAACTGAAAGAAAAGTCAATCCGGGAGAAAACCGAGAATTAGGATTTTTGGTGGATTTTGGTGAAATCGAGAAGAATTACATAAATGGCCTGACTTGGTAAGAATAAAGCCCCAATGGATGAGAAATGATTAAAAGGGATATCCCAAGACTCAGTTTGAACAAAATCTAAAAATCGAACTTGTTTTGAGCAAAATCGGGTTTCGGAGGGAAAAGGGCAAAATTGAAAAATTTGGAAAAAATAGCAAATGAACTCCAAAAAATTCTGAAAAATTGAAAATCTCATCCTTAAATCATTTGGAAGAGATTGGCAAAACAAAATCTTGATTCGGAGTTCGTTTGCAAAATGGCCAAATCCCGGGTCTCTTATATAGAAATTCAAGAGGATAAATCCCGAAAAAAATAGCAAATGAACTCCAAATCTTCTAAAAATTTGCAAATCTCATTCTTAAATCATTTGGAAGATGTTGGAGAAAGAAAATCTTGATTCGGAGTTCGTTTACAAAATGGCCAAATCCCGGGTCTCCTATGCAGTAATTCAAGAAGATAAATCCCGTTAAAATAGCAAATGTACTCCAAAAATTTTGAAAATTTTCAAATATCATTTTTAAATTATTTGGAAGAGATTGGAAAAAGAAAATCTTGATTCGGAGTTCGTTTGCAAAATGGCCAAATCCCGAGCCCTTATGTAGTAATTCAAACAGATAAATCCCGAAAAAATACCAAATAAGTTCCAAAAATTATGAAAACTTCCAGATCACACTTTTAAATTATTTTTAAGAGATTGGTGAAGAAAAATCTTGATTTGGAGCTCGTTTAAAAAATGGTAAAATGTGGGGGGCTAAAAGGGCATTTTTGGAAGAAAAATCCAAATAAATAGCAAACGGAGTCAAAAAATTTTGAAAACTTCCATAATTCAATATTTTATTATTTTGAAAGTATTAAAAAATAAAATTTGAATTTGGAGTCCGTTTGCCATTTATTTGCATCGGGGGGTAAAACGGTCATTTTACCCAAGTAACTGAAAAGGGCTTTTCTTGCCTTTCAAAAAGTTCAGACTTGGGCTGGAAAAGAGAGTGCTAGCCTGCCAAGGCCCAAAGGAGGGAAGAAGCTTCTGATTTTTCAATCAAAAGGCCAAGAATTAAGAGTTAGTGATTTTTTTGATCAAGTCATTGCAAATAAGCCACATGGGCCAATGCATGAATAGGGAGAGTGTCAACATTATTCTTAAACAGCTATAATTATGGACAGCTGATGGCCTAATCTAAGGGTGATAATTTCATGATTTTTCACTTTGAATCACTAGCCCTTGGATGGAAATTGGTTGGAGTAAAAATGACAACATCCTAGGAGGATAGAAGGGGAATTCGGCCAGTACTAAAGGGAGAGGCAGATTTTCATTTTAGCTCACTTCATTTCCAGATTTTTTCTTGGTTTTTACTTAGTTTTCTCTGCTTGGTTGAAAGCAAAAAAGAAAAGAAAAGAAAGTTCGAAGAGAAAAAGCTTGAAAGATAGCTTATTGAGGTTGCTTTTAGACCAACTCTTGCAGTTTCTTGATTTTCCATTCTTGTTTTTTGCTATTTTGATTATTATTTTGGAAATTTTTCTTTTTAAAATAAGTTTTTTTTTTATGTTCTTTCTTCATCTTTTTCTTAAACAAGCTTTTACAATTTTTTTTTCTTATTTTCCTTACCATGGCCAAATGGCCTATATTATTTTTTATTGTTGCTGTTTTGGCTTTGATTTGTCATGTTATTTTTGTTATTTTCTTTAGTCTTGATGCTTTAAGTATTCTTTTACTTCATATACTTGAAGATTGTTGTAATTTGGTTCCTTATTTGTTGTCATTTATGAGTTTATTATCATGTTCTAGCATTTTTAATTTTCTGTTTCCATAATGTTTAAATTTGTTGATTTTATATTTAGTATGTCAAGTGTTTGTGAAAATGCCATGCTTGTTGGAGCTTGAGGCCATTCGGCTACTCCATGTATTTTGTTTTGTATTGTGCATTTTTGCTAATTATGTTGATAGGTTTGCATTCACATGACATTTGATTGAGTATTTAGTTTAAGTATGTCAAGTGTTTGTGAAAATGCCATGCTTGTTGGAGCTTGAGGCCATTCGGCCACTCCATGTATTTTACATTGTGTGTGCATTTTTGCTATATTAGTTGATAGGTTTGCATTTGCATGACATTTGATTGAGTATTTAGTTTAAGTATATCAAGTGTTTGTGAAAATGCCATGCTTGTTGGAGCTTGAGGCCATTCGGCCACTTCATGTGTTTTACATTGTGTGTGCATTTTTGTTATGTTAGATGATAGGTTTGCATTTTCATGACATTTGGTTGAGTTTTTGGTTTAAGCATGCCTTGTGTTTGTGTTATTGCCATGCATATTTTAGATGTTAGGTTTGATTTATTTTGCCATGCATGTCCATGCATTTTAGACCTAGGTTGCATTAAATGCCATGTAAGTTCATTTAGGTTTAGGTCACTATATTGATGCCATGCATTTTTTATGACATTTAGGTTTAAAACAATGCATTCTGTGCATCACATTTGCTGTATTTTTTCATGAATTTCATGTCCATGCCACTAGACTAATGACTTAGGCCAATTAATGGTTCAAAGTCATGCTCTCTTGAGCATACTTGTGGAAAATTAAGGTTTGTCAAATTGATTATTCTACCACTGTGATTTTTTCTACTTAGCCAATTTTTGTCTAACTTTTTAAAAGTCCTATCTAATATTTGTGAGTCATTTTGTGAGTATTAAATATTTTTACTTTGATTTGTAAGTGATTTTATAAAAGGCAAAAATCTATTTTGGCAAAACAGTTTTTTCACCCAGTACTCGTATTTTCTCGATTTTTCTGGGCATTCATCTTTATTCAGAAAATTAAGCTTACTTTTCCCGTGTATTTTTATATGCCCTAAGTCTCCAATATTTTGTTTTAGATTTTTTTGAATTTTTAAAAATAGGATAAAAAATCGTGGCTTAAAACTGGACAGTGGAGTCAGAATTGAATTTGAAGGAAAATCATTTTTCTGTTTTGGTTAAGTTACTTAGAGGGGGCTGATTAGGAAGTTTAGCTACTGACTTAGGGTAGTTTCTAAGCCTTTTTAAACTCTAAAAATGATTTTTTAAGTCTCGGGTTAAGGATGGTCAAGTACGGGATTTTAAACTTAGGAAATTAGAGCCATTTCAAAAAGGGTTTAGCTAAGTTTTTTTATTTTTAATCCAAGCTTTTCAAAATTGTTTTCAAACAATCACAAAGTATTTTGGTTTTAGAATATTTAATTTGATATATTTTCCTAAGGTAGCCAGATATTCTTTTTAGATATACAAATTTCCTTAATTAAAGGAAAAAATGCATTTTCATGCATTGCATTTTCCATATTCATGCATTTTATATAATATGTGATTTTTTCTATGATAATTATGATATTGTTATTATTTTGATTTATATTTTTTGATGTTATATTGTTTATTATATGGTTTTGAATATTTCATGATATCCTATGCTTTTTATTTAGTTATTTTTTTGTCATATTATTTAGCATATACTATGTTCATGCATTATTATTTTCATTATTATTTTCATGCATATTATAGTATAGCATTATTTTATATTTCATGCCATTTAAATTATATGCCATGTCATTCATATTTGCCATGTCATTTAAATTATTTCATTTCATATAGAATATATTATGTTACCTAGGTCATTTCATTTCATTTAGAATATATCATACAATTTAGGATATTTCATTTCATTTAGAATATGCTAAGACATTTAAATTATATCATATCATTTAGGTTGCATTATATTATTTAGACTTTTCTATGTCATTTTATTTATGTCATAAATATTCATATTCATATTTTTTTAAATGTTTTCAAAATGGTAATGATTTTCAATAAAATAAAGATATTCCCGAGTTAAAATAATTCATGAGTTCTCTACCGAGTTTGCTGGGGAGGATATCATCAATTATCATTAATAACGGAATATTTTTTTTTTAAATGAGAATGATTCGGAAAGTTTTCCAAACTAATAAAAATTTTTATATTTTGCCAAGTTTGTTGGGGAATATAGGAAAATATTGAATTTATAAATTCCGAATCATTTTCAATTAAAAAATGGAATTATTTTTCTTTAAATTGGGAATTAATTTGAAATACTAAATTTTAAAAAGACTTTTTTATCGAGACTTGAGATAACACATGATTAATAAGGTACCGTTTATATGGGCGTTGTCGAGGAGCTAATCCTTCCCCGCACGTAACCGAGTCCCGAACCCGTTTCTTTGATTTCTCTAGTTTAAAACGCAGACTTGAAATTGGTTTTAAAAATGTTTTAATTAATTTTTAAAATATTTTATAAAATCGGTTTTACTAGGTGGCCCGATCACACCTAGCTAAAAAAGATCGGTGGCGACTCCATGTCTTTTTCAAGGTCATTTTCAAAACCTTCATTTTTCTAGAAGAATTAAGTCGACTTTTCCTCGGTTTTTTTAATGTCACGTTTAACGAATAATAAAGTCTTGCGATGAGACTTGTTATTTTTAAGGTTGCGACAGCTTGGCGACTCCGCTGGGGAAAATTAGAGAGTCAGGCCTAGAATTAGTCGTGTGTTATCAAAGTCTCAGTTTTGTTGGTTTAATTGGTATTTAATTTTAATTCCCACATTTAAAAAAAAAATATAATTTCAACAATAATAATTTTTTAAAAATATGTCCATATTCATGCGCATACATATTGTAATTGTTCTCTGGTTATTTTGGTGCATATATTCATTTATTGATTAATTGATGATTTATGTTGTTTAATCTTGTTGGGGCATTTAGAATAAGGGATATAGAATAGGTGGTGAAAGGTTTGTTATTTCTCCTGACACACTACACGTGCATTTGCATATCATGAATCCTATACCCGGGTTCCGTCCTTTTAGGTGGGAGCAAAGTAACTAAGCCTTCGTGATTAACAATCCGCATAGGCTAGTGAAACACTTCCGGAGTACTAAATTACCTAAGCCTTCGTGATTAACAAACCACATGGGCTAGGGAAATAGACTCTAACGAATTAAACCCGCTTTTATTGCGGTGCCTTACTAGCCTTCACTGGCGACAGTGAGGAATAATTCGGGGCTTTTAGAACTAATTCACCTTCATATAGTAAACCTAGGCGAAACCATGCCGGATTCCCAATTAGATATCCTGAAGTTAAGAACACATGGAGGAATATCCAATCCTTTTACCTTCTATTCTACTTTCCGAATAAGTTTATTTTTGAAAATCGGACAATGATGAACGTACATCACAATGCCCATAATAAATGTTGATATTTCATCCAGAGATGTTATAATGCCGAAATTTTGTTGGCATCCTCAGGGATAATTATTTGTTTTAAATTATATGTTTTTTTTTGTATTATTCGTATTTATTCTCGTTACTAATTCATTTTCTTTTTTTTTGTCATCATTTTTGCACATTTGAAGGTTATTGGTCTCGGGATATTATTCAACCAAAAGGACTTTCATGGAGGTTCAGAGTGTTTCAGTGGTCGAGAAGCATTTAGAGGTTTGGAAACAGTCCGAGAAAGGTCAGCAGGATAATGGGGATTGTTTGAAGATGGGATATGTGTCAGCATTGCCAGCCGAGGTTGATCTTACTATCAAGCAAAATGATCTCCGGGAATTGATCGATATATGGAATCAGTGGAACATATCAGAAAAGGAAGCCTTCACTCAGACTTATGGGGACATAACACTGTTAATTCAGGTTAAGGTCAGTGGTGAGGTGATCCGGGCTATGGTGCAATTCTGGAATCCAGCTTATCGTTGTTTTACCTTCAATCAAGAGGATATGACTCCAACCATAGAGGAATGTTCGACCTTGCTACATATTGAGAATGTTATTCCTGACCGTATTTATTTGAAGGATACAAAGACGTCGGGTTTCAAGAAAAAGGTGTCTAAAATTCTGGGAGTGGAAAGAAATTGGGTCGAAAGCCATGTTGTCCGAAAAGGGGTAAGCTACTGTATATCATGGGACACTTTACGGACCTTAATCCATAGCCATTCAAGCAAGGAGACAGTTAGGAATATTTTTGCTTTGGCTATCTATGATTTAGTTATCTTCCCGAAGACATTAGGGTATGTGGATATGGCGATATTTGATGTTTTTGAGAGGCTTGAGCAAAGGATAAACCCAGCCCCAGCAATTATAGCAGAAACAATCCGATCCCTAAATTTCTGTAGACGAGAAGGAAAAGGGCATTTTCTAGGTTGTATACAGCTCTTTTACATATGGGTTCAGAGCCATTTTTTTAAACAGGATAATTTCCCTCTTCGCTCATATTGGAAATCTTTTGCACCAATTGGTGAATTTCTTAAGAGGGATTGGCTTGAAAATAGGACTGGGGAACAATAGATCAACATATTCCGGAATATCAGGGCTGAAATGATAGTTTGGAGAGCTCTATGGGTAGCTCCTATGCCGACATTGTACAAGTGCAGAGATAAAGCTTCTACTTCTGTTCCATTATTGGGAGTATAGGGAGGAGTGAGCTATGCACCACTGCTAGTACTGAGGCAATCAAAATCCTGTCAGTTTACTCCTATGACCCATGACCTTAGTAATTTGCAATTTGCTTATGGAGAAGATGGGTATTTGGGAAAGGTACGTGAGATTGTAGTAGCATGGAAGGAAACTCATCGGGTGGAGGTAGCTAGATATACCGACATCGTCACACCAGATTACCTGACATGGAGGGAATTGAGGGTTAATGATTGGTTGTTGATATCAGATAGGGAAGAAGTTTAGCATTTGAGTTCGCAGCCCAAGGAAGCGCCATCAGAGTTAGAAATCGCAAGGGCAGAATTTGAAAAGGAAAAGGCCCAAATGAGCAAGAAAATTTCTCGATTGCAAGAAGAGCCTGAGGATATGAAAAATAGGGAGTCATCCCGAGAAAGAGAAAAAGAAAAGATCAAGAGAGATCGGGACACTGTTAAAAACGATCTTCAAGAATTACATTTGGAGAACAAGAGGTACCGTTTCGAGCTTAAATTTGAAGGAACTCTCAAGACTTCCGGGGAATGGGAACAAGAAGTCAAGAACCTCAAGAAGGAGAAGAACTATTAGATAGAAAAAGCAAAACATGAGGAAGCCCGAGCAAATCAGCTTGAGAAACAGGCTAGGGAAAGCTTACACGGTGATGCTTCTGCTGACACATCAAAGGGTCGTGAACAAGTAGGGATCAAATGGAAGAGCAAGGCAATCAAAAGAGGACAGTGAAGAAAGTCCAGGATCCGAGGGAGTTATTATAGGACCAGTATTTTGTAATAGTTTTTTTTAGGAGAGATAGATTATCATATTGTCTGAAGCAGGGATCTTTTCTTTAATGTATTTAGTTCCAGGAAATCAATGAAAGACCATTTGGTTGGAATTATCCCGGGGCCAAAACTTTTAAATGCATTCATCATTCATTTGTTCTTTCTTTTATATATTTCATTTTAGTTTTTCATTCATTCATTTATATTTATATTTATATTCATAATCATTCATTCAGTTATTCTTTATAAATTGTTCACACACTTAGTCATTTATTTATTTGTCCATTCACTTATTCTTTTTTTAATTAAGTCATTTAGGTTCATACACTTAGTCATTTACTTAGTTGTTCATTCATTAACATTTGTTCATTTATTCATTCATTCATTTTTTATAAAATAAAATAAGAACTGTGTCAATAATTTCTAATCCATGTTTTTTAAAACTAAAGGTACAATTGGTTGCACTCAGAAAGAATCAGACTTTTGACACCCTTACAATACTCGATCTCAGGCAAGAGCTATGGAGAACGATCAGCTTGCTAGACTTGAAAGGATGGAAAGACTTCAGAAAGAACTACAGGAACAGTCAACTAAGTCTCAAGAGGAGACACAAGAACAGATGACAAAACTCATGGAGATGATGAGTACTATGATGAGGCAGAAGTGGCCAGGAGAAAATTCGGTTACCGGAATAGGGGCAGGGAACCAGGAAGATCGACCAGAAGTGATACAGAAAAATGGCCAGACATCCCAACCTGTGGGAAATGAACTTCCAACTGGGCCAGCATCCTATATTTACATCCAACCAGCAGCCGAAGCTCAAAATTTCGGTCTTAAAAGGGGTAATATCGGAGTTGATCCAATTGAGGTCGAAGTTTCAGACTTTGAAGAAATGGAAGAAAAGGAAAGGGCAAAAATGACTGAATTGAAGAGGGTCGAGACTGCTGAATCTCAGAAAAAATATCAGCTGCTGGAAGAAAGGTTAAGGGCAGTTGAAGGGGCAGAGTTATTTGGCAGTCTGGATGCTCAAAGAGATGAGCTTGGTACACGATCTAGTAATCCCCCCAAAGTTCAAAGTACCAGACTTTGAAAAGTATAATGGGACCACCAACCCATTAGCTCATCTGACCATGTACTGCAGAAGGATGACGGGGCATGATGATAATGAGAAATTGCCTATTCATTGCTTCCAAGATAGATTAACAGGGTCAGCCACTCGATTGTACAATTAACTGAGTCGTACCAAGATTCGTTCATGGACGGATTTGGCTAGGGCTTTCATGGAATATTATAAGCATGTTTCTGACATGGTACCTGATAGGCTGTCATTACAGAATATGGAAAAAGAGGTCCAATGAGAGCTTCAAATAATACTCGCAGAGATGGAGGGATCTGACCACACAAGTGCAACCCCCTTTAACCAACAAAGAAACCACGGTGCTTTTCATCAACACCTTGAAAGCACCTTATTATGACAAATTGGTGGGAAGCGCCACTAAGAACTTTGTAGATATGGTAATATCTGGGGAAATGATAGAGTCAGCTATTAAGAATGGGAAGATGGAAGGGGGTGAGTCTGCTACCCCAAAGAGAGTTTTTCTTGCAAAGAAGAATGAGGAAAAACATGCAGTTAGTTTCAGCCAATACCCCTATACACCTCCTACACCACCAAGGCCCTATACTCCTACCACACCTTATGCACCTCTGACACTTTACACACCATACCCGGGGTATAATCCTTACTACCCTAATGTGAACCACCTTACCCAGAACCCATTCCCCTATACCAATATACCACAACAGCCATTCCCAACTGGTATATCCCCTCAAATAACCCTTCCTTGAAATACTATCCCAAACACTCAGGGTCTTGCGCGCAATGACCAACGTTCACAAAGGAACAATCAAAAACCCCATTTTGAACCGATTCCTACTACCTATGGTGAGCTATATCCTAAACTATTGCAGGGTCAACTTGTCGCACCTGTATACCTCAAACCTCTGACACCTCCATATCCAAGGTGGTACAATGCAAACACTAACTGCGCATACCACGTAAGGATTCAAGGACATTAGACTGAAGATTGCCTAGCCTTTAAAAAGAAAGTCTAAAGCCTGATTAATGCTGGAGTTGTGAAGTTTGGGTCAAAAAATAGGCCAAATGTAGCAGGAAACCCGTTGCCCGATCATGTTGGGAATCGGGTAAATGCAGTATTGACAGAGGAATATAGAAATTTAAAAAGGGATGTCATGGAAGTCAAAACTCCGATGTTGACAGTATGGGTTGAGATAGTCAAGGCAGGAATGGTGGAAGACGCGGACAGTCTGAAAATGGTGGCAAGGAGGGTATATAATTGGTGCCCGTTCCATAACTGTTAAGGCCATGTCATACAGGACTGCGAAGACTTTCTAGTTAAAGTCCAAATAATGATGGATAATGGGGAAGCCCAGTTTTATGAAGAGATAGAGGAGGAAATAGGAGTTATTGAAAATATAGCTGGCTACGGGATAGGGAGACCCTTGATCATCTATTATGATGAACCGGAGGAGAAAGTTATGCCAGTCATTACAGAAAGTGCACCCAAGTTAATCATTGATTTACCTGTTTCCTTTTCATACAAGGAAAACAAAGCTGGACCTTGGAAATACGACTGCAGCATGGTTATGCCTGGGTCTTCAAGTCAGTAGGATACCACAGGTGTGGGGTATTTAACCCCAAGCGAAAGATGTTATGCTCCGGAGACTGCTGAACAGGGGTTATCAGGGAAAGACACAGGAATAGACAAAGGGAAGAAGGTAGTCGAGCCAATTCATATTGAGATGGATTTGCCAAAAGAAACAAAGAGGGGATCAGCCCCGATTAACAAAATAAAAGAACCGGTATGTGAGAAGGAAGCCTGTGAGTTCTTAAAATTCATAAAGCATAGTGAGTATAGCGTGGTTGAACAACTGCAACGTCAACCAGCAAGAATTTCAATCCTATCCTTGTTTTTCAATTCAGAACCACACAGAAATGCCCTGTTAAGAGTATTGAATCAGACATACGTGGCTAATAATATATCAGAAGAAAAGTTGGACAGACTTGTGGGAAATATCACAGCGGATGACCATATATTTTTCAGCTATGAGGAGATACCACCCAATGGTATTGGGTCAACAAAAGCTCTCCATATAACTACCACTTGTAAGGGGCACATATTACCAAGGGTCCTTTTGGACAATGGTTCTTCATTAAATGTGATGCCCTTAGCAACCCTATCCAAGTTGCCAGTGGATATATCATATATGATACCGAGTTTCATAGTGGTCAGGGCTTTCGATGGAACAAGGAGAGAGGTTATGAGAACTATTGTAGTTCCTTTGGAGATAGGCCCATGCACTTATACGGTGAACTTCCAAGTCATGGATGTTAATCCGTCTTATAATTGCTTGATGGGAAGGCCATGGATACATTCAGCCGGGGCTGTACCCTCGTCTCTCCACCAAAAGCTGAATTTTGTGGTGGAAGGCCGTCTGATTATTGTATCAGGAGAAAAAGACATAATAGCCTTCACATCTACTGAATCTCCTTATGTCGAGCCCAATGAAGATGCCGTAGAATATTTTTTTGATCTTTGGAATTCGTAAATGCAGTTTTCATCGCTGAGGGATGGAAAATTCCGAAACCAAGGTTGTCCAAAAACATAAGGCTGGAGTAAGAACCACAGTGGGAAAAGGCTGCAGGGCTGGAAAAGGTTTGGGGAAATATCTTCAAGGGATGGCTCGAGCAGTGGAAGCAGTGGGAAAGAAAGATCGTTTTGGCTTAGGGTATCTTTCGAAGGCCCATGAGAAGAGAAAACAGATTGAAAAGAACAGACAAACGAGAATAGCCCATCTCACGGGTATGGATATTGAATGGGAACCCATGACTTTCCCACCAATCCATCATAGCTTCCGCTCTGCTGGTTTCCTATTCGGAGAAAAGAATTCAAAGGATGTGCTTGTAATGATCGAGCAAGCTTTTGAAAAATTTCATGTGAATAATGGGGGGCAGATTCAGGATATGGTGATTTGCATGACCGAGCAAGAAGGGATGGAAAGTAGCTGTGCAAACTGGATGGTACGACCTTGTCCACTAGGATATAGACTAACCAACTGGAGTGCGACTGAGTTGCCCATAGTTTTTAACTCTATTCCAACGTAATACTTTTAAAAAACAACCTTAATTATCTTTACCTAGAGATATTAAGAGTTTTTTCTGTAATGGGCTTTTTTGTTTAAACATTTTCATTCAATAAATAAAAAGCACAATGCATTTTATTCATGTTGATGTGTCTATATTCTTTCATTTTTGTTATTTATTTTGTTTTCATTATATATATTTTCCTATATTGTTTCTTCTCCATTTATTTACAGGTGCACAGATGCGGAATATGAGGACCTTCCTGTCAGTAATTCTGAGATTTATTTTCAAAGACCTATTTGCACAGGTGATGTTGAGGCTAAAGAAGATACTGAGGATTATAGTCTACCTCCGAATCTATTAAGGAAAATAGAACAATAGGAGAAACAAGTACTTCCTCATAAGGAGTTATTGGAAACGATAAATCTAGGAAATAGTGAAGAGATAAAGGAACTCAAAATCAGGACTTCATTGTCATCATCAATAAAGGGTGAATTGATAGCTTTGCTCCAGGAATATACGGATGTATTTGCATGGTCTTACCAAGACATTCCAGGGTTGGATCCGGATATTGTGGTTCATAAGCTCCCTTTAAGGCCAGAATGCAAGCCAATTCAGCAAAAATTGAGAAGAATGAGGCCAGACATGCTGTTAAAGATAAAGGAGGAGGTGAAGAAGCAATTTGATGCTGGGTTCTTAGAGGTGGCAAAATATCCAGAATGGGTGGCAAATATTGTCCCAGTACCAAAGAAGGATGGAAAAGTGCAGATGTGCGTTGATTACCAAGATTTGAACAAGGCCAGACCTAAAGATGATTTCCCTTTTCCCTATATTGATACTCTGGTGGATAATACGGTGAAAAGTTCTTTATTTTCTTTCATGGATGGATTCTCAAGATACAATCAGATCAAGATGGCACCTGAAGACATGGATAAAACCATATTTTTTTACAATGTGGGGAACCTTCTGCTACAAAGTAATGCCATTTGGGTTGAATAATGCTGGGGCAACATACCAAAGGGCCATGGTGACCTTGTTTAATGATATGATGCATAAGGGAATTGAGGTCTATGTTGATGATATGATCGCTAAGTCGCAAGGAGAAGAGGAGTATATTACGAATCTTAAAACGCTCTTTGAACGACTAAGAAAGTTTAGACTCAAGCTAAATCCGGCAAAATGCACTTTTGGAGTCACTTCGGGGAAATTGTTGGGTTTTGTCGTTAGCAAAAGAGGAATTGAGATTGACCCGGATAAAGTGAAGGCCATTCAGAATTTACCACCACCTCACACTCAAAAAGAAGTGTGATCCAGGAGAATTTGAATTACATTGCTCGGTTTATTTCTTAGTTAATCGACAAGTGTGATCCAATATTTAAGTTACTTCAAAAATGTGATCCAGGATAATGGGATGAAGGTTGTCAAATTGCATTTGAAAAGGTTAAACACTATCTATCCAACCCACCAGTATTAATGCCACCTGTTTCGGATAAACCAATGATACTGTATTTATCAGTATTTGAAAGATTCATGGGTTGTGTTTTGGGGCAGCTTGATGAAACTGGAAAGATAGAACAGGAAGTTTACTACCTCAGTAAGAAGTTCACAGATTATGAGTTGAAATATTCATTGGTGGAAAAGTTGTGTTGTGCCTTAGCTTGGACCGCTCGAAGACTCAGACAGTACATGTTGTACCACACAACGTGGTTGATTGCCAAGCTGGATCTAGTCAAGTACATGTTGGAAGCACCTTCTTTGTCAGGGAGGACGGCAAGATGGCAGATTTTATTGTCAGAGTACGACATTGTATATGTAAGTCAAAAAGCTATCAAGGGCAGTGCAGTAGCTGAATTCTTAGCAAGTTGGACAGTGAAAGATTATGAGCCGTTGGACTTTGACTTCCCAGATGAAGATTTGATGTATGTGTCGCAAGCAGATGAGATTCCCTTGAAAAAGAAAGTATGGAAAATGTACTTTGATGGCGCATCTAATGCCATGGGGCATGGAATCAGTGCAGTGCTCATATCCCCAGAAGAAGATTATTATCCTTTCATTGCTAGATTGGATTTTGATTGTACAAACAATACTGCCGAGTATCAAGTATGTACTATGGGTCTTCGTGCTGCAGTGGATAGAAAGATCAAAGTATTGGAAGTTTTCGAAGACTCAGCCTTAGTGATTTACCAGTTACGAGGAGAATGGGAAACCCGAGATACAAAGCTAATCCAATACCGAGAACTCATACTGAGTTTATTGGAGGAGTTTGAAGAAGTGAATTTCAATTACTTCCCTCGAGAAGAAAATCGAATGGCGGATGCTCTGGCTACTTTGTCATCAATGTTTAAAGTGAATGAAGGGGCTGAAGTTGTTCCAATAAAGATGAGTATATATGAGTCTCCTGCCCACTGTCAGAGTATTGAAGAAGAAGCAGATGGCCTTCCTTGGTATAACGACATCTTGCAGTACATCAAGAGTCAACAGTATCCAGAACAAGCAATACAAAATGACAAGAGAACTCTGAGAAGGCTAGCAATAGGTTTTGTGTTAGACAGTGAGATTCTCTATGAGAAAAAAAAGGCCAAGTCTTATTGAGATGCGTCGGATCTGCTGAAGCTCGGAGAATTATAAAAGAGGTCCATGAAGGGATATGTGGCACTCATGCTAATCGTCATATGCTTGCTAAACAGATTATGAGGACAGGGTACTATTGGTTGACAATGGAAGGAGATTGCATCAGTTATTCCCGGAAGTGCCATATATGCCAGATATATGCAGATAAGATTCATTTTTCGCCAATACTATTACATGTCATGACTGCACCTAGCCCTTTTCAATGTGGGGAATGGATATAATCAGGCCTATTACCCCGAAAGCTTCAAATGGACATCGTTTCATCTTGGTGGCCATAGATTACTTCACAAAGTGGGTAAAAGCTGCGTCCTATGCGAATGTAACCAAGTCGGTGGTATGCAGATTTGTTAAGAAAGAAATTATATGCCGTTACGGGTTGCCAGCAAGAATTATTTCGGTTAATGCTCTCAATTTGAACAATAAAATGATGAGAGAAGTGTGTACTCAATTCAAGATCACACATCATAATTCGGCACCTTACCGTCCGAAGATGAATGACACAGTAGAAGCAGCTAATAAGAACATCAAGAAGATTATCGAGAAGATGACCAATGTGTACAAAGATTGGCACGAGATCTTGCCTTTTTCTCTTCATGCATATCGTACTTCGGTCCGCACATCTACGGGGGCAATGTCGTTTTCTTTGGTATACGAGATAGAAGCAGTGCTACCTATTGAAGTTGAGATCCCTTCACTTCGGGTTTTGATGGAAGTTGGCCTAGAGGAAGAAGAATGGGTTAGAGCTCATTATGAACAGTTGAATCTCATCGAGGAGAAAAGATTGAAAGCAATTTGTCACGAGCAGTTATATCAAAAAATGATGATTCGAGCCCACAACAAGAAGGTTAGTCCCAGGCAGTTCCGAGAGGGGGAGTTGGTACTGAGAAAAATTCTCCCTATAGTAAAGGACCCAGGAGGAAAATGGGCTCCGAATTGGGAAGGACCCTATATGGTAAAAAGAGCTTTTTCTGGAGGAGCATCATATTTTTTAAAAATCCCGTGAATGCTAATGGACGGGGAGGATTTCAGAAATCCAGTGAATGCCGATGAACTGAATAAGTATTATGCTTGAAAAAAAAGAAAAACAAATGTGTGATGCTGTGCACATGGAAATTCGAATGATTCCGTGTAAAAATTGAAATTCTATATATCTATTTCCCCTGTGAATGGTTTTTCAAAAAGAATATTCATGCTTGATATGATAAATGGCCATCTTTCATATTCCTTTCAGTAAGAAGAAATTATCCTTAGTCACCCTTTTGAGCGTTAGGAATTATTTCTTTCTTTAAACTTTGATCAAGGATTACCCTCTATACTGGAGGGCAAATGCGAGGAAAAATAATAATAAAAAATCATGGCAAAAAGAAAGCCATAGGAAAATGTGGCAAATGAAAGCCAACATAGCAACAACAAAAAAAGTCCAAAAAGGGACAAATGTTTCAAGAATGAGCTCTCTTCAGGAAATGATCCTTGATCCAATCACCCTTAAACACACTTTGGGCCTATTTTATCCTTTCTTTCTAAACCTAAACCTTGGCCTACATTACGTGCTTTAAAAGCCCATTTTGATCAAGCATGGATATTTAATTTGAAAGGTTATTCTCAGAATTCATCCCATCTTTTGAATTAATATTTTTACCTTGGAAGCATTTAGAATTCTCAAATGCATGGTAAAAAAAAATGGAAATGAAAAAAGAATGTAAAAGGAGAGGTTTAAACCGAAAACTCGCAAAGGGCGACTTAATACCGAATAGAGGACACTTGAGTTGAAAACCTGCAAATGGCGGCTCAAGTACTAATCAAAGTTCGAATCAATGCTCTGTGTAAAAGGGGAGAAAGTATCTGACAATCAGAGGAAAGGGGGAACAACTCACTCTGATGTAACTACAAAAGCCGAGAGGTTACCCAAGTAAATTGCTTGTTCAAGAGAAATTTCAGATGGTTTGAAAAATGAGGGGTCCAAGATATTCCGCATCCGGGGCATCTACAACCTATAACCTTACATTTGTTTCTTATATCCTTGATATTTATGTTTACTATTTTGAAACATTTCTTGCAATAAATTTTTGGTATCCTTTTCATGACAATTTTTGCTTTCTTTTATACATTGTTGAGATGCATAATGATTGTTATTAAATTGAATGATGATTAGTAATAAAAAAACCTTTAACTAAAAATATTTCAAAAGTATTACTAAGGAATAGATTTAAATCTTGGGAAAGGTTTGGAAAGTTCACCAAGAAAAGAAAGTAGTGAACGTGGTGGGAACTCCATCACGAAGTCAAAAAAAAAATCTGTGAATTTCAGCGAAAGTCAGAAACTGAGACTGATTGACAAGATATCTTGAGTGGGGAATCAATGAACAAATTGAAGTCTCTGTCATTAAGTCGGATAATCTGTGATCTCAAAGAAACCATGGATTAGAAATCATGACACAATGATTTGATTGTATTCATTCTTAGGAAACATACAAGCATTTGCAAAGCATGTCATTCTCATCATTGCATTTAGCTAACAGTGCAAAAATCAGGAAAGCTTGGACTTCCCCAAATCGAACTCGTTTTGTTTCTCAAACGAGTCATGCTCCGAGACCGTCGTCGAGGTATGTTCCTTTCATTTTCAAGTTAAATTTATTTTCTCCAAATGAACCAAACCCAGAATCATTCTTAGTATTTCCTTTTGTTTTAAATCGAATTCATTCTGTTTTATCAAATGAGTCGAGCTTTGAGACCACCATCGAGGTATTTGTTTTTGTCTTAAATCGAATTCGTTTTGTTTTATCAAATGAGTCGAGCCTTGAGACCGTCGTCAAGGTATTTTAATCATGGGTAAGACCTCTGGGCACCATTTTAAAGACCTTCGGGCACCATTTTAAAGACCTCCAGGCACCAATTTTAAAGACCTTCGAGCACCAGTTTTAAAGACCTTCGGGCACCAGTTTTAAAGACCTTCGGGCACCATTTTAAAGACCTGCGGGCACCAGTTTTAAAGACATTCGGGCACCAGTTTTAAAACCTTCGGGCGTCATTTTTAAGACCTTCGGGCACTTTTCTGAAGACCTTCGGGCTCAATTTTTTCTTTTGAAATCGAACCCATTTTCTTAAGACGGGTCGAGCCTTGATTAGTTACGGAAATCAATTTAAGGACAAAATCTTCAATTTACAGCTTTTCCCAACAAAAAAAAAAAGATGAAAAAGAAAAATGAAAACCCCTTTCCCTTTCATTCACATGTGATTTCACTAACCGTACAAAATTAGTGTTTGTTTATCTTTGCCTGATTCCTGATTCTCAGCAATAGCCAAAGAAGGGCAGCTGTAGACACCTAATTTTGTCCGGACCACTAAAACATGTATGTTTTCTTCCTAAATTGATGTTTCAAAATGTAAAAAAGTTTTTTTCATCCTGCAGGTGGTACTCCGAGACTTAGTTTAAGAGGGCGAGCATAAAATGTCAAACTCGAAAAACGTCAACCCATGAAAAAGTCAACCTTAAAAAAGTCAACCCTGAAAAGTCAACCCTGAAAAGTCAACTACTAAAAAAGTCAACCTACTTTCAAAATCAAGATTTGAAGTTCAATTGAAAAATGGAAAAAGAATTTTGATAATCTGAGGTCTACATCGAAAGATATGGAATTCGGAAGTTGGGATTTGGAGATTTAGTAGAAAAGAAATCCTAATACAGGAAATTTGGGGATCAAATTGGTCAAAATTGAAGGTTCCAAATGAATATAAGCACTAACTATGGGTAATGGAGAAGCCATTTGAAAGAAAAACTGAAAGAAAAGTCAATCCGAGAGAAAACCGAGAATTAGGATTTTTGGTGGATTTCGGTGAAATCGAGAAGAATTACAGAAATGGACTGACTTGGTAAGAATAAAGCCCCAATGGATGAGGAATGATTAAAAATGGATAGCCCAAGGCTCAGTTTGAAGAAAATCTGAAAATTGGACTTGTTTTGAGCAAAACCGGGTTTCGGAGGCAAAAGAGCAAAATTGGAAAATTTGGGAAAAATAGCAAATGAACTCCGAAAATTCTGAAAAATTGAAAATATCATCCTTTTATCATTTGTAAAAGATTGGCGAAAGAAAATCTTGATTCGGAGTTCGTTTGCAAAATGGCCAAATCCCGGGTCTCTTAGGTAGAAATTCAAGAGGAGAAATCCCGAAAAAATAGCAAATGAACTCCAAATATTCTGAAAATTTACAAATCTCATTCTTAAATCATTTGGAAGAGATTGGCGAAAGAAAATCTTGATTCGGAGTTCGTTTGCAAAATGGCCAAATCTCGGGTCTCTTATGTAGTAATTCAAGAAGATAAATCCCGAAAAATAGCAAATGGACTCCAACAATTCTGAAAATTTGCAAATATCATTTTTAAATTATTTGGAAGAGATTGGAGAAAGAAAATCTTGATTCGGAGTTCGTTTGCAAAATGGCCAAATCTCGAGCCCCTATGCAGTAATTCAAGCAGATAAATCCCGAAAAAATACCAAATGAGTTCCAAAATTTTATTTGGAAGATATTGGTGAAGAAAAATCTTGATTTGGAGCTCGTTTAAAAAATGGTAAAATGTGGGGGCATAAAAGGGCATTTTTGGAAGAAAAAATCCACATAAATAGCAAACGGACTCGGAAAATTTTGAAAACTTCCAGAATTCAATATTTTATTATTTTGAAAGCATTAAAAAAATAAAATTTGAATTTGGAGTCCGTTTGCCATTTATTTGCATCCGGGGGGCAAAATGGTCATTTTACCCAAGCAACCGAAAAGGGCTTTTCTTGCCTTTCAAAAAAATCAGACTTGGGCTGGAAAAGGGAGTGCTGGCCTGCCAAGGCCCAAAGGAGGGAAGAAGCTTCTGATTTTTCAATCAAAAGGCCAAGAATTAAGAGTTAGTTAGTGATTTTTTTTAATCAAGCCATTGCAAATAAGCCACATGGGCCAAAGCATGAAGAGGGAGAGTGTCAACATTATTTGTAAATAGTTGTAATTATGGACAGCTGATGGCCTAATCTAAGGGTGATAATTTTTTGATTTTTCACTTTGAATCACTAGCCCTTGGATGGAAATTGGTTGGAGTAAAATGACAACATCCTAGGAGGAGAGAGGGGGAATTCGGCCAGCACTAAAAGGAGAGGCAGATTTTCATTTCAGCTCACTTCATTTTCAGATTCCTTCTTGGTTTTTGCTTAGTTTTCTCTCCTTGGTTGAAAGCAAAAAAGAAAAGTTTAGAAAAGAAAAGAAAGTTTGAAGAGAAAAAGCTTGAAAGATAGCTTCTTGAGGTTGCTTTTAGCACCAACTCTTGCACTTTCTTGAAATTCCATTCTTGCTTTTGCTATTTTGATTATTATTTTGGTAAGTTTTATTTTTAAAATAAGGATTTTTTTTTTTAATGTTCTTTTTAAGTTCTTTCCTCATCTTTTTCTTAAACAAGCTTCTACAAATTTTTTTTCTTATTTTTCTTACCATGGCCAAATGGCCTATATTCTTTTTTATTGTTGCTATTTTGGCTTTGATTTGTCATGTTATTTTTGTTATTTTCTTTCTTGATGCTTTAAGTATTCTTCTACTTCATATACTTGAAGCTTGTTTTAATTTGGTTGCTTGTTTGTTGTCATTTATGTGTTTATTATCATGTTCTTGCTTTTTTAATTTTCTGTTTTCATAATGTTTAAATTTGATGATGTTTTATATTTAGTATATCAAGTGTTTGTGAAAATGCCATGCTTGTTGGAGCTTGAGGCCATTCGGCTACTCCATGTATTTTGTTTTGTATTATGCATTTTTTCTATGTTAGTTGATAGGTTTGCATTTGCATGACATTTGATTGAGTATTTAGTTTAAGTATATCAAGTGTTTGTGAAAATGCCATGCTTGTTGGAGCTTGAGGCCATTCGGCCACTCCATGTATTTTACATTGTGTGTGCATTTTTGCTATGTTAGTTGATAGGTTTGCATTTGCATGACATTTGATTGAGTATTTAGTTTAAGTATGTCAAGTGTTTGTGAAATGCCATGCTTGTTGGAGCTTGAGGCCATTTGGCCACTTCATGTGTTTTACATTGTGCGTGTATTTTTGTTATGTTAGATGATAGGTTTGCATTTTCATGACATTTGGTTAAGTTTTTGGTTTAAGCATGCCTTGTGTTTGTGTTATTGCCATGCATATTTTAGATGTTAGGTTTGATTTATTTTGCCATGCATGTCCATGCATTTTAGACCTAGGTTGCATTAAATGCCATGCTAGTTCATTTAGGTTTAGGTCACTATATTGATGCCATGCATTTTTTCATGACATTAAGGTTTAGAACCATGCATTCCATGCATCAAATTTGCTGTATTTTTTCATGCATTTCATGTCCATGCCACTTGACTGATGACTTAGGCCAATTAATGGTTCAAAGTCATGCTCTCTTGAGCATACTTGTGGAAAAGTAAGGTTTGTCAAATTGATTATTCTACCTTTGTGATTTTTTCTACTTAGCCAATTTTTGTCTAACTTTTTAAAAGTCCTAGCTACTATTTTTGAGTCATTTTGTGAGTCTTAAATATTTTTACTTTGATTTTTAAGTGATTTTATCAAAGGCAAAAATGTATTTTGGTAAAATAGTTTTTTCACCCAGTACTCGTACTTTCTCGATTTTTCTGGGCATTCATATTTAAATAGAAAATTAAGCTGATTTTTTCTCGTGTAATTTTACATGTCCTAAGTCTCCAGTATTTGTTTTAGTTTTTTTTTTTTTTTTGAATTTTTAAAAATAGGATAAAAAATCGTGGCTTAAAACTGGACAGTGGAGTCACAATTGAATTTGAAGGAAAATCATTTTTCTGTTTTGGTTATGTTACTTAGAGGGGGCTGATTAGGAAGTTTAGCTACTGACTTAGGGTAGTTTCTAAGCCTTTTTAAACTCTAAAAATGATTTTTTAAGTCTCGGGTTAAGGGTGGTAAAGTCCTGGACTTTAAACTTAGGAAATTAGAGCCATTTCAAAAAGGGTTTAGCTAAGTTTTTTTATTTTTAATCCAAGCTTTTCAAAATTGTTTTCAAACAATCACAAAGTATTTTGGTTTTAGAATATTTAATTTGATTTATTTTCCTAAGGTAGCCGGATATTCTTTTTAGATATACGAATTTCCTTAATTAAAGGAAAAAATACATTTTCATGCATTGCATTTTCCATATTCATGCATTTTATATAATATGTGATTTTTACTATGATAATTTTTATGATATCGTTATTATTTTGATTTATATTTTTTTGATGTTATATTGTTTCTTATATGGTTTTGAATATTTCATGATATCCTATGCTTTTTATTTAGTTTTTTTTTTCATATTATTTAGCATATACTATGTTCATGCATTATTATTTTCATTTTTATTTTAATGCTTATTATATAAGAGCATTATTTTATATTTCATGTCATTTAAATTATATGTCATATCATTCATATTTGCCATGTCATTTAAATTATTTCATTTCATATATAATATAATATGTTACCTAGGTCATTTCATTTCATTTAGAATATATCGTATAATTTAGGATATTTCGTTTCATTTAGAATATGCTAAGACATTTAAATTATATCATATCATTTAGGTTGCATTATATTATTTAGACTTTGCTATGTCATTTTATTTATGTCATACATATTCATATTCATATTTTTTAAGTATTTTGAAAAAGGTAATGATTTTCAATAAAATAAAGATATTCCCGAGTTAAAATAATTCATGAGTTCTCTGTCGGGTTTGTTAGGGAGGATATCATCAATTATCCTTAATAACGGAATAATTTTTTTTTAAATGAGAATGATTCAAAAAGTTTTCCAAACTAATAAAAATTTCTATATTTGTCACGTTTGTTGAGGAATATAGGAAAATTTTGAATTTATAAATTCCGGATCATTTTCAATTAAAAAATGGAATTATTTTTCTTTAAATTGGGAATTAATTTGAAATACTAAATTTAAAACCGACTTTTTTACCGAGACTTGAGATAACACATGATTAATAAGGTACCGTTTATATGGGCGTTGTGGGGGTGCTAATCCTTCCCCTTAATAATCGAGTCCCGAACCTGTTTCTTTGATTTCTTTGGTTTAAAACGCAGACTTGAAATTGGTTTTAAAAATGTTTTAATTAATTTCTAAAATATTTTATAAAACCGGTTTTAATAGGTGGCCGATCACACCTAGCTAAAAAAGATTGGTGGCGACTCCATGTTTTTTTTAAGGTCATTTTCAAAACTTTCATTTTTCTAGAGAAATTAAGTCAACTTTTTCTCGGTTTTTTTAATGTCACACTTAACGAATAATAAAGTCTTGTGATGAGACTTGTTATTTTTTTAGGTTGCGACATTGACACTCTCCCTCTTCATGCATTGGTCCATGTGGCTTATTTGCAAAGGCTTGATCAAAAAATCACTAACTCTTCATTGTTGGCCTTCTGATTACAAAATAAGAAACTTCCTACCCATCTTTGGGCCTTGGCCGGCCAACCCCTCTTCTTCCAGCCCATGTTTCTTTTTTTTAAAAGGCAAGATGAGCCCTTTTCGGTTTCTTGGGTAAAATGACCTTTTTGACCCCGAATGTAAATAAATGGCAAACGGACTCCAAATTCAAATTTTCTTTTTTCAATACTTTCAAAATAATAAGAAACTAAATTCTGAAAGTTTCCAAAAATTTTCGAGTCTATTTGCTATTTATTTGGATTTTTTCTTCCAAAATTGCCTTTTTATGCCCCCAAACTTTACCATTTTTTAAACGAGCTCCAAATCCAGATTTTTCTTCACCAATCTCTTCCAAATAATTTAAAAATGTGATCCGGAAGTTTTCATAATTTTTGGAACTCATTTGGTATTTTTTCGAGATTTATCTGCTTGAATTACTATTGAGGGGGCCCAGGATTTGGCCATTTGCAAATGAACTCCGAATCAATATTTTATTTCGCCAATCTCTTCCAAATAATTTAAAAATGATATTTGCAAATTTTCAGAATTTTTGGAGTTCATTTGCTATTTTTTCGAGATTTATCTTATTGAATTTCTGCATAGGAGACCCGGTATTTGGCCATTTTGCAAACGAAATCCGAATCAAGATTTTATTTTTCCAATCTCTTCCAAATTATTTAAGAATGAGATTTGCAAATTTTCATAATTTTTGGAGTTCATTTGCTATTTTTCCCAAATTTTCCAATTTTGCCCTTTTACCTCATAAACCCGGTTTTGCTCAAAACAAGTCCAATTTTTAGATTTTCTTCAAATTGAGCCTTGGGCTATCCTTTTTTAATCACTTCTCATCCATTAGAGGCTTTATTCCTACCGACTATTTTTGTAGTTCTTCCCAATTTCACCAAAATCCACCAAAAACCTTAATTCTCGGTTTTCTTCCGGATTGACTTTTCTTTCAGTTTTTCTTTCAAGTGGCTTCTCCATTACCCGTAGTTAGTGCTTATCTTTCATTTGGAATCTTCAATTTTGACCAATTCGATCGTTTAAGCACTTTTCCCCAAATTTGTCGGATTAGGGTTTCCTTTCTACTGAATCTCCATAACCCAACTTCTGAACTCCATATCTTTAGATGTAGACCTCGAATTATCAAAATTCTTTCTCCATTTTTCAATTGGACTTCAAATCTTGATTTTGAAAGTGGGTTGACTTTTTCAGTAGTTGACTTTTTAGGGTTGACTTTCCAATGTTGACTTTTTTCAAGTTTGACTTTTTATGCTCGCCCTCTTAAACTAAGTCTCGGAGTACCACCTGCAGGATGAAAAAAATCTTTTTACATTCTGAAACATCAATTTAGGAAGAAAACATACCTGTTTTAGTGGTTCGGACAAAATTAGGTGTCTACATCCATCATCCATCATCTTTTAGACTTTAGCTAGAAATTCCCCGCAGTCCTGTATGATATGACCTGAACATTTATGGAACGGGTACCAATGCTACACCCTCTTTGCAACCATGTTTAAACTGTCTGCATCCTCCATCATTCCTACCTTGACCATCTCGACCCGTACTGTTAACATTGGAGTCTTGACTTCCCTGACATCCCTTTTTAACCTTCTGACTTCCCCTGTCAATACTATATTTACTCGATTCTCAGCATGATCGGGCAATGGGTTTTTCGCTTTATTCGGCCCATTCTTTGACCCAAACTTCACAACTCCGGTATTGATTAAGCTTTGGACTTTCTTTTTGAAAGCAATGCAATCCTCCGCTAAATGCCCCTAAATTGCTGCATGATATGCGCAGTTGATATTTGCATTGTACCATCTTGGGTATGGTGGGGTCAAAGGTTTAAGATATACGGGCGCGACAAGTTGGCCTTATAGCAGTTTAGGATATAGCTCAACATAGGTGGTAGGAATAGGATCAAATTGGTTTTTTGATCATTCCTTGGTGAACGATAGTCATTGCACGTGTGACCTTGAGTGTTTGGGACAGTGTTTCGAGAAAGGGTTATCTGTGGGGATATACTAGTTGGGAACGGCTATTGTGGTATATTGGTATAGGGCAATGGATTTTGGGTAAGGTGGTTCACATTAGGGTACTAAGGATTATACCCCGAGTAAGGTGTGTAAGGTGTCGGAGGTGCGTAAGATGTAGTAGGTATAAGGCCTGGGAGGTGTGTATGGTGTAGGAGGTGTATAGGGGTATTGATTGAAACTGACTGCATATGTCTCCTCCTTCTTCTTTGCAGGAGAAACACTCTTTGGGGTAGCAGACTCACCCCTTTCCATTTTCCCGTTCTTAATAGATGACTCTATCATCTCCCCAGATATCACCATATCTGTAAAGTCTTTGGTGATGCTTCCCACCAATTTATCATAATAAGGTGCTTTCAAGGTATTGATGAAAAGCACTGTAGTTTCCTTGTTGGTTAAAGGGGGTTGCACTTGTGTAGCCAGGTCTCTCCATCTCTGAGAATATTATTTAAAAGCTTTCAGTAGCTTTCTTTTCCATGTTTTAGAGAGTTAGACGGTCAGACACCATGTCTGTCACAAGCTTGCACTGTTCCATGAAAGCTTTGGCTAGATCCATCCAGGAATGAATCTAAGAACGGGTAAGCTGGTTATACCACCGAGTTGCGGACCCTACCAAGCTATCTTGGAAACAGTGGATGAACAATTTTTCGTCTTCATCATGTCCGATCATTTTTTGACAATACATGGTCAAATGCGCTAAAGGGTTGGTAGTTTTGTTATATTTTTTCAAAGTCTGGTACTTGGAACTTTGGAGGAATCACCAGACCGTGCACTAAACTCATCTCTTTGGCATCTAGACTGCTAAATAACTCCGCTCCTTCAACTGTCCTCAGTTTTTCCTCCAACAGCTGATTTTTTTTTTTGGGATTCTGCCCGTTTCAACCCTCTTCAGCTCAGTCATCTTTTCCTTTTCCTTTTAGGCCATTTCTTCAAAGTCTGGAACGTCCACATCAATTGGATCAACCCCAATATTACCCCTTTTAGGACCAAAATTCTGTGCTTCGACCGCTGGTTGGATGTAAATATAGGATGCTGCCCCAGTTGGAAGTTCATTTCCAACAGGCTGGGATGTCTGGCTATTCTTCTGTACCATTTCTTGACGATCTTCCTGGTTTACTGCCCCCATTCCTGTAACTGAATTTTCTCCTGGCCATTTTTGCCTAATCATGGTACTCATCATCTCCATGAGTTTGGACATTTGTTCCCATGACTCCTCTTAAGACTTAGCTAACTGTTCCTGTAGTTCTTTTTGAATTCTTTCCATCCTTCAAATTCTAGCAAGTTGATCGTTCTCCATAGCTCTTGCTTGAGATCGAGTATTGTAGGGGTGTCGAAAGTCTGATTCTTTCTGAGTGTGACCAATTGTACCTTTAGTTTTAAAAACCATGGATTATAAATTATTGACACATTTTTTTAATTTATTTTATATAAATGAATGAATAAATAAATGACTAAATGTTAATGAATGAACAAATAAGTAAATGACTAAATGTTAATGAATGATCAAATAAGTAAATGACTAAGTGTATGAACGACTAAATAATAAATGAATGGACAAATAAATAAATGACTAAGTGTATGAACGATTTAAAAGGAATAAATGAATGAATGATTATAAATATAAATGAATGAACAAACAAAATATATAAAGGAAAGAACAAATGAATAATGAATGCATTTAGAAGTATTGGCCCCGGGATAATTCCAACCAAACGGTTTTTCATTCATTTCCTGGAACTAAATACATCAAAGAAAAGATCACTGCTTAAGACAATCTAATAATCTGTCTCTCCTAATTTAAAAATGCTATTACAAAACACTGGTCCTATAGTAACTCCTTCCGATCTTGAACCTTTTTCACAGTCATCTTTTGACTGCCTTGCTCTTCAATCTGACCCCTACTTGTTCACGGCCCTTTGACATGTCAGCAGAAGCATCACCGTGTAAACTTTCTTTAGCTTGTTTCTCTAGTTGATTGGCTCAGGCTTCCTCATGCTTTGCTCTCTCTATCCAATAGTTCTTCTCCTTCTTGAGGTTTTTGACTTCTTGCTCCCATTCCCCGGAAGTCTTGAGAGTCCCCTCGAATCTGAGCTCGAAATGGTACCTCTTGTTCTCCAAGTGTAATTCCTGAAGATCTCTTTTAGTCGTGTCCCTTTCTCTCTTGATCTTTTCCTTTTCTTTTTCTCGGTTTGATTCCCTATTTTTCATATCCTCAAGCTCTTCATGCAATCGGGAAATTTCCTTGCTCATTTGGGCCTTTTTTTTTTTTTTTGAATTCTGCCTTTGTAATTTCTAACTCCGATGGCGCTTCCTTGGGCGGTGAACTCAAAAGATGAACTTCTTCCCCATCTGTTGTCAACAACTTATCATTAACCCTCAATTCCTCCATATCAAGTAATTAGGTGTGACGATGTCGGCATATCTAGCTACCTCCACCCGATAAGTTTTCTTCCATGCTACTACAATCTCACGTACCTTTCCTGAGTATCCATCTTCTCCACAAGGAAATTCGAAATTACTAAGGTCATGGGTCATAGGAGTAAACTGATGGGATTCCGATTGTCTCAGTACTAGCAGTGGTGCATAGCTCACTCCTCTCCATACTCCCAATAATGGAACAGAAGCTTTATCTTCGCACTTGTACAATGTCGGCATAGGAGCTATCCATGGAGCTCTCCAAATTATCATCTCAGCCCTGACATTCTAGAATATGTTAATCCATTGTTCCTCAGTCCTATTTTCAAGCCAATCCCTCTTAAGAAATTCACCAATTGGAGCAAAAGACTTCTAATACGAGCGAATAGGGAAATTCTCCTGTTTACAAAAATGGCTCTGAACCCATATGTAAAGAAGCTGTATACAATCTATAAAATTCCCTTTTTCTTCTCGTCTACAGAAATTCAGCGATCGAATTATTTCTACTATAATTGTCGGGGCTGGGTTTATCCTCTGTTCAAGCCTCTCAAAAACATCAAATATCGCCACATCCACATACCCTTAATATCTTTGGGAAGATAACTAAACCATAGATAGCCAAAGAAAAAATATTCCTAATTGTCTCCTTACTTGAATGGCTATGGATTAAGGTCCGTAAAATATCCCATGATATACAGTAGCTTACCCCTTTTCGAACAACATGGCTTTTGACCCAATTTTTTTCCACTCCCAGAATCTTAGACACCTTTTTCTTGAAACCCGGCATCTTTTTATCCTTTAAATAAATACGGTCGAGAATAAAGTTCACAATATGCAGCAAGGTCGAATATTCCTCTATGGCTGGAGTCATATCCTCTCGGTTGAAGGTAAAACACCGATAAACGGGATTCTAGAATTGCACCACAGCCAGGATCACCTCACCACTGACCTTAACCTAAACTAGCAGTGCTATGTCCCCATAAGTCTGAGTGAAGGCTTATTTTTCTAATATATTCCACTGATTCCATATATCCATCAATTCCCAGAGATCATTTTGCCTGATAGTAAGATCAACCTCGGCTGTCAATGCTGACACATATCCCATCTTCAAACAATCCCCATTATCCTGCTGACCTTTCTCGGATTGTTTCCTAACCTCTAAACGTTTCTCGACCACTGAGACACTCTGACCCTCCATGAAAGCCCTTTTCGTTGAATATTATCCCAAGACCAACAACCTTCCATGTGCAAAAATTTATGAGAAGAATGCAAAAAAAAAAAAAAAAAAAAAAAAAACAAAAAGAAAATGAATTAGTAACGGGAATAAATTCGATTAATAGAAAAAAACATATAATCCAAAACAATAATTATCCCTGAGGATGCCAACAAAATTTTGGCATTATAACAACCCGGGACGAAATACCAACACTTATTACTGGCATTGTGATGTACGTTCATCATTGTCCGAAAAAATAAACTTATTCGAAAAGTAGAATAGAAGGTAAAAGGATTGGAAATATTCCTCCATGTGTTCTTAACTTTGGGATATCTAATTGGAAATCTTGCATGAGTTCGCCTAGGTTTACTATATGAAGGTGAATTAGTTCTAAAAGCCCCGAATTGTTCCTCACTATCGCCGGTGAAGGCTAGTAAGACACCCCGATAAAAGCGGGTTCAATTCGTTAGAGTCTATTTCCCTAGCCCATGCGGATTGTTAAACACGAAGGCTTAGGTAATTTAGTACACCGGAAGTGTTTCACTAGCCCATGCGGATTGTTAATCACGAAGGCTTAGTTACTTTACTCCCACCTAAAAGGACGGAACCCAGGTATAGGATTCATGATATGCAAAGGCACGTGTAATGTGTGAGGAGAAATAACAAACCTTTCACCACTTATTCTACATCCTTTATTCTAAATGCCCCAGCAAGATTAAACAACATAAGTCATCAATTAATCAATAAATGAATATATGCACCAAATTAACCAGAGAACAATTATAATATGTATGCACATTAATATGGACATATTTAAAAACATTTTATTATTTTTGAAATTATCCTTAATTTTTAAAAAAAATGTGGGAATTAAAATCAAATACCAATTAAACCAAAAAAATCGAGACTTTGATAACACACGACTAATTTTAGGCCTGACTCTCTAATAGTCCCCAGTGGAGTCGCCAAGCTGTCGTAACCTAAAAAATAACAAGTCTCATCGCAAGACTTTATTATTCGTTAAGCGTGACATTAAAAAAAATCGAGGAAAAGTCGACTTAATTCCTCTTGAAAAATGGAGGTTTTGAAAATGACCTTCAAAAAGATATAGAGTTGCCACCAATCTTTTTTAGCTAGGTATGGTCGGCCAACTATTAAAACCGGTTTTATAAAATATTTTAAAATTAATTAAAACATTTTTAAAACCAATTTCAAGTTTGCGTTTCAAACCAGAGAAATCAAAAAAGTGGGTTCGGGACTCGGTTACGTGTGGGGAAGGATTAGCACCTCACAACGCCCGTATAAAATGGTACCTTATTAATCGTGTGTTATCTCAAGTCTCAGTAAAAAAAAGTTGGTTTTAAATTTAGTATTTCAAGTTAGTTCCCAATTTAAAGAAAAATAATTCCATTTTTAATTGAAAATGATCCGAAATTTATTAATTCGAAATTTTCCTATATTCCCCAACAAACATGGCAAAATATAGAAATTTTTATTAGTTTGGAAAACTTTTCGAATCATTCTTATTTTAAAGAAGATATTCCGTTATTAATAATAATTGATGATATCCTCCCCAGCAAACCCTGCAGAGAATTCATGAATTATTTTAACTCGGGAATATCTTTATTTTATTGAAAATCATTACCTTTTTAAAAACATTTTAAAAAAATATGAATATGAATATGTATGACATAAATAAAATGACATAGTAAAGTCTAAATAATATAATGCAACCTAAATGATATGATATAATTTAAATATCTTAGCATATTCTAAACGAAATGAAATATCCTAAGTTATATAATATATTCTAAATGAAATGAAATTACTTAAATGTCATGGCAAATATAAATGATATGACATATAATCTAAATGACATGAAATATAAAATAATGCTATCATATAATATGTACGAAAATAAAAATAATAATGCATGAACATAACATATGCTAAATAATATGACAAAAATAACTAAATAAAAAGCATAGGATATCATGAAATATTCAAAACCATATAACAAATAATATAATATAAAAAATTCAAATCAAAGATAATAACACCATCATGAAAATTAAACATAGCATAAATTACATATTATATAATATGCATGAATATGGAAAATGCAATGCATGAAAGTGTATTTTTTCCTTTAATTAAGGAAATTCGTATATCTAAAAAGATATCCGGCTACCTTAGGAAAATATATCAAATTAAATATTCTAAAATCAAAATACTTTGTGACTGTTTGAAAACAATTTTTGAAAAGCTTAGATTAAAAATAAAAACTTAGCTAAACCCTTTTTAAATGGCTCTAATTTCCTATGTTAAAAATCCCGGACTTGACCACCCTTAACCCAAGACTTAAAAAAATCATTTTTAGAGTTTAAAAAGGCTTAGAAACTACACTAAGTCAGTAGCTAAACTTCCTAATCAGCTCCCTATAAGTAACTTAACCAAAACAGAAAAATGATTTTTCTTCAAATTCAATTCTAACTCCACTGTCCAGTTTTCAAGCATGATATTTTATCCTATTTTTAAAATTCAAAAAAATCTAAAACAAATACTGGACACTCAGAACATGTAAAAATACACGAGAAAAAATTGGCATAATTTTCTGATTAAATATGACTGCCAAAAAATTTGGGAAAGTACGAGTACTGGATGAAAAAACTGTTTTGCCAAAACACAATTTTTTGCATTCGATAAAATCATTTGAAAATCAAAGTAAAAATATTAGAGACTCTCTAAAAGACTAAAAAATAGTAGCTAATACTTTTGAAAAGTTAGGCAAAAATTGGCTAAGTAAAAAAAATCACAAAGGTAAAATAATCAATTTGACAACTCTTTAATTTTCCATAAGTATGCTCAAGTGAGCATGACTTTGAACCATTGATTGGCCTAAGTCATAAGTCAAGTGGCATGGACATGAAATGTATAAAAATACAGCAAATATAATGCATGAAATGCATGATTTAAAACCTAAATGACATGAAAAATACATGGCATCAATAAAATGACCTAGACCTAAATGAACTTGCATGGAATTTAATGCAACCTAGGTCTAAAATGCATGGCAAAACAAACCAATCCTAAACCTAAAATATGCATGGGAATAACACAAACACATGACATGCTGAAACAAAATACTCTACCAAATATCATGAAAATACAAACCTATCAACTAACATAACAAAAATGCACACACAAAGTAAACAAAATGAGATGGCCGAATGTCTTTATGTTCAAATAGAGCATGGAATTTTCACAAATACATGATATACTAACATGCTTAGCTAAAGAATAACACTCAAATCATGCAAATATAAAGTAAAGTCATGAAAACCAACAAAAATTTTCACAAACACATGGATTACAAAATATAAAACATAAACAAACTTAAACTTTATGAAAACAGAAAATCAAAAATGCAAGAATAGTAAAACAAACATGATAATAGACTCAAAAATGGAAATAAGCAAGCAACCACATTAAAACAAGCTTTAAGTTTATGTATTAGAAGAAGATCTAAAGCATCAAAACTTATTAAATATCAAGAATAACATGAAATAACAAAGCAAAACAGCAACTCTAAAAAACACTAGACCATTCAGTCAGCTCCAAAAACAAAGGAATTTTTTTTTCCAGGAGCTTTTTACAAGAAAGAATGAAGAAGGCACTTAAAGAAGAACAATAAAAACACTTATTTTAAAAGAAAAATCAAAAGAAACTCACCAAAATAGTGATCAAAACGGCAAATCGAGAATATAAAATCAAAGAAAGTGCAAGAGTATGGTGCTTAAAGCAACCTCTATAAGCTATCTTTCAAGCTTTTTCTCTTCTAACTTTCTTTTCTTTTCTAAACTTTTCTTTTTGCTTTTCAACAATGGAGAGAAAATCAGCCAAAACCAAGAGAGAATAGAGAGTGAGTAATCTCAAAATGAAAGAGAGAGCCCTCCCTTGTAGTGTGGCCGAATCCCCCCTTAGGCTAGGATGTTGTCATTTTTCCATCAACCAATTTTCATCCGAAGGCTATTGATCCAAGATGTTTAAAACATGAAATTATCACCCATATATTAGGCCATCAGCTATCCACAATTACAGCTATTCAAGAATCTTAAGCCATTATGTTGACACTCTCCCTCTTCATGCATTGGTCCATGTGGCTTATTTGCAAAGGCTTGATCAAAAAATAACTAACTAACTCTTCATTGTTGGCCTTTTGATTAAAAAATCAAAAACTATCTACCTAGCCTTGGGCCTTGGCCGGCCAGCCCCTTTTCTTCCAGCCCATGTTTCTTTTTTTAAAAGGCGAGAAAAGCCCTTTTCGTTTTCTTGGGTAAAATGACCTTTTTGCCCCCCGAACATAAATAAATGGCAAACGAACTCCAAATTCAAATTTTATTTTTTCAATACTTTAAAAAAAAAAATTGAATTCTGGAAGTTTAAAAAAAATTTCGAGTCCATTTGCTATTTATTTGGATATTTTCTTCCAAAATTGCCCTTTTATGCCCCCAAACTTTACCATTTTTTAAACCAGCTCCAAATCCAGATTTTTCTTCACCAATCTCTTGCAAATAATTTAAAAGTGTGATATGGAAGTTTTCATAATTTTTGGAACTCATTTGGTATTTTTTCAAGATTTATCTGCTTGAATTACTGCATAGGGGGCCCGAGATTTGACCATTTTGCAAACAAACTCCGGAGCAAGATTTTCTTTCTCCAATCTCTTCCAAATAATATAAAAATGATATTTACAAATTTTCAAATTTTTGGAGTTCATTTGCTATTTTTTCGGGATTTATGTTCTTGAATTTTTGCATAGGAGATCCGAGATTTGGCCATTTTGCAAACGAACTCCAAATCAAGATTTTCTTTTGCCAATCTCTTCGAAATGATTTAAGAATGAGACTGCAATTTTTCAGAATTTTTGGAGTTCTTTTGCTATTTTTCCCAAATTTTCCAATTTTGCCCTTTTGCCTCCGAAACCCGATTTTGCTCATAACAAGTCCGATTTTCAAATTTTCTACAAACTGAGCCTTGGGCTATCCTTTTTTAATCACTCCTCATCCATTAGGGGCTTTATTCCTACCGACTCAGGCCATTTCTGTAATTCTTCCCAATTTCACCGAAATCCACCAAAAACCTTAATTCTCGATTTTCTTCCGGATTGACTTTTCTTTTAGTTTTTTTTTCAAGTGGCTTCTCCATTACCCGTATTCAGTGCTTATCTTTCATTTGGAACCTTCAATTTTGACCAATTCGATCGTTTAAGCACTTTTCCCCAAATTTATTGGATTAGGGTTTCTTTTCTACTGAATCTCCATAACCCAACTTCCGAACTCCATATTTTTCGATGTAGACCTCGGATTATCAAAATTCTTTTGCCATTTTTCAATTGAACTTCAAATCTTGATTATGAAAGTGGGTTGACTTTTTTAGTAGTTGACTTTTTTGGGTTGACTTTTTGAGGTTGACTTTTTCAAGTTTGACTTTTTATGCTTGCCTTCTTAGACTACGTCTCGGAGTACCACCTGCAGGATGAAAAAAGTCTTTTTACATTCTGAAACATCAATTTAGGAAGAAAACATACCTGTTTTGGTGGTCTGGACAAAATTAGGTGTCTACATGCTTATCCATTGTTTTCAGGATAACCTTATCGAGTCGACAACTTGATGATATAATCAGCTTACTCGAAGCAAGATTCGCTCCTGGACGGACTTGGCTAGGACCATTTTGGAGCACTATAAGCATGTGTCTGATGTGGTGCCTGATAGGTTATCTTTACTGAACCTAGAAAAGAAAACTACTGAAAGCTTTAAACAGTACGCGCAAAGGTGGCAGGATATAGCTACTTAGGTGCAACCTCCTCTAATTGACAAAGAAACCACGATTCTTTCTGTCAATACTATGAAGGCTCCCTACTATGATAAGTTGGTGGGTAATGCCACCAAGAACTTTGCAGACATGGTCATATTAGGGGAAATGATTGAAACCGCTATCAAGAGCGAAAAAATTAAAAGTGGGGAACCTGTTGTCCCTAAGAAAACATTCCCCACCAATAAGAAAGCGGGGGAAACACATGCAGTGAGTTTTGGCAACCAACTTTTCACAAACCCGACCCCATATACACCCTATCCAACATATAACCCATACTACCCATCCATAAACAACCTTACTCAAAATCCCTTAATACAACCCTACCCCAACAAGTGTATCCGGCCGGTATTTCGCCACAAATGGCTGCTTCCCCAAACACTATACCAAACACCCAAAACACTACCAGAAATGACTAAAGACCTTTGAGGAAAAATCAAAAACATCAGTTTGATCCTATCCCTACAACCTACAGTGAGTTGTACCCTAAGCTACTACAGGGGCAGCTCGTCGCACCAGTATACCTCCAACCCTTGAAACCACCGTATCTTAAGTGGTACGACTCTAATGCTCACTGTGCAGACCACATAGGAATTCAAGGCACTCCATTGAAAACTGTACCGCCCTAAAATGAAAGGTCTAAAGCTTGATTGATGCTGGGATCATGAAATTCAGACCTAAGAATGAGCCTAATATTGCGGCCAACCTATTCCCCAATCATACGGAAGCTAAGCTGAATGCAGTTTGGTTTGAGAAAGCTAGTAGAGTCAAAAGGGATATCAGTGAAGTGAGGATACCAATGCTAGAAGTCTGGTTTGAAATGGTTAAGGCTGGGTTGGTTTAGGCTGAAGCAAGTTTGAAAGAAATTGCAAGCAAGTCAGATAACTTTTGTCTGTTTCAAGGGTGTGAGGGCCACACTATACAAAAATGTGATGGTTTTCAAGCCAAGGTCCAGAAGATGATGGATGCGAGCGAGGCCCAATTTTATGAGGAAGCAGAAATAGAAGAAGAGGTAGACACGACCAAGAGTGCAGTCGGCTATGGGATGGACAGACCCCTGATCATCTATTATGATAAGTCGAAGAAAAAGCTATCCCAACTAATAAGGAAACCACACCAAGATTAATCATAGAGTTACACTATCATTGCCCTTACAAGAAAGATAAAATGGTGCCTTGGAAATATGACTGTATTGTGGTGATGCCAGGGTCTTCGAGCTATCAAATAGCAAGAAATGACGCTATAACGGGAGTAGGTCATCTAACCCGAAGTGGTAGATGTTATACCCCATGAACAATTGAACAAAGTCAAATGAGAAAGATATGAGGACTTGATAAAGGGAAAAGGATATCGAAACTGGTCCATATAGAGATAGAGTAGTTAGGGGAAGTGGAGAAGGATTCGTCCCCAGTTAATAAAAAGAAAGAGCCAGTGAATGAGAAGGAAGCCTGTGGATTCTTAAAGTTTTCAAACATAGTGAATACAACGTAGTGGAACAATTACACCACAACCGAGGATTTCAATCCTTTCACTATTGTTAAACTCCGAACCACACCGAAATGCTCTGCTAAGAATTTTGAACCAGGCATATATGGCTAACAATATATCGGTAGAGAAATTGGACCGACTGGTGGGAAATATCACGGCAGATGACTACATCTCTTTCAGATATGATGAGATATCACCTAATGGTATAGGGTCTTACCAAGGCTCTACATATAACCACTACCTGCAAGGGGCATATTCTTCCACAAGTGCTCCTCGACAATGGATCCTCTTTGAACGTAATACCATTGGCAACCTTATCAAAATTACCAATTGGTATGTCTTACACGTTGCCAAGTCATACCATAGTCAGAGCCTTTGATGGCACTTGCCGGGAGGTGATGGGAACATTGAAATCCCACTTCAGATAGGTCCATGTGCTTATGAAGTCAAATTCTAAGTAACGGACAATACCCCATCTTATAATTGTTTGTTGGAAAAGCCATGGATTCACTCTGCCGGGGCTATGCAGTCATTTCTCCATCAAAAATTGAAATTCGTGATGGAAGGACGCTTAGTCAGTGTGTTAAGAGAAGAAGATATCATGGCTTCTGCGTCCACTGATCCCCCTCATATATAAGTGAATGAGGATGCTGTGGAGAGCTCGTTCAGGTCGTTGGAATTTGTCAACATTGTATTCATCACCGACGGGCACAAAATCTCAGAGCCTAAGTTCTCTAGGAACACCAAGTTAGGGGTGAAGACGATAGTGGGAAAAGGCTTCCATGCAGGAAAAGGATTAGGAAAATACCTTCAAGGAATGGCCAAAGCAATAGAAGTGTCAGAAAAGAAAGACCGATTCGGTCTTGGGTACCTCCCTAAAGCCCATGAGAAAAAAAAGACAAGTTGAAAAGAACAGAAAGAGGAGGTTGGCCTGGCTTTCAGGTGTGGATATGGAATGGGAACCCATAACTAACCCTCCAATCCTTCACACTTTCTGCTCAGCAGGTTTTGAGTTTGGCGAGAGAAATTTCGATGATGTGATGGTAATGCTAGAACAAGTATTTGAGAAACTCTATGTGGATGAGGATAAATAGCTGCAAGAAATAGAGATCAGCATGGCCGAGATAGACGAAATGAGGAATGAAAACACAAGCTGGATGGTGCGCCCATGTCCCCCGAGTTATAAGTTGACAAATTGGAGTGTGACCAAACTTCCTTTAGTTTTTAAGTCTACTCTAGAGTAATGCTCTGAATCAATCTTAATAGCTTCTGCCCAAGGGCATTAAGAATCTTTTTGTATGGACCTAGGTTTACAACTTTTCGTTCAATAAATAACAATCACGATGCATTTTCTTCATATTAATTTGTCCATATTCTTTCATTTTTTCATGTTTCCATTTATTCATTTTTTGTGCCTATATGCCTTCCTATATTGTTTCTTCCCCACCTATTTAAAGGTGCCCAGATACGAAATATGAGGATTGTCCCGTCAATAATTTTGAAATTGATTTTGAAAAACCCATTTGTGCGGGTGATTTCGACACTAACGAAGATTGTTATTTGCCTCCAAATCTGTTGAGAATAATAGAACAAGAGGAGAAACAAGTATTGCCTCATAAAGAGTAGTTGGAAGTGATAAATTTGGTGAACGGGGAAGAAATAAAAGAGGTTAAGATTGGAACTGCCATTTCACCGTCGACAAAGCAAGAATTGATAATTTTACTCTAGGAATATGTAGATGTGTTTGCATGGTCTTACCAAGACATGCCTAGGTTGGAATCTCATATCGTGGTTCACAAACTCCCATTGAAACCAGATTGCAAGCCAATTCAGCAGAAGTTGAGAAGAATGAGACCTGAAATGCTGTTAAAAATAAAAGAATAAGCAAATAAGCAATTTGATGCCGGATTCTTAGAAGTGGCAAAATAACCGAAGTGGGTAGCAAACATTGTCCCAGTTCCAAATAAATACGGGAATGTACGGATGTGTGTCGATTACTGGGATCTGAATAGGGCAAGCTCTAAAGATAATTTCCCGTTGCCTCACATTGATACTCTAGTGGATAATACAGTGAAGAATTTTGTGTTTTTCTTCATAGACGGATTCTCAGGGTACAATTAGATTAAGATGGCATCGGAGGATATGGAGAAAACCACTTTCTTCATAATGTGGGGAACCTTTTACTATAAGGTGATGCTTTTCGGATTGAAGAACGCCAGGGCAACATACCAAAGAGCTATGGTGACTTTGTCCATGACATGATGCACAAAGGAGTCGAAGTTTATGTCGATATGATCACAAAGTCGTAAGAAGAGGATGAGCATATTGCGAATCTTAAAAAGCTTTTTGAAAGGTTGAGAAAGTTCCAACTTAAACTTAACCCGATGAAATGTACTTTCGGAGTCACCTCAGGAAAGTTACTAGGCTTTGTTGTTAGTAGGAGAGGGATTGAAATTGGTCCTGATAAAGTGAGAGTTATTCAGAATTTTTCCTCCGCCTCGTACTCAAAAAGAAGTAAGAAGTTTTTTGGGTAGGCTGAATTATATCACTTGGTTCATCTCTCAACTGACAGATAAATGCGACCCAATATTCCAGCTACCTCGAAAATATGATCCGGGAGAATGGGATGAAGGATGTCAGATAGCCTTTGATAAAGTCGAGCACTATCTGTCAAACCCATAGATATTAATGCCACATGTCCCAGGAAAGCCGCTGATATTGTATTTGTCAGTATTCGATAAGTCGATGGGATGTGTATTGGGGCAGCATAATGAAATCGAAAAGAAAGAACAAGCCATATACTATTTTAGCAAGAAGTTCACTGAGTATGAGTTGAAGTATTCATTAGTAGAAAGGCTTTGTTGTGCCCTAGCATGGGTTGCCCGAAGGCTCAGGCAGTACATTTTGTATCACACGGCGTGGTTGATTGCAAAGTTAGATCCCCTCAAATACATATTCAAGGCGTCTTCATTGATAGGAAGAACGACGAGATGGCAAGTTTTGCTTTTTGAATATGACATCGTGTATGTGAGTTAAAAGGCTATAAAGGACAGCGCAATAGCCGAATTCCTAGCAAGTTGAGCGATAGAAGATTTTGAGCCTCTAAACTTTGATTTCCTTGATGAAGACTTGATGTGTGTCTCGCAAGAATATGGGACTTTCTTTGCAAAGAAAACCTGGAAAATGTATTTTGATGGCGCATCTAATGCCATGGGGCACAGGATCGGTGCAGTGCTCATATCCCCTAAGGAAGATTATTATCCTTTCACTACCAGACTGGATTTTGATTGTACAAACAATGCCGCTTAGTATGAGGCGTGTACTATGGGCCTTTGTGCCGCCATAGAATGAAAGATAAAGACACTAGAGGTTTTCGAAGATTCAGCCTTGGTGATATACCAATTACGAGGAGAATGGGAAACCCAGGATGCAAAACTAATCCAATATCGAGGGCTTATACTGAGTTTGATTGAGGAATTCAAAGAAGTGGGTTTCAATTACTTGCCCCGAGAAGAAAACCGAATGGAAGATGCTTTGGCCACTTTATCGTCAATGTTTAAAGTGAATGAAAGGGCCAAAGTTATGCCAATCAAGATGAGCATATACAAGTCTCCTGCCCACTACTTGAGTATCGAAGAAGAAGAGAATGGTTGCCCTTGGTATTACGACATCTTGCAATACATCAAGAGTCAATAGTATCCTGAACAAGCAACAAAAAATGATAAGAGAATCCTGAGGAGAATAGCGATAGGTTTTGTCTTAGATGGTGAAATCCTTTATAAGAAAAGGAAGTACTAGGTTCTGTTGAGGTGTGTCATTTCTGCTGAAGCTCAGAGAATCCTAGAAGCAGTCCACGAAGGGGTATGCGGCACTCATGCCAATGGCCACATGCTGGCTAAACAGATTATGAGGGCATGATACTATTGGCTAATAATGGAAGGGGATTGTATTTACTATTCTTGGAAGTGCCATAAATGCCAAATATATGCAAACAAGATTCATGTGCCTCCATCTCTGCTGCATGTCATGATGGCTCCATGGCCATTTTCGATATGGGGAATAAATGCTATTGGGCCTATTACCCCGAAAGCTTCGAACAGACACCGTTTCATCCTAGTGGCCATAGATTACTTCACAAAGTGGGTAGAAGCCACTTCTTATGCCAATGTAACGAAGTCATTGGTGTGCAGATTCATCAAGAAGGAGATTGTGTGTCGATATGGACTCCCGGAGAGAATCATTTCGAATAATACTCTTAACCTGAATAATAAGATGATGAGGGAAGTATATACTCAGTTCAAGATCAAGCATCATAATTCGGTGCCTTATCGTCCGAAAATGAATGGGGCAGTAGAAGCAGCCAATAAGAACATTAAGAAGATTGTTGAAAAGATGATCGATGTGTACAAATATTGGTATGAGATCTTGCCTTTTGCTCTCCACTCATATCGTACCTCGGTTCGCACATCTACGACTGCCATGCCATTTTCTTTGGTATATGAGATGGAAGAAGTATTGCCTATTGAGGTTGAAATCCCATACCTTCGTGTTTTGATGGAAGTTGGCCTAGAAGAGGTAGAATAGGTTAGAACTCGCTATGAATAGTTGAATCTCATCGAGGAGAAAAGGCTGAAGACAATTTGCCATGGACAGATGTAGCAGAAGAGGATGATCCGAGCCCATAACAAAAAGGTTTGCCCCAGGCAATTTCCAGAGGGAGAGTTGGTATTGAGGAAACTTCTCCTTATTGTGAAAGATCCTCGCGGGAAATGGGCTCCAAATTGGGAAGGACTTATGTGGTGAAAAAAGCTTTTTCTGGAAGAGCATTGATCGTAACTCGGATGGATGGGGACGATTTGAGCCGGTACACTTCGATGAATTGAAGAAATACTATGCTTAAAGAAAAAAAAAAAGAAAAAAGGAAAAAAAAAAGAAGAAAAAAGAAAAGTGTGATACTATGCATATGAGAATTCGAATGATTTCAAGTGCAAAATGAAAATTCTAAATTATCTATTTCCCTTGAAGATTTCTTTTCAATGAGAATATTCATGCTTGATATGAGAAATGGCCGTCTTTCATATTCCTTTCACTAAAAGAAATTATCCCTAGGTACCCCTTTGAGCCTCATAAATTCTTTCTTTCTTCGAACCTTGATCAAGGATCACCCTCCACACTGGGGCAAATGCGAGGAAAAATCTTCTTCAAAAATCATGGTGAAATGAACCATAATAAAAAAATAAAATAAAAAAAAAGAAAGAAGAAAAAACACAAAAAAAAAATGTGTGAAAAAGTGTGGCAAATGAAAGCCAAGAATCAAAAGAATCAAAAGTCAAAGAAGGAGAGAAAAGTACAAAATGGACGAATATTTCGAAAATGAATCCTCATTGTAGACACCTAATTTTGTCCGGACCCCTAAACAAGATAAGTTCTTCCTTCAACTTCCCGGAATGTGAAGAATCTCCCTCCATTCCACAGATAGGTCTCCAAGACTTTGATTCGAAGGTCTATATGAAAAGTCAACAAAAAAAGTCAACTTCAAAATAGTCAACCCCAAAAAGTCAATCACTGAAGAAGTCAACTATCAGGGAAAGTCAAGATTCGAAGTTGAATTGAACAATGGTGAAAAAATTTTGATAATCGGAGATTTACAATTAAAGCTAGAGAGGTGGAAAGACAAATTACAAAATTCAGTGTAGGAGAAAAGCATGAAATTTCCAAATTTGGGGAAAAGTATGTAAACGATCAAATTGAATGAAATTGAAACCTCAAATTAAAGGATAATCAATAAAAAAGGATATCTCAAGGTCCAATTTCACCAAGAGGAATCCATCGGAAGAAGAAGTGGACAAAATTGGAAAATGCCATTTTCGGGAAAAATGAGAAATTTTGCAAATTTGGGAAAAAGTGCGTAAACGATCAAATTGGACAACATTGAAGGTTTAAAATGGAATAAGATCAATACATAAGGATATTGGATGGTCCAATTTTGAAGCAGAGTTGAAGGAGGAATCAGTTTGAAGAGAAAAAAGAAAATAAAGATTTAATGAATAAATGAGAAAATCACAAAATTGGGGAAAACTATAGAGATGGTCCGATTTGGTGAAATTAAAGTCCCAGTTGATGAATAATAAATAAATAAAGGTATCTCAAGTCACAATTTCAAGTGGATCAAAAGGAAGAGCCGATTGGAGGAGAAACTGGAAAATCGAGAAAATTTCCAATTTTGAAGAAAAAGAAAAAAATAAATCGAAGAGGAATTCAGATGTAAAGATTGGGCAAAATCGGTCCAACTTCAATTCAATATATGAAAAAGGCAATGGAAAAAGAAAATCCAGAAAATTGGCACGTTTGAGTAAAATCGAGGTTTCAAGGACTAAAAGGTAATTTTGGAAAATCCAGAAAAAATAAAATTCGAGCTCGAAAAATTGCGAAACTTTCCAGAACTAAGTTTTAGGATGGAAAAAAGGAAATGAGGAGGAAAAAACCCAAAATTGGGGCCGAAACACAAATATACCAAATTCGGGGGACTAATCCGTAATTTTAAAGAAAACTCTGGGAAAAATAGAAAACGAGCTCGAAAAATTAAGAAAACTTCAGAACTGAGTTTTATATTGGATATGATTGATTAGAGAAGAAATATCCAAAATCGAAGCTCAAATAAAAATATACAAAGTTCGAGGGACAAATCCGTAATTTTAGAGAAAAATTTGGGAAAAATGGAAAACGAGCTCAAAAAATTATGAAAACTTCTAGAACTAAGTTTTATATTGGAGAGATAGATTGAAAAAGAAAAATTTGAAATTGGGGTTTATTTGCAAATAGATTAAGTTTTGGAAGCCAAAATGCAATTTTATCGAAAAGACCAATTTGCAAATAAAAAAAGAGGAATGGCTTGGAAAATCCATTTTCATCCAGCATGAAGAGCAAGATAGGAGAGTTTGATCAACTTGATCCAATGGCCAAGATTGAGTAGAAAGATAACATTTTTAAGAGAGGACAAGATTCTCCACTACTTGCCTACATGGCATTTTTGGCCAATAGGAGGCCTTTTAATTGCAAAGCCATGTGAAGGCCATGTGAAGAGCATGTGAAGGCTATGTGATGATGCCAAGTGGAATAAAAATGCCACCTGGGAAGATATTTTGGTAGTAAGCCATATGATCATGACAAATGGCTTAGATATTTTGTAGAGATAAGAGCCAAGAATAATTGAGGTGGCATTGTTGACCAATGAGAGGAGAGGAGACCTTTAATTTAAGGAAAGCATCATGCAAAAAAAGGACAAGAAATGGCCATGTGGCAAAAATGTTGGGAGAGCATACAAACAGGACTAAGGCTAAAAAAAGATGAGCACTCTCATACCATTGAGGATACCAATCGACCAAGGCATAGAAAATGGGGTTCTTTCTCATTTTTTCATAGGCTATTCACTACATTTTGAAAGGAGAAATCAAGAGCAAAAAAAAAACTCTCAAGGACAAAAAGAAAAAGAGGGAGAAAGGAGGGAGAGTTTGAGAGCTTGATTGGAAAAAGTTTTGCTAGGTAACATTCTCTTCTCTTCTTTTCATTTATTTTCTTTGATTTCATGTTCTCTTTCTTTTCTTTTCCATGTGATTATTAACTTTCTTTGTTTGAATAAAATGTTTTCAAAATAAATTTCTAAAGGTTTTTCCCTTTCTTTTTACTCTTTATAAAATAACAAAGTTTGCAAAATTTTCCAAAAACATTTCCTTATTTGGCCGAAACCTTGGTGACTTATTGTGCTTATATTTTGCTTAATTTTCTTGCTTGCATGTTGATTGTGGGTTTCACCACTGTGGTAGGATAGATTTTTTCCTTTGAATTTCTTTAAAAAATGAAATAAAAAGATTTGAGAAGCTTGAGGATCTTGGTTTTACCAAGTGGTTTTGGTTAGGTGGGACTATGTCCAAAGAACCAACCATTGAGCCAACCTTGATTTTTCTTTGCTTGTTTATTTTTTAGTTCATGATTGATCATTTTTGCATGTTTGTTTTTCTGGAAAATCATGCATTCATATCATTCTCAACTTGATTTTTGGCTAAGATCAATCAATGATCTATAGCCACGGTCTCTTGTGCAAACTAGTTGGAAAAATAATGGTTTGTTAGTTGGATATAGGAATTTTGAGCAATATTTTCACCATGCATCTTTTTTCAAAATAAAAATAGTTTTTAACCTCATTTAGTAGACCCTTAGATGAGCCTTTGTTATTTTTCTAGGATTTTTAGAATTTTTTATCAGGGGTTGAAAAATAGTTTTCGGTAAAACAAATTTTAGTGAATAGACAAGATTCTCCACTACTTGCCTACATGGCATTTTTGGCCAATAGGAGGCCTTTTAATTGCAAAGCCATGTGAAGGCCATGTGAAGAGCATGTGAAGGCTATGTGATGATGCCAAGTGGAATAAAAATGCCACATGGGAAGATATTTTGGTAGTAAGCCATATGATCATGACAAATGGCTTAGATATTTTGTAGAGATAAGAGCCAAGAATAATTGAGGTGGCATTGTTGACCAATGAGAGGAGAGGAGACCTTTAATTTAAGGAAAGCATCATGCAAAAAAAGGACAAGAAATGGCCATGTGGCAAAAATGTTGGGAGAGCATACAAACAGGACTAAGGCTAAAAAAAGATGAGCACTCTCATACCATGGAGGATACCAATCGACCAAGGCATAGAAAATGGGGTTCTTTCTCATTTTTTCATAGGCTATTCACTACATTTTGAAAGGAGAAATCAAGAGCAAAAAAAAAAACTCTCAAGGACAAAAAGAAAAAGAGGGAGAAAGGAGGGAGAGTTTGAGAGCTTGATTGGAAAAAGTTTTGCTAGGTAACATTCTCTTCTCTTCTTTTCATTTATTTTCTTTGATTTCATGTTCTCTTTCTTTTCTTTTCCATGTGATTATTAACTTTCTTTGTTTGAATAAAATGTTTTCAAAATAAATTTCTAAAGGTTTTTCCCTTTCTTTTTACTCTTTATAAACTAACAAAGTTTGCAAAATTTTCCAAAAACATTTCCTTATTTGGCCGAAACCTTGGTGACTTATTGTGCTTATCTTTTGCTTAATTTTCTTGCTTGCATGTTGATTGTGGGTTTCACCACTGTGGTAGGATAGATTTTTTCCTTTGAATTTCTTAAAAAAATGAAATAAAAAGATTTGAGAAGCTTGAGGATCTTGGTTTTACCAAGTGGTTTTGGTTAGGTGGGACTATGTCCAAAGAACCAACCATTGAGCCAACCTTGATTTTTCTTTGCTTGTTTATTTTTTAGTTCATGATTGATCATTTTTGCATGTTTGTTTTTCTGGAAAATCATGCATTCATATCATTCTCAACTTGATTTTTGGCTAAGATCAATCAATGATCTATAGCCACGGTCTCTTGTGCAAACTAGTTGGAAAAATAATGGTTTGTTAGTTGGATATAGGAATTTTGAGCAATATTTTCACCATGCATCTTTTTTCAAAATAAAAATAGTTTTTAACCTCATTTAGTAGACCCTTAGATGAGCCTTTGTTATTTTTTCTAGGATTTTTAGAATTTTTTTATCAGGGGTTGAAAAATAGTTTTCGGTAAAACAAATTTTAGTTTACTATTCTTTCTTTAAGGCAACTTTGGCCTAGGCATTTTTAGTCCGAATTAAAAACTAATTTAACCTCATTTAGTTAATCATTTCTTGAGTCTAAACTGATTTTTCCATTTTTTTTGAATTTTTTTACAAAGGTCGAAAAAAAGCTTTGCAAAACCGGTTTTTAGGAGTCCAAACAAGCCTTTTTAAAGCTAGCAAAAATCTCAATTTTTTACAAGAGGGGAGGGCTGACCAAAATCATGTAGCTACTGCTTTATGTTTTTTTCCATGTTAGTTCAAGGATAAAAATTGGTTTTACAAAAATCGGGTCATGGGTAGTTAACCCGGGTTTTAAAAAATAGGAAACTAGAGTTGATTCTAGGGGGCATTCAGCCATAGGTCTTTTTATTCCAGAAATCGCATTTTCCTTAATCTGGGCCCAAAATCATTTGTTTTAAAAATCCAGTTTAAGTTTTATTTTGAAGGTAGTCAGACACCTTTTTAGGTGTACAGATGTCCTTCAAGGGAGAAATACATCTTCATGCATTGCATATTTTAAAATGTTTTTATTAAATTTGGCATAAAAACGTATTTTTTGGTTTCCTAAATATTTGGCGAGAATTAGTTCCTAATCTTTGCCGGGTTGCCGAGGAGGTTAGGAAATTATTCAATGCACGTGTTTATGGAATTGAAAGGTATAGTTTTCATTTTACCCGGAATCATGCAAATGTCATATGAAGGAATTATTTTCCAAGCTTTGCCGGGTTTGCCGTGGAGTATGGTAATATTTTCCCGACCTATGCCATTTATGTGATTCCTCACATGAAAAATCCATGAAAATGAATAATGATATGTGCATATCTCATGATCATGTATATTCTATGATATCTACATTTTCCATCTTAATAATGCAAATTCCATAAATATTCCATGATGATGTCATTTTATGATTTGTTACTCATGTTGTTATTTTAATCATTATATGATTGTGAATATTCTATGATGATGTAATTTTTATGATTGAATACTTAATTCATATGCCATGTCATTTAGATTTTGCCATGTCAGCCTGCCATGCATTAATTCTTTTGCCATGTCATAATAAAATGTTTTCCATGCCATGATAAATAATTAAATATGCATGTTGTTTAATTTTTATCTTAGTAATACTCTGCATATTCAAGATCATTTCTTTATGATTTTAAAATGCATGAAAAAAACAATATCCCTGAGATGATATAATTCATGGTCAAGGAATACCCTTCTAAAAAGAAAATGATGCGGAGATTTTCAAAACAATAAAAATTTTATATTTTGCCGGTTTGCCGGGGAATATATAAAATTTTTACAATAACAAATTTTGAATCATTTTCAAATAAAATAGGATTGTTTTTAAAATGAGATTTTTTTTTTTTTTAAAAATACCAAATCTAAAATCGACTGTCATCGAGACTAGAGATAACACATGATTAATAAGGTACTGTTTTATACGGCGTTGTGGGGGTGTTAATCCTTCCCCACACGTAACCGACTCCTGAACCTGCTTTTGTTTTTATCTGGATTAAAGCGCAGACCTCGAAATTGATTTTTCAAAAAGTTTTAATTAATTTTAAAATATTTTATTAAAATTGATTTTAATAGGTGGCCAATCACACCTAGCCAAAAAAGATTGGTGGCGACTCCATTTTCTTTTTGAGGTCGTTTTCAAACCCTCAACCCTCATTTTTTTATTTAAGAGGAATTAAGTCGTCTTTTCCACTTTTTCCCCTTTCTCAATGTCACTTGACGGATCCCGCGACAGATTCGTTGCGACACTCCTCATGAAATAATCCTTGATCTGATTACCCTTAAATACATTTTGGGCCTATTTATCCTTTCTTTCTAAACTTGAACCTTGGCCTACATTACGTGCTTTTAAAGTCTAATTTGATCAAGCATGGGTATTTAACTTGAAAGGTTTCTCCTCAGATTTCATCCCATCTTTTGAATTGTCATTTTACCAAGGAAAAATTTAGAATTCTCAGATGCATGGTGGAACACAAAAAAAAAATGTAAAAGGAGAGGTTTAAGCCGAAAACCCAAAAAAGGCGACTTAAAATCGAACGGGGGACACTTGGGTTGAAAACCTGCAAAGGGCGGCCCAAGTAATGATCAAAGATTGAATCAATGCTCCGTGTAACGGGGGAGAAAGTATCAAAAATTTAGAGAAAGAGGGTAAAGCTCAGTCTGAAGCAACAACGAAAGCCGAGAAGTCACCCAAGCAAATGGCTGGTTCAAAAGATATTTCAGACAAACTGAACTCGGAAGGGTCCAGGATATTTCACATCTGGGGCATCTATACCTCTTCCTTTACATTGTTTTTTTAATCCTTGATATTCATTTTTTTTTATCTAAACCTTATTACAATGAATTCATGTTAGCCCTTTCATGGCATTTGGCTGTTATCAAAATGTATGATGATTAGTAAACATAAAAATCTTTAAATAAAAAGATTTTTTGCATTACTAAATAGTAGATTTAAATTTTAGAAAAGGTTTGGAAACCACTAAAATTTGGAAAACTCATGACAATCCGTAATACTAAAAAACTCATCCAGTGAGACAACCAATGGGTAGAGTGAAGACACTGTCACGGAGTCAAAAAAACTTGTGGATCTCAGTGAAACTATAGGTTAAAGCTCATCAAGTGGGGAAAACAATGGATAGATTGAGGAAGCTGTCATGGAGTTAGAAAATTTGTGAATCTCAGTGAACTCATAATGCTGAAAAGCTCATCAAGTAGGGCAAACAGTGGAGTTGAAAAGTCTGTGAACCGCAATGAAATCATGGATTATAACTCATGACACAATCATGTAATTGCATTCATCCCTAGGGAACATGCATTTTACAAGCATTTGCAAAACCTGTCATCAACATCACTGGATTCAACTAACATTGCAGCAATTGTGAAAAAAATTTCGTTTGTAAATCGAACTTGTTTTCTCAAAATGAGTCGAGCCCCGAGATTACCGTCGAGGTATTTTCTTTTGTTTTAAGTTGAACTTGTTTTCTCAAAATGAGTCGAGCCCCGAGATCATCGTTGAGGTATTTTCTTTTGTTTTAAATCGAACTTGTTTTTGAAATGAGTCGAGCCCCGAGCCCCGAGATCACCTTCGAGGTATTTTTTTTTGTTTTAAATCGAACTTGTTTTCTCAAAATAAGTCGAGCCCAGAGATCACCGTCGAGGTATTTTCTTTTGTTCTAAATTGAACTTGTTTTTCAAATGAGTCAAGCCCCGAGATCATCGTCGAGGTATTTTATTTTGTTTTGAATTGATCTTGTTTTCTCAAAATGAGTCGAGCCCCAAAATCACCGTCGAGGTATTTTCTTTTGTTTTAAATCGAACTTGTTTTCAAAATGAGTTGAGCCCCGAGATCACCGCCGAGGTATTACTTTTATTTCCAAAAGTCGAATTCGTTCCCTTGAGATGAGTTGAGCCTTGGTATTGCAGTCAAGGTATTTTCAATTCAAAAGTCAAATCTTTTAATTTTTGCTTGCTTTAAATTAGTAAAAATAAAACCTCTCTATCCGAATAACCTCCATACCCTGACAAAACGGTTGTCTATTTCTCTTTGCCTGATTCCTGATTCTCAGCAATAGTTAGAGAGGGGCAGCTGTAGACATCTAATTTTGTCCGAGCCCCCTAAACAAGGAAAGTTCTCCTTTCAACTTCCTGAAATGCAAAAAATCTCCCCTCATTCCACAGATAGATCTTGAAGACTTTGATTCGGAGGTCAATACAAAAAAGTAAACATTGAAAAAGTCAACCTTGAAAAGTCAACCACTGAAAAAGTCAATTGTCAGGGAAAATAAAGATTCGAAGATGAATTGAACAATGGTGATGGAATTTTGATAATCGGAGATCTACAATTGTAGATAGAGAGGTGCAAAGACAAATTGCAAAATTCAGTGTAGGAGAAAAGCATGGAATTTCCAAATTTGGGGAAAAAATACGTAAATGATCAAATTGAATAAAATTGAAACCTCAAATTGAAGGATAATCAATAAAAAAAGATATCTCAAGGTCCAATTTCACCAAGAGGAATCAATCGGAAGAAGAAGTAGACAAAATTGGAAATTGTCATTTTTGAGAAAAATAGAAAATTTTGCAAATTTGGGAAAAAGTGCGTAAACGATCAAATTGGACAAAACCGAAGGATCAGAATGGCATAAGATTAATAAATAAGGATGTTGTAAGGTCCAATTTTGAACCGGAGTTAAAGGAGGAATCAATTGGAAGAGAAAAAGGAAAACAAAGATTTAATAAATAAATGAAATTCACAAATTTGGAGAAAACTTCAAAAATGGTCCAATTCAGTAAAATTGAAGTCCCCAGTTGATGAATAATAAATAAATAAAGATACCCCATGTTCCAATTTAATGTGGATCCAAAGGAAGAGCCATTGGAGGAGAAACTGGAAAATCGAAAAAATTCTAAATTTTAAGGAAAAATAAAAAAAAAACTAAATCGGAGAGGAATTCAAATGTAAAAATTGGGCAAAATCGGTCCAACTCCAATTCAATATATGACAAAGGCAATGGAAAAATAAAATTCGAAAAATTGGCCCATTTTGAGTAAAACTAAGGTTTCAGGGGCTAAATAGAAATTTTGAAAAATCCAAGAAAAATAGAATCCGAGCTTGGAAAATTGTGAAACTTTATAGAATTAAGATTTAGTAGGAAAAGAAGGAAATGAGAAGGAAAAAACCCAAAATTGGGGCCGAAATGCAAATACGCTAAATTCAGGGGACTAATCCGTAATTTTAAAGAAAATCTAGAAAAAATAGAAAACGAGCTCGAAAAATTATGAAAACTTCCAGAACTAAGTTTTATATTGGAGGGGATGGACTGAAAAAGAAAAATCAAAAATTGGGGTCCATTAGAAAATAGATTAAGTTTGGGAGCCAAAATATAATTTTATCGAAAAATCAAAAAGAACCAATTTGCAAATAAAAAAAGAGGAATGGCCTGGAAAATCCATTTTTGTCCAGCATGAAGAGCAAGATAGGAGATTTTGATCAACTTGATCCTTTGGCCAAGATTGAGTAGAAAGATGACAATTTTAAGAGAGGACAAGATTCTCCACTACTTGCCTATGTGGCATTTTTGGCCAATAGGAGTCATTTTAATTGCAAAACCATGTGAAGGCCATGTGAAGACCATGTGAAGGCTATATGATGATGAAAAGTGGAATAAAAATGCCAACTAGGAAGACATGATCATGACAAATGGCTTAGATATTTTATAAAGATAGGAGACAAGAATAGTTAAGGTGGCACTCTTGGCCAATGAGAGGTTTAGAGACCTTAATTCAAGGAAAGCATCATGCAAAAAGGGGATACGAAAAGGCCATGTGGCAAGGATGTTGGGAGGGCATGTAAAGCATGACTAAGGCTAAAAAAAATATGAGCACTCTCACACTATAAGGGGGCATTTGGCCACTACATTAAGAGGAGGGGTTTCTTTCATTTTTCACACTTATTCACTACATTTTTGAAGGAAAATCAGTAGCTAAAAAAAAACTCTTGAAGAGAAAGAGAGAAGAATAGAAAAAGGGGAGAAAGGAAGAAGAATTAGAGAGCTTGGAAAAACTTTGCTAGGTAGTCATTTCTTCTCTACTTTTGATTTATTTTCTTTGATTTCATGATCTCTTTTTCTTCTTTTCCATGTGATTCTCAAATTTCTTTGTTTGAAAAAATGTTTTCAAAATAAATTTCTAAAAGGTTTTCTTCTATTCTCTATAAGAGATCAAAGTTTGCAAAATTTTCTCTACAATTTTCATCATGGCTGAAACAAGTAGGTTGATATTGTGCTTGTCTTTTTCTTGAGTTTCTTGCTTCCTTGTTGGTTGTGGATTACACTATTGTGGTAGGATAGATTTTATACATTGATTTTCTTTTTAAAAAAATGAAATAAAATGGTTTGAGAAGCTTGAGGATCTTGGTTTTACCAAGTGGTTTTGGTTAGGTAGGACTATGTCCAAAAAACCATCCATTGAGTCAACCTTGATTTTTCTTTACTTGTTTACTTTTTAGCTCATGATTGATCATTTTCATGTGTTTGCCTTGCTGGAAAATCATGCATTCATATCATTTTCAACTTGATTTTTGGCTATGACCAATCAATGATCTATAGCCAAAGTCTCTTGTGCAAACTAGTTGGAAAAGTAATGGTTTGTAAGTTGGATATCCTAATTTTGGGCAATATTTTAACCATGCATATTTTGTCAAAATAAAAAGATTTTTTAACCTCATTTAGTAGACCCTTAAAGGAGTCTCTGGTATTTTTTCTAGGATTTTTAAAATTTTCTATCAAAGGTTGGGAAATAGTTTTCGGTAAGTCTTTAAGGAAACTTTGGCCTAGGCATTTTTAGTTCGAATTAAAAACTGATTTAACCTCATTTAGTTCATCATTTCTTGAGTCTAAACTTATTTTTTCCAAAAATTTTTGAATTTTTTATAAAGGTAAAAAAAGTAGCAATTTAAAACCAATTTTTGGAGTCAAAATGAGTCTTTTTTAAAACTAACAATTTTCTTATTTTTATTTGTAAAAATGAGGAGCTGGTTGAAGTCATTAGCTACTGTTTTAGGATATTTTCTATGTTATCTCAAGGATAAAAACTGGTTTCACAAAGATCGGGTCATGGGTAGTTAACCCAGGTAAAAAAAAAAAAAAACTAGAGGTTTTTGAGGGGGCCATTCGACCATAGGGTCCTTTTGATAAAAAAAAATTGCATTTTTCCTTAATCTGAGCCCAAAGTCATTTGGTTTAGAAATCCAATTTAAATTTTTTTCAAAGGTTGTCGGATACCTTTTTAGGTGTACGAATGTCCTTACTTCAAGGGAGAAATACATCTTCATGCATTGCATATTTTGAAATATTTTTATTTAATTTGGCATAAAAATGTGCTTTTCGGTTTCCTAAACATTTGGCGAGAATTAGTTCCTAATCTTTGCTGGGTTTGCTGGGGAGGTTAGGAAATTATTCAACGCACATGGTTATGAAATCGCAAGGCATGAATTTTGTTATATTCGAAATTATGTGAATGTCATATGAAAGAATTATTTTCCAAGCTTTGCCGGGCAGTACGGTAATATTTTTCGACATGTGCCATTTATATGATTCCATCGAAAAGAAAATTCATGAATTTTTTTTTTTTTAAATAATGATGTGTGCATATTCTATTTGCATGCATAATTCTATGATGATGTCATTTAAATGGTTGATGTTTATATTTTTTCATCTTGATCATATTAATTCTATGTTCATGCATATTCTACGGTGATGTCATTCCATGATTTGTCATTCATTTTGCTATCATAATCTGTTGTTAAATGTGAATATTCTATGATGATGATTGGTGCCTTTATGATCTCTTTGTATGCCACGTCATGATTTATTTTAGTATGCCATAATAAGATTTTGCCATGTCAAGCATGCCATGTCATTAATTCATATGCCATGTCATTAATTTTTTTGGCCATGTCATTTAGAGTTTGCCATGTCATAGTAGGATTTGCCATGTCAAGCATGCCATGTCATTCATTCTTTTGACCATGTCATTTAGGTTTTGCCATGTTAAGTATGCCATGTCATTAATTCTTTTTCCATGTCATAATAGGATTTGTCATATCATTAATTCATATGCCATGACATTAATTATTTTACCATGTCAAGCATGCCATCTCATTAATTCTTTTACCATGTCATTAAGATTTTTTCCATGTCAAGCATGCCATCTCATTCATTCTTTTGGCCTTGTCATTTTGATTTTGCCATGTCAATCATGCCATTTTCTTAATTCTTTTGTCATGTCATAATAAATGCTTTCAATGCCATGATAATTGTACATGTTTAAATTACATTTGTATCTTAGTATTGATTTGCATATTCATGACCTTTATTTTTATGATTTAAATTGCATGAAAAATAATTAATAATTTTTTTATAAAATAAGATTATTCTCGAGTTAAAATAATTCATGAGTTCTCTACTCGGTCTGCCGGAGAGGATATCATCAATTATTATTAACGACAAAATATCTTTTCTTTCAAAAATAAGGTTGATTCGGTGAATTTTCAAAATAAATTAAAATTTTTATGTTTTTTCGGGTCTGCTGAGGAATATAGAAAAATTTTGTGTTAAAAATTCCAGATCATTCTCAAATAATATAATTGTTTTTTAAGGGAATTATTTTTAAATATCAAATATAAAATCGACTTTTACAGAGACTCGAGATAACACACAGTTAATAAGGTACCGTTTTATACGAGCATTGAGGGGGTGCTAATCCTTCCCCACACGTAACCGACTCCCGAACCCGCACTTGTTTTCTCTGGTTCAAAGCGCAAACTTCAAAATTGGTTTAAAAAAATGTTTTAATTAATTTTAAAATGTTTTACAAAAACCGATTTTAATAGGTGATCGATCACACCTAGCTAAAAAAGATTGGTGGCGACTCCATTTCCTTTTCGAGGTTGTTTTCAATCCCTCAATTTTTTACTTAAGAGGAATTAAGTCATTTTTTCCTCTTCTTCTCCCCACACATTATTATTATTATTATTTTAAATAACATCGCTTGACGGTCACGAGATTCATTAAGACAGAGTAGAGTATTGATCCCACAAGGAATTGTACCAAATTTGTTAAGTACTAATATTAAAACAGCTTAATCTTATTCAAACACACAGTTAAATTTTGTAAACTAAAAATTAAAGAAAAAAATAACTAGCAAAGAAAGAAAATTAAACTTTAGATTAATCAACTGTGAAACGCTTAGAATTACAATTTCCATCAACACTTTGTTTGAACGTCTCCTACTCTTTTAACTTGACTAATGACATTGAGTTGTTAACCTAGAGTTCTAATTTATTTATAAGTATTTGTCGATGGTCTTATAAAAGTATTCGTCTTAACCAATTAACTATATTTCTATGAAAATTGAATTAAAGAGAAATTCATTAAGCTTAGACTCTAAAATTGGTTACACATGACACGTAAGTATATTTCTCCCCTACATGCAACTCAATTCATCATAATACATGAATCTGAAACATATGTTATTCAATCTATGTCTAACACTAAACTCCAAATTCAAGTTGTATTTAAGTTATCAAATAAATCTAATTGGTAGCTAAGCAATTAGAAGTATTAAGCACAAGATTGAATAAACAACTCAAATATCATTAAAATCAAGAAAGAGAGTAAAATAATCCAAACTATATGTTAAATTCCATAGCAATTCTAGAAAAAGTAAATCAGTTTATGCTAAACATTGAAAACATAAAACAAAAGAGTTTCACCATCATCAATATTACAAGAAAGTAAAAGAAGATTAATGGAAAAGAGAAAACTAAGGTTTGTAGGTCTTCAGTCTTCAGATCTCTAAAACCTCTCTTAGCTCCTTGTAAGTAACAGGTGGGATTTTCCATATATGAGCTGATTTTCTCCTTCTTGCTTTAGGACCTTACAGAAATACAAAAGACATTAAATTAATAACTAATTTAAACATAAAATAAATAAATAAAATTAATCTAAAAAATAACTATAATTAATTAATTAAGAGTTTAAACTACAAGGACTTAGCTAATTTGAATGCACAAAATATGGTAAATTAACTCTACTTCATAGAGTTATCACACCCTCAAACTTAAGATTTTGCTAGTCCTCGAGCCAAACAAAACAAAACAAATGAAACGAAACGAAACGAAATAAAATAAAATGAACCAAAGCACAATTAGAGATGAGTGCACTTAAATAATGATTCCCTTAATTGTCCTCAAACGTTATCTCAAAATCCTGATTCAAAGTAGAACACAAACATCATCCAAGTTCATGATTCAATTCAATAGTAAGCCTCATGTTCGAATAGATTTCCAATATGTATGTATATAATCTCTTTGCAAATCATTGCATGCAATCCGAATAAGTTTATGCCATGGCAAAATACGAATTAGTACTAAATTCTCATATGTTTGCTTTTCATCTCTCTCTCAACTAATGTAGACTAGTACTTCATCAAAGATCATGTAGGACTTTATTAACCTTATAATGAAAGGCTAGGGTCAAGGTATGATAAAGGATATATTTTGGTTTAAGTCATCCATAGACACTTTTCATTATTTCAGGATTTTTGAAGAGCCATAATCTTTACCTCAAGTTACATTCTTCATTCTTTGAATGGATCTTCTTTTTCTTTTACATTTTTTTATTTTTTCTTTCCTTTTTTTTTTTGACATTTTCATTTATTAAACATCACCATTCCTCCCAAATTAGACATGGCACATAATTATTTCCTGTAATATCATACACATGCCTATGTAGTGAGGGTTAGTCATGGTTTTTCTTATCAGGCTAGGCTAAAAGATGCGGCAATCAACGAAAAGAGATATATCAATTAAGCTCAAAGAGGTAGGCTAAGGATATTATTATATAAAGGTCGGCTAGAAAGGCTCAAACGATCCTGTTTGGGTGAAAATATCAGTGTTCGCAACTATGAGAGTTTGCTAGAGCGGATGTGGCCGTTGTGGTGGAAAAGACTAACCACTTCGGTTCCCAAGTGCCATACACATCTTTTGACCTCGGCCCCCATGTGCCCGTTGTCCACCTAAGTGCCACTCAATTTGGCCCAAGTACGCCAAACACATGAGTACTCTAGTGTCCATTAGTGTTCAGCCTTAGTCTCTTCCACCAAAACGGCCACATCCGTTCCAGCAGACTCTCCTAGTTGCGCACACTGATATTTTCACCTGCAACATTTGGTGTTTTCATTGAGAGAGCCAACAAGAAGTATGGCTCTTAAGATGAGAGTCGTTGCAAGGTTTGGACCTCGTCGGCCACCCCAAAGTGATCCACCTCCCATGAGAGGAAGAGAAGCGAATGCTCGTCCGACCCCAAGGACTTCACGTCCAAAGACTAATGTAGAGTCCGCTCGAATGTCTAGTACACGTGCTTCTCAAGGCAATGAGGAAACTGGTAGCATGACTACCCCCTCAGTTAGGGACCAAAGGGGACTTAGGGAGGACGATAGCCTCGACCAACTGAGGAATGATGTCTGCAACCTGACTGAAATAGTAAGGGAATTGGCCTCCAAAAATCCTCCACATGGGGAAGACGCCCCCGCTGTAAACAACAAAAGAGAAGGAAGCGAGACGGATAAGACTTGGGACTTGAGAGTTCTCTCTTCACGGAAACATCACCAAGTATCTCGCTCATTGCTTCTGAGCTTCTGGTGTCAAGTGAGAAGCAAGCCTGGCTGAGAGAAGACCAAGGGCTGCCCGTTTCCCGGATTTGAGGGAGAGGCTCAATGCTAGACGTGACATCAGGGAGCTCAATTAAAAGCTTGTCGAAGAGGGCGAAAGAGAAGAAGTCGACTTAAGAGAGAAGTTGGGAAGACAAAGAAACCTTTCAGACTTCGATCGAAAATGGGAAGACATGAGAACAAAGATGGAAGCCATGGAGCGACGAATGGTAACCAATGTATCGCTCTTCAATCTTTGAGGCTCTAAGAAACTCTCCATTTACATCAAATTTGATGCCGCTAAACCATCACAAGGATTCAAACTTCCCACAATGGAGTCCTACGACGGCACTTCAGATCCTGTTGATCACTTGGAGATGTTTTACACAAGCATGTCCATCCAAGGTGCTAGCGATGCGATCATATGTAAAGCCTTTCCAGCGATGCTCAAAAAGGTAGCAAGGTCATGGTATTCATCACTTAAGCCACGGATTATCTCAAACTTCAAGGAATTAGGCTAGAAGTTCGTAAGTCACTTCATCAACAGCATCGCTCATAAGAAAACCCCAATTACATTGATGACGGTCAAATAAAGGTCTGACGAATCACTTAGGGAGTACGTGAAAAGGTTCAACAATGAAACACTCCAAGTGAGAGACCTTGACCACATTATTGCTATAGCCGCCTTCATCAACGGACTAAAGGATAGAGATTTCACTAAGTTTTTATCCAAGAAGCCACCAAAGGTCTTTGGAGACTTGTTTCTAAGGGCTGAAAAATATATCAAAGCTGAAGAGACAATGACGGCAAAGTATCGAGGAATTGAGAGACAAGCAAAGAAAGAGAATGGAGACATGTCCAGACCAAGGTCCCCTTGAGACCGAAGGGGAAAAAGAAGAAGTCTACCTCCAAGGAGAGATAACCACTACACAACCCTCAACAAACCACGAAGGGAAATTCTATTTACAATAGAAAGAGAAAACCTTGCCAACCGCCAAAAAAGGATGAAGCCCAATGCCCCCAGTAGAGATATTTCCAAGTACTGTGCCTTCCACAAAGATCGCGGACACGATACTGAAGACTGTATCCTACTCAAGAATCAGATCGAAGACCTCATCAAGAGAGGTAACTTAAGGAAGTTTGTGTCTAATCGTCCAAAAGAAGGCAATCAAAGAAATTATGGAGAAAGATGTGAGGGACGCAATGAACAAAGAATGAGAAAGCCAAGGGACAACAGGGGGCCTCGCGAGCCCAAGCCTAGGCCAGCCAACCAAGAACCACGCCCCCAAGAAAATGAGCCAAGACCTTTGGTTGGCGTGATCCATGTTATAACAGGATGAAACTCCTCTGGGGGGTCGACCTCATCAGGACGGAAGAGACACGCCAAGATCCACATCCTTATGTCTAGCGAAAAGAAACCAAAGACATGGAAGGATGAGCCTATCTTGTTCGGACCTGAAGATTTGAAGGATATTCAAACCACCCACGATGATGCTCTAGTGATCGAAGTTACAGTCTGCAATCACCTTGTGAAGAGAGTCCTCTTCAACAATGAAAGTACTTGCGATGTCCTCTACTACGACGCGATGCAAAAACTCGGGATATCAGATGATCAACTAAATCATTTACACACCCCGCTCATAGGATTCGGCAATGAGAAAGTTAAGGTTGAAGGGACCATCGGCTTGCCATTCACACTTGGAACAGAACCACGTACAACTACTGCAATGGTCGACTTCCTGGTAGTAAAGGTTTCTTTCGCCTACAACATCCTCCTGGTTTGTCCGAGCCAAAACGCCTTAGGAGCGATTGGATCATCCCTTCACTTGAAAGTGAAGTTCCCAACACCTCACGGCATCGACGAGGTCAAGAGGGACCAATTGGCAGCTAGACAATGCTTCAACACCACCATGAAGAGGAAAACTAAGGCGACAGAGCCTTACGTGATCTACTAAGTTCCGCATCGAAGCAGCTTTAGAGGAATAAAAGGAGTTGTTAGGATGCTTGGTAGGAGATTTGCGTACAGGCTACTCCGAGAAGGTCTCAAGCGACACCACTTGAACTCCAAATCACGGCAACATCACCCTAAGGGTCGCTCCTGTCTGACAAGTCTGCCAAATCTTAGTGCTAGGTTAGGTTAAGTTTTTGCTTTTTATTTGAAGTGTGAAGAAAAAAGAAGAAAAAAGAACGCTCAACCAAACACATCTTCTCCTAAGTAGGAAACTTTTGTAGTGAGACTTATACGTCCACATTTAGGCGGCCATAGTCCGTAAAGCCAGAAAGATGTAAAACCTCTATTTTCAAAGAATATGAATGAAAACACATCTTCTTTTAAAATAGCGCTCTTAAAATCTCTTTCACACAATCATTTTACAACTCGAACAAAAGCATAACTCAACTTTTTCACCTTATAAAACATCGTCTGTCCGAAGCCACTCATAAACCTTCGAGATCGACCAACCTTGACATAAGTCCGTAAGTGGAAAGACTTGTAATGCAACCACATCCTGAAACAAGGTCCGACTTTGGTACTCAAGTAAAGAAGTTCAAACATTTCAGGCCTTAAGTGGAGGAGTTCAACTTGACAAGGACGGACATTGGCCCTCGAGTGAAAACACTTAGACTACATCTCGAAAACAAGGTTTAAAGGTGAAGGATGAGCATGAACCTAGAGCGAGGACTCCCTTGAGCACGCCACTCTTGCTCTTAGCCACAAAATGACCCGGATGTCCTCTCTCATGAGGTCTCTAGAGAACACATTGGTCTTTTTGATGGAAGCATAACTAAATTGTCGCGGATGAGATTTGAGCTCACATAGAATTGAGAAATCACTACATATGACCAAAAAACATGATGATGGCACTAACAAGGGTCTATGAAGTCTGTCATTAAGCGCGTCCGCAACAAAGAGATGAATAAATTGAATTTGGTGGAGAAGTGAGAATGGTGTTCGCAAGCAAGCAAGCATGAGCTCTTAACACTCAACATTACGGACCAATAAAAAGCCCTCCTTAAAAAGGCTTTCACGCCACACCACGAGGAGACAATGTCCCTTGTGAGTGAGATGGTTCCTCTCTACATGCAGATATTAAACGCCACATGAGAATCAATCCATGCCAAAGAAGTGAACAACCACACTCGTACAAAGGTGTGAAGGAAAAACTCCATCATACAAAGCCTTAACGGCTAAGTTGAGCCCGCTCAATGATTGACAAAGAAAACACCACGAAGTGAAGTGGTCTTACAATAACTCCCATGGCGCATATAAGGCTACATAACTGCACGTTGACGTCGGATGAGCCATGAGGAAAAATTACAAGGGAAGTGCAACCTCTACCCCCTTTTCTCATATATAAGGATGAGAGACCGGTCGTCTTGAGCTCTTCTTAACACATGGGGAGATGATGTCCGAAGAAGAGGCCTGATCAACTTCCCTTCGTGATGTCTCCCTATGTGTTCAGGAGAGAACAACGAAGAACAAAGCTACGCTACGTGAGGGACGCCTCAAATAAGGAAAAGTCTCGGACCCTTACATCATTCTCACAATGACAAACGACTCATCAAAAAGCTCACCTGCAACCAGACCACTTAAAGTTCTGATGCCTGATGCCAAGCCATGGAAGTGCCAAACAAGTCTTCCAAAGACTAACACAACAACCTCCTATAGTGCGGTTTGATGCCAGCGAAATCACAGCTGATGACCGGACCATGTACCGTGTCCGATATTGAGGGTCATCCTCATCACGTCCTAGTTGCCAGGACTAAACCGATGGACTGAAGCCCTCATTGAGAGCCGACCAAGAGTAGTCCTTAAGAAACAAACTAGCCTATGACGGACATGATGGCAAACCTCAAGGACAACCAAACTCCACATCTTCTATCAACTTCATCTCTTCAAACATAAAAATAGAGTTTGATGAACTAAAGCACACCCCGAACTCCCACGAGATACGGCACCGAACCATACAAATAACTAAGACATACTAAACTCCCACGTAATGGTTCGATGACAGGACACACATGCTTGATGCTGGACATCCGATCCGAAGTCCCAAACTGGTGAGAACTCATAGGATCACTAAAACATCCTCTGATCACCCACGTTTGAAGTTCCAAATCAAAGACCAACGATTTGATACCCCTTAAACCTCTTAATGGGTTTTCGGCCAAAGAGGGAAGGCTCACCAATAGGGGGCGACACCCGATGTCAAAAACAATGTCAGAAGGCAGGGTATGAGCGAGCGAATCAAAAGACAAAAGAAATCTACTACGATTTGTCCGAGGTAAGTTTTGTCAATTATATTTACACTAAAATCTCTTGATTTTTCTCAGAAAGAAAAAATCGGATGAGAGTAACCAACACAAAGAGGCTCCACGCCTCACATGGAAGGAGATAAAGCTCACATTCAAAGACTACACGTCACATATGGCTCAAAGAGCACGAGCTCAAAGCTCGAACAAGGGACCCTCTGATGTAAAAACACATCCGGAGGTGCGGTCCACCAAGAAACCATCAACAGATTACCCTCCGATGTAAAAACACATCTGGAGGTGCGGTCCACCAAGAAACCATCAACAGATTACCCTCCAAAATACAAACATATTTGGAGATGCTGTCTGACAATGAACCATCAATGAAACATCTTTCTTTGACTAAAACATTTAGGAAGAGAACACATCCAAAGGATAAAGAAGTGTTGGCCTCCCTATAAACACGAGCAAAACACATTGGGACCAATGTCCCAATACCCCAACATCCTATCCTCACTACAAAAAACTTTGCAAAGATGAAATCTAACCTAAGGTCCCTATGAGAACACAACTCATAAAGAGCAATCTCTATAAATCTTGCCAGCTGACATTAGTGGAATTCAAAGAAAACGACTCCACTAAAAAATACAAGCTTGACCAATCACCAGCAAATCACGAACTATGTCCACACAAGCCCACAAACTCTCGAGATGGGAGGATTGTAGCAGGCATGGCATAAAAATGCACGCCCACACTCCTCTCCTCAAAAAAGCTCTCCCATTCAAGCTCTAAGGAAGAAAAGCGTCGGACCAACCTCATACAAGATTGGTCTCCGAAGAGGGAGTAGAGCCCTTTAGATAAATCCCACCAGCAAGCCAAACATCCACAGATACACCAAACTTTGGATAAAGGGGCACACGCCACAATAACAAGAAGAGATGAAGGAAAGAGAGAAGAAAGAAAGGAAAAAGAGAAAAAAAAAAGAAGAAAAGAAAAGAAAAAAGTAAAGTAAAGAGACAAAATGTAAAATTTTCTACAAGGCAAGAGCACGGACTTCATTCTACTATATTTCTGATCACTTCCAAAGCATCACTAAGGAAAGGAGTCCGACATACAAAAGAGGACCCTCGTTCACAAGTGATGAAAGCAAGATAGTTACATCAAGGCACAAGCAATAATAAAAGCTTGAATGCGCTAAAAAAATAAGTGAAGTGTTTGCCGCGCCAACATCGGATGCGGACGAATAATTATATCAAGGCGCAAGCAACAACAAAAGCTTGAATGCCTTCAAAAAAATAGGTCAAGTGCTCAAAATATACAAAACATCAACAAAGAAAGCCTACATATCCGCCCCCTCGACAACATCCCTAGACGGGGCTAACTCGACATCTTCCTCGCCAATGCCATCCCCTTCATTATTAGCCTCTTCCAGATTTTCACCCTTCTCATGTTTACGATCTCTTAAACACTCTGGCACGGGCATATTCGAACCAGGGGAAGCAGCTGGTTTCATGAGGTGCGGATGCACCACGCCGCTCTCTTGCCATATCAAGGGCTGAATATTTCGGATACTAGACATTGGGAAAGTCATCTTTAACTTGACTAAGACAAAGCTCAAAACCAACCTGAAACGCAGCAGCGCTCGCAAAGGCTGCATCTTGCATAAAGGGGGAGGATTTCTTGTAGTTCGAAATGGCCTTCGATCTCTCCTCCTTCAACTTTCTCACCTTTTTCGAAAGCTTCTTTATTTGTTGCTCGTTGTCTCCATCCTTTTTATTCAGATCGAAAAGCTCAGATTTTGCTTCTTCATAAGCCTTCTGAAGATGAGAAAAGCGGGCAAAGGTCTTACCTTGCTTCATCTTGGCATCTCTAGTCTCTTTGGCCATCTGAGAACGAATGCTCTCTAGGTGCGAATTTCGAGCAACAAGCTCATCACACTTTGCCATGACCACGACAGAATTGAGAAGAGCCTACAAACAAGCAAAGGAAGAAGTAAGCATCAAAGAAAATGGACTAAGAAACACTAGGGAAAGGAAGTAGAGAGAATACCCTATAATGATCATGAACTAAGTTGTGCCCTGCCTCTGGAAAGGTTTTCTTCAAGCGGAGGATCTTCTCACGGTCTGCGGGAAGTACCATCCCCCGAGATAATAAGCACGTGGCACGACAATTAGAAATCGCGCCCTCCTCCAGTTGGAGAAAGAAGTTGATATTGATTTGAGAGTCCAAAAACACTCTTCAGACTCCCATTCTCTCTAGGCTCGAAAGAGGAGGATCTGAAATAGAAAGCAAAACAACATCAGAAAACATGTTCGAAGATCCAAGTTAACAACTAAGTGTGGAAAAACTAAGTATGGAAAACACTACCTTCAGTTTGTGGAGAAGAAGGCCTGGCCACCTATTTCTTTCTCTTTTTGCCTGGGCTAACATCGGGAGGAGACAGCATGGACGTTCGATCCGTTTTACTCGAGGTTCCCCCAAACAAATAATCGCCAGCAATAAAAGCGTTAAGATAGAGGTCAGGATCGAACGTGGCCATATCTAAAATCAAAGACACAAAATGGTTAAGTAAGATAAGAGCATCGAACAACATCAAAGCAAAGGGATATGAAAAGGTAAAATCGCACTACCTAAGTCCTCGTCGACTGTCAAAGCTCTTACGAAACTCTCGGACAAGAGTTTCTTTACATCTATCCCCCTATAAAGATTAAGCACTTCAAAATCCCTCATCTCTACAGCGGATAAAGGTGAGGCATCTATGCTCTTAAAATTCCTCCAGGTAGTCCGAATTGGCCACTTGCCTACGTCGATAGGGAGAGGAATGGTGAAGAAACCATGCTTCCACTTATTCAATGAAGTGTTGGAAGTCCCAAACAACTTCATGCCCAGATGAGCATAGAAGGCAACATACTCTCTCTCCCTATTTACCTTAATCATGAAGAATTCTTTAAAGAGATTCACGGACAGCTCTACCTTCTTCAACTTTCACAAAACTAGGAAGGCGATAACTGTCCTCCATGAATTGGGAAGAAGTTGAGTAATGGTAAGGTTGTAGGATCGAAGAAGATCAATAACAAAACGGATGAAGGGGGAACCTAAGTCCGGCCTTCAAAGTGTCAACATAAACAAAGAGATGACTCTCGTAGGGACTTTGCGAGACCGTCTCAGTACCGTCCGGGCATCTAATTCTATAAAAAGAAGGAAAATTGAAAAACTTCTTTATGCGAGGTAACCACCTAGGTGGTAAAGAACTAAGGCAGACATCCGGGACACCCCATGACCGACGGCCACGGGGAAGATCGGAAAAAGGTATCCTAGGTTGGGACAGGAACTCTACATTGAGGGTGGTGAAACCTTGTCCCTCGCCCACGTCTTCTATGGGCGTTACCTCTCTTGGAGGCGGACGACTAGAACTACACCCTTTAGATGAATTGCTTTGGGTGGTCACGCCGAACCGACCTGACATGGCATGAAGGGCTTTCACATAAGGATAACTGTTGTCCGGAGAAAGAATCTTAACCTCTACCTCCCTACGTTCATCATGAGAGCCACCTACGGCATCCTCACCAACATTAGCATTATCTGACAATGAGGAGAAAGAGTAACTTGACGAATTAGAACTGTCATCCGAGGAACTATCACTATAAGAAGTCGATGAAGGCATCAGACTCACCGAACTTGGTTAACAACAAATTGGAGAATGGAAAGCAATGAGCCACCACACCAATCTACAACGAAAAGTTAAGACAAGTCAGATCAACTAGTGGCACATCACTACGGGATGCACTTTCGAAACCATTATAGAAGAAAAACTCATTAAGTATCACTGAAAAACGTCACAAATGGCCACCGCAAGCACGTTAAAGCTAGTAAATTGATAAGTAAGAGAGGATGACATCGGTTCCAGACCAACTAAGAAGAATGGAAGAAATCCACAACATCTCCACATACTCTTGTTCGAAAAAATACATGGAGAACAAAGTTAAAAGCATGAGAAAGGCGCTACGGACATGGGTTAAGAATGCAAAAATAATAAACAAGACCCCAAGTAATCAAGACGGATTTCTAAGGTGCATCCCAAGTGCCCCTAAGTGATCCCAAATGTTCTCGAAGTAATAAAGACGAATTTCTAAGGTACATCCCAAGTGCCCCTAAGTGATCCCAAGTGTTCTCCAGGTGACCAAGCCAATTCCAAGGTGCATCCTAAGTGCCCCTAAGCAATCCTAAGTGTCCCTAAAATAAGGACTAGGCAACAACAACAACACTTAGGAAAACTTAGCCGAAAAGCATGTTCGACAGTCCAAACACTTAGGAAGACAAGGTCTGAAGCCAAAACACTTGGGAAAGCCGGGGCATAAGTCCAAACACTTGGGAAAGCATGTCCGAAAGTCAAAACGCTTGGGAAAGATTGGACATGAGTCCAAACACTTGGGGAAGCATGTCCAAAAATCAAAACACTTGGGAAAGCCTGGGCATAAGTCCAAACACTTAGGGAAGCCAAGGCATAAGTCTAAACACTTGGCAAAGCATGTTTGAAAGTTGAAACACTTAGGAAAGCATGTTAAAAACAACAAGGCACTTGGGGAGACCAAACGGAAAACATAAGAGAACAAGAGGAAATCACTTACTTGGTAACTCGATGCGCACGCCAACCTCCTCCTGATGCGAAAAAAGCCATTCTCGAAGTCCGAAAAATAAAAAGATGTCCGAGAAACTCGAGCAAAGAACTTTATAAGTGAATGATGAAAACCTCTCTCACTAACTTCTCTCTACACTTACCTGAAAAGCTCACAAGTTAAGAAGATGAAGACAACAGCCCCCTTTTTATAAAGGCATGTGTGGGAAAAAGAAGGAAAAAATTTGAAGTGGTCTAGCAAATGAGAGGGAAAAATCCAAAGGCCAAAATAAAAAAGAAACAAGAGAATATGCTTTAAGTCACATCAGTTGAGATATGTCCCCCACTTGAGAAATTAAGCAAGTAAACTCCACATGCTCCAAAAACACTTGGAAAGTGAAGAAAAATGGCACCAACACAGATACATGGCCGGCCACCCATGTGGCCTCGGACTTAGGGAGACATGAGAAATCCACATTGGGAGAGAAAGAGAAAAAAGCCTCGAACGAATGAAAAATTACAAAGAGCATCCTTGAGTGCCTTGGTTCTGACACAAGAGACCTCAAAGACATCCGTGCCTCGACAAGCACATTCATGCACAAGAACACGCAACTCGCTGTCCCTCACGTAAATATGCACAAACACGTTCAAACGAGCATAAACGTCCTTAGCAAAATAGCTCTACGTGACAAGTTGAAGCAATGCCAAAACAACTTTGTTCGCACATAAGAGCTTATGTGAATGCTCACCTCCACGAAACATACATGAGTTCCATAATTCGCACTAAGGAAGGGAGTGACAAGCATAAATACACATGTACTGGACACAAAAGAAATCGCAAAGGAAAAATAATAAAAAGGCCTCAATACGGCCAGACCTCACATCAAGACTAGTTGGAGAAAAAGCAAAAGTCTGACAAGAATGGAAGTCTGAAGAAATGACTAAGTCGTAAGCTACCTTCAAAACAAATAGACTTGGACAAAGTATTCACAACTTCATCCAAAGTCTTGAAGGAGGGAGTGAGACCCTCTATGTAACAATAAGAGTCGCCAACTCCCACCTATGTGAACTTATGTGGCCGATGACATCGCCATTTAAGAAGAAAGGAAGTAGAACAACAAAAAGAAAAGCAAATCACAAGCTCCACCTCCAATTCACCACAGTCGGACAAGGCAGAGGATAGCTTGAGCAAAGACCTTTTGCTCGGTCTTGAAGAAGAAAGCAAAGTCCATACAGACATTTGCACATCAGCCCCTAAGTTGAAGAATCTAACGCAAGCTTGAAGATGCGGACGATTGGCCCTTAAATTGAAAAAGCTAACGCAAGCTTGAAGATGCGAACTTTGGCCCCTAAGTTGAAGAAGCTAAAGCAAGCTTGAAGATTCAGACGTTGGCCCCTAAGTCAAAGAAGGAAGCATAAGCTTCGAAATAGCCAATGATACCTCCCACTGAGGAGGAGAAAGCACTACATGGTCAGGACGTAAACCACGATAAAAGGAAGAAGCGAAACTCACCTCTAAAAGACATGATAGTCATCGCTTTCTCAGAATTAAGTCTGAAACCATAGAAGATCTTGGATGTCTCTAAATAAGTCAAAACATACCACTCAACCACTTCGGACAAGAATATAAAGCTTGAGCAAACATGCTTAACTTCTCGAAGGAGGAAGTAGTGCCCCCGCTACATGGAATTTTCAAGAGTGACTTACAAAGACACGCACAACCGAGCAGATGTCAAGCAACTTCCACACCACAATATGGTCAGACCAAAAAAAAATATGCACGACTTAGTAGATATTGATGACATCAAAAGACATCCAAAATAACCTTGACATTCCCTGCGGAATCAAGTGGGCGATAATCCCAAACTCTAAACTCACTTCTAACAAAAGATAAAGCAAAAGAAGGTACAACCATAAGGCACAAACTCGACATCCGTTCCTATGTCAAAAAGTAAAGCCAAAGATACGTAACACCTCCGTAAACGTGCAAAGGATGAAGAAGAAGAAAGACGTCCATGACAATTGTAAACACGTTCTAACAGGATTCCAACCTTCTAAACGTGCAAAGCAATTCGAGCCCCTCTTCAAAGGCGATCATTTTGCATGCAAAACAAGAGAAGATGTTAAACACACCTCTTAGGTATGCCTCTCACCTCAAAAAGATCACTTAGAGGCTTGCTATGAACACACAGACGAAAGAAGATGTCAAAACACATCTCCTAGACGTGTTCCATGCCTCAACCAAACATATTTCATCTCCAAAATGGTCTACCACCTCCGAAAGATGTGACAAATCAATGCTCATTTTGGGCACAGCAAAAAGTGATGCACTCACATTATAACGTGTTGTGAAACAAATGAGGCCAAATGTCCACCTCTCCACGAATCACTTGAATGGAGAAAGGTCCTCCAAACAAAGGTGTAGCAAAACTCATCCGACCAATGCACAAGGAAAAACCACAATGCCAGCCTCGAAGGGCGCAAAGGAAACTCCCCCACATGCACAAAAACTAGCAACTAAGGGATGCATGTCTCCATAGCATGGCAATATCCTTCAAGAACAAGAAAAATAGATGAGGATGCACACCAAGGATGACCCAAGTCTGATCTTTACGACAAAGCTCCAGATGTGATGTCCTACTAAAACTTGCACGCAAGGTATGAAGAGCTCTTACGCGCCCACACCTAGAATCTCAAGACGCCTATAAGACTCTTCATCACCCCAAGAGACGCGCCCTACTCAGTCCGGTCATCATTGCACCCAATCCTCCTCGACCGAAATTGATACACACTTTCGGTCTTGAGGGGGGCTGAATGTTAGGGAGGACCTAGAACCAGGCCTACTATTGTCCAGCTGTCCGAATCGGTTGCGAAATTGAAACACCAAAACAACTCCTACACAGCTGTCCTAACAAAAATGGGTTCGGATTGGGTGCAATGCAGCTACATCACCCATCATGCACCCTCACTCAGATGCTGACATGTGGCATAATCTGGACCGTTCATTAGCCTATAAATAGGCTACTATTAGCCTACTCTAATACATCCCATCATAGCCATAATCATACTAGAGAGAGAAAGTCCTCTAACCAGATTTGTCTCCCGATCTCATTTTACATTTTAAATTTTGTATATCCTAAGTGATCCTATGTCTTTATGTGCTAAACTCTTGAGGTGATACTGGTTTGAGCGTCGGAGCGCGTCTTAGAGGTAAACCTCTGGCGCCCCTCTCACCTCGTTGTTTCCTCGCAGGAAACCATCCAACCAGTGGAGATCATTTTGGTCCCGATGAGTTCCGACATGCCCCTATATGACCATATGTGCCACGCACATCTGGTAGAAGGTTAATCACATCAGTTCCTATGATCCTTGTGTGCTCGGTAAGAGGCTAACCACTTCGGTTCCCAAGTGCCATACACATCTATTGACCTCGGCCCCCATGTGCCCGATGTCCATCTAAGTGCCACTCACTTTGGCCCAAGCACGCCCAACACATCAGTACTCTAGTGTCCATTAGTGTTCAGCTTTAGTCTCTTCCACCATAATGGCCACATCCGCTCCAGCAAACTCTCCTAGTTACGAAAACTGATATTTTCACCCGCAAAAGATCCAAAGATGGTCTAAGTCATTTCCTCAACTTAGTGTTATCTAGGATTTTGCCTCGAGAGAGAATCAAACAAATTCTAGGCTTCTAGACAAAAATGCAATTTACATCAACATAAGTAGTCTTCAAATAAGCAACTCAAATCTAAACAAGATATCAAATGCTCAATTATTAAAAATCATATCCTAACAATGAGATTAACAAAATAATTTAACACAAACTCAAATTATGCCTATGTTTTTCCCAAAAGTCAAGATAAATAAATAACTAAAATTTCTTCATTGGATAAGGGATTCATCATAATCATAGTAAATAAACTGAAATGTACACACAAACAAACTAAAGTAAAAAAATTACACAAAACAAAAGAAATTAAATTAAGTGCAAGACACCCCTAAACTTAAAACAAATGTTGTTCTCAATGTGTATAAATAAAAAGAGTAAGAACAAGAAAACTCCCCTACCGATGAAAGCAATGCAGGAGAACCTCTAGTCTTCCTCTTCGATCTCATCATGCCCGTCTAAGTTGGGTGGGCGGCTAATGCAAAAAAAAAAAAACAAAGTAAAAAGAAATTAATAATAATATTGTAACAAAATTTTAAAATTCAAAATCAAAGAAAAGAAGAGAAAAAATATTCGAGAACTTGGGTTGCCTCCCAAGAAGCGCTTGATTTATAGTTATCGGCTTGACTTCTTTATAGTTCATCATCTTGTATCTAACCACTTGATGATTTTCTTTGCATGCCATCTCTTTGTCTTTTCTTTGTAAAGCTTAGCACTCTCATTGGCATGAAAACGAAATTCATCACTCTTAGAAGTAGAAATCAATGATGCTTCAAGTGGATCGGTAGGATAAATTTCTATGAACTCTTCTTTAGTAGCATTATTCACCACATTCACTAAGTTTTTCTTTCGGAAGCGTTGAGGAAAGGATGGTTGTGGGTAAACTGAATTATCTCTACTTGAGCTTTTTCAACATGCTTTCACCCACTATTGCGTTGCATTGCATTGCTCTTTTTTATCGCTCCTAGGATTAGTCTCAATGTCACTTGGGAGAGTTTCTTGAGGGCGGTTGATAATGGAATTAGCAAGCTGGCCCATTTATGTCTCAAGATTTCTAAGTGATGTTGCTTGACTTTTAAGGATAGCATCATTTTTCGCCATGTATTGCAAGAACATCTCTTCCAATGATGGCTTCCTTTCTTGGATAGGAGCTTGAGGTTGCAATGGAAACCGAGGATGATATGGTTGATTGTCTGAATATGAGGGCCATTGATTGTTGTCCCAAGAAAATTTGGATGATTTCCCCAACATGAATTGTAGCTGTTGGAATAAGGATTATTCTGCTTCATATTGTAGTTTCCAACATATTGAATTGGTTCATCATTGGTTGAGGACCAATCACTAGTATGTCTTTCCCCACATAATTCACAAATTACAAACGGACTTTGGACGGCATGTATACTCATAGTTTCAAACTTCTGGATAGTGTAGCCACCTGTGCACGTAAAGCAGTGATTGCATCTAGTTCATGAACACATAGTGCACCCCTTTGCATATAACGATCAATAGAACCTGAAAATAAAGAAAAAGAAAGTTTGAATTAAGATAATATTGCTTGGTACTAATATTAACAAAAATAGTAAAACAATTTCCCTACAACGGCGTAAAAAGCTTATTGTCGGATTTCACCACACAAGTGCACATATCATAAACAAGTAATATAATGATGATGAGTAGAGTATCGATCCCACGAGAAATCGTACCAAATCTTTTAAGTACTAAATTAGAACAACTTAATCTTATTCAAACACACGATTAAAGTTTGTAAACTAAAAATTAAAGAAAAGAAAATAACTAGCAAAGAAAGCAAATTAAAATTTACATTGACCAATTAAAAAAAGCCTAGGATTATAATTTCACTGAACACTTTGTTTGAACTTCTCCTACTCTCTTAACTTGACTAATGACATTGAGTTGTTAACCTAGAGTTCTAATTTATTCACAAGTATTTGTTGATGGTCTTATAAAAATATCCCTCTTAACCAATTAACTATATTTCTATGAAAATTGAATTAAAGAGAAATTCATTAAGCTTAGACTCTAAAATTGGTTACACATGACACGTAAGTATATTTTTACCCTACATGTAACTCAATTCATCATAATAAATGAATCTGAAACATATGTTATTCAATCTATGTCTAACACTAAACTCCCTTTTCAAGTTGTATTTAGGTTATCAAATCAATCTAATTGGTAGCTAAGCAATTAGAAGCATTAAGCACAAGATTGAATAAACAACTCAAATATCATTAAAATCAAGAAAGAGTAAAATAATCCAAACTACATGTTGAGTTCCATTGTAATCCTTAAGAAAAAGTAAATTAGTTCATGCTAAACATTGAAAACATAAAACAAAGGAGTTTCACCATCATCAATATTACAAGAAGTAAAAGAAGATTAAGAGAAACAAGGAAACTAAGGTTTGCAGGGTCTTCAGTCTTCAAATCTCCAAAACCTCTCTTAGCTCCTTGCTACTATTTGGTGGTTTCTCTCCTCTTAAGAAAACTAGGTTATTGAAAGCTAAGAAGTAGTACATAATTAAGTTCTAAAGGATTTCTATTTATAGAGCTCCAAAGTACTGAAGAAGGAAAATTTTCTAGGCAAGTAATAGGTTGGACTTTTATTATATGAGCTTATTTTCTCCTTCTTGCTTTAGGACCCTACAAAAATACAAAAGACATTAAATTAATAACTAATTTAAACATAAAATAAATAAATAAAACTAACCTAAAAAACAACTATAAATAATTAATTAAGAGTTTAAACTACAAGTATTTAGCTAATTTGAATGCAGAAAATATGCTAAATTAACTCTATTTCATAGAGTTATCAACCACTATCAAGTCTCCAAAACATCCCAAAGAAGACCAACACACTCAATAGAAATTTAAAAATAGCGACCACATTTCAATTCTCCAAGTATCACAAGAAATCAATATAGAGCCATATCAAATTTAAATACTACCCAATCATAGACATAAATTTCACCCAACCCATGAATTAACAAAATCATATACTAAATCCCAAAAAATTAGAAGAGTTAAAGTTAAACTTTTTTTACTCATTTTTGTTTGTCATTCTTATAAAAGAAAAGCAATTTATCCAAAATAATATGCTCATCACACTTAGGTACAAAAATCAAGTATTTTTTGAACTCAAAATGGCTTCAACTTCCATCCAAAACTCTCTATTCCTGAGAAGATTAGAGGGGCCTTTGTTCCAAATTACCAATTTTTTTTTTATATATAATCTTGCCTTTAGATGTACTCCCAAAAACTCTTATGTTCTAGGGCATTATTCACATTTCGAACCAAAACAAAGAAAAACACGAAAAATCTCCACTCCCCTACTTAGCACACGAGAAAAATTAAGAGACTGACGTGGGTTGATTAGGAGTGCCTCATGTACCTAGTTTCCAATTCTATTAGTTTTCTATAATAAGATCTTTGTCGCAATTAGTTGACAGCTCCAACATCTTCCCACCTCCCATGTTGCTTGAGCCTCCTTGCATAGAATTCTTTATCTATTCTTGAAATCACTATATGATAAAGATGCTTTTACAATTCTTCTACTGGAAGACTGAGTTTCTAGCACTTTTCTATTAATATTTTTCTTCCTACCTCGAATTTTTACTTTTTGCGAAGTGTCTTCCCTCAAGGTTTCCTTAATTTCCTTGAATGATCTCACACCTCTATGTTTACAAACAAAATTCCCATGTTTTTTTTTTCTTTCCAAATTGCTCCTCCTATAACATGGGTTGGGCTTCTTTATCACAATTGAGCCTAGACCCCTCTACTATATTTAGGCTTACGCACACATTTATGTCAAATAAAGCAACATTATTATCTCATTCAACACCAATCTCCTCTATTCGAAAGTTCCCTCTAAGAATATCCAGGTTGTCAATCTCATTAGAAAAGTCCATAGCAACGACTGACTTAACAAAATTGTCTTCATTCTTATTGACACAATGTTCAATGCCCATACACATATCCTCTACATTCTCCTCATTGCTGTCATTCTTCTTGGATACTATGGCAATTACTTCCACAACCTCATCACTGTCCACTTTTGACGTTATAGTTGTACATGTTCATCTTCCAAGGATCTTTATCCATTGACTTTTCATCGAAACCAGACTCAACCGAAAGGGCATGCTCTGCCACCAATAGAAGCTTTCTTATAACACTAAAAACAAATTTTTATATACTGACGGTCAAATTTCGTCAGTAATTAAAGTCTATACTGACATATTTTTGATCCATCAGAAAATGTATAATATATACCGACACCTCTTTTTTCCATCGATATAGGTTACATCTATGGTAATAGCTGACCATTTTTGTCAGTTTAGGTTTGCTGTATATTAACGATTTTATTTCGATCGTCAGTATATATGCCTCGTGAAAAAAACACCCTTCATTTTTTTCAGCTTGCGATTTTATTTTAATTTTTGTTTTAATTTTTTTCATAAAAAGATGCCTTATAGCAACTGGCTATTTTATTTCGCCCATTGCTATAGGTCATCTAAATTTTAATGGTCATTAAACCCTTATTTTCTCCAAAACATTGCTATAGGTCATCTAAACACTATAATTTCGCTTCTCCAAATCGAGCCGGAAGAGAGACCTAAGGTAAGAATTTTTTTTATTTTGTCCAAATCCTTTTGTGTTTAGGGTTTCTCATTCTCCAAATTGACCCATAAAGATTAAGGTTTTCTTCTTGATAGGTTTAGATTACGAGAGCATATGAGAAAGGTGGAGCCATTCGATGCAAAGTTGTGGCGTTGATAAGGGTCGATAAGATTAAGAACGTTCTCGCAACAATTCAATATGCTCAGAAGTTTTTTTTTTCAAATTTATAAGGTTAGTAATTCCCACATTTTTATTTTCCTTGTTTTGATTAATCTGTTCTTGTTTAGGGTCTTAATTAACAATTAGGTCTCAATCCAATGCTATGAACACAATAAATAGCGGTCAGTAAAAAATGACCATATGCAAAATTATTTTGAAAACCTCTCACAATCTGGAGCCTACTTAAAAAAAAAAAAAAAAAAACTTATAAGCCAAAGTCACCAGATTCATTCTTTCCCTTAGTAGGAAGCCTTGGCAAGATCCTCACATCTTGTTACAAAGTCACCATATGCAAAATAACGTTGATACTTCTAAGTTTGGCTTGATAAAAAAGTTAAAGATTAGTTTTCAATAGGTTTTTAGATTCCATTGCCTATTTCATTAGCATTATAGTTTTCATAAGAATTAATGGCATTAAGCATATTATATTGATTCGACTCTTTTTTTAGATGTTATCAAGTGCTTAGTAGAACAAAATCTATAAATGGTAGTATTAGCTTTTTGAGTCTTGACAAAGTTACCAATGTTAGCGGCCTACTTCATTCGTTACTATGTTTCTAGCTCTCATGCTTTTGTCTTATGATTTAAGCTATACAATATCAAATACAATTAAATATTTGATCATAGGAGTTTGTATTGGATGGTCAAAGTTGCTTTGTCATTAGGATAAACAATTGCATGCAAGTTAAATAGATTGTGTCATTTTGTTAGGAGTATGGGAAGGTTGGATATGTTTTTTAGAACGGTATGTTTCTATGGATGTGGCGTCAATTTAGTCGATGATGTTTAATAGAGCTATATTTAGGAGCAAATAGCTATAAAGCCTTTGTACTTGAGTAACCAGAATGAAATTCAAGAAAAGTTCGATTTTCCCTTGTCTATCATGCAGTAGTAAGAATATATGAAAGTGTGTCCTGCTTTATTAACAGAGAATTTTATTAGAGACAATATAATAAAAGTTTTCCTTGACTTAAAGTTACTCTAATAAGCTGAATTGAAGATAGCCAATATCGAGTATAATACCATTGTCTAACTTCTCATGGATAAGTACATGCACATATTCATAAAGCCATCAACCCACGTTGCATGAAAATAGAAAAATTATTAAGTTTCAAAATAGCTTAACACTAGTTTAACAGGTGGTCATGGAATAATATCAATCTTTATCAACTAGTTTCTATAGTCTCAATTCTTATCTACTCAAAAGGTTTCTTTTGATTTCAGTTTCTATAAGATTGACTTTTCGTGTTTGTGTAGTATATGATTGTGTAGGTTTATTCATAGCCAATAAGTTTCATGTTTGTGTAGTATATCTAGATGGAATGTGAGATAACTAAATGTCTTTATATTACAATATTAATCATTTCACATTCTATAGATAAGACGTGGATAAATCTTACGTCAAGAGCAAGTGAAAAATACATTAATAGGGTCACCAATTTCTTAGATTTTGCAAGATCATCTGAAAATGGAAAAATTTGGTGTCCTTGTGTTAAATGCATCAACACATATAGAGTATCTAGGGGAGAGGCATTTTATCACATTATATGTGATGTTTTTCTCAAAAGATATGTTCGATCAATTTTTCATGGGGAGGTCTTGGATGCTAGATCTTATATTGTTATAACTAATCAGGAAGACAAAGAGTTGAGTCATGATGTGAATGAATTATTGCATGATATGATCGCTGAAATAGCTATAAATATTGATGTATGTGTGGTTTTTTTATCTAGATAGTTAATGAATGATTTTTGTAGATCAAAGAAGCGAATGGAGTTCAACCATCGCGTGCTGAGGTGTATGTTCATACCCGTACACGTAAAGATGGAAGTGTTGTGAATGAGAAAGCAACACAAATTGTGGTATATATGTTAGTTTATATAATTGCAATATCATGTTAATGGCATATTTCCCTCACTCATTCTATCTTATTCTATCCTGGTGCTCTCTTTCCTTTTCTCTATAGTGTTTGTTGGTATCCTGTCTTTGTTGGGTATTGTTTTCTTTGAACATTTGGTACTCTGTCTTTGTTGGGTACTGTTTTTGTTTAACCGGTCAAGTTTGACCTTTGGTACTTGGACATACATGATTATACAAGCTAGTTCTGCTAACCAAAATATAGTAAGCAAACTTACACTAAATACATCTACAATTGCTATCCTCTAATCTAAAGAGGCCCTAGCTTTCTGTTGTGCTTTTCTTATTGCCAGACATCACCCTGCTTCATTGAAGTAATTATACTATCTTCTATCTCTTCCTTTGATCTAGCCTATAAATTTAAATTGAACTGAAGCATGTCTAAAACTTGGTCAGTTTCAAAATCAAGAACATATGATACTTTATATCATATGTTTAAGGTGAATTCTTACCTAATATAATGTTGTCCTTGTTCGATGGATTTGCTTTTCTTTCTCCTATGGAAGTTTCAAGGCTTTTGTCAGCTCTTAATATGTAGCATATATGCTTCTCTTTGACTGCCTCACATCCTTGGCAGTATTTAGGAAAAAAGTCTCAAGCTTCTCAATTTGACAGAGTGTATCCTTAAAATGAGAAGCCGCTTCATGGACTGAGTGAAGATAATTGCTAGAGGCTGTTAGGGTGTGTAGAAAATAGAATCATGAACACATAATATTTTAAATCATGGACAAGATCTAACAACTATTTCTTGGATTAGGTAGGAAATTGTTTAGTCCTTCTCCAGTTAATACTTGATATTGAGTCTATTTTCACGTTTGATGTTTGTGTATGTTATAATTCTCCCGGTTTCATTTGTTTGAGCATTTCTTAGGTTTCTATAGTCAAATTTAAATGTCAAATTTACAGGAATTAGGTTCTTGTGTTGGTCAATGATTTCTAGTTATATTAGAATTAGATTAAGTCCTTCTATGCTATTTTCCTTATTTGGAATCCAAATCTTATTGGCATCAGGAGAAACTTGCACCAATTTAGAACAGAGAATAATAAAAGTTTTCCAACAAATTTGCTTCCAAAATAAGGTTGATTGCCAGTCTCTCTTTTCTCTCACTGTATAAACATACAACTTTACTTCTAGCTATAATTGAGAATATATCCTATATCGTTTCACCTTATGAAGTACCTCGTGTATGTTTTCTTTGATTATGGTCTTTATGATGTATCTAATGTGATGCTTTTATGTTTATATTCCTATTTACCTTTTAGGAACTCATAAGGAGAGGTTTGATTGAAACTAGTTCTGAAAATTCTCAACAAAACTCATAGAAAGATGATATGTATTCAAAAGTTAAAGCACCAAAGAAAAAAAAAAGGGCATGTTCGTTGTATGGGAACAATATCTACTTCATCTTATAAACCTATTCCTTCATGTTCTCAATCAGTGCAGCATAATGAAGAGGTACAAAGGTTAAAGATAGAGGTTCAAGATTTGAAGGAAGTTTTGGGTAATGTTTTATCATTACTACATAGACAATTTCATAATGAGAACTTAGATGTTTTGGCTATTGCTACTCGCATGGTCAATAGAGAGGTAATATATTTTAGGCTTTTATGTACAATTTGATGCAAAATCATGAATATTGAACCTCTAAATTTTCTTTGTAATACTTTTTAGGTACTTGATGCTACTAGTGCTCCAAATTTGTCACCACGTGCAAAAAATTGGTCTTCAACTTCCAGTCATCAACTTAATCAAAAAGAAGATGGTAAACTACTTCATTACTTTATTCTTTTGTACTGACTTCACTACTTAATTGTTTTTAATTATTTAATATTTGTCAATTTTATAAAGATGCTGCTCCATAGGAATATGCATTGGATCATGTACCTTTAGAAAAATTCTTATTTAATTTATATATTTGCGCTGCTTATATTCAATTTTAAGACTATGTTATGGCTTTAGATTGTGACCTCTATTTTGTTTGTGAAAGTGATATAATTAAGACAATTTATTTGTAATTTTATTTCTACCCTTCACTTAAAACAAATCCATCCAAAAATTGAGACATACATCTTTAAAAAAAATTTCTCAAGAGAGACTTGTCAACTAATTAAAACAAATCTCGAAAGAGCCTTAAAGTAATCTTCAAAGAAGTTTAAATCTGAAAAGAAATATTCCTTTAGAGAGACTTGGAAGCTGAAAAATAATCTTCAAGAGAAGTTTAAGAAAACATATATTTTTTCAAGAGAAATCCTTTTAACAAAATAATCCTTGAGAGAGGTTTGAAAAATAATTCTAAAATGATGTTTGAAAATGGAAAAGAATAATCCTCAAGAGAGGTTTGAAAATTAAAAAAATTCCTTGCGAGAGGTTCTAAAACATTCTCGTGAAAGGTTCTAAATATCCTCATGATAGGCACTAAAAGTATTCTCATGACAGGCTTTGAAAACATCCTCATGAAAGGCTCTAAAAAACATCCTCATGGGAGGCTTTGAAAACATCCTCATTTGAAGCTTTGAAAATGTCCTTGTGAGAGGCTTTAAAAACATCCTCGTGTGAGGCTTTGAAAACGTCCTCATGAGAGGTTTCAAAATATCCTCATGAGAGGCTTTAAAAAATCCGTGTGGGAGGCTTTGAAAACATACTCGTGAGAGACTTTGAAAATGTCCTCCTGAAAGGCTTTAAAACATCCTCGTGTGAGGCTTTGAAAATGTTCTCGTGAGAGGCTCTAAAAAAATCCTCGTGGGAGGCTTCAAAATATCCTCATTTTAAAAATACTCTTCAATAGAGGTTTTAAACATTCATTTAAAAATATTCCTCAAGAGAGGTTTTAAAATCTTATCTAATCTTCGAAAAAAATTATCTTGCACAATTTTTCTAAACAAAATTCATAAATCTTACCTTGAACAAATTTTCTCAACCGAGGTTCAAAATTTACCTTGAAAAGAATCACCCTCAATCGAGGTTTCGAAATTCTTACAAAAAAGTATCTTCGAAAACGTTTCAACCTTTTAAGTTTGACTTCAAAATTTATCAATAAAAACTAAAATCTTTCTTATATTTTAAATGCATGCAATGAATGACATGAATGCAATGCATAAAATACAGATGTCATAAATGCTATAAATACCATGTAATGCAATGCATGGAATGAATGTCATGCAATGCCAAAATCCATTTAAACGCATATCATGTATCTTCAATTATGGTAGAAAGAATTCTCAAGCTTCTATCTCATCTTTTCTTATCATCTTCCATATATACAGCTTTAGAATTGATTAACAAGTTCTATCAATTGGAATGATCCTTCGTTGATCTCATCATGTATTGTTTGCCAAGAAGGCATCTCTTTCGATTCCAAGATCTTGAACATCTATATGTTTCAAGATCTTTTATTACATTAATCTCATTCTTCTTTCTTCCCTTGAATGTAATTCAAACTTCAAGTATAGCATGGAAAATGTTCATTGTTGACGATGCATGTGCTTGAATGGTTATTCACTGACCCAGCCACTCTTGTTGTAAATGGAAATCCATTGGTTTTCCTTGACAATGGTCATTTATACCAGTATTCTTCTTGTGCCAAAATGTTATCCTTAAATTTCTTATCAAAGTAATGCAGGGATCTTTCATGATTTATCTTTGTTAATTTATCAATTATCATTTCAAGTTCATGACAAATGCAATGCATTAGACATTCCTTCTATCCATTACATGGATAAAGCTGGTAAAAACAAAAGGTCAAAAACAAAGTAATTTAGAAAAGAAAGGTCTTTACTATTGAAAGGAATGACAAAAGATCTTGTCAAAGTACAATGGGCTAATCAAAGAATTATTACAGAGATATTTGAATAGGTATCAACATCCCAAAATAATGAATATTTAGACAATCTTAGACAAATGAATTTGGGATTGTTTCTCAAAAATCAATCCCATTGGCGTTCTTGATTCTTCTACACCAAATTCTGCCCCAATTTCATGCAATTTTCAAATGACGCTAATCCTCCATATATCTAAGCCGCCTTTTTAGGTTTTCAACTTAGACATCCCCTCTTTGACTCAAACTGCCATTTTTGGGTTTTCAATTCGGGTCCTTTTTTTTCTTTTTCTTTTTTTTAGGAAAAATTTTTCTCCTATATCGTCTGATTTGGCAATTATTCTTCATCAATCTATATCAGAATTCATGCTTCACCCAAAAATCTCTTTCCAATACATATGGATCTTCTCAATTTGGTATCCACTTTCCTCGCTGGTTATATTGATCCAAGAGAATCAAGGAAAAACTTATTTATCATATGATTGCCTCATTCCTTTCAAAGTGCTATAAACTTTTTCTTTTCTTCCCATTCTTCATTCTTGAACCTGTCTTTATTGTCTTTTGATAGTACCACAAGCATGTCATACTTCAATATATGAATTTTCAATTCAAGTATTCAAATTTAATCGAAATGGACTTTTCAAGGTACGTAATGTAGACCAGTGTTTAAGGTTATGAAAAAGCTGGATAAAGTAGGCCCAAAATATTGTTTAAGGGTTTTGAACCAAATGATCAATTACTTAACGCGTCGACCTTGCATTTTGCTTTTGTTCTCATTATTTTGCCTTTTCAATCCTTTTTTTTTCTTTTTGCTCTTTCTCTTCTTTTTTCTTTTCTTTTTTCCATAGTGAAGTGAGTTCAAAACTTTGGAATTTAACATTTTCCCCATGAGATAAGGCATTTTTCATGAGTGAGAAATAAGGGTCACTCACTTATGCTTCTCCAAAAAATTATTCTGTATACTTACCCTCCAATGTGGAGGGCGATCCTTGGCTAGGGTTTATTCGAAAAAAGAATTCACAAAAGGGTAGCAACTTGATGGTTTTATTCAAGTGAAATGAAAGATGGTCATTTATCATCCTAAATGTGAATTCTCTCATTGAAAATCATTTACTGAAGTAGGAAAAGCTTGTAGAAGTTCATCAAAAAGAATCTAATCATAGATGAAATAATTCATGAGTTTCTTTTAATAAGACAAAATTGCTTGTCAACTTCCGTTTTCCTTTCTTGCTTCACTAGTCTCAACAAATCACATGGAAGAGTATGACCATTTATGCTCAAGTTTTACCAACATGGATAGAGTTTTCAAATTGAATCCCAGATTATTGACATGATTGTCTTCACATTCATTATTTGGAGACTTGATAATAGGTGAAATTGAAAGAATAAATGGTAGGTATTATGAAAGCAAAGGGAAAAGGAATAAATGAAAGAAGAGATGTATTGAAATGAATCACACTTGTCAATCTATTGCAATGATAAAGATAAATTAAGACCAAACATAAAAGACCTTCTTAATATTTTTGGGAACAAGCATTTAGGGATTTGACTACATTACTTTAGAAGAAAAAGATCAAGGATAGCATGCAACTGTCATAGTTTTCCCACAATACTTTTTCATAGAAGCCTTTTACCACTAAACTTCTGGCTCTGTTTTCTTGTCAAAACTCAATAGACCCACTTTGACTAAATTTTGAACCTTTCGCTTAAAAGCTCTGCATTTTTCTATGGAATGGTCCAAGCTCCCAATACGATACTCATAAGTGACACTAGCATCATGGCTCTCAAGGTAAGGATGCTTCAAAGGCTCCGAATATATTGGTGCAACTAGATGATCTTGAATAAGTCGGGGAGTAATTCTGTGTTTGACATTGCAATTGGATTTATGGGAGTTCTATCTCGACTATTTTGTTGTCTTCTCTGACTACTCACTGGATTATGTGGTTGAGATATGGATATAGGGCTAGGCATAAGAACAAGTGTTTGTAGGTAAAGGTTTGGCCGAAAAGTTGGTTGTGGTACTGATGGATAAGGATTTGGTGCAACATTATAAGGCTAGTACAAGGGGTATTGAGGATATGGGGTAAAGCCTCCCATTTGTTGCCCTCTATAGGTCATAGCTTGGACATCTTCCTTTTTCTTTTTGGGTTCCCCATTTTTATTTGCATTGGATGTCTCCCAATCTTCAAGCTTCCTATTCTTTACTGCATTTTCTATAATTTGTCCTGAAATCACCATGTTTGTAAAATTCTTGGTAGCATTCCCGATCATCTTTTTGTAATATGGTTCGTTGAGAGTATTAACAAAAATACTGTAGTTTTTTCTCAGTAAGAGGTGATCGAACAGGGAAGCGATGTGTCTCCATCTCTGGCCATATTCTTTAAAGCTTTCAGTAGCTTTCTTTTCCAATTCTATAAGGACATGCGATCACGAGCGATGTCCACAACATGCTTGTATTGAGTGACGAATCCTCTAGCCAGTTCTTTCCATGAATGAATATGTTTCTCATCTAGTAGGACAAACCATCTCATAGCAAACCCGATGAGACTGTCTTGAAAAGCATGTATCAGTAACTTGTCATGATGTGTATAAGCAGCCATCTTTCGATAGTACATGGTGACATGAGTTACTGGCACTTGATCCCATCATACTTCTCAAATTTAGGAGTTTTAAACTATGGAGGGATGACCACCTCGGGCACTAAGCAAAGCCCAACAGCATCCATGGAACCATAGAAGTCTATTCCATCAATAGCTTAGAGCCATTCTTCTAAGAGATCCATCTTTGGAGAACTTGGGTCGTATTTCACTTCTAGAGCGCTTATCTTCAACTTTTCTTGCTCTTTAAGATCATCAAACTTGGGGACTTGGGTTGGATCCGATACAGGTATGGTATGCTCTTGAAACTGGGCTGGACTTGTTGATGGTATATATGGATAAGGGTATCCTCCAATAAGTGGTGGTTGTCGTGGTTGTGCCTTTTGAGATGTTTGAGTATTGTAAGGGCTGAAACCTGAAGGGTACAGGAAATCTTCGGTGTTCACCTTTTTCTCCATTCATTTTTCTTTATTAAAGTTCATGAGCAAATTCACCATTTTCTCTAGTTGTCTTTTCATTTCCTCTTAGGTTTTCTCCATTTTTATCATCTTGTCCACTTGTTCCTCTTCCATTGTTTTAGCTTGTGAACAAGTTTAGTTAGAATGCCCCAAGATCTTTGATGGTTTGAGCTATCATTGAACCTTTTTTACCACAATTTTAAAAGATTTAGGTCCTATGATGTTATGAAATGCATATGTATGAATAATGAATATGCAGTGCAAATGGATGGAACTTAATGAAAAAGTGAAGTGAATAAAAGAATAAAAATACAAATTAGAGCAAATAAACAATGTAAAGACACAAAAGATATAAAAGGACCTTTAATGTGTCCTACTATGGATTCTCTCTACAAGGTTGGCATGGCTCTATCCTAAGGTTGGTCACTAAAGTGTTGTCTATATGTTGGGTTTAGGATACTTGAGCAATCTAGAAAGATCCCCAAATAGCTCCTTAACTTCATCCATGGAGGATGAGTAAGGCACCCCAATCCTCGTCCATCACAAGCTCTAATCGAAAAGAGTTCAACTTGGGTGAGAGTATTTCCCTAGCCACTGCGAAGGTTATCACCTCATGAAAGCTTTGGTACTTTACATCCTGAGAGTGTTTCGTTAGCCCATGCGGAGGTTATCACCTCACGAGAGTGTAGGTACTTTACCCCTTCCTAAAAGGACGAGCCTGGGTATAGGGCTTATGTTATGCCATGCATGTGTAGTGTGTGTGTGAACAAAAACCTTTTAACTCTAAATTAGGTACCCCAAAATTAACATTGAAACATTAATAAGGAATCACATAAAAAGGATAAATAAAAATTAGGACCATTTATTTAGAACTAAGGTAACATATAACTAATTATTGGCTAGATTCTCTAATGTCCCCAGCAGAGTCGCCAAACTGTCATAACATGTCAAATACGAATACAGCATGCTAGACACAAAATTATGGAGTCGCCACTAATCTTTTTTACTAGATGTGATTAGCCACCCTAATGAATCTATCCAATTTAATAAAATCCTAAGCTTGACGAAGGCTCTTAAAAAGGATCGGTCCTAGTCTACTTTACCAAAACTAAGTTCAAGAGTACAGTTACGTGTGGGGAAGGATTAGCACCTCTACAACGCCCGTCCAAGAGGATGGTATCTAATTAATCAACTATTACCCTAAATTTAATTAATGGTCTTTAATTTTAATATTTTAAAATTGGAAAAATTCTTTAAGGTCTTCTACATCATGCTGGTGGAATTCTAAAAAAAAAAAATCTACTCACCTCAAGAGCGTTCAAGAGACACCATTTGTTTCCCTAAAGAGACTCCATCGTCGAATTCATTAAGTATTTTGTGATAAGAGACAATTGTAAGTCCTAAAATTAATTTTAATTTATATTATTAAAATAATATATTATTATAAAATTTGACCAATAATATTGAAATCATCCCCTAAACTCTCTATCCTATTGGTGGAATTTAGGAGAATCCTTTCTCAATTAAAATTTCTTAGAAGATCGACCGTTTACAATCCCCATAGAATTCCAAAATTATAAAGGACTTAATTTGATTTTATTGTTTAAATATTTAAATATTGCAAAATTTATAGAATCATTTTCACCATTCGGGAGTAGTTTAGAGAAATCCTCTTACCTCAGGAATCTTCAATGGAAATCATTCATTCTTATGAAGATCTGTCGTTGGAATTATATAAATTTGATATGTCCAAATATTTACCATTTAAAGTTTAGAATATTGGAAAACTTTTAGGTTACTTTCCACCATTCGGGTTAAATATCTAAAAAAATTTCTCACCTAGAAATTCTTAGAAATTGACCATTCATAGCTCTCTAGAATTTCATCATCAGAAAGTAATTTATTTCATTTTATTTTTTAAAAGTAGAATAATAAAATATTATACATGAATTTATTTAATCTAAAAATAAATCTTAAATTTTTGTATTGAAAATCTTTCTCAAAATCTTTCATCATTGTACAGATTTTGACGAAAAATCTTCTCACCTAGAAATTTTTTAAAAATCACTCATTCGTGATCCTTTCGAATTTCCTCCCTGAAAAAATCTCAATTTATTTTTGATTTAATTTGTAAAGAAAATATATTATGTTAATAAACAAAAAAATCAAATTAAATTAAAAGTATCATAATTAACAAACAACATAAATAAAAATCATGCTAAAGATTAATAAGATAAACAAAATAAATAAAATAAACAATCAATTAATAAAATAACTTGCACTAAATATAAATTTACAAACAAAATAAAAAAATAATAAAAATCATGCTAAAAATTAATAAACAAATAAACAAACAATCAAAATAACAAAACTCACACTAAGAAAATTTATACTAATTAAAATAATTAACAAGATGCATAAAAATAAAAATAATTAATTAATTAATTAGAAAATAATAAACTAAAACAGAAAAGAAAAAAAAAAGAAACTAGAAATTCGGGTCTGGTCACTGCTCAAACCTACGCGAGTCAACGTGCGGTCGCACCAGACCCAACTCTGAAACTTTAAATTTAAATTTTTTGTTTCATTCAAACCACTTTTCCAAAAAAAAAAAAAAAAAAAACTTTGACTTTTTCTCTTACCTAACTAAAATAAGCAGCCACCGCCCCTTTTAAATTTTCCAAAATCAGGTCGTGCTCTGCCTGTCGTGCCACCTTTTGTCGTCAGTGACCATCGTTCACTGATTTCGAAAAAATAAAAAAGGCTTTTTGTTAATCCCTACAAAATGCTCTTGCTTAGTTTCAAATTAAATTTCCCAAAACCCAAGTCCTAAAGCCTAGATCTAGAAAAATCAAGTATGTGTCTCTTCCCCTTAGGTTCTTCCTTCTCCACGATTTTGATCTAAAAAAATCTTAAAATTATTTCAAACCCGAGACCCTAGAAAGAAACTACACTACAAGAGGAAGGGGATTTACCGACGAAAATATCATCGACGGAATGTTTTCGTTGGTAGAATAATTCTTTACCAATCGAAGTTTCATTATTATTGACGAAATTTCATCGGTAATGTATTTGCCTAGTACCGACAGAATTTTTTAGAATTGTCGACGAAAAAAGAATACTACCAATGGAATCTTAGCGACAGATTCGTTTTTTCGATAATTTTCATCGGTGAAACTTTAGCGCAAACGTCCTAGATTGTCGCCAAAGTTTCACCGACGAAATTACTAGCATTACCGACGGATTCCATCGGTGAAAATAATACACGATTTTTGAAAAGCATTAATAAATAAAAATTAATAAAATCTAATAATAATAAAAGTGAACGGTCAAAGAACTAATATCGATTGAAATATTTCGTCGGTAATAAACCAATTCCATCGGTAATACTTTTTGACCATTCACTTTTTTTTACCGACGAAATTGGGTTATTACTGACGGAATATCCGTCGATAATATTTTTTCACGGTTTTATATACATATTAAATGCAAAATTATGAAAATTTTTATTAAGGGTTTAAAGTGAACGGTCATAAAGTATTACCGATGGGATTTTCGTCGATAATACTTTCATTCCGTCGGTGAAAGATAACTCCGTCGGTGATGTTTTACCGACAAAAAATCCTAATATCGATGGAAAAAAATTGAAATTCCACTAAAACTATTATCGACAGAATATCCATCAGTATTAAATCCATTCCATCGGTGAAACATCACCGACGGAATAACCTAATACCGACTGAATTTCCGTCTGTAATACCTTTTTATCGACGGATTAAATTTGAAATCCCACCTAAAGTATTATCGACGAAATTTTCGTCAGTAAAAACCCAATCCGTCGGTGAAAGTCTCGGGCATAACTAAATGCCTGAGACTTCTTTTCCCATTTCTCTCCGATTCTCTCTTTCTCTCTTTGGTCTGTCCGACGTCTCCTGCCGTCCGACCCCTTCGCCGTCGCCGTTCGATCATCCCCCACAAGCCACCACTGTCACTGCCATCATCATCGCTGTCACTGACCACCGCGTCTGTTTTTCTCTTCTCTCTCTTCTTTTATTTTCATTTTATGATTTTTTTATATTGTTTGATAATATTCTTGTTTTCATTTTTTTAGTTAAGTCCGACTGTCCTCTGCCAGCCATCGCTGCAGCTGCAATAGCTAGCCACCGTCGTCGCTGCTTTTGCGCGCCAGCAGCTAATGCGTCCGACTATCGCGCCTGGGTATGAGTTCTCTTTTCTCTCTGATTTGAAGATTGTTATTTGATTTTTATATGTTGTTTCATAACAAATTATCTGATGAAATTGTTCGTTTCATTTTTTGAGTTTAGGATATTCAGTCCGACCATCCCCCGCGAATCATCGCCATCGCTGCCTGCGCGCGCCACCAGCTAAGATGTCCGACCACCGCGCTAGGGTATGAGTTGCTTTTCTCTCTTATTTGAAATTTGTTAATGCGTATATTGTTCAAATTGTTTTGTATATTGTTAATGTGTATACTGTTAACGTATATTATCAAATTGTTAATGAGTTGTATTTTCTATATGATTTGAAGATTGTTAATATATTTGTTTATTTTTGTAGGAAAATTATTAATTGTGTAGGGAAATTGTTAATGTGTTATAATAAATATAACTTCATTTATAATATATACTACTAAACATAAAAATTAAATTAAATAATAATAATAGTTTATTTATAATTATAATTTAAAAATATATAAAATTGAAATAAAAAAAAAATAGTATTGTAAGCAAGTGGAAATTATTAATATTTTTAAATTAGTTGTCTAGGAAACTTGTTAATTGTGTAGGAAAATTGTTAATGTGTTTTAAGAAATAAAACCTCATTTATATTATATACTAATAAACATAAAAATTTAAATAAAATAATAATAATAGTTTATTTATAATCATAATTTAAAAAGCTAAAATTAAAAAAAATATATAAAATTGTAATAATAAAAAAAAGTATTGTAGGCAAGTGGATATTATTAATATTTTATAATTAATTGTGTAGGAAAAATGTTAATGTGTTATAAGAAATCAAACTTAATTTATAATATATATTGTCGATACGTGAACCCGTCGCGGGGACCCGTTCGAGTGAGGTGAGGAAAAAAAACAGGCAGAGGAAAAGACAACTTAATTTCTCTTGAAAATAAAGGACGAGGGTTGTGAAAACAACCTCGAAAAAGAAATGGAGTCGCCACCAATCTTTTTTGGCTAGGTGTGACCGGCCACCTATTAAAATCGGTTTTTATAAAACATTTTAAAATTAATTAAAATATTTTTTAAAACCAATTTCGAAATTATGCGCTTTTAAACCAGAGAAATCAAAGAAGCTGATTCGGGAGTCGGTTACGTACGGGGAAGGATTAGCACCCCCACAATGCCCGTATAAAACGGTACCTTATTAATTTTGTGTTATCCTGAATCTCGATAAAAATCATTTTTGAAGTTGATATTTTTAAAATAATTCCCATTTTAAAGAAAAATAATCCCATTTCTAATTGAAAATGATCCAGAATTTACTAACTCATAATTTTCCTATATTCCCCGGCAGACCCGGCAAAACATAGAAATTTTTATTTACTTAGAAAATCTCTGCATTATACTCTTTTTAAAAGGGTATTCCTTCGTTAATATAGTTGATGAAGATTCCCCGTCAACCCGAAGGAGAATTCATGAATTCTAATAACTCGGAGATATTGCCTTATTTTATTAAAAAAATCTCAATTTTCAAAAAGTTGGATGATCATGAATGTGCAAATTAAAATTAAAACTTAAAGGTATAACATGCATGATTAACATGGCATGACAAATAAGTTATTATGACATGACAAAATTTAATTGACATAACCAAAGAATAAATTCTATGAAATATGAATGACATGGCATGGCATAAGAATGAATGAATGTCATGTGAATGAAATCGACATGGCATACAAAATGTCATGTCATATGAATGATGGGACATGAATGAATGTCATGTGAATGAAATCGACATGGAAAACTAAATGACATGGCATACGAATGACATGGCACATGAATGAATGTCATGTGACTGAAATCGACATGGAAAATAAAATGACATGGCATGTGAATGAAATGACATAATGAATGACATGGCACGTGAATGACATGGAAAATTTTGATGACATGGCATGCGAATGACATGGCACAAATGAATGACATGGCATATGAATAACATGGCAATATGAATGACATGGCAATATGGATGACATGGCATAATGAATGACATAGCAGTATGAATGACATGGCATGTGAATGACATGCCATATGAATGATATGGCATATGAATGATATGGCATGTCATGTAAATAACATGGAATATGAATGACATGGCATGTGAATAACATGGCATATGAATGACATAGCCTAATATGTTATATAGCATGATAATGAATTTCATGTGAATGAAATCGACATGGCAAACCCAAAATGAGATAAACATAATGACATGACAAACCAAGTGACATGGCATGAGAATGTTGTGTCATAAAAATAGATAGACATGAATGAAATGTCATGGTGACCGAATGGTCATGGTAATGACATGGATGGCATGACATACTTAATCATGGTTTAAAATGAGCTCAAACACTAAATGACATGGCAAATGACATGCTATATGAATGATATGGCATAAATGACATAGATCATAAATAAAATGTCATGGTGGCCGAATGGCATGGTGATGGCATATGAATGGCCGAATGCACGATGATGACATATGGATGGCCGAATGCATGAAATGATGGCATGAATGGCATGGCAAGAAAATGCACCTAAACTATAAATGACATAGCAAATGACATGGCATGACATGTTATATGGATGACATGGCATAGGTGACAAGGCATAAAATGACATGGTATGATGAATGACATGGCATGTGAATGACAATGACATATGAACGACATGGCATAATGAATGACATGACATAATGAATGACATGACATGTGGATGAATAACATGACAAGTGAATGACATGGAAATATGAATGACATGGCACGTGAATGACATGGAAAATTTTGGTGATATGGCATGTGAATGACATGGCATATGAATGACATGGCACAAATGAATGACATGGCATGCAAATGACATGGCCAAATCTAGATGGCATGACATGTGAATGGATGACATTGTATATGAATGACATGGCACATAAATGGATGACATGGCATAATCTAGATCATATGGCGGTGAGTGGAGGACAGGCATATGAATGATATGGCATAATGAATGACATGGCTTAATGAATGACATGGCTTAATGAATGACATGACATATGAATGACATGGCAAAATCAACAAAATAGCATCATCATAAAATATTCATAATCACATCATGGTTACATGCACACATCATTATTTGAAATGAATTATTCATGTGAGGAATCATATAAATAGTATATGTCGCACACTATTACCGTACTCCCCGACAAACCCGGTAAAGCTTGGAAAATAATTCTTTCATATGATATTTACATGGTTCCGAGTAAAACGAAAACCATAAGTTTCGATTCCGTAAATACGTGCGTTGAATAATTTTTGAGCCTCCTCGAGAAACCCAACAAAGCTCGAGAACTAATTCACGCCAAATTTTTAATAAACCGAAAAATATGATTTTATGACAAATTAAATAAAAACATTTTTTGAAATGCAATGCATGGAGATGTATTTCTTCCTTAGAGTAAGGACATCCGTATACCTAAAAAGGTATCCGACTACCTTAGGAAGAGACTTAGATCGGATTTTCAAAAATCAAAAGACTTTAGGCTCGGATTAACAAATAAAATAGAATTTTTAGGATGAAAATGGCCTCATGGCCGAACCCCCATTTCAAAAGGCCCTATTTTCCTAGTTTTGAAATCTGGGTTGACCGCCCTTGACCCGACTTTTATAAAATCAAAATTTATAATTGAAATGACTTGGAAATTAACCTAAGACAGTAGCTAACACCCCAAATTAGCCCCTTCTTAATATCCTAACCAAAAAAGAAAATTAGTATTTCTTAAAAACAAAATTGACTCTCACTGGCAGTTTTGGAAACCAATTTCTTTACCCTACTAAAAATTTCAAAAAAAAATTTGAAACAATTATGGGAGACTTAGAACATGTCAACCTCTATGGGAAAAAACCAGCTTAATTTTTAGAGCATGGATACTATGACTGATTTTTTCCCAAAATCAAGACAGTGAGTTAAAAAACTGTTTTGTCAAAATCTATTTTTAAACCTTTGATAAAAAATCCAAAAATAAAAAAAAAATACTAGAGGCTTCTTAAAGGATCTACAACCTGTGGTTAAAAACTCTTTCAATTTGGACAGGGAATGCATGGTGAGAAAAATTCGCAAATCCAACTTTCACAACATTTCATTTTTCTACAAGCATGCTCATGACAGCTTGGCTTTGAGCCATTGGTTGGCTTAAGTCAAAAATCTGTTGGTGTATGCCCTAAAGCCAATCGGTTTGGTCAGGCATAAACTACCAATAATGCAAGCCCATCACTATATTTTAGTGATACAAGGTTTTCCTTCATGTTAATACGATGATAAGAAGTTATTAAGTACTAATTGGATGAAGCCCATGGAACATAATGGCCTTGCAAAGGAATTATATATAATTGTGAGATCTTTATGCATCAATGTCATGTTCCTAAAATGGTTCCTGGTCATCGTATTGCCAAGACGGGGCATTGGCAATGCTCAAAGACTGGTACATGTTAAGCCTACTTACTTAGTAAGCAACTGATCTTACGTGTTGAAGTATATGAGATACTTTAGGATAACATGTAGGTGCTTGTCTGTTGAACAAGTTCACTGAACATGGCCCGTTGTGAGAACTCCATTTGGTATTGTCACTCAAGTGTCTATGGAAACGTTCTCATATGTCAGTGGTGTATGGGGAATGTCATACTTTGATTCCATCACGAACGGGTCCCTAACACAGAGTGATGCTTATGGTAGGGTGGTTTTGGGTACGACATGAACCATACGAATATGGATGAGTGATCCAAAGAAGATTCACCACTCCAAGTGACATCGGAGACATATCTCATTTGTTCTTGGCTTAAGTTAACTTAATGCAATCTCTGGCCAGAGTATGATGAATTTAGGAGAAATAGTTTCTCTAAGTTCACAAAGTTAACTAATAGCTGCAAGAACTAATATGGATTGAACATGAATAGACACTGCACCATGCTCATGGTCTTTCTTGGATATTTGGTGAAAGGACCGAATTACACTGATAGACTGAACATGAAAGGTTATGTCGAGACTAACTTGACTCTCAAGCATTTGGGTGGCCATTATGGCTTGCTAGAGTCCGCTCATGATCTATGAATGTAAATTAATTAGATTAATTTATATTCATTTCCAACATATTGGAAGCCTAATGGGTCACACACAGAAGGTGAATTAAGAGATTAAAATGGAAAGAGCCTAATTGATTAATTTGAGAATTTAATCAATAGGGACTTAATTTAATAGTTTAATTAAGTGGAAGGACTTAAATGCAAATACATAAGAGTTATTGCACATAGTCCAAACCCAGGAGTGATTGCTGCCCCCTATAAAAGAAACATGATAGCTTGGCCGACCTCCCTATGGCCTCCCTAGCCGCATATGTGATATGCTTAGAGGCTTTGGTGTCTTCTTGATTTCTTGACTTCCACCTTGCCTCTTCATGGATTGCTAGAGAGAAAAACGTTTTCTTTCAAGAAAGCAAAGGCATAGAGTGAAGAAGAAAAAGAATCAAGATAATCCTTGAGGTTGGTGCATCAAACTCGGAGAAGCAAGAAAAGCATTTTCTTCTTCTTGATGCTTATGAAGCATTCGGCCATGGATGTTTATTTAGATACGGAGAGGTTTCTTGAAACCTAAACTACTAGCATCGTTTTCAGCAAGACTCCATTCCTACCTTATGAAGGTTTTCTTGACCATCTTGTGTGGATTACCGTTAGAGGCCAGACACTTGTATGGCTTGAAGTCTCGGATTGACAACTTGGTGTTCAAGATTGAGTGGGCAGTTTGTAAACTCAAGATTGCTAGATCTTTGAGTTAAGGTAAGATTTCTAATCATATGTATGCTTTATAATTACAAGATCGCTTTAAAATTTTGCAAGCATGATCCTGGAAGATTTGACTATCTCTTTGTTTATTATTCTGCTGCGTTCATGTTGTTTAATTCGTTTATTGTTTGAGCATGAGGTCGAATCCCAACAAAATCAAGTGGGGATGAGATGAATGCATGAACATGAAGCAACAAATAGGGGGATCTATCCTACCATAACCAACCAAGAAAGAGATATCAAGCAAGAACAAGCACAACAATACTAGTTAGGTTTCGGCTAGTGTGAAAAAGATGTAGAAAAAGTTTGACAACTTACTTATTTGATGAAAAGAAGAAGAAGAAGAAATCTTTTGGAACCTGTTTTGAAAAACAATTTTATTTCATGAAAGAAAATAAAATAAAAATGAAAATCATAAAGGAATAACAAAATCATATGAACAAAGCATGGAGGAGAGCATGGAAGAAATAACTACCTTGCTTTAGCTTTCCAATTCAAATAGTAGTAAAAAAATGCCCTTTTTTTCCTTCTCTTTTTTTCCTCTCCCTTTTCTCTCTTCAATAGCTACTGCCCTTCTCAAAAATCTGACCTCTCCCTTTTTTGCTTATAGTGGCTGGCTGCCCTTAGGAAGATTAGAGAAAAATCCTTTTTCTTCTTTTTTTTTTTAGTCCTTGGATCCTTATGAGCTCCTCTTTTTTTAACAATCTAAACCATTAGATCAAGATATTTTCATGACAATAAAAATTATATCTTGCCATTTGGTCTTGGCCATTGAAGGAAGTATTCATCTTTCTACAAAGGACCTAGGCCATTGAATGAGCAAGGACATTTGCAAGATAGTAAAAATGACATCTTGTAATGTGATAGTGACCGTTGGATGAATTTAATCAAATCTTACCCTTTATTCATGAGCTGACCAGCCAAGGGCCAGGAATATCCTAGAAATTCCTTCATCTTTCATATTTTTTTAATTGCAAATTGGCTTTTTTTCGGTTTCCTCGGTAAAATTGCATTTTGGCCCCCCAAACTTGATTTTATTGCAAACCGATCCCAAATCTGGTTTTTCTTTCTCCAATCCATCCAAATAAATATAATATGGAGATATGGATATTTTCAAAAAAATTCGTGCTCGTTTCCTATTTTTCCCGAAATTTTCTCTTGGATTTTTTGTGTCGAGGCACCCAAAATTCACCTTTTTCATTTGAACTTCGATTTTGGATTTTTCTTCACCAATCTCTTCCAAAACATATATAACTCAGATCTGGAAGTTTTCATAATTTTTGGAGCTCGTTTGCTATTTTTCCCGGAATTATCTTTTGAAATTTTGGCTTAATGCACATGAGCTTTGCCATTTTTCAAATGAGCTCCAATTCTGGATTTTTCTTCACCAATCTCTTCCAAAAATATAAAACTCAGATCTGGAAGTTTTCATAATTTTGGAGCTCGTTTGCTATTTTTCTCATAATTACCTTTTGGAATTTCGGCTTAGTGCACCCGCACTTTTCCATTTTTCAAATGAGCTTCGATTCTGAATTTTTCTTCACCGATCTCTTCCAAAAATTATAAAACTCAGATGTAGAAGTTTTCATTATTTTTGGAGCTCGTTTGCTATTTTTCTAGGAATTATCTTCTGGAATTTCAGCTTAGTGCACCCGAACTTTTCCATTTTTCAAATGTGCTCCAATTCCGAACTTTTCTTCACCGATCTCTTCCAAAAATTATAAAACTCAGATCTGGAAGTTTTCATAATTTTTAGAGCCCGTTTGCTATTTCTCCCAAAATTATCTTTCAAAATTTCGGGTTAGTGCACTCGAAATTTTCCTTTTTTCAAATGAGCTTCGATTCTGGATTTTTCTTCACCTATCTCTTCCAAAAATTATAAAACTTAGTTCTGGAAGTTTTCATATCGTTTCTATTTTTCGGAATTATCTTTGGGATTTTTCGGTACTACCCTTTAACATCCAAAACCTCGCTTTTACTAGAAACGAGTTCTATATTTGGATTTTCTTTGTCTACTGCATTTTTCATATATTGAATTTGAGTTGGTCTGAAAACACTCAATTTTTACGATCAAATTCCCTTCCGATTTTGTTTTCCCCTTTTCAAGCTCTGAAATTTTCTTACTTTTCCCTTTTTGCCCTAAACGGCTCTTCCTTGTGATCCACTTCAAACTGGGCCTTGGGCTATCCTTGTTTACTCATTCTTTATCAACTAGGGGGCTTCAATTTCACCGAATTGGGCCATCTTTGCAGTTTCCCCAAATTTGCAAAATTCACCCTTTTTTACCAAAACCCTAATTTTCGATTTTCCTTTCAAATTGACTCTTCCTTTGGTTCTGCTTCAAATTGGCTCTTCCAATACCCGTAGTCATTAATTATATTCCATTTGGAACCTCCAATTTCAACCAATTTGATCGTTTAAGCACTTTTCTCCAAATTTGCCGAATTAAGGCTTCCCATACATTGAAATTTTTGCAATCCCTCTTCCGAACTCCATATCTTTCGTTGTAGACCTTGCATTATCAAAAAAAATTCACCATTGCTCAATTCAACTTCAAATCTTGATTTTGACTAAGGGTTGACATTTTTAGTGGTTGACTTTTTTGGAAATGACTTTTTTGGAGTTGACCTTTTTCGAATTGACTTTTCATACTGAACTCTGAATCACAAGTCTTGGAGGACCATCTGTAAGATGAGAAGAGATTTTCTGCATTCTAAAAAAGTACAAGGAAGAATTTACCTGGTTTAGGGGGCCTAGACAAAATTAGGTGTCTACAGCTGCCCCTCTTTGGCTATTGCTGAGAATCAGGAATCAGGCAAAGATAAATAGACAATAATTTTGTCCGGTTAGTGAAACCACATGTAAAGAAAAGGCAAGAGAGTTTGCTTTATTCTTCATTTCCATTTATTTCATCTTTCTTTTTTTTTTTTTGAAAAAAGCTGTAAACAGAAGATTTTTCCTTAAATTGAGTTCCCTGACTAATCAAGGCTCGACCCGTCTTAAGGAAACGAGTTCCATTTGCAAGAGAAGAAAATACCTCGACGGTGGTCTCGAGGCCTTATCTTGTCTTGGTGTCAACAGTGTTGGGTTTAAATAGAAAATACCTCGACGGTGTATTGGGGCTCGACTCATTTGAGAAGCAGAATGAGTTCGATTTAAAAACAAAAGGAATGCCTTAACGTCAATCCTGGGTTCGACTCATTCAGAAAACAAGTTCGATTTGAAAAGGAAAATACCTCGACGGTGGTCTCGGGGCTCGACTCATTTCATTTTTTTTAAAAACAAGTTCGATTTAAACAAAAAAAAAAAAACCTCGACGGTGGTCTCAGGGCTCGACTCATTTGAGAAGTAGAACGAGTTCGATTTAAAAATAAAATACCTCAACGGTGGTCTAGGGGTTTGACTCATTTGATAAGCAGAACAAGTTCGATTTTAAAACAAAATACCTCGACGGTGGTTTCGGGGTTCGACTCATTTGAGAAGCAGAACGAGTTCGATTTTAAAACAAAATACCTCGACAGTGGTCTCAGGGTTTGACTCATTTAGAAAACAAGTTCGATTTGAAAAGGAAAATACCTCGACGGTGGTGTCGGGGCTTTATCTTATCCTGGTTCGTAATTTGTTTAAAATTTTGGGTATCTCCTCCAGAAGCTTCGGCTATCACTACCAAAGCTTGGTTTCTTTCTTTTAATAAAATTCTAGGTATCTTCTCCAGAAGCTTCGGCTATCACCACCAAAGACTTGTTCATTTTTAAAACTGTAAAACTCTGGATATCTCCACTAGAGGCTTCGGCTATCACCACCAAAGACTTGTTCATTCTTAAAACTGTAAAACCTTTGATATCTCCACTAGAGGCTTCGGCTATCACCACCAAAGACTTGTTCATTTTTAAAAATATAAAACTCCGGATATCCCTACCAGAGGCTTCGGCTATCACCACCAAAGACTTATTCATTTTTAAAAACTATAAAACCCTGGATATCCCCACCAGAGGCTTCGGCTATCACCACCAAAGACTTGTTCATTTTTAAAAGGGATAATATCACGAATAGCCCCTGAAGTTTATCAAATTTGTCAATGTGGTACTTGTACTTTAAAAATGTCTATTTTGGTACTTAACGTTTTCATTCCGTTTGCTATTGTAAACCTGTCAATAACACCGTTAAATATTGATGATGTGGCTTTTGTATCTAATAAAAGCTTCACACGTGGCACCATATAATGATGTCATGTGTATTACCCACAAAAATTTATTATAATAATTTAAAAAATAAAATTATATTTTTTTCTTTTACACATGGCACCACACAGTGATGCCACGTGTAATAAAAAAATTATTATTTTAATTTAAAAAGAAATTCTTTTTTTCTCTCTCCACCTTTTAATTGTAATAAATATTTTTAACAAAAACTAATATAATATAATATAATATTTTAATTTTTGTAATTTTAGTAAATATTTTTTAAAAAATTAAAACAATAAAATAATTTAATTTTATATTTTGATTTTGATTTTTGTAATTTTCAAAATAAATTTTTTTAAATATTTTTTAAACAAATTTCAGATATTATAAATTTTTTAACAAGTAATTTTAAAATATTTTATATTTTAAAACTAATTTTAGTTAAATATTTTATTTTTTTTAGTTTTTAAAAAGAAAAAATTAATTTTTAAAAATATAATTTTATATTTTTTATATTTTTAATATTTTTAATATAATTTTTTTAAAAAAATAGATATTAATTTTTAAAAATATAATTTTATTTATATTAATTTTTTTAAAATATTGTGTTCCTTTTTTTAAAATTTTTTTAACAAAAATTCCTATATTAATTTCTAAAAAATCATGTGCTACCACGTGTCATCACCTGATTGGTCAATGCCACATCATCATCTATATTTAACGGTGTTAGGTCAAGGTACCACATTGATATACGGTTTGATAGTACAGGTACTACATTGAACATTTTTAAAGTACAGGTACCACATTGACAAATTTGGTAAACTTCAAGGGCTATTCATGACATTATCTCATTAAATATAAAACTCTGGATATCTCCATCAGAGGCTTCGGCTATTACCACCAAAGACTTGTTCATTTTTAAAATTGTAAAACTCTGGATATCTCCACCAAAGGCTTCGGCTATCACCACCAAAGACTTGTTCATTTTTAAAACTATGGGTATTGGTTCTTGAAAACGTGTTGAAAATTATACCCGAAAGCTTTGAGAGAGGATACAAATGCTTCATGGTGCAGACGCAAATATCTTTAACAAGATGCACATGCTTCATGGTGCAAATGTAAATGGCTTGGATTGATGCAAAAGCTTCTTGATATAGATGCAGAGGTTGAAGAAGATGCAATTGCTTCATGGTACAAATGCAAATGGCTTAGATTAACGCAAATGCTTCTTGATACAGATGCAGAGGTTGAAGAAGATGGAAATGCTTCATGGTGCAAATGCAAATGGCTTAGATTGACGCAAATGCTTCTTGATGCAAATGTAAAGATCAACATTTTGCAAATGCTTCTGAATAATGCAAATGCAAAGATTAGTAGTGTGCAAAATGCTTCTAAGCGATGCAAAATGCAAAGATCAATAGTGATGTAAATGCTTCATGAAAAGATGCAGATGCCCCAACAAATCGTGTTCTATGAGGATCCATGAATGGTGTAATTGCAGTTACCACACAATAGTGAAGATGCAATGATCCTATAAATGATGCAAATGCTTGCCGACATGGTGCAGATGCAAAGCTTAATAAAGAGGTAAGTGCTCATGGATGATGCAAATGCTCCCGATTATTTCTCTAGACTTTGGCTTGGCCTTTCCAATTCATTTTTCCTCTTCAAATCAGAGTGTATCTTGAATACTCATGCCCTATAAGAGGTCATTCTCCTTTCGGTCTTCAGCTATCTTCTTGCCCCAACAGTTTCCAAACTCTTATCAACAAAAATCTGTTTGCCGAGTTCTATGTCGGGAAGTCAAGGTCAACCCTAGTAGTTCCATACCTTTAGGCTAGAAAAACCTTGTCTCATGTCAAGATTTAAAATGTTTATTTCAAAAAATATTTTTATTTGTTTTCCCATTTTGAAAGAAATTTGCTCACTTAATGAAAACTTCTGAGCCAAAAATATTAATCTCACAGTGTGTGATATACGAATCTTTTGAAGATTGATGATCACTGTTAGAAATTTCCCTAAATGTCAATCTGGGTTTTTCAACTTGAATTGAAAGGCTTGATACAACAGGATTTTGGTTGATCAAAGAAAACTTCACAACAAAAATGTATGTCCCTTCTAGGCTCACAAATGAAACAGGTTTTATAAATATGAATTCCTTGAGAATCAGTACCTTACCCCGGTACCTTTGAAAATAGCTCAGAATCCATCAGCGAAGAGTTATGACCCTGACAGCAAGTGTGATTATCACCTGAGGGTAATTGGGCATTCAACTAAAAAATGCAGACAACTGAGGGAAAGGATTGAAAGTCTTATCCACGCAGGTATGTTGACACCGGAGCTTATCAATCAGTGGCAGGCCGCTTTGCTATAAATCAGTTTCTTTTAGGGTTTTAGGGGGAGAATTACTATCTTTGAAGGATGTCAATAGGAGCATGTTGACGCATGTAGTTTCAGACCTTATGATGAAAACACTTGTTTCATGTCAACATTCATATGAATTAAATGAATTTTGAATGCTTTGTGTTTGTTGTGTTTTAACAATAATTTGAATTTGCAAAAACAAGCATTAAGGAAGTTTTAATAACGGATAATCTCGAGAATATTGATGATCATTGTTACAAATGACCCAATACCTTCTCCCCTCCCTTTTAGGCTTTCCTAGGCCTAAACCCCTTGAATCAAGAACACTTGAAAGACCTAATGCTTCAAGGAATATGAATGATTGAAGTTCATAAAACCATTGTCATCATAGAATAAGCAAAGATGTAGATCTTAGTCTAGGCTATGAACAAAGGAACGAACTTTTCGAATTTTTTTCGAGCTCCTTGAAATTCAAACAAATGAGACTTTCTTTCAAGAATTTAGATCATGGTAATTTGGTGTGTGTCAAGGTTGTGCCAAAACCATTCATGTCAATTTCAACAACCAAAAAACACTAATTGCCCAAACATTACTTCATGATTGACACCCTGGGGCACAATGATTAAACTAGATTATCCCATGTCCTAGAGAAAACCCATTTTTTTAGGTCATATTTTCTTTGTCTCTTCAAAGAACTCAGATTTGAAGCTCAGCCTTTTCAAAATAGACCTAGACTTGCTATGTTCCTCGTTGATACAAATTCTTATGGTTAATCAAATTAGGGCATCATATGTGGAAATGATGGATACATGGTGAATAAGGGTGGACAAACACATGAATCATTGGGGCATGCGATGAAAAAAATATATATAGAAAAAAAGGAAGAAAATTTGTAATATCATGCATATGAGAATTCGGATGATTCCAAAGTTCAAAATGAAATTTTGATTATCTATTTTCCCCTGGGATTGCTTTTCAATGAGAATATTTGTCCTTAATCTGATGAATGGCCATCTTTCATATCCCTTTCACAAAAAATAAATTATCCATAGTCACCAATTTTAAGCCAAAAGAATTCTTTTTTCTTTGAACCCTCATCAAGGATCAGCATCTATACTGGGGTAAAAGTGAGGAAAGATCTTTTTAAAGATCATGGAGGAATGAGTCCTAGCTCAAAGACAGATACAAAGCAAAAGGAGCCCCGAATGAATATGGACTCACTCTGTCAAAAGAAAAAAGGAAAGGATGGCGAAATAGAAGCCAAGAAGAAAAAAGAAAAAGTGTGTGAAAAAGTATGGCAAATGAAAGCCAAAAGCAAAGAAGAAAAAGAGTAAAAGTAAAAAGGAAAGAAATGTCCAAGAAAGGACAAATACTTCAAAAAGAATTCTCCTTAAGAAATGATCCTTGATCTGATTATCCTCAAACACATATTTTGGGCCTATTTATCCTTTCTTTTTGAACCCCGAACCATGGCCTACATTACGTGCTTTAAAAGTCCATTTTGATCAAGCATGAATATATAATTTGAAGGGTTTTTCCTCGGATTTTATCCCATCTCATCGAATTATCATTTCACTAAGGAAAAATTTAGAAGTGCATGATAAAACAATGAAAAAAAAAAGAGAAGAAAAAATGGAAAGAATGGGACTCTAGGGCGAAAACCCAAAAATGAGCGGTCTAGAGTAAGATGGAATTTTGATGCGATTTGTAATAGTGCCGATACCACAAAAGAGAAGGTCATCTTGAAAAAGTGTTCATCGAAGGACATCTAAGAATTTTTGAACATCCCAAATTGTCAGCTCTATTCGGAGGATTAACTTCAAAAACTGAAACTTTTTCCCTCCAAGATTAAACTTTCCATTTTAAACATCCCAGCCAATTTTGACGCTTGTCAAAATGCCTTGATATGAAAAACTAAAAGATTGTTGAATTTGTTCGATTCACAATGAATTCATGATTTATAAAACCTGTTCCATTTGTGAGCCTAGAAGGGACATACATTTTTGTTATAAAATTTCCTTTGATCAACCAAAATCTTGTTATACCAAGCATTGCCAATTCAAATTGAAAAACCCAGATTGACACTTAGAAAAGTTTTTAACAATGATCATCAGTCGTCAAAAGATTTGTACATCACACACTGTGGGGTTAATTTTTTTGTTCAGAAGTTTTCAAAATGAGAAAACAAATAAAGATATTTTTTTGAAAATACCCATTTCTGATGTTGACATGAGATAAGGGTTTTTCTAACCCAAAGGTGTGGAACTACAAGGGTTTATCTTGATTTTCGAATATGAGAAGAAGAAATAGAACTCGGCAAACAGACATCTGTCAATAAGAGTTCGAAAACTGTTGGGGCAAAGAGAATAACCAAAGATTGAAAAATGAATTGAAGATATACTCTAATTTGAAAAGGAGAAATGAATCGGAAAGGCTAAGCCAAAGTCTAGAAAAATTATCAGGGGCATTTGCATCTTTTCATGAAGCGTTTGCATCATTATCGATCTTTGCATTTGCATCATGTAGAAGCATTCTGCACGTTGTCAAATCCTTGCATTTGCATCATTTAGAAGCATTTGCATACTACCAATCTTAGCATCTGCATCATTCCAAGAAGTAGTTACGTTAACACCAATTTTCGCATTTGCATCATACATAAACATTTGCACATTATGGACCTTTGCATCCTTCTAAGAAGTAATTGCGTTATTTGAGGATCATTTGCATTTGCATCATTTAGAAGCATCTACATCTTATTCAACATTTGCATCTACATCTGCATCAATAAGAATTTGCATCAATCTAAGCCATTTGCATATACACCACAAAGCATCTGCATCTTATCCAACATCTGCATCAGCATCAAGAAACATTTGCATCAATTCAAAACATTTACATTTGCAAAATGAGGTATGTGCGTCCTGTTAATCATTTGCACCAGCATCAAAAAGCATTCGCATCTTCTCAAAATCTTCAGGTTAATTTTCAACAATTCTTCAAAAATCACGGGTAAGCCCTCCGAGCACCATTCTTAAGACCTCCGGGCAACATTTTTAAAGTCACATACAGCGTATTTTTTCCAAATCACAGATAAGGCCTTCAGGCACCATTCTTAAGAACTCCGGGCACCATTTTTAAAGTCGCATACAGCGTATTTTTTTTCTAAATCACAGTAAGGCCTTTGGGCACCATTCTTAAGACCTTCGGGCACCATTTTTGAAGTCGCATACAGCGCATTTTTTCCAAATCACGGGTATGGCCTCCAGGCACCATTCTTAAGACCTTCGGACATCATTTTTAAAGTCGCATACAGCGCATTTTTTACAAATAACAGATAAGGCCTTCGGGCACCGTTCTTAAGACCTCCGGGCAACATTTTTAAAGTCCCATACAGCGCATTTTTTCCAAATCAGGGGTAAAGCGTCCGGGCACCCTTCTTAAGACCTCCGGGCATCATTTTTAAAGTCGCATACAGCGTATTTTTTCCAAATCACGTGTAAGGCCTCCGGGCACTATTATTAAGACCTCTACGCATCATTTTTAAAGTCGCATACAGCGTATTTTTTCCAAATAACAGGTAAGGCCTCCGGGCACCATTCTTAAGACCTCCGGGCATCATTTTTAAAGTCGCATACAGCGCATTTTCCCAAATCACGGGTGAGGCCTCCGGGCACCATTTTAAGATCTCCGGGCATCATTTTTAAAGTCTCATACACCGTATTTTTTTCAAATCACGGATAAGGCCTCCAAGCACCATTTTTAAGACCTCCGGGCATCATTTTTCTTTAAATTATAGATAAGACCTCCAGGCACAATTTTCATTTTGAAAATCGAACTCATTTTCTTAAGACGGATCGAGCCTTGATTAGTTAGGGAACTCAATTTAAGGATAAAATCTTCAACTTATAGCTTTTTTCAAAAAAAAAATAATAATAATTTGAAAAAATGAAAAATGGAAAACGAGACCCCTTTTCCCTTCTCTTCACATGTGATTTCACTAATCGAACAAAATTAGTGTTTGTCTATCCTTGCCTGATTCCTGATTCTCAGCAATAGCCAAAGAGGGGCAGTTGTATACACCTAATTTTGTCCGGACCACTAAAACAGGTATGTTTTCTTCTTAAATTGATGTTTCAGAATGTAAAAAGATTTTTTTCATCCTGCAGGTGGAACTCCAAGACTTAGTTTAAGAAGGCGAGCATAAAAAGTCAAACTTGAAAAAGTCAACCCTAAAAAGTCAACTACTAAAAAAGTCAACCCACTATCAAAATCAAGATTTGAAGCTCATTTAAAAAATGGTAAAAGAATTTTGATAAATCCGAGGTTTACATTGAAAGATATGGAGTTCGAAAGTTTTGTTACGAAGATTCAGTAGAAAAGAAACCCTAGTTCGGGAAATTTAGGGAAAAGTGCTTAAAATATCAAATTGGTCAAAATTGAAGGTTCCAAATGAAAGATAAGCACTAACTACGGGTAATGGAGAAGCTACTTGGAAGAAAAACTGAAAGAAAAGTCAATCCGGAATAAAACCGAGAATTAGGGTTTTTGGTGGATTTCGATGAAATTTGGAAGAATTACAGAAATGGCCCGATTCGGTAAGACTAAAGCCCTTAATGGATCAGGAGTGATTAAACAAGGATAGCCCACGGCTCAGTTTGAAGAAAATCTGAAAATCTAACTTGTTTTGAGCAAAACCGGGTTTCGAAGGCAAAAGGGCAAAATTGGAAAATTTAAGAAAATAGCAAATGAACTCCAAAAATTCTGAAAAATTGCATATCTCATTCTTAAATCATTTCAAAGAGATTGGCATAGAAAAATCATGATTCGGAGTTCGTTTGCAAAATGGCCAAATCTCGGGTCCTCTATGTAGAAATTCAAGAAGATAAATCCCGAAAAAATATCAAATAAACTCCAAAAATTATGAAAATTTATAGATCTCATTCTTAAATTATTTGGAAGAGATTGGCAAAAGAAAATCCAGATTCGGAGTTCGTTTACAAATTGGCCAAATCCCGGACCCACTATGTAGTAATTCAAGCAGATAAATCCCGAAAAAATACCAAATGAGTTCCAAAAATTATGAAAACTTTCAGATGATACTTTTAAATTATTTGGAAGGGATTGGTGAATAAAAATCTGAATTTGGACTCGTTTAAAAAATGGTAAAGTTTGGGAGCACAAAAGGGCAATTTTGGAAGAAAAAATCCAAATAAATAGCGAATGGGCTCGAAAAATTTTGAAAACCTCTAGAATTCAATTTTTTTTATTATTTTGGAAGTATTGAAAAAAGAAAATTTGAATTTGGAGTCCGTTTTCTATTTATTTATGTTCGGGGGGCAAAAAGGTCATTTTAGCCAAGAAACCGAAAAGGGCTTTTCTTGCCTTCTAAAAAAATGAAGCATGGGCTGGGAGAAGAGGGGTCAGCCAGCCAAGGCCCAAGGGTCGGCAAATATTTTTTGATTTTGAATCAAAAGGCCAATAATGAAGAGGAAGGTGGTTTTTTTTTTTATCAAACCTTTGTGATTAAGCCACATGGACCAATGCATGAAGAGGGAGAGTGTCAACATAATGGCTTAAGATTCTTGAACAGCTGTAATTGTGGATAGCTGATTGCCTAATCTAAGGGTGATAATTTCACATTTTAAACATCTTGGATCAATAGCCTTTGGATCAAAATTGGTTGAAGAAAAAATGACAACATCCTAGGTCAATAAGGCAATTCGACCACACTAAGGGAAAGAGGGCTCTCTTTTCATTTTCAACTATTCACTCTCTATTCTCTCTTGGTTTTTGCTGATTTTTCTCTCAATTTTTGAAAGGAAAAAAGAAAAGTTTAGAAAAGAAAAGAAAGTTAGAACAGAAAAAGCTTGACAGATAGCTTCTAGAGGTTGCTTTAAGCACCATACTCTTCCACTTTCTTTGATATTCCATTCTTGATTTGTTGTTTTCATTTAATATTTGGTGAGTTTCTTTTTTTTTTCTTTTTAAATAAGTGTTTTTAATATTCTTCTTTAAGTTCTTTCTTGATTCTTTCTTGTAAAAAGCTTTTGAAACTTTTTTTTTCTTCTTATTTTTGAGTTGGCCGAATGGCCTAGTATTTTTGGGAGTTGTTGTTTTGCTTTTTTATTTCATGTTATTCTTGATATTTAACAAGTTTTGATGCATTAAATCTTCTTCTAATACATAAACATGAAGCTTGTTTTAATTTGGTTGCTTGTTTATTTCCATTTTTGAGTCTATTATCTTGTTATCATGTTTATTTTACTTGTCTTGTATTTTTGATTTTCTGTTTTCAAAATGTTTAAGTTTGTTTATGTTTTACATTTTGTAATCCATGTGTTTGTGAAAATGCCTATTGGTTTTCATGCCTTTACTTTATATTTGCATGAATTGAGCATTATTCTTTCGCTATGCATGTTAGTATATCATGTGTTTGTGAAAATGCCATGCTCATTTTAAGCATGAGACCATTCGGCCACCTTCATTTTGTATGCTATGTGTGTGCATTTTTGTTATATTAGTTGATAGGTTTGCATTTTCATGATATTTAGTTGTGTATTTTGTTTAAGCATGCATATGTTTGTGTTATTGCCATGCATTTTTTAGGTTTAGGATTGGTTTGCTTTGCCATGCATATTCATGCATTTTAGACCTAGATTGCATTAAATGCCATGCAAGTTCATTTAGGTCTAAGTCATTTTATTGATGCCATGCATTCTTCATGTCATTTAGGTTTTAAATCATCCATTTCATGCATCATATTTGCTGTATTTTCTTGCATTTCATGTCATTGCCACATGATTTATGACTTAGGCCAATCCATGGCTCAAAGTCATGCTCACTTGAGCATACTTGTGGAAAATTAAAGAGTTGTCAAATTGATTATTCTACCTTTGTTATTTTTTTTACTTAGCCAATTTTTGCCTATCTTTTCAAAAGTGTTAGCTACTATTTGTGAGTCTTTTAGAGAGTCTCTAATATTTTTACTTTGATTTTTAAATGATTTTATCAAAGGCAAAAAATTGTGTTTTGGCAAAATAGTTTTTTTCACCCAGTACTCGTACTTTCCCGATTTTTTTGGGCAGACATCTTTAATCATAAAATTAAACTGATTTGTTTATGTGTAGTTTTACATGTCCTGAGTCTCCAGTATTCTTTTTAGATGTTTTTGAATTTTTAAATAGGGTAAAAAAATCATGCTTTAAAACTGGACAGTAGAGGCAGAATTGAATTTGAAGGAAAATCATTTTTCTGTTTTGGTTAAGTTACTTAGAGGGTGCTAATTAGGAAGTTTAGCTACTGACTTAGGGTAGTTTCTAAGCCTTTTTAAACTCTAAAAATGATTTTTTAAATCTCGAGTTAAGGGTGGTCAAGTCCGAGATTTTAAACTTAGGAAATTAGAGCCTTTTAAAAAGGGTTTAGCTAAGTTTTATTTTTAATCTAAGATTTTTCAAACAATCACAGAGTATTTTGTTTTTAGAATATTTAATTTGATATATTTTTCGAAGGTAGCCGAATATCTTTTTAGATATACGGATTTTCTTAATTAAAGGAAAAAATAAATTCTCATGCATTGCATTTTCCATATTCATGCATACTATATAATATGTGATTTTTGCTATGTTAATTTTCATGATGGTGTTATTGTCTTTGATTTAAATTTTTGATATTATATTAATTGTTATATGGTTTTGAATATTACATGCTATCCTATGCTTTTTATTTAGTTATTTATTTTTGTCATATTGTTTAGCATATACTATGTTCATGCATTATTATTTTTATTTTTATTTTCATGCATATTATATGATAGCGTTACTCTATATTTCATGTCGTTTAGATTACATGCCATATCATTTCTATTTACCATGTCATTTAAATTATTTCATTTCATATAGAATATATTATGTTACCTAGGTCATTTCATTTCATGTAGAATATATTATGTTACCTAGTTCATTTCATTTCATTTAGAATATATCATGATATTTAGGATATGGCATCTCATTTAGAATATGTTATATCACTTAGGTTATATTCATTTCATCTAGAATATATTATGACACTTAGGTCATATCTTTTCATTTAGACTATTTCATGTCATCTTTATTATGTCACACATTTTCATATTCATATTTTTTAAAATCATTTTTAAAATAAGATAATGATTTTCAATAAAATAAAGATATTCCCGAGTTAAAATAATTCATGAGTTCTCTGCCGGGTTTGCTGGAGAGGATATCATCAATTATCATTAATAATAGAATATCTTCTTTAAAATGAGAATGATTCGAAAAATTTCCAAAGTAATAAAAATTTCTATATTTTGCCACGTTTGTTGGGGAATACAGGAAAATTTTAAATTAATAAATTCGGGATCATTTTCAATTAAAAATGGAATTATTTTTCTTTAAATTGGGAATTAACTTGAAATATCAAATTAAAAATCGACTTTTTACCGAGACTTGAGATAACACCCGATTAATAAGGTATCGTTATATACGGGCGTTGTGGGGGTGCTAATCCTTCCCCACACGTAACCGAGTCCCGAACTCGCTTCTTTGATTTCTCTGGTTTAAAATGCAGACTTGAAATTGGTTTTAAAAAAATATTTTAATTATTTTTAAAATGTTTTATAAAACCGGTTTTAATAAGTGACCGATCACACCTAGCCAAAAAATATTGGTGGAGACTCCTTGTCTTTTTCAAGGTCATTTTCAAAACCTTCATTTTTCTAGAGGAATTAAGTCGACTTTTACTCCTTTTTTTTTAATGTCACGCTTAACGAGTAATAAAGTCTTGTGATGAGACTTGTTATTTTTTAGGTTGCGACAGCTTGGCGACTCCACTGGGGAGTTTTAGAGAGTCAGGCCTAGAATTAGTCGTGTGTTATCCAAGTCTCGATTTTTGTTGTTTTATCTGGTATTTAATTTTAATTCCCAATTTTTTTAAAATAATAAAAGGAGAATTTTGAAAATAATAAAATATTTTAAATATGTTCATATTCATTCACATGCATTTTATTTGTTTTCTAGTTATTTAATGTTGTAAATTACTATTGCATTCTTGTTAGTTAATGTGTTAAATTATTCTTGATCTTTGTTTTAATAAATTGCTAGGGCATTTATAATAAAGTTTGTAGAATAGGTGGTGAAAGGTTTGTTGTTCCTCCACACACACCATACGTGTATTTGCATATCATGAGCCCTATACCCGGGTTTCGTCCTTTTAGGTGGGAGCAAAGTAACTAACCCTTCATGATTAACAATCCACCTGGGCTAGTGAAACACTTCCAGAGTACTAAATTACCTAAGCCTTCGTGATTAACAATCCGCATGGGCTAGGGAAATAGACTCTAACGAATTGAACCTGCTTTTATCGGGGTGCCTTACTAGCCTTCATCGACGACAGTGAGGGGCAATTCGAGGCCTTTAGAACCGATTCACCCTCATATAGTGAACCTAGGCAAAGCCATGCAGAATTTGCGTTAGATGCACCGAAGTTAGGAACACTTGGAGGAATGCTTCTGATCTTTTACCATGTATATCTACATTCTGAATAAGCATGGCGGATCGGGCAACGATGTACGTACATCGTCCGTAATAAGTTTAATACCCCATCCCAAAGGCATCTTGATGCCTAAGTGAGTCGATACTGTTAGGGCAAGTGTTCATAAACTTTTTAAAATTGAAAATATCAAAACATTCTTTTTCAAACATTTATGCATTTTGCACATTCATGCATGTGTGAATAGAGCATGTACACTCATTGTTGTATTTTTGATCTCATTCTTTGCAATAAACAGTTGGTAATCTCATTTGATGATTTCATAAACATTCATTGGTTGAATAAGAATTGTAGACCGGTAGTGTTGAATGAACATTTGGACATTGTACCATAGTAGGATCCACTACCCCGAAATTCTTTTGAAAATAATATGTTTGGCTTTTCATAGAGAAAACATGTTTCAAAAAATCATATAGATTATATTTGGAGGCAAATCTTGCATAATGATATTTTTGAATAATCAAGATATAGGTCCCACCAGTTTCGTGTAATCATTGGTTAACTTCTTTGTGTATACCTTTGTGCTAATTCATTTATTCTTTGCATGTAACATTTTGACATCATGTTACAGTCCTAACATGTATGGTTATTCATTGTAGAATGCATTTGTGATATACATGGTCATTCTTTGTATCTACCTTTGTGTTAATTAATTTATTCTTGCATATATCATTTTGACATCATGTTACAGCCATAGCATGCATGGTCATTCATTGTAGAATATGTTTATGACATGCATAGTCATTATTTGTATATATCTGTGCATCAATTTATTCATTCTTTAAATGCATCATGTTTGGCATTAGATTGCATCCATGGCATACATAGTTATCATAAGTTCTTTGTATATGCTCATGCATTAATCATCAGTATATTCATGCATATAGAATTAAAGCATGTACATTCATTCTTGAGCTCATGGTAATAATGTCAATTTCATTTGCATGAAAGAGGATCGAGATATGAGGAAAGAATCGGAGGAACGACTAGTTGCTTTGGAACGAAATCAAGAGGAATTTGGACATGAAATCAGGGAGGTGAAAGAACAGCTTGCCAAATTGATGAAAATGGTTGAGGATATGGGTAAGATTACGGGGAACTTTCTCAGGGCTCTACATCACCTTCGGATCAACCAAAAGCATTAGGTCTAGAACATACAATCCTTGCTGGATCCTACGCTTGTCAATGCCACAAAGGTTGCAATCTTGATGAAATTATGGACCAAATCCTGAAAATGATTAAACCCGAGAGCCTGATACCAAAGATAGAAACCTTGGATCCTGTACCATACCTGCAAACTGTTCTAGGTCCAAACCAGTATCCCCAACCTGCTGTGGTCCAATTGTCCATTGGGATGACCACTACGGGATTCCTGAATCCCACTCCATCACCACCAATTGCCAATTCGTACTATTTCCCTCATAAATCACCTTATCAAGCATCCGGGATAGGAACCTCGAACTATGTAATACCTCTAAGGGTCTTGTGTCCAAATCCATACCCTTACCATGCTGTTCTGCCACCTCTTTATGTAAACACTTCGGTTCAAACCTTAGTGCCACCACCAAGTGCCCCAACTCCTAAGCCATGTGTGACTAAGAAACAACTCAAAAACAAGACTCAAGAGCAGTATGATCCTATTCCAATCAGCTACCAGGAGCTTCTCCCTATACTGATCCAAAATCACATGGTTGCATGTATATAGTTGAAACCCCTATTACCACCATATACAAAGTGGTATAATTCAAATGCAAGATGTGATTATCACTGTGGAATTTCTGGCCATAGCATTGAAGACTGTATAACCTTCAAAAAGAAAGTGCAATCTCTTATAGAGATCAAGTGGGTCGATCCAATGACTCTGATTAATAGAGGGCTAGAAAAGTGTAATTAGGATTGGGAGATTTACGGCAATGATGTAGAAATACGTCGGTCTGATATGATGTAGTAGAATTTCACTTTTTCAGTAGCCGGATTTTATAGCCTTAGGATACTAGGAAGAATAAAGTGCTTGTAAAGGCAGTTTTAACCACTGCACAAATTTTGTAAAACATGGTTTATACCATTGTGAACGTTGATATGGGAATAAATTGACTATGCTTCAAATTTATGAGATGTTGATGATTAAGTTCCTCCGATTCTTATTTCCTCCGTGATATCTTCCCCTTTGCATTTTGCATCTGATCAATTATTTGTCATACCATACATTCATACATGAATCATGTTAGCATCAGGTTGCATTCATGCATTCATAATCAGCATGATGTTTTTGTATATATCCATGCATTAATTTGTTTATTCTTTACATGCATCATGTTGACTCTGGGTTGCATTCATGACAAACATAGTCAGCATGATTTCTCTATATATGCTCATGCCTTAATCTGTCATATTAACATCAGGATGCATTCATGACTTTACATGCATCATAATTGACATCGTGTTTTATTCATAGCGTATATGATCATTCATTGGTTAAATATGCTGAAATGTACATGATCATTCATTGCATATATCCTTGCGTTGATCTGTTTATTCTTTGCTTGCATCATGTTAGCATCGTGATTGCATTTATTACATATATGGTCAGTATGTTTCCACTGTAAATGTCTATACATCAAATTGTTTAGGCTTCACGTGCATCAAATTACATTAATGGCTTATTTATCATGACACGCTCTTGGGGAGAATAAAACAGAAGTTAGCTTGGCTTTAAGAGTCTTTGAAAGAATTTCCATTTCAAATCAGAGGTATAAGAAGTACTAAGTACCCTTTTATTACAGGCTAGTGCTATGGAGAATGAACAAGTTGTCCGAATGGAAAGAATAGAAAGGGTACAGGAAGAATTGCGAGAACAGCTGGCAAAGTCTCAAGCCGAATCTAAAGATCAGATGACTAAATTGATGGAGCTAATGTCCACCGTAATCAAGGGATACATTAAAAATTGGCCGCCAGAGAAGGGTTAGAGGCACGAAAGGGTCAAAATGAGGTCGTAATGATGGATGCCCAGAACACAGTTAACCCCGTCAATATCTTGAATTCAGATTATCCAGCTGAATAGGCAAAGTTGAAAATGGTTAATGAGGTAGAGTTGGCAGATTCCCAAGGGAAATATCAGTTGCTAGATGAAAGGCTCCGGGCAGTAGAAAATACAGATGTATCGGGAGTGTGGAGGCGAAAGAACGATGCTTGGTCCTCGATTTAGTCATTCCTCCTAAATTCAAGGTCCCTGACTTTGTGAAATATGATGGGACGACTGATCCGTCAGGCCACATCACTATGTTCTGTCGAAAGATGACAAGTCATATAGATAATGATAAGCTTCTGATCCACTACTTTCATGATAGCCTCACTGGGTCCACAATTAGGTGGTATAGTCAGTTGAGCAAGGATCCGATTCAGTCTTGGAATGATTTGGCTAGGACTTTTCTAAACCACTACAAGCATATCATCGACAAGACACCTGATTGTCTCACTTTGCAAAATATGGAGAAAAGAGCTACTGAGAGCTTCAAAGAGTATGCTTAGAGGTGGAGGAACATGTCTACCCAAGTACAACTACCTTTGACACAAAAGGAAATCACCGTCCTTTTTCAGAATACACTACAGGCCCTAGACTATGATAGACTCATCGACAATGCCTCGAAGAATTTTGCAAATATGGTAATCTCAGGGGATATGATTGAGAATGCTATCAAGAATGGGAAACTTGAATGAGGAGGAACATCCAATGCCGAGAGAAATAAGGCACCTAGAAAAAAGAGGAAGATGTCCATGCTATGGGAGATTTCGTCTCATATTCCCAATTTCCCTCATACCAATCATGTTACCCTACTGAGGTATCTCCAAGCCTTCATCCTTACCTACCAACCCAAGCACCTAATCCTATACCAGTCCTTGCAACAAGGCCTACTTCCAAAAAACGACCACCAGACAACCAAGAAAGAATTCCAATCCCCATCCCTGACCTGCTACCATTACTAATAAAGAATCAGTACCTTACTCGGTACCTTTGAAAATAGCTCTAAATACATCTGCGAGGAGTTATGACCCTGACAGCAAGTGTGATTATCACCTGGGGGTAGTTGGGCATTCAACTGAAAATGCAGACAACTGAATGAAAGGATTGAAAGTTTTATCCGCGCTGGTATGTTGACACCAGAGCTTATCAATCAATGGAAGGCCGTTTTGCCGTAAATCAGTTTCTTTCAGGATTTTTGGGGGAGAATTACTACCTTTAAAGGATGTCAATAGGAGCATTTTGATGCATGTAGTTTCAGACCTTATGATGAAAACACTTGTCTCATGTCAACATTCATATGAACTAAATGAATTTTGAATGCTTTGTGTTTGTTGTGTTTTAACAATAATTTGAATTTGCAAAAACAAGCATTAAGGAAGTTTTAATAACGGATAATCTCGAGAATATTGATGATCATTGTTACAAATGACCCAATACCTTCTCCCCTCCCTTTTAGGCTTTCCTAGGCCTAAACCCCTTGAATCAAGAACACTTGAAATACCTAATGCTTCAAGGAATATGACTGATTGAACTACATAAAACCATTGTCATCATAGAATAAGAAAAGATATAGATCCTAGTCTAGGCTATGAACAAAGGAATGAACTTTTCGAAATTTTTTCGAACTCCTTGAAATTCAAACAAATGAGACTTTCTTTCAAGAATTTAGATCATGGTAATTCGGTGTGTGTCAAGGTTGTGCCAAAACCATTCATGTCATTTTCAACAACCACAAAACACTAATTGCCCAAACATCAATTCATGATTGACACCCTAGGGCGCAATGATTAAACTAGATTATCCCATGTCCCAGAGAAAACCCATTTTTAGGTCATATTTTATTTGTCTCTTCAAAGAACTCAGATTTGAAACTCAGCCTTTTAAAAATAGACCTAGACTTGCTATGTTCCTTGTTGATATAAATTCTCATGGTTAATCAAATTGGGGCATCATATGTGGAAATGATGGATACATGGTGAATAAGGGTAGACTAACGCATGAATCATTGGGGCATGCGATGAAAAAAAAATATAGAAAAAAGAAGAAAAATTGTAATATCATACATATGAGAATTCGGATGATTCCAAAGTGCAAAATGAAATTTTGATTATCTATTTCCCCTGGGGATTGCTTTTCAATGAGAATATTTGTGCTTAATATGATGAATGGCAATCTTTCATATCCCTTTCGCAAAAAAGTAATTATCCATAGTCACCCATTTTGAGCCAAAAGAATTCTTTCTTCTTTGAACCCTGATCAAGGATCACCCTCTATACTGGGGGGCAAATGTGAGGAAAGATCTTTTCAAAGATCATGGAGGAATGAGTCCTGGCTCAAAGACAGATACAAAGCAAATGGAGCCCCAAATAAATATGGACTCACTCTGTCAAAAGAAAAAGGAAAGGATGGCGAAATAGAAGCCAAGAAGAAAAAAGAAAAAGTGTATGAAAAAGTATGGCAAATGAAAGCCAAAAGCAAATAAGAAAAAAATAAAAGTAAAAAGGAAAGAAATGTCCAAGAAGGGACTAATGCTTCAAAAAGAATTCTCCTCAATAAATGATCCTTGATCTGATTATCCTCAAACACATATTTTGGGCCTATTTATCCTTTTTTTAACCATGAACCATGGCCTACATTACGTATTTTAAAAGTCCATTTGGATCAAGCATGAATATTTAATTTGAAGAGTTTTTCCTCAAATTTTATCCCATCCCATCTCATCGAATTATCATTTCACTAAGGAAGAATTTAGAATTCTCAAGTGCATGATAAAACAATGAAAAAGAAAAAAAGAAAGAGAAGAAAAAATGGAAAGAATGGGACTCTAGGGCGAAAACCCAAAAATGAGTGGTCTAGAGTAAGATGGAATTTTGATGCCATTTGTATTAGTGCCGATACCACAAAAGAGAAGGTCATCTTGAAGAAGTGTTCATCGAGAAACATCTAGGAATTTTTGAACATCCCAAGTAGTTAGCTCTATTCGGAGGATTAACTTCAAAATTTTAAACTTTTTCCCTCCAAGATTAAACTTTTCATTTTAAACATCCCAGCCAATTTTGACGCTTGTCAAAATGCCTTGATATGAAAACTAAAAGATTGTTGAATCTATTCGATTCTCAATGAATTCATGATTTATAAAACCTGTTCCATTTGTGAGCCTAGAAGGGACATATATTTTTATTATGAAATTTCCTTTGATCAACCAAAATCTTGTTATACCAAGCATTGCCAATTCAAATTGAAAAACCCAGATTGACACTTAGAGAAGTTTTTAACAATGATCGTCAGTCTTCAAAAGATTTGTACATCACACAATGTGGGGTTAATATCTTTTTTTCAGAAGTTTTCAAAATGAGAAAAAAAATAAAGATAATTTTTTTAAAATACCCATTTTTGATGTTGACATGAGATAAGGGTTTTTCTAACCCAAAGGTGTGGAACTACTAGGGTTTATCTTGATTTCCAAATACGAGAAGAAGAAATAATACTCGGCAAACAGACTTCTGTCAATAAGAGTTCGAAAATTGTTGGGGCAAAGAGAATAGACAAAGATTGAAAAATGAATTGAAGATATACTCTTATTTGAAAAAGAGAAATGAATTGTAAAGGCTAAGCCAAAGTCTAGAAAAATGATCAGGGGCATTTGCATCTTTTCATGAAGCGTTTGCATCATTATTGATCTTTGCATTTGCATCATGTAGAAGCATTCTGCACATTGTCAAATCCTTGGATTTGCATCATTTAGAAGCATTTGCATAATGCCAAGCTTTGCATCTGCATCATTCCATGAAGTAGTTGCGTTAACACCAATTTTCGCATTTGCATCATAAAGAAGCATTTGCACATTATGGACCTTTGCATCCTTCTGAGAAGTAATTGCGTTATTTAAAGATCATTTGCATTTGCATCACTTAGAAGCATCTGTATCTTATTCAACATCTGCATCCACATCAATAAGCATTTGGATCAATCTAAGCCATTTGCATATACACCACGAAGCATCTGCATCTTATCCAACATCTGCATCAGCATCAAGAAACATTTGCATCAATTCAAAACAAAATACATTTGCAAAATGAGGTATGTGCATCCTATTATTCATTTGCACCAGCATCAAAAAGCATTCGCATCTTCTCAAAATCTTCAGGCTAATTTTCAATAATTCTTCAAAAATCACGGGTAAGCCCTCTGAGCACCATTCTTAAGACCTTCGGGCATCATTTTTAAAGTCGCATACAGCGTATTTTTTCCAAATCATGGATAAGGCCTCCAGGCACCATTCTTAAGACCTTCGGGCTTTATTTTTAAAGTCACATATAGCGCATTTTTTTCAAATCACAGGTAAAGCCTCCGGGCACCATTCTTAAGACCTCCGGGCACCATTTTTGAAGTCGCATACAGCGTATTTTTTCCAAATCACGGGTAAGGCCTCCGGGCACCATTCTTAAGACCTCCGAGCATCATTTTTAAAGTCGCATACAGCACATTTTCCCAAATCACAGGTAAGGCCTCTTGGCACCATTCTTAAGACCTCCGAGCATCATTTTTAAAGTAGCATACAACGCATTTTTTTTCAAATCACGGATAAGGGCTCCATGCAATATTTTTATGGCCTCTGGGCATAATTTTTCTTTAAATTATAGATAAGACCTCTGGGCACTATTTTTAAGACCTCCGAGCACAATTTTCATTTTGAAAATCGAACTCGTTTCTTAAGACTGGTCGAGCCTTGATTAGTCAGGGAACTAATTTAAGGATAAAATCTTCAATTTACAGTTTTTTTCAAAAAAATAATAATAATAATTTGAAAAAATGAAAAATGGAAAATGAGACCCCATTTCCCTTCTCTTCACATGTGATTTCACTAATCGGACAAAATTAGTGTTTGTTTATCTTTGCCTGATTCTTAATTCTCAGCAATAGCCAAAGAGGGGTAGCTGTAGACACCTAGTTTTGTCCGGACCACTAAAACAGGTATGTTTTCTTCTTAAATTGATGTTTCAAAATGTAAAAAGACTTTTTTCATCCTGCAGGTGGTACTTCGAGAATTAGTTTAAGAAGGCGAGCATAAAAAGTCAAACTTGAAAAAGTCAACCTCAAAAAGTCAACCCTAAAAAGTCAACTACTAAAAAGTCAACCCACTTTCAAAATCAAGATTTGAAGTTCATTTGAAAAATGGAAAAAGAATTTTGATAATCCGAGGTTTACATTGAAAGATATGGAGTTCGAAAGTTGGGTTACAAAGATTCAATAGAAAGAAGACCCTAGTTCGAGAAATTTAGGGAAAAGTGCTTAAATGATTAAATTGGTCCAAATTGAAGGTTCCAAATGAAAGATAAGCACTGACTACGGGTAATGGAGAAGCTACTTGGAAGAAAAACTAAAAGAAAAGTCAATCTGAAAGAAAACCGAGAATTAGGGTTTTTGGTGGATTTCGGTGAAATTTGGAAGAATTACAGAAATGGCCCGATTTTGTAAGACTAAAGCCCTTAATGGATGATAAGTGATTAAACAAGGATAGCCCAAGGCTCAGTCTGAAGAAAATCTGAAAATTGAACATGTTTTGAGCAAAATCGGGTTTCGGAGGCAAAAGGGCAAAATTTGAAAATTTAAGAAAAATAGCTAATGAACTCCAAAACTTCTAAAAAATTTCATATCTCATTCTTAAATCATTTCTAGGAGATTGGCAAAGAAAAAACTTGATTCGGAGTTCGTTTACGAAATGGCCAAATCCTGGGTCCCCTATGTAGAAACTCAAGAAGATAAGACCCGAAAAAAATAGCAAATGAACTCCAAAAATTTTGAAAATTTGCAGGTATCATTCTTAAATTATTTGGAAGATATTGCAAAAATAAAATCCAGATTCGGAGTTCGTTTGCAAAATGACCAAATCTCGGGCCCACTATGTAGTAATTCAAGCAGATAAATCCCGAAAAAATACCAAATGAGTTCCAAAAATTATGAAAACTTCCAGATCATACTTTTAAATTATTTGGAAGAGATTGGAAAAGAAAAATCTGGATTTGGAGCTCGTTTAAAAAATGGTAAAGTTTGGGAGCATAAAAGGGCAATTTTGAAAGAAAAAATCCAAATAAATAGCAAATGGGCTCATAAAATTTTGAAAACCTCCAGAATTCAATTTTTTTTATTATTTTGGAAGTATTGAAAAAAGGAAATTTGAATTTGGAGTTCGTTTGCTATTTATTTATGTTCGGGGGGCATAAAAGTCATTTTACCCAAGAAACCGAAAAGGGCTTTTCTTGCCTTTTAAAAAATGAAGCATGGGCTGGAAGAAGAGGGGTCAGCCAGCCAAGGCCCAAGGGTGGGCAAATATCTTCTGATTTTTATTCAAAAGGCCAACAATTAAGAGGAAGGTGGTTATTTTTTTTATCAAACCTTTGTAACTAAGCCTCATGGACCAATGCATGAAAAGGGAGAGTGTCAGCATAATGGCTTAAGATTCTTGAGTAGCTATAATTGTTGATAGCTAATTGCCTAATATAAGGGTGATAATTTTACATTTTAAACATCTTGGATCAATAGCCTTTGGATCAAAATTGGTTGAAGAAAAAATGACAACATCCTAGGTCAATAAGGCCATTCGGCCACACTAAGGGGAAGAGGGCTCTTTGTTCATTTTCAGCTATTCACTCTCTATTCTCTATTGGCTTTTGCTGATTTTTCTCTCCATTGTTGAAAGGAAAAAAGAAATGTTTAGAAAATAAAAGAAAGTTAGAAGAGAAAAAGCTTGAAAGATAGCTTCTAAAGGTTGCTTTAAGCATCATACTCTTGCACTTTCTTTGATTTTCCATTCTTGATTTGTTGTTTTCAAATAATATTTGGTGAGTTTCTTTTGATTTTTCTTTTTAAATAAGTGTTTTTAATATTTTTCTTTAAGTTCTTTCTTGATTCTTTCTTGTAAAAAGCTTTTGAAACTTTTTTTTCTTCTTATTTTTGAGTTGGCCGAATGGCCTAGTATTTTTGGGAGTTGTTGTTTTGCATTGTTTTTTCATGTTATTCTTGATATTTAACAAGTTTTGATGCATTAAATCTTCTTCTAATACATAAACATGAAGCTTGTTTTAATTTGGTTGCTTGTTTATTTCCATTTTTGAGTCAATTATCTTGTTATCATGTTTATTTTACTTGTCTTGTATTTTTTATTTTCTGTTTTCAAAATGTTTAAGTTTGTTTACGTTTTACATTTTGTAATTCATGTGTTTATGAAAATGCCTATTGGTTTTCATGCCTTTACTTTATAGTTGCATGATTTGAGCATTTTTCTTTAGCTATGCATGTTAGTTTATCATGTGTTTGTGAAAATGCCATGCTCATTTTAAGCATGAGACCATTCGGCCACCTTCATGTTGTATGCTTTATGTGTGCATTTTTGTTATATTAGTTGATAGGTTTGCATTTTCATGATATTTAGTTGTGTATTTTGTTTAAGCATGCCATATGTTTGTGTTATTGCCATGCATGTTTTAGGTTTAGGATTGGTTTGCTTTGCCATGCATATTCATACATTTTAGACCTAGGTTGCATTAAATGCCATGCAAGTTCATTTAGGTCTAGGTCATTTTATTGATGCCATGTATTTTTCATGTCATTTAGGTTTTAAATCATGCATTTCATGCATCATATTTGCTGTATTTTCATGCATTTCATGTCATTGCCACATGATTTATGACTTAGGCCAATCCATGGCTCAAAGTCATGCTCACTTGAGCATACTTGTGGAAAATTAAAGAGTTGTCAAATTGATTATCTACCTTTGTGATTTTTTTTACTTAGCCAATTTTTTCCTAACTTTTCAAAAGTGTTAGCTACTGTTTGTGAGTCTTTTAGAGAATCTCTAATATTTTTACTTTGATTTTTAAATGATTTTATCAAAGGCAAAAAAATGTGTTTTGGCAAAACAGTTTTTTTCACCCGGTACTCATACTTTCCTGATTTTTTTGGGTAGGCATCTTTAATCAGAAAATTAAGCTGATTTTGTTCCATGTAGTTTTACATGTCTTGAGTCTCCAGTATTATTTTTAGATTTTTTTGAATTTTTAAATATAGGGTAAAAAATCATGCTTCAAAACTAGACAGTAGAGACAGAATTGAATTTGAAGGAAAATCATTTTTCTGTTTTGGTTAAGTTACTTAGAAGGGGCTGATTAGGAAGTTTAGCTACTGACTTAGGGTAGTTTCTAAGCCTTTTTAAACTCTAAAAATGATTTTTTAAATCTCGGGTTAAGGTGGTCAAGTCCGGGATTTTAAACTTAGGAAATTAGAGCCATTTAAAAAGGGTTTAGCTAAATTTTTATTTTTAATCTAAGCTTTTCAGAATTGTTTTCAAACAATCACAAAGTATTTTGGTTTTAGAATATTTAATTTGATATATTTTCCCAAGGTAGCCGGATATCTTTTTAGATATACGGATTTTCTTAATTAAAGAAAAAAATACATTCCCATGCATTGCATTTTCCATATTCATGCATACTATATAATATGTGATTTTTGCTATGTTAATTTTCATGATAGTGTTATTGTCTTTGATTTAAATTTTTGATATTATATTAATTTTTATATGGTTTTGAATATTACATGCTATCCTATGCTTTTTATTTAGTTATTTATTTTTGTCATATTGTTTAGCATATACTATGTTCATGCATTATTATTTTTATTTTTATTTTCATGCATATTATATGATAGCGTTATTCTATGTTTCATGTCATTTAGATTATATGCCATATCATTTATATTCGCCATGTCATTTAAATTATTTCATTTCTTATAGAATATATTATGTTACCTAGGTCATTTCATTTCATGTAGAATATATTATGTTACCTAGGTCATTTCATTTCATTTAGAATATATCATGATATTTAGGATATGGCATCTCATTTAGAATATGTTATATCACTTAGGTTATATTCATTTCATCTATAATATATTATGACACTTAGGTTATATCATTTCATTTATATAATTTCATGTCATCTTTATTATGTCACACATTTTCGTATTCATATATTTTAAAATGTGTTTTAAAATAAGATAATGATTTCAATAAAATAAAGATATTCCTGAGTTAAAATAATTCATGAGTTCTCTGCCTGGTTTGCTAGGGAGGATATCATCAATTACCATTAATAATGGAATATCTTCTTTAAAATGAGAATGATTCGAAAAATTTCCAAACTAATAAAAATTTCTATATTTTGCCACGTTTGTTGGGGAATATTGGAAAATTTTGAATTAATAAATTTCGGAACATTTTCAATTAAAAATGGAATTATTTTTCTTTAAATTGGGAATTAACTTGAAATATCAAATTAAAAATCGACTTTTTATCGAGACTTGAGATAACACACGATTAATAAGGTACCTTTATACGGGCTTGTAGGGGTCTTAATCCTTCGCCACACGTAACCGAGTCCCGAACCCGCATTTTTTATTTTTCTGGTTTAAAACACAGACTTGAAATTGGTTTTAAAAAAAATATTTTAATTAATTTTAAAATGTTTTATAAAACCGATTTTAATAGGTGGCTGATCACACCTAGCCAAAAAAGATTGGTGGCGACTCCATGTCTTTTTCAAGGTCATTTTCAAAACCTTCATTTTTCTAGAGGAATTAAGTCAACTTTTCCTCGATTTTTTTTAATGTCACGCTTAACGAATAATAAAGTCTTGCGATGAGACTTGTTATTTTTTAGGTTGTGACAAGAATCAAAAAAAAAATCAACATTCTTTTCGTTTCCAAATCATGGCGTTTTGACAAGCGTCAAGATTGGTCGGGATGTTCAAACTAGAAAGTTGATTTTGGAGGGAAAAAGTCTCAGTTTTTGAAGTCAATCCTCTGAATGAGAGTTGACAATTTGGGAGGTTTAAGAATTCCTAGATGTTCCTAGATGACCACTTCTTTTGTTGTGGTATCGATACTAACATAGATAGCATCAAAAATTCTAATTTTACTCTAGACCGCCCATTTTTGGGTTTTCGACCTAGTGTCCCTTTCTTTCCATTTTTTTCTTCTTCTTTTTTTATTGCTTTACCATGCACTTGAGAATTCTAAATTCCTCCATAGTGAAATGATAATTAGATGAGATGGGATAAAATCTGAGATTTCCTTCAAGTTAAAATTTCAAGCTTGATAAAAATGAACTTTTAAAGCATGTAATGTAGGCCATGGTTTGGGGTTCAGAAAAAAAGGATAATTAGGCCCAAAATATGTGTTTGAGGGTAATCAGATCAAGGATCATTTCTTGAAGAGGATTCCTTTTGAAGCATTTGTCCTTTTTGGACTTTTCTTTTCTTCTTTTGACTTTTGCTCCTTTTCTTCCTTGTTCCTGACTTTCATTTGCAATACTTTTTCACACATTTTTTTTTTGTGTTTCGTTTTTGGCTTTCATTTTGCCATCTTTTTTCTTTTTCTTTGTTTTGTTCTTGGCTTTCATTTCGCCATCTTTTCTACAACTTCCTTTCGACAGAGTGAGCCCGTATTTATTCGGGAGCTCAATTTGCTTTCTATCTGTCTTTGAGTTAGGACTCATTTCTCAGTGACTTTTTTTTTAGAAGATCTTTCCTCGCATTTTCCCCCAGTGTAGAGGGTGATCCTTGATTAGAATTCAAAGAAAAAAGAATTCTTTCGGCCTAAAAGGGGTGACTATGTAATAATTTCTTTTTGTGAAAGGGATATGAAAGATGGTCATTTCTCATATCAAGCACAAATATTCTCATTGAAAAGCAATCCCCAGGGGGAATGGATAATCAAATTTTCATTTTGCACTTCGAAATTATCCGAATTCTCATATGCATGATATCACAATTTTTCCTTTTTTTCTTTCTTTTTTTTTCGCATGCCCTACTGATTCATGCGTTAATTCCATCCTTATTCACAATGTATCCATCATTTCCACATGTGATGCCCCAAATTGATTAATCATGAGAATTTGTATCATTACGAGGAACATCGCAAGTGTAGGTCTCTATTGAAAAGGTTGATTTTCAATCTCGGGTTTGTTTGTAGTGACAAGGAAAATATGATCCAAAAATAGGTTTTCTCTGGGACATGGGATAATCCAGTTTAGTCATTGTGCCACGAGATGTCAATCAAGAAAAGATGCTCGGTCAATTTGTGTTTTGTGGTCATTGGAAAGGATATGAATGGCTTTGGCACAATCTTGACGCACATCAAATTACCATGATCTAAATTCTTGAAAGAATGTCTCATTTGTTAGAGTTTCCAAGGAGCTCAAAATATTTTCAAAAATTTCGCTCCTTTGCTCATAGCCTAGATTAGGATCTATATCTTTGCTTAGTGACAATGGTTTATGAAGTTTAAACATTCATATTCCTTGAAGCATTAGGTCTTTCAAGTGGTCTTGGTTCAAGGGATTTAGGCATAGGAAAGCCCAAAAGAGAGGTGGGAGGGTATTAGGTCATTTCTAACAATGATCATCAATATTCTCGAGACTGTCCATTATTAGAATTTCCTTAATGCTTGTTTTTGCACATTCAAATTATTGTTAAAACACAATAAACACAAAAGCATTTTAAAATTCATTTATTTTATATGGATGTCAATATAAGACAAGTGTTTTCATCATGAGGCATAGAACTACATGCATAAAAAAACTCCCCTCTTGACATGTTTTCCCATAATTCAAACTGGCTATTCCTCGATACTCTTTTCGACCTTTTTATCTTCCTCCCCCATTTTGACATCTGCAATGGTCTCATCATTCCTATTCAGTGAATTCTCCACGCTGTCTGACCTTTGTTTTTTCCCCACATCTAACTGCCTTTTATTGATGAGTGCTTGAGCCTTCCGTTTTAGACATATGCAATTTTCTAAGGAATATCCTTGAATCCCGGAATGATAATCACAATATGCATTCTCGTCATACCAGCTCGGGTATGGGGGTTGGATAGGCTCTATTGGAACTTTAGTAAGGAGTTGCTCTTCGACCAGCTGGGGCAATAATTCAGAGTAAGACAATGGGAGTGGCTCAAACTGATCCCTTTTTTGAATGATCTTCAGCTTCCTCTAGCTGACAAGAAGTTGAAGATTTGCTGGATTCTGAAAGGCTATCGGGTATAAGTATGATCCTTGGGATATGTTGTTCATAGAAGGACAGGATAGTTGGCATGAGGGGGCTTGAAGATACGGGGTAAAGCCTCCCATAGCTTGTACATCTTTCTCTTTCTTTTTGGGCGTCCTATTTCTCTCTGCATTAGATGTTTTATCTCCTTCGAGTTTCCCATTCTTGATAGCATTCTCAATCATTTCCCCGGATATTACCATGTCCAAAAAAAATTTCGTGGGATTGTCGACAAGTCTGTCATAGTACAGGACCCGCAATGTATTAACAAAAAGGACAGTGGTTTTCTTCTGAGTCAAAGGCGTTTGTACTTGGGTGGCCATGTTCCTCTATCTCTGAGCATACTCTTTGAAGCTCTCAGTAACCTTTTTCTCCATATTTTGCAAAGTGAGGCGGTCAGGCACTATATCAGTCACATGCTTGTATTGGCTTAAAAATGCATTAGCCAAATCAATCCAAGAGTGAATCTGATCCTTGCTCAACTGACTATATCACCTAATTGTGGACCCGCTGAGGCTATCCTAGAAGTAGTGGATCAAAAGCTTATCATTATCTGTATGGCCCGTCATCTTTCGGCAGAATATAGTGATGTGGGTTGACGGATCGGTTGTCCCATCATATTTCTCAAATTTGGGAACCTTGAATTTAGGAGGAACAACCAAATCAGGGACCAAGCAACGTTCTTTAGGATCTACACTCCCAAATACATCTGTACTTTCTACTGCCTGGAGTCTTTCTTCTAACAACTGATATTTCTTTTGGGAATTTGTCGACCCAGCCCCATTCAATGCAACCATTTTTAATTTTGCCTGGATCATCTAAGTTCAGGACGTTGATGGGATTAACTATGTTCTGAAAAGACTGGACGCCTAACATTATGACCTCATTCTGACCCTTTTGTCCTTCCAACCCCTCTTTGGTAATCAAGTTTTTAGTGTATTCCTTTCCCTTGATCGCGGCAGACACCAGCTCCATTAGTTTAGTCATCTGATCTCTAGATTCTGCCTGAGATTTTGCCAACTATTCTCGCAATTCTTCCTGCGCCCTTTCCATTCGGCCAACTTGTTCATTCTCCATATGGCCTGTATTATAAAGGTGCTCAGTACTTCTTATACCTCGGATTTGAAAGAGAAACTTCTTCAAAGCTCTTAAAGCCAAGCCAATTTCTGTTTTATCCCACCAAGTGCGTGTCATGAAGAATGAGCCATGAATGCAATTTGATGCACATGAAGAATGAACAATGTGATGTATGGACATATAAGTGGAAGCATGCTGACCATGTATGTTATAAATGCAACCACGATGCCAACATGATGCATGTAAAGAATGAGAAAAATCAATGCATGAATATATGCAATGAATGACCATGTATGTTCTAGATGCATTTTCTAATGAATGATCATATACACTATGAATGCAACATGATGCATGTAAAGAATAAATGATTGACACAGAGTATATACAAAGAAATCATGCTGACCATGTATTTCATGAATGCAAATATGACAAATTAATGCATGAGCATATACAGAGAAATCATGATGACTATGTATGCCATGAAAGCAACCTGATGTCAACATGATGTATGTAAATAATGAACAAATTAATGCATGAACGTATATAGAGAAATCATGCTGACTATGTTTTTCATGAACGCAACCTGATGCCAACATGATGCATGTAAAGAATAAACAAACCAATGCATGAACATATATAGAGAAATCATGCTGACTATGTTTATCATGAGTGTGACATGATGCCAACATGATGCATGTAAAGAATAAACAAATTAATGCATTAACATATACAGAGAAATCATGCTGATTATGTTTGTCCTGAATGCGACCTGGTGCTACATGATGCATGTAAAGAATAAACAAATCAATTCATGAACATATATAGAGAAATCATGCTAACTATGTTTGTCATGAATACGACCTGATGCTAACATGATGCATGTAAAGAATAAACAAATCAATGTATGAACATATATAGAGAAATCATGCTAACTATGTTTGTCATGAATGCGACCAGACACTAACATGATGCATGTACAGAATAACTGAATTAACACAAAGATATATACAAAGAATGACCATGTATGTCACAAATGTATTCTACCATGAATGACCTATGCATGACCTATGCATGTTAAGACCGTAACATGATGTCAACATGATACATGTAAAGAATAAATGAATTAATCACAAGGGTATATGCAAAGAGATTAATCAATGATTAAACGAAATTAGTGGGATTAATCTTGATTATTCAAAAATCTTACTATGCAAGGTTTGCTCCTAAATTTAATCTGTGATTTTTTGTAACATGTTTTCCCCGCAAAAATCAACATACTATTTTTCAGAAGAATTTCAGGGTAGTGGATCCTATTATTGTACAATGTCCAAATATTTACTCAACATTACCGGTCTACAATTCTTATTCAACCAATGAATGTTTATCAAATCATCAAATGAGAGTATTATCACCATCCGTTTATTGAAAAGAATGAGATAAAAAAAAAAACCATGGATGTACATGCTTTGTTCACATATGCATGAAATGTGCAAAATGCAAAAATGTTTGAAAAGGAATTTTTATATTTTCAATTTCAAGAAAAAGTCAATGGACATTTGCCCCAACAATGTCAACTTATTTAAGCATCTCGATGCCTTTGGGGTGACATACCAAATTTATTAAGGGCGATGTACGTTCATCGTTGCCTGATCTACAATGCTTATTCAGAATGCAAAAATAAATGGCAAAAGATTAGAAGCATTCCTCCATGTGTTCCTAGCTTTGGTACCTCTAACGAAAATTCGACATAGCTTCGCCTAGTTTCACTATATGAGGTTGCATTAGGTTCTAAAAAGGCCCCAAATTGGTCCTCACTGTTACCGGTGAAGGCTAGTAAGTCACCCCGATTAAAGCGAGTTCAATGCGTTAGAGTACATTTCCCAAGCTTATGCGGAGACTATTGCCACATGAATCGTAGGTAATCTGACACTCCGAAAGTGTTTCGCTAGCTTATGCGGAGGCTATTGCCACACAAAGCGTAGGTATTTTACTTCCACTTAAAAGGACGGAACCCGGGTATAGGGCTCATGATATGCAAATGCAAGTGTAGTGTAGTGTGTGAGGAGGAACAATAAACCTTTCACCATATCCTAAATACCCCAACAATTTATTGAAACAAAGATCAAGAATAGTGTAATGCATTAACCAACCAGAGAGTAGTAATAATATGCATGCAAATGAACATATTAAAAATATTTTGTTATTTCCAAAAATTCTCCTTATTTACAAAAAAAAAAAAAAAAAAAGTGAGAATTACAATTAAACACCAATTAAACCCGACAAACCGAGGCTTTTGATAACACATGACTAATTCTAGGCCTGACTCTCTATGGTCCCCAATGGAGTCGCCAAGCTGTCGATACGTGATCCCATCGCGGGGACATGTTCGAGTGAGGTGAGGAAAAACAAAACAGGCAGAGGAAAATACAACTTAATTCCTCTTGAAAATAAAAGATGAGGGTTGTGAAAACGACCTCGAAAAAGAAATGGAGTCACCACCAATCTTTTTTTGGCTAGGTGTGATAGGCCACCTATTAAAATCGATTTTTATAAAACATTTTAAAATTAATTAAAACATTTTTTAAAACCAATTTCAAAAGTCTGGGCTTTTAAACTAGAGAAATCAAAGAAGCGGGTTCGGGAGTCGGTTACGTGCGGGAAGGATTAGTACCCCCACAACGCCAGTATAAAACGGTACCTTATTAATCGTGTGTTATTCTAAGTCTCAATAAAAATCGGTTTCGAAGTTGATAATTTTAAATAATTCCTATTTTAAAGAAAAGTAATCCCATTTCTAATTGAAAATGATCCGAAATTTATTAAATCAAAATTTTTCTATATTCCCCGACAGACCCAGCAAAACGTAGAAATTTTTATTTACTTAGAAAATCTCTGCATCATACTCTTTTTAAAAGGGTATACCTTTGTTAATATAGTTGATGAAGACTCCCCGGCAACCCGGAGGAGAATTCATGAATTATAATAACTCGGAGATATTGCCTTATTTTATTAAAAAAAAACTCAATTTTCAAAAAGTTGGATGATCATGAATGTGCAAATTAAAATTAAAACTTTAAGGTATAACTTGCTGCATGGCAAATAAGTTATTATGACATGACAAAATTTAAATGACATAGCCAAAGAAGAAATGATATGAAATATGAATGACATGGCATAATAATGAATGTCATGTGAAAGAAATCGACATGGAATACAAAATGTCATGCCATATGAATGACATGGGACATGAATGAATGTCATGTGAATGAAATCGACATGGAAAACTAAATGATATGGCGTACGAATGACATGGCACATGAATGAATATCATGTGAATGAAATCGACATGGCAAATAAAATGACATGGCATATGAATGACATGGCATGTGAACGAAATGACATAATGAATGACGTGGCATATGAATGACATGGCACAAATGAATGACATGGCGTGGCATATGAATAACATGGCAATATGAATGACATGGCATGTGAATGACATGGCAATATGGATGACATGGCATATGAATGACATGGCATAATGAATGACATAGCAATATGAATGACATGGCATGTGAATGATATGGCATGTGAATGACGTGGAATATGAATGACATGGCATGTGAATAACATGGCATATGAATGACATAGACTAATATGTTATAGCATGGTAATGAATATCATGTCAATGAAATCGACATGGCAAACCCAAAATGAGATAAACATAATGACATGACAAACCAAGTGACATGGCATGAGAATGTTGTGTCATGAAAATAGAATGACATGAATGAAATGTCATGGTGACCAAATGTTCATGGTAATGACATGGATGGCATGACATACTTAATCATGGTTTAAAATGAGCTCAAACACTAAATGACATGGAAAATGACATGCTATATGAATGATATGGCATAAATGACATAGATTATAAATAAAATGTCATGGTGGCCGAATGGCATGGTAATGGCATATGAATGGCCGAATGCATGGTGATGACATATGCATGACCGAATGGAATGAAAAGATAACATGGCATGAATGGCATGGCATGACAATGCACCTAAACTATAAATTACATGGCAGGACATGTTATATGGATGACATGGCATGATGAATGACATGGCATGTAAATGACAATGACATATGAATTACATGGCATAATGAATGTGGATGAATGACATGGCATATGACATGGCAATATGAATGACATGGAAAATTTTGATGATATGGCATGTGAATGAATGACATGGCACAAATGAATGACATGCCATGCAAATGACATGGCCAAATCTAGATGGCATGACATGTGAATGGATGACATTACATATTAATAATGTGGCACATGAATGGATGACATGGCATAATCTAGATGATATGGGGTGTGAGTCAAGGACATGGCATATGGCATAATAAATGACATGGCATAATGAATGACATGGCATATGAATGACATGGCATATGAGTGACATGGCAAAATCAACAAAATGGCATTATCATAATATATTCATAATCACATCATGGTTACATGCACACATCATTATTTGAAATGAATTATTCATGTGATGAATCATATAAATAGCATATGTTAGAAAATATTATCGTACTTCCCGGCAAACCCGACAAAGCTTGGTAAATAATTCTTTCATATGATATTTACATGGTTCCGAGTAAAATGAAAACCATACGTTTCGATTCTGTAAACACGTGCGTTGAATAATTTTCTAACCTCCCCAACAAACACAGCAAAGGTCGGGAACTAATTCACGCCAAATGTTTAATAAACCGAAAAATACATTTTTATGACAAATTAAATAAAAACTTTTTTTAAAATGCAATGCATGGAGATGTATTTCTTCCTTAGAGTAAGGACATCCGTATAACTAAAAAGGTATCCGACTACCCTAGGAGGAGACTTAGATCATATTTTCAAAAATCAAAAGACTTTAGGCTCGGATTGACAAAAAAAAAAAAGAAATTGGAATATTTAGGATGAAAATGGCCGCATGGCCGAACCCCCAATTTGAAAAGGCCCTATTATCCTAGTTTTGAAATCCGGGTTCACCGCCCTTGACCCGACTTTTATAAAATCAAATTTTATAATTGAAATGACTTGGAAATTAACCTAAGATAGTATCTAACGCCCCAAATCAGCCCCCTCTTAATATCCTAACCAAAACAGAAAATTAGTATTTCTTAAAAACAAAACTGACTCTCACTGGCAGTTTTGGAAACCGATTTTTTTACCCTACTAAAAAATTTCAAAAAATTCTGAAAACAATTATGGGAGACTTAGAACATGTCGACCTCTATGGGAAAAAATCATCTTAAATTTTGGAGCATGGATACTATGACCAATTTTTACCCAAAATCAAGACAGTGAGTTAAAAAAAACTGTTTTGTCAAAATCTATTTTTAAACCTTTTATAGAAAAATCCAAAAATCAAAAAAAAATACTAGAGGCTCCTTAAAGGGTCTAAAACATGTGGTTAAAAAATCTTTAAATTTGGACAAGGAATGCATGGTGATAAAAATCAGCAAATCCAACTTGCACAATATTTCATTTTTCTACAAGCATGCTCATGAGAGCTTTGCTTTGAGCCATTGGTTGGCTTAAGTCAAAAATCAAGTGGGGATGATATGAATGCATGAACATGAAGCAACAAAAATGGGGATCTATCCTACCACAACCAACCAAGCAAGAGATATCAAGCAAGAACAAACCCAACAACACTAGTCAGGTTTCGGCTAGTGTGAAAAACATGTAGAAAAATTTTGACAACTTAGTTATTTGATGAAAAGAAGAAGAAATATTTTGGAACTTGTTCTGAAAAACAATTTTATTTCATGAAAGAAAATAAAATGAAAATCATAAAGGAATAACAAAATCATATGAACAAAGCATGGAGGAGAGCATGGAAGAAATAGCTACCTTGCTTTAGCTTTCCAAATCAAAGAGTAGTAAGATTTTCCCTTCTCTTTTTTTTCTCTCCCTTTTCTCTCTTCAATAGCTACTGCCATTCTCAAAAATCTGACCTCTCCCTTTTTGCTTAGAGTGGCCGGCTGCCCTTAGGATGATTAGAGAAAAATCATTTTTCTTCTTTTTATTTAGCCCTTGGATCCTTAGGAGCTCCTCTTTTTTAACAATCTAAGCCATTAGATCAAGATATTTTCATGACAATAAAAATGCTATCTTGCCATTTGATCTTGGCCACTGAAAGATGTACTTATCTTTCTAGAAAGCACCTAGGCCATTGGATTAGTAAGGACATTTACAAGATAGTAAAAATGACATCTTGTAATGTGATAGGGTCCATTGGATGAATTTAATCAAATATCACCCTTCATTCATAAGCTGACCAGCCAAGTGCCTGGAATATCCCAGAAATTCCTTCATCTTTCATATTTTTTTTAATTGCAAATTAGCTTTTTTTCGGTTTCTTGGATAAAATTGCATTTTGGCCACCCAAACTTGATTTTATTGCAAACAGACCCCAAATCCAGTTTTTCTTTCTCCAATCCATCCAAATAAATATAATATTGAGATCTAAAGATTTTCAAAAAAATTTGTGCTCGTTTTCTATTTTTCCCAGAACTTTCTCTTGGATTTTTCTGGTCAGGACAAAATTCACCTTTTTCATTTGAACTTCGGTTCTGGATTTTTCTTCACCAATCTCTTCCAAAAAATATAAAACTCAGATCTGAAATTTTCATTATTTTTGGAGCTCGTTTTCTTTTTTTTTTTTTTTTGAAATTATCTTTTGGAATTTTGGCTTAGTGCACCCGAACTTTTTCATTTTTCAAATGAGCTCCGATTCTGGATTTTTCTTCCCCAATCTCCTCCAAAAAATATAAAACTCATATCTGGAAGTTTTCATAATTTTTGGAGCTCGTTTGCTATTTTTTCGAAATTATCTTTTGGAATTTCGGCTTAGTGCACCCGAACTTTGCCATTTTTCAAATAAGCTTCGATTCTAGATTTTTCTTCACTGATCTCTTCCAAAAATTATAAAACTCAGATATGGAAGTTTTCTTAATTTTTGGAGCTCGTTTGCTATTTTTCCTATAATTATCTTCTAGAACTTTGGCTTAGTGCACACGTACTTTGCCATTTTTCAAATGAGCTCCAATTCCAGATTTTTCTTCACTGATCTCTTCCAATATTTACAAAACTCAGATCTAGAAGTTTTCATAATTTTCGGAGCTCGTTTGCTATTTTTCTCGAAATTATCTTATCGAAATTTCGGGTTAGTGCACTCGAACTTTACCAATTTTCAAATGAGCTCCGATTTCGGATTTTTCTTCACCTATCTCTTCCAAAATGATAAAACTCATATCTAGAAGTTTTCATAATTTTTGGAGCTCATTTGCTATTTTTCTCAAAATTATCTTTGAGATATTTCGATATTACCCTTTAACCTCCAAAACCTCGTTTTTACTCGAAACGGGTTCGATTTTTGGATTTTCTTTTTCTACTGCCTTTTTCATATATTGAATTTGAGTTGGTCCAAAAAGGCCCAATTTTTACGATCAAATTCCCCTTCGATTTTGTTTTCCTCTTTTCAAACTCGAGAATTTTCTTGCTTTTCCGTTTTTGCCCTAAACGGCTCTTCCTTGGGATCCACTTCAAACTGGACCTTGGGCTATCCTTGTTTACTCATTCTTTATCAATTGGGGGCTTCAATTTTACCGAATTGGGTCATCTTTGCAGTTTTCCCTTAATTTGAAAAATTCACCTTTTTTAACCGAAACCCTAATTTCCGATTTTCCTTTCAAATTGACTCTTCCTTTGGTTCTGCTTCCAATTGGCCCTTCTAATACCCGTAGTCATTAATTATATTCCATTTGGAACCTCCAAATTCGACCAATTTGATCGTTTAAGCACTTTTCTCAAAATTTGCCAAATTAGGGCTTCCCATACACTGAAATTTCTGCAATCCCTCTTTTGAACTCCGTATCTTTCGTTGTAGACCTCGGATTATCAAAAAAAGATTCACCATTGCTCAATTCAACTTCAAATCTTGATTCTAACTAAGAGTTGACTTTTTTAGTGGCTGACTTTTTAGAGTTGACTTTTTTGGATTGACTTTTCATGCTGAACTCCGAATCACAAGTCTTGGAGGACCATCTGTAAGATGAGAAGAGATTTTCTGCATTCTAAAAAAGTACAAGGAAGAATTTACCTGGTTTAGGGGGCCGGACAAAATTAGGTGTCTACATATATTAACAAACATAAAAATTTAAATTGAATAATAATAATAGTTTATTTGTAATTATAATTTAAAAGTATTAAATTAAAAAATATATAAAAATTTAATATTAAAAGAAGAGTATTTTAGGCAAGTGGAAATTATTAATAATTTTAAATTAATTGTTAAGGAAAATTGTTAACTGTATAGGAGAATAAATAATACTTTATTTATAATATATAATAATAAACATAAATCTTAAATTAAAAAAAAATAGTTTATTAGTAAACATTATTTTAATATTTACAAATTTTAATTTATTATTCTTACATATATTAAATAAAATTAATTTATTCTTACATTTATTATTGTGTTATTGTATTGTTGATAGTTTACTTAGGCTTAGAGAATTGAGCACAATAAATCTTGGATGTATAGGCGGTTGGACGACTCTCAATATATTAGTAATGAGTATTTGAATGGAGTTGAAGAATTCTTAGGTTTTGCATATGCTCACAGCGAGTACGTAAAGGATAATAGAATTGGATGCCCTTGTGCGAAGTGTCAGAATAATCGGTTTGCAGAAATTGATGATGTGCGTAAACACTTGTATTATAGAGGGTTTAAGGAGAATTATTATATTTGGGATGTACATGGTGAAAGTCATCAAGGTCAGTCATCAAGGATGCATAATGATGAAGTCGAGACGAGAAGTGACGATGAAAGAGATAATCCTTATGCTAGAATGGTTATGGATGCTCTAAACTCGAATCTGAATTTAGGTGTGGTTCAAGATGATCAACCGAATTTAAGTTCAAGAAACTTTTATTCGTTGTTGAACCAAGCAAATGAACCGTTGGGGTTAGGATGTACAAAACACACAACTTTATCTACTATGTCACAACTGTTAAATGTGAAGTCTGAATTTAACATGCGTGAATCGTGTTTCAATCGTTTGATGATTATGATAAAAGGGATGTTGCCAGAAAGTGATAATTTACCTGATAACTTTTACCAAATGAAGAAAAAGATGACCAGATTTGGACTTCACTATCAGAAGATACATGCATGCAACAACAATTGCATGTTGTTTTATAACAACTCAGTTCACTTAGAATTTTGTTCCGTATGTGGCCATCCTCGTTATAGACCAAGCAAATCAAGTGTTAAAAAGTCTAAGAGAATTCCTTATAAAATTCTTCGTTATTTTCCATTGATTCCGAGACTTCAAAGATTATATATGTCAACGGTTAGAGCTGAGAATATGACATGGCATGCGCATAACTGAAGGGATGATAGAGTGTTGAGACACCCTGCTGATGGTGAAGCATGGCAAGACTTCAATCATACGCATCCGTGTTTTGCAGTGGAATCTCAAAATGTCAGATTGGGTTTGTATGTAGATGGGTTTTGTCCGTTTACTCATAGAGCGAAATCGTACTCTTGTTGGCCGGTAATGCTTTGTGTATATAACTTACCACCATGGATGTGTCTGAAGCAACCATATTTACTTCTTGATATGGTAATTCTGGGTCCGAATAGTCTGTCATAGAATATTGATGTTTTTCTCAGACCATTAATAGATCAGTTGAAATTATTGTGGAATCATGGTGTTCCGAGTTATGATAGGTTTAGAAAACAAAATTTTATATTAAGAGCTGCATTATTTTGGACGATTAATGACTTCCCTGCTTACGGCATGTTATCAGGATGGAGCACACGCGGTCGATTGGCTTATCCTTATTGTATGGAAGAAGTTAAGTCATTCAGATTGCATTATGGCAGGAAACCATGTTTTTTTTATTGTCATCGACAGTTCTTGCCTTTAAATCATCCTTTTAGAAGACAAAGAGATAAATTTTGTCGAATAGTTGAGCATGATTCTCCAATTGAGCGATTATCTAGTGAGGCAATTCTGGAAAGGATAGATAGCGTTCCGAATATCACATTTGGGAGTAAATTATATGAACAAAAGTTGATTGGATTCGAAGAATGTCACAATTGGATGAAAAAGAGTATTTTTTTGGGAGTTACCTTATTGGAATACCAATCTCATTCGCCATAATTTGGATGTGATGTATATTGAGAAAAACATGTTTGATAACGTGTTCAACACAATGATGGATGTGAAGAGCAAAACAAAAGACAATATAAAGGCTAGAATGGATTTACTGTTGCTTTGCAGACGGTCGGAATTAGAATTGGTGGAAAGTATTGGAAAAACGTACAATCCTAAAGCCAGTTACACAATAAACAGGGAAGATCAAAAAGAGTTTGTACTTGGGTAAAAGAATTACGACTTCCCGATGGATTTGTCTCGAATATCAGCTGTTGTGCAAATGTGGTTGATGGGATGTTTTCTGGCATGAAAAGCCATGACTTTCATATTTTTACGCAGCAGTTACTTCCAATTGCATTTCCAGATTTGGTACCTAACACAATCTGGTATGCAATTACTGAGCTATCTCATTTTTTCAGAGACTTATGCTCTACAGAAACTCATGTGGACCAGATGGAGTTCTTTGAAACCAATATTGTTGAGACCATTTGCAAGTTGGAAAAAATATTTCCTTCAGCCTTTTTTGATTCAATGGAACATTTGCCTATTCACCTACCTTATGAGGCACAAGTTGGTGGACTTGTCCATTATTGTTGGATGTATCCTGTCGCAACCTAAAAAATAACGAGCCTCATCGCGAGACTTTATTCGTTAAGTGTGACATTGGGGAAAACAGAGGAAAAGATGACTTAATTTCTCTTGAAATAAAATGAGGGTTCAAAGACAACCTCGAAAAGAAATGGAGTCGCCACCAATCTTTTTTGGCTAGGTGTGATCTGTCACCTATTAAAACCGATTTTTAAAACATTTTAAAATTAATTAAAATATTTTTTAAAAACCAATTTCAAAGTCTGCGTTTTAAACCAGAGAAATCAAAGAAGCGGGTTCGGGAGTCGATTACGTACGGGGAAGGATTAGCACCCCCACAATGCCCGTATAAAACTGTACCTTATTAATCGTGTGTTATCTCAAGTCTCGATAAATAGTCGGTTTAGATTTGGCATTTCAAAATAATTCCCAATTTAAAGAAAAATAATTCCATTTTTAATTGAAAATAATCCAGAATTTATTAATTCAAAATTTCCTATATTTTTCAACAAACGGAGCAACATATAGAAATTTTTATTTATTTGGAAAATCTCCGAATCATTTTCATTTTTTGAAAGAAGAATATTCCTTTATTAATGATAATTGATGATATCCTCCCTAGCAAACCCGGCAGAGAACTCATGAATTATTTTAACTCGAGCATATCTTTATTTTTATTGAAAATCATTACCTTTTTTTTAAAATATTTTTAAAAGATAAATATGAACATGTATGACATAGTAAAAGATGACATAGCAAAATCTAGATGACATAGTATGACCTAAATGACATGATATAATCTAAGTGACATAATATATTCTAAATGACATGATATAATCTAAATGACATAGTATATTCTAAATGACATAATATAATCTAAGTGACATAGTATATTCTAAATGGCATGATATAATCTAAATGACATGACATGATAAAAAACATAAAAACATTATAATAAAACATGCATGAAAATAAAAAACAATGCATGAATATAATAAATCTTAAATGATATGGCAAAATAAATAATGACTAAGCAATGAGCATAGAATAACATAAAATATTCACAATCATATAACAATCAATATAATATCATGCAATATAAATCAAAACAATAACATTACCATAGAAATATTCATAGCAAAAATCACATATCATATAATATGCATGAACATGGAAAATGCAATGCATGAAAGTTTTTTCCTTTAAATAAGGACATCCGTATACCTAAAAAAAAATCTGACTACCTTAGGAAAAGACATCAAATCAGATTTTTCTAAATCAAATATACTTTGTGATTGGATTGAAAACAATTTTGAAAATTTTGGATGAAAAGGCTCTATGGCCGAAAACCCCCTTTGAAAATGCTCTATTTTCCTAACTTTGAAAACCCGAGTTGACCTCTCTTGAACCGACCTTTATAAAATCATTTTTTAGGATTAAAATGACTTAGAAATCAACCTAGGACAGTAGCTATTGTTTTAAATCAGCCCACTCTTAATGCCTTAGTCAAAATAGAAAATTATTTTGTCTTTGAAATCAAATCTGACTTTTTTCACCAGTTTTAAAACGTGATTTTTTTACCTATTTTAAAATTTTCAAAAAAAAATGAAACAATTATGGGAGACTCAAAACATGTCGAACTCTGTGGGAAAAAATGGCTTAATTTTTAGACTAAGGATGGCCTACCAGAAAATTCGTGAAAGTTAGAACACTGGGTGAAAAACTGTTTAACCAAGAAACATTTTTAAACCTTAGATAACAACACTCAAAAATCAGAATAAAAATATTTGAAACTCCTCTAAGGTCCTACAAACAGTGGTAAAAATTGGTAAAAACTTAGACAAGGACTGCCTAATGAAAAAAATCACAAAGGTAGAAAATCCAACTTGACAACTTCTTAATTTTCCACAAGCATGCTCATGTGAGCTTGGCTTTGAGCCATTAATTGGCTTAAGTCAAAAATCAAGTGGGATGATATGAAATGCATGAATAAACAGCAAGTTAAATGCATGAAATGCATGACCTAATGCCAAAATGACGTAGAAAATGCATGGCATAAAAGATGACCTAATCCCTAGATAGAAATTGTGCATTGCAATAAATGCAACCCTAGACCTAATATGCAAGAAAATGCATGGAAATAAAGATGACCTAGACCTAATGAGCATGAAAATGCATGGAAATGCAAAGATGACCTAAGACCTAATAAGCATGAAAATGCATGGCAATACAAAAATGACCTAATGCCTAAAATGTCATGAGAAAATGCATGACAATGTAACACGACCTAATGCCTAATATGACATATAAACATGCATGGCTAACATATGAACATATAATGACCAAATGAACATAATAATAATGCATGAACATGGCACAACAAATACACAATAACATGGTATAAAGATGCAAAGCATAAATGAAAGCATGGTAACTAAACAAGATGAAAATGAACATACACAATGCAAACACATAGTAGGAGCAGAATGGACATATGTGAAATATGTAAAATCTTAGCAAGGTAATAACACAAACACTTGGCATGGCAAACATGCAAGACATAAATGAAAACATGATAGACAAATAAACATGATGAAAATGCAAAGATATAGCTAGGAACATACACAAACACATGGTATGGAAATGATACAAAGCATGAACAACTTAATGTAGTAAAAACAGAAAAATAAAGTTAGTAAATAAAGTAAGTAGACATGAAAATAAATGATAAAAACAGAAAAATAAGAACAAGTAAAGAAAGTTAGAAATAAGCTCCATATCTTGATTATTTTAGAAAGCTAGAACATCAAAACAAGCTAACATACCACAACGAACATAGGAATAAAATCAAACACAACACAAGCACTCCAAAAGAATGCCATTCGGCCAACTTGAAGAACATGGTAAAAATTTTGTTTTTTGATTTTTTTTTATGAAAACACAAAATAGCTTTAAAAAGGAGTTTTAAAACCCTTTATTTGATAATGAAATAACAAGAAATAACAAAATCTCATGGAAAATAAGCAAATCAAGCATAGAAAAAGAAAGAAAAATGCAAGAGTTAGGTGCCAAAAGGCTACCTTTCAAAGCTATCTTTCAAGCTTCCTTCTCTTCTAAATTTTTCTTTGCTTTCTACACTTAGCTATTGCTCCAATATCAAAAATGATCAGCCAAAAGAACCCCCTTGAAGGATGAACCCCCCTTTAAATAAGCTAGCTGAATGGCCCTTGGTGTTGACATAATGTTGTCATTTTTTTTCCTAGCTAAATAGATCCAAATGCCACTAATCAAAGATGCTAAAAATGTGAATTTACCACCATTAGATGAAGGGATCAGCTCCTAACAAATAAAGTTGTTCTAAAATATGTAACCATAATATTGACATCCTTCCTCTTCATTCATTTGACCATGTGGCAAAATCACAAAGGCTCAATCAAAAAAACATAACCACCTTACTATCCAATTTTGGCCTTTGGATGGAAAAACTCAGCCAAAACTCCCCTCTTCTTGGGCTGGCCAAATGGCCCTTCAAATTCTAGCCATCTCTCTATTTTTTAAATTGCAAAAATGGCCCTCTTCAGTTTCTTCGGTAAAATTACATTTTAGGCCCCCAAACTTGATTAAATTGCAAACGGACTCCAAATTCGGATTTTATTTTTCCAATACTTCCTGAATAATATAAAATTAAGTTCTGGAAGTTTTCATAATTTTCCAAGCTCATTTTCTATTTTTCATGGATTTATCTTTTGGAATTTTAGCTTAGTGGGGCCGAAATTTGCCATTTTTCAAACGAGCTCCAATTTTGGATTTTTCTTCATCAATCTGTGCCAAATAATATAATATTGAGATCTGGAAGTTTTCATAACTTAGCGAGCTCATTTGCTATTTTTCCCGGATTTATCTTTTAGAATTTTAGCTTAGGAGCCCCGAAATTTGCCATTTTTCAAAAGAGCTCCGATTCCGGATTTTACTTCGCCAGTCTCTTCCAAATGACATAAAGCTCAGATTTGGAGGTTTTCATAATTTTTCGAGCTCGTTTCCTATTTTTCCCAGATTTGTCAAGATTGCCCTTTAACTCCTGAAACCTCGATTTTACTCAAAATAAGTCCAATTTCCAGATTTTCTTTTTCCAGGCCTTTGTTATATATTGAATTGGAGTTGGTCCAAAAATGCCCAATTTTTACGATCAAATTTCCCTCCGATTTGATTTTTTCTTTTTCGAATATCGGAAATTTCCTCGTTTCTCCGTTTTTCCTCCAACCGACTCTTTTCTCAAAATTTCTTCAAACTGAGCCTTGGGCTATCTTCGTTTACCCATTCTTCATCAATTATGGGCTTTAATTTTACCGGATTAGGCCATTTTTACAGTTTTCCTCAATTTCGCCAAAATTCACTAAAAACCCTAATTTTTTGGTTTCCTTCCAAATTGAGCTTTCCTTTGGTTTTGCTTCCAAATGGCCTTTTCAATACCAGTAGTCATTGATTATATTCCCTTCAGAACTTCCAATTTCGACCAATTTGATCGTTTAAGCACTTTTCCCCAAATTTATTGAATTAGGGTTTTTTTTCCACTAAATCTCCATAACCCATCTTCCGGACTCCATATCTCTCGTTGTAGACCTCGGATTATCAAAATTCTTTCACCATTGTTCAATTAAACTTTGAATCTTGATTTTGAATGATGGTTGACTTTTTCAATAATTGACTTTTTGGGGTTGACTTTTTTGAGGTTGACTTTTCCAGATTTACTTTTCATGCTTGACCTCTTGAACAAAGTCTCGGAGTACCACCTGTACGATGAGAAGAGCTTTTTTGCATTGTAAAACATCACAAGGAAGATATTTTACCAAATTTAGGGGTCAGGACAAAATTAGGTGTCTACATATCCATTGAAAGGTAATTAACAAAGAATATACGTAATCTTTTAGATTATTTACTTTATTGAATTGAACATTTGTTAATTTAGTATTCGTTTTTGAATCTTAGATTTCTACATCATCTAAAGAGAAAAGTGAAAAATCTCGGATGTATTGAAGGGTCAATAGTTGAGGCGTATATAATGGAAGAAATTTCATCGTTCTACGCCTTATACTTTGAACCAACTGTTGAAACAATATTTACTCGGGTGCCCCGAAATGATGATGAAGGAGATGTCGATCCCATGGGACGACTCTCAGTTTTCACACATGAAGGGAGATCTTTTGGTCCAAAAAAAAAAATGAAGGCTCGTTACTTAGAGCACGATGAGTATGATGCAGCATGAATTAAATGTATTAATGAATTGAGAAGAAGTCGTACCTTATATTGAGTAAGAGATTTATGGTTCTCTCGAATATTAATTGTGACATTACGTTATATAATTAAACTAGGGAAACTCATTATGTATCCAATCATTTTTAGGTTGTTTGATGAGATACAGAAAATCGATGCACCGAACATTACTGATGGTGAGTTGGAGAAAGTACGTACAAGTAGATTTAGAAAATGGTTTAAGGATTACGTAAGTATTCTTCAATTTTTATGTTCCGCTAATGTTTGATACAATTTGATATTGAATGTAATATTGTTATTCGTTCACCGTTCATAGGTTCAGCAAGATTCAAGTCAACATAACTCTCGTATAGTTGAGTTATCTTATGGTCCAGGACGTATGTGTTGGTGTTATTCTGGATATTTCATTAATGGTTTCAAGTTCCATACTTTAAATTATGGAAAAAATCAAAAAACCATGAATAGCGGTGTATGCGTCAAAGGCGACTTTTATAACGATTCTTCACATGACTTTTATGAAATTTTGTTAGACATTGTGGAGTTAGAATATTTTAGTGTGGGAAATCGGGTCGTACTTTTTAAATGTCAATGGTTTGATACGGATAAATGAATTCGGGTAGATCCTCATAATGGGCTTGTTGAAATAAAGTATAGGTCAATACTTGCTTCTAATGAACATTTTGTTTTAGCTCATCAATGTCAACAAGTGTACTATAGTTCTTATCCATCGAATAGAAGAAAACGTCGAGACTGGTGGGCTGTGTTCAAAACAAAGGTTAGGAGTAGGTTTGACATTGGATCTCGTGTAAGAGAAATAATTGATCTAAACGAAGGGGTTTATCAACAAATGGATGTGCCTACTCCCACCATTGTAACATATTCAGAAGCTCTTGAAGAAGAAGAAGAAGAAGAAGAAGAAGAAGAAGAAGAAGAAGAAGAAGAAGAAGAAGAAGAAGAAGAAGAAGAAGAAGAAGAAGAAGAAGAAGAAGAAGAAGAAGAAGAAGAAGAAGAAAAAAAAGAAGAAGAATAAGAAGAAGAAGAAGAAGAAGAAGAAGAAGAAGAAGAAGAAAGAAAAAGAAGAAGATGAAGAAGTAGATTATGATGACAGTGATAACAATGATGTTGATGAGAACGACGAGAATGATTATGATTAGAAAGTTAATATTATTTATTCATTCTGTAATTGCATGATCTGTCAACTAATATATTTTATATGTGTATGCAATATATATATTTACTAATAAATTAAATATTTTTTTATTTTACAGATAAAATGCGAGAAGGAGGGCGTAAAACTAAAGTGCAAAAGAATCGGAGTTCTATGTGGGATACTTTTCGACCATCTGGAGGTTCGTCCTCGGGGCATGCTACACCAGAGTTGCCACCTGTGTCTTCTCCCTTCTTACGACCTCCACTGAGACAGATGCCGCCTTATTCGGCTCCACCGCCACATACTCTATCTGCAGTACCTCCATCGCCCCTGCATCCCTCTGCACTGTTTCCGTCTATAGTGGATCCGTCCAGATTGCCTCCCTCTACAGTGGCACCGTCCACATCAACTCCCGCTCCATTGCCACGATCGACACTTACTTCGGCGACTCAGGCAAATCCCACGTTACAGGCATCTACCTCACCGCTGGATGAAATTTCACAATTTTTAATTAATGAGCCAGCACTGACGTATTTTGCTGATAATGGCACGGGACAGCAGACAAAGGTACCTGCATCACATCCTATGCCGTCTACCGGTACTGCCACTGAGCAGAGGAAATGAGGTAGAGGTCGGAAAAAAGGATTACCGACACCGAGTAATTCGGATGACAGGTTTCGGCTATCAATTCTTCAAAACACGTAAGTTAATAATATTTTTATAATTTCATTATTTGAGTAAAATAAATTATTGTCCACTAACACTTATCCTTGATTTTAGGACTTTCACGGAGAGTTGTGTAAAATCAACCACTGCCTCGATCATCATATAACACTATAACAGACCGTGGCCTACTTGGTCGAAGATACTTGTTGACGTGAAACTGTCTATGTGGACTATATTTGAGGTATGATTTGGTTAAAAGTAAAATTATAATTTAATTATGTTTAATAGTATATATTAATTCATAATGTCTCATTGTAGAGAAAATGCAGTGGCCTCTCGAGCAGACACCATTGATTAGGAAATTACGGGAGGCCACATGGAAGGATCGATTCAAGGACATGATGAATTTTGAGAGGGACAATGCCATGTCCTTCTTTCAAATGAATCAGATAGAAGACTGCAGGGATTACAGGTGTAATTGGATAGCAGTCGATATTTGGGATCAACTAACTGATAACGTCTGGAGTACCGACGTATGGAAAAATAAGTTCCAAAAGGCCAAGGGTAATAGGAACACGGAGAAAGATGGCAACATTACGAAACACACTGGTGGATCAGTTCCTTTTCTAGTTACCGGTGAAAGGTAATATTTATTTTTGTTTTGCAATTTATTGTTTAAAAGTTTTATCGTATAAACTTTGTGAATTTTTTTTATTAACATAATTTTCTCTCTTCTTTTAATCTGTAGTCACAAGAGTTGCAACGCAACGTGACTTTCCTGGAGCTGTTTAACAAAACCCATAAACATGCAATGGGTCATGGTGATTACGTAGACAACAAGTCTAAAGCTGTAACTGTAAATATTTAACTTTATCAATACTTTATATATTACATTAATTGATTATACCAGATATTTGTGTTTATGTACGTGTTCATTACAATGTCACATATTAATAGTTTATATATTTAAATATTTGTGATTGTAGGAAAATTATACTGCCTCGTTGCAGCAAAAATATGGGGACGATACATCTTCATATCTCGATTTCGACCCTCAATCCTGATCTACTGCTATTGGGAGCATTGAGACTACGCGAAGGCATGTTTATGGGTTTGGAACGAGACCGAAGAGAGGGCTAATTTTTGATCCACCCGCAAGTCACCAATGTTCAAATGCAGCCAGTTACGCTCCATGTGGTCCTAGTACTACACAGCAGTCGATAGTAGCACCGTCTGAGGACTATAATGCATTGAGGTCCGATGCCTCGCAAATCCAGACCTCAATCATGAGACTTGAGAATATCGTGACGAGCTGGAATACGATAATCACACCTTTACTGCAGTCACAGATAGCAGTTGTATTAGGCAGGAGCAGAACAACTGTTGTTGGACTTCGTGCTGCGTTAGGCATGGGTTTTGGATCTAGTGGTGCTGGACAAAGTGCTGCCGGAGTCGGTGCTACTGAACTAGGATTGAGTGCTACCGGTGCTGGAGTGAGTGCTGCATGAGTTGGTGCTGTCTGAGGCATGGGTGCTGTCGGAGAATTAAGTGCTGCCGGAGGTGATACCGGAGGTAATGTCGAGGTAGACAATGAAGCCGATGACAGTAGTACCTCGTGATGAGTTCTCTTTTTTTATATTCGAGAGATACATTTAAATATTATTTTATTTATATTTTACGCATTTTATTTTATATTTTTATGGTATAATTATATAAATTTTTCATTTTATTTTTAAATTTTTTTAATAATTTATTTTTTAAATATTTATTTTTTTTCAAAAAAATAATTACTAACGGAATTATCCGTTGATAAAGGATATTTACCGACGGAATCTTCTGTCGGTAATAATTTATTACCGACCAAATTCATCCCTCGTTAACATAATTACCAACCGAATACATCTGTCGGTATATCTATCACCGACGGAATATTCTGTTATATTGTTCTGTTGGTAAAGAAATTTACGACGAAACTATTACGTCGGTGATAAAACAATAAGAACGAAACTTTCCGTCGGTACAATTCCGTTGGTAAAATAAAACAATACCGATGGAAGATTTCGTCAATAAAAGTCTGTCGGTAAAGTTTCTTTACCGATGGATTTTTCTTTACCAACCGAATTAGTATCACCGACGGAATATTCCCACGAAAAATTTCGTCGGTGGTAGGTTTTACCGAAGGAAAATGGACTTTTACCGACGGATTATTCCGTCAGTAAAAGTCCATCGTCTTGTAGTGCTACTTTGAATCGAGAACCAGAAATCCCAAAAACAATTATGCTACGATTTTCTTGTATCTATATTTGCTGGAATCGTGTTTTATGTTCATTGTTCTCCTGTGATTGTGTGATTCCTGTATTTAAATAAGGGGTTTAAACCCGAAAATTTCTTGATTTCATTTAAAAGAGGAAGAGATCGGATCTGGCAGATTTGATCCTCTCTTTTTTCTTTTTCTTTTTTTCCTTTTCCTTTTTTTATTTTGGTTTACTTTGATTTTTCTTTTGCTCCAAATCTTTCCAAAAATAATTTCAACATGTTTTTTATTGTGATTTTTTCAAGATTCGATTCTTTGATCCCAAGATTTCAAAACTTGATTTTTCACATGTTTTTCTTTTTCTTTCTTTTTTCGGTTTTTTCAGTTTTTTTTTTTTTTTTTGTGAATTTCCTGATTTTCTAATTACAAAAAAATAAATAAGATAAAATTGAAGAAAATAAAAAATAAACAAAAGAAAATAAATAAATAATTAAATACAAGAAAGCAAAAACATGGGCTACCTTATATCAATTTGGACTCCAAAGTCCAATAAACAAATCCATATCCAATTAATCATTCAAAATCCAAAGAGAATGATTTGAGATACAATAACTCGTTTAAATGCATGGAAAAAAATTGGGTAACTACAGTCACTAGTCTCGGTTTCACCAAAGAACTTAGTTCGAAGATTAAGGTACGAAATATAAAAAGAATCAAAGCTGCTAATCTGGTTTGGAATAACTTAACCTCTACTATTCCACTTAAAATAATAGTTAAGCATTAAAATCAAAAAGTACATCTCACCACTCACTTGATGCAGACATTCATTTATGAATTTAAATGTCACATGTTATCATGCATATATCTAAAGAGATATATGCGAGCTGAAAATCTTTGGTGATCTTTCGATCATTATTGAATATGATGCAAATAATTTAATAAATAAGTTGAAAAATAAATAAATTGAAAAATAAATAGCTTGAAAAGCAAAGAACTTGAAAAGTAAATAAATAAGTTGCATGTAAAGTATAAAATATAAATATATAAATATAAACCCTAAACTACATGATGTATTTAATAGAACGTAATTAAAATACTTAAAAATTAAATCCAATCATTCTAGTAAATGATGTGATATAATTAAATAGCAATCAATCAAAGTATAAAACAATCCGTAACAAAAGATTTTACATTACATGCTTATTATATAATCCTAAAAATTAAATTAAAATATTAAATTTATGCAAGTCATCATGCATATTTAGGGATGGCAAAACCCGATCCGACCGATGGATTCCGAACCGATTCGATCCGAATGGTGAGGTTTTTTTTTTTTTGAACAATGGAGGCGGAGCGGGGCGATGCAGTTTTTTTTGTTTGAAAGGCAGGGATGGAGCAGTTGTGGTAATTGCCTGCTCCACACCGTCCCGCCCCGAATACTGAAATTATTGTTTTACCCTTAAATATTTAGCTTTTAAAAAAATAATAAAATAATATAATTAAACTTATTATATTTCTTTTTCTTTTTAAAAACCTAAACCTAATACTTTGTTTTTTTCTCTTCCTAGATTAGAAACATGTTTATATTGAATTTATATTTAAATTTTTTTACAATGCTTTATTATTTGAAAAAAATAAAAATAATTAATAAATATCAAATGGGGCGGTTATGGATGTAACCGACATCCATGGAGGTGGTAGTGGTATTGAAATTTCAACATCCAAAGGCGGAGCGGGGCAGGAGGCGGAGCAGAACAGTGCTATGGCGGGGCGGGGGCGGATACTGCAAAATCCGCCCCCGCCCCGCTCCATTGCCATCCCTATGTATATTTAGGTCAATATAATGAATGATCATGGATAGATTGTATAACATGCTTGTCATGCAAAAAGGATTAGAGTTTACTAAATTGAACTTGTTGGTAGATTCAAAAGAACACTTTTGTATAATGGATGAATTTAGGAAAAGTTTCGAATCCTTTCCGAATTACGGATTGCAGAAATCATCAAAGTTTCGACTATATGAAGATGAGATTTGGATTTCAATCGAGTAGGATTCGACTGTTGGTTGACTGAAGGATCGTGAATATGAATGCAATTAAGTGAAAATAAGATGGACAAGATGAAGGATTCGCTTCTCTATGATTGAAGGAGCGTCGATCAGTAGAGAGTAGTGATGATCGATACCTGGTTAAGTGGATAGAGGGGAAATTAAGGTTTTAGGAAAGTTTTGGAGGTGCTTGAGAGGTTGTGCATGTAGAGTTTTGTTGTTGAAAGGCTAGAAAAAGTCAGCTAAAGATAGAGAACCTCAAACATTATTCTATACATCTATATATTTTTAACTACACAAACACCCTACAAATTGACACTTGGCCTTTTTTCTTTTTTCTTTTTTTGGTTTAGGTGGGAAGGAAAAAAAAAAAAGAGAAAAAGAAAATAAAGGAAAATAAAGAGGAAGAAATGATAAAAATTTATGTGCTTGTTTTCGTGTTATTTTTTATGTGTTTAAAGTAATATAAATTTTTACATATTAATAATTTATTTTATATATATTTGACACATTTGTGTATTCGTATATTGTTCATGTTATTTTTCGTGTTGTGTTTTAACTATTTTTTCTATGTTGTGTTCGTGTCGTGTCTCAATTCATGATATATTTTGTATAATTTGTTATAGTGATTCAATTTAGAGAAAAATTTGTGTGTTAGTGATGTGTTCATGTTATTTTGTTTTTTGTGTTTAAAGTATTATAAATTTATATAAATTTTTACATGTTAATAATTTGTTTTATATAGATTTTAACACGTTCGTGTATTTGTATTGTGTTCATGTTATTTTTCGTGACATGTCGTATTTTAATTATTTTTCCATGTTGTGCTTATGTCGTATCTCAATTCATCCCATATTTTGCATAACTTGTCATAGTAATTCGATTTTAACTCTAAATTCATTTATTTACGATATTAAAATATAAAAAATATTTAAATAAATAATGATTATTTAATATGATTTAATTTATAATTATTTATAATTGTTAATTTAATTAATAATTTATAAATATTAAAAAAAAAATCTTCAGTGAAGCGGGGGAAGAGTTCTAGTAAAAACTAAAAGAAACTAAGAGAACTATGGAGAAATTGCTAAGAATTTGATGGCGGGAAGATGTTGTGAAACAAAAGGGTTTAATGGAGCTATAATGGGGCTATTTATAAGCAAAGGTAAAATAGAAAATTATAGGTCGGGTGTAGAGGTGTTTATGGGCCGGGCTGGGCCTCGGCCTAAAACATTTTCATCTTCCTTGCCCAGGCCTGGGCCGCGGGCTTGAATTACTATTCATCCCTTAATAAAAAAATAATTTTTCTGTCCAGATCATAAATATTCCTGTCCAAACCCGATCCAATAAGGGCCGGGCCTGTTGGGTAGAGTAGGCTGCCCTGCCCTTGAGCAGGTCTAGTCGGGTGGCCTCATCCAGATTTTAATGAATGAGGATGAGAGTCTTTAGGAAAAATTATCTCAAGAGTGTTCATAAAGGAAAATTTTTCTAATCTACTATTATTATTTTCTTAAGTCCTTAGGACTTAAGGGTATTTTTTAAAATGTCATAGGGACAATTTTGTCCTGCTTTATAATATAAAAAAACTATTATTATTTTTGAGTTTTTAGGATTCAAGGGGTATTTTTGAAATATATTAGGGATAATTTTGTCTTTCTCTATAATACAAAAAAAAAATGATGGGTATGCTCGACATGTGACGAGTTCTTTTTTAGTTTATATTTTAGGATTTTAGTTTTAAGTTTTTTTTTTTAATTTTATTTTTAAATGATGTATTTAAACGGGTTGGTCTACACGATAATTCATGGCTCGATTTAAAATTCATACCCAATCCATTCGAGAAAACAAATTAAAAAAGAAATTTATTTTATTAATTTTTGTTAGTTTTATTTTATTTTTAAATGATGTATTTAAAAGGCTTGGCCCGCACGTTGACTCGCGACCGATTTAGGATCCATACCTTACTTGCTCGAAAAAAAATTATTTTATTAATTTATTTTAGTTTTTATTCTTATTTTTAAATGATGTATTCAAAGGGGTTGATCCGCATATTGACTCGCGGGTCGATTTAGGATTCGTACCCGACCAGTAAGGAAAAAAGTTTAAAAAATATTTATTTTTTAAAAATTATGTATTTAAAGGGGTTGGTCGACATGTTGACTCGTGAGTCGATTTATAATCCATACCCGATCCAATCGGAAAAAAATAAAAAAGAAATTTATTTTATTAATTATTTTTAGTTTTTTAGTTTTTTTAAATGATGTTTTTAAAGGGGTTGGTATACACGTTGACTCGCGAACCGATTTAGGATCTATACGCAATCCACTTGAGAAAAAAATGTTAAAATAAAAAATTTATTTTATTAGTTACTTTTATTTTAATTTTAAATGGTGTATTTAAAGGGTTGCCTCATACGTAGGGATGACAATGATAGTGCGAATTCAGATATTTGCAATTATCTTATCCGCTTTTTGTGGATTCGGATAAAATTTGAATTCGGATATTATAATTACTATCCACAGTGGATTCGGAGTAGATGCGGATATGAAACCTCAGATATTCATTATCCGAATTTGCATTACTTATACGAATTCGGATATCTGAATCCGCTATCTGAATCCACTTACTTTTGCGAATTCGGATTCGGATATCTGAATCCATTATCCGCTTATTAGAATTTAAAATTAATTTTTATTTGATTTTATATTTTTATTCTTAAAAAAAATGACTTATTGAATTCGGATATTTAGTGAATTTGGATATCTAGAGGATAATGTTATTTAATTCAAATTCGGATAGTAATATTCGGATTTAATATCAATAATAAATGGATTCGGATTTTAAAAAAGTTTTGCAGATTCGAATATTACAAAAAAGGCAAATATCCGACTTGTTGCCATCCCTACCCATACATTCATCTCGGATCAATTTAGGATCCGTAATCAACAAACTTGGAAAAAAATTTTAAAAAGAAATTTTTTTATTAATTATTTTTAGTTTTTTATTTTATTTTTAAATGATGTATTTAAAGGGATTGATCTGCACATTGACTCGAGGGTCGGTTTAAAATTTGTATCCGACCCGCACGAAAAAAAAAGTTAAAAAAAAATTATTTTATTATTTTATTATTTTATTTTATTTTTAAGTAATGTATTTAAAAAGGTTAGTACGCACGTTGACTCGCGGGTCGATTTAGGAACCATACTCGACCGGTTCAGGAAAAAAGTTTAAAAAAATTATTTTATTAATTATTTTTATTTTAATTTTAAATGATGTATTAAAAGAGGTTGACTCGCAGGTCATTTTAGGATCCATACCTGATCGGCTCGGGAAAAAAGTTAAAAAATATATTTTTATTAATTATTTTTATTTTAATTTTAAATCATGTATTTAAAGGGATAGATCCACACGTTGAGTCGCGGGTCAATTTAGGATCTGTACCGGATCCGCTAGGAAAAAAAAGTACAAAAATGGGAAAAACAAAAAAAAGAACTTGTTGCTAACCTATATGAGAAAATCGATCATACGAGAGAATAAAATACAAACCATAATTTTATTTTCTAATTTTTTTTACCTCCTATAAGTAAAAATATACAACATCCAACAAAGTCTAAATATTTTTAAATATATATATAAATAATATTTGAAAATGCACTTATATTATGTAATTTATAAATAAACAATTATCATAAATTTAATTTTCATAATTAATAAAATATAATATTATTGATATTATTACAATTTAAAAATAAAAAAATTTAAATAAATAATAATTATTTAATAAAATATAATTTAAAATTAATTTATTACTATTAATTAATTAAAAATTTTAAAAATACCCCGACAAAACAATTTTTTTTTCTAGTTTCTAGAATAAAACATGAGATTGTCGATCAACACTTGCAAGTGCCCATCAGCACTATGAGTGGTGCTGATATTTTCTTCAAATTTTTTTATAATTCATAATTTATGATTAAATAGTTTGTAGGTTTGAAAAATAAAAAAATATATATATAATTTTTTATGTAGTACAAATAGCCAAAACTAAAGTATAATCTATCAAATATTAAGTTTAAATATGTTGTTTTTCTTTTTCTAATCTTGCTATTATCGTGGTATTTCATATATTCAATGAAAAATAGTCATTAAATACATATAAAAACAATGAAAAAAATAAGACAAAAAAATTTGGGTTAATGTGTAACTTAACCCATGAACTATACCACTTATATCATATTGGTACTTAAAGAATAAAAATTAACAATTAGGTATCTGATCTTATATTTAATCTGGCAACTTAGCCAAACATACTAACTCTGTTAAAAAAATCTGGCGTAGGTGGGTTGACTAATAGTAAGCCACCACTTGTCAAGTCAACACCATGTCATTATTTGCAACGTCAGTTTTGTTATTTTCATTTTAAAAATAAAAATAGAAATTAAAAATTTTTAAAAAAAATGAAATTTGGAATTAAAAGAGAGAGAGAGAGAGAGAGAAAGATGTGGGAAGAGAGTAGGAAGAAGGGAAAGAAAGAGAGAGAGAGAAAGGAGGAGCGGGGCGGGGCGGGGCGGGGCGGGGTTGGGAGAGGCCGGGTCGGCGGCAGGTTGAGCAAAAAATAATAAATAAAAAAAAGAGAAGCATATCGAGGAAAAAGATAAGAGAGGGGAGGGGAGGATGCCAGATGTAAATTTGATCGACCCGAGGAAGATTTGCAGTAGGCTAGATCTACGGTCAATTGCCCTCCCCTCCCCTCCTCTCCCTCTTTCCCTCTTCTTTCTCTCAATTTTTTTATTTTTTTTTAATTTCATTTTTCCAATTTCTTTTGAAAAATTCAAAAAAGTATATTTTAAAAAGAAAATTATTTTTTTATTTTTTCAATTTAAAATTTTTATACTTTTTAATTAAAATATTAATAAATTTTAAAAAGAAAAATATTTTAAAAAAAATTTAATTCAAAAAAATTATAAAATTTAAAAAAGAAAATATTTTTTAATTTAAAATTTTTAAAAAAATTAAAATTTTGTATCATGCTGATATGGCATTACTAACGTGGCGGTACCCTAATAAGTGATGATTTATTATTGATCAATCAAATCATGTCAGCATTTTATTTAGCGGAGTTAATCTGTTAGGATAAGTTGCTTGACGGAATACAAATTCAGATATCCAATTACGAATTTTCTTTTTAAATACCAATGTGACAAAACGTGTATAATTCAACGGTAAATTACACATTAACTCAAAATTTTACTTGTACTCTTTAAAAAAAAAAAAAATTTACGACCCACGAAACAACTGCCAAACATTAGTGTGATTAACAGGATGCAGATTCTGTTCCTATTTTCCGTAAATCTTTGCATTAATTGAAATAGAAAATCGGGTGGAATAATAAAGGCCTAATAGGAGCCCATGCACGTTCTGTTTTACTTTGGGCCCTACATTCAGCAGCTGTGTAGTTAGCTTCCAAAATGGTACATCAACAAACTTTAGTATTAACTTGTCCTTGTTTGCAATTACATTAAATTAGAGACGTTGCCCACTTCTTTGTATATGACTTCCCTTCCCTTCCTACAAATCAATTTGGAAACAGCCAAGCGAAAACAAAGTAACTAATCAGAGGGGAGAGAAGGTTTGGACATTTTCTTTCTAGCGATGTACTTGTTAAAAAAACTCAATGTTTGGATACTACTGGATAGTTGATTAGAGCCGGCTAGAGGTGGCAATTGGAAGGGTTCGGGCGGGTTCGGGTCGGGTTCATTCGGGTTCGGGCTCATTCGGGTTCGGGCCCATTCGGATTCGGGTTCGGTCTGGGTTCGGTCTGGGTTCGGGCATGTTTTACATCATTTTATATTATATTAGATGTAATCATTTTTACGTAATTTAAATATTTATATCTAAAAACAAATTATTAATTTATTATTATTTTTATACTTTTGCTATTATATGATATTTTTAATTATATTTATTTTTTAAAATTAATATTTGTTAGCACCAAAAGAATAAGAAATTAATTTGTTATATAAAATCAAATTTTGAAATAATTTATTATAAAAAATATGATATATTATAAATTAATCATATTGATATTTAAAATAATTGATTTGATGAACTCGAATTTCAAAATATAAATACATTATAATTTATATTCACTATAAAATAAAAAACTTTTAAAAATAAATCCTAGCCTTCATCTATTCGTTTATATACTTATAAAATGCAAAAATTTTATGCTTACAGTCAATATATATATATATATATATCTATCGAGTACTTATATTTTTTTCATCAGTATAAAGTATACATTATAAAGTAGTACTAAAAAAATATAATTTATATTTAAATTATACGTAATAAATATATAATTAATATGATTATTTATTAATATATAATAAATATACCCAAAACCAAAAGGCCATAAAATCCAAAACCTTATTAAACCCACCCACTAAAATAAAATGCCATGAAAGCCATAATCCAATTAAACCTACCATAACCTAACCGTATAAGTATAACCCAAAAGGCCAAAATAATTGAATTATTGTCAATTTTTTTTACCCTTAAAGAATAATTGAATTATTGTCAAATTTTTTTTTCACATCTCTAAAATTTTCAAGAATTTAAAATATTTAGATTGTAAATTTATCATGATATGAGACGTTAAAGTTATAACTTATAAGTACAAAATATAATTTACTTTTTGATAAAATTATTATTTCATCATCATCATATATATATATATATAATATATTAAATTTTAATTAAATTATTAAAAAAATTAGAATAAAATTAATAATTAAAGTTATTGCTTTGTTAAAAAAAAAAATTATTGCAATTTGATTATTTTTATTTTTAGTATTAAATTCGGGTTCGGGTTCGGGCCGGTCTCGGGTTCGGGTCCATTCGGGTTCGGGCTCATTCGGGTTCGGGTCCATTCGGGTTCGGGTTTTTTCGGGTTTGGGTTTTTGACTTTTTGATCAAATCGGGTTTGGGCGGATTTGGATTCGAATTTTTCTGGACGGATTTTCGGGTTCGGGTTCATTTTGCCACCTCTATAGCCAGCTAGGTAGCTCGTTGGGCCGCCTAAAGGATGGAAGGCTGGCATATGTGTAAAACCATTAGCCCCACGCCAAACACAGTAAGTTTTGAAGCAAAACACATTTGATCACTTGTTGGGTCATGGCTGTATAATTCATCCATTTATGCAATTATTAATTGTCGGTCCCATCTGAGGATACAAACCTGACAACACAATTAATGTTTCATATGGTAAACCAAAACTAAGCACCAGATTTTTCTTGTTTTGCCTTGCCTTCTTTTCATTTTAAATGGGGGAACATGGGTTAGGTAATTGATATGATATATATATATATATATATATATGGTTCTTGTTAATGCAGTTTTTCCACAGCTGAGTTAGTTTCTCAGGTCTTGATTCTTGAACATGAAACCATGAATTACTGCCATTAGCTTTAAGGCTTTGCTTGGTAGAATAAAAAAAAAAGTAAAAAGATAAAAAATTGGAGGAGGAGAAAAGTGAAAAGATAAAAAAACATATATTTTTTTTATTGGTGTGCTTTGTAGGAAAGATGGAAAAATGAAAAAAAATTATAATTTTCTTTCCATCCATTGCTTGGTAGAGTTGAAAAATGAAAGTAACGAAAATGAAAAGTATATTATTTTAGCATTATACTCATTGTAAGTTAAAATAACTCACACCACTCTCATTTTCTTCTCTTTCCTTTCAAATTTGGAGTGATTTGTTTTTGTTAATAGGTGTGAAAAATGATAATCTTTCCTATTTTCTTTCCTTTCACTTTTCTTTCTTACCAAACACACTCAAAATTCATTTTCTTTTCACTTTTTCACACTACTCTTTTCATCCTTCCACTTTTCTACTCTAGCAAGCACAACCTAAATATGTACACAGCTGCTAACTTTTTCCGTACATCACATTTCCACTACTATATTTACCTTTTTAAATCAATTTTCTGCCAAACATTACAATTTAGGGTTCATTTGATGGGATGAGATTGATTTCGGTTAGATTAAAAATAGCGGTAGCGGTGAGATTAATTACTGTAGCGGTGAGATTAAAATCAGTGGTAAGATATGCGTTTGGATTCAAACGCAACGGTGATGATGAGGTGAATTATAATGAGAAAGTAAAATGATCATTAAAAATATTAAATTAAAATGTGTATATATATATAATAAATAATTAAAATTTATTAAAATTTTAATTAAATTAAATAATAAAATATATATTAAAATTATATTTATGTTAAATAATAATACTTAAAAATTATTATATTTATATTTGTATTAAAAAATAAATTAAAAATTAAAAAAAATAATGAACAGGGATAAAAGGAAAATTATCGTCCTCCACTGGGGACTGGACCTCAACCTGATTGCACCTCTCAGTGGGGGGGAATTCCCCCTTAATCAATTGTAAATTTTCATTCAAATTTGGTATATATAGGGTAAGTATGGCTTCGAATATATTCAATCTATATTCATCGATTATCTATATTTTTTATATGTTAATTTGTACTGATATTAAAAACCTTGTGAGTATGACAATAATCTAAAGGTCTAGCAAGATCCTTAATGTGCACAGTGCACCTTTCAAAACCATGTATGCAAAATTAATGCAGCTTGCTGGGCACTGGGCAGGTGTCCAATTGATTAACGTTCTATTTGGATTCAAACAGAGCTACGCACAGTGCGGTTGGGCTTTTTTTGACTCGTTAGTGTCATGGTGATCTGTTTAGAGCACAAGGTGTGGTCTGAGATCAAATTTACCGTGACCCATTTTTTTATTTATTTACAAATCTAGTTTAAGTGAGCCCCATCGCACCGCGCCGTATAGTTTTAAGGGTTAATTTAATATTATTGTTGTAAAAAATTTGAATTAAAAAAAATTTAGATTAAAAAAAATGTGTTTAAAAAGTATGGTTGATAGGATCCAAGATGGCCCAATTCCATGGCAATATTTATATGGGCCAAGATCCAAGAAGATCTAAAAAACGTGGCAAGAATGGGTGGAATTCACTTGGGCCATGTTGCAAGTTATTCAAGAAAAGCTTCAACATGCAAGATGGACTTGCATCCAAGTTTAGTCCATGTGATTCAAGAACACAAGGTGGCACATTAAGAGGGCTTATTTAGGCTTATTTTAATTCTTATAATTACTTAAGCATTTGGGCTCATATTATGTAACATGTACATCTTTTAATTATTTAGGTTTGGGCTTGAGCATGTTAAGTCCATATTTTACATATTATTAATTAGTAGATTAGGGTTATTGTAGGGAGGCTATAAATATATGTCTTAGCCGCCTACTTCAATTATCTTTTGATCAATTAAGTCTGATTTTATTCAGTGAGAGTTTTCTCTTTTTAGTTCTTGAAAGAACTTAGGAACTTATCAAAGAATTCTTTCTTTGTGGCGTTCAACCTATCAAACTTAGGTTCTTAAAACGAGAGTTCTTAGGGTCTAGCTTACATGCTTAATCTAGGTTCTTTGAAACACGCTTTTAAGGGTTTAAGTTTTCTTTGCCTGAATCTTGGCTTTTCTGGATTTAACCCCTAGGGTTCACATCAATGGTGAAACAATGTAATTTAAGAACTTTTAAGTGTTTGGTATTGTTATTAAAAAATAGTGTGAGGAATTAAAATGTCAAAAAAATATATGTTTAAAATAATAAAAGTTTAGACATGTGAGGATAATAAATTATTTTATCAAAAAATCAGCTTCTAAAGCACAATAACTCTATTTTTTTGGCTTTTTAATTTGGGTTGTCAAACCATAGTTTCAACCCCAAAAGCTAAATTTTTTTATCCGTTTAACATTGCGTTTGCGGTAAAACGTAATCTTTAACCTCAAAAGCTGTACAAACAACAATGATAAACGGGACCTAAACCTACCTTTTATTTCTTTTTATCCCTTGAGATAGTACATGGAAATGTTCATGACACTTACACCTTTATTTTTTTTTTCATTTTTGTTTTTATTTAAAAATTCTAAAGTAACTTTGTTAATTTAATATAATAATTAAATTTTATTATTAAATAATAAACTAAAAAATAAATAAATTTTGCTACTATAATAAATTAATAAATAAATAATTTTATTATTATATAATTCATATAATCTAATTAATAAATAAATATATAAATAATAAAGAAAATAAAGAATTTTTTTTGATATATTACTACTATTTTATTAATTTTTAATATTTATTAACAAAATGATTATTTGACATAAAATAATGTTAATAAATTTCAATTATTTATTACTTTCATAAATATCAAATAATTTAAAATTTTTATTATATATAAATTTTAATATAATATCTTTCACTATAATTCACTTCATCTATATCGTATTTTTACATTTTAACAAATATTTCATAATTAATTTTAATATCGTTACATTAACCTATAAATATTTTATCTTACAATAACTAGTGTCACACCCATCATTGTTTTTAATTTTAACTACTCTTACTAGGGGTGAGCAAAATCCGACTCGACTCGAAAAAACCGAAAAAAATTTTAAATTTCGAATTAAATACTTCGGTTTATTAGAGTTATTCGGATTTTCGGATCAACTCGACTAAGTAATTTGAGTTATATAGTTTAGTTAGGATTTGATTTATACAACTCGAATAACTCGAAAATCCGAATAAGATATTTCTATACGACGTCGTTTTACTCATTTGAGTTTGATACTAAGCTTGAGTTTTGCGTTTTCCTTATTTCGTCTTCCCTTTTTACTCTTTAGCCCATTTTTGTTGGGTCATTTATTTTTGTTGTTTGTCACCATTCAGTAGAAAAATAAATCCACATGAGCTGTTAACTGCATATTTATTGTCTTAATGTTTGATCATTCATTTTTTTTACCCTTTGAAATTGACAGGTCTAGATTGAAAGTTTACATTGAATTTTTTGGGTTTTAAAAGGGGAAGACTATCACTCAATGCTTCATTCAGTTAAAGATTGAAGCTTTTGGTTGATATCATGCACATTATCAAGCTAACCAAACGATAAAATTCAAAAGATAATGAATTCTCTTTTCTTAAAAGTCAATAGTAGGCTATTTATTTAGTATGGCAAGTCTTTGATAGTTATATTTATAAGAAAAGATAGAACAAAAAAAAATGATAGATATACATGCATTTACAAGATAATAGTAATATGATCTAGTCAATCAACAATTACAAGATAACATTTTAACTCGAATAAATTATTCGATTCGACTCGACTCGAATTTGTTTTAATTCGACTCGATTCGCTAAAATTTCAAATTGAGTTTGGTTGACAAAATAGGACTCGTCAACTCGATTAATCCGAATTTTTTTCACTCGACCCGACTCGACTCGATCGAACGCTCACCCCTAACTCTTACATTCTATTAAAATGGATTTAAAATAATAAGTTAAAAGTTATATTATTAAAGAAAATAAAAAAGAAAAAGAAGTTAATTGGTAGTTAAGCCTATTAGTATTTTCAGCAATTGAAACGGAGGACAGTAAAAATGCATAAATAAGTTCGCAGTGAGAGGGAGAGAGGAAAGGGCAATTGCATGCATTGGTGAGTTAAATTGTCTTGATGTGAGAGAGAGTTAATTTGATTCCAAATCCAAAACACTAGCAAACAAACCACCACGGCTAAGAAATAACTTGCAGCTTTTTTTTCTTCTTTGGCAGCATAATAATACGTGGCCTTTTCGGCCTTTCCCACATCGATTTCCATGCTTTTTCTTCCCTCTTAATAAACTAACCCAAAATTACCAGAATACGAGACTCCCCCAGTCCTCTTGTTTGATAAAATAATTGTTTATTTTTGTTGTTAAAACAACACTAAATTACAAACATGCACTATAAAATGGATGAATATCCAAGTTACCCAAATTAAAATTTTCACCGTCTTTTCTTCTCTGTCTGCACTCGATTATAGATTGTCTTTTACCAACTTTTTCCTTAACAGGACAAATTTCTAAGATCCAGCAATAAAAAATTGCGTACGTTTCCAAATTATACTAATATACAAAGGACTACACTCCATCTAACATTCAAAAGTTTACACATTTTTAGTTCTTTTAACTGTATTCTGATTTATGAATGAATTCTTTGTTAGTATATATATATATATATATATATATATATATATATATTTTGCTACTCTACTTAGACCTATCAATTGAGAAAGTCGAGTTGGATCATTTCGAGATGAATTGAATCAATTCAGGTCTTAAAAAAATCGGGCTAGTTTTAGATTCGGGTTATTTGGGTTTGGGTTATTTAGGGTTAGGATCATTTCGGGTTCGGATCATTTCGGGATCGGGTCATTTCGGTTTCGGGTCATCTTGGATTCGGGTTATTTTGAATTCGGGTTATTCGGGTTTAACACTCGGTTTAATCAGGTTCGGGTCATTCTGATTCGAGTCATTTCAGGTTTGACACTCTGGGTTATTCAGGTTTGAGTCATTCTGGTTTAGATTATTTTGGGTTTGACACTCAGGTTATTTGAATTCAATTTATTAATTTTTAAAATCGAATTAGATTGATTTTAAGCAAATTATTTGATCGAATCAGATTTTATTAAAAAAATTTTAAAGATAAAAATAAATAATAAATTATATTTAAAAATAAAATGGATATTATCATGTATCTGAAATTGTTAAATGAAATCTATTTAGTTATTTGAAAAATACATATTTTATGTTTGTTGAAACGTTCGAATCTTAATAAGTAATCCTTAGTACTAAAAATTTTACCAAGTGAATCAATCTTAGAAATTGAAATGATTTTCTACTAAAATTAAATTAGATTTAAGAATTTTACATTAAAGTTTAATTATCAAGTGTAATGAAATATAATAATAAATGCTTATTCAAAATAAAAATATAATAATAAATGTTATGAAATTAAATTAGTTAATCATGCTAAATATTTTTAAAATTTAAACATAATGTATAAAATTAAATTAATAAAAATTTTATAATAAGTAAAGGTGCAATTCTTAACATATTGAAGTACTGATATAAATAATAAATTTGTATAATATATAATCTTATTAGAGGAGGGATAAATTAGTTTACACACTTTTATAACTTTTTATACGATTAATATTTTAACAATCCGACCGTCATATTTCAAGTTCTATTCACATAGATCATGCACGTCGAGTTTTAAGTAAATTAAAAATATCTAACTATTTGTTCGATGTAAAAAAAATTCAATTGTTAAATATATATTGAAAAAGACAGTATTCTCGATCAATATGATAGAGATATCGGATCGTTTCGAAACTTTATGTGCACGACGAGTACAATTATATTTCTAAATTCAACGGTCAGTTTGTTAAAATATTAATCGTATAAAAAGTTATGAAAGTGTGTAAAATTAATTTTGTTTTATCCTAGTGTAAAACTAAATTAGTTTACACATTTTCATAACTTTTTATACGAATAATATTTTAACAATCCAATCGTCATATTTCACGTTCTATTCACGTAGATCATGCACGTCGAGTTTTGAGTAAATTAAAAATGTCTAACTATTTGTTCGATGTAAAAAACTTTCAACCGTTAAATATATATTGAAAAAGACAGTATTCTCGATCGATATGATAAATATATCGGATCGTTTCGAAACTTTACGTGCACGACAAGTATAATTATATTGCTAAATCCAAGTAAAACAAAATTAGTTTTACACACTTTCATAACTTTTTATACGATTAATATTTTAACAATCTGACCTTCATGTTTCATGTTCTATTCAAGTATTACTATAATAAAACACATTAATTTATTATATATCACATGATAAAATATTATTATAATGTATACAAATCATTATAATAAAACATATTTCAGTGATCTATTTTATATGTATTTTAATATATATATATATAATACACATTATCATTGAATGTTTAATTCAATAATTAATGCATTTTTTTTTTTAAATATTAGGATTCAAAATTTTTTTTTTCAAGTAAAACTTTTAGTTTTTTTCCAACTAAATTGAGAGTGAATTAATTTAACTAGATCTGTTCACAGGTTAGACTATTCGTACAAATTCTAATGTAATATTTTTTCAAGTTCAAACAAATATTTGTTTTTATTTTCAGACGTTGATTAAAAAATTCAATTCAATTCAATTCCATTCAATTCCATTCCAATTAATATAATATATTTTAAAATTATAATAACAATTCAAAAAAATTAAACTAATCACATGATTAAAAAAATTATCATAATAGTATAATTATAGATCTTGTACTATACTTGTATTGTACATGTATAGTTACTACACCTATTTTACATATGGAGAAAATAACAAATATAAGAATATGATCAATTTATACATACCAAATGATAATTGCATATTTTATCACATTTCAAAATGGTAATTCCAAGTTATAAAATTAAAACAAATTAATAATTTGTGTTATAGGTATTATTTTTATTAAATTAATTTTTCAAAATAAAATTATATTTAATTTAAGTTTGGGTCATTTCGGGTTACTTGTTCGGGACATTTCGGGTTCGGATCATTTCAGGTTCGAGTCATTTCGGTTTCGGATCATTTTGGGTTCGGGTCATTTTGGATTAAAATCATTTCGAGTGCAGGTCATTTTAGGTTCGGGTTGATCGATTTTGGATTGTTGACTTTTTTTAATCAAATCGGATTGAATCGAGTTTGAATTCAAACAAATTAAATGAATTTTTCGAATTCGGATCAGAATTGACATATCTATTTTCTATTACATTTTAAGGATATGGATGAATCGTATACGTTTGCAAATCAAAAACCCATCTTTCCCTTTCTTTTATTACTTAAAAGGTTTAAATTTTTCTAGGCTTGTTGTAAGCTATAACAGTGACATTCCAAATTGATGCAAAAAGAATTAAAGAGGAAAGAAAAAGCTGTGAACTTTTGAAAGATCCTCTGTTACTGTTCGATGCTTTCAGCTTTCTTCTTTTCTTTTCTTTGATTTCCCTTTTTCCCGTGGAGTCAACGCATGGCTCATGAATTTAATTAAATAGTCTAAGGATCTGACGGCTAGAAAGTTTTGATAGGCAAGGTTGGTAAGTTTTCAGTAAAGAAATATACTCCTACTATTTTAAGGAATTTTAAACTAGATGTGTAAAACTTTGAAAGAAGGGAATAGAAATCTATATAATTTCCTGTTTCTATGAAAAGGTGAGGAGAACAAGTTATAACATGCATAGCATAAACAAGAAGAAACTTGCCAAATTCAACAAAGCAAGCACTTGAAGTAATACCAAATATGCAAATTGGAGACTGAAACACTCTAAATATTTCCACAGTGACGAAAGAAAATTGGGAAAAGGAAAATTTTTGTATTTTTGCAGTGAGAGGACATGGATCTCTGCTGTTACATTTTCATTTACCACCGTCAATTTTTTTAGAAAAAAGGATCCAAAAAGAAGTACATACAGATATTTTAGAGATACAGAGTTTCACTGTAATAACTATAAGCTGAAATTCTCTAATTCTATACACTTCCCACTCCTGGATCCTCCTCCAGTACTCAAAAGAGCCAAAAGAAAAGTTCTAAAATAGCAAAATACCCTCGTTTTTCCACCGAGAGTTGCTAAAATCAATCAAAAGACTAGCACGGAAATGATGAGAAAAACGTGGGTATTTTGGATAGTATTTAACAAAATTCAGAAAAACGAAAGAGAAAAAAAAAAGCAAGCGAAAATGGGTTTTCTACTAGTTGTGGAGAGGGTCTGGGCAACTGGGAACTCTTCGTTTGCTTTCTTCAAATCCTTTATCGGTTCCGTTGAAACTGAAAGATCTTCCATTGAAGTACTTTTGAAACAAGTCCCCTTTGCCCTTGTTATTTTTCATGTTCTGCCTCTCAATCATCTTTCTCATTCCATTTTCTGGAAAAATCCTTATTGCTCCAGCTCGGCAATCACAGAAAACCCAAATCTGTAAGACAGAGATAATCAACAGTACCACCAAAGAAGAGTACAAAAGTCTCCTGCTGCTGAAAAGCCACATCCCCATAAAAAAATCCACATAAAGATGCCTACGCACTCACTGTACACTTTCCCTCCTCCTCTTCTCTTTCTTTCCTTCCCTTATCTTCACAACTACAGTGAGAAAAATAAAAGAAAAGAAGCACAAAAACTCTTTATTTCTAACAATCCAACTGTGAAAGCTTGTTTGTGTTTACAAAATGAGTTTGGAGAGCTTGCTTTTCTTAGAGCAGCTTTCTCTCTCTCTCTCTGTTTTCTCTGGCCTTTCAATATAGGAGTAGGAGAAGTATAAGAGAAAGAATGGACAGGCTAATTTAGGTAAGGAGAAGAGAGAGCGAAAGAAAGATAGATAGATGGAGGAGGGCTCATGCAAGCCGCAGTGGCCCACGTGATGAGAGAATAGCAATCTATACTCTGTACTACAGTCTCCACACTCTCCACTGTGATTCCTAGCTAGTTTATTTTTTTGGGGTGAGACTTGAGCTGAGAAGATTATTATATACTAATGCCGTTTCAGCCATGCAGTGAGAAGGGTTGGTTTGTTTAGCAAAATTGGCTTTCAAAAATTATTTTTTAAAAAATATAATTTTATTTTGAAAAAATAAAAATTTTATGATATTTGAATAATTTATTGAAAAATATTTTTTGTTGTTTGATTATTTTTTTAAAAATTTACTCTTTTCAAATATCAATATTGACATAAATATTAATTATTAAAATATTAAAAATGATTTTTTATTAAAATATTAAAATTTTAATAATAATATTTAATATTATTTCTATTGATATAATAATTATTAAATATTATTTCTATTAATATAATTATTATAAAATATTATTTTTAGTTTTTCATATAGTAATATTGATATAAATATTAAAATATTATTTATATTAATATAATTATTATTAAAATATTACTTCTACCTTTTTCAAATAGTAATATGGCATAAATATTAAATTATTTATTATTAAAATATTAAAAAATAATGTTATTATTTCTATTAATATTACTTATTATTAAACACTAATTATATTAATATTTTAAAATATTTAAAGTGTTCTAATAATTATTAAAATATTATTTCTATTAATTAATATTTATACTATTAAAATAATAATCTTTTTATACTAAAAAACATTTATTATTAAATATTTATAAAGTATAATTTTTATATATTTATTATTAAAATAGTAATATAAAAACATTTTTCAATAAAATATTAAAAATATTATTTAAAATGAAAATATTTGTAGTGTTACAATTTATTATTAAAATAATGATATTGTTATATGAAATAATATTTTTATTAAATTAATAAATGATAATCATTATATTAATAAATTATTATTTATTATTAAAATATAAATATTATATTATATAATTAAAATATAAATATAAAATGTAGGTTTAATAATATTTAAATAAAATATTGAAAATTACAATATTACAATATGCTTATATTATTATTTTAATATATTTATATAATTAAAAAATAAATATTTTTATTAATATAATAATATTTGGCTCGAGTCAAGTTATGTTTCGATCTAAAATATGATGTCCAAATTTCAATTAGAGTAGTCCTACTCATAACAGTTATTTTCAAAAAATTATCTTTTCCTTTTGAAAAGAGGAAGACAATTTTCAAGAAAAAACCCTTATTTTTTATTGACGAGCAAATCATTTTTCGTTAGTTAATCAATTTTCCATCAATCAAATACTCAAAAATATAAAAATTATTTTTCATAAATTATTTTGGGTGAAACAAACGAATCCTAAAAGAACATTTTTGTTCGTTTGACTTCAGTCTTCACCCTAATTAAATTATTCAACCTTCTAGGGCCCAAAAGCAAGAAAAAAAAATACTAAACTTACTCAACTCCCACTAAGTAAGTAGCATGAGTTGATTCTGTTAAAAAAATCTGCATGTCGGTGACCAAGTTTGAGGTATCTTTTCTTTTATAATAAAAACCTAATATATATTAGTAGAGATTTATTTATATTAATTTTAAATTAATTAGTTTTATATATTTTTATATTATTTATATTTATTTAATCTGACTATCATATTCATGTAAATCGCGCACGTTAAATTTCAAGTAAATTAAAAATGTCACTATTTGTTTGATGTAAAAAATTTCAACCGTTAAATATATATAAAAATTGATATTCTCGATCGACATGATATGTATATCGGATCGATTCGAAACTTTACGTGCACAACAAGTTGCGATTATATTACTAAATTCAGCGGTCGATTTGTTAAAATATTAATCGTACATGAAGTTATGAAAATGTGTAAAATTAATTAATTTTACATTAATATAAGTGGATCTCTCCTTATATATATATAGTATAATATAATTGAATGCAATGGCAGTATGACAACAGTGTTTCTATCTTAATCCTCCTATCTACGGATCGAGGTATTCGTCCGATCTAATAGGTCAGGTCTAAATCGAGTCGAGTTTGGATAAGGATTTTTATAATTCGAATCGGGCTTGTTTGGTCCGAATTATTATTCATATAATAAAAACTATTTTTATTTAAAATTATGAATATAAAAATATATGAATATTATATATAAATAATTTTATTAATATTTCAATATTCTTTAAATATTGAAACAGACTTTTGGATCGGATTTGGACAAGTAAAAATAAAAAAATTTCAGACCCAATCCGATCATAGACACCTTCCTCCTTTTTTAACCATGATTTTTTTTTTTAATTATTATAAAAGGGAATTTGAAACAATTCTTTAAGCAGCAAGGATACAAATATATAAGTAAATTTACTCCTAAAAGTTTAAATAACGCTAAATGAGAAGTCTCACTTTTTGGAAATTTGATTCTTACACAAAATTTTAGTTCAAGAGACGTACTTGCTATTTTTTACATATTAAGGATTGTAGATATTCGTCTTCCGCAAATATTTTTTATCATAAAAAGTTCGAAATACTTTGTTTTTTAGAGAACTCTTGAATGTTGACATGAAAATTTGATTATATTAGAACAATAAACAGTAATCAATTAGATTAACCGTTGCATCCTCAATTGGAGTTTAAGGTGTCTCACCTAAATTTCATAAATAGGAGGGAAATTTAATTATAAAATAAATTGAAAAATAGAAATTCATTGTCTACTAAGGATCAGTAAGGAGTGACGTTATAGATATTATGAATTTGTTTTTTATATAGTAGGAGGTAGATTTTTTAATTTCAGAAGCATGGTTAAAAAACTGACATATATTTTATCTTTTAATTAATTTTTTTTTTATTTTTTAATATATTTAAGGAGTATGTATCACTTTGATTCATTTGTAAAATTTAAAAAATTTCATTAACTATAAATGGAATAATTTTTTTAATAAATATATATTCAATTCACTGAAGGGATTGAAGCACATTATCAGCCCAACCCGTTAGGATTATTAACAAAGGCGCCATAGACAAACGTGAGATTTACTCTCTTTATGTTAGGAAGAATTGATTAAATTAACATTAACATGAAAATAAGAATCGGGACATGATCGGTGAAAACATGGGAGAAGCCGAGGAAGCTGACCGCGAATCTCGCCAAGGTGTTGGAGACATATGTGCTACTTTGAAAGTAGGTAACAAGGAAATGTGTCTGAATATCGTCCGTACGATCTTATATAAGGTATCAAGTATCAAACTTTGATGCAATCTTGTGATATTTAACTTTGAATTTTGAAAACCCAAAACGACAGACTTTTCAATTTGGTTTAAATTTAAGATTGGACCCTTTAATGTCTCTGTTTTTACATATATATAAAAAAAATTGCAATTTGAAAATAAGAGAAAAAAGTTAGAGATGTTGAAATTAGAATTTTAAATCTACTAAATGTTTCTTTTTAGAATAACTGCATGAATCAAGTATAATCTAAAGAAGAGTACCATTGTATTGTTACGATTTTACCACGTCATCCGATTTTTTTTTGTACAAAAAAGTTTAGGTGAGAGAAGATTACCTCAATCTAGGATCAGGGCATGCAACAAGTCTCAGAAAAAGCTAACAGTGATATTTATAGATCACCCATCAAATGAAACTGTTGATGAAACTCAAATTCAAGTACTTGTTAAAGCACTAATTAATACTAACCAACGAAAATAATTAAAAATTTACACCATTAATTATTGGACTGAATCCCACATTTGATAAAAATACTGAAATCAAATTCAGTGAAATTGTAGTACATGGATTAAATCCTTCAAATTGGAATAGTACAAGGACCGATCTTAGACTTTTACCTTCTAATTTCCTTGTCGTACCAAATGCATATATAGATCCTATATAGGCAATTGAAATGATACATCCTAGGGTACATTATTCACGGGCAGACAATGAAATGCCAGTTGTACATAGGATAGGATTGATTCATCTACTTGATAGCTTGGTTTTCTATTGTGTGTACTATATTTAAAAAGTTGTTACATAGACTCTTCATAGTTATCGTGTTTCATAAATTCAAAAAATCATGATACAACATATAATTAGATTTTTCAACATGAGTAAGGATGTGCAACAAAAAAAAAAAAAAATTTGACTTAAATTGAAATTATTAGTTTTTAGAATATTCTTTTTTTAGTTAGGTTGATTCGGTTTTATTTGATTTTTAAATTATAAATAAGAAAATTGAATTCAAGTTGTTGCTTCTGTTCAAGTTATTTATAATTGATTGGGTTTGGTTTGCATACCGAAAAATTTGAGAGCATATCATCTATAATAATTACATTACAATTAATTAATCAATATTCAGATTTATGTAAGGTTCATCAAAATATTAATGTGGAGTTCACATTTATAAGTGGTGAACTTTTACATAATTTTTGAATGTTATTGGATAATTGTAGTATTGTAATAAAAAGAAGGCTTGAATAAAAAAAAATACCCCTACATTATACCATTTTTTTCATTTTGGTACTTAAAAAATTTTCGTTTCTAATCGGATACCTGTACTATAATTTCGTCAAACAAGTTGGTACCTTACACTAACACCGTTAAATAAATGATGATGTGACAAATAGTATCCAATGAGATCGTGACACGTGACAAAAATGTCATGTTATCATTAATTTTTTTTTTAAAAAAAAATTTTAAAAAAGAAAAAAATATAAATAATTACAAAAAAAAACTAAATTTTTTAAATATATATAAAAATAAAAAAATTGAAATTATATATATTTTTTTAAAAATCAGATTTTTTAGAAAAATAAAAAAAAAATTTTGTAAATTTTTAATTCTATGAAAAAGTAATTTTTTAACTAAATAAAATAAAAAAATTCCCCAAAATATTGAATTTAAAATACTTTTAAAATTTTGGGGTTTTTTTAATTTTATATAATGTTCACATTTTTAAAAATATAAAAAACTGAAAAATTATATATATATTTTTTAAAAAAATTCAATTTTTTTTAGAAAATTTCAAAAAGAAAAATTGTTACATTTTGTAAAATTTTAAATTCTAAAAAAAATATTTTTAAAACTTTTTAATTAAAATAAAAAAATCACCAAAATATTGAATTTAAAATACTTTTGAAATTTTCGGGTTTTTTTTTTCTCTAAAATTATCATATTTTTAAAAAATTTAAAATAATGAAAATTTATATATATATTTTTCAAAAAAAAAAATTCAAAATTTTTAGAAAAATTCAAAAAAATTAAAAAATTTGTAAAATTTTTAATTCTATAAAAAATATTTTTTAATTAAAACAAAATTAAAAACGAAAAATTCCCCGAAATATTGAATTTAAAATACTTTTGAAAATTTTGGATTTTTTTTTTTAATTTTATAAAATTTTCATATTCTCTGTTTTATATTTATTTAAAACTTTTGGATTATTAAAATAAATGAATTTTAAAAAAAATCATTTTTTAGTTTTTTTTTCTATTTATTTTTTATAATTTTTTAATCTTTTGAATTTTTTAAAAAATATTCTGATTTTTTAATAATATTTTTCTATTTCTTTTTGAATTTTAAAAAAATTCTTTTAATAATGACATGGCATCATAGAGCTAGCATTGATGTGACATTTTTTTGCCATGTGTCATGATCTTATTGGATGTTACGTCACATCATCCATTTAATTAAAGGTGTTAGTGCAAGTTACTAATTTGTTTGACGAAATAAACAGGTAACCAATCAGGAATAAAAAATTTTTAAGTACCAAAGTGGAAAAAACGATATAGTACAGAGATCATTTTTTTTTTATTTAAACCTAAAAAGAGTTGCAGGTGAAATGCTCTCGAAAAACTTGCACACTTTCATTTAACCAAAAAATATTTTCTCAAAACCAAACCAAATGATTGGTTCCATATATATATATATATTATATGAACAAAAGATTTTATTTACACAATATATATAATAATACTTTCTTGCTCTACATGTTTTTTTTCTCCATTTAGGAAAAGTTAATTATTTTGCCTCAAATATTTTAATTAGGTTGACATTTTTATTTTTGAAATCATTGTCAAGAATGTTGTATTTTCTAAAACAAATGTTATTAATGTTGCAAGGATTTAACTCCAATGATCCTATTTGATGAAATGCACTTGCATGGGCCGGGATTTAGTTTCTAGCTGCATCACGTTGTTTCATACTTGTGAATTCATCTCCTTACTAATTTCTCCTTTTTTTTCTCTGTCATGCATCATATTCACATCATAGCGAGAAGTATTGGTCTCGGGATAATCATTAACGAAAAGGACTTTTCATTATGGAGTGTCGGATGTCTCTATCAGAATCCAGCATATATAAGAAGTATCTAGAAGTTAAGGGTCAAGCTAAAAATTTGCAACGCAAAGAAGGAGATTGTTTGAAAGAAAGACATCTTTCTGATCTTCCTCAACGAGTTTGTTTGGTTTACGCCAGAATGATTTGTCTAGATTAATGAATATATGGGAGCAATGAGGGGTAGAAGAGAAGAGAGCTTTTTCCCAAAGATACGGAGATATAGCCCTACTCATTCCGATAGAGGTGAATGAGCAACTCTTTCGAGCTATGGTGCATCTCTGGGACCCGTCATATCGTTGTTTTACCTTCAACAAGGAGGATATGACTTCCACTATTGAAGAATATTCAACCTTGTTGCGCATAGAGTTGCCGAACCCGGACAAAATTTATTGAAAGGAACAGAAACCGTCGGGGTATCGAAAGAAGCTCTCGAGAATGATGGGGATAGAGCCCGTGGATGTTGACAAGTATGTAGTAAAGAAGTAGGAGAGTGATTGCATTCCGTGGGATATCTTACGTGCTCGGATTTTGAAGAATCAAGGGAATGAACAAGCTCTAGATCTGTTCGCTCTGGCAATTTATGGGCTGATAATCTTTCTGCAAATATTGAGGCACATCGAAGCAGCAATAGTGGATTTCTTCGAACAAGTTGATAAAAAAGTTAACCCTTCTCCAACTGTTGTAGTAGAAACAATCAGATCATTGAACTTTTGTCAGAGAAAGGGGAAGGGTCGTTTCACGGGTTGCATCCAACTTCTTTACATTTGGATTCAGAGTTATTTTTGGCAAAAAGAAGTAGCTCTGCTACGCCCATATCTCGCAACTCGGGTGCCAATCGATGAATTCTATAGAAGAGAATGGCCAAGAGGAGGAACCGAAGATCAGTGGATTGCGACGCTCCAGAACCTTACAAAGGAATGTTTCATGGAAAGCCCCTTGGATGCCTTATATGTCCATATTGTATAAGTGAGAGACAAGTCATGGGTCCCACTCCTAGGGATATGGGGAGCCGTCAGTTATGCACCGCTTCTAGTGCAAAGACAATATGGGTCGCGGCAGTTCGTCCCAATGACTCATGAGCTTGGTCAATTAGAATTCGCCTATAGAGGGGCCAAATATATGAGGCAAGTCCGAGAGGTCACTAAGACATGGAAACAAACTTTTCGGGTGGAGTTGGCTAGATACACCGATGATGTCACACCAGAATACCTTGCTTGGAGAGCAAAGAGAATCAATGGTGTGGTGTCATCTTCGAAAAGTGCGACTGTCAGACCGGTTGATCTTCGCCCGAAGGTAATTTTGACAGAGGTTGATATTGCAAGACAAGAGTTCGAGGTCGAAAGGGCAAGTGTGAACAAAAAAATTCTGAAACTTGAGGAGGAAGTTAATCAGAGAAAGTATGAAGAAATGATACAAGTGGCCAAGATAGAGAAGTTGAAAAAAGAGCGTGATGAGACCAAGGATGATTTAAAGAATCAACATCAAGAAAACAAGAAGTTGAGGATCGAAATGAGGGTCGGTGGAATCATGAAAAATTTCGAGGAGCGAAAACGAGAAATTGAGGAGCTTAAAAGAGGAATGGAGTATTGGAAACATAAAGAAAAGGAAGATAAAGAAAAGACTACTCGACTATTTCAAGAAAGGCAAAGTTGGGAGGACATGTATTCTACAACCACGGCAAAGCTTGTGGAGAGTCAAAAAAGGAATGAGAAGTTAAAAGCCAAATTGAAAATCGAAAAAGAAAGACATGGTGAGACCGAAATGCTCTAACAAAAGATCCAAGATTTAGAGTTGCAACTACAGGGCCATAAGAATCACATCCGTCACATCCTCGGAGCATGGGATGAGAAAGAAAGGGAATGGAACAATATGCAAAGTTTAAGCACAGCAGCATGCCTCGGTAGGTAGATGTACATAGAGCACTTAGCATCACAAATTTCCAAGGCGGTACGAAAGGCAAGAGACATGGTTGAAAAGGCAGATGCTCTAAGGAAATAAGTTGTCCCAACTGGAAGAGGCGGACATAAATTGCTGAACTTTTTAGAGAAAGCAAAGGAGCAATATGAACAAATCAAATGTTTTTATGGATATAATCCTAGGATGTTGGACAATGTGTAATGAAGTTTATGATTAATGAAATGTCACTTTTGTTAAGTTTATCCAAAAGACCAATACTTTCAACGTATTCATGCGCATTCATTTATCCATTCATTCATTTGCTCAATTAATTATTGGTTCATCCATTTGCACTTTATCCATTCATTCACTCTTTCATGCGCTCAATAAAGAATAAAGAAATAATATGTCATGAGGTTCTAATCCGAGATATTGGAAAAAAGGTATAAAAAAGATTGAGCGTCGATCAAAGTACCCGGACAGAAGTGCTCCACACTCGTATAATACACGGGCACACGCAAGGACTATGGATAACGAACAAGCAACAAGGATTGAGAGAATGGAAAGGGCACAGAAAGAATTGCAAGAATAGTTAGGCAGATCTCAACAAGAAGTACGGGAACAGATAGCAAGGTCCCAGGAAGAGTCATGAGAGCAAATGGCCAAGATGATGGAAATGATGATGATTCTTACAAGAGGAAAAAGACCAGTCGAAAGCTCAGTGGTGAGGGGTAAACCCCGACCCCGAGAAAGTAACAACGGAGATCCTATATACCCACCGGGTTTTACCCCGACCCACGCCTAAGTAACACAAGATGGGCATCCACAAGGAGAACCTCCAGTGGGAGGACAACCTTATGTTCACATCGGCAAGCCAAGTCTCACAGGACAACAAGGTCAAGGGCAATTCGCATCTGACCCAGGGACTAATCCTTTGAACCTAGTCCATGTCCCGAACTTGGATGACCCCTTAGAGCAAGAAAAGTTGAGAAGAAGTGTGACGGAACAAGTGGAGGATGCCGGGACAAAGCATAAGTATGATATGCTAGAAGAGAGACTAAAAGCAATATAAGGGATGGACGCCTTCGAAAAAGTTGATGCAAGTGAACTAAGCTTAGTTCCGGATTTGGTAATACCGCCAAAGTTCAAGGTCCCAAAATTTGAAAAGTACGATGGGACCAAATGCCCTTCATTTCACATCACCATGTTCTGTCGCAAAATGGCTGGGCACACTCATAATGACAAATTATTAATCCACCATTTTCAAGATAGCCTGCAAGGATCAGCCGTAAGATGGTATAAGCAACTAGATTGCAGTCGCATTCATACTTGGACAGATTTGGCAAAAGCCTTCTTGGCCCAATACAAGCACATGGCTGACATGGCGCCTGATAGGTTATCCCTGCAGAACATGGAAAAAAAGACAGTAGAAGGATTTAAAGAATATGCCCAGAAGTGGAGAGATTTGGCTGCTCAAGTACAACCACCTCTCACAGAAAAGGAAACCACTGTATTGTTTATCAATACATTGCGAGGGCCATACTATGACAAGTTGGTCGGCAATGCTACCAAGAATTTTGCTGATATGGTCATTTCTGGTGAGATGATAGCGAGCGCCATAAAAAGCGGCAAGATTGAGGGAACCGAAACCGCCAACAGTAAAAAGGTGGGGGCAACAAAGATGAAAGAAGGAGAAGTGCAAGCAGCCTCTTATGAAAACTGACCACCACAAAGCTATATCCAGTATCCTATAAGCCGACCCTACAGTTACTCCTTTAACCATACTTCTGCCCTCCTACGCAACCATAATACCCAATGAGTTATCGACCACCAGCACCAGTGTATACACCATCACACATGCCAGCACCCGTATACACGACACCTGTACCTGCTCCCAACCCGACTAATCTAGTAAACAATGTAAGCACTAATCAGAGGGCACCTCAGCCAACTCAACAAAGACCCCCGTTCGACTCGATTCCCATGACATACACCAATCTCTTCCCCAAGTTAGTTCAAAACCATCTAGTGGCACCCATGTTCCTTGAACCAATGAAACCCCCATACCCAAGGTGGTATGACCCAAACATAAACTGTGATTACCATGGAGGCAACCCGGTCACTCCATGGAGAAGTGCACTGCACTTAAGCACAAAGTGCAACACCTAATCAGGGCCGGCTGCCTGAGTTTCACAACCAAGGGGGAGCCTAACATCACCACAAACCCATTATCGAACCATGGAAAGACAGGAGCAAACGCGATAATGGAAGGAAAAGGGTGCCGAGTGATATCCAGGATTGAGGATATCCGGACTCAGATGGGAAAATTTTTGGATGCTATGATTGAGGCCGAGCTGTTTAAACCAGTCAGCATGGGGCAGAAACCCTCGGGGCCAAAAATTGAATTTTGAACGCTTCTGCAGGTATCACGGAGGTTTGGTGGGATACACTATCAACCAATACTTCAATTTTCGAGCCAAAATTCAAGAATTGATGCATATCGGCATAGCATAATTCTCCATAAAATGGGAGGAAAAATTCGTGGATGTAGTAATTGAAGAAACCCCGAAAGCCCCTAAAAGATGGGTTAAGCCGAAACCATTGGTTATCTACTGTGGGGAAAGCCAGAACTCATCGGTAAGGGAAACACTAAGGGTGCCAAGGCCGATGGTGACTATTGAAGTGCCGAGCCCATTCCCCTACAAGAATGATAAGGCTGTCCTTGGAGGTACGAAAGCAAATTCGCATCACCAGAGCCTGTTAACGCTACACCAATTTTTAATGTCTCTGCGACTGCCGTAGACATAACTGGTGTTGGGGGTTTCACTAGGAGTGGGAGATGCTATACACCGAAAGCATCGAAAAAGGTCAGAAAAGGGAAAGCTAAGGCTAATGAAGAGGAGACCATCCCAGAAAACACTGTTGAGCGAAAAATGAGCAAGCCTGTGACGGAGGAGGAAGCTTGTGAATTCCTCAAATTTATCAAGCACAGCAAATACAACATTGTTGAATAATTAAAGCGCTCGCCGGCTTGCATATCCATCCTGGAATTATTGATGAACTCTGAGACCCATCGAAGGGCGCTCTTGAATGTGCTGAATGAGGCATACGTGGCTCATGACGTGTCTGTAGAGAAATGTGACCAAGTAGTGGGGAATGTGGCTGTTAACAACTTCATAGTCTTCAGTGACGACGAGATCATGCCTGAGGGGACAGGTAGTACCAAAGCCCTTCACATCACTGCCCGCTGCAAGGGCCATATCATTGCAAAAGTTCTCATTGATAACGGCTCCGCGCTAAACGTCATGCCTATGACTACATTGGCCAAACTGCCAGTCGATGGGTCCCACATGAAGGACAGTCATATGGTAGTGCAAGCTTTTGATGGAACCCATAGACAAGTGGCGAGGCAAATCGAGTTACCAATGCAAATTCGTCCTTGCACGTTTGACATTGTCTTCCAGGTCATGGATATCTGTTGTCAGATTTCACTACGCAAGTGCACATATCGCAAACAAGTAATAAAGTGGAAGTAAAGTGTCGAACCCACGAGGAATTGTTATTAATTTTGCTAAGTACTAAAATTAACAAACTCAATCTTATCTAAACAATTAAATAAAGATGATAATCAAAAACTAAATTAATATAAACTAATATTAAAAGCAAGTAAATAAAATAGGGTGAATTCAATTAATTATAAAAGCCTAGGATTACAACTTCCCTCAACACTTCGCTTGAATCTCTCTCTACCTCTTCACTTGATAAATGATCCTGAGTTGTTAACCTAGAGTTCTATCTTATTTATAAGCATCTGTCGACGGTCTTAAAAAAATATCCTTCATAACCAATTAACTATATGTCAATGATAATTGAATTAAAGAAGAACTCATTAAGCTTAGGCTCTAACAATGGTTACACGTGACAAGTAAGTATATTTCTACCCCACCTGCAGATCAATTCATCCTAATAAATGAATATGAAACATGTGTCATTCAATCTATGTCTAACACTAAACTCCCTATGTCTAGTTGTATTTAGGTTAACAAATCAATTGAATTGGTGATCAAGCAATTAGAAGCATTAAGAACAAAATTGAATAAACAACTCAACAAACCATTAAATCAAGCTAGAGAGAAAGTAAATTCAAACTATGTGTTGAGTTCCATTGAAATCCTAGTAAAATAAAATTAGTTCATGATAATTAATGAAAACAAATATTCAAATAGTTTAACCATTATCAACTACACAAGAAAAATAAAGAAGAGAAAAGAGAAAAGAAGAAACTAAGAGTTGTCAGTTCTTGAGTCTTCAATCTTCAAATCTTCTTGAGAGAATTTGGTGGCTACTATCTTCTTGAGAGAGAATTAAGTTTCTAGGTATCCAATCCCCTTTATTCTGACCCAAAAGAGTCCTATTTAAAATGTCCAAGGCCTCATGGAGTCCCAAACTTCGTGCCCAAGCAACCAGGTAAAAATCAATTTTTTTTTTGCGTTTTTTCACGATTTTGCGTAGGTAATGTTCATGAGTCGGTGCCGCAGCCTGGAGCTGCTGCACCAAATTTTTGCCTCCCCTACACAACGGCCCTAGGAAGCGGCCCCAACCTTCTGTTTGCTGCCTGTAGGTTCTGACATCTTCTCAAACTTCGTCAGCTATTTTGACTAGGCAAATGTTGTCCGATTTTGATGCGCCTTACACTATTGGAAAGGTATGGAAGTCAGATTAAAAAGTCAAGAGATATTTTTCTTATTTGAAGTCTTTAAGATCGAGTTTTTCTTGAAAGAAGCTCCAGAGGTTGAATCTACCTACTCATTGGAATGCACCGATTTTTGTCGTTTTGCACCTCGAAGCTCCAGATCACCTTGGACCTATAAAAACACATAAATAACAACTAAATAACTATTTTAAACATAAAATGGATAATTAAAATAAATATAAAAATATCTAAAACTAATTAAATTCTAATAAAATCCTCAAGGACTTAATCGATTCAAAAGCATAAAAGGTGACAAAATAACTATATTTCTTAGAGTTATCACACCCCCAAATTTAATATTTTACTAGTCCTCGAGAAAAACACATAAATAACAACTAAATAACTATTTTAAACATAAAATGGATAATTAAAATAAATATAATAATATCTAAAACTAATCAAATTATAATAAAATCCTCAAGGACTTAGCTGATTCAAAAGCAGAAAAGGTGGCAAAATAACTATATTTCTTAGAGTTATCAATATCGTTCCTTCGTACAATGTCTTGTTGGGAAGGCCTTGGATCCAAATGGCTGGTGCTATTCCATCCATTTTGCATCAGAAGATGAAGTTCAGGGTCGAAGAGCAATTGATAATCATCGACGGAGAAGAAGATCTCCTTGTATCAAAGCCCTCGAATATTCCCTACATAGAAGCTATTGAAGAAGCGGGGGAATGCTCTTTTCAGACCTTGGAGTTTGTGAACGCTACATTTGTAGGTAAAGGTTCTAAGATGCCCACGCTTCAGTTGTCCTCTACTACTCAAAGCGATCTCGCTCAGGTCGTAGGGAAGGGTTTCCGGGCTGGGACAGGTTTGGGAAAGAACCTACAAGGAATTCAGAAGTGCATAAGTGTGATCGAAAAGGAAGACAAGTTTGGGATAGGATACAAGCCGACCAGGGAAGACAGGAAGAGACTGATAAGAGAAAGGAAAGAGCAGAGGCTCGCAAGGCTCAGGGGATATGAGATAGAGACCTCGAGGATGTATATCCCCCATCTCTATGAGACATTTCGGCCAGCAGGTTTTATTTTTCCCGATTCACCAGTTGGGACCAAACCTGCCGTGACTTTGGAGGGAATATTTGCGGGTTTCTGCATCTAGATGATGGAACAAGAAGAAGAGGAAGGAAACAAAATTGAAGAAAGGACCATCTACCCATTCCCCCCGGGATTTGAATTGAAGAATTGGCATGCTGTAGATTTACCTGCTGTACTTAGGTCTCTTTCTGGTTAACAAACGGTTACACCCCAAATTCAAGGCATGTGACCGGCCAGAGACAAGGTATGTCCTTGCCTCCGAAGCCTGAGTATACTCATTAAACCAAATCAAACAAAATTTTGGCATAATCTCGCCCTATATGGGGGTTTGTCGCTCAATCATCAACATTCACAATGTAATAATTCATCAGCACATGAAATCTCGGTTTGGACACCTCCGATAGGGAGTAACCGAAATGCCCCGCAGCAGACTCAACCTTTATAACATCTTATATACAAACATACATTTATATTATATCATAACAAAATGAACATCACCATCTCATGCCAGGCCTCTAAGACCGATATACGTCATACATCACTTAATTACATCCGTTTGCAAAATATACAGTACATTTTCAACATACACAAAATGCAGAGGACCCATGATACCCTAGTGATTGCAAAAATGTACCCCACCATCGCCACTGCTTACCACGTCCTGGGTCAATCCGCTCACCATAAGTATTTAAGCAGCTAGCTATCCGAAATTTGAGAAGAGCTGGGTCTATTAGAATCTGAAAAAAAATGAAAATAAATGAAGTGAATCGAAAAACTCAGTGAGCTTAAGGTAACTAGGAAGAGTACTTGGAAATTTTGTGCTTCATTTTTTAACCATTAAAGCATAAACATGACTTATCAAGTATGACTAATTAACCGAAAAGTAATATTTAAAAATGATTTCGGGACTTATAAAAATTATTTGCCCCATATGAAATCTTCTATGCTGAGTGCTGAATATAAATAGGCCATTGGCCAGCCTAAATCGATAGCAAAAGATATTTAACAATCGATTTTACGTGTATACCTCCACAATTATTAATTACGAATTTCTCATGTCTATATCATCAAAATATCCCGGACTTATACCAGTCCGTAATATTTGTCATCCTGGACTATCTTGTCTATATCATCCCGAACTCATCTTGTCTGTACAACAATAGTATCCCGGACTTTACCTTGTCCGTACAATAATAGCATCCCAGACATCACCCTGTCCGTATAATAATAGCATCCCATACATCACCCTGTTCGTATAATAATAGCATCCCAGACATCACCTTGTTCGTACAATAATAGCATCCCGGACATCTTCTTGTCCGGTACAATAATATCATGATATATTAATTCTCTTATATCATGGAGTAATATATATATATATATACTATGCTAGGAAACAATCTCTACACTAACATATTTCTACTTATGTTTTTCAAAAGCATTACAGTTTCACTTAGATTTTTTTATCAAACAACTTATGTGCATAACCTTTTAATCTACAACATCTAATTATCCTTAAATACTCAACCATCCTATACAATATCATTCATTATCATTCAACTCCACAACACTTACCTCATGTAACCATATTAACACCACACTTACGCCTTTGATCAGCGTAAGGTTCGAAACTTACCATTTTCGTAATCCAAGCAATCTTTCGTGTTTCAATATCCATATCAATCAACAATGCATATAAAACAACAACTACCTCCTAGATTAACCTAAATTCACTGTGTTAGTCCGAGTGTTAAAGCGGCACTTTCGTGGCTTTGTCGTGATCCCGAGCGAACTCTGCAATATGAGTACCTATGGCATCATCAGGATATTCTGTAAATATTTCTCAACTACGGGACATTCAAATTCTAACTATTTATTCTAGTTAGCTACTATTCAAAATTTTCCAACTTAAGAATTTTTACAAATAAATTCCTACACTTAGCTTGAGTCAAAATTCGGAGCAACAATCAACTGGAAAGTTGCTCACACAATAACAACGAAGCTAAGGGTGGCCTCGGACAACCAAGAAAGGTGGCGGCACCACTTCATGGGCAAGATAGGGTTTTATCCAAGCTTGTTTTAGCCTCTAAATTTTGATTCAAAGCTATCCGATACTAATTTACGGTTTAAGGAGGCGGAGGAACACCTCTCCTAATGGAAAAAGTGGTAGCAACATGGTGGTTCACCACCACCAATTTTCAGCCAAAATGATTTCTCATAGATAGAGACAAATTCTTCAAAATCTAATATCAAAATCAAGCTTAGAACATGAAATTACTTATGGGTTAGTGAAATCCTTGCAAAATCTGGTGATTTCCCTTGAAATTTTGAGGAGAGAGAAAGCTTTAGTAAGCTTTAATGAAGTTTTTGGTGAGAAAATGCCTAAGGCATAAAGAGTAAGAAGAAGATGTGATGTCTTCTTATTTTGGCTAAAAATTTATGGGAAATTATCCCATGTTCTTAATCTTGCCTAAGCTTGGTCAAAAGAGTTACCAACTTTGACTTTTTGCACATGCCCTACAGAACGTGATGTTCGGGATTTCGTTTTTAATTTTTTCTCAACATATTCATGTTTCTTGGGTGTTAAAACATCTATCCATGTGTTCGGATCGATAACAAGAATTTTTGAACCACGTTTTTTCAAAAAAGTACGACAACATCACAATTTTCCAATTTTATTGATTCTAGTCTCTTTTTTTTTTGTTTGTTCTAATGCCAAATATTAGATCCAAATGTCATATTAACATATTATATAGTCAAAAAGTCCATTTATACCATTTCTCGGACTAAAAATGAAAAGAGGTGTAAAATGACCAAAATACCCCTAATGCATCTTTTTTTTTTGAATTTTATGCCGATTGTTGTTCTGATAATAGATATGGTTTCTATATTGTATATTATCATCATATCCAGTAATTTATCATATTTTATGGACTTTTCCCCTTCCCGATTTTAGTCTGAATTTTTAAACTACTTCAGGGTCAAATCGCTTAACCACCCGATTTAACCTCCAATTCTATAATCTATCATACAACATGTATACCACATGATAGCCCGTCCTTCCTAGTGGCTTTTACATGTGTAGTTTCGAGCCATCAGAATGTTATAGGAGACCCGAGTTATCTCTGGCTTACGAGTGTCTCACACAAACTAAGTCTTCAAACACTTCTGTCCAAGAGTTCTATGAGAGTTTCTTTTGTGCATGGGCTCCTTTTATGAACTTATCATTCTAATAAATGACAATTATGATGTATTATGTCTCGATTCATTTGCCATTTCTTTTATAGTTCATCCTTCTATTTTGTCTTCCTATACAACTATCTATATTATTTTGCTTACGCCTTTCCAGGTCTCCTAATAATGAATGCAAAAACGATCTCATCAATGATTCGGAAATCAATTTTGAGAAATGTATTGACATTGGTGAAATTGACGATGAAGAGACTGCAGAAAAGTACGACTTACCACCTGATTTGTTAAGATTGATAGAGTCAGAAGAAAAGAAAATTATGCCTCATTTGGAGACAATGAAAGTTGTTAATCTAGGAAATGAGGATAATAAGAAGGAAGTAAAAATTGGCATTTCACTACCATTGGCAAAGAAAGAAGAATTCATAGAGTTGCTCCACGAATATGCGGATGTGTTCGCAAGGTCCTATGAAGACATGTCGGGGCTTGATACGGATATTGTGGTGCATCGTTTGCCTTTGAAGCCAGAATGCAAGCCTGTGAAACAAAAGTTGAGACGAATGAAGCCTGAAATGTTGTTAAAAGTCAAAGAGGAAGTGAAAAAGCAGTTCGATGTCGGATTTATGGAAGTCGCAAAATATCCTGAATGGGTAGCAAACATAGTCCCAGTCCCGAAGAAAGATGGAAAAGTACGAATGTGCGTTGATTATCAGGACCTAAATAGGGCTAGTCCAAAAGATAGCTTCCTGCCACCCCATATCGATACCTTGGTTGATAATACCGCCAAACACTCATTGTTCTCATTTATGGATGGATTTTCAGGCTACAACCAAATCAAGATGGCACCAGAAGATATGGAGAAGACCACTTTCGTGACAATGTGGGGAACATTTTGTTACAAGGTTATGCCATTTGGGTTAAAAAACGCCGGTGCAACTTATCAAAGAGCAATGGTGACCCTCTTTCATGTTATAATGCAAAAAGAGGTGGAGGTTTATGTTTATGATATGATTGCAAAGTCACGTGAAGATGAAGACCATGTGGTTAATTTGAGAAAGTTGTTCGGGCGATTAAGGAAGTTCCAGCTTAAGCTTAATCCGACCAAGTGCACTTTTGGCATAACATCCGGTAAACTACTGGGCTTCATTGTTAACGAGAACGGAATTGAAGTAGACCCCAACAAGATACGTGCTATCCAGAGTTTATCCCCACCTCGGACACAGAAAGAAGTTCGAGGATTTTTGGGAAGATTGAATTACATTGCTCGTTTTATTTCCCAGCTCACGGCTAAGTGTTATCCGATTTTCAGACTCCGCAGAAAGCGTGATCCGGGTGAATGGGACAAGGATTGCCAGGAGACATTCGATAAGGTGAAAGAATATCTTACCAATGCATCGGTACTGGTACCGTCGACACCAGGAAGACCGTACATTTTATACTTGGTAGTGCATGAGAAGTCCATGGGGTGTGTTTTGGGACAGCAAGATGAAACAAGCAAGAAAGAGCATGCCATTTACTACTTGAGTAAAAAGTTTACAGATTACGAGGCCAAGTACGCGACAGTAGAAAAGATATGTTTCGCACTGGCCTGGGCTGCTCATAGACTCCGACAATATATGTTATACCATGCCACATTGCCTGTTGCTAAATTGGACCCCATTAAGTACATCTTTGAGAAACCCTCATTATCAGGAAGGTTACCAAGATGGCAAGTTATGCTCTCTGAATATGACATCACCTATGTCTCGCAGAAAGCTATAAAAAGGAGTGCAGCGATCGAATTCCTGGCAGATGAGCCACAGAAGATTATGAGCCGGTGAAGTTTGATTTCCTGATGAGGACTTGATGGCTATTTTTCAAGAAGATGAAGACGAGGAATCAAAGAAAGATGTATGGAAGATTTATTTTGACGGCACATCGAATGCTCTGGGACACGGTGTTGGAGTGGTTTTGATATCACCAAAAGGGACCTAATGCCCAATCACTGCAAGATTGACTTTCAAATGCACCAACAATGTGGCGGAGTATAAGGCCTGTGTCATAGGACTTCAAGCAGCTATTGCAAAGAAGATAAGCAAGTTAGAGGTGTATGGGGACTCTATTCTAGTCATGTGTCAGTTAAAAGGAGAATGGGAGACATGGGACTCAAAGTTGGTTCTCTACCATAAGTTCATAGTTGAATTGGTTCGGCAATTAAAAAAGATTGAATTCAACTATCTACCCCGAGAGGAAAATCAAATGGCCGACGCCCTTACTACGTTAGCCTCAATGTTCAAGATAAATACAAGCGCTGATGTCCATCCCGTTAAGATGAGCATACGAGAGTCGCCCGCAAGTCGCCCGCACACTGTATGCATGTTGAGGAAGAACCGGATAGGAGACCATGGTACCATGACATCCTACAATACGTAAAACATCAACAGTACCCAGAACATGCCACAAAAAAATGACAAAAGAACTTTGAGAAGATTCGCAATGGGATTCTTTCTAGATAAAAAAGTGTTTTATAAAAGGAGTAGAGATCATATATTGCTAAGGTGTGTGGAAGCGAATGAAGCTAAAAGAATACTCGAGGAGGTTCACGAAGAGGTTTGTGGAACACATGAAAACGGCCATATGATGGTCAAGCAGATTATGAGAGCAGGTTATTATTGGATGACTGTGGAGAGGGATTGCATCAAGTATGTATGGAAATGCCATAAGTGCCAGATATACGCGGATAAGGTACATGCTCCTCCGATAGCTCTGCATGTCATGACAACACCTTGGCCTTTTTCTATGTGGGGAATGGATGTGATTGGGCCAATTACCCCTGAGGCCTCAAACAGACACTATTTCATTTTGGTGGTGATCGATTACTTCACGAAGTGGGTCGAAGCTGCCTCTTATGCTAGTGTGACCAAGTCCATGGTGTGTAGGTTCCTGAAAAATGAAGTGATCTGTCGGTACGGTCTCCCAGAGAAAATAATTATAGATAATGCTCTTAATCTAAACAATACCATGATGAAAGAAATTTGTACTCAGTTTAAAGTCAGACATCATAACTTGGCGCCTTACCGTCCCAAGATGAACGGGGCAGTGGAAGCTGCTAACAAGAATATAAAGAAAATCGTGACCAAAATGACTGATAAATACAAAGATTGGCATGAGAAACTCCAATTTGCTCTGCACGCTTACAGAACGTCAATGTGTACTTCTACAGGGGCCACTCTTTATTCCTTGGTGTATGGAATGGAAGCTGTTTTACCAATTGAGGTTGAGAGCCCTTCTTTAAGAATTTTGATGGAAGTTGAGTTGGAAGAAGCAGAATGGGTTCGAGCCCCGCTATGAGCAACTTAATTTAATCAAGGAAAAAAGGGTGAAGGCACTTTGTCATGGCCAATTATACCAAAGATAGATGATGAGGGCACACAATAAAAAGGTTCACCTAAGAGAGTTATGAAAAGGTGATTTGGTTTTGAAGAAGATCCTTCCTAATCAGCATGATCCAAGGGGAAAATGGGCACCGAATTGGGAAGGTCCGTACGTGGTGAAAAGAGTATTTTTCAAGTCCAATCACTGTCGATGCAGTGAAGAAATATTATGCATAAAAAAAAATTTAAACTGAAAACCCGACAGGGCGGTTTGAGTCAAAAAGAAAAAAAGAGAGGTTCAGACTGAAAACCCGAAAGGGCGGTTCGAATCAAAGAAAGAACCTATGTCGAAAACCCTAAAGGGCGGCCTAGATGAAGGATAAACAAGAGTTGGGGCAACAAGCAATAACCCATCTGAAATGATTGCGTACGGCAAAGGATTAAGGCAGGATAGAAAATTTGAGCGAGCAGCAAAGTGCAACATGATTGAATTGTACAAGACAGGGAGGGTAATTCATGGTTTGACGCTCTCGGAGGAGTCAAGGACATTGATGGATATTCTTTCTCGAAAGAGAAATATGGATTAAATCGATTGAGTTCGTTTGAGTATTCATTATGAGTGATCTATCCTATTCTATCTTTCTTTCCTTTTTGATTAATGCCAATATGTTCCTTTTTCGCTAAAATGAAAATACTTATCCCAATTCATAAAGTTTTGTCATTGTTCTTTGAAATTTTCTTTAAATAATGCATTGTGTTGGCATGAAATTTGAATGATGATAAATAAATGAACACTGCATAAATGGAGCTTTCATGACTACTCTAGAGAAATTTGAGAACGGGAAAATCAGAAAGAGAGAAAGGGATGATGAGGCGATGATGGGGTAGTATGAGACATTGATTTATTCATACCATTTGGAAGTGAATAAAACAGTGATTGAAATGACGATTGATATATGAAATCATTTTGAGGAAAATGTGCAAAGCATTGACTCTGGCCAAGAAAAGATCGTGAGAAAGTAAGTCGCAGACAGCTAGTCAACTTGAAGAGGGAGAAGAGAAAAAATTGAAAAAATAGATTTTTTTAATTTATTTTTAGAATGGGATAAGAAGCTTAATCAAGTCAAGTTTTGGAAGAATCACTGGTTGATAAAATACACATAGGGGCATCAGGTCATGATTCGAGCTTTAAGTTATGCATTCCATTATCATTAAACATGCATTGCATTGTCATGACATTGCAAACAATTAGGAATTATCATGTTGCAAAAATATATGAATAATAGGTGGACAGAGAAAGATGGGGCTCGATTGTGGCAGGAAGGTGGCAGTCACCATGACGACCAGAGGAAAGGTATCAATTTATTTTTCAAGTGATAGAGCCTCTGATGAGAGGAGTAATTTATATTTCAAGTGATAGAGCCTCTGATGAGAGGAGCAATTTATTTTTCAAGTGATACAGCCTCTGATGAGAGGAGCAATTTATTTTTCAAGTGACAGAGCATCTGATGAGAGAAAAGATTTATTTTTCAAGTGATAGAGCCTCTGATGAGAGGGGCAATTTATTTTTCAAGTGATATAGCCTCTGATGAGAGGAGCAATTTATTTTTCAAGTAATAGAGCCTCTGATGAGAGGAGCAGTTTACTTTTCAAATGATAGAATCTCCAATGGAGAGAGCCTTTAGAACGCATGCATACATAATCCCAGACAAAAACATTACTCGTGTCTTTGCCCTATTCCTGATTCTCAGCAATGTACAAAGAGGGACAGATGTAGCAACCGTTTTTAGCCCGGGTCGGATCCAAATCCAACTCGAGCCATCTGCAACAGGGCTTGCTACCTAGTAGGCCCAATTCCCAACCAATGCGAGGCCCCACCCAGGGCTGTTTGGGCCTGCTGGCCTAGCAGGCCCACCCAGGTAGCCAGGCCTGCTGCCTGGCCCAACAAGGCCTGCTACCTAGCAAGCCCATTTCATCATCCCCCAATAGCATCTACAAACCCTAACCCTAGCCCCCCATGCCACCGTTAGTCCCTAGCAGCCACAGCCATAGTAGCCCCTGCCAGCCACCACCACCCCATACATGCCACCCCAAAGCAGCCCCTGCCTGCTAGACCTCCCCCACACGCCAACCCCAACCCATGCTGCCAGGCAGCCCGCACCCCAAGCAACCACCCAAACACTCCACCACCCCTACACGCCACCCCCACCATAAAAAGCCCTTGATCGGACTTGGTTCCTGGCTCACGGACACAAAAAAAAGGGAGAACAGAACCAGCAAAACACCCTACACTCTCAACCTCCAAAAAAAACAACCAAAAACAATAAAAAAAAAACCAGCAACAAAAGCCACTAATAAAAAAAAAAAAAACAAACCCAAAGAAAGCAAAGAAACAGGGGGCCTTTAGTTTTGGTGTAGGTTTCGAATCTGAGGTATTTTTAAGCGATTCGAATTGCTCGTACGGGGTTGAGGGCTAGCAAAAATCATTGGGGGTGGTTCAGTCTCGGTCAGGTGGCCGTTCACAGTGATTTTGAAGTTGGCAGTCAAAGGGTTTATCTAGATCTAGGAACAACAGCTCCGATTCGGGCAAAATGGAGCCCAGAATGGAAGACGGGAGGTCTAATCGAGGCTAGGTTATGATTTTGGAAGGTCGTCGAAGCTTCGGCACGACGGCGCATGGCGGGGCACGGTGGCCGGTGCGGAGGTTCTGTGACATTTCTGGGCTGGCTGAAGAGAAAAAGGGAGGGTTTCAGGTTTTAGAGAGAGAAGGGTTTAAAAAAATAAATAAAAAAACATTTTTTAAGTTTATATAAAGTATACAAAATGGACCGTTTAGGGGATCAGGATCTGCGTGTCTACCCGCGACCCGCGCTGCCGACCCAGTCAAAGAGGAAGGTCCGAGTGTCTACCTGCGGGTGACCCGTGACCCGCGTGTCCGACTCGGCTCCTAAAAAAAAAAAAGAAAAAGATTCGACCCAAGCACAGGTCCGCGACCCGTTGACCCAGTAGACGACCTAACCCGCGGCCCACCAACAGCAGACTTGAATTTGGGCCTTGACACCTTGGCCTCTTTTTGTACTTTTTTAGCCCATCTTGTTAAATGTTTAGCCAATTTTTTATATATATAAGTATCAACATTATATATATATATATATGTTTATTTAATGGTCATTCATTTATTTATTTATTCGTATTATTTGTCAAAAAATATATATATATATATGTCTAAGATAATTTATTTAATTGAGTGATATGAATAATGAAGTTTCTTTTCCTATATTAAAATGAAAGAGATAAAATAAATAAAATTTATTTGGTTACATGTCATATGCTTTATTAAAAAAAGAAAAAAAGAAAAAAGAAGGGGTTATAATTTGTTGATTTAGAAATAAGAACGCAATAAATAATAAATATATGTTTTTAGAAAAAGATAAAAAAATGCAAAATTAATAAATAATTTTCTCAAAATTTGGACAACACAATACACTCAAAAAATATAAAAGAAAAATAATAACATTTTATTCTTTCCTAGATGTTGGGTGGATCCCAGTATTTTCAAAAGTGGTCGTCTAAAGATTTGTTATAAGAACTCTCAAGTATAGAGAGCATTTTCAAATTCCACCTAGACGTTGGGGAATTTGGGGAGGCTCTCACATACGGGGAGGGTTCGTGTTTTACTTTAAAAATATAATAAATGAAAAATATAATAATAAATAATAATAATAATAATAAATATAAAAATATAATAAAAAATAAACAATAATAAAAAATAATAATCATTTACGGATTCTTGCCTAGATGTTGGAAGAATCCCGATATTTTCAGAAAATGGCCATCTAAGGTTTTGTCATAAGAACTCTCAAGTATGGAGAGCCTTTTCAAATTCCGCCTAGACGTTGGAGAATTTGGGAAGGCTCTCACATATGTTGAAAGTTTGTGTTTTATTAAAGAAATAACAATAATATATAAAAAAAATATGAAATAATAATAATAATCAAAATAATTATTAAAATGAGTAATGAATAAAAAAGGATAAAAAGGGATAATAATACAAAAAAAATATATATCTTTTTAACTAATTCATTGTGTTGCATATTTATTCTTGCCTATTTATTCGTCTTTGGTTTGCATGTTAGCATTATTTATTCAGTTCATAATATATTACGCAATACAAACATTAAATAAAATTTTCCAACAAAAAACAAAAAAGAATTTTCTCGAATAAGAACAATATGCTTAAATGAGAATTTTCAAGTGTAGAGATCTTCTCCAAATTCAGCCTAGACTATCGGGAATTTGGGGAAGATCTCACATCGAGGGTTCTCGTATTGCCTTAAAAAATAAAATATTCCATTTTACAATTGAATTAATTCATCATTGTTGTATATGTCGGATCAAAAATGGGAACACGTCGATTTCAAGGACTGAGATTAGAATTTTCAAATATAGAGATCTTTCCCAAATTCCGCCTAGACGATGGGGAATTTGAGAAAGCTGTCACACCGAAGATTCTTATCCTCGCCCGAATAAAACTTTTATTTCAAAATTAAACAATTTGTTGATTAAATTATTGCTCATCATTTCATGTTTGCTCTTTCATTATAGTTGATTATTCCCTTCATCACGTATCAAATCTTTTATAAAAAAGAAAAAATGAGAGTTTTAAGAAAGTCTTACAAAAAAAATAATATTTTGAGTAAAAACAAATATTCTTTATCCTGCGTAGACGTTGGAGGATCTTGATACAAAGGAACATTATTCGATTTAGAGGAATACTATGCAAATTCAAAAGTGAAGAAACTCTTCTTAAATTCTGCCTAGACGATGGAGAATTCGGTGAAAGTTTTTGATGCCAAAGATTTTCATTTCATTCCCAAATGAAATCATTTGTTTTTTTACAAATACAAAATTTGCAATAAAGAAAATTATGGGAATTATTTTTAAATATCGAAATTAAAATCGTTTCATCAAGATTAAAGGATAACACATGATTAATTGGTACCATTTTTAAACGGGCGTCGTGGGGGTGCTTATCCTTCCCCGCACATAACTGACTCCCGAACCCGATTTTGTTTTCTCTTAGGTTTAAAGCACGAACTTCAAAATTGGTTTTAGAAATTGTTTTAATCAGTTTTAAAATATTTTACTAAAACCAGATTTAGTAGGTGGCCAATCACACCTAACAAAAAAGATGGGTGGCGACTCCATTTGCGTTTTCAAATTATCTTAGCGGTCGAAAAACTATTATGACACTAATCTAGTCCACTGTCAATAAAAATGAGAGACAATCATTGAACAAGTCTTATAACTAATTAATAACTTAAAGAGTTTCACAAAGAATCATGCTTGATAGTAAAGGGTTTGAGTTAAGCTAACATTAGCATAACATATCTCAATCAAAATAGTGCATGTTCAAACTTAATCTCAACTTCTCACATGGGATACTCTTATGATTTTCACTCTTTAAAGCAGGGGTAAAGTGTTTACACTCAATCAATCTTGTCGCGACCTAAAAAATAACGAGTCTCATCGCATGACTTTATTATTCGTTAAGCGTGACATTAAAAAAATTGAGGAAAAGTCGACTTAATTCCTCTAGAAAAATGAAGGTTTTGAAAATGATCTTGAAAAAGATATGGAGTCGCCACCAATCTTTTTTAGCTAGGTGTGATCGGCCACCTAGTAAAACCGGTTTTATAAAATATTTTAAAAATTAATTAAAACATTTTAAAAACCAATTTCAAGTCTGCGTTTTAAAACCAGAGAAATCAAAGAAGCGGGTTCGGGAGTCGGTTACGTGCGGGGAAGGATTAGCACCCCCACAACGCCCGTATAAGTCGGTACCTTATTAATCGTGTGTCATCTCAAATCTCGGTAAAAAAGTTGGTTTTAAATTTAGTATTTCAAGTTAATTCCCAATTTAAAGAAAAAAATATTTCCTTTTTAATCAAAAATGATTCAGAATTTATAAATTCAAAATTTTCCTATATTCCCCAACAAACGTGGCAAAATATAGAAATTTTAATTAGTTTTGGAAAATTTTTCAAATCATGCAAAGACCTTAAGAAGATTAAAAATTAAAAATGCAAAAACATGATATTTAAAACATAAATGGCTACAAAAAAAGCAACCAAATTAAAATATAACTCAAGAATATGAAGTAACATAACATTTAAAACATCAAAATCAAAGAAAATGACATAAACAATATGATAAAATAAACCAAAACAACAACTTAAATAAATAATGTAGGCCATTTGGCCATGGTGAGTATAATATAAAAAAAATGGTAAAAAAAATATTTAAGAAAGAGATGAAGGAAGAACTTAAGAAGAACAATAAAAAACATTTATTTAAAATGGAAACTCACCAAATAGAAATCAAAATAGCAAAAACAAGAATGGAAAATCAAGAAAGTGCAAGAGTTGGTGCTCAAGAGCAACCTCAAGAAGCTATCTTTCAAGCTTTATCTCTTCAAACTTTCCTTTCTTTTCTAAACTTTTCTTTTTTGATTCCAACCAAGGAGAGAAAAAACTAAGTAAATATCAAAAGAACTCAGCAAAATGAAATGAAAAAATGAATTTTCTGCCCCCCTCACATGCTGGCCGAATGGCCCTTCATATTGCCCAAGGATGTTGTCATTTTTCTTGTAACCAATTTTCATCAAATGGTTAATAATTCAAGGTGAAAAATCATGAAATTACCACCTTTAGATTAGCATCTCATCTCTCTCAAATTACAGCTGTTCAAGAATAATGTTGACATCTTTCTTAGCCTATGTGGCTTAATCACATGGCTAGATCAAAGAGAATCTCTAACTAACTCTTGATTTTTAGCCATTTGATTGAAAAATCAGAAGCTTCCTCCTTCCTTTGGGCTTGGGAAGGCCAGCAATTCTCTTTTCCAGCCCAACTCTGATTTTTTGAAAGGCCCAAAGAAGCCCTTTTCGGTTGCTTGGGTGAAATGACCGTTTTGCCCCCCGAATGCAAATAAATATGAAACGGACTCCAAATTCAATTTTTCTTTTTTTAATACTTTCAAAATAATAAAATATTGAGTTCTGGAAGTTTTCAAAATTATCCGAGTCCGTTTGCTATTTATTTGGATTTTGTTTCCAAAAATGCCCTTTTATGCCCCTACATTTTACCATTTTTTAAACGAGCTCCAAATCAATATTTTTCTTCACCAATATCTTCAAAATAATTTAAAAATGTGATCTGGAAGTTTTCATAATTTTTGGAGCTCATTTGGTATTTTTTCGGGATTTATCAGCTTAAATTACTACATAGGAGGCCCGGGATTTGGCCATTTTGCAAACGAAATCCGAATCAAGATTTTATTTTGCCAATATCTTGAAAATAATTTAAAAATGAGATTTGCAAAATTTTATAATTTTTGGAGTCCATTTGCTATTTTTTCAGGATTTTTCTTCTTGAATTATTGCATAGGAGGCCGGGATTTGGCCATTTTTTAAACGAACTCCGAATCAAGATTTTCTTTCGCCAATATCTTCCAAATAATTTAGAAATGATATTTGCAAAGTTTTAGAAGATTTGGAGCTCATTTGCTATTTTTTCGGGATTTTCCTTTTTGAATTACTACATAAGAAGCCCGGGATTTGGCCATTTTGCAAACGAACTCCGAATCAAGATTTTCTTTCGCCAATATCTTTCAAATTATTTAAGAATGAGATTGACAAATTTTTAGAATTTTTGGAGTCCATTTTCTATTTTTCCCAAATTTTCCAATTTTGCCTTTTTGCCTTCAAAACCCGGTTTTGCTCAAAACAAGTCCAATTTTCAGATTTTCTTCAATCTGAGCCTTGGGCTATCCTTTTTAATGATTCTTCATCCATTGGGGGCTTTGGTCTTACCAAATCGGGCCATTTCTGTGATTCTTCCCGATTTCATCGAAATCCACTAAAAACCCTAATTTTCGGTTTTCTCCCGGATTGACTTTTCTTTCACTTCTCCATTACCCATAGTCAGTGCTTATCTTTCATTTGGAACCTTCAATTTTGACCAATTTGATCGTTTAAGCACTTTTCCCCAAATTTCTCGGATTAGGGTTTCCTTTCTACTGAATCTCCAAATCCCAACTTCCGAACTCCATATCTTTCAATGTAGACCTCGGATTATCAAAATTCTTTCGCCATTTTTCAATTGAACTTAAAATCTTGATTTTGAAAGTGGGTTGACTTTTTTAGTAGTTGACTTTCTGGGGTTGACTTTTTTAGGGTTGACTTTTTCCGGTGTTGACTTTTTTCAAGTTTGACTTTTTATGCTCGCCCTCTTAAACTAAGTCTCAAAGTACCACCTGCAGGATGAAAACAGTCTTTTTACACTCGAAAACATCAATTTAGGAAGAAAACATACCTGTTTTAGTGATCCGGACAAAATTAGGTGTCTACAGCTGCCCCTCTTGGGCTATTGCTGAAAATCAGGAATCAGGCAAAGATAAACTGACACTAATTTTGTACGGTCAGTGACATCACATGTGAAGAAAAGAGAAAGGGATTTTCTTTTTCATTCTTTTATCATTTTTTCATTTATCATTTTTTATTTTTTTTATTATTTATTATTTATTATTTATTATTTTTTCCTTTTTTCCTTTTTCATTTTTTATTTATTTATTTATTTATTTTTTTTAAAATAGTAAATTGAAGATTTTGTTCTTAAATTGAATTCCCTGACTAATCAAGGCTCGACCCGTCTTAAGGAAACGAATTCGATTTTCAAGAAAAGAAAAAATTGTGTCCGAATGTCTTTAAAACGGTGCCCGGAGGTCTTAAAATGGTGCCCGGAGGTCTTTAAAATGGTGCCCGAAGGTCTTTAAAATGGTGCCCGGAGGTCTTAAAATGGTGCCCAGAGGTCTTAAAATGGTGCCAGAAGGTCTTTAAAATGGTGCCCGGAGGTCTTTAAAATGGTGCCCGAAGGTCTTAAAATGGTGCCCAGAGGTCTTTAAAATGGTGCTCGGAGGTCTTTAAAATGGTGCCCGGTGGTCTTAAAATGGTACCCGGAGGTCTTTAAAATGGTGTCCGGAGGTCTTAAAATGGTGCCTGTAGGTCTTTAAAAACTGGTTTGAAAATACCTTGACGACGGTCTCAGGTTCGACTCATTTGATAAAACAGAATGAATTCGATTTAAAACAGAAAGGAATACCTCGATGGAGGTCTCAAGGCTCGACTCATTTGATAAAACAGAATGAATTTGATTTAAAACAAAACGAAATATCTCGACGGTGGTCCCAAGGCTCGACTCATTTGATAAAACAGAATGAATTCGATTTAAAACAAAAGGAAATAGCTCGACGGTAGTCTCAAGGCTCGACTCATTTGATAAAACAGAATGAATTCGATTTAAAACAAAAGGAAATACCTCGACGATATTCTCAAGGCTCGACTCATTTGATAAAACAGAATAAATTCGATTTAAAACAAAAAGAAATACCTCGACGGTGGTCCCAAGGCTCGACTCATTTGATAAAACAGAATGAATTTGATTTAAAACAAAAGGAAATACCTTGACGGTGGTCCCAATGTTCGACTCATTTGATAAAACATAATAAATTCGATTTAAAACAAAAGGAAATACCTTGACGATAGTCTTAAGGTTCGACTCATTTGATAAAACAGAATGAATTTGATTTAAAACAAAAGGAAATACCTTGACGATGGTCTCAAGGCTCGACTCATTTGATAAAACAGAATGAATTCGATTTAAAACAAAAGGAAATACCTCGACGGTGGTCCCAAGGCTCGACTCTTTTGAGAAGTAAAACGAGTTTTCTTTGGGGAAGTCCAAGTTTCCCTGACTTCTGCAATGTTAGCTAAATGCAATGATGAGAATGTCATGCTTTGCAAATGCTTGTATGTTTCCTAAAATAAATGCAATCAAATGATTGTGCCAATTTCTAATCTATGGTTTCTTTGAGGTTCACAGATTATATGACTTTAGGACAGAGTCTTCAATTGTTCATGGATGCCCAACTTAAGGAATTCTTCACTCCAGATATCTTGCCAAACAGTCTCAGTTTCTGTCTCTCGTTGAAGTTCACAGATTTTCTGACTTCGCGACGGAGTCTCCACCACGTTCACTATTTTCTTTTCTTGGTGAACTTTCCAAACCTTTCCCAAGATTTAAATCTATTCCTTAGTAATACTTTGAAATCCCTTTATTTAAAGATTTTTATTACTAATCATCATTCAATTTAATAACAACCATAATGCATCTCAAAAGTATATGAAAGAGAATATGAATCAATCAAAAATTGTCATGAAAAGGATAACAAGAATTTATTGCAAGAAATGTTTTAAAATGCTAAAAATAAATATCAAGGATATAAGAAACAAATATAAGGTTATCGACTGTAGATTCCCCAGATGCGGAATATCTTGGACCCCTCCTTTTTCAAACCATCTGAATTTCTCTTGAACGAGCAATTCACTTGGGTAACCTCTTAACTTCTATAGTTACATCAGACTGTGTTGTTCCCCTTTTCTCTGATTGTCAGATACTTTCTCCCCCTTTACACGGAGCATTGATTCAAGCTTTGATTAGTACTTGAGCCGTCTTTTGTAGGTTTTCAACTCAAGTGTCTTCCGTTCGGTATTAAGTCGCCCTTTGCGGGTTTTCGGCTTAAACCTCTCCTTTTTCATTTTTTTTTTGGTACCCAGCATCTGAGAATTCTAAATGCTTCCAAGGTAAAAATATCAATTCAAAAGATGGGATAAATTCTGAGAATAACCTTTCAAATTAAATATCCATGCTTGATCAAAATGGGCTTTTAAAACATGTAATGTAGGCCAAGGTTTAGGTTTAGAAAGAAAGGATAAATAGGCCCAAAATGTTTTAAAGGGTGATTGGATCAACGATTACTTTTTGAGGAGAACTCAATCTTGAAACATTTGTCCCTTTTTGGACTTTCTTTTCCTTTTTTTTTTGCTTTGATGGCTTTCATTTGCCACATTCTCTGATGGCTTTCTTTTTTTCTTTTTTTTTGATTATCTTTCCTCTTATTCGCCCTCCAGTGTAGAGGGTGATCCTTGATCAAGGTTTTAAAAAAAGGAATAATTCTTAAGGCTCAAAAGGGTGACTAAGGATAATTTTTTCTTAGTGGAAGGAATACGAAAAACGGCCATTCATCGTGTCAAGCATAAATATTCTCTTTGAAAAGCAATTCTCAGGGGAAATAGATATATAGAATTTCTATTTTTACACTTGGAATCATTCGAATTTTCATGTACACAGCATCACACAATTTTTTTTTTCAAGCATAATACTTCTTCAGTTCATCAGCATTCACGGGATGTCTAAAATCATCTCCGTCCATTCGAGATAGAATCAATGCTCCTCCAGAAAAAGCTCTCTTTACCACATAGGGTCCTTCCCAATTTGGAGCCCATTTTTCTCTTGGGTCCTTCACTATAGGGAGAATTTTTCTCAATACCAACTCCCCCTCTCGGAACTGTCTAGGACGAACCTTCTTGTTGTGGGCTCGAATCATCCTTTTCTGATACAACTGCCCATGACAAATTGCTTTCAATCTTTTCTCCTCGATGAGATTCAACTGTTCATAATGAGCTCTAACCCATTCTGCTTCCTCTAGGCCAACTTCCATTAAAACCCGAAGTGAAGGGATCTCAACTTCAATAGGTAGCAGTGCTTCCATCTCATATACCAAAGAAAATGGTGTTGCCCCTGTAGATATGCGGACTGAAGTACGATATGCATGAAGAGCGAAAGACATGATCTCATGCCAATCTTTGTACACATTGGTCATCTTTTCAACAATCCTCTTGATGTTCTTATTAGCTGCTTCTACTGCGCCATTCATCTTCGGACGGTAAGGTGCCGAATTATGATGTGTGATCTTGAATTGAGTACACACTTCTCTCATCATCTTATTGTTCAAATTGAGAGAATTATCCGAAATAATTCTTGCTGGCAACCCATAACGGCATATGATTTCTTTCTTGACGAATCTGCATACCACCGACTTTGTTACATTTGCATAAGACGCAGCTTTTACCCACTTTGTGAAATAATCTATGGCCACCCAGATGAAACGATGTCCATTTGAAGCTTTCGGGGTAATAGGCCCGATCATATAAATTCCCCACATTGAAAAAGGCCATGGTGCAGTCATGACATGTAAAGGCGATGGCGACACATGAATCTTATCTACATAAATCTGGCATTTATGACACTTCCGAGAATAACTGATACAATCTCCTTCCATCGTCAGCCAATAGTTCCCTGCCCTTATAATCTGTTTAGCAAGCATGTGACCATTAGCATGGGTGCCACATATCCCTTCATAAACCTCTTCTATGATTCTTCGAGCTTCGGCAGACCCGACACATCTCAACAAGACTTGATCTTTCCCTTTCTTGTAGAGAATCTCGCCATCTAGAACAAAACCCATTGCTAACCTTCTCAGAGTCCTCTTGTCATTCTCTGTTGCTTGTTCTGGATACTGTTGACTCTTGATGTACTGCAAGATGTCATTATACCAAGGGAGACCATCTGCTTCTTCTTCGATACTCAAACAGTGGGCAGGAGACTCGTATATGCTCATCTTGATCGGCACAACTTCCGTCCTTTCATTCACTTTAAACATTGATGACAAAGTAGCCAAAGCATCCGCCATCCGGTTTTCTTCTCGAGGAAAGTAGTTGAAATTCACTTCTTCAAACTCCTTTAATAAACTCAGTATGAGTTCTCGGTATCGGATTAGCTTTGTATCTCGGGTTTCCCATTCTCCTCGTAACTGGTAAATCACTAAGGCTGAGTCTCTGTAAACTTCCAATACTTTGATCTTTCTGTCCACTGCAGCACGAAGGCCCATAGTACATGCTTCGTACTCGGCAGTATTGTTTGTACAATCAAAATCCAATCTAGCAGTGAAAGGATAATAATCTTCTTCTGGGGATATAAGCACTACCCTGATTCCATGCCCCATGGCATTAGATGCGCCATCGAAGTACATTTTCCATACTTTCTTCTTTAAGAGAATCTCATCCACTTGCGACACATACATCAAATCCTCATCTGGGAAGTCAAAGTTCAACGGCTCATAATCGTCCACTGCCCGACTTGCTAAGAATTCAGCCACTGCACTGCCCTTGATAACTTTTTGACTTACATATACAATATCGTATTCTGACAATAAAACCTGCCAAATTGCTGTCCTCCCTGACAAAGAAGGTGCTTTCAACATGTACTTGACTGGATCAAGCTTGGCAATCAGCCACGTTGTGTGATACAACATATACTGTCTAAGTCTTCGAGCAGTCCAAGCTAAGGCACAACACAACTTTTCTACCGATGAATATTTCAACTCATAATCTGTGAATTTCTTGCTGAGGTAGTAAACTACCTGTTCTTTCTTTCCAGTTTCATCAAGCTGCCCCAAAACACAACCCATGGATCTTTCAAATACTGATAAATACAGTATCATTGGTTTATCCGAAATAGGTGGCATTAATACTGGTAGGTTTGATAGATAATGCTTAACCTTTTCAAAAGCAATCTGACACCTTTCATCCCATTCTCCTGGATCACGTTTTCGAAGTAACTTAAATATTGGATCACATTTGTCGGTTAACTGTGAAATAAACCGAGCAATGTAATTCAGTCTCCCCAGAAAGCCTCTTACTTCCTTTTGAGTGCGAGGTGGTGGAAAATTCTGAATGGCCTTCACTTTATCTGGGTCAATCTCAATTCCTCTTTTGCTGACGACAAAACCCAACAACTTCCCCGAGGTGACTCCAAAAGTGCATTTTGTCGGATTTAGCTTGAGTCTAAATTTCCTTAATCGTTCAAAGAGCTTCTTAAGATTCGCAATATGCTCCTCTTCTCCTTGTGACTTTGCGATCATATCATCAACGTAGACCTCAATTCCCTTATGCATCATATCATGAAACAAGGTTACCATGGCTCTTTGGTATGTTGCCCCAGCATTCTTCAATCCAAATGGCATTACTTTGTAGCAGAAGGTGCCCCACATTGTAACAAATGTAGTTTTCTCCATATCTTCCGGTGCCATCTTGATCTGATTGTATCCTAAGAATCCGTCCATAAAAGAAAATAAAGAACTCTTCGCTGTATTATCCACCAGAGTATCAATATGAGGCAAAGGGAAATTATCTTTAGGGCTGGCCTTGTTCAAATCTCGATAATCAACGCACATTCGCACCTTGCCATCCTTCTTCGGCACTGGAACAATATTTGCCACCCATTCTGGATATTTTGGCACCTCTAAGAATCCAGCATCAAATTGTTTCTTCACCTCCTCTTTTATCTTTAACAGCATATCAGGCCTCATTCTTCTCAATTTTTGCTGAATTGGCTTGCATTCTGACCTCAAAGGGAGCTTATGAACCACAATATCCGGATCTAACCCTGGCATATCTTGGTAAGACCATGCAAATACATCAACATACTCCTAGAGCAAAGCCATCAATTCACCTTTTATTGATGGTGACAATGAAGTTCCAATTTTGACTTCTTTTATCTCTTCACCATTTCCCAGATTTATTGTTTCCAATAACTCCTTATGAAGAAATACTTGCTTTTTTTCTTGTTCTATTTTCCTCAATAGATCCGAAGGTAGACCATAATCCTCAGTATCTTCATTAGCCTCAAAATCACCCGTGCAAATGTGTCTTTCAAAATCAATTTCAGAATTACTGACAGGAGGGTCCTCATATTCCGCATCCGTACACCTGTAAATAGGTGGAGAAAAAAACAATATAGGAAAATATATATAGAAAACAAAATAAATAACAAAAATGAAAGAATATGGACACATCAATATTGTATAATGCATTGTGCTTGTTATTTATTGAATGAAAATGTTTAAAAAAAGCCCATTACAAAAAAAAAACTCTTAATATCTCTGGGTAAAGATAATTAAGATTTATTTTTTAAAAAGTATTACTTTGGAATAGACTTAAAAACTGTGGGCAACTCAGTCGCACTCCATTTGGTTAGTCTATTTCGTGGTGGACACGGTCGCACCATCCAGCTAGTACTCTCTCTTTCAATTCTGTCTTTCTCGGTCGTGCAGATCTCCACATCATACATCTGCTCATCACTATTCACCTGGAATCTCTTGAAGGCTTTCTCTATCTTTACAAGCACATCATCAGAATTCTTTTCTCCGAATAGAGAACCGGCTGAGCAAAAGCTGTGAAGGATATGTGGGAATGTCATAGGCTCCCACTCAATATCCATACCCGTAAGACGGGCCATCCTCCTTTGTCGGTTCTTTTCAACTTGTATTCTTTTCTCATGGGCCTTCGGAAGATATCCTAAGCCAAATCGGTCCTTCTTTCCTTTTACTTCTATGGCTCGAGCCATCCCTTGAAGATATTTCCCGAGACCCTTTCCAGCCCTGCAGCCTTTTCCTACTGTGGTTCTTACCCCCAGCCTTGTGTTCTTGGACAGCTTCGGTTTTGGAATTTTCTATCCTTCAGCTAAAAAACTGCATTTACAAATTCCAAAGACCGGAAAGAACACTCTACGACCACTTCATTGGGCTCCACATAAGGAGATTCAGTGGATGCAGAGGCTATTATGTCTTCCTCCCCTGATACTGTGATCAACCGACCCTCCATCACAAATTTTAGTTTCTAGTGAAGAGACGAGGGTACAGCCCCAGCTGAATGTATCCATGGCCTTTCCAACAAGCAGTTATAAGATGGATTGATATCCATAACCTGGAAATTCACTGTATATGTACACGGGCCTATTTCCAGAGGAACTTCAATGGTTCCCATAACATCCCTCCTTGTTCCATCAAAAGCTCTGACCACCGTGCAACTTGGTATCATATAGGATAAATCCACTGGTAACTTGGATAAGGTTGCTAAAGGCATCACATTTAGTGAAGAACCATTATCCAAAAGGACCTTCGGTAATATGTGCCACTTACAAGTGGTGGTTATATGGAGCTTTTGTTGATCCAATACCATTGGGTGGTATTTCCTCATAGCTGAAAAATATGTAGTCATCAGCTGCGATGTTTCCCACCAACCTATCTAGCTTTTCCACTGATATATTATTGGCCACGTATGCTTGATTTAATACTCTTAATAAAGCATTTCTGTGTGGTTCTGAATTTAAAAGCAAGGATAAGATTGAGATCTTAGTTGGTTGACGTTGCAGTTGCTTAACAACGCTATATTCACCATGCTTTATAAATTTCAAGAACTCACAAGCTTCCTTCTCACATACTGGCTCTTTGATTCTGTTAATCGGGGCTGATCCCCTCTCTGTTTCCTCTGGAAAATCCATCTCAATATGGATTGGCTTGACGACCTTCTTCCCTTTATCAATTCCTTTGTCTTTCCCTGCTACCCCTTGTTCAACGGCCTCCGACGTATAACACCTCCCGCTTCGGGTTAAATGCCCCACACATGTAATATCCTGCAGGCCTGAAGACCCTGGCATAACCATGCTGCAGTCATATTTCCATGGTGTAGCCTTGTTTTCCTTGTATGGAAAGGAAACAGGTAAATCAATGATTAATTTGGGTGCATTTTCTTCCATGGCTGGCATAACTTTTTCCTCCGGTTCATCATAGTAGATGATTAGGGGTCTTCCCATCCCATAGCCACCTGTATTTTCAATGACTTCTATTTGCCCTTCTGTCTCCTCATAGAACTGGGCTACCCCACTATCCATCATCTTTTGGACTTTAACCCGAAAGTCCCCGCAGTTCTGTATATCATGACCTTCAACTTTATGGAACGGGCACCAATTATGTACCCTTCTTGCAACCATTTTCAGACCTTCCATACCTTCCACCAATCCTGCCTTGACCATTTCAGCCCATATTGTCATCATCGGAGTCTTAACCTCGCCAATATCCCTTTTTAATCTTCTGTCCCCTCCGGTTAATATTGCATTCACCTGATTCCCAGCATGATTGGGCAATGGATTTCCAGCTACGTTCGGCCCATTTTTTGATCCAAACTTCACAACCCCAGCATTAATCAGGCTTTGGACTTTTTTTTGAAGGCCAGACAATCTTCAATTGAATGTCCTTGGATTCCCGCATGGTATGCACAGTTGGTATTTGCATTGTACCATCTTGGACATGGAGCTGTCAAAGGTTTTAGGTACACGGGTGCAACAAGTTGACCCTGCAACAGTTTTGGATATAAATCATCGTAGGTAGTGGGAATCAGATCAAATTGGGCTTTTTGATCGTTCCTTGGTGAATGTTGGTCATTACGCGCAGGCCCTTGTGTGTTGGGAACAACATTTATAGGAAGGGTGATCTGAGGGGATATGCCAGTTGGGAATGGCTATTGTGGTATATTGGCGTAAGGGAACGGGTTTTGGGTAAGGTGGTTGATATTAGGGTAATAAGGATTATACCTCTGGTATGGTGTGTAAGGTGTCGGAGGTGCATAAGGTATGGTAGGGGTATAAGGCCTCGGTGGTGTGTATGGTGTAGGAGGTGTATAAGGGTATTGGTTAAAGCTTATTGCATGGGTTTCCTCCTTTTTCTTTGTAGGAAAAGCTCTCTTCGGGGTAGCAGACTCACCCCCTTCCATCTTTCCATTTTTAATAGCTGACTCAATCATTTCTCCAGATATTACCATATCCGCAAAAGCTTTGGTAGCATTTCCCACCAATCTGTCATAATAAGGTGCTTTCAATGTGTTGATGAAAAGCACCGTGGTTTCTTTGTTGGTTAAAGGGGGTTGCACTTGTGTGGCCAGATCCCTCCACCTCTATGAATACTCCTTGAAGGTCTTATTGGACCTCTTTTCCATGTTCTGTAATGACAGCCTATCCGGTACCATGTCAGAAACGTGCTTATAGTATTTCATAAAAGCCCTGGCCAAATCCGTCCATGAACTAATCTTGGTACGACTGAGTTGGTTGTACCATCGGGTGGCTGACCCTGTTAAGCTGTCCTGGAAGCAATGAATAAGCAATTTTTCATTATCCTAATGCCTGTCATCCTTCTACAGTACATAGTCAGATGAGACGATGGGTTGCTGGTCCCATTATACTTTTCAAAATCTGGTACTTTGAACTTCGGTGGAATTATTAGATCATGTACCAGGCTCATCTCTTTGCTATCTAGACTGCCAAACAACTCTGCTGCTTCCACTGCTCTTAGCCTTTCTTCCAACAACTGATATTTCTTCTCAGATTCAGCAGTTTCGACCCTCTTCAGTTCAGTCATTTTGGCCCTTTCCTTCTCTGCCATTTCCTCGAAGTCTGGAACCTCAACCTCAATTGGATCAACTCCGATGTTACCCTCTTTTGGACCGAAATTTTGTGCTTCGACCGCCGGCTGGATGTAGATGTAGGATGCTGCCCCAGTAGGGATTTCATTTCCCACAGGGTGGGATGTCTGGCTATTTCTCTGTACCATTTCTGGTCTATCCTCCTGATTCACTACCCCCATTCCAGCAACTGAATTCTCTCCAGGCCTCTTCTGTTTCATCATAGTGCTCATCATCTCCATGAGCTTTGTCATCTGTTCTCGTGTCTCCTCTTGAGACTTAGTCAACTGTTCTTGTAGTTCTTTCTGGATTCTTTCCATTCTCTCAATTCTGGCAGGCTAATCGTTTTCCATGGCTTTTGTTCGAGACCAAGTATTGTAAGAGAGTTGGAAATCTGGTTCTTTTTGAGTGCGACCAACTGTACCTTTATTTTTTAAATACCATGGATTAGAAATTATTGACACATTTCTTATTTTATTTTATAAAAAATTAATAAATGAATAAATGAATGAATGTAGGAATGAATCGGTGTTAATGAATGAACAACTAAGTAAATGACTAAGTGTATGAACATATAATGAATAAATGAATGGACCAATAAATGACTAAGTGTATGAACAATTTATAAAGAATAAATGAATGAATGATTATGAACAAATAAAATATAAAAGAAAGAATTAGTGAATAATGAATGCGTTTAAAGTATTGGCCCCGGGATATTTCCAACCAAACGATCTTTCATTGATTTTCTGGAACTAAATACATCAAAGAAAAGATCCCTGCTTTAGACAACATAATAACCTATCTCTCCTAAAAACTATTACAAAACAATTGTAATTCCCTCGGATTCTGGACCTTCTTCACTGTCCTCTTTTGATTGCCTTGCTCTTCCATCTGATCCCTACTTGTTCACAACCCTTTGACGTGTCAGCAGAAGCATCGCCGTGTAAGCTTTCCCTAGCTTGTTTCTCTAGTTGATTTGCTCAGGCTTGCTCGTGTTTTGCTTTCTCCTTCCAGTAGTTATTCTTCTTCTTGAGGTTTTTGACCTCATGTTCCCACTCTCCGGAAGTTTTGAGAGTCCCCTCAAATCTGAGCTCAAAGCGATACCTCTTGTTCTCCAAATGTAATTCCAGAAGGTCACCCTTAACGGTGTCTCTTTCTCTCTTAATCTGTTCCTTCTCTTTTTCCCGAGCTGATTCCCTATCTTTCATGTCCTCAAGCTCTTCTTGAAGTCGAGCAATCTCCTTTCTCATCCGAGCCTTTTCTTTGTCAAATTCCGCTCTTGCAATTTCTAACCCTGATGGCATTTCCCTCTTTGACGGATTCATGAACTGGACCTCCTCCCCATCTGACGTCAATAGTCTATAATTAACCCTTAATTCCCTCCATACTAGGTAATCAGGTGTGACGGTGTCGGCATATCTGGCCACCTTTATCCGATGAGTTTTCTTCCATGCTTCAATCGCTGCCCGCACTTTTTTGGAATATCCGTCTTCCCCATAAGTGAACTCTGATGATCCTAGATTATGAGTCATGGGTGTGAATTGCCGAGACTCAACCTGTCTTTGCATCAACAAAGGCTCATAACTCACAGACCCCCAAATTCCGAGTAGTGGAACTCCCGGGTTGTCCCCACATTTGTACATAATTGGCATAGGAACCATCCATGGAGCTCTCCAAGTCACCATCTCCCTTTTTAGATTCCAGAACATGTTGACCCATTTCTCTTCATTCCCGTCTTTAGGCCAATCATTTTGAAGGAATTCCCTAATCGGAACTAAAGTCTTCATGTACGGCTTGAAGGATACATTTTCTATCTTCCAAAAGTGACTTTGGATCCAAATATAAGGGAATTGTACACACCCTTGATCCTCCCTTGTCCTGCCCTTTTACAAAAGTTTAGGGATCGGATAGTTTCAGCTATGATGGCCGGAGATGGGTTGATCTTCTGTTCCAACTTTTCAAAGAAATCAAACACGGCTATATCCACATCACCCAATATCTTCGGGAATATGATTAACCTGTAGATGGCTAGGGCGAAGATGTCCCTGGCTTTTGCTTTGTCGGAACAACCCAATATCAACTGTCGGAGAGTTTCCCACGGAATGCAACCATTTTTCTGCTTTGTGTCCACATGACTCTCAACCCATGTTGTATCCATTCCTGTGATCCTAGCCACTTTCTTCTTAAGACCTGAAGGTTTCATTTCCTTCAAATATACCCGATCAGGATTTGGACATTCAATACGTAACAGTGTCGAATATTCTTCGATTAGTGGTGTCATATCCTCCTTGTTAAAAGTTAAACATCTATAAGCAGGATTGCAAAACTGTACCATAGCCTGAATCAACCCACTATTGACCTGAATCAGAATTAAGAGTGCTATGTCTCCATATTTATGAGTGAAGGCTTCTTTCTCTGATACATTCCACTGATTCCAAATGTCGGCTAACCCTCGGATATTATTCTGTCTAAGATCCACTTTGACCCTATCCGGCAATACTGACACATAATATTTCTTGAGGCAATCACCATTCTCCTTCTGATCTTTTTCCTACCGTGCCCTGACTACTGCATGATCTTCTATCATTGAAATAACTTGACACTCCATGAAAGTCCTTTGGGTTGATAACTATCCCGAGGCCAATAAACTTCAAGTGTATGATGATGTCTATAATGCATGTCAAAGAAAAGAAAACAGAAAGAAATAGATTAGTAAGGAAATGAATTCACAAATATAACATAAATAACAACATGCTTTTAAAAAAACATGTCCCAAAAATTTAAACAGAGCTTCGGCATTACGATGCCTTTGGGACAAAATAATAATAATAAAAAAATACGAGTGGTATGATTTTCTTTCATCATCACCCAATTTGTATCTAACATATAGAAAGATGGTAAAAGGTTGGAAATGTTCCTCCATGTGTTCTTAAACTTCGGGTATCTAACAGAAATCCGGCATGGCTTCGCCTAGGTTCACTATATGAAGGTGAATTGGTTCTAAGGCCCCGAATTGTTCCTCACTGTCGTCGGTGAAGGCTAGTAAGGCACCTCGATAAAAGCGGGTTCAATTCGTTAGAGTATATTTTCCTATGCCCGTACGGAGGATTATCACGAAGGCATTAGGTACTTTATACTCCGGAAGTGTTTCACTAGCCCATATGGAGGATCAATCATGAAGGCGTAGTTACTTTACTTCCACTTAAAAGGACGAAACCCGGGTAGAGGATTCATGTTATGCAAATGCAAATACAGTGTGTGCGGAGGAACAAAACAAACATGTCACCACCTATTCTACAACCCTTATTCTAAATACACCACTAAAATCAAACAATGTAAGGCATCAGTCAAACAAACATATAAATATACGTAACAAAATAACCAGAGAAAAAATAATAATATGAATGCACATGAATATGGACATATTAAAACATATGGGAATTAAAATTAAATACCAATTAAACCAACAAAATCGAGACTTTGATAACACACGACTAATTTTTAGGCCTGACTTTCTAATTGTCCCCAGTGGAGTCGCCAAGCTGTTGCAACTTAAAAAATAACAAGTCTCATCGCAAGACTTTATTATTCGTTAAGCGTGACATTAAAAAAATCGAGGAAAAGTCGACTTAATTCCTCTAGAAAAATGAAGGTTTTGAAAATGACCTTGTAAAAGATATGGAGTCGCCACCAATCTTTTTTAGCTAGGTGTGATCGGCCACCTATTAAAACCAGTTTTATAAAATATTTTAAAAATTAATTGAAACATTTTAAAAACCAATTTCAAGTCTACATTTTAAAACCAGAGAAATCAAAGAAGCGGGTTCGGGAGTCGGTTACGTGCGGGGAAGGATTAGCACCCCCACAACGCCCGTATAGATCGGTACCTTATTAATCGTGTGTCATCTCAAATCTCGGTAAAAAAGTTGGTTTTAAATTTAGTATTTCAAGTTAATTCCCAATTTAAAGAAAACATATTTCCTTTTTAATCAAAAATGATTCGGAATTTATAAATTCAAAATTTTCCTATATTCCCCAACAAATGTGGCAAAATATAGAAATTTTTATTAGTTTTGGAAAACTTTTCGAATCATTCTCTTTTTTGAAAGAAAGATATTCCTTTATTAATGATAATTGATGATATTCCCTCCAGCAAACCCGGTAGAGAACTCATGAATTATTTTAACTCGGGAATATCTTTATTTTTTTATTGAAAACCATTATCTTTTTTTTGAAAACCTTTAAAAGAAATTAATATGTATATGCATGACATAAAAAAATGACATAGCAAAATCTAAATAATATAATGCAACCTAAATGACATGACATAATTTGAATGCCTTAGCATATTCTAAATGAAATGAAATATCCTAAGTTATATGATATATTCTAAATGGAATTAAATGAACTATGTAACATAATACATTCTATATGAAATGCAATATCCTAAGTCATATGATATAATCTAAATGAAATAAAATATTCTAGATGACACAATATATCCTAAATGAAATGAAATGATTTAAATGATATGACAAATATGTATGATATGGCATATAATTTAAATGACATGGAATAAGATAATGCTATCATATAATATGCATGAAAATAAAAATGAAAATAATAATGCATGAACATAGTATATGCTAAATAATATGACCAAAAAAAAAAAAAAAAACTAAATAAAAAGCATAGGATATCATGAAATATTCCAAATCATATAATAAACAATAAAACATAACTCAAAATCATAAGAATATCATAGAAATTATCATAGCAAGAATCACATATTATATAAAATGCATGAATATGGAAAATGCAAATGCATGAAATGTATTTTTTCCTTTAATTAAGGAAATCCGTATATCTAAAAAGATATCCGGCTACCTTAGGAAAATATTTCAAATTAAATATTCTAAAACCAAAATACTTTGTGATTGTTTGAAAACAATTTTGAAAAGCTTGAATTAAAAATAAAAACTGGGCTAATTTCTTTAAAATGGCTCTAATTTTCCAAGTTTAAAAATCCGGACTTGACTACCCTTAACCCGATACTTGAAAAACCATTTTTAGATTTTAAAAAGGCTTAGAAACTACCCTAAGTCAATAGCTAACCCTCCTAATCAGCCCACTCTAAGTAACTTAACCAAAACAGAAAAAATGATTTTTCTTTAAATTCAATTCTGACTCCACTATCCAGTTTTAAGCCACGATTTTTTATCCTATTTTTAAAAATTCAAAAAATTTTAAAAAAAATACTGGAGACTCAGGACATGTAAAAATACACGAGAAATATCAGCTTAATTTTATGATTAAATAAGAATGCCCAGAAAAATAAATGTACGAAAACTGGGTAAAAAAAACTGTTTTGCCAAAATACATTTTTGCCTTTGATAAAATCATTTAAAAATCAAAGTAAAAATATTTAAGACTCACAAAATGACTCACAAACAGTAGCTAGGACTTTTTGAAAGTTAGATAAAAATTGACTAAGTAAAAAAAAATCACAAAGGTAGAATAATCAATTTGACAAACTTTAGTTTTCCACAAGCGTGCTCAAGAGAGCATGACTTTGAACCATTAATTGGCTCAAGTCATTATTCAAGTGGCATGAACATGAAATGCATGAAACAATACAGCAAACATAATGCATGAAATGCATGGTTTTAAACCTAAATGTCATGAAAAAATGCATGGCATTCATAAAGTGACCTAGACCTAAATGAACTTGCATGGCATTTAATGCAACCTAGACCTAAAATGCATGAACATGCATGGCAAATAAACCCAACTTAATAACTAAAATATGCATGGCATTTTCACAAACACAAAGCATGCTTAAACCAAAAACTCAATCAAATATCATGCAAATGCTAACCTATCAACTAACATGGCAAGAATGCACATAAAATGCAAAAATTCCAAGGATGGCCGAATAGCATAATGTAACTAGCAAGCATGGCATTTTCACAAACACTTGGTATACTAGCATGCAAAACTAAATCAAATGTCATGCAAATGCAAAAACCTACCAACTAACATGGCAAAAAATGCAACACACTAGGGAGTAGCCAAATGGCCTCAAGCTCCAACAAGCATGGCATTTTCACAAACACTTGGTATACTAACATGCTCAACTAAAATATAACACTTAAATCATGCAAAAACCACACAAGCATTTTCACAAACACTTAATATACTAAATCTAAAACATGCTCAACTAAGATATAAAACTCAAATCATGCAAAGACCACACAAGCATTTTCACAAACACTTGATATACTAAATCTAAAACATGCTCAAATTTAAACATCATGAAAACAAAAAATTGAAAATGCAAAAACATGATATTTAAAACATAAATGGCAACAAACAAAGCAACCAAATTAAAATATAACTCAAGAATATGAAGTAACATAACATTTAAAACATCAAAATCAAAGAAAATAACATAAACAATATGATAAAATAAACCAAAACAACAACTTAAATAAATAATGTAGGCCATTTGGCCATGGTGAGTATAATATAAAAAAAAATTGTAAAAAAAATATTTAAGAAAGAGATGAAGGAAGAACTTAAGAAGAACAATAAAAAACATTTATTTAAAATGGAAACTCACCAAATAGAAATCAAAATAGCAAAAACAAGAATGGAAAATCAAAAAAGTGCAAGAGTTGGTGCTCAAGAGCAACCTCAAAAAGCTATCTTTCAAGCTTTATCTCTTCAAACTTTCCTTTCTTTTCTAAACTTTTCTTTTTTCTTCCAACCAAGGAGAGAAAAAACTAAGTAAATATCAAAAGAACTCAGCAAAATGAAAAAAAAAATGAATTTTCTGCCCCCCTCACATGCTGGCCGAATGGCCCTTCATATTGCCCAAGGATGTTGTCATTTTCCTTGTAACCAATTTTCCATCAAATGGCTAATAATTCAAGGTGAAAAATCATGAAATTACTACCTTTAGATTAGCATCTCAGCTTTCTCAAATTACAGCTGTTCAAGAATAATGTTGACATCTTTCTTAGCCTATGTGGCTTAATCACCATGGCTTGATCAAAGAGAATCTCTAAATAACTCTTGATTTTTAGCCATTTGATTGAAAAATCAGAAGCTTCCTCCTTCCTTTAGGCTTGGGCAGGCCAGCACTTCTCTTTTCCAGCCCAACTCTGATTTTTTGAAAGGCCCAAAGAAGCCCTTTTCGGTTGCTTGGGTGAAATGACCGTTTTGCCCCCCGGATGCAAATAAATATGAATCGGACTCCAAATTCAATTTTTATTTTTTTAATACTTCCAAACTAATAAAATATTGATTTCTGGAAGTTTTCAAGATTATCCGAGTCCGTTTGCTATTTATTTGGATTTTTTTCTTCCGAAAATGCCCTTTTATGCTCCTACATTTTACCATTTTTTAAACGAGCTCCAAATCAAGATTTTTATTCACCAATCTCTTCCAAATAATTTAAAATTTTGATCTGGAATTTTTCATAATTTTTGGAGCTCATTTGGTATTTTTTTCGGGATTTATCGACTTGAATTACTACATAGGAGGCCCGGGATTTGGCCATTTTGCAAATGAACTCCGAATCAAGATTTTATTTCTCCAATCTCTTCCAAATAATTGATAAATGATATTTAAAAATTTCAGAAGATGTGGAGCTCATTTGCTATTTTTTCGGGATTTTCCTTTATGAATTACTACATAAGAAGCCCGGGATTTGACCATTTTGCAAACGAACTCCGAATCAAGATTTTCTTTCACCAATCTCTTTCAAATGATTTAGGAATGAGATTGACAAATTCTTAGAATTTTTGGAGTCCATTTGCTATTTTTCCCAAATTTTCCAATTTTGCCTTTTTGCCTCCGAAACCCGGTTTTGCTCAAAACAAGTCCGATTTTCAGATTTTCTTCAATCTGAGCCTTGGGCTATCCTTTTAAATCATTCTTCATCCATTGGGGGCTTTGGTCTTACCAAGTCGGGCCATTTCTGTGATTCTTCCTAAACCCTAATTCTTGGTTTTCTCCCGGATTGATTTTTCTTGCAAGTGACTTCTCCATTACCCGTAGTCAGTGTTTATCTTTCATTTGGAACCTTCAATTTCGACCAATTTGATCGTTTAAGCACTTTTCCCCAAATTTCTCGGATTAGGGTTTCCTTTCTACTGAATCTCCAAATCCCAACTTCCGAACTCCATATCTTTCAATGTAGACCTCGGATTATCAAAATTCTTTCGCCATTTTTCAATTGAACTTAAAATCTTGATTTTGAAAGTGGGTTGACTTTTTCAGTAGTTGACAACTGGGGTTGACTTTTTCCGGAGTTGACTTTTTTTATGTTTGACTTTTTATGCTCGCCCTCTTAAACTAAGTCTCGGAGTACCACCTGCAGGATGAAAATAGTCTTTTTACACTCGGAAACATCAATTTAGGAAGAAAATATACCTGTTTTTGTGGTCCAGACAAAATTAGGTGTCAACAAATCTCATGAAAACAGTTCTACCATATGCCAGCTTGTCCACATATTCTCCACTACTTAGATCATGCAACTTCATGAATCAAGATGTCTTTATTCAAGGTTGTAATGGGGCCAAGAGGTTGTAACGTGGTTAAAGAATAAAAAGGAAAAGATATCACAAAGATTCCAAAGACTTCATAGAATTTTAGAGACAAAATAAGATTTTGCAAATAAAACTTTCTCAATATTGTTTAGAACTACATAATCACATAGGCTAAATATTTCATGTTGAGCCTTTGCTTCATTCTAATCAACTTTGTAATATTCTTTTCTTTTCCCAAAAGTTCAAGAGATGATTCAAATTTTTTTTTTTACATGGGAAAGTATTTGTACAATGTTCCCTGGTCTTTTTCTCTTGACTTTTGCCTTTTTTGTTCCCCACATTTATTTTGTTCTAATCCAAATTTTCAACTAAAAATATCCCTTGTTTTTGCAATATGTCTCAAACATTCTAGTTCATCTTTAGAACAAGGATAAAGATATAAATGTGTTTAGGCTAGGTGTAAGATGTGGTTACCAATAAAGTAGCATATTGAATGTAGGCTTAGATTGGCTCACTAGGGAGCTGTTCTCTTGGAACATCAATAATGGATGGCTGTTTAGCCCTGGTTATAATCCTATTGCCTCTATCATATTCATGTTATCACATACATCAATATAGTCTCAAGAAGGTTTAAAGCAAGTTCTAGAGAATCATGTAATCATAAGAGCACTCAAGAAAGAAATTAGATTGATATGTATAATGCATCAATCATTTAGGCTCAAAACTCACAAGGATGATTATACAAATCAATATTAAGTCTAAACATGCTTCTTTCTTAATCAACATATCATATTAATATTGGCTCATAAAAAAATGATATTTCAAGCTTAATTCTCATGAAAAACTTCTCACTAATGATCAGTTTTAGACCCAATTCAATTCATATCTCATCATAGTATTGAAAGGAATTAAAACACACTAAAAGCAAAATAAAACAAAATAAAACAAAACTAAAGAAAAGAAAATCTTAAATTCTCCCCCCCACGCTTAATTCTTATATTGTCCTCAATGTAATTATATTATCCCCAAATATAATAATCATGTGTAAAAAAAAGAATTACTAATTAAAACAAACTAAAGAAAAACAATAAAAGATAGAATGATGGAGAGTAAGAATAGCAAATCTGAGTATAATATGTGATCTCCATCCTTTTGGGCTGTCTCCCAAGAAGCGCTTGGTTTATTGTCCTCAGCCTGACTTGGACCCATGCCATCATCCTTTACCCATTCTTGGCTTTTTGGAATCTATTAGCTTACAGCTCTATTTTCTTCTAATTTGTGATGCCGTCTTTCTAGTTAACTCCAAGACTTTTCGTGGTAATGAATCAAAGATGTAAATTGAAAAACATGAATAGCTATTACTTGGAGACCTCACCTCTTCAAAAATGTCAAAGTGTATGATCTTATCATCAAATTACATATTGAGGGTGCCATTATGTACATCAATTTTGGTCTTGGCTGTCTTTAAGAATGGTCTCCCTAATAAGATAGGTGTTGGATTAGAAGACCATTCATCTTCCATATCAAGAACATAAAAATTCGTTGGGAAGACCAATTCATTCACCTGCACAAAAACATCTTCTACAACTCCTCTTGGATATGTGTTAGAACGATCAGCAAGTTGTAAAATAACACCAATTTCTTTTAATGGTCCTAGTTTCAAAGAAGCATAAATTGAATATGGCATAACATTGATATATGCTCCTAAGTCTAGCATGGCACGCTCAAACCTGGTGTTTCCTATCTTACAAGGAATGGTAAACATACCTGGATCCTTACATTTAGGTGGGAGTTTCTTTTGAAGAATAGTTGAAACATTTTCTCCCATACTTACCTTTTCATTCCCCTTGAGTTTCCATTTGGATGTGCATAATTCTTTGAGAAACTTTGCATATCGGGGCACTTGCTTAATTGCATCTAATAGAGGAATGTTCACCTCTACTTTTCGGAAGGTTTCCAAAATTTCCTTCTATTGCTCCTCCTTCTTGGACTTTGCTAACCTGCTAGGAAAAGGAGGAGGAGTTATATAAGAAGGAAAAGAAGGTTTTAGAGTTACCTTTTCTAGTGGCTCATTGGGATGTGAAAATGATGGTGCATTGGTGATTTCCTCCTTTTGAGCACTCTCCTTATGTGGTGTCTCAACTTGTTTCCCACTTCTTAGAGTTATAGCATTTGCATGTTCTCTGGGATTCACTATGGTTTGGGAAGGTAATTTCTTAGAATCCCTTGCTTGTGATTGACTCTTTATTGTTGCCATTTGATTCTCTAAATTGCGGATACTTGCTTGAAAACTTGTCCTTGTTTCCTGAATGTTTGCCTCCATTTTCTATTGAAATTGCAAATTATTAGTAACAAGAGAATTGACAAGGTTTTCAAGAGACTCACCTGAATTTTGAGATGGTGGCACTTGTTCTCGGGTTTGGTATGGTTGTTGCGTTCTTTGCTGAAAACCCGTTTGTCTATCATTAAAGGGTTGAAGAGCAACTTGTGATTGGTTTCCTTCATAATTAAAGTTTGGATGATCCCTCCATCATGGATTGTAAGTGTTTGAGTAGGGTTCATACTTTCTTGGTTGGCCCAAAAATCCACCTATAGCATTAACATGTTCATTTGGATCATCTTGAAGTGTTGGACATATATCAGTTTGCTGCCCCATGTTTAAACATATACCATAAGCCTTGCTTTGCTACATTTGACCTACAGCCATTTGTTGCACAAGAGAAGTAAGTTGAGAAATTTGTTGTGCAAGGGATGATGTACTTATCTCATTTACTTTCTGTGATGGTGGTTCATCTCTTATATTGAATTGTTGTGAGTTGGCTGCCATGTTGGAGATGAGAAGTCTAGCAGCTTCGGGAGTTTTATCAACTAGCGCTCCCCCACTTGCTGCATCTATCATGCGTCTCTCCATGGCCAAGAGATCTTCATAGAAATATTCGATGAGCAGTTGTTCACTTATCTGATGGTGTGGACATGATGCACAAAGTTTCTTGAACCTCTCCCAGTATTCGTACAAGGACTCTCCGTTGTATTGCCGAATCCCACATATTTCCTTTATAATGTTGGCAGCTTTAGATGCTGGGAAATATCTTTCCAAGAATGTTCTCTTCATTGCATTCCATGTAGTGATGGTCCCGGATCGTAGATAGTAGAGTCATTCCATTACGGAGTCAGCTAGAGAGAATAAGAAGGCTCTCAACTTAATTTTCTCTTCCGTGACCCCGGTTGGTCTCATACTTGAGCAAACTACATGGAATTCCTTGAGGTGTTTATTTGGATCCTCTCCTGCAAAATCATGAAAAGTTGGGAGAAGATGAATCAAACCAGATTTTAATTAAAAAGCTACCTCAAGATTAGCATATTCAATACATAATGGTTGTTGATCCAAATATGGAGCGGCTAGCTCCTTGACAGTTCGGTTGTCAGCATCCATTTCTCCTTGTTCCTCTTGGATAGTTTGGATCAACTCTTCGTTTGTTCTTTGGTGGGAAGGTATGAATTCCCGAATTCTCCTAAGTCCTAAGTGATGTTCTTCTTCCTTGAGAGATTGGGATATTCACTAAAAAAGAAAACAAGAAAAACTAATTAAAACAAAAAATAAAATTAAACCAAATAACTAATAAACTAAAAAAAACAATCCCCGGCAACGGCGCCAAAAATTTGATGCACTGAAAAAAGCATATCTTTATTTAACCTTACACTAAAAATATGATCAATTATAGTAAAGTAGCATGCAAGGGTCGAATCCACAGAGATTGAGTTTTAGTTTATAAATCACTAGTTTAAAACTTAAATTCAAGGAAAACAAAATAAAAAGGGGGTTTTTGAAATCAGTTTAAACTAAAGCAAACAATAAAAGTAAGAAAGCAAGTAAATAAGAAGTGTCGCAACCTAAAAAATAACAATGTCTCATCGTAAGGCTTTATTATTCGTTAAGCGTGACATAAAAAAAAACGAGGAAAAGTCGACTTAATTTCTCTTGAAAAATGAAGGTTTTGAAAATGACCTTGAAAAATACATGGAGTCGCCACCAATCTTTTTTAGCTAGGTGTGTTCGGCCACCTATTAAAACCAATTTTATAAAATATTTTAAAATTAATTAAAACATTTTAAAAACCAATTTCAAGTCTGCATTTTAAACCAGAGAAATCAAAGAAGTGGGGAAGGATTAGCACCCCCACAACGCCCGTATAAAACGGTACCTTATTAATCATGTGTTATCTCAAGTCTCGGTAAAAAGTCGGTTTTAAATTTAGTATTTCAAGTTAAATCCCAATTCAAAGAAAAATAATTCCATTTTTAATTGAAAATGATCCGAAATTTATAAATTCAAAAATTTCCTATATTCAAAAAATTTTATTAGTTTGGAAAACTTTTCGAATCATTCTTATTTTAAAGAAGATATTCGTTATTAATGATATTTGATGATATCCTCCCCAGCAAACCCGGCAGAGAACTCATGAATTATTTTAACACGGGAATATCTTTATTTTATTGAAAATCATTAGCTTTTTCAAAATATTTTAAAAAATATGCATATAAATATGTATGACATAAATAAAATGACATAGCAAAGTCTAAATAATATAAGGCAACCTAAATGGTATGACATAATTTAAATGTCTTAGCATATTCTAAATCAAATGAAATATCCTAAGTTATATGATATATTCTAAATGAAATCAAATATCCTTAGTAACATAATATATTCTAAATGAAATGAAATAACCTAGGTAACATAATATATTCTACATGAAATAAAATAACCTAAGTAATATAATATATTCTATATGAAATGAAATATCCTAAGTCACATGATATATTCTAAATGGAATAAAATGATTTAAATGACATGGCAAATATAAATGATATGGCATATAATCTAAATGATATGAAATGAAATAATGCTATCATATAATATGCATGGAAATAAAAATAAAAATAATAATGCATGAACATAGTATATGCTAAATAATATGACAAAAATAACTAAATAAAAAGCATAGGATATCATGAAATATTCAAAACCATATAACAAATAACATAATAATCAAAAATTTAAATCCAAGATAATAACACCATCATGAAAATTAAACATAGCAAAAATTACATATTATATAATATGCATGAATATGGAAAATGCAATGCATGAGAATGTATTTTCCTTTAATTAAGGAAATCCGTATATCTAAAAAGATATCCGACTACCTTAGAAAAATATATCAAATTAAATATTCTAAAACCAAAATACTTTGTGATTGTTTGAAAACAATTTTGAAAAGCTTAGATTAAAAATAAAACTTAGCTAAACCATTTTTTAAATGGCTCTAATTCCCTAAGTTTAAAATCCTAGACTTGACCACCCTTAACCCGAGACTTAAAAAATCATTTTTAGAGTTTAAAAAGGCTTATAAACTACCCTAAGTCAGTAGCTAAACTTCCTAATCAGCCTCCTCTAAGTAACTTAACCAAAACAGAAAAGTGATTTTCCTTCAAATTCAATTCTGACTCCACTATCTAGTTTTAAAGCATGATTTTTCACCCTATTTTTAAAAATTCAAAAAAATCTAAACAAAATACTGGAGACTTAGAACATGTAAAACTACACGAGAAAAATAGGCTTAATTTCCTGATTAAAGATTACTGTCCAGAAAAATCAGAAAAATACGAATATTGGGTGAAAAAACTATTTTGCCAAAACACATTCTTTTGCCTTTGATAAAATCATTTAAAAGTCAAAGTAAAAATATTAGAGATGCTCTAAAAGACTCACAAACAGTAGCTAACATTTTTGAAAAGTTAGACAAAAATTGGCTAAAGTAAAAAAAATCACAAAGGTAGAATAATCAATTTGACAACTCTTTAATTTTTCACAAGTATGCTCAAGAGAGCATGAATTTTGAACCATTGATTGGCCTAAGTCATAAGTCAAGTGGCAAGGACATGAAATGCATGAAAAATACAGCAAATATAATGCATGAAATGCATGATTTAAAACCTAAATGACATGAAAGATGCATGGCATCAATAAAATGACCTAGACCTAAATGAACTTGCATGACATTTAATGCAACCTATGTCTAAAATGCATAAATATGCATGGAAAAACAAACCAATCCTAAACCTAAAATATGCATAGGAATAACACAAATACATGGCATGCTTAAACAAAATACTCAACCAAATATCATGAGAATGCAAACCTATCAACTAACATAACAAAAATGCACACACAAAGCACACAATATGAAGTGGCCGAATGTCTTCATGTTTAAAATGAGCATGGTATTTCCACAAACACATGATATACTAACATGCTTAGCTAAAGAATGACACTCAAATCATGCAAATATAAAGTAAAGGCATGAAAACCAATAAGCATTTTCACAAACACATGGATTACAAAATATAAAACATAAACTAACTTAAACATTTTGAAAACAGAAAATAAAAAATGCAAGACAAGTAAAATAAACATGATAATAAGATAATAGACTCAAAAATAGAAACAAGCAAGGAACCAAATTAAAACAAGCTTCATATTTATGTATTAGAAGAAGATTAAAGCATCAAAACTTGTTAAATATCAAGAATAACATGAAAATGAAAATGCAAACAGCAACCCTCAAAAACTAGGCCATTCGGCCATCTCAAAAACAAAGGGAAAAAAGGTTTCAAGAGCTTTTTACAAGAAAGAATGAAGAAGGAACTTAAAGAAGAACATTAAAAATACTTATTTTAAAAGAAAAATCAAAAGAAACTCACCAAAATAGTGATCAAAACAGCAAATCAAGAATGGAAAATCAAAGAAAGTGCAAGAGTATAGCAACCTCTAGAAGCTATCTTTCAAGCTTTTTCTCTTAATTCTTTTCTTTTCTAAACTTTTCTTTTTGCTTTTCAACAATAGAGAGAAAATCAGCCAAAACCAAGAGAGGATAGAGAGTGAATATCTGAAAATGAAAAGAAAACCCCTCCCTTGTAGTGTGGCCGAATGGCCTTATTGGTAGCTAGAGTGTTGTCATTTTTTTTCCAACCAATTTGGATCCAAAGGCTATTGATCCAAGATGTTTAAAACATGAAATTATCACCCTTAGATTAGGCCATCAGCTATCCACAATTACAGCTGTTCAAGAATCTTAAGCCATTATGTTGACACTCTCCCCCTTCATACATTGGTCCATGTGGCATATTTGCAAAGGCTTGATCAAAAAATAACTAACTTCCTCTTCATTGTTGGCCTTTTGATTTAAAAATCAGAAACTATCTAGCTATCCTTGGGCCTTGGCCGGCCAAACCCTTCTCTTCTAGCCCATGTTTCATTTTTTAAAAGGCAAGAAAAGCCCTTTTCGATTTATTGGGTAAAATGACCTTTTGCCCCCCGAACATAAATAAATGGAAACGAACTCCAAATTCAAATTTTATTTTTTCAGTACTTTCAAAATAATAAAAATTTGAATTCTGGAAGTTTTCAAAATTTTCCAAGTCCATTTGCTATTTATTTGGATATTTCTTCCAAAATTGCCCTTTTATACCCCAAACTTTACCATTTTTTAAACAAGCTCGAAATCTAGATTTTTTCTTCACCAATCTCTTCCAAATAAATTAAAAGTGTGTTCTGAAAGTTTTCATAATTTTTGGAACTCATTTGGTATTTTTTCGGGATTTATCTGCTTGAATTACTACGAAAGGGGCCCGGGATTTGGCCATTTTGCAAACGAACTCCGAATCTAGATTTTCCTTCTCCAATCTCTTCCAAGTAATTTAAAAATAAGATTTACAAATTTTCAGAATTTTTGTAGTTCATTTGCTATTTTTTCGGGATTTATCTTCTTGAATTTCTACATAAGGGACCGGGGATTTGGCCATTTTGCAAACGAACTCCGAATGAAGATTTTCTTTTGCCAATCACTTCAAAATGATTTAATAATGAGATTTGCAATTTTTCAAAATTTTTGGAGTTCATTTGCTATTTTTCCCAAATTTTCCAATTTTGCCCTTTTGCCTTCGAAACCCGGTTTTGCTCAAAACAAGTCTGATTTTCTGATTTTCTTCAAAATGAGCCTTGGGCTATCCTTTTTTAATCACTCCTCATCTATTAGGAGCTTTATTCCTATCGAGTCGGGCCTTTTCTGTAATTCTTCCCAATTTCACCAAAATCCACCTAAAACCTTAATTTTCGGTTTTCTTCCGGATTGACTTTTCTTTCAGTTTTTCTTTCAAGTGGCTTCTCCATTACCCCTAGTCAGTGCTTATCTTTTATTTGGAACCTTCAATTTTGACCAATTCGGTCGTTTAAGCTCTTTTCCCCAAATTTCTCGGTTTAGGATTTTCTTTCTACTAAATCTCCATAACCCAACTTTCGAACTCCATATCTTTCGATGTAGACCTCAGATTATAAAAAATCTTTTGCCATTTTTCAATTGAACTTCAAATCTTGATTTTGAAAGTGGGTTGACTTTTTCAGTAGTTGACTTTTCAAAGTTTGACTTTTCATGCTCGCCTACAGGATGAAAAAAGTCTTTTTACATTATGAAACATCAATTTAGGAAGAAAACAAACCTGTTTTAGTGGTCCGAACAAAATTAGGTGTCTACAGCTACCCCTCTTTGGCTATTGCTGAGAATCAAGAATCAAGCAAAGATAAACAAATACTAATTTTATGCGGTTAGTGAAATCACATGTGAAGGGAAAGGAAAGGGGTTTTTTTTCTTTTTTTATTTTTTATTTTTCATTTTTCATTTTTCATTTTTCATTTTCATTTTTTTCATTTTTTCATCTTTTTTTTTAAAAAAAAAAACTGTAAATAGATGATATTGTCCTTAAATTGAATTCCATGACTAATCAAGGCTCAACCCGTCTTAAGGAAACGAGTTCATTTGCAAGAGAAGAAAAGACCTCGAAGATGGTCTCGAGGGCTTAACCTGTCTTGTGCTAAGCTGTGTTTAAAATTTTGGTTATCTCCTCCAGAAGCTTCGGCTATCACCACCAAAGACTTGCTGAAGCAAATGTAAAACTTTGGACATCTACACCAGAGGCTTTGGCTATCACCACCAAAGATTTGTTCAAGCAATTGTAAAACTCTGGATATCTCCACCAGAGGTCTTAAAAATGGTGCCCGGAGGCCTTACCCATGATTTGAAGAAAAAAAAAGCGCTATATGCGACTTTAACAATAATGCTCGGAGGTCTTAAGAATGGTGCCCGGAAGCCTTACCCGTGAGATAAAAAAAATGCGTTGTATGCGACTTTAAAAATGATGTCCGAAGGTCTTAAGAATGGTGCCCGAGGCCTTACCCGTGAGTTAAAAAAATACGCTGTATGCGACTTTAAAAATGATGCTCGGAGGTCTTAAGAATGGTGCCCGGAGGCCTTACCCGTGATTTTAAAATACCTTGACGACGGTCTCAAGGCTTGACTCATTTGAAAAATAGAATGAATTCGATTTAAAATAAAAAGAAATACCTTGATAGTGGTCTCAAGGCTCGACTCATTTGATAAAACAGAATGAATTCGATTTAAAACAAAAGGAAATACCTCGATGGTGGTCTCAAGGCTCGACTCATTTGATAAAATAGAATGAATTCGATTTAAAACAAAAGGAAATACCTCGACGGTGGTCTCAAGGCTCGACTTATTTGAAAAAACAGAATGAATTCGATTTAAAAACAAAAAGAAATACCTCAACGGTGGTCTCAAGGCTCGACTCATTTGATAAAACAAAATGAATTCGATTTAAAACAAAAGGAAATACTAAGAATGGTTTTGGGTTTGGTTCATTTAGAAAAACTAAATTTAACTTGAAATTGAAAGGAACATACCTCATCGGCGGTCTCGAGGCTCGACTTATTTGAGAAGCAAAATGAGTTCAATTTGGAAAGGAAATGTACGTCGACGGTGATCTCGAGGCTCGACTTGTTTGAAAAACAGAACGAGTTCATTTTGGGGAAGTCCAAGTTTTCCTGATTTCTGCAATGTTAGCTAAATGCAATGATGAGAATGACATGCTTTGCAAATGCTTGTATGTTTCCTAACAATCAATGCAATCAAATGATTGTGTCATGATTTCTAATCCATGGTTTCTTTGAGATTCACAGATTATCCGACTTCATGACGGAGTCTTCAATTGTTCATTGATGCCTCACTTAAGGAATCCTTTACTCAAGATAACTTGTCAAACAGTCTCAGTTTCTGACTTTCGCTGAAATTCAAAGATTTTCTGACTTCGTGATGGAGTCTCCAACACGTTCACTGTTTTCTTTTCTTCGTGAACATTCCAAACCTTTCTCAAGATTTAAATCTATTCTTTAGTAATACTTTGAAATCCTTTTATTTAAAGATTTTTTATTACTAATCATCATTCAATTTAATAACAATCATAATGCATCTCAAAAATGTATGAAAGAAAATATGAATCAAGCAAAAATTGTCATGAAAAGGATAACAAGAATTTATTGCAAGAAATGTTTTAAAATAGTAAAAATAAATATCAAGGATATAAGATACAAATGTAAAGTTATAAGTTGTAGATGCCCCGGATGTGGAATATCTTGGACCCTCCTTTTAAAACCATCTGAAATTTCTCTTGAACAAGCAATTTACTTGGGTAACCTCTCGGCTTTCGTAATTACCTCAAACTGAGTTGTTCCCCTTTCTTCTAGTTTTCAGATACTTTCTCCCCCTTTACGCGGAGCATTAATTCGAACTTTAATCAGTACTTGAGCTGCCCTTTGCGGGTTTTCAGCTCAAGTATCCTTTATTTGATATTAATTGTGATTAAGGGTGATTGGAGCAAGGATCATTTCCTGAGGAGAACTCATTCTTGAAACATTTGTCCCTTTTTGGATTTTTTTTTTTCATTTTTCTTTTTTTTTTTGCTTTGTTGGCTTTCATTTGTCACATTTTTCGATGACTTTCTTTTTGCCATGATTTTTTGAATATTTTTCCTCGTATTCGCCCTCCAGTGTAGAGGGTGATCCTTGATCAAGGTTTAAAGAAAGAAATAATTTCTAAGGATCAAAGGGGTGACTAAGGATAATTTCTTCTTAGTGAAAAGAATATGAAAAATGGCCATTCATCATATCAAGCATGAATATTCTCATTAAAAAGCAATTCACAGGGGAGATAGATATATAGAATTTCAATTTTTACACTTGGAATCATTCGAATTTCCATGTGCACAACATCACATTTTTTTTAAGCATAATAGTTCTTCAGTTCATCAGCATCCACGGGATTTTTGAAATCCTCCTCTTCCATTCTAGTTAAAATCAATGCTCCTCCAGAAAAAGCTCTTTTTACCATATAGGGTCCTTCCCTCTTCGGAGCCTACTTTTTTCTCGGGTCCTTCACTATAGGGAGAATTTTCCTTAGTACCAACTCCCCCTCTCGGAACTGTCTAGGACAAACTTTCTTGTTGTGGGCTCGAATAATCATTTTCTTAATCAACTGCCCGTGAAAAATTGCTTTCAATCTTTTCTCCTCGATGAGATTCAACTGTTCATAACGAGCTCTAACCCATTCTGCTTCCTCTAGGCCAACTTCCATCAAAACCCGAAGTGAAGGGATCTCAACTGCAATAGGTAGCACTCCTTCCATCCCGTAAACCAAAGAAAACGACGTTGCCCCTGTAGATGTACGGATCGAAGTTTGATATGCATGAAGAGCAAAAGGCAAGATCTCATGCCAATCCTTGTACACATTAGTCATCTTCTCAACAATCTTCTTGATTTTCTTATTGGCTGCTTCTACTGTCCCATTCATCTTCGGACGGTAAGGTGCTGAATTATGATGTGTGATTTTGAACTGAGTACACACTTCTCTCATCATCTTATTGTTCAAATTGAGAGCATTATTCGAAATAATTCTTGCTGGCAATCCATAACGGCATATGATTTCTTTTTTAACAAATCTGCATACCACTGACTTTGTTACATTCGCATATGAAGCAGCTTCTACCCACTTTGTGAAATAATCTATGGCCATCAAGATGAAACGATGTCCATTTGAAGCTTTCAGGGTAATAGGCCCGATCATATCCATTCCCCATATTGAAAAAGGCCATGGTGCAGTCATGACATGCAATGGCGATGGCGGCACATGAATCTTATCTACATATATCTGGCATTTATGGCACTTCCAGGAATAACTGATACAATCTCCTTCCATTGTCAACCAATAATACCTTGCCCTCATAATCTGCTTAGCAAGCATGTGACCATTAGCATGAGTACCACATATCCCTTCATGGACCTCTTCTATAATTCTTCGAGCTTCGGCATATCCGATACATCTCAATATGACTTGGTCTTTTCCCTTCTTGTAGAGAATCTCACTGTCTAGAACGAAACCCATTGCTAGCCTTCTTAGAGTTCTCTTGTCATTTTCTATTGCTTGTTCTGGATACTGTTGACTCTTGATGTACTGCAAAATGTCATTATATCAAGGAAGGCCATCTGCTTCTCCTTCAATACTCAGACAGTGGGAAGGAGACTCATATATACTCATTTTTATTGGCACAACTTCAGCCCCTTTATTTACTTTAAACATTGATGACAAAGTAGCCAGAGCATCCGCTATCCGGTTTTCTTCTCGGGGAAAGTAATTGAAACTTACTTCTTCAAACTCCTCCAATAAACTCAGTATGAGTTCTCTATATCTGATTAACTTTGTAACTTTGTATCCCAGGTTTCCCATTCTCTCCGTAACTGGTAAATCACTAAGGCTGAGTCTCCAAAAACCTCCAGTTTCTTGATCTTTCTGTCTACCGCAACACGAAGGCCTATAGTACATGCCTCATATTCAGTCGTATTGTTTCTACAATCAAAATCCAATCTAGCGGTGAAGGGATAATAATCTTCTTCTGGGGATATGAGCACTGCACCGATTCCGTGCCCCATGGCATTAGAAGCCCCATCAAAGTACATCTTCCATACTTTCTTCTTCAAGGGAACCTCATCTGCTCGTGAAACATACATCAAATCTTCATCAGAAAAATCAAAGTTCAGCGGCTCGTAATCTTCCACTGCCCGACTTGCTAAAAATTCAGCCACTGCACTGCCCTTGATAGCTTTCTGACTCACATATACAATGTCATATTCTGGCAACAAAACCTGCCATCTTACCGTCCTTCCTGACAAAGAAGGTGCTTCCAACATGTACTTTGTAGACATCTAATTTTGTCCGGACCACTAAAACAGGTATGTTTTCTTCCTAAATTGATGTTTTCGAATGTAAAAAGACTTTTTTTCATCCTGGAGGTGGTACTCCAAGACTTAGTTTAAGAGGGCGAGCATAAGAAGTCAACTTGAAAAAAGTCAACCCCGAAAAAAGTCAACCCCAAAAAATCAACCACTGAAAAAGTCAACCCACTTTCAAAATCAAGATTTTAATTTCAATTGAAAAATGGCGAAAGAATTTTGATAATCCGAGGTCTACATTGAAAGATATGGATATCGGAAGTTGGGATTTGGAGATTCAGTAGAAAAGAAACCCTAATCCGAGAAATTTGGGGAAAAATGCTTAAACGATCAAATTGGTAAAAATTGAAGGTTCCAAATGAAAGATAAGCACTGAATATGGGTAATGGATAAGTCACTTGCAAGAAAAACTGAAAGAAAAGTCAATCCGGGAGAAAACCGAGAATTAGGGTATTTAGTGGATTTCGGTGAAATCGGGAAGAATCACAGAAATGGCCCGACTTGGTAAGACCAAAGCCCCCAATGGATGAGGAATGAATAAAAAGGGATAGCCCAAGGCTCAGTTTGAAGAAAATCTAAAAATCGAACATGTTTTGAGCAAAACCGGGTTTCGGAGGCAAAAAGGCAAAATTGGAAAATTTGGGAAAAATAGCAAATGGACTCCGAAAATTCTGAAAATTTGCAAATCTCATTTTTAAATCATTTGAAAGAGATTGGAAAAAGAAAATCTTGATTCGGAGTTCGTTTGCAAAATGGCCAAATCCCGGGTTTCTTATGTAGTAATTGAAAAAGAAAAATCCTCGAAAAATAGCAAATGAGCTCCAAATCTTCTGAAATTTTGAAAATATCATTTTCAAATTATTTGGAATAGATTGGCGAAAGAAAATCTTGATTCGGAGTTCGTTTGCAAAATGGCCAAATCCCGGGCTTCTATGTAGTAATTCAAAAAGGAAAATCCCGAAAAAATAGCAAATCAACTCCAAATCTTCTGAAAATTTGAAAATATCATTTTTAAATTATTTGGAAGAGATTGGAGAAAGAAAATCATGATTTGGAGTTCGTTTGCAAAATGGCCAAATCTCGGGCCTCCTATGCAATAATTCAAGAAGATAAATCCCGAAAAAATAGCAAATGGACTCCAAAAATTTTGAAACTTTTAAAATATCATTTTTAAATTATTTGGAAGATATTGGCGAAATAAAATCTTAATTCGGAGTTCGTTTGCAAAATGGCCAAATCTCGGGCCTCCTATGTAGTAATTCAAGCCGATAAATCTCGAAAAAATACCAAATGAGCTCAAAAATTATGAAAACTTCCAGATCACACTTTTAAATTATTTGGAAGATATTGGTGAAGAAAAATCTTGATTTGGAGCTCGTTTAAGAAATGGTAAAATGTGGGGGCATAAAAGGGCATTTTTGGATGAAAAAATCCAAATAATTAGAAAATGGACTCGGATAATTTTGAAAACTTCCAGAACTCAATATTTTATTATTTTTGAAGTATTAAAAAAAATAAAAATTGAATTTGGAGTCCGTTTGATATTTATTTGCATCCGGGGGGCAAAACGGTCATTTCACCCAAGCAACCCAAAAGGGCTAGTTTGGGCCTTTCAAAAAATCAGAGTTGGGCTGGAAAAGAGAAGTGTTGGCCTGCCAAGGCCCAAAGGAAGGAGGAAGCTTCTGATTTTTCAATCAAATGGTCAAGAATTAAGAGTTAGTTAGAGATTCTCTTTGATCAAGCCATGGTGATTAAGCCACATAGGCCAAGAGAGATGTCAACATTATTCTTGAACAGCTGTAATTTGGGATAGCTGATATGCTAATCTAAAGGTGGTAATTTCATGATTTTTTCACCTTGAATTATTAGCCATTTGATGAAAAATTGGTTACAAAAAAATGACAACATTCTTGCATGTTTTAAGGGGGTTTCGGCCAGCTCTATGGGGGGTTCAGATTTTTCATTTTTACACTTTATTTTGCTGAGTTCTCTTGGTTTTTACTTGGTTTTTCTCTCTTTGGTTGAAAGAAAAAAGAAAAAGTTTAGAAAAGAAATGAAAGTTTGAAGAGATAAAGCTTGAAATATAGCTTCTTGAGGTTGCTCTTGAGCACCTACTCTTGCACTTTCTTGATTTTCCATTCTTTTTTTTTGCTATTTTGATTACTATTTGGTGAGTTTCCTTTTTAAATAAATGTTGTTTTATTGTTCTTCTTAAGTTCTTCCTTCATCTCTTTCTTAAATATATTTTTTTTACAAATGTTTTTCCAATATACTCACCATGGCCGAATGGCCTACAGTTTTTGTTAAGTTGTTGTTTTGGTTTATTTTATCATGTTATTGATGTTATTTTCTTTGATCTTGATGTTTTAAATGTTATGTTACTTCATATACTTGAGTTATATTTTAATTTGGTTGCTTTGTTTGTTGCCATTTAGGTTTAAATATCATGTTTTTGCATTTTTTAGTTTTCTGTTTTCATAATGTTTAAATTTGTTGGTGTTTTAGATTTAGTATATCAAGTGTTTCTGAAAATGCTTGTGTGGTTTTTGCATGATTTGAGTTTTATATTTTAGTTGAGCATGTTTTAGTTTAGTATATTAAGTGTTTGTGAAAATGCTTGTGTGGTTTTTGCATGATTTGAGTTTTATATTTTAGTTGAGCATGTTAGTATATCAAGTGTTTGTGAAAATGCCATGCTTGTTGGAGCTTGAGGCCATTTGGCTACTCTATGTGTTTTGCATTGTGTGTTGCATTTTTGCCATGTTAGTTGGTAGTTTTTTGCATTTGCATGACATTTGATTTAGTTTTGCATGCTAGTATACCAAGTGTTTGTGAAAATGCCATGTTTGCTAGTTACATTATTCCATTCGGCCACTCTTGGAATCTTTGCATTGTATGTGCATTTTTGCTATGTTAGTTGATAGGTTAGCATTTGCATGATATTTGGTTGAGTTTTTGGTTTAAGCATGCTTTATGTTTGTGAAAATGCCATGCATATTTTAGTTATTAAATTTGGTTTATTTGCCATGCGTTTTCATGCATTTTAGGTCTAGGTTACATTAAATGCCATGCAAGTTCATTTAGGTCTAGGTCACTTTATGAATGCCATGCATTTTTTCATGACATTTAGGTTTAAGCTCATGCATTTCATGCACTATGTTTGCTGTAATTTTTCATGCATTTCATGTTCATGCCACTTGAATAATGACTTAGGCCAATTAATGGTTCAAAGTCATGCTCTCTTGAGCACACTTGTGGAAAATTAAGTTTTGTCAAATTGATTATTCTACCTTTGTGATTTTTTTTACTTAGCCAATTTTTATCTAACTTTCAAAAAGTCCTAGCTACTGTTTGTGAGCCATTTTGTGAGTTTTAAATATTTTACTTTGATTTTTTAAATGATTTTATCAAAGGCAAAAATGTGTTTTGACAAAACAGTTTTTTTTCACCCAGTACTCGTACATTTTCGATTTTTCTGGGCATTCATCTTTAATCATAAAATTAAGCTGATTTTTTCCCGTGTAGTTTTACATGTCCTGAGTCTCCATTATTGTTTTCAAAATTTTTTGAATTTTTAAAAATAGGGTAAAAAATCATGGCTTAGAACTGGACAGTGGAGTCAGAATTGAGTTTAAAGAAAAATCATTTTTCTGTTTTGGTTAAGTTACTTAGAGGGGGCTTGATTAGGAAGGTTAGCTACTGACTTAGGGTAGTTTCTAAGCCTTTTTAAACTCTAAAAATGAATTTTTAACTCTCGGGTTAAGGGTGATCAAGTTCGGGATTTTTAAACTTAGGAAATTAGAGCCATTTAAAAAAGATTTAGCCCAGTTTTTACTTTTAATTCAAGCTTTTCAAAATTATTTTCAAACAATCACAAAGTAATTCGGTTTTAGAATATTTAATTTGACATATTTTCCTAAGGTAGCCGGATACCTTTTTAGATATACGGATTTCCTCAATTAAATGAAAAAAATACATTTCATGCATTGCATTTTTCATATTCATGCATTTTATATAATATGTGATTCTTGCTATAATAATTTCTATGATATTATTATTATTATTTTGATTTATATTTTTTGATGTTATATGGTTTATTATATGGTTTTGAATATTTCATGATATCCTATGCTTTTATTTAGTTATTTTTATTTAGCATATACTATGTTCATGCATTATTATTTTTATTTTCATGCATATTATATGATAGCATTATTTTATTCCATGTCATTTAAATTATATGCCATATCATTCATATTTGTCATGTCATTTAAATCATTTCATTTCATTTAGGATATATTGTGTCATCTAGAATATTTTATTTCATTTAGATTATATCATATGACTTAGGATATTGCATTTCATGTAGAATATATTATACTACCTAGGTCATTTCATTTCATTTAGGATATGTTATGTCATCTAGAATATTTTATTTCATTTAGATTATATCATACGACTTAGAATATTGCATTTCATATAGAATGTATTATGTTACATAGGTCATATAATTTCATTTAGAATATATTATATAACTTAGGATATTTCATTTCATTTAGAATATGCTAAGGCATTCAAATCATATCATGTCATTTAGGTTGCATTATATTATTTAGAATTTGCTATGTCATTTTATTTATGTCATGCATATACATATTCATTTCTTTTAAATGTTTTCAAAAAAAGATAACGGTTTTCAATAAAATAAAGATATTCCCGAGTTAAAATAATTCATGAGTTCTCTGCCGGATTTGCTGGGGAGGATATCATCAATTATTATTAATAACGGAATATCTTCTTTAAAAAGAGAATGATTCGGAAAATTTTCCAAAATTAATAAAAATTTCTATATTTTGTCACGTTTGTTGGGGAATATAGGAAAATTTTGAATTTATAAATTCCGGATCATTTTCAATTAAAAATGGAATTATTTTTCTTTAAATTGGGAATTAACTTGAAATACTAAATTTAAAACCGATTTTTTACCGAGACTTGAGATAACACACGATTAATAAGGTACCGATTTATACGGGCGTTGTGGGGGTGCTAATCCTTCCCCGCACGTAACCGACTCCCGAACCCGCTTCTTTGATTTCTCTGGTTTAAAACGCAGACTTGAAATTGGTTTTTAAAATATTTTAATTAATTTTTAAAATATTTTATAAGACCGATTTTAATAGGTGGCCAATCACACCTAGCTAAAAAAGATTGGTGGCAACTCCATGTCTTTTTCAAGGTCATTTTCAAAACCTTCATTTTTCTAGAGGAATTAAGTCGACTTTTCCTCGATTTTTTTTAATGTCACGCTTAACGAATAATAAAGTCTTGCGATGAGACTCGTTATTTTTTAGGTTGCGACAGCTTGACGACTCCACTGGGGATAATTAGAGAGTTAGACCTAGAATTAGTCGTGTGTTATCAAAGTCTCGGTTTTGTTGGTTTAATTGGTATTTAATTTTAATTCCCACATTTTAAAAAAATAAGAATAATTTCAAAAAAATAATAAAATATTTTTAAATATGTCCATATTCATGTGCATACATATTATAATTGTTCTCTGGTTATTTTGGTGCATATATTTATTTATTGATTAATTGATGATTTATGTTATTTAATCTTGTTGGGGCATTTAGAATAAGGGATATAGAATAGGTGGTGAAAGGTTTGTTATTTCTCCTCACACACTACATGTGCATTTGCATATCATGAATCCTATACCCGGGTTCCGTCCTTTTAGGTGGGAGCAAAGTAACTAAGCCTTCGTGATTAACAATCCGCATGGGCTAGTGAAACACTTCTGGAGTGCTAAATTACCTAAGTTCGTTATTAACAATCCGCATGGGCTTGGGAAATAGACTCTAACGAATTGAACCCGCTTTTATCGGGGTGCCTTACTAGCCTTCAGCGGCGACAGTGAGGAATAATTCAGGGCTGTTTAGAATTCATTCACCTTCATATAGTAAACCTAGGCGAAGCCATGACGGATTTCCAATTAGATATCCGGAAGTTAAGAACACATGGAGAAATATTTCCAATCCTTTTACCTTATATTGTACTTTCCGAATAAGTTTATTTTTTTGGACAATGATGAACGTACATCACAATGTCCGTAATAAATGTTGATATTTCATCCCTGGGGTGTTATAATGCCGAAATATTGTTGGCATCCTCAGGGATAATTATTGCTTTTAATTATATTTTTTTTGGTATTATTCATATTTATTCCTGTTACTAATTCATTTTTTTTTTTTGCATTCTTGCCATCATTTTTGCACATTTGAAGGTTATTGGTCTCGGGATATTATTCAACCAAAAGGGCTTTCATGGAAGGTCAGAGTGTCTCAGTGGTCGAGAAACATTTAGAGGTTAGGAAACAGTCCGAGAAAGTTCAACAGGATAATGGGGATTGTTTGAAGATGGGATATGTGTCAGCATTGCCAGCCGAGGTTGATCTTATTATCAAGCAAAATGATCTCTGAGATTTGATTGATATATGGAATCAGTGGAATATATCGGAAAAAGAAGCCTTCACTCAGACATATGGGGACATAGCTCTTTTAGCTCAGGTTAAGGTCAGTGGCGAGGTGACCCGGGCTGTGGTACAATTCTGGAATCCCACTTATCGGTGTTTTACTTTCAACCGAGAGGATATGATTCCAGCCATAGAGGAGTATTCGACCTTGCTGCATATTGAGAATGTTATTCCCGATCGTATTTATTTGAAGGACACAAAGACGCCGGGTTTCAAGAAAAAGGTGTCGAAGATTTTGGGAGTGGAAAGAAATTGGGTAGAAAGCCATGTTGTCCAAAAAGGAGTAAGCTACTGCATATCATGGGACATTTTACGGGCTTTAATCCATAGCCATTCAAGCAAAGAGACAGTTAGGAATATTTTTACTTTGGTTATCTATGGTTTAGTTATCTTCCCGAAAACATTAAGGTATGTGGATGTGGCGATATTTGATGTTTTCGAGAGGCTTGAGCAAAGGATAAACCTAGCCCCGGAAATCATAGCAGAAACAATTCGATCCCTGAATTTTTGTAGATGGGAAGGCAAAGGTCTTTTTTAGGTTGTATACAGCTCCTCTACATATGGGTTCAGAGCCATTTCTGTAAACAGGAGAATTTTCCTCTTCGTTCATATTGGAAATCTGTTGCACCAATTGGTGAATTTCTTAAAAGGGATTGGCTTGAGAATAGGACTGAGGAGCAATGGATCAATATATTCCGGAATATCAGAGCTGAGATGATAGTTTGGAGAGCTCCATGGATAGCTCCTATACCGACATTGTATAAATGCGGAGATAAAGCCTCTGTTCCATTATTGGGAGTATGGGGAGGAGTGAGCTATGCACCATTGCTAGTACTAAGGCAATCAGAATCTCATCAGTTTACTCCAATGACCTATGACCTTTGTAATTTGGAATTTGCTTACGGAGAAGATGGATATTCGGGAAAGGTCCGTGAGATTGTGGTGGCATGGAAGGAAACTCATCGGGTTCAGGGAGCTAGATATGCTGATATCATCACACCTGACTACCTGACTTGGAGGGAATCAAGGGTTAATGATAGGTTGTTGACATCGGATGGGGAAGAAGTTTGGCATTTGAGTTCGCCTCCCAAGGAAGCGCCATCAGAGTTAGAAATTGCAAGGGCGGAATTTGAAAAAGAAAAGGCTCAGATGAACAAGGAGATTGCCCGACTGCAAGAAGTGCTTGAGGACATCAAAGATCGGGAGGTAGCCCGAGAAAAAGAAAAGGAAAAGATCAAGAGAGAGCGGGACACAGTTCAAAGTGATCTTCAGGAATTACACTTGGAGAACAAGAGGTACCGTTTCGAGCTCAAATTCGAGGGAACTCTCAAGAATTCCGGGGAATGGGAACAAGAAGTCAGAAACCTCAAAAAGGAGAAGAACTATTGGGCAGAAAAAGCAAAACACGAGGAAGCCTGAGCCAATCAACTGGAGAAACAAGCCAGAGAAAGCTTACACGGCAATGCTTCTGCTGACACGTCAAAGGGTCGTGAACAAGTAGGGATCAGATGGAAGAGCAAGGCAATCAAAAGAGGATAGTGAAGAAGGTCCAGAATCCGAGGGAGTTACCAGTATTTTGTAATAGTTTTTAGGAGAGATAGGTTATCATGTTCTTTAAAGCAGGGATCTTTTCTTTGATGTATTTAGTTCCAGGAAATCAATGAAAGACCGTTTGGTTGGAATTATCCCGGGGCCAATTCTTTAAATACATTCATCATTCACTAGTTTTTTTTCTTTTATATATTTTATTTGTTCATTTATATTTATATTCATATTCATAATCATTCATTCATTTATTCTTTATAAATTGTTCATACACTTAGCCATTTATTTATTTGTTCATTCATTTATTCTTTATAATTAGTCATCTAAGTTCATACACTTAGTCATTTATTTAGTTAAGCATTCACTAACATTCATTCATTCATTTATTCATTTTTTTATAAAATAAAAATAAGAAATGTGTCAATAATCTCTAATCCATGGTTTTTAAAACTAAAGGTACAATTAGTCGCACTCAGAAAGAACCAGACTTCCAACACCCTTACAATACTCGATCTCGAACAAAAGCCATGGAAAACGATCAGCTTGCCAGAATTGAGAGAATGGAAAGAATCCAGAAAGAACTACGAGAACAGTTGACTAAGTCTCAAGAGGAGACACGAGAACAGATGACAAAGCTCATGGAGATGATGAGCACTATGATGAAGCAGAAGTGGCCCAGAGAGAATTCAGTTGTTGGAATAGGGGCAGTGAATCAAGAGGATAGACCAGAAGTGGTACAGAGAAATAGCCAGACATCCCAACCTGTGGGAAATGAAATCCCAACTGGGGCAGCATCCTACATCTATATCCGGCCGGCGGTCGAAGCACAGAATTTCGATCCAAAAAGGGTAACATCGGAGTTGATCCAATTGAGGTTGAGGTTCCAGACTTTGAAGAAATGGCAGAGAAGGAAAGGGCCAAAATGACTGAACTGAAGAGGGTCGAAACTACTGAATCTGAGAAGAAATATTAGTTGTTAGAAGAAAGGCTAAGAGCAGTGGAAGGAGCAGTGTTGTTTGGCAGTCTAGATGCCAAAGAGATGAGCTTGGTACATGATCTAATAATTCCTCCGAAGTTCAAAATACCAGAATTTGAAAAGTATAATGGGACCACCAACCCATCGGCTCATCTGACTATGTACTGTAGAAGGATGACAGGGCATGAGGATAATGAGAAATTGCTTATTCATTGCTTCCAGGACATTTTAACAGGGTCAGCCACCCGATGGTACAACCAACTCAGTCGTACCAGGATTCGTTCATGGACGAATTTGGCCAGGGCTTTTATGGAATACTATAAGCACGATTCTGATAAGGTACCGGATAGGCTGTCATTACAGAACATGAAAAAGAGGTCCAATGAGACCTTCAAGGAGTATTCACAGAGGTGGAGGGATCTGGCCACACAAGTGCAACCCCCTTTAACCAACAAAGAAACCACGGTGCTTTTTCATCAACACATTGAAAGAACCCTATTATGACAGATTGGTGGGAAGCGCTACCAAGGATTTTGCGGATATGGTAATATCTGGAGAAATGATTGAGTCAGCTATTAAGAATGGAAAGATGGAAGGGGGTGAGTCTGCTACTCCGAAGAGAGCTTTTCCTACAAAGAAAAAGGAGGAAACTCATGCAATAAGCTTCAACCAATACCCTTATACACCTCCTACACCATATACACCACCGAGGCCTTATACCCCTACCACACCTTATGCACCTCCGACACCTTACACACCATACTCGGGGTATAATCCTTATTACCCCAATATCAACCACCTTACCGAAAACCCGTTCCCCTACACCAATATACCACAACAGGCATTCCCAACTGGCATATCCCATCAAATCACCCTTCCTAGAAATGGTGTTCGAAACACACAAGGGCCTGCACGTAATGACCAGCGTTCACCAAGGAACGATCAAAAAGCCCAATTTGATTCGATTCCCACTACCTACGGTGAGCTATATCCAAAACTATTGCAAGGTCAACTTGTTGCACCCGTGTACCTAAAACCTTTGACACCTTCATATCCAAGATGGTATAATGCGAACACCAACTGTGCATACCATGCGGGAATCCAAGGACATTCAATTGAAGATTGCCTAGCCTTCAAAAAAAAAGTCCAAAGCCTGATTAATGCTGGGGTAGTGAAGTTTGGATAAAAAAATAGGCCAAATATAGCTGGAAACCCGTTGCCCAATCATGCTGGGAATCAGGTAAATGCAATAGTGACCGGAGAAGGCAAAAGATTAAAAAGATATATTGGGGAGGTTAAGACTCCGATGCTGACAGTATGGGTTGAAATGGTCAAGGCAGGATTGGTAGAAGGTACGGAAGGTCTGAAAATGGTTGTAAGAAGGGTGCATAATTGGTGCCCGTTCCATAAGGGTGAAGGCCATGACATACAGAACTGCGGGGACTTTCGGGTTAAAGTCCAAAAAATGATGGATAGTGGGGTAGCCCAATTCTACAAGGAGATAGAAGGGGAAATAGAAGTCATTGAAAATACAGGTGGCTATGGGATATGAAGACCCCTAATCATCTACTATGATGAACTGGAGGAAAAAGTTATGCCAGTCATGGAAGAAAATGCGCCCAAATTAATCATTGATTTACCTGTTTCCTTTCCATACGAGGAAAACAAGGCTACACCATGGAAATATGACTGCAGCATGGTTATGCCCGGGTCTTCAGGCCAGCAGGATATTACAAGTGTGGGGCATTTAACCCGAAGCGGGACGTGTTATGCTCCGGAGGCTGTTGAACAAGGGGTAGCAGGGAAAGACAAAGGAATTGATAAAGGGAAGAAGGTCGTCGAGCCAATCCATATTGAGATGGATTTGCCAAAGGAAACAGAGAGGGGATCAGCCCTGATTAACAAAATGAAAGAGCTAGTATGTGAAAAGGAAGCTTATGAGTTTTTGAAATTTATAAAGCATAGCGAGTATAGAATGGTTGAACAACTGCAACGTCAACCAGCTAGGATCTCAATCTTATCCTTACTTTTAAATTCAGAACCACACAAAAATGCTTTGTTAAGAGTATTAAATCAAGCATACGTGGCTAATAATAATTCAGTGGAAAAGCTAGATAGGTTGGTGGGAAACATCGCAGCAGATGACTACATATTTTTCAGCTATGAGGAGATACCACCCAACGGTATTGGATCAACGAAAGCTCTCCATATAACTACCACTTGTAAGGGGCACATATTACCGAGTGTCCTTTTGGATAATGGTTCTTCACTAAATGTGATGCCTTTAGCAACCCTATCCAAATTGCCATTGGATATATCCCATATGATACCAAGTTGCACGGTGGTCAGAGCTTTTGATGGAACTAGGAGAGAGGTTATGGGAACCATTGATGTTTCTCTGGAGATAGGCCCGTGCATTTATACCGTGAACTTCCAAGTCATGGATATTAATCCATCTTATAATTGCTTGTTGGGAAGGCCATGGATACATTCAGCTGGGGCTGTACCCTCATCTCTCCACCAAAAGCTGAAATTTGTGATGGAGGGCCGGTTGATTACGGTATCAGGGGAGAAAGACATAATAGCCTCTGCATCAACTGAATCTCCTTATGTGGAGCCCAATGAAGATGCCGTGGAGTGTTCTTTTTGGTCTTTGGAATTTTTAAATGCAGTTTTCATCGCTGAAGGACGGAAAATTCTAAAACCGAGGCTATCCAAGAAAACAAGGCTGGGGGTAAGGACCACCGTAGGAAAAGGCTGCAGAGCTAGAAAAGGACTCGAGAAATATCTTCAGGGATGGCTCGAGCCATAGAAGTAAAAGGAAAGAGAGACCGGTTTGGCCTAGGGTATCTTCCGAAGGCCCATGAGAAAAGGAAACAAGTTGAAAGGAACCGACAAAGGAGGATGGCCCGTCTTACAGGTATGGATATTGAGTGGGAGCCTATGACATTCCCACCTATCCTTCACAGCTTCCGCTCAGCTAGTTCTCTGTTCGGAGGAAAAATTCTGATGATGTGCTCATAATGATAGAGAAAGCCTTCGAGAGATTCCAGGTGAATAGGGATGAGCAGATGTATGACGTGGAGATCTGCACGACTGAGGAAGACAGAATTAATGCTAGCTGGATGGTGCGACCTTGTCCACCAGGATATAGACTAACCAACTGGAGTGCGACTGAGTTGCCCGTAGTCTTTAAGCCTATTCCAAAGTAATACTTTTAAAAAAAAACAATCTTAATTATCTTTACCCAGAGATATTAAGAGTTTTTTTCTATAATGGGCTTTTTAAACATTTTCATTCAATAAATAACAAGCAAAATGCATTATCCATATTGATGTGTCCATATTCTTTCATTTTTGTTATTTAGTTTGTTTTCATTATATATTTTCCTATATTGTTTTTTTCTCCACCTATTTACAGGTGTACGGATGCGAAATAGGACCTCCTGTAAGTAATTCTGAAATTGATTTTGAAAGACCCATTTGCACGGGTGATTTTGAGGCTAATGAAGATACTGGGATTACGGTCTACCTCCAGATCTATTGAGGAAAATAGAACAAGAGGAGAAACAAGTACTTCCTCATAAGGAGTTATTGGAAACAATAAATCTGGGAAATGGTGAAGAGATAAAAGAAGTCAAAATTGGAACTTCATTGTCACCATCAATAAAAGGTTAATTGATAGCTTTGCTCCAGGAGTATGTGGATGTATTTGCATGGTCTTACCAAGATATGCCAGGGTTAGATCCAGATATTGTGGTTCATAAGCTCCCTTTAAGGCCAGAATGCAAGACAATTCAGCAAAAGTTGAGAAGAATGAGGCCTGATATGCTGTTAAAGATAAAAGAAGAGGTGAAGAAACAATTTGATACTGGGTTCCTAGAGGTGGCAAAAGAAGGATGGCAAGGTGTAGATGTGCGTTGATTACTGAGATTTGAACAAGGCCAGCCCTAAAGATAATTTCCCTTTGCCCCATATTGATACTCTGGTGGATAATACAGCGAAGAGTTCTTTATTTTCTTTCATGGACGGGTTCTCAGGATATAATCAGATCAAGATGGCACCAGAAGACATGGAGAAAACCACATTTGTTACAATGTGGGGAACCTTCTGTAACAAAGTAATGCCATTGGGATTGAAGAATGCTGGGGCAACATACCAGAGAGCCATGGTGACCTTGTTTCATGATATGATGCATAAGGGAATTGAGGTCTACGTTGATGATATGATCGCAAAGTCACAAGGAAAAGAGGAGTATATTGCGAATCTTAAGAAGCTCTTTGAACGACTAAGAAAGTTTAGACTCAAGCTAAATCCGACAAAATGCACTTTTGGAGTCACCTCGGGGAAGTTGTTGGGTTTTGTCGTTCGCAAAAGAGGAATTGAGATTGACCAGAAAAAGTGAAGGCCATTCAGAATCTGCCACCATCTCGCACTCAAAAGAAAGTAAGAGGCTTCCTGGAGAGATTGAATTACATTGCTCGGTTTATTTCACAGTTAACTGACAAATGTGATCCAATATTTAAGTTACTTCGAAAACGTGATCCAGGAGAATGGGATGAAAGGTGTCAGATTGCTTTTGAAAAGATTAAGCATTATCTATCAAACCCACCAGTATTAATGCCACTTATTTCGGATAAACCAATGATACTTTATTTATCAGTATTTGAAAGATCCATGGGTTGTGTTTTGGGGCAGCTTGATGAAACTGGAAAGAAAGAACAGGTAGTTTACTACCTCAGCAAGAAGTTTACAGATTATGAGTTGAAATATTCGTCAGTAGAAAAGTTGTGCTGTGCCTTAGCTTGGACTGCTCGAAGACTCAGACAGTATATGTTGTACCACACAACGTGGTTGATTGCCAAGCTTGATCCAGTCAAGTACATGTTGGAAGCACTTTCTTTGTCAAGGAGGATAGCAAGATGGCAGGTCTTATTGTCAGAATACGACATTGTATATGTAAGTCAAAAAGCTATCAAGGGCAGTGTAGTGGCTAAATTCTTAGCAAGTCGGGCAGTGGAAGATTATGAGCCGTTGAACTTTGACTTCCCAGATGAGGATTTGATGTTTGTGTCGCAAGCAGATGATATTCCCTTGAAGAAGAAAGTATGGAAAATGTACTTTGATGGCGCATCTAAAGCCATGGGGCATGGAATCGGTGCAGTGCTTATATCCCCAGAAGAAGATTGTTATCCTTTCAATGCTAGATTGGATTTTGATTGTACAAACAATACTGCCGAGTATGAAGCATGTACTATGGGCCTTCGTGCTGCAGTGGACAAAAAGATCAAAGTATTGGAAGTTTTCGGAGACTCAGCCTTAGTGATTTACCAGCTACGAGGAGAACGAAAAACCCAAGATACAAAGCTAATCTGATACCGAGAACTCATACTAAATTTATTGGAGGAGTTTGAAGAAGTGAATTTCAATTACTTTTCTCTAGAAGAAAACCAGATGGCAGATGCTCTGGCTACTTTTCATCTATGATTAAAGTGAACGAGGGGGCGAAAGTTGTGCCAATCAAGATGAGCATATATGAGTCTCCTGCCCATTGTTTGAGTATCGAAGAAGAAGCAGACGGTCTCCCTTGGTATAACGACATCTTGCAGTACATCAAGAGTCAGCAGTATCCAGAACAAGCAACAGAGAATGACAAGAGGACTCTGAGAAGGCTAGCAATGGGTTTTGTTCTAGATGGCGAGATTCTCTACAAGAAAGGGAAAGATCAAGTCCTATTGAGATGTGTCGGGTCTGCCGAAGCTCGAAGAATCATAGAAGAGGTCCATGAAGGGATATGTGGTACCCATGCTAATGGTCACATGCTTGCTAAACAGATTATGAGAGCAGGGTACAATTGGTTGACGATGGAAGGAGATTGCATCAGTTATTCCCGGAAATGCCATAAATGCCAGATTTATGCAGATAAGATTCATGTGTCGCCATCGCCATTACATGTCATGACTGCACCATGGCCTTTTTCAATGTAGGGAATGGATATGATCGGGCCTATTACCCCGAAAGCTTCAAATGGACATCGTTTCATCTTGGTGGCTATAGATTATTTCACAAAGTGGGTAGAAGCTGAGTCTTATGCAAATGTAACAAAGACGGTGGTATGCAGATTCGTCAAGAAAGAAATCATATGCCGTTACGGGTTGCCAGCAAGAATTATTTCGGCTAATGCTCTCAATTTGAACAATAAAATGATGAGAGAAATGTGTACTCAATTCAAGATCACACATCATAATCCGGCACCTTACCGTCCAAAGATGAATGTCGCAGTAGAAGCAGCTAACAAGAATATCAAGAGGATTGTTGAGAAGATGACCAATGTGTACAAAGATTGGCATGAGATCTTGCCATTTGCTCTTCATGCATATCGTACTTCGGTCCGTACATCTACAGGAGCAACACCGTTTTTTTTGGTATACGGGATGGAAGCAGTTGTACCCATTGAAGTTGAGATCCTTTCACTTCGGGTTTTGATGGAAGTTGGCCTAGAGGAAGCAGAATAGGTTAGAGCTCGCTATGGACAGTTGAATCTCATCGAGGAGAAAAGATTGAAAGCAATTTGTCACGGGCAGTTGTATCAGAAAAGGATGATTCGAGTCCACAACAAGAAAGTTCGTCCTAGACAGTTCCGAGAGGGGGAGTTGGTATTGAGGAAAATTCTCCCTATAGTGAAGGACCCGAGAGGAAAATGGGCTCCAAATTGGGAAGGACCCTATGTGGTAAAAAGAGCTTTTTCTGGAGGAGCATTGATTCTAACTCGGATGGACGGAGATGATTTTAGAAATCCCGTGAACGCTGATGAACTGAAGAAGTATTATGCTTGAAAAAAAAAATGTGTGATGCTGTGCACAAGGAAATTCAAATGATTCCAAGTGTAAAAATAGAAATTCTATATATCTATTTCCCCTGAGAATTGCTTTTCAAAGAGAATAGTCATGCTTGAAATGATGAATGGCCGTTTTTCGTATTCCTTTCACTAAGAATAAATTATCCTTAGTCACCCCTTTGAGCCTTAGGAATTATTTATTTCTTTAAACCTTGATCAAGGATCACCCTCTACACTGGCGGGCAAATTAAAGGAAAGATAATCAAAAATCACGGCAAAAAGAAAGCCATCAGAAAATGTGGCAACTGAAGGCCAACAAAGCAAAAAAAAAAAAAAGATAAAGTCAAAAAAGGGACAAATGTTTCAAGATTGAGTTCTCCTCAAGAAGTGATCCTTGATCCAATCACCCTTAAACATATTTTGGGCCTATTTATCCTTTCTTTCTAAACCTAAACCTTGGCTTACATTACATGCTTTAAAAGCCCATTTTGATCAAGCATGGATATTTAATTTGAAAGGTTATTCTCAGAATTCATCCCATCTTTTGAATTGATATTTTTACCTTGGAAGCATTTAGAATTCTCAGATGCATGGTAGAATAAAAAAATTGAAATGAAAAACGAATGTAAAAGGAGAGGTTTAAGCCGAAAACCAGCAAAGGGCGACTTAATACCGAACGGAGGACACTTGAGTTGAAAACCTACAAAAGGCGACTCAAGTACTAACCAAGTTTGAATCAATGCTCCGTGTCAAGGGGGAGAAAGTATTTGACAATCAAAGGAAAGGGGAACAACTCAGTCTGATGTAACTACAGAAGATAAGAGTTTACCCAAGTGAATTGCTCGTTCAAGAGAAATTTTAGATGGTTTGAAAATGAGGGGTCCAAGATATTCCGCATCCGGGGCATCTACAGCCTATAACCTTATATTTGTTTCTTATATCCTTGATAATTATTTTTACCATTTTAAAACATTTCTTGCAATAAATTCTTGTTATCCTTTTCATGACAATTTTTGCCTGATTCATACTTTCTTTCATATACTTTTGAGATGCATTATGTTTGTTATTAAATTGAATTATGATTAGTAATAAAAATCTTTAAATAAAAAAGATTTCAAAGTATTACTAAGGAATAGATTTAAATCTTGGGAAAGGTTTGGAAAGATCACCAAAGAAAAGGAAACAGCGAACGTGTTGGGAACTCCATCACGAAATCAGAAAATCTGTGAATTTCGGCGAAAGACAAAAACTGAGACTGTTTGACAAGATATCTTGAGTGAAGAATTTCTTAAGTGGGGCATCAATGAACAATGAAGACTCCGTCATTGAAGTCAAATAATCTATGGATCTCAAAGAAACCATGGATTAGAAATTATGGCACAATCATTTGGTTGCATTTATTTTAGGAAACATACAAGCATTTGACATTCTCATCATTGCATCTAGCTAACAGTGCAGAAATCAGGGAAACTTAGGCTTCCCCAAAGAGAACTCGTTTTGCTTCTCAAAAGATTCAGACTCTGAGATCGCCATCAAGGTATTTCCTCCTGTTTTAAATCGAATTCATTTTGACAAATCGAGCCTTGAGACCGTCGTCAAGGTATTTTCAAACCAGTTTTAAAGACCTTCGGGCACCATTTTTAAAGATCTTCTGGCACCAGTTTTAAAGACCTTCAGGCACCATTTTTAAAGACCTTCGGGCACCATTTTTAAAGACCTTCGGGCACCATTTTTAAAGACCTTTGGGCACCAGTTTTAAAGACCTCCGAGCACCATTTTAAAGACCTCCGAGCACCATTTTTTAAAGACCTCCGGGCACCAATTTTTTAAGACCTCCGGGCACCATTTTAAAGACCTTCGGGCACCAGTTTTTAAGACCTCCGGGCACCATTTTAAAAACCTTCGGGCACCAATTTTTTAAGACCTTCGGGCACTATTCTTAAGACCTTCGGGCCCAATTTTCTTTTTCAAAATTGAATCCGTTTTCTTAAGATAGGTCGAGCCTTGATTAGTCAGGGAATTCAATTTAAGGACAAATCTTCAATTTACAGCAATTTTTCTTTTTGAAAATCGAATCCGTTTCCTTAAGACGGGTCAAGCCTTGATTAGTCAGGGAATTCAATTTAAGGACAAATCTTCAACTTACAGCTTTTTCAAAAAAAAAGTGCGAAAAAATGTTAGAAGAATGAAGAAGAAACCCCTTTCTCTTTCCTTCACATGTGATCTCACTGACCGTACAAAATTAGTGTTTGTTTATCTTTGCCTGATTCCTGATTCTCAGCAATAGCCAAAGAGGGGCAGCTGTAGACACCTAATTTTGTCCGGACCACTAAAACAGGTATGTTTTCTTCCTAAATTGATGTTTCCGAATGTAAAAAGACTTTTTTCGTCCTGCAGGTGGTACTCCAAGACTTAGTTTAAGAGGGCAAGCATAAGAAGTCAAACTTGAAAAAGTCAACCCCAAAAAAGTCAACCCCAGAAAATCAACTGCTGAAAAAGTCAACCCACTTTCAAAATCAAGATTTTAAGTTCATTTGAAAAATGGAAAAAGAATTTTGATAATCTGAGGTCTACATTGAAAGATATGGAGTTCGAAAGTTGGGATTTGGAGATTCAGTAGAAAGGAAACCCTGATCCGAGAAATTTGGGGAAAAATGCTTAAACGATCAAATTGGTCGAAATTGAAGGTTCCAAATGAAAGATAAGCATTGACTACGGGTAATGGAGAAGTCACTAGCAAGAAAAACCGAAAGAAAAGTCAATCCGGGAGAAAATCGAGAATTAGGGTTTTTAGTGGGTTTCGGTGAAATCGGGAAGATTCACAGAAATGGCCCGACTTGGTAAGACCAAAGCCCCCAATGGATGAGGAATGATTAAAAAGGGATAGCCCAAGGCTCAATTTGAAGAAAATCTCAAAATTGGACTTGTTTTGAGCAAAAATCGGGTTTCGGAGGCAAAAGGGCAAAATTGAAAAATTTTGGAAAAATAGCAAATGGACTCCGAAAATTCTGAAAATCTTGCAAATATCATTTTTAAATCATTTGAAAGAGATTGGAAAAAGAAAATCTTGATTCGGAGTTCGTTTGCAAAATGGCCAAATCCCGGGCTTCTTATGTAGTAACTCAAAAAGAAAAATCCCGGAAAAATAGCAAATGAGCTCCAAATCTTCTAAAATTTTGCAAATCTCATTTTCAAATTATTTGGAAGAGATTAGCGAAAGAAAATCTTGATTCGGAGTTCGTTTGCAAAATGGCCAAATCCTGGACTTCTTATGTAGTAATTCAAAAAGGAAAATCCCGAAAAAATAGCAAATGAACTCCAAATCTTCTAAAATTTTGAAAATATAAATTTTAAATCATTTGAAAGAGATTGGCAAAATAAAATCTTGATTCGGAGTTCGTTTGCAAAATGGCCAAATCCCGGGCTTCTTATGTAGTAACTCAAAAAGGAAAATCCCGAAAAAATAGCAAATGGACTCCAAAAATTATGAAATTTTGCAAATATCATTTTTAAATTATTTGGAAGAGATTGGAAATATAATTAAGTTCTTCCTTCATCTCTTTCATAAATATATTTTTCTTACAATTTTTTTTACAATATACTCACCATGGCCGAATGGCCTACTATTTTTGTTAAGTTGCTGTTTTGGTTTATTTTATCATGTTATTGATGTTATTTTCTTTGATCTTGATATTTTAAATGTTATGTTACTTCATATACTTGAGTTATATTTTAATTTGGTTGCTTTGTTTGTTGCCATTTATGTTTTAAATATCATGTTTTTGCATTTTTAATTTTCTATTTTCATAATGTTTAAATTTGTTGGTGTTTTAGATTTAGTATATCAAGTGTTTGTGAAAATGCTTGTGTGGTTTTTGCATGATTTGAGTTTTATATTTTAGTTGAGCATGTTTTAGATTTAGTATATTAAGTGTTTGTGAAAATGCTTGTGTGGTTTTTGCATGGTTTGAGTTTTATATTTTAGTTGAGCATGTTAGTATATCAAGTGTTTGTGAAAATGCCATGCTTGTTGGAGCTTGAGGCCATTTGGCTACTCCATGTGTTTTGCATTGTGTGTTGCATTTTTGCCATGTTAGTTGGTAGGTTTTTTTGCATTTGCATGACATTTGATTTAGTTTTGCATGCTAGTATACCAAGTGTTTGTGAAAATGTCATGTTTGCTAGTTACATTATTCCATTCGGCCACTCTTGGAATCTTTGCATTGTATGTGCATTTTTGCTATGTTAGTTGATAGGTTAGCATTTGCATGATATTTGGTTGAGTTTTTGGTTTAAGCATGCTTTATGTTTGTGAAAATGCCATGCATATTTTAGTTATTAAATTTGGTTTATTTGCCATGCATTTTCATGCATTTTAGGTCTAGGTTACATTAAATGCCATGCAAGTTTAGTTAGGTCTAGGTCACTTTATGAATGCCATGCATTTTTTCATGACATTTAGGTTTAAGCTCATGCATTTCATGCACTATGCTTGCTGTAATTTTTCATGCATTTCATGTTCATGCCACTTTAATAATGACTTAGGCCAATTAATAGTTCAAAGTCATGCTCTCTTGAGCACACTTGTGGAAAATTAAGTTTTGTCAAATTGACTATTCTACCTTTGTGATTTTTTTTACTTAGCCAATTTTTATCTAACTTTCAAAAAGTCCTAGATACTGTTTGTGAGCCATTTTTTGAGTTTTAAATATTTTACTTTGATTTTTAAATGATTTTATCAAAGGCAAAAATGTGTTTTGACAAAACAGTTTTTTTCACCCAGTACTCGTACATTTCTGATTTTGCTGGGCATTCATCTTTAATCGGAAAATTAAACTGATTTGTTCTCGTGTAGTTTTACATGTCCTACGTCTCCAGTATTTTTTTCAGAATTTTTTGAATTTTTAAAAATAGGGTAAAAAATCGTGGCTTAAAACTGGAGAGTGGAGTCAGAATTGAATTTAAAGAAAAATCATTTTTCTGTTTTGGTTAAGTTACTTAGAGGGGGGCTGATTAGGAAGGTTAGCTACTGATTTAGGGTAGTTTCTAAGCCTTTTTAAACTCTAAAAATGATTTTTTAACTCTCGGGTTAAGGGTGATCAAGTCCGGGATTTTTAAACTTGGGAAATTAGAGCCATTTAAAAAAGATTTAGCCCAGTTTTTACTTTTAATTCAAGCTTTTCAAAATTGTTTTCAAACAATCACAAAGTATTTCAGTTTTAGAATATTTAATTTGACATATTTTCCTAAGGTAGCCGGATATCTTTTTAGATATACGGATTTCCTTAATTAAAGGAAAAATACATTTCATGCATTGCATTTTTCATATTCATGCATTTTATATAATATGTGATTCTTGCTATAATAATTTCTATGATATTGTTATTATTTTGATTTATATTTTTTGATGTTATATGGTTTTGAATATGGTTTTGAATATTTCATGATATCCTATGCTTTTATTTAGTTATTTTTATTTAGCATATACTATGTTCATGCATTATTATTTTTATTTTCATGCATATTATATGATAGCATTATTTTATTCCATGTCATTTAAATTATATGCCATATCATTCATATTTGTCATGTCATTTAAATCATTTCATTTCATTTAGGATATATTGTGTCATCTAGAATATTTTATTTCATTTAGATTATATCATATGACTTAGGATATTGCATTTCATGTAGAATATATTATATTACCTAGGCCATTTCATTTCATTTAGGATATGTTATGTCATCTAGAATATTTTCTTTCATTTTGATTATATCATACGACTTAAGATATTGCATTTCATATAGAATGTATTATGTTACATAGGTCATTTAATTTCATTTAGAATATATCATATAACTTAGGATATTTTATTTCATTTAGAATATGCTAAGGCATTCAAATCGTATCATGTCATTTAGGTTGCATTATATTATTTACAATTTGCTATGTCATTTTATTTATGTCATGCATATACATATTCATTTCTTTTAAATGTTTTCAAAAAAAAGATAATGGTTTTCAATAAAATAAAGATATTCCCTAGTTAAAATAATTCATGAGTTCTCTGCCGGGTTTGCTGGGGAGGATATCATCAATAATTATTAATAACGGAATATCTTCTTTAAAAAGAGAATGATTCGGAAAATTTTCGAAAATTAATAAAAATTTCTATATTTTGCCACGTTTGTTGGGGAATATAGGAAAATTTTGAATTTATAAATTCTGGATCATTTTCAATTAAAAATGGAATTATTTTTCTTTAAATTGGGAATTAACTCGAAATACTAAATTTAAAACCGATTTTTTACCGAGACTTGAGATAACACACGATTAATAAGGTATCGATTTATATGGGCGTTGTGGGGGTGCTAATCCTTCCCCACACGTAACCGACTCCTGAACCCGCTTCTTTGATTTCTCTGGTTTAAAACGCAGACTTGAAATTGGTTTTTAAAATGTTTTAATTAAATTTTAAAATATTTTATAAAATCGGTTTTAATAGGTAGCCGATCACACCTAGCTAAAAAAGATTGGTGGTGACTCCATGTCTTTTTCAAGGTCATTTTCAAAACCTTCATTTTTCTAGAGGAATTAAGTTGACTTTTCCTTGATTTTCTTTTAATGTCACGCTTAACGAATAATAAAGTCTTGCTATGAGACTCGTTATTTTTTAGGTTGCGACATACTTGATTGGATATAGCTTGGCGATCAACCACGTCTTGTGGTACAACATGTACTGTCTGAGCCTCCGAGCATTCCAAGCTAAGGCACAGCACAACTTTTCTACCGACAAATATTTCAATTCATAATCTGTGAACTTCTTGCTGAGGTAGTAAACCGCCTGTTCTTTCTTTCCAGTCTCATCAAGCTGCCCCAAAACACAACCCATGGATCTCTCAAATACTGATAAATACAGTATCATTGGTTTATCCAAAACAGGTGCCATTAATATTTGTGGGTTGGATAGATAATGTTTAACCTTTTCAAATGCAATCTGACAACCTTCATCCCATTCTCCTGGATCACGTTTTCGAAGTAACTTAAATATTGGATCATATTTGTCGGTTAACTGAGAAATAAACCGAGCAATGTAATTCAATCTCCCCAGAAAGCCTCATACCTTTTTTTGAGTACGAGGTGGTGGCAAATTCTTAATGGCCTTTACTTTATCCGGGTCAATCTCAATTCCTCTTTTGCTGACGACAAAACCCAACAATTTTCTCGAGGTGACTCCAAAAGTGCATTTTGTCGGATTTAGCTTGAGTCTAAACTTCATTAGTCGTTCAAAGAGCTTTTTAAGATTCACAATATGCTCCTCTTCTCCTTGTGACTTTACGATCATATCATCAACATAAAACCTCAATTCCCTTATGCATCATATCTTGAAATCTCTGATATGCAGCATTCTTCAACCCAAATGGCATTACCTTGTAGCAGAAGGTTCCCTACATTGTAACAAATATGGTTTTCTCCATATCTTCCGGTGCCATCTTGATTTGATTGTATCCTGAGAATCCGTCCATGAAAGAAAATAAAGAACTTTTCGCCGTATTATCCCCCAGAGTATCAATATGGGGCAAAGGGAAATTATCTTTAGGGCTGGCCTTGTTCAAATATCGGTAATCAATGCACATCCGCACCTTGCCATCCTTCTTTGGTACTGGAACAATATTTTCCACCCATTTTAGATATTTCGCCACCTCTAAGAATCCAGCATCAAATTGCTTCTTCACCTCCTCTTTTATCTTTAACAGCATGTCCGGCCTCATTCTTCTCAACTTTTGCTGAATTGGCTTGCATTCTATCCTTAAAAGGAGCTTATGAACCATAATATCCGGATCCAACCGTGGCATGTCTTGGTAAGACCATGCAAATACATCCACATATTCTTGGAGCAAGGCTATCAATTCACCCTTTATTGATTGACTTCCTTTATCTCTTCACCATTTCCCAGATTTATCATTTCCAATAATTCCTTATGAGGAAGTACTTTTTCTCCTCTTGTTCTATTTTCCTTAATAGATTCGAAGGTAGACCACAATCCTCAGTATATTCGTTAGCCTCAAAATCACCCGTGTAAATGGGTCTTTCAAAATTAATTTCAAAATTACTGACAAGAAGGTCCTCATATTCCGTATTCGTACACCTGTAAATAGGTGGAGAAGAAACAATATAGAAAAATATATATAATGAAAACAAAATAAATAACAAAAATGAAAGAATATGGACAAATCAATATGAATAAAATGCATTGTGCTTGTTATTTATTGAATGAAGATGTTTAAACAAAAAGCCCATTACAGAAGAAAAAAAAATCTTAATATCTCTAGGTAAAGATAATTAAGATTGTTTTTTAAAGTATTACGTTAGAATAGACTTAAAAACTATGGACAACTCCGTCATACTCCAATTGGTTAGTCTATATCCTGGTGGACAAGGTCGCACCATCCAGTTCTTATTGTCACTTTCCATCCCTTCTTTCCCGGTCATGCAAATCACCATATCCTGAATCTGCCCCCTTTTATCCATATGGAATTTTTCAAAAGCTTGCTCGATCATTATGAGTACATCCTCTGAATTCTTTTCTCCGAATAGAAAACCAGTAGAGCGAAAGTTGTGAAGGATTAGTGGGAAAGTCATGGGTTCCCATTCAATATCCATACCCATGAGACGGGCCATCCTCCTTTGTCTGTTCCTTTCAACTTTTTTCCTCCTCTCATGGGCCTTCCGAAGATACCCTAAGCCAAACCGGTCTTTCTTTCCCCACTACTTCTATTGCTCAGACCATCCCTTGAAGAGGTTTTTCCCAAGACCTTTTCCAGCCCTACCGCCCTTTCCCATGTGGTTCTTACTCCCAACCTTGTGTTCTTGGACAATCTTGGTTTTGGAATTTTTCGTCCTTCAGCGATGAAAACCGCATTTATGAATTCCAAAGAACGAAAAGAACATCTACAGCATCTTCATTGGGTTCAACATAAAGAGATTCAGTAGATGCAGAGGCTATTATGTCTTCTTCTCCTGATACAGCGATCAAACGGCCCTCTATCACAAATTTCAACTTTTGATGGAGAGATGGAAGTACAGCCCCTGCTGAATGTATCCACGGCCTTCCCAACAAGCAATTATAAGATGGATTAATATCTATGACCTGGAAGTTCACCATATAGGTCTATGGTCCTATCTCCATAAGAACCTCAATCGTTCCCATTACCTCTCTTCTGGTACCATTGAAAGCCCTGACTACTGTGCAACTCGGTAACATATAAGACAAATCAACTGGCAATTTAGACAGGGTTGCCAATGGCATTACATTTAATGAAGAACCGTTATCCAGAAGCACCCTTGGTAGTATATGCCCCTTGCAGGTGGTTGTTATGTGAAGAGCCTTTGTAGACCCAATACCATTGGGTGGTATTTCATCATAACTGAAAAATATGTCGCCTGTCACAATATTTCCCACCAACCTGTCTAACTTTTCTACTGATATGTTGTTAGCCACGTATGCCTGATTCAACACTCTTAATAGGGCATTTATGTATGGCTTTGAGTTTAATAGCAAAGATAAGATAGAGATTCTTGCTGGCTGACGCTGTAATTGCTCAACCACACTATACTCACTATGTTTTATGAATTTTAAAAACTCGTAGGCCTACTTCTTGTTTACCGGTTTTTTTATCCTGTTTATCGAGGCTGATCCCCTCTCTGCTTGTTTTGACAAATCCATCTCAATATGGATTTGTTCAACTACTTTCTTTCCCTTGTCCAGTCCTCTATCCTTTCTTGTTGATCCCTGTTCAACAACCTCAAGGGCATAACACCTTCCACTTCGTGTTAAATGCCCCACACCTATAATATCTTGCTGACTTGATGTCCTAGGCATAACCATGCTGCAGTCATATTTCCATGGTGTAGTTTTGCTTTCCTTGTATGAAAAAGAAGAAGGCAAATCTATGATTAGCTTGGGCGTAATTTTCTCAACAATCGGAGTAGTCTTCTCTAGTTCATCATAATAGATGATCAAAGGTCTTTCTATTCCATAGCCAGCCACATTCTCAATAACCTCTACTTCCTCCTCTGTCTCCTCGTAAAACTGGGCCTCTCCATCATCCATCATCTTTTAGACTTTAGCTAGAAAGTCCCCGCAGTCCTGTATGATATGACCTGAACATTTATGGAACGGGCACCAATTCTGCACCCTCTTTGCAACCATTTTTAAACTGTCTGCATCCCCCACCATTCCTGCCTTAACCATCTCGACACATACTGTTAACATCGGAGTCTTGACTTCCTTGGCATCCCTTTTTAACCTTTTGACTTCCCCTGTCAATACTGCATTTACCCGATTCTCAGCATGATCGGGCAATAGGTTTCCCGCTACATTCGGCCCATTCTTTGACCCAAACTTCACAACTCCGGTTTTGATTAAACTTTGGACTTTCTTTTTGAAGGCAATGCAATCCTCCGTTGAATGCCCCTGAATTCCTGCATGATATGCGCAGTTGGTATTTGCATTGTACCACCTTGGGTATGGTGGGGTCAAAGGTTTATGATATACAGGTGCGACAAGTTGGCCTTGTAGTAGTTTAGGATATAGCTCACCATAGGTGGTAGGAATGGGATCAAACTGGGGTTTTTGATCGTTCTTTGGTGAACGATAGTCATTACGCGCGGGACCTTGAGTGTTTGGGATACTGTTTCGAGGAAGGGTTATTTGCGGTGATATATATCAGTTGGGAACGGCTGTTGTGGTATATTGGTATAGGAGAATAGATTTTGGGTAAGGTGGTTTACATTAGGTTAGTAATGATTATACCCCGGGTAAGGTGTGTAAGGTGTCGGAGGTGCATAAGATATAGTAAGAGTATAAGGCCTGGGAGGTGTGTCTGGTGTAGGAGGTTTATAGGGGTATTGATTGAAACTGACTGTATGTGTCTCCTTCTTCTTCTTTGCAGGAAAAACTTTTTTTGGGGTAGCAGACTCCCCCTTTCTATTTTCCCGTTCTTAATGGCAGACTCTATCATCTCCCCAGATATCACCATATCTGCAAAGTCCTTGGTGGCGCTTCCTACCAATTTATCATAATAAGGTGCTTTCAGGGTATTGATGAAAAGCACTATAGTTTCCTTGTTGGTTAAAAGGGGTTGCACTTGTGTAGCTAGGTCTTTCCATCTCTGAGAATATTCTGTAAAGCTTTCAGTAGCTTTCTTTTCCATGTTTTGGAGAGTTAGACGGTCAGGCACCATGCCTGTCACATGCTTATATTGTTCCATGAAAGCTTTGGCTAGATCCATCCAGGAACGGATCTTAGAACGGGTAAGCTGGTTATACCATCGAGTTAAGGACCCTATCAAGCTATCTTGAAAGTAGTGGATGAGTAATTTTTCATCTTCATGTCCGATCATCTTTTGACAATACATGGTCAGATGTGCTGATGGGTTAGTAGTTCCATTATATTTTTCAAAGTCTGGTACTTTGAACTTTGGAGGAATCACCAGACCGTGCACTAAACTGATCTCTTTGGCATCTAGACTGCTAAATAGCTCTGCTCCTTTTACTGCCCTCAATCTTTCCTCCAACAGCTGATATTTTTTCTGGGATTCTGCTATTTAAATCCTTTTCATCTCAGTCATCTTTGCCCTTTCCTTTTTGGCCATTTCTTCAAAGTCTGGAACGTCCACATCAAATGGATCAACCCCAATATTACCCCTTTTAGGACCAAAATTATGTGCTTCGGTCGCTGGTTGGATGTAAATATAGGATCATGCCCTAGTCAGAAGTTCATTTTCTACAGGCTGAGATGTTTAGCCATTCTTCTGTACCACCTCTGGTCGATCTTCCTGGTTTACTGTTCCCATTCCAGTAACTAAATTTTCTCCTGGCCATTTCTGCCTCATCATGGTACTCATCATCTCCATGAGTTTGGTCATTTGTTCCTTTGATTTCTCTTGAGACTTAGCTAACTGTTCCTGCAGTTCTTTTTGAATTCTTTCCATCCTTTCAATTCTAGCAAGCTGATCGTTCTCTATAGCTCTTGCTTGAGATCGAGTATTGTAAGGGTGTCGAAAGCCTGATTCTTTCTGAGTGCGACCAATTGTACCTTTAGTTTTAAAAACCATGGATTAGAAATTATTGATACATTTTTTATTTTATTTTAAAAAATGAATGAATAAATGAATAAATGACTAAATGTTAATGAATGAACAAATAAGTAAATGACTAAGTGTATGAACATGAATAACTAATTTATAAAGAATAAATGAATGGACAAATAAATAAATAACTAAGTGTATGAACAATTTATAAAAAATAAATGAATGAATGATTATAAATATAAATGAATGAACAAACAAAATATATAAAGGAAAGAACAAATGAATGATGAATGCATTTAAAAGTATTGGCCCCGGGATAATTCCAACCAAACGGTCTTTCATTGATTTCTTGGAACTAAATACATCAAAGAAAATATCCTTGCTTAAGACAATCTGATAATCTGTCTATCCTAATTTAAAAATGCTATTACAAAACACTGATCCTATAGTAACTCTCTCAGATCTTGGACCTTTTTCACTGTCCTCTTTTGATTGCCTTGCTCTTCAATCTGACCCCTACTTGTTCACAGCCCTTTGACATGTCAGTAGAAGCATCACCGTGTAAGCTTTCCTTAGCTTATTTCTTCAGTTGATTGGCTCGGGCTTCCTCATGCTTTCCTCTCTCTGTCCAATAGTTCTTCTCCTTCTTGAGGTTTTTGAATTCTTGCTCCCATTCCCCGAAAGTCTTGAGAGTCCCCTCGAAGCGGTACCTTTTGTTCTCCAAGTGTAATTCCTGAAGATCGCTTTTAGCAGTGTCCCTTTCTCTCTTGATCTTTTTCTTTTCTCTTTCTCGAGCTGATTCCCTATTTTTCATATCCTCAAGCTCTTCTTGCAATCGGGCAATTTCCTTGCTCATTTGGGCCATTTCTTTTTCGAATTCTGCCCTTGCAATTTCTAACTCTGATGGCGCTTCCTTAGGTGGCGAACTCAAGAGCTGAACTTCTTCCCCATCTGATGTCAACAACCTATCATTAACCCTCAATTCCGTCCATATCAGGTAATCAGGTGTGACGATGTCGGCATATCTAGCTACCTCCACCCGATGAGTTTCCTTCCATGCTACTACAATCTCTCGTACCTTTCCCGAGTATCCATCTTCTCCATAAGAAAATTCCAAATTACTAAGGTCGTGGGTCATAGGAGTAAACTGACGGGATTTTGATTGTCTTAGTACCAGCAGTGGTGCATAGCTCACTCCTCCCCATACTCCCAATAATGGAACAGAAGCTTTATCTCTGCACTTGTACAATATCGGCATAGGAGCTATCCATGGAGCTCTCCAAATTATCATCTCAGCCCTGATATTCGGAATATGTTGATACATTGTTCCTCAGTCCTGTTTTCAAGCCAATCTCTCTTAAGAAATTCACCAATTAGTGCAAAATACTTTCAATACGAGCGAAGAGGGAAATTCTCCTGTTTACAAAAATGGCTCTGAACCCATATGTAAAGGAGCTGTATACAACCTATAATATGCCCTTTTCCTTCCCGTCTACAGAAATTTAGGGATCAGATTGTTTCAGCTATAATTGTCGGGGCTGGGTTTATCCTCTCTGCTCAAGTCTCTCAGAAACATCAAATATCGCCACATCCACATACCCTAATATCTTTGGGAAGATAACTAAACCATAGATAGCCAAAGCAAAAATATTCCTAACTGTCTCCTTACTTGAATGGCTATGGATTAAGGTCCGTAAAATATCCCACGATATACAGTAGCTTACCCCTTTTTGGACAGCATGGCTTTCAACCCAATTTCTTTCCACTCCTAGAATCTTAGACACCATTTTTTTGAAACCCAAAGTCTTTGTATCCTTTAAATAAATACTGTCGGGAATAACATTTTCAATATGCAGCAAGGTCGAATATTCCTCTATGATTGGAGTCATATCCTCTAGGTTGAAAGTAAAACACCAATAAGCAGGATTCCAGAATTGCACCACAACCCAGATCACCTCACCACTGACCTTAACCTGAACTAAGAGTGCTATGTCCTCATAATTCTGAGTGAAGGCTTCTTTTTCTGATATGTTCGATTGATTCCATATATCCATCAATTCTCGGAGATCATTTTGCCTGATAGTAAGATCAACCTCAGCTGGCAATGCTGACACATATCCTTTCTTCAAACAATCCCCATTATCCTGCTGACCTTTCTCGGACTGTTTCCTAACCTCTAAATGCTTCTCGATCACTGAGACATTCTGACCCTCCATGGAAGCCCTTTTGATTGAATATTACCAATAACCTTCTATTTGCAAAAATGATGACAAGAATGAAAAAAAATGAATTTAGTAACGAGAATAAATGCGAATAATACAAAAAAAATAATTATCCCTGAGAATGCCAACAAAATTTCGGCATTATAACACCCCTGGGATGACAACACCAACATTTATTACGGGCATTGTGATGTACGTTCATCATTGTCCGATTTTCAAAAATAAACTTATTCGAAAAGTAGAATAGAAGGTAAAAGGATTGGAAATATTCCTCCATGTGTTCTTAACTTCGGGATATCTAATTGGAAATCCGGCATGGCTTCGCCTAAGTTTACTATATGAAGGTGAATTAGTTCTAAAAGCCCTGAATTGTTCCTCATTGTCGCCGGTGAAGGCTAGTAAGGCACCCCGATAAAAACGGGTTCAATTCGTTAGAGTCTATTTCCTAGCCCATGCGGATTGTTAATCACGAAGGCTTAGGTAATTTAGTACTCCGAAAGTGTTTCACTAGCCCATGCGGATTGTTAATCACGAAGGCTTAGTTACTTTGCTCCCACTTAAAAGGACGGAACCCGGGTATAGGATTCATGATATGCAAATGCACGTGTAGTGTGTGAGGAGAAATAACAAACCTTTCACCACCTATTCTACATCCCTTATTCTAAATGCCCCAACAAGATTAAACAACATAAGTCATTAATTAATCAATAAATGAATATATGCACCAAAATAACCAGAGAAGAATTAAAATATGTATGCACATGAATATGGACATATTTAAAAATATTTAATTATTTTTGAAATTATCCTTATTTTTTTTTAAAATGTGGGAATTAAAATTAAATATCAATTAAACCAACAAAATCGAGACTTTGATAACACATGACTAATTCTAGGCCTGACTCTCTAATATGTCCTCAGTGGAGTCGCCAAGCTGTCGCAACCTAAAAAATAACAACGTCTCATCGCAAGACTTTATTATTCGTTAAGCGTGACATTAAAAAAAACGAGAAAAAATCGACTTAATTCCTCTTTAAAAATGAAGGTTTTGAAAATGACCTTGAAAAAGACATGGAGTCGCCACCAATCTTTTTTAGCTAGGTGTGATCGGCCACCTATTAAAACCGATTTTATAAAATATTTTAAAATTAGTTAAAACATTTTTAAAACCAATTTCAAGTCTGCATTTTAAACCAGAGAAATCAAAGAAGCGGGTTCGGGACTCGGTTACGAGTAGGGAAGGATTAGTACCCCCACAACGCCCGTATAAAATTGTACCTTATTAATCATGTGTTATCTCAAGTCTCGGTAAAAAGTCATTTTTAAATTTAGTATTTCAAGTTAATTCCCAATTTAAAGAAAAATAATTCCATTTTTAATTGAAAATGATCCGGAACTTATAAATTCAAAATTTTCCTATATTCCCCAACAAATGTGGCAAAATATAGAAATTTTTATTAGTTTGAAAAACTTTTCGAATCATTCTTATTTAAAAGAAGATATTCCGTTATTAATGATAATTGATGATAACTTCCCCAGCAAACCTGGCAGAGAACTAATGAATTATTTTAACTCGGGAATATCTTTATTTTATTGAAAATCATTACCTTTTTCAAAACATTTAAAAAAATATGAATATAAATATGTATGACATAAATAAAATGACATAGCAAAGTCTAAATAATATAATGCAACCTAAATGGTATGACATAATTTAAATGTCTTAGCATATTCTAAATGAAATGAAATATCCTAAGTTATATGATATATTCTAAATGAAATAAAATATCCTAAGTGACATAATATATTCTAAATGAAATGAAATGACCTAGGTAACATAATATATTCTACATGAAATAAAATGACCTAAGTAATATAATATATTCTATATGAAATGAAATATCCTAAGTCACATGATATATTCTAAATGGAATAAAATGATTTAAATGACATGACAAATATAAATGATATGGCATATAATCTAAATGATATGAAATGAAATAATGCTATCATATAATATACATGGAAATAAAAATAAAAATAATAATGCATGAACATAGTATATGCTAAATAATATGAACAAAATAACTAAATAAAAAGCATAGGATATCATGAAATATTCGAAACCATATAATAAATAACATAATAATCAAAAATTTAAATCCAAGATAATAACACCATCATGAAAATTAAACATAGCAACAATTACATATTATATAATATACATGAATATGGAAAATGCAATGCATGAGAATGTATTTTTTCCTTTTATTAAGGAAATTCGTATATCTAAAAAGATATCCGGCTACGTTAGGAAAATATATCAAATTAAATATTCTAAAACCAAAATACTTTGTGATTGTTTGAAAACAATTTTGAAAAGCTTAGATTAAAAATAAAACTTAGCTAAACCCTTTTTTAAATGGCTCTAATTTCCTAAGTTTAAAATCCCGGACCTGACCACCCTTAACCCAAGACTTAAAAAATCATTTTTAGAGTTTAAAAAGGCTTAGAAACTACCCTAAGTCAGTAGCTAAACTTCCTAATCAGCCCCCTCTAAGTAACTTAACCAAAACAGAAAAATGATTTTCCTTCAAATTCAATTCTGACTCCACTGTCTAGTTTTAAAGCACGATTTTTTACCCTATTTTAAAAATTCAAAAAAATCTAAAAGAAATACTAGAGACTCAGAACATGTAAAACAACAAGGGAAAAAATTGTCTTAATTTTCTGATTAAAGATGACTACCCAAAAAAATCGGGAAAGTACGAATACTGGGTGAAAAAACTGTTTTGCGAAAACACATTCTTTTGCCTTTGATAAAATCATTTAAAAATCAAAGTAAAAATATTAGAGACTCTCTAAAAGACTCACAAACAGTAGCTAACACTTTTGAAAAGTTAGACAAAAATTGGCTAAAGTAAAAAAAAAAATCACAAAGGTAGAATAATCAATTTGACAACTCTTTAATTTTTCACAAGTATGCTCAAGAGAGCTTGACTTTGAACCATTGATTGGCCTAAGTCATAAGTTAAGTGGCAAGGACATGAAATGCATGAAAAATACAGAAAATATGATGCATGAAATGCATGATTTAAAACCTAAATGAAATGAAAAATGCATGGCATCAATAAAATGACCTAGACCTAAATGAACTTTCATGGCATTTAATGCAACCTATGTCTAAAATGCCTGAATATGCATGGCAAAACAAACCAATCCTAAACCTAAAATATGCATGGCAATAACACAAATACATGTCATACTTAAACAAAATACTCAACCAAATATCATCAGAATGCAAACCTTTCAACTAACATAACAAAAATGCACACAATATGAAGTGGCCTAATGTCCTCATGTTTAAAATGAGCATGGCATTTTCACAAAGACATGATATACTAACATGCTTAGTTAAAGAATACCACTCAAATCATGCAAATATAAAGTAAAGGCATGAAAACCAATAAGCATTTTCACAAACACATGGATTACAAAATATAAAACGTAAACTAACTTAAACATTTTGAAAACAAAAAATAAAAAATGCAAGACAAGTAAAATAAATAAATGATAACAAGATAATAGACTCAAAAATAGAAACAAGCAAGCAACCAAATTAAAACAAGCTTCATGTTTATGTATTAGAAGAATATTAAAGCATCAAAACTTGTTAAATATCAAGAATAACATGAAAATAAAAATGAAAACAACAACCCTAAAAAACTAGGCCATTCGGCCATCTCAAAAACAAAGGGAAAAAAATTTCAAGAGCTTTTTTACAAGAAAGAATGAAGAGGGAACTTAAAGAAGAACATTAAAAATACTTATTTTAAAAGAAAAATCAAAAGAAACTCACAAAAATAGTGATCAAAACAACAAATCAAGAATGGAAAATCGAAGAATGTGCAAGAGTATGGTGCTTAAAGCAACCTCTAGAAGCTATCTTTCAAGCTTTTTCTCTTCTAACTTTCTTTTATTTACTAAACTTTTATTTTTTCTTTTTTCTTTTCAACAATGGAGAGAAAATCAGCCAAAACCAAGAGAGAATAGAGAGTGAATATCTGAAAATGAAAAGAAAACCTCTCCCTTGTAGTGTGGCTGAATGGCCTTATTGGTAGCTAGAGTGTTGTCATTTTTTTTCCAACCAATTTTGATCTAAAGGCTATTGATCCAAGATGTTTAAAACATGAAATTATCACCCTTAGATTAGTCCATCAGCTATCCACAATTATAGTTGTTCAAGAATCTTAAGCCATTATGCTGACACTCTCCCTCTTCATGCATTGGTCTATGTGGCTTATTTGCAAAGGCTTGATAAAAAAATAACGAACTTCCTCTTCATTGTTGGCCTTTTGATTTAAAAATCAGAAACTATTTAGCTATCCTTGGGCCTTGGCCGGCCAGCCCCTTTTCTTCCAGCCCATGTTTCTTTTTTTAAAAGGCAAGAAAAGCCCTTTTCGGTTATTGGATAAAATGACCTTTTTGCCCCCTGAACATAAATAAATGGAAAACGGACTCCAAATTCAAATTTTATTTTTTCAATACTTTTAAAATAATAAAAAATTGAATTCTGGAAGTTTTCAAAAATTTTCGAGTCCATTTGCTATTTATTTGGATTTTTTTCTTCCAAAATTGCCCTTTTATACCCCCAAACTTTACTATTTATTAAACGAGCTCCAAATCCAGATTTTTCTTCACCAATCTCTTCCAAATAATTTAAAAGTGTGATCTGGAATTTTTCATAATTTTTGGAACTCATTTGGTATTTTTTTGGGATTTATCTGCTTGAATTATTGCATAAGGGGCCCGAGATTTGGCCATTTTACAAACGAACTCTGAATCCAGATTTTCTTTTTCCAATCCCTTCCAAATAATTTAAAAAAGAGATTTGCAAATTTTCAAAATTTTTGGAGTTCATTTGCTATTTTTTCGGGATTTATCTTCTTGAATTTCTGCATAAGGGACCCGGGATTTGGCCATTTTGCAAACGAACTCCGAATCAAGATTTTCTTTCGCCAATCTCTTCGAAATGATTTAAGAATGAGATTTGCAATTTTTCAGAATTTTTGGAGTTCATTTGCTATTTTTCCCAAAATTTCTAATTTTGCCCTTTTACCTCCGAAACCCGGTTTTGCTCAAACCAAGTGCAATTTATAGATTTTTTTTCAAACTGAGCCTTCAGCTATCCTTTTTTAATCACTCCTCATCATTAGGGGATTTAGTCCTACCAATTTGGGCCTTTTCTGTAATTTTTCCCAATTTCACCGTAATCCACCAAAAACCCTAATTTTCGGTTTTCTTCGGGATTGACTTTTCTTTCAGTTTTTCTTTCATGTGGCTTCTCCATTACCCGTAGTCAGTGCTTATCTTTCATTTGGAACCTTCAATTTTGACCAATTCAATCGTTTAAGCACTTTTCCCCAAATTTCCCGGATTAGGGTTTTCTTTCTATTTAATCTCCATAACCCAACTTCCGAACTCCATATGTTTCGATGTAGATCTCGGATTATCAAAAAATTTCACCATTTTTCAATTGAACTTCAAATTTTGATTTTGAAAGTGGGTTGACTTTTTTAGTAGTTGACTTTTCCAAGTTTGACATTTTATGCTCGCTTTCTTAGACTAAGTCCCGGAGTACCACCTGCAGGATGAAAAAAGTCTTTTTACATTCTGAAACATCAATTTAGGAAGAAAACATACCTATTTTAGTGGTTCGGACAAAATTAAGTGTCTAAAAGAAGTGATCAAATATGAGAAAGATATGGTTAAGGTTTTATTCTCCGCCACTAGACATCATTAAGAAACAAATTCAGATCTATCAACATCAATTAGCTATCAAAGTTAACAACCGTATGTCATAACGTGCCAAATACGAATTCAGCATGCTAGACACAAATCAATGGAGTCGCCACTAATCATCTAATCTAGGTGTGATTAGTCACCTTTATGAATCTTTTCTTCTTAAAGTGATCCTAAGCTTGACTAAGGTACCCTAAAAAGAATAGGTTCTGGTCTACTTGTCAGAACTAGGTTCGGGAGTACGGTTACGTATAAGGAAGGATTAGCACCCTCACAACGCCTATCTAAGAGATAGTACCTAATTAGTCTTGTGATACTTAAAAAGTCTTAATTAAATGGTCTTATCTATCCTATTTCATTTTAATTGTTAAAATTAGAAATCTTGGAAATTATTTTAGGTCTTCCTTCCATTCGTTCTAGAGAAATTACTAAAAAAACGTTTCCTCACCTCAGGAGTATTCAAAAGAAATCATTCCTTCTATTGAAGAGGCTCCGTCGTCGAAAAAGTTAGATTATTCAACAAAATTATTTTTCTTAAATTAATCTTCCAAAATTAATCCACATTTTATTAATGTTTGTTCGAAAAATAAATTCTGATCTTAATATCAAAAATTATCCCTTAGAATATTCTTCCATTCGTTCTGGAGAATTTTTGAGAGAATTTTTCTCACCTAGAAATTTTTTAAAAGTCAACCATTCGAGACTCTTTTGAATTTCATTATCGAAAAAAATCTTAATTTATCCTTCAATTTTAATTAAGCATTTATTATGGAAAATCATTTTAGAGAGAGACATTGAAAATTAATTATTTAAAAAAAAAAAATTGACCTTTATTGGTATCGAAAATAATCCCTTAAAATAAAATCCTTCCATTCATTTTGGAGAATTTGTAAGAGAATTTTCTCACCTAGAAATTTCTCAGAAATCCACCATTCGTGATCTCTCCGAATTTCATCATTGGAAAAGATCTCAATTTATCAATTTTAAGATAACTAATCAATAATTAAAAATACTTATCTTATTAATAAATCAATGGTTAATAATACTAACTAAATATAATAATTAACAATATAAAATATAATATAATAAAATATAAAATATAAAAATAATAAAATAAATATAAAAATATAATATAATAGTAGTAACTAAAATAAATAGTAGTTTTTTTATGAAAAAAATAATGGTTAATAAAAATTTAATAATAAATAATTAGTAAACAATAATCCTGCAAAAATAAAAATAAAAAGTTAAAATACTATTAGTAATAATAAATAATAATAAACAAAATAAATAATAAATAAAATAAAATAATAAAATAATAAGAAAAAGAAAAAATGATCAGTAACATACGGGTCGGGCCAGCGCACGGGTCGTCTGGCCCGACCCATCTGTTGCAATAAAAACCATTTTTTTTTTCATTTCCTTACCTGTTTCTTAAAAAAAAAAAAAAAAAAAACTCTCTTCTTCTCTGAATTTTTTTCTCCTCAAAGAACACTGATGAATGTTCTTCGCAAACCCAGATTTCGGTGGGTGTCCACCGCTGTTCGTCGTCATTCGCCGTCGCTATCGCTGCCACCGTCGTAGATCTCCGGTGGTCGAAAAATTCCAAAAAAAATCTTAAAAAATTCCTCTCGATCTCCCCAACTCAAAAACCAAACTAGTTTTACCCGAATCTCTATAGAATTTCCTAGATCTGAAATCAAAACCCGAAACTTTACCTCCTCCGATCCACTCCGTTGACTGTCGAATAGTCACCACCTTCTAGCCTATGCTTTGTCTATTTGAAACCTAGAATTTCCCTTACCAAACACTTTCCAAAACAAAACCTAGCACCAATACCCCGAATTTCGAAATTCACACAATTTTTTTTTTTTACTGATCTTGCTCCTGTATTCTGAAATTCATATGTTTTTCTGATGTGTTTCTTGTGATTGAGGCTTGCGTTCATTATATAGGTAAGGAAATTAGGGTTTTAATCTAGTTAGGAGTCCTAATCTGATCAAGAATGATTTTTTGTTCCAATCACACAATCCAAAGAAGAATTTTATTTCAACCCAAACTTTTTTTTTTTTTAATTTCAAATTTTTCTGATTTTTTTTTCGCTTTTTTTTATTTTCTTATTTCCTTTTTTTTTGGCTTTCTTTTATTTAATTCAAGAATAAAAATCAAATTACAGCCTAGATAAAATCCGGTGTCTACAGTTGCCCCTCTTTGTACATTCCCTGAGAAACAGGGGATGTGCAAAGACGTAGACAGCCTACTAAGTCCTATGTACTTAAAGAAAATCTCATCGTAGAAAAGCTCATCTAAGCGAGGCGTAAACTTTAAATAAACCCAACGTAAAAACATACTCCTCCACCGAGGCTTCAACTTTAAATAAACCTGACACGAAAACATACTCCTCCACCGAGGCTTCAACTTTAAATAAACCTAACATGAAAACATACTCCTCCACCGAGGCTTCAACTTTAAATAAACCTAACATGAAAACATACTCCTCCACCGAGGCTTCAACTTTAAACAAACCTCACATGAGAATATACTCCTCCACTGAGGCTTCAACTTTAAATAAACCGAACAAAATTTGTAAATTCATCAAAATTGGATACTTTCTTCAAAAGAAATTTCAAAAATCTTACCTTGGATACTGAAAAGATTTGATATGGTTCTCACAAATTGTCATTCCAAATTGAAATTCCTGTCCAAATTATATTGAATATCTGCACTTGTCTTTCTTGAATGCAATGCAGTACATGAATGCCATGAATGAAATGCTGATGCATATCATGCAATGGATGTCATGAATGCATTGTATGAATGATATCAACTCTCTTCATCTCTAATCAAGATAGAAAAGTTCTCCAGCTCATTATTCATCTCCCATCTATACTTGGCTTCAAACTGATAGATTGAATCTTACTGTCTCTAATTAGTTTCAACCTAAAGATTTCTCTTCTCAAACCAAATCTCTCAAAAACACACCAACTTTGAAAAATTTCACTTTAAAGACAAAATTAAAATTTACAAAATAAAGGATTCACAACTTAAAATAACTTGAAAATAAAGGATTCACATCAAAGTACGAGATTTCTCACCTGAATAAGCGATTCTCACTCAAACTAAAGGATTCGCATCCAAAACAAAGATTCCCACTAAGCTAAAGGATTCGCACCCAAAATAAGGAAATAAGGGATTTCGCATCCAAAATAAGGATTTTCACTAAACTAAAAGATTCGCACCCAAAAATAAGGAAATAAGGGATTCGCACCCAAAATAAGGATTCTCACTAAACTTAGGGATTCGCACACCAAACTAAGGATTCTCACTTAACTAAGGGATTCGCACCTCGAACTAAGGATTCTCACTAAATTAAGGGATTCGCACCCAAAATAAGGATTCACACCAAACTAAGGATTCTCACTTAAATTAAGGATTCACACTAAACTAAGGATTCTCACTTAAATTAAGGATTCGCACTAAACTAAGGATTCTCACTTAGCTAAGGATTCACACTAAACTAAGGATTTTCACTAAAATAAGGGTCCACACTAAACTAAAGATTCTCACTAAAATAAGGATTCTCACTCAGCTAAAGATTCACACTAAATCAAGGATTCTCTCTAAAATAAGGGTTCACACTAAACTAAGGATTCTCACTTAGCTAAGGATTCACAGTAAATATTCTCGCCTTTGATAAAATAAATCTAATTAAAAAAAAAAAACTTACCTTTGAAAAACAATTCATCTTGAAGATTTAAAATTAAAAATCTCATCTTAAAAATTCTCAATACTACCAAGGTCTAAACTCATCTCTTCAACCAAGGTACAAAATCTAAAAGACCAAAATTTTCATCTCAACTGAGGTCTAAGAATTTTCCTTTAAAAAAGTTTGATGTCAAAATTCAAAAGTCTAACTCAAAATCTTTCTTACATGTTAAATGCATGCCATGAATGTCATGAATGTCATGTAATGCAATTCATGAAATGAATGTCATGAATGTCATGTAATGCAATTCATGAAATGAATGTCATGAATGTAATGCAATGCATGAAAATCATCATATCTCTCCAATCGTGGTAACAAAATGGTTTTCAAGCTCATCATTTCATCTTTGTATCATCTCAAACATATAGCTTCAAAACTAGCTAACAAGTTCCATCCACCGGTCTAGTCATTTGTCGATTTTATTCATTTTCAAATGCAGCATTTGTCCATTTTCAAAGTGTATATTTCAACTTAGAATCCCCATGTGTCTACATTTCAAACCTTTCTAGTTCTCATCATTGTTTCATTTTGTCCCAGAACATCATCTTTAAATTTCTTTTCAAAATAATGCATGAATCTTTTATGTTCAGTATTTCAACTTATCAATCATCATTCCAATTCCATAACAAATATAATGCATCAACATTTCCTCTATGGGTATGCAAAGTTGGCAACAAAGAATAGCAATAAACAAAATAAATCGAAGAAAGAGGGTCTTTATCATTGAAGGGAAAAGAACAAATTTGTCAAAAGATAATAGGCGAATCAAAGAATTATACAAGGATATTTGGATGGGATATCAACATCCCCAAATAATGAATATGTTGACAATCTTGAGATTAATCCACGATTCACTTTCAGAAATCAATCCAATCGGTGTTCTTGATCTTTTTAGTTCTGTCATGCCAAACCATTCCCCCACTGACTTTCATTATACCTAAGCCGCCCTTTCAGGTTTTCAACTTAGATATTCTCCTATGACTCAAACTGCCCTTTTCGGGTTTTCAATTTGAATCCTCCCTTTTTTCATCTTTTTTTTCTTTTTCTTTTTCATTATTTTTTCTTTTCTTTTTCATCATTTTTTCTTGAAAGAAATATTTCTCCACAGTATTTGGCAAATCATCTTCATTTGTCTTTCTCAAAATAATGCTTCCCTCGAAAAAGCTTTTCACTTCATAAGAACTCCACAAATAATTGTGTACTATCTCCAATGGCCATGTGACTTAAGAGCAATTTTTTCAAAACTAATTATTTCTCAAAGTATCAAGAAGAAACTTCCCTGATCATGTGTTCGTCTCAATCTTCTCGGAGGCAATTAAGCATATTAAAGTGTAACAAGCCCTTTCCTTTTTCTTTGGAGCTGTCTTCATGTATCTAAGCTTCATTGTCCCTTGATAATACCACAAGCATGTCCTAATTCAATACATGATTTCCAATTCAAACATTCACATTTGATCAAAATGGACTTTTCTAGGTATGTAATGTAGGCTAGGGTTTTGGGGTTATGAAAGAATGGATAAAATAGGCTCAAACATGTGTTTAAGGGTTGCAAACCAAGGATCATTTTCATCTCAAAACATTTCATATCTTTCTTTTCATTTTCAAGATAATCAAACCATGGATCATTTCTTTTTCATGAGGATTTTTCAAAACTTTTCACACCTTTCTTTTTTCTTTTTCTTTTTTTTTTTTTTGCATTTTTTTTTGCCTTGCTTTTTATTTTTTATCACAAAGTGAGTTCAAAATTTTGAAACTCAATCCATCTCATCATTGCGTCCATGACATAAGACATTCTTTACATGGCGTAGAAATATGATCCAATCATTCGTTCTCCTCTAGAAAGATATTTTTCCATACTTGCCCCCCGGTGTGGAAGGTGATCCTTGGTTGGGTTCATTCGAAAAAAATAATCCAATAGGCTCAAAAGGGGGTAGCGAAGGATAATTTCTCATTTTGTGAAAGGAATATGAAAGATGGCCATTATCATCTCAAATGTGAATCTTTTCATCAAAGAACATTTATTGAAAATGACAAACGTATAGAAATTCACCACAAGGAATCTACAAACTTGTAAAGGAATTCAACAACCATTCAATATACTCGTGAAGCAATTCTACTAATTTTCTTCTAATCATGCCAAAACTGCATATCAACTTTCATCTTTTTTCACAATATTCTCATCAAAATCAAATGGCAAACTATGGTCATATATGTTCAAGTTCACCAATACGGAAATAACTTTCAAAATTGAATCCCAAATTATTGCCATGATTGTCACCACATTCATTACTTGGAAACTTGACATAGGTGAAATTGAAAGCGTAGGCAAATGGAAGAAATAATAAATGAAAGAGCAAATGAAAATGCATCAAACTTGCCCATTCATTGAGATGATGAAAAATAAATCAAGTCTAAACATAAAAAGATCTACCTACATTACTTTAAAAGACAAAAAAGAATTCAAGGATAATCAACAACTTCAATCCTTCATTCTAAAACCTCATCACCATTATGCCCCCGTGTAGATGGACCAACATCGACATTTAATTCCCCTTATCAAAATTCAAAAGGCCTTACTTATGCCTCCAAGAACACTGATGAATGTTCTTCGCAAACCCAGATTTCGGTGGGTGTTCGCCGCTGTTCATCGCCATTCACTGCCGCCATCGCCACCGCCGTCGTCGATCTCCGATGTTCAAAAAATTCCAAAACAAATCTTTAAAAATTCCTCTCGATCTCCCCAACTTAAAAACCAAACTAGTTTTACCCGAATCTCTATAGAATTTCCTAGATCTGAAATCAAAACCCAAAACTTTACCTCCTCTGATCTACTCCGTTGACCGCCGAATAGTCACCACATTCTAGCCTATTTCCTAGATCTGAAATCAAAACCCAAAACTTTACCTCCTCTGATCTACTCCGTTGACCGCCGAATAGTCACCACATTCTAGCCTATGCTTTGTCTATTTAAAACCTAGACTTTCCCTTACCAAACACTTTCCAAAACAAAACCTAGCACCAATACCCCCAATTTTGAAATTCACACAAATAATATTTTTTTTTTACTGATCTTGCTCCTGTATTCCGAAATCCGTATGTTTTTCTGATGTGTTCCTTGTGGTTGAGGCTTGGGTTCATTATATAGGAAAGGAAATTAGGGTTTTGATCTAGTTATGAGTTCTAATCTGATCAAGAAGGATTTTTGTTCCAATCACACTTCTTAGAGTCCAAGTTCAATTCAAAGAAGAATTTTATTTCAACCCAAACTTGTATTTGTTTTTTTTTTTTTTTGTAATTTCGAATTTTTTTGATTTTTTTCTTGGTTTCGAATTTATCCCTTTTTTTATTTATTTTCTGATTTCCCTTTCTTTTTATTTTGGTTTTCTTTTATTTAATTCAAGAATAAAAATCAAATTACAGCCCGGATAAAATCATGTCTACACCGTAGATAACAACATCCTGTGTTACCCCAATCCTTTCTTAGTTCGTCGTTAAGCAAGACGAACGCCACTACTTAATAACTATCAAATAACCTAAGATAAACATCATTAGATTCAAAGTGATAGCAGCTTTATGATAATTCAAAGATAGGTTGATCTAAAGCAACAAACACATAAACATGGATTCATTCAACTTATGTTATGTTCCACTTCATAATTCTTGAAAACCCAACATAATCATGAATTACAAATTGCTACTATTGAATAAGAAATCAAGACAATTACACGGATCAAGATTCCTAAACTAGCATTAGATTATTATCAAGATCTATCTAGTTGATCACCCTAAACCAATCAAGACAATATCATGAACAATTCTTGTATAAGAACATAAACAACTTTGATAGAAAACTAATATATGACAGAATCTGAAAATTAATTACAAAATATGTCTAGGGCTTTGAAATCACCCTTAACCAAAGAGAAGTTTAGCCTTGCATAAGCATAGCTAACATAAACATGAATATTCAAAGAAAACTAATAAGAAAACTAAAATAAAAACTAAGAGATTAGAGAAGAAGAAGAAGAAGAAGATTGATAAAATAATCAAAAGCATGTCATAGTTGGTGGCTCAAAAGATGGTATTTATAGAGATTTAAAGTCTTGAAAGCCTTCTCGATCTCCCCAACTTAAAAACCAAACTAGTTTTACCCGAATCTCTATAGAATTTCCTAGATCTGAAATCAAAACCCAAAACTTTACCTCCTCTGATCTACTCCGTTGACCGCTGAATAGTCACCACATTCTAGCCTATTTCCTAGATCTGAAATCAAAACCCAAAACTTTACCTCCTCTGATCTACTCCGTTGACCGCCGAATAGTCACCACATTCTAGCCTATGCTTTGTCTATTTAAAACCTAGACTTTCCCTTACCAAACACTTTCCAAAACAAAACCTAGCACCAATACCCCCAATTTTGAAATTCACACAAATAATATTTTTTTTTTACTGATCTTGCTCCTGTATTCCGAAATCCGTATGTTTTTCTGATGTGTTCCTTGTGGTTGAGGCTTGGGTTCATTATATAGGAAAGGAAATTAGGGTTTTGATCTAGTTATGAGTTCTAATCTGACCAAGAAGGATTTTTTGTTCCAATCACACTTCTTAGAGTCCAAGTTCAATTCAAAGAAGAATTTTATTTCAACCCAAACTTGTATTTGTTTTTTTTTTTTTTTGTAATTTCGAATTTTTTTTATTTTTTTCTTGGTTTCGAATTTATCCCTTTTTTATTTATTTTCTGATTTCCCTTTCTTTTTATTTTGGTTTTCTTTTATTTAATTCAAGAATAAAAATCAAATTACAGCCCGGATAAAATCATGTCTACACCGTAGATAACAACATCCTGTGTTACCCCAATCCTTTCTTAGTTCGTCGTTAAGCAAGACGAACGCCACTACTTAATAACTATCAAATAACCTAAGATAAACATCATTAGATTCAAAGTGATAGCAGCTTTATGATAATTCAAAGATAGGTTGATCTAAAGCAACAAACACATAAACATGGATTCATTCAACTTATGTTATGTTCCACTTCATAATTCTTGAAAACCCAACATAATCATGAATTACAAATTGCTACTATTGAATAAGAAATCAAGACAATTACACGGATCAAGATTCCTAAACTAGCATTAGATTATTATCAAGATCTATCTAGTTGATCACCCTAAACCAATCAAGACAATATCATGAACAATTCTTGTATAAGAACATAAACAACTTTGATAGAAAACTAATATATGACAGAATCTGAAAATTAATTACAAAATATGTCTAGGGCTTTGAAATCTCCCTTAACCAAAGAGAAGTTTAGCCTTGCATAAGCATAGCTAACATAAACATGAATATTCAAAGAAAACTAATAAGAAAACTAAAATAAAAACTAAGAGATTAGAGAAGAAGAAGAAGAAGAAGATTGATAAAATAATCAAAAGCATGTCATAGTTGGTGGCTCAAAAGATGGTATTTATAGAGATTTAAAGTCTTGAAAGCCTTTTCTTGTTGATCAAGGAATCTAGGAGGCAAAGGAGTGCAAGATAGGTAAGTTTTTTGACTTTTCTGGTTTTTTCTGGATTTGAAGACAGTAGGTTCGGTGCCAAGACACCAACTTCCTGCATCGTGGCGCCGAGTGGGCTGACTTAGTGGTTTTTGCCCGCTGACGTCGGTTTCATGGCTGCTGCATCTTCTCAACTTTGTCAGCTGATTTGGATGACCATTTCTTGTCCTATTTGAGCATGTAAACTATCGTTGGAAAGGTATTCAAGTCAGATTCAAAAGTCAAGAAGGAAGTTTCTTCAAATAAAGAATTTAACAGAATTATTTCTTAGCAACAAGCTCCGGAGGTCGAATCTGCCTGATCACTTAGCACTAAGAATTTGATCTTTTTGACTCCCAAGTCTTCTTCCATCTTATGATTGTGACTTTATAAGTTCTATAACATCATATTTGACATGTCTTGACTTTATCTCATCCAAAATACCTATAATTCACAAAAATATAATAAAATATCAAGGAACTTAAGAATTAAAGTACAAAGTATAAGGAAACAATATGAAAATGTATGAAATTAAGCATTTATCAGATAGCATTCCGAATATCACATTTGGGAGTAAATTATGTGAACAGATATTGATTGGATTCGAAGAATGTCACAATTGGACGAAAAAGAGTATTTTTTGGGAGTTACCTTATTGGCATACCAATCTCATTCGTCATAATTTGGATGTGATGCATATTGAGAAAAACGTGTTTGATAATGTATTCAACACAATAATGGATGGGAAGGGCAAAACAAAAGACAATATAAAGGCCAGAATAGGTTTACCGTTGCTTTGAAGACGGTCGAAATTAGAATTGGTGGAAAGCAATGGAAAAACGTATAAGCCTAAAGCCAGTTACACATTAAAAAGGGAAGAAAAAAAAAAGAGTTTGTACTTGGGTAAAAGAATTACGACTTCCCGATGGATTTGTCTCGAATATCGGCCGTTGTGCAAATGTGGTTGATGGAAGGTTTTATGGCATGAAAAGCCATGACTATCATATTTTTATGCAGCGATTACTTCCAATAGCGTTTCGAGATTTGGTACCTAACACAATCTGGTTTGCAATTACTGAGCTATCTCATTTTTTCAGAGACTTATGCTCTACAGAAATTCATGTAGACCAGATGGAGTTCTTGGAAACCAATATTGTTGAGACCATTTGCAAGTTGGAAAAAATATTTCCTCCAGCCATTTTTGATGCAATGGAACATTTGCCTATTCACCTACCTTATGAGGCAAAAGTTGGTGGACCTATCCATTATCGTTGGATGTATCCACTCGAAAGGTAATTAACAAAGAATGTACGTAATCTTTTACATTATTTACTCTATTGAATTGAACATTTGTAAATTTAGTATTCGTTTTTGAATCTTAGATTTCTACATCATCTAAAGAGAAAAGTGAAAATCTCGCATGTGTTGAAGGGTCAATAGTTGAGGCGTATATAATAAAAGAAATTTCATCTTTCTGCGTCTTATACTTTGAACCAAATGTTGAAACAATATTTACTCGGGTGCCCCGAAATGGTGATGGAGGAGATATTGATCCAATCATTTTTAGGGAAACTCATTATGTATTAATTGTGAAATTACGTTATATAATTAAATTAGGGAAACTCATTATTCATCCAATCATTTTTAGGGTGTTTGATGAGATAGTAAAAATCGATGCACCGAACATTACTGATGGTGAGTTGGTGAAAGTCCGTGCAGGTAGATTTAGAAAATGGTTTAAGGACTACGTAAGTATTCTTTAATTTCTATGTTCCGCTAATACTTGATACAATTTGATATTAAATGTAATATTGTTTTTCGTTCACCATTCATAGGTTCAACAAGATTCAAGTCAACATAACTCTCATATAGTTGAGTTATCTTATGGTCAAGGACGTATGGGTTGGTGTTATTCTGGATATTTCGTTAATGGTTTCAAGTTCCATACTTTAGATTATGGAAAAAATCGAAAAACCATGAATAGCGGTGTATGCGTCAAAGGCGATTGTTATAATAATTCTTCGCATGACTTTTATGGAATGTTGTTAGACATTCTGGAGTTAGAATATTTTGGTGTGGGAAATCGAGTCGTATTTTTTAATTGTTGATGGTTTGATTCGGATAAAGGAATTCGGGTAGATCTTCATAATGGGCTTGTTGAAATAAAGTACAGGTCAATACTTGCTTGTAATGAATCTTTTGTTTTAGCTTATCAATGTCAACAAGTGTAGTACAGTTCTTATCTATTGAATAGAAGAGAACGTTGAGACTGGTGGCCTGTGTTCAAAATAAAGGCTAGGAGTAGATTTGACATTAGATCTCGTGCAGGAGAAATAATTGATCTAAACGAAGGGGTTTATCAACAAATAGATGTGCCTACTCCCACCATTGTAACATATTCAGAAGATCTTGACAATCCTCAACTTTTGGTTCATGGTGATTTCGAAGAAGTAAACATTAATGTTCAGAGAACAAATGAAGAAGAAAATGATGAGGACGAAGAAGAACAAGAACAAGATGAAGATGAAGAAGTAGATTATGATGACAGCGATGACAATGATGTTGATGAGAATGACGAGAATGATGATGATTAGAAAGTTAATATTATTTATTCATTTTGTAATTGCATGATCTGTCAAGTAATATATTTTATATGTGTACGCAATATATATATTTACTAATAAATTTAATATTTTTTACTTTACAGATAAAATGTGAGGAGGATGGCGTAAAACCAAAGTGTAGAAGAAACGGAGTTCTATGTGGGATGCTTTTCGACCATCTGGAGGTTCATCCTCGGGGCATGCTACACCAGAGTTGCCACCTGTGTCTTCTCCTTCCTTACAACCTCCACCGATATAGTTGCCTCCTTATTTGGCTCCATCGCCACATACTCCATCTGCAACACCTCCATCGCCCCTGCATTGCCTCCGTCTATAGTGGATCTGTCCAGATTGCCTCTCTCTACAATGGCACCGTCCACATCGACTCCCACTCTACTGCCACGGCCGACACTTACTCCGGCGACTCAGACAGATCCCACGTTAAAGGCGTCTACCTCACCGCTGGATGAAATTTTATAGTTTTTACTTAATGAGCCAGCACCGACATATTTCGTGGATAATGGCACGGGGCAGCAGACAGAGGTACTTGCATCACATCCTATGCCGTCTACCGATACTACCACTGAGCAGAAGAAACGATGTAGAGGTCGGACGAAAGGATTACAAACACCGAGTAATCCGGATGACAGGTTTCGACTGTTAATTCTTCAAAACACGTAATTTAATAATATTTTGATAATTTCATTATTTGAGTAAAATAAATTATTGTCCACTAACACGTATCCTTGATTTTAGGACTTTCAAGAAGAGTTGTGTAAAATTGACCATTGCCTCCATCATCAGACAACACTATAACAAACCGTGGCCTACTTGGTAGAAGATACCTGTTGACGTGAAACTGTCTATGTGGACTATATTTGAGGTATGATTTGGTTAAAAGTCAAATTATAATTTAGTTATGTTTACTAGTATATATTAATTCATAATGTCTCATTGTAGAGAAAATGCCAATGGCCTCCCAAGCAGACATCATCGGTTAGGAAATTATGGGCGGCCACATGCAAGGATCGATTCAAGGACGTGATGAATTTTGAGAGGGACAATGCCATGTCCTTCTTTCAAACAAATCGAATAGAAGACTGCAAGGGTTACAGATGTGATTGGATAGCAGTCGATATTTGGGATCAACTGATTGATAGCGTCTGGAGTACCGACGCTTGGAAAAATGGTCCCAAAAGGCCAAGGGTAATAGGAACACGGAGAAAGATGGCAACATTACAAAGCACATTGGTGGATCAGTTCTTTTTCTAGTTACCGGTGAAAGGATGGTAAGATTTATTTTTGTTTTGCAATTTATTGTTTCAAAGTTTTATCATATAAACTATGTGAATTTTTATTGGTTTAGCATAATTTTCTCTCTTCTTTTAATTTGTAGTCACAAGAGTTACAGCGCAACGTGACTTTCTTGGAGCTGTTTAACAAAATCCATAAACGTCCAAAGGGTCAGGATGATTACGTAGACAAGTCTAAAGCTGTAACTTTAAATATTTTACTTTATCAATATATTAATTGATTATACCAGAATTTTGTGTTTATGTACGTGTTCATTACAATGTCACTTATTAATTGTTTATATATTTAAATATTTGTGATTGTATGAAAATTATACTGCTTCATTGCAGCAAAAATATGGGGACGATACGGCTTCATATCCCGATTTCGACCCTCAGTCATGGTCTAATGCTATTGGGGGCATTGAGACTACGCGGATGCATGTTTATGGGTTTGGAACGAGACCGAAGAGAGGGCAAATTTTCAATCCACCCGGCAGTCACCTAAGTTCAGATGCAGCCAGTTACGTTCCATGTGGTCCTAGTATTACACAGCAGCCGATAGCAGCATGGTCTAAGGACTATCATTCATTGAGGCCCGATGTCTCACAAATCCATACCTCAATCGTTAGACTTGATAATATCGTGATGAGCTGGAATACGATAATCACACATTTACTGCAGTCACAGATAGCAACTGCATTAGGCGGGATCAGAACTCAGGTTGTCGAACTTTATGCTGCCTTAGGCATGGGTGTTGGATCGAGTGCTGTCGGAGTCGGTGCTGGACTAAGTGCTGCCGGAGTCGGTGCTGCTGGAGGCATGGCTGCTGGACTAGGATTGAGTGTTGTCAGTGCTGGAGTGAGTGTTGCCGGAGTCGATGCTGTCGGAGGTGATGCCGGAGTCGGAGGCATGGGTGCTGTCGGAGGATTGAGTGCTGCCGAAGGTGATGTCGGAGGCAATGCCGAGGTAGGCAGTGAATCCGATGACAGCAGTACCTCGTGATGAGTTCTTTTTTTTTTTAATATTCGAGAGATACATTTGAATATTATTTTATTTATATTTTTACGGATTTCATTTTATTTTTTATGGTGTAATTATATAAAAAAAATTTAATAATTTATTTTTTAAATATTTATTTTAAATATTATTTTTTTTTGGTTCAAAAAGAATAGTTACCGACGAAATAATCCGTCGATAAAGGACATTTATCGACGGAATATCCCATCGATAATAAATTATTACCGACCAACACTATCCGTCAGTATACCTATCACCGACAGAAGATTCCATTATAATGTTCTGTTGGTAAAGAAATTTACGACTAAACAATTTCGTCAGTGATAAAAGAATACCGACGAAAATTTTCGTCGGTACAATTCTGTCGGTAAAGTAAAACAATACCGACGGATTTTTCTTTACTGACCGAATTGTATCACCGACTTAAGTATCACCGACGGACTTTTTTGAAGGAATTTTTCGTCAGTAAAACGTATCACCAACGAAAAGTAGACTTTTACCTATGGATTATTCCGTCGGTAAATGTCCGTCCTCTTGTAGTGGTTTCTGATAGCATATATTTGCAGTCAAGACTTAGATGTCCTTGATAGAGTGGAAAAGTGGAAGGATGAAAATTAGAGGGTGAAAAAGTGGAAAGAAAGTTAATTTTGAGTGTGTTTGATAAGAAAAAAAAGTGAGAGGAAAGAAATAGAAAAAATAACTATTTTTCATCCTAATGCATAAAAACAAATCATTTAAATAAGAAAGAAAATGAGGGAGATGTGAGTTAAGTGGGGTTCGTATTTGATGTACCGTTAGTGTATAAATCTATACACGATCAGTGAATCATACGATGACACCACATTAATAAACAAACATAAAATTTTAAAATCCTTAAAAATAAATACAAATAACTATAACTTTTAATAGGTGACATCATGTGGTTCACTGTCAATGTATAGATATATACACTGACAATGTATCAAATATAAATTCGAGTTAAGTGTGTGTATTTACAAGATTATCTATAACTTTTAAATTTTTATCTTAAATTACAAAGGGTATATTGGTAAAAATAATATAATTTTCTTTTCTCTAATTTTTTTAACTCTACCAAACATTGGATAAAAAAATTATTTTTTTAACTTTTCCATCTTTTCTACAAAGCATACCAAAAAAGAGAAAAAAAAATATTTTTTATTTTTTATTATTTATACTTTTCTTCTCTTCTCTTCTTTTCTCTTCCAATTTTTTATTTTTTTCAATTTCCTTTCCATCTTATCAAGCAAGCGCTAGAGCTCTCCATCTGTTGGTGTAGTTGATAACTAGCTCATCTTTCTTTTGCATTGTGTTCAAGCTAGTTTAGCATTGCTGTTGGAAAAAGTTTGGGTTGAAAAAAGCTTGGGTTAAAAAAAGTGTGTTTAAAAAATGTGGTTAAATAGTGTGGTTTAACAACTTTTAAGTGTTTGGCATTGTTGTGAAAAAATGTTGTAGGGAATTGAAATGTCAAAAAAATATATGTTTAAAATAATAAAAGTGTAAAGATGTGAGGATAATAAAGTAATTTAATCCAAAAGTCAACTTTTAAAGTCCAAAAGCTATATTTTTTGGCTTTTTGGGTTTGCTTTTCAAACCATGGTTTCAACAGCAAAAGTCAATTTTCTTTACCTGTTTAGCATTGCATTTGCGGTGAAATGCAACTTTTGACCTCAAAAGCTGTGCCAGAAGCAATGCTAAACAAGGAATACTCACTATAGGACGAGTGTTGAAGAAGAGATTGAAGAGTTCTGTTTCAAGTTGCTGCGAACTATAATTTTACGGTCAAAGTACTAAAGAGGTCCTTATATTATATCATTTAGTGCAAATTAGTCTCTCTACTATAAAACTGGACAATTTAGTCCTTGTTCTTTTAAAATTGAAGAAAAAAGTAAAATCACTATCTGATGTAACGTAAACTGTTAAAAAAGTTGACGTGGCATTTAACATTTGTTTAATTGAAGACGTGGATGTCAAATATTGACGTGGCACCAATAAAATATATTATTTTAAAATGACGTGGACAAAATAAATAATCAAGTTGTTAAAAATACTGCGATTTGATGTTGCATTTTCAACAACTTGATTACTTATTTGTCCACGTCATCTTAAAATAATATATTTTATTAGTGCTATGTCAACATTTGACATCCACGTTATCAATTAAATATAGGTTAAATGCCATATCAGCTTTTTTAATGGTTCACGTTATAGATTTTACCTTTTTGCTTTAATTTTAAAAGAATAAGGACTAAATTACCAAATTTTATAATAGAAGGACTAATTTGCACTAGATGATATAGTATAGGGACTTCCTAAATACTTTGATCATAATTTTACCAATAAATTATATGATTATTAGCGAATTTGTAATACAAATTATTAAAAAATTGAATAATTAATTTCATAAAGAAATTAAAACTATATAAAGGTGTTTAAGACCTTTAAAATAATATATAATACTATATTTATAAAAAAAAAAATCATAACAAGAATTGGCTCCTAAACTCCAAATCTAGCTTCAAAGAAAATGTTTCTCGTAAGTTTTGAATGAGAAACAATCTTATCCTACCTGGATATTGTGTAGACTAGAGGGCACGGTGAGGACTACCGTCAATCTGACTGACATTGAAGTTTTAGATTTTGGTTTTGGAGTAGAAGCTCGGATTCCAAGTTCTTACATAAGCACATGGGCGAGAAAATATGGGCTTATTTCATGGAGACCGAATTCTGCCACATAAGCCTTTATCACGCCGAAAATTTGGACAAAAATGAAAGTGAAGTCCTCTTCTTGCCTTCTACCAAACAAATTTTGATTAAAAATCTCAACTTCAATTCATAGCGTTCTCTCTCTAAAAAAAAAAAAAAAAAAAAAAAAACAAACATTTGATTAGATGTCTCAATACTTCAAATTTTTGCATTCCTCTCCAAGTTGATAATAGTCTAACAATTTAAAATTTGAGCTTTCAACTTAGAAGATTTTCAAACCTAAAAAATGAAGATAGAAATTATACAATAAAAAAGAAGTTTATAATACAAAAACCGTTTTTTTACCTGTAAAAGAAAAAAATTACTACATTGAAGACGAACTTACGTGTATTTATTTATTTGTTTTTCTTTAATTTTTGTGTTGAATACAAAAGATGAGATCATCAGAGTACTGCCTGATAGATAAGAATGAATGGATAATTTACAAGGGGTATGGAACAGATTGACAGCAGCATCCCTCTGTCTCAGACATGAAGTTCGTCTCTTAAAAACTTGGTCTAATAAATCAACGACATCTTCGTCATCAGGAAATGACTCAAAACTATGGTTGTCTGTAATAATTTAGGAGACACAAATTTTTCATGGAAGGCAGACGGCCAGTGAGTCTATACTTTGACCACCGATATCCATAGATATTCTTTTACTTTGAAAATAAGAAATCATTGATAAACACATAAAACGGAGAAGGGATGGGGAAAGAAATAAATTAACACAAAGCGTGCTTGGATCATAACATAGTCGTACTAATTTTAGTAAATGATACTGCTAACATATACGTTCCTTTACTCCTTACCCAAATTTATTAATCTGAATATGATAATGGAGAGTACGTATTTGTATTATATTTGTGTTATTTTTATGTGTTATAATTGTATTTAGAGTATTGTATATTTATATAAATTTTGATACGTTAATAATTTGTGTTATATAGATTTTGACATGTTCATGTATTCGTAACGTGTTCGTTAATTATTTTTCTCGTATCGTGTAATTGTGTCATATCCAAAGTTTCTAGGTTTAAGAGAGTGGAGACCGATCCTATGGTTACCAATTAGAAGTTGTCTCAACTTATGTTACCTGGACTCTGAGTGAGCGTCAAGTACAATTATGTGTACGACATAAATTATTTAATTTTTTCTAATTTTTTTCATATATTTGAAAGATTATATCCTCGTATCCATATCCAAATATATATTAGATACAAGTGTTAAATGCAAATACTTTAATGCTATGTTTGGGAATATAAATTTAAAATTTAAAATTTAAACTTTTGGATTTGGATTTTATTTGCTATATAAATTGTGAGAATGAAATGCATACATTATGTATAAATTAGTTAAGACTCGATATGATTATATATTTGAAAGGTATAAAAACATGAATTTCAAATTCACAAATAGCTATAGGTATTTCAAATTCATCACTAGGCATCCAAAAAATCCATGGATTTGAAACATAATCATTAATGTTATTTTTACATGTGTTTTATTCATAGTTTACACTATTTTTGAAATTCAAATCCATCTTTTGAAATTCAAATTCCCAAACGCAACCTAAGAAAAAAATAAAAAAAATCTAGATAACATAAACCTCAATTAATAAGGTCATCTATCTTTGATAATCTCAATTAATAACTCAACTGGTAAGGAATTCCATCCTATCATTGATGATAAGTTATGGTAAAACGATCTTAAGTTTCTAATTCTGTCGGTAGCTTCTTGTTAACATTAATTTCCAATTTAGACTCATGTAAGATGCCATATATCTGCTATAATTTGCAAGACCGAACAACCTATTTATCTACGAAATTTAAGTACCAAAAGCAAAATTCCTTATAAAACAAGTTGCTAATATTGTTCACTGAAAACTCTGTCGAATATTACTATAGGACAAGAGATGGCTGGCATCCAAGGTCAAGGGCCCAAGGCTCATAACCATGCATATGAATCCCGCAATCTTTTAGATCTAATAAAAGATAAAAGGCCCACTCCCAAGTTATTGTGATGCTCAAACTGGACGCCACCCTTATATTTCTTTGATCTATAAATATACTGTTATCAACAAATTTATCGCTTCATCCTGCCCTTCCATTGTCACACAACATTCATAACTGCGCTGTAACGTCACTAGAAAAGCGCTAGCATATCAATACAGCTGTTTATTACAATGGCAATCAAACTCAACATTAGAACAAGAAGCAAAACTCATCTACCTAGTCTCATTAATATAGTAATTTAATCTTATGCATAACCAGTCATCCCAACAGTTGAACTTGTACGATTCGCCTTGTGAGCTGGTGTTGCGGTGGTTGCCTTGGCGAAATACATGTAGTAGTATACGTTGAGAATCATTGTTGCAACCACAAACACTGCTCCTGCAATAAAGACGCCTTTCCTTAATGTTTCACAGGAGAAGTCCTGGGCATAAATCATTCCACGATACTTGGTGTGATAAGCATTCCTTGTTGCACCCGCTATTAGACATGCTTCTGCAACCAAGAAAGTCAACCTGCAAATGCAGGTGCATGAAAGAATCAGAGGGGAAAAAGGATATCCTCCAGAGTGTTCTGTGTAGCACCAACAATTGGAATTTTCGAAACAAGCAGGATATGCGGAATGTAAATAGTATGATTTTAAATTTCAGTGGACTGAGCCATATATATGATATGAGCACAAAGAACATAGACAACAGCAAACCCGCAAGAAAGTCGATCAACGAGATTCAAACATAAATCAAATTAGTCAAATGGTAGAGAAGGAAATAGTATGACACATCATCACTCAGATTTCATTAAAATAGGAGGACAACCATTCAGAGATGAGGAGCTCCTGTTCAATTTGAATGAGTGATGGATGATGAACATGATACGTTATGCAACTTGAAATTCTTACCATGATGAGACAAAATAGATGATAGACCAAGCTCGGTCACTACCCGGTGCTAGCGGTCTCCCAAAACACATGCACTTCGTAACACCCATCAACAGTGATTCACCTGAAAGAAGAAACAAGAAAGCACCTACTCCATAGCCAGTGGCAACATCTGAGTTGTAGACACAATATGTAGCATTTGATATGTCATCTTTAACTACGGTGCCCTGCAATGCAGCAAAGCAAAGGCTAAAAGGTCATAAATTAAATCAATGCACATGGCCTACGCATAGCCTAATTGTTGGCCATAACATATCTTCAAAAAGGAGGTTGCAAGTTGCAAATCATATCCAACCCCCACTGCCTTACGAAATAAAATAACTACATAAATAGAACAGGGCATGCCTTGCCAAATACCGAACAAAGTCTACCAGCAGACCAAATTTCCAATCATTTCAAATTAAACAAAGAATTCACCTACATACTAAGTGCACTGATATAGACCACAGAACATCTTATACTTTTGTTCTTCTATTCAGGATTTGAGATGTCAGAGTGTATATTTCTTTAGTTTAACATTGAAATAATTACTTATCAAACAATTGCCCATCAGTGTGCTTCATTAGGTACCCATGCACAACAAATTTCGAGCCTTATAAAGAATCTGCACTAGAGATTCATATTACTGCACCCAATGAGGTTGAAAGAAGCAATGTAGCCTAACCCAAATTAGGATAGGTGCACATATAAATGCCTCTTACTTCAGATTGTCAAGTATTTCTACAGATATCTTACCGTCAATGTAATAAAGAAGCATGTGGGTCTTTGAGGGAAATTTAGTATTACTAGCTCAGTAGAAGTATGAACAATTAAATCGGTGTGCTAGTCTGTTATTTTCTTTCTTGTTAAATCTGTTTACACTTAACAAATTTCAAGAGGCAGGAAATATCTTTTCTGAAAGTGTCAGTTACACAAAAAATGATTTCATATTTCCTTCTCTTTGGTGAGTATTAAAGTTAGCGTATAGTGGCTTATAGGAATAAAAACCAATGAAATAAATTACTATTCAAGACATTGTGCGGTCTGATTCCTCATCAAGAAAGGGCCTAACACTAATGTGTGCTTGTACAGACACAGCTGTGCCAGATCAATACTGTATGTCTGTATCAACTACCGGTAACAGCAGAACAAGGAGGCAATTTCCTCAAATTAACAATGTAATAGCAATCCCCTAGAAACGAGGTTCTGAATTCAACTAAGCTAACATGGCATATATACCTGTTAACCACTGCCATTTTCAAGTGATGTTTTTTCACTAAGCAAAACCATGTTCTCGTGGTCAAGAAGGAAATCGTTAAAATATGCTCAACAACATGCAATACCTAGAAATTGATACTGAGTACTGACATAAAAAATAAAAAATCGACCTGGGGACATTGACCGGTGGGGGGGGGGGGGGGGTGGGTGGGATTTAACCCATTCAATTAGAAATGGGAAATCCAGATGCTCAATGGAGAAGCTTCTCAATTTGGCTGAAATTGGATTTTACATTAAACTTTTTTTCTGTTAGATCAGGCACAATATTCACATTAACTTTGAGGGTCATGACAAAAATGAGCAAAAACATAATCACTTTAAAGAACAAATAACACATTTTAAGAGTAAACTAATGACCTTTAATTAATAACACTAAACGTAGCTATTCAATTAAAAAAAATTGAAAACAGAATTTAATAACATATTGTACATACAGAATACTCGAATAAAAAAACAGTTGCAGAAAACCTGAAACTTAAAACAAACCATCCTACTAAAACCCAGCAAAATTCACCTAAAAACCCACAGATCTCTACATATCACACCTCAGAAAGCCTAATTTCCTTATGAACTCAAACATCAGACACAAATGTAAGCACTAAAACAAAGTTGAAAAATAGAGAAGATAAAAGGGATGTGTTAGCTATTTGAATCAAAGCTGAAAAGAGTTGAAAAGAGAGAAGATGGTGAAGAATGGGCTTACAACGCTTCTTCTTCTCTCAGCAGCAACGGCGAACCCGAATGCCACCAAGCTAAGGACTATCACCAGAAGGTGCACCAGGGTCGAGGCCTTTCCTTCTCCCATCTCTGCTTTGAGCTCAGACAAACAGGGTGAGAAAAAGATTTGAAAAGTGAACAAAGAGAGCGGCCTCGTTTAGCTGCTTGGGTGGAAGTGGAGAAAGGAAAAGTACAATTCGAGCAAAGCAAAGCAAGAACAGCCTCACATAATCTTGTACTACATTCAAAAAAATAAATTAATTTTATATTATAAAAATAAATAATTTAATTTTTGTATAATTAAAATAAATATAAATAAATAAAATTGATAACGATTAAATATTGACGTAAATTCGTAAAATTTAATAGATTTAAATATATTTCAAATCATATTTTATTTTAAATTATTAATTCTATTAAATTTTACGAATTCACATGAACATTTTAATTGTTTTTTATTAACATTATTATCAATTTTATTTATATTTATTTTAATTATAAAAACTTAAATTATTTATTTTTATAATATAAAAATTAATTTTTTTATTTATTATAATACAAAAATTATGTGAATTCTTAAACCTTTTCCGACTTACTTTTAACTTGTCAACCGTGGAGTGGAAAACAGTAAAAGGCTATTTTTTCAAGTGTCAACTTTAGACTCACGCCCATTTTTCTCGTCGCTTAAGCACGCGCCATTCAATACCAAATGATTACCATTTACCACTAAAGTAAAAAATCGTTTTTTGTTCTTTTAATTTTAAAACTTTACATTTTGATTTTAAATTTATTTTTTAATAACTTATATAAAAAGAATAAAACACTTAACAGCAAGACGTGAGAGAACACATGACCGTGATAGGTGGAAACTGATGTAGACGTTGTTCTCACACGGGGTAAGAAGTCGTAGGTGATGCATTGTTTTAGATTTTGTTTTTCTTGCAGGAGTCCAACTCCTACTCCTATCAGGCGGGTTAAACGGGATCGGCTACCGTACCACTGATCTCATATGTTTATTTTAGGCCTCGTTGCTTCTGGTATAGCTTTTGAAGTCAAAAACTGTTTTTCATGTTTTTCACCGCAAACGCAATGCTAGACAGATAAAAAAAATTGGCTTCTGCTGTTGAAACTATGGTTTGAAAAGCCAAACCAAAAAGCCAAAAAATATAGCTTTTGGGTTTTAAAAGCTGGCTTTTGGATAAAATGCCTTATTATCCTCACATCTCTACACTTTTATTATTTTAAACATATCTTTTTATGACATTTCAATTTCATACAACACTTTTTCACAGCAATGCTAAACACTTAAAAGTTTTTAAACCACACTTTTTCACCACACTTTATAAACACACTTTTTCCAGCTCAAACTTTTTCTAACTCAAACTTTTTTCAACAGCAATGCTAAACTAGCCCTTAGACCCGACAATTAGATGAGTTGAATTAGATTTAAATTAAGTCAATTTGGATTTTAAAAAAATTAAGTTGATTTTTGATTTAAGATGTTTTGAGTTTGAATCATTTTTGGTTCGGATCATTTTGAGTTCGAATCACTTTTGGTTAGAGTCATTTTGAGTTTGGATCACTTCTGATTTGGATCATCTCAAGTTCAGGTCATTTCGAGTTCGAATAATTCGGGTTTGACACTCAGATTATTCGAATTCGGATTATTTTGAATTCAATTTATTAATTTTTAAAATCAAATCAGATTAAATTTAAACAGATTATTTGATCGAATCAAATTTTATTAAAATTTTATTAAAAGATAAATAATAATATTTTAAATAAATAAGATATTATCGTGTATTTAAAATTATTACTTAAATCTATTTAGATATTTGTAAAATATTTAAAATTTTTATATTTGTTAAAAGTTTCAAATATTGATAAATAACTCTTAATATTAAAAAATTTATCAAAAAAAATCAATCTTAAAACTTGAAATAATTTCAATTCTGAAACTATAATTAGGTTCACGATTTCTAATAAATTTGTGTGGCTGAAATGTCAGCTTTAAAAGGAAAACGCAACCTCAAATGAGTAAGGCCTAATTTAGCATTGCTGTCGGAAAAAGCTTGAATTGGAAAAAGTTTGAGTTGAAAAAAGTGTGTTTATAAAGTGTAGTGAAAAAGTGTGGTTTAAAAACTTTTAAATGTTTAGTATTGCTGTGAAAAAGTGTTGTAGGAAATTGAAATGTCAAAAAAAGATATGTTTAAAATAAGAAAAGTGTAGAGATGTGAGGATAATAAAGTCATTTTATCCAAAAGTCAGCTTTTAAAGCCCAAAAGCTATATTTTTTAGCTTTTTGGTTTGGCTTTTTAAACTATGGTTTCAACAGCAGAAGCCAATTTTTTTTATCTATTTAACATTGCATTTGCGGTGAAAAGCAGCTTTTGACCTCAAAAGCTGTGCCAGAAGCAATGCTAAACGAAGCCTAATAGTTAGTTGAATTCTTTTGAAAGTAATTTCGCAATGAAAAAAAAAAAAAAACCTTAAATATATATATATATATATAAAAAGAAAAACTTCAATTATAATTAAAAAAAATCATCTAAACCCTTTTTTTTTTATTACAATTAATTAAACTTTCAAACGTTTATTCCTTTTCAATTGAACCCTTCTATTAACAAAAACTAATAACAGCTCGACGACGTGGAATAAAATAGCCAACTGTTGAAAGACGTGGCCAAAAAATATCCAACGTTTGAATGGGACAATTCCTCAATTTTTAATGTTCACCCACCATCATCCTATGGTTTTTTTATACTAATATAGCTAAAAAAAAAATTAATTCCCAAAATACCGTTACTTTTTGATTATTTCCCAAAATACGGACTTTTTTTTTTCAGCTGGGAAATCGCCATCCCCCATGGCGATTTCCCAGCGTGTTTTTTTGCAAATTTGCAAAAAAATACCAAGGGAAATCGCCACCCCCCATGGCGATTTCCCTTGGTAATTTTAGCAAAATTTGCTAAAACCATGAAGGGAAATCGCCATGGGGGGTGGCGATTTCCCTTCATGTATATTTTTTTTTTTAATTAATAAAAAAAAATTATATTAATACAATATTTTATTTTAATTTGATAAATTTATTTTTAAAAATTATAAATTAAATTAAAATATTTTTTTTATAATTTAAAAAAATTTAAAAATTCGTAAAATATATTTTAGGTTTTTTTATAATTTAATATTTTGAATTTTTTTTTTAAATTTTAAATTTCAAATGAAAACAAAAAATTAAAAAAAAAAAAAAAAAAAAAAATTGAAAGGGGCAACGGTCATATGACCGTTGCCCCCATCCCCCTCCCCCCACCCCCCACGTCCCCCTCCCCCCCACACCCCCACCTTCTATAAATACCCCCCTCCTCTTTTTCAAATTTTCATTCCTCTATTCAAATTTTCATTTTCTTTCAAAAAATTTTCATTTTTCTACCAAAAAAAATTTCTTTCTACAAATTTTTTTTTTCTACAACAATATTTTGAAATGGCTTCACTATTGAGGTTACAAGAAAATCACATCTCGGAGGTTATATTTAACGAGGTAAGTAAATTGTTATATTATTATTGTTTTTTATATTATTATTATTTTTTATATTATTATTGTTTTTTATATTATTATTGTTTTTTATATTATTATATTATTATTGTTTTTTATATTATTATTGTTTTTTATATTATTATTGTGTTATATTATATTATATTATTATTGTGTTATATTATATTATTATTGTTTTTTATATTATTATTGTTTTATATTATATTATTATTGTTTTATATATTATTATTGTTTTATATTATATTATATTATTATTGTTTTATATTATATTATTATTGTTTTTTATATTATTATTGTATTATATTATATTATTATTGTTTTTTATATTATTATTGTTTTATATTATATTATTATAGTTTTTTATATTATTATTGTTTTATATTATATTATTATTGTTTTATATATTATTATTGTTTTATATTATATTATATTATTATTGTTTTATATTATATTATATTATTATTGTTTTTTATATTATTATTGTTTTATATTATATTATTATTGTTTTTTATATTATTATTGTATTATATTCTTTTATTATTGTTTTTTATATTATTATTGTTTTATATTATATTATTATAGTTTTTTATATTATTATTGTTTTATATTATATTATATTATTATTCTTTATATTATATTATATTATTATTGTTTTTTTATATTATATTATTATTTTTTTTTTTATTATATTATTATTGTTTTTTTATACGAAATTATTGTTTTATATTATATTATTATTGTTTTATATTATATTATATTATTATTGTTTATATTATATTATATTATATTATTATTGTTTTATATGATATTATATTATTATTGTTTATATTATATTATATTATATTATTATTTTGTTATTTTATAGTTTTATTTATTACTTTTTAATTGTTATAGTTTTATAATATATTAATTTTTATTATTATAACAGGAAACTCGTCGCGTATTACGTTCGAGGAAATTTACATTGGAGGACCCGCATCCTTATATTATCGACCACTTAAGAAGAGCCGGATTTTATCACGCAAGTCAAATTCGACGACTTGTGATACAACCCGATTTAATCTCTGCGTTGGTCGAACGATGGAGACCCGAGACGCACACTTTTCATTTTCCATGTGGTGAATGCACGGTCAGTCTCGAAGATGTTGCGCTGCAACTTGGACTTCCGATCCATGGCGATGCAGTTACAGGCGGAAGCCTGCTAGATTGGAATGAACTGTGTCAAGATCTATTGGGTGAGGTACCTCCAGAAGACGTCGTATCTGGCTCAACGGTGAGACTGACTTGGTTGAAAACGTTTCAAAATCTGCCATTACATGCAACCGAACAACAAATACAATATGCTGCTAGAGCATATATTTTACGTTTGATTGGAGGATTACTGATGCCTGACAAATCGAGCAGTCGGGTACATTTAATGTATCTTCCATTGCTACGTGATTTAGAGGAAGCAGCAAATTATAGTTGGGGTTCTGCGTGTTTGGCAGTTTTGTATAGAGAACTTTGCCGAGCTACAGTTCCAAAAAACCATGACATAGGTGGATGTCTAGTGCTTCTACAATCATGGGCTTGGTATCGGCTACCATTTCTTGCTCCGCGCGTGGATATTTCGGCTGTATACCCCCTTGCAAGCAGGTAATAATCTTTACTATTTTATTAATTTTGTACGAAATTGTATTTTTATAGGTCATTAAGATATTATATGCATTTTAATAGGTGGAGTAGGAGTACGGGTAGAGATTTTACAGAGACTCCGAGCGATCTTGCAAGTATAAGACTACGACTAGATCGACTAGGATATGATAAGGTAAATATTTCGATTGTTACATTGAAGTTTTTTTTTTTTTTTATTTAATCCTTATGAAACTAATAATTTGTAATAATTATTCGCAGTTTCTGTGGATGCCATATTCCTCGAGTGAAATTATGGCATGCCTCCCATCGGATGCCTACAATAATTTCAATATATGGAAAGCAAACACAGCATTGATATGCTTTTCATATGTAGAGTGGCACCAAACTGACCGGGTGTTGCGACAATTTGGGATGCAACAACCAATTCCTGCAGCCCCGATGAACCTTGATAAGCTTCACAAGGTCGACATGCGTGGTCGTAATGATGAATTCTGGCCTGCGAAGCATGAACGTTGGATCCAATGGTGGAACATACGTTTTGAACGAATTCCGACAGGTTACCCGATTGTTGGTAATAATTTCAACCCGTCTGCTGATTACATAAGATGGTATAGAAATGAAGGTCGGCCTTTCGTTTGTCCACCGTCGATGCACGAGGATGTTAGGAGTATGCCATTTACCGGACAAACTTCAGCTCCAGTCCCTCCTACACAGGATATGGATGCTCCTAGACCTCGCCGACAACGTGGGCGAAGGCGTCAACCGACCTCATCGGAGTTCACAGCACCGAGGATGTCATTTGATCATCCTGAACCTGAACGGGATCATGGAGTACCATCCAGCCATCGTTATTCCGTAAGTCACCCCGGATATGACGTTGATGAGTGTTACCGACCATCACCGCCAAGAACGAGGTTAGATGACCAGCTCCCCGTCCTAAGTCCAAGTTCAGCATATTTAACATCCATGTATCAGTTTGGAACCCCTTCGTCAGCATTTGATGCTACATCATTTATGGGTGCATCTAGTAGTCAGGTTCCCGTTATGGGTGAACTAGGTGTTGGCTCATCCAGCAGTGGGTTTCAAATTTTTGATACGGATGAAACGACTGATGACATACAACCGGAACCAGTGGCGGTTATAGCAAGAGGTCGTGGTGGACCGCGAATACGTGCCACTGACGAGGTTGAACGACGGGTGCAACCACCACGCACTAGAAGAACTCGACACTGTTGCTCTACACCACGCAATAATTAGAATAATTGTAATGTGTTTTAAATTTCTAATATAAATTTATATGTTTTGCATTTCATGTAATTTGTTCGGAAATTAATTGTTATATTTTATTTTAATTTATATCTTAATGTTGTTATTTAATTTTAATATAATAATCCAAATTACATGATAAGTTGCTTTTCTTTTTTTCATTTTAATTTAATTTTCTTTTTAAATTATAATAAGAAAAAAAAAATTAATCAGAAATTAAATTAAATTTTTTTTATCAAATATCCAGTTTTAAACTGTAACAATCTATATTATTATTAAAAACAATGATTAAATTAATGTCACGAGTTAATCGAATACCAACTCAAAAAAACTAATCAAATTAAAAAAATTATTTTACGATACCAACTTAAAAATAACTTCTTTATTTAAAAAAGTGACTCGATAAATTTCTTTTAAAAAAAATTTATTTACATTTTACATCATTAAATTATTTTTGATATAAATTAAATTTTCTTTTTTATAATATTACAAAATTATAAAAAATTAAATTTTTGATATAAAAATTTTATTTTTTATATAATCTTCTTTTTAAATTTTAATAAGAAATATATTTATATTTTTTATAAAATTGTAATAATAAATTAAATTACATTTTTAATATATATTTTAAAAAAATAAATAACCAAACCTATAAAAAAAATATTTTAATTTAATTTATAATTTTTAAAAATAAATTTATCAAATTAAAATAAAATATTGTTTTAATATAATTTTTTTTATTAATTAAAAAAAAAAATATACATGAAGGGAAATCGCCACCCCCCATGGCGATTTCCCTTCATGGTTTTAGCAAAATTGGCTAAAATTACCAAGGGAAATCGCCATGGGGGGTGGCGATTTCCCTTGGTATTTTTTTGCAAATTTGCAAAAAAACACGCTGGAAAATCGCCATGGGGGATGGCGATTTCCCAGCTGAAAAAAAAAAGTCCGTATTTTGGGAAATAATTAAAAAGTTACGGTAATTTGGGGTTTAATTTTTTTTTAGCTATATTAGTATAAAAAAACCTCATCCTATTGGTTAGAAATGGGGAAAAAATTAAAAACCTAAATTATTCCTTTACCTGAAAAAAATTAAATTAAAATAAACAAAAAATTTAAAAGAAAACAAAAAAATCCAGAATCCCTAAATCAAATTGGTATTCTCTTTCTCTTCTCTTCTCTCTTTAATCTTCCCCTTCCCCTTATCCTTATCCTTTTTCTTCATTCTTCTTTGCTTTCAATCTTCTCTACCACCAAACTTTCAATCGGATCACAAATCAACGCCGACAATGTCGAGTTTAGCCATATAAGGAGCGATGAAATGGGTTAGAACTGATGCTCTATGAAGCTAAATTGAGCCATCAAAGCGACGAAACGAAAGCCATATGCTAGATCTGGGCCTCGATCTAGCAACCTTACTTCAGTTTCTTGATTTTGACGTACGCAGATCAGGTGAAGGGGATGTGAAGAGGGGTATAACAATGTCATACACTAGTCAATCCTTCATTATCTGAGGGGTGAAGGTTTTAGGCGTTTTTGCATAAAATTTGAAAAAAAAAATCGTAAGATTTTGGAAAAGGATAAAGGGAAGTTGTTGGTCTTTGAAATTTGTAGTTTTTAGTTTTGCAGAAAATTTATTTATTTATTTGCTGTGTTGGTTCAATGTATAATAGAGATCTTGATTGTTTGATTGTTGATCTCATTTTATTTTCCATATAAATTTATGTATTATTATTTATTTTCAATTTTTATGTCTTTTTATTATGGATTTTTTTATTATTCACAAGCCAATGAGATATGAAAAACTCATAAGTGTGAGATTTGGATAAAGAAAAAAATTGTTATTTTATGATAAGCATATAAAGTATTAATGAAAGAATTTCTGTGAGCTTTTTTGGTTTGATTAAAACTAAAAATGCATTAAAAAAAAAAAACTTTTGTTATAGGGATGGGATTTGATCTCGGACTTCGATAAAGAATGGTTTAGAAGATGTAAAATTAAAGTAAAGAAAGAAATAGAAGTGATGTAAAATTAAAGTAAAGAAAGAAATAGAAGGAACGTTTTTTTTTTTTTTTTAATTTTCACATATATTCAGTGCGTCATATGTCAAAGTTTAATCCACGTCATTAACGCCATGTGGAATTTTGTCTTAGTTAGCAAAAAGAATTAAGGTGTTAACTTTTTCATCTTAATAAGGTTTTAATTGGGTTTAATTGGATAAAAATAAATATTTAAAAACTCAATTAATTGCAAAAAAATAATAAAGGCTTGAATGATTGTTGAATTATAGTTAAAGGGTTTTTTTATATTTAAATAAAAAAAATATTGAAATATTTTTTATTTTTTTATGAGAGAAAGAGGAGGAGAGGATTAAATGACGAAAGAGATTAACTAGAAGGTGAATGTGTTAATAAGAATGCTAATGTGAAATTTAGTTATATAAGATTAACTAATTTTAAGAATTAAGTTTAAAAGTACTTCAATTTGAGAAATAAGATTTCAAATCACCTTTAGTTTTGGGAAAAACTCTTCAAAAAATTGTTAGGGTAAGTCTGAATTGTTTGGAAATTTGTTCAAACATATTAATAAAACTATTGTTAGGATGAGAATGAATTGTTTCAAAATTTTGAAAGTTTTTACTTTTATTGTAACGAAAAATAAACCTAAATTTTTTCTAGAAAACAAAAAGAGAAAATATTGACCGACAGAAGCTACAAACAATTAAATTCCAAACAAAAGCCAAAAAAAGTTTAAGCATAGTTTGTCTAAGTGTGCTCAATAGTCAATACTTCCAAGGCCTTTATTCATATAAGGAACAACACTACTAGTAGGCAATGTCGCCATGGGTTAAAAAAAGAGAAAGCCCAAAAATCATAAATCAAAAAAGAGAAAGCCCATGAACACAATTTACACACAAAAAAAATAGCAAAAACATCAAAATTTGAGTATGTCTATAGTGTTAATGGATTGGGTTTTAGAACTCTTCCAATTCAAATTTTGAGCATGAGAAGGATAAGATTATGATATAGGAAAGAGACTCTTTTTATGTAATTTAATATCTAATAAATCTTCATATATATACATATATATATATATATATTTTTGCATATATACTCTAAAAAAAAAAAGAATAACCCTACTAATTTAGAGTACAATTACTTAAAAATGATATATGAAGGTAATACAAACTAATTCAATATTTATTTTTTTATAAACAATCTGAGTACTGAACATACTAATATTTGTCTAAAAATGCAAAAGTTGCACAAGCACAGCATTTATGGTTTTCTTTTGGCTAAAATTACAGAAAAAAACATGTGAACTTTTTTACTATAATTATATGTAAGCCTCTATACTTTTATTGCATCCAAATAAGGGTTTAACCTTTAATTTACATCTAAATAAATCCTTAATTTTTAATTTATATCTAAATAAACTCTTAACATAAATCAGTTTTTTATTTGAAATAAATGTTTATTTGATACAAATCAAAAGATAAGTGTTTATTTGTGTATAATAAAAATAAACCAAATTACTTAAAAAAATGAAATAGTTCATTTTTTTTTTTTAATATTTTGGCCTTTTCTTTTTCTCCTTTGTGTTGCTCCACTAAAATTTGCGGGATCATAAGGGATTGTGATGGCCAGATGAGAGTTTCCAAAATAAATGCAAGTAACTAGTAAGTGTGGAAAATTCTTGGTTAAATTTATGCAGAAAGAGTGGAAATTCTTATGGAGCATGTGAATATAAATTATTTCCTAATTCATAGGGAGAAGAGCATGGAAAGAGGCATCAATCAGTATACATGGTTTACAGCCCAAACAGAAAGTCGTTAACAGATAATAGCATATTGAAGGCAATATATATTGGGAAGTGGGAAGCAGAGAGAGGGCTTCCAAATTGTTGTTTGCTTTTCTCATCCTCATGTTATGGAGAGTAAATCAATTTCTGGTTTTTCAATTCTTATTACTGCACCTTCTAAATGGTTTCTTCACAAACTAATTCTTACTTTAAAAGAAAGCATTAATGCATTTTTGAACTATATATATATATATATATATATATATATATATAGTTACTCTAAAAAAAATTTCTAAATTTTTTTAGAATTGCTATCAGAAAGGGATTACGTACTGATATATCTAAACCCTTTCAACAACTTGAGAAACAATATTGTCTCTAAAATTCTTTTATGGGGAGTTGAGACACCCTTGATGATCACGAGAAGAATTAGAAAAATGGAACAGAAGTTTTTACCGTTAATAGAGACATGAGAATAGGCAAAAACAAAGGGAAGCTTCTCCCTTTTTTAACTTATGTTTTATTTAGGTTATAAACGTAACTCCGATTTCTTTTTTATTAATTTAATAATTTTTTATTTTATTTTTAATGATAATTTTTTCCTACAGTAGCAAGTACTAAAATTTTGTAATAGACCGTAGCTTTTTGTAGATTCCCATTCCTTTTGTCAATCAATTTTTGAACTTTCATTATTACAATTTACTTTTGTAAAAATCTATTATAATCTGGCTAGGTGTAATGCCGAAAATGATTTTTGCCAAGCTTCAAAATAAACTTTAAAAACTATAGCAGTGTATAAAAGTATATATATATATATATATGATTTAGATAATTAGATGATCAATATTTCTAATTTTTACGAGTATTTACGATCATGTTTTGGGTTGCTAGAAGCCTGAAAATACTAGTTCAGCAAATTGTAAGGCTATTACCTAAACGTACAATTGCCATTTATTTTTAATTCACTTATGAAATTTAAAAGCTGTACCACTGCTAAATAAATACTAATCCTTAAAAAGTGCATTAAAAACTAAAATGGGTAATAGACGTTAGAGGGCTCATGACAGTCTGGAAAATATAATACTATATTTTAATTTCGAACAAGAGAATGATTCATGAGCTACTCTCAAATTTTTTTTTTTGTTTTTTCTGGTTGGAATTCTATTTGTTTCCTCCTAGGTTGGTTGATGTTAGGTTTGGCAATAAAAAGGGGGTAATTTTGAGTTAGCTTGCTGGAAAGTAATTAAACACGCAAAACTGGTAGTCTTTCCTAACTTTTTCCCTGCCTTAATTAATACCTAGGTTTATAATTGAAAGAACTCAAATTCTTTTGGCACAAGTTCTGTTTTGATTGGAAGGAATTCAATAATTAACCATACTGCTTGCCTGGTTCAAGTGTACGTAAATGGTCAAGTAATATTGATTCAACTACCAGCTCTTTCTCTTCTTTCTTTCAATTAATAATCACCTTTTAAACTACATATCATAAATTAAATTTCTAAAAGAAAATCTACATCCATCTACTAGTTGCTTAGTTTCAAGTTGGGAAATGCTATTTTTCTTCCTTCGAATTTGTAATTTGTAACGAGCAATAGTCTGACTAGACGCATAAATAATCTATCCATGAACCATTTATAATACAGTCGCATGAAATAGCGTCACCCTCTCGTGAATCGTGATGTACTCGTACCAAAGGTGGCAATTTGTCGATTGGATCCGATTTGAATTGGATCACTTCGAATCGAGTCATGTTATTTCAAGTTCAGATCGTTCAAATTTTATACTCAATTTATTCGGAGTCAAATAATTTCGTATTCAAATTGTTGTGCTTTAAAACTAAATTGATTTAATTTTAGATAATTTTATGTTAGACTTTCAAATCATTCGATTTTGAATCATTTTGAATTCGGATCACTTCATTTTGAATAGGATGAATTCAAATTATCGACTTTTCTTGATCAATTCAAGTTATATCAAATTCGAATTTAGATAGATTATGTCGCAACCTAAAAAATAACGAGTCTCATCGCAAGACTTTATTATTCGTTAAGCGTGACATTAAAAAAAACCGAGGAAAAGTCGACTTAATTCTCTAAAAAAATGAAGGTTTTGAAAATGGCCTTGAAAAAGACATGGAGTCGCCACCAATCTTTTTTAGTTAGGTGTGATCGACCACCTATTAAATCTGGTTTTATAAAATATTTTAAAAATTAACTAAAACATTTTAAAAACCAATTTCAAGTCTGCGTTTTAAACCAGAGAAATCAAAGAAGCGGGTTCGGGAGTCGGTTACGTGTGGGGAAGGATTAGCACCCCCACAACGCCCGTATAAATCGATACCTTATTAATCGTGTGTTATCTCAAGTCTCGGTAAAAAATCGGTTTTAAATTTAGTATTTCAAGTTAATTCCCAATTTAAAGAAAAATAATTTCATTTTTAATTGAAAATGATCCGGAATTTATAAATTCAAAATTTTCCTATATTCCCCAACAAACGTGGCAAAATATAGAAATTTTTGTTAATTTTGGAAAACTTTCTGAATCATTCTCCTTTTAAAGAAGATATTTCGTTATTAATAATAATTGATGATATCCTCCCCAGCAAACCCAGCAGAGAACTCATGAATTATTTTAACTCGGGAATATCTTTATTTTATTATAAATCATTACCTTTTTGAAAATATTTTAAAAGATATGAATATGTATGTATATGCATGACATAAATAAAATGACATAGCAAAATCTAAATAATATAATGCAACCTAAATGATATGATATGATTTAAATGTCTTAGCATATTCTAAATGAAATGAAATATCCTAAGTTATATGATATATTCTAAATGAAATGAAATGACCTAAGTAACATAATACATTCTATATGAAATGCAATATCCTAAGTCATATGATATAATCTAAATGAAATAAAATAAAATATCCTAGATGACATAATATATCCTAAATGAAATGAAATGACCTAGGTAATATAATATATTCTACATGAAATGAAATGACCTAAGTAACATACATATTCTATATGAAATGACATGACATGACAAATATGAATGATATGGCATATAATTTAAATGACATGGAATATAAAATAATGCTATCATATAATATGCATGAAAATAAAAATAAAAATAATAATGCATGAACATAGCATATGCTAAATAATATGAAAATTAACTAAATAAAAAGCATAGGATATTATGAAATATTCAAAACCATAGAATAAACCATATAACATCAAAAAAAATATAAATCAAAATAATAACAATACCATAGGAATTATCATAGCAAAAATCACATATTATATAAAATGCATGAATATGGAAAATGCAATGCATGAAATGTATTTTTTCCTTTAATTAAGGAAATCCATATATCTAAAAAGATATCCGGCTACCTTAGGAAAATATGTCAAATTAAATATTCTAAAACCAAAATACTTTGTGATTGTTTGAAAACAATTTTGAAAAGCTTGAATTAAAAATAAAAAACTGGGCTATTTTTTTTTAAATGGCTCTAATTTCCTAAGTTTAAAAATCCCGGACTTGATCACCCTTAACCCGAGAGTTAAAAAAAAAATCATTTTTAGAGTTTAAAAAGGCTTAGAAACTACAGTAAGTCAGTAGCTAACCTTCCTAATCAGCCCCCTCTAGGTAACTTAACCAAAATAGAAAAATGATTTTTCTTTAAATTCAATTCTGACTCCACTGTCCAGTTTTAAGCCACGATTTTTTACCCTATTTTTGAAAATTCAAAAACTTCTAAAAAGAATACTGGAGACTCAAGACATGTAAAAATACATGGAAAAAAATCGGCTTAATTTTCTGATTAAAGATGAATGCCCAGAAAAATCGGGAATGTACGAGTACTGGGTGAAAAAAAAAACTGCTTTGCCAAAATACATTTTTGCCTTAGATAAAATCATTTAAAAATCAAAGTAAAATATTTAAAACTCACAAAATGGCTCACAAACAGTAGCTAGGACTTTTTGAAAGTTAGATAAAAATTGGCTAAGTAAAAAAATCACAAAGGTAGAATAATCAATTTGACAAAACTTAATTTTCCACAAGTGTGCTCAAGAGAGCATGAATTTGAACCATTAATTGGCCTAAGTCATTATTCAAGTGGCATGAACATGAAAAGCATGAAAAATTACAGCAAACATAGTGCATGAAATGTATGAGTTTAAACCTAAATGTCATGAAAAAATGCATGGCATTCATATAGTGACCTAGACCTAAAGGAACTTGCATGGCATTTAATGCAACCTAGACCTAAAATGCATGAACATGCATGGCAAATAAACCTAACTTAATAACTAAAATATGCATAGCATTTTCACAAACACAAAGCATGCTTAAACCAAGAACTCAAACAAATATCATGCAAATGCTAACCTATCAACTAACATGGCAAGAATGCACATATAATGCAAAAATTCAAGGAGTGGCCGATTGGCCTATATGACTAGTAAACATGGCATTTTCACAAACACTTGGTATACTAGCATGCAAAACTAAATCAAATGTCATGCAAATGCAAAAACCTACCAACTAACATGGCAAAAATGCAACACACAATGCAAAACACATGGAGTAGCCGAATGGCCTCAAGCTCCAACAAGCATGGCATTTTCACAAACACTTGATATACTAACATGCTCAACTAAAATATAAAACTCAAATCATGCAAAAACCACACAAGCATTTTCACAAACACTTAATATACTAAATCTAAAACATGCTTAACTAAGATATAAAACTCAAATCATGCAAAAACCACACAAGCATTTTCACAAACACTTGATATACTAAATCTAAAACATGCTCAAATTTAAACATCATGAAAACAGAAAATTAAAAATGCAAGAACATGATATTTAAATCATAAATGGCAACAAACAAAGCAACCAAATTAAAATATAACTGAAGTATATGAAGTAAAATAACATTTAAAACATCAAGATCAAAGAAAATAACATCAATAACATGATAAAATAAACCAAAACAGCAACTTAAACAAAAACTGTAGGCCATTCGGCCATGGTGAGAATATTGTAAAAAAAATTGTAAAAAAAATATATTTAAGAAAGAGATGAAGGAAGAACTTAAGAAGAAAAATAAAAAACATTTATTTAGAAAGGAAACTCACCAAATAGTAATCAAAATAGCAAAAAAAATAATGGAAAATCAAGAAAGTCAAAGAGTTGGTGCTCAAGAGCAACCTCAAGAAGCTATATTTCAAGCTTTATCTCTTCAAACTTTCCTTTCCTTTCTTTTCTAAACTTTTTCTTTTTGCTTTCAACCAAAGAGAGAAAAACCAAGTAAAAACCAAGAGAACTCAGCAAAATAAAGTGTAAAAATGAAAATCTGAACTCTTCCCTAAAGCTGGCCGAAACCCCCTTTAAAACCTCAAGGATGTTGTCATTTTTTTGTAACCAATTTTCCATCAAATGGCTAATAATTCAAGGTAAAAAAAATCATGAAATTACCACCTTTAGATTAGCATATCAGCTATCCCAAATTACAGTTGTTCAAGAATAATGTTGACATCTCTCTTGGCCTATGTGGCTTAATCACCATGGCTTGATCAAAGAGAATCTCTAACTAACTCTTAATTCTTGGCCATTTGATTGAAAAATAAGAAGCTTCCTCCTTCCTTTGGGCCTTGGCAGGCCAGCACTTCTCTTTTCTAGCCCAACTCTGATTTTTTGAAAGGCCCAAAGTAGCCCTTTTCGGTTGCTTGAGTGAAATAACCGTTTTGCCCCTACATTTTACCATTTGTTAAACGAGCTCCAAATCAAGATTTTTCTTCACTAATATATTCCAAATAATTTAAAAGTGTGATCTAGAAGTTTTCATAATTTTTGGATCTTATTTGGTATTTTTTCGGGATTTATCGGCTTGAGTAACATAGGAGGCCCGGGATTTTTCCATTTTGCAAACGAACTCTGAATCAATATTTTCTTTCGCCAATCTCTTTCAAATAGTTTAAAAATGAGATTTAAAAAATTTCAGAATTTTTGGAGTCCATTTGCTATTTTTTCGGGATTTATCTTCTTAAATTACTGCATAGGACGCCCGGGATTTGGCCATTTTGCAAACGAACTCCGAATCAAGATTTTCTTTCGCCAATCTCTTCCAAATAATTTAAAAATGATATTTGCAAAATTTCAAAAGATTTGGAGTTCATTTACTATTTTTCCGGGATTTTCCTTTTTGAATTACTACATAAGAAGCCCGTGATTTGGCCATTTTGGAAACGAACTCCGAATCAAGATTTTATTTTTCCAATATCTTCCAAATAATTTAAAAATGAGATTTGCAAAATTTCAGAAGATTTGGAGTTCATTTGCTATTTTTTCGGGATTTTCCTCTTTGAATTACTGCATCAGAAGCCCGGGATTTGGCCATTTTGCAAATGAACTCCGAATCAATATTTTATTTCGCCAATCTCTTTCAAATGATTTAAAAATGATATTTGCAAATTTTCATAATTTTCGGAGTCCATTTGCTATTTTTCTCAAATTTTCTAATTTTGCCCTTTTGCCTCCGAAACCCGGTTTTGCTCAAAACAAGTCCGATTTTTAGATTTTCTTCAAACTGAGCCTTGGGCTATCCTTTTTTAATCATTCCTCATCCATTGGGGGCTTTGGTCTTACCAAGTCGGGCCATTTCTGTGATTCTTCCCGATTTCACCGAAATCCACTAAAAACCCTAATTCTCGGTTTTCTCCCGGATTGACTTTTCTTTTGGTTTTTCTTGCAAGTGACTTCTCCATTACCCGCAGTCAGTGCTTATCTTTCATTTGGAACCTTCAATTTTGACCAATTTGATCATTTAAGCACTTTTCCCCAAATTTCTCGGATTAGGGTTTTCTTTCTATTGAATCTCCAAATCCCATCTTCCGAACTCCATATCTTTCAATGTATACCTCAGATTATCAAAATTCTTTCACCATTTTTCAATTGAACTTAAAATCTTGATTTTGAAAGTTGGTTGACTTTTTCAGTAGTTGACTTTTAGGGGTTGACTTTTTCGAGGTTGATTTTTTTTCGGGGTTGACTTTTTTCAAGTTTGAATTTTTATGCTTGCCCTCTTAAACTTAGTCTTGGAGTACCACCTGCAGGATGAAAAAAGTCTTTTTACATTCGAAAACCTCAATTTAAGAAGAAAACATACCTGATTTAGTGGTCCGGACAAAATTAGGTGTCTACAAATTAAATAAATTTTTTAAGTTGGGATCAACTTTATCATTAGGTGCATACGCATGTGAGAGAAATGTGAGAGAAGAGAGAGAAAATAAAAGCGAAAGCACCATTACAGTTATATGCTTATGACCATTACGTGCTATGATGTTTCGGTTGGTAAAAGGAAAAGGCAGATCAGATGGGTGGACTGTGGAGCGTGAAGGATATCATTGTATTTGGAAAGAACGACCTTTGAAATTTTTTGCAAACACTTGATGAGTTGAATAACAGCACAACAACTCTCAGATTCCTTCATCTTTTATTCACGTTGATAAAAGGAAAAATTCTAAGGAAAGCTCCTTATGCTGAGCTTCATGTAGGCTCCATTACATATATAATTTATCATGTTTATATGTAAAAATGAAAGTACATATGTAAAAAAAAAATTACAATATTTAAAAAATTACATATACACATGACAAGTATGTCATGTTTATATGTAATTTATCATATTTATATGTGATTTGTCATATTTATATGTAATTGTCATGTTATATGTAATTTTTCATATTTAAATGTATTTTGTCATGTATATATGTAATTTGTCATGTTTATATGTAAAAAAAAATTATATATAAACATGATAATTTTATGTAATTTATCATGTTTATACATAATTTTGTCATGTTTATATGTAATGGAGCCTATTTTAAGCTCACCATAAGGGAGCTTACCCTAGAATTCCCATAAAGTTGTAAGTGGCTTGGAGCCAATTTTTAGAGAGTACTGACAAGAAGCAATTCAGTATCAGCACTTTCAGGCACTACTTTCGATCCATACTAGCGTGATTCGTAAGCAAACATCAACACAATGCAGGATTTAGCTTTATGGGATCCCAACTTAATTTAGAAACCCAAAGAAGAGAATGATGTTGGATATCAATGTATTATTTTGTGTGTATAAATACGAAATATGTATATCAATACGTAGATTGTCGTAACTAGATACTCGGTGTATAATTATGTATACAATTGATATCATGTTTGAATGAGAAATTGGTCTCATTAAACACCCACTTGAATAGGAAGAAAGTTGGTTAAAGTTGTATTTAATAGACAATCCCATATAGAACAAAGAATGGCTTCAGCTTGTTATTTATATAGGCTTTGTTTCAATGTGGGGTTAGGCCCCAAGGGGTGCCCAAGTTTTGTGGTGGGTGAGAACCTACACAAAATTGGGTTGGACCACACGCGCGCGTCGTCGAGCCTAGCTGGCCTGGGCTTGGGTCAGCAATAATCTTTTTGCTACCTAGCTGGACCAACTAACCAGCTTTATTTTTCTGTCTGAATAATTATGTCTGTTCGGTTCAGGACCGAACCGGTCCGTGTTTGTTCCAACAAGGTTGTAATAAGCTCATAAAATACACATATTATACCCTTTCTATTATTAGTTTTTGTTATGTCTTCTATCTTTATTTTGATTAATTATGTTATATTTTTGAATTCTAGGTATATTTAGAATGAAGAGAAAAGATTGATGTTAAAGTGTTTATAAAATCATAATCACAATATAGAAGAAGACTTGAGAATCAAAAAGATTAAATTCTTAGTGCAAAGCAATCAGGCAGATTTGACATCCGGAGCTTATTGCTAAGAAAACATGATGATAAAGTCTTTGTTTAAAGAAACTTCCCCTTGACTTTTGAAGCTGATTTGAATACCTTTCCAACGGTAGTTCATACGCCTAAGTCGGACAAGAAATGGTCATCCAAATCAGCCGAAGAAATGCGAGAAGATGCAACAACAGAAGAGACAGGGCAGAGAGCCCGGCTCCGCGGCGCCCAAGATTCGGGAGAAGCTAGAAAAACCTGCCAAAAAAATGCAATTTTCTGCCTTCTAACTTACTTGTGCGGCAAGGACTTGTTCTCAAAATTTTAAAACTCTATAAATACCATCTTTTGAGCCACAAACTAGAGAGGCATTGGTTATTATCAATATTATTATTCTTCTTCTTTATTCTCTTAGTTTTCTTTTTAAGTTTTATGTTTATGTTAATTATGCCTACGCTAGGCTAAATTTCTTTTTGATTAAGAATGATTTCAAAGCCCTATACATGTTATGTAATTGAATTTTAGATTCTATCATACATTGATTTTCTATCAAAGTTATGTAATTGAATTTCAGATTCTATTATATATTGATTTTATATCAAAGTTGCTTATGTTCTTCTATAAGAATTGTTAATGATCTTTGTCTTGATTTGTTTAGGTGTACAACTAGATAGATCTTGATAATTATCTATTGTTAGTTTAGGAGTCTTGATCCGTGTAATTGTCTTGATTTCCTTTTCATAAATGGCAATTTGTGATTAATGATTATGTTAGAGTTTTCGCTAATTGCAAAGTGGAACATAACCTAAGTTGAACAATTTGAGCTTATGCGTTTGTTTCTTAGATCAACCTATCTTTTTCATCATAAAGCTGTTATCAAATTGAATTTAGAGAGCTTATTCTAGGTTATTTGATAATTAGAGATTAAATAGAGAGCTTATTCTATTTAATGACAAACTAAGGAAAAATTGGGTTAGCAGAGCTTGTTGTTATCTATGGTTATTAACTTTTATAGATAATTGATGTTGATGATATTATCTAGTGGTGGAGAATGAAACCTTAACCATATTTCTCATATTTGATTACTCTTTATTTGCTTTTTATTGTTTGCTTAAGTTTAAACTGATTTCAAAACTCCCATTTGCTTTTGTTTTCCTTGAAATTAAGTTATAAACTAATAATTCATAAACTAAACACCAATCCTTGTGGATTCGACCCTTGCTAACTACTATACTTTACCACTGATCTTTTTAGTGCAAGGATTAAATAAAATATACTCTTGGAGTGCATCAAGTTTTTGGCGCCATTACCGGGGATTGCTTCCTTTAGTTTATTTATTATTTGGTTTATTATTATTTTCAGTTCTAATAAGTTTACATTCTTTTGATTTCTTTTCTTCTTCAGTGAATGTTCCAAACTCCCGAAGAAGACGAATCTCACTTAGGACTTAGGAGAATTTGAGAATTCATAGCTTCCCACCATAGAGCGAATGAAGAGTTGATCCAAACCATCCAATTGGAGCAAGAAGATATGGCAGCAAACAACTGAACTCTTAAGGAGCTAGCCGCTTCGGACTTGGATCAACAACCTTTGTGCATAGAATATCCTGACCTTGAGGCAGCTTTTGAACTCAAATCTAGTTTAATTCATCTTCTCCTAACGTTTCATGGTTTTGCAGGAGAGGATCAAAATAAGCACTTTAAGGAATTCCATGTAGTATGCTCAAGCATGAGATCAACCGGGATATCAGAAGAGCAAATTAAGATGAGAACCTTTCCATTCTCTCTAGCTGACTCGGCAAAAGAATAGCTCTACTATCTACCATCTGGGACCATCACTACATTGAATGCAATTAAGAGAGCATTCTTGGAAAGATATTTCCCAGCATATAAGGCTGCCAATATTAGAATAGAGATATGTGGGATTTGGCAATACAATAGAGAGTCCTTGTATAAGTACTGGGAGAGGTTCAAGAAACTTTGTGCAAGTTGCCTACACCATCAGATAAGTGAACAACTTCTCATACAATACTTCTATGAAGGTCTCTTGCCCATGGAGAGAAGCATGATAGATGCAGCAAGTGGGGGAGCTCTAGTTGATAAAACTCCCGAAGCTATTAGACTTCGCATCTCCAACATGGCAGCCAACTCACAACAATTCACCATGAGAGATGAACCATCAGCACAACCACAAAAAGTATATGAGGTAAGTACATCATCCCTTGAACAAAACAGTTCTCAACTTACTTCTTTTGTGCAACAAATGGCTGTAGGTCATATGCAGCAAATCAAAGCTTGTGGTATATGTTTAAACATGCGGCACCAAACTGATATGTGTCCAACACTTCATGATGATCCTAATGAACATGTTCATGCTATGGATGGATTTTCGAGCCAACCTCGAAAGTATGATCTCTACTGAAACACTTACAATCCAAGATGGAGGGATCATCCCAACTTCAATTATGGAGGAAACCGATCACAAGTTGCTCCTTCACCTTTTGACAATCAACCACCGGGTTTCCAACAAAGAACGCAACAACCATACCAAACCCGAGAACAAGTGCCACCACCACAAAATTCAAGTGAGTCTCTAGCAGAATTTGTCAAATCCTTTACTACTAACCAATTGCAAATTCAATAGAAAATGAGGGAAACAAAAAGACAAATGACAACAATGATGAGTCAATTAGAGACTCAAATGGGACAAATGGCAATAGCGATAAGCCAATTACAAGCACGTGATTCAGGGAAACTACCTTCTCAAACTATAGTGAATCCTAGAGAACATGTGAATGCCATAACTCTAAGAAGTGGGAAACATCTTGAGACACCACAAAAGGATAGTGCAAAAGGGGAGGACAACACCATGAAATCATCTTCACATCTCAATGAGCCACTAGAAAAGGTAACTCCTAAACCATCTTTTCCTTCTTATATAATTCCTCCATATTTTCCTAGCAGGTTAGCAAAGGCCAAGAAGGAGGAGAAAGAGAAGGAAATTATGGAAACCTTCCGGAAAGTAGAGGTGAACATTCCTTTACTAGATGCTATTAAGAAAGTGCCAAGATAAGTCAAGTTTCTAAAAGAATTGTGCACTTCTAAACGAAAGTTGAAAGGTAATGAGAAGGTAAGTATGGGAGAGAATGTCTCAGCTGTTCTTCAAAAGAAACTCCCACCTAAATGCAAGGATCCAGGTATGTTCACCATTCCTTGTAAAATAGGCAACACCGGGTTTGCACATGCTATGCTAGACTTAGAAGCATCTATCATGTTATGCCATATTCAATTTATGCTTCTTTGAAACGAGGACCATTAAAAGAAACCGGTGTTATTTTACAACTCGTTGATTGTTCTATTACTTATCCAAAAGAAGTTGTAGAAAATTTTCTTGTGCAAGTTAATGAATTGGTCTTTCTAGCTGACTTTTATGTGCTTGACATGGTAGATGAGATGTCTTCCAACCCAATACCTATTTTATTAGGAAGACCATTCTTAAAAATAGCCAAGACAATAATTAATGTTAATGATGGAACACTCACTATGGAATTTGATGGTGATGTAATCCATTTCAATATCTTTGAAGCCATGAGATACCCTAGTGATGTAGATTCTGTTTATGCAATTGATACATTTGACTCTTTAGTGCAACCACCTTTTGAGTTAAGTAGCAAAGACATAGACATTAACAAACAACTTGGCATGGAGACCTCTAAATATGAAACCGTTTTAAGTGAACATGTGGAGAAAGCATTGGCAACTTTACAAGTGTTGCCACGTTGTAATAAAAGGTTTGATGTTTCAACTATTAGTCTTCCTTTATCTAATGAAAAACGTCTACCTTTTCTTTTACAGGTACCAACATTGGATTTAGAACCACCACCAGATCATTTGAAGTACTCAAAGATACAGTGTGGATGATGGCATGGATCCAAGTCGAGCTGAGGACAATAAACTAAGCACTTCTTGGGAGGCAACCCAAAAGGATGAAGAGCACACATTATAATCAGATTTGCTATTTCTTACTCTCCATCATTCTATCTTTTAATGTTTTCTTTAGTTATTTTAATTGTTTTGTTTATTAGTTCTATTTTCTTACACATAATTCTTGCATGTGGGGTAATAGTATTACATTGAGGACAATGTAAGAATTAAGTGTGGAAGGGAGGAGAATTTAGGATTTCTTATTTTAGGTTGTCATTTTATTTTTTGAGTCTTTTTAATTTGTTTTTAGTGTGTTTTAGTTCCTTTCAATACTATAACGAGACATGAATTGTGTAGGTCTAAAACTAGTTATTAATGAGAATATTTTCATGAGAATTAAGCTTGAATACTATTTTCATGAGCCAATGTTAATATGATATTTTGATTGAGAAAGAAGCATGTTTAGACTTGATATTGACTTGTATAATCATCCTTGTGATTTTTTGAGCCTATATGATTGATGCATTATATATATCAATCTAATTTCTTTATTGAGTGCTCTTATGATTACATGATTTTCTAGAACTTGCTTTAAACCGTTTGAGACTATATTGATACATATGACAACATGGATATGATAGAGGCATTAGGATTTTTAACCAAGGCCATCAGTCATCCCCTATTGATGTTCCAAGAGAACATCCCTCATAGTGAGCCAATTTGAGCCTACATTGAATAAGTTATTTCTTTGGTAACCACATCTTTTACCTAGCCTAAATATACTTATATCCTTACCCTTGTTCCAAAGATTGATTGAATGTTTTGAGACATATTGCATAAATAAGGGAGATTTATTGAAAATTTGGGTTAGAAACAAGAAATAAGTGTGGGGAAAAAGAGGCAAAAGTGAAGAGAAAAAGAAATAGAACATTGTCAAATACATTCCCATATATAAAAAAAGGAAAAATATGAATCATCTCTTGAACTTTTGGTTAAAAAAATGTTACAATGTTGGTTAGAATGAAGCAAAGGCTTAACATGAATATTTAGCCTATGATGTTATGTATTTTAAAGGGTTTTGAGAAAGTTCTATCTGGAAAATCTTATTATGTCTCTAAACTCTATGAAATCTTTAGAAACTTTATAATATCCTTTTTATTTTATTCTTTAACCATATTACAACCCCTTGGCCCCATTACAACCTTGAATAAAGACCTCTTGATTCATGAAGTTGCATGATCTAAATAGTGGAGAATAGGTGGACAAGCAAGCATATGGTAGAACTATTTTCATGAGATGGATTGAGTGTAAACACTTTACCACTACTCTAACGAGTGAAAATCATGAGAGTATCCCTTGTGAGAAGTTGAGATTAAGTTTGAATATGCATTATTTTGATTGAGATATGTTATATTAATGTTGGCTTAACTCAAACTATTTACATTCATGCATGATTTCTTTGTGATATTCTTTAAGCTATTGATTAGTTTATAAGACTTGTCCAATGATTATCTCTAATTTATTGGAAGGATAAGTTATAATTTTTTTTTCTTATGTTTTCAATGTTTGTGGGTATCATCCTAGTAAACCCTCACGAGACTAAACTCGTCCAATAGGGACACCTAGGGGTTTAAAGGCTTGTGTCACATACTAAGTGCCACCATGATTTCCTATGAAAGTGGATTAGATTAGATTTTCTTACTTTATTTTGTTTTTTTTTTGCTCGTGGACTAGCAAAAAGCTAAGTGTGGGGGTACTTGATAAGCTCATAAAATATACATTTTATGTCATTTTTATTCTTAGTTTTCGTTATGTCTTCTATCTTTATTTTGATTAATTATGTTCTATTTTTGAATTCTAGGTATATTTAGAAGAATGAAGAGAAAATATGTCAATTATGATGTTAAAGAGCTTATAAAATCATAATCACAAGATGGAAGAAGACTTGGGAGTAAAAAAGATTAAATTCTTAGTGCAAAGCAATCAAACAGATTTGACCTCTGGAACTTATTGCTAAGAAAACATGATGATAAAATCTTTGTTTAAAGAAACTTTCTTCTTGACTTTTGAAGCTGACTTGAATACCTTTCCAACGGTAGTTAATACGCCTAAATCAAATAGAAATGGTCATCCAAATCAGTCGAAGAAGTGCGAGAAGATGCAGCAGCGAAAGAGACAAGGCAGAGAGCCCGGGGCTGCGGCGCCCAAGATTCGAGAAAAACTCAGAAAACTTGCCAAAAAAATGAAATTTTTTGCCTCCTAACTTACTTGTGCGGCAAGGACTTGTTCGCAGGGTTTTAAAACTCTATAATTACCATCTTTTGAGCCACAAACTAGAGAAGCATTGGTTATTATCAATATTATTATTCTTCTTCTTCATTCCCCTAGTTTTCTCTTTATTTTCTTTTTAAGTTTTACATTTATGTTAATTATGCTTATGGTAGGCTAAACTTCTTTTTGGTTAAGGGTGATTTCAAAGTCCTAAACATGTTATATAATTGATTTTTAGATTCTATCATATATTTATTTTCTATCAAAGTTGCTTATGTTCTTCATAAGAATTGTTCATGATATTTGTCTTGATTTGTTTAGGTGTATAACTAGATAGATCTTGATAAGTATCTATTACTAGTTTAGGAGTCTTGATCAGTGTAATTATCTTGTTTTCCTATTCATAAGTGGCAATTTGTGATTAATGATTATGTTAGAGTTTTTCGTTAATAGCAAAGTGGAACATAACCTAAGTTGAACAATCCGAGCTTATGTGTTTGCTGCTTAGATCAACCTATCTTTTTTATCATAAAGCTGTTATCAAATTGAATTTAGAGAGCTTATTCCATGTTGTTTGATAATTAGAGATTAAATAGAGAGCTTATTCTATTTAACGACAAACTAAGGGAAGATTGGGGTAGCAGAGCTTGTTGTTATCTACGGTTGTTAACTTTGATAGATAATAGATGTTGATAGGTCTGAAATTGATTGTTGATATTGTCTAGTGGTGGAGAATGAAACCTTAACCATATTTCTCATATTTGATTGCTCTTTATTTGCTTTTTATTGTTTGCTTAATTTTAAATTGATTTCAAAACCCCCATTTGCTTTTGTTTTCCTTGAAATTAAGTTATAAACTAATAATTCCTAAACTAAACACCAATCCCTGTGGACTCGACCCTTGCTAACTACTATACTTTACAACTGATCTTTTTAGTGCAAGGATTAAATAAGATATAATCTTTGGAGTGCATCAAGTTGTCTGCTGTCTGTTGGCCAAACCGGTTTGTCTCTTGGAATATTTCTGTTCTGACCGAACAGGTTCATCTCAACTGGTGCGCCTTTTCCGAACAAATTTTTTGGCTCCTATAAATACAGACTTTCTGAGTCTGTTTTATTTACCAATTCACTGACTGAAAAATTCTCTTCTTCTTCCTATTTTTCTGAGTTCTATCTTGTGAGAGAGACAGACATCTTTTCTGGCTCGCCATGTTGCTTCGAGTGTGCTCTCGACTGCAACGTTATCGAGGAGGCCTGGGAGACGAATTGTAATAGACTGTAAGCACCATAAGGACAGACAATAATCGTCTTAAGATCAGAGGTCCAAGCTTTACTCGATATTCTATTTTTTGGTTCTACCGAAACTCTTAGTATCCTTATAATATTCGTATTAGAATATTTATATATATATTCTGTTCATATTATATCTATATATATGTATGCAGTAATGAAATTGCTAAATGCCTACAAGATTAATAACAATCTTAAGACGTTTACTTATTACTTTTTAATCTTTTACGATTACTCGTATTGTTTCGTTATTGTTGTTGAAATATATATATGAAATACGTTTGTTATATACTTAAGACGATTATTAAACATTTTTGTTTTGTTTCTTTGTTATACTGTAGTATATATATATATATATAATTACTTACTTTTGTTACATTTGACAGATTATAAAACTTACTTTGTTTCTATAAAGCGTTTTCTTACTGTCTTCTTGTATATATTTTATTTGTCTAAAATATATATATACATACTTGTTACATACCGATAGTAATATATTTATAAAATATAGGTTTTGCTACTTGGTTATCACACATTCTGCTTATGTGTTACTATTGTTGAACATTCGCATATAAATATATATATATATATATTTATATATTTACTTACTGACAACTTATAAGTTATAATATTGGTTTAAGTGCTATAACATTTAAATTATACATAAAGAGTAGCGATTTATATTGTTTACTGTTTCTTAGCAATTTTACAATTTGTCTTCTTCGATAATCTTTTCAACCTGTTAGTATATAAATTACATACTGTTATTATACAATTTGTCTAATTTATATTGTTTACTTATATATTTTGGTTAATATATAAATTACATACAGTTAGTAATATATATATATATATATATATATATAAAATATATTACGTTGTTGATAATTTTTGCATATACATATACATTGCAATATTGTTTTTTTGTTTATATATAGTAATTGCTATTGTATGTGTTTGTTTAATATATATATATATATATATATATTTATTTCATTACTGTTATTTGAAAAATATTATATATATATTAGTTTCTGTTTGTAGCACATATGTTATATATATTTATATTTGTTCTAACATTTATAATATATATAAAGTGTACGGTGCTTTATAGTTACATTTTAATATTACATTCTTATTGTTTAGTAATATATATATATATATATATTATTTTAGATACACTACTTTGTACTAGTAGTGTGATTTTTCTGTTATAATATATATATATACTAAAGTTGATCTTGTTATTTTTTAATAATAGATGGCTGAACGATCTACCGGTAATGCTAGTGCATCTGTAACACCACAACCTCTACATGTCACACATGGTGAGAGACCCGAGAAGTTCAGTGGTTTGGACTTCAAACGATGGCAACATAAGATGCTGTTCATCCTTAACCTCGTCCAGTTCCTGCAAGAGGAGGCTCTGGTTCTCAACGAGAGAGAGACAGATCCTACGATTGTAGCCTCGGTGGAAGCATGGATGCATTCTGGGTTCCTATGCAAGAACTATATCCTCAACGGATTGGACAACACGTTATACAATGTGTATAGCCCGATCAAGACAGAGAGAAAGCTGAGGGAGTCCTTAGAGAGAAAATATAGAATCGAGGTTACCGGCGCGAAGAAATTTATGGTTGGACGGTTTCTGGATTTCAAAATGGTGGACTCAAAAATATTGATCAGCCAAGTCCAAGAGTATCAGTTGATCCTCCAAGAAATCACTGTCGAAGGTATGATTCTTAGTGAGTCATTTGAAACGGCGACTTTGCTAGAGAAATTGCCTCATTCGTGGAAGGATTTCAAGAACTATCTAAAGCACAAGAGAAAGGAGATGACCTTAGTGGACTTGATTATCTGGTTAAGAATCGAGGAGGATAACCGTGGTTCAAAAAAGAGGGTTAAGGTTCAGACCATGGAAGCCAAGGCAAATGTTGTTGAACATTCACACAATACCAATGAGAGGAAATATGTTTGTAGACACCTAATTTTCTCCGGGCCCCTTAAACAAGGCAAATTTTCTTTTCAACTTCCCGGAATGCAAAGAATCTTCCCTTATTCTGCTAATGGGTCTCCAAGATTTTAATTCGAAGGTCAAAGCAAAAACGTCAGCTCGAAAAAAATCAACCCAAAAAAAGTCAACCACTAAAAAAGTCAACTCTCAGTCAAAATCAAGATTCGAAGTTGAATTGAACAATGGTGAAGGAATTTTGATAATCGGAGGTCTACAACAAAGATAGAGAATTTGAAAGACAAGTTGCAAAAATTCAGTGTAGAGAAATACTTAATTTTGCAAATTTGGGAAAAAATGCGTAAACGATCAAATTGGACGAAATTGGAGGTTCCAAATGATTAAGATCAATAAATATGGATATTGGAAAGTCTAATTTTGAAGCGAAATTGAAGGAAGATGTGGTGAAGAGAAAAAGGGAAAATAAGAATTTAGTGAATAAATAGGAAATTCACAAATTTGGGAAAAACTGCAAAGATGGCCCAATTCGATAAAATTGAAGCCCCCAGTTGATAAAGGATAAATAAATAGAAATATCCCAAGTCCCAATTGGAAGTGGATTCCAAGGAAGAGTCGATTGGAGAAAGAATAAAAAAACGAGAAAATTTCAATAAAGAGGAAAAGGGGAAAATTAAATCGGAGAGAAATTCAGATGCAAAAATTAGGCATTTTCGGACCAACTCCAATTCAATATATAACAAAGGTAGTGGAAAAAGAAAATTCGGAAATTGGGCCCGTTTCGAGTAAAACCGAAGTTTCGAGGGTAAAGGGCAATTTTGAAAAATTCGGAAAAAATAGAATTCGAGCTCGAAAAATTATGAAAACTTTCAGAACTGAGTTTTATATTTTATGGAAGGGATTGGAGAAGAAAAACATGGAATCAGAGCTCAAATGGAAAAAGACAAAGTTTGGGTTAGACTTGTCAGTGGGCCGGGGCCCGAAATTTTTTTTTCTCTTGGCCAAGCCCCTTCGAGCTGGGCCCGGGCCGATCTGTTTTACTATTAAAAAATATTAAAATACTAAAAAATATTTTTATATTAATATTAATATATATTTTATAGTTAAATTTAAATAAAATAATATTTTTTATTTAATAAATAGTAATTCAGGCCGGGCCGGGCTAACCCGAATTACTAAATACTTTGTCCAAGCCCGGCCCAGTACGGGCCGAGCCTATCAGGCCAGGCGGGCTACCCGGCCCGTGGACAGGTCTAGTTTGGGTGCACTAATCCGCAATTCTAAGAGAAAAATCCGGGAAAAATAGAATCCGAGCTTAAAAAATTATGAAAACTTTCAAATATGAGTTTTATATTAGAGATTGGAGAAGAAAAATCCGGAATAAGAGCTCAAATGGAAAAAGACAAAGTTTGGGAGGCACTAAACCGAAACTTTAGAGAAAAATCCAGAAAAAATAGAATCTGAGCTCGAAAAAATATGAAAACCTATAGAACTGAGTTTTATATTGGATGGGATGGATTGGAAAAGAAAAATCAAAATTGGGGTCCATTTGCAATTAAATTAAGTTTGGGGGCCAAAATGCAATTTTAACAAAAAAATCGAAAAGGGCCATTTTGCAAATAAAAAAAGACGAATGGTCTGGAAAATTCCATACCATTTTCTACCAACCCATGGATGAAGGAGAGGGTGTGATCTTCTTGAATTAATGGTCTGGAAAATGCCACCTAGGAAGATTTTTTAATAGTAAGCCATATGATCATGACAAGTGGCCTAGATATTTTGTAGAGATAGGAGATAGGCTTAAAAATAAGCAAACTTCTCTACAATATAGGAGAGGAATCAGCAGCCACAAGAAAGGAGGGGGAGAGGATTCATTTTTTTCTTGAAGGCATTTTCACTACACTCTTGGAGTAGAAAAGGAGAAAAAGAAAAAAAAAGAGAAAGAGAAAGAGGGAGAGAGAGAGAGGGAGAAGGAAGGAGAATTTAGAGAGCTTGATTTGAAAAGCAATTGCTAGGTAGCTATTCTCTCTCTTCTTCTACAATTATTTTCTTTGATATCATGTTCTTTTCCTTCTTTTTTCATATGATCTCTTCTTCTTCAATTATTTTCTTTGATATCATGCTCTTTTCCTTTTTTTTTTCATATGATTTGTTAACTTTTTGTTGAATAAAAGGTTTTCAAAAATAAATTTTAAAAATTTTCTCTCCTTTATTCTTTATTCCATACAAAATAACCAAGTTGACAAATTTTTTTACATACTTATTGCTTTAGCCGAAACCTAGGGGAGTTTTTTGTGCTTGTTCTTGCTTGTTTGTTTGTTTGTATTTTTAACTCATGGTTGATTCATTGTCATATGTTTGTTGGCTGTAAAATCATGCATTTCATGCCATCTTTAACTAGGTTTTTGGCTAAGATCAACCAATGATCTCTAGCCAAAAATCCCTTGTCTATACTAGTTGGAAGAGTAATAGTTTAAGTTGGATATTCTAACTTTGGGGTTTTTTTTCACTACACATTTTTTGTCAATCTAAAATGATTCTTTTACCACATATAGTAGACCTCTAGAGGATGGCCTGGTATTTTTTCCAAAATTTTTAGATTTTTTTATCAAGGTTGAAAAAATGGTTTTCGATAAAACAGTTTTTAGCTCACTGTTCTGACTTTGGTGAAAATTCGATCAAGGCATCTTTGGTCCAAAAATTAAGCTAATTCTTCCCATGGAGACCATTATGTTTTAAGTCTACACTAATTTTTCTAGAATTTTTTGAATTTTATATGAAGGGTAAAATAATAGCTTTTCAAAACTGGTTTTGGGAGTCATAATTGTTTTCTAAAATTAATAATTTTATGTTTTTATTTGTATACAAAGAGGGGGCTGATTTGGGTCATTAGCTACTGTCTTAGGTTGATTTCCATGTAATTTCAAGGATAAAAATTGATTTTGCAAAAATTGGGTCAAGGGTGGTCAACCCGGGTTTCAAAAATATAGGGAAACTAGAGCCTTTTAAGGGGTATTCGGCCATGAGGCCTTTTTATCCACAAAAAAAAAAAAAAAATTCAATTTTTAAATCTGAGCCCAAAGTCTTTCAATTTTGAAAATCCAATTTAAGTTTCTTTTAAAGGTAGTCGAATACCTAGGTATACGGATTTCGTTACTTCAAGAGAGAAATACACCTTCATGCAATGCATATTTTAATTTTTTTTATTTAATTTAGCATAAAAACATATTTTTCGATTTCCTAAGCATTTGGAGAGAATTAGTTCCTAATCTTTGCCGGGTCTGCCGGGGAGGTTAGGAAATTATTCAACGCACGTGTTTATGGAATGGAAACATATGGTTTTCATTTTACTCGAAATCATGTAAATGTCATACGAAAGAATTATTTTCCAAGCTTTGCCGATTTGCCGGGGAGTACGGTAATAGTTTTCGACATATGCCATTTATGTGATTCCTCACATGAAAAATCAATTTCAAAATGATGATGTGTGCATATTCCATGATCATGCATATTTCATGATATCTACATTTATCATCTTAATTATGCAAATTCTACATTTATGAATATTCCATGTTGATGTCATTTTATATTCATGTTGCTAGTGTGATTATGATGTGATTATGAATATTTTATGATGATGTTATTTTGTGATTTTTGCCATATCAAGCATGTCATGTCATTCATACATTTGCTATGTCATTTAGACTTTGCCATGTCAAGCGTGCCATGTCATTCATACATATGCTATGTCATTTAGATTTTACCATGTCAAGCTTGCTATGTCATTTAGATTTTTCTATGTCAAGCATGCCATGTCATTCATTCTTGTGCCATGCCATTTGGATTTTGCCATGTCGTTCATTCATATGCCACATCATTCATTCATGTGTCATGTCATTTAGATTACGCCATGTCATGATAAATATGCATGTTGTTTAATTTTTATCTTAGTAATATTTTTACATATTCATGATCATTTTTTTATGATTTTAAAATACATGAAAAAAAAATAATGTTTTTGTAAAACAAGATTATTCCCAAGTTAAAATAATTCATGTGTTATCTGCTGGGTCTGCCGGGAAGGATATCATCAATTATCATTAACGACGGAATATCTTTTTTCAAAAACGAGGATGATTTGGAGAATTTCAAAGCCAAGGAAAAATTCCATGTTTTGCCGAGTTTGTCGGGAAATATGGAAAATTTTATGTTAATAAATTTCGGATCATTGTCAAATAAATATGAATTTTTTAAGGGAATTATTTTTAAACACCAATTTTAAAACCAACTTTCACCGAGACTTGAGATAACACATGATTAATAAGGTACTATTTTATACGGGCGTTGTGGGGGTGCTAATCCTTCCCCACACGTAACCGACTCCCGAACCCGCACTTGTTTTCTCTGGTTCAAAGCGTAGACTTCGAAATTGATTTTAAAAAATATTTTAATTAATTTTAAAATATTTTACCAAAATCAATTTTAATAGGTAGCCAATTAGACCTAGCCAAAATAGATTGGTGGCGACTCCATTCTTTTCCGAGGTTGTTTTCATACCCTCAACCTTCAATTTTTTACTTAAGAGGAATTAAGTCATATTTTCCTCTTTTTCTCCCCTTACTTATTATTATTATTATTATTATTATTATTATTATTATTATTATTATTATTATTATTATAAACGTTGCTTAATGGGTCGCGAGATTTCGTTACAATAGCTTGGCGACTCAACTGGGGACACTTAGAGAGTCAGGCCTGAAATTAGTCGTGTGTTATCAAAAGTCTCAGTTTGTCGGTTTTATCCGGTATTTAATTTTAGTTCCCACTTTTTTTTTTTAATAATAATAAAGAGAATTTTAAAAATAATAAAATGTCTTTGAATATGTTCATACTCATGTACATGCATATTATTATTGTTCTCTAGTTATCTTGTTGAATATTATTATTCTCTGCTTAATTAATTCTTTACATTGTTTAATCTTGTCCTTAATAAATGGGCGGGGTATTTAGAATAAGGGGTGTAGAATAGGTGGTGAAAGGTTTGTTGTTTCTCACACACTACACTTGCATTTGCATAACATGAGCTCTATACCCGAGTTTCATCCTTTTAAGTGGCAGTAAAGTAGCTACGCTCTCGTGATGATCCTCCACATGGGCTAGCAAAATACTTCCGGAGTATAAATTACCTAAGCTCTCATAATAATCCTCCGCATGGGCTAGGGATATATACTCTAACGAATTGAACCCATTTTTACCGGGGTGCCTTACTAGCCTTCACAGATGACAGTGAGGAACAATTCGGGGCCTTTTAGAACCTCATTCACCCACATATAGTGAGCCATATAAAGCCAACATAGGCGAAGCCCTAGATGCACCGAAGCTAGGAACACATAGAGGAATGCTTCTGACCCTTTGCTATCTATTTTGCATCCAGAATAAGATTCATAAAATCGGGTGATGACGAACGTACATCGTGTCGCTCCTGATAAGTTTAATATTCTGTCCCAAAGGCACCGTGATGCCTAAATAAGTTGATATTGTTAGGGCAACTGTTCATTAACTTTTTTGAAGTTATAAATAAGAAAATTCTTTTTTTTTTTTCCAGTCATTTTGACATCTTGTACATTACATGTATTAATGCATATGTAAATAGAGCATGTACATTTATAATTGTATTTTTGATCCCACGGTGATAATAATTTCATTTGTTAATTGCATAAACATTTGTTGATTAATTAAATAAGAATTGTAGACCGGTAGTGTTGAATAAATATTTGGACACCCGTGTCGTAATAAGACCCACTACCCCAAAAGTTTTTAAAAATTGGTTTTGGAAAATAATATTTTGATTTTTGCGGGGAAACACATGTTTCAAAAAAAATCATGGATTAAATTTGGGGGCAAATCTTGTATAATGAGATTTTTGAATAATAAAGATTGGTCCTATCAATTTCGTTTAATCATTGGTCATTCTTTGTATATACCCTTGTAATTAATTCATTTATTTTTTACATGTATCATATTGACATCATGTTACAGTCCTAACATGCATGGTCATTCATTGTAGAATACATTTGTGACATACATGGTCATTCTTTGTATATACCCTTGTGTTAATTCTTTACATGTATCATATTGACATTAGATTACAGTCCTAACATGCATGGTCATTCATTGTAGAATACATTTGTGACATACATGGTCATTCTTTGTATATACCCTTGTAATTAATTCATTTATTCTTTACATGTATCATATTGATATCATGTTACAATCCTAACATACATGGTCATTCATTGTAGAATATATTTGTGACATACATGGTCATTATATGTATATACCCATATATCAACTTATTTATTCTTTACATGCATGATGTTGGCATCAGGTTGCATTCATGACAAACATAGTCAACAAGATTTCTCTTTATATGTTCATGAATTAATTTGTCTATTCTTTACATGCATCATGTTGGCATCAGGTCGCATTCATGACATAGTCATCATGATTTCTCTGTATATGTTCATGCATTAATTTATCTATTCTTTACATGCATCATGTTGGCATCAGGTTGCATTCATGACAAACATAGTCAGCATGATTTCTCTGTATATGTTCATGCATTAATTTGTTTATTTTTTACATGCATCTTGTTGGCATCAGGTTGCACTCATGACATACATAGTTAGCATGATTTCTCTGTATATGTTCATGCAATAATTTGGTTATCCTTTACATGCATCAAATGGGCATCTGTTACATTCACGAAATTCATGGCCCATTCATCATGAAAAATATTTGGGGGGATAAAACAAAAATTGGCTTGACTTTAAGAGCTTTGAAGAAGTTTCTCTTTCAAATCAGAGGCATAAGAAGTACTAAGCACTTTTATAACACATGAAAGGATCATGGATAATGAGCAGCAAAATAGACTGGATAGAATGGAGAGAGCACATAGAGAATTACAGGAACGATGGGCAAAGTCACAAGAAGAATTGGCAAGGTCCTAAGAAGAATCGAGAGAAAAGATGACTAAACTCATGGAACTTGTGTCTGCCACAATCAAGGGAAAGGAATACACTAAAATTTTGGCCGCCAGAGAAGGGTCGGAGGCACAAAAGGGTCAGAATAAGGTCATAATGTTAGAGGGCCAGTCTTTTCAGAACACAGTTAATCCCGACAACGTCCTAAACTTAGATGATCTAGCTGAACAGGCAAAGTTGAAAATGGTTACATTGAATGGGGTTGAGTCGGCAAATTCCCAAAGGAAATATCAGTTGTTAGAGGAAAGGCTTCGGGTAGTAGAAAGTACAGATGTATTTGGGAGTGTAGATGCAAACGAACGTTGCTTGGTCCCCATTTAGTCATTCCTCTTAAATTCAATGTTCCCAACTTTGAGAAATATGATGGGGCAACCGATCCATCAGTCCACATCACTATGTTCTATCGAAAGATGACGGGCCATACAAATAATGATAAGATTTTAATCCACTGTTTTCAGGATAGCCTCAGCGGATCCGTAATTAGGTGGTATAATCAGTTGAGCAAGGATCAGATTTGCTCTTGGAATGATTTGGCTAATGCATTTTTAAGCCAATACAAGCATGTGACTAATATGGCGCCTGACCGTCTCACTTTGCAAAATATGGAGAAAAATGTTACTGAGAGCTTCAAAGAGTATGCTCAGAAGTGGAGGGACATGGCTACCCAAGTACCAACACCCCTGACTCAGAAGGAAACCACTATCCTTTTTGTGAATACATTGCGGGGTACTATGATAGACACATTTGCAATGCCACGAAAAATTTTGCGGACATGGTAATCTCCAGGGAAATGATTGAGAATGCTATCAAGACTATAAAACTCAAAGGATATAAAACATCCAATGCAGAGAGAAACAAGACACCCAGAAAGAAAGAGAAAGATGTCCAAGTTATAGGAGGCTTTTCCCCGTATCTTCAGGCCCCCTCATACCAACCATTATGTCCTGCTATGAACAACATATCCCAGGATCCATATTCATATCCAATGGCCTCTCAATATCCAGCAAATATTCAACCTCTTATCAACCAGAATAAGCCGAAGAACATCCGAAAAAGAGATCGGCTTGAGCCACTCCCCATGTGTTAATCTGAACTATTGCCCCAACTAGTCGAAGAGCAACTCCTTATTAAAGTTCCAGTGGAGCCTATTCAACCCCCATATCTGAGCTAGTATGACGAGAATGCATATTGTGATTATCATTCTGAGATTCGAGGATATTCCATAGAAAATTGCATATCTCTAAAACGGAAGGTTCAAGCACTCATCAATGACAGGTGTTTAGATGTGGGTAAGAAACAAAGGTCAAACATCATGAAGAATTCACTGAATGGGCATGATGGGACCATTGTGGATGTCATAATGGGGGAGGAAGATGAAAAGGTTGAAAAGAGTGTCGAGGAATATCCAGTTTAAATTATGGAAAAACATGTCAAGAGGGGAGTTTCTGATGCATGTAGTTCTATGCCTCATGATGAAAGCACTTGTCTTATGTTAACATCCATATAAAATAAATGAATTTTGAATTTTAAAATGCTTTTGTGTTTATTGTGTTTTAACAATAATTTGAATGTGTAAAAACAAACATTAAAGAGGTTTTGATAATGGAAAGTCTCGAAGATTATTGATGATCTTGTTAGAAGTGGCCCAATACCTTCCCACCTCTCTTTCGGGCTGTCCTATGCCTAAATCCCTTGAAAGACCTAATGCTTCAAGGACTATAAATATTGAATTTAATAAACCATAGTCACCTCTCTTAGGCTATGAAGAATGGAACAAACTTTTCGAAAAATTTTCGAGCTCCTTGGAAACTCAAACAAATGAGACATTCTTTCAAGAACCTAGATCATGGTGATTTGATGTGCATCAAGGTTGCGCCAAAACCATTCAAATCCTTTCCAATAACCACAAAACACAAATTTTCCAAACATCACTTCATAATTAACACCTCGGGACACAATGCTAAACCAGATTATTTCATTTCCTCAGAAAAATCTACTTTAGGCCATATTCTTTCTTTTCACTTCAAAGAATCCAAGATTAAAACTCAGCCTTTTCAGTGTAGACCTAGACTTCCTCATTCTCATGGTTAATCATATTGGGGCATCATATGTAAAAATTTTGGATACATGGTGGATAAAGGGGAATTAACGCATGAATCATCAGGGCATGCGACCAAAAAAAAACAAGAGAAAAATTTGTGATATCATGCATATGAGAATTCAGATGATTCCAAAGTGCAAAATGAAATTATGATTATCTATTCCCTTGAAGATTGCTTTTCAATGAGAATATTTGTGCTTGATATGATAAATGGCTGTCTTTATTATTTCTTTCACAAAAAAAAAAAATTATCCATAGTTACCCCTTTTGAGCCGAAAAAATTCTTTCTTCTTCGAACCCTGATCAAGGATCACCCTCCACACTGCGGGGCAAATGAGAGGAAAGATCTTCTTAAGGATCACAGAGAAATGAGTCCTAACTTGAAGACAAATACAAAGCAAATTGGGCTCCCAAATAAATACGGGCTTACTCTGTCAAAATAAAGAGACAAAAAGAACAAAAAGGAAAATGTAGAAAAAATGGCAAAATGAAATCCAAGAACAAAGTAGAAAAGGAGCAAAAGTAAAAGAAGGAAAGAAAAGTCCAAAAAAGAAAAAATGTTTCAAAGGGAATCCTCCTCAAGAAATGATCCTTGATCTGATTACCCCTAAACACATGTTTTGAACGTACTTATCCTTTCTTTCTGAACCCCGAACCATGGCCTACATTACGTGCTTTAAAAGTTCATTTTGATCTGAAGAGTTTTTCCTCATATTTTATCCCATCTCTTCGAATTATCATTTCACTATGGAAGAATTTAGAATTCTGAGATGTATGGTGGAACAATAAAAAAAGAAGAAAGAAAAATGGAAGGAAAGGGACTCTAGGGAGAAAACCCAAAAATGGGCGGTCTAGAGTAAAATGGGGAAAGTTTTGATGCCATCCATGGTGTTACCAAGGCAATAACTAAAGAAGTGGTCATCGAGGAACATCTAGGAATTCTTGAACCTCCCAAATTGTCAACTCTCATTTGGAGGATTGATTTAAAAAAAATGATACTTTTTTCCCTCCAAAATTAACTTTCCAGTTTGAACATCCTGGCTAACCTTGACGCTTGTCAAAATGCCAAGATTTAAAAACTAAAAGAATGTTGAATTTGTTCGATTCTCAAGAAATTCGTGTTTTTATAAAACATGTTCTATTTGTGAGTCTAGAAGGGACATACATTTTTCTTGATCTGAAGTTTTCTTGGATCGACCATAATCCTATTGTACCAAGCCTCTGAAATTCAAGTTGAAAAAAAGAGTTGACAGTCATTTTTTTTTTAACAGTAATCATCAGTCTTCAAGAGATTTGTACATTACACTATGAGGTTAATATTTTTGACTCAAAAGTTTTCATTAAATGAGAAAATCTTTCTAAAAAGGGAAAACAAATGAAAGGAATAAAAATATTTTTGGAAATAACTATTTTTGATGTTGACATGAGACAAGAATTTTTCTAACCCAAAGGTATGGGACTACTAAGGTAGATCTTGACTCCTGGAAATACGAAGAAGGAATGAACATTCTGCTCAGACTTTTGTCGATAAAAGTTTGAAAATTGTTGGGGCAAAGAGATAACCAAAGACTGAAAAGATAATGATCTCTTATGGGGCACGAGTGTTCAAGATACACTCTGATTTGAAAGGGAAAAATGAATTGGAAAGGCTAAGTCGAAGTCTAGAAAAACAATCGAGGACATTTGCATCATTCATGAGCACCTACATCTTTATTAAGATTTGCATCTGCACCGTGTCAGGAAGCATTTGCATCATTCATGGATATTCGTATTTGCACCATTCCGTGAGCATCAGCGTTTTACCATTACATTTACATCCTTCATGGATATTTTCATATGCATCATCTCAAGCAATTGTATCATTTTTAGGATCATTGCATCTCCATTATTGTGTGGTAACTACATTTACACCATTCATGGACCATTTACACGAACACGATTAGCAGTTGCATTTGCACCATTCAGAAGCATTTGCATCAATCCAAGGACATCTATATTTGCATCATACATAAGCATTTGTACACTGTTAATCTCTGCATTTGCATCATTCAGAAGTGTTTGCACATTGTTGATCTTTGCATCTGCATCATTTTATGAAGTAGTTGCATCATTTGAGGATATTTGCATTTTGCATCATTCAGAAGCATTTGCACATTGATAATTTCTACATTTGCACCATAAAGTATTTGCATATTTGTTAGTCTTTGCATCTGCAACAAGAAGCATTTGCATCTTTAATTTATGCATTTGCAACAAGAAGCATTTGCATCAATCCAAGACATTTGCATCTGCATCAAGAAGCATTTGCATCAATCCAAGACTTTTGCATCTGCATTATGAAGCACTTGCATCTTTGTTAATCACTGCATTTGCATCATGAAGCATTTGCATCTTTTTTGATCATTGCATCTACAACAAGTAGCATTTGCAACTTTAATTCTGCATCTGCATCAAGAAACATTTGCATCTTTAATTTTGCATTTGCACCCAGAAGCATTTGCATCTTTAATCTCTACATTTGCATCAAGAAGCATTTGCATTTGTAACCGTTGCATCTGCATCATGAAGCATTTGCATCCTCTCAAAACCTCCAGGTTAATTTTCAACATATTTTCAAAAGTCATGGATAAGACATCCGAGCATTGTTTTCAAAATATTCCTGACTTCACCAGGTCTCTTTTCGACTTTTGGTTCCGCCCAAGTTATCTCATTTCAAAATTATCTATAGTTTCGCCTAGATAACTTTTCGACTTTTGGTTCCGTCCAAGTTATCTCATTGAAAATTATCCACGGTTTCTCCTAGATAACTTTTCGACTTTTGGTTCCGCCCAAGTCATCTCATTTGAAATTTATCTATGATTCGCCTCGATAACTTTTCGACTTTTGGTTCCACCCAAGTCATCTCATTGAAATTTATCTATGGTTTCGCCTAGATAATTTTTAGATTTTTGGTTCCGCCCAAGTCATCTCATTTGAAAATTATCTATGGTTTCGCCTAGATAACTTTTCGACTTTTGGTTCCCCCCAAGTCATCTTATTGAAAATTATCTACGGTTTCTCATAGATGTCTTTTCGACTTTTGGTCCCGTCCAAGTCATCTCATTTGAAATTTATCTATGGTTCGCCTAGATAACTTTTTGACTTTTGGTTCCACCCAAGTCATCTCATTTGAAATTTATATATGGTTTTGCCTAGATAACTTTTTGACTTTTGGTTTCGCCCAGGTCATTTCGTGTCATTTTCTGTCTTCACCAGGTCATCACGCGACTATTGGCTTCACTCAGGTTTTTTGAATTTCTAGTTTTGCCAGTACGGTTAGCAAAAGACAAGATTAGGCTCCTGAGATCACCGTCGAGGAATTTTCTTCTCTTGCAAATGGAACTCGTTTCTTAAGATGAGTCGAGCCTTGATTAGTCATTGAACTCAATTTAAGGACAAATCCTTTTATTTACAGTTTACAAAAAAAAAAAAAAAACCCAAAATTGATGAATAAAAAATGATGAAAATTCTCCTTTCTATCCTTCACATGTGATTTCACTAACAAGACAAAATATTGTCGATTTTATCTTTGCCTGATTCCTGAATTCTCAGCAAACTAGGAATGCAAAGAATCTTCCCTCATTCTACTAATGAGTTTCCAAGACTTTGACTCAGAGGTTAAATAAAAAAAGCCAACTCAAAAAACGTCAACCTCAAAAACGTCAACCTCAAAAACGTCAACCAAAAAAGTCAACCACTAAACAAGTCAACTCTCAGTCAAAATCAAGATTTGAAGTTGAATTGAACAATGGTGAAGGAATTTTGATAATCGAAGGTCTACAACAAAAGATAGAGAGTTTGAAAGACAGGTTGCAAAAATTCAGTGTAGAGAAATACCTAATTTTACAAATTTTGGAAAAAGTGCTAAACGATCAAATTGGACGAAATTGGAGGTTCCAAATGGATTAATATCAATAAATATGGATATTGGAAGGTCCAATTTTGAAGCGGAATTGAAGGAAGATGTGGTGAAGAGAAAAAGGAAAATAAGAATTTAGTGAATAAATAAGAAATTCACAAGGTTTTTTTTTCTTTTATTCTTTATTCTTTACAAAATAACAAAGTTGGCAAATTTTTTTACATACTTATTGCTTTAGCCGAAACCTAGGGGAGTTTTTTGTGCTTGTTCTTGCTTGATTATTCTTGCTTGTTTGTTTGTTCATATTTTAACTCATGGTTGATTCTTGTCATATGTTTGTTGGCTTTAAAATCATGCATTTCATGTCATCTTCAACTAGGTTTTTGGCTAAGATCAACCAATGATCTATAGCAAAAAATTCCTTGTCTATACTAGTTGAAAGAGTAATAGTTTAAGTTGGATATTCTGACTTTCGGATTTTTTTTCACTATTCATTTTTTGTCAAAATAAAAAGATTTTTTTTACCACATGTAGTAGACCTTTAGAGGATGCCTAATATTTTTTCCAAGATTTTTATATTTTTTTATCAAGGTTGAAAAAATGGTTTTCGATAAAACAGTTTTTAGCTCACTGTTCTCACTTTGGTGAAAATTCAGTCAAGGAATCTTTGGTCCAAAAATTAAGCTAATCTTTTCCCATGGAGACCATTATGTTCTACGTCTACACTAATTTTTCCAATTTTTTTTTGAATTTTTATGAAGGGTAAAAAAAAAAATTTCAAAACTGATTTTGGGAGTCAGAATTGTTTTTTAAAAGTAATAATTTTTTGTTTTTATTTGTATACAAAGAGGGGTTGATTTAGGTCATTAGCTACTGTCTTAGTTTGATTTCCATGTCATTTCAAGGATAAAAATCGATTTTGCAAAAATTGGGTCAAAGGGACCTGGGTTTCAAAAATATAGGAAAATTAGAGCCTTTTTAAGGGGTATTCGGCCATGAGGCCTTTTTCATAAAAAAAAAAATTCAATTTTTAAATCCGAGCCCAAAGTCTTTCGGTTTTGAAAATCCAATTTAAGTTTATTTCAAAGGTAGTCGGATACCTTTTTAGGTATACGGATGTCCTTACTTCAAGAGAGAAATACACCTTCATTCATTGCATATTTTAAAATATTTTTATTTAATTTAGCATAAAAACGTATTTTCGATTTCATAAGCATTTGGCGAGAATTAGTTCCTAATATTTGCCGGGTTTGTTGGGGAGGTTAGAAAATTATTCAATTCACGTGTTTATGAAATCGAAACGTATCATGTAAATGTCATACGAAAGAATTATTTTCCAAGCTTTGCCGGGTTTGCCAGGGAGTACGGTAATATTTTTCGACATATGCCATTTATGTGATTCCTCACATGAAAAATCAATTTCAAAATGATGACGTGTGCATATTCCATGATCATGCATATTTCATGATATCTGCATTTGTCATCTTAATTATGCAAATTGTATCTTTATGAATATTCCATGTTGATGTCATTTTATATTCATGTTGCTAGTGTGATTATGATGTGATTATGAATATTCTGATGATGTCATTTTGTTATTTTTGTCATGTCATGTCAAACATGTCATGTTATTCATACATTTGCTATGTCATTTAGACTTTGCCATGTCAAGCATGCCATGCCATGCCATGTCATTCATACATACATATGCTATGTCATTGTCAAGCATGCCATGTCATTCATACATAATCTATGTCATTTAAATTTTGCCATGTCAAGCGTGCCATGTCATTCATACATATGCTATGTCATTTAAATTTTGCAATGTCAATCATGCCATGTCATTCATACATATACTATGTCATTCAGATTTTGCTATGTCAAGCATGCCATGTCATTCATTCATGTGCCATGTCATTTGGATTTTGCCATATCAAGCATGTCATGTCATTCATTCATATGCCATTTCATTCATTCATATGCTACATCATTCATTCATGTGCCATGTCATTTAGATTACGCCAAGTCATGATAAATATGCATGTTGTTTAATTTTTATCTTAGTAATATTTTTATATATTCATGATCATTTTTTTTTTATGATTTCAAAATACATGAAAAATAAATAATGTTTTTATAGACCAAGATTTTTCTCGAGTTAAAATAATTCATGAGTTCCTTGCTGGGTCTATCGGGGAGGATATTATCAATTATCATTAACGACGAAATATCTTTTTTCCAAAAAACGAGGATGATTTGAAGAATTTTAAAACCATGTTTTGCCGAGTTTGTCGAGAAATATGAAAAATTTTACGTTAATAAATTTCGGATCATTTTCAAATAAATATGATTTTTTTAAGGGAATTATTTTTAAACACCAATTTTAAAATCGACTTTCACCTAGACTTGAGATAACACGATTAATAAGGTATCATTTTATACGGGCGTTGCGGGGGTGCTAATCCTTCCCCACATGTAATCGACCGAACTTGTTTTCTCTGATTCAAAGCACAGACTTCGAAATTGGTTTTAAAAAATATTTTAATTAATTTTAATTTCTTTTACAAAAATCGATTTTAATAGGTGGCCGATAACACCTAGCCAAAAAAGATTGGTGACGACTCCATTTCTTTTCCGAGGTCGTTTTCATACCCTCAACCTTCAATTTTTTACTTAAGAGGAATTAAGTCATTTTTTTCCTCTTTTTCTCCCCATACTTATTATTATTATTATTTTAAAAATTGCTTAATGGGTCGCGAGATTTCGTTACTATCCATACGTGATCCTCGGGGGGACCGTTCGAGTAAGGGGAAAAAACAGATAGAGGAAAAGACGACTTAATTCCTCTTAAGTTAAAATTGGGAGGTTTTGAAAACTACCTCAGAAAAAGAAATGGAGTCGCCACCAATTTGTTTTGGCTAGGTGTGATTGGCCACCTATTAAAATCGGTTTTTATAAAATATTTTAAAATTAATTACGACATTTTTTTAAAATCAATTTCGAAGTTTGCGCTTTGAACCAGAGAAAACAAGTGCGGGTTCGGGAATTGGTTACGTGCGGGGAAGGATTAGCACCCCCACAACACCCATATAAAACAGTACCTTATTAGTCATGTGTTATCTCAAGTCTTGGTGAAAGTCGATTTTAAATTTCGTATTTAAAAATAATTCCCTAAAAAAAAATCATATTTTATTTGAAAATGATCCAGAATTTATTAACATAAAATTTCCCATGCTTCCCGACAAATTCCGCAAAAGATGAAATTTTTCTTTGATTTTGAAATACTCCGAATCACCATCGTTTCTAAAAAAAAAAAGATATTCCATCATTAATGATAATTGATGATATTCTCCCCGACGGACCCAGCAGAAAACTCATGAATCATTTTAACTCGGGAATAATCTTGTTTTATAAAAACAATATTTATTTTTCATGTATCTTGAAATCATAAAAGAATGATCATGAATATGCAAAAATATTACTACGACACAAATTAAACAACATGCATAGTTATCTTGACATGACATGGCACATGAATGAATGACATCGCATGCTTGACATGGCAAAATCCAAATGACATGGCACATGAATGAATGACGTGGCATTTGAATGAATGACATGGCATATGAAATGAATGACATGGTATGCTCTAAATGATATGGCAAATGAATGAATGACATGGCATATGAAATGAATGACATGGCATGCTTGACATGGAAAATTCTAAATGACATAGCATATGGATGAATGACATGGCAAAATCTAAATGACCTGGCATATGTATGAATGACATGGCATATGACTGAATGACATAGCATGCTTGACATGGAAAATATAAATGGCATAGCATATGTATGAATAAAATGGCATGGCATATGAGTGAATTACATGGCATGCTCTAAATGATATGGCACATGAATGAATAACATGGCATATGAATAAATGACATGGCATATGAAATGCATAACATGGCATACTTGACATGGAAAATTCTAAATGACATAGCATATGGATGAATGACATGGCATGCTTGACATGGCAACATGGCAAACAAAATGACATGGCATATAAATGACATGGCATGACAAGATGACATGGAACGAAAATGACATAGCATGAGAATGAATGTCGTGGCATGAAAATGATGTGGCAAACAAATGACATGGCATAAGAATGAATGTCATGTGAATGAAATCGACATGGCATATGAATTACATGGCATAAGAATAAATGTCATGTGAATGAGCAAACAAAATGATATAGCATATGAATGAATGTCATGTGAATGAAATCGACATGGCAAACAAAATTACATAGCATATGAATGACATAGCTTAAGAACGAATGTCATGTGAATGAAATCGACATAGCTTGAACATGAATGACATAACATATACATGACCTAATCTATGGATGACATGGCATAAGAATGAATGTCATGTGAATAAAATCGACATAGCTTGAACATGAATGGTACAACATATATATGACCTAATCTATGGATAACATGGCGTAAATGACATGGCATACTAAATGAATGACATGGCACGTGAATGGATTACATGATATATGAATGACATAGCATGAGAATGACATAGCGTGAACATGAATGACATGACATATGAATGACATAGCATGAGAATGACATGGCATAAATGACATGGCATGAGCAAATGATGACATGGCCGAATGACATGGCATACTAAATGAATGACATGGCATGTGAATGGATTACATGACATATGAATGACATAGCATGAGAATGACATAGCGTGAACATGAATGACATGACCTAATCTATGAATGATATGGCATGGCCGAATGACATGGAATGAACAATATTGACATGGACAAATGACATGGCATGTGAATGAATGACATAGCATATTTATGAATGACATGACATGACATGCTTGACATGGCAAAATCTAAATGATATAGCATAAGCATGAATGACATGGCATGCTTGACATGGCAAAATCCAAATGACATAACATATGTATGAATGACATGACATGACATAGAATAAATGACCTAGCATGCTTAACATGGCAAAATCCAATTGACATCATCATAAAATATTCATAATCACACTAGCAACATGGAATATTCATGAACATGGAATTTTCATAATTAAAATGACAAATGTAAATATCATGGAACCTGCATGATCATGGAATTAATTTTTCATGTGAGGAATCACATAAATGGCATATGTCAAAAAATATTACCATACTCCTCGGCAAAGCTTGGAAATTAATTCTTTCGTATGATATTTACATGATTTCGAGTAAAACGAAAATCATACATTTCGATTCCATAAACACGTGCGTTGAATAATTTCCTAACCTCTCCAACAAACCCGACAAGGATTAAGAAATAATTCTCGCCAGATGTTTAGGAAACCGAAAAATACGTTTTTATGCCAAAATAAGTAAAAATATTTTTAAATATGCAATCCATGAAGATGTATTTCTCCCTTGAAGTAAGGACATCTGTATACCTAAAAAGGTATCCGACTACCTTTGCAAGAAACTTAAATTGGATTTTCAAAATCGAAAGACTTTGAGCTCGGACTAAAAAAATTGGAATTTTTAGGATGAAAATTAGGCCTTGGCCGAACCCCCTCTGTAAAACCTCTATTTTTCTAGTTTTGAAACTCGGGTTGACAACCTTTGATCCGAATTTTATAAAATCAAATTTCATAATTGAAATGACATGAAAATTAACCAAAGATAGTAACCAAAGTCCCAAATCAACCCCCTCTTAATATCTTAACCAAAATAGAAAATTACTATTTCTTAAAAACAAATCTGACTCTCACAGGTTGTCGCAACCTAAAAAATAACAAGTCTCATCGCAAGACTTTATTATTCGTTAAGCGTGACATTAAAAAAACTGAGGAAAAATCGACTTAATTCTTCTTGAAAAATGAAGGTTTTGAAAATGACCTTGAAAAAGATATGGAGTCGCCACCAATCTTTTTTAGCTAGGTGTGATTGGTCACCTATTAAAACAAATTTTGTAAAATATTTTAAAGTTATTTAAAACATTTTTAAAACCAATTTCAAGTCTGCGTTTTAAACCAAAGAAATCAAAGAAGCGGGTCCCGGACTCGTTTACGTGTGGGGAAGGATTAGCACCCCCATAACGCCCGTATAAAATGGTACTTTATTAATCATGTGTTATCTCAAGTCTCGGTAAAAATTCGGTTTTAAATTTAGTATTTCAAGTTAATTCCCAATTTAAAGAAAAATAATTTCATTTTTAATTGAAAATGATCCGAAATTTATAAATTTAAAATGTTCCTATATTCCAACAAACGTGGCAAAATATAGAAATTTTTATTAGTTTTGGAAAACTTTCCAAATCATTCTTATTTTAAAGAAGATATTCCATTATTAACGATAATGATGATATCCTCCCCAGCAAACCCGCAGAAAACTCATGAATTATTTTAACTTGGGAATATCTTTATTTTATTGAAAATCATTATCTTTTTCAAAATATGAATATGTATGACATAAATAAAATGACATAGCAAAGTCTAAATAATATAACGCAATCTAAATGGTACGATATAATTTAAATGTCTTAGCATATTCTAAATGAAATGAAATATCTTAAGTTATATGATATATTCTAAATGAAATGAAATGACCTAGGTAACATGATATATTCTATATGAAATGTAATATCTTAAGTCATATGACATATTCTAAATGAAATAAAATATCCTAAGTGACATAATATATTCTAAATGAAATAAAATGACCTAGGTAACATAATATGTTCTACATGAAATGAAATCCTAGGTAACATAATATATTCTATATGAAATGAAATAATTTAAATGACATGACAAATATAAATGATATGGCATATAATCTAAATGACATGAAACATAAAATAATGCTATCATATAATATGCATGGAAATAAAAATAAAAATAATAATGCATGAACATAGTATATGCTAAATAATATGACAAAAATAACTAAAATAAAAAGCATATGATATCATGAAATATTCAAAACCATAAAACAAATAATATAATATAAAAAATTTAAATAAAAGATAATAACACCATCATGAAAATTAAACATAGCAAAAATTATATACTATGTAACATGAATGAATATGGAAAATGCAATGCATGAGAATGTATTTTTTCCTTTAATTAAGGAAATCCATATATCTAAAAAGATATCCGGCTACCTTAGGAAAATATATCAAATTAAATATTCTAAAACCAAAATACTTTGTGATTGTTTGTAAACAATTTTGAAAAGTTTAGATTAAAAATAAAAACCTAGTAAACCCTTTTTTAAATAGCTCTAATTTCCTAAGTTTAAAATCCCAGACTTGACCACCCTTAACCCGAGACTTAAAAAATCATTTTTAGAGTTCAAAAAGTCTTAGAAACTACCCTAAGGCAGTAGCTAAACTTCCTAATCAACCCTCTCTAAGTAACTTAACCAAAACAGAAAAATGATCTTCCTTCAAATTCAATTCTGACTCTACTATCCAGTTTTAAAGTATGATTTTTTACCCTATTTTTAAAAATTCAAAAAAATCTAAAACAAATACTGGAGACTTAGGACACGTAAAAAATTCACGGGAAAAAATCAGCTTAATTTTTTGATTAAAGATCGCTGCCCAGAAAAATAGAGAAAATACGAGTACTGGGTGAAAAAACTGTTTTGCCAAAACACATTCTTTTGCCTTTGATAAAATCATTTAAAAATCAAAGTAAAAATATTAAAGACTCTCTAAATGACTCACAAATAGTATCTAACACTTTTGAAAAGTTAGGCAAAAAATTGGCTAAGCAAAAAAAATCACAAAGGTAGAATAATTAATTTGAGAATTCTTTAATTTTCCACAAGTATGCTCAAGTGAGCATGACTTTGAACCATTGATTGGCCTAAGTCATAAGTCAAGTGGCAAGGACATGAAATGCATGAAAAATACAACAAATATGATGCATGAAATGCATGATTTAAAATCTAAATGACATGAAAAATGCATGGCATCAATAAAATGACTTAGACCTAAATGAAACTTGCATGGCATTTAATGCAACCTAGGTATAAAATGCATGAATATGCATGGAAAAACAAACCAATCTTAAGCCTAAAATATGCATGGCAATAACACAAACATATGGCATGCTTAAACAAAATACTCAACCAAATATCATGAAAATGCAAACCTATCAACTAACATAACAAAAAATGCACACACAAAGCATACAATATGAGGTGGCCAATATGGTGAATGCTTAAAATGAGCATGGCATTTTCACAAACACATGATATACTAACATGCATAGCTAAAAAATAATGCTCAAATCATGCAAATATAAAGTAAAGGCACGAAAAACCAATAAGCATTTTCACAAACACATGAATTACAAAATATAAAGCACAAACAAACTTAAACATTTTGAAAACAGAAAATCAAAAATGCAAGACAAGTAAAATAAACATGATAACAAGATAATAGACTCAAAAATAGAAACAAGCAAGCAACCAAATTAAAACAAGCTTCATATTTATGTATTAGAAGAAGATTTAAAGCATCAAAACTTGTTAAATATCAAGACTAACATAAAATAAAAAATGCAAAAAGCAACTACTCAAAAACTAGGCCATTCGGCCATCTCAAAAACAAGAGAAAAAAAAATTCAAGAGCTTTTTACAAGAAAGAATGAAGAAGAACTTGAAGAACAATATTAAAAACACTTATTTTAAAAGAAAAATCAAAAGAAACTCACCAAAATAGTAATCAAAACAGCAAATCAAGAATGGAAAATCAAAGAAAATGCAAGAGTATGGTGCTTAAAGCAACCTCTAGAAGCTATCTTTCAAGCTTTTTCTCTTCTAACTTCTTTTCTTTTCTAAACTTTTCTTTTTACCTTTCAACAATGACTCTCCCTTATAGTGAATAGAGAGTGAATAGCTGAAAATGAAAGAAAGAATGACTCTCCCTTATAGTGGCCAAATGGCCCTCCCTAGGCTAGGATGTTGTAATTTTTCATTCAACCAATTTCCATCCAAAGGCATCAGCTATCCACAATTACAACTGTTCAAGAATCTTAAGCCATTATGTTGACACTCTCCCTCTTCAAGCATTGGTCCATATGGCTTATTTGCAAAGGCTTGATAAAAAAATAACTAACTTCCTCTTCATTGTTGGCCTTTTGATTAAAAATCAGAAAATATCTACCCACTCTTGGGCCTTGGCCGGCAAACCCTTTTCTTCTAGCCCATGTTTCATTTTTAAAAGGCAAGAAAAGCCCTCGACGGTGGTCTCAAGGCTCGACTCATTTGATAAAACAGAATGAATTCGATTTAAAACAAAAAGAAATACCTCGACGGTGGTCTCAAGGCTTGACTCATTTGATAAAATAGAATGAAATCGATTTAAAACAAAAGTAAATACTAAGAATGATTCTGGGTTTGGTTCATTTGGAAAAAAAAAATTAACTTGAAAATGAAAGGAACATACCTCGACGACGGTCTCAGGGCTCGACTTATTTGAGAAGCAAAATAAGTTTGATTTGGAAAGGAAATGTACTTCGACGGTGATCTCGGGTCTCGACTCGTTTGAAAAACAGAATAAGTGCACTTTGGGGAAGTCCAAGTTTTCTTGATTTCTGCAATGTTATCTAAATACAATTATGAGAATGACATGCTTTGCAAATGCTTGTATGTTTCCTAAGAATGAATGCAATTAAATGATCGTGTCATGATTTCTAATCCATGGTTTCTTTGAGGTTCACAGATTATCCGACTTCATGATGGAGTCTTCAATTGTTCATTGATGCCCTACTTAAGGAATCCTTCACTCAAGATAACTTGTCAAACAATCTCAGTTTCTGAGTTTTGCTGAAATTCACAGATTTTCTGACTTCGTGATGGAGTCTTCAACATGTTCACTGTTTTCTTTTCTTGGTGAACTTTCCAAACCTTTCCCAAGATTTAACTCTATTCCTTAATAATACTTTGAAATCCTTTTATTTAAAGATTTTTTTAAATTTAATAACAATCATAATGCATCTAAAAAATGTTTGAAAGAAAATATGAATCAAGCAAAAATTGTCATGAAAAGGATAACAAGAATTTATTGCAAGAAATGTTTTACAAATAGTAAAAATAAATATCAAAGATATAAGAAACAAATGTAAAGTTATAGGTTGTAGATTCCCCGGATGCGGAATATCTTGGACACCTCCTTTTCAAACCATCTGAAATTTCTCTTGAACAAGCAATTTACTTGGGTAACCTCTCAGCTTTCGTAATTACATCAGACTGAGTTGTTCCTTTTTCTTCTGATTCTCAGATACTTTCTCCCCCTTTACACGGAGCATAGATTCGACCTTTAATCAGTACCTGAGCCGTCCTTTGCAGGTTTTCAACCCAAGTGTCCTATATTCGGTATTAAGTCCCCCTTTGCGAGTTTTCGGCTTAAACCTCTCCTTTTACATTTTTCATTTTCATTTTTTTGTATTCTACCATGCATCTAAGAATTCTAAATGTTTCCAAGGTAAAAATATCAATTCAAAAGATGAGATGAATTCTGAGAATAACCTTTCAAATTAAATATTCATGCTTGATCAAAATGGGCTTTTAAAGCACGTAATGTAGGCCAAGGTTTAGTTTTAGAAAAAAAAAAGGATAAAATAGGCTCAAAGTGTGTTTAAGGGTGATTGGATCAAGGATCATTTCCTAATGAGAACTTATTCTTGAAACATTTGTCCTTTTTTTGGTTTTTCTTTTCTTCTTTTTTTTTTTTTTTTTTTTTTTTGCTTTGTTGGCTTTCATTTGCCATATTTTTCGATGGCTTTCTTTTTGCCATGATTTTTTTATTATTTTTCCTCGCATTTGCCCTCTAGTTTAAAGGGTGATCCTTGATCAAGGTTTAAAGTGAAAAGAATGTGAAAGATGGCCATTCATCATATCAAGCATGAATATTCTCATTAAAAGGCAATCCACAGGGGAAATAGATATATAGAGTTTCCATTTTTACACTTGGAATCATTCGAGTTTCCATGTGCACAGCATCACATTTCTTTTTCAAGCATAATACTTCTTTAGTTCATCAGCATTCACAGGATTTCTGAAATCCTCCCCGTCCATTCTAGTTAAAATCAATGCTCCTCTAGAAAAGCTCTTTTTACCACATCCTTCCCGATTCGGAGCCCACTTTCCTCGTGGGTCCTTCATAATAGGGAGAATTTTCCTCGTTATCAACTCCCCCTCTCGAAACTGTCTAGGACGAACTTTCTTGTTGTGGGCTCGAATCATTATTTTCTGATACAACTGGCCGTGACAAATTGCTTTCAATATTTTCTCCTCGATGAGATTCAACTGTTCATAACGAGCTTTAAACCATTCTGCTTCCTCTAGGCCCGAAGTGAAGGGATCTCAACTTCAATAGGTAGCACTGCTTCCATCCCGTATACCAAAGAAAACGGCGTTGCCCCTGTAGATGTGCTGACTGAAGTACGATATGCATGAAGAGCAAAAGGCAAGATCTCATGCCAATCCTTGTACACATCGGTCATCTTCTCATCAATCTTCTTGATAATCTTATTGGCTGTTTCTACTGCCCCATTCATCTTCGGACGGTAAGGTGCCAAATTATGATTTGTGATCTTGAACTGAATACACACTTCTCTCATCATCTTATTGTTCAAATTGAGAGCATATGATTTCTTTCTTAACAAATCTACATACCATCGACTTTGTTACATTCGCATAGGAAGCAGCTTCTACCCACTTTATGAATTAATCTATGGCCACCAAGATTAAACGATGTGCATTTGAAGCTTTCGGGGTAATAGGCCCGATAATATCCATTCCCCACATTGAAAAGGGCCATGGTGCAGTCATGACATGTAATGGCGATGGCGGCACATGAATCTTATCTGCATATATCTGGCATTTATGGCACTTCCAGGAATAACTGATACAATCTTCTTCCATTGTCAACCAATAATACCCCGCCCTCATAATCTGCTTAGCAAGCATGTGACCATTAGCATGCGTGCCACATATCCCTCCATGGACCTCTTTTATAATTCTCTGAGTTTCGGCAGATCTGACACATCTCAACAAGACTGGTCTTTTCTTTCTTGTAAAGAATCTCACTGTCTAGAACAAAACCCATTGCTAGCCTTCTCAGAGTCCTCTTGTCATTTTCTGTTGCTTGTTCTGGATACTGTTGACTCTTGATGTACTGTAAGATGTCGTTATACCAAGGGAGGCCATCTGCTTCTTTTTCAATACTAAGACAGTGGGCTAGAGACTCATATATACTCATCTTTATTGGCACAACTTCAGCCCCTTTATTCACTTTAAACATTGATGATAAAGTAGCCAGAGCATTTGCCATTTGATTTTCTTATAGAGGAAAGTAATTGAAATTCACTATTTCAAATTCCTCTAATAAACTAAATATGAGTTCTCGGTATTGGATTAGCTTCCAACATGTACTTGATTGGATCTAGCTTGGCAATCAACCACGTTTTGTGGTACAACATGTACTGCCTGAGTCTTCGAGCAATCCAAGCTAAGGCACAACACAACTTTTCTACCAACGAATATTTCAACTCATAATCTGTGAACTTCTTGCTGAGGTAGTAAACTACCTGTTCTTTCTTTCCAGTCTCATCAAGCTGCCCCAAAACACAACCCATGGATCTCTCAAATACTGATAAATATAGTATCATTGGTTTATCTGAAACAGGTGGCATTAATACTGGTGGGTTTGATAGATAATGATTAACCTTTTCAAATGCAATCTGACAACTTTCATCCTATTCTCCTAGATCACGTTTTCGAAGTAACTTAAATATTGGATCACATTTGTCAGTTAACTGAGAAATAAACCGAGCAATGTAATTCAATCTCCCTAGAAAACCTCTTACTTTATTTTGAGTAGGAGGTGGTGGCAAATTCTGAATGCCTTTACTTTATCCGGGTCAATCTCAATTCCTCTTTTGCTGATGACAAAACCCAACAATTTTCCCGAGGTGACTCCAAAAGTGCATTTTGCTTGATTTAGCTTGAGTCTAAACTTTCTTAGTCATTCGAAGAGTTTCTTAAGATTTGCAATATACTCCTCTTCTCCTTGTGACTTTGCGATCATATCAGCAACATAGACCTCAATTCCCTTAATGCATCATATCATGAAACAAGGTCACCATAGCTCTCTGATATATTGGTCAGCATTCTTCAACCCAAATGGCATTACCTTGTAGCAGAAGGTTCCCTACATTGTAACAAATGTGGTTTTCTCCATATCTTCCGATACCATCTTGATCTGATTGTATCCTGAGAATCCATCGATGAAAGAAAATAAAGAACTTTTCTCCTTATTATCCACCAGAGTATCAATATGGGGCAAAGGGAAATTATCTTTAGGGCTGGCCTTGTTCAAATCTCGGTAATCAACGCACATCCGTATCTTGCCATCCTTCTTTGGTATTGGAACAATATTTGCCACCCATTCTGGATATTTAGCCACCTCTAAGAATCCAGCATCAAATTGCTTCTTCACATCCTCTTTCATCTTTAACAGCATGTCCGGCCTCATTCTTCTCAACTTTTGCTGAATTGGTTTGCATTCTAGCCTTAAAGGGAGCTTATGAACCACAATATCAAGATCCAACCCTGGCATGTCTTGGTAAAACCATGCAACATATTCCTGGAGCAAGGCTATCAATTCACCCTTTTTTGATGATGACAATGAAGTTTCGATTTTGACTTCTTTTATCTCTTCACCATCTCCCACATTTATCATTTCCAATAATTCCTTATAAGGAAGTACTTGTTTGTCCTCTTGTTCTATTTTCCTTAATAGATCCGGAGGTAGACTGTAATCCTTGTTAGCCTCAAAATCACCCGTGCAAATGGGTCTTTCAAAATCAATTTCAGAATTACTGACAGAAAGGTCCTCATATTCCGCATAGGAAAATATATATAACGAAAACAAAATAAATAACAAAAATGAAAGAATATGGACACCATCAATATGACTAAAATGCATTGTGCTTGTTATTTATTGAATGAAAATGTTTAAACAAAAAGCCCGTTACAGAATAAACTCTCAATATCTCTGGATAAAGATAATTAAGATTGTTTTTTAAAGTATTATGTTGGAATAGACTTAAAAACTATGGGCAACTCAGTCGCACTCCAATTGGTTATTCTATGTCCTGGTGGACAAGGTCACACCATCCAGTTTGCACTGTCACTTTCCATCCCTTCTTTCTCGGTCATGCAAATCACCATATCCTGAATCTGCCCCCCTTTGTTCACATGGAATTTTTCAAAAGCTTGCTCGATCATTATGAGTACATCCTTTGAATTCCTTTCTCCGAATAGAAAACCAGCAGAATGGAAGTTGTGAAGGATTGGTGGGAAAGTCATAGGTTCCCATTCAATATCCATACCCGCGAGACGGGCCATCCTCCTTTGTCGATTCCTTTCAACTTGTTTCCTCCTCTTATGGGCCTTCAAAATATACCCTATGCCAAACCGATCTTTCTTTCCCACTACTTCCATTGCTCGGGCCATCCCTTGAAGATATTTTCCAAGACCTTTTCCAACCCTACAGCCCTTTCCCACTGTGGTTCTTACTCCCAGGCTTATGTTCTTGGACAACCTTGGCTTTGGAATTTTTTGTCCTTCAGCGACGAAAATCGTATTTACGAATTCCAAAGACCGAAAAAAACATTATACGAAATCTTCACTGGGTTCAACATAAGGAGATTTAGTAGATGTGGAGGCTATTATGCCTTCTTCTCCTGATACAATGACAAACGACCCTCCATCACAAACTTCAACTTTTGGTGGAGAGACGAGGGTACAGCCTCTGATGAATATATCCACGGCCTTCCCAACAAACAAATATAGGATGGATTAATATCCATGACCTGGAAGTTCACCGTATAGGTGCATGGGCCTATCTCTAGAGGAACCTCAATAGTTCCCATTACCTCTCTCCTAGTACCATCGAAAGCTTTTAATACTGTGCAACTCGATAACATATAATACATATCAACTGGCAACTTAGACAGGGTTGCCAAGGACATTACATTTAACGAAGAACCATTATCCAGAAGCACCCTTGGTAGTATATGCCTCTTGCAGGTGGTTGTTATGTGAAGAGCCTTTATGGACCCAATACCATTGGGTGGTATTTCATCATAACTGAAAAATATATGGTCGTCGGCCACAATGTTTCCCACCAGCCTGTCCAACTTTTCTACTGATATGTTGTTAGCCACGTATGCCTGATTCAACACTCTTTATAGGGCATTTCTGTGTGGCTCTGAGTTTAATAGCAAAGATAAGATGGAGATTCTTGCTGGCTGACGCTGCAGTTGCTCAACCACACTATACTCACTATGTTTTATGAACTTTAAAAACTCGCAGGCCTCCTTCTCGTTTATCGACTCTTTTATCCTGTTTACCGGGGCTGATCCCCTCTCTGCTTCTTTTGACAAATCCATCTCAATATGGATTGGTTAAACTTCTTTCTTCCCTTTGTCTATTCCTCCATCCTTTCTTGTTGATCCCTATTCAACAACCTCAGGGGCATAACACCTTCCACTTCGTGTTAAGTGCCCCACACCTATAATATCTTGCTGACTTGAAAACCCGGGCATAACCATGCTGCAACCATATTTCCATGGTGTAGTTTTGTTTTCCTTGTATGAAAAGGAAAAAGGCAAATCTATGATGAGCTTAGGCGCAATTTCCTCGACAACCAGAGTAGTCTTCTCTGGTTCATCATAATAGATGATCAAAGGTCTTCCTATTCCATAGCCAGCTGCATTCTCAATAACCTCTACTTCTTTCTCTATCTCGTCGTAAAACTGGGCCTCTCAATTATCCATCATCTTTTGGACTTTAGCTAGAAATCCCCGCAGTCCTGTATGATATGACATGAATATTTGTTGAACGGGCACCAATTCTGCACCCTCTTTGCAACTATGTTTAAACTATCTGCATCCTCCACCATTCCTACCTTAACCATCTCGACCTATACTATTAACATCGGAGTCTTGACTTCCTTGGAATCCCTTTTTAACCTTCTGACTTCCCCTGCCAATACTGCATTAACCCGATTCTCAGCATGACCGGGTAATGGGTTTCCCGGTACATTCGGCCCATTCTTTGATCCAAACTTCACAACTCCGGTATTGATTAAACTTTGGACTTTCTTTTTGAAGGCAATGCAATCCTCCGTCGAATGCCCCTGAATTCATGCATGATATACGCAGTTGGTATTTGCATTGTACCACCTTGGGTATGGTGGGGTCAAAGGTTTAAGATATAAGGGCGCGACAAGTTGGCCTTGTAGTAGTTTAGGATATTGCTCACCCTAGGTGGTAGGAATGGGATCAAACTGGGGCTTTTGATCGTTCCTTGGTGAACGATGGTCATTGCGCGCGGGACCTTGAGTGTTTGGGATAGTGTTTCGAGGAAGGGTTATCTGTGGTGATATACCAGTTGGGAACGGCTGTTGTGGTATATTGGTATAGGGGAATGGATTTTGGGTAAAGTGGTTCACATTGGGGTAGTAAGGATTATACCCTGGGTAAGGTGTGTAAAATGTCGGAGGTGCATAAGATGTAGTAGGAGTATAAGGCCTGGGAAGTATGTATGGTGTAGGAGGTGTATAGGGGTATTGATTGAAACTGACTGCATGTGTCTCCTCCTTCTTCTTTATAGGAAAAATTCTTTTCGGGGTAGCAGACTCACCCCCTTTCATTTTCTCGTTCTTAATGGCAGACTCTATCATCTCCCCAGATATCACCATATCTGCAAAGTCCTTAGTGGCACTTCCCACCAATTTATCATAATAAGGTGCTTTTAGGGTATTGATGAAAAGCACTGTAGTTTTTTTATTGGTTAAAGGGGGTTGCACTTGTGTTGCCAGGTCTCTCCATCTCTAAGTATATTCTTTAAAGCTTTAGTAGCTTTCTTTTCCATGTTTTGGAGAGTTAGACGGTCAGGCACCATATTTGTCACATGCTTATACTATTCCATGAAAGCTTTGGCTAGATCCATCCAGGAACGGATCTTAGAACGGGTAAGCTGGTTATACCACTGAGTTGCGAACCCTATCAAGCTATCTTGGAAACAGTGGATGAGCAATTTTTTGTCTTCATCATGTCAAGTCATCTTCCAGAAAAAGCTCTTTTTACCATATAGGGTCCTTCCCAATTCGGAGCCCACTTTTCTCTCGGGTCTTTCACTATAGGGAGAATTTTCCTCAGTACCAACTCCCCCTCTCGGAACTGTCTAGGACGAACTTTCTTGTTGTGGGCTCGAATCATCCTTTTCTGATACAACTGCCCGTGACAAATTGCTTTCAATCTTTTCTCCTCAATTAGATTCAACTGTTCATAATGAGCTCTAACACATTCTGCTACCTCTAGGCCAACTTCCATCAAAACCCGAAGTCAAGGGATCTCAACTTCAATAGGTAGCACTGCTTCCATCTTGTATACCAAAGAAAACGGTGTTGCCTCTGTAGATGTACGGACCGAAGTACGATATGCATGAAGAGCAAAAGGCAAGATCTCATGTCAATCCTTGTACACATCGGTCATCTTTTCAACAATCTTCTTGATGTTCTTGTTAGCTGCTTCTACTGCCCCATTCATCTTCGGACGGTAAGGTGCCGAATTATGATGTGTGATCTTGAACTGAGTTCACACTTCTCTCATCATCTTAGTTCAAATTGAGAGCATTATCCGAAATAATTCTTGCTGACAACCCGTAACGGCATATGATTTCTTTCTTAACAAATCTACATACCACCGACTTTGTTACATTCGCATAGGAAGCAGCTTCTACCCACTTTGTGAAATAATCTATGGCCACCAAGATGAAACGATGTCCATTTGAAGCTTTCGGGGTAATAGGCCCGATCATATCCATTCCCCACATGAAAGGGGCCATGGTGCAGTCATGAAATGTAATGGCGATGGTGGCACATGAATCTTATCTGCGTATATCTGGCATTTATGGCACTTCCGGGAATAATTGATACAATCTCCTTCTATTGTCAACCAATAATACCCAGCCCTTATAATCTGCTTAGCAAGCATGTGACCATTAGCATGAGTGCCACATATCCCTTCATGGACCTCTTCTATAATTCTCCGAGCTTCGGTAGATCCGACACATCTCAACAAGACTTGGTCTTCTCCTTTCTTGTAGAGAATCTCACTTTCTAGAACAAAACCCATTGCTGGCCTTCTCAGAGTCCTCTTGTCATTTTCTGTTGCTTGTTCTGGATATTGTTGACTCCTGATGTACTGCAAGATGTCGTTATACCAAGAGAGGCCATCTGCTTCTTCTTCAATACTCAGACAGTAGGTCGGAGACTCATATATACTCATCTTTATTGGCACAACTTCAGCCCCTTCATTCACTTTAAACATTGATGACAAAGTAGCCAGAGCATCTGCCATTCGGTTTTCTTCTCGAGAAAAGTAATTGAAATTCACTTCTTCAAATTCCTTCAATAAACTCAATATGAGTTCTCGGTATCGGATTAGCTTTGTATCTCAGGTTTCCCATTCTCCTCGTAGCTGGTATATCACTAAGGCTGAGTCTCCAAAAACTTCCAATACTTTGATCTTTCTGTCCACTACAGCATGAAGGCCCATAGTACACGCTTCATACTCGGCAGTATTGTTTATACAATCAAAATCTAATCTGGCAGTGAAAGGATAATAATCTTCTTCTGGGGATATGAGCACGACACTGATTCCATGCCCCATAGCATTAGATACGCCATCAAAATACATTTTCCATACTTTCTTCTTCAGGGGAATCTCATCTGCTTGTGGAACATACATCAAATCTTCATCCGGGAAGTCAAAGCTCAACGGCTCATAATCTTCCACTGCCCGACTTGCTAAGAATTCAACCACTGCACTGCCCTTGATAGCTTTTTCACTTACATATACAATGTCGTACTCTGACAATAAAACCTGCCATCTTGCCGTCCTTCCTGACAAAGAAGGTCCTTCCAACATGTTGATTGGATCTAGCTTGGCAATCAACCATGTTGTGTGGTACAACATGTACTGTCTGAGTCTTTGAGCAGTCCAAGATAAGGCACAGTATAACTTTTCTACCAACGAATATTTCAACTCATAATCTATGAACTTCTTGCTAAGATAGTAAACTGCCTGTTCTTTCTTTCATGTCTCATCAAGCTGCCCCAAAACACAACCCATGGATCTCTCAAATACTGATAAATACAGTATCATTGGTTTATCCAGAACAGGTGGCATTAATACTGGTGGGTTGGATAGATAATGTTTAACCTTTTAAAATGCAATCTGACAACCTTCATTCCATTCTCCTGGATCACGTTTTTGAAGTAACTCAAATATTGGATCACATTTGTCGGTTAACTGAGAAAGAAACTGAGCAATGTAATTCAATCTCCCCAGAAAGCCTCTTACTTCCTTTTGAGTACGAGGTGGTGGCAAATTTTGAACGGCCTTCACTTTATCCGGGTCAATCTCAATTCCTCTTTTGCTGACGACAAAACCAGCAATTTCCTCGAGGTGACTCCAAAAGTACATTTTGCAGGATTTAGCTTGAGTTTAAACTTTCTTAGTCATTCGAAGAGCTTCTTAAGATTCGCAATATGCTCCTCTTCTCCTTGTGACTTTGCAATATTGTCAACATAAACCTCAATTCCCTTATGCGTCATATCCTGAAACAAGGTCACCATGGCTCTCTGATATGTTTCCCCAGCATTCTTCAACCTAAATGGCATTACCTTGTAGCAGAAGGTTCCCCACATTGTAACAAATATGGGTTTCTCCATATCTTCCGGTGCCATCTTAATCTGATTGTATCTTGAGAATCCGTCCATGAAAGAAATTAAAGAACTCTTTGTCGTATTATCCACCAGAGTATTAGTATGGGGCAAAGGGAAATTATCTTTAGGGCTGGCCTTGTTCAAATCTTGGTAATCAACGCACATCCACACCTTGCCAACCTTCTTTGGTATTGGAACAATATTTGCCACCTATTCTGGTTATTTTGTCACCTCCAAGAACCCAGCATCAAATTTCTTCTTCACTTCCTCTTTTATCTTTAACAACATGTCCGGCGTCATTCTTCTCAACTTTTGCTGAATTGGCTTGCATTCTGGCCTTAAAGGGAGCTTATGAACCACAATGCCCGGATCCAACCTTGGCATGTCTTGGTAAGACCATGCAAATACATCCATATATTCTTGGAGCAAGGCTATCAATTCACCCTTTATTGATGATGACAATGAAGTCCCGATTTTGACTTCTTTTATCTCTTCACCATTTCCCAAATTTATCATTTCCAATAATTCCTTATAAGGAAGTACTTGTTTCTCCTCTTGTTCTATTTTCCTTAATAGATCCGGAGGTAGACCATAATCCTCAGTATCTTCGTTAGCCTCAAAATCACCCGTGCAAGTGGGTCTTTCAAAATCAATTTCAGAATTACTAATAGAAAGGTTCTCATATTCTGCATCCGTACACCTGTAAATAGGTGGAGAAGAAACAATATAGGAAAATATATAATGAAAACAAAATAAATAACAAAAATTAAAAGAATATGGATGCATCAATATGGATAAAATGAATTGTGCTTGTTATTTATTGAATGAAAATGTTTAAACAAAAAGCCCATTACAGAAAAAACTCTTAATATCTCTGGGTAAAGATAATTAAGATTGTTTTTTAAAATATTACGTTGGAATAGACTTAAAAACTATGGGCAACTCAGTCGCACTCGAATTGGTTAGTCTATATCTTGGTGGACAAGGTCGCACTATCCAGTTCTCATTGTCCCTTTCCATCCCTTCTTTCATGGTCATGCAAATCACCATATCCTGAATCTGCCCCCTTTATTCACATGGAATTTTTCAAAAGCTTGCTCGATCATTATGAGTACATCCTCTATATTCTTTTCTCCGAATAGAAAACCAGCAGAGCGAAAGTTGTGAAGGATTGGTGGGAAATTCATGGGTTCCCATTCAATATCCATACCCGTGAGATATCCTAAGCCAAATTGGTCGGTTCCTTTGTCGGTTCCTTTCAACTTGTTTCCTTCTCTTATGGGCCTTCGAAAGATATCCTAAGCCAAATTGGTCTTCTTTCCCACTGCTTCCATTGCTCGGGCCATCCCTTGAAGATATTTCCCAAGAACTTTTCCAGCCCTGCAGCCTTTTCCCACTGTGGTTCTTACTCCCAACCTTGTGTTCTTGGACAACCTTGGTTTTGGCATTTTTCATCTTTCAGCGACGAAAACCGCATTTACGAATTCTAAAGACCGAAAAAAACATTATACGGCATCTTCACTGGGTTCAACATAAGGAGATTCAGTATATGCGGAGGCTATTATGTCTTTTTCTCCTTATACGATGACCAAACGACCCTCCATCACAAACTTCAGCTTTTGGTGGAGAGACGAGGGTACAGCCCTAGCTAAATGTATCCACGGCCTTCCCAACAAGCAATTATTGGATGGATTAATATCCATGACTTGGAAATTCACCGTATAGGTGCATGTGCCTATCTCCAGAGGAACCTCAATAGTTCCCATTACCTCTCTCTGGTACCGTCGAAAGCCCTGACTACTGTGCAACTCGGTAACATATAAGACATATCAACTGACAACTTAGACAGGGTTGCCAAGGGCATTACATTTAATGAAGAACCATTATCCAAAAGCACCCTTGGTAGTGTATGCCCCTTGCAGGTGGTTGTTATGTGACGAGCCTTTGTGGACCCAATACCATTGGGTGGTATTTCATCATAACTAAAAAATATATTGTCGTCCGCCACAATGTTTCCCATCAGCCTGTCTAACTTTTCTACCGATATGTTGTTAGCCACGTATGCCTAATTCAACACTCTTAACAGGGCATTTCTGTGTGGCTCTGAGTTTAATAGCAAAGATAAGTTGGAGATTCTTGCTAGCTGACGTTGCAATTGCTCAACCACACTATACTCACTATGTTTTATGAACTTTAAAAACTCGTAGGCATCCTTCTCATTTACCAGCTTTTTTATCCTGTTTAACGGGGCTGATCCCTTCTCTGCTTCTTTTGACAAATCCATCTCAATATGGATTGGTTCAACTACTTTCTTCCCTTTATCCAGTCCTCTATCCTTTCTTGTTGATCCCTGTTCAACAACCTCAGGGGCATAACACCTTCCACTTCGTGTTAAGTGCCCTATACCTGTAATATCTTGCTGACTTGAAGACCCAAGCATAACCATGCTGCAGTCATATTTCCATGGTGTAGTTTTATTTTTCTTGTTTGAAAAGAAAGAAGGAAAATATATGACGAGCTTAGGCATAATTTCCTCAACAACTGGAGTAGTCTTCTCTGGTTCATCATAATAGATGATCAAAGGTTTTACTATTCCATAGCCAGCCGTATTCTCAATAACCTCTATTCCTCCTCTGTCTCCTCATAAAACTGGGCCTCTCTATCATCCATCATCTTTTAGACTTTAGCCAGAAAGTCCCCGCAGTCCTATATTATATGACCTGAACATTTATGGAATGAGCACCAATTCTGCACCCTTTTTGCAACCATTTTTAAATTGTCTGCATCCCCCACCATTCCTGCCTTAACCATCTCGACCCATACTATTAACATCGGAGTCTTGACTTTCCTGGCATCCTTTTTTAACCTTCTGACTTCCCCTGCCAGTACTGCATTTACTCGATTCTCAGCATGATCGGGCAATGGGTTTCCCCCTACATTCAGCCCATTCTTTGACCCAAACATCACAACTCCGGTATTGATTAAACTTTGGACTTTCTTTTTGAAGGCAATGCAATCCTCTACTGAATGCCCCTGAATTCCTGCATGATACGCACAGTTAGTATTTTCATTATACCACCTTGGGTATGGTGGGGTCAAAGGTTTAAGATATACGGGCGCGACAAGTTGGCCTTGTATTAGTTTAGGATATAGCTCACCATAGGTGGTAGAAATGGGATCAAACTGGGGTTTTTGATCGTTCCTTGGGGAACGATAGCCATTACACGCCAGACCTTGAGTGTTTGGGATAGTGTTTCGAGGAAAAGTTATTTGTGGAGATATACTAGTTGGGAACGGCTGTTGTGGTATATTGGTATAGGAGAATGGATTTTGGGTAAGATGGTTCACATTGGGGTATTAAGGATTATACCCCGAGTAAGGTGTGTAAGGTGTCGGAGGTGCATAAGATGTAGTAGGAGTATAAGGCTTGGGAGGTGTGTATGGTGTAGGAGGTGTATAAGGGTATTGATTGAAACTGACTGCATGTGTCTCCTCCTTCTTCTTTGCAGGAAAATCTCTCTTCGTGGTAGCAGACTCACCCCTTCCATTTTCCATTCTTAATAGCAGACTCTATCATCTCCCCAGATATCACCATATCTGCAAAGTCCTTGGTGGCACTTCCAACCAATTTATCATAATAAGGTGCTTTCAAGGTATTGATGAAAAGCACTGTAGTTTCCTTGTTGGTTAAAGGGGGTTGCAGTTGTGTTGCCAGGTCTCTCCATCTCTGAGAATATTCTTTAAAGCTTTCAGTAGCTTTCTTTTCCATGTTTTAGAGAGTTAGACGGTCAGGCACCATGTCTGTCACATGTTTATACTATTCCATGAAAGCTTTGGCTAGATCCATCCAGGAACGGATCTTAGAACGGGTAAGCTGGTTATACCAAAGAGTTGCTGACCCTATCAAGCTATCTTGAAAACAGTGGACGAGTAACTTTTCGTCTTCATCATGTCCGGTCATCTTCCAGCAATACATGGTCAGATGCACTAATGGGTTAGTAGTTCCATTATATTTTTCAAAGTCTGGTACTTTGAACTTTGGAGGAATCACCACACCGTGCACTAAACTCATCTCTTTGGTAAACTGCCAAATAGCTCCGCTCCTTCAACTTTCCTCAATCTTTCCTCCAACAGCTGATATTTTTTTTGGGATTCTACCGTTTCAACCCATTTCAATTCAGTCATCTTCGCCCTTTCCTTTTTGGCTAATTCCTCAAAGTCTGGAACGTCCACATCAATTGGATCAACCCCAATATTACCCCTTTTAAGACCAAAATTCTGTGCTTCGGCCACTGGTTGGATGTAAATATAGATGCTCCCCCAGTTGAAAGTTCATTTCCCACAGGCTAGGATGCCTGGCCATTCTTCTGTACTACCTATGTTCTGTCTTCCTGGTTTACTGCCCCCATTCCTATAACTGAATTTTCTCCTAGCCATTTCTGCCTTATCATGGTACTCATCATCTCCATGAGTTTGGTCATTTGTTCCTGTGACTCATCTTGAGACTTAGCCAACTGTTCCTGCAGTTCCTTTTGAATTCTTTCCATCCTTTCAATTCTAGCAAGCTAATCATTCTCCATAGCTCTTGCTTGATATCGAGTATTGTAGGGGTGTCGAAAGTCTGATTCTTTCTGAGTGCGACCAATTGTACCTTTAGTTTTAAAAACCATGGATTAGAAATTATTGACACACATTTTTTATTTTATTTTATAAATATGAATGAATGAATAAATGACTAAATGTTAATGAATGAACAAATAAGTAAATGACTAAGTGTATGAACATGAATGACTAATTATAAAGAATAAATGAATGGACAAATAAACAAATGACTAAGTGTATGAACAATATATAGAAAATAAATGAATGAATGATTATAAATATAAATGAATGAACAAACAAAATATATAAAGGAAAGAACAAATGAATGATGAATGCATTTAAAAGTATTGGCCCCGGGATAATTCCAACCAAACAGTCTTTCATTGATTTCCTGGAACTAAATACATCAAAGAAAAGATCACTGCTTAAGACAATCTAATAATCTGTCTATCCTAATTTAAAAATGCTATTACAAAACACTGGTCCTATAGTAACTCCCTCGGATCTTGGACCTTTTTCACTGTCCTTTTTTGATTGCCTCGCTCTTCAATCTGACCCCTACTTGTTCACGGCCCTTTGACATGTCAGCAAAAGCATCACCATGTAAGCTTTCCTTAGCTTGTTTCTCCATTTGATTAGCTTGGGCTTCCTCATGCTTTGCTCTCTCTGTCCAATAGTTCTTCTCCTTCTTGACGTTTTTGAATTCTTGCTCCCATTCCCCGAAAGTCTTGAGAGTCCCTCGAATCTGAGCTTGAAACGGTACCTCTTGTTCTCCAAGTGTAATTCCTGAAGATCGCTTTTAGCAGTGTCCCTTTCTCTCTTGATCTTTTCCTTTTCTCTTTCTCGAGCTGATTCCCTAATTTTCATATCCTCAAGCTCTTCTTGCAATCGGGCAATTTCCTTGCTCATTTGGGCCTTTTCTTTTACGAATTCTGCCTTTGCAATTTCTAACTCCAATGGCGCTTCCTTGGGTGGTGAACTCAAGAGCTGAACTTCTCCCCATTTGATGTCAACAACCTATCATGAACCCTCAATTCCCTCCATATCAGGTAATTAGGTGTGACGATGTCGGCATATCTAGCTACCTCCACCCGATGAGTTTTCTTCCATGCTAATACAATCTCACGTACCTTTCCCGAGTATCCATCTTCTCCATAAGCAAATTCCAAATTACTAAGGTCATGGGTCATTGGAGTAAACTAACGGGATTCTGATTGTCTTAGTACCAGCAATGGTGCATAGCTCACTCCTCCCCATACTCCCAATAATGGAACAGAAGCTTTATCTCCGCACTTGTACAATGTCGGCATAGGAGCTATCTATGGAGCTCTCCAAATTATCATCTCAGCCCTGATATTCCGGAATATATTGATCCATTATTCCTCAGTCCTATTTTCAAGCCAATCTCTCTTAAGAAATTCACCAATTGGTGCAAAAGACTTCCAATACGAGCGAAGAAGGAAATTCTCCTGTTTACAAAAATGGCTCTAAACCCATATGTAAAGGAGCTGTATACAACCTATAAAATGCCCTTTTCATTTCCATATACAGAAATTCAGGGATCGGATTATTTTTACTATAATTGTCGGGGCTGGGTTTATCCTCTACTCAAGCCTCTCAAAAACATCAAATATCACAACATCCACATACCCTAATGTCTTTGGGAAGATAACTAAACCATAGATAGCCAAAGCAAAAATATTCCTAACTATCTCCTTACTTGAATGGCTATGGATTAAGGTCCGTAAAATATCCCATGATATACAGTAGCTTACCCTTTTTCGGACAACATGGCTTTCGACCCAATTTCTTTCCACTCCCAGAATTTTAGACACCTTTTTCTTGAAACTCGACGTCTTTGTATCTTTCAGATAAATACGGTCGGGAATAACGTTCTCAATATGCAGCAAGGTCGAATATTCCTCTATGGTTGGACTCATATCCTCTGAGTTGAAGGTAAAACACGGATAAGCGGGATTCCAGAATTGCACCACAGCCCGGATCACGTCACCACTGACCTTAACCTGAACTAACAATGCTATGTCCCCATAAGTCTGAGTGAAGGCTTCTTTTTCTGATATGTTCCATTGATTCAATTTATCCATCAATTCTCGAAGATCATTTTGCCTGATAGTAAGATCAACCTCGACTGGCAATGCTGACACATATCCCATCTTCAAATAATCCCCATTATCATGTTGACCTTTCTCGGACTATTTCCTAACCTCTACATGCTTTTCGACTACTGAGACACTATGGCCCTCCATGAAAGCCCTTTTGGTTGAATATTATCCCAAACCAATAACCTTCCATGTGCAAAAGAATGATGACAAGAATGCAAAAAAAAAAAAAAAACAAAAAAAAAACAACAACAAAAAGAAAATGAATTAGTAACGGGAATAAATTCGAATAATACAAAAACATATAATTCAAAATAGTAATTATCCCTCAACAAAATTTAGGCATTATAGCACCCTTGGGACGAAATACCAACACTTATTACGAGCATTGTGATGTACGTTCATCATTGTCCGATTTTCAAAAATGAATGTATTCAAAAAGTAGAATAGAAGGTAAAAGGATTGGAAATATTCCTCCATGTGTTCCTAACTTCGGGATATGTAATTGGAAATCCGGCATGGCTTCGCCTAGGTTTACTATATGAAGGTGAATTAGTTCTAAAAGCCTCGAATTGTTCCTCACTGTCGCCGGTAAAGGCTAGTAAGGCACCCCTAGAAAAATGGGTTCAATTCGTTAGAGTCTATTTCCCTAGCCCATGCGGATTGTTAATCACGAAGGCTTAGGTAATTTAGTACTCCAGAAGTGTTTCACTAGATCATGCGGATTCTTAATCACGAAGGCTTAGTTATTTTGCTCCCACCTAAAAGGACGGAATCCGGGTATAGGATTCATGATATGCAAATGCACGTGTAGTGTGTGAGGAGAAATAACAAACCTTTCACCACCTATTCTACATCCCTTATTCTAAATGCCCCAACAAGATTAAACAATATAAACCATCAACTAATAAATAAATGAATATATGCACCAAAATAACCAGAGAACAATTATAATATGTATACACGTGAATATGAACATATTTAAAAACATTTTATTATTTTTGAAATTATCTTTTTTTTTTTTTAAATGTGGGTGCCGCAACCTAAAAACAATAACAAGTCAGTGCTTATCTTTCATTTGGAACCTTCAATTTCGACCAATTCGATCGTTTAAGCATTTTTCCCCAAATTTCCGGATTAAGGTTTCCTTTCTACTGAATCTCCATAACCCAACTTCCGAACTCCATATCTTTCGATGTAGACCTCTGATTATCAAAATTCTTTCATCATTTTTCAATTGAACATCAAATCTTGATTTTGAAAGTGGGTTGACTTTTTTAGTAGTTGACTTTTTGAGGTTGACTTTTTAAGGTTGACTTTTCAAGTTTGACTTTTTATGCTCGCTTTCATAGACTAAGTCCCAAAGTACCACCTGTAGGATGAAAAAAGTCTTTTTACATTCTAAAACATCAATTTAGGAAGAAAACATACCTGTTTTAGTGGTCCGGACAAAATTAGGTGTCTACAGTGGGAATTAAAATTAAATACCAAATAAACCAACAAAACTAAGACTTTGATAACACACGACTAATTCTAGGCCTAACTCTCTAATAGTCCCCAGCGGAGTCGCCAAGCTGTCGCAACCTAAAAAATAACAAGAATCATCGCAAGACTTTATTATTCGTTAAGCGTGACATTAAAAAAAATCAAGGAAAAGTCGACTTAATTCCTCTTGAAAAATGAAGATTTTGAAAATGATCTTGAAAAAGATATGGAGTCGCCACCAATCTTTTTTAGCTAGGTGTGATCGGTCACCTATTAAAACCGATTTTATAAAATATTTGAAAGTTAATTAAAATATTTTTAAAACCAATTTCAAGTCTGCGTTTTAAACCAGAGAAATCAAAGAAGCGGGTTCGAGACTAGGTTACGTGTGGGGAAGGATTAGCACCCCCACAATGCCCGTATAAAACGGTACCTTATTAATCATGTGTTATCTCAAGTCTCGGTAAAAAGTCGATTTTAAATTTAGTATTTCAAGTTAATTCCCAATTTAAAGAAAAATAATTCCATTTTTAATTGAAAATGATCCGGAATTTATAAATTCAAAATTTTCCTATATTCCCCAACAAACGTGGCAAGATATAGAAATTTTTATTAGTTTTGGAAAACTTTTTGAATCATTCTTATTTTAAAGAAGATATTCCATTATTAATGATAATTGATGACATCCTCCCCAACAAACCCGACAGAGAACTCATGAATTATTTTAACTCGAGAATATCTTTATTTTATTGAAAATCATTACCTTTTTCAAAACATTTTTAAAAATATGAATATGTATGACATAAATAAAATGACATAGCAAAGTCTAAATAATATAATGCAATCTAAATGGTATGATATAATTTAAATGTCTTAGCGTATTCTAAATGAAATAAAATATCGTAAGTTATATGATATATTCTAAATGAAATGACCTAGGTAACATGATATATTCTATATGAAATGTAATATCCTAAGTCATATGATATATTCTAAATGAAATAAAATATCCTAAGTGACATGATATATTCTAAATGAAATAAAATAAAATGACCTAGGTAACATAATATATTCTACATGAAATGAAATGACCTAGGTAACATAATATATTCTATATGAAATGAAATAATTTAAATGACATGGCAAATATAAATGATATGGCATATAATCTAAATGACATGAAAAATAAAATAATGCTATCATATAATATGCATGGAAATAAAAATAATAATGCATGAACATAGTATATGCTAAATAATATGACAAAAATAACTAAAATAAAAAGCATAGGATATCATGAAATATTCAGAACCATATAACAAATAATATAATATCAAAAATTTAAATAAAAGATAATATCACCATCATGAAATTAAACATAGCAAAAATTACATATTATGTAATATGCATGAATATGGAAAATGTAATGCATGAGAATGTATTTTTTCCTTTAATTAAGGAAATCCGTATATCTAAAAAGATATCTGGATACCTTAGGAAAATATATCAAATTAAATATTCTAAAACCACAATACTTTGTGATTGTTTGAAAACCATTTTGAAAAGTTTAGATTAAAAATAAAAACCTAGCTAAACCCTTTTTTAATTGGCTCTAATTTCCTAAGTTTAAAATCCCGGACTTGACCACCCTTAACCCGAGACTTAAAAAATCATTTTTAGAGTTTAAAAAGGCTTAGAAACTACCCTAAGTTAGTAGCTAAACTTCCTAATCAGCCTTCTCTAAGTAACTTAACCAAAACAGAAAAATAATTTTCCTTCAAATTCAATTCTGACTCCACTGTCCAGTTTTAAACCACGATTTTTTACCCTATTTTTAAAAATTTAGAAAAACCTAAAACAAATATTGGAGACTCAGGACACAAAAAAATACACGGAAAAAAATTGGCTTAATTTTTTTATTAAAGATGACTGCCCAGAAAAATCGGGAAAATATGAGTACTCGGTGAAAAAACTGTTTTGCCAAAACACATTCTTTTGCCTTTGATAAAATCATTTAAAAAGCAAAGTAAAAATATTAAAGACTCTCTAAATGACTCACAAATAATAGCTAACACTTTTGAAAAGTTAGGCAAAAAATTGGTTGAGTAAAAAAAAAATCACAAAGGTGGAATAATTAATTTGACAATTCTTTAATTTTCCACATGTATGCTCAAGTGAGCATGACTTTGTACCATTGATTGGCCTAAGTCATAAGTCAAGTGGCAAGGAAATGAAATGCATGAAAAATACAACAAATATGATGCACGAAATGCATGATTTAGAACCTAAATGACATGAAAAATGCATGGCATCAATAAAATGACCTAGACCTAAATGAAACTTGCTTGGCATTTAATGCAACCTAGGTCTAAAATGCATGAATATGCATGGCAAAACAAACCAATGTTAAGCCTAAAATATGCATGGCAATAACACAAACATATGGATGCTTAAACAAAATATTCAATCAAATATCATGAAAATGCAAACCTATCAACTAACATAACAAAAATGCACACACAAAGCATACAATACGAGGTGGCCGAATGTGGTGAATGCTTAAAATGAGCATGGCATTTTCACAAACACATTATATACTAACATGCATAGCTAAAAAATAATGCTAAAATCATGCAAATATAAAGTAAAGGCATGAAAACCAATAAGAATTTTCACAAACACATGGATTACAAAATATAAAACACAAACAAACTTAAACATTTTGAAAACAGAAAATCAAAAATGCAAGACAAGTAAAATAAACATGATAACAAGATAATAGACTCAAAAATAGAAACAAGAAAGCAAACAAATTAAAACAAGCTTCATATTTATGTATTAGAAGAAGATTTAAAGCATCAAAACTTGTAATATATCAAGAATAACATGAAATAAAAAATGCAAACAACAACTACTGAAAGACTAGGCCATTTGGCCATCTCAAAAACAAGAGGAAAAATTTTTTCAAAAGCTTTTTACAAGAAAGAATGAAGAAGAACTTGAAGAATAATATTAAAAATACTTATTTAAAAAGAAAAATCAAAACAAACTGACCAAAATAGTAATCAAAACAGCAAATCAAGAATGGAAAATCAAAGAAAGTGCAAGAGTACGTTGCTTAAAGCAACCTCTAGAAGCTATCTTTCAAGCTTTTTCTCTTCTAACTTTCTTTTCTTTTCTTTTCTAAACTTTTCTTTTTGCCTTTCAACAATGGAGAGAAAAATCAGCCAAAACCAAGAGAGAATAGAGAGTGAATAGCTAAAAATGAAAGAGGGAATGACTCTCCCTTGTAGTGGCTGAATGGCCCTCCCTAGGCTAGGATGTTGTCATTTTTCATTCAACCAATTTCCATCCAAAGGCTATTGATCCAAGATGTTTAAAACATGAAATTATCACCCTTAGATTAGGCCATCAACTATACACAATTACAGTTGTTCAAGAATCTTAAGCCATTATGTTGACACTCTCCATTTTCATGCATTGGTCCATGTGGCTTATTTGCAAAGGCTTGATAAAAAAATAACTAACTCCCTCTTCATTGTTGGCCTTTTGATTAAAAATCAGAAAATATCTACCCACGCTTGGGCCTTGGCCGGACAACGCCTTTTCTTCTAGCCCATGTTTCATTTTTTAAAAGGCAAGAAAAGCCCTTTTCGATTTCTTGGGTAACATGACCTTTTTGCCCCCCGAACAAAAATAAATGGCAAACGGACTCCAAATTCAAATTTTATTTTTTCAATAATTTCAAAATAATAAAAAATTGAATTCTGGAATTTTTCAAAAATTTTTTCCGAGTCTATTTGCTATTTATTTGGATTTTTTCTTCCAAAATTGCCCTTTTATGCTCCCAAACATTTATCTTTTTTAAACGAGCTCCAAATCCAAATTTTTCTTCACCAATCTCTTCCAAATAATTTAAAAGTGTGATCTGGAAGTTTTCATAATTTTTGGAACTCATTTGGTATTTTTTCGGGATTTATCTGCTTGAATTACTACATTGGGGGCCCGGGATTTGGCCATTTTGTAAACGAACTCCGAATCCATGTTTTCATTCGCCAATCTCTTCCAAATAATTTAAAAACGAGATTCGCAAATTTTTAAAATTTTTGGAGTTCATTTGCTATTTTTCAGGGATTTATCTTCTTGAATTTCTACATAGGGGACCCGGGATTTGGCCATTTTGCAAACGAACTCCGAATCAAGATTTTCTTTCGCCAATCTCTTCGAAATAGTTTAAGAATGAGATTTGAAAATTTTCAGAATTTTTGGAGTTCAATTGCTATTTCTCCCAAATTTTCCAATTTTGCCCTCTTACCTCCGAAACCCGATTTTGCTCAAAACAGGTCCTACTTTTAGATTTTCTTCAAACTGAGACTTTGGCTATCCTTTTTAATCACTCCACACCCATTAGGGGTTTTAGTCCTACCGAGTCGGCTATTTCTGTAACTCTTCCCAATTTCATCGAAATCCACCAAAAACCCTAATTCTCGGTTTTCTTCCGGATTGACTTTTCTTTCAGTTTTTCTTTCAAGTGGCTTCTCCATTACCCATAGTCAGTGCTTATCTTTCATTTGGAACCTTCAATTTCTACCAATTCGATCGTTTAAGCACTTTTCTCCAAATTTCTCGGATTAGGGTTTCTTTTCTACTAAATCTCCATAACCCAACTTCCGAACTCCATACTTTCGATATAGACCTCGGATTATCAAAATTCTTTCGCCATTTTTCAATTGAACTTCAAATCTTGGTTTTGAAAGTCGGTTGAATTTTTCAATAGTTGACTTTTCGAGGTTGACTTTTTGAGGTTGACTTTTTTAAGTTTGACTTTTTATGCTCGCCTTCTTAGGCTAAGTCCCGGAGTACCACCTGCAGGATGAAAAAAGTCTTTTTACATTCTGAAACATCAATTTAGGAAGAAAACATACCTATTTTAGTGGTCCGGACAAAATTAGGTGTCTATAGAGGTAGTTTCGAAAACCTATTTTTTTGCCCTCCTAAAAAATTTTAACAAAAATCTATAAAAATTAGGGTAGACCTAGGACATGTTGAACTCCATAGAAAAAATGAGCTTAATTTTTGGAGCATGGATACTATGACCGAATTTTACCAAAAGCATAACAGTGAGTTAAAAACTCTTTTGTCAAAATCTAATTTTTCAACCATGATAAAAAAATCTAAAAATCATGAGAAAAAAAATACCATGGCATCCCCTAAATGACTACTGCATGTGCTAAGAAAATCAATTTATTTTGACCTTGGATGTGTAGTAAAAAAAATCCCAAAGTCAGAATACCCAATCTAAACTATCACTCTTCTAACTAGCATAAGGCAAGGATTTTTGGCTTGAGATCATTAGTTGATCTTAGCCAAAAACCTAGTTGAAATGTCATGAAATGCATGATTTTCAGCCAACCAATCATATGAAAATGAATCAACCAAGAGTTAAGAACATGAACACAACCAACCAAGCAAGAAATATCAAGCAAGAACAAGCACAAAAATACTAGCTAGGTTCGGCTAGCACATGGAATGTAAGAAAAATTTGTCAAAACTTGGTTATTTGATAAAAAATGAGGAATAAAGGATAGAAAACCTTTGAAATTTATTTTTGAAAAACCTTTTTATTCAACAAAAGTTAACAAATCACTTGAATAAACAGAGAAGAAAAAGAAATAAAACATTATAGAAAAACATTAAAGAAGAAAAAGAAAGGTGATAGCTACCTAGCTATTGCTTTCCAAATCAAGATAGCCAAATTTTTCTCTTCTCTTTTATTTTTCTCTTCCTTTTCTCTCAAGAGTGAAATGCCTTTAAAAACTGAAAACCCCCTTCTCTCCCTTGTGTTGGCCGACTGCCCTCTTGTAGAGAGTATATGTGTTTTTCTTTTTTGCCCTTGTCATTCTTTGCATGCTTTCCTATGTCTACAAAATATCTAGGCCACTTGGCAAGATCATATGGCTTGCTATTAAAATATCTTCCTATGTAGCATTTTTAGTCCTACTTGTCATCATCTCATAGCCTTCACATGGCTTTGCAAATTAGAGCCCTCCCATTGGCTTAAAATGCCATGTAGGTAAAGTAGTGGAGAATCTTGTCCTTGTAAAAACATCAGCTTACTATCCATCCTTGGCCATTTGATCCATGATGATCACACTCCCTCCATTTGATCAGCTGCTGGCCGAAAATGGCCTGAAAATTTCCAGGCCATTCAATTTTTTTTATATGCAAATTAGCCCTTTTCGGTTTCTTTAGTAAAATTACATTTTGGCCCCTAAACTTATTTTAATTGCAAATGGACTCCAATTTTGGATTTTACTTTTCCAAATCATCCCATCCAATATAAAATTTAGTTCTGGAGGTTGTCACATTTTTTCGAGCTCATTCTCTATTTTTCCTAAATTTTTCTCTAAAATTTGGTTTAATGCCTCCCAAATTTAGCCTTTTTCATTTGAGCTCTAATTTCAGATTTTTCTTCACCAATACCTTCCAAAAATTATAAAACTTAGATCTGGAAGTTTTCATAAATTTTTGAGCTCGTTTGCAATTTTTTTAGAATTTTTTTTTGGAATTTTCGGGTTAGTGCACCCGAACTGTCTTTTTCCATTTGAACTCCAATTGTGGATTTTTCTTCACAAATCCCTTCCATACAATATAAAATTCAAATCCAAAAGTTTTCATAAATTTCTGTGCTCGGGTCCTATTTTTTCCAGATTTTTCAATAATTACCCTTTAACCTCCAAAACCTCGATTTTACTCAAAACGGGTCCGCTTTTTGGATTTTCTTTTTCCACTGCCTTTGTTATATACTGAATTTGAATTGGTCCAGAAAGGCCCAATATTTACAACTGAATTCCCCTTCGATTTAGTTTTCCCCTTTTCAATACCGAGAATTTTCTCGTTTTTCCGTTTTTTCTCTAACTGGCTCTTCCTTGGGATCCACTTCAAACTAGGCCTTGGGCTATTTTTATATATTCATTCTTTATCAACTTGACACTTCAATTTCACCAAATTGCGCCATCTCTATAGTTTTTCTCAAATTTGAGAATTTCTTATTAAATCTTTATTTTCCTTCAAACCGCACCTTCCTTCAACTTTATTTCCAAAATTGAACCTTCCAATATCAGTAGTTATTGATCTTATTCCATTTGGGACCTCCAATTTCATTCGATTTAATTGTTTACGCACTTTTCCCCAAATTTGCCGAATTAGGTATTCCGCTACACTGAATTTCTACAACCCATCTTCCGAACTCTATATCTTTAGTTATAGACCTCGGATTATCAAAATTCCTTCACCATTGTTCAATCCAACTTCGAATATTGATTTTTATTGGGAGTTGACTTTTTTAGTGATTGACTTTTTGAGGTTGACTTTTTTGGGGTTGACTTTTTGTGTTGACCTCCGAAATGAAGTCTTGAAGATCCATCTGTGGAATAGTGGAAGTCTCTTTGCGTTCCAGGAAATTGAAAAGAGAATTTGCCTGGTTTAGAGGGCCTGGACAAAATTAAGTGTCTATAGTTACGACAATGTTGGTTCTAGTTTTTCCCAAGGTAATAAGGGAACGAATTTCAAAATGTTCACGTGAACTTGTTTCGTATGCAACAAGCCCGGTCCTCGAGCAAAAGACTGACTTTAGAAACAAGAAGAAGAAAGCTCAAGCCAACTTAGTTGATGATAATGGGATTGAGCTCGTTGTTGTAGTGTCACAAGTGAATATGGTAAAAAACCCTAAGACATGGTGGGTTGATAAAGGTGCCACTTGTCACGTTTTTTCTGATAGAAAGAGTTTCTCCAAATATAAAGAAGATGATGTTGATGAGCAACTGTTTATGGGAAACTCTTTGATCTGCAAAGTACGAAGCCATGCAAAATGTGGTGCTCAAAATGACCTCCGGTAAAGAACTAACTTTGAACAATGTGGTTCATGCTCCTAAAATTCAAAAGAATTTGGTTTTCGGCTCTCTATTAAGCAAGAACGGGTTCAGACTGGTATTTGAGTCTGATAAATTTGTACTCACTAAATGTGGCATGTTTGTGGGTAGAGGATACTTATGTGATGGGCTTTTTAAGCTCAATGTAATGGCGGTTGTTCCAAAGAACATGAATAATAATTAATAATATTTCTTCTATTTATTTAATTGTGTCCTCTAATTTATGGCATGTTAGATTAGGTCATGTGAATTAGAAGATCTTGTAAAGAATCAGCAATTTGGATTTGGTTTGGGAGAATTGTTTGAAATTCAAATTAGCTAAGACTCATTTCTATTCAATAGAAAGAAGTAGTGAACCTCTAGATTAATTCACACTGATATCTGTTCTCGCAACCTAAAAAATAACAAGTCTCGTCGCAAGACTTTATTATTCGTTAAGCATGACACTAAAAAAAACCGAGGAAAAGTCGACTTAATTCCTCTTAGAAAATGAAGGTTTTGAAAATGACCTTGAAAAAGACATGGAGTCGCCATCAATCTTTTTTAGCTAGGTGTGATCGACCACCTATTAAAACCGATTTTATAAAATGTTTTAAAATTAATTAAAACATTTTTAAAACCAATTTCAAGTCTGCGTTTTAAACCAGAGAAATCAAAGAAGCGGGTTCGGGACTCGGTTACGCGTGGGGAAATATTAGCACCCCTACAACGCCCGCATAAAACAGTACCTTATTAATCGTGTGTTATCTCAAGTCTTGATAAAAAAGTAGGTTTTAAAATTTAGTATTTCAAGTTAATTCCGAATTTAAAGAAAAATAATTCCATTTTTATTTGAAAATAATTCAGAATTTTCCTATATTCCCCAACAAACGTGGCAAAATATAGAAATTTTTATTAGTTTGAAAAACTTTTCGAATCATTCTCGTTTTAAAGAAGATATTCCGTTATTAATGATAATTGATGATATCCTCCCCAGCAAACCCGGCAGAGAACTCATGAAGTATTTTAACTCGGGAATATCGTTATTTTATTGAAAATCATTACATTTTTCAAAACATTTAAAAAAAATATGAATATGTGTGATATAAATAAAATGACATAGCAAAGTCTAGATAATTTAATGCAACCTAAATGGTATGATATAATTTAAATGTCATAGTATTTTTTTAAATGAAATGAAATATCCTAAGTCATATGATATATTCTAAATGAAATGAACGGACCTAGATAATATAATATATTCTATATAAAATGAAATATCCTAAGTCAGATGATATATTCTAAATGAAATGAAATATCTTAAGTGACATAATATATTCTAAATGAAATGAAATGACCTAGGTAACATAATATATTCTATATGAAATGAAATATCCTAAGTCACATGAAATATTATAAATAGAATAAAATGATTTAAATGACGTGGCAAATATAAATGATATGGCATATAATCTAAATGATATGAAATGACATGAAGCATGAAATAATGCTAACATATAATATGCATGAAAATAAAAATAAAAATAATAATGCATGAACATAGTATATGCTAAATAATATGACAAAAATAACTAAATAAAAAGCATAGGATATCATGAAATATTCAAAACCATATAATAAACAACATAACATCAAAAAATATAAATAAAAAATTATAACAACACCATGGAAATTATCATAGCAAAATCACATATTATATAGTATGCATGAATATGAAAAATGCAATGCTTGAGAATGTATTTTTTCCTTTAATTAAGGAAATCCGTATATCTAAAAAGATATCCGGCTACCTTAGAAAAATATATCAAATTAAATATTCTAAAATCAAAATACTTTGTGATTGTTTGAAAACAATTTTTGAAAACTTATATTAAAAAATAAAAACCTAACTAAACCCTTGTAAATGGCTGTGATTTCCTAAGTTTAAAATCCCGGACTTGATCATCCTTAACCCGAGGTTTATAAAATAATTTTTAGAGTTTAAAAAGACTTGAAAACTATCCTAAGACAGTAGCTAAACTTCCTAATCAGCCCCCTAACTTAGCCAAAACAGAAAAATGATTTTCCTTCAAATTCAAATCTGCCTCCACTGTCCAGTTTTAGAACATGATTTTTTCCCTTATTTTTAAAATTTTAAACAAAATCTAAGAACATACTGGAGACTCAGAACATGTAAAACTACACGGAAAAAAATTGGCTTAATTTTCTGGTTAAAGATGACTGCCCAGAAAAAACGGGAAAGTACGAGTACTGGGTGAAAAAACTGTTTTGCTAGAACACATTTTTTTGCCTTTGATAAAATCATTTAAAAATCAAAGTAAAAATGTTAGAGACTCTCCTAAAGACTCACAAATAGTAGCTAACACTTTTGAAAAGTTAGGCAAAAATTGGCTAAGTAAAGAAATCACAAAAGTAGAATAATCAATTTGACAACTCTTTAATTTTCCACAAGTATGCTCAAAATGAGCATGACTTTGAACCATTGATTGGTCTAAGTTATAAATCATTTGGCCATGATATGAAATGCATGAAAATACAACAAATATAAATCATTTGGCCATGATATGAAATGCATGAAAATACAACAAATATAAATCATTTGGCCATGATATGAAATGCATGAAAATACAACAAATATAATGTATGAAATGCATGATTTAAAACCTAAATGGCATGGAAAATGCATGGCATCAATAAAATGACCTAGACCTAACATGAACTTGCATGGCATTTAATGTAACCTAGGTCTAAAATGCATGAAATGCATGATAATGCAAGAACAACCTAAAGCTAAAAAATGCATGATAATGCAAGAACAACCTAAAGCTAAAAAATGCATGGCAAATACAAAAACATATAGCATACTTAAACAAAATACACAACAATATATCATGGAAATGAAAACCTATCAACTAGCATAATAAAAATGCACACATAAAGCATAAGAGAGAGGTAGCCGAATGGTCCATATGGACATGGCATTTTCACAAACACTTAATACACTAACATGTATAGCTAAAGAATAATACTTAATCATGCAAATATAAAGTAAAGGCATGAGAACCAATAGGCATTTTCACAAACACATGGATTAAAAAATTGTAAAACAAACTTAAACACTTTGAAAACAGAAAATCAAAGATGCAAGACAAATAAAATAAACATGATAACAAGATAAAAAAAAAAACCCTCAACAATGGAAACAAGAAAGCAACCAAATCAAAACAAGCTTAATATTTATGTCTTTTAAAAAGATTTAAAGCATCAAAACTTGTTAAATACCATGAATAACATGAAATAACAAAGCAAACAGCAACTACACAAAATCAATATGCCATTCGGCCACCCCTCTAAATCATGAAAAAAAAATTCTCAAAGCTTTTTCCAAGAAAGTATAAAGAATAACTTAAAGGAGAGACTTAAAAACACTTATTTTAAAAATGAAATCAAAATAAACTCACCAAAATAGCAATCAAAACAGCAAATCCAGAATAGAAAATCAAGGAAAGTGCAAGAGTATGGTGCTTAAAGCAACCTCTAGAAACTATATTGCAAGCTTTTTCTCTTCTAACTTTCTTTTCTAAACTTTTCTTTTTGCCTTTCAAAAATGGAGAGCTTTCAGCAAAAATCAGAATGTGAATAGAGTGTAAATGAAAGAGAGAACCCCTCCCCCCTTGTAGTGGGTGGCTAGCTCCTTGGAAGAACCTAGGAGGTTCTAAGAATTTTTTTCAACAAATTTGATCCTATGGCCTTCAATCCAAGATGTCTTCTATGTAGGATTCTCACCCTTAGATTAGAATCATCAGCCCTTGAATTATGATGTCATAAAGATGTCATAAATATATTCTCTCTCCAACCATTGGTCCATGTGTTACAAATTCAAAGGCTTGATCACAAAAATAACTACCTTCCTCTTCATTGTTGGCCTTTTGATTAAAAATCAAAAAATATCTACCCACCATTGGGCCTTGGCTGGCTAACCCTTCCTCTTCTAGCCCAACCTTCAATTTTTTAAAAACAAGAAAAGGCCCTTTTCGATTTCTTCGGTATAATGACCTTTTTGCCCCCCGAACATAAATAAATAGCAAATAGACTCCAAATTCAAAAATTATTTTTCTAATACTTCCAAAATAATAAAAAATTAAATTCTGAAGGTTTTCAAAAATTTTTGAGCCTATTTTCTATTTATTTGGATTTTTTCTTCCAAAATTACCCTTTTATGCTCCCAAACTTTACCATTTTTTAAACGAACTCCAAATCCAGATTTTTATTCACCAATCTCTTCCAAATAATTTAAAAGTATGATCTGGAAGCTTTCATTATTTTTGGAACTCATTTGGTATTTTTTCGGGATTTATCTGCTTGAATTACTGCAAAGTGGGCCTGGGATTTGGCCATTTCGCAAACGAACTCCAAATCAAGATTTTTCTTTGCCAATATTTTTTAAATAATTTAAGAATGAGATCTGAAAATTTTCAGAATTTTTGGAGTTCATTTGCTATTTTTTCGGGATTTTTCCTTTTAAATTTCTACATAAGGGACCCGAGATTTGGCAATTTTGCAAACGAACTCCGAATCTGGATTTTATTTCGCCAATCTCTTCGAAATGATTTAAGAATGAGATTTTCAGAATTTTCAGAATTTTTGGAGTTCATTTGCTATTTTTTCCAAATTTTCCAATTTTGCCTATTTACCTACGAAACCCGATTTTGCTCAAAACAAGTCAGATTTTTAGATTTTCTTTAAACTTAGCCTTGAGCTACCCTTGTTTAATCACTCCTCATCAATTAGGGACTTTAGTTTTACCGAATCGGGTCATTTCTGTAATTCTTCCCAATTTCACCGAAAACCACCAAAAACCCTAATTCTTAGTTTTCTTCTGAATTGACTTTTCTTTCAATTTTTCTTTCAAGTAGCTTCTTCATTACCAGTAGTCAGTGCTTATATTTCATTTGGAACCTTCAATTTCGACCAATTTGATCGTTTAAGCACTTTTCCCCAAATTTTCCGAACTAGGGTTTCCTTTCTACTGAATCTTCGTAACCTAACTTTTGAACTCCATATCTTTCAATGTAGACCTCGGATTATCAAAATTCTTTCACCATTTTTCAATTGAACTTCAAATCTTGATTTTGAAAGTGGGTTGACCTTTTCAGTAGTTGATTTTTTGAGGTTGACTTTTTGGGATTGACTTTTTATGCTTTTCTTCTTAGACTAAGTCTTGGAGCACCACCTACAGGATGAAAAAAGTCTTTTTACATTCTGAAACATCAATTTAGGAAGAAAACATTACTGTTTTAGTAGTTCGGACAAAATTAGGTTTCTACAACTGTCCTCTTTGGCTATTGCTGAGAATCAGGAATCAGGCAAAGATAAACAAATACTAATTTTATCCGGTTAGTGAAATCATATATGAAGAAAAGGGGAAAGGGGTTTTCACTCACTTCCATTCTTCATTCTTCATTCATCATTCTTTTTTTTTTTTTTTTTGAAAAAAGCTGTAAATAGAAGATATTGTCCTTAAATTGAATTCCCTGACCAATCAAGGCTCGACCCGTCTTAAGAAAATGAGTTTGATTTGCAAGAGAAAAAACGACCTCGACGATGGTCTCGGGGGCTTAACATGTCTTGTGCTAAGATGTTTTTAAAATTCTGGGTATCTCCTCTAGAAGCTTCGGCTATCACCACCAAAGACTTGCTTAAGCAAATGTAAAACTCTGGATATCTCCACCAGAGGCTTTGGCTATCACCACCAAAGACTTGTTCACTTTTAAAACTGAAAAACTCTGGATATCTCCATCAGAGGCTTTGGTTATCACTACCAAAGACTTGTTCATTGTTTAAAACTGTAAAAGCTTTAATAACTTGTGCCTGGAGGTCTTAAGAATGGTGCCCGGAGGTCTTAAAAATGGTGCCCAGATGCCTTAAAAATAGTGCACTGAGGCCTTACCCGTGATTTGAAAAATTATGCCCGGAGGTCTTAAAAATGGTGCCCGGAGGCCTTACCCATGACGAAAATACCTTGACGACGGTCTCAAGGCTCGACTCATTTGATAAACAAAATGAATTCGATTTAAAACAAAAGGAAATACCTCGACGGTGGTCTCAAGACTCGACTCATTTGATAAAATAGAATGAATTCGATTTAAAACAAATGGAAATACCTCGACAGTGGTCTCAAGGCTCGACTCATTTGATAAAACAGAATAAATTCGATTTAAAACAAAAGGAAATACCTCGACGGTGGTCTCAAGGCTCGACTCATTTAATAAAACAGAATGAATTCGATTTAAAACAAAAGGAAATACCCTCGACGATGGTGTTAAGGCTTGACTCATTTGATAAACAGAACGAATTCGATTTAAAATAAAAGGAAATACCTCGACGGTGGTCTCAAGGCTCGACTCATTTGATAAATCAGAATGAATTCGATTTAAAACAAAAGGAAATACCTCGACGATGGTCTCAAGGCTCGACTCATTTAATAAAATAGAATGAATTCGATTTAAAACAAAAGAAAATACCTCGACGGTGGTCTCAAGGCTCGACTCATTTGATAAAACAGAATGAATTCGGTTTAAAACAAAAGGAAATATACTAAAAATGATCATGGGTTTGATTCATTTGGAAAAAGTAAATTTAACTTGAAAATGAAAGGAACATACCTCGATGGTGGTCTCGGGGTTCGACTCATTTGAGAAGCAGAATGAGTTCGATTTGGAAAGGAACATACCTCGACGGTGATCTCGGGTTCGACTTATTTGAGAAGCAGAATGAGTTCAATTTGGGGAAGCCAAAGTTTTCTTAATTCCTGCAATGTTTAGCTAAATGCAATGATGAGAATGACATGCTTTGCAAATGCTTGTATGTTTCCTAAGAATGAATGCAATAAAATGATTGTGTCATGATTTCTAATCCATGATTTATTTGAGGTTCATAGATTATCCAACTTCATGACGGAGTCTTCAATTGTTCAATGATGCCCCACTTAAGGAATCCTTCACTCAAGATAACTTGTCAAACAGTCCCAGTTTATGACCTTCGCTGAAATTCACAAATTTTTTGACTTCATGACGGAGTCTCCAACACATTCACTGTTCTTCTTTACTTGGTGATCTTTCCATCAGGATTAGTGGTTTTCAAACCCCTTTTTTTAAAAAAAAAAAAAATCGATTCCTTAGTAATACTCTGAAATCCTTTTATTTAAAGATTTTTATGCTTATAAATTATCATTCAATGAAATCTTAAAAATGTATGGAACAAGCAAAATGTCATGAAAAAGGATAACAAGAATTTATTGCAACAAATATTTTAAAATTGTAAAAGTGAATATCAAAGATATAAGAAACAAATGTAATGTTATAGGTTGTAGATGCCCTGGATGCGGAATCTCTTGGACCCCTCTTTTTTTCAAACCATCTGAAATTTCTCTTGAATGAGCAATTTACTTGGGTAATCCCTCGGCTTCCGTAGTTACATCAGACTGAGTTATTCCTTTTTCCTCTGATTTTCATATACTTTCTCCCCCTTTACACGGAGGTTGATTCAAACCTTAGTCAGTACTTGAGCAGCCCTTTGCGGGTTTTCAACTCAAGTGCCCCTCTTTCGGTATTAAGTCGCTCTTTGCGGGTTTTCGGCTTAAACCTCTTCTTTTACATTCTTTTTTTTTTCATTTTTTTTCTCTTTTTTCTTGTATTCTACCCTGCATCTGAGAATTCTAAATGCTTCCAAGGTAAAAATGTCAATTCAAAAGATGAAATAAATTATGAGAATATCCTTTCAAATTAAATATCCATGCTTGATCAAAATGGGCTTTTAAAGCACATAATGTAGGCCAAGGCTCAGGTTTAGAAATAAAGGATAAATAGGCCCAAAATGTGTTTAAGGATAATTGGATCAAGGATCATTTCTTGAGGAGAGTTTATTCTTGAAACATTTGTCCCTTTTTTGGACTTTCTTTTCTTTTTCTTACTTTTTTGCTTTGTTGGCTTTCATTTGCCATTCTTTGATTTCACATTTTTCAGTGGCTCTCTTTTTGCCATGATTTTTGATTATTTTTCCTCACATTTACCCTCCAGTGTAGAGGGTGATCCTTGATCAAGGTTTAAAGAAAGAAATAATTCCTAAAGCTCAAAGGGGTGACTAAGGATAATTCTTCTTAGTGAAAGGAATATGAAAGATGGCCATTCATCATATCAAGCATGAATATTCTCATTAAAAAGCAATCCACAGGGGGGATAGATAAATAGAATTTCCATTTTTACACTTGGAATCATTCGAATTTCCATGTGCACAGCATCACACTTTTTTTTTCAAGCATAATACTTCTTCAGTTCATTTGCATTCATGGGATTTCTGAAATCCTTCCCGTCCATCCTAGTTAAAATCAATGCTCTTCCAGAAAAAGCACTTTTTACCACATAGGGTTCTTCCCAATTCGGAGCCCATTTTCCTCGCGAGTCCTTCACTATATGGAGAATTTTCCTTAGTACTAAATCTCCTTCCCGGAATTGTCTAGGACGAACCTTCTTGTTGTGGGCTCAAATCATCATTTTTTGATACAACTGCCCATGACAAATCGCTTTCAATCTTTTCTCCTTGATGATATTCAGCTGTTCATAACGAGCTCTAACCCATTCTGCCTCTTCTAGGCCAACCTCCATCAAAACCCGAAGTAAAGGGATCTCAACCTCAATAGGTAGCACTGCTTCGATCCCGTATACCAAAGAAAATGGCATTGCCCCTGTAGATGTGCGGACCGAAGTACGATATGCATGAAGAGAAAAAGGCAAGATCTCATGCCAATCCTTGTAGAGATCAGTCATCTTCTCAACAATCTGCTTGATGTTCTTATTGGCTGCTTCTACTGCCTCATTCATCTTTCGGACGGTAAGGTGCCAAATTATGAAGTATGATCTTGAACTGAGTACACACTTCTCTCATCATCTTATTGTTCAAATTGAGAGCATTATCCGAAACAATTCTTGCTGGCAATCCATAACGGCATATTATTTCTTTCTTAACAAATCTACATAACACCGACTTTGTTACATTCGCGTAGGAAGCAGCTTCTACCCACTTTGTGAAATAATTTATGGCCACCAAGATGAAACGATGTCCATTTGAAGCTTTCGGGTAATAGACTTAATCATATCCATTCCCCACATTAAAAATGGCCATGGTGAAGTCATGACATGCAATGGCCATGGCGGCACATGGATCTTATCCGCATATATCTGGCATTTATGGCACTTCCGGGGTCAACCAATAATATCCTCCCCTCATAATCTGCTTAGCAAGCATATGACCATTGGCATGGGTACCACATATCCCTTCATGGACCTCTTCTACGATTCTTATAGCTTCGACAGATCCGACACATCTCAATAAGACTTGGTATTTTCCTTTCTTGTAGAGAATCTCACTGTCTAGAACAAAACCCATTGCTAGCCTTCTCAGAATCCTTTTCTCATTTTCTGTTGCTTATTCTGGATACTGTTGACTCTTGATGTACTGTAAGATTTCGTTATACCAAGGGAGGCCATCTGCTTTTTTTTCAAAACTTAGACAGTGGGCAGGAGACTCATATATACTCATCTTTATTGGCACAACTTCAGCCCCTTCATTCACTTTAAACATTGATGACAAAGTAGCCAGAGCATCTGTCATTCGGTTTTCTTCTTGAGGGAAGTAATTAAAATTCACTTCTTCAAATTCCTCCAATATACTCAGTATGAGTTCTCGATATCGAATTAGCTTTGTATCTCGGGTTTCCCACTCTCCCCGTAGCTGGTATATCACTAGAGCTGAGTCTCAGAAAACTTCCAATACTTTGATCTTTCTGTCCACTGCAACGCGAAGGCCTATAGTACATGCTTCATACTCGGCAGTATTGTTTGTACAATCAAAATCCAATCTAGCAGTGAAAGGATAATAATCTTCTTCTAGGGATATGAGCACTGCACCGATTCCATGCCCCATGGCATTGGATACACCATCAAAGTACATTTTCCATACTTTCTTCTTCAGGGGAGCCTTATCTGCTGGCTAAACATATATCAAATCTTCATTTGGGAAGTCAAAGTTCATCGGCTCATAATCTTCCACTGCCTGACTTGCTAAGAATTCAGCCATTGCAATGCCTTTGATAGCTTTCTGACTTACATATACAATATCGTATTCTGACAATAAAACCTACCATCTTGCCATCCTCCCTGACAAAGAACGTGCTTCCAACATGTACATAATTGGATCGAGCTAGGCAATCAACCACGTCGTGTGGTACAACATGTACTGTCTTGAGTCTTCGAGCAGTCCAAGCTAAGGCATAGCACAACTTTTCTACCGACGAATATTTTAACTCATTATCTATGAACTTCTTGTTGAGGTAGTAAACTGCCCGTTCTTTCTTTCCAGTCTCGTCAAGCTGCCCCAAAACACAACCCATGGATCTTTCAAATACTAATAAATACAGTATCATTGGTTTATCCGGAATAGGTGGCATTAGCACTGGTGGGTTGGATAGATAATGTTTAACCTTTTCAAAGGCAATCTAGCAACCTTCATCCCATTCTTCTGGATCATTTTTTTGAAGTAGCTTAAATATTGGATCACATTTGTCGGTTAACTGAGAAATAAACCAGGCAATGTAATTCAATCTCCCCAGAAAGCCTCTTACTTCTTTTTGAGTACGTGGGGTAGGCAAATTCTGAATGGCCTTCACTTTATCCGGGTCAATCTCAATTCCCCTTTTGCTGACGACAAAACCCAGCAATTTTCCCGAGGTGACTCCGAAAGTTCATTTTGCCAGATTTAGCTTGAGTCGAAACTTTCTTAGTCGTTCGAAGAGCTTCTTAAGATTCGCAATATGCTCCTCTTCTCCTTGTGACTTTGCAATCATATCATCAACATAGACCTCAATTCCCTTATGCATCATATCATGAAACAAGGTCACCACGGCTCTCTGATATGTTGCCTCAGCATTCTTCAACCCAAACGACATTACCTTATAGCAGAATATTCCCCACATTGTGACAAATATAGTTTTCTCCATATCTTTCAGTGCCATCTTAATCTAATTATATCTCGAGAATCCATCCATGAAAGAAAATAAAGAACTCTTCACCGTATTATCCACTAGAGTATCGATATGGGGCAAAGGGAAATTATCTTTAGGGCTAACCTTGTTCAAATCTCTGTAATCAACACACATCCGCACCTTGTCATCCTTCTTTGGTACTGGAACAATATTTGCCACCCATTCTGGATATTTTGCCACCTCTAAAAATCCAGCATCAAATTGTTTCTTCACCTCCTCTTTTATCTTTAACAGCATGTCTGGCCTCATTCTTCTTAACTTTTGCTTAATTGGCTTGCACTCTGGCCTTAAAGGGAGCTTATGAACCACAGTATCCAGATCCAACCCTAGCATGTCTTGGTAAGACCATGCAAATACATCCACATATTCTCAGAGCAAAGCTATCAATTCACCCTTTATTGATGATGACAATGAAGTCTTGATTTTGACTTCCTTTATCTCCTCACCATTTCTCAGATTTATCATTTTCAATAATTCCTTATGAGGAAGTACTTGTTTCTCCTCTTGTTCAATTTTCCTTAATAGATCCGAAGGTAGACCATAATCCTCAGTAATCTTCATTAGCCTCAAAATCACTCGTGCAAATTGGTCTTTCAAAATAAATTTCAAAATTACTGACAGGAAGGTCTTCATATTCCGCATCCGAACACCTGTAAATAGGTGGGAAGAAACAATATAGGAAAATATATATAATAAAAGCAAAATAAATAGCATAAATAAAAGAATATGGACGCATTAATATGAATAAAATGCATCGTACTTGTTATTTATTGAATGAAAATGTTTAAACAAAAAGTCCAATACAGAAGAAAAAAAAAACTCTTAATATCTCTGGGTAAGGATAATTAAGATTATTATTTTTTTTAGCATTACTTGGGAACGACTTAAAAACTATGGGCAACTCGGTCGCACTCCAATTGGTCAGTCTATATCCTGGTGGACAAGGTCGCACCATCCAGTTCGCATTGTCACTTTCCATTCCTTCCTTCCCAGTCATGCAAATCACCATATCCTCTATTTGCCTACCCTTATTCACATGGAACTTTTCAAAAGCTGGCTCGATCATTATGAGTACATCTTTTGAATTCTTTTCTTCGAATAGAAAACCAGCAGAGCAGAAGCTGTGAAGGATTGGTGGGAAAGTCATAGGCTCCCACTTAATATCCATACCCGTGAGAAGGGCCATCATCCTTTGTCAGTTTTTTTCAACTTGCTTCATCTTCTCATGGGCTTTAGGAAGATACCCTAAGCTAAACCGATATTTCTTTCCCACTACTTTCATTGCTCGAGCCATCCCTTGAAGATATTTTCCAAGACCTTTTCTTGCCCTGTAGCCCTTTCCCATTGTATTTCTTACTCCCAGCCTTGTGTTCTTGGACAACCTTGGTCTTGGAATTTTTTTTCCTTCAGTGACGAAAACCGCATCTACGAATTCCAAAGACCGAAAGGAACAGTCTACAGCATCTTCATTGGGTTCAACATAAGGAGATTTAGTAGATGTAAAGGCTATTATGTCCTCTTCTCCTGATACAGTGACCAAACGGTCTTCCATAACAAATTTCAACTTTTGGTGGAGAGATGAGGGTACAGCCCCTGCTGAATGTATCCACGGCCTTTCCAACAAGCAATTATAGGACGGATTAATATCCATGACCTGACATTTCACCATATAGGTGCATGGGCCTATCTCTGAAGGAACCTCAATAGTTCCCATTACCTCTCTCCTAGTACCATCAAAAGCTCTGACTACTGTGCAACTCAGTAACATATAAGACATATCAACTGGAAGCTTAGATAGGGTTGCCAAGGGCATTACATTGAATGAAGAACCATTATCCAGAAGCACCGTTGGTAGTATATGTCTCTTGCAGGTGGTTGTTATGTGAAGAGTCTTTGTGGACCCAATACCATTGGGTGGTATTTCATCATAACTGAAATATATATGGTCGTCTTCCCTAATGTTTCCCATTAGCCTGTCTAATTTTTCTACCGATATGTTGTTAGCCACATATGCCTGATTCAACACTCTCAACTGGCATTTCTGTGTGGCTCCGAGTTTAATAGCAAAGATAAGATGGAGATTCTTGCTGGCTGACGCTGTAATTGTTCAACCACACTATACTAACTATGTTGTATGAATTTTAAGAACTCGGAGGCTTCTTTCTAGTTCACTGGCTCTTTTATCCTGTTTATCGGGGCTGATCCCCTCTCTGCTTCTTTTGACAACTCCATCTCAATATAGATTGGTTCAACTGCTTTCTTCCCTTTGTTCATTCCTCCATCTTTCCTTGTTGATCCATGTTCAACAACCTCAGGGGCATAACATCTTCCATTTCGTGTTAAGTGCCCCACACTGTAATATCCTACTGGCTTAAAGACCCTGGCATAACTATGCTGCAGACATATTTCCATGGTGCAGCTTTGATTTCCTTGTATGAAAAGGAAGAAGGCAAATCTATGATTAGCTTAGGGGCAATTTTCTCAACAACAGGAGTAGTCTTCTCTGGTTCATCGTAATAGATGATCAAATGTCTTCCTATTCCATAGCCAGCCGCATTCTCAATAACCTCTATTTCATCCTCTATTTCTTCATAAAACTGGGCTTCCCCCTCATTCATCATCTTTTGGACTTTAGCCAGAAAGTCACCGTATTCCTATATGATATGACCTTTACATCCATAGAATAGGAACCAATCCTCCACCCTGTTTGCAACCATTTTTAAACTGTCACCATCCTCCACCATTCCCGCTTTTACCATTTCGACCCATATTTTTATCATTGGGGTCTTGACTTCACTGACATGTTTTTTCAACCTTTTTTATTCCTCTGTCAATACTGCATTTACCTGGTTCTCAACATGATCGGGTAATGGATTTCCTGCTATATTCGGCCCATTCCTTGTCCCGAACTTCACCACCCCTGTATTAATCAAACTTTGGACTTTTTTCTTAAAGGCAATATAGTCCTCAGTCGAATGCCCCTGGATCCCTACGATATGCACAGCTAACATTTGCGTTGTACCACCTTGGATATGGTGGCATTTAGAGGTGGCAAAATGAACCCGAACCCGAAAACCCGCCCAGGAAAACCCGAACCCGAACCCACCCAAACCCGATTTGACCAAAAAGTCAAAAACCCGAACCCGAAAAAGCCCGAACCCGAATGGGCCCGAACCCGAATGGACCCGAACCCGAATGGGCCCGAACCCGAATGGACCCGAACCCGAATGGACCCGAACCCGAATGGGCCCGAACCCGAATGAGCCCGAACCCGAATGAGCCCGAACCCGAATGGACCCGAACCCGAGACCGGCCCGAACCCGAACCCGAACCCGAATTTAATACTAAAAATAAAAATAAACAAATTGCAATTATTTTTTTTTTTACAAAGCAATAACTTTAATTATTAATTTTATTCTAATTTTTTTAATAATTTAATTAAAATTTAATATATTATATATATATATATGATGAAATAATAATTTTATCAAAAAGTAAATTATATTTTGTACTTATAAGTTATAACTTTAACGTCTCATATCATGATGAATTTACAATCTAAATATTTTAAATTCTTGAAAATTTTAAAGATGTGAAAAAAAATTTGACAATAATTCAATTAATCTATAAGGGTAAAAAAATTGACAATAATTCAATTATTTTGGCCTTTTGGGTTATACTTAGACCTGCTCACGGGCCGGGCCTGGGCAGGATATTTTGTGTTCCGGGCCGGCCCGGCCCGGAACAGTAATTTTTATTATAATATTATTTTATTTAATTTTAATTATAAAAAAATAAAAAATATATTTTTTTATTCCAATGAACAGTGTTTCGGGCCTAAACGGGCGGGCCGGGCCGACCCAGGGCCAGGCCTGGGCAGAGAAAATAAAAAAAAACTGGGCCGCGGCCCTGCCCGGCCCATAAGCAGCTCTAGTTATACTTATGCGGTTAGGTTAGGGTGGGTTTAATTGGATTATGGCTTTCATGTGATTTTATTTTAGCGGGTGGATTTAATGGGGTTTTGGGTTTTATGGCCTTTTGGTTTTGGGTATATTTATTATATATTAATAAATAATCATATTAATTATATATTTATTACGTATAATTTAAATATAAATTATATTTTTTAGTACTACTTTATAATTTATACTTTATACTGATGAAAAAAATATAAGTACTCGATATATATATATATATATATATCTTGACTATAAGCATAAATTTTTTGCATTTTATAAGTATATAAACGAATAGATGAAGGCCAAGATTTATTTTTAAAAGTTTTTCATTTTATAGTGAATATAAATTATAATGTATTTATATTTTGAAATTCGAGCTCATCAAATCAATTATTTTAAATATCAATATATTAATTTATAATATATCATATTTTTTATAATAAATTATTTCAAAATTTGATTTTATATAACAAATTAATTTCTTATTCTTTTGGTGCTAACAAATATTAATTTTAAAAAATAAATATAATTAAAAATATCATATAATAGCAAAAGTATAAAAATAAAAATAATAATAATAAATTAATAATTTGTTTTTAGATATAAATATTTAAATTACGTAAAAATGATTACATATAATATAAAATAAAATAATGTAAAACATACCCGTACCCAGATCGAACCCGAACCCAGACCGAACCCGAACCCGAATGGGCCCGAACCCGAATGAGCCCGAACCCGAATGGGCCCGAACCCGAATGGGCCCGAACCCGAATTAGCTCGAACCCGAATGAGCCCGAACCCGAATAGGCCTGAACCCGAATGAGCCCGAACCCGGATGGACCCGAACCCGAATGAGCCCGAACCCGAATGAGCCCGAACCCGAATAAACTCGAACCCGAATGAACCCGACCCGAACCCGCCCGAACCCGCCCAATTGCCACCTCTAGTGGCATTAGAGGTTTGAGGTATACAGGTGCAACAAGTTGACTCTGCAACAGTTTAGGATAGAGCTCACCATAGATGGTAGGAATCAGATCAAATTGGGGTTTCTAATCATCCCTTGGTGAACGTTGATCATTGCGTCCAGCATCTTGAGTGTTTGGGACAGTGTTTCGAGAAGATTTATCTGTGAGGATATGTCAGTTGGAAAAGGCTATTGTGGTATATTGGTATAGGGGAATGCATTTTGGGTGAGGTGGTTCACATTGGGATAGTAAGAATTATACCCAGTGTGTAGGGTTTAAGAGATGCATAAGATTTAGGAGAAACAATGTGTGTTCATCACCGCCCGATTTTGCAAAACTTAATCGGAATGTAAAATATGTAACAAAAGGTTAGAAATGTCCTTCCATGTGTTCCTAACTTCGGTATATCTATAAAAATTCAGCAGGGCTTCGCCTATGTTGGCTCTATGGCTCATTATATGTGGGTGAACGAAGTTCTAAAGGCCCCGAATTGTTCCTCACTGTCGCCGGTGAAGGCTAGTAAGTCACCCCGATAAAAGCGAGTTCAATTGGTTAGAGTATATTTCCCTAGCCCATGCGGATTGTTAATCACGGGAGCTTAAGTAATTTATACTCCAAAAATATTTTGCTAACCCATGCGGATTGTTAATCACGGGAGTGTAGCTACTTTATTTTCCCTTAAAGGGACGGAACCCGGGTGTAGGGCTTATGTTATGCAAATGCATGTGTAGTGTGTGAGGAAGAGCAACAAACCTTTCACCACCTATTTTATAACCCTGATTCTAAATACCTTGATAAAATTAAACAACATAAATCATCAATTAATCAATAAATGAATAAATGAATATATGTACCAAAATAATCAAAGAACAATTATAATATGTATGCACATGAATACAGACATATTTAAGAGCATTTTATTATTTTCAAAATTTTCCTTTTTTTTAAAAAAAAATGTGAGAATTAAAATTAAATACCAATTAAACCAACAAAATGGAGACTTTGATAACACACGACTAATTCTAGGCTTGACTCTCTAAATGTCCCAAGTGGAGTCGCCAAGCTGTCGCAACCTAAAAAATAATAAGTCTAATCGCAAGACTTTATTTTCCGTTAAGCATGACATTAAAAAAAACCAAGAAAAAGTCGACTTAATTCCTCTTAGAAAATGAAGGTTTTGAAAATGACCTTGAAAAAGACATGGAGTCGCCACCAATCTTTTTTAGCTAGGTGTGATCGGCCACCTATTAAAATCGATTTTATAAAATATTTTAAAATTAATTAAAACATTTTTAAAACCAATTTCAAGTCTGAGTTTTAAACCAGAGAAATCAAAGAAGCGGGTTCGGGACTCGGTTACGTATGGGGAAAGATTAGCACCCTCACAACGTCCATATAAAATGGTACCTTATTAATCGTGTGTTATCTCAAGTCTCGGTAAAAAAAAGTCGGTTTTTAAATTTAGTATCTCAAGTTAATTTCCAATTTAAAGAAAAATAATTCCATTTTTATTTGAAAATAATCCGAAATTTATTAATTCAAAATTTTCCTATATTCCCCAACAAACGTGGCAAAATATAGAAATTTTTATTAGTTTGAAAATTTTTCTGAATCATTCTTGTTTTAAAGAAAATATTCCGTTATTAATGATAATTGATGATATCCTCCATAGCAAACCCGACAGAGAACTCATGAATTATTTTAACTCGGGAATATCTTTATTTTATTGAAAATCATTACCTTTTTCAAAACATTTTAAAAATATATATGAATATGTGTGACATAAATAAAATAACATAGCAAAGGTCTAGATAATATAATGCAACTTAAATGGTATGGTATAATTTAAATGTCATAGTATTTTTGAAATGAAATAAAATATCCTAAGTCATATGATATATTCTAAATGAAATGAAATGACCTAGATAATATAATATATTCTATATGAAATGAAATATCCTAAGTCACATGATATATTCTAAATGAAATGAAATATCCTAAGTGACATAATATATTCTAAATGAAATGAAATATCCTAAGTCACATGGTATATTCTAAATGAAATGAAATATCCTAAGTGACATAATATATTCTAAATGAAATGAAATGACCTAGGTAACATAATATATTCTATATGTAATGAAATATCCTAAATCACATGATATATTCTAAATGGAATAAAAAATGACATGGCAAATATAAATGATATGGCATATAATCTAAATGATATGAAATGACATGAAACATGAAACATGAAATAATGCTAACATATAATATGCATGAAAATAAAAATAATAATGCATGAACATAGTATATGCTAAATAATATGACAAAAATAACTAAATAAAAAGTATAGGATATCATGAAATATTCAAAACCATATAATAAACAACATAACATCAAAAAATATAAATCAAAAATAATAACAACACCATGGAAATTATCATAGCAAAATCACATATTATATAGTATGCATGAATATGAAAAATGCAATGTATGAGAATGTATTTTTTTCCTTTAATTAAGGAAATCTGTATATCTAAAAAGATATTCGGCTACCTTAGGAAAATATATCAAATTAAATATTCTAAAATAAAAATACTTTGTGATTGTTTGAAAATAATTTTGGAAAAACTTAGATTAAAAAATAAAAACCTAGCTAAACCCTTTTTAAATGGCTCTGATTTCCTAAATTTAAAATCCCGAACTTTATCACCCTTAACTCGAGGTTTATAAAATCATTTTTAGAGTTTAAAAAGACTTCAAAACTACCTTAATATTGTAGCTAAACTTCCTAATCAGCTCCCTCTAAATAACTTAGCCAAAACAGAAAAATGATTTTCCTTTAAATTCAAATCTGCCTCTACTGTCCAGTTTTAGAACACGATTTTTTAACCTATTTTTAAAATTTTAAAAAAATCTAAAAAACATACTGGAGACTCAAAACATACAAAACTACACAGGAAAAAATTGGATTAATTTTTTGGTTAAATATGACTACCCAGAAAAATCGGGAAAATACGAGTACTGGGTGAAAAAACTGTTTTGCCAAAACATATTTTTTTGCCTTTAATAAAATCATTTAAAAATCAAAGTAAAAATGTTAGAGACTCTCCTAAAGACTCACAAACAGTAGCTAACACTTTTGAAAAGTTAGCCAAAAATTGGCTAAGTAAAAAAAATCACAAAGATAGAATAATCAATTTGACAACTCTTTAATTTTTCACAAGTATGCTCAAAATAAGCATGACTTTGAACCATTGATTGGTCTAAGTCATAAATCATGTGGCCATGATATGAAATGCATGAAAATACAACAAATATAATGTATGAAATGCATGATTTAAAACCTAAATGGCATGGAAAATGCATGGCATCAATAAAATGACCTAGACCTAACATGAACTTGCATGGCATTTAATGTAACCTAGGTCTAAAATGCATGAAATGCATGATAATGCAAGCACGACCTAAAGCTAAAAAATGCATAGCAAATACACAAACATATAGCATACTTAAACAAAATACACAACAATATATCATGGAAATGAAAACCTATCAACTAGCATAATAAAAATGCACACATAAAGCATAAGAGAGGGGTAGCCGAACGGTCCATATGGACATGGCATTTTCACAAACACTTAATACACTAACATGTAATGCTAAAGAATAATACTTAAATCATGCAAATATAAAGTAAAGGCATGAGAACCAATAGGCATTTTCACAAACACATGGATTAACAAAATGTAAAACAAACTTAAACACTTTGAAAACAGAAAATCAAAGATGCAAGACAAATAAAATAAACATGATAACAAGATTAAAAAAAAAAATCAACAATGGAAACAAGCAAGCAACCAAATCAAAACAAGCTTCATATTTATGTATTTTAAGAAGATTTAAAGCATCAAAACTTGTTAAATACCATGAATAACATGAAATAAAAAAGCAAACAGCAACTACACAAAATCAATAGGGCAATAGGCTATCCCTCTAAATCATGAAAAAAATTTCTCAAAGCTTTTTCCAAGAAAGTATAAAGAAGAACTTAAAGGAGAAACTTAAAAACACTTATTTTAAAAAGGAAAATCAAAAGAAACTCACCAAAATAGCAATCAAAATAGCAAATCAAGAATAGAAAATCAAGGAACGTGCAAAAGTATGGTGCTTAAAGCAACTTCTAGAAGCTATATTGCAAGCTTTTTCTCTTCGAACTTTCTTTTCTTTTCTAAACTTTTTTTTTTGCCTTTCAAAAACGGAGAGCATTCAGCAGAAATCAGAATGTGAATAGTGTAAATGAAAGAGAGAACCCCTCCCCCTTGTAATGGTCGACTAGCTCCTTGGAATAACCTAGGAGGTTTTAGAATTTTTTTCAACAAATTTGATCCTATGGCCTTCAATCCAAGATGCCTTCTATGTAGGATTCTCACCCTTAGATTAGAATCATCAACCCTTGAATTAGGATGTCATAAAGATGTCATAAATATATTCTCTCTCCAACCATTGGTCCATGTGTTACAAATTCAAAGGCTTGATAACAAAAATAACTACCTTCCTCTTCATTGTTGGCCTTTTAATTAAAAATCAGAAAAATATGCCACCACTGGGCCTTGGCCGGCTGACCCTTCCTCTTCCAACCCATGCTTCAGTTTTTTTAAAAACTAGAAAAGGCCCTTTTTGGTTTCTTCGATAAAATAACCTTTTTGCCCCCCGAACATAAATAAATAAAAAATGGACTCCAAATTCAAAAATTCTTTTTTTAATACTTTCAGAATAATAAAAAATTGAATTCTGAAGGTTTTCAAAATTTTCCGGGCAGACTTGCTATTTATTTGGATTTTTTTTTTAATTTGCCTTTTTGTGCTCCCAAATACCATTTTTTTTAAACGAGGTCCAAATCCAGATTTTTCTTCACCAGTCTCTTCCAAATAATTTAAAACCAGAGGAAGATGTGAGCCACAATCACAACTACAATAAATGACTTCTCAGCTTTTGGTTTGATTTGCAATAACTTCATTTCGGTTTAATTTACGATTTGTGTAATTATTCTCATTTTTTTGCATTAGTCTTTTACGGTTGATTTTTCTTCTCTTTTTGATTTTCTTCCTGAAATCACGCAAAAATCTTTTGTTAGGTTAACATTTTCTTCTGACAGGTCAAATACACTTTCGGCGACATTATTACTCTTGTCTGATTCATTACTCAGTCCTCTATATATTACACCATGTACTCATTCTCTTTCAGGCACTTGAAAAAAAAATGAAAAGTACTTCGTCCCAGCGCATTAAAAAAATTTGTGTCTTTGGAGGTGCTTATCCAGGGAAAAATAACATATTCGCTGATGAAGCCATAAGAGTTGGAGTAATACTTGCCCAACAAAAGATCCAGTTGATTTATGGAGGCGGTAGTTCGGGTTTAATGGGAGCAGTCGCTACAGCAGCACATGCCGGAGGAAGTCCAGTTCTAGGAATCGTGCCAAAACTATTCACAGGTTTTTGTGGACCTACCGTGGGTAAGGAAATACAAGTCTGGAGTATCCCTGAACGGATGACAATCATGTACCATTCTGCCGATGCATTCATTGCTTTACCAGGAGGTCTGGGTACATTGGAAGAAATAGCTTGCGTGGCTTCTTGGTCATCTTTGGTCACAAATAAGAAACCCATTGGTTTGCTTAATATTAATGGTTATTTTAGTAATTTGCTTTCATATTTAGATAATGCTGTGGATAATGGATTCATGTTTTCAGAGGCAAGGAGAACCATAACTTCTGCTACAACCATTGAAGATTTACTCAAAAAGCTCCAAGGTTATGAGTATTTATCTGCTACGGTTGTTTCGCAAACGCTCGGAAAAAGAAAAAGAGATATGGACGAGCAAGGAGTGGATTGCACTCTGTCTTTGTGACATTATCTAACATTTTGTTTGTTGTGTCTCAGTTATAATAAGTGGTTAGCAACCTCTGCAGGTAATATCTCCTAAATTCTACCTTTAGTAGGAGGTAAGGGACATATTTTGCTAATTTAAAAAAAAAAATTTGATGTGTTTTAAGCCATTTAGAAGTATTCATTCTGAACAAGGTCTGAGTAAGGGAGACTTGAGACATACCTTGTCAGTTTGATTTCTTCTTTCAAAAAAAAAAAAAGTTTGTTGTGTTTTAAGCAATTTAGAAGTGTTCATTCTGAACAAGGTCTGAGTAAGGGAGACTTGAGACATACCTTGTCAGTTTGATTTTAATCTTTTTATGTTTACTTGTTAATTTTTGTTTAGTATTTTAGGATTAATTAGGTTGCATGAGTTTGTTTTGTTTTGAGTCTTAGTTATTCCTATTCTTATGTTATTAGTTCTTTTCTCTTACACATGATTCTTTCATTTGGGTTAATAGACTTACATTGAGGACAATGTAAGAATTAAGTGTGGGGGGAATGATTTAGGATTTCTTTTATTTTTGTCTACTATTTTTTTTATGAGTCTTTATTATTATTTTTGTGTGTTTTAGTTCCTTTTCAATACTATGATGAGATATGAATTGCATAAGTCTAAAACAGATTTATTAGTGAGAAGATTTTCATGAGAATTGAACTTGATATCAATCTTTTTATGAGCCAATGTTAATATGATATGTTGATTGAGAAAGAAGCATGTTTAGACTTAATCTGACTTGTATAATCATTCTTGTGAGTTTTTGAGCCTATAATGATTGATGCATTATACAAATCAATCTAATTTCTTTCTTGAGTGCTCTTATGATTACATGATTCTCTAGAACTTGCTTTAAACCGTTTGAGACTATAGTGATACATGTGACAACATGAATATGATAGAGGCATTAGGATTATAACCAGAGCCAAACAGCCATCCATTATTAATGTTCTAAGAGAACATCCCCACTAGTGAGCCAATTTGAGCCTACATTAAATATGCTGTTTTATTGGTAACCACAACTTACACCTAGCCTAAATATACTTATATCCTTACCCTTGTTCTAAAGATGGATTATATATTTTGAGACATATTGCAAAAAAACAAGGGATATTTTTAGTTGAAAATTTGGGTTAGAAACAAAAGATAGGTGTGGGGGAAGAAAAGAAAAGAAAAAGTCAAGAGAAAAAGAAAGGGATCATTGTCAAATACATTCCCATATAAAAAATAAAAAAAAAATCTTCTCTTGAACTTCTAGTTAAAGTAAAGAAAAAGATGTTACAAAGTTGGTTAGAATGAAGCAAAGGCTCAACATGAATATTTAGCCTATGTTATTATGTGCTTTATAAGAGTTTTGAGAAGTTTTATTCGTATGATCTTATTATGTCTCTAAACTCTATGAACTCTTTGGAACCTTTGTTATATCTTTATCCTTTTGTTCTTTAACCACATTATAACCCTTTGGCCCCATTACAACCTTGAAAAAAGACCTCTTGATTTATGAAGTTGTATGATCTAAATAGTGGAGAATAGGTGGACAAGCAAGCATATGGTAGAACTGTTTTCATGAGATTGATTGAGTGTAAAAACTTTACCACTACTTTAAAGAGTGAAAATCATGAGAGTATAGTGAGAAGTTGAGATTAAGTTGAATATGCACTATTTTGATTGAAATATGTTATGTTAATATTGGCTTAACTCATTTATTTACATTCAAGCATGAATTTTTGTGAAATTCTTTGAGCTATTGATTAGTTTATAAGACTTGTTCAAATATTGTCTCTAATTTATATTGAAAGGATTAGGAGTAAATATTTTTAGTGTATGTAGTTTACTTATATTTTAGTTTTTCAATGTTTGTGGGTATCGTTCTAGCAAACCCTCACGAGACTAAACTCGTCCACTAGGGACACCTAGGGGTTTAAAGGCTTGTGTCACATGCTAAGTGCCACCCTGATTTCCAACGAAAATGGATTAGATTAGATTTTCTTATTTTATTTTTATTGAGTCGTTGCTAGGGACTAGCAACAATCTAAGTGTGGGGGTGTGATAACTCGTATAATTATATAGTTCTTAGTTATGTTTTATTATTGTTTTGTGTCAAATACGAGTTATTATTGCTTAGTCTAATTGTGTTTATGATATTTTATATTTTTATGTTATTTGGTGTTTTTCACGAGTTTCTTTGAGTGATTTCAGATTATTAGGTTAAATCAAGAATTAAGGGCAAATCCAATTCAGTTTCAGTTCCGACACTTTTTGCCATATCAGCTATATCTGGAGTTTCACTGAAGCATTAAGGCTGAAATTTTTGCAGTGCATAGTTAAGAGGCATATCTATCTTTTTCATGTTTTACACTTCTTGAAACGGAGTCGTTTTCCCTAGCGAAATCGACCATCAAGTTGGCTGATGTGCAATGACGTTTGTGCTGACCTGTTTTGGAATTTTGACCATATCTTCCGATCCACATGAGCAAATGATCTGATTCCAACGGCTATGGATCCGTAACTGATAGGGGTATATTTTTCTAGAAGACCATTTGATCAGATCGAGCCTCCAACATTGACAAATCGACCATCAAGCTGGCTGATCAGAATTGTCATACAATATGACGAAAATTGTTAGAAAAATGCGCCCACCTATTATACCTACCTTTGAAATTTATAAAGCTTGTCTCTTGTCATTTAGCTCTCCAAAATGTGTATAAATAGAGGGCCTTGGATGATTGTAAGAGTACCATTTTACATTGGGAGGATATTAGCCATTGTAATAAAATTCTCTAAGTTTTCTTCTTCTTTCCTTTCTCTAGTTTTCTTTTTCTTTATTTACTTATGCTTCTTACATTTCTTTTCATTTTATTCATATCTAGTATGTGTTGCTAATCATATTGTTGAGGTGATGAGGTGAAGCTTTTGGTAAATGGTAAGGTTAGTCTCTTAAACATGAGCTAAAATGAATCATCATTTAGTATAGATAATATTTTCTTTTGGTTTAAAATCATACTTGCAAAGTAGGGATCTTGATTCATTATTGACAATGAAAATGGCACAGTAAATGCTTGGTTTCATAACCTTGATTTGTTGTAGACATATACCTTGGCATAAGGAATGCTTGGACTCTTTTTATGAGTTTTGAGGACACCAAATGAACATAATATCATATGCTATGGACGTTGGACAATTTGGACTGAATTGCTAAACCTTCCGATTGGAACCTCCCTTATGTGTGGATTTCAATTGTGTAATAAAACAAGATTAATCTTAGCATAACACCAAGAGTGGATTCTCTAACCTCAACATCTTTTCTTATTGTTTTTTATATCTTGTTTAATTTCTTTTTTATTTATTTTATTTTGTTCTCTAATATCTTGTTTATTTATTTTGTTGTTGATTCCCTAATATCTTGTTTACTTTCTTTTTCTTATATATTTATAAACTTATACTTACTAATACGCTTCCCTGTGGTTCGACCTCGGACACCCGAGAATTTATTACTTGAACATAACCTGCACTTGGGTTTACGACTCTTAATTGAGTCTCCATCACTTCTCCATTACCCGTAGTCAGTGCTTATCTTTCATTTGGAACCTTCAATTTCGACCAATTTGATCGCTTAAGCACTTTTCCCCAAATTTTCCGAATTAGGATTTTCTTTCTACTGAATCTCCGTAACCCAACTTCCGAACTCCATATCTTTCTATGTAGACCTCGAATTATCAAAATTCTTTCGCCATTTTTCAATTGAACTTCAAATCTTTTTTTTGAAAGTGGGTTGACTTTTTTAGTAGTTGAGTTTTTGAGGTTGACTTTTCTGGGTTGACCTTTTCATGTTTGACTTTTTATGCTCGCCTTCTTAGACTAAGTCTCGGAGTACCACCTGTGGGATGAAAAAAGTTTTTTTACATTCTGAAACATCGATTTAGGAAGAAAACATACCTGCTTTAGTGGTCCGGACAAAATTAGGTGTCCATATCTGTGATTTAAAATTTGTGCAAACTAGAGGAGGTAAAAAGTATTTCATTACTTTTATTGATGATTGCACAAAATAGTTATGTCTATTTGCGAAAAAGAAAAGACGAGAGCTTGGAAGCTTTTAAGCTCTTTAAAATAAGGTCGAAAATCAACTAAACAAGAAGATTAAGATAATAAAGAGTGATAGAGGTGGTGAATATGATTCATTATTTTATGAATTCTGTTCGGAATATGGAATCAACATTCAAACGACTTCTCTTTATTCACCTCAACAATACGGTATTGTGAAACGCAAGAACCAAACGTTGAAAGAAATGATGAATGCTTTGTTGATTAGTTCAGGGTTACCTCAGAACTTGTGGGGGCTATTTTAATAGCTAATTATATTTTAAATAAAAATATCCCACAAGAAATCAGACAAGACACCATATGCATTATGGAAGGGTAAAGATCATCCTACAAATACACGAAAGTGTGGGGGTGTCTTGCGAAGGTATCGATTTTTCCGGCTTAAAAGGTCATGATAGGACCTAAAATTGTATTCGGTGCATCATTTGATGGGATCATACCTAGTCCTTGAGGGCAAGAGAAGGATATGTGAGAAAATGTCAACTTTGTGCAACAAGGGTACTCAGGTTTGATCTTGGCATCGATAAGGGTATTGACATAGTAAATGGGGAAGAGTGTCATGGTCTGGTATTAGCAAGCTTTGGTGCTACCATGACTACCCCATTGTGGAGCGAAGGATGAGACCTTGTCCAAAGGATCGGTGATCCCAGATAGTACTAAGAGTGGCACGGACCCTGGAAGCAAACCACTAGGTTGTAAATGAATGTAAAGACATAACATATTCAGTTAGAAAACTGAGTAGATTAACTTGAAATCCTGAAAAAGATCACTGGAAGGCCATTGTGAGGGTACTTAGAAATTTAAGATATACCTCAAGTTATGGACTGCACTATACAAGATATCTAGATGGAAATTGGATATCCGATACTAAAAAGATTCGAAATCCACTAGTGGATTTATCTTTACTATTGGAGGGGCTGTAGTGTCTTGAAAATCTTCTAAACAAACGTGAATTGCCAGATCCACAATAGAATCTAAACTTATAGCTTTAGATAAAGCTAGAGAAGAAGCAGAATGACTTTGAAATTTTTTAAAAGATATTCCATGTTGGCCGAAACCTGTGTCTGCAATTTGTATACATTGTGATAGCCAATCTGTAATTGGTAGGGCATAGAGTAATTTGTATAACGGTAAATCTCGACACATTCGTTGAAGACATAATACCATAAGACAGTTGCTCTCAAGTGAGATTATCTCTATTGGATATGTAAAATTAAAGGATAATATTGCGAATCCACTTACGAAAAGTTTAACGAGCAAGTGAATAAGTCATCGAGAGGAATGGGTCTTAAGCCTATAAATTAAAGTTACATAATGGCAACCCAACCTAGCTGAATGGAGATCCCAAGATCTAGGTTCAAAGGGACAACCAAATTATGTTAACTTAGTGTGAGCACTAAACGAGTTAAACACTCTTATCTTTTCCTATGATGAATTAGTGCTGCCTGCAAATGAGTTAGGATAAACTATGTTTTTAATGATTCTTATAGCTTGATAAAATCAAGTGGGGTATTGCAGGATACTCTAGATAAGAAATCATCTATATGAGTATGAAACGTAGTCATTTCTATGAGAATTGATTAGGCTAAATTCTCTAGAGTACTCATAGAAACCAGGAAGCGTTCGGGACCAAAATAGACAACCGTGAGAACCAAAGATGTTCGAAGGAGAATTGTGTTATACCTATTGTATGGGTTTACACAAAAGGCTGAATAGTTCAAGACATCATGTTCACTAGTTAGCCGAGTAAATCCGATAGTTGTAACTATGGAAGGTTCAAAGCCAAAAGCTACCTATTATGATGTAATAACTCTTCAAAGTTATTCTCTCTCATACTCCGAGTCAGTTCGTCATTTTAATCAGACAATTTTCATTCATGTAGGGGATTGTTGGATATCCATGTATTTTTTTGTGTATAAATATGAAATACGTATACGAATACGTAGGTTGTCGTAACTAGATACACGATGTATAATTATGTACACAATTGATATCATGTTTGAATGAGAAATTGGTCTCATTAAACACCTTGAATAAGAAGAAAGTTGGTTGAAGTTATGTTTGGTAGACAATCTCACATAGAACAAAGAATGGCTTTAGCTTGTTATTTATATAAACTTTGTTTCAATGTAGGGTTGGGCCCCAAGGGGCACCCAAGTTTTGTGGTGAGTGAGGACCTACAGAAAACTGGGTTGGACCACATGCACGCGCCATCACCGTCAGGCTGGGTCGGGTCGAGCCCGGGCTTGGGCTTGGGTCAGCAATAAACTTTTTGCTACCCAGCCGAACCAACCAGCTTTATTTTTCTGTACAAATAATTATGTCTGTTCAATCGAATCGGTCCATGTTGTTCCAACAGGGTTGTCTTCTGTCTGTTGGCCGAACTGGTTCGTCTCTTGGGATATGTCTGTTTTGACCAAATAGGTTCATCCCAACTGGTGCGCCTTTTCCGAACAAATTTTTTGGCTCTTATAAATACAGACTATCTGAGTCTGTTGTATTTACCAATTCACTAATTGAAAAAATTCTATTCTTTCGATTTTCCCGAGTTCTGTCTTGTGAAAGAGACTGACATCTTTTCTGGTTTCGTGTTGCTTCAAGTGTGCTCTCAACTACAATATTATCGAAGAAGCCTGAAAGATGAATTGCAATGGACTGTAAACACTACAAGGACATGCAATTATCATCTTAAAATAAAAAATCCAACCATAACTCAATATTCTATTTTCTAATTCTACTGAAACTTTGAGTATCCTTTTAATATATATATATATATATATATATATATATATAGTAATGAAATTGCTAAATGCCTACAAGATTAATAACAAATGAAAGACAAAGAAAAAGAGAATCAAAACACAAAAGTATTCATACACATTGTCGAATGTCTACTTAAATGACTCAATTACTTAGCTTGATTTTGTACAGATTTCTCTCCATAAGCCGCTCATTGAAACATCAACGACCCAGAAAAACAAAACTAGAAGGAAAATGTATTTCCTACCTGACTTTAGAATTACAAAACAAAAACAATACAAGATTAATGGCTATCGACTCCAAGCCATGTTTCTCATATGGTTTCTAAACTTAGACTACAACTAAACAACGCCTCTGTCCTTATTTTTGTTGAAGAAACTCCTTTATTTACATACAAAGAACCTTTCAAACATATTTACACTAAGAAAGGATTCCTGTAATTTTTTTTTTTTTTCTTCTCAGTCACTGACAACTTAAAAATTCATCTCCGTTTTAAAACTGATATTTTTAAGCTCCTTTTCTTTTATCTATGTACTTTTTGTGGATTGAAATGGTTTCTAAGCAAGTGCAGAGATGCTGCAATTTCGCCGATCCCTGTCAAGGCAATCAAACCCCTCGACTCTCACCGCTGGTTTGTTACCAAAATTCGCCCGAATATAGCCTCCTTTCCTTGAAGAGGATGATGGAGACGACGAGTACAAGCCCGAAGGAGGCAGGATCGGAGACAGCGGTGACAGTGGGGTGATGATCTTCTCATCCCGAAATCGAGCATCCTGTATTAATGGGTTAGCTACTCTGCTCGGCGGCGACCCACAAAAAAATGGGGGCGACGACGCTACTTGTGTACAACTTTGTTCCACTCCACAACCACCCTGTTGCATTTCCAAACCATATAATTTTTTATAAGAAACAATATACTAAAACAAGAATTTTGATGAACCAAAACTCTATTCTTGTAGAAACTCTGCAGCAGTTGGCACACCGACAACACACTGTTTTTCTCGTACAAGAAACTAATGGTTAAATTTTAAAAAGGTCACCCCAAATGGGTGCTGAAAAATACATTTCTTGCATCGAAATGACGCCATTGTTTACGGGACCAAAGCTCTGATTCTTTTTTTTTTTTTTTTTAATTTTATAATTCATAGAATAACTTATTGGTGCCTTAAAATAAGACCATCAGAAATTGCAACTTGTAAATAAGTTCTATCTTTTTTTAAATAAATAAATTAGGAGAAAGAAGCATACCTTTGTAAGAATCATATCCAAAAGATCACTCCCTGCTTTTGAATCACAAAGCTCCGCTTGATGGCTGAAACAATTTGTTATTTCTTAGTTTTATTTATTTAAAAAAAAAAAAGGAAAAGGAGATAGTGAAAGTTGAAGGTCATAGAAAGAAGAGCAAATTACCTTAGTTGCCATCTGAGGGACCAAACAGGGTGGTCGTTGAAGGGGGTATTTAAGAGACCCAAACGACGTGTTTTTGGGCAGACCATGGTCTCTTTCCGATCCGTAACCATAACCGAAACCGAAATGGAGCTCCTCATCTCCTCACGGCTGCTTCCAATCGCGCTTTGTTGGATCGCACACTGCTTCATCTTTTTCCTTTCTCCTTTCTCCTTTTTACGTTTTTTTTCTTTCTTAATATTAACAATTAATTTCCCTGTTTAACATGAACAGATGATTAATTAAACATCGCCTTAAAATAGAAACCAAAATTTAACTGTAGACTTCTTCAGTTTCTCTTTTTAAGATTAAAATTCTACAATTATTTTAAAACAGTTCTAGATCAACAGATCTACTCAAACAAAAATTAAATAATAAAATAAATAGATCTAATTGCAATTTAGAGGCAAATTTTTTTATTAAAAAAAAAACAGTGCGTATTTAATTTCTTCACAGATCTACCCAAACTTAGACAAGTTATAAAAAAAATTAAGCTTCAATTTTATAAAATTAGATTTCGATACAGACGTGATTCAGATCAAGGAAGAAATAAAGGAAATCTCGAAAAGGCGTTGTTTGAAGAGCTGAAAATGGTAAAAAAAAAAAAACAAAAAAAACACGGCCGTCGCTTCCAAAAGGGACAAAAAGAAACAAAAACTGAGGCGAAGAGCTGATGGAGAGACAGAAAGAGAGACTAATACCTTAGCTTTAACTGTACAGCTCCTTTGAGAAACTCTTCGAGTAGGAAGTAAATATAGACAGAGCACCATATAAAAAAAAAAAAAAAGGAAAAAATGGAGTTAGAAGAAAGAAGGATGGCAAAGGAGAGGTCCCGTGTGATTTATAGAAGAGAGAGAGAGGCAATAGAATAAAAAAAAATTGAAGAAAAATAAATATGAAGAAAAGTCGTATCGGAATATGGCAACATCACAGCTAAGAATAGAAAGACAGAGAAAATGAAAAAATAAAAAATAAAGCGAAAGAAAAGGAAAGGGCATGCGGCACATGTTGAAAAAATCGGCAAATATATATATATATATATATGTTTATTTTTTAATACATTGAAAAATGGTTATATGACATCACCATTTCCGAATTTAATTTTTTTTTTTTAAATAAGTACGAAAGTCGTCATATGAATCGTGCTTTATATTGTAAAATATATTTTTTTTTTTTTTAAATTTAGGAAGTTATCATATGAAATAGCGACTTTTCAATGCTTTTTTTTTTTAAATGACATGGCGACTTCCGAACGTAATTTTTTTCTTTTAAAATAATAAGCACGGACGTCGTCATATGAATCGTGCTTTATATTGTAAAATATTTATATTTTTAAAGTTGGAAAGTCATCATATAAAATGACGACTTTTAATTTTTTTTTTTTTTAATTTAACTTGTTGGGAAGTAGCCACTTCATATGGCGACTTCCCAACACAATTGTTTTTTTAATTTTTTTATTATATATAAAAATAAAATTGTTTTTTTTTTAAAAAAAAAAACTATTTTAAAAGCCTAAATAATTTTTTTTTATAATACTATTATTTATATATATATATATAATTAATTATTTATATATATATATATAATCAAAAAATATATAGCATGTAATGATAAATAAGAATAAATTTATGTAACATTGAATGTGAAATATTAAAGGTGCGAAAAACATGTAATTGGCTCATTGTTGATGCGAACTCTCCTCCTATGTGCCAGATTGATAAGGACATTTACGACAGCTATGACCTTCATTCCTGCATAATTTACAACATTTTGGTTGGCCTTTCTTCCTGAGGTTCATTTCATTACGAATACAACTTGATTTTGACCGACCATGTGGATCTCTTCGCATTTCTGGATTGAGACACACTTTTGGACTATTATATTGAGACCAATAACTTTCATTTGCAACTGCTTCAAACTCATGCCTATAAAGTATAAACATTGAATACAGTGTCCAATCTATAGACATTGTCTACATATTGCATGCAATTTACATAAAATTATTAATTTTTGATTTTATACATATAAATTTTAAATTATATATAAAATAATAATATTATAAAAAAATTATTTAAGCTTTTAAAATAATTTTTAAAAAATAATTTTATTTTTATATATAATTTTAAAAATATTAATTTTTTAAAAATAAAAAAAAATTAAGTGTTGGGAAGTCACCATATGAAATGGTAACTTCCCAATTAGTTAAAAAAAAAAAAAAACACACACACACACATTGAGAAGTTACCATTTCATATGATGATTTCTCACTTAAAAAATAATTTTTTTTAAAGTATAAAGCACAAAAGTCGTTATATCATATGACGACTTCTCAACGTGTTCAGAAATAAACGTATTTCGATATATAATTTCAAAACATCGATATTTTAAAAATTAAAAAAATAAAAAGCAATATTCAAATAATTTTGCTGAAAAAATCCGATCCAATCGATCAATTGTCGATTTAATTGAAAATAAAAAAAAATTAATCCGATATATAATTGGAAATTCATTCATCGAATAAAAAGTTTTATTTATAAATGATGAGATTTAATTTTTTTAATATCTTAATTTTATATTAAAAATTATATTATTAAATTAAATATATATTTTTTATTATTTAATATTAAAATTATTTTAATCAAATCAACCGAATTAATTGAATTAATGATCGAAAATTTTATCTTGACCTCCGATCCGATTTCCGATTTGAATTTTTTAAACACGGTGAAGGGGCAAAACCCTGAAAAGTAAAAATAAATAAAAACAAAGGAACAACTTCTCTACACCTTGGGTCTAGTTGGGCTCTGACATATATTTATTATTTAATTAATTTTTTTATATAATATCATAAAAATGATGTTAGATTTGTTTATGACCGAACCGAATCGAATCCAGATAGAATATTAAGAGTATTTATGTCTGTCCAAGTTCGATCCGACTCGAAATATGAATAAATTTTTTTGACCAGATCCGACCATATATTTAAATGATTCCCAAACCCGACCCGGCTCGCCCAAATTAGCAAGTCCAGCACAGCAAATACAGCATGTCTGCCATTACCTAAAATAATGAATCCCATAACTTTAAAGTTCAACACTTATCACTCAGAATTAAAGCAAGCAAAAAGAAAACCAATTTTTTACGATATTTGACTCTTGATCAATATGATCATCGACTCTCCCTAAAACCAAAACTTAGCCATCCATGATCCATCCTTTATACAGATATCAAAGAGAAGAAACGATAGTGCATAAAACTTGTAAATATAAAGGGAGTTTGCATATTATTGGAAAGAAAAGACATAAAAGAATTAATGAATGAAAGAAGACTTACCCAAGAACGCAGATAATCGCACCAACGACAGACAAAACCAGTGCAACAAAGGGTAAAAGGCAGTCCCAGTAAGAACCCCAATGGTCTGCAATCTCCCATTTTCTCTTTAAAGTCGTTTCAATATTTTCCTTATTTCCTTTCTTTGTTTCTTTGTTCTGCGTTTAATTTGAGAGAAATAGAAGTTCAAGAATAAGTCTGCGGTTCACGACAAAAGGGAAAGAGACTGGTGAGACTGAGAGGTCTGTGGTACAGGTGAGATTGAGAGCCAAGAGGTAGGGGAATTTAGGGTTTGAGAGGGTAAAAGGAGTGAAGGTTGTGTTTTTTTACTGGTTAAAGTTTAAGGGAAATATAGTAATTACATAAATTTATAAATTAAAATATTTATTATTATTAAATGTAAAATATTTATTATTATATAATAGTATTCGGGTCGGGCCCGAGCCTAAAAAGTTTTTGTTTAAAGCCCGACTCGTTTAGAAAATGAGCCAAAAATTTTATCCAAGTTTATTTTTTGAGTCTACTATTTTTATTCAAATCTTTTTAAATATCATACGGACTTCGAATTTGGACGGATAATCTAACCATGAACAAATTTAAGCGGTGCCTCCCGCAAGAAATAGGGAAAATATGAGAAACATGCAGTCAACAGTAACATTATTGTTAAAGAGTACAATATCTTAAAATTATTTGTAGAAAAGAAATGAAAAGATGAAAAATTCTTGTGAAGGAAACTGTAAAGTCCTAAATACCCTAAATGAAATAAGATGTTTATATCTCAGAGTCTTCCCCCCCTCGTCCGTTTGGCTTTGTTATTCTCCCCTCCATTTTCGCTCTTTTTTTTTTTCCTTGTCTCTTACCACAAACCTCCTCTCAAATCCATTGTCTGTGAAGGAGAAGGCAAGCAGAACAAGAGATTTCGTGTCACAAACCCATTCCGAGTTTGACCCCACTTTGTTGCGGCGTAAGATGCATGCTGATTTCTGGATATTGTAAGTTTTCCTTTTTTTTTTTAACTTTTGGGTTTATTATTTAGTCTCTTAATTTGTTTTGATTTTAAGATCTGCTTAAAATATTATAAATATATGTTTTGTTCTATTACTTGTCTATTGTAAATTTTGACCTAAACATCTATATTGGTGGCAGTAGTTTCAGAATTTTTGAGTCTTGGAAAAGAGAAAACAGTATGTGTTCATGGACTGCAGTAGAGTCAGACATGGTAGGATGGAAGTTAGGTAAACATTAGTTTCTAAAGCTTTGGCATAATTTTGTTAGGATTTTTTTTTTTTAATTGTAGAATGGAAAGTGTGATGAGCAAGTTTATGTTATATCTTAGCTAAATCATGAAATCACGAACCATTAGCTTCTTAAGCTTTGGCGTCTTTATTTTAGTATAAAAAAATATTATCTTAATTGTACAAGGAAAAATGTTAGAGGCAAGCTTATGTTACATTCTCTTACCACTCTTGTTTTTGTATGGTACATGTGGAAAGTTCAATCGTGGTTTCCTATTGGACTCTTGGGTCATTCAGTGTATCTTGGTCGGATAATTAGTTTGGAGTGTGGTTTAGTTCATGGTTTTCATTTTTGAAGAGTTGGCTTTATATATATATATATATATATATATGTATGTATGTTTGTATGAATTCATACATACATAAATAAGTTCGTTTGCTATGAACTTAGAGTACCCATACGGTAGATGTTGGCTAGGTTATCTAACTTTTTGTGATGTTTTGTTTTCTCTTAAATTTCAGGCTGGAGATGCACTGATATAATTGTATGATAATTTTAAATGTGACTTTGAGACCAAGATTAATCTTCTCAAGCTGGTATGTTTTTATAGGTTTATGTGTTTTCTACGAATGCAATTGTATTATCTTGTGATACTACTGGAGCTGAAACTAATTTATCAAGATTTGATGTTACAAACTTCTTGTTCTTCAGAGTCCCCTTTAGAAAATACTGTTTTATCAACCAATTAATGTGCAGCAATGCTCTGCAAGGTTAAATTCTAGTCTTACTAGTTTGAGCTTTTTCTTTCATGCTACATCCCCTTCTCTTATCATCAAAATCAAAAATTTTATAATAACATGGATGAATCGAGTTGCCAAGTATATAATTGACAATAAAACCTGCATTAAAATGACATAACGTTGTATGGAAGATAACGCTGATGGTAATATGGCTAATGTGCTTAAGTATTATGTTTTCCAGCCAGAAGACTGAGGCTGTACTTAGCCTTACACCCAATCATTAAAAATAGATGGATATTAGGTAAAGAAAGTTTACAGCTTTTATTTGGCTAACATATATATTTATCCTTTGACTTCATTTCATTTTATTTTAATCCTTTCAATTATATAGGATTTGACATTTAATATGTCCATTTATGCTCTTCTAGGAGATAACATCTACAACTTTGTAGAATTGCTTGCTCATAATATTGTAAGAACATCTTTATTAATTTTGTTAATTTCACCATATATTGCAGTTGAATTTTTTTTACAGGCAAAATAATTTCATGTCATGATAGTTGTTTGTGCCTCAATTTAATTGAAATGATATTCATGCTTGTTATTTGCTTGCTTGCATATATAGGACTATGAAGAAATTGTCAGTGTAAAAAAAGTACATATAAGTTGCAAGAATGTACATATAGTTATGCTACATGTGCATATTGTTTACTATATGTACATATAGTTATGGAGTTTACCTAGATGAAATCTATTTAAAACATCCTATGAATGTGGACCATAATTGATCCTATTTCACAGTTGTTCTATATATCCACAATATTCTCATCAATCTTATCTTTCTTGCAAGGAATTAAGAAATTAAGAAATGTGAATTTATTGGTTTTGGTGGTTCATGTTTGTATATGTCCACCATCATAGTGAAGTATATGACCAAAGTATTTCTCATGTATTTGCGATATTAAAGTTGTAATTGAACTTGATCTTTAATGTTTATAATCTGTGAATAATTGCAAGTGTTGCGTAAATGACAAAAGTCTTTCTTTCTCCCAACATATAGACCATTTGCACCCTTTTCCTCAAGTGATGGAGTAAATTTTCTTATGTGACATTTGCTTGGGGCTTGTAAAATTGAAATTTCTATGACTCTTATAAAATGTACATAAAATTTGCTTTGAAATTTCTATGACTCTTTCTTTCTCCCAAAATTGTATTTGTCATGTATTTGCGATATTAAAGTTGTAATTCAACTTGATCTTCACTGTTTATAATATGTGAATATTTAAGTGTTGCGTAAATGAGAAAAGTCTTTCTTTCTCCCAACATATGGAAGTGATGGAGTAAATTTTGTTATGTGACATTTGTTTGGGGCTTGTAAAATTGAAATTTCTATGAATCTTATAAAATGTACATAGAATTTGTAAGAATGTGGCACATAATATCTTAATTGATTCATTTTTGGTAAAATACATATTATTTGTAAGAATGTACATATAGGTATGCAATATGTACATATTGTTTTGCTATATGTACATATTGTTTTGCTATACGTACATATTATTATATTATATTTCTCTTGATTGGTCTTTTTAAGGAGGGTTCAAACGTAAGAGTCTATTGTTGCTTTATACATTGTAGAAACATATTGTTCGATCATTATAAAGTTGAAATGAGTGAGTGAAGCCTTAAGAAAAGAGTGTATTGTTATTGTCATATTGATGGTGAGCTGTTGATTGTTAATGGCGACTCTATAGATTATCGAGGTGGAAGAACAGTGGGTGTGATGATCGATGAAAACACTAGTTTTGAAGAATTAGTGCATGAAGTTGGGGAAAAATTAGGGAAGAGTGTTGTTGGTAATGTATTTAGATATAACTTATATGTACATGGCCAGAAGACAATATGTACATTCCTGCATACTTATATGTACATTTAAGCAAAACAATATGTACATTTTTAGTTTCTACTAAATTCAACCCTAAATTGGTGTGATAGAATTTTAGAGAAAATATCTGTGTTTTATGTATGGAATTATGTACATGGACAGGCTTGGTATTGGTTTTAGAATCATGTGTAAGAATGCATGTCTCACCAATATTTGAAGATGCTAAAGCTTCATATGATCATCATTATTATGTTGTATAAGTTGTGTTTGTCTGAATACTGCATCTTAACTTTATAGCGTGATTCTAATTTATGTGAAACATACTTGTTTTAGTAATTTGCACTAAAGATTTATCCCCAATCACTGAATTCAAGGGCTATTGCATTAGATTCTTGGGAGTGTGAGTGCACTCATATTTCTTATATTGTTATGGTTTAATTGGGGTGGATTCATGGACCATCCTTTATGCAATATTTTATCTTTGGTTAGGAGTAGATTCACATGGTTCAATGAAGGTTACAAATTGTATGCAATTAATTTTCTCATTCCTTAATTTATTTGTATTATTGTATTTTCTGCAGATGAGTCTCCCTATTACCTGGTTCCTACCTTTTCCTACACATAATGGTATTGTTGAGATTTCTTGAATGTTCGTCTTCTGTAGGTGGAATGTTGATAAAGTGTATGAGCATGATTCTGTTGGTTCTGTTTTTTTCTATATTGATGAAAATGGATAGTAGTTATTTCTCTTGGCTATCTAAGATAGGTCATTGTTTTGTAAATTCATCAGGACTGATCATTAGGTTAGGTAGCAAAGACTTGGGTTTTAGATTTTAAGTTATATCTGTCAATGACGATTGGTATGGATTTTAAGGTGGCAGGGCATTCCTTAGAATTAGAATAAAAATTACAAAACTAGGTTTCATGTTTTATATATAAGGTTGATTTGTGACTGTGATGAAATGTACATATAATTTTCTTGAATTTACATATAGCTATGCTATAAGTACATATAGTTATGCTATATGCATATAAGTGGACTTATTTTGTTGAAACATTTCTTATCAATTATGTTAGTTTTTAGTCATTTTAAATGGCAAAAACGAATAGACGAAAGGATTATGGTTAAAGATTTGACTATAAAGAGCAATAGTATTATAATTAATTAGTCTTACTCATTTTATATGAATCATTATATTTTTGCTTCATTGGTCACTTTAAGGAGGAGAACATGTAAGACCTTAAATCATTGGGGTTTAGAATAGAAATTGTCACTATATAAAAAGTACATATAGTTTGGAAGAATGTACATATAGTTGTGCTATATGTACATATAATTATGCTATATTGTTTTTTATTAGTTTTTGAACTATTATTTTTTCTATCTACATCTTGTTTACTATGGAGCATATCCTTTTATTTATACCTTCATATTTTATTTTGCATCTGTCTTGTTCTAATACACTCATTTTTTGAATGATTCTAGTGCCCAGTTGAGGACTTGGAGTCTTGGAAGTTGTTGCAGAATCATTTGTCTTCTTGGATTGAACTTGTAACTACTTCTTATGGTTCGATATAAAATGTTGCAAAAAAAAAAATTGGCCAGTTGCTCATCCTCGAAAATCACTAGAGAGTAACAACAAAAATGAAAGCTATAAGCTTAAGAATGAATCTTTTGGAACTGTTGACTTGGTTTTTTTAATGTATAGGAGATGTCAGTTATATGTACGTATAATATAATTCTTATATGTATATATGGCTTCCATGATATGTACAAATAATTGTGATATGTACGTATATATATATATATATATTTTTTGAATATATGTAATTTTTTTCTATTTGTAATGTGTTTGGGGTAAATTTTCTATTTGTACATACAATTTTGCTAAATGTATATATTGTTATAACTATATGTACATATAATATGGTTAATGCTGTAGTTATTTTTGCTTGTTCCATAATTTCTTGAAATAAAATCTTTATTTTCGCTGTATTGACTTAAAACTTTGTTTTTATGCTTTCATATTGTTATTGTTTTAAGGTCAATGTTGGAAGCATAGTAATTGCTGCAGTAATTATAATCTTGTTGTGTTACTATTGGCATGGTTAATGTTGTTTCATGCATGAGTTTATTGATGATTAATACCTATTTCTTTACAGCAGCAGCAATAAAGCTGAAGAAATACAGCAATATATTGTCACCGAGAATGACTTAACAACCTCTTACATTTACTTGAAGGGAAGGATAGGGAGATGGAATTCCAAAGTATGATGGAAAAGATTACCCCAAATATGTCATACAAAGCATAGTGCCTTGAGCCTGGGGTAGGTTTCTGATTATTAATGTGCTTCCACTATCATATAAAATTGTCATGAAACTTGTCATTTTAAAGAGGAGGAACATGTAAGAGCTTAAATCATTGGGGTGTAGGATAGAAATTGTTAGAATATAAAAAAGTACATATAGTTTGGAATAATGTACATATTATTTTGCTACATGTACATATTATTTTGTTATATATACATATAAGTTGGCTTTATTTTGTTGAAACATTTCTTATAATTTCTGTTAGTTTTTAGTCGTTTTAAATGAAAAAAATGACATGCAAACATAGTATGATTAAAGGTTTGGCTTTAGGGAGCAAGACTCTTTTAATTGCAATTATGTTAGTGTCATCGTAGTATTTACTATATTTCTTTTATGTTGCATGTCCCACAATATTGAGAGAGAGAAAAAAAAAGGTTAAGCCATTGGCAATCCATGGAGAATTTATGATAACTTATCTGCTATAAAAATATGTACATATAGTTTCGCTGAATGTACATATAGTTATGCTATATTTACATATAATTGTACTATATGTACATACAAGTGATTTATTTTTTTTTCTTCAAGCATTTTATATTGAGTTATTTTTGCAATCAAGATGATTCTTCACTTGGATTTTGGAATTAAGTTGGGTAGTTCTCCTTGCAATTGATGACTAGGCAGAAAAAACATCTACCATACCCGTTTTTTGATGATGTGGCTAATTGTAATCATCAGGCAACATGTTGCTACGATGTTCATTTGAGTGAATGGTCATGTTTACCATCTAATCAAGATGGCTTGAAAGATAATTGCAATGAGTAAGAATAAGTGAAAAATTCCACCATGTACTTGCATTTACATTTTCAAGGGTTGTTTGTTTTGTGCTGTATTTAAAGTGTTCCTTTAAGCAAATTTACATGTTATGATGTTTCTTTATATAGAAAGGCTAAAATACTAAAAAAATGGGTTAACGTGAAAGATGGTACGATGCTGCAATAGACAGCAAGATATGACCAATAACATGGCAGTGTTCGTGTGATAGATTTTTACTTTGTCCTAAATTCAACCCTAAATCAACTGGGACTTAAAATGGGATGCATTTAAATAACGTATAGGACATCAATGTTAGTAAAAAAAATATTTAATAAAAAATTTAACTTATATGTACATGGCCACAACACAATATGTACATTCCTGCATCTTTATATGTACATTTAGGCAAAACAATATGTACATTTTTAGTTTTGAAGAATTAGTACATTTTTAATATGAAATAGATGTTGTCAAGAGTGGAATAATAGTTAAATGGTCCTAAATCTTAACAATATTTGTAAAAGGAAATTGAAGAAATAAGAAATTATTACTAAGGAGATCGAAAATACAAATATACCCTTAATGAAATCAACATAATAGCAAAAACAAAACTTGATATTTTGCTTCCGATAATCTTCTTCCCCTTCTCCTTTCCCCATTTTCCATCCCTTCCCTTACTTCCTGACTTGCCCATTCTATCTGCCCTTTCTTTTTTCTTCGTATATGTCAACTTTTTTTACGAATAATTCTGATGGTGTACTATTTCCTTTTGGTATTGTAAATGTACTGTCATTGTTTTGCTTCAAGAAATTAAAGAATATGAATGTTACATGTACATATAGTTTAGTTGAATCTACATATAGTTTTGTTATAATTACATACTTTTATACTTCTATGTACATATAAGTGCGCAAATACTTTTCCACATTTCTGAGAGATTTGTTCATATACTATTTTTAAAATATACATATAGTTATGCTAAATGTACATATAGCTAGGCTCAATGTACATATTGTTATAGGTATATGTACATATAACTTTGCTTCTGATCTTGCAGTATTAACTATAACTCTAAACGTTTTGCCATGTATGAAGAACTTCAACAAATTTGGGCTACTCAAAATAATTTGGATGCATATTTGTGCGGGGACTGAGTTCTTATCCTCCTCCATCATCATAGTCAACTATATGAAACTGTATTTCTCGTGTATTTGCGATATTAAAGTTGTAATTCAACTTGATCTTCACTGTTTGTAATATGTGAATATTTAAGTGTTGCGTAAATGAGAAAAGTCTTTCTTTCTCCCAACATATGGAAGTGATGGAGTAAATTTTCTTATGTGACATTTGTTTAGTCCTTGTAAAATTGAAATTTCTATGAATCTTATAAAATGTACATAAAATTTGTAAGAATGTGGCACATAATATCTTAATTGATTCATTTTTGATAAAATACATATTATTTGTAAGAATGTACATATAGGTATGCAATATGTACATATTGTTTTGCTATATATACATATTGTTTTGCTATACGTACATATTATTATATTATATTTTCTCTTGATTGTCTTTTTACTTATGGGTTCAAACGTAAAAGTCTATTGTTGCTTTATACATTGCAGAAACATATTGTTCGATCATTATAAAGTTGAAATGAGTGAATCAAGCGTTAACAAAAGAGTCTATTGTTATTGTCATATTGATGGTGAGGTCTTGATTGTTAATGGCGACTGTATAGAATATCGAGGTGGTAGAACAGTGGGTGTGATGATCGATGAAAACACTACTTTTGAAGAATTAGTGCATCAAGTTGGGGAAAAATTAGGGAAAAGTGTTGATGGTCATGTATTTAGATATACACTGGAGTTTGACAAAACCAAGTTCATTGATTTGGTGAATGATGCCGGTTTGACAGATTTGATAAATTTTACTGATCGATTATGCAATTTGTATATTTTTCGAACTGAAGTGATTGAATCCGCCAACAACAATGACAAATATAGTGCATCATTCGAACGAAGATCTGTTATGGTAAGAAATATAAAGGCTTTATAACATAAAAGTATATAATTGCATTATGTCTTAATCATCTTTTTGTTATAATTGCAGTGGGGTTATTGACAATGAAGACATAAGTAGAAATTATTCTGAGAGGGAACGTAATGTAGGTTCTTCCGTTGAGTGTTCTACTTCGAAGATATCTGGTGTTATTGTTGAATGTACTGCTGTGAACAAAAATCAGTTTGCAAGCGAAATTTGGAAAGATCACATTATTGGCAGCGGTCAGAAATTCAAAGATGCATCTGCCTTTAGGCTGGGTCTTTATCAATTTAGTATTGCGAATGGATTTGCATATAAGTTTAAGAGGAATAGTAAGTCTTTTATTAGTGTGGACTGCAAGGCTGAAGGCTGTCCTTGGCATTTAACTGCTTCGAAGATGCGATCTACTGACTTTATGGTTGTGGGGACATTTCTAAATGTGCACAACCACTGTGCGCAAGATGCAATACAAAGTAGACCTTCTTCGAAGTCAAAATTTGTTGCTGCCATAATTTCAGAGAAAATGAATTTGCAACCAGACACAACGCCACATCAAATTTGTGCTGCATTAGAATCTGAATGTGGAATTCCAATGACCTACCAGCAAGCTTGGGCATGCAAAGAGCAATCCATGAAGTTGCTGCATGGGAAAGTCGAGGACTCGTACAAATTTGTTCCATGGTTGTGTGAGCAAATCAAAGATGCTGACCCCCAAAGTGTCGTAATCTGCACTTATGATAATGGTAATCATTTTAAGCAATTGTTTATCTCTTATGGATGCTCAATTATTGGTTTTTTGAATGGGTGTCAAGGGTTGATTTTTATTGATGGTTGCCATTTGAATGGACCTTATAAAGGGACGTTATTATCTGCTAGCTCAATAGATGCAAATAATCAGCTGTTCCCACTTGCATATGCAATTGTTAGCTCAGAAAGTTTAGACAATTGGATGTGGTTCCTGGAAATTTTAAAGTCAAATGTTACCAGAGATGTTTCGGTAACCATTATTTCTGATAGGAACCAGAATATTATCACTAGTGTTGGCACAATATTTGGATCGGCTTGTCATGCTTATTGTTAGAGACATATTAAGGAAAACTTTAGTGCTGAAGTTAGCAAATTGATGCATGGTGGGAAAAAAGTGAAGGAGCAAGCCCTACATTTGTTGGATGCAGTGGTTTATGCTAGACTTGAAGAGGATTACAATGTTGCATTCACAAATTTGACCATGTACAACAAAGAGCTAGGTGAATGGGTGTTAGATAATCAGCCAGAACATTGGGTCATGTCAAAATTCAGTCATCCTCGTTGGGATCATATTACTAGCAACGTTGCAGAGTCTTTCAATGCATGGTTAGTCAAGGACAGGTGACACAACATCATTTCCCTCATCAATGAGCATAGAGAAAAATTGGATAAAAAATTTTATAAAGCTAAGTCTGATGTCAGTAATTGGAAATATGGAGTTGGGAAGAATGTTGAGGAAAAATAACTGGAGAGTATTGGAAGAAGTAAATACTTCCATGTTTCTTGTTATAGCGATTTCACCGCTAAGGTAAGTCACGGCAACAAAGACATTGTTGTTAACTTGAGTACTCGACAATGCACATGTTTAGGATGGCAAATGAGTGGACTTCCTTGTGCCCATGCTTCTGCAGTCATTGAAGCAAAACATGGAGACATATATGAGTTCGTTGATGATTGTTATAAGTCAACGAAACAGGAGTTGATTTATTCACTTACAATGGCTCCAGTTGAGACTCATAACTTGCTTGATTTCACCCTATCAGACAACAGTCATTTATCGTTGAAGCCTCCTCTAACGAAGAGGCCACCAGGTCGACCAAAAGTCAAGCGCATTGAATCACAATTTATCAAGAAACGAGATATTCATTGCTTTAAGTGTAAGCAAATTGGTCACAATCGAGCTTCATGCAGATCGCCGAATCCAGTGTAAAGCAATTGTAAGTTTTACATGATTACTATTTAAATTTACTTTTTTTGAAATATGGTTACATGCCAACACGGTATAACTTATATCTTCTTCATGTGTTAAATGCAGGTTCATGGTTACATACCTTACCTTTTGTAAAGGAGTTGCAACTTTTTTGTAAAGTCAAATGATACTTTTTTCAACCCGAGAGAAGAATATGAATGTTCGAGGTGCTATATATTTTTTTGACGCACCTAAATTCTATATGTAGGTTAGGGTTTCGAAGGTTAGAGGTGCTATATTTTTTGTTCGAGCACCGAAATATGTTTTAGGTTAGAAATTGAATGGTTGAACGTGCTATATTTTTTGTGAAAGCACTGAATCAATGTCTAATTCGTCGAACCTGCTCATATGTCGCATTTGGCATGCCTTACATTTTGTACAGCAATGTATAGACCTTTTTTTGTTTAATCGGTCTGTTGCATTTAGGTTCACAAGCTTCAGAAGCTTTTGGGTTTAGGTGGGACTATTGTTTAGTCTAGTCTTCTCTTCTTATTTATGGTGTATGTAACTTCCTTTTTGTACGCTGGTTGTACGAAATTCTTGATGTTAATAGGACCACTATACTTTGTAATTTCGTGTGTTGTGTAGAACATCCTATTTTTGGAATAAATGAAAGAAAATATCAACTATCTTGGTTCGAAGTTTATGATATTAGTTGGATTTGTTATTGTGTTGTGCTACGGACTTGGCCAGAAGACAATATGTACATTCTTGCTTATATTTACAACTACGAAAATGAATATGTACATTTCTAGTTTCTCCTAAATTTGACCCTAATTCAAGTGGGAATTAAACCCCAAAGCATTTAAACGACATATACAACATCAATTTAAGTAAAAAAAAGTCATTTACAAAATTGATGTTATATGTACATGGGCAGAAGAAAATATGTACATTCCTGCATAGGTATATGTACATTTAGGCAAAACGATATGTACATTTTTAGTTTCTCCTAAATTCAACCCTAAATCAACGGGGTCTTAAAAAGGGATGCAGTTAAATGACGTACACAACATCAATTTTAGTAACAAAAAATTTAATTCACAATATAACTTATATGTACATGGCCACAAGACAATATGTACATTACTGCATACCTATATGTACATTAAGGCAAAACAATATGTACTTTTTTTTTTCTTATGTACATTAGTAGAAACTATTATGTACATTGAAACTTATATTTCATTTGAACTTGATATTAGTAATTTCATATATATATATATATATATATATATATATACAGTTTTTTCAGTTAAAAAAATAATTGAGCCACGACCAAAGGCCGCGGCTCGGATGAACGAATATAATCGAAATGGGCACGAAATCAAAATTTTGAAGACAGAATGTTAGAGCCGCGGCGCTAAGCCGTGGCGTCAAGCAAATGAGAGGAAAATACTGCCTTTAATAAAACAGAAGACAGATATTAGACGCCGCTGCTTAGGGCCGCGGCTCCGTCTTACGGTTTAACCTCTGAACCAGACAGAAACAAGACGCCACGGCCCTGAGCCATGGCGCAAAAATCCGGAACAAGTCAGAAACTCTAAGCCGCGGGGCATCGCCGTGGCTCCGTGCAATCTATAGGAAGTCACTGCCTTGAATAATGACAGAAATTTGGCGCCGCGGCCCTAAGCCGTTGCGCAATCAGTCGTAGCGAAGGTAGAAACTAAGGGCCGCGGCCTTAAGCTGAGGCGCCGTGCAATGTAGAGGAAATTACAGCCTTCAATAATGAGGACAGATTATCCGAGCCGCGGCCTTATGCCGCAGCGCCGAAGAACAGAAATGAAACCTCTGTGTGCGCCGCGGCTTAAGGCCGTGTTAACCCTAAATCTCCTAAAAACGGACAGAAACACGGAGCCGCGGCTCAGAGCCGTGGCTCCACCAATCGTAGCAAAAGTCTGAAAATGATGGCCGAGGCGTTAAGCCACGACGCGTACAAGGTAGAGGAAATTATAGCCTTATTAAAGGACAGATTATTAGCGCCGCGACCTTAGGCCGCAGCGCCGTACAACTGATTTGCAAACCTAAATGAATCAAAAAACTTACAGAAACATGGAGCCGCGGCTCAGAGCCGTGGCTCCACCAATCATAGCAAAAGGCTGAAAATGATGGCCGAGGCGTTAAGCCGTGGCATGTACAAGGTAGAGGAAATTATAGCCTTATTAAAGGACAGATTATTAGCACCGCGGCCTTAGGCAGAAGCGCCGTACAACTGATTTGCAAACCTAAACGAATCAAAAAACTTACAGAAACACGAAGCCGCGGCTCGGAGCCGTGGCTCCACCAATCGTAGCAAAAGGCTAAAAATGATGGCCGAGGCGTTAAGCCGCGGCGCGTACAAGGTAGAGGAAATTATAGCCTTATTAAAGGACAGATTATTAGCGCTGCGGCCTACAATTGATTTGCAAACCTAAACGAATCAAAAAACTTACAGAAACACGGAGCCGCGGCCCAAAGCCGTGGCCCAAGCAATCGTGAAAAAGGCAGTAGCTGTAAGCCGCGGCCTAGAGCCACGGCTCCATGAGTAATAAACGGTTTTTTTTATATTTAAAACCCTAACACCATCAACTGCTTTAAAAACCCCAAAATAGCTTCACCCTTATGTTTTTCACCATTTTTTGTCTCTCTTCAGAATCTCTTCTCTCCCAACATTTTTCCCAACATAATTATCCATTCTTATAGAAAACCCATTTATGTCATTCTCACAGCTCTCATCTTTCCCAACAAACTTCTTCTCCATACATCTTTCTCTCAATTTCTCACAACGACAACTTCTCAAAATCAAACATGAAGCAAAGGAAAAATTTCATCAAAGTTTTAAATTCAAGTAAGTTTATATTGTTTCTTCAAGTTTCTTTATATTTGTTGGTTGTTGTGGGTTGAAATGCAAAAGTGATGGTTATTGTTGATTGGTTTATTTGAAAATCATGGCAATTTTTGGACTGGGTTTTGTTGAATTATAGTCAAGATTGAAAAAATTGCTAGTGATGACATTGTGTTTGATTATTTCGTGATGATTGGTCTCGATTTATAAATGGGTGGAGTGAATAATTTAGGTGGGAAATTGTAGAAGAATTTAACTATTGCTTTAGAGGTGTTGGTTGGTTGAAGAAAATTGTTGAATTTGGTAGATATTAACCAACTTAGAACTACTCTCATGGGATTGAAGAAGAAACTCAAGGCTAGCAGTAGTAATAGAACTTTTGATATTACTAAGTTCGTGTCTGAAGCGGCAGTATTACGACATACCCAATCTCTCCTCCAAAAAAGCCCTATTCCAGAGAGGGGGTTGAATCTTGATCTGCGTCATCGTGAGTATCAACAGGTAATTAATTTGCCCAATTGGCAGAAATTTTGTGCTCTACCTCAATCCGCTGTGCTACCAGTGGTTAGAGAATTTTATGCTAATGCAGCCGAAGCAAGTGGTGATACGATTTTCGTCTGAGGATGTCAAGTACCGTTTGATCCGCAGACAATTAATCAATATTACCAGACACCGAATATTGTGGATGATGACTTTAGTCGGTATTTGAATGGCCACATTGACATGACTGTAGTCACAACACATTTATGCCCACAGGGGACTACTTGGAAAATATCCAAAGGGGAGCTTGTTTCATTCAAGGCCAACACACTGGATAAAGAGGTTAAGGTGTGGATGCATTTTCTAGCTGCCAATATGCTTCCATGTAAGCATGTTAGCGATGTCACCAAATATAGAGCAATTCTTCTTTATGCTATTACTACAGGCAAATCGATTGACATTGGCCAGCTTATCTACAGGGCCATAATGCATAGTGTCAGAACAACACGGGAGGGCTTATGGTTCCCCTCCTTAATCACTTGGCTGTGTGATCAGGCTGGTGTCCAATGGGATAATGGTGAAGAGTTGTTACATCCTAAGGGTCCCATTGATGATACCATTATGTATCGTTTGACCCGAGAAATTGATCGTCCCCCACCCGGACCTGGTGCGAGTTCATCCTCAACCCCACAACCTCAGGAGTTAACTATGGCAGAGCGCATAACCAGACTTGAACTTCAGAATGCGCATCACCTTGCATATCATGCCCATCAAACTGAATGCTTCAAAACTGTTGAACAACTTATCCATCTTTGTGCTCGTCATATGGGTGCTGACACGACCCAATATCCCACTATGCCACCACCACCAACACCTTTGGCTCCCCAAGAAGCGGAAGAAAAAGAGGAAGAAGATGAGGAAGATTAGAACTGATTAAGTGCTGACAATGAACTTGATTTAAGTTTGGGGGTATTTATTAGTTATGGTTTTATTATGTATTTTTTGGGGGTATTTATTAGTTATGGTTTTATTAGTTTATGGTTTTATTATGTAATTTTCTCTCCTGAAATGAATGCAGTCAGGTCATGGAAAAAATCTGTTGAAGCATTAGGGGAGTGAAAATGGATGACGTATAAGAGAAAACAATAACATGTTCCTGTCTTGTGTTCCTCTTGCCACCACCAACAGCCAATCCGTTACCTCAATTTCAAATTATAAGCATATACCGTATAAAGCACTGCCTTCTGCACATGTTCCTTCAATTAATGTTATCAAACTTTGGCTAACATTAAGGGAGTCTAAGCAATCCTACTATTGTTCTAGAATTTCAAATTATGGTTGCCGATGGCAGAGCAACAAAACCAACGAGCTGTGAAACACTATGAAAGTAAAAAACTGAATCAAACTTTAATAAAAAGCTAAAAGAAAATAAACTAAGTAGTTATATTTCACAAAAACTACTTAATTGTGGTGCATTTCACTTAAATATCTTCCAACTTTTCATTCTACAACCTGATATACAGCCTTTACATCAATCCTACTATTCCCCAACCAGATCACTTAGATGTACAGCTCTAAAATCCCATATGTACATTCCTGCATTCCTAAATGAACTTTTGCAGCATGAAGCCTAAAAGGTTAAAACAACATAAACAATCATGAAAGTGCAGAAAACACAGAATCCATGTTTAGAATCCACAAAGGCTGGACTTGCTGAGAACTTGCTCTTTTTCTGTATTTCTTGTATCCAAAATCAACTGGGCGGCGAGCTGCAGACGGTACTTCTTCGCATCATCCTAAAAAAAATTATGTACACTCATTAAAATTCTTTGCATTAGTGTTAAAGGAAAAAGAAGTGATTTATATGACATTCACTCAATTAAGCGGTGGACTGATTCGGCCAAACCATGATTGTAAGTGCTTAATTAAAAATACCCCGCAATCAGATGAACTGTAAGAGAAATGACAAAATATATTGCATCAATAGTAGTGATAACTAAAGAAACATGTATAACTCTTAAATGAATTAAAAGTAAGAGATTACTCATCATCTGATTGCCAATCAAATTGTACACGTTTTTCCTTGTACTCTTTCATTGCATCTGCAGCAGGATAATTCCAAGCACGTAATAATGCTGAAAAAACTTTTACCTAAAAACACAATTTGAAGCATGTCACTCAAATATTCCACTACGAACAAGCTAGATGAGAATATGAGTTAAAGATTACCAAACGTTTCGGGAAACCAACATGCAGACGCCCAAACGGCGTCCTTCTTGAGTCGATGATTTCAATCTCACCAGACACCGTATTCACGCAATATGCAACCCAATGATTATTTGCACATAAGGGTAAGCAAATCTAAACCAATGAATTGATTATTAATGACAAATCAGAAATAACAACTTCAAATATATATATATAATATACATCTTATACTAATGTGAATATCCATAAAAATAAGCATATATGTACGCATACCAGTTGAGCTTGCATAATATCAGCATTATACGGTTCATTTGCAAGATAATTAGCAAAATCATTGGCCACTTCATCAGCTGTCTTTCTCCCAAATTTGTAATTAACGATGTTACACTACATTGAAACGAAATTTCATTAATAACCTATACTATATACTTATAATCTTAATCAACATACAATAAGAATTACACTTTTTTTATAGAGATGTAATTAGGAGGGATCAAAATTAATACCACAAATTGTGAACTCAGAACAACACGAGTTCCAATCAATTTCCTACCCATATAGATTTTGGTGGCATTAATTACACGAACATACATCTCAACAACCTGCCATACTCCAAAGAAATATTAATTACGATACCTTACGATAAAAGCGCTTATGCAAATGTGTAATTAACGAACTTTATTATACCATGTTATTCACCCAATTCGAACCGGCTAAAGAGAGTATGTCCGACCTCGTTAATGACCAACCATGCATTGCGGACAAGATTTCCCTACATCATTAACAAATATTATTCAAATATCGCATTGTCGTCACAATAATGTTATGTAAAAAGTTGAGAGTCAATTGGATTGTGTAACTTACTCATGATTAGCATTTTTATCCCAAGCATAATTAACAACAGCTTTTTCTACTTTCTTTAATGTCGCAATTGGCCAATTAACATAGAATGGTGATTGAAGATTAATAGATGTCCTAATTTTTCTAGGAATTCGTGGAGATCTCCTAATAACAGGGAAATCATGTATTTCCCTGTTTCGGTTTCCACGAATTTCCTCTACAAATTCCACCCCATCTTCAAATTCAACATTGGAAGGAACATTACATTCTTCCACTTGAAAATTTGATAGAGGTGCAGTTGTCTGTGAAGTTGACCCTTTTGCAAATGGCCTAAACATAGATGATGGAGAAGCTTCATTGTCCACCTTCTCCATCCTTGTATTGAAATCATCGAACTGATCTCCCATTTCAGCATTGACATGTGCTGGAGACAACTTCGCCGATGTCATGAAATCAAGAACATTGTCTTTATGAAGCTGGACCATTTCTTGATTCCACTTAATCATCCTCTCCGTACGGCCTTTGATCCTTTCAAATAAAGCCTAAACACATAATTATAAATTTTAAATATTTATAGACACTGTTGCAACAATTTTAAAGGCTATGAAAGGTATTACAATGTTAGATGAATTTCAATGACAAAACGTCGACATACCATTGCCTCTGGATCAAGCTGCATTGTTGAAACTTCTCCAAAACACTCATCCATAGGGGGATCAATGTCACTTACAACCTACATACACAAGTAGATTTCAATAACTTTTTTTAATACGAACTAATATTCTATTTATAAATTAGAATGCGTAAAGAGTATTGATATAAATAAATACAAGCATGAATCAAACATTACTTACCTCCCCTAACCCATACCCCCCTAACTCTTCCTCAACTTGTAGGCGCTTCTTCACGGACGCATCATCCCATCCCATTGATCGGGGCATTGCACGAACAACAAAACGTTCGGATGGGATAACTCTATCCAAATAAAACATCCATCCAAAATGTTCTATATTAAGAATAGGATAATAAATATAATGTTTTTTTTTTTACTTATTAGTAAAAGACATTGAAAATAGAATCAAACAATATAATACATATTTACCTGAAGGAAGAGTAAGGAGCCAGTAATATATGTTGTATCTTGCCTTCCGTTGTATCTTCTAATGCCATTCATCAACTGCTTAAGTGTAAACCCACCCCAATTGTAGGAACGAATTTGGGATGAATTATAAATCGTGTTAACCAACTTTCTATTTACTTCAGGCCTACTAGAAGGCGGCATGACAGTACCGATAACAAACAAGACGAACAACCTTTTCCAATCATCTAGATCTGTTACATTATGTAACAAGATCTCTACTTCTTTCAATGAACAAACCCTTAAAAATCTATCACACCACCCCTTTATCTCATCATTTTCATTTACAACATCTACTCTAACCTCTTCTCCTGTACATGGAACACCAAACACTAAACCTACATCTGTATCTTTAATAGCTAAGATATGGTTACACCATCTTAAAACACAATTTAATGGCTCACATTGTTTAATAAGCCACTCACATAGATGGTGACGCAAAATTGTACATCTCAAACTTAGAAACCCACCAAAACCTATCTCTCGCACGACATTTTCCTGCATAACATCACCCTTAACAACTTTGTTCTTAACCCTAACCAATTTACTAGGGATACATCTTGTGCGCAATTGAACATCACACTGCAATTTCGTAATGAATAGATTATGTTCAATCTGGTCCGTGCCACTCTTGGAACCATCAGGGATCACCGATCCCATGGACAAGGTCTCATCCTCCGCTCCACAACTGGGTAGTCATGGTAGCACCAAGGCATGCCGATACCAAAACATGACACTCTTCCCCACTTACTATGTCGATACCCTCATCAACGCAAAGATCATACCCGAGTATCCTTGTTGCATAAAGTTGACATTTTTTTACATGTCATTCTCTTGCCCTCAAGGACTGGGTCATGATCCCATCAAATAATGCACTGAACACAGTTTTAGGTCCTATAACGACCTTTTTAGATGGAGGAATTGCTACCTTAGCAAGACACCCCCACACTTTCATGTATTTATAGGATGGTCTTCGACCCTTCCTTAATTCATACGGTGTCTTGTCTGATTTCTTGTGGGATATTTTATTTAAATACAATTAGCTATTAAAATAGCATCCACCCACAAGTTCTGAGGTAACCCTGAACTTATCAACAAAGTGTTCATCATTTCTTTCAACGTACGGTTCTTGCGTTCTGCAATACCATTTTGTTGAGATGAATAAGGAGCAGTGGTTTTAATGGATTATTCCATTTTCTGAACAGAATTCATTAAACAATGATCATATTCACTACCACTATCACTCCTTATTATCTTAATTTCCTTGCTTATTTAATTTTTGACCTTATTTTTAAAGAGCTTAAAAAGCTTCTAAGGCCTTGTCTTTGCTTCTTAGCAAATAGACATAACAATATCTTGTGCAATCATCAATAAAAGTAATGAGATACTTTTTACCGCCTCTAGTTTGCATATATTTTAAGTCACAAATATCAGTTTGAATCAAATCTAGAGGTTTACTACTTCTTTTTATCGAATACAAAAGAGTCTTAGCCAATTTGGATTCCAAACAATTTTCGAAAGCAAATCCAAATTGCTTGTCAAAACGTGCCAAATGCGAATTTAGCAAGCTAAACACAAACATGGAGTCGCCACTAATCATCTAACTAGGTGTGATCAGTAACCTTTATGAATTTAATCTTCTTAAAGTTATCCTAAGCTTGACTAAGGCACCCTAAAAAGAATAGGTTCCGGTCTGTGTTTCAGAACTTAGGCTCGGGAGTTCAGTTACGTGCGGGGAAGGATTAGTACCCCCACAACGCCTATAAAAAATAGTGCCACATTAGTCACAAATTATTTCAAATTGGTCTTATTTAAAGGTCTTAATTAATCTACCTTAGTCAATATTTATTTTCTTAAACATGCCATATAAACATAAAAATAAAATCATATCATATCATATCATATAAAATCCTAAAGCATGTAAAAGCCTAAAAAACAAAATAAAATCATAACATATCAATTCCTAATTCATGCAAAAATCTAAAAATAATAAAATATCATAAAAATTCCGAAACATGCAATCTTTAAAAAAATAAAAATAAAAATTATAGATGAAAAAAATAAAAAACCGAAATCATGCCATAAAAACAAAAATATCATAAAATCATGCATTAGTAAAAATAATAATATTCATGCAAAGTCTAAATAATAATCAATAATTCCTAAAACCATGTCAACTAAAATAATAAAAACCTAAACATGCTCATCTAAAAAATAAAAAAAAAACCTAACATGCTTTTCTAAAAATAAAAATAAAAACAATCATGTAAATTCTAAAAATAAAATAAAACCTAATCATGCTTTTCTAAAAGTAAAATAAACCCTAATCATGCTTTTTCTAAAAATAAAATAAACCCTAATCATGCTTTTCTAAAAATAAAATAAATAAAAAACCCTAATCAATTTAGTTAATCTTAAAAGTACCTGCAAAATCAAAACTAAAAATAATATTAGTCCAAAATAATTAACAAATAAAATAAAACAATATAAAATAATAAAAAAGATAAAAAAATATTAAATATTAAATATGAACAACAACAAAAAACAAATGGAATAACAAAACAAACAAAACATAGCAGCATACGGGTCGGACTCGCATGCGGGTCGTAGGGCTCGACCCGTCTACTACTTCAAAACCTTTTTTTTTTTTTCATTTCTTACCATTTTTTCTTACAAAAAAACTCTTTCTTCTCTCCCCCTTTAAGCTGAAGAACAATATGCAGAACGCCAAGCAAAAGTCCAAAAGATTTCCAAATTTTGGCGATTGTTCACCATCGCCGTCGTTCATCGTTGTCGCTGCCGTTGACTACCGGACCCAAAAAATTTTGAAAAAAAATTACCAAAAATTCTTTTCGGCCTCCTCTTCCCAAGAATCACCTTGATTTTGTCCTAATCACCACCGAATTTTGTAGATCTGAGTTCAAAAATCCAAAACTTAAACTTTTCGATCCGGCTCTGTCCACCATTAAATGATCATCAAATTTAAACGGACACTCCTCTAATTATTTCCTAGATTTCACCATTGGATTTCTTAAAATAATACTTCAGACTCAACAACCCAGGAATTTCGGACCTAAAAAAACCTCACAAAAAAAATCTTCCTATTTTGCTACTGATTTGTGCGAGTCTATTGCTTGCTCTCACTCTTGTGTTTCCCGAATTTTTTTTTTTTTTTGTGTATTGTGATTGCTATTGATCTTTGTTCAATCTAAAGGCTCCTTAAATAGAGAAAATCACAATAGAATTTCATTTCACCTGGGTTTTGATTTCTAATCTGATAAGGAATTTCCTTTTGTTTCAAAGACTAGATCTGATCCAAGGAAGAAACGAAGTTCAATCTATTGGTGTAAGCCATACAAGCCAATCTAGTTAGGCTTGTAAAACACAATTTCTATATTCATGTATTGCACAATTATAGTTTATTAATTATAATTGAGGTTTTTCTTTATCCATAAGTATTGCTATAATTGTTATAAATAACTTGTGAAGATAAAGCCCATGAAACACAATGGCATTGCAAAGAAATTGTAAGGAGTTACAATTATGAGGATCCTTATACATCAATGTCGTTTTTCTAAAACTGTTCATGATCATTGTATTGTCAAGACAAGGCATTGACAATGCTCAAAGACTGGCATATGTTAAAGCCTTCATGCACTTTATGCATGCAACCGGTCTCATAGGTTGAAAGTATAGAGATACTTGGGGATAACATATGGGTGCTTGTTAGTTGAACAAGTTCACTGAACATGACCCGCTATGAGAGTTCCATTCGGTATTTCACTCAAGTGTCTATGGAAAATACTCTCATGTGTTAATAGTGTAAGTAACCTTTGACTTGTGACACCAGGTCATCTTATATGTGAACTGTCATACTTAGATTTCATCACGAACAGGTCCCAATCACGAGGATGCATATGGTAGGGTGTTATTGGGTATGACATGAAGCATACAAAGATGAATGAGTGGTCCAGAGAGGATTCAACACCCCAAGTGATATGAGGGGACATATTTAACACGTATCTGGCTTATATTAACTTATTGAAGTCCTTGGCCAAGGCAATACTTAAGGAGTTAATATAAAAGCTGCAGATCTAATATGGAATGGGATTAAGAGTAGACACTAAACCATGCTCTATCCTATCCAGGGATATTTGATGGAGGGAAAGAATTATGCAGACATATTATACACGAAAGGCTAGTCGAAGCTTGATGACTCTCTTGGCATTTGGGTGGTCATGATGCATTGCTAGATGCCGCTCATGATCTATAAATATAAATAGGAAATTTTTAATTGAATTAATTATATTTATTGTCAACATGTTAAGGGCTTAATAGGTCATACACAAAAGGTGATTAATGAAATTAAAATGAGATTGGGCCAGATTAAATATTCATTAAGTGTTGTGGGCTTATTGTGAATATTTAATAATATGTATAAGGGCTTTAGTGCAGTTAGTCCAATAGTTGGCATTCACTAAACCTACTTATATATATGCTTATGTTGTTTCCGCCTCCCCCTAAGGAGAACCTGAATCGGTGCCTCTCACACTAACAAGTGAGATTCAGCCGAATAGCTAGAGAGAAAGGAGAATTCTATTCTTCTTGTTTCTTTAGGCTAACTAAGGTAATGGAGGAAGGTTTCTCACAACCTAGACTACTAGCATCATCTTGGCAAAACATAATCTCAACCTTGCGAAGGGTTTCAGATCACCTGTATGGATTACTGTTAAAGGTCGGACAATTGGACGACTTTGGTTTTCGACAAGCGAGCTTTTTGTACAAGAACAAGAACATCAAGAATATGTCTTGAGATTTCAGCAATCTCCAATATAGACGTATGAGAGTTTCATTGTTATCTGTTCTTGACAGCCTGATCATTTTGAATTCATAGGCAGATCCTTAGAGGGATTCGATTTTATCAATGTTTTATTTTATTCCGCTGCGTTGCATGTTTAACTTGATGATTAAATTATACATTATCTCTGTTTGAGCATGAACCGAATCCCAACAGTGGTTTCAGAGCCTCGATTATGTTATTTCTATAAGATATATGCTTTGATTGTTACCTTTAACGAAATTGTTTTGTTCTTTGAGTTATTTTGATCCAATTGTCACTAACCGAAATTGTGAGAATTTGCACTTGTAGTGTTTCGGTGAAGGCAGCAGGTTATCATGGTGAATTCTTGTTGATTAATTAGTTTAAAATTTTTTAAAACAGATTAACGCAAATGGCGAAAGTTTGGCAGCAACTAAGAACTGCTTTGCCTGCTTTGCGCAAATTTCGTGATTTTAGTGAGAAAAACTTGTAGATTTTTCTTGGCTGATTTTTAATGCATGTTTTAATGACTTTTAGAATTTAAAATTGCTTAGAATTGTTCTTGGCAAGCCTGAAAAATTATAAAACTGATTTGGCATTGGAAAGTTGGAAGCTATGAAAAGCGGATAGACAGCCTGTAGGGAGAGAAAGAGGCGGCGACTACATTTGATAGCCACTGCCTGCGCCTTCCCTTGCTAGGGTTTTCGCTTCTATCAGATTCTCACAGCTTATGGATTTTAGCAATATTAAGTTACTAATGTTGTAGTATCCTAGTTGAGATACAACACTAAAAATTAGTAACCATGATAATATTGTTAAATTAATTAAATCACCAAAATAAGAATTGACATAAATATTCAATTAAATTGTTTAATTGGATGATAATTTAATTAAAGAAAATAATCCTAATTTGATTAGGATTTATTCTAATGAGATTAGAATAAATGTTTATTATTTTCTTTGAATTAAATTATAGATCAATATATGCATTGAATGGTAACTAGAGATTAAAGCATGATTTATATGTTCATAAATTGTTTGTGAATGTATGGGATGATTATGGACTTAGATCCAATATGATTGTGGATGGTTGAATTTATTTTTATGGTTTTTATTAATTAAATAGGAATTACGTGCTCTGCCTTATCTCTTATTTTCTGGAGTTGTAATAATTCTTTCCTCACCTAACTCCCCTCAAATGTAACTTGAGGTTTCTTTATTGCAAATGTAATTAGTTACATCAAAGTGTAAAATTAGGATTAGCTAGGAATAATTTTTGTAACTTGAAGATGAAGATAGGCGCCATGAAGATAAGGAGATTACAAGCAAGCTTTGAAGACCATGTATGTAATCACCTAGGAATTTGATCAACTAATTTCCTTTGATGGCTCAAAGAAATTAGATTAGAAAAGTCCATAATAATCCAAGTAGAAAACATGTTACAGATTTATTTTATGCGATATTATAAATGCTATGAATGTTTGATATGATGAGACTTATAAAGAACAAGGAAAAATCCCTCTTTATAATATTGAGTCACATGTTTCGCATGATAAAGTTGTCTTCCATCATCATAACAAGATAACCAGAGTTCTTCTAGTAGGAGGCTTATTGAGTCACTCAAAGTCAAACTATTGTATGAATATGTTTGAGTTATGAAGTTGGGTCTTACTCAACTAATGCCATGTTGTCCATATGCTAAAACTTGACCGCATGTTGTTAGAGGCATAGTTAGGTGAAGTACATATGATGTGCTTAGACAAAGAGTTGTCACCTAACTGATCTGGGAGTTGCATAGAGATGCAATTGATAAGCTATGTTATCTACTCAACTAGGCTTGTTGTAATTTGTTGAGGCACTCAAGGTTGCAACATGTTGAAAGGGATCCCAGCCGACTAGAAATATCTTGATGAGATTTTTGAATAATAGTGAGGGCTATTATCTCAAAAAATTAGTGGAGAACCAATAAGAGATTTAATACCTCATCTTAAAATGGTATAAATGCATGAATATAATTGATATATAATTTTTCCATATTCGGTTGTTGAAAATGGTTAATACTTTAACTGCACTTTGCGGCATTATGAATGCCATTAGTCCAAATTGTTTGGATTGTTACAAAAGATTGAGAAGCGTTCTCAATGAAAGGAAGGTTGCTCATTTGACAAGTCAAGAAGAACTTATAGAAGTTTCTGGGTTGATTGTGTTTGTGATTGAACTGAATCTTTATATTGTTAAATCTAATTCCTGGATAATTGATTCAGGATGCGGTTCACATCTATGTAATGACATAAGGATTTTGAAAGCAAGTAGAAAAATGAGCAAAGATGAAGTAGTTCTTAGAGTAGGAAATGATGCAAAAGTTGCAGCATTGGCCGTTGGAACATGTACTTTATCTTTGCCGTCTGGCATGAAATTGGAACTGAAAGATTGTTACTTTGTTCCAGTATTGTCTAGAAACATCATTTCGGTTTCATATCTCACTATTAATGATGGTTTCGAGATAAGAATGAAGGGTAATAGTTGCTCCATCATTCTTAAAGACATTCTTAAAGGGTAATATGTTTTGGATCCAAAGATGCATGTGTTCAATATAAATGTCAAGAAAGCAAAAAATGATGATCCAAGTAAGACTTACATCTGGAACATTGGACTTGGCCATATCAATGAGACAAGGATTTCCAAATTGAATAGATATGGTTATTTGGAACCTTTTGATTATGAATCATATAGGAATTATGAATGTTGTCTCCTTGGTAAGATGACCAAGACTCCCTTTACTAGAAAGGGTGAAAGAGCTGGTGTTTTATTAGGCTTAATACATTCAGATGTATGTTAGCCACTAAACACAGCTGCTAGAGGTAATTACTCATACTTCATAACATTTATCGATGATCATTCTAGATATGGTTATGTGTATCTGATGAGATACAAGTCTGAAGCTTTTGAAAAGTTCAAAGAGTTCAGAGCTGAAGTAGAGAAACAGATTGGGAAAAATATCTAGCTCTTAGATCGGATCGAGGAGGAGAATATATAACCTATGATATCTTGGATCATTTGACGAAAAATAGAATTCTATCGCAATGGACTCCACCTGGAACTCCTTAGCATAACGGAGTGTTCGATAGGAGAAATCGAACCTTGTTGGACATGGTTATGGTCCATAATGTCTTAGGCAGACCTTCCGATATCCTTTTGGGGATATGCCTTAGAAACTACAACTTACCTTCTAAATAGGGTTCCAAGCAAATCGGTAGATAAGGTACCATATGAGATGTGGTATGGCATGAAGCCATACTTATCTTATGTAAAGATTTGGGGATGTACTGCTTATGTGAAACAAGTACCTTCTGATAAACTGGTAGCTAGATCAGAAAAATGTAAGTTTGTGGGATATCCTAAAGAGACTGTTGGATATTACTTTTACAGTCCTACTGATCAAAAGATGTTTGTGTCAAAACACGTTGCTTTTCTAGAGAAAGAGTTAACACTAGAAGGATTCGGTGGGAGTAAAGTAGATCTTGAAGAAGTTCAAGAACCACAACCTAACATTCCCTCGAAACTTGAGCAATTGTTCGAGGCATTAGATGCTCAGACTAATGCTCAAGAAACACAAGTACTCCGAAGGTCTAGTAGGGAGAGGCAAACTCCAATAAGATATGGATTTCTTTTGGAAAGAGATGGTTTGCCTATTGATAATGAACCTACTACCTATAAAGAAGCGATGTTGGACATCAATTCCAAGAAATGGCTAGAAGCCATGAAATCCGAAATGGATGCCATGGAAGTTAACCAAGTTTGGTCTTTAGTTGATCCACCTCAAGGGATAATACCCATAGGGTGTAAATAGGTCTACAAGATAAAGACAGACATGGATGGCAACATGCAAATGTATAAGGCCAGATTGGTTGCAACAGGTTATAATCAAGTTGAAGGCATTGATTGTGAAGAAACCTTTTCACCAGTTGCCATGGTAAAGTCCATTAGGATTATGCTTGCTATTGCTGCATACCATGATTATGAGATATGGCAGATGGATGTAAAAACTGCATTTTTAACAGGAATTTGCAAGAGGAAGTGTATATGACACAACCTAAAGGTTTTACATCCAAGGCCACATCTAATAAGGTATGCAAGCTGCAAAAGTCCATTTATGGACTAAGGCAAGCATCTCGGAGTTGGAACATTAGGTTTGATGAAACAATTAAAGAATTTGGTTTCATTAAGAATCCTGATGAACCATGTGTTTACAAGAAGGTAAACAGACATGCAGTTGTGTTCCTAGTGCTATATGTCGATGACATATTGCTCATAGGAAACAATGTACCTATGTTTCAGACCACCAAGGTCTGGCTGTCCAAACAATTCTCCATGAAGGATTTGGGAGAAGCAGCATATATTCTAGGAATTAAGATCTATAGAGATAGATCGAAAAGGATGCTTGGATTATCCCAATCCTTTTACATAGACAATGTGCTAAAGAGGTTTAGCATGGATATCTCCAAAAGAGGTAACTTGCCTATGTTGCATGGCATACATCACTCGAAAGAGATGTGTCTTAAAACATTAGATGAAAGGACGCAGGTCGATAGGATTCCATATGCCTCGACAATTGGATCTATCGTGTATACTATGTTGTGCACTAGACCAGATGTATCATACGCTCTGGCTGTCATGAGCAGATACAAAAGGGAAATCCTTGTGATAGTCACTGGGCTACTGTGAAGAATATCCTTAAGTACTTGAAAAGCATTAAGGATACTTTCTTGGTCTATGGAGGGGCTGAACTCTAAGTTAGGGGTTATACAGATGCTAACTTCTAATCTGATTAGGATGACAGTAAATCGCAGTGTAATTATATATTTACCTTGAATCTTGGTACAGTCAGATGGAAAGGTTCCAAACTAGAGATGACTGTAGATTCAACAACCAAAGCCGAGTATATCTCCTCTTTTGAGGCAACGAAGGAGGTTGTTTGGATCAAGAAGTTCATTAAAGAACTTGGTTAGTTCCGAGCATTATTGATCCAGTACCACTTTATTGTGATAACAATGGAGCCATAGCGCAAGCTAAGGAACCAAGGTCTCATCATAGATCCATACATATATTACGGCAGTTTCACCTGATTAGTGTAGTCACTGAAAAAGGTGACATTAATATGAAAAAGGTTACCCACTGAGGAGTTCTGTCCCGACAAAAAACATAATCGTCATGGAAGGACATGGGCTTAAGTACATGGGCGATTGGCTTTAGTGCTAGTGGGAGATTGTTGGTGTAAGCCCTACAAGCCAATCTAGTTAGGCTTGTAAAACACTATTTATATATTCATGTATTGCACAATTATAGTTTATTAATTATAATTGAGGTATTTCTTTCTCCATAAGTATTGTTATAATTGTTATAAATAACTTTTGAAGATAAAGCCCATGAAACAAAATGACATTGCAAAGGAATTGTAAGGAGTTACAATTATGAGGATCCTTATGCATCAATGCTGTGTTTCTAAAACTATTCTTGGTCATTGTATTGTCAAGACAAGGCATTGACAATGCTTAAAGACTAGCATATGTTAAGCTTTCATGCAATCGATGCTTGCAACTGGTCTCATAGGTTGAAAGTATAGAGATACTTGGGGATAACATATGGGTGCTTGTTAGTTGAACAAGTTCACTGAACAAGACCCGCTATGAGAGTTCCATTTGGTATTTCACTCAAGTGTCTATGGAAAATACTCTCATGTGTCAATAGTGTAAGTAATCCTTTGACTTGTGACACCAGGTCATCTTGTATGTGAACTGTCATACTTAGATTTCATCACGAACGGGTTCCAATCACGAGGATGCTTATGGTAGGGTGTTATTGGGTATTACATGAAGCATACAAAGATGAATGAGTGGTCTAGAGAGAATTCATCACCCAAGTGATACGAGGGGACATATCTCACATGTATCTGGCTTATATTAATTTATTGAAGTCCTATGCCAACGAAATACTTAAGGAGTTAATATTAAAGCTACAGATCTAATATGGAATGGAATTAAGAGTAGACACTGAACCATGCTCTTTCCTATCCTGGGATATTTGATGAAGGGGTCGAATTACACATACATATTGTACACGAAAGGCTAGTCGAAGCTTGATGACTCTCTTGGCATTTGGGTGGTCATGATGCATTGCTAGATGCCACTCATGATCTATAAATATAAATAGGAAATTCTTAATTAAATTAATTATATTTATTGCCAACATGTTAAGGGCCTAATAGGTCATATACAAAAGGTGATTAATGAAATTAAAATGAGATTGAGCCAGAATAAATATTCATTAAGTGTTGTGGGCTTGTTGTGAATATTTAATAATATGTATAAAGGCTTTAGTGCAGTTAGTCCAATAGTTGGCATACACTAAACCTACTTATATATGCTTATGTTGTTGCCGCCTCCCCCCTAAGGAGAACCTGAATCGGCGCCTTTCACACTAACAAGTGAGATTCGGCCGAATAGCTAGAGACAAGGGAGAATTCGGTTCTTCTTGTTTCTTTAGGCTAACTAAGGTAGAGGAGGAAGGTCTCTCACAACCTAGACTACTAGCATCGTCTTGGCAAAACATAATCTCAACCTTGTGAAGGTTTTTAGATCACCTGTGTGGATTACTGTTAGAGGTCGAACAATTGGACGACTTCGGTTTTTGACAAGCGAGCTTTGTGTATAAGAACATCAAGAATCTCTCTTGAGGTTTTGGCAATCTCCAATATAGAGGTATGAGATTTTTATTGTTATTTGTTCTTGACAGCCTGATCGTTTTGAATTCATAGGTAGATCCTTAGAGGGATTCGGTTTTCTCTACGTTTTATTTTATTCCGCTGCGTTGTATGTTTAACTTGATGATTAAATTATACATTATCTTTGTTTGAGCATGAGCCGAATCCCAACACAATCCAAACCCCCCTTTTTTAATTTTTAATTTTTCCCTTTATTATCCGATTTTCCTTTTTATGTTTTCTTTTTATTGTTTTCTTTTTTTTTTTATTAATGCAAAAATAACTAAGTAAATAAATTGAAAACTAAAACTTAAAATTAATTAATTAATTAAAATTACTTAACAAATAAACCCGGATAGAATCTGGTGTCTACAGTTGTCCCTCTTTGTGCATTTCCTGAGAATCAGGGGATGTGCAAAGACGTAGACTCCTTCGTGTTCTCAAGCATTAAAAAGGCACTAAATACTTAAATAAAAAAACTAGCATAGAAATGCTCCTCTAAATGAGGCATAAACTTTAAATAAACCCAACGAAGAAAAACTCCTCCCAATGAGGCATCAACTTTAAATATCCCAACGAACAAAAACTCCTCCCAACGAGGCATCAAATTTAAACATCCCAACGAAGAAAAACTCCTCCTAACGAGGCCTTAACTTTAAATTCCCAACGAGAAAAAACTCCTCCTAACGAGGCATCAACTTTAAATATCCCAATGAAGAAAAACTCCTCCCAACGAGGCATCAACTTTAAATATCCCAACGAAGAAAAACTCCTCCCAACGAGACATTAACTTTAAATATCCATACGAAGAAAAACTCCTCCAACGAGGCATCAAATTTAAATATCCCAAGAAGAAAAACTTCCCCCAACGAAGCATCAACTTTAAATACCAAACGAATATTGTAAATGTTTTCCTCAAAATAAATTTCAAGAATCATACATTGAATCCCAGAAGAAGCTGCTAACCTTGCAAATTAAAATTCCAAATTGAAATTCCTGTCCAAATCATAATGAATATCTGCAATAATCTTTCTTGAGTGTAATACATGAATGCAATGCAACACATGAATGTCATGAATGGAATGCAGATGCATACCATGCAATATCATCTCCCTTAATCTCTAAATAAAATGAAAGGTTCTCAAGCTCATTATTCATCTTTGTCTGTACACTAGTAGAGTGAATCTTACTGTCTCTTTCTTTTTTCAAAAATTTGCTGAATGTGAACAGTTTGGTTTCTCAAAGGTTTCAAAACAACAATCAATCCATGTCTCATCATATGCCAGCTTAACTGGGCTTAACATCTCATCATAGAAATTCTTATCACAAAATTTTTCATTTTTAAAAATTCTCATCCTATCTCCCTAAAAAAAAATCTCATCCTATCTCCCTACTTTTCTGCTCAGTTATCCATAGATTTCTCATACAAATAAATGCAGGGGTCTCTTAAAATTATCATTCCAATTTATCAATCATTATTCTAATTCCATAGCAAACGCAATGCATGATGCATTCCCTCTATTCAATGCAAAGGTATAAAGTTGGGAATAACAAAATGAAAAGGAGAGATAATTTGGAAAAGAAAGGTATTTATTGACAAAGGATAAAGAATAGAATTCATCTAGAAGAAATGAAAGAACATATCAAAGGTTTATCACAAAGGTGTTGGGATAGCAAATCAGTATCCAAACAATGAATACTCAGACAATCTTAATAATTCATTCAAAACTTTCTTTCAAAAACCAATAGCCTCGGTGTCTTCAATCCTTTAGAGTTTATTAGACTACACATTGCCCCCATCCTTATGAGACTTCCCGAATGACGTTGTTCCTCCTCATATCTAAGCCACCATTTCGGGTTTTCAACTTAGACATCCCCCAATGACCTAAACCGCCTTTTGTAGGTTTTCAATTTGAGTCATCCTTTTTCGTTTTCCTTTCTTTTCCTTTTTTTTTTTTTTCAAGCAAAATATTTCTTCACAGCGTCTGAACTAATTGGGTTCGGCAAAACATCCCCATCCATTTCAGTCAGAATCAAAGCTCCACCTATGAAAGCTTTTATCACCACATATGGACCCTCCCAATTCGGTGTCCATTTCCCTCGATGATCATGCTGATACGGAAGAATATTTTTCAAGACTAGCTCCCCCTCCTTGAAATGTCTGGGACGAACTTTTTTATCATGCTCTCGCATCATTCGTTTTTGATACAACTGACCATGGCAAAATGCTATAAGTCTCTTCTCTTCAATAAGATTCAACTGCTCAAAACGATCTCGTACCCATTCTGCTTCTTCCAATTCAACCTCTTTCAGCACCCTTAAAGAGGGAATTTCTACCTCAACTGGCAATACAGCCTCTATTCCGTACACCAATGAAAATGGGGTTGCCCTTATAGATGTGTGAACCGAGGTTCTATAAGCATACAGAGCAAAAAGCAACTTATCATGCCAATCTTTTTAGACATCGGTCATCTTTTCCACAATCTTTTTAATGTTCTTATTGGCTGCTTCCACTGCACCATTCATCTTGGGACGATATGGCGCTGAGTTGTGATGCTTGATCTTGAATTGTTCACAAACCTCCTTCAACATCTTGCTATTCAAATTACGAGCATTATCAGAGATGATTCTCTCCGATAGTCCATATCGACAAATTATCTCTTTCTTTATGAACTTGCAAACCACTGCTCGAGTTACACTTACATATGAGGCCATTTTTATCCATTTCGTGAAATAATCAATCATCACAAAAATGAACTGGTGCCCATTCGTTGCCTTTGGGGTGATAGGTCCAATTACATCTATGCCCCACATTGAGAATAGCCATGGAGGTGCCAAAACATGCAACTCATTCGGAGGAGCATTAATCTTATATGAATAGATCTGACATTTATGACACTTCCAGGCATAATCAATACAGTCTTTCTCCATTGTCAACCAATAATAACCTGCTCTCATTATCTTCCTAGCCATCATGTGACCATTCACATGTGCCCCACAGATTCCATCATGCACTTTTTCCAATATCTTCTTTGCTTCTATAGCGTCAACACACCTCAAAAGCACCTAATCTTGACTCCTCTTATACAATATTTCTCCATCAAGGAAGAAACCCATAGCCAATCTTCGGATGAGCCGTTTATCATTATCCGAGGCGTGTTTTGGGTACCGCTGATATTTGACATATTGCATGATGTCAAAATACCAAGGCTGACCATCAACTTCTTCTTCAACATCTAAACAATGTGTCGGAGACCCCTTCACATCCAACTTGATTGGTTGAATCTCAACTTTTGCATCCAGCTTAAACATTGCAGCTAAAGTGGCTAAAGCATCAGCCATCTGATTTTTCTCTCTAGGCAAGTGTTGAAACTGAATCTTCTCAAAATGCTTGATTTATTCAGTTGTGTATTTCTGGTATAGGATCAACTTCGATCCCTTGTCTCCCATTCTCCTTTCAACTGATAAATAACCAGAGTTGAATCACCATATACCTCCAACACATCAATCTTTCTTTCAATCGTTGCTTGCAAGCCCATGACGCATGCCTCATACTTAGCCATATTGTTGGTGCAATTAAAATCCAATCGTGCAGTAATCGGATAATACTGACCATCTGGGGATATCAAAACTACCCCAATTTCACGCCCAAAAGCATTAGAAGCTCAATCAAAGAACATCTTCCAGGGTTTTTCTTCACACTCTTCACCATTTCCCTCTAAAACGACCATCATATCCTCATCGAAAAAATCAAACTGCATTGGCTCATATTCTTCAGAAGCCCGATTTGCCAGGAATTCGGCTATCACACTTCCCTTTATTACTTTCTGAGTTACATAAACAATGTCATATTCGAACAAAGTGACCTACCATCTTGCAATTCTTCCTGATAACGAAGGCTTCTCAAAAATGTACTTCAAAGGATCTAGCCTTGCTATAAGCCAAGTTGTATTGTACAACATGTACTGTTTGAGTATGTAAGTTGTCCATGCTAGAGCGCAACACATCTTTTCTAGTGATGAGTATCTAGATTCATAATCAGTGAACTTTTTACTCAAATAATAGATGGCATGCTCTTTCTTTTCTGTTTCATCTCGTTGCCCCAGAACACATCCCATAGATTTCTCAAATACCGTCAAATATAGAATCAATAGCTTCCCTGGAATCGGAGGAACCAACACTAGAAGATTCGACAGGTATTCTTTAACTTTATCAAAAGCTCATTGACATTCTTCAGTCCATTCACTAGTATCATGCTTGCGAAGAAGCTTGAAGATAGGATCACATTTCAAGGTGAGTTGAGAAATAAAACGTGCTATGTAGTTCAACCTTCCCAAGAAACCTCTCACTTACTTTTGCGTACGAGGGGGAGACAAATTTTGAATCGCCTGTATTTTTCAGGATCCACTTTGATTCCTCTATCACTAGCCACAAAACCCAATAACTTGCTTGATTTGACACCAAACGTGCACTTAGTAGGATTCAATCTCAGCTGAAACTTTCTCAATCTCTCAAACAACTTCCTGAGATGAATTAAGTTATCTTCACCTTCTCGGGATTTTGCGATCATGTCATCCACATACACCTTAGTCTCTTTATGCATCATGTCGTGAAACAGAGTCACCATCGCCCTTTGGTAAGTAGCTCCAGCATGTTTCAACCCAAAAGGCATGACTTTATAACAAAAGGTCCCCCACATTGTAAAAAAATATGGTTTTCTCCATATCTTTCGGAGCCATCTTAATCTGGTTATATCCTGAAAAACCATCTATGAATGAAAATATGGAATGTCTAACAGTTTTATCCACGAGGGTGTCAATGTGAGGCAAAAGGAAGTTGTCTTTTGGACTTGCCCTATTCAAATCTCGATAATTGACACACATTCTCACCTTCCCATTTTTCTTAGAAACTGGGACTATGTTGGCTACCCACTCAGGGTATTTAGCTACCTCCAGAAAACCTGCATCAAACTGCTTTTTCACTTCCTTTTTAATCTTCAACAACATTTCTGGCTTCATTCGTCTTAACTTTTGTTGCACTGGTTTGCATTCTGGCCTCAAAGGCAATTTGTGCATTTGTATCCAAACCTGGCATGTCTTTGTATGACCAAGCGAACACATCCACAAATTCTCTAAGCAAATCTTCTAATCTCTTCTTTTGAGCAGGCGGTAATGATGCGCCAATTTTCACTTTTTTTCTATTTTCCTCATATCCCGAATTGATCATCATAGTAACCTCTTGATGTGGCTCAATCGGTTTCTTTTCTTGTTTCATTAATCTCATTAAATCTGGAGACAAAGTATAATCATCCGAATCCTCTTAGTTATCAAATTCACCGACATGAATTGAGCTTTCAAAATCGAATCTCAAATTATTGTTATGATTGTCTTTGTATTCATTACTTGGAATCCTGAAATTGAATAGAATTGAAAGAATATGTATTGGTATACGAAGAAAGAATGGCAATAATGAAAAAAAGAAAGAAAAATGGAAACAATGAATGAAAGAGAGAATGAAAATGCATCTTGTTCCTATTTTATTAGAGTAATAAAAAATAAATTACCCATACATAAAAGACCATCCTTAATGCCCTTGGGCATGAGCAACTAGGGACTTGACTCACTGTATTACATTTTATGAGGTTCAAGGATAACCAACAGTTTCGTCACTTTCCAATTACCCAGCTCCATTTCTGGTGGGCATGGGTACACCAACAACTCTCCTTCATTACCAACCTTGACTTCTCCTTTCTCTACCACTTGAATAGAAAGCCCAAAAAATGCTTCCTCTAAGTTCAATGGGGGCACATCTGGATAAGTACATCCTCCTGAATGAAAAATGGAATAAAGATATGGAATAACCATCTTCCTCGGCTCCACTCATATCCCATTATGCGAGCCATCCTCTTTTCTCTTTTTTTTCTTCAATTATCGCTCTGTCCTTCCTAGTCGGCTTGTAACCTACTCCAAATCTTTCCTTGTTTTCTTGTATTATTGGCATCTCCCTAATCCCTTGAAGATGCTTCCCATCCGAATCCAACACGCCAACCCATTCCAATAGTCTACTTGAACAACATGCTAACTATTCAAGAAAAACGTGCAGCAGGCACCTTAGACCCTTTACCCATATAGGTCACATTGATGAACTCAAACGATCTGAATGAACATTCTAGCACTTCATCCACTGCCTCTACATAAGGCATGGTTGGGAACTTGGTTACCAACAAATTCTCTTCCCCGTTAACGCACACAAGATAATCCTCCACAATGAACTTGATTTTCTAGTGCAATGATGACTGGACTGTTCCTGCCATATGAATCCATGGCCTTCCCAACAAAAAACTATAAGCTGCGAGATCTTCATAACCTGAAACTTTATGTTGAAAATGCAAGGGCCGATCTGCAAAGACATCTCAAAATCCCCCAAAACTGCCCGACGGGTTCTATCGAAAGCTCTCACAATCATATCACTGGGTTTAATGTGTGACACATCAATTGGCAGCTTGGACAATGTAGTCATTGGCATGATGTTAATGGAAGAACCATTATCAATAAGAACTTTGGCCATAACATGACTCTTGCATTTGACCATGAGATGAAGGGCTTTGGTACTACCCCTGCCTTCTGGAGGGATCTCGTCATCATTTAAGTTTATGAAATTGGTAGCTACCAGGTTCCCTGCAATGTGATCCATATTCTCAATGGAAATGTTATGAGCCACATATGCCTTATTCAACACTTTCAATAAAGTCTCTCTATGAGGCTCGGAATTCAACAACAGAGACAACAGTGAAATTCGAGCTAGCATTTTATTTAACTGCTCAACCATACTGTACTCACTATATTTCATCATCTTCAAAAACTCACAAGCCTCTCTTTCAGTTACCGACTTTTTATACTCAACATCCTGAACCACTAATGGGTTCGTATTGTTCCCTGACTCTTCCAACTCTTGTCTTTCTTATGTTTTCCCCTTCCTGTCCCTTTCAAGCATCTTAGTCGAATAACAACGCCCACTTCTAGTCACACTCCCTACTCCAGTTAAGTTTGCTGTCTTAGCGGTTTAAGAATTAATCACGACTGAACTACCATGCAGATCTCAGGTTATGACATGACATCCATATCTCCATGGTACTGCCTTATCATTCAGTATGGAAACGGGCTCAGGACATTAATTGTAACAACGGGCTTCTTAATCCCAACTGGCTTCTCATCTTCAGACTGGCTTGTCATTTTCTCATAAAAAAACGTTATCGGTTTCACAACAGGCAATAGAGATTCTTCAATCACATCATTAACCTCATCTGCCACAAATTCCTTGTAGAATTCAATCTGGGAGAAATCCATCAATTGCTGCAATTCCCATAGAAACTCAACACAATTTTGAATAGAATGACCAACTACCCCCAGGTGGTATTTGCAAGTCTTACTTGGATCATACCTGCCATGATGTTTATTCGAATTGGCCAGTACCGAGCCAATCATGTTAGCTTCGACCAAAACACCCAAAATATAATCCATTGAAGTCGTGACTTCACCCACATTCCTTTTAACGATGGTGATCTTACCATCCCCCAAACCATTGACCGCTGGCCCAGCATGATTTTGTAAAGGATTACCATTAACATTTGGCCACCATTTTCTTCAAATTTTATCAAACCCGCTTTGACTAGACTTTGTACCTTATATTTCAATGTGGTACAATTCTCGATAGAGTGCCCAACATTCCCTGAATGGTAGTCGCATCGAGCACTAGGATCATACCACCTGGGATACGGATGCTACAATGGTTCCAAGTGTACTGGTGCAACCAGGTGATTTTTGTTGAGATCTGGAAGTAGATCTACATAAGACATGGGAATTGGATCGATAGGTGTTCTGTCTTGACCATTCGAGGTTTTCTTGAGTTGTTTGTGGGCTGGTTGGTTTGTATTGGTGGTCTAACTGGTGGAACCAATGGTCTAGGACGAAAATTTGGTTGGAATATTTGTGGTGGTGCAGGTGGATAAGCATATGGGTTGGGGTTGATAGAATTGGTATTCGGGTAGTATGGTTGGTACATGGGTTGTGGTATATGCGGGATGTAACCTCCCAGTTGTTGCCCTCCATATGCAACGATTTGAACATCAGCTTTATTTTTCTTGGAAGTAAAACTCTTCTTAACAGTGGACTCCCCTCCTTCAATCTTGCCATTCTTGATGGCATTCTCTATAATTTCCCCGAAAATCATCATATCAGTAAAGTTCTTTGTGGTATTTTCGGTCATCCTGTTGTAGTACAGGGCCTTAAGAGTACTAACAAATAGCACTGTAGGCTCTTTCTCAATCAGGGGTGGTTGGATCTCAGCAGCGATATCCCTCCACCTCTGAGCATAGTCCTTACAACTTTCAATGGACTTTTTCTTCGTATTCGGTAGAGATAAATGATCCGAGGCCATATCAACAATGTGCTTATACTGGTTGATGAATGACTTGGCTAACTCCCTCCAAGTGCGAACCCGATTCCTGTCAAGTTGAACATACCACCTAGCAGCGAAACCTGTAAGACTATCCTGAAAGACATGGACAAGCAGCTTATCATCTTTAGTGTGAGCAACCATCTTTCAGCAGTATATGGTAATGTGGGATATGGGGCACTTGTACTTGTCAAACTTCTCAAAATCGTGCGTCTTGAACTTTGGCAAAATTACCACGTCTGCGACTAAACAAAGTCCCTCAGCATCTATGGAACCATAAAAGTCTAGCCCTTCAACAGCCCGAAGTCTTTCTTCTATCAGCTTCATCTTTCGAGACTCAATCTCTTCCATGGCTTTCAGCCTCTCCTGTTCCTTAGGATCATCTAAGTTGGGACTAGAATCAAATCCGTCTTTGCCCCAGGAGCAAGAATAGTGTATCCTTGGACCTGAGGTTGAACGTATGGATAAGTGAATCCTCCCATGAATGGAAACTGTTGTGACTGTTCTTGTTGGGACATCTGAACTTGAGATTGAAAGCCTGGTGGATATGAAGATTCCCCCACATTCTAATTCTTCCCTTGAGAACTGAACTCATCTGCTTTATCTTTCCCATTCATACTTTTCATCATTTCCAGCAAAGCGCTCAACTGCTTTCTAATCTCATCTTGGGATTGTTCCACCCTGTCTAACCTCGAAGCTTGTTCTTCAGCCATTAGTCTAGCTTTTGACCTAGTATTACAAGAATGCCAAGCGGACTGTCTCTAAGGTTCTGATTGTTGAGCTATCCTTGAACCTTTATTTATCAAAATTTTCAAAATTAGGATGTCGTATTACTTAGCAAAAAATTTGATCATGAAAAAGATAAAACAAATTTGTATGATGATGAAAATGCATGTATAGAAGAATATTGGCCATATAACAGTCATTTAATAGAAGAAATCTTAATAGAATCCATCACTAATATCCATAAAAATCCCATAACAAACATAAAAATAGAGAAAATCTTAAAATAAAACAAAAAAATCCTAAAAACATGAAAATCTCAAAAATCCTAAGAATCTGAAAAAGGTCCAAAAAATGTGATGATTAAAACCCTAAACAGTAATGCCTCTAGATAAACTTCATGACTCGTCGATAGTGAGCTTATGCTTCTTCCAAAAGTTTGAACAAATGTTGGCCATTCGGATAGAAAGGATACACTCCTGTCTTTAACTCTTCAATTCTATCATTCATCTCATCAGCCTTATGAGCTGCCACATTAAACCGATCGAACATATTTTTCAAAAGGTTTAATCTACTCAGCTCTGCATTCCCAAGTTGTTCACATTCGACCTTTGACGTCATCAAGTTCTCAAACAAATCTTAGCACTCTTCTTCTGACTTCATAATTCGGTTTGCAACTTGTCAATTTCTTCTTCCATCCGTACAAGCTCAGAATTTTTGAATGAAGATGTCTCATCCAACTCCTTGAAAGCTATTTTCCATGTGTGGTAGGCCTGCTTGAGTTTTTGAATTCTCCTATCACGTCCAATCAAGTTGTCCTCCAGTTTTCTAATATCCACTCGCAGTTTCTTGACCTTTCCATCTCGTTTTGCTAGATCATCTTCCAGTTTCCTTACTTTAGCTTGAAGTTTTTGATTTTCTTTCCCCAGTTCATCATTCTCATCACGCAACTTTCTCTTAGCTAGTTCTATCTTCAACATGGGATTTGGTGGTGGAATTCGGGTTGAACTGTTAGAACTATCTTCTTTAAAGAACACAATATCTTTAGCTCGTCTGGCATGCCATACCGAGTACTCAGGTGAAGTGCTATATGTGAACTTCCCACTACCTACTCTAAATGTTTGCTTCCACACCTTAGCAACTTCTTGTCTCTTTTTTTGAGCTTCTTTATCGGTGTAGGAGAACTCACACTGATTAAGCCCTTTAGTCATTGGTATGAACTGGTCATACCCTGCTTGTCTTCGAACTAAAATGGGAGCATAAGTGATAGCCCCCCATAAGCCTGGAAGAGGTACCCATGGTTGATCCCCATATCCGTACAACATTGAATCATGATGCATCCAAAGAGCTTTCCAAACAACTTCTTGACTTGTAAGCTTTCCTAAAAACGAAACCCAATCATTCTTGGACTTTGGTTCGGGCCATATACTTTTGCAAAACTCCTTGATAGGAATGATGTTGGTGAAGTATGGCTTTCAAAACCTTGACTCTTTGCATTCAAAATGAATCTTCATCCAAACATACAACAGTTGTACGCACCCAGTAAAACATCCTTTCCCGGTTTGTCGACAATAATTCAAAGATCTCATAGTTTCTGCCAGAATGGTTGGAGCTGTATTAAACTCGTACTTCACTTGATCAATTAGGCCCACCACATTCAATTCAACATGTCCCAAAACTTTGGGAAAAATCATCATCCCATACATAACCAGTGCCATGATGTCAATGCATTTATTATCTGAGTGCTTCTTGATAAAATTGCGAGAAAAGCTCCAAGGAATGCAATTACTTTTATCTTTCACAGTTATATGGCGCTCAATTTTTGATATGCTAATCCCTATCAACTCAGCCAGCCTCTTGTGGTAGACTTTCTTATTCTTCAAAAAGATCTCATCAGGCTTTGAATAGTCAAGACGGAGCAACACTAAGTACTCATCAATTGTAGGGACCATATCTACTTCAATATAAACAAAGCATCGATAAGAAGGATCCCAAAATTGCATCATGGCCTTGACCAAGTTTTTCTCTATCTCAACTGAAAGAAGTAGGGCTATGTCACCATATTTATTCAAAAACCCCTCTTGTATAGCCTCGTCCCATGATTTCCAATTGTTGATCAAGTCGGTGACATGGATATATAGAGAAATCATGCTGACTATGAATGCAACCTGATGCTAACATGATGCATGTAAAGAATGAATAAATTGATACATGAGTATATATAGATAATGACCATGCATGTCATAAATGTATTCTACAATGAATGAGCATGCATGCTATGACTGTAACATGATGTCCATATGTAGAGAATTCATAAATTAACACAAGGGTATATACAATGCATGACCACGTATATCACACATGTATTCTATAATGAATGACCATGCATGTTAGGACTTGTAACATGATGTCAATATGATACATGTAAAGAATAAATGAATTAACACAAAGGTATATACAAAGAAATCAATGATTACACGAAATTGGAGGGAGCAATTCTTGATTATTCAAATATCTCACTATGCAAAATTTGCCTCCAAATTTAATCTATGGTTTTTTGAAACATGTTTTCTCCATGAAAAACCAACATATTATTTTCAAAAGAATTTCGGGGTAGTGGATCCTACTATGGTACAATTCCAAATTTTCGTTCAACACTATCGGTTTACAATTCTTATTCAACCAATGAATGTTTATGAAATCATCAAATGACATTATTTATTACCATCCGTTTATTGCAAAGAATGAGATAAAAAAATTCAACCATGAATGTACATGCTCTATTCACATATGCATGAAATGTGCAAAATGTAAAATGATTGAAATTTTTTTTTTTTTTTTTTAATTTCAAAAAGTTAATGAACATTTGCCCCAACAGTATCTACCTGTTTAGGCATCAGAAAGCCTTTGGGGCGGATTATCATATTTATTATGGGCAATGTACGTTCATCGTTGCCTGATCTACAACCCTTATTTAGAGTGTAAAATAGGTAACAAAAGGTTTAAAAATATCCCTCCATGTGTTCCTATCTTCGGTATATCTATCAAAAATTCGCAGGGCTTCGTCTATGTTGGCTCTATGGTTCACTATATATGGGTAAACGAAGTTCTAAAAGGCCTCGAATTGCTCTTCACTGTCGCCTGTGAAGGCTAGTAAGGCACCGTGATAAAAGCGGGTTCAATTCGTTAGAGTCCATTTCCCCGGCTTTTGTAGAGGCTATTGCCACACGAAGCGTAGGTAATCTGATACTTCGAAAGTGTTTAGCTAGCTTATGCAGAGGCTATCGCCACACGAAGCGTAGGTACTTTACTTCCACTTAAAGGGACGAAACTCGAACATAGAGCTCATGTTATGCAAATGCAAGTGCAATGTGTGTTGAGGAACAAAACAAACCTTTCACCACCTATTCTATAACCCTTATCCTAAATACCCTAACAATTTATTAAAACAAAGATCAAGAATAGTGTAAAGCATTAACCAGAGAGCAATAGTAATATGCATGCAAAAAAACCTTATTATGGGCTGTGTGATGTGCGTTCATCATTGCCCGATTTACAAAGGTAAACTTATTCGAAATGTAGAATAGAAAGTAAAAGGATTGGAAATATTCCTCCATGTGTTCTTAACTTCTAGTATCTAATGAAAATCCGGCATTGCTTCGCCTAAGTTCACTATATGAAGGTGAATTGGTTCTAAAGGCCCCGAATTATTCCTCACTGTCGTCGGTGAAGGCTAGTAAGGCACCCCGATAAAAGCGGGTCCAATTCGTTAGAGTCTATTTCCCTAGCCCATGCGGATTGTTAATCACGAAGGCTTAGGTAATTTAGTACTCCGGAAGTGTTTCACTAGCCCATGCGGATTGTTAATCACGAAGGCTTAGTTACTTTGCTCCCACCTAAAAGGACGGAACCCGGGTATAGGGCTCCTTATATGCAAATGCACGTGTAGTGTGTGAGGAGAAATAGCAAACCTTTCGCAACCTATTCTATAGCCCTATCCTAAATAACCCGACAAAATATTAAATAATGTCAAGCATATAGCAAAGAATATACAAGAAACTAAACTAAAGAACAACAATAATATGTATGCACATGAATATGAACATATTTAAAAATATTTTATTATTTTCAAAATTCTCCTTATTAAAAAATGTGGGAATTAAAATTAAATACCAATTAAACCTGACAAACTGAGACTTTGATAACACACGACTAATTCTAGGTTTGACTCTTTAAATATCCCCAGTGGAGTCGCCAAACTGTCGCAACCTAAAAAATAACAAGTCTCATCGCGAGATTTTATTCGTTAAGTGTGACATTGGGGAAAACAGAGGAAAATACGACTTAATTCCTCTTAAAATAAAATGAGGGTTTGAAAACAACCTCGGAAAAAGACATGGAGTCACCACCAATCTTTTTTGGCTAGGTGTGATCGGCCACCTATTAAAACCGGTTTTGTAAAAGATTTTAAAATTAATTAAAATATTTTTAAAACCAATTTCAAGTCTGCATTTTAAACCAAAGAAATCAAAGAAGCGGATTCGAGACTCGGTTACGTGTGGGAAAGGATTAGCACCCCCATAACGCCCGTATAAAATGGTACCTTATTAATCGTGTTTATCTCAAGTCTCGGTAAAATAGTTAGTTTTAAATTTGGTATTTCAAATTAATTCTCAATTTTAAGAAAAATAATTCCATTTTTAATTGAAAATGAACCAGAATTTATTAATTCAAAACTTTTCTATATTCCCCGACAAACGCGTCAAAATATAAAAAAAAATTTATTTATTTGAAAATTTTTTCGAATCATTCTCATTTTAAAGAAGATATTCTGTTATTAATGATAATTAATGATATCCTCCCCAGCAAATCCGGCAGAGAACTCATGAATTATTTTAACTCGGGAATATCTTTATTTTATTGAAAATCATTATCTTATTTTAAAACTTTTTTTAAAAAATATGAATAAGAATATGTGTGACATAGTATAGTTTAAATGATATGAAATAATCTAAATAAAATGATATAACCTAAGTGTCATAATATATTCTAAATGACATAGTATAACCTAAGTGACATAATATATTCTAAATGAAATGATATGTCCTAAGTAACATAATATATTCTAAATGAAATGATATGACCTAAGTAACATAATATATTCTAAGTGACATGGCAAAATCTAAGTGACATCGCAAAAAAGCATCGAATAACATGAAATATTCACAACCATATTGTCGCAACCTAAAAAATAACAAGTCTCATAGCAAGACTTTATTATTCATTAAGCGTGACATAAAAAAAACTGAGGAAAAGTCGACTTAATTCCTCTAGAAAAATGAAGGTTTTCAAAATAACCTTGAAAAAGACATGGAGTCGGCACCAATCTTTTTTGGCTAGGTGTGATCAGCCACCTATTAAAACATGTTGTATAAAACATTTTAAAATTAATTAAAATATATTTTCTTAAAACCAATTTCAAGTCTGCGTTTTAAACCAGAGAAATCAAAGAAGCGAGTTCAGGACTCGGTTACATGTGGGGAAGGATTAGCACCCCCACAACGCCCATATAAAACGGTACCTTGTTAATCGTGTGTTATCTCAGTAAAAAGTCAATTTTTAATTTAGTATTTCAAGTTAATTCCCAATTTAAAGAAAAATAATTCCATTTTTTTTATTGAAAATGATCCGAAATTTATTAATTCAAAATTTTCCTATATTTCCCAACAAGCGTGGCAAAATATAGAAATTTTTATTATTTTGGAAAACTTTTCGAACCATTCTCGTTTTAAAGAAGATAGTCCGTTATTAATGATAATTGATAATATCCTCCCCAGCAAACCCGACAGAAAACTCATGAATTATTTTTAACTCGGGAATATCTTTATTTTATTGAAAATTATTACCTTTTTTCAAAATATTTTAAAAAATATGAATATGAATATGTGTAACATAAATAAAATGACATAGCAAAGTCTAGATAATATAATGCAACTTAAATGGTATATATAATTTAAATGTCAAAGCATATTCTAAATGAAATGAAATATTCTAAGTCACATGATATATTCTAAATGAAATGAAATAACATAGGTAACATGATATATTTTATATGAAATGAAATATCCTAAGTGACATAATATATTCTATATGAAGTGAAATGACATAGGTAACATGATATATTCTAAATGAAATAAAATGATTTAAATGACATGGAAAATATAAATGATATGGCATATAATCTAAATGACATGAAACATAAAATAATGCTATCATATAATATGCATGAAAATAAAAAAAAAAATAATAATGCATGAACATAGTATATGCTAAATAATGTGACAAAAATAAATAACTAAATAAAAGCATAGGATATCATGAAATATTTAAAACCATATAATAAACAACATAACATCAAAAATATAAATAAAAAATAATAACAACATCATAGAAATTATCATAGCAAAAATCACATATTATATAAAATGCATAAATATGGAAAATGCAATGCATGAAAGTGTATTTTTTTTCTTTAGTTAAGGAAATCCGTATATCTAAAAAGATATCCGGCGACCTTAGGAAAATATATAAAATTAAAAATTCTAAAACCAAAATACTTTATGATTGTTTGAAAACAATTTTGAAAAGCTTAGATTAAAAATAAAAACTTAGCTAAACCCTTCTTAAATGACTCTAATTTCCTAAGTTTAAAATCTTGGACTTGACCACCCTTAACCCGAGATTTAAAAAATCATTTTTAGAGTTTTAAAAAGGCTTAGAAACAACCCTAAGACAGTAGCTAAACTTCCTAATCAGCCCCCTCTAAGTAACTTAACCAAAATAGAAAAATAATTTTGCTTCAAATTCAATTATGCCTCTACTGTCCAGTTTTAAAGCACGATTTTTTACCCTATTTTTAAAAATTCAAAAAATCTAAAAAACATACTGGAGACTCAAGACATGTAAAAATACACGGGAAAAAATCGACTTAATTTTTTGATTAAAGATGACTGCCAAGAAAAATTGGGAAAGTACAAGTACTGGGTGAAAAAACTGTTTTACCAAAACACATTTTTTTGCCTTTGATAAAATCATTTAAAAATCAAAGTAAAAATGTTAGAGACTCTCCTAAAGATTCACAAACAGTAGCTAACACTTTTTACAAGTTAGACAAAAATTGTCTAAGTAAAAAAAATCACAAAGGTAGAAAATGAGCATGACTTTGAACCATTGATTGGTCTAAGTCATAAATCATGTGGCAATGACATGAAATGCATGAAAATACAGCAAATATGATGTATGAAATAGATGATTTAAAACCTAAATGACATGAAAAATGCATGGCATCAATAAAATGACCTAGACCTAACATGAACATGCATGGCATTTAATGCAACCTAGGTATAAAATGCATGATAATGCAGGCACAACCTAAGGCTAAAAGGGCATGGAAAATATACAAACATATAGCATACTTCAACTAAAAATACACAACAACATATCATGGGAATGAAAACCTATCAACTAGTATAACAAAAATGCACACACAAAGCTTAAAACAGGGGGTAGCCGAATGGTCCATATGGACATAGCATTTTCACAAACACTCAAAAACTAACATGTATAGCTAAAGAATAATACTTAAATCATGCAAATATAAAGTAAAGGCATGAAAACCTATAGGCATTTTCACAAACACATGGATTAACAAAATGTAAAACATAAACAAACTTAAACATTCTGAAAACAAAAAATCAAAAAATGCAAGACAAGTAAAATAAACATGATAACAAGATAATAAACTCAACAATGGAAACAAGCAAGCAACCAAATCAAAACAAGCTTCATGTTTATGTATTTGAAGAATATATAAAGCATCAAAACTTGTTAAATATCAATAATAACATAAAATATAAAACAAAACAGCAACTACACTAAAACAACAAGCCATTCGTCTACCCCTCTAAATCAAGAAAAAAAATTTCAAAAAAACTTTTCACAAGAAAGTATCAAGAAGAACTTGAAGAAGAAACTTAAAAACACTTATTTTAAAAAGAAAAATCAAAAGAAACTCACCAAAATAGCAAATCAAGAATAGAAAATAAAGGAAAGTGCAAGAGTATTTTGCTTAAAGCAACCTCTAGAAGTTATATTGCAAGCTTTTTCTCTTCTAACTTTCTTTTCTTCTCCAAAATTTTCTTTTTTTCTTTCAAAAATGGAGAGAAAATCAGCCAAACAAGAGTGTGAATGAGTGAAAATGAAAGAGAGAACCCCCTCCCCCCTATAGTGGTCGAAAAGCCTATTGTTTTAGAAGCTAGGTGTTTATTTTTTTATCTCATCCAATGGCTATCATTTCAAGATGCCTTCTATGTAAAATTTTCACCATTGGATCTGATCTGATCAGCCCTTGAATTATGATGTCATAAAGATGTCATAAATATACTCTCTCCAATTATTGGTCCATGTGTTGCAAATTCAAAGGCTTGATCACAAAAATAACTACCTTCTTCTTCATTGTTGGCCTTGTGATTAAAAATCAAAAAATATATGCCCACCATTGGGCCTTGGCCGGCTAACCCCTCATCTTCCAGCCCATGCTTCATTTTTTTTAAAGGCAAGAAAAGCCCTTTTCGATTTCTTGGGTAAAATGACCTTTTTGCCCCCCGAACATAAATAAATAGCAAATGTACTCCAAATTCAAATTTTATTTTTTCAATACTTCCAAAATAATAAAATTTTGAATTCTGGAGTTGTTTAAAATTTTTCGAGGCCATTTGCTATTTATTTGGATTTTTTCTTCCAAAATTGCCGTTTTGTGCTCCCAAACTTTACCATTTTTTAAATGAGCTCCAAATCCAAATTTTTCTTCACCAATATCTTCCAAATAATTTAAAAGTATGACATGGAAGTTTTCATAATTTTTGGAACTCATTTGGTATTTTTTTTGGGATTTATCTGCTTGAATTACTACATAGTGGGCTCGGAATTTGGCCATTTTGCAAATGAACTCCAAATCAAGATTTTTCTTCACCAATCTCTTTGAAATGACTTAAGAATGAGATCTGCAATTTTTCAGAATTTTTGGAGTTCATTTGCTATTTTTCCCAAATTTTCCAATTTGCCCTTTTGACTCCAAAACTCGGTTTTGCTCAAAACGAGTCCGATTTTCAGATTTTCTTCAAACTGAGCCTTGGGCTATCCTTGTTTTATCACTCCTCATCAATTAGGGGTTTTAGTCTAAACGAATCGAACCATTTCTATAATTCTTCCAAGTTTCACCGAAATCCACCAAAAACCCTAATTCTCGGTTTTCTTTTGAATTGACTATTCTTTCAATTTTTCTTTCAAGTAGCTTCTCCATTACCCGTAGTCAGTGCTTATCTTTCATTTGGAGCCTTCAATTTTGACCAATTTGATCGTGTAAGCACTTTTTGCCAAATTTCCCGAACTAGGGTTTCCTTTCTACTGAATCTTCGTATCCCAACTTCCGAACTCCATATCTTTCGATTTTTAATTGAACTTCAAATCTTGATTTTGAAAGTGGTTTGACTTTTTTAGTAGTTGACTTTTTGAGGTTGACTTTTTCAAGTTTGACTTTTTATGCTCGCCTTCTTAGACTAAGTCTCGGAGTACCACCTGCAGGATGAAAAAAATATTTTTACATTTTGAAACATCAATTTAGGAAGAAAACATACCTGTTTTAGTGGTTCAGACAAAATTAGGTGTCTACAACTGCCCCTCTTTAGCTATTGCTGAGAATCAGGAATCAGGCAAAGATAAACAAATACTAATTTTGTCCGGCTAGTGAAATCACATATGAAGAAAAGGGGAAAGGGGTTTTCGCTCACCTTTTTTTTTTATCTTTTCATATATTTTTTTTTGAAAAAGTTGTAAATTGAAGATATTGTCCTTAAATTGAATTCCTTGACTAATCAAGGCTCGACCCGTCTTAAGAAAACGAGTTTGATTTGCAAGAGAAGAAAAGACCTCGACGATTGTCTCGGGGTCTTATCCTGTCTTGTGCTAACCTTATTTGCATGGGTGAAATTGAAAATTGAAAAAGATTTGGATGAAACCAGAAATTGAAAAGCATGGGTGAAACCAAAAATTTGAAAATGATCTAGATGGAACCAACAATTGAGAAGCATGGGTGAAACCAGAAATTGAAAATGATCTAGATGAAACCAAAGACTAAAAAGGCATGGGTGAAACAAAAAATTTGAAAAATGATCTGGATGAAACCAGAAATTGAAAAGCATCGGTGAAACCAGAAATTTGAAAAAGATCTGGATGAAACAAGAAATTGAAAAGCATGGGTGAAACCAGAAATTGAAAAAGATCTGGATGACTCTAGAGATTAAAAAGGCATAGGTGAAACTAGAAATTTGAAAATGATCTGGATGGAACCAGAAATTGAAAAGAATGGGTGAAACCAGAAATTTGAAGAAGATCTGGATAAAACTAGAAATTGTAAAACATAGGTGAAAGCAGAAAAAGATTTGGATGAAACCAGAAATTGAAAAACATGGGTGAAACCAGAAAAAGATTTGGATGAAACCAGAAATTGAAAAGCATGGGTGAAACCATAAATTGAAAAAGATCTGGATGAAACCAGAGATTAAAAGGCATGGGTGAAATCAGAAATTTGAAAATGATCTGGATAGAACCAGAGATTAAAAAGGCATGGGTGAAGCTAGAAATTTGAAAATGATCAGGATAGAACCAAAAATTGGAAAGCATGGGTGAAACCAGAAATTTGAAAAACATCTAGATGAAGCCAGAAATTGAAAAATATGGGTGAAACCAGAAAAAGATTTGGATGAAACCAGAAACTGAAATGGCCTGGAAATTAACCTGAAGGATTTGAGAGAGGATGCAAATGCTTGATGGTGTAAATGCAAATGTCTTGGATTGATGCAAATGCTTCTTGAAATGATACAGATGTATTGGATTGATCAAATGCTTCTAAATGTAGATGCAAATGTCTTGGATTGATGCAAATGCTTCTAAATACAGATGCAGATGTCTCTACAAATCATGTTCATGTAAGTGGTTCATGAATGGTATAATTACAGCTACAATGAAGATGCGATGATTTTAGAAATGATGCACTTGCTTGAGATAATGCGAATGCAAATATTTATGCAAGATGTACTTGTAAAGGTAGAATGCAGATACTCATGGAATAGTGTAAATGCAAATATCTATGAATGATGCAAATGCTTGCTGACACGGTGCAGATGCAAAGCTTAATAGAGAGATGAGTGCTCATAAATGATGCAAATGCCCCCGATCATTTTTCTAGACTTTGGCTTAGCCTTTCCCATTCATTTTTCCTCTTCAAATCAGAGTATATCTTTAACTCCTTTTTCAATATTTGGCTATTCTTTTGCCCCAATAGTTTTCGAACTCTTATCAACAAAAATCTTCTTGCTGATTTTTATTTCTTCTTCTCATATTTGGAAGTCAAGGTTATCCCTAGTAATTTCACACCTTTGGATTAGAAAAACTCTTATCTCATGTCAACATCAAAAATGTGTATTTTAAAAAAATATTTTTATTTTCCCTTAATGAAAACTTCTGAGTCAAAATTTTTTAACCCCACAGTGTGTAATGTACAAATCTTTTGGAGACTGATGATCACTGTTAGAAATTTTCCTAAGTGTCAATTTGGGTTTTTCAACTTGAATTGACAAGGCTTGGTATAACATGATTTTGGTTTTTCTAGGAAAACTTCACATCAAAAAATGTACGTCCCTTCTAGGCTCACAAATGGAACATATTTTATAAATCATGAATTCATTGAGAACCAAACAAATTCAACATTCTTTTAGTTTCCATATCAAGGTATTTTGACAAGCGTCAAGATTGGCTGGGATGTTTAAACTGGAAAGTTATTTTGGAGGAAATTTTTTTTTCAGTTTTTGAAATCGATCATCCGAATGAGAGTTGACACTTTGGGAAGTTCAGGAATTCCTAGATGTTCATCGATGACCACTTCTTTAAGATGATCTTCTCTTTTCTGGTATCGACACTGTCATAGATGGCATCCAAAATTCCCATTTTACTCTAGACCGCCCGTCTTTGGGTTTTCGCCCTAGAGTCTCATTCTCTCTAATTTTTCTCTTTTTTCATTGTTTTACCATGCATTTGAGAATTTTAAATTCTTCCTTAGTGAAATGATAATTCGATGAGATGGGATAAAATCTGAGGAAAAACCCTTCAAATTAAATAACCATGTTTGATCAAGATGGACTTTTAAAGCACGTAATGTAGGCCATGGTTCGGGGTTCAGAAAGAAAGGATAAATGGGCCCAAAATATGTGTGTAGGGATAATCAGATCAAGGATCATTTTCTCAGTTTTTGTTTTTCTTTTACATCTTTATTCTGACAGAGTGAACCCATATTTATTCGGGGCTCCATTTGCTTTGTATCTGTCTTTGAGTTAGGACTCATTTCTCAGTGATCCTTCCTCGCATTTGCCTTCCGGTGTAGAGGGTGATCGTTGATCAGAGTTTAAAGAAGAAGGAATTCTTTTGGCTCAAAATGGGTGACTATGGATAATTTATTTTTGTGACAGGGACATGAAAGATGACCATTTCTCATGTCAAGCACGAATATTCACATTGAAAAGCAATTCCCAGGGGGAATAGATAATCAAAATTTCATTTTGCACTTTGAATCATCCGAATTCTCATATGCATGATATGACAATTTTTTTTTTGTCGCATGCCCAAATGATTCATGCGTTAGTCTATCCTTTTTCACCATATAACTATCATTTCCACACATGATGCCCCAGTTTGATTAACCATGAGAATTCGTATCAACGAGGAATATAGCAAGTCTAGGTCTATTTTAAAAAGGCTGAGTTTCAAATATGAGTTCTTTGAAAGGACAAGGAAAATAAAACCCAAAAACAGGTTTTCTCTAGGACATGGGATAGTCTAGTTCAATCATTAGGTGTCAATTATGAAGTGATGTTTGGGCAATTAGTGTTTTTTGGTTATTGGTAAAGGTCATGAATGGTTTTAGCACAATCTTGACATACATCAAATTGCCAAAATCTAGACTCTTGAAAGCATGTCTCATTTGTTTGAATTTCAAGGAATGCGAAAAAATTTCAAAAAAGTTCGTTCCTTTATTCATGGCTAGACTAGGATTTACAACTTTACTTATTCTGTGATGACATTGTTTTTTTTTTTTTTTTCATGAAATTCAATCATTCATATTCCTTGAAGCATTAGGTCTTTCAAGTGTTCTCAATTCAAGGAGTTTTAGGCATAAAGAAGCCCAAAAGAGAGGGGGGAGAGTATTGGGTCATTTCTACCAATGATCATCAATATTCTCGAGACCGTCCATTATTAAAACTTCCTTAATGCTTTTTTATTTTATTTTTTTGCAAATTCAAATTATTGTTAAAACACAATAAACCCAAAGCATTTAAAATTCAAAATTCATTTAATTAATAAGAATATCACCATAAGACAAGTGTTTTCATCATGATGTATGAAACTACATGCATAAAAAACTCCCCCTTGACATGTTCTTCCTAATTCAAAATGGCTATTCCTCGGTACTCTTTTCAACTTTTCCATCTACTTCTCCCATTATGACATCCACAATGGTCTCACCATTCCCATTCAGTAGATTTTCCACGCTGTCCGACCTTTGTTTCTTCCCCATAACCAACTGCCTTTTATTGATGAGTGCTTGAACCTTCCGTTTCAGACATAGGCAATTTTTCATGGAATGTCCCCGAAGCCCAGAATGATAATCACAATATTCATTCTCGTCATACCAGCTCAGATATGAGGGTTGGATAGGCCCACTGGAACTTTAGTGAGGAGTTGCTCTTCGACCAGCTAAGGTAATAGTTCAGAGTAAGACACGGGGAGTGCCTCAAACTGATCTCTTTTCCGGATATTCTTTGATTTCCTTTGACTGATAAAAGGTTGAAAATTTACTGGATTCTGAGAGGCCATTGGGTATAAGTATGAACCCTAGGGTATATAGTTCATAGAAGGATAGGGTGGTTGGTATGAAGTAGCCAGAATATACGGGAAAAAGTCTCCCAGAGCTTGGACATCTTCCTCTTTCTTTTTGGAAGTCCTATTTCTCTGGGCATTAAATGTTTTACCTCATTCGAGTTTCTCAGCCTTGATAGCATTTTCAATTATTTCCCAGGAGATTACCATATCTGAAAAATTCTTCGTGGTGTTGGCAACAAGTCTATCGTAGTATAGGGCCTGTAGTGTATTCACAAAAAGGACAGTGGTTTCCTTCTGAGTTAAGGGCGATTGTACTTGGGTGGCCATGTTTCTCCACCTCTGAGCATACTCTTTGAAGCTCTTAGTAATCTTTCTCTCCATATTTTGCAAGGTGAGACGATCAGGTGTCATGTCGGTCACATGCTTGTACTGGTTTAGAAAATCCTTGGCCAAATCATTCCAAGAGTGAATCTGATCCTTGCTCAGCTGACTATACCATCTAATTGCGGGCCCGCTGAGGTTATCCTGAAAGCAGTGAATCAAAAGCTTATCATTATCTATGTGACTTGCCATCTTTCGATAGAACATGGTGATGTGGGTTGATGGATCAATCGTCTCGTCATATTTCACAAAGTCAGGGACCTTGAATTTAGGAGGAATGACTAAATTGAGGACCAAGCATCGTTCTTTCGCATCCACACTCCCGAATACATCTGTATTTTCTATTGCCCGGAGCCTTTCATCTAGCAACTGATATTTCCCTTGGGAATCTACCAACTCAACCTCGTTCGACTCAACCATCTTCAGTTTTACTTGTTTAGCTGGATCATCTAAATTCAGAATGTTGCTGGGATTAACTGTATTCTGGCCATTTAACATCACAACCTCACTCTGACCCTCTTATGCCTCTAACCCTTCTTTGGCAGCCAAGTTTTCAGTGTATCCCTTTCCCTTGATCACGGCAGATATCAGCTCCATCAATTTAGTCATCTGATCCTTAGATTCTGCTTGAGACTTTGCCAACTGTTCTCGCAATTCTTCATGTGCCCTTTCCATTCTTTCCATTCGGGCAGCTTGTTCATTCTCCATAGATCTAGCCTGTATTAAAAGGGTACTCAGTACTTCTTATACCTCTGATTTGAAATGAAAATTCTTTCAAAGACTCTTAAAGCCAAGCCAACTTCTGTTTTATTCCCCCCCCAAATGTATGTCATGATGAAGGAGTCATGAATGCATTTTGAGGCTCGTGAAACATAAACAATATGATGTATGGACATGTACAGTGGAAACATGCTAACCGTGTATGTAATAAATGCAATCATGATGCCAACATGCTGTAAGCAAAAAATAAACAAATCAACGCATGGAAATATGCAATGAATGACCATGTATATTTCAGCATATTTCCCAATGAATGATCATATACACTATGAATGCAACACAATATCAAATATGATGCATGTAAACAATGAATGATTGACACAGAGTATATATACAAAGAAAATCATGCTGACCATGTATGTCATGAATGCGACCTAATACTAACATGATGTATGTAATAAGCAAATTAGTGCATGGACATATAAAAAAAATCATGCTGGCTATGTTTGTCATGAATACCACCTGATGCTACCAAGATGCATATATGAATATATGGTATGACAAATAATTGATCCGATGCAAAATGCAAAGGGGAAGATATCATGGAGGAAATAAGAATCGGAGGAACTTAATCATGAACATTTCATAAAATTGAATCACAACCAATTCATTCCCATATCAATGTTCACAGTGGTATAAACCATGTTTACAAAATCTGAGCAGTGGTTAAAACTGTCTTTTACAAGCAATTTATTTTTCCTACCAACCTAAGGCTATAGGAGTCGGCTACTGAAAAAGTGAAATCCTACTACATCATATCAGACCGAAGTCCTTCTACATCATTGCCATAAATCTCCCAATCCTAATTATGCTTTTCTAGTCCTCTATCAATCATTGTCGTTGGATCCAACCACTTGGCATCTATAAGGGATTGTACTTTGTTCTTGAGTGAATTGTAGTGCTCAATGCTATGCCCAACAGTTCCACAGTGATAATCACATCTTGCATTCGAATTATACCACTTTGGTATGGTGGTGACAGGGTTTCAACGGCACATAGGCAACCAAGTGATTTCGGACCAACATTGGGAAAAGCTCTTGATAGCTGATTGGAAGGGGATCAAAATGCCTTTGGGTCTTAGTTTGGGGTTGTTTCTTAGTCATACAGAGCCTAGGTGTTATGGCACTTGGCGGTGGCACTAAGGTTGGAACCGGAGTGTTTACGTGGGGAGATGGTGTAATAACAAGACAAGGGTATGGATTTGGACACTGGGCCTTTGGAGGTTGTACAATGCTCGAGGTTCCTATCCCAGATGCTAGATAAGGTGATTGATGAGGGAAGCAATACGAACTGCCAATTGGTGGTAATGGAGTGGGATTCAGGGGTCCCATTGTGATCATCCTAGTAGATAATTGGGCCACAGTAGGGTGAGGATACTGGTTTGGACCTAGGACTAATTACAGGGACTGTTTGGGATCTAAGGTTTCTATCCTTGGTATCAGGCTCTCAGGTTTAATCATTTTCACGATTTTGTCCACAATTTCATCAGGATTGCAACCTTTGTGGCATTGACAAGTGCAGGATCCAGCAAGGATTGTATGTTCTAGACCTAATGGTTTTGGTTGATCCGAAGGCGATGCGGAGCCCTGAGAAAGTTCCCCCTTACTCTTACCCATATCCTCAAACATTTTTAGTAATTTGGTGAGTTGTCCTTTTACTTCCCGAATTTCATGCCTAAATTCCTCTTGATTGCGTTCCAAAGCACCCAATCGTTCCTCCGATTCTTTCCTCATATCTCGAACCCCTTTCATGCAAATGAAAATGTCATTAATAGCATGGGATCAAGAATACAATTATAAAGGTACATGCTCTATTCTTATGTGCACGAATATACTGATGATTAATGCATGAGCATATATAGAGAAATTATGATGACTATGTTTGTCATGAATGCGACCTGATGCTGACATGGTGCATGTAAAGAATAAGCAAATTAATGCATGGATATATACAGAAAAATCATGCTGACTATGAATGCATGAATGCAACCTGATGCCAACATGATGCATGTAAAGAATGAATAAATTGATGCATGGGTATATATAGGAAAATCATGCTGGTCATGAATCTATTCTACAATGAATGACCATGCATGCTATGACTGTAACATGATGTCAAAATGATACATGCAAAGAATAAATGAATTAACACAAAGGTAGGTACAAAGAATGACCATATACATCACAAATGTATTCTATAATGAGTAACCATGCATGTTAGGAGCATAACATGATGTCAAAATGATACATGCAAAGAAAAAATGAATTAACAAAAGGGTAGATACAAAGAATGACCATATACATCGCAAATGTATTCTATAATGAGTAACTATGCATGTTAGGACTGTAACATGATGCCAAAATGATACATGCAAAGAATAAATGAATTAACACAAAGGTATACAAAAAGAAGTTAACTAATGATTACATGAAGTTGGTGGGACTTAAATCTTGATTATTCAAAAATCTCATTATGCAAGATTTGCCTCCAAATTTAATCTATGATTTTTTGAAATTTGTTTTCTCTATGAAAAACTAATCATATTATTTTTAAAAGAATTTCAGGGTAGTGGATCCTACTATGGTACAATATGCAAATGTTCATGTAACACTACCGGTTTATAAAAACCATCAAATAAAATTATTACCACAATCCGTTTATTGCAAAAAAAAAATAAAAAATTGAGATCAACAATACAACCATAAATGTACATGCTCTATTCACACATGCATGAAATGTGCAAAATGCAAAAATGTTTGAAAAAGAATGTTTATATTTTCAATTTCAAAAAGTTAGTGAACACTTGCCCCAACAATATCTGTTTATCCAGGCATCAAGATGCTTTTGAGGCGGAGTATCACATTTATTAAGGGCAATGTACGTACATCGTTGCCCAATCTACAATACTTATTTAGAGTGTTAAAATAGGTAACAAAAGGTTAGAAATATCCCTCCATGTGTTCCTATCTTCGGTATCTAATCAAAAATTCAGCATGGCTTCGCCTAGGTTTACTCTATGAAGGTGAATTAGTTCTAAAAGCCCCGAATTGTTCCTCACTGTCGTTGGTGAAGGCTAGTAAGGCACCCCGATAAAAGCGGGTTCAATTCGTTAGAGTCTATTTTCCTAGCCCATGCGGATTGTTAATCACGAAGGCTTAGGTAATTTAGTACTCCGGAAGTGTTTCACTAGCCCATGCAGATTGTTAATCACGAAGGCTTAGTTACTTTGCTCAGACCTCCAAGCACGAAACCCGGGTATAGGACTTATGATATGCAAATGCACGTGTGGTGTGTGTAGATGAACAACAAACCTTTCACCACCTATTCTACAAACCTTATTCTAAATGCTCCAGCAATTTATTAAAAGAATATTCAAGAATAGTGTAGCACATTAAGCAACGAGTAATTATAATATACAACCTTAAATAACTAGAGAACAATAATAAAATGTATGCACATGAATATGGATATATTTAAAACATTTTATTATTTTCAAAATTCTCCTTATTATTTTAAAAAAATGTGAGAATTAAAATTAAATATCAATTAAACCAACAAAATCGAGACTTTGATAACACACGACTAATTCTAGGCCTGACTCTCTAAAAGTCCCCAGTGGAGTCGCGAAGCTGTCGCAACCTAAAAAATAACAAGTCTCATCGCAAGACTTTATTATTCGTTAAGCGTGAAATAAATAAAAAAACGAGGAAAAGTCGACTTAATTCCTCTAGAAAAATGAAGGTTTTGAAAATTACCTTTAAAAAGACATGTAGTCGCCACCAATCTTTTTTTCGGCCAGGTGTGATCAGCCACCTATTAAAACCAGTTTTATAAAACATTTTTAAAATTAATTAAAACATTTTTTTAAAACCAATTTCAAGTCTGCGTTGTAAACAAGAGAAATCAAAGAAGCGGGTTCAGGACTCGGTTACGTGTGGGGAAGGAATAGCACCCCCACAACGCCCGTATAAAACGGTACCTTATTAATCTTGTGTTATCTCAAGTCTCAGTAAAAAGTCGATTTTTAATTTAGTATTTCAAGTTAATTCGCAATCTAAAGAAAAATAATTCCATTTTTTTTATTGAAAATGATCCGGAATTTATTAATTCAAAATTTTTCTATATTTCCCAACAAGCATGGCAAAATATAGAAATTTTAATTTTTTTGGAAAATTTTCCGAACCATTCTCGTTTTAAAGAAGATATTCCGTTATTAATGATAATTGATGATATCCTCCCTAGCAAACCCGACAGAGAACTCAAGAATTATTTTAATTCGGGTCTATCTTTATTTTATTAAAAATTATTACCTTTTTCAAAAGATTTTAAAAAATATGAATATGAATATGTGTAACATAAATAAAATGACATAGCAAAGTCTAGATAATATAATGCAACCTAAATGGTATGATATAATTTAAATGTCATAGCATATTCTAATTGAAATGAAATATTCTAAGTCACATGATATATATTAAATGAAATGAAATAACCAAAGTAAAATGATATATTCTATATGAAATGAAATATCCTAAGTGACATAATATATTCTATATGAAATGACCTAGGTAACATGATATATTCTAAATGAAATAAAATGATTTAAATGACATGGAAAATATAAATGATATGGCATATAATCTAAATGACATGAATTGACATGAAACATAAAATAATGCTATCATATAATATGCATGAAAATAAAAATAAAAATGCATGAACATAGAATATGCTAAATAACGTGACAAAAGTAAATAACTAAATAAAAGCATAGGATATCATGAAATATTTAAAATCATATAATAAACAACATAACATAAAAAATATAAATAAAAAATAATAACAACATCATAGAAATTATCATAGCAAAAATCACATATTATATAAAATGCATGAATATGGAAAATGCAATGCATGAAAGTGTATTTTTTCCTTTAATTAAGGAAATCCGTATATCTAAAAAGATATCCGGCTACCTTAGGAAAATATATCAAATTAAACATTCTAAAACCAAAATACTTTGTGATTGTTTGAAACTTTTTCTTGAAAAGCTTAGATTAAAAATAAAAACTTAGCTAAACCCTTTTTAAATGACTCTAATTTCCTAAGTTTAAAATCTCGTACTTGACCACCCTTAACCCGATATTTAAAAAATCATTTTTAGAGTTTTAAAAGGCTTAGAAACTACCCTAAGACAGTAGCTAAACTTCCTAATCAGCCCCCTCTAAGTAACTTAACCAAAACAGAAAAATGATTTTCCTTCAAATTCAATTCTGCCTTTACTGTCCAGTTTTAATGCATGATTTTTTACCTTATTTTTATTAATTAAAAAAAAATATAAAAACATACTGGAGACTCAGGGCATGTAAAAATACACGGAAAAAAATTGGCTTAATTTTCTGATTAACATGACTGCCCAAAAAAAGGGGAAAGTACGAGTACTGGGTGAAAAAATTGTTTTGCCAAAACACATTTTTTTACCTTTCATAAAATCATTTAAAAATCTAAGTAAGAATGTTAGAGACTCTCCTAAAGACTCACAAACAGTAGCTAACACTTTTGACAAGTTAGACAAAAATTGGCTAAGTAAAAAAAAAATCACAAAGGTAAAATAATCAATTTGACAACTCTTTAATTTTCCACAAGTATGCTCAAAATGAGCATGACTTTGAACCATTGATTGGTCTAAGTCATAAGTCATGTGGCAATGACGTGAAATGAATGAAAATACAAAAAATATAATGTATGAAATGCATGATTTAAAACCTAAATGACATGAAAAATACATGGCATCAATAAAATGACCTAGACATAGCATGAACTTGCATGACATTTAATGTAACCTAGGTATAAAATGCATGAAATGCATGATAATGCAAGCACAACCTAAGGCTAAAAATGCATGGCAAATACACAAACATATAGCATACTTAAACTAAAAATACACAACAACATATCCTGGGAATGAAAACATATCAACTAGTATAACAAAAATGCATACACAAAGCTTAAAAGAGGGGGTAGCCGAATGGTCTATATGGACATGGCATTTTCACAAACACTCAAAAACTAACATGTATAGCTAAAGAATAATACTTAAATCATGCAAATATAAAGTAAAGGCATGAAAACCTATAGGCATTTTCACAAACATATGGATTAACAAAATGTAAAACATAAACAAACTTAAACATTTTGAAAACAGAAAATTAAAAATGCAAGACAAGTAAAATAAACATGATAACAAGATAATAAACTCAACAATGAAAACAAGCAAGCAACCAAATCAAAACAAGCTTCATGTTTATGTATTTGAAGAAGATTTAAAGCATCAAAACTTGTTAAATATCACTAATAACATGAAATAAAAAACAAAACAACAACTACACTAAAACAGCAAGCCATTCGGCTACCCCTCTAAATCAAGAAAAATTTCAAAAAAGCTTTTCACAAGAAAGTATCAAGAAGAACTTGAAGAAGAAACTTAAAAACACTTTTTTTAAAAAGAAAAATCAAAAGAAACTCACCAAAATAGCAATCAAAATAGCAAATCAAGAATAGAAAATCAAGGAAAGTGCAAGAGTATAGTGCTTAAAGCAACCTCTAGAAGCTATATTGCAAGCTTTTTCTCTTCTAACTTTCTTTTGTTTTCTAAACTTTTCTTTTTGCCTTTCAAAAATGGAGAGAAAATCAGCCAAACAAGAGTGTGAATGAGTGAAAATGAAGGAGAGAACCCCCTCCCCCCTATAGTGGCCGAATGGCCAATTGTTCTAGAAGCGAGGTGGTTATTTTTTTATCTCATCCAATGGCTATCATTTCAAGATGCATTCTATGTAAAATTTTCACCATTGGATCAGATCTGATCAACCCTTGAATTATGATGTCATAAAAATACTCTCTCTCCAACCATTGGTTCATGTGTTGCAAATTAAAGGCTTGATCACAAAAATAACTACCTTCATCTTCATTGTTGGCCATTTGATTAAAAATCAAAAAATATCTGCCCACCATTGGGCCTTGGCCGGCTGACCCCTTATTTTTCCGCCCATGCTTCATCTTTTTAAAAGGCCAGAAAAGCCCTTTTTGGTTTCTTGGGTAAAATAACCTTTTTGCCCCCCAAACATAAATAAATAGCAAATGGACTCCAAATTCAAATTTTCTTTTTTCAATACTTCCAAAATAATAAAAAATTGAATTTTGGAGGTTTTCAAATTTTTCGAGACCATTTGCTATTTATTTGGATTTTTTCTTCCAAAATTGCCCTTTTGTGCTCCCAAACTTTACCATTTCTTAAACGAGCTCTAAATCCAGATTTTTCTTCACCAATCTCTTCTAATAATTTAAAAGTATGATCTGGAAGTTTTCATAATTTTTGGAACTCATTTGGTATTTTTTTGGATTTATCTGCTTGAATTACTACATAGTGGGCCCAAGATTTGGCCATTTTTCAATCGAACTCCGAATTAAGATTATTCTTTGCCAATCTCTTCGAAATAGTTTAAGAACAAGATCTGCAATTTTTCAAAATTTTTGAAGTTCATTTGCTATTTTCCCAAAATTTCCAATTTTGCCCTTTTGCCTTTGAAAACTTGTTGTGCTCAAAACAAGTCTGATTTTTAGATTTTCTTCAAACTGAGCCTTGGAATATCCTTGTTTAATCACTCCTCATCAATTAAGAGCTTTATTCTTACCGAATCGGGCCATTTCTGTAATTATTACAAATTTCACCGAAATCCACCAAAAACCGTAATTCTCGGTTTTTTTCTGAATTGACTTTTCTTTCAATTTTTGTTTCAAGTACCTTCTCCATTACCCGTAGTCAGTGCTTATCTTTCATTCAGAACCTTCAATTTTGAATCTCCGTAACCCAAATTTCCCGAACTAGGGTTTCCTTTCTTTTGAATCTCCGTAACCCAAATTTCAAACTTCATATCCTTCGATGTAGACCTCGGATTATCAAAATTATTTCACCATTTTTCAATTGAACTTCAAATCTTGATTTTGAAAGTGGGTTGACTTTTTTAGTAGTTGACTTTTTGTGGTTGACTTTTTAAAGTTTGACATTTTATGCTCGCCTTCTTAGACTAATTTTTAGAGTACCACCTGCACGATGAAAAAAATCTTTTTACATTTTGAAACATCAATTTAGGAAGAAAACATACATGTTTTAGTGGTCTGGACAAAATTAGGTGTCTACAACTACCCCTCTTTGGCTATTGCTGAGAATCAGGAATCAGGCAAAGATAAACAAATGCTAATTTTGTCCGGTTAGTGAAATCACTTGTGAAGAAAAGGGGAAAGGGGTTTTCACTCACCTTTTTTTATCATTTCATTTTTATTTTATTTTTTGAAAAAGCTATAAATTGAAGATATTGTCCTTAATTTGAATTCCTTGACTAATCAAAGCTCGACTCGTCTTAAGAAAACGGTTTTGATTTGCAAGAGAAGAAAAGACCTCGACGATTGTCTCAGAGTCTTGTCCTGTCTTGTGCTAACCTTATTAGCATGGGTGAAACCAAAAATTGAAAAAGATCTGGATAAAACCAGAAATTGAAAAGCATCGGTGAAACCAAAAATTTGGAAAATGACCTAGATGGAAGCAACAATTGAGAAGCATAGGTGAAACCAGAAATTGAAAACGATCTGGATGGAACCAAAGATTAAAAAGGCATGCGTGAAACCAGAAATTTGAAAAATGATCTGGATGAAACCATAAAATGAAAAGCATGGGTGAAACTAAAAATTTGAAAAAGATATGGATGAAACCAGAAATTGAAAAACATGGGTGAAACCAGAAAAAGATCTGGATGAAACCAGAAATTGAAAAGCATGGGTGAAACTAGAAATTGAAAAAGATCTGGATGAAACTAGAGATTAAAAAGGCATGTATGAAATCAGAAATTTGAAAATGATATGGATGGAACTAGAAATTGAAAAGCATGGGTGAAACTAGAAATTTGAGAAAGATCTGGATGAAACCAGAAATTGAAGAACATGGGTAAAACCAGAAAAAGATCTGGATGTAACTAGAAATTGTAAAACATGGATGAAACCAGAAAAAGATCTGGATGAAACTAGAAATTGAAAAACATGGGTGAAACCATAAATTGAAAAAGATCTGGATGAAACCAGAGATTAAAAAGGCATAGATGAAACCAGAAAATAGAAAATGATCTAGATGAAACCACAGATTAAAACGGTATGGGTGAAACCAGAAATTTGAAAATGATCTGGATGGAACCAGAAATTGAAAAGCATGAGTGAAACCAGAAATTTGAAAAAGATCTGGATAAAACCAGAAATTGAAAAACATGGTGAAACCAGAGAAAAATCTGGATGAAACCAGAATTTGAAATGGCCTGGAAATTAACCTGAAGGATTTGAGAGAGGATGCAAATGCTTGATGGTGTAAATGCAAATGTCTTGGATTGATGAAAATACTTCTAAATAAAGATGCAAATGTCTTGGATTGATGCAGATGCTTCTAAATGCAGATGCAGATGCCTCTACAAATCATGTTCATGTAAGTGGTTCATGAATGGTATAATTGCAGCTACAATGAAGATGCGATGATCTTAGAAATAATGGACTTTATTGAGATGATGCGAATGCAAATATTTATGAAGGATGTACTTGTAAAGGTAGAATGCAGATGCTCATGGAATAGTGTAAATGCAAATATCCATGAATGATGCAAATGCTTGCTGACACTGTGCAGATGCAAAGCTTAATAGAGAGATGAGTGTTCATGAATAATGCAAATGCCCCCGATCATTTTTCTAGACTTTGGCATAGGCTTTCTCATTCATTTTTCCTCTTCAAATCAGAATATATCTTTAACTCCTTTTTCAATCTTTGGCTATTCTTTTGCCCCAACAGTTTTCAAACTCTTATCAATAGAAATCTTCTTGCTGATTTTTATTTCTTCTTCTCAAATTTGGAAGTCAAGGTTATCCCTAGTAAGTGTGAACCTTTGGATTAGAAAAACTGTTATCTCATGTCAAAATCAAAAATGGGTATTTCAAAAAATATTTTTATTTTCCCTTAATGAAAACTTCTTAGTCAACAAATTTTAACCCCTCAGTGTGTAATGTACAAATCTTTTGAAGACTGATGATCACTATTAGAAATTTTCGTAAGTGTCAATTTGGGTTTTTTAACTTGAATTAACAAGGTTTGGTACAACATGATTTTGGTTTTTCCAAGAAAACTTCACATCAAAAAATATATGTCCTTTCTAGGCTAACAAATGGAGCAGATTTTATAAATCATGAATTCAATGAGAACCAAACAAATTCAACATTCTTTTAGTTTCCATATCAAGGTATTTTGACAAGCGTCAAGATTGGCTGGGATGTTTAATCTGGAAAGTTGATTTTGGAGAAAAAAAGTTTTAGTTTTTGAAATCAATCATCCGAATGAGAGTTGACACTTTGGGAAGTTTAGGAATTCCTAGATGTTCCTCGATGACCACTTCTTTAAGATGATATTCTCTTTTGTGGTATCGGTACTATCATAGATAGCATCAGAAATTCCCATTTTACTCTAGACCGCCCGTATTTGGGTTTTCTCCCTAGAGTCCCATTCTCTCCAAAATTTTTTTCTTTTTTCATTGTTTTACCATGCATTTGAGAAATCTAAATTCTTCCTTAGTGAAATGATAATTCGATGAGATGGGATAAAATCTGAGGAAAAACCTTTCAAATTAAATATTCATGCTTGATCAAAATGGACTTTTAAAGCATGTAATGTAAATGTAGGCCATGGTTCGGGGTTCAGAAAGAAAGGATAAATGGGCCCAAAATATGTGCTTAAGGATAATCAGATCAAGGATCATTTTTAAGGAATATTCCCTTTGAAACATTTGCCCCTTTTGGATATTTCTTTTTTTTTTTTTGCCTTTTGACTTTCATTTGCTATACTTTTTTCGCATTTTCTCTATTTTTGTTTTTCTTTTGCATCTTTATTCTGATAGAGTGAACCCATATTTATTCTAGGCTCCATTTGCTTTGTATCTATCTTTGAGTTAGGACTCGTTTCTCACTGATCCTTCCTCGCATTTTCCCTTCGGTGTAGGGGGTGATCGTTGATCAGGGTTTAAAGAAGAAAGAATTCTTTCGGCTCAAAAGGGTTGACTATGCATAATTTATTTTTGTGACAGGGACATGAAAGATGGCCATTTCTCATGTCAAGCACGAATATTCACATTGAAAAGCAATCCCCAGGGGGAATAGATAATCAAAATTTCATTTTGCACTTTGGAATCATCCGAATTTTCATATGCATGATGTCACAATATATTTGTTTTTTTCTTTTTTTTTTGTCGCATGCCCCAATGATTCATGCGTTAGTCCATCTTTTTTCACCATATAACCATCATTCCACACATGATGCCCCAGTTTGATTAACCATGAGAATTCGTATCAACGAGAAACATAGCAAGTCTAGGTTTATTTTAAAAAGGCTGAGTTTCAAATATGAGTTCTTTGAAAGGACAAGGAAAATACGACCCAAAAACGAGTTTTCTCTGGGACATGGGATAGTTTAGTTTAATCATTGTGCCCCAGGGTGTCAATCATGAAGTGATCTTTGGGCAATTAGTGTTTTGTGGTTATTAGTAAAGGTCATGAATGGTTTTAGCACAATCTTGACATACATCAAATTACCAAAATCTAGACTCTTGAAATAATGTCTCATTTGTTTTAATTTCATGGAATTCGAAAAAAATTCAAAAAAGTTCGTTCCTTTATTCATGGAATAGACTAGGATTTATAACTTTGCTTATTCTATGATGATAATGTTTTTTTTTTTATGAAATTCAATCATTCATATTCCTTGAAGCATTAGGTCTTTCAAGTGTTCTCGATTTAAGGAGTTTTAGTCATAGAGAAGCCCAAAAGAGAGGGGGGAGAGTATTGGGTCATTTCTAACAATGATCATCAATATTCTCGAGACCGTCCATTATTAAAACTTCCTTAATGCTTTTTTATTTTATTTTTTTGCAAATTCAAATTATTGTTAAAACACAACAAACACAAAGCATTTAAAAATCAAAATTCATTTAATTCATATAAATGTCACCATAAGACAAGTGTTTTCATCATGATATATGAAACTACATGCATAAAAAAATTCCCCCTTGACATGTTCTTCCTAATTCAAAATGGCTATTCCTCGGTACTCTTTTCGACCTTTCCATCTACTTCTCCCATTATGACATCCACAATTGTCTCATCATTCCCATTCAGTAGATTTTCCATGCTGTCTGACCTTTGTTTCTTCCCCACATCTAACTGCCCTTTATTGATGAGTGCTTGAACCTTCCGTTTTAGACATAGGCAATTTTTCATGGAATGTCCCCGAATCCCAGAATGATAATCACAATATGCATTTCATCATACCAGCTCGGATATGGGGTTGGATAGGCTTCACTAGAACTTTAATGAGGAGTTGCTCTTCGACTAGCTGGGGCAATAGTTTAGAGTAAGACATGGGGAGTGGTTCGAAATGATCTCTTTTTCGGATATTCTTCGATTTCCTCTGACTGACAAAAGGTTGAAAATTTACTGGATTCTGAGAGGCCATTGGGTATAAGTATGAACCCTGGGGTATATAGTTTATAGAAGGACAGGGTGGTTGGTATGAAGTAGCCGAAATATACGGGGTAAAGTCTCCCTTAGCTTGGACATCTTCTTCTTTCTTTTTAGGCATCCTGTTTCTCTCTGAATTAAATGTTTTACCTCCTTCGAGTTTCCCAGCATTGATAGCATTTTCAATCATTTCCCCAGAGATTACCATATAAAACATATTCTTCGTGGTGTTGCGAACAAGCCTATCGTAGTATGGGGCCTGTAGTGTATTCACAAAAAGGATAGTGGTTTCTTTCTGAGTTAAGGGCGATTATACTTGGGTGGCCATGTTCCTCCACCTCTGAGCATACTCTTTGAAGCTCTCAGTAACCTTTTTCTCCATATTTTGCAAGGTGAGACGGTCAGGTGTCATGTCGGTCACATGCTTGTACTGGTTTAGAAAAGCCCTGGCCAAATCATTCCAAGAGTGAATCTGATCCTTGCTCAACTGACTATACCACCTAATTGCGGGCCGGCTGAGGTTATCCTGAAAGAAGTGAACGAAAAGCTTATCATTATTTATGTGACTTGCCATCTTTCGGCAGAACATGGTGATGTGGGTTGATGGATCGGTCATCTCGTCATATTTCACAAAGTCTAGGACCTTGAATTTAGGAGGAATGACTAAATTGAAGACCAAGCATCGTTCTTTCGCATCCACACTTCCTAATACGTTTGTGCTTTCTACTCCCCGGAGCCTTTCATCGGGTAACTGATATTTCCCTTGGGAATCTACCAACTCAGCCTCATTCGACTCAACCATCTTTAGTTTTACTTATTTAGCTAGATCATCTAAATTCAAAATATTGCAGGGATTAACTGTATTCTGGCCATTTAACATCACGACCTCACTCTGACCCTCTTGTGCCTCTAACCCTTCTTTGGCGGGCAAGTTTTCAGTGTATCCCTTTCCCTTGATTATGACGGACATCAGCTCCATCAATTTAGTCATCTGATCCTTAGATTCTGCTTGAGACTTTGCCAACTGTTCTCGCAATTCTTCATGTGCCCTTTCCATTATTTCCATTCGGGCAGCTTGTTCATTCTCTATAGCTCTAGCCTGTATTAAAAGGGTACTCAGTACTTCTTATACCTCTGATTTGAAATGGAAATTCTTTCAAAGACTCTTAAAGCCAAGCCAACTTCTGTTTTATTCTCCCCAAATGTATGTCATGATGAATGAGTCAGGAATGCAATTTGAGGCCCGTGAAACATAAACAATACGATGTATGGAAATGTACAGTGGAAACATGCTAATTGTAGACACCTAATTTTGTCCGGACCACTAAAACAGGTATGTTTTCTTCGTAAATCGAGGTTTCAGAATGTAAAAAGTCTTTTTTCATCGTGCAGGTGGTACTCCGAGACTTAGTTTAAGAGGGTGAGCATAAAAAGTCAAAATCCAAAAAAGTCAAAATCCAAAAAAGTCAACCCCAAAAAAGTCAACTCAAAAAAGTCAACCCCAAAAAGTCAACTATAGAAAAAATCAACCCACTTTCAAAATCAAGATTTGAAGCTCAATTGAAAAATGGTGAAAAATTTTTGATAATCCGAGGTCTACATCAAAAGATATGGAGTTCGGAAGTTGGGTTATGGAGATTCAATAGAAAGGAAACCCTAATTCGGAAATTTTGGGGAAAGGTGCTTAAACGATCGAATTGGTCGAAATTGAAGGTTCCAAATGAAAGATATGCACTGACTAATGGTAATGGAGAAGCCACTTGAAAGAAAAACTGAAAGAAAAGTCAATCCGGGAGAAAATCGAGAATTTAGGATTTTTTTGGTGGATTTCGGTGAAATTGGGAAGAATTACAGAAATCGCCCGACTTGGTAAGACTAAAGCCCCCAATGGATGAGGAATGATTAAAAAGGGATAGCCCAAGGCTTATTTTGAAGAAAATCTAAAAATCAGACTTGTTTTGAGCAAAATCGAGTTTCGGAGGCAAAAGGGCAAAATTGGAAAATATGGGAAAAATAGCAAATGGACTCCAAAAAATCTAAAAATTGGAAAATATCATTCTTAAATTATTTTGAAGAGATCAGCAAAAGAAAATCTTGATTCGGAGTTCGTTTGCAAAATGGCCAAATACCGGGTTTCTTATGTAGTAATTCAAGCAGATAAATCCCGAACAAATAGCAAAATGAACTCCAAAAATTCTGAAAATTTGTAAATCTCATTTTTAATTTATTTGGAAGAGATTGAAAAAAGAAAATCTTGATTCGGAGTTCGTTTCCAAATTGGCCAAATACCGGGTTTCTTATGCAGTAATTCAAGCAGATAAATCCCAAAAAAATAGTAAATGAACTCCAAAAATTCTGAAAATTTGAAAATCTCATTTTTAAATTATTTGGAAGAGATTGGAAAAAGAAAATCTTGATTCGGAGTTCGTTTGCAAAATGGCCAATTACCGGGTCCCCTATGTAGTAATTCAAGCAGATAAATCCCGAAAAAATAGCAAATGAGCTCCAAGAATATGAAAACTTCTAGATCACATTTTTTAATTATTTGGAAGATATTGGTGAAGAAAAATCTAGATTCGGAGCTCGTTTAAAAAATGGTAAAGTTCGGGTGCACAAAAGGGGTAATTTCAAAAATAAATCCGAAATAAATAGAAAATGGACTCGGAAATTTTTGAAAACTTTTAGAATTCAAATTTTTATTATTTCAGAAGTACTGAAAAAAGAAAATTCGAATTTGGAGTCTGTTTGCTATTTATTTAAGTTCGGGGGGCAAAAAGGTCATTTCACCAAGGAAACCAAAAAGGGCAAATTGGTAATTGAGGAAAATATGAAAGATGAAGAAATTGCTGGGATTTTTTCTTCCTTTGGTCAGCCAACATAGAAGAGAAGAAATAAGCTTAAGCAATTTAATTCCTTAGTCACTATCATGCCACATGCTATAACTAACACCTTGCAAATGGTCTCCCCTTCATCCAATGGCTTAGGTGCCTTGCAAGAAAGTTGAATGCACCATCCAATGGCCAAGTTTAAATGTCAAAATGACATTTTTATTTGTCATAAAATAATTCTCATCTAATGGCCAAGAATAGAAGAAAAAAGATGAGCACAATTCATCCAAGGGTAAGCATCAATTCGGTTGAGCTAGGGAGTGCATGGGATTATCCCTTTTCATCCAATGGCTTAGGCCATCTACAAGGGCTGAGTACACATGTTGAGGGATGGATTTAATCTACAAGATATCATTTTTATGTTGGCTTCATCCAATGACCAAGAATGGAAGAGCACAACTCATCCAAGGGTAGGCATCCAAGAGGGGTAAGCAAGTGAGTGCATGGGATTGGTCCTCTTTTGCATCTAATGGATAAGGTTAATCCAAGATCTGAGTACACATCTTAAGGGCTGGAATCAATTGGCAAGATTACATTTTTATGTTGTCATCAAAATATCTACATCTAATGGCCAAGATTAAAGGAGAAAACATGCAATTTTCATCCAATGGTCAAGGGGGATTTCGGCCAAGGCTAAAGGGAGAGGGGGAGTTTCATTTTTTTGGGGGGTTTTTGGCTTGAAAACAGTAGTTAATTTGGCAAGAAAAAATGTTTTGAAATAAAGAAAAAAAAAGGTTTTCATTAGAGAGTTTGAAGGTAGTCATCTCTACCAATTTCTAGTCTAGCTTTCTTCTTCATTTTCATGGTGTTTTCTTGGTTTTTCTATAATGTTTTCCTACAACATTTTTCATAGAAATAAAGTTTTTTAATGTTTCTTCATGTTTTCACTATCTTCTCCTTCTTTAAAATGGGGAAAATATTTTTTTCTTGGAATTCCATGCCATGGCCGAATGGCTCCTTTTTTCTGCCTTGTTTTTTCTTTTCTTTTTTCCTTGCATGTTGTTGTGAAAAAATGATTTATACAAGTTTTTTAAAGTTTTCTAAGGTTCTGATTTTTACAAAATATGAAGCAAAAAAGGTTGAAATGGCTACATGATCTTGACTAGACCAAGTGAATATGGTTTGGTGAGAGGCTATGCCCATTTGACACCATCCATGAAGCTTACCTTATTCTCTGTTTTACATAGTTTATTTTCTGTTTTGATGAGATGGAAAAGGCTTCATGTTCTTGGCAAGACCAAGTGATTATGGTTTGGTGAGAGGCTATGCCCATTTGATACCATCCATGGAGCTTAACTTTCCTTGTTATACTTACTTGTTTTACTTATAATTTCTGCATGTCTATGTTAAATCTTGTGTATACATTTTCTTTACATTATTTTCTTTGCTATATTTGTTATATTTCATTTCTATGCTTGATATTGCATCCTTGCATATTTGGCCTTTGTTGTTCATATATCCATGTTGTGCATTTTTTATGTACCATATATTTCATGTTTTCATTTTCATAATTTTGCTACATGCATATTCGGTCATACCATGTTTGTTGCTTTGTATGTATATTTTTCTCTTGCTTCTTAGCTTGTTTATATCTCCATGTCATGAACTTGCATATTCTGCTTTTAGTTTGTCTTGGGCTTATGAAAATGCTATGATAAAAATGCCATCATATTATTTCATGCATATTCGGCCATTCCATTATTTTTGCCTTGCATGTGCATTTTTCTTTTGTTTCTTAACTTGCTTGCATTTCCATGCTATGAGCTTGTGTATTTTGATTCTAGTATATTATGTGTTTTTGAAAATGTCATGGCATTATGTATTTTGATATGGTTTGTCATTTATTTAGGTCATTTACTAAGTAGGATTGCATTAGAGTCTCACATGATCATTTGGCCTCTTCATACAACCCTTGCCTTGTCATGCATTTGCATATTGTTTAGGTAACATGCTTGGCATTATAATGTCTTGAAATTGTGTATTAGCTACTGTTTGTACCAGCATTGACATTAATTTCATGAGTCATTATATGTTCATAATATTTCTATGCATGCTCACTACATTTTAGGTCTAGGCCATATTGGTATTGCCATACATATTGAGTCCTAAATCACATTGGTATTGTCATGCATTAATATGCTATTTAGGTCTTAGGTCACATTCATTTTCATGCATATTTATGACATATTAGGTGCTATTCACATTTACATTATCAAGCATTGCATGCATATAGAGTTAGGATAGCATTTATTTCCATGCAAATTCATGCTAGGCATTTAGGTTGCCATGAATTGTCATGCATATCCTTTATCGTTTAGACCTTTAGACTATGCATTTCATACATTTCATTTGTTGTATGTTCATGCATTCCATGTCATTGCCACTTGAATATTGACTTAGGCCAATTAATGGTTCAAAGTCATGCTCTCTTGAGCACACTTGTGGAAAATTAAGTTTTGTCAAATTGATTATTCTACCTTTGTGTGTTTTTTTTTTTTTTTTACTTAGCTAATTTTTATCTAACTTTCAAAAATTCTTAGCTACTGCTTGTGAGTCATTTTTTGAGTCTTAAATATTTTTACTTTAATTTTTAAATGATTTTATCAAAGGCAAAAATGTATTTTGGCAAAATAGTTTTTTAACCCAGTACTCGTACTTTCCCGATTTTTTTGGGCATTCATCTTTAATCAGAAAATTAATATGATTTTTTTTCGTGTATTTGTACATTTCCTGAGTCTCCAGTATTTTTTTCAGAATTTTTTGAATTTTTAAAAATAGGGTAAAAAATCGTGGCTTAAAACTGGACAGTGGAGTCAGAATTGAATTTAAAGAAAAATCATTTTTCTGTTTTGGTTAAGTTACTTAGAGGGGCTGATTAAGAAGGTCAGCTACTGACTTAGGGTAGTTTCTAAGCCTTTTTAAACTCTAAAAATGATTTTTTAAGTCTCGGGTTAAGGGTGGTCATGTCCGGGATTTTAAACTTAGGAAATTAGAGCCATTTAAAAAAGGGTTTAGTCCAGTTTTTATTTTTAATATAAGCTTTTCCAAATTGTTTTCAAACAATCACAAAGTATTTTGGTTTTAGAATATTTAATTTGACATATTTTCCTAAGGTAGCCGGATATCTTTTTAGATATACGGATTTCCTTAATTAAAGGAAAAAAATACATTTTTCATGCATTGCATTTTCCATATTCATGCATTTTATTTAAATATGTGATTTTTGCTATGATATTTTCCATGATATAATTATTATTTTAATTCACATTTTACGATCTTATATTTGTTTGCCATATGATTTTTTTTTAATGTTTCATGATATCCTATGCTTTTTTTTATTATTATTTAGTTATTTTTGTCACATTGTTTAGCATATACTATGTTCATACATTATTATTTTTATTAGTATTTTCATGCATATTATATGTTAGTATTATTTTAATTCCATGTCATCTCTTGTCATTTAGGTCATATTCCATATCATTTAGATCACATTCCATGTCGTTTAGGTTATTTCATTTATAACATGCCATGTCATTTAAAATATGCCATATCATTTAGAATTACCATGTCATTTAAATTATTTTATCTCATTTAGAATATACCATGATACTTAGGATTTTTTTTTATTTTACCTAGAATATACTATGTCATTTGTATATGTCATGTCATTTAGGTTGCATTATATTTTCTAGATTTGCCATGTCATTTTATTCATGTCATACATGTCCATATTCATATTTTTTTTAAATGTTTTGAAAAAGATAATGATTTTCAATAAAAGATAAGGATATTCCTGAGTTAAAATAATTCATGAGTTCTCAACCGGGTTTGCTGGAGGGAATATCATCAATTATCATTAATAAATGAATATCTTTCTTTCAAAAAAATGAGAATGATTCGGAAAGTTTTCCAAATGAATAAAAATTTATATATTTTGCCGATTATTGTCGGGGAATATAGGAAAATTTTGAATTAATAAATTCCGGATCATTTTTAATTAAAAATGGAATTATTTTTCTTAAAATTGGGAATTAATTTGAAATACTAAATTTAAAACCAACTTTTTACCGAGATTTGAGATAACACACGATTAATAAGGTACCGCTTTATACGGGCGTTGTGGGGGTGCTAATCCTTCCCCGCACGTAACCGAGTCTTGAACCCGTTTCTTTGATTTCTCTGGTTTAAACGTAGACTTGAAATTGGTTTTAAAAATGTTTCAATTAATTTTTAAAATATTTTATAAAATTGGTTTTAATAGGTGGCCGATCACACCTAGCTAGAAAAGATTGGTGGCAACTCCATGTCTTTTTTAAGGTCATTTTCAAAACCAACATTTTTCTAGAGTAATTAAGTCGACTTTTCCTCGATTTTTGTTTTTAATGTCACGCTTAACGAATAATAAAGTCTTGCAATGAGACTTCGTTATTTTTTAGGTTGCGATAGCTTGGCGACTCCACTGGGGACTTTTAGAGAGTTAGGCCTAGAAATTAGTCGTGTGTTATCAAAGTCTCGGTTTTGTTGGTTTAATTGGTATTTAATTTTAATTCCCATATTTTTTTAAAATAAAAGAGAATTTTGAAAATAAAAAAATGTTTTAATATGTCCATATTCATGTGCATTCATATTATTATTTGTTCTCTGGTTATTTTGTTGCGTATATTTATATGTTTGCTTCACTGATGCTTTATATTGTTTGATTTTAGTGGGGTATTTAGAATAAAGGTGTAGAATAGGTGGTGACAGGTTTGTTTTGTTCCTCTGCACACTCTGTATTTGCATTTGCATAACATGAATCCTCTACCGAGGTTCCATCCTTTTAAGTGGGAGTAAAGTAACTACGCCTTCGTGATGTTCCTCCGTATGTGCTAGTGAAACACTTTCGGAGTATAAAGTACCAAATGCCTTTGTGATAATCCTCCGTACTGGCATATGAAAAATACTCTAACGAATTGAACCCGCTTTTATCGGGGTGCCTTACTAGCCTTCACTGGCGACAGTGAGGAACAATTCGGGGCCTTAGAACCAATTCACCTTCATATAGTGAACCTAGGCGAAGCCATGCCGGATCTCTGTTAGATACCCGATGTTTAAGAACACGTGGAGGAACATTTCCAACCTTTTACTATCTTTCTATATCTTAGATACAAATTGGGGGATGATGAACGAACATCATATCGCTCGTAATTTTTTATTTTGTCCCAAAGGCGTCGTAATGTCGCAGCCCTGTTTAAATTTTTGGGACATTTTTTAAAGCATCTTGTTATTTATGTTATATTTGTGAATTCATTTCTTTACTAATCTATTTCTTTCTGTTTTCTTTTCTTTGACATGCATCATAGACATCATCATACACCTGAAGTTTATTGGCCTTGGGATAGTTATCAACCCAAAGGACTTTCATGGAGTCTAGGTTATTTCAGTGATAGAAGATCATGCAGTAGTCAGGCCATGGTCAGAAAAAGATCAGAGGGAGGATGGTGATTGCCTCAATAAAGATTATGTGTCAGTATTGCCGGAAAGGGTCAAAGTGGATTCTAGACAGAATAATCTCTGAGGTTAGCCGACATTTGGAATCAGTGGAATGCATCAGAGAAAGAAGCCTTCACTCAGAAATATTGAGATATAGCACTCTTAATTCCGATTCAGGTCAATAGTGGGTTGATTCAGGCTATGGTATAGTTTTGGAATCCTGCTTATAGATGTTTCACTTTTAACAAGGAGGATATGACACCACTGATAGAACAATATTCAGCACTGTTACGTATTGAATGTCCTAATCCTGATCGGGTATATTTGAAGGAAGTGAAACCTTTAGGTTTTAAGAAGAAAGTGGCTAGGATCACAGGAATGGATACAACATGGGTTGAGAGTCATGTGGACATAAAATAGAAAAATGGGTGCATTCTGTGGGAAACCCTCCGACGGTTGATATTGGGTTGTTCCGACAAAGAAAAAGCCAGGGACATTTTTGCTCTCGCCATCTACGGGTTAATTATATTCCCGAAGATATTGGGTCATGTGGATATAGCCGTGGTTGATTTCTTTGAAAAGTTGGAACAAAAGATCAACCCATCTCCGGCCATCATAGCTGAAACTATCCGATCCCTGAATTTTTGTAAAAGGGCAGGACAAGAGAGAATCAAGCGGGTGTGTATAACTCCTTTATATTTGGATTCAAAGTCACTTTTGGAAGATAGAAAATGTTTCCTTCAAACCGTATGTGAAGTCTTTAGTTTCGATCAGGGAATTCCTTCAAAATTATTGGCTTCAAGACGGGGATGAAGAGAAATGGGTCAACATGTTCCAGAATTCTAAAAGGGGAGATGGTGACTTGGAGAGCTCCATGGATGGTTCCTATGCCGATTATGTACAAATGTGGGGACAACCCGGGAGTTCCACTACTTAAAATTTGGGGGTCTGCGAGTTATGTGCCTCTGTTGGTGCAAAGATAGGTTGAGTCTCGGCAATTCACACATGTGACTCATAACCTAGGATCATCAGAGTTCACTTATAGGGAAGACGGATATTCTGGGAAGGTAAGGGCAATGATTGAAGCATGAAAGAAAACTCACCAGATAAAAGTGGCCAAATATGCCGACATCGTCACACCTGATTACCTGGTATGTAGGGAATTAAAGGGTTAATGATAGGCTGTTGACATCAGATGGGGAAGAGGTCCAGTTCATGAATCCGCCACCGAGGGAAATGCCATCAATATTAGAAATCGCAAGGGCAGAATTTGAAAAAGAAAAGGCCCGAATGAGCAAGGAGATTGCCCAACTGCAAGAAGAGCTTGAGGACATGAAAAATAGGGAATCAGCTCGAGAAAAAGAAAAGAAACAGATCAAGAGAGAAAGGGACACCGCTAAGGGTGATCTTCGGGAATTATAAGTGGAGAACAAGAGGTACCGCTTCGAGCTCAGTTTCGAGGGGACTCTCAAGACTTCCTGGGAGTGGGAACATGAGCTCAAAAACCTCAAGAAGGAGAATGACTACTGGAAAGAGAGAGCGAAGCATGAGGAAGCCCGAGCCAATCAACTGGAGAAGCAATCTAAGGAAAGCTTACACAGAGATACTTCTGCTGACACGTCAAGAGGCCGTGAACAAGTAGGGGTCAGATTGAAAAGCAGGGCAATCAAAAGGAGACTGCAAAAGAAAGTCCAAGATCCGAGGAACTCACTATAGGACTAATTTTGTAATAGCACTTTGGAAGGCGAATTACGAATTTATCTTAGGCAGTGATCTTTTTATTCTATCTGTGATGTATTTAGTTTCAGGAAATCAATGAAAGACCGTTCGGTTGAAATTATCCCAGGGCCAATAGATTCAAATGCATTCATATTTTATATGTTTTGTTTATTCACTTGTACATTTACTCATATTTATAATCATTCATTTTTGAAATTCGTTTATGTTCATTCACCTGACCACTTATTTATTCCTTTTACTTGTTCATTCATTCATATTCATACACTTAAACACTTATTTGTTCATTCATTTATTCGTAGTCATATACGTAGTCATGTAATTATTCATTTTTATTTTATTGATTCATTCATTCATTCACATTTAATCATTCATTCATTCATTTTTATAAAACATAAAAAATGATGAGTCAATAATTTCTAATTCATGGTTTTCAAAACTAAAGGTACAATTGGTCACACTCAGAGAGAAACAGATTTTTGACACCCTTACAATACTCGATCCCAAGCCAGAGCTATGGAAAACGATCTGCCAGAATTGAAAGAATGGAAAGAACTCAGAGGGAACTGCAGGAACAGTTAGCTAAATCTTAGGAGGAATCTCGAGAATAGATGACTAAGCTCATGGAAATGATGAGCGCCATGATGAAACAAAAAGGGTCGGGAGAGAACTCGGTCACCGGGAAAAAGGTGGTAGTTGAAGAGGATCATCCTGAAAACATACATCAAAGGGCCAAGAGGTGCCAATTAGGGCAGCCTCCTATGTTTACATCTAGCCAGCTACAGAGACTCAGAACTATGTTCTAGGAAAGGATAATATGGGAGCTGACCTAAACGATGTTAATGTTCTAGACTTTGAGGAACTAGCTAAAAAGGAAAAAGCAAAGATGTCTGAGCTGAAAAGGGTTGAAATGGCAGAATCGCAGAAAAAATATAAACTACTGGAGGAGAGGTTGAGGGCCGTTGAAGGGGCAGAGTTATTTAGCAATCTGGATGCCAAAAAGATCAGCTTAGTACATGATCTAGTAATTCCCCCAAAGTTCAAAGTACCAGACTTTGAAAAATACAATTGGACTACTAACCCATCAGCATATCTGACCATGTACTGTTGAAGGATAACGGGGCATGATGATAATGAGAAACTGCTTATCCATTGTTTCTAGGATAGCTTGACAAGGTCAGCAACCCGATGGTACAATCTGCTGAGTGGTACCAAGATTCGTTCATGGATGGTTTAGCCAGGGCATTCATGGAATATTATAAGCATGTGTCTGACATGGTACCTGATAGGCTGTCGCTACAAAACATGGAGAAGAGGTCTAATGAGAGCTTCAAAGAATACTCGCAAAGGTGGAGAGATCTCGCCACACAAGTGCAACCCCCTTTAACTAGCAAAGAAATCACAGTGCTTTTTATCAACACTTTGAAAGCACCGTATTATGATAAATTGGTGGGGAGTGCCACCAAGGACTTCGCAGACATGGTGATATCCGGGGAAATGATAGATTCAGCTATTAAGAATGGGAAAATGAAAGGAGGTGAGCCTTCTATTCAGAAAAGGTATTCCCTACCAGGAAGAAAGAAGAGACCCACACAGCTAGTATCAACCAATACCCATATGCACGTCCCACACCACATACACCACCAAGGCCCTATACTCCCACCACATCTTATGCACCTCTTACACCCTACACACCTTACCCAAGATATAGTCCCTATTACCCTAATGTGAACCACCTTACCCAAAATCCCTTCCCTTACACCAATATACCACAACAGCCGTTTCCAACTTGCATATCCCCACAAATCAACCTTACCCGAAACACTGTCCCAAACACTCAGGGAGCCGGGCATAATGACCAACGTTCACCAAGGAACGATCAAAAACCTCAATTTCATCCGTTTCCTGCCACCTATGGTGAGCTATATCCCAAACTATTGTAGGGTCAACTTGTTGCACCCGTGTACCTCAAACCTTTGACACCTCCATATCCAAGGTGGTACAATGCAAACACTAACTGTGCATACCACGCAGGAATTCAAGATCATTCAACTGAAGACTGCCTGGCCTTTAAAAAGAAAGTCCAAAGCCTGATCAACACTGGAGTTGTGAAGTTTAGGGCGAATAATTGGCCAAATGTAGTGGGAACCCATTGCCTGATCATGCTGGGAATCGGGTAAATGCAATATTGACCGGAGAGGGCAGAAGATTAAAAAGGGATATTAGGGAGGTTAAGACTCCGATGTTGACAGTATGGGTTGAAATGGTCAAGGCAGGTTTAGTGGAAGATACAGATAGTCTGAAAATGGTTGCAAAAAGGGTGCATAATTGGCACCCGTTCCAAAGTGTGGAGGCCATAACATACAGGATTGCGAGGACTTTCGGGTTAAAGTCCAAAGAATGATGGATAATGGGGAAGCCCAATTCTACGAGGAGATAGAGTGGAAATAGAAGTCATTGAAAATACAGGTGGCTATGGGATAGGAAGACCCCTGATCATCTATTATGATGAATCGAAAGGGAAAATTATGCCAGTCATTGAGGAAAATGTGCCCAAGTTAATCATTGATTTACCTATTTCCTTTTCATAGAAGGAAAACAAGGCTGCACCATGGAAATATGACTACAGCATGGTTATGCCTGGGTCTTCAAACCAGCAGGATATCACAGGTGTGGGGCATTTAACCCGAAGTGGAAGGTGTTATGCTCCGGAGGTTGCTGAACAGGGGTTAGCAGGGAAAGACAGAGGAGCAGATAAAGGGAAGAAGGTAGTCGAGCCAATCCATATTGAGATGGATTCGTCAAAAGAAATAGAAAGGGGATCAGCCCCTGTTAATAGAATAAAAGAGCCTGTGAATGAGAAAGAAGCCTGCGAGTTCTTAAAATTCATAAAGCACAGTGAATATAGCGTGGTTGAGCAACTGCAATGTCAACCAGCTAGAATTTCAATCCTATATTTTCTTTTGAACTCGGAGCCACATAGAAATGCCCTGTTGAGAGTGTTGAATCAGGTATATGTGGCTAACAACATATCGATAGAGAAATTGGACAGGCTGGTGGGGAACATCGCGGCAGACGATCATATATATTTCAGCTATGAGGAGATACCACCCAATGGTATTGGGTCAACAAAAGCTCTCTATATAACTACCACTTGTAAGGGGCACATATTACCAAGGGTCCTTTTGGACAATGGTTCTTCATTGAATGTGATGCCTTTGGCAACCCTGTCCAAATTGCCTATGGATATTTCTTATATGCTGCCAAGCTGCACGGTGGTCCGAGCCTTTGATGGTACCAGGAGAGATGTGATGGGAACTATTGAGGTTCTTCTGGAGATAGGCCCATGTACCTATACAGTGAACTTCCAGGTCATGGATATTAATCCATACTATAATTGCCTGTTGGGAAGGCCATGGATACATTCAGCAGGGGCTGTACCTTCGTCTCTCCACCAAAAGATGAAATTTGTAATAGAGGGGCGTCTAGTCACTGTATCGGGAGAGGAGGACGTGATAGCCTCTACATCTATCGAATCTCCTTATGTTGAACCCAATGAAGATGCTGTAGAATGCTCCTTTCGGTCTTTGGAATTAGTAAATGTAGTTTTTGTCGCTGAAGGAAGAAGAATTCGAAAATCAAGGTTGTCCAAGAACACAAGGCTGGGGGTAAGAACTACCGTGGAAAAGGTTGCAGGGCTGGAAAAGGTTTCAGGAAATATCTTCAGGGGATGGCCCGAGCAATGGAAGTAATAGGAAAGAAAGACAGGTTTGGCCTTGGGTATCATCCGTAGGCCCATGAAAAAAGGAAACAAGTTGAAAGGAACCGACAAAGAAGGATAACCCATCTTGCAGGTATGGATATTGAATGGGAGCCTATGACATTCGCACTTATCCTTCACAACTTCTGCTCAGCCGATTCTCTGTTCGGAGAAAAAAATTCTAATGATGTGCTCGAAATGATAGCGAAAGCCTTTGAGAGATTCCAGGTGAATAGGGATGAGCAGATGTATGATGTGGAGATCTACACGACTGAGGAAGAAAGAATTGAAAGAGAGAATGCTAATTGGATGGTGCGACCTTGTCCACCAGGATATAGACTGACTAATTGGAGCGCCACCAAGCTACCCATAGTTTTTAGGTCTATTCCAACGTAATGCTTTTAAACAATCTTAAATATCTTTGCCCGAAGATATTAAGAATATTTTTTGTAATGGGCTTTTGTCTAAAACTTTTCATCCAATAAATAACAAACATGATGCATTTCCTTCATATTGATGTGTCCATATTCTTTCATTTATGCTATTTATTTTGCTTCGATTGTATATATGTTTTCCTATATTGTTTTTTCCCCACCTATTTATAGGTGCACGGATGCGGAATATGAAGACCTTCCTGCCAATAATTCTGAAATTGATTTTGAGAGGCCCATTTGCACGGGTGATTTTGAGGTCGACGAAGATATTGAGGATTATGTTCTACCTCCGGACTTATTAAGAAAAATAGAACAAGAAGAGAAACAAGTACTTCCTCATGAGGAGCTCTTGGAATTGTTGAATTTGGGAAGTAGTGAAGAGATAAAAGAGGTTAAAATCAGCACTACATTGTCGTCATCAATAAAAGGTGAACACATAGCCTTGCTCCGGGAATATGTAGATGTATTTTCATGGTCATACCAAGACATGCCGGGTTTGGATCCAGACATTGTGGTTCATAAGCTCCCTTTAAGGTCAGAGTGCAAGCCCATTCAGCAAAAGTTGAGAAGAATGAGATGGACATGCTGTTAAAGGTAAAAGAGGAGGTGAAGAGGCAGTTTGATGCAGGATTCTTAGAGGTGGCAAAATATCCAGAATGGGTTGCAAACATTGTTCCAGTACCAAAGAAGCATGGCAAGGTGCGTATGTGCGTCGAGTACCGAGATTTGAACAAAGCCAGTCCCAAAGATAATTTCCCTTTGCCTCACATTGATACTTTGGTGGATAATATGGCAAAGAGTTCCTTGTTTTCTTTCATGGATGGATTCTCGGGATATAATCAGATTAAGATGGCACCGGAAGATATGGAGAAAACCATATTTGTTACAATGTGGGAAACATTCTGCTACAAGGTAATGCTGTTTGGGTTGAATAATGCTGGGGCAACGTATCAGAGAGCCATGGTGACCTTGTTTCATGACATGATGCATAAGGGAATTGAGGTTTATGTTGATGATATGACTGCAAAGGCACAAGGAGAAGAGGAGCATATTGCGAATCTTAGAAAACTCTTTGAAAGACTAAGAAAGTTTCAACTCAAGCTAAACCCAGCAAAATGCACTTTTGGAGTTACCTCGGGAAAATTGTTGGGTTTTGTTGTTAGCAAAAGGGGAATTGAGATTGATTCGGATAAAGTGAAGGCTATCCATAATTTGCCACCTCCATGTACGCAAAAAAAAAGTAAGAGGTTTTTTGGGGAGATTGAATTACATTACTCGGTTCATTTCTCAGTTAATCGACAAATGTGATCCAATATTCAAGTTACTTCAAAAACATGATCCAGGAGAGTGGGATGAAGGGTGTCAAATTGCTTTTGAAAAGGTTAAGCATTATCTATCAAACCCACCAGTATTAATGCCACCAGTTCTGGATAAATTGATGATACTGTATCTATCAGTATTTGAGAGATCCATGGGTTGTGTTTTGGGGCAGCTTGATGAGACTGGAAAGAAAGAACAGGCGGTTTACTACCTCAGCAAAAAGTTCATAGATTATGAGTTGAAATACTTGTCGGTAGAAAAGCTGCATTGTGCCTTAGCTTGGACTGCTCGAAGACTCAGACAGTACATGCTGTACCACACAATGTGGTTGATCGCCAAGCTAGATCCGATCAAGTACATGTTAGAAGCACCTTATTTTTCAGGGAAGACGGTAAGATGGCAGTTTTTGTCGTCAGAATACGACATTGTATACGTAAGTCAGAAGGCTATCAAGGGCAGCGCAGTGGTTGAATTCTTAGCAAGTTGGGCAGTGGAGGATTATGAGTCGTTTAACTTTGATTTCCCAGATGAAGATTTGATGTATGTTCCGCAAGCGAATGAGGCTCCCTTGAAGAAGAAAGTATAGAAGATGTATTTTGATGGGGTATCCAATGCCATGGGGCACGGAATAGGTGCAGTGCTCATATCCCCAGAAGAAGATTATTATCCCTTCACCGCTAGATTGGATTTCGATTGTACAAACAATACGGCTGAGTATGAGGCGTGTACTATGGGCCTTCGTGTAGCAGTGGACAGAAAAATCAAAGTTTTGGAAGTTTTTGGAGACTCAGCTTTAGTGATATATCAGTTACGCAGAGAATGGGAAACCCGGGATACAAAGTTAATCAGATACAGAGAACTCATTTTGAGTTTACTGGAAAAGTCTGAAGAAGTAAGTTTCAATTACTTCCCTCGAGAAGAAAACTGGATGGCGGATGCTCTGGCTACTTTGTCATCAATGTTTAAAGTAAATGAAGGGGTAGAAGTTGTGCCAATCAAAATGAGCATATATGATTCTCCTGCCCACTGTTTGAGTATCGAAGAAGAAGTAGATGGTCTCCCTTGGTATAACGATATCTTGCAGTACATCAAGAATCAACAGTATCCAGAACAGGCAACAGAGAATGACAAGAGGACTCTGAGAAGGCTAGCAATGGGTTTTGTTCTAGATGGTGAGATTCTCTACAAGAAAGGGAAAGATCAAGTCCTATTGAGATGTGTCGGATCTGCCGAAGCTCAAAGAATCATAGAAGAATTCCATAAAGGGATATGTGGCACCCATACTAATGGTTGTTACATGCTTAGTAAGTAGATTATGAGGGCATGGTATTATTGGCTGATGATGGAAGGTGTTTGTATCAGTTATTCCTGGAAATGCCATAAATGCCAGATCTATGCAGATAAAATTCATGTGCAGCCATCGCCATTGCATGTCATGACCGCACCTTGGCCGTTTTCAATGTGGGGAATGGATATGATTGGGCCTATTACCCTAAAGGCTTCAAATGGACATCGTTTCATCCTGGTGGCCATAGACTATTTCACAAAGTGGGTGGAAGCTGCTTCTTATGCGAATGTAACGAAGTCGGTGGTATGCAGATTTGTCAAGAAGGAAATCATATGCCGGTATTGATTGCCAGCAAGAATTATGTCAAATAATGCTCTCAATCTGAATAATAAGATGATGAAAGAGGTATGTACTCAGTTCAAAATCACACATCACAATTCGGCACCTTATCATCCGAAGATGAATGGGGCAGTAGAAGCAGCCAAAAAGGACATCAAGAAGATTGTCGAGAAGATGACTGATGTGTACAAGGATTGGCATGAGATTTTGCATTTTGCTCTTCACGCATATCGCACTTCGGTTCACACATCTACAGGGGCAACTCTGTTTTCTTTGGTATATGGTATGGAAGTAGTGTTACCCATTGAAGTCGAGATTCCTTCACTTCGGGTTTTGATGGAGGTTGGCCTAGAAGAGGCAGAATGGGTTAGAGCTCGTTATGAACAGTTGAATCTCATCGAAGAGAAAAGATTGAAGGCAATTTGTCATGGGCAGTTGTATCAAAAAAGGATGATTCGAGCCGATAATAAGAAGGTTCGACCCAGACAATTCCGAGAAGGAGAATTGGTACTGAGAAAAATTCTCCCCAGAGTGAAGGATCCGCGAGGAAAATGGGCTCCAAATTGGGAAGGACCCTATGTGGTAAAAAGAGCTTTTTCTGGAGGAGCATTGATTCTAACTCGGATGGACGAAGATGATTTTAGACATCCTGTGAATGCTGATGAACTGAAAAAGTATTACAGCTAAAAAAAAAATGTGTGTGACGCTATGCACATGGGAATTCGAATGATTCCAAGTGTAGAAATGGAAATTCTATATATCTACCTCCCCTGAGAATCGCTTTTCAAAGGGAATATTCATGCTTGGTGTGATAAATGGCCATCTTTCATATTTCCGTCACTAAGAAGAAATTATCCCTAGTCACCCCTTTGAGCCTTAGGAATTATTTCTTTCAATGAACCCTGATCAAGAATCACCCTTTACACTGGAGGACAAATATGAGGAAAAATAATCAAAATCATGGCAAAAAAAGAGAGCCATTGGAAAATGTGAAATCAAAGAATGGCAAATGAAAGCCACCAATGCAAAAAAAAAAGGAACAAGTGTTTCAAGAATGAATTATCCTTAGGAAATAATCCTTGGTGAAATTACCCTTAAACACATTTTTGGCCTATTTTATCCTTTCCTTCTAAACCCGAACCTTGGCCTATATTACGTACTTTAAAAAGTCCATTTTGATCAAGCATGGGTATTTAATTTGAAAAGCTTTTTCTGAGAATTCATCCCATCTTTTGAATTGACATTTTTACCTTGGAAAGAATTTAGAATTCTCAAATGCATGGTAAAAAAAAGGAGAGGTTTTAGCCGAAAACCCACAAAGGGCAACTTAATACCGAATGGGGGACACTTGAGTTGAAAACCCGCAAAGGGCGGCTCAAGTACTGATTAAGGTTTGAATCAATGCTTCGTGTAAAGGGGGAGAAAGTGTTTGAAAATCAGAGAAAAGGGGAACGACTCAGTCTGACGTAACTATAGAAGTCGAGGGATTACCCAAGTGAATTGACCGTTCAAGAGAAATTTCAGTTAATTTGAAAAAAGAGGGGTCCAAGATATTCCGCATCCGGGGCATCAACAACCTATAATTTTTACATTTGTTTCTTATGTCCTTGATTTCCACTTTTATCATTTTAGAACATTTTGTTGCAATAAATTTTTGTTACCCTTTTTTTTAGGACAACTACTTGTTTCATATTTCATACATTTTTGAAATTGCATTTTGTTTGTTATTAAAATTGAATAATGATTAGTAAACCTAAATTTTGTAATAAAAAAGAGTTTAAAGGTATTACTAAGGAATAGATCTAAATCTTAGAAAAGGTTTGGAAACCACTAATCTTGATGGAAAATTCACCAAGTAAAGGAAAACAGTGAATATGTTGGAGACTCCATCATAAAGTCAGAAATTTGTGAATTTCAGCGAAGTCAGAAACTGGGACTGTTTGATAAATTATCTTGAGTAAAAAGGTTTTTTAAGTGGGGCATCAGTGAACAATTGAAGACCCCGTCATGAAGTCAGATAATCTGTGAGCCTCAAAGAAACCATGGATTAGAAATCATGACACAATCATTTGACTGCATTCACCCTCAGGAAACATATAAGCATTTGCAAAGCATGTCATTCTCATCATTACATTTAGCTAACACTGCAGGAATCAAGAAAACTTTGGCTTCCCAAATCGAACTCGTTCTACTTCTCAAATGAGTCGAGCCTTGAGACCACCGTCGAGGTATTTCCTTTTGTTTTAAATCGAACTCGTTGTGCTTTTCAAATGAGTCAAGCCTTGAGACCACCGTCGAGGTATTTTCTTTTATTTTAAATCGAATTCATTCTGTTTTATCAAATGAGTCGAGCCTTGAGACCGTCGTCAAGGTATTTTAATCACGGGTAAGACCTTCGGGCACCATTTTAAAGATCTCCGGGCACCATTTTAAAGACCTTTGGGCACCATTTTAAAGACCTTCGGGCACCATTTTAAAGACCTTCGAGCACCAATTTTAAAGACCTTCGGGCACCATTTTAAAGCCCTTCGGGCACTAATTTTAAAGCCCTTCACGCACTATTTTTAAAGACCTTTGGGCACCAGTTTTAAAGACCTTCGGGCACCATTTTCAAAGACCTTCGGGCTGTATTTTAAAGTCCTTCAGGCACCATTTTTAAAGACCTTCGGGCATCATTTTAAAGACCTTCGGGCACCATTTTTTAAGATCTTCGGCACCATTTTTAAGACCTTCGGGCACAATTTTTTCTTTTGAAAATCGAACCCGTTTCCTTAAGATGGGTCGAGCCTTGATTAGTCAGGGAATTTAATTTAAGGACAAAATCTTCAGTTTACAGCTTTTTCAAAAAAAAAAAAAAATTGAAAAAAATGAAGAAATGAAAAACTGAAAAAAAAAGAAAAAGAAAAAAGAATCCCCTTTCCCTTTCCTTCACATAGGATTTCACTGACCGTACAAAATTAGTGTTTGTTTATCTTTGCCTGATTCCTGATTCTCAGCAATAGCCAAAGAGGGGCAGTTGTAGACACCTAATTTTGTCCTTACCACTAAAACAGGTATGTTTTCTTCCTAAATCGAGGTTTCAGAATGTAAAAAGACTTTTTTCATCATTGGTACTCCGAGACTTAGTTTAAGAGGGTGAGCATGAAAAGTCAAACTCAAAAAAAGTCAACCCGAAAAAAGTCAACCCCGAAAAAGTCAACCCAAAAAGTCAACTATTGAAAAAATCAACCCACTTTCAAAATCAAGATTTGAAGCTCAATTGAAAAATGGACAAATAATTTTGATAATCCGAGGTCTACATCGAAAGATATGGAGTTCGAAAGTTGGGATATGGAGATTTAGTAGAAAGGAAACCCTAATCCGAGAAATTTGGGGAAAAGTGCTTAAACGATCGAATTGGTATAAATTGAAGGTTCCAAATGAAAGATAAGCACTGACTACGGGTAATGGAGAAGCCACTTGAAAGAAAAACTGAAAGAAAAGTCAATCGAGGAGAAAATCGAGAATTAGGGTTTATTTGGTGGATTTTGGTGAAATTGGGAAGAATTACAGAAATGGCCCGACTTGGTAAGACTAAAGCCCTCAATGGATGAGGAATGATTAAAAAGGGATAGCCCATGGCTCATTTTGAAGAAAATCTAAAAATCGGAATTGTTTTGAGCAAAACCGGGTTTCGGGGGTAAAAGGGCAAAATTGGAAAATATGGGAAAATAGCAAATGGACTCCAAAAAATCTGAAAATTGGAAAATATCATTCTTAAATTATTTGGAAGAGAGGTCGAAAGAAAATCTTGATTCGGAGTTCGTTTGCAAAATGGCCAAATACCGGGTTTCTTATGCAGTAATTCAAGCAGATAAATCCCGAAAAAATAGCAAATGAACTCCAAAAATTCTGAAAATTTGTAAATCTCATTTTTAATTTATTTGGAAGAGATTGAAAAAAGAAAATCTTGATTCGGAGTTCGTTTCCAAATTGGCCAAATACCGGGTTTCTTATGCAGTAATTCAAGCAGATAAATCCCGAAAAAATAGTAAATGAACTCCAAAAATTCTGAAAATTTGAAAATCTCATTTTTAAATTATTTGGAAGAGATTGGAAAAACAAAATCTTGATTCGGAGTTCGTTTGCAAAATGGCCAATTACCGGGTCCCCTATGTAGTAATTCAAGCAGATAAATCCCGAAAAAATAGCAAATGAGCTCCAAGAATATGAAAACTTCTAGATCACATTTTTTAATTATTTGGAAGATATTGGTGAAGAAAAATCTAGATTCGGAGCTCGTTTAAAAAATGGTAAAGTTCGGGTGCACAAAAGGGGTAATTTCAAAAATAAATCCGAAATAAATAGAAAATGGACTCGAAAATTTTTGAAAACTTCTAGAATTCAATTTTTTATTATTTCAGAAGTACTGAAAAAAGAAAATTCGAATTTGGAGTCTGTTTGCTATTTATTTAAGTTCGGGGGGCAAAAAGGTCATTTCACCAAGGAAACCAAAAAGAGCAAATTGGTAATTAAGGAAAATATGAAAGATGAAAAAATTGCTAAGACTTTTTCTTCCTTTGGTCAGCCAACATAGAAGAGAAGAAGGAAGCTTAAGCAATTTAATTCCTTAGTCACTATCATGCCACATGCTATAACTAACACCTTGCAAATGGTCCCCCCTTCATCCAATGGCTTAGGTGCTTGTAGGAAAGTTGAATGCACCATCCAATGGCCAAGTTTAAATGTCAAAATGAAATTTTTATTTGTCATAAAAGAATGCTCATCTAATGGCCAAGAATGGAAGAAAAAAGATGAGCATAATTCATCCTAGGGTAAGCATCAATTCGGTTGAGCAAGGGAGTTCATGGGATTATCCCTTTTCATCCAATGGCTTAGGCCATCTACAAGGGCTGAGTACACATGTTGAGGGCTGGATTTAATCTACAAGAAGTCATTTTTATGTTGGGTTCATCCAATGACCAAGAATGGAAGAGCACAACACATCCAAGGGTAGGTATCCAAGAGGGGCAAGCAAGTGAGTGCATAAGATTGGTCCTCTTTTGCATCTAATGGCTAAGGTTAATCCTAGAGCTGAGTACACATCTTAAGGGCTGGAATCAATTGGAAAGATGACATTTTTATGTTGTTATCAAAATATCTACATCTAATGGCCAAGATTAAAGGAGAAAAAGTGCAATTTTCATCCAATGGTCAAGGGGGATTTCGGCCAAGGCTAAAGAGAGAGGGGGAGTTTCATTTTTTCAGGGGGTTTTTGGCTTGAAAATAGTAGCTAATTTGGCAAGAAAAAATGTTTTCAAAGAAAATAAAAAGGTTTTCATTAGAGAGTTTGAAGGTAGTCATCTTTACCAATTTCTAGTCTAGCTTTCTTCTTCATTTTCATGGTGTTTTCTTGGTTTTTCTATCATGTTTTCCTACAACATTTTTATTAGAAATAAACTTTTTTAATGTTTCTTCATGTTTTCACTATCTTCTCCTTCTTTAAAATGGTGAAAATATTTTTTTCTTGGAATTCCATGCCATGGCCGAATGGCTCCTTTTTTCTGCCTTGTTTTTTCTTTTCTTTTTTCCTTGCATGTTGTTGTGAAAAAATGATTTATAAAAGTTTTTTAAAGTATTCTAAGGTTCTTATTTTTACAAAATATGAAGCAAAAAAGGTTGAAATGGTCTTGGCTAGACCAAGTGAATATGGTTTGGTGAGAGGCTATGCCCATTTGACACCATCCATGAAGCTTACCTTATTTTATGTTTTACATAGTTTATTTTCTATTTTGATGAGATGGAAAGGATTCATGTTCTTGGCAAGACCAAGTGATTATGGTTTGGTGAGAGGCTATGCCCATTTGATACCATCCATGGAGCTTAACTTTCCTTGTTCTACTTATTGTTTTACTTATAATTTCTGCATGTCTATGTTAAATCTTGTGTATACATTTTCTTTAAATTATTTTCTGAGCTATAATTGTTATATTTCATTTCTATCTTGATATTGCATCCTTGCATATTTGGCCTTTGTTGTTCATATATCCATGTTGTGCATTTTTTATGCACCATATATTTCATGTTTGCATTTTCATAATTTTGTTTCATGCATATTCGGTCATACCATGTTTGTTGCTTTGTATGTATATTTTTCTCTTGCTTCTTTGCTTGTTTATATCTCCATGTCATGAACTTGCATATTCTGATTTTAGTTTGTCTTGTGCTTATGAAAATGCTATGATAAAAATGCCATCATATTATTTCGTGCATATTCGGCCATTCCGTTATGTTTGCCTTGCATGTGCATTTTTCTTTTGTTTCTTAACTTGCTTGCATTTCCATGCTATGAGCTTGTGCATTTTGATTTTGGTATATTATATGTTATTGAAAATGTCATGACATTATTTTTTGATATGGTTTGTCATTTATTTAGGTCATTTATAAGTAGGACTCCATTAGAGTCTCCCTTGATCATTTGGCCTCTTCATGCATCCCTTGCCTTGTCATGCATTTGCATATTGTTTAGGTAACATGCTTGACATTATCATGTCTTGAAATTGTGTATTAGCTACTGTTTGTTCCAGAATTGACATTAATTTCATGAGTCATTATATGTTCATAATATTGCTATGCATGCTCACTACATTTTAGGTCTAGGCCATATTGGTATTGCCATGCATATTGAGTCCTAAACCACATTGGTATTGTCATGCATTACTATGCTATTTAGGTCTTAGGTCACATTCATTTTCATGCATATTTATGACATATTAGGTCCTAGTCACATTTACATTATCAAGCATTGCATGCATATAGAGTTAGGATAGCATTTATTGCCATGCAAATTCATGCTAGGCATTTAGGTTGGCCATGAATTATCATGCATTTCCTTTATCATTTAGACCTTTAGACCATGCATTTCATACATTTCATTTGCTGTATGTTCATGCATTCCATGTCATTGCCACTTGAGTATTGACTTAGGCCAATTAATGGTTCAAAGTCATGCTCTCTTGAGCACACTTGTAGAAAATAATTTGTGTCAAATTGATTATTCTACCTTTGTGAATTTTTTTTTTTTTACTTAGCTAATTTTTATCTAACTTTAAATAAGTCTTAGCTACTGTTTGTGAGTCATTTTGTGAGTCTTAAATATTTTTATTTTAATTTTTAAATGATTTTATCAAAGGCAAAAATGTATTTTGGTAAAACAGTTTTTTCACTCAGTACTCGTACTCTCCCGATTTTTCTAGGCATTCATATTTAATCAGAAAATTAAGTTGATTTTTTCCCGTGTAGTTTTACAAGTCTTGAGTCTCCAGTAGTTTTTTCAGAATTTGTTGAATTTTTAAAAATAGGGTAAAAAATCGTGGCATAAAACTGGACAGTGGAGTCAGAATTGAATTTAAAGAAAAATCATTTTTCTGTTTTGGTTAAGTTACTTAGAGGGGCTAATTAGGAAGGTTAGCTACTGACTTAGGGTAGTTTCTAAGCCTTTTTAAACTCTAAAAATGATTTTTTAAGTCTCAGGTTAAGGGTGGTCAAGTTCGGGATTTTAAACTTAGGAAATTAGAGCCATTTAAAAAAGGGTTTAGTCCAGTTTTTATTTTTAATATAAGCTTTTCCAAATTGTTTTCAAACAATCGTAAAGTATTTTGGTTTTAGAATATTTAATTTGACATATTTTCCTAAGGTAGCCGGATATTTTTTAGATATACGGATTTCCTTAATTAAAGGAAAAAAATACATTTTCATGCATTGCATTTTCCATATTCATGCATTTTATTTAAATATGTTATTTTTGCTATGATATTTTCCATGATATAATTATTATTTTAATTCACATTTTATGATCTTATATTTGTTTGCCATATGATATTTTTAATGTTTCATGATATCCTATGCTTTTTTTTTATTATTATTATTTAGTTATTTTTGTTACATTAATTAGCATATACTATGTTCATACATTATTATTTTTATTAGTATTTTCATGCATATTATATGTTAGTATTATTTTAATCCATGTCATTTCTTGTCATTTAGATCATATTCCATGTCATTTAGATCACATTCCATGTCATTTAGGTTATTTCATTTATAACATGCCATGTCATTTAAAAGATGCCATATCATTTAGAATTACCATGTCATTTAAATTATTTTATCTCATTTCGAATATACCATGATACTTAGGATTTTTTTTATTTTATCTAGAATATACTATGTCATTTGTATTATGTCATGTAATTTAGGTTGCATTATATTATCTAGATTTGCCATGTCATTTTATTCGTTTCATACATGTCCATATTCATATTTTTTAAAATGTTTTGACAAAGATAATGATTTTCAATAAAAGATAAGGATATTCCCGAGTTAAAATAATTCATGAGTTCTCTACCGGGTTTGCTGGAGGGAATATCATCAATTATCATTAATAAAGGAATATCTTTCTTTCAAAAAAATGAGAATGATTCGGAAAGTTTTCCAAATGAATAAAAATTTCTATATTTTGCCGATTATTGTCGGGGAATATAGGAAAATTTTGAATTAATAAATTTCGGATCATTTTTAATTAAAAATGGAATTATTTTTCTTAAACTTGGGAATTAATTTGAAATACTAAATTTAAAACCAACTTTTTACCGAGATTTGAGATAACACATGATTAATAAGGTACCATTTTCTACAGGCGTTGTGGGGGTGCTAATCCTTCCCCGCACGTAACCGAGTGCCGAACCCGTTTCTTTGATTTCTCTAGTTTGAACGCAGACTTGATATTGGTTTTAAAAATGTTTTAATTAATTTTTAAAATATTTTATAAAATCGGTTTTAATAGGTGGTCGATCACACCTAGCTAAAAAAGATTGGTGGCGACTCCATGTCTTTTTTAAGGTCATTTTCAAAACCTACATTTTTCTAGAGGAATTAAGTCGACTTTTCCTCGATTTTTTTTAATGTCATGCTTAACGAATAATAAAGTCTTGCGATGAGACTCGTTATTTTCTTAGGTTGCGACACTAACCGTGTATGTAATAAATGCAATCACGATGCCAACATGCTACAAGAAAAAAAATCAACGCATGGATATATGCAATGAATGACCATGTATATTTCAACATATTTCCCATTGAATGATCGTATACACTATGAATGAAACACAATATAAAATATGATGCATGTAAATAATGAATTATTGACACAGCGTATGTACAAAGAAAATCATGTTGACCATGTATGTCATGAATGCGACCTAATGCTAACATGATGTATGTAATAAGCAAATTAGTGCATGGACATATGCAGAAAAATCAAGCTGGCTATGTTTGTCATGAATACCACCTGATGCTACCAAGATGCATATATGAATGTATGGTATGACAAATAATTGATCCGATGCAAAAGGCAAAGGGGAAGATGTCACGGAGGAAATAAGAATCGGAGGAACTTAATCATCAACATTTTATAAATTTGAATCACAACCAATTCATTCCCATATCAACGTTCACAATGGTATAAACCATGTTTACAAAATCTGAGCAGTGGTTGAAACTGTCTTCTACAAGCACTTTATTTTTCCTAGCATCCTAAGGCTATAAGAGCTGGCTACTAAAAAAGTGAAATCCTACTACATCATATCAGACCGAAGTCCTTCTACATCATTACCGTAAATCTCCCAATCCTAATTATGCTTTTCTAGTCCTCTATAAATCATTGTCGTTAGATCCAACCAGCATCTATAAGGGATTGTATTTTGTTCTTGAGTGCATTGCAGTGCTCAATGCTATGCCCAACAATTCCATAGTGATAATCACATATTGTATTCGAATTATACCACTTTAGGTATGGTGGTGACAGGGGTTTCAACGGCACATAGGCAACCAGGTGATTATAGACCAACATTGGGAAATGCTCTTGATAGCTGATTGGAAGGGAATCAAAATGCCTTTGGGTCTTATCCTGGGGTTGTTTCTTAGTCACACAGAGCCTAGGAGTTGGGGCACTTGGCGGTGGCACTAAGGTTCGAACCGGAGTGTTGACGTGGGGAGATGGTGGAATAATAAGACAAGGGTATGGATTTGGACAGGGGCATTTGGAGGTTGTATAAAGCTCGAGGTTTCTATCCCAGATGCTGGATAAGGTGATTGATGAGGGAAGCAATACGAACCACCAATTGGTGGTAATGGAGAGGGATTCAGGGGTCCCGTAGTGATCATCCTAGTAGATAATTGGGCAATAGTAGGGTAAGGATACTGGTTTGGACCTAGGACCACTTACAGGGACTGTTTGGAATCTGAGGTTTCTATCCTTTTTATCAGGCTCTTGGGTTTAATCTTTCACGATTTTGTCCACAATTTCAACAGGATTGCAACCTTTGTGGCATTGACAAGTGCAGGATCCAGCAAGGATTGTATGTTCTGGACCTAATGGTTTTGGTTGATCCGAAGGCAATGCAGAGCCCTAAGAAAGTTCCCCCTTACTCTTACCGATATCCTCAAACATTTTCAGCAATTTAGTGAGTTGTCCTTTCACTTCCCAAATTTCATGCCTAAATTCCTCTTGATCCCGTTCCAAAGCACCCAATCGTTCCTCCAATTCTTTCCTCATATCTCGAATCCCTTTCATGCAAATGAAAATGTCATTATTAGCATGGATCAAGAATACAATTATGAAGGTACATGCTCTATTCTTATGTGCATGAATATACTGATGATTAATGCATGAGCATATATAGAGAAATTATGATGACTATGTTTGTCATGAATGTGACCTGATGCTGACATGGTGCATGTAAAGAATAAGCAAATTAATGCATGGATATATACAGAAAAGTCATGCTGACTATGAATGCATGAATACAACTTGATGCCAACATGATGCATGTAAAGAATGAATAAATTGAAACATGGGTATATACAGGAAAATCATGTTGGTCATGAATGTATTATACAATGAATGACCATGCATGCTATGACTGTAACATGATGTCAAAATGATACATGCAAAGAATAAATGAATTAACACAAAGGTAGGTATAAAGAATGACCATATACATCACAAATGTATTCTATAATGAGTAAGCATGCATGTTAGGACTATAACATGATGTCAAAATGATAAATGCAAAGAAAAAATGAATTAACACAAGGGTAGATACAAAGAATGACCATAAACATCACAAATGTATTTTATAATGAGTAACCATGCATGTTAGGATTGTAACATGACGCCAAAATGATACATGCAAAGAATAAATGAATTAACACAAAGGTATACATAAAGAAGTTAACCAATGATTACACGAAATTGGTGGGACCTAAATCTTGATTATTCAAAAATCTCATTATGCAAGATTTGCTTCCAAATTTAATCTATGATTTTTTGAAACATGTTTTCTCTATGAAAAACTAATCATATTGTTTTCAAAAGAATTTCGGGATAATGGATCCTACTATTGTACAATATGCAAATGTTCATGTAACACTACCGATTTATAGAAACCATCAAATAAAATTATTACCACCATCCGTTTATTGCAAAAGAAAAAAATGAGATCAACAATACAACCATAAATGTACATGCTCTATTCAGACATGCATGAAATGTGCAAAATGCAAAAATGCTTGAAAAAGAATGTTTATATTTTCAATTTCAAAAAGTTAGTGAACACTTGCCCCAACAATATCTGCTTATTTAGGCATCACGATGCTTTCGAGGCGGAGTATCAGATTTATTAAGGGCGATCTACGCACATGATTGCCCGATCTACAATACTTGATCAGAGTGTAAAAATAGCTAACAAAAGGTTAAAAATATCCCTCCATGTGTTCCTATCTTCGGTATCTAATCGAAAATTCAACATGGCTTCGCCTAGGTTTACTATATGAAGGTGAATTAGTTCTAAAAGCCCCGAATTGTTCATCACTGTCGTCGGTGAAGGCTAGTAAGGCACCCCGATAAAAGCGGGTTCAATTCGTTGGAGTCTATTTCCCTAGCCAATGCAGATTGTTAATCACAAAGGCTTAGGTAATTTAGTACTCCGAAAATGTTTCACTAGCCCATGAGGATTGTTAATCACGAAGGCTTAGCTACTTCGCTCCCACCTACAAGGAAAAAAACCCGGGCATAGGGCTCATGATATGCAAATGCACGTGTGGCGTGTGTGGAGGAACAACAAACCTTTCACTTTTTATTCTACAAACCTTATTCTAAATGCTCTAGCAATTTATTAAAAGAATATTCAAGAATAGTGTAACGCATTAACCAACAAGTAATTATAATATACAACCTTAAATAACTAGAGAACAATAATAAAATGTATGCACATGAATATGGACATATTTAAAACATTTTATTATTTTCAAAATTCTCCTTATTATTTTAAAAAATGTGGGAATTAAAATTAAATACCAATTAAACCAACAAAACCGAGACTTTGATAACACACAACTAATTCTAGGCCTGACTCTCTCAAAGTCCCCAGTGGAGTAGCTAAGCTGTCGCAACCTAAAAAATAACAAGTCTCATCACAAGACTTTATTATTTGTTAAGCGTGACATAAAAAAAAAAAAACCGAGAAAAGTCGACTTAATTCCTCTAGAAAAACGAAGGTTTTGAAAATAACCTTCAAAAAGACATGGAGTCGCCACCAATCTTTTTTTGGCTAGGTGTGATCGGCCACCTATTAAAACCGGTTTTATAAAACATTTAAAATTAATTAAAACATTTTTTTAAAACCAATTTCAAGTCTGTGTTTTAAACAAGAGAAATCAAAGAAGCGGGTTCAGGACTCGGTTACGTGTGGGGAAGGATTAGCAGCCACACAAAGCCCGTATAAAATGTACCTTATTAATCGTGTGTTATCTCAAGTCTCAGTAAAAAGTCGATTTTTATTTTAGTATTTCAAATTAATTTCCAATTTAAAGAAAAATAATTCTATATTTTTTATTGAAAATGATCCAGAATTTATTAATTCAAAATTTTTCTATATTTCCCAACAAGCATGGCAAAATATATAAATTTTTATTATTTTGGAAAATTTTCCGAACCATTCTCGTTTTAAAGAAGATATTCCCTTATTAATGATAATTGATGATATCCTCCCCAGCAAACCCGACAGAGAACTCATGAATTATTTTAACTCAGGAATATCTTTATTTTATTAAAAATTATTACCTTTCTAAAAACATTTTAAAAAATATGAATATGAATAAATGTAACATAAATAAAATGACATAGCAAAGTCTAGATAATATAATGCAACCTAAATTGTATGATATAATTTAAATGTCATAGCATATTCTAAATGAAATGAAATATTCTAAGTCACATGATATATTCTAAATGAAAAAATAACCTAGGTTACATGATATATTCTATATGAAATGAAATATCCAAAGTGACATAATATATTCTATATGAAATGAAATGACCTAGTTAACATGATATATTCTAAATGAAATAAAATGATTTAAATAACATAGCATATAATCTAAATGACATGAAATGACATTAAACATAAAATAATGCTATCATATAATATGCATGAAAATAAAAATAAAAATAATAATGCATGAACATAGTATATGCTAAATAATGTGACAAAAATAAATAACTAATAAAAGCATAGGATATCATGAAATATTTAAAACCATATAATAAACAACATAACATCAAAAATATAAATAAAAAATAATAACAACATCATAGAAATTATCTTAGCAAAAATCACATATTATATAAAATGCATGAATATGGAAAATGCAATGCATGAAAGCGTATTTTTTCCTTTAATTAAGGACATCCGTATATCTAAAAAGATATCCAGCTACCTTAGGAAAATATATTAAATTAAATATTCTAAAACCAAAATATTTTTTGATTGTTTGAAAACAATTTTGAAAAGCTTAGATTAAAAATAGAAACTTAGCTAAACCCTTTTTAAATGGCTTTAATTTCCTAAGTTTAAAATTCCGGACTTGACCACCCTTAACCCGAGATTTAAAAACTCATTTTTAGAGTTTTAAAAAGGCTTATAAACTACCCTAAGACAATAGCTAAACTTCCTAATCAGTCTCCTCTAAGTAACTTAATCAAAACAGAAAAGTAATTTTCCTTCAAATCAAATTCTGCCTCTACTGTCCAGTTTTAAAGCACGATTTTTTACCCTATTTTAAATATTCAAAAAAATATAAAAAACATACGGGAGACTCAGGACATGTAAAAATACACGAAAAAAAATCGGCTTAATTTTTTGATTAATGATGACTGCCCAGAAAAATCGAGAAAGTACGAGTACTGGGTGAAAAATTTGTTTTGCCAAAACAAATTTTTTGCCTTTGATAAAATTAGTTAAAAATCAAAGTGAAAATGTTAGAGACTCTCCTAAAGACTCACAAACAGTAGCTAACACTTTTGAAAAGTTAGACAAAGTTTGTATAAGTAAAAAAAAATCACAAAGGTAGAATAATCAATTTGACAACTCTTTAATTTTCCACAAGTATGCTCAAAATGAGTATGACTTTGAACCCTTGATTGGTCTAAATAAAAAATCATGTGGCAATGACATGAAATACATGAAAATACAGCAAATATGATGTATGAAATGCATGATTTAAAAACTAAATGACATGAAAAATGCATGGCATCAATAAAATGACCTAGACCTAACACGAACTTGCATGGCATTTAATACAACATAGGTATAAAATGCATGAAATGCATGATAATGCAAGCACAACCTAAGGCTAAAAATGCATGGAAAATACACAAACATATAGCATACTTAAACTAAAAATACACAACAACATATCATGAGAATGAAAACCTATCAACTGGTATAACAAAAATGCACACACAAAGCTTAAAAGAGGGGGTAGCCGAATGGTCCATATGGACATGGCATTTTCACAAACACTCAACAACCTAACATGTATAGCTAAAGAATAATACTTAAATCATGCAAATATAAAGTAAAGGCATGAAAACCTATAGGCAATTTCACAAACACATGGATTAACAAAATGAAAAATATAAACAAACTTAAGCGTTTTGAAAATAGAAAATCAAAAATGCAAGACAAGTAAATAAACATGATAACAAGATAATAAACTCAACAATGGAAACAAGCAAGCAACCAAATCAAAACAAGCTTCATGTTTATGTATTTGAAGAAGATTTAAAGCATCAAAACTTGTTAAATATTACTAATAACATGAAATAAAAAACAAAACAGCAACTACACTAAAACAGCAAGCCATTCAGCTATCCCTCTAAATCAAGAAAAAAATTTCAAAAAAGCTTTTCACAAGAAAGTATCAAGAAGAGCTTGAAGAAGAAACTTAAAAACACTTATTTTAAAAAGAAAAATCAAAAGAAACTCACCAAAATAGCAACCAAAGTAGCAAATCAAGAATAGAAAATCAAGGAAAGTGCAAGAGTATGGTGCTTAAAACAACCTTTAGAAGCTATATTGCAAGCTTTTTCTCTTCTAACTTTTTTTTTCTTTTCTAAACTTTTCTTTTTGCCTTTCAAAAATGGATAGAAAATCAGACAAACAAGAGTGTGAATGAGTGAAAATGAAAGATAGAACCCCCTCCCCCCTATAGTGGCCGAATGGCCTATTGTTCTAGAAGCTAGCTGGTTATTTTTTTATCTCATCCAATGGCTATCATTTCAAGATGCCTTCTATGTAAAATTTTCACCATTGGATCAGATCTGATCAGCCCTTGAATTATGATACCATAAAGATGTCATAAATATACTCTCTCTCCAACCATTGATCCAGGTGTTGCAAATTCAAAGGCTTGATCACAAAAATAGCTACCTTCCTCTTCATTGTTGGCCTTTTGATTAAAAATCAGAAAATATATGCCCACCATTGGGCCTTGGCCAGCTGACCCCTCATCTTCCAGCCCATGCTTCATTTTTTTTAAAGGCAAGAAAAGCCCTTTTCGATTTCTTGGGTAAAATGACCTTTTTGCCCCCCGAACATAAAAAAATAACAAATGTACTCCAAATTAAAATTTTCTTTTTTCAATACTTCCAAAATAATAAAAAATTGAATTCTGGTGGTTTTCAAAATTATCCGAGCCCATTTTCTATTTATTTGGATTTTTTCTTTCAAAATTACCCTTTTGTGCTCCCAAACTTTACCATTTTTTAATCGAGCTCCAAATCCAGATTTTTCTTCACCAATCTCTTTCAAATAATTTAAAAGTATGATCTGGAAGTTTTCATAATTTTTGGAACTCATTTGGTATTTTTTTTGGGATTTATCTGCATGAATTACTACATAGTGGGCTCGGGATTTGGCCATTTCGCAAACGAACTTCGAATCAAGATTTTTGTTTGCCAATCTCTTCAAAATGATTTAAGAATGAGATCTGCAATTTTTCAAAATTTTTGGAGTTCAGTTGCTATTTTTCCCAAAATTTTCAATTTTGTCCTTTTGCCTTTGAAATCCGGTTTTGCTCAAAACAAGTCCGATTTTCAGATTTTCTTCAAATTGAGCCTTGGGTTATCCTTGTTTAATCACTCCTCATCAATTAGGGGTTTTAGACTTACCAAATCGGGCCATTTCTGTAATTCTTCCAAATTTCACTTAAATCCACCAAAAACCCTAATTCTCGGTTTTCTTCCGAATTGACTTTTCTTTCAATTTTTCTTTCAAGTAGCTTCTCCATTACCCGTAGTCAGTGCTTATCTTTCATTTGGAACCTTCAATTTTGACCAATTTGATTGTTTAAGCACTTCTTCCCAAATTTCCTGAACTAGGGTTTCCTTTCTACTGAATCTCCGTAACCCAACTTTCGAACTCCATATCTTTCTATGTAGACCTCGGATTATCAGAATTGTTTTGCCATTTTTCAATTGAACTTCAAATCTTGATTTTGAAAGTGGGTTGACTTTTTTAGTAGTTGACTTTTCAAGGTTGACTTTTTTCACGTTTGACTTTTTATGCTCGTCTTTTTATACTAAGTCTCAGAGTACCACCTGCAGGATGAAAAAAATCTTTTTACATTTGGAAACATCAATTGAGGAAGAAAACATACCTGTTTTAGTGGTCCGGACAAAATTAGGTGTCTACACATATAACAATCAATATAACTGTATGAAATATAAATCAAAACAAATAGCATAGCCATAGAAATATTCCTATCAAAAATCAGATATCATATAATATGCATGGACATGGAAAATGTAGTGCATGAAAGTGTATTTTTTCTTCTAAATAAGGAAATTCATATACCTAAAAAGATATCTGACTACCTTAGAATAAGACATCAAATTAAATTTTCTAAAATCAAAAATACTTTGTGATTAGTTTGAAAATAATTTTGAAAATTCTTGGATGAAATGGCACATGGCTGAAACCCCTTTTGAAAAAGGCTCTATTTCCTAACTTTGAAAACCCGGACTTCACCTTGACCCAAGCTTTATAAAATAATTTTTCAGAATTAATATGGCTTAGAAACCAGTATAGGACAGTAGCTAAGGTTCCTACTCAGCCCTCTCTTAATACCTTAGACAAAACAGAAACTTAATTTTCCCTCAAATTCAAATCTGACTCTACTGTCCAGTTTTAAAACGAGATTTTTTAACCTATTTTAAAAAATTCTAAAAAATATGAAAAAAAATAGGAGACTCATAACATGTCTAACTCTATGGGAAAAAAGTTTCTTACTTTTTCGACTAAGGATAACCCATCAGAAAAATCACGAAAGTCAGAACATTGGGTAAAAAACTGTTTTGCCAAAAATCATTTTTAAGCCCTTAATAAAATCATTCCAAAACCAAAGTAAAAATATTGGAGACTCTTCTAAGGACCTATTAAAAGTTCTAAAAATTTGGACAAGAATTTCCTAAGTAAAAAAAAAAAATCACAAAGGTAGAAAAATCAACTTGACAACTTCTCAATTTTCCGAAAGTATGCTCATGTGAGCTTGACCTTAAACCACTGATTGGCTTAAGTCAAAAATCAAGTGGTATAATATGGGATGCATGAACAAACAACAAGTTTATTGTATGAAATGCATGATCTAAGGCCTAAATGACATAGAAAATGCATGGCAATTCAAAATGACCTAATGGCTAGCATGAATTTGCATGCAATAAATGCAACCTAGACTTAAACATGCATGAAATGCATGGCAATACCAACATGATCTAGAACCTAATGGATATGAAAATGCATGGCAATACCAATATGATCTAAGACCTAATGGATATGAAAATGCATGGAAATACCAATATGATCTAGACCTAATACTAATATGCATGGGATATGCATGGCAACACAAAAATGACCTAGACCTAAAATGTGAAAATGCATGAAAGTAACATGAACATATAAATGACCAAATAAACCTAATACTAATGCATGAACATGGCACAACCAATACACAATCTCATGGCATAGTAATGCAAAGCATGGTACCTAAACAAAAATGAAAATGCACACACAAGGCAAACAATATAGTGGAAACCGAATGGGCATGAAATCAACATGTGAAGTTCTAGCATAGCATTAACACAAACACATGGCATACTAAATCAAACTACACAATATTATGGAATGGAAATACAAGCCTATCAACTAACAAGATGAAAATACACTCACAAGGCACAAAATCATGGGGTAACCGAATAAACACATTTCTAAATGATGCAATCCTAAGCATGACATTACCACAAACACATGAGATACTAAATACAAGACTAAAAAGGAAACATGCTAAACCAAGCAAACATGATGTAAAGGCAAGAATGTAGTTAGACATTTTCACAAACACATAGTATAATAAAATCACAAGGCATGAACAACTTAACATGTTGAAAACAGAAAATTAAAAATGGCAAACAAAGTAAGCAGACATGGAAACAAAATGATAAAATCAAACAAAATAATAGTAAATAAAAAAAAGGTTAAAAAACAAGCTCTATATCTCAACTATTTTAAAACGTTTGAACATTAAGAAATGCTAGAACATCACAACCAATATGAAAAATGAATCAAACACAATCACAATACCAATATAGGGCCATTCGGCCAACATACAAAACTTAGAGAAAAAAAAATTGTTTTTGATTTTTCTTTGAAGACATAAGATAGGAGCATTCAAAATTTGTTTTGAAAACAATTTTATTTCATGAAAGAAAATAAAAATAACCATGAAAAGAACAAAATCATATCAACAAAGTATGGAAGAGAGCATGAAAGAACATAGCTACCTTGCTCTAGCTTTACAAATCAAAGAGTAGTAAACAAAACCTTTCTTTTTTTCTTCCTCTTTTCTTTTTTCTATCTTATAGCTACTGCCCTCTTCAGCCCTAAAAACCTCCAGCAAAAATGAAATCCCCCCTCCCTAAAGCCTTGGCCGAATGTTGTAATTTTTTTTAGCCAATTTCATCCAAAGGCCCTTAATCCAAGATTTTTTTTATATGAAATTATCACCCTTAGATTAAGTAATCAGCCCCTAACTAATATGATGTCAAGAATATGATGTCATTATGGTGACATCATCCCTCTCTATGCATTGGTCCATGTGTCACAATTACAAAGGCTTGATAAAAAAATAACTACCTTCCTATCCACTCTTGGCCCTTGGATGCAATGGCTCAGCAAAATCACTCTCCAATATGGGCTTGGCCGGCTAACCGTTTGAATTCCAGCCCAATCTCCATTTTTTTAATTGCAAGAAAAGCCCTCTTCGGTTTCTTCGGTAAAATGACATTTTTGGCCTCCAAACCTAATTAAATAGCAAACGGACTCTAAATCCAAATTTTCTTTTTCAATACTTCCTAAATAATAAAAAATTGAATTCTGGAAGTTTTCATAAGTTTTCGAGCCCATTTTGCCCTTAATGCACTCGAACTTTTGCCATTTTGCAAACGAGCTCCAAATCCAGATTTTTATTCACCAATCTCTTCCAAATAATTCAAAAGTGAGATCGGGAAGTTTTTACAATTTTTGAGCTCTTTTGCTATTTTTCTGGGATTTATCTTCTTGAATTTCAGCTTAGTGGGCCTGAAATTTGCCATTTTGCAAACGAATTTTGAATCCGTATTTTTCTTCGCCAATCTCTTCCAAATGATTTAAGATTGAGATTTGGAAGTTTTGGTAATTTTTGGAGCTCATTTTATATTTTTTCCAAATTTGCCCTTTTACCTCCTAAGCCCGGTTTTACTCAAAACAAGTCTGATTTCTAATTTTCTTTTTCTGTGCCTTTGTCATATATTGAATTGGAGTTGGTCTGAAAACGCCCAATTTTTACGATCAAATTCCCATTCGTTTTGATTTTTCCTTTTTCCAATATCAGGAATTTCCTCGTTTTTCTTTTTTTTTTTCTCCAATCGGCTCTTTTCTCGGAATTGCTTCAAACCGAGCCTTGGGCTATTCTTGTTTACTCACTCCTCATCAATTAGGGGCTTTAATTTTACCGAATCTTCCAAATTGACTTTTCCTTCAGTTTTGCCTCCAAATGGCCTCTCCATTACTCGTAGTCATTGCTTATCTTTCATTTGGAACCTCCAATTTCGACCAATTTGATCGTTTAAGCACTTTTCCCCAAAATTTTCAAACTAGGGTTTCCTTTCTACTGAATCTCCGTAACCCATCTTCCGAACTCCATAACTTTTGTTGTAGACCTCGGATTATCAAAATTCTTTCACCATTGTTCAATTGAAATTTGAATCTTGATTTTGAATGTGTGTTGACTTTTTCAGTAGTTGACTTTTTGGGGTTGACGTTTTCGAGGTTGAGTTTTTCAAATTGATTTTTCAGGCTTGCCCCCTTAAACTAAGTCTCGGAGTACCACCTGCAGGATGAGAAAAGACTTTTTGCATTCTAAAATATCATTTTAGGAAGAAAAATATCTGATTTAGTGGTCCAGACAAAATTTGGTGTCTACATTTCCGATCTACGTTTCAGAACTTAGGTTCGGGAGTTCAGTTACGTGCGGGGAAGGATTAGCACCCCCATAACGCCTATAAAAAATAGTACCACATTAGTCACAGATTATTTCAAATTGGTCTTATTTAAAGCTCTTAATGAATCTACATTAGTCAATATTTATTTTCCTAAACATGCCATATAAACATAAAAAAATATATATCATATCATATAAAATCCTAAAGCATGCAAAAACCTAAAAACAAAACAAAATAAAATCATATCATATCATATCAGTTCCTAATTCATTCAAAAATCTAAAAATAATAAAATATCATAAAAATTCCTAAACATGCAAAAATCTAAAAATAAAATAAAATAAAATAATATCAATTTCTAATCCATGCAAAAATCTAAAAATAATGAAATATCATAAAAATTCCTAAACATGCAATCTCTAAAAAAATAAAATAAAAATCATAGATCGAAAACATAAAAAATCCTAAATCATGCCATAAAAATTATAATATCATAAAATCATGCATTAAGAAAAATAATAATATTCCTAATATCATGCAAAGTCTAAATAATAATCAATAAATCTTAAAACCATGACAACTAAAATAATAAAAACCTAAACATGCTCATCTAAAAAAAATAAAACCTAACATGCTTTTCTAAAAATAAAATAAAATCAATCATGTAAATTCTAAAAATAAAATAAAACCTAATCATGCTTTTCTAAAAATAAAATAAACCCTAATCATGCTTTTTCTAAAAATAAAATAAACCCTAATTATGCTTTTCTAAAAAAACAGAAAAAAAACCTAATCATGTTTTTCTAAAAATAAAATAAATAAAAAAATAATCAAATTAGTTAATCTTAAAAATACCTGCAAAATCAAAACTAAAAAAAATATTAGTCCAAAATAATTAACAAATAAAATAAAACAATATAAAATAATAAATAAGATAAAACAATAAATAAAACAATATTAAATATGAACAACAACAAAAATAAACGGAATAACAAAACAAAAAAAAAACATAGCAGCATATGGGTCTGACCCGCATGCGAGTTGCGCACGGGTCGCAGGGCCTGACCCATCTACTGCTTCAAAACCTTTTTTTTTAATTTCATTTCTTACCTCTTTTTCTTTCAAAAAAACTTTTTCCTCTCTCCCCTTTTCAGCTGTAGAACAATATCAAGAACACCAAACAAAAGCCCAAAAAATTTCCAGATTTTGGTAACTATTCACCGTCGCAGCGGTCCACCGCTGCCGACACCGTCGCTAACCATCGGACCCAAAACATTCTGAAAAAATTACCAAAAATTCCTTTCGGCCTCCTCTTTCCAAAAATCACCTTGGTTTTGTCCAATCACCACCGAAAATTGTAGATCTAATGTTCAAAAATTCAAAAATTCGAAACTTAAACTTTCCAATCCGGCTCTGTCCGCCGTTAGATGATCACCAAACTTAAACCGAACACTCCTCTAATTATTTCCTAGATTTCACCATTGGATTTCTCGAAATAATACTTCAAACTCAACAACCTAGGAATTTCGAACCTAAAAAAACCTCACCAAAAAAAAATCTTCCTATTTTGCTACTGATTTGTGCGAGTCTATTGCTTGCTCTACTCTCGTGTTTCCAGAATGTTTTCTGTGTGTATTGTGATTGTTGAGGATCTTTGTTCAATTTGAAGGCTCCTTAAATAGAGAAAATCACAATATAATTTTAGTTCACCTAGGTTTTGATTTCTAATCTGATAAGGAATTTCCTTTTGTTTCAAAAACTAGATCTGATCCAAGGAAGTAACCAAGTTCAATCCAAACCCCCTTTTTTAATTTTTAATTTTTCCCTTCATTATCCGATTTTCCTTTTTATTTTTTCTTTTTGTTGTTTTTTTAATTAATTTGAAAATAAATAAATAAATAAATTAAAAAGTAAAATTAAAAAGTAATTAATTAATTAAAATTACTTAACAAATAAACCTGGTTAGAATTTGATGTCTACATTGCTGATTCTTCGCAAGGTCTTGTAATTTACATTACCTAATCTACCATGCCATAAATTAAAGGAAACAATAATTAAATAGAAGAAATATTCTTAATTATTATTCATGTTCTTTGGCACAACAACCATTACATTGAGCTTAAAAAGCCCATCACATAAATATCCTCTACCCACAAACATGCCACGTTTAGTGAGTACAAATTTATCAGACTCAAATACCAACCTAAACCCGTTGTTGCTCAACAGAGAGCCGAAAACCAAATTCTTACAAATTTCTGGAGCATGAACCACATTGTTCAAAGTTAGTTCTTTCCTGGAGGCCATCTTGAGTACCACCTTCCCATGCCTCGTACCATGCAAATTGAAGAGTTTCCCATAAACAGTTGCTCATCAAAAATAACTTCTTATACTCGGAGAAACTCTTTCTATTAGAATAAACAAGACAAGTGGCACCAGTATCAACCCACCATGTCTTAGGGTTTTCTACCATGTTCACTTGTGATACTATAGCAGCGAGCTCAATCTCATTATCATCAACTAAGTGGGCTTGAGCTTTCTTTTTCTTGTTCTGAAGGCAGTCCTTTGCTCGATGACAAGGCTTGTTGCACACAAAACAAGTTCCCTTGAGCTTCTTATAATTCGTTCCCTTATTTCCTTTGGAAGAACTAGAACCAACATATTTCCCCTTATGCGAATGTTCTACAACATTTGCCTTGGCTTTCATAGTCTGAACTTTAACCCTCTTTTCTGAACCACGGTTATCCTCCTCGATTCTTAGCCGAACAATCAAGTCCTCTAAGGTCATCTATTTTCTCTTGTGCTTTAGATAGTTCTTGAGATTTTTCCATGAAGGTGGTAATCTCTCTATCAAAGCATCCATCTCAAATGACTCAATAAGAATCATTCCTTCAACAGTAATCTCATGGAGGATCAACTGATACTCTTGGAGTTAGCTTATCACGGTTTTCGAGTCCACCATTTTGAATTCCAGAAACCTACCAACAACAAATTTCTTCGTGACGGCATCCTTGATTTTTTTCTCTTTTTCTAAGGATTCCAATAGCTCTCTCACTGTTTTAATTGGGCCACACACGTTGTATAACATGTTGTCCAATCCGTTGAGGATGTAATTCTTGCATAGGAAGTGTCGTAACCTAAAAAATAACAAGTCTCATTGCGAGACTTTATTACTCGTTAAGCGTGACATTAAAAAACAGAGGAAAAGTCGACTTAATTCCTATTGAAATAAAATGAGGATTTGAAAATGACCTCGAAAAAGACATGGAGTCACGACCAATCTTTTTCTAGCTAGGTGTGATCGGCCACTTATTAAAACCAATTTTGTAAAATATTTTAAAATTAATTAAAGCATTTTAAAAACCAATTTCAAGTCTACATTATAAACCAGAGAAAATCGAAGAATCGGGTTCGGGACTCGGTTACGTGTGGGGAAGGATTAGCACCCCCACAATGCCCGTATAAAACGGTACCTTATTAATCATGTAATATCTCAAGTCTCGGTAAAAAAGACAGTTTTTAATTTAGTATTTCAAGCTAATTCCCAATTTAAAGAAAAATAATTCCATTTTTAATTGAAAATGATCCGAAATTTATTAATTCAAAATTTTCCTATATTCCCCAACAAACGTGGCAGAATATAAAATTTTTTATTAGTTTCAAAAACTTTTCGAATCATTCTCGTTTTAAAGAAGATATTCTGTTATTAAAGATAATTGATGAATCTTCCCCAGCAAACCCGACAGAGAACTCATGAATTATTTTAATTCGAGAATATCTTTATTTTATTGAAAATCAATGTCTTATTTTAAAACATATTTTAATAAAATATATGAATATGAAAATGTGTGACATAATAAAGATGACATGAAATAATCTAAATGAAATGATCTAACCTAAGTGTCATAATATATTCTAGATGAAATGAATATAACCTAAGTGACATAACATATTCTAAACGAAATGCAATATCCTAAATATCATGATATGTTCTAAATGAGATGAAATGATTTAAATGACATGGCAAATTTAAATGATATAACATATTCTAAAAAATATAATCTAAATAACATGGAATATAATCTAAATGACATGAAATGACATGAAACATAAAATAATACTATCATATAATATGCATGAAAATAAAAATAAAAATAATAATAATAATGCATGAGCATAGTATATGCTAAATAATGTGACAAAAATAAATAATTAAATAAAAAGCATATGATATGAAATACTCAAAACCATATAACAATCAATGTAATACCAAAAATTTAAATAAAAAAATAACAACAACACCATGGAAATTATCGTAGCAAAAATCACATATTATATAGTATGCATGAATATGGAAAATTCAATGCATGACAATGTATTTTTTTCCTTTAATTAAGGAAATCCGTATATCTAAAAAGATATCCGGCTACCTTAGGAAAATATATCAAATTAAATATTCTAAAACCAAAATACTTTGTGATTGTTTGAATACAATTTCGAAAAGCTTGAATGTAGATTAAAACCCTAGCCAAACCCTTTTAAAAATGGCTCTAATTTCTTAAGTTTAAAATCCCGAACTTGACCACCCTTGATCCGAACTCTATAAAATTCATTTCTTAAGTTTAAAATGGCCTAGAAACCACCCCAAAACAGAAGCTAAATTTCCTAATCAGCCCCTTCTAAGTAACTTAGCTAAAACAGAAAAATGATTTTCACTCAAATTCAAATTTGACTCCACTGTCCAGTTTTAAAGCACAATAATTTAACCTATTTTTAAAATTTGAAAAAAATCTAAAAAAAATAATGGATATTCAGAACATGTAAAACTACACAGGAAAAAATTGGATTAATTTTATGATTAAAGATGACTTCCCAGAAATATCGAAAATGTTTGAGTACTGGTGAAAAACTATTTTGCCAAAACATATTTTTTTGCCTTTGTTAAAATCATTTAAAAATCAAAGTAAAAATGTTGGAGACTCTCCTAAAGACCTAAAAAGAGTAGCTAAGACTTCTAAAAAACTTAGACAAAAATTGGCTAAGTAAAAAAAAAAATCTCAAAGGTAGAACTATCAATTTGACAACTCTTTAATTTTCCACAAGTAAGCTCAAATGAGCATGACTTTGAGCCATTGATTGGCGTAAGTCATAAATCATGTGGCATGGCATGAGATGCATGAGCAAACAGCAAATATGATGCATGAAATGTATGATTTAAAACCTAAATGACATGGAAAATGCATGGCATAAAGAATATGACCTAGACCTAACATGAACTTGCATGGCCGTAAATGCAACCTAGGTCTAAAAAATGCATGAAATGCATGGCAATGCAAATGAGACCTAGACCTGAAAAATGCATGGCAATAACACAAACACATGGCATACTAAATACAAGACTAGAAAGGAAACATGCTAAACTAAGCAATCATAATGCAAATGCGTGAATATAGCTACACATTTTCACAAACACATAGCTAAACTACCACAATCAAGCTAATCTACCACAAGTAAGCTAACCTACCACAACAAATCACATAAACAAGATCAAACACAAATTCATTTAACAAAAGTGATTCATTCAACCATGATGAAAAATAGAGAAAAACTTGTCTTCTTGATTTCTTTTAAAAAAAAAAAAACAAAGTAGAAGCTCCTTAGAACTTATTTTAGAAAACAAGTTTATTTCATAAAAGAGAATAAAATGACAACCAAAATATCAAAATCATGTCAACAAAGTAAGAGAAAACCATGAAAGAATATAGCTACCCTGCTCTAGCTTTCCAAATCAACAAGTAGCAAGCCAAACCTTTCTTTTTTCTTCTCCCTTTTTCTTCTCTCTTTTTCCTTTTTTTTTCTCTTTTTTTCCTTAGCTATTGCCTCTATTCAGCCCCTAAAACTCCAGCAAAAATCTGAATCCCCCCTCTCCATATGCCTTGGCCAAATGGTAGTATAGTAGTGTAGGAAAGTCATCATTTTTTTTAACCAATTCTGATCCAATGGCCTTTAATCCAAGATGCCTTCTATGTAAAATTCCCACCATTAGATTGGAATCATCAGCCCCTAAATATGATGTTATGAAGGTGATGTCATAAATAGGATTTCCTAATTATGACATCATCCTCTCCATCAACTAAGTTGGCTTGAGCTTTCTTTTTCTTGTTCTGAATGCAGTCCTTTGCTCGATGACAAGGCTTGTTGCACACAAAACAAGATCCCTTGAACTTTTTATAATTCGTTCCCTTATTTCCTTGGGAAGAACTAGAACCAACATATTTCCCCTTATGCGAATGTTCTACAACATTTGCCTTGGCTTTCATAGTTTGAATTTTAACCCTCTTTTCTGAACCACGGTTATCCTCCTCGATTCTTAACCGAACAATCAAGTCCTCTAAGGTCATCTATTTTCTCTTGTGCTTTAGATAGTTCTTGCGATTTTTCCATGTAGGTGGTAATCTTTCTATCAAAGCATCCATCTCAAATGACTCACTAAGAATCATTTCTTCAACAGTAATCTCATGGAGGATCAACTGATACTCTTGGAGTTGGCTTATCACGGTTTTCGAGTCCACTATTTTGAATTCCAGAAACCTACCAACAACAAATTTCTTCGTGACGGCATCCTTGATTTTGTTCTCTTTTTCTAAGGATTCCAATAGCTCTCTCGCTGTTTTAATTGGGCCACACACGTTGTATAACATGTTGTCCAATCCGTTGAGGATGTAATTCTTGCATAGGAAGTGTCGCAACCTAAAAAATAACAAGTCTCATTGCGAGACTTTATTACTCGTTAAGCGTGACATTGAAAAACAGAGGAAAAGTCAACTTAATTCATCTTGAAATAAAATGAGGATTTGAAAATGACCTCGAAAAAGACATGGAGTCAACACCAATCTTTTTCTAGCTAGGTGTGATCGGCCACTTATTAAAACCAATTTTGTAAAATATTTTAAAATTAATTAAAACATTTTAAAAACCAATTTCAAGTCTGCATTATAAACCAGAGAAAATCGAAGAATCGGGTTCGGGACTCGGTTACGTGTGGGGAAGGATTAGCACCCCCACAATGCCCGTATAAAGCGGTACCTTATTAATCATGTAATATCTCAAGTCTCGGTAAAAAAGTCAGTTTTTAATTTAGTATTTCAAGCTAATTCCCAATTTAAAGAAAAATAATTTCATTTTTAAATGAAAATGATCCGGAATTTATTAATTCAAAATTTTCCTATATTCCCAACAAACGTGGCTTTATATAAAATTTTTTATTAGTTTCAAAAACTTTTCGAATCATTGTCGTTTTAAAGAAGATATTCTGTTATTTATGATAATTGATGAATCCTCCCCAGCAAACCCGACAAAGAACTCATGAATTATTTTAATTCGAGAATATTTTTATTTTATTGAAAATCAATGTCTTATTTTAAAACATATTTTAATAAAATATATGAATATGAAAATGTGTGACATAATAAAGATGACATGAAATAATCTAAATGAAATGATCTAACCTAAGTGTCATAATATATTCTAGATGAAATGAATATAACCTAAGTGACATAACATATTCTAAATGAAATGCAATATCCTAAATATCATGATATGTTCTAAATGAGATGAAATGATTTAAATGACATGGCAAATTAAAATGATACAACATATTCTAAAAAATATAATCTAAATAACATGGAATATAATCTAAATGACATGAAATGACATGAAACATAAAATAATACTATCATATAATATGCATGAAAATAAAAATAATAATAATAATGCATGAGCATAGTATATGCTAAATAATGTGACAAAAATAAATAATTAAATAAAAAGCATAGGATATGAAATACTCAAAACCATATAACAATCAATGTAATACAAAAAATTCCAATAAAAAATAACAACAACACCATGGAAATTATCGTAGCAAAAATCACATATTATATAGTACGCATGAATATGGAAAATTCAATGCATGACAATGTATTTTTTCCTTTAATTAAGGAAATTCGTATATCTAAAAAGATATCCGGCTACCTTAGGAAAATATATCAAATTAAATATTCTAAAACCAAAATACTTTGTGATTGTTTGAAAACAATTTTGAAAAGCTTGAGTGAAGATTAAAACCCTAGCCAAACCCTTTTAAAAATGGCTCTAATTTCTTAAATTTAAAATCCCGGACTTGACCACCCTTGATCCGAACTCTATAAAATTCATTTCTTAAGTTTAAAATGGCCTAGAAACCACCCCAAAACAGAAGCTAAATTTCCTAATCAGCCCCTTCTAAGTAACTTAGCTAAAACAGAAAAATGATTTTCCCTCAAATTCAAATCTGACTCCACTATCCAGTTTTAAAGCACAATATTTTAACCTATTTTTAAAATTTGAAAAAAATCCAAAAAAAAATAATGGATACTCAGAACATGTAAAACTACACAGGAAAAAATTGGATTAATTTTATGATTAAGGATGACTTCCCAGAAAAATAAAAAATGTTTGAGTACTGGTGAAAAACTATTTTGCCAAAACATATTTTTTTGCCTTTGATAAAATCATTTAAAAATCAAAGTAAAAATGTTGGAGACTCTCCTAAAGACCTAAAAAGAGTAGCTAAGACTTCTAAAAAACTTGGACAAAAATTGGCTAAGTAAAAAAAAATCACAAAGGTAGAATAATCAATTTGACAACTCTTTAATTTTTCACAAGTATGCTCAAATGAGTACGACTTTGAGCCATTGATTGGCGTAAGTCATAAATCATGTGGCATGGCATGAGATGCATGAGCAAACAGCAAATATGATGTATGAAATGTATGATTTAAAACCTAAATGACATGGAAAATGCATGGCATAAAGATAATGACCTAGACCTAACATGAACTTGCATGGCCGTAAATGCAACCTAGGTCTAAAAAATGCATGGCAATGCAAATAAGACCTAGACCTGAAAAATGCATGGCAATAACACCAACACATGGCATACTAAATACAAGACTAGAAAGGAAACATGCTAAACTAAGCAATCATAATGCAAATGCATGAATATAGCTACACATTTTCACAAACACATAGCTAAACTACCACAATCAAGCTAATCTACCACAAGTAAGCTAACCTACCACAACAAATCACATAAACAAGATCAAACACAAAATCATTTAACAAAAGTGATTCATTCAACCATGATGAAAAATAGAGAAAAACTTGTCTTCTTGATTTCTTTAAAAAAAAACAAAGTAGAAGCTCCTTAGAACTTATTTTAGAAAACAAATTTATTTCATAAAAGAGAATAAAATGACAACCAAAATATCAAAATCATGTCAACAAAGTATGAGAAAACCATGAAAGAACATAGCTACCCTGCTCTAGCTTTCCAAATCAACAAGTAGCAAGCCAAACCTTTCTTTTTTCTTCTCCCTTTTTCTTCTCTCTTTTTCCTATTTTTTTTCTCTTTTTTTCCTTAGCTATTGCCTCTATTCAGCCCCTAAAGCTCCAGCAAAAATCTGAGTCCCCCCTCTCCATATGCCTTGGCCAAATTGTAGTATAGTAGTTGTAGACACCTAATTTTGTCCAGGCCTTTTAAAACCAATTTTGAGTTGTCCCCCTCTCGGGTTTAATATTTTTGTCAAAAGTCACGGTCGCGATTTTAGATTTTTAAAATGTTCCAAATTATATATATCCTTTTTAGCTATAATTGTTCAAATAAAACCGAACCGTAAACTTACCAATTTTAAAATTCAATTTAAACCCGAGGTGAAAAAGTTTAATCTTGAGTTTTTTTTTTTAGATTTTTAAAATAAAATTTTTTAATTGAAAATATTTGAAAAATAAAAAAAATAGATACTTGATAAAATAAAGGAAGGGTAACTTAGACATTACCCATTTTTTTTAGGTTAGAAATTGAGTTATAAAATGGGTCACTGATAACTCGTATAATTATATAGTTTTTAGTTATGTTTTATTAATGTTTTGTGTCAAATACGAGTTATTATTGTTTAGTCTAATTGTGTTTATGATCTTTTATATTTTTATGTATTTTGGTGTTTTTCACAAGTTTCTTTGAGTGATTTCAGATTACTAGAATTAAGGGCAAATCCAGTTCAGTTTCAGTTCCGACACCTTTTGCCATATCAGCTATATCTCGAGTTTCTCTGAAGCAATAAGGCTGAAATTTGTAGCCATGCAAAGCTAAGAGGCATATCTATCTTTTTCATGTTTTACACTTCTTAAAACGGAGTCGTTTTCCCTAGCGAAATCGACCATCAAGTTGGCTGATGTGCAATGACGTCTGTGCTGACATGTTTTCGTATTATGCCCGTATCTTCTTATCCACATCAGCAAATGAGCTGATTCCAACGGCTATGGTTCCGTAACTGATAGGGGAACCTTTGTCTAGAAGACCATGTGATCATATCAGGCCTCCAATATTGAATAAATCGACCATCAAGGTGGCTGATGTGTAATGACATCTGTGCTGACATGTTTTCGTATTTTGCCCATATCTGCTTAACCACATCAGCAAATGAGCTGATTCCAACGGCTATGGTTCCGTAACGGATAGGGGAACCTTTGTCTAGAAGACCATGTGATCAGATCAGGCCTCCAATATTGAATAAATCGACCATCAAGGTGGCTGATGTGTAATGACATCTGTGCTGACATGTTTTCGTATTTTGCCCATATCTGCTTAACCACATCAGAAAATGAGCTGATTCCAACGGCTATGGTTCCGTAACTGATAGGGGAACCTTTTTCTAGAAGACCATGTGATCAGATCAGGCCTCCAATATTGACGAAATCGACCATCAAGTTGGCTGATCAAAATCGTCATATACCTACCTTTGAAATTTGTAAAGCTTGTCTCTTGTCATTTAGCCCTCCAAAATGTGTATAAATAGAGGGCCTTGGATGATTGTAAGGGATCATATTGTACATAGGTAGGATATTAGCCATTTTAATAAAATTCTCTAAGTTTTCTTCTTCTTTCTTTTCTCTAGTTTTCTTTTTCTTTAGAGAGAGCAAGAGGCTGGATAATTAATATTCTTCCTCTTCTTCTTTCTTTCTTTTATTTTCTTCTTAGATTTTCTTTAATTTTATGTTTATGTTTATAATGCCTATGCTAGGCTAAACTTCTATTTGGTTAAGGGTGATTTCAAAGCCCTAGACATGTTTTGTGATTGATTTTCAGATTCTATCTATCATTAATTTTCTATCAAAGTTGCTTATGTTCTTCTACAAGAATTGTTCATGATGTTGTCTAGATTTATTTAGGTGTACAACTAGATAGATCTTGATAATTATCTATTGCTAGTTTAGGAGTCTTGATCCGTGTAATTGTCTTGATTTCCTATTCATAAGTGGCAATTTGTGATTAATGATTATGGTCAAGTTTTCAATAATTGCAAAGTGGAACATAACCTAAGTTGAACAATCCGAGCTTATGTGTTTGTTGCTTAGATCAACCTATCTTTCTCATCATAAAGCTGCCATTAAATTGAATTTAGAGAGCTTATTCTAGGTTGCTTAATGGTTAGAGATTAAATAGAGAGCTTGTTCTATTTAACGACAAACTAAGGAAAGATTGGGGTAACAGAGCTTGTTGTTATCTACGGTTGTTAACTTTGATAGTTGGTTGATATTGATAGATCTGAAATTGATTCTTAATGATGTCTAGTGGTGGAGAATGAAACCTTAACCATATTTTTCATATTTGATTCTTCTTACTTATTTGTTTTCTTACTTTTAGTTTGCTTATTTTTTATATTTATTTTTATTGGCTGGTTATACCGCCTAATTTGTATATTAACTTTGTTTTATTTTTATTGGCTGGTTATACCGCCTAATTTAGTATATATATTTTTATTGGCTGGTTATACCGCCTAATTTAGTATATATATTTTTATTGGCTGGTTATACCGCCTTGCATCTTATTCTTATTATTTACTTTAGTTTAAATCTGGCTTTAAAAACCCCTTTTCTTTTATTGTTCTTGAATTTAAGTTTTAAACTATTAACTTATAAACTAAAACCCAATCCCTGAGGACTCGACCCTTGCTAACTACTATACTTACAATTTATCTTTTTAGTGCAAGGTTAAATAAGATACACTCTTTTGGGTGCATCAAGTTTTTGGCGCCGTTGCCGGGGATTGCTTTCTTTAGTTTATTAGTTTATTGGTTTATTCTTATTTTCTGTTCTAATTATTTACTTTCTTATATTTTTTTATTAGTGAATGTTCCAAGCTCCCAAAAAAGACTTACGACTTAGAAAAATTCGGGAATTTATAACTTCTCACCAACAACCAATCGAGGAGTTGATCCAAAACATCCAAGAGAAGCAAGGAGAGATGGCAGCAGCTGACAACCGAACTCTCAAGGAGCTAGCCGCTCCGGACTTGGGTCAACAACCATTATGCATTGAATATGCTAATCTTGAGGTAGCTTTTGAATTAAAATCTGGTTTGATTCACCTTCTCCCAACTTTTCATGGTTTTGCAGGAGAGGATCCAAATAAGCACCTCAAGGAATTCCATGTAGTTTTCTCAAGCATGAGACCAACAGGGGTCACGGAAGAGCAAGTTAAGTTGAGAGCCTTCCCATTCTCTCTAGCTGATTCAGCAAAGGAATGGCTCTACTATCTACCATCCGGGACCATCACTACATGGAATGATTTGAAGAAAGCATTCTTGGAAAGGTATTTCCCAGCATCTAAGGCTGCCAACATTAGGAAAGAGATATGTGGGATTCGGCAATACAACGGAGAGTCCTTATATGAATATTGGGAGAGGTTCAAGAAACTTTGTGCATCATGTCCACACCATCAAATAAGTGAACAACTTCTCATCCAATACTTCTATGAAGGTCTCATGCCCATGGAGAGAAGTATGATAGATGCCGCTAGTGGGGGAGCTCTAGTTGATAAGACTCCCAGGGCTGCTAGAACATTAATCTCCAACATGGCAGCCAATTCTCAACAGTTCTCAATGAGACAAGATCCACCACCACAATCCAAGAGAGTTAATGAGGTAAGTATATCATCCCTTGAACAAAAATTTGATAAACTGACTTCTCTTGTTCAACAATTGGCTGTAGGTAAAATACAACAAATAAAGGCTTGTGGCATATGTTCAAACATAGGGCACCAAACTGATATGTGTCCAATACTTCAAGAGGATACCAATGAACATGTGAATGCCATGGGTGGATTTCAGAACCAATCAAGGAAATATGATCCCTACTCAAACACTTACAATCCAGGATGGAGGGATCATCCAAACTTCAATTATGGAGGGAACCAATCACAAACTATTCCTCCACCATTTGACCAGAGGCCACCGGGTTTTCAGCAAAGAGTGCAACAACCATACCAAACCCGACAACAACTACCACCCACCCAAAATTCAGGTACTTCTCTTGAAGATCTTGTTAAAGCTCTTTCTACTAATACAATTCAATTTCAACAGGAAACAAAGACAAGTATTCGAAATTTGGAGACTCAAATAGGGCAATTGGCAACAACCATGAGTCAAATGCAAGCAAGGGATTCTGGGAAATTACCTTCCCAAACCATAGTGAATCCAAGAGAGAATGCCAATGCTATAAATTTAAGAAGTGGGAAACAGCTAGAGACACCACAAAATGATAGTGCTCAAGGGGAGAACAATACCATGGCATCCTCTTCACATCCCAACGAGCCACTAAAAAAGGTAATTCCTAAACCATCCTTTCCTTCTTATATAACTCCTCCACCTTTTCCTAGCAGGTTAGAAAAGTCCAAGAAGGAGGAGCAAGAGAAGGAAATTTTGGAAACCTTCCGGAAAGTAGAGGTGAACATTCCTTTACTAGATGCTATCAAGCAAGTGCCAAGATATGCCAAGTTCCTAAAAGAGTTGTGCACATCTAAACGGAAGTTGAAATGGAATGAAAAGGTAAGTGTGGGGGAGAATGTGTCAGCTGTTCTTCAAAAGAAACTCCCACCTAAATGCAAGGATCCAGGTATGTTTACCATTCCTTGTAAGATAGGCAACACCAGGTTTGAGCGTGCTATGCTAGATCTAGGGGCATCTATTAATGTCATGCCATATTCAATTTATGCTTCATTGAATCTAGGACCATTAGAGGAAACCGGTGTTATAATACAACTTGCTGACCGTTCTAACACTTATCCAAGAGGAGTTGTAGAAGACGTTCTTGTACAGGTTAATGAATTGGTTTTTCCCGCTGACTTTTATGTTATTGAGATGGAAGATGAGATGTCTTCTAATCCCACACCTATTCTATTAGGGAGACCATTCTTGAAAACAGCAAGAACTAAAATAGATGTACATGATGGCACTTTAACTATGGAATTTGATGGTGAAATAATTCGCTTTAACATTTTTGAGGCCATGAGATATCCTAGTGATGTGCATTCTGTTTTTAATATTGATATAATTGACTCACTAGTGCAGCAAGCTTATGAGCTAGATGGTGAAGATAGTGTGGAAATAGTCCTTAGCAACCATCTCGGAATGGGGAATGCTAAACTAGCCTTGAGTGACCATGTGGAAGGGGCACTAGAATCTTTACACTCGCTGCAACCTAAAGATGCAAGGTTTGATGTTTCATTTATTGATTTGCCTTTATCTAATGAGAAACTTCTACCTTCCATTTTGCAGGCACCAACTTTAGAATTGAAACCACTACCGAACCACTTGAAATATTTGTTCTTAGGGGAAAAGGACACACTACCTGTCATCATTGCCAAAGAGCTCACACCTTTGCAAGAAGAGCGACTTATCCGGGTGCTTAGAGAGCATAAAACAGCAATTGGTTGGACAATTGCCGATATCAAGGGAATAAGCCCATCCATGTGCATGCACCGGATTTTGTTAGAGGAAGGGTCTAAACCAACAAGAGAAGCACAAAGAAGATTGAACCCTCCTATGATGGAGGTTGTGAAAAAGGAGATACTGAAGCTCCTAGATGTTGGAGTGATCTATCCTATCTCGGATAGCAAATGGGTGAGCCCAGTCCAAGTGGTTCCAAAGAAATCAGGTGTAACGGTGGTAACAAATAATGAGAATGAACTTGTTCCTACTAGGATTCAAACAGGATGGCGAGTTTGTATTGATTATCGTAAACTTAATTCCACAACTCGCAAAGACCACTTTCCTTTACCTTTTATTGATCAAATGCTTGAAAGGTTAGCTGGCCATTCTCATTATTGTTTTCTTGATGGTTTTTCAGGTTATAATCAGATAGCCATTGCTCCGGAGGACCAAGAGAAAACAACATTCACATGTCCATTTGGTACTTTTGCATACCGGCGTATGCCATTTGGTCTTTGTAATGCACCAGCTACATTCCAAAGGTGTATGGTTAGCATATTTTCAGATTATGTAGAGAATATCATAGAAGTGTTTATGGATGATTTTAGTGTCTATGGTGATTCTTTTGATAGATGTCTAGAGAACCTTACACTTGTACTTGAAAGATGCATGGAAACTAACCTTGTTTTGAATTGGGAAAAATGTCACTTTATGGTAGAACAAGGAATAGTTTTGGGCCATGTTATTTCTTCTAGAGGGATAGAGGTTGATAAGTCTAAAATAGATATTATGCATTCTTTACCACCTCCCACAAATGTGAGAGAGGTTCGTTCTTTTCTTGGACATGCAGGTTTCTATAGGAGATTTATCAAAGACTTCTCAAAGATCACATTACCTCTTTGCAAGCTACTACAAAAAGATGTGGTTTTCCACTTTGATGATAAATGCAAAGAGGCGTTTGAAACATTGAAGGGACTCTTGACATCAGCTCCTATCATCCAACCACCAGATTGGAATGTACCTTTTGAAATCATGTGTGATGCTAGTGACTATGCCATTGGAGCTGTTTTGGGCCAACGGGTTGGGAAAGCCTCACATGCCATTTATTATGCCTCAAGAACTCTTAATGATGCTCAATTGAACTATTCCACTACTGAAAAAGAACTTTTGGCTGTTGTATTTGCTTTAGAAAAATTTCGATCTTATTTAATTGGTACTAAAGTAATTGTATTTTCTGACCATGCAGCCCTTAAGTACTTACTCACTAAAAAGGAGGCCAAACCAAGGTTGATTAGATGGATACTTCTCTTACAAGAGTTTGATTTGGAGATAAAAGATAAGAGAGGTAGTGACAACCTGGTTGCGGACCATCTTAGCCGTTTAGTTCATGAAGATGATGCACTACCCTTGATTGAGAACTTTCCGGATGAGCAACTTCTTTTTATAAGAACAACAACTCCTTGGTATGCTGATATTGTTAATTACTTAGTTACCAAGAAGTTGCCACAAGAGTTGACACAAGCTCAAAGAAATAAGATCAAGAGTGATGCCAAATACTACATATGGGATGATCCTTACCTTTGGAAGCATTGCTCCGATCAGATTATAAGAAGGTGTGTACTCGAAACTGAATTTCAATCTATTCTCACCTTTTGTCACTCTTATGCATGTGGAGGACACTTTGGATCCAAAAGAACAGCCATGAAAGTTCTTGATTCTGGATTTTATTGGCCTACCATATTCAAAGATGCATACCTCTTTTGCAAGTCATGTGATCGTTGCCAAAGAACTGGTAACTTAGGTGCTAGAAATCAAATGCCTCAAACTCCAATACTTATTGTTGAAATTTTTGATGTATGGGGCATGGATTTCATGGGACCTTTTCCTCCTTCTTTTGGTAATCTTTATATTTTACTTGCCGTTGATTATGTTTCAAAGTGGGTGGAAGCAAAATCCACTAGGACTAATGACTCTAAAGTTGTTTCAGATTTTGTCAAGACTAACATCTTGGCTAGGTTTGGAACGCCAAAGGCCATAATCAGCGATAGAGGTACTCACTTTTGCAATAGGACTATGGAAGCACTTTTGAGGAAGTATAACATCACACACAAGGTCTCCACCTCATATCATCCTCAAACTAGTGGGCAAGCTGAAGTGTCAAACCGAGAAGTTAAGTCCATCCTTGAAAAGACAGTTAATCCAAATAGGAAGGATTGGAGTTCACGACTTGATGATGCACTTTGTGCTTATAGGACAGCATATAAGACACCCATTGGTATGTCTCCTTATCGACTTGTTTATGGTAAGCCTTGTCATCTTCCGGTTGAATTGGAACATAAATCATATTGGGCTATCAAACAATGCAACATGGAGATGGATGAGATAGGAAAGAAAAGAAAACTTGACCTACAAGAATTAGAGGAGATAAGGAATGATGCCTATCAGAATTCTAGGATTTACAAGGAAAAGACTAAGGCATTCCATGACAAGATGATATCAAGAAAAGAATTTGTTGTTGGACAAAAAGTTCTTCTCTTCCATTCACGCCTTAAGTTATATCCAGGTAAGTTACGTTCTCGTTGGGTTGGACCTTTTGTTATTACTAATGTATTTACTCATGGTGCAGTTGAAATCCAAAGCCCAAAAACAGATAAGGCATTCAAAGTGAATGGTCATAGATTGAAGCCTTACTATGAGAACTTTCCAATACAAGATGTGGAGGAGTTTCCACTTTTTGAGCCAAAGTATGTTGAATAATAATGGCATGGGTCTAAGTTAGGCTGAGGACAATAAACCAAGCGCTTCTTGGGAGGCAACCCAAAAGGATGGAGAGCATCTATTATATCAGATTTGCATATTCCTTACTCTCCATCATTCTATCTTTTATTGTTTTTCTTTTCTTTTGTTTAATAGTTCTTACAAGATGTAAATATAATTTTTAATTTATTTTTTTTAACCCCGGTTAAATGACGGATAACGGTACTCCGTGATTATTTAAATCGGTTCCATCAGCTACCCACAAAACTGATATTGTATATAAATTTCTCTTCCAATTTCTCTTTCAATTTTTTTCATTTTTTTTTTCAGGATGGATGATATTCTCACAAGATTGCAGAAACGATTTCCTCCCTTTCCTCAAAATATTTTACTGAAGCTTTACCAAGTTTGATTTGAAAGATTAAGAATGCTTATGCACAAAGGGATTCCTGACGACATACGTTGGCTAATTGAAGCCAAGGTACGTGAAGATGAATATCTTCCTGTTTTGCATTTACCAGGTACAGGTAGAAGCACTTTTGCAAAGAAGCGACGAGCAAAGCGCATGAGTTCAAATTGCCACAAATGTGCACGATGGACGTGTAACGGTAAATGTCGTTCTATTGGGATTCCGTCCTCTAATCGAGATGATAAAATTGAATTCATTAAGGATGGACTGAGTAAGGAGAATTTGGGTAATATCCAACTTTCTCTTGAGACGCATCCTAGTGGAGACGTACAAAGAGAAATTCTTGATTTATGGCCGCAATTCCAAAGGGAATGGCAACATCTTGGGAATCTGATGTTAAAAGACCCTGTTTGCCAGCTTGTAAGAAAACTGGATGGGAAGCATATCCTCGACTCATAGAAGGCGTTTAAGCCGTTTCTGGACGTAAAACCAGAGGAAGATGTGAGCCACAATCACAACTACAATAAATGACTTCTCAGCTTTTGGTTTGATTTGCAATAACTTTATTTTGTTTTAATTTACGTGTTGTTCGATTTGTGTAATTATTCTCATTTTTTTTATTTGTCTTTTACGGTTGATTTTTTCTTCTCTTTTTGATTTTCTTCCTGAAATCACGCAAAAATCTTTTGTTAGGTTAACATTTTCTTCTGACAGGTCAGATACACTTTCGGCGACATTATTACTCTTGTCTGATTCACTACTAAGTCCTCTATATATTACACCATGTACTCATTCTCTTTCAGGCACTCGAAAAAGAAAAAAAAATGGAAAGTACTTCGTCCCAACGCATTAAAAAAATTTGTGTCTTTGGAGGTGCTTATCCAGGGAAAAATAACATATTCGCTGATGAAGCCATAAGAGTTGGAGTAATACTTGCCCAACAAAAGATCCAGTTGATTTATGGAGGCGGTAGTACGGGTTTAATGGGAGCAGTCGCTACAGCAGCACACGCCGGAGGAAGTCCAGTTCTAGGAGTCGTGCCAAAACTATTCATAGATTTTTGTGGACCTACCGTGGGTAAGGAAATACAAGTCTGGAGTATCCCTGAACGGATAACAATCATGTACCATTCTGCCGATGCATTCATTGCTTTACCAGGAGGTCTGGGTACATTGGAAGAAATAGCTTGCGTGGCTTCTTGGTCATCTTTGGTCACAAATAAGAAACCCATTGGTTTGCTTAATATTAATGGTTATTTTAGTAATTTGCTTTTATATTTAGATAATGCTGTGGATAATGGATTCATGTTTTCAGAGGCAAGGAGAACCATAATTTCTGCTACAACCATTGAAGATTTACTTAAAAAGCTCCAAGCTTATGAGTGTTTATCTGCTATGGTTGTTTCGCAAATGCTCGAAAAAAGAAAAAGAGATATGGACGAGCAAGGAGTGGATTGCACTTTGTCTTTGTGACATTATCTAACATTTTGCTTGTTGTGTCTCAGTTATAATAAGTGGTTAGCAACCTCTGCAGGTAATATCTCCTAAATTCTACCTTTAAAATTTGACATTGGGGACAATGTCATATTTTAGTAGGGGGTAAGGGACATATTTTGCTAATTTAAAAAAAAAAAAAAAAAAAATTTAAGAAGTATTCATTCTGAACAAGGTCTGAGTAAGGGAGACTTGAGACATACCTTGTCAGTTTGATTTCTTCTTTTCAAAAAAAAAAAAAAAAAAAGTTTGTTGTGTTTTAAGCAATTTAGAAGTATTCATTCTGAACAAGGTCTGAGTAAGGGAGACTTGAGACATACCTTGTCAGTTTGATTTTAATCTTTTTACGTTTACTTGTTAATTTTTGTTTAGTATTTTAGGATTATTTAGGTTGCATGAGTTTGTTTTGTTTTGAGTCTAGTTATTCCTATTCTTATGTTATTAGTTCTTTTCTCTTACACATGATTCTTTCATTTGGGTTAATAGACTTACATTGAGGACAATGTAAGAATTAAGTGTGGGGGGAATGATTTAGGATTTCTTTTATTTTTGTCTACTATTTTTTTTTTTTTTGAGTCTTTATTATAATTTTTAGTGTGTTTTAGTTCCTTTTTAATACAATGATGAGATATGAATTGCATAAGTCTAAAACAGAGTTATTAGTGAGAAGATTTTCATGAGAATTGAGCTTGATATCATTTTTTTTTTATGAGCCAATGTTAATATGATATGTTGATTGAGAAAGAAGCATGTTTAGACTTAATCTGACTTGTATAATCATCCTTGTGAGTTTTTGAGCCTATAATGATTGATGCATTATACAAATCAATCTAATTTCTTTCTTGAGTGCTCTTATGATTACAGGATTCTCTAGAACTTGCTTTAAACCTTTTGAGACTATATTGATACATGTGACAACATGAATATGATAGAGGCATTAGGATTTTTAGCCAGGGCCAAACAACCATCCCTTATTGATGTTCCAAGAGAACACACCCTTAGTGAACCAATTTGAGCCTACATTGAATAAGCTATCTCTTTGGTAACCATAACTTGTCCCTAACCTAAATATACTTATATCTTTACCTTTGTTCCAAAGATGAATTAGCATGATTTGAGACAAGTTGCAAAGACAAGGGATATTTTTTGGTTAGAAACAAGAAATAAGTGTGGGGGGAAAAGAAAAGAAAAGTCAAGAGAAAAAGAAATGGAATACTGGCAAATACATTCCTATATAAAAAAAAAAATGAATCATCTCTTGAATTTGTGGAAAAAGAAAAAGATGTTACAAAGTTGTTCAGAATGAAGAAAAGGCCCAACATAAATATCCGGCCTAGGTGACTATGTACTTGTAAAGAGTTTTGAGAAGTTTCTTTGTATGATCTTTTTATGTCTCTAAACTTTATGAACTCTTTGGAACCTTTGTGATATCTTTATCCTTTTGTTCTTCAACCACATTACAAACCCCTTGGCCCCATTACAACCTTGATTAAAGACCTCTTGATTTATGAAGTTGCATGATCTTTTAGTGGAGAATAGGTGGACAAGCAAGCATATGGTAGAAGTGTTTTCATGAGATTGATTGAGTGTAAACACTTTACCACTACTTTAAAGAGTGAAAATCAAGAGAGTATCCCATGTGAGAAGTTGAGATTAAATTTTAACATGCAATATTTTGATTGAGATATGTTATGCTAATATTGGCTTAACTCAAACAATTTACATTCAAGCATGATTTTTTGTGAAATTCTTTAAGCTATTGATTAGTTTATAAGACTTGTTCAAATATTGTATCTAATTTGTATTGAAAGGATTAGGAGTAAATATTTTTAGTATATGCAGTTTATTTATATTTTAGTTTTTCAATGTTTGTGGGTATCGTTCTAGTAAACCCTCACGAGACTAAACTCGTCCACTAGGGACACCTAGGGGTTTAAAGGCTTGTGTCACATGCTAAGTGCCACCGTGATTTCCTACGAAAATGGATTAGATTAGATTTTCTTATTTTATTTTTATTGAGTCGTTGCTAGGGACTAGCAACAATCTAAGTGTGGGGGTGTGATAACTCGTATAATTATATAGTTTTTAGTTATGTTTTATTAATGTTTTGTGTCAAATACGAGTTATTATTGTTTAGTCTAATTGTGTTTATGATCTTTTATATTTTTATTTATTTTGGTGTTTTTCACAAGTTTCTTTGAGTGATTTCAGATTACTAGAATTAAGGGCAAATCCAGTTCAGTTTCAGTTCCGATACCTTTTGCCATATCAGCTATATCTCGAGTTTCACTGAAGCAATAAGGCTGAAATTTGTAGCCATGCAAAGCTAAGAGGCATATCTATCTTTTTTATGTTTTACACTTCTTAAAACGGAGTCGTTTTCCCTAGCGAAATCGACCATCAAGTTGGCTGATGTGCAATGACGTCTGTGCTGACATGTTTTCGTATTATGCCCGTATCTTCTTATCCACATCAGCAAATGAGCTGATTCCAACGGCTATGGTTCCGTAACTGATAGGGGAACCTTTGTCTAGAAGACCATGTAATCAGATCAGGCCTCCAATATTGAATAAATCGACCATCAAGGTGGCTGATGTGTAATGACATCTGTGCTGACATGTTTTCGTATTTTGCCCATATCTGCTTAACCACATCAGTAAATGAGCTGATTCCAACGGCTATGGTTCCGTAACGGATAGGGGAACCTTTGTCTAGAAGACCATGTGATCAGATCAGGCCTCCAATATTGAATAAATCGACCATCAATGTGGCTGATGTGTAATGACATCTGTGCTGACATGTTTTCGTATTTGGCCCATATCTGCTTAACCACATCAGCAAATGAGCTGATTCCAACGGCTATGGTTCCGTAACTGATAGGGGAACCTTTTTCTAGAAGACCATGTGATCAGATCAGGCCTCCAATATTGACGAAATCGACCATCAAGTTGGCTGATCAAAATCGTCATATACCTACCTTTGAAATTTGTAAAGCTTGTCTCTTGTCATTTAGCCCTCCAAAATGTGTATAAATAGAGGGCCTTGGATGATTGTAAGGGATCATATTGTACATAGGTAGGATATTAGCCATTTTAATAAAATTCTCTAAGTTTTCTTCTTCTTTCTTTTCTCTAGTTTTCTTTTTCTTTAGAGAGAGCAAGAGGCTGGATAATTAATATTCTTCCTCTTCTTCTTTCTTTCTTTTATTTTCTTCTTAGATTTTCTTTAATTTTATGTTTATGTTTATAATGCCTATGCTAGGCTAAACTTCTATTTGGTTAAGGGTGATTTCAAAGCCCTAGACATGTTTTGTGATTGATTTTCAGATTCTATCTATCATTAATTTTCTATCAAAGTTGCTTATGTTCTTCTACAAGAATTGTTCATGATGTTGTCTAGATTTATTTAGGTGTACAACTAGATAGATCTTGATAATTATCTATTGCTAGTTTAGGAGTCTTGATCCGTGTAATTGTCTTGATTTCCTATTCATAAGTGGCAATTTGTGATTAATGATTATGGTCAAGTTTTCAATAATTGCAAAGTGGAACATAACCTAAGTTGAACAATCCGAGCTTATGTGTTTGTTGCTTAGATCAACCTATCTTTCTCATCATAAAGCTGCCATTAAATTGAATTTAGAGAGTTTATTCTAGGTTGCTTAATGGTTAGAGATTAAATAGAGAGCTTGTTCTATTTAACGACAAACTAAGGAAAGATTGGGGTAACAGAGCTTGTTGTTATCTACGGTTGTTAACTTTGATAGTTGGTTGATATTGATAGATCTGAAATTGATTCTTAATGATGTCTAGTGGTGGAGAATGAAACCTTAACCATATTTTTCATATTTGATTCTTCTTACTTATTTGTTTTCTTACTTTTAGTTTGCTTATTTTTTATATTTATTTTTATTGGCTGGTTATACCGCCTAATTTGTATATTAACTTTGTTTTATTTTTATTGGCTGGTTATACCGCCTAATTTAGTATATATATTTTTATTGGCTGGTTATACCGCCTAATTTAGTATATATATTTTTATTGGCTGGTTATACCGCCTTGCATCTTATTCTTATTATTTACTTTAGTTTAAATCTGGCTTTAAAAACCCCTTTTCTTTTATTGTTCTTGAATTTAAGTTTTAAACTATTAACTTATAAACTAAAACCCAATCCCTGAGGACTCGACCCTTGCTAACTACTATACTTACAATTTATCTTTTTAGTGCAAGGTTAAATAAGATACACTCTTTTGGGTGCATCAGTCACTTGAGTAAAAAATGGGGGGGAGCCAATTTTGGGAAAAGGAGTTGGCGGCTAAAGAAAGGAAAGAGAGAAAAAAGAGAGTTCTTATCCTTTGGGGAAGAAGGCTCGTGGAGGAATTTTTTTTTTTTTTTTGGGATAAAAAAAACCAAATTGGGAAATACATGGGGGGTGAGTAAATTTTTATTTCCTTTGTTTTCTTTGGGTCTTGTATAATAATAATAGTAAAGGAGGATTCAGCTGGGCTTAGACACAAACACTTGGACGTTTTTGATATGTTTTTTAAATCATTTTTTTCTTCTTCGATGCCGATGATTGCTCGGTTCAGTGCTAATATTGGAGTTGCGGAGCTTCGGTTTCACCAAGATTCTGTTCTTGGAAAAAGTTGTTCTACCATGGCCACACCGGTCGTGTCTTGAACATTACCAAACGTACCATCAATTCACCATCCACAACAGTAGCGGCTCTTGCTCACCTTCAGGATCTTGGTTGTCTTGGTTATCTCGATGCACTCTTAGAGAAGTTCGGGAATGCTGTTCTCACACTTCATCCTTTCCATATGTATCCCCGACTTTATATGGTGAAGACTATTGAAAGTTTAGGAATTGGTCAGCATTTCAGGGAAGAAATTACAAGTGTATTGGATGAAAAATATCGATGTTGGCTGCAGGGGGAAGAGGAGATATCCTTGGACCCAGTCTCATGTGTACTGGCTTTTCGGATACTATATGTTCATGGTTATGATGTTTCCTCAGAACCCTTAACTGGATTTGCTTAAGAACATTTCTTCAATTCGCTTAGAGGATATTTGAAGGATTTGGGTGCTATCGTCGAGTTATTTAGGGCTTCACAGATGATCATACATCCAAATGAACAAGTTCTGCAAAAACAAATCTCATGGACGGATCATTTCTTGAAACAGGAATTATCCAACAGTTTTATGCGTGCATATAAACATAAAGAATATATTATACAAAAGGTGAATAATGCTCTTGAATTTCCCCACTATGCAAGTTTGGAGCGCTTAGTACACAAGAGAAACATATTGGATTATTTTGTAGATGATATAAGGATGCTTAAATCTTCATATTGTTCTTCGAGCATTGGCAACAAGGATTTCCTAAGACTAGCAGTGGAAGACTTCAATGCTTGTCAATCTATATATCGTGAAGAACTCAAACAACTCGAGAGGTGGGTTCAAGAAAAGCGATTGGACAAGCTAAAGTTTGCCAGGCAGAAATTGGCTTACTGTTACTTTTCTGCAGCTGCAACCATATGCTCTCCTGAATTATCTAATGCTCGCATATCATGGGCCAAAAATGGTGTGCTTACTACGGAGGTAGATGATTTTTTTAGATGTTGGAGCTTGGATTGCTGTTTGGATTGCGGTACTTCTTCAACGTCTACTTCAATATCTACAACAAACAAGTTTTTAAGGTCTTCTATTACCCTGTAACTGTCACTGTAATTCAGTTTGCTGTTGGGACTCTACTTGTTGCTCTAATGCGGACGTTCAATCTGTATAAGAGGTCAAAAATCACTGGTGCTCAATGATTATATCACTTGCTGCGACGCATACCTTGGGCAACCTCTTTACGAATATGAGTCTAGGGAAAATGGCTGTTTCGTTCACTCATACGATTAAAGCTAGGGAGCCATTCTTCTCAGTTGTGCTTTCTACAATGTTTCTAGGAGAGCGCCTACTCTTTGGATAATTTCTTCGCTTTTACCAATTTTTGGAGGAGTTGCAATTGTATCTATTATTGAGGCATGGTTCAATTGGTTGATGTTGCTGAACTTAAAGTTGTTGTTGAGAGAACAGGGGGACTTGTTGTGCTTGCAGAAAGCTTTGGCTATTCAGTAATTAAGGACTCTCTTAGGCATGTTTTCTAGACAGAAGACAAGGACCTTGGACTATCTTCAAATGGGAAGCATTAGTGCATGGAAAATCATAGCACTGGCGAAATGAGACTTTGTGTTACAACTCTTTCAAGAAGATGGATTGCGGGACCTGGAATCATATAGGGGAATTCATATGAGGCAGTCGTGGTTTTTTAAAAGAAAGAGAGCTATGGCGAGAAGGATGAGGTAAGAATAAAAAAAGGAGTTGCGAGCCGAGAAGGAGTGAACTGAAGGAATTGTAGTGTCTTATTTCCGATCGTATGCCCACCTGCATTTTATCCAACAGCTTTCTGTAAGTATTTTGAAAATTATTGTCCATTAAACTGTTTGTCTGATCTTGTCTTTAAATATGGTTTGTGTTCGATGATTTTTCTCTTATAAATTTAATGTTGCTTGCTTTAATTATGTCATTTATCATCCTTGCTATACTATATTCTATATCATTTAGACATTAGGTTATTTTTCATGCACCATATTTTTTCCATGTCATTTTGCATTATAGGTTATTTTATTATGTCACTTAGAACCTAGGTCATGCGTATGCCATGCCATTTTTATTCATGCTTTCATCTATGATTTGCATATTTGCCATGCCTTGATTTTATGTATTTTGATTTAGCATGCTATGTGTTTGTGTTATTGCCATGCATTTTTTAGGTCTAGGTCTCATTAGCATTGCCATGCATTGCATGCATGTTTAGACTTAGGTTGCATTTATTGTCATGCAAGTTCATGTTAGGTCAGGTCACGTTCTTTATGCCATGCATTTCCTATGTCATTTAGGCTTTAGGTCATGCATTTCATACATCAAATTTACTGTTTTTTCATGCATCTCATTCTATGCCACTTGAATAATGACTTGAGCCAATTAATGGTTCAAAGTCATGCTCTCTTGAGCACACTTGTGGAAAATTAAGTTTGTCAAGTTGATTATTCTACCTTTGTGAATTTTTTTACTTAGTCAATTTTTATCTAACTTTGAAAAAGTCCTAGCTACTGTTTGTAAGTCATTTTAGGAGTTTCAAATATTTTTACTATGATTTTTAAATGATTTTATCAAAGGCAAATATGTGTTTTGGAAAAACAGTTTTTTTTCACCCAAAACTAGTACATCTCTGATTTTTCTAGGAATTCATTAATCAGAAAATTAAGCTAATTTTTTTCCGTGTAGTTTTACATGTCCTGAGTCTCCAGTATTTTTTTCAAAATTTTTTGAATTTGTAAAAATAGAGTAAAAAATCGTGGCGTAAAACTAGACAGTGGAGTCAGAATTGAATTTAAAGAAAAATCATTTTTCTGTTTTGGTTAAGTTACTTAGAGTGGACTGATTAGGAGGGTTAGCTACTAACTTAGAGTAATTTCTAAGCCTTTTTAAACTCTAAAAATGGTTTTTCAAGTCTCGGGTTAAGGGTAGTCTAGTCCGGATTTTTAAACTTAGGAAATTAGAGTCATTTAAAAAAAGATTTAGCCCAGTTTTTATTTTTAATTCAAGCTTTTCAAAATTGTTTTCAAACAATCACAAAGTATTTTGGTTTTAGAATATTTAATTTGACATATTTTCCTAAGGTAGCCGGATATCTTTTTAGATATACGGATTTTCTTAATTAAAGGAAAAAAATACATTTCATGCATTGCATTTTTCATATTCATGCATTTTATATAATATGTGATTCTTGCCATAATAATTCCTATGATATTGTTATTATTTTGATTTATATTTTTTTGATGTTATATGGTTTATTATGTGGTTTTGAATATTTCATGATATCCTATGCTTTTATTTAGTTATTTTTATTTAGCATATATTATGTTCATGCATTATTATTTTTATATTCATGCATATTATATGATAGCATTATTTATTCCATGTCATTTAAATTATATGCCATATCATTCATATTTGTCATGTCATTTAAATTATTTCATTTCATTTAGGATATATTATGTCATCTAGAATATTTTATTTTATTTAGATTATATCATATGACTTAGGATATTGCATTTCATATAGAATGTATTATGTTACATAGGTCATTTAATTTCATTTAGAATATATCATATAACTTAGGATATTTCATTTCATTTAGAATATGCTAAGGCATTCAAATCATGTCATGTCATTTAGGTTGCATTATATTAATTAGATTTTGCTATGTCATTTTATTTATGTCATGCATATACATATTCATTTCTTTTAAATGTTTTCAAAAAAAAAAAAAAAAGATAATGGTTTTCAATATAATAAAGATATTCCCGAGTTAAAATAATTCATGAGTTCTCTGCCGGGTTTGCTAGGGAGGATATCATCAATTATTATTAATAATGGGATATCTTCTTTAAAAAGAGAATGGTTCGAAAAATTTTCCGAAACTAATAAAAATTTCTATATTTTGCCACGTTTGTTGGGGAATATAGGAAAATTTTGAATTTATAAATTCCGAATCATTTTCAATTAAAAATGGAATTATTTTTCTTTAAATTGGGAATTAACTTGAAATACTAAATTTAAAACCGATTTTTTTACCGAGACTTGAGATAACACACGATTAATAAGGTACCGTTTTATACGGGCGTTGTGGGGTGCTAATCCTTCCCCACACGTAACCGACTCCCGAACCCGCTTCTTTGATTTCTCTGGCTTAAAACGCAGACTTGAAATTGGTTTTTAAAATGTTTTAATTAATTTTTAAAATATTTTATAAAACCGGTTTTAATAGGTGGCCGATCACACCTAGCTAAAAAAGATTGGTGGCGACTCCATGTCTTTTTCAAGGTCATTTTCAAAACCTTCATTTTTTAGAGGAATTAAGTCGATTTTTCCTCGAATTTTTTTAAGTCACGCTTAACGAATAATAAAGTCTTGCGATGAGACTCGTTATTTTTTAGGTTGCGACAGCTTGGCGACTCCACTGGGGACTTTTTTAGAGAGTCAGGCCTAGAATTAGTCGTGTGTTATCAAAGTCTCGGTTTTGTTGGTTTAATTGGTATTTAATTTTAATTCCCGTATTTTTTTTAATAAGGAGAATTTTGAAAATAGTAAAATATTTTTAAATATGTTCATACTGATGTGCATGCATTTTATTATTGTTCTCTAGTTATTTAAGGTTGTATATTATAATTTCTTGTTGGTTAATGCGTTACACTATGCTTGAATGTTTTAATTGCTAGGGCATTTAGAATAAGGTTTGTACAATAGGTGGTGAAAGGTTTGTTATTCCTCCACACACACTACACGTGCATTTGCATATCATGAATCATATACCCGGGTTTCGTCCTTTTAAGTGGGAGCAAAGTAACTAAGCCTTCGTGATTAACAATCCGCATGGGCTAGTGAAACACTTCCGGAGTACTAAATTACCTAAGCCTTCGTGATTAACAATCCGCATGGGCTAGGGAAATATACTCTAACGAATTGAACCCGCTTTTATCGGGGTGCCTTACTAGCCTTCACTGGCGACAGTGAGGAGCAATTCTGGGCCTTTAGATCCGATTCACCCTCATATAGTGAGCCTAGGCGAAGCCATGCAAGATTTTCGTTAGATATACTGAAAATAGGAACACATGGAGGGACATTTCTAAACCTTTTGTTACATATTTTACACTCTAAATAAGTTTTGTAGATCGGGCAACGATGTACGTACATCGCCCGTAATAAATGTGTTAATCCGTCCCAAAGGCATCGTGATGCCTAAATAAGCAGATATTGTTGGGGCAGATGTTCATTAGCTGTTTAAAAAAAAAAATCCCTTTTCAAGCATTTTTGCATTTTGCACATTTCATGCATGTGTGAATAGAGCATGTACATTTTTGGTTGTATTATTGATCTCATTCTTTGCAATAAACAATTGGTAATTTCATTTGATGATTTCGTAAAACCGGTAGTGTTGCATGAACATTTGCATATTGTACCATAGTAGGATCCACCCTGAAATTCTTTTGAAAATAATGTGATTGGTTTTTCATAAAAAAAATAATAAAAAAAAAATAAACATGTTTCAAAAATCATAAATTTGGAGGCAAATCTTGCATAATGAGATTTTTGAATAATCAAGATTTAGGTCCCACCAATTTCGTGTAATCATTGATTTCTTTGTATATACCTATGTGTTAATTCATTTATTTTTTGCATGTATCATTTTGACATCACGTTATAGTCCTAACATGCATGGTTATTTATTGTAAAATACATTTGTGATATAGATGGTCATTCTTTGTATATACCTTGGTGTAAGTTTATGAATTCTTTACATGTATCATTTTGACATCATGTTACAGTCATAGCATGCATGGTCATTCATTGTAGAATACGTTTATAACATGCATGGTCATTATTTGTATATACTTATGTATCAATTTATTCTTTCTTGACATGCATCATGTTGGCATCAAGTTGCATTCATGCATTCATAGTCAGCATGATTTTTTCTGTATATATCCATCTATCAATTTATTCTTTCTTTACATGCTTCATGTTGGCATCAAGTTGCATTCATGCATTCATAGTCAGCATGATTTTTCTGTATATATCCATATATCAATTTATTCTTTCTTTACATGCATCATGTTGGCATCAAGTTGCATTCATGCATTCATAGTCAGCATGATTTTTCTGTATATATCCATATATCAATTTATTCTTTCTCTATATGCATCATGTTAGCATCAAGTTGCATTCATGCATTCATAGTCAGAAATGATTTTCCTATATATACCCATGCATTAATTTACTTATTCTTTGCATTGATTTGTTTATATAAATCATGTTGACATCGGGTTGCATTCATGGAATACATAGTCATCATGATATCTCATGCATTAATCTGTCATATTAATATCAGGATGCATTCATGACACACATTATTAGCATGATTTTCTTTGTATGTACTCTGTGTCAATCATTTATTCTTCACAGGCATCATAATTGACATTGTGTGGCATTCATAGTGTATATGATCATTCATTGGGAAATGCATTTGGAACATACATGGTCATTCATTGTATACATCCATGCATTATTTTGCTTATTCTTTACATGCATCATGTTGGCATCAGGTTGCATTCATGGCATACGTAGTCATCATGATATGCTCATACATTAATTTGTCATATTGGCATCAGGTTGCATTCGTGACATACACGATCAACATAATTTTCTTTGTATATACTCTGTGTCAATCATTTATTCTTCACATGCATCATAATTGACATTGTGTGGCATTGATAGTGTATATGATCATTCATTGAGAAATGCATTTGGAACATACATGGTCATTCATTGCATATATCCATGCATTGATTTTTCTTATTCTTTAAATGCATCATGTTGGCATCGTGTTGCATTTATAACATACATGGTCAACATGTTTCCACAGTATATGACCACACATAACTTTGTTTATCCTTCACATGCATCAAATTGCATTCATGACATTCATAACTCATTCATCATGAAACACATTAATAAGATGAGATAGAAATTGGCTTAGATTTGAAGAGTTTTCTTCGTCAGCTAAAAGCTATGACCCTAACAGCAAGTGCGAGTATCATATTGGGGCAATTGGGCATTCGACTAAAAAATGCAGAAAACTGAAGGAAAGAATTGAGGGTCTTGTCCACGATGGCATTTTGATTCCAGATCTTATCGAACATTGGAAATCTGTTTTACCATAGATTGATTTTTTCTTGAAGAATTTTAAGGATAAGAATTGTTATCTTTGACAGTATGTCAATAGGAGCATTCTGATGCATATATTTCTATACACTTTGATGATGAAAGCGCTTGTCTCATGATGACATCTACATGAAATAAATAAACTTTGAATTTAAATGTTTTGTGTTCATTTTATTTTAGCAATAAATTTGAAATTGCAAAAACAAATGAAACTTTGAGAAAATTTGTGGTAAACAATAAATAAGTGGTTTTCACATGAAATAATGAACAATCTTGAGAATATTGATGATCATTGTTAGAAATGACCCAACATTTTCCCTCTCTCTTTTGGGTTTTCCTACACTTAAATCCCTTGAATCAAGACCACTTGAAAGACCTAATACTTCAAGGAATATGAATGATTGAATTTCATAAACCATTGTCGTCATATAATAAGCAAAGATGTAGATCCTAGTCTAGGCTATGAACAAAGGAACAAACTTTTCGAAATTTTTTCGAACTCCTTGAAATTCAAACAAATGAGACATTCTTTCAATAATCTAAATCATGGTAATTTGGTATGTGTCAAGGTTGTGCCAAAGCCATTCACATCCTTTCCAATAACCACAAAACACCAATTGCCCAAACATCACTTCATGATTGATACCTTGGGACGCCATGACCAAACAAGATTAGCTCATGTCCTAGAGAAAACCTGTCTTTGGGGAAATATTTTCCTAGGCACTTCAAACAAACCCAAGATTGAAGCTCAGCATTTTCATTGTAAACCTAGATTTGCGATGTTCCTCGCAATGATACAAATCCTCAGGGTTAATCAAATTAGGGCATTATATGTGGTGTAATGATGGATACATGGTGAATAAGGATGGATTAATGCATGAATCATTGGGGGCATGCGACCAAAAAAAAAAGAAAAAAGAAGAAGAAAAATTGTGATATCATGCATATGAGAATTCAGATGATTCCAAAGTGCAAAATGAAACTTTGATTATCTATTTCCCCTGGGGATTGCTTTTCAATGAGAATATTTGTGCTTGATATGATGAATGGCCATATTTCATATCCCTTTTGCAAAAAAAAATTATCCATAGTCACCCTTTTGAGCCAAAAGAATTCTTTCTTCTTTGAACCTTGATCAAGGATCACCCTTTACACTAGGGGGCAACTGCGAGGAAAGATCTTTTCAGAGATCATTGAGAAATGAGTCCTAACTCAAAGACATATACAAAGCAAATTGAGTTCCCGAATAAATACGGGCTCAATCTGTCAAAGAAAAAAGGAAAAGATGGCGAAATGAAAGCCAAGAAAAACAAAAGAAAAATAGAAAAAAAGTGTGTGAAAAAGCGATGGCAAATGAAAGCCAAAAGCAAGGAAGAAAAAAAGCAAAGTCAAAAGGAATGAAAAGTCTAAAAAGGGATAAATGCTTCACAGAGAATTCTCCTCAAGAAATGATCCTTGATTTGATTACCCTCAAACACATATTTTGGGCCTATTTATCCTTTCTTTTTGAACCCCGAACCATGGCCTACATTACGTGCTTTAAAAGTCCATTTTGATCAAGCATGAATATTTAATTTGAAGGGGTTTTCCTCGGATTTTATCTCATCTCATCGAATTATCATTTCACTAAGGAAGAATTTAGAATTCTCAAGTGCATGGTTAAACAATGAAAAAGAAAAAAAGATAGAGAAGGAAAAATGGAAAGAATGAGACTCTAGGGTGAAAACCCAAAAATGGGCGGTCTAGAGTAAGATGGGAATTTTCGATGCCATCTATGATAGTGTCGATACCACAAAATAGAAGATCATCATAAAGAAGTGGTCATCAAGGAACATCTAGGAATTCCTGAACCTTCCAAAGTGTCAACTCTCATTCAGATGATTGATTTCAAAAACTGAAACTTTTTTTCCTCCAAAATCAACTTTCCAGTTTAAACATCCCAGCCAATCTTGACGCTTGTCAAAATACCTTGATATTGGAAACTAAAATAATATTGAACTTGTTTGGTTCTCAATGAATTCATGATTTATAAAATCTGTTCCATTTGTGAGCCTAGAAGGGACATACATTTTTATTGTGAAGTTTTCCTGGAAAAACCAAAATCTTGTTGTACCGAGCCTTGTCAATTCAAATTGGAAAACCCAAATTGATACTTAGGAAAATTTCTAACAGTGATCATCAGTCTTTAAAAGATTTGTACATCATACACAGTGGAGTTAAAATTTTTGGCTTAGAAGTTTTCCTTAAATAAGCAAAATTGTTTTTCAAAAAGGGAAAATAAAAATATTTTTGAAATACCCATTTTTGATGTTGACATGAGACAAGGGTTTTTCTAACCCAAAGATGTGGAATAACTAGGGATAACCTTGACTTCTAAATAGGAGAAGTAGAAATAAAACTCAGCAAGCAGATCTCTATTGATGAGAGTTTGAAAACTGGTGTGGCAAAGATTGAAATAAAAGGAGTTGAAGATATACTCTTATTTGAAGAGGAAAAATGAATGGGAAAGGCTAAGCCAAAGTCTAGAAAAGATGATTAGGGGCATGTGCATCACTCATGAGCAATCATCTCTTTTTTGGGCTTTGCATCTGCACAGTGTCAGCAAGCATTTGCATCATTCATGAGTATTTGCATTGGCACTATTCCATGAACATTGGCATTTTACCTTTATATTTACATCTTTCATCGATATTTGCATTTGCATTTGCGTCATCTTAAGCAATTGCATCTTTTTAGAATCATTGCATTTTCATTATTGTGTGGCAACTACAGTTACACCATTCATAGACACTTACATGAACATGATTAGTAGGGGCATCTGCATCATTCCATGAACTAGTTGCGTCAGCGCCAATTTTTGCATTCACATCATTTAGAAGCATTTACATCATTTAGAAGCATTTGCACATTGTTAATCTTATTCTACATCATTCCATGAAGTAATTGCGTTACCTGAGAATCTTTGCATTTGCATCATTTAGAAGCATTTGCATCAACCTAAGTCATTTGCATTTGCACAATGAAGCATTAGAAGCATTTGCATCAACAAAAGCCATTTGCATTCGCACCATGAAGCATCTGCATCTTATTCAACATCTGTACCATGAAGCATTCGAAGCATGTGCATCAATCCAAGGCATCTGCATCTTATTCAACATCTGCTCTATGAAGCATTCGAAGCATGTGCATCAATCCAAGGCATTTACATCTTATTTTGCATCATTTCATGAAGTAGTTGCATCAATCGAAGACATTTGCATTTGTATTGAAACATTTGAATCTTATTTTGCATCTGCATTAAGAAGCATTTGTATCAATCGAAGACATTTACATTTGCATCATGAATCATTTGCATCTTATTCAATATATGCATCTGCATCAAGAAGCATTTGCATGAATCCAAGCGTTTGCGTCCTCTCTCGAATCCTCCAGGTTAATTTCCAAAATATTTTTCAATCTCTGGTTTCATCTAGATCTCTCTCAAATCCTCCAGGTTAATCACCCATGTTAGTTCAATCTCGGGTTTCATCTAGATCTCTCTCAAATCCTCCAGGTTAATCACCCATGTTATTTCAATCTCTGGTTTCATCTAGATCTTTCTCAATTTTCTGGATTCACCCATGTTATTTCAATCTCTGGCTTCATCCAGATCTTCCTCAATTTTCGGTTTCACCCATGCCAGTAAGGTTAGCACAAGACAGGATAAGACCCCGAGACCACCGTCGAGGTATTTCCATTTGTTTTAAATCGAATTCATTCTGTTTTATCAAATGAGTCGAGTGTCGAGACCACCGTCGAGGTATTTCTTTTTGTTTTAAATCGAATTCATTTTGTTCCATCAAATGAGTCGAGCCTTGAGACCATCGTCGAGGTATTTCCTTTTGTTTTAAAATTGAATTCATTCTATTTTATCAAATGAGTCGAGCCTTGAGACCATCGTCGAGGTATTTCCTTTTGTTTTAAATCGAATTCATTCTGTTTTATCAAATGAGTCGAGCCTTGAGACCGTCGTCGAGGTATTTCTTTTTGTTTTAAATCGAATTCATTCTGTTTTATCAAATGAATCGAGCCTTGAGACCACCGTCGAGGTATTTCCTTTTGTTTTAAATCGAATTCATTCTGTTCCATCAAATGAGTCGAGCCTTGAGACCATCGTTGAGGTATTTCCTTTTGTTTTAAATCGAATTCATTCTGTTTTATCAAATGAGTCGAGCCTTGAGACCACCGTCGAGGTATTTCTTTTTGTTTTAAATCGAATTCATTATGTTTTATCAAATGAGTCGAGCCTTGAGACCACCGTCGAGGTATTTCCTTTTGTTTTAAATCGAATTCATTCTGTTTTATCAAATGAGTCGAGCCTTGAGACCACCGTCGAGGTATTTCTTTTTGTTTTAAATCGAATTCATTATGTTTTATCAAATGAGTCGAGCCTTGAGACCACCGTCGAGGTATTTCCTTTTGTTTTAAATCGAATTCATTCTGTTTTATCAAATGAGTCGAGCCTTGAGACCACCGTCGAGGTATTTCTTTTTGTTTTAAATCGAATTCATTCTGTTCCATCAAATGAGTCGAGCCTTGAGACCATCATCGAGGTATTTCCTTTTGTTTTAAATCGAATTCATTCTGTTTTATCAAATGAGTCGAGCCCTGAGACCTTCGTCGAGGTATTCCTTTTTGTTTTAAATCGAATTCATTCTGTTTTATCAAATGAGTCGAACCCTGAGACCGTCGTCAAGGTATTTTCGCTAGTTTTAAAGACTTTCGGACACCAGTTTTAAAGACCTCCGGGCACCAATTTTATAGACCTCCGGGCACCAATTTTAAAGACCTTCAGGCACCAGTTTTAAAGACCTTCGAGCACCAATTTTAAAGACCTTCGGGCATCATTTTTAAGATCTTCCGGCACAATTACTCAAAATCATGGATAAGACCTCCGGGTACCATATTCAGAAAGTATCTATGGTTTCACCCACTTCTCTTTTCGACTTTTGGTTTCGTCCAAGTCATCACCTTGAAAATTATCTATGGTTTCGCCTAGAAAACTTTTCGATTTTTTGGTTCTGCCCAAATCATCACTTTGCAAATAGAACTCGTTTCCTTAAGATGGGTCGAGCCTTGATTAGTCAGGGAACTCAATTTAAGGACAAAATCTTCTATTTACAGCTGTTTCAATAATAATAAAAAAGAAAAAAAAGAATGAATAAAAAAATTGATGAATGAAAACCCATTTTCTTTCTCTCCACATGTGATTTCACTGACCGGACAAAATAGTTGTCTATTTTATCTTTGCCTGATTCCTGATTCTCAGCAATAGCCAAAGAGAGGCAGCTGTAGATACCTAATTTTGTCCAGGCCTTTTAAAACCAATTTTGATTTGTCCCCCTCTCGGGTTTAATATTTTTGTAAAAAGTCACGGTCGCGATTTTAGATTTTTAAAATGTTTAATTGTTCAAATAAAATCGGACCGTAAACTTACCAATTTTTAAATTCAATTTAAACCCGAGGTGAAAAAGTTTAATCTTGAGTTTTTTTTTTTTTTTAGATTTTTAAAATAAATTTTTTTAATTGAAAATATTTGAAAAATAAAAAAAAATAGATACTTGATAAAATAAAGGAAGGGTAACTTAGACATTACCCATTTTTTTAGGTTAGAAATTGAGTTATAAAATGGGTCAATTGAGTAAAAAATGGGGGGGAGCCAATTTTGGGAAAAGGAGTTGGCGGCTAAAGAAAGGAAAGGGAGAAAAAATAAGAGCTTTTATCCTTTGGGGAAGAAGGCTCATGGAGGAATTTTTTTTTTTGGGATAAAAAAAACCAAATTGGGAAATACATGGGGGGTGAGTAAATTTTTATTTCCTTTGTTTTCTTTGGGTCTTGTATAATAATAATAGTAAAGGAGGATTCAGCTGGGCTTAGACACAAACAGTTGGATGTTTTTGATATGTTTTTTAAATCATTTTTTTCTTCTTCGATGCCGATGATTGCTCGGTTCAGTGCTAATATTGGAGTTGCGGAGCTTCGGTTTCACCAAGATTCTGTTCCTGGAAAAATTTGTTCTACCATGGCCACACCGGTCGTGTCTTGAACTTCACCAAACGTACCATCAATTCACCATCCACAACAACAGCGGCTCTTGCTCACCTTTAGGATATTGGTTGTCTTGGTTATCTCGATGCACACTTAGAGAAGTTCGGGAATGCAGTTCCCACACTTCATCCTTTCCATATGTATTGAAAGTTTGGGAATTGGTCAGCATTTCAGGGAAGAAATTACAAGTGTATTGGATGAAAAATATTGATGTTGGCTGCAGGAGGGAGAGGAGATATCCTTGGACCCAGTCTCATGTGCACTGGCTTTTCGGATACTACATGTTCATGGTTAGTATGTTTCCTCAGAACCCTTAACTGGATTTGCTTAAGAATATTTCTTCAATTCGCTTGGAGGATATTTGAAGGATTTGGGTGTTATCGTCGAGTTATTTAGGGCTTCACAGATGATCATACATCCAAATGAACAAGTTCTGCAAAAACAAATCTCATGGATGGAACATTTCTTGAAACAGGAATTATCCAACAGTTTTATGCGTGCATATAAACATAAAGAATATATTATACAAAAGGTGAATGATGCTCTTGAATTTCCCCACTATGCAAGTTTAGAGCGCTTATTACACAAGAGAAACATATTGGATTATTCTGTAGATGATATAAGGATGCTTAAATCTTCATATTGTTCTTCGAGCATTGGCAACAAGGATTTCCTAAGACTAGCATTGTTTTTTTTCACCCAAAACTCGTACATCTCTGATTTTTCTGGGAATTCATCTTTAATCAGAAAATTAAGCCGATATTTTTCCGTGTATTTTTACATGTCCTGAGTCTCCAGTATTTTTTTCAGAATTTTTTGAATTTGTAAAAATAGGGTAAAAAATCGTGGCTTAAAACTGGACAGTGGAGTCAGAATTGAATTTAAAGAAAAATCATTTTTCTGTTTTGGTTAAGTTACTTAGAGTGGACTGGTTAGGAGGGTTAGCTACTAACTTAGAGTAGTTTCTAAGCCTTTTTAAACTCTAAAAATGGTTTTTCAAGTTTCGGGTTAAGGGTAGTCAAGTTCGGATTTTTAAACTTAGGAAATTAGAGCCATTTAAAAAAAGATTTAGCCCAGTTTTTATTTTTAATTCAAGCTTTTCAAAATTGTTTTCAAACAATCACAAAGTATTTTGGTTTTAGAATATTTAATTTGACATATTTTCCTAAGGTAGCCGGATATCTTTTTAGATATACGGATTTCCTTAATTAAAGGAAAAAATACATTTCATGCATTGCATTTTTCATATTCATGCATTTTATATAATATGTGATTCTTGCCATAATAATTCCTATGATATTGTTATTATTTTGATTTATATTTTTTTGATGTTATATGGTTTATTATATGGTTTTGAATATTTCATGATATCCTATGCTTTTATTTAGTTATTTTTATTTAGCATATACTATGTTCATGCATTATTATTTTATATTCATGCATATTATATGATAGCATTATTTTATTCCATGTCATTTAAATTATATGCCATATCATTCATATTTGTCATGTCATTTAAGTTATTTCATTTCATTTAGGATATATTATGTCATCTAGAATATTTTATTTTATTTAGATTATATCATATGACTTAGGATATTGCATTTCATATAGAATGTATTATGTTACATAGGTCATTTAATTTCATTTAGAATATATCATATAACTTAGGATATTTCATTTCATTTAGAATATGCTAAGGCATTCAAATCATGTCATGTCATTTAGGTTGCATTATATTATTTAGATTTTGCTATGTCATTTTATTTATGTCATGCATATACATATTCATTTCTTTTAAATGTTTTCAAAAAAAAAAAAGATAATGGTTTTCAATAAAATAAAGATATTCCCGAGTTAAAATAATTCATGTGTTCTCTGCCGGGTTTGCTAGGGAGGATATCATCAATTATTATTAATAACGGGATATCTTCTTTAAAAAGAGAATGGTTCGGAAGATTTTCCGAAACTAATAAAAATTTCTATATTTTGCCACGTTTGTTGGGGAATATAGGAAAATTTTGAATTTATATAAATTCCGAATCATTTTCAATTAAAAATGGAATTATTTTTCTTTAAATTGGGAATTAACTTGAAATACTAAATTTAAAACCGATTTTTTTACCGAGACTTGAGATAACACACGATTAATAAGGTACCGTTTTATACGGGCGTTGTGGGGTGCTAATCCTTCCCCACACGTAACCGACTCCCGAACCCGCTTCTTTGATTTCTCTGGTTTAAAACACAGACTTGAAATTGGTTTTTAAAATGTTTTAATTAATTTTTAAAATATTTTATAAAACCGGTTTTAATAGTTGGCCGATCACACCTAGCTAAAAAAGATTGGTGGCGACTCCATGTCTTTTTCAAGGTCATTTTCAAAACCTTCATTTTTTAGAGGAATTAAGTCGACTTTTCCTCAAATTTTTTTAAGTCACGCTTAACGAATAATAAAGTCTTGCGATGAGACTCGTTATTTTTTAGGTTGCGACAGTAGTGTAGGAAAGTCGTCATTTTTTTTAACCAATTCTGATCCAATGGCCTTTAATCCAAGATGCCTTCTATGTGAAATTCCCACCATTATATTGGAATCATCAGCCCCTAAATATGATGTTATGAAGGTGATGTCATAAATAGGATTTCCTAATTATGACATCATCCTCCTCCATCCATTGGTCCATTTGTTGCAAATTCAAAGGCTTGATAAAAAAAATAACTACCTTTTATTCACTCTTGGCCTTTAGATGAAATGGCTCAACAAAATCAATCTCCATCATGGGCTTGGTTAATTTCCCTATTAAAATCCAGCCCAATTCCATTGCAAGAAAGGCTCTTTTCGGTTTCTTCGATAAAATGACCTTTTTAACCCTCGAAACTAAATAAATAGCAAACGGACTCCAAATATAAATTTTAATTTTCAATACTTCTAAAATAATAAAAAATTGAATTCTGGAAGTTTTCAAAAAATTTCGAGCCCATTTGCTATTTTTTTTGGATTTTTTCTTCCAAAATTGCCCTTTCATGCACCCGAACTTTCACCAATTTTAAACGAGCTCCGAATCCAGATTTTTCTTCACCAATAAATTGCAAATAATTTAAAAGTGTGATCTGGTAGTTTTCATAATTTTTGGAGCTCATTTGCTAATTTTAGGATTTATCTGCTTGAATTTCTACATAGTGGGCCCGAGATTTGGCCATTTTGTAAACGAACTCCAAATCCAGATTTTGTTTTGCCAATCTCTTCCAAATAATTTAAGAATGAGATCTGCAAATTTTCAGAAATTTTGGAGCTCATTTGCTATTTTTTCGGGATTTATCTCTTTGAATTTCTACACAGTGGACCCTAGATTTGGCCATTTTGCAAACGAACTCTGAATCCAGATTTTAATTCGCCAATCTCTTCAAAATGATTTAAGAATGATATCTGTAAATTTTTAGAATTTTGGATTTCATTTGCTATTTTTCCCAAATTTTCCAATTTTGTCTTTTTTGCATCCGAAACTCAATTTTGCTCAAAACAAGTCCGATTTTCAAATTTTCTTTTCCTGGGCCTTTTTCATATTTTGAATTGGAGTTGGTCTGAAAACGCTCAATTTTTATAATCAAATTCCCTTCCAATTTGATTTTTTCCTTTTGTTACTATCGGGAATTTCTTCGTTTTTCCATTTTTCCTCCAATCGGCTCTTTTCTCGGAATTTCTTTAAGCTGAGCCTTGGGCTATCCTTGTTTACTCACTCCTCATCAATTAGGGGCTTTAATTTTATCGAATCGGGCCATTTTTGCAATTTCCCTAATTTCACCAAAATCCACCAAAAATCCTAATTCTCAGTTTTCTTCCGAATTGACTTTTCTTTCAGTTTTTCTTCCTAGTAGCTTCTCCATTACCTGTAGTCAGTGCTTATCTTTCATTTGGAACCTTCAATTTCAACTAATTTGATCGTTTAAGCACTTATCCCCAAATTTTTTAACTATGGTTTCTTTTCTACTGAATCTCCGTAACCCAACTTCCGAACACCATATTTTTCAATGTAGACCTCGGTTTATCAAAATTCTTTCACCATTTTTCAATTGAACTTCAAATCTTGATTTTGAAAGTGGGTTGACTTTTTTAGTATTTGACTTTTTGAGGTTGACTTTTCTAGGATTGACTTTTTCAAGTTTGACTTTTTATGCTTGACTTCTTAGACTAAGTCTCGGAGTACCACCTGCAGGATGAGAAAAGCCTTTTTTGCATTCTGAAACATCAATTTGGGAAGAAAACATACATGATTTAGTGGTCCAGACAAAATTAGGTGTCTACAGCTGCCCCTCCTTGACTATTGCTGAGAATCAAGAATCAGGCAAAGATAAACAAACATTAATTTTGTCCGATTAGTGAAATCAAAAGGGGTTTTCATTCATTTCCATTTTTCATTCATTTCCATTTTTCATTCATCTTTTTTTCAATTTTTTTTTTTGAATAAAGCTGTAAATTAAAGATTTTGTCCTTAAATAGAGTTCCCTGACTACTCAAGGCTCGACCCTTTTAAGGAAACGAGTTTGATTTTCAAAGTGAAAATTGTGCCCGGAGGTCTTATCTATGATTTAAAGAAAAACTATGCCCGGAGGTCTTAAAAATGGTGCCCGGAGACCTTATCCACGATTTCGAAAAATGCACTGTATGCGATTTTAAATATGATGCTCGGAGGTCTTATCCATGATTTAAAGGAAAAACTATGCCCGGAGGTCTTAAGAATGGTGCCCGGAGGCCTTATCCATGCTTTGGAAAAAATACGGTGTATGCGACTTTAAAAATGATGCCCGAAGGTCTTAAGAATGGTGCCCGGAGGCCTTATTCGTGATTTTGGAAAAATGCGCTTTAAAAATGATGCCCGAAGGTTTTAAAAATGGTGCTCGGAGGCCTTATCCGTGATTTAAAAAGAAAAACTATGCCCGGAGGTCTTAAGAATGGTGCCCGGAGGTCTTATCCATGATTTCAAAGGAAAAACTATGCCCCGAGGTCTTAAAAATGATGCCTGGAGGCCTTATCCATGCTTTGGAAAAAATACGCTGTATGCGACTTTAAAAATGATGCCCGAAGGTCTTAAGAATGGTGCCCGGAGGCCTTAAGAATGGTGTTCAGATGCCTTATCCGTGATTTAAAAAGAAAAACTATGCCCGGAGGTCTTAAGAATGGTGCCCGAAGGTCTTATCCATGATTTAAAAAGGAAAAACTATGCCCAAATGATTTGGAAAATTGATGCCCGGAGGTCTTAAAAAAAGTATGCCAGAGGTCTTAAAAATGATTTTCGAAGAATTATTGAAAATTAACCTGAAGATTTTGAGAAGATGCGAATGCTTTTTGATGTTGGTGCAAATGATTAACAGGATGCACATACCTCATATTGCAAATGTAAGTGTTTTGAATTGATGCAAATGTTTCTTGATGTTGATGCAAATATTGGTAAGATGTAGATGCTTCATGGTGTACATGCAAATGATCCTCAAATAACGCAATTACTTCACAGAAGGATGCAAATGCAAAGGTCAACAATGTGCAAATGCTTCTATATGATGCAAATGCAAAGATCAATGATGATGCAAACGCTTCATGAAATGATGCAAATGCCCTTGGTCATTTCTCTAGACTTTGGCTTATCATTTCCAATTCATTTTTCCTCTTCAAATCAGAGTATAACTTCAATTTATTTTTCAATCTTTGGCTATTTCCTTTGCCCCAACAGTTTCTCAAACTCTTATTGACAAAAATCTGCTTGCCAAGTTCTATTTCTTCTTCTCATATTTGGAAATCAAGATTAACCCTAATAGTTCCACACCTTTTGGTTAGAAAAACCCTTATCTCATGTCAACATCAAAAATGGGTATTTCAAAAAATATCTTTATTTGTTTTCTCATTTTGAAAACTTCTGAACAAAAAATATTAACCCAAATTGTATATGTACAAATCTTTTGAAGATTGATGATCATTGTTAAAAATTTCTCTAAGTGTCAATCTAGGTTTTTCAATTTGAATTGGCAATGCTTGGTACAACAAGATTTTGGTTGATCAAAGAAAATTTCATAACAAAAATGTATGTCTCTTCTAGGCTCACAAATGGAATGGGTTTTATAAATCATGAATTCATTGAGAGTCAAACAAATTCAACATTCTTTAGTTTTCATATCAAGGCATTTTGACAAGCGTCAAGATTGGTCGGGATGTTTAAACTGGAAAGTTTAATCTTGGAGGGAAAAAATCTCAGTTTTTGATGTCAATCCTCCAAATGAGGGCTAACAATTTGGAAGGTTTAGAAATTCCTAGATGTTCCTCGATGACCACTTCTCCAAGATGACCTTCTCTTTTGTGGTATCGGTACTAACATAAATGGCATCGAAATTCCCATTTTACTATAAACCGCCCAGTTTTGGGTTTTCACCCTAGAGTCCCATTCTTTCCATTTTTCTTCTCCTTTTTTCATTTTTTTACCATGCACTTGAGAATTCTAAATTCTTCCTTAGTGAAATGATAATTCAATGAGATGGGATAAAATCTGAGGAAAAACCCTTCAAATTAAATATTCATGCTTGATCAAAATGGACTTTTAAAGCACGTAATGTAGGCCAAAGTTCAGGGTTTAGAAAGAAAGGATAAATAGGCTCAAAATATGTGTTTGAGGGTAATCAGATCAAGGATCATTTCTTGAGGAGGATTTCCTTTGAAGTATTTGTCCCTTTTGGACTTTTCATTCCTTTTGACTTTGCTCTTTATCTTTTTTGCCTTTTCGCTTTCATTTGCCATACTTTTTCACACTTTTCTTGTTTTCTCTTGCATCTTTATTTTGACATAGTGAACCCATATTTATTCGGGGCTCAATTTGCTTCGTATCTGTCTTTGAATTAAGACTCCTTTCTCAGAGATCCTTCCTCGCATTTAACCTCTAATGTAAAGGGTGATCCTTGATCAGGGTTTAAAGAAAAAAGAATTATTTCGGCTCAAAAGGGGTGACTATGGATAATTTCTTTCTATGACAGGGACATGAAAGATGGTCATTTCTCATGTCAAGCATGAATATTCACATTGAAAAGCAATCCTCAGGGGAAACTGATAATCAGAATTTCATTTTGCAATTTGGAATCATTCGAATTCTCATATGCATGATATCACAATTTTTCCTTCCTTTTTTTTTCTTTTTTTTTTTGTTGCATGCCCTACTGATTCATGCGTTAGTTCCATCATTTTTCACCATATAACCATCATTTCCACATATGATGCCCCAATTTGATTAACCATGAGAATTTGTATCAACGAGGAGCATAGCAAGTCTAGGTCTATTTTGAAAAGGCTGAGTTTCAAATCTGAGTTCTTTGAAGAGACAAGGAAAATATGACCCAAAAACGGGTTTTCTCTACGACATGGGATAATCTAGTTTAATCACTGTGCCCCAGGGTATCAATCATGAAGTCATGTTTGAGAAATTAGTGTTTTGTGGTTGTTGAAAATGACATGAATAGTTTTGGCACAACCTTGACCCACACCAAATTACCATGATATAAATTCTTAAAAGAATGTCTCATTTGTTTGAATTTCAAGGAGTTCGAAAAAATTTCTAAAGGTTTGCTCCTTTGTTCATAGCCTAGACTAGGATCTATATATTTGCTTATTCTATGATGATAATGGTTTTATGAAGTTCAGTCATTCATCTTCCTTGCAGCATTAGGTTTTCCAAGTGGTCTCGGTTTAAGGGATTTAGGCTTAGGAAAGCCTAAAAGAGAGGGGAGAAGGTATTAGGTCATTTGTAACAATGATCATCAATATTCTCAAGACTATCCATTATTAAAACTTCCTTAATGCTTGTTTTTGCAAATTCAAATTATTGTTAAAACTCAACAAACACAAAGCATTTAAAATTCAAAATTCATTTAATTCATGTGAATGTCGACATGAGACAAGTGTTTTCATCATAAGGTCTGAAACTACATGCAACAAAATGCTCCTATTGACATCCTTCAAAGGTAATAATTCTCCTCCTAAAACCCTGAAAGAAACTAATTTACGGTAAAGCGGCCTTCCACTGATTGATAAACTTCGGTGTCAAAATACAATCGCGGATAAGACTTTCAATTCTTTCCCTCAATTGTCTACATTTTTTAGTTGGATGCCCAACTACCCCAAGGTGATAATCACACTTGCTATCAGGGTCATAACTCCTTACTGATGGATTCGGAGCTATTTTCAAAGGTACCGGGGTAAGGTACTGATTCTTTATTAGTAATGGCAGCAGGTCAGAGATGGGGATTGGAATTCTTTCTTGGTTATCCCGTGGTCGTTTTCTGGAAGCAGGCCTTGTAGTAAGGACTGGTATAGGATTAGGTACTTGGGTTGGTAGGTAAGGATAAAAGCTTGGAGATACCTCAGTAGGGTAACATGATTGGTATGAGGGAAATTGGGAATATGGGATGAAATCTCCCATAGCTTGGACATCTTCCTCTTTCTTTCTAGGTGCCCTATTTCTCTCCGCATTGGATGTTCATTCTTTTTCAAGTTTCCCATTCTTGATAGCATTCTCAATCATCTCCCTTGAGATTACCATATCTGCAAAATTCTTCGAGGCATTGCTGACGAGTCTATCATAGTACGGGGCTCGTAGTGTACTCACAAAAAGGACGATGGTTTCCTTTTGTGATAAAGGTAGTTGTACTTGGGTGGACATGTTCCTCCACCTTTGAGCATATTCTTTGAAGCTCTCAGTAGCTCTTTTCTCCATATTTTGCAAAGTGAGATGATCAGGTGTCTTGTCGGTCATATGCTTTACTGGTTTAGGAAAACCCTAGCGAAATCATTCCAAGAGCGAATCTGATCCTTGCTCAACTGACTATAACACCTAATTGCGGACCCGCTGAGGCTATCCTGAAAGTAAATGGATCAGAAGCTTATCATTATCTATATGACTCGTCATCTTCTGGTAGAACATAGTGATGTGGGCTGACAGATCAGTCGTCCCTTCATATATCACAAAGTCAGGGACCTTCAATTTAGGAGGAATGACTAAATTGAGGACCAAGCATCGTTCTTTCGCATCCACACTCCCGAAAACATCTGTATTTTCTACTGTCCGAAGACTTTCATCTAACAACTATTATTTCTCTTGGGAATCTGCCAACTCATCCTCATTTACTGCATCCATTTTCAACTTTGCCTGTTCAGCTGGGTTGTCTAAGTTTAGGATGTTGACGGGATTAATTGTGTTATGGGTATCCATCATTACGACCTCATTCTAACCCTTTTGTGCCTCTAACCCTTCTTTGGTGGCCAGGTTTTCAGTGTATCCTTTTCCCTTGATTACGGCGGACATCAGCTCCATCAATTTAGTCATCTGATCCTTAGATTCTGTTTAAGATTTTGCCAACTTTTTTAGCAATTCTTCATGTGCCCTTTCCATTCTTTCCATTCGGGCAGCTTGTTTATTCTCCATAGCTCTAGCCTGTATTAAAAAGGTACTCAGTACAGCTTATACCTCTGATTTGAAATGGAAATTCTTTCAAAGACTCTTAAAGCCAAGCCAACTTTCGTTTTATCCCTCCAAATGCGTGTCATGATGTAGGAGCCATAAATGCAATTTGATGCATGTGAAGCCTAAACAATATGATGTATGGACATGTACAGTGGAAACATGCTGATCATATATGTAATAAATGAAATCACGATGCCAACATGCTGCAAGCAAAGAATAAACAAATCAATGCATGGATATATGCAATGAATGACCATGTATATTTCGGTGTATTTCCCAATGAATGATCATATACACTATGAATGCAACACGATGTCAAATATGATACATGTAAACAATGAATGATTGACACAGAGTATATACAAAGAAAATCATGCTGACCATGTGTGTCATGAAAGCGACCTAATGCTAACATGATATATGTAATAAGCAAATTAGTGCACACTATGTTTGTCATGAATATCATCTAATGCTACCAAGATGCATGTATGGTATTATGGTATGACAAATAATTCATCGGACGCAAAATGCAAAGGGGACGATACCATGGAGGAAATAAGAATCGAAGGAACTTAATCATCAACATCTCATAAACTTGAAGCACAACCAATTCATTCCCAAATCAACATTCATAATGGTATAAACCATGTTTTACAAAATTTGAGCAGTGGTTAAAAGTATCTTTACAAGCACTTTATTCTTCCTAGCATCCTAAGGCTATAAGAGCCGGCTACTGAAAAAGTGAAATCCTATTACATCTTATCAAACTGAAGTCTTTCTAGATCATTGATGTAAATCTCCCAATCCTAATTACGCTTTCCCAGCCCTCTATCAATCAGCATCGTCGGATCAATCCACTTGATCTCTATAAGAGATTGCACTTTCTTTTTGAAGGCTATACAGTCTTCAATGCTATGGCCAGCAATTCCACAGTGATAATCACATCTTGCATTTGGATTATACCACTTTGGATATGGTGGTAACAGGGGTTTCAGCGGGATACAGACAACTATGTGATTTTGGATCAGTATGGGGAGAAGCTCCTAGTAGCTGATTGGAATGGGATCATACTTCTCTTGAGTCTTATTTTTGGGTTGTTTCTTAGTCACACATGGCCTAGGAGTTGGGGCACTTGGTGGTGGCACTAAGGTTTGAACCAAAGTGTTTACATGGAGAGGTGGCGGAATAGCATGGTAAGGATATGGATTTGGACAAAGGACCCTTGGAGGTTGTACATAGTTCGAGGTTCCTATCCCAGTTGCTTGATAAGGTGATTGATGAGGGAAATAGTACGAACTGGCAGTTGGTGGTGATAGAGTGGGATTCAGGGGTCCATAGTGATCATCCTAGTGGACAATTGGGCCATAGTAGGGTGAGGACACTGGTTTGGACCTAGGACCAATTGTAGGGGCTGTTTGGGATCTGAGGTTTCTATCCTTGGTATCCAGCTCTCGGGTTTAATCATTTTCACAATTTTGTCCACAAGTTCGTCAGGGTTGCAACCTTTGTGGCATTGACAAGTGCAGGATCCTGTAAGGATTATTTGTTCTGGACCAGATGGTTTTGGTTGATCTGAAGACAATGAAGAGTCTTGAGAAAGTTTCCTCTTACCCTTGCCCATATCCTCAAACATTTTCATCAATTTGGCAAGCTGTTCTTTCACCTCCCAGATCTCATGTCCAAATTTCTCTTGATTTCGTTCCAAAGCACCCAATCGTTCCTTCGATTCTTTCCTCATATCTCGAACCCCTTTCATGCAAATGAAAAATGTCATGAGATTAAGAATACAATTATGAATGTACATCCTCTATTTCTATATGCATGAATATACTGATGATTAATGCATAAGCATATACAGAGAAATTATGATGACTATGTATGCCATGGATGCAATCTAATGCCAAACATGATACATGTAAAAGTGAATAAATTGATGCGCAGGTATATACAAATAATGACCATGCATGTTATAAACGTATTCTACAATGAATGACCATGCATGCTATGACTGTAATATGATGTCAAAATGATACATGCAAAGAATAAATGAATTAACACAAAGGTAGATACAAAGAATGACCATGTACATCACAAATGTATTCTACAATGAATAACCATGCATGTTAGGACTGTAATATGATGTCAAAATGATACATGTAAAGAAAAATGAATTAACACAAAGGTATATGCAAGGAATGACCAATGATTACACGAAATTGGTGGGTCCTAAATCTTGATTATTCAAAAATCTCATTATGCAAGATTTGCCTCCAAATTTAATCTATGATTTTTTTGAAACATGTTACCTCCAAAAAAACAACATGTTATTTTTTCAAAAGAATTTCGGGGTAGTGGATCCTACTATGGTACAATGTCCAAATGTCCATTCAACGCTACTGGTCTACAATTCTTATTCAACCAAAGAATGTTTATGAAATCAAACAAATGAGGTTATTGTTACCAACTGTTTATTGCAAAGAATGAGATCAAAAATACAACCATGAATGTAAATGCTCTTTTCATATATGCATGAAATGTGAAAAATGCAAAATGTTTTAAAAATTTTTATATATTCAATTTCAAAAAGTTGATGAAAAGTTCCCCCAACAGTATCCACCCATTTAGGCATCACAAAGCCTTTGGTACGGATTATCACATTTATTACGGGTGATGTACGTTCATCATTGCCCGATCTACAACCCTTATTCAGAATGTAAAATAGGTAACAAAAGGTTTAGAAATGTCCCTCCATGTGTTCCTATCTTCGGTATATCTATCAAAAATTCGACAGGGCTTCACCTATGTTAGCTCTAGGGTTCACTATATGTGGGTGAACGAAGTTCTAAAAGGCCCCGAATTGTTCCTCACTATCGCCTGTAAAGGCTAGTAAGGCACCCCGATAAAAGCGGGTTCAATTCGTTAGAGTATATTTCCCTAGCCCATGCGGATTGCTAATCACGAGAGCTTAGGTGATTTATACTCCGAAAGTATTTTGCTAACCCATGCGGATTGTTAATCACGAGAGTGTAGATACTTTACTTCTACTTAAAGGGATGGAACTCGGGTATAGAGCTCATGTTATGCAAATGCAAGTGAAATGTGCGTGAGGGGGAACAAACCTTTCACCACCTATTCTACAAACCTTATTCTAAATGCTCTAGCAATTTATTAAAAGAACATTTAAGAATAGTGTAACACATTAATCAACAAGCAATTATAATATACAATCATTAAATAACTAGAAAACAATAATAAAATGCATGTGAATGAATAAGAACATATTTAAAAAATTTATAATTTTCAAAATTCTCCTTATTTAAAAAAAAATATGTGAATTAAAATTAAATACCAATTAAACCCGACAAAACCGTGTCTTTCGATAACACTCGACTAATTCTAGGCTTGACTCTCTAAGTATTCCCAATGGAGTCGCCAAGCTATCGCAACCTAAAAAATAACAAGTCTCATCGCGAGACTTTATTACTCATTAAGCGTGACATTGAAAAACAAAGGAAAAGACGACTTAATTCCTCTTAAAATAAAATGAGGATTTGAAAATGACCTCGAAAAAGACATGGAGTCGCCACCAATATTTTTTTAGTTAGGTGTGATCGGCCACCTATTAAAACCGGTTTTGTAAAATATTTTAAAATTAATTAAAACATTTTAAAAACCAATTTCAAGTCTGCGTTATAAATTAGAGAAAATCGAAGAATCGGGTTCGGGACTCGATTACGTGAGGGGAAGGATTAGCACCCCACAACGATCGTATAAAACGGTACCTTATTAATCATGTGTTATCTCAAGTCTCGATAAAAAGTCGGTTTTTAATTTAGTATTTCAAGTTAATTCCCAATTTAAAGAAAATAATTTCATTTTTAATTGAAAATGATCCGAAATTTATTAATTCAAAATTTTCCTATATTCCCCAACAAACGTGGCAAAATATAGAAATTTTTATTAGTTTGGAAAACTTTCCGAATTATTCTCGTTTTAAAGAAGATATTCCATTATTAATGATAATTGATGATATCCTCCCCAGCAAACCTGGCAGAGAACTCATGAATTATTTTAATTCGAGAATATCTTTATTTTATTGAAAATCAATGTCTTATTTTAAAACATATTTAAAAAAAAATATGAATACGAAAATGTGTGACATAATAAAGATGACATGAAATAATCTAAATGAAATGATATAACCTATGTGTCATAATATATTCTAGATGAAATGAATATATTCTAAATGAAATGCAATATCCTAAATATCATTATATGTTCTAAATGAGATGAAATGATTTAAATGACATGGCAAATTTAAATGATATGACATATTCTAAAAAATGTAATCTGAATAACATGGAATATAATCTAAATGACATGAAACATAAAATAATACTATCATATAATATGCATGAAAAAAAAATGCATGAGCATAGTATATGCTAAATAATGTGACAAAAATAAATAATTAAATAAAAAGCATAGGATATCATGAAATACTCAAATCATGTAACAATCAATATAATACCAAAAATTTAAATAAAAAATAACAACAACACCATGGAAATTATCATAGCAAAAATCACATATTATATAGTATGCATGAATATGGAAAATGCAATACATGAGAATGTAATTTTTCCTTTAATTAAGGAAACCCATATATCTAAAAAGATATCCGGCTACCTTAGGAAAATATATCAAATTAAATATCTAAAACCAAAATACTTTGTGATTGTTTGAAAACAATTTTGAAAAGCTTGAATGAAGATTAAAACCCTAGCCAAACCCTTTTAGAAATGGCTCTAATTTCTTAAGTTTAAAATCCCGGACTTGACCACCCTTGATCTGAACTCTACAAAATTCATTTCTTAAGTTTAAAATGACCGAGAAACCACCCCAAAACATAAGCTAAATTTCCTATTCAGCCCCTTCTAAGTAACTTAGCCAAAACAGAAAAATGATTTTCCCTCAAATTCAAATATGACTCCATTATCCAATTTTAAAGCACGATTTTTAACCTATTTTTAAATTTTCAAAAAAAAAAAATCTAAAAAACATATTGGATACTCAGAACATGTAAAACTACATAGGAAAAAATTGGCTTAATTTTCTTATTAAAGATGACTTCCCAGAAAAATCGAAAAAGTTTGAGTATTGGGTGAAAAACTGTTTTGCCAAAACACATTTTTTTGCCTTTGATAAAATCATTTAAAAATCAAAGTAAAAATGTTGGAGACTCTCCTAAAGACCTACAAATAGTAGCTAAGACTTCTAAAAGACTTGAAAAAAAAATTGGCTAAGTAAAAAAAAAAAATCACAAAAGTAGAATAATCAATTTGACAACTCTTTAATTTACACAAGTATGCTTAAATGGGCATGACTTTGAGCCATTGATTGGCCTAAGTCATAAATCATGTGGCATGGCATGAGATGCGTGAGAAAACAGCAAATATGATGTATGAAATGCATGATTTAAAATCTAAATGACATGGAAAATGCATGGCATAAAGAATATGATCTAGACCTAACATGAACTTGCATGGCCATAAATGCAACCTAGGTTTAAAAAATGCATGGCAATGCAAATGAGACCTGGACCTAAAAAATGCATGGCAAAAACACAAACACATGGCATACTAAATATAAGACTAAAAAGGAAACATGCTAAACTAAGCAATCATAATGCAAATGCATGAATATAGCTAGACATTTTCACAAACACATTGCATGGTCTAGAGCTAAACTACCACAATCAAACTAACCTACCACAATCAAGCTAATCTACCACAAGTAAGCTAAGCTGCCACAATAAATCACATAAACAAGACCAAACACAAGATCATTTAACAAAAGTGGTTCATTCAACCATGATGAAAAATAGAGAAAAACTTGTTTTCTTGATTTCTTTTTTTTTATATTTTTTAAAAAAAAAACAAAAAAACAAAGTAGAAGCTCCTTAGAACTTATTTTAAAAAAAAAAGTTTATTTCATAAAAGAGAATAAAATGACAATCAAAATATCAAAATCATGTCCACAAAGTATGAGAAAACCATGAAAGAACATAGCTACCTTGCTCTTGCTTTCCAAATCAAGAAGTAGCAAGCCAAACCTTTCTTTTTTCTTCTCCCTTTTTCTTCTCTCTTTTTCCTTTCTTTTTTTTTTTGTCTTTTTTCCCTTAGCTACTGCCTCTATTCAGCCCCTAAAGCTCCAGCAAAAATCTGAATCCCCCCTCTCCATATGCCTTGGCCAAATGGTAGTATAGTAGTGTAGGAAAGTTGTCATATTTTTTAACCAATTTTGATCCAATAGCCTTTAATCCAAGATGCCTTCTATGTAAAATTCCCACCATTAGATTGGAATCATCAGCCCCTAAATATGATGTCATGAAGATGATGTCATAAATAGGATTTTCTAATTATGACATCATCCCCCTCCATCCATTGGTCCATTTGTTGCAAATTCAAAGGCTTGATCAAAAAAATAACTACCTTCTTATTCACTCTTGGCCTTTAGATGAAATGGCTCAGCAAAATCAATCTCCATCATGGGCTTGGCTAATTTCCCTCTTAAAATCTAGTCCAATTCCATTGCAAGAAAGGCCTTTTTCGGTTTCTTCAGTAAAATGACATTTTTGACCCCCGAACCTAAATAAATAGCAAATGGACTCCAAATTCAAATTTTATTTTTTCAATACTTCTAAAATTATAAAAATTTGAATTTCGGAAGTTTTCAAAATTTTCCGAGCGCATTTTCTATTTTTTTCGATTTTTTCTTCAAAAATTGCCCTTTTGTGCACCCGAACTTTCACCATTTTTAAACGAGCTCCGAATCCATATTTTTCTTCACCAATCTCTTTCAAATAATTTAAAATGTGATCTGGAAGTTTTCATAATTTTTGGAGCTCCTTTGCTATTTTTTTGGGATTTATCTGCTTGCATTTCTATATAGTGGGCCCGAGATTTGGCCATTTTGCCAATAAACTCCGAATCCAGATTTTCTTTCGTCAATCTCTTCCAAATAATTTAATAATGAGATCTGCAAATTTTCAAAAACTTTGGAGCTCATTTGTTATTTTTCCAAGATTTATCTCTTTGAATTTCTGCATAATGGACCCGGGATTTGGGCATTTTGCAAACGAACTCCTAATCCAGATTTTCTTAATCCAATCTCTTCGAAATGATTTAAGAATGAGATATGCAAATTTTTAGAATTTTTGGAGTTCATTTGCTATTTTTCCCAATTTTTTCAATTTTGCCCTTTTGCCTCTGAAGCCTGATTTTACTCAAAACAAGTTCGATTATCATATTTTCTTTTCCTGGACCTTTTTCATATATTGAATTGGAGTTAGTCCGAAAACGCCCAATTGTTATGATCAAATTCCCTTCCAATTTGATTTTTTTCCTTTTTTTATTGTCGGAAATTTTCTCGTTTTCCATTTTTCCTCCAATCGGCTCTTTTCTCGGAATTTCTTCAAACTGGCCTTGGGATATCCTTGTTTACTCACTCCTCATCAATTAGGGGCTTTAATTTTAACGAATCAGGCCATTTCTGCAATTTTTCCTAATTTCACCAAAATCCACCAAAAACCCTAATTCTCGGTTTTCTTTCGAATTGACTTTTCTTTCAGTTTTTCTTCCAAGTAACTTCTCCATTACCCGTAGTCAGTGCTTATCTTTCATTTGGAACCTTCAATTTCAACCAATTTGATCGTTTTAGCACTTTTCCCCAAATTTTCCGAACTAAGGTTTCCTTTCTACTAAATCTCCGTAATCGAACTTTCGAACTCCATATCTTTCAATGTAGACCTCGGATTATTAAAATTCTTACACCATTTTTCAGTTCAACTTCAAATTCTTGATTTTGCAAGTGGGTTGACTTTATTTGTATTTCACTTTTCGAGGTTGACTTTTTCAAGATTGACTTTTTCAAGATTGACTTTTTCAAGATTGACTTTTTATGCTTGACTTCTTAGACTAAGTCTCGGAGTACCACCTGCAGGATGAGAAAAGTCTTTTTTTTTTTGCATTCTGAAACATCTTAGGAAGAAAATATAACTGATTTAGTGGTCCGGACAAAATTAGGTGTCTACAGGAAGTCAGAATGCTTCCATGCTTCCACCGAGGCTGCAACCGTAGGATCGGTCTCTCCCTCGTTTAAACTCCAGACCATTGAAATTCTTGGGCCTCTCACCATGTGTAACATGTAGTGGCTGTGATGCTACAGGCGCACTAGCAGTACCGGTAGATCGTTCTACTATATTTTATTAAAAAATAACAGGATCAACTTGTAACTGTTTATAATGAATTACACTACTAATATAAAGTAATGTATCTAATAATAAAAAACGTTCACAATATATATATATATATACATATATTACTAACAGTAAGTATAAATATATATATATATATATATATATTCATACAATAATGAAACAAAGTAAATAATTTCATTTCCCAACATATATATTCACAATATATATATATATGCAAACAGATCAACTTTAGTATATTTATGTAATACTAACAGTAACTATATATATTATAACAAATGAAACTATGCTGTCAAAAATTATATATATATATATGCAGTATTGTATACACGAAGAACAACAATCTTAAGACCAATATTTATTGTTTTATTTCATTATTGTTGTTGAATATATATATACATATATATATATATACGAACATTAAAAAGAACATATAAAGAACAATTTAAATTGGCAGAACAGTATATATAAATATTCAAATACGAATATACAAACATTATATTAAATGACATATACGTACAGTTTCAGTAGAACCAAAAAATTGAAAATCGAGTCAAGGTAGAACCTCTGACCTTAAGACGATTATTGCCTATCTATCAGGTGCTTACAGTATACTGCAACTCGTCTCACAATCCTCCTCGATAACGTTTCTGTCAAGAGCACACTCAAAGCAATACAGTGAACCAAAAAGATGATAAAAATCTCTCTCACAAGATAGTATAAAAATCGAGAGGAAGAATAGAAAATTTAGTGTACAAAACAGGCAGTAGCCTCGACTATTTATAAAAAACCATAAGTCTGTTCGAATAGACACACCAAATGACAAGAACCAATTCGGTCAAAAAACCAATAGAAAGAATTTGAACCGACATGTCTAATCCAAATAGACAAGCCATTTAAAAAGGAAATGGTTCGGTCAAGGACTGAACCGATATGTTTTATTCAGACAGGTTGGTCGGTCGGTTGGGCAGTATCGGTTTGGTTTGGACCGTATAAACAAGTCGATTGGGCAGTAAAAAATTAACTACTGACTCAAACCCAACCCGACCCAGCCCAAGCCCGGCCCGGCGGCATGCGCGTGTGGTAGCCCAAGTTCGTGTAGGTCCTCACCTTTCACAAAAACTTGGATGCCCCTTGGGCCCCAACCCAACATGGAACCTAAGCCTATATAAACTACAAGCTTAAGCCTTTCTTTGTTCAATGTAAGATTACATACCATACACAACATCAACCAACCTTCTTCCTCTTCAAGTGGGTGTTTATGAGATCAATTTCTTATTCAATATTGATATCAATTGTGTACATTAATTATACACCGTGTATCTACTTACGGCAACCTATATATTGATATACGTACTTCATATTTATACACAAATATAAATCATTGATATCCAACAGGGAGTGTGTGACTTGAACTATTGAAGTTTTACTTAGATCTGGTAATATTGGACACGGCACGAAAAAAATAAGTAAAACACGACACGATACGAAAAAGAAATATGGACACGACACGAAAAAGACGACACGAATGTGTCAAAATTTATATAACAAAAATTATTAACACGTTAAAATTTATATAAATATAAAATAACTTAAATATGATTAAAACACAAAAAATATATATGAACATGATACAGATACACAAATTACTAAATCTGGATTTTTACTCTTTAATTAAGTGAATGGAGACAAGTTAATTGTGACTGAAGACAAAAGTTGATAATAATTAAACGTAAAATTGATGCCAAAATATTCATATATGAAAAAGACAATAATATTTTTAATTTTAAATTTTTTTAAACAACAACTAAATCTCTTGAGGAAACCAAACAATTTTTTATTTTTATTTTTTAAATGTGGATGCTTAATTGAGTGATATTTGTTACTCAATTAAGCACCCATTAGACCGCTGCAAAAGAAACTCGTATTATGTATATGAAGATCTTAGGTGTTAGTAATATGGTCGAAAGGAGCAAAATTACTGTATTGTAGTTAAATAATTATAATTATGAAATTTGCGAGATTTATTAAAATATTATATATGAAATTTACATTTACAAATGATAAATGCTTACATAATTTTTATTATTATTGGATAATTGCATAATCTATACTATTATAAAGGGAATGATTGAGTTGGTGTCACTGAGTCAAGTGACAGCAACTCAGTTGGTGAAAATTAAAAAAAAAAATTGAATAATGAATGTAGAGAAGGAGAAGAGTATGTTTCAGAGAAAAGCTTGTATTTAGAACTATACAGTGGTAGGCTTATATACTAGTGCTTACAGTGAGTGAGGAAGAGAATTAGATAAGTATAGTGACTTAGAGGTAAGGATAGAGATGATAAGATGATATGGTTACAAGAAAATTACAGCTAAGTAGGATAAAAATATAGATTTAATCTTCAGAACACTAATAATTATCTAACATTCCCCCGCAAGATGGTGGAACTGTCAGAGACACCAATCTTGGATAGAAGATGTTGTAGTCTGGCCTTGGACAGTGGTTTTGTGAGCAGGTCTGCTAGCTGATCAACTGTTGAAATGTGAGTGATTGAGAGTTGATTTTGTGCAATTTTTTCTCGAACAAAGAAATAGTCCAGTGCTAAGTGTTTCATCTTGAGTGAAATACTAGATTTTTGCAAGTATAAGTGGCAGAAAGATTGTCACAATACACTGTTGGTTTTGAGAGGATATGATAGTGCAGTTCAGATAGTAAGGACTGGATCCAAGTAAGTTCAGAGACAGCTGCTGCTATAGCTCGAAATTCAGCTTCAGAGGATGATTTAGCTACTGTTTTTTGTTTCTTAGAGCTCCAGGAGATGGGCGTACCTCCAAGATAAATGAGATAGGCAGATGTGTAGGTCCTGTCATCAACATTGCCTGCCCAATCTGAATCTGTAAATACTGAAAGTTGAAGAGGAGTAGCTTTGGTAATGTTCAGACCATGAAACAATGTGCCTTTCAAATATCTAAGTATTCGTTTCAATGCTGTGAAGTGAATGTGAGATGGTTTATGCATAAATTGGGACAGCTTGTTGACTGCAAAGCTTATGTCTGGACGGGTGAGGCATAGGTATTGTAGAGCACCAACAATTTTCCTAAAATCAGTTTCACTGGCAGCAGGGGATCCATCAAACAGTTGTAATGAGACTGAAGTGGACAATGGAGTTGCTGATTCTTTTGCACCATCCATGTTGGTTTTTTCAAGAAGATCAGTGATATATTTATGCTGAGAAAGAAACAGACCTGTAGATGTAGGAAGAACTTCAATGCTGAGGAAGTAATGGAGACTACCAAGATCTTTTATTGAGAATCTGGATGATAGTGCTAAGATAAAGGTGGATAGAAAACCAGTGGTGTTCCCAGTGATAATTATATCATCGACATAAACGAGCATGTAAGCTAGAGTGCCATCTTTTGCAAAGATAAATAGGGAGGGATCTGAGATAGAGTTGGTGAAGCCATAAGAGAGTAAAAAGGAGCTAAGAGCTTTGTACCAGGCTCGTGGGGCTTGCTTCAGACCATAGATTGCTTTGTGTAGCTTGCAGACATAGTGAGGTTTGTCCTTGTCTGCAAAGACAGGTGGTTGTTTCATGAAAACTTCTTCAGATAAGGATCCTTGGAGGAAGGCATTGTTGACATCAAGTTGATGAAGTGGCCACCCATGAGTTGCAGCGATGCACAGAACTAGTCGAACTGTAACAGGTTTGATAACAGGGCTGAATGTCTCAGAGTAATCTAAGCCAGGTCTTTGATTGAAACCCTTAGCCACTAGTCGAGCTTTATATCTGGAGATAGTACCATCGGAGTGTCTTTTTATTCGAAAGACCCACTTGCAGTTAACAATGTTTTTGTCAGATGGAGGAGGGACAAGATCCCAGGTATGATTCTGGGATATTGCAACAAGCTTATCTAACATAGCTTGCTTCTAGTGAGGCTGTGTCAGTGCTTTGGAGGCACTGGTAGGTTCAATTGCATCAGGTAAGGGGTGTTTGGATACTGCAAATAGCTTTTTAGGCTTAAAAATATTATTCTGAGACCTGGTTGTCATAGTGTGAGTACGAACAGGTAAAGGAACAAAAGGATGTGTTGGTACCTGAGTTGATGATGAAGGAATTGTTGAGGAGGACACCACTTGCTCTTGTTCTGATGGATGTGTGAATGAAGGTACACCACTAGTGTCTTTCTTGAGTGTTAACAGGTTGACTTAGGCATCCAGGGAAGTGACTTCCAGCCTAAGGCCACACGGTTCGCAGGGCTAAAGTTTAGAGTCTGTGACAGTTTCGTATACCTCCGTTGTTAAAAATATACGCAACGACTTTGACCACCAAAAAATTGTTTGTAAATATATTTATTGCAACGACTTCTGTCCGTTACCAAATATAGTGTTTTTTGGCAACGACTTCTGTCCGTTACCAAATATAGTGTTTTTTGGCAACGACTTGATGTGATTGTTTAAATATCTTTTAGCAACCACAAAATTGGTTACAAAATCTTTTACGTAACGACAATATTTTGGTTACCAAAACTATTACGTAACAACAGTATGTTGGTTGACAAATTTTTTTAACAACAATATAATTTTGTTGCCAAAATTTTTATTTAACAATATTATTTTGGTTGTCAAATATTATTTGACAACGATATTTTAATTGATTGCGTATCACATTGCACAACAACTAAATGTCATTGTGTAAAATTTGTTTTAACAACCATATAATCTAGTTGCCAAAACTTTTACGTAACAATAGTATTTGGGTATCACATTGCGCAATGACTAAATATCATTGTGTAAACTTAATTTAAGCTATCATAATTTTTGGTTGGCAAGATTAAATGATATTTTGTAGCAAAATTTTGTTTAATTTCATATGACATTACGTAACGACAAACTGTTAGTAACTAATTTTTAATTTAGCAACCATATAATTTGGTTGCAATTATTTTAATATAAAAATATAACAAAATCATAAAATAATTCTAAAATAATAAATTAAATTTTATTGATAAAAATTATAACAAATTGTATAATAACATTTTACATGATTTTAATTGTACATACTCCTATACAATCATTAATAAAAAATTGGAAAAGTAGTTATAGGTGATTTTAAACTACTTTCACAATTTGTGAGACAAAAAAAAAAAATCATAAAATAATTGTTAAACCTCATCTACAATGCGGCGTTGTCTAATTTTCAGCTCCTCAGATGCAAAGATACTAGATTATTCAGGTCTCTGCTGTTGGTGTATGCCCTAGAGCCAATCAGATTGAGCTTGGGATACACAGTCAGTAAAGCATACCCTTCACTATGATTATAGTCATACAAGGTTTTCCTTCATGTTAGTACAATAATAAGGAGTTATTAAGTACTAATCGGATGAAGCAGGAACATAATGGCCTTGCAAAGGAATTATAAAGAGTTATAGTTATGAGATCCTTATGCATCAAAGCCTTGTTCCTAAAACTGCTCCTGGTCATCGTATTGCCAAGACGGGGCATTGGCAATTCTCAAAGACTGGTATGTGTTAAGCCTTCTTACTTATGAAGTAAGCAACCGATCTCATACAGGTTGAAGTATGGGATACTTGGGATAACATATAGGTGCTAGTCTGTTGAACAAGTTCACCCAACATGGCCCGCCAAGAGAACTTCATTTGGTAATATATCACTCTAGTGTCTATGATAATGTTCTCTTAGTACCAGTCGTGTAAATTAGTCCTCAGACTTGTGATACCAGGTCATCTTGTATGGAGAGTGTCATACTTAGATTTCATCACGAACGGATCCCAAGCACGAGGATGCTTATGGTAGGGTGTTATTAGGTATGACATGAACCATACGAAGATGAATGAGTGATCCAGAGAGGATTTACCACTCCCTGTGATATTGAAGACATATCTCGTTTGTTCTTGACAACGATTAACTTGATTAAGTCTTTGGCCAAAGCATGATGGATTTAGGAGAAAGTTGTTTCTCTAAATTCATAAGGTTAATCATAAGTTGCAAAGAACTAATATGGACTGATCATGAGTAGACACTGCACCATGCTCATGCGCTATCCGGGATATATGGTGAAACGACCGTATTACACCGACAGACTGGTTGCTGAAAGGTTCTAAAAAGGTCACGCTATCTTCACAATATTTGGGTGGTCATGATGGGTTGCTAGATCCGGCTCTTGATCTATGAAAACAAGTTAATGAGATTAACTTATAATCATTGCCAACATATTGGGAACCTAGAGGGTCACACATACAAAAACATATATGTATGGATTAAACATGGTGTTCTATTAAGGTAAAACTTAATGGAATAAAAGATCTATATTAAGGAATTAATTCAAGAAGTTCAATTCAGATGAATTAAGACATAATTGGGATTTAGAAATCCAAGGACAATGTCTTAATGAGATAAGAGGAATCAAGAAGACTTATCTAGGGTAGTAGTCAACTTTGACATAGAGATGTGCAAAGTGAATTGCGATTGACTATACTATGTTGGAATAATATCATGAGATGATATTAATAGATTAATGACATGAATTGTTCATGAGGAGAAAGAATTTAATTGAGAATTAAATTACTTTGGTTTAGAAATTAATCTATCCAATAAATAAGCATGATAATTAGAATGGGTTCAAAGTGACTATTCTAATTTAGGACTGTCCATTAAGGATGGTTGGCCCAACTTAAGGCATTAATATTGTTGGACCATTATTATTATTAGATACTATAATGGGCTTATTGATCCATCTTAGAATTAAATAGTTTAAGTCCAAGTGGATTAATGAAAATCTTGTAGAACAAGTTATAGGTGGCCGGCTAAGCATAGGGAGATAGGGATCAGGGTTTGCTCCACTATATAATCTGATATAGAGGCTATAGCCTCCTAAGAGAGTTCTATTCTACTTGTGATATTCTGATTTTGCTTAAGAAAAAGTTTGGTTTCAAGGAGAGAACCTTTCCTTAGCAAAAAGGTGAAATCGCAACCTCCCTAAGCCCATTTTTGCTTTTCGCAATTCCTCCTATCTTGGTGTTCTTCTTGCCGCTTCTTCACCTAGTTGAGTGAGATCGATTAAGGAAGAAAGATACAAGGATATAGACCTTTTTATTGTGATCTTAGGATCAACTTGCCAGCACAAGTGAATCGCCATACCTTAGAGAAGGATCCATCAGCTGTTCGTGTGGACTAGCTCTAGAGGAAGGACAATTGTGCTTCTTGTGGTCTTGGACGAGTTGGAAGCTTTGTAGATCTTGGATTCGAAAGCTATTCGAGATTTGGATCTGCAGCTTAAGGTTACGATATCTTAAGTAGATAACTTCTAAATCATATGGGTGATTTAATTGTTTTTTAGTGTTATAAACCTATGCAAACACAAGCCTAAGATCCTATTGTACTTCTGGTGCTTCTTTGTTTATTTCCACTGCACTTTGATAATAAGTTTTTTTGCATGAGCCCGAGGTAGTATATTCCCAACACCTGCCTCCCTTACCAAGATGCAAAAAATCGAATACCAGAACCCAGATTAGCTGTTCCAGCACAATCGATCCCAAATTTTGATTCATTGAAAGAAAAAAAGTAAACCCTGTGCCAAATTTTATAGTATAGGCAAACTTTAGTTTGATCTAACAACAAAGAACTACAATTTGAAAGTCACAAATGTAGAAATGAATCACTTTATATATGATTCTGTTACTCGTTTTATGATTGCTCAAATGATGCCGAAAAATCTAAATAAGAATTTCTGAATATAAAAGACAAACAAGCAGATGAGAGAGCTCAAGCTTTGTACATGAATTGTTAAGGACATAACAGCTCAACCTTTATACAACACACAGTCATAGCTGACTATCCTTTCCAACTAAATCTGGTTTTATATCAAATCTAAGATACCTCAATATGATATTATATTACAATAGGCTTGCTACATATGAAGTTTTGATACAAAATAGCACTGAACACACAAGACATCCGAAATTAAACATATGTTTTATCTCTTATAGGTATGATTAAACCTATAATTCTTACTCAAATTCGAAAAATCAAACCAGTTCATCCGAATCCAAATCCAAATATGATCCAATTTGATTTGACCAGAAAAGTCAACAATCTGAACTCGAAAATGATCCGAACTCGAAATTACTCAAATCCAATTGATATAAGCCGAATTGATCTGAACCCAACCAAAATGACTCAAATCTGAATTGATCTGAACAATTAACCTGAAATCACACAAACTTAAATTAAGTATAATTTTATTTTTAAAACATTAATTTAATAAAAATAATAACTATAACATAAATTTTAATTTATTTTAATTTTATAACTTGTAATCATCATTTTGGAGTATGATAAAGTATGCATTATGCAGGTAATGACTGTATGAAAAATTAAAAAATTAAAAAGAAACTTGATATTATTATATATAATGTTAGGGTATTAGGAATTAAAATTTTAATCAATCGGTTCTAAATCAATCTTAATATCTTTATTTTAAATCAGACCGTTGGATTGGATAAATAGTAAGTTTGTTATTTTTTTGTAAGTAAGTTTATTGTATTATTACCATAATAACCTTCTTAAATTAATTGTTCAAGACTTCAAGATAATTGTTCAAAGACTAAAATAATTTTTAAAATATATAACAATCTCTTAAATAAATTAATAAAATATTATATTTATTATGATAATCTTATAAGATTTAAAATAAATGATATATTTTAATTATCCTGAATATACTTATAATAGTCTTATAATAGTTTTTATCATTATACGTATTATTTAAAATAAACGTTTTATTTTTATTTTAAAAGTATAATACATGCTTATGTAATTTAGAATAAAGTATATAAATAGGTTGTTAATGATGATACGTGTATTTTATCATAATAATTTGTACGTTATGTTATAATAATATCTTATTATGTAATTTAGATCAAATAATAGAATCTCATAACGTTATACATATTATTTTTAGGGTAAATGTGATATTTTTATTTTAAAGGTATAATCTCTTAAGTCTTATCATGTCATTTTCTAAATGTATATAAAATATGTCATTGATATGTGTACTGTATTATAATGATTTATACACTGCGTTATAACAATAAATTTACAAATATGTAAATGGATTGAGATAACTTTTTCAGATATACAACAATACTCGTTTAAGTAAAACAGATACTCGAATTTAAAAAAATACTGGATTATGCCCGAATTCAAAAACACTTGGTTAGATTGATATTTATTTTTAAATTAAAAATTACAATGTCTATATTTATTTTTAAATATTATTTATTTTCTATATTTTGATAAAATTTTAATTAAACTGACTTGATCAAATAATTTATTTAAATTTGATTTGATTTGATTTTAAATTTAATAAATTGATCTCGAATGACCTGAACTCGAATAACCCGAAGGTCAAACCCGAATCACACGAATCTGAATGACCTGAACCCAAAATGATCCGAACCCGAAATAATCCAAACCTAAAGTGACCCGAACCCAAAACGACCAGAACCCGAAAATGACCTAAGAGTTTTAAGACCCGAATTAATCCAGCCTGAATTAATCCAACTCGAAATAAACTCGACCCCTCCAATTGATAGATCTAGCTATAACAAAGTTTGAAAAGAAAATTGTTTAAAGGGATATCTTAATTGTTAGAATTTGAAATTTTAAGTAAGTAAATACATGTGCAAAAACAAAGTTTAAAAAGAGAAATAAAATAAAATTTACAAATGAAATAAAATTTAAGGTTTTTTACTTTTTTTTCCCCCTTGATTACCTTTCATTCCCATTGTGTAATCGCTCAACCTTTTTAAGACTGTGTCTACATAAGCTAATTAATATTAGAAAACAAATAAGCTTAAAATAATGAGGCAGAAGACTGGGACAAATTTATTCGAAGATGGCTGCTAAAAAATTCAAACTACCCATATTTTAAAATTATTTATCAAAATATGTCAAAATTTGATTGATTTAAATAAAATACCAAAAGAAGTCGCCATATGATATGGTGACTTTCCTTGCTTAATTTAAAAAAAAAAAAAATTGAACAATATGAAGGGAAATCGTCATATCATATGGCGACTTCTCTTGTACTAAATCAATTTTTTTTGGTTCAAATGGTATGGAAGTCGCCATTTCAAATGGCGACTTCCATACTATTATATATATTATATATATATATATATATTAAATATCTATATATATAATATATATTTTAAATATTAAATAATCAAATTAAAAATAAAATTTATATAGTTTATAATTTTAAAAAATAAAAAATAAAAAATTTTAAAAAAATAACAATTTACAAAAATTGTTAAATATATTGATGATTTATCGTAATATCAATCGGATTCTTTCAACTCGTATTCGTAATGAAATGGACCTCCGGGAGAAAGATCAACCAAAGCGTTGTGGATTATGCAGGAATGAAGGTCATAGCTAGACCTATTCACGGGCAGGGTAGTTCGCCCGGATCGTATTAGACAAGTGTTTTTGTGATTCGGGCCGACTCGGCCTAGCCCGAATTACTATTTATTAAATAAAAAATATTTTTTATTTAAATTTAATTATAAATATATATATAAATATAAAAATGTATTTTTAATATTTTAATATTTTTGAATAGTGAAACAGGTTTTCGGGTTTGCTCGATCCCGACCCGAAATGGGCTTGGACAAGGGAAATAAAAAAATTTCGGGACTCGGCCCGACCCGGCCCATGGACACCTCTAGTTATAGCCGTCAAAAATGTCTTTATCAATCTTGTACAACGGAGGAGAGTTCGCATCAATAATAATACCGTTATATATACAGTTATTGTATACATAGCATTAAAAAATATATAAATTATATACATACAGTTAGATCTGGCAATTTGTGTATTTGTGTCGTGTTTATATATTTTTTCGTGCCATAATCATGTTTAAGGTTATATAAACTTTGATACGTTAATAATTCGTATTATATGGATATTGAGACGTTTCTGTATTTGTGTCGTATTATTTTTTCGTGTTGTTTCGTGTTGTGTTTTTAGTTATTTGTTCCTTGTGATTTTCGTGTCTACTAATCGTGTCGTGTCCGATATTACTAGGTCTACATACAGTTAAAAATATATATAAATTGTATAAACAAATTTATATAATTTTTGTAATTTTTTTTAAATTATTAAATTAATATATTTTTTAAATTATAAATTATATAATTTTAATTTTTAATTTTATTATTTAATGTTTAAAATATATATTATATATAAATTATATATATATATATATAACATTGTGAATTCACAATGTTCTTGGGAAGTCGCCATTTCATATGACGACTTCCCAACTAATTAAAAGTATATATATAAAAAAATATATATATGTTGGGATATGACGATTTTTCAACTTAAAAATTCAATTTTTTTAAAATATAAAGCATTGAAGTCGTCATATCATATGACGACTTTCGTGTTTTGTTTTTAAAAAAAACAAAATTTTTAAATTCGGAAGTCACCATATCATATGGTGACTTCCCAAGGTTTTAAAAACAAGCGCATTTCGATATATAATTTCAAATTATCGATATTTTGAAAAATAAATTTTTTTATTAATATTCAAATAAATTTGTCGAAGGCCGGAGAAGGAAGAAGTAACTTTTATTCTGGTATTAAATATATTTATAATACAAGAGTTGAAAAATCCGTTAAGCTGATAAGTAGATAATGATTAGAGAGATAAATATAATTTGAAATACACAAATTACATTGAATTCAAACATTGCATTGTTATCTGCTAACCTCTAGATTTACGTTTCCTAATTTCTTGGATAAGATTTGATCATTAGGTTTGAAAGAGTCTTTCCCTCCAATATATCCTGACAAGATGGTGGAATCATTGATGACATCAATATTGGACAATATATAGTGAAATCTTAGCTTAGTGAGAGCATCTTCTAGTTGTTGGGTACCAGAAACATGCTTAACTTGAACCTGGCCCTATTTATTTTTTTTTTCGAACAAACAAATAATCAAGTGTTAGGTGTTTCATCGATCCAGTATTCCATACAAGGATTCCCACAAATGCATGTAGCATTGAGATTATCACAATAAACAATTGGAATAGGCATTGGTTTAAGCTGCAATTTAGTTAATAAAGATTGTATCCATGTTATTTCAAAGACTACTGTTGCAATAGCTTGATATTCAAATCTAGTTAATAATCGAGCTACTGTTTTTTGCTTCTTAGAACTTTGAGAGACTAGTGTGCTTCCAATAGAAACAATATAAGCTGAAGTTGAAACCCTGTCATCAGGATTACCTGCCCAATCCGAGTTTGAAAAAACTATGAGTGTAGGTTGTTATTCTTTGCTGATAAATAAACCATGAAAGATAGTGCCCTTCAAATATCGAAGAACTCACTTAAGAGCTGTGTGATACTGTTGAGTGGGCTTGTGCATAAATTGAGAAAGTTTATTAACAAGAAAATTAATATTAGGTCTTGTTAAAGACAAATATTGCAGAGCACCTACTATTTTTTGGGACTTCTTCTGCATTAAGAGCTACACAACCATTATGAAGCTTGAGAGATATTGAGGTTGAGAGTGGTGTATTCGATTCTTTGGCACCAATCATATCTGTCTTGTGAAAATATCACTAACATACTTGTCTTGTGACTGTTATAACATGCAAGTCCGAGAACTCAATTGCTATACGCAAAGAGTAATCACCATCAAATTTTTTTTTTGTTGCTAGATATGATTGTCCACCTATTGAATATATCCTCCTAAAAACATCTTGAGCTTGACGAATGCTGCTTAGAAGAATAGTTTCTAGTTTACGTAAACATAATAGGGTTCGGGAGTTGGTCATGTGTGAAAAAGGTATTAGCATCCCTATAACGTCCATGCAAAAGACCGTATCAATTAATCCTATATTATCCTAAAGTAAATTTAGATAAATGATCTTTTATTCTTAATTAAATTCAATTATTTAAATATTGGTAATTTCTTAGGTTTTCTCCAACATTTTGGTAGGTCCCCTACAAATTTCTCACCTCAAAAGTATTAAAAAAAAAAAAAAAACCATTTGTTTCCTTGAAGAGGCTCCATCGTCAGATTTATTTTATTTTTATGAAAAGATCCTAAAGTTGTCTAATTTTTAATTAGAAAATGTTAACTAGTGCCTAATGGCACTAGTTAAGGTGATATTTAAGGAAAAAAATGCAATTAATAATTTTTTTTAATTCAATAAAACTAACGTATTAAATGTAAAAAAAAAAAATTCTTTATGAAATGATCCTAAGGTTGTCTAATTTCTAATTGGAAAATGTTAACCAGTGCCAAACACTGGTTAAGGTGATATTAAAGGAAAAGAAAGTGTAACTAATGAATTGCTTTTTTTTTTTTTTTTTAATTCAATAAAACTAACGCATTAAATGTTAAAAACATTTCTTAAAATAGTAATTTAATAATTTTTAACTAGTGCCTATAAACACCAGTTAATCTACCCTTTCTAATTTTTACTTTTTGTTTTATTTTTATTTGTAAATAAATGTTAAGTTTTTAATATTGAAAAACTTTTAAAATATCAGTCATTCTGAAAAAATTGAAAAAAAAAAAATTTCTCACATAGAAAATTCTTAAAAAAATCACATAATTCATGACTCTTTAAGATTTTAGAAAAACAAATTACCACTTATTTTCAAATTTTATTAACGTTACATGATAAAAATAAATAGCTATACAAAGAAAAATTTATAACCTAAATTGTGTAACCATCCTTTTTATTTCCAATTAAAAATAATTAAATATGCACCTACACTAAAAAATATGTATGTAGGAATAAATAACAATTAAAATAAAAAACACTAATATTTATAAAGATTAGGATAAACCCAAAAACAAATCCAAGACAATTCGGCTTTGAAATGATTTTTCAGCCCAAGTCAACTCTGGTCCAGGCTGAAGTCAATGTGGGTCAACACCAATAGAAGCAGGTCAGGTCGCATGGATCTTGGATGCATAGACGGGTCTACGCGCGGGTTAGATTAGGAATGATAAAATCTGATCCGATCAATGGATTTCACTTATCGATCCGCTTTGAATATAGAGCTTTTTTTTTTTTTTTTTGAAAATGGGAGAGGGGTGGATGGAGGTGGTTTTTATAAATGCTTGCTCCGCTCCGTCCCGCTTCGACTTTTGAAATTAATATTTTACCCTTTAAAATATTTTCTCTTATATTTTTAGTATATATATTAGATATATATACTAAAATTATATAGATATTAATATTTTATACATATACTTTTAGTATATATATATATATGTACATTATATATATTATAGAATTTTATATACTAAAATTATGTTCATAAATAAATTATAATATAATTTTTTATAATATTAAGTTAAAAATAATAATAATAATTGGGGTGTAGCGGAGTGTAGCACCGTGGAGTGGTTATGGATTAATCGATATAAATGAAAGTGAATGTTTTCAACATCCATTTAAAAGTGAGACAGCGATAAATAAGGCGATCCCCGTCTCCCGCCCCGTTTCATTGTCATTCCTAGATTAGATGCAACTGAGTCAGGTGTAATTGGGTTAGGTCAGCACGTGGGTCCATACGCGGGAAATCTCCTCTGAAACGACATCATTCCAATTTTGGTTTAAAAATCAAAGAAAACCAATAAATTCCTCCTTATTATCTTTCTCAATTGCTCTCACTAAGTAACCTTTATACTCTCTTTCTTCTCTCTAGCTTTATAACACCGGCCATCAAAAACTTCAAACCAATTCTGACTCTGACAACCATCCAGTGTTCATTGCCGTCCACTATTGTCAACCACTGGAAAGTCTCCAAAAAAAATCCAAATCTTCTCCTTGACCTCCTAAACACCACTACTAATCATATTTGTCTCAAATTATAGTCGTTGACCGTTCGATCTGCCTGAGAATCAGATATGATCCTTTCATTCCTAACTCCTTCCTTTCCAACAATCTCGATCTTGAAAAAAACCTTGGTATTACCTCAAACCCGAAACCCTACTCTATATGAAACCTAAAAATTGAAACCCTAAAATTATGTACTTGAATTTCAAGCCCCAAATCAAAAACCTTAACTCCAAACCTTCAAACTTTAAACTTAAAACATAAAACATAAAAGAAAACACTTACTATCAATTTTTTCTTTCTCTGATTTTCTTATCAATTGCGTGTGCTAATGATGTTTATTTATAGGGAATTGAATTAGGATTTTTCTTTCAACAGAGGGTAGCTCGAAGAAATTGGATTTGCCTTAAGCTTAAGGTTTCAGTTTTCCAGTTTTTGATTTTCCAAAATAAAATTCTGATCTTTATCAACTTCTTTCTTCTTCAATTTTCTTTCGCTCCAAATCTTAAAAAAAAAAAAAAAAATTCAACTTGATTATTGTTAGGGAGGACCTGCTACCAGGCCCACTATTGTCCAGCTGTCTGAACCGGACATGAAATGGAACATCGAAATAGCTCCTACACAACTTTTCCAACAGAAAATGGGTTCGGATTGGGTGCAATGCAGCTACATCACCTATCATGCACCCTTGCTCAAATGATGACACGTGGCACAATCTGGATCGTCCGTCAACCTATAAATAGGCTACCCCTAGCCTACTCCAACACATCCCATCATAGGCCTAAAATTCAGACTAGAGAGAGAAAGTCCCTAACCATATCAGTTTTCTCTATCTCACTCTACATTTCAAAATTCGAATATCCTAAGTGATCCTATGTCTTTATGTGTCAAACACTTGAGGTGATACTAAATTGAGCATCGAAGCGTGCCCCGGAGGTAAACCTCTGGCACTCCTTTCACCTCGTTGCTTCCTTGCAGGAAACCATCCAACTAGTGAAGATCACTTCGGTCCTGACAAGTCCCGATGTCCCCCGATGTGATCCGATGTGCCACGCACCTCTAGCAAAAGGATGATCACATCAGTTCCTAAGTGCCTTGTACACTCGGCGAGAGACTAACCACTTCGGTTCCCAAGTGCCATGCACATCTGTTGACTTCGGCCCCCCATGTGTCCGATGTCCACCTAAGTTCACTTACTTTGGCTCAAGCACAACAAACACATCTGTACTTTAATGTCCCTTAGTGTTCAGCCTTAGTCTCTGCCACTACAACGGTCACACCCACTCCAGCAGACTCTCACAGTTGCGGACACTAATATTTTCACCTGCAACATTTGGTGCTTTCATTGAGAGAGCCAACAAGAAGTATGGCTCCTAAAAGGAGAGTTGCTGCAAGGTATGGGCCTCGTCGGGCACCGCGGAGTGATCCACCTCCCAGGAGAGGAAGAGGAGTGCATGCTCGTCCGGCCCCAAGGACTTCACGTCCAAAGACAAATGTTGAGGTCGCACGAATGTATGGTACACGCCCTTCTCAAGGCAATAAGGAAGGAGGTAGCACGACTACCCCCTCAGTTAGACACCAATGGGGACTTAGGGAGGATGACGCCTCGACCAATTGAGGAATGATGTCCACAACCTAACTGAAGTAGTAAGGGAATTGGCCTCCGAAAACCCTCCACATGGGGAGGACGCCTCCGCTGTAAACAACACAAGAGAAGTGAGCGAGACGGATGAGACTTGGGAACTTCAGAGTTCTCTCTTCACAGAAACGTCATCAAGTATCTCGCTCATCCTTTTTGAGCTTCTGGTGTCAAGTGAGGAAGCAAGCCTGGCTGAGAGAAGACCAAGGGCCGCTTGTCTCCCAAACTTGAGGGAGAGGCTGAATGCTAGACGTGACATCAGGGAGCTCAACAAAAAGCTTGCCAAAGAGAGCGAGAGAGAAGTAGTCGACTTGAGAGAGAAATTGGGAAGACAAAGAAACCTCTCGGACTTCGATCGGAAATGGGAAGACATGAGAACAAAGATGGAAGATATGGAGCGACGAATGGTGACCAACATGTCGTTTTTCGATCTTGAAGCTCTAGGAAGCTCTCCATTTAATCAGAAATTGATGCCGCTAAACCATCACATGGATTCAAACTTCCCATAATTGAGTCCTACGACAGTACTTCAGATCCTGTAGACAATTTGGAGATGTTTCTCACAAACATGTCCATCCAAGGTGCTAGCGATGCAATCATGTGTAAAGCCTTCCCAGCGACGCTCAAAAAGGCAGCAAGGTCGTGGTACTTATCACTTAATCTACGGACCATCTCAAGCTTCAAAGAACTAGGCCAAAAATTCGTGAGTCACTTCATCAACAGTATCGCTCATAAGAAAACTTCAATTACCTTGATGACAGTCAAACAGAGGTCAGAGGAATCACTTATGGAGTACATGACAAGGTTCAACAGTGAAACACTCCAAGTGAGAGATCTTGACCACACTGTTGCTATAGTCGCCTTTATCAACGGACTAAAAGATAGGGATTTCACTAAGTCTCTATCCAAAAAGCCACCAAAGGTCTTTGCAGACCTGCTTCTAAGGGCAGAAAAATATATCAACGCCGAAGAGACAATGGCAGCAAAGTATCAAGGAATTGAGAGACAAGCAAAGAAAGAGAATGGAGACATATCTAGACTGAGGTCCCCTCGAGACCAAAGCGAAAAAAGAACAAGCCCACCTCCAAGGAGGTATGATCACTACACAACCCTCAACAAACCGCGAAGGGAAATTCTATTCACAATAGAAAGAGAAAACCTCGCCAACCCCCAAAAAAAGATGAAGCCCGATGCCTCCAGTAGACACATGTCCAAGTACTGCACCTTCCACAAAGATTGCAAACACGATAGTGAAGATTGTATCCAGCTCAAGAATCAGATTGAGGACCTTATCAAGAGAGGTCACTTGAGAAAGTTTGTGTCCGAACGTCCAAAAGAAGGCAATCAAAGAAACTATGGAGGAAGGCGTGAAGGACGCAACGAATAAAGGGCGAGAGAGCCAAGGGACAACAGATGACCTTGCCAATGTGAGTCTAGGCCGGCCAACCAAGAGCCGCGCTCTCAAGAGCACGAGCCAAGACCCTTGGCTGGCGTAATTCATGTCATAACGGGAGGAAACTCCTCAGGGGGGGCGACCTCATCAGGACGGAAGAGACACGCCAAGGTCCACATCTTCATGTCCCGCATAAAGAAACTAAAGACATAGAAGGATGAGTCTATCTTGTTCGGACCTGAGATTTGAAGGGCATCCAAACCCCCCATGATGATGCTCTAGTGATTCCTGTTACTGTGTGCAATCACCTTGTGAAGAGGGTTCTCTTTGAGAACAGAAGTGCTTGTGATGTCCTCTACTACGAAGCGATGCAAAAACTTGGGATATTGGATGATCAACTCAAGCCCTTCCACACCCCGCTCATAGGATTCGACAATGAAGAAGTTAAGGTTGAAAGGACCATCAACTTGCCACTCACACTTGGAGTAGAACCACGCATAACTACTGCGATGGTTGACTTCTTGGTAGTAAAGGTCTCTTCCGCCTACAACATCTTCCTAGGCCGTCCGAGCCAAAACATCTTAGGAGTAGTTGGATCATCCCTTCACCTGAAAGTGAAGTTCCCAACACCTCACGACATCGACGAAGTCAAGGGGGACCAAGTAGTGGCAATACAATGTTTCAACACCACCATAAAGATGAAGACTAAGGTGATAGAGCCTTATGTGATCCTTTGAGATCCACCTTAGAGTGACTTGAGAGGAGTAAATGAGTCGTTGGGATGCTTGGTAGGAGACGTGCATGCATGCTACTCCAAGAAGGTCTCAGACGACACCACTTCAACTCAAATTATGGCAACATCACCCTAAGAGTCGCTCTTGTCCGACGAGTCCGCCAAACTCAAGCTCTAGGTTAGTTCTTTTGCTTTTTATTTCAATCATGGAGAAAAGACGAGGGGAAAGAACACTCAACCAAACACATCTTATCCTAAGAAGGAAACTTTTGTAGTGAGACTTATACGTCCACACTTAGGCAGCCAGAGTCTGTAAGACCTAAAAGATGTAAAACCTCTCATTTCAAAGGATATGAATGAAAACACATATTCTTTTGAAATAGCGTTCTTAAACTCTCTCTCTTTCACACAATCCTTTTACAACTCGAACAAAAGCATTACTCAACTTTTTCACCTCATAAAACATCATCTATCCGAAGCCACTAAATAAGTCTTCGAGATTGGCCAACCTTGATATAAGTCCGTAGGTGGAAAAACTTGTAATACAACCACATCTTCAAACAAGGTCCGACTTTGGTGTGCAAAGTAAAGAAGTTAAAACACTTCAGGCCTTAAGTGGAAGAGTTCGACTTGACAAAAGTTGACATCGGCCCTCAAGTAAAAACACTTAGGCTACACCTCGAAGACAAAGTTTAATGGTGAAGCATGAGCATGCAACCTAGAGCAAGAACCCCCTTTTGGCACGCTATTCTTGCTCCTGACTAGAAAAACAACCCGGACGTCCTCCCTCATAAGATCTTTGGAGGACACATTAATCTCTTTCATGGGAAAATAACTACGCCATTGTGGACGAGATTTGAGCTCACATGGAAGTGAAAAATCACTACATATGACCAAAAACATGATGGAGGCACTAACAAGGGTCTATGAAGTTCGTCACTAAGCGCGTCCGCAACAAATAGATGAATAAATTGAATCTAATGGAAAAGTGAGAATGGCGTCCGCAAGAAGGAAAACATGAGCTCTTGACACTCAACATTGCGGACAAACGAAGAGCCCTCCTTGAAAAGGCTCTCACGCCACTTACCCAAGAAGGCAACATCAGGTTCCTACGCCATTTGCATAAGGGACCCAAGTGCAAAGCATAGTGGACAAACGGGAATACTCGTCAAAGGAACTCCCACGCCACTAACACAAGGAGACTATGTCCCTCAAGTGCGTGATCTTTTTAAAGCATCCTCTCTACATGCAAATATCAAATGTGACAAGAGGATCAATTCGCACCAAAGAAGTGAACAACCACGCTCGTACAAAGGAATGAATTAAAAATGCCATCATAAAAAGCCTCAATGGCTAAGTTAAGCTCGCTCAACAAGTGACAAAGAAAAACACCACGAAATGAAGTGGTCTTACAAATAACTCCTATGGCGTACATACGGCTACACGAGTACACGTTGACGCCAGATAAACCATAAGGAAAAATAACAAGGGAAGTGTGTCACACCCCAAATTCAGGGCATGTGATTGGCCAGAGAATGGTATGCCCCTGCCTCCGAAGCCTGAGTATACTCATTAAACCATATCAGACAAAATTTTGGCATAATCTCGCCCTACATGGGGGTTTGCCGCTCAATCATCAACAACATAAACATCACCATATTATACTAGGCCTGTATGACTGTTATACGTCATACATCACTTAATTACATCTGTTTACAAAATATACATTACATATTCATCATACACAAAATGCAGAGGACCCATGATACCCTAGTGACTGCAAAATTGTATCCCACCATCGCCACTGCTTATCATGTCCTGGTAAATCCGCTCACCACAAGTATATGAGCAGCTAGCTATCCGAAATCTGGTAAGAGCTGGGTCTATCAGAATCTGAAAAAAATGAAGTGAGTCGAAAGACTCAGTGAACATATGGTAATTAGGAAGAGTACTTGGAAGTTTCCTGCTCCATTTCTTAACTATTAAAGCATAAACATGACATATCATGTATGACTAATTAATCAAAAAGTAATATTTAAAAAAATTGTTCCGAAACTTATAAAAATTATTTGTCCCATATGAAATCTTCTATGCTGAGTGCTGAATATAAATAGGCTAATGGCCACCCGAAATCGATAGCCAAAAATATTTAGCAATCGATTTTACGAGTACACTTCTACAATTAACATTTAAGAATTTCTCATGTCTATATCATCAAAAATCCCGGACTTATACCAGTCCCTAATATTTGTCATCCTGGACTATCTTGTCCATATCATCCCGGACTCATCCTGTTCGTACAACAATAGCATCCTGGACATCACCTTATCCGTATGATAATAACATCCCGGACATCACCCTGTCCGTATAATAATAACATCTTGGACATCACCTTGCCCGTATAATAATAGCATCCGGAACATCACCTTGTCCGTATAATATCAACATGATATATAAATTCTCTTATATCATGGAGTAATATATTTCTACAATATATATTTGGAGAGAGAAAGCTTTAGTAAACTTTAATGAAGTTTTTTTTTTTGGGTGAGAAAATGCCTAAGGCATAAAGAGTCAGAAGAAGATGTGATGTCTTTCTTATTTTGGCTGAAAATTTATGAGAAATTATCTCATGTTCTTAATTTTGCCTAAGCTTAGTCAAAAGAGTTGACCAACTTTGACTTTTTGCACAAGCCCTACAAAACTTGATGTTCAGGATTTCATTTTTCATTTTAATGCCAAATATTTGATCCAAATGTCATATTCACAAATTATATAGTCATAAAGTCCTTTTATACCATTTTTCGGACTAAAAATGAAAAGAGGTGTAAAATTACCAAAATACCCCTAGTGTATATATTTATTTGAATTTGATGCCGGTTGTTGTTCTGATAATAAGAATCGATTCTATATTGTATATTATCGTCATATCCACTCAATTTATCATATTTTAAGGAATTTTCCCCTTCCCGATTTTAGTCTATTTTTTTTTTAAAACTACTTTAGGGTTAAATCGCTTAACCACCCGATTTAACCTCTAATTATATAATCTATCATACAACATGCACACCATATGATAGCCCGTCCTTCCTAGTGGCTTTTACATGTGTAGTTTCGATCCATCATAATATTATAGGAGACCCGAGTTATCTCTGGCTTACGAGGGTCTTACAATTTTTCCCCCTTAAGAAAATTCATCCTCGAATTTTGCATAAAATTAACCTATAAAGAATTACCTCATATTTGAAATAATTGGGTGTACTGCTGTCTCATCTCATCCTCAAGCTCCCACGTAGCCTCCTGCATATGGTGATACTGCCACACAACTTTAACTGTAGGAACTTCCTTGGATCGCATCTTTCGCACTTGACGATTTACTACAGCTACGGGCTCCTCAATATATGTTAACCGGGAGTCTATCTGCGCTGTCTGTGGCTGTAAAACATGTGAATCATCTGGATTGTATTTTCGCAACACAGACACATGGAATATGGGGTATACATAGCTCAAGTCTGGAGGCAACGCTAACTCATATGCTACTGCACCCTTACGGCTCAATATCTGAAATGGTCCAATGTACCTTGGACTCAACTTACCTCGTCTCCCAAGTCTCATAACCCCTTGAAAGGTGAAACTTTTAGGAATACATAATCTCCAACATCAAACTCTAACTCACGTCTCCGGTTATCAGCATAGGCTTTTTTCCGATTTTGGGCAGCCATCAACCTCTCTCTTATTATTCCTACCTTTTGCACTGCATCCTACATAATATCTGGACCAAGTAGCCAATACTCGCCTGCCTCAAACCAACCAATAGGCGATCTACACTTCCGACCATATAATGCCTCAAATGGTGCCATTTGTATACTGTTGTGATAACTATTGTTATAAGCGAACTCAATCAAAGGTAAATGATTATCCCAATTCCCTTCAAAATCTAATATATAGGCCCGTAACATATCCTCAAGGGTCTGTATAGTCCTCTTGGACTGTCCATCTTTCTGGGGGTGAAAAGTAGTCCTAAACCGCAACTGCATACCGAGGGCCTCCTCGAATGATCTCTGAAATCTCACTGGAAATTGTGAACCTCTATTTGATATAATTGGTAATGGTGCACCATGTAAAGGCACAATCCGATCTAAATAAATCTTAGCATACTTATTAGCTGGATAAGTAGTTTTCACCTGAATAAAATGTGCCGACTTAGTCAATCTGCCGACAATCACCCAAATAGAATCATATCCTGCCTTAGCTCTAGGCAAAGCAGTCACTAAATCCATGGTAACATGGTCCTATTTCCACTCTGGTACCTCAAGGCTCTGTAATAGACCAACTGGTCTAAAATGTTCAATCTTTACTTGCTGACATATTAGGCATTTAGCCACATAATCTGCTACATCATGTTTCATGCCTTGCCTCTAGTAAAACTACTTAAGATCACGGTACATCTTGGTAGCACCGGGATGCATCGTATATGATGAATTATGTTCTGCATCAAGGAACCTACCTCGAATTCCCTCTATCTCTAGGACTACCAATCGACTATGGAAACGGAGAGTTCCCTCTTCATCCACCTGAAATCCATCGTCCTTGCCCTGTTTCAAACTGGCTATCGTCTCAGTACGAAAAGCATCAACATGCTGCCTTGCTTTAGCTTCCTCTACTAAGGAGGATCTAACCTATACATGTGCAATAAGTGCACCAGTCCGGATAAAACTCAAGGTAACACCTCTTCCCACACAATCCTGAATAGCCTTAGCCAACGGTCTCTTTTCTAGGGACAACTGAGCCATGCTTCCCATAGACTTATGGCTCAAAGTGTCAACAACCACGTTGGCTTTACCCGGATGATAAAGGATAGTGCAGTCGTAATCCTTGAGTAACTCCAACCACCGAATTTGTCTTAAATTTAACTCCCGTTCATCAAAAATATATTTCAAACTCTTGTGGTCAGTGTATACCTCACATGCCTAGCCATATAAGTAATGTCGCCATATCTTTAATGCAAAGATAATGGCTGATAACTCCAAATCATGTGTCGGATAATTTTGCTCATGCTTCTTCAACTGCCTCGAGGCATATGCTATAACCTTGCCACCCTGCATTAACACACATCCTAATCCAACCCTAGATGCATCACAATATACAACATATCTATCGATTCCAGTCGATAATGTAAAAAATGGAGTAGTAGTCAAACGCTCCTTAAGCTCTAGAAAGCTCCTCTCACATTCGTCTGACCACTCAAACTTGACATTCTTTTGGGTAAGACTAGTCAATGGAGTGGCCAATCTCGAAAAGTTCTCAACAAATCTCCTGTAATACCCTGCCAGCCCCAAGAAACTTTGAATCTCAGTATCGGTGGTAGGTCTTTTCTAGTCACGCACTGCTTCCACCTTTTTAGGGTCCACACTAATACCTCATTGGATACAATATGTCCAAGGAATCCTACACTACTCAACCAGAACTTGCACTTTGAAAACTTATCATATAACTAGTGTGTTCTGAAGGTCTTAAGCACCATCCTAAAATGCTGGCTATGATCATCCTCAGTCCAAGAATACACCAAGATATCATCAATAACAACTATCACGAAGTGATCTAGATAGGGTTCAAACACCCTGTTCATCAGATCCATAAAAGCTGCAGGGGTGTTAGTCAGTCCAAAAGACATTACAAGAAACTCATAGTGCCCATAACGCGTACGAAAAGCAGTCTTAGGCATATCTTCCCTCCGAATACGGAGCTGATGGTAACCTGATCGAAGATCAATCTTAGAAAAATAACTAGCTCCCTGCAACTGATCAAACAAATAATCAATCCTCGACAGCGAGTACTTATTTTTAATAGTCATCTTATTAAGTTGCCTATAGTCAATACATAGCCGCAGGGATCCATCCTTCTTCTTAACAGACAATACTGGATCACTCCAGGGTGAAGTACTCGAGCATATGAATCCCTTGTCCAATAAATCTTGAAGTTGTACCTTCAATTCCCTCATCTCAAGGGGAGCCATACGGTAAGGGGAAATTGAAATAGGCTGGGCTCCTGGCAACACATCAATACAGAACTCAATCTCTCGTTCAAGAGGAAGTGCAGGTAACTCCTCTGGAAATACATCTAGAAACTCAGATACTACTGGTATCTTATCCAAATTCGGAACCTTACTTTCAATATCACACACATAGGCTAAATAGCCCTAACAGCCACTATTTAACAACTTTTCAGCTTTTAAGACCGATATCATTCTTGTTGTATTCATACTCCGATCTCCCTGATATTTTAAAACTAATTTCCGTGGTATCTGGAAGGTAATAACCTTCTCAAAACAATCTAACACCGTATAATTGGCAGCTAGCCAATCCATGCCCAGTATCACATCAAATTCTAGTATATCTAGTATCACTAGATCGGCTATGAACACCTCCCCTCCAATCTCAATAGCACACCCTTTCAAAACTCAACTAACTGCATATTCTACCCCGATAGGTGTTGAAACTACAAAGGTTCATTTAACTCACTAACATCTCTGAGCAAAATATCCGCAAACTGCGGGCAAATAAATGAATGGGTAGCACCCGAATCAAATAAAGCATGTGTAGGCTGTAAACAAACAATAATAATACCTGTCACAACTGCATTGGATGCCTAGGCATCCCTAGGTGTCAGTGCAAAAACTCGAGCCTGTCTCCTGCCGCCTGATGTCTGTCCCTTATCGGCAGATTACTGTTCTCAGCCCTGAGTGTCTCTACCAGCCTACTGTACGACTGATCCTGTTGACTGCCCTGGTGCAGCTGTAGCTGGGAGTGGAGCTGCGATTGATGGAAGCGAGCCAGAACCCAATGGGCTGTCTCTTCTCATGTGCCCCGATTTATCGCATTTAAAACATAAATCTGATCTCCAACATACGCCTCTATGTCGGCGTCCACAAATCTGAAATAATGGGGTAGAAGCTCCCCTAGTAGTAGTAGCAGCTGATGTACTCTGAGGGAGACCACTAGGTCTATGCTGACTGTTCTGACCCCCACCCCTCTATACACTACTAGTAGATGCCTCTTCTCTAGACACAACACCACCAATCGGCCCCGATAACCCTACCGTCCTAGAACCCTGTCCACCAAATCTGGGCCTCTTTCATGGGCCCCTATCATTCTGCCTATCTCGGGCTCGCTACTCGAACCTCAGAGTAGAATTTAGTATCTCAGCATATGTAGATGTCTCTGTCAACTGAACTGACCTAAACAAATACTCCCGAAGACCATCCACAAACCTCTTAGCTCTATCATACTCGGTGGATACCAACTGTGAAGCGTATACAAAAAGATCAGAAAATCGGATATCATAATCAATCCTAGTCTCTATCTACTTGAGCTGCTCGAATTCACGAGCCCTAGCCTCGCGAACACTCTGTGGTAAGAACCTATGAAGAAACTCGGTACAAAACTCTGGCCACGCTAATGGAGGATCAGTAGCTCATCGTCTCCTAAGCAAGGTCGTATACCACGTTCCAGCTATACTCCTAAGCTGGAAACTGACTAACTCCACAGATCGAACCAGAGAACATCCCAATGATATGAATAGTCTACTGCACTGATCCAAAAAGTCATTGGGATCTGCATTAGCATCATTCCATGTAAACAAAGGTGGTTGATTCTTCTTAAACTAAGATAACGAAACCTGAAGGTATCCCTCTGGTTGGACCTGCTCTGACTTTACCGATACAGCTGTCGGCTGTGGCTGTGCCTGTTGGGCCTGATCAGTTTCCTCTGTTGCTCTGTCACAACCTGTGTCAGAGCCTCTACCTGGTGTAATACCTCATCCATTTTAGCATCCATCCTGTCAAATCTCATCTCAGTATCTGTAGTATCCCTAGTAGCAGTCCTACTACTCTCCCCACTCTGGCCTCTAATCTCAAGGCCAACAAAAATCTGAACCGGGACCTCAGGCTCTCGGTCCCTTAATGTATCTCTAGGTCTACAAGTTCTTGGTCGGGGAGGCATCGTATCTAGAAAATAAACATATGTCAATAATTCCATAATATTATTTTGTACAGTTCAATATGTACTAGCTAGCTTAAAAATTATCCGACGTAACAGCATGTGACGATGGACATCCGTAGGGGTAGTACACTATTTACCGATACCCCGGGATTACTTGTAAGCAATGCACTACTACCGTACCCTTTTTTGCAATCACTGACCTCTAGACCGTGCTCTGATACCACCTTGTCACACCTCAAATTTAGGGCATGTGATCGGCCAGAGACAAGGTATGTCCCTGCCTCCAAAGCTTGAGTATAGTCATTAAACCATATCAAACAAAATTTTGGCATAATCTCGCCCTACATGGGGGTTTGCCGCTCAATCATCAACAAGATAACACATCACCATATTATACTAGGCCTCTATGACCGTTATACGTAATACATCACTTAATTACATCCGTTTACAAAATATACAATACATATTCATCATACGCAAAATGTAGAGGACCCATGATACCCTAGTGACTGCAAAATTGTATCCCACCATCGCCACTGCTTATCATGTCCTAGTCAATCCACTCACCACAAGTATATGAGCAGCTAGCTATCCAGAATCTAGGAAGAGCTGGATCTATCAGAGTCTGAAAAAGAATGAAAATAAACAAAGTGAGTCGAAAGACTCAGTGAACATAATGTAACTAGGAAGAGTACTTGGAAGTTTCGTGCTCCCTTTCCTAACTATTAAAGCATAAACATGACATATCATGTATGACTAATTAAGCGAAAAGTAATTTTAAAAAAAAAATTATTTCGGAACTTATAAAAATTATTTGTCCCATATGAAATCTTCTATGCTGAGTGCTGAATTTAAATAGGCCATTGGCCAGCCGAAATCGGTAGCCAAAAATATTTAGCAATCGATTTTATGAGTATACTTCTACAATTACCATTTAAGAATTTCTCATGTCTATATCATCAAAATATCCCAGACTTATACCAGTCCGTAATATTTGTCATCTTGGGCTATCTTGTCCATATCATCCCAGACTCATCCCGTCCGTACAACAATAGCATCCCTGACATCACCTTGTCAGTATAATAATAACATCCCGGACATCAGCCTGTCCGTATAATAATAACATCCCAGACATCACCCTGTCCGTATAATAATAACATCCGAACATCACCCTGTCCGTATAGTAATAGCATCCCGGACATCACCTTGTCCGTATAATATCAACATGATATATTAATTCTCTTATATCATGGAGTAATGTATATATATATATATATATTATATATATACTATGCTAGGAAAAAATATCTACACTAACATATTTCTACAATATCTAACTATCCTTAAATACTCAACCATCCTATATAACATCATTCATCAACCAATTTCACAAATTAATAACCATAACACCTCAAACACAACTCCATACTATTGTTTCTTTAATCTGACAAGTACAACCATAATCCATACCTTGCCCAACATCTCAATTAAGCATATCCAAACATTTCAAATAGCTCATATTCACTATTATTCAACTCCACAACACTTACCTCATGTAACCATATTAACACCACACGTACGCCTTTGACCCGCGTAAGGTTCAAAACTTATCATTTTCGTAATCCGGCCAATCTTTTGTGTATCAATATCCATATCAATCAACAATGCATATAAAACAACAACTATCTCCTAGATTAACCTATATACTCACAGTGTTAGTCTAAGTGTTAAAGTGGCACTTTTGTTGCTTTGTCACGACCCGGGCGAATTCTGCAATATAAGTACCTATAGCATCATCAGAATATTCTATCAATGTTTCTCAACTACGGGACATTCAAATTCTAACTATTTATTCTAGTTAGCTGCTATTCAAAATTTTCCAGCTTAAGAATTTTTACAAATAAACTCCTACACTTACTTCGGGTCAAAATTCGGAGCAACAATCAACTGGAAAGTTGCTCATAAAATAACATCAAAGATAACGATGGCCTTGGACAACCAAGGAAGGTGGCGGCACCACCTTATGGGCAAGCTAGGGTTTCGGCCAAGCTTGTTTTAGCCTCTAAATTTTGATTCAAAGCTATCCGATACTAATTTACGGTTTAAGGAGGCAGAGGAACACCTCTTGTAACGAAAAAGTGGCGGCAACACGGTGGTTCAACACCACCAATTTTCAGCCCATATGATATCTCATAGGTAGAGAAAAATTTTTCAAAATCTAATATCAAAATCAAGCTTAGAACATGAAGTTACCTAAAGGTTAGTGAAATCCTTGCAAAATTTGGGGATTTCCCTTGAAATTTAGAGGAGACAGAAAGCTTTAGTAAACTTTAATAAAGTTTTTTTTTTGGGTGAGAAAATGCCTAAGGCATAAAGAGCAAGAAGAAGACGTGATGTATTCTTATTTTGGCTGAAAATTTATTGGAAATTATCCCATGTTCTTAATTTTGCCTATGCTTGTTAAAAAGAATTGACCAACTTTGACTTTTTGCACAAGCCCTACAGAACTTGATGATCATGATTTCGTTTTTCATTTTAATGCCAAATATTTGATCCAAATGTCATATTAACATATTACATAGTCATAAAGTCCATGTATACCATTTCCCAGACTAAAAATGAAAAGGGGTGTAAAATGACCAAAATACCCTTAGTACATTTTTTTTTATTTGATGTCGATTGTTGTTTTGATAATAAGAATGGATTCTATATCGTATATTATCATCATATCCACTCAATTTATCATATTTTATGGACTTTTCCCCTTCCCGATTTTAGTCTGATATTTTTGTTAAACTACTTTAGGGTCAAATCACTTAACCACTCGATTTAACCTCTAATTCTATAATCTGTCATACAACATGCATACCACATGATAGACCGTCCTTCCTAGTTGCTTTTACATGTGTAGTTTCCATCCATCAGAATGTTATAGGGGACCCAAGTTATCTGTGGCTTACGAGGGTCTCACAAAGTGCAACCTTTGCCCCATTTTGTCATATGTAAGGATGAGAGACCGATCGTCTTGAGCTCACCTTAACACATGGGGAGATGATGTCGAAGAACTGGCCTGATCAACCTCCCTTCGTGATATCTCCCTATGTGTTAAGGGGAGAACGACGTGGAACAAAGCTCCGCTACTTGAGGGACACCTTAAACAAGGAGAAGTCTTGGACCCTTACATCATTCTCACAATGACAAACAACAAATCAAAAAGCTCACCTGCAACCGGACCACTTAACGGTCTGATTTGAGCCATAGGAGCGCTAAATAAGTCTTCTAAACACTAACACAACGACCTCCTATAGTACGGCTTGATGCCAGCGCAATCACAGTTGCTGGCTGGACCACGTAACGTGTCCGATGCTAAGGATCGTCCTCATCACCTCCTCATTGCCAGGACCAAAACGACGGACTAAAGCCCTCCTTGAGAGCCAACCAAGAGGGGTCCTTGAGAAACAAATTACCCTGCTATGGACATGATGGCTAACCTCAAGGACAACCAAACTCTACACCTTCTAACAACTTCATCTCTTCAACACAAAAACAAAGTTTGATGAACTAAAACGTCTATCAGACTCCCACGAGATCTGACGCCGAACCATGCAAATAACTAAGACCTACATAAAGGTTCGATGCCAAGCCACACACACTTGATGCTGAACATCCAATCCGAAGTCCCGAACTGGTGAGAACTCATAGGATCACTAAACATCCTCTGACCACCCGCGTTCGAAGTTCCAAATCAAAGAGCAACGATTTGATGCCCCTTAAGCCTCTTAAATGGGTTTTCGGCCAAAAAGGGAAGGCTCACCAATAGGGTGCAACACCCGATATCAAAAACAACTTCGGAAGGCAGGGCATGAGCAAGGAAATCAAAAGCCAAGAGAAATCCACTACGGTTAGCCCGAGGTAAGTTTTGTCAAATAGATTTACACTAAACTCTCTTGACTTTTTCTTAGAAAAAATAAAGCCGGACAAAAGTAAACCACGTAGGGAGGCTTACAACATAGAGGGAAAATCCACATTGGGAGATTTCGCGCCCTATATATCTTAGAAAAACAAGCTCAAAGCTCGGGCAAAGGACCCTCTGATGTAAAAACACATCTGGAGGTGCGGTCTTCCAAAAAATTATCAACAAAGGACCTTCCAAGATAAAAACACATCTAGAGGTGCTGTCCGACAAAGAACCATCAACAGATTACCCTCCAAAATACAAACACATTTGGAAATGTTATCTACAAATGAGCCATCAACAAAACATCTTCCCATGACTATAACACTAAGGAAGAGAACGCATCAAAAGGATAAAAAAGCGCTGGCCTCCTTACAAACACGAGCAAAACACATTGGAACCAATGTCCCAACATCCTACCCTTGCTACAAAAAACGTTACAAATATGATGTCCGACCTAAGGTCCTTATGAGAACACAACTCATAAAGAGCAATCTCTATAAATCTCATCAGCTGGCATTAGTGAATTCAAAGAAAATGACTCCACTAAAAAATACAAGCTCGACCAACCACAACGAATCACGAACTAAGTCCGCGCAAGCCCACAAACACTCAAGATGGGCGAAATGCAACAGGCATGACATAAAAATGCATGCCCACACTCCTCTCCTAAAAAAGGCTCTACCATTCAGGCTCCAAGAAAGACAACCATCGGACCAACCTCATACGAGATTGGTCTCTAAAAGGGGAGTAGAGCCCCTTAGATAAATCCCACCAGCAAGCCAAACATACACGGATACACCAAACATCAGTTAAAAGGGCACAAGCCATAATGAAAAGAGGAGAGGAAGAAAAAAGAGAAAAAATAAAAGAAAAAAAGAGAAAAGTAAAGAGAAAAAATTTCTACAAAGCAAAGAGCACGGACTTCATTTTACTACATCTTCAATCACAAAGCATCACTAAGGAAAGTAGTTCTACATACAAAAGATGACCCTCATTCACAAGTGATGAAAGCAAGATAGTTGCATCAAGGCACAAGCAACAACAAAAGCTTGAATGCCTTCAAAAAGTAAGTTAAGTGTTTGTCACGCCAACATCAAACACGGACGAATAATTACATCAAGGAACAAGCAACAACAAAAGCTTGAGTGCCTTCAAAAAATAAGTTAAGAGTTTGCTGCGCCAACATCGGACGTGGACGAATAATTACATCAAGGCGCTAGCAACAACAGAAGCTTTAACACCTTTAAAAAATAGGTCAAGTACTCAAAATACACCAAACCAACAAAGGAAGCCTACACATCAGCTCCCTCGGCAATGTCTCCAGACGGGGCTTCCTCGCCATCCTCCTCACCAACGCCATCCTCTCCATTATCAGCCTATTTTGGGTTCTCACCCCCTCACACTCGCGCTCCCTTGAAAATTATGGCTCGGGCACATTCAAACTAAGGGAAGCGGCTGGTTTCGTGGGAGGTGCGGATGCACCACGTCGCGCTTTGGCCACATCAAGGGCCGAATATTCTAGGTATGGGATGTTGGGAAAGTTGTCCCTCACTTGACTAAGGCAGAGCTCAAAACCAGCCCGAAATGCACCAGCACTCGCAAAAGTTGCATCTTGCACAAAGGCAAAGAGTTCTTGTAGTCCAAAATGACCTTCGACCTCTTCTCCTCCAACTTCTTCACTTTCTTCGAAAGCTTCTTGATTTGTTGCTCGTTGTCACCATCATTTTCCTTCAAAACGGCAAGCTCGGACTTTGCTTCATCATAAGCCTTTTGAAGATGAAAGCAGCGAGCAAAAGTTTCAGCTTGTTTCATCTTGGCCTCTCTAGTCTCTTTGGTCATTTGAGAGCGAATGCTCTCGAAGTGCGAATTTCGGGCAACAAGCTTATCACACTTCGCCATGACCACGACGGAGTTGAGAAGAGCCTACAAACAAGCAAAAGAAAAAGTAAGCATGAAAGGAATTGGACTAAGAAACACTAGGGAAAGGAAGTGGAGAGAATACCCTGTAATGATCATGAACCAAATTGTGCGCTGGCTTGGGAAAGGCTTCCACCGAATGAAGAATCTTCTCACGATCCGCGGGAAGTACCATCCATTGGGATAATAAGCAAGCAGCACGACAATTGGAAATCGCGCTCTCCTCCAGTTGGAGAGGGAAGTTGATGTTGAGTTGAGAGTCCGAAACCTCTTTCCAGACTCCCATCCCCTATAGACTCGAAAGAGGACGATCTGAAATAGAAAGCAAGATAACATCAGAAAACTTTTTCGAAGATCCAAGTTCAACAACTAAGTGTAGAAAAACTAAGTATGGAGAACACTACCTTCAGTTCGCGGAGAGGCCGGCATACGGACATGAGAAGGAGGCTTGGCGACCTCTTTCTTCCTCTTCTTGCCAGGAACAACATCGGGAGGAGACGACATGGACGTTCGATCCACCTTACTCGAGGGTCCCCCAGACGAACCCTCGCCAATAATGAAAGCATTAAGATAGAGGTTCGGATTGAACGAAGCCATATCTAAAATCAAAGACACAAAATGGTTAGTAGTATAAGAGCATCGGACAACATCAAAGCAAAAGGATATGGAGAAGTAAAATCGCACTACCTAAGTCCTCATCAACTGTCAAAGATCTTACGAGACTCTCAGACAAGAGTTTCTTTACATCTATCCCTCTATAAAGATTAAGCACTTACAAATCCCTCATCTTTGTAGCAGACAAGGGTGAGGCGTCTATGCTCTTAAAATCGCCCAGGTAGTCCGGATTGGCCACTTTCCTGTGTCGATAGGGGGAAGAATAGTGAAAAAACCATGCTTCCACTTCTTCCATGAAGTGTTGGAAGTCCCAAACAACTTTATGCTCGGACGAGCATAGAAGGTGACATATTATCTCTCCTTATTTACCTTAATCATGAAGAACTCTTTAAAGATATTCATGGACGGCTCTACCTCCTTCAACTTACACAAAACTAGGAAGGCGATAACGACCTCCACGAATTGGGAGGAAGTTGAGTAATGGTAAGGTTATAGGAGTTAAGGAGATCAATCAGAAACGGATGAAAGGGGAACCTAAGTTCGGCCTTCAAAGTGTCAACATAGACAAAGAGATGACTTTCATAAGGACTTTGAGAGACCGTCTCAATGTCGTCCAGACGCCTAAGCCTATAAGAAGAAGGAAATTTGAAAAGTTTCTTTATCCGCAGTAACCACTTAGGTGGTAACGAACTAAGGCAGACATCTGGGACACCCCATGACCGACGGCCACGGGAAGGATCGGATAAAGAAATCCTAGGTTGGGACATAAACTCTACATTCAAGGTGGCGAAACCTTGTCCCTTACCCACATCTTCCACGGGTGCTTCCTCTCTTGGAGGCGGACGACTAGAACTACACCTTTTAGACAAATTACTTTGAGTGGTCACGTTGGACCGACCCAACATGGCAGGAAGGGCTATCACATAAGGATAGTTGTTGTTTGAAGCAAGAATCTCAACCTTTTCCTCCCTAGAATCGTCGTGGGCGTAACCTACGACATCCTTACCAACATTGGCGTTATCCGACGATGAAGTGGATGAGTAACTTGACGAATTAGAGTTGTCGTCTGAGGAACTATCACTATCAGAAGTCGATGAAGCATCGGACTCACCAAACTTGGATAACAAAAAATTGGAGAATGGAAAGCAACGAGCCACCATGCCAATCTACAACGAAAAGTTAGGAATGCCTTGGGATCTTTGGACAAAAATTCAATTTCCTAAGTTTTGACAAGTTATTGGCGAATTTAAGAAATTTTTTGATGCAAGAGGTTCTCATGATGTTTCTAAGAAAAAAGTTAAAAAAAAAATTAAAAACTAAAGAAAAAAGAAAAATAGATTTATAATGTTTGTCATTTGTGCTGTTATTTATAATGTTCGTCGTTCGTTTTATTTATTTTTGTTGTACATTTGTTTATTGTTTTCTTACCATATTCATTTCAATTGCCCTTAATGATGAAGTTATAAATGATAATTTTTTATGAAAAAATTTATTTTAAAAGGAATAAAATAAATAATATTTCCGATTAAAAGTAATTCATGAGTCCCTATCAAGTTGTTTGTGGAAATTCCAACAATTACTTTTTATAAAGGAATATCGCTCTCATTTTTCAAAAATGATATGAAAATTCTTAAATGGGAGAATTTTTTAAAATTCCGCTAAGTTTTCAAAAATTATAAAAGAATTTATTGTGACGTGTATTTTCATTTAATTTCTAAATAAAATGATTTGTTTTTCTCAAATAAAAAATACAAATTTTGAATATAAAAAACTAAGGAAATTATTTTTAAATTTTGAAACCAAGATAATTTTTATCAAGATCAAAAAGATAATATATAATTAATTTGTACCGTTTCGAATGAGCGCTATAAGGATGCTAATACATTCTTACACGTAAATGTACTCCCAAACTTAAATTTTTTTTATCCAAATTTTTTTAATAAATCTTAATTGATTTTTGAGATTTTATTAAAAAGATAATTTTTTATAGATGATCAATCATACCTAATTAGTGATGACAATGGATAGTGCGAATTCGGATATTTGTAATTATTCGATTTGCTTTTTGCGGATTCGGATAAAATGTAGATTCAGATATTATAATTACTATCCGCAGCGGATTCGGAGAGGATGCGGATATGAAACCTCGAAAATCCATTATCCGAATCCGCATCACTTATACGGATAACGGATTTGGATATCCGAATCCGCTATCCAAATCCGCTTCTTTTGTGGATTCGGATTCGGATATCCGAATCCATTATCCGTTTATTTGAATTTAAAATTAATTTTTGTTTGATTTTATATTTTTATTTAAAAGGTTTTTTTGACATATTGAATTCAGATATTTAGCGGATTTGGATATCCGGCGGATAATGTTATTTAACTCCGATTCGAATTTGGATAGTAATATGCGGATTTAATACGGATAATAAACAGATTCGAATTTTAAAACAGTTTTGCAGATTCGAATTCAGATATTACAAAAAAATAGATATCCTATCCGTTACCATCTCTATACCTAATAAAAAAATTAATAATAACTTCATTATTTTTTACTTTTATGTCTAGTGATCGAATATTTGGACGACAGTCAGTCTCCTCTATAACCAAACCAAAACCATAATCACATGTCTTTCTTAGGCCGAAAAGAACGGACTTCACCTTAGATTGTAGATTACTTTAGAAATTTTGATTTTTTTGATTTTTTGATTTTGTGTTTGTCAGTATTTATCTTTTTTGGGGTATTGTAGATTATCTTCATATATTTTATATTTAAAAAAAAATTAAAAAAAATATGTGATAGTTTTTTAATCTCACTTATGAAGTTACAAAAAATTCACTGTCAATGTACATGAAAATAATCCTTACTTTATTATTATTATTATTTTTTTATTATAAAAAGTAGGTTTCTTTATTAATTACAAATATAAATATATTTTCAATTTAGGCAAGGCCTTAAAAGGGACATATTGAGTTTCTTGAGCTAACTCAACCTTAAAGAAAATTTTATGGAGCAGGCAAGGGCGCCCAAATAAATTTATTTAATGAAAGATGGAACTAACAATCCTCCTCAACTAGACAAGCAAAGCAGTAGTAGTTGTGTCACTCTCAATAATTTCCACTTCAAGTTGAGTAGCCAGCTGCCCAAGTAAGCAACATTTCACAATCACCATATTCAAAATCTACACAACAATTACTTCTTAGAGAGCAATGCATGAGATGACAAAAAAAAGAAGGCGGCCAAAGTTTCAAAGGGTGGATGGTGGCTAGAGGTGCTCATCGGTCGGGCCGAGTTGCGACCCGATTTTTTTTTTGAATTTTTTGCCCAAGCCTGACTCTGGGTCGGGTCGGGTCAGCCTGCTGGCCCATATTTATTGTTCACTATATTAAAAATATATATATTTTTAATTTTTTCTAATTTCTTCTATATATTTTTAAAATTAAATTTAAAAAAATATTATTTTTTATTAGATAAACAGTGACCCAGGCCGGACCAATCCGGATCACTAAAATCCTTGCCCAAGCCTTACCCAATACGGGCCTGGCGGGCTGCCCGGCCATGAGCAGGTCTAGTGGTGGCCAATCATTCAGTTTAACAATTCTATTTAAGGCACAATGTTTCTCCTTACTCTTAAAATGCTTTTTACGAAGATTGAATTTGGTTAACAAAAAAAAAAAAAACAAGATTCTCCTTACCAACTGGATTAATCTTTACGAGTCTTTTAAATTTATACGTAAACTGTAAGTTTCTTCTAATCATATTAGTGTTATGCCCCTCGTTTTGTTTCGGCTTAGGATCGATCATTTTATATTTATATTGCTAGCTTCAAGTTAATTATTTTTATATTATTGTAATCTTTTTACCATCCGATCAAAATGATATTGTATTACCACAAAACAAAATTCAATTACAACCCAGCAAGACAATCATTGGTTAATATGTAAATTAACCTCCGAACTATATTCCTTTTACTGATTTGATATTTTAAAAAAAAAAATCTTGATTAAGTGTTTGAATTTGTATTCCATTAACCAAGTTATATCAATGGACTAACATCGTTAAATAAATGTTGACGTAACCTGTTTGACCAGTATTAAGTTGCCACATTATAAGGTCAATGCCATGTCAGCAATTTTGTTTTCATTTTTAAAATAAAAATAAAAAAAAATGAAATTTGGAAAGAAAAAAAAAGGAAGAGAGAGAAAAGGAAGAAGGGAAAGAAAAGAGAGGAAAGGGTTGCGGAAGGGTCGACCGACCACCAATCGGCCTCGGGTCGACGAGATCGGTGGCAAGCCAGGCCAAAAGAGAGACAGAGAGGAGGGAATCAAGGAGAGAGAGAGAAGGAAAGGAGAGAGAAGGGAAGGGGGAGGCCGACCAGGCTGTCACCACCAGTGCCTCCCCCTCCCCTTTTCCTTCTCTTTCCACGATTCCCTCCTCTCTTTTTTTTTTTTTTTTAACTTCATTTTTTTTCAATTTTGTTTTAAATTCAAAAATATTTTAAAAAATAGTTTTTTGTAAGACAATAAAAAATTTTTTTATTTTTTTTTTAATTCAAAAAAGTAAAAACAATTAAAATTAAAATTAAAAATTTTCCAAAATGCTGACATGACATTGTTAGCGTGTTAAACTTATCACATGTCGAGTTTTTATTAGCCAAAAATTGATATGTCATAAAGTTGTTAAAAGTGGACTAACATAGGTGACGAAAGTAAAATTTGAGTACCAAATCATAATTGTTTTTAGATACGAAATTATTAAAAAAAGGTATAATTTGAAGATCAATTTACCTATTAACCTTGCAGCTAAATATTACACAAAATCAGAAACTTATTGACAACTATCATCTCTGATAGAAAGTCAAGTTTTCACAGAAGAAAATTTCACTCTTTATTTAACATCATGCCAAAAGCATCACATTAATTATACAGTAGCATAATATAAATCTAATTTAAATTAAGTGGGATCAATGGAACAATGGTACTAGATAGGTCTACAACATCATCTTGAGTCCATGTTTGATGGGTAGTTGGGAATCTGGATCCACATAGTATAGTCCATAAGGTGACAACAAAGTAAAACTCAACTTTTTGAATACTCAAAGTTCCAAATTTCTACAGAGATTTTATTCTAATGGGCACATTAGATTCTTCCAAACAATCGCATTGAAAGTTGAAACTTGAAAGAGACTTATTTTCTTTTTAAAGCATGAAGAAAACACCAGAAGATGATAACTCAAATATTCAATAAGAAAAGAAACTTCAAAGTTTTAATGATCTTCATACTTCATGCGTCCTACTTGCTAAGGTCTTTGAACCTGATGACATCTTTTCTCCCCATGGAGTATGGTTTGGATTAGACATAATCAGTAAAGAGACTTCCCTTTCACAAATTCATGAAAATAACTAAAAAAAAGTTAAGCTATATAGTATTTGAGAGAAGCAGAACAAATTGAGTCCTTCACAGACTTAGCTATCTGCCTGACTAAGCTTTGATTTGTCAGGGTCTTTTTTCTGTTACCTTTGGTTTCAATGAAAAGGCATAATGATAAATTTAGCCCTCGAACTATACTAGATGAGTCATTTCAGTCCCTAAATGACTGAAATGTCATATTTGAGTCAATATGACATTCGATCTTTTATTTTGTGCCAAAAACATCTGATTTTAACGGAATCCATCTTAATCCTGTTAAATGACTAACGGATTATCATTTATGTACACGTGTCAGTCCATGAGTACATAATAGGGACTTTTTTACGACATGACATTTAAAATACCATGTCATCTCATTATTTGATTTGGTTAAATAACCGAAATTTATAATATAAAAAAAAATTAATAAAATAATTTAAAACAATTTTGTTTTAGAAAAACCAAAATATACCCTAACCCCAATATCTGTCGAGAAGATTAGGAAAAAAAAATTCATAAACTCCAAATCCCCAAATTGATTTTTTTTAGATTGATTGCTACAAATCAGCAACATAGTGGAGAATATTGAAGACAAATCGTACTGAGCAGATTGTCACAGTATGCTTTTTTTGAGATTATCACAATTAGGGTTTATGGGTTTCAAGGATTTTTATTTTAATTAGGGTTTATTGTGGTTGAATCGAGATTATGATTTCAAAATAATTAAGGTTTTTCTGGTTGAATCGAGATTAATATTTTTTATTTTTTAAAAACCCATTAAGCTTGAAAGCTATCACGATTAGGGTTTATGGGTTTTTTGATTTGCTTATTTTAAACATATATTGAAGTTTGATTAGTGTGTTTATGTAGGATTTATTCTGTTAGAAATTTTTTTTACTTAAAAAACCTAGTGAAACCGAAAGCTTTTAAGCTTTTCTGTTTACCAAACTTGTCCAATAAAATGGTTAGACCAAACTTTGAAAGTAGTCCCTGGATGTTTGTTAGGAATTTATTTGTTAGGCTTTTTATGTATTATTAAAATATCTATTATTTTTGCTTTGTGTTTTCCTTTGATGAAAGTAGTCCCTTTATGTTTGTTTGAAAGTAAAAATATTGATTGCATTTTGAATATTTAAATGCAGATGAGTGATTCAGATGAGTTTTATATTAACTTGCATGTGGAGGGGGTAAGTTTGTGCGTGATCCACATCTAAGATATGATGGTGGAACAAGACTAAAGATAAGAGAGGATCTAGATACCATTTCTTATTTTGAATTGTGTAACATAGTACAAAAAGGTCTTGGGTACCATAGTATATCCATTGTGTACTACTATGTGCCTAGAAGTATAGGGTTAAATATAGATATGTTGAATTGTAGATATAGATCATTGGATGATGGGCTTAGGGTAGTTTGGAATGATAGTAGCACTATAGATATGTTGAATTATTGGGTTAAATATAAAGTGATAGACTTGTATGTAGAGCACAAAATGGACACCCTAGAGGTAGTAGATGGACCTTTATTATTATGTGGACCACCTATAAAGCATCTACCATTTTAGGTGAAGAGACAGGTGCTTGCCATGAGGGTTTAAATGCTGGTTCAAAGCATGGGGGTGACCATGAGGTTGTTGACAGGACTGATGAAGAGGGTGGTGATAAGGGTGATAGTGATGATAAGGCGGGTTTAGAGGGTGGTGATGAGGGTAGTTATGAGGGTGAGGGTGATGATAGGGCTGGTGATGAGGGTTAGCATGATGAGCATAATAAGCATGAGGCTGATGATGATGTTTATTTTGTTAAAGTAAGGTATTTTTCTGATGGTGATGCTGATGAGGAGTTACAATCTGCTAAAGCGAAGTTAAGGCAGTTCAAAGGGAAATCTACTGCCCCTACTTTTGTACACGTGGAAGGTGTAACTGGTGATGAAACTGATAAGGCTGATAATAAGGGTAAAGAACAAGAGGATGAAGAGCATGTGGAAGGTACAAGGAATGAAAATGGATATGAGATGAATACTATGATTTAAGGGCAGATGAGTTAAGGGCAAAGAACCCTGGCAATACTATTAAAATTTCAGTTGAAAGGATTACTTCAGATTCACTCCCACATTTTAAAAGGTTTTATGTATGCTTTGAGGCCTTAAAGAAGGGTTGGAAAGAAGGTTGCAGGCCAATACTGGGTTTAGATGGTTGTTTCTTAAAGGGTTCATTTAAGACTAAACTTTTAACAGCTGTTGGGAAAGACGACAACTCTTCAGATGTTCCCTGTGGCATGGGCTATGGTGGAGGTTGAATGTAGAGATTCATGGGACTGGTTTCTTAGTCTTTGGCCACGGATCTAGAACTTAATGATGGTTATGGATATACCATCATTAGTGACCAACAAAAGGTAACCATACTAACTTTGTGTATTAATTGTAACTTTTGTGCTTGGATATCACATCTTTTTTTTTTTATGTTCTATTTTCATAAAGGGTTTAGAGGTGGCTATTAATGATGTTATCTCTTGAGTGGAACACAGAAAATTGTGCAAGGCATGTGTTTGCAAATTGGACAGGGAGGAAGAAACTCAAATCCTATGAGTTTGCTTTTTGTGGAATTGTAAAAGCAACAACATATAGGGGAGTGGGAAGATAAGGTATCAGACTTTTCTAAGAAAGATGAAGAATGTGCAAAGGAATTGATGTCCAAAGGTCTTAAACATTGGAGTAGTGCTTTCTTTGGGGTTCACAGCAAGTGTGACATTGTGGATAACAACTTGTCTGAAGCTTTCAACTCAAGCATTGTGGAGGCAAGATACAAAAGTATCATCACCATGTTAGAGGAAATCAAAGTGAGGATGATGATTAGAATTGTGGAAAAAGGAAGTTATGCAGTAAATGGAAGAACCATTATGGTCCATTAGTGAAGGCAAGATTTGATGCACAGAAGAAAGAGAGTATAGAATGGCAAATGGTGTGGAATGGTGACAATGGATGCAAAATTAAAAAAGAAGAAAATAGTATACAGTGGACTTGAAAGAAAAAACATGCAGTTGCAAAAGTTGACAATTATCAGGGATTCCTTGTCCATATGCCTATTGTGCAATATGGCACAATGGTGGTGATCTAGATCAGTATTTGCATTATTGGTACCTGTCGCAACCTAAAAAATAACAAGTTTGATCGCAAGACTTTATTATTCGTTAAGCGTGACATTTAAAAGTGAACAAGTCTTCAGTGGTGATAGCTGAAGCCTCTGGTGGAGATATCCAGGGTTTTATAATTTTGAAAAATGAGAAATCTTCTTCTGGAGGAGTTATCCAGAATTCTACAATGAGCAAGTATTTGGTGGTGATAGCCAAAGCTTCTGGTGGGGATATCCAGAATTCTACAGTTTTAAAAGTGAACAAGTCTTCGGTGGTGATACCTGAAGCCTCTTGTAAAGATATCCAGGATTTTATAATTTTGAAAAATGAGAAATCTTCTTCTGGAGGAGTTATCCAGAATTATACAATGAGCAAGTCTTTGGTGGTGATAGCCAAAGCTTCTGGTGGGGATATCCAGAATTTTACAGTTTTAAAAGTGAACAAGTCTTCAGTGATGATAGCTGAAGCCTCTGGTGGAGATATCCAGGGCTTTATAATTTTGAAAAATGAGAAATCTTCTTTTGGAGGAGTTATCCAGAATTTTATTCAACATGTGCATCTACATCAAGAAGCATTTGCATCAATCTAAGTTAGTTGAATCTGCATCAAGAAAGTTTGCATCAAATCAAGTCATTACATTTGCATCAAAGACATTTGCACCAATCTAAGTTATTTGCATCTACATCAAGAAGCGTTTGCATCAACTAAAGACATTTGCATTTGCATCATGAAGCATTTGCATCATCTCTTAAAGTTGTCAGGTATAATCGAATTTGTTTTGCTTCTCAAATGAGTCGAGCCCCGAGATCATCGTCGAGGTACTTTTTTTTTTATTATTATGAACAAGTCTTCGATGGTGATAGCTGAAGCCTCTGGTGGCGATATCTAGAGTTTTAAAATCCTTTGAAAAAGTAAAAAGTCTTTGGTGGTGATAGCCGAAGCTTCTGGAGGTGATACCCAGAATTTTTACAGTTTTAAAAATGAGCAAGACTTCGGTGGTGATAGCTGAAGCTTCTGGAGGTGATACCCAGAATTTTTTACAATTTTAAAAATGAGCAAGACTTTGGTGGTGATAGCCAAAGCTTCTGGAGGAGATATCTGATGCACCCAAAAGAGTGTATCTTATTTAACCTTGCACTAAAAAGATCAATTGTAAGTATAGTAGTTAGCAAGGGTCGAGTCCTCAGGGATTGGGTTTTAGTTTATAAGTTGATAGTTTAAAACTTAAATTCAAGAACAATAAAAGAAAAGGGGTTTTTGAAGCTAGATTTAAACTAAAGTAAATAATAAGAATAAGATGCAAGGCGGTATAACCAGCCAATAAAAATATATATACTAAATTAGGCGGTATAACCAGCCAATAAAAATATATATACTAAATTAGGCGGTATAACCAGCCAATAAAAATAAAACAAAATTAATATACAAATTAGGCGGTATAACCAGCCAATAAAAATAAATATACTTTTAAAAATAAGCAAACTAGAAAAGTAAGAAAACAAGTAAGAAGAATCAAAAATGAAAAATATGGTTAAGGTTTCATTCTCCACCACTAGACATCATTAAGAATCAATTTCAGATCTATCAATATCAACCAACTATCAAAGTTAACAACCGTAGATAACAACAAGCTCTGTTATCCCAATCTTTCCTTAGTTTGTCGTTAAATAGAACAAGCTCTCTATTTAATCTCTAACCATCAAACAACCTAGAATAAGCTCTCTAGATTCAATTTAATGGCAGCTTTATGATGAGAAAGATAGGTTGATCTAAGCAACAAACACATAAGCTCGGATTGTTCAACTTAGGTTATGTTCCACTTTGCAATTATTGAAAACTTGACCATAATCATTAATCACAAATTGCCACTTATGAATAGGAAATCAAGACAATTACACGGATCAAGACTCCTAAACTAGCAATAGATAATTATCAAGATCTATCTAGTTGTACACCTAAACAAATCAAGACAACATCATGAACAATTCTTGTAGAAGAACATAAGCAACTTTGATAGAAAATTAATGATAGATAGAATCTGAAAATCAATCACAAAACATGTCTAGGGCTTTGAAATCACCCTTAACCAAATAGAAGTTTAGCCTAGCATAGGCATTATAAACATAAACATAAAATTAAAGAAAATCTAAGAAGAAAATAAAAGAAAGAAAGAAGAAGAGGAAGAATATTAATTATCCAACCTCTTGCTCTCTCTAAAGAAAAAGAAAACTAGAGAAAAGAAAGAAAACTAGAGAAAAGAAAGAAGAAGAAAACTTAGAGAATTTTATTAAAATGGCTAATATCCTACCTATGTACAATATGATCCCTTACAATCATCCAAGGCCCTCTATTTATACACATTTTGGAGGGCTAAATGACAAGAGACAAGCTTTACAAATTTCAAAGGTAGGTATATGACGATTTTGATCAGCCAACTTGATGGTCGATTTCGTCAATATTGGAGGCCTTATCTGATCACATGGTCTTCTAGAAAAAGGTTCCCCTATCAGTTACGGAACCATAGCCGTTGGAATCAGCTCATTTGCTGATGTGGTTAAGCAGATATGGGAAAAATACGAAAACATGTCAGCACAGACGTCATTGCACATCAGCCACCTTGATGGTCGATTTCTTCAATATTGGAGGCCTGATCTGATCACATGGTCTTCTAGACAAAGGTTCCCCTATCAGTTACGGAACCATAGCCGTTGGAATCAGATCATTTGCTGATGTGGATAAGAAGATATGGGCATAATACGAAAACATGTCAGCACAGATGTCATTGCACATCAGCCAACTTGATGGTCGATTTCGCTAGGGAAAAAGACTCCGTTTTAAGAGGTGTAAAACATGAAAAAGATAGATATGCCTCTTAGCTTTGCATGGATACAAATTTCAGCCTTATTGCTTCAGTGAAACTCGAGATATAGCTGATATGGCAGAAGGTGTCGGAACTGAAACTGAACTGGATTTGCCCTTAATTCTAGTAATCTGAAATCACTCAAAGAAACTTGTGAAAAATACCAAAATACATAAAAATATAAAAGATCATAAACACAATTAGACTAAACAATAATAACTCGTATTTGACACAAAACATTAATAAAACATAACTAAAAACTATATAATTATACGAGTTATCACACCCCCACACTTAGATTGTTGCTAGTCCCTAGCAACGACTCAATAAAAATAAAATAAGAAAATCTAATCTAATCCATTTTCGTAGGAAATCACGGTGGCACTTAGCATGTGACACAAGCCTTTAAACCCCTAGGTGTCCCTAGTGGACGAGTTTAGTCTCGTGAGGGTTTACTAGAACGATACCCACAAACATTGAAAAACTAAAATATAAATAAACTGCATATACTAAAAATATTTACTCCTAATCCTTTCAATACAAATTAGATACAATATTTGAACAAGTCTTATAAACTAATCAATAGCTTAAAGAATTTCACAAAAAATCATGCTTGAATGTAAATTGTTTGAGTTAAGCCAATATTAGCATAACATATCTCAATCAAAATATTGCATGTTCAAATTTAATCTCAACTTCTCACATGGGATACCCTCATGATTTTCACTCTTTAAAGTAGTGGTGAAGTGTTTACACTCAATCAATCTCATGAAAACATTTCTACCATATTCTTGCTTGTCCACCTATTCTCCACTATTTAGATCATACAACTTCATGAATCAAGAGGTCTTTAATCAAGGTTGTAATGGGGCCAAGGGGTTTGTAATGTGGTTGAAGAACAAAAGGATAAAGATATCACAAAGGTTCCAAAGAGTTCATAAAGTTTAGAGACATAAAAAGATCATACAAAGAAACTTCTCAAAACTCTTTACAAGTACATAGTCACCTAGGCCGGATATTCATGTTGGGCCTTTTCTTCATTCTAAACGACTTTGTAACATCTTTTTCTTTTTCCACAAATTCAAGAGATGATTCATATATTTTTTTTTTTTTACATAGGAATGTATTTGCCAGTATTTCATTTCTTTTTCTCTTGACTTTTCTTTTCTTTCCCCCCCACACTTATTTCTTGTTTCTAACCCAAATTTTTAACTAAAAATATCCCTTGTCTTTGCAACTTGTCTCAAAACATGCTAATTCATCTTTGGAACAAAGGTAAAGATATAAGTATATTTAGGTTAGGGACAAGTTATGGTTACCAAAGAGATAGCTTATTCAATGTAGGCTCAAATTGGTTCACTAAGGGTGTGTTCTCTTGGAACATCAATAAGGGATGGCTGTTTGGCTCTGGCTAAAAATCCTAATGCCTCTATCATATTCATGTTGTCACATGTATCAATATAGTCTCAAACGGTTTAAAGCAAGTTCTAGAGAATCCTGTAATCATAAGAGCACTCAAGAAAGAAATTAGATTGATTTGTATAATGCATCAATCATTATAGGCTCAAAAACTCACAAGGATGATTATACAAGTCAGATTAAGTCTAAACATGCTTCTTTCTCAATCAACATATCATATTAACATTGGCTCATAAAAAAAAAATGATATCAAGCTCAATTCTCATGAAAATCTTCTCACTAATAACTCTGTTTTAGACTTATGCAATTCATATCTCATCATTGTATTAAAAAGGAACTAAAACACACTAAAAATTATAATAAAGACTCATAAAAAAAAATAGTAGACAAAAATAAAAGAAATCCTAAATCATTCCCCCCACACTTAATTCTTACATTGTCCTCAATGTAAGTCTATTAACCCAAATGAAAGAATCATGTGTAAGAGAAAAGAACTAATAACATAAGAATAGGAACAGCTAAGACTCAAAACAAAACAAACTCATGCAACCTAAATAATCTTAAAATACTAAACAAAAATTAACAAGTAAACATAAAAAGATTAAAATCAAACTGACAAGGTGTGTCTCAAGTCTCCCTTACTCAGACCTTGTTCAGAATGAATACTTCTAAATTGCTTAAAACACAACAAACTTTTTTTTTTTTTTTTTTTTTTTTTTTTGAAAAGAAGAAATCAAACTGACAAGGTATGTCTCAAGTCTCCCTTACTCAGACCTTGTTCAGAATGAATACTTCTTAATTTTTTTTTTTTTTTTTTTTTTTAAATTAGCAAAATATGTCCCTTACCCCCTACTAAAATATGACATTGTCCCCAATGTCAAATTTTAAAGGTAGAATTTAGGAGATATTACCTGCAGAGGTTGCTAACCACTTATTATAACTGAGACACAACAAGCAAAATGTTAGATAATGTCACAAAGACAAAGTGCAATCCACTCCTTCCTCGTCCATATCTCTTTTTCTTTTTCCGAGCGTTTGCGAAACAACCGTAGCAGATAAACACTCATAAGCTTGGAGCTTTTTAAGTAAATCTTCAATGGTTGTAGCAGAAATTATGGTTCTCCTTGCCTCTGAAAACATGAATCCATTATCCACAGCATTATCTAAATATAAAAGCAAATTACTAAAATAACCATTAATATTAAGCAAACCAATGGGTTTCTTATTTGTGACCAAAGATGACCAAGAAGCCACGCAAGCTATTTCTTCCAATGTACCCAGATCTCCTGGTAAAGCAATGAATGCATCGGCAGAATGGTACATGATTGTTATCCGTTCAGGGACACTCCAGACTTGTATTTCCTTACCCACGGTAGGTCCACAAAAACTTGTGAATAGTTTTGGCACGATTCCTAGAACTGGACTTCCTCCGGCGTGTGCTGCTGTAGCGACTGCTCCCATTAAACCCGTACTACCGCCTCCATAAATCAAGTGGATCTTTTGTTGGGCAAGTATTACTCCAACTCTTATGGCTTCATCAGCGAATATGTTATTTTTCCCTGGATAAGCACCTCCAAAGACACAAATTTTTTTAATGCGCTGGGATGAAGTGCTTTCCATTTTTTTTTTCGAGTGCCTGAAAGAGAATGAGTACATGGTGTAATATATAGAGGACTGAGTAGTGAATCAGACAAGAGTAATAATGTCGCCGAAAGTGTATCTGACCTGTCAGAAGAAAATGTTAACCTAACAAAAGATTTTTGCGTGATTTCAGGAAGAAAATCAAAAAGAGAAGAAAAAATCAATCGTAAAAGACAAATAAAAAAAACGAGAATAATTACACAAATCGAACAACACGTAAATTAAAACAAAATAAAGTTATTGCAAATCAAACCAAAAGCTGAGAAGTCATTTATTGTAGTTGTGATTGTGGCTCACATCTTCCTCTGGTTTTACGTCCAGAAACGGCTTAAACGCCTTCTATGAGTCGAGGATATGCTTCCCATCCAGTTTTCTTACAAGCTGGCAAACAGGGTCTTTTAACATCAGATTCCCAAGATGTTGCCATTCCCTTTGGAATTGCGGCCATAAATCAAGAATTTCTCTTTGTACGTCTCCACTAGGATGCGTCTCAAGAGAAAGTTGGATATTGCCCAAATTCTCCTTACTCAGTCCATCCTTAATGAATTCAATTTTATCATCTCGATTAGAGGACGGAATCCCAATAGAACGACATTTACCGTTACACGTCCATCTTGCACATTTGTGGCAATTTGAACTCATGCGCTTTGCTCGTCGCTTCTTTGAAAAAGTGCTTCTACCTGTACCTGGTAAATGCAAAACAGGCAGATATTCATCTTCACGTACCTTGGCTTCAATTATCCAACGTATGTCGTCAGGAATCCCTTTGTGCATAAGCATTCTTAATCTTTCAACTCGAACTTGGTAAAGCTTCAGTAAAATATTTCGAGGAAAAGGAGGAAATCGTTTCTGCAATCTTGTGAGAATATCATCCATCCTGAAAAAAAAAATGAAAAAAATGAAAGAGAAATTGGAAGAGAAATTTATATACAATATCAGTTTTGTGGGTAGCTGATGGAACCGACTTAAATAATCACGGAGTACCGTTATCCGCCATTTAACCGGGGTTAAAAAAAATATATATTATATTTACATCTAGTGTTTTTCAAAACAAGGATCAGAAAGAAAAACAACATAAAAAGACTCAAAAACAAAACACTCTAAATAAAATCCTAAATTCTTCCCCCCACACATAATTCTTACATTGTCATTAATGTAATGCTATTATCCCCCAATGCAAGAATTATATGTAAGAGAAAAGAACTATTAAACAAAAGAAACTTATGCAGCCTAAATGAACTTAAAAACAGTAAACACAATTAACAAAGAAACATAAGAAATAAAAATAAAAACAATAAAAATAATAAAAGAAAAAGGAAAAGAAAGAGAAAGCAAATCTGAATATGGAAGGTTGGCAATTTCATCTTTAATTGGGCTGCCTTCCCAATTAACACTTGAGTTAGTGTTTTGAATCTAACCAACACCCTTTCTTGGCTTTTTAGGCTTGTCAGGCTCATACATGAAATTTCCCAAATTTATGCGTTTAAGAGGAAGCTTTCTTTGCACAACAGTGGATGCATTCTCCATTACAAGTATTATTCCATCATCCTTGGTGGTGCATATCTCATCGAGGAATGGTGCATCTTTTGGTACTTGTTGAATGACATCCACAAACAAACTGTTTAAGGTTTCCAGCGTGTCTTGTTCATGTTCATCCTCCTTGAACTTTGCAAATCTACTAGGAAAAGGTGGAGAAGAAACATTAGTAAAAAGTGGAACTTTAAACGTTACCTCAGGTGCCGAAATACTCTTATTTGTATTTGTGGCTTCATTATCCTCAAGAATAGAATCCATCTCTAATTCTGTCTCATCCTCATCTTGTTCATCATTCCTCAAGGTCACAATAGTAGTATTCTCCTTTGGGTTAATCATTGTTTGGGCAGAGAGTTCTTCAGATCTTTGTGCTACCCATACCACCATACTACTAGCCAATTGGCTCATTTGCTTTTCCAAACTCTTGATACTTGCCCTTGTTTCCTGTTGAAATTGCAAAGTATTAGTAACAAGAGAATCGACAAGATCTTCTAAAGAAGTACCTGAGTTTTGAGTCATATGTGGTGGTTGAAGAAGATCTGGTTCTTGAGACCATGATTGATTGAAGCTAGATGGATGAGTGTAATTGGCATAAGGATCTACTTCTTGGTAATTTTCTGAGTAGCCATAATTAGTATGATCCCACCATCCCTCATGGTAAGTGCTTGAGTAATGATCATACTGTTGGTCTTGGAACACTTGATGGCCTTGACATCCTCCCATGGCCAATTGTTGAACTGGGTAGGTGAGATTGGCTTGTTGATTTTCCATGTTCATGTATGCCACCAACTCTTCAAGTGTTAGATTGCTCAATTCCATCGTTTTTTTTTTTTTTTCAAAATTTGATAAGAAAAACTTGTATGTACAAGAAAATAAAACTAATTAGAACTGAAAATAAGAATAAACCAAGTAACAAATAAACTAAAGAAAACAATCCCCGGCAACGGCGCCAAAAACTTGATGCACCCAAAAGAGTGTATCTTATTTAACCTTGCACTAAAAAGATCAATTGTAAGTATAGTAGTTAGCAAGGGTCGAGTCCTCAGGGATTGGGTTTTAGTTTATAAGTTGATAGTTTAAAACTTAAATTCAAGAACAATAAAAGAAAAGGGGTTTTTGAAGCTAGATTTAAACTAAAGTAAATAATAAGAATAAGATGCAAGGCGGTATAACCAGCCAATAAAAATATATATACTAAATTAGGCGGTATAACCAGCCAATAAAAATATATATACTAAATTAGGCGGTATAACCAGCCAATAAAAATAAAACAAAATTAATATACAAATTAGGCGGTATAACCAGCCAATAAAAATAAATATACTTTTAAAAATAAGCAAACTAGAAAAGTAAGAAAACAAGTAAGAAGAATCAAAAATGAAAAATATGGTTAAGGTTTCATTCTCCACCACTAGACATCATTAAGAATCAATTTCAGATCTATCAATATCAACCAACTATCAAAGTTAACAACCGTAGATAACAACAAGCTCTGTTATCCCAATCTTTCCTTAGTTTGTCGTTAAATAGAACAAGCTCTCTATTTAATCTCTAACCATCAAACAACCTAGAATAAGCTCTCTAGATTCAATTTAATGGCAGCTTTATGATGAGAAAGATAGGTTGATCTAAGCAACAAACACATAAGCTCGGATTGTTCAACTTAGGTTATGTTCCACTTTGCAATTATTGAAAACTTGACCATAATCATTAATCACAAATTGCCACTTATGAATAGGAAATCAAGACAATTACACGGATCAAGACTCCTAAACTAGCAATAGATAATTATCAAGATCTATCTAGTTGTACACCTAAACAAATCAAGACAACATCATGAACAATTCTTGTAGAAGAACATAAGCAACTTTGATAGAAAATTAATGATAGATAGAATCTGAAAATCAATCACAAAACATGTCTAGGGCTTTGAAATCACCCTTAACCAAATAGAAGTTTAGCCTAGCATAGGCATTATAAACATAAACATAAAATTAAAGAAAATCTAAGAAGAAAATAAAAGAAAGAAAGAAGAAGAGGAAGAATATTAATTATCCAACCTCTTGCTCTCTCTAAAGAAAAAGAAAACTAGAGAAAAGAAAGAAAACTAGAGAAAAGAAAGAAGAAGAAAACTTAGAGAATTTTATTAAAATGGCTAATATCCTACCTATGTACAATATGATCCCTTACAATCATCCAAGGCCCTCTATTTATACACATTTTGGAGGGCTAAATGACAAGAGACAAGCTTTACAAATTTCAAAGGTAGGTATATGACGATTTTGATCAGCCAACTTGATGGTCGATTTCGTCAATATTGGAGGCCTTATCTGATCACATGGTCTTCTAGAAAAAGGTTCCCCTATCAGTTACGGAACCATAGCCGTTGGAATCAGCTCATTTGCTGATGTGGTTAAGCAGATATGGGCAAAATACGAAAACATGTCAGCACAGACGTCATTGCACATCAGCCACCTTGATGGTCGATTTCTTCAATATTGGAGGCCTGATCTGATCACATGGTCTTCTAGACAAAGGTTCCCCTATCAGTTACGGAACCATAGCCGTTGGAATCAGATCATTTGCTGATGTGGATAAGAAGATATGGGCATAATACGAAAACATGTCAGCACAGATGTCATTGCACATCAGCCAACTTGATGGTCGATTTCGCTAGGGAAAAAGACTCCGTTTTAAGAGGTGTAAAACATGAAAAAGATAGATATGCCTCTTAGCTTTGCATGGATACAAATTTCAGCCTTATTGCTTCAGTGAAACTCGAGATATAGCTGATATGGCAGAAGGTGTCGGAACTGAAACTGAACTGGATTTGCCCTTAATTCTAGTAATCTGAAATCACTCAAAGAAACTTGTGAAAAATACCAAAATACATAAAAATATAAAAGATCATAAACACAATTAGACTAAACAATAATAACTCGTATTTGACACAAAACATTAATAAAACATAACTAAAAACTATATAATTATACGAGTTATCAATATCCAGAAATTTAAACACAGCTGAGAACAAGACAGGTTAAGGCCCCGAGACCATCGTCGAGGTCATTTCCTTTCTTGCAAATCGAATTCATTTTCTTAAGACGAGTCGAGCCCCGAGATCATCGTCGAGGGATTTTTTTATTATGAACAAGTCTTCGGTGGTGATAGCTGAAGCCTCTGGTGGAGATATCTACAGTTTTAAAATCCTTTGAAAAGGTAAAAAGTCTTCGGTGGTGATAGCTGAAGCTTCTGGAGGTGATACCCAGAATTTTTATATTTTAAAAAAATGAGCAAGACTTTGGTAGTGATAGCCGAAGCTTCTGGAGGAGATATCCAAAATTTTAAACACAGCTGAGAACAAGACAGGTTAAGGCCCCGAGACTATCGTCGAGGTCGTTTCCTTTCTTGCAAATCGAATTCGTTTCCTTAAGACGGGTCGAGCCTTGTTTAGTCAGGGAATTCAATTTAAGGACAAAATCTTCAATTTACTGTTTTAAAAAAAAATTGAAAAAAATGAATGAAGAGAAAAAAGAGAAAAAAATAGAAAAAAGGAAAAAAAGAAGAAGAAGAAAATGAAAAATGAAAAATGAAAAAATGATAGAAGAATGAAAAAGAAAACCTCTTTCCCTTTCCTTCACATGTGATGTCACTGACTGTACAAAATTAGTGTCGGTTTATATTTGCCTGATTCTTGATTCTCAGCAATAGCCAAAGAGGGGCAGCTGTAGACACCTAATTTTGTCCGGACCACTAAACATGTATGTTTTCTTTCTATATTGATGTTTCCGAGTGTAAAAAGACTTCTTTCATCCTGCAGGTGATACTCCGAGACTTAGTTTAAGAGGGCGAGCACAAAAAGTCAAACTTGAAAAAAAGTCAACCCTAAAAAGTCAACTACTAAAAAAGTCAACCCACTTTCAAAATCAAGATTTTAAGTTCAATTGAAAAATGGAAAAAGAATTTTGATAATCCAAGGTCTACATTGAAACATATGGAGTTCGAAATTTGGGATTTGGAGATTCAGTAGAAAGGAAAACCTAACCCGAGAAATTTGGGGAAAAGTGCTTAAACGATCAAATTGGTCGAAATTGAAGATTCCAAATGAAAGATAAGCACTGACTACGGGTAATGGAGAAGTCACTTGCAAGAAAAATCGAAAGGAAAGTCAATCCGGGAGAAAACCAAGAATTAGGGTTTTTAGTGCATTTCGGTGAAATCGGGAAAAATCACAGAAATGGCCCGACTTGGTAAGACCAAAGCCCCAAATGGATGAAGAATGATTAGAAAGGATAGCCCAAGGCTCAGATTGAAGAAAATCTAAAAATCGGACTTGTTTTGAGCAAAACCGGGTTTCGGAGGCAAAAGGGCAAAATTGGAAAATTTGGGAAAAATAGCAAATGGACTCAGAAAATTCTAAAAATTTGTCAATCTCATTCTTAAATCATTTTAAAGAGATTGGCGAAAGAAAATCTTGATTCGGAGTTCGTTTGCAAAATGACCAAATCCCGGGCTTCTTATGTAGTAATTCAAAAGGGAAAATCCCAGAAAAATAGCAAATGAGCTCCAAATCTTCTAAAATTTTGCATATCTAATTTTTAAATTATTTGGAAGAGATTGGCGAAAGAAAATCTTGATTCGGAGTTCGTTTTCAAAATGCCCAAATCTCGGGCCTATTATGTAGTAATTCAAAAAGGAAAATCTCGGAAAAATAGCAAATGAGCTCCAAATCTTCTGAAATTTTGCAAATCTCATTTTTAAATTATTTTAAATACATTGGAAAAAGAAAATGTTTATTCGGAGTTCGTTTGCAAAATGGCCAAATCCCGGGCCTCCTATGCAATAATTCAAAAAGATAAATCCTGGAAAAATAGCAAATGGACTCCAAAAATTCTGAAATTTTGAAAATCTCATTTTTAAATTATTTGGAAGAGATTGGAGAAAGAAAATCTTGATTCGGAGTCTGTTTGCAAAAGGGCCAAATCCCGAGCCTCCTATGTAGTAATTCAAGCCGATAAATCCCGAAAAAATACCAAATGAACTCCAAAAATTATGAAAACTTCCAGATCACATTTTTAAATTATTTGGAAGAGATTAGTGAAGAAAAATCTTCATTTGGAGCTCGTTTAATAAATGGTAAAATGTAGGGGCATAAAAGGGCATTTTTGGAAGAAAAAATTCAAATAAATAGCAAACGGACTCGGATAATTTTGAAAACTTCCAGAACTCAATATTTTATTATTTTGGAAGTATTAAAAAAATAAAAATTGAATTTGGAGTCCGTTTGATATTTATTTGCATCCGGGGGGCAAAACGGTCATTTCACCCAAGCAACCGAAAAGGGCTTCTTTGGGCCTTTCAAAAAAATCAGAGTTGGGCTGGAAAAGAGAAGTGTTGGACTGCCCAAGCCCAAAGGAAGGAGGAAGCTTCTGATTTTTCAATGAAATGGCTAAAAATCAAGAGTTAGTTAGAGATTCTCTTTGATCAAGCCATCGTGATTAAGCCACATAGGCCAAGAGAGATGTCAACATTATTCTTTAACAGATGTAATTTGAGAGAGCTGAGATGCTAATCTAAAGGTCGTAATTTCATGATTTTTCACCTTGAATTATTAGCCATTTGATGGAAAATTGGTTACACAAAAAATGACAACATCCTAGGGGAGGAGAGAGGTAAAATTCTGCCAACATTAAGGGGAGGTCAGAATTTCGAATTTTGGAACTTCATTTTGGCTGATTTCTCTTAGTTTTTCTTAGTTTTTCTCTTCTTGGTTGAAATCAAAAAAGAATAGTTTAAAAAAGAAAGGAAATTTTGAAGAGATAAAGCTTGAAATATAGCTTCTTGAGGTTGCTCTTGAGCACCAACTCTTGCACTTTCTTGATTTTCCATTCTTGTTTTTGCTATTTTGATTTCTATTTGGTGAGTTTCCATTTTAAATAAATGTTTTTTATTGTTCTTTTTAAGTTCTTCCTTCATCTCTTTCTTATGTATATTTTTTACATTTTATTTTTACAATAAACTCACCATGGCCAAATGGCCTACATTATTTATTTTAAGTTGCTGTTTTGATTTATTTTACCATATTGTTTATGTTATTTTCTTTGATTTTGATGTTTTAAATGTTATGTTACTTCATATTCTTGAGTTATATTTTAATTTGGTTGCTTTGTTTGTTGCCATTTATGTTTTAAATATCATGTTTTTGCATTTTTAATTTTCTGTTTTCATGTTGTTTAAATTTGAGCATGTTTTAGATTTAGTATATCAAGTGTTTGTGAAAATGCTTGTGTGGTCTTTGCATGATTTGAGTTTTATATCTTAGTTGAGCATGTTTTAGATTTAGTATATTAAGTGTTTGTGAAAATGCTTGTGTGGTTTTTGCATGATTTAAGTGTTATATTTTAGTTGAGCATGTTAGTATACCAAGTGTTTGTAAAAATGCCATGCTTGTTGGAGCTTGAGGCGATTTGGCTACTCCATGTGTTTTGCATTGTGTGATTGCATTTTTGTCATGTTAGTTGGTAGGTTTTTGCATTTGCATGACATTTGATTTAGTTTTGCATGCTAGTATACCAAGTGTTTGTGAAAATGCCATGCTTGCTAGTTACATTATGCTATTCGGCCATCCTAGGAATTTTTGCATTTTATGTGCATTCTTGCCATGTTAGTTGATAGGTTAGCATTTGCATGATATTTGATTGAGTTTTTGGTTTAAGCATGCTTTGTGTTTGTGAAAATGCCATGCATATTTTAGTTATTAAGTTAGGTTTATTTGCCATGCATGTTCATACATTTTAGGTCTAGGTTGCATTAAATGCCATGCAAGTTCATTTAGGTCTAGGTCACTTTATGAATGCCATGCATTTTTTTTTGACATTTAGGTTTAAATCCATGCATTTCATGCATTATGTTTGCTGTATTGTTTCAGGCATTTCATGTTCATACCACTTGAATAATGACTTGAGCCAATTAATGGTTCAAAGTCATGCTCTCTTGAGCACACTTGTGGAAAATTAAGTTTGTCAAGTTGATTATTCTACCTTTGTGATTTATTTTTACTTACCAATTTTTATCTAACTTTCAAAAAGTCCTACCTACTGTTTGTAAGCCATTTTATGAGTTTCAAATATTTTTACTTTGATTTTTAAATGATTTTATCAAAGGCAAAAATGTGCTTTGGCAAAGCATTTTTTTTTCACCCAGTTTTTGTAACTTTCCGATTTTTTTGGGCATTCATCTTTGATCAGAAAATTAAGAAAATTTTTTCCCGTGTATTTTTACATGTCCTGAGTCTCCAGTATTTGTTTCAGAATTTTTTGAATTTTTAAAAATAGGGTAAAAAATCGTGGATTAAAACTGGACAGTGGAGTCAGAATGGAATTTAAAGAATCATTTTTCTGTTTTGGTTAAGTTACTTAGAGTGGGCTGATTAGGAGGGTTAGCTACTGACTTAGGGTAGTTTCTAAGCCTGGTTTTTCAAGTCTCGGGTTAAGGGTAGTCAAGTCCGGAATTTTTAAACTTAGGAAATTAGAGCCATTTAAAAAAGATTTAGCCCAGTTTTTATTTTTAATTCAAGCTTTTCAAAATTGTTTTCAAACAATCACAAAGTATTTTGGTTTTAGAATATTTAATTTGACATATTTTCCTAAGGTAGCCGGATATCTTTTTAGATATACGGATTTCCTTAATAAAAGGAAAAAATACATTTCATGCATTGCATTTTTCATATTCATGCATTTTATATAATATGTGATTCTTGTTATAATAATTTCTATGATATTGTTATTATTTTGATTTATATTTTTTGATGTTATATGGTTTATTATATGGTTTTGAATATTCCATGATATCCTATGCTTTTATTTAGTTATTTGTTTTGGTCATATTATTTAGCATATACTATGTTCATGCATTATTATTTTCATTTTTATTTTCATGCATATTATATGATAGCATTATTTCATATTCCCTCTCATTTAATTTATATGCCATATCATTCATGTTTGCCATGTCATTTAAATTATTTCATTTCATATAGAATATGTTATGTTACTTAGGTTATTTTATTTCATTTAAAAAATATCATGTTACTTAGGTTATTTCATTTCATATAGAATATGTTATGTTATTTAGGTTATTTTATTTCATTTAGAATATATCATATGACTTAGGATATTGCATCTCATATAGGATATACTATGTTATCTAGGTCATTTCATTTTATTTATAATATGTCATATAACTTAGGATATTTTATTTCATTTAGAATATGCTAAGGATATTTCATTTCATTTTAGAATATGCTAAGGCATTTACATTATGTCATATCATTTAGGAAGCATTATATTATTTAGATTTTGCTATGTCATTTTATGTCATGCATATACATATTCATATCTTTTAAAATCTTTTCAAAAGGATAATGATTTTTCAATAAAAAATAAAGATATTCCCGAGTTAAAATAATTCATGAGTTCTCTACCGGGTTTGCTGGAGGGAATATCATCAATTATCATTAATAAAGGAATATCTTTCTTTCAAAAAAGAGAATGATTTGGAAAGTTTTCCAAAACTAATAAAAATTTCTATATTTTGCCACGTTTGTTGGGGAATATAGGAAAATTTTGAATTTATAATTTCCGGATCATTTTCAATAAAAAAATAAGGAATTATTTTTCTTTAAATTGGGAATTAACTTGAAATACTAAATTTAAAACCAATTTTTACCGAGACTTGAGATAACACATGATTAATAAGGTACCGATTTATACGGGCGTTGTGGGGGTGCTAATCCTTCCCCGCACGTAACCGACTCCCGAACCTGCTTCTTTGATTTCTCTGGTTTAAAATGCAGACTTGAAATTGGTTTTTAAAATGTTTTAATTAATTTTTAAAATATTTTATAAAACCGGTTTTAATAGGTGGCCGATCACACCTAGCTAAAAAAGATTGGTGGCGACTCCATGTCTTTTTCAAGGTCATTTTCAGAAACCTTCATTTTTCTAGAGGAATTAAGTCGACTTTTCCTCGTTTTTTTTAATGTCATGCTTAACAAATAATAAATTCTTGCGATGAGACTCGTTATTTTTTAGGTTGCGACAGCTTGGCGACTCCGCTGGGAAACTATTAGAGAGTCAGGCCTAGAATTAGTCGTGTGTTATCAAAGTCTCGGTTTTGTTGGTTTAATTGGTATTTAATTTTAATTCCCGCATTTTTTTATAAGGAGAATTTTGAAAATAATAAAATATTTTTAAATATGTTCATACTCATGTGCATGCATTTTATTATTGTTCTCTAGTTTTTTAAGGTTGTATATTATAATTGCTTGTTGGTTAATGCGTTACACTATTCTTGAATGTTTTAATTGCTAGGGCATTTAGAATAAGGTTTGTAGAATAGGTAGTGAAAGGTTTGTTATTCCTCCACACACACTACGGGTGCATTTGCATATCATGAATCCTATACCCGGGTTCCGTCCTTTTAAGTGGGAGTAAAGTAACTACGCCTTCGTGATGATCCTCCGTATGGGCTAGTGAAACACTTTCGGAGTATAAAGTACCTAAAGCCTTCGTGATGATCCTCCGTATGGGCTTAGGAAAATATACTCTAACGAATTGAACCCGATTTTATCGGGGTGCCTTACTAGCCTTCACCGGCGACAGTGAGGAACAATTCGGGGCCTTAGAACCGATTCACCCTCATATAGTGAACCGAGGCGAAGCCATGCCGGATTTCCGTTAGATATACCGAAAATAGGAACACATGGAGGGGCATTTCTAAACCTTTTGTTACCTATTTTACACTTCGAATAAGTGTGGTAGATCGGGCAACGATGTACGTACATCGCCCGTAATAAATGTGATACTCCGCCTCGAAGGCATCGTGATGCCTAAATAAGTAGATATTGTCGGGGCAAATATTCATTAATTGTTTGAAAAAAATAAAAAAAAATCTTTTTTCAAGCATTTTTTCATTTTGCACATTTCATACATGTGTGAATAAAGCATGTACATTTTTGGTTCTTTTATTGATCTCATTCTTTGCAATAAACAGTTGGTAACCTCATTTGGTGATTTCATAAAACCGGTAGTGTTGCATGAACATTTGAACATTGTACCATAGTAGGATCCACTATCCTTAAATTCTTTTGAGAATAATATGGTTGGTTTTTCATAGAAAAAAGAATGTTTTAGGAAGTCATAAATTTGGAGGCAAATCTTGCATAATGAGATTTTTGAATAATCAAGATTTAGGTCCTACCAATTTCATGTAATCATTGATTTCTTTGTATATACCTTGGTGTTAATTCATTTATTCTTTATTTGTATCATTTTGACAGCATGTCACAGTCCTAACATGCATGGTTATTCATTGTAGAATACATTTGTGACATATATGGTCATTCTTTGTGTATACCTTTGTGATAATTCATTTAGTCTTAGCATGTATCATTTTGACATCATAGCATGCATGGTCATTCATTGTAGAATACATACATGGTCATTATTTGTATATACCCATGCATCAATTTATTCATTTTTTTTAATCCATCATGTTGACATTAGATTGCATCCATAGCATACATAGTCAGCATAATTTCTCTCTATATATGTTAATGCATTAATCATCAGTATATTCATGCACATAGGAATAGAGTATGTACATTCATAATTGTATTCTTAATCTCATGACATTTTCATTTGCATAAAAGAGGTTCGAGATATGAGGAATGAATCGGAGGAACGATTGGGTGCTTTAGAACGCAATCAAGAGGAATGTGGACATGAAATCCGGGAAGTGAAAGAACAACTTGCCAAACTGCTGAAAATGGTTGAGGATATGGGTAAAAGTAAAAAGGAACTTTCTCAGGGCTCTGCATCGTCTTCGGATCAACCAAAACCATTTGGTCCAGAACATACAATCCTTGCTGGATCCTGCACTTGTCAATGCCACAAAGGTTGCAATCCTGATAAATTGTGGACAAAATCATGAAATTTATTAAACCTGAAAGCCCAATACCAAAGATAGAAACCTCGGACCCAGTACCATACCTGCAAACTGTTCGAGGTCCAAGCCAGTATCCCCACCCTACCATTGTCCAATCGTCCATTGGAAAGACCACTACGGGATTCCTGAATCCCACTCCATCACCAACAACTGCCAGTTCATACTATTTCCCTCATCAATCACCTTATCCAGTGCCTGGGATAGGAACCTCGAGCTATGTACAACCTCCAAAGGCCTCGTGTCCAAATCCATACCCTTACCATGCTGTTTCGCCACATCTCCATGTAAACACACTGGTTCGAACCTTAGTGCCACCACCAAGTGCCCCAACTCCTAGGCTAAGTGTGACTAAGAAACGACCCCAGGATAAGACCCAAAGGCCTTTTGATCCCTTTCCAATCAGCTACCGAAGCTTCTCCCTATCCTGATCCAAAATCACATGGTTGCCTGTATCCCATTGAAACCCCTGTTACCACCATATCCAAATGGGTATAATCCAAATGCAAGATGTGATTATCACTGTGGAATTGTTGGCCATAACATTGAAGACTGTATAGCATTCAAAAAGAAAGTGCAAACTCTTTTAAATGCCAAGTGGTTGGATCCAACGACACTGATTGATAAAGGACTGGGAAAGCGCCATTAGGATTGGGAGATTTACAGCATTGAGGTGGAAAGACTTCGGTCTTATATGATGTAATAGGATTTCACTTTTTCAGTAGCCGGCTCTTATAGCCTTAGGATGCTAGGAAGAATAAAGTGGTTGTAAAGACAGTTTTAACCACTGTTCAAATTTTGTAAAACATGGTTTATACCATTGTGAATGTTGATATGAGAATGAATTGATTATGTTTCAAATTTATGAGAGGTTGATGATTAAGTTCCTCCGATTCTTATTTCCTCCGTGATATCTTCCCCTTTTGCATTTTGCATCCGATCAATTATTGGTCATACCATACATTCATACATGTATCATGTTAGCATCAGGTTGCATTTATGCATTCATAATCAGCATGATTTTTTTTGTATATATCCATGCATTAATTTGCTTATTACATACATCATGATTAGCATTAGGTCACATTCATGACACACATGGTTAGCATGATTTTCTTTGTATATACTCTGTATCAATCATTCATTGTTTGCATGTATCATAATTGACACCGTGTTGCATTCGTAGGATATATGAACATTCATCGGGAAATATGCTAAAATGCACATGATCAGTCATTGCATATATCCATGTGTTGATTTGTTTATTCTTTGTTTGCAACATGTTGGCATTGTGATTGCATTTATTACATATATGGTCAGCATGTTTCCATTGTACATGTCCATACTTCATATTGTTTAGTCTTCACATGCATCAAATTGCATTCATGGCTCATTCATCATGACATACATTTGGGGGAAATAAAACAGAAGTTGGCTTGGCTTTAAGAGTCTTTGAAAGAATTTCCATTTCAAATCAGAAGAAGTACTGAGTACCCTTTTAATACAGGCTAGTGCTATGGAGGATGAACAAGTTGGCCGAATGGAAAAAATGGAAAGGGAACAGAAAGAATTGCGAGAACAGCTGGCAAAGTCTCAAGCAGAATCTAAGGATTAGATGAATAAATTGATGGAGCTTGATGTCTACCGTAATCAAGGAAAAAGGATACACCGAAAACTTTGTCGCCGGAGAAGGGTTAGAGGCACAAAAGAGTCAGAATGAGGTCGTAATGATTGATGCCCAGAACACAGTCAATGTCCTAAACTCAGATGATCCAGCTGAACAGGCAAAGTTGAAGAGGGTTGCAGTAAATGAGGTTGAGTTGGCAGATTCCCAAGGGAAATATCAGTTGTTAGATGAAAGGCTCCGGGCAGTAGAAAGAACAGATGTATTTGGGAGTTTAGATGCGAAAGAACGATGTTTTGTCTTCGATTTAGTCATTCCTCCTAAGTTCAAGATCCCTGACTTTGTGAAATATGACGGGACGACTGATCCATCAGCCCACATCACTATGTTCTGCCGAAAGATGACAAGTCATATAGATAATGATAAGCTTTTGATTCACTGCTTTCAGGATAGCCTCAGCGGATCCGCAATTAGGTGGTATAGTCAGTTGAGCAAGGATCACATTCGCTCTTGGAATGACCTGGCTAGGGTTTTCTAAACCAGTACAAGCATATGACCGACATGGCGCCTGACCGTCTCACCTTGCAAAATATGAAGAAAAGAGCTACTGAGAGCTTCAAAGAATTTATGCAACGGTGGATAAGCCTGGTCGTCCAAGTACAACCGCCTTTAACTCAGAAGGAAACCACTGTCCTTTTTGTGAATACACTACAGGCCCCATACTATGATAGACTTGTCGGCAACACCACGAAGAATTTTTCGGACATGGTAATTTCAGGGGAGATGATTGAGAATGCTATCAAGGATGGGAAAACTGAAGGAGAAAGAACATCCAATACCAAGAACAAGGGGGCATCTGAAAAGAAAAAGGAAGATACCCAAGTCGTGGAAGACTTTGCCCCACCTCCCCAATTCTCCTCGTATCAGCCATTTTACTCTACCCTGAACAAAGTCTCTCAAGGTTTTTATCCCTACCAACCAATGACTGCAACTACAGCAGAATTTACATCTGTCTATCAATCGAACACCCTTGGAAATAATCGAAGGGGGCATAAAAAGCGAAAAAGAAATCAGTTTGACCCAATTCCTGTGACATACAGTGAGCTACTACCTCAACTCATCCAGAATCACCTTGTGACACCGATGCAAATAGAGCCTCTAAAGCCCCCTTATCCGAGCTGGTATGATGTTAATGAGTGTTGTGGTTATCATTCTGGCAATCAAGGTCACTCAACAGAGAACTGCCCCGCTTTGAAGTACAAGGTCAGGGATCTCATCAAGGCTGGTTCAATAAGTTTTGAAGATGGGAAAACCAAGTGTCATAAGAAACATTGTGCATGATCATATTAGGTTTTTGATGCATGTAGTTCTATACACTGTGATGATGAGAGCACTTGTCTCATGTTAACATCTACATGAATTAAATGAATTTTGAATTTTAAATGCTTTGTGTTTGTTGTGTTTTAACAATAACTTGAATTTGCAAAAACAAGCATTAAGGAATTTTTAATAATGGATAGTCTCAAGAAGATTAATGATCAGTGTTACAAATGACCCAATTCCTTCTCCCCTCTCTTTAGGTTTTCCTAAGCCTAAATCTCTTAAACCAAGAACACTTGAAATACCTAATGCTTCAAGGAATATGAATGATTTGACTTCATAAAACCATTGTCATCACAGAATAAGCAAAGACGTAGATCTTAGTCTAGGTTATGAACAAAGGAACGAACTTTTTGAAAATTTTCAAATTCCTTGAAAATCAAACAAATGAGACATTCTTTCAAGAATCCAGATTTTGATAATTTGGTGTGTGTCAAAATTGTGCTAAAACCATTCATAACCTTTCCCAATGACCACAAAACACTAATTGCCCATACATCACTTCATGTTTGACACCCTGGGGCACAATGATTAAAATAGATTGTCCTTTGTCACAGAGAAAACCCGTTTTTTGGGTCATATTTTCCTTGTCTCTTCAAAGAACTCAGATTTGAAATTCAGCCTTTTCAGTACAGACCTAGACTTGCTATGTTCCTCGTTGATACAAATTCTCATTGGTTAATCAAATTAGGGCATCATATGTGGAAATGATGGGTACATGGTGAATAAGGATGGACTAAACGCATGAATCATTGGGGCATGCGATGAAAAATGAAAAAAATTTGTGGTATCATGCATATGAGAATTCGGATGATTCCAAAGTGCAAAATGAAATTCTGAATATCTATTTCCCCTGAGGATTGCTTTTCAAAGTGAATATTCGTGCTTGACATGAGGAATGGCCATCTTTCATATCCCTTTCGCACAGAAAGAAATTATCTATAGTCACCCCTTTTGAGCCAAAAGATTTTTTTCTTCTTTGAACCCTGATCAAGGATCACCCTCTACACTGGGGGGCAAATGCGAGAAAAGATCTTTTTAAAGATCATTGATAAATGAGTCCTAGCTCAAAGACAGATACAAAGCAAATGGAACCCCGAATAAATACGGGCTCACTCTGTCAAAGAAAAAAGAGGAAAAGATGGCGAAATGAAAGCCAAGAAAAAAACAGAAAAAAAAAAAAAAGAGAAGTGTGTGAAAAGACATGGCAAATTGAAAGCCAAAAGCAAGGAAGAAAAAGAGCAAAGTCAAAAGGAAAAAAATGTCCAAGAATGGACCAATGCTTCAAAGAAAATCCTCCTCAAAGAAAGGATCCTTGATCTGATTACCCTCAAACAAATATTTTGGGCCTATTTATCCTTTCTTTCTGAACCCTGAGCCATGGCCTACATTACGTGCTTTAAAAGTCCATTTTGATCAAGCATGAATATTTAATTTGAAAGGTTTTTCCTCAGATTTTATCCCATCTCATCAAATTCTCATTTCACTAAGGAAGAATTTAGAATTCTCAAGTGCATGGTAAAACAATGAAAAAAATTGGAGAGAAAAGGGACTCTAGGGCGAAAACCCAAAAATGGGCGGTCTAGAGTAGAATGGGAATTTTTGATGCCATCTATGAAAGTGCCGATACCACAAAAAGAGAACGCCATCTTGAAAAAATGGTCATCGAGGAACATTTAAAAATTCTTGAACCTCCCAAAATTGTCAATTCTCATTCAGAGGATTGTCTTCAAAAATTGAATCTTTTTTCCTCCAAGATTAAACTTTCCGATCTAAACATCCCGACCAATCTTGACGCTTGTCAAAATGTCTTGATATGGAAACTAAAAGAATGTTGAATTTGTTGGTTCTCAATGAATTCATGATTTATAAAACCTGTTCCATTTGTGAGCCTAGAAGGGATATACATTTTTGTCATGAAGTTTTCCTGGAAAAGACAGAATCTTGTTATACCAAGCCTTGCCAATCCCAGTTGAAAAAACCCAGATTGATACTTAGAGAAATTTCTAACAATGATCATCAGTCTTCAAAAGATTTATACATCACACATTGTGGGGTTAATATTTTTTGCTCAGAACTTTTCAAAATGCGAAAACAAATAAAGAGATTATTTTGAAATACCCATTTTGATGTTGACATGAGACAAGGATTTTTCTAACTCAAAGGTGTAGAACTGCCAGGATAGGTCTTGACTTCCAGATATGAGAAGAAGAAATAGAACCCGATTCAGATCTCTGTTGATGAAAGTTTGAGAACTGTTAGGGCAAAGAGAATAGCCAAAATGAATTGAAGATATACTCTGATTTGAAGAGGAAAAATGAATTTGAAAGGCTAAGCCAAAGTCTAGAAAAACAACCGGGGGCATTTGCATCACTCATGAGTAGTCATCTCTTTATCAAGCTTTTACATCTACACAGTGTCGGCAAGCATTTGCATCATTCATGGGTATTTGCATTGGCATTATTCCATAAGCATCTGCATTTTACCTTTACATTCTTCATGGAATTTGCATTTGTGTCATCTCAAGCAATTGCATCATTTCTAGAATCATTGCATTTTCATTAATGTGTGGTAATTGTAGTTACACCATTCATAAAACCAGTTACATGAACACAATTAGTAGGGGCATCTGCATCATGAAACATGGGCATCAATCCAGGCCATTTGCATTTGCACAAAGAAATATTTTACATTTGCACTATGAAGCATGAGCACCTTGTTAAAAGACATGTGCATCTGCATCATTTCTCAAAGCTTCTGATGGGGATATCCAGAATTTTACAGTTTTTAAAAGTGAACAAGTCTTCGGTGGTGATAGCTGAAGCCTCTGGTGGAGATATCCAGGGTTTTATAATTTTGAAAAATGAGAAATCTTCTTCTGGAGGAGTTATCCAGAATTCTACAATGAGCAAGTCTTTGGTGGTGATAGCCAAAGCTTTTGGTGGGGATATCCAGAATTCTACAGTTTTAAAAGTGAACAAGTCTTCGGTGGTGATAGCTAAAGCCTCTGGTGGAGATATCCAGGGTTTTATAATTTTGAAAAATGAGAAATCTTCTTCTGGAGGAGTTATCCAGAATTCTACAATGAGCAAGTCTTTGGTGGTGATAGCCAAAGCTTCTGGTAGGGATATCCAGAATTTTACAGTTTTAAAAGTGAACATGTCTTTGGTGGTGATAGCTGAAACCTCTGGTGGAGATATCCATGGTTTTATAATTTTGAAAAATGAGAAATCTTCTTCTGGAGGAGTTATCCAGAATTCTACAATGAGCAAGTCTTTGGTGGTGATAGCCAAAGCTTCTGGTGGGGATATCCAGAATTTTACAGTTTTAAAAGTGAACAAGTCTTCGGTGGTGATAGCTGAAGCCTCTAGTGGAGATATCCAGGGTTTTATAATTTTGAAAAATGAGAAATCTTCTTTTGGAGGAGTTATCCAGAATTTTATTCAACATGTGCATCTACATCAAGAAGCATTTGCATCAATCTAAGTTAGTTGAATCTGCATCAAGAAAGTTTGCAACAAATCAAGTCATTTACATTTGCATCAAAGACATTTGCACCAATCTAAGTCATTTGCATCTACATCAAGAAGCGTTTGCATCAACTAAAGACATTTGCATTTGCATCATGAAGCATTTGCATCATCTCTTAAAGCTGTCAGGTATAATCGAACTTGTTTTGCTTCTCAAATGAGTCGAGCCCCGAGATCATCGTCGAGGTACTTTTTTTTTTTATTATTATGAACAAGTCTTCGGTGGTGATGGCTGAAGCCTCTGGTGGCGATATCTAGAGTTTTAAAATCCCTTGAAAAGGTAAAAAGTCTTTGGTGGTGATAGTCGAAGCTTCTAGAGGTGATACCCAGAATTTTTACAGTTTTAAAAATGAGCAAGACTTCGGTGGTGATAGCTGAAGCTTCTGGAGGTGATACCCAGAATTTTTTACAATTATAAAAATGAGCAAGACTTTGGTGGTGATAGCCAAAGCTTCTGGAGGAGATATCCAGAATTTTAAACACAGCTGAGAACAAGATAGGTTAAGGCCCCGAGACCATCGTCGAGGTCATTTCCTTTTTTGCAAATCGAATTCGTTTTCTTAAGACGAGTCGAGCCTCGAGATCATCGTCGAGGTATTTTTTTTATTATGAACAAGTCTTCGATGGTGATAGCTGAAGCCTCTGGTGGAGATATCCAGAGTTTTAAAATCCTTTGAAAAGGTAAAAAGTCTTCGGTGGTGATAGCTGAAGCTTCTGGAGGTGATACCCAGAATTTTTACATTTTAAAAAAATGAGCAAGATTTTGGTAGTGATAGCCGAAGCTTCTGGAGGAGATATCCAAAATTTTAAACACAGCTGAGAACAAGACAAGTTAAGGCCCCGAGACCATCGTCGAGGTCGTTTCCTTTCTTGCAAATCGAATTCGTTTCCTTAGGACGGGTCGAGCCTTGTTTAGTCAGCGAATTCAATTTAAGGACAAAATCTTCAATTTACTGTTTAAAAAAAATGAAAAAAAATGAAAAAAGAGAATAAAATAGAAAAAAGGAAAAAAAAAAAAAGAAGAAAATGAAAAATGAAAAAATGATAGAAGAATGAAAAAGAAAACCTCTTTCCCTTTCCTTCACATGTGATGTCACTGACCGTACAAAATTAGTGTCGGTTTATCTTTGCCTGATTCCTAATTCTCAGCAATAGCCAAAGAGGGGCAGCTGTAGACACCTAATTTTGTCCGGACCACTAAACAGGTATGTTTTCTTCCTGTATTGATGTTTCCGAGTGTAAAAAGACTTCTTTCATCCTGCAGGTTATACTCCGAGACTTAGTTTAAGAGGGCGAGCACAAAAAGTCAAACTTGAAAAAAAGTTAACCCCAAAAAAAAGTCAACCCCGAAAAAGTTAACCCCAAAAAGTCAACTACTAAAAAAGTCAACCCACTTTCAAAATCAAGATTTTAAGTTCAATTGAAAAATGACGAAAGAATTTTGATAATTCGAGGTCTACATTGAAAGATATGGAGTTCGGAAGTCGGGATTTGGAGATTCAGTAGAAAGGAAACCCTAATCCGAGAAATTTGGGGAAAAGTGCTTAAACGATTAAATTGGTCGAAATTGAAGGTTCCAAATGAAAGATAAGCACTGACTAAGGGTAATGGAGAAGTCACTTGCAAGAAAAATCGAAAGAAAAGTCAATCCGGGAGAAAACCGAGAATTAGGGTTTTTAGTGCATTTCGGTGAAATCGGGAAGAATCACAGAAATGGCCCGACTTGGTAAGACAAAAGTCCCTAATGGATGAAGAATGATTAGAAAGGATATCCCAAGGCTTAGATTGAAGAAAATCTAAAAATCGAACTTGTTTTGAGCAAAACCGGGTTTCGGAGGCAAAAGGGCAAAATCGAAAAATTTGGGAAAAATAGCAAATTGACTCCGAAAATTCTAAAAATTTGTCAATATCATTCTTAAATCATTTGAAATAGATTGACGAAAGAAAATCTTGATTCGGAGTTCGTTTGCAAAATGACCAAATCCCGGGCTTCTTATGCAGTAATTCAAAAGGGAAAATCCCAAAAAAATAGCAAATGAGCTCCAAATCTTCTAAAATTTTGTAAATATCATTTTTAAATTATTTGGAAGATATTGGCAAAAGAAAATCTTGATTCGGAGTTCGTTTGCAAAATGGCTAAATCCCGGGCCTCCTATGGAGTAATACAAAAAGGAAAATCCCGAAAAAATAGCAAATGAGCTCCAAATCTTCTGAAATTTTGCAAATCTCATTTTTAAATTATTTTAAATAGATTGGCGAAAGAAAATCTTGTTTTGGAGTTCGTTTGCAAAATGGCCAAATCCCGGGCCTCCTATGCAATAATTCAAAAAGATAAATCCCGGAAAAATAGAAAATGGACTCCAAAAACTCTGAAATTTTGAAAATATCATTTTTAAATTATTTGGAAGAGATTGGGGAAATACAATCTTGATTCGGAGTCCGTTTGCAAAATGGCCAAATCCCGAGCCTCCTATGCAGTAATTCAAGCCGATAAATCCCGAAAAAATACCAAATGAGCTCCAAAAATTATGAAAACTTCCAGATCACATTTTTAAATTATTTGGAAGAGATTGGTGAAGAAAAATCTTGATTTGGAGCTCGTTTAATAAATTGTAAAATGTAGGGGCATAAAAGGGCATTTTTGGAAGAAAAAATCCAAATAGATAGCAAAAGGACTCGGATAATTTTGAAAACTTCCAGAACTCAATATTTTATTATTTTGGAAGTATTAAAAAAAGAAAAATTCAATTCGGAGTCCATTTGATATTTATTTGCATCCGGGGGGCAAAACGGTCATTTCACCCAAGCAACCGAAAAGGGCTTCTTTGGGTCTTTCAAAAAAATCAGAGTTGGGCTGGAAAAGAGAAGTGTTGGCCTGCCCAAGCCCAAAGGAGGAGGAAGCTTCTGATTTTTCAATTAAATGGCTAAAAATCAAGAGTTAGTTAGAGATTCTCTTTGATCAAGCCAGGTGATTAAGCCATATAAGCCAAGAGAGATGTCAACATTATTCTTTAACAGCTGTAATTTGAGAGAGCTGAGATGCTAATCTAAAGGTGGTAATTTTATGATTTTTCACCTTGAATTATTAGCCATTTGATGGAAAATTGGTTACACAAAAAATGACAACATCCTAGGGGAGGAGAGAGGTAAAATTCTGCCAACATTAAGTGGAGGTTAGAATTTTGAATTTTGGAACTTCATTTTGGCTGATTTCTCTTAGTTTTTCTTAGTTTTTCTCTTCTTGGTTGAAAGCAAAAAAGAAAATTTTACAAAAGAAAGGAAAGTTTGAAGAGATAAAGCTTGAAATATAGCTTCTTGAGGTTGCTCTTGAGCACCAACTCTTGCACTTTCTTGATTTTCCATTCTTGTTTTTGCTATTTTGATTTCTATTTGGTGAGTTTCCATTTTAAATAAATGTTTTTTTATTGTTCTTTTTAAGTTCTTCCTTCATCTGTTTCTTAAGTATATTTTTTACATTTTATTTTAAGTTGCTGTTTTGATTTATTTTACCATATTGTTTATGTTATTTTCTTTGATTTTGATGTTTTAAATGTTATGTTACTTCATATTCTTGAGTTATATTTTAATTTGGTTGCTTTGTTTGTTGCCATTTATGTTTTAAATATCATGTTTTTGCATTTTTAATTTTCTGTTTTCATGTTGTCTAAATTTGAGCATGTTTTAGATTTAGTATATCAAGTGTTTGTGAAAATGCTTGTGTGGTCTTTGCATGATTTGAGTTTTATATCTTAGTTGAGCATGTTTTAGATTTAGTATATTAAGTGTTTGTGAAAATGCTTGTGTGGTTTTTGCATGATTTAAGTGTTATATTTTAGTTGAGCATGTTAGTATACCAAGTGTTTGTAAAAATGCCATGCTTGTTGGAGCTTGAGGCCATTTGGCTACTCCATGTGTTTTGCATTGTGTGATTGCATTTTTGTCATGTTAGTTGGTAGGTTTTTGCATTTGCATGACATTTGATTTAGTTTTGCATGCTAGTATACCAAGTGTTTGTGAAAATGCCATGCTTGCTAGTTACATTATGCTATTCGGCCATCCTAGGAATTTTTGCATTTTATGTGCATTCTTGCCATGTTAGTTGATAGGTTAGGATTTTCATGATATTTGATTGAGTTTTTGGTTTAGGCATGCTTTGTGTTTGTGAAAATGTCATGCATATTTTAGTTATTAAGTTAGGTTTATTTGCCATGCATGTATGCTTTGTGTTTGTGAAAATGTCATGCATATTTTAGTTATTAAGTTAGGTTTATTTTCCATGCATGTTCATACATTTTAGGTCTAGGTTGCATTAAATGCCATGCAAGTTCATTTAGGTCTAGGTCACTTTATGAATGCCATGCATTGTTTTTGACATTTAGGTTTAAATCCATGCATTTCATGCATTATGTTTGCTGTATTGTTTCATGCATTTCATGTTCATACCACTTGAATAATGACTTGAGCCAATTAATGGTTCAAAGTCATGCTCTCTTAAGCACACTTGTGGAAAATTAAGTTTGTCAAGTTGATTATTCTACCTTTGTGATTTTTTTTTTTACTTACCAATTTTTATCTAACTTTCAAAAAGTCCTAGCTACTGTTTGTAAGCCATTTTATGAGTTTCAAATATTTTTACTTTGATTTTTAAATGATTTTATCAAAGGCAAAAATGTGCTTTAGCAAAGCAGTTTTTTTTCTCCCAGTTTTTGTAACTTTCCGATTTTTCTGGGCATTCATCTTTGATCAGAAAATTAAGAAGATTTTTTCCCGTGTATTTTTACATGTCCTGAGTCTCCAGTATTTGTTTCAGAATTTTTTGAATTTTTAAAAATAGGGTAAAAAATCATGGATTAAAACTGGACAGTGGAGTCAGAATTGAATTTAAAGAATCATTTTTCTGTTTTGGTTAAGTTACTTAGTGTGTGCTGATTAGGAGGGTTAGCTACTGACTTAGGGTAGTTTCTAAGCCTTTTAAAACTCTAAAAATGGTTTTTCAAGTCTCGGGTTAAGGGTAGTCAAGTCCAGAATTTTTAAACTTAGGAAATTAGAGCCATTTAAAAAAGATTTAGCCCAGTTTTTATTTTTAATTCAAGCTTTTCAAAATTGTTTTCAAACAATCACAAAGTATTTTGGTTTCAGAATATTTAATTTGACATATTTTCCTAAGGTAGCCGGATATCTTTTTAGATATACGGATTTCCTTAAAAAAATACATTTCATGCATTGCATTTTTCATGCATTGCATTGCATTTTTCATATTCATGCATTTTATATAATATGTGATTCTTGTTATAATAATTTCTATGATATTGTTATTATTTTGATTTATATTTTTTGATGTTATATGGTTTATTATATGGTTTTGAATATTCCATGATATCCTATGCTTTTATTTAGTTATTTTTTTGGTCATATTATTTATCATATACTATGTTCATGCATTATTATTTTCATTTTTATTTTCATGCATATTATATGATAGCATTATTTCATATTCCCTGTCATTTAATTTATATGCCATATCATTCATGTTTGCCATGTCATTTAAATTATTTCATTTCATATAGAATATGTTATGTTACTTAGGTTATTTTATTTCATTTAAAAAATATCATGTTACTTAGGTTATTTCATTTCATATAGAATATGTTATGTTATTTAGGTTATTTTATTTCATTTAGAATATATCATATGACTTAGGATATTGCATCTCATATAGGATATACTATGTTATCTAGGTCATTTCATTTTATTTATAATATGTCATATAACTTAGGATATTTTATTTCATTTAGAATATGCTAAGGATATTTCATTTCATTTTAGAATATGCTAAGGCATTTACATTATGTCATATCATTTAGGAAGCATTATATTATTTAGATTTTGCTATGTCATTTTATGTCATGCATATACATATTCATATCTTTTAAAATGTTTTCAAAAGGATAGTGATTTTTCAATAAAAAATAAAGATATTCCCGAGTTAAAATAATTCATGAGTTCTCAACCGGGATTGCTGGAGGGAATATCATCAATTATCATTAATAAAGGAATATCTTTCTTTCAAAAAAGAGAATGATTCGGAAAGTTTTCCAAAACTAATAAAAATTTCTATATTTTGCCACGTTTGTTGGGGAATATAGGAAAATTTTGAATTTATAAATTCCGGATCATTTTCAATAAAAAAAAGGAATTATTTTTCTTTAAATTGGGAATTAACTTGAAATACTAAATTTAAAACCAATTTTTACCGAGACTTGAGATAACACGTGATTAATAAGGTACCGTTGTCGCAACCTAAAAAATAACGAGTCTCATTGCAAGACTTTATTATTTGTTAAGCGTGACATTAAAAAAAGAGAGGAAAAGTCGACTTAATTCCTCTAGAAAAGTGAAGGTTTTTGAAAATGACCTTGAAAAAGACATGGAGTCGTCACCAATCTTTTTTAGCTAGGTGTGATCGGCCACCTATTAAAACCGATTTTATAAAATATTTTAAAAATTAATTAAAACATTTTAAAAACCAATTTCAAGTCTAGGTATGGGATGTTGGGAAAGTTGTCCCTCACTTGACTAAGGCAGAGCTCAAAACCAGCCCGAAATGCACCAGCACTCGCAAAAGTTGCATCTTGCACAAAGGCAAAGAGTTCTTGTAGTCCAAAATGACCTTCGACCTCTTCTCCTCCAACTTCTTCACTTTCTTCGAAAGCTTCTTGATTTGTTGCTCGTTGTCACCATCATTTTCCTTCAAAACGGCAAGCTCGGACTTTGCTTCATCATAAGCCTTTTGAAGATGAAAGCAGCGAGCAAAAGTTTCAGCTTGTTTCATCTTGGCCTCTCTAGTCTCTTTGGTCATTTGAGAGCGAATGCTCTCGAAGTGCGAATTTCGGGCAACAAGCTTATCACACTTCGCCATGACCACGACGGAGTTGAGAAGAGCCTACAAACAAGCAAAAGAAAAAGTAAGCATGAAAGGAATTGGACTAAGAAACACTAGGGAAAGGAAGTGGAGAGAATACCCTGTAATGATCATGAACCAAATTGTGCGCTGGCTTGGGAAAGGCTTCCACCGAATGAAGAATCTTCTCACGATCCGCGGGAAGTACCATCCATTGGGATAATAAGCAAGCAGCACGACAATTGGAAATCGCGCTCTCCTCCAGTTGGAGAGGGAAGTTGATGTTGAGTTGAGAGTCCGAAACCTCTTTCCAGACTCCCATCCCCTATAGACTCGAAAGAGGACGATCTGAAATAGAAAGCAAGATAACATCAGAAAACTTTTTCGAAGATCCAAGTTCAACAACTAAGTGTAGAAAAACTAAGTATGGAGAACACTACCTTCAGTTCGCGGAGAGGCCGGCATACGGACATGAGAAGGAGGCTTGGCGACCTCTTTCTTCCTCTTCTTGCCAGGAACAACATCGGGAGGAGACGACATGGACGTTCGATCCACCTTACTCGAGGGTCCCCCAGACGAACCCTCGCCAATAATGAAAGCATTAAGATAGAGGTTCGGATTGAACGAAGCCATATCTAAAATCAAAGACACAAAATGGTTAGTAGTATAAGAGCATCGGACAACATCAAAGCAAAAGGATATGGAGAAGTAAAATCGCACTACCTAAGTCCTCATCAACTGTCAAAGCTCTTACGAGACTCTCAGACAAGAGTTTCTTTACATCTATCCCTCTATAAAGATTAAGCACTTACAAATCCCTCATCTTTGTAGCAGACAAGGGTGAGGCGTCTATGCTCTTAAAATCGCCCAGGTAGTCCGGATTGGCCACTTTCCTGTGTCGATAGGGGGAAGAATAGTGAAAAAACCATGCTTCCACTTCTTCCATGAAGTGTTGGAAGTCCCAAACAACTTTATGCTCGGACGAGCATAGAAGGTGACATATTATCTCTCCTTATTTACCTTAATCATGAAGAACTCTTTAAAGATATTCATGGACGGCTCTACCTCCTTCAACTTACACAAAACTAGGAAGGCGATAACGACCTCCACGAATTGGGAGGAAGTTGAGTAATGGTAAGGTTATAGGAGTTAAGGAGATCAATCAGAAACGGATGAAAGGGGAACCTAAGTTCGGCCTTCAAAGTGTCAACATAGACAAAGAGATGACTTTCATAAGGACTTTGAGAGACCGTCTCAATGTCGTCCAGACGCCTAAGCCTATAAGAAGAAGGAAATTTGAAAAGTTTCTTTATCCGCAGTAACCACTTAGGTGGTAACGAACTAAGGCAGACATCTGGGACACCCCATGACCGACGGCCACGGGAAGGATCGGATAAAGAAATCCTAGGTTGGGACATAAACTCTACATTCAAGGTGGCGAAACCTTGTCCCTTACCCACATCTTCCACGGGTGCTTCCTCTCTTGGAGGCGGACGACTAGAACTACACCTTTTAGACAAATTACTTTGAGTGGTCACGTTGGACCGACCCAACATGGCAGGAAGGGCTATCACATAAGGATAGTTGTTGTTTGAAGCAAGAATCTCAACCTTTTCCTCCCTAGAATCGTCGTGGGCGTAACCTACGACATCCTTACCAACATTGGCGTTATCCGACGATGAAGTGGATGAGTAACTTGACGAATTAGAGTTGTCGTCTGAGGAACTATCACTATAAGAAGTCGATGAAGCATCGGACTCACCAAACTTGGATAACAAAAAATTGGAGAATGGAAAGCAACGAGCCACCATGCCAATCTACAACGAAAAGTTAGGAATGCCTTGGGATCTTTGGACAAAAATTCAATTTCCTAAGTTTTGACAAGTTATTGGCGAATTTAAGAAATTTTTTGATGCAAGAGGTTCTCATGATGTTTCTAAGAAAAAAGTTAAAAAAGAAATTAAAAACTAAAGAAAAAAGAAAAATAGATTTATAATGTTTGTCATTTGTGCTTTTATTTATAATGTTCGTCGTTCGTTTTATTTATTTTTGTTGTACATTTGTTTATTGTTTTCTTACCACATTCATTTCAATTGCCCTTAATGATGAAGTTATAAATGATAATTTTTTATGAAAAAATTTATTTTAAAAGGAATAAAATAAATAATATTTCCGATTAAAAGTAATTCATGAGTCCCTATCAAGTTGTTTGTGGAAATTCCAACAATTACTTTTTATAAAGGAATATCGCTCTCATTTTTCAAAAATGATATGAAAATTCTTAAATGGGAGAATTTTTTAAAATTCCGCTAAGTTTTCAAAAATTATAAAAGAATTTATTGTGACGTGTATTTTCATTTAATTTCTAAATAAAATGATTTGTTTTTCTCAAATAAAAAATACAAATTTTGAATATAAAAAACTAAGGAAATTATTTTTAAATTTTGAAACCAAGATAATTTTTATCAAGATCAAAAAGATAATATATAATTAATTTGTACCGTTTCGAATGAGCGCTATAAGGATGCTAATACATTCTTACACGTAAATGTACTCCCAAACTTAAATTTTTTTTATCCAAATTTTTTTAATAAATCTTAATTGATTTTTGAGATTTTATTAAAAAGATAATTTTTTATAGATGATCAATCATACCTAATTAGTGATGACAATGGATAGTGCGAATTCGGATATTTGTAATTATTCGATTTGCTTTTTGCGGATTCGGATAAAATGTAGATTCAGATATTATAATTACTATCCGCAGCGGATTCGGAGAGGATGCGGATATGAAACCTCGAAAATCCATTATCCGAATCCGCATCACTTATACGGATAACGGATTTGGATATCCGAATCCGCTATCCAAATCCGCTTCTTTTGTGGATTCGGATTCGGATATCCGAATCCATTATCCGTTTATTTGAATTTAAAATTAATTTTTGTTTGATTTTATATTTTTATTTAAAAGGTTTTTTTGACATATTGAATTCAGATATTTAGCGGATTTGGATATCCGGCGGATAATGTTATTTAACTCCGATTCGAATTTGGATAGTAATATGCGGATTTAATACGGATAATAAACAGATTCGAATTTTAAAACAGTTTTGCAGATTCGAATTCAGATATTACAAAAAAATAGATATCCTATCCGTTACCATCTCTATACCTAATAAAAAAATTAATAATAACTTCATTATTTTTTACTTTTATGTCTAGTGATCGAATATTTGGACGACAGTCAGTCTCCTCTATAACCAAACCAAAACCATAATCACATGTCTTTCTTAGGCCGAAAAGAACGGACTTCACCTTAGATTGTAGATTACTTTAGAAATTTTGATTTTTTTGATTTTTTGATTTTGTGTTTGTCAGTATTTATCTTTTTTGGGGTATTGTAGATTATCTTCATATATTTTATATTTAAAAAAAAATTAAAAAAATATGTGATAGTTTTTTAATCTCACTTATGAAGTTACAAAAAATTCATTGTCAATGTACATGAAAATAATCCTTACTTTATTATTATTATTATTTTTTTATTATAAAAAGTAGGTTTCTTTATTAATTACAAATATAAATATATTTTCAATTTAGGCAAGGCCTTAAAAGGGACATATTGAGTTTCTTGAGCTAACTCAACCTTAAAGAAAATTTTATGGAGCAGGCAAGGGCGCCCAAATAAATTTATTTAATGAAAGATGGAACTAACAATCCTCCTCAACTAGACAAGCAAAGCAGTAGTAGTTGTGTCACTCTCAATAATTTCCACTTCAAGTTGAGTAGCCAGCTGCCCAAGTAAGCAACATTTCACAATCACCATATTCAAAATCTACACAACAATTACTTCTTAGAGAGCAATGCATGAGATGACAAAAAAAAGAAGGCGGCCAAAGTTTCAAAGGGTGGATGGTGGCTAGAGGTGCTCATCGGTCGGGCCGAGTTGCGACCCGATTTTTTTTTTGAATTTTTTGCCCAAGCCTGACTCTGGGTCGGGTCGGGTCAGCCTGCTGGCCCATATTTATTGTTCACTATATTAAAAATATATATATTTTTAATTTTTTCTAATTTCTTCTATATATTTTTAAAATTAAATTTAAAAAAATATTATTTTTTATTAGATAAACAGTGACCCAGGCCGGACCAATCCGGATCACTAAAATCCTTGCCCAAGCCTTACCCAATACGGGCCTGGCGGGCTGCCCGGCCATGAGCAGGTCTAGTGGTGGCCAATCATTCAGTTTAACAATTCTATTTAAGGCACAATGTTTCTCCTTACTCTTAAAATGCTTTTTACGAAGATTGAATTTGGTTAACAAAAAAAAAAAAAAAACAAGATTCTCCTTACCAACTGGATTAATCTTTACGAGTCTTTTAAATTTATACGTAAACTGTAAGTTTCTTCTAATCATATTAGTGTTATGCCCCTCGTTTTGTTTCGGCTTAGGATCGATCATTTTATATTTATATTGCTAGCTTCAAGTTAATTATTTTTATATTATTGTAATCTTTTTACCATCCGATCAAAATGATATTGTATTACCACAAAACAAAATTCAATTACAACCCAGCAAGACAATCATTGGTTAATATGTAAATTAACCTCCGAACTATATTCCTTTTACTGATTTGATATTTTAAAAAAAAAATCTTGATTAAGTGTTTGAATTTGTATTCCATTAACCAAGTTATATCAATGGACTAACATCGTTAAATAAATGTTGACGTAACCTGTTTGACCAGTACTAAGTTGCCACATTATAAGGTCAATGCCATGTCAGCAATTTTGTTTTCATTTTTAAAATAAAAATAAAAAAAATGAAATTTGGAAAGAAAAAAAAAGGAAGAGAGAGAAAAGGAAGAAGGGAAAGAAAAGAGAGGAAAGGGTTGCGGAAGGGTCGACCGACCACCAATCGGCCTCGGGTCGACGAGATCGGTGGCAAGCCAGGCCAAAAGAGAGACAGAGAGGAGGGAATCAAGGAGAGAGAGAGAAGGAAAGGAGAGAGAAGGGAAGGGGGAGGCCGACCAGGCTGTCACCACCAGTGCCTCCCCCTCCCCTTTTCCTTCTCTTTCCACGATTCCCTCCTCTCTTTTTTTTTTTTTTTTAACTTCATTTTTTTTCAATTTTGTTTTAAATTCAAAAATATTTTAAAAAATAGTTTTTTGTAAGACAATAAAATTTTTTTTTTTTTTTTTTTAATTCAAAAAAGTAAAAACAATTAAAATTAAAATTAAAAATTTTCCAAAATGCTGACATGACATTGTTAGCGTGTTAAACTTATCACATGTCGAGTTTTTATTAGCCAAAAATTGATATGTCATAAAGTTGTTAAAAGTGGACTAACATAGGTGACGAAAGTAAAATTTGAGTACCAAATCATAATTGTTTTTAGATACGAAATTATTAAAAAAAGGTATAATTTGAAGATCAATTTACCTATTAACCTTGCAGCTAAATATTACACAAAATCAGAAACTTATTGACAACTATCATCTCTGATAGAAAGTCAAGTTTTCACAGAAGAAAATTTCACTCTTTATTTAACATCATGCCAAAAGCATCACATTAATTATACAGTAGCATAATATAAATCTAATTTAAATTAAGTGGGATCAATGGAACAATGGTACTAGATAGGTCTACAACATCATCTTGAGTCCATGTTTGATGGGTAGTTGGGAATCTGGATCCACATAGTATAGTCCATAAGGTGACAACAAAGTAAAACTCAACTTTTTGAATACTCAAAGTTCCAAATTTCTACAGAGATTTTATTCTAATGGGCACATTAGATTCTTCCAAACAATGGCATTGAAAGTTGAAACTTGAAAGAGACTTATTTTCTTTTTAAAGCATGAAGAAAACACCAGAAGATGATAACTCAAATATTCAATAAGAAAAGAAACTTCAAAGTTTTAATGATCTTCATACTTCATGCGTCCTACTTGCTAAGGTCTTTGAACCTGATGACATCTTTTCTCCCCATGGAGTATGGTTTGGATTAGACATAATCAGTAAAGAGACTTCCCTTTCACAAATTCATGAAAATAACTAAAAAAAAGTTAAGCTATATAGTATTTGAGAGAAGCAGAACAAATTGAGTCCTTCACAGACTTAGCTATCTGCCTGACTAAGCTTTGATTTGTCAGGGTCTTTTTTCTGTTACCTTTGGTTTCAATGAAAAGGCATAATGATAAATTTAGCCCTCGAACTATACTAGATGAGTCATTTCAGTCCCTAAATGACTGAAATGTCATATTTGAGTCAATATGACATTCGATCTTTTATTTTGTGCCAAAAACATCTGATTTTAACGGAATCCATCTTAATCCTGTTAAATGACTAACGGATTATCATTTATGTACACGTGTCAGTCCATGAGTACATAATAGGGACTTTTTTACGACATGACATTTAAAATACCATGTCATCTCATTATTTGATTTGGTTAAATAACCGAAATTTATAATATAAAAAAAAATTAATAAAATAATTTAAAACAATTTTGTTTTAGAAAAACCAAAATATACCCTAACCCCAATATCTGTCGAGAAGATTAGGAAAAAAAAATTCATAAACTCCAAATCCCCAAATTGATTTTTTTTAGATTGATTGCTACAAATCAGCAACATAGTGGAGAATATTGAAGACAAATCGTACTGAGCAGATTGTCACAGTATGCTTTTTTTGAGATTATCACAATTAGGGTTTATGGGTTTCAAGGATTTTTATTTTAATTAGGGTTTATTGTGGTTGAATCGAGATTATGATTTCAAAATAATTAAGGTTTTTCTGGTTGAATCGAGATTAATATTTTTTATTTTTTAAAAACCCATTAAGCTTGAAAGCTATCACGATTAGGGTTTATGGGTTTTTTGATTTGCTTATTTTAAACATATATTGAAGTTTGATTAGTGTGTTTATGTAGGATTTATTCTGTTAGAAATTTTTTTTACTTAAAAAACCTAGTGAAACCGAAAGCTTTTAAGCTTTTCTGTTTACCAAACTTGTCCAATAAAATGGTTAGACCAAACTTTGAAAGTAGTCCCTGGATGTTTGTTAGGAATTTATTTGTTAGGCTTTTTATGTATTATTAAAATATCTATTATTTTTGCTTTGTGTTTTCCTTTGATGAAAGTAGTCCCTTTATGTTTGTTTGAAAGTAAAAATATTGATTGCATTTTGAATATTTAAATGCAGATGAGTGATTCAGATGAGTTTTATATTAACTTGCATGTGGAGGGGGTAAGTTTGTGCGTGATCCACATCTAAGATATGATGGTGGAACAAGACTAAAGATAAGAGAGGATCTAGATACCATTTCTTATTTTGAATTGTGTAACATAGTACAAAAAGGTCTTGGGTACCATAGTATATCCATTGTGTACTACTATGTGCCTAGAAGTATAGGGTTAAATATAGATATGTTGAATTGTAGATATAGATCATTGGATGATGGGCTTAGGGTAGTTTGGAATGATAGTAGCACTATAGATATGTTGAATTATTGGGTTAAATATAAAGTGATAGACTTGTATGTAGAGCACAAAATGGACACCCTAGAGGTAGTAGATGGACCTTTATTATTATGTGGACCACCTATAAAGCATCTACCATTTTAGGTGAAGAGACAGGTGCTTGCCATGAGGGTTTAAATGCTGGTTCAAAGCATGGGGGTGACCATGAGGTTGTTGACAGGACTGATGAAGAGGGTGGTGATAAGGGTGATAGTGATGATAAGGCGGGTTTAGAGGGTGGTGATGAGGGTAGTTATGAGGGTGAGGGTGATGATAGGGCTGGTGATGAGGGTTAGCATGATGAGCATAATAAGCATGAGGCTGATGATGATGTTTATTTTGTTAAAGTAAGGTATTTTTCTGATGGTGATGCTGATGAGGAGTTACAATCTGCTAAAGCGAAGTTAAGGCAGTTCAAAGGGAAATCTACTGCCCCTACTTTTGTACACGTGGAAGGTGTAACTGGTGATGAAACTGATAAGGCTGATAATAAGGGTAAAGAACAAGAGGATGAAGAGCATGTGGAAGGTACAAGGAATGAAAATGGATATGAGATGAATACTATGATTTAAGGGCAGATGAGTTAAGGGCAAAGAACCCTGGCAATACTATTAAAATTTCAGTTGAAAGGATTACTTCAGATTCACTCCCACATTTTAAAAGGTTTTATGTATGCTTTGAGGCCTTAAAGAAGGGTTGGAAAGAAGGTTGCAGGCCAATACTGGGTTTAGATGGTTGTTTCTTAAAGGGTTCATTTAAGACTAAACTTTTAACAGCTGTTGGGAAAGACGACAACTCTTCAGATGTTCCCTGTGGCATGGGCTATGGTGGAGGTTGAATGTAGAGATTCATGGGACTGGTTTCTTAGTCTTTGGCCACGGATCTAGAACTTAATGATGGTTATGGATATACCATCATTAGTGACCAACAAAAGGTAACCATACTAACTTTGTGTATTAATTGTAACTTTTGTGCTTCGATATCACATCTTTTTTTTTTATGTTCTATTTTCATAAAGGGTTTAGAGGTGGCTATTAATGATGTTATCTCTTGAGTGGAACACAGAAAATTGTGCAAGGCATGTGTTTGCAAATTGGACAGGGAGGAAGAAACTCAAATCCTATGAGTTTGCTTTTTGTGGAATTGTAAAAGCAACAACATATAGGGGAGTGGGAAGATAAGGTATCAGACTTTTCTAAGAAAGATGAAGAATGTGCAAAGGAATTGATGTCCAAAGGTCTTAAACATTGGAGTAGTGCTTTCTTTGGGGTTCACAGCAAGTGTGACATTGTGGATAACAACTTGTCTGAAGCTTTCAACTCAAGCATTGTGGAGGCAAGATACAAAAGTATCATCACCATGTTAGAGGAAATCAAAGTGAGGATGATGATTAGAATTGTGGAAAAAGGAAGTTATGCAGTAAATGGAAGAACCATTATGGTCCATTAGTGAAGGCAAGATTTGATGCACAGAAGAAAGAGAGTATAGAATGGCAAATGGTGTGGAATGGTGACAATGGATGCAAAATTAAAAAAGAAGAAAATAGTATACAGTGGACTTGAAAGAAAAAACATGCAGTTGCAAAAGTTGACAATTATCAGGGATTCCTTGTCCATATGCCTATTGTGCAATATGGCACAATGGTGGTGATCTAGATCAGTATTTGCATTATTGGTACCTGTCGCAACCTAAAAAATAACAAGTCTGATCGCAAGACTTTATTATTCGTTAAGCGTGACATTTAAAAGTGAACAAGTCTTCAGTGGTGATAGCTGAAGCCTCTGGTGGAGATATCCAGGGTTTTATAATTTTGAAAAATGAGAAATCTTCTTCTGGAGGAGTTATCCAGAATTCTACAATGAGCAAGTATTTGGTGGTGATAGCCAAAGCTTCTGGTGGGGATATCCAGAATTCTACAGTTTTAAAAGTGAACAAGTCTTCGGTGGTGATACCTGAAGCCTCTTGTAAAGATATCCAGGGTTTTTATAATTTTGAAAAATGAGAAATCTTCTTCTGGAGGAGTTATCCAGAATTATACAATGAGCAAGTCTTTGGTGGTGATAGCCAAAGCTTCTGGTGGGGATATCCAGAATTTTACAGTTTTAAAAGTGAACAAGTCTTCAGTGATGATAGCTGAAGCCTCTGGTGGAGATATCCAGGGCTTTATAATTTTGAAAATTGAGAAATCTTCTTTTGGAGGAGTTATCCAGAATTTTATTCAACATGTGCATCTACATCAAGAAGCATTTGCATCAATCTAAGTTAGTTGAATCTGCATCAAGAAAGTTTGCATCAAATCAAGTCATTACATTTGCATCAAAGACATTTGCACCAATCTAAGTTATTTGCATCTACATCAAGAAGCGTTTGCATCAACTAAAGACATTTGCATTTGCATCATGAAGCATTTGCATCATCTCTTAAAGTTGTCAGGTATAATCGAATTTGTTTTGCTTCTCAAATGAGTCGAGCCCCGAGATCATCGTCGAGGTACTTTTTTTTTATTATTATGAACAAGTCTTCGATGGTGATAGCTGAAGCCTCTGGTGGCGATATCTAGAGTTTTAAAATCCTTTGAAAAAGTAAAAAGTCTTTGGTGGTGATAGCCGAAGCTTCTGGAGGTGATACCCAGAATTTTTACAGTTTTAAAAATGAGCAAGACTTTGGTGGTGATAGCCAAAGCTTCTGGAGGAGATATCCAGAAATTTAAACACAGCTGAGAACAAGACAGGTTAAGGCCCCGAGACCATCGTCGAGGTCATTTCCTTTCTTGCAAATCGAATTCATTTTCTTAAGACGAGTCGAGCCCCGAGATCATCGTCGAGGGATTTTTTTTATTATGAACAAGTCTTCGGTGGTGATAGCTGAAGCCTCTGGTGGAGATATCTACAGTTTTAAAATCCTTTGAAAACGTAAAAAGTCTTCGGTGGTGATAGCTGAAGCTTCTGGAGGTGATACCCAGAATTTTTATATTTTAAAAAAATGAGCAAGACTTTGGTAGTGATAGCCGAAGCTTCTGGAGGAGATATCCAAAATTTTAAACACAGCTGAGAACAAGACAGGTTAAGGCCCCGAGACTATCGTCGAGGTCGTTTCCTTTCTTGCAAATCGAATTCGTTTCCTTAAGACGGGTCGAGCCTTGTTTAGTCAGGGAATTCAATTTAAGGACAAAATCTTCAATTTACTGTTTTAAAAAAAAATTGAAAAAAATGAAAGAAGAGAAAAAAGAGAAAAAAATAGAAAAAAGGAAAAAAAGAAGAAGAAGAAAATGAAAAATGAAAAATGAAAAAATGATAGAAGAATGAAAAAGAAAACCTCTTTCCCTTTCCTTCACATGTGATGTCACTGACTGTACAAAATTAGTGTCGGTTTATATTTGCCTGATTCTTGATTCTCAGCAATAGCCAAAGAGGGGCAGCTGTAGACACCTAATTTTGTCCGGACCACTAAACATGTATGTTTTCTTTCTATATTGATGTTTCCGAGTGTAAAAAGACTTCTTTCATCCTGCAGGTGATACTCCGAGACTTAGTTTAAGAGGGCGAGCACAAAAAGTCAAACTTGAAAAAAAGTCAACCCTAAAAAGTCAACTACTAAAAAAGTCAACCCACTTTCAAAATCAAGATTTTAAGTTCAATTGAAAAATGGAAAAAGAATTTTGATAATCGAAGGTCTACATTGAAACATATGGAGTTCGAAATTTGGGATTTGGAGATTCAGTAGAAAGGAAAACCTAACCCGAGAAATTTGGGGAAAAGTGCTTAAACGATCAAATTGGTCGAAATTGAAGATTCCAAATGAAAGATAAGCACTGACTACGGGTAATGGAGAAGTCACTTGCAAGAAAAATCGAAAGGAAAGTCAATCCGGGAGAAAACCAAGAATTAGGGTTTTTAGTGCATTTCGGTGAAATCGGGAAAAATCACAGAAATGGCCCGACTTGGTAAGACCAAAGCCCCAAATGGATGAAGAATGATTAGAAAGGATAGCCCAAGGCTCAGATTGAAGAAAATCTAAAAATCGGACTTGTTTTGAGCAAAACCGGGTTTCGGAGGCAAAAGGGCAAAATCGGAAAATTTGGGAAAAATAGCAAATGGACTCAGAAAATTCTAAAAATTTGTCAATCTCATTCTTAAATCATTTTAAAGAGATTGGCGAAAGAAAATCTTGATTCGGAGTTCGTTTGCAAAATGACCAAATCCCGGGCTTCTTATGTAGTAATTCAAAAGGGAAAATCCCAGAAAAATAGCAAATGAGCTCCAAATCTTCTAAAATTTTGCATATCTAATTTTTAAATTATTTGGAAGAGATTGGCGAAAGAAAATCTTGATTCGGAGTTCGTTTTCAAAATGCCCAAATCTCGGGCCTATTATGTAGTAATTCAAAAAGAAAAATCTCGGAAAAATAGCAAATGAGCTCCAAATCTTCTGAAATTTTGCAAATCTCATTTTTAAATTATTTTAAATACATTGGAAAAAGAAAATGTTTATTCGGAGTTCGTTTGCAAAATGGCCAAATCCCGGGCCTCCTATGCAATAATTCAAAAAGATAAATCCTGGAAAAATAGCAAATGGACTCCAAAAATTCTGAAATTTTGAAAATCTCATTTTTAAATTATTTGGAAGAGATTGGAGAAAGAAAATCTTGATTCGGAGTCTGTTTGCAAAAGGGCCAAATCCCGAGCCTCCTATGTAGTAATTCAAGCCGATAAATCCCGAAAAAATACCAAATGAACTCCAAAAATTATGAAAACTTCCAGATCACATTTTTAAATTATTTGGAAGAGATTAGTGAAGAAAAATCTTCATTTGGAGCTCGTTTAATAAATGGTAAAATGTAGGGGCATAAAAGGGCATTTTTGGAAGAAAAAATTCAAATAAATAGCAAACGGACTCGGATAATTTTGAAAACTTCCAGAACTCAATATTTTATTATTTTGGAAGTATTAAAAAAATAAAAATTGAATTTGGAGTCCGTTTGATATTTATTTGCATCCGGGGGGCAAAACGGTCATTTCACCCAAGCAACCGAAAAGGGCTTCTTTGGGCCTTTCAAAAAAATCAGAGTTGGGCTGGAAAAGAGAAGTGTTGGACTGCCCAAGCCCAAAGGAAGGAGGAAGCTTCTGATTTTTCAATGAAATGGCTAAAAATCAAGAGTTAGTTAGAGATTCTCTTTGATCAAGCCATCGTGATTAAGCCACATAGGCCAAGAGAGATGTCAACATTATTCTTTAACAGATGTAATTTGAGAGAGCTGAGATGCTAATCTAAAGGTCGTAATTTCATGATTTTTCACCTTGAATTATTAGCCATTTGATGGAAAATTGGTTACACAAAAAATGACAACATCCTAGGGGAGGAGAGAGGTAAAATTCTGCCAACATTAAGGGGAGGTCAGAATTTCGAATTTTGGAACTTCATTTTGGCTGATTTCTCTTAGTTTTTCTTAGTTTTTCTCTTCTTGGTTGAAATCAAAAAAGAATAGTTTAAAAAAGAAAGGAAATTTTGAAGAGATAAAGCTTGAAATATAGCTTCTTGAGGTTGCTCTTGAGCACCAACTCTTGCACTTTCTTGATTTTCCATTCTTGTTTTTGCTATTTTGATTTCTATTTGGTGAGTTTCCATTTTAAATAAATGTTTTTTATTGTTCTTTTTAAGTTCTTCCTTCATCTCTTTCTTATGTATATTTTTTACATTTTATTTTTACAATAAACTCACCATGGCCAAATGGCCTACATTATTTATTTTAAGTTGCTGTTTTGATTTATTTTACCATATTGTTTATGTTATTTTCTTTGATTTTGATGTTTTAAATGTTATGTTACTTCATATTCTTGAGTTATATTTTAATTTGGTTGCTTTGTTTGTTGCCATTTATGTTTTAAATATCATGTTTTTGCATTTTTAATTTTCTGTTTTCATGTTGTTTAAATTTGAGCATGTTTTAGATTTAGTATATCAAGTGTTTGTGAAAATGCTTGTGTGGTCTTTGCATGATTTGAGTTTTATATCTTAGTTGAGCATGTTTTAGATTTAGTATATTAAGTGTTTGTGAAAATGCTTGTGTGGTTTTTGCATGATTTAAGTGTTATATTTTAGTTGAGCATGTTAGTATACCAAGTGTTTGTAAAAATGCCATGCTTGTTGGAGCTTGAGGCGATTTGGCTACTCCATGTGTTTTGCATTGTGTGATTGCATTTTTGTCATGTTAGTTGGTAGGTTTTTGCATTTGCATGACATTTGATTTAGTTTTGCATGCTAGTATACCAAGTGTTTGTGAAAATGCCATGCTTGCTAGTTACATTATGCTATTCGGCCATCCTAGGAATTTTTGCATTTTATGTGCATTCTTGCCATGTTAGTTGATAGGTTAGCATTTGCATGATATTTGATTGAGTTTTTGGTTTAAGCATGCTTTGTGTTTGTGAAAATGCCATGCATATTTTAGTTATTAAGTTAGGTTTATTTGCCATGCATGTTCATACATTTTAGGTCTAGGTTGCATTAAATGCCATGCAAGTTCATTTAGGTCTAGGTCACTTTATGAATGCCATGCATTTTTTTTGACATTTAGGTTAAATCCATGCATTTCATGCATTATGTTTGCTGTATTGTTTCAGGCATTTCATGTTCATACCACTTGAATAATGACTTGAGCCAATTAATGGTTCAAAGTCATGCTCTCTTGAGCACACTTGTGGAAAATTAAGTTTGTCAAGTTGATTATTCTACCTTTGTGATTTATTTTTACTTACCAATTTTTATCTAACTTTCAAAAAGTCCTACCTACTGTTTGTAAGCCATTTTATGAGTTTCAAATATTTTTACTTTGATTTTTAAATGATTTTATCAAAGGCAAAAATGTGCTTTGGCAAAGCATTTTTTTTTCACCCAGTTTTTGTAACTTTCCGATTTTTCTGGGCATTCATCTTTGATCAGAAAATTAAGAAAATTTTTTCCCGTGTATTTTTACATGTCCTGAGTCTCCAGTATTTGTTTCAGAATTTTTTGAATTTTTAAAAATAGGGTAAAAAATCGTGGATTAAAACTGGACAGTGGAGTCAGAATTGAATTTAAAGAATCATTTTTCTGTTTTGGTTAAGTTACTTAGAGTGGGCTGATTATGAGGGTTAGCTACTGACTTAGGGTAGTTTCTAAGCCTGGTTTTTCAAGTCTCGGGTTAAGGGTAGTCAAGTCCGGAATTTTTAAACTTAGGAAATTAGAGCCATTTAAAAAAGATTTAGCCCAGTTTTTATTTTTAATTCAAGCTTTTCAAAATTGTTTTCAAACAATCACAAAGTATTTTGGTTTTAGAATATTTAATTTGACATATTTTCCTAAGGTAGCCGGATATCTTTTTAGATATACGGATTTCCTTAATAAAAGGAAAAAATACATTTCATGCATTGCATTTTTCATATTCATGCATTTTATATAATATGTGATTCTTGTTATAATAATTTCTATGATATTGTTATTATTTTGATTTATATTTTTTGATGTTATATGGTTTTGAATATGGTTTTGAATATTCCATGATATCCTATGCTTTTATTTAGTTATTTGTTTTGGTCATATTATTTAGCATATACTATGTTCATGCATTATTATTTTCATTTTTATTTTCATGCATATTATATGATAGCATTATTTCATATTCCCTCTCATTTAATTTATATGCCATATCATTCATGTTTGCCATGTCATTTAAATTATTTCATTTCATATAGAATATGTTATGTTACTTAGGTTATTTTATTTCATTTAAAAAATATCATGTTACTTAGGTTATTTCATTTCATATAGAATATGTTATGTTATTTAGGTTATTTTATTTCATTTAGAATATATCATATGACTTAGGATATTGCATCTCATATAGGATATACTATGTTATCTAGGTCATTTCATTTTATTTATAATATGTCATATAACTTAGGATATTTTATTTCATTTAGAATATGCTAAGGATATTTCATTTCATTTTAGAATATGCTAAGGCATTTACATTATGTCATATAATTTAGGAAGCATTATATTATTTAGATTTTGCTATGTCATTTTATGTCATGCATATACATATTCATATCTTTTAAAATGTTTTCAAAAGGATAATGATTTTTCAATAAAAAATAAAGATATTCCCGAGTTAAAATAATTCATGAGTTCTCTACCGGGTTTGCTAGAGGGAATATCATCAATTATCATTAATAAAGGAATATCTTTCTTTCAAAAAAGAGAATGATTTGGAAAGTTTTCCAAAACTAATAAAAATTTCTATATTTTGCCACGTTTGTTGGGAATATAGGAAAATTTTGAATTTATAATTTCCGGATCATTTTCAATAAAAAAATAAGGAATTATTTTTCTTTAAATTGAGAATTAACTTGAAATACTAAATTTAAAACCAATTTTTACCGAGACTTGAGATAACACATGATTAATAAGGTACCGATTTATACGGGCGTTGTGGGGGTGCTAATCCTTCCCCGCACGTAACCGACTCCCGAACCTGCTTCTTTGATTTCTCTGGTTTAAAACGCAGACTTGAAATTGGTTTTTAAAATGTTTTAATTAATTTTTAAAATATTTTATAAAACCGGTTTTAATAGGTGGCCGATCACACCTAGATAAAAAAGATTGGTGGCGACTCCATGTCTTTTTCAAGGTCATTTTCAGAAACCTTCATTTTTCTAGAGGAATTAAGTCGACTTTTCCTCTTTTTTTTAATGTCATGCTTAACAAATAATAAATTCTTGCGATGAGACTCGTTATTTTTTAGGTTGCGACAGCTTGGCGACTCCGCTGGGAAACTATTAGAGAGTCAGGCCTAGAATTAGTCGTGTGTTATCAAAGTCTCGGTTTTGTTGGTTTAATTGGTATTTAATTTTAATTCTCGCATTTTTTTATAAGGAGAATTTTGAAAATAATAAAATATTTTTAAATATGTTCATACTCATGTGCATGCATTTTATTATTGTTCTCTAGTTTTTTAAGGTTGTATATTATAATTGCTTGTTGGTTAATGCGTTACACTATTCTTGAATGTTTTAATTGCTAGGGCATTTAGAATAAGGTTTGTAGAATAGGTAGTGAAAGGTTTGTTATTCCTCCACACACACTACGGGTGCATTTGCATATCATGAATCCTATACCCGGGTTCCGTCCTTTTAAGTGGGAGTAAAGTAACTACGCCTTCGTGATGATCCTCCGTATGGGCTAGTGAAACACTTTCGGAGTATAAAGTACCTAAAGCCTTCGTGATGATCCTCCGTATGGGCTTAGGAAAATATACTCTAACGAATTGAACCCGATTTTATCGGGGTGCCTTACTAGCCTTCACCGGCGACAGTGAGGAACAATTCGGGGCCTTAGAACCGATTCACCCTCATATAGTGAACCGAGGCGAAGCCATGCCGGATTTCCGTTAGATATACCGAAAATAGGAACACATGGAGGGGCATTTCTAAACCTTTTGTTACCTATTTTACACTTCGAATAAGTGTGGTAGATCGGGCAACGATGTACGTACATCGCCCGTAATAAATGTGATACTCCGCCTCGAAGGCATCGTGATGCCTAAATAAGTAGATATTGTCGGGGCAAATATTCATTAATTGTTTGAAAAAAATAAAAAAAAATCTTTTTTCAAGCATTTTTTCATTTTGCACATTTCATACATGTGTGAATAAAGCATGTACATTTTTGGTTCTTTTATTGATCTCATTCTTTGCAATAAACAGTTGGTAACCTCATTTGGTGATTTCATAAAACCGGTAGTGTTGCATGAACATTTGAACATTGTACCATAGTAGGATCCACTATCCTTAAATTCTTTTGAGAATAATATGGTTGGTTTTTCATAGAAAAAAGAATGTTTTAGGAAGTCATAAATTTGGAGGCAAATCTTGCATAATGAGATTTTGAATAATCAAGATTTAGGTCCTACCAATTTCATGTAATCATTGATTTCTTTGTATATACCTTGGTGTTAATTCATTTATTCTTTATTTGTATCATTTTGACAGCATGTCACAGTCCTAACATGCATGGTTATTCATTGTAGAATACATTTGTGACATATATGGTCATTCTTTGTGTATACCTTTGTGATAATTCATTTAGTCTTAGCATGTATCATTTTGACATCATAGCATGCATGGTCATTCATTGTAGAATACATACATGGTCATTATTTGTATATACCCATGCATCAATTTATTCATTTTTTTTAATCCATCATGTTGACATTAGATTGCATCCATAGCATACATAGTCAGCATAATTTCTCTCTATATATGTTAATGCATTAATCATCAGTATATTCATGCACATAGGAATAGAGTATGTACATTCATAATTGTATTCTTAATCTCATGACATTTTCATTTGCATAAAAGAGGTTCGAGATATGAGGAATGAATCGGAGGAACGATTGGGTGCTTTAGAACGCAATCAAGAGGAATGTGGACATGAAATCCGGGAAGTGAAAGAACAACTTGCCAAACTGCTGAAAATGGTTGAGGATATGGGTAAAAGTAAAAAGGAACTTTCTCAGGGCTCTGCATCGTCTTCGGATCAACCAAAACCATTTGGTCCAGAACATACAATCCTTGCTGGATCCTGCACTTGTCAATGCCACAAAGGTTGCAATCCTGATAAATTGTGGACAAAATCATGAAATTTATTAAACCTGAAAGCCCAATACCAAAGATAGAAACCTCGGACCCAGTACCATACCTGCAAACTGTTCGAGGTCCAAGCCAGTATCCCCACCCTACCATTGTCCAATCGTCCATTGGAAAGACCACTACGGGATTCCTGAATCCCACTCCATCACCAACAACTGCCAGTTCATACTATTTCCCTCATCAATCACCTTATCCAGTGCCTGGGATAGGAACCTCGAGCTATGTACAACCTCCAAAGGCCTCGTGTCCAAATCCATACCCTTACCATGCTGTTTCGCCACATCTCCATGTAAACACACTGGTTCGAACCTTAGTGCCACCACCAAGTGCCCCAACTCCTAGGCTAAGTGTGACTAAGAAACGACCCCAGGATAAGACCCAAAGGCCTTTTGATCCCTTTCCAATCAGCTACCGAAGCTTCTCCCTATCCTGATCCAAAATCACATGGTTGCCTGTATCCCATTGAAACCCCTGTTACCACCATATCCAAATGGGTATAATCCAAATGCAAGATGTGATTATCACTGTGGAATTGTTGGCCATAACATTGAAGACTGTATAGCATTCAAAAAGAAAGTGCAAACTCTTTTAAATGCCAAGTGGTTGGATCCAACGACACTGATTGATAAAGGACTGGGAAAGCGCCATTAGGATTGGGAGATTTACAGCATTGAGGTGGAAAGACTTCGGTCTTATATGATGTAATAGGATTTCACTTTTTCAGTAGCCGGCTCTTATAGCCTTAGGATGCTAGGAAGAATAAAGTGGTTGTAAAGACAGTTTTAACCACTGTTCAAATTTTGTAAAACATGGTTTATACCATTGTGAATGTTGATATGAGAATGAATTGATTATGTTTCAAATTTATGAGAGGTTGATGATTAAGTTCCTCCGATTCTTATTTCCTCCGTGATATCTTCCCCTTTTGCATTTTGCATCCGATCAATTATTGGTCATACCATACATTCATACATGTATCATGTTAGCATCAGGTTGCATTTATGCATTCATAATCAGCATGATTTTTTTTGTATATATCCATGCATTAATTTGCTTATTACATACATCATGATTAGCATTAGGTCACATTCATGACACACATGGTTAGCATGATTTTCTTTGTATATACTCTGTATCAATCATTCATTGTTTGCATGTATCATAATTGACACCGTGTTGCATTCGTAGGATATATGAACATTCATCGGGAAATATGCTAAAATGCACATGATCAGTCATTGCATATATCCATGTGTTGATTTGTTTATTCTTTGTTTGCAACATGTTGGCATTGTGATTGCATTTATTACATATATGGTCAGCATGTTTCCATTGTACATGTCCATACTTCATATTGTTTAGTCTTCACATGCATCAAATTGCATTCATGGCTCATTCATCATGACATACATTTGGGGGAAATAAAACAGAAGTTGGCTTGGCTTTAAGAGTCTTTGAAAGAATTTCCATTTCAAATCAGAAGAAGTACTGAGTACCCTTTTAATACAGGCTAGTGCTATGGAGGATGAACAAGTTGGCCGAATGGAAAAAATGGAAAGGGAACAGAAAGAATTGCGAGAACAGCTGGCAAAGTCTCAAGCAGAATCTAAGGATTAGATGAATAAATTGATGGAGCTTGATGTCTACCGTAATCAAGGAAAAAGGATACACCGAAAACTTTGTCGCCGGAGAAGGGTTAGAGGCACAAAAGAGTCAGAATGAGGTCGTAATGATTGATGCCCAGAACACAGTCAATGTCCTAAACTCAGATGATCCAGCTGAACAGGCAAAGTTGAAGAGGGTTGCAGTAAATGAGGTTGAGTTGGCAGATTCCCAAGGGAAATATCAGTTGTTAGATGAAAGGCTCCGGGCAGTAGAAAGAACAGATGTATTTGGGAGTTTAGATGCGAAAGAACGATGTTTTGTCTTCGATTTAGTCATTCCTCCTAAGTTCAAGATCCCTGACTTTGTGAAATATGACGGGACGACTGATCCATCAGCCCACATCACTATGTTCTGCCGAAAGATGACAAGTCATATAGATAATGATAAGCTTTTGATTCACTGCTTTCAGGATAGCCTCAGCGGATCCGCAATTAGGTGGTATAGTCAGTTGAGCAAGGATCACATTCGCTCTTGGAATGACCTGGCTAGGGTTTTCTAAACCAGTACAAGCATATGACCGACATGGCGCCTGACCGTCTCACCTTGCAAAATATGAAGAAAAGAGCTACTGAGAGCTTCAAAGAATATATGCAACGGTGGATAAGCCTGGTCGTCCAAGTACAACCGCCTTTAACTCAGAAGGAAACCACTGTCCTTTTTGTGAATACACTACAGGCCCCATACTATGATAGACTTGTCGGCAACACCACGAAGAATTTTTCGGACATGGTAATTTCAGGGGAGATGATTGAGAATGCTATCAAGGATGGGAAAACTGAAGGAGAAAGAACATCCAATACCAAGAACAAGGGGGCATCTGAAAAGAAAAAGGAAGATACCCAAGTCGTGGAAGACTTTGCCCCACCTCCCCAATTCTCCTCGTATCAGCCATTTTACTCTACCCTGAACAAAGTCTCTCAAGGTTTTTATCCCTACCAACCAATGACTGCAACTACAGCAGAATTTACATCTGTCTATCAATCGAACACCCTTGGAAATAATCGAAGGGGGCATAAAAAGCGAAAAAGAAATCAGTTTGACCCAATTCCTGTGACATACAGTGAGCTACTACCTCAACTCATCCAGAATCACCTTGTGACACCGATGCAAATAGAGCCTCTAAAGCCCCCTTATCCGAGCTGGTATGATGTTAATGAGTGTTGTGGTTATCATTCTGGCAATCAAGGTCACTCAACAGAGAACTGCCCCGCTTTGAAGTACAAGGTCAGGGATCTCATCAAGGCTGGTTCAATAAGTTTTGAAGATGGGAAAACCAAGTGTCATAAGAAACATTGTGCATGATCATATTAGGTTTTTGATGCATGTAGTTCTATACACTGTGATGATGATAGCACTTGTCTCATGTTAACATCTACATGAATTAAATGAATTTTGAATTTTAAATGCTTTGTGTTTGTTGTGTTTTAACAATAACTTGAATTTGCAAAAACAAGCATTAAGGAATTTTTAATAATGGATAGTCTCAAGAAGATTAATGATCAGTGTTACAAATGACCCAATTCCTTCTCCCCTCTCTTTAGGTTTTCCTAAGCCTAAATCTCTTAAACCAAGAACACTTGAAATACCTAATGCTTCAAGGAATATGAATGATTTGACTTCATAAAACCATTGTCATCACAGAATAAGCAAAGACGTGGATCTTAGTCTAGGTTATGAACAAAGGAACGAACTTTTTGAAAATTTTCAAATTCCTTGAAAATCAAACAAATGAGACATTCTTTCAAGAATCCAGATTTTGATAATTTGGTGTGTGTCAAAATTGTGCTAAAACCATTCATAACCTTTCCCAATGACCACAAAACACTAATTGCCCATACATCACTTCATGTTTGACACCCTGGGGCACAATGATTAAAATAGATTGTCCTTTGTCACAGAGAAAACCCGCTTTTTGGGTCATATTTTCCTTGTCTCTTCAAAGAACTCAGATTTGAAATTCAGCCTTTTCAGTACAGACCTAGACTTGCTATGTTCCTCGTTGATACAAATTCTCATTGGTTAATCAAATTAGGGCATCATATGTGGAAATGATGGGTACATGGTGAATAAGGATGGACTAAACGCATGAATCATTGGGGCATGCGATGAAAAATGAAAAAAATTTGTGGTATCATGCATATGAGAATTCGGATGATTCCAAAGTGCAAAATGAAATTCTGAATATCTATTTCCCCTGAGGATTGCTTTTCAAAGTGAATATTCGTGCTTGACATGAGGAATGGCCATCTTTCATATCCCTTTCGCACAGAAAGAAATTATCTATAGTCACCCCTTTTGAGCCAAAAGATTTTTTTCTTCTTTGAACCCTGATCAAGGATCACCCTCTACACTGGGGGGCAAATGCGAGAAAAGATCTTTTTAAAGATCATTGATAAATGAGTCCTAGCTCAAAGACAGATACAAAGCAAATGGAACCCCGAATAAATACGGGCTCACTCTGTCAAAGAAAAAAGAGGAAAAGATGGCGAAATGAAAGCCAAGAAAAAAACAGACAAAAAAAAAAGAGAAGTGTGTGAAAAGACATGGCAAATTGAAAGCCAAAAGCAAGGAAGAAAAAGAGCAAAGTCAAAAGGAAAAAAATGTCCAAGAATGGACCAATGCTTCAAAGAAAATCCTCCTCAAAGAAAGGATCCTTGATCTGATTACCCTCAAACAAATATTTTGGGCCTATTTATCCTTTCTTTCTGAACCCTGAGCCATGGCCTACATTACGTGCTTTAAAAGTCCATTTTGATCAAGCATGAATATTTAATTTGAAAGGTTTTTCCTCAGATTTTATCCCATCTCATCAAATTCTCATTTCACTAAGGAAGAATTTAGAATTCTCAAGTGCATGGTAAAACAATGAAAAAAATTGGAGAGAAAAGGGACTCTAGGGCGAAAACCCAAAAATGGGCGGTCTAGAGTAGAATGGGAATTTTTGATGCCATCTATGAAAGTGCCGATACCACAAAAAGAGAACGCCATCTTGAAAAAATGGTCATCGAGGAACATTTAAAAATTCTTGAACCTCCCAAAATTGTCAATTCTCATTCAGAGGATTGTCTTCAAAAATTGAATCTTTTTTCCTCCAAGATTAAACTTTCCGATCTAAACATCCCGACCAATCTTGACGCTTGTCAAAATGTCTTGATATGGAAACTAAAAGAATGTTGAATTTGTTGGTTCTCAATGAATTCATGATTTATAAAACCTGTTCCATTTGTGAGCCTAGAAGGGATATACATTTTTGTCATGAAGTTTTCCTGGAAAAGACAGAATCTTGTTATACCAAGCCTTGCCAATCCCAGTTGAAAAAACCCAGATTGATACTTAGAGAAATTTCTAACAATGATCATCAGTCTTCAAAAGATTTATACATCACACATTGTGGGGTTAATATTTTTTGCTCAGAACTTTTCAAAATGCGAAAACAAATAAAGAGATTATTTTGAAATACCCATTTTGATGTTGACATGAGACAAGGATTTTTCTAACTCAAAGGTGTAGAACTGCCAGGATAGGTCTTGACTTCCAGATATGAGAAGAAGAAATAGAACCCGATTCAGATCTCTGTTGATGAAAGTTTGAGAACTGTTAGGGCAAAGAGAATAGCCAAAATGAATTGAAGATATACTCTGATTTGAAGAGGAAAAATGAATTTGAAAGGCTAAGCCAAAGTCTAGAAAAACAACCGGGGGCATTTGCATCACTCATGAGTAGTCATCTCTTTATCAAGCTTTTACATCTACACAGTGTCGGCAAGCATTTGCATCATTCATGGGTATTTGCATTGGCATTATTCCATAAGCATCTGCATTTTACCTTTACATTCTTCATGGAATTTGCATTTGTGTCATCTCAAGCAATTGCATCATTTCTAGAATCATTGCATTTTCATTAATGTGTGGTAATTGTAGTTACACCATTCATAAAACCAGTTACATGAACACAATTAGTAGGGGCATCTGCATCATGAAACATGGGCATCAATCCAGGCCATTTGCATTTGCACAAAGAAATATTTTACATTTGCACTATGAAGCATGAGCACCTTGTTAAAAGACATGTGCATCTGCATCATTTCTCAAAGCTTCTGATGGGGATATCCAGAATTTTACAGTTTTTAAAAGTGAACAAGTCTTCGGTGGTGATAGCTGAAGCCTCTGGTGGAGATATCCAGGGTTTTATAATTTTGAAAAATGAGAAATCTTCTTCTGGAGGAGTTATCCAGAATTCTACAATGAGCAAGTCTTTGGTGGTGATAGCCAAAGCTTTTGGTGGGGATATCCAGAATTCTACAGTTTTAAAAGTGAACAAGTCTTCGGTGGTGATAGCTAAAGCCTCTGGTGGAGATATCCAGGGTTTTATAATTTTGAAAAATGAGAAATCTTCTTCTGGAGGAGTTATCCAGAATTCTACAATGAGCAAGTCTTTGGTGGTGATAGCCAAAGCTTCTGGTAGGGATATCCAGAATTTTACAGTTTTAAAAGTGAACATGTCTTTGGTGGTGATAGCTGAAACCTCTGGTGGAGATATCCATGGTTTTATAATTTTGAAAAATGAGAAATCTTCTTCTGGAGGAGTTATCCAGAATTCTACAATGAGCAAGTCTTTGGTGGTGATAGCCAAAGCTTCTGGTGGGGATATCCAGAATTTTACAGTTTTAAAAGTGAACAAGTCTTCGGTGGTGATAGCTGAAGCCTCTAGTGGAGATATCCAGGGTTTTATAATTTTGAAAAATGAGAAATCTTCTTTTGGAGGAGTTATACAGAATTTTATTCAACATGTGCATCTACATCAAGAAGCATTTGCATCAATCTAAGTTAGTTGAATCTGCATCAAGAAAGTTTGCAACAAATCAAGTCATTTACATTTGCATCAAAGACATTTGCACCAATCTAAGTCATTTGCATCTACATCAAGAAGCGTTTGCATCAACTAAAGACATTTGCATTTGCATCATGAAGCATTTGCATCATCTCTTAAAGCTGTCAGGTATAATCGAACTTGTTTTGCTTCTCAAATGAGTCGAGCCCCGAGATCATCGTCGAGGTACTTTTTTTTTATTATTATGAACAAGTCTTCGGTGGTGATGGCTGAAGCCTCTGGTGGTGATATCTAGAGTTTTAAAATCCCTTGAAAAGGTAAAAAGTCTTTGGTGGTGATAGTCGAAGCTTCTAGAGGTGATACCCAGAATTTTTACAGTTTTAAAAATGAGCAAGACTTCGGTGGTGATAGCTGAAGCTTCTGGAGGTGATACCCAGAATTTTTTACAATTATAAAAATGAGCAAGACTTTGGTGGTGATAGCCAAAGCTTCTGGAGGAGATATCCAGAATTTTAAACACAGCTGAGAACAAGATAGGTTAAGGCCCCGAGACCATCGTCGAGGTCATTTCCTTTTTTGCAAATCGAATTCGTTTTCTTAAGACGAGTCGAGCCTCGAGATCATCGTCGAGGTATTTTTTTTATTATGAACAAGTCTTCGATGGTGATAGCTGAAGCCTCTGGTGGAGATATCCAGAGTTTTAAAATCCTTTGAAAAGGTAAAAAGTCTTCGGTGGTGATAGCTGAAGCTTCTGGAGGTGATACCCAGAATTTTTACATTTTAAAAAAATGAGCAAGATTTTGGTAGTGATAGCCGAAGCTTCTGGAGGAGATATCCAAAATTTTAAACACAGCTGAGAACAAGACAAGTTAAGGCCCCGAGACCATCGTCGAGGTCGTTTCCTTTCTTGCAAATCGAATTCGTTTCCTTAGGACGGGTCGAGCCTTGTTTAGTCAGCGAATTCAATTTAAGGACAAAATCTTCAATTTACTGTTTAAAAAAAATGAAAAAAAATGAAAAAAGAGAATAAAATAGAAAAAAGGAAAAAAAAAAAAGAAGAAAATGAAAAATGAAAAAATGATAGAAGAATGAAAAAGAAAACCTCTTTCCCTTTCCTTCACATGTGATGTCACTGACCGTACAAAATTAGTGTCGGTTTATCTTTGCCTGATTCCTAATTCTCAGCAATAGCCAAAGAGGGGCAGCTGTAGACACCTAATTTTGTCCGGACCACTAAACAGGTATGTTTTCTTCCTGTATTGATGTTTCCGAGTGTAAAAAGACTTCTTTCATCCTGCAGGTTATACTCCGAGACTTAGTTTAAGAGGGCGAGCACAAAAAGTCAAACTTGAAAAAAAGTTAACCCCAAAAAAAAGTCAACCCCGAAAAAGTTAACCCCAAAAAGTCAACTACTAAAAAAGTCAACCCACTTTCAAAATCAAGATTTTAAGTTCAATTGAAAAATGACGAAAGAATTTTGATAATTCGAGGTCTACATTGAAAGATATGGAGTTCGGAAGTCGGGATTTGGAGATTCAGTAGAAAGGAAACCCTAATCCGAGAAATTTGGGGAAAAGTGCTTAAACGATTAAATTGGTGGAAATTGAAGGTTCCAAATGAAAGATAAGCACTGATTAAGGGTAATGGAGAAGTCACTTGCAAGAAAAATCGAAAGAAAAGTCAATCCGGGAGAAAACCGAGAATTAGGGTTTTTAGTGCATTTCGGTGAAATCGGGAAGAATCACAGAAATGGCCCGACTTGGTAAGACAAAAGTCCCCAATGGATGAAGAATGATTAGAAAGGATATCCCAAGGCTTAGATTGAAGAAAATCTAAAAATCGAACTTGTTTTGAGCAAAACCGGGTTTCGGAGGCAAAAGGGCAAAATCGAAAAATTTGGGAAAAATAGCAAATTGACTCCGAAAATTCTAAAAATTTGTCAATATCATTCTTAAATCATTTGAAATAGATTGACGAAAGAAAATCTTGATTCGGAGTTCGTTTGCAAAATGACCAAATCCCGGGCTTCTTATGCAGTAATTCAAAAGGGAAAATCCCAAAAAAATAGCAAATGAGCTCCAAATCTTCTAAAATTTTGTAAATATCATTTTTAAATTATTTGGAAGATATTGGCAAAAGAAAATCTTGATTCGGAGTTCGTTTGCAAAATGGCTAAATCCCGGGCCTCCTATGGAGTAATACAAAAAGGAAAATCCCGAAAAAATAGCAAATGAGCTCCAAATCTTCTGAAATTTCGCAAATCTCATTTTTAAATTATTTTAAATAGATTGGCGAAAGAAAATCTTGTTTTGGAGTTCGTTTGCAAAATGGCCAAATCCCGGGCCTCCTATGCAATAATTCAAAAAGATAAATCCCGAAAAAATAGAAAATGGACTCCAAAAACTCTGAAATTTTGAAAATATCATTTTTAAATTATTTGGAAGAGATTGGGGAAATACAATCTTGATTCGAAGTCCGTTTGCAAAATGGCCAAATCCCGAGCCTCCTATGCAGTAATTCAAGCCGATAAATCCCGAAAAAATACCAAATGAGCTCCAAAAATTATGAAAACTTCCAGATCACATTTTTAAATTATTTGGAAGAGATTGGTGAAGAAAAATCTTGATTTGGAGCTCGTTTAATAAATTGTAAAATGTAGGGGCATAAAAGGGCATTTTTGGAAGAAAAAATCCAAATAGATAGCAAAAGGACTCGGATAATTTTGAAAACTTCCAGAACTCAATATTTTATTATTTTGGAAGTATTAAAAAAAGAAAAATTCAATTCGGAGTCCATTTGATATTTATTTGCATCCGGGGGGCAAAACGGTCATTTCACCCAAGCAACCGAAAAGGGCTTCTTTGGGTCTTTCAAAAAAATCAGAGTTGGGCTGGAAAAGAGAAGTGTTGGCCTGCCCAAGCCCAAAGGAGGAGGAAGCTTCTGATTTTTCAATTAAATGGCTAAAAATCAAGAGTTAGTTAGAGATTCTCTTTGATCAAGCCAGGTGATTAAGCCATATAAGCCAAGAGAGATGTCAACATTATTCTTTAACAGCTGTAATTTGAGAGAGCTGAGATGCTAATCTAAAGGTGGTAATTTTATGATTTTTCACCTTGAATTATTAGCCATTTGATGGAAAATTGGTTACACAAAAAATGACAACATCCTAGGGGAGGAGAGAGGTAAAATTCTGCCAACATTAAGTGGAGGTCAGAATTTTGAATTTTGGAACTTCATTTTGGCTGATTTCTCTTAGTTTTTCTTAGTTTTTCTCTTCTTGGTTGAAAGCAAAAAAGAAAATTTTACAAAAGAAAGGAAAGTTTGAAGAGATAAAGCTTGAAATATAGCTTCTTGAGGTTGCTCTTGAGCACCAACTCTTGCACTTTCTTGATTTTCCATTCTTGTTTTTGCTATTTTGATTTCTATTTGGTGAGTTTCCATTTTAAATAAATGTTTTTTTATTGTTCTTTTTAAGTTCTTCCTTCATCTGTTTCTTAAGTATATTTTTTACATTTTATTTTAAGTTGCTGTTTTGATTTATTTTACCATATTGTTTATGTTATTTTCTTTGATTTTGATGTTTTAAATGTTATGTTACTTCATATTCTTGAGTTATATTTTAATTTGGTTGCTTTGTTTGTTGCCATTTATGTTTTAAATATCATGTTTTTGCATTTTTAATTTTCTGTTTTCATGTTGTCTAAATTTGAGCATGTTTTAGATTTAGTATATCAAGTGTTTGTGAAAATGCTTGTGTGGTCTTTGCATGATTTGAGTTTTATATCTTAGTTGAGCATGTTTTAGATTTAGTATATTAAGTGTTTGTGAAAATGCTTGTGTGGTTTTTGCATGATTTAAGTGTTATATTTTAGTTGAGCATGTTAGTATACCAAGTGTTTGTAAAAATGCCATGCTTGTTGGAGCTTGAGGCCATTTGGCTACTCCATGTGTTTTGCATTGTGTGATTGCATTTTTGTCATGTTAGTTGGTAGGTTTTTGCATTTGCATGACATTTGATTTAGTTTTGCATGCTAGTATACCAAGTGTTTGTGAAAATGCCATGCTTGCTAGTTACATTATGCTATTCGGCCATCCTAGGAATTTTTGCATTTTATGTGCATTCTTGCCATGTTAGTTGATAGGTTAGCATTTTCATGATATTTGATTGAGTTTTTGGTTTAGGCATGCTTTGTGTTTGTGAAAATGTCATGCATATTTTAGTTATTAAGTTAGGTTTATTTGCCATGCATGTATGCTTTGTGTTTGTGAAAATGTCATGCATATTTTAGTTATTAAGTTAGGTTTATTTTCCATGCATGTTCATACATTTTAGGTCTAGGTTGCATTAAATGCCATGCAAGTTCATTTAGGTCTAGGTCACTTTATGAATGCCATGCATTGTTTTTGACATTTAGGTTTAAATCCATGCATTTCATGCATTATGTTTGCTGTATTGTTTCATGCATTTCATGTTCATACCACTTGAATAATGACTTGAGCCAATTAATGGTTCAAAGTCATGCTCTCTTAAGCACACTTGTGGAAAATTAAGTTTGTCAAGTTGATTATTCTACCTTTGTGATTTTTTTTTTTACTTACCAATTTTTATCTAACTTTCAAAAAGTCCTAGCTACTGTTTGTAAGCCATTTTATGAGTTTCAAATATTTTTACTTTGATTTTTAAATGATTTTATCAAAGGCAAAAATGTGCTTTAGCAAAGCTGTTTTTTTTCTCCCAGTTTTTGTAACTTTCCGATTTTTCTGGGCATTCATCTTTGATCAGAAAATTAAGAAGATTTTTTCCCGTGTATTTTTACATGTCCTGAGTCTCCAGTATTTGTTTCAGAATTTTTTGAATTTTTAAAAATAGGGTAAAAAATCATGGATTAAAACTGGACAGTGGAGTCAGAATTGAATTTAAAGAATCATTTTTCTGTTTTGGTTAAGTTACTTAGTGTGTGCTGATTAGGAGGGTTAGCTACTGACTTAGGGTAGTTTCTAAGCCTTTTAAAACTCTAAAAATGGTTTTTCAAGTCTCGGGTTAAGGGTAGTCAAGTCCAGAATTTTTAAACTTAGGAAATTAGAGCCATTTAAAAAAGATTTAGCCCAGTTTTTATTTTTAATTCAAGCTTTTCAAAATTGTTTTCAAACAATCACAAAGTATTTTGGTTTCAGAATATTTAATTTGACATATTTTCCTAAGGTAGCCGGATATCTTTTTAGATATACGGATTTCCTTAATAAAAGGAAAAAATACATTTCATGCATTGCATTTTTCATATTCATGCATTTTATATAATATGTGATTCTTGTTATAATAATTTCTATGATATTGTTATTATTTTGATTTATATTTTTTGATGTTATATGGTTTATTATATGGTTTTGAATATTCCATGATATCCTATGCTTTTATTTAGTTATTTTTTTGGTCATATTATTTATCATATACTATGTTCATGCATTATTATTTTCATTTTTATTTTCATGCATATTATATGATAGCATTATTTCATATTCCCTGTCATTTGATTTATATGCCATATCATTCATGTTTGCCATGTCATTTAAATTATTTCATTTCATATAGAATATGTTATGTTACTTAGGTTATTTTATTTCATTTAAAAAATATCATGTTACTTAGGTTATTTCATTTCATATAGAATATGTTATGTTATTTAGGTTATTTTATTTCATTTAGAATATATCATATGACTTAGGATATTGCATCTCATATAGGATATACTATGTTATCTAGGTCATTTCATTTTATTTATAATATGTCATATAACTTAGGATATTTTATTTCATTTAGAATATGCTAAGGATATTTCATTTCATTTTAGAATATGCTAAGGCATTTACATTATGTCATATCATTTAGGAAGCATTATATTATTTAGATTTTGCTATGTCATTTATGTCATGCATATACATATTCATATCTTTTAAAATGTTTTCAAAAGGATAGTGATTTTTCAATAAAAAATAAAGATATTCCCGAGTTAAAATAATTCATGAGTTCTCTACCGGGATTGCTGGAGGGAATATCATCAATTATCATTAATAAAGGAATATCTTTCTTTCAAAAAAGAGAATGATTCGGAAAGTTTTCCAAAACTAATAAAAATTTCTATATTTTGCCACGTTTGTTGGGGAATATAGGAAAATTTTGAATTTATAAATTCCGGATCATTTTCAATAAAAAAAAAGGAATTATTTTTCTTTAAATTGGGAATTAACTTGAAATACTAAATTTAAAACCAATTTTTACCGAGACTTGAGATAACACGTGATTAATAAGGTACCGATTTATACGGGCGTTGTGGGGGTGCTAATCCTTCCCCACACGTAACCGACTCCCGAACCCGCTTCTTTGATTTCGCTGGTTTAAAACGCAGACTTGAAATTGGTTTTTAAAATGTTTTAATTAATTTTTAAAATATTTTATAAAATCGGTTTTAATAGGTGGCCGATCACACCTAGCTAAAAAAGATTGGTGACGACTCCATGTCTTTTTCAAGGTCATTTTCAAAAACCTTCACTTTTCTAGAGGAATTAAGTCGACTTTTCCTCTTTTTTTTTAATGTCACGCTTAACAAATAATAAAGTCTTGCGATGAGACTCGTTATTTTTTAGGTTGCGACAACGGTACCTTATTAATCATGTGTTATCTCAAGTCTCGGTAAAAAAGTCGATTTTTAATTAAGTATTTCAAGTTAATTCCCAATTTAAAGAAAAATAATTCCATTTTTAATTGAAAATTATCCGGAATTTATAAATTCAAAATTTTCATATTATTCCCCAACAAACGTGGCAAAATATAGAAATTTTTATTAATTTGGAAAACTTGCCGAATCATTCTTATTTTAAAAAAGATATTCCGTTATTAATGATAATTGATGATATCCTCCTCAGCAACCCCGACAGAGAACTCATGAATTATTTTATGTCACTTTCCATCCCTTTTTTCCCGATCATGCAAATCACCATATCCTGAATCTGCCCCCCCTTTATTCACATGAAATTTTTCAAAAGCTTGCTTGATCATTATGAGTACATCTTCTGAATTCTTTTCTCCGAATAGAAAACCAGCAGAGCGAAAGTTGTGAAGGATTGGTGGGAAAGTCATGGGTTCCCATTCAATATCCATACCTGTGAGACGGGCCATTCTTCTTTGTCTGTTCCTTCCAACCTGTTTCCTCCTCTCATGGGCCTTCGGAAGATACTCTAAGCCAAACCAGTCTTTCTTTCCCACTACTTCCATTACTCGAGCCATCCTTTGAAGATATTTCCCCAAACCTTTTCCAACCCTGCAGCCTTTTCCCACTGTGGTTCTTACTCCCAGCCTTGTGTTCTTGGACAACCTTGGCTTTGGAATTTTTCATCCTTCAGTGACGAAAACTGCATTTACGAATTCCAGAGATCGAAAAGAACATTCTACGGTATCTTCATTGGATTCAACATAAGGAGATTAAGTAGATGCGGAGGCTATTATGTCTTCTTCTCCTGATACAGTGATCAAACGACCTTCCATCACAAATTTTAGCTTTTAGTGGGGAGACGAAGGTACAGCCCCTGCTGAATGTATCCATGGCTTTCCCAACAAACAATTATAAGACGGATTAATATCCATGACCTGGAAATTCACCGTATAAGTACATGGGCCTATCTCTAGAGGAACCTCAATAGTTCCCATTACCTCTCTCCTTGTACCATCGAAAGCCCTGACTACTATGCAACTCGGTATCATATAAGATATATCCACTGGCAACTTAGACAAGGTTTCTAAGGGCATTACATTTAATGAAGAACCATTATCCAAAAGCACCCTTGGTAGTATATTCCCCTTGCAGGTAGTTGTTATGTGAAGAGCTTTTGTGGACCCAATACCATTATACGGTATTTCATCATAACTGAAAAATATATGGTCGTCCGCTGCGATGTTTCCCACCAGCCTGTCTAGCTTTTCTACTTATATGTTGTTAGCCACGTAGACCTGATTCAACACTCTTAACAGGGCATTTCTTTGTGGCTCTGAATTCAAAAGCAAAGATAAGATTGAAATTCTAGCTGGTTGACGTTGCAGTTGTTCAACCATGCTATACTCACTGTGCTTTATAAAATTTAAGAACTCGCAGGCTTCTTTCTCATTTACCGATTCTTTTATTCTGTTGACCGAGGCTGATTCCCTATCTGCTTCTTTTGACAAATCCATCTCAATATGGATTGGCTCAACTACTTTCTTCCCTTTGTCTGTTCCTTTATCTTTCCTTGTTAACTTCTGTTCACCAGCCTCAGGATCATAACACCTTCCACTTCGGGTTAAATGCCCCATGCCTCTGATATCTTGCTGACTCGAAGACCCAGGCATAACCATGCTGCAGTTGTATTTTCATGGTGCAGCTTTGTTTTCCTTGTATGAAAAAGAAACAGGCAACTCGATGATTAACTTAGGTGCACTTTCCTCAATGACTGGCGTAACTTTCTCCTCTGGTTCATCGTAATAGATTATCAAGGGTCTTCCTATCCCGTAGCCAGTTGCATTCTCAATAACTTTTATTTTCTCCTCTGTCTCTTCGTAGAACTGGGCCTCTCCATTATCCATCATCCTTTGGACTTTAACCAGAAAGTCTCCACACTCCTGTATGACATGACCTCCACACTTTTGGAACGGGCACCAATTCTGCACCCTCTTTGCAACCATCTTTAGACTATCTGCATCTCCCACCATTCCTGTCTTGACCATCTCGACCCATACTATCAACATCGTAGTCTTGACTTCCCTGAAATATCTTTTTAACCTTCTAACTTCTCCTGTCAATACTGCATTTACCTGATTCTCAGCATCATCGGGCAATGGGTTTCTCGCTATATTCGGCCCATTCTTTGACCCAAACTTCACAACTCCGGCATTGAACAGGCTTTGGACTTTCTTTTTAAAGGCCAGGGAATCTTCAGTCGGATGTCCTTGAGTTCTTGCGTGGTATGTGCAGTTAGTGTTTGCATTATACCACCTTGGATATGGAGGTGTTAGAGGTTTGAGGTACACGGGTGCAACAAGTTGACCCTGCAATAGTTTAGGATATAGCTCACCATAGGTGGTAGGAATCGGATCAAATTGGGGTTTTTGATCGTTCCCTGGTGAACGTTGGTCATTGCGTGCGGGACCTTGAGTGTTTGGGATAGTATTTCGAGGAAGGGTTATTTGTGGAGATATATCAGTTAGGAATGGTTGTTGTGGTATATTGGTATAGGGGAATGGATTTTGGGTAAGGTGGTTCACATTGGGGTAGTAAGGATTATACCCCAGGTAAGGTGTGTAAGGTGTCGGAGGTGCATAAGATGTGGTAGGAGTATAAGGCCTGGGAGGTGTGTATGGTATAGGAGGTGTATAGGGGTATTGATTGAAACTTACTTCATATGTCTCCTCCTTCTTCTTTGCAGGAAAAACTCTTTTCAAGGTAGCAGACTGACCCCCTCCATTTCCCGTTCTTAATAGCGGACTCTATCATCTCCCCAGATATCACCATATCTACAAAGTCCTTGGTGGCACTCCCCACCAATTTATCATAATAGGGTGCTTTCAAGGTGTTGATGAAAAGCATTGTGGTTTCTTTGCTAGTTAAAAGGGGTTGCACTTGTGTGGCCAGATCCCTCCATCTCTGCAAGTATTCTTTGAAGCTCTCATTGGACCTCTTTTCCATATTCTGTAGCGACAGCCTATCAGGTACCATGTCAGACACATGCTTATAATATTCCATGAAAGCCCTGGCTAAATCTGTTCATGAACGAATCTTGGTATGACTCAGTTGATTGTACCATCTGGTTGCTGACCCTATTGAGCTATCTTGGAAATAATGAATAAGCAGTTTCTCTTTATCATCATGCCCCATCATCCTTCTGCAATACATGGTTAGATGTGCTGATGGGTTGGTAGTCCCATTATACTTTTCAAAGTTTGGTACTTTGAACTTTGGGGGAATTACTAGATTGTGTACCAAGCTCATCTCTTTGGCATCTAGACTGCCAAATAACTCTGCCCCTTCAACTGCCCTTAACCTTTCTTCCAGCAGCTGATATTTTTTCTGGGATTCAGCAGTTTCAACCCTCTTCAACTCAGTCATCTTTGCTCTTTCCTTTTCAGCCATTTCTTCAAAGTCTGGAACCTCCACATCAATTGGATCAACCCCAATATTACCCCTTTTAGGACCAAAATTTTGTGCTTCGGCTGCTGGTTGGATGTAAATATAGGATGCTACCCCAGTCGGAAGTTCATTTCTCACAGGCTAGGATGTCTGACAATTCTTCTGTACGACCTCTGGTCGGTCTTCCTGGTTCACTGTCCCCATTCCTATAACTGAATTTTCTCCTGGCCACTTCTGCCTCATCATGGTACTCATCATCTCTATGAGTTTGGTCATTTGTTCCCGTGTCTCCTCTTGAGACTTAGCTAACTGTTCCTGCAGTTCTTTTTGAATTCTTTCTATCCTTTCAATTCTAGCAAGCTGATCGTTCTCCATAGCTCTTGCTTGAGATCGAGTATTGTAAGGGTGTCAAAAGTCTGATTCTTTCTGAGTGCGACCAATTGTACCTTTAGTTTTAAAAACCATGGATTATAAATTATTGACACATTTCTTATTTTATTTTATAAAAATGAATAAATGAATGATTAAATGTTAATGAATGAACAACTAAGTAAATGACTAAGTGTATGAACCTAAATGACTAATTATAAAGAATAAATGAAAGGACAAATAAATAAATGACTAAGTGTATGAACAATTTATAAAGAATAAATGAATGAATGATTATGAATATAAATGAATGAACAAATAAAATATACAAAAAAAAAAGAACAAATGAATGATGAATGCATTTAAAAGTATTGGCCCCGGGATAATTCCAACCAAACGGTCTTTCATTGATTTCCTGGAACTAAATACATCAAAGAAAAGATCCCTGCTTAAGACAATATGATAATCTGTCTCTCCTAAAAAATGCTATTACAAAATACTGGTCCTATAGTAACTCCCTCGGATCTTTGGACCTTTTTCACTGTCATCTTTTGACTGCCTTGCTCTTCCATCTGATCCCTACTTATTCACGACCCTTTGACATGTCAGCAGAAGCATCACCATGTAAGCTTTCCTTAGCTTGTTTCTCCAGTTGATTGGCTCGGGCTTCCTCCTGCTTTGCTCTTTCTGGCCAATAGTTCTTCTCCTTCTTGAGGTTTCTGACTTCTTGTTCCCATTCCCTAGAAGTTTTGAGAGTTCCCTCAAATTTGAGCTCGAAACGGTACCTCTTGTTCTCCAAGTGTAATTCTTGAAGATCGCTTTTAGTAGTGTCCCTCTCTCTCTTGATCTTTTCCTTTTCTCTTTCTCGGGCTGATTCCCTATTTTTTATATCTTCAAGCTCTTCTTGCAAACGGCCAATTTCCTTGCTCATTTGGGCCTTTTCATTTTCAAATTATGCCCTTGCGTTTTCTAACTCCGATGGCGTTCCTTGGGCGGCGAACTCAAATGTTGAACTTCTTGCCCATATGATGTCAACAACCTATCATTAACCCTCAATTCCCTCCATGACAGGTAATCAGGTGTGACGATGTCGGCATATCTAGCTACCTCCACTCGATGAGTTTCCTTCCATGCTACTACAATCTCACGTACCTTTCCTGAATATCCATATTCTCCATAAGCAAATTCCAAATTACTAAGGTCATGGGTCATAGGAGTAAACTGACGGGATTCTGATTGTCTCAGTACTAGCAGTGGTGCATAGCTCACTCCTCCCCATACTCCCAATAATGGAACAGAAGCTTTATGTCCGCACTTGTACAATGTCGGCATAAGAGCTATCCATGGAGCTCTCCAAATTATCATCTCATCCCTGATATTCCAGAATATGTTGATCCATTGTTCCTCAGTCCTATTTTCAAGCCAATCCCTCTTAAGAAATTCACCAATTGGTGAAAAAGATTTCCAGTATGAGCGAAGAGGGAAATTCTCCTATTTACAAAAATGACTCTGAACCCATATGTACAGGAGCTGTATACAACCTAGAAAATGCCCTTTTCCTTCTCGTCTATAGAAATTCAGGGATTGGATTGTTTCTGCTATAATTGTCGGGGTTGGGTTTATCTTTTGCTCAAGCCTCTCAAAAACATCAAATATTGCTACATCCACATACCCTAATGTCTTTGGGAAGATAACTAAACATAGATAGCCAAAGCAAAAATATTCCTAATTGTCTCCTTACTTGAATGGCTATGGATTAAGGTCCGTAAAATTTCCCATGATATATAGTAGCTTACCCCTTTTCGGACAACATGGCTTTCGACCCAATTTCTTTCCATTCCCAGAATTTTAGACACCTTTTTCTTGAAACTCGGTGTCTTTGTATCCTTCAAATAAATACGGTCGGGAACAACGTTCTCAATATGCAGCAAGGTCGAATATTCCTCTATGGTTGGAGTCATATCCTCTCGGTTGAAGGTAAAACACCGATAAGCGAGATTCCAGAATTGCACCAAAGCCCAGATCATCTCACCACTTACCTTAACCTAAACTAACAATGCTATGTCCCCATAAATCTGAGTGAAGGCTTCTTTTTCTTATATGATCCACTGATTCCATATATCTATCAATTCCCAGAGATCATTTTGCTTGATAGTAAGATCAACCTCGGCTGGCAATGCTGACACATATCCCATCTTCAGACAATCACCATTATCCTGCTGATCTTTCTCGGACTGTTTCCTAACCTCTAAATGCTTCTCGACCACTTAGACACTTTGACCCTCCATGAAAGCCCTTTTGGTTGAATATTATCCCGAGACCAATAACTTTCCATGTGCAAAAAATGATGACAAGAATGCAAAAACAAAAAAACAACAACAAAAAGAAAATGAATTAGTAACGGGAATAAATATGAATAATAGAAAAAACATATAATTCAAAACAATAATTATCCCTGAGGATGCCAACAAAATTTTGGCATTATAACACCCCTGGGATGAAATACCAACACTTATTACGGGCATTGTGATGTACGTTCATCATTGTCCGATTTTCAAAAATAAACTTATTCGAAAAGTAGAATAGAAGGTAAAAAGATTGGAAATATTCCTCCATGTGTTCTTAACTTCGGGATACCTAATTTGAAATCCGTCATGGCTTCGCCTAGGTTTATATATGAAGGTGAATTAGTTCTAAAAGCCCCGAATTGTTCCTCACTGTCGCCGGTGAAGGCTAGTAAGGCACCTCGATAAAAGCGGGTTCAATTCGTTAGAGTCTATTTCCCTAGCCCATGCGGATTGTTAATCACGAAGGCTTAGGTAATTTAGTACTCCGGAAGTGTTTCACTAGCCCATGCAAAATTTTAATCACGAAGTCTTAGTTACTTTGCTCCCACCTAAAAGGATGGAACCCGGGTATAGGATTCATGATATGCAAATGCAAGTGTAGTGTGTGAGGAGAAATAACAAACCTTTCACCACCTATTCTACATCCCTTATTCTAAATGCCCCAACAAGATTAAACAACATAAATCATCAATTAATCAATAAATAAATATATGCCCCAAAATAACCAGAGAACAATTATAATATGTATGCACATGAACATGGACATATTTAAAAATATTTTATTATTTTTGAAATTATCCTTATCTTTTTAAAATGTGGGAATTAAAATTAAATACTAATTAAACAAACAAAACTAAGACTTTGATAACACATGACTAATTCTAGGCCTGACTCTCTAATAGGTCCCCAGTGGAGTCGCCAAGCTGTCGCAACCTAAAAACCAACAAGTCTCATCGCAAGACTTTATTATTCGTTAAGCGTGACCTTAAAAAAGACCAAGGAAAAGTCGACTTAATTCCTCTAGAAAGATAAAGGTTTTGAAAATGACCTTGAAAAAGACATGGAGTCGCCACCAATATTTTTTAGCTATATGTGATTGGCCACCTATTAAAACCGATTTTATAAAACATTTTAAAATTAATTAAAACATTTTTTTTTAAAACCAATTTCAAGTCTACGTTTTAAACCAGAGAAATCAAAGAAGTGGGTTCGGGACTTGGTTACGTGTGGGGAAGGATTAGCACCCCCACAATGCCCGTATAAAACTGTACCTTATTAATCATGTGTTATCTCAAGTCTCGGTAAAAAAGTCAATTTTTAATTTATTATTTCAAGTTAATTCCCAATTTAAAGAATAATAATTCCATTTTTAATTGAAAATGATCCGGAATTTATAAATTCAAAATTTTCATATATTCCCCAACAAACATGGCAAAATATAGAAATTTTTATTAATTTGGAAAACTTTCCGAATCATTCTTATTTTAAAGAAGATATTCCGTTATTAATGATAATTGCTGATATCCTCCCCAGCAAACCCGACAGAGAACTCATAAATTATTTTAACTCGGGAATATCTTTATTTATTGAAAATCATTACCTTTTTGAAAACATTTAAAAAATATGAATATCAATATGTATGACATAAATAAAATGACATAGCAAAGTCTAAATAATATAATGCAACCTAAATAATATGGTATAATTTAAATGTCTTAGCATATTCTAAATGAAATAGAATATCCTAAGTTATATGATATATTCTAAATGAAATGAAATGACCTAGATAACATAATATATTCTATCTGAAATGTAATATACTAAGTCATGTGATATATTCTAAATGACATAATATATCCTAAATCAAATGAAATGACCTAGGTACCATAATATATTCTACATGAAATGAAATGACCTAGGTAACATAATATATTCTATACGAAATGAAATGAAATAATTTAAATGACATGGCAAATACGAATGATATGACATATAACTTAAATGACATGAAAAATAATGCTATCATATAATATGCATGAAAATAAAAATAATAATGCATGAACATAGTATATGCTAAATAATATGACAAAAAAAATAACTAAATAAAAAGCATAGGATATCATGAAATATTCAAAATCATATAATAAACAATATAACATCAAAAAATATAAATCAAAATCATAACAATATCACAGAAAATAGCAAAAAAATCACATATTATATAAAATACATGAATATGGAAAATGCAATGCATGAAAATGTATTTTTTTCTTTAATTAAGGAAATCCGTATATCTAAAAAGATATCTGGCTACCTTAGGAAAATATATCAAATTAAATATTCTAAAATCAAAATACTTTGTGATTGTTTGAAAACAATTTTGAAAAGCTTAGATTAAAAAATAAAAACTTAGCTAAACCCTTTTTTAAATAGCTCTAATTTCCTAAGTTTAAAATCCCGGACTTGACCACCCTTAACTCGAGACTTAAAAAAATCATTTTTAAAGTTTAAAAAGGCTTAGAAACTACCCGAAGTCAGTAGCTAAACTTCCTAATCAGCCCCCTCTAGGTAACTTAACCAAAACAGAAAAATGATTTTCCTTCAAATTCAATTATGACTCCACTGTTCAGTTTTAAGCTACGATTTTTTACCCTATTTTTAAAAATTCAAAAAAATCTAAAAAAATACTAGAGACTCAGGACATGTAAAACTACACGGGAAATAATCGGTTTAATTTTCTGATTAAAGATGACTGCCCAGAAAAATAGGGAAAGTACGAGTACTGGGTAAAAAACTGTTTTGCCAAAACACATTTTTGCCTTTGATAAAATCATTTAAAAATCTAAGTAAAAATATTTAAAATTTTATAAATGACTCACAAACAGTAGCTAGCACTTTTGAAAAGTTACACAAAAAATTGACTAAGTAAAAAAAAAAATCACAAAGGTAGAATAATCAATTTGATAACTCTTTAATTTTCCACACGTATGCTCAAGAGAGCATGACTTTGAACCATTAATTGGCCTAAGTCATAAGTCAAGTGGCATGGACATGAAATGCATGAAAAATACAGCAAATATGATGCATAAAATGCATGATTTTAAACCTAAATGTCATGAAAAATGCATGGCATCAATAAAATGACCTAGACCTAAATGTACTTGCATAGCATTTAATGCAACCTAGGTCTAAAATGCATGGACATGCATGGCAAAATAAAACAAACCTAACATCTAAAATATGCATGACAATAACACAAACACAAGGCATGCTTAAACCAAATACTCAATCAAATGTCATGACAATGCAAACCTATCAACAAACATAACAAAAATGCACACACAAAGCAAAAAGAGTGAGATGGCCGAATGGCTTCATATCCAAACAAGCATGTCATTTTCACAAACACTTGATATACTAACAAACTTAGCTAAAATATAACATTGAAATCATTCAAATATAAAATAGAGGTATGAAAACTAACAAGCATTTCACAAACACATGGATTTCAAAATCTAAAACATAAACAAACTTAAATATTCTGAAAACAGAAAATCAAAAATGCAAGAACATGATAATAGACTCATAAATGGAAGTAAGCAAGCAACCAACTTAAAACAAGCTTCAAGAATATATAGTATAAGAATATTTGAAGCATGAAGACTTTATTTAATATCAAAATAACATGAAAAATCAAAGCAAAACAGCAACAACAAAACAAAAATCATGGGCCATTCGGCCATGTCAAGGAATCAAGAGAAAAAAAATATTGCAAGAACTTTTTTTAAGAAAAGATGAAGAAAGAACTTAAAAAGAACATTAAAAATCACTTATTTAAAAAGATAAATCAAAAGAAAAGTCACCAAAATAATAATCAAAACAGCAAAAACAAGTATGGAAAATCAAAGAAAGTGCAAGAGTTTGTGCTAAGAGCAACCTCTAGAAGCTATCTTTCAAGCTTTTTCTCTTCAAACTTTCTTTTCTTTTCTTATTGCTTTGCAACAATGGATAGAAAACTCAGCCAAAACAAGAGAGAATATCTAAAAATGATAGTGCTGAAAATGAAAATGACTCCTCCCCTTTGTAATGGCCGAATCCCCATCTCTCATAGGCTAGAATGTTGTCATTTTTCCTCCAACCAATTTTCATCCAAGGGCCATTAATCCAAGATGTTTAAAACATGAAATTATCACCCTTAGATTAGGCCATCAGTAGTCCATAATTACAGCTGTTCAAGAATTATGTTGACACTCTCCATCTTCATCAATTGGCCCATGTGGCTTATTTGCAAAGGCTTGATTAAAAAACCCCTCACTAACTTTTCATTTTTGACCTCTTGATTAAAAAAAAAATCAGAATCCTCCTTCCCCTCCTTGGGACTTGGCCAGCCAGCCCTCCCTCTTCCAGCCCAAGTTTGATTTTTTTGAAAGGCAAGAAAAACCCTTTTTGGTTTCTTGGGTAAAATAACCTTTTTGCCCCCCGGATGTACATAAATGGAAAATGGACTCCAAATTCAAATTTTATTTTTTAAATACTTTCAAAATAATAAAAAATTGAATTCTAGAAGTTTTCAAAATTTTTCGAGTCCGTTTGCTATTTATTTGGATTTTTTTCTTCCAAAATTGCCCTTTTATGTCTTCACATTTTACAATTTTTTAAACGAGCTCCAAATCAATATTTTTCTTTACCAATCTCTTCCAAATAATTTAAAAGTGTGATCTGAAAGTTTTCATAATTTTTGGAACTCATTTGGTATTTTTTCAGAATTTATCTGCTTGAATTACTCTAAAGGGGGCCCAGAATTTGGCCATTTTGTAAACGAACTCCGAATCAATATGTTCTTCTGCCAATCTCTTCCAAATAATTTAAAAATGAGATTTGCAAATTTTCAGAATTTTTGGAGTCCATTTGCTATTTTTTTGGGATTTATCTTCTTGAATTATTACATAGGAGACCCGGGATTTGGCCATTTTGCAAACGAACTCCGAATCAAGATTTTCCTTCGCCAATCTCTTCCAAATAATTTAAGAATGATATTTGAAAATTTTCAGAATCTTTGGAGTTCATTTGCTATTTTTCCAAAAATTTCCAATTTTGCCTTTTTGCCTCCGAAACCCGATTTTGCTCAAAACAAGTCCGATTTTCAGATTTTCTTCAAACTGAGCATTGGGCTATCCTTTTTTAATCATTCCTCATGCATTAGGGGCTTTAGTCTTATCAAGTCGGGCCATTTCTGTAATTCTTCCCAATTTCATCGAAATCCACCAAAAACATTAATTCTCGATTTTCTCCCGGATTGACTTTTCTTTCAGTTGTTCTTTCAAGCGGCTTCTCCATAACCCATAGTCAGTGCTTATCTTTCATTTGGAACCTTCAATTTTGACCAATTCGATCATTTAAGCACTTTTCCCCAAATTTCTCGAATTAGGGTTTCTTTTCTACTGAATCTCCATATCCCAACTTCCAAGCTCCATATCTTTCGATGTAGACCTCGGATTATCAAAATTCTTTCTCCATTTTTAATTGGACTTCAAATCTTGATTTTGAAAGTGGATTGACTTTTTCATTAGTTGACTTTTTTGGGGTTGACTTTTTTCACGGTTGACTTTTTTGAGTTTGACTTTTTATGCTCGCCCTCTTAAAAATAGTCTCGGAGTACCACCTGCAGGATGAAAAAAGTCTTTTTACATTCTGAAACATCAATTTAGGAAGAAAATATACCAGTTTTAGTAGTCCGGACAAAATTAGGTGTCTACAGTACCATAAGGACACATACATGAAAGCATATAACTATGCTTTGTAGCCTATAAATGGACCACATGAATGGCTGAAATCAGGAATTGAACCAGTTCTTCCACCCTTTGCTAGGAAGATGCCTGGAAGGCCAAAGAAAAATAGGAGAAATGCAAATGATAACCAAAGAAAAAAACTGGTCGACTGACTAGCGTAGAGTTGGTAATGAGTTGTAGCATTTGTGGTCAAGAAGTGTATAACAAGCAGGGCTGTCCTTAAAGGAAATTAGGAGGACAAGTTAGTTTCATTTCTTCACCCATCACATTACCTAAGATAGCATAGTTAAGTTTTACTAAATTGAGTTCTATATGTTTTATGGTGCAGAGGAGTAAGGCTGCTGGAAATAAGAATGTGCAAGAATCCATTTCAAGAGTAGTAAGTTAAGAAGTTGGAATATTTATAAATGAGACTGTGCAAGCATCCTCATTTGTGACTGTTTTGCTATTTTTTTTTGGTTGTTTCTGCAGAGACCTAAAGCTGCTGGAAACAAACCTAATACAAGGTCAAGTTCAACAACTTCACTTCGAAGGGGAAAAGGAACAAAAGATGTTAAACAAGGAAAAGCAAAAGCTCCAGAAGTATCTGCACATAAAGGAAATGAGAAGATGGAAGAATTTGTTGGAAGACCACCAAGGAATAGGAAGCCTTCAATTAAAAAGATTGGCCTGTACACAAATCAGAAAACTGGAGAGCAAACATTTTATGTAAGTTACAAATTTATGCAACTCTTATTACTTTCATTAATTTTGTTAGTCATGAAATAAATTTAAATATTCTGTTTAATTTTCCAGTCTGGCTTGACAAAAGGAATTCACATGACATCTAGACATGGAGGATTTTCAACATCTGCAATGAAGTCTTCTGTCAACTTAACATCACAAAATAAGAAAAGGAAGCATGTTCAAGATCTTGTTAGTATACAAGAATCAATAACTAAGAAGTAAAAGCAGAAGAAGAAATGAGTTTGTTGTAGGAAAAAAATAGTTTTTTTTTGCTAAAGTCATTTTTTGGCCTTTTCACATGATGTCTGACTTTGTTGGAAGAAATTAGTTGATATAGAAAATTGTTCAATCTAGTTGCAGTTAGACCTGCTCAAGGGCCGAGCTACCTGCCCAAGCCCGAGGTCCGCCCATATTTTAGAGGGTTTGGACAAAAATATTAGGCCCGAAATATGGGCTTGGGCAAAAAAATAAGGCCTATTTAAAAAATGGGTTGGGCCTTGGCTCGACAATCAAGGCCCAAGCAGGCCCATTTTTCATTTATATAATATAATATATTATTTTTATATTTTATATATTATGTAATTTATATCATATAATAAATAAGTATTTATAATATTATAGTGTAAACATTTAAAAATATGCTAAGTTATCCATGTTTTGGAACTTAATAAAAGAAAAAAAGAGATAAATTTTTAAAAGTTAAATATAAAAAAATATTTGTTTAAATGTTTTTTAAAAAAAATAATATGGGTGGGTTTAAATAGGCTTTGACTACCCATTTACAAATATGGGCGAGCTTGGGCAGAATTTGAGACCCATATTTCAGATCGAGTTGGGCTTGGACAAGTATATATGGTGTTGCTACCATACCTAAGCCCGACCCGAACCTGACCTAGCCCGACCCATGAGCACCTCTAGTTGCAGTCATTATTTTGTAAATGTCTGCTGTAAATCCATGTTCCGTTTTGTCTCAATGGAATATATTTTTGAATCCAAAGTATTTATTTTCTGCCATTCATATTTGTTTCATAAACAAAATAAGGATCATTACATTAAGTAATTCTTCTTACACTAAGGCAATGCCAACACACCTTGTCCACTGGAACCAAAATACAATTCTATAAAAATACATAAAATATAGTACCAAGATCAAATTGACAACATATTATATATTTCCTTTTCCTTATTCTTGTAAGATGCATTTTGCTTCAGTTTCTTATTTCTATTTGTTAAACATGCTATCTCGATTTTTAGCTTCCTCAGCTGCTCAATCATATTTTCTTCTTCAATAGGAACAGTTGGGTTTGACATGTTACTCTGCACGCTACCAATCTCGAACCTAATTCCATGGTTACTTTTAGAACTTGACACACTTGCATCAATCATGGCAGAATTGAAAAGCTAACGTCTAAGTGTAGCATTCTCCCTTGCTAAATTTCTTTCACTATCTCGTAAATCTCACAGTAACTCGTTTGCTCGGTTACACATATGAGCATCATACTAATGGAAAAATCCACATCCATTTACCTATAAATTCAAACCAAAAGAAGAAGAAAAAAAAATGGCCATCGAAACAATGAACAACCAAATTACTAAAATTTTGTTTCATTCTTTTATAATTATACATAACATAACAACTCTAAGAAAAACTAAAAATCTACTCTAACAACTTACTAAAAATTTTGCAGATCTACTCTAAGAAAAACTAAACATACAAAATCTCCAAGCTAAAATAACAACATTAAAATCTAACGCTATTTTTTGTTCAAAAAATTAAAGGAAAATAAAAATAATTTTAAATTCTACAACAAATTGAACAAAATAACATTAAGCCATAAACAAACTACTTTGAAATCTTAATAACCATAAAATCTTCTACCAGGATTTACATCACTCCACGATGTTTCTCTTGGTGCCAATTTCTTGCAATAGCAAAATATTTCTTTCTCGTTGTACATGTACTCCGTACGTGACGAACTTACAAGGATTGAAGGCCGATTTAGGGATTTGGTTTTTAGAGGTATTGGGTAAGAATTTGGGGTTTAGGATTTCTTTTAAACCTAAAGTTTTCATTTTTTTTAACAAATCGAATAATGAGATGACATGGCATTTTAAATGCCATGTCATAAAAAACATCCCTGTTATGTACACCTGGACTAACACGTCTACATAAATGACAAACCATTAGTCATTTAATGGGATTCAGATGGATTCCCTTAAAATCAGGTATTTTTGGTACAAAATAAAGGATCGAATGTCATATTGACTCAAATAAAAGGTTAGGGATTGAAATGACTCAATTGGTATAGTTCGAGGGCTAAATTTGTCATTATGCCTGTCGCAACCTTAAAAAAAAAGTCTCATCGCAAGACTTTATTATTCGTTTAGCGTGACATTAAAAAAACCGAGGAAAAGTCGACTTAATTCCTCTTAGAAAATGAAGGTTTTGAAATGACCTTGAAAAAGACATGGAGTCGCCACCAATCTTTTTTAGCTAGGTGTGATCGGCCACCTATTAAAACCGGTTTTATAAAATATTTTAAAATAAATTAAAACTTTTTTAAAACCAATTTCAAGTCTGCGTTTTAAACCAGAGAAATCAAAGAAACGGGTTCGAGACTCGGTTACATGTGGGGAAGGATTAGCACCCCCACAATGCCCGTATAAAACGATACCTTATTAATCATGTGTTATCTCAAGTCTCGGTAAAAAATTGGTTTTAAATTTAGTATTTCAAGTTAATTCCCAATTTAAAGAAAAATAATTCCATTTTTAATTGAAAAATGATCCAGAATTTATAAATTCAAAATTTTTCTATATTCCCCAACAAATGTGGTAAAATATAGAAATTTTTATTAGTTTGAAAAACTTTCTGAATCATTCTTATTTTAAAGAAGATATCCTGTTATTAATGATAATTGATGATATCCTCCCCAGCAAACCCGGCAGAGAACTCATGAATTATTTTAACTCGGGAATATCTTTATTTTATTGAAAATCATTATCTTTTTGAAAACATTTTAAAAAATATGAATATGAATATGTATGACATAAATAAATCACATAGCAAAGTCTGAATAATATAATGCAACCTAAATGATATGATATAATTTAAATGTGTTAGCATATTCTAAATGAAATGAAATATCCTAAGTTATATGATATATTCTAAATGAAATGAAATGACCTAGGTAACATAATATATTCTATATGAAGTATTATCCTAAGTCATATGATATATTCTAAATGAAAAAAAAAAAATCCTAAATGACATAATATATCCTAAATGAAATGAAATGACCTAGGTAACATAATATATTCTACATGAAATGACCTAGTAATGTAATATATTCTATATGAAATGAAATAATTTAAATGACATGGCAAATATAATCGATATGGCATATAATTTAAATGACATGAAATATAAAATAATGCTATCATATAATATGCATGAAAATAAAAATAATAATGCATGAACATAGCATATGCTAAATAATATGACAAAAATAACTAAATAAAAAGCATAGGATATCATGAAATATTCAAAACCATATAATAAACAATATAACATAAAAAATATAAATCAAAATAATAACAATACCATAAAAATTATCATAGCAAAAATCACATATTATATAAAATGCACGAATATCGAAAATACAATGCATGAAAATATATTTTTTCCTTTAATTAAGGAAATTCGTATATCTAAAAGGATATTCGGCTACTTTAGGAAAATATATCAAATTAAATATTCTAAAATCAAAATACTTTGTGATTGTTTGAAAACAATTTTTTGAAAAGCTTAGATTAAAAATAAAAACTTGGCTAAACCCTTTTTAAATGGCTCTAACTTCCTAAGTTTTAAAATCCCGGACTTGACCACCCTTAACCCGAGACTTAAAAAATCATTTTTAGAATTTAAAAAAGCTTGGAAACTACCCTAATCTAGTAGCTAAATGTCCTAATCAGCCCCCTCTAAGTAACTTAACCAAAACAGAAAAATGATTTTCCTTCAAATTCAATTCTGACTCCATTGTCAAATTTTAAACCACGATTTTTTACCCTATTTTTAAAAATTCTAAAAAATCTAGAACAAATACTGGAGACTCAGGACATGTAGAAATACACGGGAAAAATTAGCTTAATTTTTTGATTAAAGATGACTACCCAGAAAAATCGAGAAAGTACGAGTACTAGGTGAAAAAACTGTTTTGCCAGAACACATTTTTGACTTTGATAAAATCATTTAAAAATCAAAGAAAAAATATTTAAGACTCTCTAAATGACTCACAAACAGTAGTTAACACTTTTGAAAAGTTAGACAAAATTGGCTAAGTAAAAAAAAAATCACAAAGGTATAATAATCAATTTGACAACTCTTTAATTTTCCACAAGTATGCTCAAGAGAGCATGACTTTGAACCATTGATTGGCCTAAGTCATAAGTCAAGTGGTAAGGACATGAAATGCATGAAAAATACAGCAAATATGATGCATGAAATGCATGATTTTAAACCTAAATGTCATGAAAAATGCATCGCATCAATAAAATGACCTAGACCTAAATGAACTTGCATGGCATTTAATGCAACCTAGGTCTAAAATGCATGGATATGCATGGCAAAACAAACCAATCCTAACATCTAAAATATGCATGGAAATAACACAAACACAAGGCATGCTTAAACCAAATACTCAACCAAATATCATGAAAATGCAAACCTATAAACTAACATAACAAAAATGCACACACAAAGCAAAGAAAGTGAAGTGAAGTGGCCGAATGGCCTCATGTTCAAAGTGAGCATGGCATTTTCACAAACACTTGATATACTAACATACTTAACTAAAGAATAAAACTCAAATCATGCAAATATAAAGTAGAGGTATGAAAACTAGTAAGCATTTTCACAAACACAAGGATTTTAAAATATAAAACATAAACAAACTCAAACATTTTGAAAACAGAAAATAAAAAATGTAAGAACATGATAATAAACTCATAAATGGAAATAAGCAGGCAACCAAATTAAAACAACCTTCAACTAAGTAGAAGAAGATTTAAAGCATCAAGACTTATTTAATATCAAAAATAACATGAAATAACAAAGCAAAACAACAACTAAAATAAAAAAAATGGGCCATTCGGCCATGTCAAAGAACAAGGGAAAAAATATTTTAAGAACTTTTTATAAGAAAAGATGAAGAATGAACTTAAAGAAGAACATTAAAAACACTTATTTAAAACGAAAAATCAAAAGAAACTCACCAAAATAATAATCAAAACAGCAAATCAAGAATGGAAAATCAAAGAAAGTGCAAGAGTATGGTGCTAAAAGCAACCTCTAGAAGCTATCTTTCAAGCTTTTTCTCTTCTAAATTTCTTTTATTTTCTAAACTTTTCTTTTTGCTATTCAATAATGGAGAGAAAATCAGCCAAAAGTAAGAGAGAATAGAGAATGAGAGTGTGCTGAAAATGAAAGAAAACAATTCCCTTGTAGTGGTCGAACTCTCCCTCTCTTTAGGCTAGGATATTATCAGTTTTCCATCAACAAATTTTCATCCAAGGGCTATTGATCCAAGATGTTTAAAATATGAAATTATCACCCTTAGATTAGGCCATTAGCTATCCATAATTACAGCTGTTCAAGAATCTTAAGCCATTATGTTGACACTCTCCCTCTTCATGCATTGGTCCATGTGGCTTATTTGCAAAGGCTTAATAAAAAAATCACTAACTACCTCTTCATTTTTGGCCTCTTGATTTAAAAATCAAAAACCTTCTTCCAATCCTTGGGCCTTGGCCGGCCAGCCTTCCTTCTTCCAGCCCATGTTTGATTTTTTTGAAAGGCAAGAAAAGCCCTTTTCGGTTTCTTAGGTAAAATGACCTTTTGCCCCCCGAATGCAAATAAATGGAAAACAGACTCCAAATTAATTTTTTTTTGATACTTTCAAAATAATAAAAAATTGAATTTTGGAAGTTTTCAAAATTTTTCGACTCCATTTGCTATTTATTTGGATTTTTCTTCCAAAATTGCCATTTTATGCCCCCAAATTTTACCATTTTTTAAATGAGCTCCAAATCAAGATTTTTATTCACCAATCTCTTCCAAATAATTTAAAAGTGTGAACTGGAAGTTTTCATAATTTTTGGTACTCATTTGGTATTTTTTCGGGATTTATCTGCTTGAATTACTACAAAAGGGGCTCGGGATTTGACCATTTTGCAAACAAAATCCGAATCAAGATTTTCTTTCGCCAATCTCTTCAAAATAATTTAAAAATGACATTTACAAATTTTCAGAATTTTTGGAGTTCATTTCCTATTTTTCTGGGATTTATCATCTTGAATTACTGCATAGAAGACCCGGGATTTGGCCATTTTGCAAACGAACTCCTAATCAAGATTTCTTTCGTCAATCACTTCCAAATGATTTAATAATGAGATTTGAAAATTTTCAAAATTTTTGGAGTTCATTTTCTATTTTTCCCAAAATTTCCAATTTTGCCCTTTCGCCTTCGAAACCCGATTTTGCTTAAAACAAGTCCAATTTTCAGATTTTCTTCAAACTAAGCCTTGGGATATCCTTTTTTAATCATTCCTCATGCATTAGGGGCTTTAGTCTTATCAAATCGAGCCATTTCTGTAATTCTTCCCAATTTCACCGAAATCCACCAAAAACCCTAATTCTCGATTTTCTCCCGGATTGACCTTTCTTTCAGTTTTTCTTTCAAGTGGCTTCTCCATAACCCGTAGTCAGTGCTTATCTTTCATTTGGAACCTTCAATTTTGACCAATTCGATCGTTTAAGCATTTTTTCCTAAATTTCTCGAATTAGGGTTTCCTTTCTACTGAATCTCCATAACCCATCTTCCGAACTCCATATCTTTTGATGTAGACCTCGGATTTTCAAAATTCTTTCATAATTTTTCAATTGAACTTCAAATCTTGATTTTTAAAGTGGGTTGAATTTTTTAGTAGTTGAGTTTTTGAGGTTGACTTTTTTCAAGTTTGACTTTTTATGCTCGGCCTCCTAAACTAAGTCTCGGACTACCACCTGTAGGATGAAAAAAGTCTTTTTACATTCTGAAACATCAATTTAAGAGGAAAACATACCTATTTTAGTGATCCGAACAAAATTAGGTGTCTACAGCTGCCCCTCTTTGGCTATTGCTAAGAATCAGGCAAAGATAAACAAACACTAATTTTGTCCCGTTAGTGAAATCACATGTGAAGAGACGAGGATTTCTTTTTTCAATGTTCATCTTTTTTTTTTTGAGAAAAACTGTAAATAGAAGATATTGTCCTTAAATTAAATTCCCTGACTAATCAAGGCTCGACCCGTCTTAAGGAAACGAGTTTGATTTGCAAGAAAAAATTATGCCCGGAAGTCTTAAGAATGATGCCCGGAGGTCTTAAAAATGGTGCCCCGAGGCCTTACCCGTGATTTTGAAAAAAATGCGCTGTATGCGGCTTTAAAAAATGATACCCGAAGGTCTTAAGAATGGTGCCCGGAGGTCTTAAAAATGGTGCTCGGAGGCCTTACCCATGATTTTAAAAAAAATGTGCTATATGCGGCTTTAAAAAAATGATGCCCGGAGGTCTTAAAAATGGCGCCCGGAGGCCTTACCCGTCATTTGGAAAAAATACGCTGTATGCGACTTTTAAAAATGATGCCTGGGTCTTAAAAATGGTGCCCGAAGGCCTTACCCGTCATTTGGAAAAAATACGCTGTATGCGACTTTTAAAAATGATGCCCAGAGGTCTTAAAAATGGTGCCCGGAGGCTTTACCCGTAATTTGGAAAAAATGCGTTGTATGCGACTTTAAAAATGATGCTCGAAGGTCTTAAAAATGGTGTCCGGAGGCCTTACCCGTCATTTGGAAAAAATGCGCTGTATGCGACTTTAAAAATAATGGCCAGAGGTCTTAAAAATGGTCTTTGAAGAATTGTTGAAAATTAACCTAAAGATTTTGAGAAGATGCGAATGCTTTTTGGTGCTGGTGCAAATGATTAACAGGATACACATACTTCATATTGTAAATGTAAATGTTTTGAATTGATGCAAATGTTTCTTGATGCAGATGCAGATGTTGGATAAAATGCAAATGCTTCATGGTGTATATGCAAATGGCTTAGATTGATGCAAATGCTTATTGATGCAGATGCATGTATTGAATAAGATGCAGATGGTTCTAAATGATGCAAATGCAAATGATCCTCGAATAACTCAATTACTTATCAGAAGGATGCAAAGGTCAATAATGTGCAAATGCTTCTTTATGATGCAAATGCGAAAATTGGTGTTAACGCAACTACTTCATGGAATGATGCAGATGCAAAGATTGGTATTATGCAAATGCTTCTAAATGATGCAAATGTAAGGATTTGACAACGTGCAGAATGCTTCTACATGATGCAAATGCAAAGATCGATAATGATGCAAACGCTTCATGAAAAGATGCAAATGCCCCTGATCATTTTTCTAGACTTTGGCTTAGCCTTTACAATTCATTTTTCCTTTTCAAATCAGAGTATATCTTCAATTCATTTGGGCTATTCTCTTTGCCCCAACAGTTTTCAAACTCTCATTGTAGACACTTAATTTTGACCGGACCACTAAAACAGGTATGTTTTCTTCCTAAATTGATGTTTCAGAATGTAAAAAGATATTTTTCATCTTGCAGGTGGTACTCTGAGACTTAGTTTAAGAGGACAAGCCTAAAAAGTCAAACTCGAAAAAAAAGTCAACCCCAAAAAAAGTCAACCTAAAAAAGTCAACACCAAAAAGTCAACTATTGAAAAATCAACCCAATTCTAAAATCAAGATTTTAAGTTCAATTGAAAAATGGAAAAAGAATTTTGATAATCCGAGGTCTATATTGAATGATATGGAGTTCGAAAGTTGTGTTATAGAGATTCAGTAGAAAGAAAACCCTAATCCGGGAAATTTGGGAAAAAGTGCTTAAACGATAGAATTGCTCGAAATTAAAGGTTCCAAATGAAAGATAAGCACTGACTATGGGTAATGGAGAAGCCACTTGAAAGAAAAACCGAAAAAAAGTAAATCTGGGAGAAAACCAAGAATTAAGGTTTTTGGTAAATTTCGGTGAAATCGGGAAGAATCACTGAAATGGCCCGACTTGGTAAGAATAAAGCTCCAATGGATGAAGAATGATTAAAAAGGGATAGCCCAAGGCTCAGTTTGAAGAAAATCTGAAAATGAATTTGTTTTGAGCAAAACCGAGTTTCGGAGGCAAAAGGAAATTGGAAAATTGGGAAAAATAGCGAATGGACTCCGAAAGTTCTGAAAATTTGTAAATCTCATTCTTAAATCATTTGGAAGAGATTGGCGAAAGAAAATCTTGATTCGGAGTTCGTTTGCAAAATGGCCAAATCCCGGGTCTCTTATGTAGTACTTTAAGAAGAAAAATCCTGACAAAATAGCAAATGAACTCCAAATATTTTGAAAATTTGCAAATCTCATTTTAAAAGAGATTGGTGAAATAAAATCTTGGTTCGGAGTTCATTTGCAAAATGGCCAAATCCCAGGCCTCCTATGCAATAATTTAAGAAGATAAATCCAAAAAAAAAAATAGCAAATGAACTCCAAATCTTCTGAAATTTTATAAATATCTTTTTTAAATTATTTGGAAGAGATTGGCGAAAGAAAATCTTGATTCAGAGTTCGTTTGCAAAATGGCCAAATCCCGAGCCCCTATGTAGTAATTCAAGCAGATAAATCCCGAAAGAATACCAAATGAGTTCCAAAAATTATGAAAACTTCCAGATCACACTTTAAAATTATTTGGAAGATATTGGTGAAGAAAAATCTTTATTTGGAGCTCGTTTAAAAAATGGTAAAATGTAGGGGTATGAAAGGGCATTTTTTGAAGAAAAATAAATAGCGAACGGACTCGAAAAAATTTGAAAACTTCCAGAATACAATATTTTATTATTTTGAAAGTATTAAAAAAAGAAAATTTGAATTTGGAGTCCGTTTGCCATTTATTTTCATCCGGGGGGCAAAATGGTCATTTTACCTAAGCAACCGAAAATGGCTTCTTTTGGCCTTTCAAAAAATCAGATTTGGGCTGGAAAAGAGTGTGCTGGCCTGACAAGGCCCAAAGGAAGGAGGAAACTTCTGATTTTTCTATCAAAAGGCCAAGATTTAAGAGTTAGTTAGAGATTTTTGTTGATCAAGCCATTGTGATTAAGCCACATAGGCCAATGCATGAAGAGGGAGAGTGTCAATGTCGCAACCTAAAAAATAACGAGTCTCATCGCAAGACTTTATTATTCGTTAAGCGTGACATTAAAAAAAATTGAGGAAAACTCGACTTAATTCCTTTAGAGAAACTACGTTTTAAACCAGAGAAATCAATGAAATGGGTTCAGGACTCCATTACGTATGGAGAACGATTAGCACCCCCAAAACGGCCGTATAAAACGGTACCTTATTAATCGTGTGTTATCTCAAATCTCGGTGTAAAGTTGGTTTTAAACTTAGTATTTCAGGTTAATTCCCAATTTAAAGAAAAATAATTCCATTTTTAATTGAAAATGATCCGAAATTTATAAATTCAAAATTTTTCTATATTCTCCAACAAACGTGGCAAAATATAGAAATTTTTATTAATTTGGAAAACTTTTCGAATAATTCTCATTTTTTGAAAGAAAGATATTCATTTATTAATGATAATTGATGATATTCCCTCCATCAAACCCGGTAGAGAACTCATGAAATATTTTAACTCGGGAATATCTTTATTTTTTATTGAAAAATCATTATCCTTTTGAAAACATTTTAAAAGATATGAATATGTATATGCATGACATAAATAAAATGACATAGCAAAATCTAAATAATATAATGCATCCTAAATGATATAATATAATTTAAATGCCTTAGCATATTCTAAATGAAATGAAATGTCCTAAGTTATATGACATATTCTAAATGAAATGAAATGATCTAGGTAACATAATATATTCTATATGAAATGTAATATCCTAAGTCATATGATATATTATAAATGAAATGAAATGACCTAGGTGACATAATATATTCTATATGAAAGAAAATAACCTAGATAACATAATATATTCTATATGAAATGACATAATTTAAATGACATGGCAAATATGGATGATATGTCATATAATTTAAATGACATGGAATATAAAATAATACTATCATATAATATGCATGGAAATAAAAATGAAAATAAAAATAAAAATGCATGAACATAGTATATGCTAAATAATATAACAACAACAAAAATAATTAAATAAAAAGCATAGGATATCATGAAATATTCCAAGTCATATAATAAACAATATAACATAACTCAAAATCATAACAATATCGTAGAAATTATTATAGCAAAAATCACATAAAATGCAATGCATGAAAATCTATTTTTTCCTTTAATTAAGGAAATCCGTATATTTAAAAAGATATCCGGCTACCTTAGGAAAATATGTCAAATTAAATATTCTAAAACAAAAATACTTTGTGATTGTTTGAAAACAATTTGGAAAAGCTTAGGTTAAAAATAAAAAACTGGGTTAAACCCTTTTTTAAATGGCTCTAATTTCGTACGTTTAAAATCCCGGACTTGACTACCCTTAACCCGAGACTTAAAAAATCATTTTAAGAGTTTAAATAGGCTTAGAAACTACCCTAAGTCAGTAGCTAAACTTCCTAATCAGCTCCCTCTAAGTAACATAACCAAACAGAAAAATGATTTTTCTTTAAATTCAATTCTGACTCCACTGTCCAGTTTTAAGCTACGATTTTTTACCTTATTTTTAAAAATTCAAAAAATTCTGAAAAAAATACTAGAGACTCAGGACATGTAAAAATACGCAGGAAAAAATAAGCTTAATTTTATGATTAAAGATGAATGCCCAAAAAAATCAGGAAAGTACGAGTACTGGTGAAAAAAACTGTTTTGCCAAAATACATTTTTGCCTTTGATAAAATCATTTAAAAATCAAAGTAAAAATATTTAAGACTCACAAAATGACTCACAAACAGTATCTAGGACTTTTTGAAAGTTAGATAAAAATTGGCTAAGTAAAAAAAATCACAAAGGTAGAATAATCAATTTGACAAACCTTAATTTTCCACAAGTGTGCTCAAGAGAGCATGACTTTGAACCATTAATTGGCTTAAACCATTAGTCAAGTGGCATGAACATGAAATGCGTGAAAAATTACAGAAAATATGATGCATGAAATGCATGAGTTTAAACATAAATGTCATGAAAAAAATGCATGGCATCCATATAATGACCTAGACCTAAATGAACTTGCATGACATTTAATGCAACCTAGGTCTAAAATGCATGAACATGCATGGCAAAATAAACCAAACCAAATAACTAAAATATGCTTAAACCAAAAACTCAACCAAATATCATGCAAATGCTAACCTATCAACTAACATAGCAAAAATGCAACACACAATGCAAAACACATGGAGTAGTCGAATGGCCTCAAGCTCCAACAAGCATGGCATTTTCACAAACACTTGGTATATTTAAATTAAATACTCAATCAAATGTAATGCAAATGCAAAACCTATCCACTAACATGGCAAAAATGCACATACAATGTAAAACACATGGAGTAGCCGAATGGCCTCAAGCTCCAACAAGCATGGCATTTTCACAAACACTTGATATACTAACATGCTCAACTAAAATATAACACTCAAATCATGCAAACACAAAGTAGGAATACTAAAACCAAACAAGCATTTTCACAAACACTTGATATACTAACATGCTCAACTAAAATATAACACTCAAATCATGCAAACACAAGGTAGAGATACTCACAAGCATTTTCACAAACACATGATATACTAAATATAAAACATCAACAAATTTAAACATTATGAAAACAAAAAATTAAAAATGTAAGAACATGATATTTAAATCATAAATGGCAACAAATAAAGCAACCAAATTAAAGCATGATTCAAATATATGAAGTAGAAGAACACTTAAAGCATCAAGATTAAAGAAAATAACATAAATAACATGATTAATTAAACAAAACAGCAACATTAAAAAATAATATAGGCCATTCGGCCATGGTGAGGAAAATGTAAAAAAAATGTAAGAAAACTTTGTTTAAGAAAAAAATGAAGAAAGAACTTAAAGGGAATATAAAAAAAAAAAAAACCACTTATTTAAAAAGAAAACTCGCCAAATGATAATCAAAATAGCAAAAACAAGAATGGAAAATCAAGAAAGTGCAAGAGTTGGTGTTCAAGAGGAACCTCAAGAAGCTATATTTCAAGCTTTATCTCTTCAAACTTTTCTTTCTTTTCTAAGCTTTTTTCTTTTTCTTTCAACCAAGGAGAGAAAAACTAAGAAAACTAAGAAGAAATTTGAAAATAAAGTCCAGGAAAATGAATTCTGCCCTCTCCCTTAAGGCTGTCTGAATCCCCCTCTCTCTCATGCAAGGATGTTGTCATTTTGATCCTAACCAATTTCCATCCAATGGCTAGTAATTCAAGGTGAAAAATCATGAAATTATCAGCCTTAGATTAGCATATCAGCTGTCCATAATTATAGCTATTCAAGAATAATGTTGACACTCTCCCTTGGCCTATGTGGCTTAATCACAATGGCTTGATCAAAAAGAATCTCTAACTAACTCTTAATTCTTGGCCATTTGATTGAAAATCAGAAGCTTCCTCCTTTCTTTGGGCCTTGGCAGGCCAGCACTTCTCTTTTCCAGCCCAAGTCTGATTTTTTGAAAGGCCAAAAGAAGCCATTTTCGGTTGCTTGGGCAAAATGACCGTTTTGCCCCCCGGATGCAAATAAATGTCAAACGGACTCTAAATTAAAATTTTATTTTTTTAATACTTTAAAAATAATAAAATATTGAACTCTGGAAGTGTTCAAAATTTTCCAAGTCCGTTTCCTATTTATTTGGATTTTTTCTTCCAAAAATGCCCTTTCATACCACCACATTTTACCATTTTTTAAACGAGCTCCAAATCAAGATTTTTCTTCACCAATCTCTTCCAAATAATTTAAAAGTGTGATCTGGAAGTTTGCATAATTTTTGGAGCTCATTTGGTATTTTTTCGGGATTTATCTGCTTGAATTACTACATAGGGGCTTGGGATTTGGCCATTTTGCAAACGAACTCCAAATCAAGATTTTCTTTTGCCAATCTCTTCCAAATAATTTAAAAATGAGATTTGCAAAATTTCAGAATTTTTGGAGTCCATTTGCTATTTTTCTAGGATTTATCTTCTTAAATTATTGCATATGAGGCTCGGGATTTGGCCATTTTGCAAACGAACTCCGAATCAAGATTTTTGATAAGTGATTAATTTCATACATTTTCCTATTTAATTTCCTTATACTTTGTGCTTTGATTCTTACTTCCTTGACATTTTACTAGGTTTTTACACTTTCTAAGTATTTTGGAGGAGATGAAGTCAAAACATGTCAATTAGGATGTTAAAGAGCTTACAAAATCACAATCACAAGATGAAAAAAGAGTTGGGAGTCCAAAAGATCAAATTTTTGGTGCAAAGCAAGAAGACAGATTTGACCTCCGGAGCTTGTTGCTAAGAAAACATGATGTTAGACTCTTTATTCGAAGAAACTTCCTTCTTGACTTTTGAGGATCACTTGATTACCTTTCCAACGGTTGGTCATGGGCCTAAATCGGATAAGAAATGGTCATCCAAATCGGTATTGGAATATCTCCCTAAAAACCCTAGTGGCAGAAAAAACCCTAGCCGCAAATCACATCTTTTTCTTCATACCCTAGCTGACATTTATGTTTATCCTTGCCAAAGAAGGATTATTGGCTGTCAACTTGCATTAATTGCAAGTATCTTTCCTTAAAGCTAATCCTAGTCAAAGTTGGAGAATTAAATCAGCCAAGACTTTCCTTCCTTACACTTACTTTGCCTACAAGTTTGTAATATCTCTTCATTAAAGAGTGCTTTGACTAAAACTTTCCTACTTTATTCAAAATTGGCTGCCAAGGCTTATATCTTTCCTTAAAACACAAAATTCAGCCATTTTTCCTTAACTTTAGCCACAAGTCAGCATTTATTGAAGGGAGAGAGCTAAAATTCACTTGTTTGATGCCCTAGCTATTGCCTATACATAGAAATCAAGGGGGCATACGAAATTTACACTTCTCCAAGCATCAAAGTTCTGATTTCTTCTTTGTTTCTTTGTTTTAGAGAGAGCAAGAGGCTGGATAATTAATATTCTTCTTCTTCTTCTTCTTTCTTTCTTTTATTTTCTTCTTAGATTCTCTTTAATTTTATGTTTATGTTTACAATGCCTATGCTAGGCTAAACTTTTATTTGGTTAAGGGTGATTTCAAAGCCCTAGACATGTTATGTAATTAATTTTCAGAATCTATCTATTATTGTTTTCTATCAAAGTTGCTTATGTTCTTCCATTAAAATCGTTCATGATGATCTTTTGATTTGTTTAGGTGGCCAACTAGATAAATCTTGATAATTGTCTAATGCTAGTTTAGGAGTCTTGATCCGTGTAATTGTCTTGATTTCCTATTCATAAGTAGCAATTTGTGATTAATGATTATGGTCAAGTTTTCAATAATTGCAAAGTGGAACATAACCTAAGTTGAACAATCCGAGCTTATGTGTTTGTTGCTTAGATCAACCTATCTTTCTCATTATAAAACTGCTACTAAATTGAACTTAGAGAGCTTATTCTAGGTTGTTTGATAGTTAGAGACTAAATAGAGAGCTTGTTCTATTTAACGACAAACTAAGGAAAGATTGGGGTAACAGAGCTTGTTGTTATCTACGGTTGTTAGCTTTGATAGCTAATTAATGTTGGTCGATATGAAATTTATTCTTAATGATGTCTAGTGGTGTAGAATGAAACCTTAACCATATTTTTCATATTTGATTCTTCTTAATTACCTGTTTTCTCATTTTTATTGTTAACTTTAGTTTAAATTTGATTTCAAAATCCCCTTTACTTTTGTTTACTTGTTTTTAAGTGATAAACTATTAACTTATAAACTAAAACCCAATCCCTGAGGACTCGACCCTTGCTAATCACTATACTTTACAATTGATTCTTTTAAAGTGCAAGGTTAAATAAGATACACTCTTTTGGGTGCATCAAGTTTTTGGCGCCGTTGCCGGGGATTGCTTTCTTTAGTTTATTAGTTTATTGGTTTTTTCTTATTTTATGTTCTAATTATTTACTTTCTTTTTTTTTTTGTTTATTAGTGAATGTTCCAAGATCCCGAAGAAGACTTAAGACTTAGGAGAATTCGGGAATTTATAACTTCTCACCAACAACCCATCGAGGAGTTGATCCAAAACATCTAAGAGGAGAAAAGAGAGATGGCAACAGCTGACAACTGAACTCTCAAGGAGCTAGCCGCTCCGGACTTGGGTCAACAACCATTATGCATTGAATATGCTAATCTTGAGGTAGCTTTCGAATTAAAATCTGGTTTGATTCATCTTCTCCCAACTTTTCATGGTTTTGCAGGAGAGGATCCAAATAAGCACCTCAAGGAATTTCATGTAGTTTGCTCAAGCATGAGACCAACAGGGGTTACGGAAGAGCAAGTTAAGCTGAGAGCCTTCCCATTCTCTCTAGCTGATTCAGCAAAGGAATGGCTCTACTATGTACCATCCGGGACCATCACTACATGGAATGATATGAAGAAATCATTCTTGGAAAGGTATTTCCCAGCATCTAAGGCTGCCAACATTAGAAAAGAGATATGTGGGATTCGGCAATACAACGGAGAGTCCTTAAATGAATATTGGGAGAGGTTCAAGAAACTTTGTGCATCATGTCCACACCATCGGATAAGTGAACAACTTCTCATCCAATACTTCTATGAAGGTCTCATGCCCATGGAGAGAAGTATGATAGATACCTCTAGTGGGGGAGCTCTAGTTGATAAGACTCCCAGGGCTGCTAGAACATTAATCTCCAACATGGCAGCCAATTCTCAACAATTCTCAATGAGACATGATCCACCACCACAACCCAAGATGTCAATGAGGTAAGTATATCATCCCTTGAACAAAAATTTGATAAACTGACTTCTCTTGTTCAACAATTGGCTGTAGGTAATATACAGCAAATAAAGGCTTGTGGCATATGTTCAAACATGGGGCACCAAACTGATATGTGTCCAACACTTCAAGAGGACACCAATGAACATGTGAATGCCATGGGTGGATTTCAGAACCAATCAAGGAAATATGATCCCTACTCAAACACTTACAATCCAGGATGGAGGGATCATCCAAACTTCAATTATGGAGGGAACCAATCACAAACTATTCCTCTACCATTTGACAACAGGCCACCGGGTTTTCAGCAAAGAGTGCAACAACCATACCAAACCCGACAACAAGTGCCACCCACCAAAATTCAGGTACTTCTCTTGAAGATCTTGTTAAAGCTTTTTCTACTAATACAATTCAATTTCAACAGGAAACAAAGACAAGTATCCAAAATTTGGAGACTCAAATTGGGCAATTGGCAACAACCATGAGTCAAATGCAAGCAAGGGATTCCGGGAAATTACCTTCCCAAACCATAATGAATCCAAGAGAGAATGCTAATGCTATAACTCTAAGAAGTGGGAAACAGCTTTAGACACCACAAAAGGATAATGCTCAAGGGGAGGACAACACCATGGCATCATCTTCACATCCCAATGAGCCATTACAAAAGGTAGCTCCTAAACCATCATTTCCTTTTTATATAACTCCTTCACCTTTTCCTAGCAGGTTAGCAAAGTCCAAGAAGGAGGAGCAAGAGAAGAAAATTTTGGAAACCTTCTGGAAAGTAGAGGTGAACGTTCCTTTACTAGATGCTATCAAGCAAGTGCCAAGATATGCCAAGTTCCTAAAAGAGTTATGCACATCTAAATGGAAGTTGAAATGGAATGAAAAGGTAAGTGTGGGATAGAATGTGTCAGCTGTTCTTCAAAAGAAGCTTCCACCTGAATATAATGATCCTGGTATGTTTACCATTCCTTGTAAGATAGGCAACACCAGGTTTGAGCGTGCTATGCTAGATATAGGGGCATCTATTAATGTCATGCCATATTCAATTTATGCTTCATTGAATATAGGACCATTAGAGGAAACCGGTGTTATAATACAACTTGTTGACCATTCTAACACTTATCCAAGAAGAGTTGTAGAAGACATTCTTGTATAGGTTAATGAATTGGTTTTTCCCACTGACTTTTATGTTATTGAGATGGAAGATGAGATGTCTTCTAATCCCAGACCTATTCTATTAGGGAGACCATTCTTGAAAACAGCAATAACTAAAATAGATGTACATGATGGCTCTTTAACTATGGAATTTAATGGTGAAATAATTCGCTTTAACATTTTTGAGGCCATGAGATATCATAGTGATGTGCATTCTGTTTTTAATATTGATATATTGACTCACTAGTGCAGCAAGCTTATGAGCTAGATGGTGAAGATAGTGTGGAGATAGTCCTTAGCAAACATCTCGGAATGGGGAATGCTAAAGGGGAACTAGCCTTGAGTGACCATGTGGAAGGGGCACTAGAATCTTTACACTCGCTACCACCTAAACATGCAAGGTTTGATTTTCATTTATTGATTTGCCTTTATCTAATGAGAAACTTCTACCTTTCATTTTGCAGGCACCAACTTTAGAGTTGAAACCACTACCGACCACTTGAAAAATGTGTTCTTAGGTGAAAAGGACACACTACAGGTCATCATTGCCAAAGAGCTCACACCTTTGCAAGAAGAGCGACTTATCCGGGTGCTTAGAGAGCATAAAACAGCAATTGGTTGGACAATTGCCGATATCAAGGGAATAAGCCCATCCATGTACATGCACCGAATTTTGTTAGAGGAGGCGTCCAAACCAACAAGAGAAGCACAAAGAAGATTGAACCCCCCTATGATGGAGGTTGTGAAAAAGGAGATACTGAAGCTCCTAGATGTTGGAGTGATCTATCCTATCTCGGATAGCAAATGAGTGAGCTCGGTCCAAGTGGTTCCAAAGAAATCAGGTGTAACGATGGTAACAAATAATGAGAATGAACTTGTTCCTACTAGGATTCAAATAGGGTGACGAGTTTGTATTGATTATCGTAAACTTAATTCCACAATTGGCAAAGACCACTTTCCTATACCTTTTATTGATCAAATGCTTGAAAGGTTAGCTGGCCATTCTCATTATTGTTTTCTTGATGGTTTTTCAAGTTATAATCAGATTGCCATTGCTCCGTAGGACCAAGAGAAAACAACATTCACATGTCCATTTGGTACTTTTGCATACCGACGTATGCCATTTGGTCTTTGTAATGCACCTGCTACATTCCAAAGGTGTATGGTTAGCATATTTTCAGATTATGTAGAGAACATCATAGAAGTGTTTATGGATGATTTTAGTGTCTATGGTGATTCTTTTGATAGATGTCTAGAGAACCTCACACTTGTACTTGAAAGATGCATGGAAACTAATCTTGTTTTGAATTGGGAAAAATGTCACTTTATGTTAGAACAAGGAATAGTTTTGGGCCATGTTATTTCTTCTAAAGGAATAGAGGTTGATAAATCAAAAATAGATATTATGCATTCTTTACCACCTCCTACAAATGTGAGAGAGGTTCGTTCTTTTCTTGGACATGCAGGTTTCTATAGGAGATTTATCAAAGACTTCTCAAAGATCACACTACCTCTTTGCAAGCTACTACGAGAAGATGTGGTTTTCCACTTTGATGATAAATGCAAAGAGGCATTTGAAACATTGAAGGGACTCTTGACATCAGCTCCTATCATGCAACCACCAGATTGGAATGTACCTTTTGAAATCATGTGTGATGCTAGTGACTATGCCATTAGAGCTGTTTTAGGCCAACGAGTTGGCAAAGCCTCACATGCCATTTATTATGCCTCCCAAACTCTTAATGATGCTCAATTAAACTATTCCACTACTGAAAAAGAACTTTTGGCTGTTGTATTTGCTCTAGAAAAATTTTGATCTTATTTAATTGGTACTAAGGTAATTGTATTTTCTGACCATGCAGCCCTTAGGTACTTACTCACTAAGAAGGAGGCCAAACCAAGGTTGATTAGATGGATACTTCTCTTACAAGAGTTTGATTTGGAGATAAAAGATAAGAGAGGTAGTGACAACCTGGTTGCGGACCATCTTAGCCGTTTAGTTCATGAAGAGGAAGCACTACCCTTGAATGAGAACTTTTTGGATGAGCAACTTCTTTTTATAAGTAAAACAACTCCTTGGTATGCCGATATTGTTAATTACTTAGTTACCAAGAAGTTGCCACAAGAGTTAACACAAGCTCAAAGAAATAAGATCAAGAGTGATGCCAAGTACTACATATGGGATTATCCTTACCTTTGGAAGCATTGCTCCGATCAGATTATAAGAAGGTGCTTACTCGAAACTGAATTTCAATCTATTCTCACCTTTTGTCACTCTTATGCATTTGGAGGACACTTTGGATCCAAAAGAACAGCCATGAAAGTTATTGATTTTGGATTTTATTGGCCTACTATGTTCAAAGATGCATACCTCTTTTGCAAGTCACGCAATCGTTGCCAAAGAACAGGTAACTTAGGTGCTAGAAATCAAATGCCTCAAACTCCAATACTTATTGTTGAAATTTTTGATGTATGGGGCATGGATTTCATGGGACCTTTTTCTTTTTCTTTTGGTAATCTTTATATTTTACTTGCCGTTGATTATGTTTCAAAGTGGGTGGAAGCAAAAGCCACTAGGACTAATGACTCTAAAGTTGTTTCAGATTTTGTCAAGACTAACATCTTTGCTAGGTTTGGAACACCAAAGGCCATAATCAGTGATAGAGGTACTCACTTTTGCAATAGGATAATGGGAGCACTTTTGAGGAAGTATAACATCACACACAAGGTCTCCACCTCATACCATCCCCAAACTAGTGGGCAAGCTGAAGTGTCAAATCGAGAAGTAAAGTCCATCCTTGAAAAGATAGTTAACCAAATAGGAAGGATTGGAGTTCACAACTTGATGATGCACTTTGGGCTTATAGGACAGCATATAAGACACCCATTGATATGTCTCCTTATCGACTTGTTTATGGTAAGCCTTGTCATCTTCCTGTTGAATTGGAACATAAATCATATTGGGCTGTCAAACAATGCAACATGAAGATGGATGAGACAGGTAAGCAAAGAAAACTTGACCTACAAGAATTAGAGGAGATAAGGAATGATGCCTATGAGAATTCTAGGATTTACAAGGAAAAGACTAAGGCATTCCATGACAAGATGATATCAAGAAAGGACTTTGTTGTTGGACAAAAAGTTCTTCTCTTCCATGCACGCCTTAGGTTATTTCCAGGTAAGTTGTTCTCGTTGGGTTGAACTTTTTGTTATTAATAATGTATTTACTCATGGTGCAGTTGAAATCCAAAGCCCAAAAATAGATAAGGCATTCAAAGTGAATGGTCATAGATTGAGGCCTTGCTATGAGAACTTTCCAATACAAGATGTGGAGGAGTTACCACTTTTTGAGCCAAATTATGTTGAATAATAATGGCATGGGTTTAAGTCAGGCTGAGGACAATAAACCAAGCGCTTCTTGGGAGGCAACCCAAAGGATGGAGAGCATCCATTATAATCAGATTTGCATATTCCATACTCTCCATCATTCTATCTTTTATTGTTTTTCTTTAGTTTGTTTTGTTTAGTAGTTATTTTCTCTTACATATAATTCTTGCATTGGGGATAACAGCATTACATTGAGGACAACGTAAAAATTAAGTGTGGGGGAAGAATTTAGGATTTTCTTTAGTGTGTTTTGTTTTTGATTCCTTTTATGTTGTTTTTAGTGTGCTTTAGTTACTTTCAATACTATGATGAGATATGAATTGCATAAGTCTAAAACTGATTTATTAGTGAGAAGATTTTCATGAGAATTGAGCTTGATGTCATTTTTTTTTGAGCCAATGTTAATATGACATGTTGATTGAGAAAGAAGCATGTTTAGACTTAAATATGACTTGTATAATCATACTTGTGAGTTTTTGAGCCTATATGATTGATGCATTATACATATCAATCTAATTTCTTTCTTGAGTGCTCTTATGATTACATGATTCTCTAGAACTTGCTTTAAACCTTGTTGAGACTATATTGATGCATGTCACAACATGAATATGATAGAGGCATTAGGATTTTTAACCAGGGCCAAACAGCCATCCCTTATAGATGTTCCACGAGAACATCCCCCTTAGTGAACCAATTTGAGCCTACATTGAATAAGCTATTTCTTTGGTAACCATAACTTGTCCCTAAACTAAATATACTTATTTATATCTTTACCCTTGTTCCAAAGATGAATTAGCATGTTTTGAGAATGTTGCAAAGACAAGGAAGATCTATTGAAAATTTGGGTTAGAAACAAGAAATAAGTGTGGGGGAAAAGAAAAGATAAGTCAACAGAAAATGAAAGGGAATATTGGCAAATACATTCCTATGAAAAATATATATATATATATATATATGAATCATCTCTTGAACTTGTGGAAAAAGATGTTACAAAGTTGTTTAGAATGAAGAAAAGGTTCAACATGAATATTCGGCCTATGTATTATGTGCTTTGTAAAGAGTTTTGAGAAGTTTTCTTTGTATGAATCTTATTATGTCTCTAAACTCTATGAAGTCTTTGGAACCTTTGTAATATCTTTTATCTTTTATTCTTTAACCACATTTATTACCCCTTGGCCCCATTATAACCTTGAATAAAGACCTCTTGATTTATGAAGTTGCATGATCTAAATAGTGGATAATAGGTGGACAAGCAAACATATGGTAGAACTATTTTCATGAGATTGATTGAGTATAAAAGCTTTACCACTACTTTAAAAAGTGAAAATCATGAGAGTATCCATGTGAGATGTTGAGATTAAGTTTGAACATGCACTATTTTGATTGAGATATGTTATGTCAACTCAAACCTTTTACTATCAAGCATGATTCTTTGTGAAACTCTTTAAGCTATTGATTAGTTTGTAAGACATGTTCAATGATTATCTATAAGTTGTATTGAAAGTGAACTAGATTCGGTTTTCTTCCCTTGTGTCTATGTGATTTTGCTCGAGGACTAGCAAAAGATTAAGTGTGGGGGAATTTGATAAGTGCTTAATTTCATACATTTTCCTATTTAATTTCCTTATACTTTGTGCTTTGATTCTTACTTCCTTGACATTTTACTAGGTTTTTATGCTTTGTAGGTATTTTGGAGGAGATGAAGTCAAAACATGTCAATTAGGATGTTAAAGAGCTTACAAAATCACAATCACAAGATGGAAAAAGAGTTGGGAGTCAAAAAGATCAAATTCTTGGTGCAAAGCAAGAAGACAGATTTGACCACCGGAGCTTGTTGCTAAGAAAACATGATGTTAGACTCTTTATTCGAAGAAACCTCCTTCTTGACTTTTTAAGATAACTTGATTAACTTTCCAACGGTTGGTTATGGGCCTAAATCGGATAAGAAATGGTCATCCAAATTGGCATTGGAATATCTCCTTAAAAACCCTAGTGGCAGAAAAAACCCTAGCCGCAAATCACATCTTTTTCTTAATACCCTAGCTGACATTTATGTTTATCCATGCCAAAGAAGGATTATTGCCTGTCAACTTGCATTAATTGCAAGTATCTTTCCTTAAAGCTAATCCTAGTCAAAGTTGGAGAATTAAATCAGCCAGGACTTTCCTTCCTTACACTTACTTTGCCTGCAAGTTTGTAATCTCTCTTCATTAAAGAGTGCTTTGACTAAAACTTTCAAACTTTATTCAAACTTGGCAGCCAAGGCTTATATCTTTCCTTAAGACACAAAAGTCAGCCACTTTTCTTTAACTTTAGCCACAAGTCAGCATTTATTGAAGGGAGAGAGCTGAAATTCACTTGTTTGATGCCCTAGGTATTGCCTATACATAGAGATCAAGGGGGCATACGAAATTTACACTTCTCCAAGCATCAAAGTTCTGATTTCTTCTTTGTTTCTTTGTTTTTGAGAGAGCAAGAGGCTGGATAATTAATATTCTTCTTCTTCTTCTTCTTTTTTCTTTCTTTTATTTTCTTCATAGATTCTCTTTAATTTTATGTTTATGTTTACAATGCCTATGCTAGGCTAAACTTTTATTTGGTTAAGGGTGATTTCAAAGCCCTAGACGTGTTATGTAATTAATTTTCAGAATCTATCTATTATTGTTTTCTATCAAAGTTGCTTATGTTCTTCCATTAAAATCGTTCATGATGATGTTTTGATTTGTTTAGGTGGCCAACTAGATAAATCTTGATAATTGTCTAATGCTAGTTTAGGAGTCTTGATCCGTGTAATTGTCTTGATTTCCTATTCATAAGTAGAAATTTGTGATTAATGATTATAGTCAAGTTTTCAATAATTGCAAAGTGGACAATCCGAGCTTATGTGTTTGTTGCTTAGATCAACCTATCTTTCTCATCATAAAGCTGCTATTAAATTGAACTTAGAGAGCTTATTCTAGGTTGTTTGATAGTTAGAGATTAAATAGAGAGCTTGTTCTATTTAACGACAAACTAAGGAAAGATTGGGGTAACAGAGCTTGTTGTTATCTACGGTTGTTAACTTTGATAGCTAATTAATGTTGGTAGATATGAAATTGATTCTTAATGATGTCTAGTGGTGGAGAATGAAACCTTAACCATATTTTTCATATTTGATTCTTCTTAATTACTTGTTTTCTCATTCTTATTGTTAACTTTAGTTTAAATCTGATTTCAAAATCCCCTTTACTTTTGTTTACTTGTTTTTAAGTGATAAACTATTAACTTATAAACTAAAACCCAATCTCTGAGGACTCGACCCTTGCTAATCACTATACTTTACAATTGATTCTTTTTAAGTGCAAGGTTAAATAAGATACACTCTTTTAGGTGCATCAGATTTCTTTCGCCAATCTCTTCCAAATAATTTAAAAATGAGATTTACAAAATTTCAAAATTTTTGGAGTCCATTTGCTATTTTTTCGGGATTTATCTTCTTGAATTATTGCATAGGAGGCCCGGGATTTGGCCATTTTGCAAACGAACTCCGAATCAAGATTTTCTTTCGCCAATCTCTTCCAAATGATTTAAGAATGAGATTTACAAATTTTCAGAATTTTTGGAGTCCATTTGCTATTTTTCCCAAATTTTCCAATTTTACCCTTTTGCCTCCGAAACCCGGTTTTGCTAAAAACAAATCCGATTTTTAGATTTTCTTCAAGATGAGCCTTGGGCTATCCCTTTTTTATCATTTCTCAACCATTGGGACTTTGGTTTTACCAAGTCGGGCCATTTTTGTGATTCATCCCGATTTCACCGAAATCCACCAAAAACCCTAATTCTCGATTTTCTCCTAGATTGACTTTTCTTTCGGTTTTTCTTTCTAGTGGCTTCTCCATTATCCGTATTCAGTGCTTATCTTTCATTTGGAACCATCAATTTCGACCAATTTGACCGTTTAAGCACCTTTCCCCAAATTTCTCGGATTAGGGTTTTCTTTCTACTAAATCTCCAAATCCCAAACTTTCGAACTCCATATCTTTTGATGTAGACTTAGGATTATCAAAATTCTTTCGCCATTTTTCAATTGAACTTCAAATCTTGATTTTGAAAGTGGGTTGATTTTTTTGATAGTTGACTTTTTGAGGTTGACTTTTTCGAGGTTGACTTTTTTTAGTTTGACTTTTTTATGCTCACCCTCTTAAACTAAGTATCGGAGTACCACCTAAAGGATGAATAAAAGTCTTTTTACATTCTGAAACATCAATTTAGGAAGAAAACATACCTGTTTTAATGGTCCAGACAAAATTAGGTGTCTACAGCTGCCCCTCTTTTGCTATTGCTGAGAATCAGGAATCAGGCAAAGATAAACAAACACTAATTTTGTATGGTCAGTGAAATCACATGTGAAGGAAAGGGAAACGGGTTTCTTTTTCCTTCTTCTACTATTTTTTCATTTTCATTTTTTTTGTTTTTGTTTTTGTTTTTTGTTTTTTGTTTTTTGTTTTTTGTTTTTTGTTTTTTGTTTTTTGTTTTTTGTTTTTGTTTTGTTTTGTTTTGTTTTGTTTTGTTTTGTTTTTTTGTTTTTTTTTTTTTTTTAAAAAAAAAAGCTATAAGTTGAAGATTTGTCCTTAAATTGAATTCCCTGACTAATCAAGGCTCGACCCGTCTTAAGGAAACGGATTCGATTTTCAAAAGAAAAAATTATGCCCGAAGCTCTTAAGAATATTGCCCAAAGGTCTTAAAAAACTGGTGCCTGATGGTCTTTAAAATGGTGCCCGGAGGTCTTTAAAACTAATGCCCAAAGGTCTTTAAAACTGGTTCCCGAAGGTCTTTAAAATTGATGCCCGAAGGTCTTTAAAGCTGGTGCCCGAAGGTCTTTAACATTGGTGCACGAAGGTCTTTAAAGCTAGTGTTAGAATGTCTTTAAAACTGGTGCCTAAAGGTCTTTAAAACTGGTGCTCGAAGGTCTTTAAAATTGGTGCCTGAAGGTCTTTAAAATTGGTGCTCGAAGGTTTTTAAAATTGGTGCCTGAAGGTCTTTAAAACTGGTGCCCGAAGGTCTTTAAAATTGGTGCTCGAAGGTCTTTAAAATTGGTGCCCGAAGGTCTTTAAAATTGGTGCCCGAAGGTCTTTAAAGTTGGTGCCCGAAGGTCTTTAAAACTGTGATTTGAAAATACTTTGGCGACGGTCTCAAGGCTCGACTCATCTGATAAAAAAAATGATTTCAATTTAAAACAGAAGGAAATACCTCGATGGTAGTCTCGGTGGCTGAATCTTTTGAGAAGCAAAACGAGTTCTCTTTAGGGAAGTCCAAGTTTCCCTGATTTCTGCACTGTTAGCTAAATGTAATGATGAGAATGTCATGCTTTGCAAATTCTTATGTGTCCTAAAAATAAATGCAATCAAATGATTGTGCCATGATTTCTAATCCATGGTTTCTTTGAGGTTCACAGATTATCTGACTTCATGATAGAGTCTTCAATTATTCATTGATGCCCCACTTAAGGGATTCTTCACTCAAGATATCTTGTCAAACAGTCTCAGTTTCTGTCTTTCGCTGAAGTTCACAGACTTTCTGACTTCGTGATGAAGTTTCCACCACGTTCACTGCTTTCTTTTCTTGGTGAACTTTCCAAACCTTTCCCAAGATTTAAATCTATTCCTTAGTAATACCTTGAAATCCCTTTATTTAAAGATTTTTATTACTAATCATCATTCAATTAATAACAACCATAATGCATCTCAAAAGTATATGAAAGAAAATATGAATTAAGCAAAAATTATCATGAAAAGGATAATAAGAATTTATTGCAAGAAATGTTTTATAATAGTAAACATAAATATCAAGGATATAAGAAACAAATGTAAGGTTATAGGCTGTAGATGTCCCGGATGCGGAATATCTTGGACCCCTCATTTTTCAAACCATCTGAAATTTCTCTTGAACGAGCAATTCACTTGGGTAACCTCTTAGCTTCCATAGTTACGTCAGACTGAGTTGTTCCCCTTTTTTCTGATTGTCAGATACTTTCTCCCCCTTTGCACGGAGCATTGATTCAAACTTTGATTAGTACTTGAGCCGCCTTTTGCAGGTTTTCAACTCAAGTGTCCTCTATTCGGTATCAAGTCGCCCTTTGTGGGTTTTCGGCTTAAACCTCTCCTTTTATATTCTTTTTTCATTTCCATTTTTTTTTGTACTCTACCATGCATCTGAGAATTCTAAATGCTTCCAAGGTAAAAATATCAATTCAAAAGATGGGATGAGTTCTGAGAATAACCTTTCAAATTAAATATCCATGCTTGATCAAAATAGGATTTTAAAGCATGTAATTTAGGCCAAGGTTTAGGTTTAGAAAGAAAGGATAAAATAGGCCCAAAGTGTATTTAGTGGTGATTGGAACAAGGATCATTTCTTGAGGAGAATTCGTTCTTGAAACATTTGTCCCTTTTTGGACTTTCTTTTCTTATTATTATTATTTTTTTTTTTGCTTTTTTGGTTTTCATTTGCCACATTTTCCGATGGCTTTCTTTTTGCCATGATTTTTGTTTATCTTTCCTTGCATTTGCCCTCCAGTGTAGAGGGTAATCCTTGATCAAGGTTTAAAGAAAGAAATAATTCCTAAGGCTCAAAGGGGTGACTAAGGATAATTTCTTCTTAGTGGAAGGAATATGAAAGATGGCCATTCATCATATCAAGCATGAATATTTTCTTTGAAAAGCAATTCTCAGGGGAAATAGATATATAGAATTTCTATTTTTACACTTGGAATCATTCGAATTTCCATGTGCACAGCATCATACATATATATATTTTTTTTAAGAATACTACTTCTTCAGTTCATCCGCATTCACGGGATGTCTAAAATCATTTCCGTCCATCCGACTTAGAATCAATGCTCCTCCAGAAAAAGCTATTTTTACCACATATGGTCCTTCCCAATTCGGAGCCCATTTTCCTCTCGGTCATTCACTATAGGGAGAATTTTCCTCAGTACCAATTCCCCTTCTCGGAACTGCCTGGCATGAACTTTCTTGTTGTGGGCTCGAATCATCCTTTTCTGATACAACTGCTGATGACAAATTGCTTTCAATCTTTTCTCCTCGATGAGATTCAACTGTTCATAACGAGCTCTAACCCATTCTGCTTCCTCTAGGCCAACTTCCATCAGAACCCGAAGTGAAGGGATCTCAACTTCAATAGGTAGCACTGCTTCCATCCCGTATACCGAAGAAAATGGTGTTGCCCCTGTAGATGTGCAAACCGAAGTACGATATGCATGAAGAGCGAAGGGCAAGATCTCATGCCAATCTTTATATACATTGGTAATCTTCTCGACAATCTTCTTGATATTCTTGTTAGCTGCTTCTACTACGCCGTTCATCTTTGGACGGTAAGGTGCCGAATTATGAAATGTGATCTTGAATTGAGTACACACTTCTCTCATCATTTTATTGTTCAAATTGAGAGCATTGTCCGAAATAATTCTTGCTGGCAACCCGTAACGGCATATGATTTCTTTCTTGACGAATCTGCATACCACCGACTTTGTTACATTCGCATAGGAAGCAGCTTCTACCCATTTTGTGAAATAATCTATGGCCACCAAGATGAAACGATGTCCATTTGAAGCTTTCATGGTAATAGGCCCGATCATATCCATTCCCCACATTGAAAAGGGCCATGGTGCAGTCATGACATGTAAAGGCGAGGGCGACACATGAATCTTATGTGCATAGATTTGGCATTTATGGCACTTTCGGGAATAATTGATACAATCTCCTTCCATCGTCAGCCAATAGTAACCTGCCCTCATAATTTGTTTAGCAAGCATGTGACCATTAGCATGAGTGCCACATATCCTTTCATGGACCTCTTCTATGATTCTTCGAGCTTCAGCAGACCCGACACATCCCAATAGGACTTGATCTTTCCCTTTCTTGTAGAGAATCTCACTGTCTAGAATGAAACCCATTGCTAGCCTTCTCAAAGTCCTCTTGTCATTCTCTGTTGCTTGTTCTGGGTATTGTTGATTCTTAATGTACTGCAAGATGTCATTATACCAAGGAAGGCCATCTGCTTCTTCCTCGATACTCAAACAATGGGTAGGAGACTCATATATACTCATCTTTATTGGCACAACTTCAGCCCCTTCATTCACTTTAAACATTGATGACAAAGTAGCCAGAGCATCTGCCATTCGGTTTTCTTCTCAAGGAAAGTAATTGAAAATCACTTCTTCAAACTCCTCCAATAAACTCAGTATGAGTTCTCGGTATCGGATTAGCTTTGTATCTCAGGTTTCCCTCCTCGTAGCTGGTAAATCACTAAGGCTGAGTCTCCAAAAACTTCCAATACTTTGATATTTCTGTCCACTGCAGCGCGAAGGCCCATAGTACATGCTTCATACTTGGCAGTATTGTTTGTACAATCAAAATCCAATCTAGCAGTGAAAGGATAATAATCTTTTTTCTGGGGATATAAGCACTGCACCGATTCCATGCCCCGTGGCGTTGGATGTGCCATCAAAGTACATTTTCCATACTTTCTTCTTTAGGGGAATCTCGTCTGCTTGAGACACATACATCAAATCTTCATCCGGGAAGTCAAAGTTCAACGACTCATAATCTTCCACTGCCCGACTTGCTAAGAATTCAGCTACTGCACTGCCCTTGATAGCTTTTTGACTTACATATACAATTTCATACTCTGACAATAAAACCTGCCATCTTGCAGTCCTCCCTGACAAAGAAGGTGCTTCCAACATGTATTTGACTGGATCCAGTTTAGCAATCAACCACGTTGTGTGATACAACATATATTGTCTGAGTATTCTAGCAGTCCAGGCTAAGGCGCAACACAACTTCTCTACCGACGAATATTTCAACTCATAATCTGTGAACTTCTTGCTGAGGTAGTAAACTGCCTGTTCTTTCTTTCAAGTCTCATCAAGCTGCCCCAAAACGCAACCCATGGATCTCTCAAATACTAATAAATACAGTATCATTGGTTTATCCGAAATATGTGGCATTAATACTGGTAGGTTGGATAGATAATGTTTAACCTTTTGAAATGCAATCTGACAACCTCATCCTATTCTCCTAGATCACGTTTTCGAAGTAACTTAAATATTGGATCACATTTTTCGGTTAACTGTGAAATAAATCGAGCAATGTAATTCAATCTCCCCAGAAAGCCTTTTACTTTTTTTTTGAGTACAAGGTGATGGCAGATTCTGAATAGCCTTCACTTTATCCGGGTCAATCTCAATTCCTATTTTGCTAACGACAAAATCCAACAATTTCCTCGAGGTGACTCCAAAAGTGCATTTTGCCGGATTTATCTTGAGTCTAAATTTCCTTAATCGTTCAAAGAGCTTCTTAAGATTCGCAATATGCTCCTCTTCTCCTTGTGACTTTGCGATCATATCATCAACGTAAACCTCAATTCCCTTATGCATCATATCATGAAACAAGGTTACCATGGCTCTTTGGTATGTTGCCCCAGCATTCTTCAACCCAAATGGCATTACTTTGTAGCAGAAGGTTCCCCACATTGTAACAAATGTGGTTTTTTCCATATGTTCCGGTGCCATCTTGATCTGATTGTATCCTGAGAATCCGTCCATGAAAGAAAATAAAGAACTCTTTGCTGTATTATCCACCAGAGTATCAATATGGGGCAAAGGGAAATTATCTTTAGGGCTGGCCTTATTCAAATCTCGGTAATCAACGCACATCCGCACCTTGCCATCCTTATTTCGTACTGGAACAATATTTGCCACCCATTCTAGATATTTTGCCACCTCTAGGAATCCAGCATCAAATTGCTTCTTCACCTCTCCTTTTATCTTTAACAGCATATCAGGCCTCATTCTTCTCAACTTCTACTGAATTGGCTTGCATTCTGGCTTTAAAAGGAGCTTATGAACCACAATATCCGGATCTAACCCTGGCATGTCTTGGTAAGACCATGCAAATACATCTACATACTCCTGGAGCAAAGCTACCAATTCACCTTTTATTGATGATGACAATGAAGTTCCAATTTTGACTTCTTTTATCTCTTCACCATTTCCCAGATTTATTGTTTCCAATAATTCCTTATGAGGAAGTACTTGTTTCTCCTCTTGTTCTATTTTCCTTAATAAATCTGAAGGTAGACTATAATCTTCAATATCTTCGTTAGCCTCAAAATCACCCGTACAAATAGGTCTTTCAAAATCAATTTCAGAATTATTGACAAGAAGGTCCTCATATTCCGCATCCGCACACCTGTAAATAGGTGGAGAAGAAACAATATAGGAAAATATATAATGAAAACAAAATAAAGAACAAAAATGAAAGAATATGGACACATCAATATGGATAAAATGCATTGTGCTTGTTATTTATTTAAGGAAAATGTTTAAAAAGCCCATTACAGAAAAAACTCTTAATATCTCTGGGTAAAGATAATTAAGATTGCTTTTTTAAAAGTATTACTTTGGAATAGACTTAAAAACTATGGGCAACTCAGTCGAACTCCAATTGGTTAGTCTATATCCTGGTGGACAAGGTCGCACCATCCAGTTAGCATTCTCTCCTTCAATTCTTTCTTCCTCAGTCATGTAGATCTCCACATCATACATCTGTTCATCCCTATTCACTTGGAATCTCTCGAAGGCTTGCTCTATCATTACGAGCATATCATCAGAATTCTTTTCTCCGAACAGAGAACCGGCTGAGCGAAAGCTGTGAAGGATAGGTAGGAATGTCATAGGCTCTCATTCAATATCCATACTTGTAAGACGGGCCATCCTTCTTTGTCAGTTCCTTTCAACTTGTTTCCTTTTCTCATGGGCCTTCAAAAGATACCCTAGGCCAAACCAATCTTTCTTTCCTTTTACTTCCATCGCTCGAGCCATTCCTTGAAGATATCTCCCCAAACCTTTTCCAACCCTGCAGTCCTTTCCCACGGTGGTTCTTACTCCCAGCCTTGTGTTCTATGACAATCTTGGTTTCAGAATTTTTCGTCCTTCAGCAACAAAAACTGCATTTACGAATTCCAAAGACCGGAAAGAACACTCCACGGCATCTTCATTGGGCTCAACATAAGGAGATCCAGTAGATGCGGAGGCTATTATATCTTCTTCTCCTCATATTGTGATCAAACGGCCCTCCATCACAAATTTCAGTTTTTGGTGAAGAGACGAGGGTACAGCCCCAACTGAATGTATCCACGGCCTTCCCAACAAGCAATTATAAGATGGATTAATATCCATGACCTGGAAGTTCACCGTATAAATGCACGGGCCTATTTACAGAGGAACTTCAATGGTTCCCATAACCTCTCTCCTTGTTCCAACAAAAGCCCTAACCACTGTGCAACTTGGTATCATATAAGATATATCCACTGGCAATTTGGATAGCGTTCCTAAAGGCATCACATTTAGTGAAAACCATTATCCAAAAGGATCCTTGGTGATATGTGCCCCTTACAAGTGGTAGTTATATGGAGAGCTTTTGTTGATCCAATACCATTGGGTGGTATCTCCTCATAACTGAAAAATATGTAGTCATCTGTTGTGATGCTTCCCACCAACCTATCCAGCTTTTCCACTGATATATTATTAGCCACGTATGCCTGATTCAATAATCTTAACAGGGCATTTCTGTGTGGTTTTGAATTCAAAAGCAAGGATAAGATTGAGATTCTAGCTGGTTGACGCTGCAGTTGTTCAACCATGCTATACTCACTATGCTTTATAAATTTTAAGAACTCACAGGCTTCCTTCTCACATACTGGTTATTTCATTCTATTAATCGGGGCTGATCCCCTCTCTGTTTCTTTTGGTAAATCCATCTCAATATGGATTGGCTCGACGACCTTCTTCCCTTTATCTGTTCCTCTGTCTTTCCCTGCTAACCCCTGTTCAGCAGCCTCCGAAGCATAACATCTCCCGTTTTGGGTTAAATGCCCCACACCTGTGATATCCTGCTGGCTTGAAGACCCAGGCATAACCATGCTACAGTCGTATTTCCACGGTGCAGCCTTGTTTTCCTTGTATGAAAAGGAAACAGGTAGATCAATGATTAATTTGGGCATATTTTCTTCAATGACTGGCATAACTTTTTCCTCCGGTTCATCATAATAGATTATCAGGGGTCTTCCTATCCCATAGCCACCTGCATTTTCAATGACTTCTATTTCCTCCTCCATCTCTACGTAGAATTGGGCTTCCCCATTATCCATCATCCTTTGAACTTTAAATCGAAAATCCCCGCAGTCCTGTATGTCATAGCCTCCATACTTATGGAACAGGCACCAATTATGCACCCTTTTTGTAACCATTTTTAGACTATAGGTATCTTCCACCAAACCTGCCTTGACCATTTCAACCCATACTATCAGCATCGGAGTTCTGACTTCCCTAATATCCCTTTTTAATCTTCTGTCTTCTCCGGTCAATATTGTATTTCCCTGATTCCCAGCATGACCAGGCAATGGATTTCCATCTACGTTCGGCCCTTTTTTGATCCAAACTTTATAACCCCAGCATTGATCAGGCTTTGGACTTTCTTTTTGAAGGCTAAGCAATCTTCAATCGAATGTTCTTGGATTCCCGCATGGTATGGGCAGTTAGTGTTTGCATTGTACCATCTTGGATATGGAGGTGTCAGAGGTTTGAGGTACACAGGTGCAACAAGTTGACCGTGTAATAGTTTTGGATATAGCTCATCGTAGGTGGTAGGAATCGGTTCAAATTGGGATTTTGGATCATTCCTTGGTGAATGTTGATCATTGTGCGCAGGCCCTTGTATGTTTGGGACAGTATTTTTAGGAAGGGTTATTTGAGGGGATATGCCAGTTGGAAATGGCTGTTGTGGTATATTGGTGTAGGGAAATGGATTTTGGGTAAGGTGATTGACATTGGGGTAATAAGGATTATACCCCGGATATGGTTTGTAAGGTGTCGGAGGTGCATAAGGTGTGGTAGGAGTATAGGGCCTTGGTGGTGTGTATGGTGTAGGAGGTTTATAGGGGTATTGGCTGAAGCTTACTGCATGTGTTTCCTCCTTCTTCTTTGTAGGAAAAACTCTTTTTGGGGTAGTAGACTCACCCCCTTCCATCTTCCCGCTTTTAATAGCTGACTCAATCATTTCCCCAGATATTACCATATCCGCGAAGTCCTTGGTGGCACTTCCCACCAATTTGTCATAATAAGGTGCTTTCAAGGTGTTGATGAAAAGCACCATGGTTTCTTTGCTAGTTAAAGGGGGTTGCACTTGTGTGGTCAAATCCCTCCACCTCTGCGAATACTCTTTGAAGCTCCCATTGAACCTCTTTTCCAATATTCTATAATGACAGCCTATCGGGTACCATGTCAGACACATGCTTATAATATTCCATAAAAGCCCTGGCCAAATCCGTCCATGAACGAATCTTGGTATGACTCAGTTGATTGTACCATCGGGTCGCTGACCCTGTTAAGCTATCTTGGAAGCAATGAATAAGCAATTTCTCATTATCATCATGCCCCGTCATCCTTCTACAGTACATGGTCAGATGAGCTGATGGGTTGGTGGTCCCATTATACTTTTGAAAGTCTGGTACTTTGAACTTTGGGGGAATCACTAGATCGTGTACCAAGCTCATCTCTTTGGCATCCAGACTGCCAAATAACTCTGCTCCTTCAACTGCTCTTAGCCTTTCTTCCAGCAGCTGATATTTCTTCTGAGATTCGGTGGTTTCGACCCTCTTCAATTCAGTCATTTTGGCCCTTTCCTTTTCTGCCATTTCTTCGAAATCTGGAACCTCAACCTCAATTGGATCAACTTCGATGTTACCCCTTTTTGGATCGAAATTCTGTGCTTCGGCTGCTGGTTGGATGTAAATGTATGAAGCTGCCCTACTTGGAGGTTCATTTCCCACAGGTTGGGATGTCTGACCATTCCTATATACCACTTCTGGTCGGTCTTCCTGATTCACTGCCCCCATTCCAGTAACTGAATTCTCTCCGGGCCACTTCTGCTTCATCATAGTGCTCATCATTTCCATGAGTTTTGTCATCTGTTCTCGTGTCTCCTCTTGAGACTTAGTTAACTGTTCTTGTAGTTCTTTCTGGATTCTTTCCATTCTTTCAATTCTGGCAAGCTAATCGTTTTCCATGGCTCTTGTTCGAGATCAAGAATTGTAAGGGTGTTGGAAATCTGGTTCTTTCTGAGTGCGACCAATTGTACCTTTAGTTTTAAAAACCATGGATTAGAAATTATTGACACATTTCTTATTTTTATTTTATAAAAAAATGAATAAATGAATGAACCAGTGTTAATGAATGAACAACTAAGTAATTGACTAAGTATATGAACTTAGATGACTAATTATAATGAATAAATGAATGAACAAATAAATAAATGACTAATTTTATGAATAAATCTTAAAGAATAAATGAATGAATGATTATAAATGAATGAACAAATAAAATATATAAAAGAAAGAACTAATGAATGATGAATGTATTTAAATTATTGGCCCCGGGATAATTCCAACCAAATGGTCTTTCATTGATTTCCTGAAACTAAATACATCAAAGAAAAGATCCCTGCTTTAGACAACATGATAATCTGTCTCTCCTAAAAATTATTACAAAATACTGGTAACTCCCTCGGATCCTGGACCTTTTTCACTGTCCTCTTTTGATTGCCTTGCTCTTCCATCTGATCCCTACTTGTTCACGACCCTTTGACGTATCAGCAGATGTATCGCCGTGTAAGCTTTCCCTAGCTTGTTTCTCCAGTTGATTTGCTCGGGCTTCCTCGTATTTTGCTTTCTCTTTCCAATAGTTATTCTCCTTCTTGAGGTTTTTGACCTCATGTTCCCACTCCCCTGAAGTCTTGAAAGTCCCCTCATCTGAGCTCGAAGTTATACCTCTTGTTCTCCAAATGTAATTCCCGAAGATCGCCCTTAGCGGTGTCCCTTTCTCTCTTGATCTGTTCCTTTTCATTTTCCCGAGCTGATTCCCTATGTTTCATGTCCTCAAGCTCTTCTTGCAGTCGGGCAATCTCCTTGCTCATCCGGGCCTTTTCTTTTTCAAATTCCGCCCTTACGATTTCTAACTCTGATGGCATTTCCCTCGGTGGCGGGTTCATGAATTAGACTTCTTCCCCATCTGATGTCAACAGTCTATCATTAACCCTTAATTCCCTCCATACCAGGTAATTAGGTGTGACAGTGTCGGCATATCTGGCCACTTTTATCCGATGAGTTTTCTTCCATGCTTCAATCACTACCCGCACTTTTCCAGAATATCCGTCTTCCCTATAAGTGAACTCTGATGATCCTAGATTATGAGTCACGGGTGTGAATTGTCTAGACTCAACCTGTCTTTGCACCAATAGAGGCGTATAACTCACAGATCCCCAAATTCCGAGTAGTGGAACTCCCGAGTTGTCCCCACATTTGTACATAATCGGCATAGAAACCATCCATGGAGCTCTCCAAGTCACCGTCTCCCCTTTTAGATTCCGAAACATGTTGACCCATTTCTCTTCATTCCCATATTTAGGCCAATCATTTTGAAGGAATTCCCTAATCGGTACTAAAGTCTTCATGTACGGTCTGAAGTAAACATTTTCTATCTTTCAAAAGTGACTTTGAATCCAAAAAAAACGGAGTTGTACACACCCCTTGATCCTCCCTTGTCCTGCCCTTTTACAAAAATTCAGGGATCAGATAGTTTCAGCCATGATGGCCGGAGATGGGTTGATCTTCTGTTCCAACTTTTCAAAGAAATCAAACACGGCTATATCCACATGACCCAATATCTTCGGGAATATGATTAACCCGTAGATGGCTAGAGCGAAGATGTCCCTGGCTTTTTCTTTGCCGAAACAACCCAATATCAATTGTCGGAGAGTTTCCCACGGAATGCACCCATTTTTATGCTTTGTGTCCACATGACTCTCAACCCATGTTGTATCCATTCCTATGATCCTAGCCACTTTCTTCTTCAAACCTGAAGGTTTCATTTCCTTCAAATAAACCCGATCAGGATTAGGACATTCAATATGTAACAGTGCTGAATATTTTTCAAACAGTGGTGTCATATCCTCCTTGTTAAAAGTGAAACATCTATAAGCAGGATTCCAAAACTGTACCATAGCCCGAATCAACCCACTATTGACCTGAATCGAAATTAAGAGTGCTATGTCTCCATATTTTTGAGTGAAGGCTTCTTTCTCTGATCCATTCCACTGATTCCAAATGTCAGCTAACCCTCGGAGATTATTCTGTCTAAGATCCACTTTGACCCTTTCCGGCAATACTGACACATAATATTTCTTGAGGCAATCATCATCCTCCTTCTGATCTTTTTTCGACCATGCCCTGACTACTGCAAGATCTTCTATCACCGAAATAACCTGACACTCCATGAAAGTCCTTTGGGTTCATAACTATCTCGAGGCCAATAAACTTCAAGTGTATGATGATGTCTATGATGCATGTCAAAGAAAAGAAAACAGAAAGAAATAGATTAGTAAGGAAATGAATTCACAAATATAACATAAAAAACAACATGCTTTTTAAAAAAAAAATCCCAAAAATTTAAACAGAGTTTCGGCATTACGACGCCTTTGGGACAAAATAATAAAAAAATACGAGCGATATGATGTTCTTTCATCATCACCCAATTTGTATCTAACACATAGAAAGATGGTAAAAGGTTGGAAATGTTCCTCATTGTTCTTAAACTTCGGGTATCTAATAGAAATTCGGCATGGCTTCGTCTAGGTTCACTATATGAATGTGAATCGGTTCTAAGGCCCCAAATTGTTCCTCACTGTCGTCGGTGAAGGCTAATAAGGCACCCCGATAAAAGCAGGTTCAATTCTTTAGAGTATATTTTCCTATGCTCGTATGGAGGATTATCACGAAAGCATTAGGTACTTTATACTTCGAAAGTGTTTCACTAGCCCATACGGAGGATCAATCACGAAGGTGTAGTTACTTTACTCCCACTTAAAAGGACGGAACCCGGGTAGAGGATTCATGTTATGCAAATGCAAATACAGTGTGTGCGGAGGAACGAAACAAACCTGTCATCACTTATTCTACACCCCTTATTCTAAATCCCCACTAAAATCAAACAATATAAAGCATCAGTCAAGCAAACATATAAATATACGCAACAAAATAACTAGAGAACAAATACTAATATGAATGCACATGAATATGGACATATTTAAACATTTTTTTTTATTTTCAAAATTCTCTTTTATTTTAAAAATATGGGAATTAAAATTAAATACCAATTAAACCAACAAAACCGAGACTTAAATAACACACGACTAATTCTAGGCCTGACTCTCTAAAAAAGGTCCCCAGTAGAGTCGCCAAGCTGTCGCAACCTAAAAAATAACGAGTCTCATCGCAAGACTTTATTATTCGTTAAGCGTGGCATTAAAAAAAATTGAGGAAAAGTCGACTTAATTCCTCTAGAAAAATGAAGGTTTTGAAAATGACCTTAAAAAAGACATGGAGTCGCCACCAATCTTTTTTAGCTAGGTGTGATCGGCCACCTATTAAAACTGATTTTATAAAATATTTTAAAAATTAATTAAAACATTTTAAAAACCAATTTCAAGTCTGCATTTTAAACCAGAGAAATCAAAGAAACGGGTTCGGGACTTGATTACGTATGGGGAAGGATTAGTACCCCCAAAACGCCTGTATAAAACGGTACCTTATTAATCGTGTGTTATCTCAAATCTCGGTGTAAAGTTGGTTTAAAACTTAGTATTTCAAGTTAATTCCCAATTTAAAAAAAAAATAATTCCATTTTTAATTGAAAATGATTCGAAATTTATAAATTAAAAATTTTTCTATATTCCCCAACAAACGTGGCAAAATATAGAAATTTTTATTAATTTGGAAAGCTTTCCGAATCATTCTCGTTTTTGAAAGAAAGATATTCCTTTATTAATGATAATTGATGATATTCCCTCCAGCAAACCCGGTAGAGAACTCATGAATTATTTTAACTCGGGAATATCTTTATTTTTATTAAAAAATCATTATCCTTTTGAAAACATTTTAAAAGATATGAATATGTATATGCATGACATAAATAAAATGACATAGCAAAATCTAAATAATATAATGCATCCTAAATGGTATAATATAATTTAAATGCCTTAGCATATTCTAAATGAAATGAAATGTCCTAAGTTATACGCCATATTCTAAATGAAATGAAATGACCTAGGTAACATAATTTATTCTATATGAAATGTAATATCCTAAGTCATATGATATATTCTAAATGAAATGAAATGACCTAGGTGACAAAATATATTCTATATGAAATAAAATAACCTAGGTAACATAATATATTCTATATGAAATGACATAATTTAAATGACATGGCAAATATGGATGATATGTCATATAATTTAAATGACATGGAATATGAAATAATACTATTATATAATATGCATGGAAATAAAAATGAAAATAATAATGCATGAACATAGTATATGCTAAATAATATAACAACAAAACAAATAATTAAATAAAAAGCATAGGATATCATGAAATACTCCAAGTCATATAATAAACAATATAACATAACTCAAAATCATAACAATATCATAGAAATTATCATAGCAAAAATCACATATTATATAAAATGCATGAATATGGAAAATGCAATGCATGAAAATGTATTTTTTCCTTTAATTAAGGAAATCCGTATATCTAAAAAGATATCCGGCTACCTTAGGAAAATATGTCAAATTAAATATTCTAAAACCAAAATACTTTGTGATTGTTTGAAAACAATTTGGAAAAGCATAGGTTAAAAATAAAAAACTGGGTTAAACCCTTTTTTAAATAGCTCTAATTTCCTAAGTTTAAAATCCCGGACTTGACTACCCTTAACCCGAGACTTAAAAAATCATTTTTAGAGTTTAAAAAGGCTTAGAAACTACCCTAAGTCAGTAGCTAAACTTCCTAATCAGCTCCCTCTAAGTAACATAACCAATACAGAAAAATGATTTTTCTTTAAATTCAATTCTGACTCCACTATCCAGTTTTAAGCCACGATTTTTTACCCTATTTTTAAAAATTAAAAAATACTAAAAAACATACTGGAGACTCAGGACATGTAAAAATACACATTAAAAAATCAGCTTAATTTTCTGATTAAATATGAATTCGCAGAAAAATCGAGAAAGTACGAGTACTGGGTGAAAAAAACTGTTTTGCCAAAATACATTTTTGCCTTTGATAAAATCATTTAAAAATCAAAGTAAAAATATTTAAGACTCACAAAATGACTCACAAACAATAGCTAAGACTTTTTGAAAGTTAGATAAAAATTGGCTAAGTAAAAAAAATCACAAAGGTAGAATAATCAATTTGACAAACCTTAATTTTCCACAAGTGTGCTCAAGAGAGCATGACTTTGAACCATTAATTGGCTTAAGTCATTAGTCAAGTGTCATGAACATGAAATGCATGAAAAATTACAGCAAATATGTTGCACGAAATGCATGAGTTTAAACCTAAATGTCATGAAAAAATGCATGGCATCCATATAGTGACCTAGACCTAAATGAACTTGCATGGCATTTAATGCAACCTAGGTCTAAAATGCATGAACAAGCAAGGAAAAATAAACCAAACCTAATAACTAAAATATGCATGGCATTTTCACAAACACAAGGCAAGCTTAAACCAAAAACTCAACCAAATATCATGCAAATGCTAACCTATTAACTAACATAGCAAAAATGCAACACACAATGCAAAACACATGGAGTAGCCGAATGGCCTCAAGCTAGAACAAGCATGGCATTTTCCCAAACACTTGGTATATTTAAACTAAATACTCAATCAAATGTCATGCAAATGCAAAACCTATCCACTAACATGGCAAAAATGCACATACAATGTAAAACACATGGAGTAGCCGAATGGCCTCAAGCTCCAACAAGCATGGCATTTTCACAAACACTTGGTATATTTAAACTAAATACTCAATCAAATGTCATGCAAATACAAAACCTATCCACTAACATGGTAAAAATGCACATACAATGTAAAACACATAGAGTAGCCGAATGGCCTCAAGCTCCAACAAGCATGGCATTTTCACAAACACTTGATATACTAACATGCTCAACTAAAATATAACACTCAAATCATGCAAACACAAAGTAGGAATACTAAAACCAAACAAGCATTTTCACAAACACTTGATATACTAACATGCTCAACTAAAATATAACACTCAAATCATCCAAACACAAGGTAGAGATACTCACAAGCATTTTCACAAACACTTGATATGGTAAATATAAAACATCAACAAATTTAAAACATTATGAAAACAGAAAATTAAAAATGCAAGAACATGATATTTAAATCATAAATGGCAACAAACAAAGCAACCAAATTAAAACATGATTCAAATATATGAAGTAGAAGAACACTTAAAGCATCAAGATTAAAGAAAATAACATAAATAACATGATAAATTAAACAAAATAGCAACATTAAAAAATAATATAGGCCATCCGGCTATGGTGAGGAAAATGTAAAAAAAATGTAAGAAAACTTTGTTTAAGAAAAAGATGAAGAAAGAACTTAAAAGGAATATAAAAAAAACACTTATTTGAAAAGAAAACTCACCAAATGATCATCAAAATAGCAAAAACAAGAATGGAAAATCAAGAAAGTACAAGAGTTGGTGCTCAAGAGTGACCTCAAGAAGCTATATTTCAAGCTTTATCTCTTCAAACTTTCCTATCTTTTCAAAACTTTTTTCTTTTCCTTTCAACAAAGGAGAGAAAAACTAAGAAGAAATCTGAAAATGAAGTCCAGGAAAATGAATTCTGCCCTCTCCTTTAAGGCTGGCCGAATCCCCCTCTCTCTCATGCAACGATGTTGTCATTTTGATCCTAACCAATTTCCATCCAATGGCTAGTAATTCAAGGTGAAAATCATGAAATTATCACCCTTAGATTAGCATATCAGCTGTCCATAATTACAGCTGTTCAAGAATAATGTTGACACTCTCCCTTGGCCTATGTGGCTTAATCACAATGGCTTGATCAAAAAGAATCTTTAACTAACTCTTAGTTCTTGGCCATTTGATTGAAAAATCAGAAGCTTCCTCCTTCCTTTGGGCCTTGGCAGGCCAACACTTCTCTTTTCCAGCCCAAGTCTGATTTTTTGAAAGGCCAAAAGAAGCCCTTTTCGGTTGCTTGGGTGAAATGACCATTTTGCCCCCCGGATGCAAACAAATGTCAAACGGACTCCAAATTCAAAATTTATTTTTAATACTTTAAAAATAATAAAATATTGAATTCTGGAAGTGTTCAAAACTTTTCGAGTCCGTTTGCTATTTATTTGGATTTTTTCTTCCAAAAATGCCCTTTCATGCCCCCAGATTTTACCATTTTTTAAACGAGCTCCAAATCAAGATTTTTCTTCACCAATCTCTTTCAAATAATTTAAAAGCGTGACCTGGAAGTTTTCATAATTTTTGGAGCTCATTTGGTATTTTTTCGGGATTTATCTGCTTGAATTACTATAGAATGGCTCGAGATTTGGCCATTTTGTAAACGAACTCCAAATCAAGATTTTCTTTCGCCAAACTCTTAAAAAAATTTAAAAATGAGATTTACAAAATTTCAGAATTTTTGGAGTCCATTTGCTATTTTTTCGGGATTTATCTTCTTGAATTATTGCATAGGAGGCCTGGGATTTGGCCATTTCCCAAACGAACTCCGAATCATGATTTTATTTTGCCAATCTCTTCCAAATAATTTAAAAATGAGATTTGCAAAATTTCAAAATTTTTGGAGTCTATTTACTATTTTTTCGGGATTTATCTTCTTGAATTATTGCATAGGAGGCTCGGGATTTGGCCATTTTGCAAACGAACTCCGAATCAAGATGTTATTTCGTCAATCTCTTCCAAATGATTTAAGAATGAGATTTGCAAATTTTCAAAATTTTCGGAGTCCATTTGCTATTTTTCCCAAATTTTCCAATTTTTCCCTTTTGCCTCCGAAACCCGATTTTGCTCAAAACAAGTCCGATTTTCAGATTTTCTTCAAGCTGAGCCTTGGGATATCCCTTTTTAATCATTCCTCATCCATTGGGGACTTTGGTTTTACCAAGTCGGGCCATTTCTATGATTCTTCGAGATTTTACTGAAATCCACCAAAAACCCTAATTCTCGATTTTCTCTCGGATTGACTTTTCTTTTGGTTTTTCTTTCAAGTGGCTTCTCCGTTACCCGTTGTCAGTGCTTATCTTTCATTTGGAACCATCAATTTTGACTTATTCGATCATTTAAACACTTTTCCCCAAATTTCTCGAAATAGGTTTCCTTTCTACTGAATCTCTAAATCCCAAACTTCCGAACTCCATATCTTTCGATGTAGACCTCGGACTATCAAAATTCTTTCACCATTTTTCAATTGAAATTCAAGTCTTTATTTTGAAAATGGGTTGATTTTTTTAGTAGTTGACTTTTCGGGGTTGACTTTTTTGGGGTTGATTTTTTCGAGATTGACTTTTTTTAGTTTGACTTTTTATGCTCACCCTCTTAAGCTAAGTCTTGGAGTACCACCTGTAGGATGAAAAAAAGTCTTTTTACATTCTGAAACATCAATTTAGGAAGAAAACATACTTGTTTTAGTGGTCCAAACAAAATTAGGTGTCTAGAGTCAACATTATTCTTGAACAGCTGTAATTATGGACAGCTGATACACTAATCTAAGGGTGATAATTTCATTATTTTTCACCTTGAATCACTAGCCCTTGGATGGAAATTGGTTAGAAAAAAAATGACAACATCCTTGGAGGAGAAAGGCTTGGTTCGGCCAGCTTAAGGAGGGGAGCAGATTTCATTTTTCCGGACTTATTTTTTCAGATTTCTTCTTGTTTGGCTTAGTTTTTCTCTCCTCGGTTGAAATCAAAAAGAAAAAGTTTAGGAAAGAAAGGAAAGTTTGAAGAGAGAAAGCTTGAAATATAGCTTATTGATGTTGCTTCTAGCACCAACTCTTGCACTTTCTTGATTTTCCATTTTTGTTTTTGCTATTTTGATTATTATTTGGTGAGTTTTCTTTTTAAATAAGTGTTTTTTTTCCTTTTATGTTCTTCTTAAGTTCTTTCTTCATCTCTTTCTTAAATAATTTTTACAAATTTTTTTTCTTATTTTTCTTCAATGGCCGAATGGCCTATTTTTTTATTTTTTTATTATTTTTCTGTTTTTACTTTAATTTATCTTGTTATTTATGTTATTTTCTTTGATCTTGATGCTTTAAATGTTCTTCTACTTCATATACTTGAATCATGTTTTAATTTGGTTGCTTTGTTTGTTGCCATTTATAAGTTAAATATCATGTTCTTGCATTTTTAATTTTCTGTTTTCATAATGTTTAAATTTGTTGATGTTTTATATTTAGTATATCAAGTGTTTGTGAAAATGCTTGTTAGTTTTGATATCTCTATTTTGTGTTTGCAGCGATTTGAGTGTTATATTTTAGTTGAGCATGTTAGTATATCAAATGTTTCTGAAAATGCTTGTTTGGTTTTAGTATTTCTACTTTGTGTTTGCATGATTTGAGTGTTATATTTTAGTTGAGCATGTTAGTATATGAAGTGTTTGTGAAAATGCCATGCTTGTTGGAGCTTGAGGCCATTCGGCTACTCCATGTGTTTTACATTGTATGTGCATTTTTGCCATGTTAGTTGGTAGGTTTGCATTTGTATTTGATTGAGTATTTAGTTTAAGTATACCAAGTGTTTGTGAAAATGCCATGCTTGTTAGGAATCATAAGCCATTAGGCCACTCCATGTATTCTAGCATCATGTGTGCATTTTTGCTATGTTAGTTGATAGGTTAGCATTTGCATGATATTTGGTTGAGTTTTTGGTTTAAGCATTCCTTGTATTTGTGATATTTCCATGCATATTTTAGATGGTAGGTTAGGTTTATCTTGCCATACATGTTCATGCATTTTAGACTAAAGTTACATTAAATGCCATGCAAGTTCATTTAGGTCTAGGTCACCATATGGATGCCATGAATTTTTTCATGACATTTAGGTTTAAACTCATGCTTTTCATGCATCATATTTGCTGTATTTTTTCATGCATTTCATGTTCATGCCACTTGACTAATGACTTAGGCCAATTAATGGTTCAAAGTCATGCTCTCTTAAGCACACTTGTGGAAAATTAAGGTTTGTCAAATTGATTATTCTACCTTTGTGATTTTTGTACTTAGCCAATTTTTATCTAACTTTTAAAAAGTCCTAGCTACTGTTTGTGAGTCATTTTGTGAGTCTTAAATATTTTTACTTTGATTTTTAAATGATTTTATCAAAGGCAAAAATGTATTTTGGCAAAACAGTTTTTTCACCCAGTACTCGTACTTTCTCGATTTTTCTGGGCATTCATATTTAATCAAAAAATTAAGCTGATACTTTTTCGTGTAGTGTTACATGTCCTGAGTCTCCAGTATGTTTTTTAGATTTTTTGGAATTTTTAAAAATATGGTAAAAAATCATGGCTTAAAATTGGACAGTGGAGTCAGAATTGAATTTGAAGGAAAATCATTTTTCTGTTTTGGTTAAGTTACTTAGAGGGGGCTGATTTGGAAGTTTAGCTACTGACTTTGGGTAGTTTCTAAGACTTTTTAAACTTTAAAAATGATTTTTTTTAAGTCTCGGGTTAAGGGTGGTCAAGTCCGGGATTTTAAACTTAGGAAATTAGAGCCATTTAAAAAAGGTTTAGCCCATATTTTTTATTTTTAATCTAAGCTTTTCCAAATTGTTTTCAAACAGTCACAAAGTATTTTGGTTTTAGAATATTTAATTTGACATATTTTCGTAAGTTAGCCGAATATCTTTTTAGATATACGGATTTCCTCAATTAAAGGAAAAAATACATTTTCATGCATTGCATTTTCCATATTCAAGCATTTGATATAATATGTGATTTTTGCTATGATAATTTCTATGATATTGTTATGATTTTGAGTTATGTTATATTGTTTATTATATGATCTGGAATATTTCATGATATCCTATGCTTTTTATTTAGTTATTTTTGTCATATTATTTAGCATATACTATGTTCATGCATTATTATTTTCATGCATATTATATGATAGCATTATTTTATATTTTATGTCATTTAAATTATATGCCATATCATTCATATTTGCCATGTCATTTAAATTATTTCATCTCATATAGAATATATTATGTTACTTAGATCATTTCATATAGAATACATTATGATAACCTAGGTCATTTCATTTAGGATATATATTATGTCATTTAGGATATTTTATTTCATTTAGAATATATCATATGACTTATGATATTGCATCTCATATAGAATGTATTATGTTACCTAGGTCATTTCATTTCATTTAGAATATGTCATATAACTTAGGATATTTCATTTCATTTATAATATGCTAGGACATTTAAATCATATCATATCATTTAGGGTGTATTATATTATTTAGGTTTTGCTATGTCATTTTATTTATGTCATGCATATACATATTCATATCTTTTAAAATATTTTCAAAAAGGTAACGATTTTCAATAAATTGAAGATATTCTCGAGTTAAAATAATTTATGAGTTCTCTACCGGGTTTGCTGGGGAGGATATCATCAATTATCATTAATAACGGAATATCTTCTTTAAAATGAGAATGATTCGGAAAGTTTTCCAAAACTAATAAAAATTTCTATATTTTGCCACGTTTGTTGGGGAATATAGGAAAATTTTGAATTTATAAATTTTGGATCATTTTCAATTAAAATTGGAATTATTTTTATTTAAATTAGGAATTAACTTGAAATACTAAATTTAAAATCGACTTTTTTACCGAGACTTGAGATAACACATGATTAATAAGGTACCATTTTATACGGGCGTTGTGGGGGTGCTAATCCTTCCCTGCACGTAACCGAGTCCCGAACCCGTTTCTTTGATTTCTCTGATTTAAAAAGCAGACTTGAAATTGGTTTAAAAATTTTTTAATTAATTTTTAAAATATTTTATAAAATCGATTTTAATAGGTGGCCGATCACACCTAGCTAAAAAAGATTGGTGGCTACTCCATGTTTTTTTCAAGGTCATTTTCACAATCTTCATTTTTAGAGGAATTAAGTCGACTTTTCGTCGATTTTTTTTAATGCCACGCTTAACGAATAATAAAGTCTTGCGACGAGATTCGTTATTTTTTAGGTTGCGACAGCTTGGCGACTCCACTGGGGAAAATTTGAGAGTCAGGCCTAGAATTAGTCGTGTGTTATCAATGTCTCGGTTTTGTTGGTTTAATTGGTATTTAATTTTAATTCCCACATTTAAAAAAATAAGGATAATTTCAAAAAATAATAAAATGTTTTTAAATATGTTTATATTCATGTGCATACATATTATAATTGTTCTCTGGTTATTTTGGTGCATATATTCATTTATTGATTAATTAATGATTTATGTTGTTTAATCTTGTTTGGGGCATTTAGAATAAGGGATATAGAATAGGTGGTGAAAGGTTTGTTATTTCTCCTCACACACTACACGTGCATTTGCATATCATGAATCCTATACCCGGGTTCCGTCCTTTTAAGTGGGAGCAAAGTAACTAAGCCTTCGTGATTAACAATCGGCATGGGCTAGTGAAACACTTCCGGAGTACTAAATTACCCAAGCCTTCGTGATTAACAATTTGCATGGGCTAGGGAAATAGACTCTAACGAATTGAACCCGCTTTTATCGGGGTGCCTTACTAGCCTTCACCAGCGACAGTGAGGAGCAATTCGGGGCTTTTAGAACTAGCTCACCTTCATATAGTAAACCTAGGCGAAGCCATGCCGGATTTCCAATTAGATATCCCAAAGTTAAGAACACATGGAGGAATATTTCTAATCCTTTTACCTTTTATTCTACTTTCCGAATAAGTTTATTTTTTGGACAATGATGAACGTACAACACAATGCTTGTAATAATTGTTGAGATTTCATCCCCGGGATGTTATAATGCTGAAATTTTTTTGGCATCCTCAAGGATAATTATAGCTTTGAATTATATGTTTTTTTGTATTATTCGTATTTATTCTCGTTACTAAATCATTTTCTTTTTGTTCGTGTTTTTTTTTTTTTTTTTTTTCCATTCTTGTCATCATTTTTGCACATTTGAAGGTTATTGGTCTCGAGATATTATTCAACCAAAAGGGCTTTAATGGAGGGTTAGAGTGTCTTAGTGGTCGAGAAGCATTTAGAGGTTAGGAAACAGTCCAATAAAGGTCAACTGGATAATGGGGATTGTTTGAAGATGAGATATGTGTCAGCATTGCCAGCCGAGGTTGATCTTACTATCAAGCAAAATGATCTCCAGGAATTGATTGATATATGGAATCGGTGGAACATATCGGAAAAAGAAGCCTTCACTCAGACATATTGGGACATAGCACTATTAGCTCAGGTTAAGGTCAGTGGCGAGGTAATCCGGGCTGTGGTACAATTATGGGATCCCGCTTACCGGTGTTTTACCTTCAACCGAGAGGATATGACTCCAACAATAGAGGAGTATTCGACCTTGCTTCATATTTAGAATGTTATTCCCGATCGTATTTATTTGAAGGATACAAAGACGCCGGTTTCAAGAAAAAGGTGTCTAAAATTCTGGGAGTGGAAAAAAATTGGGTCGAAAGCCATGTTGTCCAAAAAAGGGTAAGCTACTGTATATCGGGGGACATTTTACGAACTTTAATCCATAGCCATTCAAGCCAGGAGACCGTTAGGAATATTTTTGCTTTGCCTATCTATGGTTTAGTTATCTTCCCGAAGATATTAGGGTATGTGGATGTGGCAGTATTTGATGTTTTTGAGAGGCTTGAGCAAAGGATAAACCCAGCTCCGGCAATCATAGCAGAAACAATCCGATCCTTGAATTTCTATAGACGGGAAGGCAAAGGTCATTTTTAGGTTGTATACAGCTCCTCTACATATGGGTTCAGAGCCTAATTTGTAAACAGGAGAATTTCCCTCTTCGCTCATACTAGAGATCTTTTGCACCAATTGGTGAATTTCTTAAGAGGGATTGGCTTGAGAATAGGACTGATGAGCAATGGATCAACATATTCTAGAATATCAGGGCTGAGATGATAGATTGGAGAGCTCCATGGATAGCTCCTATACTAACATTGTATAAATGCAGAGATAAAGCTTATGTTCCATTATTGGGAGTATGGGGAGGAGTGAGCTATGCACCACTGCTAGTACTGAGGCAATCAGAATCCCGTCAGTTTACTGCTATGACCCATGACATTAGTAATTTGGAATTTGCTTATGGAGAAGATGGATATTCGGGAAAGGTACGTGAGATTGTGATGGCATGGAAGGAAACTCATCGGGTAGAGGTAGCTAGATATGCCGATATCGTCACACCTGATTACCTGACATGGAGGGAATCGAGGGTTAATGATAGGTTGTTGACATCGGATGGGGAAAAAGTTTGGTATTTGAGTTCGCCGTCCAAGGAAGCGCCATCAGAGTTAGAAATCACTAGGGCAGAATTTGAAAAAGAAAAGGCCCAAATGAGCAAGGAAATTGCCCGATTGCAAGAAGAGCTTGAGGATATGAAAGATAGGGAGGTAGCCCGAGAAAAAGAAAAGGAAAAGATCAAGAAAGAGCGGGACACTGTTCAAAGCGATCTTCAGGAATTACACTTGAAGAACAAGAGGTACCATTTCGAGCTCAAATTCGAGGGGACTCTCAAGACTTCTGGGGAATGAGAACAAGAAGTCAGAAACCTTAAGAAGGAGAAGAACTATTGGGAAGAAAAAGCAAAACATGAGGAAGCCCGAGCAAATCAACTTGAGAAACAAGCTAGGGAAAGCTTACACAGTGATGCTTCTGCTGACACGTCAAAGGGTCGTGAACAAGTAGGGATCAGATGGAAGAGTAAGGCAATCAAAAGAAGGCATTGAAGAAGGTCCAGGATCCAAGGGAGTTATTATAGGACCAGTATTTTTAATTGTTTTTAGGAGAGACAGATTATCATGTTGTCTTAAGCAGGGATCTTTTCTTTGATGTATTTAGTTCCAGGAAATCAATGAAAAACCGTTTGGTTGGAATTATCCTGGGGCCAATACTTTAAATACATTCATCATTCACTAGTTCTTTCTTTTATATATTTTATTTGTTCATTCATTTATATTTATATTCATATTCATAATCATTCATTCATTTATTCTTTATAAATTGTTTATACACTCAGTCATTTACTTATTGGTCCATTCATTTATTCATTATAGGTTCATACACTTAGTCAATTACTTAGTTGTTCATTCACTAACACTGGTTCATTCATTCATTTATTCATTTATTCATTTTTTATAAAATAAAATAAGAAATGTGTCAATAATTTCTAATCCATGGTTTTTAAAACTAAAGGTACAATTGGTCGCACTAAAAAAAAACCAGACTTCCAACACCCTTACAATACTCGATCTCGAACAAGAGCCATGGAAAACGATCAGCTTGCCAGAATTGAAATAATGGAAAGAATCCAGAAAGAACTGCAGGAACATTTAACTAAGTCTCAAGAGGAGACACGGGAACAGATGACAAAACTCATGGAGATGATGAGCACTATGATGAGGCAGAAGTGGCCCGCAGAAAATTCAGCTACTGGAATGGGGGCAGTGAACCAGGAATATCGACTAGAACTGGTACAGAGAAATGGTCAAATATCCCAACCTGTGGGAAATGAACTTCCAACTAGGGCAGCATCCTACATTTACATCCAACCAGCGGTCGAAGCACAGAATTTCGGTCCAAAAAGGGGTAATATCGGAGTTAATCCAATTGAGGTTGAAGTTCCAGACTTCGAAGAAATGGTGTAATATGGAAAAGGGGTAATATCGGAGTTAATGCAGTAAGCTTCAGCCAATACACATATACACCTCATACACCATACACACCACCAAGGCCCTATATTCCTACCACACCTTATGCATCTCCGACACCTTACACACCATACCCAGGGTATAATCCTTACTACCCCAATGTCAACCACCTTACCCAAAACCCATTCCCCTACACCAATATACCACAACAGCCATTCCCAAGTGGTATATCCCCTCAAATAACCCTTCCTAAAAATATTGTCCCAAACACTCAAGGTCTCGCATGCAATGATCAACGTTCACCAAGGAGCGATCAAAAAACCCAATTTGATCCGAATCCTACCACCTACGGTGAGCTATATCCAAAACTATTGCAGGGTCAACTTGTTGCACCCGTGTACCTCAAACCTCTGACACCTCCATATCCAAGATGGTACAATGCAAACACTAACTGCGCATACCACGCGAGAATCCAAGGACATTCGATTGAAGATTGCCTGGCCTTCAAAAAGAAAGTCCAAAGCCTGATCAATGCTGGGGTTGTGAAGTTTGGGTCAAAAAATGGGCCGAATGTATTTGGAAACCCATTGCCCGATCATGCTGGGAATCAGGTAAATGCAATATTGACCGGAGAAGGTAGAAGATTAAAAAGGGATATTATGGAAGTCAAGACTTCAATGTTGACAGTATGGGTTGAAATGGTCAAGGCAGGATTGGTGAAAGATACAGATAGTCTGAAAATGGTTGCAAAATGGGTGCATAATTTGTGCCCGTTCCATAAGTGTGGAGGCCATGACATACAGAACTGTGGGGACTTTCGAGCTAAAGTCCAAAGGATGATGGATAATGGAGAAGCCCAATTTTACGAGGAGATAAAGGAGGAAATAGAAGTCATTGAAAATGTAGGTGGCTATGGGATAGGAAGACCTCTGATCATCTATTATGATGAATCGGAGGAGAAAGTTATGCTATTCATTGAGAAAAATGCGCCCAAGTTAATCATTGATTTACCTATTTCCTTTTCATACAAGGAAAACAAGGCTGCACCATGGAAATACGACTGCAGCATGGTTATGCCTGGGTCTTCAAGTCAGCAGGATATCTCAGGTGTGGGGCATTTAACCCGAAGCGGAAGGTGTTATGCTCCGAAGGCTGCTGAACAGGGGTTAGCAAGGAAAGACAGAGAGCAGATAAAGGGAAAAAGGTAGTCGAGCCAATCCATATTGAGATGGATTTGCCAAAAGAAATAGAGAGGGGATCAGCCCCGGTTAACAGAATGAAAGAACCAGTATGTGAGAAGGAAGCCTGTGAGTTCTTAAAATTCATAAAGCAAGTGAGTAGAGCATGGTTGAACAACTGCAATGTCAACCAGCTAGAATCTCAATCTTATCCTTGGTTTTGATTTCAGAGCTACACAAAAATGCCCTGTTAAGAGTATTAAATCAGGCATACGTAGCTAATAATATATCAGTAGAAAAATTGGACAGGCTGGTGGGAAACATCGCAGCAGACGACTACATATTTTTCAGCTATGAGGAGATACCACCCAATGGTATTGGATCAACGAAAGCTCTCCATATAACTACCACTTGCAAGGGGCACATATTACCAAGGGTCCTTTTGGATAATGGTTCTTCACTAAATGTGATGCCTTTAGCAACTCTATCCAAATTACCAGTGGATGTATCTTATATGATACCAAGTTGCATAGTAGTCAGGGCTTTTGATGGAACAAGGAGAGAGGTTATGGGAACCATTGAAGTTCCTCTAGAGATAGGCCCGTGCATTTATACGGTGAACTTCCAGGTCATGGATATTAATCCATCTTATAATTGCTTGTTGGGAAGGCCGTGGATACATTCAGCTGGGTCTGTACCCTCGTCTCTTCACCAAAAGCTAAAATTTGTGATGGAGGGCCGTTTGATCACAGTATCAGGATAAGAAGACATAATAGCCTCCACATCTATTGAATCTCCTTATGTTGAGCCCAATGAAGATGCCGTGGAGTGTTCTTTCTGGTCTTTGGAATTCGTAAATGCAGTTTTCGTCGCTGAAGGATGGAAAATTTCGAAACCAAGATTGTCCAAGAACACAAGGTTGGGAGTAAGAACCACCGTAGGAAAAGGCTGCAGGGCTGGAAAAGGTTTGAGGAAATATTTTCAAGGAACGGCTCGAGCAATGCAAGTAATGGGAAAGAAAGACCGGTTTGGCCTAGGGTATCTTCCGAAGGCCCATGAGAAAAGGAAACAGGTTGAAAGGAACCGATAAAGGAGGATGGCCCATCTTGCGGGTATGGATATTGAATAAAAGCCTATGATATTCCCACCTATCCTTCACAGCTTTTGCTCAATCGGTTCTCTATTCGGAGAAAAGAATTCTGATGATGTGCTCATAATGATAGAGCAAGCCTTTGAGAGATTCCAGGTGAATAGGGATGAGCAGATGTACGATGTGAAGATCTGCACAATTAAAGAAGACAAAATTAAAAGAGAAAGTGCTAACTGGATGGTGCGACCTTGTCCACCAGGATATAGACTAACCAACTGGAGTGCAACTGAGTTGCCCATAGTTTTTAAGTCTATTCCAACGTAATACTTTTAAAAAAGCAATCTTAATTATCTTTACCCAGAGATATTAAGAGTTTTTTCTGTAATGGGCTTTTTAAACATTTCCATTCAATAAATAACAAGCACAATGAATTTTATCCATATTTGATATGTCTATATTCTTTCATTTTTGTTATTTATTTTGTTTTCATTATATATTTTCCTATATTGTTTCTTCTCCACATATTTACAGGTGTGCGGATGCGGAATATGAGAACCTTCCTATCAGTAATTCTGAAATTGATTTTGAAAGACCCATTTGCACGAGTGATTTTGAGGGTAACGAAGATACTGAGGATTATGGTCTACCTCCGGATCTATTAAGGAAAATAGAACAAGAGGAGAAACAAGTACTTCCTCATAAGGAGTTATTGGAAACGATAAAGGAAGTCAAAATCGGGACTTCATTGTCATCATCAATAAAAGGTGAATTGATAGCTTTGCTCTAGGAATATGCGGATATATTTGCATCGTCTTACCAAGACATGCCAGGGTTAGATCCAGATATTGTGGTTCATAAGCTCCCTTTAAGGCCAAAATGCAAGCCAATTCAGCAAAAGTTGAGAAGAATGAGGCCCGACATGCTGTTAAAGATAAAAGAGGAGGTGAAGAAGCAATTTGATGCTGGATTCTTAGAGGTGGCAAAACATCCAGAATGGGTGGCAAATATTGTTCTAGTACCAAAGAAGGATGGCAAAGTGCGAATGTGCGTTAATTACCGAGATTTGAACAAGGCCAGCCCTAAAGATAATTTCCCTTTGCCCCACATTGATACTCTGGTGGATAATACGGTGAAAAGTTCTTTATTTTCTTTCATGGACGGGTTCTCAGGATACAATCAGATCAAGATGGCACCGGAAGACATGGAGAAAACCACATTTGTTACAATGTGGGGAACCTTCTGCTACAAAGTAATGCCATTTGGTTGAAGAATGCTGGGGCAACATACCAAAGAGCCATGGTGACCTTGTTTCATGATATGATGCATAAGGGAATTGAGGTCTACGTTGATGATATGATCGCAAAGTCACAAGGAGAATAGGAGCATATTGCAAATCTTAAGAAGCTCTTTGGACGATTAAGGAAGTTTAGACTCAAGCTAAATCTGGCAAAATGCACTTTTGGAGTCACCTTGGGGAAATTATTGGGTTTTGTCGTTAGCAAAAGAGGAATTGAGATTGACTCGGATAAAGTGAAGGTTATTCAGAATCTACCACACCTTGCACTCAAAAGGAAGTAAGAGGCTTTTAGGGGAGATTGAATTACATTGCTCGGTTTATTTCTCAATTAACCGACAAGTATGATCCAATATTTAAGTTACTTCAGAAATGTGATCCAGGAGAATGGGATAAAGGTTGTCAGATTGCGTTTGAAAAGGTTAAACATTATCTATCCAACCTACTAGTATTAATGCCGCCTATTCCGGATAAACCAATGATACTGCATTTATCAGTATTTGAAAGATCTTGGGGCATCTTGATGAAACTGGAAAGAAAGAACAGGCAGTTTACTACCTCAGCAAGAAGTTCACAGATTATGAGTTGAAATATTCTTCGATAGAGAAGTTGTGTTGCGCCTTAGCTTGGACTGCTCGAAGACTCAGACAGTATATGTTATATCACACAACGTGGTTGATTGCTAAGCTGGATCCAGTCAAATACATGTTGGAAGCACCTTTTTTGTCAGAGAGAACGACAAGATGGCAGGTTTTATTGTCAGAGTACGACATTGTATATGTAAGTCAAAAAGCTATCAAGGGCAGTGCAGTGGCTAAATTCTTAGCAAGTCGGGCAGTGGAAGTTTATGATCCGTTGAACTTTGACTTCCCGGATGAAGATTTGATGTATGTGTCACAAGAAGACGAGATTCCCCTGTAGAAGAAAGTATGGAAAATGTACTTTGATGGCGCATCTAATGCCATGGGGCATGGAATCGGTGTAGTGCTTATATCCCCAGAAGAAGATTATTATCCTTTCACTACCAGATTGGATTTTGATTGTACAAACAATACTGCCGAGTATGAAGCACGTACTATGGGCCTTCGTGCTGCAGTGGACAGAAAGATCAAAGATTGGAAGTTTTCGGAGACTTAGCCTTAGTGATTTACCAGCTACGAGGAGAATGGGAAACCCGAGATACAAAGCTAATCCGATACTGAGAAATCATACTGAGTTTATTGGAGGAGTTTGAAGAAGTGAATTTCAATTACTTTCCTCGAGAAGAAAACTGAATGGCAGATGCTCTGGCTACTTTGTCATCAATGTTTAAGGTGAATGAAGGGGCTAAAGTTGTTCCAATAAAGATGAGTATATATGAGTCTCCTGCTAACTGTCTGAGTATTGAAGAAGAAGTAGATGGCCTCTCTTGGTATAACGATATCTTGCAGTACATCAAGAGTCAACAGTATCCAGAACAGGCAACAGAGAATGACAAGAGGACTCTGAGAAGGCTAGCAATGGGTTTCGTTATAGACAGTGAGATTCTATACAAGAAAGGGAAAGATCAAGTCCTCTTGAGATGTGTCGGGTCTACCGAAGCTCGAAAAATCATAGAAGAGGTCCACGAAGGGATATGTGGCACTCATGCTAATGGTCACATGCTTGCTAAACAGATTATGAGAGCAGGTTACTATTGGTTGACAATGGAAGAAGATTGCATTAGTTATTCCTGGAAGTGCCATAAATGTTAGATTTATGCAGATAAGATTCATGTGTCGCCATCGCCATTACATGTTATGACTGCACCTTGGCCTTTTTCAATGTGGGGAATAGATATGATCGGGCCTATTACCCCGAAAGCTTCAAATGGACATTGTTTCATCTTGGTGGCCATAGATTATTTCACAAAGTGGGTAGAAGCTGCTTCCTATGCGAATGTAACAAAGTCGGTGGTATGCAGATTCGTTAAGAAAGAAATCATATGCCGTTATGGGTTGCCAGCAAGAATTATTTCGGATAATGCTCTCAATTTGAACAATAATATGATGAAAGAAATATGTACTCAATTCAAGATCACACATCATAATTCGGCACCTTACCGTCCGAAGATGAATGGCGCATGATAAGCTCATAAAATATACATTTTATGCCTTTCTACCTTTAGTTTTTGTTATGTTTTCGATCTTTATCTTGTTTATTTATATTATGTTTTTGAATTTTAGGTACAATAAGGAGAATGAAGTTAAAAGATGTCAATAATGATGGTAAAGAGCTTACAAAATCATAATCACAAGATAGAAGACTTGGGAGTCAAAAATATCAATTTCTGGTTGAAAAGCAATTAGGCAGATTTGACCTCTGGAGCTTGTTGTAAGGAAAACGTGATGTTAGATTCTTTATTTGAAGAAACTTCCTTCTTGACTTTTGAATCTGACTTGATTATCTTTCCAACAATATATTATGGGCCCAAATCGTATAAGAAATGGGCATCCAAATGGCGCTAGAAGATCTCCCTAAAGAACCCTGCGGCCAGAAAAACCCTAATCGCAAATCTGAAAAAAAGGCAAAAACGTGATTTTTGAACCTCCAGGCTTACTTGTGCGGCAATGACTTATTCTCAGGGTTTTAAAGCTCTATAAATACCATCTTTTGAGCCACAAACTAGACATCTTTTGAGGAGACTCAAGGATCATCATTCTTCTTCTTCTTCTTCTTCTTCTTCTTCTTCTTCTTCTTCTCCGTTCTTTTATTTTCTTTTTAGTTTTATGTATATATTATCTATGCCTATGCTAGGCTAAACTTCTATTTGGTTAAGGGTGATTTCAAAGCCCTAGAAATGTTTTGTAATTGATTTTCAGATTCTATCTATCATTAATTTTCTATCAAAGTTGCTTATGTTCTTCCATTAAAATTGTTCATGATGATGTTTTGATTTGTTTAGGTGGCCAACTAGATAAATCTTGATAATTGTCTAATGCTAGTTTAGGAGTCTTGATCCGTGTAATTGTCTTGATTTCCTATTCATAAGTAGCAATTTGTGATTAATGATTATGGTCAAGTTTTTAGTAATTGCAAAGTGGAACATAACCTAAGTTGAACAATCCGAGCTACTGTGTTTGTTGCTCAGATCAACCTATCTTTCTCATCATAAAGCTGCTATTAAATTGAACTTAGAGAGCTTATTCTAGGTTGTTTGATAGTTAGAGATTAAATAGAGAGCTTGTTCTATTTAACGAAAACTAAAGAAAGATTGGGTAACAGAGCTTGTTGTTATCTACGGTTGTTAACTTTGATAGCTAATTAATGTTGATAGATTTGAAATTGATTCTTAATGATGTCTAGTGGTGGAGAATGAAATCTTAACTATATTTCTCATATTTGATTCTTCTTAATTACTTATTTTCTCATTCTTATTGTTAACTTTAGTTCAAATCTGATCTCAAAATACCTTTTTTCTATTATTGTTCTTGAATTTAAGTTTTAAGCTATTAACTTATAAACTAAAACCCAATCCCTGAGGACTCGACCCTTGCTAATCACTATACTTTACAATTGATTCTTTTTAAGTGCAAGGTTAAATAAGATTCACTCTTTTGGGTGCATCAATTTTTTGGCGCCGTTGCCGGGGATTGCTTTCTTTAGTTTATTTGGTACTTGGTTTATTCTTATTTTCAGTTCTAATTAGTTTTGTCTTCTTGTACATACAGGTTTTTTCTTTTGAAATTTTGAAAAAAAAAGTTTATGGAATTGAGCAATCTAACACTTGAAGAGTTGGTGGCATACATGAACATGGAGAATCAACAAGCCAATCTCACCTCCCAGTTCAACAATTGGCCATGGGAGGATGTCAAGGCCATCAAGGGTTCCAAGACCAACCGCTTGATCAATACTCAAACACTTACCATGAGGGATGGTGGGATCATACTAATTATGGCTACTCAAAAAATTTCCAAGAAGTAAATCCTTATGCCAATTACACTTATCCATCTAGCTTCAATCAATCATGGTCTCAAGAACCAGATCTTTTTCAGCCATCACATATGACTCAAAACTCAGGTACTTCTTTAGAAGATCTTGTCTATTCTCTTGTTATTGATACTTTGCAATTTCAACAGGAAACAAGGGCAACCATCCAGAGTTTGGAAAAGCAAATGAGCCAATTGGCTAGTAGTATGGTGGGATAGGTAGCACAAATATCTGAAGACCTCCCTGCCCAAACGATGATTAACACAAAGGAGAATGCTACTATTGTGACCTTGAGGAATGAGGAACAAGATGAGGATGAGACAAAATTAGAGATGAATTCTATTCTTGAGGATAATGAAGCCACATATCCAAATAAGAGTATTTCGGCACCTGAGGTAACGTTTAAGATTCCAATTTTTACTAATGTTTCTTCTCCACCTTTTCCTAGTAGGTTCACAAAGTTCAAGGAGGAGGAACATGAACAACACATGCCGAAAACCTTAAACAACTTGTTTGTGGATGACATTGAACAAGTATCAAAATATGCTCCATTCCTTGATGAGCAATGCACTACAAAGGATGATGAAATAATACTTGTAATGGAGAATGCATCCACCGTTGTGCAAAGAAAGCTTCCTATCAAACGCATAAATTTGGGAAGTTTCTTATATGATCTTGCAAATCCTAAACAGCCAAGAAAGGGTGTTGGTTAGGTTCAAAATACTAACTCAAGTGTTAATTGGGAAGGCAGCCCAATTAAAGAAGAAATTTCCAACCTGCCATATTCAGATTTGCTTTTTCTTATTATTTTTATTGTTTTTATTTTTTATGCTTATTTATTAATTTTTTGTTTAGTATTTTAGGATTATTTAGGTTGCATGAGTTTGTTTTGTTTTGAGTCTTAGTTGTTCCTATTCTTATGTTATTAGTTCTTTTCTCTTACACATGATTCTTTCATTTGGGTTAATAGCATTACATTGAGGACAATGTAAGAATTAAGTATGGGGGAAAGGATTTAGGATTTCTTTTATTTTTGTCTATTATTTTTTTATCAGTCTTTAATATCATTAATATTATTTTTAATGTGTTTTAGTTCCTTTTCCATACTATGATGAGATATGAATTTAATAGGTCTGAAACTGATCATTAGTGGTAAGATTTTCATGAGAATTAAGCTTGATATCACTAATTTTTATGAGCCAATGTTGATATGATATGTTGATTGAGAAAGAAGCATGTTTAGACTTGATATTGACTTGTATAATCATCCTTGTGAGTTTTGAGCCTATATAATTGATGCATTATACATATCAATCTAATTTCCTTCTTGAGTGCTCTTATGATTACATGATTCTCTAGAACTTGCTTTAAACCTTTTTGAGACTATATTGATACATGTGATAACATGAATATGACAGAGGCATTAGGATTTTTAACCAGGGCCAAACAGCCATCCCTTATTGATGTTCCAAGAGAACATTCCCCTTAGTAAGCCAATTTGAGCCTACATTGAATAAGCTATTTATTTGGTAACCGTATCTTGTCCCTAATCTAAATATACTTATTTATATCCTTACCCTTGTTCTAAAGATGAATTAGCATGTTTTGAGACATATTGCAAAGACAAGGAAGATCTATTCAAATTTTGGGTTAGAAACAAGAAATAAGTGTGGGGGAGGAGAAAGGCAAAAGTCAAGAGAAAAATAGAGGGAATATTGCCAAATACATTCCCATGAAAAAAAAAACAAAAAACAAAATTGAATCATCTCTTGAACTTCTAGTTAAAGAAAAGAAAAAGAATGTTACAAGGTTGGTTAGAATGAAGCAAAGGCTCAACATAAAATATTCAGCCTATGTGATTATGTACTTCCAAGGAATATTGAGAAATTTTTATTTGCAAAATCTTATTTTGTCTCTAAATTCTATGAAGTCTTTGGAACCTTTGTAATATCTTTTATCTTTTATTCTTTAACCACATTATAACCCCTTGGCCCCATTACAACCTTGAATAAAGACCTTTTGATTTATGAAGTTGCATGATCTAAATAGTGAGTAATAGGTGGACAAGCAAGCATATGGTAGAACTATTTTCATGAGATTGATTGAGTGTAAACACTTTAACACTACTTTAAAGAGTGAAAATATGAGAGTATAGTGAGAAGTTGAGATTAAGTTTGAATATGCACTATTTTGATTGAAATATGTTATGTTAATATTGGCTTAACTCAAACTACTTACATTCAAGCAAGAATTTTTGAGAATTTGTTTAAGCTATTGATTAGTTTATAAGACTTGTCCAATGATTATCTCTAATTTATATTGGAAGGATTAGTTGTAATTATTATTAATATTATTTTTATTTTTTTTAGTTTTTCTTATGTCTTCAATGTTTTTTAGTTTTTCTTATGGGTATCGTCCTAATAAACCCTCACGAGACTAAACTCCTCCACTAGGGAGACCTAGGGGTTTAAAGGCTTGTGTCACTTGCTAAGTGCCACCGTGATTTCCTACGAAAGTGGATTAGATTAGATTTTCTTATTTTATTTTTATTTTGTTTTGCTCGAGGACTAGCAAAAAGCTAAGTGTGGGGGTATTTGATAAGCTCATAAAATATACATTTTATGCCTTTCTACCTTTAGTTTTTGTTATGTTTTCGATCTTTATCTTGTTTATTTATATTATGTTTTTGAATTTTAGGTACAATAAGGAGAATGAAGTTAAAAGATGTCAATAATGATGGTAAAGAGCTTACAAAATCATAATCACAAGATGGAAGAAGACTTGGGAGTCAAAAATATCAATTTCTGGTTGAAAAGCAACTAGGCAGATTTGACCTCTGGAGCTTGTGGTAAGGAAAACGTGATGTTAGAGTCTTTATTTGAAGAAACTTCCTTGTTGACTTTTGAATCTGACTTGATTATCTTTCCAACAATATATTATGGGCCCAAATGGGATAAGAAATGGGCATCCAAAATGGCGCTAGAAGATCTCCCTAAAGAACCCTGCGGCCAGAAAAACTCTAATCGCAAATCTGAAAAAAAGGCAAAAACGTGATTTTTGCACCTCCAGGCTTACTTGTGCGGCAATGACTTATTCTCAGGGTTTTAAAGCTCTATAAATACCATCTTTTGAGCCACAAACTAGACATCTTTTGAGGAGACTCAAGGATCATCATTCTTCTTCTTCTTGGTCTTCTTCTCCATTCTTTTATTTTCTTTTTTAGTTTTATGTATATATTATCTATGCCTATGCTAGACTAAACTTCTATTTGGTTAAGGGTGATTTCAAAGCCCTAGACATGTTTTGTAATTGATTTTTAGATTCTATCTATCATTAATTTTCTATCAAAGTTGCTTATGTTCTTCCATTAAAATTGTTCATGATGATGTTTTGATTTGTTTAGGTGGCCAACTAGATAAATCTTGATAATTGTCTAATGCTAGTTTAGGAGTCTTGATCCGTGTAATTGTCTTGATTTCCTATTCATAAGTAGCAATTTATGATTAATAATTATGTCAAGTTTTTAGTAATTGCAAAGTGGAACATAACCTAAGTTGAACAATCCGAGCTATTGTGTTTGTTGCTTAGATCAACCTATCTTTCTCATCATAAAGCTGCTATTAAATTGAACTTAGAGAGCTTATTCTAGGTTGTTTGATAGTTAGAGATTAAATAGAGAGCTTGTTCTATTTAACGACAAACTAAGGAAAGATTGGGTAACAGAGCTTGTTGTTATCTACGGTTGTTAACTTTGATAGCTAATTAATGTTGATAGATATGAAATTGATTCTTAATGATGTCTAGTGGTGGAGAATGAAATCTTAATCATATTTCTCATATTTGATTCTTCTTAATTACTTATTTTCTCATTCTTATTGTTAACTTTAGTTTAAATCTGATCTTAAAATACCCTTTTTCTTTTATTGTTCTTGAATTTAAGTTTTAAGCTATTAACTTATAAACTAAAACCCAATCCCTGAGGACTCGACCCTTGCTAATCACTATACTTTACAATTGATTCTTTTTAAGTGCAAGGTTAAATAAGATACACTCTTTTGGGTGCATCATTGCAGTAGAGGCAGCTAACAAGAATATCAAGAAGAATGTTGAGAAGATGACCAATGTGTACAAAGATTGGCATGAGATCTTGCCTTTTGCTCTTCATGCATATCGTACTTCGGTCCGCACATCTACAGGGGCAACACCATTTTTTTTGGTATACGGGATGGAAGCAGTGCTACCTATTGAAGGTGAGATCCCTTCACTTTGGGTTTTGATGGAAATTGGCCTAGAGGAAGCAGAATAGGTTAGAGCTCGTTATGAACAGTTGAATCTCATCGAGGAGAAAAGATTGAAAGCAATTTGTCACGGGCAATTGTATCAGAAAAGGATGATTCGAGCCCACAACAAGAAGGTTCATCCTAGACAGTTCCGAGAGGGGGAGTTGGTATTGAGGAAAATTCTTCCTATAGTAAAAGAGCCGAGAGAAAAATAGGCTCCGAATTGGGAAGGACCCTATGTGGTAAAAAGAGCTTTTTCTGGAGGAGCATTGATTTTAACTAGAATGGACAGGAAAATTTCAGAAATCCCATGAATGTTGATGAACTGAAGAAGTATTATGCTTAAAATAAAAAGTGTGATGCTGTGCACATGGAAATTCGAATGATTCTAAGTGTAAAAATGGAAATTCTATATATCTATCTCCCTTGTGAATCGCTTTTTAAAGAAAATATTCATGCTTGATATGATAAATGGTCATCTTTCATATTCCTTTCACTAATAAGAAATCATCCTTAGTCACCCCTTTGAGCCTCAGGAATTATTTCTTTCTATAAAACCTTGATCAAGGATCACCCTCTACACTAGAGGGAAAATGCGAGGAAAAATAATAAAAAATCATGGCTAAAAGAAAGCCATCGAAAAATATGGCAAATGAAAGCCAACAAAGCAAAAAAAAAAAAAAAAAAAAGAAAAGAAAGTCCAAAAAGGGACAAATGTTTCAAGAACGAATTTTCCTCAGGAAATGATCCTTGATCCAATCACCCCTAAACACACTTTGGGCCTATTTTATCCCTTCTTACTAAACCAAAACCTTGGCCTACATTATGTGCTTTAAAAGCCCATTTTGATCAAGCATGGATATTTAATTTGAAAGGTTATTCTCAGAATTCATCCCATCTTTTGAATTGATATTTTTACCTTGGAAGCATTTAGAATTCTCGGATGCATGGTAGAATAAAAAAATGGAAATGAAAAAAAGAATGTAAAAGGAGAGGTTCAAGCCGAAAACCCGTAAAGGGCGACTTAATACCGAATAGAGGACACTTTATTTGAAAACCCGCAAAGGGCGGCTCAAGTACTAATCAAGGTTTGAATCAATGCTCCGTGTAAAGGGGGAGAAAGTATCTGACAATCAGAAAAAAGGGGAACAACTCAGTCTGACCTAACTACTGAAGCTAAGAGGTTACTCAAGTAAATTGCTCGTTCAAGAGAAATTTTAGATGGTTTGAAGGGTCCAAGATATTCCTCATCCGGAGCATCTACAGCCTATAACCTTACATTTGTTTCTTATATCCTTGATATTTATTTTTACTATTTAAAAACATTTCTTGCAAAAAATTCTTGTTATCCTTTTCATGACAATTTTTGCTTGATTCATATTTTTTTTCATATACTTTTGAGATGCATTATGGTTGTTATTAAATTGAATGATGATTAGTAATAAAAATCTTTAAATAAAGGAATTTCAAAGTATTACTAAGGAATAGATTTAAATATTGGGAAAGGTTCGGAAAGTTCACCAAGAAAAAAAAACAGTGAACGTGGTGGGAACTCCATCACGAAGCCAGAAAATCTGTGAATTTCAGCGAAAGATAGAAACTGGGACTGTTTGACAAGTTATATTGAGTGGGGAATCAATGAACAAATTGAAAACTCCGTCATGAAGTCGGATAATCTGTGAACCTCAAAGAAACCATGGATTAGAAATTATGGCACAATCATTTTATTGCATTTATTCTTAGGAAACATACAAGCATTTGCAAAGCATGTCATTCTTATCATTGCATTTAGCTAACAGTGCAGAAATCAGGAAAACTTGGACTTCCACAAGTGAACTCGTTCTGTTTTTCAAAGGAGTCGAGTCTCGAGATCACCATCGAAGTACGTTTCCTTTCCAAATCAAACTCATTTTGCATTCTTAAAATAAAAATAAAAAATTGGTCGAGCCTTGAGACTGTCGTCAAGGTATTTTAGTCACAGTTTTAAAGACCTTCGGGCACCAGTTTTAAAGACCTTCGGGCACCAGTTTTAAAGACCTTCGGGCACCAGCTTTAAAGACCTTCGGACACCAGTTTTAAAGACCTTTGGGCACCAATTTTCAAGACCTTCGGGCACCAGTTTTAAAGACCTTCGAGCATCAGTTTTAAAGACCTTCCGGTACTAGCTTTAAAGACCTTCGGGTACCATTTTTAAAGACCTTCGGGCACCAGTTTTCAAGACCTTCGGGCACCAATTTTAAAGACCTTCGGGCACCGATTTTAAAGACCTTCGGGCACCAGTTTTAAAGACCTTTGGGCATCAATTTTAAAGACCTTCGGGCACTATTCTTAAGACCTTCGGACACAATTTTGTCTTTTGAAAATCGAACCCGTTTCCTTAAGACGGGTCGAGCCTTGATTAGTCAGGGAATTCAATTTAATGACAAAATCTTCAATTTACAGTTTTTTCAAAAAAAAAAAAAATTTGAATGAATGAATGAAAAATGAAAAAAGATGAAGAAAAACCCTTTCCCTTTCCTTCACATGTGATTTCACTTACCGTACAAAATTAGTGTTTGTTTATCTTTTCCTGATTCCTGATTCTCAGCAATTGATGGAAACTCAATTAAGAGTTGTAAACCCAAGTGCAGGTTATGTTCAAGTAATAAATTCTCGGGTGTCCGAGGTCGAACCACAGGGAAGCGTATTAGTAAGTATAAGTTTATAAATATATAAGAAAAAGAAAGTAAACAAGATATTAGGGAATCAACAACAAAACAAAATAAACAAGATATTAGAGAACAAAATAAATAAAATAACATAAAAGAAATTAAACAAAATATAAAAAACAATAAGAAAGGATGTTGAGGTTAGAGAATCCACTCTTGGTGTTATGCTAAGATTAATCTTGTTTTATTACACAATTGAAATCCACACATAAGGGAGGTTCCAATCGGAAGGTTTAGCAATTCAGTCCAAATTGTCCAACGTCCATAGCATATGATATTATGTTCATTTGGTGTCCTCAAAACTCATAAAAAGAGTCCAAGCATTCCTTATGCCAAGGTATATGTCTACAACAAATCAAGGTTATGAAACCAAGCATTTACTGTGCCATTTTCATTGTCAATAATGAATCAAGATCTCTACTTTGCAAGTATGATTTTAAACCAAAAGAAAATATTATCTATGCTAGTGCTTATAAATGATGATTCATTTTAGCTCATGTTTAAGAGACTAACCTTAGCATTTACCAAGAGCTTCACCTCATCACCTCAACAATATGATTAGAAACACATACTAGATATGAATAAAATGAAAAGAAATGTAAGAAGAAAAAGAAAACTAGAGAAAGGAAAGAAAAAGAAAACTTAGAGAATTTTATTACAATGGCTATCCTACCAATGTATAATTGTATCCCAATACTCATCCAAGGCCCTCTATTTATACACATTTTGGAGGGCTAAATGACAAGAGACAAGCTTTACAAATTTCAAAGGTAGGTATAATAGGTGGGTGCATTTTTCTAACAATTTTCGTCATATTGTATGACAATTCTGATCAGCCAGCTTGATGGTCGATTTTGTCAATGTTGGAGGCTCGATCTGATAAAATGGTCTTCTAGAAAAATATACCCCTATCAGTTACGGATCCATAGCCGTTGGAATCAGATCATTTGCGCACGTGGATCGGGAGATATGGTCAAAATACCAAAACGGTGCAGAACAGACGTCATTGCACATCAGCCAACTTGATGGTCGATTTCGCTAGGGAAAACGACTCCGTTTCAAGAAGTGTAAAACATGAAAAAGATAGATATGCCTCTTAGCTTTGCAGGGATACAAAGTTCAGCCTTATTGCTTCAGTGAAACTCGAGATATAGCTGATATGGCAAAAGGTGTCGGAACTGGAACTGAACTGGATTTGTCCTTAATTCTAGTAATCTGAAATCACTCAAAGAAACTTGTGAAAAACACCAAATTACGTAAAAATATAAAAGATCATAAACACAATTAGACTAAACAATAATAACTCGTATTTGACACAAAACAATAATAAAACATAACTAAAAACTATATAATTATACGAGTTATCACACCCCCATACTTAGATTGTTGCTAGTCCCTAGCAACGACTCAATAAAAATAAAATAAGAAAATCTAATCTAATCCATTTTCGTAGGAAATCACGGTGGCACTTAGCATGTGACACAAGCCTTTAAACCCCTAGGTGTCCCTAGTGGACGAGTTTAGTCTCGTGAGGGTTTACTAGGACGATACCCACAAACATTGAAGACATAAGAAAAACTAAAAATAATAATTATAACTAATCCTTCCAATATAAATTAGAGATAATCATTGGACAAGTCTTAAAAACTAATCAATAGCTTAAAGAAATTCACAAAAGATCTTGCTTGAATGTAAATAAATGAGTTAAGCCAATATTAACATAACATATTTCAATCAAAATAGTGCATATTCAAACTTAATCTCAACTTCTCACATGGGATACTCTCTTGATTTTCACTCTTTAAAGTAGTGTTAAAGTGTTTACACTCAATCAATCTCATGAAAACACTTCTACCATATGCTTGCTTGTCCACCTGTTCTCCACTATTTAGATCATACAACTTCATAAATCAAGAGGTCTTTATTCAAGGTTGTAATGGGGCCAAAGGGTTATAATGTGGTTAAAGAACAAAAGGATAAAGATATCACAAAGGTTCCAAAGAGTTCATAGATTTTAGAGACATAATAAGATCATACAAATAAAACTTCTCAAAACTCTTATAAAGCACATAATAACATAGGCTAAATATTCATGTTGAGCCTTTGCATCATTCTAACCAACTTTGTAACATCTTTTTCTAGAAGTTCAAGAGAAGATTTTTTTTTTTTTTTTTTTTTTTTTTTTTTTTTTAATATGGGAATGTATTTGACAATGATCCCTTTCTTTTTCTCTTGACTTTTTCTTTTCTTTTCTTTCCCCCACACTTATCTTTTGTTTCTAACCCAAATTTTCAAATAAAAATATCCCTTGTTTTTTTGCAATATGTCTCAAAATATAAAATTCATCTTTAGAACAAGGGTAAGGATATAAGTATATTTAGGCTAGGTGTAAGTTGTGGTTACCAATAAAACATCATATTTAATGTAGGCTCAAATTAGCTCACTAGTGGGGATGTTCTCGTAGAACATTAATAATGGATGGCTGTTTGGCTCTAGTTATAATCCTAATGCCTCTATCATATTCATGTTGTCACATGTATCAATATAGTCTCAAACGGTTTAAAGCAAGTTCTAGAGAATCATGTAATCATAAGAGCACTCAAGAAAGAAATTAGATTGATTTGTATAATGCATCAATCATTATAGGCTCAAAAACTCACAAAGATGATTATACAAGTCAGATTAAGTCTAAACATGCTTCTTTCTCAATCAACATATCATATTAACATTGGCTCATAAAAAGGTTGACATCAAGCTCAATTCTCATGAAAATCTTCTCACTAATAAATCTGTTTTAGACTTATGCAATTCATATCTCATCATTGTATTGAAAGTAACTAAAAAAAAAACACACTAAGTCTAAACATGCTTTTTTTTTTTTTTTTTTTTTTTTTTTTTTTTTTGTTTTTTGTTTTTTTTGTTTTTTTGAAGAAGAAGATTAAATCAAACTGACAAGGTATGTCTCAAGTCTTCCTTACTCAGACCTTGTTCAGAATGAATACTTCTAAATGTCTTAAAACACAACAATTTTTTTTTTTTTTTTTTTTTTTTTTTTAGCAAAATATGTCCCTTACCCCCTACTAAAATATGACATTGTCCCCAATGTCAAATTTTAAAGGTAGAATTTAGGAGATATTACCTGCAGAGGTTGCTAACCACTTATTATAACTGAGACACAACAAACAAAATGTTAGATAATGTCACAAAGACAAAGTGCAATCCACTCCTTGCTCGTCCATATCTCTTTTTCTTTTTCCGAGCGTTTGCGAAACAACCGTAGCAGATAAACACTCATAAGCTTGTAGCTTTTTGAGTAAATCTTCAATGGTTGTAGCAGAAATTATGGTTCTCCTTGCCTCTGAAAACATGAATCCATTATCCACAGCATTATCTAAATATGAAAGCAAATTACTAAAATAACCATTAATATTAAGCAAACCAATGGGTTTCTTATTTGTGACCAAAGATGACCAAGAAGCCACGCAAGCTATTTCTTCCAATGTACCCAGACCTCCTGGTAAAGCAATGAATGCATCGGCAGAATGGTACATGATTGTCATCCGTTCAGGGATACTCCAGACTTGTATTTCCTTACCCACGGTAGGTCCACAAAAATCTGTGAATAGTTTTGGCACGATTCCTAGAACTGGACTTCCTCCGGCGTGTGCTGCTGTAGCGACTGCTCCCATTAAACCCGTACTACCGCCTCCATAAATCAAGTGGATCTTTTGTTGGGCAAGTATTACTCCAACTCTTATGGCTTCATCAGCGAATATGTTATTTTTCCCTGGATAAGCACCTCCAAAGACACAAATTTTTTTAATGCGCTGGGACGAAGTGCTTTCCATTTTTTTTTCTTTTTCGAGTGCCTGAAAGAGAATGAGTACATGGTGTAATATATAGAGGACTGAGTAGTGAATCAGACAAGAGTAATAATGTCGCCGAAAGTGTATTTGACCTGTCAGAAGAAAATGTTAACCTAACAAAAGATTTTTGCGTGATTTCAGGAAGAAAATCAAAAAGAGAAGAAAAATCAATCGTAAAAGACCAATGCAAAAAAAAAAAAACGAGAATAATTACACAAATCGAACAACACGTAAATTAAACTGAAATAAAGTTATTGCAAATCAAACCAAAAGCTGAGAAGTCATTTATTGTAGTTGTGATTGTGGCTCACATCTTCCTCTGGTTTTACGTCCAGAAACGGCTTAAACGCCTTCTATGAGTCGAGGATATGCTTCCCATCCAGTTTTCTTACAAGCTGGCAAACAGGGTCTTTTAACATCAGATTCCCAAGATGTTGCCATTCCCTTTGGAATTGCGGCCATAAATCAAGAATTTCTCTTTGTACGTCTCCACTAGGATGCGTCTCAAGAGAAAGTTGGATATTACCCAAATTCTCCTTACTCAGTCCATCCTTAATGAATTCAATTTTATCATCTCGATTAGAGGACGGAATCCCAATAGAACGACATTTACCGTTACACGTCCATCGTGCACACTTGTGGCAATTTGAACTCATGCGCTTTGCTCGTCGCTTCTTTGCATAAGTGCTTCTACCTGTACCTGGTAAATGCAAAACAGGAAGATATTCATCTTCACGTACCTTGGCTTCAATTATCCAACGTATGTCTTCAGGAATCCCTTTGTTCATAAGCATTCTTAATCTTTCTAATCGAACTTGGTAAAGCTTCAGTAAAATATTCCGAGGAAAAGGAGGAAATCGTTTCTGCAATCTTTTGAGAATATCATCCATCCTGAAAAAAAAATGAAATAAAATAAAATGAAAGAGAAATTTATATACAATATCAGTTTTGTGGGTAGCTGATGGAACCGACTTAAATAATCACGGAGTACCGTTATCCGCCATTTAACCGGGGTAAAAAAAAATTATATTTACATCTAGTTATTTTCAAAACAAGGATCAGAAAGAAAAACAACCTCTTCTTGAGTAACATGATTTTCCAAAAAGAGTTTGAGTCTTTGTCCATTTACCTTGAATACGTTACCATTTTGAGGATTCTCAATGTCAACTACTCCATAATGATACACATGCTTAACCACAAATGGGCCAGTCCATCTTGATCTCAACTTACCAGGAAATATGTGAAGTCTAGAATTATAAAGTAGAACTTTTTGCCCAACATCAAATATTTTTCTTGAAATTAACTTGTCATGAAAGGCTTTAGTTCTTTCTTTATGAATTTTAGAATTCTCATATGCATCATTTCTGAGTTCCTCAAGTTCATTTATTTGTAATTTTCGTAAATTAGAAGCGTCATCAAGGTTTGAGTTGAACATTTTAATGGCCCAATATGCTTTATGCTCAAGTTCCACAGGTAAATGACAAGGTTTTCCATAAACTAGCCTATAAGGAGACATGCCCAATGCTGTTTTAAAAGCTGTTCGATAGGCCCATAATGCATCGTTAAGTCTAAGAGACCAATCTTTGCGATTTGGATTAACTGTCTTTTCCAAAATTTGTTTAATCTCCCTATTTGCTAATTCTACCTGTCCATTTGTCTGCGGGTGATAAGGGGTTGCAACTTTGTGTGTAATGGCATATTTCTTCATTAATGTTTCAAAAACCTTGTTGCAAAAATGTGTTCCCCCATCGCTTATGATAGATCGAGGAATTCCAAATCGACTCAAAATATTTTCTTTTAAAAATTTAATCACTGTTTTGTGATCATTATTTCGACATGGAATTGCCTCTATCCACTTTGAAACATAATCTATTGCAACTAAAATGTATAAGAAACCAAAAGATGGTGGAGATGGTCCCATGAAATCAATACCCCAACAGTCAAGAATTTCAATTACAAGAATTGGGTTCAAAGGCATCATGTTTCTTTTCGAAATGGAACCTAATTTTTGACAACTTTCACATGACTTGCAAAAATTATGTGCATCTTTGAACAAAGTTGGCCAGTAAAATCCACACTGTAAAATTTTTGCAGCAGTTTTCTTTGATGAAAAATGACCACCACATGCCTCGGAATGACAAAACTTAATTACACTACTTACCTCATTGTCGGGAATGCATCTTCGAAAAATCTGATCAGGACAATATTTGAACAAGTAAGGGTCATCCCAATAGAACTTCTTTACCTCATTCAGAAACTTCCTTTTATCTTGTGTGCTCCATTGAGAAGGAATTTTTCCCAAAAAGGAATATTTTAGCTCGGATGGCAATGGTTTTAAATCCAGCTTGGGCAGTTCAATAGTTGATGGTACAGTGACATTTGTGAGTGATGGAAGTTCCTCAAACTTTTGTTTCCAACAATGCTTAACCTGAAAAGAATTTAACAAAGAATCAGTGTGTGAAATTTCTGAAGCATTATCCGACTCACATTCAATTAAATAAGCTTCTAAAGGATCATGGAATGTGGTAGTGGTGAGATGTTCATGAACAAGTTCTTCAATGAAATCCACTTCATGTACTTCTGAATCATCACCAGGTTGCTTGCAAATGTTGAACACATTTAATTCTAAAGTCATATTTCCAAAAGAAATGTTCAACATACCATTCCTGCAATTTATCAGAGCATTAGAAGTTGCAAGAAATGGACGGCCTAATATAACAGGAATTTGAACATTTGGATTTGAAACAGGATGTGTGTCCAAAACAATAAAATCAACAGGGAAGTAAAAATTATCAATTTGAACCAAAACATCTTCAACTATCCCTCGAGGAATTTTTACAGAACGATCAGCTAGTTGAAGTGTAACAGGTGTTTCCTTGAGTTCACCTAAACCTAACTGTTGATAAACAGAAAAAGGCAAAAGATTAACACTAGCACCAAGATCAAGCAATGCACGTTCTATTCTAGTGTTTCCAATGATGCATGAGATTGTTGGACATCCAGGATCTTTGAATTTTGGTGGAGTAAGGTGCTGAATGATTGAGCTCACACTTTCCGTCAAAAATGCTTTCTTTTGTACATTATGTTTCCTTTTAAATGTGCACATGTCCTTCAAAAATTTAGCATAAGATGGAACTTGTTTGATTGCATCCAATAAAGGAATGTTAATCTTAACTTGTTTGAAAAGTTCATAAATTTCTGCATTTTGATTCAAATTCTTTATTGTTTGCAACCTTTGAGGAAAAGGAGCAGGATGCATACCTTTTTCTTTGTCCAAATTTTCAAGAAGTTCAGACTTACCATCATCCTTACCATTACTTTTCGGAGGGGAAAGAGGATCTTGGTCTTTTGATGGAATGTTTTTGTCAATTGCCTTTCCACTTCGAAGAGTTGTGATAGAACTGGCATTTTCCTGTTGAGTTTCATTGGAGCAAGAAACAAGACATTGAGTAGAAGGGTTAGGCTGAGGTTGAGCAGGAAACTTACCTTTTTCTTGAGTGCGTAATGAAGCTGTCAATGTGGACAAGGTGTTTTTGATCTCACTGATGTCCTGTGAAGTTTGGTTATTCACATTTGCTTGTGTTTGCATGAATGCTTGCAATGTCTCTTCCAAGGTTTGTACACGTGAAGGTTGATAGGAAAAAGTGTTGCCCGGCTTTTGAGATTGTGGTACCTGAACATGATTATTATTTCGCCAACTGAAGTTGGGATGATTTCTCCATTCAGGGTTATACGTTTCAGAGTAAGGAGAAGGAAAAGGCTTTTTAAATGTGTTTATGGAATTTACTTGATCATGCAACGCTTCTTTAAGAATGGGAATGTTTGGACATTCAGAAGTGGGGTGTCCCATGATTTCACAAATTCCACAACTTTCTTCATTTTTAACCGTTTTGACTTCTTTTACTTCTCTAAGTTCCATGGCTTCAATCTTTCTAGCCAAATTAGCTACTTTAGCTTTTATCTCATCTTCTTGACTAAAATGATATTTTCCTCTGTTAGAAAAAAGATCAGATCTATTGGAACTTTCAGAGGAATTATCTGTGTGCCAGGCTTGAGAGTTATCTGCCAAATGGTCTAGGTAGTCGAAGGCTTCTTCAGGTTCTTTTTCTAGAAACTCACCGTTACACATTGTTTCAACAAATTGTTTAGTTTCGGGAGTTAAACTTTCATAAAAGAAACTAATAAGACGCCATTTTTCAAAACCATGATGTGGACAAGAACTTAACAAATCTTTAAAACGATCCCAGCACTGAAAAAATGCTTCATTTTGATTTTGATTGAAATTTTGAATCTGTCTTTTCAAAGCAGTAGTTTTATGTGCTGGGAAAAATTTCTTTAGAAACTCAGTTTGTAATTCTTGCCATGTGCCAATTGACCTTGGTTTTAAATTATGAAGCCAAATTTTTGCTTTATCTTTTAAAGAAAAAGGAAATAATTTTAGCTTGACAATTTCATTTGTACATTGTTGGTCATTAAAGGTGACACATACATCTTCGAAGTCTTTTAGAAACGAGTAAGCACTTTCCGATTCCAACCCATAGAAATTTGGAAGCAAAGCTATCATACCTGGTTTAAAACGAAAGTTGTTTGCATTGAGAGGAAAAATAAAACAAGAGGGTGATGAGCTTCGAGTTGGTTGCAAGTAGTCACGCATGGTGCGTACTTGTCTGTTCTCATCTTCAGCATGAACACTTTCATTGTCAGCCATGGTAGGAGTTGTATTAGAAAGATTACCTGAAAAAGTTTCACAATAAAATCTAACTAAACGACGAGATCTAAAATCACGTCGCCAAACAAGCATAAAACAAATTTAATATACAGATTAGGCGGTATAACCAGCCAATAAAAATAAATACACTTATAAACTTATATACTTAGTATTGCCTCCCCGGCAACGGCGCCAAAAACTTGATGGAAACTCAATTAAGAGTTGTAAACCCAAGTGCAGGTTATGTTCAAGTAATAAATTCTCGGGTGTCCGAGGTCGAACCACAGGGAAGCGTATTAGTAAGTATAAGTTTATAAATATATAAGAAAAAGAAAGTAAACAAGATATTAGGGAATCAACAACAAAACAAAATAAACAAGATATTAGAGAACAAAATAAATAAAATAACATAAAAGAAATTAAACAAAATATAAAAAACAATAAGAAAGGATGTTGAGGTTAGAGAATCCACTCTTGGTGTTATGCTAAGATTAATCTTGTTTTATTACACAATTGAAATCCACACATAAGGGAGGTTCCAATCGGAAGGTTTAGCAATTCAGTCCAAATTGTCCAACGTCCATAGCATATGATATTATGTTCATTTGGTGTCCTCAAAACTCATAAAAAGAGTCCAAGCATTCCTTATGCCAAGGTATATGTCTACAACAAATCAAGGTTATGAAACCAAGCATTTACTGTGCCATTTTCATTGTCAATAATGAATCAAGATCTCTACTTTGCAAGTATGATTTTAAACCAAAAGAAAATATTATCTATGCTAGTGCTTATAAATGATGATTCATTTTAGCTCATGTTTAAGAGACTAACCTTAGCATTTACCAAGAGCTTCACCTCATCACCTCAACAATATGATTAGAAACACATACTAGATATGAATAAAATGAAAAGAAATGTAAGAAGAAAAAGAAAACTAGAGAAAGGAAAGAAAAAGAAAACTTAGAGAATTTTATTACAATGGCTATCCTACCAATGTATAATTGTATCCCAATACTCATCCAAGGCCCTCTATTTATACACATTTTGGAGGGCTAAATGACAAGAGACAAGCTTTACAAATTTCAAAGGTAGGTATAATAGGTGGGTGCATTTTTCTAACAATTTTCGTCATATTGTATGACAATTCTGATCAGCCAACTTGATGGTCGATTTCGCTAGGGAAAACGACTCCGTTTCAAGAAGTGTAAAACATGAAAAAGATAGATATGCCTCTTAGCTTTGCAGGGATACAAAGTTCAGCCTTATTGCTTCAGTGAAACTCGAGATATAGCTGATATGGCAAAAGGTGTCGGAACTGGAACTGAACTGGATTTGCCCTTAATTCTAGTAATCTGAAATCACTCAAAGAAACTTGTGAAAAACACCAAATTACGTAAAAATATAAAAGATCATAAACACAATTAGACTAAACAATAATAACTCGTATTTGACACAAAACAATAATAAAACATAACTAAAAACTATATAATTATACGAGTTATCAGCAATAGCCACAGAGGGGCAGTTGTAGTCACCTAATTTTGTCCGGACCACTAAAACAGGTATTTTTTTTTTCCTAAATTGATGTTTCAGAATGTAAAAGGACCTTTTTTATCCTGCAGGTGGTACTCTGAGACTTAGTTTAAGAGGACGAGCATAAAAAGTAAACTCAAAAAAAAGTCAACCCCAAAAAAAGTCACCCCAAAAAAGTCAACCCAAAAAGTCAACTATTGAAAAAATCAACCCACTTTCAAAATTAAGATTTTAAGTTCAATTGAAAAATGGCAAAATAATTTTGATAATCTGAGGTCTACATTGAAAGATATGGAGTTCAGAAGTTGTGTTATGAAGATTCAGTAGAAAAAAAAAAAACTCACTTTAAAGAAAAACCGAAAGAAAAGTCAATCCGGGAGAAAACCGAGAATTAGGGTTTTTGGTGGATTTCGGTGAAATAGGGAAGAATCATAGAAATGGCCCGAATTGGTAAGAATAAAGCTCCAATGGATGAAGAATGATCAAAAAGGGATAGCCCAGGGCTCATTTTGAAGAAAATCTAAAAATCGAACTTGTTTTGAGCAAAACCGGATTTCGGAGGCAAAAGGGTAATATTGGAAAATTTGGGAAAAATAGCGAATGGACTCCAAAAATTCAAAAAATTTGCAAATATCATTCTTAAATCATTTGGAAGAGATTGGCAAAATAAAATCTTGATTCGGAGTTCGTTTGCAAAATGGCCAAATCCTGGGTCTCTCATGCAGTATTTCAAAAAGGAAAATCCCGAAAAAATAGTAAATGAACTCCAAATCTTTTGAAAATTTTAAATATCGATTTTAAATTATTTAAAAGAGATTGGCAAAAGAAAATCTTGATTCGAAGTTCATTTGCAAAATGGCTAAATCTCGGGCCTCTAATGCAATAATTCAAGAAGATAAATCCCGAAAAAATAGCAAATGAACTCCAAATCTTCTGAAAATTTGCAAATCTCATTTTTAAATTATTTGGAAGAGATTGGAGAAAGAAAATCTTGATTCGGAGTTCGTTTGCAAAATGGCCGAATCCCGAGCCCTATACAGTAATTCAAGCAGATAAATCCCGAAAAAATACCAAATGAGTTCCAGAAATTATGAAAACTTCCAGATCACACGTTTAAATTATTTGGAAGAGATTGGTCAAGAAAAATCTTGATTTGCAGCTCGTTTAAAAAATGGTAAAGTGTGGGGGCATGAAAGAGCATTTTTGGAAAAAAAATCCAAATAAATAGAAAACGGACTCGGAAAATTTTGAAAACTTCCAGAATTCAATATTTTATTATTTTGAAAGTATTAAAAAAATAAAATTTGAATTTGGAGTCCGTTTTCCATCTATTTGCATCCGGGGGGCAAAATGGTCATTTTACCCAAGCAACCGAAAAGGGCTTCTTTTGGCCTTTCAAAAAATCAGACTTGGGCTGGAAAAGAGAGTGCTGGCCTTCCAAGGCCCAAAGGAAGGAGGAAACTTATGATTTTTCAATCAAAAGGCCAAGATTTAAGAGTTAGAGATTTTTTTTGATCAAGCCATTGTGATTAAGCCACATAGGCCAATGCATGAAGAGGGAGAGTGTTAACATTATTCTTGAACAGCTGTAATGGACAGCTGATACACTAATCTAAGGGTGATAATTTCATGATTTTTCACCTTGAATCACTAGCCCTTGGATGGAAATTGGTTAGAAAAAAAAATGACAACATCCTTGGAGGAGAGAGGCTTGGTTCGACCAGCTTAAGGAGGGGAGCATATTTCATTTTTCTGGACTCCATTTTTTTCAGATTTTTTCTTGTTTGGCTTAGTTTTTCTCTCCTTGGTTGAAAGCAAAAAGAAAACGTTTAGAAAAGAAAGGAAAGTTTGAAGAGATAAAGCTTGAAATATAGCTTTTTGAGGTTGCTTTTAGCTCCAACTCTTGCACTTTCTTGATTTTCCATTCTTGTTTTTGCTATTTTGATTATTATTTGGTGAGTTTTCTTTTTAAATAAGTGTTTTTTTTTTATGTTCTTCTTAAGTTCTTTCTTCATTTCTTTCTTAAATAATTTTTACAATTTTTTTTTCTTATTTTTCTTTAATGGCCGAATGGCCTATATTTTTTATTATTGTTGCTGTTTTTGCTTTAATTTATCATGTTATTTATGTTATTTTCTTTAATCTTGATGCTTTAAGTGTTTTTCTACTTCATATACTTGAATCATGTTTTAATTTGGTTGTTTTGTTTGTTGCCATTTATGAGTTAAATATCATGTTCTTGCATTTTTAATTTTCTGTTTTCATAATGTTTAAATTTGTTGATGTTTTATATTTAGTATATCAAGTGTTTGTGAAAATGCTTGTTAGTTTTAATATCTCTATTTTTGTGTTTGCATGATTTGAGTGTTATATTTTAGTTGAGCATGTTACTATATCAAGTGTTTGTGAAAATGCTTGTTTGGTTTTAGTATTTCTACTTTGTGTTTGAATGATTTGAGTGTTATATTTTAGTTGAGCATGTTAGTATATCAAGTGTTTGTGAAAATGCCATGCTTGTTGGAGCTTGAGGCCATTCGGCTACTCCATGTGTTTTACATTGTATGTGCATTTTTGCCCTGTTAGTTGGTAGGTTTGCATTTGTATTTGATTGAGTATTTAGTTTAAGTATACCAAGTGTTTGTGAAAATGCCGTGCTTGTTAGGAATCATAAGCTCATATTTGCTGTAGTTTTTCATGCATTTCATGTTCATGCCACTTGACTAATGACTTAGGCCAATTAATGGTTCAAAGTCATGCTCTCTTGAGCACACTTGTGGAAAGTTAAGGTTTGTCAAATTGATTATTCTACCTTTGTGATTTTTTTTACTTAGTCAATTTTTATCTAACTTTTAAAAAGTCCTAGCTACTGTTTGTGAGTCATTTGTGAGTCTTAAATATTTTTACTTTGATTTTTAAATGATTTTATCAAAGGCAAAAATGTATTTTGGCAAAACAGTTTTTCCACCCAGTACTCATACTTTCCCGATTTTTCTGGGCATTCATCTTTAATCATAAAATTAAGCTGATTGTTTCCCGTGTATTTTTACATGTCTTGAGTCTCCAGTATTTTTTTAGATTTTTTTGAATTTTTAAAAATAGGGTAAAAAATCGTGGCTTAAAACTAAACAGTGGAGTCAGAATTGAATTTGAAGGAAAATCATTTTTCTGTTTTGGTTAAGTTACTTAGAGGGGGCTGATTAGGAAGTTTAGCTACTGACTTTGGGTAGTTTCTAAGCCTTTTTAAACTCTAAAAATGATTTTTTTTTAAGTCTCGGGTTAAGGGTGGTCAAGTCCGGGATTTTAAACTTAGGAAATTAGAGCCATTTAAAAAAGGTTTAGCCCAGTTTTTTTAATTTTAATCTAAGCTTTTCCAAATTGGTTTCAAACAATCACAAAGTATTTTGATTTTAGAATATTTAATTTGACATATTTTCCAAAGGTAGCCGGATATCTTTTTAGATATACGGATTTCCTCAATTAAAGGAAAAAATACATTTTCATGCATTGCATTTTCCATATTCATGCATTTTATATAATATGTGATTTTTGCTATGATAATTTCTATGATATTGTTATGATTTTGAGTTATGTTATATTGTTTATTATATGATTTGGAATATTTCATGATATCCTATGCTTTTTATTTAGTTATTTTTGTCATATTATTTAGCATATACTATGTTCATGCATTACTATTTTCATGCATATTATATGATAGCATTATTTTATATTTTATGTCATTTAAATTATATGCCATATCATTCATATTTGCCATGTCATTTAAATTATTTCATCTCATATAGAATATATTATGTTACTTAGGTCATTTCATGTAGAATATATTATGATTACCTAGGTCATTTCATTTAGGATATATATTATGTCATTTAGGATATTTTATTTCATTTAGAATATATCATATGACTTAGGATATTGCATCTCGTATAGAATGTATTATGTTACCTAGGTCATTTCATTTCATTTAGAATATGTCATATAACTTAGAATATGTCTTATAACTTAGGATATGTCTTATAACTTAGGATATTTCATTTCATTTATAATATGCTAGGACATTTAAATCATATCATATCATTTAGGGTGCATTATATTATTTAGGTTTTGCTATGTCATTTTATTTATGTCATGCATATACATATTCATATCTTTTAAAATGTTTTCACAAAGGTAATGATTTTCAATAAAATGAAGATATTCCAGAGTTAAAATAATTCATGAGTTTTCTGTCGGGTTTGCTGGGGAGGATATCATCAATTATCATTAATAACGGAATATCTTCTTTAAAATGAGAATGTTTCAAAAAGTTTTCCAAAACTAATAAAAATTTCTATATTTTGCCATACTTGTTGGGGAATATAGGAAAATTTTGACTGTATAAATTTCGGATCATTTTCAATTAAAAATGGAATTATTTTTATTTAAATTCGAAATTAACTTGAAATACTGAATTTAAAACCGACTTTTTTAACGAGACTTGAGATAACACATGATTAATAAGGTACAGTTTTATACGGGCGTTGTGGGGGTGCTAATCCTTCCCCGCACGTAACCGAGTTCCGAACCCGTTTCTTTGATTTCTCTGGTTTAAAATGCGGACTTGAAATTGGTTTTAAAATGTTTTAATTAATTTTTAAAATACCTTATAAAATCGGTTTTAATAGGTGGCTAATCACACATAGCTAAAAAAGATTGGTGGTGACTCCATGTCTTTTTCAAGGTCATTTTCACAACTTCATTTTTTAGAGGAATTAAGTCGACTTTTCCTCGATTGTTTTTAATGTCATGCTTAACGAATAATAAAGTCTTGCGATGAGACTCGTTATTTTTTAGGTTGCGACACTCATCAACAGAGGTCTGAAATGGGTTCTATTTCTTCTTATCATATCTGGAAGTTAAGACCTATCCTAGCAGTTCTATACCTTTGGGTTAGAAAAACCCTTGTCTCATGTCAACATCAAGAATGGTGCTTCAGAAAATATATATCTTTATTTGTTTTCTCATTTTGAAAACTTCTGAACAAAAAATATTAACCCCATAGTGTGTGATGTACAAATCTTTTGAAGACTGATGATCATTGTTAAAAACTTCTCTAAGTGTCAACCTGGATTTTTCAATTTGAATTGGCAATGCTTGGTATAACAAGATTTTGGTTGATCAAAGGAAATTTCATAACAAAAATGTATGTCCCTTCTAGGCTCAGAATTCCGTGAATTCATTGAAAATCAAACAAATTCAACATTCTTTTAGTTTTTATATCAAGGCATTTTGACAAGCGTCAAGATTGGTTGGGATGTTTAAAATGAAAAGTTGATTTTGGAGAAAAAGAGTTTCAGTTTTTGAAATCAATCATCCGAATGAGAGTTGACACTTTGGGAAGTTCAAGAATTTCTAGATGTTCCTTGATGACCACTTCTTCAAGATGATTTTCTCTTTTGTGGTATCGGCACTGTCATAGATGGCATCGAAAATTCCTATTTTACTCTAGACCGCTCATTTTTGGGTTTTCGCCCTAGAGTCCCATTCTTTCTCCTTTTTTTTTCCCTTTTTTTGGTTTTTCATTGTTTTACCATGCACTTGAAAATTCTAAATTCTTCCTTAGTGAAATGATAATTCGATGAGATGGGATAAAATCCAAAGAAAAACCCTTCAAATTAAACATTTATGCATGATCAAAATGGACTTTTAAAGCACGTAATGTAGGCCATGGTATGGGGTTCAAAAAGAAAGGATAAATAAGCCCAAAATATGTGTTTGAGGGTAATCAGATCAAAGGATCATTTCTTGAGGAGAATTCTTTTTGAAGCATTTGTCCCTTCTTGGATATTTCTTAACTTTTTTACTTTTGCTCCTTTTTCTTCTTTTCTTTTGGTTTTCATTTGCCATACTTTTTCTTTTTTCTTCTTGGCTTTCATTTCGCCATCTTTTCCTTTTCTTTTTGACAGAGTGAGCCCATATTCATTCGGCGCTTTATTTGCTTTGTATCTATCTTTGAGTCAGGACTTATTCCTCCATGATCTTTAAAAAGATATTTCCTCGCATTTGCCCTCCAATGTAGAGGGTGATCCTTGATCAGGGTTCAAAGAAGAAAGAATTCTTTTGGCTCAAAAATGGGTGACTATGGATATTTGATTTTTTTTTTTTGTGTGAAAGGGATATGAAAAATGGCCATTCATCATATCAAGCACAAATATTCTCATTGAAAAGCAATCCCTAGGGAAAATAGATAATCAAAATTTCACTTTGCACTTTGGAATCATCTGAATTCTCATATGCATGATATCACAATTTTTCTTCTTTTTTTGCTTTTTTTTTTCTCGCATGCCCCAATGATTCATGCGTTAGCCCATCCTTATTCACCATGTACCCATCATGTCCACATATGATGCCCCAATTTGATTAACCATGAGAGTTTTTATCAACAAGGAACATAGCAAGTCTAGGTCTATTTTGAAAAGGCTGAGTTTCAAATCTTAGTTCTTTGAAGAGACAAACAAAATATGACCTAAAAATGGGTTTTCTCTAGGACATGAGATAATCTAGTTTAATCATTGTGCCCCAGGGTGTCAATCATGAAGAAATGTTTGGGAAACTGGTGTTTTGTGGTTGTTGAAAATGACATGAATGGTTTTGGCATAACCTTGACACACACCAAGTTAGCATGATCTAAATTCTTGAAGGAAAGTTTCATTTGTTTGAATTTCTAGAAGTTCGAAAAATTTTTGAAAAGTTCGTTCCTTTGTTCATAGCCTAAACTAGGATCTACATCTTTGCTTATTCTACGATGACAATGGTTTTATGAAGTTCAATCATTCATATTCCTTGAAGCATTAGGTCTTTCAAGTGTTCTCGATTCAAGGGTTTAGGCCTAGGAAAGCTTAAAAGAGAAGAGAGAAGGTTTTGGGTCATTTGTAACAATGATCATCAATATTCTTGACACTATCTATTATTAAAACTTCCTTAATGCTTGTTTTTGCAAATTCGGATTATTGTTAAAACACAACAAACACAAAGCATTTAAAAAATTCAAAATTCATTTAATTCATATGAATGTCGACATGAGACAAGTGTTTTCATCATAAGGTCTGAAACTACATGCATTAAAATGCTTATATTGACATCTTTCAAAGGTAGTAATTCTCCCCCTAAAACCCTGAAAGAAACTGATTTACGACAAAATGGCCCTCCACTGATTGATAAGCTCTGGTGTCAAAATACCATCACGGATAAAACTTTCAATCCTTTCTTTCAGTTGTCTGCATTTTTCAGTTGAATGCCCAACTACCCCTTAGTGACAATCACACTTACTGTCAGGGTCATAACTCCTCGCTGATGGATTTGGAGCTATTTTCAAAGGTATCGGAGTAAGGTACTGATTCTTTATTAGTAATGGCAGCAGGTCAGGGACGGGGATTGGAATTCTTTCTTGGTTTTCTCGCGGTCGTTTTTTGGAAGTAAGCCTTGTTGCAAGGGCTAGTATAGGATTAGGTGTTTGGGTAGGTAGGTAAGGATAAAGGCTTGGAGATACCTCAGTAGGGTAACATGATTGGTATCAGGGAAATTGGGAATTTGGGATGAAATCTCCCATAGCTTGGACATCTTTTTCTTTCTTTCTAGGTGCCTTATTTCTCTCGGCATTGGATGTTCCTTCTCTTTCAAGTTTCCCATTGTTGATAGCATTCTCAATCATCTCCCCTGAGATTACTATATCTGCAAAATTCTTCGAGGCATTGCCGACGAGCCTATCATAGTACGGGGCCTGCAGTGTATGCAAAAAAAGGATGGTGATTTCCTTTTGTGTCAAAGGTGGTTGTACTTGGGTAGACATGTTCCTCCAACTCTGAACATACTCTTTGAAAGCTCTCAGTAGCTCTTTTCTCCATATTTTTCAAAGTGAGAAGATTAGGTGTCCTGTCGGTCATATGCTTGTGCTGGTTTAGAAAAACCCTCTCCAAATCATTCCAAGAGCGAATCTGATCCTTGCTCAACTGACTATACAACCTAATTGCGGACTCGCTGAGGCTATCCTGAAAGTAGTGGATCAAAAGCTTATCATTATCTATATGACTTGCCATCTTTCGGTAGAACATAGTAATATGGGCTGATGGATCAGTCGTCCCATCATATTTCACAAAGTCAGGAACCTTAAATTTAGGAGGGATGACTAAATCGAAGACCAAGCATCGTTCTTTCGCCTTCACACTCGTGAATACGTCTTTATTTTCTATTGCCCGGAGCCTTTCATCTAGCAACTGATATTTCCCTTGGGAATCTGCCAACTCTACCTCATTAACCATTTTCAACTTTGCCTGTTCAGCTAGATCATCTGAATTTAAGACATTGACGGGGTTAACTAAGTTCTGGGCATCCATCATTACGACCTCATTCTGATCCTTTCGTGCCTCTAACCCTTCTCTAGCGGCCAGGTTTTCAGTGTATCCCTTGATTAGGTGGACATTAGCTCCATCAATTTAGTCATCTGATCTTTAGATTCTGCTTGAGACTTTGCCAGCTGTTCTCGCAATTCTTCCTGTACCCTTTCCATTCGGGCAACTTGTTCATTCTCCATAGCACTAGCCTGTATTAAAATAGTACTCAGTACTTCTTATACCTCTAATTTGAAATGGAAATTCTTTCAAAGACTCTTAAAGCCAAGCCAACTTCTATTTTATTCCTCCAAAGTGCGTATCATGATGAAAGATCCATGAATGCAATTTGATGCACGTGAAGCCTAAAAAATATGATGTATGGACATGTACAGTGGAAACATGCTGACCATATATGTAATAAATGCAATCACAATGCCAATATGTTGCAAGCAAAGAATAAACAAATCAACGCATGGATATATGCAATGAATGATCATGTACATTTCAGTGTATTTCCCAATGAATGATCATATACACTATGAATGCAACACGATGATACATGTAAACAATGAATGATTGATACAGATTATATACAAAGAAAATTATGCTGACCATGTGTGTCATGAATGCATCCTGATGTTAATATGAAGGATTAATGCATGAGCATATATAGAGAAATCATGCTGACTATGTTTGTCATGAATGCAACCAAAAGTCAACATGATGCATGTAAAGAATAAGCAAATTAATGCATGGATATATACAAAAAAATATGCTAATTATGAATGCATGAATGCAACCTGATGCTAACATGATACATGTATGAATGTATGGTATGACAAATAATTGATCGGATGCAAAATGCAAAGGGGAAGATATCACGAAGGAAATAAGAATCGGAGGAACTTAATCATCAACATCTCATAAATTTGAAGCATAGCCAATTCATTCCCATATCAATGTTCACAATGGTATAAACCATGTTTTACAAAATCTGAGCAATAGTTAAAACTGTCTTTTACAAGCACTTTATTCTTCCTAGCATCCTAAGGCTATAAGAGCCGACTACTAAAAAAGTGAAATCCTACTAGATCATATAAGACCGAAGTCTTTCTACCTCAATGCCGTAAATCTCCCAATCATAATGACGCTTTCCCAGTCCTCTATCAATCAGTGTTGTTGGATCCAACCACTTGGCATCTATAAGAGATTGTACTTTGTTCTTGAGTGCATTGCAGTGTTGATGCACCCAAAAGAGTGTATCTTATTTAACCTTGCACTTAAAAAGAATCAATTGTAAAGTATAGTGATTAGCAAGGGTCGAGTCTTCAGGGATTGGGTTTTAGTTTATAAGTTAATAGTTTATCACTTAAAAACAAGTAAACCAAAGTAAAGGGGATTTTGAAATCAGATTTAAACTAAAGTTAACAATAAGAATGAGAAAACAAGTAATTAAGAAGAATCAAATATGAAAAATGTGGTTAAGGTTTCATTCTCCACCACTAGACATCATTAAGAATCAATTTCATATCTATCAACATTAATTAGCTATCAAAGTTAACAACCGTAGATAACAACAAGCTCTGTTACCCTAATCTTTCCTTAGTTTGTCGTTAAATAGAACAAGCTCTCTATTTAACCTCTAACTATGAAACAGCCAAGAATAAGCTCTCTAAGTTCAATTTGATAGCAGCTTTATGATGAGAAAGATAGGTTGATCTAAGCAACAAACACATAAGCTCGGATTGTTCAATTTAGGTTATGTTCCACTATGCAATTATTGAAAACTTGACCATAATCATTAATCACAAATTACCACTTATGAATAGGAAATCAAGACAATTACACGGATCAAGACTCCTAAACTAGCATTAGACAATTATCAAGATTTATCTAGTTGGCCACCTAAACAAATCAAAACATCATCAAGAACAATTTTAATGGAAGAACATAAGCAACTCTGATAGAAAACAATGATAGATAGATTCTGAAAATTAATTACATAACATGTCTAGGGCTTTGAAATCACCCTTAACCAAATAAAAGTTTAGCCTAGCATAGGCATTGTAAACATAAACATAAAATTAAAGAAAATCTAAGAAGAAAATAAAAGGAAGAAAGAAGAATAAGAAGAAGAATATTAATTATCCAGCCTCTTGTTCTCTCAAAAACAAAGAAACAAAGAAGAAATTAGAACTTTGATGCTTAGGGAAGTGTAAATTTCGTTTGCCCCCTTGATCTCTATTTATAGGCAATACCCTAAGGCATCAAACAAGTGAATTTCAGCTCTCTCCCTTCAATAAATGCTGACTTGTGGCTAAAGTTAAGGAAAAGTGGCTAACTTTTATGTTTTAAGGAAAGATATAAGCCTTGGAAGCCAAGTTTGAATAAAGGAGGAAAGTTTAGTCAAAGCACTCTTTAATGAAGAGAAATTACAATCTTGCAGGCAAAGTAAGTGTAAGGAAGGAAAGTCTTGGCTGATTTAATTCTCCTACTTTGACTAGGATTAGCTTTAAGGAAAGATACTTGCAATTAATGCAAGTTGACAGCCACTAATCCTTCTTTGGCAAGGATAAACATAAATTTCAGCTAGGGTATTAAGAAAAAGATGTGATTTGCGGCTAGGGTTTTTTCTGCCATTATGGTTTTTAGGGAGATATTCCTTTGCCAATTTTGATGACCATTTATTATCCAATTTAGGCCCATGACCAACCGTTGGAACTTTAATCAAGTGATCTTCAAAAGTTAAGAAGGAAGTTTTTCCGAATAAAGAGTCTAACATCATGTTTTCTTAGCAACAAGCTCCGGAGGTCAAATCTGTCTTCTTGCTTTGCACCAAGAATTTGATATTTTTGACTCCCAACTCTTTTTCCATCTTGTGATTGTGATTTTGTAAGCTCTTTAACATCCTAATTGACATGTTTTGACTTCATCTCCTCCAAAATACCTACAAAGCATAAAAACCTAGTAAAATGTCAAGGAAGTAAGAATCAAAGCACAAAGTATAAGGAAGTTAAAAAGGAAAATGTATGAAATTAAGCACTTATCAAATTCCCCCACACTTAATCTTTTGCTAGTCCTCGAGCAAAATCAAATAGACACAAGGTAAGAAAACTGAATCTAGTTCACTTTCAATACAACTTATAGATAATCATTGAACATGTCTTACAAACTAATCAATAGCTTAAAGAGTTTCGCAAAGAATCATGCTTGATAGTAAAGGGTTTGAGTTAAGTTAACATAACATATCTCAATCAAAATAGTGCATGTCCAAAATTAATCTCAACTTCTCACATGGGATACTCTCATGATTTTCACTTTTAAAGTAGTGGCAAAGTGTTTACACTCAATTAATCTCATGAAAACAGATCCACTATTTAGATCATGCAACTTCATAAATCAAGAGGTCTTTATTCAGGGTTATAATGGGGCCAAGGGGTAATAAATGTGGTTAAAGAATAAAAGGAAAATGATATTAAAAAGGTTCCAAAGATTTCATAGTGTTTAGAGACATATTAAGATTCATACAAAGAAAATTTCTCAAAACTCTTTACAAAGCACATAATACATAGGCCGAATATTCATGTTGGGCCTTTTCTTCATTCTAAACAACTTTGTAACATCTTTCTCTTTTTACACAAGTTCAAGAGATGATTCATATATATATATATATATATATATATATATTTTCATAGGAATCTATTTGCCAATGTTCCCTTTCTTTTTCTCTTGACTTTTCTTTTCTTTTCCCCCACACTTATTTCTTGTTTCTAACCCAAATTTTCAATAGATCTTCCTTGTCTTTGCAACATGTCTCAAAAAATCCTAATTCATCTTTGGAACAAGGGTAAAGATATAAATAAGTATATTTAGGTTAGGGACAAGTTATGGTTACCAAAGAAATAGCTTATTCAATGTAGGCTCAAATTGGTTCACTAAGAGGGATGTTCTCTTGGAACATCAATAAGGGATGGCTGTTTGGCCCTGGTTAAAAATCCTAATGCCTCTATCATATTCATGTTGTCACATGCATCAATATAGTCTCAACAAGGTTTAAATCAAGTTCTAGAGAATCATGTAATCATAAGAGCACTCAAGAAAAAAATTAGATTGATATGTATAATCAATCAATCATATAGGCTCAAAAACTCACAAGGATGATTATACAAGTAAGATTTAAGTCTAAACATGCTTCTTTCTCAATCACCATATCATATTAACATTGGCTAAAAAAAAATGACATCAAGCTCAATGCCCATGAAAATTTTCGCACTAATAAATCAGTTTTAGACTTATGCAATTCATATCGCATCATAGTATTGAAAGCAACTAAAGCACACTAAAAACAACATAAAGAAAATCCTAAATTCTTCTCCCCACACTTAATTTTTACATTGTTCTCAATGTAATGCTATTATCCCCAATGCAAGAATTATATGTAAGAGAAAAGAACTACTAAACAAAACAAACTAAAGAAAAACAATAAAAGATAGAATGATGGAGAGTATGGAATATGCAAATCTGATTATAAAGGATGCTCTCCATCCTTTTGGGTTGCCTCCCAAGAAGCACTTGGTTTATTGTCCTCAACCTGACTTAGACCCATGCCATTATATTCAACATAATTTGGCTCAAAAAGTGGTAACTCCTCCACATCTTGTATTGGAAAGTTCTCATAGTAAGGCTTCAATCTATGAGCATTCACTTTGAATGCCTTATCTGTTTTTGGGCTTTGGATTTCAACTGCACCATGAGTAAATACATTAGTAATAACAAAAGGCCCAACCCAACGAGAACGTAACTTACCTAGAAATAACTTAAGGCGTGAATGGAAGAGAAGAACTTTTTGTCCAACAACAAAGTCCTTTCTTGATATCATCTTGTCATGGAATGCCTTAGTCTTTTCCTTGTAAATCTTAGAATTCTCATAGGCATCATTCCTTATCTGCTCTAATTCTTGTAGATCAAGTTTTCTTTGCTTACCTGTCTCATCCATCTCCATGTTGCATTGTTTGATAGCCCAATATGATTTATGTTCCAATTCAACCGAAAGATGACTAGGCTTACCATAAACAAGTCGATAAGGAGACATACCAATGGGTGTCTTATATGCTGTCCTATAGGCCCAAAGTGCATCATCAAGTCATTAACTCCAATCCTTCCTATTTGGTTAACTGTCTTTTCAAGGATGAACTTTACTTCTCGATTTGACACTTCAGCTTGCCCACTAGTTTGAGGATGGTATGAGGTGGAGACCTTGTGTGTGATGTTATACTTCCTCAAAAGTGCTTCCATAGTCCTATTGAAAAAGTGAGTACCTCTATCGCTGATTATGGCCTTTGGTGTTCCAAACCTAGCAAAGATGTTAGTCTTGACAAAATCTGAAACAACTTTAGAGTCATTAGTCCTAGTGGCTTTTGCTTTCACCCACTTTGAAACATAATCAACGGTAAGTAAAATATAAAGATTACCAAAAGAAGAAGGAAAAGGTCCCATGAAATCCATACCCCATACATCAAAAATTTCAACAATAAGAATTGGAGTTTGAGGCATTTGATTTCTAGCACCTAAGTTACCTGTTCTTTGGCAACGATCACATGACTTGCAAAAGAGGTATGCATCTTTGAATATAGTAGGCCAATAAAATCCAGAATCAAGAACTTTAATGGCTGTTCTTTTGGATCCAAAGTGTCCTCCACATGCATAAGAGTGACAAAAGGTGAGAATAGATTGAAATTCAGATTCGAGTACACACCTTCTTATAATCTGATCGGAGCAATGCTTCCAAAGTTAAGGATCATCCCATATGTAGTATTTGGCATCACTCTTGATCTTATTTCTTTGAGCTTGTGTCAACTCTTGTGGCAACTTCTTGGTAACTAAGTAATTAACAATATCGGCATACCAAGGAGTTGTTGTACTTATAAAAAGAAGTTGCTCATCCGAAAAGTTCTCATTCACGGGTAGTGCATCCTCTTCATGAACTAAACGGCTAAGATGGTCCGCAACCAGGTTGTCACTACCTCTCTTATCTTTTATCTCCAAATCAAACTCTTGTAAGAGAAGTATCCATCTAATCAACCTTGGTTTGGCCTCCTTCTTAGTGAGTAAGTACCTAAGGGCTGCATGGTCAGAAAATACGATTACTTTAGTACCAATTAAATAAGATCAAAATTTTTCTAAAGCAAATACAACAGCCAAAAGTTCTTTTTCAGTAGTGGAATAGTTTAATTGAGCATCATTAAGAGTTTGGGAGGCATAATAAATGGCATGTGAGGCTTTGCCAACCTGTTGGCCCAAAATAGCTCCAATGGCATAGTCACTAGCATCACACATGATTTCAAAAGGTACATTCGAATCTGGTGGTTGCATGATAGGAGCTGATGTCAAGAGTCCCTTCAATGTTTCAAATGCCTCGTTGCATTTATCATCAAAGTGGAAAACCACATCTTTTTGTAGTAGCTTGCAAAGAGGTAATGTGATCTTTGAGAAGTCTTTGATAAATCTCCTATAGAAACCTGCATGTCCAAGAAAAGAATGAACCTCTCTCACATTTGTGGGAGGTGGTAGAGAATGCATAATATCTATTTTAGATTTATCCCTCTAGAAGAAATAACATGGCCCAAAACTATTCCTTGTTCTACCATAAAGTGACATTTTTCCCAATTCAAAACAAGGTTAGTTTCCATGCATCTTTCAAGTACAAGTGTAAGGTTCTCTAGACATCTATCAAAAGAATCACCATAGACACTAAAATCATCCATAAGCACTTCTATGATGTTCTCTATATAATCTGAAAATATGCTAACCATACACCTTTGACATGTAGCTGGTGCATTACAAAGACCAAATGGCATACGTCGATATGCAAAAGTACCAAATGGACATGTGAATGTTGTTTTCTCTTGGTCCTCAGGAGCAATAGCTATCTGATTATAACCTGAAAAACCATCAAGAAAACAATAATGAGAATGGCCAGCTAACCTTTCAAGCATTTGATCAATAAAAGGTAAAGGAAAGTGGTCTTTGCGAGTTATGGAATTAAGTTTACGATAATCAATACAAACTCACCACCCTGTTTGAATCCTAGTAGGAACAAGTTCATTCTCATTATTCGTTACCACCGTTACACCTGATTTCTTTGGAACCACTTAGACCGGGCTCACTACATCTAGGACCTTCAGTATCTCCTTTTTCAGAACCTCCATCATAGGAGGGTTCAATCTTCTTTGTGCTTCTCTTGTTGGTTTGGATGCCTCCTCTAACAAAAACTGGTGCATGCATATGGATGGGCTTATTCCCTTGATATAGCAATTGTCCAACCAATTGCTGTTTTATGCTCTCTAAGCACCCGGATAAGTCGCTCTTCTTGCAAAGGTGTGAGCTCTTTGGAAATTATGACCGGTAGTGTGTCCTTTTCACCTAAGAACACATATTTCAAGTGGTTCGGTATTGGTTTCAACTCTAAAGTTGGTGCCTGCAAAATGGAAGGTAGAAGTTTCTAATTAGATAATTGCAAATCAATAAATGAAACATCAAACCTTGCATCTTTAGGTGGCAGCGAGTGTAAAGATTCTAGTGCCCCTTCCACATGGTCACTCAAGGCTAGTTCCCCTTTAGCATTCCCCATTCCGAGATGTTTTCTAAGGACTATCTCCACACTATCTTCACCATCTAGCTCATAAGCTTGCTTCACTAGTGAGTCAATTATATCAATATTAAAAACAGAATGCACATCACTAGGATATCTCATGGCCTAAAAAATGTTAAAGCAAATTATTTCACCATCAAATTCCATAGTTAAAGAGCCATCATGTACATCTATTTTAGTTCTTGCTATTTTCAAGAATGGTCTCCCTAATAGAATAGGTGTGGGATTAGAAGACATCTCATCTTCTATCTCAATAACATAAAAGTCAGCGGGAAAAACCAATTCATTAACCTGTACAATAACGTCTTCTACAACTCCTTTTGGATAAGTGTTAGAACGGTCAGCAAGTTGTATTATAACACCGGTTTCCTCTAATGGTCCTAGATTCAATGAAGCATAAATTGAATATGGCATGACATTAATAGATGCCCCTAGATCTAGCATAGCACGCTCAAACCTGGTGTTGCCTATCTTACAAGGAATGGTAAACATACCTGGATCCTTGCATTTAGGTGGGAGTTTCTTTTGAAGAACAGCTGACACATTCTCCCCCACACTTACCTTTTCATTCCATTTCAACTTCCGTTTAGATGTGCACAACTCTTTTAGGAACTTGGCATATCTTGGCACTTGCTTGATAGCATCTAGTAAAGGAATGTTCACCTCTACTTTCTGGAAGGTTTCCAAAATTTCCTTCTCTTGCTTCTCCGTCTTTGACTTTGCTAACCTGCTAGGAAAATGTGGAGGAGTTATATAAGAAGGAAATGATGGTTTAGGAATTACCTTTTTCAGTGGCTCGTTGGGATGTGAAGAGGATGCCATGGTGTTGTTCTCCCCTTGAGCACTACCATTTTGTGGTGTCTCTAGCTGTTTCCTACTTCTTAAAGTTATAGCATTGGCATTCTCTCTTGGATTCACTATGGCTTAGGAAGGTAATTTCCCGGAATCCCTTGCTTGCATTTGACTCATGGTTGTTGCCAATTGCCCCATTTGAGCCTCTAAGTTTCGGATGCTTACCTTTGTCTCCCTTGATTCCTGTTGAAGTTGAATTGTATTAGTAGTAAGGGTTTTGACAAGATCTTCAAGAGTCTCACCTGAATTTTTTTGTGGTGGTACTTGTTGTCGGGTTTGATATGGTTGTTGCACTCTTTGCTGAAAACCCGATGGCCTGTTGTCAAATGGTGGAGGAACAGCTTGTGATTGGTTTCCTCCATAATTGAAGTTTGGATGATCCCTCCATCCTGGATTGTATGTGTTTGGGTAGGGATCATATTTCCTTGGTTGGTTCTGAAAGCCACCCATGGCATTCACATGTTCATTGGTGTCTTCTTGAAGTGTTGGACACATATTAGTATGGTGCCCCATGTTTGAACATATGCCACAAGCCTTTATTTGCTGTATATTACCTACAGCCAATTGTTGAACAAGAGAAGTCAGTTTATCAAATTTTTGTTCAAGGGATGATAAACTCACCTCATTGACTTTCTTGGGTTGTGGTGGTGGATCATGTCTCATTGAGAATTGTTGAGAATTGGCTACCATGTTGGAGATTAATGTTCTAGTAGCCCCGGGAGTCTTATCAACTAGAGCTCCCCCACTAGCGGCATCTATCATACTCCATGGGCATAAGACCTTCATAGAAGTATTGGATGAGAAGTTGTTCACTTATCTGATGGTGTGGACATGATGCACAAAGTTTCTTGAACCTCTCCCAATATTGATATAAGGACTCTCCGTTGTATTGTCAAATCCCACATATCTCTTTTCTAATGTTGGCAGCCTTAGATGCTGGGAAATACCTTTCCAAGAATGCTTTCTTCATATCATTCCTTGTAGTGGTGGTCCCGGATGGTAGATAGTAGAGCCATTCCTTTGCTGAATCAGCTAGAGAGAATGGGAAGGCTCTCAACTTAACTTGCTCTTCCGTGACCCCTTTTGGTCTAATGCTTGAGCAAACTACATGGAATTTCTTAAGGTGCTTATTTGGATCCTCTCCTACAAAACCATGAAAAGTTGGGAGAAGATGAATCAAACCAGATTGTAATTCGAAAGCTACCTCAAGATTAGCATATTCAATGCATAATGGTTGTTGACCCAAGTCCAGAGCGGCTAGCTCTTTGAGAGTTGGGTTATCAGCTGCTGCCATCTCTCCTTGCTCCTCTTGGATGTTTTGGATCAACTCCTCGATTGGTTGTTAGTGAGAAGTTATAAATTCCCGAATTCTCTTAAGTCTTAAGTCTTCTTCGGGAGCTTGGAACATTCACTAATAAACAAAAAAAAAGTAAATAATTAGAACAGAAAATAAGAATAAACCAATAAACTAATAAACTAAAGAAAGTAATCTCCGACAACGGCGCTAAAAACTTGATGCACCCAAAAGAGTGCATCTTATTTAACCTTGCACTTAAAAAGAATCAATTGTAAAGTATAGTGATTAGCAAGGGCCAAGTCCTCAGGGATTGGGTTTTAGTTTATAAGTTAATAGTTTATCACTTAAAAACAAGTAAAAAGTAAAGGGGATTTTGAAATCAGATTTAAACTAAAGTTGACAATAAGCATGAGAAAACAAGTAATTAAGAAGAATCAAATATGAAAAATATGGTTAAGGTTTCATTCTCCACCACTAGACATCATTAAGAATCAATTTCATATCTATCAACATTAATTAGCTATCAAAATTAACAACCGTAGATAACAACAAGCTCTGTTACCCTAATCTTTCCTTAGTTTGTCGTTAAATAGAACAAGCTCTCTAAGTTCAATTTAATAGCAGCTTTATGATGAGAAAGATAGGTTGATCTAAGCAACAAACACATGAGCTCGGATTGTTCAACTTAGGTTATGTTCCACTTTGCAATTATTGAAAACTTGACCATAATCATTAATCACAAATTGCCACTTATGAATAGGAAATCAAGACAATTACACGGATCAAGACTCCTAAACTAGCATTAGACAATTATCAAGATTTATCTAGTTGGCCACCTAAACAAATCAAAACATCATCAAGAACAATTTTAATGGAAGAACATAAGCAACTTTGATAGAAAACAATGATTTCTGAAAATTAATTACATAACATGTCTAGGGCTTTGAAATCACCCTTAACCAAGTAAAAGTTTACCCTAGCATAGGCATTGTAAACATAAACATAAAATTAAAGAGAATCTAAGAAGAAAATAAAAGAAAGAAAGAAGAATAAGAAAAAGAATATTAATTATCCAGCCTCTTGTTCTCTCAAAAACAAAGAAACAAAGAAGAAATTAGAACTTTGATGCTTGGGGAAGTGTAAATTTCGTTTGCCCCCTTGATCTCTATTTATAGGCAATAGCTAGGGCATCAAACAAGTGAATTTCAGCTCTCTCCCTTCAATAAATGCTGACTTGTGGCTAAAGTAAAGAAAAAGTGGCTAACTTTTATGTTTTAAGGAAAGATATAAACCTTGGCAGCCAAGTTTGAATAAAGGAGGAAAGTTTTAGTCAAAGCACTCTTTAATGAAGAGAGATTACAATCTTGCAGGCAAAGTAAGTGTAAGGAAGGAAAGTCTTAGCTGATTTAATTCTCCTACTTTGACTAGGATTAGCTTTAAGGAAAGATACTTGCAATTAATGCAAGTTGACAGCCACTAATCCTTCTTTGGCAAGGATAAACATAAATTTCAGCTAGGGTATTAAGAAAAAGATGTGATTTGCGGCTAGGTTTTTTCTGCCATTAGGGTTTTTAGGGAGATATTCCTTTGCCGATTTGGATGACCATTTCTTATCCGATTTAGGCCCATGACCAACCGTTGGAAAGATAATCATGTGATCTTCAAAAGTAAAGAAGTAAGCTTTTCGAATAAATAGTCTAACATCATGTTTTCTTAGCAACAAGCTCTGGAGGTCAAATCGGTCTTCTTGCTTTGCACCAAGAATTTGATCTTTTTGACCTCCAACTCTTTTTCCATCTTGTGATTGTGATTTTATAAGCTCTTTAACATCCTAATTGACATGTTTTGACTTCATCTCCTCTAAAATACCTAAAAAGCATAAAAACCTAGTAAAATGTCAAGGAAGTAAGAATCAAAGCACAAAGTATAAGGAAATTAAATAGGAAACTGTATGAAATTAAGAAGTTATCAAGTGTTCAATGCTATGCCCAACAGTTCCACAGTGATAATCACATTTTTCATTCGGGTTATACCACTTAGGGTATGGTGGTGACAGGGGTTTCAATGGCACATAGGCAACCAGGTGATTTCAGACCAACATTGGGAAAAGCTCTTGATAGCTGATCGGAAGGGGATCAAAATGCCTTCGGTCTTATCCTGGGGTCATTTCTTAGTTACACAGAGCCTATGAGTTGGGGCACTTGGTGGTGGCACTAAGGTCCGAACCAGAGTGTTTACATAGAGAGATGGAGGAATAACAAGGCAAGGGTATGGATTTGGACACGGGGCCTTTGGAGGTTGTACATAGCTCGAGGTTCCTATTCCAAATGCTAGATAAGGTGATTGATGAGGGAAATAGTACGAACTGGCAGTTGTTGGTGATGGAGTGGGATTCAGGAATCCTGTTGTGGTCATCCCAACGGGCGATTGGACCATACTAGGATGGGGATATTGGTTTGGACCTAGAACAGTTTGCAGGTATGGTACAGGATCCGAGGTTTCTATCTTTGGTATCAGGCTCTCAGGTTTAATCATTTTCACGATTTTGTCCATAATTTTATCAGGATTGCAACCTTTGTGGCATTGACAAGTGCAGGATCCAGCAAGGATTGTATGTTCTGGTCCTAATGGTTTTGGTTGATCCGAAGGCGATGCAGAGCCCTGAGAAAGTTCCCCTTTACTTTTACCCATATCCTCAAACATTTTCAGCAATTTGACAAGCTGTTCCTTCAACTCCCGGAGTTCATGTCCAAATTGCTCTTGATTTCGTTCCAAAGCACCCAATCGTTCCTCCGATTCTTTCCTCATATCTCGAACCCCTTTCATGCAAATGAAAAATGTCATGAGATTAAGAATACAATTATGAATTTACATGCTCTATTCCCATGTGCATGAATATACAGAGAAATTATGATGAATATGTATGCTATGGATGCAACCTGATGCTAACATGATCCATTTAAAAAATGAATAAATTGATGCACAAGTATATACAAATAATGACCATGCATGTCATAAATGTACTCTACAAGGAATGACCATGCATGCTATGACTGTAACATGATGTTAAAATAATATATGCAAAGAATAAAAGAATTAACACAAAGGTAGGTACAAAGAATGACCATGTATATCACAAATGTATTCTACAATGAATAACCATGCTTGTAAGGACTGTAATATGATGTCAAAATGATATATGTAAAGAAAAATGAATCAACACAAAGGTATGACCAATGATTACACGAAATTGGTGGGACCTAAATCTTGATTATTCAAAAATCTCATTATGCAAGATTTGCCTCCAAATTTATGATTTTCTGAAACACGCTTTTTTCTATGAAAAAACAATCATATTATTTTCAAAAGAATTTTGGAATAGTGGATCTTACTATGGTACAATATGCAAAATGTTCATGTGACACTACCGATTTTATGAAATCATCAAATGAGATTATTATCACCATCCATTTATTGCAAAAAACGAGATCAATAATACAACAAAAAATGTACATGCTCTATTCATATGCATGAAATGTGCAAAATGCAAAAATGCAAAAATGCTTGAAAAATGATTTTTATTTTTTATTTCAAACAATTAATGAACATTTGCCCCAATAATATCTACTTATATAGGTATCACAGTGCCTTTGGGATGGATTATCATATTTATTACGGGCGATGTACGTACATCGTTGCCCGATCTACAACACTTATTCAGAGTGTAAAATAGGTAACAAAAGGTTTAGAAATGTCCCTCCATGTGATCCTATCTTCGATATATCTAACGAAAATCCGACATGGCTTCGCCTAGGTTCACTATATGAGAGTGAATCAGTTCTAAAGGCCCCGAATTGCTCCTCACTATCATCGGTGAAGGCTAGTAAGGCACTCCGATAAAAGCGGGTTCAATTCGTTAGAATTTATTTCCCTAGCCCATGCGGATTGTTAATCACGAAGGCTTAGGTAATTTAGTACTCCAGAAGTGTTCACTAGCCCATGCGGATTGTTAATCACGAAGGCTTAGGTACTTTGCTCCCACCTAAAAGGACAGAACTCGGGTATAGAGAACATAATATGCAAATGCACGTGTAGTGTGTGAGGAGGAACAACAAACCTTTCACCACCTATTCTACACCCTTATTCTAAATGCCCCAACTATTTATATAAAAAAACATTCAAGAATAGTGTAACGCATTAACCAACAAGCAATTATAATATACAACCTTAAATAACTAGAGAACAATAATAAAATGCATGCATATGAGTATGGACATATTTAAAAACATTTTATTATTTTCAAAATTCTCCTTATTAAAAAATGTGGGAGTTAAAATTAAATACCAATTAAACCAACAAAATCGAGACTTTGATAACACATGACTAATTCTAGGCCTGACTCTCTAAAAGTCTCTAGTGGAGTCGCCAAGCTGTCGCAACCTAAAAAAATCAAGTCTCATCGCAAGACTTTATTATTCGTTAAGCGTGACATTAAAAAAAAACTGAGAAAAAGTCGACTTAATTCCTCTTAAAAAATGAAGGTTTTGAAAATGACCTTGAAAAAGACATGGAGTCGCCACCAATCTTTTTTAGTTAGGTGTGATCGGCCACCTATTAAAACCGGTTTTATAAAATATTTTAAAATTAATTAAAACATTTTTAAAACCAATTTCAAGTCTGCGTTTTAAACCAAAGAAATCAAAGAAATGGGTTCGGGACTCGGTTACGTGTGGGGAAAGATTAGGACCCCCACAACGCCCGTATAAAACGGTACCTTATTAATCATGTGTTATCTCAAGTCTCGGTAAAAAAGTCGGTTTTAAATTTAGTATTTCAAGTTAATTCCCAATTTAAAGAAAAATAATTCCATTTTTAATTGAAAATGATCCGGAATTTATAAATTCAAAATTTTCCTAAATTCCCCAACAAACGTGGCAAAATATAGAAATTTTTATAAGTTTGAAAAACTTTCCAAATCATTATTATTTTAAAGAAGATATTCCGTTATTAATGATAATTGATGATATCCTCCCTAGCAAACCCGACAGAGAACTCATGAATTATTTTAACTCGGGAATATCTTTATTTTATTGAAAATCATTATCTTTTTGAAAATATTTTAAAAAATATGAATATGAATATGTATGACATAAATAAAATGACATAGCAAAGTCTAAATAATATTATGCAACCTAAATGATATGATATAATTTAAAAGTCTTAGCATATTCTAAATGAAATGAAATATCCTAAGTTATATGATATATTCTAAATGAAATGAAATGACCTAGGTAACATAATATATTCTATATGAAATGTAATATCCTAAGTCATATTATATATTCTAAATGAAATAAAATATCCTAAATGACATAATATATCCTAAATGAAATGAAATGACCTAGGTAACATAATATATTCTACATGAAATGAAATGACCTAGGTAACATAATATATTCTATATGAAATGAAATAATTTAAATGACATGGCAAATATAAATTATATGGCATATAATTTAAATGACATGAAATATAAAATAATGCTATCATATAATATGCATGAAAATAAAAATAATAATGCATGAACATAGCATATGCTAAATAATATGAGAAAAATAACTAAATAAAAAGCATAGGATATCATGAAATATTCAAAACCATATAATAAACAATATAACATCAAAAATATAAATCAAAATAATAACAATACCATAAAAATTATCATAGCAAAAATCACATATTATATAAAATGCACGAATATAGAAAATACAATGCATGAAAATGTGTTTTTTCCTTTAATTAAGGAAATCCGTATATCTAAAAAGATATCCGACTACCTTAGGAAAATATATCAAATTAAATATTCTAAAATCAAAATACTTTGTGATTGTTTGAAAACAATTTTTTGAAAAGCTTAGATTAAAAATAAAAACTTGGCTAAACCCTTTTTAAATGGCTCTAATTTCTTAAGTTTTAAAATCTCGGACTTGACCACCCTTAACCCGAAACTTAAAAAATTATTTTTAGAATTTAAAAAAGCTTAGAAACTACCCTAAGTCAGTAGCTAAACTTCCTAATCAGCCCCCTCTAAGTAACTTAACTAAAACAGAAAAATGATTTTCCTTCAAATTCAATTCTAACTCTACTGTCCAGTTTTAAACCACGATTTTTACCCTATTTTTAAAAATTCTAAAAAATCTAAAACAAATACTGGAGATTCAAAACATGGAAAAAAAATCGGCTTAATTTTCTGATTAAAGATGACTGTCTCGAAAAATCGGGAAAGTACGAGTACTGGGTGAAAAAACTGTTTTGCCAAAACACATTTTTGCCTTTGATAAAATCATTTAAAAATCAAAGTAAAAATATTTAAGACTCTCTAAATAACTCATAAACAGTATTTAACACTTTTGAAAAGTTAGAAAAAATTGGCTAAGTAAAAAAAAATCACAAAGGTAGAATAATCAATTTGACAACTCGTTAATTTTCCACAAGTATGCTCAAGAGAGCATGACTTTGAACCATTGATTGGCCTAAGTCATAAGTCAAGTGGTAAGGATGTGAAATGCATGAAAAATACAGCAAATATGATGCATGAAATGCATGATTTTAAACCTAAATATCACGAAAAATGCATGGCATCAATAAAATGATCTAGACTTAAATGAACTTGCATGACATTTAATGCAACCTAGGTCTAAAATGCATGGATATGCATGGCAAGACAAACCAATCCTAACATCTAAAATATGCATGGCAATAACACAAACACAAGGCATGCTTAAACCAAATACTCAATCAAATGTCATGAAAAAGCAAACCTATCAACTAACATATAAAAAATGCACACACAAAGCAAAGAAAGTGAAGTGGCCGAATGGCCTTATGTTCAAAGTGAGCATGGCATTTTCACAAACACTTGATATACTAACATACTTAACTAAATAATAACACTCAAATCATGCAAATATAAAGTAAAGGTATGAAAACTAACAAGCATTTTCACAAACACATGGATTTCAAAATATAAAACATAAACAAACTTAAACATTTTGAAAACAGAAAATCAAAAATGGCAGAACATGATAATAGACTCATAAATGGAAATAAGCAAGAAACCAAATTAAAACAAGCTTCAACTAAATGTAGTAGAAGAAGGTTTAAAGCATCAAGACTTATTTAATATCAAAAATAAAATGAAATAACAAAGCAAAATAGCAACTAAAACAAAAAAAATGGGCCATTCGGCTATGTCAAACAACAAGGGAAAAAAATATTTCAAGAACTTTTTATAAGAAAAGATGAAGAAAGAACATAAAGAAGAACATTAAAAACACTTATTTAAGAAGAAAAATCAAAAGAAACTCACCAAAATAATAATCAAAACAGCAAATCAAGAATGGAAAATCAATGAAAGTGCAAGAGTATGGTGCTAAAAGCAACCTCTAGAAGCTATCTTTCAAGCTTTTTCTCTTCTAACTTTATTTTCTTTTCTTTTTGATATTCAACAATGGAGAGAAAATCAGCCAAAAGTAAGAGAGAATAGAGAATGAGAGTGTGCTGAAAATGAAAGAAAATAATTCCCTTGTAGTGGTCGAACCCTCCCTTTCTCTAGGCTAGGATGTTGTCATTTTTCCATCAACCAATTCTCATCCAAGGGCTATTGATCCAAGATGTTTAAAACATGAAATTATCACCCTTAGATTAGGCCATTAGCTATCCACAATTACAGCTGTTCAAGAATCTTAAGCCATTATGTTGACACTCTCCCTCTTCATGCATTGGTCCATGTGGCTTATTTGCAAAGGCTTGATCAAAAAATCACTAACTACCTCTTCATTTTTGGCCTCTTGATTAAAAAATCAGAAACCTCCTTCCCATCCTTGGGCCTTTTCCGGCCAGCTCTCCTTCTTCCAGCCCATGTTTGATTTTTTGAAATGCAAGAAAAGCCCTTTTCGGTTTCTTGGGTAAAATGACCTTTTTGCCCCCCGAATGCAAATAAATGGAAAATGGACTCCAAATTCAAATTTTATTTTTTTAATACTTTCAAAATAATAAAAAATTGAATTCTGAAAGTTTTCAAAAATTTTCGAGTTGACTTGCTATTTATTTGGATTTTTTCTTCCAAAATTGCCCTTTTATGCCCCCAAATTTTACCATTTTTTAAATGAGCTCCAAATAAAGATTTTTCTTCACCAATCTATTCCAAATAATTTAAAAGTGTGATCTGGAAGTTTTCATAATTTTTGGAACACATTTGGTATTTTTTCGGGATTTATCTGCTTGAATTACTACATAGGGGGCCCGGGATTTGGCCATTTTGCAAACGAACTCTGAATCAAGATTTTATTTCACCAATCTCTTCCAAATAACTTAAAAATGAGATTTACAAATTTTCAGAATTTTTGGAGTTCATTTGCTATTTTTTCGGGATTTATCTTCTTGAATTACTATATAGAAGACCTAGGATTTGGCCATTTTGCAAACGAACTCCGAATCAAGATTTTCTTTCACCAATCTCTTCCAAATGATTTAAGAATGAGATTTGCAAATTTTCAGAATTTTTGGAGTTCATTTGCTATTTTTCCCAAATTTTCCAATTTTGCCTTTTTGCCTCCGAAACTCGATTTTGCTCAAAACAAGTCCGATTTTCAGATTTTCTTCAAAATGAGCCTTGGGCTATCCTTTTTTAATCATTCCTCATCCATTAGGGGCTTTAGTCTTATGAAGTCGGGCCATTTCTGTAATTCTTCCCAATTTCACCGAAATCCACCAAAACCCCTAATTCTCAGTTTTCTCCCGGATTGACTTTTCTTTCAGTTTTTCTTTCAAGTGGCTTCTCCATTACCCATAGTCAATGCTTATCTTTCATTTGGAACCTTCAATTTCAACCAATTCGATCGTTTAAGCACTTTTCACCAAATTTCCCGGATTAGGGTTTCTTTTCTACTGAATCTCAATAACCCATCTTCTGAACTCCATATCTTTTGATCTAGACCTAGGATTATCAAAATTCTTTCGCCATTTTTCAATTGAACTTCAAATCTTGAGTTTGAAAGTGGGTTGACTGTTTTAGTAGTTGACTTTTCAAGGTTGACTTTTCGGGGTTGACTTTTTTTAAGTTTGACTTTTTATGCTCGCCCTCTTAAATTAAGTCTCGGAGTACCACCTGCAAGATGAAAAAAGTCTTTTTCCATTCTGAAACATCAATTTAGGAGGAAAACATACTTGTTTTAGTGATCCAAACAAAATTAGGTGTCTACAATGCCCAATGAAAATGAAATTTGGACAAACTTTTCTTAAAATAGTCTCTTTACTATTTTTTGATATAGCAAATAGACTATTATATGCTCAAGCATTGTCAACATTAATGATATGAAGGCTTTACAAATCAGAGGAGGACAAATAAAGAAAGGAGCCCCAACATATTAACACCAAGCATAAGCAACAATTGGTGACATTTGAAAAAACAAAACAAAATAGACCTATGCACCTGAATATATGAGGCCTCTGATCATAATCAACGTGTTGACCAGAGCGTGCATCTTTCAATCGAGAAGCTAATCCAAGCATTTATTTGGTGCCTAAAAAAAAGTAATTTGTCTCATTCTTAAGCCACTGCTAAATTTCAAAGAGATACATGTCAAAAACCATAAATGTTTCTTGAAAGACATTTGTTGGTCACTGAAACACATTTACATTACAGTAAGAGAAAGCTCTACCTGGCTAATCAAGTGCGTGGTTATACAGCCACCATGGGAACCACCAAGAACAGTTATTTTAGATGGGGTTAGTGAGTGCTTTCTACTGTCAGATTTCAACCAACACAAGTGATAACTAATAAAGTGAAGAGTAGAGTATCGATCCCATGAGAAATTGTTACCAAATTCGTTAATTACTAAAATTAAAACAACTTAATCTTATTCAAACAAACAATTAAAGTTTTGTAAACTAAAATTAAACAAAATAAAATAACAAGCAAAGAAGGCAAATTAAAACTTAGATTAATCAACTGAGAAAAACCTAGGATTACAATTTTCCTCAACACTTCGTTTAAATCTCTCCTACTCTCTTAACTTGACTAATGACATTGAGTTGTTAACCTAGAGTTCTAATTTAATTATAAGTATATTCCGATGCTCTTATAAAAATTTCCATATTAACCAATTAACTATATTCCTATGAAAATTTAATTAAAGAGAAGCTCATTAAGCTTAAACTCTAAAATTGGTTACACATGACATGTAAGTACATTTCTACCCTACATGCAACTCAATTCATAATAATAAATGAATCTCAAACATATGTTATTTAATCTATATCTAACACTAAACTCTCTTTTCCAAGTTATATTTAGGTTACCAAATCAATCTAATTGGTTATCAAGTCTTCAAGTCTCCAAAATCTCTCTTGCTACTTGTAAACTTTTGGTGGCTACTCTTCTCTTAAAAAAACTAGGTTTATGAAAGCTAAAAGGTACTTATTTAAGTCCTAAAAGTTCCTATTTATGGAGCTCTAAAAGTCTGGAAGGAGAAACTTCGCGCACAAGTAACAGGTAAGTCTTTCCTTTCTTTTTCATTTTTTTAACCAACCAGTAGCGTTGGTGCCACGACACTGGGTTCTGGCACCGCTCCGCCGAAGCTACTGCCTGCTCCTCCTCCTCGAACTTGTTGCAGCACGCTGTCTCTACCATCTTCTCGCACTTTTTTAGCTGATTTGGATGGCCAAATCTTATGTGATTTGTGCAAGTAATATACCGTTAGAAATCTCTAAGGATCAGCTTCAAAAGTCAAGAACGATAGTTTCTTGAATAAAGACGTTAAGATCATGTTTTTCTAGCAACAAGCTCCGGAGGTCAAATATGCCCTTGCTTTGCTTTGCACCTTTTTTTGTCTTTTTGCACCTCGAAGCTCTTTCTCGCTTTGGACCTATAAAAATACAAAAACACTAAATTAATAAATAATTTAAACATGAAATAAATAAATAAAAATAATCTACAAATAATTAGAAATAATTAATTCCGAATAAAACTTCAAGGACTTAGTCGATTTGAATGCACAAAATGTAGTAAATTAATTCTATTTCATAGAGTTATCACACCACCAAACTTAAAATTTTGCTAGTCCTCAAGCAAGAACAAAACAAAACAAAATAAAACAAAGTTAGAGATAAATAACACCAAACTAATGACTCCCTTAAATGTACTCAAAAGTTATCTCAAAATCCCGACTCAAGGTAAAATGCAAACATTATCCAAGTTCATGATTCAATTCAATCGTCCGCCTCGTACTCGAATGGATTTCCAGTGTGTGTGTATAATCTCTTTGCAAATCATTGCATGCAATCAAAATAAGTTTATGCCAATGCAAAATACGAATTAGTACTAGATTCTCATATGTTTACTTTTCATCCCTTTCTCCACTAATGTAGACTAACACTTTATCAAGGATCATGTAGGACTTTATTAAACTTGTAATGAAAGGCTAGGGTCAAGGTAGGATAAAGGATATATTTCAGTTAAATTCACCCATAGACACTTTTCATTGTTTCAGGAATTTTCGAAGAGTCATAGTCTTTACCTCAAGTCATCTACTCCCTTTTTGAATGCAACTTCCTTTTTCCTCACCACTTAATTCTTTTTTTTCTCTTTTACATTTTTTTTGTTACATTTTCATTCATTCAACATCACCATTCTACCCAAATTAGACATGACTCATAATTATTTCCTGTAACATCATACACACATGCCTATATAGTGAGGGTTAGTCATGGTTTTTCTTATAAGACTAAGCTAAAAGATGTGGCAATCAAAGAAAAGAGATATATCAATTAAGCACAAAGAGGTAGACTAAGGATATTAATATATATAGTATACTAAAGAGGCTCAAACGATCCAAAGATGGCCTAAATCATTTCCTCAACTTAATGTTGTCTAGGATTTCGCCTCGAGACAGAATCAAACAAATTCTAAGTTTCTTGACTGAATCGCAATTCACATCAACATAAGCATTCTTAAAATAAGCAATGCAGATCTAAGCAGAGATCAAGTGCTCAATTATTGAAAATCACATCCTAACAATAAAACTAACAAACTCAAATCATGCCTATATTTTTCCAAGAATCAAGATAAATAAAATAACTAAATTTAATCATGGGACACGACCTCATTATGATAAGTGCACAATATCTCAAGCTTTAAACAATCTAGGCTCTTAAACACACAAGAATCCTAAAATCATAATCATAGCAAAGAAAACTAAAAAGAAAACGCAAAACAAACTAAAAAAAATAAAAAAATCACACAAAGCAAAATAAACTGATAAGCTAAATACCTCCCCCAAACTTAAAAAAATATTGCCCTCAATGTGTAGAAATATAAAGAATAAGAAAAGAAAGAAATTAATAAGAATATCCTAACAAAAGTTTAAAAGTCAAAATCAAATAAAAAGATTCAAAAACTTGGGTTGCCTCTCAAGAAGCGCTTGATTTATAGTCAACAGCTTGACTATCTCATTATTTTTTTGGATTTGCTAAATGTAGACACCTAATTTTGTCCGGACCACTAAATCAAGTTTTTTTTTTCTTAAAGTGATGTTTCAAAATGCAAAAAGGCTTTTCTCATCCTACAGGTGGTACTCCGAGAATTAGTTTAAGAAAGCAGACATAAAGTCAAACTTGAAAAAGTCAACCCCAAAAAAGTCAATCCTAAAAAGTCAACCCACTTTCAAAATCAAGATTCAAAGTTCAATAGGAAAAAGGTGAAAGAATTTTGATAATCCGAGGTCTACAAAGAAATATATGGAGTTCGAAAGTTGGGTTACGGAGATTCAGTAGAAAGGAAACCCTAGTTTAGAAAATTTGGGGAAAAGTGCTTAAACGATCAAATTGGTCAAAATTGGAGGTTTCAAATGAAAGATAAGCACTGACAACGGGTAACGAAGAAGCTACTTGAAAGAAAAACTGAAGGAAAAGTCAATTCGAAAGAAAATCGAGAATTAGGGTTTTTAGAGGATTTTCGTCAAATTGGGGAAAATTACAGAAATAGCCCGATTTGGTAAAAATAAAGCTCCTAATTGACGAGGAGTGAATAAACAAGGGTAGCCCAAGGCTCCATTTGAAGAAATTCTGAGAAAAGAGCCGATTGGAGAAAATACGAAAAAAATAAGGAAATTCTCGATAGTGAAAAAAGGAAAAATCAAATCGAAAAGGAATTTAATCGTAAAAATTGGGAATTTTTAGAACAACTCCAATTCAATATATGAAAAAGGCCCAAAAAAAAGAAAATCTGAAAATCAGACTTGTTTTGAGCAAAACCGGGCTTCGGAGGCAAAAGGGCAAAACTGGAAAATTCGAGTAAAATATCAAATGAGCTCCAAAAGTTCTAAAAATTTGTAGATCTTATTCTTAAATCATTTGGAAGATATTGACGAAGAAAAATCCAAATTCGGAGCTCGTTTGCAAAATGGCAAATCTCGGGCCTACTATGTAGAAATTCAAACAAAAAAATCCCGAAAAAATAGCAAATGAGTTCCAAAAATTCTGAAAATATGTAGATCTCATTCTTAAATTATTTGGAAGAGATTGGAAAGGAAAATCTGGATTCAAAGTTTGTTTGCAGAATAGCAAATCCCGAGCCCACTATGTAGAAATTCAAACAGATAAATCCCAAAAAAATGGAAAATTAGCTCAATAATTTTTGAAAATCTCCAGATCTCACTTTTAAATTATTTGGAAGAGATTGGTGAAGCAAAATCTGGATTCGAAGCTCATTTAAAAATATTAAAAGTTCGGATGCATAAAAGGGCAATTTTGGAAGAAAAATCAAAAAAATAGCAAATAGGCTCAAAAAATTTTGAAAACTTCCAAAATTCAATTTTTTATTATTTCAAAAGTATTAAAAAATGAAAATTTTAATTTGGAGTTCGTTTGCTATTTATTTAGGTTCGAGTGTCAAAAAGGTCATTTTACCGAAGAAACCTAAAAGGGCCTTTTCTTGCAATTAAAAAATGAAGTGTGGGCTGGGAATATGAAGAGGCAGTCGGCAAAGGCCCATGGAGGAATGGATATTTTCTGATTTTTTCATCTAAAGGCCAAGAGAGAAGAGGAAGGTAGTTATTTTTTGATCTAGCCTTTGAATTTGCAACACATGGGCCAATGGATGGAGACGGATGATGTCCTATTTATGACATCATCTTCATGAAATCAGATTTAGGAGCTGATTATTCCAATCTAAGGGTGAGAATTCTACATAGAAAGCATCTTGGATTAAAGGCCATAGGATCAAATTGGTTAGAAAAAAATTCTAGAACCTCCTACACCATTCTACACCAACCGGCCACCTTAAGGGAGAGGGTCTCTTTCATTTTTCACTCTTGCTTGGCTGAATACTCCCCATTTTTGAAAAGCAAATAAAAAGTTTAGAAAGGCAAAGAAAGTAAGAAGAGGAAAAGCTTGCAATATAGCTTTTAGAGGTAGCTAAAAGCACCATACTCTTGCACTTTTTTTGCATTTCCATCATTGATTTGCTATTTTCATTTGATATTTGGTGAGTTTCTATTGATTTTAGCTTTAAAATAAGTGTTTTTAAGCTTTCTCTTGAAGTTCTTGTTTTATACTTTCTTGAAAAAACTTTGAAAAACAAATTTCCTCCATGTTTTTAGAGATGGCCGGATGGCTTTATTTTTTTTAATGGTTGATGTTTGCTTCTTTTTCATGTTGATTGGGATGCTTAGAATGCTTTGATGTTCTATTTTTTTTTTTCTAAAAATAACTAAAGCATGGAGTTTGTTTTTATCTTTCTACTTACTTACCTCTTCTTTTTTTTTTAATTATTTAATCTTGTATTCATGTTTACTTTCCTTGTTTACATTTTTTAATTTTCTGTTTTCAAAATGTTTGAGTTTGTTCATGATTTGCATTTTACTATTCTATGTGTTTGTGAAAATGTCTAGTTGTGTTCATGCATTTACTTCATATTTGCATGTTTTAGCATGTTTCTTTTTAGCCTTGCTTTTTAGAATATCATGTTTTTGTGAAAATACCATGATAGAATATCATCATTTTGAGCTTATAACCATTCAGCCACCTCCATTTTCAGTGCTTTGCATGTGTATTTTCATCTTGCTTGTTGACTTATTTGCATTTCCATGCCATGAGTTCGTGTACCTTGATTTAATATGCCATATGTTTGTCAAAATGCCATGATAGAATATCATCATTTTGAGCTTATGACCATTCGGCCACTTCCATTTTCTTTGCTTTGCATGTGCGTTTTCATCTTGCTTGTTGACTTGTTTGTCTTTCCATGCCATGAGTTTGTGTATTTTGATTTAGAATGCTATGTGTTTATGTTATTGCCATGCATTTTTTAGGTCTAGGTTTCATTTTTATTGCCATGCATTTCATGCATGTTTAGACCTAGGTTGCATTTATTGCCATGCAAGTTCATGTTAGGTCTAGGCCATATTCTTTATGCCATGCATTTTTCACATCATGTAGGTTTTAAATAATGCATTTCATGCATTCAATTTGCTGTATGTTCATGCATTTCATGTCATGCCACATGATTTGTGACTTAGGCCAATCAATGGCTCAAGCTCATGCTCACTTGAGTATATTTGTGGAAAATTAAAGAGTTGTCAAGTTGATTTTACTACCTTTGTGATTTTTTTTTTTACTTTGAAAAATATTGTTCAATTTTTTAGAAAATTTATCTAATGTTTTTAGGTCCTTAGAAGAGTCTCCAACATTTTTACTTTGATTTTTAAATGATTTTATCAAAGGCAAAAAAATGTGTTTTGGCAAAATAGTTTTCACCGAGTGTTCTAACTTTCTCGATTTTCCTGGGAATTTATCTTTAATCATAAAATTAAGTAAATTTTTTCCCGTATAGTCTTACATGTTCTGAGTCTCTAGTACTTTTTTTAGATTTTTTTTGAAATTTTAAAAATAGGTTAAAAAATCATGCTTTAAGACTAGACAGTAGAGTCAGATTTGAATTCAAAGGAAAAACAATTGTTAATTTTGGCTAAGGCATTTAAAGGGGGTTGATTAGGAACCTTAGCTACTGTACTAGTTTGGTTTCTAAGCCTTTTTAATCTTTAAAAATGATTTTATAAAGCTCGGGTCAAGGGTGGTCAAGTCCAGGTTTTCAACTTAGAAATTAGAGCCTTTTTCAAAAGGAATTCGACCATGAATTATTTTTCATCCAAGATTTTCAAAATTGTTTTCAAACAAATCACAAAGAATTTTGATTTTAGAAAATTTAATTTGATATATTTTTTTAAGGTAGCCGGATATCTTTTTAGATATATGGCGTTCCTTAATTAAAGGAAAAAAATACACTTTTATGCATTGCATTTTCCATGTTCATGCATACTATATAATATGTGATTTTTGCTATGATAATTTCTATGGTATTGTTATTATTTTGATTTATATTTTATGATGTTATATTGTTTGTCATATGGTTTTGAATATTTCATGCTATCTTATGCTTTTTATTTAGTTATTTATTTTTGTAACATCATTTAGCATATACTATGTTCATGCATTATTATTTTTATTTTCATGCATATTTCATGATAACATTATTTTATGTTTCATATCATTTCATGTCATTTAGATTATATTCCATGTCATATAGATTATATTATTTAAAATATGCCATGTCATTTAAATTTGCTATGTCATTTAAATCATATCATTTCATTAGAATATATCATGTTACTTAGGATATTTCATTTCATTTAGAATATATCATGTCACTTAGGATATTTCATTTTATTTAGAATATACCATGCCACTTAGGATATTTCATTTTATTTAGAATATATCATGTCACTTAGGTTATATCCTTTCATTTAGAATATGCTATGCCATTTAAATTATATCATATCATTTAGGTTGCATTATATTATCTAGACTTTGCTATATTATTTTTATTATGTCACACATATTCATATTCATGTTTTTTAAATGTTTTGAAAAAGATAATGATTTTCAATAAAACAAATATATTCCCGAGTTAAAATAATTCATGAGTTCTCTACCGAGTTTGCTGGAGAGGATATCATCAATTATCATTAATAAAGGAATATCTTTCTTTCAAAAAAAGAGAATGATTCGGAAAATTTTCCAAATAAATAAAATTTTATATATTTTGCCGATTTTGTTGGGGAATATAGGAAAATTTTGAATTAATAAATTTCAGATTATTTTCAATTAAAAATGGAATTATTTTTCTTTAAATTGGAAATTAACTTGAAATACTAAATTAAAAACTAACTTTTTACCGAGACTTGAGATAACACACGATTAATAAGGTACCATTTTATATAGGCGTTGTAGGGGTGCTAATCCTTGCCCGCATGTAATCGTGTCCCGAACCCGATTCTTCGATTTTCTCTGGTTTATAACGCAGACTTGAAATTGGTTTTAAAAATGTTTTAATTAGTTTTAAAATGTTTTACAAAACCGGATTTAATAGGTGACCGATCAAACCTAGCTAAAAAAATATTGGTGGCGACTCCATGTCTTTTTCAAGGTCATTTTCCAAACCTTCATTTTTCAAGAGGAATTAAGTCAACCTTTCCTTGGTTTTTTTAATGTCACGCTTAACGAATATAAAGTCTCGCGATAAGGCTTGTTATTTTTTAGGTTGCAACAGCTTGGCGACTCCACTGGGAATATTAGAGAGTCAAGCCTAGAATTAATCGTGTTTTATCAAAGTCTTGATTTTGTTGGTTTAATTGTTATTTAATTTTAATTTCCACAATTTTTTCAATAATAAGGAGAATTTTGAAAATAATAAATGTTTTAAATATTTCCATTTTCATATGCATTCATACTATTATTATTCTCTGGTATTTTGTTTCGTATATTTATATGTTTGCTTAATTGATGCTTTACATTGATTTTATTGGGGTATTTAGAATAAGGGGCGTAGAATAGGTGGTGACAGGTTTGTTTTGTTCCTCCGCACACACTACATTTTCATTTGCATCACATGAACTCTCTACCCGGGTTCCGTCCTTTTAAGTGGGAGTAAAGTAACTACGCCTTCGTGATGATCCTCCGTATGGGCTAGTGAAACACTTCCAGAGTATAAAGTACCTAATGTCTTCATGATGATCCTCCATATGGGCATAGGAAAATATACTCTAGTGAATTGAACCCGCTTTTATCGAGGTGTCTTACTAGCCTTCACAGATGACAATGAGGAACAATTCGGGGCCTTTAGAACCGATTCACCTTCATATAGTGAACCTAGGCGAAGCCATGTGATTTTCTTTAAATACTCGAAGTTAAGAACACATTGAGGAATATTTCCAACCTTTTACCATCTTTCTATATGTTAGATTATACAAATTGGGTGATGATGAACGAATATCATATCGCTCGTAATAAGTTTGTTATTTCGTCCCAAAGGCGTCGTAATGCCGAAACTCTGTTAAAATTTTCGGGACATTTTTTAAACATGTTGTTATTTATGTTATTCTTGTGAATTCATTTCTTTACTAATTTATTTCTTTTTGTTTTCTTTTCTTTGACATGCATCATAGACACCATCATACACTTGAAGTTTATTGGCCTCGGGATAGTCATCAACCCAAAGGACTTTCATGGAGTGTCAGGTTATTTCAGTGATAGAAGATCATGCAGTAGTTAGCGCATCGTCGAAAAAAGATCAGAGGGAGGATGGTGATTGCCTGAAGAAAGATTATGTGTCAGTACTGTCGAAAAGAGAAAAATGGATTTTAGACAGAATAATCTCTGAGGGTTAGCCGACATTTGGAATCAGTGGAATGTATCAGAGAAAGAAACCTTCACTCAAAAATATGGAGATATAGCACTCTTAATTTCGATTAGGGTCAATAGTGGGTTGGTTCAAGCTATGGTACAATTTTGGAATATTGCTTATAGATGTTTCACTTTTAACAAGGAAAACATGACCCCACTTATTGAAGAATATTCAACACTGTTACATATTGAGTGTCCTAATCCTGATTGGGTATTGTAGACACCTAATTTTGTCTGGACCACTAAAACAGGTATGTTTTCTTCTTAAATTTATGTTTTAGAATGTAAAAAGACTTTTTTCATCCTGTAGGTAGTACTCTGAGACTTAGTCTAAGAAGACGAGCATAAAAAGTGAAACTTGAAAAAGTCAACCCCAAAAAGTCAACTACTAAAAAAATCAACCCACTTTTAAAATCAAGATTTGAAGTTCAATTGAAAAATGGCGAAAGAATTTTAATAATCTGAGATCTACATTGAAAGATATGGAATTCAGAAGTTGGGTTACGGAGATTCAGTAGAAAGGAAACCCTAGTTCGGGAACTTTGGGGAAAAGTGCTTAAACGATCAAATTGATCAAAATTGAAGGTTTCAAATGAAAGATAAGCACTGACTACGGGTAATGGAGAAGCTACTTGGAAGGAAAACTGAAAGAAAAGTCAATCCAGAAGAAAATCGAGAATTAGGGTTTTTAGTGGATTTCGATGAAATTTGGAAGAATTACAGAAATGGCCCGATTCGGTAAGACTAAAGCCCCTAATAGACGAGTGATTAAACAAGGATAGCCCAAGGCTCAGTTTGAAGAAAATCTGAAAATCAGACTTCTTTTGAGCAAAACCGAGTTTTGGAGGCAAAAGGGTAAAATTGGAAAATTTTGAAAAAATAGCAAATGAACTCCAAAAATTTTGAAAATTTGCAGATCTCATTCTTAAATTATTTGGAAGAGATTGGCAAAAGAAAATCCGAATTTGGAGTTCGTTTGCAAAAGGCCAAATGTCAGGCCCACTATGTAGTAATTCAAGCAGAAAAATCCCGATAAAATATCAAATGAGTTCCAAAAATTATGAAAACTTCCAGATCATACTTTTAAATTCTTTGGAAGAGATTGGTGAAGAAAAATCTGGATTTGGAGCTCGTTTAAAAAATGGTAAAGTTTGGGAGCACAAAAAGGCAATTTTGGAAGAAAAAATCCAAATAAATAGAAATGGGCTCGAAAAATTTTGAAAACCTCCAGAATTCAATTTTTTATTATTTTGGAAGTATTGAAAAAATAAGATTTGAATTTGGAGTCTGTTTTCTATTTATTTATGTTCGGGGGGCAAAAAGATCATTTTACCCAAGAAACCGAAAAGGACTTTTCTTGCCTCTTGAAAAAATGGAGATTGGGCTAAAAGAAGAGGGGTCAGCCAGCCAAGGCCTAAGGATGGGCAAATATTTTCTGATTTTTAATCAAAAGGACAACAATGAAGAGGAAGGTAGTTATTTTTTTGATCAAACCTTTGAAATTAAGCCACATGGGCTAATGCATGAAGAGGGAGAGTGTCAACATAATGGCTTAAGATTCTTGAACAGCTGTTGTAGATACCTAATTTTGTCCGGACCACTAAAACAGGTATGTTTTCTTCCTAAATTGATGTTTTCGAATGTAAAAAGACTTTTTTCATCCTGCAGGTGGTACTCCGACACTTAGTTTAAGAGGGTGAGCATAAAAAGTCAAACTTGAAAAAGGTCAACCACGAAAAAAGTCAACCCCAAAAAAGTGAACCCCAAAGAGTCAACTACTGAAAACTCAACCCACTTTCAAAATCAAGATTTTAAGTTCAATTGAAAAATGGCGGAAGAATTTTGATAATCCGAGGTCTACATTGAAAGATATGGAGTTCGGAATATGGGATTTGGAGATTCAGTAGAAAGGAAACCCTAATCCGAGAAATTTGGAGAAAAATGCTTAAACGATCAAATTGGTCGAGATTGAAGGTTCCAAATGAAAGATAAGCACTGACTACGGGTAATGGAGAAGTCACTTGCAAGAAAAACCGAAAGAAAAATCAATCCGGGAGAAAATCGAGAATTAGAGTTTTTAGTGGATTTCGGTGAAATCGGGAAGAATCACATAAATGGCCCGACTAGGTAAGACCAAAGCCCCCAATGGATGAGGAATGTTTAAAAAAGGATAGCCCAAGGTTCAGTTTGAAGAAAATCTGAAAATCGGACTTGTTTTGAGCAAAACCGAGTTTCGGAGGCAAAAAGGGAAAATTGGAAAATTTGGGAAAAATAGCAAATGGACTCCGAAAATTCTGAAAATTTTCAAATCTCATTTTGAAATCATTTGAAAGAGATTGGAAAAATAAAATCTTGATTCAGAGTTCGTTTGCAAAATGGCCAAATCCCGGGCCTCCTATGCAATAATTCAAGAAGCTAAATCCCGGAAAAATAGCAAATGGACTCCAAAAATTTTGAAATTTTGTAAATCTCATTTTTAAATTATTTGGAAGAGATTGGCGAAAGAAAATCTTGATTTGGAGTTCGTTTGCAAAATGGCCAAATCACGGGCCTCCTATGCAGTAATTCAAGCCGATAAATCCAGAAAAAATACCAAATGAGCTCCAAAAATTATGAAAACTTCCATATCACACTTTTAAATTATTTGGAAGAAATTGGTGAAGAAAAATCTTGATTTGGAGCTCGTTTAAAAAATGGTAAAATGTGGGGGCATAAAAGGGTATTTTTGGAAGAAAAAATCCAAATAAATAGCAAACGGACTCGGATAATTTTGAAAACTTCCAGAACTCAATATTTTATTATTTTGGAAGTATTAAAAAAATAAAAATTGAATTTGAAGTCTATTTGATATTTATTTGCATCCGGGGGGCAAAACGATCATTTCACCCAAGCAACCGAAAAGGGCTACTTTGGGCCTTTCAAAAAATCAGAGTTGGGCTTTAAAAGAGAAGTGCTGGCCTGCCAAGTCCCAATGGAAGGAGGAAGCTTCTGATTTTTCAATCAAATGGCCAAGAATTAAGAGTTAGTTAGAGATTCTATTTGATCAAGCCGTGGTGATTAAGCCACATAGGCCAAGAGAGATGTCAACATTATTCTTGAACAGCTGTAATTTGGGACAGCTGATATGCTAACCTATGGGCGATAATTTCATGATTTTTTTTCACCTTGAATTATTAGCCATTTGATGGAAAATTGGTTACAAAAAAATGACAACATCCTTGCATGATTTATAGACCATTCGGCCAGCATAGAGGGGGGTTCAGAATTTCATTTTTGACATTTCATTTTGGTGAGTTCTCTTGGTTTTACTTGGTTTTTCTCTCTTTGGTTGAAAGCAAAAAGAAAAAGTTTAGAAAAGAAAGGAAAGTTTGAAGAGATAAAGATTGAAATATAGCTTCTTGAGGTTGCTCTTGAGCACCAACTCTTGCACTTTCTTGATTTTCCATTCTTGTTTTTGCTATTTTGATTATTATTTGGTGAGTTTCTATTTTAAATAAATGTTTTTTATTGTTCTTCTTAAGTTCTTCCTTCATTTCTTTCTTAAATATATTTTTTACAATTTTTTTTATAATATACTCACCATGGCCGAATGGCCTACATTATTCATTTAAGTTGCTGTTTTGGTTTATTTTATCATATTGTTTATGTTATTTTCTTTGATCTTGGTGTTTTAAATGTTATTTTTCTTCATATACTTGAGTTATATTTTAATTTGGTTGCTTTGTTTGTTACCATTTATGATTTAAATACCATGTTCTTGCATTTTTAATTTTCTGTTTTCATTATGTTTAAATTTAAGCATGTTTTATATTTAGTATATCAAGTGTTTGTGAAAATGCTTGTGTGGTTTTTGCATGATTTGAGTTTTATATCTTAGTTGAGCATGTTTTAGATTTAGTATATTAAGTGTTTGTCAAAATGCTTGTGTGGTTTTTTTATGATTTGAGTGTTATATTTTAGTTGAGCATGTTAGTATACCAAGTGTTTGTGAAAATGCCATGCTTGTTGGAGCTTGAGGCCATTTGGCTACTCCATGTGTTTTGCATTGTGTGTTACATTTTTGCCATGTTAGTTGGTAGGTTTTTGCATTTGCATAAAATTTGATTTAGTTTTGCATGCTAGTATACCAACTGTTTGTGAAAATGCCATGTTTGCTAGTTACATTATTCCATCGGCCACTCTTGGAATCTTTACATTGTATGTGCATTGTTGCTATGTTAGTTGATAGGTTATCATTTGCATGATATTTGGTTGAGTTTTTTGTTTAAGCATGCTTTATGTTTGCATATTTTAGTTATTAGGTTTGGCTTATTTGCCATGCATGTTCATGCATTTTAGGTCTAGGTTACATTAAATGTCATGCAAGTTCATTTAGGTCTAGGTCACTTTATGAATGCCATGCATTTTTTCATGACATTTAGGTTTAAGCTCATGCATTTCATGCACTATGTTTGCTGTAATTTTTCATGCATTTCATGTTTATGCCACTTGAATAATGACTTGAGCCAATTAATGGTTTAAAGTCATGCTCTCTTGAGCATACTTGTGGAAAATTAAGTTTTGTCAAATTGATTATTCTACCTTTGTGATTTTTTTTACTTAGCCCATTTTTATCTAACTTTCAAAAAGTCCTAGCTACTGTTTGTGAGTCATTTTATGAGTCTTAAATATTTTTACTTTGATTTTTAAATGATTTTATCAAAGGCAAAAATGTGTTTTGACAAAACAGTTTTTTCACCCAGTACTAGTACATGTCCGATTTTTCTGGGAATTCATATTTAATCAAAAAATTAAGCCCATTTGTTTTCGTGTAGTTGTACATGTCCTGAGTCTCCAGTAATTTTTTTCATAATTGTTTGAATTTTTAAAAATAGGGTAAAAAATCGTGGCTTAAAACTGGACAGTGGAGTAAGAATTGAATTTAAAAAAAAAATCATTTTTCTGTTTTGGTTAAGTTACTTAGAGTGGGCTGATTAGGAGGGTTAGATACTGACTTAGGGTAGTTTCTAAGCCTTTTTAAACTCTAAAAATGGTTTTTCAAGTCTCGGGTTAAGGGTAGTCAGGTCTGGATTTTTAAACTTAGGAAATTAGAGCCATTTAAAAAAAGATTTAGCCCAGTTTTTACTTTTAATTCAAGCTTTTCAAAGTTGTTTTCAAACAATCACAAAGTATTTTGGTTTTAGTATATTTAATTTGACATATTTTCCTAAGGTAGCCGGATATCTTTTTAGATATACGGATTTCCTTAATTAAAGGAAAAAGTACATTTCATGCATTGCATTTTCCATATTCATGCATTTTATATAATATGTGATTTTTGCTATGATAATTCCTATGGTATTGTTATTATTTTGATTCATATTTTTTTTTGATGTTATATGGTTTATTCTATGGTTTTGAATATTTCATGATATCCTATGCTTTTTATTTAGTTATTTTTTTATATTATTTAGCATATGCTATGTTCATGCATTATTATTTTTATTTTATTTTCATGCATATTATATGATAGCATTATTTTATTCCATGTCATTTAAATTATATGCCATATCATTCATATTTGCCATGTCATTTAAATCATTTCATTTCATTTAGGATATATTATGTCATCTAGAATATTTTATTTCATTTAGATTTTATCATATGACTTAGGATATTGCATTTCATGTAGAATATATTATATTCCTAGGTCATTTCATTTCATTTAGGATATATTATGTCATCTAGAATATTTTATTTCATTTAGTTTATATCATATGACTTAGGATATTGCATTTCATATAGAATGTATTATGTTGCATAGGACATTTCATTTCATTTAGAATATGTCATATAACTTAGGACATTTTTTCATTTAGAATATACTAAGGCATTTAAATTATATCATATCATTTAGGAAGCATTATATTATTTAGATTTTGCTATGTCATTTTATTTATGTCATGCATATACATATTCATTTCTTTTAAATGTTTTCAAAAAAAATAATGATTTTCAATAAAATAAAGATATTCTCGAGTTAAAATAATTCATGAGTTCTCTGTCGGGTTTGCTGGAGAGGATATCATCAATTATTATTAATAAGGGAATATCTTCTTTAAAAGGGGAATGATTCGGAAAGTTTTCCAAAACTAATAAAAATTTCTATATTTTGCCACGTTTGTTGGGGAATATAGAAAAATTTTGAATTTATAAATTCCAGATCATTTTCACTTAAAAATGGAATTATCTTTCTTTAATTTGGGAATTAACTTGAAATACTAAATTTAAAACCGACTTTTACCGAGACTTGATATAACACACCATTAATAAGGTACCGATTTATATGGGCGTTGTGGGGGTGCTAATCCTTCCCCGCACGTAACCGACTCCCGAACCCGTTTCTTTGATTTCTGTGGTTTTAAAACGCAAACTTGAAATTGGTTTTTAAAATTTTTAAAATATTTTATAAAACCGGTTTTAATAGGTGGCAGATCACACCTAGCTAAAAAAGATTGGTGACGACTCCATCTCTTTTTCAAGGTCATTGTAGACACCTAATTTTGTCTGGACCACTAAAACAGGTACATTTTCTTCCTAAAATGATGTTTCTGAGTGTAAAAAGACTGTTTTCATCCTGCAGATGGTACTTCGAGACTTAGTTTAAGAGGGCGAGCATAAAAAGTCAAACCTGAAAAAGTCAACCCAGAAAAAAGTCAACCACGAAAAAGTCAACCCCAAAAAGTCAACTACTAAAAAAGTCAACCCACTTTCAAAATCAAGATTTTAAGTTCAATTGAAAAATGGCGAAAGAATTTTGATAATTCGAGGTCTACATTGAAAGATATGGAGTTCAGAAGATGGGATTTGGAAACTCAGTAGAAAGGAAACCCTAATCCGAGAAATTTGGAGAAAAGTGCTTAAATGATCAAATTGGTCAAAACTGAAGGTTCCAAATGAAAGATAAGCAATGACTACGGGTAATGGAGAAGTCACTTGCAAGAAAAATCGAAAGAAAAGTCAATCCGGGAGAAAATCGAGAATTAGGGTTTTTAGTGGATTTCGGTGAAATCGGGAAGAATCACAGAAATGACCCGATTTGGTAAGACCAAAGCCCCGAATGGATGAGGAATGATTAAAAAAGGATAGCCTAAGGCTCAGCTTGAAGAAAATCTGAAAATCGAACTTGTTTTGAGCAAAACCGGGTTTTACAGGCAAAAGGGCAAAATTGGAAAATTTGAGAAAAATAGCAAATGGGCTCCGAAAAATCTGAAAATTTGTCAATCTCATTCTTAAATCATTTGAAAGAGATTGGCAAAATAAAATCTTGATTCGGAGTTCGTTTGCAAAATGGCCAAATCTAGGGCCTCCTATGCAATAATTCAAGAAGATAAATCCCGGAAAAATAGCAAATGGACTCCAAAAATTTTGAAATTTTGTAAATATCATTTTTAAATTATTTGGAAGAGATTGGCGAAAGAAAATCTTGATTTGGAGTTCGTTTGCAAAATGGCCAAATCACGGGCCTCCTGTGCAGTAATTCAAGCCGATAAATCCCGAAAAAATACCAAATGCGCTCCAAAAATTATGAAAACTTCCAGATCACACTTTTAAATTATTTGGAAGAGATTGGTGAAGAAACAAAATCTTGATTTGGAGCTCGTTTAAAAAATGGTAAAATGTGGGGGCATAAAAGGGCATTTTTGGAAGAAAAAATCCAAATAAATAGCAAACGGACTCGGATAATTTTGAAAACTTCCATAAATAATGTTTTATTATTTTGGAATTATTAAAAAAAATTAAATTGAATTTGGAGTCCGTTTGATATTTATTTGCATCCGGGGGGCGAAACGATCATTTCATCCAAGCAACCGAAAAGGGCTACTTTGGGCCTTTCAAAAAATCAGAGTTGGGCTGGAAAAGAGAAGTGCTGGCCTGCCCAGGCCCAAAGGAAGGAGGAAGCTTCTGATTTTTCAATCAAATGGTTAAAAATCAAGAGTTAGTTAGAGATTCTCTTTGATCAAGCCATGGTGATTAAGCCACATAGGCCAAGAGAGATGTCAACATTATTCTTGAACAGCTGTAATTTGAGATAGCTGATATGCTAATATAAAGGTGATAATTTCATGATTTTTTCACCTTGAATTATTACCCATTTGATGGAAAATTGGTTACACAAAAAATGACAACATCCTCGAGCTTTTAAGTCCCATTCGGCCAGCACACCAAGGGGGTTCAGATTTTTCAATTTTCATCTTCATTTTGCTGAGTTCTTTTAGTTTTTACTTGGTTTTTCTCTCCTTGGTTGAAAGCAAGAAAGAAAAGTTTAGAAAAGAAAGGAAAGTTTGAAGAGATAAAGCTTGGAATATAACTTCTTGAGGTTGCTCTTGAGCACCAATTCTTGCACTTTCTTGATTTTCCATTCTTGTTTTTGCTATTTTGATTAATATTTGGTGAGTTTCCATTTTAAATAAATGTTTTTTTCATTGTTCTTCTTAAGTTCTTCCTTTATCTTTTTCTTAAATATATTTTTTACATTTTTTTTACAATATACTCACCCCAAATGGCCTACCTTATTTATTTAAGTTGCTGTTTTGGTTTATTTTACCATATTGTTTATGTTATTTTCTTTGATCTTGGTGTTTTAAATGTTATTTTACTTCATATTCTTGAGTTATATTTTAATTTGGTTGCTTTGTTAGTTGCCATTTATGTTTTAAATATCATGTTTTTGCATTTTTAATTTTCTGTTTTCATAGTGTTTAAATTTGAGCATGTTTTAGATTTATTATATCAAGTGTTTGTGAAAATGCTTGTGTGGTCTTTGCATGATTTGAGTGTTATATCTTAGGTGAGCATGTTTTAGATTTAGTATATTAAGTGTTTGTCAATATGCTTGTGTGATTTTTGCATGATTTGAGTGATATATTTTAGCTGAGCATGTTAGTATACCAAGTGTTTGTGAAAATGCCATGCTTGTTGGAGCTTGAGGCCATTTGGCTACTCCATGTGTTTTGCATTGTGTGTTGCATTTTTGCCATGTTAGTTGGTAGGTTTTTGCATTTGCATGACATTTGATTTAGTTGAGCATATTAGTATACCAAGTGTTTGTGAAAATGCCATGTTTGCTAGTCACATTATTCCATTCGGCCACCCTTGGAATTTTTGCATTTTATGTGCATTCTTGCCATGTTAGTTGATAGGTTAGCATTTGCATGATATTTGGTTGAGTTTTTGGTTTAAGCATGCTTTTTATTTGTGAAAATGCCATGCATATTTTATTTATTAAGTTAGGTTTATTTGCTATGCATGTTCATGCATTTTAGGTCTAGGTTGCATTAAATGCCATGCAAGTTTATTTAGGTCTAGGTCACTATATGAATGCCATGCATTTTTTCATGACATTTAGATTTAAACTCATGCATTTCATGCATTATGTTTGTTGTATTATTTCATGCATTTCATGTTCATGCCACTTGAATAATGACTTGAGCCAATTAATGGTTCAAAGTCATGCTCTCTTGAGCACACTTGTGGAGAATTAAGTTTTGTCCAATTGATTATGCTACCTTTGTGATTTTTTTTTACTTAGCCAATTTTTATCTAACTTTCAAAAAGTCCTAGCTACTGTTTGTGAGTCATTTTGTGAGACTTAAATATTTTTACTTTGATTTTTAAATGATTTTATCAAAGGCAAAAATGTATTTTGGCAAAACAGTTTTTTCACCCAGTTTTCGTACTTTTCTTATTTTTTTGGGCATTCGTCTTTAATCAGAAAATTAAGCTGATTTTTTCCCTTGTATTTTTACATGTCTTGAGTCTCCAGTATGTTTTTCAGAATTTTTTGAATTTTTAAAAATAGGATAAAAAATCGTGGCTTAAAACTGGACAGTGGAGTCAGAATTGAATTTAAAGAAAAATCATTTTTTTGTTTTGGTTACGTTACTTAGAGTGGGCTGATTAGGAGGGTTAGATACTGACTAAGGGTAGTTTCTAAGCCTTTTAAACTCTAAAAATGGTTTTTCAAGTCTCGGGTTAAGGGTAGTCAAGTCAGGATTTTTAAACTTAGAAAATTAGAGCCATTTTAAAAAAAATTAGCCCAGTTTTTATTTTTAATTCAAGCTTTTCAAAATTGTTTTCAAACAATCACAAAGTATTTGGTTTTATAATATTTAATTTGACATATTTTCCAAAGGTAGCCGGATATCTTTTTAGATATACGGATTTCCTTAATTAAAGGAAAAAATACATTTCATGCATTGCATTTTCCATATTCATGCATTTTATATAATATGTGATTCTTGCTATGATAATTTCTATGATATTGTTATGATTTTGAGTTATGTTATATTGTTTATTATATGATTTGGAATATTTCATGATATCCTATGCTTTTTATTTAGTTATTTTTTTTGTCATATTATTTAGCATATACTATGTTCATGCATTATTATTTTCATTTTTATTTTCATGCATATGATATGATAGCATTATTTCATATTCCATCTCTTTTAATTTATATGCCATATCATTCATGTTTGCCATGTCATTTAAATTATTTCATTTCATATAGAATATGTTATGTTACTTAGGTTATTTTATTTCATTTAGAAAATATCATGTTACTTAGGTTATTTCATTTCATATAGAATATGTTATGTTACTTAGGTTATTTTATTTCATTTAGAATATATCATATGATTAGGATATTGCATCTCATATAGAATATACTATGTTACCTAGGTCATTTCATTTTATTTATAATATGTCATATAACTTAGGATATTTTATTTCATTTAGAATATGCTAAGGCATTTATTTCATTTCATTTAGAATATGCTAAGGCATTTACATTATATCATATCATTTAGGGTGCATTATATTATTTAGATTTTGCTATGTCATTTTATTTATGTTATGCATATACATATTCATATCTTTTAAAATATTTTCAAAAAGGTAATGATTTTTAATAAAATAAAGATATTCCTGAGTTAAAATAATTCATGAGTTCTCTGCCGGGTTTGCTAGGGAGGATATCATCAATTATTATTAATAACGAAATATCTTCTTTAAAAGGAGAATGATTCGGAAGGTTTTCCAAAATTAATAAAAATTTCTATATTTTGCCACGTTTGTTAGGGAATATAGGAAATTTTAAATTTATAAATTCCGGATCATTTTCAATTAAAAATGGAATTATTTTTCTTTAATTTGGGAATTAACTTGAAATACTAAATTTAAAACCGACTTTACACCGAGATTTGAGATAATACACGATTAGTAAGGTACCGATTTATACGGGCGTTGTGGGGGTGCTGATCCTTCCCCGCATGTAACCGACTCCCGAACTCGTTTCTTTGATTTCTCTGGTTTTAACGCAGACTTGAAATTGTTTTTAAAAATCTTTTAATTAATTTTTAAAATATTTTATAAAATCGATTTTAATAGGTGGCCTATCACACCTAGCTAAAAAAGATTGGTGGCGACTCCATGTCTTTTTCAAGGTCATTTTCAAAACCATCATTTTTTTTTTAGAGGAATTAAGTCGACTTTTCCTCGTTTTTTTTTTAAAGTCACGCTTAACGAATAATAAAGTCTTTCGATAAGACTCGTTATTTTTTAGGTTGAGACAGCTTGGCGACTCCACTGGGGACTATTAGAGAGTCAGGCCTAGAATTAGTCGTGTGTTATCAAAGTCTCGGTTTTGTTGGTTTAATTGGTATTTAATTTTAATTCCCACATTTTTTAATAAGGAGAATTTTGAAAATAATAAAATGGTTTTAAATATGTTCATTCTCATGTGCATGCATTTTATTATTGTTCTCTAGTTATTTAATAATTGTATATTATAATTGCTTGTTGGTTAATGCGTTACACTATTCTTGAATATTTTTATAAATTGCTAGGGAATTTAGAATAAGGGGTGTAGAATAGGTGGTGACAGGTTTGTTTTGTTCCTCTGCACACACTGTATTTGCATAACATGAATCCTCTACCCGGGTTCCGTCCTTTTAAGTGGGAGTAAAGTAACTAAGCCTTCGTGATTGATCCTCCGTATGGGCTAGTAAAACACTTTCGGAGTATAAAAGTACCTAATGCCTTCATGATAATCCTCCGCATGGGCATAGGAAAATATACTCTAACGAATTGAATTCGCTTTTATCGGGGTGCCTTACTAACCTTCACCGGCTACAGTGAGGAACAATTCGGGGCCTTAGAACCGATTAACCTTCATATAATAAACCTAGGCGAAGCCATGCCGGATTTCCGTTAGATATACCAAAAATAGGAAAACATGGAGGGACATTTCTAAACCTTTTGTTACCTATTTTACATTCTGAAGAAGTTTTGTAGATCGGGCAACGATGTACGTACATCGCTGTAATAAATGTGTTAATCCGTCCCAAAGGCACTATGATACCTATATAAGTATATATTTGTCAGGGCAACATATTCATTAATTGTTTTTAAAAAAAATCCTTTTCCAAGCATTTTTGCATTTTGCACATTTCATACATGTGTGAATAGAGCATGTACATTTTTGGTTGTGTTATTGATCTTATTCTTTGCAATAAACAGTTGGTAATTTCATTTGATGATTTCATAAAATCGGTAGTGTTGCATGAACATTTGGATATTGTACCATAGTAGGATCCACTACCCCGAATTTCTTTTGAAAATAATATGATTGGTTTTTCATAGAAAAAAAAAACATGTTTCAAAAAGTCATAAATTTGGAGGCAAATCTTGCATAATGAGATTTTTGAATAATCAAGATTTAGGTCCCACCAATTTCGTGTAATCATTGGTTTCTTTATTTGTATCATTTTGACATCGTGTTACAGTCCTAATGTGCATGATTATTCATTGTAGAATACATTTGTGATTACATGGTCATTCTTTGTACCTACCTTTGTATTAATTCATTTAGTCTTAGCATGTATCATTTTGACATCATAGCATGCGTGGTCATTCATTGTAGAATACGTTTATGACATGCATAGTCATTATTTGTATATACCTGTGCATCAATTTATTTAATGCATCATGTTGGCATTAGATTGCATCCATAGCATACATAGTCATCATAATTTCTCTGTATATGTTCATGCATTAATCAATCCGTATATTCATGCACATAGGAATAGAGCATGTACATTCACAATTGTATTCTTAATCTCATGACATTTTCATTTGCATGAAAGGGGTTCAATATATGAGGAAGGAATCGGAGGAACGATTGGGTGCTTTGGAACGCAATCAAGAGGAATGTGGACATGAAATCCGAGAGGTGAAGGAACAACTTGCCAAATTACAGAAAATGTTTGAGAATATGGGAAAGAGTAAAGGGGAACTTTCTCAGGGATTTGCATCTTCTTCGGATCAACCAAAACCATTAGGTCCAGAACATACAATCCTTGCTGGATCTTGCATTTGTCAATGCCACAAAGGTTGCGATCCTGATGAAATTATGGACAAAATCGTGAAAATGATTAAACCTGAGAGCCTGATAACAAAGATAGAAACCTTGGATCCTGTACCAGACCTGCAAACTGTTCGAGGTCCAAGACAGTATCCCCACCCTACCATGGTCCAATCGTCCATTGGGATGATCACTACGGGATTCCTGAATCCCACTCCATCACCAACAACTGCCAGTTCATACTATTTCTCTCCTCAATTGCCTTATCCAGCATCTGGGATAGGAACCTCGAGCTATGTACAACCTCCAACGACACTGATTGATAGAGGACTGGGAAAGCGTCATTAGGATTGGGAGATTTACAGCATTAAGATGGAAAGACTTCGGTCTTATATGATGTAATAGGATTTCACTTTTTCAGTAGCCGGCTCCTATAGCCTTAGGATGCTAGGAAGAATAAAGTGCTTGTAAAGGACAGTTTTAACTACTGCTCAGATTTTGTAAAACATGGTTTATACTTTGTGAACATTGATATGGGAATGAATTGACTAGTCTTCAAATTTATGAGATGTTGATGATTAAGTTTTTCCGATTCTTATTTCATCCGTGATATCTTCCCCTTTTACATTTTGCATCCGATCAATTATTGGTCATACCATACATTCATACATGTATCATGTTAGCATCAGGTTGCATTTATGCATTCATAATCAGCATGATTTTTCTGTATATATCCATACATTAATTTTCTTATTACATACATCATGTAAGCATTAGGTCGCGTTCACGACATACATGGTCAGCATGATTTTCTTTGTATATACTCTATATCAATCATTTATTGTTTGCATGTATCATAATTGACGTCGTGTTGCATTTGTAGTGTATATGATCATTCATTGGGAAATACGCTAAAATGTACTTGATTATTCATTGCATATATCCATGTAGTGATTTGTTTATTCTTTGCTTGCAACATGTTGGCATCGTGATTGCATTTATTACATATATGGTCAGCATGTTTCCATTGTACATGTCCATACATCATATTGTTTATTCTTCACATGCATCAAATGACATTCATGGCTCATTCATCATGACATACATTTGGGGGAAATAAAACAGAAGTTGGCTTAGCTTTAGGAGTCTTTGAAAGAATTTCCATTTCAAATCAGAGGTATAAGAAGTACTGAGTACCCTTTTAATACAGGCTAGTGCTATGGAGGATGAACAAGTTGCCAGAATGGAAAAAATAGAAAGAGAACATAAGGAATTGCAAGAACAGCTAGCAGAGTCTCAAGCAGAATCTAAGGATCAGATGACTAAATTGATGGAGCTGATGTCTGCCGTAATCAAGGGAAAAGGATACACCGAAAACATTGTCGCTAGGAAAGGGTTAGAGGCACAAAAGGGTCAGAATGAGGTCATAATGATTGATGCCCAGAACACTGTTAACCCCGTCAATGTCCAAAACTCAGATGATCTAGCTGAACAGGAAAAGTTCAAAATGGTTGCAGTAAATGAGGTGGAGTTGGCAGATTCCTAAGGGAAATATCAATTGTGTGATGAAAGGCTCCGGGCAATAGAAAGAACATATGTATTTGGGAGTTTAGATGCGAAAGAACGATGATTGGTCCTCGATTTAGTCATTCCTCCTAAGTTCAAGATCCCTGACTTTGTGAAATATGAAGGGACGATCGATCCGTCAGCCCACATCACTATGTTCTATCGGAAGATGACAAGTCATATAGTTAATGATAAGCTTTTGATTCACTGCTTTCAGGATAGCCTCAGCGGATCCGCAATTAGGTGGTATAGTTAGTTGAGCAAGGATCAGATTCGCTCTTGGAATGACCTGGCTAGGGTTTTTCTAAACCAGTACAAGCATATGACCGACATGGCGCCTGACCGTCTCACCTTGCAAAATATGAAGAAAAGAACTACTGAGAGCTTCAAAGAATATGCGCATCGGTGGATGAGCCTGGTCGTCCAAGTACAACCGCCCTTAACTCGGAAGGAAACCACTGTCATTTTTGTGATACATTGCAGGTCCAGTACTATGATATACTTATCAGCAACACCACGAAGAATTTTTTGGACATGGTAATTTCAGGGGAGATGATTGAGAATGCTATCAAGGATGGGAAAATTGAAGGAGAAAGAACATCCAATACCAAGAAAAAGGGGGATCTGAAAAGAAAAATGAAGATACCCAAGTCGTGGAAGGCTTTGCCTTACCTCCTCAATTCTCCTCGTATTAGCCATTTTACTCTACCCTGAACAATGTCTCTCAAGGTTTTTATCCCTACCAACCAATGACTGCAACTACACCAGAATTTACATCTGTCTATCAAGTGAACACCCTTGGAAATAATCGAAGGGGGCATAAAAAGTGAAAAATAAATCAGGATGACCTGATTCCTTTAACATACAGTGAGCTATTACCTCAACTCATCCAGAATCACCTTGTGACACCCATGAAATTTGAGCCTCTGAAGCCCCCTTATCCGAGTTGGTATGATGCTAATGAGTGTTGTGGTTATCATTCTGGCAATCAAGGTCACTCAATAGAGAACTGCCCCGCTTTAAAGTACAAGGTCAGGGATCTCATCAAGGCTGGTTCGATAAGTTTTGAAGATGGGAAAGCCAAGTTTCGTAAGAAACATTGTGCATGATCATATTAGGTTTTTGACGCATGTAGTTCTATACATTGTGATGATGAAAGCACTTGTCTTATGTTAACATCTACATGAATTAAATGAATTTTGAATTTTAAATCCTTTGTGTTTGTTGTGTTTTAACAATAATTTGAATTTGCAAAAACAAGCATTAAGGAATTTTTAATAAAGGATAGTCTCAAGAAGATTGATGATCAGTGTTACAAATGACCCAATACCTTATCCCCTCTCTTTAGGTTTTCCTAAGCCTAAATCTCTTAAACCAAGAACACTTAAAAGACCTAATGCTTCAAGGAATATGAATGATTTGACTTCATAAAACCATTGTCATCACAGAATAAGCAAAGACGTAGATCTTAGTCTAGGTTATGAACAAAGGAACGAACTTTTTGAAAATTTTCAAATTCCTTGAATTTCAAACAAATGAGACATTCTTTCAAGAATCTAGATTTTGATAATTTGGTGTGTGTCAAGATTGTGCTAAAACCATTCATGACCTTTCCCAATGACCACAAAACACTAACTGCCCAAACATCACTTCATGATTGACACCCGGGGGCACAATGATTAAACTAGATTATCCCTTGTCCGAGAGAAAACCCATTTTTGGGTCATATTTTCCTCGTCTCTTCAAAGAACTCGGATTGGAAACTCAGCCTTTTCAAAATAGACCTAGACTTGCTATATTCCTCGTTGGTACAAATTCTCATGGTTAATCAAATTAGGGCATCATATGTGGAAATGATGGATACATGGTGAAGAAGGATGGGCTAACGCATGAATCATTGGGGCATGCGATGAAAAAAAAGAGAAGAAATTTTTTTGTGATATCATGGATATGGGAATTCGGATGATTCCAAAGTGCAAAATGAAATTCTGAATATCTATTTCCCCTGGGGATTGCTTTTCAATATGAATATTTGTGCTTGACATGAGAAATGGCCATCTTTCGTATCCCTTTCGCATAAAAAAAATTATCCATAGTCACCCCTTTTGAGCCAAAAGAATTCTTTCTTCTTTGAACCCTGATCAAGGATCACCCTCTACACTAGGGGGCAAATGCAAGGAAATATTTTGTTAAAGATCATTGAGAAATGAGTCCTAGCTCAAAGACAGATGCGAAGCAAATGGAGCCCCGAAAAAAGACGGGCTCACTCCGTTGAAAAAGAAGAGGGCAAAATGAAAGCAAAAAAAAAAAATGTGTGAAAGACATGGCAAATTGAAAGCCAAGAGCAAAGAAGAAAAAGAGCAAACTCAAAAGGAAAGAAATGTCCAAGAAGGGACAAATGCTTCAAAGTGAATCCTCCTCAAAGAAAGGATCCTTGATCTGATTACCCTCAAACACATATTTTGGGCCTATTTATCCTTTCTTTCTGAACCCTGAGCCATGGCCTACATTACGTGCTTTAAAAGTCCATTTTGATCAAGCATGAATATTTAATTTGAAGGGTTTTCCTCAGATTTTATCCCATCTCATCAAATTCTCATTTCACTAAGGAAGAATTTAGAATTCTCAAGTGCATGGTAAAACAATGAAAAAAAAAAGAAAAATTGGAGAGAAAAGGGACTCTAGGGTGAAAACCCAAAAACGGGCGGTCTAGCGTAGAATGGGAATTTTCAATGCCACGGATGATAGTGTCGATACCACAAAAGAAAAGATCTTCTTAAGAATTGGTCATTGAGGAACATCTAGGAATTCCTGAACCTCCCATATTGTCAACTCTCATTCGGAGGATTGTTTTCAAAAACTGAAACTTTTTTTCTCCAAGATTAAACTTTCCGGTTTAAACATCCTGGCCAATCTTGATGCTTGTCAAAATGCCTTGATATGGAAACTAAAAGAATATTGAATTTGCTTGGTTCTCAATGAATTCATGATTTATAAAACCTGTTCCATTTGTGAGCCTAGAAGGGATATACATTTTTGTCATGAAGTTTTCCTGGAAAAGCCAGAATCTTGTTATACCAAGCCTTGCCAATCCCAGTTAAAAAAAAACGAGATTGACACTTAGAGAAATTTCTAACAATGATCATCAGTCTTCAAAAGATTTGTACATCACACATTGTGGGGTTAATGTTTTTTGTTCAGAAGTTTTCAAAATGAGAAAACAAATAAAGAGATTTTTTGAAATGCCCATTTTTATGTTGACATGAGACAAGGATTTTTCTAACCCAAAGGTATAGAACTGCCAGGATAGGTCTTGACTTCCAGATATGAGAAGAAGAAATAGAACCTGGTTCAGATCTTTGTTGATGAAAGTTTGAAAACTGTTGGGGCAAAGAGAATAGCCAAAATGAATTGAAGATATAATCTGATTTGAAGAGGAAAAATGAATTTGAAAGGCTAAGCCAAGGTCTAGAAAAACAGCCGGGGGCATTTGCATCACTCATGAGCACTCATCTCTTTATCAAGCTTTTATATCTGTATAGTATCGGCAAGCATTTTTATCATTCATGGGTATTTGCATTGGCATTATTCCATAAGCATCTGCATTTTACCTTTACATTTACATTCTTCATGGAACTCGCATTTGTGTCATCTCAAGCAATTGCATCATTTCTAGAATCATTGCATTTTCATTATTGTGTGGTAATTGCAGTTACACCATTTATAAACCAGTTACATGAATACAATTAGTAAGGGCATCTGCATCATGAAACATGGGCATCAATCTAGGCCATTTGCATTTGCACCATGAAGCATGAGCACCTTGTTAAAGGACATGTGCATCTGCATCATTTCTCAAAGCTTCTGGAGGAGTTACCTAGAATCTTACAATGAGCAAACCTTTGGTGGCAATAGCCAAAGCTTCTAGTGGGGATATCCAAAATTTTACAGTTTTAAAAGTGAGCAAGTCTTCGGTGGTGATAGCTAAAGCCACTAGTAGAGATATCCAGGGTTTTATAATTTTGAAAAATGAGAAATCTTCTTCTGGAAGAGTTACCCAGATTTTTATAATGAGCAAGTCTTTGGTGGTGATAGCCAAAGCTTCTGGAAAAGTTACCCAGAATTTTACAATGAGCAAACCTTTGGTAGTGATAGCCAAAGCTTCTGGTGGGGATATCTAGAATTTTACAGTTTTAAAACTGAACAAGTCTTCGGTGGTGATAGTTGAAGCCTCTGGTAGAGATATCCAGGGTTTTATAATTTTGAAAAATGAGAAATCTTCTTCTCGAGGAGTTACCCAGATTTTTACAATGAGCAAGTCTTTGGTGGTGATAGCCAAAGCTTCTGGAAGAGTTACCAGAATTTTATAATGAGCAAACCTTTGGTGGTGATAGCCAAAGCTTCTGGTGGGGATATCCAGAATTTTACAGTTTTAAAAGTGAACAAGTCTTCGGTGGTGATAGCTGAAGCCTCTGGTGGAGATATCCAGGGTTTTATAATTTTGAAAAATGAGAAATCTTCTTTTGGAGGAGTTACCCAGAATTTTACAATGAGCAAATCTTTGGTGGTGATAGCCAAAGCTTCTGGAGGAGTTACCCAGAATTTTGCAATGAGCAAACCTTTGGTGGTGATAGCCAAAGCTTCTGGTGGGGATATCCAGAATTTAACAGTTTTAAAAGTGAACAAGTCTTCGGTGGTGATAGCTGAAGGCTCTGGTGGAGATATCCAAGGTTTTATAATTTTGAAAAATGAGAAATCTTCTTTTGGAGGAGTTACACAGAATTTTATTCAACATGTGCATCTACATCAAGAAGCATTTGCATCAACTTAAGTTATTTGAATCTGCATCAAGAAAATTTGAATCAAATCAAGTCATTTACATTTGCATCAATCTAAGTTATTTGAATCTGCATCAAGAAAATTTGCATCAAATCAAGTCATTTACATTTTCATCAAAGACATTTGCACCAGTTTAAGTCATTTGAATTTACATCAAAGACATTTGCATCAATCTAAGTCATGTGCATCTACATCAAGAAGCATTTGCATCAATCTAAGTTATGTGCATCTACATCAAGAAGCATTTGCATCAACTAAAGACATTTGCATTTGCATCATGAAGCATTTGCATCATCTATTAAAGCCTTCAGGTATAATCGAACTCGTTTTGCTTCTCAAATGAGTCGAGCCCCGAGATCATCGTCGACGTACTTTTTTATTATTATGAACAAGTTTTCGGTGGTGATAGCTGAAGCCTCTGGTGGAGATATCCAGAGTTTTAAAATCCTTTGAAAAGGTAAAAAGTCTTCGGTGGTGATAGCTGAAGCTTCTAGAGGTGATACCCAGAATTTTTACAGTTTTAAAAATGAGCAAGACTTTGGTGGTGATAGCCGAAGCTTCTGGAGGAGATACCCAGAATTTTAAACACAGCTGAGAACAAGACAGGTTAAGGCCCCGAGACCATCGTCGAGGTCATTTCTTTTCTTGCAAATCGAATTCGTTTCCTTAAAAGGGGTCGAGCCTTGATTAGTCAGGGAATTCAATTTAAGGACAAAATCTTCAATTTACTGTTTAAAAAAAAAATTGAAAAAACTGAAAAAATGAAAAAAGAAGAAAGGAAAAAAGAGGAAAAAAATGATGAAAAAAATAGAAAATGGAAAAAAATGAAAAATGAAAAAATGATAGAAGAGTGAAAAAGAAACCCCTTTCCTTTTCCTTCACATGTGATTTCACTAACCGTACAAAATTAGTATCGGTTTATCTTTGCCTGATTCCTGATTCTCAGCAATAGCCAAAGAGGGGCAGCTGTAGACACCTAATTTTGTCCGGACCACTAAAACAGGTATGTTTTCTTCCTAAATTGATGTTTCTGAGTGTAAAAAGACTGTTTTCATCCTGCAGGTGGTACTCCGAGACTTAGTTTAAGAGGGCGAGCATAAAAAGTCAAACTTGAAAAAAGTCAACCCCAAAAAAGTCAACCCCAAAAACGTCAACCCTAGAAAGTCAACTATTGAAAAAGTCAACCATTTCAAAATCACGATTTTAAGTTCAATTGAAAAATGGCGAAAGAATTTTGATAATCCGAGGTCTACATTGAAAGATATGGAGTTCGAAAGATGGGATTTGGAAACTCAGTAGAAAGGAAACCCTAATCCGAGAAATTTGACGAAAAGTGCTTTAACGATCAAGTTGGTCGAAATTGAAGGTTCCAAATGAAAGATAAGCACTGACTACGGGAAATGGAGAAGTCACTTGCAAGAAAAATTGAAAGAAAAGTCAATCCGGGAGAAAATCGAGAATTAGGGTTTTTAGTGGATTTCGGTGAAATCGGGAAGAATCACAGAAATGGCCCGACTTGGTAAGAACAAAGCCCCCAATGGATGAGGAATGATTAAAAAAGGATATCCTACAGCTCCGCTTGAAGAAAATCTGAAAATCGGACTTGTTTTGAGCAAAACCGAGTTTCAGAGGCAAAAGGGCAAAATTGGAAAATTTGGGAAAAATAGCAAATGGGCTCCGAAAAATCTGAAAATTTGTCAATCTCATTCTTAAATCATTTTAAAGATATTGGAAAAATAAATCTTGATTCGGAGTTCGTTTGCAAAATGGCCAAATCCCGGGCCTCCTATGCAATAATTCAAGAAGATAAATCCCGAAAAAATAGCAAATGGACTCAAACAATTCTGAAATTTTGCAAATATCATTTTTAAATTATTTGAAAGAGATTGGCGAAAGAAAATCTTGATTCGGAGTTCGTTTGCAAAATGGCCAAATCACGGGCCTCTTATGCAGTAATTCAAGCCGATAAATCCCGAAAAAATACCAAATGAGCTCCAAAAAGTATGAAAACTTCCAGATCACACTTCTAAATTATTTGGAAGAGATTGGTGAAGAAAAATCTTGATTTGGAGCTCGTTTAAAAAATGGTAAAATGTGGGGGCATAAAAGGGCATTTTTGGAAGAAAAAATCCAAATAAATAGCAAACGAACTCGGATAATTTTAAAAACTTCCAGAACTCAATGATTTATTATTTTGGAAGTATTAAAAAAATAAAAATTGAATTTGGAGTCCGTTTGATATTTATTTGCATCTGGGGGCAAAATGGTCATTTAATCCAAGCAACCGAAAAGGGCTACTTTGGGCCTTTCAAAAAATCAGAGTTGGGCTTGAAAAGAGAAGTGTTGGCCTGTCCAGGCCCAAAGGGAGGAGGAAGCTTCTGATTTTTCAATCAAATGGTTAAAAATCAAGAGTTATCTTTGATCAAGCCATGGTGATTAAGCCACATAGGTCAAGAAAGATGTCAACATTATTCTTGAACAGCTGTAATTTGAGATAGCTGATATGCTAATCTAAAGGTGGTAATTTCATGATTTTTTCGACTTGAATTATTAGCCATTTGATGGAAAATTGGTTACACAAAAAATGACAACATCCTTGAGCTTTTATGTCCCATTCGGCCAGCACACCAAGGGGGTTCAGATTTTTCAATTTTCATCTTCATTTTGCTGAGTTCTTTTAGTTTTTACTTGGTTTTTCTCTCCTTGGTTGAAAGTAAAAAGAAAAGTTTAGAAAAGAAAGGAAAGTTTGAAGAGATAAAGCTTGAAACATAGCTTATTGAGGTTGCTCTTGAGCACCGACTCTTGCACTTTCTTGAATTTTCATTCTTGTTTTTGCTATTTTGATTACTATTTGGTGAGTTTCCATTTTAAATAAATTTTTTTTTGTTTGTTCTTCTTAAGTTCTTCCTTCATCTCTTTCTTAAATGTATTTTTTACATTTTTTCTACAATATACTCACCATGGCCAAATGGCCTACATTATTTATTTAAGTTGCTGTTTTGGTTTATTTTACCATATTGTTTATGTTATTTTCTTTGATCTTGGTGTTTTAAATGTTATTTTACCTCATATTCTTGAGTTATATTTTAATTTGGTTGCTTTGTTTGTTGCCATTTATGTTTTAAATATCATGTTTTTGCATTTTTAATTTTATGTTTTCATAGTGTTTAAATTTGAGCATGTTTTAGATTTAGTATATCAAGTGTTTGTGAAAATGCTTGTGTGGTCTTTGCATGATTTGAGTTTTATATCTTAGTTGAGCATGTTTTAGATTTAGTATATTAAGTGTTTGTGAAAATGCTTGTGTGGTTTTTGCATGATTTGAGTTTTATATTTTAGTTGAGCATGTTAGTATACCAAGTGTTTGTGAAAATTCTATGCTTGTTGGAGCTTGAGGCCATTTGGCTACTCCATGTGTTTTGCATTGTGTGTTACATTTTTTCCATGTTAGTTGGTAGGTTTTTTCATTTTCATGACATTTGATTTAGTTGAGCATGTTAGTATACCAAGTGTTTGTGAAAATGCCATGTTTGCTAGTCACATTATTCCATTCGGCCACCCTTGGAATTTTTGCATTTTAGGTGCATTCTTGCCATGTTAGTTGATAGGTTAGCATTTGCATGATATTTGGTTGAGTTTCTGGTTTAAGCATGCTTTGTGTTTGTGAAAAATGCCATGCATATTTTAGTTATTAAGTTAGGTTTATTTGCTATGCATGTTCATGCATTTTAGGTCTAGGTTGCATTAAATGCCATGCAAGTTCATTTAGGTCTAGGTCACAATATGAATGCCATACATTTTTTCATGACATTTAGGTTTAAACTCATGCATTTCATGCATTATGTTTGCTGTATTGTTTCATGCATTTCATGTTCATGCCACTTGAATAATGACTTGAGCCAATTAATGGTTCAAAGTCATGCTCTCTTGAGCACACTTGTGGAAAATTAAGTTTTGTCCAATTGATTATTCTACCTTTGTGATATTTTTTTTACTTAGCCAATTTTAATCTAACTTTCAAAAAGTCCTAGCTACTGTTTTTTGTCATTTTGTGAGACTTAAATATTTTTACTTTGATTTTTAAATGATTTTATCAAAGGCAAAAATGTATTTTGGCAAAACAGTTTTTTCACCCAGTTTTCATACTTTTCCGATTTTTCTGGGCATTCGTATTTAATCAAAAAATTAAGCTGATTTGTTCCCATGTATTTTTACATGTCCTGAGTCTCCAGTATTTGTTTCAGAATTTTTTTAATTTTTAAAAATAGGATAAAAAATCGTGGCTTAAAACTGGACAGTGGAGTCAGAATTGAATTTAAAGAAAAATCATTTTTCTGTTTTGGTTAGGTTAATTAGAGTGGGCTGATTATGAGGGTTAGCTACTGACTTAGGGTATTTTCTAAGCCTTTTTAAACTCTAAAAATGGTTTTTCAAGTCTCGGGTTAAGGGTAGTCAAGTCCGGATTTTTAAACTTAGAAAATTAGAGCCATTTTAAAAAAATTAGCCCAGTTTTTTATTTTTAATTCAAGCTTTTCAAAATTGTTTTCAAACAATCACAAAGTATTTTGGTTTTAGAATATTTAATTTGACATATTTTCCTAAGGTAGCCGGATATCCTTTTAGATATACGGATTTCCTTAATTAAAGGAAAAAATACATTTCATGCATTGCATTTTCCGTATTCATGCATTTTATATAATATGTGATTCTTGCTATGATAATTTCTATGATATTGTTATGATTTTGAGTTATGTTATATTGTTTATTATATGATTTGGAATATTTCATGATATCCTATGCTTTTTATTTAGTTATTTTTTTTGTCATATTATTTAGCATATACTATGTTCATGCATTATTATTTTCATTTTTATTTTCATGCATATTATATGATAGCATTATTTCATATTCCATCTCATTTAATTTATATGCCATATCATTCATGTTTGCCATGTCATTTAAATTATTTCATTTCATATAGAATATGTTATGTTACTTAGGTTATTTTATTTCATTTAGAAAATATCATGTTACTTAGGTTATTTCATTTCATATAGAATATGTTACGTTACTTAGGTTATTTTATTTCATTTAGAATATATCATATGACTTAGGATATTGCATCTCAAATAGAATATACTATGTTACCTAGGTCATTTCATTTTATTTATAATATGTCATATAACTTAGGATATTTTATTTCATTTAGAATTTGCTAAGGCATTTATTTAATTTCATTTAGAATATGCTAATGCATTTACATTATATCATATCATTTAGGGTGCATTATATTATTTAGATTTTGCTATGTCATTTTATTTATGTTATGCATATACATATTCATATCTTTTAAAATATTTTCAAAAAGGTAATGATTTTTAATAAAATAAAGATATTCCTGAGTTAAAATAATTCATGAGTTCTCTGCCGGGTTTGCTGGGGAGGATATCATCAATTATTATTAATAATGGAATATCTTCTTTAAAAGGAGAATGATTCGAAAAGTTTTCCAAAATTAATAAAAATTTCTATATTTTGCCACGTTTGTTAGGGAATATAGGAAAATTTTAAATTTATAAATTCCGGATCATTTTCAAATAAAAATGGAATTATTTTTCTTTAAATTGGGAATTAACTTGAAATACTAAATTTAAAACCAACTTTACACCGAGATTTGAGATAATACATGATTAATAAGGTACCGACTTATACGGGCGTTGTGGGGGTGCTAATCCTTCCCCGCACGTAACCGACTCCCGAACCCGTTTCTTTGATTTCTCTGGTTTTAACGCAGACTTGAAATTGGTTTTAAAAATCTTTTAATTAATTTTTAAAATATTTTATAAAACCGGTTTTAATAGGTGGCCGATCACACCTAGCTAAAAAAGATTGGTGGCGACTCCATGTCTTTTTCAAGGTCATTTTCAAAACCTTCATTTTTTTAGAGGAATTAAGTCGATTTTTCCTCGGTTTTTTTTTTTAATGTCACGCTTAACGAATAATAAAGTCTTGCGATGAGACTCATTATTTTTTAGGTTGCGACAGTCATTTTCAAAACCTTCATTTTTCTAGAGGAATTAAGTCAACTTTTCCTCTTTTTTTTTAATGTCACGCTTAACGAATAATAAAGTCTTGCGATGAGACTCATTATTTTTTATGTTGCGACAGCTGTAATTATGGATAGCTGATTGCCTAATCTAAGGGTGATAATTTCACTTTTTAAACATCTTGGATCAATAGCCTTTGGATGAAAATTGGTTGGAAGAAAAATGACAACATCCTAGCATAGAGAAGGCCATTCGGCCACTACAAGGAAGGGGGGCTCTCTCTTTTCATTTTCAGCAATTCACTCTCCATTCTCTCTTGGCTTTTGCTGATTTTTCTATCCATAGTTGAAAGGCAAAAAGAAAAGAAAGTTTAGAAAAGAAAAGAAAGTTAGAAGAGAAAAAGCTTGAAATATAGCTTCTAGAGGTTGCTTTAAGCACCATACTCTTGCACTTCCTTTCGTTTTCCATTCTTGATTTGCTGTTTTCATTTAATATTTGGTGAGTTTCTTTTGATTTTTCTTTTTAAATAAGTGTTTTTAATATTCTTCTTTAAGTTCCTTCTTGATTCTTTCTTGTAAAAAGCTTTTGAAACTTTTTTTTCTTTTCTTTTTTTGAGGTGGCCGAATGGCCTAGTTTTTTTATAGTTGCTGTTTGCATTTTTTATTTCATGTTATTCTTGATATTTAACAAGTTTTGATGCTTTAAATCTTCTTCTAATACATAAACATGAAGCTTGTTTTAATTTGGTTGCTTTCTTGTTTATATTTTTGAGTCTATTATCTTGTTATCATGTTTATTTTACTTGTCTTGCATTTTTGATTTTCTGTTTTCAAAATGTTTAAGTTTGTTTATGTTTTATATTTTGTAATCCATGTGTTTGTGAAAATGCCTATTGGATTTCATGCCTTTACTTTATATTTGCATGATTTGAGTGTTATTCTTTAGCTAAGCATGTTCGTATATCATGTGTTTGTGAAAATGCCATGCTCATTTTAAGCATGGGACCATTCGGCCACCTCATGTTGTATGCTTTGTGTGTGCATTTTTGTTATGTTAGTTGATTGGTTTGCATTTTCATGATATTTGGTTGAGTATTTTGTTTAAGCATGCCATATGTTTGTGTTATTGCCATGCATTTTTTAGGTTTATGATTGGTTTGCTTTGCCATGCATATTCATGCATTTTAGACCTAGGTTATATTAAATGCCATGCAAGTTCATTTAGGTCTAGGTCATTATATTGATGCCATGCGTTTTTCTTGTCATTTAGGTTTTAAATCATGCATTTCATGCATCATATTTGTTGTATTTTTCATGCATTTCATGTCCTTGCCACTTGATTTATGACTTAGGCCAATCAATGGCTCAAAGTCATGCTCACTTAAGCATACTTGTGGAAAATTAAAGAGTTGTCAAATTGATTATTCTACCTTTGTGATTTTTTTTTACTTAGCCAATTTTTGCCTAACTTTTCAAAAGTGTTAGCTACTATTTGTGAGTCTTTTAGAGAGTCTTTAATATTTTTACTTTGATTTTTAAATGATTTTATCAAAGGCAAAAGAATGTGTTTTGGCAAAACAGTTTTTTTCACCCAGTACTCATACTTTCCCAAGTTTTTGGGTAGTCATCTTTAATCATAAAATTAAGTTGATTTTTTCCCGTGTAGTTTTACGTGTCCTTACTCTCCAGTATTTGTTTTAGATTTTTTTGAATTTTTAAAAATAGGATAAAAAATCGTGCTTTTAAACTGGATAGTGGAGACAGAATTGAATATGAAGGAAGATCATTTTTCTGTTTTGGTTAAGTTACTTAGAGAGGGCTGATTAGGAAGTTTAGCTACTACCTTAGGGTAGTTTCTAAGCCTTTTTAAACTCTAAAAATGATTTTTTAAGTCTCGGGTTAAGGGTGGTCAAGTCCGGGATTTTAAACTTAGGAAATTAGAGCCATTTAAAAAAGGGTTTAGCTAAGTTTTTATTTTAATCTAAACTTTTCAAAATTGTTTTCAAACAATCACAAAGTATTTTGGTTTTAGAATATTTAATTTGATATAATTTCCTAAGGTAGCCGGATATCTTTTTAGATATATGAATTTCCTTAATTAAAGGAAAAAATACATTCTCATGCATTGCATTTTCCATATTCATGCATATTATATAATATGTAATTTTTGCTATGTTTAATTTTCATGATGGTGTTATTATCTTGGATTTAAATTTTTGATATTATATTATTTGTTATATGGTTTTGAATATTTCATGATATCCTATGCTTTTTATTTAGTTATTTTTGTCATATTATTTAGCATATACTATGTTCATGCAATATTATTTTTATTTTTATTTCCATGCATATTATATGATAGCATTATTTTTTGTTTCATGTCACTTAGATTATAGGCCATATCATTTATATTTGCCATGTTATTAAAATTATTTCATTTCATATAGAATATATTATGTTACCTCGGTTATTACATTTCATATAGAACATATCATGTTACCTAGGTCATTTCATTTAGAATATATCATATAACATAGGATATTTCATTTCATTTAGAATATGCTAAGACATTTAAATTATGTCATACCATTTAGGTTGCATTATATTATTTAGACTTTGCTATGTCATTTTATTTATGTCACACATATTCATATTTTTTTTAATGTATTGAAAAAGGTAATGATTTTCAATAAAATAAAAATATTCCCGAGTTAAAATAATTCATGAGTTCTCTACCGGGTTTGCTGGGGAGGATATCATCAATTATCATTAATAACGGAATATCTTCTTTAAAATAAGAATGATTCGAAAAATTTTCAAACTAATAAAAATTTCTATATTTTGCCACGTTTGTTGGGGAATATAGAAAAATTTGAATTAATAAATTCCAGATCATTTTCAATTAAAAATGGAATTATTTTCCTTTAAATTGGGAATTAACTTGGCATACCAAATTAAAAATTGATTTTTTTATCGAGACTTGAGATAACACACGATTAATAAGGTATTGTTTTATACGGGCGTTGTGGGGGTGCTAATCTTTCCCCATACGTAACTGAGTCCCAAACCCGCTTCTTTGATTTCTCTGGTTTAGAACGCAGACTTGAAATTGGTTTTAAAAATGTTTTAATTAATTTTAAAATGTTTTATAAAACCGGTTTTAATAGGTGGCCGATCACACCTAGCTAAAAAAGGTTGGTGGCGACTCCATGTCTTTTTCAAGGTCATTTTCAAAACCTTCATTTTTTCAAGAGGAATTAAGTCGACTTTTCCTCTCTTTTTTTAATGTCACGCTTAACGAATAATAAATTCTTGCGATGAGACTTGTTACTTTTTAGGTTGCAACAGGTATATTTAAAGGAGGTGAAACCTTCAGGTTTTAAGAGGAAAGTGGCTAGGATCACGGGAATGGATACAACATGGGTTGAGAGTCATGTGGATACAAAGCAGAAAAAATGGATGCATTCCATTGAAACTCTCCGACAATTGATATTGGGTCACTCCGATAAAGTAAAAGGAAGGGAAAACTTTGCTTTAGCCATCTACGGGTTAATCATATTCCCAAAGATATTGGGTCATGTGGATATAGCTGTGTTTGATTTCTTTGAAAAATTGGAACAGAAAATCAACCTATCTCCGGCCATCTTAGCAGAAACTATCCGATCTTTGATTTTTTGTAAAAGGTAAGGACAAGGGAGAATCAAGGGGTGTGTGCAACTTCTTTATATTTAGATTCAAAGTCACTTTTGGAATATAGAAAAGGTTTCCTTTAAACCATACATGAAGTCTTTAGTTCCGATTAGTGAATTCCTTAGAAAGGATTGGCCTGAAGACATAGATGAAGAGAAATGGGTCAGCATGTTCCGGAATCTAAAAAGGGAGATGGTAACTTGGAGAGCTCCATGGATGGTTCCTATGCCGATTATGTATAAATGTGGGGACAACCCGGGGGTTCCACTTATCGAAATTTTGGGGTCTGTGAGTTATGCACCTCTATTGGTGCAAAGACAGGTTGAGTTTCGACAATTCACACCCGTGACTCATAAACTAGGATTATCAGAGTTTACTTATGGAGAGGATGGGTATTCTGGAAAGGTGCGGGTAGTGATTGAAGCATGGAAGAAAACTCACCGGATAAAAGTGGCTCGATATGCCGACATTGTCACACCTGATTACCTGGTATAGAGGGAATTGAGGGTTAATGATAGGTTGTTGACATCGGATGGGGAAGAGGTCCAGTTCATGAATTCGCCACCAAAGGAAGTGCCATCGGAGTTAGAAATTGCAAGGGCGAAATTCGAAAAAGAAAAGGCCCAAATGAACAAAGAGATTGCCCGGCTGTAAGAAGAGATTGAGGACATGAAAAATATGGAATCAGCTCGGGAAAGAGAAAAGGAAAAGATAAAGAGAGAAAGGGACACTATCAAGGGAGATCTCAGGGATTTGCACTTGGAAAAAAAAGGTATCGCTTTGAGTTCAGATTTGAAGGGACCCTCAAGACTTCCAGGGAATGAGAGCAAGAGGTCAAAAACCTCAAGAAAAAGAATAACTATTGGAAAGAGAGAGCGAAGCATGAAGAAGCCCGAGCCAATCAACTGGAGAAGCAAGCTAAGGAAAGTTTACATAGTGATGTTTCTGCTGACATGTCTTGGAGCCATGAACAAGTAGGGTCAAATTGAAAAGCAAGGCAATAAAAGAGGACTATGAAAGAAAGTCCAAGATCCGAGGTATTTACTATAGGACTAGTATTTTGTAACAGCACTTTGAAATTGATAGGCGAATTATGGATTTGTCTTATGCAGTGATCCTTTTATTTTTATCTTTGATGTACTTAGTTGCAGGAAATCAATGAAAGACCTTTTGGTTGGAATTATCCCGGAGCCAATACTTTCAAATGCATTCATATTTTTTATATATTTTGTTTGTTCATTCGTACATTTATTCATAGTTATAATAATTCATTCATATACTTAGCCACTTATTTATTTTACTTGTTCATTCATTTATTCTTTCATATTCATATACTTAGTCATTTATTTATTCATTTTATTTTTTCATTTATTCACATTTAGTTATTCATTCATTTTTAATAAAATATAAAAAAAAATGTGTCAATATTTTCTAATCCATGGTTTTTTAAAACTTAAGATAAAATCGGGCGCACTCCAAAAGAAACGGATTTCTGACACTGCTACAACATTAGATCTCAAGCTAGGATCATGGAGAATGATCATCTTGCTCGTATTGAGAGGATGGAATGGGTTCAAAGGGAACTACAGGAACAACTGATTAAGTCTCAGGAGGAATCAAGGGAACAAATGGCTAAACTCATGGAAATGATGAACGTCATGATGAGACAGAAAGGGCTGAGGGAGAATTTGGTCACAGGAAAAAGGGTGGTAAATGAGGAAGATCAAACTGAAATCGTGTAGCTGAAGGGCCAAGCATCCAAGCATGTGGAAAATGAGCTACCAACTGGGGTAGCCTCTTATGTTTATATGCAACCAACATCTGAAGCATAGAATTATGCTCTTGGAAAATGTAATATTGGGGCTGACCCAAGTAATATTATTGATGTTCTGAACTTTGAGGAACTGGCTGAGAAAGAAAAGGCAAGGTTGGCTGAGTTAAAAAAGATGGAAACTGCAGAATCTCAAAAGACGTATCAGTTGCTGGAAGAGAGATTAAGAGCAATAGAGGGGGCAGAGTTATTTGGTAGTCTGGATGCCAAAGAAATGAGCTTGGTACATGGCTTGGTGATTCCTCCCAAGTTTAAAGTACCTGATTTTGAGAAATATAATGGGACTACCAACCCATCAGCACACCTGACCATGTACTGCAGAAAAATGAGAAGACATGATGATGATGAAAAACTGCTTATCCACTGCTTTTAAGATAGGATGACGGGGTCTGCAACCCGATGGTATAATCAACTGACTCGGACTAAGATCTGTTCTTGGACGGATTTAGCCAGGGCCTTTATGGAGCATTATAAACATGTATCTGATATGGTACCTGATAGGCTGTCACTGCAGAACATGGAAAAGAAGACTACTGAGAGTTTCAATGAATACTCTTAAAGGTGGAGGGATTTGGCTACACAAAGTGCAACCTCATTTGACCAGCAAGGAAACTACAATGCTTTTTATCAATACTTTAAAGGAACCATACTATGACAAACTGGTGGGGAGTGCCACTAAGAATTTCACAGATATGGTTATATCCGGTGAAATGATTGAGACTGCCATCAAAAGTGGAAAAATGGAGAGGGTGAGTCTGTCACTCCGAAGAAGGTATTTCCTGCTAAGAAGAAAGAGAAAGCTCGCACAGTTAGCATCAACCAATATCCCTATGCACCTCCTATAGCATATACACCCCTAGGCCCTATACTTCTTCTACATCTTATGCACCTCCTACACCCTACATATCTTACCAGGGTATAATCCTTACTACCCCATTGTGAACCACGTTACTCAAAATCCATTCCCTTATACTTCCAACTGGCATGTCCCCTAAGATAAACCTTCCCCGAACACTGTCCCAAACACCCAGGGTACCGTACGCAACGACCAACGTTCACCAAGGAATTATCAAAAACCCCCATTTGACCCGATTCCCACCACTTATGGTGAACTATATCCCAAATTATTGCAGGGTCAACTTGTTGCACATGTATACCTTAAACCTTTGACACCGCCATACCCAAGGTGGTAGAACGCAAATTCTAACTGCGCGTATCATGCGGGGATTCAGGGGCATTCAACCTAGAATTGCATTGCCTTTAAAAGGAAAGTCCAAAGTCTGATCAACTCCGGGGTTGTGGAATTCGGGTCAAAGAATGGGCCAATATAGCGGGTAATCAATTGTCAATCATACTGAGAACCAGGTGAATGCAATGATATCGGGGAAAGTCAGTCAGGTGAAGAAATGTATCAGTAAAGTGAAGACTCCAATGTTAAAAGTATGGGTTGAAATGGTTAAAGCCGGTATAGTTCAGGATGAGGGTAGTTTGAAATTGGTGGCAAGCAGAATAAAAGATTGGTATCCTTTCCATAAATGCAAAGGACATACCATATAAGATTGTGGGGATTTCTTGGTTAAAGTCCAATGGATGATGGATGATGCCCGACCCCAATTCTACGAGGAAGCAGAAGAAAAAATGGGTACTACGGAGGATACTACTGGATACAGTATAGGTAGACCTCTGATCATTTACTATGATGAGCCAGAGGAAAAGGTTGCTCCGATTATTGAAGAAGTCAGGCCTAAACTGATCATAGAACTGCCATCATCTTTTTCTTATAAAAAAAATAAGGCTGCACTATAGAAGTATGATTGAAGCATGGTTATGTCGAGCACTTCTAGTCAGCAAGTAGCAACCAACATAATAGGAGTGGGGCACTTAACTCGCAGTGGGAGATGCTATGCCCCTAACACTGTTGACCAAGGTCTACCAGGAAATGGAGGGGAAGTAGATAATGGGAAGAAGGTAGTTGAACCGATCCATATTAAGATGGATCAGTAAAAAAGAATGGAGAAGAATTCAGTCCCGGTGAAAGAGTCGATAAATGAAAAAGAAGCTTGTCAGTTTCTGAAGTTTATAAAGCATAGCGAATATAGTGTGGTGGAGAAATTACAGCGTCAACCAGTAAGAATTTTGATCTTATCATTGCTGCTGAATTTGGAGCCACACAAAAATGCCTTGTTAAGAGTTTTGAATAAGGCATATGTGGCTAATAACATATCAGTGGAGAAACTAAAAAGGCTGGTAGGAAATATTGCAGCAGATGATCACATATATTTCAGTTATGATGAAATACCACCCAAAAAAATATTGCTTTTCGATAATGGTTCTTCGTTAAATATGATGCCCTTGGCAACCCTGTCTAAACTGCCAGTTGATATTTCTTATATACTGCCAAGTTGCACGGTGGTTAGAGCTTTTGATGGAACTAGACGGGAGGTAATGGGAACTATCGAGGTCCCGATGGAGATAGGTCCTTGTACCTATAAGGTGAACTTCCAAGTCATGGATATTACCCCGTCCTACAATTGCTTGTTAGGAAGGCATTGGATACATTCTGCTGGGGCTGTACCCTCTTCTCTCCACCAAAAGCTAAAGTTTGTGATAGAGGGACGTTTGGTCACTGTGTCGAGAGAAGAGGACATCATAGCCTCAGGATCTAATGGTTCCCCTTACATTGAGCCAAATGAAGATGCTATGGAATGCTCCTTTCGGCCTTTGGAGTTTGTAAATGTAGTATTCGTCACTGAGGGATAAAAAATTCCAAAATCGAAATTGTCCAAGAATACAAGGTTGGGAGTAAGGACTACTGTGGGAAAAGGTTGTCGGGCAGGAAACGGTATTGGAAAGTATCTTCAGGGAATGGCCCGAGCAATTGAAGTGGTTCGAAAGAAGGACCGGTTTGGTTTAGGATATCTTTCGAAGGCTCAGGACAAGAGGAAACAAGTGGAGAAGAACCAACAAAGGAGGATGGCCCGTCTCGCGGGTATGGATATTGAGTGGGAGCCTATAACCTTCCCACCAATCCTTCACAGCTTTCGCTTAGTCGATTTTTTGTTCGGAGAAAAAGATTCTGTTGATGTATTTATAATGATTGAGCAAGCTTTCGAGAAGTTCCATATGGATAAGGGTGAGAAGATACAGGATATGATGATCTGCATGACTGGAGAGGAAGGATTTGAGAGTAAGAATACAAACTGGATGGTGCGACCTTGTCCACCAGGATATAAACTGACCAATTAGAGTGCGACCGAGCTGCCTATAGTCTTTAATCTATTCCAAAGTAATACTTTAAAACAATCTTAATTATCTTTTCCCGAGGATATTAAGAATTTTTCTGTAATGGGTTTTTTGTTTAAAAATCTTCATTCAATAAATAACAAGCACGATGCTTTTTCTTCATATTAATGTGTTCATATTCTTTCATTTATGCTATTTATTTTCATCCATTGCCAATATATTTTCCTATATTGTTTCTTCCCCACCTATTTACAGGTGTACAGATGCGAAATATGAGGACCTTCCTGTCAGTAATTTTCAATTTGATTTTGAAAGATCCATTTGCACGGGTGATTTTGAGGCCAACGAAGATACTGAGGATTATGGTCTACCTCCGGATTTATTAAGGAAAATAGAACAAGAGGAGAAACAAGTACTTCCTCATAAGGAGCTATTGGAAATGATAAATTTGGGAAGTGATGAGGAAATAAAGGAGGTTAAAATTGGGACCTCATTGTCATCATCAATAATGAGTGAATTGATAGCCTTGCTCCGGGAATATTTAGATGTATTTTCATGGTCATACCAAGACATGCCAATGTTGGATCCAGATATTATGGTTTATAAGCTCCCTTTAAGGCCAGAGTGCAAGCCAATTTAGCAAAAATTGAGAAGAATGAGGCCGGACATGCTATTAAAGATAAAAAAAAAGAGGTGAAGAAGCAGTTTGATGTGGGGTTCTTAGAAGTGGCAAAATATCCGAAATGGGTGGCAAACATTGTTTCAGTACCAAAGAAAGATGGCAAGGTGAGGATGTGCGTCGATTACCGAGATCTGAACAAGGCCAGTCCCAAAGATAATTTCCCTTTGCCTCACATCGATACTTTAGTGGACAATACGACAAAGAGGTCTTTGTTTTCCTTCATGGACGGATTCTCGAGATACAATCAGATTAAAATGGCATCAAAACATATAGAGAGAACCACATTTGTTATAATATGGGGAACATTCTGCTATAAGGTAATGCCGTTTGGATTGAAGAATGCTGGGGCAACATATCAGAGAGCCATAGTGACCTTGTTTCATGATATGATGCATAAGGGAATTGAGGTCTATGTTGATGATATGATTGCAAAGTCACAAGGAGAAAATGAGCATATTGCGAATCTTAAGAAACTCTTTGAAAGACTAAGGAAGTTTTGACTCAAGCTAAACCCGGCAAAATGCACTTTTGGAGTCACTTCGGGGAAATTATTGGGTCTTGTTGTTAGCAAAAGGGGAATTGAGATTGATTCGGATAAAGTGAAGGCCATCCAGAATTTGCCACCATCTCGTACTCAAAAGGAAATAAGAGGCTTTCTAGAAAGATTGAATTACATTGCTCGATTTATTTCTCAGTTAACCAATAAATGTGATCCAATATTTAAGCTACTTCGAAAACATGATCCAGGAAAATAGGATGAAGGGTGTTAGATCGCTTTCAAAAAGGTTAAGCATTATCTACCAAACCCACCAGTATTAATGCCATCTATTCTGGATAAACCAATGATACTGTATTTATCAGTATTTGAGAGATCCATGGCTTGTGTCTTGGGGCAACATGATGAGACTGGAAAGAAGAACAAGTGATTTACTACCTCAGCAAGAAGTTCACAGATTATGAGCTAAAATATTCATCAATAGAAAAGTTATGCTATGCCTTAGCTTGGACTGCTCAGAGGCTCAGACAGTGCATGTTGTACCACACGACGTGGTTGATTGCCAAGCTAGATCCAATCAAGTACATGTTGGAAGCACCTTCTTTGTCATGGAGAATAGAAAGATGGCAAGTTTTGTTGTCAAAGTACGACATTGTATATGTAAGTCAGAAAGCTATAAAGGACAGTGCAGTAGCCGAGTTCTTAGCAAGTCAGGCAGTGGAAGATTATGAGCCTTTGAACTTTGATTTACCTGATGAAGATCTAATGTATGTCCCGCAAGCGGATGAGGTTCCCCCGAAGAAGAAAGTATGGAAAATGTATTTTGATGGTGCATCTAATGCCATAGGGCATAGAATCGGTGCAGTGCTCATATCCCCAAAAGAAGATTATTATCCAAAAGAAGATTATTATCTTTTCACTGCCAGATTGGATTTTGATTGTACAAATAATATTGCTATGTATGAGGTGTGTACTATGGGCCTTCGTGCTGTAGTGGACAGACAAATCAAAACATTAGAAATTTTTGGAGACTCAGCCCTAGTGATATACCAGTTACGGGGAGAATGGGAAACCCGAGATATAAAGCTAATCCACTATCGAGAACTCATATTGAGTTTATTGGAGGAGTTTGAAGAAGTGACTTTAAATTACTTTACCCGAGAAAAAAATCGAATAGCGGATGCTCTGGCTACTTTATCGTCCATGTTTAAAGTAAATGAATGAACGGAAGTTGTGCCATTAAAGATGAGCATATATGAGTCTCCTTCCCACTGCCTGAGTATCGAAAAAGAAGCAGATGGCTTCCTTTGGTATAACAACATCTTGCAGTACATCAAGAGTCAACAGTATTCAGAACGAGCAACAGAAAATGACAAGAGGACTTTGAGAAGGTTAGTAATAGGTTTTGTTCTAGATGGTGAGATTCTCTACAAGAAAGGGAAAGACCAAGTCTTATTGAGATATGTCGGATCTGTCGAAGCTCGGGGAATCATAGAGGAAGTCCATGAAGGGATATGTGGCACCCATGCTAATGGTCACATGCTTGCTAAGGAGATTATGAGGGCAGGGTATTATTGGCTAACGTTGGAAGGAGATTGTATCACTTATTCACGGAAGTGCCATAAATGCCAGATCTATGCAGATAAGATTCATGTGCCACCATCACCATTGCATGTCATGACCACACCATGGCCATTTTCAATACGGGCAATGGATATGATTGGGCCTATTACCCTGAAAGCTTTAAATGGACATCGTTTCATCCTGGTGGCCATAGATTATTTCATAAAGTGGGTAGAAGCTTCTTCCTATGCGAATGTATTGAAGTCGATAAGATATAGATTTGTTAAGAAAGAAATCATATGCCGATATGGATTTCTAGCAAGAATTATTTCAGATAATGCTGTCAATCTGAATAATAAGATGATGTGGGAAATATGTACTAAGTTCGAGATCTCACATCATAATTCGGCATCATACCGTCCGAAGATGAATGGGGCAGTAGAAACAACCAATAAGAACATTAAGAAGATTGTTGACAAGATGATTGATGTGTACAAGGATTGGCATGAGATCTTGCCTTTTGCTCTTCATGCATACCGTACTTTGGTTCGCACATCTACAGGGGCAACGCCATTTTCTTTGGTATATGGGATGGAAGCAGTGCTACCTATTGAAGTTGAAATCCCTTCACTTTGTGTTTTGATGGAGGTTGGCCTAGAAGAGGCAGAATGGCTTAGAGCTCGTTATGAACAGCTAAATCTTATCAAGGAGAAAAGATTGAAGGCAATTTGTCATGGGCAGTTGTATCAGAAAAGGATGATTCGAGCCCACAACAAGAAGGTGCGTCCTAGACAATTCGGAGAAGGGGAGTTGGTACTAAGGAAAATTCTCCCTATAGTGAAGGATCCGCGAGGAAAATGGGCTCCAAATTAGGAAGGACCCTATGTGGTAAAAAAAGCATTTTCTAGGGGAGTATTGATTCTAACTCGGATGGACGGGGATATTTGAGAAATCCCGTGAATGCTAATGAATTGAAGAAGTATTATGCTTGAAGAAAAAAGAAAAAAGAGAAAGGAAAAAAAAGTGTGATACTGTGCACATGAAAATTCGAATGATTCCAAGTGTAAAAATGGAAATTCTATATATCTATCTCCCCTGAGAATTTCTTTTCAATGAGAATATTCATGCTTGATATGATGAATGGCCATCTTTCATATTCCCTTCACTAAGAAGAATTATCCTTAGTCACCCCTTTGAGCCTTAGGAATTATTTCTTTCTTTGAACCATGATCAAGGATCACCCTCTACACTGGAGGGCAGATACGAGGAAAAATAATCAAAAAAAAAAAGCCATCGAAAAATGTGAAATCAAAGAATGGAAAATGAAAGCCAGCAATGAAAAAAAAGATTAAAAAATAAATGAAAGTTCAAAAAAAAGACAAATGATTCAAGAATGAATTTTCCTCAGGAAATGATCCTTGATCCAATCACCCTTAAACACACTTTGGGCCTATTTATCCTGTCTTTCTAAATCCGAACCTTGGCCTACAGTATGTGCTTTAAAAATCCATTTTGATCAAGCATACATATTTAATATGGAAGGTTTTTCTCATAATTCATCACATCTTTTGAATTGACATTTTTTACCTTGGAAGCATTTAGAATTCTCAGATGCATGGTAGAATACAAGAAAAAAGAGAAAAAAAATGAAAATGAAAAAAAGAATGTAAAAAAAGAGGTTTAAGTCGAAAACCCGCAAAGGGCGACTTAGTACCAAATAGGGGACACTTGATCTGAAAACCCGCAAAGGGCGGCTCAAGTATTGATTAAGGTTTGAATCAATGCTCTGTGTAAAGAGGGAGAAAGCATCTGAAAATCAGAGGAAAGGGGAACAACTCAATCTAACGTAACTATAGAAGCCGATGGATTACCCAAGTAAATTTCTCATTCAAAAGAAACTTCAGATGGTTTGAAAAATGAGGGGTCCGAGATATTCTGCACCTGGGCATCTACAACCTATAACTTTACATTTATCTTTTGTATCCTTGATATTCACTTTTATCATTTTAAAACATTTGTTGCAATAAATTCTTGTTATCCTTTTTTATGACATTTGCTTGTTTCTTATTTTCTTTTATACATCTTTGAGATTGCATCTTGATTGTTATAAAATTGAATGATGATTAGTAAACATAAGAATCTTTAAATAAAAGGATTTTAGAGTATTACTAAAGAGTAGATTTAAATCTTAGAAAAGGTTTGGAAACCACTAATCTTGATGGAGAATTCACCAAGTAGAGGTAAGAAGTGAATGTGTTGGGGACTCCGTCATGAAATCAGAAAATTGGTGAATTTCAACGAAGTCAGAAACTGAGACTGTTTGACAATTTATCTTGAGTGAAAGGTTCCTTAAGTGGGGCATAAGTGAACAATTGAAGATTCCGTCATGAAGTCAAATAATATGTGAACCTCAAATAAACCATGGATTAGAAATCATGACACAATCATTTGATTGCATTCTTCCTTAGGAAACATACAACCATTTGCAAAGCATGTCATTCTTATCATTGCATTTAGCTAACATTGCAGGAATCAGGAAAAATTTGGCTTCCCCAAATTGAATTCGTTCTGCTTCTCAAATGAGTCGAGCCCTGAGAGCACCGTCGAGGTATGCTTCTTTTTAAATCAAACTCATTCGGCTTCTGAAATGAGTCGAGCTCCGAAGCTGCCGTCGAGGTATGTTTCTTTCATGTTCAAGTTAAATTTATTTTTCCAAATGAATCAAACCCAGGATCATTCGAGGTATTTCTTTTTGTTTTAAATCGAATTCATTCTGTTTCTCAAATAAGTCGAGCACCGAGACCACCGTCGAGATATTTCCTTTAGTTTTAAATCGAATTCATTCTGTTTCTCAAATGAGTCGATCCCCGAGACCATCGTTGAGGTATTTCTTTTTAAATCGAATTCATTCTGCGTCTCAAATTAGTCGAGCCCCGAGATCATCGTCGAGGTATTTCTTTTTGTTTTAAATCGAACTCGTTCTGCTTCTCAAATGAATCAAGCCCCGTGACCATCATCGAGGTATATTCCTTTAAGTTTTCAAAGTCAAATTGATTTTACAAATGAGCCAAATCCAGACATTCTTTATGTTTTTAAAATCGAACTCATTCTGCTTCTCAAATGAGTCGAGCCCTGAGACCATCGTTGAGGTATTTCCTTTTGTTTTAAATAGAACTTGTTCTGCTTCTCAAATGAGTCGAGCCCCGAGACCATCGTCGAGGTATTTTCTTTTGTTTTAAATCGAACTCGTTCTGCATCTCAAATGAGTCGACCCCCAAATTATCGTCGAGGTCCTTCTGTTTTAAAACTCGTTCTGCTTCTCAAATGAGTCAAATTTTTTGTTTTAAAATTGAACTCGTTTCCTTAAGACGGGTCGAGCCTTGATTAGTCAGGGAACTCAATTTAAGGACAAAATCTTCAATTTACAGCTTTTCAAAACAAAAAAATGAAATGAAAAATGAAAACCCCTGTCCCTTTTCTTCACATGTGATTTCACTAACTGGACAAAATTAGTGTTTGTTTATCTTTTCCTAATTCTTGATTCTCAGCAATAGCCAAAGAGGGGCAGCTGTAGACACCTAATTTTGTTCGGACCACTAAATCATGTATGTTTTCTTCTTAAACTGATGTTTCAGAATGCAAAAAGGCTTTTCTCATCCTGTAGGTGGTACTCTGAGACTTAGTTTAAGAAAGTAGACATAAAAAGTCAAACTTGAAAAAGTCAACCTCAAAAAGTCAACTGCTAAAATAGTCAACCCAATTTCAAAATCAAGATTCAAATTTCAATTGGAAAATGGTGAAAGAATTTTGATAATCCGAGGTCTACAATGAAAGATATGGAGTTCGAAAGTTGGGTTACGGAGATTCAGTAGAAAGGAAATCCTAGTTCAAAAAATTTGGGGAAAAGTGCTTTAACGATCAAATTGGTCAAAATTCATGGTTCCAAATGAAAGATAAGCACTGACTACGGGTAGTGGAGAAGCTACTTGAAAGAAAAACTGAAGGAAAGTAAATTCGAAAGAAAATCGAGAATTAGGATTTTTAGTGGATTTTGTTGAAATTGGGGAAAATTATAGAAATGGCTCGATACGATAAAACTAAAGCCCCTAATTAATGAGGAGTAAATAAACAAGGATAGCCCAAGGCTCAGTTTGAAGAAATTCCGAGAAAAGTGCCGATTGGAGAAAATACGAAAAAACGAGGAAATTCCCGACAGTGAAAAAAGGAAAAATCAAATCGGAAAGGAATTTGATCGTAAAAATTAGGTATTTTTGGACCAACTCTAATTCAATATATTAAAAAGGCCCAAAAAATAAAATCTAAAAATCAGACTTGTTTTGAGCAAAACCGGGCTTCGAAGGCAAAAGGGCAAAACTGGAAAATTCGGGAAAAAACCAAATGAGCTCCAAAAATTTTGAAAATTTTTAGATCTCATTCTTAAATCATTTGGAAGATATTGGCAAAGAAAAATCTGAATTCGGAGCTCGTTTGAAAAATGGCAAATCTCGGGCCCACTATGTAGAAATTCAAGCGGATAAATCCTGAAAAAATAGCAAATGATTTCTAAAAATTTTGAAATTTTTCAGATCTCATTCTTGAATTAGTTGGAAGAGATTGGCGAATGAAAATCTGGATTCGGAGTTCATTTGCGAAATGGCAAATCTCGGGCCCACTATGCAAAAATTCAAGCAGATAAATCCCGAAAAAATGGAAAATGAGCTCAAAAAATTCTGAAAATCTCTAGATATCACTTTTAAATTATTTGGAAGAGTTTAGTGAATAAAAATCTGGATTCGGAGCTCGTTTAAAAATGGTAAAAGTTCGGGTGCACAAAAGGGCAATTTTGGAAGAAAAAATCCAAAAAAATAACAAATTGGCTCGAAAAATTTTGAAAACTTCCAGAATTCAATTTTTTTATTATTTTGGAAGTATTAAAAAAGAAAATTTTGAATTTGGAGTCAATTTACTATTTATTTAGGTTCGGGGGTCAAAAGGTCATTTTATCGAAGAAATCGAAAAGGGCCTTTTCTTGCAATTAAAAAAATGAAGTGTGGTCTAGGAATATGAAGGGGCAGCCGGCCAAGGCCCATGGAGGAGTGGATATTTTCTGATTTTTTCATCTAAGGGCCAAGCGAGAAGAGGAAGGTAGTTATTTTTTGATCAAGCCTTTAAATTTGCAACACATGGACCAATGGATGGAGAGGGATGATGTCATATTTATGACATCCTATTAATGACATCATCTTCATGACATCATATTTAGGATCTAATTATTCCAATCTAAGGGTGAGAATTCTACATAGAAAGCATCTTGGATTAAAGGCCATAGGATCAAATTGGTTAGAAAAAAAATTCTAGAACCTCCTACTCCATTCTACACCAACCGGGCACTTTAAGGGAGAGGGGGGGTCTCTTTCATTTTTCACTCTTGCTTGGCTGAATACTCTCCATTTTTGAAAAGCAAATAAAATGTTTAGAAAGGCAAAGAAAGTAAGAAGAGGAAAAGCTTGCAATATAGCTTTTAGAGGTATCTAAAAGCACCATACTCTTGGACTTTTTTTGCATTTCCATCCTTGATTTGCTGTTTTCATCTGATATTTGGTGATTTTCTATTGATTTTAGTTTTAAAATAAGTGTTTTTAAGCTTTCTCTTGAAGTTCTTCTTTTATACTTTCTTGAAAAAACTTTGAAAAACAAATTTCCTCCATGTTTTTAGAGATGGCCGAATGGCCTTGTTTTTTTTAATGGTTGATGTTTGCTTCTTTTTCATGTTGATTGGGATTCTTAGCATGTTTTGATGTTCTATATTTTTCTAAAAATAACTAAAGCATGGAGATTGTTTTGATCTTTGTACTTACTTACCTTTTTTTTTTTCAATTATTTCATCTTGTATTCATGTTTACCTTCTTTGTTTACATTTTTTGGTCTTCTGCTTTCAAAATGTTTGAGTTTGTTCATGATTTGCATTTTACTATTCTATGTGTTTGTGAAAATGTCTAGTTGTGTTCATGCCTTTACTTCATATTTGCATGTTTTAGCATGTTTCTTTTTAGCCTTGCATTTTAGTATGTCATGTGTTTGTGAAAATGCCATGATAGAATATCATTATTTTGAGCTTATGACCATTCGGCCACCTCCATTTTCTTTGCTTTGCATGTGCATTTTCATCTTGCTTGTTGACTTGTTTGCATTTCCATACCATGAGTTTGTTTACCTTGATTTAATATGCCATATGTTTGTGAAAATGCCATGATAGAATATCATCATTTTGAGCTTATGACCATTCGGCCACTTCCATTTTCTTTGCTTTGCATGTGCATTTTCATCTTGCTTGTTGACTTGTTTGCATTCTCATGCCATGAGTTTGTGTATTTTGATATAGAATGCTATGTGTTTGTGTTATTGCCATGCATTTTTTAGGTCTAGGTTTCATTTTAATTGCCATGCATTTCATGCATGTTTAGACCTAGGTTGCATTTACTGCCATGCAAGTTCATGTTAGGTCTAGGCCATATTCTTTATGCCATGCATTTTTCATGTCATTTAGGTTTTAAATCATGCATTTCATGCATTCACTTTTTTGTATGTTCATGCATTTCATGTCATGCCACAGGATTTGAAACTTAGGCCAATCAATGGCTCAATGTCAAGCTCACTTGAGCATACTTGTGGAAAATTGAAGAGTTGTCAAGTTGATTTTACTACCTTTGTGATTTTTTTACTTAGGCAAATCTTGTCCAATTTTTTAGAAAATTTAGCTACTATTTTTAGGTCCTTAGAAGAGTCTCCAACATTTTTACATTGATTTTTAAATGATTTTAACAAAGGCAAAAAGATGTGTTTTGGCACACCAGTTTTCACCCAGTGTTCTGACTATCCCGATTTTTTTAGGAAGTTATCTTTAATCAGAAAATTAAGTCAATTTTTTACCGTGTATTTTTACATGTTTTGAGTCTTTAGTATTCTATTTTAGATTTTTTTAAAAATTTTAAAAATAGGTTAAAAAATCGTGCTTTAGAATTGGAAAGTAGAGTCAGATTTGAATTCAAAGGAAAAACAATTGTTAATTTTGGCTAAGGCATTTAGAGGGGGTTGATTAGGAACCTTAGCTACTGTCCTAGGTTAGTTTCTAAAGCTCGATCAAGGGTGGTCAAGTTCGGGTTTTCAAACTTAGGAATTAGAGCCTTCAAAGGGAATTCAGCCATGAATTATTTTTCATCCAAGATTTTCAAAATTGTTTTCAAACAAATCACAAAGAATTTTGATTTTAGAATATTTAATTTGATATATTTTCCTAAGGTAGCCGGATATCTTTTTAGATATATGGATTTCCTTAATTAAAGGAAAAAATGCACTTTCATGCATTGCATTTTCCATGTTCATGCATACTATATAATATGTGATTTTTGCTATGATAATTTCTATGGTATTGTTATTATTTTGATTTATATTTTATGATGTTATATTTTTTGTCGTATGGTTTTGAATATTTCATGCTATCCTATGCTTTTTATTTAGTCATTTATTTTTGTCACATCATTTATCATATAGTATGTTCATGCATTATTATTTTTATTTTCATGCATTTTCCATGATAACATTATTTTATGTTTCATATCATTTCATGTCATTTAGATTATATTCCATGTCATATAGATTATATTATTTAAAATATGTCATGTCATTTAAATTTGCTATGTCATTTAAATCATATCATTTCATTAGAATATATCATGTTACTTAGGATATTTCATTTCATTTAGAATATATCATGTCACTTAGGTTATATCCTTTCATTTAGAATATGCTATGCCATTTAAATTATATCATATCATTTAGGTTGCATTAAATCATCTAGACTTTGCTATATTATTTTTATTATGTCACACATATTCATATTCATGTTTTTTTAAATGTTTTGAAAAAGATAATGATTTTCAATAAAACAAAGATATTCCCGAGTTAAAATAATTCAAGAGTTCTCTACCGGGTTTGCTGGAGAGGATATCATCAGTTATCATTAATAAAGGAATATCTTTCTTTCAGAAAAAGAGAAAGATTTGGAAAATTTTCCAAATAAATAAAAATTTCTATATTTTGCCAATTTTGTCAGGGAATATAGAAAAATTTTGAATTAATAAATTCCGGATTATTTTCAATTAAAAATGGAATTATTTTTCTTTCAATTGGGAATTAACTTGAAATACTAAATTAAAAACCGACATTTTACTGAGATTTGAGATAATACATGATTAATAAGGTACCATTTTATACGGGCATTGTGGGGGTGCTAATCCTTCCCCGCACGTAATCGTGTCCCGAACCCGATTCTTCGATTTTCTCTGGTTTATAACACAGACTTGAAATTGATTTTAAAAAAAATTTAATTTATTTTAAAATGTTTTACAAAACCGGTTTTAATAGGTGGCCGATCACACCTAGCTAAAAAAGATTCGTGGCAACTCCATGTCTTTTTCAAGGTCATTTTCAAAACCTTCATTTTTCAAGAGGAATTAAGTCGATTTTTCCTTAGTTTTTTTTTTAATGTCACGCTTAACAAATATAAAGTCTCGCGATGAGGCTTGTTATTTTTTAGTTGCGACACTAAAGTGATGGATACTTTTGTTGACCAAATTTGCCTCCCCAATAAAGCTTTAAATGTTCCCCATTCACCTTGAACTTCCTGTGCCATTTTATGTCGGCTATAGACCTTCCCAGTGTCTTTTTATAATTCCATAACTGTGTGGGCAATGGCACAAAGTGGCTTTGAATAAAGTTCTTGTTATGACATCTCTTTTTGAACACCTCGTTGGTAGCATTATTCACCACATTGACTGCCAAAAACTCCTCGGATTCATTAGGAAACTTCATAGCTTTGAAAACTTTAAAGCTTATCGCTTGGTCTTGAACCCTTATAGTAAGTTCCCCTTTTTGCACATCAATGAGAGTTCAACCTGTAACTAGGAATGGTCTCCCAAGAATGATTGGTATTTCCTTATCCTCCTCCATGTCAAGTACAATAAATTCTGCTGGAAAGATAAATTTATCAACCTTTACCAACACATCCTTAACAATGCCTCTTGGATGAGTGTAAGATCTATTAGCTAATTGCAGCATCACCATTGTAGGCTTAACTTCCCCCAAACCAAGTTTTTGGTATATAAAAAAAGGCATCAAGTTTATACTTGCTCCAAGATCACATAGAGCTCTACCAAAGAATTGATTCCCAATTGTGCATGAAATAGTGAAGCTTCTTGGATCCTTGAGCTTTGGTGGAAGTTTCTTTCGGAGAATAGCACTGCACTCTTTTGTAAGTGCAACTGTCTCAAACTCACCCTATTTCCTCTTCTTGGATAATATATCTTTCATAAACTTGACATAACTTGGCATTTGTTCTAATGCTTTAACAAAAGGTATATTTATATGGAGCTTTTTAGATATCTCAAGAAACTTTTAAAACTGATTGTCAAGCTCTTGCTTTTAAAGGCACTGAGGAAAGGGTGGTGGTGGCTAGATTTGAGGTTTCTTTTCTTGAACTTTTTCAACTTCCTTTTTTTTCCACTATTTCTTCATCTGATGGCTTGATTAACAATTCTTGCTAGCCCCTTCTACTTCTTTTCAATTCCTGAGTGTGATTGCATTACAATGCTCTTGTCTATTGCTTCTAGGAATAATTTCAGTGTCACTTGGAAGACTTCTCATAGGGCGATTGTTGATGGCATTAGCAAGCTAGCCCACTTGTGTCTCAAGAGCTCGGACTGGTGTCGTTTGACTCTAAATAATAGCATTATTTTTCTCCATGTATTGAATGAACATCTTTTCCAATGATGACTTCTTTTCTAGGACATGAGCTTGGACTTGTTGTGGTGGAAACCCAGGAGGGAATGCTTGTTTAACTGAAGATGAAGGCCCATGATTATTATTCCAAGAAAGGTTTGGGTGATTTTTCCAACCTGGATTGTAGTTGTTGGAATAAGGATTGTTTTGCTATCTATTATAGTTTCCAACATATTAAACTGATTCGACATTGGTTGGGATCAGTGGTGTGTCATCCCCCACATAGCTCACAAATTAGAAATGGGCTTTGGACAGAATGTACACCCATAATGTCAATTTTCTTGGCTAGGACTACTACCTATGCAGTTAAGGCATTGATTACATCCAACTAATGAACCCTTGCAGCTTTTTTTGGCACAATTCTCTCAGTAGACCATTAATAATTATTGGATGCCATCTCTTCAAGCAAATCAAATTCCTCATCAATTGATTTTCCCATTAGTGCTTCTGCTGTTGCAGCATCAATAATAGAACTAGTATGACCCATTAACCCATTGTAGAAAGTTTGCACCTGAAACCATTTAGGTAAACTGATAACTCTATGAAATAGATTTATTTCATCATATTTTGTGCATTTAAATTAGCTAAGTCCTTGTAGTTTAAACTCTTAATTAATTATTTCTAGTTGTTCTTAGATTATTTTTATTTATTTATTTATTTTATGTTTAAATTAGTTATTAATTTAATGAATTTTGTAATTTTGTAGAGTCCTAAAGCAATAAGAAGAATATCGATTCATATATGAAAAGTCCAAGCTGGAAGTTGTTACTTGCCCATAAAGTTTTCCTTCTTCAGGCTTTTGGAGTTCTATAAATAGGAACCCTTTAGGACTTTATTAAGTACTTTTTCTTAGCTTTTATACTTTTCTTACCTTGTACCTATATTTTATCTTTCTTAAACCTAGTTTTCTTAAGAGGAGAGAAGCCACCAAAAAGTTGCAAGGAGCCAAGAGAGGTTTTGAAGGATTGAAGAATGAAGACCTGACACACCTTAGTTTTTTCTTTCCCCTTACTCTTCTTTTATCGTTCTTGTAATATTTATGATGGTGAAACTCCTTTGTTTATTATTTTCAATGTTTAGCATGAACTAATTTATTTTTCTAGGATTGCAATAAAACTCAACATGTAGTTTGGATTATTTTACCATCTTGCTTGATTTAATGATATTTGATGTTGTTTATTCAATCTTGTGCTTAATGCTTCTAATTGTTTGGTCACCAATTAGATTGATTTGTAACCTAAATACAACTTGATAGAGGAGTTTAGTGTTATACATAGATTGAATAACATGTGTTTCATATTCATTTATTATGATGAGTTGAGATGAATGTAGGGTAGAAATATACTTACGTGTCATTTGTAACCAATTTTAGAGTCTAAACTTAATGAGTTTCTCTTTAATTCAATTATCATAGACATATATTTAATTGGTTAAGAGGGATATTTTTATAAGACCATAGATAGATACTTATAAATAGATTAGAACTCTAGGTTAACAACTCATTGTCATTAGTCAAGTTAAGAGAGTAGGAGAAGTTCATATGAAGTGTTGAGGAAAATTGTAATCCTAGGATTTTCTCAATTCATTAATCTAAATTTCAATTTGCCTTCCTTGTTTATTATTTTCTTTTATTTAGTTTTTAATTAATAATCTTTAATTAGTGTTTGAATAAGATTAAGTTGTTCTAATTTTAGTACTTAACAAATTTGGTAACAATTCCTCGTGAGATCGACACTCTATTTTTCACTTTATTACTTGTTAAGATACGTGCACTTGCGTGGTAATCTAACAACAAGTTTTTGGTGTCATTGCCGGGGAATTCTTTTACTATTTTTGTTAATATTAATACCAAACAATCTTAATCTTAATTCAAACTTTATTTTTCTTTTTCTTTTCAGGTTTTATTTGTCATTGAATGCAAAGGAGGTACACTATGTGAGATCATAAACTGGATACAATCAAATGCCTTAACTGCACAGGCGGTTGTATCAACCAAAAAATTTGACACCTTAGGTAAACCTACTGTCCAAAGCTCATTTGTAATTTGTGAACTATGTGGAGAAGGACATCATAGTGATTGGTGCCAATATGTTGGAAATTACAATATGCAGCAGAATAATTCTTATTCCAACAATTACAATCCAAGTTGGGGAAATCACCCAGTTGTAATTTGTGAACTATTTGGGGAAGGACATCATAGTAATTAGTGCCCAACCAATGCTGAATTAGTGCAATATGTTGAAAACTACAATATGCATCAAAATAATTTTTATTCCAACGACTACAATCCAGGTTGGGGAGATCAACAAAATTTTTCTTGGAGCAACAATCAATGACCCTCCTATTTAGCCAATCAAGCATATCATCCTGGGTTTCCGTCACAAGATCAAGCACCTGCCCTAGAAGTGAAGCTATTATTAGAAGAGATGTTCATGCACTACATGGCAGAACAAGATGCTATCCTTCAAAGTCAAGCAGAATTATTTCAGGATCTTGAAACACAAATGGGCCAACTTGCTAATGCCATTAACAACTTCCCTCAAGAAACTCTTCCACGTGACACTGAAACTAATCCCAAACTAGATGGAAAAGAGCATGGCAATGCAATCACTCTCGAAAGTGAAAAAGAGATAGAAGAGGATAGCTAGAATCCAGAATAGCCAAATAAGCAGCTTGAAGAAGAAGTTGTGATGGAGAAAGAATATGAAAAGGCTCAAAAAAAAGAGATTCAATGTGACCCCACCCCTTCCTCAACATGTTTAAAAGCAAGAGCTAGTTGATATGGTAAATAATGCTATTAATGAAGTATTCATAGAGATTTATCCTATCAATCCACTTGAAGCATCAATGAATTCTACTTCTGAAAGAGATGAATTCCACTTTCAAGCTTGCAAGAATGCTAAGTTGTTCAAAAAAAAAAAAAACAAATGGCATGAATCAAAAATCATCAAGTGGTTAGATATAGGATGATAAAAATGAGATAGTCAAGTCGATGACTATAAATCAAACGCTTTTTAGGAGGCAACCCAAGCTTTTTTACTCCTGTCTTTGATTTTTATTTTTATTTTTACTTTATTTTTATTTTCTATTTTATTCTAATAATTTTTTTATTTTGCTGGTTAAAAAAGAATATTTGACGCGAAGACACTGGTTTGAAAGAGTGGCAAAGCGGCGCCACACGAAGATTTTTTTTAATTTTTTTTATATTGAATTTTAAACCTTTTTTACGATATTTTTACTAATTTATTTTACTTTGTGATATGAACTCTTGGGGTTGAACCCTTTGAACCCACTAATAATTTTGGATACCTAACCTAGAAAAGCCAAGATTCAGGCAATAAAAACTTAAACCCTGTGAAATCTTATTTCAAAGAACCTAGATAAGCTAAGCTAGCTAGACCACAAGAACGCTTGTTTGAAGAACCTAAGTTTGAAGGTGTTGAACGCCATAAAGAAGAATTCTTTGATAAGTTCTAAGTTCTTTAAGAACTAAAAGAGAAAACTCTCACTAAATAAAATCAGACTTAATTGATCAAAAGATAATTGAAGTAGGCGACTAAGACATATATTTATAGTCTCCATACAATAACCCTAATCAGCTAACTTGATAATCCTAATATAATTGCAAGTCCTTGGCAACCAAAGACTCCTTTCCTAATTACATAAGTATTCGGCCAAGCACTCCCAATCCCCTTAGAAATGCCTTGGTCGGCTAGCCCTAATCTACTAAGCAATAATAATTAAAATATGGGCTGGAGATGCTCAAGCCCAAATCTAAATAATTAAAAGATGTCCATGTTACATAATATAGGCCCAAATGTCTAAGTAAATATAAGACTTAAAATAAGCCCAAATAAGCCCTCTCTTAGGCGCCACATCATTAAATGAATTGGTCCCCACAATTGCCATGTCAATTAATGAATAAAAGAATAGGCCTACTTCTTTAAACATGATGCCGCCACTTGTAAGCCCTCTTAATGTGCCACCTTGTGTTCTTGAATCACATGGACCAAACTTGGATGCAAGCCCATCTTGCATGTTGAAGCCTTTCTTGAATAACTTGCAACATGGCCCAAGTGAATTCCACTTATTATTCCATGTTTCCTAGATCTTCTTGGATCTTGACCCATATAGAAATTGCCATGGGATTGGGCCATCTTGGATCCTATCATTCCCCATTTCCTCGAAAATATTCACCCTCAAATCTTAGCCTTGTGTGTGAGAATGACAGTGTTAGGTACTAAATCAAGGTGATGTACAATGCCTCTTATGGGTGGCAACCCATCTTGTATCTTCTTCGAAAAGAAATCCTCAACATCCTCCAACAAAGAAGCAGTCAAAATAGGAAGAGATTGGTTAGGGGTATCAAGAATAAGAACCTCACTCTCCTTTGCATCAACAAAAAAATTCTCAAATTCTTTGTTTTCCTCGGTAGGAATTGTCTCCTTTTCCACTAATGGCTCCTCTATTACTTCTTTAATTTCAGCCACCACTTCTCTTTCTTTTTCACTTTCTTTTTTACTCTCCTTTTCTTCTTCTAGCTCCACTTGTTTTTCAGCCACCTCTCTTTCTTTTTCACTCTTTTTTGTTCTCTCTCTTTCTTCCTCTTGTTGCACAAACTTCTCAAACAATAAGGTGAACTCTTTCATCTCTTGCAGAGCCTACTTTACTTCGCCGCCACATGTGAGAGATATCTTAAAGTTGCTGCAAAACAACTTTGGTTAGTAAAAAAAAAAATATGAATGTCAATTCTTTCCTCTTCTTTTCAAACTTTTTCGAATCTTTCTCTCTTTTTCTGCCTATTTTAACACTCTTCTTCTTTTCTTTTCTTTTTTTCAAGAACGAGACTTCTTGATTTTCTTGAAATCTCAAATGACTTTCTTTTTTCTTTCTTGGGATTGTTCGAATACCCCTCTCAATTTTATTTTATTTTATTTTTTTAAAAATGGATCAAGAATAATTGAGAACAAATTTTTTAGTAGATCAAGAATTCAAGAAGTATAATCTTGATCTAAATTAGCTTCCAATAATGAAACCCAAACAAAAACTGCCTTAAAAACTATAACTATTAGACAACGGATGCCTAACACTATAACCCCTATGACAAGTATGTTTGAAACCCTAAAAATCTTGTCAGTGATAGTCTAGATAAAAAGCCTGATTGGACCCTAAGCTCTGATACCAAATGATGTCAACTCTTGGGGTTCAACCCTTTGAACCCACTAACAGTTTAGGATACCTAACCCAGAAAAACCAAGATTCAGACAATGAAAACTTAAACTCAATGAAATTATTTTCTAAAGAACCTAGATAAGCTAAGCTAGCTAGACCCCAAGAACACTTATTTCAAGAACCTAAGTTTGAAGGTGTTGAACGCCACAAAGAAGAATTCTTTGATAAGTTCTAAGTTCATCCAAGAACTAAAAGAGAAAACTCTCATTGAATAAAATCAAATTTAATTGATTAAAAGATAATTGAAGTAGGCGGCTAAGACATATATTTATAGCCTCCATACAATAACCCTAATCAACTAACCTAATAATCCTAGTATAATTACAATTCCTTGGCAGCCAAGGACTCGTCTCCTAAATACATGATTATTCGGCCACGCACTCCCAATCCCCTTAGAAATGCCTTGGTAGGCTAGCCCTAATCTACTAAGCAATAATAATTAAAATATGGGCTGAACATGCTCAAGTCCAAATCTAAATAATTAAAAAGATGTCCATGTTACATAATATAGGCCCAAATGCCTAAGTAATTATAAGACTCAGAATAAGCCCAAATAAGCCCTCTTTTAGGCTCTACATCATTAAATGAATTGGTCCCCACAATTGCCATATCAATTAATGAATGAAAGAATAGGCCTACTTCTTTAAACATGATGCCGCCACTTGTAAGCCCTCTTAATGTGCCATCTTGTGTTCTTGAATCACATGTACCAAACTTGGATGCAAGCCCATCTTGCTTGTTGAAGCCTTTCTTGAATAACTTGCAACATGGCCCAAGTGAATTCCACCCATTCTTGCCATGTTTCCTAGATCTTCTTGGATCTTGGCCCATATAGAAATTGCCATGGGATTAGGCCATCTTGGATCCTATCACTTTGGTTTCTTTTGTAGGAGCAGCTCACCCAACTTGGACAAGCATGGTGTGAGCTCTAAGAGGAAAACTAGAACTTCTCATGTGTTGCTTTCATCGATAGGGGTGTTTTTTCGATCTGGCTCTTTTTATTTCTAAACATTGAGAACAATGTTTGTTTTAAGTTTGAGGGTGTTGGTCGTTAGTTTATTGGTTTATTTTGTTTTGTTTGAATTTGTTTATTTAGTTTGTTTTGTGTGTTTTTTTTTTAGTTTCTTTTATATGTTTATAATCATGAGTCTTTATAAAACAATGAGATATGTTGCACTTAATCATGATGAGATCCTAGTCCCATGATGAAATTTTAGTTATTGATTTACCTTGAATCTTGGAAAAATATAGGCATGATTTGATTTTATGTTAAATTCTTTTGTTAGTCTCATTGTTAGGATGTGATTTTGAATAATTAAGTACTTGATCTCTTGCTTAGATTTGCATTACTTATTTAAAGATTGTTTATGTTGATGTGAATTGCGATTATGTCTAGAAGCCTAAAGCTTGTTTGATTCTCTCTTGAGACGAAATCCTAGACAACACTAAGTTGGGGAAGTGATTTAGGCCATCTTTAGATTGTTTAAGCCTTTCTAGCCTATCTATATATATTAATATCCTTAGTCTACCTCTTTAAGCCTATTTTATATATCACTTTTCTATGATTGCCACATCTTTTTAGCCTAGCCTAATAAGAAAAACCATGACTAACCCTCACTACATAGGCATGTGTATTATATTACAGAAAAAAATTATTATGGGCCATGTCTAATTTGGGTGGAATGATGATGTTTAATGAAAAAAAAAATCATTGTGCCTTTGGAATTAAATTGTAAAAAAAAAAAAAAAAAAAGAATAAAATGGTGAAGAAAATGGAGAATGCATTTAAAGAATAAGGAATATAACTTGAGGTAAAGACTATGACTCTTCGATAATCCTAAAAACAATGAAAAATGTCTATGGGTGAATTAAACCGAAATATATCATTTATCCTACCTTGACCCTAGCCTCTCATTACAAGCTTAATAAAGACCTACTTGATCTTTGATGAAGTGTTAGTCTACATTAGTGGAGAGAGAGATGAAAAGCAAACATATGAGAATCTAGTATTAATTCGTATTTTGCATTGGCATAAACTTATTCGGATTGCATGCGATGATTTGCAAAGAGGTTATACATACACACTGAAAATCTATTCAAGCAAGAGGCATAGACCATGGTAAGGACATCTTCGAAGCAGATCCCAAGCTTCATATACTGATTATAGTCATACTGCATAAAATATTTGATATCAGTCCACATCTTGGCTGTCTTGATCGGAGGAAAGTATTTGGCAAGAAACTTCTGAGCCAAGTCATCCCATGTCGTAATAGAGCCAGTAGGAAGGAAATTTAACCAACCCTTGGCCTTATCTTGAAGTGAGAAAGGGAAGAGTCTTAGTCTAATGGAATCATCAGAAACTCCATTGTGTTTGAAAATGTCGCATATCTCAAGGAAATTCACAATGTGAGCATTAAGATCATCATTCGGTAACTGCTAAATTGGACTAATGTTTGGATCATCTGAATGATGTCTGGCTTTATCTCAAAATTGTTAGCTTGGATGGTAGGCCTCCGAACACTTGTGTGCAGTCTTTACATGAGAGGGACAACAAACTGATGGGATCCAAGATCAATTAAGTTTTCAAGAAGCTAAGCAAGGCTTCTGCTTGGGTTGAATCAAGGAAGAAAGGCCAGCAAAGGACTTGGGCAGAATCTACAAGTCTTTTGAGAAATGTCAAGGCATTCAAGTCGGGCTGCTTGAATAAGGGAGAACAAGACTTGGTCCATGTGATCTAAGCTTCAAATCAGTTGGTATCAGAGCTTAGGGACCAATCAGGTCAAATCTTTTTATCTTCTTTACCATAGGGTATTGGAGTTTCTCACAACTTTTTTGTTTTGGGGTTTCAGACATTTTTGTCTTAGGGTTATAGATTTAGTATTCTTTTGCCCTATGGTTATAGTTTTTAGGCTATTTAGTTTGGGTTTCATTCTGAGAGTTGGTTTAAATCAAGATTTTGTTTCTTGAATTCTTGATTTATTAAAAAAAATTGTTCTTGTTGATTCTTAACCTGAATCTTGAAAAAAAATAATCAAGAACTTAAAGGTGCATTCGAACAGTCCAAGAAAAAAAGAAAGAAAGTGATCAGAGATTTCAAGAACTTCAAGAAAGTCTCATGAAAAAAAAAAAAAAAAGAAAAAAAGAAGAAGATTGTTCGAATAGGCAGAAAAAAAAAAGATTTGAAAAAGATCACAAGAAAAGGGAAAGAATTGAAATCTTGGTAATCTTGTTCTTGATTTTACCTTTTACTAATTGGGTTTCTTGTTTCATGAATCTTTTTTCTAGGTAGAATTAAGCAAGGGAGTTTTTGAAGAGTTCTTCTAGTTCCTAAAGAGCTTGAAAGAGGAAATAGAGTGGTAAAAGGCAAGAGGGAGTAAGTTTATTAAAGAAAAAACCTAAAAAGTGCAAACAAGAGTTGGAGTAATATCATACTTGAGTGTAAACACTAAGGGAGTGTGTGAGTTTATTTTTACCTATTATTATTATCACTAACATTTGTTTTGGAACAATCTTAAGATGTCTCAAAAGAGTGGTTCATCATACCAGGGGGATGAAAATCCATTCTTTACGTGGAAAGCCAAGCAATAATCGTTTGAGCGTATGAATCTTGTAATGGCGAATATGTCAGATAAGATTGAGAGATAATCGACAGCCATTAAAAACCTACAAGATGGGAAACATAAGGGAGCTAGATGTGAGCCTAGTGTGGTTGATGAGCATGACTTTGATGAGGAGGACGATGAGGAGGTTGCTATGGGTAGGCCTAAAGGAGTTAGGCATGCACTTAGGATAAACACTAGGGGTCATGATTGGAAAAATAGAGAAGATAGGAACCTTGGGAATATTAAAAAGAAAATTCCATCATTCCAAGGTAGAACTGATCCTGATATGTATTTGGAGTGGGAGAAGAAGCTAGAGTTGATCTTTGATTGTCACAACTACTCAGAAGAAAAGAAGGTGAAGTTGGCAGTCATTGAGTTCACCGATTATGTCATATTTCGGTGGGATCAACTAGTAACCAGTAGGAAGAGGAACCATGAGAGACCTATAGAGACATGGGGTGAATTGAAAGCTCTCATGAGAATGAGGTTTGTACCTAGCCACTATTATAGGGACCTTTACCAAAAACTTCAAAACCTTACCCAAGGGTCTAGAAGTGTAGAGGATTAATATAAGGAGATGGAGGTGGCTATGATTTGAGCCAATGTGGATGAGGATAGGGAAGCCATCATGGCTAGATTTTTAAGTGCTTACATAGAGACAGCCAATATTGTGGAGTTGCAGAATTATGTTGAGATTGAAGACATGGTGCACATGGCTATAAAGGTGGAGAGGCAATTAAAAAGAAAAGGGGTAGCAAGATATTCTTCGGTTTCTAGCACTCATTGGAAACCAAAGTGGGACAAAAGTGACAAGGTTGTTGTCAAAGGCAAGACCGAACCACCTAAGAGGAAGGAAGCAAGCACTAGCAAAGACAAACCCAAGGTATTTTTGAATTCCAATTCTTCAAGGAATATAGATATTAAATGCTTCAAATGTTTGGGTTCAGGCCATATTGCATCTTAATGTCTAAACAAAAGGGTGATGATCATGCATGCTAATGGTGAAGTCATGATCGAAAGTGAGGATGATTGTGATGACATGCAAGAATTGGAAGATGCTAGTGATTGTGATGATACTGAATTAGACTACCCTGTTGAAGGTAAGTCTCTTGTTGCTAGGCGTGCTTGGAATGCACAAATTAAAATAGATGATGTAGAGCAGCAAAAAGAAAATATTTTTCATAGTAGAAGTTTTGTAAATAATAAAGTGTAGTATGATTATTGATTGGGGGAGTTGCACCAATGTAGCTAGTACTACCTTAGTAGAAAAGTTGGATTTGCTTATGCTTAAACATCCTAAGCCTTACAAATTGCAATGGTTGACTGAATGTGGGGAGGTTAAGGTGAATAGGCAGGTGATGGCAGCTTTTACTATAGGGAGGTATAGTGATGAGGTACTTTATGATGTAGGGCCTATGCATGCTGGCCATTTATTGTTGGGGAGGCCATGGTAGTACGATAAGAGGATTATACATGTGGGTTTAGGAATAGGTACAGCTTTGTAAAAGATGGGAAAACCATCAATCTTGTTCCTTTAACACCAAAACAAGTCTATGAGGACCAATTGAAGTTGAAATCTGATTTTGAGAAAAAAGAATTGAGTGTGGCCGAATCTAATGAGGAAAAAATGAGAGAACAAAAAAAAAAGGAGAGGAAAAAAAAGTGGAAAAAAAAAAGAGAAGTGGCTGAAAAAAATAGAGTGATGCCACAACAGAGAAAAGCAAAAACAAAGATAAGTTGTTATGCACAAGAGAGTGAGGTTTTTACTAATGATCAAACTAAAAAAATCTCTTTCTAGCTTGTCTTTGAATCTGTTACAGGTGTTCAAGCATGTATTTCCGAAAGGGAAGCCGAATGGATTGCCTTTTATAAAAGGCATTGCACATTCAATTGATTTTGTACTACCTAACATTGATACAAGCAAAGTATGTACTTCTTCTGCTACTTGTTACAAGCAAGGTAAGGGGGACATTGATTTTGATGGTTTATCAATGAAGTATGTATTTTGTGCTTATAAGAGTTCTCAAATACTTAGTATCGAATATATACAAGGCATGTACGCCAATGCTACTGATTTTTCTTATTTATACATGGCATATGATAAAGCTGATTTGTGTTTTAGAGAACTTTGTACAATTGCTACTATTAGAGAAAGGCTATGTTCTACATTTGTTTTAGCATTACCTAACTTTAATAAGGCTTTTCCGATTGAATGTGATGCGACAGGGATAAGGATGGTTTTGTTGCATGATGAACGTTTCATAGCTTTCTTCAAAGAGAAGCTTTCCAAATCCTTGAGTACATTCATGATAATGCTTCTAAAGTGGATTTTCAAGGTTAGTATAATGTTTTTACTACTTTTATTGTTTATGATCTTTCTCCTTATTATGCAGGCCATGATTCGAGGTCAAATCCTTTCGAGGAAAGGGGGAATGTTGGGATCCAAGATCCATCAAGCTTCCAAGAAGCTAAGCAAGGCTTCTACTTGGGCTGAATCAAGGAAGAAAGGCCAGCAAAGGACTTGGGCAAAGTCTACAAGTCTTTTGAGCAATGTCAAGGCATTCAAGTTGGGCTGCTTGAATAAGGGAGAACAAGACTTGGTCCATTTGATCCAAGCTTCACATGTTGGGCCTAATTAGAAGGCAAGGTGGCAGCATCTTGTTTATTGAAGAGGGCTTATTCTTTTAATTCATTAATTGACTTGGCAAGAGTGGGGACCAATTCATTAATGAGGTGGCGCCTAATTAGATGGGTTGTTGGGTCTTATAATTACTTAGGCATTTGGGCCTAACTTATGTAACTTATGTAATATGTCCATTAGGCTAAGTGGGGCTACCTTCATTAAACTTATTAGACATCTTTTAATTACTTAGGATTGGGCTTGAACATGTTCAGCCCATAGTTAAACTTTTATTTATCTTGCAAATTAGGGCTGGTCGAATCCTTCATTAATGTTAGGAGGTATAGCCGACTTTAGAAGTTTCATGTTACTTAGGTTATTAAGCCTTGGCAGCCAAGGTGTTTCACTTGTACTAGAAGTTCTTAGGCTAGTTGAATTGGGGTTAGTAGGGAGGCTATAAATACCCTTGTTTAGCCGCCTACTTCAACAACCATTAATCTATTTCAGTTGATTTTTATACAAGCGAGTTTTTACTCTTTTTAGTTCTTGACAGAACTTAGGAACTTATCAAAGAGTCTTTCTTTGTGGTGTTCTAACTATCAAGCTTAGGTTCTTGAAACAAGTGTTCTTGGGTTCTAGCTAGCTTAGCTTATCTAGGTTCTTTAAAACAAGATTTCACAGGGTTTAAGTTTCATTGCCTGAATCTTGGCTTTTTCTGGGTTAGGTATCCTAAAATTGTTAGTGGGTTCAAAGGGTTCAACCCCACGGGTTCACATCACAAACTCTTCCAAGGTTTTTGTATCATTATCTTCAGCCATTGTATGGTTATGATACAAAGCTTGTAAATTCTCCCTTCGAAATCAATGAAACATTCTTTCTGGTTCTGGATCAAAAGGGACAAGTTCCAATTCTCTAGCTCTTTGTATACAATGACCAAGAGAACTTGAAAATAAGAAAAACAAAGTTTGAATTAAGATTAAGATTGTTTGGTATTAATTCCCCAGCAACGACGCCAAAAACTTGTTGTCAGATTTCAACCACACCAGTGCACGTACCGTAACAAGTAATAAAGTGAAGAGTAGAGTATCGATCCCACAAGGAGTTGTTACCAAAGTCGTTAATTACTAAAATTAAAACAACTTAATCTTATTCAAACAAACGATTAACTAAAAATAAAACAAAATAAAATATCAAGTAAAGAAGGCAAATTAAAACTTTGATTAATCAATTGAGATAAGCCTAGGATTACAATTTCCCTCAACACTTCATTTGAACCTCTTTTACTCTCTTAACTTGACTAATGACATTGAGCTGTTAACCTAAAGTTCTAATTTATTTATATGTATTTTCCGATGGTCTTATAAAAATATCCCTCTTAACCAATTAACTATATTCCTACGAAAATTGAATTAAAGAGAAACTACTTAAGCATAGACTCTAAAATGGGGTACGCATGACATGTAAGTATATTTCTATCCTACATGCAACTCAATTCATCATAATAAATGAATCTGAAACATATGTTATTCAATCTATATCTAACACTAAACTCTCTTTTCCAAGTTGTATTCAAGTTACAAAATCAATCTAATTGGTGATCAAGCAATTAGAAGCATTAAGAATAATATTGAATAAACAACTCAAATATTATTAAATTCAAGAAAGAGAATAAAATAATTCAAATTACAAGTTAAGTTCCATTGCAATCCTAGAAAAGTGAATTAGTTCATGCTAATTAATGAAAACATAAAATAAAGGAGTTTCATCATCATCAATATTACAAGAAAGTAAAAGAAGAGAAAGGGAAAAGAGAAAACTAAGGTTTGTCGGGACTTGAGTCTTCAAGTCTCCAAAATCTCTCTTGCTACTTGTAAACTTTTGGTGGCTACTCTGCTCTTAAGAAAACTAGGTTTATGAAAGCTAAAAGGTACTTATTTAAGTCCTAAAAGTTTCTATTTATAGAGCTCCAAAATTTGGAAGGAAAAATTTGGCGCACAAATAACAGGTAATTCTTTCCTTTCTTTTCCTTTTTTTAACCAATCAGTAGCGCTGGCGCCGCGGCGCCGAAGCTACTACCTGCTCCTCTCCTTGGACTTGTTGCTGCACGTTGTCTCTACCATATTCTCGCACTTTGTAGCTGATTTTTGGATGGTCAAATCTTATGCGATTTGGGCAAGTAATATACCGTTGGAAAGCTCTAATAATCATCTTCAAAAGTAAAGAAATAACTTTTCTTGAATAAAGATGTTAAGATCGTGTTTTCCTAGCAACAAGATCTGGAGGTCAAATCTGCATTTGCATTGCACCTTTTTTGTCTTTTCGCACCTTGAAGCTCCTTCTCGCTTTGAACCTACAAAAATACAAAAACACTAAATTAATAACTAATATAAACATGAAATAAATAAATAAACTAATCTAAAAACAATTAGAAATAATTAATTTCGAATAAAAGTTTAGGACTTAGTCGATTTGAATGCATAAAATATAGTAAATTAACTCTATTTCATAGAGTTATCACTTTCTCAATGACATAATATATATATATATAGCAGTTATTACATCATTGACATCCTATGCATGAGTCAAGGAGTGAGGGTTCATAGTTTACATGAAAAAGATTTAATTACTTTCACCCAAGATAAGTTAAACACTCAAGCACATGTAATGGAACTGGTCAAGAATAATGTACCTGATAACTGAGACCCAACTTTCCCAAGAAGAGATTGCAATGCTTCTTTATCAAATCTCTCAACATTTGAAATAAACTAGCATAGTAAAAGAAGATAAAGGTTCTGCCAGCCATTTGATGTTGACAAAATCATAAAAGCTTATTGTTAAAGGAAAATTCTTTAAGCAGGTGAAAGAAGAGATCATAGAGGATCTACAGAGCTATTTTACTGTCAGCAATACATGATGTGTTTTATTTAAAGAAATCAATACATCAGTCTCACCTTAACAAAGAACATAGTAAAGCAATATGCTATCAAGCATTTTATGGAAGGAAAATTTAAGCAGCATATTGAAAATGAAATGGCAAGAAAAATAAAAGAGTTAACTTTAATCAAATACTCAAACATAAGAGCAAAATGGGTTCCTATCTAAATTAGAATTTTTCTGAAAAGTAAAGATATATTTTCACTCACAAATAATTTACAATTAATAAAGTATAACCTGCAAAATGTAATATTAAAAGTTACAAAATAAATTCTAAATATAAGAGTTGCTCCACTTCAAACCTAAACCAAAAAAAAAGTAAAGAAGCAAAATCAGGCAAAAATCGCAAAATTTCAGTCTAGAAAAGAAAAAGTCTCGAAGAAAAAAACGAAAAAAATTTAGATTATATTCATCCAATTATATTAAGATTGAAAATTTCAATCAAGTTAATTGCTCTTCAAAGGAGGAACAAATTAAATGAAATGAACTCAGTAACCTTAATTAAATGCTATACAAGCTGCCAGAGAGTGCGAGAATGGAGTGTTGGAGTGCTAGAGCATTAGAGCAATGGAACAATAGAGAAGTGAAGCACAGGACTATTGGAGGAGTGAGGCATTAGAGGAGTGGAGCATTAGAGGGCTGGAGGAGTGAAGTGCTGGAAGAGTGGAGTGCTAGAGGAGTGAAGCGTTGGAGCACTTAAATACTGGAGGAATGATACCAAGGAGCGGTATTGTCAGGGAGCGCTGTCACTCCCGCCATGGAGTACTATACTAGGGAGCACTGTCACTGTCACTGCCACTAGGGAACGCTGTCGCTAGGGGGCACTGTCGTCAAAGAGTGCACAACTAGGGAGCATTGCCTAATCAAGCTATCACTGCATGTCATGATGGCTAAAAGCAATCAACTACATTTTACCCCATGCATGAGAATTTTTTGTATAGAAGAGATTTTCATGCATTAAAACAAAGTAAAAGTAATGATTAAAAATTAAACTCAAAATATGAATGCATAACATGGGCAGATATTATTTTGAAATTAAGAGAAATTTGGATTTTAAAATTTGATTGCCTTCTTTTTTTAAAAAGAAAATTCAACAAGTTAATTTAATTTTTTCATACAGGAAGCTGTCTCGCAACCCGCTGACATAATGGGCAGTAAGCTATCATGCAGCATGCTGGCTTTGCGGGCAACAAGCTATTTTTGCTAGGCAGCAAACCCTACGAGGCATGCTGCCTCGAGGGTAGCATGCCTCGCATGTAATTTTTAATAAAAAAAATCCAAATTTTTTTAATAAAAAGTTAAGATTTTTGATTTCAATGGGATTACCCCTCTTTTCTTTTTTCAATTCAACATGCCATGATGAATTTGATTTAATATTTTTTTAATCCAATATTGATAAACGTGAAAAAAATTTATCAAAACAAATCCAACATTAATCATTTTTATTTTTTTAATATTTTTTAGCTCGTCATGGAAGCTTGCTTACGGCAAGTAGCTCGCGGCTGCATAACTCCCAATATATTTTTTTTTTTAAAAATAGAATTATAACACACCATTTTTTTTTAGATTAGAAATAAAATTATAATTTTTTTCCAAATAAAAAACTAAGATTATTACTTTTAAAATTCTAAAATTAAAAATTATACTTACTTGGCCTTTTTGGTGTGCTTTTGTTGATTTTTTTATTCTCTCACCATGGTGAAAACTATGAACTTAAATAGGACAATTATTTCGGAATATCGCTATTACACACTACGTGACCTAAATATTGCACTGTGTCGCTAGAGATCACGGAGGGTGGAGCTTTGCCAGTGACCTACGCAGTATGCTTATTCTATGAGAGATTGTGATGCAAACCATCTTACAATACTTGTAGAATGCAAGACTCATTTTTCGCATGCTTGCTTGCACTCTGCATTCTACTTTTATTTTACTTGAGAGAATATTGTTAGTTTTATCTATATTTTACCCGTTGCATGAAAACATCTTGCAAAAGAACCCACGTGGTGAACCAAGTAGTGAGGGTGAGATATAACATTACAAGTAAGAACAAATATAGCATCACAACATCATACTTAGGGTGTGAAGAACTTGGTGCGAGTGGCAATTGGCTCACGCTACACTTGGCACAAAAGACCATAATGCTGAACTTAGAATTTGCATGTAGCGTAATGTAAGTCCATCATGATTTCTTTTTTGGAAGAAAGTGCAACTATGACGCCAGGGTCACAACGTTCAACTTCACATTTTTTAGGAGCTTATGTATAGGAGTAACCAGAGTGGCGTATGAGACCACAACGGTTAACTTCTCCATTGGAGGAATTTGTATATGAAAGTGACGCAATTGGTGCATGAAACCACAACGATCGACTTCTCCATTGAAAGAACTTGTATAAGACGGAATTGGTGTATAAGACACAAAAACTGACTTCTCCATTGTAAGAATTTGTATATGGTAGTGATGAAAGTGGTGCATGAGACCATAACGGTCGACTTCTCCATTAGAGGAACTTGTATATGGGAGTGACGGAAGTGGCACATGAGACCATTGATAACTCTATGAAATAGAGTTATTTTATCATATTTTGTGCATTCAAATTAGCTAAGTCCTTGTAGTTTAAACTCTTAATTAATTATTTCTAGTTATTTTTTTAGATTAGTTTTATTTATTTATTTTATGTTTAAATTAGTTATTAATTTAATGTCTTTTGTATTTTTGTAGAGTCTTAAAGCAAAAAGGAAAAAATCAACTCATATATGGAAAGTTCAAGTTGTAAGCTATTACTTGCCCATAAAGTTTTCCTTCTTCAGGCCTTTGGAGATCTATAAATAGGAACCCTTTAGGACTTTATTATATATGCCTTCTTAGCTTTTACTACTTCTTAGCTTTCAATAACCTAGTTTTCTTAAGAAGAGATCAGCCACCATAAGTTTGCAAGGAGTAAGAGAGATTTTGGAGACTTGAAGACTGAAGTCCTGCAAACCTTAGTTTTCTCTTTTCCCTTAATCTTCTTTTACTTTCTTGTAATATTTATGATGGTGAAACTCCTTTGTTTATTGTTTTCAATGTTTAGCATGAACTAAATTTATTTTTCTAGGATTGCAATGGAACTCAACATGTAGTTTGGATTCTTTTACTCTCTTTCGATTTTAATAATATTTGAGTTGTTTATTCAATCTTATGCTTAATGCTTCTATTTGCTTGATCACCAATTAGATTGATTTGGTAACCTAAATACAACTTGAAAAAGGGAGTTTAGTGTTAGACATAGATTGAATAACATGTGTTTCAGATTCATTATTAGGATGAATTGAGTTGCATGTTAGGTAGAAATATACTTATGTGTCATGTGTAACCAGTTTTAGAGTCTATGCTTAACGAGTTACTCTTTAATTCAATTTTCATAAGAATATAGTTAATTGGTTAAGAGGGATATTTTTATAATACCATCAAAAGATACTTATAAGTAAATTGGAACTATAGGTTAACAACTCAATGTCATTAGTCCAGTTAAGAGAATAGGAGAAGTTCAAACGAAGTGTTGAGGAAAATTATAATCCTAGGTTTTTCTCAATTGATTTAATCTAAATTTTAATTTGCATTCTTTGCTTGTTATTTTATTTTATTTAGTTTTTAATTAACAACATTTAATCAAGTGTTTGAATAAGATTAAGTTGTTTTAATTTAGTAGTTAACGAATTTAGTAACAATTCCTCGTGGGATCGATACTCTACTCTTTATTATATTACTTGTCAATGATACGTGCACTTGCGTGGTAAATCCGACAACAACCATAACGATCGAGTTCTCTAAGGAAGGAATTTGTATATTGGAGTGATGGAAGCGGTTCATAAGACCACAATGCCTGACTTCTCCATTAGAGGAATTTGTACATAGGAGCGACAGAAGTGGTGCATGAGATCACAATGGTTGACTTCTCTATTGGAGGAACTTGTATGTTAGAGTGATAGAAGTGGCGCATGGGACCATAACGATCAACATCTCCATTGGAAGAACTCGTATATGGGAGTGACAGAAGTACTGCATGACACCATAAAGATAGACTTCTCCATTGGAGGATCTTATATATGAGAGTGATGGAAGTGACCACAACAATTGACTTCTCCATTGAAAAAATTTGTATATGAGAGTGATAGAAGTGGTGCATGAGACCACAACAACTGACTTCTCCATTGTATATGTGAGAGTGACGGAAGTGCATGAGACCACAATAATTAATTTCTCTATTGGGAGAACTTGTATGAGAGAGTGATGGAAGTGGCGCATAAGACCACAACGGTCGACTTATGCATTAGAAGAATTTGTCTATGAGAGTGACAAAAGTGGCGCATAAGACCACAACGACCAATATCTTCATTGGGAGAACTTGTATTGAGAGTGACGGAAGTGACACGTGAGACCACAACTGTCAACTTCTCCACTGGGGGAACTTGTATATGAGAGTAACGGAAGTGGTGCATGAGATCACAATGACTGACTTCTCCATAGGAAGAACTTGTATATGGGAGTGAAAACAGTGTTGCATGAGACCACAATGGTCGATTTCTCCATTGTATGTGAGAGTGATGGAACTGGCGCATAGGACCACAATGATTGACTTCTCTATTAGAGAATAATATTTTACTAAGCTTATATTTATTTAGATTTTGATACCAGTAAAGTGATTTCTCTTCTTTGTATTGAAGATTTAAGCTCTCAACTCAATATTATAGAAACTTATCAATTGAATCAGTCACGTATCACATGTATGTAAAGTGAAGTAACAATCCAAACTTGTAAAGATATACTTAAATATTAATAGAGAATCGCTTCCAAATAGATATGAACAATATTAATGAAGTATGCTTCACTAAATTTGAATACACACCTTTTAATCAGCATTTAGTTGTTATACACGTTTCCATGGTAAATTTTCTTAAAGTATTGCGTTCCCTGGTGGGATGTCTAATGATTCTATGAAAATGGCAATACATAGTCTTGCCTTTCTCCACAGGTAGGTTGGCTCTCAACATTAGGTAGATGTATGCCTCATTCACCCATTTATTCAAGAGTTCAAGAACTTTCTCCATAGAGCATGGAAATGGCGATGGAGAAACTTGTTCATCATGGTTAAGCTTAGATTTCTTATATGATTTCTCTTCATTTAAAGCAAAGAAAACACCTTTTTTCTAGTGAAAGCGATTGGTTCATTTTTTATTTCCCATGATAATATTGTTGGTTCTCCTAACAGCCTCTAATATAGTAGAAAAATAAGGTAATGATAAGTTTTGCAAATAAAGCTAAAATTCGTCAAGCATTCCTTGGATGCACACCTTAACCAATTCTTTCTCATCATGAGCTTCTTGTACATTTAAAACTTTTTCTCTAAAAAGTTAGATGTAATCCATCACTTTTTTTTTTGGATTTTGATATTCTCTTTCTAAGTCAATAAGAGTAACTTTCTCTTGAATAAAGAAGAACTTCTTGTTGGAGTATGACTTAGAGCCAACTAGATTGCATAAGTATATACTTCCAATAATGCATTATACAATGAGTGATAAAGGTTTTTCTTCATCATTAGTAAACAAAATAAAGATTTATTATTTACTAATTGGATGAAGTCCATGGAACATAAAGGCCTTGCAAAGGAATTATAAAGAGTTATAATTATGAGATCATTATGCATCAAAGCCATGTTCCTAAAGTTGTTCTTGGTCATTGTATTGTCAAGACTGGGCATTGATAATGCTAAATATTGGTACATGTTAAACCTCCTTACTTTTGAAGTAAGCAACCAATCTCATAGGTTGAAGTATAGGGATACTTGGCGATAGCATGTGGGTGCTTGTTCTGAAAACAAGTTCATTGAACATGGCCCGCTATGAGAACTCCATATGATAGCTCACTTAAATGTCTATGAATTGTTCTCATGTGTCAATCATGTAAGTAGTCCTCTGACTTGTGGTGCTAGGCTATCTTGTATGTGAATTGTCATACTTTGATTTCATTTGAAAGGGTCCCGAGAAGGGATGCCTATGGTAGGGTGATTTTGGTTATGGCATTGTCGCAACCTAAAAAATAACGAGTCTCATCGCAAGACTTTATTATTCGTTAAGCGTGACATTAAAAAAAACCAAGGAAAAGTCGACTTAATTCCTCTAGAAAAATGAAGGTTTTGAAAATGACCTTGACACCATAGCGGCTTGCTCGAAATCATAATAACCCATTTTTTATTCAATCGTCGAGATTGAAGGTGAAGGGGTCAATTCAATGTAAAATGTCAAATTTTTGAGGAAGCATTTAATTTTAATTGATGAGAGTCGCCACCAATCTTTTTTAGCTAGGTGTGATCGGCCACCTATTAAAACCGATTTTATAAAATATTTTAAAAATTAATTAAAACATTTTAAAAACCAATTTCAAGTCTGCGTTTTAAACCAGAGAAATCAAAGAAGCGGGTTCGGGAGTCGGTTACATGTGGGGAAGGATTAGCACCCCCACAACGCCCGTATATATCGGTAACTTATTAATCGTGTGTTATCTCAAGTCTCGGTAAAAATTGGTTTAAAATTTAGTAATCAAGTTAATTCCCAACTCAAAGAAAAATAATTCCTTTTTTTATTGAAAATGATCCGGAATTTATAAATTCAAAATTTTCCTATATTCCCCAACAAACGTTGCAAAATATAGAAATTTTTATTAGTTTTGGAAAACTTTCCGAATCATTCTCTTTTTAAAGAAGATATTGCGTTATTAATAATAATTGATGATATCCTCCCCAGCAAACCCGGCAGAGAACTCATGAATTATTTTAACTCGGGAATATCTTTATTTTATTGAAAACCATTATCTTTTTTGAAAATATTTAAAATAAATGAATATGTATATGCATGACATAAATAAAATGACATAGCAAAGTCTAAATAATATAATGCAACCTAAATGACATGACATGATTTGAATGCCTTAGCATATTCTAAATGAAATGGAATATCCTAAGTTATATAATATATTCTAAATAAAATGAAATGACCTAGGTAACATAGTATATTCTATATGAGATGCAATATTCTAAGTCATATGATATAATCTAAATGAAATAGAATAACCTAAGTAACATAACATATTCTATATGAAATGAAATAACCTAAGTAACATGATATTTTCTAAATGAAATAAAATATTCTAGATGACATAATATATCTTAAATGAAATGAAATGACCTAGGTAATATAATATATTCTACATGAAATGCAATATTCTAAGTCATATGATATAATCTAAATGAAATAAAATATTCTAGATGACATAATATATCCTAAATGAAATGAAATGATTTAAATGACATGACAAATATGAATGGTATGGCATATAATTTAAATGACATGGAATAGAATAATGCTATCATATAATATGCATGAAAATAAAAATAATAATGCATGAACATAGTATATGCTAAATAAAAATAACTAGATAAAAGCATAGGATATCATGAAATATTCAAAACCATATAATAAACCATGTAACATCAAAAAATATAAATCAAAATAACAACAATATCATAGAAATTATTATAGCAAGAATCACACATTGCATGAATATAAAAATGCAATGCATGAAATGTATTTTTTCCTTTAATTAAGGAAATCCGTATATCTAAAAAGATATCCGGCTACCTTAGGAAAATATGTCAAACTAAATATTCTAAAACCAAAATACTTTGTAATTGTTTGAAAACAATTTTGAGAAGCTTGAATTAAAAATAAAAACTGGGCTAAATTTTTTTAAATGGCTCTAATTTCCTAAGTTTAAAAAATCTGGACTTGACTACCCTTAACCCAGGACTTGAAAAACCATTTTTAGAGTTTGAAAAGCCTTAGAAACTACCCTAAGTCAGCAGCTAACCCTCCTAATCAGCCCACTCTAAGTAAATTAACCAAAACAGAAAATTGATTTTTCTTTAAATTCAATTCTGACTCCACTGTCCAGTTTTAATCCACGATTTTTTACCATATTTATAAAAATTCAACAAATTCTGAAAAAAAAATATTGGAGACTCAGGACATGTAAAACTACACGGGAAAAAATAGGCTTAATTTTCTGATAAAAGATAAATTCCCAGAAAAATCAGAGATGTACGAGTTTTGGAAGAAGAAAAAACTGCTTTGCCAACAAATTTTTGCCTTTGATAAAATCATTTAAAAATCAAAGTAAAAATATTTGAAACTCCTAAAATGACTTACAAACAGTAGCTAACACTTTTTGAAAGTTAGATAAAAATTGGCTAAGGTAAAAAAAATCACAAAGGTAGAATAATCAACTTGACAAACTTAATTTTCCACAAGTGTGCTCAAAAGAGCATGACTATGAACCATTAATTGGCTCAAGTCATTATTCAAGTGGCATGAACATGAAATGCATGAAATAATGCAGCAAACATAATGCATGAAATGCATGGATTTAAACCTAAATGTCATGAAAAAATGCATGGCATTCATAAAGTGACCTAGACCTAAATGAACTTCCATGGCATTTAATGCAACCTAGACCTAAAATGCATGAACATGCATGGCAAATAAACCTAGCTTAATAACTAAAATATGCATGGCATTTCACAAACACAAAGCATGCTTAATCCAAAAACTTAATCAAATATCATGCAAATGCTAACCTATCAACTAACATGACAAGAATGCACATAAAATGTAAAACTTCCAAGGGTGGCCGAATGGATAGTGTAACAAGAAAACATGGCATTTTCACAAACACTTGGCATACTAGCATGAAAAACTAAGTCAAATGACATGCAAATGCAAAAACCTACCAAATAACATGACAAAAAATGCAACACACAATGCAAAACACATGGAGTAGCCAAATGGCCTCAAGCTCCAACAAGCATGACATTTTCAAAAACACTTGGTATACTAACATGCTCAACTAAAATATAACACTTAAATCATGCAAAAATCACACAAGCATTTTCACAAACACTTAATATACTAAATCTAAAACATGCTCAACTAAGATATAAAACAAAAATCATGCAAAGACCACACAAGCATTTTCACAAACACTTGATATACTAAATCTAAAACATGCTCAAATTTAAACAACATGAAAACAGAAAATTAAAAATGCAAAAACATGATATCTAAGACATAAATAGCAACAAACAAAGCAACCAAATTAAAATATAACTCAAGAATATGAAGTAACATAACATTTAAAACATCAAAATCAAAGAAAATAACATAACATAACATAAACAATATTGTAAAATGAACCCAAAACAGCAACTTAAAATAAATAATGTAGGTCATTTGGCCATGGTGAGTTTATTGTAAAAATAAAATGTAAAAAATATACTTAAGAAAGAGATGAAGTAAGAACTTAAAAGAACAATAAAAAAACATTATTTTAAAATGGAAACTCACCAAGTGGAAATCAAAATAGCAAAAACAAGAATAGAAAATGAAGAAAGTGCAAGAGTTGGTGCTCAATAGCAACCTCAAGAAGCTAATTTTTCAAGCTTTTCTCTTCTAACTTTCCTTTTTTTTCTAAACTTTTCTTTTTTGCTCTCAACCAAGAAGAGAAAAACTAGTAAAAACTCAAAGAACTCAGCCAAAATGAGAACTAAAAAATGAAATTCTGACTTGTTTTCAAGGGCTGGCCGAATACCCCCTATATTGGCTCAAGGATGTTGTCATTTTTTTGTAACCAATTTTCCATCAAATGGCCAACAATTCAAGATGAAAAATCATGAAATTACCACCTTTAGATTAGCATCTCAGCTCTCTCAAATTACAGCTAACCAAGAATGATGTTGACATCTCTCTTGGCCTATGTGGCTTAATCACCATGGCTTGATCAAAGAGAATCTCTAACTAACTCTTGATTTTTAGCCATTTGATTGAAAAATCAGAAGCTTCCCCCTTACTTTGGGCTTGGGCAGGCCAGCACTTCTCTTTTTCCAGCCCAACTCTGATTTTTTGAAAAGCCCAAAGAAGCCCTTTTCGGTTGCTTGGGTGAAATGACCATTTTGCCCCCGGATGCAAATAAATATCAAATGGACTCCAAATTCAATTTTTATTTTTTTAATACTTCAAAAATAATAAAATATTGAGTTCTGTAAGTTTTCAAAATTATCCGAGTCCGTTTCCTATTTATTTGGATTTTTTTCCCAAAATGCCCTTTTGTGCCCCTACATTTTACCATTTTTTAAACGAGCTCCAAATCAAGATTTTTCTTCACCAATATCTTCAAAATAATTAAAAAGTGTGATCTGGAAGTTTTCATAATTTTTGGAGCTCATTTGGTATTTTTTCGGGATTTATCGGCTTGAATTACTGCATAGGAGGCCCGGGATTTGGCCATTTTGCAAAACGAACTCCGAATCAAGATTTTCTTTTTCCAATCTCTTAAAAATAAATTAAAAATTAGATTTTCTAAAATTTCAGAATTTTTGGAGCTCATTTGCTATTTTTTCGGGATTTATCTTCTTAAATTATTGCATAGGAGGCCCGGGATTTGGCCATTTTGCAAACGAACTCTGAATCAAGATTTTATTTCGCCAATCTCTTCCAAATAATTTAAAAATGATATTTTCAAAATTTCAAAAGATTTGGAGCTCATTTGCTATTTTTTCGAGATTTTCCTTTTTGAATTACTACATAGGAGGCCCGGGATTTGGCCATCTTGCAAACAAACTCCGAATCAAGATTTTATTTTGCCAATCTCTTACAAATAATTTAAAAATGAGATTTGAAAATTTTCAAAATATTTGGAGCTCATTTGCTATTTTTTCGGCATTTTCCTTTTTGAATAGCATAGGAGGCCCGGAATTTGGCCATTTTGCAAACGAACTCCGAATCAAGATTTTCTTTCGCCAATATCTTCCAAATAATTTGAAAATGAGATTTGCTAAATTTCAAAATATTTGGAGCTCATTTGCTATTTTTTCGGTATTTTCCTTTTTGAATTACTGCATAGGAGGCTCGGGATTTGGTCATTTTGCAAACAAACTCCGAATCAATATTTTCTTTCGCCAATATTTTTAAAATGATTTAATAATGATATTGACAAATTTTTAGAATTTTCGGAGTCCATTTGCTATTTTTCCCAAATTTTCCAATTTTGCCCTTTTGTCTCCGAAACCCGGTTTTGCTCAAAACAAGTCCAATTTTCAGATTTTCTTCAATCTGAGCCTTGGGCTATCCTTTTTAATCATTATCCATCCATTGGGGCTTTGGTCTTACCCAGTCAGGCCATTTCTGTGATTCTTCCCGATTTCACCGGAATCCATTAAAAACCCTAATTCTCGGTTTTCTCCCGGATTGACTTTTCTTTCAGTTTTTCTTGCAAGTGGCTTCTCCATTACCCATAGTCAGTTCTTATCTTTCATTTGTAACCTTCAATTTCGACCAATTTGATCGTTTAAGCACTTTTTCCCAAAATTCTCGGATTAGGGTTTCCTTTCTACTAAATCTCCAAATCCCAACTTCCGAACTCCATATCTTTCAATGTAGACCTCGGATTATCAAAATTCTTTCGCCATTTTTCAATTGAACTTAAAATCTTGATTTTGAAAATGGGTTGACTTTTTCAGTAGTTGACTTTTTGGGGTTGACTTGTTCGGGGTTGACTTTTTCAAGTTTGACTTTTTATGCTCGCCCTTTTAAACTAAGTCTCGGAGTACCACCTGCAGGATGAAAAAAGTCTTTTTACACTCGGAAACATCAATTTAGGAAGAAAACATACCTGTTTTAGTGGTCCGGACAAAATTAAGTGTCTACAGCTGCCCCTCTTTGGCTATTGCTGAGAATCAGGAATCAGGCAAAGATAAACCGACACTAATTTTGTACGGTCAATGAAATCACATGTGAAGGAAAGGGAAAGGGGTTTTCTTTTTCATTCTTCTATCATTTTTCATTTTCTTTTTTTTCATTTTTTTTTTTTTTTGAAAATAAGCTATAAATTGAAGATTTGTCATTAAATTGAATTCCCTGACTAATCAAGGCTCGATCCGTCTTAAGAAAACGAATTCAATTTTCAAAAGAAAAATTGTGCCCAAAGGTCTTTAAAGATGGTGCCCGGAGGTCTTTGAAATTGGTGCCCGGAGGTCTTAAAAAAAAATGGTGTCCGAAGGTCTTAAAAAAAACTGATGCCCGAAGGTCTTAAAAAATTGGTGCCCGGAGGTCTTAAAAAAAAAACTGGTGCCCGAAGTTCTTAAAAAATTGGTGCCCGAAGGTCTTAAAAAAAACTGGTGCCCGAAGGTCTTAAAAAATTGGTGCCTGGAGGTCTTAAAAAAAACTGGTGCCCGAAGGTCTTAAAAATTTGGTGCCCGCAGGTCTTAAAAAAACTGGTTTGAAAATACCTTGACGACGGTCTCAGGGTTCGACTCATTTGATAAAACAGAATGAATTCGATTTAAAACAGAAAGGAATACCTCGACGGAGGTCTCAAGGCTCAACTCATTTGATAAAACAGAATGAATTCAATTTAAAACAAAAGGAAATACCTCGACGGTGGTCTCAAGGCTCGACTCATTTGATAAAACATAATGAATTCGATTTAAAACAGAAGGAAATACCTCGACGGTGGTCTCAAGGCTCGACTCATTTGATAAAACAGAATGAATTCGATTTAAAACAAAAGGAAATACCTCGACGATAATCTCAAGGCTCGACTCATTTGATAAAACAGAATGAATTTGATTTTAAAACAAAAGGAAATAGACGATAGTCTCAAAGCTCGACTCATTTGATAAAACAGAATGAATTCGATTTAAAACAAAAGGAAATACCTCGACGATAGTCTCAAGGCTCGACTCATTTGATAAAACAGAATGAATTCGATTTAAAACAAAAGGAAATACCTCGACGGTTGTCTCAAGGCTCGACTCATTTGATAAAATAGAATGAATTCGATTTAAAACAAAAGGAAATACCTCGACGGTGTTCTCAAGGCTCGAGTCATTTGATAAAACAGAATGAATTCGATTTAAAACAAAAAGAAATACCTCGACGGTGGTCTCAAGGCTCGACTCATTTGATAAAATAAAACAAGTTCCTTTTGGGGAAGTCCAAGCTTTCCTGATTTCTACATTGTTAGCTAAATGCAATGATGAGAATGCCATGCTTTTGCAAATGCTTGTATACTTCCTAAAATAAATGCAATCAAATGATTGTGCCATAATTTCTAATCCATGGTTTCTTTGAGGTTCACAGATTATATGACTTCAGGACAGAGTCTTCAACTGTTCATTGATGCCCCACTTGAGGAATCCTTCACTCAAGATATCTTGTCAAACAGTCTCAGCTTCTTCTCTTGCTGCAGTTCACAGATTTTCTGACTTCGCGACGGAGTCTCCTCCACGTTCACTGTTTTCTTTTCTTGGTGAACTTCCCAAACCTTCCCAAGATTTAAATCTATTCCTTAGTAATACTTTGAAATCCCTTTATTTAAAGATTTTTATTACTAAACATCATTCAATTTAATAACAACCATAATGCATCTCAAAAGTATATGAAAGAGAATATGAATCAATCAAAAATTTTCATGAAAAGGATAACAAGAATTTATTGCAAGAAATGTTTTAAAATGGTAAAAATAAATATCAAGGATATAGGAAACAAATATAAGATTATAGGCTGTAGATGCCCCGGATGCGGAATATCTTGGACCCCTCATTTTTCAAACCATCTGAAATTTCTCTTGAACGAGCAATTCACTTGGGTAACCTCTTAACTTCTGTAGTTACATCAGACTGCATTGTTCCCCTTTTTCTCTGATTGTCAGATGCTTTCTTCCCCATTACACGGAGCATTAATTCAAGCTTTGATTAGTACTTGAGCCGCCTTTTGTAGGTTTTCAACTCAAGTGTCCTCCGTTCGGTATTAAGTCGCCCTTTGGGGTTTTCGGCTTAAACCTCTCCTTTTCATTCTTTTTTTTTTTTACCATGCATCTGAGAATTCTAAATGCTTCCAAGGTAAAAATATCAATTCAAAAGATGGGATGGATTCTGAGAATAACCTTTCAAATTAAATATCCTTGCTTGATCAAAATGGGCTTTTAAAGCATGTAATGTAAGCCAATGTTTAGGTTTAGAAAGAAAGGATAAATAGGCCCAAAATGTATTTAAGGGTGATTGGATCAAGGATCACTTCCTGAGGAGAACTCATTCTTGAAACATTTGTCCCTTTTTGGACTTTCTTTTCTTTTTGCTTTGTTGGCTTTCATTTGCCATATTTTCCGATGGCTTTCTTTTTTTGCCATGATTTTTTATTATCTTTCCTCGCATTTGCCCTCCAGTGTAGAGGGTGATCCTTGATCAAGGTTTAAAGAAAGAAATAATTCTTAAGGCTCAAAGGGGTGACTAAGGATGATTTCTTCTAAGTGGAAGGAATATGAAAGACGGCCATTCATCATATCAAGCATAAATATTCTCTTTGAAAAGCAATTCTCAGGGGAAATAGATATATAGAATTTCTATTTTTACGTTTGGAATTATTCAAATTTTCATGTGCACAGCATCACACAATTTTTTTTTTCAAGCATAGTACTTCTTCAATTCATCAGCATTCACGGGATGTCTAAAATCATCTCCGTCCATCCGAGTTAGAATCAATGCTCCTCCAGAAAAAGCTCTCTTTACCACATAGGGTCTTTCCTAATTTGGAGCCCATTTTCCTCTCGGGTTCTTCACTATAGGGAGAATTTTCCTCAATACCAACTCCCCCTCTCGGAACTGTCTAGGACGAACTTTCTTGTTGTGGGCTCGAATCATCCTTTTCTGATACAACTGCCCATGACAAATTGCTTTCAATCTTTTCTCCTCGATGAGATTCAACTGTTCATAACGAGCTCTAACCCATTCTGCTTCTTCTAGGCCAACTTCCATCAAAACCCGAAGTGAAGGGATCTCAACTTCAATAGGTAGCACTGCTTCCATCCCATATACCAAAGAAAATGGTGTTGCCCCTGTAGATGTGCAGATCGAAGTACGATATGCATGAAGAGCGAAAGGCAGGATCTCATGCCAATCTTTGTACACATTGGCCATCTTCTCAACAATCCTCTTGATGTTCTTATTAGCTGCTTCTACTACGCCATTCATCTTTGGACGGTAAGGTGCCGAATTATGATGTGTGATCTTGAATTGAGTACACACTTCTCTCATCATCTTATTGTTCAAATTGAGAGCATTATCCGAAATAATTCTTGCTGGCAACCCATAACGGCATATGATTTCTTTCTTGACGAATCTGCATACCACCGACTTTGTTACATTTGCATAAGAAGCAGCTTCTACCCACTTTATGAAATAATCTATGGCCACCAAGATGAAACGATGTCCATTTGAAGCTTTTGGGGTAATAGGCCCGATCATATCCATTCCCCACATTGAAAAAGGCCATGGTGCAGTCATGACATGTAAAGGCGATGACGACACATGAATCTTATCTGCATAAATCTGGCATTTATGACACTTCCGGGAATAACTAATACAATCTCCTTCCATGGTCAGCCAATAGTACCCTGCCCTCATAATCTGTTTAGCAAGCATGTGACCATTAGCATGGGTGCCACATATCCCTTCATGGACCTCTTCTATGATTCTTCGAGCTTCGGCAGACCCGACACATCTCAAAAAGACTTGATCTTTCCCTTTCTTGTAGAGAATCTCGCCATCTAGAACAAAACCCATTGCTAACCTTCTCAGAGTCCTCTTGTCATTCTCTGTTGCTTGTTCTGGATACTGTTGACTCTTGATGTACTGCAAAATGTCATTATACCAAGGGAGACCATTTGCTTCTTCTTCAATACTCAAACAGTGGGCAGAAGACTCATATATGCTCATCTTGATCGGCATAACTTCTGCCGCTTCATTCACTTTAAACATTGATGACAAAGTAGCCAGAGCATCCGCCATCCAGTTTTCTTCTCGAGGAAAGTAGTTGAATTCACTTCTTCAAACTCCTCTAATAAACTCAGTATGAGTTCTCGGTATCGGATTAGCTTTGTATCTCGGGTTTCCCATTCTCCTTGTAACTGGTAAATCACCAAGGCTGAATCTCCGTAAACTTCCAATACTTTGATCTTTCTGTCCACTGCAGCACGAAGGCCCATAGTACATGCTTCATACTCGGCAGTGTTGTTTGTACAATCAAAATCCAATTTAGCAGTGAAAGGATAACAGTCTTCTTCTGGGGATATAAGCACTGCCCCGATTCCATGCCCCATGGCATTAGATGCGCCATCGAAGTACATTTTCCATACTTTCTTCTTTAGGGGAATCTCATCTGCTTGCGACACATACATCTAATCCTCATCTGGGAAGTCAAAGTTCAACGGCTCATAATCTTCCACTGCCCGACTTGCTAAGAATTCTGCCACTGCACTGCCCTTGATAGCTTTTTAACTTACATATACAATGTCGTACTCTGACAATAAAACCTGCCATCTTGCCGTCCTCCCTGACAAAGATGGTGCTTCCAACATGTACTTGATTGGATCCAGCTTGGAAATCAACCACGTTGTGTGGTACAACATATACTGTCTGAGTCTTCGAGCAGTCCAAGCTAAGGCGCAACACAACTTTTCTACGACGAATATTTCAACTCATAATCTGTGAACTTTTTGATGAGATAGTAAACTGCCTGTTCTTTCTTCCTCGTTTCATCAAGCTGCCCCAAAACACAACCCATGGATCTTTCAAATACTGATAAATATAGTATCATTGGTTTATCCGGGATAGGTGGCATTAATACTGGTGGGTTTGATAGATAATGCTTAACCTTTTCAATAGCAATCTGACACCCTTCATCCCATTCTCCTGGATCACGTTTTTGAAGTAACTTAAATATTGGATCACATTTGTCGGTTAACTGTGAAATAAACCGAGCAATGTAATTCAATCTCCCCAGAAAGCCTCTTACTTCCTTTTGAGTGCGAGGTGGTGGCAAATTCTGAATGGCCTTCACTTTATCTGGGTCAATCTCAATTCCTCTTTTGCTGACGACAAAACCCAACAACTTCCCCGAGGTGACTCCAAAAGTGCATTTTGCCGGATTTAGCTTGAGTCTAAATTTCCTTAATCGTTCAAAGAGTTTCTTAAGATTCGCAATATGCTCCTCTTCTCCTTGTGACTTTGCGATCATATCATCAACGTAGACCTCAATTCCCTTATGCATCATATCATGAAACAAGGTCACCATGGCTCTCTGGTATGTTGCCCCAGCATTCTTCAACCCAAATGGCATTACTTTATAGCATAAGGTGCCCCACATTGTAACCAATGTGGTTTTCTCCATATCTTCCGGTGCCATCTTAATCTGATTGTATCCTGAGAATCCATCCATAAAGGAAAATAAAGAACTCTTCGTTGTATTATCCACTAGAGTATCAATATGGGGCAAAGGGAAATTATATTTAGGGCTGGCCTTGTTCAAATCTCGATAATCAACGCACATCCGTACCTTGCCATCCTTCTTCGGTACTGGAACAATATTTGCCACCCATTCTGGATATTTTGCCATCTCTAGGAATCCAGCATCAAATTGTTTCTTCACCTCCTCTTTTATCTTTAACAGCATATTAGGCCTCATTCTTCTCAACTTTTGCTGAATTGGCTTGCATTCTGGCCTTAAAGGGAGCTTATGAACCATAATATCCGGATCTAACCCTGGCATATCTTGGTAAGACCATGCAAATACATCCACATACTCCTAGAGCAAAGCTATCAATTCACCTTTTATTAATGGTGACAATGAAGTTCCAATTTTGACTTCTTTTATCTCTTCACCATTTCCCAAATTTATTGTTTCCAACAATTCCTTATGAGGAAGTACTTGCTTTTCTTCTTGTTCTATTTTCCTCAATAGATCCGGAGGTAGACCATAATCCTCCGTATCTTCATTAGCCTTAAAATCACCCGTGCAAATGGGTCTTTCAAAATCAATTTCAGAATTACTGACAGGAGGGTCCTCATATTCCGCATCCGTACACCTGTAGATAGGTGGAGAAAAAACAATATAGGAAAATATATATAGAACAAAATAAATAACAAAAATGAAAGAATATGGACACATCAATATGGATAATGCATTGTACTTATTATTTATTGAATGAAAATGTTTAAAAAGCCCATTACAGAAAAAACTCTTAATATCTCTAGGTAAAGATAATTAAGATTGCTTTTTAAAAGTATTACTTTGGAATAGACTTAAAGACTATGGGCAACTCAGTCGCACTCCAGTTGGTTAGTCTATATCCTGGTGGACAAGGTCGCACCATCCAGCTAGTACTCTCTCTTTCAATCCTGTCTTTCTCGGTCGTGTAGATCTCCACATCATTCATCTGGTCATCACCATTCACCTGGAATCTCTTGAAGGCTTTCTCTATCATTACAAGTACATCATCAGAATTCTTTTCTCCGAACAGAGAACTGGCTGAGCGGAAGTTGTGAAGGATAGGTGGGAATGTCATAGGCTCCCACTCAATATCCATACCCGTAAGACGGGCCATCCTCCTTTGTCGATTCTTTTCAACTTGTCTTCTTTTCTCATTGGCCTTCGGAAGATATCCTAGGCCAAATCGGTCCTTTTTTCCTTTTACTTCTATGGCTCGAGCCATCCCCTGAAGATATTTCCCGAGACCCCTTTCCTGCCCTGCAGCCTTTTTCTACGGTGGTTCTTACCCCCAACCTTGTGTTCTTGGACAGCTTCGGTTTTGGAATTTTCTGTCCTTCAGCGACAAAAACTGCATTTACAAATTCCAAAGACCGAAAAGAACACTCCACGGCCTCTTCATTCGGCTCCACATAGGAGATTCAGTGGATGCAGAGGCTATTATATCTTCCTCCCCTGATACCGTGATCAACCGGCCCTCCATCACAAATTTTAGTTTCTGGTGAAGAGACGAGGGTACAGCCCCTGCTGAATGTATCCATGGTCTTCCCAACAAACAGTTATAAGATAGATTGATATCCATAACCTGGAAGTTCACTGTATATGTGCACGGCCTATTTCCAGAGGAACTTCAATGGTTCCCATAACCTCCCTCCTGGTTCCGTCAAAAGCTCTGACCACCGTGCAACTTGGTATCATATAGGATAAATCCACTGGTAACTTGGATAAGGTTGCTAAAGGCATCACATTTAGTGAAGAACCGTTATCCAGAAGGACCCTCGGTAATATGTGCCCCTTACAAGTGGTGGTTATATGGAGAGCTTTTGTTGATCCAATATCATTGGGTGGTATTTCCTCATAGCTGAAGAATATGTAGTCATCAGCTGCGATGTTTCCCACCAACCTATCCAGCTTTTCCACTGATATATTGTTGGCCACGTACGCTTGATTTAATACTCTTAATAAAGCATTTCTGTGTGGTTCTGAATTTAAAAGCAAGGATAAGATTGAAATCGTAGCTGGTTGACGTTGCAGTTGTTCAACCACGCTATATTCACTATACTTTATAAATTTCAAGAACTCACAAGCTTCTTTCTCACATACTGGCTTTTTGATTCTATTAACCGGGGCTGATCCCCTCTCTGTTTCCTCTGGCAAATCCATCTCAATATGGACTGGCTCGACGATCTTCTTCCCTTTATCAATTCCTCTATCTTTCCCTGCTACCCCTTGTTCAACGGCTTCCGGAGCATAACACCTCCCGCTTCGGGTTAAATGCCCCATACCTGTAATATCCTGTTGGCCTGAAGACCCGGGCATAACCATATTGCAGTCATATTTCCATGGTGTAGCCTTGTTTTCCTTGTATGGAAAAGAAACAGGTAAATCAATGATTAATTTGGGCGCATTTTCTTCCATGGCTGGTATAACTTTTTCCTCCGGTTCATCATAGTAGATGATTAGGGGTCTTCCTATCCCATAGCCACTTGTATTTTAAATGACTTCTATTTCCGCTTCTATCTCCTCATAGAATTGGGCTACCCCACTATCCATCATTCTTTGGACTTTAACTCGGAAGTCCCCGCAGTTCTGTATGTCATGGCCTTCACTCTTATGGAATGGGCACCAATCATGCACTCCTCTTGCAACCATTTTCAGATCTTCCGTACCTTCCACCAATTCTGCTTTGACCATTTCAGCCCATACTGTCATCATTGGAGTCTTAACCTCCCCAATATCCCTTTTTAATCTTCTGTCCCCTCCGGTTAATATTGCATTCACCTGATTCCCAGCATGATTGGGCAACGGATTTCCAGCTACGTTCGGCCCATTTTTTGATCCAAACTTCACTACCCCAGCATTAATCAGGCTTTGGACTTTCTTTTTGAAGGCCAAGCAATCTTCAATTGAATGTCCTTAGATTCCCGCATGGTACGCACAGTTGGTGTTTGCATTGTACCATCTTGGATATGGAGGTGTCAAAGGTTTTAGGTACACGGGTGCAACAAGTTGACCTTGCAACAGTTTTGGATATAGATCACCGTAGATAGTGGGAATCGGATCAAATTGGGCTTTTTGATCGTTCCTTGGTGAACGTTGGTCATTACGCGCAAGCCCTTGTGTGTTTGGAACAGCATTTCTAGGAAGGGTGATTTGAGGGGAGATGCCAGTTGGGAATGGCTGTTGTGGTATACTGGTGTAGGGGAACGGGTTTGGGTAAGGTGGTTGATATTAGGGTAATAAGGATTATACCCCGGGTATGGTGTGTATGGTGTAGGAGGTGTATAAGGTGTGGTAGGGGTATAAGGCCTCGGTGGTGTGTATGGTGTAGGAGGTGTATAAGGGTATTGGTTGAAGCTTACTGCATGGGTTTCCTCCTTTTTCTTTGTACGAAAAGCTCTCTTTGGGATAGCTGACTCGCCCTCTTCCATCTTTCCACTCTTAATGGCTGACTCAATCATTTCTCCAGATATTACCATATCCGCAAAATCTTTGGTAGCATTTCCCTCCAATCTGTCATAATAAGGTGCTTTCAATGTGTTGATGAAAAGCACCGTGGTTTCTTTGTTGGTTAAAGGGGGTTGCACTTGTGTTGCCAGATCCCTCCACCTCTGTGAATACTCCTTGAAGGTCTCATTGAAACTCTTTTCCATGTTCTGTAATAACAGCCTATCTGGTACCATATCAGAAACGTGCTTATAATACTCCATAAAAGCCCTGGCCAAATCCGTCCATGAACGAATCTTGGTACGACTGAGTTGGTTGTACCATCGGGTGGCTGACCCTGTTAAGCTGTCCTGGAAGCAATGAATAAGCAATTTTTCATTATCCTCATGCCCTGTTATCCTTCTACAGTACATAGTCAGATGAGCCGATGGGTTGGTGGTCCCATTATACTTTTCAAAATCTGGTACTTTGAACTTCGGTGGAATTATTAGATCATGTACCATGCTCATTTCTTTGTCATCTAGACTGCCAAACAACTCTGCTCCTTCCACTGCTCTTAGCCTTTCTTCTTACAACTGATATTTCTTCTTAGATTCAGCAGTTTCGACCCTTTTCAGTTCAGTCATTTTGGCCCTTTCCTTCTCTGCCATTTCTTCGAAGTCTGGAACCTCAACCTCAATTGGATCAACTCCGATGTTACACCTTTTTGGGCCAAAATTCTATGCTTCGGCCGCCGGCTGGATGTAGATGTAGGATGCTGCCCCAATTGGGATTTCATTTCCCACAAGTTGGGATGTCTGGCCATTTCTCTGTACCACTTCTGGTCTATCCTCCTGATTTACTACCCCCATTCCAGCAGCTGAATTCTCTCCGGGCCACTTCTGCTTCATCATATTGCTCATCATCTCCATGAGCTTTGTCATCTGTTCTCGTGTCTCCTCCTGACACTTAGTCAACTGTTCTTGTAATTCTTTCTGGATTCTTTCCATTCTCTCAATTCTGGCAAGCTGATCATTTTCCATGGCTTTTGTTCAAGACCGAGTATTGTAAGAGTGTTGGAAATCTGGTTCTTTCTGAGTGCGACCAATTGTACCTTTATTTTTTGAAAACCATGGATTAGAAATTATTGACATATTTCTTATTTTATTTTATAAAAAAAAATGACTAAATGAATGAATGAATAAATGAATCAGTGTTAATAAATGAACAACTAAGTAAATGACTAAGTGTATGAACTTAGTTGACTAATTATGAACAAATAAATAAATGGCTAAGTGTATGAACAATTTATAAAAAATATAAATGATTATGAATATGAACAAATAAAATATATAAAAAAAACTAGTGAATGATGAATGTATTTAAAGTATTGGCCCCGGGATGATTCCAACCAAACGTTCTTTCATTGATTTCCTGGAACTAAATACATCAAACAAAAGATCCCTGTTTAAGACAACATGATAATCTGTCTCTCCTAAACAACTATTACAAGATACTAGTCCTATAATAACTCCCTCGAATCCTGGACCTTTCTTCAATGTCCTCCCTTAACTACCTTGCTCTTCCATCTGATCCCTACTTGTTCACGGCCCTTCGACGTGTCAGCAGAAGCATCGCCTTGTAAGCTCTCCCTAGCTTGTTTCTCAAGTTGATTTGCTCGGGCTTCCTCGTGTTTTTCATTTTCTGCCCAATAGTTCTTCTCCTTTTTGAGGTTTCTGACTTCTTGTTCCCATTCCCCGGAAGTCTTGAGAGTCCCCTCGAATTTGAGATCGAAATGGTACCTCTTGTTCTCCAAGTGTAATTCCTGAAGATCGCTTTGAACAGTGTCCCGTTCTCTCTTGATCTTTTCCTTTTCTTTTTCTCGGGCTACCTCCCGATTTTTCATGTCCTCCAGCTCTTCTTGCAGTCGGGCAATCTCCTTGTTCATCCGACCTTTTCTTTTTCAAATTCCGCACTTGCAATTTCTAACTCTGATGGCGCTTCCTTGGGAGGCGAGCTCAAATACCGAACTTCTTCCCCATCCGATGTCAACAACCTATCATTAATCCTTGATTCTCTCCATGTCAAGTAGTCAGGTGTAACGATATCAGCATATCTAGCTACCTCAACTCGATGAGTTTCCTTCCATGCCACCACAATCTCACGGACCTTACCCGAATATCCATCTTCTCCGTAAGCAAATTCCAAATTACCAAGATCATGGGTCATTGGAGTAAATTGACGAGATTCTGATTGCCTCAGTACTAGCAATGGTGCATAGCTCACTCCTCCCCATACTCCCAATAATGGAACAGAGGCTTTGTCTCCGCATTTATACAATGTTGGTATAGGAGCTATCCATGGAGCTCTCCAAACTATCATCTCAGCCCTGATATTCCGAAATATATTGATCCATTGCTCCTTAGTTCTATTCTCAAGCCAATCCCTTTTAAGAAATCGCCAATTGGTGCAAAAGATTTCCAATACAAACGAAGAGGGAAATTCTCCTGTTTATAGAAATGGCTCTGAACCCATATGTAGAGGAGCTGTATATATCCTAGAAAACGACCTTTGCCTTCCCGTCTACAAAAATTCAAGGATCGGATTGTTTCTGCTATGATTGTCGGGGCTGGGTTTATCCTTTGCTCAAGACTCTCGAAAACATCAAATATCGCCACATCCACATACCCTAATGTTTTCGGGAAGATAACTAAACCATAGATAGCCAAAGCAAAAATATTCCTAACTGTCTCCTTACTTGAATGGCTATGGATTAAAGCCCGTAAAATGCCCCATGATATGCAGTAGCTTTCTCCTTTTCGGACAACATGGCTTTCTACCCAATTTCTTTCCACTCCCAAAATCTTCGACATCTTTTTCTTGAAACCCGGTGTCTTTGTATCCTTCAAATAAATACGATCGGGAATAACATCCTCAATATGCAGCAAAGTCGAATACTCCTCTATGGTTGGAGTCATATCCTCTCGGTTGAAAGTAAAACACCGATAAGCGGGATTCCAAAATTGTACCACAGCTCGGATCACCTCATCACTGACCTTAACCTGAGCTAACAGAGCTATGTCCCCATATATCTGAGTGAATGCTTCTTTTTTCGATATATTCCACTGATTCCATATATCAATCAAATCCCGAAGATCATTTTGCTTGATCGTAAGATCAACCTCGGCTGGCAATGCTGACACATATCCTATCTTTAAACAATCCCCATTATCCTGTTGAAATTTCTCGGACTGTTTCTTAACCTCTAAATGTTTCTCGACCACTGAGACACTTTGACCCTCCATGAAAGCTCTTTTGGTTGAATAATATCCCGAGACCAATAACTTTCAAATGTGCAAAAATGATGGCAAGATGCAAAAGAAACACAACAAAAAAACAACAACAAGAAAATGAATTAGTAACGGGAATAAATATGAATAATACAAAATCATATAATTCAAAGCAATAATTATCCCTGAGGATGCCAACAAAATTTCAGCATTATAACCCCCCGGGGATGAAATATCGACATTTATTACGGACATTGTGATGTACGTTCATCATAGTCCAAAAAATGAACTTATTCAAAAAGTAGAATAGAAGGTAAAAGGATTGGAAATATTTCTCCATGTGTTCTTAACTTCGGGATATCTAATTGGAAATCCGTCATGGCTTCGCCTAGGTTCACTATATGAGGGTGAATCGGTTCTAAAGGCCCGGAATTGTTCCTCACTGTCACCGGTGAAGGCTAGTAAGGCACCTCGATAAAAGCGAGTTCAATTCGTTAGAGTCTATTTCCCTAGCCCATGCGGATTGTTAATCACGAAGGCTTAGGTAATTTAGTACTCCGAAAGTGTTTCACTAGCCCGTGCGGATTGTTAATCACGAAGGCTTAGTTACTTTGCTCCCACTTAAAAGGACGGAACCCGGGTATAGGATTCATGATATGCAAATGCACGTGTAGTGCGTGAGGAGAAATAACAAACCTTTCACCACCTATTCTATATTCCTTATTCCAAATGCCCCAACAAAATTAAACAACATAAATCATCAATTAATCAATAAATAAATATATGCACCAAAATAACCAGAGAACAATTATAATATGTATGCACATGAATATGGACATATTTAAAAACATTTTATTATTTTTTGAAATTATTCTTATTTTTTTTAATGTGGGAATTAAAATTAAATACCAATTAAACCAACAAAATCGAGACTTTGATAACACACGACTAATTCTAGGCCTGACTCTCTAATATATCCCTAGTGGAGTCGCCAAGCTGTCGCAACCTAAAAAATAACGAGTCTCATCGCAAGATTTTATTATTCGTTAAGCATGACATTAAAAAAAACCGAGGAAAAGTCGACTTAATTCCTCTAGAAAAATGAAGGTTTTGAAAATGACCTTGAAAAATACATGGAATCGCCACCAATCTTTTTTAGCTAGGTGTGATCGGCCACCTATTAAAACCGGTTTTATAAAATATTTTAAAAATTAATTAAAACATTTTAAAAACCAATTTCAAGTCTGCGTTTTAAACCAGAGAAATCAAAGAAGCGGGTTCGGGAGTCGGTTACGTGTGGGGAAGGATTAGCACCCCCACAACGCCCGTATAAATTGGTACCTTATTAATTGTGTGTTAGCTCAAGTCTCGGTAAAATTTGGTTTAAAATTTAGTATTTCAAGTTAATTCCCAATTTAAAGAAAAATAATTCCTTTTTTTTATTGAAAATGATCCGGAATTTATAAATTCAAAATTTTCCTATATTCCCCAACAAACGTGGCAAAATATAGAAATTTTTATTAGTTTTGGAAAACATTCCGAATCATTCTCTTTTTAAAGAAGATATTTCGTTATTAATAATAATTGATGATATCCTCCCCAGCAAACCCGGCAGAGAACTCATGAATTATTTTAACTCGGGAATATCTTTATTTTATTGAAAACCATTATCTTTTTTGAAAACATTTAAAATAAATGAATATGTATATGCATGACAAATAAAATGACATAGCAAAGTCTAAATAATATAATGCAACCTAAATGACATGACATGATTTGAATGCCTTAGCATATTCTAAATGAAATGGAATATCCTAAGTTATATAATATATTCTAAATAAAATGAAATGACCTAGGTAACATAGTATATTCTAGAGGTGGCAAAACGAACCCGAATCCGAAAACCCGCCCAGGAAAACCCGAACCCGTCCAAACCTGATTTGACCAAAAAGTCAAAAACCCGAACCCGAAAAAACCCGAACCCCAATGGGCCCGAACCCGAATAGACCCGAACCCGAATGGGCCCGCACCCGAATAGATCCGAACCCGAATGGGCCCAAACCCGAATGAGCCCGAACCCGAATGGACCCGAACCTGAGACCGGCCCGAACCCGAACCCAAATTTAATAGTAAAAATAAAAATAATCAAATTGCAATTAATTTTTTTTTTTTTTACAAAGCAATAACTTTAATTATTAATTTTATTCTAATTTTTTTAAATAATTTAATTAAAATTTAATATATTATATATATATATGATGATGAAATAATAATTTTATCAAAAAGTAAATTATATTTTGTACTTATAAGTTATAACTTTAACGTCTCATATCATGATGAATTTACAATCTAAATATTTTAAATTCTTGAAAATTTTAGAGATGTGAAAAAAAATTTGACAATAATTCAATTATTCTTTAAGGGTAAAAAAATTTGACAATAATTCAATTATTTTGGCCTTTTGGGTTATACTTATACGGTTAGGTTAGGGTGGGTTTAATTGGATTATGGCTTTCATGGGATTTTATTTTAGCGGGTGGGTTTAATGGGGTTTTGGGTTTTATGGCCTTTTGGTTTTGGGTATATTTATTATATATTAATAAATAATCATATTAATTATATATTTATTACGTATAATTTAAATATAAATTATATTTTTTTAGTACTACTTTATAATTTATACTTTATACTGATGAAAAAAATATAAGTACTCGATATATATATATATATATATATATATATATATCTTGACTATAAACATAAATTTTGTGCATTTTATAAGTATATAAACGAATAGATGAAGGCCATAATTTATTTTTAAAAGTTTTTTATTTTATAGTGAATATAAATTATAATGTATTTATATTTTGAAATTCGAGTTCATCAAATCAATTATTTTAAGTATCAATATGATTAATTTATAATATATCATATTTTTTATAATAAATTATTTCAAAATTTGATTTTATATAACAAATTAATTTCTTATTCTTTTGGTGCTAACAAATATTAATTTTAAAAAATAAATATAATTAAAAATATCATATAATAGCAAAAGTATAAAAATAATAATAAATTAATAATTTGTTTTTAGATATAAATATTTAAATTACGTAAAAATGATTACATCTAATATAAAATAAAATGATGTAAAACATATCCGAATCCAGACCGAACCCGAACCCGAATGGGCCCGAACCCGAATGGGCCCGAACCTGAATGAGCCCGAGCCCGAATGGGCCCGAACCCGAATGAGCCCGAACCCGAATGAGCCCGAACCCGAATGAACCCGAACCCGAATAAACCCGAACCCGAATGAACCCTACCCGAACCCGCCCGAACCTGCCCAATTGCCACCTCTAGTATATTCTATATGAGATGTAATATTCTAAGTCATATGATATAATCTAAATGAAATAGAATAACCTAAGTAACATAACATATTCTATATGAAATGAAATAACCTAAGTAACATGATATTTTCTAAATGAAATAAAATATTCTATATGACATAATATATCTTAAATGAAATGAAATGACCTAGGTAGTATAATATATTCTACATGAAATGCAATATTCTAAGTCATATGATATAATCTAAATGAAATAAAATATTCTAGATGACATAATATATCCTAAATGAAATGAAATGATTTAAATGACATGACAAATATGAATGGTATGGCATATAATTTAAATGACATGGAATAGAATAATGCTATCATATAATATGCATGAAAATAAAAATAATAATGCATGAACATAGTATATGCTAAATAAAAATAACTAGATAAAAGCATAGGATATCATGAAATATTCAAAACCATATAATAAACCATGTAACATCAAAAAATATAAATCAAAATAACAACAATATCATAAAAATTATTATAGCAAGAATCACATATTGCATGAATATAAAAATGCAATGCATGAAAGGTATTTTTTCCTTTAATTAAGGAAATCCGTATATCTAAAAAGATATCCGGCTACCTTAGGAAAATATGTCAAATTAAATATTCTAAAACCAAAATACTTTGTGATTGTTTGAAAACAATTTTGAGAAGCTCGAATTAAAAATAAAAACTGGGCTAAATTTTTTTAAATGGCTCTAATTTCCTAAGTTTAAAAAATCCGGACTTGACTACCCTTAACCCGGGACTTGAAAAACCATTTTTAGAGTTTGAAAAGGCTTAGAAACTACCCTAAGTCAGTAGCTAACCCTCCTAATCAGCCCACTCTAAGTAAATTAACCAAAACAGAAAAATGATTTTTCTTTAAATTCAATTCTAACTCCACTGTCCAGTTTTAATCCACGATTTTTTACCATATTTTTAAAAATTCAAAAAATTTTGAAAAAAAATAATGGAGACTCAGGACATGTAAAACTACACGGGAAAACATCGGCTTAATTTTCTGATCAAAGATGAATTCCCATAAAAATCAGAGATGTACGAGTTTTGGAAGAAGAAAAAACTGCTTTGCCAACACATTTTTGCCTTTGATTAAATCATTTAAAAATCAAAGTAAAAATATTTGAAACTCCTAAAATGACTTACAAACAGTAGCTAAGACTTTTTGAAAGTTAGATAAAAATTGGCTAAGTAAAAAAAAATCACAAAGGTAGAATAATCAACTTGACAAACTTAATTTTCCACAAGTGTGCTCAAAAGAGCATGACTTTGAACCATTAATTGGCTCAAGTCATTATTCAAGTGGCATGAACATGAAATGCATGAAATAATACAGCAAACATAATGCATGAAATGAATGGATTTAAACCTAAATGTCATGAAAAAATGCATGGCATTCATAAAGTGACCTAGACCTAAATGAACTTGCATGGCATTTAATGCAACCTATACCTAAAATGCATGAACATGCATGGCAAATAAACCTAGCTTAATAACTAAAATATGCATGGCATTTTCACAAACACAAAGCATGCTTAATCCAAAAATTCAATCAAATATCATGCAAATGCTAACCTATCAACTAACATGGCAAGAATGCACATAAAATGTAAAACTTCCAAGGGTGGCCGAATGGATAGTGTAACAAGCAAACATGGCATTTTCATAAACACTTGGCATACTAGCATGAAAAACTAAGTCAAATGACATGCAAATGCAAAAACCTACCAACTAACATGACAAAAAATGCAACACACAATGCAAAACACATGGAGTAGCCAAATGGCCTCAAGCTCCAACAAGCATGACATTTTCACAAACACTTGGTATACTAACATGCTCAACTAAAATATAACACTTAAATCATGCAAAAATCACACAAGCATTTTCACAAACACTTAATATACTGAATCTAAAACATGCTCAACTAAGATATAAAACAAAAATCATGCAAAGACCACACAAGCATTTTCACAAACACTTGATATACTAAATCTAAAACATGCTCAAATTTAAACAACATGAAAACAGAAAATTAAAAATTAAAAATGCAAAAACATGATATCTAAGACATAAATGGCAACAAACAAAGCAACCAAATTAAAATATAACTCAAGAATATGAAATAACATAACATTTAAAACATCAAAATCAATGAAAATAACATAAACAATATTGTAAAATGAACCCAAAACAGCAACTTAAAATAAATAATGTAGGCCATTTGGCCATGGTGAGTTTATTGTAAAAATAAAATGTAAAAAATATACTTAAGAAAGAGATGAAGTAAGAACTTAAAAGAACAATAAAAAAACATTATTTTAAAATGGAAACTCACCAAGTGGAAATCACAATAGCAAAAACAAGAATAGAAAATAAAGAAAGTGCAAGAGTTGGTGCTCAAGAGCAACCTCAAGAAGCTAATATTTCAAGCTTTTCTCTTCTAACTTTCCTTTTTTTTCTAAACTTTTCTTTTTTGCTCTCAACCAAGAAGAGAAAAACTAGTAAAAACTCAAAGAACTCAGCCAAAATGAGAATGAAAAAATGAAATTCTGACTTGTTTTCAAGGGCTGGCCGAATACCCCCCTATATTGGCTCAAGGATGTTGTCATTTTTTTGTAACCAATTTTATATCAAATGGCCAATAATTCAAGATGAAAAATCATGAAATTACCACCTTTAGATTAGCATCTCATCTCTCTCAAATTACAGCAGTCCAAGAATGATGTTGACATCTCTCTTGGCCTATGTGGCTTAATCACCATGGCTTGATCAAAGAGAATCTCTAACTAACTCTTGATTTTTAGCCATTTGATTGAAAAATCAGAAGCTTCCTCCTTCCTTTGGGCTTGGGCAGGCCAGAACTTCTCTTTTCCAGCCCAACTCTGATTTTTTGAAATGCCCAAAGAAGCCCTTTTCGGTTGCTTGGGTGAAATGACCATTTTGCCCCCCGGATGCAAATAAATATCAAACGGACTCCAAATTCAATTTTTCTTTTTTTTTTAATTACTTCCAAAATAATAAAATATTGAGTTCTGGAAGTTTTCAAAATTATCCGAGTCCGTTTGCTATTTATTTGGATTTTTTCTTCCCAAAATGCCCTTTTATGCCCCTACATTTTACCATTTTTTAAACGAGATCCAAATCAAGATTTTTCTTCACCAGTCTCTTCAAAATAATTAAAAAGTGTGATCTGGAAGTTTTCATAATTTTTGGAGCTCATTTGGTATTTTTTCGGGATTTATCGACTTGAATTACTACATAGGAGGCCCGGGATTTGGCCATTTTGCAAACGAACTCCGAATCAAGATTTTATTTTTCCAATCTCTTAAAAATAATTTAAAAATGAGATTTGCAAAATTTCAGAATTTTTGGAGCTCATTTGCTATTTTTCCGGGATTTATCTTCATAAATTATTGCATAGGAGGCCCGGGATTTGGCCATTTTGCAAACGAACTCCGAATCAAGATTTTCTTTCGCAAATCTCTTCCAAATAATTTAAAAATGAGATTTGAAAATTTTCAAAATATTTGGAGCTCATTTGCTATTTTTCCGAGATTTTCCTTTTTGAATTACTGCATAGGAGGCCCGGGATTTGGCCATTTTGCAAACGAACTCCGAATCAAGATTTTCTTTCGCCAATATTTTTCAAATGTTTTAAGAATGATATTGAAAAATTTTTAGAATTTTCGGAGTCCATTTGCTATTTTTCCCAAATTTTCCAATTTTGCCCTTTTGCCTCCGTAACCCGGTTTTGCTCAAAACAAGTCCGATTTTCAGATTTTCTTCAATCTAAGCCTTGGGCTATCCCTTTTAATCATTCTCCATCCATTGGGGCTTTGGTCTTACCCAATCAGGCCATTTCTGTGATTCTTCCCGATTTCACCGAAATCCACTAAAAATCCTAATTCTCGGTTTTCTCCCGGATTGACTTTTCTTTCAGTTTTTCTTGCAAGTGGCTTCTCCATTACCCGTAGTCAGTGCTTATCTTTCATTTGGAACCTTCAATTTCGACCAATTTGATCGTTTAAGCACTTTTTCCCATATTTCTCGGATTAGGGTTTCCTTTCTACTAATTCTCCAAATCCAAACTTCCGAACTCCATATCTTTCAATGTAGACCTCGGATTTTCAAAATTCTTTCGCCATTTTTCAATTGAATTTAAAATCTTGATTTTGAAAGTGGGTTGACTTTTCCAGTAGTTGACTTTTTGGGGTTGACTTTTTCGGGGTTGACTTTTTTCGGGATTGACTTTTTCAAGTTTGACTTTTTATGCTCGCCCCTTTAAACTAAGTCTCGGAGTACCACCTGCAGGATGTAAAAAGTCTTTTTACACTCGGAAACATCAATTTAGGAAGAAAATATACCTGTTTTAGTGGTCCGAACAAAATTAGGTGTCTACAGGCATGAAGCATCCACTCCAAGTAATAATGAGGAGAAATATCTTATTTGTTCTTGGCTTAAGTTAACTATATGAAGTCTCTGACCAGAGCAAAATCAATTTAGGAGAAATTGTTTCTCAAAGTTCATAAGGTTAATAAGCTGCAAGAACTAATATGTAAATATTTGATGAGTAGATATTGCACTATGCTCATGGTATTTTCGAGATATATGGTAAAAAGACTTAATTACATTGATAGACTAGACACTGAAAGGTTTTGTTGAGATTATCTTGACTCTCTAATATTTGGGTGGTCATGATGCCTTGCTAGAAGTCACTCATGATCTTGAATATAAAATTAGTTGATCTTTGTTAATCTTAGATTCTAATTTATATTCATTGCCAACATATTGGAAGCTTAATGGGTCACACACATTAAATCATATTGCCGGATTAAAAATAGGATTCAATTAAGTATGACTTGATTGAACAAAAGCATAAATGGAGAAGGATCTAATTAAATTCAAGGGACTAAAATAGGATATATAGAAATCTTAAGCTAGGGTTTCGGCTAAGGCATGGGTATAAAATCCCTTGCTAGCCAGCCCCTCCAAGTAAGTAAAATAGGAAAATTGTTTTCGCTCTTAAGCCCTAGCCGCACCATATATAAAGGAGAATAAAAACAATTTTTCTCTAGCTAGCCGCCTCTTGTTGAGAGAAAGAGAGAAAAATAGTTTTCTCATCTTTCTTTCCAAAGCACACACCTTGAGAAGGTAGAAAGGAGAATTGTTCTCCAATCAAATTTGGCTTAGAGAGAAAAGTTGCTTGCATCATTGCCTTATTCCCTAGGCACAAACCCTAGGGAGAAAAGTTCTCTCTAGTGAGTTTTGGGCAAAAGGGAAAGAGGGATTATAAAAGCTTTTGATTATGACCTTGAGTCACTTTGCTAGCACAAAGGAACTCCTTGGCAAGTGGTTGTGTGGATCACCATTAGAGGCCAACACTTGGATGGCTCAACCTCAACAAAGCTTTTGGTGTTCAAAGGACACATGGACTGTTATGAACTCTAGGTTACGATATCTATGAGTTAAGGTAAGATTCTTAATCATATCTTTTGTTAAACAATTGTTTATTCACATTAAAAGTTTACAAGTATGATCCTAAGGATTTGGCTATCTCTTTGATTTATTATGTTTCACTTTCCATTGGGTTCATGTTCATGATTCAATTATAATTGTTATTGTTTGAGCAAGAGCAAAAAAATTAATCACTTCTTGCCAAACATCCTATACATCTGACTCCAAGACTCCACAGAGCCAAGAACAAGGTTGACATACTAAGGGTATGCCTTTTCAGTGAGAGACTTAGAAAACTCCTTCAACTTTAGGTCATCATCCAAACCAGTTACTCCAATTCTTTCCACAAACTCCATCATATGTTCACGAGCATCACCTATCTTCCCATTGAACTGTTTGAACTTAAGACTAGTGTAGCCATTAGGATATGGTTTTGCAACTATGCAGGCAGGATAGGCAACTTGAGATCAAACTTAGAAAAACTCAAACTCTTGTTCTTCTTCTCAAGTAAACTTTGAAGCTCGTCCCTAGTAACCAAGCTTTGAGTATTGGTTGGAGGTACAACCACAGTGGAAGTACCAGCAGGGTGTTAGTCATGCCATGATTTGCATTAAGAACAATTAGAGTGTTGGTTGTGCCAGAATTTCCATTAAGTTTAGGATTAGACGCATGGGATGTATTTTTTTATTGCCATTTGCGAGAGGGGTAACTCACTGAGGTAGACTTGGCAATTTTAGACATGACACGAAAACAAGATACGTGAACGAAATGCTTTAACCATGTATGGATTTTATATAATAGTGTTTCATGTCTTAATCGTGTCGACACGTTTAAGACACGACAAATTTCATGTCATAAACATGTTAAATACGAATAACACGCCTAAGACACGTTTAATTAATTGTGTCTTATACGTGTTATCATGTCGACACGTGTCTAATAACATATTTAAAATACAAAAAATTAAACGTGTCTTAGGCGTGTAGACACGTATAAATTGATAAGTTTAACACGTTTATGAAACCCATTTAATTTTAATATAACATATAAATTATAAAGATTATTTAAAAATTTTAATTATGATACCTATATAATATAGACATGTAAAACTATTTTAAGCATTTAATTTAATTATATAATGCTAGTATGATTGTAGCTCATTATTTAGTAATAGTAGTATGCTTGTTAAGGAATATTGAAAGTAAAGCAAACCATTTTTATTTTCTCCCCATACATATAATGATATCCAATCTCTTTGCAACAAAAAAAAAACTAATTAATTTAATTAATATAAGTATCATGTTTTGAGTTTTATATACTAGATAATATCATAATCTTATTAATTAATTAGATTCGGATTAAGGAAAAAATAATTACTTGAAAAAAAGGATTTTGTGAATTTTTTTTTAAAAAAAATAGTGAGTATGAATAAACTAATCAAGTTTATGTATCATGAAAGAAAAACAAACAATTAGTAGTAAACTAGTAATATAAGTATCATGTTTTGGATCTTATACTAATTGAGTTTTTATTTCTTAATCTTTTCAATTATTTAATTGTCGTATATAAAAGTTAGTAGTGTTATTGTTAGTATGTTGTTAGCATCATGCTTAAAAATAATAATATTTCATGTTGAGTTTTCCATATAGGAGGACAAAAAAACCTTTAAAAAAAAGCTAACTAATTTACATAATATAAGCATCATGCTTTGAGTTTTATATATAAGCTAATAATATATCATGATCTTATTATTAATTAGGTTGTGATTAAAAAAAAAATTACTTAATAACAGGAATTTGTAAATTATAAAAGAATAAAAAGTATGAATAAACTAATTAAGATTAAGCATGAAAGAAAACTAACAATTAATAGTAACTAGAAAAAAGACCCCGATTTTGCTGGGGTACTTTTAATTATTTAATAATTTTTTAATTAATTAATAATAAAAATTAATTTTAGTTTATATTTTATTAAATAATAATTATTTATTTAAATATCTTAATTTTAAATTATAATTATATTACTATAATTATATTTTTTAATGATGAAAATTAGATTTATGATAATTTTTTATTTATAAATTACATAATACAAATGTATTTTCAAATGTTATTTATATGTATTTTTGAAAAATATTTAGACCTTATTGTATATTGTATATTTTTATTTATAGGAGATAAAAAAAATAATAAATAAGAAAATAAAATTATGGGTTGTATTTTATTCTCTCGTATGATCGATTTTCTCACATAGGTTAGTAGCAAGTTCATTTTTTTCTTCTTTTTTTTAACTTTTTCCCCGAGCGAGTTGGGTACGGATCCTGAATCGACCCACAAGTCAACAGGCAGATTAACCACTTTAAATTAATCTTTTAAAATTAAAATAAAATAATTAATAAAATAATTTTTTTAAACTTTTTCCCTAAGCGAGTATGGTATGGATTCTAAATCGATCCACGAATCAACGTGCGGACTAACCCTTTTAAATAAATCATTTAAAATTAAAATTATTAATAAAATAATTTTTTTAAATTTTTTTCCCAAGCGGATAGGGTACGGATCCTAAATTAGCTTGCGAGTCAATGTATAGAATAACCCCTTTAAATACATCATTTAAAAATAAACTCAAAAAAAATTTTAAAAAATTTAAAAAAGTTATTTTTTTTCCGAGCGGATCGGTACGGATCTTAAATCGACCCGCGAGTAAACGTTTGGGCCAACCCTTTAAATACATTATTTAAAAATAAAAGTAATTAATATAATAAATTTTTTATTTTAACTTTTTTTTTCTAGCAGATCGGGTACGGATCCTAAATCAACCCGCGAGTTAACGTGCAGACCAACCCTTTAGATACATCATTTAAAAATAATCAATAAAAATAAATTTTTTTTTTTAATTTTTTTTTCTCGAGTGGGTTGAGTATGGATCCTAAACCGATTCGTGAATCAACGTGATGACCAACTCCTTTAAATACATCATTTAAAATAAAATTAAATTAATTAATAAAATAAGTTTTTTTAACTTTTTTACTGTGCGGGTCAGATACGATCTTAAGTCGATCGCGAGTCAACATGCGAACCAACCCCTTTAAATACATCATTTAAAATTAAAATAAAAATAAATAATAAAAAGAATTTCTTTTTTAACTTTTTCCCATCGCCAATTGGGGTAAAGATCCTAAATGGATCCGCGAGTAGATCAGTCCATGGGTCGGGACGCGTGCTGAAAATTTTATTTTTTTCTTGCCCAAGCCCTTTCGGGCCGGGCCCGGCCCGACCCGTATAATCATATTTTACTATTCAAAGATATTAAAAAATTAAAAAATTATTTTTATATTAATATTTATATAATTAATAATTAGTAATTCGGACTGGCCCGAATTACAAAATACCTTGTTCAAGCCCGGCTTGTGTATCCGCGAGTCAACGTGTGTACTAATCCTTTTAAATATATTATTTATAAAAAAATAAAAAAATAATTAATAAAATAAATTACAATTTTCAACATTTTTTTCGTGCGGGTTAGATATGGATCCTAAATCGATCCGCGAATTAACGTGCTGACCAACCCCTTTAAATACATCATTTAAAAATAATTATAAAATAAATTAATAAAATAAATTTATTTTTTTAACTTTTTTCTCATGTGAATTGGGTACGGATCCTAAATCGACCCGCGAGTCAACGCACGGATCAGCCCCTTTAAATATATCATTTAAAATTAAGTAAAATAATTAATTAATAAAATAAAATTTTTTAAATTTTTTTCCGTGTGAATTGGGTACGGATCCTAAATCGACCCAAGAATCAACGCGCGGATCAACTCCTTTAAATACATCATTTAAAAAATAAAATAAAAAACTTAAAACTTAAAATAATAATAATAATAATAATAAATTTAATTTTTAATTTTTTTCCGAACGGGCCGTGTATGAATCTTAAATCGACCGGTGAGTTATTGTGTAGACTAACCCTTATAAATACATAATTTTAAAAAAAAAAATCATTTGATGTTTTTTTATGTTTTAAAGGACAAAATTATCACTAAAGTATTTCAAAATAGACTCTTGAGTCCTTAGGACTCAAAAATAAATAGTAGTAGATTACCTTTTTACTCCCCACTACCAAACAAAACAAAACAAAATTTAAAAATGCCAAATAAGTCATAAGCATTATATTTTGTTTCAAATCTCATACTAATTGAGTTCTGAGTTCTGATTTTTTAATTTATTTCATTGTCTTATATAAAAATTAATAGTATGAATATAAGTATAATTGTAACTCATTTTGTTAGTAATTAATAGTATGATATTTTTATATATTAGTTTTAAACATATCCATATGCAAATATAAGGGAGAAATAAATAAATATTAAATTAAAATTTAAGATTTAAGAATAATGAAATATATAAAAAAAATAATAACAATAATTTTTTATATACCCAACATTATAATTTAATAAACTTCTTTTATTCCTTTTTTTTTTAATTTTCAAACTTATTAATCGTGTCAATCGTATTAATCATGTCAAATTTAAGCAGATAACTTTTAAACGTGTTAATCGTGTCAATAGTATTAATCATGTCAATCGTGTCGAACAGATCAATCGTGTCAAATTCCAACAGATTACTTTTAAACGTGTTAATCGTGTCATGTCGCGTGTAACACATATAATAAAAGTGTCGTGTTCGTGTTTCAAGATTTGACACATTCAATTATTCGTATCTTGTTCGTGTTTCAGTTATTCGTGTCGTGTCAAAATTCAAACACGACACGTGACACGAATTGCTAGGTCTAACCAGAGGTGTTCCTATTTCCATTGTTCGTAAGTTGAACCTGAGAAGTTGTGGCATTGGAGGATGTAAGTTGGGAGATAGTCTCCATCATCCATTTGTTATTTTCCTCTAGCACTTACATTCTTTTCCTCATTAGTCCTTCATCATCTTCATCAAGTCTTGGAAGTAAGATGGGACTGATACATTTGATTTTCTGTAGAATTTTTCATGTTTATCGACGAGATAAAGTTAGAAAATTATTACTCAATGCAATCACTCTTCCCCAGTATAGTCGCCAAAATGTAGAGGGTTTTTTTTCTGGGGTGAGAAAACGTTGCAAACCAGTAAAATATGATGTGGTGGAGAGACAGCAAAAATAAGATTGGAGCAGATCCTGAAGAACAAGTGTGGTGACAGGTGGTGGTGATGAAGGCTGTAAGTGGTTGAGAATGGTGAAAATTATGGTAGCTGGGATATTCGGAGAGAAAGTTGCAGAGAGATTCTTAAAGGTCAAAGTTTGCCAACGAAGCTATTTTTCCTATTTATAGACTAACCCAAGGAAGTTACAAAAGAGAAAGTGGTGATTTATCAAGAGGCCACACATGAAAATGACACCAATCGTGTATAGTGGGGAAGTAATCAAAAGTAGTGAGTGAAGTGAAAGTAATGGGAGGTTGCAACTGAGGATTGTTTTGGTCACATGTAATAATAATTGGTTAAGTGAAAGCATACTTAGTGTCGCAACCTAAAAAATAACGAGTCTCATCGCAAGACTTTATTATTCGTTAAACGTGACATTAAAAAAAACGGAGGAAAAGTTGACTTAATTCCTCTAGATAAATGAAGGTTTTGAAAATGGCCTTGAAAAATACATGGAGTCGCCACCAACCTTTTTTAGCTAGGTGTAATCGGCCACCTATTAAAACCGGTTTTATAAAATATTTTAAAAATTAATTAAAACATTTTTAAAACCAATTTCAAGTCTGCGTTTTAAACCAGAGAAATCAAAGAAACGGGTTCGGGACTCGATTACGTGTGGGGAAGGATTAGCACCCCCACAACGCCCGTATAAAACGGTACCCTATTAATCGTGTGTTATCTCAAGTCTCGGTAAAAAATCGGTTTTAAATTTAGTATTTCAAGTTAATTCCCAATTTAAAGAAAAATAATTCTAATTTTTTTAATTAAAAATGATCCGGAATTTATAAATTCAAAATTTTCCTATATTCCCCAACAAACGTGGCAAAATATAGAAATTTTTATTAGTTTTGGAAAACTTTCCGAATCATTCTCTTTTTTTGAAAGAAAGATATTCTTTTATTAATGATAATTGATGATATTCCCTCCAGCAAACCCGGTAGAGAACTCATGAATTATTTTAACTCGGGAATATCTTTATTTTTTTATTGAAAAATCATTATCCTTTTGAAAACATTTTAAAATATATGAATATGTATATGCATGACATAAATAAAATGACATAGCAAAATCTAAATAATATAATGCATCCTAAATGATATGATATAATTTAAATGCCTTAACATATTCTAAATGAAATGAAATGTCCTAAGTTATATGACATATTCTAAATGAAATGAAATGACCTAGGTAACATAATATATTCTATATGGAATGTAATATCCTAAATCATATGATATATTTTAAATGAAATAAAATATCCTAAATGACATAATATATCCTAAATGAAATGAAATGACCTAGGTAACACAATATATTCAACATGAAATGAAATGACCTAAGTAACATAATATATTCTATATGAAATGAAATAACCTAAGTAACATAATATATTCTATATGAAATGAAATAATTTGAATGACATGGCAAATATGAATGATATGGCATATAATTTAAATGACATAGAATATAAAATAATGCTATCATATAATATGCATGGAAATAAAAATGAAAATAATAATGCATAACATAGTATATGCTAAATAATATAACAAAAAATAATTAAATAAAAAGCATAGGATATCATGAAATATTCCAAATCATATAATAAACAAAATAACATAACTCAAAATCATAACAATATCATAGAAATTATCATAGTAAAAATCACATATAATATAAAATGTGTGAATATGGAAAATGCAATGCAAGAAAATGTATTTTTTCCTTTAATTAAGGATTATATCTAAAAAGATATTTGGCTACCTTAGGAAAATATGTCAAATTAAATATTCTAAAACCAAAATACTTTGTGATTGTTTGAAAACAATTTTGAAAAGCTTAGATTAAAAATAAATAAAAACTGGGCTAAACCTTTTTTAAATGGCTCTAATTTCCTAAGTTTAAAATCCGGACTTGACCACCCTTAACCCGAGACTTAAAGAATCATTTTTAGGGTTTAAAAAGGCTTAGAAACTACCCTAAGTTAGTAGCTAAACTTCTTAATCAGCTCCCTCTAAGTAACTTAACCAAAACAGAAAAATGATTTTTCTTTAAATTCAATTCTGACTCCACTGTCCAGTTTTAAGCCATGATTTTTTATCCTATTTTTAAAAATTCAAAAAAATAAAAAAAAATACTGGAGACTCAGGACATGTAAAAATACACGGGATAAAATCAGCTTAATTTTCTGATTAAAGATTAATGCCCAGAAAAATCAGAAAAGTATGAGTGCTGGGTGAAAAAAAACCGTTTTGCCAAAATACATTTTTGCCTTTGATAAAATCATTTAAAAATCAAAGTAAAAATATTTAAGACTCACAAAATAACTCACAAACGTTAGCTAGGACTTTTTAAAAGTTATAAAAATTGGCTAAGTAAAAAAATCACAAAGGTAGAATAATCAATTTGACAACTCTTTAATTTTCCACATGCTCAAGAGAGCATGACTTTGAACCATTAATTGACCTAAGTCATTAGTCAAGTGGCATGGACATGAAATGCATGAAAAATACAGCAAATATGATGCATGAAATGCATGGTTTTTAAACAAAATGTCATGAAAAAATGCATGGCATCAATATAGTGACCTAAATGAACTTGCATGGCATTTAATGCAACCTAGGTCTAAAATGCATGAAGATGCACTCCAGTGGATTTGCTCGGGCTCCCTCGTCTTTTGCTTTCCTTTTTCCAGTAGTTATTCTCCTTCTTGAGGTTTTTGACCTCATGTTCCCACTCCCCGAAAGTCTTGAGAGTCCCCTCAAATCTGAGCTCGAAGCGGTACCTTTTGTTCTCCAAATGTAATTCCCGAAGATCGCCCTTAGTGGTGTCCCTTTCTCTCTTGATCTGTTCCTTTTCTTTTTCTTGAGCTGATTCCCTATTTTTCATGTCCTCAAGCTCTTTTTGCAGTCGAGCAATCTCCTTGCTCATCCGGGCCTTTTCTTTTTCAAATTTCGCCTTTACGATTTCTAACTCTGATGGCATTTCCCTCGATGGCGGATTCATGAACTGGACCTCTTCCCCATCTAATGTCAATAGTCTATCATTAACCCTTAATTCCCTCCATACCAGGTAATCAGGTGTGACGATGTCGGCATATCTGGCCACTTTTATCCGGTGAATTTTCTTCCATGTTTCAATCAATGTCCTCACTTTTCCAGAATATTCGTCTTCCCCATAAGTGAACTCTGACGATCCTAGATTATGAGTTACGGGTGTGAATTACCGAGACTCAACCTGTCTTTGCACCAACAAAGGCGCATAACTCACAGACCCCCAAATTTCGAGTAGTGGAACTCCCGGGTTGTCCCCACATTTGTACATAATCGGCATAGGAACCATCCATGGAGCTCTCCAAGTCACCATCTCCCCTTTTAGATTCCGGAACATTTTGACCCATTTCTCTTCATTCCAGTCTTCAGGCCAATCATTTTGAAGGAATTCTCTAATCGGAACTAAAGACTTCATGTACGGTTTGAAGGAAACATCTTCTATTTTCCAAAAATGACTTTAAATCCAAATATAAAGGAGTTGTACACACACCTTGATTCTCCCTTGTCCTGCCCTTTTACAAAAATTCAAGGATCGGATAGTTTCAGCTATGATGGCCGGAGATGGGTTGATCTTTTGTTCCAACTTTTCAAAGAAATAAAACACGGCTATATATCCACATGACCCAATATCTTCGAAAATATGATTAACCTGTAGATGGCTAGAGCGAAGATGTCCCTGGCTTTTTCTTTGTTGGAACAACCCAATATCAACTGTCGGAGAGTTTCCCACGGAATGCACCCATTTTTCTGCTTTGTGTCTACATGACTCTCAACCCATGTTGTATCCATTCCTGTGATCCTAGCCACTTTCTTCTTAAAACTTGAAGGTTTCATTTTCTCCAAATATACCCGATCAGGATTAGGACATTCAATACGTAATAGTGCTGAATATTCTTCGATCAATGGTGTCATTATGTCCTTCTTGTTAAAAGTCAAACATCTATAGGCAGGATTCCAAAATTGTACCATAGCCTGAATCAACCCACTATTGACCTGAATCGGAATTAAGAGTGCTATATCTCCATATTTCTTAGTGAAGGCTTCGTGAAGGCTTCTTTCTCTGATACATTCCACTGATTCCAAATGTCGGCTAACCCTCGAAGATTATTCTATCTAGAATCCACTTTGACCCTTTCCAGCAATACTGACACATAATCTTTCTTGAGGCAATCACCATCCTCCCTTTGATCTTTTTTCGACCGTGCCCTGACTACTGCATGATCTTCTATCACTGAAATAACCTGATACTCCATGAAAGTCCTTTGGGTTGATAACTATCCCGAGGCCAATAAACTCCAAGTGTATGATGATGTCTATGATGCATGTCAAAGAAAAGAAAATAGAAAGAAATAGGTTAGTAAAGAAATGAATTCAAAAATATAACATAAATAACAACATGCTTTTTAAAAAAAAATATCCTGAAAATTTAAACAGAGCTTCGACATTACGACGCCTTTGGGACAAAATAAAAAATACGAGCGATATGATGTTCGTTCATCATCAACCAATTTGTATCTAACATATAGAAAGATAGTAAAAGGTTGGAAATGTTCCTCCACGTATTCTTAAACTTCGGGTATCTAACAGAAATCCAGCATGGCTTCTCCTAGGTTCACTATATGAAGGTGAATCGGTTATAAGGCCCCGAATTGTTCCTTACTTCACCTGTGAAGGCTAGTAAGGCACCCCGATAAAAGCGGGTTCAATTCGTTAGAGTATATTTTTCTATGCCCGTACGGAGGATTATCACGAAGGCATTAAGTACTTTATACTCCGAAAGTGTTTCACTAGCCCATACGGAGGAACATCACGAAGGCGTAGTTACTTTACTCCCACTTAAAAGGACGGAACCCGGGTAAAGGATTCATGTTATGCAAATGCAAATACAGTGTGTGCGGAGGAACAAAACAAACCTGTCACCACCTATTCTACACCCTTTATTCTAAATACCCTACTAAAATCAAACAATGTAAAGCATCAGTCAAGCAAACATATAAATATACGCAACAAAATAACCAGATAACAAATAATAATATGAATGCACATGAATATGGACATATTAAATTTTTTTTTTTCAAAATTCTCTTTTATTTTAAAAATATGGGAATTAAAATTAAATACCAATTAAACTAACAAAATCGAAACTTAAATAACACACGACTAATTCTAGGCCTGACTCTCTAAAACAGTCCCCAGTGGAATCACCAAGCTGTCGCAACCTAAAAAATAACGAGTCTCATCGCAAGACTTTATTATTCGTTAAGTGTGACATTAAAAAAAATCGAGGAAAAGTCGACTTAATTCCTCTAGATAAATAAAGGTTCTGGAAATGATCTTGAAAAAGACATGGAGTCACCACCAATCTCTTTTACCTAGGTGTGATCGGCCACCTATTAAAACCGGTTTTATGAAATATTTTAAAAATTAATTAAAACATTTTTAAAACCAATTTCAAGTCTGCGTTTTAAACCAGAGAAATCAAAGAAACGGGTTCGGGACTCGGTTACGTGTGGGAAAGGATTAGCACCCCTACAACGCCCGTATAAACGATACCCTATTAATCGTGTGTTATCTCAAGTCTCAATAAAAAATCGGTTTTAAATTTAGTATTTCAAGTTAATTCCCAATTTATAGAAAAATAATTCCATTTTTTAATTGAAAATGATCCGAAATTTATAAATTCAAAATTTTCCTATATTCCCCAACAAACGTGGCAAAATATAGAAATTTTTATTAGTTTTGGAAAACTTTCCGAATCATTCTCTTTTTTTGAAAGAAAGATATTCCTTTATTAATGATAATTGATGATATTCCCTCTAGCAAACCTGGTAGAGAACTCATAAATTATTTTAACTCGAGAATATCTTTATTTTTTTATTGAAAAATCATTATCCTTTTGAAAACATTTTAAAAGATATGAATATGTATATGCATGACATAAATAAAATGACATAGCAAAATCTAAATAATATAAAGCATCCTAAATGATATGATATAATTTAAATGCCTTAGCATATTCTAAATGAAATGAAATGTCCTAAGTTATATGACATATTCTAAATGAAATGAAATGCCCTAAGTTATATGACATATTCTAAATGAAATGAAATGACCTAGGTAACATAATATATTCTATATGGAATGTAATATCCTAAATCATATGATATATTTTAAATGAAATAAAATATCCTAAATGACATAATATATCCTAAATGAAATGACCTAGGTAACACAATATATTCAACATGAAATAAAATGACCTAAGTAACATAATATATTCTATATGAAATGAAATAATTTGAATGACATGGCAAATATGAATGATATGGCATATAATTTAAATGACAGAATATAAAATAATGCTATCATATAATATGCATGGAAATAAAAATGAAAATAATAATGCATGAACATAGTATATGCTAAATAATATAACAAAAAATAATTAAATAAAAAGCATAGGATATCATGAAATATTCCAAATCATATAATAAACAATACAACATAACTCAAAATCATAGCAATATCATAGAAATTATCATAGCAAAAATACATATTATATAAAATGCATAAATATGGAAAATGCAATGTAAGAAAATGTATTTTTTTCCTTTAATTAAGGAAATCCGTATATCTAAAAAGATATCCGGCTACCTTAGGAAAATATGTTAAATTAAATATTCTAAAACCAAAATACTTTGTGATTGTTTGAAAACAATTTTGAAAAGCTTAGATTAAAAATAAAAAAACTGGGCTAAACCTTTTTTAAATGACTCTAATTTCCTAAGTTTAAAATCCCGGACTTGACCACCCTTAAACCGAGACTTAAAAAATCATTTTAGGGTTTAAAAAGGCTTAAAAACTACCCTAAGTCAGTAGCTAAACTTCTTAATCAGCTCCCTCTAAGTAACTTAACCAAAACAGAAAAATGATTTTTGTTTAAATTCAATTCTGACTCCACTGTCCAGTTTCAAGCCACGATTTTTTATCCTATTTATAAAAATTCAAAAAAATAAAAAAAATACTGGAGACTCAGGACATGTAAAACTATAATTTTCTGATTAAAGATGAATGCCAGAAAAATCAGGAAAGTACGAGTGCTGGGTGAAAAAAAACTGTTTTGCCAAAATACATTTTTGCCTTTGATAAAATTATTTAAAAATCAAAGTAAAAATATTTAAGACTCACAAATGACTCACAAACAGTAGCTAGGACTTTTTAAATGTTAGATAAAATTTGGCAAAGTAAAAAAAATCACGAAGGTAGAATAATCAATTTGACAACTCTTTAATTTTCCACAAGTATGCTCAAGAGAGCATGACTTTGAACCATTAATTGGCCTAAGTCATTAGTCAAGTGGCATGGACATGAAAAGCATGAAAAATACAGCAAATATGATGCATGAAATGCATGGTTTTTAAACTAAATGTCATGAAAAAATGCATGGCATCAATATAGTGACCTAGACCTAAATGAACTTGCATGTCATTTAATGCAACCTAGGTCTAAAATGCATGAACATGCATGGCAAGATAAACCTAACCTAACAACTAAAATATGCATGACAATAACACAAACACAAGGCATGCTTAAACCAAAAACTCAACCAAATGTCATGCAAATGCCCACCTATCAACTAACATAGCAAAAATGCAACACACAATGCAAAATAACATGGTAGCCGAATGGCCTAAGGTTCCAAACAAGCATGGCATTTTCACAAACACTTGGTATACTTAAACTAAATACTCAATCAAAATCATGCAAATGCAAACCTATCAACTAACATAGCAAAAATGGAACACACAATGCAAAACAACATGGTAGCCGAATGGCCTAAGATTCCAAACAAACATGGCATTTTCACAAACACTTGATATGCTAATATGCTCAACTAAAATATAACACTCAAATCATGCAAAAACAAAGTAGAGATACTAAAACTAACAAGCATTTTCACAAACACTTGATGTACTAACATGCTCAACTAAAATATAACACTCAAATCATGCAAACACAAAGTAGAGATATTAAAACTAACAAGCATTTTCACAAACACTTGATATACTAAATATAAAACATCAACAAATTTAAACATTATGAAAACAGAAAATTGAAAATGCAAGAATATGATAATAAACTCAAAAATGACAACAAACAAGCAACCAAATTAAAACATGCTTCAAGTATATGAAGTAGGAAAATATTTAATGCATCAAGACTAGAGAAAATAACATGAATAACATGAGAAATCAAACAAAACATCAAATACTAAAAAAAATATAGGCCATTCGGCCATGGTGAGGAAGTAAGAAAAAAATGTAAAAAAAAAAACTTGTTTAAGAAAAAAATGAAGAAAAAACTTAAAAGGAATATAAAAAGAAACACTTATTTAGAAAGAAAACTCACCAAATAATAATCAAAATAGAAAAAACAAGAATGAAAAATCAAGAAAGTGTAAGAGTTGGTGCTAAATGCAACCTCAAGAAGCTATATTTCAAGCTTTATCTCTTCAAAATTTCCTTTCTTTTCTAAACTTTTTCTTTTTGCTTTCAACCAAGGAGAGAAAAACTAAGCAAAACAAGAAGAAATATGAAAAAATAAAGTGAAGAAAAATGAAATCTGCTCCCCTCCTTAAGCTAGCCGAACCATGCCTCTCTCCTCCAAGGATGTTGTCATTTTGATTCTAACCAATTTCCATCCAAGGGCTAGTGATTCAAGGTGAAAAATCATGAAATTATCACCCTTAGATTAGTGTATCAGCTATCCATAGTTACAACTGTTCAAGAATAATGTTGACACTCTCCCTCTTCATGCATTGGCCTACGTGGCTTAATCACAATGGCTTGATCAAAAAAATCTCTAACTAACTCTTAATTCTTAGCCTTTTGATTGAAAAATCAGAAGCTTCCTCCTTCCTTTGGGCCTTGGCAGGCCAGCACTCTTTTTTCCAGCCCAAGTCTGATTTTTTGAAAGGCCAAAAGAAGCCCTTTTCGGTTGCTTGGATAAAATAACCATTTTGCCCCCCGGATGCAAATAAATGGCAAATGGGCTCCAAATTCAAATTTTCTTTTTTTAATACTTTCAAAATAATAAAATATTGAATTCTGAAAGTCTTCAAAATTTTCCGAGTCTGTTTGCTATTTATTTGGATTTTTTCTTCCAAAAATGCCCTTTCATGCCCCCATATTTTACCATTTTTTAAACGAGCTCGAAATCAAGATTTTTATTCACCAATCTCTTAAAAATAATTTAAAAGTGTGATCTGGAAGTTTTCATAATTTTTGGAACTCATTTGGTATTTTTTTGGGATTTATCTTCTTGAATTACTGCATAGGGGCTCGGGATTTGGCCATTTTGCAAACGAACTCTGAATCAAGATTTTCTTTCTCCAATATCTTCCAAATAATTCAAAAACGAGATTTGCAAATTTTCAGAATTTTTGGAGTCCATTTGCTATTTTTCCAGGATTTATCTTCTTGAATTTCTACATTAGAGACGCGGGATTTGGCCATTTTGCAAACGAACTCCGAATCAAGATTTTCTTTCTCCAATCTCTTCCAAATAATTCAAAAATGATATTTGCAAATTTTCAGAAGATTTGGAGTTCATTTGCTATTTTTCCAGGATTTATCTTCTTGAATTTCTACATAAGAGACCCAGGATTTGGCCATTTTGCAAACGAACTCTGAATCAAGATTTTCTTTCTCCAATCTCTTCCAAATAATTTAAAAATGAGATTTGCAAATTTTCAAAAGATTTGGAGTTCATTTGCTATTTTTCCAAGATTTTTCTTCTTAATTTCTACATAAGAGACCCGTGATTTGGCCATTTTGCAAACGAACTCCGAATCAAGATTTTATTTTTCCAATCTCTTCCAAATAATTTAAAAATGAGATTTGCAAATTTTCAGAATTTTCGGAGTCCATTTGCTATTTTTCCCAAATTTTCCAATTTTGCCTTTTTGCCTCCGAAACCCGGTTTTGCTCAAAACAAGTCCGATTTTCAGATTTTCTTCAAGCTAAGCCTTGGGCTGTCCCTTTTTAATCATTCCTCATTCATTGGGGGCTTTAGTTTTACCAAGTCGGGCCATTTCTGTAATTCTTCCCGATTTCACAGAAATCCACCAAAAACCCTAATTCTCGGTTTTCTCCTGGATTGACTTTTCTTTAAGTTTTCTTTCAAGTGGCTTCTCCATTACCCTTAGTAAGTGCTTATCTTTCATTTGGAACCTTCAATTTCGATCAATTCAATTGTTTAAGCACTTTTCCCCAAATTTCTCGGATTAGGGTTTTCTTTCTACTGAATCTCCACAACCCAACTTTCGAACTCCATATCTTTCAATGTAGACCTCGGATTATCAAAATTATTTTTCCATTTTTCAATTGATCTTCAAATCTTGATTTTGAAAGTGGGTTGACTTTTTTAGTAGTTGACTTTTTGAGGTTGACTTTTTTTGAGGTTGACTTTTTTCGAGGTTGACTTTTTCGAGGTTGACTTTTTTTTGAGTTTGACATTTTATGCTCGCCCTGTTAAACTAAGTCTGGGAGTACCACCTACAGGATGAAAAAAGTCTTTTTACATTCTGAATCATCAATTTAGGAAGAAAACATACATGTTTTAGTGGTCCGGACAAAATTAGGTGTCTACACTTAGAAGTGTGTCACCTGAAAACGAAGCACTTGTGTTCCAGGAAAAGTTTAAGAAACTGCACTTGTGTTCCAGGAAAAGTTTAAGAAACTGACTTCTTAACAGTCTCAATAGTTGAACCTCCAAGCCATGCTCTCCAAGACATCTCAAGAGTGGAGCAAACCCATAAATCCTATCAACCTTTCAGGGTTAGCTCCACAGTCTTTACGTAGCTATGGACCTTACTAGTTGCATTATAAATAATCTTTGTCACATGCTACACAAGCTGCTAAAGAGTGCGGGAATGAAGTGCTGGATCGCTGGAGTGTTAAAGCAGTGGAGTAGTGGAGCATTGGAGGAATGGAACACTGGAGGAATGGCGCTAGGTAGCACTGCTACTAGGGAGCGCTAGAGCACTGTCACTGTCGTTAGGGAGCACTGTCACTGTTGCCAAGAAGTACTGCTATCAAAGAGCGTTGTCATCAAGAAACGCTGCTACCAGAAAACCTTGCCTAATTAAGCTATGCCTATATGACATGCTAACGGTAAAAAATAAGCATTTATATTTCAATCAGCCATTGATATAATCATCCAAAAGCATATTTGGCCGTTCCCTCTCCCCCTCTTTCTATTGTTGTTTCGGTTTCTCTCTTCCACTATTGCAGAATTCTTTTATTGCCAAAAAAACTTTCTTACGTTTTTGTTTTCTTTCTTTTTTCTCTCATCCTTTCTCTTTTTCTTTTATGTCTTATCACTTAGTAATTTCCAAACTCTAGAAACTCCTCCATTCTCATTCTCCAAAACTTTCTTATGTTTTTTCCTTTTTTTTTTTCCTTTTGTTACTCTTTGTTTCTTTCACCTTTTTTTTTTCGTTTGTTCCACAAACTACTATTTTGCTTTATTCATTGTAATGAGGGTTAAACACTGTGTATTGATTTAATAAAAAAAAATAAGTCAAGTTAATTAAAATAAGCCAAGTGTTAAAAGGAAACCCTTTTGAAGAGACTTTAAAATTATAGGTCTCCCAACCTTCTTAATATACTTACTTAGTTGTCAAATACACATTCATCCAAAATCATTAATTTTTTATTCTCATGTATTGTAGGGATTACTTTTATAGTTAGTAATAATAGATTCGGGTATTGATGATTTGATGAGTTCGGCGTCCGAAACCTTGTGGAAAAGCAAATGGATTGGTTGGTAATAAAATCGGGTCCTAGTTTCTTTTTGTCCAAACAACAATCGGAAGCTAAACCCTTACTAAAATGCTTGATTTGGTGGTTTTTTTTTTTTTTTTTTTTTTTTTTTCAAGAGAAGAACCCAGATTATCAAAAGAAAATTCCATGTCTGAGGCCCCACCCCACCTTCTTCTTACTTACCGCATAGAAAATTTAGGTGTGACGCCTTAGCGATATAAAAGCAATGGCGTCAGGTTGCAAGAAAAAGAGAAGATTAGCATAAAGATGGATGGAAGCAACTATGAGAAAATTACCATGCAAATGCAATTCCGTGAGAATCAATGACAGAGTGAAAGGAGCCGCTGGTGAGGTGACGAGGATTCAAGCTGATTGATCTGTTTTGTATGATCATTGAAATTCCATATGAGATTCCTCTTTGAGGATACCAACAATCTGGACCATACTATGCTATATAAAGATTTGAAAGATGACCAATGAGGGACAGATTGTTGGGGCTTGCTTTGTTTCTCTGCCAAGTGAGAATTTTCACAACCCACTGTTGGTAGGTTCTTAGTGCATCTATTCGGATAGCTCAGGAAAAAAAAAAATTATTTCCCCTACTTAAAAAGGTAGTGAGCCTTTACTACTTTATTCAAGAACCAATAATACATTTTTAATTAAATTTATAATGACTTTAAATTGAATACGAATATAAATAAAAATTATTTAAAAATCTTTTAAATTAATATTAACCTTAATGATCGAATTCTAGTATATGATCGAAGGCAGAAAAACAAATTTTGAATGAATCTCAGGAAACACAGTCAGTAGCCCTCCCTGGCTCCTCAAAAAGAATGTAAGAGAGCGAAATAGATGAATAAAATTTACATAATGCAATTTTGTTCACTACTCTCAACATTTTATAAAAACAAGCAGATCAATTACATGCCATTCATGCAGAAGTTGACTCATCTGCGGCTGCTGCTGCCGCCCTCTTCTTGGCAAAGTATTCATCAGCTCGAGCAAGGTTCTTTGCAACTGATGGTTTAACCCACTTCTTTCGACCAGGCAGTACAGTCAGAGAGCAACCAGCAGCCTCAAGCTTTTCCTTTGCAGATGATGAAAAGGCACGGGCCTTGAAGCTCAGCTTTACTTTCAGCTCTCCGTCACCAAGAATCTAAATCAACACAATAAATAATCAATAACAATGAATTTTTTATTTTATTTTAAAAACAACATTATTTTTCATGTTCAATTAACCCATCCCTGTGAATCAATAAACCAGATTTTGCAATTACGATTCTCAGTCTTAAATTAGGATGGAACATTTTGACCTAATGTGTTCCACTTCATTTTACTTTCTCTGAGAAAAAGATTATCAGAGAATCACAATAAGAAAAAGATGCAACTCCCGTGAGCCCAACGAGCCGTTGATTTGCTTATTTTGGAGGATGCAATCTTGCAGAAATAAAAGCAAACAAGAAATGCTTTTCTTTCTAAGCATTCTGGCCATTTATACAGTTATACAAAGAATGTTTAAGAAATCAATCAAATGAAACACACACAACATAACAAATGCTAGTGGATTTTAAACACAATTTGGAAAAATAGAGAGAATGCAAGCAATCTTACCCACAATTCGATTGATATTTTTCCAAATTGAACAGGACAAATAGGACTCTGGCCAGCCGAATTTTTTACTTGAAAAATAAATAAATAAATATATACATACATACATATATCTATAATCTATCTATATATAAAAGCACAAACTCCAAAATTTCAAATAGTGAACAACATATATACATTTACTAATTTTTAAAATTAACTATTGTATCCTTATGTAGAATAAAAATTTTTGGTAATTATAAATTGACACATGTCAAATGAATTTTTTTTAATTAAATAATTTTTGTCTAATCAAAGTTCGACTATGAATCATTCAATTTATCTTTAAATTGAATAAAAATAATTTAAAGATAAATTCATAATTTTAGCCAATCAAATTGTAAGATTAATGTGTCATCCAATTAAAGTTATTTTAAATTTCCTTTGCAGATAGTTTAAATCCTTTTAGAACTCTATCTCACATAGCAGGCTAACACTATAAATAGGGATCTCCCTTAAACCATTCAACACAATTCACAAGCATGAAGAGAAGAAAAAGATTTTGAAGATTCCAAGTCGCTCCAAAGTCCCAAGAATTAGGCTTTGAAAAATTGAAGAATTCAATAAATTTTGAAGAACACCTATGCATGTTCTCAAGAATTCTCAAGAAGTTTTTCTTTCTCAACATTAAGTCTCGAATACCCTTAAAGCAAACCACGTGTGTTCAAAAAGAAAGCCTGAAAATAATTTGGTGAAAGAAGATCTGAAGAACAAAGTTTTCAAAATTTCATCAATCAAGTCCAAGAAGAAAGATTTGAAAATCTAAGCCTGAAGATCCAAGAATCCCTAAAATGGAACAAATTTCAACAATTCCAAGAATCCCTAAATTTGAGACCAAAATTTCAAGATTTTCAAGGTTCCCTAAATTTTGGATCAAATTAAAACAAATTTCAAGATTAAGTCTAAAAGATCTTTGAAGCAAATTTTAAGACAAGTCTCCAAGACCTTGAAGCAAATCTTATTCAAGATCAAGTTTTCAAAACCCTTGAAATAAATTTCAAAATCAAGTCATCAAGACCCTTGAAACAAATTTCATTGATTCAAGAACAAGTCAAAAGACCCTTGAAGCAAAGTTTCCCTACGAAACCAACTAAGGTTGGCCTGAGTGGAAGGGGCTCAGGTCGCTTAAGCAAGTGGTCTCGAGTTCGAGCCCTTGTGAACGCAAAAAACCTTCTTGGAAGAGGTCCCCGCCTTGGCGCCTGAAAATACCTCGAAGGATTAGTCTTAGGCGAAGCCTGGAGATACCTTGGATAACAAAAAAAAAAAAAGTTTCCTTACAAAAAAAGAAACAGGATTTTCTTTATCTTTAAAAATTTTCAGAGATTGTAACTTTCAACTTTTGATAAATAAAACTATTATTTGACTCCAAATTTTCTATCATATTTTTGACATGAAATTTGTGTGTACACCTTAATGTTGAAATTTAATTATTTTGACATATATACCCTTACTAATTTTTAAAATTAACTATTTATCCTTTATACTAAAATTTTATTATTTTATCTTTAATAATGATTTTAACTATTTTATCCTTAATGCTGAAATTTAATTATTTTAACATATATACCCTTGCTAATTTTTAAAATTAACTAATTTATCATTAATACTAAAATTTAATTATTTTATCCTTAATAATGATTTACTAATATTTAAACTATTTTATCCTTTATAATGATTTATTATTTTTTTAATAAAAATTCTAATTTTCTTATAAACTATTACATATCATTAATAATGATTTATTGATTTTCTTAACAGTTTTATCCTTGATAATGATTTATTAATTCTTTTAATAAAAATATAATTTTCTTATAAACTACTACAAATCATTAATTAATCCTAATTATTTTAAGCCTAATTATTATTTGCATCTTTCCGTTTTAGACCTAATTCTTATCCTTGAATAGTTATGTCCAACACTTTTTGACAAATATATATTATCTGAAAAGAAAAATCAATCTACATATTTTTTTGGTTGGCTGATGATTACTCGATCAAGAAATGATTTTAGGATTTGAAGTTCTTTTTGTTAAAATTTGAAATGGCTTCAACTAGTCTTTTTCTTTCTTTCTTTTTTTGTATAAAAGAGGTCATAATCTGAAATTAAAAAAAGGAACCATGAGATAATTGATGTTATATTATTTGTTTGTTTAAGTTTACAATCATCATTATAGATTTATTTTTGATTTGTGGGTTTTCAATTTGAATTCATTCTCTTTATTTTCAAATACAAAAGTTAAATAAATAATATTACTATACCTTGCTAATTTTTAAATTAATTATTTTATCCTTAATGATAAAATTTAATTATTTTATCCTTAATAATGATTTATTAATTTTTTAAATTATTTTATCCTTGATAATGGTTTATTAATTTTTTCTTAAAAAATTTATTTTCTTTTAAGACTACTACAAATCATTAATGAAACCTAATTAGTTTAGGCCTAATTATTATTGTATCTTTCGTTTTAGGCCTAATTATTTTATTAGTTATTATTATTATTTGCATGCTAACCAAAGTAGAGTTAATAGAAACACCCTAATTAAGTCTCTGTATATAAAGATGGAAGTCATGATTAATTTATTTTGTGAACTTTTGTATGCATTAGCATTTTAATATTGCGATATTGCTTTTTTTACCAATAAGCTCATTCTATTGCTTTTATGATATATATCTAAGTTTTAATTTCGATCGATTTTTTAGCTTTATTTGTAACATACTTTTTTTACATAGTAAGCTTATTCTATTACTTTTATGATCTATCTAATTTTAATTTATATTAATTTTTTAACCCTATTTGTAACAATCTATTATACTCTGTTTTTTATGGAATCATGCTAAAGAGATATATATGTGTTTTCGTGTGTTCGCAAGTACATATAGTGCAAAACAAATAATGAGACTTTATTTTTCTTTTTTGACATGTTGCTTAGCCAATTTGCACTATTTGAATGGATAATTTATGGGCATATATACTGATCACAAACATAAAAAGGGAAGCTGATTTTCAAACCAACGAAGCTTTAAAACTTAGACTCCGTTTTGTGGTTAACATTTATAAATTAGTTGAAAGTATGCAGAAAGTCCCAAACTTCCTCTATAATTAATGCAAAAACTTTTAAGAAACTAATATATATATATATATTATGTAATTTTTTGTTTGTGTTATCGAATGAAAACAGTTCCTCTTATATTTTTTTTCTAATTTAATCTCACTAAAGATAAGTTGATTTAGAAATTGAATTAGTCTAATTTTAAGCACAAGATTTCTAATAAGTTTTATTATGCTTTACTGCATATGTTGGAGGAGATTATTTGCTATAAATTATAATATCAACACAATTACGTCTCTAAAATATATAGTTTGCCCATTTTGCTATCTAACTTGCATCCATGAAAATCTCAATTTCTTATTAACTCCATCAAGAATGCTAGCTATAGTGATCATATCATGTTAAGGCTTAGGATATAACTTCACGAACTTATGAATTAGCTAATTGTAGGAGCATTACATTGGTTGGTGCTTTCCTAAGAGCATTTTTTTCTCGATTAACACATCTTTGGCAAAGCTTCTATTGAGAAATTAGACAAGGTTTAAATTTAGTGTTATTAGAAATATTCTTAAGTTTCAATTTTTTTTTTTTAATTTTTAAGTAAGATTTCAATAATATGTTTCATAAAATTTAATTTAATTTTAATCTTTTTTTAGAGAGATAATAATTATATTATTTTTATATATATTATTTACATGATTTATCACCCACGTAGAACACACGTGTAGTTAAACCTAATATATATATATATATATATATATATGTTTGTGTCTGTGTCTGTGTCTGTGTATATGTATATGTATATGTATATGTATATGTATATGTATATGTATATGTATATGTATATGTATATGTGTACGTGTGTATCAGCAAACATGATTTGTATGGAAATTGAAGAACCAGTTGTCAAAAGATTAACATTGTTCCACATTTTAATATCCGCAAATTCCAAATAAGACAAGGTATTCCATTCGACGTTCCATAATTAATCAAGAGTCTTGCATATGCATATGTATTGTTGCAGAGGAAATCAAAAGGCAAGAGTCAGAATAGAAGTATGCAATATAGGCAGATTAGTAGCTGGAGTGAACCATATGCAGTTGTGTGTCCACCTCTTAAATTGTTGAGACTGAACTCTGAAGTCAAAGGATGCACTTCTTTTGATATAGCTTATTGCGATTGCATTGTTATTTCTATTAGTAATTAAGAAGGTAGAATCGATTTTTGTCAAGATTAATGCTTCATGCATGAGAAAAACAGAATTTTCTACTCGAATTGATCAAAAGAACACATGGACTTAAAAGGCTTTGTCTCATACCTATAGTTGTCACAGCATAAATCCAACATAGTATGTACCTTTAAAGGGAGTTTCCTCTCTCTTCCTGACGGGTTGATCAAACCCTTCTCCTTCAAAGTCTCCAACGACACCTCATCTCCCTCTTGAAATCCAGCTGTTTCTATGTCTTTTAAGTTAACAGGGATGTACTTAGGTAATCCCGCATGCATACCTTGTAAAGGAAAAGGAAAACGAAAATAGAAAAAAAAATGTCAGTAACAGCTTTAAACAGTATGCAAATATACCTAAAGATGAATAGAGGCACCAAGTTCAAATCTAAAACTGGAAAGAAGTTTTGCCAAACAAGGGAAAAGATAACATCATAAAGTAAAAACCTAATGTTATATGAGCTTTAGGGAGAAAGATTCGAGAAGCCAGACCAATACAATGGAAAAACTTATCCTCGTAAGAAACCCAAATAGGAGGAAATTTTGTACATCCAAAGTCTTTGTCAAGGAGATAGTAGTTATAGCCCAAAAGTTTAAGCCACAAAAAAGAGAACCCAATATATAAATATATATATATATATATATATATATATATATATATGTGTGTGTGTGAGTGTGAGTGTGAGTGTGAGTGTGTATGTATGTACATTGAAAGGCAAGATAATTTTATTAATAGAAAAGTACACAAGCTCTTCATAGTAGGGCTAAGCGAAAAAATCGAAAACCGATACGAACGGTAGTGTTCGGTTCGATTTCGGTTCGGGTAGTAATAGGCTTATTTGGTTTGGTACGGTTTTGGTTCACAAGTAAAATAACCGTAATTATTCGAACCGAACCGAATTCTATTTTTTATTTAGTTTTATTTTTTAATTAGTTTTATATTTCATAATATAAAAATAAATATTTTATTTCTAAATTAGCCAAAAAAAATTATAAAATACTACAGAAAAGATAAATTTTTAGAATTTTAAAAACTGATGAACCGAACCGATCCAAACCACAATTCGGTTCGTTTTTTTGTTTTTTAGAAATCAGAATGCTGCATACTAACCACAATTTTTGTTCAAAAGTGAACCGAACCGTTATCACTCCTACTTCATAGGAAGTAAAATACGCACCCATCAAAAACCAATCCATCCACAATAACACCCAATTACCTTCAACACCCCCAAAGCAGCCCCCCAATTTAACTCTTTGAAAATACAACAGAAACTTCATTGCCACAATCTATCAAACACCTTAAAAACTTGACTTATAGAATACCAAATAGGTTATCCCAATTTAGAGTACAGACACAAGCACAGAAAAGAGCCAAAAAACCAGCACTAGTCTCGATACAAGTCACAACCAAACGAAAAAAATCAGCAGCCATACCACCCATGAACCATCAGAAGAGAAGAGCTTACCATCCAACAATTATTCGTAGCTTCAAAACACAATTGTCAAATACCACCAAAGTGAACCAAACTTATTAAACAAAAAATTATCACCAAACAATCAGCAACACAAGAGTTCCAAAAACAATACAACCGACCCCTTTATGTAATCAAGTCACATGCTCCATTTAAACTAAAGCCAAAAACAAGTTTGACCAACATTTGAACACTTCCAAAAAAAAGTCAGTCAAAGTAAGACCTTGTTACCCTTATATAAGCCCGTCCACCATGAGTTTTGGTTCACCCTAAAAGAACAAAAAAAAAATACTGCCTGTACTATAATCCACACCTACAATCAGACGATAAGATCATAAGTTCAACTGACCCCAGCCTTGGCAAGTTGGTCAGCCACTGAGTTGCACTCTCTAGGTATCTTCACTACCGAAATCTGCAGAACTTGTTTCCTTGATATGGTTTAAATGATTAGATAATTTTTTTTAAACACCATGGAACTTCATGATTATTTGCCGATAGTACTGCATTTGAAGAATCACTATCAATGATCAATGGATGTGTTTTGGCCCATAGACTTGTAGCAAAGACTAAAATAGCTCTTTATATTAAGTGTTAATGTCGCTTCACATGCAGCCAAATGAATGTAACATGCTTTGCACATAAACTCAAGTGAAGAAAAAGGTGCAAGCTGAAGAAGAATAAAAGATTATTTCATATATGGGTCCAAGGAGACACTGCACAAAGAATTAATGAGAGGTCAAAAGGTTCCCAAGCTCAAACTTTGGTTTAATCTAAAATATCAAACAAATAGATGCAGACCAATTATCCAAACACTTAAAACTAACAGAAAAGGGTTAAACTTTTATATTCATTCAAGCTGTCTTTTTGAACAAAAAAAAAAAGAAAGTTCTATAGTCTTCACTATTTTCACAATTGCAGTAGGTCGTCACCTATAGATGGAACAAAGGTTTCTCAACCGATTTGACCACTAAGTTTTGGATGATTATGTGAAAATATCATAATTCAAACCGTTTCAAACTCTTTGATCTACCAATCACCACATTATCTCACCACCAATGGTAACTTTTAAACTCCCTTCTTCATCTCTACAATATGAATTAGAAGCATATTGTTAGCTTGGAATTTATCAGTTTCAAAGTGACAAAAACTTTATCTTTCTCTCTCAACTCTTTTATTTTGTTACTTGTTTATTTGTGCTTTAAAATCAAAATATTTTGCAAATAAGCTTGCTTTTTCTTAAAAACTTATTAATTTGTTTTAGAACAAATTTCATTTTCCTCTTGTTTGATCAATACACTAACACATATCAACAAATAGATGAATTTTCATCAAAATTTCTTATATCCAAACAGAAAATAAATAAATAAATAAATAAATAAAAGTAAACTGTGAGTCACTACTTACTCCAAAGCAAGTATAGTCAATATAAATTGTTCTATGCAAACTTAGGTAGGAACAATCTAAAGCAATATTTCACAGTAAAACTGTTAACCATAATAAAGGCTTCATATTTATCTTAAATAATTAGTTCCATTTAGTATATGAAGTTCTCTTACATTCTTCAAATTCTTCAGAAGAGAAGTGAGGCAGTAATACTAATGACCATCATTACCTGCCTTTTTTACTAATTTTTTTCAATTTGATCCCAAAATAAATAACAAGATGGTTAGGCTTTTGCAACACAAATGTGAACAAATTTTTTGGGGACTTAAGATTCGCTATGAGATAAGCAAGAGCTCCTTAATTATGGATACTACAACTAAGCTTCAAAATAAATTCATTAAAAAGCAAAAAAGGAAATCCCAAGAACATGAGAAAGGAAAATCCTTCAAAGTCTTCTAAAAGCATTTTCAGCATCAGAATCTCTACCTTATAAAATCTTCCTCTTATTTTCTCCTTCACCACAATAGATAATATTGGTAGCTTGGTGTGGCTTCTTGCTAAGGGTGAGGAAATTTGATTAAAACTGAAATACTTGAAGAGTTGATAAATTTCAGTAAAAATGGTTTAGCATTTCAGTTTTTTAGTTATATTGGGAATATCTTTACAAATACTGGGTTCTTTGGTTGGTTACTATTTTTGAAAGTCATACTGGAACCAACTGAAAAAACCAAACTACATTTTATATTACATATACATTTTCTTATTTAATTATAACTATGATGCCTCAGAAATTGTTAACCCAAACAATTTTGCCTTCTAACATCCATATAAACCCAAAATAAAAAAATTTCCAAAATTTTTAATAAACTAATAAAGACAGGAAAATATTACAGAATTAATGGAGTGGTCTTCTTTTGAAGAAGAAAAGATCCATCAAAGATAGAAGCTCTTGACTTTGAAGAGAACACAGGAGCATGTCAAAGTTCCCATGTTTCTCTTTTGAGATAATTCAAACCCTAACTTTGATGGAAAGAAGCAATCAAGTGCTAAAACATTCAAGATAACAACAATAAACAAGACTTATAGCAAAAGAAAAACCAAAAATAGTGGAAGAGGAGATTCAAAGCACCCTCGAGAAAGAGGCAAAGTGAAATTCTAGTAATTTAAACAGTTGCTTAGAACTCTACGCTTCTTTATGACAATGAGACTTGGTTTAAGCTAATATTAACATGTCAGTGTCATATATTCACATGCCGAGCCCTTCAGGTGGCACCATTTTATTGTATTCAATGGCCCAAAACCATCTATTTAGGAGAAGAAAGGATAGAACTTGAATAAACCTTGATTCTGTATCACCAATGCTTCTATGACCAAAGACACCTAACCAAGAATGTTGATGATTTGGTTATCACTTACATAAACAACTCAGCCAGTTATGTTTATTATGATTCTAAAAGTTAGTTATTTTTGTCAGTATAATTTGACTGAATTAACCAAACTGAGCGATAGCGCACCCTACTTCTTGGCCCACTGAAGCATCTAGTTTACAACAAGCCTCCATAGTTCTCTTTGAGAGAGGAACAAAACCAATGCAAGTCCAAATAAAAATATTTACATAAAAAAAGGGTTAAAGATTCATCTTTATTGTTTGCCTAGAGCATTGCAGATTTTCCAATTTCCTGATTGAGAATAAAACTGTCAAATTCACGCTGTAAGTTCTAACTTGTCAATTTCATATTGTATATAGTAGCCAGAAATTCCTCTTATCACCAATCAAACCACCAAAAGAGAAGTGAGAGAATATAAAGAGCTATAAAGCATATATCTCAATGGAATGTCCAAATGAAATGCTGCATTCTAAGTTTCATCTGAGAATGGTATAAGTTAGTTGGCAGTTCACATGCACATATTTAAAAATTTATATTTCTCCCTACCACAGGGTCTTTATTATCCCTACCATTAACTAGATGAAGAAATGGTTTTACTTATAAACATCGCAGCACCAGCATCATTATCGCAAGAATCCATATTTGATACAATATTTCAATCTGACATAGTAAAAAGGAAGAAGTGATGTCTTATCAAATTCTCAAGAAAAAGTGTGATTAAATATCCCTGATGCTCTAATCTCTATATACAATTAACAAAAAAAGTCTCTTTATTTTATATATTTCTTTTACTATAAAACTTATTATTTGATTTAACAATGTTGAGTCTTTTATTTCTTTTATTTATTAAAATTAAAAAAAAAAAAATACTATCAAAGGAGCATTTTTATACATCCTACAGTACTTTTGCAGAACACTATATTAGCTTTTCTTTAAAGCACTTTTAGAACAATTCTACTCAAATAACACTTCCTACAAAAGCTCCAGCCAGACCAAACAAGCTCATAAACAACTAGTGACAAAGCACAAATTGTCAATTGCTACCATCAAATCATGACAATGCTCAAACCCAAACCATTCCTTACATAGGTTACATAGGCATCACTTGGGCAGCCATTTGATTGAATTTAGACTATTGCTACAACTCAAACTAGAAAAATCCAACCTTGCTTAAGTTCTTACTTAAGGGAGCAATTTTGCAGAGTATTTTCCAAAAATTGCAGAGTTCAAGGTTCAAGGAAACAAGTTGATGCTAGCACTGTAAATTATCAAATCAAAAATTCTAACCCAGAAACCACAACCCCATAAAGCATTTGAAATTTATAAAAAATAATAAATAAATGAAAAGAAAAAAAAAAAAAATTACCTCCGGCAATCCCTCTCAATTTGGGGATACGCCTATAAAGCGGCATTTGCCCACCCTCAAATCCCTTTCTAACACCTGGACCAGAACGTGATTTCTGACCCCTCATTCCAAACCCACAGCTGCCACCTTGTCCGGCCGATATTCCTCTCCCCTTTCTCTTCCCTTTCTTTCTTGACCCTGGCTGAGGTCCCAGGTTGTCCAACCGAAACCTGACATTAGAAGCTGTAACTGACACTTGGGTCTTTGCTGCTTGGTTCACAACAACTAAAGACCGTGTCCCTTGTTGTGTCTGTAGCTGTTGTTGCTTGGTTCTGATATGAATAATGTGAAATTGATTTGGTCTTAAATTCCTCAGATTTCCCTGCAATAAAAAAAAAAGTTTCAACTAAGTAAAATCCTAAGTGAAGTGTATATAAAATATTAAAGAGAGAATGAAGAAGGAGAACCTTGAAAGTGGAATGAAGAGAGGGTGAAGCTGTGATAGGAGGATTTGGAGAGAGTGAGAGCATGGCTGCCATTTGCAGTGAAGATGTTGAAGATGAAAACTGGAAAGCTATGTTATGTATAATTTTGCTCAACTGCTTCAGACTTCGGGGGGACGGATAAGGTGTGTAAGTGTTTGGACGAGGTATTTGAAGAAAGATTATTAAAAATTTAAAAATGAAATTATTTGAATAAAAAATAAAAAATTTCAAAAAAAATTTGAAGATTTCAAATTTTCTTTTAATTATAGTTTTTAATATTATTATTTTTATTTTATAATTATTTTGTTCATAAAATTTTCACCGTTTAAATTTTTTTTTAAAAATTTATCCAAATAAAATAATTACAAGTTTTAATATTTTAAAATGATGCAATTTTTATTTTTTTTAAAATTTTAAAATTATTAATCCAAACGCACGTAGTGCATTTAATTTTTGAAGAATGCTAAGGGAGTCAATTTTACCGTCACCCTTGAACACTCGAACAACTATAGTTCCACGTCATCCAGATTTTAAGCTTGAAAACCTGTCACCAATTGTTCCGGTAAAATTTCATCGTGCTTCATTTAACGAAGGTCTTTTTGGATGGATAGGAGAGATTAATTTCGATAAAAAAAAATAATGATGATAATAAAATTAATTATTATAGTAGAAAAATTAAAATTAATTATGTGATATATATTTAGATGTAAAAATAATGATTATGATAAAATAAAATGAAAATAATTATTAAAGATATTAATATAATAATATATTGATAAATTATTTTTATATATATTTTTTAATAATATTTAAAATGTAACCTATATTATTTATATATTTATTTAAATATTTTAATTAATTATTTATTTATTATATAAATATATAAATTTATTTATTATATTAAATAAATAAATAATTTAAAATTTTTTAAATAAATAAATAATGAAAGCATTAAAAAAAATTAAAATTTTTTAAATAAAAAATATTTTTAAAATGATTTAAAAAAAAGGAGTGAAACAGGAATTTCACCTTCTTCAAAGGTCTAGTGGGTTTCAATGGACCCTTGCAGTGGAGGAGCAATGCAGTTTGGTGCTTTGGAGGGAGGGGTAAACCCCCCAAATATATTTTGAATTTCACCGCATCGGACCTTGAAAGAGTGAAAATTGATTAGCTGAAACTTTAAAAATAAATTTAGATAGACGATCAGATTAATTTTAAAGAGATTGAAAATAATTATGACATTGAGATTCGTTATTGTAGATTTGAGATTAGATAATGTAGCAATGAGATTAGATAATTTAGCGATCAAATATGTATTTGGATATAAAAGCAACGATAATAAAAAAATGAATTATATTGAAAAAATGAATATTAAGGACATTGATTAAAATTAGTATATAATGAAAATTTTAGATTATTTGACATTTATGAAATTATAATAAATAATTGAAATTATTAAAATTATATTTATATCAAATAATAATTTTGTTAATAGATAATTGAAAATTAATAAAAACGATAGAAATATATCAAATAATGTTTTTTTATTGTTTATGTAATTATTTATTTTTAATTAACTCATATTAATTATATGATAATAAATTTTATATATTTATTAATATATAATAAAATTTATTAATTAAATTAAATTAAATAATTATTCACATTTTTAAATAAAAATTATAATAAAAAATAAAATGGGTATCATGGCACGATTGAAGCAAAAAACTGTCCAATCATACCACACCGAGACTCTGTGTTTGAATCTAAACGAAACCTAACTTTACTTCATCTAACTTTTTTTTTTTTTGCAAAGACTAAACTGTCCTTCCTTATTAGTTATTACTATTTCTTTTTTCTTTGTAAGTACTGTTCCAAATTTTAATCTCCGACAAGTTTTATTTCAATTTCTTTTTTTTTTTTTTTTGATAGCAGTTTTATTTCAATTTCAAAATAAAAAAGTCATAATCAATTTTATCTCAATTTTTTTTATAAATTTAGAATTTATGAAAACGAACAGGATGATTCCACGATAATGGTCTAGGTGATTTTGTAAGTGACCCAAAAGGACATTTCCGTTTTAAAATTATAATCTATTTTATAAAAAATAGCTTTAGCAAGCGGTGCACAGATGATGATTTTATATTCACTATGGATACTTGTATAAATTAAAAAAATAAATTTTATATTTGAAAAAAAAAATGTGGTATTTTAATTTTAACTGTTTTGAATAAACTATATTGCTCAATAAAAAATCAATACATGTTTAAATGTATTGAGTGATAAGAAAGATAATTATTTATATTTTTTATTAAAATTATTAATAGCCTTCAATATTCAATATCTTAGAAAAGGTTGGTTTAATTGATTAGTGTTTTATCATTATAATATTAAGTTCTATCACACCAGTTTTTTTTTTTTTAAAAAACATTTATCTCCAAATGAATGAATGCATTGAAATGTGATTACTAAAATAGCTAAAAATGAATTCAAAATTTAACATAGTTGATTTATGTAGCTACTTTTAAAAGGTGATATCTAATAAATTTAAAGTTTAAATCTTAATATTTACAATTTTTTCTCCTATTTTTAAATTACGCCTTTTTTTATAAATAAATAAATAACTAAAGCAAAGTTGAAAATGCATGAGCCAACTAATGAGGAAAAAAATAAAATAATAAATTTTATATGCAAGTAAACATAAACAAACATTGAAATAACCAATTAACCTATTATTATTTTAAAAATAAACTTATAATTAGAATATAATCTTACATTTACATAGAAAAATTAACTTTAATATTGATCAATTAAGAGTTAAAATTGTATTTTAAAAAAATAGGAATTAATAGAGCAAGCAACATAAGTGACACTCTGATAAATCAATCGGGAGCATGAATGAGAATGGATAGAAGAAATTAACAAAATGAAAGAAAGAAAAAAAAATGTAGCTCTACCAAAGGCATATAAAAATTTTTACAATTTGTAAACCAAAGCACTTCTAATATAATATATATTATTATAGATAATATAATAAAATATATACGCACTTATCAAATTCTTCCACACTTAGTCTTTTGCTAGCCCTCGAGCAAAATCAAATAAAAACAAAATAAGAAAACCTAATCTAATTCCAATAAAAATGAGAGATAATCATTAAATAAGTCTTATAACTAATCACTAACTTAAAGAATTTCTCAAAGAACCATGCTTGATAGTAAAAGGTTTGAGTCAAGCTAACATTAACATAACATACCTCAATCAAAATAGTGCATGTTCAAACTTAATTTCAACTTCTCACATGGGATACTCCCATGATTTTCACTCTTTAAAGTAGTGGTAAAGTGTTTACACTCAAACAATCTCATGAAAATAATTCTACCATACGCTTGCTTGTTCACCTATTTTTCACTACTTAGATCATACAACTTCATGAATCAAAAGGTCTTTATTCAAGGTTGTAATGGGGCCAAGGGGTTGTAATGTGTTTAAAGAATAAAAAGATAAAGATATCACAAAGGTTCCAAAGATTTCATAGAGTTTAGAGACATACTAAGATCATACAATTAAAAACTTCTCAAAACTCTTATAAAGCACATAATATCATAGGCTAAATATTCATGTTGAGCCTTTGTTTCATTCTAACTAACTTTGTAACATCTTTTCTTTAACCAAATGTTCAATAGATGATTTTGTTTTTCAAGATTCCCTTTTCTTTTTCTCTTGACTTTGCCATTCTTTCCCTCACACTTATTTCTTGTTGCTAACCCAAATTGTCAATCTATCTCCCTTGCTTTATGCAATATGTCTTAGAACAATCTAATTCATCTTTAGAACAAGGGTAAGGATATAAGTACATTTAGGCTAGGTAAGAGATGTGGTTCCCAATAAAATAGCATATTCAATGTAGGCTCAAATTGGCTCACCTTAATGCCTCTTCATGGATTGCTAGAGAGAAAAACATTTTCTTTCAAGAGAGCAAAGGCATAGAGTGAAGAAGAAAGAAGACCAAGATAATCCTTGGGATTGGCGCACCAAACCCGGAGAAGAAAGAAAATTTTTTCTTCTTCTTGATGCTTATGAAGCATTCGGCCATGGATGTTTAGATGGGGAGAGATTTCTTGAAACCTAAACCACTAGCATGGTTTTCGACAGAACTCTATTCCTATCTTATGAAGGTTCTCTTGATCATCTTGTGTGGATCACCATTAGAGGCCAGACACTTGTGTGGCTAAAGTTTTGGCGTTGTCTTGTTGGTGTTCAAGATTGAGTGGGCTATTTTTGAACTCAAGATTACTAGATCTTTGAGTTAGGGTATGATTTCTAATCATATGGATGCTTTATACTTACAAGATCGCATTAAAATTTTACAAGTATGATCCTGTAAGATTCGACTATCTCTTTGTTTATTATTCCGCTATGTTCATGTTCTTCTTTAATTCGATTAATGTTTAAGCAAGAGGTCGAATCCCAACAATGGTATCAAAGCCTAGCTTGTAAGTTTTCTTATGATTTACATGTTTAATTCTTGGTAATATTCAATTGGATTGAATTGTGTGTCGATCTAGCAAAGTTCCTTCAAGAAAAACATTTTCTGCTTTGTTTCAATTCTGGATAGCTTCTGTATGCAATCTATTCTTGGTGTTTTAAATTGTTTAAAACATGTTTAAAATTGATTTGATCAATGGTAAACCTTGCCACATGATTTCATGACACAAAGAAGTTAAAAGAAACAAGTTTAGATTTGTTTTGGATTGGTTTTGGTGCTTGAATTTCGAAGTAAACAGTGCAGGATTTTTTTTTGTGGACCTGCTGTAAGTTATGGTTTTCACATGGTTAGATGTGTCCAAAAATTCTGAAAATTTGAGGAGAAGTCTGAAACATGTCAATCTTGATGCTGTAAGTTTTGGTGAATATTTTGATTTTATTTGATTGCCGATATTATCTCTCAAATTTGTGCAAACAGTTTGCATGGTTGCTAGAATTTTCTGGGCAACCTTGAGTTCTTGAATTTGATTCTTGAATTGTAGGTATAATTGGCTAAAAATCAAAAGATGAAGTGTGTATGAATTTTTCACCACATTAACCACCATAAGAAGCGGCTGCTTGAGGCAAACGTTGCCCCAACAAGGACTGTCAAATGCGGCAATGGTACTTGCCAAAAATAAGAGGCGGCTGCACACAAAAATTGTGTGCTAGGGCATCACCTTCTATTTTTGGAAATTCTTATTCTTTGGAAATTTGGACTTGTGGAAATTGTTTCCTAGTCAAGATTGGATTCCTAAGAGTTAGGAATGCACCTAAGCTTTCCTTGTGGAAATTGTTTCCTAGTTGAACAAGGACTCCTAAAAGTTAGGAGAAAATATGAAATTTTCCTTGTATAGAAAGTTTCCTAATCAAACTTGAACTTCCTAAGGATTTAGAAAATCTAATTAAATTGTTTAATTAGATGGAAGATTTTAATTCAAAGAATCCTAATTGGATTAGGACTCAAGTAAATTGAATTAAAATTAAAATTGCTAGATAATTTGAGCCAAGTATATTTAAATGAGTTTAAATATTACTTTCCTTAATTGGCACACAAGATTCCTAAGTGACATTAAATATGTATGCATTTATTTTTATGCTTTATGATGTGATTATGAAAGCATGAGGATGGTTATGGACTTAGACCTTAGACTTAGGTCATGGATGGTTAAATTTTCTTTTCGATATTTATAAATAGGGTCTGCGAACCCTGCCTTCTCTTATTCATTTCTGGGATTGTAAATTCTCTTCTCACCTAACTTCCCTCGAATGTAACTTGAGATTTCTACCAAAGATATGTAAATGTTATATAGGCTTGTAGATTTAGATTTAGGCTAAGATTAGAACTTATGTAATTCCCAAATAAGAGGAGATAATGCGCCAAGAAGAAGGACCAACTAGATCACCATCAAGACTTATGAAGACTATGTATGGTATCCCTAGGAATTTGACCAACTAGTTTCCTAATGGCTCAAGGAAACTAGAGTAGTAAAGTCCATAATCATCCTAGTAGATTGCATGAGATAGATTTATTTTTGAATTTATATATGTGATATATATATTTGAATAAATGCTATGCATGTCAATCAACAAAGAAAAGCAATGAGACCTAATTAATGAAATAAAGAAATCCCTCATTAAATTATATTGAGTCCATGTTATGCATGATAAGTTGCCTTCCACCATCTTAACAAGATAACCAGAGTTCTTCCAGTAGGAGGCTTGTTGAGTCACTCAAGGTCAAACTACTGTACAAATATGTTTGAGCTATAGAAGGTGGTTCTTACTCAACTAAGTGTCATGTTATCCGGATGCGTCAAACTTGATCACATGATATTTAGAGGCAATGGCTAGGCGAAATGCATATGATGCATTGAGGCAAAGAGTTGTCACGTAACTGATCAAGGAGTTGCATAAAGATGCAATTGGTAAGAAAAGTTACATACTCAATTAGTTTCAACAAGGCTTGTTGAGTCACTCAATGTCATGGTGGGTTGAAATGGGTCCTTTCTCACTAAGAAGTTTAAAAGTTAAATTTCTCGAATAGTAGAGGAGGGCTACTATGTTGATAAAATAGTGAGAACAATCATTTAAACTCTAAAACCTAATTTTAATGATTGCAATTTGCATAATGACTATTATATGCATTGGTTTATATGAGATATAAATCGTCATGGCAGGTTAACTAGTCACTTGATTGCATACTTGATGCAATCTATAAAGTCTACACTAATCAATTGCACAACAAAGATTGTGATGGATATGAAATAACTGTCTATGTCCTTAATGATCTATGACCTTAAAAAATTGTTCTATAAGGTATTTAGCAATGAGAAGTTCAAACATCTCAAGGAATTGTTTGAATGAAAGATGTTAGAAGGTAGCCTATGAGGCATCATGTGCTAATGGATGCCTCAACAAGTTTGAGAAACTTGGTTTGTTTATGGATCATAATCTAAGTATAGACTTAGTTCTTTCATCATTGTCTAAGAGCAATTAGCAAGTCGTGTCGTAGGACAACATGAACCGATTGGTGTTGCTAGATGTGCTCACTTGACTGAAAAGATCATCCACTTTGTTACTTCCACCAGAGGAAGGTAACCGAAGAAAAGTTCTTCAAAGAAAGGATGCTTCTTTCTCAAAGGCTTATGAAGCCGAATGGTGAGATGAAGAAAGAAATTGATATCGATCAAAAGGATATACCATCATTATGGCAATGCAAAGCATTGGAGGCTTAAATGCAATAAGTATATTCGATACTTGAATCTTTACATAAGTTTGTTTTTTCTTTACTTTAACTTTACCCTTTTTATTTTACCCTATTTATTACCATAAGAAAAAAAAAGGATTTTTAATGAGTTTTATTTCGTTTTATTGGATTTGACTTAGTATTATACGTTCGTTATGTACTAATATATTATATAATTTATATAAATATAAAAAAAAAGAAATAAAAAAGTAAAAAAGTTCTTACCAATCTTTTGTAAAGTTTTTATTTTAGAGTTAAAATTAAAATAAATTAAAATAAAAGATAGAGATTGGAATTTTCTATATATCGTATCTCAGAAATAAGATAAAAAAATAATGATGAATGATAGAAATTGAAATCTTTGCAATTTGTATTTGAAATATTTAAACAAATAAAAAGAAAATAGTATAGTAGAGGGGCGGATGTAGCCAAGTGGATCAAGGCAGTGGATTGTGAATCCACCATGCGCTTGTTCAATTCCCGTCGTTCGCCCATGTCATTTTTTTATCCTGATAACTTATTTTGTTAGAACTATATTTATTTCTTGAGTTAGAAATTCATTTTTCTTGTCTTTTATAATTTTTTCTATTTGATTTTTGATTGTGTTTGTTCTCTTAGTCAGATCTTTTTTTTTTTTTTTTTTTCTGTTAATGAATAATTTGTCCACTCCATAGATTGAATTTGAAGGGATGATTTGTGAATCATCTTATTACTGATTATCAAATCTTTTTTAGTTTTGCCCAATTCATATATTTCTCTCAACCCAAAAAATGGAATTGGATTTATTTTTGAAAGTTCTTTTATTGTTCCCTTTAGAAATAGAATGCTTTGAGTGATCCATTTTTTTGTTTCTTTTGAGACTTTTCGAAACAATTTTGTTCTTTCTTTTAAAATTGTTAAAGCTATAAAACATTTAGTTTTCCATTTTTTCATTTTTTTTAGTTCTTTTAAAATAGGCTCAAAAAACGAACGCCGTTTTCGAGGAGAACCGAAAGGTAGTTCAGTTTCCATTCCCCAAACTGTTAAAAAGCAAAAATCATTCTTTTGACCTTTCTTTTTTTTTTTCATTGGATCTTTATGAGAGGGTTGTAGTTTAAATCTGTGCCAAGGTTTCAGGCAAAAAGGAAATAGGATCTTTATCTCAATACCGTCTGTTAACCAGTTTTTTGGAAATTCTGTTTCGGTATATGATACCTATAAAATTGGTTCAAAAATATGTATGACATATAGATGGAACTAATGACAAGGACAAGTGAAAAGAATAAGGCCAAGGAGGTGGCAACCTTAGTTGATATTTGATCAAGCTTGCCAACCTATTCATGATGAATGTTTTAGAAACATTATCATTGATATTTCGGTTATGCTAACATTAGATCTTGGCCATTTATCCTAGAATGAACAGGAATGTCATATGAAATTTGTTCCATATCATGGTCTTATTACACTCATAATAAGCTAGAAACTTGCATAAAAGATAATCAAAGGTTGTTCAAGTTAGAAGTATAAGATCAAAATTTTGGTGTAAGCCCTACAAGCTAGTCTAGTTAGGGTTGTAAAACACTATTTATATATTCATGTATTGCACATTATAGTTTATTAATTATAATTGAGGTATTTCTTTATCCATAGGTATTGTTATAATTGTTATAAATGACTTGTGAAGATAAAGCCCATGAGACACAATGGCATTGCGAAGGAATTGTAAGGTGTTATAATTATGAGGATCCTTATGCATCAATGCTGTTGGTGTATGCCCTAGAGCCAATCAGATTGAGCTTGGGATACACAGTCAATAATGCATACCTTTCCTATGATTATAGTGATACAAGATTTTCCTTCATGTTAGTACAATAAGAAGGAGGTATTAAGTACTAATCGGATGAAGCCCATGGAACATAATGGCCTTGCAAAGGAATTATAAAGAGTTATGATTATGAGATCCTTATGCATCAAAGCCTTGTTCGTCAAATAGTTCCTGGTCATAGTATTACCAAGGCGGGGCATTGGCAATGCTCAAATACTAGTAAATGTTAAGCCTTCTTACTTATGAAGTAAGCAACCGATCTCATACAGGTTGAAGTATGGGATACTTGGGATAACATATAGGTGCTTGTCTATTGAAAAAGTTCACTAAACATGGCCTGCCAAGAGAACTTCATTTGGTAATATATCACTCTAGTGTCTATGATAATGTTCTCTTAGTACTAGTCGTGTAAATTAGTCCTCAGACTTGTGATACCAGGTCATCTTGTATGGAGAGTGCCATACTTAGATTTCATCATGAACGAGTCCCAATCACGATGATGCTTAAAGTAGGGTGTTATTGGGTATGACATGAACCATACGAAGATGAATGAGTGATCCAGAGAGGATTCACCACTCCCTGTGATATTGGAGACATATCTCATTTGTTCTTGACTACGAATAACTTGATTAAGTCCTTGGCCAAAGCATAATGGATTTAGGAGAAAGTTGTTTCTCTGGATTCATAAGGTTAATCATAAGTTCTGAAGAACTAATATGGATTGATCATGAGTAGACACTGAACCATGCTCATGCGCTATCCGTGATATATGGTGAAAGGACCGTATTACACTGACAAGCTGGTTGCTGAAAGGTTCTAAAAAGTCACGCTGACTGCACAGTATTTGGGTGGTCATGATGGTTTGCTAGATCCCACTCTTGATCTATGATAACAAGTTAATATGATTAACTTATAATCATTGCGAACATATTGGGAACCTAAAGGGTCACACACATAAGAACAGATATGTATGGATTAAACATGGTATTCTATCAAGGTAAAACTTAATGGAATAAAAGATCTATATTAAGGACTCAATTGAAGAAGTTCAATTGAGATAGATTAAGACATAATTTAGATTGAGAAATCCTAGGACAATGTCTTAATAAGATAAGAGGAATCAAGAAGTCTTATCTAGTGTAGTTGTCGACTTTGACATATAGATGTGCAAAGTGAATTGCAATTGACTATACTGTATTGGAATAATGTCATGAGATGATATTAATAGATTAATGACATGAATTGTTTCATGAGGAGAAATAAAATTTAATTGAGAATTAAATTACTTTCGTTTAGAAATTAATCTATCTAATAAATAAGCATGACAAAATTAGGAAGGGTCCAAAGCGACTATTCTAATTTAGGACTGTCCACTAAGGATGGTTGGCCCAACTTATGGCATTAAGATTGTTGGACCATTATCATTATTAGATAATATAATGGGCCTATTGATCCATCTTAGAATTAAATAGTTTAAGTCCAAGTGGATTAATGAAAATCTTGTGCAACAAGTTACAGGTGGTCGGCTAAGCACAGGGAGATATGGATTAGGGTGTGCGCCACTATATAATCTATTTTAGAGGTTGTAGCCGCCCAAGCGAGCTCTATTCTATTTGTGATATTCTGATTTTGCTTAAGAAAAAGTTTGGTTTCAAGAAGAGAACTCTAACCTAGCAAAATAGTGAAATCGTAGCCTTCCTAAGCTCTCTAAGGCTTGCCGCAATTCCTCCTACCTTGGTGTTCTCCTTGTCGCTTCTTCACCTAGTTGAGTGAGATTGATTAAGGGAGAAAGACACAAGAATATAGATCTTTTGATTGTGATCAACTTGCTAGCACAAGTGAATCGCCATACCTCAGAGAAGGATCCATCAGCTGTTCATGTGGACTAGCTCTAGAGGAAGGCTTGTAAAACACTATTTATATATTCATGTATTGCACATTATAGTTTATTAATTATAATTGAGGTATTTATTTATCCATAAGTATTGTTATAATTGTTATAAATGACTTATGAATATAAAGCCCATGAGACATAACCGCATTGCAATGGAATTGAAAGGTGTTACAATTATGAGGATCCCTATGGATCAATGCCGTGTTTCTAAAACTGTTCCTGGTCATCGTATTGTCAAGACAGGGCATTGACAATGCTCAAAGACTGGCATATGTTAAGCCTTCATGCACTTGATGCATGCAACCGGTCTCATAGGTTGAAAGTATAGAGATACTTGGGGATAACATATGGGTTCTTGTTAGTTGAACAAGTTCATTGAACATGACCCGCTATGAGAGTTCCATTTGGTATTTCACTCAAGTGTCTATGGTAAATACTCTCATGTGTCAATAGTGTAAATAATCCTTTGACTTGTGACATTAGGTCATCTTGTATGTGAACTGTCATACTTAGATTTCATCACGAAAAGGTCCCAATCATGAGGATGCTTATGGTAGGATGTTATTGGGTATGACATGAAGCATATGAAGATGAATGAGTAGTTCAGAGAGGATTCATCACCCTAAGTGATTAAGGAGACATATCTCACATGTATCTGGCTTATATTAACTTATAGAAATCCTTGGCCAAGGCAATACTTAAGGAGTTAATATTAAAGCTGCAGATCTAATATGGAATGGATTAAGAGTAGACACTAAACCATGCTCTTTACTATCTCGGGATATTTGATGAAGGGATCGAATTACACAGACATATTGTACACGAAAGGCTAGTCGAAGCTTGATGACTCTCTTGGCATTTGGGTGGTCATGATGCATTGCTAGATGCCACTCATGATAAATAAATATAAATAGGAAATTCTTAATTGAATTAATTATATTTATTGCCAACATGTTAAGGGCCTAATGGGTCACACACAAAAGGTGATTAATGAAATTAAAATGAGATTGGGGCAGATTAAATAATCATTAAGTGTTGTGGGCTTATTATGAATATTAATAATATTTATAAGGGCTTTAGTGCAGTTAGTCCAATAGTTGGCATACACTAAACCTACATATAAATAGCCTAATGTTGTTGCCGCCTTTCCCCTAAGGAACCCTTGAATCGGTGCCTCACTCCCTTTAGAGTGTTTTGGCCAAATAAGCAAAACAAGCAAGAGGAATCCGATTCTTCTATTTTGATTTTGGCTAACCAAGGGAGAGGAGGAAGGTTTCTCAGAGCCTAGACTACTAGCATTGTCTTGGCAAAACATAATCTCAACCTTGTGAAGGCTTTCAGATCACCTGTGTGGATTACTATTAGAGGTCGGACAATTGGACGACTTTGGTTTTCGACAAGCGAGCTTTGTGTACAAGAACAAGAACATCAAGAATCTGTCTTAAGGATTCGGCAATCTTCAAAATAGAGGTATGTGATTTTGATTGTTATCTATTCTTGACAGCCTAATCGTTTTGAATTCATAGGCAGATCCTTGGAGGGATTCGGTATTCTCTATATTTTATTTAATTCAGCTGCGTTGTATGTTTAACTTGTTGATTAAATTATACATTATCTCTGTTTGAGCATGAGCCAAATTCCAACACAAAAGTATATAGATACTAGTGGTTTCTTTGATTATGAATCAAAGGAAATCTTATACAAAAACCTTACAACTAGATGAGCTTTGGCTCAAGGAATTTCATAATGAGATTATGAAACTAATTTAGTTAAAGAGCATTCTTATTAAGATATGATCTAAATGAAGAATGGCTTGAAACTAAATTGATTGATTATCTAATAAAATTCATATCAGATGAATTGGATGGACATCGCTATGTAATGACATAGAAAGTCCATGATGCTCCAAATAGCCAAAATTGCCGAAACACTAACCTAAAGAGGATTTCAAATTGTATTTGTAAAACAAACATTCATATGGGATATGAAATGTTTGGTTTTGTAAATTACAAATATGCATTCAAAAGAGTTTTGAATTCACATCCCATAGGAAAGTAAATAAGTTTACTTTGAATGTTTCTACACAAGTAGGAAACAGTGGGAGTTTTATGACATTTAAAAGTTAAAGGTCATAAGTTAAAATCCGATATTATGCATATGATGCATAAAGGCACAAAGATTTAGTAGGATGCATTATGATGCATTACTAATAAGTGTTGGGTCTACTAAACTATGGTTAAGTAGGATGCATAGTGATGCATAACTCATAAGAAATGAGTCTACTTAATAGAACATTGTTAGACAATGGATTGAGATATCCAGTTTTTATAGTGACATTCAAGAGCTGAATTATCAAAAAGGATGAGATATCTTTTGTGCACACTTAAAGGTTAGTGGGAGTAATACAGATTACTCATCAAACAATGTATATCAAATACATTGGTGATTAAAAGGTGAATCGACTAGTATTGCTAAAATCTAACAGATTTAGCAACAAATGATTGGATTAAATGTTAAATAAGTTTAACACAGAGAAAATCCAACAAGTGACTTAATGCTATGATGTAAATGAATTCAGTCATTTGGAAACATTCCAAATCAAAGAGGACTGAATTATTTATATTCTATGTCAGAATAAAAACCTTTTGCTTAAGGCTACAAGGTGTATTTGGATCTAAAGCTCACTGGGCTAATTAAAAGATTCCTAGTTGTTAAAGTAACAACATGAGCCATAAGGAATCGGGTTTCATTATGATCTAGATAAGTATTGTGACTATGATAATAGAGATTATCAAAAGTATATGACCGGAGCATATTCTCACAATAATGTACTGAAGCTATGTCCTGATAGAGACACAGTTGCTACTCGAAAGAGTTCGGCATTTGATGCGTTAGCGATTGGCTTAGTGCAAGTGGGAGATTGTTGGTATATGCCTTAGGCCAATCAAATTGGACATGGAATATACAATTAATAATGCAAACCTATCACTATTCGTTAGTGATACAAGGTTTTCCTTCATGTTAGTACAATGATAAAGAGTTATTGAAGTACTAATTGGATGAAGCCCATGAAACACAATGGCCTTGCAAAGGAATTGTAAGGAGTTACAATTATGAGGATCCTTATGCGTCAAAGGCGTGTTTCTAAAACAGTTCCTGGTCATTGTATTGTCAAGACAAGGCATTGACAATGCTCAAAGACTGGCATGTGTTAAGCCTCCATGTACATGTTGCATGCAACTGATCTCATAGGTTGAAGTATAGAGATACTTGGGGATAACATATGGGTGCTTGTTAGAGAACAAGTTAACTGAACATGGCTCGCTGTGAGAACTCCATTTGGTATTGTCACTCAAGTGTCTATGGAAACGTTCTCACGTGTCAGTCATGTAAGTAGTCCTCTGACTTGTGATACCAGGTCATCTTGTATGGAGAGTGTCATATTTTGATTCCATCATGAACTGGTTCCAAATGAAGGGATGATTATGGTAGGGTGGTTTTGGGTATGACATGAACCATACGAAGATGGATGAGTGATCCAGAGAGGATTCACCACTCCAAGTGACATCAAAGACATATCTCATTTGTTCTTGGCTTAAGTTAACTTGATGGAATCTCTGGCCAGAGTATGATGAATTTAGGAGAAATAGTTTCTCTAAGTTCACAACGTTAATCAATAGCTGTAAGAACTAATAGGGATTGAAAATGAGTAGACACTGCACCATGCTCATGGTCTTTTCGTGATATTTGGTAAAAGGACCGAATTACATTGATAGACTCAACACGAATGGTTATGTCGAGACTAACTTGACTCTTCACTATTTGGGTGGTCATGATGGCTTGCTAGTGTCCGCTCATGATCTATGAGTATAAATTAATTAGATTAATTTATATTCATTACCAACATATTGGAAGCCTAATGGGTCACACACAGAAAGGTGAATTAAGAGATTAAAATGGAAAGAGCCTAATTTATTAAATTGAGAACTTAATCAGTAAGGACTTAATTAAATAGTTTAATTAAGTGGAAGGACTTAAGAGCAAATACAAAGAGTTATGTTATAGCCCTTAGTCAAACCCTGGAGTCTTGTCGCCCCTTATTAAAAGAAACAAGTAGCCGTCCGATCTCTCTAATGGCCTTAGCCGCACATGAGATGTGCTTTGAGCTTTTGGTGTATTCTTCTTGATTTCTTTCTTCCTCCTTGCCTCTTCAGGATTGCTAGAGAGAAAAACGTTTTCTTTCAAGAGAGCAAAGGCATAGAGTGAAGAAGAAAGAATATCAAGATAATCCTTGTGATTGGCGCACCAAACCCGGAGAAGGAAGAAAAACATTTTCTTCTTCTTGATGCTTATGAAGCATTCGGCCATGGATGTTTAGATGGGGAGAGGTTCCTTGAAACCCTAAACCACTAGCATGGTTTTCGGTAGGACTCCATTCCTACCTTATGAAGGTTCTCTTGATCATCTTGTGTGGATCACCATTAGAGGCCAAACACTTGTGTGGCTAAAGTTTCGGCATTGTCATCTTGGTGTTCAAGATTGAGTGGGCCGTTTGTAAACTCAAGATTACTAGATATTTGAGTTAAGGTATGATTTCTAATCATATGTATGCTTTATAATTACAAAATCGCATTAAAATTTTACAAGTATGATCCTGTAAGATTCGACTATCTCTTTGTTTATTATTCTGCTGCGTTCATGTTTTTCTTTAATTTGATTAATGTTTGAGCATGAGGTCGAATCCCAACAAACATATCCTCATGTTTTTGGACTGACACTTGATCAACATTTTGATCACCTATTTCATCCATTGGTTTATCTTGGTCATTGTTGCCATTATGACCAACAACTTGTGGAGGCACTAAGCTCCCACTTGGTCCAATGCCACAATCACTTTCATTAAGTGATATTAGCACATCATTTGTGCTTGTTAGTCCAGATTCATCAATTTCATATAATGGATAATTCTTTTCACCATTCCCTTTCATAGGAAACTCATTTTCTAAGAAAATTACGTCCCTTGATTCGAATTCAACTTCTCTATCCTTATATTCCAAATCCATGAACATATATCCTTTAGAATGTTCAGAATATCTGAGAAGAACACTATTCTTCCCTCTTGGTCCTAATTTACCAAGAATATGATTTGGATTATGGACATAGGTTGCATAGCCCCAAGGCCTTAGATTACTTAAATCTGGCTTTCTTTTGGTTCATAACTCATACGGAGTAGACAAAACAGATTTGGATGGCACTCTATTGAATATGTAGACAGCCGTGAGTAATGCATCTCCCCAAAAGGAAATATCCATGTTGGCCTGAGCCATCATGCATCTCACCATGTCTAGGAGAGTTCTATTCTTTCTCTCCGCCACTCCATTCTATTGGGGTGTTCTAGGAATAGTCAATTGCCTTGATATTCCTTTCTCATCACATAACCCCTTGAATTCATTTGACAAATACTCTTCACCCCGATCAGTCCTTAATGACTTAATCTTTCTTTCTATTTGATTCTCAACTAAAGTCACATAAGTCTTGAAACACCTTAATGCTTCACTTTTGTACTTTATTAAATAGACATGGGTGAATCGAGTATAGTCATCCGTGAATATGATATTCACTTTTCTAAAACCTTTTCTAGATGTCACATTCAAGGGACCACAAACATTAGAATGTATAATTTGCAATGGATATTCACTTCTATGAGCCTTTCCAAATAGTTTTCTTGTTGCCTTTCCCGCGAGAGATATCTCACAAGTTGGGAGGGATACATTAGATAAAGAACCCAGTTAGCCACTTTTAGCTAACTTCTTCATCCTTTCTTGTATGCCAAATGAACTCATCATTTGCATTTGCCATAAGACAACTACTATTACTTATAACAGTATCTAACACAAAGAAATCAATATTTAGGAAACAATAACTTATTCTTTCTTTATTGATTTAAATATCAACTATATTGTCATGCAAATTTAATTAGAATCCAAAACGCAATAAACTAGTAACGGAGACTAAATTTCTCTGAATACTTAGTACATATAAGACATCAATTAAAATCAGATCGTGTCCACTCTTCAAAGGTACTACACAAGTTCCTTTGCCTTTTACTTCAAGCCTTGAGTTGTCACCAACATAGACCATTTAGTCCGAGCTGGTATCTTTTGATAATTGACAAACAAGCCACGATCCCTTATGATATGGACGGTGGCACCTAAATCAATAACCCATGAAGAGTCAGATTCAGCCATAAGAGTACATGGCATAACATGCACAAATGAAGTAGAAGAAGAGATATGTACCTTAGGCTCTTTGCACTCTTTTGCAAAATGCCCCTTCTTATTGCAATTGAAGCACTTAACCTTGCTTTTGTTTCTTGGTTTCCAAACTTTCTTGAATTTCCCCTTTGAGGTTACATCCCTTATGTTGAATGCCTTTTTCTTGAACCCTTTCTTCTTTCTCCCTATGGAAAAGGAAGTCTCAACAACATATGCCTTAGATGGATTCTTGATATCCATAACTTCTGCCCCAAGAAGCAAATGTCTAGTGATATCATCAAAGGTCTTAATTTCAACATTGTGGTGTAAATTGACCTTCATCAATTGCCACTCATCATCAGGTAGGGATCTTATTACGGATTGCACTTATTGCTCATTCGTGAGAGTATGACCAGCTAATTTTAAAGAAGAGATCATATGAGACATTTCTCGCAAGTGTCTACTCATGTTATGATCAACCTTCTTTGTGTAATTCTTAAATTTGAAAATTAAAGCACTTTGTTTCTCAAGAGAAACAGTACCAAACTGTCACTCCCTAAATTTAGGGCATGCGATCGGACAGAGATAAGGTATGCCCCTGCCTCTGAAGCCTGAGTATACTCATTAAACCATATCAAACAAAATTTTGGCATAATCTCACCCTACATGTGGGTTTGCCACTCAATCATCAATAACATAAACATCACCATATTAAACTAGGCCTCTATGACCGTTATACGTCATACATCACTTAATTACATCCGTTTACAAAATATACAATACATATTCATCATACACAAAATGCAGAGGACCCATGATACCCTAGTGACTGCAAAATTATATCCCACCATCGCCATTGCTTATCACGTTCTGGTTAATCCGCTCACCACAAGTATATGAGCAGCTAGCTATTCAAAATTTGGGAAGAGCTGGGTCTATCAGAATCTGAAAAAGAATGAAATTAAACAATGTGAGTCGAAAGACTCAGTGAACATAAGGTAACTAGGAAGAGTACTTGGAGCTCCCTTTCATAACTATTAAAGCATAAACATGACATATCATGTATGACTAATTAATCAAAAAGTAATATTTAAAAAAATTGTTCCAAAACTTATAAAAATTATTTGTCCCATATGAAATCTTCTATGCTGAGTGTTGAATATAAATAGGCCATTGGCCAGCCGAAATCGGTAGCCAAAAATATTTAGCAATCGATTTTACGAGTATACTTCTACAATTATCATTTAAGAATTTCTCATGTCTATATCATCAAAACATCCCGGACTTATACCAGTCCGTAATATTTGTCATCCTGGACTATCTTGTCCATATTATCCCGGACTCATCCTGTCTGTACAACAATAGCATCCGGATATCACCTTGTCCGTATAATAATAACATCCCGGATATCACCCTGTTCGTATAATAATAACATCCCGGACATCACCCTGTTCGTATAATAATAACATCCTAGACATCACCCTATCCGTACAATAATAGCATCCGGGACATTACCTTGTCTGTATAATATCAACATGATATATTAATTCTCTTATATCATGGAGAAATACATATATATATATATATATATATATATACTATGCTAGGAAACAATCTCTACACTAACATATTTCTACAATATCTAACTATCCTTAAATACTCAACCATCCTATATAATATCATTCATCAACCAATTTCACAAATTAATAACCATAACACCTCAAACACAATTCCATACTATTGTTTATTTAATCCGACAAGTACAACCATAATCCGTACCTTGCCCAACATCTCAATTAAGCATGTCCGAACATTTCAAATAGCTCACATTCATTATTATTCAACTCCACAACACTTACCTCATGTAACCATATTAACACCACACTTACGCCTTTGACCCGCGTAAGGTTCAAAACTTACCATTATCGTAATCCGGGCAAGCTTTCGTGTATGAATATCCATATCAATCAAAAATGCATATAAAACAACAACTATCTCCTAGATTAACCTATATACTCACAGTGTTAGTCTAAGAGTTAGCACTTTTGTGGCTTTGTCGCGACCCCGGGCGAATTTTGCAATATAAGTACCTATAGTATCATCAGAATATTCTGTGAATATTTCTCAACTACGGGACATTCAAATTCTAACTATTTATTCTAGTTAGCTGCTATTCAAAATTTTCTAGCTTAAGAATTTTTACAAATAAACTCCTACACTTAGCTCGGGTCAAAATTCGGACCAACAATCAATTGGAAAGTTGCTCACACAATAACAACAAAGCTAACGGTGGCCTTGGACAACCAAGGAAGGTGGCAGCACCACCTCATGTGCAAGCTAGGGTTTCGGCCAAGCTTGTTTTAGCCTATAAATTTTGATTCAAAGCTATCCGATACTAATTTACGGTTTAAGGAGGCGGAGGAACACCTCCCGTAACGAAAAAAGTGGCGGTAACATGGTGGTTTACCACCTCCAATTTCCAGCCCATATGATTTCTCATAGATAGAGAAAATTTCTTCAAAATCTAATATCAAAATCAAGCTTAGAACATGAAGTTACCTATGGGTTAGTGAAATCCTTGCAAAATTTGGTGATTTCCCTTGAAATTTGGAGGAGAGAGAAAGCTTTAGTAAACTTTAATGAAGTTTTTTTTTTGTGACAAAATGCCTAAGGCATAAAGAGCAAGAAGAAACGTGATGTCTTCTTATTTTGACTGAAAATTTATGGGAAATTATCCCATATTCTTAATTTTGCCTAAGCTTGGTCAAAAAAGTTTACCAACTTTGACTTTTTAGCACAAGCCCTACAGAACTTGATGTTCAGGATTTCGTTTTTCATTTTAATGCCAAAATTTGATCCAAATGTCATATTACATATTATATAGTCATAAAGTCCATTTATACCATTTCCCGGACTAAAAATGAAAAAGGGTGTAAAATAACCAAAATACCCCTGGTGTATTTTTTTGTGTGAATTTGATGCCGATTTCTGATAATAAAAATGAATTCTATATCATATATTATCATCATATCCACTCAATTTATCATATTTATTGGACTTTTCCCCATCCCAATTTTAGTCTGAATTTTTTTAAACTACTTTAGGGTCAAATCGATTAACCACTCGATTTAACATCTAATTCTATAATCTATCATACAACATGCATACCACATGATAGCACGTCCTTCCTAGTGGCTTTTACATGTGAAGTTTCAATCCATCAGAATGTTATAGGAGACCCGAGTTATCTCCTGCTTACGAGGGTCTCACAATTCTTCCCCCTTAATAAAATTCGTCCTTGAATTTTGCATAAAATAAACCTATAAAGAATTACCTCGTATTTGAAATAACTGGGGGCACTACTGTCTCATCTCATCCTCAAGCTCCCATGTAGCCTTCTGCGTATGGTGATACTGCCACACAACTTTAACTGTAAGAAATTCCTTGGATCGCATCTTTCGCACTTGACGATCTACTATGGCTACGGGTTCCTCAATATATGTTAACCAGGAGTCTATCTGTGCTGCCTGTGGTTGTAAAACATGTGAATCATCTGGAATGTATTTTCGCAACATAGACACATGGAATACGAGGTGTACATAGCTCAAATTTGGAGGCAACGCTAACTCATATGCTACCGCACCCTTACAGCTCAATATCTGAAATGGTCCAATGTACCTTGGACTCCACTTACCTCGTCTCCCAAATCTTATAACCCCCTTGAAAGGTGAAACTTTTAGGAATACATAATCTCCAACATCAAACTCTAACTCACGTCTCCGGTTATCAGCATAGGCCTTTTGCCGATTTTGGGCAGCCATCAACCACTATTTTATTATTCCAACCTTTTGCATTGCATCCTGCACAATATCTTGACCAAGTAGCTGATACTCGCCTGCCTCAAATCAACCAACAAGCGATCTACACTTTCGCGACCATATAGTGCCTCAAATAGTGCCATCTGTATACTGCTATGATAACTATTGTTATAAGCGAACTCAATCAAAGGTAAATGATCATCCCAATTCCCTTCAAAATCTAATACACAAGCCCGCAACATATCCTCAAGGGTCTGTATAGTCCTTTCGGACTATCCATCTGTCTAGGGGTGAAAGCAGTGCTAAATCACAACTGCGTACCGACGGCCTCCTGGAATGATCTCCAAAATCTCGCTGTAAATTGTGAACCTCTATCTGATATAATCGATAATGGTACACCATGTAAAGGCACAATCCGATCCAAATAAAGCTTAGCATACTTATTAGCTGGATAAGTCGTTTTCACCGGACTAAAATATGCCGACTTAGTCAATCCGTCGACAATCACCCAAATAGAATCATGTCCTGCCTTAGTTCTAGGCAAAGCAGTCACTAAATCCATGGTCATTTCCACTCTGGTACCTCAAGGCTCTGTAATGGACCAGCTGGTCTCAAATGTTCAGCCTTTACTTGCTGACATATTAGGCATTTAGCCACATAATCTGCTACATCACGTTTCATGCCTTGCCACCAGTAAAACGGCTTAAGATCACGGTACATCTTGGTAGCACCGGGATGTATCGTATATGATGAATTATGTGCTGCATCAAGGATCCTACCTCGAATTCCCTCTATCTCAGGGACTACCAATCGACTATGGAAATGGAGAGATCCTCTTCATCCACCTAAAATCCATCGTCCTTGCCCTGTTTCACACTAGCTATCGTTTCAGTACAAAAAGCATCAACATGCTGCCTTGCTTTAACTTCCTCTACTAAGGAGGATCTAACCTGTACATGTGCAATAAGTGCACCAGTCCCGATAAAATTCAAGGTAATACCTCTTCCCAAACAATCCTGAATAGCCTTAGCCAACAGTCTCTTTTTCAGGGACAAGTGAGCCATGATTCCCATAGACTTACGTCTCAAAGCGTCAGCAACCACGTTGGCTTTACCCGGATGATAAAGGATCGTGCATTCGTAATCCTTGAGTAACTCCAACCACCGCCTCTGTCTTAAATTTAACTCCCGTTGATCAAAAATATATTTCAAACTTTTGTGGTCGGTGTATACCTCACATGACTGGCCATATAAGTAATGTCGCCATATCTTTAATGCAAAGATAATGGCTGCTAACTCCAAATCATGTGTTGGATAATTCTGCTCATGCTTCTTTAAATGCCTCGAGGCATATGCTATAACCTTGCCACCCTGCATTAATACACATCCCAATCCAACCCTGGATGCATCACAATGTACAACATATCCACCGGATCCCGTTGGTAATATCAAAACTGGAGTAGTAGTCAAACGCTCATTGAGCTCTAAAAAGCTCCTCTCACATTTGTCTGACCACTCAAACTTGACATTCTTCTGGGTAAGTCTGGTCAATAGAGCTGCCAATCTCGAAAAATTCTCAACAAATCTCCTGTAATACCCTGCCACCCCCAAGAAACTTCGAATCTCAGTAACAGTGGTAGGTCTTTTCCAGTCACACATTGTTTCCACCTTTTTAGGGTCCACACTAATACCTTCCTTGGATACAATATGTCCAAGGAATCCTACACTACTCAACCAGAACTCGCACTTTGAAAACTTAGCATATAACTGGTGTGTTCTCAAGGTCTCAAGCACCACCCTAAGATGCTGGCTATGATCATCCTCAGTCCAAGAATACACCAAGATATCATCAATAAACACTATCACGAAGTGATCTAAATAGGGTTTAAACACCCTGTTCATCAGATCCATAAAAGCTGTAGGGGCGTTAGTTAGTCCAAAAGACATTACAAGAAACTCATAGTGCCCATAACGCATACGGAATGCAGTCTTAGGCACATCTTCCCTCGAAATTCAGAGCTGATGCTAACCTGATCAAAGATCAATCTTAGAATAACAACTAGCTCCCTGCAACTGACCAAACAAATCATCAATCCTCGGCAACGGGTACTTATTTTTAATAGTCATCTTATTAAGTTGCCTATAGTCAATACATAGCCGTAGGGATCCATTCTTCTTCTTAACAAACAATAACGGAGCACCCCAGGGTGAAGTACTCAGGCGTATGAATCTCTTGTCCAATAAATCATGAAGTTTTACCTTCAATTCCCTCAGCTCAAGAGGAGCCATGCGGTAAGGGGAAATTGAAATAGGCTGGGTTCCTGGCAACACATCAATACAGAACTCAATCTCTCGCTCAGGAGGAAGTCTGGGTAACTCCTCTGGAAATATATCTGGAAACTCAGATGCTACTGGTATCTTATCCAAATTCGGAACCTTACCTTCAATATCACACAAATAGGCTAAATAGCCCTGACAGCCACTGTTTAACAACTTTTCAGCTTTTAAAACTGATATCATTCTTGTTGTATTCATACTACGATCTCCCTGATATTTTAAAACTGATTTCCCTAGTATCTGGAATGTAATAACTTTCTCAAAACAATCTAACACCGCATAGTTGGTAGCTAGCCAATCCATGCCCAGTGTCATATGAAATTCTAGTATATCTAGAATCACTAGATCGGCTATGAACACCTCCCCACCAATTTCAATATCACACCCTTTCAAAACTCGACTAACTGCATACTCTACCTCGACAGGTGTTGAAACTAGCAAAGATTCATTTAACTCACCAATATCTCTGAGCAAAATATCTGCAAACTGCGGGCAAATAAATGAATGGGTAGCACTCGGATCAAATAAAGCATGTGCAGGCTGTAAATAAACCATAATAATACCTATCACAACTGCATTGGATGCCTGGGCATCCCTAGGTGTCAGTGCAAAAACTCGAGCCTGTCCCCTGCCGCCTGACGTCTGTCCCCTACCGACAGATTGCTGTCCCCGACCTTGAGTGCCTCTACCAGCCTGTTGTGCGACTGATCCTGCTAACTGTCCTGGTGCAGCTGCAGCTGGGAGTGGAGTTGCTACTGATAGAAGTGAGCTAGAACCCAATGGGCAGTTTCTTCTCATGTGCCCCGATTTACCGTATTTAAAACATAAATCTGATCTCCAACATACGCCTCTATGTCAGCGTCTACAAATCTGACATAATGGGGTAGAAGCTCCCCAATAGTAGTAGCAGCTGATGTACTCTGAGGGCGACCACCAGGTCTATTCTGACTGTTCTGACCCCCATCCCTCTGTATACTACTAGTAGATGCCTCTCCTCTAGACACGACACCACCAACCGGCCCCGATGACCCTACCGTCCTAGAACCCTATCCACCAAATCTGGGCCTCTTTCATGGGCCCTTATCACTCTGCCTGTCCCGAGCTCGCTGCTCAAACCTCAGAGCAGAATTTAGTACCTCAGCATATGTAGATGTCTCTGTCAACTGAAATGACCTAAACAAATACTCCTGAAGACCATCCACAAACCTCTTAGCTCTATCATACTCGGTGGATACCAACTGTGGCGCGTATACAGAAAGATAAAAAAATCGGATATCATAATCAGCCATAGTCTCTGTCTACTTGAGCTGCTCAAATTCGCGAGCCCTAGCCTCGCGAACACTCTGTGCTAAAAACCTACGAAGAAACTCAGTACAAAACTCTGGCCACGCTAATGGAGGATCAATAGCTCGTCGTCTCCTAAGTAAGGTCGTATACCACGTTCCAGCTATACTCATAAGCTGGAAACTAACTAACTCCACAGATCGAACCGGAGAATACTCCAATGATATGAATAGTCTACTAAACTGATCCAAAAAGTCATTGGGATCTGCATTAGCATTCTTTCCTGTAAACAAAGGTGGTTGATTCTTCTTAAACTCAGATAATGATCTGAAGGTATCCCCCTGGTCGGCCCTGCTCTGACTCTACAGGTGCAGCTGCCGACTGTGCCTGTGCCTGTTGGGCCTGTTTTAGTTTCCTTTGTTACTCTGCCACAACCTATGTCAAAGCCTTTACCTGGTGTAATACCTCATCCATTTTAGCATCCATCCTGTCAAATCTCATCTCAATATCTGTAGTATCCCTAGTAGCAGTCCTACTATTCTCCCCACTCTGGCCTCTAATCTCAGGGCCAGCAGAAATCTGATCCAAGACCTCAGTCTTTCGGTCTCCTGATGTATCTCTAGGTCTACGAGTTATTGTTCGGGGAGGCATCGTATCTAGAAAATAAACATATGTCAATAATTCCATAATATTATTTATACAGTTCAATATATACTAGCTAGCTTAAAATTACCCGATGTAACAGCATGTGACGATGGACATCGTAGGGGTAGTACACTACTTAACGATACCCTGGGATTACTTGTAAGCAATGCACTACTACGCTACCCTTTTTGCAGTCTCTAAACTCTAGACTGTGCTCTGATACCACCTTGTCACACCCCAAATTCAGGGCATGTGACCGGCCAGAGACAAGGTATGCCCCTACCTCCGAAGCCTGAGTATACTCATTAAACCAAATCAAACAAAATTTTGGCATAATCTCGCCCTACATGGGGGTTTGCCGCTCAGTCATCAACATTCACAAGATAATAATTCATCAACACATGACATCTCGGTTTGGACACCTCCAATAGGGAGTAATCGAAATGCCTCGCAGCAGACTCAACCTTTATGACATCTCGGTTTGGACACCTCCGATAAGGAGTAACATTCACAAGGTAATTAAATCCCTTTGTTTCTAATGAGAAACAGTACCAAACTTATTCTTTGCTTTATCCTATATGGCCTTGGCAGTTTCAAGCATGACAAAGTCCACCAAAAGGTCATCAGTCATTGTACTCAACAATGTAATCTGAGCCATGGTGTCTTTCTTTTTAAAGGCATCATATACCCCTCTTTCCTCTAATGCAGATTCAGAAGTTGGTTCAACAACCTCTTTGGATATTAAATCCAATAAATCTTGCTCGGTGAGAATGAATTGAACCTTTTGCTGCCATATGGTGTAATTATCACCATCAAGCTTAAGGTATTTGTTTAATTCTGCTACTATGCCTTTTGTAGCACTAGCCATCTACATCATGCAATTGTGTACCCAAATTAGCATATTCATCACAACAAGATATTTCCAAACATAAAATAAATAAGATAATATCATTATGCCAAAGCGTACTATAAATAAACTTATAGATTGCAATCAAATTCATTCGAACATAAGAGTGACTATCATATTCTTTTGTTTGAAATACCTTACGAGGTTTCAAGTTTAATCAAAAGCATGCATTAGGTTTAAACATCATGCATTGAATAATTTATTATTCTAACAAGCAAGGGCTGAAAAAATAAAGAACATGAACATGAAATATCAAATAGTCGAATAAGGGAAATGCTTAGAACCCTAATCAACATGTATTTATAAGTTCATTCAGCTAAAGAGCATGCATATCAAACAACCTATAGGCTCTGATACCACTGTTGGATTTCGACTTACCAAATCCGAGAACATTGAGGAAGAGTTCAGGTCACTTACTTGTCTTCCTATGCAATGCTAACTTGTTGTGGATATGAGTAATGAACTCAACCAAATGCCTAAGTCACTCTTGTAATCAATTGGTTAAGGCAACTACAAGAACCGTTCCACAACCTATCTTGCTCGTCCAAACTAGAATGCTTACAATGCCTCGACTCTTGATAATCCAAGCAATCAAGAACTCCTCACTCACTAAGCAATCGCACTTAGCAATCTGCCTCTAAATTGTGTCTTACACAAAATGATTATTGGTCTCTTCTGTCTTGGCCGAATCCCTCTCTTATTTATAGCCTCTCAAGGGTTGCTTAATGAAAAAGTTAAAGGACACAACCCCTTCTAGAATATCACCCTTCATTTGGACACAATGGTTCGATCAACAGAACCATTCCCTTCCAAATGAACATATCTATTTGGCTAATAGGAGGAAACCTCTCAACCAGAAACAACATGACATTTTGGTCACATGTGCAACCACATGATGAATGGTGTCACATGTCACAATCTCATTGGTGACATTTATACATGATGGTTTTATGTGTCACACCTATGTTCCACATCATCTAGGCCACCTACTACCACTAGCTAGTGTCACTCCACCTCATAGAGTGTCACTCACCTAGCTACCCTTTAGCTACATATAATTGAATGAGCTGGTGTCCAGCTCCTTGAACTGGGTAAGCTTTCACTTTGAGCTCCTTATGAGCTTCCATAAGCTTATCTCATCTCCTTGCTAGTTTACCATCATCATATATCATTCATATCAAGTTAATCTTGTACGTACTTGGTGTATTTGTTCACTTATGTCCAAATACTTCCAACATTAAAGCCCTTTGTTTCTCAAGAGAAACAATACCAAACTCATCCTTTGCCTTGTCCCATATGGCCTTGGCAGTTTCAAGCATGGCAAAGTCCACCATAAAGCCATCGATCATTGTACTTAACAATGTAATCCGAGCCATGGTGTCTTTTTTTCTAAAGGCATCATACTCCCCTTTACCTCTTGTGTAGATTCTGAAGTTGGTTCAACAACCTTTTTGGATATTATATTCTAGTAAATCTTGCTTGGTGAGAATGAATTGAACCTTTTGTTGCCATATGGTATAATTATCACCATCAAGCTTAAGGTCTTTGTTTAATTCGACTACTATGCCCTTTGTGGCACTAGCCATCTACGTCATGCAATTGTGTACCCAATTTAGCATATGCATCACAACAAGATATTTCCAAACAAAAAATAAATAAGATAATATCATTATGCCATAACGTACCAAAAACAAACTTATAGCTTGTAATCAAATCCATTCGGACATAGGAGTGACTATCATATTCATTTGTTTTGAAATACCTTACGAGGTTATGATGCACCCAAAAGAGTGTATCTTATTTAACCTTGCACTAAAAAGATCAATTTTAAGTATAGTAGTTAGCAAGGGTCGAGTCCTCAGGGATTGGGTTTTAGTTTATAAGTTAATAGTTTAAAACTTAAATTCAAGAACAATAAAAGAAAAGGGGTTTTTGAAATCAGATTTAAACTAAAGTAAATAATAAGAATGAGAAAACAAGTAATTAAGAATAATCAAATATGAAAAATATGGTTAAGGTTTCATTCTCCACCACTAGACATCATTAAGAATCAATTTCATATCTATCAACATTAATTAACTATCAAAGTTAACAACCGTAGATAACAACAAGCTCTGTTACCCCAATCTTTCCTCAGTTCGTGGTTAAATAGAACAAGCTCTCTATTTAATCTCTAACCATCAAACAACCTAGAATAAGCTCTCTAAATTCAATTTAATGGCAGCTTTATGATGAGAAAGATAGGCTGATCTAAGCAACAAACACATAAGCTCGGATTGTTCAACTTAGGTTATGTTCCACTTTGCAATTATTGAAAACTTGACCATAATCATTAATCACAAATTGCTACTTATGAATAGGAAATCAAGACAATTACACGGATCAAGACTCCTAAACTAGCATTAGACAATTATCAAGATTTATCTAGTTGGCCACCTAAACAAATCAAAACATCATCATGAACAATTTTAATAGAAGAACATAAGCAACTTTGATAGAAAACAATGATAGATAGATTCTGAAAATTAATTACATAACATGTCTAGGGCTTTGAAATCACCCTTAACTAAATAAAAGTTTAGCCTAGCATAGGCATAAAAATATATACATAAAACTAAAAAGAAAAATAAAAGAATGGAGAAGAAGAAAAAAGAATAATGATGATCCTTTGAGTCTCCTCAAAAGATGTATAGTTTGTGGCTCAAAAGATGGTATTTATAGAGCTTTAAAACCCTGAGAATAAGTCTTTGCCGCACAAGTAAGCCTGGAGGTACAAAAATCACGTTTTAACCTTTTTTTTCAGATTTACGATTAGGGTTTTTCTGGCCGCAGGGTTCTTTAGGGAGATCTTCTAGCGCCATTTTGAATGCCCATTTCTTAACCGATTTGGGCCCATAATATATCGTTGGAAAGATAATCAAGTCAGCTTCAAAAGTAAAGAAGGAAGTTTCTTCAAATAAAGACTCTAACATCCTATTTTATTTGCAACAAGCTCCGGAGGTCAAATCTGCCTGATTGCTTTTCAACCAGAAATTGATATTTTTGACTCCCAAGTCTTCTTCCATCTTGTGATTATGATTTTGTAAGCTCTTTACCATCATTATTGACATATTTTGACTTCATTCTCCTTATTGTACCTAAAATTCAAAAACATATTATAAGTAAACAAGATAAAGATCGAAAACATAACAAAAACTAAAGGTAGAAAGGCATAAAATGTATATTTTATGAGCTTATCAAATACCCCCACACTTAGCTTTTTGCTAGTCCTCGAGCAAAACAAAATAAAAATAAAATAAGAAAATCTAATCTAATCCACTTTCGTAGGAAATCACGGTGGCACTTAGCATGTGACACAAGCCATTAAACCCCAAGATGTCCCTAGTGGACGAGTTTAGTCTCGTGAGGGTTTACTAGGACGATACCCACAAACATTGAAAAACTAAAATATAAATAAACTACATATACTAAAAATATTTACTCCTAATCCTTTCAATATAAATTAGAGACAATCTTTGAACAAGTCTTATAAATTAATCAATAGCTCAAAGAATTTCACAAAAAATCAGGCTTGAATGTAAATAAATGAGTTAAGCCAATATTAACATAACATATTTCAATCAAAATAGTGCATATTCAAACTTAATCTCAACTTCTCAGATGGGATACTCTCATGATTTTCACTCTTTAAAGTAGTGGTAAAGTGTTTACACTCAATCAATCTCATGAAAATAGTTCTACCATATGCTTGCTTGTCCACCTATTTCCACTATTTTGATCATGCAACTTCATAAATCAAGAGGTCTTTAATCTAGGTTGTAATGGGGCCAAAGGGTTATAATGTGGTTAAAGAACAAAAGGATAAAGATATCACAAAGGTTCTAAAGAGTTCATAGAGTTTAGAGACATAATAAGATCATACAAGTAAAACTTCTCAAAACTCTTATAAAGCACATAATAACATAGGATAAATATTCATGTTGAGCCTTTGCTTCATTCTAACCAACTTTGTAACATCTTTTTCTTTACTTTAACTAGAAGTTCAAGAGAAGATTTTTTTTTTTTTAATATGGGAATGTATTTGACAATGATCCCTTTCTTTTTTCTCTTGACTTTTTCTTTTCTTTTCTTCCCCCACACTTATCTTTTGTTTCCAACCCAAATTTTCAACTAAAAATATCCCTTGTTTTTTGCAATATGTCTCAAAATATATAATCCATCTTTAGAACAAGGGTAAGGATATAAGTATATTTAGGCTAGGTGTAAGTTGTGGTTACCAATAAAATAGCATATTTAATGTAGGCTCAAATTGGCTCACTAGTGGGGATGTTCTCTTAGAACATTAATAATGGATGGCTGTTTGGCTCTCTGGTTATAATCCTAATGCCTCTATCATATTCATGTTATCACATGTATCAATATAGTCTCAAATGGTTTAAAGCAAGTTCTAGAGAATCATGTAATCATAAGAACACTCAAGAAAGAAATTAGATTGATATGTATCATGCATCAATCATATAGGCTCAAAAACTCACAAGGATGATTATACAAGTCAATATCAAGTCTAAACATGCTTCTTTCTCAATCAACATATCATATCAACATTGGCTCATAAAAATTAGTATCAAGCTTAATTCTCATGAAAATCTTCTCACTGATAACCAGTTTAGACCTATGCAATTCATATCTCATCATTGTATTAAAAAGGAACTAAAACACACTAAAAATAATAATAATAATAATAAAGACTCATAAAAAAAATAGTAGACAAAAATAAAAGAAATCCTAAATCATTCCCCCCACACTTAATTCTTACATTGTCCTCAATGTAAGTCTATTAACCCAAATGAAAGAATCATGTGTAAGAGAAAAGAACTAATAACATAAGAATAGGAACAACTAAGACTCAAAACAAAATAAATTCATGCAACCTAAATAATCCTAAAATACTAAACAAATAATTAACAAAAAAAACATAAAAATAAATAAATAAAAACAATAAAAAATAATAAAAGGAAAAGGAAAAGAAAGCAAATCTGAGTATGGCAGGTTGGTAATTTCTTCATTAATTGGGCTGCCTTCCCAATTAGTACTGATTTAAGTTGTCCAACCTAACCAACACCCCTTCTTCTCTTTTTTAGGCTTGTTAGGCTCATACATGAAACTTCCCAAATTGGAGCGTTTGATAGGAAGCTTTCTTTGCACAAAAGTAGATGCATTCTCCATTATAAGTATTATTCCATCATCCTTTGTAGTGCATTGCTCATTGAGGAATGGTGCATCTTTTGGTACTTGTTGAATGGCATCCACAAACAAACTGTTTAAGGTTTCCAGCATGTCTTGTTCATGTTCCTCCTCTTTGAACTTTGCGAATCTACTAGGAAAAGGTGGAGAAGAAACATTAGTAAAAATTGGAATCTTAAACGTTACCTCAAGTGCCGAAATACTCTTATTTGGATCTGTGGCTTCATTATCCTCAAGAATAGAAAATCTCTAATTTTGTCTCATCCTCATCTTGTTCCTCATTCTTCAAGGTCACAATAGTAGCATTCTCCTTTGGGTTAACCATCGTTTGGGCTGGGAGTTCTTCAGATCTTTGTGCTACCCATCCCACCATACTACTAGCCAATTGACTCATTTGCTTTTCCAAACTCTGGATGCTTGCCATTGTTTCCTGTTGAAATTGCAAAGTATCAGTAACAAGAGAATAGACAAGATCTTCTAAAGAAGTACCTGAGTTTTGAGTCATATGTGATGGCTGAAAAAGATCTGGTTCTTGAGACCATGATTGATTGAAGCTAGATGGATGAGTGTAATTGGTATAAGGATCTAATTCTTGAAAAAATTTCGAGTAGCCATAATTAGTATGATCCCACCATCTCTCATGGTAAGTGTTTGAGTAATGATCATGCGGTTGGTCTTGGAACCCTTGATGGCCTTGACATCCTCCCATGGCCAATTGTTGAACTGGGGAGGTGAGATTGGCTTGTCGATTCTCCATATTCATGTATGCCACCAACTCTTCAAGTGTTAGATTGCTCAACTCCATCGTTTTCTTTTTCTTTTCTTTTTTCAAAATTTGATAAGAAAAACCTGTATGTACAAGAAAATAAAACTAATTAGAAATAAAAATAAGAATAAACCAAGTAACATATAAACTAAAGAAAGCAATCCCCGGCAACGGCGCCAAAAACTTGATGCACCCAAAAGAGTGTATCTTATTTAACCTTGCACTAAAAAGATCAATTTTAAGTATAGTAGTTAGCAAGGGTCGAGTCCTCAGGGATTGGGTTTTAGTTTATAAGTTAATAGTTTAAAACTTAAATTCAAAAACAATAAAAGAAAAGGGGTTTTTGAAATCAGATTTAAACTAAAGTAAATAATAAGAATGAGAAAACAAGTAATTAAGAATAATCAAATATGAAAAATATGGTTAAGGTTTCATTCTCCACCACTAGACATCATTAAGAATCAATTTCATATCTATCAACATTAATTAACTATCAAAGTTAACAACCGTAGATAACAACAAGCTCTGTTACCCCAATCTTTCCTTAGTTCATGGTTAAATAGAACAAGCTCTCTATTTAATCTCTAACCATCAAACAACCTAGAATAAGCTCTCTAAATTCAATTTAATGGCAGCTTTATGATGAGAAAGATAGGCTGATCTAAGCAACAAACACATAAGCTCGGATTGTTCAACTTAGGTTATGTTCCACTTTGCAATTATTGAAAACTTGACCATATTCATTAATCACAAATTGCTACTTATGAATAGGAAATCAAGACAATTACACGGATCAAGACTCCTAAACTAGCATTAGACAATTATCAAGATTTATCTAGTTGGCCACCTAAACAAATCAAAACATCATCATGAACAATTTTAATAGAAGAACATAAGCAACTTTGATAGAAAACAATGATAGATAGATTCTGAAAATTAATTACATAACATGTCTAGGGCTTTGAAATCACCCTTAACTAAATAAAAGTTTATCCTAGCATAGGCATAGAAATATATACATAAAACTAAAAAGAAAAATAAAAGAATGGAGAAGAAGAAAAAAGAATAATGATGATCCCTTGAGTCTCCTCAAAAGATGTATAGTTTGTGGCTCAAAAGATGGTATTTATAGAGCTTTAAAACCCTGAGAATAAGTCTTTGCCGCACAAGTAAGCCTGGAGGTACAAAAATCACGTTTTTGCCTTTTTTTCAGATTTGCGATTAGGGTTTTTCTGGCCGCAGGGTTCTTTAGGGAGATCTTTTAGCGCCATTTTGAATGCCCATTTCTTAACCGATTTGGGCCCATAATATATTGTTGGAAATATAATCAAGTCAGCTTCAAAAGTGAAGAAGGAAGTTTCTTTAAATAAAGACTCTAACATCCTGTTTTCCTTGCAACAAGATCCGGAGGTCAAATCTGCCTGATTGCTTTTCAACCAGAAATTGATATTTTTGACTCCCAAGTCTTCTTCCATCTTGTGATTATGATTTTGTAAGCTCTTTACCATCATTATTGACATCTTTTGACTTCATTCTCCTTATTGTACCTAAAATTCAAAAACATATTATAAGTAAACAAGATAAAGATCGAAAACATAACAAAAACTAAAGGTAGAAAGGCATAAAATGTATATTTTATGAGCTTATCAGGTTACAAGTTTATCAAAGGCATGCATTCGGTTTAATAAACATGCATAGAATAACTTATTATTCTAACAAGCAAGGGTTGAAAAAACAAAGAACAGAAACATGAATTTCAAACAGCCGAATAGGGGAAAGGCTTAGAACCCTAATCACCATGCATTTATATGTTGTTTCAACCTTAAAGCATGCATATTAAACAACCTATAGGCTCTAACACCACTGTTGGATTTTGACTTATGAAATCCGAGAACATTGAGGAAGAGTTCAGGTTACTTACTTCTCTTCCTATACAATGCTCACTTGTTGTGGATATGAGTAATGAACTCAATCGAATGGCTAGGGCACTCTTGCAGTCAACCAGTTAAGGCAAATACAAGAATCGTTCCATAACCTATCTTGCTCTTCCTAACCAGAATGCTTTATGCCTTGCTTCTTGATAATCCAAGCAATCAAGAACTCCTCACTCATTAGTAATTGCACTTAGCAATTTGCCTCTCAATTCTGTATCTTAACAGATTGTGCTTTTGTATGTATGTCTTGGCCGAATCCCTCTCTTATTTATAGCCTCTCATGGGTTGCTTCTGAAAGGGTCAAAGGATACAACCCTTTCAAGGTCAGCACCCTTCATTTGGACACAATGGTTCGATCAACATAACCATTCCCTTCCGAAAGAACATATCTATTCGGCTAATAGGAGGGAATCTCTCAACCAGAAACAACATGATGTTTCGGTCACATGTGGCAACCACATGATGAATGATGTCACATGTCACAATCCCATTGGTGACACTTTTGCATGATGGTGCTGATGAGTCACACCTATATGCCATATCATCTAGGCCACCTAGCTACCACAAGCTAGTGTTACTCCACCTCATAGAGTGTCACTCACCTAGCTACCCTTCAGCTACATATAGCTGAGTGAGCTAGTGTCTAGCTCCTTGAGCTGAGCTAGTTGGTGTCCAGCTACCTCGAGCTGACTTAAGCTAAGTAAGCTGTCACTTTGAGATCCTTATGAGATTTCATAAGCTTATCTCATCTCCTTGCTAGTTTACCATCATCATATATTATTCATATCAAGTTAATCTTGTGCGTACTTGGTGTATTTGTTCACTTATATCCAAATACTTCCAACAGAATCATGGCCTGCATAATAAGATGAAAGATCAGAAACAATAAAAGTAGTAAAAACATTATACTAACCTTGAAGATCCACTTTAGAAGCATTATCATGAATGTATGCAAGGATTTGGAAAGCTTCTCTTTGAAGAAAGCTATGAAACATTCATCATGCAACAAAACCATCCTTATCCCTGTCACATCACATTCAATCTTAAAAGCCTTATTAAAGTTAGGTAATGCTAACATAAGTGTAGAACATAACCTTTCTCTAATAGTAGCAATTGCACAAAGTTCTCTAAAACACAAATCAGCTTTATCATATGCCATGTATAAGTAAGAAAAATCAGAAGCATTGGCATACGTACCTTGCATATATTCGATACTAAGTTTCTGAGCACTCTTATAAGCACGAAATACATACTTCATTGATAAACCATCAGAATCAATGCCCCCCTTATCTTGCTTGTATTAAGAAACATAAGAAGTACATACCTTGCTTGTATAATGTTAGGTAGTACAAAATCAATTGAATGCGCAATGCCTTTTATGGAAGGCAATCCATTCGGCTTCCCTTTTGGAAATACATGCTAGAACACCTGTAATAGATTCAAAGACAAGCTAGAAAGAGATTTGTTAGTTTGATCATTAGTAAAAACCTCACTCTCTTGTGCATAACAACTTATCTTTCTTTTTGCTTTTCTCTCTTGTGGCATCACTCTCTTTTTTCAGCCACTTCTCTCTTTTTTTTTCCACTTTTTTTCCTCTATTTTTTCGGCCTCTCTCTTATTTTTTTGTTCTCTCCTTTTTTCCTCATTAGATTTGGCCACACTCAATTCTTTTTTATCAAAATCTGATTTCAACTTCAATTAGTCCTCATAGACTTGTTTTGGTGTTAAAGGAACAAGATTGATGGTTTTCCCATTTTTTACAAAGCTGTACCTATTTCTAAAGCCATCATGTATAACCCTCCTATCATACTGCCATGGCCTCCCCAACAATAAATGGCCAGCATGCATAGGCAATACATCACAAAGCACCTCATCACTATACCTCCCTATAGTAAAAGCTACCATCACCTGCCTATTCACCTTAACCTCCCCACATTCATTCAACCATTGCAATTTGTAAGGCTTAGGATGTTTAAGCATAGGTAAACCCAATTTTTCTACGAAGATAGTACTAGCTACACTGGTGCAACTCCCCCCATCAATAATCATACTATACACTTTATTATTTACAAAAAATCTAGTATGAAAAATATTTTCTCTTTGCTGCTCTACATCATCTATTTTAATTTGTGCATTCAAAGCACGCCTGGCAACAAGAGACTTACCTTCAATGGGGTAGTCTAATTCAGCATCATCATCATCACAATCACTAGCATCCTCCAATTCTGGCATGTCATCACAATCATCCTCACTTTCGGTCATGACTTCACCATTAGCATACATGATCATCACCCTTTTGTTTCGACATAGAGATGCAATACGGCCTGAAACCAAACATTTAAAGCATTTTGTAGACACCTAATTTTGTCCGGACCACTAAAACAGGTGGTACTCTGAGACTTAGTTTAAGAAGGCGAGCATAAAAAGTCAAACTTGAAAAAAGTCAACCCTAGAAAGTCAACCCCAAAAAGTCAACTACTAGAAAAGTCAACCCACTTTAAAAATCAAGATTTGAAGTTCAATTGAAAAACGGTGAAAGAATTTTGATATTCCGAGGCCTACATCGAAAGATATGGAGTTCGAAAGTTGAGATTTGGAGATTTAGTAGAAAAAAAACCCTAATCTGGGAAATTTGGGGGAAAATACTTAAACGATCGAATTGGTCAAAATTGAAAGTTCCAAATGAAAGATAAGCACTGACGACGGGTAATGGAGAAGCCACTTGAAAGAAAAACTGAAAGAAAAGTCAATCCGGGAGAAGACCGAGAATTAAAGTTTTTGGTGGATTTCGGTTAAATTGGGAAGAACTACAGAAATGGCCCGACTTGGTAAGACCAAAGCCCCTAATGGATGAGGAAAGATTAAAAAGGGATAGCCCAAGGCTCAATTTGAAGAAAATCTGAAAATCGGATTTGTTTTGGGCAAAATCGAGTTTCGAAGGCAAAAAGGCAAAATTGGAAAATTCTGAAAAAATAGCAAATGAACACTAAATCTTTTGAAAATTTTTAAATCTCATTTTTAAATTATTTGAAAGAGATTGGTGAAAGAAAATCTTGATTCGGAGTTCGTTTGCAAAATGGCCAAATCCCGGGTCTCCTATACAGTAATTCAAAAAGATAAATCCCGAAAAGATAGCAAATGGACTCCAAAAATTCTGAAATTTTGCAAATATCATTTTTAAATTATTTGGAAGATATTGGTGAAAGAAAATCTTGATTCGGAGTTCATTTGCAAAATGGCCAAATCCTGAGCCTACTATGTAGTAATTCAAGTAGATAAATCCCGAAAAGTACAAAATGAGTTCCAAAAATTATGAAAACTTCTAGATCACACTTTTAAATTATTTGGAAGATATTGGTGAAGAAAAATCTTGATTTGGAGCTCGTTTAGAAAATGGTAAAATGTGGGGGCATAAAAGGGTATTTTTGGAAAAAAATCCTAATAAACAGAAAATGGACTCGAAAAATTTTGAAAACTTCCAGAATTCAATATATTATTATTTTGAAAGTATTAAAAAAATAAAATTTGAATTTGGAGTCCGTTTGCCATTTATTTGCATCCGGGTGGCAAAACAGTCATTTTACCCAAGCAATCGAAAAGAGCTTTTCTTGCCTATAAAAAAAATCAATCTTGGGCTGGAAGAAGGTGTGTTGGCCGGCCAAGGCCCAAAGGAGGGAAGGAGTTTCTAATTTTTCAATCAAAAAGGCCAAAAATTAAGAGTTAGTGATTTTTTTGATCAAGCCATTGCAAATAAGCCACATGGGCCAATGCATGAAGAGGGAGAGTGCCAACATTATTCTTTTATAGCTGTAATTATGGACGGCTAATGGCCTAATCTAAAGGTGATAATTTCATGTTTTTTTATCTTGAATCACTAGCCCTTGGATGGAAATTGGTTGGAGGAAAAATGACAACATCCTAGGGAGGAGAGAGGTGAGTTTCGGCCAACTATAGGTGAAGGGATATCTTTCATTTTTTAGCACTTAATTTTCATTTCTCTCTTTGTTTTTTCTTAGTTTTTCTCTCCTTGGTTGAAAGCAAAAAGAAAAGTTTAGAAAAGAAAGGAAAGTTTGAAGAGAAAAAGCTTGAAAGATAGCTTATTGAGGTTGCTTTTAGCACCAACTCTTGCACTTTCTTGATTTTCCATTCTTGTTTTTGCTATTTTGATTATTATTTCGGTGAGTTTTATTTTTAAATAAGTGTTTTTTAATGTTCTTTTTAAGTTCTTTCTTCATCTTTTTCTTAAACAAGTTCTTACAATTTTTTTCTTGTTTTCTTATTATGGCCGAATGGCCTATATTTTATGTAGTTGCTATTTTGCTTGATTTTATCATGTTATTTTTGTTATTTTTTTAGTCTTGATGCTTTAAATCTTCTTCTGCTACATATACTTGAAGCTTGTTTTAATTTGGTTGCTTGTTTGTTGCCATTTATGAGTTTATTATCATGTTCTTGCATTTTTAATTTTCTGTTTTCATAATGTTTAAATTTGTTGATGTTTTATATTTAGTATATCAAGTGTTTGTGAAAATGTTTGTTAGTTTTAATACCTCTATTTTATATTTGCATGATTTGAGTGTCATATTTAGGTTGAGTATGTTAGTATATCAAGTGTTTGTGAAAATGCCAAGCTTGCTTGGAACTTGAGGCCATTCGGCTACCTCATTAATTTTGCTTTGTATGTACATTTTTGCTATGTTAATTGATAGGTTTGCATTTGCATGACATTTGATTAAGTATTTGGTTTAAGCATATCAAGTGTTTGTGAAAATGCCATGCTTGTTTGGAGCTTGAGGCCATTCGGCCACTTCATGTGTTTTGCTTTGTATGTGCATTTTTGTTATGTTAGATGATAGGTTTGCATTTTCATGACATTTGGTTGAGTTTTTGGTTTAAGCATGCCTTGTGTTTGTGTTATTGCCATGCATATTTTAGATGTTAGGTTTGGTTTATTTTGCCATGCATGTCCATGCATTTTAGACCTAGGTTGCATTAAATGCCATGCAAGTTCATTTAGGTATAAGTCATTTTAATGATGCCATGCATTTTCCCTGAACTTTAGGTTCAAACTCATGCATTTCATACATCATATTTGCTGTATTTTTCATGCATTTTATGTCCATGCCACTTGACTAATGACTTAGGCCAATTAATGGTTCAAAGTCATGCTCTCTTGAGCATGCTTGTGGAAAATTAAGGTTTCTCAAATTGATTATTCTACCTTTGTGATTTTTTTTACTTAGCCAATTTTTGTCTAACTTTTCAAAAGTCCTAGCTAGGGGTGTAAATGAGACACCTGACTCGCAAGCTACTCGAGTTCGGCTCGAAAAAAACTCGAATTCGATTCGGTCATTATCGAGCCGAGCTCGAGCTCGAGCAGCTCGAGCTATCGAGCGAGCCGAGTTCGAGTATCTTAATACTCGATTCGAGTAGCTCGCGAGCCTAATCGAGCTTTTTATTTGTAATTTTTTTTTAATATTAATTTACTATTTTACCCTTAATATATATATATATATACTTAAAACCCTAAACCAATTTTTCCCTCTCTTTTCCTCAATCGTGCCTCACCTTCTCCCTCAAAGTCTCACATTCTCTCCCAACTCAGCCACTCCCTCCTACTTATTTTAGTAGGCACCTGGATCAAAATCTTCTAGATCTTCTTCACCACTGATTTTTCCTGTAGCTCTCATGCACCAAGGGAGTCATAGTCTCAAGAGAATCAGGGTCGCAGCTACTGTTTGCACTTTCCTTTAATTTCCAAGTTTACCCTCTTTTAAAAAAATTCAATCTTTTCTCTTTATCCCACTTTATTATATATAATAAGCTCAATATGAAGATTTTGGACTTCAAGAACCCTGTCTTTCTTATTCCTTCAAAATCTGAATACACAATTTTGCACTCGTGTCTTTCTTATTTCTTTCATCTTAAGGATGTTGTTTTCTTATTGCAGGAGTCTTCTTTGTTTAGGTATTTTGTAGAGATTCTATTATGTATTTTCTGATTTACCTTTTTTGAGCGATTGTATCATTTTTCTTATCAATAAAATATTTGTTTAGAAAAAAAAGAAATGGCTGTTGACAGATACGAAATCGATGATAATAGTTGTGATTTCATACATGTTACTACCTGGATGGTTATCTGAACCTTTCAAATTTATTTTTAAGTTTAATAATTTGAACTGATTTATTGAGACTTTTTTTTTTTTTTTTGTGTTTGGAAAATTTTAGATTTGATTGTTTTGTAATTTTTTTTAAAAAAATTATTTTTTATATCATCTTATGAGCTTCCATAAGATGATATAAAAAAATTTAGAATAAAAAATTTAAATGGAGTTTCTGATTCAAATAAAATTTTTTTTATATGAAACGAGCTCGAACTCGAGTATGTAAATGGAATAAACGAGCTTAATCGAGCCGAGCTCGAATAGTTCGATTTTATCTCGAGCCGAGCTTGAGCTTAGAAAATAGTATTCGGTCGAGCTCGAGCCGAGTTTCGAGTAGTGAATTTTGAATCGAGCTTGAGCTCGAGCTTCTCACTATTCGAGCCCGGTTCGACTCGATTACAGCCCTAGTCCTAGCTACTCTTTGTGAGTTATTTTGTGAGTCGTAAATATTTTTACTTTGATTTTTAAGTGATTTTATCAAAAGCAAAAAAATGTGTTTTGGCAAAACAGTTTTTTTCACCCAGTACTCGTACTTTCCCGATTTTTCTGGGCATTCATCTTTAATAAAAAAATTAAGCCGATTTTTTCTAGCGTATTTTTACATGTCTTGAGTCTCCAGTATTTTTTTTATAGATTTTTTAGAATTTTAAAAATAGGGTAAAAAATTGTGGCTTAAAACTGGACAGTGGAGTCATAATTGAATTTCAAGGAAAATCATTTTTCTGTTTTGGTTAAGTTACTTAGAAGGGGCTGATTAGGAAGTTTAGATACTGACTTAGGGTAGTTTCTAAGCCTTTTTAAACTCTAAAAATGATTTTTTAAGTCTTGGGTTAAGGGTGGTCAAGTCCGGGATTTTAAACTTAGAAAATTAGAGCCATTTAAAAAAGGGTTTAGCCAAGTTTTTACTTTTAATCTAAGCTTTTCAAAATTGTTTTCAAACAATCACAAAGTATTTTGGTTTTAGAATATTTAATTTGACATATTTTCCTAAGGTAGCCTGATATTTTTTTAGATATACGGATTTCCTTAATTAAAGGAAAAAAATACATTTTCATGCATTGCATTTTTCCATATTCATGCATTTTATATAATATGTGATTTTTGCTATGACAATTTCTATGATATTGTTATGATTATGTTATATTGTTTATTATATGATTTTGAATATTTCATGATATCCTATGCTTTTTATTTAGTTATGTTATTTTTATATTCTTTAGCATATACTATGTTCATGCATTATTATTTTCATTTTTATTTTCATGCATATTATATGATAGCATTATTTTATATTCCATGTCATTTAAATTATATGCCATATCATTCATATATGCCATGTCATTTAAATTATTTCATTTCATGTAGAATATATTATGTTACCTAGGTTATTTCATTTCATTTAGGATATATTATGTCATTTAGGATATTTTATTTCATTTAGAATATATCATATGACTTAGGACATTTCATTTCATATAGAATATATTATGTTACCTAGGTCATTTCATTTCACTTAGAATATATCATATGACTTAGGACATTTTATTTCATATAGAATATATTATGTTACCTAGGTCATTTCATTTCATTTCATTTAGAATATATCATTTAACTTAGAATATTTCATTTCATTTAGAATATGCTAAGACATTTAAAGTATATCATATTATTTAGGTTGCATTATATTATTTAGATTTAGCTATATCATTTTATTAATGTCATGCATATTCATATTCATATTTATTTTCAAAAAGGTAATGATTTTCAATAAAATAAAAATATTCCCGAATTAAAATAATTCTTGAGTTCTCTGCCGGGTTTGCTGGGAGGATATCATCAATTATCATTAATAACGGAATATCTTCTTTAAAATAAGAATGATTCGGAAAGTTTTCCAAATTAATAAAAATTTCTATATTTTGCCACGTTTGTTGGGGAATATAGGAAAATTTTGAATTTATAAATTCCGGATCATTTTCAATTAAAAATGGAATTGTTTTTCTTTAAATTGGGAATTAAATTGAAATACTAAATTTAAAACCAACTTTTTACCGAGACTTGAGATAACACACGATTAATAAGGTACCGTTTTATACGGGCGTTATGGGGGTGTTAATCTTTCCCTGCACGTAACCGAGTCCCGAACCCGTTTATTTGATTTCTCTGGTTTAAAAGAAGACTTGAAATTGGTTTTAAAAATGTTTTAATTAATTTTAAAAATATTTTATATAAAACCGGTTTTAATAGGTGGCTGATCACACCTAGCTAAAAAAGATTGGTGGCGACTCATGTCTTTTTCAAGGTCATTTTCAAAACCTTCATTTTTCTAGAGGAATTAAGTCGACTTTTCCTCGGTTGTTTTTGTCATGCTTAACGAATAATAAAGTCTTGAGATGGGACTTGTTATTTTATTAGGTTGCGACAGCTTGGCGACTCCGCTGGGGGACTATTAGAGAGTCAGGCCTAGAATTAGTCGTGTGTTATCAAAGTCTCAGTTTTGTTGGTTTAATTGGTATTTAATTTTAATTCCCACATTTTTTTATAAGGAGAATTTTGAAAATAATAAAATCTTTTTAAATATGTTCATACTCATGTGCATGCATTTTATTATTGTTCTTTAGTTATTTAAGGTTGTACATTATAATTGCTTGTTGGTTAATGCGTTACACTATTCTTGATTATTCTTTTTATAAATAGTTGGGGCATTTAGAATAAAGGGTGTAGAATAGGTGGTGAAAGGTTTGTTGTTCCTCCTCACACACTACACGTGCATATGCACATCATGAGCTCTATACCCGAGTTTTTTCCTTTTAGGTGGAAGCAAAGTAACTAAGCCTTCGTGATTAACAATCCGTATGGGCTAGTGAAACAGTTTCGGAGTACTAAATTACCTAAGCCTTCGTGATTAACAATCCGCATGGGCTAGGGAAATAGACTCTAACGAATTGAACCCGCTTTTATCGAGATGCCTTATTAGCCTTCACCGACGACAGTGAGGAGCGATTCGGGGCCTTTAGAACCGATTCACCCTCATATAGTGAATCTAGGCTAAGCCATGACGGATTTTCGTTAGATATACCGATGATATGAACACATGGAGGAACATTTCTAAACCTTTTGTTACCTATTTTACACTCTGAATAAGTGTGGTAGATCTGGCAACGATGTACGCACATCGCCCTTAATAAATGTGATACTCCGCCTTGAAGGCATCATGATGCCTAAATAAGTAGATACTGTTGGGGCAAGTGTTCACTAATTTTTTTTTGAAATTAAAAATAAAAATAATTTTTCAAGCATTTTTGCATTTAAATCATTTCATGCATGTGTGAATAGAGCATGTACATTTTTGGTTGTATTATTGATCTCATTTTTTGCAATAAACGGATGGTGATAATAATCTTATCTGATGATTTCATAAAACTGGTAGTGTTGCATAAACATTTGGACATTGTACCATAGTAGGATCCACTATCCCGAAATTCTTTTGAAAATAATATGATTGGTTTTTCATTAAAAAAAAAACATGTTTCAAACTAATCATAAATTTGGAGGCAAATCTTGCATAATGAGATTTTTGAATAATCAAGATTTAGGTCCCACCAATTTCGTGTAATCATTGATTTCTTTGTATATACCTTGGTGTTAATTCATTTATTCTTTATTTGTATCATTTTGACATCATGTTACAGTCCTAACATGCATAGTTATTCATTATAGAATACATTTGTGATATACATGGTCATTCTTTGTACGTACTATTGTGTTAATTCATTTATTTTTTTGCATGTATCATTTTGACATCATGTTACAGTCATAGAATGCATGGTCATTCATTGTAGAATACATTTATGACATGCATGGTCATTATTTGTATATACCTGTGCATCAATTTATTAAATTCATCATGTTAGCATCAGGTTGCATCCATAGCATACATAGTCATCATAATTTCTCTGTATATGTTCATGCATTAATCATCAGTATATTCATGCACATAGGAATAGAGCATGTACATTCATAATTGTATTCTTAATCTCATGACATTTTCATTTGCATGAAAGGGGTTCGAGATATGAGGAATGAATCGGAGGAATGATTGGGTGCCTTGGAACGAAGCCAAGAGGAATTTGGACATGAACTCCGGGAGTTGAAGGGACAGCTGATCAAATTGCTGAAAACGTTTGAGGATATGGGTAAGAGTAAAGGTGAACTTTCTCAGGGCTCTGCATCGTCTTCGGATCAACCAAAACCATTAGGTCCAGAACATATAATCCTTGCTGGATCTTGCACTTGTCAATGCCACAAAGGTTGCAATCCTGATGAAATTGTGGACAAAATTGTGAAAATGATTAAACCTGAGAGCCTGATACCAAAGATAGAAACCTCGGATCCAGTACCATACATGCAAACTGTTCTAGTTCCAAACCAGTATCCCCACCCTACTATGGTCCAATCATCCATTGTGATGATCACTACGGGACCCATGAATCTCACTCCATTACCATCAATTGGCAGCTCATATTGTTTCCCTCATTAATCACCTTATCCAACATCTGGGTTAGGAACCTCGAGCTATGTACAACTTCTAAAGGCCCTGTGTCCAAATCCATACCCTTACCATACTGTTCCGCCACGTCTCCATGTAAACACTCTGGTTCGGACATTAGTGCCACCACCAAGTGCCCCAACTCTTAAGCCATGTGTGACTAAGAAATGACCCCAGGATAAGACCCAAATGCATTTTGATCCCTTTCCAATCAGCTACCGAGAGCTTCTCCCTATACTGATCCAAAATCACATGGCCATTGAAACCCCTGTTACCACCATATCCAAAGTGGTATAATCCAAATGCAAGATGTGATTATCATTCTGGAATTGTTGGCCATAGAATTGAAGACTGTATAGCATTCAAAAAGAAAGTGCAATCTCTTATAGATGCCAAGTGGTTGGATCCAACGACACTGATTGATAGAGGCTGGGAAAACGTCATTAGGATTGGGAGATTTACGGCATTGAGGTGGAAAAAAATTTAGTCTTATATGATGTAATAGGATTTCACTTTTTCAGTAGCCGGCTCTTATAGCCTTAGGATGCTAGGAAGAATAAAATACTTGTAAAGACAGTTTTAACTACTGCTCAGATTTTGTAAACATGGTTTATACCATTGTGAACATTGATATGGGAATGAATTGACTATGCTTCAAATTTATGAGATGTTGATGATTAAGTTCCTCCGATTCTTATTTCCTCCATGATATCTTCCCCTTTGCATTTTGCATCCGATCAATTATTTGTCATACCATACATTCATACATGTATCATGTTAGTATCAGGTTGCATTCATGCATTCATAATCAGCATGATTTTTCAGTATATATCCATGCATTAATTTGCTTATTCTTTACATGCATCATGTTGACTTTGGTTTTTATTCATGACAAACATAGTCAACATGATTTCTCTGTATATGCTCATGCATTAATCTGTCATATTAACATTAGGATGCATTCATGACACAAATGGTCAGTATGATTTTCTTTGTATATACTCTGTATCAATCATTCATTGTTTGCATGTATCATAATTGACATCGTGTTGCATTCATAGTGTATATGATCATTCATTGGGAAATACACTAAAATGTACATGATCAGTCATTGCATATATCCATGTGTTGATTTGTTTGTTCTTTGTTTGCAACATATTGGCATTGTGATTGCATTTATTACATACATGGTCAGCATGTTTCCACTGTACATGTCCATACATCATATTGTTTAGGCTTCACGTGCATCAAATTGCATTCATGGCTCCTTCATCATGACACACACTTTGGGGGAATAAAACAGAAATTGGCTTGGCTTTAGATTCTTTGAAAGAATTTCCATTTCAAATCAGAGGTATAAAAAATATTGAGTACCCTTTTAATACAGGCTAGTGCTATGGAGAATGAACAAGTTGCCCAAATGGAAAGAATGGAAAAGGTACAGGAAGAATTGCGAGAACAACTGGCAAAGTCTCAAGTAGAATCTAAAAATCAGATGATTAAATTGATGGAGCTAATGTCCACCGTAATCAAGGGATACACTGAAAACTTGGCAGCCAGAGAAGGGTAAGAGGCACGAGAGGGTCAGAATGAGGTCGTAATGATGGATGCCCAGAACACAGTTAACCTCGTCAATGTCTTAAATTCAGATGATCCAGCTGAACAAGCAAAGTTGAAGATGGTTAATGAGGTAGAGTTCGCAGATTCCCAAGGGAAATATCAGTTGCTAGATGAAAGGCTAAGGGCAGTAGAAAATACAGACGTATTCGGGAGTATGGAGGCGAAAGAACGATGCTTGGTCTTCGATTTAGTTATCCCTCCTAAATTCAAGGTCCCTGACTTTGTGAAATATGACGGGACGAATGATCCGTCAGCCCACATCACTATGTTCTGCCGAAAAATGACAAGTCATATAGATAATGATAAGCTTCTGATTCACTACTTTCAGGATAGCCTTAGCGGGTCCGCAATTAGGTGGTATAGTCAGTTGAGCAAGGATCAGATTCGCTCTTGGAATGATTTGGCTAGGGCTTTTCTAAACCAGTACAAGCATATGACCGATAGGACACCTGATCGTCTCACTTTGCAAAATATGGAGAAAAGAGTTACTGAGAGCTTCAAAAGTATGCTCAGAGATGGAGGAACATGTCTACCCAAGTACAGCCACCTTTGACAAAAAAGAAAATCACTGTCCTTTTTATGAATATATTGCAGGCCCCGTACTATTATAGACTCGTCAGCAATGCCTCAAGGAATTTTGCGGATATAGTAATCTCAGGGGAGATGATTGAGAATGCTATCAAGAATGGGAAACTTGAAAGAGAATGAACATCCAATGCCGAGAGAAATAAGGCACCTAGAAAGAAAGAGGAAGATGTCCAAGCTATGGGATATTTTGTCCCATATTCCCAATTTCCCTCATACCGATCGTGTTACCCTACTAAGGTATCTCCAAGCCTTTATCCTTACCTACCAACCCAAGCACCAAATACTATACCAACCCTTGCAACAAGGCCTACTTCCAGAAAAGGACCGCGGGAAAACCAAGAAAGAATTCCAATCCCAATCCCTGACCTACTGCCATTACTAATAAAGAATCAGTACCTTACCCTGATACCTTTGAAAATAGCTCCAAATCCATCAGCGAGGAGTTATGACCCTGACAGCAGGTGTGATTATCATTTGGGAGTAGTTGGGCATTCAACTGAAAAATGCAGACAACTGAAGGAAAGGATTGAAAGTCTTATCCATAATGGTATTTTGACACCAGAGCTTATCAATCAGTGGAAAGCTATTTTGCCTTAAATCAATTTCTTTCAGGTTTTAGGGGGAGAATTACTACCTTTGAAGGATGTCAATAGGAGTATTTTGATACATGTAGTTTCAGACTTTATGATGAAAACACTTTTCTCATGTCGACATTCATTAAATGAATTTTGATTTTTAAATGCTTTGTGTTTGTTGTGTTTTAACAAGAATTTGAATTTGCAAAAACAAGCATTAAGGAAGTTTTAGTAATTAATAGTCTCAAGAATATTGATGATCATTGTTACAAATGACCCAATACCTTTTCCCCTCTCTTTTAAGCTTTCGTAGGCCTAAACCCCTTGAATCAAAAACACTTGAAAGACCTAATGCTTCAAAGAATATGAATGATTGAACTTCATAAAACCATTGTCATCATAGAATAAGCAAAGATGTAGATCTTAGTCTAGGCTATGAACAAAGGAACGAACTTTTTGAAATTTTTTTCGAACTCCTTGAAATTCAAACAAATAAGACTTTCTTTCAAGAATTTAGATCATGGTAATTTGGTGTGTGTCAAGGTTGTGCCAAAACCATTCATGTCATTTTCAACAACCATAAAACACTAATTGCCCAAACATCACATCATGATTGACACCCTGGGGGCACAATGATTAAACTAGATTATCCCATGTCCTAGAGAAAACCTATTTTTAGGTCATATTTTCTTTGTCTCTTCAAAGAACTCAAATTTGAAACTCAGTCTTTTCAAAATAGACCTAGACTTGCTATGTTCCTTGTTGATACAAACTCTCATGGTTAATCAAACTGGGCATCATATGTGGAAATGATGGATACATGGTGAATAAAGATGGACTAAAGCATGAATCATTGGGGCATGCGAAAAAAAACAGCAAAAAAGAAGAAAAATTGTGATATCATGCATATAAGAATTCGGATGATTTCAAAGTGCAAAATGAAATTTTGATTATCTACTTCCCCTAGGGATTGCTTTTCAATGAGAATATTTGTGCTTGATATAATGAATGGCCATTTTTCATATTCCTTTTAAAAAAAAAAACATCAAAAAAAAAGAGAGAAATTATCCATAGTCACCCATTTTTGAGCCAAAAGAATTCTTTCTTCTTTGAACCCTGATCAAGGATCACTCTCTACATTGGGGGGCAAACGCGAGGAAAGATCTTTTTAAAGATCACAAAAAAATGAGTCCTAGCTCAAAATAGATACAAAGCAAATGGAGCCCTGAATAAATATGGGCTCACTCTGTCAAAAGGAAAAGGAAAAGATGGCGAAATGGAAGCCAAGAAGAAAAAATTGTGTGAAAAAGTATGGCAAATGGAAGCCAAATGCAAAGAAGAAAAAGAGGAAAAGTAAAAAGGAAAGAAATGTCCAAGAAGGGACAAACGCTTCGAAAAGAATTCTCTTCAAGAAATGATCTTTTGATCTGATTACCCTCAAACATATGTTTTGGACCTATTTATCCTTTCTTTTTGAACCCCAAACCATGGCCTACATTACGTGCTTTAAAAGTCCATTTTGATCAAGCATGAATATTTAATTTGAAGGGTTTTTCCTCAGATTTTATCCTATCTCATCGAATTATCATTTCACTAAGGAAAAATTTAGAATTCTCAAGTGCATGCTAAAATAATAAAAAAGTGAAAAAGAAAGAAAATGGGAAGAATGGGACTCTAGGGCGAAAACCCAAAAATGGATGGTTTAGAGTAAAATGGGAATTTCCGATACCATTTATGTTAGTACCAATACCACAAAAGAGAAGGTCATCTTGGAAAAGTGGTAATCAAGGAACATTAGGAATTTCTGAACCTCCCAAATTATCAGCTCTCATTTGGAGGATTGTCTTCAAAACTGAGACTTTTTGTCAAAATGCCTTGATATGAAAACTAAAAGAATGTTGAATTTGTTTGATTCTCAAGGAATTCATGATTTATAAAATCTATTCCATTTGTGAGCCTAGAAAGGACATACATTTTTGTTATGAAATTTCCTTTGATCCACTAAAATCTTGTTATACCAAACATTGCTAATTCAAATTGAAAAACCCAGATTGACACTTGAGAAGTTTTTAACAATGGTCATCAATCTTCAAAAGATTTGTACATCACACACTATGGGGTTAATATTTTTTGTTTAGAAGTTTTCAAAATGAGAAAACAAATAAAGATATTTTTTGAAAATACCCATTTTTGATGTTGACATGAGATAAGAATTTTTCTAACCCAAAGGTGTGAAACTACTACGGTTTATCTTGATATGAGAAGAAGAAATAAAACTCAGCAAGCAAATTTCTGTTGATTAAAGTTTGAAAACTGTTGGGGTGAAGAGAATAGCCAAAATGAATTGAAGACATACTTTGATTTGAAAAGGAAAAATGAATTGGAAAGGCTAAGCCAAAGTCTAGAAAAATGATCAGGGGCATTTGCATCTTTTCACGAAGCATTTGCATTTTATCTGACATCTGTATCTGCATCTTATTCAACATCTACATCTGCATCAATAAGCATTTGCATCAATCTTTTACACAGCAAAGCATTTGCATTTTATCCGACATCTGCATCTGCATCAAGAAACATTTGCAATAATTCAAAACATTTACATTTGCAATATGAAGTATGTGTATCCTGTTAATCATTTGCACCAGCATCAAAAAGCATTCGCATCTTCTCAAAATCTTCAGGTTAATTTTCAACAATTCTTCAAAGACCATTTTTTAAGACATCCGGGCATAATTTTTTCAAATCACGGGTAAGGCCTACGGGCACCATTTTTAAGACCTCCGGGCACCATTCTTAAGACCTCCGAGAATAATTTATCAAATCACGGGTAAGGCCTACGGGAACCATTTTAAGACCTCCGGGCACTATTCTTAAGACCTTCGGGCATAATTTTTTTCAAATCACGGGTAAGGCCTATAGGCACTATTTTTAAGACCTCCGGGCACCATTCTTAAGACCTTCGGGCATAATTTTTCAAATCATGGGTAAGGCCTACGGGCACCATTTTTAAGACCTCCGGGCATAATTTTTCAAATCACGGGTAAGGCCTACAGGCACCATTTTTAAGACCTCCGGGCACCATTCTTAAGACCTACGAGCATAAGTTTTTTCAAATCACGGGTAAGGCCTACGGGCACCATTTTTAAGACCTCCGGGCATCGTTCTTAAGACCTCCAGGCATAATTTTTTTCAAATCACGGGTAAGGCCTACGGGCACCATTTTTAAGACCTCCAAACATCATTCTTAAGACCTCCGGGCATAATTTTTCAAATCACTGGTAAGGCCTACGGGCACCATTTTTAAGACCTCCGGGCACCATTTTTAAGACCTTAGAGCACAACTTTTTCTTGCAAATCGAATTCGTTTCCTTAAGACGGGTTGAGCCTTGATTTAGTCAGGGAATTCTATTTAAGGACAAAATCTTCAATTTACAGCATTTTCAAATATATATATATATATATACATGAAAAATGAAAAAAGAAACCCCTTTCCCTTTCCTTCACATGTGATTTCACTGACCGTACAAAATTAGTGTTTGTTTATCTTTTCCTGATTCCTGATTCTCAGCAATAACCAAAGAGGGGCAGCTATAAACTCCTAATTTTGTCCGAACCACTAAAACAGGTGGTACTCCGAGACTTAGTTTAAGAGGGCGAGCATAAAAAGTCAAACTTGAAAAAAGTCAACCCCAAAAAGTCAACTACTGAAAAAGTCAACCCACTTTCAAAATCAAGATTTGAAGTTCAATTGAAAAATGGTGAAAGAATTTCTATAATCCAAGGTCTACATCGAAAGATATGGAGTTCGAAAGTTGGGATTTGGAGATTCAGTAGAAAGGAAACCCTAATTCGGGAAATTTGGGGAAAAGTTCTTAAACGATCGAATTGGTCAAAATTGAAGGTTCCAAATGAAAGATAAGCACTGACTATGAGTAATGGAGAAACCACTTGAAAGAAAAACTGAAAGAAAAGTCAATCCGAGAGAAAATCGAGAATTAGGGTTTTTGGTGGATTTCGGCAAAATTGGGAAGAACTACAGAAATGGCCCGACTTCGTAAGAACAAAGCCCCTAATGGATTAGGAATGATTAAAAAGGGATAGCCCAAGGCTTAATTTGAAGAAAATCTGAAAATCGGATTTGTTTTGGGCAAAACCGGGTTTCGATGGTATAAAAGGCAAAATTGGAAAATTATGAAAAAATAGCAAATGAACTCCAAATCTTCTGAAAATTTGCAAATGTCATTTTTAAATTATTTGAAAGAGATTGGCGAAAGAAAATCTTGATTCGGAGTTCGTTTGCAAAATGGCCAAATCCCGGGTTTCCTATACAGTAATTCAAAAAGATAAATCCCGAAAAAATAGCAAATGGACTCCAAAAATTCTGAAATTTTGCAAATATCATTTTTAAATTATTTGGAAGAGATTGGTGAAAGAAAATATTGATTCGGAGTTCCTTTGTAAAATGGCCAAATCTTGAGCCTACTATGTAGTAATTCAAGTAGATAAATCCCGAAAAGTACCAAATGAGTTCCAAAAATTATGAAAAATTCTAGATCACATTTTAAATTATTTGGAAGATATTGGTGAAGAAAAATCTTGATTTGGAGCTCGTTTAGAAAATGGTAAAATGTGGGGGCATAAAAGGGCATTTTTGGAAGAAAAATCCAAATAAATAGCAAACGAACTCGGAAAATTTTGAAAACTTCTAGAATTCAATATTTTATTATTTTGAAAGTATTAAAAAAATAAAATTTTAATTTGGAGTCCGTTTGTCATTTATTTGCATATGAGGGGCAAAACGGTCATTTTACCCAAGCAATCGAAAAGGGCTTTTCTTGCCTTTGAAAAAAATCAATATTGGGCTAGAAGAAGGTGTGCTAGCCGGCCAAGGCCGAAAGGAGGGAAGGAGTTTCTGATTTTTCAATCAAAAGACCAAAAATTAAGAGTTAGTGATTTTTTTGATCAAGCCATTGCAAATACGCCACATAAGCCAATGCATGAAGAGGGAGAGTGTCAACATTATTCTTTTACAGCTGTAATTATGGACAACTAATAGCCAAATCTAAGGGTGATAATTTCATGTTTTTTCACCTTGAATCACTAGCCCTTGGATGGAAATTGGTTGGAGGAAAAATGACAACATCCTAGGAAAGAGAGAGGTGAGTTTCAGCCAGCTATAGGTGAAGGGGTCTCTTTCATTTTTCAGCACTTCATTTTCATTTCTCTCTTGGTTTTTGCTTAGCTTTTCTCTCCTTGGTTGAAAGCAAAAAGAAAAGTTTAGAAAAGAAAGGAAAGGAAAGTTTGAAGAGAAAAAGCTTGAAAGATAGCTTCTTGAGGTTGCTTTTAGCACCAACTCTTGCACTTTCTTTGATTTTCCATTCTTGTTTTTGCTATTTTGATTATTATTTTGGTGAGTTTTCTTTTTAAATAAGTGTTTTTTTTAATGTTCTTTTTAAGTTCTTTCTTCATCTTTTTTCTTAAAAAAGTTCTTACAAATTGTTTCTTGTTTTCTTACCATGGCCGAATGGCCTATATTTCTTGCAGTTGCTATTTTGCTTGATTTAATCATGTTATTTTTGTTATTTTTTTTATTCTCGATGCTATAAATCTTCTTCTACTACATATACTTTAAGCTTGTTTTAATTTGGTTGCTTGTTTGTTTCCATTTATGAGTTTATTATCATGTTCTTGCATTTTTAATTTTCTGTTTTCATAATGTTTAAATTTGTTGATGTTTTATATTTAGTATATCAAGTGTTTGTGAAAATGTTTGTTAGTTTTAATACCTCTATTTTATATTTGAATGATTTGAGTGTCATATTTAGGTTGAGTATGTTAGTATATCAAGTGTTTGTGAAAATGCCAAGCTTGCTTGGAACTTGAGGCCATTCGACTACCTCATTAATTTTGCTTTGTATGTGCATTTTTGCTATGTTAGTTGACAGGTTTGCATTTGCATGACATTTGATTAAGTATTTGGTTTAAGCATATCAAGTGTTTGTGAAAATGCCATGCTTGTTTGGAGCTTGAGGCCATTCGACCACTTCATGTGTTTTGCTTTGTATGTGCATTTTTGTTATGTTAGATGATAGGTTTGCATTTTCATGACATTTGGTTGAGTTTTTTGTTTAAGCATCCTTGTGTTTGTGTTATTTCCATGCATATTTTAGATGTTAGGTTTGGTTTATTTTGCCATGCATGTCCATGCATTTTAGACCTAGGTTGCATTAAATGCCATGCAAGTTCATTTAGGTCTAGGTCATTTTATTGATGCCATGCATTTTTCATGACATTTAGGTTTAAACTCATGCATTTCATGCATCATATTTGCTGTATTTTCATGCATTTTATGTCCATGCCACTTGACTAATGACTTAGGCCAATTAATGGTTCAAAGTCATGCTCTATTGAGCATACCTGTGAAAAATTAGGGTTTGTCAAATTGATTATTCTACCTTTGTGATTTTTTTACTTAGCGAATTTTTGTCTAACTTTTCAAAAGTCCTAGCTACTGTTTGTGAGTCATTTTGTGAGTCTTAAATATTTTTACTTTGATTTTAAGTGATTTTATCAAAAGCAAAAAAAATGTGTTTTGGCAAAACAGTTTTTTCACCCAGTACTCGTACTTTCCCGATTTTTTTGGGCATCCATCTTTAACCAAAAAATTAAGTTGATTCTTTGTCGTGTAGTTTTACATGTCCTGAGTCTCCAGTATTTGTTTTAGATTTTTTAGAAGTTTTAAAAATAGGGTAAAACATTGTGGCTTAAAACTGGACAGTGGAGTCAGAATTGAATTTGAAGGAAAATCATTTTTTTGTTTCTGTTAAGTTACTTAGAAGGGGCTGATTAGGAAGTTTAGCTACTGACTTAGGGTAGTTTCTAAGACTTTTTAAACTCTTAAAATGATTTTTAAAGTCTCGGATTAAGGGTGGTCAAGTCCGGGATTTTAAACTTAGGAAATTAGAGCAATTTAAAAAAGGGTTTAGCCAAGTTTTTACTTTTAATCTAAGCTTTTCAAAATTGTTTTCAAACAATCACAAAGTATTTTGGTTTTAGAATATTTAATTTGACATATTTTCCTAAGGTAGCCGGATATCTTTTTAGATATACGAATTTCCTTAATTAAAGGAAAAAATACATTTTCATGCATTGCATTTTCCATATTCATGCATTTTATATAATATGTGATTTTTGCTATGATAATTTCTATGATATTCTTATGATCATGTTATATTGTTTATTATATGATTTTGAATATTTCATGATATCCTATGCTTTTTATTTAGTTATGTTATTTTTATATTCTTTAGCATATACTATGTTCATGCATTATTATTTTCATTTTTATTTTAATGCATATTATATGATAACATTATTTTATATTCCATGTCATTTAAATTATATGCCATATAATTCATATTTGCCATGTCATTTAAATTATTTCATTTCATGTAGAATATATTATGTTACCTAGGTTATTATATTTCATTTAGGATATATTATGTCATTTAGGATATTTTATTTCATTTAGAATATATCATATGACTTAGGACATTTCATTTCATATAGAATATATTATGTGACCTAGGTCATTTCATTTCACTTAGAATCATATGACTTAGGACAATTCATTTCATATAGAATATATTATGTTACCTAGGTCATTTCATTTCATTTAGAATATATCATATAACTTAGAATATTTCATTTCATTTAGAATACGCTAAGACATTTAAAGTATATCATATCATTTAGGTTGCATTATATTATTTAGATTTAGCTATATCATTTTATTAATGTCATGCATATTCATATTCATATATATTTTTTAATATTTTCAAAAAGGTAATGATTTTCAATAAAATAAAGATATTCTTGAGTTAAAATAATTCAAAGTTCTCTACCGGGTTTGCTAGAGAGGATATCATCAATTATCATTAATAACGAAATATCTTCTTTAAAATAAGAATGATTCGGAAAGTTTTCCAAATTAATAAAAATTTCTATATTTTGCCACCTTTGTTGGGGAATATAGGAAAATTTTGAATTAATAAATTCCGGATCATTTTCAATTAAAAATGGAATTGTTTTTCTTTAAATTGGGAATTAACTTGAAATACTAAATCTAAAACCAACTTTTTAACGAGACTTGAGATAACACACGATTAATAAGGTATCGTTTTATACGAGCGTTGAGGGGGTGCTAATCCTTCCCTGCACGTAACCGAGTCTCGAACCCATTTCTTTGATTTCTCTGGTTTTAACGCAGACTTGAAATTGGTTTTAAAAATGTTTTAATTATTTTTTAAAATATTTTATATAAAACGGGTTTTAATAGGTGGCCGATCACACCTAGCTAAAATAGATTGGTGGCGACTCCATGTCTTTTTGAAGTTCATTTTCAAAACTTCATTTTTCTAGAGGAATTAAGTCCACTTTTCCTTGTTTTTTTTTGTCACGCTTAACGAATAATAAAGTATTGCGATGAGACTTGTTATTTTTTTAGGTTGCGGCACATTTAGTATCTCTATTCCTTGAAGAATTAGAATTCGAAAATACCTTGGGTTTGTCTTTGTAGTGCTCTCTTCCTTCCCCTTAGGTGGTTCGGTCTTGCCTTTGACAACAACTCGGTCACTTTTATCCCACTTTGGTTTCCAAGGAGTGCTAGAAACCGAAGAATACCTTGCTGCCCCCTTTCTTTTCAATTGCCTCTCCACCTTCATAGCCATGTGCACCATGTCTTCAATCTCAACATAAAGTTGCAACTCCACAATATTGGCTATGCCTCTATGTAAGCCACTTAAAAATCTAGCCATGGTGGCTTCCTTATCCTCCTCAACATTGGCTCTAATCATAGCCATCTCCATCTCTGTATAGTAATTCTTTACACTCCTAGACCCTTGGGTAAGGTTTTGAAGTTTTGGTAAAGGTCCCTATAATAGTGGCTAGGTTACAAACCTCCTTCTCATGAGAGCTTTCAACTCACCCCATGTCTCTATAGGTCTCTAATGGTTCCTCCTCTTACTGGTTACTAGTTGATCCCACCAAACTATGGCATAACCGGTGAACTCAATGACTGCCAACTTCACCTTCTTCTCTTTTGAGTAGTTGTGATAATCAAAGATCAACTCTAGCTTCTTCTCCCACTCCAAATACACCTCAGGATCAGTTCTACCTTGGAATGATGGGATTTTCATATTAATATTTCCAAGGTTCCTATCTTCTCTATTTTCCCAATCTTGACCCCTAGTGTTTCTCCTAGGTGTTACTCCATGCCTAACTCCTCGAAGCCTACCCATAGCAACCTCCTCATCAAAGTCATGCTCATCAACCACACTAGGCTCACGCCTAGCTCCCCTATGTTGCCCATCTTGTAGGTTTTTAATGGATGCCGACTGTCTCTTTATCTTATTTGATATATTCACCATCACAAGCTTCACACGCTCAAATGATTGTTGCATAGCTTTCCACATAAAGAATGGATTTTCATCCCCCTGGTGTGATGAACCACTCTTTTGAGACATCTTAAGATTTCAGCAAAACAAATGTTAGTGATAATAATAATAGGTAAAAATAAACTCACACACTCCCTTAGTGTTTACACTGAAGTATGATATCACTCCAACTCTTGTTTGCACTTTTTTAGGCTTTTTCTTTAATAAACTCAACTCACTCTTGCCTTTTACCACTCTATTTCCTCTTTCAAGCTCTTTAGGAACTAGAAGAACTCTTCAATAACTCCCTTGCTTAAATCTACCTAGCAAAAAGATTCAAGAAACAAGAAACCCAATTAGTAAAAGGTAAAAACAAGAACAAGATTACCAAGATTTCAATTCTTTCCCCTTTCTTGTGATCTTTTTTGAATCTTTCTTTATTTTTCTGTCTATTCGAACAATCTTCTTTTTTTTTTTTTTTTTTTTTCACGAGACTTTCTTGATGTTCTTGAAATCTTGGATCACTTTCTTTCTTTTTTTCTTGGACTATTCGAATGCCCTTTAAGTTCTTGATTTTTTTTTCAAGATTCGGATCAAGAATCAACAAGAACAATTTTTAATAAATGAAGAATTCAAGAAGCAAAATCTTGATTTTAACCAACTCTCAGAATGAAACCCCAAACTAAACTACCTAAAAACTATAACCCTAGGAAAAAAGAATGCCTAAAGCTATAACCCCAAGACAAGAATATTGAAACCCCAAAAAACTTGAGAGAAACTCCAATACCCTATGGTAAAGAAGATAAAAAGATTTGAACTGATTGGTCCCTAAGCTCTGACACCAACTGATGTAAACCCGTGGGGTTAAACCCTTTGAACCCACTAACAAATTGAAATACCCTAACTCCAAGAAAGCCAATATTTAGGCAATGGTAAATTAAACCCTTAGAAATCTTGTTTCTAAGAACCTAGATAAGCTAAGCTAGCTAGACCCCAAGAAAACTTGTTTCAAGAACCTAAGCTTGATAGTTAGAATGCCACCAAGAAAAACTCTTTGATAAGTTCCTAAGTTTTGTCAAAAACTAAAAAGAGTAAAAACTCACTTGAATAAAATCAAATTTAATCAATTCCTTGTTGTCTATGAAGTAAGCTACTAAAACAGTGTATTTATAGCCTCCCTACAACCCTAATTCGACTAGCCCTAAGACTCCTAGTACAAATACTATTCCTTGGCAGCCAAGGACTTCTAACCTAAGTAACATGTGTTGGTGTAAGCCCTGCAAGCCAATCTAGTTGGGCTTGTAAGACACTATTTATATATTCATGTATCGCACATTATAGTTTATTAATTATAATAGAGGTATTTCTTTATCCATAAGTATTGTTATAATTGTTATAACTGACTTGTGAAGATAAAGCCCATGAAACACAAAGGCATTGCAAAGGAATTGTAAGGAGTTACAATTATGAGGATCCTTATGCATCAATGTCGTGTTTCTAAAACAGCTCCTGGTCATTGTTTTGTTAAGACAGGGCACTGACAATGCTCAAAGACTGGCATATGTTAAGCCTTCATGCACTTGATGCATGCAACCGATCTCATAGGTTGAAAGTATAGAGATACTTAGGGATAACATATGGGTGCTTGTTAGTTGAACAAGTTCACTGAACATGACCCGCTATGAGAGTTCCATTTGGTATTTCACTCAAGTGTCTATGGAAAATACTCTCATGTGTCAATAGTATAAGTAATCATTTGACTTGTGACACCAGGTCATCTTGTATATGAACTGTCATACTTATATTTCATCACGAATGGGTCCCAACCACGAGGATGCTTATGGTAAGGTGTTATTGGGCATGTCATGAAGCATACGAAGATGAATGAGTGGTCCAGAGAGGATTCATCACCCCAAGTGATATGAAAGGACATATCTTAGTCGTATCTGGCTTATATTAATTTATGGAAGTCCTTGGCCAAGGCAATACTTAAGGAGTTAATATTAAAGCTGCAGATCTAATATGGAATAGGATTAAGAGTAGACACTGAACCATGCTCTTTCCTATCCTGGGATATTTGATGAAGAGATCGAATTACACAAACATATTGTACACGAAAGGCTAGTCGAAGCTTGATGACACTCTTGACATTTGGGTGGTCATGATGCATTGCTAGATGCCGTTCATGATCTATAAATATAAATAGAAAATTCTTAATTGAATTAATTATATTTATTGCCAACATGTTAAGGGCCTAATGGATCACACACAAAAGGTGATTAATGAAATTAAAATGAGATTGGGACAGATTAAATATTCATTAAGTGTTGTGGGATTAGTGTGAATATTTAATAATATGTATAAGGGCTTTGGTACAGTTAGTCCAATAGTTAGATACACTAAACCTAGTAATATATATACACTTCTTATGTTGTTGTCGCCTCCCTAAGGCACTCTAAGCTAGCCAAGAAACCCTGCAAGTCGGCACCTCGCTCCCCCTAAGAGTGAATCTGCCGAACAACATAAGCAAGGGAGAATTCGATTCTTCTAGTTTTCTTTTGGCTGTCCAAGGTAGAGGAGGAAGGTTTATTACAACCTAGACTACTAGCATCATCTTGGAAAAACATAATCTCAACCTTGTGAAGGTTTTCGAATCACTTATGTGGATTACTGTTAGAGATCGGACAATTGGACGGCTTTGGTTTTCGACAAGCGAGCTTTGTGTACAAGAATAAGAACGTCAAGAATCTGTCTTGAGGTTTCGGCAATATCCATTACATAGGTATGGGATTTTGATTGTTATCTGGTCTTGACATGCTGATCATTTTGATTTCATAGGCAGATCCTTTGAGGGATTCGATTTTCTCTATGTTTTATTTTATTCCGCTGCGTTGTATGTTTAACTTGTTGATTAAATTATACAATATCTCTGTTTGAGCATTAGTCGAATTTCAATAGTGGTAACAGAGCCTCGTTTATGTTATTCCTATACGATCTATGCTTTGATTGTTTCCTTTAACAAAACTGTTTTGTTCTTTGAGTTGTTTTGATCCGAATGTCACTAACCGAAATTGTGAGAATTTGCACTTGTAGTGTTTTGGTGAAGGCAGCTGTTAATCATGGTGAATTCTTGTTGATTAATTAGTTTAAAATTGTTTTAAACTGATTAATGCAACTAGTGAAAGTTTGGCAGCAATTGAGAACTGTATTTTCCTTCTTTGCGCAAATTTGGTGATTTGAGTCAGAAAAACTTATAGATTTTTCTTGGCTGATTTTTAATGCATGGTTTAATGATTTTTAGGATTTAAAATTTCTTAGAATTGTTCTTGGCAAGCCTGAAAAATCATAAAACTTTTTTGGTATTGAAAAGTTGGAAGCTGTGAAAAACGGATAGACAGCCTGTAGGGAGAGAGGGAGGTGGCGGCTACATCTGATAGCCACAGCCTGCGCCTTCCCTTGCTAGGGTTTTCGCTTCTATCAGATTCTCACAGCTTATGGATTTTAGCAATATTTGAGTTACTAATGTTATAGTGTCCTAGTTGAACTACAACACTAAAAATTAGTAATCATGGTAATATTGTTAAATTAATTAAATCACCAAAATAAGAATTTACATAAATATTCAATTAAATTGTTAATTGGATGATAATTTAATTAAAGAAAATAATCTTAATTGGAATAGGATTTATTCTAATGAGATTAGAATAAATGTTTGTTATTTTCTTTGAATTAAATTATTGATCAAATATAATGATTGAATGGTAACTAGAGATTAAAGAATGATTTATATGTTCATAAATTGTTTGTGAATGTATGGGATGATTATGGACTTAGACCCAATATGATTGTGGGTGGTTGAATTTATTTTTATGGTTTTTATTAAATTAAATAGGGACTACGTGCCCTGCATTATCTCTCATTTTTTGGAGTTGTAAAAATTATTTCCTCACCTAATTCCCTTCAAATGTAACTTGAGGTTTCTTTATTACAAATGTAATTAGTCACATCAAAGTGTAAAATTAGGATTAGCTAGGAATAATTTTTGTAACTTGAAGATGAATATAGGCGCCATGAAGATAAGGAGATTATAAGCAAGCTTTGAAGACTATGTATGTAATCACCTAGGAATTTGACCAACTAATTTCCTTTGATGGCTCAAGGAAATTAGATTAGAAAAGTCCATAATCATCCAAGTAGAAAGCATGTTATAGATTTATTTTATGTGATATTATAAATGCTATGAATGTCTGATATGATGAGACTGATATTTAAAGAAAAAGGAAATCCCTCTTAACAATATTGAGTCACATGTTTTGCATGATAAAGTTGCCTTCCATCATCATAACAAGATAACCAGAGTTCTTCCAATAGGAGGCTTATTGAGTCACTCAGGGTCAAACTACTGTACGAATATGCTTGAGTTATGAAGTTGGGTCTTATTCAACTAATGTCATGTTGTCCGGATGCGCAAAACTTGATCGCATGGTGTTAGAGGCAAAGTTAGGCGAAGTACATATGATGTGCTTAGACAAAAAGTTGTCACCTAATTGATCTGGGAGTTGTATAGAGATACAATTAATATGCTATGTTATCTACCCAACTAGGATTGTTGTAATTTGTTGAGGCTCTCAAGGTTGCAACATGTTGAAAGGGATCACAGCCCACTATAAATACCTTGATGAGATTTTCGAATAACAAAGAAGGCTATTATCTCAAAAAATTAGTGGGAGAACCAATAAGAGATTTAATACCTCATCTTGAATTGGTATAAATGCATGAATATAACTGATATATACTTTTTCCATATTAGGTTGTTGAAAATGGTTAATACTTTAACTGCACTGCGTGGGATTATGAATGCCATTAGTCCAAAATGTTTGGATTGGTACAAAAGATTAAGAAGCGTTCTCGATGAAAGGAAGGTTGCTCGCTTGACAAGGCAATAAGAACTTATAAAAGTTTCTGGGTTGATTGTGTTTGTGGTTGAACTGAATCTTTCTACTGTTAAATCCAATTCCTGGATAATTGATTCAAGATGCAGTTCACATCTATGTAATGACATAAGGATGTTGAAAGGAAGTAGAAAGTTGAGCAAAGATGAAGTTGTTCTAAGCGTAGTCAATGGTACAAAAGTTGCAGGATGGGCCGTTGGAACATGTACTTTATCTTTGCCGTGAAATTGGAACTGAAAGATTGTTACTTTGTTCAAGTATTGTCTAGAAACATCATTTTGATTTCATACCTCACTGTTAATGATGGTTTCGAGATAAGAATGAAGAGAAATATTTGCTCTATCATTCTTAAAGACATTCACTATGGATCGGCAACATTACATAATGTATTATATGTTTTGGATCTAGAGATGCCTTTGTTCAATATAAATGTCAAGAAAGCAAGAAAGGATGATCCAAGTAAGACTTACATCTGGGACTGTAGACTTGGTCATATCAATGAGACAAGGATTTCCAAATTGCATAAACATGGTTATTTGGAACCCTTTGATTATGAATCATATGGGACTTGTGAATGTTGTCTCCTTGGTAAGATGACCAAGACTCCCTTTACTGGAAAAGGTGAAAGAGCTGGTGTTTTATTGGGCTTAATACATTCAGATGTATGTGGGCCACTAAACACAGCTGCTATAGGTAATTACTCATACTTCATAACCTGTATCGATGATCATTCTAAATATGGTTATGTGTATCTGATGAGATACAAGTTTGAAGCTTTTGAAAAGTTCAAAGAGTTCAGAGCTAAAGTAGAGAAACAGATTGGGAAAAATATTCTAGCTCTTAGATCGGATCGAGGAGGAGAATATTTAACCGTTGATTTCTCATTTGACGGGAAATGGAATTCTGTTGCAATGGACTCCACCTGGAACTCCTCAACATAACGGAGTGTCCGTGAGGAGAAATCAAACCTTGTTGGACATGGTTCGGTCCATGATGTCTAAGGCTGACCTTCCAATATCCTTTTTGGGATATGCCTTAGAGACTGTAGTTTACTTTCTAAATAGGGTTCTAAGCAAGTCGGTAGATAAGGTACCGTATGAGATATGGAATGGAAAGAAGGCATACATATCTTATCTAAAGATTTGGGGATGTACTGCTTATGTGAAGCAAGTACCTTCTGATAAGTTGGGAGCTAGATTAGAAAAATGTAAGTTTGTGGGATATCCTAAAGAGACTATTAGATATTACTTTTACAGTCCTACTGATCAAAAGGTGTTTTTGTCAAAACACACTACTTTTCTAGAGAAAAAGTTTCTACTAGAAGGATTCAGTGGGAGTAAAGTAGATCTTGAAGAAGTTCAAGAACCACAACCTAACATTTCCTCGGAACCTGAGCCATTGGTCGAGGCATTCGATGCTCGGACTGATGCTCAAGAAACACAAGTGCTCTGAATGTTTAGTGAGGATAGACATGATTTAGTGAAATATGGTTTTCTACTGGAATGTGATGTGTTGCATATTGATTGACGCATCTCGGAGCTGGAACATCATAATTGATGAAACCATCCAATGATATGGTTTTATCTAGAATCATGATGATCCATATGTTTATAAGAAGTTAAACGGATTGGCAGTTGTTTTCTTGATTCTACATATCGATGACATAATGCTTATAGGAAATGTTGTACCTATGCTGTAGAAGATTGAGGTCTGGCTATCCAAACAATTCTCCATGATGGATTTGGGAGAAGCAGCATTTATTCTGGGAATTAAGATCTACATAGATAGATCGAAAAGGCTGCTGGGATTCTCCCAATCCACTTACATAGACAAGGTGGTAAAAGGTTTAGCTTGGATACCTTCAAAAGAGGTAGCTTACCTATGTTGCATGGCATACATCTCTTGAAAGAGATGTGTCCTAAACCATTAGATGAAAGGACACGGGTCGATATGATTCAATATGCTTTGGCAATTAGATGTATCATACGCTCTGACTATCATGAGCATATACAAAAAGGGGCAATCCTGGTGAAAGTCACTGGACTGCTGAAGAATATCCTTAAGTACTTGAGAAGCATTAAGGATACTTTCTTGGTCTATGGAGGGGCTGAACTCCAAGTTAGGGGTTATACAGATACTGACTTCTAATCTGATTAGGATGACAGTAAATCGCAGTGTAATTATATATTTACCTTGAATCTTGGTACAGTCAGTTGAAAAGATTCCAAACTAGAGATGACTGTGGATTCAACAACCAAAGCCGAGTATATCTCCTCGTTTAAGGCAACGAAGGAGGTTGTTTGGATCAAGAAGTTCATTAAAGAACTTGGTTGGTTCCGAGCATTGTTGATCCAGTACCACTTTACTGTGATAACAATGGAGCCATAGTGCAAGCTAAGGAACCAAGGTCTCATTATAGATCCATACATATAACGAAGGAGGTTGTTTGGATCAAGAAGTTCATTAAAGAACTTGGTTGGTTCCGAGCATTGTTGATCCAGTACCACTTAACTGTGATAACAATGGAGCCATAGCGTAAGCTAAGGAACCAAGGTCTCATCATAATCCATACATATATTACGGAAGTTTCACCTGATAAGTGTAATCATTGAAAGAGGTAACATTAATAAGAAAAAGGTTACTAATTGAGGATTTCTGTCCCAGCAGAAACATAAACGCACATGGAAGGACATGGGCTTAAGTACATGGGCGATTGGCTTTAGTGCTAGTGGGAGATTGTTAGTGTAAGCCCTGCAAGCCGCTCTAGTTGGGCTTGTAAGACACTATTTGTATATTCGTGTATTGCACATTATAGTTTATTAATTATAATAGAGGTATTTCTTTTATCCATAAGTATTGTTATAATTGTTATAAATGACTTGTGAAGATAAAGCCCATGAAACACAAGGGCATTGCAAAGGAATTGTAAGGAGTTACAATTATGAGGATCCTTATACAGCAATGCCGTGTTTCTAAAACTGTTCTTGGTCATTGTATTGTCAAGACAGGGCACTGACAATGCTCAAAGACTAGCATATGTTAAGCCTTCATGCACTTGATGCATGCAACTGGTCTCATAGGTTGAAAGTATAGAGATACTTAGAGATAACATATGGGTGCTCGTTAGTTGAACAAGTTCACGAAACATGACCCGCTATGAGAGTTCCATTTGGTATTTCACTCAAGCGTCTATGGAAAATACTCTCATGTGTTAATAGTGTAAGTAATCCTTTGACTTTTGACACCAGGTCATCTTGTATATGAACTATCATACTTAGATTTCATCACGAACGGGTCCCAATCACGAGGATGCTTATGGTAGGGTTTTATTAGGTATGACATGAAGCATACAAAGATGAATGAGTGGTCCAGAGAGGATTCATCACCCCAAGTGATATGAGGGGACATATCTCACTTGTATCTGGCTTATATTAACTTATGGAAGTCCTTGGCCAAGGCAATACTTAAGGAGTTAATATTAAAGATGCAAATCTAATATGGAATGGGATTAAGAGTAGACATTGAACCATGCTCTCTCCTCTCTCGAGATATTTGATGAAGGGATCGAATTACACAAACATATTGTACACGAAAGGCTAGTCGAAGCTTGATGACTCTCTTGACATTTGGGTGGTCATGATGCATTGCTAGATGCCGCTCATGATCTATAAATATAAATAGGAAATTCTTAATTGAATTAATTATATTTATTGCCAACATGTTAAGGGCCTAATGGGTCACACATAAAAGGTGGTTAATGAAATTAAAATAAGATTGGGGCAGAGTAAATATTCATTAAGTGTTGTGGGCTTAGTGTGAATATTTAATAATATGTATAAGGGCTTTAGTACAGTTAGTCCAATATTTGGATACACTAAACCTAGTAATATATATGTGCTTCTTATGTTGTTGCCGCCACTCTAAGCTACTCTAAGCTAGCCAAGAAACCATACAAGTCGGCACCTCACTCCCCCTAAGAATGAATCGGCCGAACAGCGTAGGCAAGGGAGAATTTGATTTTTCTAGTTTTCTTTTGGCTGTCCAAGGTAGAGTAAGAATGTTTATCACAACCTTTTCTACTAGCATTGTCTTGGAAAAACATAATCTCAACCTTGTGAAGGTTTTCGAATCACCTATGTGGATTACTATTAGCGGTCGGACAATTGGACGGCTTTGGTTTTCGACAAGCGAGCTTTGTGTGTAAGAACAAGAACGTCAAGAATCTGTCTAGAGGTTTTGGCAATCTCCATTACAGAGGTATGAGATTTTGATTGCTATATGTTCTTGACAGGTTGATCGTTTTGAATTCATAGGCAGATCCTTGGAGGGATTCGGCTTTCTCTATGTTTTATTTTATTCCGCTGCGTTGTATGTTTAACTTGTTGATTAAATTATACATTATCTCTGTTTGAGCATGAGCCGAATCCCAACAACCTGAAACTCCTAAAGTCGGCTAGATCTCCTAACATTAATGAAGAATTTGGCTAGCCCTAATTTGCAAAATAAAATAAAAGCTTAACTATAGGCTGAACATGCTCAAGCCCAATTCTAAGTAAGTTTAATGAAGGTAGACCCCACTTAGTTTAATGAAGGTAGACCCCACTTAGCCTAATAGACATATTACATAAGTTAGGCCCAAATGCCTAAGTAATTACAAGACCCAATAACCCAACTAATTAGGCGTCACCTCATTAATGAATTGGTCCCCACTCTTTCCAAGTCAATTAATGAATTAAAAGAATAAGCCCTCTTCAATAAACAAGATGCTGCCACCTTGCCATCTAATTAGGCCCAACATGTGAAGCTTGGATCACATGGACCAAGTCTTGTTCTCCCTTATTCAAGTAGCCTAACTTGAATGCCTTGACATTGCTCAAAAGACTTGTAGATTCTGCCCAAGTCCTTTGCTAGCCTTTCTTCCTTGATTCAGCCCAAGTAGAAGCCTTGCTTAGCTTTTTGAAAACTTGATGGATCTTGGATCCCATTAAGTATTATAATTCCATATGGGAATTATATTCAGGTTAATCAATGTGTTTGATTAACTAAGACCTGTACGGTATTTGAGTATTATTGAATTGCCATATACTTCTAATGGCTGATAATTCCATATGGTAATTATATATACTTGTTTATTCAAGTGGGAGTCCATTAAGGTGATGTCCACGATTAAAAGATTTAAGTGGGAGTTGACAAACCCATGTTGTAAAGTAAATCAATTAAGTGGAAATAATACCGTAGCACATGCGCATATGATGTGTGTATAAGATGACCAATAAGAAAACAATGAGTGATCCCTGTCTCTTTGTGTTGTGAGTTTCTTTGATCGAATTAGTTTTGATCAGTTTGTATGCTCTTAGTGACTATTGACTAATATTTGATAATTTGAAAGTATTGTGTTTACTTTGATGGGATTTCCTATGACTATGGAAAATGCGGTCTGTTGGAACCTTGTTGGGTAAATACATAGTTTCAGATTGTTAGATAGTTACTGCAAAAGGAAAGACATTGTCAAGATACATATGGCATTTATACTTGAATGAGGCACGCATATTTCTTTGTTTAATATAAATGAGTTCAAGTATAAGAATGTCTTGAAAAACAAGTGCACTTGGTGTTTGGTACGTTTCATGAGTTTGAAATATGTTTTCAACTCACATGAAAGGGATTGAAAGTAGCCAAACTATGTATTGACAAGTCTTAGAGCACATGAGGCATGGTTAATGATATACAGATCATTAACATGAATAACTTAAGAGTTATTCTGATTTGACATCTATGATAAGTAATGTATGAGTTATATGGATTGAGTAAGATCTCTTATGTATAACTTAACAGTTGCATTGCATGCATAGGGTCACATGACCTACTTGCATATGTTATTCCAATGAATGAATGCTTTGCTTTGATTATGTCTTTGGTCTGAATATGTGTGTATATGGTAGCATCAAGTTTATATAGTGCGAGGGGAGCTGTTGGAAGTATTTGGACATAAGTGAACAAATACACCAAGTACGCACAAGATTAACTTGATATGAATGATGTATAAGGATGGTAAACTAGCAAGGAGATGAGATAAGCTTATGAAAGCTCATAAAGAGCTCAAATTGAAAGCTTACTTAGCTCAAGTCAGCTCAAGGCAGCTGGACACTAGCTAGCTCAGCTCAAGGAGCTGGACACCAGCTCACTCAGCTATATATAGCTAAAGGGTAGTTAGGTGAGTGACACTCTATGAGGTGGAGTGAAATTAGCTAGTGGTAGCTAGGTGGGCTAGATGATGTGGCACATAGGTGTGACACATCAACACCATCATGCACAAGTGTCACCAATGGGATTGTGACATGTGACATCATTCATTATGTGGCTGCCACATGTGATCGAAACATCATGTTGTTTCTGGTTGAGAGGTTCCCTCCTATTAGCCGAATGGTTATGTTCATTTGGAAGGGAATGGTTCTGTTGACCGAACCACTGTGTCCAAATGAAGGGTGCTGACCTTGAAAGGGTTGTATCCTTTGACCCTTTCAGAAGCAACCCATGAGAGGCTATAAATAGGAGAGGGATTCGGCCAAGACATACACACAAGTGCACAATCCGTTAAGAGATATAATTGAGAGGAAAATTGCTAAGTGCAATTGCTAGTGAGTGAGGGGTTCTTGATTGCTTAGATATCAAGAAGCAATGCATAAGGTATTCAGGTTTGGACAAGTAAGATAGGTTGTGGAATGGTTTATTGTAGTTGCCTTAACCGATTGATTACAAGAGTGCCCTAGCTATTTGGTTGAGTTTATTACTCATATCCACAACAAGTGAGCATTGCATAGGAAGACAAGTAAGTAACCTGAACTCTTCCTCAATGTTCTCGGATTTGATAAGTCGAAATCCAACAGTGGTATAAGAGCCTATAGGTTGTTTGATATGCATGCTCTTAGCTGAAAGAACATATAAATGCATGTTGATTAGGGTTCTAAGCCTTTCCCCTATTCGGCTATTTGTTTTGCATGTTAATGTTCTTTGATTTTTCAGCCCTTGCTTGTTAGAATAATAAGTTATTCTATGCTTGATAATTAAACTGAATGCATGCCTTTGATAAACTTGTAACCTCATAAGGTATTTCAAAACAAATGAATATGACAATCACTCTTATGTCCGAATGGATTTGATTGCAATCTATAAGTTTGTTTTTGGTACATTTTGGCATAATGTTATTATCTTATTTTATTTGTGTTTGGTAATATCTTGTTGTGATGAATATGCTAATTTGGGTACAAAATTGAAAGATGTAGATGGCTAGTGCCACAAAGGGCATAGTAGCCAAATTAAACAAAGACCTTAAGCTTGATGGTGATAATTACACCATATGGCAGCAAAAGGTTTAATTCATTCTCACCGAGCAAGATTTATTGGATTTAATATCCAAAGAGGTTGTTGAACCAACTTTTGAATCTACATTAGAGGAAAAAGGGGTGTATAATGCCTTTAAAAAGAAAGACACCATGGGTCGGATTACATTGTTGATTACAATGACTGATGACCTTTTGGTGGACTTTGTCATGCTTGAAACTGCCAAGGCCATATGGGATAAAGCAAAGAATAAGTTTGGTACTGTTTCTCTTGAGACGCAAAGGGCTTTAATTCTAAACTTTGAGCATTACACAAAGAAGTTTGATCATAACATGAGTAGACACTTGCGAGAAATGTCTCGTATGATCTCTTATTTAAAATCAGCTGGTCATACTCTCACGGATGAGCAATAAGTGCAATCCGTAATTTGATCCCTTCCTGATGATGAGTGGCAATTGGTGAAGGTAATTTATGCCATCATATTGAAATTAAGACTTTGATGATATCACTAGACATTTGCTTCTCAAGGCAGAAGTTATGGATTCCAAGAATCCATCTAGGGCATATGTTGTCGAGATTTCTTTTTCCATAGGGAGAAAGAAGAAAGGGTTCAAGAAAAAGGCATTCAACATTAGGGATGGAATATATAAGAGGAAATTCAAGAAAGATTGGAAACCAAGGAATGAAAGCAAGGTTAAGTGCTTTAATTGCAATAAGAAGGGGCATTTTGCAAAAGAATGCAAAGAGCCTAAAGTACGTATCTCTTCTACTACTTTATTTGTGCATGTTATGTCATGTAATTTTATGGCTGAATTTGACTCTTCGTGGGTTATTAACTCAGGTGCCACCGACCATATCATAAGGGATCGTGGTTTGTTTGTCAACTATCGAAAGATACCAGCTCGGACTAAATGGGTCTATGTTGGCGACAACTCAAGACTTGAAGTATATGGCAAAGGAACTTGTGTAGTACCTTTGAAGAGTGGACACAATCTAATTTTAATTGATGTCTTATATGTACCTAGTATTCGGAGAAATGTAGTCTCTATTACTAGTTTATTGCATTTTGGATTCCAATTAAATTTCCATGACAATGTAGTTGATATTTATCTCAATAAAGAAAGAATAAGTTCTTGTTTCCCAAATGGTGATTTCTTTGTGATAAATACTGTTATGAGTAATAGTAGTTGTCTTATGGAAAATGCAAATGATGAGTTCATTTCGCATGCAAGATTAGGTCATATAGGGCAAGAAAGGATGAAGAAGTTAGCTAAAAGTGGCTTACTTGGTTCTTTATATAATGTATCCCTCCCAACTTGTGAGATATGTCTCATGGGTAAGACAACAAGAAAACCATTTGGAAAGGCTCAAAGAAGTGAATATCCATTGTAAATTATATATTCTGATGTTTGTGGTCCCTTGAATATGACATCTAGAAAAGGTTTTAGATACATTATCACATCACGGATGACTATACTTGATTCACCCTTGTCTATTTCATAAAGTACAAAAACATTAAGGTGTTTCAAGTCTTATGTGACTTTGGTAGAGAATCAAATAGAAAGGAAGATTAAAGTCATTAAGGAATGATCGGGGTGGAGAGTATTTGTCAAATGAATTCAAGGGGTTATGTGATGAGCAAGGAATATCAAGGCAATTGACTATTCCTACAACACCCAACAGAATGGAGTGGTGGAGAGAAATAATAGAACTCTCCTAGACATGGTGAGATGCATGATGGCTCAAGCCAACATGGACATTTCCTTTTAGGGAGATGCATTACTCACGGCTGTCTACATATTGAATAGAGTGCCATCAAAATCTGTTTTCTCTACTCCTTATGAGTTATGGACTAGAAGAAAGTCAGATTTGAGTAATATAAGGCCTTGGGTTGTGCAGCCTATGTCCATAGTCCAAATCATATTCTTGGTAAATTAGGACCAAGAGGGAAGAAATGTGATCTTCTCAGTTATTCTGAACACTCTAAGGGTTATGTGTTCATGGATTTGGATAGACAAGTTGAATTCGAGTCAAGGGAGGCAACTTTCTTAGAAAATGAGTTTTCTAAGAAAAGGAATGGTGATAAGAATTATCCATTTTATGAAGTTAATGAATCTGGACTAACTAGCACTAGTGATGTGCTAATATCACTTAATGAAAGTGATAGGGGTATTGGACCAAGTAGGAGTTTAGTATCTCCACAAGTTGTTGGTCATAGTGGCAACAATGACCAAGATTAGCCTATAGAAGAAATAGGTAATCAAAATGATCAAAATGTTGATCAAGTGATGGTCCAACAACATGAGGATGAGTTACCTCAAGAAAAGCATAATAAGGATAAGTTACCTCATGAAGAGCCTAATGAGGATGTGTTACCTCATGAAGAACTAAATGAGAATGCAAATGTGCATGATCAAGAAGAATATGTTGTGATGCACCCAAAAGAGTGTATCTTATTAAAACCTTGCACTAGAAAAGATCAATTGTTAGGTATAGTAGTGAGCAAGGGTCGAGTCCTCAAGGATTGGGTTTTAGTTTATAAGTTAATAGTTTATCACTTAAAAACAAGAAAAGAAAAGTAAAAGTGGTTTTGGAATCAATTTAAACTAAAGTAAACAATAAAAATAAGAAAACAAGTAAATAAGAAGTAATCAGATATGAGAAATATGGCTACAGATTTATTCTCCACCACTAGACATCATTATGAATCAAATTCAGACCTATCAATATTAATTATCTATCAAAGTTAACAACCGTAGATAACAACCTCCAGTATTACCCCAATCTTTCCTTAATTCATCATTAAGCAGGACAAACGCCACTACTTAATCTCTAACTATCAAACAACATGGGATAAACATCTCTAAATTTAATTAATAGCAGCTTTAAGATGAGAAAGATAGGTTGATCTAAGCAACAAAAGCATGAACATGAATTGTTTAACTTAGGTTATGTTCCACTTTGCAATTAGCGAAAACTTTAACATAATCATTAATCACAAATTGCCACTATTGAATAGAAATCAAGACAAGCTACGTATCAAAACTCCTAAACTAGCATTAGATAATTATCAAGATCTATCTAGTATGCATCCTAAAAAAGTCAAGACAAAAATCATAAACAATTCATGTAAAAGAACATAAACAACTTTGATAGAAAACTAATATATGATAGAATCTGAAAATTAATTACATAACATGTCTAGGGCTTTGAAATCACCCTTAACCAAAGAAAAGTTTAGCCTTGCATAGGCATTGTTAACATAAACATAGAATAAAAGAGAAAACAAGAAGAAAACTAGAAGAATGGAGAAGAAGAAGAAGAAAAATATTGGCTATTCAACATCTTGCTCTCTCAAACCCTCTAAGAAAAGAAGAAAATAAGAAGACTCTTGCTTGGAATTGTGTAGAGATCAGCTCCCCCTTATTCTCTATTTATAGGCAAACTTTAGGGCATCCCATAGGTGACTTGTGGCTGACTTAAGGTTTTTAAGGAAAGAAATAATACTTGTCAGCCAAGGTTTAATTACCTAAGGAAAGAAAGGGTGACTTGTAGCCAAAGGATATTTAAACATGGAAAGATGCTTTACTTGCAGCCAAAGCATGTACAAGTAAGGAAAGTCGTAGCTGATTTAAATCTCCTAGTTTGACAAGGATTATCTTTAAGGAAAGATTCTTGCAATTAATGCAACTAATGCAAGTTGACAGCCACTAATCCTACTTTGACAAGGAAAGACATATATTTTAGCTAGGGTATTTATCAAAGGACAAATTAAAGCATCCCATGCATGGTTTAAAGGAAGTGGCGGCTGACATCTTTGATAACTCGTATAATTATATAGTTTTTAGTTATGTTTTATTATTGTTTTGTGTCAAATACGAGTTATTATTGTTTAGTCTAATTGTGTTTATGATCTTTTATATTTTTATGTAATTTGGTGTTTTTCACAAGTTTCTTTGAGTGATTTCAGATTACTAGAATTAAGGGCAAATCCAGTTCAGATCCAGTTCCGACACATTTTGCCATATCAGCTATATCTGGAGTTTCACTGAAGCCATAAGGCTGAAATTTGTAGCCGTGCAAAGCTAAGAGGCATATCTATCTTTTTCATGTTTTACACTTCTTGAAACGGAGTCGTTTTCCCTAGCGAAATCAACCATCAAGTTGGCTGATGTGCAATGACGTCTGTCCTGAGCAGTTTTCGCATTTTGACCATATCGTCCGATACACATCCGCAAATGAGCTGATTCAAACGGCTATGGATCAATAACTGATAGGGGAACATTTGTCTAGAAGACCATGTGATCAGATAAAGCCTCCAATATTGAAGAAATCAACCATCAAGTTGGCTGATGTGCAATGACGTCTATGCTGACCTGTTTTCGTATTTTGCCCAAATCTTCTTCTCCACATCAGCAAATGAGCTGATTTCAATGGCTATGAATCAGTAACTCATAGGGGAACATTTTTCTAGAAGATCATGTGATCAGATCAGGCCTCCAAGATTGACAAAATCGACCATCAAGTTGGCTGATCAAAATGGTCATACAATATGACGAAAATTGTTAGAAAAATGCACCCACCTATTATACCTACCTTTGAAATTTGTAAAGCTTGTCTCTTGTCATTTAGCCCTCCAAAATGTGTATAAATAGAGGGCCTTGGATGATTGTAGAGGATCATATTGGAGATTGGTAGGATATTAGCCATTGTAACAAAATTCTCTAAGTTTTCTTCTTCTTTCTTTTCTCTAGTTTTCTTTTTCTTTAGAAAGAGCAAGAGGTTGGATAATTAATATTCTTCTTCTTCTTCTTTCTTTCTTTTATTTTCTTCTTAGATTCTATTTAATTTTATGTTTATAATGCCTATTCTAGGCTAAACTTCTATTTGGTTAAGGGTGATTTCAAAGCCCTAGACATGTTTTGTGATTGATTTTCAGATTCTATCTATCATTAATTTTCTATCAAAGTTGCTTATGTTCTTCTACAAGAATTGTTCATGATGTTGTCTTGATTTATTTAGGTGTACAACTAGATAGATCTTGATAATTATCTATTGCTAGTTTAGGAGTCTTGATCCGTGTAATTGTCTTGATTTCCTATTCATAAGTGGCAATTTGTGATTAATGATTATGGTCAAGTTTTCAATAATTGCAAAGTGGAACATAACCTAAGTTGAACAATCCGAGCTTATGTGTTTGTTGCTTAGATCAACCTATCTTTCTCATCATAAAGCTGCCATTAAATTGAATTTAGAGAGCTTATTCTAGGTTGTTTAATGGTTAGAGATTAAATAGAGAGCTTGTTCTATTTAACGACAAACTAAGGAAAGATTGGGGTAACAGAGCTTGTTGTTATCTACGGTTGTTAACTTTGATAGTTGGTTGATAATGATAGATCTGAAATTGATTCTTAATGATGTCTAGTGGTGGAGAATGAAACCTTAACCATATTTTTCATATTTGATTCTTCTTACTTACTTGTTTTCTTACTTTTAGTTTGCTTATTTTTAAAAGTATATTTATTTTTATTGGCTGGTTATACCGCCTAATTTGTATATTAACTTTGTTTTATTTTTATTGGCTGGTTATACCGCCTAATTTAGTACATATATTTTCATTGGCTGGTTATACCGCCTAATTTAGTTTATATATTTTTATTGGCTGGTTATACCGCCTTGCATCTTATTCTTATTATTTACTTTAGTTTAAATCTGGCTTCAAAAACCCGCTGCCATTAAATTGAATTTAGAGAGCTTATTCTAGGTTGTTTAATGGTTAGAGATTAAATAGAGAGCTTGTTCTATTTAACGACAAACTAAGGAAAGATTGGGATAACAGAGCTTGTTGTTATCTACGGTTGTTAACTTTGATAGTTGGTTGATATTGATAGATCTGAAATTGATTCTTAATGATGTCTAGTGGTGGAGAATGAAACCTTAATCATATTTTTCATATTTGATTCTTCTTATTTACTTGTTTTCTTACTTTTCTAGTTTGCTTATTTTTAAAAGTATATTTATTTTTATTGGCTGGTTATACCGCCTAATTTGTATTTTAACTTTGTTTTATTTTTATTGGCTGGTTATACCGCCTAATTTAGTATATATATTGGCTGGTTATACCGCCTAATTTAGTATATATATTTTTATTGGCTGGTTATACCGCCTTGCATCTTATTCTTATTATTTACTTTAGTTTAAATCTGGCTTCAAAAACCCCTTTTCTTTTATTATTCTTGAATTTAAGTTTTAAACTATTAACTTATAAACTAAAACCCAATCCCTGAGGACTCGACCCTTGCTAACTACTATACTTACAATTTATCTTTTTAGTGCAAGGTTAAATAAGATACACTCTTTTGGGTGCATCAAATTTTTGGCGCCGTTGCCGGGGATTGTTTTCTTTAGTTTATTTGTTACTTGGTTTATTCTTATTTTCAGTTCTAATTAGTTTTATTTTCTTGTACATACAAGTTTTTCTTTTCAAATTAAAAAAAAAAAAAAAACAATGGAATTGAGCAATCTAACACTTGAAGAGTTGGTGGCATACATGAACATGGAGAATCAACAAGCCAATCTCACCTCCCCAGTTCAACAATTGGCCATGGGAGGATGTCAAGGCCATCAAGTGTTCCAAGACCAACAGTATGATCATTACTCAAACACTTACCATGAGGGATGGTGGGATCATACTAATTATGGCTACTCGAAAAATTACCAAGAAGTAGATCCTTATGCCAATTACACTCATCCATCTAGCTTCAATCAATCATGGTCTCAAGAACCAGATCTTTTTCAACCACCACATATGACTCAAAACTCAGGTACTTCTTTAGAAGATCTTGTCTATTCTCTTGTTACTGATACTTTGCAATTTCAACAAGAAACAAGGGCAAGCATCCAGAGTTTGGAAAAGCAAATGAGCCAATTGGCTAGTAGTATGGTGGGATGGGTAGCACAAAGATCTGAAGAACTCGCAGCCCAAACAATGGTTAACCCAAAGGAGAATGCTACTATTGTGACCTTGAAGAATGAGGAACAAGATGAGGATGAAACAAAATTAGAGATGGATTCTATTCTTGAGGATAATGAAGCCAAAGATCCAAATAAGAGTATTTCGGCACCTGAGGTAACGTTTAAGGTTTCACTTTTTACTAATGTTTCTTCTCCACCTTTTCCTAGTAGATTTGCAAAGTTCAAGGAGGAAGAACATGAACGACACAAGCCAGAAACCTTAAACAACTTGTTTGTGGAGGTCATTCAACAAGTATCAAAATATGCTCCATTCCTCGATGACATATGCACCACAAAGGATGATGGAATAATACTTGTAATAGAGAATGCATCCACTGTTGTGCAAAGAAAGCTTCCTCTCAAACGCATAAATTTGGGAAATTTCATGTATGAGCCTGACAAGCCTAAAAAGCCAAGAAGGGGTGTTGGTTAGATTCAAAACACTAACTCAAGTGTTAATTGGGAAGGCAGCCCAATTAAAGATGAAATTACCAACCTTCCATATTCAGATTTGCTTTCTCTTTCTCTTTCTTTTCCTTTTTCTTTTATTATTTTTATTGTTTTTATTTTATTTCTTATGTTTCTTTGTTAATTGTGTTTACTGCTTTTAAGTTCATTTAGGCTGCATAAGTTTATTTTGTTTATTAGTTCTTTTCACTTACACATGATTCTTTCATTTGGGATTAATAGCATTACATTAATGACAATGTAAGAATTATGTGTGTGGGGAAGAATTTAGGATTTTATTTAGAGTGTTTTGTTTTTGTGTCTTTTTATGTTGTTTTTCTTTCTGATCCTTGTTTTGAAAATAACTAGATGTAAATATAATTTTTAATTTTTTTAACCCCGGTTAAATGGCGGATAACGGTACTCCGTGATTATTTAAGTCGGTTCCATCAGCTACCAACAAAACTGATATTGTATATAAATTTCTCTTCCAATTTCTCTTTCATTTTTTTTTTCATTTTTTTTCAGGATGGATGATATTCTCACAAGATTGCAGAAACGATTTCCTTATTTTCCTCGAAATATTTTACTGAAGCTTTACCAAGTTCGATTTGAAAGATTAAGAATGCTTATGCACAAAGGGATTCCTGATGACATACGTTGGATAATTGAAGCCAAGGTACGTGAAGATGAATACCTTCCTGTTTTGTATTTGCCAGGTACAGGTAGAAGCACTTTTGCAAAGAAGCGACGAGCAAAGCGCATGAGTTCAAATTGCCACAAATGTGCACGATGGACGTGTAACGGCAAATGTCGTTCTATTGGGATTCCGTCCTCTAATCGAGATGATAAAATTGAATTCATTAAGGATGGACTGAGTAAGGAGAATTTGGGTAATATCCAACTTTCTCTTGAGACGCATCCTAGTGGAGACGTACAAAGAGAAATTCTTGATTTATGGCCGCAATTCCAAAGGGAATGGCAACATCTTGGGAATCTGATGTTAAAAGACCCTGTTTGCCAGCTTGTAAGAAAACTGGATGGGAAGCATATCCTCGACTCATAGAAGGCGTTTAAGCCGTTTCTGGACGTAAAACCAGAGGAAGATGTGAGCCACAATCACAACTACAATAAATAACTTCTCAGCTTTTGGTTTGATTTGCAATAACTTTATTTCAGTTTAATTTACGTGTTATTCGATTTGTGTAATTATTCTTATTTTTTTATTTGTCTTTTACGGTTAATTTTTCTTCTCTTTTTGATTTTCTTCCTAAAATCACGCAAAAATCTTTTGTTAGGTTAACATTTTCTTCTGACAGGTCAAATACACTTTCGGCAACATTATTACTCTTGACTTTTACGGTCGATTTTTCTTCTCTTTTTGATTTTCTTCCTGAAATCACGCAAAAATCTTTTGTTAGGTTAATATTTTCTTCTGACAGGTCAGATACACTTTCGGCGACATTATTACTCTTGTCTGATTCACTACTCAGTCCTCTATATATTACACCATGTACTCATTCTCTTTCAGGCACTCGAAAAAGAAAAAAAAATGGAAAGTACTTCGTCCCAACGCATTAAAAAAATTTGTGTTTTTGGAGGTGCTTATCTAGGGAAAAATAACATATTCGCTGATAAAGCCATAAGAGTTGGAGTAATACTTGCCCAACAAAAGATCCAGTTGATTTATGGAGGCGGTAGTACGGGTTTAATGGGAGCAGTAGCTACAGCAGCACACGTCGGAGGAAGTCCAGTTCTAGGAATCGTGCCAAAACTATTCACAAGTTTTTGTGGACCTACCGTGGGTAAGGAAATACAAGTCTGGAGTGTCCCTGAACGGATAACAATCATGTACCATTCTGCCGATGCATTCATTGCTTTACCAGGAGGTCTGGGTACATTGGAAGAAATAGCTTGCGTGGCTTCTTGGTCATCTTTGGTCACAAATAAGAAACCCATTGGTTTGCTTAATATTAATGGTGATTTTAGTAATTTGCTTTCATATTTAGATAATGCTGTGGATAATGGATTCATGTTTTCAGAGGCAAGGAGAACCATAATTTCTGCTACAACCATTGAAGATTTACTCAAAAAGCTCCAAGCTTATGAGTGTTTATCTGCTACGGTTGTTTCGCAAACGCTCGGAAAAAGAAAAAGAGATATGGACGAGCAAGGAGTGGACTGCACTTTGTCTTTGTGACATTATCTAACATTTTGTTTGTTGTGTCTCAGTTATAATAAGTGGTTAGCAACCTCTGCAGGTAATATCTCCTAAATTCTACCTTTAAAATTTGACATTGGGGACAATGTCATATTTTAGTAGGGGGTAAGAGACATATTTTGCTAATTTAAAAAAAAAAAAAATTAAAAAAAAGGTTTGTTGTGTTTTAAGCAATTTAGAAGTATTCATTCTGAACAAGGTCTGAGTAAGGGAGACTTGAGACATACCTTGTCAGTTTGATTTCTTCTTTTCAAAAAAAAAAAAAAAAGGGTTTGTTATATTTTAAGCAATTTAGAAGTATTCATTCTGAACAAGGTCTGAGTAAGGGAGATTTGAGACATACCTTGTCAGTTTGATTTTAATCTTTTTATGTTTACTTGTTAATTTTTGTTTAGTATTTTAGGATTATTTAGGTTGCATGAGTTTGTTTTGTTTTGAGTCTTAGTTGTTCCTATTCTTATGTTATTAGTTCTTTTCTCTTACACATGATTCTTTCATTTAGGTTAATAGACTTACATTGAGGACAATGTAAGAATTAAGTGTGGGGGGAATGATTTAGGATTTCTTTTATTTTTGTCTACTATTTTTTTATGAGTCTTTATTATTATTATTATTATTATTTTTTTTTTTAGTTCCTTTTTAATACAATGATGAGATATGAATTGCATAAGTCTAAAACAGATTTATTAGTGAGAAGATTTTCATGAGAATTGAGCTTGATGTCAACCTTTTTATGAGCCAATGTTAATATGATATGTTGATTGAGAAAGAAGCATGTTTAGACTTAATCTGACTTGTATAATCATCCTTGTGAGTTTTTGAGCCTATAATGATTGATGCATTATACAAATCAATCTAATTTCTTTCTTGAGTGCTCTTATGATTGCATGATTCTCTAGAACTTGCTTTAAACCGTTTGAGACTATATTGATACATGTGACAACATGAATATGATAGAGGCATTAGGATTATAACCAGAGCCAAACAGCCATCCATTATTAATGTTCTAAGAGAACATCCCTACTAGTGAGCCAATTTGAGCCTACATTAAATATGATGTTTTATTGGTAACCACAACTTATACCTAGCCTAAATATACTTATATCCTTACCCTTGTTCTAAAGATGGATTATATATTTTGAGACATATTGCAAAAAACAAGGGATATTTTTAGTTGAAAATTTGGGTTAGAAACAAAAGATAAGTGTGGGGGAAGAAAAGAAAAAGTCAAGAGAAAAAGAAAGGGATCATTGTTAAATACATTCCCATATTCAAAAAAAAAAAAAAATCTTCTCTTGAACTTCTAGTTAAAGTAAAGAAAAAGATGTTACAAAGTTGGTTAGAATGAAGCAAAGGCTCAACATGAATATTTAGCCTAGGTGACTATGTACTTGTAAAGAGTTTTGAGAAGTTTCTTTGTATAATCTTTTTATGTCTCTAAACTTTATGAACTCTTTGGAACCTTTGTGATATCTTTATCCTTTTGTTCTTCAACCACATTACAAACCCCTTGGCCCCATTACAACCTTGATTAAAGACCTCTTGATTTATGAAGTTGCATGATCTTTTAGTGGAGAATAGGTGGACAAGCAAGCATATGGTAGAAGTGTTTTCATGAGATTGATTGAGTGTAAACACTTTACCACTACTTTAAAGAGTGAAAATCAAGAGAGTATCCCATGTGAGAAGTTGAGATTAAATTTGAACATGCACTATTTTGATTGAGATATGTTATGCTAATATTGGCTTAACTCAAACAATTTACATTCAAGCATGATTTTTTGTGAAATTTTTTAAGCTATTGATTAGTTTATAAGACTTGTTCAAATATTGTCTCTAATTTGTATTGAAAGGATTAGGAGTAAATATTTTTAGTATATGTAGTTTATTTATATGTAGTTTATTTATATTTTAGTTTTTCAATGTTTGTGGGTATCGTTCTAGCAAACCCTCACGAGACTAAACTCGTCCACTAGGGACACCTAGGGGTTTAAAGGCTTGTGTCACATGCTAAGTGCCACCGTGATTTCCTACGAAAATGGATTAGATTAGATTTTCTTATTTTATTTTTATTGAGTCGTTGCTAGGGACTAGCAACAATCTAAGTGTGGGGGTGTGATAACTCGTATAATTATATAGTTTTTAGTTATGTTTTATTATTGTTTTGTGTCAAATACGAGTTATTATTGTTTAGTCTAATTGTGTTTATGATCTTTTATATTTTTATGTAATTTGGGGTTTTTCACAAGTTTCTTTGAGTGATTTCAGATTACTAGAATTAAGGGCAAATCCAGTTCAGATCCAGTTCCGACACATTTTGCCATATCAGCTATATCTGGAGTTTCACTGAAGCCATAAGGCTGAAATTTGTAGCCGTGCAAAGCTAAGAGGCATATCTATCTTTTTCATGTTTTACACTTCTTGAAAGGGAGTCGTTTTCCCTAGCGAAATCAACCATCAAGTTGGCTGATGTGCAATGACGTCTGTCCTGAGCAGTTTTCGCATTTTGACCATATCGTCCGATACACATCCGCAAATGAGCTGATTCAAACGGCTATGGATCACTAACTGATAGGGAAACATTTGTCTAGAAGACCATGTGATCAGATAAAGCCTCCAATATTGAAGAAATCGACCATCAAGTTGGCTGATGTGCAATGACGTCTATGCTGACCTGTTTTCGTGTTTTGCCCATATCTTCTTCTCCACATCAGCAAATGAGATGATTTCAATGGCTATGAATCAGTAACTCATAGGGGAACATTTTTCTAGAAGATCATGTGATCAGATCAGGCCTCCAAGATTGACAAAATCGACCATCAAGTTGGCTGATCAAAATGGTCATACAATATGACGAAAATTGTTAGAAAAATGCACCCACCTATTATACCTACCTTTGAAATTTGTAAAGCTTGTCTCTTGTCATTTAGCCCTCCAAAATGTGTATAAATAGAGGGCCTTGGATGATTGTAGAGGATCATATTGTACATTGGTAGGATATTAGCCATTGTAATAAAATTTCTCTAAGTTTTCTTCTTTTTTTCTTTTCTCTAGTTTTCTTTTTCTTTAGAAAGAGCAAGAGGTTGGATAATTAATATTCTTCTTCTTCTTCTTTCTTTCTTTTATTTTCTTCTTAGATTCTCTTTAATTTTATGTTTATGTTTACAATGCCTATGCTAGGCTAAACTTCTATTTGGTTAAGGGTGATTTCAAAGCCCTAGACATGTTTTGTGATTGATTTTCAGATTCTATCTATCATTAATTTTCTATCAAAGTTGCTTATGTTCTTCTACAAGAATTGTTCATGATGTTGTCTTGATTTGTTTAGGTGTACAACTAGATAGATCTTGATAATTATCTATTGCTAGTCTAGGAGTCTTGATCCGTGTAATTGTCTTGATTTCCTATTCATAAGTGGCAATTTGTGATTAATGATTATAGTCAAGTTTTCAATAATTGCAAAGTGGAACATAACCTAAGTTGAACAATCCGAGCTTATGTGTTTGTTGCTTAGATCAACCTATCTTTCTCATCATAAAGCTGCCATTAAATTGAATTTAGAGAGCTTATTCTAGGTTGTTTAATGGTTAGAGATTAAATAGAGAGCTTGTTCTATTTAACGACAAACTAAGGAAAGATTGGGATAACAGAGCTTGTTGTTATCTACGGTTGTTAACTTTGATAGTTGGTTGATATTGATAGATCTGAAATTGATTCTTAATGATGTCTAGTGGTGGAGAATGAAACCTTAATCATATTTTTCATATTTGATTCTTCTTATTTACTTGTTTTCTTACTTTTCTAGTTTGCTTATTTTTAAAAGTATATTTATTTTTATTGGCTGGTTATACCGCCTAATTTGTATTTTAACTTTGTTTTATTTTTATTGGCTGGTTATACCGCCTAATTTAGTATATATATTGGCTGGTTATACCGCCTAATTTAGTATATATATTTTTATTGGCTGGTTATACCGCCTTGCATCTTATTCTTATTATTTACTTTAGTTTAAATCTGGCTTCAAAAACCCCTTTTCTTTTATTGTTCTTGAATTTAAGTTTTAAACTATTAACTTATAAACTCAAACCCAATCCCTGAGGACTCGACCCTTGCTAACTACTATACTTACAATTTATCTTTTTAGTGCAAGGTTAAATAAGATACACTCTTTTGGGTGCATCAATCTTCATTGTTCAAAATAAGTTGCCACTAGTGATGCACCCAAAAAAGTGTATCTTATTAAAACCTTGCATTAGAAAAGATCAATTGTTGAGTATAGTGATTAGCAAGGGTCGAGTCCACGGGGATTGGGTTTTAGTTTATAAATCACTACTTTAAAACTTAAATTCAAAGAAAACAAAAGGTAAAAAGGATTTTGGAAATCAGTTTAAACTTAAGCAAACAGTAAAAATAAGAAAGCAAGTAAATAAGAAGTAATCATATATGAGAAATATGGCTAAAGGTTCATTCTCCACCACTAGACATCATTAAGAATCAAATTTAGACCTATCAATATCAATTATCTATCAAAGCTAGCAACCGTAGATAACAACCTCCCGTGTTACCCCAATCCTTCCTTAATTTGTAGTTAAATAGGACAAACGCCACTACTTAATCTCTAACTATCAAATAACCTAAGATAAACATCTATAGATTCAAAGTGATAACAACCTTAAGATGAGAAAGATAGGTTGAATAAAGCAGTAAATACATAAACATGGATTTATTCAACTTATGTTATGGTCCACTTCATAATTCCTGAAAACCCAACATAATCATGAATTACAAATTGCTACTATTGAATAAGAAATCAAGACAAGCTACGTATCAAGTTTCTTAAACTAGCATTAGATAATTATCAAGATATATCAAGTATGCATCCTAAACAAATCAAGATAAAAATCATAAACAATTCTTGTAGAAGAACATAAACAACTTTGATAGAAAACTAATATATGATAGAATCTGAAAATCAATTACACAACATGTCTAGGGCTTTGAAATCACCCTTAACCAAAAAGAAATTTAGCCTTGCATAGGCATTATTAACATAAACAAAAAATTAAAGAGAAACTAAGAAGAAAACTAGAAGAAAGAAGAAGAAAATCAGAATACAATAGTAGAATAAGTGTGTAGATTAGCTCCCCCTTGTGTCTCTATTTATAGGTAGCCTCTAGGTCTTGAGCATTTAATGAGCATTTACTGTTGAGTGGCAGCCAAGGCATGTAGCAATAAGGAAAATCATAGCTGATTTAAATCTCCTACTTTGATTGGTTTTGTGTATTATGGAGAATAAGGCAGATTCTTGCAATTAATGCAGATTTTATTGTCGCAACCTAAAAAATAACAAGTCTTATCGTGAGATATTACTCGTTAAGTATGACATTGTGGAAAACAGAGGAAAAGACGACTTAACTCCTCTTGAAATAAATTGAGGGTTTGAAAACAACCTCGAAAAAGAAATAGAGTCGCCACCAATCTTTTTTGGCTAGGTGTGAACAGTCACCTATTAAAATCGATTTTGTAAAACATTTAAAAATTAATTAAAATATTTTTTAAAACCAATTTCAAAGTCTGCGCTTTTAAACCAGAGAAATCAAAGAAGCAGGTCGGGAGTCAGTTACGTGCGGGGAAGGATTAGCACCCCCAGAACGCCCGTATGAAATAGTACCTTATTAATCATGTGTTATCTCAAGTCTCGATAAAAGTTGGTTTTAGATTCAACATTTTAAAATAATTCCCAATTTAAAGAAAAATAACTCCATTTTTAATTGAAAATGATCCAGAATTTATTAATTCAAAATTTTCCTATATCCCCCGACAAACTCGGCAAAATATAGAAACTTTTATTTATTTGGAAAATCTCCAAATCATTTTCATTTTTGGAAAGAAAAATATTCCTTTATTAATGATAATTGATGATATCCTCCCCAACAAACCCGGTAGAGAACTCATGAATTATTTTAACTAGGGAATATCTTTATTTTTATTGAAAATCATTATCTTTTTTAAAAATATTTTAAAAAGATGAATATGAACATGTATGACATGGTAAAAGATGACATAGCAAAATGTAGATGATATAGTATAATCTAAATAACATGGCAACATCTAAATGACATAGTATATTCTAAATGACATGGCAAAATCTAAATGACATAGTATATTTTAAATAACATGGCATAATTTAATAACATGACATGATAAGAAACATAAAATAACATTATAATGAATTATGCATGTAAATGAAAAAACAATGCAAGAACATAATAAACCCTAAATATATGGCAAAATAATTAATGACTAAGCAAAAAACATAGAATATCCATAATCATATAACCACTATGACAAAACCATGAAATCTAAATCAAAACAATAACATCACCATAGAAATATTCATAGCAAAAATCATATATCATATAATATGCATGAACATGGAAAATGCAATGCATGAATAAGGACATCCGTATACCTAAAAAGATATCTGACTACCTTAGGAAAAGACTTTAAATTAGATTTTCTAAATAAAAAATACTTTGTGATTGGATTGAAAACAATTTGAAAATTTTTAGATGAAAATGGCACCATGTGCGAAACCCCCTTTAAAAAGGCTCTATTTTCCTAATTTTGAAAACCCAGACCCTTGACCCGACCTTTATAAAATCAAAATTTATGATTAAAATGACTTAGAAATTCACCTAAGACAGTAGCTATTGTTTTAAATCAGCCTCCTCTTAATGCCTTAACCAAAATAGAAAATTATTTTCTTCTTTAAAACAAAACTGACTTTTCTGACCAGTTTTAAAACATGATTTTTTTACCTACTTAAAAATTTTCAAAAAAATATGAAAAAATTATGGGAGACTTAGAACATGTCGACCTCTATTAAAAAAATCAGCTTAATGTTTTGACTAACGATGACCTACCCGAAAATTCATGAAAGTCAGAACACTAGGTGAAAAACTGTTTAACCAAAAAACATTTTTAAACCTTTGATAAAAACATCCAAAAATCAGAATAAAAATATTAGAAACTCCTCTCTAAGGTCTTACAATCAGTGGTAAAAATTTCTAAAAATTTGGAAAAGGATTGCCTAATGAAAAAAAAATCACAAAGGTAGAAAATCCAACTTGACAATATCTTAATTTTCCACAAGCATGCTCATGTGAGCTTGGATTTGAGCCATTGATTGGCTTAAGACAAAAATCAAGTAGGATGAGATGAAATGCATGAACAAACAACAAGTTAAATGCATGAAATGCATGACCTAATGCCTAAATGACATAGAAAATATGTATGGCATAAAAGATGACCTAATGCCTAACATGAGATAGAAAATGCATGGCAATAAATGTAACCTAGACCTAATATGCATGAAACATGCATAGCAAAAAATATGACCCTAGACCTAATGGACATGAAAAATGCATGGAAATACAAGATGATCTAAGACCTAATAAGCATGAAAATATGCATGGCATACAAAGATGACCTAAGACCTAAAATGTCATAAGAATATGCATGGCAATATAACATGACCTAATGCCTAATATGACATACAAATATGCATGGAAATAACATGAACATATAATGACCAAATGACTATAATAATGCAAGAACATGGCAAAACAAATACACAATAACATGGCATAATGATGCAAAGCATGAATGAAAGCATGATAGCCAAACATACATGATAAAAATGAAAATACACAAGGCAAGAAAAATGATGGAAACCGAATGGTCATAATAACATGTAAAGAAATATAGCAAGGCAATAACACAAACATATAGTATGACAAATATGCAAGAAATGAATGAGCATGATAGACAAATAATCATGATAAAAATGCAAAGATATAGCGAGGAAAATACACAAACACATGGTATGACAATAATACAAAGCATGAACAACTTGATGTAGTAAAAACAAAAAATTAAAGTTAGTAAATAAAGCAAGTAGACATGAAAATAAATGATAAAAACAGAAGATAAGAACAACTAAGTAAAGAGAGTTGAAATAAGCTCCATATTTTGATTATTTTAGAAAGATAAATCATCAAAACAAACTAACATACCACAACCAACATAGGAATAAAATCAAACACAAGACAATCATAACAAAAGAGACCATTTGGCCACCTTGAAAAAAAGTAGTAGAAAATTTGTTTTTGATATTTTTTATGAAAACATAAGATAGAAGCCTTAAAAGGGAGTTTTAAAAAGCTTTAATTCATAATAAAATAACAAGAAATCATATGGAAAATAAGAAAAATCAACTTAGAAAAAGAAAGAAAAAATGCAAGAGTTAGGTGCCAAAAGGTTACCTTTCAAAGCTATCTTTCAAGTTTCCTTCTCTTCTAAATTTTTCTTTGCATTTTTACCACTTAGCTATTGCTCCAACGTGAAAAATACACAGCCAAAAAAATCTTCCAAAAAGATGAAAACCCCTCCTCTATATATAGGCAGCTGAATGGTTAAGGACGTTGACATAATGTTGTCATTTTTTTCCTAGCTAGCAAGATCCAAAGGCCACTAATCAAAGATGCTAAAAATATGAATTTACAACCATAAGATGAAGTGATCAGCTCCTAACAATAACAGCTGGCCTAAAATATGTAACCATAATGTGCTCATCATTCCTCTTCATTCATTTGGCTACTTGGCAAGATCACAAAGGCTCAATCAAATTAAAAATACCATATTGATATCCAATTTTAGCCTTTGGATGAAAAAAATCAGCCAACCTTCCTCTTCTACATGGGCTGGCCAAATGGCCATAAAAATTCCAGCAACTTCTCTATTTTTTAAATTACAAAAATGACCCTCTTCGATTTCTTCGATAAAATTGCACTTTAGCCCCCTAAACTTGATTAAATTGCAAACAGACCCCAAATTCAGATTTTTATTTTCCAATACCTCCTAAATAATATAAAATTGAGTTCTAGAAGTTTTCATAATTTCCTGAGCCCGTTTCCTATTTTTCCTGAATTTTTAGTTAAAAGTTTCAGTTTGGTGCCTCCCAAATTTAGCCTTTTTCAATTGATCTCCGATTCTAGCTTTTTCTTCACCAATCTCTTCCAAATAATATAAAATTGCGATCTGGAAGTTTGGTAATTTTTCGAGCTCATTTCCTATTTTTCCCAGATTTATCTTCTGGAATTTCAGCTTAGTACACCCGAACTTTTCCATTTTTCAAACGAGCTCCGATTCAAGATTTTTCTTTTCCAATCTCTTTCAAATAATATAAATTTGAGATCTGGAAGTTTTCATAATTTTTTGAGCTCATTTCCTATTTTTCCCGGATTTATCTTATGGAATTTCAACTTAGTGCAGCCGAACTTTGCCATTTTTCAAATGAGCTATGATTCTGGATTTTATTCGTTGATCTCTTCCAAATGACATAGAACTCAGATCTAGAGGTTTTTATAATTTTCTGAGCTTGTTTTCTATTTTTCCCGGATTTTCCAAGATTGCCCTTTAACCCCTAAAACCTCAGTTTTACTCAAAACAGGTCTGATTTCCAGATTTTCTTTTTCCATTGTCTTTGTTATATATTGAATTGGAGTTGATCCAAAAATGCCCGATTTTTACGATCGAATTCCCCTCCAATTTGATTTTTCCTTTTTTCCAATATCGAAAATTTGCTCGTTTTTCCATTTTTTTCTCCAACCAGCTCTTTTCTCGAAATTACTTCAGAGTGAGCCTTGGGCTATCTTCATTTACTCACTCTTCATCAATTAGGGGCTTCGAGTTTATCGAATAGGGCCATCTTTGTAGTTTTCCCCAATTTTGCAAAATTCACCAAAAACCCTAATTTTTTTATTTTCCTTCCAAATTGACTCTTCCGTTGGTTCTGCTTCCAACTAGCCTTTCCAATACCCGTAGTCATTGATTATATTCCATTCGAAACCTCCACTTTTGACCAATTTGAACGTTTAAGCAATTTTTACCAAATTTATCGAATTAGGGTTTCCTTTTCACTAAATCTCCATAACTCTTTCGGACTTTATATCTGTCGTTGTAGATCTCGGATTATCAAAATTCTTTCACTATTGTTCAATTAAACTTTGAATCTTGATTTTGAATGAGGGTTGATGATGAGAACCAAGATGGTATTGGACTTCAAGATCCATTGCATGTTCCAATTGGGCCTATTACAAGGTCAAGATCCAAGAAGCTCAATGAAGCTATGCAAGGATTGGTGCAAAGGACTTGGGAAGAATCTACAAGTCTTTTAAGAAATCTCAAGCCATCAAGTTGGGCTGCTTGAATGAGGAAGACCAAAAATTGGTCCATGTGATCCAAGCTTCACATGATGGGCCATAGAGGAATTCAAGGGGGTGGCAATCTTAATGAATTAGTGGGCCTGTTTTTAGTTCATTATTTAATATGAAGTGGGGATCAATTCATTAATGATGTGGTGCCTAAATTAGAAGCTTTAGTTGGATCTTTTAATTACTTAGGCTTTTGGGCCTGATTTATGTATTATGTCCATTAGGCTTGTGGGGTCTTTCTGCATTAAACTTGTTGGACATCCTTTTAATTTAATTAGGTTTGGGCTTGAGCTTGTACATCCCATAGTTAAGCTTTCATTTAATTATGTAAGTAGTAAGCTTTGGCTGCCAAGGAGTTTCATTTGTACTAGGAGTTCTTAGGCTAGTTGAATTAGGGTTAGTAGGGAGGATATAAATATCCTTGTTTAGCCATCTACTTCAGCAGCTATTGTTAATCTATTGAGTTTGAATTTATTCAAAGTGAGTGTTTCACTATTTTTAGTTCTTGACAGAACTTAGAAACTTATCAAAGAATTTTTTCTTTGTGGCGTTCAACCTATCAAACTTAGGTTCTTGAAACGAGAGTTCTTAGGGTTTAGCTTACATGCTTAATCTAGGTTATTTGAAACAAGATTTTTAAGGGTTTAAGTTTTCTTTGCCTGAATCTTAGCTTTCTTGGGGTTAGGGTATTTCAATTTGTTAGTGGGTTCAAAGGGTTTAAACCCTTAGGGTTCACATCAGTTGGTATCAGAGTTCAGGGTTCCAATCAGGCTTTTTGATTGGATTGTCACTGACACGATTTTGGGGTTTCAAACAAACTTGTCTTGGGGTTATAGCTTTAGGCATTTTTCCTAGGGTTATAGTTTTTAGGCAGTCTAAGTTTGGAGTTTCAGTTTTGAAAAGTGGTTTAGATCAAGATTCTGTTTCTTGAATTCTTGATCTATTAAAATTTCTTCTTCTTGATTCTTGATCCGAATCTTGAAAAAGAAAGTTCAAGAATTTAGTGGGGCATTCGAACAGTCCCAAGAAAGAAAAAAAAAGTTCTTCCGAGATTTCAAGAAAATCAAGAAGTCTTGTTCTTGAAAAATAAAAAAATAAAAAATAAGAAAGTGTTCGAACAGCAAGAAAAAGAAAGAAAGATTCGAAAAAGATCGAGGAAAATAGGAAAGATTTGAATTCTTGGTAATCGTATTCTTGTTTTTACTTGTTTTACCTTCTTAGTAATTGTTTCTTGTTTCTTGAGTCTTTTGCTAGGTAGAATTAAGCAAGTGGAGTTCTTGAAGAGTTCTTCTAGTTCCTAAAGAACCTGAAAGAGGAAATAGAGTGGTAAAAGGCAAGAGTAAGTAAGTTTATTAAAGAAAAAGCCTAAAAGAGTGCAAACAAGAGTTGGAGTGATATCATAATTGAGTGTAAACACTAAGGGAGTGTGTGAGTTTATTTTTATCACTAACATTTGTTTTGCAGCAACTTCAAACGTCTCACCATAGTGAATCATCACACAAGGGGGATGAAAATCCATTCTTTACATGGAAAGCTATGCAACAACAGTTTGAGAGGATGAATTTTGCGATGGCACAGATGTCAGACAAGATAGAGAGGCAATCGGCAACCATTCAAAACCTATAAGGTGGGCGAGATAGAAGGGCTAGGCGAGAGCCTAGTGTTGTTGATGAACATGATTTAGAGGAGGTAGATGATGAGGACGTTAATATGGGTAGACCTAGAGGAGTTAGGCATGGAGGAAGGCCTAGGAGAAACACTAGGGATAATGATTGAGAAAATAGAGAAGATAGAAACCTTGGGAATATTAAAATGAAAATTCCACCATTCCAAGGTAGAATTGATCCTGGGTGTATTTGGAGTGGGAGAAGAAGATAGAGTTGATATTTGATTATCACAACTATTCGGAAGAGAAGAAGGTGAAGTTGGCAGTCATTGAATTTACTGGTTGTGCCATAGTTTGGTGGGATCAACTAGTAACCAGTAGGAGGAGAAACCATATGAGACCTATAGAGACATGGAGGGAATTGAAAGCTCTCATGAAAAGGAGGTTTGTACCTAGCCACTGTTATAGGGACCTTTACCAAAAACTTCAAAACCTTACCCAAGGGTTTAGGAGTGTAGAGGATTACTATAAGGAGATGGAGGTGGCTATGATTAGAGCCAATATAGAGGAGGATCGGGAAGCCACGATGGCTAGATTTTTGAGTGGCTTACATAGAGACATACCCAATGTTGTGGAGTTGCGGCATTATGTGGAGGTATAAGACATGGTGCACATGGCTATGAAGGTGGAGAGGAAATTGAAAAGAAAGGGTTTAACCCCAGGGGTTCACATCAGTTGGTATCAGAAGTTGAATTAGGGTTAGTTCATTTGAATGCAAAAGTTGCTTCACAAGCAAACAAAGGGAGGAGGCGAGCTACTTTCGAACCAGGTGATTAGGTCTGGGTTCATATGCACAAGGAAAGATTTCTAGCCCATATGAGAACCAAGTTGCATCCTCAAGGAGATAGGCCTTTCCAAATCCTTGAGAAAATTAATGACAATGCTTACAAAGTGGACTTACTAGGTGAGTATAACGTTTCTGCTTCATTTAACGTTTCTGATCTTTCCCTTTATGATATAGGTTGATAACTCGTATAATTATATAGTTTTTAGTTATGTTTTATTATTGTTTTGTGTCAAATACGAGTTATTATTGTTTAGTCTAATTGTGTTTATGATCTTTTATATTTTTATGTAATTTGGTGTTTTTCACAAGTTTCTTTGAGTGATTTCAGATTACTAGAATTAAGGGCAAATCCAGTTCAGTTCCAGTTCCGACACCTTTTGCCATATCAGCTATATCTGGAGTTTCACTGAAGCAATAAGGCTGAAATTTTAACCGTGCAAAGTTAAGAGGCATATCTATCTTTTTCATGTTTTACACTTCTTGAAACGGAGTCGTTTTCCCTAGCGAAATCAACCATCAAGTTGGCTGATGTGCAATGACGTCTGTCCTGAGCAGTTTTCGCATTTTGACCATATCGTCCTATACACATCAGCAAATGAGCTGATTCCAACGGCTATGGATCACTAACTGATCGGGGAACATTTGTCTAGAAGACTATGTGATCAGATAAAGCTTCCAATATTGAAGAAATCGACCATCAAGTTGGCTGATGTGCAATGACGTCTGTGCTGACCTGTTTTCGTATTTTGCCCATATCTTCTTCTCCACATCAGAAAATGAGCTGATTCCAACGGCTATGAATCAGTAACTCATAGGGGAACATTTGTCTAGAAGACCATGTGATCAGATCAGGCCTTCAAGATTGACAAAATCGACCATCAAGTTGGCTGATCAAAATCGTCATGTATGACGAAAATTGTTAGAAAATGCACCCACCTATTATACCTACCTTTGAAATTTGTAAAGCTTGTCTCTTGTCATTTAGCCCTCCAAAATGTGTATAAATAGAGGGCCTTGGATGATTGTAAGGGATCATATTGTACATAGGTAGGATATTAGCCATTTTAATAAAATTCTCTAAGTTTTCTTCTTCTTTCTTTTCTCTAGTTTTCTTTTTCTTTAGAAAGAGCAAGAGGTTGGATAATTAATATTCTTCTTCTTCTTCTTTCTTTCTTTTATTTTCTTCTTAGATTCTATTTAATTTTATGTTTATAATGCCTATGCTAGGCTAAACTTCTATTTGGTTAAGGGTGATTTCAAAGCCCTAGACATGTTTTGTGATTGATTTTCAGATTCTATCTATCATTAATTTTCTATCAAAGTTGCTTATGTTCTTCTACAAGAATTGTTCATGATGTTGTCTTGATTTATTTAGGTGTACAACTAGATAGATCTTGATAATTATCTATTGCTAGTTTAGGAGTCTTGATCCGTGTAATTGTCTTGATTTCCTATTCACAAGTGGCAATTTGTGATTAATGATTATGATCAAGTTTTCAATAATTGCAAAGTGGAACATAACCTAAGTTGAACAATCCGAGCTTATGTGTTTGTTGCTTAGATCAACCTATCTTTCTCATCATAAAGCTGCCATTAAATTGAATTTAGAGAGCTTATTCTAGGTTGTTTAATGGTTAGAGATTAAATAGAGAGCTTGTTCTATTTAACGACAAACTAAGGAAAGATTGGGGTAACAGAGCTTGTTGTTATCTACGGTTGTTAACTTTGATAGTTGGTTGATATTGATAGATCTGAAATTGATTCTTAATGATGTCTAGTGGTGGAGAATGAAACCTTAACCATATTTTTCATATTTGATTCTTCTTACTTACTTGTTTTCTTACTTTTAGTTTGCTTATTTTTTATATTTATTTTTATTGGCTGGTTATACCGCCTAATTTGTATATTAACTTTGTTTTATTTTTATTGGCTGGTTATACCGCCTAATTTAGTATATATATTTTTATTGGCGGTTATACCACCTAATTTAGTATATATATTTTTAGTGGCTGGTTATACCGCCTTGCATCTTATTCTTATTATTTACTTAGTTTAAATCTGGCTTCAAAAACCCCTTTTCTTTTATTGTTCTTGAATTTAAGTTTTAAACTATTAACTTATAAACTAAAACCCAATCCCTGAGGACTCGACCCTTGCTAACTACTATACTTACAATTGATCTTTTTAGTGCAAGGTTAAATAAGATACACTCTTTTGGGTGCATCAAATTTTTGGCGCCGTTGCCGGGGATTGTTTTCTTTAGTTTATTTGTTACTTGGTTTATTCTTATTTTCAGTTCTAATGAGTTTTATTTTCTTGTACATACGGTCTTTTTCTTATCAAATTTTGAAAAAAAAAAAAAAAAAAAAAAAAAAACGATGGAATTGAGCAATCTAACACTTGAAGAGTTGGTGGCATACATGAACATGGAGAATCAACAAGCCAATCTCACCTTCCCAGTTCAACAATTGGCCATGGGAGGATGTCAAGGCCATCAAGTGTTCCAAGACCAACAGTTTGATCATTACTCAAACACTTACCATGAGGGATGGTGGGATCATACTAATTATGGCTACTCGAAAAATTACCAAGAAGTAGATCCTTATGCCAATTACACTCATCCATCTAGCTTCAATCAATCATGGTCCCAAGAACCAGATCTTTTTCAACCACCACATATGACTCAAAACTCAGGTACTTGTTTAGAAGATCTTGTCTATTCTCTTGTTACTGATACATTGCAATTTCAACAGGAAACAAGGGCAAGCATCCAGAGTTTGGAAAAGCAAATGATCCAATTGACTAGTAGTATGGTGGGATGGGTAGCACAAAGATCTGAAGAACTCCCTGCCCAAACGATGATTAACCTAAAGGAGAATGCTACTATTGTGACCTTGAGGAATGAGGAACAAGATGAGGATGAGACAAAATTAGAGATGAATTCTATTCTTGAGGATAATGAAGCCAATGATCCAAATAAGAATATTTCGGCACCTGAGGTAACGTTTGAGATTCCAATTTTTATTAATGTTTCTTCTCCACCTTTTCCTAGTAGATTCGCAAAGTTCAAGGAGGATGAACATGAACAAGACACGCTGGAAACCTTAAACAGTTTGTTTGTGGATGTCATTCAACAAGTACCAAAAGATGCACCATTCCTCGATGAGATATGCACCACCAAGGATGATGGAATAATACTTGTAATGGAGAATGCATCCACTGTTGTGCAAAGAAAGCTTCCTCTCAAACGCATAAATTTGGGAAATTTCATGTATGAGCCTGACAAGCCTAAAAAGCCAAGAAGGGGTGTTGGTTAGATTCAAAACACTAACTCAAGTGTTAATTGGGAAGGCAGCCCAATTAAAGATGAAATTACCAACCTTCCATATTCAGATTTGCTTTCTCTTTCTCTTTCTTTTCCTTTTTCTTTTATTATTTTTATTGTTTTTATTTTTATTTCTTATGTTTCTTTGTTAATTGTGTTTACTGTTTTTAAGTTCATTTAGGCTGCATAAGTTTCTTTTGTTTAATAGTTCTTTTCTCTTACATATAATTCTTGCATTGGGGGATTAATAGCATTACATTAATGACAATGTAAGAATTATGTGTGGGGGGAAGAATTTAGGATTTTATTTAGAGTGTTTTGTTTTTGAGTCTTTTTATGTTGTTTTTCTTTCTGACCCTTGTTTTGAAAATAACTAGATGTAAATATAATTTTTATTTTTTATTTTTTTTAACCCCGGTTAAATGGCGGATAACGGTACTCCGTGATTATTTAAATCGGTTCCATCAGCTACCCACAAAACTGATATTGTATATAAATTTCTCTTTCATTTTTTTTTCAGGATGGATGATATTCTCACAAGATTGCAGAAACGATTTCCTCCTTTTCCTCGAAATATTTTACTGAAGCTTTACCAAGTTCGACTTGAAAGATTAAGAATGCTTATGCACAAAGGGATTCCTGGAGACATACGTTGGATAATTGAAGCCAAGGTACGTGAAGATGAATATCTTCCTGTTTTGCATTTACCAGGTACAGGTAGAAGCACTTTTGCAAAGAAGCGACGAGCAAAGCGCATGAGTTCAAATTGCCACAAATGTGCACGATGGACGTGTAACGGTAAATGTCGTTCTATTGGGATTCCGTCCTCTAATCGAGATGATAAAATTGAATTCATTAAGGATGGACTGAGTAAGGAGAATTTGGGTAATATCCAACTTTCTCTTGAGACGCATCCTAGTGGAGACGTACAAAGAGAAATTCTTGATTTATGGCCGCAATTCCAAAGGGAATGGCAACATCTTGGGAATCTGATGTTAAAAGACCCTGTTTGCCAGCTTGTAAGAAAACTGGATGGGAAGCATATCCTCGACTCATAGAAGGCGTTTAAGCCGTTTCTGGACGTAAAACCAGAGGAAGATGTGAGCCACAATCACAACTACAATAAATGACTTCTCAGCTTTTGGTTTGATTTGCAATAACTTTATTTCGGTTTAATTTACGTGTTATTCGATTTGTGTAATTATTCTCATTTTTTTTTTATTTGTCTTTTACGGTTGATTTTTCTTCTCTTTTTGATTTTCTTCCTGAAATCACGCAAAAATCTTTTGTTAGGTTAACATTTTCTTCTGACAGGTCAGATACACTTTCGGCGACATTATTACTCTTGTCTGATTCACTACTCAGTCCTCTATATATTGCACTATGTACTCATTCTCTTTCAGGCACTCGAAAAACAAGAAAAAAAAAAAGAAAAAAAAATGGAAAGTACTTCGTCCCAACGCATTAAAAAAATTTGTGTCTTTGGAGGTGCTTATCCAGGGAAAAATAACATATTCGCTGATGAAGCCATAAGAGTTGGAGTAATACTTGCCCAACAAAAGATCCAGTTGATTTATGGAGGCGGTAGTACGGGTTTAATGGGAGCAGTCGCTACAGCAGCACACGCCGGAGGAAGTCCAGTTCTAGGAATCGTGCCAAAACTATTCACAGATTTTTGTGGACCTACCGTGGGTAAGGAAATACAAGTCTGGAGTATCCCCGAACGGATGACAATCATGTACCATTCTGTCGATGCATTCATTGCTTTACCAGGAGGTCTGGGTACATTGGAAGAAATAGCTTGCGTGGCTTCTTGGTCATCTTTGGTCACAAATAAGAAACCCATTGGTTTGCTTAATATTAATGGTTATTTTAGTAATTTGCTTTCATATGTAGATAATGCTGTGGATAATGGATTCATGTTTTCAGAGGCAAGGAGAACCATAATTTCTGCTACAACCATTGAAGATTTACTCAAAAAGCTCCAAGCTTATGAGTGTTTATCTGCTACGGTTGTTTCGCAAACGCTCGAAAAAAAGAAAAAGAGATATGGATGAGCAAGGAGTGGATTGCACTTTGTCTTTGTGACATTATCTAACATTTTGTTTGTTGTGTCTCAGTTATAATAAGTGGTTAGCAACCTCTGCAGGTAATATCTCCTAAATCCTACCTTTAAAATTTGACATTGGGGACAATGTCATATTTTAGTAGGGGGTAAGGGACATATTTTGCTAATTTAAAAAAAAAAAAAAGTTTGTTGTGTTTTAAGCAATTTAGAAGTATTCATTCTGAACAAGGTCTGAGTAAAGGAGACTTGAGACATACCTTGTCAGTTTGATTTTAATCTTTTTATGTTTACTTGTTAATTTTTGTTTAGTATTTTAGGATTATTTAGGTTGCATGAGTTTGTTTTGTTTTGAGTCTAGTTGTTCCTATACTTATGTTATTAGTTCTTTTCTCTTACACACGATTCTTTCATTTGGATTAATAGACTTACATTGAGGACAATGTAAGAATTAAGTGTGGGGGGAATGATTTAGGATTTCTTTTATTTTCGTCTACTATTTTTTTTTATGAGTCTTTATTATTATTATTTTTAGTGTGTTTTAGTTCCTTTTTAATACAATGATGAGATATGAATTGCATAGGTCTAAAACAGAGTTATTAGTGAGAAGATTTTCATGAGAATTGAGCTTGATGTCAACCTTTTTATGAGCCAATGTTAATATGATATGTTGATTGAGAAAAAAGCATGTTTAGACTTAATCTGACTTGTATAATCATCCTTGTGAGTTTTTGAGCCTAAAATGATTGATGCATTATACAAATCAATCTAATTTCTTTCTTGAGTGCTCTTATGATTACATGATTCTCTAGAACTTGCTTTAAACCGTTTGAGACTATATTGATACATGTGACAACATGAATATGATAGAGGCATTAGGATTATAACCAGAGCCAAACAGCCATCCCTTATTGATGTTCCAAGAGAACACACCCTTAGTGAACCAATTTGAGCCTACATTGAATAAGCTATCTCTTTGGTAACCATAACTTGTCCCTAACCTAAATATACTTATATCTTTACCTTTGTTCCAAAGATGAATTAGCATGATTTGAGACAAGTTGCAAAGACAAGGGATATTTTTTGGTTAGAAACAAGAAATAAGTGTGGGGAAAAAAGAAAAGAAAAGTCAAGAGAAAAAGAAATGGAATACTGGAAAATACATTCCTATGTAAAAAAAAAAAATATATGAATCATCTCTTGAATTTGTGGAAAAAGAAAAAGATGTTACAAAGTTGTTTAGAATGAAGAAAAGGCCCAACATGAATATCCGGCCTAGGTGACTATGTACTTGTAAAGAGTTTTGAGAAGTTTCTTTGTATAATTTTTTTATGTCTCTAAACTTTATGAACTCTTTGGAACCTTTGTGATATCTTTATCCTTTTGTTCTTCAACCACATTACAAACCCCTTGGCCCCATTACAACCTTGATTAAAGACCTCTTGATTTATGAAGTTGCATGATCTTTTAGTGGAGAATAGGTGGACAAGCAAGCATATGGTAGAAGTGTTTTCATGAGATTGATTGAGTGTAAACACTTTACCACTACTTTAAAGAGTGAAAATCAAGAGAGTATCCCATGTGAGAAGTTGAGATTAAGTTTGAATATGCACTATTTTGATTGAAATATGTTATGTTAATATTGGCTTAACTCAAACTATTTACATTCAAGCAAGATTTTTTGTGAATTTCTTTAAGCTATTGATTAGTTTTTAAGACTTGTCCAATGATTATCTCAAATTTATATTGGAAGGATTAGTTATAATTATTATTTTTAGTTTTTCTTATGATTTCAATGTTTGTGGGTATCGTCCTAGTAAACCCTCACGAGACTAAACTCGTCCACTAGGGACACCTAGGGGTTTAAAGGCTTGTGTCACATGCTAAGTGCCACCGTGATTTCCTACGAAAATGGATTAGATTAGATTTTCTTATTTTATTTTTATTGAGTCGTTGCTAGGGACTAGCAACAATCTAAGTGTGGGGGTGTGATAACTCGTATAATTATATAGTTTTTAGTTATGTTTTATTATTGTTTTGTGTCAAATACGAGTTATTATTGTTTAGTCTAATTGTGTTTATGATCTTTTATATTTTTATGTAATTTGGTGTTTTTCACAAGTTTCTTTGAGTGATTTCAGATTACTAGAATTAAGGGCAAATCCAGTTCAGTTCCAGTTCCGACACCTTTTGCCATATCAGCTATATCTGGAGTTTCACTGAAGCAATAAGGCTGAAATTTTAACCGTACAAATTTAAGAGGCATATCTATCTTTTTCATGTTTTACACTTCTTGAAACGGAGTCGTCCTAGCGAAATCAACCATCAAGTTGGCTGATGTGCAATGACGTCTGTCCTGAGCAGTTTTCGCATTTTGACCATATCGTCCGATACACATCAGCCATGTGATCTGTCATGAGCTGATTCCAATGGCTTTGGATCACTAACTGATCGGGGAACATTTGTCTAGAAGACCATGTGATCAGATAAAGCCTCCAATATTGAAGAAATCGACCATCAAGTTGGCTGATGTGCAATGACGTTTGTGCTGACCTGTTTTCGTATTTTGCCCATATCTTCTTCTCCACATCAGCAAATGAGCTGATTCCAACGGCTATGAATCAGTAACTCATAGGGGAACATTTTTCTAGAAGACCATGTGATCAGATCAGGCCTTCAAGATTGACAAAATCGACCATCAAGTTGGCTGATCAAAATCGTCATGTATGACGAAAATTGTTAGAAAATGCACCAACCTATTATACCTACCTTTGAAATTTGTAAAGCTTGTCTCTTGTCATTTAGCCCTCCAAAATGTGTATAAATAGAGGGCCTTGGATGATTGTAAGGGATCATATTGTACATAGGTAGGATATTAGCCATTTTAATAAAATTCTCTAAGTTTTCTTCTTCTTTCTTTTCTCTAGTTTTCTTTTTCTTTAGAAAGAGCAAGAGGTTGGATAATTAATATTCTTCTACTTCTTCTTTCTTTCTTTTATTTTCTTCTTAGATTCTATTTAATTTTATGTTTATAATGCCTATGCTAGGCTAAACTTCTATTTGGTTAAGGGTGATTTCAAAGCCCTAGACATGTTTTGTGATTGATTTTCAGATTCTATCTATCATTAATTTTCTATCAAAGTTGCTTATGTTCTTCTACAAGAATTGTTCATGATGTTGTCTTGATTTATTTAGGTGTACAACTAGATAGATCTTGATAATTATCTATTGCTAGTTTAGGAGTCTTGATCCGTGTAATTGTCTTGATTTCCTATTCATAAGTGGCAATTTGTGATTAATGATTATGATCAAGTTTTCAATAATTGCAAAGTGGAACATAACCTAAGTTGAACAATCCGAGCTTATGTGTTTGTTGCTTAGATCAACCTATCTTTCTCATCATAAAGCTGCCATTAAATTGAATTTAGAGAGCTTATTCTAGGTTGTTTAATGGTTAGAGATTAAATAGAGAGCTTGTTCTATTTAACGACAAACTAAGGAAAGATTGGGGTAACAGAGCTTGTTGTTATCTACGGTTGTTAACTTTGATAGTTGGTTGATATTGATAGATCTGAAATTGATTCTTAATGATGTCTAGTGGTGGAGAATGAAACCTTAACCATATTTTTCATATTTGATTCTTCTTACTTACTTGTTTTCTTACTTTTAGTTTGCTTATTTTTTATATTTATTTTTATTGGCTGGTTATACCGCCTAATTTGTATATTAACTTTGTTTTATTTTTATTGGCTGGTTATACCGCCTAATTTAGTATATATATTTTTATTGGCGGTTATACCACCTAATTTAGTATATATATTTTTATTGGCTGGTTATACCGCCTTGCATCTTATTCTTATTATTTACTTAGTTTAAATCTGGCTTCAAAAACCCCTTTTCTTTTATTGTTCTTGAATTTAAGTTTTAAACTATTAACTTATAAACTAAAACCCAATCCCTGAGGACTCGACCCTTGCTAACTACTATACTTACAATTGATCTTTTTAGTGCAAGGTTAAATAAGATACACTCTTTTGGGTGCATCATAGGTGATGATTCGAGGTCGAATCCTTTTGAGGAAAGGGAGAATGATGAGAACCAAGCTGGTATTGGACTTCAAGATCCATTTCATGTTCCAATTGGGCCTATTACAAGGTCAAGATCCAAGAAGCTCAAGGAAGCTATGCAAGGATTGGTGCAAAGGACTTGGGAAGAATCTACAAGTCTTTTAAGCAATCTCAAGCCATTCAAGTTGGGCTGCTTGAATTAGGAAGACCAAGAATTGGTCCATGTGATCCAAGCTTCACATGATGGGCCATAAAGGAATTCAAGGGGGCGGCAGTCGTAATGAATTAGTGGGCCTGTTTTAGTTCATTATTTAATATGAAGTGGGGACCAATTCATTAATGATGTGGCGCCTAAATTAGAAGCTTTAGTTAGATCTTTTAATTACTTAGGCTTTTGGGCCTGATTTATGTATAATGTCCATTAGACTTGTGGGGTCTATCTTCATTAAACTTGTTGGACATCCTTTTAATTTAATTAGGTTTGGGCTTGAGCTTGTTCAGCCCATAGTTAAGCTTTCATTTAATTATGTAAGTAGTAAGCCTTGTTTGCCAAGGAGTTTCATTTGTACTAGGAGTTCTTAGGCTAGTTGAATTAGGGTTAGTAGGGAGGCTATAAATACCCTTGTTTAGCCATCTACTTTAGCAACTATTATTAATCTATTGAGTTTGAATTTATTCAAAGCGAGTGTTTCACTCTTTTTAGTTCTTGACAGAACTTAGGAACTTAGCAAAGAATTTAGTTCTTGACAGAACTTAGGAACTTAACAAAGAATTCTTTCTTTGTGGCGTTCAAGCTATCAAACTTAGGTTCTTGAAACGAGAGTTCTTAGGGTCTAGCTTACATGCTTAATCTAGGTTATTTGAAACAGGATTTCTAAGTGTTTAAGTTTTCTTTGCCTGAATCTTGGCTTTCTTGGGGTTACGGTATTTCAATTTGTTAGTGGGTTCAAAGGGTTTAAACCCCTAGGGTTCACATCAGTTGACTTTTTCAAGGGTTGGCTTTTTGAGATTGACTTTTTTGGGGTTGACTTTTTTTGGATTGACTTTTCGTGCTTGACCTCTTAAACAAAGTCTTGGAGTACCACCTACAGGATGAGAAGAGACTTTCTGCATTCTAAAACATTATCAGGAAAAAAATTACCTGATTTAGGGGTTCGAACAAAATTAGGTGTCTACAGCTGCCCTTCTTTGGCTATTGCTGAGAATCAGAAACCAGGCAAAGATAAATGAATACTAATTTTGTCTGGTTAGTGAAATCACATGTGAAGAAAAGGAAATAGAGTTTTCATTTTTTCATCATCATTCATCATTTTCATTCATTTCATTTCATTTTTTTTTTGAAAAAGCTATAAATAGAAGATTTTATCTTTAAATTGAGTTCCCTGACTAATCAAGGCTTGACCCGTCTTAAGGAAACGAGTTCGATTTGCAAGAGAAGAAAATACCTTGATGGTGGTCTGGGGGGCTTATCTGTGATCTTGAAAATTATGCCCGGAGTTCTTAAAAATGGTGCCCGGATGTCTTATCCATGGTTTTGAAAAATTGTGCTCGGAGGCCACTTTAAAATGGTGCTCGGAGGTCTTATCCATGATTTTGAAAAAATTATGCTCGGAGGCGACTTTAAAAATGGTGCCCGGAGGTCTTATCCATGATTTTGAAAAATTATGCCCAGAGGCGACTTTAAAATGGTGCCCGAAGGTCTCATCCATGATTTTGGAAAATTGTACTCGGAGGCGACTTTAAAAATGGTGCTAGGAGGTCTTATCCATTATTTTGAAAAAATTATGCTCGGAGGTTACTTTAAAAATGGTGCCTGGAGGTTTTATCCACGATTTTGAAAAATGGTACCCGAAGGCAACTTTAAAAATGGTTTTGAAGAATTGTGCACGGTGGCGACTTTAAAAATGGTTTTGAAGAATTGTGCCCGGAGGTCTTATCCATGATTTTGAAGAATTGTGCCCAGAGGTGACTTTAAAAATGATGCTCGGAGGTCTTATATAGGATTTTGAAAAAATGGTGCCCGGAGGTCTTATCCATGATTTTGAATAATTGTTGAAAATTAACCTGAAGGTTTTGAGAGGATGGAAATGCTTCTTGATACAGCTGCGAATGTCCTTAACTGATGCAAATGCTTCATGATGCAACTGTAGAGATTAACAAGATGCACATGCTTCATATTGCAAATGCAAATGTCTTGAATTGATGCAAATGCTTATTAATGCAGATGCATATATTGAATGAGATGCAAATGCTTCATGGTGCAAATGCAAATGTCTTAGACTAATGCAAACACTACTTGATGCAGATGCTGATATTAAATAAGATGCAAGTGCTTCTGAATGATGTAAATGGCTTGGATTGATGCAAATGTTTCTTGATACAGATGCGGAGATTGACAACGTGCAAAATGCTTCATAGTGCAAATGCAAATGGCTTAGATTGATGCAAATGATTCTTGATGCAGATGCAAAGATTAACAATGTGCAAAATGCTTCTAAATGATGAAAATGCAAATGGTTTAGATTGATGTAAATACTTCTTGGTGCAGATGCAGATGTTGGATAAGATGCAGATGCTTCATGGTGCAAATGCAAATGGCTTAGATTGATGCAAATGCTTGCAAAGATCAATGTTGACGCAACTACTTCATGGAATGATGTAGATGCCCCTAAAAATCATGTTCATGTAAGTGGTCTATGCATGGTGTAACTGCAGTTACCACACAATAATGAAAATGCAATGGTTCTAGAAATGATGCAATTGCTTGAGATGACGCAAATACAAATATCCATGAAAGATGTAAATGTAAGGGTAAAATGCAGATGCTTGTGGAACAGTGCCAATGCAAATACCCATGAATGATGCAAATGCTTGCCGACACTGTGTAGATGCAAAGCTCAATAAAGAGATAAGTGCTCATGAGTGCTGTAAATTCCCTTGATCATTTTTTCTTAAACTTTGGCTTAGCCTTTCAGTTTTCCACTTCAAATCAGAGTATATCTTGAACACTCGTGCCCCATAAGAGATCATTCTCTTTCCAGTCTTTGGCTATCTCTTTGTCCAAACAGTTTTCAAACTCTTATCAACAGAATTATGAACCGGGTTCTATTTCTTCTTCTCATATCTGGAAGTCCAGATCTTCCCTTGTAGTTTCAAACCTTTGGGTTAGAAAAAGCCTTGTTTCATGTCAACATCCAAAATGGTTATTTCGAAAAATATTTTTTACTTTTATCCCATTCTAGAAAGAATTTGATGAAAACTTATGAGTCAAAAATATTAACCCTACAGTGTGTGATGTATGAATCTCTTGAAGACTGATAATCACTGTTAGAAATTTTTTGAATGTCAATTTGGGTTCTTCAACTTGAATTGAATGGCTTGATACAATAGGATTTTGGTTGATCGAAGAGAACTTCACAACAAAAATGTATGTCCCTTCTATGCTTACAAATGGAACAGATTTTAAAAAATTATGAAATCATTGAGAACCAAACAAATTCAACATTCTTTTAGTTTCCATAGCAAGGCATTTTGGCAATTGTCAAGATTGGCCAGGATGTTTAAACTGGAAAGTTTAATCTCAGAGGGATAAAGTTCCAGTTTTTGAAATAAATCCTCCAAATGAGAGTTGATAGTTTAGGAGGTTCAAGAATTCTTAGATGTTCCTTGATTTCCTCATGATGACCTTTTCCTTTGTTGTGGCATTGGCACTGCCATAGATGGCATCCAAAATTCCCATTTTACTCTAGACCGCCCATTTTTTGGGTTTTCGCCCTAGAGTCTCATTCTTTCCTTTTTTATTCTTTTTTTTTAATTGTTTTACCATGCACGAGAATTCTAAACTCTTCCAGAGTGAAATGATAATTTGATGAGATAAGATAAAATCTGAGGAAAAACCTTCAAGTTAAATAATCATGCTTGATCAAAATAGACTTTTAAAGCACATAATGTAGCCCAAGGTTCGGGATTCAGAAAGAAAGGATAAATAGGCCCGAAATATGTGTTTGAGAGTAATTAGATCAAGGATCATTTCTTGAGGAGGCTTCCTTTTTGAAGCATTTGTCCCTTTTGGACTTTTCTTTCCTTTTTTGACTTTTGTTCCTTTTCTTCTTTATTCATGGCTTTCATTTCACCATCCTTTTTCACACTTCTTTTTTTGTGTGTTTTCTCTTCTTTGTTTTGTTCTTGGCTTTTTCCTTCTTTTTCCTTCTTTTTCCTTCTTTTGTGTGTTTTCATTTCGCCATCTTTTTCCTTCTTTTTCCTTCTTCTTCTTCTTCTTCTTCTTCTTTTTTTGTTTTTTTTTTCTTTTGCACCTTTTATTTCGATAGAATGAGACCATATTTATTTGGGAGCTCAATTTTCTTTGTATCTATCTTCGATCTAGGACTCATTTCTTAATGATCTTTGAGAATATCTTTCCTCACATTTTCCCCTAAGTGTAGAGGGTGATCCTTGATCAGGGTTCAAAGAAGAAAGAATTCTTTTGGCTCAAAAGGGGTGACTATGGATAATTTCTTTTTGTGAAAGGGATATGAAAGATGGTCATTCTCATATCAAGCACAAATATTCTCATTGAAAAGAAATCCCCAGGGGGAATAGATAATCATAATTTCATTTTGCACTTCGGAATCATCTGAATTCTAATATGCATGATATCACAATTTTTCTTTTTCTTTTTTTTTTTTGTTGCATGCCCCAATAATTCATTCGTTAATCCATCCTTATTCACCATGTATTCATCATTTCTACATATGATGCCCAATTTGATTAACCATAAGAATGAGGAACATTGCAAGTCTAAGTCTATACTGAAAGGTTGAGTTTCAGTCTTGGGTTTATTTGAAATGACAAAGAAAATATGACCCAAAACTGGTTTTCTCTAGGACGTGGGATAATCTGGTTTTGTCATCGTGCCCTGAGGTGTCAATCATGAAGTGATGTTTGGGCAATTGGTGTTTTATTAGAAAAGCTGGGAATGGTTTTAGCGCATCCTTGGCACATACCAAATTACCATGATCTAATTCTTGAAAGAATGTCTCATTTGTTCGGGTTTCCAAGGAGCTCAAAAAATTTTCAAAAATTTCGTTCCTTTGCTCATAGCCTAAACTCGGATCTATATCTTTGCTTATTTTGTAATGGCAATGGTTTATGAAGTTCAATCATTCATGTTCCTTGAAGCATTAAATCTTTCAAGTGGTCTTAGTTCAAGGGACTTAGGCATAGGAAAGCCTAAAAGAGAGGGGGAAGGTATTGGATCATTTCTAACTATGATCGCCAATATTCGCAAGACTGCCCATTACTTCATGTGAAAACCCTTATTATTGTTTACCACAAATTTTCTCAAAGTTTCATTTTTTTTTTTTTTTGCAAATTCAAATTATTACTAAAATATGATGAACACAAAACATTTAAATTAAAAATTTATTTATTTCATTTAGATGTCAACATGAGACAAGTGTTTTCATCATCACAGTGTATAGAACTACATGCATCAGAAATCCTAATATGATCATGCACCATGTTTCTTATGACACTTGGATTTCCCATCTTCAAAACTTATCGAACCACCTTGATGAGATCCCTGACCTTGTACTTCAAAACAGGGCAGTTCTCCGTTGAGTGGCCTTGATTGCCAAAATGATAATCGTAACACTTACTAGCATCATACCAGCTCGGATAAGGGGGATTCAGAGGCTCCAATTGCATGGGTTTCACAAGGTGATTCTGGACGGGTTGAGGTAGTAGCTCACTGTATGACACAGGAATCGGGTCAACTTGATTTCTTTCTTGCTTCATAAACCCATGTATGCCTTTCTTTCCCATCCTGACATCCCCACTTGTCTTACCATGAACGAATAGTGGCTTCTTCTCGTTATTTGATTTCTGTATCCTCTCAAAATCTATCTATCCGTTACTGATTATTGCTTGAACCTTTCTCTTTAGAGACAGACAATTTTCTGTGGAATGACCTCAAATCCCGCAATGCTAACCACAAAATGCATTTTCATCATACCAGCTTGGTTATGGGGGTCGGATAGGCTTTACTAGCACTTGAGTGAGAAGTCGATTTTCAACAAGCTGGGGCAACAACTCAGAGTAAGAGATGGATAGTGGCTCGAACTGATATCTTTTTCGAATATTCTTTGACTTTCTCTGGCTGGCCTGAGGTTGGAGATTTGTCAAATAATTACATTGGGAGGACATCGGGTATAAGTAAAGATCTCGATATACATTTTTCATGGAAGGGTAGAACTGATGGTATATGGGTTGTGGAGGATATGGGATAAAGTTTCCCATCTATTTCCCACCATAGGTCATAGATTGGATATCTTTTACTTTTTCTGGGGTTCTCAATTTCCCTTGCTACAGGATGTCTCGCCTACTTTGAGCTTTCCATTCTTGGTTGTCTCCTTCATTATCTCTTTTGGGATTATCCTGCCCGTGGGGTCCTTCATGGTATTACTAGCAAGTTCATCGTAACATGGGGCCTGTAGTGTACTTGTAAATAGGACAACAGCTTCTTTTTCAGTTAAGGGTAGCTGTACCTAGGCCGTTATATCTCTCCATCTGTGAGAATACTCTTTAAAACTTTCAATGGCCTTCTTCCTTATATTTTGCAAAAAGAGATGACCCGGTGTCATTTCAGTCATATGCTTGTATTGGTTATAAAAAAGCTTTAGCCAAATCATAGAAAGAACAAATCTGATCCTTACTCAGCCGATTATACCATCCGCTTGCAGACACACTGAGGCTATCATGAAAACAATAGACTAATAACTTATCATTATCCGCATGGCTCACCATCTTGTGGCAAAACATTTTGAGGTAGGTCATTGGATCAGTTGTCCCGTCATATATCTCGAGGTTGGGGACCTCGAATTTAGGTGGAATGGCTAAATCAGGAACCAAACTAAATTTTTTCGGATCCTATTCCAAGTATCTCTGTTTTCCCCTGTGCACAAATCTTCCCTTTCTAACAGCTAGTAGCTCACTGGTAGTGTATCTTGTAACTGCGTATCTTGAGAATTCTGCCCTTTGATTACTGCTACCCCAAACGGGAAAGGGAGGCAATTCTCCGAATCATTTCCATGACTTTCGATTTTCCTTTTACAATAGAATTCTAAACCTGCCCCTTTTCTTTGAAAGTGGCGGGCATCAGTTCCATCAGCTTAATCATTTGCTCTCGGACCTCTTCCTAAGTTCTAATCATTTCTTCCTTCATCCCTTGCTGAACCTATTCCATTCTCTCTATTCTAGCCAAATACTTGACCTCTATAGTTCTTTATCTCTCAGCAGAGTCCTCAATATGCCCTTTGCCTTTGATAGTGGCGGACATCAATTCCATCAGTTTAGCTATTTGTTCTCGGTAATCTTCCTAATTTCTAATTAGCCTTTCTTGTGTCTTCTACAGAGCCTGTCTCATTCTTTCCATATTGTCTGAGATCCCATCTTCCATGAATCCTGACAAGTGTTTTATAGGTTCTCAGTGATTCTTATACCTCCGATTTGAAGAAAAAAATTCTTTGAAAGATGTTAAAGCTAAACCAATTTCTATTTCATCTCATTAACGTATTTCATGATGAATGAGCCATGAATATTGTAAATGTAACATTATGTCAATATAATGCATGCAAAGAATAAACAAGTCAATGTACAGATATATACAGTGAATGACCATGCATGTCCCAAATGCACTCCCCTATGAGTGATCGTATATGTTATGAATGTAACACGATGTCAATATGATGCATGTAAAGAATAAATGTATTAACACACAGGTATATACAAAGAAATTAATCAATGATTAGTTATATATGTCATGAATGCAACCTGATGCCAATATGACAAATTAATGCATGAGCATATACAGAGAAATTATGATGACTATGTATGCCATGAAAGCAACCTGATGCCAACATGATGCATGTAAAGAATAAATAATTAATTCATGAACATATACAGAAAAATCATGCTGACCATGTTTGTCATGAATGCAACCTGATGCCAACATGATTCATGTAAAGAATGAATAAATTGATACATGGGTATTTACAGATAATGACCATGCATGTCATAAATGTATTCTACAATGAATAACCATGCATGCTATGACTGTAACATGATGTCCATATGATGCATGTAAAGAATTCATAAATTAACACAAGGGTATGTACAAAGAAATTAATCAATGATTACATGAAATTGGTGGGACCAAATCTTGATTATTCAAAAATCTCATTATTTAAGATTTGCCTTCAAATTTAATCTATGATTTTTTGAAACATGTTTTCTCCACAAAAAATCAACATATTATTTTTCAAAAGAATTTCGGGGTAGTGGATCCTACTATGGTACAATGTCCAAATGTTAATTCAATACTACCGGTCTACAATTCTTATTCAACCAATGAATGTTTATGAAATCATCAAATGAGATTATTATCACCATTCGTTTATTGAAAAGAATGAGATAAAAAATACAACCATAAATGTACATGCTCTATTCACATATGCATGAAATGTGCAAAATGCAAAATGTTTGAAAAAGAATTTTTATATTTTCAATTTCAAAAAGTTAATGAACATTTTCCCCAATAGTATTCACTTATTTAGGCATCACAAAGCTTTTGGGGTGGAAATTTAAATTTACTACGGGCGATGTACGTTCATTGTTGCTCGATCTACAATGCTTATTCAAAATGCAAAAATAAATGGAAAAAGATCAGAAGCATCCTTCCATGTGTTCCTAGCTTCGGTACCACTAACGAAAATTCGACATGGCTTCACCTAGGTTCACTATATGAAGGTGAGTCAGTTCTTAAAAGCCCCGAATTGTTCCTTACTGTCACCGATGAAGGCTAGTAAGGCACCCCGATAAAAGCGGGTTCAATTCATTAGAGTATATTTCCCTAGCCCATACGGATTGTTAATCACGAAGGTGTAGGTATTCTAGTACTCCGGAAGTGTTTCACTAGCCCATGCGGATTGTTAATCACGAAGGCTTAGTTACTTTGCTTCCACCTAAAAAGGACGAAACTCGGGTATAGGGCTCATGATATGCAAATGCACGTGTATTGTGTGAGGAGGAACAACAAACCTTTCACCACCTATTCTACAACCCTTACTCTAAATGCCCCAACAATTTATTAAAAGAACATTCAAGAATAGTGTAAAGCATTAACCAACCAGAGAGCATTAATAATATACATGCAAATGAACATATTAAAAACATTTTCTTATTTTCAAAAAGTCTCCTTATTTAAAAAAAATGTGGGAAATATAATTAAATACCAATTAAAACGGACAAAACGAAGACTATTGATAACACACGACTAATTCTAGGCTTGACTCTCTAAACGTCCCCAGTGGAGTCGCCAAGTTTTCGCAACCTAAAAGATAACAAGTCTCATCGCGAGACATTACTCATTAAGTATAACATTGGGGAAAACAGAGGAAAAGACGACTTAACTCCTCTTGAAATAAAATGAGGGTTTGAAAACAACGTTGAAAAAAAAAAATGGAGTCGCCACCAATCTTTTTTGGCTAGGTGTGATCGGCCACCTATTAAAACCGGTTTTGTAAAACATTTTAAAATTAATTGAAACATTTTTTAAAACCAGTTTCAAAGTCTGCGCTTTTAAACCAGAGAAATCAAAGAAGCGGGTTCAGGGAGTCGGTTACGTGCGGTGAAAGATTTGCATCCCCACAATGCCCGTATAAAACAGTACCTTATTAATCGTGTGTTATCTCAAGTCTCGGTAAAAGTTGGTTTGAGATTCAGCATTTAAAAAAATTCCCAATTTAAAGAAAATAACTCCATTTTTAATTGAAAATGATCCGAAATTTATTAATTCAAAATTTTCCTATATTCCATGACAAACTCTGCAAATATAGAAATATTTATTTATTTGGAAAATCTCTGAATCATTTTCATTTTTTGAAAGAAAAATATTCCTTTATTAATGATAATTGATGATATCTTCCCCAGCAAACCCGGCAGAGAACTCATGAATTATTTTAACTCGGGAATATTTTTATTTTTATTGAAAATCATTGTCTTTTTAAAAACATTTTAAAAAGATGATTATGAACATGTATGACATGGTAAAAGATGACATAGCAAAATCTAGATGACTATATGACATAGTATAATCTAAATAACATGGCAACATCTAAATGACATAGTATATTCTAACTGACATGGCATAATTTAATAACATGACATGATAAGAAACATAAAATAACATTATAATAAAATATGCATGTAAATGAAAAAAACAATGCATGAACATAATAAACCCTAAATTTATGGAGAAATAATTAATGACTAAGCAAAAAACATAGAATATCCATAACCATATAACCACCATGACAACACCATAAAATCTAAATGAAAACAATAACATCACCATAGAAATATTCATAGCAAAAATCATATATCATATAATATGCATGAACATGGAAAATGCTATGCATGAGAGTGTATTTTTTCCTTTAAATAAGGACATCCGTATACCTAAAAAGATATCCGACTACCTTAGGAAAAAACTTTAAATCAGATTTTCTAAATAAAAAATACTTTGGATTGGATTGAAAACAATTTGAAAATTTTTAGATGAAAATGGCACCATGGCCGAAACCCCCCTTTGAAAAGGCTCTATTTTCCTAATTTTGAAGGCTCGGACCCTAGACCCGACCTTTATAAAATCAAATTTTATGATTAAAATGACTTAGAAATTCACCTAAGACAGTAGCTATTGTTTTAAATCAACCCCCTCTTAATGCTTAACCAAAACAGAAAATTATTTTCTTCTTGAAAACAAATATGACTTTTCTGACCAGTTTTAAAACGTGATTTTTTTACCTATTTAAAATTTTTGAAAAACATCTAAAAAAATTATGGAAGACTTAGAACATGTCGACCTCTATGGGAAAAACTCAGCTTAACTTTTGGACTAAGGATGACCTACCCGAAAATTCATGAAAGTCAGAATACTGGGTGAAAAACTGTTTAACCAGAAAACATTTTTAAAACTTTGATAAAAAGGTCCAAAAATCAGAATAAAAATATTACAAACTCCTCTAAGGTCCTACAATTAGTGGTAAAAATTTCTAAAAATTTTGACAAGAATTGCCTAATGAAAAAAATCACAAATGTAGAAAATCCAACTTGACAACATCTTAACTTTCCACAAGCATGCTCATGTGAGCTTCGCTTTGAGCCATTGATTATCTTAAGTCAAAAATCAAGTGGGTTGAGATGAAATGCATGAACAAACAGCAAGTTAAATGCATGAAATGCATGACCTAATGCCTAAATGACATAGAAAATATGTATGGCATAAATGATGACCTAATGCCTAACATTAGATAGAAAATGCATGACAATAAATGTAACCCTAGACCTAATATGCATGAAACATGCATGGCAATAAATATAACCCTAGACTTAATGGACATGAAACATGCATGGAAATACAAGATGTTCTAAGACCTAATAAGCATGAAAATATGCATGGCATACAAAGATGACTTAAGACCTAAAATGTCATAAGAATATGCATGGCAATATAACATGACCTAATGCCTAATATGACATACAAATATGCATGGAAATAACATGAACATATAATGACCAAATGACCATAATAATAATGTAAGAACATGGAAAAACAAATACACAATAACATGGCATAATGATGCAAAGCATGAATGAAAGCATGATAGCCAAACGAGCATGATAAAAATGCAAATACACAAGGCAAGAAATATGATGGAAACCGAATGGTCATAATAACATGTAAAGAAATATAGCAAGGCAATAACACAAACATATGGTATGACAAATATGCAAGACATAAATGAAAGCATGATAGACAAATAATCATGATAAAAATGCAAAGATATAGCTACTCAAATACACAAACACATGGTATGGCAATAATACAAAGCATGAACAACTTGATGTAGTAAAAACAGGAAATTAAAGTTAGTAAATAAAGCAAGTAGACATGAAAATAAATGATAAAAACAGAAAATAAGAACAAGTAAAAAGAGTTGAAATAAGCTGCATATTTTGATTATTTTAGAAAGCTAAATCATCAAAACAAACTAACATACCACAACCAACATAGGAATAAAATCAAATACAAGACAATCATACCAAAAGAGACCATTCGGCCACCTTGAAAAAAAAGTAGTAGAAAATTTGTTTTTGATATTTTTATGAAAACATAAGATAGAAGCCTTAAAAGGGAGTTTTAAAAAGCTTTACTTCATAATAAATTACAAGAAATCATATGGAAAATGAGCAAAATCAACATAGAAAAAGAAAGAAAAATGTAAGATTTAGGTGCCAAAAGGCTACCTTTCAAGGCTATCTTTCAAGTTTCCTTCCCTTTTAAATTTTCTTTGCTTTTCTACCACTTAGCTATTGCTCCAACATGAAAATACTCAGCCAAAAAAACCTTTCAAAAAAATGAAAACCCCCCCTCTATATATAGGCAGCTGAATGGTTAAGGATGTTGACATAATGTTGTCATTTTTTTCCTAGCTAGCAAGATCCAAAGTCCACTAATCAAAGATGCTAAAAATGTGAATTTACAACCATAAGATGAAGTGATCAGATCCTAACAATAACAGATGGCCTAAAATATGTAACCATAATGTGCTCATCCTTCCTCTTCATTCATTTGGCCACTTGGCAAGATCACAAAGGCTCAAACAAATAAAAATACCATCTTGCTATCCAATTTTGTCCTTTCGATGAAAGAAATCAACCAACCTTCCTCTTCTACATGGGCTGGCCGAATGGCCCTTAAAATTTCAGCAACTTCTCTTTTTTTTTTAAATTGCAAAAATGGCCCTCTTCGGTTTCTTCAACAAAATTGCACTTTAGCCCCCTAAACTTGATTAAATTGCAAACGGACCCAAAATTTGGATTTTCTTTTTTCCAATACATCCTAAATAATATAAAATTGAATTCTAGAAGTTTTCATAATTTTTTGAGCCCGTTTCCTATTTTTCCCGAATTTTTCTTTAAAAGTTTTGGTTTGGTGCCTCCCAAATTTAGCCTTTTTCAATTGAGCTCCGATTCCTGATTTTTCTTCACCAATATCTTCCAAATAATATAAAATTGAGATCTATAAGTTTTGGTAATTTTCTGAGCTCGTTTCCTATGTTTCCCGGATTTATCTTATGGAATTTCAACTTATTGCACCCGAACTTTGCCATTTTTCAAATGAGCTCAGATTCTGGATTTTTATTCTCAATCTATTCCAAATAATATAAAATTGAGATCTGAAAGTTTTCATAATTTTCCGAGCTCATTTCCTATTTTTCCCAGATTTATCTTATGGAATTTCAGCTTATTGCACCCGAACTTTGCCATTTTTCAAATGAGCTCCAATTCTGGATTTTTCTTTGCTGATCTCTTCCAAATGACATAGAACTCAGATCTGGAGGTTTTCATGATTTTTCGAGCTCATTTCATATTTTTCTCGGATTTTCCAAGATTGCCTTTTAACCCCCAAAACCTCGATTTTACTCAAAACAGGTCTGATTTCCAGGTTTTCTTTTTCCATTGCCTTTGTTATATATTGAATTGCAGTTGGTCCGAAAAATCCCAATTTTTAAGATCAAATTTCCCTTCAATTTGATTTTTCCTTTTTTCCAATGTCGGGAATTTTCTCTTTTTTCCATTTTTCCTCCAACCGGCTCTTTTCTCGGAATTACTTCAAACTGAGCCTTGGGCTATCTTCATTTACTCACTCTTCATCAATTAGGGGCTTCAACTTTACTGAATCGAGCCATCTCTGCAGTTTTCCCCAATTTTGCAAAATTCACCAAAAGCCCTAATTTTTTATTTTCCTTCCAAATTGACTCTTCCTTTGGTTCTGCTTCCAACTAGACTTTCCAATACCCGTAGTCATTGATTATATTCCATTCGAAACCTCCAGTTTTGACCAATTTGATCGTTTAAGCACTTTTTCCCAAATTTTCCGAATTAGGATTTCCTTTTCACTAAATCTCCATAACCCATCTTTCGGACTCTATATCTCTCGTTGTAGATCTTGGATTATCAAAATTCTTTCACCACTGTTCAATTAAAATTTGAATTTTGATTTTGAATGAAGGTTGACTTTATTAGTGGTTGACTTTTTGGGTTGACTTTTTTGGGGTTTACTTTTTTTGGATTGACTTTTCATGCTTGACCTCTTAAACAAAGTATTGGAGTACCACCTGTAGGAAGAAAATTATCCGATTTTGGGGTCCGGACAAAATTAGATGTCTACATTTATCACATGGGAAATCAAGCAGATTCTTGCAATTAATGCAAGTTGATAGCCACTAATCCTTCTTTGACAAGGATAAAAACATAAATGTTAGCTAGGGTATTAAGAAAGAAAGGTGATTTGCGGCTAGGGTTTTTTCTGTCGCTAGGATTGTTTAGGGAGATATTCCAATGGTGATTTGGATGACCATTTCTTATACGATTTAGACCCATAACCTACCGTTGGAAAGGTAATCAAGTCAGCTTCAAAAGGCAAGATGGAAGTTTCTTCGGATAAAGAATCTAACATCATGTTTTCTTAGCAAAAAGCTCCGGAGTTCAAATATTCCTTCCTACTTTGCATCAAGAACAAGATCTTTTTGACTCCCAAGTCTTTTTCCATCTTGTGATTGTGATTTTATAAGCTCTTAAACATCCTAATTGACATGTTTTGACTTCATCTCTTCCAAAATACCTACAAAGCATAAAAACCAAGTAAAATGTCAAGGAACTTAAGAATCAAACCACAAAGTATAAGAAAATTAAATAGGAAAATGTATTAAATTAAGCACTTATCAGCTAGGGATCAAAATGGTGTAGGAGTGTTTTTTCCAACAAGCTTTTTTTGGAATGAAGAGTATATGATAAGTCACTAGTTTATTTATGGAAGGTTTAGGTTAGGTTTTAGCCACATAGAGTCTCCTTAATGGGCAGTCAGCTTTCTTTTGTGCTTGAAGCTTCATTCTTGTCCAAATTCATTCTTTCAACTCCATAGCAATCCTTATCTTCCAAAATACCTACAAAACATAAAACCATAGTAACTATCAAGGATTTCAAAGAACTAAGCATAAAATATAAGGAATTGATATATGAAAATACATGAATTTAAGCACTTATCATGTTGCTCTTACTCTTCTTAGACGTTCTTCTAGAAAATACAAACCTCCAAGTAAGTGGTGGATTTTGGATGAAAGTGAGGCTCATTTGGTATCATCTATAGATGATGAACATCAAAGTTTGAAAGAAGCTCTCGAAAGTACACAAGTAGAAGGTATTGATTTTAAAGATACTTTCTCACCTATTGTGAGATTCAACTCCATCAGGTTGATACTAGCTATTATTGCTAATATTGACTTGAAATTACATCAAATGGATGTTAAAACTGCTTTCCTCAATGGTGATTTGACTGAAGAGATCTACATGAAATAACCAGAAGGTTTCATTGTAGAAGGTAAGGAGTATGTCGACTAAAGAAGTCGATATATGGTCTTAATCAAACTTCAAGACAATGGTATTTGAAGTTACATTGATTAGTCTTGAACTTTGAGTTCAACATGATGGATGAAGACAATTGTGTTTATGTCTTAAATTCCAAGAACAAGTTTATAATTATGTTATATATGTTGATGACATACTTGTTAGCTAGTTAGGATTTGAGTTTTGTGCACATCATTAAGAGATGATTGTCTTCCACCTTTGATATGAAGGATATGGGAGAAGTGGCTTATGTAAACACCTAATTTTGTCCAGACCACTAAATCAGGTATTTTTTTTTCCTAAAGTGATGTTTCAAAATGCAAAAAGGCTTTTCTCATCTTGTAGGTGGTACTCCGAGACTTAGTCTAAGAAAGCAGATAGAAAAAGTCAAACTTGAAAAAGTCAACCTCGAAAAGTCAACTACTAAAAAAGTCAACCCACTTTCAAAATCAAGATTTGAAAGATTTGGAGTTCGAAAGTTGGGTTACGAAATTTTAGTAGAAAGAAAATCCTAGTTCGGGAAATTTGGGAAAAAGTGCTTAAACGATCAAATTGGTTAGAATTGAAGGTTCCAAATGAAAGATAAGCACTGACTACGGGTAATGGAGAAGCTACTTGGAAGAAAAACTGAAAGAAAAGTCAATTCGGAAGAAAATCGATAATTAGGGTTTTTGGCGAATTTTGGTGAAATTTGGGAAAATTGCATAAATGGCCCGATTCGGTAAAAATAAATCCCCTAATTGATGACGAATAAAAAAAAAGGATAGCCCAAGGCTCAATTTAATGTAATTCCGAGAAAATAGCCGATTGGAGGAAAAATGAGGAAATTTTCGATATTGAAAAGAGGAAAAATCAAAACGGAAGGGAATTTGATCATAAAAATTGGGCATTTTCAAACCAACTCCAATTCAATATACGAAAAAGGCCCAAAAAAAGAAAATCTGAAAATCGGACTTGTTTTGAGCAAAACCGGGCTTTAGAGGCAAAAGGGCAAAATTGGAAAATCCTAAAAAAATAGCTAACGAGTTCCAAAAATTCTAAAAATTTGCAGATCTCATTCTTAAATTATTTGGAAGAGATTGGAGAAAGAAAATCTGGATTCGGAGTTCGTTCGCAAAATGGCAAAATCCCGGGCCCACTATGCAGAAATTCAAAAGGATAAATCCCCAAAAAATAGCAAATGAGCTCCAAAAATTACCAAAACTTCCAGATCACACTTTTAATTTATTTGGAAGAGATTCGTGTATAGAAATCTGGATTCAGAGCTCGTTTACAAAATGGTAAAAGTTCGGGTGCATTAAGGGGCAATTTTGGAAATAAATTAAAAAAATAGCAAATGAACTCAAAAATTTTTGAGAACTTTCGGAATTCATTTTTTTATTATTTTGAAAGTATTGAAAAATTAAAATTTGAATTTGGAGTCCGTTTGCTTTTTATTTAGGTTCGGGGGTCAAAAAGGTCATTTTATCGAAGAAATCGAAAAGGGCCAATTTGTAATTAATAAAAATATGAAAGATGAAGGAATTGCTGAGATAATTCCTCTCATGGTCAGTCAGCATAGAGGAGAAGAAGGAAGCTTGATCAATTTAATTCCTTAGTCACTATCAAGCTCAAAATGCTTCCATTAGTACCTTGCAAATGGTCCCATCTTCATCCAATGGCTTAGGTGCCTTGTAGAAAAGTTGAATGCACCATTCAATGGCCAAGATTAAATTCCAATATGACATTTTTATTTGTCATGGAAGAACCCTCATCCAATGGCCACGAATGGAAGAAGAAAGATGAGCACAACTCATCTAAGGGTAGAGGTTCATTTGGCCAAGTAAGGGAGAGCATGGGATTGTATCTTTATTTCATCTAAGGGCTGAGATTATTAGAAGGGCTGAGTACACATCTTAAGGGCTGCTATCAATTGGCAAGAATGTATTTTATTGTGTCATCAGAAGATCCTAATCTAAAGGCCAAAATTGGAGGAGAAAAAATGCAAAATTTATCCTATGGTTGGAGGGCCAACTGGCCAAGCATGAGAGAGAAGGGGAATGTTTTATTTTTCCTTAAATGGTTGATCATTTGGGGGAGGAGGTCAGGAGCTAATTGAGTTAAAAAAAAAGTTTTTGAAAGAAAGAAAGACAAAGTTTTCTAAGAGAGCTTGAAGGTAGCCATTTTTAAGAAATGGTTTATTTAAGTTTTTTAATGTTCTGATTTTTTACAAAAAAAAAAAAAAAAAGCAAAAGAGGTTGAAATGGCTACATGATCTTGATACATATCAAGTGACCATGGTTAGGGGAGAGGCTATGCCCATTTTTACCAACCATGAAGCTCACCTCTAATTTGATTAGCATGGTTTATTTTCTGATTTTTTGAAATGGAAAGGCTTCATGATCTTGACAAGATCAAGTGATTATGATTAGGGGAGAGGCTATGCCCATTTTGTACCAACCATGGAGCTTAACTTTCCTTGTTTTGTTTACTAGTTTTTCTTCATATTTTCTTTACATGTCTATGTTTATTTTGATCATGTTTTTTACATTATTTTTATGCTATATTTGCTTTTTATATTTTTTCATGAAATGATATTTCTTTGAAGGTTTTGGCCCTTATGTTCTTCTTGATTATATTTTGCATTTTTTCATGTATCATACTTTGCATGTTGCCATATTTGCATCACATTTTTACCGTATGACCATTCGGCTACTCCCATGTTGTTTGCCTTGTATGTGTATTTTAATTTTTGCTTGTTGATTTGTTTGCATTTCCATGTTAGGTTTTTTTGATGGGTCATTCGGCCATGTTGGATTTTTGGGCATGTTTGCATTATTTCTCATGTTTATTGCCATGTGTTTGTGAAAATGCCACGTTAGAATACAATGTGACCATTCGGCCTCTTTCATTTCCTATGCTTTACATGTACATTTTCATCATGTTAATTGATAGGTTTGCAATTCATGCCATAACATTGAGTATTGTGACTTGGTTTGCCATGAGTTTGTGTCATTTGCTAGATAGGATTACACTAGGTTGCTTAGTGGCCATTCGTCCTCTTCATGTATCCTTGCCTTTGTATGCATTTGCATTTTGTTTAGGTACCATTGCTTTGCATTATTATGCCATGAAATTGTGTTTGAGTTGCTGTTTGTTCATGCCTTAGTATTAGATTTTTTGGTCATTATATTTCCATGACATTCTCATGCATTCTCATCACATTCTAGGTCTAGGCCATCTTGGTATTGCCATGAATATTAGGTCTTAAATCATATTGGTATTGCCATGCATTGCTATGCCATTTAGTTCTTAGGTCATATTAGTATTGTCATGCATATTCATTACACATTAGGTCTAAGTCACATTTGTATTATCAAGCATTTCATGCATATTAAGTTAGGATAGCATTTATTTCCTTGCAAACTCATGCTAGGCATTTAGGCCATCCTTGTATTGCCATGCATGTTAGGTCTTAAATCATATTAGTATTGCCATGCATTGCTATGTTATTTAGGTCTTAGGTCACTTTGTATTACCATGCATTTCATGTTAGTTTAGGTCTAGGTTTCATTAGCATTTGCTATGCATTTCATGCATTTTAAACCTAGGTTGCATTAAATGCCATGCAAGTTCATTTTAGGTCTAGGCCATATTATCTATGCCATGCATTATTTCATGTTATTTTGGTTTTAAATCATGCATTTCATGCACTCAATTTTCTATATGATCATGTATTTCATGTCATGCCACATGATTATTGACTTAAGGCCAATCAATGGCTCAAAGCCATGCTCACTTGAGCATACTTGTGGAAAATTAAAGGGTTATCAAATTGATTATTTTACCTTTGTGATTTTTTTTACTTAGCCAATTCTTGTCCAAGGTTTTTAAATGTTTTAGCTACTATTTGTAGGTCTTTAGGAGAGTCTCCAACATTTTTACTTTGATTTTTAAATTATTTTATCAAAGGCAAAAAAATGTGTTTTGGCAAAACAGTTTTTCACCTAGTACTCGTACATTCTCGATTTTTCTTGGTAGTCATCTTTAATCAGAAAATTAAGCCAATTTTTTCTCGTGTAGTTTTACAGGTTCTGAGTCTCCAGTAATTTGTTTATATTTTTTTGAATTTTTAAAAATAGGTTAAAAAATCGTGTGTTAAACCGGACAGTAGAGGCAGATTTGAATTCAAAAGAAAAATATTTGTTGAATTTGGCTAAGGCATTTAGAGGGGGTTTGTTAGAAGCTTTAGCTACTGTCTTAGGATAGTTTCTAAGCCTTTTTAAACTAAAAAAATGATTTTATAAATCTCGGGTTAAGGGTGGTCAAGTTCGGGATTTTAAATTTAGGAAATTAGAGCCATTTTTAAAGGGTTTGGCTAGGTTTTTCATTTTAATCCAAGATTTTCAAAATTGTTTCAAAAAATCACAAAATATTTTGATTTTAGAAAATTTAATTTGACATATTTTCCTAAGGTAGCCGAATATCTTTTTAGTTATACGGATTTCTTTATTTAGAGGAAAAAATACATTTTCATGCATTGCATTTTCCATGTTCATGCATTTTGTTTAATATGTGATTTTTGCTATGATATTTTTCTATGGTTTATTATTATTTGGATTCACTTTTTATGATGGTTATTGTTTGTTATATGATTTTTTGAATATTTCATGCTATCCTATACTTTTTATTTAGTCATTTATTTTTGTCACATTATTTAGCATATACTATGTTCATGCATTTTTATTTTATTTTGATGCATATTTCATGATAGCATTATTTTATGTTTCATGTCATTTCATGTCACTTAGATTATATTCCATGTCATTTAGATTATATTATTTAGAATATGCCATGTCATTCAAAATATGCCATATCATTTACATTTGCCATGTCATTTAAATCATTTTATTCCATTTAGAATATACCATGCTACTTAGGTTATTTCCTTTCATGTAGAATATATTATGTCATTGAGGATATTTCATTTCATTTAGGATATCTCCTTTCATTTAGAATATTTCATTTCATTTCATTTAGAATATTATGTTATTTAAATCATTTCATTTCATTAAGAATATGCTATGCCATTTGAATTATGTCATATCATTTAGGTTGCATTATATTATCTAGACTTTGCTATGTCATTTTATTTATGTCACACTTGTTCATATTTATTTTTTAAATTTTTTTAGAAAAAGGATAATGATTTTAAATAAAATAAAGATATCCCCGAGTTAAAATAATTCATGAGTTCTCTACCGGGTTTGCTAGAGGGAATATCATCAATTATAATTAATAAAAGAATATCTTTCTTTCAAAAAAAAGGATAAGGATTCGGAAAGTTTTTCAAATAAATACAAATTTCTATATTTTGCCGATTTTGTCGGGGAATATAGGAAAATTTTGAATTAATAAATTCCGGATCATTTTCAATTAAAAATGGAGTTTTTTTTTTTTTTTTTAAATTGGGAATTAACTTGAAATACTAAATTAAAAATCAACTTTTTACCGAGACTTGAGATAACACATGATTAATAAGATACCGTTTTATACGGGCGTTGTGGGGGTGCTAATCCTTCCCCGCACGTAACCGAGTCCCGAACCCGATTCTTCGATTTTCTCTGGTTTATAACGCAGACTTGAAATTGGTTTTAAAAAATGTTTTAATTAATTTTAAAATTTTTTATAAAACCGGTTTTAATAGGTGGCCGATCACACCTAGCTAAAAAAGATTGGTGGCGACTCCATATTTTTTTCAAGGTCATTTTCAAAACCTTCATTTTTTAAGAGGAATTAAGTCGACTTTTCCTCAATTTTTTTAAATGTCACGCTTAACGAATAATAAAGTCTTGCGATGAGACATGTGTTATTTTTTAGGTTGCGATAGCTTGGTGACTCCACTGGGGATATTAGAGAGTCAGGCCTAGAATTAGTCGCGTGTTATCAAAGTCTTGATTTCATTGGTTTAATTGGTATTTAATTTTCATTCCCACATTTTTTTAAATAAGGAGAATTTTTGAAAATAATAAAAAAAAATTTGAATATGGTCATACTCATGCATTTTTTTACTGTTCTCTAGTTATTTAATGTTGTATATTACAATTGCTTGTTGGTTAATGCGTTACACTATTCTTGAATATTTTTTTTAATAAATTGTTGGGGTATTTAGAATAAGGATTGTAGAATAGGTGGTGAAAGGTTTGTTGTTCCTCCACACACACTCACACTCACTTGCATTTGCATAACATAAACTCTCTACCCGGGTTCTGTCCTTTTATATGGGAGTAAAGTAACTACGCCTTCGTGATGATCCTCCGTATGGGCTAGTGAAACACTTCCGGAGTATAAAGCACCTAAAGCCTTTGTGATGATCCTCCGTATGGGCTTAGGAAAATATATTATAACGAATTGAACGCGCTTTTATTGGGGTGCCTTACTAGCCTTCACCGACGATAGTGAGGAGCAATTAGGGGCCTTTAGAACTGATTCACCCTCATATAATGAACCTAGGCGAAGCCATGCCGGATTTTCGTTAGATACACCGAGGTTAGGAACACATGGAGGGACATTTCTAACCTTTTATTACCTATTTTACACTATGAATAAAGGTTGTAGATCTGGCAACGATGAACGCACATCGCCCGTAATAAATGTGATAATCCGCCTCAAAGGTTTGTGATGCCTAAATGGGTGGATACTGTTGGGGCAAGTGTTCACTAACTTTTTGAAATTCAAAATAAAAATTCTTTTTCAAGCATTTTGCACATTTCATGCATGTGTGAATAGAGCATGTACATGTATGGTTGTATTGTTGATCTCATTTTTTTTGTAATAAACAGATAGTGATAATAATCTTTTCTGATGATTTCATAAGACCGATGGTGTTGCATGAACATTTGGACATTGTACCTGATAAGCTGGGAGCTAGATCAAAAAAAATGTAAGTTTGTGGGATATCCTAAAGAGACTGTTGGATATTACTTTTATAGTCCTACTGATCAAAAGGTGTTTGTGTCAAAACACGGTTCTTTTCTAGAGAAAGAGTTTCTACTAGAAAGATTCAGTGGGAGTAAAGTAGAACATGAATTAGTTCAAGAACCACAACCTAACATTCCCTCAAAACCTGAACCATCGTTCGAGGCATTAGATATTCGGACTGATGCTCAAGAAACACAAGTACTTCGAAGGTCTAGTACGGAGAGGTAAACACCAATAAGATATGGATTTGTTTTGGAAAGAGATGGTTTGCCCATCGATAATGAACCTACTACCTATAAGGAAGCGATGTCAGACATCAATTCCAAGAAATGGCTTGAAGCATGAAATTCAAAATAGATGCCATGGAAGTTAACCAAGTTTGGTCTTTAGTTAATCCACATCAAGGGATAAAACCCATTGGGTGTAAATGTTGGGATTCGGCTCATGCTCAAACAGAGATAATGTATAATTTAATCAACAGTTAAATTTACAACGCAGCAGAATTAAATAAATCATAGAGAATATCGAACCCTCCATGGATTTGCCTATGAATTCAAAACGATCAGGCTGCCAAGAATAGATAACAATCAAAATCTCATACCTCTATAATGGAGATTGCCGAAACCACATCACAGATTATTGATGTTCTTGTTCTTGTACACAATGCTCGCTTGTCGAAAACCAAAGTCGTCCAATTGTTCGACCTCTAACAGTAATCCACACAAGTGATCTGAAAGCCTTCACAAGGTTGAGATTATGTTTTGCCAAGACGATGCTAGTAGTCTAGGTTGTGAGAAACCTTCCTCCTCTATCTTAGATAGCCAAAAGAAAACTAGAAGAATCGAATTCTCCCTTGCCAATGCTGTTCGGCCGATTCACTCTTAGGGGAAGTGAGGCGCCGACTTGCAAGGTTTCTATTTGGGTTCCTCAGGGGCGGCAACAACATAAGTGGCGCATATATATTACTAGGTTTAATGCAAGCCAACTATTGGACTAATTGCACTAAAGCCCTGAAACATATTATTAAATATTCACAATAAGCCCACAACACTTAATGAATATTTAATCTGACCCAATCTCATTTTAATTTCATTAATCACCTTTTGTGTGTGACCTATTAGGCCCTTAACATGTTGGCAATAAATATAATTAATTCAATTAAGAATTTTCTATTTATATTTATAGATCATGAGTGGCATCTACCAATGCATCATGACTACCCAAATGTCAAGAAAGTCACCAAGCTTCGACTAGCCTTTCGTGTACAATATGTCTGTGTAATTCGATCTCTTCATCAAATATCTCGGGATAGGAAAGAGCATGGTTCAATGTCTACTCTTAACCTATTCCATATTAGATCTGCAACTTTAATATTAACTCCTTAAGTATTGCCTTGGCCAAGGACTTCCGTAAGTTAATATAAGCTAGATACATGTGAGATATGTCCCTTTAATCACTTGGGTGGTGAATCCTCTCTGGACTACTTATTCATCTTCGTATGCTTCATGTCATACCCAATAACACCCTACCATAAGCATCCTCATGAATAGGACCCGTTCGTGATGAAATCTAAGTATGACGTTCACATACAAGATGACCTCGTGTCACAAGTCAAAGGATTATTTACACTATTGACACATGAGAGTATTTACCATAGACACTTGAGTGAAATAACAAATGGAACTCTCATAGCGGGTTATGTTCAGTGAACTTCTTCAACTAACAAGCACCCATATGTTATCCCCAAGTATCTCTATACTTTCAACCTATGAGATCAGTTGCATGCATCAAGTGCATGGAGGCTTAATATATTTCAGTCTTTGAGCATTGTCAATGCCCTGTCTTGACAATACAATGACCAAGAACAGTTTAGAAACATGGCATTGATGCATAAGGATCCTTATAACTACAACACCTTACAATTCCTTTGCAATGCCATTGTGTCTCATGGGCTTTATCTTCACAAGTCATTTATAACAATTATAACAATATTTAAGGATAAATAAATACCACAATTATAATTAATAAACTATAATGTGCAATACATGAATATATAAATAGTGTTTTACAAGCCTAACTAGATTGGCTTGTAGGACTTACACCAACAATCTCCCACTAGCACTAAAGCCAATCGCCCATGTACTTAAGACCATGTCCTTCCATGTGACAATTGTGTTTCTGCTGGGACAGAACCTTAGTGAAAGGATCAACTATATTATCCTCTGTGGGTACCCTTTCCATACTAATATCACCTCTTTGAATTATGTCTCTAATCAAGTGATATTGCTGCAATACATGTTTGGATTTGTGATGACACCGTGGTTCCTTAGCTAGTGCTATGGCTCCATTGTTATCACAGTAAAGTGGTACTAGATCAACAATGCTTGGAACCACACCAAGTTCAGTTATGAACTTCTTAATCCAAACAGCCTCCTTCGCTGCCTCAAACGAGAAGATATACTTGGCTTTTGTTGTTGAATCTACAGTCATCTCCAATTTGGAACCTTTCCAACTGACTGTTCCAAGATTCAAGGTAAATAAATAAGTACACTATGATTTACTGTCATCCTAATCAGATTAGAAGTCAGCATCTGTATAACCCCTAATTTGGAGTTTAGCCCCTCCATAAACCAAGAAAGTATCCATGCTAAACCTTTTAGCACCTTGTCTATGTAAACGGATTGGGATAATCCAAGCAGCCTTTTTGATCTATCTCTATAGATCTTAATTCCCAGAATATATGCTGCTTCTCCCAAATCCTTCATGGAGTTTGGACAGCCAGACCTTGGTGGCCTGAAGCATAGGTACATCGTTTCCTATGAGCAATATGTTATCGACATATAGCACTAGGAACACAACTGCATGTCCGTTTACCTTCTTGTAAACACATGGTTCATCAGGATTCTTAATGAAACCAAATTCTTTAATTGTTCCTTCAAACTTGATGTTCCAACTCCGAGATGCTTGCCTTAGTCCATAAATGGACTTTTGCAGCTTGCATACCTTTTTAGATGTGGCCTTGGATGAAAAACCTTCAGGTTGTGTCATATACACTTCCTCTTGCAAATTTTTCATTAAGGAATGTAGTTTTTACATCCATCTTTCATATCTCATAATCATGTTATGCAGCAATAGCAAGCATAATCCTAATGGACTTTACCATGGCAACTGGCGAAAAGGTTTCTTCAAAATCAATGCCTTCAACTTGATTATAACCTTTTACAACCAATCTGGCTTTATACATTTGTATATTGCCATCCATGTCTGTCTTTATCTTGTAGACCTATTGACACCCTATGGGTTTTATCTCTTGAGGTGGATCAACTAAAGACCAAACATGGTTAACTTCCATGGCTTCCATTTCGGATTTCATGGCTTCTAGCCATTTCTTGTAATTGATGTCCAACATCGCTTCCTCATAGGTAGCAGGTTCATTATCAATGGGAAAAACATCTCTTTCCAAAAGAAATCCATATCTTATTGGAGTTTGCCTCTCTCTACTAGACCTTCGGAGTACTTATGTTTCTTCAGCATTAGTCTGAGCGTCCAATGCCTCGACCAATGGCTCAGGTTCCGAGGGAATGTTAGGTTGTGGTTCTTGAACTTCTTCAAGATCTACATTACTCCCACTGAATCCTTCTATTAGAAACTCTTTCTCTAGAAAAGAAGCGTGTTTTGACACAAACACCTTTTGATTAGTAGGACTGTAAAAGTAATATCTAGTAGTCTCTTTAGGATAACCCACAAACTTACATTTTTTTGATCTAGCTCCAACTTATCAGAATGTAGTTGCTTCACATAAGAAGTACATCCCCAAATCTTTAGATAAGTATCGCTTCTTTCCATTCCATATCTCATATGGTACCTTATGTACAGATTTGCTTGAAACCCTATTTAGAAGGTAAGCTGTAATTTCTAAGGCATATCCCTAGAAGGATATCGGAAGGTTAGCCTTAGACATCATGGACCAAACCATGTCCAACAAAGTTCGATTTCTCCTCTCGGACACTCCGTTATGCTAAGGAGTTGCAGGTGGAGTCCATTGTGACAGAATTCCATTTTCCGTCAAATGATCCAAGAAATCATGGGTTAAATATTCTCCTCCTCGATTCGATCTAAGAGCCAGAATATTTTTCCCAGTCTGTTTCTCTACTTCAGCTCTAAACTCTTTGAACTTTTCAAAAGCTTCAGACTTGTATCTCATCAGATACATATAACCATATCTTGAATGATAATCGATAAAGGTTATGAAGTGTGAGTAATTACCTCTAGCAGCTGTGTTTAGTGGCCCACATACATCTGAATGTATTAAGCCCAATAAAACACCAACTGTCTCACCCTTTCCAGTAAAGGGAGTCTTGATCATCTTACCAAGGAGACAACATTCACAAGTCCCATATGATTCATAATCAAAGGGTTCCAAATAACCATGTTTATGTAATTTGGAAATCCTTGTCTCATTGATATGACCAAGTCTATAGTGCCAGATGTAAGTCTTACTTAGATCATCCTTTCTTGCTTTCTTGACATTTATATTGAACATAGGCATCTCTGGATCCAAAACATATAATCCATTATGTAATGTTGTCGATCTATAGTGAATGTCTTTAAGAATGATGGAGCAACTATTGCCCTTCATTCTTATCTCAAAACCATCATTAACAGTGAGGTATGAAACCGAAATGATGTTTCTAGACAATACTAGAACAAAGTAACAATGTTTCAGTTCCAATTTCATGCCAGACATCAAGGATAAAGTACATGTTCCAATGGCCAATGCTGCAACTTTTGCACCATTGCCTACTCTAAGAACTACTTCATCTTTGCTCAATTTTCTACTTCCTTTCAACATCCTTATGTCATTACATAGATGTGAACCGCATCCTGAATCAATTATCCAGGAATTGGATTTAACAGTAGAAAGATTCAGTTCAATCACAAACACAGTCAACCCAGAAACTTCTATGAGTTCTTTCTTGACTTGTCAAGTGAGCAACCTTCCTTTCATTGAAAACGCTTCTCAATCTCATGTACCAATCCAAACATTTTGGACTAATGGCATTCATAATGCCGCGCAGTACAGTTAAAGTATTAACCATTTTCAGCAACCTAATATGGAAAAAGTATATATCAGTTATATTCATGCATTTATACCAATTCAAGATGAGGTATTAAATCTCTTATTGGTTCTCCCACTAATTTTTTGAGATAATAGCCCTCACCATTATTTAAAAATCTCATCAAGGTATTTCTAGTGGGCTGGGCTCCCTTCCAACATGTTGCAACCTTGAATGACTCAACAAATTACAACAAGCCTAGTTGGGTAGATAACATAGCTTATAAATTGCATCTCTATGCAACTCCCAGATCAGTTAAGTGACAACTCTTTGTCTAAGCACATCATATGTACTTCGCCTAACTTTGCCTCTAACACCATGCGATCAAGTTTGATGCATCCGGACAACATGGCATCAGTTGAGTAAGACCCAACTTCATAACTCAAACATATTCATACAATAGTTTGACCCTTGATTGACTCAACAAGCCTCCTACTGGAAGAACTCTGGTTATCTTGTTATGATGATAGAAGGCAACTTTATCATGCGAAACATGTGACTCAATATTGTAAAGAGGGATTTTCTTTTCTTTAAGTCTCATCATTGTCGCAACCTAAAAAATAACAAGTCTCATCGCAAGACTTTATTATTCGTTAAGCGTGACATTAAAAAACCTGAGGAAAAGTCGACTTAATTCCTCTAGAAAACTGAAGGTTTTGAAAATGACCTTGAAAAAAACATGGAGTCGCCACCAATCTTTTTTAGCTAGGTGTGATCGGCCATCTATTAAAACCGGTTTTATAAAATATTTTAAAAATTAATTAAAATATTTTTTAAAACCAATTTCAAGTATGCGTTTAAAACCAGAGAAATCAAAGAAACGGGTTCGGGACTCGATTACGTATGGGGAAGGATTAGCACCCCCAAAATGCTCGTATAAAACGGTACCCTATTAATCATGTGTTACCTCAAATCTCGGTATAAAGTTGGTTTTAAATTTAGTATTTCAAGTTAATTCCCAATTTAAAGAAAAATAATTTCATTTTTAATTAAAAATGATCCGAAATTTATAAATTCAAAATTTTCCTATATTCCCCAACAAACGTGGCAAAATTTAGAAATTTTTATTAATTTTGGAAAACTTTCCGAATAATTCTCTTTTAAGATATTCCGTTATTAATACTAATTGATGATATCCTCCCCAGCAAACCCGGCAGAGAACTCATGAATTATTTTAACTCGGGAATATCTTTATTTTATTGAAAATCATTATCCTTTTTTGAAAACATTTAAAAGAAATGAATATGTATATGCATGACATAAATAAAATGACATAGCAAAATCTAAATAATATAATGCAACCTAAATGATATGACATAATTTGAATGCCTTAGCATATTCTAAATGAAATGAAATGACCTAGGTAACATAATATATGCTATATGAAATGTAATATCCTAAGTCATATGATATATTCTAAATGAAATGTAATATCCTAAGTCATATGATATATTCTAAATGAAATAAAATATCCTAAATGACATAATATATCCTAAATGAAATGAAATAACCTAGGTAATATAATATATTCTACATGAAATGAAATGACCTAAGTAACATAACATATTCTATATGAAATGAAATAATTTAAATGACATGGCAAATATGAATGATATGGCATATAATTTAAATGACATGGAATATAAAATAATGCTATCATATAATATGCATGAAAAAAATATGAAAATAATAATGCATGAACATGCTAAATAATATAACAAAAAAATAATTAAATAAAAAGCATAGGATATCATGAAATATTCCAAGTCATATAATTAACAATATAACATAACTCAAAATCATAACAATATCATAGAAATTATCATAGCAAAAATCACATATTATATAAAATGCATGATTATGGAAAATGCAATTCATGAAAATGTATTTTTTTCCTTTAATTAAGGAAATCCGTATATCTAAAAAGATATCCGGCTACCTTAGGAAAATATGTCAAATTAAATATTCTAAAACCAAAATACTTTGTGATTGTTTGAAAACAATTTTGAAAAGCTTAGATTAAAAATAAAAACTGGGCTAAATCTTTTTTAAATGGCTATAATTTCCTAAATTTAAAATCCCTGACTTGAGCACCCTTAACCCGAGACTTAAAATAAATATTTTTAGAGTTTAAAAAGGCTTAGAAACTACACAAAGTCAGTAGCTAAACTTCCTAATCAGCACCCTCTAAGTAACTTAACCAAAACAGAAAAATGATTTTTCTTCAAATTCAATTCTGACACCAACGTCCAGTTTTAATCCACGATTTTTTATCCTATTTTTCAGAATTTAAAAAAATCTAAAACAAATACTGGAGACTCAGGACATGTAAAACTACACGAAAAAAATCAACTTAATTTTCTGATTAAAGATGAATGCTCAGAAAATTCGGGAAAGTACGAGTACTGGGTGAAAAAACTATTTTGCCAAAATACATTTTTGCCTTTGATAAAATCATTTAAAAAATCAAAGTAAAAATATTTAAGACTCACAAAATGACTCACAAACAGTAGCTAGGACTTTTTAAAAGTTAGATAAAAATTGGCTAAGTAAAAAAAATCACAAAGGTAGAATAATCAATTTGACAAACCTTAATTTTCCACAAGTGTGCTCATGAGAGCATGACTTTGAACCATTAATTGGCCTAAGTCATTAGTCAAGTGGCATGAACATGAAATGCATGAAAAAATACAGCAAATATGATGCATGAAATGCATGACCTAAATGTCATGAAAAAAATGCATGGCATCCATATAGTGACCTAGACCTAAATGAACATGCATGGCATTTAATGCAACCTAGGTCTAAAATCTAAAATATGCATGGCAATATCACAAACACAAGGCATGCTTAAACCAAAAGCTCAACCAAATATCATGCAAATGCTAACCTATCAACTAACATAGCAAAAATGTACACATGATGCTAGAATACATGGAGTAGCCGAATGGCTTATGATTCCTAACAAGCATGGCATTTTCACAAACACTTGGTATACTTAAACTAAATACGCAATCAAATACAAATGCAAACCTACCAACTAACATAGCAAAAATGCACATGCAATGTAAAACACATGGAGTAGCCGAATGGCCTCAAGCTCTAACAGGCATGGCATTTTCACAAACACTTGGTATACTTAAACTAAAAACTCAATCAAATGTCATGCAAATGCAAAACCTACCAACTAACATGGCAAAAATGCATATACAATGTAAAACACATGGAGTAGTCGAATAGCCTCAAGCTCCAACAAGCATGGAATTTTCTCAAACACTTGATATACTAACATGCTCAACTAAAATATAACACTCAAATCATGCAAACACAAAGTAGAAATACTAAAACCAAACAAGCATTTTCACAAACACTTGATATACTAACATGCTCAACTAAAATATAACACTCAAATCATGCAAATACAAAATAGAAATACTAAAACCAAACAAGAAATTTTACAAACACATGATATACTAAATATAAAACATCAACAAATTTAAACATTATGAAAACAGAAAATTAAAAATGCAAGAACATGATATTTAAATCATAAATGGCAACAAACAAAGCAACCAAATTAAAACATGATTCAAATATATGAAGTCGAAGAACACTTAAAGCAACAATATTAAAGAAAATAACATAAATAACATGATAAATTAAAGCAAAAATAGCAACCATAATAAAAAATATAGGCCATTCGGCCATTAAAGAAAAATAAGAAAAAAAAATTTGTAAAAATTATTTAAGAAATAGATGAAGAAAGAACTTAAGAAGAACATAAAAAAATACTTATTTAAAAAGAAAACTCACCAAATAATAATCAAAATAGCAGTATCAAGAATGGAAAATCAAGAAAGTGCAAGAGTTGGTGCTAAAAGCAACCTCAAGAAGCTATATTTCAAGCTTTATCTCTTCAAACTTTTCTTTCTTTTCTAAACTTTTTCTTTTTGCTTTCAACCAAGGAGAGAAAAAACTAAGAAAAACGAAGAAGAAATCTGAAAATGAAGTGAAGAAAAATGAAATTCTGGTTCCCTTTAGTGCTGGCCGGACCCAACCTCTCTCCTCCAAGGAATGTTGGCATTTTTTTCCCAACCAATTTCCATCCAATGGCTAGTAATTCAAGGTGAAAATCATGAAATTATCACCCTTAGATTAGCATAACAGCTGTCCATAATTACAACTTTTCAAGAATAATGTTGACACTGTCCCTCCTCATGCATTGGCATATGTAGCTTAATCACAATGGCTTGATCAAAAAAATCTCTAACTAACTCTTAATTCTTGGCCATTTGATTGAAAAATTAGAAGCTTCCTCCTTCCTTTGGGCCTTGGCAGGCTAGCACTCTGTTTTCCATCCCAAGTCTGATTTTTTGAAAGGCCAAAAGAAGCCATTTTCGGTTGCTTGGGTAAAATAACCATTTTGCCCCCCGGATGCAAATAAATGGCAAACTGACTACAAATTCAAATTTTCTTTTATTAATACTTTCAAAATAATAAAATATTGAATTCTGGAAGTTTTTAAATTTTTCGAGTCCGTTTTATATTTATTTGGATTTTTTTTCCAAAAATACCCTTTTATGCCCCCACATTTTACCATTTTTTAAACGAGCTTCAAATCAAGATTTTTCTTCACCAGTCTCTTCCAAATAATTTAAAAGTGTGATCTGGAAGTTTTCATAATTTTTGGAACTCATTTGGTATTTTTTTCGAGATTTATCTTCTTGAATTACTACATAGGGGATCAGGATTTGGCCATTTTGCAAATGAACTCCGAATCAAGATTTTCTTTCCCCAATCTCTTCCAAATAATTTAAAATGAGATTTTCAAATTTTCAAAATTTTTAGAGTCCATTTGCTATTTTTTCGAGATTTATCTTCTTGAATGTATAGGAGGCCTGGGATTTGGCCATTTTGCAATCGAACTCCGAATCAAGATTTTCTTTCGCCAAACTCTTCCAAATAATTTAAAAATGAGATTTGCAAATTTTTTGAATTTTTGGAGTCCATTTGCTATTTTTCCCAAATTTTCCAATTTTGCCCTTTTACCTCCTAAATTCAGTTTTGCTCAAAACAAGTCCGATTTTCAAATTCTCATCAAACTGGGTCTTGGGCTATCCCTTTTTAATCATTCCTTATCCATTGGGGCTTTAGTCTTACCAAGTCGAACCATTTCTATAATTCTTCCTGATTTCACCGAAATCCACCAAAAACCCTAATTCTCGATTTTCTCCCGGATTGACTTTTCTTTCGATTTTTCTTTCAAGTGGCTTCTCCATTACCCGTAGTTAGTGCTTATCTTTCATTTGGAACCTTCAATTTTGACCAATTCGATCGTTTAAGCACTTTTCCCCAAATGTCTCGGATTAGGGTTTCCTTTCTACTGAATCTCCATAACCCAACTTTCGAACTCCATATCTTTCAATGTAAACCTCGGATTATCGAACTTCTTTCGCCATTTTTCAATTGAACTTCAAATCTTGATTCTGAAAGTGGGTTGATTTTTTTAGTAGTTGACTTTCTGGGGTTGATTTTTTTAGGGTTGACTTTTTTCGGGGTTGACTTTTTTTGAGTTTGTATTTTATGCTCACCCTCTTAAACTACGTCTCGGAGTACCACCTGTAGGATGAAAAAAATCTTTTTACATTCTGAAACATCAATTTACGAAGAGAACATACTTGTTTTAGTGGTCCGGTCAAAATTAGGTGTCTACAGCTGCCCCTCTTTGGCTATTGCTGAGAATCAGGAATCAGGCAAAGATAAACAAACACTAATTTTGTACGGTTAGTGAAATCACATGTGAAGGAAAGGGAAATGAGTTTCTTTTTCATTCCTCTATCATTTTTTCATTTTTCATTTTTTTTTTTTAAAAAGCTGTAAATTGAAGATTTGTCCTTAAATTGAATTCTCTGACTAATCAAGGCTCGACCCATCTTAAGGAAACGGGTTCGATTTTCAAAAAAAAAAAATTATGCCCTAAGGTATTAAGAATAGTGCTCGAAGATCTTAAAAAAGATGCCCAAAGGTATTTAAAATTGGTGCCCGAAGGTCTTTTAAACTAGTGCCCGGAGGTCTTTAAAATTGGTGCCCGAAGGTCTTTAAAATTGGTGCTCGAAGGTCTTTAAAACTGGTGCCCGAAGGTCTTTAAAACTGGTGCCCGATGGTTTTTAAAATTGGTGCCCAAAGGTCTTTAAAGCTGGTGCCCGAAGGTCTTTAAAACTAGTGCCTTCGTCTATAAAATTGGTGCCCGAAGGTCTTTAAAACTGTGACTAAAATACCTTGACGACAGTCTCCAGACTTGACTTTTTTGAGAATGCAAAATAAGTTTGATTTGGAAAGGAAACGTACCTCGATGGTAATCTCAGGACTCGACTCGTTTGAAAAACAAAATGAGTTCACTTTGGGGAAATCCAAGTTTTCCTGATTTCTGCACTGTTAGCTAAATGCAATGATGAGAATGACATGCTTTTGCAAATGCTTGTATGTTTCCTAAGAATAAATGCAATCAAATGATTGTGCCATGATTTCTAATCCATGGTTTCTTTGAGGTTCATAGATTATCCGACTTCATGACGGATTCTTCAATTTGTTCATTGATGCCCCACTCAAGATAACTTGTCAAGCAGTCTCAGTTTCTATCTTTCGCTGAAATTCACAAATTTTTTGACTTCGTGATGGAGTTCCCACCACGTTCACTGTTTTCTTTTCTTGGTGAACTTTCCAAACCTTTCCCAAGATTTAAATCTATTTCTTAGTAATACTTTGAAATCCCTTTATTTAAAGATTTTTATTACTAATCATCATTCAATTTAATAACAACCATAATGTATCTCAAAAGTATATGAAAGAGAATATGAATCAAGCAAAAATTGTCATGAAAAGGATAACAAGAATTTATTGCAAGAAATGTTTTTAAAATAATAAATATCAAGGATATAAGAAACAAATGTAAGGTTATAGGCTGTAGATGCCCCGGATGCAGAATATTTTGGACCACTCCCTTTTCAAACCATCTGAAATTTCTCTTGAACGAGCAATTCACTTGGGTAACCTCTTAGCTTTTGTAGTTACATCAGACTGAGTTGTTCCCCTTTCCTCTGATTGTCAGATACTTTCTCCCCCTTTACACGGAGCATTGATTCAAACTTTGATCAGTACTTGAGCCGCCCTTTGTGGGTTTTCAACTTAAGTGTCCTCCATTCGGTATTAAGTCGCCCTTTGCGGGTTTTCGGCTTAAACCTCTCCTTTTACATTCTTTTTTTATTTCTATTTTTTTATTCTACCATGCATCTGAGAATTCTAAATGCTTTAAAGGTAAAAATATCAATTCAAAAGATGGGATGAATTCTGAAAATAACCTTTCAAATTAAATATCCATGCTTGATCAAAATGGGCTTTTAAAGCATGTAATGTAGGCCAAGGTTTAGGTTTAGAAAGAAAGGATAAATAGGCCCAAAATGTGTTTAAGGGTGATTGGATCAAGGATCATTTCCTAAGGAGAATTCATTCTTGAAACATTTGTCCCTTTTTGGACTTTTTTTTTTTGCTTTGTTGGCTTTCATTTGCCACATTTTTCAATGGCTTTTTTTTTTGCCATGATTTTTTGATTATTTTTCCTCGCATTTGCCCCCCAGTATAGAGGGTGATCCTTGATCAAAGTTTAAAGAAAGAAATAATTCCTAAGGCTCAAAGGGGTGACTAAGGATAATTCCTTCTTAGTGAAAGGAATATGAAAGATGGCCATTCATCATATCAAGCATGACTATTCTCTTTGAAAAGCAATTCTCAGGGGAAATAGATATATAGAATTTCTATTTTTACACTTGGAATCATTTGAAATATCATGTGCACAGCATCACACCTTTTTTTTTTAAGCATAATACTTCTTCAGTTAATCCGCATTCACGGGATGTCTAAAATCATCTCCGTCCATCCGAGTTAGAATCAATGCTCCTCTAGAAAAAGCTCTTTTTACCACATAGGGTCCTTCCCTTCGGAGCCCAGATTCCTCTCGGGTCCTTCACTATAGGGAGAATTTTCCTCAATACCAACTCCCCCTCTCGGAACTATCTAGGACGAACCTTTTTGTTGTGGGCTCGAATCATCATTTTTTGATACAACTGCCCATGACAAATTGCTTTCAATCTTTTCTCCTCGATGAGATTCAACTATTCATAACGAGCTCTAACCTATTCTGCTTCCTCTAGGCCAACTTCCATCAGGACCCGAAGTGAAGGGATCTCAACTTCAATAGGTAGCATTGCTTCCATCCCGTATACCAAAGAAAACGGTGTTGCCCCTGTAGATGTGCGGACCGAAGTACGATATGCATGAAGAGCAAAAGGCAAGATCTCATGCCAATCTTTATACACATTGGTCATCTTCTCGACAATCTTCTTGATATTCTTGTTAGCTGCTTCTACTGCGCCATTCATCTTCGGACGGTATGGTGCCGAATTATGGTGTGTGATCTTGAACTGAGTTCACACTTCTCTCATCATCTTATTGTTCAAATTGAGAGCATTATCTAAAATAATTCTTGCTGGCAACCCGTAACGGCATATGATTTCTTTCTTGACGAATCTGCATACCACCGACTTTGTTACATTCGCATAGGACGCAGCTTCTACCCACTTTGTGAAATAATCTATGGCCACCAAGATGAAATGATGTCCATTTGAAGCTTTCGGGGTAATAGGCCCGATCATATCCATTCCCCACATTGGAAAGGGCCATGGTGCAGTCATGACATGTAATGGCGATGGCGACACATGAATCTTATCTGCATAAATCTGACATTTATGGCATTTCTGGGAATAACTAATGTAATCTCCTTCTATTGTCAACCAATAGTAACCTGCCCTCATAATCTGTTTAGCAAGCATGTGACCATTAGCATGAGTGCCACATATCCCTTCATGGACTTCTTCTATAATTCTCTGAGCTTCAGCAGACCCGACACATCTCAATAAGACTTGGTCTTTCCCTTTCTTGTAGAGAATCTCACTATCTAGAATGAAACCCATTGCTAGCCTTCTCAGAGTCCTCTTTTCATTCTCTGTTGCTTGTTTTGGATACTGTTGACTCTTGATATACTGCAAGATATCGTTATACCAAGAGAGACCATCTGCTTCTTCTTCGATACTCAAACAGTGGGTAGGAGACTCATATATACTCATCTTTATTGGCACAACTTCAACCCCTTCATTCACTTTGAACATTGATGACAAAGTAGCCAATGCATCCGCCATCTGATTTTCTTCTCGAGGAAAGTAGTTGAAATTCACTTCTTCAAACTTCTCCAATAAACTCAGTATGAGTTCTCGGTATCGAATTAGTTTTGTATCTCGGGTTTCCCATTCTCCTCGTAGCTGGTAAATCACTAAGGCTGAGTCTCTAAAAACTTCCAATACTTTGATCTTTCTGTCTACTATAACACGAAGGCCCATAGTACATGCTTCATACTTGGCAGTATTGTTTGTACAATCAAAATCCAATCTGGCAGTGAAAGGATAATAATCTTCTTCTGGGGATATAAGCACTGCACCGATTCCATGCCCCTTGGCTTTAGATGCGCCATCAAAATACATTTTTCATACTTTCTTCTTCAAGGGAATTTCATCTGTTTGCGACACATACATCAAATCTTCATCCGGGAAGTGAAAGTTCAATGGCTCATAATCTTCCACTGCCCGACTTGCTAAGAATTCAGCAACTGCACTGCCCTTGATAGCTTTTTGACTTACAAATACAATATCGTATTCTGACAATAAAACCTGCCATCTTGTCGTCCTTCCTGACAAAGAAGGTGCTTCCAACATGTATTTGACTGGATCCAGCTTAGCAATCAACCACGTTGTGTGATACAACATATACTGTCTGAGTCTTCGAGCAGTCCAAGCTAAGGCGCAACACAACTTCTCTACCGACGAATATTTCAACTCATAATCTGTGAACTTCTTGCTGAGGTAGTAAACTGTCTGTTCTTTTTTTTTTCCAGTTTCATCAAGCTGCCCCAAAACACAATCCATGGATCTCTCAAATATTGATAAATACAATATCATTGGTTTATTCGAAATAGGTGGCATTAATACTGGTGGGTTGGATAGATAATGTTTAACCTTTTCAAATGCAATTTGACAACCTTCATCCCATTCTCCTAGATCATGTTTTTGAAGTAACTTAAATATTGGATCACATTTGTCGGTTAATTGAGAAATAAACCGAGCAATGTAATTCAATCTCCCAAGAAAGCCTCTTACTTCCTTTTGAGTACGAGGTGGTGGCAGATTCTGAATAGCCTTCACTTTATCCAGGGCAATCTCAATTCCTCTCTTGCTGACGACAAAACCCAACAATTTCCCCGAGGTGACTCCAAAAGTGCATTTTGACGAATTTAGCTTGAGTCTAAATTTCCTTAATCATTCAAAGAGCTTCTTAAGATTCGCAATATGCTCCTCTTCCCTTATGCATCATATCATAAAAAACAAGGTCACCATGGCTCTTTGGTATGTTGCCCCAGCATTTTTCAAACCAAATGGCATTACTTTGTAGCAGAAGGTTCCCCACATTGTAACAAATATGGTTTTCTCTATATCTTTCGGTGCCATCTTGATCTGATTGTATCCTGAGAATCCGTCCATGAAAGAAAATAAAGAACTCTTTGCTGTATTATCCACCAGAGTATCAATATGGGGCAAAGGGAAATTATCTTTAGGGCTGGCCTTGTTCAAATCTCGATAATCAACGCACATCCGCACCTTACCATCCTTCTTTGGTACTGGAACAATATTTGCCACCCATTCTGGATATTTTCCCACCTCTAAGAATCCAACATCAAATTGCTTCTTTACCTCCTCTTTTATCTTTAACTGCATGTCGGGCCTCATTCTTCTCAACTTTTGCTGAATTGGCTTGCATTCTAGCCTTAAAGGGAGCTTATGAACCACAATATCTGGATCTAACCCTGGCATGTCTTGGTAAGACCATGCAAATACATCCGCATATTCCTGGAGCAAAGCTATCAATTAACCTTTTATTGATGATGACAATGAAGTCCCAATTTTGACTTCCTTTATCTTTTCACCATTTTCCAGATTTATCGTTTCCAATAACTCCTTATGAGGAAGTACTTGTTTCTCCTCTTGTTCTATTTTCCTTAATAGATCCGGAGGTAGACCATAATCCTCAGTATCTTCGTTAGCCTCAAAATTCCCCATGCAAATGGGTCTTTCAAAATCAATTTCAGAATTACTAACAGAAAGGTCCTCATATTCCGCATCCGTACACCTGTAAATAGGTAGAGAAGAAATAATATAGGGAAATATATAATGAAAACAAAATAAATAACAAAAATGAAAGAAACTAAACACATCAAATATGGATAAAATGCATTGTGCTTGTTATTTATTGAATGAAAATGTTAAAAAATCCCATTACAGAAAAAACCCTTAATATCTCTGGGTAAAGATAATTAAGATTGCTTTTTTAAAAGTGTTAGTTGGAATAGACTTAAAAACTATGGGCAACTCAGTCGCACTCCAGTTCGTTAGTCTATATCCTGGTGGACAAGGTCGCACCATCCAATTAGCATTCTCTCTTTCAATTGTGTCTTCCTCAGTTGTGCAGATCTCCACATCATACATCTGCTCATCCCTATTCACCAGGAATCTCTCGAAGGCTTGCTCTATCATTACAAGCACATCATCAAAATTCTTTTCTCCTAACAGAGAACCGGCTGAGCGAAAGCTGTGAAGGATAGGTGGGAATGTTATAGGCTCCCATTCAATATCCATACCCATAAGACGGGCCATCTTCCTTTGTCGATTCTTTTCAACTTGTTTCCTTTTCTCATGGGCCTTCGAAAGATACCTTAGGCCAAACTAGTCTTTCTTTCCTATTACCTGCATCGCTCGAGCCATTCCTTGAAGATATTTCCCCAATCATTTTCTAGCCCTGCAGCCTTTTCCCACGGTGGTTCTTACTCCCAGCCTTGTGTTCTTGGACAATCTTGGTTTTGGAATTTTTCGTCCTTTAGTGACGAAAACTGCATTTACGAATTCCAAAGATCGAAAAGAACACTCAACGGCATCTTCATTGGGCTCAACATAAGGATATTTAGTAGATGCGGAGGCTATTTTGTCTTCTTCTCCTGATACTGTGATCAAACGGCCCTTCATCACAAATTTCAACTTTTGGTGAAGAGACGAAGGTATAGCCCCAGCTGAATATATCCACGGCCTTCCCAACAAGCAATTATAAGATGGATTAATATCCATGACCTGGAAGTTCACCGTATAAATGCATGGGCCTATCTCCAGAGGAACTTCAATAGTTCTTATAACCTCTCTTCTTGTTCCATCAAAAGCCCTGACCACTGTGCAACTTGGTATCATATAAGATATATCCACTGGCAATTTGGATAGGGTTGCTAAAGGCATCACATTTAGTGAAAAACCATTATCCAAAAGGACCCTTGGTAATATGTGCCCTTTACAAGTGGTATTTATATGGAGAGCTTTCGTTGATCCAATACCATTGGGTGGTATCTCCTCATAGCTGAAAAATATATAGTCATCTGCTGCGATGTTTCCCACCAGCCTATCCAATTTTTCTACTGATATATTATTAGCCACGTATGCCTGATTTAATACTCTTAACAGGGTATTTCTGTGTGGCTCTAAATTCAAAAGCAAGGATAAGATTGAGATTCTAGATGGTTGACGCTGTAGTTGTTCAACCACGCTATACTCACTGTGCTTTATGAATTTTAAGAACTCACAGGCTTCCTTCTCACATACTGGTTCTTTCATTCTGTTAACCAGGGCTGATCCCCTCTCTGTTTCTTTTGGAAAATCCATCTCAATATGGATTGGCTCGACTACCTTCTTCCCTTTATCTGCTCCTCTGTCTTTACTTGTTAACCCCTATTCAGTAGCTTCCGGAGCATAACACCTTCCGCTTCGGGTTAAATGCCCCACACCTCTGATATCCTATTGACTTGAAGGCCCAGACATAACCATGTTGTAGTCGTATTTCCGTGGTGCAGCCTTGTTTTCTTTGTATGAAAAGAAAACAGGTAAATCAATGATTAACTTGGGCACATTTTCTTCAGTGACTGGCATAACTTTCTCTTTCGGTTCATCATAATAGATGATTAGGGGTCTTCCTATCCCATAGCCACCTGTATTTTCAATGACTTCTATTTTTTCCTCTATCTCCACGTAGAATTGGACTTCTTCATTATCCATCATCCTTTGGACTTTAACCCGAAAGTCCCCGCAGTCCTATATGTCATGGCCTCCACATTTATGGAACAGGCACCAATTATGCATCATTTTTGCAACCATTTTTAGACTATCTGTATCTTCCACCAATCCTGCCTTGACCATTTCAACCCATACTGTCAGCATCGAAGTCCTGACTTCCCTAATATCCCTTTTTAATCTTCTGCCTTTTCCGATCAATATTGCATTTACCTGATTCCCAGCATGACCAGGCAATGGGTTTCCAGCTATGTTCGGCCTATTTTTTGATCCAAACTTCACAACCCCAGCATTGATCAAACTTTGGACTTTCTTTTTGAAGGCTAGGCACTCTTCAATCGAATGTCCTTGGATTCCCGTGTGGTATGCGCAGTTAGTGTTTGTATTGTACCATCTTGGATATGGAGGTGTCAGAGGTTTGAGGTACACGGGTGCAACAAGTTGACCCTGCAATAGTTTTGGATATAGCTCACCGTAGGTGGTAGGAATCAGATCAAATTGGGTTTTTTGATCATTCCTTGGTGAACGTTGATCATTGCGTGCAGGACCCTGAGTGTTTGGGACAGTATTTCTAGGAAGGGTTATTTGAGGGGATATACCAGTTGGGAATGGCTATTGTGGTATATTGGTGTAGGAAAATGGGTTTCGGGTAAGGTGGTTGACATTGGGGTAATAAGGATTATACCCCGGATATGGTGTTTAGGAAAAACTCTCTTTGGGGCAGCAGACTCACCCACTTCCATCTTTCCATTCTTAATAGCTGACTCAATCATTTCCCCTGATATTACCATATCTGCAAAGTCCTTCGTAGTGCTTCCCACCAATTTGTCATAATAAGGTGCTTTATAATGGAATCTGATGCTTCCAACAAGGGAATAGGTGCTGTCCTCAGCCAAAAGGGCTTGCCAATTTCTTATTTTAGCAAGGCCTTGTCTCCCAAACACCAAGCTTTCTTAGTATCTGAAAAGAAAATACTGGCAATCCTTGCTGCTGTAAAAAATATGGAACTCTTATTTGTTTGGTAAACACTTTCAGATTAGGACAGATCACCAGAGCCTAAAATTCTTGTTGGATCAGAAAACCAATACCCCAGCTCAATAGTTATGGGTGGTGAAGATGATGGGATATGATTATGAAATCGTGTTCAGGAAAGGGACAAGCAATACGGTTGCTTATGCATTCTCTAGGAAGCCAACAGGTGAACTATTTGCTATTTCAGTGGTGAACTCTGACTTGTTCCAAAGGATTAAGAGATCTTGGGTGGATGATCCCACAACTGTCCATTTAATTCACAAGTTACAAACTTCACCTACCAGGAGCACTAAATATTCTTGGCAAGATGGTCAGCTTAAGCGAAAGGGCAAACTAGTAGTGGGGGCAGATAGGCAGCTGAGAACAAACCTACTTTGCTACTTCCATGCTTCCAAAGAAGATGGACACTCAGGAGCAGAGTCTACAATGAAGAGAGTGAGTAGTGTCATGTATTGGAGGGGACAAAAGAAGGATATGAGGCAGTTTGTGAAGAAATATTCTGTATGCCAAAGGTGCAAACACGATGCTACTGCTTATGCTGGGTTGTTATAGCCCTTGCCCATACCTGATAGAGTTTGGTCAGACATTGCTATGGATTTTATAGAAGCGCTTCTTAAGTTTGGGGGAAAAGACATAATTTTAGTGGTGGTGGATAGATTGAGCAAGTATGCTCACTTCTTGACTCTTTCTCACCCTTACACAGCTTTGACAGTTGCCCAGCTCTTTCTCACTAAGGTCTATAAGCTTCACAGCATACCCTCCAGCATAGTGTCTGACAGGGACAAGGTGTTTGTGAGCTTTTTCTAGCAGGAGCTTTTTAGATTGATGGGTACCAGGCTCAAGCTTTCCACATCCTATCATCCCCAAATGGATGGGCAGTCAGAGGTTGTTAACAAAGGACTGGAAACATATCTGAGATGCATGACAGGGGAACAACCCAAGGATTAGTCCAGGTGGATCCCTTTAGCAGAATAGTGGTATAATACTACCTACCATACTGCTATTCATACCACACCATATGAGGTAGTTTATGATCAAGCTGCTCCAACTCATTTACCATACTTAGTTGGAGGTGCGAAGGTAGGCACTGTTGGCAGGAGTTTAAAAACTAGGGAAGCTGCCATTAAATTACTAAAGTTCTATCTGCATCGATCTCAGAACCGTATGAAATAGTAGGCGGACAAGAGGATGACTGATAGAAACTTTGAGTTGGGAGACCTCGTGTATATGAAACTGCAGCCTTATCGATAGACAACTATATCTAACAGGAAATGTTTGAAGTTGTCTGCAAGATTTTTTGGGCCTTACAAGGTGTTGCGAAAAGTGGGATCAGTTGCTTATAGGTTGGAACTGCCTGTTGGGGCAAGAGTACACCCTGTCTTCCACATTTCTCAATTGAAATAGCATATTGGTAAGGCACCTGCACAGTCACAGTTGCATTTGTTAGACAATGATGGTCTCATTGTAAGGGAACCAGTGGCAGTATTGGGCAGGCGTATTGAGAAGAGAAACGCTCAAGTAGTTACTTAAGTGCTCGTCGAGTGGAGCAATAGCTTTCCTGAAGATGCTACGTGGGAGTACTTACCTGATCTACTCAGCAAATTTCCAAATTTTCATCCTTGAGGACAAGGATGCTTTGAAGGGGGAAGTATTGATGCAGGCTTATCTGTAGTTGGGCCTGAATTGGGTCATATTATAAGCTTTCTAATTAGATATGATGTAATAGCCCAATAGAGGAGGTAGTATAGTTGCTTATTGTAGTGATCACCAATGTCAGTTATAAGGACCATTATTACCCTTACACTGGTCACACAGTATATACACAACTTCTCTCTCAGATTCTGTTATACATTCTCTCTTCTTTTCCATTTCTTGCATTCTATAACGTTACCATATTCAGGTGGTTGTTATTCCATTTCTAACAACAACCATCACATGAGGTCGAATCCTAACATTGGTATTAGAGCCAAGCTTGGAAGTTTTCTTGTGATTTACATGTTTAATTCTTTGTAATATTCAATTGGACTGAATTGTGTGCTGATCTAGCAAAGTTCTTTCAAGAAAAACATTTTCTTGTTTGGTTTCAATTCTGATAGCTTCTGTTTGCAATCTGATCTTGGTGTTTTAAATTGTTTAAAACATGTTTAAGATTGATTTGATCAATGTTTAACATTGCCATATGATTGCATGACACAAAGAAGTTAAAATAAACAAGTTTGGATTTGATTTGAATTGGTTTTGGTGCTTGAATTTCGAAGAAAACAAGTGCAGGATTTTTCTGCACACCTGTTGTAAGTTGCGGCTTTGACATGGTTAGAGGTGTCCAAAAATTATGAAAATTGAGGAATTTGACCAACTAGTTTCCTAATGGCTCAAGGAAACTAGAGTAGTAAAGTCCATAATCATCCTAGTAGATTGCATGAAATAGATTTATTTTTGAATTTATATATGTGATATATATTTGAATAGATGCTATGCATGTCAATCAACAAAGAAAAGCAGTGAAACCTATTTAATGAAATAAAGAAATCCCTCATTAAATTATATTGAGTCCATGTTACGCATGATTAGTTTCCTTCCACCATCTTAACAAGATAACCAGAGTTCTTCCAGTAGAAGGCTTGTTGAGTAACTCAAGGTCAAACTACTGTACGAATATGTTTGAGTTATAGAATGTGGGTCTTACTCAACTAAATGTTATGTTATCCGGATGTGTCAAACTTGATCGCAAGACGTTTAGAGGCAAAGTTAGGCAAAATGCATATGATGCATTTAGGCAAAGAGTTGTCACCTAACTGATCAAGGAGTTGCATAGAGATGCAATTGGTAAGCAAAGTTACCTACTCTATTAGTCTCAACATGGCTTGTTGAGTCACTCAAGGTCATGGTGGGATGAAAAGGGTCCTTGCTCACTAAGAAGTTTAAAAGTTAAATTTCTCGAATAGTAGAGGAGGGCTACTATGTTGATAAAATAGTGAGAACAATAATTTAAACTTTAAAACCTAGTTTTAATGATTGCAATTTGCATAATGAATATTATATGCATTGGTTTATATGGGATATAAATTTTCATGGCAGGTTAACTAGTCACTTGATTGCATACTTGAGGCAAAGTCAATTTCACTAATCAATGAAATGAATGTCTATGTCCTTAATGATCCATGAGGTATTTAGCAATGAGAAGTTCAAACATCTCGAGGAATTGTTCCAATGAAAGATGACTAGAAGGTAGCCTATGAGGCATCATGTGGTAATGGATGAATCGACAAGTTTTAGAAACTTGGTTGATTTATGGATCATGATCTAAGTATGGACTTAGTTCTTTCTTCATTGTCTAATAGCAATTAGCAAGTTGTGTTGTAGGACAACATGAACCAATTGGTGTTGCTAAATGTTCTCACTAGACTAGAAGATCATCCACTTTGTTACTTCCACCGAAAAAACGTTCTTCAAAGTGAGGATGATGAGATGAAGAAAAAAATTGATATCGATCAAAAGGACATACCAATCATTGTGGCAATGCAAGGCATTGGAGGCTTAAATGTAAGAAGCATATTTGATACTTGAAAGGAAGTGAAACTTGAGAAGTTTTACTTCATGGTTATTATGAGTTTGTTTTCACTACCTTTAGGTAAATGATACCTATAAAATTGGTTCAAAGATATGTATGACATATAGATGGAACTAATAGTAAGGACAAGTGAAAAGAATAAGTCCAAGGAGGTGGCGACCTTAGTTGATACTTGATCAAGCTTGCCAACTTATTCATGATGAATGTTTTAGAAACATTATCATTGATATTTTGGTTATGCTAGCATTAGATGCTTGGCCATTCATCCTAGAATGAACTGAAAGGTTATACAGAATTCGTTCCATATCATGGTCTTATTACCATAAAAACTAGAAACTTGCATAAAAGATAATCAAAGGTTGTTCAAGTCAAAAGTATAAGATTAAAGTATATAGATACTAGTAGTTTCTTTGATTATGAATCAAAGGAAATCTTATACAAAACTTGACAACGAGAAGAGCTTTGGCTCAAGGAAATTCATAATGAGATTATGAAACTAATTTAGTTAAAAGAGCATTCTTATTAAGATATGATCTAAATGAAGAATGGCTTGAAACTAAATTGATTGATTATCTAATAGAATTCATATCAGATGAATTGGATGGACATTACTATGTGATGACATAGAAAGGTCCATGATGCTCCAAATAGCCAAGATTATCGAAAACACTAACCTAGAAAGGATTTCGAATTGTATTTGTAAAACAAACATTCATATGGGATATGAGATGTTTGGTTTTATAATTACAAATGTGCATTCAAAAGAGTTTTGAATTCACATCCCATAGAAAAGTAAATGAGTTTACTTTGAATGTTTCCACACAAGTAGGAAACAGTGGGAGCATTATGACATTTAAAAGTTAAAAGTCATAAGTAGAAATCCAAAGTTTATGCATAGGATGCATAAAGGCACAAAGATTTAGTAGGATGCATTATGATGCATTACTCATACGAGATGAGTCTACTATACATAATGATTAAGTAGGCTGCATAATGATGCATAACTCATAAGAGATTAGTCTACTTAATAGAACATTGTTAGACAATGGATTGAGATATCCAGTTTTGATAGTGACATTAAAAAGTTGAATTTATCAAAAGGATGAGATATTTTTGTGCATACCTAAGGGTTAGTGGGAGTAATACAGATTACTCATCAAACAATGTATATCAGATACATTGAAGATTGAAAGGTAAATCGACTAGTAATGCTATGATCTAACAGATTTAGCAACAAATGATTGGATTAAATGTTAAAAGAGTTTAACATAGAGAGAATCCAACAAGTGACTTAATTCTATGATGTGAACAAATTCAGTCATTTGGAAACGTTCCAAATTATAGAGGAGTGAATTATTTATATTCCAAGTCAGAATACAAACCTTTTTTTTAAGGCTGCAAAAGGTGTATTTGGATCCATAGCTCACTGGGCTAATTAAAAGATTCCTAGTAGTTAAAGTAACAACATGAGCCATAAGGAATCGGGTTTCATTGTGATCCGAATAAGTATTGTGACTATGATAATAGAGATTATCAAAAGTATATGATCGAAACATATTCTCACCATAAAGTACTGAAGCTATGTCTTAGTGGATACACAATTGCTAAACGAAAGAGTTCGGCATTGGATGCATTAGCGGTTGGCTTAGTGCAAGTGGGAGATTGTTGGTATATGCCCTAGAGCCAATCGGTTTGGTCAGGCATAAACTACCAATAATGCAAACCCATCACTATATCTTAGTGATACAAGGTTTTCCTTCATGTTAGTACAATGATAAGGAGTTATTAAGTACTAATCGGATGAAGCCCATGGAACATAATGGCCTTGCAAAGGAATTATATATAATTGTGAGATCCTTATGCATCAAATCCATGTTCCTAAAACAGTTCCTGGTCATCGTATTGCCAAGACGGGGCATTAGCAATGCTCAAAGACTGGTACATGTTAAGCCTACTTAAATAGTAAGCAACTAATCTCACGTGTTGAAGTATATGAGATACTTTAGGATAACATATAGGTGCTTGTCTGTTGAACAAGTTCACTGAACATGACCTTCTGTGAGAACTCTATTTGGTATTGTCACTCAAGTGTCTATGGAAACGTTCTCACGTGTCATTCGTGTAAGTAGTCCTCTGACTTGTGATACCAGGTCATCTTGTATGGGGAGTGTAATACTTTGATTCCATCATGAACGGGTCCCTAACACAGACTGATGCTTATGGTAGGGTGGTTTTGGGTATGACATGAACCATACGAAGATGGATGAGTGATCCAGAGAGGATTCACCACTCCAAGTGACATCGGAGACATATCTCATTTGTTCGTGGCTTAAGTTAACTTAATGGAATCTCTGGCCAGAGTATGATGAATTTAGGATAAATAGTTTCTCTAATTTCACAAAGTTAACTAATAAATGCAAGAAATAATATGGATTGAACATGAGTAGACACTGCACCATGCTCATGGTCTTTCTGTGATATTTGGTGAAAGGACCGAATTACACTAATAGACTGAACACGAAAGGTTATGTCGAGACTAACTAGACTCTCCAGTATTTGGGTGGTCATCATGGCTTGCTAGAGTCCGTTCATGACCTATGAGTATAAATTAATTAGATTAATTTATATTCATTGCCAACATATTGGAAGCCTAATGGGTCACACACAGAAATGTGAATTAAGAGATTAAAATGGAAAGAGCCTAATTGATTAATTTGAGAATTTAATCAATAGGGACTTAATTAAATAGTTTAATTAAGTGGAAAGACTTAAGGGCAAATACGTAAGAGCTATTGTCCATAGTCCAAACCTTGGAGTGATTGTCGCCCCCTATGAAAGAAACATGATAGCTTGGCCGACCTCCTTATGGCCCCCCTAGCCGCATATGTGATATACTTAGAGGCTTTGGTGTCTTCTTGATTTCTTGACTTCCTCCTTGCCACTTCATGGATTTCTAGAGAGAAAAACTTTTTCTTTCAACAGAGTAAAGGCATAAAGTGAAGAAAAAATAAAATCAAGATAATCCTAGACGTTGGCGCATCAAACTCGGAAAAGCAAGGAAAATGTTTTCTTCTTCTTGATGCTTATGAAGAATTCGGGCATGGTATGTTTAGATAGGGAGAGGTTTCTTGAAACCTAAACTACTAGCATCATTTTCGGCAAGACTCCATTCCTACTTTATGAAGGTTTTCTTGATCATCTTGTGTGGATTACCGTTAGAGGCCAGACACTTGTGTGGCTTGAAGTCTCGGATTGACAGCTTGGTGTTCAAGATTGAGTGGGCTGTTTGTAAACTCAAGATCACTAGATCTTTGAGTTAAGGTATGATTCTTGATCAGATGTATGCTTTATAATTACAAGATCGCATTAAAATTTTACAAGCATGATCCTGTTAGATTCGACTGTCTCTTTGTTTATTATTCCGCTGTGTTCATGTTCTTCTTTAATTCGATTATTATTTGAGCATGAGGTCGAATCCCAACACATCCTACATTGTAAGTGTTTGAGAAAGCATCATACTGTTGTCCTTGGAACCCATGATGGCCTTGACATCCTCCTAAATTGTTCAAAATTATCATCTAGGAAGTATGGGCACAAATTGGTTGGATGATCCATCATAAAGCATACTCCACACTTCTTCGCTTGTTGAACATTACCCATGGCCAATTGTTGAACTATGGATGTGAGATTGGCTAGCTGGTTTTGAACGTTCGATGTAGCCCATGCCATCTCTCTTTGATTGGGTAGAAAAGAAAACCTATATATACAAAAAGAAAATTAATTAGAATTGAAAGTAAGAATAAACCAAGTAACAAAAAAATTAAAGGAATCAATCCCCGACAACGGCGCCAAAAATTTGATGCACTCAAAAGAGTATATCTTATTTAACCTTGCACTAGAAAAATCAATTGTAAGTATAGTAGTTAGCAAGGGTTGAGTCCTCAGGATTGGGTTTTAATTTATAAGTTATTAGTTTATCACTTAAGTTCAAAGACAAGAAAAGAAAAGGTGGTTTTGAAGTAGTTTTTAAAAGTAAATAAACAAGAATAATAAAAGCAAACAAGTAAGTATATAAGTAAGAAATAAAATATGAGAAAAATATGGTTAAGGTTTCATTCTCCATCGTTAGACATCATTGAGAATGAATAATCAGATCTATCAATATCAATTAACTATCAAAATTATCAACCGTAGATAACAACAAGCTCTATTACCCCAATCATTCCTTAGTTTGTCGTTAAATAGAACAAGCTCTCTATTTAACCTCTAACTATCAAACAACCTAGAATAAGCTCTCTAAATTTAATGTAGTAGCAGCCTTATGATGAGAAAGATTGGTTGATCTAATCAACAAACACATAAGCTCGGATTGTTCAACTTAGGTTATGTTCCACTTTGCAATTAGCGAAAACTCTAACATAATCAATAATCACAAATTGTCACTTATGAATAGGAAATCAAGACAATTACGAACCAAGACTCCTAAACTAGGTTTAGACAGTTATCAAGATCTATCTAGTTTGCAACCTAAACAAATCAAGACAACATCATAAACAATTCTTATAGAAGAACATAAGCAACTTTGATAGAAAATTAATGATAGATAGAATCTGAAAATCAATTATAAAACATGTCTAGGGCTTTGAAATTACCCTTAATCAAAAAGAAGTTTAGCCTTGCATAGGCATTGTTAACATAAACATGAAACCAAAAAGAAACTAATAAGAAAACTAAAAGAATGAAGAAAAAGAAGAAGAATATGCTTGAGTCTCCTCCAAAGATGTCTAGTTTGTGGACAAAAAGATGGTATTATAGAGTTTTGAAACCCTGAGAACTAGTACTTGCCACAGAAATAAGTTAGAAGGCAGAAAATTGTATTTTTTGGAAGGTTTTTCGATTTTTTTGCAAATCTCGGGCACCACGGCGCTGGGCTCTCAGCCAGCCATTTCGCTGCTGTATCTTCTTGCACTTCTTTGGCTGATTTGGATAACCATTTCTTATCTGATTTGGGTATATAAACTACCTTTGGAAAGGAATTCAAGTCAGATTCAAAAGTCAAGCAGGAATTTTCTTTAAATAAAGAATTTAACATCATGTTTTTCTTGCAACAAGCTCCGGAGGTCAAATCTGCCTTCTTGCTTGGCAATAAGAAATTGATTTTTTTGACTCCCAAGTCTTCTTCCATCTTGCGATTATGATTTTGTAAGCTCTTTACCATCATTATTGACATTGTTTCACTTCATTCTCCTAAGTATACATAAAATTCAAAAATATAACATAAGTAATCAAGATAAAGATCGAAAACATAACTAAAACTAAAAACATAAAGGGCATAAAATGTGTATTTTATGAGCTTATCAAATATCATCAATTATGATTAACGACGAAATATCTTCTCTTTTTTTTTTCAAAAACAAAGATGGTTTCGGAAAATTTTCAAAATAAATAAAAATTTCTATGTTTTGCCAGGTTTGTCGGGGAATATAGAAATATTTTGTGTTAATAAATTACGGATCATTCTCAAATAATATAATTGTTTTAAAAAGGGGATTAATTTTAAATGCTGAACCTAAACCGACTTTTATCGAGACTCGAGATAACACACAATTAATAAGGTACCGTTTTATACGGGCGTTGTGTGGATGCTAATCCTTCCCCACACGTAATTGACTCCCGAACCCGCACTTGTTTTCTCTGGTTCAAAGCGTAGACTTCGAAATTAGTTTTAAAAAATATTTTAATTAATTTTAAAATGTTTTATAAAAATCGGTTTTAATAGGTGGTCGATCACACCTAGCCAAAAAAGATTGGTGGTGACTCTATTTCTTTTCCGAGGTTGTTTTCAAACACTCAATTTTAATTTAAGAGGAATTAAGTCTTCTTTTCCTCTTCTTCTCCCCACACCTATTATTATTCTAAACATCGCTTAACGGTCGCGAGATTCGTTATGACAACAAGGTTTTGAAAAGGTTTTTCAAAAGCTTCTCTTCTTTTTTATAAAAACTACAAAGTTTGCAAAATGCTTATTTTTTTCTATGTTGTGCTGCCACCTTGCCTTTTTTTTATGTTTTTTTCTTCATGTTTTCTCTTGTTATTTGGTGTATTATGGTTTATTGTGGTTGATTGATGAGCTTCACTTTGATTACCTTCTTCAAATGAAGAGGTTATGAGCTTGATGATCCTGGTTTTTCCAAGTGATAGTTAGGCCGAATTTAACATCCAAGAGGCCAACCTTTCTTGCTTATATTTTGCCATCTTCATTTTCATATTGTTGAGTATGGTTTATTGTGGAGCATCCTATATGTAGGATATTGCTTCTTTTTGGAAGAGTGATTATGAGCTTGATGACCTTGGTTTCTTCCAAGTGATAGTTAGGCCGGATTAACATCCAAGAGACCAATCTTGAGCCAATCACCTTGTTTTCATTAAAACATGTTTTTTAAATGATTTCCAACATGATTTTGGTTAGGATTAATCAATGGTCCATAGCCAAATTCTTGTTTTTCAAAGTGTTGGAAAAAGCAATATTTTAAAGATTAGATATGGTGATTTCGGGTAACATAAATCCAATGCATTTTTTGTCAAAAGAAAAAACAGTTGTAACCCCATTTAATACACCCTTATCCGAACTTATGGCTAAAATTTCAGATTTTTTTTTAGTTTTCCTTAAGTATTTAAAAAAATAGTATTGACAAAATCAGGCTTTAGAAGTTAAAATGAGCTTTAAAACAAGTTCGAGCCAAGATTTTTTTACACTAGGGGAGGGGCTGCTCAAGACCTTTGGGGCTGTTTAGAGGTTTTTTTGTCCTTTAAAGTTTTAAAAAATAGGTTTTAAGAAAACCGGGTATGGGTAGCTAAAACGAGCTTCAAAAATGAGTTAAAAGTTGGATTTCATCTAGGGGAATTTGGCCACTTTGCTTTTATTTTAAAAATTGCATCTTTTAGTTTGTTTTTGTTTCAAAATGTTTGCATTAAGGCTTACTTATAGGTATTCGGATGTCAAACAATGGCATTTGGATACCCACTCTAACCCGAGCCAAAATTCATGCCCAAAAATCCGTTTCTCTTTAAGTCCAATTTTAGTTTCTTTCAAAGGTACTTGGATACCTTAGGTATTCAAATGCCCTCTCTTCAAGAGAGAAACACATTCCGATAAAGGTCCCATTTTCATGCATTTCATAATTTTAAAATGTGTTTTTCAAAATTCTTCATTAAAACGTGCTTTCTCAGTTTTATAAACATTTGGCGAGAATTATTTCTTAATCTTTGCCGGGTTTGCCGGGGAGGTTAGAAAATTTTGTTGGTGTAAGCCCTGCAAGCCAATCTAGCTGGGCTTGTAAGATACTATTTATATATTCATGTATTGCACATTATAGTTTATTAAGTATATTTGAGGTATTTCTTTGTCACACCCCAAATTCAGGGCATGTGACCTGTCAGAGACAAGGTATGCCCCTGCCTCCGAAGCCTGAGTATACTCATGAAACCAAATCAAACAGAACCTTGGCATGATCTCGCCCTACATAGGGGTTTGCCGCTCAATCATCAACATTCACAAGGTAATAATTCATCAACACATGACATCTCGGTTAGGACACCTCCAATAGGGAGTAAACAAAATGCCCCGCAGCAGACTCAATCTTTATGACATCTTATATACAAACATACATTTATATTATATCATAACAAAATAAACATCACCATCTCATACTAGGCCTCTAAGACCGATATACGTCATACATCACTTAATTACATCCGTTTACAAAATATATAGTACATATTCATCATACACAAAATGCAGAGGACCCATGATACCCTAGTGACTACAAAAATGTATCCCACCATCGCCACTGCTTACCACGTTCTGGGTCAATCCTCTCACCACAAGTATGTGAGCAGCTAGCTATCCGGAATCTGGGAAGAGCTGGGTCTATCAGAGTCTGGAAAAAAGAATGAAAATAAACTGAGTGAGTAAAAAAACTCAATGAGTATAAGTTAACTAGGAAGAATACTTGGAAGTTTCATGCTTCCTTTCTTAACCATTAAAGGATAAACATGACATATCAAGTATGACTAATTAACTGAAAAGTAATATTTAAAAATTGTTCCAGGACTTATAAAAATTATTTGTCCCATATGAAATCTTCTATGCTGAGTGTTGAATATAAATAGGCCATTAGCAAATCAAAATTGGTAGCAAAAATATTTAACAATTGATTTTACGTGTATACCTCCACAATTATTAATTAATAATTTCTCATGTCTATATCATCAAAACATCTCGGACTTATACCAGTCTGTAATATTTGTCATCCTGGACTATCTTGTCCATATCATCCCGGACTCATCCTGTCCCTACAACAATAGCATCCCGGACTTCACCTTGTCCGTCCAATAATAGAATCCCGGGCATCACCCTGTCCGTACAATAATAGCATCCCGGACATCACCCTGTCCTTACAATAATAGCATCCTGGACATCACACTGTCCGTACAATAATAGCATACCAGACATCATCCTATCCGTACAATAATAGCATCCGGACATCACCCTGTCCGTATAATATCAACATGATATATTAATTCTCTTATATCATGGAGTAATATATATATACATATATACTATGCTAGGAAACAATCTCTACACTAACATATTTCTACTTATGTTTTTCAAAGCATTACAATTTCACTTAGATTTATTATCAAACAACTTATGTGCATAACCTTTTAATCTACAATATCTAACTATCCTTAAATACTCAACCACCCTATACAATATCATTCATCAACAAATTTCACAAATTAGTAACCATAATGCTTCAAACACAATTCCATACTATTGTTTCTTTAATTCGACTAGTACAACCATAATCCTTACCTTGCCCAACATCTCAATTAAGCATATCCGAGCATTTCAAGTAGCTCATATTCATTATTATTCAACTCCACAACACTTACCTCATGTAACCATATTAACACCACACTTACGCCTTTGATCCGCGTAAGGTTCGAAACTTACCATTTTCGTAATCCGAGCAATCTTTCGTGTTTCAATATCCATATCAATCAACAATGAATATAAAACAACAACTACCTTCTAGATTAACCTAAATACTCACAGTGTTAGTCCGACTGTTAAAGCGACACTTTCGTGGCTTTGTCGCGATCCTTGGCGAACTCTGCAATATGAGTACCTATGGCATCATCAGGATATTCTGTGAATATTTCTCAACTATGAGACATTGAAATTCTAACTATTTATTCTAGTTAGCTGCTATTCAAAATTTTCCAACTTAAGAATTTTTACAAATAAATTCCTACACTTAGCTCGGGCCAAAATTCGGAGCAACAATCAACTGGAACGTTGCTCACACAATAACAACGAAGCTAACGGTGGCCTCGGACAACCAAGGAAGGTGGCAGTACCACCTCATGGGCAAGCTAGGCTTTCGGCCAAGCTTGTTTTAGCCTCTCAATTTTGATTCAAAGCTATCCAATACTAATTTACGATTTGAGGAGGCGAAGGAACACCTCCCGTAACGGAAAAAATGGCGGCAACATGGTGGTTCACCACCAACAATTTTCAGCCAAAATGATTTATCATAGATAGGGATAAATTCTTCAAAATCTAATATCAAAATCAAGCTTAGAGCATGAAATTACCTATGGGTTAGTGAAATCCTTGAAAAATTTGGTGATTTCCCTTTAAATTTGGAGAAGAGAGAAAGCTTTAGTAAGCTTTAATGAAGTTTTTGGTGAGAAAATGCCTAAGGCATAAAGAGTAAGAAGAAGACATGATGTCTTCTTATTTTTGGCTGAAAATTTATGGGAAATTAACCCATGTTCTTAATCTTGCCTAAGCTTGGTCAAAAAAGTTGACCAACTTTGACTTTTTGCACATGCCCTACAGAACGTGATGTTCGAGATTTTGTTTTTCATTTTTTCTCAATATATTCATGTTCCTTGGGTGTTAAAACATCTATCCATGTGTTCGGATCGATTGCAAGAATTTTTTAACCACGTTTTTCCGACTAAGTACGACAATGTCACAATTTTCCAATTTTACCGATTCTAGTCTCGTTTTTTCGTTCTAATGCCAAATATTTGATCCAAATGTCATATTAACATATTATATAGTAAAAAAGTCCATCTATACCATTTCCCATAATAAAAATGAAAAGGGTGTAAAATGACCAAAATACCCTGGTGTACTTTTTTTTGAATTTTATGCCGATTGTTGTTCTGATAATAGGTATGGGTTCTATATCGTATATTATCATCATATCCACTCAATTTATCATATTTTATCGTGTTTTCCCCTTCCTGATTTTAGTTTAAAATTTTAAACTACTTTAGGGTCAAATTGCTTAACCACTCGATTTAACCTCCAATTCTATAATCTACCATACAACATGTATACCACATGATAGCCCATCCTTCTTAGTAGCTTTTACATGTGTAGTTCCGAGCCATCAGAATGTTATAGGAGACCCGAGTTATCTCTGGCTTATGAGGGTCTCACAATTCTCCCCCTTAATAAAATTCATCCTCGAATTTTGCATAAAATTAACCTAGAAAGAATTACCTCATGTTTGAAATAACTGGGGGTACTGCTGTCTCATCTCATCCTCAAGCTCCCACGTAGCCTCCTGCGTATTGTGATAATGCTACACAACTTTAACTGTAGGAACTTCCTTGGACCGCATCTTTCACACTTGACGATCTACTATGGCTACGGGTCCTCAATATTTGTTAACCAGGAGTCTATCTGTTCTGCCTGTGGCTGTAAAGCATGTGAATCATTTGGAATGTATTTTTGCAACATAGAGACATAGAATACAGGGTGTACATAGCTCAAGTCTGGAGACAACGCTAACTCATATGCTACCGCACCCTTATGGCTCAATATCTGGAATGGTCCAATGCACCTTGGGCTCAACTTACCTCGTCTCCCAAATCTCATAACCCCATTGCAAAGTGAAACTTTAAGGAACACATAATCTCCAACATCAAACTCTAACTCACGTCTTATCAGCATAGGCTTTTTGCCGATTTTGGGCAGCCATCAACTTTTCTCTTATTACTCCAACCTTTTGCACTGCATCCTGCATAATATCTGGACCAAGTAGCCGATACTCTCCTGCCTCAAACCAAATAACAGGCGATCTACACTTCCGACCATATAGTACCTCAAATGGTGCCATCTGTATACTGCTATGATAACTGTTGTTATAAGCGAACTGAATCAAAGGTAAATGATCATCTCAATTCCCTTCAAAATCTAATACACAGGCCCGGAACATATCCTCAAGGGTTTGTATAGTCCTCTCGGACTATCCATCTGTCTGGGGTGAAAAGCAGTGCTAAATCGTAATTGCGTACCGAGGGCCTCCTAAAATGATCTGCAAAATCTCGCTGTAAACTGTGAACGTCTATCTGATATAATCGATAATGATACACCATGTAATGGCACAATCCGATCCAAATAAAGCTTAGCATAATTATTAGCTGGATAAGTAGTTTTCTCCGGAATAAAATGTTAATCTGTCGACAATCACCCAAATAGAATCATATCCTGCCTTAGTTCTAGGCAAAGCAGACACTAAATCCATGGTAACATGATCCCATTTCCACTCTGGCACTTCAAGGCTCTGTAATGGACCAGCTGGTCTCAAATGTTCATCCTTTACTTGCTGACATATTAGGTATTTAGCCACATAATCTGCTACAGCATGTTTCAGGCCTTGCCACCAGCAGAACTGCTTAAGATCACGGTACATCTTGGTAGCACCAGGATGCATTGTATATGATGAATTATATAAAAACAGCAACATTAATAAAAACTGTAGGCCATTCGGCCATGGTGAGAAATTATATAAAAAAAATTGTAAAAAATATATTTAAGAAAGAGATGAAGGAAGAACTTAAGAAGAACAATAAAAAACATTTATTTAAAAAGGAAACTCACCAAATAGTAATCAAAATAGCAAAAACAAGAATGGAAAATCAAGAAAGTGCAAGAGTTGGTGCTCAAGAGCAACCTCAAGAAGCTATATTTCAAGCTTTATCTCTTCAAACTTTCCTTTCTTTTCTAAACTTTTTCTTTTTTCTTTCAACCAAAGAGAGAAAAAACAAGTAAAAACCAAGAGAACTCAGCAAAAATAAAGTGTAAAAATGAAATTCTGAACCTCCTCCAAGTGCTGGCCGAATGCCCCTTAAATCATGCAAAGATGTTGTCATTTTTGTTCTAACTAATTTCCATCAAATGGATAATAATTCAAGGTGAAAAATCATGAAATTACCACCCTTAGATTAGCATGGCAGCTATCCATAATTACAGCTATTCAAGAATAATGTTGACACTCTCTTTTCGCCTATGTGGCTTAATCACCATGGCTTGATCAAAGAGAATCTCTAACTAACTCTTAATTCTTTGCCATTTGATTGAAAAATTAGAAGCTTCCTTCTTCCTTTGGGCCTTGGCAGGCCATCACTTCTCTTTTCCAGCCCAAGTCTGATTTTTTGAAAGGCCCAAAGAAGCCATTTTTCGGTTGCTTAGGTGAAATAACCGTTTTGCCTCCCGTATGCAAATAAATATCAAACGGACTCCAAATTCAATTTTTATTTATTTTTAATACTTCCAAAATAATAAAACATTGAGTTTCGGAAGTTTTCAAAATTATCCGAGTCCGTTTGCTATTTATTTGGATTTTTTCTTCCAAAAATGCCTTTTTATGCCACTACATTTTACCATTTTTTAAACAAGCTCCAAATCAAGATTTTTCTTCACCAATCTCTTCCAAATAATTTAAAAGTGTGATCTGGAAGTTTTCATAATTTTTTGGAGCTCATTTGGTATTTTTTCGGGATTTATCGGCTTGAATTACTACATAAGAGGCCCGGGATTTGGCCATTTTGCAAACGAACTCCGAATCAAGATTTTCTTTCGCCAATATCTTCCAAATAATTTAAAAATGAGATCTGCAAAATTTCAAAATTTTTGGAGTCCATTTGCTATTTTTCTAGGATTTATCTTCTTGAATTATTGCATAGGAGGCCCGGGATTTGGCCATTTTGCAAACAAACTCCGAATCAAGATTTTATTTCGCAAATCTCTTCCAAATAATTTAAAAAAGATATTTGCAAAATTTCAGAAGATTTGGAGCTCATTTGCTATTTTTCTAGGATTTTCCTTTTTGAATTACTACATAAGAAGCCCGAGGTTTGGCCATTTTGCAAACGAACTCCGAATCAAGATTTTCTTTTGCCTATCTCTTTAAAATGATTTAAGAATGAGATTTGTAAATTTTCAGAATTTTCGGAGTTCATTTGCTATTTTTCCCAAATTTTCCAAATTTTCCCTTTTTATCTCTGAAACCCGGTTTTGCTCAAAACAAGTCCGATTTTTAGATTTTCTTCAAGCTGAGCCTTGGGCTATCCCTTTTTAATCATTCCTCATCCATTGGGAGCTTTGGTCTTACCAAGTCGGGCCATTTCTATGATTCTTCCCGATTTCACCGAAATCCACTAACAACCCTAATTCTTGGTTTTCTCCCGGATTGACTTTTCTTTTGGTTTTTCTTGCAAGTGGCTTCTCCATTACCCGTAGTCAGTGCTTATCTTTCATTTGGAACCTTCAATTTTTACCAATTTGATCATTTAAGCTCTTTTCCCCAAATTTCTCGGATTAGGGTTTCCTTTCTACTGAATCTCCAAATCCCAACTTTCGAACTCCATATCTTTCAATGTAGACCTCGGATTATCAAAATTATTTTGCCATTTTTCAATTGAACTTAAAATATTGATTTTGAAAGTGGGTTGACTTTCTGGGGTTGACTTTTTCGGGATTGAATTTTTTTCAGGGTTGACTTTTTTCAAGTTTGACTTTTTATGCTCGCCCTCTTAAACTAAGTCTCGGAGTACCACCTGCAGGATGAAAAAAATGTCTTTTTACACTCGAAAACATCAATTTAGGAAGAAAAGATACCTGTTTTAGTGGTCCGGACAAAATTAGGTGTCTACAACTGCCCTTCTTTGGCTATTGCTGAGAATCAGGAATCAGGCAAAGATAAACAAACACTAATTTTGTACGGTCAGTGAAATCATATGTGAAGGAAAGGGAAAGGGGTTTCTTCTTCATTCTTCTATCAGTTTTTCACACTTTATTTTTTTTGAAAGAGCTGTAAATTGAAGATTTTGTCCTTAAATTGAATTCCCTGACTAAACAAGGCTCGACCCGTCTTAAGGAAACGAATTCGATTTTTCAAAAGAAAAATTGTGCCGGAAGGTCTTAAGAATAGTGCCCGAAGGTCTTAAAAAAACTGGTGCCTGAAGGTCTTTAAAACTGGTGCCCGAAGGTCTTTAAAATGGTGCCCGGAGGTTTTAAAAATCTGGTGCCCGAAGGTCTTTAAAATTGGTGCCCGAAGGTCTTTAAAACTGGTGCCCGAAGGTTTTAAAAACTGGTGCTCGAAGGTCTTTAAAACTGGTGCCCAAAGGTCTTTAAAACTGGTGTCCGAAGGTCTTTAAAATGGTGCAAGGAGGTCTTAAAAAACTGGTGCCGGAGGTCTTTAAAATGGTGCCGGAGGTCATTAAAACTGGTGTCCGAAGGTCTTTAAAATTGCGCCCGGAGGTCTTAAAAAACTGGTGCCCGGAGGTCTTTGAAATGGGTGATTGAAAATAACTTGACAACGGTCTCAAGGCTCAACTCGTCTAATAAACAAAATGAATTCGATTTAAAACATAAAGAAATACCTTGATGGCGGTCTCGGAGTCCAAATCTTTTGAGAAGCAAAACGAGTTCTCTTTGAGGAAGTCCAAGTTTCCCTGATTTTTGCACTGTTAGCTAAATGCGATGATGAGAATGTCATGCTTTGCAAATGCTTGTATGTTTCCTAAAATAAATGCAGTGAAATGATTGTGCCATAATTTCTAATCCAAGGTTTCTTTGAGGTTCACAGATTATATGACTTCAGGATAGAGTCTTCAATTGTTCATTGATGCCCCACTTAAGGATTCTTCACTCAAGATATCTTGCCAAACAGTCTCAGTTTCTGTCTTTCGCTGAAATTCACAGATTTTCTGATTTCGTGATGGAGTTTCCAACACGTTCGCTGTTTCCTTTTCTTTGGTGATCTTTCCAAACCTTTCCCAAGATTTAAACCTATTCCTTAGTAATACTTTGAAATCTTTTTTATTTAAAGATTTTTATTACTAATCATCATTCAATTTAATAACAAACATAATGCATCTCAAAATTATATGAAAGAAAGTATGAATCAGGCAAAAATTGTCATGAAAAGGATAACAAGTATTTATTGCAAGAAATGTTTTAAAATGGTAAAAATAAATATCAAGGATATAAGAAACAAATATAAGGTTATAGGCTGCAGATGCCCCGGATGCGGAATATCTTGGACCCCTCCTTTTTCAAACCATCTGAAATTTCTCTTGAACGAGTAATTCACTTGGGTAATCCCTTAGCTTCTGTAGTTACATCAGACTGAGTTGTTCCCCTTTCTTCTGATTGTCAAATACTTTCGCCCCCTTTACACAGAGCATTGATTCAAACTTTGATTAGTACTTGAGCCGCCTTTTGTAGGTTTTCAACTCAAGTGTCCTCCGTTCGGTATTAAGTCACCCTTTGCGGGTTTTTGGCTTAAACCTCTCCTTTTATATTTTTTCATTTCCATTTTTTTTGTATTCTACCATGCATCTGAGAATTCTAAATGCTTCCAAGGTAAAAATATCAATTCAAAAGATGGGATGAATTCTGAGAGTAACCTTTCAAATTAAATATCCATGCTTGATCAAAATGGGCTTTTAAAGCATGTAATGTAGGCCAAGGTTTTGGTTTAGAAAGAAAGGATAAATAGGCCCAAAATATGTTTAAGGGTGATTGGATCAAGGATCATTTCCTGAGGAGAACTCATTCTTGAAACATTTGTCCCTTTTTGGACTTTCTTTTATATATATTTTTTCGCTTTGTTGGCTTTTATTTGCCACATTTTCCGATGGTTTTCTTTTTGCCATGATTTTTTTGATTATCTTTCCTCGCATTTGCCCTCCAGTGTAGAGGGTGATCCTTGATCAGGGTTTAAAGAAAGAAATAATTCTTAAGGCTCAAAGGGGTGACTAAGGATAATTTTTTCTTAGTGGAAGGAATATGTAAGATGGCCATTCATCATATCAAGCATGACTACTCTTTTTGAAAAGCAATTCTCAGGGGAAATAGGTATATAGAATTTCTACTTTTACACTTGGAATCATTCGAATTTCTATGTGCACAACATCATACATTTTTTTTTAAGCATAATACTTCTGCAGTTCATCAGCATTCACGGGATGTCTAAAATCATCTCCGTTCATCCAAGTTAGAATCAATGCTCCTCCAAAAAAAGCTCTCTTTACCACATAGGGTCCTTCCCAATTCGTAGCCCATTTTCCTCTTAGGTCCTTCACTATAGGGAAAATTTTTCTCAATACCAACTCCCCCTCTCAAAACTGTCTAGGACGAACCTTCTTGTTGTGGGCTGGAATCATCCTTTTCTGATACAACTGCCCATGACAAGCTGCTTTCAATCTTTTCTCCTCGATGAGATTCAACTGTTCATAATGAGCTCTAACCCATTGTGCTTCCTCTAGGCCAACTTCCATCAAAACCCGAAGTGAAGGGATCTCAACTTCAATAGGTAGCACTGCTTCCATTCCGTATACCAAAGAAAACGGTGTTGCCACTGTAGATGTGCGGACCGAAGTACGATATGCATGAAGAGCAAACGACAAGATCTCATGCCAATCCTTGTACACATTGTTCATCTTCTCGACAATCTTTTTGATGTTCTTGTTAGCTGTTTCTACTGCGCCATTCATCTTCGGACGTTAAGGTGCCGAATTATGATGTGTGATCTTGAATTGAGTACACACTTCTCTCAAATTGAGAGCATTATCCGAAATAATTCTTGCTGGCAATCCGTAACGGCATATGATTTCTTTCTTGACGAATCTAAATACCACCGACTTTGTTACATTTGCATAAGACGCAGCTTCTACCCACTTTGTGAAAAAATCTATGACCACCAAGATGAAACGATGTCCATTTGAAGCTTTCGGGGTAATAGGCCCAATCATATCCATTCCCCACATTGAAAAAAGGCCAAGGTGCAGTCATGACATGTAATGGCGATGGCGACACATGAATCTTATCAACATAAATCTGGCATTTATGGCACTTCCTGGAATAACTGATACAATCTCCTTCCACCGTCAGCCAATAGTACCCTGCCCTCATAATCTGTTTAGCAAGCATGTGACCATTAGCATGAGTGCCACATTTCCCTTCATGGACCTCTTCTATGATTCTTCGAGCTTCAGCAGACCCGATACATCTCAATAGACTTGATCTTTCCCTTTCTTGTAGAGAATCTCACTGTCTAGAACAAAACCCATTGCTAACCTTCTCAGAGTCCTCTTGTCATTCTCTGTTGCTTGTTCTAGATACTGTTGACTCTTGATGTACTGCAAGATGTCATTATACCAAGGGAGACCATCTACTTCTTCTTCGATACTCAAATAGTGGGCAGGAGACTCATATATGCTCATCTTGATCGGCACAACTTTCGCCCCTTCATTCACTTTAAACATTGATGACAAAGTAGCCAGAGAATCCGCCATCCGATTTTCTTCTCGATGAAAGTATTTGAAATTCACTTCTTCAAACTCCTCTAATAAACTCAGTATGAGTTCTCGGTATCGGATTAGTTTTGCATCTCGAGTTTCCCATTCTCCTCGTAGCTGGTAAATCACCAAGGCTGAGTCTCCAAAAACTTCCAATACTTTGATCTTTCTGTCCACTGCAACACGAAGGCCTATAGTACATGCTTCATACTCGGCAGTATTGTTTGTACAATCAAAATCTAATCTAGCAGTGAAAGGATAATAATGTTCTTCTAGGGATATAAGCACTGTACCGATTCCATGCCCTATGGCATTAGATGCGCCATCAAAGTACATTTTCCATACTTTCTTCTTCAGGGGAATATCATTTGCTTGCGACACATACATCAAATCATCATCTGGGAAGTCAAAGTTCAACGGCTCATAATCTTCCACTGCCCGACTTGCTAAGAATTCAGCCACTACACTGCCCTTGATAGCTTTTTGACTTACATATACAATGTCGTATTCTGACAATAAAACCTGCCATCTTACTGTCCTTCCTGACAAAGAAGGTGCTTCTAACATGTATTTGACTGGATCCAACATAGCAATCAATCACGTTGTGTGATACAACATATACTGTCTGAGTCTTCGAGCAGTCCAAGCTAAGGCACAACACAACTTCTCTACTAATGAATATTTCAATTCATAATCTGTGAACTTCTTGCTGAGGTAGTAAACTGCCTATTTTTTCTTTCCAGTTTCATCAAGCTGCCCCAAAACACAACCCATGGATCTTTCAAATATTGATAAATACAGTATCATTGGTTTATACGGAATAGGTGGCATTAATACTGGTGGGTTTGATAGATAATGCTTAACCTTTTCGATAGCAATCTGACACCCTTCATCCTATTCTCCTGGATCACGTTTTCGAAGTAACTTAAATATTGGATCACATTTGTCGGTTAACTGTGAAATAAACCGAGCAATGTAATTCAATCTCCCCAGAAAGCCTCTTACTTCCTTTTGAGTGCGAGGTGGTGGCAAATTCTGAATGGCCTTCACTTTATCTGGGCCAATCTCAATTCCTCTTTTGCTGACGACAAAACCCAACAACTTCCCCGAAGTGACTCCAAAAGTGCATTTTGCCGGATTTAGCTTGAGTCTAAATTTCCTTAATCGTTCAAAGAGCTTCTTAAGATTCGCAATATGCTCATCTTCTCCTTGTGACTTTGTGATCATATCATCAACGTAGACCTCAATTCCCTTATGCATCATATCATGAAACAAGGTCACCATGGCTCTTTGGTTTGTTGCCCCAGCATTCTTCAACCCAAATGGCATTACTTTGTACCAGAAGGTTCCCAACATTGTAACAAATGTGGTTTTCTCCATATCTTCCGGTGCCATCTTGATCTGATTGTATCCTGAGAATCCTTCCATAAAAGAAAATAAAGAACTCTTCGCTGTATTATCTACCAGAGTATCAATATGGGGCAAAGGGAAATTATTTTTAGGGCTGGCCTTGTTCAAATCTCGGTAACCAACGCATATCCGCACCTTGCCATCCTTCTTTGTTACTGGAACAATATTTTCCACCCATTCTAGATATTTTGCCACCTCTAGGAACCCAGCATCAAATTGATTCTTCACCTCCACTTTTATCTTTAACAGCATGTCGGGCCTCATTCTTCTCAACTTTTGCTGAATTGGCTTGCATTCTGGCTTTAAAGGGAGCTTATGAACCACAATATATGGATCTAACCCTGGCATATCTTGGTAAGACCATGCAAATACATCCACATACCCCTGGAGCAAAGCTATCAATTCACCTTTTATTGACGATGACAATGAAGTTCCGATTTTGACTTCTTTTATCTCTTCACCATTTCCCAGATTTATCCTCTCGAATAACTCCTTATGAGGAAGTACTTGTTTCTCCTCTTGTTCTATTTTCCTCAATAGATCTGGAGGTAAACCATAATCCTCAGTATCTTCATTAGCCTCAAAATACCCACGCAAATGGGTCTTTCAAAACCAATTTCAGAATTACTGACAGGAAGGTCCACATATTCCGCATCCGTACACCTGTAAATAGGTGGAGAAAAAACAATATAGGAAAATATATAATGAAAACAAAATAAATAACAAAAGTGAAAGAATATGGACACATCAATATGGATAATGCATTGTGCTTGTTATTCATTGAATGAAAATGTTTAAAAAGCCCATTACAGAAAAAAAAAAAAAAACTCTTAATATCTCTAGGTAAAGATAATAAAGATTGCTTTTTAAAAGTATTACTTTGGAATAGACTTAAAAACTATGGGCAACTCAGTCGCACTCCAGTTGGTTAGTCTATTTCCTGGTGGACAAGGTCGCACCATCCAGCTAGCACTCTCTCTTTCAATTCTATCTTTCTCGGTCGTGCAGATCTCCACATCATACATCTGCTCATCCCTATTCACCTAGAACCTCTCGAAGGCCTGCTCTATCATTACGAGCACATCATCAGAATTCTTTTCCCCGAACAGAGAACCGGCTGAGCGGAAGCTGTGAAGGATAGATAGCAATGTCATAGGCTCCCATTCAATATCCATACTCGTAAGACGGGCCATCCTCCTTTGTCGGTTCCTTTCAACTTGTTTCCTTTTCTCATGGGCCTTCGAAAGATATCCTAGGCCAAACCGATCTTTCCTTCCTTTTACTTCTATGGCTCGAGCCATCCCTTGAAGATATTTCTCGAGACCTTTTCCAGCCCTGCAGCCTTTTCCCATTATAGTTCTTACCCCAAGTCTTGTGTTCTTGGACAGCATCGGTTTTGGAATTTTCCGTCCTTCAGCGACGAAAACTGCATCGACAAATTCCAAAGACCGGAAAGAACACTCCATGGCGTCTTCATTGGGCTCCACATAAGGAGATTCAGTAGATGCGGAAGCTATTATGTCTTTCTCCCCTGATACTGTGATCAACCGGCCCTCCATCACAAATTTTAGTTTCTGGTGAAGAGACGAGGGTATAGCCCCAGCTGAATGTATCCACGGCCTTCCCAACAAGCAGTTATAAGATGGATTAATATCCATGACCTGGAAGTTCACTGTATAAATGCACGGGCCTATCTCCAAAGGAACATCAATAGTTTCCATCACCTCTCTCCTTGTTCCATCAAAAGCCTTGACCATCGTGCAACTTGGTATCATATAGGACATATACACTGGCAATTTGGATAGGGTTGCTAAAAGCATCACATTAAGTGAAGAACCATTATCCAAAAGGACCCTCGGTAATATGTGCCCCTTACAAGTGGTAGTTATATGGAGAGCTTTAGTTGATCCAATACCGTTGGGTGGTATCTCCTCATAGCTGAAAAATATGTAGTCATCTGCTACGATGTTTCCCACCAACCTATCCAGCTTTTCCACTGATATATTATTAGCCACGTATGCTTGATTTAATACTCTTAACAGAGCATTTATGTGTGGTTCTGAATTTAAAAGCAAGGATAAAATTGAGATCCTAGCTGGTTGACGTTGCAGTTGTTCAACCACGCTGTACTCACTATGCTTTATAAATTTCAAGAACTCACAAGCTTTCTTCTCACATACTGGTTCTTTCATTCTGTTAACAGGGGCTGATCCCCTCTCTGTTTCCTCTGGCAAATCCATCTCAATATGGATTGGCTCGACGACCTTCTTCCCTTTATTAGTTCCTCTATCTTTCTCTGCTAATCCCTGTTCAACGGCCATCGGAGCATAACACCTCCCGCTTCGGGTTAAATGCCCCACACCTGTAATATCCTGCTGGCTTGAAGACCCAGGCATTACCATGCTGCAATCATATTTCCATGGTGTAGCCTTGTTTTCCTTGTATGGAAAGGAAACAGGTAGATCAATGATTAATTTGGGCGCATTTTCTTTTATGAATGGCATAACCTTTTCCTCCGGTTCATCATAATAGATGACCAGGTGTCTTCCTATCCCATAGCCACATGTATTTTCAATGACTTCTATTTCCCCCTCTATCTCCTCGTAGAATTAGGTCTCCCCACTATCCATCATTCTTTGAACTTTAACTCGGAAGTCCCCGCAGTTCTGTATCTCATGGCCTCCACCCTCATGGAACGGGCACCAATTATGCACCATTTTTGCAACCATTTTCACACTGTCAGCATCTTCCACCAATCCTGCCTTGACCATTTCAACCCATACTGTCAGCATTGGAGTCTTAACCTCCCTAATATCCCTTTTTATTCTTTTGCCCTCTCCGATCAATATTGCATTTATCTGACTCCCAGCATGATTGGGCAATGGTTTCCAGCTACGTTCGACCCATTTTTGGATCCAAACTTCACAACCCCAGCATTAATCAGGCTTTGGACTTTCTTTTTTAAGGCCAGGAACTCTTCAATTGAATGTCCTTGGATTCTCGCATGGTATGCACAGTTAGTGTTTGCATTATACCATCTTGGATATGGAGGTGTCAAAGGTTTTAGGTACACGGGTGCAACGAGTTGACCTTGCAACAGTTGATATAGCTCACCGTAGGTAGTGGGAATCAGATCAAATTGGGCTTTTTGATCATTCCTTGGTGAACGTTGGTTATTACGCGCAGGACCCTAAGTGTTTGGGACAGTATTTCTAGGAAGGGTGATTTAAGGGGATATGCCAGTTGGGAATGGCTGTTAGGGGATATTAGTGTAGGGGAACGGGTTTTGGGTAAGGTGGTTGACATTGGAGTAGTATAGATTATACCCCGGGTATGGTGTGTAAGGTTTCAGAGGTGCATAAGGTGTGGTAGGAGTATAAGGCCTTGGTGGTGTGTATGGTATAGGAGGTGTATAAGGGTATTGGTTGAAGCTTACTGCATGGGTTTCCTCTTTCTTCTTTGCAGGAAAAGCTCTCTTTGGGGTAGCAGACTCACCCCTTCCATCTTTCCATTCTTAATAGCTCACTCAATCATTTTCCCAGATATTACCATATTCGCAAAATCCTTGGTAGCGCTTCCCACCAATCTGTCATAATAGGGTGCTTTCAATGTGTTGATGAAAAGCACCGTGGTTTCTTTGTTGGTTAAAGAGGGTTGCACTTGTGTGGCCAGATCCCTCCACCTTTGTGAATACTCTTTGAAGGTCTCATTGGACCTCTTCTCCATGTTCTGTAATGACAGCCTATCTGGTACCATGTCGGAAACATGCTTATAATATTCCATAAAAGCCCTGGCCAAATTCGTCCATGAACGAATCTTGGTACGACTGAGTTGATTGTACCATCGGGTGGCTGACCCTGTTAAGCTATCCTGGAAGCAATGAATAAGCAATTTTTCACTATCCTCATGCCCTGTCATCCTTCTACAGTACATGGTCAGATGAGCTGATGGGTTGGTGGTCCCATTATACTTTTAAAAGTCTTGTACTTTGAACTTCGGTGGAATTACTAGATCATGAACCAAGCTCATCTCTTTGGCATCTAGACTGCCAAACAACTCTACTCCTTCCACTACTCTTAGCCTTTCTTCCAACAAATGATATTTCTTCTGAGATTCAGCGATTTTGACCCTCTTCAATTCAGTCATTTTGGCCCTTTCCTTTTCTGCCATTTCTTCGAAGTCTGGAACCTCAACCTCAATTGGATCAACTCCGATGTTACCCTTTTTTGGACCGAAATTCTGTGCTTCGGCCGCCGGCTGGATATAAATGTAGGAAGCTGCCCCAGTTGGGATTTCATTTCCCACGGGTTGGGATGTTTGGCCATTTCTCTGTACCACTTTTGGTCGATCCTCCTGATTCACTGCCCCCATTCCAGTAGCTGAATTCTCTCCGGGCCACTTCTGCTTCATCATAGTGCTCATCATCTCCATGAGCTTTGTCATCTGTTCTCGTGTCTCCTCTTGAGACTTAGTCAACTGTTCTTGTAGTTCTTTCTGGATTCTTTCCTTTCTCTCAATTCTGGCAAGCTGATAATTTTCCATGGCTCTTGTTTGAGATCGAGTTTTGTAAGGGTGTTGGAAATCTGGTTCTTTCTGAGTGCGACCAATTGTACCTTTATTTTTTAAAAACCATGGATTAGAAATTATTGACACATTTCTGATTTTTATTTTATAAAAAATAAATAAATGAATGAATGAATGCTCAACTAAGTAAATGACTAGATGACTAATTATAAAGAATAAATGAATGGACAAGTAAATAAATGACTAAGTATATGAACAATTTATAAAGAATAAATGAATGAATGATTATGAATGAACAAATAAAATGTTTAAAAGAAAGAACTAGTGAATGATGAATGTATTTAGAGTATTGGCCCCGGGATAATTCCAACCAAACGGTCTTTCATTGATTTCTTGGAACTAAATACATCAAAGAAAAGATCCCTGCTTAAGACAACATGATATTCTGTCTCTCCTAAAGAACTATTACAAGATACTCCTTCGGATCCTGGACCTTCTTCAATGTCCTTTTTTAATTGCCTTGCTCTTCCATCTGATCCCTACTTGTTCACGACCCTTTGACTTGTCAGCAGAAGCATCGCCGAGTAAGCTTTCCCTAGCTTGTTTCTCAAGTTGATTTGCTTGGGCTTCCTCGTGTTTTGCCTTTTCTTCCCAATAGTTCTTCTTCTTTTTGAGGTTTCTAACTTCTTGTTCCCACTCCTCGGAAGTCTTGAGAGTCCCTTCGAATTTGAGCTCGAAACGGTACCTCTTGTTCTCCAAGTGTAATTCATGAAGATCACTTTGAACAGTATCCCGCTCTCTCTTGATCTTTTCCTTTTCTTTTTCTCGGGCTACCTCCCTATCCTTCATGTCCTCAAGCTCTTCTTGTAGTCGGGCAATCTCCTTGTTCATACGAGCCTTTTCTTTTTCAAACTCCGCCCTTGCGATTTCTAACTCTGATGGCACTTTCTTGGGAGGCGAACTCAAATGCCGAACTTTTTCCCCATCCTATGTCAACAACCTATCACTAACCCTTGATTCCCTCCATGTCATGTAGTCAGGTGTGACGATATCAGCATATCTAGCTACCTCTACCCGATGAGTTTCCTTCCATTCCACCATAATCTCACAGACCTTTCCCGAATATCCATATTCTCCGTAAGCAAATTCCAAATTACCAAGGTCATAGGTCATTGGAGTAAACTGACGAGATTTTGATTGCCTCAATACTAGCAGTAGTGCATAGCTCAATCCTCCCCATACTCCTAATAATAGAATAGAGGCTTTATCTCCGCATTTATACAATATCGATATAGGGGCTATCCATGGAGCTCTCCAAACTTATTATCTCAGCCCTGATATTCTGGAATATGTTGATCCATTGCTCCTCAGTCCTATTCTCAAGCCAATCCCTCTTAATAAATTCACCAATTGGTGCAAAAGATTTCCAGTATGAGCGAAGAGGGAAGTTCTCCTGTTTACAAAAATGGCTCTGAACCCATATGTAGAGGAGCTATATACAACCTAGAAAATGACCTTTGCCTTCCCGTCTATAGAAATTCAGGGATCGGATTGTTTCTGCTATAATTGCCGGGGCTGGGTTTATCCTTTGATCAAGCCTCTCGAAAACATCAAATATCGCCACATCCACATACCCTAATGTTTTCAGGAAGATAACTAAACCATAGATAGCCAAAGCAAAAATATTCCTAACTGTCTCCTTGCTTGAATGGCTATGGATTAAAGCCCATAAAATGTCCCATGATATGCAGTAGCTTACCCCTTTTCGGACAACATGGCTTTCTACCCAATTTCTTTCCACTCCCAAAATCTTAGACATCTTTTTCTTGAAACCCGGCGTCTTTGTATCTTTCAAATAAATACGATCGGGAATAACATTCTCAATATGCAGCAAGGTCGAATACTCCTCTATGGTTGGAGTCATATCCTCTCGGTTGAAAGTAAAACACCGATAAGCGGGATTCCAGAATTGTACCACAGCCTAGATCACCTCGCCGCTGACCTTAACCTGAGCTAACAGTGCTATATCCCCATATATCTGAGTAAAGGCTTCTTTTTCTGATATGTTCCACTGATTCCATATATCAATCAATTCCCGGAGATCATTTTGCTTGATAATAAGATCAACCTCGGCTGGCAATGCTGACACATATCCCATCTTCAAACAATCCCCATTATCCTGCAGACCTTTCTCGGACTGCTTCCTAACCTTTAAATGTTTCTGGACCACAGAGACACTCTGACCCTTCATGAAAGCCCTTTTGGTTGAATAATATCCTGAGACCAATAACCTTCAAATGTGCAAAAATGGTGGCAAGAATGCAAAGGAAACACAAAAAAAACAACAACAAAAAATAAAATGAATTAGTAACGGGAATAAATATGAATAATACAAAAAACATATAATTCAAAGCAATAATTATCCCTAAGGATGCCAACAAAACTTCAGCATTATAACACCCCGTGGATGAAATATCAACATTTATCACGGGCATTATGATGTACGTTCATCATTGTCCGAAAAAATAAACTTATGCGGAAAGTAGAATAGAAGGTAAAAGGATTGGAAATATTCCTCCATGTGTTCTTAACTTCGAGATATCTAATTGGAAATCCGGCATGGCTTCGCCTAGGTTTACTATATGAAGGTGAATGAATTCTAAAAGCCCCGAATTGTTCCTCACTATCGCCGGTGAAGGCTAGTAAGGCACCCCGATAAAAGCGGGTTCAATTCGTTAGAGTCTATTTCCCTAGCCCATGCGGATTGTTAATCACGAAGGCTTAGGTAATTTAGTACTCCGAAAGTGTTTCACTAGCCCATGCGGATTGTTAATCACGAAGGCTTAGTTACTTTGCTCCCACCTAAAAGGACGGAACCCGGGTATAGGATTCATGATATGAAAATGCACGTGCAGTGTGTGAGGAGAAATAACAAACCTTTCACCACCTATTCTAAATGCCCCAACAAGATTAAACAACATAAATCATCAATTAATCAATAAATAAATATATGCACCAAAATAACCAGAGAACAATTATAATATGTATGCACATGAAATATGGACATATTTAAAAACATTTTATTATTTATTTGAAATTATTTTTTTTGTTTTTTTTAATCTGGGAATTAAAATTAAATACCAATTGAATCAACAAAACAGAGACTTTGATAACACACGACTAATTCTAGGCCTGACTCTCTAATTGTCCCCAGTGGAGTCGCCAAGCTGTCGCAACCTAAAAAATAACGAGTCTCATCGCAAGATTTTATTATTCGTTAAGCGTGACATTTAAAAAAACCGAGGAAAAGTTGACTTAATTCCTCTAGAAAAATGAAGGTTTTGAAAATGACCTTAAAAAAGACATGGAGTCACCACCAATCTTTTTTAGCTAGGTGTGATCGCCCACCTATTAAAACCGATTTTATAAAATATTTTAAAAATTAATTAAAACATTTTAAAAACCAATTTCAAGTCTGCGTTTTAAACCAGAGAATTCAAATTAGCGGGTTCGGGAGTCGGTTACGTGTGGGGAAGGATTTGCACCCCCACAATACCCATATAAATCGGTACCTTATTAATCGTGTGTTATCTCAAGTCTCGGTAAAAAATCGGTTTTAAATTTAGTATTTCAAGTTAATTCCCAATTTAAAGAAAAATAATTTCATTTTTAATTGAAAATGATCCCGAAATTTATAAATTCAAAATTTTCCTATATTCCCCAATAAACATGGAAAAATATAGAAATTTTTATTAATTTGGAAAAACATTCCGAATCATTCTCATTTTAAAGAAGATATTTCGTTATTAATAATAATTGATGATATCCTCCCCAGCAAACTCGGCAGAGAACTCATGAATTATTTTAACTCGGGAATATCTTTATTTTATTGAAAATCATTATCCCTTTTTGAAAACATTTAAAAGAAATGAATATGTATATGCATGACATAAATAAAATGACATAGCAAAATCTAAATAATATAATGCAACCTAAATGATATGCTATAATTTAAATGTCTTAGTATATTCTAAATGAAATGAAATATTCTAAGTTATATTATATATTCTAAATGAAATGAAATATCCTAAGTCACATGATATATCCTAAATGAAATGAAATATCCTAAGTCACATGATATGTTTTAAATGAAATGAAATGACCTAAGTAACATAATATATTCTATATGAAATGAAATAACCTATGTAACATAATATATTCTACATGAAATGAAATGACCTAAGTAACATAATATATTCTATATGAAATGAAATAATTTAAATGACATGGCAAATATGAATGATATGGCATATAATTTAAATGACAAGAAATATAGAATAATGCTATCATATAATATGCATAAAAATAAAAATAATAATGCATGAACATAGTAAATGCTAAATATAAAAATAACTAAATAAAAGCATAGGATATCATGAAATATTCAAAACCATATAACATCAAAAAAATATAAATCAAATTAATAACAATATCATAGGAATTATTATAGCAAGAATCACATATTATATAAAATGCATGAATATGGAAAATGCAATGCATGAAATGTATTTTTTCCTTTAATTAAGGAAATCCGTATATCTAAAAGGATATTCGGCTACCTTAGGAAAATATGTCAAATTAAATATTCTAATACCAAAATGCTTTGGGATTGTTTGAAAACAATTTTGAAAAGCTTGAATTAAAAATAGAAAAAACTGGGCTAAATCTTTTTTAAATGGCTCTAATTTCCTATGTTTAAAAATCCCGGACTTGACCACCCTTAACCCGAGAGTTAAAAAATCATTTTTAGAGTTTAAAAAGGCTTAGAAACTACCCTAAGTCAGTAGCTAACCCTCCTAATCAGCCCATTCTAAGTAACTTAACCAAAACAGAAAAATGACTTTTCTTTAAATTCAGTTTTGACTCCACTGTCCAGTTTTAAGCCACGGTTTTTTACCCTATTTTTAAAAATTCAAAAAATTATGAAAAACATACTGGAGACTCAGAACATGTAACAATACATGGGAAAAAATCATCTTAATTTTATGAGTAAAAATGAATTACCAGAAAAATCGAGAAAGTACGAGTACTGGGTGAAAAAAAACTGCTTTGCTAAAATACAATTTTGCCTTTGATAAAATCATTAAAAAATCAAAGTAAAATATTTAAAACTCACAAAATGGCTCACAAAAAAGCTAGGACTTTTTGAAAGTTTGATAAAAAAATTGACTAAGTAAAAAAAATCACAAAGGTAGAATAATCAATTTGACAAACTTTAATTTTCCACAAGTGTGCTCAAGAGAGCATGACTTTGGACCATTAATTGGCCTAAGTCATTAGTCAAGTGGAATGAACATGAAATGCATGAAACATTACAACAAATATTAAGCATGAAATGCATGAGTTTAAACCTAAATGTCATGAAAAAATGCATGACATCCATATAGTGACCTAGACCTAAATGAACTTGCATGGCATTTAATGCAACCTAGACCTAAAATGCATGAACATGCATGGCAAATAAACCTAACTTAATAATTAAAATATGCATGGCATTTTCACAAACACAAAACATGCTTAAACCAAAAACTCAACCAAATATCATGCAAATGCTAACCTATCAACTAACATGGCAAAAATGCACATACAATGCAAAGATTCAAGGAGTGGCCGAATGGCCTATGTAACTAGCAAACATGGCATGTTCACAAACACTTGGTATACTAGCATGCAAAACTAAATCAATTGTCATGCAAATGCAAAAACCTACCAACTAAATGGCAAAAATGCAACACACAATGCAAAACACATGGAGTAGCCGAATGGCCTCAAGCTCCAACAAGCATGGCATTTTCACAAACACTTGATATACTAATATGCTCAACTAAAATATAGCACTCAAATCATGCAAAAACCACACAAGCATTTTCACAAACACTTGATATACTAAATCTAAAACATGCTCAACTAAAATATAAAACTCAAATCATGCAAACACCACACAAGCATTTTCACAAACACTTGATATACTAAATCTAAAACACCAACAAATTTAAACATCATGAAAACAGAAAATTAAAAATGCAAGAACATGATATTAAAAACATAAATGGCAACAAACAAAGCAACCAAATTAAAATATAACTCAAGTATATGAAGTAAAATAACATTTAAAACATCAAGATCAAAGAAAATAACATAAACAACATGATAAAATAAACCAAAACAGCAACATTAATAAAAACTGTAGGCCATTCGGCCATGGTGAGAAATTATATAAAAAAAATTGTAAAAAATATATTTAAGAAAGAGATGAAAGAAGAACTTAAGAAGAACAATAAAAAATATTTATTTTAAAAGGAAACTCACCAAATAGTAATCAAAATAGCAAAAAAAAAAGAATGGAAAATCAAGAAAGTGCAAGAGTTGGTGCTCAAGAGCAACCTCAAGAAGCTACATTTCAAGCTTTATCTCTACAAACTTTCCTTTCTTTCTAAACTTTTTCTTTTTGATTTCAACCAAAGATAGAAAAACCAAGTAAAAACCAAGAGAACTCAGCAAAAATAAAGTGTAAAAATGAAATTCTGAACCTCCTCCAAGTGCTGGCCGAATGCTCCTTAAATCATGCAAGGATGTTGTCATTTTTGTTCTAACTAATTTCCATCAAATGGCTAATAATTCAAGGTGAAAAATCATGAAATTACCACCCTTAGATTAGCATGGCAGCTGTTCATCATTACAGCTATTCAAGAATAATGTTGACACTCTCTCTTCGCCTATGTGGCTTAATCACCATGGCTTGATCAAAGAGAATCTCTAACTAACTCTTAATTCTTGGCCATTTGATTGAAAAATCAGAAGCTTCCTTCTTCCTTTGGGACTTGGCAGGCCAGCACTTCTCTTTTCCAGCCCAAGTCTGACTTTTTTAAAGGCCCAAAGAAGCCCTTTTCGGTTGCTTGGGTGAAATGACCGTTTTGCCCCCCGGATGCAAATAAATATCAAACGGACTCCAAATTCAATTTTTTTTTAATACTTCCAAAATAATAAAACATTGAGTTCTGGAAGTTTTTAAAATTATCCGAGTCTGTTTGCTATTTATTTGGATTTTTTTCCAAAAATGCCCTTTTATGCCCCTACATTTTACCATTTTTTAAACGAGCTCCAAATCAAGATTTTTCTTCACCAATTTCTTCCAAGTAATTTAAAAGTGTGATCTGGAAGTTTTCATAATTTTTGGAGCTCATTTGGTATTTTTTTGGGATTTATCGGCTTGAATTACTACATAGGAGACCCGAGATTTGGCCATTTTGTAAACGAACTCCGAATCAAGATTTTATTTTTCCAATATCTTCCAAATAATTTAAAAATGAAATTTGCAAAATTTCAGAATTTTTGGAGTCCGTTTGCTATTTTTTCGGGATTTATCTTCTTGAATTATTGCATGTGAGGCCCGGGATTTGGCCATTTTGAAAACGAACTCCGAATCAAGATTTTATTTTTCCAATCTCTTCCAAATAATTTAAAAATGAGATTTGCAAAATTTCAAAATATTTGGAGCTCATTTGCTATTTTTTCGGGATTTTCCTTTTTGAATTACTACATAAGAAGCCCGGGATTTGGCCATTTTGCAAACGAACTCTGAATCAAGATTTTCTTTTGCCTATATCTTTAAAATGATTTAAGAATGAGATTTGCAAATTTTCAGAATTTTCGGAGTTCATTTGCTATTTTTCCTAAATTTTTCAATTTTACCATTTTGTCTCTGAAACCCGGTTTTGCTCAAAACAAGTTCGATTTTTAGATTTTCTTCAAGCTGAGCCTTGGGCTATCCCTTTTTAATCATTCCTCATCCATTGGGGGCTTTGGTCTTACCAATTCGGGCCATTTCTGTGATTCTTCCCGATTTCACCGAAATCCACTAAAAACCCTAATTCTCAGTTTTCTCCCGGATTGACTTTTCTTTCGGTTTTTCTTGCAAGTGGCTTCTCCATTATCCGTAGTCAGTGCTTATCTTTCATTTGGAACCTTCAATTTTGACCAATTTGATCGTTTAGGCACTTTTCCCAAATTTCTCGGATTAGGGTTTCCTTTCTACTGAATCTCCAAATCCCAACTTCCGAACTCTATATCTTTCAATGTAGACCTCGGATTATCAAAATTCTTTCACCATTTTTCAATTGAACTTAAAATCTTTATTTTGAAAGTGGGTTGAGTTTTTTAGTAGTTGACTTTATAGGGTTGACTTTTTTGAGGTTGACTTTTTTCAAGTTTGACTTTTTATGCTCGCCCTCTTAAACTAAGTCTCGGAGTACCACCTGCAGGATGAAAAAAAGTCTTTTTACACTCGAAAACATCAATTTAGGAAGAAAACATACCTGTTTTAGTGGTCCGGACAAAATTCGGTGTCTACATACGGGACATTCAAACTCTAACTATTTATTCTAATTAGCTACTATTCAAAATTTTCCAGCTTAAGAACTTTTACAAATAAATTCCTACACTTAGCTCGGGTCAAAATTCGGAGCAACAATCAACTGGAAAGTTGCTCACACAATAACAACGAAGGTAACGGTGGCCTCGGACAACCAAGGAAGGTGGCAGCACCACCTCATGGGCAAGCTAGGGTTTTGGCCAAGCTTGTTTTAGCCTCTAAATTCGGATTCAAAGCTATCTGACACTAATTTACGATTTAAGGAGACGGAGGAACACCTCCCTTAACGAAAAAAGTGGCGGCAACATGATGGTTCACCACCACCAATTTTCAGCCAAAATGATTTCTCATAGATAGAGATAAATTCTTCAAAATCTAATATCAAAATCAAGCTTAGAACATGAAATTACCTATGGGTTAGTGAAATCCTTGCAAAATTTGGTGATTTCCCTTGAAATTTGGAGGAGAGAGAAAGCTTTAGTAAGCTTTAATGAAGTTTTTGGTGAGAAAATGCCTAAGGCATAAAGAGTAAGAAGAAGACGTGATGTCTTCTTATTTTTGGCTGAAAATTTATGGGAAATTATCCCATGTTCTTAATCTTGCCTAAGCTTGGTCAAAAGAGTTGACCAACTTTGACTTTTTGCACATGCCATGCCGAACGAGAAGTTCGGGATTTCGTTTTCATTTTTTCTCAACATATTCATGTTCCTTGGGTGTTAAAACATCTCTCCATCTATTCGGATCGATTACAAGAATTTTGAACCACGATTTTCCGACTAATTACAACAATGTCATAATTTTCCAATTTTATCGATTCTAGTCTCGTTTTTTCGTTCTAATGCCAAATATTTGATCCAAATGTCATATTAACATATTATATAGTTAAAAAGTCCATTTATACCATTTCCTGGACAAAAAATGAAAAGGGGTTTAAAATGACCAAAATACCCCTGGTGCATTTTTTTTTAATTTGATGCCGATTGTTGTTCTGATAATAGGTATGGGTTCTATATCATATATTATCATCATATCCACTCAATTTATCATATTTTATGGACTTTTCCCCTTCCCGATTTTCGTCTGAATTTTTAAACTACTTTAGGCTCAAATCGCTTAACCGCCCAATTTAACCTCCAATTCTATAATTTATCATACAACATGTATACCACATGATAGCCCATCCTTTCTAGTGGCTTTTACATGTATAGTTTCGAGCCATCAGAATGTTATAGGAGACCCGAGTTATCTCTGGCTTACGAGGGTCTCACATTCTTTATCCATATGTTTTGTTATAATTGTTATAAATCACTTGTGAAGATAAAGCCCATGAAACACAATGGCATTGCAAAGGAATTGTAAGGAGTTACAATTATGAGGATCCTTATGCATCAATTCTGTGTTTCTAAAACTGTTCCTGGTCATTGTATTATCAAACAGGGCATTGACAATGCTCAAAGACTGGCATCTGTTAAGCATTCATGCACTTGATGCATGCAACCAATCTCATAGGTTGAAAGTATAGAGATACTTGGGGATAACATATGGGTGCTTGTTAGTTGAACAAGTTTGATAAGTCTTTAATTTCATACATTTTCATATATTATTTCCTTATACATTGTGCTTTAATTCTTAAGTTTCTTGACATTTTATTATGGTTTTGTGAATTATAGGTATTTGGAAAGATATAAAGTCAAAACATGTCAAATATGATGTTAAAGAGCTTATAAAGTCACAATCATAAGATGGAAGAGGACTTGGGAGTCAAAAAGATCAAATTCGTAGTGCTAAGTGATCAGGCAGATTTGACCTCTGGAGCTTGTTGCTAAGAAATCATTATGTTAAAGACTTTATTTGAAGAAACTTCCACTTGACTTTTGAAGCTGACATGAATAACTTTCCAACGATAGTTTAGACACCCAAATCAGACAAGAAATGGTCATCCAAATCAGCCGATGAAGTGCGAGACAGTGCAGTAGCGAAGTCAGAAACTCGGGGCTGCGGCGCCCACAAACAGAAACTAGAGGCTGTGGCATTGAGCTACTAACTCCAAAACCGAAAAATCACAAAAATTCCAAAAATTGCCTAAAATTGCCTTATTTTGCCTCCTAGCTTCCTTGATCAACAATAAAGAATTTTCAAGATAAAAAAAACTCTATAAATACCATCTTTTGAACAATCCGAGCTTATGTGTTTGTTGCCTTGATCAACCTATCTTTCTCATCATAAAGCTGCCGTTACATTAAATCTAGAGAGCTTATTCTAGGTTGTCTAGTGGTTAGAGATTAAATAGAGAACTTGTTCTATTTAACGACGAACTAAGGAAAGATTGGGGTAACAGAGCTTGTTGTTATCTATGGTTGATAATTTTGATAGTTAATTGATGATGATAAATCTGATTATTGATTCTCAATGATGTCTAGTGGTGGAGAATGAAACCTTAACCATACTTTTCTCATATTTAATTACTTCTTATTTACTTGCTTTCTTTCTTTTGATTGTTTGCTTTAGTCTAAATTGATTTCAAAAACCTCCCTTTTATTTTGTTTTCTTTGAATTTAATTATAAATTAATAATTCTTAAACTAAACACCAATCCATGTGGACTCGACCCTTGCTAATCACTATACTCTACAATTGATATCTTTTAAAGTGCAAGGTTAAATTAGATACACTTTTTTTTGTGCATCAAGTTTTTGGCGTTGTTGCCGGGGATTGCTTTCTTTAGTTTATTAGTTATTTGGTCTATTCTTACTTTTTGTTTTAATTAGTTTATTTTCTTGTTATCTTTTTCAGTGAATGTCCCAATCTCCCAAAGAATAAGAACATCACTTAGGACTTCGAAGAATTCGAGAATTCATAGTGTACCATCAAAGAACAAACAACGAGTTGATTCAAATCATCCAAGAGGAACAAGGAGATATGGCTGCTGACAATCGAACTCTCAAGGAGCTAGTCGCTCTGGATTTGGGTTAACAACATTATGCATTGAATATGCTAATCTTGAGGTAGCTTTTGAATTAAAATCTTGTTTAATTCATCTTCTCTCAACTTTTCATGGTTTTGCAAGAGAGGATCCAAATAAGCATCTCAAGGAATTCCATGTAGTTTGCTCAAGCATGAGGCCAACTGGGGTCACTGATGCACCCAAAAGAGTGTATCTTATTTAACCTTGCACTAAAAAGATAAATTGTAAGTATAGTAGTTAGCAAGGGTCGAGTCCTCAGGGATTGGGTTTTAGTTTATAAGTTAATAGTTTAAAACTTAAATTCAAGAACAATAAAAGAAAAGGGGTTTTTGAAGCCAGATTTAAACTAAAGTAAATAATAAGAATAAGATGCAAGGCGGTATAACCAGCCAATAAAAATATATATACTAAATTAGGCGGTATAACCAGCCAATAAAAATATATATACTAAATTAGGCGGTATAACCAGCCAATAAAAATAAAACAAAGTTAATATACAAATTAGGCGGTATAACCAGCCAATAAAAATAAATATACTTTTAAAAATAAGCAAACTAGAAAAGTAAGAAAACAAGTAAGTAAGAAGAATCAAATATGAAAAATATGGTTAAGGTTTCATTCTCCACCACTAGACATCATTAAGAATCAATTTCAGATCTATCAATATCAACCAACTATCAAAGTTAACAACCGTAGATAACAACAAGCTCTGTTATCCCAATCTTTCCTTAGTTTGTCGTTAAATAGAACAAGCTCTCTATTTAATCTCTAACCATCAAACAACCTAGAATAAGCTCTCTAAGTTCAATTTAATAGCAGCTTTATGATGAGAAAGATAGGTTGATCTAAGCAACAAACACATAAGCTCGGATTGTTCAACTGAGGTTATGTTCCACTTTGCAATTATTGAAAACTTGACCATAATCATTAATCACAAATTGCCACTTATGAATAGGAAATCAAGACAATTACACAGATCAAGATTCCTAAACTAGCAATAGATAATTATCAAGATCTATCTAGTTGTACACCTAAACAAATCAAGACAACATCATGAACAATTCTTGTAGAAGAACATAAGCAACTTTGATAGAAAATTAATGATAGATAGAATCTGAAAATCAATTATAAAACATGTCTAGGGCTTTGAAATCACCCTTAACCAAATAGAAGTTTAGCCTAGCATAGGCATTGTAAACATAAACATAAAATTAAAGAAAATCTAAGAAGAAAATAAAAGAAAGAAAGAAGAAGAGGAAGAATATTAATTATCCAACCTCTTGCTCTCTCTAAAGAAAAAGAAAACTAGAGAAAAGAAAGAAGAAGAAAACTTACAGAATTTTATTAAAATGGCTAATATCCTACCTATGTACAATATGATCTTCTACAATCATCCAAGGCCCTCTATTTATACACATTTTGGAGGGCTAAATGACAAGAGACAAGCTTTACAAATTTCAAAGGTAGGTATAATAGGTGGGTGAATTTTTCTAACAATTTTCGTCATATTGTATGACAATTTTGATCAGCCAACTTGATGGTCGATTTCGTCAATGTTGGAGGCCTGATCTGATCACATGGTCTTCTAGAAAAAGGTTCCCCTATCAGTTACGGATCCATATCCGTTGGAATCAGCTCATTTGCTGATGTGGATAAGCAGATATGGGCAACATACAAAAACAGGTCAGCACAGACGTCATTGCACATCAGCCAACTTGATGGTCGATTTCGTCAATATTAGAGGCCTGATCTGATCATATGGTCTTCTAGACAAAGGTTCCCGTATCAGTTACGGATCCATAGCCATTGGAATCAGCTCATTTTCTGATGTGGATAAGCAGATATGGGCAAAATACGAAAACAGGTCAGCACAGATGTCATTGCACATCAGCCAACTTGATGGTCGATTTCGCTAGGGAAAACGACTCCGTTTCAAGAAGTGTAAAACATGAAAAAGATAGATATGCCTCTTAGCTTTGCACGGCTACAAATTTCAGCCTTATTGCTTCAGTGAAACTCCAGATATAGCTGATATGGAAAAAGGTGTCGGAACTGGAACTGAACTGGATTTGCCCTTAATTCTAGTAATCTGAAATCACTCAAAGAAACTTGTGAAAAACACCAAATTACATAAAAATATAAAAGATCATAAATACAATTAGACTAAACAATAATGACTTGTATTTGACACAAAACAATAATAAAACATAACTAAAAACTATATAATTATACGAGTTATCACACCCCCACACTTAGATTGTTGCTAGTCCCTAGCAACGACTCAATAAAAATAAAATAAGAAAATCTAATCTAATCCATTTTCGTAGGAAATCACGGTGGCACTTAGCATGTGACACAAGCCTTTAAACCCCTAGGTGTCCCTAGTGGACGAGTTTAGTCTCGTGAGGGTTTACTAGAACGATACCCACAAACATTGAAAAACTAAAATATAAATAAACTACATATACTAAAAATATTTACTCCTAATCCTTTCAATACAAATTAGAGACAATCTTTGAACAAGTCTTATAAACTAATCAATAGCTTAAAGAATTTCACAAAAAAATCAAGCTTGAATGTAAATTGTTTGAGTTAAGCCAATATTAACATAACATATCTCAATCAAAATAGTGCATGTTCAAATTTAATCTCAACTTCTCACATGGGATACCCTCATGATTTTCACTCTTTAAAGTAGTGGTGAAGTGTTTACACTCAATCAATCTCATGAAAACAGTTCTACCATATTCTTGCTTGTCCACCTATTCTCCACTATTTAGATCATACAACTTCATGAATCAAGAGGTCTTTAATCAAGGTTGTAATGGGGCCAAGGGGTTTGTAATGTGGTTGAAGAACAAAAGGATAAAGATATCACAAAGGTTCCAAAGAGTTCATAAAGTTTAGAGTCATAAAAAGATCATACAAAGAAACTTCTCAAAACTTTTTACAAGTACATAGTCACCTAGGCCGGATATTCATGTTGGGCCTTTTCTTCATTCTAAACAACTTTGTAACATCCTTTTCCTTTTCCACAAATTCAAGAGATGATTCATTTTTTTTTTTTTACATAGGAATATATTTGCCAGTATTCCATTTCTTTTTTCTCTTGACTTTTCTTTTCTTTCCCCCCCACACTTATTTCTTGTTTCTACCCCAAATTTTCAATAGATCTTCCTTGTCTTTGCAACTTGTCTCAAAACATGCTAATTCATCTTTGGAACAAAGGTAAAGATATAAGTATATTTAGGTTAGGGACAAGTTATGGTTACCAAAGAGATAGCTTATTCAATGTAGGCTCAAATTGGTTCACTAAGGGTGTGTTCTCTTGGAACATCAATAAGGGATGGTTGTTTGGTCCTGGCTAAAAATCCTAATGCCTCTATCATATTCATGTTGTCACATGCATCAATATAGTCTCAAATGGTTTAAAGCAAGTTCTAGAGAATCATGTAATCATAAGAGCACTCAAGAGAGAAATTAGATTGATATGTATAATGCATCAATCATATAGGCTCAAAAACTCACAAGGATGATTATACAAGTCAGATTAAGTCTAAACATGCTTCTTTCTCAATCAACATATCATATTAACATTGGCTCATAAAAAAAAAATGATATCAAGCTCAATTCTCATGAAAATCTTCTCACTAATAACTCTGTTTTAGACTTATGCAATTCATATCTCATCATTGTATTAAAAAGGAACTAAAACACACTAAAAATAATAATAAAGACTCATAAAAAAAAAATAGTAGACAAAAATAAAAGAAATCCTAAATCATTCCCCCCACACTTAATTCTTACATTGTCCTCAATGTAAGTCTATTAACCCAAATGAAAGAATCATGTGTAAGAGAAAAGAACTAATAACATAAGAATAGGAACAGCTAAGACTCAAAACAAAACAAACTCATGCAACCTAAATAATCTTAAAATACTAAACAAAAATTAACAAGTAAACATAAAAAGATTAAAATCAAACTGACAAGGTGTGTCTCAAGTCTCCCTTACTCAGACCTTGTTCAGAATGAATACTTCTAAATTGCTTAAAACACAACAAACTTTTTTTTTTTTTTGAAAAGAAGAAATCAAACTCACAAGGTATGTCTCAAGTCTCCCTTACTCAGACCTTGTTCAAAATGAATACTTCTAAATGGCTTAAAACACAACAAACTTTTTTTTTTTTTAAATTAGCAAAATATGTCCCTTATCCCCTACTAAAATATGACATTATCCCCAATGTCAAATTTTAAAGGTAGAATTTAGGAGATATTACCTGCAGAGGTTGCTAACCACTTATTATAACTGAGACACAACAAACAAAATGTTAGATAATGTCACAAAGACAAAGTGCAATCCACTCCTTGCTCATCCATATCTCTTTTTCTTTTTCCGAGCGTTTGCGAAACAACCGTAGCAGATAAACACTCATAAGCTTGGAGCTTTTTGAGTAAATCTTCAATGGTTGTAGCAGAAATTATGGTTCTCCTTGCCTCTGAAAACATGAATCCATTATCCACAGCATTATCTAAATATGAAAGCAAATTACTAAAATAACCATTAATATTAAGCAAACCAATGGGTTTCTTATTTGTGACCAAAGATGACCAAGAAGCCACGCAAGCTATTTCTTCCAATGTACCCAGACCTCCTGGTAAAGCAATGAATGCATCGGCAGAATGGTACATGATTGTTATCCGTTCAGGGACACTCCAGACTTGTATTTCCTTACCCACGGTAGGTCCACAAAACTTGTGAATAGTTTTGGCACGATTCCTAGAACTGGACTTCCTCCGGCGTGTGCTGCTGTAGCGACTGCTCCCATTAAACCCGTACTACCGCCTCCATAAATCAAGTGGATCTTTTGTTGGGCAAGTATTACTCCAACTCTTATGGCTTCATCAGCGAATATGTTATTTTTCCCTGGATAAGCACCTCCAAAGACACAAATTTTTTTAATGCGCTGGGACGAAGTACTTTCCATTTTTTTTTCTTTTTTTTTTTTTCGAGTGCCTGAAAGAGAATGAGTACATGGTGTAATATATAGAGGACTGAGTAGTGAATCAGACAAGAGTAATAATGTCGCCGAAAGTGTATCTGACCTGTCAGAAGAAAATGTTAACCTAACAAAAGATTTTTGCGTGATTTCAGGAAGAAAATCAAAAAAGAGAAGAAAAAATCAACCGTAAAAGACAAATAAAAAAAAAAAACGAGAATAATTACACAAATCGAACTACACGTAAATGAAACCAAAATAAAGTTATTGCAAATCAAACCAAAAGCTGAGAAGTCATTTATTGTAGTTGTGATTGTGGCTCACATCTTCCTCTGGTTTTACGTCCAGAAACGGCTTAAACGCCTTCTATGAGTCGAGGATATGCTTCCCATCCAGTTTTCTTACAAGCTGGCAAACAGGGTCTTTTAACATCAGATTCCCAAGATGTTGCCATTCCCTTTGGAATTGCGGCCATAAATCAAGAATTTCTCTTTGTACGTCTCCACTAGGATGCGTCTCAAGAGAAAGTTGGATATTACCCAAATTCTCCTTACTCAGTCCATCCTTAATGAATTCAATTTTATTATCTCGATTAGAGGACGGAATCCCAATAGAACGACATTTACCGTTACACGTCCATCGTGCACATTTGTGGCAATTTGAACTCATGCGTTTTGCTCGTCGCTTCTTTGCAAAAGTGCTTCTACCTGTACCTGGTAAATGCAAAACAGGAAGATATTCATCTTCACGTACCTTGGCTTCAATTATCCAACGTATGTCTCCAGGAATCCCTTTGTGCATAAGCATTCTTAATCTTTCAAATCGAACTTGGTAAAGCTTCAGTAAAATATTTCGAGGAAAAGGAGGAAATCGTTTCTGCAATCTTGTGAGAATATCATCCATCCTGAAAAAAAATGAAAAAAATTGAAAGAGAAATTGGAAGAGAAATTTATATACAATATCAGTTTTGTGGGTAGCTGATGGAACTGATTTAAATAATCACAGAGTACCGTTATCCGCCATTTAACCGGGGCAAAAAATTAAAAATTATATTTACATCTAGTTATTTTCAAAACCAGGATCAGAAAGAAAAACAACATAAAAAGACTCAAAAACAAAACACTCTAAATAAAATCCTAAATTCTTCCCCCCACACATAATTTTTACATTGTCCTCAATGTAATGCTATTATCCCCCAATGCAAGAATTATATGTAAGAGAAAAGAACTATTAAACAAAAGAAACTTATGCAGCCTAAATGAACTTAAAAGCAGTAAACACAATTAACAACGAAACATAAAAAATAAAAACAATAAAAATAATAAAAGAAAAAGGAAAAGGAAAAGAAAGAGAAAGCAAATCTGAATATGGAAGGTTGGAAATTTCATCTTTAATTGGGCTGCCTTCCCAATTAACACTTGCGTTAGTGTTTTGAATCTAACCAACACCCCTTCTTGGCTTTTTAGGCTTGTCAGGCTCATACATGAAATTTCCCAAATTTATGCGTTTGAGAGAAAGCTTTCTTTGCACAACAGTGGATGCATTCTCCATTACAAGTATTATTCCATCATCCTTTGTGGTGCATATGTCATCGAGGAATGGAGCATATTTTGATACTTGTTGAATGACCTCCACAAACAAGTTGTTTAAGGTTTCCGGCATGTGTTGTTCATGTTCTTCCTCCTTGAACTTTGCAAATCTACTAGGAAAAGGTGGAGAAGAAACATTAGTAAAAAGTGAAACCTTAAACGTTACCTCAGGTGCCGAAATACTCTTATTTGGATCTTTGGCTTCATTATCCTCAAGAATAGAATCCATCTCTAATTTTGTTTCATCCTCATCTTGTTCCTCATTCTTCAAGGTCACAATAGTAGCATTCTCCTTTGGGTTAACCATCGTTTGGGCTGGGAGTTCTTCAGATCTTTGTGCTACCCATCCCACCATACTACTAGCCAATTGGCTCATTTGCTTTTCCAAACTCTGGATGCTTGCCCTTGTTTCCTGTTGAAATTGCAAAGAATCAGTAACAAGAGAATAGACAAGATCTTCTAAAGAAGTACCTGAGTTTTGAGTCATATGTGGTGGTTGAAAAAGATCTGGTTCTTGAGACCATGATTGATTGAAGCTAGATGGATGAGTGTAATTGGCATAAGGATCTACTTCTTGGTAATTTTTCGAGTAGCCATAATTAGTATGATCCCACCATCCCTCATGGTAAGTGTTTGAGTAATGATCATACTGTTGGTCTTGGAAAACTTGATGGCCTTGACATCCTCCCATGGCCAATTGTTGAACTGGGGAGGTGAGATTGGCTTGTTGATTCTCCATGTTCATGTATGCCACCAACTCTTCAAGTGTTAGATTGCTCAATTCCATTGTTTTTTTTTTTTTTTAAATTTGAAAAGAAAAACTTGTATGTACAAGAAAATAAAACTAATTAGAACTGAAAATAAGAATAAACCAAGTAACAAATAAACTAAAGAAAGCAATCCCCGGCAACGGCGCCAAAAATTTGATGCACCCAAAAGAGTGTATCTTATTTAACCTTGCACTAAAAAGATAAATTGTAAGTATAGTAGTTAGCAAGGGTCGAGTCCTCAGGGATTGGGTTTTAGTTTATAAGTTAATAGTTTAAAACTTAAATTCAAGAACAATAAAAGAAAAGGGGTTTTTGAAGCCAGATTTAAACTAAAGTAAATAATAAGAATAAGATGCAAGGCGGTATAACCAGCCAATAAAAATATATATACTAAATTAGGCGGTATAACCAGCCAATAAAAATATATATACTAAATTAGGCGGTATAACCAGCCAATAAAAATAAAACAAAGTTAATATACAAATTAGGCGGTATAACCAGCCAATAAAAATAAATATACTTTTAAAAATAAGCAAACTAGAAAAGTAAGAAAACAAGTAAGTAAGAAGAATCAAATATGAAAAATATGGTTAAGGTTTCATTCTCCACCACTAGACATCATTAAGAATCAATTTCAGATCTATCAATATCAACCAACTATCAAAGTTAACAACCGTAGATAACAACAAGCTCTGTTATCCCAATCTTTCCTTAGTTTGTCGTTAAATAGAACAAGCTCTCTATTTAATCTCTAACCATCAAACAACCTAGAATAAGCTCTCTAAGTTCAATTTAATAGCAGCTTTATGATGAGAAAGATAGGTTGATCTAAGCAACAAACACATAAGCTCGGATTGTTCAACTTAGGTTATGTTCCACTTTGCAATTATTGAAAACTTGACCATAATCATTAATCACAAATTGCCACTTATGAATAGGAAATCAAGACAATTACACGGATCAAGATTCCTAAACTAGCAATAGATAATTATCAAGATCTATCTAGTTGTACACCTAAACAAATCAAGACAACATCATGAACAATTCTTGTAGAAGAACATAAGCAACTTTGATAGAAAATTAATGATAGATAGAATCTGAAAGTCAATTATAAAACATGTCTAGGGCTTTGAAATCACCCTTAACCAAATAGAAGTTTAGCCTAGCATAGGCATTGTAAACATAAACATAAAATTAAAGAAAATCTAAGAAGAAAATAAAAGAAAGAAAGAAGAAGAGGAAGAATATTAATTATCCAACCTCTTGCTCTCTCTAAAGAAAAAGAAAACTAGAGAAAAGAAAGAAGAAGAAAACTTACAGAATTTTATTAAAATGGCTAATATCCTACCTATGTACAATATGATCCTCTACAATCATCCAAGGCCCTCTATTTATACACATTTTGGAGGGCTAAATGACAAGAGACAAGCTTTACAAATTTCAAAGGTAGGTATAATAGGTGGGTGAATTTTTCTAACAATTTTCGTCATATTGTATGACAATTTTGATCAGCCAACTTGATGGTCGATTTCGTCAATATTGGAGGCCTGATCTGATCACATGGTCTTCTAGAAAAAGGTTCCCCTATCAGTTACGGATCCATATCCGTTGGAATCAGCTCATTTGCTGATGTGGATAAGCAGATATGGGCAAAATACAAAAACAGGTCAGCACAGACGTCATTGCACATCAGCCAACTTGATGGTCGATTTCGTCAATATTAGAGGCCTGATCTGATCATATGGTCTTCTAGACAAAGGTTCCCGTATCAGTTACGGATCCATAGCCATTGGAATCAGCTCATTTGCTGATGTGGATAAGCAGATATGGGCAAAATACGAAAACAGGTCAGCAGAGACGTCATTGCACATCAGCCAACTTGATGGTCGATTTCGCTAGGGAAAACGACTCCGTTTCAAGAAGTGTAAAACATGAAAAAGATAGATATGCCTCTTAGCTTTGCACGGCTACAAATTTCAGCCTTATTGCTTCAGTGAAACTCCAGATATAGCTGATATGGAAAAAGGTGTCGGAACTGGAACTGAACTGGATTTGCCCTTAATTCTAGTAATCTGAAATCACTCAAAGAAACTTGTGAAAAACACCAAATTACATAAAAATATAAAAGATCATAAATACAATTAGACTAAACAATAATAACTCGTATTTGACACAAAACAATAATAAAACATAACTAAAAACTATATAATTATACGAGTTATCAGTCACGGAAGAGCAAATTAAGTTGAGATCCTTCCCAATTCTCTCTAGTTGATTCGGCAAAGGAATGGCTCTACTATCTACCATCCGGAACCATAACTACATGGAATGATATGAAGAAAGCATTCTTGGAAAGGTATTTCCCAGCATCTAAGACTGCCAATATTAGAAAAGAGATATGTGGGATTCGGCAATACAACGAAGAATACTTATATGAATATTGGGAGAGGTTTAGGAAACTTTGTGCATCATGTCCACACCATCATATAAGTGAACAACTTCTCATCCAATATTTTTATGAAGGACTTATGCCCATGGATAGAAGTATGATAGATGCAGCTAGTGGGGGAGCTCTAGTTGATAAAACTCTTGAAGCTGCTAGATCTTTCATCTCCAACATGGCAACCAATTCCCAACAATTCTCAATGAGACAAGATCCACCACCACAACCTAAGAAAGTTAACGAGGTAAGTACAACATCCCTTGAACAAACAATTTCTCAACTGATTTCTCTTGTGCAACAATTAGCTGTAGGTAATATATAGCAAATTAAGGCTTGTGGCATATGTTCTACCATGGGGCATCAAACTGATATGTACCCAACACTACAAGAGGATACCAATGAACATGTGAATGCCATGGGTGGATTTCATAACCAATCAAAGAAGTATGATCCTTACTCTAACACTTATAATCCAGGATGGAGGGATCATCCAAACTTCAATTATGAGGAAACCAATCACAAGCTGCTCCTCCACCATTTGACAATAGACAATCGGGTTATCAACAAAGGGTTCAACAACCATATCAAACCCGACAACAAGTTCCACCCACTCAAAATTCAGGTACTTCTCTTGAAGATCTTGTTAAATCCCTCTCTACTAATCAAATTCAACAGGACACAAAGGTAATTCAATAGGAACAAGGAAAACAAACAGACAAATGGCAACAAGGATGAGTCAATTAGAGACTCAAATGGGACAAATAGCAACAGCAATAAGTCAATTCCAAGCAAGGAATTTCAGGAAATTACCTTCCCAAACAATAGTGAATCCCAGAGAAAATGCCAATGCCGTAACTTTAAGAAGTGGGAAACAACTTGAGACACCACAAAAGGATAGTGCTCAAAGGGAAGACAACACCATGACATCATCTTCACATCCCAATGAGCCACTACAAAAGGTAACTCCTAAACCATCTTTTCCTTCTTATATAACTCCTCCACCTTTTCCTAGCAGGTTAACAAAATCCAAGAATGAGGAGCAAGAGAAGGAAATTTTGGAAACCTTTTGGAAAGTAGAGGTGAACATTCTTTTACTAGATGCTATCAAGCAAGTGCCAAGATATGTCAAATTTTTAAAAGAGTTGTGCACTTCTAAATGAAGTTGAAAGGGAATGAAAAGGTAAGTGTAGGTGGAGAATGTGTCAGCTATTCTTCAACAGAAACTTCCACCTAAATGCAAGGATCCAGGTATGTTTACCATTCCTTGTAAGATAGGAAACACCAGGTTTGAGATTTCTATGCTAGATCTATGAGTATCCATTAATGTCATGCCATATTCAATTTATGCTTCATTGAATCTAGGACCATTAGAGGAAACAATGTTATAATACAACTTGCTGACCGTTCTAACACTTATCCTAGAGAAGTTATAGAAGATGTCCTTGTGCAAGTTAATGAGTTGGTCTTTCCCATTGATTTTTATGTTATTGAGATGGAAGATGAGATATCTTATAATCCAACACCCATTATATTAGGGAGACCATTCTTAAAAATAGCTAAGACTAAAATAGATGTGCATGATGGCACCCTCACTATGGAATTTGATGGCGAGATAATCCGTTTCAATATTTTTGAGGCCATGAGGTATCCTAGTGATGTGCATTCTATTTTTTCTATTGACATATTTGACTCTTTGATGCAGCAAATTTATGAGTTAGATTGTAAAGATAGTTTGGAAGTAACCATTAGCAACCATCTAAATTCTGTTTGTAAAAAAAGAAATAGCCTTGAGTGAACATGTGAAAGAAGCATTTGAATCTCTACAAGTGTTGCCATATCTTGACAAAAGGTATGATGTTTCTTATATTGACTTACCTATATCTGATGAGAAACTTCTACCTTCCACTTTGCAGGCACCAACTTTAGAGATGAAACCATTACCGGATCATTTGAAATATGTGTTCTTGGGTGAAAAAACACATTACCGATCATCATTGCAAAAAAGCTCACACTTTTGCTAGAAGAAAAACTTATCCGGGTGCTTAGAGAGCATAAGACGACAATTGGTTGGACAATTGCTTATATCAAGGGAATAAGCCCTGCCATGTGCATGCACCAGATTTTGTTAGAGGAATGGTCAAAACCAACAAGAGAGGCACAACAAAGATTGAAACCGCCTATGATGGAGGTTGTGAAAAAGGAGATACTGAAGCTCCTAGATGTTGGAGTGATCTATGCTATCTCGGATAGCAAATGGGTGAGCCCGGTCCAAGTAGTTCCTAAAAAGTCCGGTGTAACTGTTGTTAAAAATAATGAAAATGAACTTGTTCCTACTAGAACTCAAACAGGGTGGTGAGTTTGTATTGACTATCGCAAACTTAATTCAACAACTCGCAAAGACTACTTTTTATTACATTTTATTAATCAAATGCTTGAAAGGTTAGCTGGTCCTTCTCATTATAGTTTTCTTGATGGATTTTCAAGTTACAATCATATTGCAATTGCTCCGGAGGACCAAGAGGAAACCACCTTCACATGTCCCTATGGTACCTTTGCTTATAGGCGTATGCCGTTTGGTCTTTGTAATACACCGCTACATTCCAAAGGTGTTTTGTTAGTATATTGTCAGATTATATAGAGAACATCATAGAAGTTTTCATGGATGATTTTAGTGTCTATGGTGATTCTTTTGATAGATGTCTAGAGAACCTTACCTTTGTACTCAAAGATGCATGGAAACTAACCTTGTATTGAAGTGGGAAAAATGTCACTTTATGGTAGAATAAGGAATAGTTTTAGGACATGTTATTTCTTCTAAGGGAATAGAAGTAGATAAATCTAAAATAGATATTATGCATTCTTTACCACCTCCCATAAATGTGAGAAAGGTTCGTTCTTTTCTTGGACTTGCAGGTTTCTATAGAAGATTTATCAAGAACGTCTCAAAGATAACACTACCTCTTTGCAAGCTGTTACAAAAAGATGTGGACTTTGATGATAAATGCAAAGAGGCATTTGAAACTTTGAAGGGACTCTTGACAACTCCTATCATGCAACCACCAGATTGGAATGTATCTTTTGAAATTATGTGTGATGCTAGTGACTATGCCATTAGAGATGTTTTGGGCCAACAGGTTGGCAAAGCCACATGCCATATATTATGCCTCCATAACTTTTAACGATGCTCAATTAAATTATTCCACTATTGAAAAATAACTTTTGGCTGTTGTATTTGCTTTAGAGAAATTTCGTTCTTATTTAATTGGTACTAAAGTAATTATATTTTCTGACCATGCAGCCTTTAGGTATTTGCTCACTAAGAAGGAGGCCAAACCAAGGTTGATTAGATGGATACTTCTCTTACAAGAGTTTGATTTAGAAATAAGAGATAAGAGAGGTAAGGGCAACCTGATTGCGGACCATCTTAGCCGATTAGCTCATGAAGAGGATGCACTACCATTGCATGAGAACTTTCATGACGAGCAACACTTTTCCATAAGCACAACAACCCCTTGGTTTACTGATATTGTTAATTACTTAGTCACCAAGCAGTTACCACAAGAGTTGACAATAGCCCAAAGAAATAAGATCAAGAGTGATGCCAAATACTACATCTGGGATGAGCCTTACCTTTGGAAGCATTGCTTTGATCAGATTATAAGAAGCGTACTTGAATCTGAATTTCATTATATTCTGACCTTTTGTCACTCTTATGCATGTGGAGGGCACTTTGGACCAAAAAGAACGGCCATAAAAATGCTTGATAGTGGATTTTATTGGCCTACCTTGTTCAAAGATGCATACCTTATTTGCAAGTCATGTGATAGGTGCGAAAGAACAGGTAACTTAGGTGCTAGAAATCAAATGCCTCAAACTCCCATACTAATTGCTGAAATTTTTGATGTATGGGGTATGGATTTCATGGGACCTTTTCCTTCTTCTTTTGGTAATCTTTATATATTACTTGTTGTTGATTATGTTTCAAAATGGGTGAAAGCAAAAGCCACTCCGACTAATGACTCTAAAGTTGTTTCAGATTTTTTGAAGACTAACATTTTTGCAAGGTTTGGAACACCAAAGGCTATAATCAGCTATCGAGGTATTCACTTTTGTAATAGGTCCATGGAAGCACTTTAAGAGGTATAACATCACACATAAGGTTTTGATGCACCCAAAAGAGTGTATCTTATTTAACCTTGCACTAAAAAGATAAATTGTAAGTATAGTAGTTAGCAAGGGTCGAGTCCTCAGGGATTGGGTTTTAGTTTATAAGTTAATAGTTTAAAACTTAAATTCAAGAACAATAAAAGAAAAGGGGTTTTTGAAGCCAGATTTAAACTAAAGTAAATAATAAGAATAAGATGCAAGGCGGTATAACCAGCCAATAAAAATATATATACTAAATTAGGCGGTATAACCAGCCAATAAAAATATATATACTAAATTAGGCGGTATAACCAGCCAATAAAAATAAAACAAAGTTAATATACAAATTAGACGGTATAACCAGCCAATAAAAATAAATATAAAAAATAAGCAAACTAAAAGTAAGAAAACAAATAAGTAAGAAGAATCAAATATGAAAAATATGGTTAAGGTTTCATTCTCCACCACTAGACATCATTAAGAATCAATTTCAGATCTATCAATATCAACCAACTATCAAAGTTAACAACCGTAGATAACAACAAGCTCTGTTACCCCAATCTTTCCTTAGTTTGTCGTTAAATAGAACAAGCTCTCTATTTAATCTCTAACCATTAAACAACCTAGAATAAGCTCTCTAAATTCAATTTAATGGCAGCTTTATGATGAGAAAGATAGGTTGATCTAAGCAACAAACACATAAGCTCGGATTGTTCAACTTAGGTTATGTTCCACTTTGCAATTATTGAAAACTTGACCATAATCATTAATCACAAATTGCCACTTATGAATAGGAAATCAAGACAATTACACGGATCAAGACTCCTAAACTAGCAATAGATAATTATCAAGATCTATCTAGTTGTACACCTAAATAAATCAAGACAACATCATGAACAATTCTTGTAGAAGAACATAAGCAACTTTGATAGAAAATTAATGATAGATAGAATCTGAAAATCAATCACAAAACATGTCTAGGGCTTTGAAATCACCCTTAACCAAATAGAAGTTTAGCCTAGCATAGGCATTGTAAACATAAACATAAAATTAAAGAGAATCTAAGAAGGAAATAAAAGAAAGAAAGAAGAAGAGGAAGAATATTAATTATCCAACCTCTTGCTCTCTCTAAAGAAAAAGAAAACTAGAGAAAAGAAAGAAGAAGAAAACTTAGAGAATTTTATTAAAATGGCTAATATCCTACCTATGTACAATATGATCCCTTACAATCATCCAAGGCCCTCTATTTATACACATTTTGGAGGGCTAAATGACAAGAGACAAGCTTTACAAATTTCAAAGGTAGGTACATGACGATTTTGATCAGCCAACTTGATGGTCGATTTCGTCAATATTGGAGGCCTGATCTGATCACATGGTCTTCTAGAAAAAGGTTCCCCTATCCGTTACGGAACCATAGCCGTTGGAATCAGCTCATTTGCTGATGTGGTTAAGCAGATATGGGCAAAATACGAAAACATGTCAGCACAGACGTCATTGCACATCAGCCACCTTGATGGTCGATTTCTTCAATATTGGAGGCCTGATATGATCACATGGTCTTCTAGACAAAGGTTCCCCTATCAGTTACGGAACCATAGCCGTTGGAATCAGCTCATTTTCTGGTGTGGATAAGAAGATATGGGCATAATACGAAAACATGTCAGCACAGACGTCATTGCACATCAGCCAACTTGATGGTCGATTTCGCTAGGGAAAACGACTCCGTTTTAAGAAGTGTAAAACATGAAAAAGATAGATATGCCTCTTAGCTTTGCATGGCTACAAATTTCAGCCTTATTGCTTCAGTGAAACTCGAGATATAGCTGATATGGCAAAAGGTGTCGGAACTGAAACTGAACTGGATTTGCCCTTAATTCTAGTAATCTGAAATCACTCAAAGAAACTTGTGAAAAACACCAAAATACATAAAAATATAAAAGATCATAAACACAATTAGACTAAACAATAATAACTCGTATTTGACACAAAACATTAATAAAACATAACTAAAAACTATATAATTATACGAGTTATCACACCCCCACACTTAGATTGTTGCTAGTCCCTAGCAACGACTCAATAAAAATAAAATAAGAAAATCTAATCTAATCCATTTTCGTAGGAAATCACGATGGCACTTAGCATGTGACACAAGCCTTTAAACCCCTAGGTGTCCCTAGTGGACGAGTTTAGTCTCGTGAGGGTTTACTAGAACGATACCCACAAACATTGAAAAACTAAAATATAAATAAACTGCATATACTAAAAATATTTACTCCTAATCCTTTCAATACAAATTAGAGACAATATTTGAACAAGTCTTATAAACTAATCAATAGCTTAAAGAATTTCACAAAAAATCATGCTTGAATGTAAATTGTTTGAGTTAAGCCAATATTAGCATAACATATCTCAATCAAAATATTGCATGTTCAAATTTAATCTCAACTTCTCACATGGGATACCCTCATGATTTTCACTCTTTAAAGTAGTGGTGAAGTGTTTACACTCAATCAATCTCATGAAAACAGTTCTACCATATTCTTGCTTGTCCACCTATTCTCCCCTATTTAGATCATACAACATCATGAATCAAGAGGTCTTTAATCAAGGTTGTAATGGGGCCAAGGGGTTTGTAATGTGGTTGAATAACAAAAGGATAAAGATATCACAAAGGTTCCAAAGAGTTCATAAAGTTTAGAGACATAAAAAGATTATACAAAGAAACTTCTCAAAACTCTTTACAAGTACATAGTCACCTAGGCCGGATATTCATATTGGGCCTTTTCTTCATTCTAAACAACTTTGTAACATCTTTTTCTTTTTCCACAAATTCAAGAGATGATTCATATATATATATATATATATTTTTACATAGGAATGTATTTTCCAGTATTCCATTTCTTTTTCTCTTGACTTTTCTTTTCTTTTCCCCCCACACTTATTTCTTGTTTCTAACCCAAATTTTCAATAGATCTTCCTTGTCTTTGCAACTTGTCTCAAATCATGCTAATTCATCTTTGGAACAAAGGTAAAGATATAAGTATATTTAGGTTAGGGACAAGTTATGGTTACCAAAGAGATAGCTTATTCAATGTAGGCTCAAATTGGTTCACTAAGGGTGTGTTCTCTTGGAACATCAATAAGGGATGGCTGTTTGGCCCTGGCTAAAAATCCTAATGCCTCTATCATATTCATGTTGTCACATGTATCAATATAGTCTCAAACGGTTTAAAGCAAGTTCTAGAGAATCATGTAATCATAAGAGCACTCAAGAAAGAAATTAGATTGATTTGTATAATGCATCAATCATTATAGGCTCAAAAACTCACAAGGATGATTATACAAGTCAGATTAAGTCTAAACATGCTTCTTTCTCAATCAACATATCATATTAACATTGGCTCATAAAAAGGTTGACATCAAGCTCAATTCTCATGAAAATCTTCTCACTAATAAATCTGTTTTAGACTTATGCAATTCATATCTCATCATTGTATTAAAAAGGAACTAAAACTCACAAAAAAAAAAAATAATAATAATAATAAAGAAAAAAAAATAGTAGACAAAAATAAAAGAAATCCTAAATCATTCCCCCCCACACTTAATTCTTACATTGTCCTCAATGTAAGTCTATTAACTCAAATGAAAGAATCATGTGTAAGAGAAAAGAACTAATAACATAAGAATAGGAACAACTAAGACTCAAAACAAAACAAAACCATGCAACCTAAATAATCCTAAAATACTAAACAAAAATTAACAAGTAAACATAAAAAGATTAAAATCAAACTGACAAGGTATGTCTCAAGTCTCCCTTACTCAGACCTTGTTCAGAATGAATACTTCTAAATTGCTTAAAACACAACAAACTCTTTTTTTTTTTTTTTTGAAAAGAAGAAATCAAACTGACAAGGTATGTCTCAAGTCTCCCTTACTCAGACCTTGTTCAGAATGAATACTTCTTAATTTTTTTTTTTTTTTTTAAATTAGCAAAATATGTCCCTTACCCCCTACTAAAATATGACATTGTCCCCAATGTCAAATTTTAAAGGTAGAATTTAGGAGATATTACCTGCAGAGGTTGCTAACCACTTATTATAACTGAGACACAACAAGCAAAATGTTAGATAATGTCACAAAGACAAAGTGCAATCCACTCCTTGCTCGTCCATATCTCTTTTTCTTTTTCCGAGCGTTTGCGAAACAACCGTAGCAGATAAACACTCATAAGCTTGGAGCTTTTTAAGTAAATCTTCAATGGTTGTAGCAGAAATTATGGTTCTCCTTGCCTCTGAAAACATGAATCCATTATCCACAGCATTATCTAAATATAAAAGCAAATTACTAAAATAACCATTAATATTAAGCAAACCAATGGGTTTCTTATTTGTGACCAAAGATGACCAAGAAGCCACGCAAGCTATTTCTTCCAATGTACCCAGACCTCCTGGTAGAGCAATGAATGCATCGGCAGAATGGTACATGATTGTCATCCGTTCAGGGATACTCCAGACTTGTATTTCCTTACCCACGGTAGGTCCACAAAAACTTGTGAATAGTTTTGGCACGATTCCTAGAACTGGACTTCCTCCGGCGTGTGCTGCTGTAGCGACTGCTCCCATTAAACCCGTACTACCGCCTCCATAAATCAAGTGGATCTTTTGTTGGGCAAGTATTACTCCAACTCTTATGGCTTCATCAGCGAATATGTTATTTTTCCCTGGATAAGCACCTCCAAAAACACAAATTTTTTTAATGCGTTGGGACGAAGTACTTTCCATTTTTTTTTCTTTTTTTTTTCTTTTTTTTCGAGTGCCTGAAAGAGAATGAGTACATGGTGTAATATATAGAGGACTGAGTAGTGAATCAGACAAGAGTAATAATGTCGCCGAAAGTGTATCTGACCTGTCAGAAGAAAATGTTAACCTAACAAAAGATTTTTGCGTGATTTCAGGAAGAAAATCAAAAAGAGAAGAAAAATCAACCGTAAAAGTCAAGAGTAATAATGTCGCCGAAAGTGTATTTGACCTGTCAGAAGAAAATGTTAACCTAACAAAAGATTTTTGCGTGATTTCAGGAAGAAAATCAAAAAGAGAAGAAAAATCAACCGTAAAAGACGAATAAAAAAAAAAAAGAGAATAATTACACAAATCGAACAACACGTAAATTAAACCAAAATAAAGTTATTGCAAATCAAACCAAAAGCTGAGAAGTCATTTATTGTAGTTGTGATTGTGGCTCACATCTTCCTCTGGTTTTACGTCCAGAAACGGCTTAAACGCCTTCTATGAGTCGAGGATATGCTTCCCATCCAGTTTTCTTACAAGCTGGCAAACAGGGTCTTTTAACATCAGATTCCCAAGATGTTGCCATTCCCTTTGGAATTGCGGCCATAAATCAAGAATTTCTCTTTGTACGTCTCCACTAGGATGCGTCTCAAGAGAAAGTTGGATATTACCCAAATTCTCCTTACTCAGTCCATCCTTAATGAATTCAATTTTATCATCTCGATTAGAGGACGGAATCCCAATAGAACGACATTTACCGTTACACGTCCATCGTGCACATTTGTGGCAATTTGAACTCATGCGCTTTGCTCGTCGCTTCTTTGCAAAAGTGCTTCTACCTGTACCTGGTAAATGCAAAACAGGAAGATATTCATCTTCACGTACCTTGGCTTCAATTATCCAACGTATGTCGTCAGGAATCCCTTTGTGCATAAGCATTCTTAATCTTTCAAGTCGAACTTGGTAAAGCTTCAGTAAAATATTTCGAGGAAAAGGAGGAAATCGTTTCTGCAATCTTGTGAGAATATCATCCATCCTGAAAAAAAAATGAAAAAAATTGAAAGAGAAATTGGAAGAGAAATTTATATACAATATCAGTTTTGTGGGTAGCTGATGGAACCGATTTAAATAATCACGGAGTACCGTTATCCGCCATTTAACCGGGGTTAAAAAAAATAAAAATTATATTTACATCTAGTTATTTTCAAAACATGGATCAGAAAGAAAAACAACATAAAAAGACTCAAAAACAAAACACTCTAAATAAAATCCTAAATTCTCCCCCCCACACATAATTCTTACATTGTCATTAATGTAATGCTATTATCCCCCAATGCAAGAATTATATGTAAGAGAAAAGAACTATTAAACAAAAGAAACTTATGCAGCCTAAATGAACTTAAAAACAGTAAACACAATTAACAAAGAAACATAAGAAATAAAAATAAAAACAATAAAAATAATAAAAGAAAAAGGAAAAGGAAAAGGAAAAGAAAGAGAAAGCAAATCTGAGGATGGCAGTTTGGCAATGCTTTCACTAATTAGGCTGCCTCCCCCAATTAGCACTTGATTTAGTGTTTTGAACCTAACCAACACCCCTTCTTGGCATTTTAGGCTTGTCAGGCTCATACATGAAATTTCCCAAATTTATGCGTTTGAGAGGAAGCTTTCTTTGCACAACAGTGGATGCATTCTCCATTACAAGTATTATTCCATCATCCTTTGTGGTGCATATGTCATCGAGGAATGGAGCATATTTTGATACTTGTTGAATGACCTCCACAAACAAGTTGTTTAAGGTTTCCGGCATGTGTTGTTCATGTTCTTCCTCCTTGAACTTTGCGAATCTACTAGGAAAAGATGGAGAAGAAACATTAGTAAAAATTGGAATCTCAAACGTTACCTCAGGTGCCGAAATACTCTTATTTGGATCATTGGCTTCATTATCCTCAAGAATAGAATTCATCTCTAATTTTGTCTCATCCTCATCTTGTTCCTCATTCCTCAAGGTCACAATAGTAGTATTCTCCTTTGGGTTAATCATTGTTTGGGCAGGGAGTTCTTCAGATCTTTGTGCTACCCATCCCACCATACTACTAGTCAATTGGATCATTTGCTTTTCCAAACTCTGGATGCTTGCCCTTGTTTCCTGTTGAAATTGCAATGTATCAGTAACAAGAGAATAGACAAGATCTTCTAAAGAAGTACCTGAGTTTTGAGTCATATGTGGTGGTTGAAAAAGATCTGGTTCTTGGGACCATGATTGATTGAAGCTAGATGGATGAGTGTAATTGGCATAAGGATCTACTTCTTGGTAATTTTTCGAGTAGCCATAATTAGTATGATCCCACCATCCCTCATGGTAAGTGTTTGAGTAATGATCATACTGTTGGTCTTGGAACACTTGATGGCCTTGACATCCTCCCATGGAAAATTGTTGAACTGGGAAGGTGAGATTGGCTTGTTGATTCTCCATGTTCATGTATGCCACCAACTCTTCAAGTGTTAGATTGCTCAATTCCATCGTTTTTTATTTTATTTTTTCTTTTTTTATTTTTTTTTTCTTCAAAATTTGATAAGAAAAATCCGTGTGTACAAGAAAATAAAACTCATTAGAACTGAAAATAAGAATAAACCAAGTAACAAATAAACTAAAGAAAACAATCCCCGGCAACGGCGCCAAAATTTTGATGCACCCAAAAGAGTGTATCTTATTTAACCTTGCACTAAAAAGATAAATTGTAAGTATAGTAGTTAGCAAGGGTCGAGTCCTCAGGGATTGGGTTTTAGTTTATAAGTTAATAGTTTAAAACTTAAATTCAAGAACAATAAAAGAAAAGGGGTTTTTGAAGCCAGATTTAAACTAAAGTAAATAATAAGAATAAGATGCAAGGCGGTATAACCAGCCAATAAAAATATATATACTAAATTAGGCGGTATAACCAGCCAATAAAAATATATATACTAAATTAGGCGGTATAACCAGCCAATAAAAATAAAACAAAGTTAATATACAAATTAGGCGGTATAACCAGCCAATAAAAATAAATATAAAAAATAAGCAAACTAAAAGTAAGAAAACAAATAAGTAAGAAGAATCAAATATGAAAAATATGGTTAAGGTTTCATTCTCCACCACTAGACATCATTAAGAATCAATTTCAGATCTATCAATATCAACCAACTATCAAAGTTAACAACCGTAGATAACAACAAGCTCTGTTACCCCAATCTTTCCTTAGTTTGTCGTTAAATAGAACAAGCTCTCTATTTAATCTCTAACCATTAAACAACCTAGAATAAGCTCTCTAAATTCAATTTAATGGCAGCTTTATGATGAGAAAGATAGGTTGATCTAAGCAACAAACACATAAGCTCGGATTGTTCAACTTAGGTTATGTTCCACTTTGCAATTATTGAAAACTTGACCATAATCATTAATCACAAATTGCCACTTATGAATAGGAAATCAAGACAATTACACGGATCAAGACTCCTAAACTAGCAATAGATAATTATCAAGATCTATCTAGTTGTACACCTAAATAAATCAAGACAACATCATGAACAATTCTTCTAGAAGAACATAAGCAACTTTGATAGAAAATTAATGATAGATAGAATCTGAAAATCAATCACAAAACATGTCTAGGGCTTTGAAATCACCCTTAACCAAATAGAAGTTTAGCCTAGCATAGGCATTGTAAACATAAACATAAAATTAAAGAGAATCTAAGAAGGAAATAAAAGAAAGAAAGAAGAAGAGGAAGAATATTAATTATCCAACCTCTTGCTCTCTCTAAAGAAAAAGAAAACTAGAGAAAAGAAAGAAGAAGAAAACTTAGAGAATTTTATTAAAATGGCTAATATCCTACCTATGTACAATATGATCCCTTACAATCATCCAAGGCCCTCTATTTATACACATTTTGGAGGGCTAAATGACAAGAGACAAGCTTTACAAATTTCAAAGGTAGGTACATGACGATTTTGATCAGCCAACTTGATGGTCGATTTCGTCAATATTGGAGGCCTGATCTGATCACATGGTCTTCTAGAAAAAGGTTCCCCTATCAGTTACGGAACCATAGCCGTTGGAATCAGCTCATTTGCTGATGTGGTTAAGCATATATGGGCAAAATACGAAAACATGTCAGCACAGACGTCATTGCACATCAGCCACCTTGATGGTCGATTTCTTCAATATTGGAGGCCTGATCTGATCACATGGTCTTCTAGACAAAGGTTCCCCTATCAGTTACGGAACCATAGCCGTTGGAATCAGCTCATTTTCTGGTGTGGATAAGAATATATGGGCATAATACGAAAACATGTCAGCACAGACGTCATTGCACATCAGCCAACTTGATGGTCGATTTCGCTAGGGAAAACGACTCCGTTTTAAGAAGTGTAAAACATGAAAAAGATAGATATGCCTCTTAGCTTTGCATGGCTACAAATTTCAGCCTTATTGCTTCAGTGAAACTCGAGATATAGCTGATATGGCAAAAGGTGTCGGAACTGAAACTGAACTGGATTTGCCCTTAATTCTAGTAATCTGAAATCACTCAAAGAAACTTGTGAAAAACACCAAAATACATAAAAATATAAAAGATCATAAACACAATTAGACTAAACAATAATAACTCGTATTTGACACAAAACATTAATAAAACATAACTAAAAACTATATAATTATACGAGTTATCAGGTTTCACATCCTATCATCCTCAAACTAGTGGGCAAGCTGAAGTGTAAAATCGAGAGGTAAAATCCGTCCTTGAAAAAACTGTCAATCCAAATCAGAAGGATTGGAGTTTACGTTTAATGATGCACTTTGGGCTTATAGGACAGCATATAAGACACCCATTGGTATGTCTCCTTATCGACTTGTTCATGGTAAACCTTGTCATCTTCCGGTTGAATTAGTATTGGGCTATCAAACAATGCAACATGGAGATGGATGAGGCAGGTAAGCAAAGAAAACTTTAATTACAAGAACTTGAGGAGATAAGGAATCATGCATATGAGAATTCTAGGATTTACAAGGAAAAGAATAAGGCGTTCATGACAAGATGATATCAAGAAAGGACTTTGTTGTTGGACAAAAAGTTCTTCTTTTCCATTCACGCCTTAAGTTGTTTCCAGGTAAGTTACGTTCTCGTTGGGTTGGACTTTTGTTATTACTAATGTGTTTACTCATGGTGCAGTTGAAATCAAAAGTTCAAAGACAGATAAAGCATTCAAGGTAAACGGCCATAGATTGAAGCCTTATTATGAGAAGTTTCCAATGCAAGATATTGAGGAGTTACCACTTTATAAACCAACTTATATTGAGTAATGAAGGTATGGGTCTAAGTCAGGCTAAGGATAATATACCAAGCACTTCTTGGGAGGCAACCCAAAAGGACTGAGAGAACATATTATAATCATATTTGCTATTCTTTACTCTCCATCATTCTATCTTTTGATATTTTTCTTTAGTTTGTTTTGATTAGTAATTCTTTTCCTTTACACATATTATTATATTTTGGGATAATAGAATTACATTGAGGACAATGTAAGAATTAAGTGTGGGGGGGAAGAATTTAGGATTTCCTTTTGTTTTTAGTGTGTTCTAGTTAATTTCCATACTATGATGAGATATGAGTTGAATAGGTCTGAAACTGATCATTAGTGGTAAGATTTTCATGAGAATTAAGCTTGATATAACTATTTTTCATGAGCCAATGTTGATATGATATGTTGATTGAGAAAGAAGCATGTTTAGACTTAATATTGACTTGTATAATCATCCTTGTGAGTTTTGAGCCTATATGATTGATGCATTATACATATCAATCTAATTTCTTTCTTGAGTGCTTTTACGATTACATGATTCTCTAGAACTTGCTTTAAACCATTTTGAGACTATATTGATGCATGTAACAACATGAATATGATTGAGGCATTAGGATTATGACAGGGTCAAACAGCCATACCTATTGATGTTCCAAGAGAACATCCCCTAGTGGTTGAGCCTACATTGAATATGCTATTTTATTGGTAAACACATCTTACACCTAGCCTAAACACGTTTATATCTTTGCCCTTGTTCTAAAGATGAACTAGAATGTTTGAGACACATTGCAAAAACAAGGGATATTTTTAGTTCAAAATTTTGGTTAGAACAAAAGATAAGTGTAGGGGAGAAAAAAGGCAAAAGTCAAGAGAAAAAGACCAGGGAACATTGTAAAAATACTTTCCCATGTAAAAGAAAAAAAATTGAATCATCTCTTGAACTTTTGGAAAAAGAAAAGAATGTTACAAAGTTGATTAGAATGAAGCAAAGGCTCAACATGAAATATTTAGCCTATGTGATTATGTATTTCTAAAGAATATTGAGAAAGTTTTATTTGCAAAATCTTATTTTGTCTTTAAATTCTATGAAGTCTTTGGAACCTTTGTGATATCTTTTCCTTTTTATTATTTAACCACATTACAACCCCTTGGCCCCATTACAACCTTGAATAAAGACCTCTTGATTCAAGAAGTTACATGATCTAAGTAGTGGAAAATAGGTGGATAAGCAAGCATATGGTAGAATTATTTTCATGAGATTAATTGAGTTAAACACTTTACCACTACTTCAAAGAGTGGAAATCATGAGAGTATCCCATGTGAGAAGTTGAGATTAAGTTTGAACATGCACTATTTTGATTGAGATATGTTATGTTACTGTTAGCTTAACTCAAACCCTTTATTATCAAGCATGATTCTTTGTGAAACTCTTTAAGTTATTGATTGGTTATAAGACTTGTTTAATGATTGTCTCTCATTTTTATTGAAAGTGGACTAGATTAGATTTTCTTATTTTGTTATTATTTGATTTTGCTCGAGGACTAGCAAAAGACTAAGTGTGGGGGAATTTGATAAGTGTTTAATTTCATACATTTTCATATATTATTTCCTTATACATTGTGCTTTAATTCTTAAGTTCCTTGACATTTTATTATGGTTTTGTGAATTATAGGTATTTTGGAAGAGATAAAGTCAAAACATTTCAAATATGATGTTAAAGAGCTTATAAAGTCACAATCATAAGATGGAAGAAAACTTGGGAGTCAAAAAGATCAAATTCTTAGTGCTAAGTGATCAGGCAGATTTGATCTCTGGAGCTTGTTGCTAAGAAATCATTATGTTAAATACTTTATTTGAAGAAACTTTCTTCTTGACCTTTCAAGCTGACTTGAATACCTTTCCAAAGATAGCTTACACATCCAAATCAAACAAGAAATGATCATCCAATCAGCCGACGGAGTGCAAGATAGTGCAGCAGCAAAGTCAAAAACTTGGGGCCGCGATGGCCACAAACAAAAACTCAGGGCCGTGTCACCGAGCTACTGACTCCAAAATTGCCTTATTTTGGCTCCTAGCTTCCTTGATCAACAAGAAAGGGTTTTCAAGGTCAAAAAGCTCTATAAATACCATCTTTTGAGCCACCAACTAGGACATGCTTTTGATTATTTTGTCAATCTTCTTCTTCTTCTTCTTTAATCTCTTAAGTTTTATTTTATTTTTCTTCTTAGTTTCTTTTGAATATTCATGTTTATGTTAACTATGCCTATCCAAGGCTAAACTTCTCATTGGTTAAGGGTGATTTCAAAGCCCTAGACATGTTTTATAATTAATTTTCAGATTTATCTATCATTAGTTTTCTATCAAAGTTGATTATGTTCTTCCATAAAAATTGTTCATGTTGTTGTCTTGATTTGTTTAGGTCGCGAACTAGATAGATCTTGATAATTATCTATTGCTAGTTTAGGAGTTGATGCGGGTGAGAGTCTGCAACTGTGAGAGTCTGCTGGAGTGGATATGGCCGTTGTAGTGGAAGAGACTAAGGGTGAAAACTAACGGACACTAGAGTGCTGATGTGTTGTGTGTGCTTGGGCCAAAGTAAGTGGCACTTAGGTGGACATCGGACACATGGGGGCCGAAGTCAACAAATGTGTGTGGCACTTGGGAACCGAAGTGGTTAGTCTATCGCCTAGTGTGCAAGGCACTTAGGAACTGATATGATCAACCTTCTGCTAAAGGTGCGTGGCACATCAGATCACATCGGGGGATGTCGGGACTCATCGAAATCGAATTGATCTTCACTAGTTGGATGGTTTCCTGCAAGGAAACAAGAGGTGAGAGGGGCGCCGAAGGTCTACCTCTGGGGCGCGCTCCAACACTCAAGTCAGTATCACCTCAGGTGTTTGGCACATAAAGACATAGGATCACTTAGGATCACTTAGGATATCCAAAATTTAAAATATAGAGTGAGATAGGGAAAAATGATCTGGTTAGGGGACTTTCTCTCTCTAATCTGAATTTTAGGCCTATGATGAGATATGTTGGAGTAGGCTAGGGGTAGCCTATTTATAGGCTGACAGACGATCCAGATTGTGCCATATGTCAGCATCTAAGTGAGGGTGCATAATAGTTGATGTAGCTGAATTGTACCCAATCCGAACCCATTTATGTTGGGATGGCTATGTAGGAGCTATTTCGGTGTTTCGCTTTCGCGTCCGATTTGGATAGCTGGACAAAAGTGGGCCTGGTTCTAGGTCCTCCCTAACATTCAATCCCCCCTCAAGATCGGAAGTGTGTATCAGTTTCAGTCACTGGAGGAAGATTGGGTGCAATGATGATCGGGTTGAGCGGAGCGCGTTTCTTGGGGCGATAAAGAGTCTAATAGGCGTCTTACGACTTTCGGCATGGGCGTGCGGGAGCTCTTCATGCCCTGCGTGTAAATTTTTGGTAGGTTATCTTCACTTCTGGTGATTGAGTCATCACATATGGAGCTTTGTGGTAAAGCTTGAATTTGGGTCATCCTTGGTGTGTATCCTCATCCGTTTTTGAAAGTAGACATCTGGCCTCATTTGTTTCACAGTGCGTTATAATGTGAGTGTAGCACTTTTTGCTATGCTAAAATGAGCGTTGGTTTATCACATCTTCCGGTGGTGTCCGACTATTTTGGAGATGAAATATGTTTGGTTGAGGCGTGGAACACATCTAGGAGATGTGTTTTAACATCTCCTTCTACCTGTGTGTTCATGGTAAGCCTCTAAGTGGTCTTTTTGAGGTGTGAGGCTTGCCTAGGAGTTGTGTTTAACATCTTCTCCTGTTTGTATTCTCGGACTTCCTTATGATCACCTTTGAGAAGTGGCTCTAATTGCTTTGCGCGTTTAGGATGTCGGACTCCTGTTGGAACGTGTTTACAATTATCGTGGCAGCTTTCCTTCTTTTTCATCCTTTTTACGTTTGCGGAGGTGTTGTGTGTCTTTGACTTCACTTCTTGACATAGGGATAGATGTCGATGTTGTGCCTTATGGCTGTACCTTTTTCGACTCCATCTTTTTGTTTGAAGTGAGCTATAGGTTCGGCGATTATTGCTTACATCCTATTTCATTCTTCATAGAATGCTATGGCCCTTTGGGATGTCTTGTGATGCCTTTAACATCTGCTAAGTCGTGCACCATATCTCTTGTCCGATCACATTGTGGCATGGGAGTGTCTTGGTTTATTCGAAGTTGTGCACCACACTTTCAATTGTTGTGGAGTGGGAGCACTACTCCCTCCTTCGAGAAGTTGAGCAAGTTTACTCGAATTTCATCTTCTTGTCCGAAGTGGTTGAATGGCACGTCTTGACTTGTTTAGAGATATCCAAGATCTTCTATAGTTTCGGACTTAATTTTTAGAAAGTGGTGACTATCATATTGTTTAGATGTGAGTTTGGCTTCTCTCTCTTGTCGTGGTTTAAGTCTTGGCCATGTAGTGCGTTCTCCTCCTAAGTGAGAGGCGTTGTTGGCTATTTCAAAAGCTTGTGCTTCCTTCTTTGACTTAGGGGCCAACGTTCGAATCTTCAAGCTTGCATTAGCTTCTTCAACTTAGAGGGGCCAACGTTCGAATCTTCAAGATTGTATTAGATTCTTCAACTTAGGGGGGCCAACGTCCGCATCTTTAAGCTTGCGTTAGCTTCTTCAACTTAGGGGCTGATGTGTAAATGTCCGTATGGACCATTCTCATTTTTTCAAGATTGAGCAAGAGGTCTTTGCTCAAGCTGTGTTCATCCTCTGCCTTGTTTGGTTGTGGCGAATTAGAGGTGGAGCTCATGATTTTGTTGCTCTAAACCACTTCGGGAGGACGACGATGTTCGTAATTTGCTCTACTTTCTTTCTTCTTAAATGTCAATGTCATTGGTCACATAAGTTCACATAGGTGGGCGTTAGCAATTCTTATTATTACATAGAGAGTCTTACTCCCTCCTTCAAGACTTTGGATAAAGTTGTGAATACTTTGTCCGAGTCTATTTGTTGTGAAGTAGCTCACTACTTAGTCATTTCTTCAGACTTCCATTCTTTTCAGACTTTTGCTTTTTCTCCAACTAGTCTTGATGTGAGGTCCAGCCGTTTCGATCCTTTTCTATTATGTTTCCTTTGCAATTTCTTTTGTCTGCGGTATTTGTGTATTTATACTTGTCACTCCCTTCCTTCCTTAACTCGAGTTGTGGAACTCATGCGTGTTTCATGGAGGTGAGTATTCATATAAGTTCTTATGTGCGAACAAAGTTGTTCTGGTGTTGCTTCATCATGTCACGTAGAGCTATCGTGCTGAGGACGTTTGTGCTTGTTTGCGCATGTATGTGCGAGGGACAGCGAGTTGCCCGTTGTTGTGCTCTTGCTTGTCGAGGTGCGGATGTCTTTGAGGTCTCTTAAGTCCGGACTTAGACACATGTGGATGCTTTTGTAATTTTTTATTCGTCTAAGGCTTTTTCTCTCCTCCTTGCTGGAGATTTGGCCACTAGAGGGGACTTTGTGCCTTATTACCTTCGCACTTTTTTCCTTATGTAAAATGGTAGAGCGGTGATATGTTGTAGGAGGAACTTGTGTTCAACTCGAGTGATGGTATGTTGTAGGATGAACTTGTGTCCAATTCTATTATTTATTTGTGCACCATTGTTCTTCTTTTTAATTGGAGGAGCTTGTGCTCAACTTTGTTTCTTGTCCGTGCCTCATTGTTGCTCTCTTCTTTTGTGGTTAAGCATTGTCTTTGTGTCTTTTTTTTCGCTACGTGTATGTATATATGCTTGCTACTCCCTCCTCCTCTTACTATGAGTTTGTGAAACTCATGCATGTTTTGTGGAAGTGTAGATGACTTCATTTGTCATGGGCTCACATAAGTCCTTATGTGCAAACAAATTCGTCTTCTCACTAGACGCGCAGAGGTTGCTTGTTTGTGTCAAGAAGTCATTGCACCATAGGCGTTTGCATACGTTTGTGCGCACTTGTGTATTTTTGTGAAAGTACTGGCAAGTTGCACATGGTTGAGCCTTTATGTGGCTCAGTACTTGTGCGCGGACATGCTTGAGGTTGAGCAAGAGCCTTTGAGGCCATTTGTATTTTGATTGCTGTGCCCGTCTCTGTGAATTTTGCACTCATCGTCTACCTTCAAGTCATGTTTGAAGATGTTATTTGTGCGACGCAGGTGTTTTAGGATGAGTTGTTAATGCACGAACTTGTCCGAGACGAAATATTCTTGACCAAGCCTTCCATATGATCGCTTGGTTTTTTAGAGGTCAAGCTCTTCTTCATTACTTGGTCTTTTATCCTAGTCTCTTTCTTTACAAGAGATCTTTGGTGAGTGCGGCTCACCACTTTGGTAGGAGTTAGGCTTGGCACATTGGGCAAATTGGGAAGAGCTTCCGTAGTGACGTTAGGAAGCTCTTGCGCATACTTGGTGAGCTCTTATTTTACTCTTCTTTGAGCTTGGCACATGCCAAGTTGTTCTTTTGAGGTCGTCCTTCAGCTTGTGCTAGCTACCCTTTTCTCTTTGTTTGCTAGATTCGGCCATCCCATCCTATGTGGGAGATATCTCTAGTCATATTTAGTAGAATGTCGACACTTTGGAGTGGGAACTCATTGTTGGTTTTATAATTTCAAGTTCACCTTTTTGTTTACCGTCGTGCAATGCTTTGCGTTGTTCCACTTCTTCTTCTTGAAGTCCACTAAGTGTATACACTCTATTCCTTCCTTCTAGTATGAGTTGTAGAACTCGTACTAGCGTGCAAAAGTGTTGGCAACTTCCGCTTCTATAACTTTCATTGAGCCTTTTGCTAGCATAGGAGGAATACACCGTGTTTTGCCCTCTTATGTGTTTGGTGATTTCCCTCTTGCTCCCCTATGTGTTTGTGGTTTCCACCATGCTCCCCTAAGTGTTTGGAGTTTCGGCCATGCTTCCCAAGTGTTTGGACTTTCGGCCTTGCTTTCCCAAGTGTTTGGACTTTCGGACATGCTTCCTCAAGTGTTTGGACTCATGTCCAAGCTTTCCCAAGTGTTTGGACTTATGTCCAGGCTTTCCCAAGTGGTTTGACTTTCGGACATGCTTCCCCAAGTGTTTGGACTCATGTCCAAGCTTTCCCAAGTGTTTTGGCTTCAAACCTTGTCTTCCCATGTGTTTGGACTGTCGAACATGCTTTCCCAAGTGTTTTGGCTCTCGAGCATGCTTTCCAAAGTGTTTTGGCTTTCGGACATGTCTCTCCAAGTGTTTGGACTCGTGTCCAGGCTTCCCCAAATGTTTTGGCTTTCGGACTTGTCTCCCCAAGTATTTGGATTGTCGGGCTTGCTTTCCCAAGTGTTTTGACTCTTGAGCATGCTTTCCCAAGTGTTTTGATTCTCGAGCATGCTTTCCCAAGTGTTTTGGCTTTCAGACATGTCTCCCCAAGTGTTTGGACTCGTTTCCAGGCTTCCCCAAGTGTTTTGGCTTTCAGACCTGTCTCCCTAAGTGTTTGGACTGTCAAACATGCTTTCTCAATTGTTTTGGCTCTCGAGCCTGCTTCCCCAAGTGTTTTGATTCTTGAGCATGCTTCCCCAAGTGTTTTTACTTTCGAGCATGCTTCTCCAAGTGTTTTGACTCTCGAGCATGCTTCCCTAAGTGTTTGGAGATTTTCGGCCAAGTTTTCCTTAGTGTTTTTATTGTTGCCTAGTCTTTATTTTAGGGACACTTAAGGGTCACTTGGGGGCACTTAGGATGCACCTTGTGATGCACCCAAAAGAGTGTATCTTATTATACCTTGCACTTAAAAATAATCAATTGTAAAGTATAGTGATTAGCAAGGGTCTAGTCCTCAGGGATTGGGTTTTAGTTTGTAAGTTAATAGTTTATCACTTAAAAACAAGTAAACAAAAGTAAAGTTAACAATCAAACAACATAGAATAAGCTCTCTAAGTTCAATTTAATAGCAGCTTTATGATGAGAAAGATAGGTTGATCTAAGCAACAAACACATAAGCTCGGATTGTTCAACTTAGGTTATTTTCCACTTTGTAATTATTGAAAACTTGACCATAATCATTAATCACAAATTGCTACTTATAAATAGGAAATCAAGACAATTACACGGATCAAGACTCCTAAACTAGCATTAGACAATTATCAAGATTTATCTAGTTGGCCACCTAAACAAATCAAAATATCATCATGAACAATTTTAATGGTAGAACATAAGCAACTTTGATAGAAAACAATGATAGATAGATTCTAAAAGTTAATTACATAACATGTCTAGGGCTTTGAAATCACCCTTAACCAATTAAAAGTTTAGCCTAGAATAGGCATTGTAAACATAAACATAAAATTAAAGCGAATCTAAGAAGAAAATAAAAGAAAGAAAGAAAGAAGAAGAATATAAATTATCCAGCCTCTTGGTTTCTCAAAAACAAAGAAACAGAGAAGAAATCAGAACTCTAATGCTTGGAGAAGTGTGATTTTCGTTTGCCCCCTTGTTCTCTATTTATATGCAATAGCAAGGGCATCAAACAAGTGAATTTCAGCTCTTTCCCTTCAATAAATGCTGACTTACGGCTAAAGCTAAGGAAAGGTGGCAGCTTTTTGTGTTTTAAGGAAAGAAGGAATACTTGGCAGCCAAGGCATGTAGATATAAGGAAAGAAATAATTAATTGTAGTCAAAGCACTCTTTAATGAGGAGAGATTACAAACTTGCAGCCAAAGTAAGTGTAAGAAAAGAAAGTCTTGGCTAATTTAATTCTCCAACTTTGACTAGGATTAGCTTTAAAGGAGAGAACTTTGCAATTAATGCAAGTTTGACAAAGTTGACAGCCAATAATACTAGGAGATGTGATGCACCCAAAAGAGTGTATCTTATTTAACCTTGCACTAAAAAGATAAATTGTAAGTATAGTAGTTAGCAAGGGTCGAGTCCTCAGGGATTGGGTTTTAGTTTATAAGTTAATAGTTTAAAACTTAAATTCAAGAACAATAAAAGAAAAGGGATTTTTGAAGCCAGATTTAAACTAAAGTAAATAATAAGAATAAGATGCAAGGCGGTATAACCAGCCAATAAAAATATATATACTAAATTAGGCGGTATAACCAGCCAATAAAAATAAAACAAAGTTAATATACAAATTAGGCGGTATAACCAGCCAATAAAAATAAATATAAAAAATAAGCAAACTAAAAGTAAGAAAACAAATAAGTAAGAAGAATCAAATATGAAAAATATGGTTAAGGTTTCATTCTCCACCACTAGACATCATTAAGAATCAATTTCAGATCTATCAATATCAACCAACTATCAAAGTTAACAACCGTAGATAACAACAAGCTCTGTTACCCCAATCTTTCCTTAGTTTGTCGTTAAATAGAACAAGCTCTCTATTTAATCTCTAACCATTAAACAACCTAGAATAAGCTCTCTAAATTCAATTTAATGGCAGCTTTATGATGAGAAAGATAGGTTGATCTAAGCAACAAACACATAAGCTCGGATTGTTCAACTTAGGTTATGTTCCACTTTGCAATTATTGAAAACTTGACCATAATCATTAATCACAAATTGCCACTTATGAATAGGAAATCAAGACAATTACACGGATCAAGACTCCTAAACTAGCAATAGATAATTATCAAGATCTATCTAGTTGTACACCTAAATAAATCTAGACAACATCATGAACAATTCTTGTAGAAGAACATAAGCAACTTTGATAGAAAATTAATGATAGATAGAATCTGAAAATCAATCACAAAACATGTCTAGGGCTTTGAAATCACCCTTAACCAAATAAAAGTTTAGCCTAGCATAGGCATTATAAACATAAACATAAAATTAAAGAAAATCTAAGAAGAAAATAAAATAAAGAAAGAAGAAGAGGAAGAATATTAATTATCCAACCTCTTGCTCTCTCTAAAGAAAAAGAAAACTAGAGAAAAGAAAGAAAACTAGAGAAAAGAAAGAAGAAGAAAACTTAGAGAATTTTATTAAAATGGCTAATATCCTACCTATGTACAATATGATCCCTTACAATCATCCAAGGCCCTCTATTTATACACATTTTGGAGGGCTAAATGACAAGAGACAAGCTTTACAAATTTCAAAGGTAGGTATATGACGATTTTGATCAGCCAACTTGATGGTCGATTCGTCAATATTGGAGGCCTGATCTTATCACATGGTCTTCTAGAAACAGGTTCCCCTATCAGTTACGGAACCATAGCCGTTGGAATCAGCTCATTTGCTGATGTGGTTAAGCAGATATGGGCAAAATACGAAAACATGTCAGCACAGACGTCATTACACATCAGCCACCTTGATGGTCGATTTCTTCAATATTGGAGGCCTGATCGGATCACATGGTCTTCTAGACAAAGGTTCCCCTATCAGTTACGGAACCATAGCCGTTGGAATCAGCTCATTTTCTGATGTGGATAAGAAGATATAGGCATAATACGAAAACATGTCAGCACAGACGTCATTGCACATCAGCCAACTTGATGGTCGATTTCGCTAGGGAAAACGACTCCGTTTTAAGAAGTGTAAAACATGAAAAAGATAGATATGCCTCTTAGCGTTGCATGGCTACAAATTTCAGACTTATTTCTTCAGTGAAACTCGAGATATAGCTGATATGGCAAAAGGTGTCGGAACTGAAACTGAACTGGATTTGCCCTTAATTCTAGTAATCTGAAATCACTCAAAGAAACTTGTGAAAAACACCAAAATACATAAAAATATAAAAGATCATAAACACAATTAGACTAAACAATAATAACTCGTATTTGACACAAAACATTAATAAAACATAACTAAAAACTATATAATTATACGAGTTATCACACCCCCACACTTAGATTGTTGCTAGTCCCTAGCAACGACTCAATAAAAATAAAATAAGAAAATCTAATCTAATCCATTTTCGTAGGAAATCACGGTGGCACTTAGCATGTGACACAAGCCTTTAAACCCCTAGGTGTCCCTAGTGGACGAGTTTAGTCTCGTGAGGGTTTACTAGAACGATACCCACAAACATTGAAAAATTAAAATATAAATAAACTTCATATAAATAAACTACATATACTAAAAATATTTACTCCTAATCATTTCAATACAAATTAGAGACAATATTTGAACAAGTCTTATAAACTAATCAATAGCTTAAAAAATTTCACAAAAAATCATGCTTGAATGTAAATTGTTTGAGTTAAGCCAATATTAGCATAACATATCTCAATCAAAATAGTGCATGTTCAAATTTAATCTCAACTTCTCACATGGGATACTCTCTTGATTTTCACTCTTTAAAGTAGTGGTAAAGTGTTTACACTCAATCAATCTCATGAAAACACTTCTACCATATGCTTGCTTGTCCACCTATTCTCCACTAAAAGATCATGCAACTTCATAAATCAAGAGGTCTTTAATCAAGGTTGTAATGGGGCCAAGGGGTTTGTAATGTGGTTGAAGAACAAAAGGATAAAGATATCACAAAGGTTCCAAAGAGTTCATAAAGTTTAGAGACATAAAAAGATTATACAAAGAAACTTCTCAAAACTCTTTACAAGTACATAGTCACCTAGGCCGGATATTCATGTTGGGCCTTTTCTTCATTCTAAACAACTTTGTAACATCTTTTTCTTTTTCCACAAATTCAAGAGATGATTCATTTTTTTTTATATATAGGAATGTATTTGCCAGTATTCCATTTCTTTTTCTCTTGACTTTTCTTTTCTTTTCCCCCCACACTTATTTCTTGTTTCTAACCAAAAAATATCCCTTGTCTTTGCAACTTGTCTCAAATCATGCTAATTCATCTTTGGAAATAAAGATATAAGTATATTTAGGTTAGGGACAAGTTATGGTTACCAAAGAGATAGCTTATTCAATGTAGGCTCAAATTGGTTTCACTAAGGGTGTGTTCTCTTGGAACATCAATAAGGGATGGTTGTTTGGCCCTGGCTAAAAATCCTAATGCCTCTATCATATTCATGTTGTCACATGCATCAATATAGTCTCAAACGGTTTAAAGCAAGTTCTAGAGAATCATGTAATCATAAGAGCACTCAAGAAAGAAATTAGATTGATTTGTATAATGCATCAATCATTTTAGGCTCAAAAACTCACAAGAATGATTATACAAGTCAGATTAAGTCTAAACATGCTTCTTTCTCAATCAACATATCATATTAACATTGGCTCATAAAAAGGTTGACATCAAGCTCAATTCTCATGAAAATCTTCTCACTAATAAATATGTTTTAGACTTATGCAATTCATATCTCATCATTGTATTAAAAAGGAACTAAAACACACTAAAAAATAATAATAATAATAAAGACTCATAAAAAAAAAAATAGTAGACAAAAATAAAAGAAATCCTAAATCATTCCCCCCACACTTAATTCTTACATTGTCCTCAATGTAAGTCTATTAACCCAAATGAAAGAATCATGTGTAAGAGAAAAGAATTAATAACATAAGAATATGAATAACTAGACTCAAAACAAAACAAAACAAACTCATGCAACCTAAATAATTCTAAAATACTAAACAAAAATTAACAAGTAAACATAAAAAATAAAAATAAAAACAATAAAAATAAAAATAATAAAAGAAAGAGAAAGAGAAAGAGAAAGCAAATCTGAATATGGAAGGTTGGCAATTTCTTCTTTAATTGGGTTGCCTTCCCAATTAACACTTGAGTTAGTGTTTTGAACCTAACCAACACCCCTTCTTGGCTTTTTAGGCTTGTCAGGCTCATACATGAAATTTTCCAAATTTATGCGTTTGAGAGGAAGCTTTCTTTGCACAACAGTGGATGCATTCTCCATTACAAGTATTATTCCATCATCCTTTGTGGTGCATATGTCATCGAGGAATGGAGCATATTTTGATACTTGTTGAATGACCTCCACAAACAAGTTGTTTAAGGTTTCCGGCATGTGTTGTTCATGTTCTTCCTCCTTGAACTTTGCAAATCTACTAGGAAAAGGTGGAGAAGAAACATTAGTAAAAAGTGAAACCTTAAACGTTACCTCAGGTGCCGAAATACTCTTATTTGGATCTTTGGCTTCATTATCATCAAGAATAGAATCCATCTCTAATTTTGTTTCATCCTCATCTTGTTCCTCATTCTTCAAGGTCACAAGAGTAGCATTCTCCTTTGGGTTAACCATCGTTTGGGCTGGGAGTTCTTCAGATCTTTGTGCTACCCATACCACCATACTACTAGCCAATAGGCTCATTTGCCTTTCCAAACTCTGGATACTTGCCCTTGTTTCCTGTTGAAATTGCAAAGTATTAGTAACAAGAGAATCGACAAGATCTTCTAAAGAAGTACCTGAGTTTTGAGTCATATGTGGTGGTTGAAGAAGATCTGGTTCTTGAGACCATGATTGATTGAAGCTAGATGGATGAGTGTAATTGGCATAAGGATCTACTTCTTGGTAATTTTTCGAGTAGCCATAATTAGTATGATCCCACCATCCCTCATGGTAAGTGTTTGAGTAATGATCATACTGTTGGTCTTGGAACACTTGATGGCCTTGACATCCTCCCATGGCCAATTGTTGAACTGGGGAGGTGAGATTGGCTTGTTGATTCTCCATGTTCATGTATGCCACCAACTCTTCAAGTGTTAGATTGCTCAATTCCATTGTTTTTTTTTTTTTTTTTAAATTTGAAAAGAAAAACTTGTATGTACAAGAAAATAAAACTAATTAGAACTGAAAATAAGAATAAACAAAGTAACAAATAAACTAAAGAAAACAATCCCCGGCAACGGCGCCAAAAATTTGATGCACCCAAAAGAGTGTATCTTATTTAACCTTGCACTAAAAAGATAAATTGTAAGTATAGTAGTTAGCAAGGGTCGAGTCCTCAGGGATTGGGTTTTAGTTTATAAGTTAATAGTTTAAAACTTAAATTCAAGAACAATAAAAGAAAAGGGATTTTTGAAGCCAGATTTAAACTAAAGTAAATAATAAGAATAAGATGCAAGGCGGTATAACCAGCCAATAAAAATATATATACTAAATTAGGCGGTATAACCAGCCAATAAAAATAAAACAAAGTTAATATACAAATTAGGCGGTATAACCAGCCAATAAAAATAAATATAAAAAATAAGCAAACTAAAAGTAAGAAAACAAATAAGTAAGAAGAATCAAATATGAAAAATATGGTTAAGGTTTCATTCTCCACCACTAGACATCATTAAGAATCAATTTCAGATCTATCAATATCAACCAACTATCAAAGTTAACAACCGTAGATAACAACAAGCTCTGTTACCCCAATCTTTCCTTAGTTTGTCGTTAAATAGAACAAGCTCTCTATTTAATCTCTAACCATTAAACAACCTAGAATAAGCTCTCTAAATTCAATTTAATGGCAGCTTTATGATGAGAAAGATAGGTTGATCTAAGCAACAAACACATAAGCTCGGATTGTTCAACTTAGGTTATGTTCCACTTTGCAATTATTGAAAACTTGACCATAATCATTAATCACAAATTGCCACTTATGAATAGGAAATCAAGACAATTACACGGATCAAGACTCCTAAACTAGCAATAGATAATTATCAAGATCTATCTAGTTGTACACCTAAATAAATCTAGACAACATCATGAACAATTCTTGTAGAAGAACATAAGCAACTTTGATAGAAAATTAATGATAGATAGAATCTGAAAATCAATCACAAAACATGTCTAGGGCTTTGAAATCACCCTTAACCAAATAGAAGTTTAGCCTAGCATAGGCATTATAAACATAAACATAAAATTAAAGAAAATCTAAGAAGAAAATAAAATAAAGAAAGAAGAAGAGGAAGAATATTAATTATCCAACCTCTTGCTCTCTCTAAAGAAAAAGAAAACTAGAGAAAAGAAAGAAAACTAGAGAAAAGAAAGAAGAAGAAAACTTAGAGAATTTTATTAAAATGGCTAATATCCTACCTATGTACAATATGATCCCTTACAATCATCCAAGGCCCTCTATTTATACACATTTTGGAGGGCTAAATGACAAGAGACAAGCTTTACAAATTTCAAAGGTAGGTATATGACGATTTTGATCAGCCAACTTGATGGTCGATTTCGTCAATATTGGAGGCCTGATCTGATCACATGGTCTTCTAGAAAAAGGTTCCCCTATCAGTTACGGAACCATAGCCGTTGGAATCAGCTCATTTGCTGATGTGGTTAAGCAGATATGGGCAAAATACGAAAACATGTCAGCACAGACGTCATTACACATCAGCCACCTTGATGGTCGATTTCTTCAATATTGGAGGCCTGATCGGATCACATGGTCTTCTAGACAAAGGTTCCCCTATCAGTTACCGAACCATAGCCGTTGGAAACAGCTCATTTGCTGATGTGGATAAGAAGATATGGGCATAATACGAAAACATGTCAGCACAGACGTCATTGCACATCAGCCAACTTGATGGTCGATTTCGCTAGGGAAAACGACTCCGTTTTAAGAAGTGTAAAACATGAAAAAGATAGATATGCCTCTTAGCTTTGCATGGCTACAAATTTCAGACTTATTGCTTCAGTGAAACTCGAGATATAGCTGATATGGCAAAAGGTGTCGGAACTGAAACTGAACTGGATTTGCCCTTAATTCTAGTAATCTGAAATCACTCAAAGAAACTTGTGAAAAACACCAAAATACATAAAAATATAAAAGATCATAAACACAATTAGACTAAACAATAATAACTCGTATTTGACACAAAACATTAATAAAACATAACTAAAAACTATATAATTATACGAGTTATCAAGATGCTGCCACCTTTTATTTATGTAAGAAACCAAGTAATCAGCTAGGGTATTTAAAGAAAGAATTAGGGTAACCCATAATAGTGCAAAAGGAAGTGGCGGCTGAAATTCTTCAAGGCTAGATAAAAGCTACCACTAGGGTTCTTTTGAGCTTGAAAGTAGGTTTTTCAACTTGGGTTTTAAGGGAATGAGATTTAGGCAACCACATCTAGTCTTTTTGAAGTGTCCATTGTGCTTGAAGCTTCATTTCTTGTCCAAATTCACTCTTTTCAACTCCATAGCAATTCTTATCTTCCAAAACACCTACAAAACACAAAACCATAGTAAATTATCAAGGATTTCAAGGAACTAAGCATAAAATGTGTTTGACATCGGGAGACTTCCTCGTGGAAGTTGTTTGAGTTTTTTGCTTTCGATAGACGATCCTCTTGATGTGTTCTCTACATTGTGGAGTCATCACTCAAATTCTTGCTAGACCATAGTCCGGATTTGTTTCCATGTTGAAGAGTCTTTTGCGTGGTCTCCTTTAGTGAATCATACCTCCCTATGTGTTTTAATTATAGGAGGATGCTTTGTTGATGGCTCTTTGTCGGACAGTACCTTTAGATGTGTTTGTACATCAAAGGGTCCCTTGTTAATAGTCTTTTGACGAACTGCACCTCTAGATGTGTTTTTATCTTGGAGGGTTCTTTGTTGATGGTTTTTTGTCGGACTGCACCTCTTAATGTGTTTGTACATTGGAGGGTCCTTTGTTGACAATTTTTTGGTGGACCGCACCTCCGGCTGTGTTCTTACATCGGGGGGTCCTTTGTTCGAGCTTTGAGCTCGTTTTTTCTAGTCACATGGGGCGTGAAACCTCCCAATGTGGGTTTTCCTTCCATATTGGGCGTGTAAGCCTTTCTACGTGGGTTACTTTTGTCCGAACCATTTTTTTGAATAAGGTCAGAAGAGTTTAGTGTAAATCTTATTGACAAAACTTACCTTGGACTTGCCGTAGTGGGTTCTTCTTATCTTTTGGTTAGCTCGGTCATGCCCTGCTTTCCGACATCATTTTGGACGTCAGGTGTAACCCTCTATTGGTGAGCCTTCCCTCTTTGGCCGAAAACCCATTTAAAAGGCTTGAGGGGCATCAAACCGTTGATCTAGTTTGGAACTTCGAACGTGGGTGATTAGAAGACTTTTAGTGGTCCTATAAGTTCTCACCAGTTTGGGACTTCAGAACGGCTGTCCGGCATCAAGTGTTTGAGGCTTGGCATCGAACCGTTGTATATGAACTTATATGTTAGTCTTTGAAGGTTGTCTGACGTTCCTATGCCTCGGCATCAAATCTCGTAGCAGCCCGGGCGTGTTTTTAGTTCATCAAACTCCGTTGTCATGTTGAAGTGATGATGTTGATAGAAGATGTGGAGTTTGGTTGTCCTTGAAGCTAGCCATCATGTTCGTTGTAGAGTAATTTGTTTCTTAAGGACCCCTCTTGGTCGGCTCTCAAGGAGGGCTTCAGGCCATCGGTATGGTCCTGGCAATGAAGGCGTGATGAGGATGAACCTCGGCATCGGACACATCATGTGGTCCGGACATCAGCTGTGATTTTGCTGGCATCAAGCCACAATATAGGAGGTCATTGTATTTGTCTTTAAAAGACTTGTTTGACGCTCCTATGGCTCGGCATCAGACCGTTTAGTGGTCTGGTTGCAGGTGATCATTTTAGGGAGTTGTCCGTCACCTTAAGAATGATGTAAGGGTCCAAGACTTCTCCTTATTTGAGGCGTCCCTCAATGGCGAAGCTTTGTTCCTCGTCGTTCTCTCATTAACACATAGGAAGACATCACGAAGGGAGGTTGATCAGGCTTCATCTTTGGACATCATCTCCCCATGTGTTAAAGAGAGCTCAAGGCGATCGATCTCTCATCTTTACATGTGAAAAAGAGACAGAGATCGCGCTTCCCTTGTTATTTTTCCTCATGGCTCATCCGGTGTCAACGTGTAGTTATGATGCCTTATGTGCGCCTTGGGAGTCATTTGTAAGACCACTTCATTTCGTGGTGTTTTCTTTGTCAATCATTGAATGGGCTCAATTTAGCCGTTGAGGCTTTTTATGATGGCGTTTTTAATTCACTCCTTTGTACGAGTGTGGTTGTTCACTTCTTTGGTGCAGATTGATCCTCTTGTGATGTTTGATATTTGCATGTAGAGAGGATGCTTTGAAACGATCACGCACCTAAGGGACAGAGTCTCTTCGTGTTAGTGGCGTGGGAGCCTTTTTAAGGAGTATTCCCGTTTGTCTGCCATGCTTTGCACTTAGGTTTCTTATGTAACTAGCACAAGAACCTGATGTTGCCTTCTCAAGTGAGTGGCGTGAAAGCCTTTTCAAGGAGGGCTCTTCGTTTGTCTGCAATATTGAGTGTTAAGAGCTCATGTTTGCTTTCCTGTGGACACCGTTCTCACTTCTCCACCAAATTCAATTTATTCATCTCTTTGTTGCGAAGGCACTTAATAACGGACTTTATCATCACGTTTTTGGTCATATATAGTGATTCTTCACTTTCATGTGAGCTCAAATCTCGTCCGTGACGATATAGCTATGTTTCCATCAAAGAGACTAATATGTTCTTTAGAGACCTTATAAGAGAGGACGTCTGGGTCGTTTTATGTCTGGGAGCAAGAGAGGCATGCTCAAGGGAGTCTTTGCCCTAGGTTGCATGCTCATCCTTCACCATTAAACCTTGTTTTCGAGATGTAGTTAAGTGTTTTCACTTGAGGGCCGATGTCAGTCCTTGTTCGGAGGCGAGGTCAAACTTTTCCACTTAAGGTCTGAAGTGTTCAAATTGCTACACTTGAGGACTCAAGTCGAACCTTGTTCAAGGTGAAGTAGCCGTGCAAGCTCCTTTTACTTGAGGACTGATGTCCAGGATGGCCAAACTCGAAGATTATAGGTGAAGTTGGGCGGATGATGTCTTTTGAGGAGGAAGTTGAGTCATGCTTTGTTTTTGTTGGAAGATGATTTTGAAGTGGTCACGCCTTAAAGGCGTGTTGACCTTCCTTTGTGAATGGCAAGAGACTCTCTTTTGAAAGTGTTTTCGAGCTTTCACTTATCCGTCGAGCTGAGTTGTTTATGACCTTAATCCTTTGCTGTGACCACAGATGTGTCCGTCAATGGACTTTTGGAAGTTGAGCCAATTCTTTTAAGGCTTGCAAACTAACTTCCATCCTCATGTTGTGTCTGCGTCTTTAGCATCAATTTGTTATCCGTAGTCATTTTAAGCACTGTTATCTCACCATATTTCCAAGACATGAACTTAGCATCTTTAGTTATTGCGAGAAGCTTTGTCCAAGAGGCCGATGTGATCAAGCTCCTCTTCCTCAAGGGCTTTGTTGGACGTGACCAATGTGTCCTTGCTCTCTTAGTCATGAGCTTCTTTTGGAGGTGGCTGATCCACCCATGCTCTCTCGCTTAGGGGATGTTGTAGAGATTGTCCATCCATTCTAGCTCTCTTACTTAGGAGCTTTTGCTAGAGGTCACCTTCCCTGTCATGCTCAAAAGTTCTTTGTAATGCTAAGTCTGTGACGCCTTTAGGTGAGTGTGTAGTGTGTTTTCCATTGTTGTGGTTGGACCTTTGTAGCGACATCTGGTGTTTTGTGTTTCTTGAGCGTGAGCATTAGTTGCTGTAACCATTAGCTTTGTCTTGCCACTTTAGGTGTCAGACAATAGATCACACTAAGGAGGCTCTTCCTTATGTGGCGTAAGCCCTTGTGTGGTTTGGCCTGAGAATTTTGTCATCGAAGGAGGATGTCCTTTAGCCATCTTGAATGTGAGTGAGCGTTGTAGCCCACAACCTCTTGCTTTCTTTTTTTTAGCATGATGTGAATCTAGCTACATGCGGACTTATTCTTTTGTCATGATTTTACATGCTTTGGTAGAACACCATCTTGATGATTTTAGGAGATGTCGTGATTGAGGAGAGCTTTTGTGCCTAGTTTCCACAGAGTTGTCTCCGTAGTCATAATTTGAGCATGCTTTCAGCGTTTAGCTTGTGCTGCAAAAGTAGTGTCTGCGCTTAGAATTTTCATAGGGGCACAAGTTGATGAGATTCCGAGAGTGTTCCTTAAGGGCTTCAGCCATATTCCTCATGAGTATCTCAAGTTGACCTTAGTGCATGCCTTTGAGCTTCCCATCTTCCCTTGTTGCGAACAAAGGACTTTAGGAGATTCATGGCCGAACTCTTGTGTCAATGTTGTATGTAGATACACGTTGGTTGTGTTAGTCGACCATGCTCTTTACTCATCGAGGAGTTGGAGATTAACGTAATGATTGTAGTGGCTGCAGTAGTAGAGAACATAAGTTCTCTGGTGTTACCATCATTTGTTCGGCCAACTCCTCCTCTCTTTGGGGGACATCAGCGATGCCCTTTATGGTAGACAAGGGGCCCGTAGTTAGTTTAGGCGAGGTGAGCCTTAAGCTCTTGGTGACCTCTAAGCTTGTGTCAGCTTCATTAGATATTGTCTAACCTTTATTTCACTGTCGGAATGGTGATGGAAGTCTTGTTTTGCTAGGGATGTTGGTGGACGAAGTCCTAGCCTTCTAAAATCGCCGATGGTCCTTAGCGGCATCACTCGCACCTTGGATTGATATGTCCGTGCAGGCCATTACCGAGTGATTGACAAAATCAAATGCACTATTATTGGACTTCGTTGGTTGAAGTACGAAGCCTTGAGATGGCAATGTCAATTTCTTAAGTGAAGGGAGAATTCCTTAGTGTCCCAAGATTGAATAGTGATGTGCTTATCAGTTTGCTCTTTTTCTAGCTTCCATCTTGCTCTCATGTCTTTCGGCCATTGTACCAAAGTCAACGAGTTTTTTTTTGCATATCAAGCCATTCTTTCAGGTTGGATTTGGTCTCTTCGCTTAACTTCAACTTAAGCTATCCAATGTCCCTTCTTGTGCTCAAACTTCTCTCTTGGGTCCGTGGTGTGTTTTGGCTCTAGGCATGATTTTCCAACTTTTTCCTTGAGCGTCCACTTCTTTTGCTCATTAAAGAAGTTGTGTCGATAGGAGTGATTGGTCTGGCATTATCTTTGTGTTAGAAGTGTAATCGGACTGCCTTGTATTTTCAGTCTCACTTTTTCTTCGATCTCTTTCATTATGGCGGGAGCACTCTTTTCGTCCAGCCTTTAGTCTTGCAACGGATTTCTTGTAGTAAGCTTTCATATGACTTGGGCCAGACCACGGACGTCATCTTTTAATTTCTTGATGTTGGCGGCGAAGTCTTTTTAAGTGTCAACATATTCCCTCTTGTTTGATGTGCTCAGATTTCTTGGAGTTGACTCAAGTGTGATCATGTGAATTACTAGGTGCGGACGCCTTCATGGGAGGAGATGTGCTACCTGATGTCTCAGCTGCAGCTGACGTCTCTTGCCTCTCGTACTTCATTTGTGAGCGACTCTTTTTGTTTACCGATGTGAGAGTCCTTGGATGTTGTGCTTGTGTTTGAAGAGGACTTGAGTCTTTGCACATCCTCCTTATCTCCTTTATCTTAGCAAAAGCGTTCGAGCTTTGTATTGAGCTCCTTGGCGTGTGAGCCTTGGAGAAGTGAGCGTGTTGGTCCTTCTTCCATGTCTACTTGGCTTGCCTCTTTACTAGACATGGGGAGCTTAGAGGGGATAAGCGGGGTACTTGGTGATGTTTCCATGGTGGAAGTGTTCTCAGGTTCCCAAGCCTCATCTGTCGCGCACTCCTTTCTGATGTCATTTACAACAGGAGTGTTTTCCTTGATTGGGGGATTTTGTAAGCCAGATCCTTCACTATCTCTTGTTAACTTGCGGACATCATTCCTTAATTGGTCGAGGTCGTTGCTCACTCTTTGCTCCTTTAAGGAGGGTGTACATTGGGGGACACATGTGTCCTGTTGTAAATCCTTAGGAATGAAAGCCTTAAGTCAGAAGGAGTGTTCGCTTCTCTTCCTTTGATGGGAGGCGGATCACTTCGGAGTGGTCGACGAGCTCCAAACCTTGCAATGACTCTCTTCTTAGGAGCCATACTTCTTGTTGGCTCTCTCAATGAAAGCACCAAATGTTGTGGGTGAAAATATCAGTGTCCGCAACTATGAGAGTCTGCTGGAGTGGATGTAGTCGTTGTAGTGGCAGAGACTAAGGCTGAACACTAACGGACACTAGAGTGCTGATGTGTTGGGTGTGCTTGGGCCAAAGTAAGTGGCACTTAGGTGGACATCGGACACATGGGGGCCGAAGTCAACAGATGTGCGTGACACTTAGGAACCGAAGTGGTTAGTCTTTCGCCGAGTGTGCAAGGCACTTAGGAACTGATGCGATCAACCTTTTGTTAGAGGTGTGTGGCACATCGGATCACATCGGCGGACATTGGGACTCATCGAGACCGAAGTGATCTTCACTAGTTGGATGGTTTCCTACAAGGAAACAACGAGGTGGGAGGGGCACCGGAGGTTTACCTTCGGGGGGCGCTCGGACGCTTAAGTCAGTATCACCTCAATGTTTGGCACATAAAGATATAGGATCACTTAGGATATCCGAAATTTAAAATGTAGAGTGAGATAGGGAAAACTGATCTGGTTAGGGGACTTTCTCTCTCTAGTTTGAATTTTAGTCCTACAATGGGATGTGTTGGAGTAGGCTAAGGGTAGCCTATTTATAGGCTGACGGACGGTCCAGATTGTGCACTTGTCAACATCAGAGTGAGGGTGTATGATAGGTGATGTAGTTGCATTGCACCCAATCCGAACCCATTTATGTTGGGATAGCTGTGTAGGAGCTATTTCGGTGTTCCGATTTCGCGTCCGGTTTTGACAGCTGAAGAACATTGGGCCTGGTTCCAGGTCCTCCCTAACCGAAGTCTTGATCCGTGTAATTGTCCTGATTTTCTTTTCATAAGTGGCAATTTGTGATTAATAATTTTGGTCAAGTTTTCGCTAATTGCAAAGTGAAACATAACACAGGTTAAACAATCCGAGCTTATGTGTTTGTTGCCTAGATCAACCTATCTTTCTCATCATAAAGCTGCCATTACATTAAATCTAGAGAGCCTATTCTAGGTTGTCTAGTGGTTAGAGATTAAATAGAGAGTTTGTTCTATTTAACGACGAACTAAGGAAAGATTGGGATAACAGAGCTTGTTGTTATCTACAGTTGATAATTTTTATAGTTAATTGATGTTGATAGATCTGATTATTGATTTTCAATGATGTCTAGTGGTGGAGAATGAAACCTTAACCATACTTTTCTCATATTTGATTACTTCTTATTTACTTGCTTTCTTTCTTTTGATTGTTTGCTTTAGTCTAAATTGATTTCAAAAACCTCCCTTTTTATTTTGTTTTCTTTGAATTTAAGTATAAATTAATAATTCTTAAACTAAACACCAATCCCTATGGACTCGACCCTTGCTAATCACTATACTCTACAATTGATATCTTTTAAAGTGCAAGGTTAAATTAGATACACCTTTTTTTGTGCATCAAAGTTCACTGAACATGACCCGCTATGAGAGTTCCATTTGGTATTTCACTCAAGTGTCTATGGAAAATACTCTCATGTGTCAATAGTGTAAGTAATCCTTTGACTTGTGACACCAGATCATCTTGTATGTGAATCGTCATACTTAAATTTCATCACAAACGGGTCCCAACAATAGGATGCTTATAGTAGGGTGTTATTGGGTATAACATGAAGCATACGAAGATGAATGATTGGTCCAGAGAGGATTCATCACCCCAAGTGATATGAGGGGACATATCTCACATGCATCTAGCTTATATTAACTTATGGAAGTCCTTCGCCAAGGCAATACTTAAGGAGTTAATTTTAAAGTTGCAGATCTAATATGGAATGGGATTAAGAGTAGACACTGAACCATGCTCTTTCCTACCCCGGGATATTTGATGAAGGGATCGAATTACACAAACATATTGTACACGAAAGGCTTGTCGAACCTTGTTGACTCTCTCGGCATTTGGGTGGTCATGATGCATTGCTAGATGCCTCTCATGATCTATAAATATAAATAGGAAATTCTTAAATGGATTTAATTTATATATATTGCCAAAAATTTTGGGGATTAATGGGTCACATACAAAAGGTGATTAATGGAATTAAAATGAGATTGGGCCAAATTAAATATTTATTAAGTGTTGTGGGCTTATTGTGAATATTTAATAATATGTATAAGGGCTTTAGTGCAGTTAGTCCAATAGTTGGCATACACTAAACCTGATTATATATATGTCTTATGTTGTTGCCACCTCCCCCTAAGTTGAAACCCTTGTAGATGCATCCTCTCATCTCCCTATGAGAATCGGCGCATAGAGAAAAGAAGAGGAGGAATTCGTTTTCTTCCTGTCTGCTTCTTTTTGGCTAACTAGAGTAAGAGGAGTGATAAGTGCTTAATTCCATACATTTTCCTATTTAATTTCCTTATACTTTGTGCTTTGATTCTTACTTCCTTGACATTTTACTAGGTTTTTGTGCTTTGTAGGTATTTTGGAGGAGATGAAGTCAAAACATGTCAATTAGGATGTTAAAGAACTTACAAAATCACAATCACATGATGGAAAAAGAGTTGGGAGTCAAAAAGATCAAATTCTTGGTGCAAAGCAAGAGGACAGATTTGACCTCCGGAGCTTGTTGCTAAGAAAGCATGATGTTAGACTCTTTATTCGAAGAAAATTCCTTCTGGACTTTTGAAGATCACTTGATTACCCTTCCAACGGTTGGTCATGGAACTAAATCGGATAAGAAATGATCATCCAAATCGGCATTGGAATATCTCCCTAAAATCCCTAGTGGCAAAAAAAAAATTCTAGCCGCAAATCACATCTTTTTCTTAATACCCTAGCTAACATTTATGTTTATCCTTGCCAAAGAAGGATTAGTGGTTGTCAACTTGCATTAATTGCAAGTATCTTTCCTTAAAGCTAATCCTAGTCAAAGTAGGAGAATTAAATCAGCCAAGACTTTCCCTCCTTACACTTACTTTGCCTGCAAATTTGTAATCTCTCTTCATTAAAGAGTGTTTTGACTAAAACTTTCCTACTTTATTCATACTTGGCTGCCAAGGCTTATATCTTTTCTTAAAACATAAAAGTCAGCCACTTTTCCTTAACTTTAGCCACAAGTCAGCATTTATTGAAGGGAGAGAGCTGAAATTCACTTGTTTGATGCCCTAGCTATTGCCTATAAATAGAGATCAAGGGGGCAAACGAAATTGACACTTCTCCAAGCATCAAAGTTCTGATTTCTTCTTTGTTTCTTTGTTTTTGAGAGAGCAAGAGCTTGGATAATTAATATTTTTCTTCTTCTTCTTTCTTTCTTTCTTTCTTTTATTTTCTTCTTAGATTCTCTTTAATTTTATGTTTATGTTTACAACGCCTATGCTAGGCTAAACTTTTATTTGATTAAGGGTGATTTCAAAGCCCTAGACATGTTATGTAATAAATTTTTAGAATCTATCTATCATTGTTTTCTATCAAAGTTGCTTATTTTCTTCCATTAAAATTGTTCATGATGATGTTTTGATTTGTTTAGATGGCCAACTAGATAAATCTTGATCATTATCTATAGCTAGTTTAGAAGTCTTCATCCGTGTAATTATCTTGATTTCCTATTCATAAGTAGCAATTTGTGATTAATGATTATGGTCAAGTTTTCAATAATTGCAAAGTGGAACATAACCTAAGTTGAACAATCCGAGCTTATGTGTTTGTTGCTTAGATCAACCTATCTTTCTCATCATAAAGCTGCTATTAAATTGAACGTTGAGAGTTTATTCTAGGTTGTTTGATAGTTAGAGATTAAATAGAGAGCTTGTTCTATTTAACGATAAACTAAGGGAAGATTGGGGTAACAGAGCTTGTTGTTATCTACGGTTGTTAATTTGATAGCTAATTAATGTTGATAGATATGAAATTGATTCTTAATGATGTCTAGTGGTGGAAAATGAAACCTTAACCATATTTTTCATATTTGATTCTTCTTAATTACTTGTTTTCTCATTCTTATTGTTAACTTTAGTTTAAATCTGATTTCAAAATCCCCTTTACTTTTGTTTACTTGTTTTTAAGTGATAAACTATTAACTTATAAACTAAAACCCAATCCTTGAGGACTCGACCCTTGCTAATCACTATACTTTACAATTGATTCTTTTTAAGTGCAAGGTTAAATAAGATACACTCTTTTGGGTGCATCAAGTTTTTGGCGCCGTTGCCGGGGATTGCTTTCTTTAGTTTATTAGTTTATTGGTTTATTCTTATTTTTTGTTCTAATTTTTTAGTTTTAGTTTTTTTTTTTTTGTTTATTAGTGAATGTTCCAAGATCCCGAAGAAGACTTAAGACTTAGGAGAATTAGGGAATTTATAACTTCTCACCAACAACCAATCGAGGACTTGATCCAAAACATCCAAGAGGAGAAAGGAGAGATGGCAGCAGCTGACAACCGAACTCTCAAGGAGCTAGCCGCTCCGGACTCTGGTCAACAACCATTATGCATTGAATATGCTAATCTTGAGGTAGCTTTTGAATTAGAATCTGGTTTGATTCATCTTCTCCCAACTTTTCATGGTTTTGCCGGAGAGGATCCAAATAAGCATCTCAAGGAATTCCATGTAATTTGCTCAAGCATGAGACCAACAGGGATCACGGAAGAGCAAATTAAGTTGAGAGCCTTCCCATTCTCTCTAGCTGATTCAGCAAAGGAATGGCTTTACTATCTACCATCCGGGACCATCACTACATGGAATGATATGGAGAAAGCATTCTTGGAAAGGTATTTCCCAACATCTAAGGCTGCCAAAATTAGAAAAGAGATATGTGGGATTCGACAATACAACGGAGAGTCCTTATATGAATATTAGGAGAGGTTCAAGAAACTTTGTGCATCATGTCCACACCATCAGATAAGTGAACAACTTCTCATCCAATATTTCTATGAAGGTCTCATGCCCATGCAGAGAAGTATGATAGATGCCGCTAGTGGGGAGCTTTAGTTGATAAGACTCTCGGGGCTGCTAGAACATTAATCTCCAACATGGCAGCCAATTCTCAACAATTCTCAATGAGACATGATCCACCACCACAACCCAAGAAAGTCAATGAAGTAAGTATATCATCCCTTGAACAAAAATTTGATAAACTGACTTTTCTTGTTCAACAATTGGCTGTAGGTAATATACAACAAATAAATGCTTGTGGCATATGTTCAAACATGGGGCACCAAATCGATATGTGTCCAACACTTCAAGAGGACACCAATGAACATGTGAATGCCATGGGTGGATTTCAGAACCAATCAAGGAAATATGATCCCTACTCAAACACTTACAATCCAGGATGGAGGGATCATCCAAACTTCAATTATGGAGGGAACCAATCACAAACTATTCCTCCACCATTTGACAACAGGCCACCGGGTTTTCAGGTACTTCTCTTGAAGATCTTGTTAAAGCTCTTTCTACTAATACAATTCAATTTCAACAGGAAACAAAGACAAGTATCCAAAATTTGGAGACTCAAATTGGGCAATTGGCAACAACCATGAGTCAAATGCAAGTAAGGGATTCCGGGAAATTACCTTCCCAAACCATAGTGAATCCAAGAGAGAATGCCAATGCTATAACTCTAAGAAGTGGGAAACAGCTTGAGACACCACAAAAGGATAATGCTCAAGGGTAGGACAACACCATGGCATCATCTTCACATCCCAATGAGCCATTACAAAAGGTAGCTCCTAAACCATCCTTTCCTTCTTATATAACTCCTCCACCTTTTCCTAGCAGGTTAGCAAAGTCCAAGAAGGAGGAGCAAGAGAAGGAAATTTTGGAAACCTTCCGAAAATAGAGGTGAACATTCCTTTACTAGATGCTATCAAGCAAGTGCCAAGATATGCCAAGTTCCTAAAAGAGTTGTGCACATCTAAACGGAAGTTGAAATGGAATGAAAAGGTAAGTGTGGGGGAGAATGTGTCAGCTGTTCTTCAAAAGAAACTCCCACCTAAATGCAAGGATCCAGGTATGTTTACCATTCCTTGTAAGATAGGCCACACCAGGTTTGAGCGTGCTATGCTAGATCTAGGGGCATCTATTGATGTCATGCCATATTCAATTTATGCTTCATTGAGTCTAGGACCATTAGAGGAAACCGATGATATAATACAACTTCCTGGCCGTTCTAACACTTATCCATGAGGAGTTGTAGAAGACGTTCTTGTACAGGTTAATGAATTGGTTTTTTCGCTAACTTTTATGTTATTGAGATGGAAAATGAGATGTCTTCTAATCCCACACCTATTCTATTAAGGAGACCATTCTTGAAAACAGCAAGAACTAAAATAGATGTACATGATGGCTCTTTAACTATGGAATTTGATGGTGAAATAATTCGCTTTAACATTTTTGAGGCCATGAGATATCCTAGTGATGTGCATTCTGTTTTTAATATTGATATAATTGACTCACTAGTGCAGCAAGCTTATGAGCTAGATGGTGAAGATAGTGTGGAGATAGTCCTTAGCAAACATCTCGGCATAGGGAATGCTAAAGGGAACTAGCCTTGAGTGACCATGTGGAAGGGGCACTAGAATCTTTACACTCGCTACCACCTAAAGATGCAAGGTTTGATGTTTCATTTATTGATTTGCTTTTATCTAATGAGAAACTTCTACCTTCCATTTTGCAGGCACTAACTTTAAAGTTGAAACCACTACCGAACCACTTGAAATATGTGTTCTTAGGTGAAAAGGACACACTACCGGTCATCATTGCCAAAGAGCTCACACCTTTGCAAGAAGAGCGACTTATCCGAGTGCTTAGAGAGCATAAAACAGCAATTGGTTGGACAATTGCCGATATCAAGGGAATAAGCCCATCTATATGCATGCACCGAATTTTGTTAGAGGATGGGTCCAAACCAACAAGAGAAGCACAAAGAAGATTGAACCCTCCTATGATGGAGGTTGTGAAAAATGAGATACTGAAGCTCCTAGATGTTGGAGTGATCTATCCTATCTCGGATAGCAAATGGGTGAGCTCGGTCCAAGTGGTTCCACAGAAATCAGGTGTAACGGTGGTAACAAATAATGAGAATGAACTTTTTCCTACTAGGATTCAAACAGGGTGGCGAGTTTGTATTGATTATCGTAAACTTAATTCCACAACTCGCAAAGACCACTTTCCTTTACCTTTTATTGATCAAATGCTTGAAAGGTTAGCTGGCCATTCTCATTATTGTTTTCTTGATGGTTTTTCAGGTTATAACCAGATAGCCGTTGCTCCGGAGGACCAAGAGAAAACAACATTCACATGTCCATTCGGTACTTTTGCATACCGGCGTATGCCATTTGGTCTTTGTAATGCACCAGCTACATTTCAAAGGTGTATGGTTAGCATATTTTCATATTATGTAGAGAACATCATAGAAGTGTTTATGGATGATTTTAGTGTCTATGGTGATTCTTTTGATAGATGTCTAGAGAACCTTACACTTGTACTTGAAAGATGCATGGAAACTAACCTTGTTTTGAATTGGAAAAAATGTCACTTTATAGTAAAACAAGGAATAAATTTGGACCATGTTATTTCTTCTAGAGGGATAGAGGTTGATAAATCTAAAATAGATATTATGCATTCTTTACCACCTCTCACAAATGTGATAGAGGTTCGTTCTTTTCTTGGACATGCAAGTTTCTATAGGAGATTTATCAAAGACTTTTCAAAGATCACATTACCTCTTTGCAAGCTACTACAAAAAGATGTCGTTTTCCACTTTGATGATAAATACAAAGAGGCGTTTGAAACATTGAAGGGACTCTTGACATCAGCTCCTATCATGCAACCACCATATTGGAATGTACCTTTTGAAATCATGTGTGGTGCTAGTAACTATGCCATTGGAGCTGTTTTGGGCCAACGGGTTGGCAAAGCCTCACATGCCTTTTATTATGCCTCCCGAACTCTTAATGATGCTCAATTAAACTATTCCACTACTGAAAAAGAACTTTTGGCTGTTGTATTTGCTTTAGAAAAATTTCGATCTTATTCAATTGGTACTATAGTAATCGTATTTTTTGACCATGCAGCCCGTAGGTACTTACTCACTAAGAAGGAGGCCAAACCAAGGTTGATTAGATGGATACTTCTCTTACAAGAGTTTGATTTAGAGATAAAGAAAAGAGAGGTAGTGACAACCTGGTTGCGGACCATCTTAGTCGTTTAGTTCATGAAGAGGATGCACTACCCTTGAATGAGAACTTTTCGGATGAGCAACTTCTTTTATAAGTACAACAACTCCTTGGTATGCCGATATTGTTAATTACTTAGTTACCCAAAAGTTGCCACAAGAGTTGACACAAGCTCAAAGAAATAAGATCAAGAGTGATGCCAAATACTATATATGGGATGATCCTTTCCTTTGGAAGCATTGCTCCGATCAGATTATAAGAAGGTGTGTACTCGAATCTGAATTTCAATCTGTTCTCACCTTTTGTCACTCTTATGCATGTGGAGGACACTTGGATCCAAAAGAACAGCAATGAAAGTTGTTGATTTTGGATTTTATTGGCCTAATATATTCAAAGATGCATACCTCTTTTGCAAGTCATGTGATTGTCGCCAAAGAACAGGTAACTTAGGTGCTAGAAATCAAATACCTCAAACTCCAATACTTATTATTGAAATTTTTGATGTATGGGGCATGGATTTCATGTGACCTTTTCTTTCTTCTTTTGGTAATATTTATATTATACTTGCCGTTGATTATGTTTCAAAGTGGGTGGAAGAAAAAGCCACTAAGACTAATGACTCTAAAGTTGTTTCATATTTTGTCAAGACTAACATCTTTGCTAGGTTTGGAACACCAAAGGCCATAATCAGCGATAGAGGTACTCACTTTTGCAATAGGACTATGGAAGCACTTTTGAGGAAATATAACATCACACACAAGGTCTCCACCTCATACCATCCTCAAACTAGTGGGCAAGCTGAAGTGTCAAATCAAGAGGTAAAGTCCATCCTTGAAAAGACAGTTAACCCAAATAGGAAGGATAGGAGTTCACGACTTGATGATGCACTTTGGGCTTATACGACAGCATATAAGACTCCTATTGGTATGTCTCCTTATCGACTTGTTTATGGTAAGCCTTGTCATCTTCCGGTTGAATTGGAACATAAATCATATTGGGCAATCAAACAATGCAACATGGAGATGGATGAGACATGTAAGCAAAGAAAACTTGACCTACAAGAATTAGAGGAGATAAGGAATGATGCCTATGAGAATTCTAGGATTTACAAGGAAAAGACAAAGGCATTCCATGACAAAATAATATCAAGAAAGGACTTTGTTGTTGGACAAAAAGTTCTTCTCTTTTATTCACGCCTTAAGTTATTTCCAGGTAAGTTACGTTCTCGTTGGGTTGGACCTTTTGTTATTACTAATGTATTTACTCATGGTGCAGTTGAAATCCAAAGCCCAAAAACAGATAGGCATTCTTTGTGAATGGTCATAGAATGAAGCCTTACTATGAGAACTTTCCAATACAAGATGTGGAGGAGTTACCACTTTTTGAGCCAAATTATATTGAATAATAATGGCATGGGTCTAAGTCAGGCTGAGGACAATAAACCAAGCGCTTCTTGGGAGGCAACCTAAAGGATGGAGAGCATCCATTATAATCAGATTTGCATATTCCATACTCTCCATCATTCTATCTTTTATTGTTTTTCTTTAGTTTGTTTTGTTTAGTAGTTCTTTTCTCTTACATTTAATTCTTGCATTGGGGATAATAGCATTACATTGAGGACAATGTAAAAATTAAGTGTGGGGGGAAGAATTTAGGATTTTCTTTAGTGTGTTTTGTTTTTTATTCTTTTTATTTTGTTTTTAGTGTGCTTTAGTTACTTTCAATACTATGATGAGATATGAAATGCATAAGTCTAAAACTGATTTATTAGTGAGAAGATTTTCATGAGAATTGAGCTTGATTCATTTTTTTTTTGAGCCAATGTTAATATGATATGTTAATTGAGAAAGAAGCATGTTTAGACTTAAATCTGACTTGTATAATCATCCTTGTGAGTTTTTGAGCCTATACGATTGATGCATTATACATATCAATCTAATTTCTTTCTTGAGTGCTCTTATGATTTCATGATTCTCTAGAACTTGCTTTAAACCTTGTTGAGACTATATTGATGCATGTGACAACATGAATATGATAGAGGCATTAGGATTTTTTAACCAGGGCCAAAGGCTCCATCCCTTATTAATGTTCCAAGAGAACATCCCCCTTAGTGAACCAATTTGAGCCTACATTGAATAAGCTATTTCTTTGGTAACCATAACTTGTCCCTAACCTAAATATACTTATTTATATCTTTACCCTTGTTCCAAAGATGAATTAGCATGTTTTGAGACATGTTGCAAAGACAAGGAAGATCTATTGAAAATTTGGGTTAGAAACAAGAAATAAGTGTGGGGGAAAAGAAAAGTCAAGAGAAAAAAAAAAGGGAATATTGGCAAATACATTCCTATGAAAAATATATATATATATGAATCATCTCCTGAACTTGTGGAAAAAGAAAAAGATGTTACAAAGTTGTTTAGAATGAAGAAAAGGCCCAACATGAATATTCGGCGTATGTATTATGTGCTTTGTAAAGAGTTTTCTTTGTATGAATCTTATTATGTCTCTAAACTCTATGAAATCTTTGGAACCTTTGTAATATCCTTTTCCTTTTATTCTTTAACCACATTTATTAAGCCTTGGCCCCATTATAACCTTGAATAAAGACCTCTTGATTTATGAAGTTGCATGATCTAAATAGTGGATAATAGGTGGACAAGCAAGCATATGGTAGAACTGTTTTTATGAGATTGATTGAGTGTAAACACTTTACCACTACTTTAAAAAGTGAAAATCATGAGAGTATCCCATGTGAGAAGTTGAGATTAAGTTTGAACATGCACTATTTTGATTGAGATATGTTGTTAACTTAACTCAAACCCTTTACTATCAAGCTTGATTCTTTGTGAAACTCTTTAAGCTATTGATTAGTTTGTAAGACATGTTCAATGATTATCTATAAGTTGTATTGAAAGTGAACTAGATTCGGTTTTCTTACCTTGTGTCTATTTGATTTTGCTCGAGGACTAGCAAAAGATAAAGTGTGGGGGAATTTGATAAGTGTTTAATTTCATACATTTTCCTATTTAATTTCCTTCTACTTTGTGCTTTGATTCTTACTTCCTTGACATTTTACTAGGTTTTTATGCTTTGTAGGTATTTTGGAGGAGATGAAGTCAAAACATGTCAATTAGGATGTTAAAGAGCTTACAAAATCACAGTCACATGATGGAAAAAAAGTTGGGAGTCAAAAAGATCAAATTCTTGGTGCAAAGCAAGAGGACAGATTTGACCTCCGGAGCTTGTTGCTAAGAAAACATGATGTTAGACTCTTTATTCGAAGAAACTTCCTCCTGACTTTTGAAGATCACTTGATTACTTTTCCAACGGTTGGTCATGGGCCTAAAGCGGATAAGAAATGGTCATCCAAATCGGCATTGGAATATCTCCCTAAAAACCCTAGTGGCAGAAAAAATTCTAGTCGCAAATCACATCTTTTTCTTAATACCCTAGCTGACATTTATGTTTATCCTTGGCAAAGAAGGATTAGTGGCTGTCAACTTGCATTAATTGCATTAATTGCAAGTATCTTTCCTTAAAGCTAATCCTAGTCAAAGTAGGAGAATTAAATCAACCAAGACTTTCCCTCCTTACACTTACTTTGCCTGCAAGTTTGTAATCTCTCTTCATTAAAGAGTGCTTTCACTAAAACTTTCTTACTTTATTCAAACTTGGCTGCCAAGGCTTATATCTTTCCTTTAAACATAAAAGTCAGCCACTTTTCCTTAACTTTAGCCACAAGTCAGCATTTATTGAAGGGAGAGAGCTGAAATTCACTTGTTTGATGCCCTAGCTATTGCCTATAAATAGAGATCAAGGTGGCAAACGAAATTGACACTTCTCCAAGCATCAAAGTTCTGATTTCTTCTTTGTTTCTTTGTTTTTGAGAGAGCAAGAGGCTGGAAAATTAATATTCTTCTTCTTCTTCTTTCTTTCTTTTATTTTCTTCTTAGATTCTCTTTAATTTTATGTTTATGTTTACAATGCCTATGCTAGGCTAATTTTTTATTTGGTTAAGGGTGATTTCAAAGCCCTAGACATGTTATGTAATTAATTTTCAGAATCTATCTATTATTGTTTTCTATCAAAGTTGCTTATGTTCTTCCATTAAAATTGTTCATGATGATGTTTTGATTTTTTAGGTGGCCAACTAGATAAATCTTGATCATTATCTATAGCTAGTTTAGGAGTCTTGATCCGTGTAATTGTCTTGATTTCCATTCATAAGTAGCAATTTGTGATTAATGATTATGGTCAAGTTTTCAATAATTGCAAAGTGGAACATAACCTATGTTGAACAATCTGAGCTTATGTGTTTGTTGCTTAGATCAACCTATCTTTCTCATCATAAAGCTGCTATTAAATTGAACTTAGAGAGTTTATTCTAGGTTGTTTGATAGTTAGAGATTAAATAGAGAGCTTGTTCTATTTAACGATAAACTAAGGAAAGATTGGGGTAACAGAGCTTGTTGTTATCTACGGTTGTTAACTTTGATAGCTAATTAATGTTGATAGATATGAAATTGATTCTTAATGATGTCTAGTGGTGGAGAATGAAACCTTAACCATATTTTTCATATTTGATGCTTCTTAATTACTTGTTTTCTCATTCTTATTGTTAACTTTAGTTTAAATCTGATTTCAAAATCCACTTTACTTTTGTTCACTTGTTTTTAAGTGATAAACTATTAACTTATAAACTAAAACCCAATCCTTATGGACTCGACCCTTGCTAATCACTATACTTTACAATTGATTCTTTTTAAGTGCAAGGTTAAATAAGATACACTCTTTTGGGTGCACCAAGGAGGAAGGTTTCTCACAACCTAGACTACTAGCATCGTCTTGGCAAAACATAATCTCAACCTTGTGAAGGTTTTTGATTCACCTGTGTGGATTACTGTTAGAGGCCAAATAATTGGACGGCTTTGGTTTGCGACAATCGGGATTTGTGTGCAAGAACAAGAACATCAAGAATCTGTCTTGAGGTTTCGGCAATCTCCATCACAAAGGTATGAGATTTTGATTTTTAGCTGTTCTTGACAGGATGATCGTTTTGATTTCATAAGCAGATCCTTGGAGGGATTCAGTTTCTCTTTGTTTAGTTTTATTCCATTGCGTTGTTAATTTAACTTGTTGATTAAATTATACACTATCTCTGTTTGAGCATTATCCGAATCCCAACAAATTTTTCAATGCACGTGTTTATAAAATTTTAAAGTATGGTTTTCGTTTTACTCGGAATTACATAAGTGTTTTACGAAAGAATTATTTTTCAAGCTTTGCCGGGTTTGCGAGGAGTGCATTGATATATTTCAAGACATGCCATTTATGTAAATTTCAAATAAAGAATTTCATGAAAAGACTTTCAAAACTGTGGATTTATGCATATTTTTGTTTATGATATTTAATAATTGATCATGTTCATAATATTTATTAATTAATGTTCACATGATTTTTCTTGCTTATGATATGATTTTGAACATGCCATGTGATAATTGTTGTTTAGGTTAATTTCTTGATTATGTCATGAAATATTTAGTATTCATGTTATTTCTTTTTATATATTGGCATGTTAATATTGTTCTTGCATATTCATGTTTATTTAAATAAGTTTTAATGCATAAAAAATAATATTTTTAATAATAAACGAGGTAACATTCTCAAGTTAAAATAATTCATGAATTCTATGCTGGGTCTGTCGGGGAGAATGTCATCAATTATCATTAACAAAAGAATACCATTTTCTAAAAAAGAGAATGGTCTGGAAGATTTCAAATTAAAAAAACTTCTATGTTTTGTCGGGTATGCCGGGAATATAGAAACTTTTTTTTAATAAATACTGAATCTTTCTCAAAATAATATGATGTTTTTAAAAGGGAATTATCTTTAAATATCGAATCCAAAGCCAACATTTATCGAGACTAGTGATAACACATAATTAATAAGGTACCGTTTTATACGGACGTTGGGGGGTGCTATAACCTTCCCCGCACATAAACGACTCCCGAACCCACTTTTGTTTTCCTCTGGTTTAAAGCATAGACTTTAAAATTAGTTTTTCAAAATGTTTTAATTAATTTTAAAATATTTTACAAAATCGGTTTTAATAGGTGACCGATACACCTAGTCAAAAAAGATCGGTGGCGACTCCATTTTTTCGAGGTTGTTTTAAAACCCTCATAATATTTACGAGGAACCTTAATTATCTTCCTCTTCCTCCCAACGTTATTTAGCGGTCGCGAGATCGTTATGACAACTTTATATTGTGATAATATAGTCGAGCTGTAATTTATATAATAAAGATTGATTGTTTATAAGCAAACATATTGGTATAAAAGTCAATCATTTGTTGCTAAAGTAGGTAAGGTATAACGGTATAATCAACGAATCAAATGATAGGGAATTCTCTTACAAATTTTTTATCATTTGATAAAATTTCTAACACTATGAGAGTTTGGGACTAATGTCGGTTACTAGAAATGATCTTGATTGATGGCAACTTTATCTCATTGATATCATTTAGGAAATTGGTCCTTTAAATTTAAAGAATAATCTCTTTATTTGAAAATCATTTATAAGAGTTAAAAAGGATTTCTATCATGAACTTTCCAAGAAGTTTAGACATAAGCCCTTAATAGACTTATAGCTATCTGAGTAGAGTTTTAATTAAAAAAGAAGGTTGTGTACACTCTTGATAAGTCTATATGTATGTAAGTAAAGAAGTGAGAGGTCGTTTTGTATGAATTTTTGGTTAAATCTAGAATACTTACTAGCACGGGATAAAAGCGAAGACCCATTAATTCGTTGCCCTTGGCTGAACAAACGAAACAATGTAAGCTGTGAATGTTTCCTTGTGTCTCATATTCAATCTAAAGGTTTAAGTTTTGGCCACCTTTAGACATATACCTTGTATAAGAACCAAATTGCAATTTTTTTCTCTTAAGGTTGCATACATTTGCATTTTTCTTGGTAATAAGTGGTGGATTGTTGTATATATTACCAAAAAATGAATGTTTTCTTCAGTTTTCTTAAATGATTTTTGATAAGCTCATAAAATATACATTTTATGCCTTTCTACATTTAGTTTTTGTTATGTTTTCGATCTTTATCTTGTTTACTTATAATATGTTTTTTTATTTTAGGTACAATAAGGAGAATGAAGTAAAAAGATGTCAATAATGATGGTAAAGAGCTTACAAAATCATATTCACAAGATGGAAGAAGACTTGAGAGTTAAAAATATCAATTTCTGGTTGAAAAGCAAACAGGCAGATTTGACCACCAGAGCTTGTTGCAAGGAAAAAATGATGCTAGAGTCTTTATTTGAAGAAACTTCCTTCTTGACTTTTGACCTTGACTTGATTATCTTTCCAACGATATATTATGGGTCCAAATCAGATAAGAAATGGGTATTCAAAATGGCACTAGAAGATCTCTCTAAAGAACCTTGCTGCCAGAAAAACCCTAATCGCAAATCTGAAAAAAAAAAAAGGCAAAAACGTGATTTTTGCACCTCCAGGCTTACTTGTGCGGCAAGGACTTATTCTCAGGGTTTTACAGCTCTATAAATACCATCTATTGAGCTACAAACTAGACATATTTTGAGCAGACTCAAGGGATCATCATTATTCTTCTTCTATTTCTCCATTCTTTTATTTTTATTTTTCTTTTTAGTTTTATGTATATATTATCCATGCTTATGTTATGCTAAACTTCTTTGGTTAAGGGTGATTTCAAAGCCCTAGACATGTTATGTAATTAATTTTCAGAATCTATCTATCATTGTTTTCTATCAAAGTTGCTTATGTTCTTCTATTAAAATTGTTCATGATGATGTTTTGATTTGTTTAGGTGGCCAACTAGATAAATCTTGATAATTGTCTAATGCTAGTTTAGGAGTCTTGATCCGTGTAATTATCTTGATTTCCTATTCATAAGTGGCAATTCGTGATTAATGATTATGGTCAAGTTTTCAATAATTGCAAAGTGGAACATAACCTAAGTTGAACAATCCGAGCTTATGTGTTTGTTGCTTAGATCAACCTATTTTTCTCATCATAAAGCTGCTATTAAATTGAACTTAGAGAGTTTATTCTAGGTTGTTTGATAGTTAGAGATTAAATAGAGAGCTTGTTCTATTTAACGACGAACTAAGGAAAGATTGGGGTAACAGAGCTTGTTGTTATCTACGGTTGTTAACTTTGATAGCTAATTAATGTTGATAGATATGAAATTGATTCTTAATGATGTCTAGTGGTGGAGAATGAAACCTTAACTATATTTTTCATATTTGATTATTCTTAATTACTTGTTTTCTTACTTTTCTTGTTTGCTAATTTTTAAAACTATTTCAAAACCCCTTTTTATTTTGTTTTCTTTGAATGTAAGTTATAAACTAATAACTCATAGATTAAACCCCAATCCCTGAGGACTCGACCCTTGCTAATCACTATACTCTACAATTGATTTTTTTTTTTAAGTGCAAGGTTAAATAAGATACACTCTTTTGGGAGCATCAAATTTTTGGCGCCGTTGCCGGGGATTGCTTTTTTTAGTTTATTAGTTTATTGGTTTATTCTTATTTTCAGTTGTAATTAATTTTATTTTTCTTGTACATACAGGTTTTTGTTTTTAAATTTCAAGCAAGAAGAGATGGCAGGTGCTACATCAAAAATTCAGAACCTTCAGAACCAACTAGACAATCTCATCTCCATAGTTCAACAAGTGGCCATAAGTAAGATTCAACAATCAAGGCAATGTGGAGTGTGCTTCATGATGGATCATCCAACCAATTGGTGCCTATACTACCAATTTTGAAGCAGCCTATGATGTGGGAGAATACCAAAGCCATCAAGGGTTCCAAGGACAACAACATGATGCTGTCCCAAACACTTACAATGAGGGATGGTGGAATCATACTCATTATGGCTACTCGGGAGATTATCAAGAAGTAGATCCTTATGCTAATTACACTAATCAATTTGTCTTCAATCAACCATGGGATCAACAACAAGATCTTTTTGAGCCACCACCTCAAAACTCAGGTAATTCTTTAGAAGAACTTGTCAATTTTCTTGTTATTAATACTCTGCTCTGCAACTTCAACAGGAAACAAGGGAAACAAAGGCAAGTATCCAGAGTTTGGAAAGGCAAATGAGCCTATTGGCTAGTAGTACGGTGGAATTAGTAGCACAAAGATCTCAAGCACTCCCTTCCCAATCGATGATTGATCCAAAGGAGAGTGTTAGTGCCACACAACTTGAGGATGAATCATAAAATCCAAGGGAACCCGAGGATGAGAAAGAACTAAAGATGGATTCCACTATTGAAGATAATGAAGCTTCAATTCCGAAAGAGAGTACTTCGGCACCTGAGGTAACGTTTAAGGTTCCATTTTTTACTAATGTTTCTTCTCCACTTTTTCCTAGTAGATTTGCAAAGTTCAAGGAGGAAGAACATGAACAACACATGCCGGAAACCTTAAACAACTTGTTTGTGGATGCCATTGAACAAGTATCAAAATATGCTCCATTCCTCGATGAGATATGCACCACAAAAGATGATGGAATAATACTTGTAATGGAGAATGCATCCACTGTTGTGCAAAGAAAGCTTCCTCTCAAACGCATAAATTTGGGAAATTTCATGTATGAGCCTGACAAGCCTAAAATGCCAAGAAGGGGTGTTGGTTAGATTCAAAACACTAACTCAAGTGTTAATTGGGAAGGCAGCCCAATTAAAGAAGAAATTACCAACCTGCCATACTCAGATTTGCTTTCTTTTCCTTTTTCTTTTATTATTTTTATTTATTTATTTTTATGTTTATTTGTTAATTATTTGTTTAGTATTTTAGGATTATTTAGGTTGCATGAGTTTGTTTTGTTTTGAGTCTTAGTTGTTCCTATTCTTATGTTATTAGTTCTTTTCTCTTACACATGATTATTTCATTTGGGTTAATAGACTTACATTGAGGACAATGTAAGAATTAAGTGTGGGGGGAATGATTTAGGATTTTTTTTATTTTTGTCTACTATTTTTTTATGAGTCTTTATTATTATTATTATTATTACTATTTTTAGTGTGTTTTAGTTCCTTTTTAATACAATGATGAGATATGAATTGCATAGGTCTAAACTGGTTATTAGTGAGAAGATTTTCATGAGAATTAAGCTTGATTCTAATTTTTATGAGCCAATGTTGATATGATATGTTGATTGAGAAAGAAGCACGTTTAGACTTGATATTGACTTGTATAATCATCCTTGTGAGTTTTTGAGCCTATATGATTGATGCATTATACATATCAATCTAATTTCTTTCTTGAGTGCTCTTATGATTACATGATTCTCTAGAACTTGCTTTAAACCATTTGAGACTATATTGATACATGTGATAACATGAATATGATAGAGGCATTAGGATTATAACCAGAGCCAAATAGCCATCCATTACTAATGTTCCAAGAGAACATTCCCCTTAGTGAGCCAATTTGAGCCTACATTGAATAAGCTATTTATTTGGTAACCATATCTTGTCCCTAATCTAAATATACTTATTTATATCCTTACCCTTGTTATAAAGATGAATTAGCATGTTTTGAGACATATTGCAAAGACAAGGAAGATCTATTCAAATTTTGGGTCAGAAACAAGAAATAAGTGTAGGGGAGGAGAAAGGCAAAAGTCAAGAGAAAAATAGAGGGAATATTGCCAAATACATTCCCATGAAAAAAAAAGAAAACAAAATTGAATCATCTCTTGAACTTCTAGTTAAAGAAAAGAAAAAGAATGTTACAAGGTTGGTTAGAATAAAGCAAAGGCTCAACATAAAATATTCAGCTTATGTGATTATGTACTTCCAAGGAATATTGAGAAAGTTTTATTTGCAAAATCTTATTTTGTCTCTAAATTCTATGAAGTCTTTGGAACCTTTGTAATATCTTTTATCTTTTATTCTTTAACCACATTATAACCCCTTGGCCCTATTACAACCTTGAATAAAGACCTTTTGATTTATGAAGTTGCATGATCTAAATAGTGGATAATAGGTGGACAAGCAAGCATATGGTAGAACTGTTTTCATGAGATTGATTGAGTGTAAACACTTTACCACTACTTTAAAGAGTGAAAATCATGAGAGTATAGTGAGAAGTTGAATTAAGTTTGAATATGCACTATTTTGATTGAAATATGTTATGTTAATATTGGCTTAACTCAAACTATTTACATTCAAGCAAAATTTTTTGTGAATTTCTTTAAGCTATTGATTAGTTTATAAGACTTGTCCAATGATTATCTCTAATTTATATTGCAAGGATTAGTTGTAATTATTATTATTATTTTTTTTAATTTTTTTTAGTTTCTCTTATGTCTTCAATGTTTGTGGGTATCGTCCTAGTAAACCCTCACGAGACTAAACTCGTCCACTAGGAACACCTAGGGGTTTAAAGGTTTGTGTCACATGCTAAGTAACACCGTGATTTCCTACGAAAATGGATTAGATTAGATTTTCGTATTTTATTTTTATTTTGTTTTGCTCGAGGACTAGCAAAAAGCTAAGTGTGGGGGTATTTGATAAGCTCATAAAATATACATTTTATGCCTTTCTACATTTAGTTTTTGTTATATTTTCGATCTTTATCTTGTTTACTTATAATATGTTTTTGAATTTTAGGTACAATAAGGAGAATGAAGTCAAAAGATGTCAATAATGATGGTAAAGAGCTTACAAAATCATATTCACAAGATGGAAGAAGACTTGGGAGTTAAAAATATCAATTTCTGGTTGAAAAGCAAACAGGCAGATTTGACCTCCAAAGCTTGTTGCAAGGAAAAAATGATGTTAGAGTCTTTATTTGAAGAAACTTCCTTCTTCACTTTTGAATTTGACTTGATTATCTTTCCAACTATATATTATGGGTCCAAATTGGAGAAGAAATGGGCATCCAAAATGGCGCTAGAAGATCTCTCTAAAGAACCCTGCGGCCAAAAAAACCCTAATCGCAAATCTGAAAAAAGGCAAAAACGTGATTTTTGCACCTCCAGGCTTACTTGTGCGGCAAGGACTTATTCTCAGGGTTTTAAAGCTCTATAAATACCATCTTTTGAGCCACAAACTAGACATCTTTTGAGCAGACTCAAGGGATCATCATTATTCTTCTTCTTCTTCTCCATTCTTTTATTTTTATTTTTCTTTTTAGTTTTATGTATATATTATCCATGCTTATGTTTTGCTAAACTTCTTTGGTTAAGGGTGATTTCAAAGCCCTAGACATGTTATGTAATTAATTTTCAGAATCTATCTATCATTGTTTTCTATCAAAGTTGCTTATGTTCTTCTATTTAAATTGTTCATGATGATGTTTTGATTTGTTTAGGTGGCCAACTAGATAAATCTTGATAATTCTCTAATGCTAGTTTAGGAGTCTTGATCCGTTGTAATTGTCTTGATTTCCTATTCATAAGTGGCAATTTGTGATTAATGATTATGGTCAAGTTTTCAATAATTGCAAAGTGGAACATAACCTAAGTTGAACAATCCGAGCTTATGTGTTTGTTGCTTAGATCAACCTATCTTTCTCATCATAAAGCTGCTATTAAATTGAACTTAGAGAGCTTATTCTAGGTTGTTTGATAGTTAGAGATTAAATAGAGAGCTTGTTCTATTTAACGACGAACTAAGGAAAGATTGGGGTAACAGAGCTTGTTGTTATCTACGGTTGTTAACTTTGATAGCTAATTAATGTTGATAGATATGAAATTGATTCTTAATGATGTCTAGTGGTGGAGAATGAAACCTTAACTATATTTTTCATATTTGATTCTTCTTAATTACTTGTTTTCTTACTTTTCTTGTTTGCTAATTTTTAAAACTATTTCAAAATCCCCTTTTATTTTGTTTTCTTTGAAGGTAAGTTATAAACTAATAACTCATAGATTAAACCCCAATCCCTGAGGACTCGACCCTTGCTAATCACTATACTCTACAATTGATTTTTTTTAAGTGCAAGGTTAAATAAGATACACTCTTTTGGGTGCATCAATTTTTATGAAAATAAAAATTTTAGAAATCATGTGTATGCATATGTGTTGAAGAATGATGTTTGGAATTTGATAAATAGCCTTTGAATGAAAAATAAACAAAGGAATTTGAAGGCTAAGCTTAAAACACAATATGTTGAATTTTTTTCTAGGGCATTAGAATGCTCTGCAGGATTTTCAGTTTTGAGTGAAAATTCTCTTTGGACATTCAAATGTCATAACTCGGGCAATGGAATGTCCTATCCAAGAATTCAAAAAATATGTCTGTTGGACATGTTGCTTCATTCCGAAAGTCATAATTCTTCATCCAAGTGATGACTATTCGTTGAAAGGTGTTTCAAACATCATTTTAGACTTATAAATACTTCCATTAGCGTTCTTTTTAACACAACTTTACATTCAATTTCTTAAGAACCAAACCATTCTCTCTCATATACAACACCTGCTTCTATTAAGATTCATTGTGTTCAAAAAATTCTTAAAGTGCAATCTTGAATTTCTTTGTTTAAGCATTGTATCTTAAGGATAACGTTTCCAAGAGTCCATTTGCACCTAAGTGGAGAAACTATTATCTTAAGATATCTTTTCTAAGTGCTTCTCCTAAAGTTTATTTTTCTTCAAATTCATTTTTTGTTGGTTGATTTAGTTACTCTCATATACAAACCTACTTCTATCAAGATTCATTGTGCCTATCAACTTTATGCCATGTCACATGCTTATTAATCTTTAATTGACCAAAAGTTATCTTAATCAATCTGTCATTGGAGTGAAGGGAACATGTCCATTTAGACTCATACTTCTTTTAGGATTCATTGTGGTTGTCAACTTTATGCCTGTCACGTGCTAATCTTTGATTGGCCGAAATTTGTCTTAATGGATCTGTCATTGTGTTAAGGGAACATGTCTATTTAGACTCCTACTTCTAATAGGATTCATTGTGGCTGTCAATTTTATGCCCTTCATGTGTTAATCTTTGATTGATCGAAAGTTCTCTTAATGAATCTGTCATTGGGTAAAGGGAACATGTCCATTTACTAATTAATCTTTGATTGAACAAAAGTTTCTTAATCAATCTGTGATTGAGGTGAAGGAAACATGTCCATTTAGACTCATACTTCATTTAGGATTCATTGTGGCTGTCAACGTTATGCCTGTCACGTGCTAATCTCTGCTTGGCCGAAAGTTCTCTTAATGGATTTGTCATTGGGTTAAGGGAACATGTCTATTTAGACTCCTACTTCTATTAGGATTCATTGTGCCTGTCAATTTTATGCCTGTCACATGCTAATCTCTGATTGATCGAAAGTTCTCTTAATGAATCTATCATTGGATTAAGGGAACATGTCCATTACAATTCTACTTCTATCAGGATTCATTGTGGCTGTCAATTTTATGTCTATCACGTGCTAATATCTTATTGAACGAAAGTTCTCTTAATCAAATCCCTTGGTAGAATGGACACTTTGAGCTCTTCTTTCGGTTGCACCTACCACATATTGTCTATCCATTGGATGAGAAAAAATTGGTGTACAATATTATTAAAAATATATTTTTAAAAAAAATACAAGGATGGATACTTTGGTGTGCTTGGAGAAGCTATAAAAAATATAAAGATATAATCTATGAAGCAACAACATGTCAAGCGTATTGGTGTCGTATCAGTGTCCAACACGAACACGTCAACGACATAGAGAAACACGTGTTTGACACGTCGAGACACGAAAAAAAATATAAAAAAGAAATTGGACACAGTCAAGACACAAGAGGCTACATAGATGTACATGGGATGAAGAATTTTTTGCCTAAAATGTTCTCTAAACAAAAATAGTAAAGTCCATACATAAATTAATTAAACCCACTCTTAATTAAGAAAATACCCAACCACAATCAAATTATAAAACCAAACAACAAACATGTAAAGATGTTGAATTCTATAGTTAGATTAAAGTATCACCTATTAATTTGTAGACTTCTTGAAGGTTGAAGAAGATGAAGGATATGTAGGATATAGTAGAATGTGAAGAAGGGGAAAATATCAGTCGATAGTCTCAAAGAATGGACCCATTATTTTTCTTAGTTATTTTGTATTTGGCCAATGAATGAAGGATGAAGAAAGAGCTTTTCATTTAATATGGGCAGTGGACTTTAATTGCAATTAAGATTTTTTAAGTTTGCGTAATTTAATTATTTAATATGGCCCTAAACCAAATTCTTATTTTGGGTTTTTTATGCTTTGTTAATGTGGGCATGTTTAATTTTTATTTTGGGTTTTTTATGCTTTGTTAATGTGGGCATGTTTAATTTTTATTTTGGGTTTTTTTTCCTTATAAAATTTACATTTGCATTCAATATTTTTACATAAATCCAAGGTAAATCTTGATAATATATATCTTTCATGCTTGTTATTATAAGTTAAATAAAATCTTTCTTTTATGTTTGTTATTGCAAGTTAAATAAAATATGAATTTATCTTTTAGTATGTTGGTATTATTGTAGTGATTGGCTTAATGAAGTTCCAAATTGTCTTCCTCCAAACAAGGATATAAAAATTTCAGAGGAGATGAATGAGTATTTAAGAAGATATTTTCCTTCTATTGAAGAAAGGAAGATGGATTCCAAGAGTTTGCTAGAGTTTTTGGAGTTTTGAATGATTTTGTTCATTTGATTCACTACAAGATAAATGACTTTTAGATCCTAAGTCTTGATGGTTGATTCAAGGATCTTTCACACCTTTGCTTCAAAACTTAACCTTAAAACTTCTTAGTCAACCTTTCTCATCATATTGTTGTGAGAGAAACCGGAGCACTTATTCTTTTATTCACAGAGAAACAAGATAAATCCTTAACTTGCAGAAGATGTAGTATTTGTACATACTAAATTTTGACTTCTTTCAAGAAATACTCTTCATTATAAGGAAGGAGAAAACAAGATGTGAAGTATTGGGCTGACGTATTTGACTTATTTGAAGGTGACGAGTTCTTAAAGTTGCTGATTTATCTTTTGATGAACTAGATATAGAGAGGGTAACTTTTACTGATTAAGGAAAGGATATGAAAAATGTTAATGATGAGAATTGAACTTGGAAATTGCACTATTTTTAGTTTTTTTTTTTTTTTGTACAATACTTTTTAATATATTTAAAGGATGTAGGTTATGATTGATCATGTTAATTGTATGTTTGCAATTAGAACATTGATAGCTAGTTATATTGGGCTGCCAATGACATATTTTGTGTAATGAGAAGAGAGTTTTGTGAAAAAAACTAATTATATATTAATCACAAATATTAATATTTACATTTTGCATTGAATATTTTTACATAAAAAATACATAAAAATATATTTCATTGTTGTATCATGTTATATGATGTCTTTGTTTTTTTTAAAATTATTATGTCTTATCGTATTGCATGTATCCATATTTCTTAAGAAGTAATATATTATAAGAGTTTATATTTGATGCACTGACAGTGTATAAGTCAGTGAACCACAACAAAATATCTCATTAATGAGTAAAAAAATCAATAAAGGGCTTATAAATAAATATAAAAATCGATATATAAAGAAACAAGACACCTCATTTATATTTATTTATAACTCATATTGTAGACACCTATTTTGTCCGGACCGCTAAATCAGGTACATTATCTTCCTAAATTGATGTTTCAGAATGATAAAAGGCTTTTCTCATCCTACAGGTGGTACTCCGAGGCTTAGTCTAAGAAAGCAAATAGAAAAAGTCAATCTCGAAAAAAGTCAACCTTGGAAAGTCTACCCTAAAAAAGTCAACTACAAAAAAGTCAACCCACTTTCAAAATCAAGATTTTTGAGGTTCAATTGAAAAATGGTGAAAGCATTTTGATAATTCGAGGTCTACATTGAAAAATATGGAGTTCGAAAGTTGGGTTAAGGAGATTTAGTAGAAAGAAAATCCTAGTTCGAGAAATTTGGGGAAAAGTGCTTAAACGATCAAATTGGTCGGAATTGAAGGTTCCAAATGAAAGATAAGTACCGAATACGGGTAATGGAGAAGCCGCTTGGAAGAAAAACTGATAGAAAAGTCAATTCGGAAGAAAACCGAGAAATAGGGTTTTTTGGTGGATTTCGACGAAATTTGGAAGAATTATAGAAATGGCCTGATTCAGTAGGACTAAAGCCCTTAATTGGTGAGGAATGATTAAAAAAGGATAGCCCAAGGCTCAGTTTGAAGAAAATCTAAAAATCGGACTTGTTTTGAGCAAAATCGAGTTTCGGAGGCAAAAAGGCAAAATTAGAAAATTTGGGAAAAATAGCAAATGAACTCCAAAAAATCTGAACATTTTCAAATCTCATTCTTAAATCATTTCAAAGAGATTGGCGAAAGAAAATCTTGATTCAGAGTTCGTTTGGCAAATGGACAAATCCCACGCCCACTATGTAGAAATTCAACAGGATAAATCCTGAAAAAATAGCAAATAAACTCCAAAAATTTTGAAAATTTGCAAATATCACTTTTAAATTATTTGGAAGAGATTGACGAAAGAAAATATTGATTCGGAGTTCGTTTGCAAAATGGCCAAATCCCGGGTCTCTTATACAGTAATTTAAGCAGAAAAATCTCAAAAAAAATAGCAAATGAGCTCCAAAAATTATGAAAACTTCCAGATCACATTTTTAATTTATTTGGAAGAGATTGGTGAAGAAAAATCTGGATTCGGAGCTCGTTTAAAAATGGTAAAGTTCGGGTGCATAAAAGGGGCAATTTTGGAAATAAATCCAAAATAAATAGCAAATGGACTCGAAAAATTTAGAAAACTTCCAGAATTCAATTTTTTATTATTTCGAAAGTATTGAGAAAAGAAAATTTGAATTTGGAGTCCGTTTGCAATTTATTTAGGTTCGGGGGGCTAAAAGGTCATTTCACCGAAGAAACCAAAAAGTGCAAATTTGTAATTGAGGAAAATATGAAAGAAGAAGGAATTGCTGGGATTTTTCTTCCCTTGGTCAGCCAGCATAGAGGAGAATAAGGAAGCTAGAACAATTTAATTCCTTAGTCACTATCAAGCCACATGCTACTACTAACACCTTACAAATGGTCCCCCCTTCATCCAATGGCTTAGGTGCCTTGTAGGAAAGTTGAATACACCATCCAATGGCCAAGTTTAAATGCCAAGATGACATTTTTATCTATCATGAAAGAACCCTCATCTAATGGCCAAGAATGGAAGAAAAAAGATGAGCACAATTCATCCAAAGGTGAGCATCCATTCGGCCAAGCAAAGGAGTGCATGGGATTGCCTCTTTTCATCCAATGGCTTAGGCCATCTATAAGGGCTGAGTACACATGTTGAGGGTTGGATTTAATCTACAAGATGTCATTTTTATGTTGTCCTCATCCAATGACCAAGAATGGAAGAGCACAACTCATCCAAGGGTAGGCACTCAAGGGGGCAAGCAAGGGAGTACATGGGACTGGTCCTCTTTTGCATCTAAGGGATGAGGTTACTAAAAAAGCTGAGTACACATCTTATGGATTTTATCAATTGGCAAGATGACATTTTATGTTGTCATCAAAATATCTTAATCTAAAGGCCAAGATTGGAGGAGAAAAAGTGCAATTTCCATCCAAGGGTGAGAGGGCCATTCTGCCAAGCCATTAGAGGGGGTGATTTCATTTTTTTCATATGTTTTTTGGCTGAAGTCAGTAGCTAATTTAGCAAAGAAAAAGGTTTTGAAAGAAAGTAAAAAAAAAAGGTTTTCAATAGAGAGATTGAAGGTAGTCATCTCTACCAAGCTCTAGCATAGTTTTTTTCTTGTTTTCCATGGTGATTTCTTTATTTTCTTTCTTGTTTTCCTACTACATTTTCATAGAAATAAAGTTTGTTAAATGTTTACTTAAGTTTTCATCTCTTCTTCTTCTTCATCAAAATGGTGGAAAACAATTTTTTTTTATTTTTTTTTACAAATTTCTGGCATTGGCCGAATATGGCTGTTTGTTTGCCTTGGTTTTTCTTCCTTGCATGTTGTTTGTGGAAAAATGATTTTTAGAAGGTTTGTTTAGAGTATTTTATATTCTGATTTTTTACAAAAAGATGAAGCAAAAAAGGTTGAAATGGCTACATGATCTTGGCAAGACCAAGTGACTATGGTTAGGGGAGAGGCTATGCCCATTTTTACCTACCATGAAGCTCACCTTAATTTTGCTATTTAGCATTTTTTTTTTTTTAAATGGAAAGGCTTCATGATCTTGGCAAGACCAAGTGATTATGGTTAGGTGAGAGCTATGCCCATTTTATACCAACTGTGGAGCTTAGCTTTCCTTGTTTTATTTACTAGTTTGCTTGTTATTTGCTTTGCATGTCTATTTTTAATTTTTTATATGTTCTTTACATTATTTTATATGCAATATTTGCTTCTATATTTCTATTCCATGCTTAATAATTTTTCTTGAAGATTCGGCAATTGTGTTCATATGCTCATATTGTGCATTTTTTTCATGTATCATGTCTTATATTATAAACATGTTTGCATTTTTGTATTTGGTCTCATAACCATTTGGCTACTCCATGTTGCTATGCCTTACATGTGCATTTTCACCTTGCTTCTTGACTTGTTTGCATCTCCATGCCATGAGTTAGTATATCTTGATATTTAGTATGCCTTGCATGTCCATTTTCATGTTGCTTCTTGACTTGTTTGCATCTCCTTGCCATGAGCTTGTGCATTTTGATTTTAGTATGTCATATGCTTGTGAAAATGTCATGACATTATGCACCTTTATATGATTTGTCATATATTTGTGTCATTTACTAGATAGAATTGCATTAGAGTCTCATGTGACTGTAGACACCTAATTTCGTCTGGACCACTAAAACAAGTATGTTTTCTTCCTAAATTGAGGTTTCAAAATGTAAAAAGACCTTTTTCATCTTGCAGGTGGTACTCCGAGACTTAGTTTAAGAGGGCGAGAATAAAAAGTCAAACATGAAAAAAAGTCAACCCCAAAAAAAAGTCAACCCCAGAAAGTCAACTACTGAAAAAGTCAACCCACTCTCAAAATCAAGATTTGAAGTTCAATTGAAAAATGGAGAAAGAATTTTGATAATCCGAGATCGACATTGAAAGATATGGAGTTCGGAAGTTGGGTTATGGAGATTTAGTAGAAAGGAAACCCTAATCCGATAAATTTAGGGAAAAGTGCTTAAACGATCGAATTGGTTGAAATTGAAGGTTCCAAATGAAAGATAAGCACTGACTACGCGTAATGGAGAAGCCACTTGAAAGAAAAACCGAAAAAAAGTCAATCCGAGAGAAAATCGAGAATTAGGGTTTTTTGGTGAATTTTGGTGAAATCGGGAAGAATCACAGAAATGGCCCGACTTGGTAAGACTAAAGCCCCAATGGATGAAGAATGATTAAAAATGGATAGCCCAAGGCTCAGTTTGAAGAAAATCTGAAAATCGAACTTGTTTTGAGCAAAACTGGGTTTCGGAGGCAAAAGGGCAAAATTGAAAAATTTGGGAAAAATAGTAAATGGACTCTGAAAATTCTGAAAATTTGTAAATCTCATTCTTAAATCATTTGGAAGAGATTGGCGAAAGAAAATCTTGATTCGGAGTTCGTTTGCAAAATGGCCAAATCCCGGGCCTCCTATGCAATAATTCAATAAGATAAATCCCGAAAAAATAGCAAATGAGCTCCAAATCTTCTGAAAATTTGTAAATATCATTTTTAAATTATTTAGAAGAGATTGGCGAAAGAAAATTTTGATACGGAGTTCGTTTACAAAATGGCCAAATCCCGGGCCTCCTATGTAATAATTCAAGAAGATAAATCCCGGAAAAATAGAAAATGGAATCCAAAAATTTTGAAATTTTGAAAATCTCATTTTTATATTATTTGGAAGATATTGGCAAAATAAAATCTTGATTCGGAGTTCGTTTGCAAAATAGCTAAATCCCGAGCCCCTATGTAGTAATTCAAGCAGATAAATCCCGAAAAAATACCAAATGAGTTCCAAAAATTATGAAAAGTTTCAGATCACACTTTTAAATTATTTGGAAGAGATTGGTAAAGAAAATCTTGATTTGGAGCTCGTTTAAAAAATGATAAAATGTGGGGGCATGAAAGGGCATTTTTGGAAGAAAAATCCAAATAAATAGAAAACGAACTCGGAAAATTTTGAAAACTTTCAGAATTCAATGTTTTATTATTTTGGAAGTATTAAAAAAATAAAATTTGAATTTGGAGTCCATTTTCCATTTATTTGCATCTGGGGGGTAAAACGGCCATTTCACCCAAGCAACCGAAAAGGGCTTCCTTTGGCCTTTCAAAAAATCAAACTTGGGCTGGAAAAGAGAGTGCTAGCCTGCCAAGGCCCAAAGAAAGGAGGAAGCTTTTGAGTTTTCAATCAAATGCCCAAGGATTAAGAGTTAGTTAGAGATTCTTTTTGATCAAGCCATTATGATTAAGCCACATAGGTCAAGGGAGAGTGTCAACATTATTCTTGAATAGCTGTAATTATGGACAGCTGATACGCTAATCTAAGGGTGATAATTTCATGATTTTTCACCTTGAATTACTAGCCATTGGATGGAAATTGGTTAGGATCAAAATGACAACATCCTTGCATGAGAGAGAGGGGGATTCAGCCAGCCTTAAGGGAAGGGGCAGAATTCATTTTCTTGGACTTCATTTTCAGATTTCTTCTTAGTTTTTCTTAGTTTTTCTCTCCTTGGTTCAAAGCAAAAAGAAAAAGTTTAGAAAAGAAAGAAAAGTTTGAAGAGATAAAGCTTGAAATATAGCTTCTTGAGGTTGCTCTTGAGCACCAACTCTTGCACTTTCTTGATTTTCCATTCTTATTTTTGCTATTTCGATTATCATTTGGTGACTTGTCATTTTAAATAAGTGTTTTTTTTTATATATCATTTTAAGTTCTTTCTTCATCTTTTTCTCAAAATAAGTTTTTTTACATTTTTTTTTTACTTCCTCACCATGGCCGAATGGCCTACATTGTTATTATTGATGCAGTTTTTTGCTTTAATTTATCATGTTATTCATGTTATTTTATTTAATCTTGATTTTTTAAGTGTTATTCTACTTCATATACTTGAGTCATATTTTAATTTGGTTGCTTTATTTGTTGCCATTTATGATTTAAATATCATGTTCTTGCATTTTTAATTTTCTGTTTTCATAATGCTTAAATTTGTTGATGTTTTATATTTAGTATATCAAGTGTTTGTGAAAATGCTTGTGGGTATCTTTACCTTGTGTTTTCATGATTGGAGTGTTATATTTTAGTTGAGCATGTTAGTATATCAAGTGTTTGTGAAAATGCTTGTTATTTTTAGTATCTCTACTTTGTGTTTGCATGATTTGAGTGTTATATTTTAGTTGAGCATGTTAGCATATCAAGTGTTTGTGAAAATACCATGCTTGTTGGAGCTTGAGGCCATTCGGCTACTCCATGTGTTTTACATTGTATGTGCATTTTTGCCATGTTAGTTGGTAGGTTTTGCATTTGCATGACATTTGATTCAGTTTTAGTTTAAGTATACCAAGTGTTTGTGAAAATGCCATGCTTGTTAGGAACCATAGGCTATTCGGCCACTCCTTGTATTCTAGCATCATGTGTGCATTTTTGCTATGTTAGTTGATAGGTTAACATTTGCATGATATTTGGTTGAGTTTTTAGTTTAAGCATGCCTTGTGTTTGTGATATTTCCATGCATATTTTAGATGTTAGTTTAGGTTTATCTTGCCATGCATGTTCATGCATTTTAGACCTAGGTTGCATTAAATGCCATGCAAGTTCATTTAGGTCTAGGTCACTATATGGATGCCATGCATTGTTTCATGACATTTAGGTTAAAAACCATGCATTTCATGCATCATATTTGCTGTATTTTTCATGCATTTCATGTCCATGCCACTTGACTAATGACTTAGGCCAATTAATGGTTCAAAGTCATGCTCTCTTGAGCACACTTGTGGAAAATTAAGGTTTGTCAAATTGATTATTCTACCTTTGTGATTTTTTTTACTTAGCCAATTTTTATCTAACTTTTTAAAAGTCCTAGCTACTGTTTGTGGGTCATTTTTTGAGTCTTAAAAATTTTTACTTTGATTTTTAAATGATTTTATCAAAGGCAAAAATGTATTTTGGCAAAACAGTTTTTTTCACCCAGTACTCGTACTTTCCTGATTTTTTTGGGCATTCATCTTTAATCACAAAATTAAGCTGATTTTTTCCCGTGTATTTTTACATGTCCTAAGTCTCCAGTATTGTTTTCAGAATTTTTTGAATTTTTAAAAATATGGTAAAAAATCGTGGCTTAAAACTGGACAGTGGAGTCAGAATTGAATTTAAAGGAAAATCATTTTTCTGTTTTGGTTAAGTTACTTAGAGGGGGCTGGTTAGGAAGTTTAGCTACTGACTTAGGGTAGTTTCTAAGCCTTTTTAAACTCTAAAAATGATTTTTTAACTCTCGAGTTAAGGGTGGTCAAGTCCGGGATTTCAAACTTAGGAAATTAGAGCTATTTAAAAAAAAGATTTAGACTAGTTTTTATTTTTAATTCAAGCTTTTCAAAATTGTTTTCAAACAATCACAAAGTATTTTGGTTTTAGAATAATTAATTTGACATATTTTCCTAAGGTAGACGAATATCTTTTTAGATATACGGATTTCCTTAATTAAAGGAAAAAATACATTTTCATACATTGCATTTTCCATATTCATGCATTTTTTATAATATGTGATTTTTTCTATGATAATTTCTATGATACTGATAACTCGTATAATTATATAGTTTTTAGTTATGTTTTATTATTGTTTTGTGTCAAATACGAGTTATTATTGTTTAGTCTAATTGTGTTTATGATCTTTTATATTTTTATGTAATTTGGTGTTTTTCACAAGTTTCTTTGAGTGATTTCAGATTACTAGAATTAAGGGCAAATCCAGTTCAGTTCCAGTTCCGACATATTTTGCCATATCAGCTATATCTGGAGTTTCACTGAAGCAATAAGGCTGAAATTTGTAGCCGTGCAAAGCTAAGAGGCATATCTATCTTTTTCATGTTTTATACTTCTTGAAACGGAGTCGTTTTCCCTAGCGAAATCGACCATCAAGTTGGCTGATGTGCAATGACGTCTGTGCTGACCTGTTTTCGTATTTTTCCCATATATGCTTATCCACATCAGCAAATGATCTGATTCCAATGGCTATGGATCCGTAACTGATACGGGAACCTTTGTCTAGAAGACCATATGATCAGATCAGGCCTCTAATATTGACGAAATCGACCATCAAGTTGGCTGATGTGCAATGACGTCTGTACTGACATGTTTTCGTATTTTGCCCATATCTGCTTATCCACATCAGCAAATGAGCTGATTCCAACGGCTATGGATCCGTAACTGATAGGGGAACCTTTTTCTAGAAGACCATGTGATCAGATCAGGCCTCCAACATTGACGAAATCGACCATCAAGTTGGCTGATCAAAATTGTCATACAATATGACGAAAATTGTTAGAAAAATTCACCCACCTATTATACCTACCTTTGAAATTTGTAAAGCTTGTCTCTTGTCATTTAGCCTTCCAAAATGTGTATAAATAGAGGGCCTTGGATGATTGTAGAGGATCATATTGTACATAGGTAGGATATTAGCCATTGTAATAAAATTCTCTAAGTTTTCTTCTTCTTTCTTTTCTCTAGTTTTCTTTTTCTTTAGAAAGAGCAAGAGGTTGGATAATTAATATTCTTCCTCTTCTTCTTTCTTTCTTTTATTTTCTTCTTAGATTTTCTTTAATTTTATGTTTATAATGCCTATGCTAGGCTAAACTTTTATTTGGTTAAGGGTGATTTCAAAGCCCTAGACATGTTTTGTGATTGATTTTCAGATTCTATCTATCATTAATTTTCTATCAAAGTTGCTTATGTTCTTCTACAAGAATTGTTCATGATGTTGTCTTGATTTGTTTAGGTGTACAACTAGATAGATCTTGATAATTATCTATTGCTAGTTTAGGAGTCTTGATCCGTGTAATTGTCTTGATTTCCTATTCATAAGTGGCAATTTGTGATTAATGATTATGGTCAAGTTTTCAATAATTGCAAAGTGGAACATAACCTAAGTTGAACAATCCGAGCTTATGTGTTTGTTGCTTAGATCAACCTATCTTTCTCATCATAAAGCTGCCATTAAATTGAACTTAGAGAGCTTATTCTAGGTTGTTTGATGGTTAGAGATTAAATAGAGAGCTTGTTCTATTTAACAACAAACTAAGGAAAGATTGGGATAACAGAGCTTGTTGTTATCTACGGTTGTTAACTTTGATAGTTGGTTAATGTTGATAGATATGAAATTGATTCTTAATGATGTCTAGTGGTGGAAAATGAAACCTTAACCATATTTTTCATATTTGATTCTTCTTAGTATATTTATTTTTATTGGCTGGTTATACCGCCTAATTTGTATATTAACTTTGTTTTATTTTTATTGGCTGGTTATACCGCCTAATTTAGTATATATATTTTTATTGGCTGGTTATACCGCCTAATTTAGTATATATATTTTTATTGGCTGGTTATACCGCCTAATTTAGTATATATATTTTTATTGGCTGGTTATACCGCCTTGCATCTTATTCTTATTATTTACTTTAGTTTAAATCTGGCTTCAAAAACCCCTTTTCTTTTATTGTTCTTGAATTTAAGTTTTAAACTATTAACTTATAAACTAAAACCCAATCCCTGAGGACTCGACCCTTGCTAACTACTATACTTACAATTTATCTTTTTAGTGCAAGGTTAAATAAGATACACTCTTTTGGGTGCATCAAGTTTTTGGCGCCGTTGCCGGGGATTGCTTTCTTTAGTTTATTAGTTCATTGGTTTATTCTTATTTTCAGTTGTAATTAATTTTATTTTTCTTGTACATACAAGTTTTTCTTATCAAATTTTGAAAAAAAAAAAAAAAAAAAAAGAAAAACGATGGAATTGAGCAATCTAACACTTGAAGAGTTGGTGGCATACATGAACATGGAAAATCAACAAGCCAATCTCACCTACCCAGTTCAACAATTGGCCATGGGAGGATGTCAAGGCCATCAAGTGTTCCAAGACCAACTGTATGATCATTACTCAAACACTTACCATGAGGGATGGTGGGAGCATACTAATTATGGCTACTCAGAAAATTACCAAGAAGTAGATCCTTATGCCAATTACACTCATCCATCTAGCTTCAATCAATCATGGTCTCAAGAACCAAATCTTCTTCAACCACCACATATGACTCAAAACTCAGGTACTTCTTTAGAAGATCTTGTCGATTCTCTTGTTACTAATACTTTGCAATTTCAACAGAAAACAAGGGCAAGCATCCGGAGTTTGGAAAGGCAAATGAGCCTATTGGCTAGTAGTATGGTGGTATGGGTAGCACAAAGATCTGAAGAACTCTCTGCCCAAACAATGATTAACCCAAAGGAGAATACTACTATTGTGACCTTGAGGAATGAGGAACAAGATGAGGATGAGACAGAATTAGAGATGGATTCTATTCTTGAGGATAATGAAGCCACAAATACAAATAAGAGTATTTCGGCACCTGAGGTAACGTTTGAGATTCCAATTTTTACTAATGTTTCTTCTCCACCTTTTCCTAGTAGATTCGCAAAGTTCAAGGAGGATGAACATGAACAAGACACGCTTGAAACCTTAAACAGTTTGTTTGTGGATGTCATTCAACAAGTACCAAAAGATGCACCATTCCTCGATGAGATATGCACCACCAAGGATGATGGAATAATACTTGTAATGGAGAATGCATCCACTGTTGTGCAAAGAAAGCTTCCTCTCAAACGCATAAATTTGGGAAATTTCATGCATGAGCCTGACAAGCCTAAAAAGCCAAGAAGGGGTGTTGGTTAGATTCAAAACACTAACTCAAGTGTTAATTGGGAAGGCAGCCCAATTAAAGATGAAATTGCCAACCTTCCATATTCAGATTTGCTTTCTCTTTCTTTTCCTTTTTCTTTTATTATTTTTATTGTTTTTATTTTTATTTCTTATGTTTCTTTGTTAATTGTGTTTACTGTTTTTAAGTTCATTTAGGCTGCATAAGTTTCTTTTGTTTAATAGTTCTTTTCTCTTACATATAATTCTTGCATTGGGGGATAATAGCATTACATTAATGACAATGTAAGAATTATGTGTGGGGGGAAGAATTTAGGATTTTATTTAGAGTGTTTTATTTTTGAGTCTTTTTATGTTGTTTTTTTTTTTTTTTGATCCTTGTTTTGAAAATAACTAGATGTAAATATAATTTTTATTTTTTTTTACCCCGGTTAAATGGCGGATAACGGTACTCCGTGATTATTTAAATCGGTTCCATCAGCTACCCACAAAACTGATATTGTATATAAATTTCTCTTCCAATTTCTCTTTCAATTTTTTTCATTTTTTTTTCAGGATGGATGATATTCTCACAAGATTGCAGAAACGATTTCCTCCTTTTCCTCGAAATATTTTACTGAAGCTTTACCAAGTTCGATTTGAAAGATTAAGAATGCTTATGCACAAAGGGATTCCTGGAGACATACGTTGGATAATTGAAGCCAAGGTACGTGAAGATGAATATCTTCCTGTTTTGCATTTACCAGGTACAGGTAGAAGCACTTTTGCAAAGAAGCGACGAGCAAAGCGCATGAGTTCAAATTGCCACAAATGTGCACGATGGACGTGTAACGGTAAATGTCGTTCAATTGGGATTCCGTCCTCTAATCGAGATGATAAAATTGAATTCATTAAGGATGGACTGAGTAAGGAGAATTTGGGTAATATCCAACTTTCTCTTGAGACGCATCCTAGTGGAGACGTACAAAGAGAAATTCTTGATTTATGGCCGCAATTCCAAAGGGAATGGCAACATCTTGGGAATCTGATGTTAAAAGACCCTGTTTGCCAGCTTGTAAGAAAACTGGATGGGAAGCATATCCTCGACTCATAGAAGGCGTTTAAGCCGTTTCTGGACGTAAAACCAGAGGAAGATGCCAAATACACTTTCGGCGACACTATTACTCTTGACTTTTACGGTTGATTTTTCTTCTCTTTTTGATTTTCTTCCTAAAATCACGCAAAAATCTTTTGTTAGGTTAACATTTTCTTCTGACAGGTCAGATACACTTTCGGCGACATTATTACTCTTGTCTGATTCACTACTCAGTCCTCTATATATTACACCATGTACTCATTCTCTTTCAGGCACTCGAAAAAAAAATGGAAAGTACTTCGTCCCAGCGCATTAAAAAAATTTGTGTCTTTGGAGGTGCTTATCCAGGGAAAAATAACATATTCGCTGATGAAGCCATAAGAGTTGGAGTAATACTTGCCCAACAAAAGATCCAGTTGATTTATGGAGGCGGTAGTACGGGTTTAATGGGAGCAGTCGCTACAGCAGCACACGCCGGAGGAAGTCCAGTTCTAGGAATCGTGCCAAAACTATTCACAAGTTTTTGTGGACCTACCTTGGGTAAGGAAATACAAGTCTGGAGTATCCCTGAACGGATAACAATCATGTACCATTCTGCCGATGCATTCATTGCTTTACCAGGAGGTCTGGGTACATTGGAAGAAATAGCTTGCGTGGCTTCTTGGTCATCTTTGGTCACAAATAAGAAACCCATTGGTTTGCTTAATATTAATGGTTATTTTAGTAATTTTCTTTCATATTTAGATAATGCTGTGGATAATGGATTCATGTTTTCAGAGGCAAGGAGAACCATAATTTCTGCTACAACCATTGAAGATTTACTCAAAAAGCTCCAAGCTTATGAGTATTTATCTGCTACGGTTGTTTCGCAAACGCTCGGAAAAAGAAAAAGAGATATGGACGAGCAAGGAGTGGATTGCACTTTGTCTTTGTGACATTATCTAACATTTTGTTTGTTGTGTCTCAGTTATAATAAGTGGTTAGCAACCTCTACAGGTAATATCTCCTAAATTTTACCTTCTTAAAAAAAAAAAAAAAAAATTGTTGTGTTTTAAGCCATTTAGAAGTATTCATTCTGAACAAGGTCTGAGTAAGGGAGACTTGAGACATACCTTGTCAGTTTGATTTCTTCTTTTCAAAAAAAAAAAAAAAAGAGTTTGTTGTGTTTTAAGCAATTTAGAAGTATTCATTATGAACAAGGTCTGAGTAAGGGAGACTTGAGACATACCTTATCAGTTTGATTTTAATCTTTTTACGTTTACTTGTTAATTTTTGTTTAGTATTTTAGGATTATTTAGGTTGCATGAGTTTGTTTTGTTTTGAGTCTAGTTATTCCTATTCTTATGTTATTAGTTCTTTTCTCTTACACATGATTCTTTCATTTGGGTTAATAGACTTACATTGAGGACAATGTAAGAATTAAGTGTGGGGGGAATGATTTAGGATTTCTTTTATTTTTGTCTACTATTTTTTTTTTATGAGTCTTTATTATTATTATTATTATTATTATTTAGTGTGTTTTAGTTCCTTTTTAATACAATGATGAGATATGAATTGCATAAGTCTAAAACATATTTATTAGTGAGAAGATTTTCATGAGAATTGAGCTTGATGTCAACCTTTTTATGAGCCAATGTTAATATGATATGTTGATTGAGAAAGAAGCATGTTTAGACTTAATCTGACTTGTATAATCATTCTTGTGAGTTTTTGAGCCTAAAATGATTGATGCATTATACAAATCAATCTAATTTCTTTCTTGAGTGCTCTTATGATTACATGATTCTCTAGAACTTGCTTTAAACCGTTTGAGACTATATTGATGCATGTGACAACATGAATATGATAGAGGCATTAGGATTTTTAGCCAGGGCCAAACAACCATCCCTTATTGATGTTCCAAGAGAACACACCCTTAGTGAACCAATTTGAGCCTACATTGAATAAGCTATCTCTTTGGTAACCATAACTTGTCCCTAACCTAAATATACTTATATCTTTACCTTTGTTCCAAAGATGAATTAGCATGATTTGAGACAAGTTGCAAGGACAAGGGATATTTTTTGGTTAGAAACAAGAAATAAGTGTGGGGGGAAAAGAAAAGAAAAGTCAAGAGAAAAAGAAATGGAATACTGGCAAATACATTCCTATATAAAAAAAAATGAATCATCTCTTGAATTTGTGGAAAAAGAAAAAGATGTTACAAAGTTGTTTAGAATGAAGAAAAGGCCCAACATGAATATTCGGCCTAGGTGACTATGTACTTGTAAAGAGTTTTGAGAAGTTTCTTTGTATGATCTTATTATGTCTCTAAACTTTATGAACTCTTTGGAGCCTTTGTGATATCTTTATCCTTTTGTTATTCAACCACATTACAAACCCCTTGGCCCCATTACAACCTTGATTAAAGACCTCTTGATTCATGAAGTTGTATGATCTAAATAGTGGAGAATAGGTGGACAAGCAAGAGTATGGTAGAACTGTTTTCATGAGATTGATTGAGTGTAAACACTTCACCACTACTTTAAAGAGTGAAAATCATGAGGGTATCCCATGTGAGTAGTTGAGGTTAAGTTTGAATATGCACTATTTTGATTGAGATATGTTATGCTAATATTGGCTTAACTCAAACAATTTACATTCAAGCATGATTTTTTGTGAAATTTTTTAAGCTATTGATTAGTTTATAAGACTTGTTCAAATATTGTCTCTAATTTGTATTGAAAGGATTAGGAGTAAATATTTTTAGTATATGTAGTTTATTTATATGAAGTTTATTTATATTTTAATTTTTCAATGTTTGTGGGTATCGTTCTAGTAAACCCTCACGAGACTAAACTCGTCCACTAGGGACACCTAGGGGTTTAAAGGCTTGTGTCACATGCTAAGTGCCACCGTGATTTCCTACGAAAGTGGATTAGATTAGATTTTCTTATTTTATTTTTATTGAGTCGTTGCTAGGGACTAGCAACAATCTAAGTGTGGGGGTGTGATAACTCGTATAATTATATAGTTTTTAGTTATGTTTTATTATTGTTTTGTGTCAAATACGAGTTATTATTGTTTAGTCTAATTGTGTTTATGATCTTTTATATTTTTATGTAATTTGGTGTTTTTCACAAGTTTCTTTGAGTGATTTCAGATTACTAGAATTAAGGGCAAATCCAGTTCAGTTCCAGTTCCGACACATTTTGCCATATCAGCTATATCTGGAGTTTCACTGAAGCAATAAGGCTGAAATTTGTAGCCGTGCAAAGCTAAGAGGCATATCTATCTTTTTCATGTTTTATACTTCTTGAAACGGAGTCGTTTTCCCTAGCGAAATCGACCATCCAGTTGGCTGATGTGCAATGACGTCTGTGCTGACCTGTTTTCGTATTTTTCCCATATCTGCTTATCCACATCAGCAAATGATCTGATTCCAATGGCTATGGATCCGTAACTGATACGGGAACCTTTGTCTAGAAGACCATATGATCAGATCAGGCCTCTAATATTGACGAAATCGACCATCAAGTTGGCTGATGTGCAATGACGTCTGTGCTGACATGTTTTCGTATTTTTCCCATATCTGCTTATCCACATCAGCAAATGAGCTGATTCCAACGGCTATGGATCCGTAACTGATAGGGGAACCTTTTTCTAGAAGACCATGTGATCCGATCAGGCCTCCAACATTGACGAAATCGACCATCAAGTTGGCTGATCAAAATTGTCATACAATATGACGAAAATTGTTAGAAAAATTCACCCACCTATTATACCTACCTTTGAAATTTGTAAAGCTTGTCTCTTTTCATTTAGCCTTCCAAAATGTGTATAAATAGAGGGCCTTGGATGATTGTAGAGGATCATATTGTACATAGGTAGGATATTAGCCATTGTAATAAAATTCTCTAAGTTTTCTTCTTCTTTCTTTTCTCTAGTTTTCTTTTTCTTTAGAAAGAGCAAGAGGTTGGATAATTAATATTCTTCCTCTTCTTCTTTCTTTCTTTTATTTTTTTCTTAGATTTTCTTTAATTTTATGTTTATAATGCCTATGCTAGGCTAAACTTTTATTTGGTTAAGGGTGATTTCAAAGCCCTAGACATGTTTTGTGATTGATTTTCAGATTCTATCTATCATTAATTTTCTATCAAAGTTGCTTATGTTCTTCTACAAGAATTGTTCATGATGTTGTCTTGATTTGTTTAGGTGTACAACTAGATAGATCTTGATAATTATCTATTGCTAGTTTAGGAGTCTTGATCCGTGTAATTGTCTTGATTTCCTATTCATAAGTGGCAATTTGTGATTAATGATTATGGTCAAGTTTTCAATAATTGCAAAGTGGAACATAACCTAAGTTGAACAATCCGAGCTTATGTGTTTGTTGCTTAGATCAACCTATCTTTCTCATCATAAAGCTGCCATTAAATTGAACTTAGAGAGCTTATTCTAGGTTGTTTGATGGTTAGAGATTAAATAGAGAGCTTGTTCTATTTAACAACAAACTAAGGAAAGATTGGGATAACAGAGCTTGTTGTTATCTACGGTTGTTAACTTTGATAGTTGGTTAATGTTGATAGATATGAAATTGATTCTTAATGATGTCTAGTGGTGGAAAATGAAACCTTAACCATATTTTTCATATTTGATTCTTCTTAGTATATTTATTTTTATTGGCTGGTTATACCGCCTAATTTGTATATTAACTTTGTTTTATTTTTATTGGCTGGTTATACCGCCTAATTTAGTATATATATTTTTATTGGCTGGTTATACCGCCTAATTTAGTATATATATTTTTATTGGCTGGTTATACCGCCTTGCATCTTATTCTTATTATTTACTTTAGTTTAAATCTGGCTTCAAAAACCCCTTTTCTTTTATTGTTCTTGAATTTAAGTTTTAAACTATTAACTTATAAACTAAAACCCAATCCCTGAGGACTCGACCCTTGCTAACTACTATACTTACAATTTATCTTTTTAGTGCAAGGTTAAATAAGATACACTCTTTTGGGTGCATCAGATACTGTTATGATTTTGAGTTATGTTATATTGTTTATTATATGATTTGGAATATTTCATGATATCCTATGCTTTTTATTTAGTTATTTTGTCATATTATTTAGCATATACAATGTTCATGCATTATTATTTTTATTTCCATGCATATTATATGATAGCATTATTTTATATTCTATGTCATTTAAATTATATGCCATATCATTCATATTTGCCATGTCAGTCAAATTATTTCATTTCATATAGAATATATTATGTTAATTAGGTTATTTCATTTCATATAGAATATATTATGTTAATTAGGTTATTTAATTTCATATAGAATATATTATGTTACTTAGGTCATTTTTTGTAAAATATATTATGTTACCTAGGTCATTTCATTTAGGATATATATTATATCATTTAGGATATTTTTTTTCATTTAAAATATATCATATGATTTAGTATATTACATTTCATATAGAATATATTATGTTACCTAGGTCATTTCATTTCATTTAAAATATGTCATATAACTTAGGACATTTCATTTCATTTAGAATATGCTAAGGCATTTAAATTATATAATATCATTTAGGATGCATTATATTATTTAGATTTTACTATGTCATTTTATTTATGTCATGCATATTCATATTCATATCTTTTAAAATATTTTCAAAAGGATAATGATTTTTAAATAAAAAAAATAAAGATATTCCTGAGTTAAAATAATTCATGAGTTCTCTACCGGGTTTGCTGGAGGGAATATCATCAATTATCATTTAGGTCCAAGTCATATTTGCATATTCATAACATATTAGGTCCAAGTCATATTTGCATTATCAAGCATTGCATGCATATTAAGTTAGGATAGCATTTATTGCCATGCAAACTCATGCTAGGCATCTAGGTTATCTTGAATTGTCATGCATTTCCTTGACCATTTAGGCTTTAGACCATGCATTTCATACATTTCATTTGCTGTATGTTCATGCATTCCATGCCATTGCCACATGATTTATGACATAGGCCAATCAATGGCTCAAAGTCATGCTCTCTTGAGCATACTTGTGGAAAATTAAAGGGTTGTCAAATGGATTATTCTACCTTTGTGATTTTTTTTACTTAGCCAATTTTTGTCCAAGTAAAATAAATGTTTTAGCTTCTGTTTGTAGGTCTTTAGGATGATCTCCAACAATTTTACTTTGATTTTTAAATGATTTTATCAAAGTCAAAAATGTGTTTTGGCAAAACAGTTTTTTTCACCCAGTACTTGAACTTCTCTGATTTTTCTGGGTAGTCATCTTTAATAAAAAAATTAAGCCAATTGTTTCTCATGTAATTCAACAAGTTCCAAGTCTCCAGTATTTTTTTTTTTTTTTTTTTAAAAATAGGCAAAAAAAATCGTGTGTCAAAACCGGACAGTAGAGGCAGATTTGAAATCAAAAGAGAATAATGGTTGAATTTGGCTAAGGTATTTAGAGAGGTTGGTTAGAAGCTTTAGCTACTGCCTTAGGGTAGTTTCTAAGCCTTTCTAAACTTTAAAAATGATTTTATAAATCTTAGGTTAAGGGTGGTCAAGTCCGAGATTTTAAACTTAGGAAGTTAGAGCCATTTTAAAAGGGTTTGGTAGGGGTTTTAATCTGTATTCAAGTTTTTCCTCAATATTGTTTTCAAACAATCACAAAATTTTTTTTATAGAAAATCTAATTTGAAATATTTTCCTAGGGTAGCCGGATATCTCTTAGATATACGGATTTCTTTATTTAGAGGAAAAAATACATTTTCACGCATTGCATTTTTCATGTCCATGCATTTTATTTAAATATGTGATTTTTGCTATGATATTTTCCATGGTATTATTATTATTTGGATTTACATTTTATGATGTTATATTGTTTGCCATATGATTTTGAATATTTCATGATATCCCATATTGTTTTATTTAGTTATTTATTTTTGTCACATTATTTAGCATATACTATGTTCATGCATTTTTATTTTATTTTCATGCATATTTTATGATAGCATTATTTTATGTTTCATGTCATTTCATCATATTCCATGTCATTTAGGTTATATTATTTAGAATATGCCATGTCATTTAAAATATGCCACATCGTTTAAAATTGCCATGTCATTTAAATCATTTTATCTCATTTAGAATATATCATGATACTTAGGATTTTTTGTTTCACCTTGAATATACTATGCCATTTAAATTATGTCATATCATTTAGGTTGCATTACATTATCTAGACTTTGCCATGTCATTTTATTTATGTCATATATGTTCATGTTCATATTTTTAAATATTTTGAAAAAGATAATGATTTTCAATAAAAATAAAGATATTCCCGAGTTAAAATAATTCATGAGTTCTCTACCAAATTTGCTAGAGAGAATATAATCAATTATCATTAATAAAGGAATATCTTTCTTTCAAAAAACGAGAATGATTCAGAAAATTTTCCAAATGAATAAAAATTTCTATATTTTGCCCATTTTGTCGGGGAATATAGAAAATTTTTGAATTAATAAATTCCGAATCATTTTCAATAAAAAAATGGAATTATTTTTCTTAAAATTGAGAAATAACTTGAAATACTAAATTAAAAACAAACTTTTTACCGAGACTTGAGATAACAAATGATCAATAAGGTACCATTGTATACGGGCATTGTGGGGGTGCTAATCTTTCCTCGCACGTAACCGAGTCCCGAACTCGATTCTTCGATTTTCTTTGGTTTATAACGCAGACTTGAAATTGGTTTTAAAAATATTTTAATTAATTTTAAATTGTTTTATAAAACCAGTTTTAATAGGTGGCCGATCACACCTATTTAAAAAAGATTGGTGGCGACTCCATGTCTTTTTAAAGGTTATTTTCAAAACCTTCGTTTTTCTAGAAAAATTAAGTCGACTTTTCCTCTGTTTTTTTTTAATGTCACGCTTAACGAATAAAAAAGTCTTGTGATGAGACTTGTTATTTTTTAGGTTGCGACAGCTTGGCGACTCCATTGGGGACTTTAGAGAGTCAGGCCTAGAATTAGTTGTGTGTTATCAAAGTCTCAGTTTTGTTGGTTTTTATTCGGTATTTAATTTGAATTCCCATATTTTTAAAATAATAAAGAGAATTTTGAAAATAATAAAATGTTTTAAATATATCCATCTTCATATGCATGCATATTATTATTTGTTCTCTGGTTATTTTATTGCGTATATTTATATGTTTGCTTGACTGATTCTTTACATTGTTTGATTTTAGTGGGGTATTTAGAATAAGAGGTGTAGAATAGGTGGTGACAGGTTTGTTTTGTTCCTCCGCACACACTATATTTGCATTTGCATAACATGACCTCTCTACCCGGGTTCCGTCCTTTTAAGTGGAAGTAAAGTAACTACACCTTCGTGATGATCCTCCGTATGGGCTAGTGAAACTCTTTCGGAGTATAAAGTACCTAATGCCTTTGTGATAATCCTCCGTACGGGCATAGGAAAATATACTCTAACGAATTGAACCCGCTTTTATCGGGGTGCCTTACTAGCCTTCACAGGCGACAGTGAGGAACAATTCGGGACCTTAGAACCGATTCACCTTCATATAGTGAACCTAGACGAAGCCATGTCGAATTTCTGTTAGATACCCGAAGTTTAAGAACACATGGAGGAACATTTCCAACCTTTTACCATCTTTCTATATGTTAGATTTTACAAATTGGGTGATGATGAACGAACATCATATCGCTCATAATAAATTTCTTATTTTATCCCAAAGACGTCATAATGCCGAAACTCTGTTAAAATTTTCAGGATATTTTTTTTGAAAAGCATGTTGTTATTTATGTTATATTGATGAATTCATATCTTTACTAATCTATTTTTTTCTGTTTTTTTTTCTTTGACATGCATTATAGACATCATCATACACTTGAAGTTTATTGGCCTCGGGATAGTCATCAACCCAAAGGACTTTCATGGAGTGTCAGGTTATTCCAGTGATAGAAGATCATGCAGTAATCAGGGTGCGATCGAAAAAAGATTAGAGGGAGGATGGTGATTGCCTGAAGAAAGATTATGTGCCAGTATTGCCGGAAAGGGTCAAAGTGAATTCTAGATAGAATAATCTCTGAGGGTTAGCCGACATTTGGAATCAATGGAATGTATCAGAGAAAGAAGCCTTCACTCAGAAATATGGAGATATAGCACTCTTAATTCCGATTAGGGTCAATAGTGGGTTGATTCAAGCTATGGTACAGTTTTGTAATCCTGCTTATAGATGTTTTACTTTTAACAAAGAGGATATGACCCCACTGATTGAAGAATATTCAACACTGTTACGTATTGAATGTTCTAATCCTGATCGGGTATATTTGAAGGAAGTGAAACCTTCAGGTTTTAAGAGGAAAGTGGCTAGGATCACAGGAATGGAGACAACATGGGTTGAGAGTCATGTGGATACAAAGCAGAAAAATGGGTGCATTCCGTGGGAAACTCTCCGACAATTGATATTGGGTTATTTCGACAAAGAAAAAGCCAGGGACATCTTTGCTCTAGCCATCTACAGATTAATCATATTCCTGATATGGATATGGCCGTGTTTGATTTCTTTGAAAAGTTGGAACAGAAGATCAACCCGTCTCCGGCCATCATAGCTGAAACTATCCGATCTTTGAATTTTTGTAAAAAAGAAAGACAAGGGAGAATCACGAGGTGTGTACAACTCCTTTATATTTGGATTCAAAGTCACTTTTGGAAGATAGAAGAGGTTTCCTTCAAACCGTACATGAAGTCTTTAGTTTCGATTAGGGAATTCCTTCAAAATGATTGGCCTGAAGATGGAGATGAAGAGAAATGGGTCAACATGTTCCGAAATCTAAAAGGGGAGATGGTGACTTGGAGAGCTCCATGGATGGTTCCTATGCCAATTATGTACAAATATGGGGACAACTCGGGAGTTTCACTACTCAGAATTTGGGGGTCTGTGAGTTATGGGGACAACTCGGGAGTTCCACTACTCAAAATTTGGGGGTCTGTGAGTTATGCGCCTCTGTTGGTGCAAAGACAGGTTGAGTCTCGGCAATTCACACCCATGACTCATAAGCTAGGATCATCAAAGTTCACTTATGGAGAGGATGGGTATTCTAGAAAGATGCGGGCAATGACTGAAGCATGGAAGAAAGCTCACCAGATAAAAGTGGCCAGATATGCCGACATCATCACACCTGATTACCTGGTATTAGGGGAATTAAGGGTTAATGATAGGCTGTTGACATCAAATGGGGAAGAGGTCCAGTTCATGAATCCGCCACCGAGCGAAATGCCATCAGAGCTAGAAATCGCAAGGGCAGAATTTGAAAAAGAAAAGGCCTAGATGAGCAAGGAGGTTGCCCGACTACAAGAAGAGCTTGAGGACATGAAAAATAGGGACATCAGAGTTCACTTATGGAGAGGATGGGTATTCTAGAAAGGTGCGGGCAGTGATTGAAGCATGGAAGAAAACTCATAAGATAAAAGTGGCCAGATATAGCGACATCGTCACACCTGATTACCTGGTATGGAGGGAATTAAGGGTTAATGATAGGCTGTTGACATCAGATGGGGAAGAGGTCCAGTTCATGAATCCGCCACCGAGGGAAAGGCCATCAGAGCTAGAAATCGCAAGGGCAGAATTTGAAAAAGAAAAGGCCCAAATGAGCAAGGAGGTTGCCCGACTACAAGAAGAGCTTGAGGACATGAAAAATAGGGAATCAGTTAGAGAAAGAGAAAAGGAAAATATCAAGAGAGAAAGGGACATTGCTAAGGGCGACCTTCGGGAATTACAATTGGAGAACAAGAGGTACCGCCTTAAGCTCAGATTTGAGGGGACCCTCAAGACTTCCGGGGAATAGGAGCATTAGTTTAAAAACCTCAAGAAGGAGAATAACTACTCGAAAGAGAGAGCGAAGCATGAGAAAGCCCGAGTCAATCAACTGGAGAAGCAAGCTAAGGAAAGCTAACACAGTGATGCTTCTGCTGACGTGTCAAGGGGCCGTGAACAAGTAGGGGTTAGATTGAATAGTAGGGCAATCAAAAGGAGACTATGAAAGAAAGTCCAAGATCCGAGGAAGTCACTATAGGTCTAATTTTGTAATAGCACTTTGAAAGGCGAATTACGAACTTATCTTAGGCAGTGATCTTTTTATTCTATCTGTGATGTATTTAGTTCCAGGAAATCAATGAAAGACCGTTCGGTTGAAATTATCTCGGGGCCAATACATTCAAATGCATTCATATTTTATATATTTTGTTTGTTCATTTTTACATTTACTCATATTTGTAATCATTCATTTTTGAAATTCTTTTATGTTCATATACTTAACCACTTATTTATTCCTTTTACTTGTCCATTCCATATTCATACACTTAAACACTTATTTGTTCATTTAGCTTGTTCATTCATTTATTCTTTCCTATTCATATATGTAGTCATGTACATATCTATTTTATTTGATCCATTCATTCATTTTTTATAAAACATAAAACAGATATGTCAATAAATTCTAATTCATGGTTTTCAAAACTAAAGGTACAATTAGTCACACTCAGAAAGAACCGTATTTTCGACACCCTTATAATACTCGATCTCAAGCCAGAGCTATGGAGAACAACCAGCTTGCTAGAATTGAAAGAATAGAAAGAACTCAAAGGGAACTGCAGGAATAGTTGGCTAAATCTCAAGAGGAGTCACGAGAACAGATGACTAAACTCATGGAAATGATGAGTGCCATGATGAAACAAAAAACGCTGGGAGAGAATTCGGTCATCGGGAAAAGGATGGTAAGTGAAGAGGATCAGCCCAAAAACATACAGCAAAAGGGCCAAGAGCTGCCAATTGGGGCAGCCTCCTATGTTTATATCCAGCCAGCTGCTGAGGCACAAAACTATGTTCTCGGAAGAGGTAATATGGGAGCTGACCCAAATAATGTTAATGTTCTAGACTTTGAGGAACTAGCTGAAAAGGAAAAAGCAAAGATAACTGAGCCGAAGAGGGTCGAAATGGTAGAATCACAAAAAAAATATCAACTGCTGGAGGAGAGGCTGAGGGCTGTTGAAGGGGCGGAGTTATTTGGCAGTCTGAATACCAAAGAGATGAGTTTAGTACACGACCTAGTAATTCCCCAAAGTTCAAAGTACCAGACTTTGAGAAATATAATGGGACTACCAACACATCAGCACATCTGACCATGTACTGCAGAAGAATGACGGGGCACGATGATAATGAGAAACTGCTTATCCATTGTTTCCAAGATAGCTTGACAGGGTCTGCAACCCGATGGTACAATCAACTGAGTCGTACCAAGATTCGTTCATGGATAGATTTAGCCAGGGCTTTCATGGAGTATTATAAGCATGTATCTTATATGGTACCTGATAAACTGTCACCATAGAACATGGAAAAAAAGACCACTGAGAATTTCAAGGAATACTCGCAAAGATGGAGGGATCTGGCCACACAAGTGCAACCCTCTTTAACTAGCAAGGAAATTACTGTACTTTTCATTAGTACCTTAAAAGCACCCTATTATGATAAATTGGTGGGGAGTGTCACCAAAGACTTTGTAGACATGGTAATATCTAGGGAGATGATAGAGTCCGCCATTAAAAATGGAAAAATGGAAGGGTTGAGTCTTCTACTCCGAAAAAGGTATTCCCTGCTAGGAAGAAATAGAAGACCCACACAGTTAGTATCAACCAATACCCATATGCACCTCCAACACCATATACACCACCAAGGCCCTATACTCCTACCACATCTTATGCAATTCCTACAGCCTATACACTTTACCGGGGGTATAATCCTTATTACCTCAATGTGAACCACCTTACCCAAAATCCCTTCCCTTATACCAATATACCACAACAGTCGTTTCCAACTAGCATATCCCCATAGATAAACCTTCCCCGAAACACAATCCCAAACACTCAGGGACCAGGGCGCAATGACCAACGCTCATCAAGGAACGATCAAAAACCCAATTTGATATGATTTCTACCACCTATGGTGAGCAATATCCCAAACTGTTGCAGGGTTAACTTGTTGCACCCGTATACCTCAAACCTCTGACACCGCCGTATTTTAAGGTGGTACAATGCAAATACTAACTGCACATACCATGCAAGAATTCAAGGACACTCGACTGAAGATTGCCTGGCCTTTAAAAAGAAAGTCCAAAGCCTGATCAACGCCGGAGTTGTTAAGTTTGGGTCAAAGAATAGGCCGAATGTAGCGGGGAATCCATTGCCAAATCATGCTGAGAATCGGGTAAATGCAGTATGGATAGGGGAAGTCAGAAGGGTAAAAAGGGATACCAGGGAAGTCAAGACTCCAATGTTGACAGTATGGATTGAGATTCTTAAGGCAGGAATGGTAGGGGATGTAGATAGTTTAAAAATGGTTGCAAAGTGGGTGCATAATTGGTGCCCGTTCCATAAGTGTGGAGGTCATATCATACAGGACTGCGGGGACTTTTTGGCTAAAGTCCAAAAGATGATAGATGATGGGGAGGCCCAGTTTTACGAGAAAACAGAGGAGGAAATAGAGGTTATTGAGAATGCAGCTGGCTACAGGATAGGAAGACCCTTGATTATCTATTATGATGAACCAGAGGAGAAAGTCATGCCGGTTATTGAGGAAAATATGCCTAAGTTAATCATAGATTTGCATATTTCTTTTTCGTACAAGGAAAACAAAGCTGTACCATGGAAATATGACTATAGCATGGTTATGCCTGGGTCTTCGAGTTAGCAAGATATCACAGGTGTGGGGCACTTAACACGAAGTGAAAGGTGTTATGCTCCTGAGGCTGATGAACAAGGATTAAGAGGAAAAGACAGAGGAATGAACAAAGGGAAGAAAGCAGCTGAACTAATCCATATTGAGATGGATTTGTCAAAAGAAGTAAAAAGGGGTCAACCCCAGTAAATAGAATAAAAGAGCCGGTGCATGAGAAGGAAGCCTGCGAGTTCTTAAAATTCATAAAGCATAGTGAGTATAGCGTGGTTGAGCAACTGTAACGTCAACTAGCTAGAATTTCAATCTTATCTTTGCTTTTGAACTCGGAGCCACACAGAAATGCCCTGTTGAGAGTGTTGAATCAGGCATATGTGGCTAACAACATATCGGTAGAAAAATTAGATAGGCTGGTGGGAAACATCGCGGCAGACGACCATATATATTTTAGTTATGAGGAAATACCACCCAATGGTATTGGGTCAACAAAGGCTTTTCACATAACTACCACTTGCGAAGGGCACATATTACCAAGGGTCCTTTTGGATAATGGTTCTTCATTAAATGTGATGCCCTTAGCAACCCTGTCCAAATTGCCAGTGGATATTTCTTATATGCTGTCAAGCTACACGGTGGTCAGAGCCTTTGATGGTACCAAGAGAGATGTAATGGGAACTATTGAGGTTCCTCTGGAGATAGGCCCATGCACCTATACAGTGATCTTTCAGGTCATAGATATTAATCCGTCCTATAATTTCCTGTTGGGAAGGCTGTGGATACATTCAGTAGGGGCTGTACCTTCATCTCTCCACCAAAAGCTGAAATTTGTGATAGAGGGGCGTTTGGCCACTGTATCAGGAGAAGAGGACGTAATAGCCTCTACATCTATTGAATCTCCTTATGTTGAAACCAATGAAGATGTCGTAGAATGTTCCTTTCAGTCTTTGGAATTCGTAAATGCGATTTTCGTCGCTGAAGGACTAAAAATTCCAAAACCAAAGTTTTCCAAAAACACAAGGCTGGGGGTAAGAACTACCACGGGAAAAGGCTGCAGGGCTGGAAAAGGTCTCAAAAAATATCTTCAGGGGATGGCTCAAGCAATGGAAGTGTGGGAAAGAAAGACTGATTTGGCATAGGGTATCTTTCGAAGGCCTATGAGAAAAGAAAACAGGTTTAAAAGAACTGACAAATAAGGATGGCTCGTCTCGAGGGTATGGATATTGAGTGGGAGCCTATGACTTTTCCACCTATCCTTCACAACTTTCGCTCAGTCGGTTCTCTGTTTGGAGAAAAGAATTCTGATGATGTACTCGTAATGATCAAGCAAGCCCTCGAGAGATTCCAGGTGAATAGGGATGAGCAGATATATGATATGGAGATTTGCACGACTGGGGTAGAAAGAATTGAAAGTGAGAATGCTAACTGGATGGTGCGACCTTGTCCACTAGGATATAGACTAACCAATTGGAGTACAACCGAGCTGCCCATAGCTTTTAGGTCTATTCCAGCGTAATGCTTTTAAACAAATCTTAAATATCTTTACCCGAAGATATTAAGAATTTCTTTTGTAATGGGCTTTTGTCTAAAAGTTTTCATCCAATAAATAACAAACATGATGCATTTCCTTCATATTGATGAGTCCATATTATTTCATTTATGCTATTTATTTTGCTTCCATTGTATCTATGTTTTCCTATATTGTTTTTTCCCCACCTATTTACAGGTGTACGGATGCGAAATATGAGGACCTTCCTTTCAGTGATTCTAAAATTGATTTTCAAAGGCCCATTTGCACGAGTGATTTTGAGGGCGACGAAGATATTGAGGATTATGGTTTACCTCCGGACTTATTAAGAAAAATAGAACAAGAAGAGAAACAAGTACTTCCTCATGAGGAGCTATTGGAATTGTTGAATTTAGGAAGTAGTGAGGAGATAAAAAAGGTTAAAATCAGGACTACATTGTCGTCATCGATAAAGGGTGAATTGATAGCCTTTCTTCGGGAATATGTAGATGTATTGGCATGGTCATACCAAGACATGCCGGGTTTGGATCCAAATATTGTTGTTCATAAGCTCCCTTTAAGACCAGAGTGCAAGCCAATTTAGCAAAAGTTGAGAAGAATGAGGCCGGACATGCTGTTAAAGGTAAAAGAGGAGGTGAAAAGGCAGTTTGATGCTGGATTCTTAGAGATGGCAAAATATCTGGAATGGGTGGAAAACATTGTTCCAGTACCAAAGAATGATGGCAAGGTGCGTATGTGCGTCGATTACCAAGATTTGAATAAGGCCAGTCCCCAAAGATAATTTCCCTTTGCCTCACATTGATACTTTGGTGGATAATACGATGAAGAGTTCCTCGTTTTCTTTCATGGACGGATTCTCGAGATATAATCAGATTAAGATGGCACCGGAAGATATGGAGAAAACCACATTTGTTACAATGTGGGGAACATTCTGCTACAAGGTAATGCAGTTTGAGTTGAAGAATTCTGGGGCAACGTATCAGAGAGCCATGGTGACCTTGTTTCATGACATGATGCATAAGGGAATTGAGGTTTATGTTGATGATATGATTGCAAAGTTACAAGGAGAAGAGGAGCATATTGCGAATCTTAAGAAACTCTTTGAAAGACTAAGAAATTTTCAACTCAAGCTAAACCCGGCAAAATGCACTTTTGGAGTCACTTCGGGGAAATTGTTGGGTTTTATTATTAACAAAAGGGGAATTGAGATTGATCCCGATAAAGTGAAGGCCATCCAAAATTTGCCACCTCCATGAAAAAGAAGTAAAAGATTACGACATTTTATATGTAAGTCAGAAGTCTATCAAGGACAGTGCAATGGCTGAATTTTTAGCAAATCGGGCAGTGGAAGATTAGCCGTTGAACTTTGATTTCCCAGAGGAAGATTTGATGTATGTTTCACAAGCGGATGAGGTTCCCGTGAAGAAGAAAATATGGAAGATGTACTTTGATGGGACATCTAATGCCATGGGGCACGGAATCGGTGCAGTACTCATATCCCCATAAGAAGATTATTATCTTTTCACCACCAGATTAGATTTTGGTTGTACAAACAATACTGCAGAATATGAAGCATGTACTATGGGCCTTCGTGCAGCGGTGGATAGAAAAATCAAAGTTTTGGAAGTTTTCGGAGACTTGGCTTTAGTGATATATCAATTGCGCGAAGAATGGGAAACCCGAGACACAAAATTAATCAGATACCGAGAACTCATACTGAGTTTATTGGAGGAGTTTGAAGAAGTAAGTTTGAATTGTTTCCCCCGAGAAGAAAACCGGATGGCGGATGCTCTGGCTACTTTGTCATCAATGTTAAAAGTGAATGAAGAAGCGGAAGTTGTGCCGATCAAGATGAGCATATATGAGTCTCTTGCCCATTGCTTGAGTATCGAAGAAGAAGCAGATGGTCTCCCTTGGTACAACGACATCTTGCAGTACATCAAGAGTCAACAGTATCCAGAACAGGCAACAAAAAATGACAAGAGGACTCTGAGAAGGCTAGCAATGGGTTTTGTTCTAGACATCGAGATTCTCTACAAGAAAGGGAAAGATCAAGTCCTACTAAGATGTGTCGGGTCTGTCGAAGCTCGAAGAATCATAGAGGAAGTCCATGAAAGGATATGTGGCACCCATGTCAATGGTCACATGTTTACGAAGCAGATTATGAGGGTAGGATATTATTGGCTGACAATGGAAGAAGATTGTATCAGTTATTCCCGGAAGTGCCATAAATGCCAAATATATGCAAATAAGATTCATGTGCTGCCATCGCCATTGCATGTCATGACCGCACCATGGCCATTCTCGATGTAGGGAATGGATATGATTAGCCCTATTACCCCGAAAGCTTCAAATGGACATCGTTTCATCCTAATGGCCATAGACTATTTCACAAAGTGGGTGGAAGCTGCTTCTTATACGAATGTAACGAAGTAGGTGGTATGCAGATTTGTTAAGAAGGAAATCATATGCCGATATGGATTGCCAGCAAGAATTATTTTAGATAATGCTCTCAATCTGAATAATAAGATAATGAGAGAGGTATGTACTCAGTTCAAGATCACGCATCACAATTCGACACCTTATCGTCCGAAGATGAATGGGGCAGTAGAAGTAGCCAACAAAAACATCAAGAATATTGTCGAGAAGATGACTGATGTGTACAAGGATTGGCATGAGATCTTGCCTTTTACTCTTCACGCATATCTCACTTCAGTTCGCACATCTACAGGGGCAATGCCGTTTTTTTTCGTATATGTTATAGAAGCAATGTTACCCATTGAAGTTGAGATTCCTTCACTTCGGGTTTTGATGGAGGTTGGCCTAGGAAAGGCAAAATGGGTTAGAGCTCGTTATGAACAGCTGCATCTCATCGAGGAGAAAAGATTAAAGGCAATTTGACACAATAAGTTGTATCAGAAAAGGATGATTCGAGCCCATAACAAGAAGGTTCGACCCAGACAGTTTCGAGAAGGAAAGTTGGTATTGAGGAAAATTCTCCCCATAGTGAAGGATCCGCGAGGAAAATGGGCTCCAAATTGGGAAGGACCCTATGTGGTAAAAAAAGCTTTTTCTAGAGGAGAATTGATTCTAACTCGGATGGACGGGGATTTTAGACATCCCGTGAGACCCTATGTGGTAAAAAAAGTGCGATGCTATGCACATGAGAATTCGAATGATTCCAAGTGTAGAAATGAAAATTCTATATATCTATCTCCCATGAGAATTGCTTTTCAAAGAGAATATTCATGCTTGATATGATGAATGGCCATCTTTCATATTCCCTTCACTAAAAAGAAATTATCCCTAGTCACCCCTTTGAGCCTTAGGAATTATTTCTTTCATTGAACTATGATCAAGGATCACCCTCTACACTGGAAGGCAAATACGAGGGAAAAATTAATCAAAATCATGGCAAAAAAAGAAAGAGCCATTGGAAAATGTGAAATCAAAGAATGGCAAATGAAATCCAGCAACAAAAAAAGAAAAGTCCAAAAAGGGGACAAATGTCTCAAGAATGAATTCTCCTCAGGAAATGATCCTTGTTCCAATCACCCTTAAACACATTTTGGGCCTATTTTATCCTTTCCTTCTAAACCCGAACCTTGGCCTACATTACGTACTTTAAAAGTCCATTTTGATCAAGCATGGATATTTAATTTGAAAGGTTTTTCTCAGAATTCATCCCATCTTTGAATTGACATTTTTACCTTGGAAGCATTTAGAATTCTCAGATGCATGGTAAAAAAAAAAGAGAGGTTTAAGCCAAAAACCCGTAAAGGGCGACTTAATACCGAATAGGGGACACTTGAGTTAAAACCCCGCAAAGGGAGGCTCAAGTACTGATTAAGGTTTGAATCAATGCTTCGTGTAAAGGGGGAGAAAGTATTTGAAAATCAGAGAAAAGGGGAACAACTTAGTCTGACGTAACTACGGAAGGCGAGGGATTACCCAAATAAATTAACCGTTTAAGAAAAATTTCAGATGATTTGAAAAATGAGGGGTCCAAGATATTCCACATCCGGGGCATCAACAACCTATAACTTTACATTTGTTTCTTTATATCCTTGATATTCACTTTTACAATTTTAAAACATCTGTTGCAATAAATTCTTGTTATTCTTTTATGACATTGACTTGTTTCATACTTTCTTTCATACATTTTTGAGATTGCATTTTGTTTGTTATTAAATTGAATAATGATTAGTAAACATAAAATTTCTTTAATAAAAGGGAGTTTAAAAGTATTACAAAGGAATAGATCTAAATCTTAGAAAAAGTTTGGAAACCACTAATCCTGATGGAAAATTCACCAAGAAAAAGAAAACAGTGAATGTGTTGGAGACTCCGTCATGAAGTCAAAAATTTATGAATTTCAGAGAAGTCAGAAACTGGGACTATTTGACAAATTATCTTGCGTAAAGGGTTCTTTAAGTGGGGCATCAGTGAACAATTGAAGAATCCATCATGAAGTCAGATAATCTGTGAATCTCAAAGAAACCATGGACTAGAAATCATGACACAATCATTTGATTGCATTCATCCTCAGGAAACATACAAAGCATGTCATTCTCATCATTGCATTTAGCTAACATTGCAGGAATCAAGAAAACTTTGGCTTCCCAAATCGAATTCATTCTGTTTTATCAAATGAGTCGAGCCTTGAGACCACCGTCGAGGTATTTCGTGTTGTTTTAAATCGAATTCATTCTGTTTATCAAATGAGTCGAGTGATGCACCCAAAAGAGTGTATCTTATTTAACCTTGCACTAAAAAGATCAATTGTAAGTATAATGATTAGCAAGGGTCGAGTCCTCAGGGATTGGGTTTTAATCTATGAGTTATTAGTTTATAACTTACGTTCAAAGAAAACAATAAAAGAAAAGGGGTTTTTGAAGCCAGATTTAAACTAAAGTAAATAATAAGAATAAGATGCAAGGCGGTATAACCAGCCAATAAAAATATATATACTAAATTAGGCGGTATAACCAGCCAATAAAAATATATATACTAAATTAGGCGGTATAACCAGCCAATAAAAATAAAACAAAGTTAATATACAAATTAGGCGGTATAACCAGCCAATAAAAATAAATATACTTTTAAAAATAAGCAAACTAGAAAAGTAAGAAAACAAGTAAGTAAGAAGAATCAAATATGAAAAATATGGTTAAGGTTTCATTCTCCACCACTAGACATCATTAAGAATCAATTTCAGATCTATCAATATCAACCAACTATCAAAGTTAACAACCGTAGATAACAACAAGCTCTGTTATCCCAATCTTTCCTTAGTTTGTCGTTAAATAGAACAAGCTCTCTATTTAATCTCTAACCATCAAACAACCTAGAATAAGCTCTCTAGATTCAATTTAATGGCAGCTTTATGATGAGAAAGATAGGTTGATCTAAGCAACAAACACATAAGCTCGGATTGTTCAACTTAGGTTATGTTCCACTTTGCAATTATTGAAAACTTGACCATAATCATTAATCACAAATTGCCACTTATGAATAGGAAATCAAGACAATTACACGGATCAAGACTCCTAAACTAGCAATAGATAATTATCAAGATCTATCTAGTTGTACACCTAAACAAATCAAGACAACATCATGAACAATTCTTGTAGAAGAACATAAGCAACTTTGATAGAAAATTAATGATAGATAGAATCTGAAAATCAATTATAAAACATGTCTAGAGCTTTGAAATCACCCTTAACCAAATAGAAGTTTAGCCTAGCATAGGCATTGTAAACATAAACATAAAATTAAAGAAAATCTAAGAAGAAAATAAAAGAAAGAAAGAAGAAGAGGAAGAATATTAATTATCCAACCTCTTGCTCTCTCTAAAGAAAAAGAAAACTAGAGAAAAGAAAGAAGAAGAAAACTTAGAGAATTTTATTAAAATGGCTAATATCCTACATATGTACAATATGATCCCTTACAATCATCCAAGGCCCTCTATTTATACACATTTTGGAGGGCTAAATGACAAGAGACAAGCTTTACAAATTTCAAAGGTAGGTATATGACGATTTTGATCAGCCAACTTGATGGTCGATTTCGTCAATCTTGGAGGCCTGATCTGATCACATGGTCTTCCAGAAAAAGGTTCCCCTATCAGTTACGGAACCATAGCCGTTGGAATCAGCTCATTTTATGATGTGGTTAAGCAGATATGGGCAAAATACGTAAACATGTCAGCACAGACGTCATTGCACATCAGCCACCTTGATGGTCGATTTCTTCAATATTGGAGGCCTGATCTGATCACATGGTCTTCTAGACAAAGGTTCCCCTATCAGGTACGGAACCATAACCGTTGGAATCAGCTCATTTGCTGATGTGGATAAGAAGATATGGGCATAATACGAAAACATGTCAGCACAGACGTCATTGCACATCAGCCAACTTGATGGTCGATTTCGCTATGGAAAACGACTCCGTTTTAAGAAGTGTAAAACATGAAAAAGATAGATATGCCTCTTAGCTTTGCATGGCTACAAATTTCAGCCTTATTGCTTCAGTGAAACTCGAGATATTGCTGATATGGCAAAAGGTGTCGGAACTGAAACTGAACTGGATTTGCCCTTAATTCTAGTAATCTGAAATTACTCAAAGAAACTTGTGAAAAACACCAAAATACATAAAAATATAAAAGATCATAAACACAATTAGACTAAACAATAATAACTCGTATTTGACACAAAACATTAATAAAACATAACTAAAAACTATATAATTATACGAGTTATCACACCCCCACACTTAGATTGTTGCTAGTCCCTAGCAACGACTCAATAAAAATAAAATAAGAAAATCTAATCTAATCCACTTTCGTAGGAAATCACGGTGGCACTTAGCATGTGACACAAGCCTTTAAACCCCTAGGTGTCCCTAGTGGACGAGTTTAGTCTCGTGAGGGTTTACTAGAACGATACCCACAAACATTGAAAAATTAAAATATAAATAAACTTCATATAAATAAACTACATATACTAAAAATATTTACTCCTAATCCTTTCAATACAAATTAGAGACAATATTTGAACAAGTCTTATAAACTAATCAATAGCTTAAAGAATTTCACAAAAAATCATGCTTGAATGTAAATTGTTTGAGTTAAGCCAATATTAGCATAACATATCTCAATCAAAATATTGCATGTTCAAATTTAATCTCAACTTCTCACATGGGATACCCTCATGATTTTCACTCTTTAAAGTAGTGGTGAAGTGTTTACACTCAATCAATCTCATGAAAACAGTTCTACCATATTCTTGCTTGTCCACCTATTCTCCACTATTTAGATCATACAACTTCATGAATCAAGAGGTCTTTAATCAAGGTTGTAATGGGGCCAAGGGGTTTGTAATGTGGTTGAAGAACAAAAGGATAAAGATATCACAAAGGTTCCAAAGAGTTCATAAAGTTTAGAGACATAAAAAGATCATACAAAGAAACTTCTCAAAACTCTTTACAAGTACATAGTCACCTAGGCCGGATATTTATGTTGGGCCTTTTCTTCATTCTAAACGACTTTGTAACATCTTTTTCTTTTTCCACAAATTCAAGAGATGATTCATATATTTTTTTTTTTACATAGGAATGTATTTGCCAGTATTTCATTTCTTTTTCTCTTGACTTTTCTTTTCTTTCCCCCCCCACACTTATTTCTTGTTTCTAACCCAAATTTTTAACTAAAAATATCCCTTGTCTTTGCAACTTGTCTCAAAACATGCTAATTCATCTTTGGAACAAAGGTAAAGATATAAGTATATTTAGGTTAGGGACAAGTTATGGTTACCAAAGAGATAGCTTATTCAATGTAGGCTCAAATTGGTTCACTAAGGGTGTGTTCTCTTAGAACATCAATAAGGGATGGCTGTTTGGCTCTGGCTAAAAATCCTAATGCCTCTATCATATTCATGTTGTCACATGTATCAATATAGTCTCAAACGGTTTAAAGCAAGTTCTAGAGAATCCTGTAATTATAAGAGCACTCAAGAAAGAAATTAGATTGATTTGTATAATGCATCAATCATTATAGGCTCAAAAACTCACAAGGATGATTATACAAGTCAGATTAAGTCTAAACATGCTTCTTTCTCAATCAACATATTATATTAACATTGGCTCATAAAAAGGTTGACATCAAGCTCAATTCTCATGAAAATCTTCTCACTAATAACCAGTTTAGACCTATGCAATTCATATCTCATCATTGTATTAAAAAGGAACTAAAACACACTAAAAATAATAATAATAATAAAGACTCATAAAAAAAAATAGTAGACAAAAATAAAAGAAATCCTAAATCATTCCCCCCACACTTAATTCTTACATTGTCCTCAATGTAAGTCTATTAACACAAATGAAAGAATCATGTGTAAGAGAAAAGAACTAATAACATAAGAATAGGAACAACTAAGACTCAAAACAAAACAAACTCATGCAACCTAAATAATCCTAAAATACTAAACAAAAATTAACAAGTAAACATAAAAAGATTAAAATCAAACTGACAAGGTATGTCTCAAGTCTCCCTTACTCAGACCTTGTTCAGAATGAATACTTCTAAATTGCTTAAAACACAACAAACTCTTTTTTTTTTTTTTTTTTTTTTTTTTTTTGAAAAGAAGAAATCAAACTGACAAGGTATGTCTCAAGTCTCCCTTACTCAGACCTTGTTCAGAATGAATACGTGGAGAATGAAACCTTAACCATATTTTTCATATTTGATTCTTCTTACTTACTTGTTTTCTTACTTTTCTAGTTTGCTTATTTTTAAAAGTATATTTATTTTTATTGGCTGGTTATACCGCCTAATTTGTATATTAACTTTGTTTTATTTTTATTGGCTGGTTATACCGCCTAATTTAGTATATATATTTTTATTGGCTGGTTATACCGCCTAGTTTAGTATATATATTTTTATTGGCTGGTTATACCGCCTTGCATCTTATTCTTATTATTTACTTTAGTTTAAATCTGGCTTCAAAAACCCCTTTTCTTTTATTGTTTTCTTTGAACGTAAGTTATAAACTAATAACTCATAGATTAAAACCCAATCCCTGAGGACTCGACCCTTGCTAATCATTATACTTACAATTGATCTTTTTAGTGCAAGGTTAAATAAGATACACTCTTTTGGGTGCATCAAATTTTTGGCGCCGTTGCCGGGGATTGTTTTCTTTAGTCTATTTGTTACTTGGTTTATTCTTAATTTCAGTTCTAATTAGTTTTATTTTCTTGTACATACAAGTTTTTCTTATCAAATTTTGAAAAAAAAAAAAAAAAAAAAAACGATGGAGTTGAGCAATCTAACACTTGAAGAGTTGGTGGCATACATGAACATGGAGAATCAACAAGCCAATCTCACTTCCCTAGTTCAACAATTGGCCATGGGAGGATGTCAAGGCCATCAAGTGTTCCAAGACCAACAGTATGATCATTACTCAAACACTTACCATGAGGGATGGTGGGATCATACTACTTATGGCTATTCGGAAAATTACCAAGAAGTAGATCCTTATGCCAATTACACTCATCCATCTAGCTTCAATCAATCATGGTCCCAAGAACCAGATCTTTTTCAACCACCACATATGACTCAAAACTCAGGTACTTCTTTAGAAGATCTTGTCTATTCTCTTGTTACTGATACATTGCAATTTCAACAGGAAACAAGGGCAAGCATCCAGAGTTTGGAAAAGCAAATGATCCAATTGACTAGTAGTATGGTGGGATGGGTAGCACAAAGATCTGAAGAACTCCCTGCCCAAACAATGATTAACCCAAAGGAGAATACTACTATTGTGACCTTGAGGAATGAGGAACAAGATGAGGATGAGACAAAATTAGAGATGAATTCTATTCTTGAGGATAATGAAGCCAATGATCCAAATAAGAGTATTTCAGCACCTGAGGTAACGTTTGAGATTCCAATTTTTACTAATGTTTCTTCTCCACCTTTTCCTAGTAGATTCGCAAAGTTCAAGGAGGATGAACATGAACAAGACACGCTGGAAACCTTAAACAGTTTGTTTGTGGATGTCATTCAACAAGTACCAAAAGATGCATCATTCCTCGATGAGATATGCACCACCAAGGATGATGGAATAATACTTGTAATGGAGAATACATCCACTGTTGTGCAAAGAAAGCTACCTCTCAAACGCATAAATTTGGAAAATTTCATGTATGATCCTGACAAGCGTAAAAAGCCAAGAAGGGGTGTTGGTTAGATTCAAAACACTAACTCAAGTGTTAATTGGGAAGGCAGCCCAATTAAAGATGAAATTGCCAACCTTCCATATTCAGATTTGCTTTCTCTTTCTCTTTCTTTTCCTTTTTCTTTTATTATTTTTGTTGTTTTTATTTTTATTTCTTATGTTTCTTTGTTAATTGTGTTTACTGTTTTTAAGTTCATTTAGGCTGCATAAGTTTCTTTTGTTTAATAGTTCTTTTCTCTTACATATAATTCTTGCATTGGGATAATAGCATTACATTAATGACAATGTAAGAATTATGTGTGGGGGGAAGAATTTAGGATTTTATTTAGAGTGTTTTATTTTTGAGTCTTTTTATGTTGTTTTTTTTTTTTTTTTTTGATCCTTGTTTTGAAAATAACTAGATGTAAATATAATTTTTATTTTTTTTAACCCCGGTTAAATGGCGGATAACGGTACTCCGTGATTATTTAAATCGGTTCCATCAGCTACCCACAAAACTGATATTGTATATAAATTTCTCTTCCAATTTCTCTTTCAAATTTTTTTTTCATTTTTTTTTTTTTTCAGGATGGATGATATTCTCACAAGATTGCAGAAACGATTTCCTCCCTTTCCTCGAAATATTTTACTGAAGCTTTACCAAGTTCGATTTGAAAGAGTAAGAATGCTTATGCACAAAGGGATTCCTGGAGACATACGTTGGATAATTGAAGCCAAGGTACGTGAAGATGAATATCTTCCTGTTTTGCATTTACCAGGTACAGGTAGAAGCACTTTTGCAAAGAAGCGACGAGCAAAGCGCATGAGTTCAAATTGCCACAAATGTGCACGATGGACGTGTAATGGTAAATGTCGTTCTATTGGGATTCCGTCCTCTAATCGAGATGATAAAATTGAATTCATTAAGGATGGACTGAGTAAGGAGAATTTGGGTAATATCCAACTTTCTCTTGAGACGCATCCTAGTGGAGACGTACAAAGAGAAATTCTTGATTTATGGCCGCAATTCCAAAGGGAATGGCAACATCTTGGGAATCTGATGTTAAAAGACCCTGTTTGCCAGCTTGTAAGAAAACTGGATGGGAAGCATATCCTCGACTCATAGAAGGCGTTTAAGCCGTTTCTGGACGTAAAACCAGAGGAAGATGTGAGCCACAATCACAACTACAATAAATAACTTCTCAGCTTTTGGTTTGATTTGCAATAACTTTATTTTGGTTTAATTTACGTGTTGTTCGATTTGTGTAATTATTCTCGTTTTTTTTTTATTTGTCTTTTACGGTTGATTTTTTCTTCTCTTTTTGATTTTCTTCCTGAAATCACGCAAAAATCTTTTGTTAGGTTAACATTTTCTTCTGACAGGTCAAATACACTTTCGGCGACATTATTACTCTTGTCTGATTCACTACTGAGTCCTCTATATATTACACCATGTACTCATTCTCTTTCAGGCACTCGAAAAAAAAATGGAAAGTACTTCATCCCAGCGCATTAAAAAAATTTGTGTCTTTGGAGGTGCTTATCCAGGGAAAAATAACATATTCGCTGATGAAGCCATAAGAGTTGGAGTAATACTTGCCCAACAAAAGATCCACTTGATTTATGGAGGCGGTAGTACGGGTTTAATGGGAGCAGTCGCTACAGCAGCACACGCCGGAGGAAGTCCAGTTCTAGGAATCGTGCCAAAACTATTCACAAGTTTTTGTGGACCTACCATGGGTAAGGAAATACAAGTCTGGAGTGTCCCTGAACGGATAACAATCATGTACCATTCTGCCGATGCATTCATTGCTTTACCAGGAGGTCTGGGTACATTGGAAGAAATAGCTTGCGTGGCTTCTTGGTCATCTTTGGTCACAAATAAGAAACCCATTGGTTTGCTTAATATTAATGGTTATTTTAGTAATTTGCTTTTATATTTAGATAATGCTGTGGATAATGGATTCATGTTTTCAGAGGCAAGGAGAACCATAATTTCTGCTACAACCATTGAAGATTTACTTAAAAAGCTCCAAGCTTATGAGTGTTTATCTGCTACGGTTGTTTCGCAAACGCTCGGAAAAAGAAAAAGAGATATGGACGAGCAAGGAGTGGATTGCACTTTGTCTTTGTGACATTATCTAACATTTTGCTTGTTGTGTCTCAGTTATAATAAGTGGTTAGCAACCTCTGCAGGTAATATCTCCTAAATTCTACCTTTAAAATTTGACATTGGGGACAATGTCATATTTTAGTAGGGGGTAAGGGACATATTTTGCTAATAAAAAAAAAAAAAAATTTAAGAAGTATTCATTCTGAACAAGGTCTGAGTAAGGGAGACTTGAGACATACCTTGTCAGTTTGATTTCTTCTTTTCAAAAAAAAAAAAAAAAAAAAAAAAAAGAGTTTGTTGTGTTTTAAGCAATTTAGAAGTATTCATTCTGAACAAGGTCTGAGTAAGGGAGACTTGAGACATACCTTGTCAGTTTGATTTTAATCTTTTTATGTTTACTTGTTAATTTTTGTTTAGTATTTTAGGATTATTTAGGTTGCATGAGTTTGTTTTGTTTTGAGTCTTAGTTGTTCCTATTCTTATGTTATTAGTTCTTTTCTCTTACACATGATTCTTTCATTTGTGTTAATAGACTTACATTGAGGACAATGTAAGAATTAAGTGTGGGGGGAATGATTTAGGATTTCTTTTATTTTTGTCTACTATTTTTTTTTATGAGTCTTTATTATTATTATTATTTTTAGTGTGTTTTAGTTCCTTTTTAATACAATGATGAGATATGAATTGCATAGGTCTAAACTGGTTATTAGTGAGAAGATTTTCATGAGAATTGAGCTTGATGTCAACCTTTTTATGAGCCAATGTTAATATAATATGTTGATTGAGAAAGAAGCATGTTTAGACTTAATCTGACTTGTATAATCATCCTTGTGAGTTTTTGAGCCTATAATGATTGATGCATTATACAAATCAATCTAGTTTCTTTCTTGAGTGCTCTTATAATTACAGGATTCTCTAGAACTTGCTTTAAACCGTTTGAGACTATATTGATACATGTGACAACATGAATATGATAGAGGCATTAGGATTTTTAGCCAGAGCCAAATTTGATGCACCCAAAAGAGTGTATCTTATTTAACCTTGCACTAAAAAGATCAATTGTAAGTATAATTATTAGCAAGGGTCGAGTCCTCAGGGATTGGGTTTTAATTTATGAGTTATTAGTTTATAACTTACGTTCAAAGAAAACAATAAAAGAAAAGGGGTTTTTGAAGCCAGATTTAAACTAAGTAAATAATAAGAATAAGATGCAAGGCGGTATAACCAGCCAATAAAAATATATATACTAAATTAGGCGGTATAACCAGCCAATAAAAATATATATACTAAATTAGGCGGTATAACCAGCCAATAAAAATAAAACATACTTTTAAAAATAAGCAAACTAGAAAAGTAAGAAAACAAGTAAGTAAGAATAATCAAATATGAAAAATATGGTTAAGGTTTCATTCTCCACCACTAGACATCATTAAGAATCAATTTCAGATCTATCAATATCAACCAACTATCAAAGTTAACAACCGTAGATAACAACAAGCTCTGTTATCCCAATCTTTCCTTAGTTTGTCGTTAAATAGAACAAGCTCTCTATTTAATCTCTAACCATCAAACAACCTAGAATAAGCTCTCTAGATTCAATTTAATGGCAGCTTTATGATGAGAAAGATAGGTTGATCTAAGCAACAAACACATAAGCTCGGATTGTTCAACTTAGGTTATGTTCCACTTTGCAATTATTGAAAACTTGACCATAATCATTAATCACAAATTGCCACTTATGAATAGGAAATCAAGACAATTACACGGATCAAGACTCCTAAACTAGCAATAGATAATTATCAAGATCTATCTAGTTGTACACCTAAACAAATCAAGACAACATCATGAACAATTCTTGTAGAAGAACATAAGCAACTTTGATAGAAAATTAATGATAGATAGAATCTGAAAATCAATTATAAAACATGTCTAGAGCTTTGAAATCACCCTTAACCAAATAGAAGTTTAGCCTAGCATAGGCATTGTAAACATAAACATAAAATTAAAGAAAATCTAAGAAGAAAATAAAAGAAAGAAAGAAGAAGAGGAAGAATATTAATTATCCAACCTCTTGCTCTCTCTAAAGAAAAAGAAAACTAGAGAAAAGAAAGAAGAAGAAAACTTAGAGAATTTTATTAAAATGGCTAATATCCTACCTATGTACAATATGATCCCTTACAATCATCCAAGGCCCTCTATTTATACACATTTTGGAGGGCTAAATGACAAGAGACAAGCTTTACAAATTTCAAAGGTAGGTATATGACAATTTTGATCAGCCAACTTGATGGTCGATTTCGTCAATCTTGGAGGCCTGATCTGATCACATGGTCTTCTAGAAAAAGGTTCCCCTATCAGTTACGGAACCATAGCCGTTGGAATCAGCTCATTTTATGATGTGGTTAAGCAGATATGGGCAAAATACGTAAACATGTCAGCACAGACGTCATTGCACATCAGCCACCTTGATGGTCGATTTCTTCAATATTGGAGGCCTGATCTGATCACATGGTCTTCTAGACAAAGGTTCCCCTATCAGTTACGGAACCATAGCCGTTGGAATCAGCTCATTTACTGATGTGGATAAGAAGATATGGGCATAATACGAAAACATGTCAGCACAGACGTCATTGCACATCAGCCAACTTGATGGTCGATTTCGCTATGGAAAACGACTCCGTTTTAAGAAGTGTAAAACATGAAAAAGATAGATATGCCTCTTAGCTTTGCATGGCTACAAATTTCAGCCTTATTGCTTCAGTGAAACTCGAGATATTGCTGATATGGCAAAAGGTGTCGGAACTGAAACTGAACTGGATTTGCCCTTAATTCTAGTAATCTGAAATTACTCAAAGAAACTTGTGAAAAACACCAAAATACATAAAAATATAAAAGATCATAAACACAATTAGACTAAACAATAATAACTCGTATTTGACACAAAACATTAATAAAACATAACTAAAAACTATATAATTATACGAGTTATCATCGAGCCTTGAGACCACCGTCGAGGTATTTCCTTTTGTTTTAAATCGAATTCATTCTGTTTATTAAATGAGTCGAGCCTTGAGACTGTCGTCAAGGTATTCTCATCACGGGTAAGGCCTCCGGGCACCATTTTTAAGACCTTCGGGCATAATTTTTCAAGTCACAGGTATGGTCTCCGGGCACCATTTTTAAGACCTTCGGGCACCATTTTTAAGACCTTTGGGCATAATTTTTCAAATCACGGGTAAGACCTTCGAGCACCATTTTTAAGACCTTTGGGCATAATTTTTCATCACAGGTAAGGCCTCGGGCACCATTTTTAAGAACTTCGGGCATAATTTTTCAAATCACGGGTAAGGCCTTTGGGCACCATTTTTAAGACCTCCAGGCATAATTTTTAGGACCTTTGGGCACAATTTTTTCTTTCGCAAATCGAACTCGTTTCCTTCAGATAGGTCGAGCCTTGATTAGTCAGGGATTCAATTTAAGGACAAAATCTTTAATTTACAGCTTTTTCAAAAAAAAAAAATGAATGAATGAAAAAAAAAATGAAGAATGGAAAAAAGAAAACCCCTTTCCCTTTTCCTTCACATGTGATTTCACTAACTGTACAAAATTAGTGTTTGTTTATCTTTGTCTGATTCCTGATTCTCAGCAATAGCGAAAGAGGGGCAGCTTTAGACACCTAATTTTGTCCGAACCCCTAAATCAAGTACGTTATCTTCCTAAGGCTTTTCTCATCCTGCAGGTGGTACTCCAAGGCTTAGTCTAAGAAAGCAGAAAAAAAAAAAGTCAAACTCAAAAAAAGTCAATCCCGAAAAGAGTCAACCCCAGAAAAGTCAACCCTAAAAAAGTCAACTACTGAAAAAGTCAACCCATTTTCAAAATCAAGATTTGAGGTTCAATTGAAAAATGGTGAAAGAATTTTGATAATTCGAGGTCTACATTGAAAGATATGGAGTTCGAAAGTTGGGTTATGGAGATTTAGTAGAAAGAAAACCCTAGTTCAGAAAATTTAGGGAAAAGTGCTTAAACGATCAAATTGGTTGGAATTAAAGGTTCCAAATGAAAGATAAGTACTGACTACGAGCAATGGAGAAGCCACTTGGAAGAAAAACTGATAGAAAAGTCAATTCGAAAGAAAACCGAAATTAGGGTTTTTTGGTGGATTTCGGCGAAATTTGAAGATTACAGAAATGGGCCCATGCAGTAGGAATAAAGCCATTAATTGATGAGGAATGATTAAAAAAGGATCGCCCATGGCTCAGTTTGAAGAAAATCTAAAAATCGGATTTGTTTTGAGCAAAACCGGGTTTTGGAGGCAAAAGGGCAAATTTGAAAATTTTGGGAAAAATAGCAAATGAACTCCAAAAATTCTGAAAATTTGCAAATCTCATTCTTAAATCATTTCAAAGAGATTGGCGAAAGAAAATATTGATTCGGAGTTCATTTACAAAATGGCCAAATCCCGGGCCCACTATGCAAAAATTCAATAGGATAAATCCCAAAAAAATAGGAAATGAACTCCGAAAATTCTAAAAATTTTCAAATATCATTTTTAAACTATTTGGAAGAGATTGGCGAAAGAAAATCTTGATTCAGAGTTCGTTTGCAAAATGGCCAAATCCTGGGTCCCTCATATAGTAATTCAAGCAGATAAATCTCGAAAAAATAGCAAATGAGCTCCAAAAATTATGAAAACTTCCATATCACATTTTTAAATTATTTGGAAGAGATTGGTGAAGAAAAAATATGGATTCAGAGCTCGTTTAAAAAATGGTAAAGTTCGGGTGCATAAAAGGGGTAATTTTGGAAATAAATCCGAAATAAATAGCAAATGGATTCGAAATTTTTTGAAAACTTCCAGAATTCAATTTTTTATTATTTCAAAAGTATTGAAAAAAGAAAAATTGAATTTGGAGTCCATTTGCTATTTATTTAGGTTCAGGGGGCAAAAAGGTTATTTCACCGAAGAAACCAAAAAGGGCAAATTTGTAATTGAGGAAAATATGAAAGAAGAATGAATTGCTGGGATTTTTCTTCCCTTGGTTAGCCAGCATAGAGGAGAAGAAGGAAGCTTGAACAATTTAATTCCTTAGTCACTATCAAGCCACATGCTACCACTAACACCTTGCAAATGGTCCCCCTTCATCCAATTGCTTAGGTGCCTTGTAGGAAAATTGAATGCACCATCCAATGGCCAAGTTTAAATGCCAAGATGACATTTTTATTTTTCATGAAAGAACCCTCATCTAATGGCAAAGAATGGAAGAAAACAGATGAGCACAATTCATCCAAAGGTGAGCATCCGTTCGGCCAAGCAAGGGAGTGCATGGGATTGTCTCTTTTCATCCAATGGCTTAGGCCATCTACAAGAGCTGAGTACACATGTTGATGGCTGGATTTAATCTACAAGATGTCATTTTTATGTTGTCCTCATCCAATGACCAAGAACGGAAGAGCACAACTCATCCAAGGGTAGGCACTCAAGGGGGCAAGCAAGGGAGTGCATGGGATTGGTCCTCTTTTGCATCTAAAGGATGAGGTTACTACAAGGGCTGAGTACACATCTTAAGGATTTTATCAATTGGCAAGATGAAAATTTTATGTTGTCATCAAAATATCTTAATCTAAAGGCCAAGATTGGAGGAGAAAAAGTGCAATTTCCATCCAAAGGTGAGAGGGCCACTCGGCCAAGCCATTAGAGGGGGTGATTTCATTTTTTTCATATGTTTTTTGGCTGAAGACAGTAGCTAAATTAGCAAAGAAAAAGGTTTTGAAAGAAAGGAAAAAAAAGGTTTTCAATAGAGAGCTTGAAGGTAGTCATCTCTACCAAGCTCTAGCATAGTTTTCTTCTTGTTTTCCATGGTGATTTCTTGATTTTCTATATTGTTTTCCTACTACATTTCTCATAGAAATAAAGCTTTTTAAATGTTTACTTAAGTTTTCATCTCTTCTTCATCAAAATGGTGGAAAACAAATTTGTTTTTTTTTACAAAGTTCTTGCATTGGCCGAATATGGCATGTTTTTTTGCCTTGGTTTTTCTTCCTTGTTGATGCACCCAAAAGAGTGTATCTTATTTAACCTTGAACTTAAAAAGAATCAATTGTAGAGTATAGTGATTAGCAAGGGTCGAGTCCTCAGGGATTGGGTTTTAGTTTATAAGTTAATAGTTTAAAACTTAAATTCAAGAACAATAAAAGAAAAGGGGTTTTTGAAATCATATTTAAAATAAAGTAAACAATAAGAATGAGAAAACAAGTAATTAAGAAGAATCAAATATGAAAAATATGGTTAAGGTTTCATTCTCCACCACTAGACATCATTAAGAATCAATTTCATATCTATCAACATTAATTAGCTATCAAAGTCAACAACCGTAGATAACGACAAGCTCTGTTATCCCAATCTTTCCTTAGTTCGTCGTTAAATAGAACAAGTTCTCTATTTAATCTCTAACTATCAAACAATCTAGAATAAGCTCTCTAAATTCAATTTAATAGCAGCTTTATGATGAGAAAGATAGGTTGATCTAAGCAACAAACACATAAGCTCGGATTGTTCAACTTAGGTTATGTTCCACTTTGCAATTATTGAAAACTTGACCATAATCATTAATTACAAATTGCCACTTATGAATAGGAAATCAAGACAATTACACGAATCAAGACTCCTAAACTAGCAATAGATAATTATCAAGATTTATCTAGTTGGCCACCTAAACAAATCAAAACATCGTCATGAACAACTTTAATGGAAGAACATAAGCAACTTTAATAGAAAACAATGATAGATAGATTCTGAAAATTAATTACATAACATGTCTAGGGCTTTGAAATCGCCCTTAACCAAATAAAAGTTTAGCCTAGCATAGGCATTGTAAACATAAACATAAAATTAAAGAGAATCTAAGAAGAAAATAAGAGAAAGAAAGAAAAAGAAGAAGAAGAAGAAGAATGTTAATTATCCAGCCTCTTGCTCTCTCAAAAACAAAGAAGCAAAGAAGAAATCAGAACTCTAATGCTTGGAGAAGTGTATTTTCGTTTGACCCCTTGTTCTCTATTTATAGGCAATAGCTAGGGCATCAAACAAGTGAATTTCAGCTCTCTCCCTTCAATAAATGCTGACTTGTGGCTAAAGTTAAGGAAAAGTGGCTGAGTTTTGTGTTTTAAGGAAAGAAGGAATAATTGGCAGCCAAGGAATATAGATATAAGGAAAGAAATAATTAATTGTAGTCAAAGCACTCTTTAATGAGGAGAGATTACAAACTAGTAGCCAAAGTAAGTGTAAGGAAGGAAAGTCTTGGCTGATTTAATTCTCCTACTTTGACTAGGATTAGATTTAAGGAAAGATTCTTGCAATTAATGCAAGTTGATAGCCATTAATCCTTCTTTGACAAGGATAAACATAAAAGTTAGCTAGGGTACTAAGAAAAAAATGTGATTTGTGGCTAGGGTTTTTTCTGCCACTATGGTTGTTTAGAGAGATATTCCTATGCTGATTTAGATGACCATTTCTTATCCGATTTAGGCCTTTAACCAACAGTTGGAAAGGTAATCAAGTGATCTTCAAAAGTCAAGAGGGAAGTTTCTCCGAATAAAGAATCCAACATCATGTTTTCTTAGCAACAAGCTCCAAAGGTCAAATCTATCTTCTCGCTTTGCACCAAGAATTGATCTTTTTGACTCCCAAGTCTTTTTCCATCTTGTGATTGTGATTTTGCAAGCTCTTTAACATCCTAATTGACATTTTTTGACTTCATCTCCTCCAAAATACCTACAAAACATAAAAACCTAGTAAAATGTCAAGGAAGTAAGAATCAAAGCACAAAGTATAAGGAAATTAAATAGGAAAATGTATGAAATTAAGCATTTATCACTTGCATCATGTTGTGGAAAAATGATTTTTAGAAGGTTTGTTTAGAGTATTTTATATTCTGATTTTTTACAAAAAGATGAATAAAAAAAAGGATGAAATGGCTACATGATCTTGGCAAGACCAAGTGATCATGGTTAGGGGAGAGGCTATGCCCATTTTTACCTACCATGAAGCTCACCTTAATTTTGCTGTTTAGCATGGTTTATTTTCTGATTTTTGAAATGGAAAGACTTCATGATCTTGGCAAGACCAAGTGGTTATGGTTAGGTGAGAGGCTATGCCCATTTTATACCAATCATGGAGCTTAACTATCCTTGTTTTATTTACTAGTTTTGCTTGTTATTTTCTTTGCATGTCTATGTTTAATTTTTTATATGTTCTTTACATTGTTTTTTGTGTAATATTTGCTTCAATATTTCTATTCCATGCTTAATAATTTTTCTTGAAGATTCGGCCATTGTGTTCATATGCTCATATTGTGCATTTTTTTCATGTATCATGTCTTATATTATAAACATGTTTGCATTTTTGTACTTGGTCACATAACCATTCGGCTACTCCATGTTACTACGCCTTGCATGTGCATTTTCATCTTGCTTCTTGACTTGTTTGCATCTTCATGCCATGAGTTAGTATATCTTGATATTTAGTATGCCTTGCATGTGCATTTTCATCTTGCTTCTTTACTTTGCATCTCTATGCCATGAGCTTGTGGATTTTGATTTTAGTATGTCATATGCTTGTGAAAATGTCATGACATTATGTACCTTGATATGATTTGTCATATATTTGTGTCATTTACTAGATAGGATTGCATTAGAGTCTCATGTGACAATTCGACCTCTTCATGCATTCCTTGCCTTGTCATGCATTTGCATTTTGTTTAGGTAACATGCTTTGCATTATCATATCTTGAAATTGTGTATTAGTTGCTGTTTGTTCCAGCATTAGCATTAGTTTCATTGGTCATTGTATGTTCATAGTATTGCTATGCATTTTCACTACATGTTAGGTCTAGGCCATATTGGTATTACCAGGCATATTGGGTCTTAAATCATATTGGTATTGCCATGCATTGCTATGCTACTTAGGTCTTAGGTTACATTAGCATTTTCATGCATATTCATAACATATTAGGTCCAAGTCATATTTGCATTATCAAGCATTGCATGCATATTAAGTTAGGATAGCATTTATTGCCATGCAAACTCATGCTATGCATTTAGGTTATCTTGAATTGTCATGCATTTCCTTTACCATTTAGGCTTTAGACCATGCATTTCATACATTTCAGTTGTTGTATGTTCATGCATTCCATGCCATTGCCACATTATTTATGACTTAGGCCAATCAATTGCTCAAAGTCATGCTCTCTTGAGCATACTTGTGGAAATTAAAGGGTTGTCAAATTGATTATTCTACCTTTGTGATTTTTTTTACTTAGCCAATTTTTGTCCAAGGTTTTTAAATGTTTTATCTTTTGTTTGTCGGTCTTTAAGATGATCTCCAAAATTTTACTTTGATTTTTAAATGATTTTATCAAAGGCAAAAATGTGTTTTGGCAAAACAGTTTTTTTCACCCAGTACTCGAACTTCTCCGATTTTTTTGGATAATCATCTTTAATCAAAAAATTAAGCCAATTTTCTCTCTTATAGTTTTACAAGTTCTGAGTCTCCAGTATTTTTTTTTAGAGTTTTTTGAATTTTTAAAAATAAGCAAAAAAATCGTGTGTCAAAATCGGACAGTAGAGGCAGATTTGATATCAAAAAGAATAATGGTTGAATTTGGCTAAGGCATTTAGAGGGGGTTGGTTAGAAGCTTTAGCTACTGTCTTAGGGTAGTTTCTAAGCCTTTTTAAACTTTAAAAATGATTTTAAAAATCTCGGGTTAAGGGTGGTCAAGTCTGGGATTTTAAACTTAGGAAGTTAGAGACATTTTAAAAGGGTTTGGTAGGGGTTTTAATCTTTATTCAAATTTCTCCTCAAAATTATTTTCAAACAATCACAAAGTTTTGTTTTTTTTAGAAAATCTAATTTGACATGTTTTCCTATGGTAGCCGGATCTCTTTAGATATACGAATTTCTTTATTTAGAGGAAAAAATACATTTTCATGCATTGCATTTTTCATGTCCATGCATTTTATTTAAATATGTGGTTTTTGCTATGATATTTTCCATGGTATTATTATTATTTTGATTTATATTTTATGATGTTATATTATTTTCCATATGATTTTGAATATTTCATGATATCCCATATTTTTTATTTAGTGATTTATTTTTGTCATATTATTTAGAATATACTATGTTCATGCATTTTTATTTTATTTTCATGCATATTTTATAATAGCAGTATTTTATGTTTCATGTCATTTCATCATATTCAATGTCATTTAGGTTATATTATTTAGAATATGCCATGTCATTTAAAATATGCCATATCATTTAAAATTACCATGTCATTTAAATCATTTTATCTCATTTAGAATATACCATGATACTTAGGATTTTTCATTTCACCTTGAATATACTATGCCATTTAAAATATGTCATATCATTTAGGTTGCATTATATTATCTAGACTTTGCCATGTCATTTTATTTATGTCATATATGTTCATGTTCATACTTTAAATGTTTTGAAAAAGATAATGATTTTCAATAAAAATAAAAATATTCTCGAGTTAAAATAATTCATGAGTTCTCTACCGGGTTTGCTGGAGGGAATATCATCAATTATCATTAATAAAGGATTATCTTTCTTTCAAAAAACGAGAATGATTCAAAAAGTTTTCCAAATGAATAAAAAATTTTATATTTTGCCGATTTTGTCAGGGAATATAGGAAAACTTTGAATTAATAAGTTCCGGATTATTTTCAATAAAAAAATGGAATTATTTTTCTTAAAATTGAGAATTAACTTGAAATACTAAATTCAAAACTAACTTTTTACCGAGACTTGAGATAATACATGATTAATAGGGTACCGTTTTATACGGGCGTTGTGGGGGTGCTAATCTTTCTCCGCACGTAATCGAGTCCCGAACCCGATTATTCGATTTTCTCTGGTTTATAACGCAGATTTGAAATTGGTTTTAAAAATATTTTAATTAATTTTAAAATGTTTTATAAAACCGATTTTAATAGATGGCCGATCACACCTAGCTAAAAAAGATTGGTGGCAACTCCATGTCTTTTTCAAGGTTATTTTCAAAATCTTCGTTTTTATAGAGGAATTAAGTTGACTTTTCTTTGTTTTTTTTAATGTCACGCTTAACGAATAATAAAGTCTTGCGATGAGACTTGTTATTTTTTAGGTTGCGACACATATTATAATATATTGTAGCATTAATTAAAGAGTTTGCATTTGATGCACTGTCAGTGTATAAATCTATAAACTGTCAATGAATTATACAATAACACCTCATTAATAAACAAACATAAAATTTTAAAAATCCTTACAAATAAATACAGATAACTCTCCTTTTAACCGATAGTATCATGTGGTTCACTATCAATATATAAATTTATACACTGACAATACATTAAATATAAATCCTCTAAATAAAAGTGTGAAACCATGACATCTCTCATTTGATCGAATTTCAACAATTCCTTATATATAGGTCACCCATATTACATGGTCTTCTCCGTAGGCCTAGTTTGATTTTTGCTAAAAGCTGATTGCCTTGTGAATAAATCTAAAGTAAAAAATAGATACTTTTCACTTAACAAATCCATTTAGTGAGCGATTAAAAAATCGGATTGGATCAGTCAATTAGATCGATTAAATCGAAAATCAATAATTTGTTCGATTCGGAAAATTATTAAAATTGGATTTTTCGTCAAGCCGATAAAGTACTGGTTCAACAGGGTAAAAACCGATAAAAATCGGTTTTAAATGTATTTTTTATTATTTTTTTAATATTTTATTTGTAATTAATGAGATTTGAACCTTTAATCTCTTAGTATTATATTAAAAATCATACTATTAAACCAAATGCATATTTTTATTAATTATTAATTATATTTAATATTTATTTAATATAAATTAATGTTTAAATATTAAAAAAATTATCAATTGGACAAAAATGAAAGATCTAATCGATTCGATTTCAATCCGATTTTTTTAACATTCCATTCAATTGTACCATTTTTCGGTCAAGCACAATGCAATATAAAGTTGGCTAGAATCTGAACTAAATCTGCTCATGAGTCGGGTCGGACCGCGGCCTGATTTTTTTTCAAAATCTTTACCCAAACTCAGCTCTGGGTCGGGCCGACCTGGGCCGACAGGCCCGAATTTACTGTTCATAATGTTAAAAAAATATTTTTTTTATAATTAAAATTAAATAAAATAATATTATTATAATTAAAAAAATACTGTTTCGGGCCCGTCCGGATTAAAAATATCATGTATAGATCTGGTCCAATATGGACCAAATCTGCTTGGCCAAACAAGCTGCCCGGGCCATGAGCATCTGAACCCACCCATCCTGCAGAAATGCGTCGTGCAAGCCATAATTACCAGAGACTAGCTCTCATAACGTAGCGGCACCAGAACCCTTGCTTTCTCACGCGTTATACCACTCATCTCCTGCTGCAGCTGGTCCAGACTAGAAGAACCTAAAGCCCCACCACGACAGAAATTGTTTCAATCCTTGACTGTACGGTTAATCAATGAATACGTATATATACATTTAATTCTTTTCACGTACAAAGAGACAAAGTATAAGGAGCAAAATACTCTGATGCACTCAAAAGTGTGTATCTTATTTAACCTTGCACTTAAAAAGAATCAATTGTAAAGTATAGTGATTAGCAAGGGTCGAGTCCTGAGGGATTGGGTTTTAGTTTATAAGTTAATTCATCTTTGGGACAAGGGTAAAGATATAAATAAGTATATTTTGGTTAGGGACAAGTTATGGTTACCAAAGAAATAGCTTATTGAATGTAGGCTCAAATTTGTTCACTAAGGGGGATGTTCTCTTGGAACATCAATAACGGATGGCTTATTTGGCCCTGGTTATAATCCTAAAGCCTCTATCATTTTCATGTTATCACATGCATTAATATAGTCTCAACAAGGTTTAAAGCAAGTTCTAGAGAATCATGTAATCATAAGAGCACTCAAGAAAGAAATTAGATTGATATATATAATGCATCAATCATATAGGATCAAAAACTCACAAGGATGATTATACGAGTCAGATTTAAGTCTAAACATGCTTCTTTCTCAATCAACATATCATATTAACATTGGCTCAAAAAAAAATGACATCAAGCTCAATTCTCATGAAAATCTTCTCACTAATAAATCAGTTTTAGACTTATGCAATTCATATCTCATCATAGTATTGAAAGTAACTAAGGCACACTAAAAATAATAATAATTATTATATTAAAGACTCATAAAAAAAATAATAGGCAAAAATAAAAGAAATCCTAAATCCTTCCCCCCACACTTAATTCTTACATTGTCCTCAATGTAATGTTATTAACCCAAATGAAAGAATCATGTGTAAGAGAAAAGAACTAATAACATAAGAATAGAAATAAATAAGACTCAAAACAAAACAAATTCATGCATCCTAAATAATCTTAAAATACTAAACAAATAATTAAAAAATAAACATAAAAATAAAAACAATAAAATAAAATAAAATAAAATAAAAACAATAAAAATAATAAAAGGAAAAGAAAGAAAATCTGAGTATGGTAGGTTGGTAATTTCTTTATTAATTGGGTTGCCTTCCCAATTAGTACTTGAGTTTAGTTGTCCAACCTAACAAAAACCCCTTCTTGGCTTGTTAGGCTCATACATGAAACTTTCCAAATTTCAGCGTTTGATAGGAAGCTTTCTTTGCACAAAAGTGGATGCATTCTCCATTACAAGTATTATTCCATCATCCTTTGTGGTGCATATCTCATCGAGAAATGGAGCATATTTTGATACTTGTTGAATGGCATCCACAAACAAGTTGTTTAAGGTTTCCGGCATGTGTTGTTCATGTTCCTCCTCCTTGAACTTTGTGAATCTACTAGGAAAAGGTGGAGAAGAAACATTAGTAAAAATTGGAATCTTAAATGTTACCTCAGGTGCCGAAATACTCTTATTCGGATATGTGGCTTCAATATCCTCAAGAATAGAATCCATCAATAATTTTGTCTCATCCTCATCTTGTTCCTCATTCCTGAAGGTCACAATAGTAGCATTCTCCTTTGGGTTAATCATCGTTTGGGCAGGGAGTTCTTCAGATCTTTGTGCTACCCATCCCACCATACTACTAGCCAATTGGCTCATTTGCTTTTCCAAACTCTGGATGCTTGCCCTTTGTTTCCTGTTGAAATTGCAAAGTATTAGTAACAAGAGAATAGACAAGATCTTCTAAAGAAGTACCTGAGTTTTGATTCATATGTGATGGCTGAAAAAGATCTGGTTCTTGAGACCATGATTGATTGAAGCTAGATGGATGAGTGTAATTGGCATAAGGATATACTTCTTGAAAATTTTTTGAGTAGCCATAATTAGTATGATCCCACCATCTCTCATGGTAAGTGTTTGAGTAATGATCATGCGGTTGGTCTTGGAACCCTTGATGGCCTTGACATCCTCCCATGGCCAATTGTTGAACTGGGGAGGTGAGATTGGCTTGTTGATTCTCCATGTTCATGTATGCCACCAACTCTTCAAGTGTTAGATTGCTCAATTCCATCGTTTTTTTTTTTAAATTCCAAAAGAAAAACCTGTATGTACAAGAAGATAAAACTAATTAGAACTGAAAATAAGAATAAACCAAGTACCAAATAAACTAAAGAAAACAATCCCCGGCAACGGCGCCAAAAATTTGATGCACTCAAAAGTGTGTATCTTATTTAACCTTGCACTTAAAAAGAATCAATTGTAAAGTATAGTGATTAGCAAGGGTCGAGTCCTCAGGGATTGTGTTTTAGTTTATAAGTTAATAGTTTATCACTTAAAAACAAGTAAACAAAAGTAAAAGGGATTTTGAAATCAGATTTAAACTAAAGTTAACAATAAGAATAAGAAAACAAGTAATTAAGAAGAATCAAATATGAGAAATATGGTTAAAGGTTCATTCTCCACCACTAGACATCATTAAGAATCAATTTCATATCTATCAACATTAATTAGCTATCAAAGTTAACAACCGTAGATAAGAACAAGCTCTGCTACCCCAATCTTTCCTTAGTTTGTCGTTAAATAGAACAAGCTCTCTATTTAACCTCTAACTATCAAACTACCTATGATGCACCCAAAAGAGTGTATCTTATTTAACCTTGCACTAAAAAGATAAATTGTAAGTATAGTAGTTAGCAAGGGTCGAGTCCTCAGGGATTGGGTTTTAGTTTATAAGTTAATAGTTTAAAACTTAAATTCAAGAACAATAAAAGAAAAGGGGTTTTTGAAGCCAGATTTAAACTAAAGTAAATAATAAGAATAAGATGCAAGGCGGTATAACCAGCCAATAAAAATATATATACTAAATTAGGCGGTATAACCAGCCAATAAAAATATATATACTAAATTAGGCGGTATAACCAGCCAATAAAAATAAAACAAAGTTAATATACAAATTAGGCGGTATAACCAGCCAATAAAAATAAATATACTTTTAAAAATAAGCAAACTAGAAAAGTAAGAAAACAAGTAAGAAAGAAGAATCAAATATGAAAAATATGGTTAAGGTTTCATTCTCCACCACTAGACATCATTAAGAATCAATTTCAGATCTATCAATATCAACCAACTATCAAAGTTAACAACCGTAGATAACAACAAGCTCTGTTATCCCAATCTTTCCTTAGTTTGTCGTTAAATAGAACAAGCTCTCTATTTAATCTCTAACCATTAAACAACCTAGAATAAGCTCTCTAAATTCAATTTAATGGCAGCTTTATGATGAGAAAGATAGGTTGATCTAAGCAACAATCACATAAGCTCGGATTGTTCAACTTAGGTTATGTTCCACTTTGCAATTATTGAAAACTTGACCATAATCATTAATCACAAATTGCCACTTATGAATAGGAAATCAAGACAATTACACGGATCAAGACTCCTAGACTAGCAATAGATAATTATCAAGATCTATCTAGTTGTACACCTAAATAAATCAAGACAACATCATGAACAATTCTTGTAGAAGAACATAAGCAACTTTGATAGAAAATTAATGATAGATAGAATCTGAAAATCAATCACAAAACATGTCTAGGGCTTTGAAATCACCCTTAACCAAATAGAAGTTTAGCCTAGCATAGGCATTATAAACATAAAATTAAATAGAATCTAAGAAGAAAATAAAAGAAAGAAAGAAGAAGAAGAAGAATATTAATTATCCAACCTCTTGCTCTTTCTAAAGAAAAAGAAAACTAGAGACAAGAAAGAAGAAGAAAACTTAGAGAATTTTATTACAATGGCTAATATCCTACCTATGTACAATATGATCCTCTACAATCATCCAAGGCCCTCTATTTATACACATTTTGGAAGGCTAAATGACAAGAGACAAGCTTTACAAATTTCAAAGGTAGGTATAATAGGTGGGTGAATTTTTCTAACAATTTTCGTCATATTGTATGACAATTTTGATCAGCCAACTTGATGGTCGATTTCGTCAATGTTGGAGGCCTGATCTGATCACATGGTCTTCTAGAAAAAGGTTCCCCTATCAGGTAAGGATCCATAGCCGTTGGAATAAGCTCATTTGCTGATGTGGATAAGCAGATATGGGCAAAATACGAAAACATGTCAGCACAGACGTCATTGCACATCAGCCAACTTGATGGTCGATTTCGTCAATATTAGAGGCCTGATCTGATCATATGGTCTTCTAGACAAAGGTTCCCGTATCAGTTACGGATCCATAGCCATTGGAATCAGCTCATTTTCTGATGTGGATAAGCAGATATGGGCAAAATACGAAAACAGGTCAGCACAGACGTCATTGCACATCAGCCAACTTGATGGTCGATTTCGCTAGGGAAAACGACTCCGTTTCAAGAAGTATAAAACATGAAAAAGATAGATATGCCTCTTAGCTTTGCACGGCTACAAATTTCAGCCTTATTGCTTCAGTGAAACTCCAGATATAGCTGATATGGAAAAATGTGTCGGAACTGGAACTGAACTGGATTTGCCCTTAATTCTAGTAATCTGAAATCACTCAAAGAAACTTGTGAAAAACACCAAATTACATAAAAATATAAAAGATCATAAACACAATTAGACTAAACAATAATAACTCGTATTTGACACAAAACAATAATAAAACATAACTAAAAACTATATAATTATACGAGTTATCACACCCCCACACTTAGATTGTTGCTAGTCCCTAGCAACGACTCAATAAAAATAAAATAAGAAAATCTAATCTAATCCACTTTCGTAGGAAATCACGGTGGCACTTAGCATGTGACACAAGCCTTTAAACCCCTAGGTGTCCCTAGTGGACGAGTTTAGTCTCGTGAGGGTTTACTAGAACGATACCCACAAACATTGAAAAATTAAAATATAAATAAACTTCATATAAGTAAACTACATATACTAAAAATATTTACTCCTAATCCTTTCAATACAAATTAGAGACAATATTTGAACAAGTCTTATAAACTAATCAATAGCTTAAAAAATTTCACAAAAAATCATGCTTGAATGTAAATTGTTTGAGTTAAGCCAATATTAGCATAACATATCTCAATCAAAATAGTGCATGTTCAAATTTAATCTCAACTTCTCACATGGGATACTCTCTTGATTTTCACTCTTTAAAGTAGTGGTAAAGTGTTTACACTCAATCAATCTCATGAAAACACTTCTACCATATGCTTGCTTGTCCACCTATTCTCCACTAAAAGATCATGCAACTTCATAAATCAAGAGGTCTTTAATCAAGGTTGTAATGGGGCCAAGGGGTTTGTAATGTGGTTGAAGAACAAAAGGATAAAGATATCACAAAGGTTCCAAAGAGTTCATAAAGTTTAGAGACATAAAAAGATTATACAAAGAAACTTCTCAAAACTCTTTACAAGTACATAGTCACCTAGGCCGGATATTCATGTTGGGCCTTTTCTTCATTCTAAACAACTTTGTAACATCTTTTTCTTTTTCCACAAATTCAAGAGATGATTCATTTTTTTTTTATATAGGAATGTATTTGCCAGTATTCCATTTCTTTTTCTCTTGACTTTTCTTTTCTTTTCCCCCCACACTTATTTCTTGTTTCTAACCAAAAAAAATATCCCTTGTCTTTGCAACTTGTCTCAAATCATGCTAATTCATCTTTGGAACAAAGGTAAAGATATAAGTATATTTAGGTTAGGGACAAGTTATGGTTACCAAAGAGATAGCTCATTCAATGTAGGCTCAAATTGGTTCACTAAGGGTGTGTTCTCTTGGAACATCAATAAGGGATGGCTGTTTGGCTCTGGTTATAATCCTAATGCCTCTATCATATTCATGTTGTCACATGTATCAATATAGTCTCAAACGGTTTAAAGCAAGTTCTAGAGAATCATGTAATCATAAGAGCACTCAAGAAAGAAATTAGATTGATTTGTATAATGCATCAATCATTTTAGGCTCAAAAACTCACAATGATGATTATACAAGTCAGTTTTAAGTCTAAACATTCTTCTTTCTCAATCAACATATCATATTAACATTGGCTCATAAAAAGGTTGACATCAAGCTCAATTTTCATGAAAATCTTCTCACTAATAAATCTGTTTTAGACTTATGCAATTCATATCTCATCATTGTATTAAAAAGGAACTAAAACTCACAAAAATAATAATAATAATAATAATAAAGAAAAAAAATAGTAGACAAAAATAAAAGAAATCCTAAATCATTCCCCCCCACACTTAATTCTTACATTGTCCTCAATGTAAGTCTATTAACTCGAATGAAAGAATCATGTGTAAGAGAAAAGAACTAATAACATAAGAATAGGAACAACTAAGACTGAAAACAAAACAAAACCATGCAACCTAAGTAATCCTAAAATACTAAACAAAAAATTAACAAGTAAACATAAAAAGATTAAAATCAAACTGACAAGGTATGTCTCAAGTCTCCCTTACTCAGACCTTGTTCAGAATGAATACTTCTAAATTGCTTAAAACACAACAAATTTTTTTTTTTTTTTTTTTTTGAGAAGAAGAAATCAAACTGACAAGGTATGTCTCAAGTCTCCCTTACTCAGACCTTGTTCAGAATGAATACTTCTAAATGGCGTAAAACACAACAAATATATATATATATTTTTTTTTTTTGAAATTAGCAAAATATGTCCCTTACCTGCAGAGGTTGCTAACCACTTATTATAACTGAGACACAACAAGCAAAATGTTAGATAATGTCACAAAGACAAAGTGCAATCCACTCCTTGCTCGTCCATATCTCTTTTTCTTTTTCCGAGCGTTTGCGAAACAACCGTAGCAGATAAATACTCATAAGCTTGGAGCTTTTTGAGTAAATCTTCAATGGTTGTAGCAGAAATTATGGTTCTCCTTGCCTCTGAAAACATGAATCCATTATCCACAGCATTATCTAAATATGAAAGCAAATTACTAAAATAACCATTAATATTAAGCAAACCAATGGGTTTCTTATTTGTGACCAAAGATGACCAAGAAGCCACGCAAGCTATTTCTTCCAATGTACCCAGACCTCCTGGTAAAGCAATGAATGCATCGGCAGAATGGTACATGATTGTTATCCGTTCAGGGATACTCCAGACTTGTATTTCCTTACCCAAGGTAGGTCCACAAAAATCTGTGAATAGTTTTGGCACGATTCCTAGAACTGGACTTCCTCCGGCGTGTGCTGCTGTAGCGACTGCTCCCATTAAACCCGTACTACCGCCTCCATAAATCAACTGGATCTTTTGTTGGGCAAGTATTACTCCAACTCTTATGGCTTCATCAGCGAATATGTTATTTTTCCCTGGATAAGCACCTCCAAAAACACAAATTTTTTTAATGCGTTGGGACGAAGTACTTTCCATTTTTTTTTTTCCGAGTGCCTGAAAGAGAATGAGTACATGGTGTAATATATAGAGGACTGAGTAGTGAATCAGACAAGAGTAATAATGTCGCCGAAAGTGTATCTGACCTGTCAGAAGAAAATGTTAACCTAACAAAAGATTTTTGCGTGATTTCAGGAAGAAAATCAAAAAGAGAAGAAAAATCAACCGTAAAAGTCAAGAGTAATAATGTCGCCGAAAGTGTATTTGACCTGTCAGAAGAAAATGTTAACCTAACAAAAGATTTTTGCGTGATTTCAGGAAGAAAATAAAAAAGAGAAGAAAAATCAATCGTAAAAGACAAATAAAAAAAATGAGAATAATTACACAAATCGAATAACACGTAAATTAAACCGAAATAAAGTTATTGCAAATCAAACCAAAAGCTGAGAAGTCATTTATTGTAGTTGTGATTGTGGCTCACATCTTCCTCTGGTTTTACGTCCAGAAACGGCTTAAACGCCTTCTATGAGTCGAGGATATGCTTCCCATCCAGTTTTCTTACAAGCTGGCAAACAGGGTCTTTTAACATCTGATTCCCAAGATGTTGCCATTCCCTTTGGAATTGCGGCCATAAATCAAGAATTTCTCTTTGTACGTCTCCACTAGGATGCGTCTCAAGAGAAAGTTGGATATTACCCAAATTCTCCTTACTCAGTCCATCCTTAATGAATTCAATTTTATCATCTCGATTAGAGGACGGAATCCCAATAGAACGACATTTACCGTTACACGTCCATCGTGCACATTTGTGGCAATTTGAACTCATGCGCTTTGCTCGTCGCTTCTTTGCAAAAGTGCTTCTACCTGTACCTGGTAAATGCAAAACAGGAAGATATTCATCTTCACGTACCTTGGCTTCAATTATCCAACGTATGTCGTCAGGAATCCCTTTGTGCATAAGCATTCTTAATCTTTCGAATCGAACTTGGTAAAGCTTCAGTAAAATATTTCGAGGAAAAGGAGGAAATCGTTTTTGCAATCTTGTGAGAATATCATCCATCCTGAAAAAAAATGAAAAAAAAAATGAAAGAGAAATTGAAAGAGAAATTTATATACAATATCAGTTTTGTAGGTAGCTGATGGAACCGATTTAAATAATCACGGAGTACCGTTATCCGCCATTTAACCGGGGTTAAAAAAAATTTTATATTTACATCTAGTGTTTTTCAAAACAAGGATCAGAAAGAAAAACAACATAAAAAGACTCAAAAACAAAACACTCTAAATAAAATCCTAAATTCTCCCCCCCACACATAATTCTTACATTGTCATTAATGTAATGCTATTATCCCCCAATGCAAGAATTATATGTAAGAGAAAAGAACTATTAAACAAAAGAAACTTATGCAGCCTAAATGAACTTAAAAGCATTAAACACAATTAACAAAGAAACATAAGAAATAAAATAAAAACAATAAAAATAATAAAAGAAAAAGGAAAAGAAAGAGAAAGCAAATCTGAATATGGAAGGTTGGCAATTTCATCTTTAATTGGGCTGCCTTCCCAATTAACACTTGAGTTAGTGTTTTGAATCTAACCAACACCCCTTCTTGGCTTTTTAGGCTTGTCAGGCTCATGCATGAAATTTCCCAAATTTATGCGTTTGAGAGGAAGCTTTCTTTGCACAACAGTGGATGCATTCTCCATTACAAGTATTATTCCATCATCCTTGGTGGTGCATATCTCATCGAGGAATGGTGCATCTTTTGGTACTTGTTGAATGACATCCACAAACAAACTGTTTAAGGTTTCCAGCGTGTCTTGTTCATGTTCATCCTCCTTGAACTTTGCGAATCTACTAGGAAAAGGTGGAGAAGAAACATTAGTAAAAATTGGAATCTCAAACGTTACCTCAGGTGCCGAAATACTCTTATTTGGATCATTGGCTTCATTATCCTCAAGAATAGAATTCATCTCTAATTTTGTCTCATCCTCATCTTGTTCCTCATTCCTCAAGGTCACAATAGTAGTATTCTCCTTTGGGTTAATCATTGTTTGGGCAGGGAGTTCTTCAGATCTTTGTGCTACCCATCCCACCATACTACTAGTCAATTGGATCATTTGCTTTTCCAAACTCTGGATGCTTGCCCTTGTTTCCTGTTGAAATTGCAATGTATCAGTAACAAGAGAATAGACAAGATCTTCTAAAGAAGTACCTGAGTTTTGAGTCATATGTGGTGGTTGAAAAAGATCTGGTTCTTGGGACCATGATTGATTGAAGCTAGATGGATGAGTGTAATTGGCATAAGGATCTACTTCTTGGTAATTTTTCGAGTAGCCATAATTAGTATGATCCCACCATCCCTCATGGTAAGTGTTTGAGTAATGATCATACTGTTGGTCTTGGAACACTTGATGGCCTTGACATCCTCCCATGGCCAATTGTTGAACTGGGAAGGTGAGATTGGCTTGTTGATTCTCCATGTTCATGTATGCCACCAACTCTTCAAGTGTTAGATTGCTCAATTCCATCGTTTTTTTTTTGTTTTTTTTTTCAAAATTTGATCAGAAAAACCCGTATGTACAAGAAAATAAAACTCATTAGAACTGAAAATAAGAATAAACCAAGTAACAAATAAACTAAAGAAAACAATCCCCGGCAACGGCGCCAAAAATTTGATGCACCCAAAAGAGTGTATCTTATTTAACCTTGCACTAAAAAGATAAATTGTAAGTATAGTAGTTAGCAAGGGTCGAGTCCTCAGGGATTGGGTTTTAGTTTATAAGTTAATAGTTTAAAACTTAAATTCAAGAACAATAAAAGAAAAGGGGTTTTTGAAGCCAGATTTAAACTAAAGTAAATAATAAGAATAAGATGCAAGGCGGTATAACCAGCCAATAAAAATATATATACTAAATTAGGCGGTATAACCAGCCAATAAAAATATATATACTAAATTAGGCGGTATAACCAGCCAATAAAAATAAAACAAAGTTAATATACAAATTAGGCGGTATAACCAGCCAATAAAAATAAATATACTTTTAAAAATAAGCAAACTAGAAAAGTAAGAAAACAAGTAAGAAAGAAGAATCAAATATGAAAAATATGGTTAAGGTTTCATTCTCCACCACTAGACATCATTAAGAATCAATTTCAGATCTATCAATATCAACCAACTATCAAAGTTAACAACCGTAGATAACAACAAGCTCTGTTATCCCAATCTTTCCTTAGTTTGTCATTAAATAGAACAAGCTCTCTATTTAATCTCTAACCATTAAACAACCTAGAATAAGCTCTCTAAATTCAATTTAATGGCAGCTTTATGATGAGAAAGATAGGTTGATCTAAGCAACAATCACATAAGCTCGGATTGTTCAACTTAGGTTATGTTCCACTTTGCAATTATTGAAAACTTGACCATAATCATTAATCACAAATTGCCACTTATGAATAGGAAATCAAGACAATTACACGGATCAAGACTCCTAGACTAGCAATAGATAATTATCAAGATCTATCTAGTTGTACACCTAAATAAATCAAGACAACATCATGAACAATTCTTGTAGAAGAACATAAGCAACTTTGATAGAAAATTAATGATAGATAGAATCTGAAAATCAATCACAAAACATGTCTAGGGCTTTGAAATCACCCTTAACCAAATAGAAGTTTAGCCTAGCATAGGCATTATAAACATAAAATTAAATAGAATCTAAGAAGAAAATAAAAGAAAGAAAGAAGAAGAAGAAGAATATTAATTATCCAACCTCTTGCTCTTTCTAAAGAAAAAGAAAACTAGAGAAAAGAAAGAAGAAGAAAACTTAGAGAATTTTATTACAATGGCTAATATCCTACCTATGTACAATATGATCCTCTACAATCATCCAAGGCCCTCTATTTATACACATTTTGGAAGGCTAAATGACAAGAGACAAGCTTTACAAATTTCAAAGGTAGGTATAATAGGTGGGTGAATTTTTCTAACAATTTTCGTCATATTGTATGACAATTTTGATCAGCCAACTTGATGGTCGATTTCGTCAATGTTGGAGGCCTGATCTGATCACATGGTCTTCTAGAAAAAGGTTCCCCTATCAGTTACGGATCCATAGCCGTTGGAATCAGCTCATTTGCTGATGTGGATAAGCAGATATGGGCAAAATACGAAAACATGTCAGCACAGACGTCATTGCACATCAGCCAACTTGATGGTCGATTTCGTCAATATTAGAGGCCTGATCTGATCATATGGTCTTCTAGACAAAGGTTCCCGTATCAGTTACGGATCCATAGCCATTGGAATCAGCTCATTTGCTGATGTGGATAAGCAGATATGGGCAAAATACGAAAACAGGTCAGCACAGACGTCATTGCACATCAGCCAACTTGATGGTCGATTTCGCTAGGGAAAACGACTCCGTTTCAAGAAGTATAAAACATGAAAAAGATAGATATGCCTCTTAGCTTTGCACGGCTACAAATTTCAGCCTTATTGCTTCAGTGAAACTCCAGATATAGCTGATATGGAAAAATGTGTCGGAACTGGAACTGAACTGGATTTGCCCTTAATTCTAGTAATCTGAAATCACTCAAAGAAACTTGTGAAAAACACCAAATTACATAAAAATATAAAAGATCATAAACACAATTAGACTAAACAATAATAACTCGTATTTGACACAAAACAATAATAAAACATAACTAAAAACTATATAATTATACGAGTTATCAACCTAGAATAAGCTCTCTAAGTTCAATTTAATAGCAGCTTTATGACGAGAAAGATAGGTTGATCTAAGCAACAAACACATAAGCTCGGATTGTTCAACTTAGGTTATGTTGCACTTTGCAATTATTGAAAACTTGACCATAATCATTAATCACAAATTGTCACTTATGAATAGGAAATCAAGACAATTACACGGATCAAGACTCCTAAACTAGCATTAGACAATTATCAAGATTTATCTAGTTGGCCACCTAAACAAATCAAAACATCATCATGAACAATTTTAATGGAAGAACATAAGCAACTTTGATAGAAAACAATGATAGATAGATTCTGAAAATTAATTATATAACATGTCTAGGGCTTTGAAATCACCCTTAACCAAAGAAGTTTAGCATAACATAAGCATGGATAATATATACATAAAACTAAAAAGAAAAATAAAAGAATGGAGAAGAAGAAGAAGAAGAATAATAATGATCCCTTGAGTCTCATCAAAAGATGTCTAGTTTGTGGCTCAAAAGATGGTATTTATAGAGCTTTAAAACCGTGAGAATAAGTCCTTGCCGCACAAGTAAGCTTGGAGGCAGAAAATCACGTTTTTGCCTTTCTTTCAGATTTGCGGTTAGGGTTTTTCTGGTCGTAGGGTTCTTTAGGGAGATTTTCGAGCGCCATTTTGAATGCCCATTTCTTATCCGATTTGGGCCCATAATATATCGTTGGAAAGATAATCAAGTCAACTTCAAAACTAAAGGGGACGTTTCTTCAAATAAAGACTATAACATCATGTTTTCCTTACAATAAGCGCCGGAGGTCAAATTTGCCTGATTGCTTTTCAACCATAAATTGATATTTTTGACTCCCAAGTCTTCTTCCATCTTGTGATTATGATTTTGTAAGCTCTTTACCATCATTATTGACATATTTTGACTTCATTCTCCTTATTTTACCTAAAATTCAAAAATATAATATAAGTAAACAAGATAAAGATCGAAAACATAACAAAAACTAAAGGTAGAAAGGCATAAAATGTATATTTTATGAGCTTATCTTACTCTTACTACTTTTCTTGTCCATTCCGAACACGGTATTACTACTGTACTGACTGAAAGTGATGGTTCAAGGAATCTGACCACCTTCTTTTGTAATTAAATTAAATTCCTGCCTTTGAGAAACAGAAATTAAGAGAGGGGAATTTAGAAGCTAAAGATGGAATGGAATAGAAACAGAAGAAAAAAAATGGTGAACTACGGTGTAGTTTCAACCACAACTCCAGTGTCTTTTAGGCTCCGATGGGACGTGTTCCTCAGTTTCAGAGGCGAAGATACTCGTCACGGTATCACGCACAACCTCTACATCTCGCTTGAGGAGAAAGGTGTGCGAGTCTTTCGAGACGATGACGGTTTGAACCGTGGAGACGAGATCGCCCCGAGCTTGCTGGAAGCCATTGAAGACACGGCTGCTTCCATTGTCATTCTCTCTGAAAATTACGCTTCCTACCATTGGTGCCTTGAAGAACTTGCCAGGATTTGCGAGTTGCGGAGACTAATTCTGCCTGTGTTCTATTTGGTTGACCCGTCTCATGTTCGAAAACAGATGGGACCTTTTGAGGAGGCCTTTCGTAGCCACGAAAACAGATTTGGAAAAGACAAGACCAAGAAATGGAGGGAAGCCATGGCGAAAGTTGGCGGTATTGCTGGTTGGGTTGTCACTGACAAAAGGTTCTGCTTTTAATTCCTTAGCTACCCTTATATTCAAAATTACCTACTCTTATATTCACAATTACCTACTCTTATATTCAACATTAATATTGATTTTTTAACGGATCATATGAAGATGGTTGATCCTTTTAAGCTTGCAAGTAACTAAATATTGGCGATTCAAGAGATTTGGGTTATGATGCACCCAAAAAAGTGTATCTTATTTAACCTTGCACTAAAAAGATCAATTGTAAGTATAGTAGTTAGCAAGGGTCGTGTCCTCCGGGATTGGGTTTTAGTTTATAAGTTAATAGTTTAAAACTTACGTTCAAAGAAAACAAAAGAAAAGGGGGTTTTGAAATAGTTTTAAAAATAAGCAAACAAGAAAAGTAAGAAAACAAGTAATTAAGAAGAATCAAATATGAAAAATATGGTTAAGGATTCATTTTAATGGAAGAACATAAGCAACTTTGATCGAAAACAATGATAGATAGATTCTAAAAATTAATTACATAACATGTCTAGGGCTTTGAAATCACCCTTAACAAAAGAAGTTTAGCATAACATAGGCATAGATAATATATACATAAAACTAAAAAGAAAAATAAAAGAATGGAGAAGAAGAAGAAGAATAATAATGATCCTTGAGTCTCCTCAAAAGATGTCTAGTTTGTGGCTCAAAAGATGGTATTTATAGAGCTTTAAAACCCTGAGAATAAGTACTTGCCGCACAAGTAAGCTTGGAGGTAGAAAAATCACGTTTTTGCCTTTTTTTAAGATTTGCGGTTAGGGTTTTTCTGGCCGCAGGATTCTTTAGGGGGATCTTCTAGCGCCATTTGGAATGACCATTTCTTATCCGATTTGGGCCCATAATATATTGTTGGAAAGATAATCAAGTCAACTTCAAAAGTGAAGAAGAAAGTTTCTTCAAATAAAGAATCTAACATCATGTTTTCCTTACAACAAGCTCCAGAGGTCAAATCAGCCTAATTGCTTTTCAACCAGAAATTGATATTTTTGACTCCCAAGTCTTCTTCCATCTTGTGATTATCATTTTGTAAGCTCTTTACCATCATTATTGACATCTTTTGACTTCATTCTCCTTATTGTACCTAAAATTCAAAAACATATTATAAGTAAACAAGATAAAGATAGAAAACATAACAAAAACTAAAGGTAGAAAGGCATAAAATGTATATTTTATGAGCTTATCAAATACCCCCACACTTAGCTTTTTGCTAGTCCTCGAGCAAAACAAAATAAAAATAAAATAAGAAAATCTAATCTAATCCACTTTCGTAGGAAATCACGGTGGCACTTAGCATGTGACACAAGCCTTTAAACCCCTAGGTGTTCCTAGTGGACGAGTTTAGTTTCGTGAGGGTTTACTAGGACGATACCCACAAACATTGAAAAACTAAAATATAAATAAACTACATATACTAAAAATATTTACTCCTAACCTTTTCAATATAAATTGGAGACAATCTTTGAACAAGTCTTATAAACTAATCAATAGCTCAAAGAATTTCACAAAAAATCATGCTTGAATGTAAATAAATGAGTTAAGCCAATATTAACATAACATATTTCAATCAAAATAGTGCATATTCAAACTTAATCTCAACTTCTCACATGGGATACTCTCATGATTTTCACTTTTTAAAGTAGTGGTAAATTGTTTACACTCAATCAATCTCATGAAAACAGTTATACCATATGCTTGCTTGTTCACCTATTCTCCACTATTTAGATCATGCAACTTCATAAATCAAGAGGTTTTTAATCAAGGTTGTAATGGGGCCAAGGGGTAATAATGTGGTTAAAGAATAAAAAGGAAAAGATATCACAAACGTTCCAAAGACTTCATAGAATTTAGAGACAAAATAAGATTTTGCAAATAAAACTTTCTCAATATTCTTTAGAAATACATAATCACATAGGCTGAATATTTCATGTTGAGCCTTTACTTCATTCTAACCAACCTTGTAACATTCTTTTTCTTTTCTTTAACCAAAAGTTCAAGAGATGATTCAATTTTTTTTTTCATGGGAATGTATTTTTACAATGTTCCCTTTTCTTTTTCTCTTGACTTTTGCCTCTCTCCTCCCCCACACTTATCTTTTGTTCTAACCCAAATTTTCAAAAAGTATCCCTTGTTTTTGCAATATGTCTCAAGCATTCTAGTCATCTTTAAAACGAGGGAAAAGATATAAATGTATTTATGCCAGGTGTAGGATATGGTTACCAAAGAAATAGCTTATTCATTGTAGGCTCAAATTGGTTCACTAGGGGGATGTTCTCTTGGAACATCAATAAGGGATAGTTGTTTGGCCCTGGTTAAAAATCCTAATGCCTCTATCATATTCATGTTGTTACATGCATCAATATAGTCTCAAACGGTTTAAAGCAAGTTCTAGAGAATCATGTAATCATAAGAGCACTCAAGAAAGAAATTAGATTGATATGTATAATGCATCAATCATATAGGCTCAAAAACTCACAAGGATGATTATACAAGTCAATATCAAGTCTAAACATGCTTCTTTCTCAATCAACATATCATATCAACATTGGCTCATAAAAATTAGTATCAAGCTTAATTCTCATGAAAATCTTCTTACTAATAACCAGTTTAGACCTATGCAATTCATATCTCATCATTGTATTAAAAAGGAACTAAAACACACTAAAAATAATAATAATAATAAAGACTCATAAAAAAAATAGTAGACAAAAATAAAAGAAATCCTAAATCATTCCCCCCACACTTAATTCTTACATTGTCCTCAATGTAAGTCTATTAACCCAAATGAAAGAATCATGTGTAAGAGAAAAGAACTAATAACATAAGAATAGGAACAACTAAAACTCAAAATAAAACAAACCCAAGCAACCTAAATAATCCTAAAATACTAAACAAAAATTAACAAATAAACATAAAAAATAAAAATAAAAATAAAAACAATAAAAATAAAAATAAAAATAAAAATAAAAATAAAAATAATAAAAGAAAAAGAAAAAGAAAAAGAAAAAGAAAGAGAAAGCAAATCTGAATATGCCAGGTTTGCAATTTCTTCTTTAATTGGGCTGCCTTCCCAATTAACACTTGAGTTAGTGTTTTGAATCTAACCAACACCCCTTCTTGGAATTTTTGGCTTGTCAGGCTCATACATGAAATTTTCCAAATTTATGTGTTTGAGAGGAAGCTTTCTTCGCACAACAGTGGATGCATTCTCCATTACAAGTATTATTCCATCATCCTTTGTGGTGCATATCTCATCGAGGAATGGAGCATATTTTGATACTTGTTGAATGGAATCCACAAACAAGTTGTTTAAGGTTTCCGGCATGTGTTGTTCATGATCTTCCTCCTTGAACTTTGCAAATCTACTAGGAAAAGGTGGAGAAGAAACATTAGTAAAAAGTGGAACCTTAAACGTTACCTCAAGTGCCAAAATACTCTTATTTGGATATGTGGCTTCATTATCCTCAAGAATATAATCCATCTTTAATTTTGTCTCATCCTTATCTTGTTCCTCATTCCTCAAGGTCACAATAGTAGCATTCTCCTTTGGGTTAATCATCGTTTGGGCAGGGAGTTCTTCAGATCTTTGTGCTACCCATCCCACCATACTACTAGCCAATTGGCTCATTTGCTTTTCCAAACTCTGGATGCTTGCCCTTGTTTCCTGTTGAAATTGCAAAGTATTAGTAACAAGAGAATAGACAAGATCTTCTAAAGAAGTACCTGAGTTTTGAGTCATATGTGGTGGCTGAAAAAGATCTGGTTCTTGAGACCATGATTGATTAAATCTAGATGGATGAGTGTAATTGGCATAAGGATCTACTTCTTGGTAATTTTCTTAGTAGCCATAATTAGTATGATCCCACCATCCCTCATGGTAAGTGTTTGAGTAATGATCATACTGTTGGTCTTGGAACACTTGATGGCCTTGACATCCTCCCATGGCCAATTGTTGAACTGAGGAGGTGAGATTGGCTTGTTGATTCTCCATGTTCATGTATGCCACCAACTCTTCAAGTGTTAGATTGCTCAATTCCATCTTTTTTTTTTTAATTTGAAAAGAAAAACCTGTATGTACAAGAAAATAAAACTAATTAGAACTGAAAATAAGAATAAACCAAGTAACAAATAAACTAAAGAAAGCAATCCCCGGCAACGGCGCCAAAATCTTGATGCACCCAAAAGAGTGTATCTTATTTAACCTTATACTAAAAAGATCAATTGTAAGTATAGTAGTTAGCAAGGGTCGAGTCCTCAGGGATTGTGTTTTAGTTTATAAGTTAATAGTTTAAAACTTATGTTCAAAGAAAACAAAAGAAAATGGGGTTTTGAAATAGTTTTAAAAATAAGCAAACAAGAAAAGTAAGAAAACAAGAAATTAAGAAGAATCAAATATGAAAAATATGGTTAAGGATTCATTCTCCACCACTAGACATCATTAAGAATCAATTTCATATCTATCAACATTAATTAGCTATCAAAGTTAACAACCGTAGATAACAACAAGCTCTGTTACCCCAATCTTTCCTTAGTTCGTCGTTAAATAGAACAAGCTCTCTATTTAATCTCTAACTATCACACAACCTAGAATAAGCTCTCTAAGTTCAATTTAATAGCAGCTTTATGATGAGAAAGATAGGTTGATCTAAGCAACAAACACATAAGCTCGGATTGTTCAACTTAGGTTATGTTCCACTTTGCAATTATTGAAAACTTGACCATAATCATTAATCACAAATTGCCACTTATGAATAGGAAATCAAGACAATTACACGGATCAAGACTCCTAAACTAGCATTAGACAATTATCAAGATTTATCTAGTTGGCCACTTAAACAAATCAAAACATCATCATGAACAATTTTAATGGAAGAACATAAGCAACTTTGATCGAAAACAATGATAGATAGATTCTAAAAATTAATTACATAACATGTCTAGGGCTTTGAAATCACCCTTAACAAAAGAAGTTTAGCATAACATAGGCATAGATAATATATACATAAAACTAAAAAGAAAAATAAAAGAATGGAGAAGAAGAAGAAGAATAATAATGATCCTTGAGTCTCCTCAAAAGATGTCTAGTTTGTGGCTCAAAAGATGGTATTTATAGAGCTTTAAAACCCTGAGAATAAGTACTTGCCGCACAAGTAAGCTTGGAGGTAGAAAAATCACGTTTTTGCCTTTTTTTAAGATTTGCGGTTAGGGTTTTTCTGGCCGCAGGATTCTTTAGGGGGATCTTCTAGCGCCATTTGGAATGACCATTTCTTATCCGATTTGGGCCCATAATATATCGTTGGAAAGATAATCAAGTCAACTTCAAAAGTGAAGAAGAAAGTTTCTTGAAATAAAGAATCTAACATCATGTTTTCCTTACAACAAGCTCCAGAGGTCAAATCTGCCTAATTGCTTTTCAACCAGAAATTGATATTTTTGACTCCCAAGTCTTCTTCCATCTTGTGATTCTCATTTTGTAAGCTCTTTACCATCATTATTGACATCTTTTGACTTCATTCTCCTTATTGTACCTAAAATTCAAAAACATATTATAAGTAAACAAGATAAAGATCGAAAACATAACAAAAACTAAAGGTAGAAAGGCATAAAATGTATATTTTATGAGCTTATCAAATACCCCCACACTTAGCTTTTTGCTAGTCCTCGAGCAAAACAAAATAAAAATAAAATAAGAAAATCTAATCTAATCCACTTTCGTAGGAAATCACGGTGGCACTTAGCATGTGACACAAGCCTTTAAACCCCTAGCTGTCCCTAGTGGACGAGTTTAGTCTCGTGAGGGTTTTCTAGGACGATACCCACAAACATTGAAAAACTAAAATATAAATAAACTACATATACTAAAAATATTTACTCCTAACCTTTTCAATATAAATTGGAGACAATCTTTGAACAAGTCTTATAAACTAATCAATAGCTCAAAGAATTGCACAAAAAATCATGCTTGAATGTAAATAAATGAGTTAAGCCAATATTAACATAACATATTTCAATCAAAATAGTGCATATTCAAACTTAATCTCAACTTCTCACATGGGATACTCTCATGATTTTCACTCTTTAAAGTAGTGGTAAAGTGTTTACACTCAATCAATCTCATGAAAACAGTTATACCATATGCTTGCTTGTTCACCTATTCTCCACTATTTAGATCATGCAACTTCATAAATCAAGAGGTCTTTAATCAAGGTTGTAATGGGGCCAAGGGGTAATAATGTGGTTAAAGAATAAAAAGGAAAAGATATCACAAACGTTCCAAAGACTTCATAGAATTTAGAGACAAAATAAGATTTTGCAAATAAAACTTTCTCAATATTCTTTAGAAGTACATAATCACATAGGCTGAATATTTCATGTTGAGCCTTTACTTCATTCTAACCAACCTTGTAACATTCTTTTTCTTTTCTTTAACCAAAAGTTCAAGAGATGATTCAATTTTTTTTTTTCATGGGAATGTATTTTTACAATGTTCCCTTTTCTTTTTCTCTTGACTTTTGCCTCTCTCCTCCCCCACACTTATCTTTTGTTCTAACCCAAATTTTCAAAAAGTATCCCTTGTTTTTGCAATATGTCTCAAGCATTCTAGTCATCTTTAAAACGAGGGAAAAGATATAAATGTATTTATGCCAGGTGTAGGATATGGTTTCCAAAGAAATAGCTTATTCATTGTAGGCTCAAATTGGTTCACTAGAGGGATGTTCTCTTGGAACATCAATAAGGGATAGTTGTTTGGCCCTGGTTAAAAATCCTAATGCCTCTATCATATTCATGTTGTTACATGCATCAATATAGTCTCAAACGGTTTAAAGCAAGTTCTAGAGAATCATGTAATCATAAGAGCACTCAAGAAAGAAATTAGATTGATATGTATAATGCATCAATCATATAGGCTCAAAAACTCACAAGGATGATTATACAAGTCAATATCAAGTCTAAACATGCTTCTTTCTCAATCAACATATCATATCAACATTGGCTCATAAAAATTAGTATCAAGCTTAATTCTCATGAAAATCTTCTTACTAATAACCAGTTTAGACCTATGCAATTCATATCTCATCATTGTATTAAAAAGGAACTAAAACACACTAAAAATAATAATAATAATAAAGACTCATAAAAAAAATAGTAGACAAAAATAAAAGAAATCCTAAATCATTCCCCCCACACTTAATTCTTACATTGTCCTCAATGTAAGTCTATTAACCCAAATGAAAGAATCATGTGTAAGAGAAAAGAACTAATAACATAAGAATAGGAACAACTAAAACTCAAAACAAAACAAACCCATGCAACCTAAATAATCCTAAAATACTAAACAAAAATTAACAAATAAACATAAAAAATAAAAAGAAAAATAATAAAAATAAAAATAAAAATAATAAAAGAAAAAGAAAAAGAAAAAGAAAGAGAAAGAGAAAGCAAATCTGAATATGGCAGGTTGGCAATTTCTTCTTTAATTGGGCCGCCTTCCCAATTAACACTTGAGTTAGTGTTTTGAATCTAACCAACACCCTTCTTGGAATTTTTGGCTTGTCAGGCTCATACATGAAATTTTCCAAATTTATGCGTTTGAGAGGAAGCTTTCTTCGCACAATAGTGGATGCATTCTCCATTACATATATTATTCCATCATCCTTTGTGGTGCATATCTCATCGAGGAATGGAGCATATTTTGATACTTGTTGAATGGAATCCACAAACAAGTTGTTTAAGGTTTCCGGCATGTGTTGTTCATGTTCTTCCTCCTTGAACTTTGCAAATCTACTAGGAAAAGGTGGAGAAGAAACATTAGTAAAAAGTGGAACCTTAAACGTTACCTCAAGTGCCAAAATACTCTTATTTGGATATGTGGCTTCATTATCCTCAAGAATATAATCCATCTTTAATTTTGTCTCATCCTCATCTTGTTCCTCATTCCTCAAGGTCACAATAGTAGCATTATCCTTTGGGTTAATCATCGTTTGGGCAGGGAGTTCTTCAGATCTTTGTGCTACCCATCCCACCATACTACTAGCCAATTGGCTCATTTGCTTTTCCAAACTCTGGATGCTTGCCCTTTTTTCCTGTTGAAATTGCAAAGTATTAGTAACAAGAGAATAGACAAGATCTTATAAAGAAGTACCTGAGTTTTGAGTCATATGTGATGGCTGAAAAAGATCTGGTTCTTGAGACCATGATTGATTAAATCTAGATGGATGAGTGTAATTGGCATAAGGATCTACTTCTTGGTAATTTTCTGAGTAGCCATAATTAGTATGATCCCACCATCCCTCATGGTAAGTGTTTGAGTAATGATCATACTGTTGGTCTTGGAACACTTGATGGCCTTGACATCCTCCCATGGCCAATTGTTGAACTGGGGAGGTGAGATTGGCTTGTTGATTCTCCATGTTCATGTATGCCACCAACTCTTCAAGTGTTAGATTGCTCAATTCCATCATTTTTTTTTTTTAATTTGAAAAGAAAAACCTGTATGTACAAGAAAATAAAACTAATTAGAACTGAAAATAAGAATAAACCAAGTAACAAATAAACTAAAGAAAGCAATCCCCGGCAACGGCGCCAAAAACTTGATGCACCCAAAAGAGTGTATCTTATTTAACCTTACACTAAAAAGATCAATTGTAAGTATAGTAGTTAGCAAGGGTCGAGTCCTCAGGGATTGTGTTTTAGTTTATAAGTTAATAGTTTAAAACTTACGTTCAAAGAAAACAAAAGAAAATGGGGTTTTGAAATAGTTTTAAAAATAAACAAACAAGAAAAGTAAGAAAACAAGTAATTAAGAAGAATCAAATATGAAAAATATGGTTAAGGATCCATTCTCCACCACTAGACATCATTAAAAATCAATTTCATATCTATCAACATTAAATAGCTATCAAAGTTAACAACCGTAGATAACAACAAGCTCTGTTACCCCAATCTTTCCTTAGTTCGTCGTTAAATAGAACAAGCTCTCTATTTAATCTCTAACTATCACACAACCTAGAATAAGCTCTCTAAGTTCAATTTAATAGCAGCTTTATGATGAGAAAGATAGGTTGATCTAAGCAACAAACACATAAGCTCGGATTGTTCAACTTAGGTTATGTTCCACTTTGCAATTATTGAAAACTTGACCATAATCGTTAATCACAAATTGCCACTTATGAATAGGAAATCAAGACAATTACATGGATCAAGACTCCTAAACTAGCATTAGACAATTATCAAGATTCATCTAGTTGGCCACCTAAACAAATCAAAACATCATCATGAACAATTTTAATGGAAGAACATAAGCAACTTTGATCGTAAACAATGATAGATAGATATTAAAAATTAATTACATAACATGTCTAGGGCTTTGAAATCACCCTTAACAAAAGAAGTTTAGCATAACATAGGCATAGATAATATATACATAAAACTAAAAAGAAAAATAAAAGAATGGAGAAGAAGAAGAATAATAATGATCCTTGAGTCTCCTCAAAAGATGTCGAGTTTGTGGCTCAAAAGATGGTATTTATAGAGCTTTAAAACCCTGAGAATAAGTACTTGCCGCACAAGTAAGCCTGGAGGTAGAAAAATCACGTTTTTGCCTTTTTTTAAGATTTGCGGTTAGGGTTTTTCTGGCCGCAGGATTCTTTAGGGAGATCTTCTAGTGCCATTTTGAATGACCATTTCTTATCCGGTTTGGGCCCATAATATATCGTTGGAAAGATAATCAAGTCAACTTCAAAAGTGAAGAAGGAAGTTTCTTCAAATAAAGAATCTACCATCTTGTTTTCCTTACAACAAGCTCCAGAGGTCAAATCTGCCTAATTGCTTTTCAACCAGAAATTGATATTTTTGACTCCCAAGTCTTCTTCCATCTTGTGATTATCATTTTGTAAGCTCTTTACCATCATTATTGACATCTTTTGACTTCATTCTCCTTATTGTACCTAAAATTCAAAAACATATTATAAGTAAACAAGATAAAGATCGAAAACATAACAAAAACTAAAGGTAGAAAGGCATAAAATGTATATTTTATGAGCTTATCAGGTTAATTTTGCATCCATATATTCTGTGAATTAAGGAGGGTTAAGTAGTAGGATAAGCCTGCTGAAAATAATTAATGCACTAAGAGTTTATATTTCCATGTTCTTTGCATGACAATTGAGATAGACTGATCGGAGAATTAAGCACATAGTTGTAAACTGTGAACAGTTTTGTAAGTTCATGGCACTTTAGATTATTGCTATGGATGTCTCGAAATTTGAGACTTTGAGTTTAAAACTTGAGGCAAGGCAAGTAGAGTGCTTTAATTTTTTTTTTCTAATGGCTAATGGAATTTGTTTATTAGTCTTACTTGCTTGGAGCCTCTGCAACTGCATTTTAATATAACGTGCCTAGTCGCAGGGGTTTTATTCTAAATTAATGAACCATATCTTTATCTTCATCTTCATCATTTTCATGGTGACTGTTTCTCCCATTCATTTTTAATTTACTCAAAAACTCGACGTAAATAGAACATGAATACGATGGTGGGATTAAATAAATATAAATCATATAAAAGTTATAAAAGTGTGTTACATTAGTGTCCGTAGGTAATTTTTTAAGGTTAGTTAATATACTATTTATAATAATAACATTGTATTAAATGTAAAAGTTTCATCATTTATAATGCATTGGATGAAAATATTATTATGTATAGTAACCTTAAAGAGTGTCCTTATGGCACTTGTTAGCGAAATTCATATATATATATATAATATTTAAGTAAATCTTTGGACGGTGAAAAGTAGATATGATAATTCGTATATGTGTAGTATGTTGTGTCTCGTATTCTTTTGTGTCAGTCCTATAAATATAAATACAACACAAATTATTAAATGTGTCAAAATTTTAAATACGAATATGATATGTGTATTGAACATGTCGTGTTAATAATATTTAAATATATCATATTTTTTATATTATTTTCGTGTTTATTAAATGTGTCATATTCGTGTGGGGTTTTTATATATTCAAAATTACCAAATATATTGATGAATTTGTAATATATGAACATTCCATCTCGAAAACATTCTAAATTAACCAGATGAAATTTAACCATTAATATCTAAATTCTACTTCATATATGTAATACTTTTTTTTATTAAATATTACTATATATAACCAAGAAAACTTTGATTCTTTCCTATATATTATCTTAATCTTTTTCTAAACATCATAAAGAAAGAAAAAAATTTGAGAACCTAAATTATTTTGTGATGTTTTTTATTCAATTTCTATTCAACAATGTCCATAAGCGAAGAAATATCAATAGAGTAGTTTCATAATATCTATCTATAACCTATTTTTTTTATCTCTCTGTTCTATCTTTCTTCTATGTTTATTAAAGTACGAAATCCAAAAATCCAAGTAGTGAACAATATATAGATCTTTATAAATATATATTCAAATTAAGTAGCTTATTAAATTAATATATAAAATAATTTCATAAAATTAACATGTAAAAGAAATTTAAATCTTTTAAAGACTCATTTATTTAAGCATAGTAATAATCAAAAGTTGAAAGTTGGTGACTATGGTTTGACAAAAAAAATTCTAATAAAATACATGAACGAAATTTCAAGGGGAATATATATATATATATATATATGAGCAGGGATCAATTTATATCGATGTAAAATTAATTAATTTTACTCATTTTTATAATTTCGTGTATGATTAATATTTTAACAAATCGATCGCTGGTTTTAACAAATTAGTCGGACCAGTTGAATCAAGAATCGGTTGTCTGTCCAGTCTGGTACTATATATGAAATCGATTTTTTTTAACCGAGAGAAAACCGGTTTAACAGGTAATTTTTTTTTTATTTTTTTATTTTGTAAGTGATGAGATTCAAAACCTTACCTTTTGATTTTATAATAAAGACCATATTACTAAACCAAATATATATCCTTAATTATTTTACTATATTTATTATTTATTTGACATTACTTATATATATATTTAAAAGTATTTTGATCAAATCGATCGATCCAATCGATTGAATCGATTGGACCGTGAATTGAAAATTTAACCGATTCGATTTTTGATCCGATTTTTTTAATCTTGAATAAAAGTACGACTCAGTTAAACAAAAATAATATTTTAAAAGTTTTTAGTATTTTAGCCTAAAATATAGGTATTAGAGTTTATTATATTAGAGTTCAAATCAAAACCCCAAATCTTTTCTCGAAAAAGAATGACATGATAGATTTATTTAAGACATTATGCAAGTTTTCATTGAAGTAAGGGTTTGATATAACTTTTGATATAACTTTTGATTACCAAGCTGGTTCTTTTGATAATCTCACTTATTTGGTGCAATCGTGTTCGTTGGCAGTGATGAAGGGCAATTGATTCGGGTTCTGCTGAAAGAAGTTCTCAAAGAAGTGAATAATACACCAGTCAAAGTAGCCACCTATGCAGTTGGACTGGATACTCGCGTGACAGAGCTTATAAATCTGTTAAACGTTAAGTCCAATGGCATTAAAGTTCTGGGGCTTCATTGGATGGGTGGGATTGGTAAGACAACCCTTGCCAAGGCCATCTATAACAAGATATTAGGACACTTCGAGCTCTGCAGCTTTATCTCAAATGTTAGAGAACTTTCAAAACAAGATGGTTTAATATCCCTCCAGAAGAAGCTTATCGGTGATCTCTTCGGTTCCACTGGTAATATTGCGCTTTCTGCGAATGACGTCGATGCTAATGCCTCAAAAATCAGAAAGATTATTCATGTAAGAAAGGTTCTAATTGTCTTTAGATGATGTTGACGAAGAAAACCAACTTAATGCAATAGGTGCAAGAGTCAAATGGCAAAATGACGGAGTATTCGAATCATTGTTACAACAAGAAATAGAGGAGTTTTAAATGAACGTTATGTGAATCAGATTTACGAGGTCAGGGAGTTGCATTTTGAACAGGCACTAGAATTTTTCAGCTATCATGCGCTTAGAAAAGAGAAACCAACAGAAGAGTTTCTGGCATTGTCCAATAAAATAGTTTCTCTCACTGGGAATTTACCTTTGGCTCTGGAAGTCTTTGGTTCTTTTTGGTTGGACAAGGGGAAGGTAACAGAATGGGAAGATGCTTTGAAGAAGCTGGGAGAAATTCGTCCACATGAGCTTCAGGATGTGTTAAAGATAAGCTTTGATGGGCTAGACAAAGAAAATCAATGCATATTCCTTGATGTAGCCTGCTTGTTTGTCAATTTGGTAACAAAGAGAGAGGACATACTTGACGTATTGAAAGGATGTGATTTTAAAGCTGAAATAGGAATAAGAGTTCTTGAAGAAAAATCTCTGATTAAGTTCACTGAGGGTGATGCTTTGTGGATGCATGATCAACTTAGGGACATGGGAAGACGAATTGTTCAAAATGAGAACTTCGTAGATCCTGGAATGCGCAGCAGACTGTGGGATCGTGACGAAATCATTACTGTCTTGAAAAATAACAAGGTATATATAATACATGTCTTACATAATTGATCTTGTTCTTGAGCATTCATGCATTAGCGACTAGTTTCTAGTTAGAAGTGAAATTTGTTTAGTTTCCAACATTATAAAAGCGTTCGGTCTTCTTCTCAGAAAAAGAAAATTGCATAAGCTTAATCAAATTTCTTCATGGTCTAGTATTCAACATCCTTCTCTATCTATTAATCGGAATGTAGCAGAGGAAAAATTCGTTATAGTTATTACAAAGGCCTATGCATCTAAGAAAGATGCTAACATATATAGCCAAATTATTGTGTTTTTCTAATTTCTTGTGTCAGCATGCCATGTTCAAGTCCATTTTTTACCTCGTAATGAGATAAAGCTAGATTTTACATAGCCAGGAAGTTAAAATGCATTATTTTTCTGTAAAATCCTCTGTGAAGGGGCTTAGTGGTGGATTGATCGATATATGACCTCCACCCAACTTCATAAACTTAATTACCCCCTAGTTATAACTCATTCTTGAATTTCCAAATTTTTCTCAGTTGTATTGCAATTGTGGAGTAAAAAGGAAAGGACATATGCCACTGAGCTATGCTGTTTCGATTCTTCATTTTTCTTGAAGTAGTCGTATCCGACACTCATGTCCGGCACATATCCAGATATGGGTATAGAGATATGACCTTCAAAAAACCCTTCAAATATATGAAAAAAACTTTTAAAAAAATTGAATATACCTGTATTCAACATTCACACCCGAGTCCGAATAACATAGCCACTGAGCAACCATTATAATTTGGCCTAAGTTGCAGAGTTGAAATTAATCATCCTTAGCAAAACATTTTTTTGTAGCCTGCAAGATATATTATGCTTAGCAGATTATTAAGGTTAATGGGACGAAAAAGTTGAGAGTTTGAGATATATTTCATCTAGCATTTAGAAGAAAAGAGCGTATGAATAATTATCTTTTAATTTGCTGTGCTGGAGATGCTGGAAGGCATCAAGGGGTTTATAGAACCTCTTCTTCTTTGACCGCTATATCCCAGTTATATATGAAACCGGGCATAGAAATTAATTTAATAGAAAATATTTTCATTATGTGAGTGACAATTCATTAATTTTTTTCAATTCTGTTACCTTGTTTACTAAAAAAATTAACTAAATTAAAAATATAACAATAAAATTTAATGAAAGTACCATAACAAAATTTAACATTGACTCATAGTATAGCCTTAAATATCCTTGGATAATAGTATAGTGGTATTTTTTTTTAACCCTCCTAGGCTACTTGACATTATTTATTGTGCTTGTAATTTTGATTTTGCGGACATAATTGACGGTAGGGAAGAAGAAGCATTGAGGGTATTGTGATGGACATGAAGGAAGCCGAGAATGGGAAAGAGGTGGTAGTCCGCACAGAACCTTTTGATTCGATGGTTAATCTATGACTGCTTCAAGTCAATCATGTGAAACTGAAAGGAAAATTTAAATTTCTTCCTCATGAACTCAAGTAGCTTCAATGGCAAGGATGTGCTTTGAAAAATCTTCCTTCTGATTTTTGTCCCCAAAAGCTTGCTGTCCTTGATCTCTCAGCAAGCAAAATCGAACGGGTGTGGAGCTCTTACTTTAACAAGGTAATGATATATATATATATATATATATATATATATATATATATATATATATACTTGTCATCACCATAACATTGTTATATATAAAATCATTTTATCTATAAGACGATGACAGAGAAATCTATTGAAGCTTTCATTCTACATACTATCTGCTTTCGTCTTTAATTCAATTATGCCGGTTTCTTCTGCTTGTACTAGCTGTTTATGGCAATTTATAAACTGGGTTTTTCTGCCATGGAATATTTGTTTGTTGCAGGGTGCTGAAAACTTGATGGTCATGAATCTGCGTGGTTGCCACAATCTGGCTTCTCTTCCTGATTTATCAGGACATGGAAAGCTGCAAAAGATTGTTCTTGAGAATTGTGTGAAACTGATAAACATTCACAAATCAGTTGGTAGTTTAAAGTCCTTACGGACCTTGGATATTACAGGCTGTTCAAACCTTGTTGAATTTCCAAGTGATGTCTTGGGGATGAAAAATCTTCAAACCCTTGTTCTCAGCGGTTGCTCGAAATTGAAGGAATTACCAGAGGGCATGGGCAGCATGAGATCACTCAAAGAATATGTTGATAAAACTGGCATAGAGAAGCTTACCGAATCTATTTACCGCCTTGAAAAACTTGAAAAACTGAGCCTAGATGGTTGCATACATATTAAACAGTTGCCAAGATTTGTAAGAACTTCATCTTAATCAAACCGCATTAGAAAAATTGCCTGATTCTATTGGATCTTTAGAGAACCTTGAACAATTAAGTTTAATATCTTGTGAATCACTCACTGCAATTCCTGATACGGTTGGCTATCTCAAATTATTGAAGAACACTACAAACAAATTGCCATATACTGACACTTATCTATATCGACGGTCGAAATTCGTAGATAAAAAGTATCTATTCCGACGGATTTTTGTTACCGTCAGAATATACATACCATATACCGACGCCCAAATACTCTGTTGCTATAGATATACCTATACCGACGGTTAATGAAAAACCGTTGGTATAGGTGTAACTTTTACCAACGGTTGTTTTCTTTCCGTCTGTAAATTTTCCAAAAGATCCGCTTTTTTTTATTGGCGGGGAATTTCATTTTTCCTTTCTTTTTTTTTTTATTTCATTTTTAATTAATAGAACCTATAGCAACGGATCATTAATTTGTCCGTCGATATAGACCTAAAATATATTTAGGATTTTATTTTGGTATTCAGTCAGTTCTCTCTCTCTCTTCCGTCGACCTTACTCTTCTGATGTGTCGCTTTTTTTCTTCCGTCGACCTTGCTCTTCTGCTGTGCCATCGGTATGTGTCTCTCTTTCTATTCCTTTTATGAAATCAATTTTAGCGATTGCTTTCCTATTTAGTCTATATATAAAATCATTTTTTTTTTCATTGTACAAAACAAAGCCTTTATTTGATTTTTCTTCTCTGTTCATAGCCTTAGGTTTCAATGGCCTTGATATCTGGTTACGCTACATTCTTGAATTTTTAATTTTTCAGAAAATTCAGGCTGCATCTGTTTAAAAGAAATTGATCGCTAAATCGATCGAGGAGGTGAGATTTTTTTTTTTAATTTTTTTGGTGTGTAGCTGTTGATTCTTTTCTGTTTCTGTTAAGAAATTTGAGCTGTTTTTGGAAGTTTAGTTTCTAATTTTGGATTAAGTATTTAGCTTCTTTGAAAAAAATGACTCTTTGCTAGATTTGTCGCTTGAAAATTTTGTGGGGAAAAATAATGAAGGAATTTTACACTTCAAATTTGTTGCATTTTCTCCTATTTCTTGGGAACCAAAGGGAATTGCATTTCATTTTTTTTCCTTCCGAGGCGATGGAGTTTTCTTATAACTGCATATGATTAGCTGAAATTTCATGGCCCTTGTGATCTAGTCTATCTTCCATTGCTTTTTTTATTTAAAAAATATGAATTTCTTGTTTGGTAGCTGCGAAAATGTAGGAAAAGGAAGATAGTTTCCTTTCAATTTCTTGCATTTTCTTCACACACAAAAATTTGAGTATAAGGCTATAAGCATTTTCTTCAGTTTCTTGGCCAAATGGGATTGCTTTCTTTTCAAAAAAAGAAAAGAAAAAGGGATTGCTTTCTTTTTTTAAGAAATCTTTTTACTATGGCTATGATAACCTAGACTTTCTTGCATTGCCTAATTCCTATTTATGATTCTAGCTATGTTGATTTCTTCTCTTCGATTGAAAATGAAAAAGAAAATTCCTTTTTAATAAGAAACTCTTCGTCTCTGCAAATTAGCAAATTATATATATATATATATATATATGATAACTCGTATAATTATATAGTTTTTAGTTATGTTTTATTATTGTTTTGTGTCAAATACGAGTTATTATTGTTTAGTCTAATTGTGTTTATGATCTTTTTATATTTTTATGTAATTTGGTGTTTTTCACAAGTTTCTTTGAGTGATTTCAGATTACTAGAATTAAGGGCAAATCCAGTTCAGTTCCAGTTCCGATACCTTTTGCCATATCAGCTATATCTCGAGTTTCAATGAAGCAATAAGGCTGAAATTTTAACCGTGCAAAGTTAAGAGGCATATCTATCGTTTTCATGTTTTACACTTCTTGAAACGGAGTCGTTTTCCCTAGCGAAATCGACCATCAAGTTGGCTGATGTGCAATGACGTCTGTGCTGACCTGTTTTCGTATTTTGCCCATATCTTCTTATCCACATCAGCAAATGAGCTGATTCCAACGGCTATGGATCAGTAACTGATAGGGGAACATTTTTCTAGAAGACCATGTGATCAGATCAGGCCTCCAAAATTGACAAAATCGACCATCAAGTTGGTTGATCAAAATTGTCATACAATATGACGAAAATTGTTAGAAAAATGCACCCACCTATTATACCTACCTTTGAAATTTGTAAAGCTTGTCTCTTGTCATTTATCCCTCCAAAATGTGTATAAATAGAGGGCCTTGGATGATTGTAGAGGATCATATTGTACATTGCTAGCATATTAGCCATTGTAATAAAATTCTCTAAGTTTTCTTCTTCTTTCTTTTCTCTAGTTTTCTTTTTCTTTATTTTCTTCTTCTTCTTTCTTTCTTTTATTTCCTTCTTAGATTCTCTTTAATTTTATGTTTATTTTTACAATGCCTATGCTAGGCTAAACTTCTATTTGGTTAAGGGTGATTTCAAAGCCCTAGACATGTTTTGTGATTGATTTTCAGATTCTATCTATCATTAATTTTCTATCAAAGTTGCTTATGTTCTTCTACAAGAATTGTTCATGATGTTGTCTTGATTTATTTAGGTGTACAACTAGATAGATCTTGATAAGTATCTATTGCTAGTCTAGGAGTCTTGATCCGTGTAATTGTCTTGATTTTCTATTCATAAGTGGCAATTTGTGATTAATGATTATGGTCAAGTTTTCAATAATTGCAAAGTGGAACATAACCTAAGTTGAACAATCCGAGCTTATGTGTTTGTTGCTTAGATCAACCTATCTTTCTCATCATAAAGCTGCCATTAAATTGAATTTAGAGAGCTTATTCTAGGTTGTTTAATGGTTAGAGATTAAATAGAGAGCTTGTTCTATTTAACGACAAACTAAGGAAAGATTGGGATAACAGAGCTTGTTGTTATCTACGGTTGTTAACTTTGATAGTTGGTTGATATTGATAGATCTGAAATTGATTCTTAATGATGTCTAGTGGTGGAGAATGAAACCTTAACCATATTTTTCATATTTGATTCTTCTTACTTACTTGTTTTCTTACTTTTCTAGTTTGCTTATTTTTAAAAGTATATTTATTTTTATTGGCTGGTTATACCGCCTAATTTGTATATTAACTTTGTTTTATTTTTATTGGCTGGTTATACCGCCTAATTTAGTATATATATTTTTATTGGCTGGTTATACCGCCTTGCATCTTATTCTTATTATTTACTTTAGTTTAAATCTGGCTTCAAAAACCCCTTTTCTTTTATTGTTTTCTTTGAACGTAAGTTATAAACTAATAACTCATAGATTAAAACCCAATCCCTGAGGACTCGACCCTTGCTAATCATTATACTTACAATTGATCTTTTTAGTGCAAGGTTAAATAAGATACACTCTTTTGGGTGCATCAAATTTTTGGCGCCGTTGCCGGGGATTGTTTTTTTTAGTTTATTTGTTACTTAGTTTATTCTTACTTTCAGTTCTAATGAGTTTTATTTTCTTGTACATACGGGTTTTTCTTATCAAATTTTGAAAGAAAAAAAAAGAAAAAAAACGATGGAATTGAGCAATCTAACACTTGAAGAGTTGGTGGCGTACATGAACATGGAGAATCAACAAGCCAAGCTTACCTCCCCAGTTCAACAATTGGCCATGGGAGGATGTCAAAGCCATCAAGTGTTCGAAGACCAACAGTATGATCATTACTCAAACACTTACCATGAGGGATGGTGGGATCATACTAATTATGGCTACTCGAAAAATTACCAAGAAGTAAATCCTTATGCGAATTACACTCATCCATCTAGCTTCAATCAATCATGGTCTCAAGAACCAGATCTTCTTCAACCACCACATATGACTCAAAACTCAGGTACTTCTTTAGAAGATCTTGTCGATTCTCTTGTTACTAATACTTTGCAATTTCAACAGGAAACAAGGGCAAGCATCCAGAGTTTGGAAAAGCAAATGAGCCTATTGGCTAGTAGTATGGTGGAATTAGTAGCAGAAAGATCTCTAGCACTCCCTTCCCAAACGGTGATTAACCCAAAGGAGAATGCTACTATTGTGACCTTGAGAAATGAGGAACAAGATGAGGATGAGACAAAACCAAAGATGGATTCACTTCTTGAGGATAATGAAGCCACCATTCAAATTGAGAGTACTTTGACACCTCAGGTAGCTTTTAAGGTTCTTATTTCTACTAATGTTCCTTCTCCACTTTTTCCTAGCAGATTTGCAAAGTCCAAGAAGGAGGAACATGAACAACAATTTTTGGAAACCTTAAACAGCTTGCTTGTGGATGCCATTAGACAAGTACCAAGATATGCACAATTCCTCAAAGAGCTATACCCCACCAAGAATGATGAAATAATACGTGTGGGGGAGAAGGCATTGGCTGTTTTGCAACGAAAACTTCCTCCAAAACGCAAAAATCCGAGAAGTTTCATGTCTAAGCCAAAAGATCCTAAAAAGCCAAGAAGGGGAATTGGCTAGGCTGAAAACAATCAATCAAGTGCTAATTGGGGGAGGCAGCCTAATTAGTGAAAGCATTGCCAAACTTCCATCCTCAGATTTGCTCTCCTTTTCTTTATCTTTTTCTTATGTTTCTTTATTAATTGTGTTTAGTGTTTCTAAGTTCATTTAGGCTGCATAAGTTTATTTTGTTTATTAGTTCTTTTCACTTACACATGATTCTTTCATTTGGGATTAATAGCATTACATTAATGACAATGTAAGAATTATGTGTGGGGGGAAGAATTTAGGATTTTATTTAGAGTGTTTTGTTTTTGAGTTTTTTTTTTATGCTGTTTTTCTTTCTGATCCTTGTTTTGAAAATAACTAAATGTAAATATAATTTTTATTTTTTTAAAACCCCGGTTAAATGGCGGATAACGGTACTCCGTGATTATTTAAATCGGTTCCATCAGCTACCCACAAAACTGATATTGTATATAAATTTCTCTTCCAATTTCTCTTTCAATTTTTTTCATTTTTTTTCAGGATGGATGATATTCTCACAAGATTGCAGAAACGATTTCCTTCTTTTCCTCAAAATATTTTACTGAAGCTTTACCAAGTTCGATTTGAAAGATTAAGAATGCTTATGCACAAAGGGATTCCTGGAGACATACGTTGGATAATTGAAGCCAAGGTACGTGAAGATGAATATCTTCCTGTTTTGCATTTACCAGGTACAGGTAGAAGCACTTTTGCAAAGAAGCGACGAGCAAAGCGCATGAGTTCAAATTGCCACAAATGTGCACGATGGACGTGTAACGGTAAATGTCGTTCTATTGGGATTCCGTCCTCTAATCGAGATGATAAAATTGAATTCATTAAGGATGGACTGAGTAAGGAGAATTTGGGTAATATCCAACTTTCTCTTGAGACGCATCCTAGTGGAGACGTACAAAGAGAAATTCTTGATTTATGGCCGCAATTCCAAAGGGAATGGCAACATCTTGGGAATCTGATGTTAAAAGACCCTGTTTGCCAACTTGTAAGAAAACTGGATGGGAAGCATATCCTCGACTCATAGAAGGCGTTTAAGCCGTTTCTGGACGTAAAACCAGAGGAAGATGTGAGCCACAATCACAACTACAATAAATGACTTCTCAGCTTTTGGTTTGATTTGTAATAACTTTATTTTGGTTTAATTTACGTGTTGTTCGATTTGTGTAATTATTCTCGTTTTTTTTTATTTGTCTTTTACGGTTGATTTTTTCTTCTCTTTTTGATTTTTTTCCTGAAATCACGCAAAAATCTTTTGTTAGGTTAACATTTTCTTCTGACAGGTCAGATACACTTTCGGCGACATTATTACTCTTGTCTGATTCACTACTCAGTCCTCTATATATTACACCATGTACTAATTCTCTTTCAGGCACTCGAAAAAAAAAAATGGAAAGTACTTCGTCCCAACGCATTAAAAAAAATTTGTGTCTTTGGAGGTGCTTATCCAGGGAAAAATAACATATTCGCTGATGAAGCCATAAGAGTTGGAGTAATACTTGCCCAACAAAAGATCCAGTTGATTTATGGAGGCGGTAGTACGGGTTTAATGGGAGCAGTCGCTACAGCAGCACACGCCGGAGGAAGTCCAGTTCTAGGAGTCGTGCCAAAACTATTCACAGATTTTTGTGGACCTACCTTGGGTAAGGAAATACAAGTCTGGAGTATCCCTGAACGGATAACAATCATGTACCATTCTGCCGATGCATTCATTGCTTTACCAGGAGGTCTGGGTACATTGGAAGAAATAGCTTGCGTGGCTTCTTGGTCATCTTTGGTCACAAATAAGAAACCCATTGGTTTGCTTAATATTAATGGTTATTTTAATAATTTGCTTTCATATTTAGATAATGCTGTGGATAATGGATTCATGTTTTCAGAGGCAAGGAGAACCATAATTTCTGCTACAACCATTGAAGATTTACTCAAAAAGCTCCAAGCTTATGAGTGTTTATCTGCTACGGTTGTTTCGCAAACGCTCGGAAAAAGAAAAAGAGATATGGACGAGCAAGGAGTGGATTGCACTTTGTCTTTGTGACATTATCTAACATTTTGTTTGTTGTGTCTCAGTTATAATAAGTGGTTAGCAACCTCTACAGGTAATATCTCCTAAATTTTACCTTCAAAAAAAAAAAAAAAAAAAAAAAAAAGAAATTTGTGTTTTAAGCCATTTAAAAGTATTCATTCTGAACAAGGTCTGAGTAAGGGAGACTTGAGACATACCTTGTCAGTTTGATTTTAATCTTTTTATGTTTACTTGTTAATTTTTGTTTAGTATTTTAGGATTATTTAGGTTGCATGAGTTTGTTTTGTTTTGAGTCTTAGTTGTTCCTATTCTTATGTTATTAGTTCTTTTCTCTTACACATGATTCTTTCATTTGGGTTAATAGACTTACATTGAGGTCAATGTAAGAATTAAGTGTGGGGGGAATGATTTAGGATTTCTTTTATTTTTGTCTACTATTTTTTTTTTATGAGTCTTTATTATTATTATTATTATTATTTTTTTTAGTGTGTTTTAGTTCCTTTTTAATACAATGATGAGATATGAATTGCATAAGTCTAAAACAGATTTATTAGTGAAAAGATTTTCATGAGAATTGAGCTTGATGTCAACCTTTTTATGAGCCAATGTTAATATGATATGTTGATTGAGAAAGAAGCATGTTTAGACTTAATCTGACTTGTATAATCATCCTTGTGAGTTTTTGAGCCTATAATGATTGATGCATTATACAAATCAATCTAATTTCTTTCTTGAGTGCTCTTATGATTACATGATTCTCTAGAACTTGCTTTAAACCGTTTGAGACTATATTGATACATGTGACAACATGAATATGATAGAGGCATTAGGATTATAACCAGAGCCAAAGAGCCATCCATTATTAATGTTCCAAGAGAACACACCCCTAGTGAGCCAATTTGAGCCTACATTGAATAAGCTATCTCTTTGGTAACCATAACTTGTCCCTAACCTAAATATACTTATATCTTTACCTTTGTTCCAAAGATGAATTAGCATGTTTTGAGACAAGTTGCAAAGACAAGGAAGATTTATTGAAAATTTGGGTTAGAAACAAGAAATAAGTGTGGGGGGAAAAGAAAGAAAAAAGTCAAGAGAAAAAGAAAGGGATCATTGTCAAATACATTCCCATATTAAAAAAAAATAAAAAATCTTATCTTGAACTTCTAGTTAAAGTAAAGAAAAAGATGTTACAAAGTTGGTTAGAATGATGCAAAGGCTCAACATGAATATTTAGCCTATGTTATTATGTGCTTTATAAGAGTTTTGAGAAGTTTTATTTGTATGATCTTATTATGTCTCTAAACTCTATGAACTCTTTGGAACCTTTGTGATATCTTTATCCTTTTGTTCTTCAACCACATTACAAACCCCTTGGCCCCATTACAACCTTGATTAAAGACCTCTTGATTCATGAAGTTGTATGATCTAAATAGTGGAGAATAGGTGGTCAAGCAAGAATATGGTAGAACTGTTTTCATGAGATTGATTGAGTGTAAACATTTTACCACTACTTTAAAAAGTGAAAATCATGAGGGTATCCCATGTGAGTAGTTGAGATTAAGTTTGAATATGCACTATTTTGATTGAAATATGTTATGTTAATATTGGCTTAACTCAAACAATTTACATTCAAGCATGATTTTTTGTGAAATTCTTTAAGCTATTGATTAGTTTATAAGACTTGTTCAAAGATTGTCTCTAATTTGTATTGAAAGGATTAGGAGTAAATATTTTTAGTATATGTAGTTTATTTATATTTTAGTTTTTCAATGTTTGTGGGTATCGTCCTAGTAAACCCTCACGAGACTAAACTCGTCCACTAGGGACACCTAGGGGTTTAAAGGCTTGTGTCACATGCTAAGTGCCACCGTGATTTCCTACGAAAGTGGATTAGATTAGATTTTTTTATTTTATTTTTATTGAGTCGTTGCTAGGGACTAGCAACAATCTAAGTGTGGGGGTGTGATAACTCGTATAATTATATAGTTTTTAGTTATGTTTTATTATTGTTTTGTGTCAAATACGAGTTATTATTGTTTAGTCTAATTGTGTTTATGATCTTTTATATTTTTATGTAGTTTGGTGTTTTTCACAAGTTTCTTTGAGTGATTTCAGATTACTAGAATTAAGGGCAAATCCAGTTCAGTTCCAGTTCCGATACCTTTTGCCATATCAGCTATATCTCGAGTTTCACTGAAGCAATAAGGCTGAAATTTTAACCGTGCAAAGTTAAGAGGCATATCTATCTTTTTCATGTTTTACACTTCTTGAAACGGAGTCGTTTTCCCTAGCGAAATCGACTATCAAGTTGGCTGATGTGCAATGACGTCTGTGCTAACCTGTTTCCGTATTTTGCCCATATCTTCTTATCCACATCAGCAAATGAGCTGATTTCAACGGCTATGGATCAGTAACTGATAGGGGAACATTTTTCTAGAAGACCATGTGATCAGATCAGGCCTCCAAAATTGACAAAATCGACCATCAAGTTGGCTGATCAAAATTGTCATACAATATGACGAAAATTGTTAGAAAAATGCACCCACCTATTATACCTACCTTTGAAATTTGTAAAGCTTGTCTCTTGTCATTTATCCCTCCAAAATGTGTATATATAGAGGGCCTTGGATGATTGTAGAGGATCATATTGTACATTGGTAGCATATTAGCCATTGTAATAAAATTCTCTAAGTTTTCTTCTTCTTTCTTTTCTCTAGTTTTCTTTTTCTTTATTTTCTTCTTCTTCTTTCTTTCTTTTATTTCCTTCTTAGATTCTCTTTAATTTTATGTTTATTTTTACAATGCCTATGCTAGGCTAAACTTCTATTTGGTTAAGGGTGATTTCAAAGCCCTAGACATGTTTTGTGATTGATTTTCAGATTCTATCTATCATTAATTTTCTATCAAAGTTGCTTATGTTCTTCTACAAGAATTGTTCATGATGTTGTCTTGATTTATTTAGGTGTACAACTAGATAGATCTTGATAAGTATCTATTGCTAGTCTAGGAGTCTTGATCCGTGTAATTGTCTTGATTTCCTATTCATAAGTGGCAATTTGTGATTAATGATTATGGTCAAGTTTTCAATAATTGCAAAGTGGAACATAACCTAAGTTGAACAATCCGAGCTTATGTGTTTGTTGCTTAGATCAACCTATCTTTCTCATCATAAAGCTGCCATTAAATTGAATTTAGAGAGCTTATTCTAGGTTGTTTAATGGTTAGAGATTAAATAGAGAGCTTGTTCTATTTAACGACAAACTAAGGAAAGATTGGGATAACAGAGCTTGTTGTTATCTACGGTTGTTAACTTTGATAGTTGGTTGATATTGATATATCTGAAATTGATTCTTAATGATGTCTAGTGGTGGAGAATGAAACCTTAACCATATTTTTCATATTTGATTCTTCTTACTTACTTGTTTTCTTACTTTTCTAGTTTGCTTATTTTTAAAAGTATATTTATTTTTATTGGCTGGTTATACCGCCTAATTTGTATATTAACTTTGTTTTATTTTTATTGGCTGGTTATACCGCCTAATTTAGTATATATATTTTTATTGGCTGGTTATACCGCCTTGCATCTTATTCTTATTATTTACTTTAGTTTAAATCTGGCTTCAAAAACCCCTTTTCTTTTATTGTTTTCTTTGAACGTAAGTTATAAACTAATAACTCATAGATTAAAACCCAATCCCTGAGGACTCGACCCTTGCTAATCATTATACTTACAATTGATCTTTTTAGTGCAAGGTTAAATAAGATACACTCTTTTGGGTGCATCAATATATGTGTGTGTGTGTGTGTGTCTGTTTTCCCTTTAAATTCTAGTGGTAAAATGCCATCACTTAATAAATGTTGTAGCTCCCTTGCATTCCCATTTTTCCAGATAGATGCTCATCTCCTGCAGCAATTAAATAGGAATGTAATAAGGTCACTGTTATTTGAAATATGCAATACAATTACAATCTAGCACTAGCAGCAGACACGACACAAACAATATTATGATGAGATACCTTTTTCTCCTAGAGGAATGAATGATTTTAACTATAGAGTGGAAGGCATTCCATGAAGCCTCAGCCTCAGGTATAAAATGACTACAGTATCATTTAGATTTGCTAAATTATCTATTCTCTAATAGACATTCCTAAAAAGAGAATGCTACTGAGTACTGATCACAAACCATCAATATTGCAAGTGGAAAATGGAAATTTATAGAATCAAAACAATAGGTATAAAGGAATACTGGTAAATCACTATCCGTATGTCAGACATCTTAGGATCCTTCTACTAGCATCAAATGTTTTCAATTTATATAGCAATTAGATAAGGAAAAGTCCAGATGCTAACCGTTGTATGTATTTGGATTGGACAGTACACTCAAGAAATGCAGTTAAGAGGTTATCTCTGGGTTCTCGAAGCATAGATCTTCAGCTCTTGGTGCAGGGTTCTGCTGGGAGAGAAGATTCTCGGGCTTTGTCTTCTTTTCATTTGGTGACTCAACTTCTGTCTCTACTTCTGATTCAGCATTGTTGGATGATGACACCAGTTGCTTCCTTTTAGATCGAGCCTGTCTATTTTGAAACCAGTTATAGACATTTGTTTCAGAAATTCAGCCGTGCTGCCTCAGTTCTGAGGTTATCTCTTTGATCTTTTGCTTGCTTGGAGTTCCAATCTTATTGATGATAACATCTCAGCTTCTTAACATCAGATAATATTAGTTAAAGGTTTTGGAATTGGTAATTCATATTGCCTTTTTAAGTCTTATTGAATTGGTTATTAGGGTTGTAGGGTGGAATTCTAAGGAATAGAAAGTGATTTAATGCTTACATGGATCTTTAAATGAACTAATGATTTGTTCTTATGCCTTTATTAGAGAAATGGCATTGCTTATATCTATTACTGAAGTGGAATTCAGTATGCATTAGCTGTGTAGTAGAGTAATTATGTGCATCTAAACTTATCAATTATATTTGTTCTTAATTCTGTCAGTTGGAGCATAAATGTGCCTAGGCTTGTTGCGTTTTTTGAAATGTTTGATAAGCATGTTTAATGAATTCCTTTTATTGAAATTTTAGATGTCTTGCCTATTCTAATAGAGGAGACTTCATTTCCAGTAAGAGAAAAATGCAGCTTAAACACTTCACATGTAAGTTCATTCATAATTTGCTGCAGCCTTTATCTCTTCCCCTATAAAACCAACCGAAACGACTTGGTCTGAGGGGGGATTTTTAAAAATTGACTTTCTCAATTGAATAATCTGAGATGCACTTAACCAATCATATCTTTTTTTTTATTAAAAAGCCTGCACTGTTGTTAATGGAAAATAAGGCTGTAATTCAATATTAGATTTGCTCTAAAGTGACGAGCTTAAACCTGCAAAAATGTCAGTTACATGTTTATATCTCTAGATACAAACTTAAAACCTGTTTATATCTAAGCAAATCTGTGTATGATGCATGACATTAATCTGATTGTGTTATGTTTAAATAATATTCTCCTTTATGGCATATATATTTTTACCTTTTGAGTAGATGTAATGTGTATAAGCTTAATTCAATAAATATATATTGACAGAACATATACTTTTTAGGTACCTGATGCTGGCAGTGCTCCAAATTTGTCACCAATAATAAGGTCTTCAACTTCTAGCCATCAAGTTAATGAAAATGAAGATGGTAAACTATTTGATTATTTTATTATTCTATATTGACTTCACTACTTAATTGCTTTTAATTGTATAATATTTGTCAATTTTATGCAGATGCTGCTCCATAGGAATATTCATGAGATTTGGATTGCTTATTTCACTTTATGTATTTGGATTAGATATTTACTTTGTGTTTGAACTTGTAATTTTTAATTTTAAGACTATATTATGACTTTAGCTTGCAATTTTTATTTAGCTTGTAAAAGTTATATAATTAAGACAATTTATTTGTAATTTTATTTTTAATATTATGAAATATTTTGTACTTTCTTATGATGATTTTTTTATATGAAATATGTTGGATTAAATTATAAATATATCAATATTAGTAATTGAAAATATGATAAAATTTTATTTTTATCGACGCTTTGACCTCTATACTGACAGTTCATATAACAACAAAAAATATATAGTATACTGACGGAGTAAACCGTCGGTATTTATGACAAACCGTCGCTATAGGTTAATTATATATTTTACATTTTCATCTATACCGACGGCCGCAAAACAAAAAAAAAACCGTCAGTATATGTAAATCTACGGTATCTATACCGACGGATAAAAAATCCGTCGGTATATCTATACCGACGGACAGAAGAGCCGTCGGTATAGGTAAAAGTAAAAGGGGCTAACCAAACATAAGCTATACCGACGGTAGTAACATTAGTGATGCCTAAAACCGTCGGTATAGGTTATACATCCTATTCCGACGGTCGTTTTTTCCGTCGGTATAGGTCTATACCGACGAGGGTTTTACCGTCGCTTAATTTTTTGTCGGAATAGTCATTTTGACAGTCGGTATAGGGTTTTAGGACTTTTAGCGACGGGTTTTTGAGTTTTACCAACGCTTTTTGGACCGTCACTATATGGCAATTTATTTGTAGTGGAAGTTGTTAATTAAGGGTAGTGCAATCACTGAGTTACCAAATTCCATTGCTTATTTATCATATCTGAAGTGCTTACTTGTTGGAGGCAGGCAGTTGAGCAAATTGCCAGATTAAATTCAAGGATTGGCTTCTGTTGTGGAACTTGAGATGGATGCGACATCAATTACGGATCTCCCTAGTCAGATTGGTTCTTTGAGAAGCTTGAGATAAGGAATTGCAGTTCTCTTGAATCTCTGCCAGATTCAAACGGGAGCTTGTTTGCTCTTACTTATTTTAACATATTCAACGCTAGTATTACCAAGTTGCCAGAGTCTATTGGGATGTTAGAAAATCTTATTATGTTAAGATTGAACAAGTGTAGAAAGCTCCGTAAACTTCCATCCTCAATTGGAAATTTGAAGTCTTTGCATCATTTATATATGGAGGAAACTGCTCTGACCAAATTACCAGAAAGCTTTGGCATGCTCTCAAGTTTAATGGTACTGAAAATGGCAAAGAAACCCAGTACACAAGAGCAATCCGAGTCATTTGTAAGCTTGTCAACATCTTTCTCAAATCTCTCATCGCTAAAAGAACTTGATGCTCGTGCATGGAGAATATCTGGTGAAATCCCAGATGATTTTGAGAAGTTGTCAGCATTAGAGATTTTGGATCTGGGTAGCAATGATTTTTCTAAACTTCCATCCAGCCTAAGGGGCCTCTCGCTTCTCATAGATCTTCGGCTGCCCAAATGTGAAAAGCTGGAGTCCCTACCTCCACTTCCCTCAAGTTTGGAGAAGTTGAATCTTGCAAACTGTATTTCATTGGAAAGTATATCTGATCTTTCCAATTCAAAGAGCTTACAAGAATTAAACCTTACAAACTGTGAGAAATTAGTGGATATTCCAGGTCTTGAGTCCTTGAAGTCCTTGAGAAGATTGTACATGAGTACCTGCAATACATGCTCTTCAGCAGCAAAGAAAAAACTCTCTAGGGTTGGTTTTTTCTCTCTTTCGTACACATTTGTAGATACTAATTTTTCCTACTCCTGCGTGAACGTGATGTCATAATATCAATATCAATGCTTATACTTTTTTATTTTATTTTATAAAAGTACTAACTTTAAAAGTGAAAATAGTAAACGATATATATATCCTTAATAATTTATTAAATTAATTATTTTATCTTTAATTATTGATTTTTTTATTTAATTAATAAAATATTCATTATTTTTTCTTTTAAACATTTAAGTCTTTATTAAAGCAAACTTTTTTTCAATTGATAATTTTCTTATTTAAATTAAATATTAGTTAATTTTTGTTTATCTATATATTTATAAATTATAAATCTTTTATGAGAATAACGCTTTCAAATTTATTGTTAAAAGCAATAATAATAAAGTTTTGAAAGAATATTAGAAAAACATTTATTAATTAAGAATCAAGATTTTATTTATCCAGCTATTAGGTCATGAAAAATCTTAAAACATTATTTACTTGACAAGAATCAAAACATAGAGATATAAAACAAAAATAATAATTAAGATTAAATTGGTAGCATGATAGGATACTTGGATCATAAAATTATGTTAAATTTCAATAATATTATTACTATACGAGATTAGAAATGAATGATTGCGACATTAAAATATATATTAAGTAAGAATACATAATGTTTTATATAATATAACTATTGATATGATTTTAGTAACTTTAAATATTATTTTGATAACCTTTGATATAATTTTAATAGTCATTGATATAGTTTTGATAGTATTTAATGTGATTTTAATAACCTTTGATGTAATTTTGATAATTTTAATATAATTTTGATTACATTTGATGTGATGTGGTAATATTTGATATAATATTGGTAACATTTGGTATAATTTTGCTTACGTTTGATGTAATTTTGGTAACTTTTGGTACAATTTTGGTAACTTTTAATATTATTTTGATAACCTTTTATATAATTTTGGTAAGTTTTGATATAATTTTTTATAACCTTTGATGTGATTTTGTTAACCTTTTATAAGAAAATTTGTTTTGGTAACCTTTGATATAATTTTGAGAATCTTCTGATAATCTTTTATATAATTATGATAACTTTTGATATAATTTTGAAAACTTTTGATATAATTTGGAAAGTTTATAATCTAAGGCACCATTTAAGGATGATTTAATTACCATTTTAAGAAATTTTTTGCATTTAACATATTACTTTTACTGAATTTAAGAAAAAGGTAATGCATTTATTATACTTTTTTCTATAAATATTACCTTAATTAGTGCTACTAGACATTGGTTAATATTTTTCAATATAATTCTGATAACTTTTGATATAATTTTGATAACCTTTGCAGAAGTTTTTATAACTTTTGATATAACTTTAATAACTTTTGATATCATTTTGTGAACCTTTAAAAGGATTTTGATAACTTTTGATAAGACTTTAATATCCTTTGATATGATTTGATAACATTTTATGTAATTTTGGTAACATTTGATATAATTTTGATAACATAATGTTGGTAAATTTTGATATAATTTTGACAACCTTTGATATAATTTTAATAACTTTTTATAAGATTCTGTTAGCATTTGGTATAATTTTGATTTTGGTAATCTTTGATATAATTTTGGTATTTTTTAATATAATTTTGATAATTTTTTATATAATTTTAGTAACATTTTAATAAACTTTGATATAAGTTTTGTAATTTTTCATACGATTTTGGTAACTTTTAATATAATTTTGATATTCTTTAATATAATTTTAATAACCTTTGATATTTGATAATATTTAATATAATTGTAATAACTGTTGTAATTGTTTTGGTAATCTTGGATATAATTTTAGGAACTTTTGAAATAATTTTGATAACCTTCGATATGATTTTGATAGCCTTTAATATGATTTTATCATTTTGATAACCTTTATTCAATTTTGGTAACTTTTTATATAATTTTAATAACATTTGATATAATTTTGTTAATCTTTCATATGGTTGGTAATCTTTGATATGATTTTGGTAATATTTAAAATAATTTTGATATCCTTTCAATAATCTTTGATATAATTTTGGTACCTTTAATATTATTTTGATAACTTTTGATATAATTTTGATAACCATCGGAAATACGTTTGGTAACCTTAGGTATAATTGTGGTAATCTTTGATATAATTTTGATAACCATAGAAAATACGTTTGGTAACCTTAGGTATAATTTTGGTAACTTTTGATATAATTTTGAAAACTTTTGTAAAAAGTTTGATAACCTTTGTAATAATTTTGATAACATTTCTAATAGTTTTAATAACATTTGGTATAATTTTAACAATTTTTATATATATATATATATTTTTATAACTTTTGATATAATTTTGGCAATATTTGATATAATTTGGTAATTTTTTATATGATTTTGATAGCCTTATATAAATTTGATAACCGTTGATATAATTTTGGCAACTTTTAATATAATTTTGATAACATTTGATATCATTTGGTAATTTTTTTATATAAGTTTGGTAACATTTTATATAATTTTAGTAACTTTTGATATAATTTTGAAAGCCTATAATATAAATTTAGTAAATTTTGATAACCATTGTAATAGTTTTGGATATGATATTTGATAATATTTAATATAGTTTTGATAATTTTTGTAATTATTTTGATAATTTTTGATATAATTTTAGAAACCTTTGAAATAACTTTGATAACTTTCGATATGATTTTAATAGTTTCTAATATGATTGTCATTTTGATAACTTTTAATTTAATTTTGATAACCTTTATAAAATTTTGATAACTTTTAATATAATTTTGGTAATGTTTGATATAAATTTGATAACTTTTGATGTAGTTGGTAATTTTTTATATGATTTTGGTAACCTTTGATATAATTTTGATATAATTGGAAATTTTTGATATGATTTTGGTAACTTTTAATATAATTTTGGTATCCTTCTGGTACATTTGATATAATTTTGATAATTTTTTTTATATAATTTTGATAACCTTTGTAATAATTTTGATAACTTTAGGTATAATTTTGATAACTTTTGATATAATGTCGATAACTTTTATATAATTTTGTTATTTTTTGTATAATCTTGGGTAACCCTTGATATAATTTTAGTAATATGATTTTGAAAACTTTTATAAAAACTTTGATAACCTTTGTATTTTGTAATAATTTTGATAACATTTGCAATAATTTTGATAACTTTTGATATGTTTTTTATAACCTTTGATATAGTTTTGGTAACTTTGGATATAATTTTGATAATGTTTATATAATTTTGGTCACCTTTGATATGATTTTGATAACCTTATATAAATTTGACAACTATTGATTTAATTTTGGCAACTTTTAATATAATTTTGGTAAAATTTGATATAAAAAATTATATTATAGGTTACCAAAATTATCTAAAAAATTATCAAAATTATATCAAAGGCACCAAAATTATATTAAGTGTTACCATAATTATCAATGGTTATCAAAATAATATCAAAAGTTATCAAAATTATGAAATATAATTTTGTAATAATTTTATAATATTTGTAATAGTTTCGGTAACCTTTAATATTATTTTGATAACATTTTTGATAATTTTGATATCATTTGATATAATTTTATACAAAAATAAAAAAAAAAATCTAAAATATATATTTACCAAAATAAATAAATAATATTTTAATAGTATACTAGATATTAAAATAAATAATATTGATTTATTATATCATTCATGTGCAAAGCACAAACTAGTAATATAAATTATACCATTCATACTACTAGATATATGCACATATTATACGAGTGGAAGAGAAAATATTATGTAAAAATATTTTAAAAGAAAAAAAATTATGTATGGTTAGTTTTTTATTTTAAAGTTGGTGATTTTTTTTTTCTTTCAAAAAATTATATATAAGAATTGAAAGAGATGAATACTGTTATTGTATTATTTGATATAATGATTCATTTGACTTTCTGTACTTTATTCAATTGAGTTGATGTTACTTAATTTGTGAAATTAATTCAATCAGAAATTTTATTATTAGAATAGATTGTTAAATATTTATTATATATTTTGATTTAAAGATATTACTTTATATAAAATAGTGATTGAAATCTTTGGTATTTTTTATCAAGTAGTTTTGAATACATTCATTGAAAAAAAAAATTCACAAAAAAGTATACTGAATTTTAAATGTAAAAAAATTCTCCATCTATTATCAATATATATTAAAATCTTTAAATTTTTTAATTTATTAACTGTTAACTCGATCAGTGTGTGTCTTTCACGTTCTTACTTTTGTCCAGATTTCTTAGTATACAATTTAGGTAAAGTTATTCAAAACTTTTATTTTAAAATTGGTTTCGAGTTCAATAAATAAATATGTTTAATAGTAAGTTGGTAAATGAATACAAAAGAGATTGCAGATTAAGGATAAAAAAGAGATTGAAAGTTTTAAGATTTGAACCAAGACTAGTTAGATGTCACTTTTTAAAATTTATTACATGAACCAATTGAACCAAGTTTCGAATTTGAATATTGCTTTAGTTATATACATATGGGTACATCTCCATGAGTAATATAACTTATACCTCTTTAATGAATGACCATTAATGTAATTTCTTTAAAGAAATAAAACATGTTTTATATGTTAAAATAAAATAACTGTCAGTATTTATCAAACAAAAGTTTTAACAATTGTATTGTTGTTATTAGATTTAGAAAGACATAATAGAAATTGATGATCTTATAAAAAAAAATTGGTTATATTTTTAATTTCTTTACTAATCTAAAGTATATTAGTGTATTTTTTTTTTATTGTTTTCCTAATTAAGAAAAGGATATATATATATATATATGAATTAATATTAAATGATAATTGATAGGAGCATTGTTTTATAAATAATAATCCATATATATATATATATATATTTGCATATAATGTACCGTGTTTCAAGAAATTGATGGTCTACAACCTTTTAATATATAGCGACGGAACTTTCAGTATTGATGCATGGAAATGCAACTTTTTTTTTGCAGGTTTATCTCAAGAATCTGAGAAATCTAAGTATGTCTGGAAGTAAAATTCCGGATTGGTTTTCACAAGATCTAGTTACCTTTTCAAGCCACAAGAACCGTGACTTGATAGGTGTGATAACAGCGGTAGTATTTCTCTTTTTTGAAAGAAAGATATTCCTTTATTGATATTCCCTCCAGCAAACCCGGTAGAGAACTCATGAATTATTTTAACTCGGGAATATCTTTATTTTTTTTATTGAAAACCATTATCTTTTTTGAAAAACATTTAAAAGAAATGAATATGTATATGCATGACATAAATAAAATGACATAGCAAAATCTAAATAATATAATGCTTCCTAAATCACATGATATCATGTAAATGCCTTAGCATATTCTAAATGAAATGAAATAAATGCCTTAGTATATTCTAAATGAAATAAAATATCCTAAGTTATATGACATATTATAAATAAAATGAAATGACCTAGGTAACATAGTATATTCTATATGAGATGCAATATCCTAAGTCATATGATATATTCTAAATGAAATAAAATAACCTAAGTAACATAACATATTCTATATGAAATGAAATGATATGGCTTATAAATTAAATGAGAGGGAATATGAAATAATGCTATCACATAATATGCATGAAAATAAAAATGAAAATAATAATGTATGAACATAGTATATGCTAAATAATATGACCAAAAAAATAACTAAATAAAAGCATAGGATATCATGGAGTAGTCAAAACCATATAATAAACCATATAACATCAAAAAATATAAATCAAAATAGTAACAATATCATAGAAATTATTATAACAAGAATCACATATTATATAAAATGCATGAATATGAAAAATGCAATGCATGAAATGTATTTTTTCCTTTTATTAAGGAAATCCATATATCTAAAAAGATATCCGGCTACCTTAGGAAAATATGTCAAATTAAATATTCTAAAACCAAAATACTTTGTGATTGTTTGAAAACAATTTTGAAAAGCTTGAATTAAAAACAAAAACTGGGCTAAATCTTTTTTTAAATGGCTCTAACTTCCTAAGTTTAAAAATCCGGACTTGACTACCCTTAACCCGAGACTTGAAAAACCATTTTTAGAGTTTAAAAAGGTTTAGAAACTACCCAAAGTCAGTAGCTAACCCCCCTAATCAGCCCACTCTAAGTAACTTAACCAAAACAGAATCTTTAAATTCAATTATGACTCCACTGTCCAGTTTTAAGCCACGAATTTTTATCCTATTTTTAAAAATTCAAAAAATTTTGAAAAAAGTACTGGCGACTCAGGACATGTAAAACTACATGGAAAAAAAATCGGCTTAATTTTCTGATTAAAGAAGAATGCCCAAAAAAATCGGAGATGTACGAGTTTTGGGTGAAAAAAAAAACTGCTTTGCCAAAATACATTTTGCCTTTGATAAAATCATTTAAAAATCAAAGTAAAAATATTTGAAACTCATAAAATGACTTACAAACAGTAGCTATGACTTTTTAAAAGTTAGATAAAAATTGGCTAAGTAAAAACAAATCACAAAGGTAGAATAATCAACTTGACAAACTTAATTTTCCACAAGTGTGCTCAAGAGAGCATGACTTTGAACCATTAATTGGCTCAAGTCATTATTCAAGTGGCATGACATGAGATGCATGAACATACAGCCAATTGAATGCATGAAATGCATGATTTAAAACCTAAATGATGTGACAAACGAATGACATGACATATAAATGACACGGCATAAGAATGAATGTCATGTGAATGAAATCGACATGGCAAACAAAATGACATGGCATAAGAATGGATATCATGAGGATGAATGTCATGTGAATGAAATCGACATGGCATGAGATGACATGGCATATGAATGACATGGAATAAGGATGAATTTCATGTGAACAAAATGACATGGCATATGAATGACATGGCATGAACACAAATGTCATGTGAATGAAATCGTCATGACATGCAAAAATGACATGGCATATGAATGACATGACAATATGGATGACATGGCAAAATGAATGACATGGCACTATGAATGACATGGCATAATCAACAAAATGACACCACCACAAAATATTCATAATCACATCATGATCACATGCACACATCATTATTTGAAATGAATTATTCATGTGAGGAATCACATAAATAGCATATGTCATAAAATATTATCTTGCTTCCCGGCAAACCCGACAAAGCTTGAAAAATAATTCTTTTATATGATATTTACATGATTCCGAGTAAAATGAAAACCATACGTTTCGATTCTATAAACACGTGCGTTGAACAAATTTCTAACCTCCCCGGCAAACCCGGCAAAGATCGGGAACTAATTCTCGCCAAATGTTTAATAAAACGAAAAGTACGTTTTTATGACAAATTAAGTAAAAACATTTTGAAAATGCAATGCATGGAGATGTATTTCTTTCTTAGTAAGGACATCCGTATACCTAAAAAGGTATCCGACTACCTTAGAAAGATACTTAAATCAGATTTAGCAAAAACGGACCCGAAGGTTTTTAAAAAAACACAATGCCCAAAGGATTTGAAGAATTGTAACCCGGAGGTTTTGAAAACAAATGCCCGAAGGTCTTAAAAAAGTTTTTATTTCGAAAAAATAGCCTTGAAAAATTGTTTTTGGATTTTTAAAACATTTTCGGGAAAATAAAGAATGGTTAGGAATTTTGAGTCGTAATCACATAATCCGAAAAAATTGATATGTCCTTGTATATCATGAGAATAAAAACAAACTTGGTGGCGAACTATTAATTAATCCGAACCAAGAATCCCCGGGGGGCTTGTAAAAAAAAACTGTTTTCAAGAAATGATAACATAGACATCAATAGACTATATCCAAGGTAAGCAACATTAGGCATTTCATCAAACACTAAATATGCATCACAATAAATCACATATAAAGCAAGCACAATAAATATAAGAGAAATGAAAGAAAGATTACCTCAAATGACTCCTTAAATTACCACCACCGCATATTTGATGCCTTGATACTTGGATCGAGGATAATATATATCTTCACATTTTAGACAGTAGATTTTTACAGTACTTGAACGAGGAATATCTGGCTGACCAATTGGAAGACAAAGTTGTCCACAGCAGCAAACTCTTAGGCATCTTCCAAAGTCATAGTTTTTGTATTTCTCCAACACAGCAGACATTCCCTTGCTGGTTGATATGTAACGGACATGTATAAGACCATACAACATCTCAGCTGCTGATTCAACCAATTCTTTTTGTTCTTCGGTGAACATATCATCATGAGAAGATTCAATGTCCAATATTAAATCAAGCGCGTAGTCATAATACGAAACTTGACTGCTCAACCCACAAAGGTCAAAGTCGTCTTGGATGTATTCATCATCAACTTCAAAGAAAAAGTGATTGCCTCGCAAATTGCAAAACTATAAGATCCAAGATGTGTCATCTCCATCAGAACCACTAACATCAGAATCTTCACTGCGAGTACCAATACCAATGTCAATACTTTCAATGTTCCCATCTTTAGTTCCAACCATTGCATATTTATTCCGAAGTACAATCAGACCACATATTCCATAGCCATAATCAATTGTTCGAAAGCAAGAACCAATACATGGAATCAAATCTTCATAGCATTGTGACTGGCTGACAACAAAAGAATATTTCAACCATTTTTTTATTTGACAAGCAAGCAAATTACCAGACTTACTAAATCTCACTGTCGCAACCCTATCCTTACTTTTGTCACTGAATTTTATCAAAGTGCTTTAGAACTTCCCCACTTATTTTGAGTAGATGACTTGCCATCATTCCCGATTTCAACCCAGCTACATTCACCATAGACTCTCCATTCATCAACTCATGCTTTACATTGTAAAATCTAAGTTCAAAATCTGCTAAACCAGTGACCAAGAATCTTTGATCTGGGTCAACATCAATAGACCAAATTTCACTATGATGGCCACTAACCTTTTGCATACGATGCTGAGTTTCAAGACCTTGGAAGAACTAACAAGTTTTTTCATACCAGAATCAAGAAAACAAAGTCTGTGATCTGGTTACAATGCCCACGAAGGCAAAAAATACCAGTCTCATCAAATAAAATGCTATAATCACTATGCCTCTTAAACAAATCGGCTCTAACAGAATCCATGCGTTGGGCTTCGAAACCCAAAATCAAATTTAATAAAGAGAGAGTGAAGAATCGAGCTTGCGAATCACCTACGACCACCACCTGATAACTCGTATAATTATATAGTTTTTAGTTATGTTTTATTATTGTTTTGTGTCAAATACGAGTTATTATTGTTTAGTCTAATTGTGTTTATGATCTTTTATATTTTTATGTAATTTGGTGTTTTTCACAAGTTTCTTTGAGTGATTTCAGATTACTAGAATTAAGGGCAAATCCAGTTCAGTTCCAGTTCCGACACCTTTTGCCATATCAGCTATATCTGGAGTTTCACTGAAGCAATAAGGCTGAAATTTGTAGCCGTGCAAAGCTAAGAGGCATATCTATCTTTTTCATGTTTTACACTTCTTGAAACGGAGTCGTTTTCCCTAGCGAAATCGACCATCAAGTTGGCTGATGTGCAATGACGTCTGTGCTGACCTGTTTTCGTATTTTACCCATATCTGCTTATCCACATCAGCAAATGAGCTGATTCCAACGGCTATGGATCCGTAACTGATAGGGGAACCTTTTTCTAGAAGACCATGTGATCCGATCAGGCCTCCAACATTGACGAAATCGACCATCAAGTTGGCTGATCAAAATTGTCACACAATATGACGAAAATTGTTAGAAAAATTCACCCACCTATTATACCTACCTTTGAAATTTGTAAAGCTTGTCTCTTGTCATTTAGCCCTCCAAAATGTGTATAAATAGAGGGCCTTGGATGATTGTAGAGGATCATATTGTACATAGGTAGGATATTAGCCATTTTAATAAAATTCTCTAAGTTTTCTTCTTCTTTCTTTTCTCTAGTTTTCTTTCTTTTCTCTAGTTTTCTTTTTCTTTAGAGAGAGCAAGAGGTTGGATAATTAATATTCTTCCTCTTCTTCTTTCTTTCTTTTATTTCCTTCTTAGATTCTCTTTAATTTTATGTTTATGTTTACAATGCCTATGCTAGGCTAAACTTCTATTTGGTTAAGGGTGATTTCAAAGCCCTAGACATGTTTTGTGATTGATTTTCAGATTCTATCTATCATTAATTTTCTATCAAAGTTGCTTATGTTCTTCTACAAGAATTGTTCATGATGTTGTCTAGATTTATTTAGGTGTACAACTAGATAGATCTTGATAATTATCTATTGCTAGTTTAGGAGTCTTGATCCGTGTAATTGTCTTGATTTCCTATTCATAAGTGGCAATTTGTGATTAATGATTATGGTCAAGTTTTCAATAATTGCAAAGTGGAACATAACCTAAGTTGAACAATCCGAGCTTATGTGTTTGTTGCTTAGATCAACCTATCTTTCTCATCATAAAGCTGCCATTAAATTGAATTTAGAGAGCTTATTCTAGGTTGTTTAATGGTTAGAGATTAAATAGAGAGCTTTTTCTATTTAACGACAAACTAAGGAAAGATTGGGGTAACAGAGCTTGTTGTTATCTACGGTTGTTAACTTTGATAGTTGGTTGATATTGATAGATCTGAAATTGATTCTTAATGATGTCTAGTGGTGGAGAATGAAACCTTAACCATATTTTTCATATTTGATTCTTCTTACTTACTTGTTTTCTTACTTTTCTAGTTTGCTTATTTTTAAAAGTATATTTATTTTTATTGGCTGGTTATACCGCCTAATTTGTATATTAACTTTGTTTTATTTTTATTGGCTGGTTATACCGCCTAATTTAGTGTATATATTTTGATTGGCTGGTTATACCGCCTAATTTAGTATATATATTTTTATTGGTTGGTTATACCGCCTTGCATTTTATTCTTATTATTTACTTTAGTTTAAATCTGGCTTCAAAAACCCCTTTTCTTTTATTGTTCTTGAATTTAAGTTTTAAACTATTAACTTATAAACTAAAACCCAATCCCTGAGGACTCGACCCTTGCTAACTACTATACTTACAATTTATTTTTTTAGTGCAAGGTTAAATAAGATACACTCTTTTGGGTGCATCAAATTTTTGGCGCCGTTGCCGGGGATTGTTTTCTTTAGTTTATTTGTTACTTGGTTTATTCTTATTTTCAGTTCTAATGAGTTTTATTTTCTTGTACATACGGGTTTTTCTGATCAAATTTTGAAAAAAAAAAAAAAAAAACGATGGAATTGAGCAATCTAACACTTGAAGAGTTGGTGGCATACATGAACATGGAGAATCAACAAGCCAATCTCACCTTCCCAGTTCAACAATTGGCCATGGGAGGATGTCAAGGCCATCAAGTGTTCCAAGACCAACAGTATGATCATTACTCAAACACTTACCATGAGGGATGGTGGGATCATACTAATTATGGCTACTCGAAAAATTACCAAGAAGTAGATCCTTATGCCAATTACACTCATCCATCTAGCTTCAATCAATCATGGTCCCAAGAACCAGATCTTTTTCAACCACCACATATGACTCAAAACTCAGGTACTTCTTTAGAAGATCTTGTCTATTCTCTTGTTACTGATACATTGCAATTTCAACAGGAAACAAGGGCAAGCATCCAGAGTTTGGAAAAGCAAATGATCCAATTGACTAGTAGTATGGTGGGATGGGTAGCACAAAGATCTGAAGAACTCCCTGCCCAAACAATGATTAACCCAAAGGAGAATACTACTATTGTGACCTTGAGGAATGAGGAACAAGATGAGGATGAGACAAAATTAGAGATGAATTCTATTCTTGAGGATAATGAAGCCAATGATCCAAATAAGAGTATTTCGGCACCTGAGGTAACGTTTGAGATTCCAATTTTTACTAATGTTTCTTCTCCACCTTTTCCTAGTAGATTCGCAAAGTTCAAGGAGGATGAACATGAACAAGACACGCTGGAAACCTTAAACAGTTTGTTTGTGGATGTCATTCAACAAGTACCAAAAGATGCACCATTCCTCGATGAGATATGCACCACCAAGGATGATGGAATAATACTTGTAATAGAGAATGCATCCACTGTTGTGCAAAGAAAGCTTCCTCTCAAACGCATAAATTTGGGAAATTTCATGCATGAGCCTGACAAGCCTAAAAAGCCAAGAAGGGGTGTTGGTTAGATTCAAAACACTAACTCAAGTGTTAATTGGGAAGGCAGCCCAATTAAAGATGAAATTGCCAACCTTCCATATTCAGATTTGCTTTCTCTTTCTTTTCCTTTTTCTTTTATTATTTTTATTGTTTTTATTTTTATTTCTTATGTTTCTTTGTTAATTGTGTTTACTGTTTTTAAGTTCATTTAGGCTGCATAAGTTTCTTTTGTTTAATAGTCCTTTTTCTCTTACATATAATTCTTGCATTGGGGGATAATAGCATTACATTAATGACAATGTAAGAATTATGTGTGGGGGGAAGAATTTAGGATTTTATTTAGAGTGTTTTGTTTTTGAGTCTTTTTATGTTGTTTTTCTTTCTGATCGTTGTTTTGAAAATAGCTAGATGTAAATATAATTTTTTAACCCCGGTTAAACGGCGGATAACGGTACTCCGTGATTATTTAAATCGGTTCCATGAGCTACCCACAAAACTGATATTGTATATAAATTTCTCTTTCAATTTCTCTTTCATTTTTTTTTCAGGATGGATGATATTCTCACAAGATTGCAGAAACGATTTCCTCCTTTTCCTCGAAATATTTTACTGAAGCTTTACCAAGTTCGATTTGAAAGATTAAGAATGCTTATGCACAAAGGGATTCCTGGAGACATACGTTGGATAATTGAAGCCAAGGTACGTGAAGATGAATATCTTCCTGTTTTGCATTTACCAGGTACATGTAGAAGCACTTTTGCAAAGAAGCGACGAGCAAAGGGCATGAGTTCAAATTGCCACAAATGTGCACGATGGACGTGTAACGGTAAATGTCGTTCTATTGGGATTCCGTCCTCTAATCGAGATGATAAAATTGAATTCATTAAGGATGGACTGAGTAAGGAGAATTTGGGTAATATCCAACTTTCTCTTGAGACGCATCCTAGTGGAGACGTACAAAGAGAAATTCTTGATTTATGGCCGCAATTCCAAAGGGAATGGCAACATCTTGGGAATCTGATGTTAAAAGACCCTGTTTGCCAGCTTGTAAGAAAACTGGATGGGAAGCATATCCTCGACTCATAGAAGGCGTTTAAGCCGTTTCTGGACGTAAAACCAGAGGAAGATGCCAAATACACTTTCGGCGACATTATTACTCTTGACTTTTACGGTTGATTTTTCTTCTCTTTTTGATTTTCTTCCTGAAATCACGCAAAAATCTTTTGTTAGGTTAACATTTTCTTCTGACAGGTCAGATACACTTTCGGCGACATTATTACTCTTGTCTAATTCACTACTCAGTCCTCTATATATTACACCATGTACTCATTCTTTTTCAGGCACTCGAAAAAAAAAAATGGAAAGTACTTCATCCCAGCGCATTAAAAAAATTTGTGTCTTTGGAGGTGCTTATCCAGGGAAAAATAACATATTCGCTGATGAAGCCATAAGAGTTGGAGTAATACTTGCCCAACAAAAGATCCACTTGATTTATGGAGGCGGTAGTACGGGTTTAATGGGAGCAGTCGCTACAGCAGCACACGCCGGAGGAAGTCCAGTTCTAGGAATCGTGCCAAAACTATTCACAGGTTTTTGTGGACCTACCGTGGGTAAGGAAATACAAGTCTGGAGTATCCCTGAACGGATGACAATCATGTACCATTCTGCCGATGCATTCATTGCTTTACCAGGAGGTCTGGGTACATTGGAAGAAATAGCTTGCGTGGCTTCTTGGTCATCTTTGGTCACAAAAAAGAAACCCATTGGTTTGCTTAATATTAATGGTTATTTTAGTAATTTGCTTTCATATTTAGATAATGCTGTGGATAATGGATTCATGTTTTCAGAGGCAAGGAGAACCATAATTTCTGCTACAACCATTGAAGATTTACTCAAAAAGCTCCAAGCTTATGAGTGTTTATCTGCTACGGTTGTTTCGCAAACGCTCGGAAAAAGAAAAAGAGATATGGACGAGCAAGGAGTGGATTGCACTTTGTCTTTGTGACATTATCTAACATTTTGTTTGTTGTGTCTCAGTTATAATAAGTGGTTAGCAACCTCTACAGGTAATATCTCCTAAATTTTACATTCAAAAAAAAAAAAAATTTGTGTTTTAAGCCATTTAAAAGTATTCATTCTGAACAAGGTCTGAGTAAGGGAGACTTGAGACATACCTTGTCAGTTTGATTTTAATCTTTTTATGTTTACTTGTTAATTTTTGTTTAGTATTTTACGATTATTTAGGTTGCATGGTTTTGTTTTGTTTTGAGTCTTAGTTGTTCCTATTCTTATGTTATTAGTTCTTTTCTCTTACACATGATTCTTTCATTGGGTTAATAGACTTACATTGAGGACAATGTAAGAATTAAGTGTGGGGGGAATGATTTAGGATTTCTTTTATTTTTGTCTACTATTTTTTTTAATTTTTTTTTATGAGTCTTTATTATTATTATTATTTTTTTGTGAGTTTTAGTTCCTTTTTAATACAATGATGAGATATGAATTGCATAAGTCTAAAACAGATTTATTAGTGAGAAGATTTTCATGAGAATTGAGCTTGATGTCAACCTTTTTATAAGCCAATGTTAATATGATATGTTGATTGAGAAAGAAGCATGTTTAGACTTAATCTGACTTGTATAATCATCCTTGTGAGTTTTTGAGCCTATAATGATTGATGCATTATACAAATCAATCTAATTTCTTTCTTGAGTGCTCTTATGATTACATGATTCTCTAGAACTTGCTTTAAACCGTTTGAGACTATATTGATACATGTGACAACATGAATATGATAGAGGCATTAGGATTATAACCAGAGCCAAACAGCCATCCATTATTAATGTTCCAAGAGAACACACCCTTAGTGAACCAATTTGAGCCTACATTGAATAAGCTATCTCTTTGGTAACCATAACTTGTCCCTAACCTAAATATACTTATATATTTACCTTTGTTCCAAAGATGAATTAGCATGTTTTGAGACAAGTTGCAAAGACAAGGAAGATTTATTGAAAATTTGGGTTAGAAACAAGAAATAAGTGTGGGGGGAAAAGAAAGAAAAAAATCAAGAGAAAAAGAAAGGGATCATTGTCAAATACATTCTCATATTAAAAAAAAAATCTTCTCTTGAACTTCTAGTTAAAGTAAAGAAAAAGATGTTACAAAGTTGGTTAGAATGATGCAAAGGCTCAACATGAATATTTAGCCTATGTTATTATGTGCTTTATAAGAGTTTTGAGAAGTTTTATTTGTATGATCTTATTATGTCTCTAAACTCTATGAACTCTTTGGAACCTTTGTGATATCTTTATCCTTTTGTTCTTTAACCACATTATAACCCTTTGGCCCCATTAATACCTTGAATAAAGACCTCTTGATTTATGAAGTTGTATGATCTAAATAGTGGATAATAGGTGGACAAGCAAGAATATGGTAGAACTGTTTTCATGAGATTGATTGAGTGTAAACACTTCACCACTACTTTAAAGAGTGAAAATCATGAGGGTATCCCATGTGAGAAGTTGAGATTAAATTTGAACATGCACTATTTTGATTGAGATATGTTATGTTAATATTGGCTTAACTCAAACAATTTACATTCAAGCATGATTTTTTGTGAAATTCTTTAAGCTATTGATTAGTTTATAAGACTTGTTCAAAGATTGTCTCTAATTTGTATTGAAAGGACTAGGAATAAATATTTTTAGTATATGTAGTTTATTTATATTTTAGTTTTTCAATGTTTGTGGGTATCGTTCTAGTAAACCCTCACGAGACTAAACTCGTCCACTAGGGACACCTAGGGGTTTAAAGGCTTGTGTCACATGCTAAGTGCCACCGTGATTTCCTACGAAAGTGGATTAGATTAGATTTTCTTATTTTATTTTTATTTGATTTTGCTCGAGGACTAGCAAAAAGCTAAGTGTGGGGGTGTGATAACTCGTATAATTATATAGTTTTTAGTTATGTTTTATTATTGTTTTGTGTCAAATACGAGTTATTATTGTTTAGTCTAATTGTGTTTATGATCTTTTATATTTTTATGTAATTTGGTGTTTTTCACAAGTTTCTTTGAGTGATTTCAGATTACTAGAATTAAGGGCAAATCCAGTTCAGTTCCAGTTCCGACACCTTTTTCCATATCAGCTATATCTGGAGTTTCACTGAAGCAATAAGGCTGAAATTTGTAGCCGTGCAAAGCTAAGAGGCATATCTATCTTTTTCATGTTTTACACTTCTTGAAACGGAGTCGTTTTCCCTAGCGAAATCGACCATCAAGTTGGCTGATGTGCAATGACGTATGTGCTGACCTGTTTTCGTATTTTGCCCATATCTGCTTATCCACATCAGCAAATGAGCTGATTCCAACGGCTATGGATCCGTAACTGATAGGGGAACCTTTTTCTAGAAGACCATGTGATCAGATCAGGCCTCCAACATTGACGAAATCGACCATCAAGTTGGCTGATCAAAATTGTCATACAATATGACGAAAATTGTTAGAAAAATTCACCCACCTATTATACCTACCTTTGAAATTTGTAAAGCTTGTCTCTTGTCATTTAGCCCTCCAAAATGTGTATAAATAGAGGGCCTTGGATGATTGTAGAGGATCATATTGTACATAGGTAGGATATTAGCCATTTTAATAAAATTCTCTAAGTTTTCTTCTTCTTTCTTTTCTCTAGTTTTCTTTCTTTTCTCTAGTTTTCTTTTTCTTTAGAGAGAGCAAGAGGTTGGATAATTAATATTCTTCCTCTTCTTCTTTCTTTCTTTTATTTCCTTCTTAGATTCTCTTTAATTTTATGTTTATGTTTACAATGCCTATGCTAGGCTAAACTTCTATTTGGTTAAGGGTGATTTCAAAGCCCTAGACATGTTTTGTGATTGATTTTCAGATTCTATCTATCATTAATTTTCTATCAAAGTTGCTTATGTTCTTCTACAAGAATTGTTCATGATGTTGTCTAGATTTATTTAGGTGTACAACTAGATAGATCTTGATAATTATCTATTGCTAGTTTAGGAGTCTTGATCCGTGTAATTGTCTTGATTTCCTATTCATAAGTGGCAATTTGTGATTAATGATTATGGTCAAGTTTTCAATAATTGCAAAGTGGAACATAACCTAAGTTGAACAATCCGAGCTTATGTGTTTGTTGCTTAGATCAACCTATCTTTCTCATCATAAAGCTGCCATTAAATTGAATTTAGAGAGCTTATTCTAGGTTGTTTAATGGTTAGAGATTAAATAGAGAGCTTTTTCTATTTAACGACAAACTAAGGAAAGATTGGGGTAACAGAGCTTGTTGTTATCTACGGTTGTTAACTTTGATAGTTGGTTGATATTGATAGATCTGAAATTGATTCTTAATGATGTCTAGTGGTGGAGAATGAAACCTTAACCATATTTTTCATATTTGATTCTTCTTACTTACTTGTTTTCTTACTTTTCTAGTTTGCTTATTTTTAAAAGTATATTTATTTTTATTGGCTGGTTATACCGCCTAATTTGTATATTAACTTTGTTTTATTTTTATTGGCTGGTTATACCGCCTAATTTAGTGTATATATTTTGATTGGCTGGTTATACCGCCTAATTTAGTATATATATTTTTATTGGCTGGTTATACCGCCTTGCATTTTATTCTTATTATTTACTTTAGTTTAAATCTGGCTTCAAAAACCCTTTTTCTTTTATTGTTCTTGAATTTAAGTTTTAAACTATTAACTTATAAACTAAAACCCAATCCCTGAGGACTCGACCCTTGCTAACTACTATACTTACAATTTATTTTTTTAGTGCAAGGTTAAATAAGGTACACTCTTTTGGGTGCATCACCACCCAGGAACCGTTTAACAAGTCGAAAGCATCAGATATAGACAACTTTTGAAAGTCGCAAGCGTTGAGCTTTGGGGATTTGGACAAATCTCAGCACTTGTCATAGAAATCGAGAGAGGAAGAGAGGTTGTGGCTGTGGGTGGTATTGAAAGAGTGAACAGACGCGTTGGGCTTGAACTACCCAGAAATGTCGTTAACCAAATTAATGCAAGAAAAGCAGCATCTTGTTTCGGCTCAACCAAATCTGGAATGGCCTCAGCTGTTCTTTTTTTTGCTTTCTTTAATCCTCTTTTCTTTGCAAAACCCTCATCTCTTGCTGTTGTTTGAGGCTCAGAGGTGCCAAAAACAAGTAGCATTTCATGCCTGCACATCTTTTAAATTTGCACTGGCAGAAGTAGGCGATGTTGCTGCCTTCATAGATCCCGGTGATGCAGAAACAAACTTGATAGCAGTCTCTCCTTGAGTATTCACAAACTTAGTAAAGGCCTCTGCATGCGTGGTCCTTCATACCTTTTTGGTTCCAAAGAGCCTTTAGGAAACCACTGAATAGTTGGGTAGCCTTGAACACCAATATTTGCTGCATACACTCTTATGCTCATCATAGTCTACCTTTCCAATCAAGACAGATTTAGCCTTCTTGAAACTCGCCCCAAGCTGCTCAAACTCGGGAGCTAGCTTCTTACAGTGTTCACACCAAGGAGTATAGAACTTGACGAGAGCTCCTTTGTCTTGACCAACCTCCTTGTCGAAGTTTTCTTTGGTTAGTACAACGACGTCGGCCGCCATGACTGATGCCAATAACAAGGACTAGGTTCCAAAGGCTAACCATATCTGAGATTTCTCCATTTTCCTTCTTTTTTATTTTTATATGTAGCTTCCTCCTTGACGCTGCTAGCTGCCTCCTTTGATCAGCCAAGCCCCGATGTTATTCCAGATTATCTCAATATAACCAAAAACCATGAGGTCATCAATATTATTCTCCAAAAGCTTCAACTCCTGAATGACCTCGTTTACCATTGCTGGTACTGGAGATACACAGCCCCAACTTTGCCACTCCTCCAATGTGATGGGTCCACCACAACCAGTATCATTTAATTGAGCTTCTCTTGGAGAAGAACGAGAAGCAGAGCTCATGATTGATCTGTGAAGGCTTCTGGGTCGAAACTCTAGAAGGGTTTTGGCTGAGAATTTGAGAGATGGGGAGAATTGCAATGTAAGTGTCAGGACCCTATTGCTGCCGCTGCTCAGCATGGTTCTTTTGCTGGGTTTTCTCAGGATTTTTCTTTCTTTTTGGTTTTTTATCTTTATCCTTTCACCCACCAACTTCATGAGAAAAAAAAACTAAGCTTTTTCTTTTTCTTTAGCTCCCAGCCCCCATAAAAAAAAAAAGCTTTTTTCCCTTTTTCTTTCCCAGCCGCCAGTCCTTTTTTCCTAAAATCGGCCCCCCTTTTTCTTTACAAATGACCCATTTTATATCTCCATTTCTAACCTAAAAAAAAAATTGGGTAATGTCTAAGTTACCCTTCCTTTATTTTTTCAAGTCTCTCTTTTCTTTTTTTCCAAATATTTTCGATTAAAAAAAAATTTATTTTAAAAATCTAATAAAGCTCAAGATTAAACTTTTTCACCTCGGGTTTAAATTGAATTTTAAAATTGGTAATTTTACGGTCCGATTTTATTTGAACAATTAAAGCTAAAAAGGATATATATAATTTAGAACATTTTAAAAATCTAAAATCGCGACCGTGACTTTTACAAAAATATTAAACCCGAGAGGGGGACAAATCAAAATTGGTTTTAAAAGGCCCGGACAAAATTAGGTGTCTACAGCTGCCCCTCTTTGGCTATTGCTGAAAATCAGGAATCAGGCAAAGATAAAATAGACAACAATTTTGTCCGGTTTGTGAAATCACATGTGAAGGAAAGGAAAGGGGTTTTCTTTTTCATTTCTTCATTAATTTTTGCATTTTCTTCTTTTTTTTCTTTTTTCTTTTTTTTTTCTTTTTTCTATTTTTTTTTCTTTTTTCTCTTTTTTCATTTTTACATATATATATATATTTTTAAAAAAAAACAATAAATTGAAGATTTTGTCCTTAAATTGAATTCCCTGCCTAAACAAGGCTCGATTCGTCTTAAGGAAACGAATTCGATTTTCAAAAGAAAAATTTATGCCCGAAGGTCTTTAAAATTGGTGCCCGGAGGTCTTAAAAAAACTGGTGCCCGAAGGTCTTTAAAATGGTGCCCGGAGGTCTTAAAAAAAACTGGTGCCCGGAGGTCTTTAAAATGGTGCCCGGAGGTCTTTAAAATTGTGCCCAGAGGTCTTAAAAAAAACTGGTGCCCGAAGGTCTTTAAAAATGGTGCCCGGAGGTCTTAAAAAAACGGGTGCCCGAAGGTCTTTAAAATGGTGCCCGGAGGTCTTTAAAATTGTGCCCGGAGGTCTTAAAAAACTGGTGCTTGAAGGTCTTTAAAAATGGTGCCCGGAGGTCTTAAAAAATTGGTGCCCGAAGGTCTTTAAAAATGGTGCTCGGAGGTCTTTAAAATTGAAAATTGTGCCCGGAGGTCTTTTAAAATAGTGCCCGGAGGTCTTTAAAATTGAAAATTGTGTCCGAAGGTCTTTAAAATAGTGCCCGGAGAACTTTAAAATGGTGCCCGGAGGTCTTAAAAAACTGGTGCCCGAAGGTCTTAAAAATTGGTGCCCGAAGGTCTTTAAGAAACTGGTGTCTGAAGGTCTTTAAAATGGTGCCCGGAGGTCTTAAAAAAAGTGCCAGGAGGACTTTAAAATGGTGCCCGGAGGTCTTTAAAATGGTGCCCGGAGGTCTTTAAAATTGTGCCCGGAGGTCTTAAAAAAAACTGGTGCCCGAAGGTCTATAAAAATGGTGCCCGGAGGTCTTAAAAAAACTGGTGCCCGAAGGTCTTTAAAATGGTGCCTGGACGTCTTTAAAATTGTGCCCGGAGGTCTTAAAAAACTGGTGCCCGAAGGTCTTCAAAAATGGTGCCCGGAGGTCTTAAAAAAACTGGTGCCCGAAGGTCTTTAAAAATGGTGCCCGGAGGTCTTTAAAATTAAAAATTGTGCCCGGAGGTCTTTTAAAATAGTGTCGGAGGTCTTTAAAATTGAAAATTGTGCCCGGAGGTCTTTAAAATAGTGCCCGGAGGACTTTAAAATGGTGCCCGGAGGTCTTAAAAAACTGGTGCACGAAGGTCTTAAAAATTGGTGCCCGGAGGTCTTTAAAAAACTGGTGCCCGAAGGTCTTTAAAATGGTGCCCAGAGGTCTTAAAAAAAGTGCCCGGAGGACTTTAAAATGGTGCCCGGAGTTCTTTAAAATGGTGCCCGGAGGTCTTTAAAATTGAAAATTGTGCCCGGAGGTCCTTAAAATAGTGCCCGGAGGTCTTTAAAATGGTGCCCGGAGGTCTTTAAAATTGGTGCCCGGAGGTTTTTAAAATGGTGCCCGGAGGTCTTTAAAATTGTGCCCAGAGGTCTTTAAAAACTGGTGCCCGAAGGTCTTTAAAATGGTGCCCGGAGGTCTTTAAAAATGTGCCCGGAGGTCTTTAAAAACTGGTGCCCGAAGGTCTTACCCCTGAAAAAAAAAGTTATGCCCGGGGGTCTTAAAAATGTTGCCCGGAGGTCTTACCTGTGATTTGAAAAATTATGCCCGGAGGTCTTAAAAATGGTCTTTGAAGAATTGTTGAAAATTAACCTAAAGATTTTGAGAAGATGCGAATGCTTTTTGATGCAGATGCAAATGTTGAATAAGATACGAAATGAGTTAAACTGGTGCAAATGTCTTTGATGCAAATGTAAATAACTTAGATTGATGCAAATGCTTCTTGATGTAGATTCAAATAACTTAGATTGATGCAAATACTTCTTGATTTTGATGCACATGTTGAAAAAAATTCTGGATAACTCCTCCAAAAGAAGATTTCTTATTTTTCAAAATTATAAAACCCTGGATATCTCCACCAGAGGCTTCAGCTATCACCACCGAAGACTTGTTCACTTTTAAAAACTGTAAAATTCTGGATATCCCCACCAGAAGCTTTGAGAAATGATGTAGATGCACATGTCTTTTAACAAGGTGCTCATTCTTCATGGTGCAAATGTAAAATATTTCCTAGTGCAAATGCAAATGGCCTGGATTGATGCCCATGTTTCATGATGCAGATGCCCCTACTAATTGTGTTCATGCAACTGGTTTATGAATGATGTAACTGCAATTACCACACAATAATGAAAATGCAATGATTCTAAAAAGATGCAATTGCTGGAGATGACACAAATGCGAATTCCATGAAGAATGTAAATGTAAAGGTAAAATGCAGATGCTTATGGAATAATGCCAATACAAATACCCATGAATGATGCAAATGCTTACCGACACTATGCAGATGCAAAAGCTCGATAAAGGGATGAGTGCTCATGAGTGATGCAAATGCCCCCGGTTGTTTTTCTAGACTTTGGCTTAGCCTTTCAAATTCATTTTTCCTCTTCAAATCAGAGTATATCTTCAATTCATTTTGGCTATTCTCTTTGCCCCAACAGTTTTCAAACTTTCATCAATAGAGATCTGCACTGGGTTCGATTTCTTCTTCTCATATCTGGAAGTCAGGACCTACCCTGGCAGTTCTATACTTTTGGGTTAGAAAAAATCCTTGTCTCATGTCAACATCAAAATGGGTATTTCAAAAATATATTTATTTGTTTTCTTATTTTGAGAACTTCTAAACAAAAAATATTAACCCCACAATGTGTGATGTACAAATCTTTTGAAGACTGATGATCATTGTTAGAAATTTCTCTAAGTGTCAATCTGGTTTTTTTTTAACTGGGATTGGCAAGGCTTGGTATAACAAAATTCTATCTTTTCCAGGAAAACTTCATGACAAAAATGTATATCCCTTCTAGGCTCGCAAATGGAACAGGTTTTATAAATCATGAATTCATTGAGAACCAAACAAATTGAACATTCTTTTAGTTTCAATATCAAGGCATTTTGACTAGCATCAAGATTGGCCGGGATGTTTAAATCGGAAAGTTTAATCTTGGAGGAAAAAAAGATTCAATTTTTGAAGACAATCCTCCGAATGAGAGCTGACAATTTGGGGGGTTCAGGAATTCCTAGATGTTCCTCGATGACCACTCTTTTAATAAGATCTTTTCTTTTGGGGTATCGGCACTATCATAGATGGCATCAAAAATTTCCATTTTACTCTAGACCGCCCATTTTTGGGTTTTCGCCCTAGAGTCCCATTCTTTCCTTTTTTTTTTTACCATACACTTGAGAATTCTGAATTCTTCCTTAGTGAAATGATAATTCGATGAAATGGGATAAAATCTGAGGAAAAACCTTTCAAATTAAATATTCATGCTTGATCAAAATGGACTTTTAAAGCACGTAATGTAGGCCATGGCTTAGGGTTCAGAAAGAAAGGATAAATAGGCCCAAAATATGTGTTTGAGGGTAATCAGATCAAGGATCATTTCTTGAGGAGGATTTTCTTTGAAGCATTTGTCCCTTCTTGGACATTTCTTTCCTTTGGACTTTTGTGTCTTTCTTTCCTCGTTCTTGGCTTTCAATTTGCCATGTCTTTCACACATTTTGTTTTCTTTTTTTATTGTGTTTTTCTTTTTTTGTTTTTCTTGGCTTTCATTTCGCCATCTTTTTCTCTTCTTTTTCTTTGACAGAGTGAGCCCGTATTTATTCGGGGCTCCATTTGCTTTGTGTCTGTCCTTGAGCTGTCACTCATTTCTCAATGATCTTTGAAAAGATCTTTCCTCGCATTTGCCCCCCAGTGTAGAGGGTAATCCTTGATCAGGGTTCAAAGAAGAAAGAATTCTTTTGGCTCAAAAGGGGTGACTATGGATAATTTCTTTTTGTGTGAAAGGGATATGAAAGATGGCCATTCATCATATCAAGCACGAATATTCACTTTGAAAAGCAATCCCCAGGGGAAATAGATATTCAGAATTTCATTTTGCACTTTGGAATCATCCGAATTCTCATATGCATGATACCACAAATTTTTTCATTTTTCATTTTCATCGCATGCCACAATGATTCATGCGTTTAGTCCATCCTTATTCACCATGTATCCATCATTTCCACATATGATGCCCCAATTTGATTAACCAATGAGAATTTGCATCAACGAAGAACATAGCAAGTCTAGGTCTGTACTGAAAAGGCTGAATTCCAAATCTGAGTTCTTTGAAGAGACAAGGAAAATATGACCCAAAAAACGGGTTTTCTCTGGACAAGGGATAATCTATTTTAATCATTGTGCCCCAGGGTGTCAAACATGAAGTGATGTCTGGGCAATTAGTGTTTTGTGGTCATTGGGAAAGGTCATGATTGGTTTTAGCACAATCTTGACACACACCAAATTATCAAAATCTGGATTCTTGAAAGAATGTCTCATTTGTTTGATTTTCAAGGAATTTGAAAATTTTCAAAAAGTTTGTTCCTTTGTTCATAGCCTAGACTAAGATCTACGTCTTTGCTTATTCTGTGATGACAATGGTTTTATGAAGTCAAATCATTCATATTCCTTGAAGCATTAGGTCTTTCAAGTGGTCTCGGTCTAAAAAATTTAGGCTTAGGAAAGCCTAAAAGAGAAGGCTGAAGGTATTGGGTCATTTCTAACAATGATTATCAATATTCTCAAGATTGTTCATTATTTCATGTGAAAACCACTTATTTATTGTTTACCACAAATTTTCTCAAAGTTTCATTTACTTTTGCAAATTCAAATTTATTGCTAAAATAAAATGAACACAAAATATTTAAATTCAAAATTTATTTATTTCATGTAGATGTCATCATGAGACAAGCGCTTTCATCATCAAAGTGTATAGAAATATATGCATCAGAATGCCCCTATTGACATGCGTTCAAAGATAACAATTCTTATCCTCAAAATTCTTCAAGAGGAAATCAATCTATGGTAAAACAGATTTCCAATGTTCGATAAGATCTGGAATCAAAATGCCATCGTGGACAAGACCCTCAATTCTTTCCTTCAGTTTTCTGCATTTTTTAGTCGAATGCCTAATCGCCACAATATGATACTCGCACTTGCTGTTGGGGTCATAGCTTTTAGCTGACGAAGAAAACTCTTCAAATCTAAGCCAATTTCTATTTCATCTTATTAATGTGTTTCATGATGAATGAGTTATGAATGTCATGAATGCAATTTGATGCATGTGAAGGATAAACAAAGTTATGTGTGGTCATATACAGTGGAAACATGTTGACCATGTATGTTATAAATGCAACACAATGCCAACATGATGCATTTAAAGAATAAGAAAAATCAATGCATGGATATATGCAATGAATGATCCTGTATGTTCCAAATGCATTTCCCAATGAATGATCATATACACCATGAATGCCACACAATGTCAATTATGATGCATGTGAAGAATAAATGATTGACACAGAGTATATACAAAGAAAATCATGCTGACCGTGTATGTCATGAATGCAACCTGACGCCAATATGTCAAATTAATGCGTGAGATATCATGATGACTATGTATGCCATGAATGCAACCCGATGTCAACATGATTTATATAAACAAATCAATGCAAAGAATAAGTAAATTAATGCATGGGTATATATAGGAAAATCATTTCTGACTATGAATGCATGAATGCAACTTGATGCTAACATGATGCATATAGAGAAAGAATAAATTGATATATGGATATATACAAAAAAAATCATGCTGACTATGAATGCATGAATGCAACTTGATGCCAACATGATGCATGTAAAGAAAGAATAAATTGATATATGGATATATACAGAAAAATCATGCTGACTATGAATGCGTTAATGCAATTTGATGCTAACATGATGCATATAGAGAAAGAATAAATTGATATATAGATATATACAGAAAAATCATGCTGACTATGAATGCATGAATGCAACTTGATGCCAACATGATGCATGTAAAGAAAGAATAAATTGATATATGGATATATACAGAAAAATCATGCTGACTATGAATGCATGAATGCAACTTGATGCCAACATGATGCATGTAAAGAAAGAATAAATTGATACATAAGTATATACAAATAATGACCATGCATGTCATAAACGTATCTTACAATGAATGACCATGCATGCTATGACTATAACATGATGTCAAAATGATACATGCAAAAAATAAATGAATTAACACAAAGGTATATACAAAGAAATCAATGATTACACGAAATTGGTGGGACCTAAATCTTGATTATTCAAAAATCTCATTATGCAAGATTTGCCTCCAAATTTATGAATTTTTTTTTTTTTGAAAAACCAATCACATTATTTTCAAAAGAATTTCAGGGTGGATCCTACTATGGTACAATATGCAAATGTTCATGTGACACTACCGGTTTTATGAAATCATCAAATGAAATTACCAACTGTTTATTGCAAAGAACGAGATCAATAACACAACCAAAAATGTACATGCTCTATTCACACATGCATGAAATGTGCAACATGCAAAAATGCTTGAAAAAGGATTTTTTTTTTTTTTAAAATAGCTAATGAACATCTGCCCCAACAATATCTGCTTATTTAGGCATCACGATGCCTTCGAGGCGGAGTATCACATTTATTACGGGCGATGTACGTACATCGTTGCCTGATCTACCACACTTATTCGGAGTGTAAAATAGGTAACAAAAAGTTTAGAAATGTCCCTCCATGTGTAAAAATATTTGAAACTCATAAAATGACTTACAAACAGTAGCTAGGACTTTTTGAAAGTTAGATAAAAATTGGCTAAGTAAAAAAAATCACAAAGGTAGAATAATCAACTTGACAAACTTAATTTTCCATAATTGTGCTCAAGAGACCATGACTTTGAACCATTAATTGGCTCAAGTCATTATTCAAGTGGCATGACATGAGATGCGTGAACATACAGCCAATTGAATGCATGAAATGCATGATTTAAAACCTAAATGATGTGACAAACGAATGACATGGCATATAAATGACACGGCATAAGAATGAATGTCATGTGAATGAAATCGACATGGCAAACAAAATGACATGGCATAAGAATGGATATCATGAGGATGAATGTTATGTGAATGAAATCGACATGGCATGAGATGACATGGCATATGAATGACATGGAATAAGGATGAATTTCATGTGAACAAAATGACATGGCATATGAATGACATGGCATGAACACAAATGTCATGTGAATGAAATCGTCATGACATGCAAAAATGACATGGCATATGAATGACATGACAATATGGATGACATGGCAAAATGAATGACATGGCACTATGAATGACATGGCATAATCAACAAAATGACACCACCACAAAATATTCATAATCACATCATGATCACATGCACACATCATTATTTGAAATGAATTATTCATGTGAGGAATCACATAAATAGCATATGTCATAAAATATTATCTTGCTTCCCGGCAAACCCGACAAAGCTTGAAAAATAATTCTTTTATATGATATTTACATGATTCCGAGTAAAATGAAAACCATACGTTTCGATTCTATAAACACGTGCGTTGAACAAATTCCTAACCTCCCCGGCAAACCCGGCAAAGATCGGGAACTAATTCTCGCCAAATGTTTAATAAAACGAAAAGTACGTTTTTATGACAAATTAAGTAAAAACATTTTGAAAATGCAATGCATGGAGATGTATTTCTTTCTTAGTAAGGACATCCGTATACCTAAAAAGGTATCCGACTACCTTAGAAAGATACTTAAATCAGATTTACCAAAAACGGACCCGAAGGTTTTTAAAAAAACACAATGCCCAAAGGATTTGAAGAATTGTAACCCGGAGGTTTTGAAAACAAATGCCCGAAGGTCTTAAAAAAGTTGTTATTTCGAAAAAATAGCCTTGAAAATTTGTTTTTGGATTTTTAAAACATTTACGGGAAAATAAAGAATGGTTAGGAATTTTTAGTCGTAATCACATAATCCGAAAATATTGATATGTCCTGGTATATCATGAGAATAAAAACAAACTTGGTGGCGAACTATTAGTTAATCCGAACCAAGAATCCCCGGGGGGCTTGTAAAAAAAACTTTTTTCAAGAAATGATAACATAGACATCAATAGACTATATCCAAGGTAAGCAACATTAGGCATTTCATCAAACACTAAATATGCATCACAATAAACCACATATAAAGCAAGCACAATAAATATAAGAGAAATGAAAGAAAGATTACCTCAAATGACTCTTTCAATTACCAGCACCGCATATTTGATGCCCTGATACTTGGATCGAGGATAATATATATCTTCACATTTTAGACAGTAGATTTTACAGTACTTGAACGAGGAATATCTGGCTGACCAACTGGAAGACAAAGTTGTCCACAACAGCAAACTCTTGGGCATCTTCCAAAGTCATAGTTTTTGTATTTCTCCAACACAGCAGACATTCCCTTGCTGGTTGATATGTAACGGACATGTATAAGACCATACAACATCTCAGCTGCTGATTCAACCAATTCTTTTTGTTCTTCGGTGAACATATCATCATGAGAAGATTCAATGTCCAATATTAAATCAAGCGCGTAGTCATAATACGGAACTTGACTGCTCAACCCACAAAGGTTAAAGTCGTCTTGGATGTATTCATCATCAACTTCAAAGAAAAAGTGATTGCCTCACAAATTGCAAAACTATAAGATCCAAGATGTGTCATCTCCATCAGAACCACTAACATCAGAATCTTCACTGCGAGTACCAATACCAATGTCAATACTTTCAATGTTCCCATCTTTAGTTCCAACCATTGCATATTTATTACGAAGTACAATCATACCACATATTCCATAGCCATAATCAATTGTTCGAAAGCAATAACCAATACATGGAATCAAATCTTCATAGCATTGTGACTGGCTGACAACAAAAGAATATTTCAACCATTTTTTTATTTAACAAGCAAGCAAATTACCAGACTTACTAAATCTCACTATCGCAACCCAATCCTTACTTTTGTCATTGAATTTTATCAAAGTGCTTTAGAACTTCCCCACTTATTTTGAGTAGATGACTTGCCATCATTCCCGATTTCAACCCCAGCTATATTCACCATAGACTCTCCATTCATCAACTCATGCTTTACATTGTAAAATCTAAGTTCAAAATCTGCTAAACCAGTGACCAAGAATCTTTGATCTGGGTCAACATCAATAGACCAAATTTCTCTATGATGGCCACTAACCTTTTGCATACGATGCTGAGTTTCAAGACCTTGGAAGAACTAACAAGTTTTTTTATACCAGAATCAAGAAAACAAAGTCTGTGATCTGGTTACAATGCCCACGAAGGCAAAAAATACCAGTCTCATCAAATAAAATGCTATAATCACTATGCCTCTTAAACAAATCGGCTCTAACAGAATCCATGCGTTGGGCTTCGAAACCCAAAATCAAATTTAATAAAGAGATAGTGAAGAATCGAGCTTGCGAATCACCTGCGACCACCACCCAGGAACCGTTTAACAAGTCGAAAGCATCAGATATAGACAACTTTTGAAAGTCGCAAGCGTTGAGCTTTGGGGATTTGGACCAATCTCAGCACTTGTCATAGAAATCGAGAGAGGAAGAGAGGTTGTGGCTGTGGGTGGAATTGAAAGAGTGAAAAGACGCGTTGGGCTTGAGCTACCCAGAAATGTCGTTAACCAAATTGATGCAAGAAAAGCAGCATCTTGTTTCGGCTCAACCAAATCTGGAATGGCCTCAGCTGTTCTTTTTTTTTGCTTTCTTTAATCCTCTTTTCTTTGCAAAACCCTCATCTCTTGCTGTTGTTTGAGGCTCAGAGGTGCCAAAAACAGTAGCATTTCATGCCTGCACATCTTTTAAATTTGCACTGGCAGAAGCAGGCGATGTTGCTGCCTTCATAGATCCCGGTGATGCAGAAACAGACTTGATAGCAGTCTCTCTTTGAGTATTCACAAACTTAGTAAAGGCCTCTACGGTGCGTGGTCCTTCATACCTTTTTGGTTCCAAAGAGCCTTTAGGAAACCACTGAATAGTTGGGTAGCCTTGAACACCAATATTTGCTGCATACACTCTTATGCTCATCATAGTCCACCTTTCCAATCAAGACAGATTTAGCCTTCTTGAAACTCGCCCCAAGCTGCTCAAACTCGGGAGCTAGCTTCTTACAGTGTTCACACCAAGGAGTATAGAACTTGACGAGAGCTCCTTTGTCTTGACCAACCTCCTTGTCGAAGTTTTCTTCGGTTAGTACAACGACGTCAGCCTCCATGACTGATGCCAATAACAAGGACTAGGTTCCAAAGGCTAACCAGATCTGAGATTTCTCCATTTTCCTTCTTTTTTATTTTTATATGTAGCTTCCTCCTTGACGCTGCTAGCTGCCTCCTTTGATCAGCCAAGCCCCGATGTTATTCCAGATTATCTCAATATAACCAAAAACCATGAGGTCATCAATATTATTCTCCAAAAGCTTCAACTCCTGAATGACCTCGTTTACCATTACTGGTACTGGAGATACACAGCCCCAACCTTACCACTCCTCCAATGTGATGGGTCCACCGCAACCAGTATCATTTAATTGAGCTTCTCTTGGAGAAGAACAAGAAGCAGAGCTCATGATTGATCTGTGAAGGCTTCTGGGTCGAAACTCTAGAAGGGTTTTGGCTGAGAATTTGAGAGATGGGGAGAATTGCAATGTAAGTGTCAGGACCCTATTGCTGCCGCTGCTCAGCATGGTTCTTTTGCTGGGTTTTCTCAGGGTTTTTTTTTCTTTTTCGTTTTTTCTCTTTATCCTTTCAGCCACCAACTTCATGAGAAAAAAAACTAAGCTTTTTCTTTTTCTTTAGCTCCCAACCCCCATAAAAAAACAAAGCTTTTTTCCCTTTTTCTTTCCCAGTCGCCAGTCCTTTTTTCCTAAAATCGGCCCCCCTTTTTCTTTACAAATGACCCATTTTATATCTCCATTTCTAACCTAAAAAAAAATTGGGTAATGTCTAAGTTACCCTTCCTTTATTTTTTCAAGTCTCTATTTTCTTTTTTTCCAAATATTTTCGATTAAAAAAAATTTTATTTTAAAAATCTAATAAAGCTCAAGATTAAACTTTTTCACCTCGGGTTTAAATTGAATTTTAAAATTGGTAAATTTACGGTCCGATTTTATTTGAACAATTAAAGCTAAAAAAGATATATATAATTTAGAACATTTTAAAAATCTAAAATCGCGACCGTGACTTTTACAAAAATATTAAACCCGAGAGGGGGACAAATCAAAATTGGTTTTAAAAGGCCCAGACAAAATTAGGTGTCTACAAGAGTAAGGGGGAACTTTCTCAGGGCTCTACATCGCCTTCGGATCAACCAAAACCATTAGGTCCAGAACATACAATCCTTGCTGGATCTTGCACTTGTCAATGCCACAAAGGTTACAATCCTGATGAAATTGTGGACAAGATCGTGAAAATGATTAAACCTGAGAGCCTGATTTCAAGGATAGAAACCTCAGATCCCAAACAGTCCTTGCAATTGGTCCTAGGTCCAAACCAGTATCCTTACCCTACTATGGCCCAATTGTCCACTGGGAGGATCACTACGGGACCTTTGAATCCCACTCCATCACCACCAACTGCTAGTTCGTACTATTTCCCTCATCAATCACCTTATCAAGCATCCGAGATAGGAACCTCGAACTATGTACAACCTCCAAGGATCCCAAGTCCAAATCCATACCCTTGACTTGTTATTCCGCCATCTCCCTATGTAAACACTCCGGTTCGGACCTTAGTACCTCCACCAAGTGCCCCAACTCCTAGGCCATGTGCGACTAAAAAACAACCTAAAAACAAGACTCAAGAGCAGTATGATCCCATTCCAATCAGCTACCAGGAGCTTCTCCCTATACTGATCCAAAACACATGGTTGCGTGTGTCCCGCTGAAACCCTTGTTACCACCGTATCCCAGGTGGTATAATCCAAATGCAAGATGTGATTATCACTATGGAATTGCTGGCCATAGCATTGAAGACTGTATAGCCTTCAAAAAGAAAGTGCAATCTCTTATAGAGATCAAGTGGATCGATCCAACAACGCTGATTGATAAAGGGCCGGGAAGGCGTAATTAGGATTGGGAGATTTATGGCATAGGACTTCGGTATGATATGATGTAGTAGGATTTCACTTTTTCAGTAGTCGGCTCTTATAGCCTTAGGATGCTAGGAAGAATAAAGTGCTTGTAAAGACAGTTTTAACCACTGCTCAAATTTTGTAAACATGGTTTATACTATTGTGAACGTTGATATGGGAATGAATTGATTATGCTTCAAATTTATGAGATGTTGATGATTAAGTTCCTCCGATTCTTATTTCCTCCATGATATCTTCCCTTTGCATTTTGCATCCAATCAATTATTTGTCATACCATACATTCATACATGTATCTTGGTAGCATCAGGTGGTATTCATGACAAACATAGTCAGCATGATTTTTTTTTGTATATTTTCATGCACTAATTTGCTTATTACATACATCATGTTAACATTAGGTCACATTCATGAAACATATGGTTAGTATGATTTTCTTGGTATATACTATGTGTCAATCATTCATTGTTTACATGAATCATAATTGACATCATATTGCATTCATAATGTTTATGATCATTCATGAGGAAATACGTTGAAATATACATGATCATTTATTACATATATCCATGCGTTGATCTGTTTATTCTTTTCTTACAGCATGTTAGCATCGTGATTGCATTTATTACATATATAGTCAGCATGTTTCCACTGTACATGTCCATACATCATATTGTTTAGGCTTCACGTACATCAAATTGCATTCATGGCTTGATGCACTCAAAAGAGTATATCTTATTTAACCTTGCACTAAAAAGATAAATTGTAAGTATAGTAGTTAGCAAGGGTCAAGTCCTCAGGGATTGAGTTTTAGTTTATACGTTAATAGTTTAAAACTTAAATTCAAGGAAGACAAAAGAAAATGGGGTTTTGAAATAGTTTTAAAAATAAGCAAACAAGAAAAGTAAGATGCAAGTAAGAAATAAGAAATCAAATATGAGAGAAATATGGTTAAGATTTCATTCTCCACCACTAGACATCATTAAGAATCAATTTCAGATCTATCAGTATCAACCAACTATCAAAGTTAACAACCGTAGATAACAACAAGCTCTGTTACCCCAATCTTTCCTTAGTTTGTCATTAAATAGAACAAGCTCTCTATTTAATCTCTAACCATCAAACAACCTAGAATAAGCTCTCTAAATTCAATTTAACGGAAGCTTTATGATGAGAAAGATAGGTTGATCTAAGCAACAAACACATAAGCTCGGATTGTTCAACTTAGGTTATGTTCCACTTTGCAATTATCGAAAACTTGACCATAATCATTAATCACAAATTGCCACTTATGAATAGAAAATCAAGACAATTACACGGATCAAGACTCCTAAACTAGCAATAGATAATTATCAAGATCTATCTAGTTGTACACCTAAATAAATCAAGACAACATCATAAACAATTCTTGTAGAAGAACATAAGCAACTTTGATAGAAAATTAATGACAGATCGAATCTGAAAATCAATTACAAAACATGTCTAGGGCTTTGAAATCACCCTTAACCAAATAGAAGTTTAGCCTAGCATAGGAATAGATAACATATACATAAAACTAAAAAAAAAATAAAAGAATGAAGAAGAAGAATGATGATCCTTGAGTCTCCTCAAAAGATGTCTAATTTGTGGCTCAAAAGATGGTATTTATAGAGCTTTAAAACCCTGAGAATAAGTCCTTACCGCACAAGTAAGCCTGGAGGCAGAAAAATCACGTTTTTGCCTTCATTTTTTTTTTTTTTCAGATTTGCGGATAGGGTTTTTCTGGCCGTAGGGTTCTTTAGGGAGATCTTCTAGCGCCAATTTGGGTGCCCATTTCTTATCCGATTTGGGCCCATAATATAGCGTTGGAAATATAATCAAGTAAGCTTTAAAAGTCAAGAAGGAAGTTTCTTCAAATAAAAAATCGAACATCACGTTTTCCTTACAACAAGCTCCGGAGGTCAAATCTGCCTGATTGCTTTTCAACGAGAAATTGATATTTTTGACTCCCAAGTCTTCTTCCATCTTGTGATTATGATTTTGTAAGCTCTTTACCATCATTATTGACATCTTTTGACTTCATTCTCCTTATTGTACCTAAAATTCAAAAACATATTATAAGTAAACAAGATAAAGATCGAAAACATAACAAAAACTAAAGGTAGAAAGGCATAAAATGTATATTTTATGAGCTTCAAATACCCCCACACTTAGCTTTTTGCTAGTCCTCGAGCAAAACAAAATAAAAATAAAATAAGAAAATCTAATCTAATCCACTTTCGTAGGAAATCACGATGGCACTTAGCATGTGACACAAGCCTTTAAACCCCTAGGTATCCCTAGTGGACGAGTTTAGTCTCGTGAGGGTTTACTAGGACGATACCCACAAACATTAAAGACATAAAAAAAACTAAAAAAATAAAAAATAATAATAATAATAATTACAACTAATCCTTCCAATATAAATTAGAGATAATCATTGGACAAGTCTTATAAACTAATCAATAGCTTAAAGAAATTCACAAAAAATCTTGCTTGAATGTAAATAGTTTGAGTTAAGCCAATATTAACATAACATATTTCAATCAAAATAGTGCATATTCAAACTTAATCTCAACTTCTCACTATACTCTCATGATTTTCACTCTTTAAAGTAGTGGTAAAGTGTTTACACTCAATCAATCTCATGAAAATAGTTCTACCATATGCTTGCTTGTCTACCTATTATCCACTATTTAGATCATGCAACTTCATAAATCAAGAGGTCTTTAATCAAGGTTGTAATGTGGGTCAACAAAGGTTTCAAAGACTTCATAGAATATAGAGACAAAATAAGATTTTGCAAATAAAACTTCTCAAAACTCTTATAAAGCACATAATAGTATAGGCTAAATATTCATGTTAAGCCTTTGCTTCATTCTAACCAACTTTGTAATATCTTTTTCTTTAACCAAAAGTTTAAAAGATGATTTTTTTTTTCAATATGGGAATGTATTTGATAATGATCCCTTTCTTTTTTCTCTTGACTTTTTTTTTTCTTCCCCCACACTGATCTTTTGTTTCCAACGCAAATTTTCAACTAAAAATATCCCTTGTTTTTTTTTTTTTGCAATATGTCTCAAAATATATAATCCATCTTTAGAACAAGGGTAAGGATATAAGTATATTTAGGCTAGGTGTAAGTTGTGGTTACCAATAAAATAGCATATTTAATGTAGGCTCAAATTGGCTCACTAGTGGGGATGTTCTCTTGGAACATTAATAATGGATGGCTGTTTGGCCCTGGTTATAATTCTAATGCCTCTATCATATTCATGTTATCACATGTATCAATATAGTCTCAAACGGTTTAAAGCAAGTTCTGGAGAATCATGTAATCATAAGAGCACTCAAGAAAGAAATTAGATTGATATGTATAATGCATCAATCATATAGACTCAAAAACTCACAAGGATGATTATACAAGTCAATATCAAGTCTAAACATGCTTCTTTCTTAATCAACTTATCATATCAACATTGGCTCATAAAAATTAGTATCAAGCTTAATTCTCATGAAAATCTTCTCACTAATAACCAGTTTAGACCTATGCAATTCATATCTCATCATTGTATTAAAAAGGAACTAAAACACACTAATAACAATAATATTAAAGACTGATAAAAAAAATAATAGACAAAAATAAAATAAATCCTAAACCCTTCCCCCCACACTTAATTCTTACATTGTCCTCAATGTAATTCTATTAACCCAAATGAAAGAATCATGTGTAAGAGAAAAGAACTAATAACATAAGAATAGGAACAACTAAGACTCAAAACAAAACAAACTCATGCAACCTAAATAATCCTAAAATACTAAACAAAAAATTAACAAGTAAACATAAAAAATAAAAACAATAAAAACAATAAAAATAAAAATAATAAAAGAAAAGAAAAGAAAAGAAAAAGAAAAGAAAAAGAAAAAGAAAAAGAAAAAGAAAAAGAAAAAGAAAAAGAAAGAGAAAGCAAATCTGAATATGGCAGGTTAGCAATTTCTTCTTTAATTGGGCTGCCTTCCCAATTAACACTTGAGATAGTGTTTTGAACCTAACCAACACCCCTTCTTGGCATTTTAGGCTTGTCAGGCTCATACATGAAATTTTCCAAATTTATGCGTTTGATAGGAAGCTTTCTTTGCACAACAGTGGATGCATTCTCCATTACAAGTATTATTTCATCATCCTTTGTAGTGCTTTGCTCATCGAGTAATGGAGCATATTTTGATACTTGTTGAATGGCATCCATAAACAAGTTGTTTAAGATTTCCGGCATGTGTTGTTCATGTTCCTCCTCCTTGAACTTTGCAAATCTACTAGGAAAAGGTGGAAAAGAAACATTAGTAAAAATTGGAACCTTAAACGTTACCTCAGGTGCCAAAGTACTCTTATTTGGATTTGTGGCTTCATTATCCTCAAGAATAGAATCCATCTCTAATTTCGTCTCATCCTCATCTTATTTCTCATTCCTCAAGGTCACAATAGTAGCATTCTCCTTTGGGTTAATCATTGTTTGGGCAGGGAGTTCTTCAGATCTTTGTGCTACCCATCCCACCATACTACTAGCCAATTGGCTCATTTGCTTTTCCAAACTCTGGATGGTTGCCCTTGTTTCCTGTTGAAATTGCAAAGTATCAGTAACAAGAGAATAGACAAGATCTTCTAAAGAAGTATTTGAGTTTTGAGTCATATGTGATGGCTGAAAAAGATCTGGTTCTTGAGACCATGATTGATTGAAGTTAGATGGATGAGTGTAATTGGCATAAGGATCTATTTCTTGGAAATTTTTCGAGTAGCCATAATTAGTATGATCCCACCATCCCTCATGGTAAGTGTTTGAGTAATGATCATGCGGTTGGTCTTAGAACCATTGATGGCCTTGACATCCTCCCATGGCCAATTGTTGAACTGGGGAGGTGAGATTGGCTTGTTGATTCTCCATGTTCATGTATGCCACCAACTCTTCAAGTGTTAGATTGCTCAATTCCATCGTTTTTTTTTTCAAAATTTGAAAAGAAAAACCTGTATGTACAAGAAAATAATACTAATTAGAATTGAAAATAAGAATAAACCAAGTACCAAATAAACTAAAGAAAGCAATCCCCGGCAACGGCGCCAAAAACTTGATGCACTCAAAAGAGTATATCTTATTTAACCTTGCACTAAAAAGATAAATTGTAAGTATAGTAGTTAGCAAGGGTCAAGTCTTCAGGGATTGAGTTTTAGTTTATAAGTTAATAGTTTAAAACTTAAATTCAAGGAAGACAAAAGAAAATGGGGTTTTGAAATAGTTTTAAAAATAAGCAAACAAGAAAAGTAAGATGCAAGTAAGAAATAAGAAATCAAATATGAGAGAAATATGGTTAAGATTTCATTCTCCACCACTAGGCATCATTAAGAATCAATTTCAAATCTATCAGTATCAACCAATTATCAAAGTTAACAACCGTAGATAACAACAAGCTCTGTTACCCCAATATTTCCTTAGTTTGTCGTTAAATAGAACAAGCTCTCTATTTAATCTCTAACCATCAAACAACCTAGAATAAGCTCTCTAAATTCAATTTAACGGAAGCTTTAAGATGAGAAAGATAGGTTGATCTAAGCAACAAACACATAAGCTCGGATTGTTCAACTTAGGTTATGTTCCACTTTGCAATTATCGAAAACTTGACCACAATCATTAATCACAAATTGCCACTTATGAATAGAAAATCAAGACAATTACACGGATCAAGACTCCTAAACTAGCAGTAGATAATTATCAAGATCTATCTAGTTGTACACCTAAATAAATCAAGACCACATCATAAACAATTCTTGTAGAAGAACATAAGCAACTTTGATAGAAAATTAATGATAGATCGAATCTGAAAATCAATTACAAAACATGTCTAGGGCTTTGAAATCACCCTTAACCAAATAGAAGTTTAGCCTAGCATAGGCATAGATAATATATACATAAAACTAAAAAGAAAATAAAAGAATGGAGAAGAAGAAGAAGAAGAATGATGATCCTTGAGTCTCCTCAAAAGATGTCTAATTTGTGGCTCAAAAGATGGTATTTATAGAGCTTTAAAACCCTGAGAATAAGTCCTTGCCACAAAAGTAAGCCTGGAGGCAAAAAAATCACGTTTTTTCCTTTTTTTTTTTTTTTTTTTTTTTTCAGTTTTGCGGTTAGGGTTTTTTTGGCCGTAGGGTTCTTTAGGGAGATCTTCTAGCGCCAATTTGGGTGCCCATTTCTTATCCGATTTGGGCCCATAATATATCGTTGGAAAGATAATCAAGTAAACTTTAAAAGTCATGAAGGAAGTTTCTTCAAATAAAATATCTAACATCACGGTTTCCTTACAACAATCTCCGGAGGTCAAATCTGCCTGATTGCTTTTCAACAAGAAATTGATATTTTTGACTCCCAACTCTTCTTCCATCTTGTGATTATGATTTTGTAAGCTCTTTACCATCATTATTGACATCTTTTGACTTCATTCTCCTTAATGTACCTAAAATTAAAAAACATATTATAAGTAAACAAGATAAAGATTGAAAACATAACAAAAACTAAAGGTAGAAAGGCGTAAAATGTATATTTTATGAGCTTATCATGGCTCCTTCATCATGACATACATTTGGGGGGAATAAAACAGAAGTTGGCTTGGCTTTAAGAGTCTTTGAAAGAATTTCATTTCAAATCAGAGGTATAAGAACTACTGAGTACCCTTTTAATATAGGCTAGTGCTATGGAGAATGAACAAGTTGCTCGAATAGAAAGAATGGAAAGGGCACATGAAGAATTGCGAGAACAGCTAGCAAAGTATCAAGCAGAATCTAAGGATCAGATGACTAAATTGATAGAGCTGATGTCCGCTGTAATCAAGGGAAAAGGGATATACTGAAAACTTGGCCGCCAAATAAGGGTTAGAGGCACAAAAGGGTCAGAGTGAGGTCATGATGTTAAATGGCCATAATACAGTTAATCCCAGCAACATTCTGAATTTAGATGATCCAGCTAAATAAGCAAAACTGAAGATAGTTGAGTCGAGCGAGGCTGAGTTGGCAGATTCCAAAGGAAAATATCAGTTGCTAGATGAAAGGCTCCAGGCAGTAGAAAATACAGACATATTCGGGAGTGTGGATGCGAAAGAACGATGCTTGGTACTCAATTTAGTCATTCCTCCTAAATTCAAGGTCCCTGACTTTGTGAAATATGACGAGACGACCGATCCATCAACCCACATCACCATGTTCTGCCGAATGATGGCAAGTCACATAGATAATGATAAGATTTTGATTCACTGCTTTCAGGATAGCCTTAGCGAGTCTGCAATTAGGTGGTATAGTCAGTTGAGCAAGGATCAGATTCGCTCTTGGAATGATTTGGCCAGGGCTTTTCTAAACTAGTACAAGCATGTGACCGACATGACACCTGACTGTCTCACCTTGCAAAATATGGAGAAAATGGTTACTGAGAGCTTCAAAGAGTATGCTCAGAGGTGGAGGAACATGGCCACCCAAGTACAACCACCCTTACCTCAGAAGGAAACCATTGTCCTTTTTGTGAACACACTACAGGACCTATACTACGATAGACTTGTTGGCAACACCACGACGAATTTTTCGGATATGGTAATCTCCGGGGAAATTATTGAAAATGCTATCAAGGCTGGGAAACTTTAAGGAGGTAAAACATTTAATGCAGAGAGAAATAGGACGTCCAAAAAGAAAGAGGAAGATGTCCAAGCTATGGGAGACTTTGCCCCGTATATTCCGGCTACTTCATACCAGCCACCCTGTCATTCTATGAACTATGTACCCCAGGGTTCATACTCATACCCAATGGCCTCTCAGAATCCAGTAAATTTTCAACCATTTGTCAGTCAGAGGAAATCGAAGAATATCGGAAAAAGAGATCAGTTTGAGTCACTCCCCATGTCTTACTCTGAACTATTGCCCCAGCTGGTCGAAGAGCAACTCATCACTAAAGTTCCAATGGAGCCTATCCAACCCCCATATCCGAGCTGGTATGATGAGAATGCATATTGTGATTATCATTCTGGGATTCGGGGACATTCCACAAAAAATTGCCTATGTCTGAAACGGAAGGTTCAAGCACTCATCAATAAAGGGCAGTTAGATATAGAAAGAAACAAAGGTCGGACAGCATGGAGAATCTACTGAATAGGAATGATGAGACCATTGTGGATGTCATAATGGGAGAAGTAGATAGAAAGGTCAAAAATAGTATCGAGGAATAGCCAGTTTGAATTTGGGAGAACATGTCAAGGGGGATTTTTTTTATGCATGTAGTTTCATACCTCATGACGAAACACTGTCTTATGGTGACATTCGTATGAATTAAATGAATTTTGAATTTTAAATGCTTTTTGTTTGTTGTGTTTTAATAATAATTTGAATTTGCAAAGAAAAAAAAAAGCATTAAGGAAGTTTTAATAATGGACGGTCTCGAGAATATTGATGATCATTGTTAGAAATGACCCAATACCCTCCCCCCTCTCTTTTGGGCTTCTCTATGCCTAAACTCCTTGAATCGAGAACACTTGAAAGACCTAATGCTTCAAGGAATATGAATGATGGAACTTCATAAAAAAGAAAAAACATTGTCATCACAAAATAAGCGAAGTTGTAAATCCTAGTCTAGGCCATGAACAAAGGAACGAACTTTTTGAATTTTTTTCTAATTCCTTGAAATTCAAACAAATGAGACATTCTTTCAAGAGTCTAGATTTTGGTAATTTGATGTATGTCAAGATTGTGCTAAAACCATTCATGACCTTTACCAATAACCACAAAACACTAATTGCCCAAACATCACTTCATGATTGACACCCTGAGGATTAAACTAGACTATCCCATGTCCCAGAGGAAACCCAGTTTTGGTGCGTATTTTCCTTGTCCTTTCAAATAACTCATATTTGAAACTCAGCCTTTTTAAAATAGACCTAGACTTGCTATGTTCCTCGTTGATACGAATTCTCATGGTTAATCAAACTGGGGCATCATATGTGGAAATGATGGATATATGCTGAAAAAGAATGGGACTAACGCATGAATCAGTGGGGCATGAGACAAAAAAATTGTGATATCATGCATATAAGAATTCGAATGATTCCAAAGTGCAAAATGAAAATTTGATTATCTATTCCTCCCGAGGATTGCTTTTCAATGTGAATATTCGTGCTTGACATGACAAATGGTCATCTTTCATGTCCCTGTCACAAAAAGAAATTATCCATAGTCACCCCTTTTGAGCCAAAAGAATTTTTTCTTCTTTAAACCCTGATCAAGGATCACCCTCTACACTGGAGGGCAAATACGAGGAAGGATCACTAAGAAATGAGTCCTAACTCAAAGACAGATTCAATGCAAACCGAGCCTCGAATAAATATGGGTTCACTCTATCAGAATAAAGATGCAAAAGAAAAACAAAAAAGAGAAAATGTGAAAAAAGTATGGCAAATGAAAGTCAAAAGGCAAAAAAAAAAAGAAAAAGAGAAGAAAAGTCCAAAAAGGGCAAATACTTCAAAGGAAATCCTCCTCAAGAAATGATCCTTGATCTGATTACCCTCAAACATAGATTTTGGGCCTATTTATCCTTTCTTTCTGAGCCCCGAACCATGGCCTACATTACGTGCTTTAAAAGTCCATTTTGATCAAGCATGAATATTTAATTTGAAGAGTTTTTTCCTCATATTTATTCCATCTCATCGAATTATCATTTCACTAAGGAAGAATTTAGAATTCACAAGTGTATGGTAAAACAAAAAAAAAAGAAGAGAAAAAATGGAAAGAATAGGACTCTAGGGCGAAAACCCAAAATTGGGCGGTCTAGAGTAAAATGGGAATTTCCGATGCCATCTATGATAGTGCCGATACCACAAAAAAAAGATCATCTTAAAGATGTGGTCATCGAGGAACATCTAGGAATTTTCTAACCTCCCAAATTGTCAACTCTCATTTGGATGATTGATTTCAAAAACTGAAACTTTTTTTCTCCAAAATCAACTTTCCAGTTTAAACATCCCAGCCAATCTTGACGCTTGCCAAAATACTTTGATATGGAAACTAAAAGAATGTAGAATTTGTTTGGTTCTCAATGAATTCATGATTTATAAAACCTGTTCCATTTGTGAGCTTAGAAGGGACATACATTTTTTGTTGTGAAGTTTTCCTGGAAAAACCAAAATCATGTTGTACTAAGCCTTGTCAATTCAAGTTGAAAAACCCAAATTGACACTTAGGAAAATTTCTAACAGTGATCATCAGTCTTCAAAAGATTTGTACATTACACACTGTGGGTTTAAAATTTTTGACTCAGAAGTTTTCATTAAATAAGCAAAATTGTTTTTGAAATACCCATTTTTGATGTTGTCATGAGAGAAGAGTTTTTCTAATCCAAAGGTGTGAAATTACTAGGGATAACCTTGACTTCCAAATATGAGAAGAAGAAATAAAACTCAGCAAGCAGATTTCTGTTGATAAGAGTTTGAAAATTATTAGGGCAAAAAGAATAGCCAAAGATTGAAAAAGGAGTTGAAAATATACTCTGATTTGAAGAGAAAAAATGAATGGGAAAGGCTAATCCAAAGTCTAGAAAAACGATTGGGGGCATTTGCATCATTCATGAACACTCATCTCTCTATTAAGCTTTGCATCTGCACTGTGTCAGCAAGCATTTGCATCATTCATGGATATTTGCATTTGCACTATTCCATGAGCATCTGCATTCTACCTTTACAAGAACATCCTTCATAGATTTTTATATTCGCATCACCTCAAGCAAGTGCATCATTTCTAGGATCATTGCATCTTCATTGTAGCTACAATTACACCATTCATGAACCACTTACATGAACATGATTCGTAGAGACATTTGCATCTGCATTTAGAAGCATTTGCATCAATCCAAGACATCTGTATCATTTCAAGAAGCATTGGCATCAATCCAAGACATTTGCATTTACATCATCAGGCATTTGCATCCTCTCTCAAATCCTTCAGGTTAATTTCCAGGCTATTTTAATTTCTGGTTTCACCCAGATCTTTTTCAATTTTCTGGTTTCACCCATGCCTTTTCATTCTCTGGTTCCATCCAGATCTTTTTCAAATTTCTAGTTTCACCCATGCCTTTTTTAATCTCTGGTTTCATTCAAATCTTTTTCAATTTCTAGTTTCATCCAAATCTTTTTCAATTTCTAGTTCCATCTAGATCACTTTCAAATTTCTGGTTTCATCCATGCCTTTTTTAATCTCTGGGTTCATCCAGATCTTTTTCAATTTTTGGTTTCACCCATTCTTTTCAATTTTTGGTTTCATCCAGATCTTTTTCAAATTTCTGGTTTCACCCATGCTTTTCAATTTTTGGTTCCATCCAAATCACTTTCAAATTTATGGTTTCATCCATGCCTTTTTTAATCTCTGGTTTCATCCAGATCTTTTTCAATTTTTGGTTTCACCCATGCTTTTCAATTTCTGGTTTCATCCAGATCTTTTTCAATTTCTGGTTTCACCCATGCTTTTCAATTTCTAGTATCATCAAGATCTTTTTCTGGTTTCACCCATGTTTTTCCAATTTTTGGTTTCATCCAGATCTTTTTTAAATTTTTGGTTTCACCCACATTTTTTCAATTTCTGGTTTCCTCCAGATCTTTTTCTGGTTTCACCCATGTTTTTCAATTTCTGGTTTCATCCAGATGATTTTCAAATTTCTGGTTTCACTCATGCTTTTCAATTTCTGGTTTCATCCAGATCTTTTTCAAATTTCTGGTTTTACCCATGTCATTTCAATCCCTGGTTTCATCCAGATCTTTTTCAATTTTCGATTTCACACATGCCAGTAAGGTTAGCACAAGACAGGATAAGATCCCGAGACCATCGATGAGGTCTTTTCTTTTCTTGCAAATCAAACTAGTTTCCTTAAGACGGGCCTATCGCAACCCTAAAAAAAATAACAATGACAATAACAAGTCTCATCGCGAGACTTTTATTATTCGTTTTCTTTAGGCGTGACATTAAAAAAGGAGGAAAAATCGACTTAATTCCTCTAGAAAAACGAAGCTGTCAATACGTGATCCCGAATCACGGGGGATCCGTTCGAGTGAGGGGGAAACGGAATCAGAGGAAAAGACGACTTAATTCCTCTAGATTGAAATAAAAGGTCGAGGGTATGAAAACGGTTCGTAAAAAAGACATGGAGTCGCCACCAATCTTGAAAACGGCTTCGTAAAAAAGACATGGAGTCGCCACCAATCTTTCTTAGCTAGGTGTGATCAGCCACCTATTAAAACTGGTTTTATATAACATTTTAAAATCAATTTCAAGTCTACGTTATAAACCAGAGAAATCAAAGAAGCGGGTTCGGGAGTCGGTTACGTGCGGGGAAGGATTAGCACCCCCACAACGCCCGTATAAATCGGTACCTTATTAATCGGGTGTTATCTCAAGTCTCGGTAAAAAGTTGGTTTTTAATTTAGTATTTCAAGTTAATTCCCAATTTTAAGAAAAATAATTCCATTTTTAATTGAAAATGATCCGGAATTTATTAATTCAAATTTTTTTTATATTCCCCGACAAAATCGGCAAAATATAGAAATTTTTATTCATTTGGAAAACTTTCTAAATCGTTCTCATTTTTTGAAAGAAAGATATTCTTTTACTAATGATAATTGATGATATTCCCTCCAGCAAACCCGGTAGAGAACTCATGAATTATTTTAACTTGGGAATATCTTTATTTTTATTGAAAATCATTATCTTTTTCAAAACATTTAAAAATATGAACATGAACATGTATGACATAAATAAAATGACATGGCAAAGTCTAGATAATATAATGCAACCTAAATAATATGACATAATTTAAATGACATAGTATATTCTAGGTAAAATGAGAAATCCTAAGTATCATGGTATATTCTAAATGAGATAAAATGATTTAAATGACATGGCAATTTTAAATGATATGGCATATTTTAAATGACATGGCATGTTATAAATAAAATAACCTAAATGACATAGAATATGATCTAAATGACAAGAAATGATATGAAATAAAAAAAAATGCTAACATATAATATGCGTGAAAATGAAAATAAAAATAATAATGCATTAACATAGTATATACTAAACAATATGACAAAAATAACTAAATAAAAAGCATAGGTTATCATGAAACATTCAAAATCATATGGCAAACAAATATAAGATCATAAAATGTGAATTAAAATAGTAATAATATCATGGAGAATATCATAGCAAAAATCACACATTTAAATAAAATGCATGAACATGGAAAATGCAATGCATGAAAATATATTTTTTCCTCTAAATAAAGAAATCCGTATATCTAAAAAGATATCCGGCTCCCTTAGGAAAATATGTCAAATTATATTTTCTAAAATAAAACTTTGTGATTGTTTAAAAAACAATTTTGCGAAAAACTTGAATAAAACTTAAAACCCTCACCAAACCCTTTTAAAAATAGCTCTAATTTCCTAAGTTTAAACTCCCGGACTTAACCACCCTTAACCCGAGATTTATAAAATCATTTTTAAAGTTTTAAAAGGCTTAGAAACTACCCTAAGACAGTACCTAAATCTTCTAACCAACCCCCTCTAAATGCCTTAGCCAAATTCAACCATTATTCCTCTTTTTATTTTAAATCTACCTCGACTGTCCGGTTTTACCACACTATTTTTTAGCCTATTTTTAAAAATTCAAAAAAATCTAAAAAAAATATTTGAGACTCGAAACATGTAAATATACATGAGAAAAAATTTTCTTAATTTTCTAATTAAAGATGACTACCCAAAAAAATTGGAGATGTTCGAGTACTAGGTGAAAAAAACTGTTTGTAGAAACACATTTTTTTGCCTTTGATAAATTCATTCAAAAACCAAAGTAGAAATTGTTGGAAATCATCCTAAAGACCTAAGGACAGTAGCTAAACATTTTAAAAACCTTGGAAAAAATTGGCTAACTAAAAAAAATCACAAAGGTAGAATAATCAAATTGACAATTCCTTAATTTTCCACAAGTATGCTCAAGGGAGCATGACTTTGAGCCATTAATTGGCCTAATCACAAATCAAGTGGCAATGACATGGAATGCATGAACATACAGCAAATGAAATGTATGAAATGCATGGTCTAAAGGCCTAAATGGTAAAGGAAATGTATGACAATTCATGGCAACCTAAATGCCTAGCATGAATTTGCATGGCAATAAATGCTATCCTAACTCTATATGCATGCAATGCTTGATAATGTAAATGTGACTAGGACCTAATATGTTTTGAATATGCATGAAAATGAATGTGACATAAGACCTAAATAGCATATTAATGCATGACAATACCAATGTTATTTAAGACTCAATATGCATGGCAATACCAATATGGCCTAGACCTAAAATGTAATGAACATGCATAGCAATATTATGAACATACAATGACTCATGCAACTAATGTCAATGCTAGAACAAACAGCAACTAATACACAATTTCAAGATATGATAATGCAAAGCATGTTACCTAAACAAAATGCAAATGCATGACAAGGCAAGGCAAGGAATGCATGAAGAGGCCAAATGATCACATGAGACTCTAATGCAATCCTATTTAGTAAATGACATAAGTACATGATAAATCATATTAAGATGCATAATGTCATGACATTTTCAATAGCATATAACATACCCAAATCAAAATGCACAAGCTCATGGCATGGAAATGCAAACAAGTTAAGAAACAAATGGAAAATGCACATGCAAGGCAAACAAACATGGGATTGGCGAATGGTCATGGAACAATATGGTGGCATTTTTATCATAGCATTTTCATAAGCACATGGCATACTAAAATCAGAATATACAAGTTCATGGCATGGAGATGCAAACAAGTTAAGAAACAAAAGGAAAATGCACATGCAAAGGCAAACAAAAATGAGATTGCCGAATGTTCATAGAACAATACCAAGAAAATGCAAACATGAAAGACATGATACATAAAACAAATGCACAACATGAGCATATGAACAACAATGGCCGAATATGCAAGGATGCAATATCAAGCATGGAAATGAAATATATAAGTAAATATAGCATAGAAAATAATGTAAAGAACATATATACACAAGATTTAACATAAACATGCAAAAATTACAAGCCAAACTAGTAAATAGAACAAGGAAAGTTAAGCCCTTGGATGGGAATTGCACTTTTTCTCCTCCAATCTTGGCCTTTAGATTTAGATATTTTGATGACAACATAAAAAAGTCATCTTGCCAATTGATAGCAGCGCTTAAGATGTGTACTCAGCCCTTGTAGTAATCTTAGCCATTAGATGCAAAAGAGGACCAATCCCATGCACTCCCTTGCTTGCCCCTCTTTAGTGCCTACCCTTGGATGAGTTGTGCTCTTCCATTCTTGGTCATTGGATGAGGCAATATAAAAATGACATCTTGTAGATTAAATCCAGCCCTCAACATGTGTACTCAGCCCTTGTAGATAGCCTAAGCCATTGGATGAAAAGAAATAATCCCATGCACTCCCTTGCTCAACCGAATGGATGCTCACCCTTGGATTAATTGTGCTCATCTTTTTTCTTCCATTCTTGGCCATTAGATGGGGGTTCTTTTATGACAAATAAAAATGTCATTTTGGCATTTAAACTTGGCCATTGGATGGTGCATTCAACTTTCCTACAAGGCCCCTAAGCCATTGGATGAAGGGGGGACCATTTGCAAGGTGTTAGTAGTAGCATGTGGCTTGATAGTGACTAGGGAATTAAATTGTTCAAGCTTCCTTCTTCTCCTCTATATTGGCTGACCAAGGGAAGAAAAAATCCCATAAATTCCTTTTTCTTTCATATTTTCCTCAATTACCAATTTGCCCTTTTTGGTTTCCTTGATGAAATAACCTTTTTGCCCCCCGAACTCAAATAAATAGCAAACGAACTCCAAATTTGAATTTTCTTTTTTTTTTTTAGTACTTCCAAAATAATAAAGAATTGAATTCTGGAAGTTTTCAAAATTTTCCGAGTCTATTTGCTATTTATTCGGATTTATTTTCGAAATTACCCATTTTACGCACCCGAACTTTACCATTTTTTAAACGAGTTTCGAATCTAGATTTTTATTCACCAATCTATTCCAAATAATTGAAAAATGTGATCTGGAAGTTTCATAATTTTTGGAGCTCATTTACTATTTTTTCAGGATTTATCTGCTTGAATTACCGCATAGAGGACCCGGGATTTGGCCATTTTGCAAACGAACTCCGAATCAAGATTTTCTTTTTCTAATCTCTTCCAAATAATTTAAAAATGAGATTTTCAAATTTTCAAAAGTTTTTGGAGTTCATTTGTTATTTTTTCGGGATTTATCCTGTTGAATTACTACATAGAAGACCTAGTATTTGGCCATTTTGCAAACGAACTCCGAATCAAGATTCTTTCACCAATCTCTTCGAAATGATTTAAGAATAAGATTTGCAAATTTTTAGAATTTTTGGAGTTCATTTGCTATTTTTCCCATATTTTCTAATTTTGCCCTTTTACCTCCGAAACCCGGTTTTGCTCAAAACAAGTCTCATTTTCAGATTTTCTTCAAAATGAGCCTAGGGATATCCTTGTTTAATCATTTCTCATCAATTAAGGGCTTTATATCTTTCGAATCAGCCATTTCTGTAATTTTTCCAATTTTCACCGAAATCCACCAAAAAACCCTAATCCTCAGTTTGCTTTCAAATTGACTTTTCTATCAGTTTTTCTTTCAAGTAGTTTTTCCATTACCTGTAGTGAGTGCTTATCTTTCATTTGAGACCTTCAATTTCGAGCAATTTGATCGTTTAAGCACTTTTCCCTAAATTTCCCGAACTAGGGTTTCTTTTCTACTAAATCTCGTAACCCAACTTCCAAACTCCATATCTTTCAATGTAGACCTCGGATTATCAAAATTCTTTCACCATTTTTAATTGAACCTCAAATCTTGATTTTGAAAGTGAGTTGACTTTTTTAGTAGTTGACTTTTTTGAGGTTGACTTTTTTGAGTTTGACTTTTTTTGTCTGTTTTCTTAGACTAAGCCTCGGAGTACCACCTACAGGATGATAAAAGCCTTTTAGCATTTTGAAACATCAATTTAGGAAGAAAATGTACCTGATTTAGGGGTCCGGACAAAATTAGGTGTCTACAGGGCCGAGCCTTGATTAGTCAGGGAATTCAATTTAAGGACAATATCTTCTATTTACAGTTTTTTTTTTCAAAAAAAAAAGAAAATTTAAATGAAAAATGAAAAATAAAAAAAGAAAAAAGAAAAAAGAAACCCTCTTTCCCTTCTCTTCACATATGATTTCACTAACCGGACAAAATTAGTGTTTGAATATCTTTGCCTGATTTCTAATTCTCAGCAATAGCCAAAGGGGGGCAGTTGTAAACACCTAATTTTGTCTAGACCACTAAAACAGGTATGTTTTCTTCCTAAATTGATGTTTCAGAATGTAAAAAGATTTTTTTTTCATCCTGCAGGTGGTACTCTGAGCTTAGTCTAAAAAGGCGAGCATAAAAAGTCAAACTTGAAAAAGTCAACCTTAAAAAATCAACCCTAAAAAGTCAACTACTGATGCACCCAAAAGAGTGTATCTTATTTAACCTTGCACTAAAAAGATAAATTGTAAGTATAGTAGTTAGCAAGGGTCGAGTCCTCAGGGATTGGGTTTTAGTTTATAAGTTAATAGTTTAAAACTTAAATTCAAGAACAATAAAAGAAAAGGGGGGTTTTGAAGCCAGATTTAAACTAAGTAAATAATAAGAATAAGATGCAAGGCGGTATAACCAGCCAATAAATATATATACTAAATTAGGCGGTATAACCAGCCAATAAAAATATATATACTAAATTAGGCGGTATAACCAGCCAATAAAAATAAAACAAAGTTAATATACAAATTAGGCGGTATAACCAGCCAATAAAAATAAATATAAAAAATAAGCAAACTAAAAGTAAGAAAACAAGTAAGTAAGAAGAATTAAATATGAAAAATATGGTTAAGGTTTCATTCTCCACCACTAGACATCATTAAGAATCAATTTCAGATCTATCAATATCAACCAACTATCAAAGTTAACAACCGTAGATAACAACAAGCTCTGTTACCCCAATCTTTCCTTAGTTTGTCGTTAAATAGAACAAGCTCTCTATTTAATCTCTAACCATTAAACAACCTAGAATAAGCTCTCTAAATTCAATTTAATGGCAGCTTTATGATGAGAAAGATAGGTTGATCTAAGCAACAAACACATAAGCTCGGATTGTTCAACTTAGGTTATGTTCCACTTTGCAATTATTGAAAACTTGACCATAATCATTAATCACAAATTGCCACTTATGAATAGGAAATCAAGACAATTACACGGATCAAGACTCCTAAACTAGCAATAGATAATTATCAAGATCTATCTAGTTGTACACCTAAATAAATCAAGACAACATCATGAACAATTCTTGTAGAAGAACATAAGCAACTTTGATAGAAAATTAATGATAGATAGAATCTGAAAATCAATCACAAAACATGTCTAGGGCTTTGAAATCACCCTTAACCAAATAGAAGTTTAGCCTAGCATAGGCATTGTAAACATAAACATAAAATTAAAGAAAATCTAAGAAGAAAATAAAAGAAAGAAAGAAGAAGAGGAAGAATATTAATTATCCAACCTCTTGCTCTCTCTAAAGAAAAAGAAAACTAGAGAAAAGAAAGAAAACTAGAGAAAAGAAAGAAGAAGAAAACTTAGAGAATTTTATTAAAATGGCTAATATCCTACCTATGTACAATATCATCCCTTACAATCATCCAAGGCCCTCTATTTATACACATTTTGGAGGGCTAAATGACAAGAGACAAGCTTTACAAATTTCAAAGATAGGTATATGACGATTTTGATCAGCCAACTTGATGGTCGATTTCGTCAATATTGGAGGCCTGATCTGATCAAATGGTCTTCTAGACAAAGGTTCCCCTATCAGTTACGGAACCATAGCCGTTGGAATCAGCTCATTTGCTGATGTGGATAAGAAGATATGGGCATAATACGAAAACATGTCAGCATAGACGTCATTGCACATCAGCCAACTTGATGGTCGATTTCGTTAGGGAAAACGACTCCGTTTCAAGAAGTGTAAAACATGAAAAAGATAGATATGCCTCTTAGCTTTGCATGGCCACAAATTTCAGCCTTATTGATTCAGTGAAACTCGAGATATAGCTGATATGGCAAAAGGTGTCGGAACTGGAACTGAACTGGATTTGCCCTTAATTCTAGTAATCTGAAATCACTCAAAGAAACTTGTGAAAAACACCAAAATACATAAAAATATAAAAGATCATAAACACAATTAGACTAAACAATAATAACTCGTATTTGACACAAAACAATAATAAAACATAACTAAAAACTATATAATTATACGAGTTATCACACCCCCACACTTAGATTGTTGCTAGTCCCTAGCAACTACTCAATAAAACTAAAATAAGAAAATCTAATCTAATCCATTTTCGTAGGAAATCACGGTGGCACTTAGCATGTGACACAAGCCTTTAAACCCCTAGGTGTCCCTAGTGGACGAGTTTAGTCTCGTGAGGGTTTACTAGAACGATACCCACAAACATTGAAAAACTAAAATATAAATAAACTGCATATACTAAAAATATTTACTCCTAATCCTTTCAATACAAATTAGAGACAATATTTGAACAAGTCTTATAAACTAATCAATAGCTTAAAAAATTTCACAAAAAATCATGCTTGAATGTAAATTGTTTGAGTTAAGCCAATATTAGCATAACATATCTCAATCAAAATAGTGCATGTTCAAATTTAATCTCAACTTCTCACATGGGATACTCTCTTGATTTTCACTCTTTAAAGTAGTGGTAAAGTGTTTACACTCAATCAATCTCATGAAAACACTTCTACCATATGCTTGCTTGTCCACCTATTCTCCACTAAAAGATCATGCAACTTCATAAATCAAGAGGTCTTTAATCAAGGTTGTAATGGGGCCAAGGGGTTTGTAATGTGGTTGAAGAACAAAAGGATAAAGATATCACAAAGGTTCCAAAGAGTTCATAAAGTTTAGAGACATAAAAAGATTATACAAAGAAACTTCTCAAAACTCTTTACAAGTACATAGTCACCTAGGCCGGATATTCATGTTGGGCCTTTTCTTCATTCTAAACAACTTTGTAACATCTTTTTCTTTTTCCACAAATTCAAGAGATGATTCATTTTTTTTTTATATAGGAATGTATTTGCCAGTATTCCATTTCTTTTTCTCTTGACTTTTCTTTTCTTTTCCCCCCACACTTATTTCTTGTTTCTAACCAAAAAAATATCCCTTGTCTTTGCAACTTGTCTCAAATCATGCTAATTCATCTTTGGAACAAAGGTAAAGATATAAGTATATTTAGGTTAGGGACAAGTTATGGTTACCAAAGAGATAGCTTATTCAATGTAGGCTCAAATTGGTTCACTAAGGGTGTGTTCTCTTGGAACATCAATAAGGGATGGTTGTTTGGCCCTGGCTAAAAATCCTAATGCCTCTATCATATTCATGTTGTCACATGCATCAATATAGTCTCAAACGGTTTAAAGCAAGTTCTAGAGAATCATGTAATCATAAGAGCACTCAAGAAAGAAATTAGATTGATTTGTATAATGCATCAATCATTTTAGGCTCAAAAACTCACAAGAATGATTATACAAGTCAGATTAAGTCTAAACATGCTTCTTTCTCAATCAACATATCATATTAACATTGGCTCATAAAAAGGTTGACATCAAGCTCAATTCTCATGAAAATCTTCTCACTAATAAATCTGTTTTAGACTTATGCAATTCATATCTCATCATTGTATTAAAAAGGAACTAAAACACACTAAAAATTATAATAAAGACTCATAAAAAAAAAAATAGTAGACAAAAATAAAAGAAATCCTAAATCATTCCCCCCACACTTAATTCTTACATTGTCCTCAATGTAAGTCTATTAACCCAAATGAAAGAATCATGTGTAAGAGAAAAGAACTAATAACATAAGAATAGGAATAACTAGACTCAAAACAAAACAAAACAAACTCATGCAACCTAAATAATTCTAAAATACTAAACAAAAATTAACAAGTAAACATAAAAAATAAAAATAAAAACAATAAAAATAAAAATAATAAAAGAAAAAGGAAAAGAAAGAGAAAGAGAAAGCAAATCTGAATATGGAAGGTTGGCAATTTCTTCTTTAATTGGGTTGCCTTCCCAATTAACACTTGAGTTAGTGTTTTGAACCTAACCAACACCCCTTCTTGGCTTTTTAGGCTTGTCAGGCTCATACATGAAATTTTCCAAATTTATGCGTTTGAGAGGAAGCTTTCTTTGCACAACAGTGGATGCATTCTCCATTACAAGTATTATTCCATCATCCTTTGTGGTGCATATCTCATCGAGGAATGGTGCATCTTTTGGTATTTGTTGAATGACATCCACAAACAAACTGTTTAAGGTTTCCAGCGTGTCTTGTTCATGTTCATCCTCCTTGAACTTTGCGAATCTACTAGGAAAAGGTGGAGAAGAAACATTAGTAAAAATTGGAATCTCAAACGTTACCTCAGGTGCCAAAATACTCTTATTTGGATCATTGGCTTCATTATCCTCAAGAATAGAATTCATCTCTAATTTTGTCTCATCCTCATCTTGTTCCTCATTCCTCAAGGTCACAATAGTAGCATTCTCCTTTGGGTTAATCATAGTTTGGGCAGGGAGTTCTTCAGATCTTTGTGCTACCCATCCCACCATACTACTAGTCAATTGGATCATTTGCTTTTCCAAACTCTGGATGCTTGCCCTTGTTTCCTGTTGAAATTGCAAAGTATCAGTAACAAGAGAATAGACAAGATCTTCTAAAGAAGTACCTGAGTTTTGAGTCATATGTGGTGGTTGAAAAAGATCTGGTTCTTGAGACCATGATTGATTGAAGCTAAATGGATGAGTGTAATTGGCATAAGGATCTACTTCTTGGTAATTTTTCGAGTAGCCATAATTAGTATGATCCCACCATCCCTCATGGTAAGTGTTTGAGTAATGATCATACTGTTGGTCTTGGAACACTTGATGGCCTTGACATCCTCCCATGGCCAATTGTTGAACTGGGAAGGTGAGATTGGCTTGTTGATTCTCCATGTTCATGTATGCCACCAACTCTTCAAGTGTTAGATTGCTCAATTCCATCGTTTTTTTTTTATTTATTTTTTTATTTATTTTTTCAAAATTTGATCAGAAAAACCCGTATGTACAAGAAAATAAAACTCATTAGAACTGAAAATAAGAATAAACCAAGTAACAAATAAACTAAAGAAAATAATCCCCGGCAACGGCGCCAAAAATTTGATGCACCCAAAAGAGTGTATCTTATTTAACCTTGCACTAAAAAGATAAATTGTAAGTATAGTAGTTAGCAAGGGTCGAGTCCTCAGGGATTGGGTTTTAGTTTATAAGTTAATAGTTTAAAACTTAAATTCAAGAACAATAAAAGAAAAGGGGGGTTTTGAAGCCAGATTTAAACTAAGTAAATAATAAGAATAAGATGCAAGGCGGTATAACCAGCCAATAAATATATATACTAAATTAGGCGGTATAACCAGCCAATAAAAATATATATACTAAATTAGGCGGTATAACCAGCCAATAAAAATAAAACAAAGTTAATATACAAATTAGGCGGTATAACCAGCCAATAAAAATAAATATAAAAAATAAGCAAACTAAAAGTAAGAAAACAAGTAAGTAAGAAGAATTAAATATGAAAAATATGGTTAAGGTTTCATTCTCCACCACTAGACATCATTAAGAATCAATTTCAGATCTATCAATATCAACCAACTATCAAAGTTAACAACCGTAGATAACAACAAGCTCTGTTACCCCAATCTTTCCTTAGTTTGTCGTTAAATAGAACAAGCTCTCTATTTAATCTCTAACCATTAAACAACCTAGAATAAGCTCTCTAAATTCAATTTAATGGCAGCTTTATGATGAGAAAGATAGGTTGATCTAAGCAACAAACACATAAGCTCGGATTGTTCAACTTAGGTTATGTTCCACTTTGCAATTATTGAAAACTTGACCATAATCATTAATCACAAATTGCCACTTATGAATAGGAAATCAAGACAATTACACGGATCAAGACTCCTAAACTAGCAATAGATAATTATCAAGATCTATCTAGTTGTACACCTAAATAAATCAAGACAACATCATGAACAATTCTTGTAGAAGAACATAAGCAACTTTGATAGAAAATTAATGATAGATAGAATCTGAAAATCAATCACAAAACATGTCTAGGGCTTTGAAATCACCCTTAACCAAATAGAAGTTTAGCCTAGCATAGGCATTGTAAACATAAACATAAAATTAAAGAAAATCTAAGAAGAAAATAAAAGAAAGAAAGAAGAAGAGGAAGAATATTAATTATCCAACCTCTTGCTCTCTCTAAAGAAAAAGAAAACTAGAGAAAAGAAAGAAAACTAGAGAAAAGAAAGAAGAAGAAAACTTAGAGAATTTTATTAAAATGGCTAATATCCTACCTATGTACAATATCATCCCTTACAATCATCCAAGGCCCTCTATTTATACACATTTTGGAGGGCTAAATGACAAGAGACAAGCTTTACAAATTTCAAAGGTAGGTATATGACGATTTTGATCAGCCAACTTGATGGTCGATTTCGTCAATATTGGAGGCCTGATCTGATCAAATGGTCTTCTAGACAAAGGTTCCCCTATCAGTTACGGAACCATAGCCGTTGGAATCAGCTCATTTGCTGATGTGGATAAGAAGATATGGGCATAATACGAAAACATGTCAGCATAGACGTCATTGCACATCAGCCAACTTGATGGTCGATTTCGTTAGGGAAAACGACTCCGTTTCAAGAAGTGTAAAACATGAAAAAGATAGATATGCCTCTTAGCTTTGCATGGCCACAAATTTCAGCCTTATTGATTCAGTGAAACTCGAGATATAGCTGATATGGCAAAAGGTGTCGGAACTGGAACTGAACTGGATTTGCCCTTAATTCTAGTAATCTGAAATCACTCAAAGAAACTTGTGAAAAACACCAAAATACATAAAAATATAAAAGATCATAAACACAATTAGACTAAACAATAATAACTCGTATTTGACACAAAACAATAATAAAACATAACTAAAAACTATATAATTATACGAGTTATCAACTACTAAAAGTCAACTCACTTTCAAAATCACGATTTCGAGTTCAATTGAAAAATGGGAAAAGAATTTTGATAATTCGAGGTCTACATTGAAAGATATGGAGGTCGAAAGTTGGGTTACGGAGATTCAATAGAAAGAAAACCCTAGTTCGGGAAATTTGGGGAAAAATGCTCAAACGATCAAATTGGTCGAAATTGAAGGTTCCAAATGAAAGATAAGCACTGACTACGGGTAATGGAGAAGCTACTTGAAAGAAAAATTGAAAGAAAAGTCAATTCGAAAGAAAACCGAGAATGAGGGTTTTTGGTGGATTTCGGTGAAATTTGGAAGAATTACAGAAATGGCCCTATTCGGAAAGACTAAAGCCCCTAATAGATGAGGAGTGATTAAACAAGGATAGCCCAAGGCTCAGTTTGAAGAAAATCTGAAAATCGGACTTGTTTTGAGCAAAATCGGGTTTCGGAGGCAAAAGGGCAAAATTAAAAAATTTGGACAAAATAGCAAATGAACTCCAAAAATTCTGAAAATTTGCAGATCTCATTCTTAAATCATTTTGAAGATATTAGCAAAAGAAAATCCGGATTCGAAATTTGTTTGCAAAATGGCCAAATACTGGGTCCCTTATGTAGAAATTCAAAAAGATAAATCCCAAAAAAATAGCAAATGAACTCCAAAAATTCTAAAAATTTGCAGATCTTGTTCTTAAATTATTGGAAGAGATTGGTGAATGAAAATCTGGATTCGGAGTTCATTTTCAAAATAGCCAAATCTCGGGCCCATTATGCAGTAATTCAAGCAGATAAATCCCGAAAAAATACCAAATGAGTTCCAAAAATTCTGAAAACTTCCAGATCATACTTTTAAATTTATTTGGAAGAGATTGGTGAAGAAAAATCTATATTTGGAGCTCGTTTAAAAAATGGTAAAGTTTGGGAGCACAAAAGGGCAATTTTGGAAGAAAAAATCTAAATAAATAGCAAATGGGCTCAAACAATTTTGAAAACCTCCTGAATAAATTTTTTATTATTTTGAAAGTATTGAAAAAATAATTTTGAATTTGGAGTCCGTTCACTATTTATTTATGTTCGGGGGGCAAAAAGGTCATTTTACCCAAGAAATCGAAAAGGGCTTTTCTTGCCTTTTAAAAAAATGGAGATTAGCTTGGAAGATGAGGAGTCAGCTGGCCAAGGCCCAATGGTGGGCAAATATTTTTTTGATTTTTAATCAAAAGGCCAACAATGAAGAGGAAGGTTATGATTTTTTTATCAAGCCTTTGTAATTAAGCCACATGGACCAATGCATGAAGAGGGAGAATGTCAACATAATGGCTTAAGATTCTTGAACAGCTGTAATTGTGGATAACTGATTACCTAATCGAAGGGTGATAATTTCACATTTTAAACATCTTGGATTAATAGCCTTTGGATCAAAATTGGTTGAAAAAAAAAATGACAACATGCTAGCCATTTAGAAGGCCATCCGGCCACTAGGGAGGGCTCTCTCTATTTCATTTCACTCTCTATTCACTTTTGTTTGGCTGATTTCTCTCCGTTGTTGAAAGGCAAAAAGAAAGGTTTATTTTACTTGTTATCATGTTTATTTTACTTGTCTTGCATTTTTGATTTTCTGTTTTCAAAATGTTTAAGTTTGTTTATGTTTTACATTTTGTTAATCCATGTGTTTCTGAAAATGCCTATTGGTTTTCATGCCTTTACTTTATATTTGCATGATTTGAGTATTATTCTTTAGCTGTGCATGTTAGTATATTAAGTGTTAATGAAAATGCCATGCTCATTTTTATGGGACCATTCAGCCACCCCTCATATTGTATGCTTTGTGTGAGCATTTTTGTTATGCTAGTTGATAGGTTTGAATTTTCTTGATATTTGGTTGTGTATTTTGTTTAAGCATGCTATATGTTTGTGTTATTGCCATGCATTCTTTAGGTTTAGGATTGGTTTGCTTTGTCATGCATATTCATGCATTTTAGACCTAAGTTGCATTAAATGCCATGCATGTTCATTTAGGTCTAAGTCATATTTATTGATGCCATGCATTTTTCATGTCATTTAGGTTTTAAATCATGCTTTTCATGCATCATATTTGCTGTATTTTCATGCATTTCATGTCCTTGCCACATGATTTATGACTTAGTCCAATCAATGGCTCAAAGTCATGCTCATTTAAGCATACTTGTGGAATATTAAAGAGTTGTCAAATTGATTATTCTACCTTTGTGATTTTTTTTACTTTTAGCCAAATTTTGTCTAACTTTTTAGAAGTATTAGATACTGTTTGTAGGCCTTTAGAAGAGTCTCCAACATTTTTACTTTTATTTTTAAATGATTTTATCAAAGGCAAAAAAATGTGTTTTGGCAAAACAGTTTTTTCACCCAGTACTCGTACTTTCCCAAATTGTTTGGGCAGTCATATTTAATCAGGAAATTAACCTGATTTTTTCCCTTGTATTTTTACATGTCCTGAGTCTCCAGTATTTTTTTTAGATTTTTTTGAAATTTTAAAAATAAGGTAAAAAATTGTTCTTTAAAACTAGATAGTAAAGGCAGAATTGAATTTGAAGAAAAATCATTTTTCTTTTTTGGTTAAGTTACTTAGAGGGGGCTGATTAGGAAGTTTAGGTACTGACATAGGGTAGTCCCTATGATTTTTTAAATCTCGGGTTAAGGGTGGTCAAGTCTGGGATTTTAAACTTAGGAAATTAAAGCTATTTAAAAAGAGTTTAGCAAAGTTTCTATTTTTAATCTAAGCTTTTCAAAATTGTTTTCAAACAATCACAAAGTATTTTGGTTTTAGAATATTTAATTTGATATATTTTCCTAAGGTAGCCAAATGTCTTTTTAGATATACAGATTTTCTTAATTAAAGGAAAAAATACATTCTGAGGCATTGCATTTTCCATATTCATGCATACTATATAATATGTGATTTTTGCTATGTTAATTTTCATGATGGTGTTATTGTCTTTGATTTAAAATTTTGCTATTATATTAATTGTTATATGGTTTTGAATATTTCATGATATCCTATGCTTTTTATTTAGTTATTTTTGTCATATTATTTAGCATATACTATGTTCATGCATTATTATTTTTATTTTTATTTTCATGCATATTATATGTTAGCATTATTTTAAGTTCATGTTATTTCATATCATTTAGATTATATGCCATATCATTTATATTTGCCATGTCATTTAAATCATTTTATTCCATTTAGAATATATCATGTGACTTAGGATGTTTCATTTCATATATAATATATTACGTTACTTAGGTCATTTCATTTCATATAGAATATATTATGTTACCTAGGTCATTTCATTTCATATAGAATATATCATGTTACCTAGGTCATTTCATTTCATTTAGAATATATCATATGACTTAGGATATTTCATTTCATTTAGAATATGCTAAGACATTTAAATTATATCATACTTGTCACGCAACCTAAAAAATAACGAGCTCGATCGCAAGACTTTCTTATTCGTTAAGCGTGATATTAAAAAAAAAACCGAGGAAAAGTCGACTTAATTCCTCTAAAAAATGAAGGTTTTGAAAATGACCTTAAAAAAGACATGGAGTCGCCACCAATCTTTTTTAGCTAGGTGTGATCGGCCACCTATTAAAATCGGTTTTATAAAAATATTTTAAAAATTAATTAAAACATTTTTAAAACCAATTTCAAGTCTGCGTTCTAAACCAGAGAAATCAAAGAAACGGGTTCGGGACTCGGTTACGTGCGGGGAAGGATTAGCACCCACACAACACCCGTATAAAATGGTACCTTATTAATCGTGTGTTATCTCAAATCTCGGTAAAAAGTTGGTTTTAAATTTAGTATTTCAAGTTAATTCCCAATTTTAAAAAAAAAATAATTCCATTTTTAATTGAAAATGATCCGGAATTTATAAATTCAAAATTTTCCTATATTCCCCAACAAACGTGGGAAAATATAGAAATTTTTATTAATTTTGGAAAATTTTCCGAATCATTCTCTTTTTAAAGAAGATATTCCGTTATTAATAATAATTGATGATATCCTCCCCAGCAAACCCGGCAAAGAACTCATGAATTATTTTAACTCGGGAATATCTTTATTTTATTGAAAACCCTTATCTTTTTTTTGAAAACATTTAAAATAAATGAATATGTATATGCATGACATAAATAAAATAACATAGCAAAATCTAAATAATATAATGCAACCTAAATGACATGACATGATTAGCATATTCTAAATGAAATGGAATATCCTAAGTTATATAATATATTGTAAATGAAATTAAATGACCTATGTAATATAATACATTCTATATGAAATGCAATATCCTAAGTCATATGATATGATCTAAATGAAATAAAATATTCTAGATGACATAATATATCCTAAATGAAATGAAATGACCTAGGTAATATAATATATTCTACATGAAATGCAATATCCTAAGTCATATGATATAATCTAAATGAAATAAAATATTCGAGATGACATAATATATCCTAAATGAAATAAAATAATTTAAATGACATGACAAATATGAATGATATGGCATATAATTTAAATGACATGGAATAAAATAATGCTATCATATAATATGCATGAAAATAAAAATAATAATGCATGAACATAGTATATGCTAAATAAAAATAACTAATTAAAAGCATAGGATATCATGAAATATTCAAAACCATATAATAAACCATGTAACATCAAAAAATATGAATCAAAATAATAACAATATCATAAGAATTATTATAGCAAGAATCACATATTATATAAAATGCATGAATATGAAAAATGCAATGCATGAAATGTATTTTTTCCTTTAATTTAGGAAGTCCGTATATCTAAAAAGATATCCGGCTACCTTAGGAAAATATGTCAAATTAAATATTCTAAAACCAAAATACTTTGTAATTGTTTGAAAACAATTTTGAAAAAACTTGAATTAAAAATAAAAACTGGGCTAAATCTTTTTTTAAATGGCTCTAATTTCCTAAGTTTAAAATTCCGGACTTGACTACCCTTAACCCAAGACTTGAAAAACCATTTTTAGAGTTTTAAAAGGCTTAGAAACTACCCTAAGTCAGTAGCTAACCCTCCTAATCAGCCCACTCTAGGTAACTTAACCAAAACAAAAAAATGATTTTTCTTTAAATTCAATTCTGACTCCACTATCCAGTTTTAAGCCACAATTTTTTACCCTATTTTTACAAATTCAAAAAATTCTAAAAAAAATACTGGAGACTCAGGATATGTAAAAATACACGGAAAAAAATCGACTTAATTTTCTAATTAAAGATGAACTCCCAGAAAATCAGAGATGTACGAGTTTTGGGTAAAAAAAAAACTGCTTTGCCAAAACACATTTTTGCCTTTGATATATTCATTTAAAAATCAAAGTAAAAATATTTGAAACTCATAAAATGACTTATAAACAGTAGCTAGGACTTTTTGAAAGTTAGATAAAAATTGGCTAAGTAAAAAAAATCACAAAGGTAGAATAATCAACTTGACAAACTTAATTTTCCACAAGTGTGCTTCAAGAGAGCATGACTTTGAACCATTAATTGGCTCAAGTCATTATTCAAGTGGCATGAACATGAAGTGCATGAAACAATACAACAAACATAATGCATGAAATGCATGGATTTAAACCTAAATGTTATGAAAAAAATGCATGGCATTCATAAAGTGACCTAGACCTAAATGAACTTGCATGGCATTTAATATACAACCTAGACCTAAAATGCATGAACATGCATGGAAAATAAACCTAACTTAATAACTAAAATATGCATGGCATTTTCACAAACACAAAGCATGCTTAAACCAAAAACTCAACCAAATATCATGCAAATGCTAACCTATCAACTAACATGGCAAGAATGCACATAAAATGCAAGAATTCCAAGGGTGGCCGAATAGCATAATGTAACTAGCAAACATGGCATTTTCACAAACACTTGGTATACTAGCATGCAAACTAAATTAAATGTCATGCAAATGCAAAAACCTACCAACTAACATGGCAAAACTGCAACACGCAATGCAAAACACATGGAGTAGCCAAATGGCCTCAAGCTCCAACAAGCATGGCATTTTCACAAACACTTGGTATGCTAACATGCTCAACTAAAATATAACACTCAAATCATGCAAAAACCACACAAGCATTTTCACAAACACTTAATATACTAAATCTAAAACATGCTCAAATACGATATAAAACTCAAATCATGCAAAGACCACACAAGCATTTTCACAAACACTTGATATACTAAATCTAAAACATGCTCAAATTTAAACAACATGAAAACAGAAAATTAAAAATGCAAAAACATGATATTTAAAACATAAATGGCAACAAACAAAGCAACCAAATTAAAATATAACTCAAGAATATGAAGTAACATAACATTTAAAACATCAAAATCAAAGAAAATAACATAAACAATATGGTAAAATAAACCCAAAACAGCAAATTAAATAAATATTGTAGGCCATTTCGCCATGGTGAGTTTATTGTAAAAATAAAATGTAAAAAATATACTTAAGAAAGAGATGAAGGAAGAACTTAAGAAGAACAATAAAAAACATTTATTTAAAATAGAAACTCACCAAATAATAATCAAAATAGCAAAAACAAGAATGGAAAATCAAGAAAGTGCAAGAGTTGGTGCTCAAGAGCAACCTCAAGAAGCTAATATTTCAAGCTTTTCTCTTCAAACTTTCCTTTCTTTTCTAAACTTTTCTTTTTTGCTTTCAACCAATGAGAGAAAAAACTAAGTGAAAATCAAAAGAACTCAGGAAAATGAAATGAAAAAATGAATTTTCCGCCCCCTCTACAAGGCTGGCCGAAACCCCCTAATAATGCCTCAAGGTGTTGTCATTTTTTTGTAACCATTTTCCCATCAAATGGCTAATAATTCAAGGTGAAAAAATCATGAAATTACCACCTTTAGATTAGCATATCCGCTCTCTCAAATTACAGCTGTTCAAGAATAATGTTGACATCTCTCTTGGCCTATGTGGCTTAATCACCATGGCTTGATCAAAGAGAATCTCTAACTAACTCTTGATTTTTAGCCATTTGATTGAAAAATCAGAATCTTCCTCCTTCTTTTGGGCTTGGGCAGGCTAGCACTTCTCTTTTCCAGCCCAACACTAATTTTTTGAAAGGCCCAAAGAGGCCCTTTTCGATTGCTTGGGTGAAATGACAGTTTTCCCCCCGGATGCAAATAAATATCAAACGGACTCCAAATTCAATTTTTATTTTTTAATACTTCCAAAATAATAAAATATTGAGTTCTGGAAGTTTTCAAAATTATCCGAGTCCTTTTGCTATTTATTTGGATTTTTTCTTCCAAAAATGCCCTTTTATGCCCCTACATTTTACCATTTTTTAAACGAGCTCCAAATCAATATTTTTCTTCACCAATCTCTTCAAAATAATTAAAAAGTTTGATCTGAAGTTTTCATAATTTTTGGAGCTCATTTGGTATTTTTTCGGGATTTATCGACTTGAATTACTACATAGGAGGCCCGGGATTTGGCCATTTTGCAAACAAACTCCGAATCAAGATTTTCTTTCGCCAATCTCTTCCGAATAATTTAAAAATGAGATTTGCAAAATTTCAGAATTTTTGGAGTCCATTTGCTATTTTTCGAGATTTATCTTTTTGAATTATTGCATAGGAGGCTCGGGATTTGGCCATTTTGCAAACGAACTCTGAATCAAGATTTTCTTTCACCAATCTCTTAAAAATAATTTAAAAATGAGATTTGCAAAATTTCAAAACATTTGGAGCTCATTTGCTATTTTTTCGGGATTTTCCTTTTTGAATTATTGCATAGGAGGCCCGAGATTTGGCCATTTTGCAAACGAACTCCGAATCAAGATTTTATTTTACGAATCTCTTTCAAATGATTTAAGAATGAGATTGACAAATTTTCAGAATTTTCGGAGTCCATTTGCTATTTTTCCCAAATTTTCCAATTTTGTCCTTTGCCTTCGAAACCCGGTTTTGCTCAAAACAAGTCCGATTTTCAGATTTTCTTCAAGCTGAGCCTTGGGCTATCCTTTTTAATCATTCCTCATCCATTGGGGACTTTGGTCTTACCAAGTCGGGCCATTTCTGTGATTCTTCCCGATTTCACCGAAATCCACTAAAAAACCCTAATTCTCGGTTTTCTCCCGGATTGACTTTTCTTTCGATTTTTCTTGCAAGTGACTTCTCCATTACCCGTAGTCAGTGCTTATCTTTCATTTGGAACCTTCAATTTTGACCAATTTGATCGTTTAAGCACTTTTCCCCAAATTTCTCGGATTAGGGTTTTCTTTCTACTCAATCTCCAAATCCCAACTTCCGAACTCCATATCTTTCAATGTAGACCTCGGATTATCAAAATTCTTTCGCCACTTTTCAATTGAACTTAAAATCTTGATTTTGAAAATGGGTTGACTTTTTCAGTAGTTTGACTTTCTGGTGTTGACTTTTTTGGGGTTGACTTTTTCCGTGGTTGACTTTTTTAAGTTTGACTTTTTATGCTCGCCCTCTTAAACTAAGTCTTGGAGTACCACCTGCAGGATGAAAAGAATCTTTTTACACTCGGAAACATCAATTTAGGAAGAAAACATACTGTTTTAGTGGTCCGGACAAAATTAGGTGTCTACAGCTGCCCCTCTTTGGCTATTGCTGAGAATCAGGAATCAAGCAAAGGTAAACCGACACTAATTTTGTACGGTCAGTGAAATCACATTTGAAGGAAAGGGAAAAGGGTTTTCTTTTTCATTCTTCTATCATTTTTTTCATTTTTCATTTTCTATTTTTTCATCATTTTTCCTTTTTTCTTTTTTCCTTTTTTTTATGAAAAAAAAAACTGTAAATTGAAGATGTGTCCTTAAATTGAATTCCCTGACTAATCAAGGTCGACCCGTCTTAAGGAAATGAATTCGATTTACAAGAAAGGAAATGACCTCGACGATGGTCTCGGGGCCTTAACCTGTCTTGTTCTCAGCTGTGTTTAAAATTCTGGATATCTCCTCCAGAAGCTTTGGCTATCACCACTAAAGTCTTGCTCATTTTTAAAACTATAAAAATTCTGGGTATCACCTCCAGAAGCTTCAGTTATCACCACCGAAGACTTTTTACCTTTTCAAAGGATTTTAAAACTCTGGATATCTCCACCAGAGACTTCAGCTATCACCACCAAAGACTTGTTCATAATATAAAAAAAAAATACCTCGACGATGATCTCGGGGCTCGAATCGTCTTAAGGAAACAAATTCGATTTGCAAGAATGGAAATGACCTCAACGATGGTCTCGGGGCCTTTACCTATCTTGTTCTCAACTGTGTTTAAAATTCTGGGTATCTCCTCCAGAAGCTTCAGCTATCACCACAGAAGACTTTTCAAAGGACTTTAAAACTCTGGATATCTCCACCAGAGGCTTCAGCTATAACCACCGAAGACTTGTTCATATAAAAGAAATTACCTCGACGATAATCTCGGGGCTCGACTCATTTGAGAAGCAAAACGAGTTCGATTATACCTGAAAGCTTTAAGAGATGATGCAAATACTTCATGATGCAAATGCAAATGTCTTAAGTTGATGCAAACGCTTCTTGATGTAGATGCACATGACTTAGATCGGTGCAATTGTCTTTGATGCAAATGTAAATGACTTGATTTGATGCAAACTTTCTTGATGCAGATTCAACTAACTTAGATTGATGCAAATGCTTCTTGATGTAGATGCACATGTTGAATAAAATTCTGGGTAACTCCTCCAAAAGAAGATTTCTCATTTTTCAAAATTATAAAACCCTGGATATCTCCACCAGAGGCTTCAGCTATCACCACCGAATACTTGTTCACTTTTAAAACTGTAAAATTCTAGATATCCCCACCAGAAGCTTTGGCTATCACCACCAAATACTTGCTCATTGTAAAATTCTGGGTAACTCCTACAGAAGAAGATTTCTCATTTTTCAAAATTATAAAACCCTGGATATCTCCACCAGAGGCTTCAGCTGTCACCACCGAAGACTTGTTCACTTTTAAAACTGTAAAATTTTGGATATCCCCACCAGAAGTTGGCTATCACCACCAAAGACTTGCTCATTGTAAAATTCTGGGTAACTCCTCCAGAAGAAGATTTCTCATTTTCAAAATTATAAAACCCTGGATATCTCCACCAAAGGCTTCAGCTATCACCACCGAAGACTTGGTCTTTTAAAACTGTAAATTCTGGGTATCCCCACCAGATGCTTTGAGAAATGATACAGATGCACATGTATTTTAACAAGGTGCTCATGCTTCATGGTGCAAATGTAAAATATTTCTTAGTCCAAATGCAAATGGCCTGGATTCATGCCTATGTTTCATGATGCGGATGCCCCTACTAATTGTGTTCATGCAACTGGTTTATGAATGATGTAACTGCAATTACCACACAATAATGAAAATGCAATGATTCTAGAAATGATGCAATTGCTTGAGATGACACAAATGCGAATTCCATGAAGAATGTAAATGTAAAGGTAAAATGCAAACGCTTATGGAATAATGCCAATGCAAATACCCATGAATGATGCAAATACTTACCGACACTATACAAATGTAAAAGCTTGATAAAGAGATAAGTGCTCATGAGTGATGCAAATGCCCCCGATTATTTTTCTAAACTTTGGATTAGCCTTTCAAATTCATTTTTCCTCTTCAAATAAGAGTATATCTTCAATTCATTTTGGCTATTCTCTTTGCCCCAACAGTTTAAAACTTTCATCAACAGAGATTGAACCGGGTTGTATTTCTTCTTCTCATATCTGGAGGTCAAGACCTATCCTGGCAGTTCTATACCTTTGAGTTAGAAAAATCCTTGTCTCATGTCAACATCAAAATGGGTATTTCAAAATCTCTTTATTTGCTTTCGCATTTTGAAAACTTCTGAACAAAAAATATTAACCCCACAATGTGTAATGTACAAATCTTTTGAAGACTGATGATCATTGTTAGAAATTTCTCTGAGTATCAATCTGTTTTTTTCAACTGGGATTGGCAAGGCTTGGTATAACAAGATTCTGGCTTTTCCAGGAAAACTTCATGAAAAAAATGTATATCCCTTCTAGGCTCACAAATGGAACAGGTTTTATAAATCATAAATTCATTGAGAACCAAGCAAATTCAACATTCTTTTAGTTTCCATATCAAGGCATTTTGACAGGCATCAAGATTGGCTGGGATGTTTAAACCGGAAAGTTTAATCTTGGGAACAAAAGTTTCAGTTTTTGAAGACAATCCTCTGAATGAGAATTGACAATTTGGGGGTTCAGGAATTCTTACATGTTCCTCGATGACCACTTTTTTAAGATGACCTTCTCTTTTTGTGGTATCGGCACTTTCATAGATGGCATCAAAAATTTTCATTTTACTCTAGACCGCCCATTTTTGGGTTTTCGCCCTAGAGTCCTATTCTTTCCAAATTTTTTTTTTTTTTTTTGGTGTTCTACCATACACTTGAGAATTCTAAATTCTTCCTTAGTGAAATGATAATTCGATAAAATGGGATAAAATTTGAGAAAAAAAACCTTTCAAATTAAATATTCATGCTCGATAAAAATGGACTTTTAAAGCACGTAATGTAGGCCATGGCTCAGGGTTCAGAAAGAAAGGATAAATAGGCCCAAAATATGTGTTTGAGGGTAATCAGATCAAGGATAATTTCTTGAGTAGGATTCTCTTTGAAGCATTTGTCCCTTCTTGGACATTTCTTTCCTTTTGTCTTTGCTCTTTTTCTTCCTTGCTTTTGGCTTTCAATTTGCCATGTCTTTTACACACATTTTTTCTTTTTCATTGTGTTTTTCTTTTGTTTTTCTTGGCTTTCATTTCGCCATCTTTTTCTCTTCTTTTTCTTTGACAGAGTGAGCCCGTATTTATTCGGGGCTCCATTTGCTTTGTGTCTGTCCTTGAGCTGTCACTCATTTCTCAATGATCTTTGAAAAGATCTTTCCTCGCATTTGCCCCCCAGTGTAGAGGGTAATCCTTGATCAGGGTTCAAAGAAGAAAGAATTCTTTTGGCTCAAAAGGGGTGACTATGGATAATAATTTTTCTTGTGAAAGGGATATGAAAGATGGCCATTCATCATATCAAGCCCGAATATTCTCATTGAAAAGCAATCCTCAGGGGAAATAGATAATCAAAATTCATTTTGCACTTTGGAATCATCCGAATTCTCATATGCATGATATCACAATTTTTTTCATTTTCATCGCATGCCACAATGATTCATGTGTTAGTCCATCCTTATTCACCATGTATCCATCATTCCCACATATGATGCCCCAATTTGATTAACCATGAGAATTTGTATCAACGAGGAACACAGCAAGTCTAGGTCTGTACTGAAAGGACTGAATTTCAAATCTGGGTTCTTTGAAGAGACAAGGAAAATATGATCCAAAAACGAGTTTTCTCTGGGACAAGGGATAATCTAGTTTGGTCATTGTGCTCCAAGGTATTAATCATGAAGTGATGTTTGGGTAATTGAAGTTTTATGGTCATTGGAAAAGGTCATGAATGGTTTTAGCACAATCTTGACACACACCAAATTATCAAAATCTAGATTCTTGAAAGAATGTCTCATTTGTTTGAATTTCAAGGAATTTGAAAATTTTCAAAAAGTTCGTTCCTTTGTTCATAACCTAGACTAAGATCTACGTCTTTGCTTATTCTGTGATGACAATGGTTTTATGAAGTCAAATCATTCATATTCCTTGAAGCATTAAGTCTTTCAAGTGTTCTTGGTTTAAGAGATTTAGGCTTAGGAAAACCTAAAGAGATGGGAAAAGGTATTGGGTCATTTGTAACACTGATCATCAATCTTCTTGAGACTATCCGTTATTAAAAATTCCTTAATGCTTGTTTTTGCAAATTCAAGTTATTGTTAAAACAAACAAACACAAAGCATTTAAAGTTCAAAATTCATTTAATTCATGTAGATGTTAACATGAGACAAGTGCTTTCATCATCACAGTGTATAGAACTACATGCGTCAAAAACCTAATATGATCATGCACAATGTTTCTTATAACACTTGGCTTTCCCATCTTCAAAACTTATCGAACCAGCCTTGATGAGATCTCTGACCTTGTACTTCAAAGCGGGGCAGTTCTCTGTTGAGTGACCTTGATTGCCAGAATGATAACCACAACACTCATTAACATCATACCAGCTCGGATAAGGGGGCTTCAGAGGCTCTATTTGCATGGGTATCACAAGGTGATTCTGGATGAGTTGAGGTAGTAGCTCACTGTATGTCACAAGAATCGGGTCAACCTGATTTCTTTTTCGCTTTTTATGCCCCCTTCGATTATTCCCAAGGGTGTTCGATTGATAGACAGATGTAAATTCTGGTGTAGTTGCAGTAATTGGTTGGTAGGGATAAAAACCTTGAGAGACATTGTTCAGGATAGAGTAAAATGGCTGATACGAGGAGAATTGGGGAGGTGTGGCAAAGTCTTCCACGACTTGGGTATCTTCCTTTTTCTTTTCAGATGCCCCATTTTTCTTGGTATTGGATGTTCTTTCTCCTTCAATTTTCCCAGCCTTGATAGCATTCTCAATCATCTCCCCTGAAATTACCATGTTCGAAAAATTCTTCGTGGTGTTGCCGACAAGTATATCATAGTATGGGGCCTGCAGTGTATCCAAAAAAATTGCAGTGGTTTCCTTCTGAGTTAAGGGTGGTTGTACTTGGACGGCCAGGCTCATCCGCCATTGCGCATATTCTTTGAAGCTCTCAGTAGCTATTTTCTTCATATTTTGCAAGGTGAGACGGTCAGGCGCCATGTCGGTCATATGCTTGTACTGGTTTAGAAAAACCCTAGCCAGGTCATTCCAAGAGCGAATCTGATCCTTGCTCAACTGACTATACCACCTAATTGCAGATCCGCTGAGGCTATCCTGAAAGCAGTGAATCAAAAGCTTATCATTATCTATATGACTTGTCATCTTCCGGCAGAACATAGTAATATGGGCTGATGGATCAGTCGTCCCGTCATATTTCACAAAGTCAGGAATCTTGAACTTAGGAGGAATGACTAAATCGAAGACCAAACATCATTCTTTCGCATCTAAACTCCCAAATACATCTGTATTTTCTACTACCCCGAGCCTTTCATCTAGCAACTGATATTTCCCTTGGGAATCTGCCAACTCAACCTCATTTACTGCAACCCTTTTCAACTTTGCCTGTTCAGCTGGATCATCTGAGTTTAGGACATTGACTGTGTTCTGGGCATCAATCATTACGACCTCATTCTGACCTTTTTGTGCCTCTAACCCTTTCCTGGCGACAAAGTTTTCAGTGTATCCTTTTCCCTTGATTACGGCAGACATCAGCTCCATCAATTTAGTCATCTAATCCTTAGATTCTGCTTGAGACTTTGCCAGCTGTTCTCGCAACTGTTCCCTTTCTATTTTTTCCATTCGGGCAACTTGTTCATCCTCCATAGCACTAGCCTGTATTAAAAGGGTACTCAGTACTTCTTTTGATTTGAAATGGAAATTCTTTCAAAGCCTCTTAAAGCCAAGCCAACTTCTGTTTTATTTCCCCCAAATGTATGTCATTATGAATGAGCCATGAATGCAATTTGATGCATGTGAAGCCTAAACAATATGATGTATGGACATGTACAATAGAAACATGTTGACCATATATGTAATAAATGCAATCACGATGCCAATCATGTTGCAAGCAAAGAATAAACAAATCAACACATGGATATATGCAATGACTGATCATGTACATTTTAGCATATTTCCCAATGAATGATCATATACACTATGAATGCAACACGGTGTCTAATACATGCAAACAATGAATGATTGATACAGAGTATATACAAAGAAAATCATGCTAACCATGTGTGTCATGAATGCGACCTAATGCTAACATGATGTATGTAATAAGCAAATTGATGCATGGATATATACAGAAAAATCATGATGATTATGAATGCATAAATGCAACCTGATACTAACATGATACATGTATGAATGTATGGTATGACAAATAATTGATCAGATGCAAAATGCAAAGGGGAAGATATCACGGAAGAAATAAGAATCTGAGGAACTTAATCATCAACATCTTCTAAATTTGAAACATAATCAATTCATTCCCATATCAATGTTCACAATGGTATAAACCATGTTTTACAAAATCTGAGCAGCAGTTAAAACTGTCTTTACAAGCACTTTATTCTTCCTAGCATCCTAAGGCTATAAGAGCCGGCTACTGAATAAGTGAAATCCTATTACATCATATAAGACCGAAGTCTTTCCACCTCAATGCTGTAAATCTCCCAATCCTAATGGCGCTTTCCCAGTCCTTTATCACTCAGTGTCATTGGATCCAACCACTTGGCATTTATAAGAGTTTGCACTTTCTTTTTGAATGCCATACAGTCTTCAATGTTATGGCCAACAATTCCACAGTGATAATCACATCTTGCATTTGGATTATACCCATTTGGATATGGTGGTAACAGGGGTTTCAATGGGATACAGGTGATAACTCGTATAATTATATAGTTTTTAGTTATGTTTTATTATTGTTTTGTGTCAAATACGAGTTATTATTGTTTAGTCTAATTGTGTTTATGATCTTTTATATTTTTATGTAATTTGGTGTTTTTCACAAGTTTTTTTGAGTGATTTCAGATTACTAGAATTAAGGGCAAATCCAGTTCAGTTCCAATTCCGACACCTTTTGCCATATCAGCTATATCTGGAGTTTCACTGAAGCAATAAGGCTGAAATTTTAACTGTGCAAAGTTAAGAGGCATATCTATCTTTTTCATGTTTTACACTTCTTGAAACGGAGTCGTTTTCCCTAGCGAAATCAACCATCAAGTTGGCTGATGTGCAATGACGTCTGTCCTGAGCAGTTTTCGCATTTTGACCATATCGTCCGATACACATCCGAAAATGAGCTGATTCAAACGGCTATGGATCACTAACTGATAGGGGAACATTTTTATAGAAGACCATGTGATCAGATAAAGCCTCCAATATTGAAGAAATCGACCATCAAGTTGGCTGATGTGCAATGACATCTATGCTGACCTGTTTTCGTATTTTGCCCATATATTCTTCTCCACATCAGCAAATGAGCTGATTCCAACGGCTATGAATCAGTCACTCATAGGGGAACATTTTGCTAGAAGATCATGTGATCAGATCAGGCCTCCAAGATTGACAAAATCGACCATCAAGTTGGCTGATCAAAATGGTCATACAATATGACGAAAATTGTTAGAAAAATGCACCCACCTATTATACCTACCTTTGAAATTTGTAAAGCTTGTCTCTTGTCATTTAGCCCTCCAAAATGTGTATAAATAGAGGGCCTTGGATGATTGTAGAGGATCATATTGTACATAGGTAGGATATTAGCCATTGTAATAAAATTCTCTAAGTTTTCTTCTTCTTTCTTTTCTCTAGTTTTGTTTTTCTTTAGAAAGAGCAAGAGGTTGGATAATTAATATTCTTCTTCTTCTTCTTTCTTTCTTTTATTTTCTTCTTAGATTCTATTTAATTTTATGTTTATAATGCCTATGCTAGGCTAAACTTCTATTTGGTTAAGGGTGATTTCAAAGCCCTAGACATGTTTTGTGATTGATTTTCAGATTCTATCTATCATTAATTTTCTATCAAAGTTGCTTATGTTCTTCTACAAGAATTGTTCATGATGTTGTCTTGATTTATTTAGGTGTACAACTAGATAGATCTTGATAATTATCTATTGCTAGTTTAGGAGTCTTGATCCGTGTAATTGTCTTGATTTCCTATTCATAAGTGGCAATTTGTGATTAATGATTATGATCAAGTTTTCAATAATTGCAAAGTGGAACATAACCTAAGTTGAACAATCCGAGCTTATGTGTTTGTTGCTTAGATCAACCTATCTTTCTCATCATAAAGCTGCCATTAAATTGAATTTAGAGAGCTTATTCTAGGTTGTTTAATGGTTAGAGATTAAATAGAGAGCTTGTTCTATTTAACGACAAACTAAGGAAAGATTGGGGTAACAGAGCTTGTTGTTATCTACGGTTGTTAACTTTGATAGTTGGTTGATATTGATAGATCTGAAATTGATTCTTAATGATGTCTAGTGGTGGAGAATGAAATCTTAACCATATTTTTCATATTTAATTCTTCTTACTTACTTGTTTTCTTACTTTTAGTTTGCTTATTTTTTATATTTATTTTTATTGGCTGGTTATACCGCCTAATTTGTATATTAATTTTGTTTTATTTTTATTGGCTGGTTATACCGCCTAATTTAGTATATATATTTTTATTGGCTGGTTATACCGCCTAATTTAGTATATATATTTTTATTGGCTGGTTATACCGCCTTGCATCTTATTCTTATTATTTACTTAGTTTAAATCTGGCTTCAAAAACCCCTTTTTCTTTTATTGTTTTCTTTGAACGTAAGTTATAAACTAATAACTCATAAATTAAAACCCAATCCCTGAGGACTCGACCCTTGCTAATCATTATACTTACAATTGATCTTTTTAGTGCAAGGTTAAATAAGATACACTCTTTTGGGTGCATCAAATTTTTGGCGCCGTTGCCGGGGATTGTTTTCTTTAGTTTATTTGTTACTTGGTTTATTCTTATTTTCAGTTCTAATTAGTTTTATTTTCTTGTACATACATGTTTTTCTTTTCAAATTTTGAAAAAATAAAAAATAAAATAGATGGAATTAAGCAATCTAACACTTGAAGAGTTGGTGGCATACATGAACATGGAGAATCAACAAGCCAATCTCACTTCCTCAGTTCAACAATTGGCCATGGGAGGATGTCAAGGCCATCAATGGTTCCAAGACCAACCGCATGATCATTACTCCAACACTTACCATGAGGGATGGTGGGATCATACTAATTATGGCTACTCGAAAAATTACCAAGAAGTAGATCCTTATGCCAATTACACTCATCCATCTAGCTTCAATCAATCATGGTCTCAAGAACCATATCTTTTTCAACCACCACATATGACTCAAAAGTCAGGTACTTCTTTAGAAGATCTTGTATATTCTCTTGTTACTGATACTTTGCAATTTCAACAGGAAACAAGGGCAAGCATCCAGAGTTTGGAAAGGCAAATGAGCCTATTGGCTAGTAGTATGGTGGAATTAGTAGCAGAAAGATCTCTAGCACTCCCTTCCCAAACGGTGATTAACCCAAAGGAGAATGCTACTATTGTGACCTTGAGAAATGAGGAACAAGATGAGGATGAGACAAAACCAAAGATGGATTCACTTCTTGAGGATAATGAAGCCACCATTCAAATTGAGAGTACTTTGACACCTCAGGTAGCTTTTAAGGTTCTTATTTCTACTAATGTTCCTTCTCCACTTTTTCCTAGCAGATTTGCAAAGTCCAAGAAGGAGGAACATGAACAACAATTTTTGGAAACCTTAAACAGCTTGCTTGTGGATGCCATTAGACAAGTACCAAGATATGCACAATTCCTCAAAGAGCTATACCCCACCAAGAATGATGAAATAATACGTGTGGGGGAGAATGCATTGGCTGTTTTGCAAAGAAAACTTCCTCCAAAACGCAAAAATCAGAGAAGTTTCATGTCTAAGCCAAAAGATTCTAAAAAGCCAAGAAGGGGAATTGGCTAGACTGGAAACAATCAATCAAGTGCTAATTGGGGGAGGCAGCCTAATTAGTGAAAGCATTGCCAAACTGCCATCCTCAGATTTGCTCTATTTTTCTTTATCTTTTTCTTATGTTTCTTTGTTAATTGTGTTTAGTGTTTTTAAGTTCATTTAGGCTGCATAAGTTTATTTTGTTTATTAGTTCTTTTCACTTACACATGATTCTTTCATTTGGGTTAATAGCATTACATTAATGACAATGTAAGAATTATGTGTGGGGGAAGAATTTAGGATTTTATTTAGAGTGTTTTGTTTTTGAGTTTTTTTATGCTTTTTTTTCTTTCTGATCCTTGTTTTGAAAATAACTAGATGTAAATATAATTTTTATTTTTTTAACCCCGGTTAAATGGCGGATAACGGTACTCCATGATTATTTAAGTCGGTTCCATCAGCTACCCACAAAACTGATATTGTATATAAATTTATCTTCCAATTTCTCTTTCAAATTTTTTTTTTTTCATTTTTTTTTCAGGATGGATGATATTCTCACAAGATTGCAGAAACGATTTCCTCCTTTTCCTCGAAATATTTTACTGAAGCTTTACCAAGTTCGATTTGAAAGATTAAGAATGCTTATGCACAAAGGGATTCCTGGAGACATACGTTGGATAATTGAAGCCAAAGTACATGAAGATGAATATCTTCCTGTTTTGCATTTACCAGGTACAGGTACAATAAATGACTTCTCAGCTTTTGGTTTGATTTGCAATAACTTTATTTCGGTTTAATTTACGTGTTTTTCGATTTGTGTAATTATTCTCGTTTTTTTTATTTGTCTTTTACGGTTGATTTTTTCTTCTCTTTTTGATTTTCTTCCTGAAATCACGCAAAAATCTTTTGTTAGGTTAACATTTTCTTCTGACAGGTCAGATACACTTTCGGCGACATTATTACTCTTGTCTGATTCACTACTCAGTCCTCTATATATTACACCATGTACTCATTCTCTTTCAGGCACTCGAAAAAGAAAAAAAATGGAAAGTACTTCGTCCCAACGCATTAAAAAAATTTGTGTCTTTGGAGGTGCTTATCCAGGGAAAAATAACATATTCGCTGATGAAGCCCTAAGAGTTGGAGTAATACTTGCCCAACAAAAGATCCACTTGATTTATGGAGGCGGTAGTACGGGTTTAATGGGAGCAGTCGCTACAGCAGCACACGCCAGAGGAAGTCCAGTTCTAGGAATCGTGCCAAAACTATTCACAAGTTTTTGTGGACCTACCTTGGGTAAAGAAATACAAGTCTGGAGTGTCCCTGAACGGATAACAATCATGTACCATTCTGCCGATGCATTCATTGCTTTACCAGGAGGTCTGGGTACATTGGAAGAAATAGCTTGCGTGGCTTCTTGGTCATCTTTGGTCACAAATAAGAAACCCATTGGTTTGCTTAATATTAATGGTTATTTTAGTAATTTGCTTTCATATTTAGATAATGCTGTGGATAATGGATTCATGTTTTCAGAGGCAAGGAGAACCATAATTTCTGCTACAACCATTGAAGATTTACTCAAAAAGCTCCAAGCTTATGAGTGTTTATCTGCTACGGTTGTTTCGCAAACGCTCGGAAAAAGAAAAAGAGATATGGATGAGCAAGGAGTGGATTGCACTTTGTCTTTGTGACATTATCTAACATTTTGCTTGTTGTGTCTCAGTTATAATAAGTGGTTAGCAACCTCTACAGGTAAGGGACATATTTTGCTAATTTAAAAAAAAAAAAAATTAAGAAGTATTCATTCTGAACAAGGTCTGAGTAAGGGAGACTTGAGACATACCTTGTCAGTTTGATTTCTTCTTTTCAAAAAAAAAAAAAAAAAGTTTGTTGTGTTTTAAGCAATTTAGAAGTATTCATTCTGAACAAGGTCTGAGTAAGGGAGACTTGAGACATACCTTGTCAGTTTGATTTTAATCTTTTTATGTTTACTTGTTAATTTTTGTTTAGTATTTTAGGATTATTTAGGTTGCATGGTTTTGTTTTGTTTTGAGTCTTAGTTGTTCCTATTCTTATGTTATTAGTTCTTTTCTCTTACACATGATTCTTTCATTTGAGTTAATAGACTTACATTGAGGACAATGTAAGAATTAAGTGTGGGGGGAATGATTTAGGATTTCTTTTATTTTTGTCTACTATTTTTTTTTATGAGTCTTTATTATTATTATTATTATTATTAGTGTATTTTAGTTCCTTTTTAATACAATGATGAGATATGAATTGCATAAGTCTAAAACAGATTTATTAGTGAGAAGATTTTCATGAGAATTGAGCTTGATGTCAACCTTTTTATGAGCCAATGTTAATATGATATGTTGATTGAGAAAGAAGCATGTTTAGACTTAATCTGACTTGTATAATCATCCTTGTAAGTTTTTGAGCCTATAATGATTGATGCATTATACAAATCAATCTAATTTCTTTCTTGAGTGCTCTTATGATTACATGATTCTCTAGAACTTGCTTTAAACCGTTTGAGACTATATTGATACATGTGACAACATGAATATGATAGAGGCATTAGGATTGTAACCAGAGCCAAACAGCCATCCATTATTAATGTTCTAAGAGAACATCCCCACTAGTGAGCCAATTTGAGCCTACATTAAATATGCTGTTTTATTGGTAACCACAACTTACACCTAGCCTAAATATACTTATATCCTTACCCTTGTTCTAAAGATGGATTATATATTTTGAGACATATTGCAAAAAACAAGGGATATTTTTAGTTGAAAATTTGGGTTAGAAACAAGAAATAAGTGTGGGGGGAAAAGAAAAGAAAAGTCAAGAGAAAAAGAAATGGAATACTGGCAAATACATTCCTAAGTAAAAAATATGAATCATCTCTTGAATTTGTTGAAAAAGAAAAAGATGTTACAAAGTTGTTTAGAATGAAGAAAAGGCCCAACATGAATATTCGGCCTAGATGACTATGTACTTGTAAAGAGTTTTGAGAAGTTTCTTTGTATGATCTTATTATGTCTCTAAACTTTATGAACTCTTTGGAGCCTTTGTGATATCTTTATCCTTTTGTTATTCAACCACATTACAAACCCCTTGGCCCCATTACAACCTTGATTAAAGACCTCTTGATTCATGAAGTTGTATGATCCAAATAGTGGAGAATAGGTGGACAAGCAAAAATATGGTAGAACTGTTTTCATGAGATTGATTGAGTGTAAACACTTCACCACTACTTTAAAGAGTGAAAATCATGAGGATATATCATGTGAGAAGTTGAGATTAAATTTGAACATGCACTATTTTGATTGAGATATGTTATGTTAATATTGGCTTAACTCAAACAATTTACATTCAAGCAAGATTTTTTGTGAATTTCTTTAAGCTATTGATTAGTTTATAAGACTTGTTCAAAGATTGTCTCTAATTTGTATTGAAAGGATTAGGAATAAATATTTTTAGTATATGTAGTTTATTTATATTTTAGTTTTTCAATGTTTGTGGGTATCGTTCTAGTAAACCCTCACGAGACTAAACTCGTCCACTAGGGACACCTAGGGGTTTAAAGGCTTGTGTCACATGCTAAGTGTCACCGTGATTTCCTACGAAAATGGATTAGATTAGATTTTCTTATTTTATTTTTATTGAGTCGTTGCTAGGGACTAGCAACAATCTAAGTGTGGGGGTGTGATAACTCGTATAATTATATAGTTTTTAGTTATGTTTTATTATTGTTTTGTGTCAAATACGAGTTATTATTGTTTAGTCTAATTGTGTTTATGATCTTTTATATTTTTATGTAATTTGGTGTTTTTCACAAGTTTTTTTGAGTGATTTCAGATTACTAGAATTAAGGGCAAATCCAGTTCAGTTCCAGTTCCGACACCTTTTGCCATATCAGCTATATCTGGAGTTTCACTGAAGCAATAAGGCTGAAATGTTAACCGTGCAAATTTAAGAGGCATATCTATCTTTTTCATGTTTTACACTTCTTGAAACGGAGTCGTTTTCCCTAGCGAAATCAACCATCAAGTTGGCTGATGTGCAATGACGTCTGTCCTGAGCAGTTTTCGCATTTTGACCATATCGTCCGATACACATCCGAAAATGAGCTGATTCAAACGGCTATGGATCACTAACTGATAGGGGAACATTTGTCTAGAAGACCATGTGATCAGATAAAGCCTCCAATATTGAAGAAATCGACCATCAAGTTGGCTGATGTGCAATGACGTCTATGCTGACCTGTTTTCGTATTTTGCCCATATATTCTTCTCCACATCAGCAAATGAGCTGATTCCAACGGCTATGAATCAGTAACTCATAGGGGAACATTTTTCTAGAAGATCATGTGATCAGATCAGGCTTCCAAGATTGACAAAATCGACCATCAAGTTGGCTGATCAAAATGGTCATACAATATGACGAAAATTGTTAGAAAAATGCTGATGCACCCAAAAGAGTGTATCTTATTTAACCTTGCACTAAAAAGATCAATTGTAAGTATAATGATTAGCAAGGGTCGAGTCCTCAGGGATTGGGTTTTAATTTATGAGTTATTAGTTTATAACTTACGTTCAAAGAAAACAATAAAAGAAAAGGGGTTTTTGAAGCCAGATTTAAACTAAAGTAAATAATAAGAATAAGATGCAAGGCGGTATAACCAGCCAATAAAAATATATATACTAAATTAGGCGGTATAACCAGCCAATAAAAATAAAACAAAGTTAATATACAAATTAGGCGGTATAACCAGCCAATAAAAATAAAAATAAAAAATAAGCAAACTAAAAGTAAGAAAACAAATAAGTAAGAAGAATCAAATATGAAAAATATGGTTAAGGTTTCATTCTCCACCACTAGACATCATTAAGAATCAATTTCAGATCTATCAATATCAACCAACTATCAAAGTTAACAACCGTAGATAACAACAAGCTCTGTTATCCCAATCTTTCCTTAGTTTGTCGTTAAATAGAACAAGCTCTCTATTTAATCTCTAACCATCAAACAACCTAGAATAAGCTCTCTAGATTCAATTTAATGGCAGCTTTATGATGAGAAAGATAGGTTGATCTAAGCAACAAACACATAAGCTCGGATTGTTCAACTTAGGTTATGTTCCACTTTGCAATTATTGAAAACTTGACCATAATCATTAATCACAAATTGCCACTTATGAATAGGAAATCAAGACAATTACACGGATCAAGACTCCTAAACTAGCAATAGATAATTATCAAGATCTATCTAGTTGTACACCTAAACAAATCAAGACAACATCATGAACAATTCTTGTAGAAGAACATAAGCAACTTTGATAGAAAATTAATGATAGATAGAATCTGAAAATCAATCACAAAACATGTCTAGGGCTTTGAAATCACCCTTAACCAAATAGAAGTTTAGCCTAGCATAGGCATTATAAACATAAACATAAAATTAAAGAAAATCTAAGAAGAAAATAAAAGAAAGAAAGAAGAAGAAGAAGAATATTAATTATCCAACCTCTTGCTCTTTCTAAAGAAAAAGAAAACTAGAGAAAAGAAAGAAAAAGAAAACTTAGAGAATTTTATTACAATGGCTAATATCCTACCTATGTACAATATGATCCTCTACAATCATCCAAGGCCCTCTATTTATACACATTTTGGAAGGCTAAATGACAAGAGACAAGCTTTACAAATTTCAAAGGTAGGTATAATAGGTGGGTGAATTTTTCTAACAATTTTCGTCATATTGTATGACAATTTTGATCAGCCAACTTGATGGTCGATTTCGTCAATGTTGGAGGCCTGATCTGATCACATGGTCTTCTAGAAAAAGGTTCCCCTATCAGTTACGGATCCATAGCCGTTGGAATCAGCTCATTTGCTGATGTGGATAAGCAGATATGGGCAAAATACGAAAACATGTCAGCACAGACGTCATTGCACATCAGCCAACTTGATGGTCGATTTCGTCAATATTAGAGGCCTGATCTGATCATATGGTCTTCTAGACAAAGGTTCCCGTATCAGTTACGGATCCATAGCCATTGGAATCAGCTCATTTTCTGATGTGGATAAGCAGATATGGGCAAAATACGAAAACAGGTCAGCACAGACGTCATTGCACATCAGCCAACTTGATGGTCGATTTTGTCAATATTAGAGGCCTGATCTGATCATATGGTCTTCTAGACAAAGGTTCCCGTATCAGTTACGGATCCATAGCCATTAGAATCGGCTCATTTGCTGATGTGGATAAGCAGATATGGGCAAAATACGAAAACAGGTCAACACAGACGTCATTGCACATCAGCCAACTTGATGGTCGATTTCGCTAGGGAAAACGACTCCGTTTCAAGAAGTGTAAAAAATGAAAAAGATAGATATGCCTCTTAGCTTTGCACGGATACAAATTTCAGCCTTATTGCTTCAGTGAAACTCCAGATATAGCTGATATGGAAAAAGGTGTCGGAACTGGAACTGAACTGGATTTGCCCTTAATTCTAGTAATCTGAAATCACTCAAAGAAACTTGTGAAAAACACCAAATTACATAAAAATATAAAAGATCATAAACACAATTAGACTAAACAATAATAACTCGTATTTGACACAAAACAATAATAAAACATAACTAAAAACTATATAATTATACGAGTTATCACACCCCCACACTTAGCTTTTTGCTAGTCCTCGAGCAAAATCAAATAAAAATAAAATAAGAAAATCTAATCTAATCCACTTTCGTAGGAAATCACGGTGGCACTTAGCATGTGACACAAGCCTTTAAACCCCTAGGTGTCCCTAGTGGACGAGTTTAGTCTCGTGAGGGTTTACTAGAACGATACCCACAAACATTGAAAAACTAAAATATAAATAAACTACATATACTAAAAATATTTACTCCTAATCCTTTCAATACAAATTAGAGACAATATTTGAACAAGTCTTATAAACTAATCAATAGCTTAAAGAATTTCACAAAAAATCATGCTTGAATGTAAATTGTTTGAGTTAAGCCAATATTAGCATAACATATCTCAATCAAAATAGTGCATGTTCAAATTTAATCTCAACTTCTCACATGGGATACTCTCTTGATTTTCACTCTTTAAAGTAGTGGTAAAGTGTTTACACTCAATCAATCTCATGAAAACACTTCTACCATATGCTTGCTTGTCCACTTATTCTCCACTAAAAGATCATGCAACTTCATAAATCAAGAGGTCTTTAATCAAGGTTGTAATGGGGCCAAGGGGTTTGTAATGTGGTTGAAGAACAAAAGGATAAAGATATCACAAAGGTTCCAAAGAGTTCATAAAGTTTAGAGACATAAAAAGATTATACAAAGAAACTTCTCAAAACTCTTTACAAGTACATAGTCACCTAGGCCGGATATTCATGTTGGGCCTTTTCTTCATTCTAAACAACTTTGTAACATCTTTTTCTTTTTCCACAAATTCAAGAGATGATTCATTTTTTTTTATATAGGAATGTATTTGCCAGTATTCCATTTCTTTTTCACTTGACTTTTCTTTTCTTTTCCCCCCACACTTATTTCTTGTTTCTAACCAAAAAATATCCCTTGTCTTTGCAACTTGTCTCAAAACATGCTAATTCATCTTTGGAACAAAGGTAAAGATATAAGTATATTTAGGTTAGGGACAAGTTATGGTTACCAAAGAGATAGCTTATTCAATGTAGGCTCAAATTGGTTCACTAAGGGTGTGTTCTCTTGGAACATTAATAATGGATGGCTGTTTGGCTCTGGTTATAATCCTAATGCCTCTATCATATTCATGTTGTCACATGTATCAATATAGTCTCAAACGGTTTAAAGCAAGTTCTAGAGAATCATGTAATCATAAGAGCACTCAAGAAAGAAATTAGATTGATTTGTATAATGCATCAATCATTATAGGCTCAAAAACTCACAAGGATGATTATACAAGTCAGATTCTAAACATGCTTCTTTCTCAATCAACATATCATATTAACATTGGCTCATAAAAAGGTTGACATCAAGCTCAATTCTCATGAAAATCTTCTCACTAATAAATATGTTTTAGACTTATGCAATTCATATCTCATCATTGTATTAAAAAGGAACTAAAACACACTAAAAAATAATAATAATAATAAAGACTCATAAAAAAAAAATAGTAGACAAAAATAAAAGAAATCCTAAATCATTCCCCCCACACTTAATTCTTACATTGTCCTCAATGTAAGTCTATTAACCCAAATGAAAGAATCATGTGTAAGAGAAAAGAACTAATAACATAAGAATAGGAATAACTAGACTCAAAACAAAACAAACTCATGCAACCTAAATAATCCTAAAATACTAAACAAAAATTAACAAGTAAACGTAAAAAGATTAAAATCAAACTGACAAGGTATGTCTCAAGTCTCCCTTACTCAGACCTTGTTCAGAATGAATACTTCTAAATTGCTTAAAACACAACAAACTTTTTTTTTTTTTTAAGAAGGTAAAATTTAGGAGATATTACCTGTAGAGGTTGCTAACCACTTATTATAACTGAGACACAACAAACAAAATGTTAGATAATGTCACAAAGACAAAGTGCAATCCACTCCTTGCTCGTCCATATCTCTTTTTCTTTTTCCGAGCGTTTGCGAAACAACCGTAGCAGATAAACACTCATAAGCTTGGAGCTTTTTGAGTAAATCTTCAATGGTTGTAGCAGAAATTATGGTTCTCCTTGCCTCTGAAAACATGAATCCATTTTCCACAGCATTATCTAAATATGAAAGCAAATTACTAAAATAACCATTAATATTAAGCAAACCAATGGGTTTCTTATTTGTGACCAAAGATGACCAAGAAGCCACGCAAGCTATTTCTTCCAATGTACCCAGACCTCCTGGTAAAGCAATGAATGCATCGGCAGAATGGTACATGATTGTCATTCGTTCAGGGATACTCCAGACTTGTATTTCCTTACCCACGGTAGGTCCACAAAAACTTGTGAATAGTTTTGGCACGATTCCTAGAACTGGACTTCCTCCGGCGTGTGCTGCTGTAGCGACTGCTCCCATTAAACCCGTACTACCGCCTCCATAAATCAACTGGATCTTTTGTTGGGAAAGTATTACTCCAACTCTTATGGCTTCATCAGCGAATATGTTATTTTTCCCTGGATAAGCACCTCCAAAAACACAAATTTATTTTATGCGTTGGGACGAAGTACTTTCCATTTTTTTTTCTTTTTTTTTTTCTTTTTTTCGATGCCTGAAAGAGAATGAGTACATGGTGTAATATATAGAGGACTGAGTAGTGAATCAGACAAGAGTAATAATGTCGCCGAAAGTGTATCTGACCTGTCAGAAGAAAATGTTAACCTAACAAAAGATTTTTGCGTGATTTCAGGAAGAAAATCAAAAAGAGAAGAAAAATCAACCGTAAAAGTCAAGACTAATAATGTCGCCGAAAGTGTATTTGACCTGTTAGAAGAAAATGTTAACCTAACAAAAGATTTTTGAGTGATTTCAGGAAGAAAATCAAAAAGAGAAGAAAAATCAACCGTAAAAGACAAATAAAAAAAAAGAGAATAATTACACAAATCGAACAACACGTAAATTAAACCAAAATTAAGTTATTGCAAATCAAACCAAAAGCTGAGAAGTCATTTATTGTAGTTGTGATTGTGGCTCACATCTTCCTCTGGTTTTACGTCCAGAAACGGCTTAAACGCCTTCTATGAGTCGAGGATATGCTTCCCATCCAGTTTTCTTACAAGCTGGCAAACAGGGTCTTTTAACATCAGATTCCCAAGATGTTGCCATTCCCTTTGGAATTGCGGCCATAAATCAAGAATTTCTCTTTGTACGTCTCCACTAGGATGCGTCTCAAGAGAAAGTTGGATATTACCCAAATTCTCCTTACTCAGTCCATCCTTAATGAATTCAATTTTATCATCTCGATTAGAGGACGGAATCCCAATAGAACGACATTTACCGTTACACGTCCATCGTGCACATTTGTGGCAATTTGAACTCATGCGCTTTGCTCGTCGCTTTTTTGCAAAAGTGCTTCTACCTGTACCTGGTAAATGCAAAACAGGAAGATATTCATCTTCACGTACCTTGGCTTCAATTATCCAACGTATGTCTCCAGGAATCCCTTTGTGCAAAAGCATTCTTAATCTTTCAAATCGAACTTGGTAAAGCTTCAGTAAAATATTTCGAGGAAAAGGAGGAAATCGTTTCTGCAATCTTGTGAGAATATCATCCATCCTGAAAAGAAATGAAAAAAAAATGAAAGAGAAATTGGAAGAGAAATTTATATACAATATCAGTTTTGTGGGTAGCTGATGGAACCGACTTAAATAATCACGGAGTACCGTTATCCGCCATTTAACCGGGGTTAAAAATAAAAATAAAAATTATATATACATCTAGTTATTTTTCAAAACAAGGATCAGAAAGAAAAACAACATAAAAAGACTCAAAAACAAAACACTCTAAATAAAATCCTAAATTCTTCCCCCCACACATAATTCTTACATTGTCATTAATGTAATGCTATTAATCCCAAATGCAAGAATTATATGTAAGAGAAAAGAACTATTAAACAAAAGAAACTTATGCAGCCTAAATGAACTTAAAAACAGTAAACACAATTAACAAAGAAACATAAGAAATAAAAATAAAAACAATAAAAATAAAAATAATAAAAGAAAAAGGAAAAGAAAGAGAAAGCAAATCTGAATATGGAAGGTTGGCAATTTCATCTTTAATTGGGCTGCCTTCCCAATTAACACTTGAGTTAGTGTTTTGAATCTAACCAACACCCCTTCTTGGCTTTTTAGGCTTGTCAGGCTCATGCATGAAATTTCCCAAATTTATGCGTTTGAGAGGAAGCTTTCTTTGCACAACAGTGGATGCATTCTCCATTACAAGTATTATTCCATCATCCTTGGTGGTGCATATCTCATCGAGGAATGGTGCATCTTTTGGTACTTGTTGAATGACATCCACAAACAAACTGTTTAAGGTTTCCAGCGTGTCTTGTTCATGTTCATCCTCCTTGAACTTTGCGAATCTACTAGGAAAAGGTGGAGAAGAAACATTAGTAAAAATTGGAATCTCAAACGTTACCTCAGGTGCCGAAATACTCTTATTTGGATCATTGGCTTCATTATCCTCAAGAATAGAATTCATCTCTAATTTTGTCTCATCCTCATCTTGTTCCTCATTCCTCAAGGTCACAATAGTAGTATTCTCCTTTGGGTTAATCATTGTTTGGGCAGGGAGTTCTTCAGATCTTTGTGCTACCCATCCCACCATACTACTAGTCAATTGGATCATTTGCTTTTCCAAACTCTGGATGCTTGCCCTTATTTCCTGTTGAAATTGCAATGTATCAGTAACAAGAGAATAGACAAGATCTTCTAAAGAAGTACCTGAGTTTTGAGTCATATGTGGTGGTTGAAAAAGATCTGGTTCTTGGGACCATGATTGATTGAAGCTAGATGGATGAGTGTAATTGGCATAAGGATCTACTTCTTGGTAATTTTTCGAGTAGCCATAATTAGTATGATCCCACCATCCCTCATGGTAAGTGTTTGAGTAATGATCATACTGTTGGTCTTGGAACACTTGATGGCCTTGACATCCTCCCATGGCAAATTGTTGAACTGGGAATGTGAGATTGGCTTGTTGATTCTCCATGTTCATGTATGCCACCAACTCTTCAAGTGTTAGATTGCTCAATTCCATCGTTTTTTATTTTATTTTTTCTTTTTTTATTTTTTTTTTCTTCAAAATTTGATAAGAAAAATCCGTATGTACAAGAAAATAAAACTCATTAGAACTGAAAATAAGAATAAACCAAGTAACAAATAAACTAAAGAAAACAATCCCCGGCAACGGCGCCAAAAATTTTGATGCACCCAAAAGAGTGTATCTTATTTAACCTTGCACTAAAAAGATCAATTGTAAGTATAATGATTAGCAAGGGTCGAGTCCTCAGGGATTGGGTTTTAATTTATGAGTTATTAGTTTATAACTTACGTTCAAAGAAAACAATAAAAGAAAAGGGGTTTTTGAAGCCAGATTTAAACTAAAGTAAATAATAAGAATAAGATGCAAGGCGGTATAACCAGCCAATAAAAATATATATACTAAATTAGGCGGTATAACCAGCCAATAAAAATATATATACTAAATTAGGCGGTATAACCAGCCAATAAAAATAAAACAAAGTTAATATACAAATTAGGCGGTATAACCAGCCAATAAAAATAAAAATAAAAAATAAGCAAACTAAAAGTAAGAAAACAAATAAGTAAGAAGAATCAAATATGAAAAATATGGTTAAGGTTTCATTCTCCACCACTAGACATCATTAAGAATCAATTTCAGATCTATCAATATCAACCAACTATCAAAGTTAACAACCGTAGATAACAACAAGCTCTGTTATCCCAATCTTTCCTTAGTTTGTCGTTAAATAGAACAAGCTCTCTATTTAATCTCTAACCATCAAACAACCTAGAATAAGCTCTCTAGATTCAATTTAATGGCAGCTTTATGATGAGAAAGATAGGTTGATCTAAGCAACAAACACATAAGCTCGGATTGTTCAACTTAGGTTATGTTCCACTTTGCAATTATTGAAAACTTGACCATAATCATTAATCACAAATTGCCACTTATGAATAGGAAATCAAGACAATTACACGGATCAAGACTCCTAAACTAGCAATAGATAATTATCAAGATCTATCTAGTTGTACACCTAAACAAATCAAGACAACATCATGAACAATTCTTGTAGAAGAACATAAGCAACTTTGATAGAAAATTAATGATAGATAGAATCTGAAAATCAATCACAAAACATGTCTAGGGCTTTGAAATCACCCTTAACCAAATAGAAGTTTAGCCTAGCATAGGCATTATAAACATAAACATAAAATTAAAGAAAATCTAAGAAGAAAATAAAAGAAAGAAAGAAGAAGAAGAAGAATATTAATTATCCAACCTCTTGCTCTTTCTAAAGAAAAAGAAAACTAGAGAAAAGAAAGAAAAAGAAAACTTAGAGAATTTTATTACAATGGCTAATATCCTACCTATGTACAATATGATCCTCTACAATCATCCAAGGCCCTCTATTTATACACATTTTGGAAGGCTAAATGACAAGAGACAAGCTTTACAAATTTCAAAGGTAGGTATAATAGGTGGGTGAATTTTTCTAACAATTTTCGTCATATTGTATGACAATTTTGATCAGCCAACTTGATGGTCGATTTCGTCAATGTTGGAGGCCTGATCTGATCACATGGTCTTCTAGAAAAAGGTTCCCCTATCAGTTACGGATCCATAGCCGTTGGAATCAGCTCATTTGCTGATGTGGATAAGCAGATATGGGCAAAATACGAAAACATGTCAGCACAGACGTCATTGCACATCAGCCAACTTGATGGTCGATTTCGTCAATATTAGAGGCCTGATCTGATCATATGGTCTTCTAGACAAAGGTTCCCGTATCAGTTACGGATCCATAGCCATTGGAATCAGCTCATTTGCTGATGTGGATAAGCAGATATGGGCCAAATACGAAAACAGGTCAGCACAGACGTCATTGCACATCAGCCAACTTGATGGTCGATTTTGTCAATATTAGAGGCCTGATCTGATCATATGGTCTTCTAGACAAAGGTTCCCGTATCAGTTACGGATCCATAGCCATTGGAATTGGCTCATTTGCTGATGTGGATAAGCAGATATGGGCAAAATCCGAAAACAGGTCAACACAGACGTCATTGCACATCAGCCAACTTGATGGTCGATTTCGCTAGGGAAAACGACTCCGTTTCAAGAAGTGTAAAACATGAAAAAGATAGATATGCCTCTTAGCTTTGCACGGATACAAATTTCAGCCTTATTGCTTCAGTGAAACTCCAGATATAGCTGATATGGAAAAAGGTGTCGGAACTGGAACTGAACTGGATTTGCCCTTAATTCTAGTAATCTGAAATCACTCAAAGAAACTTGTGAAAAACACCAAATTACATAAAAATATAAAAGATCATAAACACAATTAGACTAAACAATAATAACTCGTATTTGACACAAAACAATAATAAAACATAACTAAAAACTATATAATTATACGAGTTATCAAATGCACCCACCTATTATACCTACCTTTGAAATTTGTAAAGCTTGTCTCTTGTCATTTAGCCCTCCAAAATGTGTATAAATAGAGGGCCTTGGATGATTGTAGAGGATCATATTGTACATAGGTAGGATATTAGCCATTGTAATAAAATTCTCTAAGTTTTCTTCTTCTTTCTTTTCTCTAGTTTTGTTTTTCTTTAGAAAGAGCAAGAGGTTGGATAATTAATATTCTTCTTCTTCTTCTTTCTTTCTTTTATTTTCTTCTTAGATTCTATTTAATTTTATGTTTATAATGCCTATGCTAGGCTAAACTTCTATTTGGTTAAGGGTGATTTCAAAGCCCTATACATGTTTTGTGATTGATTTTCAGATTCTATCTATCATTAATTTTCTATCAAAGTTGCTTATGTTCTTCTACAAGAATTGTTCATGATGTTGTCTTGATTTATTTAGGTGTACAACTAGATAGATCTTGATAATTATCTATTGCTAGTTTAGGAGTCTTGATCTGTGTAATTGTCTTGATTTCCTATTCATAAGTGGCAATTTGTGATTAATGATTATGATCAAGTTTTCAATAATTGCAAAGTGGAACATAACCTAAGTTGAACAATCCGAGCTTATGTGTTTGTTGCTTAGATCAACCTATCTTTCTCATCATAAAGCTGCCATTAAATTGAATTTAGAGAGCTTATTCTAGGTTGTTTAATGGTTAGAGATTAAATAGAGAGCTTGTTCTATTTAACGACAAACTAAGGAAAGATTGGGGTAATAGAGCTTGTTGTTATCTACGGTTGTTAACTTTGATAGTTGGTTGATATTGATAGATCTGAAATTGATTCTTAATGATGTCTAGTGGTGGAGAATGAAATCTTAACCATATTTTTCATATTTAATTCTTCTTACTTACTTGTTTTCTTACTTTTAGTTTGCTTATTTTTTATATTTATTTTTATTGGCTGGTTATACCGCCTAATTTGTATATTAATTTTGTTTTATTTTTATTGGCTGGTTATACCACCTAATTTAGTATATATATTTTTATTGGCTGGTTATACCGCCTAATTTAGTATATATATTTTTATTGGCTGGTTATACCGCCTTGCATCTTATTCTTATTATTTACTTAGTTTAAATCTGGCTTCAAAAACCCCTTTTCTTTTATTGTTTTCTTTGAACGTAAGTTATAAACTAATAACTCATAAATTAAAACCCAATCCCTGAGGACTCGACCCTTGCTAATCATTATACTTACAATTGATCTTTTTAGTGCAAGGTTAAATAAGATACACTCTTTTGGGTGCATCAACAGGCAACCATGTAATTTTGGATTAGTATAGGGAGAAGCTCTCGGTAGCTAATTGGAAGGGGATCAAAAGGCCTTTGTCGTTTCTTAGTCACACTGAACCTAGGAGTTGGGGCACTTGGTGGTGGCACTAAGGTCCAAACCGGAGTGTTTACATGGAGATGTGGCGGAACAGCATGGTAAAGGTATGGATTTGGACACGGGGCCTTTGGAGGTTGTACATAGCTCGAGGTTCCTATCCCAGATACTGGATAAGGTGATTGATGAGGGAAATAGTATGAACTGGCAGTTGTTGGTGATGGAGTGGGATTCAGGAATCCCGTAGTGGTCATCCCAATGGACGATTGGACCATAGTAGGGTGGGGATACTGGTTTGGACCTAGAACAGTTTGCAGGTATGGTACACGATCCGAGGTTTCTATCTTTGGTATCAGGCTCTCAAGTTTAATCATTTTCACGATTTTGTCCATAATTTCATCAGGATTGCAACCTTTGTGGCATTGACAGGTGCAGGATCCAGCAAGGAATGTATGTTTTGGACCTAATGGTTTTGGTTGATCCGAAGACGATGCAGAACCCTGAGAAAGTTCTTCTTTACTTTTACACATATCCTCAACCATTTTCAACAATTTGGCGAGTTGTTCTTTCATTTTCTAGATTTCATGTCCACATTCCTCTTGATTGCGTTCCAAAGCACCCAATCGTTCCTCCGATTCATTCCTCATATCTCGAACCCCTTTCATGCAAATGAAATGTCATGAGATTAAGAATACAATTATGAATGTACATACTCTATTCCTATGTGCATGAATCTACTGATGATTAATGCATGAACATATACAGAGAAATTATGATGACTATGTATGCTATGGATGCAATCTAATGCCAACATGATGCATTAAAAAAAATGAATAAATTGATGCACAAGTATATACAAATAATGACTATGCATGTCATAAACGTATTTTACAATGAATGACCATGCATGCTATGATGTCAAAATGATACATGCTAAGACTAAATGAATTAATACAAAGGTAGGTACAAAGAATGACCATGTATATCACAAATGTATTCTACAATGAATAACCATGCATGTTAGGACTGTGACATGATGTCAAAATGATATAAATAAATTAACCAATGATTATACGAAATTGGTTGGACCTAAATCTTGATTATTCAAAAATCTCATTATGCAAGATTTGCCTCCAAATTTATGATTTTTTTGAAAAATGTTTTTTCTTTGAAAAACCAATCATTTTATTTCCAAAAGAATTTCGGAGTAGTGGATCCTACTTTGGTACAATTTGCAAATGTTCATGTAACACTACCGGTTTTATGAAATCATCAAATGAAATTACCAACTATTTATTGCAAAGAATGAGATCAATAACACAACCAAAAATGTACATGCTCTATTCACACATGCATGAAATGTGCAAAATGCAAAAATGCTTGAAAAAGGATTTTTTTTTTTAAAACAGCTAATGAACATCTGCCCCATCAATATCTGCTTATTTAGGCATCACGATGCCTTCGAGGCAGAGTATCACATTTATTACGGGCGATGTACGTACATCGTTGCCCGATCTACCACACTTATTCGGAGTGTAAAATAGGTAACAAAAGGTTTAGAAATGTCCCTCCATGTGTTCCTATTTTTGGTATATCTAACAGAAATCCAGCATGGCTTCGCCTAGGTTCACTATATGAGGGTGAATCGGATCTAAAGGCCCCGAATTGCTCCTCACTGTCGCCGGTGAAGGCTAGTAAGGCACCCCGATAAAAGCGGGTTCAATTCGTAGAGTCTATTTCCCTAGCCCATGCGGATTGTTAATCACGAAGGCTTAGGGCCCATGCGGATTGTTAATCACGAAGGCTTAGTTACTTTGCTCCCATCTAAAAGGCCGGAACCCGGGTATAGGATTCATGATATGCAAATGCACGTGTGGTGTGTGTGGAGGAACAACAAACCTTTCACCACCTATTCTACAAACCTTATTCTAAATGCCCTAGCAATTTATAAAAACATTCAAGAATAGTGTAACGCATTAACCAACAAGCAATTATAATATACAACCTTAAATAACTAGAGAACAATAATAAAATGCATGCACATGAGAATGAACATATTTAAAAACATTTTATCATTTTCAAAATTCTCCTTATTAAAAAATGTGGGAATTAAAATTAAATACCAATTAAACCAACAAAACCGAGACTTTGATGACACACGACTAATTCTAAGCCTGACTCTCTAATAGTCCCCAGTGGAGTCGCCAAGCTGTCGCAACCTAAAAAATAACGAGCTCGATCGCAAGACTTTATTATTCGTTAAGCGTGACATTAAAAAAACTAAGGAAATGTTGACTTAATTCCTCTAAAAAATGAAGGTTTTGAAAATGACCTTAAAACAGACATGGAGTCGCCACCAATCTTTTTTAGCTAGGTGTGATCGGCCACCTATTAAAACCGGTTTTATAAAAATATTTTAAAAATTAATTAAAACATTTTTAAAACCAATTTCAAGTCTGCGTTTTAAACCAGAGAAATCAAAGAAACGGGTTCGGGACTCGATTACGTGCGGGGAAGGATTAGCACCCCCACAACGCCTGTATAAAATGGTACCTTATTAATCGTGTGTTATCACAAATCTCGGTAAAAAGTTGGTTTTAAATTTAGTATTTCAAGTTAATTCCCAATTTAAAGAAAAATAATTCCATTTTTAATTGAAAATGATCCGGAATTTATAAATTCAAAATTTTCCTATATTCCCCAACAAACGTGGCAAAATATAGAAATTTTTATTAATTTTGGAAAAATTTTCGAATCATTCTCTTTTTAAAGAAGATATTCCGTTATTAATAATAATTGATGATATCCTCCCCAGCAAACCCGGCAGAGAACTCATGAATTATTTTAACTCGGGAATATCTTTATTTTATTGAAAGCCCTTATCTTTTTTTAAAACATTTAAAATAAATGAATATGTATATGCATGACATAAATAAAATGACATAGCAAAATCTAAATAATATAATGCAACCTAAATGACATGACATGATTTGAATGCCTTAGCACATTCTAAATGAAATGGAATATCCTAAGTTATATAATATATTCTAAATGAAATTAAATGACCTATGTAACATAATACATTCTATATGAAATGCAATATCCTAAGTCATATGATATGATCTAAATGAAATAAAATATTCTAGATGACATAATATATCCTAAATAAAATGAAATGACATAGGTAATATAATATATTCTACATGAAATGCAATATCCTAAGTCATATGATATAATCTAAATGAAATAAAATATTCTAGATGACATAATATATCCTAAATGAAATGAAATAATTCAAATGACATGACAAATATGAATGATATGGCATATAATTTAAATGACATGGAATAAAATAATGCTATCATATAATATGTATGAAAATAAAAATAATAATGCATGAACATAGTATATGCTAAATAAAAATAACTAAATAAAAGCATAGGATATCATGAAATATTCAAAATCATATAATAAACCATGTAACATCAAAAAATATGAATCAAAATAATAACAATATCATAGGAATTATTATAGCAAGAATCACATATTATATAAAATGCATGAATATGAAAAATGCAATGCATGAAATGTATTTTTTCCTTTAATTAAAGAAATCCGTATATCTAAAAAGATATCCGGCTACCTTAGGAAAATATGTCAAATTAAATATTCTAAAACCAAAATACTTTGTGATTGTTTGAAAACAATTTAGAAATACTTGAATTAAAAATAAAAACTGGGCTAAATCTTTTTTTAAATGGCTCTAATTTCCTAAGTTTAAAATTTCGGACTTGACTACCCTTAACCCGAGACTTGAAAAACCATTTTTAGTGTTTTAAAAGGCTTAGAAACTACCCTAAGTCAGTAGCTAACCCTCCTAATCAGCCCACTCTAGGTAACTTAACCAAAATAGAAAAATGATTTTTCTTTAAATTCAATTCTGACTCCACTATCCAGTTTTAAGCCATGATTTTTTACCCTATTTTTAAAAAATCAAAAAATTCTGAAAAAAAATAATGGAGACTCAGGACATGTAAAACTACACGGAAAAAAATCAGTTTAATTTTCTGATTAAAGATGAACTCCCAGAAAAATCAGAGATGTACGAGTTTTTTGTGAAAAAAAAACTGCTTAGCCAAAACACATTTTTGCCTTTGATAAAATCATTTAAAAATCAAAGTAAAAATATTTGAAACTCATAAAATGACTTACAAATAGTAGCTAGGACTTTTTGAAAGTTAGATAAAAATTGGCTAAGCAAAAAAAAATCACAAAGGTAGAATAATCAACATGACAAACTTAATTTTCCACAAGTGTGCTTCAAGAGAGCATGACTTTGAACCATTAATTGGCTCAAGTCATTATTCAAGTGGCATGAACATGAAGTGCATGAAACAATACAGCAAACATAATGCATGAAATGCATGGATTTAAACCTAAATGTCATGAAAAAAATGCATGGCATTCATAAAGTGACCTAGACCTAAATGAACTTGCATGGCATTTAATGCAACCTAGACCTAAAATGCATGAACATGCATGGCAAATAAACCTAACTTAATAACTAAAATATGCATGGAATTTTCACAAACACAAAGCATGCTTAAACGAAAAACTCAACCAAATATCATGCAAATGCTAACCTATCAACTAACATGGCAAGAATGCACATAAAATGCAAGAATTCCAAGGGTGGCCGAATAGCATAATGTAACAAGCAAACATGGCATTTTCACAAACACTTGGTCTACTAGCATGCAAACTAAATTAAATGTCATGCAAATGCAAAAACCTATCAACTAACATGGCAAAAATGCAACATGCAATGCAAAACACATGGAGTAGCCAAATGGCCTCAAGCTCCAAGAAGCATGGCATTTTCACAAACACTTGGTATACTAACATGCTCAACTAAAATATAACAATCAAATCATGCAAAAACCACACAAGCATTTTCACAGACACGTAATATACTAAATCTAAAACATGCTCAAATAAGATATAAAACTCAATTCATGCAAAGACCACACAAACATTTTCACAAACACTTGATATACTAAATCTAAAACATGCTCAAATTTAAACAACATGAAAACAAAAAATTAAAAATGCAAAATCATGATATTTAAAACATAAATGGCAGCAAACAAAGCAACCAAATTAAAATATAACTCAAGAATATGAAGTAACATAACATTTAAAACATCAAAATCAAAGAAAATAACATAAACAATATGGTAAAATAAACCCAAAACAGCAACTTAAATAAATAATGTAGGCCATTTGGCCATGGTGAGTTTATTGTAAAAATAAAATGTAAAAAATATACTTAAGAAAGAGATGAAGGAAGAACTTAAGAAGAACAATAAAAAAAATTTATTTAAAATAGAAACTCACCAAATAATAATCAAAATTGCAAAAAAAAAAAAGAATGGAAAATCAAGAAAGTGCAAGAGTTGGTGCTCAAGAGCAACCTCAAGAAGCTAATATTTCAAGCTTTTCTCTTCAAACTTTCCTTTCTTTTCTAAACTTGTCTTTTTTGCTTTCAACCAAGGAGAGAAAAAACTAAGTGAAAATCAAAAGAACTCAGCAAAATGAAATGAAAAAATGAATTTTCTGCGCCCTCTACAAGGCTGGCCGAAACCCCATAATAATGCCTCAAGGTGTTATCATTTTTTTGTAACCAATTTCCCATCAAATGGCTAATAATTCAAGGTGAAAAAATCATGAAATTAACACCTTTAGATTAGCATATCAGCTCTCTCAAATTACAGCTGTTCAAGAATAATGTTGACATCTCTCTTGGCCTATGTGGCTTAATCACCTGGCTTGATCAAAGAGAATCTCTAACTAACTCTTGATTTTTAGCCATTTGATTCAAAAATCAGAAGCTTCCTCCTTCTTTTGGGCATGGACAGGCCAGAACTTCTCTTTTCCAGCCCAACTCTGATTTTTTAAAAGGCCCAAAGAGGCCCTTTTCGGTTGCTTGGGTGAAATGACCGTTTTGCCCCACGGATGCAAATAAATATCAAACGGACTCTAAATTCAATTTTTCTTTTTTTAATACTTCAAAAATAATAAAATATTGAGTTCTGGAAGTTTTCAAAATTATCCGAGTCCGTTTGCTATTTATTTGGATTTTTTCTTCCAAAAATGCCCTTTTATGCCCTTACATTTTAGCATTTTTTAAACGAGCTCCAAATCAAGATTTTTATTCACCAATCTCTTCAAAATAATTAAAAAGTGTGATCTGCAAGTTTTCATAATTTTTGGAGCTCATTTGGTATTTTTTCGGGATTTATTGGCTTGAATTACTACATAGGAGGCCTCGGATTTGGCCATTTTGCAAACGAACTCCGAATCAAGATCTTCTTTCGCCAATCTCTTCCAAGTAATTTAAAAATAAGATTTGAAAATTTTCAGAATTTTTGGAGTCCATTTGCTATTTTTTCGGGATTTATCTTTTTGAATTATTGCATAGGAGGCCGGGATTTGGCCATTTTGCAAACGAACTCTGAATCAAGATTTTCTTTCGCCAATCTCTCCAAATAATTTAAAAATGATATTTGGAAATTTTCAAAAGATTTAGAGCTCATTTGCTATTTTTTTGGGATTTTCCCTTTTTGAATTACTACATAAGAAGCCCGGGATTTGGCCATTTTGCAAACGAACTCTGAATCAAGATTTTCTTTTACCAATCTCTTTCAAATGATTTAAGAATGAGATTGACAAATTTTCAGAATTTTTGGAGTCCATTTGCTATTTTTTCCAAATTTTCCAATTGTGCCCTTTTACCTCCGAAACCCGGTTTTGCTCAAAACAAGTTCGATTTTCAGATTTTCTTCAAGATGAGCCTTGGGCTATCCTTTTTAATCATTCCTCATCCATTGGGGGCTTTGGTCTTACCAATTCGGGCCATTTCTGTGATTCTTCCCGATTTCACCGAAATCCACTAAAAAACCCTAATTTTCGGTTTTCTCTTGGATTGACTTTTCTTTCGATTTTTCTTGCAAGTGACTTCTCCATTACCCGTAGTCAATGCTTATCTTTCATTTGGAACCTTCAATTTCGACCAATTTGATCGTTTAAGCACTTTTCCCCAAATTTCTCGGATTAGGATTTCCTTTCTACTAAATCTCCAAATCCCAACTTCCGAACTCCATATCTTTCAATGTAGACCTCGGATTATCAAAATTCTTTCACCACTTTTCAATTGAACTTAAAATCTTGATTTTGAAAGTGGGTTGACTTTTTCAATTGTTTGACTTTCTGGGGTTGACTTTTTCCGAGGTTGACTTTTTATAAGTTTGACTTTTTATGCTCGCCCTCTTAAACTAAGTCTTGGAGTACCACCTGTAGGATGAAAAAAATCTTTTTACACTCGGAAACATCAATTTAGGTAGAAAACATATCTGTTTTAGTGGTCCGGACAAAATTAGATGTCTACAATACCATTTAAGTTGCATTATATTATCTAGACTTTGCTATGTCATTTATTTATGTCACACATATTTATATTCATATTTTTTTAAATGTTTTGAAAAAGGTAATGATTTTCAATAAAATAAAAATATTCCCGAGTTAAAATAATTCATGAGTTCTCTGTCGGGTTTGCTGGAGAGGATGTCATCAATTATCATTAATAACGGAATATCTTCTTTAAAATAAGAATGATTCGAAAAGTTTTCCAAACTAATAAAATTTCTATATTTTGCCACGTTTGTTGGAGAATATAGGAAATTTTGAATTAATAAATTCCGAATCATTTTCAATAAAAAAAATGGAATTATTTTTCTTTAAATTGGGAATTAACTTGAAATACCAAATTGAAAATTGACTTTTTACCGAGACTTGAGATAACACACGATTAATAAGGTACCATTTTATATGGGCGTTGTGGGGGTGCTAATCATTTCCCACACGTAACCGAGTCTCGAACTCGCTTCTTTGATTTCTCTAGTTTAAAACACAGACTTGAAATTGGTTTTAAAAAATGTTTTAATTAATTTTAAAATGTTTTATAAAAACGGTTTTAATAGGTGAATGATCACACCTAGCCAAAAAAGATTGGTGGCGACTCCATGTCTTTTTCAAGGTTATTTTCAAAAGCTTCATTTTTTTAGAGGAATTAAGTCGACTTTTCCTCGGTTTTTTTTAATGTCACGCTTAACGAATAATAAAGTCTTGCGATGAGACTTGTTGTTTTTTAGGTTGCGACATACACCCTATGGGTTTTATCCCTTGAGGTGGATCAACTAAAGTCCAAACTTGGTTGACTTCCATGGCATCCATTTCAGATTTCATGGCTTTTAGCCATTTCTTAGAATTGATGTCAGACATATGTAGTAGGTTTATTATCAACGGGCAAACCATCTCTTTCCAAAAGAAATCCATATCCTATTGGTGTTTGCCTCTCCCTACTAGACCTTCAGAGTACTTGTGTTTCTTGAGCATCAGTCCGAGCATCTAATGCCTTGATCAATGGCTTAGGTTCCGAGGGAATGTTAGGTTGTGGTTCTTGAACTTCTTCAAGTTCTACTTTACTCCCATTAAATCCTTCTAGTAGAAACTCTTTCTCTAGAAAAGCAGCGTGTTTTGATACAAACACCTTTTGATCAGTAGAACTGTAAAAGTAATATCCAACAGTCTCTTTAGGATATCCCACAAACTTATATTTTTCTGATCTAGCTCCCAACTTATCAGAAGGTACACGCTTCACAGAAGCAGTGCATCCCTAAATCTTTAGATAAGATAAACTTGGCTTCTTGCCATTCCATATCTCATATGGTACCTTATCTACCAACTTGCTTGGAACCCTATTTAGAGGGTAAGCTATAGTCTCTAAGGCATATCCTCAAAAGGATATAGGAAGGTCAGCCTTAGACATCATGGATCGAACCATGTCCAACAAGGTTCGATTTCTCCTCTCGAACACTCCATTATGTTGAGGAGTTCTAGGTGGAGTCCATTGCGACAAAATTCCATTTGCCGTCAAATGATCCAAAAAATCATGGGTTAAATATTCTCCTCCTCGATCTAATCTAAGAGCCAAAATATTTTTCCCAGTCTGTTTCTCTACTTCAGCTCTGAACTCTTTGAACTTTTCAAAAGCTTCAGACTTATAACTCATCAGATACACATAACCAAATCTTGAATGATCATCAATAAAGGCTATGAAGTATGTGTAACCACCTCTAGCAACTGTGTTTAGTGGCCCACATACATCTGAAATGCCAGATGTAGGTCTTACTTGGATCATTCTTTCTTGCTTTCTTGATATTTATATTGAACACAGGCATCTCTGGATCCAAAACATATAAACCATTATGTAATGTTGCCGATCCATAGTGTATATCTTTAAGAATGATGGAGCAACTATTGCCATTCATTCTTATCTCGAAACCATCATTAATAGTGAGGTATGAAATCGAAATGATGTTTCTAGACAATACTGGAACAAAGTAACAATCTTTCAGTTCCAATTTCATGGCAGAAGGCAAAGATAAAGTACATGTTCCAAAGGCCAATGCTGCAACTTTTGCACCATTGCCTACTTTTAGAACTACTTCTTTTTTGCTTAAATTTCTACTTCCTTTCAACATCCTTATTGTTGGTGCAAGCCTTGCAAGCCAATCTAGTTGGGCTTGTAAGACACTATTTATATATTCATGTATTGTACATTATAGTTTATTAATTATAATTGAGGTCTTTTTTTATCCATAAGTATTGTTATAATTATTACAAATAACTTGTGAAGCTAAAGCACGTGAAACACAACGGCATTGCAAAGGAATTGTAAGGAGTTACAATTATGAGGATCCTTATGCATCAATGTCGTGTTTCTAAAACTGTTCCTAGTCATTGTATTGTTAAGACAGGGCATTGATAATGCTCAAAGACTGGCATATGTTAAGCCTTCATGCACTTGATGCATGCAATCGATCTCATAGGTTGAAAGTATAGAGATACTTGGGGATAACATATGGGTGCTTGTTAGTTGAACAAGTTACTGAACATGACCCGCTATGAGAGTACCATTTGGTATTTCACTCAAGTGTCTATGGAAAATACTCTCATGTATCAATAGTGTAAGTAGTCCTTTGACTTGTGACACCAGGTCATCTTGTATGTGAATTGTCATACTTAGATTTCATCACGAACGGGTCCCAACAAGAGGATGCTTATGGTAGGGTGTTATTAGGTATGACATGAAGCATATGAAGATGAATGAGTGGTCCAGAGAGGATTCATCACCCCAAGTGATATGAGGAGACATATCTCACATGCATCTGGCTTATATTAACTTATGGAAGTTCTTTGCCAAGGCAATACTGAAGGAGTTAATATTAAAGCTGTAGATCTAATATGGAACGGGATTAAGAGTAGACATTGAACCATGCTCTTTCCTATCCCGGGATATTTGATGAAGGGATTGAATTACACAAACATATGTACACGAAAGGCTTGTCGAACCTAGTTGACTCTCTCGACATTTGGGTGGTCATGATGGTATTGCTAGATGCCTCTCATGATCTATAAATATAAATAGGAAATTCTTAAATGGATTTAATTTATATTTATTGCCAACATGTTGGGGGCCTAATGGGTCACACACAAAAGGTGATTAATGAAATTAAAATGAGATTGGGCAAGATTAAATATTCATTAGTGTTGTGGGCTTATTGTGAATATTTAATAATATGTATAAGGGCTTTAGTACAGTTAGTCCAATAGTTGGCATACAATAAACCTGATTATTTATATGCCTTATGTTGGCAGCCTTCCCAAAAGCAGAAACCCTAGTAGCCGTATTCTTTCACCTCCCTGTGAGAATCGACGCATAGAGAAAAGAAAAGGAGGAATCCGTTTTCTTTATGCCTGCTTCTTTTCGGTTAACTAGAGTAAAGGAGAAAGGTTTCTCACAACCTAGACTACTAGCATTATCTTGGCAAACATAATCTCAACCTTGTGAAGGTTTTTGAGTCACCTGTATGGATTACTGTTAGAGGCAGGACAATTGGACGACTTTGGTTTGCGACAACCGAGCTTTTTGTGCAAGAACAAGAACATCAAGAATCTGTCTTGAGGTTTCGACAATCTCCATTACAGAGGTATGAGATTTTGATTGTTATTTGTTCTTGGCAGGATGATCGTTTTGAATTCATAGGCAGATCTATGGAGGGATTCGATTTCTCTTTGCTTTTGTTTTATTCCGCTGCGTTGTTGATTTAAGTTGTTGATTAAATTATGCATGATCTCTGTTTGAGCATGATCCGAATTCCAACAGTGGTATCAGAGCCTCGCTTATGTCATTCCTATACGATCTATGCTTTGGTTGTTACTTTTAACAAAACTGTTTTGTACTTTGAGTTGTTTTGATCCGATTGTCACTAACCGAAATTGTGAGAATTTGCACTTGTAGTGTTTTGGTGAAGGCAACAAATTATTCATGGTGAATTGTTTTTGATTAATTGGTTTAAATTTTTTTAAAACTCATTAATGCAAACGGCGAAAGTTTGGCAGCAACTGTGAATTGTCTTTGCCTGCTTTGCGCCAACTTTGGTGTTTTAAGTCAGAAAAACTTGTAGATTTTTCTTGGCTGTTTTTAATGCATGGTTTGATGATTTTTAGGTTTTAAAATTGCTTAGAATTCTTCTTGGAAAGCCTGTAAAATCATAAAACTGATTTGGCATTGAAAAGTTGGAAGCTGTGAAAAGCGGATAGAGAGGCTGTGGGGAAAAAGGGAGGCGGCGGCTATACCATGTAGCTGCAACCTACATCTTCCCTTGCTAGGGTTTTTTGCTTCTATCACATTTTCACAGCTTGTGGATTTTTGACAATATTGAGTTACTAATGTTGTAGTGCCCTAGTTGAACCACAACACTAGAATTGGTGACCATGGTAATATTGTTGAATTAATTAAATCACCAATATGAGAATTTACATGTTATCAATATTCAATTAAATTGTTTAATTGGATGATAATTTAATTAGAGGAAATAATCCTAATTGGATTAGGATTTATTCTAATGAGATTAGAATAAATGTTTATTATTTTCTTTAAATTAAATTATGGATCAAATATAATCATTGAATGGTAACTAGAGATTAAAGCATGATTTATATGTTCATAAATTGTTTGTGAATGTATGGGATGATTATGAACTTAGACCCAATATGATTATGGATGGTTAGATTTATTTTTCATGGTTTTTATTATTAAATAAGGACTACGTGCCATGCCTTATCTCATATTTTCTGGAGTTGTAAAAATTCTTTCCTTACCTAATTCCCTTCAAATGTAACTTGAGGTTTCTTTATAGCAAATGTAATTAGTTAAATCAAAGTGTAAAATTAGGATTAGCTAGGAATGATTTTTGTAACTTGAAGATGGAGATCATAGGCGTCATGAAGATAAGGAGATTACAAGCAAAGCTTTTGAAGACTAGGTATGTTACCACCTAGGAATTTGACCAACTAATTTACTTTGATGGCTCAAGGAAATTAGACTAGAAAAGTCCATAATCATCCAAGTAGAAAGCATGTTATAGATTTATTTTATGCGATATTATAAATGCTATGAATGCCAGATATGATGAGACCTATAAAGAACAAAGAAAACCCTCATTTCAATATTGAGTCACATGTTTCGCATGATAAAGTTGACTTCCATCATCATAACAAGATAACCAGAATTCTTCTAGTAGGAGGCTTGTTGAGTCACTCAAGGTCAAACTACTGTACGGATATCAAAGATATATTAGTAATTTAAGATAGGAGGATATCAGTTGTTCAGTCCAGATATGGTATGGTACGGTACACCTAGAAAAAGGTGTAGTTAATCAAAGATATATTAGTAACTGCTAGAGTAGGCAGAAGTCGTATGCCGATAGCATGTGACTAAGTATTCTTGAAAGTTTCACCTTTCAAGAGTGTTATGAGCTTTGGCGGATGGGCCAAGCTGAGTCCAAGGTATATCGTACCATTTCAGATATTGAGTGAGACCTATCACCTGAGATGAGTGGTGTACACTCTGTGTTTCATGTACTTATGATGTGGAGATTCATGTCAGACGATTTTCATGTGATACAGCCAAAGATAATACCTGTACTTTTATATAAGTTGACTTTATGCAAAACTCGAGGACGAATTTTATTAAGGGGGAAGAATTGTAAGACCCTCGTAAGTACGAGATCAATTCGAGACAATTATAACATGCGGATGGCTCGAGATTAAACTTTGAAATGCCTACAGAAATGATGGGCTACCATGTGGTACACATGTTGTATGATAAATTGTAGAGTTGGGGGTTTAATCGAGTGATTAAGTGATTTAACCCCAAATTAACTAAAATCGGGATAGGAGAAAGTCCGTAAAATGTGATAAGTTAACTTCACATAGTTTTGATATGTGATATAACATTATTTGGGAGTGTTAGAACATGAATCGGCAAAAAAATCGATAAAATGTGAATAGGGGTATTTTGGTAATTTTACCCACAATTTTGTTTTTAGTCCATAAATGGTACCAATGGACTATGTGATCATGTAGGATCATAATATGATGTTTAGATAAAAAATTGGACATTAAAATCAAATCCGATAGCTAAAATCGTCTAATTTAGTGACGCTGGCGTAAATTACCGTAAAAACATGGTTCGGGATTTTTTGAAACTGATCCAAACACATGGACATATGTTATAACATATGAGGATTATGAATATGACAACAAAAATCAAAAATAGAGTTGAAATCGGATTAGTCCTTAAGTAACCTAAAAGAATGAAAATCGAAAATGACCGCGGGAAGGTCCGAAAAAGGTTTTAAATGGATCAATAGATTAATATAGACATAAAATGATGTTAGCAAGCTACTGGTGAAATCAGAACAAAAATCGGAGCTAAAATCGAAATAGTCAAAATATTGACCTGTTGGCGCTCCAAGGCTCGGATTTGGGTTTCGGGATATCAAAAAAATTATCCGAAAATGCAGATCAGTATATTATCATATTTGGAACATATCCATGTCAAGAAAAGTGAAAAACGGGCTTCCGAACGTTAAAATTTCATGTTGGCCTGCTAAGGTACTAAAAGAAAAAATAGGGGCAAAATGGTCATTTGACCATAGCCCACTTATTAAGTCTGAAAATCAGACTTCTTCCTCCCCCAATTTCACGTGAGAAACCAGAAAAATGAGAAAGAAAAAGGGGAAGCCATGGAAGCTTGCTTCCAAGCTTTCTCTCTCCTACGTTTACTAGGCAGATAACCAAAATTTTCAAAGATTTCACAAACCCAAAGGTAACTTCATGTTCTAAGCTTGATTTTGATGTTATATTTTGAAGATTTTGCCTTTAGCTATGAGAAACCATGTTGGCTAAAAATTGGTGGTGGTGAACCACCATGTTGCCACCATTTTTTCCGCCACGAGAGGTGTTCCTCCGCCTCTTTAAACCATAAATTAGTATCGGATAGCTTTGAATCAAAATTTAGAGGCTAAAACGAGTTTGGCTGAAACCCTATCTTGCCCATGAGGTGGTGCCGCCACCTTCCTTGGTTGTTCGAGGCCACCGTTAGCTTTGCTATCATCGTGTGAGCAACCTTCTAGTTGATTGTTGCTCCAAATTTTTAATCCGAGCTAAGTGTAAAAATTTATTTGTAAAAACATTCTTAAGCTGAAAAATTTTGGATAGCAGCTAACTATTATAAATAATGGGAATTTGAGTGTCCCATAGTTGTAAAATATTTACAGAATATCCTGACGATGTCGTAGGTACCCGTATCGTGGAGTTCGCATGGGATCGCGACAAAGTCACGAAAGTGCCGCTTTAATACTCAAAATAACAATGTGAGTATTTAGGTTAATCTAGGAGGTAGTTGTTGTTTTATATGCATTGTTGATTGATATGGATATTGAAACACGAAAGATTGCTCGAATTACGAAAATGGTAAGTTTCGAACCTTACGCAGATCAAAGGCGTAAGTGTGGTGTTAATATGGTTACATGAGGTAAGTGTTTTGGAGTTGAATAATAATGAATGTTAGCTATTTGAAATGCTCGGATATGCTTAATTGAGATGTTGGGCAAGATACGGATTATGGTTGTACTTGTCGGATTAAAGAAACAATAGTATGAAATTGTGTTTGAGGCATTATGGTTACTAATTTGTGAAATTGGTTGATGAATGATATTGTATAGGATGGTTGAGTATTTAAGGATAGTTAGATATTGTAGATTAAAAGGTTATGCACATAAGTTGTTTGATAAAAAAAATCTAAGTGAAATTGTAATGCTTTGAAAAACATAAGTAGAAATATGTTAGTGTAGAGATTGTTTCCTAGCATAGTGTGTATATATATATATATTATTACTCCATGATATAAGGGAATTAATATATCATGTTGATATTATTGTACGGACAGCATGTTCAGCCCATATTTTACATATTATTATTTAGTAGATTAGGGTTATTGTAGGGAGGCTATAAATATATGTCTTAGCCGCCTACTTCCATTATCTTTTGATCAATTGAGTTTGAATTTATTCAAAGTGAGAGTTTTCTCTTTTAGTTCTTGAAAGAACTTAGGAACTTATCAAAGAATTCTTTCTTTGTGGCGTTCAACCTATCAAACTTAGGTTCTTGAAACGAGAGTGCTTAGGGTCTAGTTTACATGCTTAATCTAGGTTCTTTGAAACAGGCTTTTAAGGGTTTAAGTTTTCTTTGCCTGAATCTTGCCTTTTCTGGGTTAGGTATTTCAATTTGTTAGTGGGTTCAAAGAGTTTAACCCCTAGGGTTCACATCAGTTGGTATCAGAGCTTAGGGACCAATCAGGTCAAATATTTTTATCTTCTTTACCATAGGGTATTGGAGTTTTTCTCAATTTTTTTGTTTTGGGGTTTCAGACATACTTGTCATAGGGGTTATAGCTTTAGGCTTTCTTTGTCTAATAGTTATAGTTTTTAGGACAGTTTTTGTTTGGGGTTTCGATCTTGAAAAGTGGTTTAAATCAAGATTTCGTTTCTTGATTTCTTGATCAATTAAAATTTCTTCTTATTGATTCTTGATCCGAATCTTGAAAAAAAAAATTTAAGAATTTAGAGAGGCATTCGAACAGTCCCAAGAAAAAAAAAATAAGTTCATCCGAGATTTCAAGAAAATCAAGAAGTCTCGTTCTTGAAAAAAAAAAAGAAGAGTGTTCGAATAGGCAGAAAAAGAAAGAAAGATTCGAAAAAGATTGAAAAGAAAAGGAAAGAAATTAACATTCATTTTTTTTTTTACTAACCAAAATTGTTTTGCAGCAACTTTAAGATGTCTCTCACACTATGCGATGAAGTAAAGCAGGCTCTACAAGAGATGAAAGAGATCACCTCATTGTTTGAGAGGTTTGTGCAACAAGAGGAAGAAAGATGGAGAAGAAAAAAAAGTGAAAAAGAGAGAAGAAAAAAAGAAAAAGAAAGTGAGCTGGCTGCAAATAAAGAAAAGCAAGAGAAAACAGAGAGTAAAAAAGAAAGTGAAAAAGAAATAAAGGTGACTGAAATTAAAGAATTAAAAAAAGAGCCACTAGTGGAAAAGGAGACAATTCCTGCCGAGAAAAACAAAGAATTTGCGAATTTATCTGATGAAAAAGAGAGTGAGGTTCTTATTCTTGATGCTCCTAACCAATCTCTACCTATTTTGCCTGTTTCTTTGCTGAAGGATTGTGAGAATTTACTTTCGAAGGAGTTGCAAGATGGGTTGCCACCCATAAGCGGCATTGTGCATCACCATGATTTAGTTCCTAGCGCTGTCATTCTCACACACAAGGCTAAGATTCGAGGGCGAATCTTTTCGAGGAAAGGGGGAATGATAGGATCCAAGATGGCCCAATCCCATGGCAATTTCTATATGGGCCAAGATCCAAGAAGATCTAGGAAACATGGCAAGAATGGGTGGAATTCACTTGGGCCATGTTGCAAGTTATTCAGGAAAGGCTTCAACATGCAAGATGGGCTTGCATCAAAGTTTGGTCCATGTGATTCAAGAACACAAGGTGGCACATTAAGAGGGCTTATTTGGGTTTATTTTAATTCTTATAATTACTTAGGCATTTGGGCCTATATTATGTAACATGGACATCTTTTTAATTATTTAGGTTTGGGCTTGAGCATGTTCAGCCCATATTTTACATATTATTATTTAGTAGATTAGGGTTATTGTAGGGAGGCTATAAATATATGTCTTAGCCGCCTACTTCCATTATCTTTTGATCAATTGAGTTTGAATTTATTCAAAGTGAGAGTTTTCTCTTTTAGTTCTTGGAAGAACTTAGGAACTTATCAAAGAATTCTTTCTTTGTGGCGTTCAACCTATCAAACTTAGGTTCTTGAAACGGAGTTCTTAGGGTCTAGTTTACATGCTTAATCTAGGTTCTTTGAAACAGGCTTTTAAGGGTTTAAGTTTTCTTTGCCTGAATCTTGGCTTTTCTGGGTTGGTATTTCAATTTGTTAGTGGGTTCAAAGGGTTTAACCCCTAGGGTTCACATCAATATATCATTCATATCAAGTTAATTTTGTGCGTACTTTGGTGTATTTGTTCACTTATGTCCAAATACTTCCAACAGCTCCCACTCGCACATTATGAACTTGATGCTATCATCCATACATATTCAAACCAAAGACATAATCAAGGAAAAGCATTCAAACATTGGAATAACATATGCAAGTAGGTTGTTTGACCTTAGGCATTCAATGGAATTCACCTCAATATGCAACTGTTAAGTTAGACATAAGATATCTTACTCAATCCATAACTCATCCATGACTTACCATAGATGTAAAATCAGAATAACTCTTAAGTTATTCATGTTAATGATCCATATATTTGTTGGATTTAGACTTATCAAAATCTGAGAACATAGTGGAAGAGTTCAAGTCACTTACTTGTTTGCCTATGCAATGCTCGCTTATTGTGGATATGAGTAAAGAACTCAACCGAATGCCGAAGGCACTCTTGAAATCAACCGGTTAAGGCAACTACAAGAACCTTTCCACAACCTATCTTGCTCGTCCAAACCAAAATGCTTACTGCCTTGCTTCTTGATAATCCAAGCAATCAAGAACCCTTCACTCACTTAGAAATTGCACTTAGCAATCTGCCTCTCAATTGTGTCTTTCATAATTGCCTGATTATTGGTATGTATGTCTTGGCGGAATCCCACTCCTATTTATAGCCTTCAAGGGTTGCTTCATGAAAGGGTTAAAGGACACAACCCCTTCTAGAATAACACCCTTCATTTGGAACATAATGGTTCGGTCAACAGAATCATTTTCATCCAAATGATCACATATATTCGGCTATTAGGGGGGAACCTCTCTTACCCAAAACACCCATGTTGTTTTGGTCCATGTGGCAGCCATATGATGTATGATGTCACATCTCACAAACCAATTGGTGACACTTGTACATGATGGTGCTAATGTGTCACACCTATGTGCCACATCATCTAGGCCACCTAGCTACCACTAGCTAGTGTCACTCCACCTCATAGAGTGTCAATCACCTAGCTACCCTTCAGCTACATCTAGCTGATTGAGCTGGTGTCCAGCTCCTTGAGCGGAGCTAGCTGGTGTCTAGCTACCTTGAGCTGACTTGAGCTGAGTAAGCTTTCATTTTGAGCTCCTTATGAGTTTCCATAAGCTTATCTCATCTCCTTGCTAGTTTACCATCATCATTCATCATTCATATCAAGTTAATCTTGTGCGTACTTGGTGTATTTGTTCACTTATGTCCAAATACATCCAACAGCTCCCACTCGCACATTATGAACTTGATGCTATCATCCACACATATTTAGACCAAAGATATAATTAAGGCAAAGTATTCAAACATTGGAATAACTTATGCAAGTAGGTCGTGTGACCCTAGGCATTCAATGGACTTCATTTCAATATGCAACTGTTAAGTTAGACATAAGAGATCTTACTCAATTCATATAACACATCCATGACTTATCATAGATATCAAATCATAATAACTCTTAATTGTTCATGTTAATGATCCATATATCATTAACCATGCCTCATGTGCTCTAAGACTTGTCGATACATAGTTTGGCTACTTTCAATCTCTTTCATGTGAGTTGAAAACGCATTTCAAACTCATGAAACGTACCAAACACCAAGGCACTTGTTTTTTCAAGACATTCTTATACTTGAACTCATTTATATTACACAAAGTAATATGCGTGCGTCTTTCAAGTATAAATGCCGTATGCATCTTAATAATGTCTTTCCATTTGCATTAACTATCTAACAATCTGAAACTATGCATTTACCTAATAAGGTTCCAATAGACCAAATTTATCATAGTCATAGCAGATCCCATCAAAGTAAACACAATACTTTCAAATCATCAAATATTAGTTAATAGTCACTAAGAGCAACAAATCTGATCAAAACTTATTTCAATAAAAAAAAACTCACACCACAAGGAGACATGAATCACTCCTTGTTTTCTTTTTGGTCATCTTATACACACATGATATGCGCATGTGCTACGGTATTATCTCCACTTAAATGATTTACTTCACAACATGGGTTTGTCAACTCCCACTTAAATCATTTAATCGTGGACATCCCCTCAATGGACTCCCACTTGAATAAACAAGTCTATGTAATTCCCATATGTAATTATCAGCATTAGGAGTATATGCCAATTCAATAATACTCAAATACCGTGCAGGTCTTAATTAATCAAACACATTGATTAACTTGAATATTCACGTCTTGGACATTCACACCTGGCTACATAATTTTAATTCATATGTGTGGTCGTACATGTTCGGTAAATCACATATCACCTCATCTTGATTCTCTTAATCAAGGCGACCAATATGCTCGAGTTGTCACATGTTTGGAAGATGTGACTCCCACTATAATAAGTATACTCTCATTTTAAGAACAACATATGTCCATTAGACAACCAATCTCTAAACCTCAAGAAAACAAATGTCTATTACTTATTCATTTGAGCAGTCTCATCTCTATTCTTACACAAAGAATAGAGGCAGATTGTTCGTGTGAGCGAACCAATCCTCTACCTATGTTTGACATATAATTTTTTATTCGTTGTGAAACATATAGAATATGCATAGAATTGTATTAAACTCATAAAACATAATTCATTCATTCAATCAAAATAAGGTACAAGTACATGACATCAAGAAGTTCATCCAAACGAATTATAATCTACGAAGACCTATTGCCCTAACATGTTTGGCAAACAAGATTGGTGGTATTGGTTTAGTTAAAGGATCCGCCACCATCTCATCCGTAGAGATGTATTCCATTTGAACTTCTTTCCCTTCAATTGCATCTCTCATAAAGTTATACTTAATCCCTATATGCTTGGTCTTTCCATGATATTTTGGATCCTTAATATAAGCCAAAGCAGCCATGCTATCACAAAAGATAGTGGTTGGCTTATCATTAGGTGCTACAACATCTAAGTGACCAAGGAAACGACCAAGCCACAAGGCTTCTTGCATAGCAGCTGATCCGGCAACAAACTCAACTTCCATAGTTGATAAAGTCGTGCTGCTACTCCATGAAATAGCACCACTAGAAAGCAGAAAAATATAACCTGATGTAGACTTGTATTCATCTCTATCACCACCCCAATCAGCATCTGTGTATCCTTGTAACCTTAGGTTACCTTTTTGGTAACACAACCAATAGTCTTTCGTACCCTTAAGGTATCGAAATATTCTTTTGACACACTTCCAATGCTATTGACTAGGGTTAGAGGAATACCTAGCTAACAAACCAACAGCTTGGCTAATGTTTGGCCTAGTACATAACATGGCATACATTAGACTTCCTATGGCATTCAGATAAGGAACTCTTTCATATCTTCCTTTTCTTCAAGACTTTGTGGACACATTGCTTCACCAATTTTGCAATTGTGAGCAATAGGAGTATTCATAGGCTTTGAGTTGTGCATATTGAAGCGTTACAAGAATCTTATTGATATAAGATTCTTGAGACAACGCTAACAACCTTTTGGACCTATCTCTTAGAATCTTAACTCCAAGAATGTAAGCCGCTTCTCCCATATCCTTCATATCAAATATGGAAGACAACCATGTCTTAATGGTTTGCACAAAACTCAAATCATTACTAGCTAACAGCATGTCATCAATATATAATGACATAATTATAAACTTGTTCTCGAAATTTAAGACATAATATGTTTACCTATAATATGTTTTTGAATTTTAGCATGATGACACCAAATGAGCCTCACTTTCATCTAAAATCCACCACTTACTTGGAGTTTTGAATTTTCTTGAAGAACGTCTAAGAACAGTAGGAGCGTTGTGTTCTTGATCATGCACATTTGCATACTCATCAAGTTCTTCATGAGGTAACACATCCTCATTAGGCTTTTCATGAGGTAACTCATCCTCATGATGCTCTTCTTGAGGTAATTCATCCTCATTTTGCTGGACCATCACTTGATCAACGTTTTGATAATTTGGATCACCTATTTCTTCTATAGGCTGATCTTGGTCATTGTTGCCACTATGACCAACAGCTTATGGAGGCACTAAGCTCCCACTCGGTCCAATACCACTATCACTTTCATTAAGTGATATTAGCACATCATTTGTGCTTCTTATTCCAGTTCATCAATTTCATATAAAGGATAATTCTTATTACCGTTCCCTTTCTTAGGAAACTCATTTTCTAAGAAAGTTGCATCCCTTGATTCGAATTCAACTTGTCTATCTTTATATTCCAAATCCATGAACACATATCCTTTAGAATGTTCAGAATATTCGAGAAGAACACATTTCTTCCCTCTTGGTCCTAATTTACTAAGAATATGATTTGGATTATGGACATAGGCTGCACAGCCCCAAGGCCTTAGATTACTCAAATCTTGCATTCTTCTAGTCCATAACTCATAAAGAGTTGACAAAACTGATTTGGATGGTACTCTATTCAATATGTAGACAGTCGTGAGTAATGCATCTCCCCAAAAGGAAATGTCCATATTGGCTTGAGCCATCATGCATCTCACCATGTCTAGGAGAGTTCTATTCTTTCTCTCCGTCACTCCATTCTGTTGGGGTGTTCTAGGAATAGTCAATTGCCTTGATATTCCTTTCTCACCACATAACCCCTTGAATTCATTTGACAAATACTCTCCACCCTGATCAGTCTGTAATGACTTAATCTTTCCTTCTACTTGATTCTCGACTAAAGTCACATAAGTTTTGAAACACCTTAATGCTTCACTTTTGTGCTTTATCAAATAGACATGAGTGAATCGAGTATAGTCATCCGTGAATATGATAATGTATCTAAAACCTTTTCTAGATGTCACATTCAAGGGACCACAAATATCAAAATGCATAATTTGCAATCGACTTTCACTTCTATGAGCCTTTCCAAATGGTTTTCTTGTTGCCTTGCCCGCGAGACATATCTCACAAGTTGGGAGGGATACATTAGATAAAGAACCAAGTAAACCACTTTTAGCTAACTTCTTCATCCTTTCTTACACTATATGTCCCAATCTTGCATGCCAAATGAACTCAACATTTGCATTAGCCATAAGACAACTACTATTACTTATAATAGTATCTAATACAAAGAAATCACCATTTAGGAAACAAGAACTTATTCTTACTTTATTGAGATAAATATCAACTATATTGTCATAGAAATTTAACTGGAATCCAAAACGCAATAAACAAGTAACGGAGACTAAATTTCTTTGAATATTTGGTATATATAAGACATCAATTAAAATCATAGTGTCCACACTTCAAAGGTATTACACAAGTTCCTTTGCCTTCTACTTCAAGTCTTGAATTATCGCCAACATAGACCCATTTAGTCTGAGCTGGTATCTTTCGATAATTGACAAACAAGCCACAATCCCTTACGATGTGGTCGGTGGTAACTGCTGAATCAATAACCCATGAAGAGTCAGATTCTGCCATAATTGTATGATAAGTGCTTAATTTCATACATTTTCCTATTTAATTTCCTTATACTTTGTGCTTTGATTCTTACTTCCTTGACATTTTACTAGGTTTTTATGCTTTGTAGGTATTTTGGAGGAGATGAAGTCAAAAAATGTCAATGAGGATGTTAAAGAGCTTACAAAATCACAATCACAAGATGGAAAAAGAGTTGGGAGTCAAAAAGATCAAATTCTTGGTGCAAAGCAAGAAGACAGACTTGCCCTCTGGAGCTTGTTGCTAAGAAAACATGATGTTAGACTCTTTATTCGAAGAAACTTCCTCTTAACTTTTGAAGATCACTTGATTACCTTTCCAACGGTTGGTCATGGGCCTAAATCAGATAAGAAATGATCATCCAAATCGGCATGGAATATCTCCCTAAAAACCCTAGTGGCAGAAAATACCCTAGCCGCAAATCACATCTTTTAATACCCTAGCTGACATTTATGTTTATCCTTGCCAAAGAAGGATTAGTGGATGTCAACTTGCATTAATTGCATTAATTGCAAGTATCTTTCCTTAAAGCTAATCCTAGTCAAAGTAGGAGAATTAAATCAGCCAAGACTTTCCTTCCTTACACTTACTTTGCTTGCAAGTTTGTAATCTCTCTTCATTAAAGAGTGCTTTGACTAAAACTTTCCTACTTTATTCAAACTTGGCTGCCAAGGCTTATATCTTTCCTTAAAACACAAAAGTCAGCCACTTTTCCTTAACTTTCGCCACAAGTCACCATTTATTGAAGGGAGAGAGCTGAAATTCACTTGTTTGATGCCCTAGCTATTGCCTATAGATAGAGATCAAGGGGGCATACGAAATTTACACTTCTCCAAGCATCAAAGTTCTGATTTCTTCTTTGTTTTAGAGTTTTTGAGAGAACAAGAGGTTGGATAATTAATATTCTTCTTTTTTCTTTCTTTTATTTTCTTCTTAGATTCTCTTTAATTTTATGTTTATGTTTACAATGCCTATGCTAGGCTAAACTTTTATTTGGTTAAGGGTGATTTCAAAGCCCTAGACATGTTATGTAATTAATTTTCATAATCTATCTATCATTGTTTTCTACCAAAGTTGCTTATGTTCTTCTATTAAAATTGTTCATGATGATGTTTTGATTTGTTTAGGTGGCCAACTAGATAAACTTGATAATTGTCTAATGCTAGTTTAGGAGTCTTGATTCGTGTAATTGTCTTGATTTCCTATTCATAAGTAGCAACTTGTGATTAATGATTATGGTCAAGTTTTCAATAATTGTAAAGTGGAACATAACCTAAGTTGAACAATCCGAGCTTATGTGTTTGTTGCTTAGATCAACCTATCTTTCTCATCATAAAGCTGCTATTAAATTGGACTTAGAGAGCTTATTCTAGGTTGTTTGATAATTAGAGATTAAATAGAGAGCTTGTTCTATTTAACGACGAACTAAGGAAAGATTGGGGTAACAGAGCTTGTTGTTATCTACGGTTGTTAACTTTGATAGCTAATTAATGTTGATAGATATGAAATTGATTCTTATTGATGTCTAGTGGTGGAGAATGAAACCTTAACCATATTTTTCATATTTGATTCTTCTTAATTACTTGTTTTCTCATTCTTATTGTTAACTTTAGTTTAAATCTGATTTCAAAATCCCCTTTACTTTTGTTTACTTGTTTTTAAGTTTTAAACTGTTAACTTATAAACTAAAACCCAATCCCTGAGGACTCGACCCTTGCTAATCACTATACTTTACAATTGATTCTTTTTAAGTGCAAGGTTAAATAAGATACACTCTTTTGGGTGCATCAAACTTTTGGCGCCGTTGCCGGGGATTGCTTTCTTTAGTTTATTGGTTTATTCATATTTTCAGTTCTAATTATTTACTTTCTGATAAGCTCATAAGATATACATTTTATGCCTTTCTACTTTTAGTTTTTGTTATGTTTTCGATCTTTATCTTGTTTACTTATAATATTTTTTTGAATTTTAGGTACAATAAAGAGAATGAAGTCAAAAGATGTCAATAATGATGGAAAAGAGCTTACAAAATCATAATCACAAGATGGAAGAAGACTTGGGAGTCAAAAATATCAATTTCTGGTTGAAAAACAATCAAGCAGATTTGACCTCCGGAGCCTGTTGTAAGGAAAACTTGATGTTAGATTCTTTATTTGAAGAAACTTCCTTCTTGACTTTTGAAGTTGACTTGATTATCTTTCCAACGATATATTATGGGCCTAAATCGGATAAGAAATGAGTATTCAAAATGGCGCTAGAAGATCTCCCTAAAGAACCCTGCGGCCAGAAAAACCCTAATCGCAAATCTGAAAAAAAAAAGGCAAAAACGTGATTTTTGCACCTCCAGGCTTAATTGTGCGGTAAGGACTTATTCTCAGGGTTTTAAAGCTCTATAAATACCATCTTTTGAGCCACAAACTAGACATCTTTTGAGGAGACTCAAAGGATCATCATCTTCTTCTTTTTCTTTTTCTTCTTCTCCATTCTTTTATTTTTCTTTTTAGTTTTATGTATATATTATCTATGCCTATGCTAGGCTAAACTTCTATTTGGTTAAGGGTGATTTCAAAGCCCTAGACATGTTTTGTAATTGATTTTCAGATTCTATCTATCATTAATTTTCTATCAAAGTTGCTTATGTTCTTCTACAAGAATTGTTTATGATGTTGTCTTGATTTATTTACGTGTACAACTAGATAGATCTTGATAATTATCTAATGCTAGTTTAGGAGTCTTGATCCGTGTAATTGTCTTGATTTCCTATTCATAAGTGGCAATTTGTGATTAATGATTATGGTCAAGTTTTCGATAATTGCAAAGTGGAACATAACCTAAGTTGAACAATCCGAGCTTATGTGTTTGTTGCTTAGATCAACCTATCTTTCTCATCATAAAGCTGCCATTAAATTGAATTTAGAGAGCTTATTCTAGGTTGTTTGATGGTTAGAGATTAAATAGAGAGCTTGTTCTATTTAATGACAAACTAAGGAAAGATTGGGGTAATAGAGCTTGTTGTTATCTACGGTTGTTAACTTTGATAGTTGGTTGATATTGATAGATTTGAAATTGATTCTTAACGATGTCTAGTGGTGTAGAATGAAACCTTAACCATATTTCTCTCATATTTGATTTCTTATTTCTTACTTGCATCTTACTTTTCTTGTTTACTTATTTTGTAAAATATTTCAAAACCCCCTTTACTTTTGTTGTCCTTGAATTTAAGTTTTAAACTATTAACTTATAAACTAAAACCCAATCCCTGAGGACTTGACCCTTGCTAACTACTATATTTACAATTGATTTTTTTAGTGCAAGGTAAAATAAGATATACTCTTTTGAGTGCATCAAATTTTTGGCGCCGTTTCCTTGGATTGCTTTATTTAGTTGATTAGTTTATTGGTTTATTATTATTTTCAGTTGTAATTAATTTTATTTTTCTTGTACATACAGGTTTTTGTTTTGAAATTTCAAGCAAGAAGAGATGGCAGGTGCTACATCAAAACTTCAAAACCTTCAGAACCAACTAGACAATCTCATCTCCATAGTTCAACAAGTGGCCATAAGTAAGATTCAACAATCAAGCCAGTGTGGAGTGTGCTTCATGATAGATCATCCAACCAATTGGTGCCTATACTACCAAAAGGATAATTTTGAAGCAGCCTATAATGTGGAGAATACCAAAGCCATCAAGGGTTCCAAGGACAACAGTATGATGCTTTCCCAAACACTTACAATGAGGGATGGTGGAATCATACTCATTATGGCTACTCGGGAGATTATCAAGAAGTAGATCCTTATGCTAATTACACTAATCAATTTGTCTTCAATCAACCATGGGATCAACAACAAGATCTTTTTGAGCCACCACCTCAAGACTCAGGTAATTCTTTAGAAGAACTTGTCAATTTTCTTGTTATTAATACTCTGCAACTTCAACAGGAAACAAGGGAAACAAAGGCAAGTATCCAGAGTTTGGAAAGGCAAATGAGCCTATTGGCTAGTAGTACGGTGGAATTAGTAGCACAAAGATCTGAAACACTCCCTTCCCAATCGATGATTGATCCAAAGGAGAGTGTTAGTGCCCCACAACATGAGGATGAATCAGAAAATCCAAGGGAACCCGAGGATGAGAAAGAACTAAAGATGGATTCAACTATTGAAGATAATGAAGCTTCAATTCCGAAAGAGAGTACTTCGGCACCTGAGGTAACGTTTAAGGTTCCACTTTTTACTAATGTTTCTTCTCCACCTTTTCCTAGTAGATTTGCAAAGTTCAAGGAGGAAGAACATGACCAACACATGCCGGAAACCTTAAACAACTTGTTTGTGGATGCCATTCAACAAGTATCAAAATATGCTCCATTCCTCGATGAGATATGCACCACAAAGGATGATGGAATAATACTTGTAATGGAGAATGCATCCACTGTTGTGCAAAGAAAGCTTCCTCTCAAACGCATAAATTTGGGAAATTTCATGTATTAGCCTGACAAGCCTAAAAAGCCAAGAAGGGGTGTTGGTTAGGTTCAAAACACTAACTCAAATGTTAATTGGGAAGGCAGCCCAATTAAAGAAGAAATTGCCAACCTGCCATATTCAGATTTGCTTTCTCTTTCTCTTTCTTTTCCTTTTCCTTTTTCTTTTATTGTTTTTATTTTTACTGTTTTTATATTTTATGTTTATTTGTTAATTTTTTGTTTAGTATTTTAGGATTATTTAGGTTGCATGAGTTTGTTTTGTTTTGAGTCTTAGTTGTTCTTATTCTTATGTTATTAGTTCTTTTCTCTTACACATGATTCTTTCATTGGGTTAATAGCATTACATTGAGGACAATGTAAGAATTAAGTGTGGGGGGAAGGATTTAGGATTTCTTTTATTTTTGCCTATTATTTTTTTTTTATGAGTCTTTAATATAATTATTATTATTATTTTAATGTGTTTTAGTTCTTTTTAATACAATGATGAGATATGAATTGTATAGGTCCAAAACTAGTTATTAGTGAGAAGATTTTCATGAGAATTGAGCTTGATACTATTTTTTATGAGCCAATGTTGATATGATATGTTGATTGAGAAAGAAGCACGTTTAGACTTAAAATTGACTTGTATAATCATCCTTGTGAGTTTTGAGCCTATATGATTGATGCATTATACATATCAATCTAATTTCTTTCTTGAGTGTTCTTATGATTACATGTTTCTCTAGAACTTGCTTTAAACCTTTTTGAGACTATATTGATGCATGTAACAACATGAAAATGATAGAGGCATTAGAATTATAACCAGGGCCAAACAGCCATTCCTTATTGATGTTCCAAGAGAACATCCCCCTAGTGAACCAATTTGAGCCTACAATGAATAAGCTATTTCTTTGGTAACCATATCCTACACCTAGCCCAAATACATTTATATCTTTTCCCTTGTTTTTAATATGACTAGAATGCTTGAGACATATTGCAAAAACAAGGGATAATTTTTGAAAATTTGGGTTAGAACAAAAGATAAATGTGAGGGAGGAGAGAGGCAAAAGTCAAGAGAAAAAGAAAAGGGAACATTGTAAAAATACATTCCCATGAAGAAAAAAAAATTGAATCATCTCTTGAACTTTTGGTTAAAGAAAATAAAAGAATGTTACAAGGTTGGTTAGAATGAAGTAAAGGCTCAACATGAAATATTCAGCCTATGTGATTATGTACTTCTAAAGCATATTGATAAAGTTTTATTTGCCAAATCTTATTTTGTCTCTAAATTCTATGAAGTCTTTGGAACATTTGTGATATCTTTTCTTTTTTATTCTTTAACCACATTATTACCCCTTGGCCCTATTACAACCTTGATTAAAGACCTCTTGGTTTATGAAGTTGCATGATCTAAATAGTGGAGAATAGGTGGACAAGCAAGCATATGGTAGAACTATTTTTCATGAGATTGATTGAGTGTAAACACTTTACCACTACTTTAAAGAGTGAAAATCATGAGAGTATCCCATGTGAGAAGTTGAGATTAAGTTTGAATATGCACTATTTTGATTGAAATATGTTATGTTAATATTGGCTTAACTCATTTATTTACATTCAAGCATGATTTTTTGTGAAATTCTTTGAGCTATTGATTAGTTTATAAGACTTGTTCAAAGATTGTCTCTAATTTATATTGAAAGGATTAGGAGTAAACATTTTTAGTATATGTAGTTGATTTATATTTTAGTTTTTCAATGTTTGTGGGTATCGTTCTAGCAAACCCTCACGAAACTAAACTCGTCCACTAGGGACACCTAGGGGTTTAAAGGCTTGTGTCACATGCTAAGTGCCATCGTGATTTCTTACGAAAGTGGATTAGATTAGATTTTCTTATTTTATTTTTATTTTGTTTTGCTCGAGGACTAGCAAAAAGCTAAGTGTGGGGGTATTTGATAAGCTCATAAGATATACATTTTATGCCTTTCTACTTTTAGTTTTTGTTATGTTTTCGATCTTTATCTTGTTTACTTATAATATGTTTTTGAATTTTAGGTACAATAAAGAGAATTAAGTCAAAAGATGTCAATAATGATGGAAAAGAGCTTACAAAATCATAATCACAAGATGGAAGAAGACTTGGGAGTCAAAAATATCAATTTCTGGTTGAAAAGCAATCAGGCAGATTTGACCTCCGGAGCTTGTTGTAAGAAAAACGTGATGTTAGATTCTTTACTTGAAGAAACTTCCTTCTTGACTTTTGAAGTTGACTTGATTATCTTTCCAACGATATATTATGGGCCCAAATCGGATAATAAATGAGTATTCGTAATGGCGCTAGAAGATCTCCCTAAAGAACCCTGCGGCTAGAAAAACCCTAATCGCAAATCTGAAAAAAAGGCAAAAACGTGATTTTTGCACCTCCAGGCTTACTTGTGCGGCAAGGACTTATTCTCAGGGTTTTAAAGCTCTATAAATACCATCTTTTGAGCCACAAACTAGACATCTTTTGAGGAGACTCAAAGGATCATCATTCTTTTTCTTTTTCTTCTTCTCCATTCTTTTATTTTTCTTTTTAGTTTTATGTATATATTATCTATGCCTATGCTAGGCTAAACTTCTATTTGGTTAAGGGTGATTTCAAAGCCCTAGACATGTTTTGTAATTGATTTTCAGATTCTATCTATCATTAATTTTCTATCAAAGTTGCTTATGTTCTTCTACAAGAATTGTTTATGATGTTGTCTTGATTTATTTAGGTGTACAACTAGATAGATCTTGATAATTATCTAATACTAGTTTAGGAGTCTTGATCCGTGTAATTGTCTTGATTTCATATTCATAAGTGGCAATTTGTGATTAATTATTATGGTCAAGTTTTCGATAATTGCAAAGTGGAACATAACCTAAGTTGAACAATCCGAGCTTATGTGTTTGTTGCTTAGATCAACCTATCTTTCTCATAATAAAGCTGCCATTAAATTGAATTTAGAGAGCTTATTCTAGGTTGTTTGATTGTTAGAGATTAAATAGAGAGCTTGTTCTATTTAACGACAAACTAAGGAAAGATAGGGGTAACAGAGCTTGTTGTTATCTACGGTTGTTAACTTTGATAGTTGGTTGATATTGATAGATTTGAAATTGATTCTTAACGATGTCTAGTGGTGTAGAATGAAACCTTAACCATATTTCTCTCATATTTGATTTCTTATTTCTTACTTGCATCTTAATTTTCTTATTTACTTATTTTGTAAAATATTTCAAAACCCCCTTTACTTTTGTTGTCCTTGAATTTAAGTTTTAAACTATTAACTTATAAACTAAAACCCAATCCCTGAGGACTTGACCCTTGCTAACTACTATATTTACAATTGATTTTTTTAGTGCAAGGTTAAATAAGATATACTCTTTTATAACTTCTCACCAACAACCAATCGAGGAGTTGATCCAAAACATCCAAGAGGAGCAAGGAGAGATGGCAGCAGCTGACAACCGAACTCTCAAGGAGCTAGCCGCTCCGGACATGGATCAACAACCATTATGCATTGAATATGCTAATCTTGAGGTAGCTTTTGAATTAAAATCTGGTTTGATTCATCTTCTCCCAACTTTTCATGGTTTTGCAGGAGAGGATCCAAATAAGCACCTCAAGGAATTCTATGTAGTTTGCTCAAGCATGAGACCAACAGGAGTCACGGAAGAGCAAGTTAAGTTGAGAGCCTTCCCATTCTCTCTAGCTGATTCAGCAAAGGAATGGCTCTACTATCTACCATCCGGGACCATCACTACATGGAATGATATGAAGAAAGCATTCTTGGAAAGGTATTTCCCAGCATCTAAGGCTGCCAACATTAGAAAAGAGATATGTGGGATTCGGCAATACAATGGAGAGTCCTTATATGAATATTGGTAGAGGTTCAAGAAACTTTGTGCATCATGTCCACACCATCAGATAAGTGAACAACTTCTCATCCAATACTTCTATGATGGTCTCATGCCCATGGAGAGAAGTATGATAGATGCCGCTAGTGGGGGAGCTCTAGTTGATAAGACTCCCGGGGCTGCTAGAACTCTAATCTCCAACATGGCAGCCAATTCTCAACAATTCTCAATGAGACAAGATCCACCACCACAACCCAAGAGAGTTAATGAGGTAAGTATATCATCCCTTGAACAAAAATTTGATAAACTGACTTCTCTTGTTCAACAATTGGCTGTAGGTAATATACAGCAAATAAAGGCTTGTGGCATATGTTCAAACATGGGGCACCAAACTGATATGTGTCCAACACTTCAAGAGGACACCAATGAACATGTGAATGCCATGGGTGGATTTCAGAACCAATCAAGGAAATATGATCCCTCATCAAACACTTACAATCCAGGATTGAGGGATCATCCAAACTTCAATTATGGAGGGAACCAATCACAAACTATTCCTCCACCATTTGACAACCGGCCATAATCAGCGATAGAGGTACTCACTTTTGCAATAGGACTATGGAAGAACTTTTGAAGAAGTATAACATCACACACAAGGTCTCCACCTCATATCATCCTCAAACTAGTGGGCAAGCTGAAGTGTCAAACCGAGAAGTTAAGTCCATCCTTGAAAAGACAGTTAATCCAAATAGCAAGGATTGGAGTTCACGACTTGATGATGCACTTTGGGCTTATAGGACAACATATAAGACACCCATTGGTATGTCTCCTTATCGACTTGTTTATGGTAAGCCTTGTCATCTTCCGGTTGAATTGGAACATAAATCATATTGGGCTAGCAAACAATGCAACATGGAGATGGATGAGACAGGTAAGCAAAGAAAACTTGACCTACAAGAATTAGAGGAGATAATGAATGATGCCTATGAGAATTCTAGGATTTACAAGGAAAAGACTATGGCATTCCATGACAAGATGATATCAAGAAAGGACTTTGTTGTTGGACAAAAAGTTCTTCTCTTCCATTCACGCCTTAAGTTATTTCCAGGTAAGTTACGTTCTCGTTGGGTTGGACCTTTTGTTATTACTAATGTATTTACTCATGGTGCAGTTGAAATCCAAAGCCCAAAAACAGATAAGGCATTCAAAGTGAATGGTCATAGATTGAAGCCTTACTATGATAACTTTCCAATACAAGATGTGGAGGAGTTACCACTTTTTGAGCCAAATTATGTTGAATAATAATGACATGGGTCTAAGTCAGGCTGAGGACAATAAACCAAGCGCTTCTTGGGAGGCAACCCAAAAGGATGGAGAGCATCTATTATATCAGATTTGCATATTTCTTACTCTCCATCATTCTATCTTTTATTGTTTTTCTTTTGTTTTGTTTAGTAGTTCTTTTCTCTTACATATAATTCTTGCATTGGGGGATAATAGCATTACATTGAGGACAATGTAAAAATTATGTGTGGGTGGAAGAATTTAGGATTTTATTTAGAGTGTTTTGTTTTTGAGTCTTTTTATGTTGTTTTTAGTGTGTTTAGTTACTTTCAATACTATGATGAGATATGAATTGCATAAGTCTAAAACAGATTTATTAGTGAGAAGATTTTCATGAGAATTGAGCTTGATATCAACTTTTTTATGAGCCAATGTTAATATGATATGTTGATTGAGAAAGAAGCATGTTTAGACTTAAATCTGACTTGTATAATCATCCTTGTGAGTTTTTGAGCCTATAATGATTGATGCATTATACATATCAATCTAATTTCTTTCTTGAGTGCTCTTATGATTACATGATTCTCTAGAACTTGCTTTAAACCTTGTTGAGACTATATTGATGCATGTGACAACATGAATATGATAGAGGCATTAGGATTTTTAGCCAGGGCCAAACAGCCATCCCGTATTAATGTTCCAAGAGAACACACCCTTAGTGAACTAATTTGAGCCTACATTGAATAAGCTATTTCTTTGATAACCATAACTTGTCCCTAACCTAAATATACTTATTTATATCTTTACCTTTGTTCTAAAGATGAATTACCATGTTTTGAGACAAGTTGCTGATAACTCGTATAATTATATAGTTTTTAGTTATGTTTTATTATTGTTTTGTGTCAAATACGAGTTATTATTGTTTAGTCTAATTGTGTTTATGATCTTTTATATTTTTATGTAATTTGGTGTTTTTCACAAGTTTCTTTGAGTGATTTCAGATTACTAGAATTAAGGGCAAATCCAGTTCAGTTCCAGTTCCGAAACCTTTTACCATATCAGCTATATCTGGAGTTTCACTAAAGCAATAAGGCTGAAATTTTGACCGTGCAAAGTTAAGAGGCATATCTATCTTTTTCATGTTTTACACTTCTTGAAACGGAGTCGTTTTCCCTAGCGAAATCGACCATCAAGTTGGCTGATGTGCAATGACGTCTGTGCTGACCTGTTTCCGTATTTTGCCCATATCTTCTTATCCACATCAGCAAATGAGCTGATTCCAACGGATATGGATCAGTAACTGGTAGGGGAACATTTTTCTAGAAGACCATGTGATCAGATCAGGCCTCCAATATTGACAAAATCGACCATCAATTTGGCTGATCAAAATTGTCATACAATATGACGAAAATTGTTAGAAAAATGCACCCACCTATTATACCTACCTTTGAAATTTGTAAAGCTTGTCTCTTCTCATTTAGCCCTCCAAAATGTGTATAAATAGAGGGCCTTGGATGATTGTAGAGGATCATATTGTACATTGGTAGGATATTAGCCATTGTAATAAAATTCTCTAAGTTTTCTTCTTCTTTCTTTTCTCTAGTTTTCTTTTTCTTTATTTTCTTCTTCTTCTTTCTTTCTTTTATTTTCTTCTTAGATTCTCTTTAATTTTATGTTTATGTTTACAATGCCTATGCTAGGCTAAACTTCTATTTGGTTAAGGGTGATTTCAAAGCCCTAGACATGTTTTGTGATTGATTTTCAGATTCTATCTATCATTAATTTTCTATCAAAGTTGCTTATGTTCTTCTACAAGAATTGTTCATGATGTTGTCTTGATTTATTTAGGTGTACAACTAGATAGATCTTGACAATTATCTATTGCTAGTTTAGGAGTCTTGATCCGTGTAATTGTCTTGATTTCCTATTCATAAGTGGCAATTTGTGATTAATGATTATGGTCAAGTTTTCAATAATTGCAAAGTGGAACATAACCTAAGTTGAACAATCCGAGCTTATGTGTTTGTTGCTTAGATCAACCTATCTTTCTCATCATAAAGCTGCCATTAAATTGAATTTAGAGAGCTTATTCTAGGTTGTTTAATGGTTAGAGATTAAATAGAGAGCTTGTTCTATTTAACGACAAACTAAGGAAAGATTGGGATAACAGAGCTTGTTGTTATCTACGGTTGTTAACTTTGATAGTTGGTTGATATTGATAGATCTGAAATTGATTCTTAATGATGTCTAGTGGTGGAGAATGAAACCTTAACCATATTTTTCATATTTGATTCTTCTTACTTACTTGTTTTCTTACTTTTCTAGTTTGCTTATTTTTAAAAGTATATTTATTTTTATTGGCTGGTTATACCGCCTAATTTGTATATTAACTTTGTTTTATTTTTATTGGCTGGTTATACCGCCTAATTTAGTATATATATTTTCATTGGCTGGTTATACCGCCTAATTTAGTATATATATTTTTATTGGCTGGTTATACCGCCTTGCATCTTATTCCTATTATTTACTTTAGTTTAAATCTGGCTTCAAAAACCCCTTTTCTTTTATTGTTTTCTTTGAACGTAAGTTATAAACTAATAACTCATAGATTAAAACCCAATCCCTGAGGACTCGACCCTTGCTAATCATTCAATTGATCTTTTTAGTGCAAGGTTAAATAAGATACACTCTTTTGGGTGCATCAAATTTTTGGCGCCGTTGCCGGGGATTGCTTTCTTTAGTTTATTTGTTACTTGGTTTATTCTTATTTTCTGTTCTAATTAGTTTTATTTTCTTGTACATACAAGTTTTTCTTATCAAATTTTCAAAAAAAATAAATAAAAAAAAAAACGATGGAATTGAGCAATCTAACACTTGAAGAGTTGGTGGCATACATGAACATGGAGAATCAACAAGCCAATCTCACTTCCTCAGTTCAACAATTGGCCATGGGAGGATGTCAAGGCCATCAATGGTTCCAAGACCAACCGCATGATCATTACTCCAACACTTACCATGAGGGATGGTGGGATCATACTAATTATGGCTACTCAAAATATTACCAAGAAGTAGATCCTTATGCCAATTACACTCATCCATCTAGCTTCAATCAATCATGGTCTCAAGAACCAGATCTTTTTCAACCACCACATATGACTCAAAACTCAGGTACTTCTTTAGAAGATCTTGTACATTCTCTTGTTACTGATACTTTGCAATTTCAACAGGAAACAAGGGCAAGCATCCAGAGTTTGGAAAGGCAAATGAGCCTATTGGCTAGTAGTATGGTGGAATTAGTAGCAGAAAGATCTCTAGCACTCCCTTCCCAAACGGTGATTAACCCAAAGGAGAATGCTACTATTGTGACCTTGAGAAATGAGGAACAAGATGAGGATGAGACAAAACCAAAGATGGATTCACTTCTTGAGGATAATGATGCCACCATTCAAATTGAGAGTATTTCGGCACCTGAGGTAACGTTTAAGATTCCAATTTTTACTAATGTTTCTTCTCCACCTTTCCCTAGTAGATTCGCAAAGTTCAAGGAGGAAGAACATGAACAAAACATGCTGGAAACCTTAAACAGTTTGTTTGTGGATGCCATTCAACAAGTACCAACATATGCTCCATTCCTCGATGAGATATGCACCACAAAGGATGATGGAATAATACTTGTAATGGAGAATGCATCCAGTTTTTTGCAAAGAAAGCTTCCTATCAAACGCTCAAATTTGGGAAGTTTCATGTATGAGCCTAACAAGCCTAAAAAGCCAAGAAGGGGAATTGGCTAGGCTGAAAACAATCAATCAAGTGCTAATTGGGGGAGGCAGCCTAATTAGTGAAAGCATTGCCAAGCTGCCATCCTCAGATTTGCTCTCTTTTTCTTTATCTTTTTCTTATGTTTCTTTGTTTATTGTGTTTAGTGTTTTTAAGTTCATTTAGGCTGCATAAGTTTATTTTGTTTATTAGTTCTTTTCACTTACACATGATTCTTTCATTTGGGTTAATAGCATTACATTAATGACAATGTAAGAATTATGTGTGGGGGGAAGAATTTAGGATTTTATTTAGAGTGTTTTGTTTTTGAGTCTTTTTATGTTGTTTTTCTTTCTGATCCTTGTTTTGAAAATAACTAGATGTAAATATAATTTTTATTTTTATTTTTTTAACCCCGGTTAAATGGCGGATAACGGTACTCCGTGATTATTTAAATCGATTCCATCAGCTACCCACAAAACTGATATTGTGTATAAATTTCTCTTCCAATTTCTCTTTCAATTTTTTTCAGGATGGATGATATTCTCGCAAGATTGCAGAAACGATTTCCTCCTTTTCCTCGAAATATTTTACTGAAGCTTTACCAAGTTCGATTTGAAAGATTAAGAATGCTTATGCGTAAAGGGATTCCTGAAGACATACGTTGGATAATTGAAGCCAAGGTACGTGAAGATGAATATCTTCCTGTTTTGCATTTACCAGGTACAGGTAGAAGCACTTTTGCAAAGAAGCAACGAGCAAAGCGCATGAGTTCAAACTGCCACAAATGTGCACGATGGACGTGTAACGGTAAATGTCGTTCTATTGGGATTTCGTCCTCTAATCGAGATGATAAAATTGAATTCATTAAGGATGGACTGAGTAAGGAGAATTTGGGTAATATCCAACTTTCTCTTGAGACGCATCCTAGTGGAGACGTAGAAAGAGAAATTCTTGATTTATGGCCGCAATTCCAAAGGGAATGGCAACATCTTGGGAATCTGATGTTAAAAGACCCTGTTTGCCAGCTTGTAAGAAAACTGGATGGGAAGCATATCCTCGACTCATAGAAGGCGTTTAAGCCGTTTCTGGACATAAAACCAGAGGAAGATGCCAAATACACTTTCGGCGACAATATTACTCTTGACTTTTACGGTTGATTTTTCTTCTCTTTTTGATTTTCTTCCTGAAATCACGCAAAAATCTTTTGTTAGGTTAACATTTTCTTCTGACAGGTCAGATACACTTTCGGCGACATTATTACTCTTGTCTGATTCACTACTCAGTCCTCTATATATTACACCATGTACTCATTCTCTTTCAGGCACTCGAAAAAAAAATGGAAAGTACTTCGTCCCAGCGCATTAAAAAAAAATTGTGTCTTTGGAGGTGCTTATCCAGGGAAAAATAACATATTTGCTGATGAAGCCATAAGAGTTGGAGTAATACTTGCCCAACAAAAGATCCAGTTGATTTATGGAGGCGGTAGTACGGGTTTAATGGGCGCAGTCGCTACAGCAGCACACGCCGGAGGAAGTCCAGTTCTAGGAGTCGTGCCAAAACTATTCACAGATTTTTGTGGACCTACCTTGTGTAAGGAAATACAAGTCTGGAGTATCCCTGAACGGATAACAATCATGTACCATTCTGCCGATGCATTCATTGCTTTACCAGGAGGTCTGGGTACATTGGAAGAAATAGCTTGCGTGGCTTCTTGGTCATCTTTGGTCACAAATAAGAAACCCATTGGTTTGCTTAAAATAAATGGTTATTTTAGTAATTTGCTTTCATATTTAGATAATGCTGTGGAAAATGGATTCATGTTTTCAGAGGCAAGGAGAACCGTAATTTCTGCTACAACCATTGAAGATTTACTCAAAAAGCTCCAAGCTTATGAGTGTTTATCTGCTACGGTTGTTTCGCAAACGCTCGGAAAAAGAAAAAGAGATATGGACGAGCAAGGAGTGGATTGCACTTTGTCTTTGTGACATTATCTAACATTTTGTTTGTTATGTCTCAGTTATAATAAGTGGTTAGCAACCTCTGCAGGTAATATCTCCTAAATTCTACCTTTAAAATTTGACATTGGGGACTATGTCATATTTTAGTAGGGGGTAAGGGACATATTTTGCTAATTTAAAAAAAAAAAAAATTGTTGTGTTTTAAGCCATTTAGAAGTATTCATTCTGAACAAGGTCTGAGTAAGGGAGACTTGAGACATACCTTGTCAGTTTGATTTCTTCTTTTCAAAAAAAAAAAAAAGTTTGTTGTGTTTTAAGCAATTTAGAAGTATTCATTCTGAACAAGGTCTGAGTAAGGGAGACTTGAGACATACCTTGTCAGTTTGATTTTAATCTTTTTATGTTTACTTGTTAATTTTTGTTTAGTATTTTAGGATTATTTAGGTTGCATGAGTTTGTTTTGTTTTGAGTCTTAGTTGTTCCTATTCTTATGTTATTAGTTCTTTTCTCTTACACATGATTCTTTCATTTGGGTTAATAGACTTACATTGAGGACAATGTAAGAATTAAGTGTGGGGGGAAGGATTTAGGATTTCTTTTATTTTTGTCTACTATTTTTTTTATGAGTCTTTATTATTATTTTTAGTGTGTTTTAGTTTCTTTTCAATACTATGATGAGATATGAATTGCATAAGTCTAAAACAGATTTATTAGTGAGAAAATTTTCATGAGAATTAAGCTTGATACTAATTTTTATGAGACAATGTTAATATGATATGTTGATCGAGAAAGAAGCATGTTTAGACTTAATCTGACTTGTATAATCATCCTTGTGAGTTTTTGAGCCTATAATGATTGATGCATTATACAAATCAATCTAATTTCTTTCTTGAGTGCTCTTATGATTACATGATTCTCTAGAACTTGCTTTAAACCGTTTGAGACTATATTGATACATGTGACAACATGAATATGATAGAGGCATTAGGATTATAACCAGAGCCAAACAGCCATCCATTATTAATGTTCTAAGAGAACATCCCCACTAGTGAGCCAATTTGAGCCTACATTAAATATGCTGTTTTATTGGTAACCACAACTTACACCTAGCCTAAATATACTTATATCCTTACCCTTGTTCTAAAGATGGATTATATATTTTGAGACATATTGCAAAAAACAAGGGATATTTTTAGTTGAAAATTTGGGTTAGAAACAAGAAATAAGTGTGGGGGGAAAAGAAAAGTCAAGAGAAAAAGAAATGGAATACTGGCAAATACATTCCTATGTAAAAAATATGAATCATCTCTTGAATTTGTGGAAAAAGAAAAAGATGTTACAAAGTTGTTTAGAATGAAGAAAAGGCCCAACATGAATATTCGGCCTAGGTGACTATGTACTTGTAAAGAGTTTTGAGAAGTTTCTTTGTATGATCTTATTATGTCTCTAAACTTTATGAACTCTTTGGAGCCTTTGTGATATCTTTATCCTTTTGTTATTCAACCACATTACAAACCCCTTGGCCCCATTACAACCTTGATTAAAGACCTCTTGATTCATGAAGTTGTATGATCTAAATAGTGGAGAATAGGTGGACAAGCAAGAATATGGTAGAACTGTTTTCATGAGATTGATTGAGTGTAAACACTTCACCACTACTTTAAAGAGTGAAAATCATGAGGGTATCCCATGTGAGAAGTTGAGATTAAATTTGAACATGCACTATTTTGATTGAGATATGTTATGTTAATATTGGCTTAACTCAAACAATTTACATTCAAGCATGATTTTTTGTGAAATTCTTTAAGCTATTGATTAGTTTATAAGACTTGTTCAAAGATTGTCTCTAATTTGTATTGAAAGGATTAGGAATAAATATTTTTAGTATATGTAGTTTATTTATATTTTAGTTTTTCAATGTTTGTGGGTATCGTTCTAGTAAACCCTCACGAGACTAAACTCGTCCACTAGGGACACCTAGGGGTTTAAAGGCCTGTGTCACATGCTAAGTGCCACCGTGATTTCCTACGAAAGTGGATTAGATTAGATTTTCTTATTTTATTTTTATTGAGTCGTTACTAGGGACTAGCAACAATCTAAGTGTGGGGGTGTGATAACTCGTATAATTATATAGTTTTTAGTTATGTTTTATTATTGTTTTGTGTCAAATACGAGTTATTATTGTTTAGTGTAATTGTGTTTATCATCTTTTATATTTTTATGTAATTTGGTGTTTTTCACAAGTTTCTTTGAGTGATTTCAGATTACTAGAATTAAGGGCAAATCCAGTTCAGTTCCAGTTCCGACACCTTTTACCATATCAGCTATATCTGGAGTTTCACTAAAGCAATAAGGCTGAAATTTTAACCGTGCAAAGTTAAGAGGCATATCTATCTTTTTCATGTTTTACACTTCTTGAAACGGAGTCGTTTTCCCTAGCGAAATCGACCATCAAGTTGGCTGATGTGCAATGACGTCTGTGCTGACCTGTTTTCGTATTTTGCCCTTATCTTCTTATCCACATGAGCAAATCAGCTGATTCCAACGGCTATGGATCAGTAACTGATAGGGGAACATTTATCTAGAAGACCATGTATCAGATCAGGCCTCCAATATTGATAAAATCGACCATCAAGTTGGCTGATCAAAATTGTCATACAATATGACGAAAATTGTTAGAGAAATGCACCCACCTATTATACCTACCTTTGAAATTTGTAAAGTTTGTCTCTTGTCATTTAGCCCTCCAAAATGTGTATAAATAGAGGGCCTTGGATGATTGTAGAGGATCATATTGTACATTGGTAGGATTTTAGCCATTGTAATAAAATTCTCTAAGTTTTCTTCTTCTTTCTTTTCTCTAGTTTTCTTTTTCTTTATTTTCTTCTTCTTCTTTCTTTCTTTTATTTCCTTCTTAGATTCTCTTTAATTTTATGTTTATGTTTACAATGCCTATGCTAGGCTAAACTTCTATTTGGTTAAGGGTGATTTCAAAGCCCTAGACATGTTTTGTGATTGATTTTCAGATTCTATCTATCATTAATTTTCTATCAAAGTTGCTTATGTTCTTCTACAAGAATTGTTCATGATGTTGTCTTGATTTATTTAGGTGTACAACTAGATAGATCTTGACAATTATCTATTGCTAGTTTAGGAGTCTTGATCCGTGTAATTGTCTTGATTTCCTATTCATAAGTGGCAATTTGTGATTAATGATTATGGTCAAGTTTTCAATAATTGCAAAGTGGAACATAACCTAAGTTGAACAATCCGAGCTTATGTGTTTGTTGCTTAGATCAACCTATCTTTCTCATCATAAAGCTGCCATTAAATTGAATTTAGAGAGCTTATTCTAGGTTGTTTAATGGTTAGAGATTAAACAGAGAGCTTGTTCTATTTAACGACAAACTAAGGAAAGATTGGGATAACAGAGCTTGTTGTTATCTACGGTTGTTAACTTTGATAGTTGGTTGATATTGATAGATCTGAAATTGATTCTTAATGATGTCTAGTGGTGGAGAATGAAACTGATGCACCCAAAAGAGTGTATCTTATTTAACCTTGCACTAAAAAGATCAATTGTAAGTATAGTAGTTAGCAAGGGTCGAGTCCTCAGGGATTGGGTTTTAGTTTATAAGTTGATAGTTTAAAACTTAAATTCAAGAACAATAAAAGAAAAGGGGTTTTTGAAGCTAGATTTAAACTAAAGTAAATAATAAGAATAAGATGCAAGGCGGTATAACCAGCCAATAAAAATATATATACTAAATTAGGCGGTATAACCAGCCAATAAAAATATATATACTAAATTAGGCGGTATAACCAGCCAATAAAAATAAAACAAAATTAATATACAAATTAGGCGGTATAACCAGCCAATAAAAATAAATATACTTTTAAAAATAAGCAAACTAGAAAAGTAAGAAAACAAGTAAGAAGAATCAAAAATGAAAAATATGGTTAAGGTTTCATTCTCCACCACTAGACATCATTAAGAATCAATTTCAGATCTATCAATATCAACCAACTATCAAAGTTAACAACCGTAGATAACAACAAGCTCTGTTATCCCAATCTTTCCTTAGTTTGTCGTTAAATAGAACAAGCTCTCTATTTAATCTCTAACCATCAAACAACCTAGAATAAGCTCTCTAGATTCAATTTAATGGCAGCTTTATGATGAGAAAGATAGGTTGATCTAAGCAACAAACACATAAGCTCGGATTGTTCAACTTAGGTTATGTTCCACTTTGCAATTATTGAAAACTTGACCATAATCATTAATCACAAATTGCCACTTATGAATAGGAAATCAAGACAATTACACGGATCAAGACTCCTAAACTAGCAATAGATAATTATCAAGATCTATCTAGTTGTACACCTAAACAAATCAAGACAACATCATGAACAATTCTTGTAGAAGAACATAAGCAACTTTGATAGAAAATTAATGATAGATAGAATCTGAAAATCAATCACAAAACATGTCTAGGGCTTTGAAATCACCCTTAACCAAATAGAAGTTTAGCCTAGCATAGGCATTATAAACATAAAATTAAATAGAATCTAAGAAGAAAATAAAAGAAAGAAAGAAGAAGAAGAAGAATATTAATTATCCAACCTCTTGCTCTTTCTAAAGAAAAAGAAAACTAGAGAAAAGAAAGAAGAAGAAAACTTAGAGAATTTTGTTAAAATGGCTAATATCCTACCAATCTCCAATATGATCCCTTACAATCATCCAAGGCCCTCTATTTATACACATTTTGGAGGGCTAAATGACAAGAGACAAGCTTTACAAATTTCAAAGGTAGGTATATGACGATTTTGATCAGCCAAATTGATGGTCGATTTCGTCAATATTGGAGGCCTGATCTGATCACATGGTCTTCTAGAAAAAGGTTCCCCTATCAGTTACGGAACCATAGCCGTTGGAATCAGCTCATTTTCTGATGTGGTTAAGCAGATATGGGCAAAATACGAAAACATGTCAGCACAGATGTCATTACACATCAGCCACATTGATGGTCGATTTATTCAATATTGGAGGCCTGATCTGATCACATGGTCTTCTAGACAAAGGTTCCCCTATCAGTTACGGAACCATAGCCGTTGGAATCAGCTCATTTGCTGATGTGGATAAGAAGATACGGGCATAATACGAAAACATGTCAGCACAGACGTCATTGCACATCAGCCAACTTGATGGTCGATTTCGCTAGGGAAAACGACTCCGTTTTAAGAAGTGTAAAACATGAAAAAGATAGATATGCCTCTTAGCTTTGCATGGCTACAAATTTCAGCCTTATTTCTTCAGTGAAACTCGAGATATAGCTGATATGGCAAAAGGTGTCGGAACTAAAACTGAACTGGATTTGCCCTTAATTCTAGTAATCTGAAATCACTCAAAGAAACTTGTGAAAAACACCAAAATACATAAAAATATAAAAGATCATAAACACAATTAGACTAAACAATAATAACTCGTATTTGACACAAAACATTAATAAAACATAACTAAAAACTATATAATTATACGAGTTATCACACCCCCACACTTAGATTGTTGCTAGTCCCTAGCAACGACTCAATAAAAATAAAATAAGAAAATCTAATCTAATCCATTTTCGTAGGAAATCACGGTGGCACTTAGCATGTGACACAAGCCTTTAAACCCCTAGGTGTCCCTAGTGGACGAGTTTAGTCTCGTGAGGGTTTACTAGAACGATACCCACAAACATTGAAAAACTAAAATATAAATAAACTGCATATACTAAAAATATTTACTCCTAATCCTTTCAATACAAATTAGATACAATATTTGAACAAGTCTTATAAACTAATCAATAGCTTAAAGAATTTCACAAAAAATCATGCTTGAATGTAAATTGTTTGAGTTAAGCCAATATTAGCATAACATATCTCAATCAAAATATTGCATGTTCAAATTTAATCTCAACTTCTCACATGGGATACCCTCATGATTTTCACTCTTTAAAGTAGTGGTGAAGTGTTTACACTCAATCAATCTCATGAAAACAGTTCTACCATATTCTTGCTTGTCCACCTATTCTCCACTATTTAGATCATACAACTTCATGAATCAAGAGGTCTTTAATCAAGGTTGTAATGGGGCCAAGGGGTTTGTAATGTGGTTGAAGAACAAAAGGATAAAGATATCACAAAGGTTCCAAAGAGTTCATAAAGTTTAGAGACATAAAAAGATCATACAAAGAAACTTCTCAAAACTCTTTACAAGTACATAGTCACCTAGGCCGGATATTTATGTTGGGCCTTTTCTTCATTCTGAACAACTTTGTAACATCTTTTTCTTTTTCCCAAAATTCAAGAGATGATTCATATATATATATATATTTTGAATGTATTTGCCAGTATTCCATTTCTTTTTTTTTTTTTTTTTTTTTGACTTTTCTTTTCTTTCCCCCCCACACTTATTTCTTGTTTCTAACCCAAATTTTTAACTAAAAATATCCCTTGTCTTTGCAACTTGTCTCAAAACATGCTAATTCATCTTTGGAACAAAGGTAAAGATATAAGTATATTTAGGTTAGGGACAAGTTATGGTTACCAAAGAGATAGCTTATTCAATGTAGGCTCAAATTGGTTCACTAAGGGTGTGTTCTCTTGGAACATCAATAAGGGATGGCTGTTTGGCTCTGGCTAAAAATCCTAATGCCTCTATCATATTCATGTTGTCACATGTATCAATATAGTCTCAAACGGTTTAAAGCAAGTTCTAGAGAATCCTGTAATCATAAGAGCACTCAAGAAAGAAATTAGATTGATTTGTATAATGCATCAATCATTATAGGCTCAAAAACTCACAAGGATGATTATACAAGTCAGATTAAGTCTAAACATGCTTCTTTCTCAATCAACATATCATATTAACATTGGCTCATAAAAAAAAAAAAAATGATATCAAGCTCAATTCTCATGAAAATCTTCTCACTAATAACTCTGTTTTAGACTTATGCAATTCATATCTCATCATTGTATTAAAAAGGAACTAAAACACACTAAAAACTATAATAAAGACTCATAAAAAAAAAATAGTAGACAAAAATAAAAGAAATCCTAAATCATTTCCCCCACACTTAATTCTTACATTGTCCTCAATGTAAGTCTATTAACCCAAATGAAAGAATCATGTGTAAGAGAAAAGAACTAATAACATAAGAATAGGAACAGCTAAGACTCAAAACAAAACAAACTCATGCAACCTAAATAATCTTAAAATACTAAACAAAAATTAACAAGTAAACATAAAAAGATTAAAATCAAACTGACAAGGTGTGTCTCAAGTCTCCCTTACTCAGACCTTGTTCAGAATGAATACTTCTAAATTGCTTAAAACACAACTAACTTTTTTTTTTTTTTTTTTGGTTTTGAAAAGAAGAAATCAAACTGACAAGGTATGTCTCAAGTCTCCCTTACTCAGACCTTGTTCAGAATGAATACTTCTTAAATTTTGTTTTTTTTTTTTTTTTTTTTTTTTTTAAATTAGCAAAATATGTCCCTTACCCCCTACTAAAATATGACATTGTCCCCAATGTCAAATTTTAAAGGTAGAATTTAGGAGATATTACCTGCAGAGGTTGCTAACCACTTATTATAACTGAGACACAACAAGCAAAATGTTAGATAATGTCACAAAGACAAAGTGCAATCCACTCCTTGCTCGTCCATATCTCTTTTTCTTTTTCCGAGCGTTTGCGAAACAACCGTAGCAGATAAACACTCATAAGCTTGGAGCTTTTTAAGTAAATCTTCAATGGTTGTAGCAGAAATTATGGTTCTCCTTGCCTCTGAAAACATGAATCCATTATCCACAGCATTATCTAAATATAAAAGCAAATTACTAAAATAACCATTAATATTAAGCAAACCAATGGGTTTCTTATTTGTGACCAAAGATGACCAAGAAGCCACGCAAGCTATTTCTTCCAATGTACCCAGACCTCCTGGTAAAGCAATGAATGCATCGGCAGAATGGTACATGATTGTTATCCGTTCAGGGACACTCCAGACTTGTATTTCCTTACCCACGGTAGGTCCACAAAAACTTGTGAATAGTTTTGGCACGATTCCTAGAACTGGACTTCCTCCGGTGTGTGCTGCTGTAGCGACTGCTCCTATTAAACCCGTACTACCGCCTCCATAAATCAAGTGGATCTTTTGTTGGGCAAGTATTACTCCAACTCTTATGGCTTCATCAGCGAATATGTTATTTTTCCCTGGATAAGCACCTCCAAAGACACAAATTTTTTTAATGCGCTGGGATGAAGTACTTTCCATTTTTTTTTTTTCGAGTGCCTGAAAGAGAATGAGTACATGGTGTAATATATAGAGGACTGAGTAGTGAATCAGACAAGAGTAATAATGTCGCCGAAAGTGTATCTGACCTGTCAGAAGAAAATGTTAACCTAACAAAAGATTTTTGCGTGATTTCAGGAAGAAAATCAAAAAGAGAAGAAAAAATCAACCGTAAAAGACAAATAAAAAAAACGAGAATAATTACACAAATCGAACAACACGTAAATTAAAACAAAATAAAGTTATTGCAAATCAAACCAAAAGCTGAGAAGTCATTTATTGTAGTTGTGATTGTGGCTCACATCTTCCTCTGGTTTTACGTCCAGAAACGGCTTAAACGCCTTCTATGAGTCGAGGATATGCTTCCCATCCAGTTTTCTTACAAGCTGGCAAACAGGGTCTTTTAACATCAGATTCCCAAGATGTTGCCATTCCCTTTGGAATTGCGGCCATAAATCAAGAATTTCTCTTTGTACGTCTCCACTAGGATGCGTCTCAAGAGAAAGTTGGATATTACCCAAATTCTCCTTACTCAGTCCATCCTTAATGAATTCAATTTTATCATCTCGATTAGAGGACGGAATCCCAATAGAACGACATTTACCGTTACACGTCCATCGTGCACATTTGTGGCAATTTGAACTCATGCGCTTTGCTCGTCGCTTCTTTGCAAAAGTGCTTCTACCTGTACCTGGTAAATGCAAAACAGGAAGATATTCATCTTCACGTACCTTGGCTTCAATTAGCCAACGTATGTCGTCAGGAATCCCTTTGTGCATAAGCATTCTTAATCTCTCAAGTCGAACTTGGTAAAGCTTCAGTAAAATATTTCGAGGAAAAGGAGGAAATCGTTTCTGCAATCTTGTGAGAATATCATCCATCCTGAAAAAAAAGAATGAAAAAAAAATTGAAAGAGAAATTGGAAGAGAAATTTATATACAATATCAGTTTTGTGGGTAGCTGATGGAACCGATTTAAATAATCACGGAGTACCGTTATCCGCCATTTAACCGGGGTTAAAAAAAATAAATTAAAAATTATATTTACATCTTGTAAGAGAAAAGAACTATTAAACAAAAGAAAAGAAAAACAATAAAAGATAGAATGATGGAGAGTAAGGAATATGCAAATCTGATATAATAGATGCTCTCCATCCTTTTGGGTTGCCTCCCAAGAAGCGCTTGGTTTATTGTCCTCAGCCTAACTTAGACCCATGCCATTATTATTCAACATACTTTGGCTCAAAAAGTGGAAACTCCTCCACATCTTGTATTGGAAAGTTCTCATAGTAAGGCTTCAATCTATGACCATTCACTTTGAATGCCTTATCTGTTTTTGGGCTTTGGATTTCAACTGCACCATGAGTAAATACATTAGTAATAACAAAAGGTCCAACCCAACGAGAACGTAACTTACCTGGATATAACTTAAGGCGTGAATGGAAGAGAAGAACTTTTTGTCCAACAACAAATTCTTTTCTTGATATCATCTTATCATGGAATGCCTTAGTCTTTTCCTTGTAAATCCTAGAATTCTGATAGGCATCATTCCTTATCTCCTCTAATTCTTGTAGGTCAAGTTTTCTTTTCTTTCCTATCTCATCCATCTCCATGTTGCATTGTTTGATAGCCCAATATGATTTATGTTCCAATTCAACCGGAAGATGACAAGGCTTACCATAAACAAGTCGATAAGGAGACATACCAATGGGTGTCTTATATGCTGTCCTATAAGCCCAAAGTGCATCATCAAGTCGTGAACTCCAATCCTTCCTATTTGGATTAACTGTCTTTTCAAGGATGGACATAACTTCTCGGTTTGACACTTCAGCTTGCCCACTAGTTTGAGGATGATATGAGGTGGAGACCTTGTGTGTGATGTTATACTTCCTCAAAAGTGCTTCCATAGTCCTATTGCAAAAGTGAGTACCTCTATCGCTGATTATGGCCTTTGGCGTTCCAAACCTAGCCAAGATGTTAGTCTTGACAAAATCTGAAACAACTTTAGAGTCATTAGTCCTAGTGGATTTTGCTTCCACCCACTTTGAAACATAATCAACGGCAAGTAAAATATAAAGATTACCAAAAGAAGGAGGAAAAGGTCCCATGAAATCCATGCCCCATACATCAAAAATTTCAACAATAAGTATTGGAGTTTGAGGCATTTGATTTCTAGCACCTAAGTTACCAGTTCTTTGGCAACGATCACATGACTTGCAAAAGAGGTATGCATCTTTGAATATGGTAGGCCAATAAAATCCAGAATCAAGAACTTTCATGGCTGTTCTTTTGGATCCAAAGTGTCCTCCACATGCATAAGAGTGACAAAAGGTGAGAATAGATTGAAATTCAGTTTCGAGTACACACCTTCTTATAATCTGATCGGAGCAATGCTTCCAAAGGTAAGGATCATCCCATATGTAGTATTTGGCATCACTCTTGATCTTATTTCTTTGAGCTTGTGTCAACTCTTGTGGCAACTTCTTGGTAACTAAGTAATTAACAATATCAGCATACCAAGGAGTTGTTGTTCTTATAAAAAGAAGTTGCTCATCCGGAAAGTTCTCATTCAAGGGTAGTGCATCATCTTCATGAACTAAACGGCTAAGATGGTCCGCAACCAGGTTGTCACTACCTCTCTTATCTTTTATCTCCAAATCAAACTCTTGTAAGAGAAGTATCCATCTAATCAACCTTGGTTTGGCCTCCTTTTTAGTGAGTAAGTACTTAAGGGCTGCATGGTCAGAAAATACAATTACTTTAGTACCAATTAAATAAGATCGAAATTTTTCTAAAGCAAATACAACAGCCAAAAGTTCTTTTTCAGTAGTGGAATAGTTCAATTGAGCATCATTAAGAGTTCTTGAGGCATAATAAATGGCATGTGAGGCTTTCCCAACCCGTTGGCCCAAAACAGCTCCAATGGCATAGTCACTAGCATCACACATGATTTCAAAAGGTACATTCCAATTTGGTGGTTGGATGATAGGAGCTGATGTCAAGAGTCCCTTCAATGTTTCAGACGCCTCTTTGCATTTATCATCAAAGTGGAAAACCACATCTTTTTGTAGTAGCTTGCAAAGAGGTAATGTGATCTTTGAGAAGTCTTTGATAAATCTCCTATAGAAACCTGCATGTCCAAGAAAAGAACGAACCTCTCTCACATTTGTGGGAGGTGGTAAAGAATGCATAATATCTATTTTAGACTTATCAACCTCTATCCCTCTAGAAGAAATAACATGGCCCAAAACTATTCATTGTTCTACCATAAAGTGACATTTTTCCCAATTCAAAACAAGGTTAGTTTCCATGCATCTTTCAAGTACAAGTGTAAGGTTCTCTAGACATCTATCAAAAGAATCACCATAGACACTAAAATCATCCATAAACACTTCTATGATATTCTCTACATAATCTGAAAATATGCTAACCATACACCTTTGGAATGTAGCTGGTGCATTACAAAGACCAAATGGCATACGCCGGTATGCAAAAGTACCAAATGGACATGTGAATGTTGTTTTCTCTTGGTCCTCCGGAGAAATGGCTATCTGATTATAACCTGAAAAACCATCAAGAAAACAATAATGAGAATGGCCAGCTAACCTTTCAAGCATTTGATCAATAAAAGGTAAAGGAAAGTGGTCTTTGCGAGTTGTGGAATTAAGTTTACGATAATCAATACAAACTCGCCATCCTGTTTGAATCCTAGTAGGAACAAGTTCATTCTCATTATTTGTTACCACCGTTACACCTGATTTCTTTGGAACCACTTGGACTGGGCTCACCCATTTGCTATCCGAGATAGGATAGATCACTCCAACATCTAGGAGCTTCAGTATCTCCTTTTTCACAACCTCCATCATAGGAGGGTTCAATCTTCTTTGTGCTTCTCTTGTTGGTTTAGACCCTTCCTCTAACAAAATCCGGTGCATGCACATGGATGGGCTTATTCCCTTGATATCGGCAATTGTCCAACCAATTGCTGTTTTATGCTCTCTAAGCACCCGGATAAGTCGCTCTTCTTGCAAAGGTGTGAGCTCTTTGGCAATGATGACAGGTAGTGTGTCCTTTTCCCCTAAGAACAAATATTTCAAGTGGTTCGGTAGTGGTTTCAATTCTAAAGTTGGTGCCTGCAAAATGGAAGGTAGAAGTTTCTCATTAGATAAAGGCAAATCAATAAATGAAACATCAAACCTTGCATCTTTAGGTTGCAGCGAGTGTAAAGATTCTAGTGCCCCTTCCACATGGTCACTCAAGGCTAGTTTAGCATTCCCCATTCCGAGATGGTTGCTAAGGACTATTTCCACACTATCTTCACCATCTAGCTCATAAGCTTGCTGCACTAGTGAGTCAATTATATCAATATTAAAAACAGAATGCACATCACTAGGATATCTCATGGCCTCAAAAATGTTAAAGCGAATTATTTCACCATCAAATTCCATAGTTAAAGTGCCATCATGTACATCTATTTTAGTTCTTGCTGTTTTCAAGAATGGTCTCCCTAATAGAATAGGTGTGGGATTAGAAGACATCTCATCTTCCATCTCAATAACATAAAAGTCAGCGGGAAAAACCAATTCATTAACCTGTACAAGAACGTCTTCTACAACTCCTCTTGGATAAGTGTTAGAACGGTCAGCAAGTTGTATTATAACACCGGTTTCCTCTAATGGTCCTAGATTCAATGAAGCATAAACTGAATATGGCATGACATTAATAGATGCCCCTAGATCTAGCATAGCACGCTCAAACCTGGTGTTGCCTATCTTACAAGGAATGGTAAACATACCTGGATCCTTGCATTTAGGTGGGAGTTTCTTTTGAAGAACAGCTGACACATTCTCCCCCACACTTACCTTTTCATTCCATTTCAACTTCCGTTTAGATGTGCACAACTCTTTTAGGAACTTGGCATATCTTGGCACTTGCTTGATAGCATCTAGTAAAGGAATGTTCACCTCTACTTTCCGGAAGGTTTCCAAACTTTCCTTCTCTTGCTCCTCCTTCTTGGACTTTGCTAACCTGCTAGGAAAAGGTGGAGGAGTTATATAAGAAGGAAAGGATGGTTTAGGAATTACCTTTTTTAGTGGCTCGTTGGGATGTGAAGAGGATGCCATGGTATTGTTCTCCCCTTGAGCACTATCATTTTGTGGTGTCTCTAGCTGTTTCCCACTTCTTAAATTTATAGCATTGGCATTCTCTCTTGGATTCACTATGGTTTGGGAAGGTAATTTCCCAGAATCCCTTGCTTGCATTTGACTCATGGTTGTTGCCAATTGCCCTATTTGAGTCTCCAAATTTCGAATACTTGTCTTTGTTTCCTGTTGAAATTGAATTGTATTAGTAGAAAGAGCTTTAACAAGATCTTCAAGAGAAGTACCTGAATTTTGGGTGGGTGGTAGTTGTTGTCGGGTTTGGTATGGTTGTTGCACTCTTTGCTGAAAACCCGGTGGCCTGTGGTCAAATGGTGGAGGAATAGTTTGTGATTGGTTCCCTCCATAATTGAAGTTTGGATGATCCCTCCATCCTGGATTGTATGTGTTTGAGTAGGGATCATATTTCCTTGATTGGTTCTGAAATCCACCCATGGCATTCACATGTTCATTGGTATCCTCTTGAAGTGTTGGACACATATCAGTTCGGTGCCCTATGTTTGAACATATGCCACAAGCCTTTATTTGTTGTATTTTACCTACAGCCAATTGTTGAACAAGAGAAGTCAGTTTATCAAATTTTTGTTCAAGGGATGATATACTTACCTCATTAACTCTCTTGGATTGTGGTGGTGGATCTTGTCTCATTGAGAACTGTTGAGAATTGGCTGCCATGTTGGAGATTAATGTTCTAGCAGCCCTGGGAGTCTTATCAACTAGAGCTCCCCCACTAGCGGCATCTATCATACTTCTCTCCATGGGCATGAGACCTTCATAGAAGTATTGGATGAGAAGTTGTTCACTTATTTGATGGTGTGGACATGATGCACAAAGTTTCTTGAACCTCTCCCAATATTCATATAAGGACTCTCCGTTGTATTGCCGAATCCCACATATCTCTTTCCTAATGTTGGCAGCCTTAGATGCTGGGAAATACCTTTCCAAGAATGCTTTCTTCAAATCATTCCATGTAGTGATGGTCCCGGATGGTAGATAGTAGAGCCATTCCTTTGCTGAATCAGCTAGAGAGAATGGGAAGGCTCTCAACTTAACTTGCTCTTCCGTGACCCCTGTTGCTCTCATGCTTGAGCAAACTACATGGAATTCCTTGAGGTGCTTATTTGGATCCTCTCCTGCAAAACCATGAAAAGTTGGGAGAAGGTGAATCAAACCAGATTTTAATTCAAAAGCTACCTCAAGATTAGCATATTCAATGCATAATGGTTGTTGACCCAAGTCCGGAGCGGCTAGCTCCTTGAGAGTTCGGTTGTCAGCTGCTGCCATCTCTCCTTGCTTCTCTTGGATGTTTTGGATCAACTCCTCGATTGGTTGTTGGTGAGAAGTTATAAATTCCCGAATTTTTCTAAGTCGTAAGTCTTTTTCGGGAGCTTGGAACATTCACTAATAAAAAAATATAAGAAAGTAAATAATTAGAACAGAAAATAAGAATAAACCAATAAACTAATAAACTAAAGAAAGCAATCCCCGACAACGGCGCCAAAAACTTGATGCACCCAAAAGAGTGTATCTTATTTAACCTTGCACTAAAAAGATCAATTGTAAGTATAGTAGTTAGCAAGGGTCGAGTCCTCAGGGATTGGGTTTTAGTTTATAAGTTGATAGTTTAAAACTTAAATTCAAGAACAATAAAAGAAAAGGGGTTTTTGAAGCTAGATTTAAACTAAAGTAAATAATAAGAATAAGATGCAAGGCGGTATAACCAGCCAATAAAAATATATATACTAAATTAGGCGGTATAACCAGCCAATAAAAATATATATACTAAATTAGGCGGTATAACCAGCCAATAAAAATAAAACAAAATTAATATACAAATTAGGCGGTATAACCAGCCAATAAAAATAAATATACTTTTAAAAATAAGCAAACTAGAAAAGTAAGAAAACAAGTAAGAAGAATCAAAAATGAAAAATATGGTTAAGGTTTCATTCTCCACCACTAGACATCATTAAGAATCAATTTCAGATCTATCAATATCAACCAACTATCAAAGTTAACAACCGTAGATAACAACAAGCTCTGTTATCCCAATCTTTCCTTAGTTTGTCGTTAAATAGAACAAGCTCTCTATTTAATCTCTAACCATCAAACAACCTAGAATAAGCTCTCTAGATTCAATTTAATGGCAGCTTTATGATGAGAAAGATAGGTTGATCTAAGCAACAAACACATAAGCTCGGATTGTTCAACTTAGGTTATGTTCCACTTTGCAATTATTGAAAACTTGACCATAATCATTAATCACAAATTGCCACTTATGAATAGGAAATCAAGATAATTACACGGATCAAGACTCCTAAACTAGCAATAGATAATTATCAAGATCTATCTAGTTGTACACCTAAACAAATCAAGACAACATCATGAACAATTCTTGTAGAAGAACATAAGCAACTTTGATAGAAAATTAATGATAGATAGAATCTGAAAATCAATCACAAAACATGTCTAGGGCTTTGAAATCACCCTTAACCAAATAGAAGTTTAGCCTAGCATAGGCATTATAAACATAAAATTAAATAGAATCTAAGAAGAAAATAAAAGAAAGAAAGAAGAAGAAGAAGAATATTAATTATCCAACCTCTTGCTCTTTCTAAAGAAAAAGAAAACTAGAGAAAAGAAAGAAGAAGAAAACTTAGAGAATTTTGTTAAAATGGCTAATATCCTACCAATCTCCAATATGATCCCTTACAATCATCCAAGGCCCTCTATTTATACACATTTTGGAGGGCTAAATGACAAGAGACAAGCTTTACAAATTTCAAAGGTAGGTATATGACGATTTTGATCAGCCAAATTGATGGTCGATTTCGTCAATATTGGAGGCCTGATCTGATCACATGGTCTTCTAGAAAAAGGTTCCCCTATCAGTTACGGAACCATAGCCGTTGGAATCAGCTCATTTGCTGATGTGGTTAAGCAGATATGGGCAAAATACGAAAACATGTCAGCACAGATGTCATTACACATCAGCCACCTTGATGGTCGATTTATTCAATATTGGAGGCCTGATCTGATCACATGGTCTTCTAGACAAAGGTTCCCCTATCAGTTACGGAACCATAGCCGTTGGAATCAGCTCATTTTCTGATGTGGATAAGAAGATACGGGCATAATACGAAAACATGTCAGCACAGACGTCATTGCACATCAGCCAACTTGATGGTCGATTTTGCTAGGGAAAACGACTCCGTTTTAAGAAGTGTAAAACATGAAAAAGATAGATATGCCTCTTAGCTTTGCATGGCTACAAATTTCAGCCTTATTGCTTCAGTGAAACTCGAGATATAGCTGATATGGCAAAAGGTGTCGGAACTGAAACTGAACTGGATTTGCCCTTAATTCTAGTAATCTGAAATCACTCAAAGAAACTTGTGAAAAACACCAAAATACATAAAAATATAAAAGATCATAAACACAATTAGACTAAACAATAATAACTCGTATTTGACACAAAACATTAATAAAACATAACTAAAAACTATATAATTATACGAGTTATCAGAAACCTTAACCATATTTTTCATATTTGATTCTTCTTACTTACTTGTTTTCTTACTTTTCTAGTTTGCTTATTTTTAAAAGTATATTTATTTTTATTGGCTGGTTATACCGCCTAATTTGTATATTAACTTTGTTTTATTTTTATTGGCTGGTTATACCGCCTAATTTAGTATATATATTTTCATTGGCTGGTTATACCGCCTAATTTAGTATATATATTTTTATTGGCTGGTTTTACCGCCTTGCATCTTATTCTTATTATTTACTTTAGTTTAAATCTGGCTTCAAAAACCCCTTTTCTTTTATTGTTTTCTTTGAACGTAAGTTATAAACTAATAACTCATACATTAAAACCCAATCCCTGAGGACTCGACCCTTGCTAATCATTATACTTACAATTGATCTTTTTAGTGCAAGGTTAAATAAGATACACTCTTTTGGGTGCATCAGTTGCAAAGACAAGGAAGATCTATTGAAAATTTGGGTTGGAAACAAGAAATAAGTGTGGGGGGGGAAAGAAAAGAAAAGTCAAGAGAAAAAGAAATGGAATACTGGCAAATACATTTCTATGTGAAAAAAAAATGAAAAAAAATATATGAATCATCTCTTGAACTTGTGGAAAAAGAAAAAGATGTTACAAAGTTGTTTAGAATGAAGAAAAGGCCCAACATGAATATCCGCCCTGTGTGACTATGTACTTGTAAAGAGTTATGTCTCTAAACTCTATAAAATCGTTGGAACTTTTGTAATATCCTTTATCTTTTATTCTTTAGCCACATTATTACCCCTTGGCCCCATAATAACCTTGCATAAAGACCTCTTGATTCATGAAGTTGCATGATCTAAGTAGTGGAGAATAGGTGGACAAGCAAGCATATGGTAGAAACTGTTTTCATGAGATTGATTGAGTGTAAATACTTCACCAGTACTTTAAAGAGTGAAAATCATGAGGGTATCCCATGTGAGAAGTTGAGATTAAGTTTGAACATGCACTATTTTGATTGAGATATGTTATGTTAATTTTAGCTTAACTCAAACCATTTACTATCAAGCATGATTTTTTGTGAAACTCTTTAAGCTATTGATTAGTTTATAAGACTTGTTCAATGATTGTCTCTAATTTGTATTGAAAGAGGATTAGATTAGGTTTTCTTACCTTGTGTCTGTTTGATTTTTGATAACTCGTATAATTATATAGTTTTTAGTTATGTTTTATTATTGTTTTGTGTCAAATACGAGTTATTATTGTTTAGTCTAATTGTGTTTATGATCTTTTATATTTTTATGTAATTTGGTGTTTTTCACAAGTTTCTTTGAGTGATTTCAGATTACTAGAATTAAGGGCAAATCCAGTTCAGTTCCAGTTCCGACACATTTTGCCATATCAGCTATATCTGGAGTTTCACGGAAGCAATAAGGCTGAAATTTGTAGCCGTGCAAAGCTAAGAGGCATATATATCTTTTTCATGTTTTATACTTCTTGAAACGGAGTCGTTTTCCCTAGCGAAATCGACCATCAAGTTGGCTGATGTGCAATGACGTCTGTGCTGACCTGTTTTCGTATTTTGCCCATATCTGCTTATCCACATCAGCAAATGAGCTGATTCCAATGGCTATGGATCCGTAACTGATACGGGAACCTTTGTCTAGAAGACCATATGATCATATCAGGCCTCTAATATTGACGAAATCGACCATCAAGTTGGCTGATGTGCAATGACGTCTGTGCTGACATGTTTTCGTATTTTGCCCATATCTGCTTATCCACATCAGAAAATGAGCTGATTCCAACGGCTATGGATCCGTAACTGATAGGGGAACCTTTTTCTAGAAGACCATGTGATCAGATCAGGCCTCCAACATTGACGAAATCGACCATCAAGTTGGCTGATCAAAATTGTCATACAATATGACGAAAATTGTTAGAAAAATTCACCCACCTATTATACCTACCTTTGAAATTTGTAAAGCTTGTCTCTTGTCATTTAGCCTTCCAAAATGTGTATAAATAGAGGGCCTTGGATGATTGTAGAGGATCATATTGTACATAGGTAGGATATTAGCCATTTTAATAAAATTCTCTAAGTTTTCTTCTTCTTTCTTTTCTCTAGTTTTCTTTCTTTTCTCTAGTTTTCTTTTTCTTTAGAGAGAGCAAGAGGTTGGATAATTAATATTCTTCCTCTTCTTCTTTCTTTCTTTTATTTTCTTCTTAGATTTTCTTTAATTTTATGTTTATGTTTATAATGCCTATGCTAGGCTAAACTTCTATTTGGTTAAGGGTGATTTCAAAGCCCTAGACATGTTTTGTGATTGATTTTCAGATTCTATCTATCATTAATTTTCTATCAAAGTTGCTTATGTTCTTCTACAAGAATTGTTCATGATGTTGTCTTGATTTGTTTAGGTGTACAACTAGATAGATCTTGATAATTATCTATTGCTAGTTTAGGAGTCTTGATCCGTGTAATTGTCTTGATTTCCTATTCATAAGTGGCAATTTGTGATTAATGATTATAGTCAAGTTTTCAATAATTGCAAAGTGGAACATAACCTAAGTTGAACAATCCGAGCTTATGTGTTTGTTGCTTAGATCAACCTATCTTTCTCATCATAAAGCTGCCATTAAATTGAATTTAGAGAGCTTATTCTAGGTTGTTTAATGGTTAGAGATTAAATAGAGAGCTTGTTCTATTTAACGACAAACTAAGGAAAGATTGGGATAACAGAGCTTGTTGTTATCTACGGTTGTTAACTTTGATAGTTGGTTGATATTGATAGATCTGAAATTGATTCTTAATGATGTCTAGTGGTGGAGAATGAAACCTTAACCATATTTTTCATATTTGATTCTTCTTACTTACTTGTTTTCTTAATTTTCTAGTTTGCTTATTTTTAAAAGTATATTTATTTTTATTGGCTGGTTATACCGCCTAATTTGTATATTAACTTTGTTTTATTTTTATTGGCTGGTTATACCGCCTAATTTAGTATATATATTTTTATTGGCTGGTTATACCGCCTTGTTTGTATATTAACTTTGTTTTATTTTTATTGGCTGGTTATACCGCCTAATTTAGTATATATATTTTTATTGGCTGGTTATACCGCCTAATTTAGTATATATATTTTTATTGGCTGGTTATACCGCCTTGCATCTTATTCTTATTATTTACTTTAGTTTAAATCTGGCTTCAAAAACCCCTTTTCTTTTATTGTTCTTGAATTTAAGTTTTAAACTATTAACTTATAAACTAAAACCCAATCCCTGAGGACTCGACCCTTGCTAACTACTATACTTACAATTTATCTTTTTAGTGCAAGGTTAAATAAGATACACTCTTTTGGGTGCATCAAATTTTTGGCGCCGTTGCCGGGGATTGCTTTCTTTAGTTTATTTGTTACTTGGTTTATTCTTATTTTCAGTTCTAATTAGTTTTATTTTCTTGTACATACAAGTTTTTCTTTTCAAATTTAAAAAAAAAAAAAAACAATGGAATTGAGCAATCTAACACTTGAAGAGTTGGTGGCATACATGAACATGGAGAATCAACAAGCCAATCTCACCTCCCCAGTTCAACAATTGGCCATGGGAGGATGTCAAGGCCATCAAGTGTTCCAAGACCAACAGTATGATCATTACTCAAACACTTACCATGAGGGATGGTGGGATCATACTAATTATGGCTACTCGAAAAATTACCAAGAAGTAGATCCTTATGCCAATTACACTCATCCATCTAGCTTCAATCAATCATGGTCTCAAGAACCAGATCTTTTTCAACCACCACATATGACTCAAAACTCAGGTACTTCTTTAGAAGATCTTGTCTATTCTCTTGTTACTGATTCTTTGCAATTTCAACAGGAAACAAGGGCAAGCATCCAGAGTTTGGAAAAGCAAATGAGCCAATTGGCTAGTAGTATGGTGGGATGGGTAGCACAAAGATCTGAAGAACTCCCAGCCCAAATGATGGTTAACCCAAAGGAGAATACTACTATTGTGACCTTGAAGAATGAGGAACAAAATGAGGATGAAACAAAATTAGAGATGGATTCTATTCTTGAGGATAATGAAGCCAAAGATCCAAATAAGAGTATTTCGGCACCTGAGGTAACGTTTAAGGTTTCACTTTTTACTAATGTTTCTTCTCCACCTTTTCCTAGTAGATTTGCAAAGTTCAAGGAGGAAGAACATGAACAACACATGCCGGAAACCTTAAACAACTTGTTTGTGGAGGTCATTCAACAAGTATCAAAATATGCTCCATTCCTCGATGACATATGCACCACAAAAGATGATGGAATAATACTTGTAATGGAGAATGCATCCACTGTTGTGCAAAGAAAGCTTCCTCTCAAACGCATAAATTTGGGAAATTTCATGTATGAGCCTGACAAGCCTAAAATGCCAAGAAGGGGTGTTGGTTAGGTTCAAAACACTAAATCAAGTGCTAATTGGGGGAGGCAGCCTAATTAGTGAAAGCATTGCCAAACTGCCATCCTCAGATTTGCTCTCTTTTTCTTGATCTTTTTCTTATGTTTCTTTGCTAATTGTGTTTAGTGTTTCTAAGTTCATTTAGGCTGCATAAGTTTATTTTGTTTATTAGTTCTTTTCACTTACACATGATTCTTTCATTTGGGATTAATAGCATTACATTAATGACAATGTAAGAATTATGTGTGGGGGGAAGAATTTAGGATTTTATTTAGAGTGTGTTGTTTTTGAGTCTTTTTATGTTGTTTTTCTTTCTAATCCTTGTTTTGAAAATAACTAGATGTAAATATAATTTTTTAACCCCGGTTAAACGACGGATAACGGTACTCCGTGATTATTTAAGTCGGTTCCATCAGCTACCCACAAAACTGATATTGTATATAAATTTCTCTTTCAATTTTTCTTTCATTTTTTTTGCATTTTTTTTTTCCAGGATGGATGATATTCTCACAAGATTGCAGAAACGATTTCCTCCTTTTCCTCGAAATATTTTACTGAAGCTTTACCAAGTTCGATTTGAAAGATTAAGAATGCTTATGCACAAAGGGATTCCTGACGACATACGTTGGATAATTGAAGCCAAGGTACGTGAAGATGAATATCTTCCTGTTTTGCATTTACCAGGTACAGGTAGAAGCACTTTTGCAAAGAAGCAACGAGCAAAGCGCATGAGTTCAAATTGCCACAAATGTGCACGATGGACGTGTAACGGTAAATGTCGTTCTATTGGGATTCCGTCCTCTAATCAAGATGATAAAATTGAATTCATTAAGGATGGACTGAGTAAGGAGAATTTGGGTAATATCCAACTTTCTCTTGAGACGCATCCTAGTGGAGACGTACAAAGAGAAATTCTTGATTTATGGCCGCAATTCCAAAGGGAATGGCAACATCTTGGGAATCTGATGTTAAAAGACCCTGTTTGCCAGCTTGTAAGAAAACTGGATGGGAAGCATATCCTCGACTCATAGAAGGCGTTTAAGCCGTTTCTGGACGTAAAACCAGAGGAAGATGTGAGCCACAATCACAACTACAATAAATGACTTCTCAGCTTTTGGTTTGATTTGCAATAACTTTATTTCGGTTTAATTTACGTGTTATTCGATTTGTGTAATTATTCTCATTTTTTTTATTTGTCTTTTACGATTGATTTTTCTTCTCTTTTTTATTTTCTTCCTGAAATCACGCAAAAATCTTTTGTTAGGTTAACATTTTCTTCTGACAGGTCAAATACACTTTCGGCGACATTATTACTCTTGACTTTTACGGTTGATTTTTCTTCTCTTTTTGATTTTCTTCCTGAAATCACGCAAAAATCTTTTGTTAGGTTAACATTTTCTTCTGACAGGTCAGATACACTTTTGGCGACATTATTACTCTTGTCTGATTCACTACTCAGTCCTCTATATATTACACCATGTACTCATTCTCTTTCAGGCACTCGAAAAAAAGAAAAAAAAAAGAAAAAAAAAATGGAAAGTACTTCGTCCCAACGCATTAAAAAAATTTGTGTCTTTGGAGGTGCTTATCCAGGGAAAAATAACATATTCGCTGATGAAGCCATAAGAGTTGGAGTAATACTTGCCCAACAAAAGATCCACTTGATTTATGGAGGCGGTAGTACGGGTTTAATGGGAGCAGTCGCTACAGCAGCACACGTCGGAGGAAGTCCAGTTCTAGGAATCGTGCCAAAACTATTCACAAGTTTTTGTGGACCTACCGTGGGTAAGGAAATACAAGTCTGGAGTATCCCTGAACGGATGACAATCATGTACCATTCTGCCGATGCATTCATTGCTTTACCAGGAGGTCTGGGTACATTGGAAGAAATAGCTTGCGTGGCTTCTTGGTCATCTTTGGTCACAAATAAGAAACCCATTGGTTTGCTTAATATTAATGGTTATTTTAGTAATTTGCTTTCATATTTAGATAATGCTGTGGATAATGGATTCATGTTTTCAGAGGCAAGGAGAACCATAATTTCTGCTACAACCATTGAAGATTTACTCAAAAAGCTCCAAGCTTATGAGTGTTTATCTGCTACGGTTGTTTCGCAAACGCTCGGAAAAAGAAAAAGAGATATGGACGAGCAAGGAGTGGATTGCACTTTGTCTTTGTGACATTATCTAACATTTTGTTTGTTGTGTCTCAGTTATAATAAGTGGTTAGCAACCTCTACAGGTAATATCTCCTAAATTTTACCTTCTTAAAAAAAAAAAAAAAGAGTTTGTTGTGTTTTAAGCAATTTAGAAGTATTCATTCTGAACAAGGTCTGAGTAAGGGAGACTTGAGACATACCTTGTCAGTTTGATTTTAATCTTTTTACGTTTACTTGTTAATTTTTGTTTAGTATTTTAGGATTATTTAGGTTGCATGAGTTTGTTTTGTTTTGAGTCTAGTTATTCCTATTCTTATGTTATTAGTTCTTTTCTCTTACACATGATTCTTTCATTTGGGTTAATAGACTTACATTGAGGACAATGTAAGAATTAAGTGTGGGGGGAATAATTTAGGATTTCTTTTATTTTTGTCTACTATTTTTTTTTATGAGTCTTTATTATTATTATTATTATTTTTTAGTGTGTTTTAGTTCCTTTTTAATACAATGATGAGATATGAATTGCATAAGTCTAAAACATATTTATTAGTGAGAAGATTTTCATGAGAATTGAGCTTGATGTCAACCTTTTTATGAGCCAATGTTAATATGATATGTTGATTGAGAAAGAAGCATGTTTAGACTTAATCTGACTTGTATAATCATTCTTGTGAGTTTTTGAGCCTAAAATGATTGATGCATTATACAAATCAATCTAATTTCTTTCTTGAGTGCTCTTATGATTACATGATTCTCTAGAACTTGCTTTAAACCGTTTGAGACTATATTGATGCATGTGACAACATGAATATGATAGAGGCATTAGGATTTTTAGCCAGGGCCAAACAACCATCCCTTATTGATGTTCCAAGAGAACACACCCTTAGTGAACCAATTTGAGCCTACATTGAATAAGCTATCTCTTTGGTAATCATAACTTGTCCCTAACCTAAATATACTTATATCTTTACCTTTGTTCCAAAGATGAATTAGCATGATTTGAGACAAGTTGCAAAGACAATGGATATTTTTTGGTTAGAAACAAGAAATAAGTGTGGGGGGAAAAGAAAAGAAAAGTCAAGAGAAAAAGAAATGGAATACTGGCAAATACATTCCTATATAAAAAAAAAAGAATCATCTCTTGAATTTGTGGAAAAAGAAAAAGATGTTACAAAGTTGTTTAGAATGAAGAAAAGGCCCAACATGAATATCCGGCCTAGGTGACTATGTACTTGTAAAGAGTTTTGAGAAGTTTCTTTGTATAATCTTTTTATGTCTCTAAACTTTATGAACTCTTTGGAACCTTTGTGATATCTTTATCCTTTTGTTCTTCAACCACATTACAAACCCCTTGGCCCCATTACAACCTTGATTAAAGACCTCTTGATTTATGAAGTTGCATGATCTTTTAGTGGAGAATAGGTGGACAAGCAAGCATATGGTAGAAGTGTTTTCATGAGATTGATTGAGTGTAAACACTTTACCACTACTTTAAAGAGTGAAAATCAAGAGAGTATCCCATGTGAGAAGTTGAGATTAAATTTGAACATGCACTATTTTGATTGAGATATGTTATGCTAATATTGGCTTAACTCAAACAATTTACATTCAAGCATGATTTTTTGTGAAATTTTTTAAGCTATTGATTAGTTTATAACACTTGTTCAAATATTGTCTCTAATTTGTATTGAAAGGATTAGGAGTAAATATTTTTAGTATATGTAGTTTATTTATATGAAGTTTATTTATATTTTAATTTTTCAATGTTTGTGGGTATCGTTCTAGTAAACCCTCACGAGACTAAACTCGTCCACTAGGGACACCTAGGGGTTTAAAGGCTTGTGTCACATGCTAAGTGCCACCGTGATTTCCTACGAAAGTGGATTAGATTAGATTTTCTTATTTTATTTTTATTGAGTCGTTGCTAGGGACTAGCAACAATCTAAGTGTGGGGGTGTGATAACTCGTATAATTATATAGTTTTTAGTTATGTTTTATTATTGTTTTGTGTCAAATACGAGTTATTATTGTTTAGTCTAATTGTGTTTATGATCTTTTATATTTTTATGTAATTTGGTGTTTTTCACAAGTTTCTTTGAGTGATTTCAGATTACTAGAATTAAGGGCAAATCCAGTTCAGTTCCAGTTCCGACACATTTTGCCATATCAGCTATATCTGGAGTTTCACGGAAGCAATAAGGCTGAAATTTGTAGCCGTGCAAAGCTAAGAGGCATATCTATCTTTTTCATGTTTTATACTTCTTGAAACGGAGTCGTTTTCCCTAGCGAAATCGACCATCAAGTTGGCTGATGTGCAATGACGTCTGTGCTGACCTGTTTTCGTATTTTGCCCATATCTGCTTATCCACATCAGCAAATGAGCTGATTCCAATGGCTATGGATCCGTAACTGATACGGGAACCTTTGTCTAGAAGACCATATGATCATATCAGGCCTCTAATATTGACGAAATCGACCATCAAGTTGGCTGATGTGCAATGACGTCTGTGCTGACATGTTTTCGTATTTTGCCCATATCTGCTTATCCACATCAGAAAATGAGCTGATTCCAACGGCTATGGATCCGTAACTGATAGGGGAACCTTTTTCTAGAAGACCATGTGATCAGATCAGGCCTCCAACATTGACGAAATCGACCATCAAGTTGGCTGATCAAAATTGTCATACAATATGACGAAAATTGTTAGAAAAATTCACCCACCTATTATACCTACCTTTGAAATTTGTAAAGCTTGTCTCTTGTCATTTAGCCTTCCAAAATGTGTATAAATAGAGGGCCTTGGATGATTGTAGAGGATCATATTGTACATAGGTAGGATATTAGCCATTTTAATAAAATTCTCTAAGTTTTCTTCTTCTTTCTTTTCTCTAGTTTTCTTTCTTTTCTCTAGTTTTCTTTTTCTTTAGAGAGAGCAAGAGGTTGGATAATTAATATTCTTCCTCTTCTTCTTTCTTTCTTTTATTTTCTTCTTAGATTTTCTTTAATTTTATGTTTATGTTTATAATGCCTATGCTAGGCTAAACTTCTATTTGGTTAAGGGTGATTTCAAAGCCCTAGACATGTTTTGTGATTGATTTTCAGATTCTATCTATCATTAATTTTCTATCAAAGTTGCTTATGTTCTTCTACAAGAATTGTTCATGATGTTGTCTTGATTTGTTTAGGTGTACAACTAGATAGATCTTGATAATTATCTATTGCTAGTTTAGGAGTCTTGATCCGTGTAATTGTCTTGATTTCCTATTCATAAGTGGCAATTTGTGATTAATGATTATAGTCAAGTTTTCAATAATTGCAAAGTGGAACATAACCTAAGTTGAACAATCCGAGCTTATGTGTTTGTTGCTTAGATCAACCTATCTTTCTCATCATAAAGCTGCCATTAAATTGAATTTAGAGAGCTTATTCTAGGTTGTTTAATGGTTAGAGATTAAATAGAGAGCTTGTTCTATTTAACGACAAACTAAGGAAAGATTGGGATAACAGAGCTTGTTGTTATCTACGGTTGTTAACTTTGATAGTTGGTTGATATTGATAGATCTGAAATTGATTCTTAATGATGTCTAGTGGTGGAGAATGAAACCTTAACCATATTTTTCATATTTGATTCTTCTTACTTACTTGTTTTCTTAATTTTCTAGTTTGCTTATTTTTAAAAGTATATTTATTTTTATTGGCTGGTTATACCGCCTAATTTGTATATTAACTTTGTTTTATTTTTATTGGCTGGTTATACCGCCTAATTTAGTATATATATTTTTATTGGCTGGTTATACCGCCTTGTTTGTATATTAACTTTGTTTTATTTTTATTGGCTGGTTATACCGCCTAATTTAGTATATATATTTTTATTGGCTGGTTATACCGCCTAATTTAGTATATATATTTTTATTGGCTGGTTATACCGCCTTGCATCTTATTCTTATTATTTACTTTAGTTTAAATCTGGCTTCAAAAACCCCTTTTCTTTTATTGTTCTTGAATTTAAGTTTTAAACTATTAACTTATAAACTAAAACCCAATCCCTGAGGACTCGACCCTTGCTAACTACTATACTTACAATTTATCTTTTTAGTGCAAGGTTAAATAAGATACACTCTTTTGGGTGCATCAATTTTGCTCGAGGACTAGCAAAAGATTAAGTGTGGGGGAATTTGATAAGTGCTTAATTTCATACATTTTCCTATTTAATTTCCTTATACTTTGTGCTTTGATTCTTACTTCCTTGACATTTTACTAGGTTTTTATGCTTTGTAGGTATTTTGGAGGAGATGAAGTCAAAACATGTCAATTAGGATGTTAAAGAGCTTACAAAAGTGAAATCACAAGATGGAAAAAGAGTTGGGAGTCAAAAAGATCAAATTCTTGGCTCTTTATTCGAAGAAACTTCCTTCTTGACTTTTGAAGATCACTTGATTACCTTTCCAACGGTTGGTCATGATCCTAAATCGGATAACAAATGGTCATCCAAATCGGCATTGGAATATCTCCCTAAACAACCCTAGTGGCAGAAAATACCCTAGCTGACATTTATGTTTATCCTTGCCAAAGAAGGATTAGTGGCTGTCAACTTGCATTAATTGCATTAATTGCAAGTATCTTTCCTTAAAGCTAATCCTAGTCAAAGTAAGAGAATTAAATCAGCCAAGGCTTTCCTTCCTTACACTTACTTTGCCTGCAAGTTTGTAATCTCTCTTCATTAAAGAGTGCTTTGACTAAAACTTTCCTACTTTATTCAAAGTTGGCTGCCAAGGCTTATATCTTTCCTTAAAACACAAAAGTCAGCCACTTTTTTTTAACTTTAGCCACAAGTCAGCATTTATTGAAGGGAGAGAGCTGAAATTCACTAGTTTGATACCCTAGCTATTGCCTATAAATAGAGATTAAGGGGGCATACGAAATTTACACTTCTCCAAGCATCAAATTCTGATTTCTTCTTTGTTTCTTTGTTTTTGAGAGAGCAAGAGGCTGGATAATTAAATATTCTTATTCTTCTTCTTTCTTTCTTTTATTTTCTTCTTACATTCTCTTTATTTTTATGTTTATGTTTACAATGCCTATGCTAGGCTAAACTTTTATTTGGTTAAGGGTGATTTCAAAGCCCTAGACATGTTTTGTAATTGATTTTCAGATTCTATCTATCATTAATTTTCTATCAAAGTTGCTTATGTTCTTCTACAAGAATTGTTTATGATGTTGTCTTGATTTATTTAGGTGTACAACTAGATAGATCTTGATAATTATCTATTGCTAGTTTAGGAGTCTTGATCTGTGTAATTGTCTTGATTTCCTATTCATAAGTGGCAATTTGTGATTAATGATTATGGTCAAGTTTTCGATAATTGCAAAGTGGAACATAACCTAAGTTGAACAATCCGAGCTTATGTGTTTGTTGCTTAGATAAACCTATCTTTCTCATCATAAAGCTGCCATTAAACTGAATTTAGAGAGCTTATTCTAGGTTGTTTGATGGTTAGAGATTAAATAGAGAGCTTGTTCTATTTAACGACAAACTAAGGAAAGATTGGGATAACAGAGCTTGTTGTTATCTACGGTTGTTAACTTTGATAGTTGGTTGATATTGATAGATCTAAAATTGGTTCTTAATGATGTCTAGTGGTGGAGAATGAAACCTTATCCATATTTCTCTCATATTTGATTTCTTATTTCTTACTTGCATCTTACTTTTCTTGTTTGCTTATTTTTAAAACTATTTCAAAACCCCCTTTTCTTTTGTTTTCTTTGAACCTAAGTTATAAACTAATAACTCATAGATTAAAACCCAATCCCTGAGGACTCGACCCTTACTAATCACTATACTCTACAATTGATTTTTTTTTAAGTGCAAGGTTAAACAAGATACACTCTTTTGGATGCATCATAATAATATTAAAGACTCATAAAAAATAATAGCCAAAAATAAAATAAAATAAAATAAAAGAAATCCTAAATCCTTCCCCCACACTTAATTCTTACATTGTCCTCATTGTAATGCTATTAACCCAAATGAAAGAATCATGTGTAAGAGAAAATAACTAATAGCATAAGAATATAAATAACTAAGATTCAAAACAAAATAAATTCATGCAACCTAAATAATCCTAAAATACTAAACAAATAATTATCAAATAAACATAAATAAAAACAATAAAAATAATAAAAGAAAAAGGAAAAGAAAGCAAATCTGAGTATGGCAGGTTGGTAATTTCTTCATTAATTGGGATGCCTTCCCAATTAGTACTTGATTTTAGTTGTCCAACCTAACCAACACCCCTTCTTGATTTTTTAGGCTTGTTAGGCTCATACATGAAACTTTCCAAATTTGAGCGTTTGACAGGAAGCTTTCTTTGCACAAAAGTGGATGCATTCTCCATTACAAGTATTATTCCATCATCCTTTGTGGTGCATATCTCATCGAGGAATGGAGCATATTTTGATACTTGTTGAATGGCATCCACAAACAAGTTGTTTAAGGTTTTCGGCATGTGTTGTTCATGTTCCTCCTCCTTGAACTTTGCGAATCTACTAGGGAAAGGTGGAGAAGAAACATTAGTAAAAATTGGAATCTTAAACGTTACCTCAGGTGCCGAAATACTCTTATTTGGATTTGTGGCTTCATTATCCTCAAGAATAGAATCCATCTCTAATTTTGTCTCATCCTCATCTTGTTCCTCATTCTTCAAGGTCACAATAGTAGCATTCTCCTTTGGGTTAATCATCGTTTGGGCTGGGAGTTCTTCAGATCTTTGTGCTACCCATCCCACCATACTACTAGCCAATTGGCTCATTTGCTTTTCCAAACTCTGGATGCTTTCCCTTGTTTCCTATTGAAATTGCAAAGTATCAGTAACAAGAAAATACACAAGATCTTCTAAAGAAGTACCTTAGTTTTGAGTCATATGTGGTGGTTGAAAAAGATCTGGTTTTTGAGACCATGATTGATTAAAGCTAGATGGATGAGTGTAATTGGCATAAGGATCTACTTCTTGGTAATTTTCCGAGTAGCCATAATTAGTATGATCCCACCATCCCTCATGGTAAGTGTTTGAGTAATGATCATACTTTTGGTCTTGGAACCCTTGATGGCCTTGACATCATCCCATGGCCAACTGTTGAACTAGGGAGGTGTGATTGGCTTGTTGATTCCCCATGTTCATGTATGCCACCAACTCTTCAAGTGTTAGATTGCTCAATTCCAATTTTTTTTTTTTTTAAATTTGAAAAGAAAAACCTGTATGTACAAGAAAATAAAACTAATTAGAACTGAAAATAAGAATAAACCAAGTGACAAATAAACTAAAGAAAGCAATCCCCGGCAACGGCGCCAAAAATTTGATGCACTCAAAAGTGTGTATCTTATTTAACCTTGCACTTAAAAAGAATCAATTGTAGAGTATAGTGATTAGCAAGGGTCGAGTCCTCAGGGATTGGGTTTTAGTTTATAAGTTAATAATGATGATCCCTTGAGTCTCCTCAAAAGATGTCTAGTTTGTGGCTCAAAAGATGGTATTTATAGAGCTTTAAAACCCTGAGAATAAGTCCTTGCCGCACAAGTAAGCCTGGAGGTGCAAAAATCACGTTTTTGCCTTTTTTCAGATTTGCGATTAGGGTTTTTCTGGCCGCAAGGTTCCTTAGGAAGATCTTCTATCGCCATTTTGAATCCCATTTCTTATCCAATTTGGTCCCATAATATATTGTTGGAAAGATAATCAAGTCAGCTTCAAAAGTTAAGATGGAAGTTTCTTCATATAAAGAATCTAACATCACGTTTTCCTTCCAACAAGCTTCGGAGGTCAAATTTGCCTGATTGCTTTTCAACCAGAAATTGATATTTTTGACTCCCAAGTCTTCTTCCATCTTGTGATTATGATTTTGTAAGCTCTTTACCATCATTATTGACATATTTTGACTTCATTCTCCTTATTCTACATAAAATTCAAAAACATAATATAAGTAAACAAGATAAAGATCGAAAACATAACAAAAACTAAAGGTAGAAAGGCATAAAATGTATATTTTATGAGCTTATCAACTAGGCTAAACATTTATTTGGTTAAGGGTTATTTCAAAGCCCTATACATGTTATGTTAATTAATTTTCAGAATTTATCTATCATTGTTTTCTATCAAAGTAGCTTATGTTCTTCCATTCAAATTGTTCATGATGATGTTTTGATTTGTTTAGGTGGCTAACTAGATAAATCTTGATAATTGTCTAATGCTAGTTTAGGAGTCTTGATCTATGTAATTGTCTTGATTTCCTATTCATAAGTGGCAATTTGTGATTAATGATTATGGTCAAGTTTTCAATAATTGCAAAGTGGAACATAACCTAAGTTGAACAATCCGAGCTTATGTGTTTGTTTCATAGCCTATCTTTCTCATCATAAAGCTGCTATTAAATTGAACTTAGAGAGCTTATTCTAGGTTGTTTGATAGTTAGAGGTTAAATAGAGAGCTTGTTCTATTTAACGACAAACTAAGGAAATATTGGGGTAACAGAGCTTGTTGTTATCTACGGTTGTTAACTTTGATAGCTAATTAATGTTGATAGATATGAAATTGATTCTTAATGATGTCTAGTTGTGGAGAATGAAACCTTAAGCCGCAAGCACTTTGATAGCTTAAGTTTACTTAGTGGAATCTCTGGCTAGACTATGATGAATTTAGGAGAAATAGTTTCTCTAAGTTCACAAAGTTAACTAATAGCCGCAAGAACTAATATGGATTGAAGATTAGTAGACACTGCATCATGTTCATGGTCTTTCCGGGATATTTGGTGAAAGGACCGAATTACACTGATGTCTAACAAGAAAGGTTATGTCGAGACTAACTTGACTCTTCAGTATTTGGGTGGTCATGATGGCTTGCTAGAGTCCGCTCATGATCTATAAGTATAAATTAATTAGATTAATTTATATTCATTGCCAACATATTGGAAGCCTAATGGGTCACAGACAGAAAGGTGAATGAAGAGATTAAAATGGAAAGAGCCTAATTGCTTAATTTGAGAATTTAATCAATAGGGACTTAATTAAATAGTTTAATTAAGTGGAAGGACTTAAGCGCAAATACATAAGAGTTATTGTCCATAGTCCAAACCCTGGAGTGATTGCCGCCCCCTATAAAAGAAACATGATAGCTTGGCCAACCTCCCGATGGCCTCCCTAGCCGCATATGTGATATGCTTAGAGGCTTTGGTGTCTTCTTAATTTCTTGATTTCCTCCTTGCCTCTTCATGGAATGCTAGAGAGAAAAACTTTTTCTTTCAAGAGAGCAAAAGCATAGAGTGAAGAAGAAAGAAGATCAAAATAATCCTTGAGGTTGGCGCATCAAACCTGGAGAAGCAAGAAAAGCGTTTTCTTCTTCTTGATGCTTATTAAGCATTCGGCCATGGATGTTTATTTAGATGGAGAGAGGTTTTTTGAACCCTATACTACTAGCATCATTTTTGGCGAGACTCCATTCCTACCTTATGAAGGTTTTCTTGATCATCTTGTGTGGATTACCGTTAGAGGCCAGACACTTGTGTGGCTTGAAGTATCGGATTGACAGCTTGGTGTTCAAGATTGAATGGGCTGTTTGGAAACTCAAGATTACTAGATCTTTGAGTTTAGGTATGATTCTTGATCCGATGTATGCTTTATAATTACAAGATCGCATTAAATTTTTACAAGCATGATCCTGTAAGATTCGACTATCTCTTTGTTTATTTTCCTCTGCGTTCATGTTCTTCTTTAATGCGATTATTGTTTGAGCATGAGGTCGAATCCCAACAGTGGTATCAGAGCCTAGCTTGTAAGTTTTTATTGTGATTTACATGTTTAATTCTTGGTAGTAATCAATAGGATTGAATTGTGTGTTGGTCTAGCTAGTTCCATCAAGAAAAACGTTTTCTTGTCTTGTTTCAATTCTGACAGCTTTTGTATGCAATCTGATCTTGGTGTTTTAAATTGTTTAAAAGATATTTAAAATTGATTTGATCAATGTTTAACCTTGCCATATGATTGCATGACACAAATAAGTTAAAAGAAACAAGTTTGGATTTATTTGAATTGAATTGGTTTTGATGCTTGAATTTCGAAGAACACAAGTGTAGGATTTTTCTGTACACCTGCTGTAAGTTGCGGTTTTGACATGGTTAGAGGTGTCCTAAAATTTTAAAAATTTGAGGAGAAGTCCGAAACATGTCTATCTTGATGCTGTAATTTTTGGTGAATTTTTTTATTTTTTTGATTGCCGAAATTGCCTTTCAAAGTTGTGCAAAACAGTTTGCATGGTTGCTGAAATTTTTTGTGCAGCCTTGAGTTCTTGAATTTGATTATTGAATTGTGGGTATAATTGGCTGAAAATCGAAGAATGAATTTTGTGTGAATTGTTCACCACTTATCCACCAAAAGAAACGGCTACTTTGAGGCAAACGTTGCCCCAAACAAGGGCTGCCAATTGCGGCATAGTAACTTACTCAAAGTAAGAGGTGGCTAAACACAAAAGTTGTGTTAGGGAATCACTTTCTATTTTTCAAAATTCTTAATCTTTGCAATTTTGGACTGGTCAAAATTGTTTCCTAGTCAAGATTGGATTCCTAAGAGTTAGGAATGCACCTAAGCTATCCTTGTGGAAATTGTTTCCTAGTTGAAGAAGGACTCCTAAAAGTTAGGAGAAGATGTGAAACTTTCCTTGTAGAGAAAGTTTCCTAATCAAACTTGGACTTCCTAAGGTGTTAGAAAATCTAATTAAATTGTTTAATTCAATTGAAGATTTTAATTCAATTATCCTAATTGGATTAGGACCCAAGTAAATTGAATTAAAATTAAAATTGCTAGATAATTTGAGCCAAGTATATTTAAATGAGTTTAAATATTACTTTCCTTAAATGACACACAAGATTACTAAGTGATATTAAATATGTATGCACTTAATTTTATGCTCTATGATATGATTACAAAAGCATGAGGATGGTTATGGACTTAGACCTTAGGCTTACGTCATGGATGATTAAATTTTTGTTTTTGGTATTTTTATAAATAGGGTCTGCGAACCCTACCTTCTCTTATTCATTTTCGGAGTTGTAAATTCTCTTCTCACCTAACTCCCCTCGAATGTAACTCGAGGTTTCTATCAAAGATATGTAAATGTTATATAGGCCTGTAGATTTAGATTTAGGCTAAGATTAGAATTTATGAAATTCCAAATGTAAGGAGACAAGGCACCAAGAAGAAGGACCAAGGAGATCCCCATCAAGACTTATGAAGACTATGTATGGTATCCCTAGGAATTTGACCAACTAGTTTCCTAGTGGCTCAAGGAAACTAGAGTAGTAAAGTCCATAATCATCCTGTAGATTGCATGAGATAGATTTATTTTTGACATTATATATGTGATATATATTTGAATAAATGCTATGCATGTCAATCAACAAAGATAGCAATAAGACCTAATTAATGAAACAAAGAAATCCCTCATTAAATTATATTGAGTCTATGTTACGCATGATAAATTGCCTTCCACCATCTTAACAAGATAACCAGAGTTCTTCCAGTAAGAGGCTTGTTGAGTCACTAAAGGTCAAACTACTATACAAATATGTTTGAGTTATAGAAGGTGGGTCTTACTCAACTAAATGTCATGATATCCGGATGCTTTAAAACTTGATCGTATGATGTTTAGAGGCAATGGTTAGGCGAAATGCATATGATGCATTTAGGCAAAGAGTTGTCACCTAACTGATCAAGGAGTTGCATGGAGATGCAATTGGTAAAAAAAGTTACGTACTCAATTAGTTTCAACATGGCTTGTTGAGTCACTCAAGGTCATGGTGGGATGAAAGGGGTCCTTGCTCCCTAAGAAGTTTAAAAGTTAAATTTCTCGAATAGTAGAGGAGGGCTACTATGTTGATAAAATAGTGAGAACAATCATTCAAACTTTAAAATCTGTTTTAATGATTGCAATTTGCATAATGACTATTATATGCATTGGTTTATATGGGATATAAATCATCATGGCAGGTTAACTAGTCACTTGATTGCATACTTGATGCAATGTCAAATTCACTAATCAATGAAATGAATGTCTATGTCCTTAATGATCCATGAGGTACTTAGCAATGAAAAGTTCAAACATATCGAGGAATTGTTCCAATGAAAGATGATTAGTAGGTAGCCTATGAGGCATCATGTGCTAATGGATGCATCAACAAGTTTGAGAAACTTGGTTGATTTATGTATCATAATCTAAGTATAGACTTAGTTCTTTCTTCATTGTCTAAGAGCAATTAGCAAGTCTTGTTGTCCTACAACATGAACCGATTGGTGTTGCTAAATATAAGCTCATAAAATATACATTTTATGCCTTTCTACCATTAGTTTTTGTTATGTTTTCGATCTTTATCTTGTTTACTTATATTATGTTTTTTCAATTTTAGGTACAATAAGGATAATAAAGTCAAAAGATGTCAATAATGATGGTAAAAAGCTTACAAAAGCATAATCACACAATGGAAGAAGACTTGGGAGTCAAAAATATCAATTTCTGGTTGAAAAGCAATCAGGCAGATTTGAACTCTAGAGCTTGTTGTAAGAAAAACATGATCTTAGAATCTTTATTTGAAAATACTTCCTCTTGACTTTTGAAGTTGACTTGATTATCTTTCCAACGATATATTATGGGCCCAAATCGGATAAGAAATGGGCATTCAAAATGGCGCTAGAATATCTCCCTAAAGAACCCTGCGTCAAGAAAAACCCTAATCGCAAATCTGAAAAAAGGGCAAAAACGTGATTTTTGCACCTCCAGGCTTACTTGTCTGGCAAGGACTTATTCTCAGGGTTTTAAAGCTCTATAAATACCATCTTTTGAGGATACTCAAGGATCATCATTATTATTCTTAGTCTTCTCCATTCTTTTATTTTCTTTTTAGTTTTATGTATATATTATCTATGCCTATGCTAGGCTAAACTTTTATTTGGTTAAGGGTGATTTCAAAGCCCTAGACATGTTATGCAATTAATTTTCAGAATCTATCTATCATTGTTTTCTATCAAAGTTGCTTATGTTCTTCCATTAAAATTGTTCATGATGATGTTTTGATTTGTTTAGGTGGCCAACTAGATAAATCTTGATAATTATCTAATGATAGTTTAAGAGTCTTGATCCATGTAGTTGTCTTGATTTCCTATTCATAAGTGGCAATTTGTGATTAATGATTATGGTCAAGTTTTTGCTAATTGCAAGTGGAAATAACCTAAGTTAAACAATCCAAGCTTATGTGTTTGTTGCTTAGATCAACCTATCTTTCTCATCATAAAGCTGCTATTAAATTGAACTTAGAGAGTTTATTCTAGGTTGTTTGATAGTTAGAATTAGATAGAAAGCTTGTTCTATTTATCGAAAAACTAAGGAAAGATTGGGGTAACAGAGCTTGTTGTTATCTATGGTTGTTAACTTTGATAGCTAATTAATGTTGATAGATATGAAATTGATTCTTAATGATGTCTAGTGGTGGAGAATGAAACCTTAACCATATTTTTCACATTTGATTCTTCTTAAATACTTGTTTTCTCATTCTTATTGTTAACTTTAGTTTAAATCTGATTTCAAAATCCCCTTTACTTTTGTTTACTTGTTTTTAAGTGATAAACTATTAACTTATACACTAAAACCCAATCCCTGAGGACTCGACCCATGCTAATCACTATACTCTACAATTGATTCTTTTTAAGTGCAAGGTTAAATAAGATACAATCTTTTGGGTGCATCAAATTTTTGGCGCCGTTGCCGGGGATTGCTTTATTTAGTTTATTGGTTTATTCTTATTTTCAGTTGTAATTAATTTTATTTTTCTTGTACATACAGGTTTTTGTTTTCAATTTTCAGGCAAGAAGAGATGGCAGGTGCTACATCAAAACTTCAGAAGCAATTAGACAATCTCATCTCCATAGTTCGACAAGTGGCCATAAGTAAGATTCAACAATCAAGGCAGTGTGGAGTGTGCTTCATGATGGATCATCCAACCAATTGGTGCCCATACTACCAAAAAGATAATTTTGAACGCTCTATGATGTGGGAGAATACCAAAGCCATCAAGGGTTCCAAGGACAACAGTATGATGCTTTCCCAAATTCTTACAATGAGGGATGGTGGAATCATACTCATTATGGCTACTCGGGAGATTATCAAGAAGTAGATCCTTATGCTAATTACACTAATCAATTTGTCTTCAATCAAAAATGGGATCAACAACAAGATCTTTTTGAGCCACCACCTCAAAACTCAGGTAATTTTGTAGAAGAACTTGTCAATTTTCTTGTTATTAATACTCTGCAACTTCAACAGGAAACAAGGGAAACAAAGGCAAGTATCCAGAGTTTGGAACGGAAAATGAGCCTATTGGCTAGTAGTACGGTGGAATTAGTAGCACAAAGATCTCAAGCTCTCCCTTCCCAATCGATGATTGATCCAAAGGAGAGTGTTAGTGCCACACAACTTGAGGATGAATCAGAAAATCCAAGGGAACCCGAGGATGAGAAAGAACTAAAGATGGATTCAACTATTGAAGATAATGAAGCTTCAATTCCGATAGAGAGTACTTCGGCACCTGAGGTAACGTTTAAGGTTCCACTTTTTACTAATGTTTCTTCTCCAACATTTCCTAGTAGATTTGCAAAGTTCAAGGAGGAAGAACATGAGCAACACATGCCGGAAACCTTAAACAGATTGTTTGTGGATGCCATTTAACAAGTATCAAAATATGTTCCATTCCTCGATGAGATATGCACCACAAAGGATGATGAAATAATACTTTTAATGGAGAATGCATCCACTGTTGTGCAAAGAAAGCTTCCTATCAAACGCATAAATTTGGGAAATTTCATGTATGAGCCTGACAAGCCTAAAAAGCCAATAAGGGTTGTTGGTTAGGTTCACAACACCAACTCAAGTGTTAATTGGGAAGGCAGCCTAATTAAAGAAGAAATTGTCAACCTGCCATATTCAGATTTGCTTTCTCTTTCTCTTTCTTTTCCTTTTCCTTTTTCTTTTATTATTTTTATTGTATTTATTATTATTTTTATGTTTATTTGTTAATTGTTTGTTTAGTATTTTAGGATTATTTAGGTTGCATAAGTTTGTTTTGTTTTGTTTTGAGTCTTAGTTGTTCCTATTCTTATGCTATTAGTTCTTTTCCCTTACACATGATTTTTTCATTTGGGTTAATAGCATTACATTGAGGACAATGTAAGAATTAAGTGTGGGGGCAAGGATTTAGGATTTCTTTTGTTTTTGTCTATTTTTTTTATGAGTCTTTAATAATAATATTATTATTTTAGTGTTGATAAGCTCATAAAATATACATTTTATGCTCTTCTACCTTTAGTTTTTCTTATTTTTCGATCTTTATCTTGTTTACTTATATTATGTTTTTGAATTTTAGGTACAATAAGGAGAATGAAGTCAAAATATTTCAATAATGACGGTAAAGAGCTTACAAAATCGTAATCACAAGATGGAAGAAGACTTGGGAGTCAAAAATATCAATTTCTGGTTGAAAAGCAATCAGGCAGATTTGACCTCCGGAGCTTGTTGTAAGGAAAACATGATGATAAACTCTTTATTTGAAGAAACTTCCTTCTTGACTTTTGAAGTTGACTTGATTATCTTTCCAACGATATATTATGGGCCCAAAGCGGGTAAGAAATAGGCATGCAAAATGGCACTAGAAGATCTCCCTAAAGAACCCTGCGGCCAGAAAAACCCTAATCGCAAATCTAAAAAAAAGGCAAAAACGTGATTTTTGCACCTCCATGCTTACTTGTGCGGCAAGGACTTATTCTTAGGGTTGTAAAGCTCTATAAATACCATCTTTTGAGCCAAAAACTAGACATCTTTTGAGGAGACTCAAGGATCATCATTCTTCTTCTTCTTCTTTTTCTCCATTCTTTTATTTTTATTTTTAGTTTTATGTATATATTATCGATGCCTATACTAGGCTAAACTTTTATTTGGTTAAGGGTGATTTCAAAGCCCTAGACATGTTATGTAATTAATTTTCAGAATCTATCTATTATTATTTTCTATCAAAGTTGCTTATGTTCTTCTATTAAAATTGTTCATGATGATGTTTTGATTTGTTTAGGTGGCCAACTAGATAAATCTTGATAATTGTCTAATTCTAGTTTAGAAGTCTTGATCCGGGTAATTTTCTTGATTTCCTATTCATAAGTGGCAATTTGTGATTACTGATTATGGTCAAGTTTTCAATAATTGCAAAGTGGAACATAACCTAAGTTGAACAATCCGAGCTTATGTGTTTGTTGCTTAGATCAACCTATCTTTCTCATCATAAAGCTGCTATTAAATTGAACTTGGAGAGCTTATTCTAGGTTGTTTGATAGGTAGAGATTAAATAGAGAGCTTGTTCTATTTAACGACAAACTAAGGAAAGATTGGAGTAACAGAGCTTGTTGTTATCTACGGTTGTTAACTTTGAAAGCTAATTAATGTTGATAGATATGAAATTGATTCTTAATGATGTCTAGTGGTGGAGAAAGAAACCTTAACCATATTTTTCTCATATTTGATTACTTCTTATTTACTTGCTTTCTTCTTTGATTATAAGTCTTTAGTTTAAATTGACTTTAAAAACCTCCCCATTTAAAAACCTGAGGACTCGACCCTTGCTAACTACTATACTTTACAATTGATTCTGTTTAAGTGCAAGGTTAAATAAGATACACTCTTTTGGGTGCATAAAATTTTTGGCGCCGTTGCCGGAGATTGCTTGCTTTAGTTTATTTGGTACTTGGTTTATTCTTATTTTCAGTTCTACTTAGTTTTATTTTCTTGTACACACAGGTTTTTCTTTTCAAATTTTGAAAAAAAAAAATAAAATAAATAAAAACTATGGAATTGAGCAATCTAACACTTGAAGAGTTGGTGGCATACATGAACACGGAGAATCAGCAAGCCAATCTCACCTCCCCAGTTCAACAATTGGCCATGGGAGGATGTCAAGGCCATCAAGGGTTCCAAGACCAACTGCATGATCATTACTCAAACACTTACCATGAGCGATGGTGGGATCATACTAATTATGGCTACTCAAAAAATTTTCAAGAAGTAGATCCTTATGCCAATTACACTCATCCATCTAGCTTCAATCAATCATGGTCTCAAGAACCAGATCTTTTTCAGCCATCACATATGACTCAAAACTCAGGTACTTCTTTAGAAGATCTTGTCTATTCTCTTGTTACTGATACTTTGCAATTTCAACAGGAAACAAGGGCAAGCATCCAGAGTTTGGAAAAGCAAATGAGCCAATTGGCTAGTAGTATGGTGGGATGGGTAGCACAAAGATCTGAAGAACTCCCTGCCCAAACGATGATTAACCCAAAGGAGAATGCTACTATTGTGACCTTGAGGAATGAGGAACAAGATGAGGATGAGACAAAATTAGAGATGGATTCTATTCTTGAGGATAATGAAGCCACAAATCCAAATAAGAGTACTTCGACACCTGAGGTAACGTTTAAAGTTCCAATTTTTACTAATGTTTCTTTTCCACCTTTTTCTAGTAGATTTGCAAAGTTCAAGAAGGAAGAACATGAACAACACATGCCAGAAATCTTAAACAACTTGTTTTTGGATGCCATTCAACAAGTATCAAAATATGCTCCATTCCTCGATGAGATATGCACCACAAAGGATGATGAAATAATACTTGTAATGGAGAATGCATACACTGTTGTGCAAAGAAAGCTTCCTATCAAACGCATAAATTTGGGAAATTTCATGTATGAGCCTGACAAGCCTAAAAACCCAAGAAGGGGTGTTGGTTAGGTTCAAATCACTAACTCAAGTGTTAATTGGGAAAGCAGCCCAATTAAAGAAGAAATTGCCAACCTGCCATATTCAGATTTGCTTTCTCTTTCTCTTTCTCTTTCTTTTCCTTTTTCTTTTCTTTTATTATTTTTATTTTTATTTTTATTGATTTTATTTTATTTTTTATGTTTATTGGTTAATTTTTTGTTTAGTATTTTAGGATTATTTAGGTTGCATGAGTTTGTTTTGTTTTGAGTCTTAGTTATTTCTATTCTTATGTTATTAGTTCTTTTCTCTTACACATGATTCTTTCATTTGGGTTAATAGCATTACATTGAGGACAATGTAAGAATTAAGTGTGGGGAGAAGGATTTAGAATTTCTTTTATTTTTGCCTATTATTTTTTTATGAGTCTTTAATATAATAATAATTATTATTTTTAGTGTGTTTTAGTTCTTTTTAATACAATGATGAGATATGAATTGTATAGGTCTAAAACTAGTTAATAGTGAGAAGATTTTCATGAGAATTGAGCTTGATACTATTTTTTATGAGCCAATGTTGATATGATATGTTGATTGAGAAAGAAGCATGTTTAGACTTAAAATTGACTTGTATAATCATCCTTATGAGTTTTGAGCCTATATGATTGATGCATTATACATATCAATCTAATTTCTTTCTTGAGTGTTCTTATGATTACATGTTTCTCTAGAACTTGCTTTAAACCTTTTTGAGATTATATTGATGCATGTAACAACATGAAAATGATAGAGGCATTAGAATTATAACCAGGGCCAAACAGCCATTCCTTATTGATGTTCCAAGAGAACATCCCCCTAGTGAACCAATTTGAGCCTACATTGAATAAGCTATTTCTTTGGTAACCATATCCTACACCTAGCCTAAATACATTTATATCTTTTCCCTTGTTTTAAAGATGACTAGAATGCTTGAGACATTGCAAAAACAAGGGATATATTTTGAAAATTTGGGTTAGAACAAAAGATAAGTGTGGGGAAGGAGAGAGGCAAAAGTCAAGAGAAAAAGAAAAGGAAACATTGTAAAAATACATTCCCATGAAAAAAAAAAAGAAAAAAAATTGAATCATCTCTTGAACTTCTAGTTAAAGAAAAGAAAAAGAATGTTACAAGGTTGGTTAGAATGAAGTAAAGGCTCAACATGAAATATTCAGCCTATGTGCTTATGTACTTCTAAAGAATATTGAGAAAGTTTTATTTGCAAAATCTTATTTTGTCTCTAAATTCTATGAAGTCTTTGGAACGTTTGTGATATCTTTTCCTTTTTATTCTTTAACCACATTATTACCCTGTGGCCCCATTACAACCTTGATTAAAGACCTCTTGATTTATGAAGTTGCATGATCTAAATAGTGGAGAATAGGTGGACAAGCAAGCCTATGGTATTTTCATGAGATTGATTGAGTGTAAACACTTTACCACTACTTTAAAGAGTGAAAATCATGAGAGTATCCCATGTGAGAAGTTGAGATTAAGTTTGAATATGCACTATTTTGATTGAAATATGTTAAGTTAATATTGGCTTAAGTCAAATTATTTACATTCAAGCAAGATTTTTTGTGAATTTCTTTAAGCTATTGATTAGTTTATAAGACTTGTCCAATGATTATCTCTAATTTATATTGGAAGGATTAGTTATTATAATTATTATTATTTTTAATTTTTTAGTTTTTCTTATGTCCTCAATGTTTGTGGGTATCGTCCTAGTAAACCCTCACGAGACTAAACTCGTCCACAAGGGACACCTAGGAGTTTAAAGGCTTGTGTCACATGCCAAGTGCTAGCGTGATTTCCTACGAAAGTGGATTAGATTAGATTTTTATATTTTATTTTAATTTTGTTTTGCTCGAGGACTAGAAAAAAGCTAAGTGTGGGGGTATTTGATAAGCTCATAAAATATACATTTTATGCCCTTCTACCTTTAGTTTTTGTTATGTATTCGATCTTTATCTTGTTTACTTATATTATGTTTTTGAATTTTAGGTATAATTAGGAGAATGAAGTCAAAAGATTTCAATAATGATGGTAAAGAGATTACAAAATCGTAATCAGAAGATGGAAGAAGACTTGGGAGTCAAAAATATCAATTTCTGGTTGAAAAGCAATCAGGCAGATTTGACCTCCGGAGCTTGTTGTAAGGAAAACATGATGACAAACTCTTTATTTGAAGAAACTTCCTTCTTGACTTTTGAAGTTAACCGATGCACCCAAAAGAGTGTATATTGTTTAACCTTGCACTTAAAAAAAATCAATTGTAGATTATAGTGATTAGCAAGGGTCGAGTCCTCAGGGATTTGGTTTTAGTTTATAAGTTAATAGTTTATCACTTAAAAACAAGTAAACAAAAGTAAAAGGGGTTTTGAAATCACCCTTAACCAAATAAAAGTTTAGCCTAGCATAGGCATTGTAAACATAAACATAAAATTAAAGAGAATCTAAGAAGAAAATAAAAGAAAGAAAGAAGAAGAAGAAGAATATTAATTATCCAGCCTCTTGCTCTCTCAAAACCAAAGAAACAAAGAAGAAATCAGAATTTGATGCTTGGGGAAGTGTCAATTTCGTATGCCTCCTTGGTCTCTATTTATAGGCAATAGCTACGGCATCAAACAAGTGAATTTCAGCTCTCTCCCTTCAATAAATGCTGACTTGTGGCTAAAGTTAAGGAAAAGTGGCTGACTTTTGTGTTTTAAGGAAAGATATAAGCCTTGGCAGCCAAGTTTGAATAAAGTAGGAAAGTTTTAGTCAAAGCACTCTTTAATGAAAAGAGATTATATTCTTGCAGCCAAAGTAAGTGTAAGGAAGGAAAGTCTTGGCTGAGTTAATTCTCCTACTTTGACTAGGATTAGCTTTAAGGAAAGATACTTGCAATTAATGCAATTAATGCAAGTTGACAGCCACTAATCCTTATTTGGCAAGGATAAACATAAATGTCAGCTAGGGTATTAAGAAAAATATGTGATTTGCGGCTAGGGTTTTTTCTGCCACTAGGGTTTTTAGGGAGATATTCTACTGCCGATTTGGATGACCATTTATTATCCGATTTAGGTCCATAACCAACCGTTGGAAAGATAATCAAGTGATCTTCAAAAGTCAAGAAGGAAGTTTCTCCGAATAAAAAGTTTAAAATCATGTTTTCTTAGCAACAAGCTCCGAAGGTCAAATCTGTCTTCTTGCTTTGCACCAAGAGTTTAATATTTTTGACTCCCAACTCTTTTTCCATCTTGTGATTGTGATTTTGTAAGCTCTTTAACATCCTAATTGACATGTTTTGACATCATCTCCTCCAAAATACCTACAAAGCATAAAAACCTAGTAAAATGTCAAGGAATTAAGAATCAAAGCACAAAGTATAAAGAAATTAAATAGGAAAATGTATGAAATTAAGCACTTATCAAATTCCCCCACACTTAATCTTTTGCTAGTCCTCGAGCAAAATCAAATAGACACAAGATAATAAACCTAATCTAATCCTCTTTCAATACAAATTAGAGACAATCATTGAACAAGTCTTATAAACTAATCAATAGCTTAAAGAGTTTCACAAAAAATCATGCTTGATAGTAAATGGTTTGAGTTAAGCTAAGATTAACATAACATATCTCAATCAAAATAGTGCATGTTCAAACTTAATCTCAACTTCTCACATGGGATACCCTCATGATTTTCACTCTTTAAAGTACTGGTGAAGTGTTTACACTCAATCAATCTCATGAAAACAGTTTCTACCATATGCTTGCTTGTCCACCTATTCTCCACTACTTAGATCATGCAACTTCATGAATCAAGAGGTCTTTATGCAAGGTTATTATGGGGCCAAGGGGTAATAATGTGGCTAAAGAATAAAAGATAAAGGATATTACAAAAGTTCCAAAGATTTTATAGAGTTTAGAGACATAATAAGATATACAAAGAAACTTCTCAAAACTCTTTACAAGTACATAGTCACATAGGCCGGATATTCATGTTGGGCCTTTTCTTCATTCTAAACAACTTATAACATCTTTTTCTTTTTCTTTAACTAGAAGTTCAAGAGATTATTCATATTTTTTTTTTCACATAGGAATTTATTTGCCAGTATTCCATTTCTTTTTCTCTTCACTTTTCTTTTCTTTCCCCCCCACACTTATTTCTTGTTTCTAACCCAAATTTTCAATAGATCTTCCTTGTCTTTGCAACTTGTCTCAAAACATGCTAATTCATCTTTGGAACAAAGGTAAAGATATAAATAAGTATATTTAGGTTAGGGACAAGTTATGGTTACCAAAGAAATAGCTTATTCAATGTAGGCTCAAATTGGTTCACTAAGGGTGTTTTCTCTTGGAACATCAATAAGGGATGGCTATTTGGGCCTGGCTAAAAATCCTAATGCCTCTATCATATTCATGTTGTCACATGCATCAATATAGTCTCAACAAGGTTTAAAGCAAGTTCTAGAGAATCATGTAATCATAAGAGCACTCAAGAAAGAAATTAGATTGATATGTATAATGCATCAATCATTATAGGCTCAAAAACTCACAAGGATGATTGTACAAGTCAGATTTAAGTCTAAACATGCTTCTTTCTCAATCAACATATCATATTAACATTGGCTCATAAAAAAGTTGATATCAAGCTCAATTCTCATGAAAATCTTCTCACTAATAAATCTGTTTTAGACTTATGCAATTCATATCTCATCATAGTATTGAAAGTAACTAAACACACTAAAAACAACATAAAAAGACTCAAAAACAAAACACTCTAAATAAAATCCTAAATTCTTCCCCCCACACATAATTTTTACATTGTCTTCAATGTAATGCTATTATCCCCAATGTAAGAATTATATGTAAGAGAAAAGAACTACTAAACAAAACAAAAGAAAAACAATAAAAGATAGAATGATGGAGAATAAGGAATATGCAAATCTGATATAATAAATGCTCTCCATCCTTTTGGGTTGCCTCCCAAGAAGCGCTTGGTTTATTGTCCTCAGCCTGACTTAGACCCATGCCATTATTATTCAACATAATTCGGCTAAAAAAGTGGTAACTCCTCCACATCTTGTATTGGAAAGTTCTCATAGTAAGGCTTCAATCTATGACAATTCACTTTGAATGCCTTATCTGTTTTTGGGCTTTGGATTTCAACTGCACCATGAGTAAATACATTAGTAATAACAAAAGGTCCAACCCAACGAGAACGTAACTTACCTGGAAATAACTTAAGGCGTGAATAGAAGAGAAGAACTTTTTGTCCAACAACAAAGTCCTTTCTTGATATCATCTTGTCATGGAATGCCCTAGTATTTTCCTTGTAAATCCTAGAATTCTCATAGGCATCATTCCTTATCTCCTCTAGTTCTTGTAGGTCAAGTTTTCTTTGCTTACCTGTCTCATCCATCTCCATGTTGCATTGTTTGATAGCCCAATATGATTTATGTTCCAACTCAACCGGAAGATGACAAGGCTTACCATAAACATGTCGATAAGGAGACATACCAATGGGTGTCTTATATGCTGTCCTATAAGCCCAAAGTGCATCATCAAGTTGTAAACTCCAATCCTTCCTATTTGGATTAACTGTCTTTTCAAGGATGGACTTAACTTCTCGGTTTGACACTTCAGCTTGCCCACTAGTTTGAGGATGATATGAGGTGGAGACCTTGTGTGTGATGTTATACTTCCTCAAAAGTTCTTCCATAGTCCTATTGCAAAAGTGAGTACCTCTATCGCTGATTATGGCCTTTGGCGTTCCAAACCTAGCAAAGATGTTAGTCTTGACAAAATCTGAAACAACTTTAGAGTCATTAGTCCTAGTGGATTTTGCTTCCACCCACATTGAAACATAATCAACGGCAAGTAAAATATAAAGATTACCAAAAGAAGAAGGAAAAGGTCCCATGAAATCCATGCCCCATACATTAAAAATTTCAACAATAAGTATTGGAGTTTGAGGCATTTGATTTGTAGCACCTAAGTTACCTGTTCTTTGGCAACGATCACATGACTTGCAAAAGAGGTATGCATCTTTGAATATAGTAGGCCAATAAAATCCAGAATCAAGAACTTTCATGGCTGTTCTTTTGGATCCAAAGTGTCCTCCACATGCATAAGAGTGACAAAAGGTGAGAATAGATTGAAATTCAGATTCAAGTACACACCTTCTCATAATCTGATCGGAGGAATGCTTCCAAAGGTAAGGATCATCCCATATGTAGTATTTGGAATCACTCTTGATCTTATTTCTTTGAGCTTGTGTCAACTCTTGTGGCAACTTCTTCGTAACTAAGTAATTAACAATATCGGTATACCAAGGAGTTGTTGTACTTATAAAAAGAAGTTGCTCATCCGGAAAGTTCTCATTCAAGGGTAGTGCATCCTCTTCATGAACTAAACGGCTAAGATGGTCCGCAACCAGGTTGTCACTACCTCTCTTATCTTTTATCTCCAAATCAAACTCTTGTAAGAGAAGTATCCATCTAATCAACCTTGGTTTGGCCTCCTTCTTAGTGAGTAAGTACCTAAGGGCTGCATGGTCAGAATATACAATTACTTTAGTACCAATTAAATAAGATCAAAATTTTTCTAAAGCAAATACAACAGCCAAAAGTTCTTTTTCAGTAGTGGAATAGTTCAATTGAGCATCATTAAGAGTTCGGGAGGCATAATAAATGGCATGTGAGGCTTTGCCAACCCGTTGGCCCAAAACAGCTCCAATGGCATAGTCACTAGCATCACACATGATTTCAAAAGGTACATTCCAATCTGGTGGTTGCATGATAGGAGCTGATGTCAAGAGTCCCTTCAATGTTTCAAACGCCTCTTTGCATTTGTCATCAAAGTGGAAAACCACATCTTTTTTGTAGTAGCTTGCAAAGAGGTAAAGTGATCTTTGAGAAGTCTTTGATAAATCTCCTATAGAAACCTGCATGTCCAAGAAAAAAACGAACCTCTCTCACATTTGTGGGAGGTGGTAAAGAATACATAATATCTATTTTAGATTTATCAACCTCTATCCCTCTAGAAGAAATAACATGGCCCAAAACTATTCCTTGTTCTACCATAAAGTGACATTTTTCCCAATTCAAAACAAGGTTAGTTTCCATGCATCTTTCAAGTACAAGTGTAAGGTTCTCTAGACATCTATCAAAAGAATCACCATAGACACTAAAATCATCCATAAACACTTCTATGATGTTCTCTACATAATCTGAAAATATGCTAATCATACACCTTTGGAATGTAGCTGGTGCATTACAAAGACCAAATGGCATACGCCGGTATGCAAAAGTACCAAATGGACAAGTGAATGTTGTTTTCTCTTGGTCCTCCGGAGCAATGGCAATCTGATTATAACCTGAAAAACCATCAAGAAAACAATAATTAGAATGGCCAGCTAACCTTTCAAGCATTTGATCAATAAAAGGTAAAGGAAAGTGGTCTTTGCGAGTTGTGGAATTAAGTTTTCGATAATCAATACAAACTCGCCACCCTGTTTGAATCCTAGTAGGAACAAGTTCATTCTCATTATTTGTTACCACCGTTACACCTGATTTCTTTGGAACCACTTGGACCAGGCTCACCCATTTGCTATCTGAGATAGGATAGATCACTCCAACATCTAGGAGCTTTAGTATCTCCTTTTTTAAAACCTCCATCATAGGAGGGTTCAATCTTCTTTGTGCTTCTCTTGTTGGTTTGGACGCCTCCTCTAACAAAATCCAGTGCATGCACATAGATGGGCTTATTCCCTTGATATCGGCAATTGCCCAACCAATTGCTGTTTTATGCTCTCTAAGCACCCGGATAAGTCGCTCTTCTTGCAAAGGTGTGAGCTCTTTGGCAATGATGACCGGTAGTGTGTCCTTTTCACCTAAGAAAACATATTTCAAGTGGTTCGGTAGTGGTTTCAACTCTAAAGTTTGTGCCTGCAAAATGGAAGGTAGAAGTTTCTCATTAGATAAAGGCAAATCAATAAATGAAACATCAAACCTTGCATCTTTAGGTGGCAGCGAGTGTAAAGATTCTAGTGCCCCTTCCACATGGTCACTCAAGGCTAGTTCCCCTTTAGCATCCCCCATTCCGAGATGTTTGCTAAGGACTACTTCCACACTATCTTCACCATCTAGCTCATAAGCTTGCTGATGGAGACTCAATTAAGAGTTGTAAACCCAAGTGCAGGTTATGTTCAAGTAATAAATTCTCGGGTGTCCGAGGTCGAACCACAGGGAAGCGTACTAGTAAGTATAAGTTTATAAATATATAAGAAAAAGAAAGTAAACAATATATTAGGGGATCAACAACAAAATAAGATAAACAAGATATTAGAGAACAAAATAAACAAAATATAAAAGAAATTAAACAAGATATAAAAAAACAATAAGAAAAGATGTTGAGGTTAGAGAATCCACTCTTGGTGTTATGCTAAGATTAATCTTGTTTTATTACACAATTGAAATCCACACATAAGGGAGGTTCCAATCGGATGGTTTAGCAATTCAGTCCAAATTGTCCAACGTCCATAGCATATGATATTATGTTCATTTGGTGTCCTCAAAACTCACAAAAAGAGTCCAAGCATTCCTTATGCCAAGGTATATGTCTACAACAAATCAAGGTTATGAAACCAAGCATTTACTGTGCCATTTTCATTGTCAATAATGAATCAAGATCCCTACTTTGCAAGTATGATTTTAAACCAAAAGAAAATATTATCTATACTAGTGTTTATAAATGATGATTCATTTTAGCTCATGTTTAAGAGACTAACCTTAGCATTTACCAAGAGCTTCACCTCATCACCTCAACAATATGATTAGCAACACATACTAGATATGAATAAAATGAAAAGAAATGTAAGAAGCATAAGTAAATAAAAAAAGAAAACTAGAGAAAGGAAAGAAGAAGAAAACTTAGAGAATTTTATTACAATGGCTAATATCCTACCAATGTATAAATGTATCCCAATACTCATCCAAGGCCCTCTATTTATACACATTTTGGAGGGCTAAATGACAAGAGACAAGCTTTACAAATTTCAAAGGTAGGTATAATAGGTGGGTGCATTTTTCTAACAATTTTCGTCATATTGTATGACAATTCTGATCAGCCAGCTTGATGGTCTATTTTGTCAATGTTGGAGGCTCGATCTGATAAAATTGTCTTCTAGAAAACTATACCCCTATCAGTTACGGATCCATAGCCGTTGGAATCAGCTCATTTTCTGATGTGGATAAGAAGATATGGGAAAAATACGAAAACAGGTCAGCACAGACGTCATTGCACATCAGCCAACTTGATGGTCGATTTCGCTAGGGAAAACGACTCCGTTTCAAGAAGTGTAAAACATGAAAAAGATAGATATGCCTCTTAGCTTTTCACGGCTACAAATTTCAGCCTTATTGCTTCAGTGAAACTCGAGATATAGCTGATATGGCAAACGGTGTCGGAACTGGAACTGAACTGGATTTGCCCTTAATTCTAGTAATCTGAAATCACTCAAAGAAACTTGTGAAAAACACCAAATTACATAAAAATATAAAAGATCATAAACACAATTAGACTAAACAATAATAACTCGTATTTGACACAAAACAATAATAAAACATAACTAAAAACTATATAATTATACGAGTTATCACTTGCTGCACTAGTGAGTCAATTATATCAATATTAAAAACAGAATGCACATCACTAGGATATCTCATGGCCTCAAAAATGTTAAAGCGAATTATTTCACCATCAAATTCCATAGTTAAAGTGCCATCATGTACATCTATTTTAGTTCTTGCTGTTTTCAAAAATGGTCTCCCTAATAGAATAGGTGTGGGATTAGAAGACATCTCATCTTCCATCTCAATAACATAAAAGTCCGCGGGAAAAACCAATTCATTAACCTGTACAAGAACGTCTTCTACAACTCCTCTTGGGTAAGTGTTAGAACGGTCAGCAAGTTGTATTATAACACCGGTTTCCTCTAATGGTCCTAGATTCAATGAAGCATAAATTGAATATGGCATGACATTAATAGATGCCCTTAGATCTAGCATAGCACGCTCAAACCTGGTGTTGCCTATCTTACAAGGAATGGTAAACATACCTGGATCCTTGCATTTAGGTGGGAGTTTCTTTTGAAGAACAGCTGACACATTCTCCCCTACACTTACCTTTTCATTCCATTTCAACTTCCGTTTAGATGTGCACAACTCTTTTAGGAACTTGGCATATCTTGGCACTTGCTTGATAGCATCTAGTAAAGAAATGTTCACCTCTACTTTCCGGAAGGTTTCCAAAATTTCCTTCTCTTGCTCCTCCTTCTTGGACTTTGCTAACCTGCTAGGAAAAGGTGGAGGAGTTATATAAGAAGGAAAGGATGGTTTAGGAATTACCTTTTTAGTGGCTCGTTGGGATGTGAAGAGGATTGATGCACCCAAAAGAGTGTATCTTATTTAACCTTGCACTAAAAAGATCAATTGTAAGTATAATGATTAGCAAGGGTCGAGTCCTCAGGGATTGGATTTTAATCTATGAGTTATTGGTTTATAACTTACGTTCAAAGAAAACAATAAAAGAAAAGGGGTTTTTGAAGCCAGATTTAAACTAAAGTAAATAATAAGAATAAGATGCAAGGCGGTATAACCAGCCAATAAAAATATACATACTAAATTAGGCGGTATAACCAGCCAATAAAAATATATATACTAAATTAGGCGGTATAACCAGCCAATAAAAATAAAACAAAGTTAATATACAAATTAGGCGGTATAACCAACCAATAAAAATAAATATACTTTTAAAAATAAGTAAACTAGAAAAGTAAGAAAACAAGTAAGTAAGAAGAATCAAATATGAAAAATATGGTTAAGGTTTCATTCTCCACCACTAGACATCATTAAGAATCAATTTCAGATCTATCAATATCAACCAACTATCAAAGTTAACAACCGTAGATAACAACAAGCTCTGTTATCCCAATCTTTCCTTAGTTTGTCGTTAAATAGAACAAGCTCTCTATTTAATCTCTAACCATTAAACAACCTAGAATAAGCTCTCTAAATTCAATTTAATGGCAGCTTTATGATGAGAAAGATAGGTTGATCTAAGCAACAAACACATAAGCTCGGATTGTTCAACTTAGGTTATGTTCCACTTTGCAATTATTGAAAACTTGACCATAATCATTAATCACAAATTGCCACTTATGAATAGGAAATCAAGACAATTACACGGATCAAGACTCCTAGACTAGCAATAGATAATTATCAAGATCTATCTAGTTGTACACCTAAATAAATCAAGACAACATCATGAACAATTCTTGTAGAAGAACATAAGCAACTTTGATAGAAAATTAATGATAGATAGAATCTGAAAATCAATCACAAAACATGTCTAGGGCTTTGAAATCACCCTTAACCAAATAGAAGTTTAGCCTAGCATAGGCATTGTAAACATAAACATAAAATTAAAGAGAATCTAAGAAGGAAATAAAAGAAAGAAGAAGAAGAAGAAAATAAAGAAAAAGAAAACTAGAGAAAAAAAAGAAGAAGAAAACTTAGAGAATTTTATTACAATGGCTAATATCCTACCAATGTACAATATGATCCTCTACAATCATCCAAGGCCCTCTATTTATACACATTTTGGAGGGCTAAATGACAAGAGAAAAGCTTTACAAATTTCAAAGGTAGGTATAATAGGTGGGTGCATTTTTCTAACAATTTTCGTCATATTGTATGACAATTTTGATCAGCCAACTTGATGGTCGATTTTGTCAATATTGGAGGCCTGATCTGATCACATGGTCTTCTAGAAAAATGTTCCCCTATCAGTTACTGATCCATAGCCGTTTGAATCAGCTCATTTGCTAATGTGGATAAGAAGATATGGGCAAAATACGAAAACAGGTCAGCATAGACGTCATTGCACATCAGCCAACATGATGGTCGATTTCGCTAGGGAAAACAGCTCCGTTTCAAGAAGTGTAAAACATGAAAAAGATAGATATGCCTCTTAACTTTGCACGGTTAAAATTTCAGCCTTATTGCTTCAGTGAAACTCCAGATATAACTGATATGGCAAAAGGTGTCGGAACTGGAACTGAACTGGATTTGCCCTTAATTGTTGATTTAACCTAGTAATCTGAAATCACTCAAAGAAACTTGTGAAAAACACCAAATTACATAAAAATATAAAATATCATAAACACAATTAGACTAAGCAATAATAACTCGTATTTGACACAAAACAGTAATAAAACATAACTAAAAACTATATAATTATACGAGTTATCACACCCCCACACTTAGATTGTTGCTAGTCCTCGAGCAACAACTCAATAAAAATAAAATAAGAAAATCTAATCTAATCCATTTTCGTAGGAAATCACGGTGGCATTTAGCATGTGACACAAGCCTTTAAACCCCTAGGTGTCCCTAGTGGACGAGTTTAGTCTCGTGAGGGTTTACTAGAACGATACCCACAAACATTGGAAAACTAAAATATAAATAAACTACATACACTAAAAATATTTACTCCTAATCCTTTCAATACAAATTAGAGACAATCTTTGAACAAGTCTTATAAACTAATCAATAGCTTAAAGAATTTCACAAAAAATCATGCTTGAATGTAAATTGTTTGAGTTAAGCCAATATTAACATAACATATTTCAATCAAAATAGTGCATATTCAAACTTAATCTCAACTACTCACATGGGATACCCTCATGATTTTCACTCTTTAAAGTAGTGGTGAAGTGTTTACACTCAATCAATCTCATGAAAACAGTTCTACCATATTCTTGCTTGTCCACCTATTCTCCACTATTTAGATCATACAACTTCATGAATCAAGAGGTCTTTAATCAAGGTTGTAATGGGGCCAAGGGGTTTGTAATGTGGTTGAAGAACAAAAGGATAAAGATATCACAAAGGTTCCAAAGAGTTCATAAAGTTTAGAGACATAAAAAGATCATACAAAGAAACTTCTCAAAACTCTTTACAAGTACATAGTCACCTAGGCCGGATATTCATGTTGGTCCTTTTCTTCATTCTAAACAAATTTGTAATATCTTTTTCTTTTTCCACAAATTCAAGAGATGATTCATATTTTTTTACATAGGAATGTATTTGCCAGTATTCCATTTCTTTTTCTCTTTATTTTTCTTTTCTTTCCCCCCACACTTATTTCTTGTTTCTAACCCAAATTTTCAATAGATCTTCCTTGTCTTTGCAACTTGTCTCAAAACATGCTAATTCATCTTTGGAACAAAGGTAAAGATATAAGTATATTTAGGTTAGGGACAAGTTATGGTTACCAAAGAGATAACTTATTCAATGTACGCTCAAATTGGTTCACTAAGGGTGTGTTCTCTTGGAACATTAATAATGGATGGCTGTTTGGCTCTGGTTATAATCCTAATGCCTCTATCATATTCATGTTGTCACATGTATCAATATAGTCTCAAACGGTTTAAAGCAAGTTCTAGAGAATCATGTAATCATAAGAGCACTCAAGAAAGAAATTAGATTGATTTGTATAATGCATCAATCATTATAGGCTCAAAAACTCACAAGGATGATTATACAAGTCAGATTAAGTCTAAACATGCTTCTTTCTCAATCAACATATCATATTAACATTGGCTCATAAAAAGGTTGATATCAAGCTCAATTCTCATGAAAATCTTCTCACTAATAAATCTGTTTTAGACTTATGCAATTCATATCTCATCATAGTATTGAAAAGGAACTAAAACACACTAAAAATAATAATAATGACTCATAAAAAAAAATAGTAGACAAAAATAAAAGAAATCCTAAATCATTCCCCCCACATTTAATTCTTACATTGTCCTCAATGTAAGTCTATTAACCCAAATGAAAGAATTATGTGTAAGAGAAAAGAACTAATAACATAAGAATAGGAACAACTAAGACTCAAAACAAAACAAACTCATGCAACCTAAATAATCCTAAAATACTAAACAAAAATTAACAAGTAAACATAAAAAGATTAAAACCAAACTGACAAGGTATGTCTCAAGTCTCCCTTACTCAGACCTTGTTCAGAAATGAATACTTAAATTGCTTAAAACACAACAAACTTTTTTTTTTTGAAAAGAAGAAATCAAACTGACAAGGTATGTCTCAAGTCTCCCTTACTCAGACCTTGTTCAGAAATGAATACTTCTAAATTGCTTAAAACACAACAATTTTTTTTTTTAAATTAGCAAAATATGTCCCTTACCCCCTACTAAAATATGACATTGTCCCCAATGTCAAATTTTAAAGGTAGAATTTAGGAGATATTACCTGCAGAGGTTGCTAACCACTTATTATAACTGAGACACAACAAGCAAAATGTTAGATAATGTCACAAAGACAAAGTGCAATCCACTCCTTGCTCGTCCATATCTCTTTTTCTTTTTCCGAGCGTTTGCGAAACAACCGTAGCAGATAAATACTCATAAGCTTGGAGCTTTTTGAGTAAATCTTCAATGGTTGTAGCAGAAATTATGGTTCTCCTTGCCTCTGAAAACGTGAATCCATTATCCACAACATTATCTAAATATGAAAGCAAATTACTAAAATAACCATTAATATTAAGCAAACCAATGGGTTTCTTTTTTGTGACCAAAGATGACCAAGAAGCCACGCAAGCTATTTCTTCCAATGTACCCAGACCTCCTGGTAAAGCAATGAATGCATCGGCAGAATGGTACATGATTGTCATCCGTTCAGGGATACTCCAGACTTGTATTTCCTTACCCAAGGTAGGTCCACAAAAATCTGTGAATAGTTTTGGCACGATTCCTAGAACTGGACTTCCTCCGGCGTGTGCTGCTGTAGCGACTGCTCCCATTAAACCTGTACTACTGCCTCCATAAATCAACTGGATCTTTTGTTGGGCAAGTATTACTCCAACTCTTATGGCTGCATCAGCAAATATGTTATTTTTCCATGGATAAGCACCTCCAAAGACACAAATTTTTTTAATGCGCTGGGACGAAGTACTTTACATTTTTTTTTCGAGTGCCTGAAAGAGAATGAGTGATAACTCGTATAATTATATAGTTTTTAGTTATGTTTTATTATTGTTTTGTGTCAAATACGAGTTATTATTGTTTAGTCTAATTGTGTTTATGATCTTTTATATTTTTATGTAATTTGGTGTTTTTCACAAGTTTCTTTGAGTGATTTCAGATTACTAGAATTAAGGGCAAATCCAGTTCAGTTCCAATTCCGACACATTTTTCCATATCAGCTATATCTGGAGTTTCACTGAAGCAATAAGGCTGAAATTTGTAGCCGTGCAAAGCTAAGAGGCATATCTATCTTTTTCATGTTTTATACTTCTTGAAACGGAGTCGTTTTCCCTAGCGAAATCGACCATCAAGTTGGCTGATGTGCAATGACGTCTGTGCTGACCTGTTTTCGTATTTTGCCCATATCTGCTTATCCACATCAGCAAATGAGCTGATTCCAATGGCTATGGATCCGTAACTGATAGGGGAACCTTTTTCTAGAAGACCATGTGATCAGATCAGGCCTCCAACATTGACGAAATCGACCATCAAGTTGGCTGATCAAAATTGTCATACAATATGACGAAAATTGTTAGAAAAATTCACCCACCTATTATACCTACCTTTGAAATTTGTAAAGCTTGTCTCTTGTCATTTAGCCTTCCAAAATGTGTATAAATAGAGGGCCTTGGATGATTGTAGAGGATCATATTGTACATAGGTAGGATATTAGCCATTTTAATAAAATTCTCTAAGTTTTCTTCTTCTTTCTTTTCTCTAGTTTTCTTTTTCTTTAGAGAGAGCAAGAGGTTGGATAATTAATATTCTTCCTCTTCTTCTTTCTTTCTTTTATTTTCTTCTTAGATTTTCTTTAATTTTATGTTTATGTTTATAATGCCTATGCTAGGTGATAACTCGTATAATTATATAGTTTTTAGTTATGTTTTATTATTGTTTTGTGTCAAATACGAGTTATTATTGTTTAGTCTAATTGTGTTTATGATCTTTTATATTTTTATGTAATTTGGTGTTTTTCACAAGTTTCTTTGAGTGATTTCAGATTACTAGAATTAAGGGCAAATCCAGTTCAGTTCCAGTTCCGACACCTTTTGCCATATCAGCTATATCTCGAGTTTCACTGAAGCAATAAGGCTGAACTTTGTATCCCTGCAAAGCTAAGAGGCATATCTATCTTTTTCATGTTTTACACTTCTTGAAACGGAGTCGTTTTCCCTAGCGAAATCGACCATCAAGTTGGCTGATGTGCAATGACGTCTGTTCTGCACCGTTTTGGTATTTTGACCATATCTCCCGATCCACGTGCGCAAATGATCTGATTCCAACGGCTATGGATCCGTAACTGATAGGGGTATATTTTTCTAGAAGACCATTTTATCAGATCGAGCCTCCAACATTGACAAAATCGACCATCAAGCTGGCTGATCAGAATTGTCATACAATATGACGAAAATTGTTAGAAAAATGCACCCACCTATTATACCTACCTTTGAAATTTGTAAAGCTTGTCTCTTGTCATTTAGCCTTCCAAAATGTGTATAAATAGAGGGCCTTGGATGAGTATTGGGATACATTGATACATTGGTAGGATAGCCATTGTAATAAAATTCTCTAAGTTTTCTTTTTCTTTCCTTTCTCTAGTTTTCTTTTTCTTCTTACATTTCTTTTCATTTTATTCATATCTAGTATGTGTTTCTAATCATATTGTTGAGGTGATGAGGTGAAGCTCTTGGTAAATGCTAAGGTTAGTCTCTTAAACATGAGCTAAAATGAATCATCATTTATAAGCACTAGCATAGATAATATTTTCTTTTGGTTTAAAATCATACTTGCAAAGTAGAGATCTTGATTCATTATTGACAATGAAAATGGCACAGTAAATGCTTGGTTTCATAACCTTGATTTGTTGTAGACATATACCTTGGCATAAGGAATGCTTGGACTCTTTTTATGAGTTTTGAGGACACCAAATGAACATAATATCATATGCTATGGACGTTGGACAATTTGGACTGAATTGCTAAACCTTCCGATTGGAACCTCCCTTATGTGTGGATTTCAATTGTGTAATAAAACAAGATTAATCTTAGCATAACACCAAGAGTGGATTCTCTAACCTCAACATCCTTTCTTATTGTTTTTTTTATATTTTGTTTAATTTCTTTTATGTTATTTTATTTATTTTGTTCTCTAATATCTTGTTTATTTTGTTTTGTTGTTGATTCCCTAATATCTTGTTTACTTTCTTTTTCTTATATATTTATAAACTTATACTTACTAATACGCTTCCCTGTGGTTCGACCTCGGACACCCGAGAATTTATTACTTGAACATAACCTGCACTTGGGTTTACAACTCTTAATTGAGTTTCCATCAAGTTTTTGGCGCCGTTGCCGGGGAAGCAATACTAAGTATATAAGTTTATAAGTATATTTATTTTTATTGGCTGGTTATACCGCCTAATTTATAAGTATATTTATTTTTATTGGCTGGTTATACCGCCTAATTTGTATATATTTATTTTTATTGGCTGGTTATACCGCCTAATTTTGTTTATTAACTTTGTTTTATGCTTGTTTGGCGACGTGATTTTAGATCTCGTCGTTTAGTTAGATTTTATTGTGAAACTTTTTCAGGTAATCTTTCTAATACAACTCCTACCATGGCTGACAATGAAAGTGTTCATGCTGAAGATGAGAACAGACAAGTACGCACCATGCGTGACTACTTGCAACCAACTCGAAACTCATCACCCTCTTGTTTTATTTTTCCTCTCAATGCAAACAACTTTCGTTTTAAACCAGGTATGATAGCTTTGCTTCCAAATTTCCATGGGTTAGAATCGGAAAGTGCTTACTCGTTTCTAAAAGACTTCGAAGATGTATGTGTCACCTTTAATGACCAACAATGTACAAATGAAATTGTCAAGCTAAAATTATTTCCTTTTTCTTTAAAAGATAAAGCAAAAATTTGGCTTCATAATTTAAAACCAAGGTCAATTGGCACATGGCAAGAATTACAAACTGAGTTTCTAAAGAAATTTTTCCCAGCACATAAAACTACTGCTTTGAAAAGACAGATTCAAAATTTCAATCAAAATCAAAATGAAGCATTTTTTCAGTGCTGGGAGCGTTTTAAAGATTTGTTAAGTTCTTGTCCACATCATGGTTTTGAAAAATGGCGTCTTATTAGTTTCTTTTATGAAAGTTTAACTCCCGAAACTAAACAATTTGTTGAAACAATGTGTAACGGTGAGTTTCTAGAAAAAGAACCTGAAGAAGCCTTTGACTACCTAGACCATTTGGCAGATAACTCTCAAGCCTGGCACACAGATAATTCCTCTGAAAGTTCCAATAGATCTAATGTTGTTTCTAACAGAGGAAAATATCATTTTAGTCAAGAAGATGAGATAAAAGCTAAAGTAGCTAATTTGGCTAGAAAGATTGAAGCCATGGAACTTAGAGAAGTAAAAGAAGTCAAAACGGTTAAAAATGAAGAAAGTTGTGGAATTTGTGAAATCATGGGACACCCCACTTCTGAATGTCCAAACATTCCCATTCTTAAAGAAGCGTTGCATGATCAAGTAAATTCCATAAACACATTTAAAAAGCCTTTTCCTTCTCCTTACTCTGAAACGTATAACCCTGAATGGAGAAATCATCCCAACTTCAGTTGGCGGAATAATAATCATGTTCAGGTACCACAATCTCAAAAGCCGGGCAACACTTTTTCCTATCAACCTTCACGTGTACAAACCTTGGAAGAAACATTGCAAGCATTCATGCAAACACAATCAAATGTCAATAGCCGGACTTCACAGGACATCAATGAGATCAAAAACACCTTGTCCACATTGACAGCTTCATTACGCACTCAAGAAAAAGGTAAGTTTCCTGCTCAACCTCAGCCTAACCCTTCTACTCAATGTCTTGTTTCTTGCTCCAATGAAACTCAACAGGAAAATGCCAGTTCTATCACAACTCTTCGAAGTGGAAAGGCAATTGACAAAAAGATTCCATCAAAAGACCAAGATCCTCTTTCCCCTCCGAAAAGTAATGGTAAGGATGATGGTAAGTCTGAACTTCTTGAAAATTTGGACAAAGAAAAAGGTATGCATCCTGCTCCTTTTCCTCAAAGGTTGCAAACAATAAAGAATTTGAATCAAAATGCAGAAATTTATGAACTTTTCAAACAAGTTAAGATTAACATTCCTTTATTGGATGCAATCAAACAAGTTCCATCTTATGCTAAATTTTTGAAGGACATGTGCACAGTTAAAAGGAAACATAATGTACAAAAGAAAGCATTTTTGACGGAAAGTGTGAGCTCAATCATTCAGCACCTTACTCCACCAAAATTCAAAGATCCTGGATGTCCAACAATCTCATGCATCATTGGAAACACTAGAATAGAACGTGCATTGCTTGATCTTGGTGCTAGTGTTAATCTTTTGCCTTTTTCTGTTTATCAACAGTTAGGTTTAGGTGAACTCAAGGAAACACCTGTTACACTTCAACTAGCTGATCGTTCTGTAAAAATTCCTCGAGGGATAGTTGAAGATGTTTTGGTTCAAATTGAAAATTTTTACTTCCCTGTTGATTTTATTGTTTTGGACACACATCCTGTTTCAAATCCAAATGTTCAAATTCCTGTTATATTAGGCCGTCCATTTCTTGCAACTTCTAATGCTCTGATAAATTGCAGGAATGGTATGTTGAACATTTCTTTTGGAAATATGACTTTAGAATTAAATGTGTTCAACACTTGCAAGCAACCTAGTGATGATTCAGAAGTACATGAAGTGGATTTCATTGAAGAACTTGTTCATGAACATCTCACCACTACCACATTCCATGATCCTTTAGAAGCTTATTTAATTGAATGTGAGTTTGATAATGCTTCAGAAATTTCACACACTGATTCTTTGTTAAATTCTTTTCAGGTTAAGCATTGTTGGAAACAAAAACTTGAGGAACTCAGAAAAGATGCATATGAGAATTCTAAAATTCATAAAGAAAGAACTAAAGCCTTTCATGACAAGTTAATTTCAAGAAAAATATTTGATGTTGGGCAAAAATTTCTACTTTATAATTCTAGACTTCACATATTTCCTGGTAAGTTGAGATCAAGATGGACTGGCCCATCTGTGGTTAAGCATGTGTATCATTATGGAGCAGTTGACATTGAAAATCCTAAAAATGGTAACGTATTCAAGGTAAATGGACAAAGACTCAAACTCTTTTTGGAAAATCATGTTACTCAAGAAGAGGTTGTTTTTCTTTCTGATCCTTGTTTTGAAAATAACTAGATGTAAATATAATTTTTACTAATCTTCAAAAAAAAAAAATACATTTTTTTCCCGGTTAAATGGCGGATAACGGTACTCCGTGATTAATTAAGTCGGTTCCATCAGCTACCCACAAAACTGATATTGTATATAAATTTCTCTTTCATTTTATTTTATTTCATTTTTTTTTTTTCAGGATGGATGATATTCTCAAAAGATTGCAGAAACGATTTCCTCCTTTTCCTCGGAATATTTTACTGAAGCTTTACCAAGTTCGATTAGAAAGATTAAGAATGCTTATGAACAAAGGGATTCCTGAAGACATACGTTGGATAATTGAAGCCAAGGTACGTGAAGATGAATATCTTCCTGTTTTGCATTTACCAGGTACAGGTAGAAGCACTTATGCAAAGAAGCGACGAGCAAAGCGCATGAGTTCAAATTGCCACAAGTGTGCACGATGGACGTGTAACGGTAAATGTCGTTCTATTGGGATTCCGTCCTCTAATCGAGATGATAAAATTGAATTCATTAAGGATGGACTGAGTAAGGAGAATTTGGGTAATATCCAACTTTCTCTTGAGACGCATCCTAGTGGAGACGTACAAAGAGAAATTCTTGATTTATGGCCGCAATTCCAAAGGGAATGGCAACATCTTGGGAATCTGATGTTAAAAGACCCTGTTTGCCAGCTTGTAAGAAAACTGGATGGGAAGCATATCCTCGACTCATAGAAGGCGTTTAAGCCGTTTCTGGACGTAAAACCAGAGGAAGATGTGAGCCACAATCACAACTACAATAAATGACTTCTCAGCTTTTGGTTTGATTTGCAATAACTTTATTTCAGTTTAATTTACGTGTTGTTCGATTTGTGTAATTATTCTCGTTTTTTTTTTGCATTGGTCTTTTACGATTGATTTTTCTTCTCTTTTTGATTTTCTTCCTGAAATCACGCAAAAATCTTTTGTTAGGTTAACATTTTCTTCTGACAGGTCAAATACACTTTCGGCGACATTATTACTCTTGTCTGATTCACTACTCAGTCCTCTATATATTACACCATGTACTCATTCTCTTTCAGGCACTCGAAAAAGAAAAAAAAATGGAAAGCACTTCGTCCCAGCGCATTAAAAAAATTTGTGTCTTTGGAGGTGCTTATCCAGGGAAAAATAACATATTCGCTGATGAAGCCATAAGAGTTGGAGTAATACTTGCCCAACAAAAGATCCACTTGATTTATGGAGGCGGTAGTACGGGTTTAATGGGAGCAGTCGCTACAGCAGCACACGCCGGAGGAAGTCCAGTTCTAGGAATCGTGCCAAAACTATTCACAGATTTTTGTGGACCTACCGTGGGTAAGGAAATACAAGTCTGGAGTATCCCTGAACGGATAACAATCATGTACCATTCTGCCGATGCATTCATTGCCTTACCAGGAGGTCTGGGTACATTGGAAGAAATAGCTTGCGTGGCTTCTTGGTCATCTTTGGTCACAAATAAGAAACCCATTGGTTTGCTTAATATTAATGGTTATTTTAGTAATTTACTTTCATATTTAGATAATGCTGTGGATAATGGATTCATGTTTTCAGAGGCAAGGAGAACCATAATTTCTGCTACAACCATTGAAGATTTACTCAAAAAGCTACAAGCTTATGAGTGTTTATCTGCTACGGTTGTTTCGCAAACGCTCGGAAAAAGAAAAAGAGATATGGACGAGCAAGGAGTGGATTGCACTTTGTCTTTGTGACATTATCTAACATTTTGCTTGTTGTGTCTCAGTTATAATAAGTGGTTAGCAACCTCTGCAGGTAATATCTCCTAAATTCTACCTTTAAAATTTGACATTGGGGACAATGTCATATTTTAGTAGGGGGTAAGGGACATATTTTGCTAAAAAAAAAAAAAAAAAAAAAATTTGTTGTGTTTTAAGACATTTAGAAGTATTCATTCTGAACAAGGTATGAGTAAGGGAGACTTGAGACATACCTTGTCAGTTTGATTTAATCTTCTTCTTCAAAAAAACAAAAAAAACAAAAAAAACAAAAAAAAAAAAAAAAAAAAAAAAAAAAAAAAAACAAAAAAAGCATGTTTAGACTTAGTGTTTTTTTTTTTTTAGTTACTTTCAATACAATGATGAGATATGAATTGCATAAGTCTAAAACAGATTTATTAGTGAGAAGATTTTCATGAGAATTGAGCTTGATGTCAACCTTTTTATGAGCCAATGTTAATATGATATGTTGATTGAGAAAGAAGCATGTTTAGACTTAATCTGACTTGTATAATCATCTTTGTGAGTTTTTGAGCCTATAATGATTGATGCATTATACAAATCAATCTAATTTCTTTCTTGAGTGCTCTTATGATTACATGATTCTCTAGAACTTGCTTTAAACCGTTTGAGACTATATTGATACATGTGACAACATGAATATGATAGAGGCATTAGGATTATAACCAGAGCCAAACAGCCATCCATTATTAATGTTCTACGAGAACATCCCCACTAGTGAGCCAATTTGAGCCTACATTAAATATGATGTTTTATTGGTAACCACAACTTACACCTAGCCTAAATATGCTTATATCCTTACCCTTGTTCTAAAGATGAATTTTATATTTTGAGACATATTGCAAAAAAACAAGGGATATTTTTATTTGAAAATTTGGGTTAGAAACAAAAGATAAGTGTGGGGGAAAGAAAAGAAAAGAAAAAGTCAAGAGAAAAAGAAAGGGATCATTGTCAAATACATTCCCATATTAAAAAAAAAAAAAAAAAAAAAAAAAAATCTTCTCTTGAACTTCTAGAAAAAGATGTTACAAAGTTGGTTAGAATGATGCAAAGGCTCAACATGAATATTTAGCCTATGTTATTATGTGCTTTATAAGAGTTTTGAGAAGTTTTATTTGTATGATCTTATTATGTCTCTAAAATCTATGAACTCTTTGGAACCTTTGTGATATCTTTATCCTTTTGTTCTTTAACCACATTATAACCCTTTGGCCCCATTACAACCTTGAATAAAGACCTCTTGATTTATGAAGTTGTATGATCTAAATAGTGGAGAATAGGTGGACAAGCAAGCATATGGTAGAAGTGTTTTCATGAGATTGATTGAGTGTAAACACTTTACCACTACTTTAAAGAGTGAAAATCAAGAGAGTATCCCATGTGAGAAGTTGAGATTAAGTTTGAATATACACTATTTTGATTGAAATATGTTATGTTATTATTGGCTTAACTCAAACTATTTACATTCAAGCAAGATTTTTTGTGAATTTCTTTAAGCTATTGATTAGTTTTTAAGACTTGTCCAATGATTATCTCTAATTTATATTGGAAGGATTAGTTATAATTATTATTTTTAGTTTTTCTTATGTCTTCAATGTTTGTGGGTATCGTCCTAGTAAACCCTCACGAGACTAAACTCGTCCACTAGGGACACCTAGGGGTTTAAAGGCTTGTGTCACATGCTAAGTGCCACCGTGATTTCCTACGAAAATGGATTAGATTAGATTTTCTTATTTTATTTTTATTGAGTCGTTGCTAGGGACTAGCAACAATCTAAGTATGGGGGTGTGATAACTCGTATAATTATATAGTTTTTAGTTATGTTTTATTATTGTTTTGTGTCAAATACGAGTTATTATTGTTTAGTCTAATTGTGTTTATGATCTTTTATATTTTTATGTAATTTGGTGTTTTTCACAAGTTTCTTTGAGTGATTTCAGATTACTAGAATTAAGGGCAAATCCAGTTCAGTTCCAGTTCCGACACCTTTTGCCATATCAGCTATATCTCGAGTTTCACTGAAGCAATAAGGCTGAACTTTGTATCCCTGCAAAGCTAAGAGGCATATCTATCTTTTTCATGTTTTACACTTCTTGAAACGGAGTCGTTTTCCCTAGCGAAATCGACCATCAAGTTGGCTGATGTGCAATGACGTCTGTTCTGCACCGTTTTGGTATTTTGACCATATCTCCCGATCCACGTGCGCAAATGATCTGATTCCAACGGCTATGGATCCGTAACTGATAGGGGTATATTTTTCTAGAAGACCATTTTATCAGATCGAGCCTCCAACATTGACAAAATCGACCATCAAGCTGGCTGATCAGAATTGTCATACAATATGACGAAAATTGTTAGAAAAATGCACCCACCTATTATACCTACCTTTGAAATTTGTAAAGCTTGTCTCTTGTCATTTAGCCTTCCAAAATGTGTATAAATAGAGGGCCTTGGATGAGTATTGGGATACATTGATACATTGGTAGGATAGCCATTGTAATAAAATTCTCTAAGTTTTCTTTTTCTTTCCTTTCTCTAGTTTTCTTTTTCTTCTTACATTTCTTTTCATTTTATTCATATCTAGTATGTGTTTCTAATCATATTGTTGAGGTGATGAGGTGAAGCTCTTGGTAAATGCTAAGGTTAGTCTCTTAAACATGAGCTAAAATGAATCATCATTTATAAGCACTAGCATAGATAATATTTTCTTTTGGTTTAAAATCATACTTGCAAAGTAGAGATCTTGATTCATTATTGACAATGAAAATGGCACAGTAAATGCTTGGTTTCATAACCTTGATTTGTTGTAGACATATACCTTGGCATAAGGAATGCTTGGACTCTTTTTATGAGTTTTGAGGACACCAAATGAACATAATATCATATGCTATGGACGTTGGACAATTTGGACTGAATTGCTAAACCTTCCGATTGGAACCTCCCTTATGTGTGGATTTCAATTGTGTAATAAAACAAGATTAATCTTAGCATAACACCAAGAGTGGATTCTCTAACCTCAACATCCTTTCTTATTGTTTTTTTTATATTTTGTTTAATTTCTTTTATGTTATTTTATTTATTTTGTTCTCTAATATCTTGTTTATTTTGTTTTGTTGTTGATTCCCTAATATCTTGTTTACTTTCTTTTTCTTATATATTTATAAACTTATACTTACTAATACGCTTCCCTGTGGTTCGACCTCGGACACCCGAGAATTTATTACTTGAACATAACCTGCACTTGGGTTTACAACTCTTAATTGAGTTTCCATCACTAGGCTAAACTTCTATTTGGTTAAGGGTGATTTCAAAGCCCTAGACATGTTTTGTGATTGATTTTCAGATTCTATCTATCATTAATTTTCTATCAAAGTTGCTTATGTTCTTCTACAAGAATTGTTCATGATGTTGTCTAGATTTATTTAGGTGTACAACTAGATAGATCTTGATAATTATCTATTGCTAGTTTAGGAGTCTTGATCCGTGTAATTGTCTTGATTTCCTATTCATAAGTGGCAATTTGTGATTAATGATTATGGTCAAGTTTTCAATAATTGCAAAGTGGAACATAACCTAAGTTGAACAATCCGAGCTTATGTGTTTGTTGCTTAGATCAACCTATCTTTCTCATCATAAAGCTGCCATTAAATTGAATTTAGAGAGCTTATTCTAGGTTGTTTAATGGTTAGAGATTAAATAGAGAGCTTGTTCTATTTAACGACAAACTAAGGAAAGATTGGGGTAACAGAGCTTGTTGTTATCTACGGTTGTTAACTTTGATAGTTGGTTGATATTGATAGATCTGAAATTGATTCTTAATGATGTCTAGTGGTGAAGAATGAAACCTTAACCATATTTTTCATATTTGATTCTTCTTACTTACTTGTTTTCTTACTTTTCTAGTTTGCTTATTTTTAAAAGTATATTTATTTTTATTGGCTGGTTATACCGCCTAATTTGTATATTAACTTTGTTTTACTTTTATTGGCTGGTTATACCGCCTAATTTAGTATATATATTTTTATTGGCTGGTTATACCGCCTAATTTAGTATATATATTTTTATTGGCTGGTTATACCGCCTTGCATCTTCTTCTTATTATTTACTTTAGTTTAAATCTGGCTTCAAAAACCCCTTTTCTTTTATTGTTCTTGAATTTAAGTTTTAAACTATTAACTTATAAACTAAAACCCAATCCCTGAGGACTCGACCCTTGCTAACTACTATACTTACAATTTATCTTTTTAGTGCAAGGTTAAATAAGATACACTCTTTTGGGTGCATCAAATTTTTGGCGCCGTTGCCGGGGATTGTTTTCTTTAGTTTATTTGTTACTTGCTTTATTCTTATTTTCAGTTCTAATTAGTTTTATTTTCTTGTACATACAAGTTTTTCTTTTCAAATTTAAAAAAAAAAAAACAAACAAAAAAAAAATGGAATTGAGCAATCTAACACTTGAAGAGTTGGTGGCATACATGAACATGGAGAATCAACAAGCCAATCTCACCTTCCCAGTTCAACAATTTGCCATGGGAGGATGTCAAGGCCATCAAGTGTTCCAAGACCAACAGTATGATCATTACTCAAACACTTACCATGAGGGATGGTGGGATCATACTAATTATGGCTACTCGAAAAATTACCAAGAAGTAGATCCTTATGCCAATTACACTCATCCATCTAGATTTAATCAATCATGGTCTCAAGAACCAGATCTTTTTCAGCCACTACATATGACTCAAAACTCAGGTACTTCTTTAGAAGATCTTGTCGATTCTCTTGTTACTAATACTTTGCAATTTCAACAGGAAACAAGGGCAAGTATCCAGAGTTTGGAAAGGCAAATGAGCCTATTGGCTAGTAGTATGGTGGTATGGGTAGCACAAAGATCTGAAGAACTCTCTGCCCAAACAATGATTAACCCAAAGGAGAATACTACTATTGTGACCTTGAGGAATGAGGAACAAGATGAGACAAAATTAGAGATGAATTCTATTCTTGAGGATAATGAAGCCAATGATCCAAATAAGAGTATTTCGGCACCTGAGGTAACGTTTGAGATTCCAATTTTTACTAATGTTTCTTCTCCACCTTTTCCTAGTAGATTCGCAAAGTTCAAAGAGGATGAACATGAACAAGACACGCTGGAAACCTTAAACAGTTTGTTTGTGGATGTCATTCAACAAGTACCAAAAGATGCACCATTCCTCGATGAGATATGCACCACCAAGGATGATGGAATAATACTTGTAATGGAGAATGCATCCACTGTTGTGCAAAGAAAGCTTCCTCTCAAACGCATAAATTTGGGAAATTTCATGCATGAGCCTGACAAGCCTAAAAAGCCAAGAAGGGGTGTTGGTTAGATTCAAAACACTAACTCAAGTGTTAATTGGGAAGGCAGTCCAATTAAAGATGAAATTGCCAACCTTCCATATTCAGATTTGCTTTCTCTTTCTCTTTCTTTTCCTTTTTCTTTTATTATTTTTATTGTTTTTATTTTTATTTCTTATGTTTCTTTGTTAATTGTGTTTACTGTTTTTAAGTTCATTTAGGCTGCATAAGTTTCTTTTATTTAATAGTTCTTTTCTCTTACATATAATTCTTGCATTGGGGGATAATAGCATTACATTAATGACAATGTAAGAATTATGTGTGGGGGGAAGAATTTAGGATTTTATTTAGAGTGTTTTGTTTTTGAGTCTTTTTATGTTGTTTTTCTTTCTGATCCTTGTTTTGAAAAACACTAGATGTAAATATAATTTTTTTAACCCCGGTTAAATGGCGGATAACGGTACTCCGTGATTATTTAAATCGGTTCCATCAGCTACCCACAAAACTGATATTGTATATAAATTTCTCTTTCAATTTCTCTTTCATTTTTTTTTTCATTTTTTTTTCAGGATGGATGATATTCTCACAAGATTGCAGAAACGATTTCCTCCTTTTCCTCGAAATATTTTACTGAAGCTTTACAAAGTTCGACTTGAAAGATTAAGAATGCTTATGCACAAAGGGATTCCTGAAGACATACGTTGGATAATTGAAGCCAAGGTACGTGAAGATCAATATCTTCCTATTTTGCATTTACCAGGTACAGGTAGAAGCACTTTTGCAAAGAAGCGACGAGCAAAGCGCATGAGTTCAAATTGCCACAAATGTGCACGATGGACGTGTAACGGTAAATGTCATTCTATTGGGATTCCGTCCTCTAATCGAGATGATAAAATTGAATTCATTAAGGATGGACTGAGTAAGGAGAATTTGGGTAATATCCAACTTTCTCTTGAGACGCATCCTAGTGGAGACGTAAAAAGAGAAATTCTTGATTTATGGCCGCAATTCCAAAGGGAATGGCAACATCTTGGGAATCTGATGTTAAAAGACCCTGTTTGCCAGCTTGTAAGAAAACTGGATGGGAAGCATATCCTCGACTCATAGAAGGCGTTTAAGCCGTTTCTGGACGTAAAACCAGAGGAAGATGTGAGCCACAATCACAACTACAATAAATGACTTCTCAGCTTTTGGTTTGATTTGCAATAACTTTATTTCGGTTTAATTTACGTGTTATTCAATTTGTGTAATTATTCTCATTTTTTTTATTTGTCTTTTACGATTGATTTTTCTTCTCTTTTTGATTTTCTTCCTGAAATCACGCAAAAATCTTTTGTTAGGTTAACATTTTCTTCTGACAGGTCAAATACACTTTCGGCGACATTATTAGTCTTGACTTTTACGATTGATTTTTCTTCTCTTTTTGATTTTCTTCCTGAAATCACGCAAAAATCTTTTGTTAGGTTAACATTTTCTTCTGACAGGTCAGATACACTTTCGGCGACATTATTACTCTTGTCTGATTCACTACTCAGTCCTCTATATATTACACCATGTACTCATTCTCTTTCAGGCATCGAAAAAAAGAAAAAAAAAGAAAAAAAAATGGAAAGTACTTCGTCCCAACGCATAAAAAAATTTTGTGTTTTTGGAGGTGCTTATCCAGGGAAAAATAACATATTCGCTGATGAAGCCATAAGAGTTGGAGTAATACTTGCCCAACAAAAGATCCACTTGATTTATGGAGGCGGTAGTACGGGTTTAATGGGAGCAGTCGCTACAGCAGCACACGCGGGAGGAAGTCCAGTTCTAGGAATCGTGCCAAAACTATTCACAAGTTTTTGTGGACCTACCGTGGGTAAGGAAATATAAGTCTGGAGTATCCCTGAACGGATAACAATCATGTACCATTCTGCCGATGCATTCATTGCTTTACCAGGAGGTCTGGGTACATTGGAAGAAATAGCTTGCATGGCTTCTTGGTCATCTTTGGTCACAAATAAGAAACCCATTGGTTTGCTTAATATTAATGGTTATTTTAATAATTTGCTTTCATATTTAGATAATGCTGTGAATAATGGATTCATGTTTTCAGAGGCAAGGAGAACCATAATTTCTGCTATAACCATTGAAGATTTACTCAAAAAGCTCCAAGCTTATGAGTATTTATCTGCTACGGTTGTTTCGCAAACGCTCGAAAAAAGAAAAAGAGATATGGACGAGCAAGGAGTGGATTGCACTTTGTCTTTGTGACATTATCTAACATTTTGTTTGTTGTGTCTCAGTTATCATAAGTGGTTAGCAACCTCTACAGGTAATATCTCCTAAATTTTACCTTCTTAAAAAAAAAAAAAAAAAGTTTGTTGTGTTTTAAGCAATTTAGAAGTATTCATTCTGAACAAGGTCTGAGTAAGGGAGACTTGAGACATACCTTGTCAGTTTGATTTCTTCTTTTCAAAAAAAAAAAAAGAGTTTGTTGTGTTTTAAGCAATTTAGAAGTATTCATTCTGAACAAGGTCTGAGTAAGGAAGACTTGAGACATACCTTGTCAGTTTGATTTTAATCTTTTTACGTTTACTTGTTAATTTTTGTTTAGTATTTTAGGATTATTTAGGTTGCATGAGTTTGTTTTGTTTTGAGTCTTAGTTGTTCCTATTCTTATGTTATTAGTTCTTTTCTCTTACACATGATTCTTTCATTTGGGTTAATAGACTTACATTGAGGACAATGTAAGAATTAAGTGTGGGGGGAATGATTTAGGATTTCTTTTATTTTTGTCTACTATTTTTTTTTATGAGTCTTTATTATTATTATTATTATTATTTTAGTGTGTTTTAGTTCCTTTTTAATACAATGATGAGATATGAATTGCATAAGTCTAAAACAGATTTATTAGTGAGAAGATTTTCATGAGAATTGAGCTTGATGTCAACCTTTTTATGAGCCAATGTTAATATGATATGTTGATTGAGAAAGAAGCATGTTTAGACTTAATCTGACTTGTATAATCATTCTTGTGAGTTTTTGAGCCTAAAATGATTGATGCATTATACAAATCAATCTAATTTCTTTCTTGAGTGCTCTTATGATTACATGATTCTCTAGAACTTGCTTTAAACCGTTTGAGACTATATTGATACATGTGACAACATGAATATGATAGAGGCATTAGGATTATAACCAGAGCCAAACAGCCATCCATTATTAATGTTCCAAGAGAACACACCCTTAGTGAACCAATTTGAGCCTACATTGAATAAGCTATCTCTTTGGTAACCATAACTTGTCCCTAACCTAAATATACTTATATCTTTACCTTTGTTCCAAAGATGAATTAGCATGTTTTGAGACAAGTTGCAAAGACAAGGAAGATTTATTGAAAATTTGGGTTAGAAACAAGAAATAAGTGTGGGGGGAAAAGAAAGAAAAAAGTCAAGAGAAAATGAAATGGAATACTGGCAAATACATTCCTATATAAAAAAAAAAATGAATCATCTCTTGAATTTGTGGAAAAAGAAAAAGATGTTACAAAGTTGTTTAGAATGAAGAAAAGGCCCAACATGAATATCCGGCCTAGGTGACTATGTACTTGTAAAGAGTTTTGATTAGTTTCTTTGTATAATCTTTTTATGTCTCTAAACTTTATGAACTCTTTGGAACCTTTGTGATATCTTTATCCTTTTGTTCTTCAACCACATTACAAACCCCTTGGCCCCATTACAACCTTGATTAAAGACCTCTTGATTTATGAAGTTGCATGATCTTTTAGTGGAGAATAGGTGGACAAGCAAGCGTATGGTAGAAGTGTTTTCATGAGATTGATTGAGTGTAAACACTTTACCACTACTTTAAAGAGTGAAAATCAAGAGAGTATCCCATGTGAGAAGTTGAGATTAAATTTGAACATGCACTATTTTGATTGAGATACGTTATGCTAATATTGGCTTAACTCAAACAATTTACATTCAAGCATGATTTTTTGTGAAATTTTTTAAGCTATTGATTAGTTTATAAGACTTGTTCAAATATTGTCTCTAATTTGTATTGAAAGGATTAGGAGTAAATATTTTTAGTATATGTAGTTTATTTATATGAAGTTTATTTATATTTTAATTTTTCAATGTTTGTGGGTATCGTTCTAGTAAACCCTCACGAGACTAAACTCGTCCACTAGGGACACCTAGGGGTTTAAAGGCTTGTGTCACATGCTAAGTGCCACCGTGATTTCCTACGAAAGTGGATTAGATTAGATTTTCTTATTTTATTTTTATTGAGTCGTTGCTAGGGACTAGCAACAATCTAAGTGTGGGGGTGTGATAACTCGTATAATTATATAGTTTTTAGTTATGTTTTATTATTGTTTTGTGTCAAATACGAGTTATTATTGTTTAGTCTAATTGTGTTTATGATCTTTTATATTTTTATGTAATTTGGTGTTTTTCACAAGTTTCTTTGAGTGATTTCAGATTACTAGAATTAAGGGCAAATCCAGTTCAGTTCCAGTTCCGACACATTTTTCCATATCAGCTATATCTGGAGTTTCACTGAAGCAATAAGGCTGAAATTTGTAGCCGTGCAAAGCTAAGAGGCATATCTATCTTTTTCATGTTTTATACTTCTTGAAACGGAGTCGTTTTCCCTAGCGAAATCGACCATCAAGTTGGCTGATGTGCAATGACGTCTGTGCTGACCTGTTTTCGTATTTTGCCCATATCTGCTTATCCACATCAGCAAATGAGCTGATTCCAATGGCTATGGATCCGTAACTGATAGGGGAACCTTTTTCTAGAAGACCATGTGATCAGATCAGGCCTCCAACATTGACGAAATCGACCATCAAGTTGGCTGATCAAAATTGTCATACAATATGACGAAAATTGTTAGAAAAATTCACCCACCTATTATACCTACCTTTGAAATTTGTAAAGCTTGTCTCTTGTCATTTAGCCTTCCAAAATGTGTATAAATAGAGGGCCTTGGATGATTGTAGAGGATCATATTGTACATAGGTAGGATATTAGCCATTTTAATAAAATTCTCTAAGTTTTCTTCTTCTTTCTTTTCTCTAGTTTTCTTTTTCTTTAGAGAGAGCAAGAGGTTGGATAATTAATATTCTTCCTCTTCTTCTTTCTTTCTTTTATTTTCTTCTTAGATTTTCTTTAATTTTATGTTTATGTTTATAATGCCTATGCTAGGCTAAACTTCTATTTGGTTAAGGGTGATTTCAAAGCCCTAGACATGTTTTGTGATTGATTTTCAGATTCTATCTATCATTAATTTTCTATCAAAGTTGCTTATGTTCTTCTACAAGAATTGTTCATGATGTTGTCTAGATTTATTTAGGTGTACAACTAGATAGATCTTGATAATTATCTATTGCTAGTTTAGGAGTCTTGATCCGTGTAATTGTCTTGATTTCCTATTCATAAGTGGCAATTTGTGATTAATGATTATGGTCAAGTTTTCAATAATTGCAAAGTGGAACATAACCTAAGTTGAACAATCCGAGCTTATGTGTTTGTTGCTTAGATCAACCTATCTTTCTCATCATAAAGCTGCCATTAAATTGAATTTAGAGAGCTTATTCTAGGTTGTTTAATGGTTAGAGATTAAATAGAGAGCTTGTTCTATTTAACGACAAACTAAGGAAAGATTGGGGTAACAGAGCTTGTTGTTATCTATGGTTGTTAACTTTGATAGTTGGTTGATATTGATAGATCTGAAATTGATTCTTAATGATGTCTAGTGGTGGAGAATGAAACCTTAACCATATTTTTCATATTTGATTCTTCTTACTTATTTGTTTTCTTACTTTTAGTTTGCTTATTTTTTATATTTATTTTTATTGGCTGGTTATACCGCCTAATTTGTATATTAACTTTGTTTTATTTTTATTGGCTGGTTATACCGCCTAATTTAGTATATATATTTTTATTGGCTGGTTATACCGCCTAATTTAGTATATATATTTTTATTGGCTGGTTATACCGCCTTGCATCTTATTCTTATTATTTACTTTAGTTTAAATCTGGCTTCAAAAACCCCTTTTCTTTTATTGTTCTTGAATTTAAGTTTTAAACTATTAACTTATAAACTAAAACCCAATCCCTGAGGACTCGACCCTTGCTAACTACTATACTTACAATTTATCTTTTTAGTGCAAGGTTAAATAAGATACACTCTTTTGGGTGCATCAGCCACCAACTCTTCAAGTGTTAGATTGCTCAATTCCATCGTTTTCTTTTTCTTTTTCTTTTTTTTTTCTTTTTTTTTTCAAAATTTGATAAGAAAAACCCGTATGTACAAGAAAATAAAACTCATTAGAACTGAAAATAAGAATAAACCAAGTAACAAATAAACTAAAGAAAACAATCCCCGGCAACGGCGCCAAAAATTTGATGCACCCAAAAGAGTGTATCTTATTTAACCTTGCACTAAAAAGATCAATTGTAAGTATAGTAGTTAGCAAGGGTCGAGTCCTCAGGGATTGGGTTTTAGTTTATAAGTTAATAGTTTAAAACTTAAATTCAAGAACAATAAAAGAAAAGGGGTTTTTGAAGCCAGATTTAAACTAAAGTAAATAATAAGAATAAGATGCAAGGCGGTATAACCAGCCAATAAAAATATATAAACTAAATTAGGCGGTATAACCAGCCAATAAAAATATATATACTAAATTAGGCGGTATAACCAGCCAATAAAAATAAAACAAAGTTAATATACAAATTAGGCGGTATAACCAGTCAATAAAAATAAATATAAAAAATAAGCAAACTAAAAGTAAGAAAACAAGTAAGTAAGAAGAATCAAATATGAAAAATATGGTTAAGGTTTCATTCTCCACCACTAGACATCATTAAGAATCAATTTCAGATCTATCAATATCAACCAACTATCAAAGTTAACAACCATAGATAACAACAAGCTCTGTTACCCCAATCTTTCCTTAGTTTGTCGTTAAATAGAACAAGCTCTCTATTTAATCTCTAACCATTAAACAACCTAGAATAAGCTCTCTAAATTCAATTTAATGGCAGCTTTATGATGAGAAAGATAGGTTGATCTAAGCAACAAACACATAAGCTCGGATTGTTCAACTTAGGTTATGTTCCACTTTGCAATTATTGAAAACTTGACCATAATCATTAATCACAAATTGCCACTTATGAATAGGAAATCAAGACAATTACACGGATCAAGACTCCTAAACTAGCAATAGATAATTATCAAGATCTATCTAGTTGTACACCTAAATAAATCAAGACAACATCATGAACAATTCTTGTAGAAGAACATAAGCAACTTTGATAGAAAATTAATGATAGATAGAATCTGAAAATCAATCACAAAACATGTCTAGGGCTTTGAAATCACCCTTAACCAAATAGAAGTTTAGCCTAGCATAGGCATTATAAACATAAAATTAAATAGAATCTAAGAAGAAAATAAAAGAAAGAAAGAAAGAAAGAAAGAAGAAGAAGAATATTAACTATCCAACCTCTTGCTCTTTCTAAAGAAAAAGAAAACTAGAGAAAAGAAAGAAGAAGAAAACTTAGAGAATTTTATTACAATGGCTAATATCCTACCTATGTACAATATCATCCTCTACAATCATCCAAGGCCCTCTATTTATACACATTTTGGAGGGCTAAATGACAAGAGACAAGCTTTACAAATTTCAAAGGTAGGTATAATAGGTGGGTGCATTTTTCTAACAATTTTCGTCATATTGTATGACCATTTTGATCAGCCAACTTGATGGTCGATTTTGTCAATTTTGGAGGCCTGATCTGATCACATGGTCTTCAAGAAAAATGTTCCCCTATGGGTTACTGATTCATAGCCGTTGGAATCAGCTCATTTTCTGATGTGGAGAAGAAGATATGGGCAAAATACGAAAACAGGTCAGCACAGACGTCATTGCACATCAGCCAACTTGATGGTCGATTTCGTCAATATTAGAGGCCTGATCTGATCATATGGTCTTCTAGACAAAGGTTCCCGTATCAGATACGGATCCATAGCCATTAGAATCAGCTCATTTGCTGATGTGGATAAGCAGATATGGGCAAAATACGAAAACAGGTCAGCACAGACGTCATTGCACATCAGCCAACTTGATGGTCGATTTCGCTAGGGAAAACGACTCCGTTTCAAGAAGTATAAAACATGAAAAAGATAGATATGCCTCTTAGCTTTGCACGGTTAAAATTTCAGCCTTATTTCTTCAGTGAAACTCCAGATATAGCTGATATAGCAAAAGGTGTCGGAACTGGAACTGAACTGGATTTGCCCTTAATTCTAGTAATCTGAAATCACTCAAAGAAACTTGTGAAAAACACCAAATTACATAAAAATATAAAAGATCATAAACACAATTAGACTAAACAATAATAACTCGTATTTGACACAAAACAATAATAAAACATAACTAAAAACTATATAATTATACGAGTTATCACCTAACAAAAGATTTTTGCGTGATTTCAGGAAGAAAATCAAAAAGAGAAGAAAAATCAACCGTAAAAGACCAATAAAAAAATGAGAATAATTACGCAAATAGAACAACACGTAAATTAAACCGAAATGAAGTTATTGCAAATCAAACCAAAAGGTGAGAAGTTATTTATTGTAGTTGTGATTGTGGCTCACATCTTCCTCTGGTTTTACGTCCAGAAACGGCTTAAACGCCTTCTATGAGTCGAGGATATGCTTCCCATCCAGTTTTCTTACAAACTGGCAAACAGGGTCTTTTAACATCAGATTCCCAAGATGTTGCCATTCCCTTTGGAATTGCGGCCATAAATCAAGAATTTCTCTTTGTACGTCTCCACTAGGATGCGTCTCAAGAGAAAATTGGATATTACCCAAATTCTCCTTACTGAGTCCATCCTTAATGAATTCAATTTTATCATCTCGATTAGAGGACGGAATCCCAATAGAACGACATTTACCGTTACACGTCCATCGTGCACATTTGTGGCAGTTTGAACTCATACGCTTTGCTCGTCGCTTCTTTGCAAAAGTGCTTCTACCTATACCTGGTAAATGCAAAACAGGAAGATATTCATCTTCACGTACCTTGGCTTCAATTATCCAACGTATGTCTTCAGGAATCCCTTTGTGCATAAGCATTCTTAATATTTCAAATCGAACTTGGTAAAGCTTCAGTAAAATATTTCGAGGAAAAGGAGGAAATCGTTTATGCAATCTTGTGAGAATATCATCCATCCTGAAAAAAAAATGAAAAAAAATTGAAAGAGAAATTGGAAGAGAAATTTATATACAATATCAGTTTTGTGGGTAGCTGATGGAACCGATTTAAATAATCACGGAGTACCGTTATCCGCCATTTAACCGGGGTAAAAAAATATAAAAATTATATTTACATCTAGTTATTTTAAAAACAAGGATCAGAAAGAAAAACAACATAAAAAGACACAAAAACAAAACACTCTAAATAAAATCCTAAATTCTTCCCCCCACACATAGTTCTTACATTGTCATTAATGTAATGCTATTAATCCCAAATGAAAGAGTCATGTGTAAGTGAAAAGAACTAATAAACAAAATAAACTTATGCAGCCTAAATGAACTTAGAAACACTAAACACAATTAGCAAAAAAAACATAAGAAAAAGATAAAGAAAAAGAGAGCAAATATGAGGATGGCAGTTTGGCAATGCTTTCACTAATTAGGCTGCCTCCCCCAATTAGCACTTGATTGATTGTTTTCAGCCTAGCCAACACCCCTTCTTGGCATTTTAGGCTTGTCAGGCTCATACATGAAATTTCCCAAATTTATGCGTTTGAGAGGAAGCTTTCTTTGCACAACAGTGGATGCATTCTCCATTACAAGTATTATTCCATCATCCTTTGTGGTGCATATGTCATCGAGGAATAGAGCATATTTTGATACTTGTTGAATGACCTCCACAAACAAGTTGTTTAAGGTTTATGGCATGTGTTGTTCATGTTCTTCCTCCTTGAACTTTGCAAATCTACTAGGAAAAGGTGGAGAAGAAACATTAGTAAAAAGTGAAACCTTAAACGTTACCTCAGGTGCCGAAATACTCTTATTTGGATCTTTGGCTTCATTATCCTCAAGAATAGAATCCATCTCTAATTTTGTTTCATCCTCATCTTGTTCCTCATTCTTCAAGGTCACAATAGTAGCATTCTCCTTTGGGTTAACCATCGTTTGGGCTGGGAGTTCTTCAGATCTTTGTGCTACCCATCCCACCATACTACTAGCCAATTGGCTCATTTGCTTTTCCAAACTCTGGATGCTTGCCCTTGTTTCCTGTTGAAATTGCAAAGAATCAGTAACAAGAGAATAGACAAGATCTTCTAAAGAAGTACCTGAGTTTTGAGTCATATGTGGTGGTTGAAAAAGATCTGGTTCTTGAGACCATGATTGATTGAAGCTAGATGGATGAGTGTAATTCGCATAAGGATTTACTTCTTGGTAATTTTTCGAGTAGCCATAATTAATATGATCCCACCATCCCTCATGGTAAGTGTTTGAGTAATGATCATACTGTTGGTCTTGGAACACTTGATGGCCTTGACATCCTCCCATGGCCAATTGTTGAACTGGGGAGGTGAGATTGGCTTGTTGATTCTCCATGTTCATGTATGCCACCAACTCTTCAAGTGTTAGATTGCTCAATTCCATTGTTTTTTTTTTTTTTTTAAATTTGAAAAGAAAAACTTGTATGTACAAGAAAATAAAACTAATTAGAACTGAAAATAAGGATAAACCAAGTAACAAATAAACTAAAGAAAGCAATCCCCGGCAACGACGCCAAAAATTTGATGCACCCAAAAGAGTGTATCTTATTTAACCTTGCACTAAAAAGATCAATTGTAAGTATAATGATTAGCAAGGGTCGAGTCCTCAGGGATTGGGTTTTAATCTATGAGTTATTGGTTTATAACTTACGTTCAAAGAAAACAATAAAAGAAAAGGGGTTTTTGAAGCCAGATTTAAACTAAAGTAAATAATAAGAATAAGATGCAAGGCGGTATAACCAGCCAATAAAAATATACATACTAAATTAGGCGGTATAACCAGCCAATAAAAATATATATACTAAATTAGGCGGTATAACCAGCCAATAAAAATAAAACAAAGTTAATATACAAATTAGGCGGTATAACCAGCCAATAAAAATAAATATACTTTTAAAAATAAGTAAACTAGAAAAGTAAGAAAACAAGTAAGTAAGAAGAATCAAATATGAAAAATATGGTTAAGGTTTCATTCTCCACCACTAGACATCATTAAGAATCAATTTCAGATCTATCAATATCAACCAACTATCAAAGTTAACAACCGTAGATAACAACAAGCTCTGTTATCCCAATCTTTCCTTAGTTTGTCGTTAAATAGAACAAGCTCTCTATTTAATCTCTAACCATTAAACAACCTAGAATAAGCTCTCTAAATTCAATTTAATGGCAGCTTTATGAAGAGAAAGATAGGTTGATCTAAGCAACAAACACATAAGCTCGGATTGTTCAACTTAGGTTATGTTCCACTTTGCAATTATTGAAAACTTGACCATAATCATTAATCACAAATTGCCACTTATGAATAGGAAATCAAGACAATTACACGGATCAAGACTCCTAGACTAGAAATAGATAATTATCAAGATCTATCTAGTTGTACACCTAAATAAATCAAGACAACATCATGAACAATTCTTGTAGAAGAACATAAGCAACTTTGATAGAAAATTAATGATAGATAGAATCTGAAAATCAATCACAAAACATGTCTAGGGCTTTGAAATCACCCTTAACCAAATAGAAGTTTAGCCTAGCATAGGCATTGTAAACATAAACATAAAATTAAAGAGAATCTAAGAAGGAAATAAAAGAAAGAAGAAGAAGAAGAAAATAAAGAAAAAGAAAACTAGAGAAAAGAAAGAAGAAGAAAACTTAGAGAATTTTATTACAATGGCTAATATCCTACCAATGTACAATATGATCCTCTACAATCATCCAAGGCCCTCTATTTATACACATTTTGGAGGGCTAAATGACCTGAGACAAGCTTTACAAATTTCAAAGGTAGGTATAATAGGTGGGTGCATTTTTCTAACAATTTTCGTCATATTGTATGACAATTTTGATCAGCCAACTTGATGGTCGATTTTGTCAATATTGGAGGCCTGATCTGATCACATGGTCTTCTAGAAAAATGTTCCCCTATCAGTTACTGATCCATAGCCGTTTGAATCAGCTCATTTGCTGATGTGGATAAGAAGATATGGGCAAAATACGAAAACAGGTCAGCATAGACGTCATTGCACATCAGCCAACTTGATGGTCGATTTCGCTAGGGAAAACGACTCCGTTTCAAGAAGTGTAAAACATGAAAAAGATAGATATGCCTCTTAACTTTGCACGGTTAAAATTTCAGCCTTATTTCTTCAGTGAAACTCCAGATATAGCTGATATGGAAAAAGGTGTCGGAACTGGAACTGAACTGGATTTGCCCTTAATTGTTGATTTAACCTAGTAATCTGAAATCACTCAAAGAAACTTGTGAAAAACACCAAATTACATAAAAATATAAAATATCATAAACACAATTAGACTAAGCAATAATAACTCGTATTTGACACAAAACAATAATAAAACATAACTAAAAACTATATAATTATACGAGTTATCAAGGATGCCATGGTGTTGTTTTCCCCTTGAGCACTATCATTTTGTGGTGTCTCTAGCTGTTTCCCACTTCTTAAAGTTATAGCATTGGCATTCTCTCTTGGATTTACTATGGTTTGGGAAGGTAATTTTCCAGAATCCCTTGCTTGCATTTGACTCATGGTTGTTGCCAATTGCCCAATTTGAGTCTCCAAATTTCGAATACTTGTCTTTGTTTCCTGTTGAAATTGAATTGTAATAGTAGAAAGAGCTTTAACAAGATCTTCAAGAGAAGTACCTGAATTTTGGGTGGGTGGCAGTTGTTGTCGGGTTTGGTATGGTTGTTGCACTTTTTGCTGAAAACCCGGTGGCCTGTTGTCAAATGGTGGAGGAATAGTTTGTGATTGGTTCCCTCCATAATTGAAGTTTGGATGATCCCTCCATCCTGGATTGTAAGTGTTTGAGTAGGGATCATATTTCCTTGATTGGTTCTGAAATCCACCCATGGCATTCACATGTTCATTGGTGTCCTCTTGAAGTGTTGGACACATATCAGTTTGGTGCCCCATGTTTGAACATATGCCACAAGCCTTTATTTGATGTATATTACCTATAGCCAATTGTTGAACAAGAGAAGTCAGTTTATCAAATTTTTGTTCAAGGGATGATATACTTACCTCATTAACTCTCTTGGGTTGTGGTGGTGGATCTTGTCTCATGGAGAATTGTTGAGAATTGGCTGCCATGTTGGAGATTTGAGTTCTAGCGGCCCCGGGAGTCTTATCAATTAGAGCTCCCCCACTAGCGGCATCTATCATACTTCTCTCCATGGGCATGAGACCTTCATAGAAGTATTGGATGAGAAGTTGTTCACTTATCTGATGGTGTGGACATGATGCACAAAGTTTCATGAACCTCTCCGAATATTCATATAAGGACTCTCATTGTATTGTCGAATCCCACATATCTCTTTTCTAATGTTGGCAGCCTTAGATGCTGGGAAATACCTTTCCAAGAATGCTTTCTTCATATCATTCCATGTAGTGATGGTCCCGGATGGTAGATAGTAGAGTCATTCCTTTGCTGAATCAGCTAGTGAGAATGGAAAGGCTCTCAACTTAACTTGCTCTTCCGTGACTCCTGTTGGTCTCATGCTTGAGCAAACTACATGGAATTTCTTGAGGTGCTTATTTGGATCCTCTCCTGCAAAACCATGAAAAGTTGGGAGAAGATGAATCAAACTAGATTTTAATTCAAAAGCTACCTCAAGATTAGCATATCCAATGCATAATGGTTGTTGATCCAAGTCCGGAGCGGCTAGCTCCTTGAGAGTTCGGTTGTCAGCTGCTGCCATCACTCCTTGCTCCTCTTGGATGTTTTGGATCAACTCCTCGATTGGTTGTTGGTGAGAAGTTATAAATTCCCGAATTCTTCTAAGTCTTAAGTCTTCTTCAGGAGCTTGGAACATTCACTAATAAAAAAATAAATAAAATAATAATAAGAAAGGAAATAATTAGAACTGAAAATATGAATAAACCAATAAACTAAAGAAAGCAATCCCCGGCAACGGCGCCAAAAACTTGATGCACCCAAAAGAGTGTAAATTGTTTAACCTTGCACTTAAAAAAAATCAATTGTAGAGTATAGTGATTAGCAAGGGTCGAGTCCTCAGGAATTGGGTTTTAGTTTATAAGTTAATAGTTTATCACTTAAAAACAAGTAAACAAAAGTAAAAGGGGTTTTGAAATCACCCTTAATCAAATAAAAGTTTAGCCTAGCATAGGCATTGTAAACATAAACATAAAATTAAAGAGAATCTAAGAAGAAAATAAAAGAAAGAAAGAAGAAGAAGAAAATAAAGAAAAAGAAAACTAGAGAAAAGAAAGAAGAAGAAAACTTAGAGAATTTTATTACAATGGCTAATATCCTACCAATGTACCATATCTCATACAATCATCCAAGGCCCTCTATTTATACACATTTTGGAGGACTAAATGACAAGAGACAAGCTTTACAAATTTCAAAGGTAGGTATAATAGGTGGGTGCATTTTTCTAACAATTTTCGTCATATTGTATGACATTTTTGATCAGCCAACTTGATGGTCGATTTTGTCAATATTGGAAGCTTGATCTAATCACATGGTCTTCTAGAAAAATGTTCCCCTATCAGTTAGTGATCCATAGCCGTTGGAATCAGCTCATTTGCGGATGTGGATCAGAAGATATGGGCAAAATACCAAAACAGGTCAGCATAGACGTCATTGCACATCAGCCAACTTTATGGTCGCTTTCGCTAGGGAAAACGACTCTGTTTCAAGAAGTGTAAAACATGAAAAAGTTAGATATGCCTCTTAACTTTGCACGGTTAAAATTTCAGCCTTATTGCTTCAGTGAAACTCCAGATATAGCTGATATGGCAAAAGGTGTCGGAACTGGAACTGAACTGGATTTGCCCTTAATTCTTGATTTAACCTAGTAATCTGAAATCACTCAAAGAAACTCGTGAAAAACACCAAATTACATAAAAATATAAAAAATCATAAACACAATTAGACTAAGCAATAATAACTCGTATTTGACACAAAACAATAATAAAACATAACTAAAAACTATATAATTATACGAGTTATCACACCCCCACACTTAGATTGTTGCTAGTCCCTAGCAAAAACAAATAAAAATAAAATAAGAAAATCTAATCTAATCCACTTTCGTAGGAAATCACGGTGGCACTTAGCATGTGACACACGCCTTTAAACCCCTAGGTGTCCCTAGTGGACGAGTTTAGTCTCGTGAGGGTTTACTAGAACGATACCCACAAACATTGAAAAACTAAAATATAAATAAACTACATATACTAAAAATATTTACTCCTAATCCTTTCAATACACATTAGAGACAATCTTTGAACAAGTCTTATAAACTAATCAATAGCTTAAAGAATTTCACAAAAAATCATGCTTGAATGTAAATTGTTTGAGTTAAGCCAATATTAACATAACATATTTCAATCAAAATAGTGCATATTCAAACTTAATATCAACTACTCACATGGGATACTCTCATGATATTCATTCTTTAAAGTAGTGGTAAAGTGTTTACACTCAATCAATCTCATGAAAACAGTTCTACCATATTCTTGCTTGTCCACCTATTCTCCACTATTTAGATCATACAACTTCATGAATCAAGAGGTCTTTAATCAAGGTTGTAATGGGGCCAAGGGGTTTGTAATGTGGTTGAAGAACAAAAGGATAAAGATATCACAAAGGTTCCAAAGAGTTCATAAAGTTTAGAGACATAATAAGATCATACAAAGAAACTTCTCAAAACTCTTTACAAGTACATAGTCACCTAGGCCGGATATTCATGTTGGGCCTTTTCTTCATTCTAAACAACTTTGTAACATCTTTTTCTTTTTCCCCAAATTCAAGAGATGATTCATATATATATATATTTTTTTTACATAGGAATGTATTTGCCAGTATTCCATTTTTTTTTTTTTTTTTCTCTTGACTTTTCTTTTCTTTCCCCCCCACACTTATTTCTTGTTTCTAACCCAAATTTTCAATAGATCTTCCTTGTCTTTGCAAGTTGTCTAAAAACATGCTAATTCATCTTTGGAACAAAGGTAAGGATATAAGTATATTTAGGTTAGGGACAAGTTATGGTTACCAAAGAGATAGCTTATTCAATGTAGGCTCAAATTGGTTCACTAAGGGTGTGTTCTCTTGGAACATCAATAAGGGATGGCTGTTTGGCCCTGGCTAAAAATCCTAATGCCTCTATCATATTCATGTTGTCACATGCATCAATATAGTCTCAACAAGGTCTAAAGCAAGTTCTAGAGAATCATGTAATCATAAGAGCACTCAAGAAAGAAATTAGATTGATTTATATAATGCATCAATCATTATAGGCTCAAAAACTCACAAGGATGATTATACAAGTCAGATTAAGTCTAAACATGCTTCTTTCTCAATCAACATATCATATTAACATTGGCTCATAAAAAGGTTGATATCAAGCTCAATTCTCATGAAAATCTTCTCACTAATAAATCTGTTTTAGACTTATACAATTCATATCTCATCATAGTATTGAAAGTAACTAAAACACACTAAGTCTAAACATGTTTTTTTTTTTTTTTTTTTTTGAAGAAGAAGATTAAATCAAACTGACAAGGTATGTCTCAAGTCTCCCTTACTCAGACCTTGTTGAGAATGAATACTTCTAAATGTCTTAAAACACAACAAATTTTTTTTTTTTTAAATTAGCAAAATATGTCCCTTACCCCCTACTAAAATATGACATTGTCCCCAATGTCAAATTTTAAAGGTAGAATTTAGGAGATATTACCTGCAGAGGTTGCTAACCACTTATTATAACTGAGACACAACAAGCAAAATGTTAGATAATGTCACAAAGACAAAGTGCAATCCACTCCTTGCTCGTCCATATCTTTTTTTCTTTTTCCGAGCGTTTGCGAAACAACCGTAGCAGATAAACACTCATAAGCTTGGAGCTTTTTGAGTAAATCTTCAATGGTTGTAGCAGAAATTATGGTTCTCCTTGCCTCTGAAAACATGAATCCATTTTCCACAGCATTATCTAAATATGAAAGCAAATTACTAAAATTACCATTAATATTAAGCAAACCAATGGGTTTCTTATTTGTGACCAAAGATGACCAAGAAGCCACGCAAGCTATTTCTTCCAATGTACCCAGACCTCCTGGTCAAGCAATGAATGCATCGGCAGAATGGTACATGATTGTTATCCGTTCAGAGATACTCCAAACTTGTATTTCCTTACCCAAGGTAGGTCCACAAAAATCTGTGAATAGTTTTGGCACGATTCCTAGAACTGGACTTCCTCCGGCGTGTGCTGCTGTAGCGACTGCTCCCATTAAACCCGTACTACCACCTCCATAAATCAACTGGATCTTTTGTTGGGCAAGTATTACTCCAACTCTTATGGCTTCATCAGCAAATATGTTATTTTCCCTAGATAAGCACCTCCAAAGACACAAATTGTTTTAATGCGCTGGGACGAAGTACTTTCCATTTTTTTTTCGAGTGCTTGAAAGAGAATGAGTACATGGTTATATAGAGGACTGAGTAGTGAATCAGACAAGAGTAATAATGTCGCCGAAAGTGTATCTGACATGTCAGAAGAAAATGTTAACCTAACAAAAGATTTTTGCGTGATTTCAGGAAGAAAATCAAAAAGAGAAGAAAAATCAACCGTAAAAGACCAATAAAAAAAAAACGAGAATAATTACACAAATCGAACAACACGTAAATTAAACCGAAATGAAGTTATTGCAAATCAAACCAAAAGCTGAGAAGTTATTTATTGTAGTTGTGATTGTGGCTCACATCTTCCTCTGGTTTTACGTCCAGAAACGGCTTAAACGCCTTCTATGAGTCAAGGATATGCTTCCCATCCAGTTTTCTTACAAGCTGGCAAACAAGGTCTTTTAACATCAGATTCCCAAGATGTTGCCATTCCCTTTGGAATTGCGGCCATAAATCAAGAATTTTTCTTTGTGCGTCTCCACTAGGATGCGTCTCAAGATAAAGTTGGATATTACCCAAATTCTCCTTACTCAGTCCATCCTTAATGAATTCAATTTTATCATCTCGATTAGAGGACGGAATCCCAATAGAACGACATTTACCGTTACACGTCCATCGTGCACATTTGTGGCAGTTTGAACTCATGCGCTTTGCTCGTCGCTTCTTTGCAAAAGTGCTTCTACCTGTACCTGGTAAATGCAAAACAGGCAGATATTCATCTTCACGTACCTTGGCTTCAATTATCCAACGTATGTCTTCAGGAATCCCTTTGTGCATAAGCATTCTTAATCTTTCAAATCGAACTTGGTAAAGCTTCAGTAAAATATTTCGAGGAAAAGGAGGAAATCGTTTCTGCAATCTTGTGAGAATATCATCCATCCTGAAAAAAAAAATGAAAAAAATTGAAAGAGAAATTGGAAGAGAAATTTATATACAATATCAGTTTTGTGGGTAGCTGATGGAACCGATTTAAATAATCACGGAGTACCGTTATCCGCCATTTAACCGGGGTTAAAAAAATTAAAAATTATATTTACATCTAGTTATTTTCAAAACAAGGATCAGATAGAAAAATGATGCACCCAAAAGAGTGTATCTTATTTAACCTTGCACTAAAAAGATAAATTGTAAGTATAGTAGTTAGCAAGGGTCGAGTCCTCAGGGATTGGGTTTTAGTTTATAAGTTAATAGTTTAAAACTTAAATTCAAGAACAATAAAAGAATAAGATACAAGGCGGTATAATCAGCCAATAAGAATATATATACTAAATTAGGCGGTATAACCAGCCAATAAAAATATATATACTAAATTAGGCGGTATAACCAGCCAATAAAAATAAAACAAAATTAATATACAAATTAGGCGGTATAACCAGCCAATAAAAATAAATATACTTTTTAAAAATAAGCAAACTAGAAAAGTAAGAAAACAAGTAAGTAAGAAGAATCAAATATGAAAAATATGGTTAAGGTTTCATTCTCCACCACTAGACATCATTAAGAATCAATTTCAGATCTATCAATATTGATAACTCGTATAATTATATAGTTTTTAGTTATGTTTTATTATTGTTTTGTGTCAAATACGAGTTATTATTGTTTAGTCTAATTGTGTTTATGATCTTTTATATTTTTATGTAATTTGGTGTTTTTCACAAGTTTCTTTGAGTGATTTCAGATTACTAGAATTAAGGGCAAATCCAGTTCAGTTCCAGTTCCGGCACCTTTTGCCATATCAGCTATATCTGGAGTTTCACTGAAGCAATAAGGCTGCAATTTGTAGCCGTGCAAAGCTAAGAGGCATATCTATCTTTTTCATGTTTTACACTTCTTGAAACGGAGTCGTTTTCCCTAGCGAAATCGACCATCAAGTTGGCTGATGTGCAATGACGTCTGTGCTGACCTGTTTTCGTATTTTGCCCATATCTGCTTATCCACATCAGCAAATGAGCTGATTCCAATGGCTATGGATCCGTAACTGATACGGGAACCTTTGTCTAGAAGACCAAATGATCAGATCAGGCCTCCAATATTGACGAAATCGACCATCAAGTTGGCTGATGTGCAATGACGTCTGTGCTGACCTGTTTTCGTATTTTGCCCATATCTGCTTATCCACATCAGCAAATGAGCTGATTCCAACGGCTATGGATCCGTAACTGATAGGGGAACCGTTTTCTAGAAGACCATGTGATCAGATCAGGCCTCCAACATTGACGAAATCGACCATCAAGTTGGCTGATCAAAATTGTCATACAATATGACGAAAATTATTAGAAAAATTCACCCACCTATTATACCTACCTTTGAAATTTGTAAAGCTTGTCTCTTGTCATTTAGCCCTCCAAAATGTGTATAAATAGAGGGCCTTGGATGATTGTAGAGGATCATATTGTACATTGGTAGGATATTAGCCATTGTAATAAAATTCTCTAAGTTTTCTTCTTCTTTCTTTTCTCTAGTTTTCTTTTTCTTTAGAAAGAGCAAGAGGTTGGATAATTAATATTCTTCTTCTTCTTCTTTCTTTCTTTTATTTTCTTCTTAGATTCTATTTAATTTTATGTTTATAATGCCTATGCTAGGCTAAACTTCTATTTGGTTAAGGGTGATTTCAAAGCCCTAGACATGTTTTGTGATTAATTTTCAGATTCTATCTATCATTAATTTTCTATCAAAGTTGCTTATGTTCTTCTACAAGAATTGTTCATGATGTTGTCTAGATTTATTTAGGTGTACAACTAGATAGATCTTGATAATTATCTATTGCTAGTTTAGGAGTCTTGATCCGTGTAATTGTCTTGATTTCCTATTCATAAGTGGCAATTTGTGATTAATGATTATGGTCAAGTTTTCAATAATTGCAAAGTGGAACATAACCTAAGTTGAACAATCCGAGCTTATGTGTTTGTTGCTTAGATCAACCTATTTTTCTCATCATAAAGCTGCCATTAAATTGAATTTAGAGAGCTTATTCTAGGTTGTTTAATGGTTAGAGATTAAATAGAGAGCTTGTTCTATTTAACGACAAACTAAGGAAAGATTGGGGTAACAGAGCTTGTTGTTATCTACGGTTGTTAACTTTGATAGTTGGTTGATATTGATAGATCTGAAATTGATTCTTAATGATGTCTAGTGGTGGAGAATGAAACCTTAACCATATTTTTCATATTTGATTCTTCTTACTTACTTGTTTTCTTACTTTTCTAGTTTGCTTATTTTTAAAAGTATATTTATTTTTATTGGCTGGTTATACCGCCTAATTTGTATATTAACTTTGTTTTATTTTTATTGGCTGGTTATACCGCCTAATTTAGTATATATATTTTTATTGGCTGGTTATACCGCCTAATTTAGTATATATATTTTTATTGGCTGGTTATACCACCTTGCATCTTATTCTTATTATTTACTTTAGTTTAAATCTGGCTTCAAAAACCCCTTTTCTTTTATTGTTTTCTTTCAACGTAAGTTATAAACTAATAACTCATAGATTAAAACCCAATCCCTGAGGACTCGACCCTTGCTAATCATTATACTTACAATTGATCTTTTTAGTGCAAGGTTAAATAAGATACACTCTTTTGGGTGCATCAAATTTTTGGCGCCGTTGCCGGGGATTGCTTTCTTTAGTTTATTTGTTACTTGGTTTATTCTTATTTTCAGTTCTAATTAGTTTTATTTTCTTGTACATACAAGTTTTTCTTTTCAAATTTAAAAAAAAAAAAAAAAGAACAATGGAATTGAGCAATCTAACACTTGAAGAGTTGGTGGCATACATGAACATGGAGAATCAACAAGCCAATCTCACCTCCCCAGTTCAACAATTGGCCATGGGAGGATGTCAAGGCCATCAAGTGTTCCAAGACCAACAGTATGATCATTACTCAAACACTTACCATGAGGGATGGTGGGATCATACTAATTATGGCTACTCGAAAAATTACCAAGAAGTAGATCCTTATGCCAATTACACTCATCCATCTAGCTTCAATCAATCATGGTCTCAAGAACCAGATCTTTTTCAACCACCACATATGACTCAAAACTCAGGTACTTCTTTAGAAGATCTTGTCTATTCTCTTGTTACTGATTCTTTGCAATTTCAACAGGAAACAAGGGCAAGCATCCAGAGTTTGGAAAAGCAAATGAGCCAATTGGCTAGTAGTATGGTGGGATGGGTAGCACAAAGATCTGAAGAACTCCCAGCCCAAACGATGGTTAACCCAAAGGAGAATGCTACTATTGTGACCTTGAAGAATGAGGAACAAGATGAGGATGAAACAAAATTAGAGATGGATTCTATTCTTGAGGATAATGAAGCCAAAGATCCAAATAAGAGTATTTCGGCACCTGAGGTAACGTTTAAGGTTTCACTTTTTACTAATGTTTCTTCTCCACCTTTTCCTAGTAGATTTGCAAAGTTCAAGGAGGAAGAATATGAACAACACATGCCGGAAACCTTAAACAACTTGTTTGTGGAGGTCATTCAACAAGTATCAAAATATGCTCCATTCCTCGATGACATATGCACCACAAAGGATGATGGAATAATACTTGTAATGGAGAATGCATCCACTGTTGTGCAAAGAAAGCTTCCTCTCAAACGCATAAATTTGGGAAATTTCATGTATGAGCCTGACAAGCCTAAAATGCCAAGAAGGGGAATTGGCTAGGCTGAAAACAATCAATCAAGTGCTAATTGGGGGAGGCAGCCTAATTAGTGAAAGCATTGCCAAACTGCCATCCTCAGATTTGCTCTCTTTTTCTTTATCTTTTTCTTATGTTTTTTTTTGCTAATTGTGTTTAGTGTTTCTAAGTTCATTTAGGCTGCATAAGTTTATTTTGTTTATTAGTTCTTTTCACTTACACATGTAAAAAAAAAAAAAAAAAGTTTGTTGTGTTTTAAGCAATTTAGAAGTATTCATTCTGAACAAGGTCTGAGTAAGGGAGACTTGAGACATACCTTGTTAGTTTGATTTCTTCTTTTCAAAAAAAAAAAAAAAGGGTTTGTTATATTTTAAGCAATTTAGAAGTATTCATTCTGAACAAGGTCTGAGTAAGGGAGACTTGAGACATACCTTGTCAGTTTGATTTTAATCTTTTTATGTTTACTTGTTAATTTTTGTTTAGTATTTTAGGATTATTTAGGTTGCATGAGTTTGTTTTGTTTTGAGTCTTAGTTGTTCCTATTCTTATGTTATTAGTTCTTTTCTCTTACACATGATTCTTTCATTTGGGTTAATAGACTTACATTGAGGACAATGTAAGAATTAAGTGTGGGGGGAATGATTTAGGATTTCTTTTATTTTTGTCTACTATTTTTTTTATGAGTCTTTATTATTATTATTATTATTTTAGTGTGTTTTAGTTCCTTTTTAATACAATGATGAGATATGAATTGCATAAGTCTAAAACAGATTTATTAGTGAGAAGATTTTCATGAGAATTGAGCTTGATGTCAACCTTTTTATGAGCCAATGTTAATATGATATGTTGATTGAGAAAGAAGCATGTTTAGACTTAATCTGACTTGTATAATCATCCTTGTGAGTTTTTGAGCCTATAATGATTGATGCATTATACAAATCAATCTAATTTCTTTCTTGAGTGCTCTTATGATTACATGATTCTCTAGAACTTGCTTTAAACCGTTTGAGACTATATTGATACATGTGACAACATGAATATGATAGAGGCATTAGGATTATAACCAGAGCCAAACAGCCATCCATTATTAATGTTCTAAGAGAACATCCCCACTAGTGAGCCAATTTGAGCCTACATTAAATATGATGTTTTATTGGTAACCACAACTTACACCTAGCCTAAATATACTTATATCCTTACCCTTGTTCTAAAGATGGATTATATATTTTGAGACATATTGCAAAAAACAAGGGATATTTTTAGTTGAAAATTTGGGTTAGAAACAAGAAATAAGTGTGGGGGGAAAAGAAAAGAAAAGTCAAGAGAAAAAGAAATGGAATACTGGCAAATACATTCCTAAGTAAAAAATATGAATCATCTCTTGAATTTGTGGAAAAAGAAAAGGATGTTACAAAGTTGTTTAGAATGAAGAAAAGGCCCAACATGAATATTCGGCCTAGGTGACTATGTACTTGTAAAGAGTTTGGAGAAGTTTCTTTGTATGATCTTATTATGTCTCTAAACTTTATGAACTCTTTGGAGCCTTTGTGATATCTTTATCCTTTTGTTCTTCAACCACATTACAAACCCCTTGGCCCCATTACAACCTTGATTAAAGACCTCTTGATTCATGAAGTTGTATGATCTAAATAGTGGAGAATAGGTGGACAAGCAAGAATATGGTAGAACTGTTTTCATGAGATTGATTGAGTGTAAACACTTCACCACTACTTTAAAGAGTGAAAATCATGAGGGTATCCCATGTGAGAAGTTGAGATTAAATTTGAACATGCACTATTTTGATTGAGATATGTTATGTTAATATTGGCTTAACTCAAACAATTTACATTCAAGCTTGATTTTTTGTGAAATTCTTTAAGCTATTGATTAGTTAATAAGACTTGTTCAAAGATTGTCTCTAATTTGTATTGAAAGGATTAGGAATAAATATTTTTAGTATATGTAGTTTATTTATATTTTAGTTTTTCAATGTTTGTGGGTATCGTTCTAGTAAACCCTCACGAGACTAAACTCGTCCACTAGGGACACCTAGGGGTTTAAAGGCTTGTGTCACATGCTAAGTGCCACCGTGATTTCCTACGAAACTGGATTAGATTAGATTTTCTTATTTTATTTTTATTTGATTTTGCTCGAGGACTAGCAAAAAGCTAAGTGTGGGGGTGTGATAACTCGTATAATTATATAGTTTTTAGTTATGTTTTATTATTGTTTTGTGTCAAATACGAGTTATTATTGTTTAGTCTAATTGTGTTTATGATCTTTTATATTTTTATGTAATTTGGTGTTTTTCACAAGTTTCTTTGAGTGATTTCAGATTACTAGAATTAAGGGCAAATCCAGTTCAGTTCCAGTTCCGGCACCTTTTGCCATATCAGCTATATCTGGAGTTTCACTGAAGCAATAAGGCTGCAATTTGTAGCCGTGCAAAGCTAAGAGGCATATCTATCTTTTTCATGTTTTACACTTCTTGAAACGGAGTCGTTTTCCCTAGCGAAATCGACCATCAAGTTGGCTGATGTGCAATGACGTCTGTGCTGACCTATTTTCGTATTTTGCCCATATCTGCTTATCCACATCAGCAAATGAGCTGATTCCAATGGATATGGATCCGTAACTGATACGGGAACCTTTGTCTAGAAGACCAAATGATCAGATCAGGCCTCCAATATTGACGAAATCGACCATCAAGTTGGCTGATGTGCAATGACGTCTGTGCTGACCTGTTTTCGTATTTTGCACATATCTGCTTATCCACATCAGCAAATGAGCTGATTCCAACGGCTATGGATCCGTAACTGATAGGGGAACCTTTTTCTAGAAGACCATGTGATCAGATCAGGCCTCCAACATTGACGAAATCGACCATCAAGTTGGCTGATCAAAATTGTCATACAATATGACGAAAATTGTTAGAAAAATTCACCCACCTATTATACCTACCTTTGAAATTTGTAAAGCTTGTCTCTTGTCATTTAGCCCTCCAAAATGTGTATAAATAGAGGGCCTTGGATGATTGTAGAGGATCATATTGTACATTGGTAGGATATTAGCCATTGTAATAAAATTCTCTAAGTTTTCTTCTTCTTTCTTTTCTCTAGTTTTCTTTTTCTTTAGAAAGAGCAAGAGGTTGGATAATTAATATTCTTCTTCTTCTTCTTTCTTTCTTTTATTTTCTTCTTAGATTCTATTTAATTTTATGTTTATAATGCCTATGCTAGGCTAAACTTCTATTTGGTTAAGGGTGATTTCAAAGCCCTAGACATGTTTTGTGATTAATTTTCAGATTCTATCTATCATTAATTTTCTATCAAAGTTGCTTATGTTCTTCTACAAGAATTGTTCATGATGTTGTCTAGATTTATTTAGGTGTACAACTAGATAGATCTTGATAATTATCTATTGCTAGTTTAGGAGTCTTGATCCGTGTAATTGTCTTGATTTCCTATTCATAAGTGGCAATTTGTGATTAATGATTATGGTCAAGTTTTCAATAATTGCAAAGTGGAACATAACCTAAGTTGAACAATCCGAGCTTATGTGTTTGTTGCTTAGATCAACCTATTTTTCTCATCATAAAGCTGCCATTAAATTGAATTTAGAGAGCTTATTCTAAGTTGTTTAATGGTTAGAGATTAAATAGAGAGCTTGTTCTATTTAACGACAAACTAAGGAAAGATTGGGGTAACAGAGCTTGTTGTTATCTACGGTTGTTAACTTTGATAGTTGGTTGATATTGATAGATCTGAAATTGATTCTTAATGATGTCTAGTGGTGGAGAATGAAACCTTAACCATATTTTTCATATTTGATTCTTCTTACTTACTTGTTTTCTTACTTTTCTAGTTTGCTTATTTTTAAAAGTATATTTATTTTTATTGGCTGGTTATACCGTCTAATTTGTATATTAACTTTGTTTTATTTTTATTGGCTGGTTATACCGCCTAATTTAGTATATATATTTTTATTGGCTGGTTATACCGCCTAATTTAGTATATATATTTTTATTGGCTGGTTATACCGCCTTGCATCTTATTCTTATTATTTACTTTAGTTTAAATCTGGCTTCAAAAACCCCTTTTCTTTTATTGTTTTCTTTCAACGTAAGTTATAAACTAATAACTCATAGATTAAAACCCAATCCCTGAGGACTCGACCCTTGCTAATCATTATACTTACAATTGATCTTTTTAGTGCAAGGTTAAATAAGATACACTCTTTTGGGTGCATCAAATATCAACCAACTATCAAAGTTAACAGCCGTAGATAACAACAAGCTCTGTTATCCCAATCTTTCCTTAGTTTGTCGTTAAATAGAACAAGCTCTCTATTTAATCTCTAACCATTAAACAACCTAGAATAAGCTCTCTAAATTCAATTTAATGGCAGCTTTATGATGAGAAAGATAGGTTGATCTAGGCAACAAACACATAAGCTCGGATTGTTCAACTTAGGTTATGTTCCACTTTGCAATTATTGAAAACTTGACCATAATCATTAATCACAAATTGCCACTATTGAATAGGAAATCAAGACAATTACACGGATCAAGACTCCTAAACTAGCAATAGATAATTATCAAGATCTATCTAGTTGTACACCTAAATAAATCAAGACAACATCATGAACAATTTTTGTAGAAGAACATAAGCAACTTTGATAGAAAATTAATGATAGATAGAATCTGAAAATCAATCACAAAACATGTCTAGGGCTTTGAAATCACCCTTAACCAAATAGAAGTTTAGCCTAGCATAGGCATTGTAAACATAAACATAAAATTAAAGAGAATCTAAGAAGGAAATAAAAGAAAGAAAGAAGAAGAAGAAAATAAAGAAAAAGAAAACTAGAGAAAAGAAAGAAGAAGAAAACTTAGAGAATTTTATTACAATGGCTAATATCCTACTGATAACTCGTATAATTATATAGTTTTTATTTATGTTTTATTAATGTTTTGTGTCAAATACGAGTTATTATTGTTTAGTCTAATTGTGTTTATGATCTTTTATATTTTTATGTATTTTGGTGTTTTTCACAAGTTTCTTTGAGTGATTTCAGATTACTAGAATTAAGGGCAAATCCAGTTCAGTTTCAGTTCCGATACCTTTTGCCATATCAGCTATATCTCGAGTTTCACTGAAGCAATAAGGCTACAATTTGTAGCCATGCAAAGCTAAGAGGCATATCTATCTTTTTCATGTTTTACACTTCTTAAAACGGAGTCGTTTTCCCTAGCGAAATCGACCATCAAGTTGGCTGATGTGCAATGACGTCTGTGCTGACATGTTTTCGTATTATGCCCATATCTTCTTATCCACATCAGCAAATGAGCTGATTCCAACGGCAATGGTTCCGTAACTGATAGGGGAACCTTTGTCTAGAAGACCATGTGATCAGATCAGGCCTCCAATATTGAAGAAATCGACCATCAAGGTGGATGATGTGCAATGACGTCTGTGCTGACATGTTTTCGTATTTTGCCCATATCTGCTTAACCACATCAGCAAATGAGCTGATTCTAACGGCTATGGTTCCGTAACTGATAGGGGAACCTTTTTCTAGAAGACCATGTGATCAGATCAGGCCTCCAATATTGACGAAATCGACCATCAAGTTGGCTGATCAAAATCGTCATATACCTACCTTTGAAATTTGGAAAGCTTGTCTCTTGTCATTTAGCCCTCCAAAATGTGTATAAATAGAGGGCCTTGGATGATTGTAAGGGATCATATTGTACATAGGTAGGTTATTAGCCATTTTAATAAAATTCTCTAAGTTTTCTTCTTCTTTCTTTTCTCTAGTTTTCTTTCTTTTCTCTAGTTTTCTTTTTCTTTAGAAAGAGCAAGAGGTTGGATAATTAATATTCTTCTTCTTCTTCTTTCTTTCTTTTATTTTCTTCTTAGATTCTATTTAATTTTATGTTTATAATGCCTATTCTAGGCTAAACTTCTATTTGGTTAAGGGTGATTTCAAAGCCCTAGACATGTTTTGTGATTGATTTTCAGATTCTATCTATCATTAATTTTCTATCAAAGTTGCTTATGTTCTTCTACAAGAATTGTTCATGATGTTGTCTTGATTTATTTAGGTGTACAACTAGATAGATCTTGATAATTATCTATTGCTAGTTTAGGAGTCTTGATCCGTGTAATTGTCTTGATTTCCTATTCATAAGTGGCAATTTGTGATTAATGATTATGGTCAAGTTTTCAATAATTGCAAAGTGGAACATAACCTAAGTTGAACAATCCGAGCTTATGTGTTTGTTGCTTAGATCAACCTATCTTTCTCATCATAAAGCTGCCATTAAATTGAATTTAGAGAGCTTATTCTAGGTTGTTTAATGGTTAGAGATTAAATAGAGAGCTTGTTCTATTTAACGACAAACTAAGGAAAGATTGGGGTAACAGAGCTTGTTGTTATCTACGGTTGTTAACTTTGATAGTTGGTTGATATTGATAGATCTGAAATTGATTCTTAATGATGTCTAGTGGTGGAGAATGAAACCTTAACCATATTTTTCATATTTGATTCTTCTTACTTACTTGTTTTCTTACTTTTCTAGTTTGCTTATTTTTAAAAGTATATTTATTTTTATTGGCTGGTTATACCGCCTAATTTGTATATTAACTTTGTTTTATTTTTATTGGCTGGTTATACCGCCTAATTTAGTATATATATTTTTATTGGCTGGTTATACCGCCTAATTTAGTATATATATTTTTATTGGCTGGTTATACCGCCTTGCATCTTATTCTTATTATTTACTTTAGTTTAAATCTGGCTTCAAAAACCCCTTTTCTTTTATTGTTTTCTTTCAACGTAAGTTATAAACTAATAACTCATAGATTAAAACCCAATCCCTGAGGACTCGACCCTTGCTAATCATTATACTTACAATTGATCTTTTTAGTGCAAGGTTAAATAAGATACACTCTTTTGGGTGCATCAAATATCAACCAACTATCAAAGTTAACAGCCGTAGATAACAACAAGCTCTGTTATCCCAATCTTTCCTTAGTTTGTCGTTAAATAGAACAAGCTCTCTATTGAATCTCTAACCATTAAACAACCTAGAATAAGCTCTCTAAATTCAATTTAATGGCAGCTTTATGATGAGAAAGATAGGTTGATCTAGGCAACAAACACATAAGCTCGGATTGTTCAACTTAGGTTATGTTCCACTTTGCAATTATTGAAAACTTGACCATAATCATTAATCACAAATTGCCACTATTGAATAGGAAATCAAGACAATTACACGGATCAAGACTCCTAAACTAGCAATAGATAATTATCAAGATCTATCTAGTTGTACACCTAAATAAATCAAGACAACATCATGAACAATTTTTGTAGAAGAACATAAGCAACTTTGATAGAAAATTAATGATAGATAGAATCTGAAAATCAATCACAAAACATGTCTAGGGCTTTGAAATCACCCTTAACCAAATAGAAGTTTAGCCTAGCATAGGCATTGTAAACATAAACATAAAATTAAAGAGAATCTAAGAAGGAAATAAAAGAAAGAAAGAAGAAGAAGAAAATAAAGAAAAAGAAAACTAGAGAAAAGAAAGAAGAAGAAAACTTAGAGAATTTTATTACAATGGCTAATATCCTACTGATAACTCGTATAATTATATAGTTTTTAGTTATGTTTTATTAATGTTTTGTGTCAAATACGAGTTATTATTGTTTAGTCTAATTGTGTTTATGATCTTTTATATTTTTATGTATTTTGGTGTTTTTCACAAGTTTCTTTGAGTGATTTCAGATTACTAGAATTAAGGGCAAATCCAGTTCAGTTTCAGTTCCGATACCTTTTGCCATATCAGCTATATCTCGAGTTTCACTGAAGCAATAAGGCTACAATTTGTAGCCATGCAAAGCTAAGAGGCATATCTATCTTTTTCATGTTTTACACTTCTTAAAACGGAGTCGTTTTCCCTAGCGAAATCGACCATCAAGTTGGCTGATGTGCAATGACGTCTGTGCTGACATGTTTTCGTATTATGCCCATATCTTCTTATCCACATCAGCAAATGAGCTGATTCCAACGGCAATGGTTCCGTAACTGATAGGGGAACCTTTGTCTAGAAGACCATGTGATCAGATCAGGCCTCCAATATTGAAGAAATCGACCATCAAGGTGGATGATGTGCAATGACGTCTGTGCTGACATGTTTTCGTATTTTGCCCATATCTGCTTAACCACATCAGCAAATGAGCTGATTCTAACGGCTATGGTTCCGTAACTGATAGGGGAACCTTTTTCTAGAAGACCATGTGATCAGATCAGGCCTCCAATATTGACGAAATCGACCATCAAGTTGGCTGATCAAAATCGTCATATACCTACCTTTGAAATTTGGAAAGCTTGTCTCTTGTCATTTAGCCCTCCAAAATGTGTATAAATAGAGGGCCTTGGATGATTGTAAGGGATCATATTGTACATAGGTAGGTTATTAGCCATTTTAATAAAATTCTCTAAGTTTTCTTCTTCTTTCTTTTCTCTAGTTTTCTTTCTTTTCTCTAGTTTTCTTTTTCTTTAGAAAGAGCAAGAGGTTGGATAATTAATATTCTTCTTCTTCTTCTTTCTTTCTTTTATTTTCTTCTTAGATTCTATTTAATTTTATGTTTATAATGCCTATTCTAGGCTAAACTTCTATTTGGTTAAGGGTGATTTCAAAGCCCTAGACATGTTTTGTGATTGATTTTCAGATTCTATCTATCATTAATTTTCTATCAAAGTTGCTTATGTTCTTCTACAAGAATTGTTCATGATGTTGTCTTGATTTATTTAGGTGTACAACTAGATAGATCTTGATAATTATCTATTGCTAGTTTAGGAGTCTTGATCCGTGTAATTGTCTTGATTTCCTATTCATAAGTGGCAATTTGTGATTAATGATTATGGTCAAGTTTTCAATAATTGCAAAGTGGAACATAACCTAAGTTGAACAATCCGAGCTTATGTGTTTGTTGCTTAGATCAACCTATCTTTCTCATCATAAAGCTGCCATTAAATTGAATTTAGAGAGCTTATTCTAGGTTGTTTAATGGTTAGAGATTAAATAGAGAGCTTGTTCTATTTAACGACAAACTAAGGAAAGATTGGGGTAACAGAGCTTGTTGTTATCTACGGTTGTTAACTTTGATAGTTGGTTGATATTGATAGATCTGAAATTGATTCTTAATGATGTCTAGTGGTGGAGAATGAAACCTTAACCATATTTTTCATATTTGATTCTTCTTACTTACTTGTTTTCTTACTTTTCTAGTTTGCTTATTTTTAAAAGTATATTTATTTTTATTGGCTGGTTATACCGCCTAATTTGTATATTAACTTTGTTTTATTTTTATTGGCTGGTTATACCGCCTAATTTAGTATATATATTTTTATTGGCTGGTTATACCGCCTAATTTAGTATATATATTTTTATTGGCTGGTTATACCGCCTTGCATCTTATTCTTATTATTTACTTTAGTTTAAATCTGGCTTCAAAAACCCCTTTTCTTTTATTGTTTTCTTTCAACGTAAGTTATAAACTAATAACTCATAGATTAAAACCCAATCCCTGAGGACTCGACCCTTGCTAATCATTATACTTACAATTGATCTTTTTAGTGCAAGGTTAAATAAGATACACTCTTTTGGGTGCATCAAATATCAACCAACTATCAAAGTTAACAGCCGTAGATAACAACAAGCTCTGTTATCCCAATCTTTCCTTAGTTTGTCGTTAAATAGAACAAGCTCTCTATTGAATCTCTAACCATTAAACAACCTAGAATAAGCTCTCTAAATTCAATTTAATGGCAGCTTTATGATGAGAAAGATAGGTTGATCTAGGCAACAAACACATAAGCTCGGATTGTTCAACTTAGGTTATGTTCCACTTTGCAATTATTGAAAACTTGACCATAATCATTAATCACAAATTGCCACTATTGAATAGGAAATCAAGACAATTACACGGATCAAGACTCCTAAACTAGCAATAGATAATTATCAAGATCTATCTAGTTGTACACCTAAATAAATCAAGACAACATCATGAACAATTTTTGTAGAAGAACATAAGCAACTTTGATAGAAAATTAATGATAGATAGAATCTGAAAATCAATCACAAAACATGTCTAGGGCTTTGAAATCACCCTTAACCAAATAGAAGTTTAGCCTAGCATAGGCATTGTAAACATAAACATAAAATTAAAGAGAATCTAAGAAGGAAATAAAAGAAAGAAAGAAGAAGAAGAAAATAAAGAAAAAGAAAACTAGAGAAAAGAAAGAAGAAGAAAACTTAGAGAATTTTATTACAATGGCTAATATCCTACTGATAACTCGTATAATTATATAGTTTTTAGTTATGTTTTATTAATGTTTTGTGTCAAATACGAGTTATTATTGTTTAGTCTAATTGTGTTTATGATCTTTTATATTTTTATGTATTTTGGTGTTTTTCACAAGTTTCTTTGAGTGATTTCAGATTACTAGAATTAAGGGCAAATCCAGTTCAGTTTCAGTTCCGATACCTTTTGCCATATCAGCTATATCTCGAGTTTCACTGAAGCAATAAGGCTACAATTTGTAGCCATGCAAAGCTAAGAGGCATATCTATCTTTTTCATGTTTTACACTTCTTAAAACGGAGTCGTTTTCCCTAGCGAAATCGACCATCAAGTTGGCTGATGTGCAATGACGTCTGTGCTGACATGTTTTCGTATTATGCCCATATCTTCTTATCCACATCAGCAAATGAGCTGATTCCAACGGCAATGGTTCCGTAACTGATAGGGAAACCTTTGTCTAGAAGACCATGTGATCAGATCAGGCCTCCAATATTGAAGAAATCGACCATCAAGGTGGATGATGTGCAATGACGTCTGTGCTGACATGTTTTCGTATTTTGCCCATATCTGCTTAACCACATCAGCAAATGAGCTGATTCTAACGGCTATGGTTCCGTAACTGATAGGGGAACCTTTTTCTAGAAGACCATGTGATCAGATCAGGCCTCCAATATTGACGAAATCGACCATCAAGTTGGCTGATCAAAATCGTCATATACCTACCTTTGAAATTTGGAAAGCTTGTCTCTTGTCATTTAGCCCTCCAAAATGTGTATAAATAGAGGGCCTTGGATGATTGTAAGGGATCATATTGTACATAGGTAGGTTATTAGCCATTTTAATAAAATTCTCTAAGTTTTCTTCTTCTTTCTTTTCTCTAGTTTTCTTTCTTTTCTCTAGTTTTCTTTTTCTTTAGAAAGAGCAAGAGGTTGGATAATTAATATTCTTCTTCTTCTTCTTTCTTTCTTTTATTTTCTTCTTAGATTCTATTTAATTTTATGTTTATAATGCCTATTCTAGGCTAAACTTCTATTTGGTTAAGGGTGATTTCAAAGCCCTAGACATGTTTTGTGATTGATTTTCAGATTCTATCTATCATTAATTTTCTATCAAAGTTGCTTATGTTCTTCTACAAGAATTGTTCATGATGTTGTCTTGATTTATTTAGGTGTACAACTAGATAGATCTTGATAATTATCTATTGCTAGTTTAGGAGTCTTGATCCGTGTAATTGTCTTGATTTCCTATTCATAAGTGGCAATTTGTGATTAATGATTATGGTCAAGTTTTCAATAATTGCAAAGTGGAACATAACCTAAGTTGAACAATCCGAGCTTATGTGTTTGTTGCTTAGATCAACCTATCTTTCTCATCATAAAGCTGCCATTAAATTGAATTTAGAGAGCTTATTCTAGGTTGTTTAATGGTTAGAGATTAAATAGAGAGCTTGTTCTATTTAACGACAAACTAAGGAAAGATTGGGGTAACAGAGCTTGTTGTTATCTACGGTTGTTAACTTTGATAGTTGGTTGATATTGATAGATCTGAAATTGATTCTTAATGATGTCTAGTGGTGGAGAATGAAACCTTAACCATATTTTTCATATTTGATTCTTCTTACTTATTTGTTTTCTTACTTTTAGTTTGCTTATTTTTTATATTTATTTTTATTGGCTGGTTATACCGCCTAATTTGTATATTAACTTTGTTTTATTTTTATTGGCTGGTTATACCGCCTAATTTAGTATATATATTTTTATTGGCTGGTTATACCGCCTAATTTAGTATATATATTTTTATTGGCTGGTTATACCGCCTTGCATCTTATTCTTATTATTTACTTTAGTTTAAATCTGGCTTCAAAAACCCCTTTTCTTTTATTGTTTTCTTTGAACGTAAATTTTAAACTAATAACTCATAGATTAAAACCCAATCCCTGAGGACTCGACCCTTGCTAATCATTATACTTACAATTGATCTTTTTAGTGCAAGGTTATATAAGATACACTCTTTTGGGTGCATCAAATTTTTGGCGCCGTTGCTGGGGATTGCTTTCTTTAGTTTATTAGTTTATTGGTTTATTCTTATTTTCTGTTCTAATTATTTACTTTCTTATTTTTTTTATTAGTGAATGTTCCAAGCTCCCGAAAAAGACTTACGACTTAGAAAAATTCGGGAATTTATAACTTCTCACCAACAACCAATCGAGGAGTTGATCCAAAACATCCAAGAGAAGCAAGGAGAGATGGCAGCAGCTGACAACCGAACTCTCAAGGAGCTAGCCGCTCCGGACTTGGGTCAACAACCATTATGCATTGAATATTCTAATCTTGAGGTAGCTTTTGAATTAAAATCTGGTTTGATTCACCTTCTCCCAACTTTTCATGGTTTTGCAGGAGAGGATCCAAATAAGCACCTCAAGGAATTCCATGTAGTTTGCTCAAGCATGAGACCAACAGGGGTCACGGAAGAGCAAGTTAAGTTGAGAGCCTTCCCATTCTCTCTAGCTGATTCAACAAAGGAATGGCTCTACTATCTACCATCCGGGACCATCACTACATGGAATGATTTGAAGAAAGCATTCTTGGAAAGGTATTTCCCAGCATCTAAGGCTGCCAACATTAGGAAAGAGATATGTGGGATTCGGCAATACAACGGAGAGTCCTTATATGAATATTGGGAGAGGTTCAAGAAACTTTGTGCATCATGTCCACATCATCAGATAAGTGAACAACTTCTCATCCAATACTTCTATGAAGGTCTCATGCCCATGGAGAGAAGTATGATAGATGCCGCTAGTGGGGGAGCTCTAGTTGATAAGACTCCCAGGGCTGCTAGAACATTAATCTCCAACATGGCAGCCAATTCTCAACAGTTCTCAATGAGACAAGATCCACCACCACAACCAAAGAGAGTTAATGAGGTAAGTATATCATCCCTTGAACAAAAATTTGATAAACTGACTTCTCTTGTTCAACAATTGGCTGTAGGTAAAATACAACAAATAAAGGCTTGTGGCATATGTTCAAACATAGGGCACCAAACTGATATGTGTCCAACACTTCAAGAGGATACCAATGAACATGTGAATGCCATGGGTGGATTTCAGAACCAATCAAGGAAATATGATCCCTACTCAAACACTTACAATCCAGGATTGAGGGATCATCCAAACTTCAATTATGGAGGGAACCAATCACAAACTATTCCTCCACCATTTGACCACAGGCCACCGGGTTTTCAGCAAAGAGTGCAACAACCATACCAAACCCAACAACAACTACCACCCACCCAAAATTCAGGTACTTCTCTTGAAGATCTTGTTAAAGCTCTTTCTACTAATACAATTCAATTTCAACAGGAAACAAAGACAAGTATTCGAAATTTGGAGACTCAAATAGGGCAATTGGCAACAACCATGAGTCAAATGCAAGCAAGGGATTCTGGGAAATTACCTTCCCAAACCATAGTGAATCCAAGAGAGAATGCCAATGCTATAAATTTAAGAAGTGGGAAACAGCTAGAGAAACCACAAAATGATAGTGCTCAAGGGGAGAACAATACCATGGCATCCTCTTCACATCCCAACGAGCCACTAAAAAAGGTAATTCCTAAACCATCCTTTCCTTCTTATATAACTCCTCCACCTTTTCCTAGCAGGTTAGCAAAGTCCAAGAAGGAGGAGCAAGAGAAGGAAATTTTGGAAACCTTCCGGAAAGTAGAGGTGAACATTCCTTTACTAGATGCTATCAAGCAAGTGCCAAGATATGCCAAGTTCCTAAAAGAGTTGTGCACATCTAAACGGAAGTTGAAATGGAATGAAAAGGTAAGTGTAGGGGAGAATGTGTCAGCTGTTCTTCAAAAGAAACTCCCACCTAAATGCAAGGATCCAGGTATGTTTACCATTCCTTGTAAGATAGGCAACACCAGGTTTGAGCGTGCTATGCTAGATCTAGGGGCATCTATTAATGTCATGCCATATTCAATTTATGCTTCATTGAATCTAGGACCATTAGAGGAAACCGGTGTTATAATACAACTTGCTGACCGTTCTAACACTTATCCAAGAGGAGTTGTAGAAGACGTTCTTGTACAGGTTAATGAATTGGTTTTTCCCGCTGACTTTTATGTTATTGAGATGGAAGATGAGATGTCTTCTAATCCCACACCTATTCTATTAGGGAGACCATTCTTGAAAACAGCAAGAACTAAAATAGATGTACATGATGGCACTTTAACTATGGAATTTGATGGTGAAATAATTCGCTTTAACATTTTTGAGGCCATGAGATATCCTAGTGATGTGCATTCTGTTTTTAATATTGATATAATTGACTCACTAGTGCAGCAAGCTTATGAGCTAGATGGTGAAGATAGTGTAGAAATAGTCATTAGCAACCATCTCGGAATGGGGAATGCTAAACTAGCCTTGAGTGACCAGGTGGAAGGGGCACTAGAATCTTTACACTCGCTGCAACCTAAAGATGCAAGGTTTGATGTTTCATTTATTGATTTGCCTTTATCTAATGAGAAACTTCTACCTTCCATTTTGCAGGCACCAACTTTAGAATTGAAACCACTACCGAACCACTTGAAATATGTGTTCTTAGGTAAAAAGGACACACTACCGATCATCATTGCCAAAGAGCTCACACCTTTGCAAGAAGAGCGACTTATCCAGGTGCTTAGAGAGCATAAAACAGCAATTGGTTGGACAATTGCCGATATCAAGGGAATAAGCCCATCCATGTGCATGCACCGGATTTTGTTAGAGGAAGGGTCTAAACCAACAAGAGAAGCACAAAGAAGATTGAACCCTCCTATGATGGAGGTTGTGAAAAAGGAGATACTGAAACTCCTAGATGTTGGAGTGATCTATCCTATCTCGGATAGCAAATGGGTGAGCCCAGTCCAAGTGGTTCCAAAGAAATCAGGTGTAACGGTGGTAACAAATAATGAGAATGAACTTGTTCCTACTAGGATTCAAACAGGATGGCGAGTTTGTATTGATTATCGTAAACTTAATTCCACAACTCGCAAAGACCACTTTCCTTTACCTTTTATTGATCAAATGCTTGAAAGGTTAGCTGGCCATTCTCATTATTGTTTTCTTGATGGTTTTTCAGGTTATAATCAGATAGCCATTGCTCCGGAGGACCAAGAGAAAACAACATTCACATGTCCATTTGGTACTTTTGCATACCGGCGTATGCCATTTGGTCTTTGTAATGCACCAGCTACATTCCAAAGGTGTATGGTTAGCATATTTTCAGATTATGTAGAGAACATCATAGAAGTGTTTATGGATGATTTTAGTGTCTATGGTGATTCTTTTGATAGATGTCTAGAGAACCTTACACTTGTACTTGAAAGATGCATGGAAACTAACCTTGTTTTGAATTGGGAAAAATGTCACTTTATGGTAGAACAAGGAATAGTTTTGGGTCATGTTATTTCTTCTAGAGGGATGGAGGTTGATAAATCTAAAATAGATATTAGATATTATGCATTCTAGAGGGATGGAGGTTGATAAATCTAAAATAGATATTATGCATTCTTTACCATCTCGAGTTTCACTGAAGCAATAAGGCTGCAATTTGTAGCCATGCAAAGCTAAGAGGCATATCTATCTTTTTCATGTTTTACACTTCTTAAAACGGAGTCGTTTTCCCTAGCGAAATCGACCATCAAGTTGGCTGATGTGCAATGACGTCTGTGCTGACATGTTTTCGTATTATGCCCATATCTTCTTATCCACATCAGCAAATGAGCTGATTCCAACGGCTATGGTTCCGTAACTGATAGGGGAACCTTTGTCTAGAAGACCATGTGATCAGATCAGGCCTCCAATATTGAAGAAATCGACCATCAAGGTGGATGATGTGCAATGACGTCTGTGCTGACATGTTTTCGTATTTTGCCCATATCTGCTTAACCACATCAGCAAATGAGCTGATTCTAACGGCTATGGTTCCGTAACTGATAGGGGAACCTTTTTCTAGAAGACCATGTGATCAGATCAGGCCTCCAATATTGACGAAATCGACCATCAAGTTGGCTGATCAAAATCGTCATATACCTACCTTTGAAATTTGTAAAGCTTGTCTCTTGTCATTTAGCCCTCCAAAATGTGTATAAATAGAGGGCCTTGGATGATTGTAAGGGATCATATTGTACATAGGTAGGTTATTAGCCATTTTAATAAAATTCTCTAAGTTTTCTTCTTCTTTCTTTTCTCTAGTTTTCTTGCTTTTCTCTAGTTTTCTTTTTCTTTAGAAAGAGCAAGAGGTTGGATAATTAATATTCTTCTTCTTCTTCTTTCTTTCTTTTATTTTCTTCTTAGATTCTATTTAATTTTATGTTTATAATGCCTATTCTAGGCTAAACTTCTATTTGGTTAAGGGTGATTTCAAAGCCCTAGACATGTTTTGTGATTGATTTTCAGATTCTATCTATCATTAATTTTCTATCAAAGTTGCTTATGTTCTTCTACAAGAATTGTTCATGATGTTGTCTTGATTTATTTAGGTGTACAACTAGATAGATCTTGATAATTATCTATTGCTAGTTTAGGAGTCTTGATCCGTGTAATTGTCTTGATTTCCTATTCATAAGTGGCAATTTGTGATTAATGATTATGGTCAAGTTTTCAATAATTGCAAAGTGGAACATAACCTAAGTTGAACAATCCGAGCTTATGTGTTTGTTGCTTAGATCAACCTATCTTTCTCATCATAAAGCTGCCATTAAATTGAATTTAGAGAGCTTATTCTAAGTTGTTTAATGGTTAGAGATTAAATAGAGAGCTTGTTCTATTTAACGACAAACTAAGGAAAGATTGGGGTAACAGAGCTTGTTGTTATCTACGGTTGTTAACTTTGATAGTTGGTTGATATTGATAGATCTGAAATTGATTCTTAATGATGTCTAGTGGTGGAGAATGAAACCTTAACCATATTTTTCATATTTGATTCTTCTTACTTATTTGTTTTCTTACTTTTAGTTTGCTTATTTTTTATATTTATTTTTATTGGCTGGTTATACCGCCTAATTTGTGACAAGAGACAAGCTTTACAAATTTCAAAGGTAGGTATATGACGATTTTGATCAGCCAACTTGATGGTCGATTTCGTCAATATTGGAGGCCTGATCTGATCACATGGTCTTCTAGAAAAAGGTTCCCCTATCAGTTAAGGAACCATAGCCGTTGGAATCAGCTCATTTGCTGATGTGGATAAGAAGATATGGGCATAATACGAAAACATGTCAGCACAGACGTCATTGCACATCAGCCAACTTGATGGTCGATTTCGCTAGGGAAAACGACTCCGTTTTAAGAAGTGTAAAACATGAAAAAGATAGATATGCCTCTTAGCTTTGCATGGCTACAAATTTCAGCCTTATTGCTTCAGTGAAACTCGAGATATAGCTGATATGGCAAAAGGTGTCGGAACTGAAACTGAACTGGATTTGCCCTTAATTCTAGTAATCTGAAATCACTCAAAGAAACTTGTGAAAAACACCAAAATACATAAAAATATAAAAGATCATAAACACAATTAGACTAAACAATAATAACTCGTATTTGACACAAAACATTAATAAAACATAACTAAAAACTATATAATTATACGAGTTATCACACCCTCACACTTAGATTGTTGCTAGCCCCTAGCAACGACTCAATAAAAATAAAATAAGAAAATCTAATCTAATCCATTTTCGTAGGAAATCACGGTGGCACTTAGCATGTGACACAAGCCTTTAAACCCCTAGGTGTCCCTAGTGGACGAGTTTAGTCTCGTGAGGGTTTACTAGAACGATACCCACAAACATTGAAAAACTAAAATATAAATAAACTGCATATACTAAAAATATTTACTCCTAATCCTTTCAATACAAATTAGATACAATTTTTGAACAACTCTTATAAACTAATCAATAGCTTAAAGAATTTCACAAAAAATTATGCTTGAATGTAAATTGTTTGAGTTAAGCCAATATTAGCATAACATATCTCAATCAAAATATTGCATGTTCAAATTTAATCTCAACTTCTCACATGGGATACCCTCATGATTTTCACTCTTTAAAGTAGTGGTGAAGTTTTTACACTCAATCAATCTCATGAAAACAGTTCTACCATATTCTTGCTTGTCCACCTATTCTCCACTATTTAGATCATACAACTTCATGAATCAAGAGGTCTTTAATCAAGGTTGTAATGGGGCCAAGGGGTTTGTAATGTGGTTGAAGAACAAAAGGATAAAGATATCACAAAGGTTCCAAAGAGTTCATAAAGTTTAGAGACATAAAAAGATCATACAAAGAAACTTCTCAAAACTCTTTACAAGTACATAGTCACCTAGGCCGGATATTTATGTTGGGCCTTTTCTTCATTCTGAACAACTTTGTAACATCTTTTTCTTTTTCCCAAAATTCAAGAGATGATTCATATTTTTTTTTTGAATGTATTTGCCAGTATTCCATTTCTTTTTTTTTTTTTTTCTTTCCCCCCCACACTTATTTCTTGTTTCTAACCCAAATTTTTAACTAAAAATATCCCTTGTCTTTGCAACTTGTCTCAAAACATGCTAATTCATCTTTGGAACAAAGGTAAAGATATAAGTATATTTAGGTTAGGGACAAGTTATGGTTACCAAAGAGATAGCTTATTCAATGTAGGCTCAAATTGGTTCACTAAGGGTGTGTTCTCTTGGAACATCAATAAGGGATGGCTGTTTGGCTCTGGCTAAAAATCCTAATGCCTCTATCATATTCATGTTGTCACATGTATCAATATAGTCTCAAACGGTTTAAAGCAAGTTCTAGAGAATCCTGTAATCATAAGAGCACTCAAGAAAGAAATTAGATTGATTTGTATAATGCATCAATCATTATAGGCTCAAAAACTCACAAGGATGATTATACAAGTCAGATTAAGTCTAAACATGCTTCTTTCTCAATCAATGATGCACCCAAAAGAGTGTATCTTATTTAACCTTGCACTAAAAAGATAAATTGTAAGTATAGTAGTTAGCAAGGGTCGAGTCCTCAGGGATTGGGTTTTAGTTTATAAGTTAATAGTTTAAAACTTAAATTCAAGAACAATAAAAGAAAAGGGGTTTATGAAGCCAGATTTAAACTAAAGTAAATAATAAGAATAAGATGCAAGGCGGTATAACCAGCCAATAAAAATATATATACTAAATTAGGCGGTATAACCAGCCAATAAAAATATATATACTAAATTAGGCGGTATAACCAGCCAATAAAAATAAAACAAAGTTAATATACAAATTAGGCGGTATAACCAGCCAATAAAAATAAATATAAAAAATAAGCAAACTAAAAGTAAGAAAACAAATAAGTAAGAAGAATCAAATATGAAAAATATGGTTAAGGTTTCATTCTCCACCACTAGACATCATTAAGAATCAATTTCAGATCTATCAATATCAACCAACTATCAAAGTTAACAACCGTAGATAACAACAAGCTCTGTTACCCCGATCTTTCCTTAGTTTGTCGTTAAATAGAACAAGCTCTCTATTTAATCTCTAACCATTAAACAACCTAGAATAAGCTCTCTAAATTCAATTTAATGGCAGCTTTATGATGAGAAAGATAGGTTGATCTAAGCAACAAACACATAAGCTCGGATTGTTCAACTTAGGTTATGTTCCACTTTGCAATTATTGAAAACTTGACCATAATCATTAATCACAAATTGCCACTTATGAATAGGAAATCAAGACAATTACACGGATCAAGACTCCTAAACTAGCAATAGATAATTATCAAGATCTATCTAGTTGTACACCTAAACAAATCAAGACAACATCATGAACAATTCTTGTAGAAGAACATAAGCAACTTTGATAGAAAATTAATGATAGATAGAATCTGAAAATCAATTATAAAACATGTCTAGGGCTTTGAAATCACCCTTAACCAAATAGAAGTTTAGCCTAGCATAGGCATTGTAAACATAAACATAAAATTAAAGAAAATCTAAGAAGAAAATAAAAGAAAGAAAGAAGAAGAGGAAGAATATTAATTATCCAACCTCTTGCTCTCTCTAAAGAAAAAGAAAACTAGAGAAAAGAAAGAAGAAGAAAACTTAGAGAATTTTATTACAATGGCTAATATCCTACCAATGTACAATATGATCCCTTACAATCATCCAAGGCCCTCTATTTATACACATTTTGGAGGGCTAAATGACAAGAGACAAGCTTTACAAATTTCAAAGGTAGGTATATGACGATTTTGATCAGCCAACTTGATGGTCGATTTCGTCAATATTGGAGGCCTGATCTGATCACATGGTCTTCTAGAAAAAGGTTCCCCTATCAGTTACGGAACCATAGCCGTTGGAATCAGCTCATTTGCTGATGTGGTTAAGCAGATATGGGCAAAATACGAAAACATGTCAGCACAGACGTCATTGCACATCAGCCACCTTGATGGTCGATTTCTTCAATATTGGAGGCCTGATCTGATCACATGGTCTTCTAGACAAAGGTTCCCCTATCAGTTACGGAACCATAACCTTTGGAATCAGCTCATTTGCTGATGTGGTTAAGCAGATATGGGCAAAATACGAAAACATGTCAGCACAGACGTCATTGCACATCAGCCAACTTGATGGTCGATTTCGCTAGGGAAAACGACTCCGTTTTAAGAAGTGTAAAACATGAAAAAGATAGATATGCCTCTTAGCTTTGCATGGCTAGAAATTTCACCCTTATTGCTTCAGTGAAACTCGAGATATAGCTGATATGGAAAAAGGTGTTGGAACTGAAACTGAACTGGATTTGCCTTTAATTCTAGTAATCTGAAATCACTCAAAGAAACTTGTGAAAAACACCAAAATACATAAAAATATAAAAGATCATAAACACAATTAGACTAAACAATAATAACTCGTATTTGACACAAAACATTAATAAAACATAACTAAAAACTATATAATTATACGAGTTATCACACCCCTACACTTAGATTGTTGCTAGTCCCTAGCAACGACTCAATAAAAATAAAATAAGAAAATCTAATCTAATCCATTTTCGTAGGAAATCACGGTGGCACTTAGCATGTGACACAAGCCTTTAAACCCCTAGGTGTCCCTAGTGGACGAGTTTAGTCTCGTGAGGGTTTACTAGAACGATACCCACAAACATTGAAAAACTAAAATATAAATAAACTGCATATACTAAAAATATTTACTCCTAATCCTTTCAATACAAATTAGATACAATATTTGAACAAGTCTTATAAACTAATCAATAGCTTAAAGAATTTCACAAAAAATCATGCTTGAATGTAAATTGTTTGAGTTAAGCCAATATTAGCATAACATATCTCAATCAAAATATTGCATGTTCAAATTTAATCTCAACTTCTCACATGGGATACCCTCATGATTTTCACTCTTTAAAGTAGTGGTGAAGTGTTTACACTCAATCAATCTCATGAAAACAGTTCTACCATATTCTTGCTTGTCCACCTATTCTCCACTATTTAGATCATACAACTTCATGAATCAAGAGGTCTTTAATCAAGGTTGTAATGGGGCCAAGGGGTTTGTAATGTGGTTGAAGAACAAAAGGATAAAGATATCACAAAGGTTCCAAAGAGTTCATAAAGTTTAGAGACATAAAAAGATCATACAAAGAAACTTCTCAAAACTCTTTACAAGTACATAGTCACCTAGGCCGGATATTTATGTTGGGCCTTTTCTTCATTCTAAACGACTTTGTAACATCTTTTTCTTTTTCCACAAATTCAAGAGATGATTCATATATATTTTTTTTTACATAGGAATGTATTTGCCAGTATTTCATTTTTTTTTCTTGTCTTTTCTTTTCTTTCCCCCCCACACTTATTTCTTGTTTCTAACCCAAATTTTTAACTAAAAATATCCCTTGTCTTTGCAACTTGTCTCAAAACATGCTAATTCATCTTTGGAACAAAGGTAAAGATATAAGTATATTTAGGCTAGGGACAAGTTATGGTTACCAAAGAGATAGCTTATTCAATGTAGGCTCAAATTGGTTCACTAAGGGTGTGTTCTCTTGGAACATCAATAAGGGATGGCTGTTTGGCTCTGGCTAAAAATCCTAATGCCTCTATCATATTCATGTTGTCACATGTATCAATATAGTCTCAAACGGTTTAAAGCAAGTTCTAGAGAATCCTGTAATCATAAGAGCACTCAAGAAAGAAATTAGATTGATTTGTATAAAGCATCAATCATTATAGGCTCAAAAACTCACAAGGATGATTATACAAGTCAGATTAAGTCTAAACATGCTTCTTTCTCAATCAACATATTATATTAACATTGGCTCATAAAAAGGTTGACATCAAGCTCAATTCTCATGAAAATCTTCTCACTAATAACCAGTTTAGACCTATGCAATTCATATCTCATCATTGTATTAAAAAGGAACTAAAACACACTAAAAATAATAATAATAATAAAGACTCATAAAAAAAAAAATAGTAGACAAAAATAAAAGAAATCCTAAATCATTCCCCCCACACTTAATTCTTACATTGTCCTCAATGTAAGTCTATTAACACAAATGAAAGAATCATGTGTAAGAGAAAAGAACTAATAACATAAGAATAGGAACAACTAAGACTCAAAACAAAACAAACTCATACAACCTAAATAATCCTAAAATACTAAACAAAAATTAACAAGTAAACATAAAAAGATTAAAATCAAACTAACAAGGTATGTCTCAAGTCTCCCTTACTCAGACCTTGTTCAAAATGAATACTTCTAAATTGCTTAAAACACAACAAACTCTTTTTTTTTTTTTTTTTTTTTTTTTTGAAAAGAAGAAATCAAACTGACAAGGTATGTCTCAAGTCTCCCTTACTCAGACCTTGTTCAGAATGAATACTTCTTAAATTATTTTTTTTTTTATTAAATTAGCAAAATATGTCCTTTACCCCCTACTAAAATATGACATTGTCCCCAATGTCAAATTTTAAAGGTAGAATTTAGGAGATATTACCTGCAGAGGTTGCTAACCACTTATTATAACTGAGACACAACAAGCAAAATGTTAGATAATGTCACAAAGACAAAGTGCAATCCACTCCTTGCTCGTCCATATCTCTTTTTCTTTTTCCGAGCGTTTGCGAAACAACCGTAGCAGATAAACACTCATAAGCTTGGAGCTTTTTAAGTAAATCTTCAATGGTTGTAGCAGAAATTATGGTTCTCCTTGCCTCTGAAAACATGAATCCATTATCCACAGCATTATCTAAATATAAAAGCAAATTACTAAAATAACCATTAATATTAAGCAAACCAATGGGTTTCTTATTTGTGACCAAAGATGACCAAGAAGCCACGCAAGCTATTTCTTCCAATGTACCCAGACCTCCTGGTAAAGCAATGAATGCATCGGCAGAATGGTACATGATTGTTATCCGTTCAGGGACACTCCAGACTTGTATTTCCTTACCCACGGTAGGTCCACAAAAATCTGTGAATAGTTTTGGCACGACTCCTAGAACTGGACTTCCTCCGGCGTGTGCTGCTGTAGCGACTGCTCCCATTAAACCCGTACTACCGCCTCCATAAATCAACTGGATCTTTTGTTGGGCAAGTATTACTCCAACTCTTATGGCTTCATCAGCGAATATGTTATTTTTCCCTCGATAAGCACCTCCAAAAACACAAATTTTTTTTATGCGTTGGGACGAAGTACTTTCCATTTTTTTTTCTTTTTTTTTTCTTTTTTTCGATGCCTGAAAGAGAATGAGTACATGGTGTAATATATAGAGGACTGAGTAGTGAATCAGACAAGAGTAATAATGTCGCCGAAAGTGTATTTGACCTGTCAGAAGAAAATGTTAACCTAACAAAAGATTTTTGCGTGATTTCAGGAAGAAAATCAAAAAGAGAAGAAAAATCAACCGTAAAAGACAAATAAAAAAAAAGAGAATAATTACACAAATCGAACAACACGTAAATTAAACCAAAATTAAGTTATTGCAAATCAAACCAAAAGCTGAGAAGTCATTTATTGTAGTTGTGATTGTGGCTCACATCTTCCTCTGGTTTTACGTCCAGAAACGGCTTAAACGCCTTCTATGAGTCGAGGATATGCTTCCCATCCAGTTTTCTTACAAGCTGGCAAATAGGGTCTTTTAACATCAGATTCCCAAGATGTTGCCATTCCCTTTGGAATTGCGGCCATAAATCAAGAATTTCTCTTTGTACGTCTCCACTAGGATGCGTCTCAAGAGAAAGTTGGATATTACCCAAATTCTCCTTACTCAGTCCATCCTTAATGAATTCAATTTTATCATCTCGATTAGAGGACGGAATCCCAATAGAACGACATTTACCGTTACACGTCCATCGTGCACATTTGTGGCAATTTGAACTCATGCGCTTTGCTCGTCGCTTCTTTGCAAAAGTGCTTCTACCTGTACCTGGTAAATGCAAAACAGGAAGATATTCATCTTCACGTACCTTGGCTTCAATTATCCAACGTATGTCTTCAGGAATCCCTTTGTGCATAAGCATTCTTAATCTTTCAAATCGAACTTGGTAAAGCTTCAGTAAAATATTTCGAGGAAAAGGAGGAAATCGTTTCTGCAATCTTGTGAGAATATCATCCATCCTGAAAAAAAATGAAAAAAAAAATGAAAGAGAAATTGAAAGAGAAATTTATATACAATATCAGTTTTGTGGGTAGCTGATGGAACCGATTTAAATAATCACGGAGTACCGTTATCCGCCATTTAACCGGGGTTAAAAAAAAATTATATTTACATCTAGTGTTTTTCAAAACAAGGATCAGAAAGAAAAACAACATAAAAAGACTCAAAAACAAAACACTCTAAATAAAATCCTAAATTCTTCCCCCCACACATAATTCTTACATTGTCATTAATGTAATGCTATTATCCCCCAATGCAAGAATTATATGTAAGAGAAAAGAACTATTAAACAAAAGAAACTTATGCAGCCTAAATGAACTTAAAAACAGTAAACACAATTAACAAAGAAACATAAGAAATAAAACTAAAAACAATAAAATTAATAAAAGAAAAAGGAAAAGAAAGAGAAAGCAAATCTGAATATGGAAGGTTGGCAATTTCATCTTTAATTGGGCTGCCTTCCCAATTAACACTTGAGTTAGTGTTTTGAATCTAACCAACACCCCTTCTTGGCTTTTTAGGCTTGTCAGGCTCATGCATGAAATTTCCCAAATTTATGCGTTTGAGAGGAAGCTTTCTTTGCACAACAGTGGATGCATTCTCCATTACAAGTATTATTCCATCATCCTTGGTGGTGCATATCTCATCGAGGAATGGTGCATCTTTTGGTACTTGTTGAATGACATCCACAAAAAAACTGTTTAAGGTTTCCAGCATGTTTTGTTCATGTTCTTCCTCCTTGAACTTTGCGAATCTACTAGGAAAAGGTGGAGAAGAAACATTAGTAAAAATTGGAATCTCAAACGTTACCTCAGGTGCCGAAATACTCTTATTTGTATTTGTGGCTTCATTATCCTCAAGAATAGAATCCATCTCTAATTCTGTCTCATCCTCATCTTGTTCCTCATTCCTCAAGGTCACAATAGTAGTATTCTCCTTTGGGTTAATCATTGTTTGGGCAGAGAGTTCTTCAGATCTTTGTGCTACCCATACCACCATACTACTAGCCAATAGGCTCATTTGCCTTTCCAAACTCCGGATGCTTGCCCTTGTTTCCTGTTGAAATTGCAAAGTATTAGTAACAAGAGAATCGACAAGATCTTCTAAAGAAGTACCTGAGTTTTGAGTCATATGTGGTGGTTGAAGAAGATCTGGTTCTTGAGACCATGATTGATTGAAGCTAGATGGATAAGTGTAATTGGCATAAGGATCTACTTCTTGGTAATTTTCTGAGTAGCCATAATTAGTATGATCCCACCATCCCTCATGGTAAGTGTTTGAGTAATGATCATACAGTTGGTCTTGGAACACTTGATGGCCTTGACATCCTCCCATGGCCAATTGTTGAACTGGGTAGGTGAGATTGGCTTGTTGATTTTCCATGTTCATGTATGCCACCAACTCTTCAAGTGTTAGATTGCTCAATTCCATCGTTTTTTTTTTTTTTTTTCAAAATTTGATAAGAAAAACTTGTATGTACAAGAAAAATAAAATTAATTACAACTGAAAATAAGAATAAACCAATGAACTAATAAACTAAAGAAAACAATCCCCGGCAACGGCGCCAAAAATTTGATGCACCCAAAAGAGTGTATCTTATTTAACCTTGCACTAAAAAGATAAATTGTAAGTATAGTAGTTAGCAAGGGTCGAGTCCTCAGGGATTGGGTTTTAGTTTATAAGTTAATAGTTTAAAACTTAAATTCAAGAACAATAAAAGAAAAGGGGTTTATGAAGCCAGATTTAAACTAAAGTAAATAATAAGAATAAGATGCAAGGCGGTATAACCAGCCAATAAAAATATATATACTAAATTAGGCGGTATAACCAGCCAATAAAAATATATATACTAAATTAGGCGGTATAACCAGCCAATAAAAATAAAACAAAGTTAATATACAAATTAGGCGGTATAACCAGCCAATAAAAATAAATATAAAAAATAAGCAAACTAAAAGTAAGAAAACAAATAAGTAAGAAGAATCAAATATGAAAAATATGGTTAAGGTTTCATTCTCCACCACTAGACATCATTAAGAATCAATTTCAGATCTATCAATATCAACCAACTATCAAAGTTAACAACCGTAGATAACAACAAGCTCTGTTACCCCGATCTTTCCTTAGTTTGTCGTTAAATAGAACAAGCTCTCTATTTAATCTCTAACCATTAAACAACCTAGAATAAGCTCTCTAAATTCAATTTAATGGCAGCTTTATGATGAGAAAGATAGGTTGATCTAAGCAACAAACACATAAGCTCGGATTGTTCAACTTAGGTTATGTTCCACTTTGCAATTATTGAAAACTTGACCATAATCATTAATCACAAATTGCCACTTATGAATAGGAAATCAAGACAATTACACGGATCAAGACTCCTAAACTAGCAATAGATAATTATCAAGATCTATCTAGTTGTACACCTAAACAAATCAAGACAACATCATGAACAATTCTTGTAGAAGAACATAAGCAACTTTGATAGAAAATTAATGATAGATAGAATCTGAAAATCAATTATAAAACATGTCTAGGGCTTTGAAATCACCCTTAACCAAATAGAAGTTTAGCCTAGCATAGGCATTGTAAACATAAACATAAAATTAAAGAAAATCTAAGAAGAAAATAAAAGAAAGAAAGAAGAAGAGGAAGAATATTAATTATCCAACCTCTTGCTCTCTCTAAAGAAAAAGAAAACTAGAGAAAAGAAAGAAGAAGAAAACTTAGAGAATTTTATTACAATGGCTAATATCCTACCAATGTACAATATGATCCCTTACAATCATCCAAGGCCCTCTATTTATACACATTTTGGAGGGCTAAATGACAAGAGACAAGCTTTACAAATTTCAAAGGTAGGTATATGACGATTTTGATCAGCCAACTTGATGGTCGATTTCGTCAATATTGGAGGCCTGATCTGATCACATGGTCTTCTAGAAAAAGGTTCCCCTATCAGTTACGGAACCATAGCCGTTGGAATCAGCTCATTTGCTGATGTGGTTAAGCAGATATGGGCAAAATACGAAAACATGTCAGCACAGACGTCATTGCACATCAGCCACCTTGATGGTCGATTTCTTCAATATTGGAGGCCTGATCTGATCACATGGTCTTCTAGACAAAGGTTCCCCTATCAGTTACGGAACCATAACCTTTGGAATCAGCTCATTTGCTGATGTGGTTAAGCAGATATGGGCAAAATACGAAAACATGTCAGCACAGACGTCATTGCACATCAGCCAACTTGATGGTCGATTTCGCTAGGGAAAACGACTCCGTTTTAAGAAGTGTAAAACATGAAAAAGATAGATATGCCTCTTAGCTTTGCATGGCTAGAAATTTCACCCTTATTGCTTCAGTGAAACTCGAGATATAGCTGATATGGAAAAAGGTGTTGGAACTGAAACTGAACTGGATTTGCCTTTAATTCTAGTAATCTGAAATCACTCAAAGAAACTTGTGAAAAACACCAAAATACATAAAAATATAAAAGATCATAAACACAATTAGACTAAACAATAATAACTCGTATTTGACACAAAACATTAATAAAACATAACTAAAAACTATATAATTATACGAGTTATCAATCAACATATCATATTAACATTGGCTCATAAAAAAAAAAAAAAAAAATTGATATCAAGCTCAATTCTCATGAAAATCTTCTCACTAATAACTCTGTTTTAGACTTATGCAATTCATATCTCATCATTGTATTTAAAAGGAACTAAAACACACTAAAAATTATAATAAAGACTCATAAAAAAAAAATAGTAGACAAAAATAAAAGAAATCCTAAATCATTCCCCCCACACTTAATTCATACATTGTCCTCAATGTAAGTCTATTAACCCAAATGAAAGAATCATGTGTAAGAGAAAAGAACTAATAACATAAGAATAGGAACAGCTAAGACTCAAAACAAAACAAACTCATGCAACCTAAATAATCTTAAAATACTAAACAAAAATTAACAAGTAAACATAAAAAGATTAAAATCAAACTGACAAGGTGTGTCTCAAGTCTCCCTTACTCAGACCTTGTTCAGAATGAATACTTCTAAATTGCTTAAAACACAACAAACTTTTTTTTTTTTTTTTTTTTTTTTTTTTGAAAAAAAGAAATCAAACTGACAAGGTATGTCTCAAGTCTCCCTTACTCAGACCTTGTTCAGAATGAATACTTCTTAAAATTTTTTTTTTTTTTTTTTTTTTTTTTTAAATTAGCAAAATATGTCCCAATTAGCAAAATATGTCCCTTACCCCCTACTAAAATATGACATTGTCCCCAATGTCAAATTTTAAAGGTAGAATTTAGGAGATATTACCTGCAGAGGTTGCTAACCACTTATTATAACTCAGACACAACAAGCAAAATGTTAGATAATGTCACAAAGACAAAGTGCAATCCACTCCTTGCTCGTCCATATCTCTTTTTCTTTTTCCGAGCGTTTGCGAAACAACCGTAGCAGATAAACACTCATAAGCTTGGAGCTTTTTAAGTAAATCTTCAATGGTTGTAGCAGAAATTATGGTTCTCCTTGCCTCTGAAAACATGAATCCATTATCCACAGCATTATCTAAATATAAAAGCAAATTACTAAAATAACCATTAATATTAAGCAAACCAATGGGTTTCTTATTTGTGACCAAAGATGACCAAGAAGCCACGCAAGCTATTTCTTCCAATGTACCCAGACCTCCTGGTAAAGCAATGAATGCATCGGCAGAATGGTACATGATTGTTATCCGTTCAGGGACACTCCAGACTTGTATTTCCTTACCCACGGTAGGTCCACAAAAACTTGTGAATAGTTTTGGCACGATTCCTAGAACTGGACTTCCTCCGGTGTGTGCTGCTGTAGCGACTGCTCCCATTAAACCCGTACTACCGCCTCCATAAATCAAGTGGATCTTTTGTTGGGCAAGTATTACTCCAACTCTTATGGCTTCATCAGCGAATATGTTATTTTTCCCTGGATAAGCACCTCCAAAGACACAAATTTTTTTAATGCGCTGGGATGAAGTACTTTCCATTTTTTTTTTTTCGAGTGCCTGAAAGAGAATGAGTACATGGTGTAATATATAGAGGACTGAGTAGTGAATCAGACAAGAGTAATAATGTCGCCGAAAGTGTATCTGACCTGTCAGAAGAAAATGTTAACCTAACAAAAGATTTTTGCGTGATTTCAGGAAGAAAATCAAAAAGAGAAGAAAAAATCAACCGTAAAAGACAAATAAAAAAAACGAGAATAATTACACAAATCGAACAACACGTAAATTAAAACAAAATAAAGTTATTGCAAATCAAACCAAAAGCTGAGAAGTCATTTATTGTAGTTGTGATTGTGGCTCACATCTTCCTCTGGTTTTACGTCCAGAAACGGCTTAAACGCCTTCTATGAGTCGAGGATATGCTTCCCATCCAGTTTTCTTACAAGCTGGCAAACAGGGTCTTTTAACATCAGATTCCCAAGATGTTGCCATTCCCTTTGGAATTGCGGCCATAAATCAAGAATTTCTCTTTGTACGTCTCCACTAGGATGCGTCTCAAGAGAAAGTTGGATATTACCCAAATTCTCCTTACTCAGTCCATCCTTAATGAATTCAATTTTATCATCTCGATTAGAGGACGGAATCCCAATAGAACGACATTTACCGTTACACGTCCATCGTGCACATTTGTGGCAATTTGAACTCATGCGCTTTGCTCGTCGCTTCTTTGCAAAAGTGCTTCTACCTGTACCTGGTAAATGCAAAACAGGAAGATATTCATCTTCACGTACCTTGGCTTCAATTATCCAACGTATGTCGTCAGGAATCCCTTTGTGCATAAGCATTCTTAATCTTTCAAGTCGAACTTGGTAAAGCTTCAGTAAAATATTTCGAGGAAAAGGAGGAAATCGTTTCTGCAATCTTGTGAGAATATCATCCATCCTGAAAAAAAAAATGAAAAAAATGAAAGAGAAATTGGAAGAGAAATTTATATACAATATCAGTTTTGTGGGTAGCTGATGGAACCGATTTAAATAATCACGGAGTACCGTTATCCGCCATTTAACCGGGGTTAAAAAAAAAAATTATATTTACATCTAGTTATTTTCAAAACAAGGATCAGAAAGAAAAACAACATAAAAAGACTCAAAAACAAAACACTCTAAATAAAATCCTAAATTCTTCCCCCCACACATAATTTTTACATTGTCCTCAATGTAATGCTATTATCCCCCAATGCAAGAATTATATGTAAGAGAAAAGAACTATTAAACAAAAAAAAAAGAAAAACAATAAAAGATAGAATGATGGAGAGTAAGGAATATGCAAATCTGATATAATAGATGCTCTCCATCCTTTTGGGTTGCCTCCCAAGAAGCGCTTGGTTTATTGTCCTCAGCCTAACTTAGACCCATGCCATTATTATTCAACATACTTTGGCTCAAAAAGTGGAAACTCCTCCACATCTTGTATTGGAAAGTTCTCATAGTAAGGCTTCAATCTATGACCATTCACTTTGAATGCCTTATCTGTTTTTGGGCTTTGGATTTCAACTGCACCATGAGTAAATACATTAGTAATAACAAAAGGTCCAACCCAACGAGAACGTAACTTACCTGGATATAACTTAAGGCGTGAATGGAAGAGAAGAACTTTTTGTCCAACAACAAATTCTTTTCTTGATATCATCTTGTCATGGAATGCCTTAGTCTTTTCCTTGTAAATCCTAGAATTCTGATAGGCATCATTCCTTATCTCCTCTAATTCTTGTAGGTCAAGTTTTCTTTTCTTTCCTATCTCATCCATCTCCATGTTGCATTGTTTGATAGCCCAATATGATTTATGTTCCAATTCAACCGGAAGATGACAAGGCTTACCATAAACAAGTCGATAAGGAGACATACCAATGGGTGTCTTATATGCTGTCCTATAAGCCCAAAGTGCATCATCAAGTCGTGAACTCCAATCCTTCCTATTTGGATTAACTGTCTTTTCAAGGATGGACTTAACTTCTCGGTTTGACACTTCAGCTTGCCCACTAGTTTGAGGATGATATGAGGTGGAGACCTTGTGTGTGATGTTATACTTCCTCAAAAGTGCTTCCATAGTCCTATTGCAAAAGTGAGTACCTCTATCGCTGATTATGGCCTTTGGCGTTCCAAACCTAGCAAAGATGTTAGTCTTGACAAAATCTGAAACAACTTTAGAGTCATTAGTCCTAGTGGATTTTGCTTCCACCCACTTTGAAACATAATCAACGGCAAGTAAAATATAAAGATTACCAAAAGAAGGAGGAAAAGGTCCCATGAAATCCATGCCCCATACATCAAAAATTTCAACAATAAGTATTGGAGTTTGAGGCATTTGATTTCTAGCACCTAAGTTACCAGTTCTTTGGCAACGATCACATGACTTGCAAAAGAGGTATGCATCTTTGAATATGGTAGGCCAATAAAATCCAGAATCAAGAACTTTCATGGCTGTTCTTTTGGATCCAAAGTGTCCTCCACATGCATAAGTGTGACAAAAGGTGAGAATAGATTGAAATTCAGTTTCGAGTACACACCTTCTTATAATCTGATCGGAGCAATGCTTCCAAAGGTAAGGATCATCCCATATGTAGTATTTGGCATCACTCTTGATCTTATTTCTTTGAGCTTGTGTCAACTCTTGTGGCAACTTCTTGGTAACTAAGTAATTAACAATATCAGCATACCAAGGAGTTGTTGTTCTTATAAAAAGAAGTTGCTCATCCGGAAAGTTCTCATTCAAGGGTAGTGCATCATCTTCATGAACTAAACGGCTAAGATGGTCCGCAACCAGGTTGTCACTACCTCTCTTATCTTTTATCTCCAAATCAAACTCTTGTAAGAGAAGTATCCATCTAATCAACCTTGGTTTGGCCTCCTTTTTAGTGAGTAAGTACTTAAGGGCTGCATGGTCAGAAAATACAATTACTTTAGTACCAATTAAATAAGATCGAAATTTTTCTAAAGCAAATACAACAGCCAAAAGTTCTTTTTCAGTAGTGGAATAGTTCAATTGAGCATCATTAAGAGTTCTTGAGGCATAATAAATGGCATGTGAGGCTTTCCCAACCCGTTGGCCCAAAACAGCTCCAATGGCATAGTCACTAGCATCACACATGATTTCAAAAGGTACATTCCAATCTGGTGGTTGGATGATAGGAGCTGATGTCAAGAGTCCCTTCAATGTTTCAAACGCCTCTTTGCATTTATCATCAAAGTGGAAAACCACATCTTTTTGTAGTAGCTTGCAAAGAGGTAATGTGATCTTTGAGAAGTCTTTGATAAATCTCCTATAGAAACCTGCATGTCCAAGAAAAGAACGAACCTCTCTCACATTTGTGGGAGGTGGTAAAGAATGCATAATATCTATTTTAGACTTATCAACCTCTATCCCTCTAGAAGAAATAACATGGCCCAAAACTATTCCTTGTTCTACCATAAAGTGACATTTTTCCCAATTCAAAACAAGGTTAGTTTCCATGCATCTTTCAAGTACAAGTGTAAGGTTCTCTAGACATCTATCAAAAGAATCACCATAGACACTAAAATCATCCATAAACACTTCTATGATATTCTCTACATAATCTGAAAATATGCTAACCATACACCTTTGGAATGTAGCTGGTGCATTACAAAGACCAAATGGCATACGCCGGTATGCAAAAGTACCAAATGGACATGTGAATGTTGTTTTCTCTTGGTCCTCCGGAGCAATGGCTATCTGATTATAACCTGAAAAACCATCAAGAAAACAATAATGAGAATGGCCAGCTAACCTTTCAAGCATTTGATCAATAAAAGGTAAAGGAAAGTGGTCTTTGCGAGTTGTGGAATTAAGTTTACGATAATCAATACAAACTCGCCATCCTGTTTGAATCCTAGTAGGAACAAGTTCATTCTCATTATTTGTTACCACCGTTACACCTGATTTCTTTGGAACCACTTGGACTGGGCTCACCCATTTGCTATCCGAGATAGGATAGATCACTCCAACATCTAGGAGCTTCAGTATCTCCTTTTTCACAACCTCCATCATAGGAGGGTTCAATCTTCTTTGTGCTTCTCTTGTTGGTTTAGACCCTTCCTCTAACAAAATCCGGTGCATGCACATGGATGGGCTTATTCCCTTGATATCGGCAATTGTCCAACCAATTGCTGTTTTATGCTCTCTAAGCACCCGGATAAGTCGCTCTTCTTGCAAAGGTGTGAGCTCTTTGGCAATGATGACAGGTAGTGTGTCCTTTTCCCCTAAGAACAAATATTTCAAGTGGTTCGGTAGTGGTTTCAACTCTAAAGTTGGTGCCTGCAAAATGGAAGGTAGAAGTTTCTCATTAGATAAAGGCAAATCAATAAATGAAACATCAAACCTTGCATCTTTAGGTTGCAGCGAGTGTAAAGATTCTAGTGCCCCTTCCACCTGGTCACTCAAGGCTAGTTTAGCATTCCCCATTCCGAGATGGTTGCTAAGGACTATTTCTACACTATCTTCACCATCTAGCTCATAAGCTTGCTGCACTAGTGAGTCAATTATATCAATATTAAAAACAGAATGCACATCACTAGGATATCTCATGGCCTCAAAAATGTTAAAGCGAATTATTTCACCATCAAATTCCATAGTTAAAGTGCCATCATGTACATCTATTTTAGTTCTTGCTGTTTTCAAGAATGGTCTCCCTAATAGAATAGGTGTGGGATTAGAAGACATCTCATCTTCCATCTCAATAACATAAAAGTCAGCGGGAAAAACCAATTCATTAACCTGTACAAGAACGTCTTCTACAACTCCTCTTGGATAAGTGTTAGAACGGTCAGCAAGTTGTATTATAACACCGGTTTCCTCTAATGGTCCTAGATTCAATGAAGCATAAATTGAATATGTCATGACATTAATAGATGCCCCTAGATCTAGCATTGCACGCTCAAACCTGGTGTTGCCTATCTTACAAGGAATGGTAAACATACCTGGATCCTTGCATTTAGGTGGGAGTTTCTTTTGAAGAACAGCTGACACATTCTCCCCCACACTTACCTTTTCATTCCATTTCAACTTCCGTTTAGATGTGCACAACTCTTTTAGGAACTTGGCATATCTTGGCACTTGCTTGATAGCATCTAGTAAAGGAATGTTCACCTCTACTTTCCGGAAGGTTTCCAAAATTTCCTTCTCTTGCTCCTCCTTCTTGGACTTTGCTAACCTGTTAGGAAAAGGTGGAGGAGTTATATAGGAAGGAAAGGATGGTTTAGGAATTACCTTTTTTAGTGGCTCGTTGGGATGTGAAGAGGATGCCATGGTATTGTTCTCCCCTTGAGCACTATCATTTTGTGGTGCCTCTAGCTGTTTCCCACTTCTTAAATTTATAGCATTGGCATTCTCTTTTGGATTCACTATGGTTTGGGAAGGTAATTTCCCAGAATCCCTTGCTTGCATTTGACTCATGGTTGTTGCCAATTGCCCTATTTGAGTCTCCAAATTTCGAATACTTGTCTTTGTTTCCTGTTGAAATTGAATTGTATTAGTAGAAAGAGCTTTAACAAGATCTTCAAGAGAAGTACCTGAATTTTGGGTGGGTGGTAGTTGTTGTCGGGTTTGGTATGGTTGTTGCACTCTTTGCTGAAAACCCGGTGGCCTGTGGTCAAATGGTGGAGGAATAGTTTGTGATTGGTTCCCTCCATAATTGAAGTTTGGATGATCCCTCCATCCTGGATTGTATGTGTTTGAGTAGGGATCATATTTCCTTGATTGGTTCTGAAATCCACCCATGGCATTCACATGTTTATTGGTATCCTCTTGAAGTGTTGGACACATATCAGTTTGGTGCCCTATGTTTGAACATATGCCACAAGCCTTTATTTGTTGTATTTTACCTACAGCCAATTGTTGAACAAGAGAAGTCAGTTTATCAAATTTTTGTTCAAGGGATGATATACTTACCTCATTAACTCTCTTGGATTGTGGTGGTGGATCTTGTCTCATTGAGAACTGTTGAGAATTGGCTGCCATGTTGGAGATTAATGTTCTAGCAGCCCTGGGAGTCTTATCAACTAGAGCTCCCCCACTAGCGGCATCTATCATACTTCTCTCCATGGGCATGAGACCTTCATAGAAGTATTGGATGAGAAGTTGTTCACTTATCTGATGGTGTGGACATGATGCACAAAGTTTCTTGAACCTCTCCCAATATTCATATAAGGACTCTCCGTTGTATTGCCGAATCCCACATATCTCTTTCCTAATGTTGGCAGCCTTAGATGCTGGGAAATACCTTTCCAAGAATGCTTTCTTCAAATCATTCCATGTAGTGATGGTCCCGGATGGTAGATAGTAGAGCCATTCCTTTGCTGAATCAGCTAGAGAGAATGGGAAGGCTCTCAACTTAACTTGCTCTTCCGTGACCCCTGTTGGTCTCATGCTTGAGCAAACTACATGGAATTCCTTGAGGTGCTTATTTGGATCCTCTCCTGCAAAACCATGAAAAGTTGGGAGAAGGTGAATCAAACCAGATTTTAATTCAAAAGCTACCTCAAGATTAGCATATTCAATGCATAATGGTTGTTGACCCAAGTCCGGAGCGGCTAGCTCCTTGAGAGTTCGGTTGTCAGCTGCTGCCATCTCTCCTTGCTTCTCTTGGATGTTTTGGATCAACTCCTCGATTGGTTGTTGGTGAGAAGTTATAAATTCCCGAATTTTTCTAAGTCGTAAGTCTTTTTCGGGAGCTTGGAACATTCACTAAAAAAAAAAATAAGAAAGTAAATAATTAGAACAGAAAATAAGAATAAACCAATAAACTAATAAACTAAAGAAAGCAATCCCCGGCAACGGCGCCAAAAACTTGATGCACCCAAAAGAGTGTATCTTATTTAACCTTGCACTAAAAAGATCAATTGTAAGTATAGTAGTGAGCAAGGGTCGAGTCCTCAGGGATTGGGTTTTAGTTTATAAGTTGATAGTTTAAAACTTAAATTCAAGAACAATAAAAGAAAAGGGGTTTTTGAAGCCAGATTTAAACTAAAGTAAATAATAAGAATAAGATGCAAGGCGGTATAACCAGCCAATAAAAATATATATACTAAGCAAGGCGGTATAACCAGCCAATAAAAATATATATACTAAATTAGGCGGTATAACCAGCCAATAAAAATAAAACAAAATTAATATACAAATTAGGCGGTATAACCAGCCAATAAAAATAAATATACTTTTAAAAATAAGCAAACTAGAAAAGTAAGAAAACAAGTAAGAAGAATCAAAAATGAAAAATATGGTTAAGGTTTCATTCTCCACCACTAGACATCATTAAGAATCAATTTCAGATCTATCAATATCAACCAACTATCAAAGTTAACAACCGTAGATAACAACAAGCTCTGTTATCCCAATCTTTCCTTAGTTTGTCGTTAAATAGAACAAGCTCTCTATTTAATCTCTAACCATCAAACAACCTAGAATAAGCTCTCTAGATTCAATTTAATGGCAGCTTTATGATGAGAAAGATAGGTTGATCTAAGCAACAAACACATAAGCTCGGATTGTTCAACTTAGGTTATGTTCCACTTTGCAATTATTGAAAACTTGACCATAATCATTAATCACAAATTGCCACTTATGAATAAGAAATCAAGACAATTACACGAATCAAGACTCCTAAACTAGCAATAGATAATTATCAAGATCTATCTAGTTGTACACCTAAACAAATCAAGACAACATCATGAACAATTCTTGTAGAAGAACATAAGCAACTTTGATAGAAAATTAATGATAGATAGAATCTGAAAATCAATCACAAAACATGTCTAGGGCTTTGAAATCACCCTTAACCAAATAGAAGTTTAGCCTAGCATAGGCATTATAAACATAAAATTAAATAGAATCTAAGAAGAAAATAAAAGAAAGAAAGAAGAAGAAGAAGAATATTAATTATCCAACCTCTTGCTCTTTCTAAAGAAAAAGAAAACTAGAGAAAAGAAAGAAGAAGAAAACTTAGAGAATTTTGTTAAAATGGCTAATATCCTACCAATCTCCAATATGATCCCTTACAATCATCCAAGGCCCTCTATTTATACACATTTTGGAGGGCTAAATGACAAGAGACAAGCTTTACAAATTTCAAAGGTAGGTATATGACGATTTTGATCAGCCAACTTGATGGTCGATTTCGTCAATATTGGAGGCCTGATCTAATCACATGGTCTTCTAGAAAAAGGTTCCCCTATCAGTTAAGGAACCATAGCCGTTGGAATCAGCTCATTTTCTGATGTGGATAAGAAGATATGGGCATAATACGAAAACATGTCAGCACAGACGTCATTGCACATCAGCCAACTTGATGGTCGATTTCGCTAGGGAAAACGACTCCGTTTTAAGAAGTGTAAAACATGAAAAAGATAGATATGCCTCTTAGCTTTGCATGGCTACAAATTTCAGCCTTATTGCTTCAGTGAAACTCGAGATATAGCTGATATGGCAAAAGGTGTCGGAACTGAAACTGAACTGGATTTGCCCTTAATTCTAGTAATCTGAAATCACTCAAAGAAACTTGTGAAAAACACCAAAATACATAAAAATATAAAAGATCATAAACACAATTAGACTAAACAATAATAACTCGTATTTGACACAAAACATTAATAAAACATAACTAAAAACTATATAATTATACGAGTTATCATGCGCTTTGCTCGTCGCTTCTTTGCAAAAGTGCTTCTACCTGTACCTGGTAAATGCAAAATAGGAAGATATTCATCTTCACGTACCTTGGCTTCAATTATCCAACGTATGTCGTCAGGAATCCCTTTGTGCATAAGCATTCTTAATCTTTCAAATCGAACTTGGTAAAGCTTTAGTAAAATATTTCGAGGAAAAGGAGGAAATCGTTTCTGCAATCTTGTGAGAATATCATCCATCCTGAAAAAAAAAATGAAAAAAAATGAAAGAGAAATTGGAAGAGAAATTTATATACAATATCAGTTTTGTGGGTAGCTGATGGAACCGATTTAGATAATCACGGAGTACCGTTATCCGCCATTTAACCGGGGTAAAAAATTAAAAATTATATTTACATCTAGTTATTTTCAAAACCAGGATCAGAAAGAAAAACAACATAAAAAGATTCAAAAACAAAACACTCTAAATAAAATCCTAAATTCTCCCCCCCACACATAACTCTTACATTGTCATTAATGTAATGCTATTATCCCCCAATGCAAGAATTATATGTAAGAGAAAAGAATTATTAAACAAAAGAAACTTATGCAGCCTAAATGAACTTAAAAACAATAAACACAATTAACAAAGAAACATAAGAAATAAAAATAAAAGCAATAAAAATAATAAAAGAAAAAGGAAAAGAAAGAGAAAGCAAATCTGAATATGGAAGGTTGGCAATTTCATCTTTAATTGGGCTGCCTTCCCAATTAACACTTGAGTTAGTGTTTTGAATCTAACCAACACCCCTTCTTGGCTTTTTAGGCTTGTCAGGCTCATACATGAAATTTCCCAAATTTATGCGTTTGAGAGGAAGCTTTCTTTGCACAACAGTGGATGCATTCTCCATTACAAGTATTATTCCATCATCCTTTGTGGTGCATATCTCATCGAGGAATGGTGCATCTTTTGGTACTTGTTGAATGACATCCACAAACAAACTGTTTAAGGTTTCCAGCGTGTCTTGTTCATGTTCATCCTCCTCGAACTTTGCGAATCTACTAGGAAAAGGTGGAGAAGAAACATTAGTAAAAATTGGAATCTCAAACGTTACCTCAGGTGCCGAAATACTCTTATTTCGATCATTGGCTTCATTATCCTCAAGAATAGAATTCATCTCTAATTTTGTCTCATCCTCATCTTGTTCCTCATTCCTCAAGGTCACAATAGTAGTATTCTCCTTTGGGTTAATCATTGTTTGGGCAGGGAGTTCTTCAGATCTTTGTGCTACCCATCCCACCATACTACTAGTCAATTGGATCATTTGCTTTTCCAAACTCTGGATGCTTGCCCTTGTTTCCTGTTGAAATTGCAATGTATCAGTAACAAGAGAATAGACAAGATCTTCTAAAGAAGTACCTGAGTTTTGAGTCATATGTGGTGGTTGAAAAAGATCTGGTTCTTGGGACCTTGATTGATTGAAGCTAGATGGATGAGTGTAATTGGCATAAGGATCTACTTCTTGGTAATTTTTCGAGTAGCCATAATTAGTATGATCCCACCATCCCTCATGGTAAGTGTTTGAGTAATGATCATACTGTTGGTCTTGGAACACTTGATGGCCTTGACATCCTCCCAAGGCCAATTGTTGAACTGGGAAGGTGAGATTGGCTTGTTGATTCTCCATGTTCATGTATGCCACCAACTCTTCAAGTGTTAGATTGCTCAATTCCATCGTTTTTTTTTTTTTATTATTATTATTTTTTTTTTTCAAAATTTGATCAGAAAAACCCGTATGTACAAGAAAATAAAACTCATTAGAACTGAAAATAAGAATAAACCAAGTAACAAATAAACTAAAGAAAACAATCCCCGGCAACGGCGCCAAAAACTTGATGCACCCAAAAGAGTGTATCTTATTTAACCTTGCACTAAAAAGATCAATTGTAAGTATAGTAGTTAGCAAGGGTCGAGTCCTCAGGGATTGGGTTTTAGTTTATAAGTTAATAGTTTATAACTTACGTTCAAAGAAAACAATAAAAGAAAAGGGGTTTTTGAAGCCAGATTTAAACTAAAGTAAATAATAAGAATAAGATGCAAGGCGGTATAACCAGCCAATAAAAATATATATACTAAATTAGGCGGTATAACCAGCCAATAAAAATATATATACTAAATTAGGCGGTATAACCAGCCAATAAAAATAAAACAAAGTTAATATACAAATTAGGCGGTATAACCAGCCAATAAAAATAAATAAAAAAAATAAGCAAACTAAAAGTAAGAAAACAAGTAAGTAAGAAGAATCAAATATGAAAAATATGGTTAAGGTTTCATTCTCCACCACTAGACATCATTAAGAATCAATTTCAGATCTATCAATATCAACCAACTATCAAAGTTAACAACCGTAGATAACAACAAGCTCTGTTACCCCAATCTTTCCTTAGTTTGTCGTTAAATAGAACAAGCTCTCTATTTAATCTCTAACCATTAAACAACCTAGAATAAGCTCTCTAAATTCAATTTAATGGCAGCTTTATGATGAGAAAGATAGGTTGATCTAAGCAACAAACACATAAGCTCGGATTGTTCAACTTAGGTTATGTTCCACTTTGCAATTATTGAAAACTTGACCATAATCATTAATCACAAATTGCCACTTATGAATAGGAAATCAAGACAATTACACGGATCAAGACTCCTAAACTAGCAATAGATAATTATCAAGATCTATCTAGTTGTACACCTAAATAAATCAAGACAACATCATGAACAATTCTTGTAGAAGAACATAAGCAACTTTGATAGAAAATTAATGATAGATAGAATCTGAAAATCAATCACAAAACATGTCTAGGGCTTTGAAATCACCCTTAACCAAATAGAAGTTTAGCCTAGCATAGGCATTATAAACATAAACATAAAATTAAAGAAAATCTAAGAAGAAAATAAAAGAAAGAAAGAAGAAGAGGAAGAATATTAATTATCCAACCTCTTGCTCTTTCTAAAGAAAAAAGAAAACTAGAGAAAAGAAAGAAGAAGAAAACTTAGAGAATTTTATTACAATGGCTAATATCCTACCTATGTACAATATGATCCTCTACAATCATCCAAGGCCCTCTATTTATACACATTTTGGAAGGCTAAATGACAAGAGACAAGCTTTACAAATTTCAAAGGTAGGTATAATAGGTGGGTGAATTTTTCTAACAATTTTCGTCATATTGTATGACAATTTTGATCAGCCAACTTGATGGTCGATTTCGTCAATGTTGGAGGCCTGATCTGATCACATCGTCTTCTAGAAAAAGGTTCCCCTATCAGTTACGGATCCATAGCCGTTGGAATCAGCTCATTTGCTGATGTGGATAAGCAGATATGGGCAAAATACGAAAACATGTCAGCACAGACGTCATTGCACATCAGCCAACTTGATGGTCGATTTCGTCAATATTAGAGGCCTGATCTGATCATATGGTCTTCTAGACAAAGGTTCCCGTATCAGTTAAGGATCCATAGCCATTGGAATCAGCTCATTTGTGGATGTGGATAAGCAGATATGGGCAAAATACGAAAACAGGTCAGCACAGACGTCATTGCACATCAGCCAACTTGATGGTCGATTTCGCTAGGGAAAACGACTCCGTTTCAAGAAGTATAAAACATGAAAAAGATAGATACGCCTCTTAGCTTTGCACGGCTACAAATTTCAGCCTTATTGCTTCAGTGAAACTCCAGATATAGCTGATATGGCAAAATGTGTCGGAACTGGAACTGAACGGGATTTGCCCTTAATTCTAGTAATCTGAAATCACTCAAAGAAACTTGTGAAAAACACCAAATTACATAAAAATATAAAAGATCATAAACACAATTAGACTAAACAATAATAACTCGTATTTGACACAAAACAATAATAAAACATAACTAAAAACTATATAATTATACGAGTTATCAACTTTGTTTTATTTTTATTGGCTGGTTATACCGCCTAATTTAGTATATATATTTTTATTGGCTGGTTATACCGCCTAATTTAGTATATATATTTTTATTGGCTGGTTATACCGCCTTGCATCTTATTCTTATTATTTACTTTAGTTTAAATCTGGCTTCAAAAACCCCTTTTCTTTTATTGTTTTCTTTGAACGTAAATTTTAAACTAATAACTCATAGATTAAAACCCAATCCCTGAGGACTCGACCCTTGCTAATCATTATACTTACAATTGATCTTTTTAGTGCAAGGTTATATAAGATACACTCTTTTGGGTGCATCACCTACCAATGTACAATATGATCCTCTACAATCATCCAAGGCCCTCTATTTATACACATTTTGGAGGGCTAAATGACAAGAGACAAGCTTTACAAATTTCAAAGGTAGGTATAATAGGTGGGTGCATTTTTCTAACAATTTTCGTCATATTGTATGACAATTTTGATCAGCCAACTTGATGGTCGATTTTGTCAATTTTGGAGGCCTGATCTGATCACATGGTCTTCTAGAAAAATGTTCCCCTATCAGTTACTGATCCATAGCCATTGGAATCAGCTCATTTTCTGATGTGGATAAGAAGATATGGGCAAAATACGAAAACAGGTCAGCACAGACGTCATTGCACATCAGCCAACTTGATGGTCGATTTCGCTAGGGAAAACGACTCCGTTTCAAGAAGTGTAAAAGATGAAAAAGATAGATATGCCTCTTAACTTTGCACGGTTAATTTTTCAGCCTTATTGCTTCAGTGAAACTCGAGATATAGCTGATATGGCAAAAGGTGTCGGAACTGGAACTGAACTGGATTTGCCCTTAATTATTGATTTAACCTAGTAATCTGAAATCACTCAAAGAAACTCGTGAAAAACACCAAATTGCATAAAAATATAAAAAATCATAAACACAATTAGATTAAGCAATAATAACTCGTATTTGACACAAAACAATACTAAAACATAACTAAAAACTATATAATTATACGAGTTATCAACAGGTTAATTCATAAAATGGTATAGGCGGCTAAACATTGTTTATATAGCCTCCCTACTAACCCTAATTCAACTAGCCTAACTAGAATACCAATCGACCAAGCACTACTTTCTTAGCTAAAAGACCATAGGCGGCCAGAACTAATTAAATAAGAAAGAATGCTTGACTGTGCATTCTACTACTTCTTATTCTCCATTTAGAGGATTTTATTAAGAGTGTTTTGTTTTTGAGGTGTTTTGAGTGTGTTTTAGTTACTTTCAATACTATGATGAGATATGAATTGCATAAGTCTAAAACTGATTTATTAGTGAGAAGATTTTCATGAGAATTGAGCTTGATATCATTTTTTTTATGAGCCAATGTTAAGATGATATGTTGATTGATAAGTGCTTATTTTCATACATTTTCCTATTTAATTTCCTTAAACTTTGTGCTTTGATTCTTACTTCCTTGACATTTTACTTGGTTTTTATGCTTTGTAGGTATTTTGGAGGAGATGAAGTCAAAACATATCAATTAGGATATTAGAGAGCTTACAAAATCACAACCACAAGATGGAAAAATATTTGGGAGTCAAAAAGATCAAATTCTTGGTGCAAAGCAAGAAGACAAATTTGACCTCCGGAGCTTGTTGCTAAGAAAAATGATGTTAGACTCTTTATTCGAAAAAACTTCCTTCTTGACTTTTGAAGATCACTTGATTACCTTTCCAACGGTTGGTCCATGGGCCTAAATCGGATAAAAAATGGTCATCTAAATCGGCATTGGAATATCTCCCTAAAAACCTAGTGCCAGAAAAAACCCTAGCCGCAAATCACATCTTTTTCTTAATACCCTAGCTAACATTTATGTGTATCCATGCCAAAGAAGGATTAGTGGCTGTCAACTTGCATTAATTGCATTAATTGCAATTATCTCTCCTTAAAGCTTATCCTAGTCAAAGTAGGAGAATTAAATCAGACAAGACTTTCCTTCCTTAGACTTACTTTACCTTCAAGTTTGTAATCTCTCTTCATTAAAGAGTCCTTTGACTAAAACATTCCTACTTTATTCAAACTTGGCTGCCAAGGCCTATATCTTTCCATAAAACATAAAAGTCAGCTACTTTTCCTTAACTATAGCCACAAGTCAACATTTATTGAAGGGATAGAGCTGAAATTCACTTGTTTGATACCCTAGCTATTGCCTATAAAGTTCTGATTTCTTCTTTCTTTCTTTGTTTTTGAGAGAACAAGAGGCTGGAAAATTAATTGATTCTTCTTCTTTCTTTCTTTTATTTTCTTCTTAGATTCTCTTTAATTTTATGTTTATGTTTACAATCCCTAGAGATGTTATGTAATTAATTTTCAGAATCTATCTATCATTTTTTCTATCAAAGTTGCTTATGTTCTTCCATTTAAATTGTTCATGATGATGTTTTGATTTGTTTAGGTGGCCAACTAGATAAATCTTGATAATTGCCTAATGCTAGTTTAGGAGTCTTGATCCGTGTTATTGTCTTGATTTCCTATTGATAAGTGCCAATTTGTGATTTCCTATTGATAAGTTGAACAATTCGAGCTTATGTGGTTGTTGCTTAGATCAACCTATCTTTCTCATCATAAAGCTGCTATTAAAATAAACTTAGAGAGCTTATTCTAGGTTGTTTGATAGTTAGAGGTTAAATAAAGAGCTTGTTCTATTTAACGACAAACTAAGGAAAGAGTGGGGTAACAGAGCTTGTTATTATCTACGGTTGTTAACTTTGATAGCTAATTAATGTTGATAGATATGAAATTGATTCTTAATGATGTCTAGTCGTGGAGAATGAAACCTTAACCATATTTTTCATATTTGACTCTTCTTTATTACTTGTTTTCTCATTCTTATTATTATCTTTAGTTTAAATCTGATTTCAAAATCCTCTTTACTTTTGTTTACTTGTTTTTAAGTGATAAACTATTAACTTATAAACTAAAACCCAATCCCTGAGGACTCGACCCTTGCTAATCACTATACTTGTTTTTAAGTGCAAGGTTAGATAAAATACACTCTTTTGGGTGCATCATTGATTGAGAAAGAAGCATGTTTAGACTTAAATATGACTTGTATAATCATTCTTGTGAGTTTTTGAGCCTATATAATTGATGCATTATACATATCAATCTAATTTCTTTCTTGAGTGCTCATATGATTACATGATTCTCTAGAATTTGATTTAAACCTTGTGGAGACTATATTGATGCATGTGACAACATGAATATGATAGAGGCATTAGGATTTTTAACCAGGGCCAAACAGCCATCCCTTATGGATGTTCCAAGAGAACGTCACCCTTAGTGAACCAATTTGATCCTACAGTGAATAAGCCATTTCTTTGGTAACCATAACTTGTCCCTAACCTAAATATACTTATTTATATCTTTACCCTTGTTCTAAAGATGAATTAGCATGTTTTGAGACATATTGCAAAGATAAGGAAGATCTATTGAAAATTTGGGTTAGAAACAAGAAATAAGTGTGGGGGAAAAGAAAAGAAAAGTCGAGAGAAAAAAAAAGGGAATATTGCCAAATACATTCTTATGTGAAAAAAAAAATGAAAGAAAAAAATATGAATCATCTCTTGAACTTGTGGAAAAAGGAAAAGACTAACAAAGTTGTTTAGAATGAAGAAAAGGTCCAACATGAATATTCGGCCTATGTGATTATGTACTTGTAAAGAGTTTTGAGAAGTTTCTTTTTATGAATCTTATTATGTATCTAAACTCTATAAAATCTTTGGAACTTTTGTAATATCCTTTATCTTTTATTCTTTAGCCTCATTATTACTCCTTGGCCCCATTATAACCTTGCATAAATACCTCTTGATTCATGAAGTTGCGTGATCTAAGTAGTGCAGAGTAGGTGGATGATGCACCCAAAAGAGTGTATCTTATTTAACCTTGCACTAAAAAGATCAATTGTAAGTATAATGATTAGCAAGGGTCGAGTCCTCAGGGATTGGGTTTTAGTTTATAAGTTAATAGTTTAAAACTTAAATTCAAGAACAATAAAATAAAAGGGGTTTTTGAAGCCAGATTTAAACTAAAGTAAACAATAAGAATAAGATGCAAGGCGGTATAACCAGCCAATAAAAATAGATATACTAAATTAGGCGGTATAACCAGCCAATAAAAATATATATACTAAATTAGGCGGTATAACCAGCCAATAAAAATAAAACAAAGTTAATATACAAATTAGGCGGTATAACCAGCCAATAAAAATAAATATAGTCTTAAAAATAAGCAAACGAGAAAAGTAAGAAAACAAGTAAGTAAGACGAATCAAATATGAAAAATATGGTTAAGGTTTCATTCTCCACCACTAGACATCATTAAGAATCAATTTCATATCTATCAACATAAACCAACTATCAAAGTTAACAACCGTAGATAACAACAAGCTCTGTTATCCCAATCTTTCCTTAGTTTGTTGTTAAATAGAACAAGCTCTCTATTTAATCTCTAACCATCAAACAACCTAGAATAAGCTCTCTAAGTTCAATTTAATGACAGCTTTATGATGAGAAAGATAGGTTGATCTAAGCAACAAACACATAAGCTCGGATTGTTCAACTTAGGTTATGTTCCACTTTGCAATTATTGAAAACTTGACCATAATCATTAATCACAAATTGCCACTTATGAATAGGAAATCAAGACAATTACACGGATCAAGACTCCTAAACTAGCAATAGATAATTATCAAGATCTATCTAGTTGTACACCTAAACAAATCAAGACAACATCATGAACAATTCTTGTAGAAGAACATAAGCAACTTTGATAGAAAATTAATGATAGATAGAATCTGAAAATCAATTATAAAACATGTCTAGGGCTTTGAAATCACCCTTAACCAAATAGAAGTTTAGCCTAGCATAGGCATTGTAAACATAAACATAAAATTAAAGAAAATCTAAGAAGAAAATAAAAGAAAGAAAGAAGAAGAGGAAGAATATTAATTATCCAACCTCTTGCTCTTTCTAAAGAAAAAGAAAATTAGAGAAAAGAAAGAAGAAGAAAACTTAGAGAATTTTATTACAATGGCTAATATCCTACCTATGTACAATATCATCCTCTACAATCATCCAAGGCCCTCTATTTATACACATTTTGGAAGGCTAAATGACAAGAGACAAGCTTTACAAATTTCAAAGGTAGGTATAATAGGTGGGTGAATTTTTCTAACAATTTTCGTCATATTGTATGACAATTTTGATCAGCCAACTTGATGGTCGATTTCGTCAATGTTGGAGGCCTGATCTGATCACATCGTCTTCTAGAAAAAGGTTCCCCTATCAGTTACGGATCCATAGCCGTTGGAATTAGCTCATTTGCTGATGTGGATAAGCAGATATGGGCAAAATACGAAAACATGTCAGCACAGACGTCATTGCACATCAGCCAACTTGATGATCGATTTCGTCAATATTAGAGGCCTGATCTGATCATATGGTCTTCTAGACAAAGGTTCCCGTATCAGTTACGGATCCATAGCCATTGGAATCAGCTCATTTTCTGATGTGGATAAGCAGATATGGGCAAAATACGAAAACAGGTCAGCACAGACGTCATTGCACATCAGCCAACTTGATGGTCGATTTCGCTAGGGAAAACGACTCCGTTTCAAGAAGTATAAAACATGAAAAAGATAGATATGCCTCTTAGCTTTGCACGGCTACAAATTTCAGCCTTATTGCTTCAGTGAAACTCCAGATATATCTGATATGGAAAAATGTGTCGGAACTGGAACTGAACTGGATTTGCCCTTAATTCTAGTAATCTGAAATCACTCAAAGAAACTTGTGAAAAACACCAAATTACATAAAAATATAAAAGATCATAAACACAATTAGACTAAACAATAATAACTCGTATTTGACACAAAACAATAATAAAACATAACTAAAAACTATATAATTATACGAGTTATCACACCCCCACACTTAGATTGTTGCTAGTCCCTAGCAACGACTCAATAAAAATAAAATAAGAAAATCTAATCTAATCCACTTTCGTAGGAAATCACGGTGGCACTTAGCATGTGACACAAGCCTTTAAACCACTAGGTGTCCCTAGTGGACGAGTTTAGTCTCGTGAGGGTTTACTAGAACGATACCCACAAACATTGAAAAACTAAAATATAAATAAACTACATATACTAAAAATATTTATTCCTAATCCTTTCAATACAAATTAGAGACAATCTTTGAACAAGTCTTATAAACTAATCAATAGCTTAAAGAATTTCACAAAAAATCATGCTTGAATGTAAATTGTTTGAGTTAAGCCAATATTAACATAACATATCTCAATCAAAATAGTGCATGTTCAAATTTAATCTCAACTTCTCACATGGGATACCCTCATGATTTTCACTCTTTAAAGTAGTGGTGAAGTGTTTACACTCAATCAATCTCATGAAAACAGTTCTACCATAATCTTGCTTGTCCACCTATTCTCCACTATTTAGATCATACAACTTCATGAATCAAGAGGTCTTTAATCAAGGTTGTAATGGGGCCAAGGGGTTTGTAATGTGGTTGAAGAACAAAAGGATAAAGATATCACAAAGGTTCCAAAGAGTTCATAAAGTTTAGAGACATAAAAAGATCATACAAAGAAACTTCTCAAAACTCTTTACAAGTACATAGTCACCTAGGCCGGATATTCATGTTGGGCCTTTTCTTCATTCTAAACAACTTTGTAACATCTTTTTCTTTTTCCACAAATTCAAGAGATGATTCATTTTTTTTTTACATAGGAATATATTTGCCAGTATTCCATTTCTTTTTCTCTTGACTTTTCTTTTCTTTTCCCCCCACACTTATTTCTTGTTTCTAACCCAAATTTTTAACTAAAAATATCCCTTGTTTTTTTGCAATATGTCTCAAAATATATAATCCATCTTTAGAACAAGGGTAAGGATATAAGTATATTTAGGCTAGGTGTAAGTTGTGGTTACCAATAAAACAGCATATTTAATGTAGGCTCAAATTGGCTCACTAGTGGGGATGTTCTCTTAGAACATTAATAATGGATAGCTGTTTGGCTCTGGTTATAATCCTAATGCCTCTATCATATTCATGTTGTCACATGTATCAATATAGTCTCAAACGGTTTAAAGCAAGTTCTAGAGAATCATGTAATCATAAGAGCACTCAAGAAAGAAATTAGATTGATTTGTATAATGCATCAATCATATAGGCTCAAAAACTCACAAGGATGATTATACAAGTCAGATTAAGTCTAAACATGCTTCTTTCTCAATCAACATATCATATTAACATTGGCTCATAAAAAAAATGATATCAAGCTCAAATTCTCATAAAAATCTTCTCACTAATAACTCTGTTTTAGACTTATGCAATTCATATCTCATCATTGTATTAAAAAGGAACTAAAACACACTAAAAATTATAATAAAGACTCATAAAAAAAAATAGTAGATAAAAATAAAAGAAATCCTAAATCATTCCCCCCACACTTAATTCTTACATTGTCCTCAATGTAAGTCTATTAACCCAAATGAAAGAATCATGTGTAAGAGAAAAGAACTAATAACATAAGAATAGGAATAACTAGACTCAAAACAAAACAAAACTCATGCAACCTAAATAATCCTAAAATACTAAACAAAAATTAACAAGTAAACATAAAAAATAAAAATAAAAACAATAAAAATAAAAATAATAAAAGAAAAGAAAAAGGAAAAGAAAGAGAAAGCAAATCTGAATATGGAAGGTTGGCAATTTCTTCTTTAATTGGGTTGCCTTCCCAATTAACACTTGAGTTAATGTTTTGAACCTAACCAACACCCCTTCTTGGCTTTTTAGGCTTGTCAGGCTCATACATGAAATTTTCCAAATTAATGCGTTTGAGAGGAAGCTTTCTTTGCACAACAGTGGATGCATTCTCCATTACAAGTATTATTCCATCATCCTTTGTGGTGCATATCTCATCGAGGAATGGAGCATATTTTGATACTTGTTGAATGGCATCCACAAACAAGTTGTTTAAGGTTTCTGGCATGTGTTGTTCATGTTCTTCCTCCATGAACTTTGCAAATCTACTAGGAAAATGTGGAGAAGAAACATTAGTAAAAAGTGGAACCTTAAACGTTACCTCAGGTGCCGAAATACTCTTATTTGGATTTGTGGCTTCATTATCCTCAAGAATAGAATCCATCTCTAATTTTGTCTCATCCTCATCTTGTTCCTCATTCCTCAAGGTCACAATCGTAGCATTCTCCTTTGGGTTAATCATCGTTTGGGCAGGGAGTTCTTCAGATCTTTGTGCTACCCATCCCACCATACTACTAGTCAATTGGATCATTTGCTTTTCCAAACTCTGGATGCTTGCCCTTGTTTCCTGTTGAAATTGCAATGTATCAGTAACAAGAGAATAGACAAGATCTTCTAAAGAAGTACCTGAGTTTTGAGTCATATGTGGTGGTTGAAAAAGATCTGGTTCTTGGGACCATGATTGATTGAAGCTAGATGGATGAGTGTAATTGGCATAAGGATCTACTTCTTGGTAATTTTCCGAATAGCCATAAGTAGTATGATCCCACCATCCCTCATGGTAAGTGTTTGAGTAATGATCATACTGTTGGTCTTGGAACACTTGATGGCCTTGACATCCTCCCATGGCCAATTGTTGAACTAGGGAAGTGAGATTGGCTTGTTGATTCTCCATGTTCATGTATGCCACCAACTCTTCAAGTGTTAGATTGCTCAATTCCATCGTTTTTTTTTTCTTTTTCTTTTTTTTTTTCTTTTCTTTTCTTTTCAAAATTTGATAAGAAAAACCCGTATGTACAAGAAAATAAAACTCATTAGAACTGAAAATAAGAATAAACCAAGTAACAAATAAACTAAAGAAAACAATCCCCGGCAACGGCGCCAAAAATTTGATGCACCCAAAAGAGTGTATCTTATTTAACCTTGCACTAAAAAGATCAATTGTAAGTATAATGATTAGCAAGGGTCGAGTCCTCAGGGATTGGGTTTTAGTTTATAAGTTAATAGTTTAAAACTTAAATTCAAGAACAATAAAATAAAAGGGGTTTTTGAAGCCAGATTTAAACTAAAGTAAACAATAAGAATAAGATGCAAGGCGGTATAACCAGCCAATAAAAATAGATATACTAAATTAGGCGGTATAACCAGCCAATAAAAATATATATACTAAATTAGGCGGTATAACCAGCCAATAAAAATAAAACAAAGTTAATATACAAATTAGGCGGTATAACCAGCCAATAAAAATAAATATAGTCTTAAAAATAAGCAAACGAGAAAAGTAAGAAAACAAGTAAGTAAGACGAATCAAATATGAAAAATATGGTTAAGGTTTCATTCTCCACCACTAGACATCATTAAGAATCAATTTCATATCTATCAACATAAACCAACTATCAAAGTTAACAACCGTAGATAACAACAAGCTCTGTTATCCCAATCTTTCCTTAGTTTGTTGTTAAATAGAACAAGCTCTCTATTTAATCTCTAACCATCAAACAACCTAGAATAAGCTCTCTAAGTTCAATTTAATGACAGCTTTATGATGAGAAAGATAGGTTGATCTAAGCAACAAACACATAAGCTCGGATTGTTCAACTTAGGTTATGTTCCACTTTGCAATTATTGAAAACTTGACCATAATCATTAATCACAAATTGCCACTTATGAATAGGAAATCAAGACAATTACACGGATCAAGACTCCTAAACTAGCAATAGATAATTATCAAGATCTATCTAGTTGTACACCTAAACAAATCAAGACAACATCATGAACAATTCTTGTAGAAGAACATAAGCAACTTTGATAGAAAATTAATGATAGATAGAATCTGAAAATCAATTATAAAACATGTCTAGGGCTTTGAAATCACCCTTAACCAAATAGAAGTTTAGCCTAGCATAGGCATTGTAAACATAAACATAAAATTAAAGAAAATCTAAGAAGAAAATAAAAGAAAGAAAGAAGAAGAGGAAGAATATTAATTATCCAACCTCTTGCTCTTTCTAAAGAAAAAGAAAATTAGAGAAAAGAAAGAAGAAGAAAACTTAGAGAATTTTATTACAATGGCTAATATCCTACCTATGTACAATATCATCCTCTACAATCATCCAAGGCCCTCTATTTATACACATTTTGGAAGGCTAAATGACAAGAGACAAGCTTTACAAATTTCAAAGGTAGGTATAATAGGTGGGTGAATTTTTCTAACAATTTTCGTCATATTGTATGACAATTTTGATCAGCCAACTTGATGGTCGATTTCGTCAATGTTGGAGGCCTGATCTGATCACATGGTCTTCTAGAAAAAGGTTCCCCTATCAGTTACGGATCCATAGCCGTTGGAATTAGCTCATTTGCTGATGTGGATAAGCAGATATGGGCAAAATACGAAAACATGTCAGCACAGACGTCATTGCACATCAGCCAACTTGATGATCGATTTCGTCAATATTAGAGGCCTGATCTGATCATATGGTCTTCTAGACAAAGGTTCCCGTATCAGTTACGGATCCATAGCCATTGGAATCAGCTCATTTTCTGATGTGGATAAGCAGATATGGGCAAAATACGAAAACAGGTCAGCACAGACGTCATTGCACATCAGCCAACTTGATGGTCGATTTCGCTAGGGAAAACGACTCCGTTTCAAGAAGTATAAAACATGAAAAAGATAGATATGCCTCTTAGCTTTGCACGGCTACAAATTTCAGCCTTATTGCTTCAGTGAAACTCCAGATATAGCTGATATGGAAAAATGTGTCGGAACTGGAACTGAACTGGATTTGCCCTTAATTCTAGTAATCTGAAATCACTCAAAGAAACTTGTGAAAAACACCAAATTACATAAAAATATAAAAGATCATAAACACAATTAGACTAAACAATAATAACTCGTATTTGACACAAAACAATAATAAAACATAACTAAAAACTATATAATTATACGAGTTATCAGTGGACAAGCAAGCATATAGTAAAAACTGTTTTCATGAGATTGATTGAGTGTAAACACTTCAGCACTACTTTCAAAAGTGAAAATCATGAGGGTATCCTCTGTGAGAAGTTGAGATTAAGTTTGAACATGCTCTATTTTGATTGAGATATGTTATGTTAATTTTAGCTTAAGTCAAACCATTTACTATCAAGCATATTTTTTGTGAAACTCTTTAAGCTATTGATTAGTTTAAAAGACTTGTCCAATGATTGTCTCTAATTTGTATTGAAAGAGGATTAGATTAGGCATAAATAACTTTCTCTCTATTTGATTTTTCTTGAGGACTAGCAAAAGATTAAGTGTGGGGGAGTTTGATAAGTGCTTAATTTCATACATTTTCCTATTGAATTTCCTTAAACTTTGTGTTTTGATTCTTAAGTTCCTTGACATTTTAATAGGTTTTTATGCTTTGTAGGTATTTTGGAAGAGATGAAGTCAAAACATGTCAATTAGGATGTTAAAGAATTTACAAAATCACATTCACAAGATGGAAAAAGACTTAAGAGTCAAAAAGATTAAATTCTTGGTGCAAAGCAAGAAGATAGATTTGACCTCCGTAGCTTGTTGCTAAGAAAACATGATGTTAGATTCATTATTCGAAGAAACTTCCTTCTTGACTTTTTAAGGTCACTTGATTACCTTTCCAATGGGAGGTCATAAGCCTAAATCGAATAAGAAATGGTCATCCAAATTGGGATTGGAATATCTCTCTAAACAACCCTAGTGGCGGAAAAAACCCTAGCCGCAAATCACTTTTTTTTCTTGTACCCTAGCTGATATTTATGTTTATCCTTGTCAAGGAAGGATTAGTGACTGTCAACTTGCATTAGGTGCATTAATTGCAAGAATCTTTCCTTAAAGCTAATCCTAGTCAAAGTAGGAGAATTAAATCAGCCAAGACTTTCCTTCCTTACACTTACTTTGGCGGCAAGTTTTAAAATCTCCTCATTATTGAGTGTTTTGACTAAGACTTTCATACTTTATTAAAACCTTGGCTGCCAAGTATTCCTTCTTTCCTTAACTCTAGCCATAAGTCAGCATTTATTAAAGGAAGAGAGCTGAAATTTACTTGTTTGATGCGCTAGCTATTGCATATAAATAGAGATCAAGGGGACAAACAAAATTTACACTTCTCCAAGCATCAAAGTCCTGATTTCTTCTTTATTTTAGAGTTGTTGAGAGAACAAGAGGCTGGATAATTAATATTCTTCTTCTTCTTCTTCTTTCTTTCTATTATTTTATTTTCTTCTTAGATTCACTTTAATTTTATGTTTATGTTTACAATACCTATGCTACGCTGAACTTTTACTTGGTTAAGGAGGATTTCAAAGTCCTAGACATGTTATCTAATTAATTTTCCAAATCTATCTATCATTGTTTTCTACCATATTTTTCAAATTTGATTCTTGTTAATTACTTGTTTTCTCATTCTTATTGTTAACTTTAGTTTAAGTCTGGTTTCAAAATCCACTTTACTTTTGTTTACTTATTTTTATGTGATAAACTATTAACTTATAAACTAAAACCCAATCCCTGAGGACTCGACCCTTGCTAATCACTATACTTTATAATTGATTCTTTTTAAGTGCAAGGTTAAATAAGATACACTCTTTTGGGTGCATCACAAACTCTTAATGATGCTCAATTAAACTATTCCATTACTGAAAAAGAACTTTTGGCGGTTGTATTTGCTCTAGAAAAATTTTGATCTTATTGAATTGGTATTAAAGTAATCGTATTTTCTTACCATGCAGCCCTTGGGTACTTATTCACTAGGAAGGAGGCCAAACCAAGGCTGATTAGATGGATACTTCTCTTACAAGAGTTTGATTTGGAGATAAAAGATAAGAGAGGTAGTGACAACCTGGTTGCGGACCAGTTCATGAAGAGGATGCACTACCCTTGAATGAGAACTTTCCGGATGAGCAACTTCTTTTTATAAGTACAACAACTCCTTGGTATACCGATATTGTTAATTACTTAGTTACGAAGAAGTTGCCACAAGAGTTGACACAAGCTCAAAGAAATAAGATCAAGAGTGATTCCAAATACTACATATGGGATGATCCTTACCTTTGGAAGCATTCCTCCGATCAGATTATGAGAAGGTGTGTACTTGAATCTGAATTTCAATCTATTCTCACCTTTTGTCACTCTTATGCATGTGGAGGACACTTTGGATCCAAAAGAACAGCCATGAAAGTTCTTGATTCTGGATTTTATTGGCCTACTATATTCAAAGATGCATACCTCTTTTGCAAGTCATGTGATCGTTGCCAAAGAACAGGTAACTTAGGTGCTACAAATCAAATGCCTCAAACTCCAATACTTATTGTTGAAATTTTTAATGTATGGGGCATGGATTTCATGGGACCTTTTCCTTCTTCTTTTGGTAATCTTTATATTTTACTTGCCGTTGATTATGTTTCAATGTGGGTGGAAGCAAAATCCACTAGGACTAATGACTCTAAAGTTGTTTCAGATTTTGTCAAGACTAACATCTTTGCTAGGTTTGGAACGCCAAAGGCCATAATCAGCGATAGAGGTACTCACTTTTGCAATAGGACTATGGAAGAACTTTTGAGGAAGTATAACATCACACACAAGGTCTCCACCTCATATCATCCTCAAACTAGTGGGCAAGCTGAAGTGTCAAACCGAGAAGTTAAGTCCATCCTTGAAAAGACAGTTAATCCAAATAGGAAGGATTGGAGTTTACAACTTGATGATGCACTTTGGGCTTATAGGATAGCATATAAGACACCCATTGGTATGTCTCCTTATCGACTTGTTTATGGTAAGCCTTGTCATCTTCCGGTTGAGTTGGAACATAAATCATATTGGGCTATCAAACAATGCAACATGGAGATGGATGAGACAGGTAAGCAAAGAAAACTTGACCTACAAGAACTAGAGGAGATAAGGAATGATGCCTATGAGAATTCTAGGATTTACAAGGAAAATACTAGGGCATTCCATGACAAGATGATATCAAGAAATGACTTTGTTGTTGGACAAAAAGTTCTTCTCTTCCATTCACGCCTTAAGTTATTTCCAGGTAAGTTACGTTCTCGTTGGGTTGGACCTTTTGTTGGACAAAAAGTTCTTCTCTTCCATTCAATCTATTCTCACCTTTTGTCATTCTTATGCATGTGGAGGACACTTTGGATCCAAAAGGACAGCCATGAAAGTTCTTGATTCTAGATGTTACTGAGATGGAAGATGAGATGCCTTCTAATCCCACACCTATTCTATTAGGGAGACCATTCTTGAAAACAACAAGAACTAAAATAGATGTACATTGTGGCTCTTTAACTATGGAATTTGATGGTGAAATAATTCGCTTTAACATTTTTGAGGCTATGAGATGTCCTAGTGATGTGCATTCTGTTTTTAATATTGATATAATTGACTCACTAGTGCAGCAGGCTGATGAGCTAGATGGTGAAGATAGTGAGGAGATAGTCCTTAGCAAACATCTCGAAAATGGGGAATGCTATAGGGGAACTAGCCTTGAGTGACCATGTGGAAGGGGCACTAGAATCTTTACACTCGCTGCCACCTAAAGATGCAAGGTTTGATGTTTCATTTATTGATTTGCAATTATCTAATGAGAAACTTCTACCTTCCATTTTGCAGGCACCAACTTTAGAGTTGAAACCACTACCGAACCACTTGAAATATGTGTTCTTAGGTGAAAAGGACACACTACCTGTCATCATTGCCAAAGAGATCACACCTTTGCAAGAAGAGCGACTTATCCGGGTGCTTAGAGAGCATAAAACAGCAATTGGTTGGACAATTGCCGATATCAAGGGAATAAGCCCATCCATGTGCATGCACCGGATTTTGTTAGAGGAGGGGTCCAAACCAACAAGAGAAGCACAAAGAAGATTGAACCCTCTTATGATGGAGGTTGTGAAAAAGGAGATATTGAAGCTCCTAAATGTTGGAGTGATCTATCCTATCTCGGATAGCAAATGGGTGGGCGCGGTCCAAGTGGTTCCAAAGAAATCAGGTGTAACGGTGGTAACAAATAAAGAGAATGAACTTGTTCCTACTCAGATTCAAACAGGGTGGCGAGTTTGTATTGATTATCGTAAACTTAATTACACAACTCGCAAAGACCACTTTCCTTTACCTTTTATTGATCAAATGCTTGAAAGGTTAGCTGGCCATTCTCATTATTGTTATCTTGATTGTTTTTCAGGTTATAATCAGATTGCCATTGCTCCAGAGGACCAAGAGAAAATGACATTCACATGTCCATTTGGTACTTCTGCATACCGGCGTATGCCATTTGGTCTTTATAATGCACCAGCTACATTCCAAAGGTGTTTGGTTAGCATTTTTTCATATTATGTAGAGAACATCATAGAAGTGTTTATGGATGATTTTAGTGCCTATGGTGATTCATTTGATAGATGTCTAGATGATAAAGCTCATAAAATATACATTTTATGTCTTTCTACCTTTAGTTTTTGTTATGTTTTCGATCTTTATCTTGTTTACTTATAATATGTTTTTGAATTTTAGATACAATAAAGAGAATGAAGTCAAAAGATGTCAATAATGATGGTAAAGAGCTTACAAAATCATAATCACAAGATGGAAGAAGACTTGGAAGTCAAAAATATCAATTTCTGGTTGAAAAGCAATCAGGCAGATTTGACCTCCAAAGCTTGTTTCAATGAAAACATGATGTTAGATTCTTTATTTGAAGAAACTTCCTTCTTCACTTTTGAAGCTGACTTGATTATCTTTCCAACGATATAATATAAGCCCAAATCGGATAAGAAATGGGCATTCAAAACGGCGCTAGAAGATCTCCCTAAGGAACTCTACGGCCAGAAAAATCCTAATCGCAAATCTGAAAAAAAAAAGGCAAAAACGTGATTTTTGTACCTCCAGGCTTACTTGTGCGGCAATGACTTATTCTCAGGGTTTTAAACCTCTATAAATACCATCTTTTGAGCCACAAACTAGACATCTTTTGAGGAGACTCAAGGATCATCATTATTCTTCTTCTCCATTCTTTTATTTTCTTTTTAGTTTTATGTATATATTATCTATGTCTATGCTAGGCTAAACTTTTATTTGGTTAAGGGTGATTTCAAAACCCTAGACATGTTTTGTAATTGATTTTCAAAATCTATCTATCATTGTTTTCAATCAAAGTTGCTTATGTTCTTCCATTAAAATTGTTCATGATGATGTTTTGATTTGTTTGGTGGCCAACTAGATAAATCTTGATAATTGTCTAATGCTAGTTTGGGAGTTTTGATCCGTGTAATTGTCTTGATTTCCTATTCATAAGTGGCAATTTGTGATTAATGATTATGGTCAAGTTTTCGATAATTGCAAAGTGGAACATAACCTAAGTTGAACAATCCGAGCTTATGTGTTTGTTGCTTAGATCAACCTATCTTTTTCATCATGAAGCTGCTATTAAATTGAACTTGGAGAGCTTATTCTAGGTTGTTCGATAGTTAGAGATTAAATAGAGAGCTTGTTCTATTTAACGACAAACTAAGGAAAGATTGGGGGAACAGAGCTTGTTGTTATCTACGGTTGTTAACTTTGATAGCTAATTAATGTTGATAGATATGAAATTGATTCTTCATGATGTCTAGTGGTGGAGAATGAAACCTTAACCATATTTTTCTCATATTTGATTATTCTTATTTACTTGCTTTCTTCTTTGATTATAAGTCTTTAGTTTAAATTGATTTTAAAAACCTCTTTTATTTTGTTTTCTTTGAATTTAGGTTTTAGAAATAATTCTTAAACTAAAACTCAATCCCTGAGGACTCGACCCTTGCTAACTACTATACTTACAATTGATCTTTTTAGTGCAAGGTTAAATAAAGATACACTCTTTTGGGTGCATCAAGTTTTTGGCACCGTTGCCGGGGATTGCTTTATTTAGTTTATTAGTTTATTGGTTTATTCTTATTTTCAGTTGTATTTATTTTATTTTTCTTGTACATACAGGTTTTTGTTTTCAAATTTCAAGCAAGAAGAGACGGCAGGTGCTACATCAAAACTTCAGAACCTTCAGAACCAATTAGACAATCTCATCTCCATAGTTCAACAAGTGGCCATAAGTAAGATTCAACAATCAAAGCAGTGTGGAGTGTGCTTCATGATGGATCATCCAACCAATTGGTGCCCATACTACCAAAAAGATAATTTTGAAGCAGCCTATGATGTGGGAGAATACCAAAGTCATCAAGGGTTCCAAGGACAATGATGCACCCAAAAGAGTGTATCTTATTTAACCTTGCACTAAAAAGATAAATTGTAAGTATAGTAGTTAGCAAGGGTCGAGTCCTCAGGGATTGGGTTTTAGTTTATAAGTTAATAGTTTAAAACTTAAATTCAAGAACAATAAAAGAAAAGGGGTTTTTGAAGCCAGATTTAAACTAAAGTAAATAATAAGAATAAGATGCAAGGCGGTATAACCAGCCAATAAAAATATATATACTAAATTAGGCGGTATAACCAGCCAATAAAAATATATATACTAAATTAGGCGGTATAACCAGCCAATAAAAATAAAACAAAGTTAATATACAAATTAGGCGGTATAACCAGCCAATAAAAATAAATATAAAAAATAAGCAAACTAAAAGTAAGAAAACAAATAAGTAAGAAGAATCAAATATGAAAAATATGGTTAAGGTTTCATTCTCCACCACTAGACATCATTAAGAATCAATTTCAGATCTATCAATATCAACCAACTATCAAAGTTAACAACCGTAGATAACAACAAGCTCTGTTACCCCAATCTTTCCTTAGTTTGTCGTTAAATAGAACAAGCTCTCTATTTAATCTCTAACCATTAAACAACCTAGAATAAGCTCTCTAAATTCAATTTAATGGCAGCTTTATGATGAGAAAGATAGGTTGATCTAAGCAACAAACACATAAGCTCGGATTGTTCAACTTAGGTTATGTTCCACTTTGCAATTATTGAAAACTTGACCATAATCATTAATCACAAATTGCCACTTATGAATAGGAAATCAAGACAATTACACGGATCAAGACTCCTAAACTAGCAGTAGATAATTATCAAGATCTATCTAGTTGTACACCTAAATAAATCTAGACAACATCATGAACAATTCTTGTAGAAGAACATAAGAAACTTTGATAGAAAATTAATGATAGATAGAATCTGAAAATCAATCACAAAACATGTCTAGGGCTTTGAAATCACCCTTAACCAAATAGAAGTTTATCCTAGCATAGGCATTATAAACATAAACATAAAATTAAAGAAAATCTAAGAAGAAAATAAAAGAAAGAAAGAAGAAGAGGAAGAATATTAATTATCCAACCTCTTGCTCTCTCTAAAGAAAAAGAAAACTAGGGAAAAGAAAGAAAACTAGAGAAAAGAAAGAAGAAGAAAACTTAGAGAATTTTATTAAAATGGCTAATATCCTACCTATGTACAATATCCTCCCTTACAATCACCCAAGGCCCTCTATTTATACACATTTTGGAGGGCTAAATGACAAGAGACAAGCTTTACAAATTTCAAAGGTAGGTATAATAGGTGGGTGAATTTTTCTAACAATTTTCGTCATATTGTATGACAATTTTGATCAGCCAACTTGATGGTCGATTTCGTCAATGTTGGAGGCCTGATCTGATCACATGGTCTTCTAGAAAAAGGTTCCCCTATCAGTTACGGATCCATAGCCGTTGGAATCAGCTCATTTGCTGATGTGGATAAGTAGATATGGGCAAAATACGAAAACATGTCAGCACAGACGCCATTGCACATCAGCCAACTTGATGGTCGATTTCGTCAATATTAGAGGCCTGATCTGATCATATGGTCTTCTAGACAAAGGTTCCCGTATCAGTTACGGATCCATAGCCATTGGAATCAGCTCATTTGCTGATGTGGATAAGCAGATATGGGCAAAATACGAAAACAGGTCAGCACAGACGTCATTGCACATCAGCCAACTTGATGGTCGATTACGCTAGGGAAAACGACTCCGTTTCAAGAAGTGTAAAACATGAAAAAGATATATATGCCTCTTAGCTTTGCACGGCTACAAATTTCAGCCTTATTGCTTCAGTGAAACTCCAGATATAGCTGATATGGCAAAAGATGTCGGAACTGGAACTGAACTGGATTTGCCCTTAATTCTAGTAATCTGAAATCACTCAAAGAAACTAGTGAAAAACACCAAATTACATAAAAATATAAAAGATCATAAACACAATTAGACTAAACAATAATAACTCGTATTTGACACAAAACAATAATAAAACATAACTAAAACTATATAATTATACGAGTTATCACACCCCCACACTTAGATTGTTGCTAGTCCCTAGCAACGACTCAATAAAAATAAAATAAGAAAATCTAATCTAATCCATTTTCGTAGGAAATCACGGTGGCACTTAGCATGTGACACAAGCCTTTAAACCCCTAGGTGTCCCTAGTGGACGAGTTTAGTCTCGTGAGGGTTTACTAGAACGATACCCACAAACATTGAAAAACTAAAATATAAATAAAGTACATATACTAAAAATATTTACTCCTAATCCTTTCAATACAAATTAGAGACAATATTTGAACAAGTCTTATAAACTAATCAATAGCTTAAAAAAATTTCACAAAAAATCATGCTTGAATGTAAATTGTTTGAGTTAAGCCAATATTAGCATAACATATCTCAATCAAAATAGTGCATGTTCAAATTTAATCTCAACTTCTCACATGGGATACTCTCTTGATTTTCACTCTTTAAAGTAGTGGTAAAGTGTTTACACTCAATCAATCTCATGAAAACACTTCTACCATATGCTTGCTTGTCTATCTATTCTACACTAAAAGATCATGCAACTTCATAAATCAAGAGGTCTTTAATCAAGGTTGTAATGGGGCCAAGGGGTTTGTAATGTGGTTGAAGAACAAAAGAATAAAGATATCACAAAGGTTCCAAAGAGTTCATAAAGTTTAGAGACATAAAAAGATTATACAAAGAAACTTCTCAAAACTCTTTACAAGTACATAGTCACCTAGGCCGGATATTCATGTTGGGCCTTTTCTTCATTCTAAACAACTTTGTAACATCTTTTTCTTTTTCCACAAATTCAAGAGATGATTCATATATATATATATATATATATTTTTACATAGGAATGTATTTTCCAGTATTCTATTTCTTTTTCTCTTGACTTTTCTTTTCTTTTCCCCCCACACTTATTTCTTGTTTCTAACCAAAAAATATCCCTTGTCTTTGCAACTTGTCTCAAATCATGCTAATTCATCTTTGGAACAAAGGTAAAGATATAAGTATATTTAGGTTAGGGACAAGTTATGGTTACCAAAGAGATAGCTTATTCAATGTAGGCTCAAATTGGTTCACTAAGGGTGTGTTCTCTTGGAACATCAATAAGGGATGGCTGTTTGGCTCTGGTTATAATCCTAATGCCTCTATCATATTCATGTTGTCACATGTATCAATATAGTCTCAAACGGTTTAAAGCAAGTTCTAGAGAATCATGTAATCATAAGAGCACTCAAGAAAGAAATTAGATTGATTTGTATAATGCATCAATCATTATAGGCTCAAAAACTCACAAGGATGATTATACAAGTCAGATTAAGTCTAAACATGCTTCTTTCTCAATCAACATATCATATTAACATTGGCTCATAAAAAGGTTGACATCAAGCTCAATTCTCATGAAAATCTTCTCACTAATAAATCTGTTTTAGACTTATGCAATTCATATCTCATCATTGTATTAAAAAGGAACTAAAACTCAAAAAAAAAAATTAATAATAATAATAAAGACTCATAAAAAAAAATAGTAGACAAAATAAAAGAAATCCTAAATCATTCCCCCCACACTTAATTCTTACATTGTCCTCAATGTAAGTCTATTAACCCAAATGAAAGAATCATGTGTAAGAGAAAAGAACTAATAACATAAGAATAGGAACAACTAAGACTCAAAACAAAACAAACTCATGCAACCTAAATAATCCTAAAATACTAAACAAAAATTAACAAGTAAACATAAAAAGATTAAAATCAAACTGACAAGGTATGTCTCAAGTCTCCCTTACTCAGACCTTGTTCAGAATGAATACTTCTAAATTGCTTAAAATACAACAAACTTTTTTTTTTTTTTTTTAAATTAGAAAAAGATTAAAATCAAACTGACAAGGTATGTCTCAAGTCTCCCTTACTCAGACCTTGTTCAGAATGAATACTTCTAAATTGCTTAAAATACAACAAATTTTTTTTTTTTTTTTTGAATTAGCAAAATATGTCCCTTACCCCCTACTAAAATATGACATTGTCCCCAATGTCAAATTTTAAAGGTAGAATTTAGGAGATATTACCTGCAGAGGTTGCTAACCACTTATTATAACTGAGACACAACAAGCAAAATGTTAGATAATGTCACAAAGACAAAGTGCAGTCCACTCCTTGCTTGTCCATATCTCTTTTTCTTTTTCCGAGCGTTTGCGAAACAACCGTAGCAGATAAACACTCATAAGCTTGGAGCTTTTTGAGTAAATCTTCAATGGTTGTAGCAGAAATTATGGTTCTCCTTGCCTCTGAAAACATGAATCCATTTTCCACAGCATTATCTAAATATGAAAGCAAATTACTAAAATAACCATTAATATTAAGCAAACCAATGGGTTTCTTATTTGTGACCAAAGATGACCAAGAAGCCACGCAAGCTATTTCTTCCAATGTACCCAGACCTCCTGGTAAAGCAATGAATGCATCGGCAGAATGGTACATGATTGTCATCCGTTCAAGGATACTCCAGACTTGTATTTACTTACCCACGGTAGGTCCACAAAAACTTGTGAATAGTTTTGGCACGATTCCTAGAACTGGACTTCCTCCGGCGTGTGCTGCTGTAGCGACTGCTCCCATTAAACCCGTACTACCGCCTCCATAAATCAACTGGATCTTTTGTTGGGCAAGTATTACTCCAACTCTTATGGCTTCATCAGCGAATATGTTATTTGTCCCTGGATAAGCACCTCCAAAGACACAAATTTTTTTAATGCGTTGGGACGAAGTACTTTCCATTTTTTTCTTTTTCGAGTGCCTGAAAGAGAATGAGTACATGGTGTAATATATAGAGGACTGAGTAGTGAATCAGACAAGAGTAATAATGTCGCCGAAAGTGTATCTGACCTGTCAGAAGAAAATATTAACCTAACAAAAGATTTTTGCGTGATTTCAGGAAGAAAATCAAAAAGAGAAGAAAATATCAACCGTAAAAGACAAATAAAAAGAAAACGAGAATAATTACACAAATCGAACAACACGTAAATTAAACCAAAATAAAGTTATTGCAAATCAAACCAAAAACTGAGAAGTCATTTATTGTAGTTGTGATTGTGGCTCACATCTTCCTCTGGTTTTACGTCCAGAAACGGCTTAAACGCCTTCTATGAGTCGAGGATATGCTTCCCATCCAGTTTTCTTACAAGCTGGCAAACAGGGTCTTTTAACATCAGATTCCCAAGATGTTGCCATTCCCTTTGGAATTGCGGCCATAAATCAAGAATTTCTCTTTGTACGTCTCCACTAGGATGCGTCTCAAGAGAAAGTTGGATATTACCCAAATTCTCCTTACTCAGTCCATCCTTAATGAATTCAATTTTATCATCTCGATTAGAGGACGGAATCCCAATAGAACGACTGATGCACCCAAAAGAGTGTATCTTATTTAACCTTGCACTAAAAAGATAAATTGTAAGTATAGTAGTTAGCAAGGGTCGAGTCCTCAGGGATTGGGTTTTAGTTTATAAGTTAATAGTTTAAAACTTAAATTCAAGAACAATAAAAGAAAAGGGGTTTTTGAAGCCAGATTTAAACTAAAGTAAATAATAAGAATAAGATGCAAGGCGGTATAACCAGCCAATAAAAATATATATACTAAATTAGGCGGTATAACCAGCCAATAAAAATATATATACTAAATTAGGCGGTATAACCAGCCAATAAAAATATATATACTAAATTAGGCGGTATAACCAGCCAATAAAAATAAAACAAAGTTAATATACAAATTAGGCGGTATAACCAGCCAATAAAAATAAATATAAAAAATAAGCAAACTAAAAGTAAGAAAACAAATAAGTAAGAAGAATCAAATATGAAAAATATGGTTAAGGTTTCATTCTCCACCACTAGACATCATTAAGAATCAATTTCAGATCTATCAATATCAACCAACTATCAAAGTTAACAACCGTAGATAACAACAAGCTCTGTTATCCCAATCTTTCCTTAGTTTGTCGTTAAATAGAACAAGCTCTCTATTTAATCTCTAACCATCAAACAACCTAGAATAAGCTCTCTAGATTCAATTTAATGGCAGCTTTATGATGAGAAAGATAGGTTGATCTAAGCAACAAACACATAAGCTCGGATTGTTCAACTTAGGTTATGTTCCACTTTGCAATTATTGAAAACTTGACCATAATCATTAATCACAAATTGCCACTTATGAATAGGAAATCAAGACAATTACACGGATCAAGACTCCTAAACTAGCAATAGATAATTATCAAGATCTATCTAGTTGTACACCTAAATAAATCTAGACAACATCATGAACAATTCTTGTAGAAGAACATAAGCAACTTTGATAGAAAATTAATGATAGATAGAATCTGAAAATCAATCACAAAACATGTCTAGGGCTTTGAAATCACCCTTAACCAAATAGAAGTTTAGCCTAGCATAGGCATTGTAAACATAAACATAAAATTAAAGAAAATCTAAGAAGAAAATAAAAGAAAGAAAGAAGAAGAGGAAGAATATTAATTATCCAACCTCTTGCTCTCTCTAAAGAAAAAGAAAACTAGAGAAAAGAAAGAAAACTAGAGAAAAGAAAGAAGAAGAAAACTTAGAGAATTTTATTAAAATGGCTAATATCCTACCTATGTACAATATGATCCTCTACAATCATCCAAGGCCCTCTATTTATACACATTTTGGAAGGCTAAATGACAAGAGACAAGCTTTACAAATTTCAAAGGTAGGTATAATAGGTGGGTGAATTTTTCTAACAATTTTCGTCATATTGTATGACAATTTTGATCAGCCAACTTGATGGTCGATTTCGTCAATGTTGGAGGCCTGATCTGATCATATGGTAAAGGTTCCCCTATCAGTTACGGATCCATAGCCATTGGAATCAGCTCATTTGCTGATGTGGATAAGCAGATATGGGCAAAATACGAAAACATGTCAGCACAGACGTCATTGCACATCAGCCAACTTGATGGTCGATTTCGTCAATATTAGAGGCCTGATCTGATCATATGGTCTTCTAGACAAAGGTTCCCGTATCAGTTACGGATCCATAGCCATTAGAATCAGCTCATTTGCTGATATGGATAAGCAGATATGGGCAAAATACGAAAACAGGTCAGCACAGACGTCATTGCACATCAGCCAACTTGATGGTCGATTTCGCTAGGGAAAACGACTCCGTTTCAAGAAGTATAAAACATGAAAAAGATAGATATGCCTCTTAGCTTTGCACGGCTACAAATTTCAGCCTTATTGCTTCAGTGAAACTCCAGATATAGCTGATATGGAAAAATGTGTCGGAACTGGAACTGAACTGGATTTGCCCTTAATTCTAGTAATCTGAAATCACTCAAAGAAACTTGTGAAAAACACCAAATTACATAAAAATATAAAAGATCATAAACACAATTAGACTAAACAATAATAACTCGTATTTGACACAAAACAATAATAAAACATAACTAAAAACTATATAATTATACGAGTTATCACACCCCCACACTTAGATTGTTGCTAGTCCCTAGCAACGACTCAATAAAAATAAAATAAGAAAATCTAATCTAATCCATTTTCGTAGGAAATCACGGTGGCATTTAGCATGTGACACAAGCCTTTAAACCCCTAGGTGTCCCTAGTGGACGAGTTTAGTCTCGTGAGGGTTTACTAGAACGATACCCACAAACATTGAAAAACTAAAATATAAATAAACTGCATATACTAAAAATATTTACTCCTAATCCTTTCAATACAAATTAGATACAATATTTGAACAAGTCTTATAAACTAATCAATAGCTTAAAGAATTTCACAAAAAATCATGCTTGAATGTAAATTGTTTGAGTTAAGCCAATATTAGCATAACATATCTCAATCAAAATATTGCATGTTCAAATTTAATTTCAACTTCTCACATGGGATACCCTCATGATTTTCACTCTTTAAAGTAGTGGTGAAGTGTTTACACTCAATCAATCTCATGAAAACAGTTCTACCATATTCTTGCTTGTCCACCTATTCTCCACTATTTAGATCATACAACTTCATGAATCAAGAGGTCTTTAATCAAGGTTGTAATGGGGCCAAGGGGTTTGTAATGTGGTTGAAGAACAAAAGGATAAAGATATCACAAAGGTTCCAAAGAGTTCATAAAGTTTAGAGACATAAAAAGATCATACAAAGAAACTTCTCAAAACTCTTTACAAGTACATAGTCACCTAGGCCGGATATTTATGTTGGGCCTTTTCTTCATTCTGAACAACTTTGTAACATCTTTTTCTTTTTCCCAAAATTCAAGAGATGATTCATATTTTTTTTTTGAATGTATTTGCCAGTATTCCATTTCTTTTTTTTTTTTGACTTTTCTTTTCTTTCCCCCCCACACTTATTTCTTGTTTCTAACCCAAATTTTTAACTAAAAATATCCCTTGTCTTTGCAACTTGTCTCAAAACATGCTAATTCATCTTTGGAACAAAGGTAAAGATATAAGTATATTTAGGTTAGGGACAAGTTATGGTTACCAAAGAGATAGCTTATTCAATGTAGGCTCAAATTGGTTCACTAAGGGTGTGTTCTCTTGGAACATCAATAAGGGATGGCTGTTTGGCTCTGGCTAAAAATCCTAATGCCTCTATCATATTCATGTTGTCACATGTATCAATATAGTCTCAAACGGTTTAAAGCAAGTTCTAGAGAATCCTGTAATCATAAGAGCACTCAAGAAAGAAATTAGATTGATTTGTATAATGCATCAATCATTATAGGCTCAAAAACTCACAAGGATGATTATACAAGTCAGATTAAGTCTAAACATGCTTCTTTCTCAATCAACATATCATATTAACATTGGCTCAACAAAAAAAAAATGATATCAAGCTCAATTCTCATGAAAATCTTCTCACTAATAACGCTGTTTTAGACTTATGCAATTCATATCTCATCATTGTATTAAAAAGGAACTAAAACACACTAAAAATTATAATAAAGACTCATAAAAAAAAATAGTAGACAAAAATAAAAGAAATCCTAAATCATTCCCCCCACACTTAATTCTTACATTGTCCTCAATGTAAGTCTATTAACCCAAATGAAAGAATCATGTGTAAGAGAAAAGAACTAATAACATAAGAATAGGAACAGCTAAGACTCAAAACAAAACAAACTCATGCAACCTAAATAATCTTAAAATACTAAACAAAAATTAACAAGTAAACATAAAAAGATTAAAATCAAACTGACAAGGTGTGTCTCAAGTCTCCCTTACTCAGACCTTGTTCAGAATGAATACTTCTAAATTGCTTAAAACACAACAAACTTTTTTTTTTTTTTTTTTTTTTTTTGAAAAGAAGAAATCAAACTGACAAGGTATGTCTCAAGTCTCCCTTACTCAGACCTTGTTCAGAATGAATACTTCTTAAATTTTTTTTTTTTTTTTTTTTAAATTAGCAAAATATGTCCCTTACCCCCTACTAAAATATGACATTGTCCCCAATGTCAAATTTTAAAGGTAGAATTTAGGAGATATTACCTGCAGAGGTTGCTAACCACTTATTATAACTGAGACACAACAAGCAAAATGTTAGATAATGTCACAAAGACAAAGTGCAATCCACTCCTTGCTCGTCCATATCTCTTTTTCTTTTTCCGAGCGTTTGCGAAACAACCGTAGCAGATAAACACTCATAAGCTTGGAGCTTTTTAAGTAAATCTTCAATGGTTGTAGCAGAAATTATGGTTCTCCTTGCCTCTGAAAACATGAATCCATTATCCACAGCATTATCTAAATATAAAAGCAAATTACTAAAATAACCATTAATATTAAGCAAACCAATGGGTTTCTTATTTGTGACCAAAGATGACCAAGAAGCCACGCAAGCTATTTCTTCCAATGTACCCAGACCTCCTGGTAAAGCAATGAATGCATCGGCAGAATGGTACATGATTGTTATCCGTTCAGGGACACTCCAGACTTGTATTTCCTTACCCACGGTAGGTCCACAAAAACTTGTGAATAGTTTTGGCACGATTCCTAGAACTGGACTTCCTCCGGTGTGTGCTGCTGTAGCGACTGCTCCCATTAAACCCGTACTACCGCCTCCATAAATCAAGTGGATCTTTTGTTGGGCAAGCATTACTCCAACTCTTATGGCTTCATCAGCGAATATGTTATTTTTCCCTGGATAAGCACCTCCAAAGACACAAATTTTTTTAATGCGCTGGGATGAAGTACTTTCCATTTTTTTTTTCGAGTGCCTGAAAGAGAATGAGTACATGGTGTAATATATAGAGGACTGAGTAGTGAATCAGACAAGAGTAATAATGTCGTCGAAATTGTATCTGACCTGTCAGAAGAAAATGTTAACCTAACAAAAGATTTTTGCGTGATTTCAGGAAGAAAATCAAAAAGAGAAGAAAAAATCAACCGTAAAAGACAAAAAAAAAACGAGAATAATTACACAAATCGAACAACACGTAAATTAAAACAAAATAAAGTTATTGCAAATCAAACCAAAAGCTGAGAAGTCATTTATTGTAGTTGTGATTGTGGCTCACATCTTCCTCTGGTTTTACGTCCAGAAACGGCTTAAACGCCTTCTATGAGTCGAGGATATGCTTCCCATCCAGTTTTCTTACAAGCTGGCAAACAGGGTCTTTTAACATCAGATTCCCAAGATGTTGCCATTCCCTTTGGAATTGCGGCCATAAATCAAGAATTTCTCTTTGTACGTCTCCACTAGGATGCGTCTCAAGAGAAAGTTGGATATTATCCAAATTCTCCTTACTCAGTCCATCCTTAATGAATTCAATTTTATCATCTCGATTACAGGACGGAATCCCAATAGAACGACATTTACCGTTACACGTCCATCGTGCACATTTGTGGCAATTTGAACTCATGCGCTTTGCTCGTTGCTTCTTTGCAAAAGTGCTTCTACCTGTACCTGGTAAATGCAAAACAGGAAGATATTCATCTTCACGTACCTTGGCTTCAATTATCCAACGTATGTCGTTAGGAATCCCTTTGTGCATAAGCATTCTTAATCTTTCAAGTCGAACTTGGTAAAGCTTCAGTAAAATATTTCGAGGAAAAGGAGGAAATCGTTTCTGCAATCTTGTGAGAATATCATCCATCCTGAAAAAAAAATGAAAAAAATGAAAGAGAAATTGGAAGAGAAATTTATATACAATATCAGTTTTGTGGGTAGCTGATGGAACCGATTTAAATAATCACGGAGTGCCGTTATCCGCCATTTAACCGGGGTTAAAAAAAATTATATTTACATCTAGTGTTTTTCAAAACAAGGATCAGAAAGAAAAACAACATAAAAAGACTCAAAAACAAAACACTCTAAATAAAATCCTAAATTCTTCCCCCCACACATAATTCTTACATTGTCATTAATGTAATGCTATTATCCCCCAATGCAAGAATTATATGTAAGAGAAAAGAACTATTAAACAAAAGAAACTTATGCAGCCTAAATGAACTTAAAAACAGTAAACACAATTAACAAAGAAACATAAGAAATAAAAATAAAAACAATAAAAATAATAAAAGAAAAAGGAAAAGAAAGAGAAAGCAAATCTGAATATGGAAGGTTGGCAATTTCATCTTTAATTGGGCTGCCTTCCCAATTAACACTTGAGTTAGTGTTTTGAATCTAACCAACACCCCTTCTTGGCTTTTTAGGCTTGTCAGGCTCATGCATGAAATTTCCCAAATTTATGCGTTTGAGAGGAAGCTTTCTTTGCACAACAGTGGATGCATTCTCCATTACAAGTATTATTCCATCATCCTTGGTGGTGCATATCTCATCGAGGAATGGTGCATCTTTTGGTACTTGTTGAATGACATCCACAAACAAACTGTTTAAGGTTTCCAGCGTGTCTTGTTCATGTTCATCCTCCTTGAACTTTGCGAATCTACTAGGAAAAGGTGGAGAAGAAACATTAGTAAAAATTGGAATCTCAAACGTTACCTCAGGTGCCGAAATACTCTTATTTGGATCATTGGCTTCATTATCCTCAAGAATAGAATTCATCTCTAATTTTGTCTCATCCTCATCTTGTTCCTCATTCCTCAAGGTCACAATAGTAGTATTCTCCTTTGGGTTAATCATTGTTTGGGCAGGGAGTTCTTCAGATCTTTGTGCTACCCATCCCACCATACTACTAGTCAATTGGATCATTTGCTTTTCCAAACTCTGGATGCTTGCCCTTGTTTCCTGTTGAAATTGCAATGTATCAGTAACAAGAGAATAGACAAGATCTTCTAAAGAAGTACCTGAGTTTTGAGTCATATGTGGTGGTTGAAAAAGATCTGGTTCTTGGGACCATGATTGATTGAAGCTAGATGGATGAGTGTAATTGGCATAAGGATCTACTTCTTGGTAATTTTTCGAGTAGCCATAATTAGTATGATCCCACCATCCCTCATGGTAAGTGTTTGAGTAATGATCATACTGTTGGTCTTGGAACACTTGATGGCCTTGACATCCTCCCATGGCCAATTGTTGAACTGGGAAGGTGAGATTGGCTTGTTGATTCTCCATGTTCATGTATGCCACCAACTCTTCAAGTGTTAGATTGCTCAATTCCATTGTATTTTTTTTTTTTTTTTAATTTGAAAAGAAAAACTTGTATGTACAAGAAAATAAAACTAATTAGAACTGAAAATAAGAATAAACCAAGTAACAAATAAACTAAAGAAAGCAATCCCCGGCAACGGCGCCAAAAATTTGATGCACCCAAAAGAGTGTATCTTATTTAACCTTGCACTAAAAAGATAAATTGTAAGTATAGTAGTTAGCAAGGGTCGAGTCCTCAGGGATTGGGTTTTAGTTTATAAGTTAATAGTTTAAAACTTAAATTCAAGAACAATAAAAGAAAAGGGGTTTTTGAAGCCAGATTTAAACTAAAGTAAATAATAAGAATAAGATGCAAGGCGGTATAACCAGCCAATAAAAATATATATACTAAATTAGGCGGTATAACCAGCCAATAAAAATAAAACAAAGTTAATATACAAATTAGGCGGTATAACCAGCCAATAAAAATAAATATAAAAAATAAGCAAACTAAAAGTAAGAAAACAAATAAGTAAGAAGAATCAAATATGAAAAATATGGTTAAGGTTTCATTCTCCACCACTAGACATCATTAAGAATCAATTTCAGATCTATCAATATCAACCAACTATCAAAGTTAACAACCGTAGATAACAACAAGCTCTGTTATCCCAATCTTTCCTTAGTTTGTCGTTAAATAGAACAAGCTCTCTATTTAATCTCTAACCATCAAACAACCTAGAATAAGCTCTCTAGATTCAATTTAATGGCAGCTTTATGATGAGAAAGATAGGTTGATCTAAGCAACAAACACATAAGCTCGGATTGTTCAACTTAGGTTATGTTCCACTTTGCAATTATTGAAAACTTGACCATAATCATTAATCACAAATTGCCACTTATGAATAGGAAATCAAGACAATTACACGGATCAAGACTCCTAAACTAGCAATAGATAATTATCAAGATCTATCTAGTTGTACACCTAAATAAATCTAGACAACATCATGAACAATTCTTGTAGAAGAACATAAGCAACTTTGATAGAAAATTAATGATAGATAGAATCTGAAAATCAATCACAAAACATGTCTAGGGCTTTGAAATCACCCTTAACCAAATAGAAGTTTAGCCTAGCATAGGCATTGTAAACATAAACATAAAATTAAAGAAAATCTAAGAAGAAAATAAAAGAAAGAAAGAAGAAGAGGAAGAATATTAATTATCCAACCTCTTGCTCTCTCTAAAGAAAAAGAAAACTAGAGAAAAGAAAGAAAACTAGAGAAAAGAAAGAAGAAGAAAACTTAGAGAATTTTATTAAAATGGCTAATATCCTACCTATGTACAATATGATCCTCTACAATCATCCAAGGCCCTCTATTTATACACATTTTGGAAGGATAAATGACAAGAGACAAGCTTTACAAATTTCAAAGGTAGGTATAATAGGTGGGTGAATTTTTCTAACAATTTTCGTCATATTGTATGACAATTTTGATCAGCCAACTTGATGGTCGATTTCGTCAATGTTGGAGGCCTGATCTGATCATATGGTCTTCTAGAAAAAGGTTCCCCTATCAGTTACGGATCCATAGCCGTTGGAATCAGCTCATTTGCTGTTGTGGAAAAGCAGATATGGGCAAAATACGAAAACATGTCAGCATAGACGTCATTGCACATCAGCCAACTTGATGGTCGATTTCGTCAATATTAGAGGCCTGATCTGATCATATGGTCTTCTAGACAAAGGTTCCCGTATCAGTTACGGATCCATAGCCATTGGAATCAGCTCATTTGCTGATGTGGATAAGCAGATATGGGCAAAATACGAAAACAGGTCAGCACAGACGTCATTGCACATCAGCCAACTTGATGGTCGATTTCGCTAGGGAAAACGACTCCGTTTCAAGAAGTATAAAACATGAAAAAGATAGATATGCCTCTTAGCTTTGCACGGCTACAAATTTCAGCCTTATTGCTTCAGTGAAACTCCAGATATAGCTGATATGGAAAAATGTGTCGGAACTGGAACTGAACTGGATTTGCCCTTAATTCTAGTAATCTGAAATCACTCAAAGAAACTTGTGAAAAACACCAAATTACATAAAAATATAAAAGATCATAAACACAATTAGACTAAACAATAATAACTCGTATTTGACACAAAACAATAATAAAACATAACTAAAAACTATATAATTATACGAGTTATCAACGACATTTACCGTTACACGTCCATCGTGCACATTTGTGGCAATTTGAACTCATGCGCTTTGCTCGTCGCTTCTTTGCAAAAGTGCTTCTACCTGTACCTGGTAAATGCAAAACAGGAAGATATTCATCTTCACGTACCTTGGCTTCAATTATCCAACGTATGTCTGCAGGAATCCCTTTGTGCATAAGCATTCTTAATCTTTCAAATCGAACTTGGTAAAGCTTCAGTAAAATATTTCGAGGAAAAGGAGGAAATCGTTTCTGCAATCTTGTGAGAATATCATCCATCCTGAAAAAAAAAATGAAAAAAATTGAAAGAGAAATTGGAAGAGAAATTTATATACAATATCAGTTTTGTGGGTAGCTGATGGAACCGATTTAAATAATCACGGAGTACCGTTATCAGCCATTTAATCGGGGTTAAAAAAATAAAAATTATATTTACATTTAGTTATTTTCAAAACAAGGATTAGAGAGAAAAACAACATAAAAAGACACAAAAACAAAACACTCTAAATAAAATCCTAAATTCTTCCCCCCACACATAATTCATACATTGTCATTAATGTAATGCTATTAATCCCAAATGAAAGAATCATGTGTAAGTGAAAAGAACTAATAAACAAAAGAAACTTATGCAGCCTAAATGAACTTAAAAACAGTAAACACAATTAACAAAGAAACATAAGAAATAAAAATAAAAATAAAAACAATACAAATAATAAAAGAAAAAGGAAAAGAAAGAGAAAGCAAATCTGAATATGGAAGGTTGGCAGTTTCATCTTTAACTGGGCTGCCTTCCCAATTAACACTTGAGTTAGTGTTTTGAATCTAACCAACACCCGTTCTTGGCTTTTTAGGCTTGTCAGGCTCATACATGAAATTTCCCAAATTTATGCGTTTGAGAGGAAGCTTTCTTTGCACAACAGTGGATGCATTCTCCATTACAAGTATTATTCCATCATCCTTGGTGGTGCATATTTCATCGAGGAATGGTGCATCTTTTGGTACTTGTTGAATGACATCCACAAACAAACTGTTTAAGGTTTCCAGCGTGTCTTGTTCATGTTCATCCTCCTTGAACTTTGCGAATCTACTAGGAAAAGGTGGAGAAGAAACATTAGTAAAAATTGGAATCTCAAACGTTACCTCAGGTGCCGAAATACTCTTATTTGTATTTGTGGCTTCATTATCCTCAAGAATAGAATTCATCTCTAATTTTGTCTCATCCTCATCTTGTTCCTCATTCCTCAAGGTCACAATAGTAGCATTCTCCTTTGGGTTAATCATCGTTTGGGCAGGGAGTTCTTCAGATCTTTGTGCTACCCATCCCACCATACTACTAGTCAATTGGATCATTTGCTTTTCAAAACTCTGGATACTTGCCCTTGTTTCCTGTTGAAATTGCAATGTATCAGTAACAAGAGAATAGACAAGATCTTCTAAAGAAGTACCTGAGTTTTGAGTCATATGTGGTGGTTGAAAAAGATCTGGTTCTTGGGACCATGATTGATTGAAGCTAGATGGATGAGTGTAATTGGCATAAGGATCTACTTCTTGGTAATTTTCTGAGTAGCCATAATTAGTATGATCCCACCATCCCTCATGGTAAGTGTTTGAGTAATGATCATACTGTTGGTCTTGGAACACTTGATGGCCTTGACATCCTCCCATGGCCAATTGTTGAACTGGGTAGGTGAGATTGGCTTGTTGATTTTCCATGTTCATGTATGCCACCAACTCTTCAAGTGTTAGATTGCTTAATTCCATCGTTTTTTTTTTTTTTAAAAAAAAAAAAATTTGATAAGAAAAACTTGTATGTACAAGAAAATAGAACTAATTAGAACTGAAAATAAGAATAAACCAAGTAACAAATAAACTAAAGAAAACAATCCCCGGCAACGGCGCCAAAAATTTGATGCACCCAAAAGAGTGTATCTTATTTAACCTTGCACTAAAAAGATAAATTGTAAGTATAGTAGTTAGCAAGGGTCGAGTCCTCAGGGATTGGGTTTTAGTTTATAAGTTAATAGTTTAAAACTTAAATTCAAGAACAATAAAAGAAAAGGGGTTTTTGAAGCCAGATTTAAACTAAAGTAAATAATAAGAATAAGATGCAAGGCGGTATAACCAGCCAATAAAAATATATATACTAAATTAGGCGGTATAACCAGCCAATAAAAATATATATACTAAATTAGGCGGTATAACCAGCCAATAAAAATAAAACAAAGTTAATATACAAATTAGGCGGTATAACCAGCCAATAAAAATAAATATAAAAAATAAGCAAACTAAAAGTAAGAAAACAAATAAGTAAGAAGAATCAAATATGAAAAATATGGTTAAGGTTTCATTCTCCACCACTAGACATCATTAAGAATCAATTTCAGATCTATCAATATCAACCAACTATCAAAGTTAACAACCGTAGATAACAACAAGCTCTGTTACCCCAATCTTTCCTTAGTTTGTCGTTAAATAGAACAAGCTCTCTATTTAATCTCTAACCATTAAACAACCTAGAATAAGCTCTCTAAATTCAATTTAATGGCAGCTTTATGATGAGAAAGATAGGTTGATCTAAGCAACAAACACATAAGCTCGGATTGTTCAACTTAGGTTATGTTCCACTTTGCAATTATTGAAAACTTGACCATAATCATTAATCACAAATTGCCACTTATGAATAGGAAATCAAGACAATTACACGGATCAAGACTCCTAAACTAGCAATAGATAATTATCAAGATCTATCTAGTTGTACACCTAAATAAATCTAGACAACATCATGAACAATTCTTGTAGAAGAACATAAGCAACTTTGATAGAAAATTAATGATAGATAGAATCTGAAAATCAATCACAAAACATGTCTAGGGCTTGGAAATCACCCTTAACCAAATAGAAGTTTAGCCTAGCATAGGCATTATAAACATAAACATAAAATTAAAGAAAATCTAAGAAGAAAATAAAAGAAAGAAAGAAGAAGAGGAAGAATATTAATTATCCAACCTCTTGCTCTCTCTAAAGAAAAAGAAAACTAGAGAAAAGAAAGAAAACTAGAGAAAAGAAAGAAGAAGAAAACTTAGAGAATTTTATTAAAATGGCTAATATCCTACCTATGTACAATATCCTCCCTTACAATCACCCAAGGCCCTCTATTTATACACATTTTGGAGGGCTAAATGACAAGAGACAAGCTTTACAAATTTCAAAGGTAGGTATAATAGGTGGGTGAATTTTTCTAACAATTTTCGTCATATTGTATGACAATTTTGATCAGCCAACTTGATGGTCGATTTCGTCAATGTTGGAGGCCTGATCTGATCACATGGTCTTCTAGAAAAAGGTTCCCCTATCAGTTACGGATCCATAGCCGTTGGAATCAGCTCATTTGCTGATGTGGATAAGTAGATATGGGCAAAATACGAAAACATGTCAGCACAGACGCCATTGCACATCAGCCAACTTGATGGTCGATTTCGTCAATATTAGAGGCCTGATCTGATCATATGGTCTTCTAGACAAAGGTTCCCGTATCAGTTACGGATCCATAGCCATTGGAATCAGCTCATTTGCTGATGTGGATAAGCAGATATGGGCAAAATACGAAAACAGGTCAGCACAGACGTCATTGCACATCAGCCAACTTGATGGTCGATTACGCTAGGGAAAAAGACTCCGTTTCAAGAAGTGTAAAACATGAAAAAGATAGATATGCCTCTTAGCTTTGCACGGCTACAAATTTCAGCCTTATTGCTTAAGTGAAACTCCAGATATAGCTGATATGGAAAAAGATGTCGGAACTGGAACTGAACTGGATTTGCCCTTAATTCTAGTAATCTGAAATCACTCAAAGAAACTAGTGAAAAACACCAAATTACATAAAAATATAAAAGATCATAAACACAATTAGACTAAACAATAATAACTCGTATTTGACACAAAACAATAATAAAACATAACTAAAACTATATAATTATACGAGTTATCAGACAACAGTATGATGCTTTCCCAAACACTTACAATGAGGGATGGTGGAATCGTACTCATTATGGCTACTCGGGTGATTATCAAGAAGTAGATCCTTATGCTAATTACACTAATCAATTTGTCTTCAATCAACCATGGGATCAACAACAAGATCTTTTTGAGCCACCACCTCAAAACTCAGGTAATTCTTTAGAAGAACTTGTCAATTTTCTTGTTATTAATACTCTGCAACTTCAACAGGAAACAAGGGAAACAAAGGCAAGTATCCAGAGTTTGGAAAGGCAAATGAGCCTATTGGCTAGTTGATGCACCCAAAAGAGTGTATCTTATTTAACCTTGCACTAAAAAGATAAATTGTAAGTATAGTAGTTAGCAAGGGTCGAGTCCTCAGGGATTGGGTTTTAGTTTATAAGTTAATAGTTTAAAACTTAAATTCAAGAACAATAAAAGAAAAGGGGTTTTTGAAGCCAGATTTAAACTAAAGTAAATAATAAGAATAAGATGCAAGGCGGTATAACCAGCCAATAAAAATATATATACTAAATTAGGCGGTATAACCAGCCAATAAAAATATATATACTAAATTAGGCGGTATAACCAGCCAATAAAAATAAAACAAAGTTAATATACAAATTAGGCGGTATAACCAGCCAATAAAAATAAATATAAAAAATAAGCAAACTAAAAGTAAGAAAACAAGTAAGTAAGAAGAATCAAATATGAAAAATATGGTTAAGGTTTCATTCTCCACCACTAGACATCATTAGGAATCAATTTCAGATCTATCAATATCAACCAACTATCAAAGTTAACAACCGTAGATAACAACAAGCTCTGTTACCCCAATCTTTCCTTAGTTTGTCGTTAAATAGAACAAGCTCTCTATTTAATCTCTAACCATTAAACAACCTAGAATAAGCTCTCTAAATTCAATTTAATGGCAGCTTTATGATGAGAAAGATAGGTTGATCTAAGCAACAAACACATAAGCTCGGATTGTTCAACTTAGGTTATGTTCCACTTTGCAATTATTGAAAACTTGACCATAATCATTAATCACAAATTGCCACTTATGAATAGGAAATCAAGACAATTACACGGATCAAGACTCCTAAACTAGCAATAGATAATTATCAAGATCTATCTAGTTGTACACCTAAATAAATCTAGACAACATCATGAACAATTCTTGTAGAAGAACATAAGCAACTTTGATAGAAAATTAATGATAGATAGAATCTGAAAATCAATCACAAAACATGTCTAGGGCTTTGAAATCACCCTTAACCAAATAGAAGTTTAGCCTAGCATAGGCATTATAAACATAAACATAAAATTAAAGAAAATCTAAGAAGAAAATAAAAGAAAGAAAGAAGAAGAGGAAGAATATTAATTATCCAACCTCTTGCTCTCTCTAAAGAAAAAGAAAACTAGAGAAAAGAAAGAAGAAGAAAACTTAGAGAATTTTATTAAAATGGCTAATATCCTACCTATGTACAATATGATCCCTTACAATCATCCAAGGCCCTCTATTTATACACATTTTGGAGGGCTAAATGACAAGAGACAAGCTTTACAAATTTCAAAGGTAGGTATATGACGATTTTGATCAGCCAACTTGATGGTCGATTTCGTCAATATTGGAGGCCTGATCTGATCACATGGTCTTCTAGAAAAAAGGTTCCCCTATCAGTTACGGAACCATAGCCGTTGGAATCAGCTCATTTGCTGATGTGGTTAAGCAGATATGGGCAAAATACGAAAACATGTCAGCACAGACGTCATTGCACATCAGCCACCTTGATGGTCGATTTCTTCAATATTGGAGGCCTGATCTGATCACCTGGTCTTCTAGACAAAGGTTCCCCTATCAGTTACGGAACTATAGCCGTTGGAATCAGCTCATTTGCTGATGTGGATAAGAAGATATGGGCATAATACGAAAACATGTCAGCACAGACGTCATTGCACATCAGCCAACTTGATGGTCGATTTCGCTAGGGAAAACGACTCCGTTTTAAGAAGTGTAAAACATGAAAAAGATAGATATGCCTCTTAGCTTTGCATGGCTACAAATTTCAGCCTTATTGCTTCAGTGAAACTCGAGATATGGCTGATATGGCAAAAGGTGTCGGAACTGAAACTGAACTGGATTTGCCCTTAATTCTAGTAATCTGAAATCACTCAAAGAAACTTGTGAAAAATACCAAAATACATAAAAATATAAAAGATCATAAACACAATTAGACTAAACAATAATAACTCGTATTTGACACAAAACATTAATAAAACATAACTAAAAACTATATAATTATACGAGTTATCACACCCCCACACTTAGATTGTTGCTAGTCCCTAGCAACGTCTCAATAAAAATAAAATAAGAAAATCTAATCTAATCCACTTTCGTAGGAAATCACGGTGGCACTTAGCATGTGACACAAGCCTTTAAACCCCTAGGTGTCCCTAGTGGACGAGTTTAGTCTCGTGAGGGTTGATGCACCCAAAAGAGTGTATCTTATTTAACCTTGCACTAAAAAGATCAATTGTAAGTATAGTAGTTAGCAAGGGTCGAGTCCTCAGGGATTGGGTTTTAGTTTATAAGTTGATAGTTTAAAACTTAAATTCAAGAACAATAAAAGAAAAGGGTTTTTTGAAGCCAGATTTAAACTAAAGTAAATAATAAGAATAAGATGCAAGGCGGTATTACCAGCCAATAAAAATATATATACTAAATTAGGCGGTATAACCAGCCAATAAAAATATATATACTAAATTAGGCGGTATAACCAGCCAATAAAAATAAAACAAAGTTAATATACAAATTAGGCGGTATAACCAGCCAATAAAAATAAATATTAAAAATAAGCAAACTAAAAGTAAGAAAACAAATAAGTAAGAAGAATCAAATATGAAAAATATGGTTAAGGTTTCATTCTCCACCACTAGACATCATTAAGAATCAATTTCAGATCTATCAATATCAACCAACTATCAAAGTTAACAACCGTAGATAACAACAAGCTCTGTTACCCCAATCTTTCCTTAGTTTGTCGTTAAATAGAACAAGCTCTCTATTTAATCTCTAACCATTAAACAACCTAGAATAAGCTCTCTAAATTCAATTTAATGGCAGCTTTATGATGAGAAAGATAGGTTGATCTAAGCAACAAACACATAAGCTCGGATTGTTCAACTTAGGTTATGTTCCACTTTGCAATTATTGAAAACTTGACCATAATCATTAATCACAAATTGCCACTTATGAATAGGAAATCAAGACAATTACACGGATCAAGACTCCTAAACTAGCAATAGATAATTATCAAGATCTATCTAGTTGTACACCTAAATAAATCAAGACAACATCATGAACAATTCTTGTAGAAGAACATAAGCAACTTTGATAGAAAATTAATGATAGATAGAATCTGAAAATCAATCACAAAACATGTCTAGGGCTTTGAAATCACCCTTAACCAAATAGAAGTTTAGCCTAGCATAGGCATTGTAAACATAAACATAAAATTAAAGAAAATCTAAGAAGAAAATAAAAGAAAGAAAGAAGAAGAGGAAGAATATTAATTATCCAACCTCTTGCTCTCTCTAAAGAAAAAGAAAACTAGAGAAAAGAAAGAAAACTAGAGAAAAGAAAGAAGAAGAAAACTTAGAGAATTTTATTAAAATGGCTAATATCCTACCTATGTACAATATGATCCCTTACAATCATCCAAGGCCCTCTATTTATACACATTTTGGAGGGCTAAATGACAAGAGACAAGCTTTACAAATTTCAAAGGTAGGTATATGACGATTTTGATCAGCCAACTTGATGGTCGATTTCGTCAATATTGGAGGCCTGATCGGATCACATGGTCTTTTAGACAAAGGTTCCCCTATCAGTTACGGAACCATAGCCGTTAGAATCAGCTCATTTGCTGATGTGGTTAAGCAGATATGGGCAAAATACGAAAACATGTCAGCACAGACGTTATTGCACATCAGCCACCTTGATGGTCGATTTCTTCAATATTGGAGGCCTGATATGATCACATGGTCTTCTAGACAAAGGTTCCCCTATCAGTTACGGAACCATAGCCGTTGGAATCAGCTCATTTGCTGATGTGGATAAGAAGATATGGGCATAATACGAAAACATGTCAGCACAGACGTCATTGCACATCAGCCAACTTGATGGTCGATTTCGCTAGGGAAAACGACTCCATTTTAAGAAGTGTAAAACATGAAAAAGATAGATATGCCTCTTAGCTTTGCATGGCTACAAATTTCAGCCTTATTGCTTCAGTGAAACTCGAGATATAGCTGATATGGCAAAAGGTGTCGGAACTGAAACTGAACTGGATTTGCCCTTAATTCTAGTAATCTGAAATCACTCAAAGAAACTTGTGAAAAACACCAAAATACATAAAAATATAAAAGATCATAAACACAATTAGACTAAACAATAATAACTCGTATTTGACACAAAACAATAATAAAACATAACTAAAAACTATATAATTATACGAGTTATCACACCCCCACACTTAGATTGTTGCTAGTCCCTAGCAACGACTCAATAAAAATAAAATAAGAAAATCTAATCTAATCCATTTTCGTAGGAAATCACGGTGGCACTTAGCATGTGACACAAGCCTTTAAACCCCTAGGTGTCCCTAGTGGACGAGTTTAGTCTCGTGAGGGTTTACTAGAACGATACCCACAAACATTGAAAAACTAAAATATAAATAAACTGCATATACTAAAAATATTTACTCCTAATCCTTTCAATACAAATTAGAGACAATATTTGAACAAGTCTTATAAACTAATCAATAGCTTAAAGAATTTCACAAAAAATCATGCTTGAATGTAAATTGTTTGAGTTAAGCCAATATTAGCATAACATATCTCAATCAAAATATTGCATGTTCAAATTTAATCTCAACTTCTCACATGGGATACCCTCATGATTTTCACTCTTTAAAGTAGAAGTGTTTACACTCAATCAATCTCATGAAAACAGTTCTACCATATTCTTGCTTGTCCACCTATTCTCCACTATTTAGATCATACAACTTCATGAATCAAGAGGTCTTTAATAAAGGTTGTAATGGGGCCAAGGGGTTTGTAATGTGGTTGAAGAACAAAAGGATAAAGATATCACAAAGGTTCCAAAGAGTTCATAAAGTTTAGAGACATAAAAAGATCATACAAAGAAACTTCTCAAAAATCTTTACAAGAACATAATAACATAGGCTAAATATTCATGTTGAGCCTTTGCATCATTCTAACCAACTTTGTAACATCTTTTTCTTTACTTTAACTAGAAGTTCAAGAGAAGTTTTTTTTTTTTTTTTATATGGGAATGTATTTGACAATGATCCCTTTTTTTTTCTCTTGACTTTTTCTTTTCTTTTCTTCCCCCACACTTATCTTTTGTTTCCAACCCAAATTTTTAACTAAAAGTATCCCTTGTTTTTTTTTTTTTTTTTTGCAATATGTCTCAAAATATATAATCCATCTTTAGAACAAGGGTTATATTTAGGCTAGGTGTAAGTTGTGGTTACCAAATAAATAGCTTATTCAATGTAGGCTCAAATTGGCTCACTAGGGGTGTGTTCTCTTGGAACATCAATAAGGGATGGCTGTTTGGCCCTGGCTAAAAATCCTAATGCCTCTATCATATTCATGTTGTCACATGCATCAATATAGTCTCAACAAGGTCTAAAGCAAGTTCTAGAGAATCATGTAATCATAAGAGCACTCAAGAAAGAAATTAGATTGATTTGTATAATGCGTCAATCATTATAGGCTCAAAAACTCACAATGATGATTATACAAGTCAGTTTTAAGTCTAAACATGCTTCTTTCTCAATCAACATATCATATTAACATTGGCTCATAAAAATTAGTATCAAGCTTAATTCTCATGAAAATCTTCTCACTAGTAACCAGTTTAGACCTATGCAATTCATATCTCATCATTGTATTAAAAAGGAACTAAAACACACTAAAAATAATAATAAGAAAGAAAAAAAAGTAGACGAAAATAAAAGAAATCCTAAATCATTCCCCCCACACTTAATTCTTACATTGTCCTCAATGTAAGTCTATTAACCCAAATGAAAGAATCATGTGTAAGAGAAAAGAACTAATAACATAAGAATAGGAACAACTAGACTCAAAACAAAACAAAACAAACTCATGCAACCTAAATAATCCTAAAATACTAAACAAAAATTAACAAGTAAACATAAAAAATAAAAATAAAAATAAAAACAATAAAAAGAAAAATAATAAAAGAAAAAGGAAAAGAAAGAGAAAGCAAATCTGAATATGGAAGGTTGGCAATTTCTTCTTTAATTGGGTTGCCTTCCCAATTAACACTTGAGTTAGTGTTTTGAACCTAACCAACACCCCTTCTTGGCTTTTTAGGCTTGTCAGGCTCATACATGAAATTTCCCAAATTTATGCGTTTGAGAGGAAGCTTTCTTTGCACAACAGTGGATGCATTCTCCATTACAAGTATTATTCCATCATCCTTGGTGGTGCATATCTCATCGAGGAATGGTGCATCTTTTGGTACTTGTTGAATGACATCCACAAACAAACTGTTTAAGGTTTCCAGCGTGTCTTGTTCATGTTCATCCTCCTTGAACTTTGCAAATCTACTAGGAAAAGGTGGAGAAGAAACATTAGTAAAAATTGGAATCTCAAACGTTACCTCAGGTGCCGAAATACTCTTATTTGTATTTGTGGCTTCATTATCCTCAAGAATAGAATCCATCTCTAATTCTGTCTCATCCTCATCTTGTTCCTCATTCCTCATGGTCACAATAGTAGTATTCTCCTTTGGGTTAATCATTGTTTGGGCAGAGAGTTCTTCAGATCTTTGTGCTACCCATCCCACCATACTACTAGCCAATAGGCTCATTTGCTTTTCCAAATTCTGGATGCTTGCCCTTGTTTCCTGTTGAAATTGCAAAGAATCAGTAACAAGAGAATAGACAAGATCTTCTAAAGAAGTACCTGAGTTTTGAGTCATATGTGGTGGTTGAAGAAGATCTGGTTCTTGAGACCATGATTGATTGAAGCTAGATGGATGAGTGTAATTGGCATAAGGATCTACTTCTTGGTAATTTTCTGAGTAGCCATAATTAGTATGATCCCACCATCCCTCATGGTAAGTGTTTGAGTAATGATCATACAGTTGGTCTTGGAACACTTGATGGCCTTGACATCCTCCCATGGCCAATTGTTGAACTGGGTAGGTGAGATTGGCTTGTTGATTTTCCATGTTCATGTATGCCACCAACTCTTCAAGTGTTAGATTGCTCAATTCCATCGTTTTTCTTTTTTTTTTTTTTTTTTTTTTCAAAATTTGATAAGAAAAACTTGTATGTACAAGAAAAATAAAATTAATTACAACTGAAAATAAGAATAAACCAATGAACTAATAAACTAAAAAAAGCAATCCCCGGCAACGGCGCCAAAAATTTGATGCACCCAAAAGAGTGTATCTTATTTAACCTTGCACTAAAAAGATCAATTGTAAGTATAGTAGTTAGCAAGGGTCGAGTCCTCAGGGATTGGGTTTTAGTTTATAAGTTGATAGTTTAAAACTTAAATTCAAGAACAATAAAAGAAAAGGGTTTTTTGAAGCCAGATTTAAACTAAAGTAAATAATAAGAATAAGATGCAAGGCGGTATTACCAGCCAATAAAAATATATATACTAAATTAGGCGGTATAACCAGCCAATAAAAATATATATACTAAATTAGGCGGTATAACCAGCCAATAAAAATAAAACAAAGTTAATATACAAATTAGGCGGTATAACCAGCCAATAAAAATAAATATTAAAAATAAGCAAACTAAAAGTAAGAAAACAAATAAGTAAGAAGAATCAAATATGAAAAATATGGTTAAGGTTTCATTCTCCACCACTAGACATCATTAAGAATCAATTTCAGATCTATCAATATCAACCAACTATCAAAGTTAACAACCGTAGATAACAACAAGCTCTGTTACCCCAATCTTTCCTTAGTTTGTCGTTAAATAGAACAAGCTCTCTATTTAATCTCTAACCATTAAACAACCTAGAATAAGCTCTCTAAATTCAATTTAATGGCAGCTTTATGATGAGAAAGATAGGTTGATCTAAGCAACAAACACATAAGCTCGGATTGTTCAACTTAGGTTATGTTCCACTTTGCAATTATTGAAAACTTGACCATAATCATTAATCACAAATTGCCACTTATGAATAGGAAATCAAGACAATTACACGGATCAAGACTCCTAAACTAGCAATAGATAATTATCAAGATCTATCTAGTTGTACACCTAAATAAATCAAGACAACATCATGAACAATTCTTGTAGAAGAACATAAGCAACTTTGATAGAAAATTAATGATAGATAGAATCTGAAAATCAATCACAAAACATGTCTAGGGCTTTGAAATCACCCTTAACCAAATAGAAGTTTAGCCTAGCATAGGCATTGTAAACATAAACATAAAATTAAAGAAAATCTAAGAAGAAAATAAAAGAAAGAAAGAAGAAGAGGAAGAATATTAATTATCCAACCTCTTGCTCTCTCTAAAGAAAAAGAAAACTAGAGAAAAGAAAGAAAACTAGAGAAAAGAAAGAAGAAGAAAACTTAGAGAATTTTATTAAAATGGCTAATATCCTACCTATGTACAATATGATCCCTTACAATCATCCAAGGCCCTCTATTTATACACATTTTGGAGGGCTAAATGACAAGAGACAAGCTTTACAAATTTCAAAGGTAGGTATATGACGATTTTGATCAGCCAACTTGATGGTCGATTTCGTCAATATTGGAGGCCTGATCGGATCACATGGTCTTCTAGACAAAGGTTCCCCTATCAGTTACGGAACCATAGCCGTTGAAATCAGCTCATTTGCTGATGTGGTTAAGCAGATATGGGCAAAATACGAAAACATGTCAGCACAGACGTCATTGCACATCAGCCACCTTGATGGTCGATTTCTTCAATATTGGAGGCCTGATATGATCACATGGTCTTCTAGACAAAGGTTCCCCTATCAGTTACGGAACCATAGCCGTTGGAATCAGCTCATTTGCTGATGTGGATAAGAAGATATGGGCATAATACGAAAACATGTCAGCACAGACGTCATTGCACATCAGCCAACTTGATGGTCGATTTCGCTAGGGAAAACGACTCCGTTTTAAGAAGTGTAAAACATGAAAAAGATAGATATGCCTCTTAGCTTTGCATGGCTACAAATTTCAGCCTTATTGCTTCAGTGAAACTCGAGATATAGCTGATATGGCAAAAGGTGTCGGAACTGAAACTGAACTGGATTTGCCCTTAATTCTAGTAATCTGAAATCACTCAAAGAAACTTGTGAAAAACACCAAAATACATAAAAATATAAAAGATCATAAACACAATTAGACTAAACAATAATAACTCGTATTTGACACAAAACAATAATAAAACATAACTAAAAACTATATAATTATACGAGTTATCAAGGGTTTACTAGAACGATACCCACAAACATTGAAAAACTAAAATATAAATAAACTACATATACTAAAAATATTTACTCCTAATCCTTTCAATACAAATTAGAGACAATCTTTGAACAAGTCTTATAAACTAATCAATAGCTTAAAGAATTTCACAAAAAATCATGCTTGAATGTAAATTGTTTGAGTTAAGCCAATATTAGCATAACATATCTCAATCAAAATATTGCATGTTCAAATTTAATCTCAACTTCTCACATGGGATACCCTCATGATTTTCACTCTTTAAAGTAGTGGTGAAGTGTTTACACTCAATCAATCTCATGAAAACAGTTCTACCATATTCTTGCTTGTCCACCTATTCTCCACTATTTAGATCATACAACTTCATGAATCAAGAGGTCTTTAATCAAGGTTGTAATGGGGCCAAGGGGTTTGTAATGTGGTTGAAGAACAAAAGGATAAAGATATCACAAAGGTTCCAAAGAGTTCATAAAGTTTAGAGACATAAAAAGATCATACAAAGAAACTTCTCAAAACTCTTTACAAGTACATAGTCACCTAGGCCGGATATTTATGTTGGGCCTTTTCTTCATTCTAAACGACTTTGTAACATCTTTTTCTTTTTCCACAAATTCAAGAGATGATTCATATATATATATATATATTTTACATAGGAATGTATTTGCCAGTATTTCATTTCTTTTTCTCTTGACTTTTCTTTTCTTTCCCCCCCACACTTATTTCTTGTTTCTAACCCAAATTTTTAACTAAAAATATCCCTTGTCTTTGCAACTTGTCTCAAAACATGCTAATTCATCTTTGGAACAAAGGTAAAGATATAAGTATATTTAGGTTAGGGACAAGTTATGGTTACCAAAAAGATAGCTTATTCAATGTAGGCTCAAATTGGTTCACTAAGGGTGTGTTCTCTTGGAACATCAATAAGGGATGGCTGTTTGGCTCTGGCTAAAAATCCTAATGCCTCTATCATATTCATGTTGTCACATGTATCAATATAGTCTCAAACGGTTTAAAGCAAGTTCTAGAGAATCCTGTAATCATAAGAGCACTCAAGAAAGAAATTAGATTGATTTGTATAATGCATCAATCATTATAGGCTCAAAAACTCACAAGGATGATTATACAAGTCAGATTAAGTCTAAACATGCTTCTTTCTCAATCAACATATCATATTAACATTGGCTCATAAAAAAAAAATGATATCAAGCTCAATTCTCATGAAAATCTTCTCACTAATAACTCTGTTTTAGACTTATGCAATTCATATCTCATCATTGTATTAAAAAGGAACTAAAACACACTAAAAATTATAATAAAGACTCATAAAAAAAAAAATAGTAGACAAAAATAAAAGAAATCCTAAATCATTCCCCCCACACTTAATTCTTACATTGTCCTCAATGTAAGTCTATTAACCCAAATGAAAGAATCATGTGTAAGAGAAAAGAACTAATAACATAAGAATAGGAACAGCTAAGACTCAAAACAAAACAAACTCATGCAACCTAAATAATCTTAAAATACTAAACAAAAATTAACAAGTAAACATAAAAAGATTAAAATCAAACTGACAAGGTGTGTCTCAAGTCTCCCTTACTCAGACCTTGTTCAGAATGAATACTTCTAAATTGCTTAAAACACAACAAACTTTTTTTTTTTTTTTTTTTTTTTTTTTGAAAAGAAGAAATCAAACTGACAAGGTATGTCTCAAGTCTCCCTTACTCAGACCTTGTTCAGAATGAATACTTCTAATTTTTTTTTTTTTTTTAAATTAGCAAAATATGTCCCTTACCCCCTACTAAAATATGACATTGTCCCCAATGTCAAATTTTAAAGGTAGAATTTAGGAGATATTACCTGCAGAGGTTGCTAACCACTTATTATAACTGAGACACAACAAGCAAAATGTTAGATAATGTCACAAAGACAAAGTGCAATCCACTCCTTGCTCGTCCATATCTCTTTTTCTTTTTCCGAGCGTTTGCGAAACAACCGTAGCAGATAAACACTCATAAGCTTGGAGCTTTTTAAGTAAATCTTCAATGGTTGTAGCAGAAATTATGGTTCTCCTTGCCTCTGAAAACATGAATCCATTATCCACAGCATTATCTAAATATGAAAGCAAATTACTAAAATAACCATTAATATTAAGCAAACCAATGGGTTTCTTATTTGTGACCAAAGATGACCAAGAAGCCACGCAAGCTATTTCTTCCAATGTACCCAGACCTCCTGGTAAAGCAATGAATGCATCGGCAGAATGGTACATGATTGTTATCCGTTCAGGGATACTCCAGACTTGTATTTCCTTACCCACGGTAGGTCCACAAAAACTTGTGAATAGTTTTGGCACGATTCCTAGAACTGGACTTCCTCCGGTGTGTGCTGCTGTAGCGACTGCTCCCATTAAACCCGTACTATCGCCTCCATAAATCAACTGGATCTTTTGTTGGGCAAGTATTACTCCAACTCTTATGGCTTCATCAGCGAATATGTTATTTTTCCCTGGATAAGCACCTCCAAAGACACAAATTTTTTTTAATGCGTTGGGACGAAGTACTTTCCATTTTTTTTTCGAGTGCCTGAAAGAGAATGAGTACATGGTGTAATATATAGAGGACTGAGTAGTGAATCAGACAAGAGTAATAATGTCGCCGAAAGTGTATCTGACCTGTCAGAAGAAAATGTTAACCTAACAAAAGATTTTTGCCTGATTTCAGGAAGAAAATCAAAAAGAGAAGAAAAATCAACCGTAAAAGTCAAATAAAAAAAATAATTACACAAATCGAACAACACGTAAATTAAACCAAAATGAAGTTATTGCAAATCAAACCAAAAGCTGAGAAGTCATTTATTGTAGTTGTGATTGTGGCTCACATCTTCCTCTGGTTTTACGTCCAGAAACGGCTTAAACGCCTTCTATGAGTCGAGGATATGCTTCCCATCCAGTTTTCTTACAAGCTGGCAAACAGGGTCTTTTAACATCAGATTCCAATGATGTTGCCATTCCCTTTGGAATTGCGGCCATAAATCAAGAATTTCTCTTTGTACGTCTCCACTAGGATGCGTCTCAAGAGAAAGTTGGATATTACCCAAATTCTCCTTACTCAGTCCATCCTTAATGAATTCAATTTTATCATCTCGATTAGAGGACGGAATCCCAATAGAACGACATTTACCGTTACACGTCCATCGTGCACATTTGTGGCAATTTGAACTCATGCGCTTTGCTCGTCGCTTCTTTGCAAAAGTGCTTCTACCTGTACCTGGTAAATGCAAAACAGGAAGATATTCATCTTCACGTACCTTGGCTTCAATTATCCAACGTATGTCGTCAGGAATCCCTTTGTGCATAAGCATTCTTAATCTTTCAAGTCGAACTTGGTAAAGCTTCAGTAAAATATTTCGAGGAAAAGGAGGAAATCGTTTCTGCAATCTTGTGAGAATATCATCCATCCTGAAAAAAAAAATGAAAAAAATGAAAGAGAAATTGGAAGAGAAATTTATATACAATATCAGTTTTGTGGGTAGCTGATGGAACCGATTTAAATAATCACGGAGTACCGTTATCCGCCATTTAACCGGGGTTAAAAAAAAATTATATTTACATCTAGTTATTTTCAAAACAAGGATCAGAAAGAAAAACAACATAAAAAGACTCAAAAACAAAACACTCTAAATAAAATCCTAAATTCTTCCCCCCACACATAATTCTTACATTGTCATTAATGTAATGCTATTAATCCCCCAATGCAAGAATTATATGTAAGAGAAAAGAACTATTAAACAAAAGAAACTTATGCAGCCTAAATGAACTTAAAAACAGTAAACACAATTAACAAAGAAACATAAGAAATAAAAACAATAAAAATAATAAAAGAAAAAGGAAAAGAAAGAGAAAGAGAAAGCAAATCTGAATATGGAAGGTTGGCAATTTCATCTTTAATTGGGCTGCCTTCCCAATCAACACTTGAGTTAGTGTTTTCAATCTAACCAACACCCCTTCTTGGCTTTTTAGGCTTGTCAGGCTCATACATGAAATTTCCCAAATTTATGCGTTTGAGAGGAAGCTTTCTTTGCACAACAGTGGATGCATTCTCCATTACAAGTATTATTCCATCATCCTTGGTGGTGCATATCTCATCGAGGAATGGTGCATCTTTTGGTACTTGTTGAATGACATCCACAAACAAACTGTTTAAGGTTTCCAGCGTGTCTTGTTCATGTTCATCCTCCTTGAACTTTGCGAATCTACTAGAAAAAGGTGGAGAAGAAACATTAGTAAAAATTGGAATCTCAAACGTTACCTCAGGTGCCGAAATACTCTTATTTGGATCATTGGCTTCATTATCCTCAAGAATAGAATTCATCTCTAATTTTGTCTCATCCTCATCTTGTTCCTCATTCCTCAAGGTCACAATAGTAGCATTCTCCTTTGGGTTAATCATCGTTTGGGCAGGGAGTTCTTCACATCTTTGTGCTACCCATCCCACCATACTACTAGTCAATTGGATCATTTGCTTTTCCAAACTCTGGATGCTTGCCCTTGTTTCCTGTTGAAATTGCAAAGTATCAGTAACAAGAGAATAGACAAGATCTTCTAAAGAAGTACCTGAGTTTTGAGTCATATGTGGTGGTTGAAAAAGATCTGGTTCTTGGGACCATGATTGATTGAAGCTAGATGGATGAGTGTAATTGGCATAAGGATCTACTTCTTGGTAATTTTCTGAGTAGCCATAATTAGTATGATCCCACCATCCCTCATGATAAGTGTTTGAGTAATGATCATACTGTTGGTCTTGGAACACTTGATGGCCTTGACATCCTCCCATGGCAAATTGTTGAACTGGGTAGGTGAGATTGGCTTGTTGATTTTCCATGTTCATGTATGCCACCAACTCTTCAAGTGTTAGATTGCTCAATTCCATCGTTTTTCTTTTTTTTTTTTTTTTTCAAAATTTGATAAGAAAAACTTGTATGTACAAGAAAATAGAACTAATTAGAACTGAAAATAAGAATAAACCAAGTAACAAATAAACTAAAGAAAACAATCCCCGGCAACGGCGCCAAAAATTTGATGCACCCAAAAGAGTGTATCTTATTTAACCTTGCACTAAAAAGATAAATTGTAAGTATAGTAGTTAGCAAGGGTCGAGTCCTCAGGGATTGGGTTTTAGTTTATAAGTTAATAGTTTAAAACTTAAATTCAAGAACAATAAAAGAAAAGGGGTTTTTGAAGCCAGATTTAAACTAAAGTAAATAATAAGAATAAGATGCAAGGCGGTATAACCAGCCAATAAAAATATATATACTAAATTAGGCGGTATAACCAGCCAATAAAAATATATATACTAAATTAGGCGGTATAACCAGCCAATAAAAATAAAACAAAGTTAATATACAAATTAGGCGGTATAACCAGCCAATAAAAATAAATATAAAAAATAAGCAAACTAAAAGTAAGAAAACAAGTAAGTAAGAAGAATCAAATATGAAAAATATGGTTAAGGTTTCATTCTCCACCACTAGACATCATTAAGAATCAATTTCAGATCTATCAATATCAACCAACTATCAAAGTTAACAACCGTAGATAACAACAAGCTCTGTTACCCCAATCTTTCCTTAGTTTGTCGTTAAATAGAACAAGCTCTCTATTTAATCTCTAACCATTAAACAACCTAGAATAAGCTCTCTAAATTCAATTTAATGGCAGCTTTATGATGAGAAAGATAGGTTGATCTAAGCAACAAACACATAAGCTCGGATTGTTCAACTTAGGTTATGTTCCACTTTGCAATTATTGAAAACTTGACCATAATCATTAATCACAAATTGCCACTTATGAATAGGAAATCAAGACAATTACACGGATCAAGACTCCTAAACTAGCAATAGATAATTATCAAGATCTATCTAGTTGTACACCTAAATAAATCTAGACAACATCATGAACAATTCTTGTAGAAGAACATAAGCAACTTTGATAGAAAATTAATGATAGATAGAATCTGAAAATCAATCACAAAACATGTCTAGGGCTTTGAAATCACCCTTAACCAAATAGAAGTTTAGCCTAGCATAGGCATTATAAACATAAACATAAAATTAAAGAAAATCTAAGAAGAAAATAAAAGAAAGAAAGAAGAAGAGGAAGAATATTAATTATCCAACCTCTTGCTCTCTCTAAAGAAAAAGAAAACTAGAGAAAAGAAAGAAGAAGAAAACTTAGAGAATTTTATTAAAATGGCTAATATCCTACCTATGTACAATATGATCCCTTACAATCATCCAAGGCCCTCTATTTATACACATTTTGGAGGGCTAAATGACAAGAGACAAGCTTTACAAATTTCAAAGGTAGGTATATGACGATTTTGATCAGCCAACTTGATGGTCGATTTCGTCAATATTGGAGGCCTGATCTGATCACATGGTCTTCTAGAAAAAAGGTTCCCCTATCAGTTACGGAACCATAGCCGTTGGAATCAGCTCATTTGCTGATGTGGTTAAGCAGATATGGGCAAAATACGAAAACATGTCAGCACAGACGTCATTGCACATCAGCCACCTTGATGGTCGATTTCTTCAATATTGGAGGCCTGATCTGATCACCTGGTCTTCTAGACAAAGGTTCCCCTATCAGTTACGGAACTATAGCCGTTGGAATCAGCTCATTTGCTGATGTGGATAAGAAGATATGGGCATAATACGAAAACATGTCAGCACAGACGTCATTGCACATCAGCCAACTTGATGGTCGATTTCGCTAGGGAAAACGACTCCGTTTTAAGAAGTGTAAAACATGAAAAAGATAGATATGCCTCTTAGCTTTGCATGGCTACAAATTTCAGCCTTATTGCTTCAGTGAAACTCGAGATATGGCTGATATGGCAAAAGGTGTCGGAACTGAAACTGAACTGGATTTGCCCTTAATTCTAGTAATCTGAAATCACTCAAAGAAACTTGTGAAAAATACCAAAATACATAAAAATATAAAAGATCATAAACACAATTAGACTAAACAATAATAACTCGTATTTGACACAAAACATTAATAAAACATAACTAAAAACTATATAATTATACGAGTTATCACTAGTAGTACGGTGGAATTAGTAGCACAAAGATCTCAAGCACTCCCTTCCCAATCGATGATTGATCCAAAGGAGAGTGTTAGTGCCACACAACTTGAGGATGAATCAGAAAATCCAAGGGAACCGAGGATGAGAAAGAACTAAAGATGGATTCAACTATTGAAGATAATGAAGCTTCAATTCCGAAAGAGAGTACTTCGACACCTGAGGTAACGTTTAAGGTTCCACTTTTTACTAATGTTTCTTCTCCACTTTTTCCTAGTAGATTTGCAAAGTTCAAGGAGGAAGAACATGAACAACACATGTCGGAAACCTTAAACAACTTGTTTGTGGATGCCATTCAACAAGTATCAAAATATGCTCCATTCCTCGATGAGATATGCACCACAAAGGATGATGGAATAATACTTGTAATGGAGAATGCATCCACTGTTGTGCAAAGAAAGCTTCCTATCAAACGCATAAATTTGGAAAATTTCATGTATGAGCCTGACAAGCCTAAAAAGCCAAGAAGGGGTGTTGGATAGGTTCAAAACACTAACTCAAGTGTTAATTGGGAAGGCAGCCCAATTAAAGAAGAAATTGCCAACCAGCTATATTCAGATTTGCTTTCTTTTTCTTTTATTATTTAAATTGCTTTTTATTTATTTTTATGTTTATTTGTTAATTATTTTTTTAGGATTATTTAGGTTGCATGAATTTGTTTTGTTTTGAGTCTTAGTTATTTCTATTCTTATGTTATTAGTTCTTTTCTCTTACACATGATTCTTTCATTTGGGTTAATAGCATTACATTGAGGACAATGTAAGAATTAAGTGTGGGGGGAATGATTTAGGATTTATTTTTGATAACTCGTATAATTATATAGTTTTTAGTTATGTTTTATTAATGTTTTGTGTCAAATACGAGTTATTATTGTTTAGTCTAATTGTGTTTATGATCTTTTATATTTTTATGTATTTTGGTGTTTTTCACAAGTTTCTTTGAGTGATTTCAGATTACTAGAATTAAGGGCAAATCCAGTTCAGTTTCAGTTCCGACACCTTTTGCCATATCAGCTATATCTCGAGTTTCACTGAAGCAATAAGGCTGAAATTTGTAGCCATGAAAAGCTAAGAGGCATATCTATCTTTTTCATGTTTTACACTTCTTAAAACGGAGTCGTTTTCCCTAGCGAAATCGACCATCAAGTTGGCTGATGTGCAATGACGTCTGTGCTGACATGTTTTCGTATTTTGCCCATATCTGCTTATCCACATCAGCAAATGAGCTGATTCCAACGGCTATGGATCCGTAACTGATAGGGAAACCTTTTTCTAGAAGACCATGTGATCAGATCAGGCCTCCAACATTGACGAAATCGACCATCAAGTTGGCTGATCAAAATTGTCATACAATATGACGAAAATTGTTAGAAGAATTCACCCACCTATTATACCTACCTTTGAAATTTGTAAAGCTTGTCTCTTGTCATTTAGCCTTCCAAAATGTGTATAAATAGAGGGCCTTGGATGATTGTAGAGGATCATATTGGAGATTGGTAGGATATTAGCCATTTTAACAAAATTCTCTAAGTTTTCTTCTTCTTTCTTTTCTCTAGTTTTCTTTTTCTTTAGAAAGAGCAAGAGGTTGGATAATTAATATTCTTCTTCTTCTTCTTTCTTTCTTTTATTTTCTTCTTAGATTCTATTTAATTTTATGTTTATAATGCCTATGCTAGGCTAAACTTCTATTTGGTTAAGGGTGATTTCAAAGCCCTAGACATGTTTTGTGATTGATTTTCAGATTCTATCTATCATTAATTTTCTATCAAAGTTGCTTATGTTCTTCTACAAGAATTGTTCATGATGTTGTCTTGATTTGTTTAGGTGTACAACTAGATAGATCTTGATAATTATCTATTGCTAGTTTAGGAGTCTTGATCCGTGTAATTGTCTTGATTTCCTATTCATAAGTGGCAATTTGTGATTAATGATTATGGTCAAGTTTTCAATAATTGCAAAGTGGAACATAACCTAAGTTGAACAATCCGAGCTTATGTGTTTGTTGCTTAGATCAACCTATCTTTCTCATCATAAAGCTGCCATTAAATTGAATCTAGAGAGCTTATTCTAGGTTGTTTGATGGTTAGAGATTAAATAGAGAGCTTGTTCTATTTAACGACAAACTAAGGAAAGATTGGGATAACAGAGCTTGTTGTTATCTACGGTTGTTAACTTTGATAGTTGGTTGATATTGATAGATCTGAAATTGATTCTTAATGATGTCTAGTGGTGGAGAATGAAACCTTAACCATATTTTTCATTTTTGATTCTTCTTACTTGTTTTCTTACTTTTCTAGTTTGCTTATTTTTAAAAGTATATTTATTTTTATTGGCTGGTTATACCGCCTTGCATCTTATTCTTATTATTTACTTTAGTTTAAATCTGGCTTCAAAAACCCCTTTTCTTTTATTGTTCTTGAATTTAAGTTTTAAACTATCAACTTATAAACTAAAACCCAATCCCTGAGGACTCGACCCTTGCTAACTACTATACTTACAATTGATCTTTTTAGTGCAAGGTTAAATAAGATACACTCTTTTGGGTGCATCAAGTTTTTGGCGCCGTTGCCGGGGATTGCTTTCTTTAGTTTATTAGTTTATTGGTTTATTCTTATTTTCTGTTCTAATTATTTACTTTCTTATTTTTTTTTATTAGTGAATGTTCCAAGCTCCCGAAAAAGACTTACGACTTAGAAAAATTCGGGAATTTATAACTTCTCACCAACAACCAATCGAGGAGTTGATCCAAAACATCCAAGAGAAGCAAGGAGAGATGGCAGCAGCTGACAACCGAACTCTCAAGGAGCTAGCCGCTCCGGACTTGGGTCAACAACCATTATGCATTGAATATGCTAATCTTGAGGTAGCTTTTGAATTAAAATCTGGTTTGATTCACCTTCTCCCAACTTTTCATGGTTTTGCAGGAGAGGATCCAAATAAGCACCTCAAGGAATTCCATGTAGTTTGCTCAAGCATGAGACCAACAGGGGTCACGGAAGAGCAAGTTAAGTTGAGAGCCTTCCCATTCTCTCTAGCTGATTCAGCAAAAGAATGGCTCTACTATCTACCATCCGGGACCATCACTACATGGAATGATTTGAAGAAAGCATTCTTGGAAAGGTATTTCCCAGCATCTAAGGCTGCCAACATTAGGAAAGAGATATGTGGGATTCGGCAATACAACGGAGAGTCCTTATATGAATATTGGGAGAGGTTCAAGAAACTTTGTGCATCATGTCCACACCATCAGATAAGTGAACAACTTCTCATCCAATACTTCTATGAAGGTCTCATGCCCATGGAGAGAAGTATGATAGATGCCGCTAGTGGGGGAGCTCTAGTTGATAAGACTCCCAGGGCTGCTAGAACATTAATCTCCAACATGGCAGCCAATTCTCAACAGTTCTCAATGAGACAAGATCCACCACCACAATCCAAGAGAGTTAATGAGGTAAGTATATCATCCCTTGAACAAAAATTTGATAAACTGACTTCTCTTGTTCAACAATTGGCTGTAGGTAAAATACAACAAATAAAGGCTTGTGGCATATGTTCAAACATAGGGCACCAAACTGATATGTGTCCAACACTTCAAGAGGATACCAATGAACATGTGAATGCCATGGGTGGATTTCAGAACCAATCAAGGAAATATGATCCCTACTCAAACACATACAATCCAGGATGGAGGGATCATCCAAACTTCAATTATGGAGGGAACCAATCACAAACTATTCCTCCACCATTTGACCACAGGCCACCGGGTTTTCAGCAAAGAGTGCAACAACCATACCAAACCCGACAACAACTACCACCCACCCAAAATTCAGGTACTTCTCTTGAAGATCTTGTTAAAGCTCTTTCTACTAATACAATTCAATTTCAACAGGAAACAAAGACAAGTATTCGAAATTTGGAGACTCAAATAGGGCAATTGGCAACAACCATGAGTCAAATGCAAGCAAGGGATTCTGGGAAATTACCTTCCCAAACCATAGTGAATCCAAAAGAGAATGCCAATGCTATAAATTTAAGAAGTGGGAAACAGCTAGAGGCACCACAAAATGATAGTGCTCAAGGGGAGAACAATACCATGGCATCCTCTTCACATCCCAACGAGCCACTAAAAAAGGTAATTCCTAAACCATCCTTTCCTTCCTATATAACTCCTCCACCTTTTCCTAACAGGTTAGCAAAGTCCAAGAAGGAGGAGCAAGAGAAGGAAATTTTGGAAACCTTCCGGAAAGTAGAGGTGAACATTCCTTTACTAGATGCTATCAAGCAAGTGCCAAGATATGCCAAGTTCCTAAAAGAGTTGTGCACATCTAAACGGAAGTTGAAATGGAATGAAAAGGTAAGTGTGGGGGAGAATGTGTCAGCTGTTCTTCAAAAGAAACTCCCACCTAAATGCAAGGATCCAGGTATGTTTACCATTCCTTGTAAGATAGGCAACACCAGGTTTGAGCGTGCTATGCTAGATCTAGGGGCATCTATTAATGTCATGCCATATTCAATTTATGCTTCATTGAATCTAGGACCATTAGAGGAAACCGGTGTTATAATACAACTTGCTGACCGTTCTAACACTTATCCAAGAGGAGTTGTAGAAGACGTTCTTGTACAGGTTAATGAATTGGTTTTTCCCGCTGACTTTTATGTTATTGAGATGGAAGATGAGATGTCTTCTAATCCCACACCTATTCTATTAGGGAGACCATTCTTGAAAACAGCAAGAACTAAAATAGATGTACATGATGGCACTTTAACTATGGAATTTGATGGTGAAATAATTCGCTTTAACATTTTTGAGGCCATGAGATATCCTAGTGATGTGCATTCTGTTTTTAATATTGATATAATTGACTCACTAGTGCAGCAAGCTTATGAGCTAGATGGTGAAGATAGTGTAGAAATAGTCCTTAGCAACCATCTCGGAATGGGGAATGCTAAACTAGCCTTGAGTGACCAGGTGGAAGGGGCACTAGAATCTTTACACTCGCTGCAACCTAAAGATGCAAGGTTTGATGTTTCATTTATTGATTTGCCTTTATCTAATGAGAAACTTCTACCTTCCATTTTGCAGGCACCAACTTTAGAGTTGAAACCACTACCGAACCACTTGAAATATTTGTTCTTAGGGGAAAAGGACACACTACCTGTCATCATTGCCAAAGAGCTCACACCTTTGCAAGAAGAGCGACTTATCCGGGTGCTTAGAGAGCATAAAACAGCAATTGGTTGGACAATTGCCGATATCAAGGGAATAAGCCCATCCATGTGCATGCACCGGATTTTGTTAGAGGAAGGGTCTAAACCAACAAGAGAAGCACAAAGAAGATTGAACCCTCCTATGATGGAGGTTGTGAAAAAGGAGATACTGAAGCTCCTAGATGTTGGAGTGATCTATCCTATCTCGGATAGCAAATGGGTGAGCCCAGTCCAAGTGGTTCCAAAGAAATCAGGTGTAACGGTGGTAACAAATAATGAGAATGAACTTGTTCCTACTAGGATTCAAACAGGATGGCGAGTTTGTATTGATTATCGTAAACTTAATTCCACAACTCGCAAAGACCACTTTCCTTTACCTTTTATTGATCAAATGCTTGAAAGGTTAGCTGGCCATTCTCATTATTGTTTTCTTGATGGTTTTTCAGGTTATAATCAGATAGCCATTGCTCCGGAGGACCAAGAGAAAACAACATTCACATGTCCATTTGGTACTTTTGCATACCGGCGTATGCCATTTGGTCTTTGTAATGCACCAGCTACATTCCAAAGGTGTATGGTTAGCATATTTTCAGATTATGTAGAGAATATCATAGAAGTGTTTATGGATGATTTTAGTGTCTATGGTGATTCTTTTGATAGATGTCTAGAGAACCTTACACTTGTACTTGAAAGATGCATGGAAACTAACCTTGTTTTGAATTGGGAAAAATGTCACTTTATGGTAGAACAAGGAATAGTTTTGGGCCATGTTATTTCTTCTAGAGGGATAGAGGTTGATAAGTCTAAAATAGATATTATGCATTCTTTACCACCTCCCACAAATGTGAGAGAGGTTCGTTCTTTTCTTGGACATGCAGGTTTCTATAGGAGATTTATCAAAGACTTCTCAAAGATCACATTACCTCTTTGCAAGCTACTACAAAAAGATGTGGTTTTCCACTTTGATGATAAATGCAAAGAGGCGTTTGAAACATTGAAGGGACTCTTGACATCAGCTCCTATCATCCAACCACCAGATTGGAATGTACCTTTTGAAATCATGTGTGATGCTAGTGACTATGCCATTGGAGCTGTTTTGGGCCAACGGGTTGGGAAAGCCTCACATGCCATTTATTATGCCTCAAGAACTCTTAATGATGCTCAATTGAACTATTCCACTACTGAAAAAGAACTTTTGGCTGTTGTATTTGCTTTAGAAAAATTTCGATCTTATTTAATTGGTACTAAAGTAATTGTATTTTCTGACCATGCAGCCCTTAAGTACTTACTCACTAAAAAGGAGGCCAAACCAAGGTTGATTAGATGGATACTTCTCTTACAAGAGTTTGATTTGGAGATAAAAGATAAGAGAGGTAGTGACAACCTGGTTGCGGACCATCTTAGCCGTTTAGTTCATGAAGATGATGCACTACCCTTGAATGAGAACTTTCCGGATGAGCAACTTCTTTTTATAAGAACAACAACTCCTTGGTATGCTGATATTGTTAATTACTTAGTTACCAAGAAGTTGCCACAAGAGTTGACACAAGCTCAAAGAAATAAGATCAAGAGTGATGCCAAATACTACATATGGGATGATCCTTACCTTTGGAAGCATTGCTCCGATCAGATTATAAGAAGGTGTGTACTCGAAACTGAATTTCAATCTATTCTCACCTTTTGTCACTCTTATGCATGTGGAGGACACTTTGGATCCAAAAGAACAGCCATGAAAGTTCTTGATTCTGGATTTTATTGGCCTACCATATTCAAAGATGCATACCTCTTTTGCAAGTCATGTGATCGTTGCCAAAGAACTGGTAACTTAGGTGCTAGAAATCAAATGCCTCAAACTCCAATACTTATTGTTGAAATTTTTGATGTATGGGGCATGGATTTCATGGGACCTTTTCCTCCTTCTTTTGGTAATCTTTATATTTTACTTGCCGTTGATTATGTTTCAAAGTGGGTGGAAGCAAAATCCACTAGGACTAATGACTCTAAAGTTGTTTCAGATTTTGTCAAGACTAACATCTTTGCTAGGTTTGGAACGCCAAAGGCCATAATCAGCGATAGAGGTACTCACTTTTGCAATAGGACTATGGAAGCACTTTTGAGGAAGTATAACATCACACACAAGGTCTCCACCTCATATCATCCTCAAACTAGTGGGCAAGCTGAAGTGTCAAACCGAGAAGTTAAGTCCATCCTTGAAAAGACAGTTAATCCAATTAGGAAGGATTGGAGTTCACGACTTGATGATGCACTTTGGGCTTATAGGACAGCATATAAGACACCCATTGGTATGTCTCCTTATCGACTTGTTTATGGTAAGCCTTGTCATCTTCCGGTTGAATTGGAACATAAATCATATTGGGCTATCAAACAATGCAACATGGAGATGGATGAGATAGGAAAGAAAAGAAAACTTGACCTACAAGAATTAGAGGAGATAAGGAATGATGCCTATCAGAATTCTAGGATTTACAAGGAAAAGACTAAGGCATTCCATGACAAGATGATATCAAGAAAAGAATTTGTTGTTGGACAAAAAGTTCTTCTCTTCCATTCACGCCTTAAGTTATATCCAGGTAAGTTACGTTCTCGTTGGGTTGGACCTTTTGTTATTACTAATGTATTTACTCATGGTGCAGTTGAAATCCAAAGCCCAAAAACAGATAAGGCATTCAAAGTGAATGGTCATAGATTGAAGCCTTACTATGAGAACTTTCCAATACAAGATGTGGAGGAGTTTCCACTTTTTGAGCCAAAGTATGTTGAATAATAATGGCATGGGTCTAAGTTAGGCTGAGGACAATAAACCAAGCGCTTCTTGGGAGGCAACCCAAAAGGATGGAGAGCATCTATTATATCAGATTTGCATATTCCTTACTCTCCATCATTCTATCTTTTATTGTTTTTCTTTTTTTTTTTGTTTAATAGTTCTTTTCTCTTACATATAATTCTTGCATTGGGGGATAATAGCATTACATTAATGACAATGTAAGAATTATGTGTGGAGGGAAGAATTTAGGATTTTATTTAGAGTGTTTTATTTTTGAGTTTTTTATGTTGTTTTTCTTTCTGATCCTTGTTTTGAAAATAACTAGATGTAAATATAATTTTTATTTTTTTTAACCCCGGTTAAATGGCGGATAACGGTACTCCGTGATTATTTAAATCGGTTCCATCAGCTACCCACAAAACTGATATTGTATATAAATTTCTCTTCCAATTTCTCTTTCAATTTTTTTTTTTTTTTCATTTTTTTTTTCAGGATGGATGATATTCTCACAAGATTGCAGAAACGATTTCCTCCTTTTCCTCGAAATATTTTACTGAAGCTTTACCAAGTTTGATTTGAAAGATTAAGAATGCTTATGCACAAAGGGATTCCTGACGACATACGTTGGATAATTGAAGCCAAGGTACGTGAAGATGAATATCTTCCTGTTTTGCATTTACCAGGTACAGGTAGAAGCACTTTTGCAAAGAAGCGACGAGCAAAGCGCATGAGTTCAAATTGCCACAAATGTGCACGATGGACGTGTAACGGTAAATGTCGTTCAATTGGGATTCCGTCCTCTAATCGAGATGATAAAATTGAATTCATTAAGGATGGACTGAGTAAGGAGAATTTGGGTAATATCCAACTTTCTCTTGAGACGCATCCTAGTGGAGACGTACAAAGAGAAATTCTTGATTTATGGCCGCAATTCCAAAGGGAATGGCAACATCTTGGGAATCTGATGTTAAAAGACCCTGTTTGCCAGCTTGTAAGAAAACTGGATGGGAAGCATATCCTCGACTCATAGAAGGCGTTTAAGCCGTTTCTGGACGTAAAACCAGAGGAAGATGTGAGCCACAATCACAACTACAATAAATGACTTCTCAGCTTTTGGTTTGATTTGCAATAACTTCATTTCGGTTTAATTTACGTGTTGTTCGATTTGTGTAATTATTCTCATTTTTTTTATTTGTCTTTTACGGTTGATTTTTCTTCTCTTTTTGATTTTCTTCCTGAAATCACGCAAAAATCTTTTGTTAGGTTAACATTTTCTTCTGACAGGTCAGATACACTTTCGGCGACATTATTACTCTTGTCTGATTCACTACTGAGTCATCTATATATTACACCATGTACTCATTCTCTTTCAGGCACTCGAAGAAGAAAAAAAATGGAAAGTACTTCATCCCAGCGCATTAAAAAAATTTGTGTCTTTGGAGGTGCTTATCCAGGGAAAAATAACATATTCGCTGATGAAGCCATAAGAGTTGGAGTAATACTTGCCCAACAAAAGATCCACTTGATTTATGGAGGCGGTAGTACGGGTTTAATGGGAGCAGTCGCTACAGCAGCACACGCCGGAGGAAGTCTAGTTCTAGGAATCGTGCCAAAACTATTCACAAGTTTTTGTGGACCTACCGTGGGTAAGGAAATACAAGTCTGGAGTATCCCTGAACGGATGACAATCATGCACCATTCTGCCGATGCATTCATTGCTCTACCAGGAGGTCTGGGTACATTGGAAGAAATAGCTTGCGTGGCTTCTTGGTCATCTTTGGTCACAAATAAGAAACCCATTGGTTTGCTTAATGTTAATGGTTATTTTAGTAATTTGCTTTTATATTTAGATAATGCTGTGGATAATGGATTCATGTTTTCAGAGGCAAGGAGAACCATAGTTTCTGCTACAACCATTGAAGATTTACTTAAAAAGCTCCAAGCTTATGAGTGTTTATCTGCTACGGTTGTTTCGCAAACGCTCGGAAAAAGAAAAAGAGATATGGACGAGCAAGGAGTGGATTGCACTTTGTCTTTGTGACATTATCTAACATTTTGCTTGTTGTGTCTCAGTTATAATAAGTGGTTAGCAACCTCTGCAGGTAATATCTCCTAAATTCTACCTTTAAAATTTGACATCGGGGACAATGTCATATTTTACTAGGGGGTAAGGGACATATTTTGCTAATTTAAAAAAAAAAAAAAAAAAATTTAAGAAGTATTCATTCTGAACAAGGTCTGAGTAAGGGAGACTTGAGACATACCTTGTCAGTTTGATTTTAATCTTTTTACGTTTACTTGTTAATTTTTGTTTAGTATTTTAGGATTATTTAGGTTGCATGAGTTTGTTTTGTTTTGAGTCTAGTTATTCCTATTCTTATGTTATTAGTTCTTTTCTCTTACACATGATTCTTTCATTTGGGTTAATAGACTTACATTGAGGACAATGTAAGAATTAAGTGTGGGGGGAATGATTTAGGATTTCTTTTATTTTTGTCTACTATTTTTTTTATGAGTCTTTATTATTATTATTTTTTAGTGTGTTTTAGTTCCTTTTTAATACAATGGTGAGATATGAATTGCATAAGTCTAAAACATATTTATTAGTGAGAAGATTTTCATGAGAATTGAGCTTGATGTCAACCTTTTTATGAGCCAATGTTAATATGATATGTTGATTGAGAAAGAAGCATGTTTAGACTTAATCTGACTTGTATAATCATTCTTGTGAGTTTTTGAGCCTAAAATGATTGATGCATTATACAAATCAATCTAATTTCTTTCTTGAGTGCTCTTATGATTACATGATTCTCTAGAACTTGCTTTAAACCGTTTGAGACTATATTGATGCATGTGACAACATGAATATGATAGAGGCATTAGGATTTTTAGCCAGAGCCAAACAACCATCCCTTGTTGATGTTCCAAGAGAACACACTCTTAGTGAACCAATTTGAGCCTACATTGAATAAGCTATCTCTTTGGTAACCATAACTTGTCCCTAACCTAAATATACTTATATCTTTACCTTTGTTCCAAAGATGAATTAGCATGATTTGAGACAAGTTGCAAAGACAAGGGATATTTTTTGGTTAGAAACAAGAAATAAGTGTGGGGGGAAAAGAAAAGAAAAGTCAAGAGAAAAAGAAATGGAATACTCGCAAATACATTCCTATATAAAAAAAAAATGAATCATCTCTTGAATTTGTGGAAAAAGAAAAAGATGTTACAAAGTTGTTTAGAATGAAGAAAAGGCCCAACATGAATATCCGGCCTAGGTGACTATGTACTTGTAAAGAGTTTTGAGAAGTTTCTTTGTATAATCTTTTTATGTCTCTAAACTTTATGAACTCTTTGGAACCTTTGTGATATCTTTATCCTTTTGTTCTTCAACCACATTACAAACCCCTTGGCCCCATTACAACCTTGATTAAAGACCTCTTGATTTATGAAGTTGCATGATCTTTTAGTGGAGAATAGGTGGACAAGCAAGCATATGGTAGAAGTGTTTTCATGAGATTTATTGAGTGTAAACACTTTACCACTACTTTAAAGAGTGAAAATCAAGAGAGTATCCCATGTGAGAAGTTGAGATTAAATTTGAACATGCACTATTTTGATTGAGATATGTTATGCTAATATTGGCTTAACTCAAACAATTTACATTCAAGCATGATTTTTTGTGAAATTTTTTAAGCTATTGATTAGTTTATAAGACTTGTTCAAATATTGTCTCTAATTTGTATTGAAAGGATTAGGAGTAAATATTTTTAGTATATGTAGTTTATTTATATGAAGTTTATTTATATTTTAATTTTTCAATGTTTGTGGGTATCGTTCTAGTAAACCCTCACGAGACTAAACTCGTCCACTAGGGACACCTAGGGGTTTAAAGGCTTGTGTCACATGCTAAGTGCCACCGTGATTTCCTACGAAAATGGATTAGATTAGATTTTCTTATTTTATTTTTATTGAGTCGTTGCTAGGGACTAGCAACAATCTAAGTGTGGGGGTGTGATAACTCGTATAATTATATAGTTTTTAGTTATGTTTTATTAATGTTTTGTGTCAAATACGAGTTATTATTGTTTAGTCTAATTGTGTTTATGATCTTTTATATTTTTATGTATTTTGGTGTATTTCACAAGTTTCTTTGAGTGATTTCAGATTACTAGAATTAAGGGCAAATCCAGTTCAGTTTCAGTTCCGACACCTTTTGCCATATCAGCTATATCTCGAGTTTCACTGAAGAAATAAGGCTGAAATTTGTAGCCATGAAAAGCTAAGAGGCATATCTATCTTTTTCATGTTTTACACTTCTTAAAACGGAGTCGTTTTCCCTAGCGAAATCGACCATCAAGTTGGCTGATGTGCAATGACGTCTGTGCTGACATGTTTTCGTATTTTGCCCATATCTGCTTATCCACATCAGCAAATGAGCTGATTCCAACGGCTATGGATCCGTAACTGATAGGGAAACCTTTTTCTAGAAGACCATGTGATCAGATCAGGCCTCCAACATTGACGAAATCGACCATCAAGTTGGCTGATCAAAATTGTCATACAATATGACGAAAATTGTTAGAAGAATTCACCCACCTATTATACCTACCTTTGAAATTTGTAAAGCTTGTCTCTTGTCATTTAGCCTTCCAAAATGTGTATAAATAGAGGGCCTTGGATGATTGTAGAGGATCATATTGGAGATTGGTAGGATATTAGCCATTTTAACAAAATTCTCTAAGTTTTCTTCTTCTTTCTTTTCTCTAGTTTTCTTTTTCTTTAGAAAGAGCAAGAGGTTGGATAATTAATATTCTTCTTCTTCTTCTTTCTTTCTTTTATTTTCTTCTTAGATTCTATTTAATTTTATGTTTATAATGCCTATGCTAGGCTAAACTTCTATTTGGTTAAGGGTGATTTCAAAGCCCTAGACATGTTTTGTGATTGATTTTCAGATTCTATCTATCATTAATTTTCTATCAAAGTTGCTTATGTTCTTCTACAAGAATTGTTCATGATGTTGTCTTGATTTGTTTAGGTGTACAACTAGATAGATCTTGATAATTATCTATTGCTAGTTTAGGAGTCTTGATCCGTGTAATTGTCTTGATTTCCTATTCATAAGTGGCAATTTGTGATTAATGATTATGGTCAAGTTTTCAATAATTGCAAAGTGGAACATAACCTAAGTTGAACAATCCGAGCTTATGTGTTTGTTGCTTAGATCAACCTATCTTTCTCATCATAAAGCTGCCATTAAATTGAATCTAGAGAGCTTATTCTAGGTTGTTTGATGGTTAGAGATTAAATAGAGAGCTTGTTCTATTTAACGACAAACTAAGGAAAGATTGGGATAACAGAGCTTGTTGTTATCTACGGTTGTTAACTTTGATAGTTGGTTGATATTGATAGATCTGAAATTGATTCTTAATGATGTCTAGTGGTGGAGAATGAAACCTTAACCATATTTTTCATTTTTGATTCTTCTTACTTGTTTTCTTACTTTTCTAGTTTGCTTATTTTTAAAAGTATATTTATTTTTATTGGCTGGTTATACCGCCTAATTTGTATATTAATTTTGTTTTATTTTTATTGGCTGGTTATACCGCCTTGCATCTTATTCTTATTATTTACTTTAGTTTAAATCTGGCTTCAAAAACCCCTTTTCTTTTATTGTTCTTGAATTTAAGTTTTAAACTATCAACTTATAAACTAAAACCCAATCCCTGAGGACTCGACCCTTGCTAACTACTATACTTACAATTGATCTTTTTAGTGCAAGGTTAAATAAGATACACTCTTTTGGGTGCATTTTGGATATTATTTATTTTATGAGTCTTTAATATTATTATTATTAAAATTTTTAGTGTGTTTTAGTTCTTTTCTATACTATGATGAGATATGAATTGCATATGTCTAAAACTAGTTTAGTAGTGAGAAGATTTTTCATGAGAATTAAGCTTGATATCATTTTTCATGGAGCCAATGTTAATATGATATGTTGATTGAGAAAGAAGCATGTTTAGACTTAAAATTGACTTGTATAATCATCCTTGTGAGTTTTTAGCCTATATGATTGATGGATTATACATATCAATCTAATTTGTTTCTTGAGTGCTCTTATGATTACATGATTCTCTAGAACTTGCTTTAAACCTTGTTGAGACTATATTGATGCATGTGACAACATGAATACGATAGCGGCATTAGGATTTTTAACCAGAGCCAAACAGCCATCCATTACTAATGTTCCAAGAGAACATCCCACTAGTGAGCCAATTTGAGCCTACATTAAATATGCTATTTTATTGGTAACCACAACTTACACCTAGCCTAAATATACTTATATCCTTACCCTTGTTTTGAAGATGGATTATATATTTTGAGACATATTTCAAAAAACAAGGGATATTTTTAGTTGAAAATTTGGGTTGGAAACAAAAGATAAGTGTGGGGGGGGGAGAAAGGCAAAAGTCAAGAGAAAAAAAGGGATCATTGTCAAATACATTCCATATTGAAAAAAAAATCATCTCTTAAACTTCTAGTTAAAGAAAAGAAAAAGAATGTTACAAGGTTGGTTAGAATGAAGCAAAGGCTCAACATAAAATATTCAGCCTATGTGATTATGTACTTCCCAGGAATATTGAGAAAGTTTTATTTGCAAAATCTTGTTTTGTCTCTAAATTCTATGAAGTCTTTGGAACCTTTGTAATATCTTTTATCTTTTATTCTTTAACCACATTATAACCCCTTGGCCCCATTACAACCTTGAATAAAGACCTTTTGATTTATGAAGTTGCATGATCTAAATAGTGGATAATAGGTGGACAAGCAAGCATATGGTAGAACTGTTTTCATGAGATTGATTGAGTGTAAACACTTTACCACTACTTTAAAGAGTGAAAATCATGAAAGTATAGTGAGAAGTTGAGATTAAGTTTGAATATGCACTATTTTGATTGAAATATGTTATGTTAATATTGGCTTAACTCAAACTATTTACATTCAAGCAAGATTTTTTGTGAATTTCTTTAAGCTATTGATTAGTTTATAAGACTTGTCCAATGATTATCTTTAATTTATATTGCAAGGATTAGTTGTAATTATTATTATTATTTTTAAACTTTTTTAGTTTTTCTTATGTCTTCAATGTTTGTGGGTATCGTCCTAGTAAACCCTCACGAGACTAAACTCGTCCACAAGGGACACCTAGGGGTTTAAAAGCTTGTGTCACATGCTAAGTGCCACCGTGATTTCCTACGAAAGTGGATTAGATTAGATTTTCTTATTTTATTTGTATTTTGTTTTGCTCGAGGACTAGCAAAAAGCTAAGTGTGGGGGTATTTGATAAGCTCATAAAATATACATTTTATGTCTTTCTACCTTTAGTTTTTGTTATATTTTCGATCTTTATCTTGTTTACTTATAATATGTTTTTGAATTTTAGATACAATAAGGAGAATGAAGTCAAAAGATGTCAATAATGATGGTAAAGAGCTTACAAAATCATAATCACAAGTGATAACTCGTATAATTATATAGTTTTTAGTTATGTTTTATTATTGTTTTGTGTCAAATACGAGTTATTATTGTTTAGTCTAATTGTATTTATGATCTTTTATATTTTTATGTAATTTGGTGTTTTTCACAAGTTTCTTTGAGTGATTTCAGATTACTAGAATTAAGGGCAAATCCAGTTCAGTTCCAGTTCCGACACCTTTTGCCATATCAGCTATATCTGGAGTTTCACTGAAGCAATAAGGCTGAAATTTATAGCCGTGCAAAGCTAAGAGGCATATCTATCTTTTTCATGTTTTACACTTCTTGAAAAGGAGTCGTTTTCCCTAGCGAAATCGACCATCAAGTTGGCTGATGTGCAATGACGTCTGTGCTGACCTGTTTTCGTATTTTGCCCATATCTGCTTATCCATATTAGAAAATGAGCTGATTCCAATGGCTATGGATCCGTAACTGATAGGGGAACCTTTTTCTAGAAGACCATGTGATCCGATCAGGCCTCCAACATTGACGAAATCGACCATCAAGTTGGCTGATCAAAATTGTCATACAATATGACGAAAATTGTTAGAAAAATTCACCCACCTATTATACCTACCTTTGAAATTTGTAAAGCTTGTCTCTTGTCATTTAGCCCTCCAAAATGTGTATAAATAGAGGGCCTTGGATGATTGTAGAGGATCATATTGTAGATTGGTAGGATATTAGCCATTGTAATAAAATTCTCTAAGTTTTCTTCTTCTTTTCTTTTCTCTAGTTTTCTTTTTCTTTAGAAAGAGCAAGAGGTTGGATAATTAATATTCTTCTTCTTCTTCTTTCTTTCTTTTATTTTCTTCTTAGATTCTCTTTAATTTTATGTTTATGTTTACAATGCCTATGCTAGGCTAAACTTCTATTTGGTTAAGGGTGATTTCAAAGCCCTAGACATGTTTTGTGATTGATTTTTAGATTCTATCTATCATTAATTTTCTATCAAAGTTGCTTATGTTCTTCTACAAGAATTGTTCATGATGTTGTCTTGATTTATTTAGGTGTACAACTAGATAGATCTTGATAATTATCTATTGCTAGTTTAGGAGTCTTGATCCGTGTAATTGTCTTGATTTCCTATTCATAAGTGGCAATTTGTGATTAATGATTATGGTCAAGTTTTCAATAATTGCAAAGTGGAACATAACCTAAGTTGAACAATCCGAGCTTATGTGTTTGTTGCTTAGATCAACCTATCTTTCTCATCATAAAGCTGCCATTAAATTGAATTTAGAGAGCTTATTCTAGGTTGTTTAATGGTTAGAGATTAAATAGAGAGCTTGTTCTATTTAACGACAAACTAAGGAAAGATTGGGATAACAGAGCTTGTTGTTATCTACGGTTGTTAACTTTGATAGTTGGTTGATATTGATAGATCTGAAATTGATTCTTAATGATGTCTAGTGGTGGAGAATGAAACCTTAACCATATTTTTCATATTTAATTCTTCTTACTTACTTGTTTTCTTACTTTTAGTTTGCTTATTTTTTATATTTATTTTTATTGGCTGGTTATACCGCCTAATTTGTATATTAACTTTGTTTTATTTTTATTGGCTGGTTATACCGCCTAATTTAGTATATATATTTTTATTGGCTGGTTATACCGCCTAATTTAGTATATATATTTTTATTGGCTGGTTATACCGCCTTGCATCTTATTCTTATTATTTACTTTAGTTTAAATCTGGCTTCAAAAACCCCTTTTCTTTTATTGTTTTCTTTGAACGTAAGTTATAAACTAATAACTCATAGATTAAAACCCAATCCCTGAGGACTCGACCGTTGCTAATCATTATACTTACAATTGATCTTTTTAGTGCAAGGTTAAATAAGATACACTCTTTTGGGTGCATCAAATTTTTGGCGCCGTTGCCGGGGATTGTTTTCTTTAGTTTATTTGTTACTTGGTTTATTCTTATTTTCAGTTCTAATGAGTTTTATTTTCTTGTACATACGGGTTTTTCTTATCAAATTTTGAAAAAAAAATTTTAAAAAAAAAAAACGATGGAATTTAGCAATCTAACACTTGAAGAGTTGGTGGCATACATGAACATGGAGAATCAACAAGCCAATCTCACCTTCCCAGTTCAACAATTTGACATGGGAGGATGTCAAGGCCATCAAGTATTCCAAGACCAACAGTATGATCATTACTCAAACACTTACCATGAGGGATGGTGGGATCATACTAATTATGGCTACTCGAAAAATTACCAAGAAGTAGATCCTTATGCCAATTACACTCATCCATCTAGCTTCAATCAATCATGGTCCCAAGAACCATATCTTTTTCAACCACCACATATGACTCAAAACTCAGGTACTTCTTTAGAAGATCTTGTACATTCTCTTGTTACTGATACTTTGCAATTTCAACAGGAAACAAGGGCAAGCATCCAGAGTTTGGAAAAGCAAATGATCCAATTGACTAGTAGTATGGTGGGATGGGTAGCACAAAGATCTGAAGAACTCCCTGCCCAAACGATGATTAACCCAAAGGAGAATGCTACTATTGTGACCTTGAGGAATGAGGAACAAGATGAGGATGAGACAAAATTAGAGATGAATTCTAATCTTGAGGATAATGAAGCCAATGATCCAAATAAGAGTATTTCGGCACCTGAGGTAACGTTTGAGATTCCAATTTTTACTAATGTTTCTTCTCCACCTTTTCCTAGTAGATTCGCAAAGTTCAAGGAGGATGAACATGAAAAAGATACGTTGGAAACCTTAAACAGTTTGTTTGTGGATGTCATTCAACAAGTACCAAAAGATGCACCATTCCTCGATGACATATGCACCACAAAGGATGATGGAATAATACTTGTAATGGAGAATGCATCCACTGTTGTGCAAAGAAAGCTACCTCTCAAACGCATAAATTTGGAAAATTTCATGTATGAGCCTGACAAGCCTAAAAAGCCAAGAAGGGGTGTTGGTTAGATTCAAAACACTAACTCAAGTGTTAATTGGGAAGGCAGCCCAATTAAAGATGAAATTGCCAACCTTCCATATTCAGATTTGCTTTCTCTTTCTTTTCCTTTTTCTTTTATTATTTTTATTGTTTTTATTTTTATTTCTTATGTTTCTTTGTTAATTGTGTTTACTGTTTTTAAGTTCATTTAGGCTGCATAAGTTTCTTTTGTTTAATAGTTCTTTTCTCTTACATATAATTCTTGCATTGGGGGATAATAGCATTACATTAATGACAATGTAAGAATTATGTGTGGGGAGAAGAATTTAGGATTTTATTTAGAGTGTTTTGTTTTTGAGTTTTTTTTTTTTTTTTATGCTGTTTTTCTTTCTGATCCTTGTTTTGAAAATAACTAGATGTAAATATAATTTTTATTTTTTTAACCTCGGTTAAATGGCGGATAACGGTACTCCGTGATTATTTAAATCGGTTCCATCAGCTACCCACAAAACTGATATTGTATATAAATTTCTCTTCCAATTTCTCTTTCAATTTTTTTCATTTTTTTCAGGATGGATGATATTCTCACAAGATTGCAGAAACGATTTCCTCCTTTTCCTCGAAATATTTTACTGAAGCTTTACCAAGTTCGATTCGAAAGATTAAGAATGCTTATGCACAAAGGGATTCCTGGAGACATACGTTGGATAATTGAAGCCAAGGTACGTGAAGATGAATATCTTCCTGTTTTGCATTTACCAGGTACAGGTAGAAGCACTTTTGCAAAGAAGCGACGAGCAAAGCGCATGAGTTCAAATTGCCACAAATGTGCACGATGGACGTGTAACGGTAAATGTCGTTCTATTGGGATTCCGTCCTCTAATCGAGATGATAAAATTGAATTCATTAAGGATGGACTGAGTAAGGAGAATTTGGGAAATATCCAACTTTCTCTTGAGACGCATCCTAGTGGAGACGTACAAAGAGAAATTCTTGATTTATGGCCGCAATTCCAAAGGGAATGGCAACATCTTGGGAATCTGATGTTAAAAGACCCTGTTTGCCAGCTTGTAAGAAAACTGGATGGGAAGCATATCCTCGACTCATAGAAGGCGTTTAAGCCGTTTCTGGACGTAAAACCAGAGGAAGATGTGAGCCACAATCACAACTACAATAAATGACTTCTCAGCTTTTGGTTTGATTTGCAATAACTTTATTTTGATTTAATTTACGTGTTGTTCGATTTGTGTAATTATTCTCGTTTTTTTTTATTTGTCTTTCACGGTTAATTTTTTCTTCTCTTTTTGATTTTCTTCCTGAAATCACGCAAAAATCTTTTGTTAGGTTAACATTTTCTTCTGACAGGTCAGATACACTTTCGGCGACATTATTACTCTTGTCTGATTCACTACTCAGTCCTCTATATATTACACCATGTACTCATTCTCTTTCAGGCACTCGAAAAAAAAAAAAAAGAAAAAAAAATGGAAAGTACTTCGTCCCAACGCATTAAAAAAATTTGTGTCTTTGGAGGTGCTTATCCAGGGAAAAATAACATATTCGCTGATGAAGCCATAAGAGTTGGAGTAATACTTGCCCAACAAAAGATCCACTTGATTTATGGAGGCGGTAGTACGGGTTTAATGGGAGCAGTCGCTACAGCAGCACACGCCGGAGGAAGTCTAGTTCTAGGAATCGTGCCAAAACTATTCACAAGTTTTTGTGGACCTACCGTGGGTAAGGAAATACAAGTCTGGAGTATCCCTGAACGGATGACAATCATGCACCATTCTGCCGATGCATTCATTGCTCTACCAGGAGGTCTGGGTACATTGGAAGAAATAGCTTGCGTGGCTTCTTGGTCATCTTTGGTCACAAATAAGAAACCCATTGGTTTGCTTAATGTTAATGGTTATTTTAGTAATTTGCTTTTATATTTAGATAATGCTGTGGATAATGGATTCATGTTTTCAGAGGCAAGGAGAACCATAGTTTCTGCTACAACCATTGAAGATTTACTTAAAAAGCTCCAAGCTTATGAGTGTTTATCTGCTACGGTTGTTTCGCAAACGCTCGGAAAAAGAAAAAGAGATATGGACGAGCAAGGAGTGGATTGCACTTTGTCTTTGTGACATTATCTAACATTTTGCTTGTTGTGTCTCAGTTATAATAAGTGGTTAGCAACCTCTGCAGGTAATATCTCCTAAATTCTACCTTTAAAATTTGACATCGGGGACAATGTCATATTTTACTAGGGGGTAAGGGACATATTTTGCTAATTTAAAAAAAAAAAAAAAAAAAATTTAAGAAGTATTCATTCTGAACAAGGTCTGAGTAAGGGAGACTTGAGACATACCTTGTCAGTTTGATTTTAATCTTTTTACGTTTACTTGTTAATTTTTGTTTAGTATTTTAGGATTATTTAGGTTGCATGAGTTTGTTTTGTTTTGAGTCTAGTTATTCCTATTCTTATGTTATTAGTTCTTTTCTCTTACACATGATTCTTTCATTTGGGTTAATAGACTTACATTGAGGACAATGTAAGAATTAAGTGTGGGGGGAATGATTTAGGATTTCTTTTATTTTTGTCTACTATTTTTTTTATGAGTCTTTATTATTATTATTTTTTAGTGTGTTTTAGTTCCTTTTTAATACAATGGTGAGATATGAATTGCATAAGTCTAAAACATATTTATTAGTGAGAAGATTTTCATGAGAATTGAGCTTGATGTCAACCTTTTTATGAGCCAATGTTAATATGATATGTTGATTGAGAAAGAAGCATGTTTAGACTTAATCTGACTTGTATAATCATTCTTGTGAGTTTTTGAGCCTAAAATGATTGATGCATTATACAAATCAATCTAATTTCTTTCTTGAGTGCTCTTATGATTACATGATTCTCTAGAACTTGCTTTAAACCGTTTGAGACTATATTGATGCATGTGACAACATGAATATGATAGAGGCATTAGGATTTTTAGCCAGAGCCAAACAACCATCCCTTGTTGATGTTCCAAGAGAACACACTCTTAGTGAACCAATTTGAGCCTACATTGAATAAGCTATCTCTTTGGTAACCATAACTTGTCCCTAACCTAAATATACTTATATCTTTACCTTTGTTCCAAAGATGAATTAGCATGATTTGAGACAAGTTGCAAAGACAAGGGATATTTTTTGGTTAGAAACAAGAAATAAGTGTGGGGGGAAAAGAAAAGAAAAGTCAAGAGAAAAAGAAATGGAATACTCGCAAATACATTCCTATATAAAAAAAAAATGAATCATCTCTTGAATTTGTGGAAAAAGAAAAAGATGTTACAAAGTTGTTTAGAATGAAGAAAAGGCCCAACATGAATATCCGGCCTAGGTGACTATGTACTTGTAAAGAGTTTTGAGAAGTTTCTTTGTATAATCTTTTTATGTCTCTAAACTTTATGAACTCTTTGGAACCTTTGTGATATCTTTATCCTTTTGTTCTTCAACCACATTACAAACCCCTTGGCCCCATTACAACCTTGATTAAAGACCTCTTGATTTATGAAGTTGCATGATCTTTTAGTGGAGAATAGGTGGACAAGCAAGCATATGGTAGAAGTGTTTTCATGAGATTTATTGAGTGTAAACACTTTACCACTACTTTAAAGAGTGAAAATCAAGAGAGTATCCCATGTGAGAAGTTGAGATTAAATTTGAACATGCACTATTTTGATTGAGATATGTTATGCTAATATTGGCTTAACTCAAACAATTTACATTCAAGCATGATTTTTTGTGAAATTTTTTAAGCTATTGATTAGTTTATAAGACTTGTTCAAATATTGTCTCTAATTTGTATTGAAAGGATTAGGAGTAAATATTTTTAGTATATGTAGTTTATTTATATGAAGTTTATTTATATTTTAATTTTTCAATGTTTGTGGGTATCGTTCTAGTAAACCCTCACGAGACTAAACTCGTCCACTAGGGACACCTAGGGGTTTAAAGGCTTGTGTCACATGCTAAGTGCCACCGTGATTTCCTACGAAAATGGATTAGATTAGATTTTCTTATTTTATTTTTATTGAGTCGTTGCTAGGGACTAGCAACAATCTAAGTGTGGGGGTGTGATAACTCGTATAATTATATAGTTTTTAGTTATGTTTTATTAATGTTTTGTGTCAAATACGAGTTATTATTGTTTAGTCTAATTGTGTTTATGATCTTTTATATTTTTATGTATTTTGGTGTATTTCACAAGTTTCTTTGAGTGATTTCAGATTACTAGAATTAAGGGCAAATCCAGTTCAGTTTCAGTTCCGACACCTTTTGCCATATCAGCTATATCTCGAGTTTCACTGAAGAAATAAGGCTGAAATTTGTAGCCATGAAAAGCTAAGAGGCATATCTATCTTTTTCATGTTTTACACTTCTTAAAACGGAGTCGTTTTCCCTAGCGAAATCGACCATCAAGTTGGCTGATGTGCAATGACGTCTGTGCTGACATGTTTTCGTATTTTGCCCATATCTGCTTATCCACATCAGCAAATGAGCTGATTCCAACGGCTATGGATCCGTAACTGATAGGGAAACCTTTTTCTAGAAGACCATGTGATCAGATCAGGCCTCCAACATTGACGAAATCGACCATCAAGTTGGCTGATCAAAATTGTCATACAATATGACGAAAATTGTTAGAAGAATTCACCCACCTATTATACCTACCTTTGAAATTTGTAAAGCTTGTCTCTTGTCATTTAGCCTTCCAAAATGTGTATAAATAGAGGGCCTTGGATGATTGTAGAGGATCATATTGGAGATTGGTAGGATATTAGCCATTTTAACAAAATTCTCTAAGTTTTCTTCTTCTTTCTTTTCTCTAGTTTTCTTTTTCTTTAGAAAGAGCAAGAGGTTGGATAATTAATATTCTTCTTCTTCTTCTTTCTTTCTTTTATTTTCTTCTTAGATTCTATTTAATTTTATGTTTATAATGCCTATGCTAGGCTAAACTTCTATTTGGTTAAGGGTGATTTCAAAGCCCTAGACATGTTTTGTGATTGATTTTCAGATTCTATCTATCATTAATTTTCTATCAAAGTTGCTTATGTTCTTCTACAAGAATTGTTCATGATGTTGTCTTGATTTGTTTAGGTGTACAACTAGATAGATCTTGATAATTATCTATTGCTAGTTTAGGAGTCTTGATCCGTGTAATTGTCTTGATTTCCTATTCATAAGTGGCAATTTGTGATTAATGATTATGGTCAAGTTTTCAATAATTGCAAAGTGGAACATAACCTAAGTTGAACAATCCGAGCTTATGTGTTTGTTGCTTAGATCAACCTATCTTTCTCATCATAAAGCTGCCATTAAATTGAATCTAGAGAGCTTATTCTAGGTTGTTTGATGGTTAGAGATTAAATAGAGAGCTTGTTCTATTTAACGACAAACTAAGGAAAGATTGGGATAACAGAGCTTGTTGTTATCTACGGTTGTTAACTTTGATAGTTGGTTGATATTGATAGATCTGAAATTGATTCTTAATGATGTCTAGTGGTGGAGAATGAAACCTTAACCATATTTTTCATTTTTGATTCTTCTTACTTGTTTTCTTACTTTTCTAGTTTGCTTATTTTTAAAAGTATATTTATTTTTATTGGCTGGTTATACCGCCTAATTTGTATATTAATTTTGTTTTATTTTTATTGGCTGGTTATACCGCCTTGCATCTTATTCTTATTATTTACTTTAGTTTAAATCTGGCTTCAAAAACCCCTTTTCTTTTATTGTTCTTGAATTTAAGTTTTAAACTATCAACTTATAAACTAAAACCCAATCCCTGAGGACTCGACCCTTGCTAACTACTATACTTACAATTGATCTTTTTAGTGCAAGGTTAAATAAGATACACTCTTTTGGGTGCATTTTGGATATTATTTATTTTATGAGTCTTTAATATTATTATTATTAAAATTTTTAGTGTGTTTTAGTTCTTTTCTATACTATGATGAGATATGAATTGCATATGTCTAAAACTAGTTTAGTAGTGAGAAGATTTTTCATGAGAATTAAGCTTGATATCATTTTTCATGGAGCCAATGTTAATATGATATGTTGATTGAGAAAGAAGCATGTTTAGACTTAAAATTGACTTGTATAATCATCCTTGTGAGTTTTTAGCCTATATGATTGATGGATTATACATATCAATCTAATTTGTTTCTTGAGTGCTCTTATGATTACATGATTCTCTAGAACTTGCTTTAAACCTTGTTGAGACTATATTGATGCATGTGACAACATGAATACGATAGCGGCATTAGGATTTTTAACCAGAGCCAAACAGCCATCCATTACTAATGTTCCAAGAGAACATCCCACTAGTGAGCCAATTTGAGCCTACATTAAATATGCTATTTTATTGGTAACCACAACTTACACCTAGCCTAAATATACTTATATCCTTACCCTTGTTTTGAAGATGGATTATATATTTTGAGACATATTTCAAAAAACAAGGGATATTTTTAGTTGAAAATTTGGGTTGGAAACAAAAGATAAGTGTGGGGGGGGGAGAAAGGCAAAAGTCAAGAGAAAAAAAGGGATCATTGTCAAATACATTCCATATTGAAAAAAAAATCATCTCTTAAACTTCTAGTTAAAGAAAAGAAAAAGAATGTTACAAGGTTGGTTAGAATGAAGCAAAGGCTCAACATAAAATATTCAGCCTATGTGATTATGTACTTCCCAGGAATATTGAGAAAGTTTTATTTGCAAAATCTTGTTTTGTCTCTAAATTCTATGAAGTCTTTGGAACCTTTGTAATATCTTTTATCTTTTATTCTTTAACCACATTATAACCCCTTGGCCCCATTACAACCTTGAATAAAGACCTTTTGATTTATGAAGTTGCATGATCTAAATAGTGGATAATAGGTGGACAAGCAAGCATATGGTAGAACTGTTTTCATGAGATTGATTGAGTGTAAACACTTTACCACTACTTTAAAGAGTGAAAATCATGAAAGTATAGTGAGAAGTTGAGATTAAGTTTGAATATGCACTATTTTGATTGAAATATGTTATGTTAATATTGGCTTAACTCAAACTATTTACATTCAAGCAAGATTTTTTGTGAATTTCTTTAAGCTATTGATTAGTTTATAAGACTTGTCCAATGATTATCTTTAATTTATATTGCAAGGATTAGTTGTAATTATTATTATTATTTTTAAACTTTTTTAGTTTTTCTTATGTCTTCAATGTTTGTGGGTATCGTCCTAGTAAACCCTCACGAGACTAAACTCGTCCACAAGGGACACCTAGGGGTTTAAAAGCTTGTGTCACATGCTAAGTGCCACCGTGATTTCCTACGAAAGTGGATTAGATTAGATTTTCTTATTTTATTTGTATTTTGTTTTGCTCGAGGACTAGCAAAAAGCTAAGTGTGGGGGTATTTGATAAGCTCATAAAATATACATTTTATGTCTTTCTACCTTTAGTTTTTGTTATATTTTCGATCTTTATCTTGTTTACTTATAATATGTTTTTGAATTTTAGATACAATAAGGAGAATGAAGTCAAAAGATGTCAATAATGATGGTAAAGAGCTTACAAAATCATAATCACAAGTGATAACTCGTATAATTATATAGTTTTTAGTTATGTTTTATTATTGTTTTGTGTCAAATACGAGTTATTATTGTTTAGTCTAATTGTATTTATGATCTTTTATATTTTTATGTAATTTGGTGTTTTTCACAAGTTTCTTTGAGTGATTTCAGATTACTAGAATTAAGGGCAAATCCAGTTCAGTTCCAGTTCCGACACCTTTTGCCATATCAGCTATATCTGGAGTTTCACTGAAGCAATAAGGCTGAAATTTATAGCCGTGCAAAGCTAAGAGGCATATCTATCTTTTTCATGTTTTACACTTCTTGAAAAGGAGTCGTTTTCCCTAGCGAAATCGACCATCAAGTTGGCTGATGTGCAATGACGTCTGTGCTGACCTGTTTTCGTATTTTGCCCATATCTGCTTATCCATATTAGAAAATGAGCTGATTCCAATGGCTATGGATCCGTAACTGATAGGGGAACCTTTTTCTAGAAGACCATGTGATCCGATCAGGCCTCCAACATTGACGAAATCGACCATCAAGTTGGCTGATCAAAATTGTCATACAATATGACGAAAATTGTTAGAAAAATTCACCCACCTATTATACCTACCTTTGAAATTTGTAAAGCTTGTCTCTTGTCATTTAGCCCTCCAAAATGTGTATAAATAGAGGGCCTTGGATGATTGTAGAGGATCATATTGTAGATTGGTAGGATATTAGCCATTGTAATAAAATTCTCTAAGTTTTCTTCTTCTTTTCTTTTCTCTAGTTTTCTTTTTCTTTAGAAAGAGCAAGAGGTTGGATAATTAATATTCTTCTTCTTCTTCTTTCTTTCTTTTATTTTCTTCTTAGATTCTCTTTAATTTTATGTTTATGTTTACAATGCCTATGCTAGGCTAAACTTCTATTTGGTTAAGGGTGATTTCAAAGCCCTAGACATGTTTTGTGATTGATTTTTAGATTCTATCTATCATTAATTTTCTATCAAAGTTGCTTATGTTCTTCTACAAGAATTGTTCATGATGTTGTCTTGATTTATTTAGGTGTACAACTAGATAGATCTTGATAATTATCTATTGCTAGTTTAGGAGTCTTGATCCGTGTAATTGTCTTGATTTCCTATTCATAAGTGGCAATTTGTGATTAATGATTATGGTCAAGTTTTCAATAATTGCAAAGTGGAACATAACCTAAGTTGAACAATCCGAGCTTATGTGTTTGTTGCTTAGATCAACCTATCTTTCTCATCATAAAGCTGCCATTAAATTGAATTTAGAGAGCTTATTCTAGGTTGTTTAATGGTTAGAGATTAAATAGAGAGCTTGTTCTATTTAACGACAAACTAAGGAAAGATTGGGATAACAGAGCTTGTTGTTATCTACGGTTGTTAACTTTGATAGTTGGTTGATATTGATAGATCTGAAATTGATTCTTAATGATGTCTAGTGGTGGAGAATGAAACCTTAACCATATTTTTCATATTTAATTCTTCTTACTTACTTGTTTTCTTACTTTTAGTTTGCTTATTTTTTATATTTATTTTTATTGGCTGGTTATACCGCCTAATTTGTATATTAACTTTGTTTTATTTTTATTGGCTGGTTATACCGCCTAATTTAGTATATATATTTTTATTGGCTGGTTATACCGCCTAATTTAGTATATATATTTTTATTGGCTGGTTATACCGCCTTGCATCTTATTCTTATTATTTACTTTAGTTTAAATCTGGCTTCAAAAACCCCTTTTCTTTTATTGTTTTCTTTGAACGTAAGTTATAAACTAATAACTCATAGATTAAAACCCAATCCCTGAGGACTCGACCGTTGCTAATCATTATACTTACAATTGATCTTTTTAGTGCAAGGTTAAATAAGATACACTCTTTTGGGTGCATCAAATTTTTGGCGCCGTTGCCGGGGATTGTTTTCTTTAGTTTATTTGTTACTTGGTTTATTCTTATTTTCAGTTCTAATGAGTTTTATTTTCTTGTACATACGGGTTTTTCTTATCAAATTTTGAAAAAAAAATTTTAAAAAAAAAAAACGATGGAATTTAGCAATCTAACACTTGAAGAGTTGGTGGCATACATGAACATGGAGAATCAACAAGCCAATCTCACCTTCCCAGTTCAACAATTTGACATGGGAGGATGTCAAGGCCATCAAGTATTCCAAGACCAACAGTATGATCATTACTCAAACACTTACCATGAGGGATGGTGGGATCATACTAATTATGGCTACTCGAAAAATTACCAAGAAGTAGATCCTTATGCCAATTACACTCATCCATCTAGCTTCAATCAATCATGGTCCCAAGAACCATATCTTTTTCAACCACCACATATGACTCAAAACTCAGGTACTTCTTTAGAAGATCTTGTACATTCTCTTGTTACTGATACTTTGCAATTTCAACAGGAAACAAGGGCAAGCATCCAGAGTTTGGAAAAGCAAATGATCCAATTGACTAGTAGTATGGTGGGATGGGTAGCACAAAGATCTGAAGAACTCCCTGCCCAAACGATGATTAACCCAAAGGAGAATGCTACTATTGTGACCTTGAGGAATGAGGAACAAGATGAGGATGAGACAAAATTAGAGATGAATTCTAATCTTGAGGATAATGAAGCCAATGATCCAAATAAGAGTATTTCGGCACCTGAGGTAACGTTTGAGATTCCAATTTTTACTAATGTTTCTTCTCCACCTTTTCCTAGTAGATTCGCAAAGTTCAAGGAGGATGAACATGAAAAAGATACGTTGGAAACCTTAAACAGTTTGTTTGTGGATGTCATTCAACAAGTACCAAAAGATGCACCATTCCTCGATGACATATGCACCACAAAGGATGATGGAATAATACTTGTAATGGAGAATGCATCCACTGTTGTGCAAAGAAAGCTACCTCTCAAACGCATAAATTTGGAAAATTTCATGTATGAGCCTGACAAGCCTAAAAAGCCAAGAAGGGGTGTTGGTTAGATTCAAAACACTAACTCAAGTGTTAATTGGGAAGGCAGCCCAATTAAAGATGAAATTGCCAACCTTCCATATTCAGATTTGCTTTCTCTTTCTCTTTCTTTTCCTTTTTCTTTTATTATTTTTATTGTTTTTATTTTTATTTCTTATGTTTCTTTGTTAATTGTGTTTACTGTTTTTAAGTTCATTTAGGCTGCATAAGTTTCTTTTGTTTAATAGTTCTTTTCTCTTACATATAATTCTTGCATTGGGGGATAATAGCATTACATTAATGACAATGTAAGAATTATGTGTGGGGAGAAGAATTTAGGATTTTATTTAGAGTGTTTTGTTTTTGAGTTTTTTTTTTTTTTTTTATGCTGTTTTTCTTTCTGATCCTTGTTTTGAAAATAACTAGATGTAAATATAATTTTTATTTTTTTAACCTCGGTTAAATGGCGGATAACGGTACTCCGTGATTATTTAAATCGGTTCCATCAGCTACCCACAAAACTGATATTGTATATAAATTTCTCTTCCAATTTCTCTTTCAATTTTTTTCATTTTTTTCAGGATGGATGATATTCTCACAAGATTGCAGAAACGATTTCCTCCTTTTCCTCGAAATATTTTACTGAAGCTTTACCAAGTTCGATTCGAAAGATTAAGAATGCTTATGCACAAAGGGATTCCTGGAGACATACGTTGGATAATTGAAGCCAAGGTACGTGAAGATGAATATCTTCCTGTTTTGCATTTACCAGGTACAGGTAGAAGCACTTTTGCAAAGAAGCGACGAGCAAAGCGCATGAGTTCAAATTGCCACAAATGTGCACGATGGACGTGTAACGGTAAATGTCGTTCTATTGGGATTCCGTCCTCTAATCGAGATGATAAAATTGAATTCATTAAGGATGGACTGAGTAAGGAGAATTTGGGAAATATCCAACTTTCTCTTGAGACGCATCCTAGTGGAGACGTACAAAGAGAAATTCTTGATTTATGGCCGCAATTCCAAAGGGAATGGCAACATCTTGGGAATCTGATGTTAAAAGACCCTGTTTGCCAGCTTGTAAGAAAACTGGATGGGAAGCATATCCTCGACTCATAGAAGGCGTTTAAGCCGTTTCTGGACGTAAAACCAGAGGAAGATGTGAGCCACAATCACAACTACAATAAATGACTTCTCAGCTTTTGGTTTGATTTGCAATAACTTTATTTTGATTTAATTTACGTGTTGTTCGATTTGTGTAATTATTCTCGTTTTTTTTTATTTGTCTTTCACGGTTAATTTTTTCTTCTCTTTTTGATTTTCTTCCTGAAATCACGCAAAAATCTTTTGTTAGGTTAACATTTTCTTCTGACAGGTCAGATACACTTTCGGCGACATTATTACTCTTGTCTGATTCACTACTCAGTCCTCTATATATTACACCATGTACTCATTCTCTTTCAGGCACTCGAAAAAAAAAAAAAAGAAAAAAAAATGGAAAGTACTTCGTCCCAACGCATTAAAAAAATTTGTGTCTTTGGAGGTGCTTATCCAGGGAAAAATAACATATTCGCTGATGAAGCCATAAGAGTTGGAGTAATACTTGCCCAACAAAAGATCCAGTTGATTTATGGAGGCGGTAGTACGGGTTTAATGGGAGCAGTCGCTACAGCAGCACACGCCGGAGGAAGTCCAGTTCTAGGAATCGTGCCAAAACTATTCACAGATTTTTGTGGACCTACCTTGGGTAAGGAAATACAAGTCTGGAGTATCCCTGAACGGATGACAATCATGTACCATTCTGCCGATGCATTCATTGCTTTACCAGGAGGTCTGGGTACATTGGAAGAAATAGCTTGCGTGGCTTCTTGGTCATCTTTGGTCACAAATAAGAAACCCATTGGTTTGCTTAATATTAATGGTTATTTTAATAATTTGCTTTCATATTTAGATAATGCTGTGGATAATGGATTCATGTTTTCAGAGGCAAGGAGAACCATAATTTCTGCTACAACCATTGAAGATTTACTCAAAAAGCTCCAAGCTTATGAGTGTTTATCTGCTACGGTTGTTTCGCAAACGCTCGGAAAAAGAAAAAGAGATATGGACGAGCAAGGAGTGGATTGCACTTTGTCTTTGTGACATTATCTAACATTTTGTTTGTTGTGTCTCAGTTATAATAAATGGTTAGCAACCTCTGCAGGTAATATCTCCTAAATTCTACCTTTAAAATTTGACATTGGGGACAATGTCATATTTTAGTAGGGGGTAAGGGACATATTTTGCTAATTTAAAAAAAAAAAAAATTTGTTGTGTTTTAAGCCATTTAGAAGTATTCATTCTGAACAAGGTCTGAGTAAGGGAGACTTGAGACATATCTTGTCAGTTTGATTTCTTCTTTTCAAAAAAAAAAAAAAAAAAAATAGTTTGTTGTGTTTTAAGCAATTTAGAAGTATTCATTCTGAACAAGGTCTGAGTAAGGGAGACTTGAGACATACCTTGTCAGTTTGATTTTAATCTTTTTATGTTTACTTGTTAATTTTTGTTTAGTATTTTAGGATTATTTAGGTTGCATGAGTTTGTTTTGTTTCGAGTCTTAGTTGTTCCTATTCTTATGTTATTAGTTCTTTTCTCTTACACATGATTCGTTCATTTGGGTTAATAGATTTACATTGAGGACAATGTAAGAATTAAGTGTGGGGGGAATGATTTAGGATTTCGTTTATTTTTGTCTACTATTTTTTTATGAGTCTTTATTATTATTATTTTTTTTTTAGTGTGTTTTAGTTCCTTTTTAATACAATGATGAGATATGAATTGCATAAGTCTAAAACAGATTTATTAGTGAGAAGATTTTCATGAGAATTGAGCTTGATGTCAACCTTTTTATGAGCCAATGTTAATATGATATGTTGATTGAGAAAGAAGCATGTTTAGACTTAATCTGACTTGTATAATCATCCTTGTGAGTTTTTGAGCCTATAATGATTGATGCATTATACAAATCAATCTAATTTCTTTCTTGAGTGCTCTTATGATTACATGATTCTCTAGAACTTGCTTTAAACCGTTTGAGACTATATTGATACATGTGACAACATGAATATGATAGAGGCATTAGGATTATAACCAGAGCCAAACAGCCATCCATTATTAATGTTCTAAGAGAACATCCCCACTAGTGAGCCAATTTGAGCCTACATTCAATATGATGTTTTATTGGTAACCACAACTTACACCTAGCCTAAATATACTTATATCCTTACCCTTGTTCTAAAAATGGATTATATATTTTGAGACATATTGCAAAAAAAAAAAACTAGGGATATTTTTAGTTAAAAATTTGGGTTAGAAACAAGAAATAAGTGTGGGGGGAAAAGAAAAGAAATGTCAAGAGAAAAAGAAATGGAATACTGGCAACTACATTCCTATGTAAAAAAAAAAATATGAATCATCTCTTGAATTTGTGGAAAAAGAAAAAGATGTTACAAAGTTGTTTAGAATGAAGAAAAGGCCCAACATGAATATCCGGCCTAGGTGACTATGTACTTGTAAAGAGTTTTGATAAGTTTGTTTGTATGATCTTATTATGTCTCTAAACTTTATGAACTCTTTGGAACCTTTGTGATATCGTTATCCTTTTGTTCTTCAACCACATTACAAACCCCTTGGCCCCATTACAACCTTGATTAAAGACCTCTTGATTCATGAAGTTGTATGATCTAAATAGTGGAGAATAGGTGGACAAGCAAGAATATGGTAGAACTGTTTTCATGAGATTGATTGAGTGTAAACACTTCACCACTACTTTAAAGAGTGAAAATCATGAGGGTATCCCATGTGAGAAGTTGAGATTAAATTTGAACATGCACTATTTTGATTGAGATATGTTATGTTAATATTGGCTTAACTCAAACAATTTACATTCAAGCATGATTTTTTGTGAAATTCTTTAAGCTATTGATTAGTTTATAAGACTTGTTCAAAGATTGTCTCTAATTTGTATTGAAAGGATTAGGAATAAATATTTTTAGTATATGTAGTTTATTTATATTTTAGTTTTTCAATGTTTGTGGGTATCGTTCTAGTAAACCCTCACGAGACTAAACTCGTCCACTAGGGACACCTAGGGGTTTAAAGGCTTGTGTCACATGCTAAGTGCCACCGTGATTTCCTACGAAAATGGATTAGATTAGATTTTCTTATTTTATTTTTATTGAGTCGTTGCTAGGGACTAGCAACAATCTAAGTGTGGGGGTGTGATAACTCGTATAATTATATAGTTTTTAGTTATGTTTTATTATTGTTTTGTGTCAAATACGAGTTATTATTGTTTAGTCTAATTGTATTTATGATCTTTTATATTTTAATGTAATTTGGTGTTTTTCACAAGTTTCTTTGAGTGATTTCAGATTACTAGAATTAAGGGCAAATCCAGTTCAGTTCCAGTTCCGACACCTTTTGCAATATCAGCTATATCTGGAGTTTCACTGAAGCAATAAGGCTGAAATTTATAGCCGTGCAAAGCTAAGAGGCATATCTATCTTTTTCATGTTTTACACTTCTTGAAACGGAGTCGTTTTCCCTAGCGAAATCGACCATCAAGTTGGCTAATGTGCAATGACGTCTGTGCTGACCTGTTTTCATATTTTGCCCATATCTGCTTATCCAGATCAGAAAATGAGCTGATTCCAACGGCTATGGATCCGTAACTGATAGGGGAACCTTTTTCTAGAAGACCATGTGATCCGATCAGGCCTCCAACATTGACGAAATCGACCATCAAGTTGGCTGATCAAAATTGTCAACAAGATGGAAGAAGACTTGGGAGTCAAAAATATCAATTTCTGATTGAAAAGCAATCAGGCAGATTTGACCTCCGGAGCTTGTTTCAAGGAAAACATGATGTTAGAATCTTTATTTGAAGAAACTTCCTTCTTATTCTTCTTCTCCATTCTTTTATTTTTTTTAGTTTTATGTATATATTGTCTATGCTAGGCTAAACTTTTATTTGGTTAAGGGTGATTTCAAAGCCCTAGACATGTTTTGTAATTGATTTTCAGAATCTATCTATCATTGTTTTCTATCAAAGTTGCTTATGTTCTTCCATTAAAATTGTTCATGATGATGTTTTGATTTGTTTAGGTGGCCAACTAGATAAATCTTAATAATTGTCTAATGCTAGTTTAGGAGTCTTGATCCGTGTAATTGTCTTGATTTCCTATTCATAAGTGGCAATTTGTGATTAATGATTATGGTCAAGTTTTCGACAATTGCAAAGTGGAACATAACCTAAGTTGAACAATCCGAGCTTATGTGTTGTTGCTTAGATCAACCTATCTTTCTCATCATAAAGCTGCTATTAAATTGAACTTGGAGAGCTTATTCTAGGTTGTTTGATAGTTAGAGATTAAATAGAGAGCTTGTTCTATTTAACGACAAACTAAGGAAAGATTGGGGTAACAGAGCTTGTTGTTATCTACGGTTGTTAACTTTGATAGCTAATTAATGTTGATAGATATGAAATTGATTCTTAATGATGTCTAGTGGTGGAGAATGAAACCTTAACCATATTTTTCTCATATTTGATTATTCTTATTTACTTGCTTTCTTCTTTGATTATAAGTCTTTAGTTTAAATTGATTTTAAAAACCTCCTCTTTTATTTTGTTTTCTTTGAATTTAGGTTTTAGACTAATAATTCTTAAACTAAAACTCAATCCTGAGGACTCGACCCTTGCTAACTACTATACTTACAATTGATGTTTTTAGTGCAAGGTTAAATAAAGATACACTCTTTTGGGTGCATCACTAGAGAACCTTACACTTGTACTTGAAAGATGGATGGAAACTAACCTTGTTTTGAATTGGGAAAAATGCCACTTTATGGTAGAACAAGGAATAGTTTTGGGCCATGTTATTTGTTCTAGAGCGATAGAGGTTGATAAATCTAAAATAGATATTATGCCTTCTTTACCACCTTCCACAAATGTGAGAGAGGTTCGTTCTTTTCTTGGACATGCAGGTTTCTATAGGAGATTTATCAAAGTGTTCTCAAAGATCACATTATCTCTTTGCAAGCTACTACAAAAACATGTGATTTTCCACTTTGATGATAAATGCAAAGAGGCGTTTGAAGCATTGAAGGGACTCTTGACATCAGCTCCTATCATGCAACCACCAGATTGGAATGTACCTTTTGAAATCATGTGTGATGCTAGTGACTATGCCATTGGAGCTGTTTTGGGCCAACGGGTTGGCAAAGCCTCACATGCCATTTATTATGCCTCCCAAACAGATAAGCTCATAAAATATACGTTTTATGCCTTTCTACCTTTAGTTTTTGTTATGTTTTCGATCTTTATGTTGTTTACTTATATTATGTTTTTGAATTTTAGGTACAATAAGGAGAATGAAGTCAAAAGATGTCAAAAATGATGGTAAAGAGCATACAAAATCATAATCACAAGATGGAAGAAGACTTGGGAGTCAAAAATATCAATTTCTGCTTGAAAAGCAATCAGAAAGATTTGACCTCCGGAGCTTGTTGCAAGGAAAACATGATGTTAGATTCTTTATTTTAAGAAACTTCCTCTTGACTTTTGAAGTTGACTTGATTATCTTTCCAACTATATATTATGTACCCAAATTGGATAAGAAATGCGCATCCAAAATGGCACTAGAAGATCGCCCTAAAGAACCTCGCGGCCAGAAAAACCCTAATCACATATCTGAAGAGAAAAGAGAGAGGCAAAAACGTGATTTTTGCACCTCCAAGCTTACTTATGCGGCAAGGAATTATTCTCAGGGTTTTAAAACTCTATAAATACCATCTTTTGAGCCACAAACTAGACATCTTTTGAGGAGACTCAAGGATCATCATTATTCTTCTTCTTCTCCATTTTTTTTTTATTTTCTTTTTAGTTTTATGTATATATTATCTATGCCTATGCTAGGCTAAACTTTTATTTGGTTAAGGATGATTTCAAAGCCCTAGACATGTTATGTAATTAATTTTCAAAATCTGTCTATTATTGTTTTCTATCAAAGTTGCTTATGTTCTTCCATTAAAATTGTTCATGATGATGTTTTGATTTGTTTAGACGGCCAACTAGATAAAGCTTTATAATTGTCTAATGCTAGTTTAGGAGTCTTGATCCGTAATTGTCTTGATTTCCTATTCATGAGTAGCAATTTGTGATTAATGATTATGGTCAAGTTTTCAATAATTGCAAAGTGGAACATAACCTAAGTTGAACAATCCGAGTGATGCACACAAAAGAGTGTATCTTATTTAACCTTGCACTAAAAAGATAAATTGTAAGTATAGTAGTTAGCAAGGGTCGAGTCCTCAGGGATTGGGTTTTAGTTTATAAGTTAATAGTTTAAAACTTAAATTCAAGAACAATAAAAGAAAAAGGGTTTTTGAAGCCAGATTTAAACTAAAGTAAATAATAAGAATAAGATGCAAGGCGGTATAACCAGCCAATAAAAATATATATACTAAATTAGGCGGAATAACCAGCCAATAAAAATATATATACTAAATTAGGCGGTATAACCAGCCAATAAAAATAAAACAAAGTTAATATACAAATTAGGCGGTATAACCAGCCAATAAGAATAAATATACTTTTAAAAATAAGCAAACTAGAAAAGTAAGAAAACAAGTAAGTAAGAAGAATCAAATATGAAAAATATGGTTAAGGTTTCATTCTCCACCACTAGACATCATTAAGAATCAATTTCAGATCTATCAATATCAACCAACTATCAAAGTTAACAACCGTAGATAACAACAAGCTCTGTTATCCCAATCTTTCCTTAGTTTGTCGTTAAATAGAACAAGCTCTCTATTTAATCTCTAACCATTAAACAACCTAGAATAAGCTCTCTAAATTCAATTTAATGGCAGCTTTATGATGAGAAAGATAGGTTGATCTAAGCAACAAACACATAAGCTCGGATTGTTCAACTTAGGTTATGTTCCACTTTGCAATTATTGAAAACTTGACCATAATCATTAATCACAAATTGCCACTTATGAATAGGAAATCAAGACAATTACACGGATCAAGACTCCTAGACTAGCAATAGATAATTATCAAGATCTATCTAGTTGTACACCTAAATAAATCAAGACAACATCATGAACAAGTAGAAGAACATAAGCAACTTTGATAGAAAATTAATGATAGATAGAATCTGAAAATCAATCACAAAACATGTCTAGGGCTTTGAAATCACCCTTAACCAAATAGAAGTTTAGCCTAGCATAGGCATTACATCAGCCAACTTGATGGTCGATTTCGTCAATATTAGAGGCAATATTAGAGGCATTACATCAGCAAATGAGCCAATTGGCTAGTAGTATGCCATTAAACTTCTATTTGGTTAAGGGTGATTTCAAAGCCCTAGACATGTTTTGTGATTGATTTTCAGATTCTATCTATCATTAATTTTCTATCAAAGTTGCTTATGTTCTTCTACAAGAATTGTTCATGATGTTGTCTAGATTTATTTAGGTGTACAACTAGATAGATCTTGATAATTATCTATTGCTAGTTTAGGAGTCTTGATCCGTGTAATTGTCTTGATTTCCTATTCATAAGTGGCAATTTGTGATTAATGATTATGGTCAAGTTTTCAATAATTGCAAAGTGGAACATAACCTAAGTTGAACAATCTGAGCTTATGTGTTTGTTGCTTAGATCAACCTATCTTTCTCATCATAAAGCTGCCATTAAATTGAATTTAGAGAGCTTATTCTAGGTTGTTTAATGGTTAGAGATTAAATAGAGAGCTTGTTCTATTTAACGACAAACTAAGGAAAGATTGGGGTAACAGAGCTTGTTGTTATCTACGGTTGTTAACTTTGATAGTTGGTTGATATTGATAGATCTGAAATTGATTCTTAATGATGTCTAGTGGTGGAGAATGAAACCTTAACCATATTTTTCATATTTGATTCTTCTTACTTATTTGTTTTCTTACTTTTAGTTTGCTTATTTTTTATATTTATTTTTATTGGCTGGTTATACCGCCTAATTTGTATATTAACTTTGTTTTTATTTTTATTGGCTGGTTATACCGCCTAATTTAGTATATATATTTTTATTGGCTGGTTATACCGCCTAATTTAGTATATATATTTTTATTGGCTGGTTATACCGCCTTGCATCTTATTCTTATTATTTACTTTAGTTTAAATCTGGCTTCAAAAACCCCTTTTCTTTTATTGTTCTTGAATTTAAGTTTTAAACTATTAACTTATAAACTAAAACCCAATCCCTGAGGACTCGACCCTTGCTAACTACTATACTTACAATTTATCTTTTTAGTGCAAGGTTAAATAAGATACACTCTTTTGGGTGCATCAAATTTTTGGCGCCGTTGCCGGGGATTGTTTTCTTTAGTTTATTTGTTACTTGGTTTATTCTTATTTTCAGTTCTAATGAGTTTTATTTTCTTGTACATACGGGTTTTTCTGTTCAAATTTTGAAAAAAAAAAAAATAAAAAAAAAAAACGATGGAATTGAGCAATCTAACACTTGAAGAGTTGGTGGCATACATGAACATGGAGAATCAACAAGCCAATCTCACCTTCCCAGTTCAACAATTGGCCATGGGAGGATGTCAAGGCCATCAAGTGTTCCAAGACCAACTGCATGATCATTACTCAAACACTTACCATGAGAGATGGTGGGATCATACTAATTATGGCTACTCAAAAAATTTCCAAGAAGTAGATCCTTATGCCAGTTACACTCATCCATCTATCTTCAATCAATCATGGTCTCAAGAATCAGATCTTTTTCAGCCATCACATATGACTCAAAACTCAGGTACTTCTTTAGAAGATCTTGTCTATTCTCTTGTTACTAATACTTTGCAATTTCAACAGGAAACAAGGGCAAGCATCCAGAGTTTGGAAAAGCAAATGAGCCAATTGGCTAGTAGTATGGTGGGATGGGTAGCACAAAGATCTGAAGAACTCCCTGCCCAAACAATGATTAACCCAAAGGAGAATACTACTATTGTGACCTTGAGGAATGAGGAACAAGATGAGGATGAGACAAAATTAGAGATGAATTCTATTCTTGAGGATAATGAAGCCAATGATCCAAATAAGAGTATTTCAGCACCTGAGGTAACGTTTGAGATTCCAATTTTTACTAATGTTTCTTCTCCACCTTTTCCTAGTAGATTCGCAAAGTTCAAGGAGGATGAACATGAACAAGACACGTTGGAAACCTTAAACAGTTTGTTTGTGGATGTCATTCAACAAGTACCAAAAGATGCATCATTCCTCGATGAGATATGCACCACCAAGGATGATGGAATAATATTTGTAATGGAGAATACATCCACTGTTGTGCAAAGAAAGCTACCTCTCAAACGCATAAATTTGGAAAATTTCATGTATGAGCCTGACAAGTGTAAAAAGCCAAGAAGGGGTGTTGGTTAGATTCAAAACACTAACTCAAGTGTTAATTGGGAAGGCAGCCCAATTAAAGATGAAATTGCCAACCTTCCATATTCAGATTTGCTTTCTCTTTCTTTTCCTTTTTCTTTTATTATTTTTATTGTTTTTATTTTTATTTCTTATGTTTCTTTGTTAATTGTGTTTACTGTTTTTAAGTTTATTTAGGCTGCATAAGTTTCTTTTGTTTAATAGTTCTTTTCTCTTACATATAATTCTTGCATTGGGGGATAATAGCATTACATTAATGACAATGTAAGAATTATGTGTGGGGGGAAGAATTTAGGATTTTATTTAGAGTGTTTTATTTTTGAGTCTTTTTATGTTGTTTTTTTTTTTTTTGATCCTTGTTTTGAAAATAACTAGATGTAAATATAATTTTTATTTTTTTTAACCCCGGTTAAATGGCGGATAACGGTACTCCGTGATTATTTAAATCTGTTCCATCAGCTACCCACAAAACTGATATTGTATATAAATTTCTCTTCCAATTTCTCTTTCAATTTTTTTTTCATTTTTTTTTTCAGGATGGATGATATTCTCACAAGATTGCAGAAACGATTTCCTCCCTTTCCTCGAAATATTTTACTGAAGCTTTACCAAGTTCGATTTGAAAGATTAAGAATGCTTATGCACAAAGGGATTCCTGGAGACATACGTTGGATAATTGAAGCCAAGGTACGTGAAGATGAATATCTTCCTGTTTTGCATTTACCAGGTACAGGTAGAAGCACTTTTGCAAAGAAGCGACGAGCAAAGCGCATGAGTTCAAATTGCCACAAATGTGCACGATGGACGTGTAACGATAAATGTCGTTCTATTGGGATTCCGTCCTCTAATCGAGATGATAAAATTGAATTCATTAAGGATGGACTGAGTAAGGAGAATTTGGGTAATATCCAACTTTCTCTTGAGACGCATCCTAGTGGAGACGTACAAAGAGAAATTCTTGATTTATGGCCGCAATTCCAAAGGGAATGGCAACATCTTGGGAATCTGATGTTAAAAGACCCTGTTTGCCAGCTTGTAAGAAAACTGGATGGGAAGCATATCCTCGACTCATAGAAGGCGTTTAAGCCGTTTCTGGACGTAAAACCAGAGGAAGATGTGAGCCACAATCACAACTACAATAAATGACTTCTCAGCTTTTGGTTTGATTTGCAATAACTTTATTTCGGTTTAATTTACGTGTTATTCGATTTGTGTAATTATTCTCATTTTTTTTATTTGCTTTTACGATTGATTTTTCTTCTCTTTTTTATTTTCTTCCTGAAATCACGCAAAAATCTTTTGTTAGGTTAACATTTTCTTCTGACAGGTCAAATACACTTTCGGCGACATTATTACTCTTGACTTTTACGGTTGATATTTCTTCTCTTTTTGATTTTCTTCCTGAAATCACGCAAAAATCTTTTGTTAGGTTAACATTTTCTTCTGACAGGTCAGATACACTTTCGGCGACATTATTACTCTTGTCTGATTCACTACTCAGTCCTCTATATATTACACCATGTACTCATTCTCTTTCAGGCACTCGAAAAAAAGAAAAAAAAAAGAAAAAAAAAATGGAAAGTACTTCGTCCCAACGCATTAAAAAAATTTGTGTTTTTGGAGGTGCTTATCCAGGGAAAAATAACATATTCGCTGATGAAGCCATAAGAGTTGGAGTAATACTTGCCCAACAAAAGATCCAGTTGATTTATGGAGGCGGTAGTACGGGTTTAATGGGAGCAGTCGCTACAGCAGCACACGCCGGAGGAAGTCCAGTTCTAGGAATCGTGCCAAAACTATTCACAGATTTTTGTGGACCTACCTTGGGTAAGGAAATACAAGTCTGGAGTATCCCTGAACGGATAACAATCATGTACCATTCTGCCGATGCATTCATTGCTTTACCAGGAGGTCTGGGTACATTGGAAGAAATAGCTTGCGTGGCTTCTTGGTCATCTTTGGTCACAAATAAGAAACCCATTGGTTTGCTTAATATTAATGGTTATTTTAGTAATTTGCTTTCATATTTAGATAATGCTGTGGATAATGGATTCATGTTTTCAGAGGCAAGGAGAACCATAATTTCTGCTACAACCATTGAAGATTTACTCAAAAAGCTCCAAGCTTATGAGTATTTATCTGCTACGGTTGTTTCGCAAACGCTCGGAAAAAGAAAAAAAAGATACGGACGAGCAAGAAGTGGATTGCACTTTGTCTTTGTGACATTATCTAACATTTTGTTTGTTGTGTCTCAGTTATAATAAGTGGTTAGCAACCTCTACAGGTAATATCTCCTAAATTTTACCTTCTTAAAAAAAAAAAAAAAAAAAAAAAGTTTGTTGTGTTTTAAGCAATTTAGAAGTATTCATTCTGAACAAGGTCTGAGTAAGGGAGACTTGAGACATACCTTGTCAGTTTGATTTCTTCTTTTCAAAAAAAAAAAAAAAAGAGTTTGTTGTGTTTTAGGCAATTTAGAAGTATTCATTCTGAACAAGGTCTGAGTAAGGGAGACTTGAGACATACCTTGTCAGTTTGATTTTAATCTTTTTACGTTTACTTGTTAATTTTTGTTTAGTATTTTAGGATTATTTAGGTTGCATGAGTTTGTTTTGTTTTGAGTCTAGTTATTCCTATTCTTATGTTATTAGTTCTTTTCTCTTACACATGATTCTTTCATTTGGGTTAATAGACTTACATTGAGGACAATGTAAGAATTAAGTGTGGGGGGAATGATTTAGGATTTCTTTTATTTTTGTCTACTATTTTTTTTTATGAGTCTTTATTATTATTATTATTTTTTAGTGTGTTTTAGTTCCTTTTTAATACAATGATGAGATATGAATTGCATAAGTCTAAAACATATTTATTAGTGAGAAGATTTTCATGAGAATTGAGCTTGATGTCAACCTTTTTATGAGCCAATGTTAATATGATATGTTGATTGAGAAAGAAGCATGTTTAGACTTAATCTGACTTGTATAATCATTCTTGTGAGTTTTTGAGCCTAAAATGATTGATGCATTATACAAATCAATCTAATTTCTTTCTTGAGTGCTCTTATGATTACATGATTCTCTAGAACTTGCTTTAAACCGTTTGAGACTATATTGATGCATGTGACAACATGAATATGATAGAGGCATTAGGATTTTTAGCCAGGGCCAAACAACCATCCCTTATTGATGTTCCAAGAGAACACACCCTTAGTGAACCAATTTGAGCCTACATTGAATAAGCTATCTCTTTGGTAACCATAACTTGTCCCTAACCTAAATATACTTATATCTTTACCTTTGTTCCAAAGATGAATTAGCATGATTTGAGACAAGTTGCAAAGACAAGGGATATTTTTTGGTTAGAAACAAGAAATAAGTGTGGGGGGAAAAGAAAAGAAAAGTCAAGAGAAAAAGAAATGGAATACTGGCAAATACATTCCTATATAAAAAAAAATGAATCATCTCTTGAATTTGTGGAAAAAGAAAAAGATGTTACAAAGTTGTTTAGAATGAAGAAAAGGCCCAACATGAATATCCGGCCTAGGTGACTATGTACTTGTAAAGAGTTTTGAGAAGTTTCTTTGTATAATCTTTTTATGTCTCTAAACTTTATGAACTCTTTGGAACCTTTGTGATATCTTTATCCTTTTGTTCTTCAACCACATTACAAACCCCTTGGCCCCATTACAACCTTGATTAAAGACCTCTTGATTTATGAAGTTGCATGATCTTTTAGTGGAGAATAGGTGGACAAGCAAGCATATGGTAGAAGTGTTTTCATGAGATTGATTGAGTGTAAACACTTTACCACTACTTTAAAGAGTGAAAATCAAGAGAGTATCCCATGTGAGAAGTTGAGATTAAATTTGAACATGCACTATTTTGATTGAGATATGTTATGCTAATATTGGCTTAACTCAAACAATTTACATTCAAGCATGATTTTTTGTGAAATTTTTTAAGCTATTGATTAGTTTATAAGACTTGTTCAAATATTGTCTCTAATTTGTATTGAAAGGATTAGGAGTAAATATTTTTAGTATATGTAGTTTATTTATATTTTAATTTTTCAATGTTTGTGGGTATCGTTCTAGTAAACCCTCACGAGACTAAACTCGTCCACTAGGGACACCTAGGGGTTTAAAGGCTTGTGTCACATGCTAAGTGCCACCGTGATTTCCTACGAAAGTGGATTAGATTAGATTTTCTTATTTTATTTTTATTGAATCGTTGCTAGGGACTAGCAACAATCTAAGTGTGGGGGTGTGATAACTCGTATAATTATATAGTTTTTAGTTATGTTTTATTATTGTTTTGAGTCAAATACGAGTTATTATTGTTTAGTCTAATTGTGTTTATGATCTTTTATATTTTTATGTAATTTGGTGTTTTTCACAAGTTTCTTTGAGTGATTTCAGATTACTAGTATTAAGGGCAAATCCAGTTCAGTTCCAATTCCGACACATTTTGCCATATCAGCTATATCTAGAGTTTCACTGAAGCAATAAGGCTGAAATTTGTAGCCGTGCAAAGCTAAGAGGCATATCTATCTTTTTCATGTTTTATACTTCTTGAAACGGAGTCGTCTTCCCTAGCGAAATCGACCATCAAGTTGGCTGATGTGCAATGACGTCTGTGCTGACCTGTTTTCGTATTTTGCCCATATCTGCTTATCCACATCAGCAAATGAGCTGATTCCAATGGCTATGGATCCGTAACTGATACGGGAACCTTTGTCTAGAAGACCATATGATCAGATCAGGCCTCTAATATTGACGAAATCGACCATCAAGTTGGCTGATGTGCAATGACGTCTGTGCTGACATGTTTTCGTATTTTGCCCATATCTGCTTATCCACATCAGCAAATGAGCTGATTCCAACGGCTATGGATCCGTAACTGATAGGGGAACCTTTTTCTAGAAGACCATGTGATCAGATCAGGCCTCCAACATTGACGAAATCGACCATCAAGTTGGCTGATCAAAATTGTCATACAATATGACGAAAATTGTTAGAAAAATTCACCCACCTATTATACCTACCTTTGAAATTTGTAAAGCTTGTCTCTTGTCATTTAGCCTTCCAAAATGTGTATAAATAGAGGGCCTTGGATGATTGTAGAGGATCATATTGTACATAGGTAGGATATTAGCCATTTTAATAAAATTCTCTAAGTTTTCTTCTTCTTTCTTTTCTCTAGTTTTCTTTCTTTTCTCTAGTTTTCTTTCTTTTCTCTAGTTTTCTTTTTCTTTAGAGAGAGCAAGAGGTTGGATAATTAATATTCTTCCTCTTCTTCTTTCTTTCTTTTATTTTCTTCTTAGATTTTCTTTAATTTTATGTTTATGTTTATAATGCCTATGCTAGGCTAAACTTCTATTTGGTTAAGGGTGATTTCAAAGCCCTAGACATGTTTTGTGATTGATTTTCAGATTCTATCTATCATTAATTTTCTATCAAAGTTGCTTATGTTCTTCTACAAGAATTGTTCATGATGTTGTCTAGATTTATTTAGGTGTACAACTAGATAGATCTTGATAATTATCTATTGCTAGTTTAGGAGTCTTGATCCGTGTAATTGTCTTGATTTCCTATTCATAAGTGGCAATTTGTGATTAATGATTATGGTCAAGTTTTCAATAATTGCAAAGTGGAACATAACCTAAGTTGAACAATCCGAGCTTATGTGTTTGTTGCTTAGATCAACCTATCTTTCTCATCATAAAGCTGCCATTAAATTGAATTTAGAGAGCTTATTCTAGGTTGTTTAATGGTTAGAGATTAAATAGAGAGCTTGTTCTATTTAACGACAAACTAAGGAAAGATTGGGGTAACAGAGCTTGTTGTTATCTACGGTTGTTAAATTTGATAGTTGGTTGATATTGATAGATCTGAAATTGATTCTTAATGATGTCTAGTGGTGGAGAATGAAACCTTAACCATATTTTTCATATTTGATTCTTCTTACTTATTTGTTTTCTTACTTTTAGTTTGCTTATTTTTTATATTTATTTTTATTGGCTGGTTATACCGCCTAATTTGTATATTAACTTTGTTTTTATTTTTATTGGCTGGTTATACCGCCTAATTTAGTATATATATTTTTATTGGCTGGTTATACCGCCTTGCATCTTATTCTTATTATTTACTTTAGTTTAAATCTGGCTTCAAAAACCCCTTTTCTTTTATTGTTCTTGAATTTAAGTTTTAAACTATTAACTTATAAACTAAAACCCAATCCCTGAGGACTCGACCCTTGCTAACTACTACACTTACAATTTATCTTTTTAGTGCAAGGTTAAATAAGATACACTCTTTTGGGTGCATCAGAATTCTAGGATTTACAAGGAAAAGACTAAGGCATTCCATGACAAGATGATATCAAGAAAGGACTTTGTTGTTGGACAAAAAGTTCTTCTCTTCCATTCACACATTAAGTTATTTCCAGGTAAGTTACGTTCTCGTTGGGTTGGATCTTTTGTTATTACAAATATATTTACTCATGGTGCAGTTGAAATCCAAAGCCCAAAAACAGATAAGGCATTCAAAGTGAATGGTCATCGATTGAAACCTTACTATGAGAACTTTCCAATACAAGATGTGGAGGAGTTATGATAACTCGTATAATTATATAGTTTTTAGTTATGTTTTATTAATGTTTTGTGTCAAATACGAGTTATTATTGTTTAGTCTAATTGTGTTTATGATCTTTTATATTTTTATGTATTTTGGTGTTTTTCACAAGTTTCTTTGAGTGATTTCAGATTACTAGAATTAAGGGCAAATCCAGTTCAGTTTCAGTTCTGACACCTTTTGCCATATCAGCTATATCTCGAGTTTCACTGAAGCAATAAGGTTGAAATTTGTAGCCATGCAAAGCTAAGAGGCATATCTATCTTTTTCATGTTTTACACTTCTTAAAACGGAGTCGTTTTCCCTAGCGAAATCGACCATCAAGTTGGCTGATGTGCAATGACGTCTGTGCTGACATGTTTTCGTATTATGCCCATATCTGCTTATCCAAATCAGAAAATGAGCTGATTCCAACGGCTATGGTTCCGTAACTGATAGGGGAACCTTTGTCTAGAAGACCATGTGATCAGATCAGGCCTCCAATATTGAAGAAATCGACCATCAAGGTGGCTGATGTGCAATGACGTCTGTGCTGACATGTTTTCGTATTTTGCCCATATCTGCTTAACCACATCAGCAAATGAGCTGATTCCAACGGCTATGGTTCCGTAACTGATAGGGGAACCTTTGTCTAGAAGACCATGTGATCAGATAAGGCCTCCAATATTGACGAAATCGACCATCAAGTTGGCTGATCAAAATCGTCATATACCTACCTTTGAAATTTGTAAAGCTTGTCTCTTGTCATTTAGCCCTCCAAAATGTGTATAAATAGAGGGCCTTGGATGATTGTAAGGGATCATATTGGAGATTGGTAGGATATTAGCCATTTTAACAAAATTCTCTAAGTTTTCTTCTTCTTTCTTTTCTCTAGTTTTCTTTTTCTTTAGAAAGAGCAAGAGGTTGGATAATTAATATTCTTCTTCTTCTTCTTTCTTTCTTTTATTTTCTTCTTAGATTCTATTTAATTTTATGTTTATAATGCCTATGCTAGGCTAAACTTCTATTTGGTTAAGGGTGATTTCAAAGCCCTAGACATGTTTTGTGATTGATTTTCAGATTCTATCTATCATTAATTTTCTATCAAAGTTGCTTATGTTCTTCTACAAGAATTGTTCATGATGTTGTCTTGATTTATTTAGGTGTACAACTAGATAGATCTTGATAATTATCTATTGCTAGTTTAGGAGTCTTGATCCGTGTAATTGTCTTGATTTCCTATTCATAAGTGGCAATTTGTGATTAATGATTATGGTCAAGTTTTCAATAATTGCAAAGTGGAACATAACCTAAGTTGAACAATCCGAGCTTATGTGTTTGTTGCTTAGATCAACCTATCTTTCTCATCATAAAGCTGCCATTAAATTGAATTTAGAGAGCTTATTCTAGGTTGTTTAATGGTTAGAGATTAAATAGAGAGCTTGTTCTATTTAACGACAAACTAAGGAAAGATTGGGGTAACAGAGCTTGTTGTTATCTACGGTTGTTAACTTTGATAGTTGGTTGATATTGATAGATCTGAAATTGATTCTTAATGATGTCTAGTGGTGGAGAATGAAACCTTAACCATATTTTTCATATTTAATTCTTCTTACTTACTTCTTTTCTTACTTTTAGTTTGCTTATTTTTTATATTTATTTTTATTGGCTGGTTATACCGCCTAATTTGTATATTAACTTTGTTTTATTTTTATTGGCTGGTTATACCGCCTAATTTAGTATATATATTTTTATTGGCTGGTTATACCGCCTTGCATCTTATTCTTATTATTTACTTAGTTTAAATCTGGCTTCAAAAACCCCTTTTCTTTTATTGTTTTCTTTGAACGTAAGTTATAAACTAATAACTCATAAATTAAAACCCAATCCCTGAGGACTCGACCCTTGCTAATCATTATACTTACAATTGATCTTTTTAGTGCAAGGTTAAATAAGATACACTCTTTTGGGTGCATCAAATTTTTGGCGCCGTTGCCGGGGATTGTTTTCTTTAGTTTATTTGTTACTTGGTTTATTCTTACTTTCAGTTCTAATGAGTTTTGTTTTCTTGTACATACGGGTTTTTTCTTATCAAATTTTGAAAAAATAAAAATAAAAAAAAAATAAAAAAAAAACGATGGAATTGAGCAATCTAACACTTGAAGAGTTGGTGGCATACATGAACATGGAGAATCAACAAGCCAATCTCACTTCCCTAGTTCAACAATTGGCCATGGGAGGATGTCAAGGCCATCAAGTGTTCCAAGACCAACAGTATGATCATTACTCAAACACTTACCATGAGGGATGGTGGGATCATACTACTTATGGCTATTCGGAAAATTACCAAGAAGTAGATCCTTATGCCAATTACACTCATCCATCTAGCTTCAATCAATCATGGTCCCAAGAACCAGATCTTTTTCAACCACCACATATGACTCAAAACTCAGGTACTTCTTTAGAAGATCTTGTCTATTCTCTTGTTACTGATACATTGCAATTTCAACAGGAAACAAGGGCAAGCATCCAGAGTTTGGAAAAGCAAATGATCCAATTGACTAGTAGTATGGTGGGATGGGTAGCACAAAGATCTGAAGAACTCTCTGCCCAAACAATGATTAACCCAAAGGAGAATACTACTATTGTGACCTTGAGGAATGAGGAACAAGATGAGGATGAGACAGAATTAGAGATGGATTCTATTCTTGAGGATAATGAAGCCACAAATACAAATAAGAGTATTTCGGCACCTGAGGTAACGTTTGAGATTCCAATTTTTACTAATGTTTCTTCTCCACCTTTTCCTAGTAGATTCGCAAAGTTCAAGGAGGATGAACATGAACAAGACACGCTGGAAACCTTAAACAGTTTGTTTGTGGATGTCATTCAACAAGTACCAAAAGATGCACCATTCCTCGATGAGATATGCACCACCAAGGATGATGGAATAATACTTGTAATGGAGAATGCATCCACTGTTGTGCAAAGAAAGCTTCCTCTCAAACGCATAAATTTGGGAAATTTCATGTATGAGCCTGACAAGCCTAAAAAGCCAAGAAGGGGTGTTGGTTAGGTTGGACAACATAAATCAAGTACTAATTGGGAAGGCAGCCCAATTAATGAAGAAATTACCAACCTGCCATACTCAGATTTGCTTTCTTTTCCTTTTCCTTTTCCTTTTTCCTTTTTCCTTTTATTATTTTTATTGCTTTTCTTTATTCATTTTTATGTTTATTTGTTAATTATTTGTTTAGTATTTTAGGATTATTTAGGTTGCATGAGTTTGTTTTGTTTTGAGTCTTAGTTGTTCCTATTCTTATGTTATTAGTTCTTTTCTCTTACACATGATTCTTTCATTTGGGTTAATAGCATTACATTGAGGACAATGTAAGAATTAAGTGTGGGGGGAATGATTTAGGATTTCTTTTATTTTTGTCTACTATTTTTTTTATGAGTCTTTATTATTATTATTTTTAGTGTGTTTTAGTTCCTTTTTAATACAATGATGAGATATGAATTGCATAAGTCTAAAACAGATTTATTAGTGAGAAGATTTTCATGAGAATTGAACTTGATATCAATCTTTTTATGAGCCAATGTTAATATGATATGTTTATTGAGAAAGAAGCATGTTTAGACTTAATCTGACTTGTATAATCATCCTTGTGAGTTTTTGAGCCTATAATGATTGATGCATTATACAAATCAATCTAATTTCTTTCTTGAGTGCTCTTATGATTACATGATTCTCTAGAACTTGCTTTAAACCATTTGAGACTATATTGATGCATGTAACAACATGAATATGATAGAGGCATTAGGACTTTTTAACTAGGGCCAAACAGCCATCCCTTATTGATGTTCCAAGAGAACATCCCTCTAGTGAACCAATTTGAGCCTACATTGAATAAGCTATTTATTTGGTAACCACATCTTACACCTAGCCTAAACACATTTATATCTTTACCCTTGTTCTAAAGATGGACTAGAATGTTTGAGACATATTGCAAAAACAAGGGATATTTTTTGAAAATTTGGGTTAGAACAAAAGATAAGTGTGGGGGAGGAGAAAGGCAAAAGTCAAGAGAAAAATGGAGGGAATATTGCCAAATACATTCCCATGTGAAAAAAAAAAATATTTTTTTTGAATAATCTCTTGAACTTCTAGTTAAAGAAAAGAAAAAGATGTTCGAAAGTTGGTTAGAATGAAGTAAAGGCTCAACATGAAATATTCAGCCTATGTGATTATGTACTTCTAAAGAATATTGAGAAAGTTTTATCTGCAAAATCTTATTTTGTCTCTAAATTCTATGAAGTCTTTGGAATGTTTGTTATATCTTTTCCTTTTTATTCTTTAACCACATTATTACCTCTTGGCCCCATTACAACCTTGATTAAAGACCTCTTGATTTATGAAGTTGCATGATCTTTTAGTGGAGAATAGGTAGACAAGCAAGCATATGGTAGAACTATTTTCATGAGATTGATTGAGTGTAAACACTTTACCACTACTTTAAAGAGTGAAAATCATGAGAGTATCCCATATGAGAAGTTGAGATTAAGTTTGAATGTGCACTATTTTGATTGAAATATGTTATGTTAATATTGGCTTAACTCAAACAATTTACATTCAAGCATGATTTTTTTGTGAAATTCTTTAAGCTATTGATTAGTTTATAAGACTTGTTCAAATATTGTCTCTAATTTGTATTGAAAGGATTAGGAGTAAATATTTTTAGTATATGCAGTTTATTTATATTTTAGTTTTTCAATGTTTGTGGGTATCGTTCTAGTAAACCCTCACGAGACTAAACTCGTCCACTAGGGACACCTAGGGGTTTAAAGGCTTGTGTCACATGCTAAGTGCCACCGTGATTTCCTACGAAAATGGATTAGATTAGATTTTCTTATTTTATTTTTATTGAGTCGTTGCTAGGGACTAGCAACAATCTAAGTGTGGGGGTGTGATAACTCGTATAATTATATAGTTTTTAGTTATGTTTTATTAATGTTTTGTGTCAAATACGAGTTATTATTGTTTAGTCTAATTGTGTTTATGATCTTTTATATTTTTATGTATTTTGGTGTTTTTCACAAGTTTCTTTGAGTGATTTCAGATTACTAGAATTAAGGGCAAATCCAGTTCAGTTTCAGTTCTGACACCTTTTGCCATATCAGCTATATCTCGAGTTTCACTGAAGCAATAAGGCTGAAATTTGTAGCCATGCAAAGATAAGAGGCATATCTATCTTTTTCATGTTTTACACTTCTTAAAACGGAGTCGTTTTCCCTAGCGAAATCGACCATCAAGTTGGCTGATGTGCAATGACGTCTGTGCTGACATGTTTTCGTATTATGCCCATATCTGCTTATCCAAATCAGAAAATGAGCTGATTCCAACGGCTATGGTTCCGTAACTGATAGGGGAACCTTTGTCTAGAAGACCATGTGATCAGATCAGGCCTCCAATATTGAAGAAATCGACCATCAAGGTGGCTGATGTGCAATGACGTCTGTGCTGACATGTTTTCGTATTTTGCCCATATCTGCTTAACCACATCAGCAAATGAGCTGATTCCAACGGCTATGGTTCCGTAACTGATAGGGGAACCTTTGTCGAGAAGACCATGTGATCAGATAAGGCCTCCAATATTGACGAAATCGACCATCAAGTTGGCTGATCAAAATCGTCATATACCTACCTTTGAAATTTGTAAAGCTTGTCTCTTGTCATTTAGCCCTCCAAAATGTGTATAAATAGAGGGCCTTGGATGATTGTAAGGGATCATATTGGAGATTGGTAGGATATTAGCCATTTTAACAAAATTCTCTAAGTTTTCTTCTTCTTTCTTTTCTCTAGTTTTCTTTTTCTTTAGAAAGAGCAAGAGGTTGGATAATTAATATTCTTCTTCTTCTTCTTTCTTTCTTTTATTTTCTTCTTAGATTCTATTTAATTTTATGTTTATAATGCCTATGCTAGGCTAAACTTCTATTTGGTTAAGGGTGATTTCAAAGCCCTAGACATGTTTTGTGATTGATTTTCAGATTCTATCTATCATTAATTTTCTATCAAAGTTGCTTATGTTCTTCTACAAGAATTGTTCATGATGTTGTCTTGATTTATTTAGGTGTACAACTAGATAGATCTTGATAATTATCTATTGCTAGTTTAGGAGTCTTGATCCGTGTAATTGTCTTGATTTCCTATTCATAAGTGGCAATTTGTGATTAATGATTATGGTCAAGTTTTCAATAATTGCAAAGTGGAACATAACCTAAGTTGAACAATCCGAGCTTATGTGTTTGTTGCTTAGATCAACCTATCTTTCTCATCATAAAGCTGCCATTAAATTGAATTTAGAGAGCTTATTCTAGGTTGTTTAATGGTTAGAGATTAAATAGAGAGCTTGTTCTATTTAACGACAAACTAAGGAAAGATTGGGGTAACAGAGCTTGTTGTTATCTACGGTTGTTAACTTTGATAGTTGGTTGATATTGATAGATCTGAAATTGATTCTTAATGATGTCTAGTGGTGGAGAATGAAACCTTAACCATATTTTTCATATTTAATTCTTCTTACTTACTTCTTTTCTTACTTTTAGTTTGCTTATTTTTTATATTTATTTTTATTGGCTGGTTATACCGCCTAATTTGTATATTAACTTTGTTTTATTTTTATTGGCTGGTTATACCGCCTAATTTAGTATATATATTTTTATTGGCTGGTTATACCGCCTTGCATCTTATTCTTATTATTTACTTAGTTTAAATCTGGCTTCAAAAACCCCTTTTCTTTTATTGTTTTCTTTGAACGTAAGTTATAAACTAATAACTCATAAATTAAAACCCAATCCCTGAGGACTCGACCCTTGCTAATCATTATACTTACAATTGATCTTTTTAGTGCAAGGTTAAATAAGATACACTCTTTTGGGTGCATCAAGTTACCACTCTTTGAGCCAAATTATGTTGAATAATAATGGCATGGGTCTAAGTCAGGCTGAGGAAAATAAACCAAGCGTTTCTTGGGAGGCAACCCAAAAGGATGGAGAGCATCTATTATGTCAGATTTGCATATTCCTTACTCTCCATCATTCTTTGTATCAGATTTGCATATTCCTTACTCTCCATCATTCTATCTTTTATTGTTTTTCTTTTATTTTGTTTAGTAGTTCTTTTCTCTTACATATAATTCTTGCATTGGGGGATAATAGCATTACATTGAGGACAATGTAAAAATTATGTGTGGGGGGGGAAGAATTTAGGATTTTCTTTAGTGTGTTTTGTTTTTTATTCATTTTATGTTGTTTTTAGCGTGTTTTAGTTACTTTCAATACTATGATGAGATATGAATTGCATAAGTCTAAAACTGATTTATTAGTGAGAAGATTTTCATGAGAGTTGAGCTTGATGTCATTTTTTTTTTGAGCCAATGTTAATATGATATGGTGATTGAGAAAGAAGTATGTTTAGACTTAAATCTGACTTGTATAATCATCCTTGATAACTCGTATAATTATATAGTTTTTAGTTATGTTTTATTATTGTTTTGTGTCAAATACGAGTTATTATTGTTTAGTCTAATTGTGTTTATGATCTTTTATATTTTTATGTAATTTGGTGTTTTTCACAAGTTTCTTTGAGTGATTTCAGATTACTAGAATTAAGGGCAAATCCAGTTCAGTTCCAGTTCCGACACCTTTTGCCATATCAGCTATATCTGGAGTTTCACTGAAGCAATAAGGCTGAAATTTGTAGCCATGCAAAGCTAAGAGGCATATCTATATTTTTCATGTTTTACACTTCTTGAAACGGAGTCGTTTTCCCTAGCGAAATCGACCATCAAGTTGGCTGATGTGCAATGACGTCTGTGCTGACCTGTTTTCGTATTTTACCCATATCTGCTTATCCACATCAGCAAATGAGCTGATTCCAATGGCTCTGGATCCGTAACTGATACGGGAACCTTTGTCTAGAAGACCATGTGATCATATCAGGCCTCTAATATTGACGAAATCGACCATCAAGTTGGCTGATGTGCAATGACGTCTGTGCTGACCTGTTTTCGTATTTTGCCCATATCTGCTTATCCACATCAGCAAATGAGCTGATTCCAACGGCTATGGATCCGTAACTGATAGGGGAACCTTTTTCTAGAAGACCATGTGATCCGATCAGGCCTCCAACATTGACGAAATCGACCATCAAGTTGGCTGATCAAAATTGTCATACAATATGACGAAAATTGTTAGAAAAATTCACCCACCTATTATACCTACCTTTGAAATTTGTAAAGCTTGTCTCTTGTCATTTAGCCCTCCAAAATGTGTATAAATAGAGGGCCTTGGATGATTGTAGAGGATCATATTGTACATAGGTAGGATATTAGCCATTTTAATAAAATTCTCTAAGTTTTCTTCTTCTTTCTTTTCTCTAGTTTTCTTTCTTTTCTCTAGTTTTCTTTTTCTTTAGAGAGAGCAAGAGGTTGGATAATTAATATTCTTCCTCTTCTTCTTTCTTTCTTTTATTTTCTTCTTAGATTTTCTTTAATTTAATTTTATGTTTATAATGCCTATGCTAGGCTAAACTTCTATTTGGTTAAGGGTGATTTCAAAGCCCTAGACATGTTTTATAATTGATTTTCAGATTCTATCTATCATTAATTTTCTATCAAAGTTGCTTATGTTCTTCTACAAGAATTGTTCATGATGTTGTCTTGATTTGTTTAGGTGTACAACTAGATAGATCTTGATAATTATCTATTGCTAGTTTAGGAGTCTTGATCCGTGTAATTGTCTTGATTTCCTATTCATAAGTGGCAATTTGTGATTAATGATTATGGTCAAGTTTTCAATAATTGCAAAGTGGAACATAACCTAAGTTGAACAATCCGAGCTTATGTGTTTGTTGCTTAGATCAACCTATCTTTCTCATCATAAAGCTGCCATTAAATTGAACTTAGAGAGCTTATTCTAGGTTGTTTGATGGTTAGAGATTAAATAGAGAGCTTGTTCTATTTAACGACAAACTAAGGAAAGATTGGGATAACAGAGCTTGTTGTTATCTACGGTTGTTAACTTTGATAGTTGGTTGATATTGATAGATCTGAAATTGATTCTTAATGATGTCTAGTGGTGGAGAATGAAACCTTAACCATATTTTTCATATTTGATTCTTCTTACTTACTTGTTTTCTTACTTTTCTAGTTTGCTTATTTTTAAAAGTATATTTATTTTTATTGGCTGGTTATACCGCCTAATTTGTATATTAACTTTGTTTTATTTTTATTGGCTGGTTATACCGCCTAATTTAGTATATATATTTTTATTGGCTGGTTATACCGCCTAATTTAGTATATATATTTTTATTGGCTGGTTATACCGCCTTGCATCTTATTCTTATTATTTACTTTAGTTTAAATCTGACTTCAAAAACCCCTTTTCTTTTATTGTTTTCTTTGAACGTAAGTTATAAACTAATAACTCATAGATTAAAACCCAATCCCTGAGGACTCGACCCTTGCTAATCATTATACTTACAATTGATCTTTTTAGTGCAAGGTTAAATAAGATACACTCTTTTGGGTGCATCAATCCTTGTGAGTTTTTAAGCCTATATGATTGATGCATTATACATATCAATTTAATTTCTTTCTTGAGTGCTCTTATGATTATATGATTCTCTAGAACTTGCTTTAAACCTTGTTGAGACTATATTGATGAATGTGACAACATGAATATGATAGAGGCATTAGGATTTTTAACCAGGGCCAAACAGCCATCCCTTATTGATGTTCCAAGAGAACATCCCCCTTAGTGAACCAATTTGAGCCTACATTGAATAAGCTATTTCTTTGTTAACCATAACTTGTCCCTAACCTGAATATACTTGTTTATATCTTTACCCTTGTTCAAAAGATGAATTAGCATGTTTTGAGACATGTTTCAAAGACAAGGAAGATGTATTGAAAATTTGGGTTAGAAACAAGAAATAAGTCAAGAGAAAAATAAAGGGAATATTGACAAATATATTCCTATAAATATATATATATATATATATATATATATATATATATGAATCATCTCTTGAACTTGTGGAAAAAGAAAAAGATGTTACTTAGAGAGCTTATTCATCGTAAATAGAGAGCTTATTCTAGGTTGTTTGATAGTTAAATATTAAATAGAAAGCTTGTTCTATTTAACGACTGATGCACCCAAAAAAGTGTATCTTATTTAACCTTGGACTTAAAAGGCATCAATTGTAGATTACAGTGATTAGCAAGGTTCGAGTGCTCAGGGATTGGGTTTTAATCTATGAGTTATTAATTTATAACTTAGGTTCAAAGAAAACAAAAGAAAAGGGGGTTTTGAAATAGTTAGAAAAATAAGCAAACAAGAAAAGTAAGATGCAAGTAAGAAATACGAAATCAAATATGAGAGAACTATGGTTAAGGTTTCATTCTCCACCAGTAGACATTGTTAAAAATTAATTTCAGATCTATCAATATCAACCAACTGTCAAAGTTAACAACCGTAGATAACAACAAGCTCTGTTACCCCAATCTTTCCTTAGTTTTTTGTTAAATAGAATAAGCTCTCTATTTAATCTCTAACCATCAAACAACCTAAAATAAGCTCTCTAAATTCAATTTAATGGCAGCTTTATGATGAGAAAGATAGGTTGATCTAAGCAACAAACACATAAGCTTGGATTGTTCAACTTAGGTTATGTTCCACTTTGCAATTATAACTTAACCATAATCATTAATCACAAATTGCCACTTATGAATAGCAAAATCAAGACTATTACACGGATCAAGACTCCTAAACTAGCAATAGATAATTATCAAGATCTATCTAGTTGTACACATAAACAAATCAAGACAACATCATAAATAATTCTTGTAGAAGAACATAAGCAACTTTGATAGAAAATTAATGATAGATAGAATCTGAAAATCAATTACAAAACATATCTAGGGCTTAAAAATCACACTTAATCAAATATAAGTTTAATCTAGCATAGGCATAGATAATATATACATAACACTAAAATGAAAATAAAAGAATAGAGAAGAAGAAGAAGAAGAAGAAGAAGAAAAATGATGATCTTTGAGTCTCCTCCAAAGATGTCTAGTTTGTGTCTCAAAAGATGGTATTCATAGAGCTTTAAAACCCTGAGAATAAGTCCTTGCCATACAATTAAGCCTGGAGGCAGAAAAATCATGTTTTTGCCTTCTTCTTTTTTTATGATTTGCGGTTAGGGTTTTTCTGGCCGTAGGGTTCTTTAGGGAGATCCTCTATGATAAATGCTTAATTTCATACATTTTCCTATTTAATTTCCTTATACTTTGTGCTTTGATTCTTACTTCCTTGACATTTTACTAGGTTTTTATGCTTTGTAGGTATTTTGGAGGAGTTGAAGTCAAAACATGTCAATTAGGATGTTAAAGAGCTTACAAAATCACATTCACAAGATGGAAAAAGAGTTGGGAGTCAAAAAGATCAAATTCTTGGTGCAAAGCAAGAAGACAGATTTGACCTCCGGAGCTTGTTGTAAAGAAAACATGATGTTAGACTCTTTATTCGGAGAAACGTCCTTCTTGACATTTGAAGATCACTTGATTAGCTTTCCAACTGTTAGTTATGGGCCTAAATCGGATAAGAAATGGTTATCCAAATCGGCATTGGAATATCTCCCTAAAAACCCTAGCCGCAAATCACATCTTTTTCTTAATACCCTAGCTGACATTTAAGTTTATCCTTGCCAAAGAAGGGTTAGTGGCTGTCAACTTGCATTAATTGCAAGTATCTTTCCTTAAAGCTAATCCTAGTCAAAGTAGGAGAATTAAATCAGCCAAGACTTTCCTTCCTTACACTTACTTTGCCTGCAAGTTTGTAATCTCTCTTCATTAAAGAGTGCTTTGACTAAAACTTTCCTACTTTATTCAAACTTGGCTGCCAAGGCTTATATCTTTCCTTAAAACACAAAAGTCAACCACTTTTCCTTAACTTTAGCCACAAGTCAGCATTTATTAAAGGGAGAGAGCTGAAATTCACTTCTTTGATGCCCTAGCTATTGCCTATAAATAGAGATTAAGGGGGCATACGAAATTGACACTTCTCCAAGCATCAAATTCTGATTTCTTCTTTGTTTCTTTATTTTTGAGAGAGCAAGAGGCTGAATAATTAATATTCTTCTTCTTCTTCTTTCTTTCTTTTATTTTCTTCTTAGATTCTCTTTAGTTTTATGTTTATGTTTACAATGCCTATGCTAGGCTAAACTTTTATTTGGTTAAGGGTGATTTCAAAGCCTTAGACATGTTATGTAATTAATTTTCAGAATCTATCTATCATTGTTTTCTATCAAAGTTGCTTATGTTCTTCCATAAAAATTGTTCATGGTCATGTTTTGATTTGTTTAGGTGGCCAACTAGATAAATCTTGATAATTGTCTAATGCTAGTTTAGGAGTCTTGATCCGTGTAATTGTCTTGATTTCCTATTCATAAGTAGCAACTTGTGATTAATGATTATGGTCAAGTTTTCAATAATTGCAAAGTGGAACATAACCTAAGTTGAACAATCCGAGCTTATGTGTTTGTTGCTTAGATCAACCTATCTTTCTCATCATAAAGCTGCTATTAAATTGAACTTAGAGAGCTTATTCTTGGTTGTTTGATAGTTAGAGATTAAATAGAGAGCTTGTTCTATTTAACGACAAATTAAGGAAAGATTGGGGTAACAGAGCTTGTTGTTATCTACGGTTGTTAACTTTGATAGCTAATTAATGTTGATAGATATGAAATTGATTCTTAATGATGTCTAGTGGTGGAGAATGAAACCTTAACCATATTTTTCATATTTGATTCTTCTTAATTACTTGTTGATAACTCGTATAATTATATAGTTTTTAGTTATGTTTTATTATTGTTTTGTGTCAAATACGAGTTATTATTGTTTAGTCTAATTGTGTTTATGATCTTTTATATTTTTATGTAATTTGGTGTTTTTCACAAGTTTCTTTGAGTGATTTCAGATTACTAGAATTAAGGGCAAATCCAGTTCAGTTCCAGTTCCGACACCTTTTGCCATATCAGCTATATCTCGAGTTTCACTGAAGCAATAAGGCTGAAATTTTAACCGTGCAAAGTTAAGAGGCATATCTATTTTTTTCATGTTTTACACTTCTTGAAACGGAGTCGTTTTCCCTAGCGAAATCGACCATCAAGTTGGCTGATGTGCAATGACGTCTGTGCTGACCTATTTTCGTATTTTGCCCATATCTTCTTATCCACATGAGCAAATGAGCTGATTCCAACGGCTATGGATCAGTAACTGGTAGGGGAACATTTTTCTAGAAGACCATGTGATCAGATCAGGCCTCCAAAATTGACAAAATCGACCATCAAGTTGGCTGATCAAAATTGTCATACAATATGACGAAAATTGTTAGAAAAATGCATCCACCTATTATACCTACCTTTGAAATTTGTAAAGCTTGTCTCTTGTCATTTAGCCCTCCAAAATGTGTATAAATAGAGGGCCTTGGATGATTGTAAGATATTGTAGATTGGTAGGAAATTAGCCATTGTAATAAAATTCTCTAAGTTTTCTTCTTCTTTCTTTTCTCTAGTTTTCTTTTTCTTTATTTTCTTCTTCTTCTTTCTTTCTTTTATTTCCTTCTTAGATTCTCTTTAATTTTATGTTTATGTTTACAATGCCTATGCTAGGCTAAACTTCTATTTGGTTAAGGGTGATTTCAAAGCCCTAGACATGTTTTGTGATTGATTTTCAGATTCTATCTATCATTAATTTTCTATCAAAGTTGCTTATGTTCTTCTACAAGAATTGTTCATGATGTTGTCTTGATTTATTTAGGTGTACAACTAGATAGATCTTGATAATTATCTATTGCTAGTCTAGGAGTCTTGATCCGTGTAATTGTCTTGATTTCCTATTCATAAGTGGCAATTTGTGATTAATGATTATGGTCAAGTTTTCAATAATTGCAAAGTGGAACATAACCTAAGTTGAACAATCCGAGCTTATGTGTTTGTTGCTTAGATCAACCTATCTTTCTCATCATAAAGCTGCCATTAAATTGAATTTAGAGAGCTTATTCTAGGTTGTTTAATGGTTAGAGATTAAATAGAGAGCTTGTTCTATTTAACGACAAACTAAGGAAAGATTGGGATAACAGAGCTTGTTGTTATCTACGGTTGTTAACTTTGATAGTTGGTTGATATTGATAGATCTGAAATTGATTCTTAATGATGTCTAGTGGTGGAGAATGAAACCTTAACCATATTTTTCATATTTGATTCTTCTTACTTACTTGTTTTCTTACTTTTCTAGTTTGCTTATTTTTAAAAGTATATTTATTTTTATTGGCTGGTTATACCGCCTAATTTGTATATTAACTTTGTTTTATTTTTATTGGCTGGTTATACCGCCTAATTTAGTATATATATTTTTATTGGCTGGTTATACCGCCTAATTTAGTATATATATTTTTATTGGCTGGTTATACCGCCTTGCATCTTATTCTTATTATTCACTTTAGTTTAAATCTGGCTTCAAAAATCTCTTTTCTTTTATTGTTTTCTTTGAACGTAAGTTATAAACTAATAACTCATAGATTAAAACCCAATCCCTGAGGACTCGACCCTTGCTAATCATTATACTTACAATTGATCTTTTTAGTGCAAGGTTAAATAAGATACACTCTTTTGTGTGCATCACTTGTTTTCTCATTCTTATTGTTAACTTTAGTTTAAATCTGATTTCAAAATCCCCTTTACTTTTGTTTACTTGTTTTTAAGTTTTAAACTATTAACTTATAAACTAAAACCCAACCCCTGAGGACTCGACCCTTGCTAATCACTATACTTTACAATTGATTCTTTTTAAGTGCAAGGTTAAATAAGATACACTCTTTTGGGTGCATCAAGTTTTTGGCGCCGTTGCCGGGGATTGCTTTCTTTAGTTTATTAGTTTATTGGTTTATTCTTATTTTCTGTTCTAATTATTTACTTTCTTATTTGTTTTTATTAGTGAAGGTTCCAAGCTCCTGAAGAAGACTTAAGATTTAGGAGAATTCGGGAATTTATAACTTCTCACCAACAACCAATCGAGGAGTTGATCCAAAACATCCAAGAGGAGCAAGGAGAGATGGCAGCAACTGACAACCGAACTCTCAAGGAGCTAGCCATTCCGGACTTGGATCAACAACCATTATGCATTGAATATGCTAATCTTGAGGTAGCTTTTGAATTAAAATCTGGTTTGATTCATCTTCTCCCAATTTTTCATGGTTTTGCAGGAGAGGATCCAAATAAGCACCTTAAGGAATTCCATGTAGTTTGCTCAAGCATGAGACCAACAGGAGTCACGGAAGAGCAAGTTAAGTTGAGAGCCTTCCCATTCTCTCTAGCTGATTCAGCAAAGGAATGGCTCTACTATCTACCATCCGGGACCATCACTACATGGAATGATATGAAGAAAGCATTCTTGGAAAGGTATTTCCCAGCATCTAAGGCTGCCAACATTAGAAAAGAGATATGTGGGATTAGGCAATACAATGGAGAGTCCTTATATGAATATTGGGAGAGGTTCAAGAAACTTTGTGCATCATGTCCACACCATCAAATAAGTGAACAACTTCTCATCCAATACTTCTATGAAGGTCTCATGCCCATGGAGAGAAGTTTGATAGATGCCGCTAATGGGAGAGCTTTAGTTGATAAGACTCCCGGGGCTGCTAGAACTCTAATCTCCAACATGGCAGCCAATTCTCAACAATTCTCAATGAGACAAGATCCACCACCACAACCCAAGAGAGTTAATAAGGTAAGTATATCATCCCTTGAACAAAAATTTGATAAATTGACTTCTCTTGTTCAACAATTGGCTGTAGGTAATATACGGCAAATAAAGGCTTGTGGCATATGTTCAAACATGGGGCACCAAACTGATATGTGTCCAACACTTCAAGAAGACACCAATGAACATGTGAATGCCATGGGTGGATTTCAGAACCAACCAAGGAAATATGATCCCTACTCAAACACATACATTCCGGGATGGAGGGATCATCCAAACTTCAATTATGGAGGGAACCAATCACAAGCTGTTCCTCCACCATTTGACAATAGGCCACCGGGTTTTCAGCAAAGAGTGCAACAACCATATCAAACCCGACAACAAGTGCCACCACAAAAAAGTTCAGGTGAGACTCTTGAAGATCTTGTCAAAACCCTTACTACTAATACAATTCAACTTCAACAGGAATCAAGGGAGACAAAGGTAAGTATCCGAAACTTAGAGGCTCAGATGCGGCAATTGGCAACAACCCTGAGTCAAATGCAAGCACGGGATTCTCGGAAATTACCTTCCCAAACCATAGTGAATCCAAGAGAGAATGCCAATGCTATAACTTTAAGAAGTGGGAAACAGCTAGAGACACCACAAAATGATAGTGCTCAAGGGGAGAACAATACCATGGCATCCTCTTCACATCCCAACGAGCCACTAAAAAAGGTAATTCCTAAACCATCCTATCCTTCTTATATAACTCCTCCACCTTTTCCTAGCAAGTTAGCAAAGTCCAAGAAGGAGGAACAAGAGAAGGAAATTTTGGAAACCTTTCGGAAAGTGGAGGTGAACATTCCTTTACTAGATGCTATCAAGCAAGTGCCAAGATATGCCAAGTTCCTAAAAGAGTTGTGCACAACTAAACGGAAGTTGAAATGGAATGAAAAGGTAAGTGTGGGGGAGAATGTGTCAGCTGTTCTTCAAAAGAAACTCCCACCTAAATGCAAGGATCCAGGTATGTTTACCATTCCTTGTAAGATAGGCAACACCAGGTTTCAGCGTGCTGTGCTAGATCTAGGGGCATCTATTAATGTAATGCCACATTAATTTTTGCTTCATTGAATCTAGGACCATTAGAGGAAACCGGTGTTATAATACAACTTGCTGACCGTTCTAACACTTATCCAAGAGGAGTTGTAGAAGACGTTCTTGTACAGGTTAATGAATTGGTTTTTCCCGCCGACTTTTATGTTATTGAGATGGAAGATGAGATGTCTTCTAATCCCACACCTATTCTATTAGGGAGACCATTCTTGAAAACAGCAAGAACTAAAATAGATGTACATGATGGCACTTTAACTATGGAATTTGATGGTGAAATAATTCGCTTTAACATTTTTGAGGCCATGAGATATCCTAGTGATGTGCATTCTGTTTTTAATATTGATATAATTGACTCACTAGTGCAGCAAGCTTATGTGCTACATGGTGAAGATTGTGTGGAGATAGTCCTTAGCAAACATCACGGATTGGGGAATGCTAAAGGGGAACTAGCCTTGAGTGACCATGTGGAAGGGGCACTAGAATCTTTACACTCACTGCCACCTAAAGATGCAAGGTTTGATGTTTCATTTATTGATTTGCAATTATCTAATGAGAAACTTCTACCTTCCATTTTGCAGGCACCAACTTTAGAGTTGAAACCACTATCGAACCACTTGAAATATGTGTTCTTAGGTGAAAAGGACACACTACCTGTCATCATTGCCAAAGAGATCACACCTTTGCAAGAAGAGCGACTTATCCGGGTGCTTAGAGAGCATAAAACAGCAATTGGTTGGACAATTGCCGATATCAAGGGAATAAGCCCATCCATGTGCATGCACCGGATTTTGTTAGAGGAGGGGTCCAAACCAACAAGAGAAGCACAAAGAAGATTGAACCCTCCTATGATGGAGGTTGTGAAAAAGGAGATACTGAAGCTCCTAGATGTTGGAGTGATCTATCCTGTCTCGGATAGCAAATGGGTGAGCCCAGTCCAAGTGGTTCCAAAGAAATCAGGTGTAACGGTGGTAACAAATAATGAGAATGAACTTGTTCCTACTAGGATTCAAACAGGGTGGCGAGTTTGTATTTATTATCGTAAACTTAATTCCACAACTCGCAAAGACCACTTTCCTTTACCTTTTATTGATCAAATGCTTGAAAGGTTAGCTGGCCATTCTCATTATTGTTTTATTGATGGTTTTTCAGGTTATAATCAGATAGCCATTGCTCCGGAGGACCACGAGAAAACAACATTCACATGTCCATTTGGTACTTTTGCATACCGGCGTATGCCATTTGGTCTTTGTAATGCACCAGCTACATTCCAAAGGTGTATGGTTAGCATATTTTCAGATTATGTAGAGAACATCATAGAAGTGTTTATGGATGATTTTAGTGTCTATGGTGATTCTTTTGATAGATGTCTAGAGAACCTTACACTTGTACTTGAAAGATGCATGGAAACTAACCTTATTTTGAATTGGGAAAAATGTCACTTTATGGTAGAACAAGGAATAGTTTTGGGCCATGTTATTTCTTCTAGAGGGATAGAGGTTGATAAATCTAAAATAGATATTATGCATTCTTTACCACCTCCCACAAATGTGAGAGAGGTTCATTCTTTTCTTGGACATGCAGGTTTCTATAGGAGATTTATCAAAGACTTCTCAAAGATCACATTACCTCTTTCCAAGCTACTACAAAAAGATGTGGTTTTCCACTTTGATGACAAATGCAAAGAGGCGTTTGAAACATTGAAGGGACTCTTCAGATCAACTCCTATCATGCAACCACCATATTGGAATGTACCTTTTGAAATCATGTGTGATGCTAGTGACTATGCCATTGGAGCTGTTTTGGGCCAACGGGTTGGCAAAGCCTCACATGCCATTTATTATGCCTCCCGAACTCTTAATGATGCTCAATTGAACTATTCCACTACTGAAAAAGAACTTTTGGCTGTTGTATTTGCTTTAGAAAAATTTCGATCTTATTTAATTGGTACTAAAGTAATTGTATATTTTGACCATGCAGTCCTTAGGTACTTACTCACTAAGAAGGAGGCCAAACCAAGGTTGATTAGATGGATACTTCTCTTACAAGAGTTTGATTTGGAGATACAAGATAAGAGAGGTAGTGACAACCTGGTTGCGGACCATCTTAGCCGTTTAGTTCATGAAGAAGATGCATTACCCTTGAATGAGAACTTTTCGGATGAGCAACTTCTTTTTAAAAGTACAACAACTCCTTGGTATGCCGATATTGTTAATTACTTAGTTTCCAAGAAGTTGCCACAAGAGTTGACACAAGCTCAAATAAACAAGATCAAGAGTGATGCCAAATACTACTGATAACTCGTATAATTATATAGTTTTTAGTTATGTTTTATTATTGTTTTGTGTCAAATACGAGTTATTATTGTTTAGTCTAATTGTGTTTATGATCTTTTATATTTTTATGTAATTTGGTGTTTTTCACAAGTTTCTTTGAGTGATTTCACATTACTAGAATTAAGGGCAAATCCAGTTCAGTTCCAGTTCCGACACATTTTGCCATATCAGCTATATCTGGAGTTTCACGGAAGCAATAAGGCTGAAATTTGTAGCCGTGCAAAGCTAAGAGGCATATCTATCTTTTTCATGTTTTATACTTCTTGAAACGGAGTCGTTTTCCCTAGCGAAATCGACCATCAAGTTGGCTGATGTGCAATGACGTCTGTGCTGACCTGTTTTCGTATTTTGCCCATATCTGCTTATCCACATCAGAAAATGAGCTGATTCCAATGGCTATGGATCCGTAACTGATACGGGAACCTTTGTCTAGAAGACCATATGATCAGATCAGGCCTCTAATATTGGTGAAATCGACCATCAAGTTGGCTGATGTGCAATGACGTCTGTGCTGACATGTTTTCGTATTTTGCCCATATCTGCTTATCCACATCAGCAAATGAGCTGATTCCAACGGCTATGGATCCGTAACTGATAGGGGAACCTTTTTCTAGAAGACCATGTGATCAGATCAGGCCTCCAACATTGACGAAATCGACCATCAAGTTGGCTGATCAAAATTGTCATACAATATGACGAAAATTGTTAGAAAAATTCACCCACCTATTATACCTACCTTTGAAATTTGTAAAGCTTGTCTATTGTCATTTAGCCTTCCAAAATGTGTATAAATAGAGGGCCTTGGATGATTGTAGAGAATCATATTGTACATAGGTAGGATATTAGCCATTGTAATAAAATTCTCTAAGTTTTCTTCTTCTTTCTTTTCTCTAGTTTTCTTTTTCTTTAGAAAGAGCAAGAGGTTGGATAATTAATATTCTTCTTCTTCTTCTTTCTTTCTTTTATTTTCTTCTTAGATTCTATTTAATTTTATGTTTATAATGCCTATGCTAGGCTAAACTTCTATTTGGTTAAGGGTGATTTCAAAGCCCTAGACATGTTTTGTGATTGATTTTCAGATTCTATCTGATGCACCCAAAAGAGTGTATCTTATTTAACCTTGCACTAAAAAGATAAATTGTAAGTATAGTAGTTAGCAAGGGTCGAGTCCTCAGGGATTGGGTTTTAGTTTATAAGTTAATAGTTTAAAACTTAAATTCAAGAACAATAAAAGAAAATGGGTTTTTGAAGCCAGATTTAAACTAAAGTAAATAATAAGAATAAGATGCAAGGCGGTATAACCAGCCAATAAAAATATATATACTAAATTAGGCGGTATAACCAGCCAATAAAAATATATATACTAAATTAGGCGGTATAACCAGCCAATAAAAATAAAACAAAGTTAATATACAAATTAGGCGGTATAACCAGCCAATAAAAATAAATATAAAAAATAAGCAAACTAAAAGTAAGAAAACAAATAAGTAAGAAGAATCAAATATGAAAAATATGGTTAAGGTTTCATTCTCCACCACTAGACATCATTAAGAATCAATTTCAGATCTATCAATATCAACCAACTATCAAAGTTAACAACCGTAGATAACAACAAGCTCTGTTACCCCAATCTTTCCTTAGTTTGTCGTTAAATAGAACAAGCTCTCTATTTAATCTCTAACCATTAAACAACCTAGAATAAGCTCTCTAAATTCAATTTAATGGCAGCTTTATGATGAGAAAGATAGGTTGATCTAAGCAACAAACACATAAGCTCGGATTGTTCAACTTAGGTTATGTTCCACTTTGCAATTATTGAAAACTTGACCATAATCATTAATCACAAATTGCCACTTATGAATAGGAAATCAAGACAATTACACGGATCAAGACTCCTAAACTAGCAATAGATAATTATCAAGATCTATCTAGTTGTACACCTAAATAAATCTAGACAACATCATGAACAATTCTTGTAGAAGAACATAAGCAACTTTGATAGAAAATTAATGATAGATAGAATCTGAAAATCAATCACAAAACATGTCTAGGGCTTTGAAATCACCCTTAACCAAATAGAAGTTTAGCCTAGCATAGGCATTATAAACATAAACATAAAATTAAAGAAAATCTAAGAAGAAAATAAAAGAAAGAAAGAAGAAGAGGAAGAATATTAATTATCCAACCTCTTGCTCTCTCTAAAGAAAAAGAAAACTAGAGAAAAGAAAGAAAACTAGAGAAAAGAAAGAAGAAGAAAACTTAGAGAATTTTATTAAAATGGCTAATATCCTACCTATGTACAATATGATCCCTTACAATCATCCAAGGCCCTCTATTTATACACATTTTGGAGGGCTAAATGACAAGAGACAAGCTTTACAAATTTCAAAGGTAGGTATATGACGATTTTGATCAGCCAACTTGATGGTCGATTTCGTCAATATTGGAGGCCTGATCTGATCACATGGTCTTCTAGAAAAAGGTTCCCCTATCAGTTACGGAACCATAGCCGTTGGAATCAGCTCATTTGCTGATGTGGTTAAGCAGATATGGGCAAAATACGAAAACATGTCAGCACAGACGTCATTGCACATCAGCCACCTTGATGGTCGATTTCTTCAATATTGGAGGCCTGATCTGATCACATGGTCTTCTAGACAAAGGTTCCCCTATCAGTTACGGAACCATAGCCGTTGGAATCAGCTCATTTGCTGATGTGGTTAAGCAGATATGGGCAAAATACGAAAACATGTCAGCACAGACGTCATTGCACATCAGCCAACTTGATGGTCGATTTCGCTAGGGAAAACGACTCCGTTTTAAGAAGTGTAAAACATGAAAAAGATAGATATGCCTCTTAGCTTTGCATGGCTACAAATTTCATCCTTATTGCTTCAGTGAAACGCGAGATATAGCTGATATGGCAAAAGGTGTCGGAACTGAAACTGAACTGGATTTGCCCTTAATTCTAGTAATCTGAAATCACACAAAGAAACTTGTGAAAAACACCAAAATACATAAAAATATAAAAGATCATAAACACAATTAGACTAAACAATAATAACTCGTATTTGACACAAAACAATAATAAAACATAACTAAAAACTATATAATTATACGAGTTATCACTATCTATCATTAATTTTCTATCAAAGTTGCTTATGTTCTTCTACAAGAATTGTTCATGATGTTGTCTTGATTTATTTAGGTGTACAACTAGATAGATCTTGATAATTATCTATTGCTAGTTTAGGAGTCTTGATCCGTGTAATTGTCTTGATTTCCTATTCATAAGTGGCAATTTGTGATTAATGATTATGGTCAAGTTTTCAATAATTGCAAAGTGGAACATAACCTAAGTTGAACAATCCGAGCTTATGTGTTTGTTGCTTAGATCAACCTATCTTTCTCATCATAAAGCTGCCATTAAATTGAATTTAGAGAGCTTATTCTAGGTTGTTTAATGGTTAGAGATTAAATAGAGAGCTTGTTCTATTTAACGACAAACTAAGGAAAGATTGGGGTAACAGAGCTTGTTGTTATCTACGGTTGTTAACTTTGATAGTTGGTTGATATTGATAGATCTGAAATTGATTCTTAATGATGTCTAGTGGTGGAGAATGAAACCTTAACCATATTTTTCATATTTGATTCTTCTTACTTATTTGTTTTCTTACTTTTAGTTTGCTTATTTTTTATATTTATTTTTATTGGCTGGTTATACCGCCTAATTTAGTATATATATTTTTATTGGCTGGTTATACCGCCTAATTTAGTATATATATTTTTATTGGCTGGTTATACCGCCTTGCATCTTATTCTTATTATTTACTTTAGTTTAAATCTGGCTTCAAAAACCACTTTTCTTTTATTGTTCTTGAATTTAAGTTTTAAACTATTAACTTATAAACTAAAACCCAATCCCTGAGGACTCGACCCTTGCTAACTACTATACTTACAATTTATCTTTTTAGTGCAAGGTTAAATAAGATACACTCTTTTGGGTGCATCAACTACATATGGGATGATCCTTACCTTTGGAAGCATTGCTCCGATCAGATTATAAGAAGGTGTGTACTCGAATCTGAATTTCAATCTATTCTCACCTTTTGTCACTCTTATGCATGTGGAGGACACTTTGGATCCAAAAGAACAGCCATGAAAGTTCTTGATTCTGGATTTTATTGGCCTGCTATATTCAAAGATGCATACCTCTTTTGCAAGTCATGTGATCGTTGCCAAAGAACAGGTAACTTAGGTGCTAGAAATCAAATGCCTCAAACTCCAATACTTATTGTTGAAATTTTTGATGTATGGGGCATGGATTTCATGGGACCTTTTCCTTCTTCTTTTGGTAATCTTTATATTTTACTTGCCGTTGATTATGTTTCAAAGTGGGTGGAAGCAAAATCCACTAGGACTAATGACTCTAAAGTTGTTTCAGATTTTGTCAAGACTAACATCTTTGCTAGGTTTGGAACTCCAAAGGCCATAATCAGCGATAGAGGTACTCACTTTTGCAATAGGACTATGGAAGCACTTTTGAGGAAGTATAACATCACACACAAGGTCTCCACCTTATATCATCCTCAAACTAGTGGGCAAGCTGAAGTGTCAAACCAAGAAGTTAAGTGCATCCTTGAAAAGACAGTTAATCCAAATAGGAAGGATTGGAGTTCACGACTTGATGATGCACTTTGGGCTTATAGGACAGCATATAAGACACCCATTGGTATGTCTCCTTATCGACTTGTTTATGGTAAGCCTTGTAATCTTCCGGTTGAATTGGAACATAAATCATATTGTGCTATCAAACAATGCAACATGGAGATGGATGAGACAGGTAAGCAAAGAAAACTTGACCTACAAGAATTAGAGGAGATAAGGAATGAAGCCTATGAGAATTCTAGGATTTACAAGGAAAAGACTAAGGCATTCCATGACAAGATGATATCAAGAAAGGACTTTGTTGTTGGACAAAAAGTTCTTCTCTTCCATTCATGCCTTAAGTTATTTCCAGGTAAGTTACGTTCTCGTCGGGTTGGAACTTTTGTTATTACTAATGTATTTACTCATGGTGCAGTTGAAATCCAAAGCCCAAAAACAGATAAGGCATTCAAAGTGAATGGTCATAGATTGAAGCCTTACTATGAGAACTTTCCAATATAAGATATGGAGGAGTTACCACTTTTTGAGCCAAATTATGTTGAATAATAATGGCATGGGTCTAAGTCAGGCTGAGGACAATAAACCAAGCGCTTCTTGGGAGGCAACCCAAAAGGATGGAGAGCATCTATTATATCAGATTTGCATATTCCTTACTCTCCATCATTCTATCTTTTATTGTTTTTCTTTTGTTTTGTTTAGAAGTTCTTTTCTCTTACATATAATTCTTGCATTGGGGGATAATAGCATTACATTGAGGACAATGTAAAAATTAAGTGTGGGGGGTAGAATTTAGGATTTTATTTAGAGTGTTTTGTTTTTGAGTCTTTTTATGTTATTTTTAGTGTGTTTTAGTTACTTTCAATACTATGATGAGATATGAATTGCATAAGTCTAAAACAGATTTATTAGTGAGAAGATTTTCATGATAATTGAGCTTGATATCAACTTTTTTATGAGCCAATGTTAATATGATATGTTGATTGAGAAACAAGCATGTTTAGACTTAAATCTGACTTGTATAATCATCCTTGTGAGTTTTTGAGCCTATAATGATTGATGCATTATACATATCAATCTAATTTCTTTCTTGAGTGCTCTTATGATTACATGATTCTCTAGAACTTGCTTTACACCTTGTTGAGACTATATTGATGCATGTGACAACATGAATATGATAGAGGCATTAGGATTTTTAGCCAGGGCCAAACAGCCATCCCTTATTGATGTTCCAAGAGAACACACCCTTAGTGAACCAATTTGAGCCTACATTGAATAAGCTATGTCTTTGGTAAACATAACTTGTCCCTAACTGATGCACCCAAAAGAGTGTATCTTATTTAACCTTGCACTAAAAAGATAAATTGTAAGTATAGTAGTTAGCAAGGGTCGAGTCCTCAGGGATTGGGTTTTAGTTTATAAGTTAATAGTTTAAAACTTAAATTCAAGAACAATAAAAGAAAAGAGGTTTTTGAAGCCAGATTTAAACTAAAGTAAATAATAAGAAGAAGATGCAAGGCGGTATAACCAGCCAATAAAAATATATATACTAAATTAGGCGGTATAACCAGCCAATAAAAGTAAAACAAAGTTAATATACAAATTAGGCGGTATAACCAGCCAATAAAAATAAATATACTTTTAAAAATAAGCAAACTAGAAAAGTAAGAAAACAAGTAAGTAAGAAGAATCAAATATGAAAAATATGGTTAAGGTTTCATTCTCCACCACTAGACATCATTAAGAATCAATTTCAGATCTATCAATATCAACCAACTATCAAAGTTAACAACCGTAGATAACAACAAGCTCTGTTATCCCAATCTTTCCTTAGTTTGTCGTTAAATAGAACAAGCTCTCTATTTAATCTCTAACCATCAAACAACCTAGAATAAGCTCTCTAGATTCAATTTAATGGCAGCTTTATGATGAGAAAGATAGGTTGATCTAAGCAACAAACACATAAGCTCGGATTGTTCAACTTAGGTTATGTTCCACTTTGCAATTATTGAAAACTTGACCATAATCATTAATCACAAATTGCCACTTATGAATAGGAAATCAAGACAATTACACGGATCAAGACTCCTAAACTAGCAATAGATAATTATCAAGATCTATCTAGTTGTACACCTAAACAAATCAAGACAACATCATGAACAATTCTTGTAGAAGAACATAAGCAACTTTGATAGAAAATTAATGATAGATAGAAACTGAAAATCAATTATAAAACATGTCTAGGGCTTTGAAATCACCCTTAACCAAATAGAAGTTTAGCCTAGCATAGGCATTGTAAACATAAACATAAAATTAAAGAAAATCTAAGAAGAAAATAAAAGAAAGAAAGAAGAAGAGGAAGAATATTAATTATCCAACCTCTTGCTCTCTCTAAAGAAAAAGAAAACTAGAGAAAAGAAAGAAAACTAGAGAAAAGAAAGAAGAAGAAAACTTAGAGAATTTTATTACAATGGCTAATATCCTACCTATGTACAATATGATCCTCTACAATCATCCAAGGCCCTCTATTTATACACATTTTGGAAGGCTAAATGACAAGAGACAAGCTTTACAAATTTCAAAGGTAGGTATAATAGGTGGGTGAATTTTTCTAACAATTTTCGTCATATTGTATGACAATTTTGATCAGCCAACTTGATGGTCGATTTCGTCAATGTTGGAGGCCTGATCTGATCACATGGTCTTCTAGAAAAAGGTTCCCCTATCAGTTACGGATCCATAGCCGTTGGAATCAGCTCATTTGCTGATGTGGATAAGCAGATATGGGAAAAATACGAAAACATGTCAGCACAGACGTCATTGCACATCAGCCAACTTGATGGTCGATTTCGTCAATATTAGAGGCCTGATCTGATCATATGGTCTTCTAGACAAAGGTTCCCGTATCAGTTACGGATCCATAGCCATTGGAATCAGCTCATTTGCTGATGTGGATAAGCAGATATGGGCAAAATACGAAAACAGGTCAGCACAGACGTCATTGCACATCAGCCACTTTGATGGTCGATTTCGCTAGGGAAAACGACTCCGTTTCAAGAAGTGTAAAACATGAAAAAGATAGATATGCCTCTTAGCTTTGCACGACTACAAATTTCAGCCTTATTGCTTCAGTGAAACTCCAGATATAGCTGATATGGCAAAAGGTGTCGGAACTGGAACTGAACTCGATTTGCCCTTAATTCTAGTAATCTGAAATCACTCAAAGAAACTTGTGAAAAACACCAAATTACATAAAAATATAAAAGATCATAAACACAATTAGACTAAACAATAATAACTCGTATTTGACACAAAACAATAATAAAACATAACTAAAAACTATATAATTATACGAGTTATCACACCCCCACACTTAGATTGTTGCTAGTCCCTAGCAACGACTCAATAAAAATAAAATAAGAAAATCTAATCTAATCCATTTTCGTAGGAAATCACGGTGGCACTTAGCATGTGACACAAGCCTTTAAACCCCTAGGTGTCCCTAGTGGACGAGTTTAGTCTCGTGAGGGTTTACTAGAACGATACCCACAAACATTGAAAAACTAAAATATAAATAAACTACATATACTAAAAATATTTATTCCTAATCCTTTCAATACAAATTAGAGACAATCTTTGAACAAGTCTTATAAACTAATCAATAGCTTAAAAAATTTCACAAAAAATCATGCTTGAATGTAAATTGTTTGAGTTAAGCCAATATTAGCATAACATATCTTAATCAAAATAGTGCATGTTCAAATTTAATCTCAAGTTCTCACATGGGATACCCTCATGATTTTCACTCTTTAAAGTAGTGGTGAAGTGTTTACACTCAATCAATCTCATGAAAAGAGTTCTACCATATTCTTGCTTGTCCACCTATTCTCCACTATTTAGATCATACAACTTCATGAATCAAGAGGTCTTTAATCAAGGTTGTAATGGGGCCAAGGGGTTTGTAATGTGGTTGAAGAACAAAAGGATAAAGATATCACAAAGGTTCCAAAGAGTTCATAAAGTTTAGAGACATAAAAAGATCATACAAAGAAACTTCTCAAAACTCTTTACAAGTACATAGTCACCTAGGCCGGATATTCATGTTGGGCCTTTTCTTCATTCTAAACAACTTTGTAACATCTTTTTCTTTTTCCACAAATTCAAGAGATGATTCATTTTTTTTTTTTTATATAGGAATGTATTTGCCAGTATTCCATTTCTTTTTCTCTTGACTTTTCTTTTCTTTTCCCCCCACACTTATTTCTTGTTTCTAACCAAAAAATATCCCTTGTCTTTGCAACTTGTCTCAAATCATGCTAATTCATCTTTGGAACAAAGGTAAAGATATAAGTATATTTAGGTTAGGGACAAGTTATGGTTACCAAAGAGATAGCTTATTCAATGTAGGCTCAAATTGGTTCACTAAGGGTGTGTTCTCTTGGAACATCAATAAGGGATGGTTGTTTGGCCCTGGCTAAAAATCCTAATGCCTCTATCATATTCATGTTGTCACATGCATCAATATAGTCTCAAACGGTTTAAAGCAAGTTCTAGAGAATCATGTAATCATAAGAGCACTCAAGAAAGAAATTAGATTGATTTGTATAATGCATCAATCATTTTAGGCTCAAAAACTCACAAGAATGATTATACAAGTCAGATTAAGTCTAAACATGCTTTTTTCTCAATCAACATATCATATTAACATTGGCTCATAAAAAGGTTGACATCAAGCTCAATTCTCATGAAAATCTTCTCACTAATAAATATGTTTTAGACTTATGCAATTCATATCTCATCATTGTATTAAAAAGGAACTAAAACACACTAAAAAAAAATAATAATAATAAAGACTCATAAAAAAAAATAGTAGACAAAAATAAAAGAAATCCTAAATCATTCCCCCCACACTTAATTCTTACATTGTCCTCAATGTAAGTCTATTAACCCAAATGAAAGAATCATGTGTAAGAGAAAAGAACTAATAACATAAGAATAGGAATAACTAGACTCAAAACAAAACAAACTCATGCAACCTAAATAATCCTAAAATACTAAACAAAAATTAACAAGTAAACGTAAAAAGATTAAAATCAAACTGACAAGGTATGTCTCAAGTCTCCCTTACTCAGACCTTGTTCAGAATGAATACTTCTAAATTGCTTAAAACACAACAAACTCTTTTTTTTTTTTTTTTTTGAAAAGAAGAAATCAAACTGACAAGGTATGTCTCAAGTCTCCCTTACTCAGACCTTGTTCAGAATGAATACTTCTAAATTGCTTAAAACACAACAAACTTTTTTTTTTTTTTAAGAAGGTAAAATTTAGGAGATATTACCTGTAGAGGTTGCTAACCACTTATTATAACTGAGACACAACAAACAAAATGTTAGATAATGTCACAAAGACAAAGTGCAATCCACTCCTTGCTCGTCCATATCTCTTTTTCTTTTTCCGAGCGTTTGCGAAACAACCGTAGTAGATAAATACTCATAAGCTTGGAGCTTTTTGAGTAAATCTTCAATGGTTGTAGCAGAAATTATGGTTCTCCTTGCCTCTGAAAACATGAATCCATTATCCACAGCATTATCTAAATATGAAAGCAAATTACTAAAATAACCATTAATATTAAGCAAACCAATGGGTTTCTTATTTGTGACCAAAGATGACCAAGAAGCCACGCAAGCTATTTCTTCCAATGTACCCAGACCTCCTGGTAAAGCAATGAATGCATCGGCAGAATGGTACATGATTGTTATCCGTTCAGGGATACTCCAGACTTGTATTTCCTTACCCAAGGTAGGTCCACAAAAATCTGTGAATAGTTTTGGCACGATTCCTAGAACTGGACTTCCTCCGGCGTGTGCTGCTGTAGCGACTGCTCCCATTAAACCCGTACTACCGCCTCCATAAATCAACTGGATCTTTTGTTGGGCAAGTATTACTCCAACTCTTATGGCTTCATCAGCAAATATGTTATTTTTCCCTGGATAAGCACCTCCAAAGACACAAATTTTTTTAATGCGTTGGGACGAAGTACTTTCCATTTTTTTTCTTTTTCGAGTGCCTGAAAGAGAATGAGTACATGGTGTAATATATAGAGGACTGAGTAGTGAATCAGACAAGAGTAATAATGTCGCCGAAAGTGTATCTGACCTGTCAGAAGAAAATGTTAACCTACCAAAAGATTTTTGCGTGATTTCAGGAAGAAAATCAAAAAGAGAAGAAAAATTAACCGTAAAAGTCAAGAGTAATAATGTCGCCGAAAGTGTATTTGACCTGTCAGAAGAAAATGTTAACCTAACAAAAGATTTTTGCGTGATTTCAGGAAGAAAATAAAAAAGAGAAGAAAAATCAATCGTAAAAGACAAATAAAAAAAATGAGAATAATTACACAAATCGAATAACACGTAAATTAAACCGAAATAAAGTTATTGCAAATCAAACCAAAAGCTGAGAAGTCATTTATTGTAGTTGTGATTGTGGCTCACATCTTCCTCTGGTTTTACGTCCAGAAACGGCTTAAACGCCTTCTATGAGTCGAGGATATGCTTCCCATCCAGTTTTCTTACAAGCTGGCAAACAGGGTCTTTTAACATCAGATTCCCAAGATGTTGCCATTCCCTTTGGAATTGCGGCCATAAATCAAGAATTTCTCTTTGTACGTCTCCACTAAGATGCGTCTCAAGAGAAAGTTGGATATTACCCAAATTCTCCTTACTCAGTCCATCCTTAATGAATTCAATTTTATCATCTCGATTAGAGGACGGAATCCCAATAGAACGACATTTACCATTACACGTCCATCGTGCACATTTGTGGCAATTTGAACTCATGCGCTTTGCTCGTCGCTTCTTTGCAAAAGTGCTTCTACCTGTACCTGGTAAATGCAAAACAGGAAGATATTCATCTTCACGTACCTTGGCTTCAATTATCCAACGTATGTCTCCAGGAATCCCTTTGTGCATAAGCATTCTTAATCTTTCAAATCGAACTTGGTAAAGCTTCAGTAAAATATTTCGAGGAAAGGGAGGAAATCGTTTCTGCAATCTTGTGAGAATATCATCCATCCTGAAAAAAAAAATGAAAAAAATGAAAGAGAAATTGGAAGAGAAATTTATATACAATTTCAGTTTTGTGGGTAGCTGATGGAACCGATTTAAATAATCACGGAGTACCGTTATCCGCCATTTAACCGGGGTAAAAAATTAAAAATTATATTTACATCTAGTTATTTTCAAAACCAGGATCAGAAAGAAAAACAACTTAAAAAGACTCAAAAACAAAACACTCTAAATAAAATCCTAAATTCTTCCCCCCACACATAACTCTTACATTGTCATTAATGTAATGCTATTATCCCCCAATGCAAGAATTATATGTAAGAGAAAAGAACTATTAAACAAAAGAAACTTATGCAGCCTAAATGAACTTAAAAGCAGTAAACACAATTAACAAAGAAACATAAGAAATAAAATAAAAACAATAAAAATAATAAAAGAAAAAGGAAAAGAAAGAGAAAGAGAAAGCAAATCTGAATATGGAAGGTTGGTAATTTCATCTTTAATTGGGCTGCCTTCCCAATTAACACTTGAGTTAGTGTTTTGAATCTAACCAACACCCTTTCTTGGCTTTTTAGGCTTGTCAGGCTCATACATGAAATTTCCCAAATTTATGCGTTTGAGAGGAAGCTTTCTTTGCACAACAGTGGATGCATTCTCCATTACAAGTATTATTCCATCATCCTTGGTGGTGCATATCTCATCGAGGAATGGTGCATCTTTTGGTACTTGTTGAATGACATCCACAAACAAACTGTTTAAGGTTTCCAGCGTGTCTTGTTCATGTTCATCCTCCTTGAACTTTGCGAATCTACTAGGAAAAGGTGGAGAAGAAACATTAGTAAAAATTGGAATCTCAAACGTTACCTCAGGTGCCGAAATACTCTTATTTGTATTTGTGGCTTCATTATCCTCAAGAATAGAATCCATCTCTAATTCTGTCTCATCCTCATCTTGTTCATCATTCCTCAAGGTCACAATAGTAGTATTCTCCTTTGGGTTAATCATTGTTTGGGCAGAGAGTTCTTCAGATCTTTGTGCTACCCATACCACCATACTACTAGCCAATTGGCTCATTTGCTTTTCCAAACTCTTGATGCTTGCCCTTGTTTCCTGTTGAAATTGCAAAGTATTAGTAACAAGATAATCGACAAGATCTTCTAAAGAAGTACCTGAGTTTTGAGTCATATGTGGTGGTTGAAGAAGATCTGGTTCTTGAGACCATGATTGATTGAAGCTAGATGGATGAGTGTAATTGGCATAAGGATCTACTTCTTGGTAATTTTCTGAGTAGCCATAATTAGTATGATCCCACCATCCCTCATGGTAAGTGTTTGAGTAATGATCATACTGTTGGTCTTGGAACACTTGATGGCCTTGACATCCTCCCATGGCCAATTGTTGAACTGGGTAGGTGAGATTGGCTTGTTGATTTTCCATGTTCATGTATGCCACCAACTCTTCAAGTGTTAGATTGCTCAATTCCATCGTTTTTTTTTTTTTTTTTCAAAATTTGATAAGAAAAACTTGTATGTACAAGAAAATAGAACTAATTAGAACTGAAAATAAGAATAAACCAAGTAACAAATAAACTAAAGAAAACAATCCCCGGCAACGGCGCCAAAAATTTGATGCACCCAAAAGAGTGTATCTTATTTAACCTTGCACTAAAAAGATAAATTGTAAGTATAGTAGTTAGCAAGGGTCGAGTCCTCAGGGATTGGGTTTTAGTTTATAAGTTAATAGTTTAAAACTTAAATTCAAGAACAATAAAAGAAAAGAGGTTTTTGAAGCCAGATTTAAACTAAAGTAAATAATAAGAAGAAGATGCAAGGCGGTATAATGATGCACCCAAAAGAGTGTATCTTATTTAACCTTGCACTAAAAAGATAAATTGTAAGTATAGTAGTTAGCAAGGGTCGAGTCCTCAGGGATTGGGTTTTAGTTTATAAGTTAATAGTTTAAAACATAAATTCAAGAACAATAAAAGAAAAGGGGTTTTTGAAGCCAGATTTAAATTAAAGTAAATAATAAGAATAAGATGCAAGGCGGTATAACCAGCCAATAAAAATATATATACTAAATTAGGCGGTATAACCAGCCAATATATATACTAAATTAGGCGGTATAACCAGCCAATATATATACTAAATTAGGCGGTATAACCAGCCAATAAAAATAAATATACTTTTAAAAATAAGCAAACTAGAAAAGTAAGAAAACAAGTAAGTAAGAAGAATCAAATATGAAAAATATGGTTAAGGTTTCATTCTCCACCACTAGACATCATTAAGAATCAATTTCAGATCTATCAATATCAACCAACTATCAAAGTTAACAACCGTAGATAACAACAAGCTCTGTTATCCCAATCTTTCCTTAGTTTGTCGTTAAATAGAACAAGCTCTCTATTTAATCTCTAACCATTAAACAACCTAGAATAAGCTCTCTAAATTCAATTTAATGGCAGCTTTATGATGAGAAAGATAGGTTGATCTAAGCAACAAACACATAAGCTCGGATTGTTCAACTTAGGTTATGTTCCACTTTGCAATTATTGAAAACTTGACCATAATCATTAATCACAAATTGCCACTTATGAATAGGAAATCAAGACAATTACACGGATCAAGACTCCTAAACTAGCAATAGATAATTATCAAGATCTATCTAGTTGTACACCTAAATAAATCAAGACAACATCATGTACAATTCTTGTAGAAGAACATAAGCAACTTTGATAGAAAATTAATGATAGATAGAATCTGAAAATCAATCACAAAACATGTCTAGGGCTTTGAAATCACCCTTAACCAAATAGAAGTTTAGCCTAGCATAGGCATTGTAAACATAAACATAAAATTAAAGAAAATCTAAGAAGAAAATAAAAGAAAGAAAGAAGAAGAGGAAGAATATTAATTATCCAACCTCTTGCTCTCTCTAAAGAAAAAGAAAACTAGAGAAAAGAAAGAACACTAGAAAAAAGAAAGAAGAAGAAAACTTAGAGAATTTTATTAAAATGGCTAATATCCTACCAATGTACAATATGATCCCTTACAATCATCCAAGGCCCTCTATTTATACACATTTTGGAGGGCTAAATGACAAGAGACAAGCTTTACAAATTTCAAAGGTAGGTATATGACGATTTTGATCAGCCAACTTGATGGTCGATTTCGTCAATATTGGAGGCCTGATCTGATCACATGGTCTTCTAGAAAAAGGTTCCCCTATCAGTTACGGAACCATAGCCGTTGGAATCAGCTCATTTGCTGATGTGGTTAAGCAGATATGGGCAAAATACGAAAACATGTCAGCACAGACGTCATTACACATCAGCCACATTGATGGTCGATTTCTTCAATATTGGAGGCCTGATCTGATCACATGGTCTTCTAGACAAAGGTTCCGCTATCAGTTACGGAACCATAGCCGTTGGAATGAGCTCATTTTCTGATGTGGTTAAGCAGATATGGGCAAAATACGAAAACATGTCAGCACAGACGTCATTACACATCAGCCACCTTGATGGTCGATTTCTTCAATATTGGAGGCCTGATCTGATCACATGGTCTTCTAGACAAAGGTTCCCCTATCAGTTACGGAACCATAGCCGTTGGAATCAGCTCATTTGCTTATGTGGATAAGAAGATACGGGCATAATACGAAAACATGTCAGCACAGACGTCATTGCACATCAGCCAACTTGATGGTCAATTTCGCTAGGGAAAACGACTCCGTTTTAAGAAGTGTAAAACATGAAAAAGATAGATATGCCTCTTAGCTTTGCATGGCTACAAATTTCAGCCTTATTGCTTCAGTGAAACTCGAGATATAGCTGATATGGCAAAAGGTGTCGGAACTGAAACTGAACTGGATTTGCCCTTAATTCTAGTAATCTGAAATCACTCAAAGAAACTTGTGAAAAACACCAAAATACATAAAAATATAAAAGATCATAAACACAATTAGACTAAACAATAATAACTCGTATTTGACACAAAACATTAATAAAACATAACTAAAAACTATATAATTATACGAGTTATCACACCCCCACACTTAGATTGTTGCTAGTCCCTAGCAACGACTCAATAAAAATAAAATAAGAAAATCTAATCTAATCCATTTTCGTAGGAAATCACGGTGGCACTTAGCATGTGACACAAGCCTTTAAACCCCTAGGTGTCCCTAGTGGACGAGTTTAGTCTCGTGAGGGTTTACTAGAACGATACCCACAAACATTGAAAAACTAAAATATAAATAAACTGCATATACTAAAAATATTTACTCCTAATCCTTTCAATACAAATTAGATACAATATTTGAACAAGTCTTATAAACTAATCAATAGCTTAAAGAATTTCACAAAAAATCATGCTTGAATGTAAATTGTTTGAGTTAAGCCAATATTAGCATAACATATCTCAATCAAAATATTGCATGTTCAAATTTAATCTCAACTTCTCACATGGGATACCCTCATGATTTTCACTCTTTAAAGTAGTGGTGAAGTGTTTACACTCAATCAATCTCATGAAAACAGTTCTACCATATTCTTGCTTGTCCACCTATTCTCCACTATTTAGATCATACAACTTCATGAATCAAGAGGTCTTTAATCAAGGTTGTAATGGGGCCAAGGGGTTTGTAATGTGGTTGAAGAACAAAAGGATAAAGATATCACAAAGGTTCCAAAGAGTTCATAAAGTTTAGAGACATAAAAAGATCATACAAAGAAACTTCTCAAAACTCTTTACAAGTACATAGTCACCTAGGCCGGATATTTATGTTGGGCCTTTTCTTCATTCTGAACAACTTTGTAACATCTTTTTCTTTTTCCCAAAATTCAAGAGATGATTCATATTTTTTTTTTTTGAATGTATTTGCGAGTATACCATTTCTTTTTTTTTTTCTTTTTTTTTTTTTTTTGACTTTTCTTTTCTTTCCCCCCCACACTTATTTCTTGTTTCTAACCCAAATTTTTAACTAAAAATATCCCTTGTCTTTGCAACTTGTCTCAAAACATGCTAATTCATCTTTGGAACAAAGGTAAAGATATAAGTATATTTAGGTTAGGGACAAGTTATGGTTACCAAAGAGATAGCTTATTCAATGTAGGCTCAAATTGGTTCACTAAGGGTGTGTTCTCTTGGAACATCAATAAGGGATGGCTGTTTGGCTCTGGCTAAAAATCCTAATGCCTCTATCATATTCATGTTGTCACATGTATCAATATAGTCTCAAACGGTTTAAAGCAAGTTCTAGAGAATCCTGTAATCATAAGAGCACTCAAGAAAGAAATTAGATTGATTTGTATAATGCATCAATCATTTTAGGCTCAAAAACTCACAAGAATGATTATACAAGTCAGATTAAGTCTAAACATGCTTCTTTCTCAATCAACATATCATATTAACATTGGCTCATAAAAAGGTTGACATCAAGCTCAATTCTCATGAAAATCTTCTCACTAATAAATATGTTTTAGACTTATGCAATTCATATCTCATCATTGTATTAAAAAGGAACTAAAACACACTAAAAAAATAATAATAATAATAAAGACTCATAAAAAAAATAGTAGACAAAAATAAAAGAAATCCTAAATCATTCCCCCCACACTTAATTCTTACATTGTCCTCAATGTAAGTCTATTAACCCAAATGAAAGAATCATGTGTAAGAGAAAAGAACTAATAACATAAGAATAGGAATAACTAGACTCAAAACAAAACAAACTCATGCAACCTAAATAATCCTAAAATACTAAACAAAAATTAACAAGTAAACGTAAAAAGATTAAAATCAAACTGACAAGGTATGTCTCAAGTCTCCCTTACTCAGACCTTGTTCAGAATGAATACTTCTAAATTGCTTAAAACACAACAAACTCTTCTTTTTTTTTTTTTGAAAAGAAGAAATCAAACTGACAAGGTATGTCTCAAGTCTACCTTACTCAGACCTTGTTCAGAATGAATACTTCTTAATTTTTTTTTTTTTTTTTTTTTTATTAAATTAGCAAAATATGTCCCTTACCCCCTACTAAAATATGACATTGTCCCCAATGTCAAATTTTAAAGGTAGAATTTAGGAGATATTACCTGCAGAGGTTGCTAACCACTTATTATAACTGAGACACAACAAGCAAAATGTTAGATAATGTCACAAAGACAAAGTGCAATCCACTCCTTGCTCGTCCATATCTCTTTTTCTTTTTCCGAGCGTTTGCGAAACAACCGTAGCAGATAAACACTCATAAGCTTGGAGCTTTTTGAGTAAATCTTCAATGGTTGTAGCAGAAATTATGGTTCTCCTTGCCTCTGAAAACATGAATCCATTATCCACAGCATTATCTAAATATGAAAGCAAATTACTAAAATAACCATTAATATTAAGCAAACCAATGGGTTTCTTATTTGTGACCAAAGATGACCAAGAAGCCACGCAAGCTATTTCTTCCAATGTACCCAGACCTCCTGGTAAAGCAATGAATGCATCGGCAGAATGGTACATGATTGTTATCCGTTCAGGGATACTCCAGACTTGTATTTCCTTACCCACGGTAGGTCCACAAAAACTTGTGAATAGTTTTGGCACGATTCCTAGAACTGGACTTCCTCCGGCGTGTGCTGCTGTAGCGACTGCTCCCATTAAACCCGTACTACCGCCTCCATAAATCAACTGGATCTTTTGTTGGGCAAGTATTACTCCAACTCTTATGGCTTCATCAGCGAATATGTTATTTTTCCCTGGATAAGCACCTCCAAAAACACAAATTTTTTTAATGCGTTGGGACGAAGTACTTTCCATTTTTTTTTTCTTTTTTTTTTCTTTTTTTCGAGTGCCTGAAAGAGAATGAGTACATGGTGTAATATATAGAGGACTGAGTAGTGAATCAGACAAGAGTAATAATGTCGCCGAAAGTGTATCTGACCTGTCAGAAGAAAATGTTAACCTAACAAAAGATTTTTGCGTGATTTCAGGAAGAAAATCAAAAAGAGAAGAAAAATCAACCGTAAAAGTCAAGAGTAATAATGTCGCCGAAAGTGTATTTGACCTGTCAGAAGAAAATGTTAACCTAACAAAAGATTTTTGCGTGATTTCAGGAAGAAAATAAAAAAGAGAAGAAAAATCAACCGTAAAAGACAAATAAAAAAAATGAGAATAATTACACAAATCGAATAACACGTAAATTAAACCGAAATAAAGTTATTGCAAATCAAACCAAAAGCTGAGAAGTTATTTATTGTAGTTGTGATTGTGGCTCACATCTTCCTCTGGTTTTACGTCCAGAAACGGCTTAAACGCCTTCTATGAGTCGAGGATATGCTTCCCATCCAGTTTTCTTACAAGCTGGCAAACAGGGTCTTTTAACATCAGATTCCCAAGATGTTGCCATTCCCTTTGGAATTGCGGCCATAAATCAAGAATTTCTCTTTGTACGTCTCCACTAGGATGCGTCTCAAGAGAAAGTTGGATATTACCCAAATTCTCCTTACTCAGTCCATCCTTAATGAATTCAATTTTATCATCTCGATTAGAGGACGGAATCCCAATAGAACGACATTTACCGTTACACGTCCATCGTGCACATTTGTGGCAATTTGAACTCATGCGCTTTGCTCGTCGCTTCTTTGCAAAAGTGCTTCTACCTGTACCTGGTAAATGCAAAACAGGAAGATATTCATCTTCACGTACCTTGGCTTCAATTATCCAACGTATGTCTCCAGGAATCCCTTTGTGCATAAGCATTCTTAATCTTTCAAATCGAACTTGGTAAAGCTTCAGTAAAATATTTCGAGGAAAAGGAGGAAATCGTTTCTGCAATCTTGTGAGAATATCATCCATCCTGAAAAAAAATGAAAAAAAAATGAAAGAGAAATTGAAAGAGAAATTTATATACAATATCAGTTTTGTGGGTAGCTGATGGAACCGATTTAAATAATCACGGAGTACCGTTATCCGCCATTTAACCGGGGTTAAAAAAAATTATATTTACATCTAGTGTTTTTCAAAACAAGGATTAGAAAGAAAAACAACATAAAAAGACTCAAAAACAAAACACTCTAAATAAAATCCTAAATTCTTCCCCCCACACATAACTCTTACATTGTCATTAATGTAATGCTATTATCCCCCAATGCAAGAATTATATGTAAGAGAAAAGAACTATTAAACAAAAGAAACTTATGCAGCCTAAATGAACTTAAAAGCAGTAAACACAATTAACAAAGAAACATAAGAAATAAAATAAAAACAATAAAAATAATAAAAGAAAAAGGAAAAGAAAGAGAAAGCAAATCTGAATATGGAAGGTTGGTAATTTCATCTTTAATTGGGCTGCCTTCCCAATTAACACTTGAGTTAGTGTTTTGAATCTAACCAACACCCTTTCTTGGCTTTTTAGGCTTGTCAGCCTCATACATGAAATTTCCCAAATTTATGCGTTTGAGAGGAAGCTTTCTTTGCACAACAGTGGATGCATTCTCCATTACAAGTATTATTCCAACATCCTTGGTGGTGCATATCTCATCGAGGAATGATGCATCTTTTGGTACTTGTTGAATGACATCCACAAACAAACTGTTTAAGGTTTCCAGCGTGTCTTGTTCATGTTCATCCTCCTTGAAACTGAACTGGATTTGCCCTTAATTTTAGTAATCTGAAATCACTCAAAGAAACTTGTGAAAAACACCAAAATACATAAAAATATAAAAGATCATAAACACAATTAGACTAAACAATAATAACTCGTATTTGACACAAAACATTAATAAAACATTAATGCGTTGGGACGAAGTACTTTCCATCGTTTTTCTTTTTTTTTTTTTTTTTTTTTTTTTTTTTTTAATATTTGATAAGAAAAACTTGTATGTACAAGAAAAATAAAATTAATTACAACTGAAAATAAGAATAAACCAATGAACTAATAAACTAAAGAAAACAATCCCCGGCAACGGCGCCAAAAATTTGATGCACCCAAAAGAGTGTATCTTATTTAACCTTGCACTAAAAAGATAAATTGTAAGTATAGTAGTTAGCAAGGGTCGAGTCCTCAGGGATTGGGTTTTAGTTTATAAGTTAATAGTTTAAAACTTAAATTCAAGAACAATAAAAGAAAAGGGGTTTTTGAAGCCAGATTTAAATTAAAGTAAATAATAAGAATAAGATGCAAGGCGGTATAACCAGCCAATAAAAATATATATACTAAATTAGGCGGTATAACCAGCCAATATATATACTAAATTAGGCGGTATAACCAGCCAATATATATACTAAATTAGGCGGTATAACCAGCCAATAAAAATAAATATACTTTTAAAAATAAGCAAACTAGAAAAGTAAGAAAACAAGTAAGTAAGAAGAATCAAATATGAAAAATATGGTTAAGGTTTCATTCTCCACCACTAGACATCATTAAGAATCAATTTCAGATCTATCAATATCAACCAACTATCAAAGTTAACAACCGTAGATAACAACAAGCTCTGTTATCCCAATCTTTCCTTAGTTTGTCGTTAAATAGAACAAGCTCTCTATTTAATCTCTAACCATTAAACAACCTAGAATAAGCTCTCTAAATTCAATTTAATGGCAGCTTTATGATGAGAAAGATAGGTTGATCTAAGCAACAAACACATAAGCTCGGATTGTTCAACTTAGGTTATGTTCCACTTTGCAATTATTGAAAACTTGACCATAATCATTAATCACAAATTGCCACTTATGAATAGGAAATCAAGACAATTACACGGATCAAGACTCCTAAACTAGCAATAGATAATTATCAAGATCTATCTAGTTGTACACCTAAATAAATCAAGACAACATCATGTACAATTCTTGTAGAAGAACATAAGCAACTTTGATAGAAAATTAATGATAGATAGAATCTGAAAATCAATCACAAAACATGTCTAGGGCTTTGAAATCACCCTTAACCAAATAGAAGTTTAGCCTAGCATAGGCATTGTAAACATAAACATAAAATTAAAGAAAATCTAAGAAGAAAATAAAAGAAAGAAAGAAGAAGAGGAAGAATATTAATTATCCAACCTCTTGCTCTCTCTAAAGAAAAAGAAAACTAGAGAAAAGAAAGAAAACTAGAAAAAAGAAAGAAGAAGAAAACTTAGAGAATTTTATTAAAATGGCTAATATCCTACCAATGTACAATATGATCCCTTACAATCATCCAAGGCCCTCTATTTATACACATTTTGGAGGGCTAAATGACAAGAGACAAGCTTTACAAATTTCAAAGGTAGGTATATGACGATTTTGATCAGCCAACTTGATGGTCGATTTCGTCAATATTGGAGGCCTGATCTGATCACATGGTCTTCTAGAAAAAGGTTCCCCTATCAGTTACGGAACCATAGCCGTTGGAATCAGCTCATTTGCTGATGTGGTTAAGCAGATATGGGCAAAATACGAAAACATGTCAGCACAGACGTCATTACACATCAGCCACATTGATGGTCGATTTCTTCAATATTGGAGGCCTGATCTGATCACATGGTCTTCTAGACAAAGGTTCCGCTATCAGTTACGGAACCATAGCCGTTGGAATGAGCTCATTTTCTGATGTGGTTAAGCAGATAAGGGCAAAATACGAAAACATGTCAGCACAGACGTCATTACACATCAGCCACCTTGATGGTCGATTTCTTCAATATTGGAGGCCTGATCTGATCACATGGTCTTCTAGACAAAGGTTCCCCTATCAGTTACGGAACCATAGCCGTTGGAATCAGCTCATTTGCTTATGTGGATAAGAAGATACGGGCATAATACGAAAACATGTCAGCACAGACGTCATTGCACATCAGCCAACTTGATGGTCAATTTCGCTAGGGAAAACGACTCCGTTTTAAGAAGTGTAAAACATGAAAAAGATAGATATGCCTCTTAGCTTTGCATGGCTACAAATTTCAGCCTTATTGCTTCAGTGAAACTCGAGATATAACTGATATGGCAAAAGGTGTCGGAACTGAAACTGAACTGGATTTGCCCTTAATTCTAGTAATCTGAAATCACTCAAAGAAACTTGTGAAAAACACCAAAATACATAAAAATATAAAAGATCATAAACACAATTAGACTAAACAATAATAACTCGTATTTGACACAAAACATTAATAAAACATAACTAAAAACTATATAATTATACGAGTTATCATATAACCAGCCAATAAAAATATATATACTAAATTAGGCGGTATAACCAGCCAATAAAAGTAAAACAAAGTTAATATACAAATTAGGCGGTATAACCAGCCAATAAAAATAAATATACTTTTAAAAATAAGCAAACTAGAAAAGTAAGAAAACAAGTAAGTAAGAAGAATCAAATATGAAAAATATGGTTAAGGTTTCATTCTCCACCACTAGACATCATTAAGAATCAATTTCAGATCTATCAATATCAACCAACTATCAAAGTTAACAACCGTAGATAACAACAAGCTCTGTTATCCCAATCTTTCCTTAGTTTGTCGTTAAATAGAACAAGCTCTCTATTTAATCTCTAACCATCAAACAACCTAGAATAAGCTCACTAGATTCAATTTAATGGCAGCTTTATGATGAGAAAGATAGGTTGATCTAAGCAACAAACACATAAGCTCGGATTGTTCAACTTAGGTTATGTTCCACTTTGCAATTATTGAAAACTTGACCATAATCATTAATCACAAATTGCCACTTATGAATAGGAAATCAAGACAATTACACGGATCAAGACTCCTAAACTAGCAATAGATAATTATCAAGATCTATCTAGTTGTACACCTAAACAAATCAAGACAACATCATGAACAATTCTTGTAGAAGAACATAAGCAACTTTGATAGAAAATTAATGATAGATAGAAACTGAAAATCAATTATAAAACATGTCTAGGGCTTTGAAATCACCCTTAACCAAATAGAAGTTTAGCCTAGCATAGGCATTGTAAACATAAACATAAAATTAAAGAAAATCTAAGAAGAAAATAAAAGAAAGAAAGAAGAAGAGGAAGAATATTAATTATCCAACCTCTTGCTCTCTCTAAAGAAAAAGAAAACTAGAGAAAAGTGATGCACCCAAAAGAGTGTATCTTATTTAACCTTGCACTAAAAAGATAAATTGTAAGTATAGTAGTTAGCAAGGGTCGAGTCCTCAGGGATTGGGTTTTAGTTTATAAGTTAATAGTTTAAAACTTAAATTCAAGAACAATAAAAGAAAAAGGGTTTTTGAAGCCAGATTTAAACTAAAGTAAATAATAAGAATAAGATGCAAGGCGGTATAACCAGCCAATAAAAATATATATACTAAATTAGGCGGTATAACCAGCCAATAAAAATATATATACTAAATTAGGCGGTATAACCAGCCAATAAAAATAAAACAAAGTTAATATACAAATTAGGCGGTATAACCAGCCAATAAAAATAAATATAAAAAATAACCAACTAAAAGTAAGAAAACAAGTAAGTAAGAAGAATCAAATATGAAAAATATGGTTAAGGTTTCATTCTCCACCACTAGACATCATTAAGAATCAATTTCAGATCTATCAATATCAACCAACTATCAAAGATAACAACCGTAGATAACAACAAGCTCTGTTACCCCAATCTTTCCTTAGTTTGTCGTTAAATAGAACAAGCTCTCTATTTAATCTCTAACCATTAAACAACCTAGAATAAGCTCTCTAAATTCAATTTAATGGCAGCTTTATGATGAGAAAGATAGGTTGATCTAAGCAACAAACACATAAGCTCGGATTGTTCAACTTAGGTTATGTTCCACTTTGCAATTATTGAAAGCTTGACCATAATCATTGATGCACCCAAAAGAGTGTATCTTATTTAACCTTGCACTAAAAAGATAAATTGTAAGTATAGTAGTTAGCAAGGGTCGAGTCCTCAGGGGATTGGGTTTTAGTTTATAAGTTAATAGTTTAAAACTTAAATTCAAGAACAATAAAAGAAAAGGGGTTTTTGAAGCCAGATTTAAACTAAAGTAAATAATAAGAATAAGATGCAAGGCGGTATAACCAGCCAATAAAAATATATATACTAAATTAGGCGGTATAACCAGCCAATAAAAATATATATACTAAATTAGGCGGTATAACCAGCCAATAAAAATAAAACAAAGTTAATATACAAATTAGGCGGTATAACCAGCCAATAAAAATAAATATAAAAAATAAGCAAACTAAAAGTAAGAAAACAAATAAGTAAGAAGAATCAAATATGAAAAATATGGTTAAGGTTTCATTCTCCACCACTAGACATCATTAAGAATCAATTTCAGATCTATCAATATCAACCAACTATCAAAGTTAACAACCGTAGATAACAACAAGCTCTGTTACCCCAATCTTTCCTTAGTTTGTCGTTAAATAGAACAAGCTCTCTATTTAATCTCTAACCATTAAACAACCTAGAATAAGCTCTCTAAATTCAATTTAATGGCAGCTTTATGATGAGAAAGATAGGTTGATCTAAGCAACAAACACATAAGCTCGGATTGTTCAACTTAGGTTATGTTCCACTTTGCAATTATTGAAAACTTGACCATAATCATTAATCACAAATTGCCACTTATGAATAGGAAATCAAGACAATTACACGGATCAAGACTCCTAAACTAGCAATAGATAATTATCAAGATCTATCTAGTTGTACACCTAAATAAATCTAGACAACATCATGAACAATTCTTGTAGAAGAACATAAGCAACTTTGATAGAAAATTAATGATAGATAGAATCTGAAAATCAATCACAAAACATGTCTAGGGCTTTGAAATCACCCTTAACCAAATAGAAGTTTAGCCTAGCATAGGCATTATAAACATAAACATAAAATTAAAGAAAATCTAAGAAGAAAATAAAAGAAAGAAAGAAGAAGAGGAAGAATATTAATTATCCAACCTCTTGCTCTCTCTAAAGAAAAAGAAAACTAGAGAAAAGAAAGAAAACTAGAGAAAAGAAAGAAGAAGAAAACTTAGAGAATTTTATTAAAATGGCTAATATCCTACCTATGTACAATATGCTCCTCTACAATCATCCAAGGCCCTCTATTTATACACATTTTGGAAGGCTAAATGACAAGAGACAAGCTTTACAAATTTCAAAGGTAGGTATAATAGGTGGGTGAATTTTTCTAACAATTTTCGTCATATTGTATGACAATTTTGATCAGCCAACTTAATGGTCGATTTCGTCAATGTTGGAGGCCTGATCTGATCACATGGTCTTCTAGAAAAAGGTTCCCCTATCAGTTACGGATCCATAGCCGTTGGAATCATCTCATTTGCTGATGTGGATAAGCAGATATGGGCAAAATACGAAACCATGTCAGCACAGACGTCATTGCACATCAGCCAACTTGATGGTCGATTTCGTCAATATTAGAGGCCTGATCTGATCATATGGTCTTCTAGACAAAGGTTCCCGTATCCGTTACGGATCCATAGCCATTGGAATCAGCTCATTTGCTGATGTGGATAAGCAGATATGGGCAAAATACGAAAACAGGTCAGCACAGACGTCATTGCACATCAGCCAACTTGATGGTCGATTTCGCTAGGGAAAACGACTCCGTTTCAAGAAGTATAAAACATGAAAAAGATAGATATGCCTCTTAGCTTTGCACGGCTACAAATTTCAGCCTTATTGCTTCAGTGAAACTCCAGATATAGCTGATATGGCAAAATGTGTCGGAACTGGAACTGAACTGGATTTGCCCTTAATTCTAGTAATCTGAAATCACTCAAAGAAACTTGTGAAAAACACCAAATTACATAAAAATATAAAAGATCATAAACACAATTAGACTAAACAATAATAACTCGTATTTGACACAAAACAATAATAAAACATAACTAAAAACTATATAATTATACGAGTTATCAATCATTAATCACAAATTGCCACTTATGAATAGGAAATCAAGACAATTACACGGATCAAGACTCCTAAACTAGCAATAGATAATTATCAAGATCTATCTAGTTGTACACCTAAATAAATCAAGACAACATCATGAACAATTCTTGTAGAAGAACATAAGCAACTTTGATAGAAAATTAATGATAGTTAGAATCTGAAAATCAATCACAAAACATGTCTAGGGCTTTTGAAATCACCCTTAACCAAATAGAAGTTTAGCCTAGCATAGGCATTGTAAACATAAACATAAAATTAAAGAAAATCTAAGAAGAAAATAAAAGAAAGAAAGAAGAAGAGGAAGAATATTAATTATCCAACCTCTTGCTCTCTCTAAAGAAAAAGAAAACTAGAGAAAAGAAAGAAAACTAGAGAAAAGAAAGAAGAAGAAAACTTAGAGAATTTTATTACAATGGCTAATATCCTACCTATGTACCATAGGATCCTCTACAATCATCCAAGGCCCTCTATTTATACACATTTTGGAGGGCTAAATGACAAGAGACAAGCTTTACAAATTTCAAAGGTAGGTATAATAGGTGGGTGCATTTTTCTAACAATTTTCGTCATATTGTATGACAATTTTGATCAGTCAACTTGATGGTCGATTTTGTCAATATTGGAGGCCTGATCTGATCACATGGTCTATTAGAAAAATGTTCCCCTGTCACTTGCTGATCCATAGCCGTTGGAATCAGCTCATTTGCTGATGTGGATAAGAAGATATGGGCAAAATACGAAAACAGGTCAGCACAGACGTCATTGCACATCAGCCAACTTGATGGTCGATTTCGCTAGGGAAAACGACTCCGTTTCAAGAAGTGTAAAACATGAAAAAGATAGATATGCCTCTTAGCTTTGCACGGTTAAAATTTCAGCCTTATTGCTTCAGTGAAACTCAAGATATAGCTGATATGGCAAAAGGTGTCGGAACTGGAACTGAACTGGATTTGCCCTTAATTCTAGTAATCTGAAATCACTCAAAGAAACTTGTGAAAAACACCAAATTACATAAAAATATAAAAGATCATAAACACAATTAGACTAAACAATAATAACTCGTATTTGACACAAAACAATAATAAAACATAACTAAAAACTATATAATTATACGAGTTATCAAAAAGAAAGAAAACTAGAGAAAAGAAAGAAGAAGAAAACTTAGAGAATTTTATTACAATGGCTAATATCCTACCTATGTACAATATGATCCTCTACAATCATCCAAGGCCCTCTATTTATACACATTTTGGAAGGCTAAATGACAAGAGACAAGCTTTACAAATTTCAAAGGTAGGTATAATAGGTGGGTGAATTTTTCTAACAATTTTCGTCATATTGTATGAAAATTTTGATCAGCCAACTTGATGGTCGATTTCGTCAATGTTGGAGGCCTGATCTGATCACATGGTCTTCTAGAAAAAGGTTCCCCTATCAGTTACGGATCCATAGCCGTTGGAATCAGCTCATTTGCTGATGTGGATAAGCAGATATGGGCAAAATACGAAAACATGTCAGCACAGACGTCATTGCACATCAGCCAACTTGATGGTCGATTTCATCAATATTAGAGGCCTGATCTGATCATATGGTCTTCTAGACAAAGGTTCCCGTATCAGTTACGGATCCATAGCCATTGGAATCAGCTCATTTGCTGATGTGGATAAGCAGATATGGGCAAAATACGAAAACAGGTCAGCACAGACGTCATTGCACATCAGCCACTTTGATGGTCGATTTCGCTAGGGAAAACGACTCCGTTTCAAGAAGTGTAAAACATGAAAAAGATAGATATGCCTCTTAGCTTTGCACGACTACAAATTTCAGCCTTATTGCTTCAGTGAAACTCCAGATATAGCTGATATGGCAAAAGGTGTCGGAACTGGAACTGAACTCGATTTGCCCTTAATTCTAGTAATCTGAAATCACTCAAAGAAACTTGTGAAAAACACCAAATTACATAAAAATATAAAAGATCATAAACACAATTAGACTAAACAATAATAACTCGTATTTGACACAAAACAATAATAAAACATAACTAAAAACTATATAATTATACGAGTTATCACTAACCTAAATATACTTATTTATATCTTTACCCTTGTTCCAAAGATGAATTAGCATGTTTTGAGACATGTTGCAAAGACAAGGAAGATCTATTGAAAATTTGTGTTAGAAACAAGAAATAAGTGTGGGGGAAAAGAAAAGAAAAGTCAAGAGAAAAAGAAAGGGAATATTGGCAAATACATTCCTATGAAAAAAAAATATATATCTATGAATCATCTCTTGAACTTGTGGAAAAAGAAAAAGATGTTACAAAGTTGTTTAGATGAATAAAAGGCCCAACATGAATATTCGGCCTATGTATTGTGTGCTTTGTATGAATCTTATTATGTCTATAAACTCTATGAAATCTTTGGAACCTTTGTAACAACCTTTTCCTTTTATTCTTTAACCACATTTATTACCCCTTGGCCCCATTATAACCTTGAATAAAGACCTTTTGATTTATGAAGTTGCATGATCTAAATAGTGGATAATAGGTGGACAAGCAAGCATATGGTAGAACTGTTTTCATGAGATTGATTGAGTGTAAACACTTTATGATGCACCCCAAAAGAGTGTATCTTATTTAACCTTGCACTAAAAAGATCAATTGTAAGTATAATGATTAGCAAGGGTCGAGTCCTCAGGGATTGGGTTTTAATCTATGAGTTATTAGTTTATAACTTACGTTCAAGAACAATAAAAGAAAAGGGGTTTTTGAAGCCAGATTTAAACTAAAGTAAATAATAAGAATAAGATGCAAGGCGGTATAACCAGCCAATAAAAATATATATACTAAATTAGGCGGTATAACCAGCCAATAAAAATAAAACAAAGTTAATATACAAATTAGGCGGTATAACCAGCCAATAAAAATAAATATAAAAAATAAGCAAACTAAAAGTAAGAAAACAAGTAAGTAAGAAGAATCAAATATGAAAAATATGGTTAAGGTTTCATTCTCCACCACTAGACATCATTAAGAATCAATTTCAGATCTATCAATATCAACCAACTATCAAAGTTAACAACCGTAGATAACAACAAGCTCTGTTATCCCAATCTTTCCTTAGTTTGTCGTTAAATAGAACAAGCTCTCTATTTAATCTCTAACCATCAAACAACCTAGAATAAGCTCTCTAGATTCAATTTAATGGCAGCTTTATGATGAGAAAGATAGGTTGATCTAAGCAACAAACACATAAGCTCGGATTGTTCAACTTAGGTTATGTTCCACTTTGCAATTATTGAAAACTTGACCATAATCATTAATCACAAATTGCCACTTATGAATAGGAAATCAAGACAATTACACGGATCAAGACTCCTAAACTAGCAATAGATAATTATCAAGATCTATCTAGTTGTACACCTAAACAAATCAAGACAACATCATGAACAATTCTTGTAGAAGAACATAAGCAACTTTGATAGAAAATTAATGATAGATAGAATCTGAAAATCAATTATAAAACATGTCTAGAGCTTTGAAATCACCCTTAACCAAATAGAAGTTTAGCCTAGCATAGGCATTGTAAACATAAACATAAAATTAAAGAAAATCTAAGAAGAAAATAAAAGAAAGAAAGAAGAAGAGGAAGAATATTAATTATCCAACCTCTTGCTCTCTCTAAAGAAAAAGAAAACTAGAGAAAAGAAAGAAAACTAGAGAAATGAAAGAAGAAGAAAACTTAGAGAATTTTATTAAAATGGCTAATATCCTACCTATGTACAATATGATCCCTTACAATCACCCAAGGCCCTCTATTTATACACATTTTGGAGGGCTAAATGACAAGAGACAAGCTTTACAAATTTCAAAGGTAGGTATAATAGGTGGGTGCATTTTCTAACCATTTTCGTCATACATGACGATTTTGATCAGCCAACTAGATGGTCAATTTTGTCAATTTTGCAGGCCTTATCTGATCACATGGTCTTCTAGAAAAAGGTTCCCCTATCAGTTACGGATCCATAGCCGTTGGAATCAGCTCATTTGCTGATGTGGATAAGCAGATATGGGCAAAATACGAAAACAGGTCAGCACAGACGTCATTGCACATCAGCCAACTTGATGGTCGATTTCGCTAGGGAAAACGACTCCGTTTCAAGAAGTATAAAACATGAAAAAGATAGATATGCCTCTTAGCTTTGCACGGCTACAAATTTCAGCCTTATTGCTTCAGTGAAACTCCAGATATAGCTGATATGGCAAAATGTGTCAGAACTGGAACTGAACTGGATTTGCCCTTAATTCTAGTAATCTGAAATCACTCAAAGAAACTTGTGAAAAACACCAAATTACATAAAAATATAAAAGATCATAAACACAATTAGACTAAACAATAATAACACGTATTTGACACAAAACAATAATAAAACTTAACTAAAAACTATATAATTATACGAGTTATCACACCCCCACACTTAGCTTTTTGCTAGTCCTCGAGCAAAATCAAATAAAAATAAAATAAGAAAATCTAATCTAATCCACTTTCGTAGGAAATCACGGTGGCACTTAGCATGTGACACAAGCCTTTAAACCCCTAGGTGTCCCTAGTGGACGAGTTTAGTCTCGTGAGGGTTTACTAGAACGATACCCACAAACATTGAAAAACTAAAATATAAATAAAATACATATACTAAAAATATTTATTCCTAATCCTTTCAATACAAATTAGAGACAATCTTTGAACAAGTCTTATAAACTAATCAATAGCTTAAAGAATTTCACAAAAAATCATGCTTGAATGTAAATTGTTTGAGTTAAGCCAATATTAACATAACATATCTCAATCAAAATAGTGCATGTTCAAATTTAATCTCAACTTCTCACATGGGATACCCTCATGATTTTCACTCTTTAAAGTAGTGGTGAAGTGTTTACACTTAATCAATCTCATGAAAACAGTTCTACCATATGCTTGCTTGTCCACCTATTCTCCACTAAAAGATCATGCAACTTCATAAATCAAGAGGTCTTTAATCAAGGTTGTAATGGGCAAAGGGGTTTGTAATGTGGTTGAAGAACAAAAGGATAAAGATATCACAAAGGTTCCAAAGAGTTCATAAAGTTTAGAGACATAAAAAGATTATACAAAGAAACTTCTCAAAACTCTTTACAAGTACATAGTCACCTAGGCCGGATATTCATGTTGGGCCTTTTCTTCATTCTAAACAACTTTGTAACATCTTTTTCTTTTTCCACAAATTCAAGAGATGATTCATTTTTTTTTTATATAGGAATGTATTTGCCAGTATTCCATTTCTTTTTCTCTTGACTTTTCTTTTCCCCCCACACTTATTTCTTGTTTCTAACCAAAAAATATCCCTTGTCTTTGCAACTTGTCTCAAATCATGCTAATTCATCTTTGGAACAAAGGTAAAGATATAAGTATATTTAGGTTAGGGACAAGTTATGGTTACCAAAGAGATAACTTATTCAATGTAGGCTCAAATTGGTTCACTAAGGGTGTGTTCTCTTGGAACATCAATAAGGGATAGTTGTTTGGCCCTGGCTAAAAATCCTAATGCCTCTATCATATTCATGTTGTCACATGCATCAATATAGTCTCAAACGGTTTAAAGCAAGTTCTAGAGAATCATGTAATCATAAGAGCACTCAAGAAAGAAATTAGATTGATTTGTATAATGCATCAATCATTTTAGGCTCAAAAACTCACAAGAATGATTATACAAGTCAGATTAAGTCTAAACATGCTTCTTTCTCAATCAACATATCATATTAACATTGGCTCATAAAAAGGTTGACATCAAGCTCAATTCTCATGAAAATCTTCTCACTAATAAATATGTTTTAGACTTATGCAATTCATATCTCATCATTGTATTAGAAAGGAAGTAAAACACACTAAAAAATAATAATAATAATAATAAAGACTCATAAAAAAAAATAGTAGACAAAAATAAAAGAAATCCTAAATCATTCCCCCCACACTTAATTCTTACATTGTCCTCAATGTAAGTCTATTAACCCAAATGAAAGAATCATGTGTAAGAGAAAAGAACTAATAACATAAGAATAGGAACAACTAAGACTCAAAACAAAACAAACTCATGCAACTTAAATAATCCTAAAATACTAAACAAAAATTAACAAGTAAACATAAAAAGATTAAAATCAAACTGACAAGGTATGTCTCAAGTCTCCCTTACTCAGACCTTGTTCAGAATGAATACTTCTAAATTGCTTAAAACACAACAAACTTTTTTTTTTTTTTAAATTAGCAAAATATGTCCCTTACCCCATACTAAAATATGACATTGTCCCCAATGTCAAATTTTAAAGGTAGGATTTAGGAGATATTACCTGCAGAGGTTGCTAACCACTTATTATAACTGAGACACAACAAACAAAATGTTAGATAATGTCACAAAGACAAAGTGCAATCCACTCCTTGCTCGTCCATATCTCTTTTTCTTTTTCCGAGCGTTTGCGAAACAACCGTAGCAGATAAACACTCATAAGCTTGGAGCTTTTTAAGTAAATCTTCAATGGTTGTAGCAGAAATTATGGTTCTCCTTGCCTCTGAAAACATGAATCCATTATCCACAGCATTATCTAAATATAAAAGCAAATTACTAAAATAACCATTAATATTAAGCAAACCAATGGGTTTCTTATTTGTGACCAAAGATGACCAAGAAGCCACGCAAGCTATTTCTTCCAATGTACCCAGACCTCCTGGTAAAGCAATGAATGCATCGGCAGAATGGTACATGATTGTTATCCGTTCAGGGACACTCCAGACTTGTATTTCCTTACCCACTGTAGGTCCACAAAAACTTGTGAATAGTTTTGGCACGATTCCTAGAACTGGACTTCCTCCGGCGTGTGCTGCTGTAGCGACTGCTCCCATTAAACCCGTACTACCACCTCCATAAATCAACTGGATCTTTTGTTGGGCAAGTATTACTCCAACTCTTATGGCTTCATCAGCGAATATGTTATTTTTTCCTGGATAAGCACCTCCAAAGACACAAATTTTTTTAATGCGCTGGGATGAAGTACTTGCCATTTTTTTTTTCTTCGAGTGCCTGAAAGAGAATGAGTACATGGTGTAATATATAGAGGACTCAGTAGTGAATCAGACAAGAGTAATAATGTCGCCGAAAGTGTATCTGACCTGTCAGAAGAAAATGTTAACCTAACAAAAGATTTTTGCGTGATTTCAGGAAGAAAATCAAAAAGAGAAGAAAAAATCAACCGTAAAAGACAAATTAAAAAAAACGAGAATAATTACACAAATTGAACAACACGTAAATTAAACCGAAATAAAGTTATTGCAAATCAAACCAAAAGCTGAGAAGTCATTTATTGTAGTTGTGATTGTGGCTCACATCTTCCTCTGGTTTTACGTCCAGAAACGGCTTAAACGCCTTCTATGAGTCGAGGATATGCTTCCCATCCAGTTTTCTTACAAGCTGGCAAACAGGGTCTTTTAACATCAGATTCCCAAGATGTTGCCATTCCCTTTGGAATTGCGGCCATAAATCAAGAATTTCTCTTTGTACGTCTCCACTAGGATGCGTCTCAAGAGAAAGTTGGATATTACCCAAATTCTCCTTACTCAGTCCATCCTTAATGAATTCAATTTTATCATCTCGATTAGAAGACGGAATCCCAATAGAACGACATTTACCGTTACACGTCCATCGTGCACATTTGTGGCAATTTGAACTCATGCACTTTGCTCGTCGCTTCTTTGCAAAAGTGCTTCTACCTGTACCTGGTAAATGCAAAACAGGAAGATATTCATCTTCACGTACCTTGGCTTCAATTATCCAACGTATGTCTTCATGAATCCCTTTGTGCATAAGCATTCTTAATCTTTCAAATCGAACTTGGTAAAGCTTCAGTAAAATATTTCGAGGAAAAGGAGGAAATCGTTTCTGCAATCTTGTGAGAATATCATCCATCCTGAAAAAAAAATGAAAAAAAAATTGAAAGAGAAATTGGAAGAGAAATTTATATACAATATCAGTTTTGTGGGTAGCTGATGGAACCGATTTAAATAATCACGGAGTACCGTTATCCGCCATTTAACCGGGGTTAAAAAAAATAAAAATAAAAATTATATTTACATCTTGTTATTTTCAAAACAAGGATCAGAAAGAAAAACAACATAAAAAGACTCAAAAACAAAACACTCTAAATAAAATCCTAAATTCTTCCCCCCACACATAATTCTTACATTGTCATTAATGTAATGCTATTAACCCAAATGAAAGAATCATGTGTAAGTGAAAAGAACTAATAAACAAAATAAACTTATGCAGCCTAAATGAACTTAAAAACAGTAAACACAATTAACAAAGAAACATAAGAAATAAAAATAAAAACAATAAAAATAATAAAAGAAAAAGGAAAAGAAAGAGAAAGCAAATCTGAATATGGAAGGTTGGCAATTTCATCTTTAATTGGGCTGCCTTCCCAATTAACACTTGAGTTAGTGTTTTGAATCTAACCAACACCCCTTCTTGGCTTTTTAGGCTTGTCAGGCTCATACATGAAATTTCCCAAATTTATGCGTTTGAGAGGAAGCTTTCTTTGCACAACAGTGGATGCATTCTCCATTACAAGTATTATTCCATCATCCTTGGTGGTGCATATCTCATCGAGGAATGGTGCATCTTTTGGTACTTGTTGAATGACATCCACAAACAAACTGTTTAAGGTTTCCAGCGTGTCTTGTTCATGTTCATCCTCCTTGAACTTTGCGAATCTACTAGGAAAAGGTGGAGAAGAAACATTAGTAAAAATTGGAATCTCAAACGTTACCTCAGGTGCCGAAATACTCTTATTTGGATTTGTGGCTTCTTTATCCTCAAGAATAGAATCCATCTCCAATTTTGTCTCATCCTCATCTTGTTCCTCATTCCTCAAGGTCACAATAATAGCATCCTCCTTTGGGTTAATCATTGTTTGGGCAGAGAGTTCTTCAGATCTTTGTGCTACCCATACCACCATACTACTAGCCAATAGGCTCATTTGCCTTTCCAAACTCTGGATACTTGCCCTTGTTTCCTGTTGAAATTGCAAAGTATTAGTAACAAGAGAATCGACAAGATCTTCTAAAGAAGTACCTGAGTTTTGAGTCATATGTAGTGGCTGAAAAAGATCTGGTTCTTGAGACCATGATTGATTAAATCTAGATGGATGAGTGTAATTGGCATAAGGATCGACTTCTTGGTAATTTTCTGAGTAGCCATAATTAGTATGATCCCACCATCCCTCATGGTAAGTGTTTGAGTAATGATCATACTGTTGGTCTTGGAACACTTGATTGCCTTGACATCCTCCCATGGCCAATTGTTGAACTGGGTAGGTGAGATTGGCTTGTTGATTTTCCATGTTCATGTATGCCACCAACTCTTCAAGTGTTAGATTGCTCAATTCCATCGTTTTTTTTTTTTTTTTTTTTTCAAAATTTGATAAGAAAAACTTGTATGTACAAGAAAATAGAACTAATTAGAACTGAAAATAAGAATAAACCAAGTAACAAATAAACTAAAGAAAACAATCCCCGGCAACGGCGCCAAAAATTTGATGCACCCCAAAAGAGTGTATCTTATTTAACCTTGCACTAAAAAGATCAATTGTAAGTATAATGATTAGCAAGGGTCGAGTCCTCAGGGATTGGGTTTTAATCTATGAGTTATTAGTTTATAACTTACGTTCAAGAACAATAAAAGAAAAGGGGTTTTTGAAGCCAGATTTAAACTAAAGTAAATAATAAGAATAAGATGCAAGGCGGTATAACCAGCCAATAAAAATATATATACTAAATTAGGCGGTATAACCAGCCAATATAAATATATATACTAAATTAGGCGGTATAACCAGCCAATAAAAATAAAACAAAGTTAATATACAAATTAGGCGGTATAACCAGCCAATAAAAATAAATATAAAAAATAAGCAAACTAAAAGTAAGAAAACAAGTAAGTAAGAAGAATCAAATATGAAAAATATGGTTAAGGTTTCATTCTCCACCACTAGACATCATTAAGAATCAATTTCAGATCTATCAATATCAACCAACTATCAAAGTTAACAACCGTAGATAACAACAAGCTCTGTTATCCCAATCTTTCCTTAGTTTGTCGTTAAATAGAACAAGCTCTCTATTTAATCTCTAACCATCAAACAACCTAGAATAAGCTCTCTAGATTCAATTTAATGGCAGCTTTATGATGAGAAAGATAGGTTGATCTAAGCAACAAACACATAAGCTCGGATTGTTCAACTTAGGTTATGTTCCACTTTGCAATTATTGAAAACTTGACCATAATCATTAATCACAAATTGCCACTTATGAATAGGAAATCAAGACAATTACACGGATCAAGACTCCTAAACTAGCAATAGATAATTATCAAGATCTATCTAGTTGTACACCTAAACAAATCAAGACAACATCATGAACAATTCTTGTAGAAGAACATAAGCAACTTTGATAGAAAATTAATGATAGATAGAATCTGAAAATCAATTATAAAACATGTCTAGAGCTTTGAAATCACCCTTAACCAATAGAAGTTTAGCCTAGCATAGGCATTGTAAACATAAACATAAAATTAAAGAAAATCTAAGAAGAAAATAAAAGAAAGAAAGAAGAAGAGGAAGAATATTAATTATCCAACCTCTTGCTCTCTCTAAAGAAAAAGAAAACTAGAGAAAAGAAAGAAAACTAGAGAAATGAAAGAAGAAGAAAACTTAGAGAATTTTATTAAAATGGCTAATATCCTACCTATGTACAATATGATCCCTTACAATCACCCAAGGCCCTCTATTTATACACATTTTGGAGGGCTAAATGACAAGAGACAAGCTTTACAAATTTCAAAGGTAGGTATAATAGGTGGGTGCATTTTCTAACCATTTTCGTCATACATGACGATTTTGATCAGCCAACTAGATGGTCAATTTTGTCAATTTTGCAGGCCTTATCTGATCACATGGTCTTCTAGAAAAAGGTTCCCCTATCAGTTACGGATCCATAGCCGTTGGAATCAGCTCATTTGCTGATGTGGATAAGCAGATATGGGCAAAATACGAAAACAGGTCAGCACAGACGTCATTGCACATCAGCCAACTTGATGGTCGATTTCGCTAGGGAAAACGACTCCGTTTCAAGAAGTATAAAACATGAAAAAGATAGATATGCCTCTTAGCTTTGCACGGCTACAAATTTCAGCCTTATTGCTTCAGTGAAACTCCAGATATAGCTGATATGGCAAAATGTGTCAGAACTGGAACTGAACTGGATTTGCCCTTAATTCTAGTAATCTGAAATCACTCAAAGAAACTTGTGAAAAACACCAAATTACATAAAAATATAAAAGATCATAAACACAATTAGACTAAACAATAATAACACGTATTTGACACAAAACAATAATAAAACTTAACTAAAAACTATATAATTATACGAGTTATCACTTTACTACTACTTTAAAACGTGAAAATCATGAGAGTATCCCATGTGAGAAGTTGAGATTAAGTTTGAACATGCACTATTTTGATTGAGATATATTATGTTAACTTAACTCAAATCCTTTACTTTCAGGCATGATTTTTTGTGAATCTCTAAAGTTGCCTGCAAAATAAAGAATCTAAAGTTGAACAATCATGTTAGAATAGGAAATCATGATTGTTCAACTTAGGTTATGTTCCACTTTGCAATTATAACTTAACCATAATCATTAATCACAAATTGCAACTTATGAATAGGAAATCAAAACTATTACACGAATCAAGACTCCTAAACTAGCAATAGATAATTATCAAGATCTATCTAGTTGTACACCTAAACAAATCAAGACAACATCATAAATAATTATTGTAGAAGAACATAAGCAACTTTGATAGAAAATTAGTGATAGATAGAATCTGAAAATCAATTACAAAACATATCTAGGGCTTAAAAATCACACTTAACCAACTATAAGTTTAACCTAGCATAGGCATAGATAATATATACATAACACTAAAAAGAAAATAAAAGAATAGAGAAGAAGAAGAAGAAAATGATGATCTTTGAGTCTCCTCCAAAGATGTCTAGTTTGTGTCTCAAAAGAATGAAGCAAAAGCTCAACATGAAATATTCAGCCTATGTACTTCTAAAGACTATTGAGAAAGTTTTATTTGCAAAATCTTAATTTTGTCTCTAAATTCTATGAAGTATTTAGAACCTTTGTGATATCTTTTCTTTTTTATTCTTTAACCACATTATTACCCCCTTGGCCCCATTACAACCATGATTAAATACCTCTTGATTTATGAAGTTGCATGATCTAAATAGTGGAGAATAGGTGGACAAGCAAGCATGTGATAGAACTGTTTGCATGTGATAAGCTGAGATTAAGTTTGAATATGCACTATTTTGATTGAAATATGTTATGTTAATATTGGCTTAACTCAAACAATTTACATTCAAGCATAATTTTTTGTGAAATTCTTTGAGTTATTGATTAGTTTATAAGACTTGTTCAAAGATTGTCTCTAATTTATATTGAAAGAATTAGGAGTAAATATTTTTAGTATTTGTAGTTTATTTATATTTTAGTTTTTCAATGTTTGTGGGTATCGTTCTAGTACACCCTCACGAGACTAAACTCGTCCACTACGGACACCTTGGGGTTTAAAGGCTTGTGTCACATGCTAAGTGCCACCGTGATTTCCTACGAAAGTGGATTAAATTAGATTTTCTTATTTTGTTTTTATTTTGTTTTGCTCGAGGACTAGCAAAAAGCTAAGTATGGGGGTATTTGATAAGCTCATAAAATATACATTTTATGCCTTTCTACCTTTAGTTTTTGTTATGTTTTCGATCTTTTTCTTGTTCACTTATATTATGTTTTTGAATTTTAAGTACAATAAGGAGAATGAAGTCAAAAGATGTCAATATGATGCTAAAGAGCTTACAAAATCATATGGAAGAAGACTTGGGAGTCAAAAATATCAATTTCTTGTTGAAAAGTAATTAGGCAGATTTGACCTCCGAAGCTTGTTGTAAGGAAAACATGATGTTAGACTCTTCATTTGAAGAAACTTCCTTTTGACTTTTGAAGTTGACTTGATTATCTTTCTAACGATATATTATGGGCCCAAATCCGATAATAAATGGGTACCCAAATTGGTGCTAGAGGATCACCCTAAAGAACCCTACGGCCAGAAAAACCCTAACCGCAAATCATAAAAGAAGAATAAGGCAAAACGTGATTTTTCTGCCTCTAGGCTTACTTGTACGGCAAGGACTTATTCTCAGGGTTTTAAAGCTCTATAAATACCATCTTTTGAGACACAAACTAGACATCTTTGGAGGAGACTCAAATATCATCATTTTTCTTCTTCTTCTTCTTCTTCTTCTTCTTCTCTATTCTTTTATTTTCTTTTTAGTGTTATGTATATATTATCTATGCCTATGCTAGGTTAAACTTATATTTGGTTAAGTGTGATTTTTAAGCCCTAGATATGTTTTGTAATTGATTTTCAGATTCTATCTATCATTAATTTTCTATCAAAGTTGCTTATGTTCTTCTACAAGTATTATTTATGATGTTGTCTTGATTTGTTTAGGTGTACAACTAGATAGATCTTGATAATTATCTATTGTGAGTTTAGGAGTCTTGATCCGTGTAATAGTCTTGATTTCCTATTCATAAGTGGCAATTTGTGATTAATGATTATGGTTAAGTTATAATTGCAAAGTGGAACATAACCTAAGTTGAACAATCATGTTGAACAATCATGTTAGGAAGTTTCTGAAAATAAAGAATCTAACATCATGTTTTTCTTGCAACAAGCTCCGGAGGTCAAATCATTATGATTGCTTTTCAAGCAGAAATTGATATTTTTAACTCCCAAGTCTTTTTCCATCTTGTGATTTTGATTTTGTAAGCTCTTTACCATCATTTTTGACATCTTTTGACTTCATTCTCCTTATTGTACCTAAAATTCAAAAACATAATATAAGTAAACAAGATAAAGATCGAAAACATAACAAAAACTAAAGGTAGAAGGGCATAAAATGTATATATTATGAGCTTATCAAATACCCCCACACTTAGCTTTTTGCTAGTCCTCGAGCAAAACAAAATAAAAATAAAATAAGAAAATCTAATTTAATCCACTTTCGTAGGAAATCACGGTGGCACTTAGCATGTGACACAAGCCTTTAAACCCCAAGGTGTCCGTAGTGGACGAGTTTAGTCTCGTGAGGGTGTACTAGAACGATACCCACAAACATTGAACAACTAAAATATAAATAAACTACAAATACTAAAAATATTCACTCCTAATTCTTTCAATATAAATTAGAGACAATCTTTGGACAAGTCTTTCAATAGCTCAAAGAATTTCACAAAAAATTATGCTTGAATGTAAATTGTTTGAGTTAAGCCAATATTAGCATAACATATTTCAATCAAAATAGTGCATATTCAAACTTAATCTCAACTTATCACATGCAAACAGTTCTATCATATGCTTGCTTGTCCACCTATTCTCCACTATTTAGATCATGCAACTTCATAAATCAAGAGGTCTTTAATCATGGCTGTAATGGGGCCAAGGGGGTAATAATGTGGTTAAAGAATAAAAAAGAAAAGATATCACAAAGGTTCTAAAGACTTCATAGAATTTAGAGACAAAATAAGATTTTGCAAATAAAACTTTCTCAATATTCTTCAGAAGTACATAGGCTGAATATTTCATGTTGAGCCTTTGCTTCATTCTAACCAACCTTCTAACATTCTTTTTCTTTTCTTTAACCAAAAGTCCAAGAGATGGTTCAAATTTTATTTTTTTTATTTTTTTTTCATGGGAATGTATTTTTACAATGTTCCCTTTTCTTTTTCTCTTGACTTTTGCCTCTCTTCTCCCCTACACTTATCTTTTGTTCTAACCCCAATTTTCAAAAAGTATCTCTTGTTTTTGCAATATGTCTCAAGCATTCTAGTCATCTTTAAAACAAGGGTAAAGATTTAAATATATTTAGGCTAGGTGTAGGATATGGTTACTAAAGAAATAGCTTATTCAATGTATGCTCAAATTGGTTCACTAGGGGGATGTTCTCTTGGATCATCAATAAGGAATGGCTTTTGGCCCTGGTTATAATTCTAATGCCTCAATCATTTTCATGTTGTTACATGCATCAATATAGTCTCAAAAAGGTTTAAAGCAAGTTTTAGAGAAACATGTAATCATAAGAGCACTCAAGAAAGAAATTAGATTAATGATTGGGGTAACAGAACTTGTTGTTATCTACGGTTGTTAACTTTGATAGTTCATTGATGTTGATAGATATGAAATTGATTCTTAATGATGTCTAGTGGTAGAGAATTAAACCTTAACCATATTTTTCATATTTGATTCTTCTTAATTACTTGTTTTCTCATTCTTATTACTAACTTTAGTTTAAATCTGATTTCAAACTCTCCTTTACTTTTACTTACTTGTTTTTATGTGATAAACTATTAACATATAAACTAAAACCCAATCCCTGAGGACTCGACCTTTGCTAATCACTATACTCTACAATTGATTTTTTTTTTAAGTGCAAGGTTAAATAAGATACACACTTTTGGGTGCATCAAGTTTTTGGCGCCGTTGCCAAGGATTGCTTTCTTTAGTTTATTAGTTTATTCTTTTTTTCTGTTCTAATAATTTACGTTCTTTTTTTTTTTTGGTTTATTAGTAAATGTTCCAAGCTCCCGAAGAAGACTTAAGACTTAGGAGAATTCGGGAATTCATAATTTTCACCAACAACCAATAAACATCCAAGAGGAGCAAGGAGAGATGGCAGCAGCTGACAACCGAACTCTCAAGGAGGTAGTCGCTCCGGACATGGGTCAACAACCATTATGCATTAAATATGCTAATCTTGAGGTAGCTTTTGAATTAAAATCTAGTTTGATTCATCTTCTCCCAACTTTTCATGGTTTTGCAAGATAAGATCCAAATAAGCACCTCAAGGAATTCCATGTAGTTTGCTCAAGCATGAGACCAACAGGGGTCACGGAAGAGCAAGTTAAGTTGAGAGCCTTCCCATTCTCTCTAGCTGATTCAGCAAAGGAATGGCTCTACAATCTACCATCCGGGACCATCACTACATGGAATGATATGAAGAAAACATTCTTGGAAAGGTATTTCCCAGCATCTAAGGCTTCCAACATTAGAAAAGAGATATGTGGGATTCGACAATACAACGGAGAGTCCTTCTATGAATATTGGGAGAGGTTTAAGAAACTTTGTGCATCACGTCCACACCATCAAATAAGTGAACAACTTCTCATCCAATACTTCTATGAAGGCCTCATGCCCATGGAGAGAAGTATGATAGATGTCGCTAGTGGGGGAGCTCTTGCTGATAAGACTCCCGGGGCTGCTAGAACATTAATCTCCAACATGGCAGCCAATTCTAAACAATTCTCAATGAGACATGGTCCACCTCCACAACCCAAGAAAGTCAATGAGGTAAGTATATCATCCCTTGAACAAAAATTTGATAAACTGACTTCTCTTGTTCAATAATTGGCTGTAGGTAATATACAGCAAATAAAGGCTTGTGGCATAAGTTCAAACATGGGGCATAACTTTCTCAATATCACTAACACTTACCCAAGAGGAGTTGTAGAAGTCGTTCTTGTACAGACCCTTCTTGAAACTAGCAAGAACTAAAATAGATGTACATGATGGCACTTTAACTATGGAATCCGATGGTGAAATAATTCGCTTTAACATTTTTGAGGGCATGAGATATCATAGTGATGTGCATTCTGTTCTTATATTGATATCATTGACTCACTAGTGCAGCAAGCTTATGAGCTAGACGGTGAAGATAGTTTGGAGATAGTCCACAGCAAACATCTCAGAATGGGGAATGCTAAAAGGGAACTAGCCTTGAGTGACAATGTGGACGGGGCACTAGAATCTTTGCACTCGTTGCCACCTAAAGATGCAAGGTTTGATGTTTCTTTTATTGATTTGCCTTTATCTAATGAGAAACTTCTACCTTCCATTTTGCAGGCACCAACTTTAGGGTTGAAACCACTACCAGACCACTTGAAATATGTGTTCATAGGTGAAAAGGAAACACTATCGGTCATCATTGCCAAAGAGCTCACACCTTTGCAAGAAGAGCGACTTATCCAGGTGCTTAAAGAGCATAAAACAGCAATTGGTTGGACAATTGCGGATATCAAGGGAATAAGCCCATCCATGTGCATGCATCAGATTTTGTTAGAGGAGGGGTCCAAACTAACAAGAGAAGTACAAAGAAGATTGAACCCTCCTATGATGTAGGTTGTGAAAAAGGAGATTCTGAAGCTCCTAGATGTTGGAGTGATCTATCCTATCTCGGATAGCAAATGGGTGAGCCCGGTCCAAGTGGTTCCAAAGATATCAGGTGTAACGGTGGTAACCAATAATGAGAATGAACTTGTTCCTACTAGGATTCAAACAGGGTGGCGAGTTTGTATTGATTATCGAAAACTTAATTCCATAACTCGGAAAGACCACTTTCCTTTACCTTTTATTGATCAAATGCTTGAAAGGTTAGCTGGTGATAACTCGTATAATTATATAGTTTTTAGTTATGTTTTATTATTGTTTTGTGTCAAATACGAGTTATTATTGTTTAGTCTAATTGTGTTTATGATCTTTTATATTTTTATGTAATTTGGTGTTTTTCACAAGTTTCTTTGAGTGATTTCAGATTACTAGAATTAAGGGCAAATCCAATTCAGTTCCAGTTCCGACACCTTTTGCCATATCAGCTATATCTGAAGTTTCACTGAAGCAATAAGGCTGAAATTTTAACCGTGCAAAGTTAAGAGGCATATCTATCTTTTTCATGTTTTACACTTCTTGAAACGGAGTCGTTTTCCCTAGCGAAATCAACCATCAATTTGGCTGATGTGCAATGACGTCTGTCCTGAGCAGTTTTCGCATTTTGACCATATCGTCCGATACACATCAGCAAATGAGCTGATTCTAACGGCTATGGATCACTAACTGATAGGGGAACATTTGTCTAGAAGACCATGTGATCAGATAAAGCCTCCAATATTGAAGAAATCGACCATCAAGTTGGCTGATGTGCAATGACGTCTGTGCTGACCTGTTTTCGTATTTTGCCCATATCTTCTTCTCCACATCAGCAAATGAGCTAATTCCAACGGCTATGAATCAATAACTCATAGGGGAACATTTTTCTAGAAGACCATGTGATCAGATCAGGCCTGCAAAATTGACAAAATCGACCATCAAGTTGGCTGATCAAAATCGTCATGTATGACGAAAATTGTTAGAAAATGCACCCACCTATTATACCTACCTTTGAAATTTGTAAAGCTTGTCTCTTGTCATTTAGCCCTCCAAAATGTGTATAAATAGAGGGCCTTGGATGATTGTAAGGGATCATATTGTACATAGGTAGGATATTAGCCATTTTAATAAAATTCTCTAAGTTTTCTTCTTCTTTCTTTTCTCTAGTTTTCTTTCTTTTCTCTAGTTTTCTTTTTCTTTAGAGAGAGCAAGAGGTTGGATAATTAATATTCTTCCTCTTCTTCTTTCTTTCTTTTATTTTCTTCTTAGATTTTCTTTAATTTTATGTTTATGTTTATAATGCCTATGCTAGGCTAAACTTCTATTTGGTTAAGGGTGATTTCAAAGCCCTAGACATGTTTTGTGATTGATTTTCAGATTCTATCTATCATTAATTTTCTATCAAAGTTGCTTATGTTCTTCTACAAGAATTGTTCATGATGTTGTCTAGATTTATTTAGGTGTACAACTAGATAGATCTTGATAATTATCTATTGCTAGTTTAGGAGTCTTGATCCGTGTAATTGTCTTGATTTCCTATTCATAAGTGGCAATTTGTGATTAATGATTATGGTCAAGTTTTCAATAATTGCAAAGTGGAACATAACCTAAGTTGAACAATCCGAGCTTATGTGTTTGTTGCTTAGATCAACCTATCTTTCTCATCATAAAGCTGCCATTAAATTGAATTTAGAGAGCTTATTCTAGGTTGTTTAATGGTTAGAGATTAAATAGAGAGCTTGTTCTATTTAACGACAAACTAAGGAAAGATTGGGGTAACAGAGCTTGTTGTTATCTACGGTTGTTAACTTTGATAGTTGGTTGATATTGATAGATCTGAAATTGATTCTTAATGATGTCTAGTGGTGGAGAATGAAACCTTAACCATATTTTTCATATTTGATTCTTCTTACTTATTTGTTTTCTTACTTTTAGTTTGCTTATTTTTTATATTTATTTTTATTGGCTGGTTATACCGCCTAATTTGTGTATTAACTTTGTTTTATTTTTATTGGCTGGTTATACCGCCTAATTTAGTATATATATTTTTATTGGCTGGTTATACCGCCTAATTTAGTATATATATTTTTATTGGCTGGTTATACCGCCTTGCATCTTATTCTTATTATTTACTTTAGTTTAAATCTGGCTTCAAAAACCCCTTTTCTTTTATTGTTCTTGAATTTAAGTTTTAAACTATTAACTTATAAACTAAAACCCAATCCCTGAGGACTCGACCCTTGCTAACTACTATACTTACAATTTATCTTTTTAGTGCAAGGTTAAATAAGATACACTCTTTTGGGTGCATCAAGTTTTTGGCGCCGTTGCCGGGGATTGTTTTCTTTAGTTTATTTGTTACTTGGTTTATTCTTATTTTCAGTTCTAATGAGTTTTGTTTTCTTGTACATACGGGTTTTTCTTATCAAATTTTGAAAAAAAAATAAATAAATAAATAAAAAAAAAAACGATGGAATTGAGCAATCTAACACTTGAAGAGTTGGTGGCATACATGAACAAGGAGAATCAACAAGCCAATCTCACCTTCCCAGTTCAACAATTTGCCATGGGAGGATGTCAAGGCCATCAAGTGTTCCAAGACCAACTGCATGATCATTACTCAAACACTTACCATGAGGGATGGTGGGATCATACTAATTATGGCTACTCGAAAAATTACCAAGAAGTAGATCCTTATGCCAATTACACTCATCCATCTAGCTTCAATCAATCATGGTCTCAAGAATCAGATCTTTTTCAACCACCACATATGACTCAAAACTCAGGTACTTCTTTAGAAGATCTTGTCTATTCTCTTGTTACTGATTCTTTGCAATTTCAACAGGAAACAAGGGCAAGCATCCAGAGTTTGGAAAAGCAAATGAGCCAATTGGCTAGTAGTATGGTGGGATGGGTAGCACAAAGATCTGAAGAACTCCCTGCCCAAACGATGATTAACCCAAAGGAGAATGCTACTATTGTGACCTTCAGGAATGAGGAACAAGATGAGGATGAGACAAAATTAGAGATGGATTCTATTCTTGAGGATAATAAAGCCACAGATCCAAATAAGAGTATTTCGACACCGGAGGTAACGTTTAAGATTCCAATTTTTGCTAATGTTTCTTCTCCACCTTTTCCTAGTAGATTCGCAAAGTTCAAGGAGGAGGAACATAAACAAGACATCCTGGAAACCTTAAACAGTTTATTTGTGGATGCCATTCAACAAGTACCAAAAGATGCACCATTCCTCGATGAGATATGCACCACCAAGGATGATGGAATAATACTTGTAATGGAGAATGCATCCACTGTTGTGCAAAGAAAGCTTCCTCTCAAACGCATAAATTTGGGAAATTTCATGTATGAGCCTGACAAGCCTAAAAAGCCAAGAAGGGGTGTTGGTTAGATTCAAAACACTAACTCAAGTGTTAATTGGGAAGGCAGCCCAATTAAAGATGAAATTGCCAACCTTCCATATTCAGATTTGCTTTCTCTTTCTTTTCCTTTTTCTTTTATTATTTTTATTGTTTTTATTTTATTTCTTATGTTTCTTTGTTAATTGTGTTTACTGCTTTTAAGTTCATTTAGGCTGCATAAGTTTCTTTTGTTTAATAGTTCTTTTCTCTTACATATAATTCTTGCATTGGGGGATAATAGCATTACATTAATGACAATGTAAGAATTATGTGTGGGGGGAAGAATTTAGGATTTTATTTAGAGTGTTTTGTTTTTGAGTCTTTTTATGTTGTTTTTCTTTCTGATCCTTGTTTTGAAAATAACTAGATGTAAATATAATTTTTTTTTAACCCCGGTTAAATGGCGGATAACGGTACTCCGTGATTATTTAAATCGGTTCCATCAGCTACCCACAAAACTGATATTGTATATAAATTTCTCTTTCAATTTCTTTCATTTTTTTTTCAGGATGGATGATATTCTCACAAGATTGCAGAAACGATTTCCTCCTTTTCCTCGAAATATTTTACTGAAGCTTTACCAAGTTCGATTCGAAAGATTAAGAATGCTTATGTACAAAGGGATTCCTGGAGACATACGTTGGATAATTGAAGCCAAGGTACGTGAAGATGAATATCTTCCTGTTTTGCATTTACCAGGTACAGGTAGAAGCACTTTTGCAAAGAAGCGACGAGCAAAGCGCATGAGTTCAAATTGCCACAAATGTGCACGATGGACGTGTAACGGTAAATGTCGTTCTATTGGGATTCCGTCCTCTAATCGAGATGATAAAATTGAATTCATTAAGGATGGACTAAGTAAGGAGAATTTGGGTAATATCCAACTTTCTCTTGAGACGCATCCTAGTGGAGACGTACAAAGAGAAATTCTTGATTTATGGCCGCAATTCCAAAGGGAATGGCAACATCTTGGGAATCTGATGTTAAAAGACCCTGTTTGCCAGCTTGTAAGAAAACTGGATGGGAAGCATATCCTCGACTCATAGAAGGCGTTTAAGCCGTTTCTGGACGTAAAACCAGAGGAAGATGTGAGCCACAATCACAACTACAATAAATGACTTCTCAGCTTTTGGTTTGATTTGCAATAACTTTATTTTGGTTTAATTTACGTGTTGTTCGATTTGTGTAATTATTCTCGTTTTTTTTTATTTGTCTTTTACGGTTGATTTTTTCTTCTCATTTTGATTTTCTTCCTGAAATCACGCAAAAATCTTTTGTTAGGTTAACATTTTCTTCTGACAGGTCAGATACACTTTCGGCGACATTATTACTCTTGACTTTTACGGTTGATTTTTCTTCTCTTTTTGATTTTCTTCCTGAAATCACGCAAAAAATCTTTTGTTAGGTTAACATTTTCTTCTGACAGGTCAGTGATGCACCCAAAAGAGTGTATCTTATTTAACCTTGCACTAAAAAGATCAATTGTAAGTATAATGATTAGCAAGGGTCGAGTCCTCAGGGATTGGGTTTTAATCTATGAGTTATTAGTTTATAACTTACGTTCAAAGAAAACAATAAAAGAAAAGGGGTTTTTGAAGCCAGATTTAAACTAAAGTAAATAATAAGAATAAGATGCAAGGCGGTATAACCAGCCAATAAAAATATATATACTAAATTAGGCGGTATAACCAGCCAATAAAAATAAAACAAAGTTAATATACAAATTAGGCGGTATAACCAGCCAATAAAAATAAATATAAAAAATAAGCAAACTAAAAGTAAGAAAACAAGAAAGTAAGAAGAATCAAATATGAAAAATATGGTTAAGGTTTCATTCTCCACCACTAGACATCATTAAGAATCAATTTCAGATCTATCAATATCAACCAACTATCAAATTTAACAACCGTAGATAACAACAAGCTCTGTTATCCCAATCTTTCCTTAATTTGTCGTTAAATAGAACAAGCTCTCTATTTAATCTCTAACCATTAAACAACCTAGAATAAGCTCTCTAAATTCAATTTAATGGCAGCTTTATGATGAGAAAGATAGGTTGATCTAAGCAACAAACACATAAGCTCGGATTGTTCAACTTAGGTTATGTTCCACTTTGCAATTATTGAAAACTTGACCATAATCATTAATCACAAATTGCCACTTATGAATAGGAAATCAAGACAATTACACGGATCAAGACTCCTAAACTAGCAATAGATAATTATCAAGATCTATCTAGTTGTACACCTAAATAAATCAAGACAACATCATGAACAATTCTTGTAGAAGAACATAAGCAACTTTGATAGAAAATTAATGATAGATGGAATCTGAAAATCAATCACAAAACGTGTCTAGGGCTTTGAAATCACCCTTAACCAAATAGAAGTTTAGCCTAGCATAGGCATCATAAACATAAACATAAAATTAAAGAGAATCTAAGAAGGAAATAAAAGAAAGAAAGAAGAAGAAGAAGAATATTAATTATCCAACCTCTTGCTCTTTCTAAAGAAAAAGAAAACTAGAGAAAAGAAAGAAGAAGAAAACTTAGAGAATTTTGTTAAAATGGCTAATATCCTACCAATCTCCAATATGATCCCTTACAATCATCCAAGGCCCTCTATTTATACACATTTTGGAGGGCTAAATGACAAGAGACAAGCTTTACAAATTTCAAAGGTAGGTATATGACGATTTTGATCAGCCAACTTGATGGTCGATTTCGTCAATATTGGAGGCCTGATCGGATCACATGGTCTTCTAGAAAAAGGTTCCCCTATCAGTCACGGAACCATAGCCGTTGGAATCAGCTCATTTGCTGATGTGGTTAAGCAGATATGGGCAAAATACGAAAACATGTCAGCACAGATGTCATTACACATCAGCCACCTTGATGGTCGATTTATTCAATCTTGGAGGCCTGATCTGATCACATGGTCTTCTAGACAAAGGTTCCCCTATCAGTTACGGAACCATAGCCGTTGGAATCAGCTCATTTGCTGATGTGGATAAGAAGATACGGGCATAATACGAAAACATGTCAGCACAGATGTCATTACACATCAGCCACCTTGATGGTCGATTTCGCTAGGGAAAACGACTCCGTTTTAAGAAGTGTAAAACATGAAAAAGATAGATATGCCTCTTAGCTTTGCATGGCTACAAATTTCAGCCTTATTGCTTCAGTGAAACTCGAGATATAGCTGATATGGCAAAAGGTGTCGGAACTGAAACTGAACTGGATTTGCCCTTAATTCTAGTAATCTGAAATCACTCAAAGAAACTTGTGAAAAACACCAAAATACATAAAAATATAAAAGATCATAAACACAATTAGACTAAACAATAATAACTCGTATTTGACACAAAACATTAATAAAACATAACTAAAAACTATATAATTATACGAGTTATCACACCCCCACACTTAGATTGTTGCTAGTCCCTAGCAACGACTCAATAAAAATAAAATAAGAAAATCTAATCTAATCCATTTTCGTAGGAAATCACGGTGGCACTTAGCATGTGACACAAGCCTTTAAACCCCTAGGTGTCCCTAGTGGACGAGTTTAGTCTCGTGAGGGTTTACTAGAACGATACCCACAAACATTGAAAAACTAAAATATAAATAAACTGCATATACTAAAAATATTTACTCCTAATCCTTTCAATACAAATTAGATACAATATTTGAACAAGTCTTATAAACTAATCAATAGCTTAAAGAATTTCACAAAAAATCATGCTTGAATGTAAATTGTTTGAGTTAAGCCAATATTAGCATAACATATCTCAATCAAAATATTGCATGTTCAAATTTAATCTCAACTTCTCACATGGGATACCCTCATGATTTTCACTCTTTAAAGTAGTGGTGAAGTGTTTACACTCAATCAATCTCATGAAAACAGTTCTACCATATTCTTGCTTGTCCACCTATTCTCCACTATTTAGATCATACAACTTCATGAATCAAGAGGTCTTTAATCAAGGTTGTAATGGGGCCAAGGGGTTTGTAATGTGGTTGAAGAACAAAAGGATAAAGATATCACAAAGGTTCCAAAGAGTTCATAAAGTTTAGAGACATAAAAAGATCATACAAAGAAACTTCTCAAAACTCTTTACAAGTACATAGTCACCTAGGCCGGATATTTATGTTGGGCCTTTTCTTCATTCTGAACAACTTTGTAACATCTTTTTCTTTTTCCCAAAATTCAAGAGATGATTCATATTTTTTTTTTTGAATGTATTTGCCAGTATTCCATTTCTTTCTTTTTTTTTTTTTTTTTTTTTTTTTTTTTTTTGACTTTTCTTTTCTTTCCCCCCACACTTATTTCTTGTTTCTAACCCAAATTTTTAACTAAAAATATCCCTTGTCTCAAAACATGCTAATTCATCTTTGGAACAAAGGTAAAGATATAAGTATATTTAGGTTAGGGACAAGTTATGGTTACCAAAGAGATAGCTTATTCAATGTAGGCTCAAATTGGTTCACTAAGGGTGTGTTCTCTTGGAACATCAATAAGGGATGGCTGTTTGGCTCTGGCTAAAAATCCTAATGCCTCTATCATATTCATGTTGTCACATGTATCAATATAGTCTCAAACGGTTTAAAGCAAGTTCTAGAGAATCCTGTAATCATAAGAGCACTCAAGAAAGAAATTAGATTGATTTGTATAATGCATCAATCATTATAGGCTCAAAAACTCACAAGGATGATTATACAAGTCAGATTAAGTCTAAACATGCTTCTTTCTCAATCAACATATCATATTAACATTGGCTCATAAAAATAAAAAAAAAATGATATCAAGCTCAATTCTCATGAAATTCTTCTCACTAATAACTCTGTTTTAGACTTATGCAATTCATATCTCATCATTGTATTAAAAAGGAACTAAAACACACTAAAAATTATAATAAAGACTCATAAAAAAAAAATAGTAGACAAAAATAAAAGAAATCCTAAATCATTCCCCCCACACTTAATTCTTACATTGTCCTCAATGTAAGTCTATTAACCCAAATGAAAGAATCATGTGTAAGAGAAAAGAACTAATAACATAAGAATAGGAACAGCTAAGACTCAAAACAAAACAAACTCATGCAACCTAAATAATCTTAAAATACTAAACAAAAATTAACAAGTAAACATAAAAAGATTAAAATCAAACTGACAAGGTGTGTCTCAAGTCTCCCTTACTCAGACCTTGTTCAGAATGAATACTTCTAAATTGCTTAAAACACAACAAACTTTTTTTTTTTTTTTTTTTTTTTTTTTTTTTTTGAAAAGAAGAAATCAAACTGACAAGGTATGTCTCAAGTCTCCCTTACTCAGACCTTGTTCAGAATGAATACTTCTTAATTTTTTTTTTTTTTTTTTTTTTTTTTTTTTTTAAATTAGCAAAATATGTCCCTTACCCCCTACTAAAATATGACATTGTCCCCAATGTCAAATTTTAAAGGTAGAATTTAGGAGATATTACCTGCAGAGGTTGCTAACCACTTATTATAACTGAGACACAACAAGCAAAATGTTAGATAATGTCACAAAGACAAAGTGCAATCCACTCCTTGCTCGTCCATATCTCTTTTTCTTTTTCCGAGCGTTTGCGAAACAACCGTAGCAGATAAACACTCATAAGCTTGGAGCTTTTTAAGTAAATCTTCAATGGTTGTAGCAGAAATTATGGTTCTCCTTGCCTCTGAAAACATGAATCCATTATCCACAGCATTATCTAAATATAAAAGCAAATTACTAAAATAACCATTAATATTAAGCAAACCAATGGGTTTCTTATTTGTGACCAAAGATGACCAAGAAGCCACGCAAGCTATTTCTTCCAATGTACCCAGACCTCCTGGTAAAGCAATGAATGCATCGGCAGAATGGTACATGATTGTTATCCGTTCAGGGACACTCCAGACTTGTATTTCCTTACCCACGGTAGGTCCACAAAAACTTGTGAATAGTTTTGGCACGATTCCTAGAACTGGACTTCCTCCGGTGTGTGCTGCTGTAGCGACTGCTCCCATTAAACCCGTACTACCGCCTCCATAAATCAAGTGGATCTTTTGTTGGGCAAGTATTACTCCAACTCTTATGGCTTCATCAGCGAATATGTTATTTTTCCCTGGATAAGCACCTCCAAAGACACAAATTTTTTTAATGCGCTGGGATGAAGTACTTTCCATTTTTTTTTTTCGAGTGCCTGAAAGAGAATGAGTACATGGTGTAATATATAGAGGACTGAGTAGTGAATCAGACAAGAGTAATAATGTCGCCGAAAGTGTATCTGACCTGTCAGAAGAAAATGTTAACCTAACAAAAGATTTTTGCGTGATTTCAGGAAGAAAATCAAAAAGAGAAGAAAAAATCAACCGTAAAAGACAAATAAAAAAAAACGAGAATAATTACACAAATCGAACAACACGTAAATTAAAACAAAATAAAGTTATTGCAAATCAAACCAAAAGCTGAGAAGTCATTTATTGTAGTTGTGATTGTGGCTCACATCTTCCTCTGGTTTTACGTCCAGAAACGGCTTAAACGCCTTCTATGAGTCGAGGATATGCTTCCCATCCAGTTTTCTTACAAGCTGGCAAAGAGGGTCTTTTAACATCAGATTCCCAAGATGTTGCCATTCCCTTTGGAATTGCGGCCATAAATCAAGAATTTCTCTTTGTACGTCTCCACTAGGATGCGTCTCAAGAGAAAGTTGGATATTACCCAAATTCTCCTTACTCAGTCCATCCTTAATGAATTCAATTTTATCATCTCGATTAGAGGACGGAATCCCAATAGAACGACATTTACCGTTACACGTCCATCGTGCACATTTGTGGCAATTTGAACTCATGCGCTTTGCTCGTCGCTTCTTTGCAAAAGTGCTTCTACCTGTACCTGGTAAATGCAAAACAGGAAGATATTCATCTTCACGTACCTTGGCTTCAATTAGCCAACGTATGTCGTCAGGAATCCCTTTGTGCGTAAGCATTCTTAATCTCTCAAGTCGAACTTGGTAAAGCTTCAGTAAAATATTTCGAGGAAAAGGAGGAAATCGTTTCTGCAATCTTGTGAGAATATCATCCATCCTGAAAAAAAAAATGAAAAAAAATTGAAAGAGAAATTGGAAGAGAAATTTATATACAATATCAGTTTTGTGGGTAGCTGATGGAACCGATTTAAATAATCACGGAGTACCGTTATCCGCCATTTAACCGGGGTTAAAAAAAAATAAATTAAAAATTATATTTACATCTTGTAAGAGAAAAGAACTATTAAACAAAAGAAAAGAAAAACAATAAAAGATAGAATGATGGAGAGTAAGGAATATGCAAATCTGATATAATAGATGCTCTCCATCCTTTTGGGTTGCCTCCCAAGAAGCGCTTGGTTTATTGTCCTCAGCCTAACTTAGACCCATGCCATTATTATTCAACATACTTTGGCTCAAAAAGTGGAAACTCCTCCACATCTTGTATTGGAAAGTTCTCATAGTAAGGCTTCAATCTATGACCATTCACTTTGAATGCCTTATCTGTTTTTGGGCTTTGGATTTCAACTGCACCATGAGTAAATACATTAGTAATAACAAAAGGTCCAACCCAACGAGAACGTAACTTACCTGGATATAACTTAAGGCGTGAATGGAAGAGAAGAACTTTTTGTCCAACAACAAATTCTTTTCTTGATATCATCTTGTCATGGAATGCCTTAGTCTTTTCCTTGTAAATCCTAGAATTCTGATAGGCATCATTCCTTATCTCCTCTAATTCTTGTAGGTCAAGTTTTCTTTTCTTTCCTATCTCATCCATCTCCATGTTGCATTGTTTGATAGCCCAATATGATTTATGTTCCAATTCAACCGGAAGATGACAAGGCTTACCATAAACAAGTCGATAAGGAGACATACCAATGGGTGTCTTATATGCTGTCCTATAAGCCCAAAGTGCATCATCAAGTCGTGAACTCCAATCCTTCCTATTTGGATTAACTGTCTTTTCAAGGATGGACTTAACTTCTCGGTTTGACACTTCAGCTTGCCCACTAGTTTGAGGATGATATGAGGTGGAGACCTTGTGTGTGATGTTATACTTCCTCAAAAGTGCTTCCATAGTCCTATTGCAAAAGTGAGTACCTCTATCGCTGATTATGGCCTTTGGCGTTCCAAACCTAGCCAAGATGTTAGTCTTGACAAAATCTGAAACAACTTTAGAGTCATTAGTCCTAGTGGATTTTGCTTCCACCCACTTTGAAACATAATCAACGGCAAGTAAAATATAAAGATTACCAAAAGAAGGAGGAAAAGGTCCCATGAAATCCATGCCCCATACATCAAAAATTTCAACAATAAGTATTGGAGTTTGAGGCATTTGATTTCTAGCACCTAAGTTACCAGTTCTTTGGCAACGATCACATGACTTGCAAAAGAGGTATGCATCTTTGAATATGGTAGGCCAATAAAATCCAGAATCAAGAACTTTCATGGCTGTTCTTTTGGATCCAAAGTGTCCTCCACATGCATAAGAGTGACAAAAGGTGAGAATAGATTGAAATTCAGTTTCGAGTACACACCTTCTTATAATCTGATCGGAGCAATGCTTCCAAAGGTAAGGATCATCCCATATGTAGTATTTGGCATCACTCTTGATCTTATTTCTTTGAGCTTGTGTCAACTCTTGTGGCAACTTCTTGGTAACTAAGTAATTAACAATATCAGCATACCAAGGAGTTGTTGTTCTTATAAAAAGAAGTTGCTCATCCGGAAAGTTCTCATTCAAGGGTAGTGCATCATCTTCATGAACTAAACGGCTAAGATGGTCCGCAACCAGGTTGTCACTACCTCTCTTATCTTTTATCTCCAAATCAAACTCTTGTAAGAGAAGTATCCATCTAATCAACCTTGGTTTGGCCTCCTTTTTAGTGAGTAAGTACTTAAGGGCTGCATGGTCAGAAAATACAATTACTTTAGTACCAATTAAATAAGATCGAAATTTTTCTAAAGCAAATACAACAGCCAAAAGTTCTTTTTCAGTAGTGGAATAGTTCAATTGAGCATCATTAAGAGTTCTTGAGGCATAATAAATGGCATGTGAGGCTTTCCCAACCCGTTGGCCCAAAACAGCTCCAATGGCATAGTCACTAGCATCACACATGATTTCAAAAGGTACATTCCAATCTGGTGGTTGGATGATAGGAGCTGATGTCAAGAGTCCCTTCAATGTTTCAAACGCCTCTTTGCATTTATCATCAAAGTGGAAAACCACATCTTTTTGTAGTAGCTTGCAAAGAGGTAATGTGATCTTTGAGAAGTCTTTGATAAATCTCCTATAGAAACCTGCATGTCCAAGAAAAGAACGAACCTCTCTCACATTTGTGGGAGGTGGTAAAGAATGCATAATATCTATTTTAGACTTATCAACCTCTATCCCTCTAGAAGAAATAACATGGCCCAAAACTATTCCTTGTTCTACCATAAAGTGACATTTTTCCCAATTCAAAACAAGGTTAGTTTCCATGCATCTTTCAAGTACAAGTGTAAGGTTCTCTAGACATCTATCAAAAGAATCACCATAGACACTAAAATCATCCATAAACACTTCTATGATATTCTCTACATAATCTGAAAATATGCTAACCATACACCTTTGGAATGTAGCTGGTGCATTACAAAGACCAAATGGCATACGCCGGTATGCAAAAGTACCAAATGGACATGTGAATGTTGTTTTCTCTTGGTCCTCCGGAGCAATGGCTATCTGATTATAACCTGAAAAACCATCAAGAAAACAATAATGAGAATGGCCAGCTAACCTTTCAAGCATTTGATCAATAAAAGGTAAAGGAAAGTGGTCTTTGCGAGTTGTGGAATTAAGTTTACGATAATCAATACAAACTCGCCATCCTGTTTGAATCCTAGTAGGAACAAGTTCATTCTCATTATTTGTTACCACCGTTACACCTGATTTCTTTGGAACCACTTGGACTGGGCTCACCCATTTGCTATCCGAGATAGGATAGATCACTCCAACATCTAGGAGCTTCAGTATCTCCTTTTTCACAACCTCCATCATAGGAGGGTTCAATCTTCTTTGTGCTTCTCTTGTTGGTTTAGACCCTTCCTCTAACAAAATCCGGTGCATGCACATGGATGGGCTTATTCCCTTGATATCGGCAATTGTCCAACCAATTGCTGTTTTATGCTCTCTAAGCACCCGGATAAGTCGCTCTTCTTGCAAAGGTGTGAGCTCTTTGGCAATGATGACAGGTAGTGTGTCCTTTTCCCCTAAGAACAAATATTTCAAGTGGTTCGGTAGTGGTTTCAATTCTAAAGTTGGTGCCTGCAAAATGGAAGGTAGAAGTTTCTCATTAGATAAAGGCAAATCAATAAATGAAACATCAAACCTTGCATCTTTAGGTTGCAGCGAGTGTAAAGATTCTAGTGCCCCTTCCACATGGTCACTCAAGGCTAGTTTAGCATTCCCCATTCCGAGATGGTTGCTAAGGACTATTTCCACACTATCTTCACCATCTAGCTCATAAGCTTGCTGCACTAGTGAGTCAATTATATCAATATTAAAAATAGAATGCACATCACTAGGATATCTCATGGCCTCAAAAATGTTAAAGCGAATTATTTCACCATCAAATTCCATAGTTAAAGTGCCATCATGTACATCTATTTTAGTTCTTGCTGTTTTCAAGAATGGTCTCCCTAATAGAATAGGTGTGGGATTAGAAGACATCTCATCTTCCATCTCAATAACATAAAAGTCAGCGGGAAAAACCAATTCATTAACCTGTACAAGAACGTCTTCTACAACTCCTCTTGGATAAGTGTTAGAACGGTCAGCAAGTTGTATTATAACACCGGTTTCCTCTAATGGTCCTAGATTCAATGAAGCATAAATTGAATATGGCATGACATTAATAGATGCCCCTAGATCTAGCATAGCACGCTCAAACCTGGTGTTGCCTATCTTACAAGGAATGGTAAACATACCTGGATCCTTGCATTTAGGTGGGAGTTTCTTTTGAAGAACAGCTGACACATTCTCCCCCACACTTACCTTTTCATTCCATTTCAACTTCCGTTTAGATGTGCACAACTCTTTTAGGAACTTGGCATATCTTGGCACTTGCTTGATAGCATCTAGTAAAGGAATGTTCACCTCTACTTTCCGGAAGGTTTCCAAAATTTCCTTCTCTTGCTCCTCCTTCTTGGACTTTGCTAACCTGCTAGGAAAAGGTGGAGGAGTTATATAAGAAGGAAAGGATGGTTTAGGAATTACCTTTTTTAGTGGCTCGTTGGGATGTGAAGAGGATGCCATGGTATTGTTCTCCCCTTGAGCACTATCATTTTGTGGTGTCTCTAGCTGTTTCCCACTTCTTAAATTTATAGCATTGGCATTCTCTCTTGGATTCACTATGGTTTGGGAAGGTAATTTCCCAGAATCCCTTGCTTGCATTTGACTCATGGTTGTTGCCAATTGCCCTATTTGAGTCTCCAAATTTCGAATACTTGTCTTTGTTTCCTGTTGAAATTGAATTGTATTAGTAGAAAGAGCTTTAACAAGATCTTCAAGAGAAGTACCTGAATTTTGGGTGGGTGGTAGTTGTTGTCGGGTTTGGTATGGTTGTTGCACTCTTTGCTGAAAACCCGGTGGCCTGTGGTCAAATGGTGGAGGAATAGTTTGTGATTGGTTCCCTCCATAATTGAAGTTTGGATGATCCCTCCATCCTGGATTGTATGTGTTTGAGTAGGGATCATATTTCCTTGATTGGTTCTGAAATCCACCCATGGCATTCACATGTTCATTGGTATCCTCTTGAAGTGTTGGACACATATCAGTTTGGTGCCCTATGTTTGAACATATGCCACAAGCCTTTATTTGTTGTATTTTACCTACAGCCAATTGTTGAACAAGAGAAGTCAGTTTATCAAATTTTTGTTCAAGGGATGATATACTTACCTCATTAACTCTCTTGGATTGTGGTGGTGGATCTTGTCTCATTGAGAACTGTTGAGAATTGGCTGCCATGTTGGAGATTAATGTTCTAGCAGCCCTGGGAGTCTTATCAACTAGAGCTCCCCCACTAGCGGCATCTATCATACTTCTCTCCATGGGCATGAGACCTTCATAGAAGTATTGGATGAGAAGTTGTTCACTTATTTGATGGTGTGGACATGATGCACAAAGTTTCTTGAACCTCTCCCAATATTCATATAAGGACTCTCCGTTGTATTGCCGAATCCCACATATCTCTTTCCTAATGTTGGCAGCCTTAGATGCTGGGAAATACCTTTCCAAGAATGCTTTCTTCAAATCATTCCATGTAGTGATGGTCCCGGATGGTAGATAGTAGAGCCATTCCTTTGCTGAATCAGCTAGAGAGAATGGGAAGGCTCTCAACTTAACTTGCTCTTCCGTGACCCCTGTTGGTCTCATGCTTGAGCAAACTACATGGAATTCCTTGAGGTGCTTATTTGGATCCTCTCCTGCAAAACCATGAAAAGTTGGGAGAAGGTGAATCAAACCAGATTTTAATTCAAAAGCTACCTCAAGATTAGCATATTCAATGCATAATGGTTGTTGACCCAAGTCCGGAGCGGCTAGCTCCTTGAGAGTTCGGTTGTCAGCTGCTGCCATCTCTCCTTGCTTCTCTTGGATGTTTTGGATCAACTCCTCGATTGGTTGTTGGTGAGAAGTTATAAATTCCCGAATTTTTCTAAGTCGTAAGTCTTTTTCGGGAGCTTGGAACATTCACTAATAAAAAAATATAAGAAAGTAAATAATTAGAAGAGAAAATAAGAATAAACTAATAAACTAATAAACTAAAGAAAGCAATCCCCGGCAACGGCGCCAAAAATTTGATGCACCCAAAAGAGTGTATCTTATTTAACCTTGCACTAAAAAGATCAATTGTAAGTATAATGATTAGCAAGGGTCGAGTCCTCAGGGATTGGGTTTTAATCTATGAGTTATTAGTTTATAACTTACGTTCAAAGAAAACAATAAAAGAAAAGGGGTTTTTGAAGCCAGATTTAAACTAAAGTAAATAATAAGAATAAGATGCAAGGCGGTATAACCAGCCAATAAAAATATATATACTAAATTAGGCGGTATAACCAGCCAATAAAAATAAAACAAAGTTAATATACAAATTAGGCGGTATAACCAGCCAATAAAAATAAATATAAAAAATAAGCAAACTAAAAGTAAGAAAACAAGAAAGTAAGAAGAATCAAATATGAAAAATATGGTTAAGGTTTCATTCTCCACCACTAGACATCATTAAGAATCAATTTCAGATCTATCAATATCAACCAACTATCAAATTTAACAACCGTAGATAAAAACAAGCTCTGTTATCCCAATCTTTCCTTAATTTGTCGTTAAATAGAACAAGCTCTCTATTTAATCTCTAACCATTAAACAACCTAGAATAAGCTCTCTAAATTCAATTTAATGGCAGCTTTATGATGAGAAAGATAGGTTGATCTAAGCAACAAACACATAAGCTCGGATTGTTCAACTTAGGTTATGTTCCACTTTGCAATTATTGAAAACTTGACCATAATCATTAATCACAAATTGCCACTTATGAATAGGAAATCAAGACAATTACACGGATCAAGACTCCTAAACTAGCAATAGATAATTATCAAGATCTATCTAGTTGTACACCTAAATAAATCAAGACAACATCATGAACAATTCTTGTAGAAGAACATAAGCAACTTTGATAGAAAATTAATGATAGATGGAATCTGAAAATCAATCACAAAACGTGTCTAGGGCTTTGAAATCACCCTTAACCAAATAGAAGTTTAGCCTAGCATAGGCATCATAAACATAAACATAAAATTAAAGAGAATCTAAGAAGGAAATAAAAGAAAGAAAGAAGAAGAAGAAGAATATTAATTATCCAACCTCTTGCTCTTTCTAAAGAAAAAGAAAACTAGAGAAAAGAAAGAAGAAGAAAACTTAGAGAATTTTGTTAAAATGGCTAATATCCTACCAATCTCCAATATGATCCCTTACAATCATCCAAGGCCCTCTATTTATACACATTTTGGAGGGCTAAATGACAAGAGACAAGCTTTACAAATTTCAAAGGTAGGTATATGACGATTTTGATCAGCCAACTTGATGGTCGATTTCGTCAATATTGGAGGCCTGATCGGATCACATGGTCTTCTAGAAAAAGGTTCCCCTATCAGTCACGGAACCATAGCCGTTGGAATCAGCTCATTTGCTGATGTGGTTAAGCAGATATGGGCAAAATACGAAAACATGTCAGCACAGATGTCATTACACATCAGCCACCTTGATGGTCGATTTATTCAATCTTGGAGGCCTGATCTGATCACATGGTCTTCTAGACAAAGGTTCCCCTATCAGTTACGGAACCATAGCCGTTGGAATCAGCTCATTTGCTGATGTGGATAAGAAGATACGGGCATAATACGAAAACATGTCAGCACAGATGTCATTACACATCAGCCACCTTGATGGTCGATTTCGCTAGGGAAAACGACTCCGTTTTAAGAAGTGTAAAACATGAAAAAGATAGATATGCCTCTTAGCTTTGCATGGCTACAAATTTCAGCCTTATTGCTTCAGTGAAACTCGAGATATAGCTGATATGGCAAAAGGTGTCGGAACTGAAACTGAACTGGATTTGCCCTTAATTCTAGTAATCTGAAATCACTCAAAGAAACTTGTGAAAAACACCAAAATACATAAAAATATAAAAGATCATAAACACAATTAGACTAAACAATAATAACTCGTATTTGACACAAAACATTAATAAAACATAACTAAAAACTATATAATTATACGAGTTATCAGTCAGATACACTTTCGGCGACATTATTACTCTTGTCTGATTCACTACTCAGTCCTCTATATATTACACCATGTACTCATTCTCTTTCAGGCACTCGAAACAAAAAGAAAAAAAAATGGAAAGTACTTCGTCCCAACGCATTAAAAAAAATTTGTGTCTTTGGAGGTGCTTATCCAGGGAAAAATAACATATTCGCTGATGAAGCCATAAGAGTTGGAGTAATATTTGCCCAACAAAAGATCCAGTTGATTTATGGAGGCGGTAGTACGGGTTTAATGGGAGCAGTCGCTACAGCAGCACACGCCGGAGGAAGTCCAGTTCTAGGAATCGTGCCAAAACTATTCACAGATTTTTGTGGACCTACCTTGGGTAAGGAAATACAAGTCTGGAGTATCCCTGAACGGATAACAATCATGTACCATTCTGCCGATGCATTCATTGCTTTACCAGGAGGTCTGGGTACATTGGAAGAAATAGCTTGCGTGGCTTCTTGGTCATCTTTGGTCACAAATAAGAAACCCATTGGTTTGCTTAATATTAATGGTTATTTTAGTAATTTGCTTTCATATTTAGATAATGCTGTGGATAATGGATTCATGTTTTCAGAGGCAAGGAGAACCATAATTTCTGCTACAACCATTGAAGATTTACTCAAAAAGCTCAAAGCTTATGAGTGTTTATCTGCTACGGTTGTTTCGCAAACGCTCGGAAAAAGAAAAAGAGATATGGACGAGCAAGGAGTGGATTGCACTTTGTCTTTGTGACATTATCTAGCATTTTGTTTGTTGTGTCTTGGTTATAATAAGTGGTTAGCAAACTCTGCAGGTAATATCTCCTAAATTCTACCTTTAAAATTTGACATTGGGGACAATGTCATATTTTAGTATGGGGTAAGGGACATATTTTGCTAATTTAAAAAAAAAAAAAAAATTGTTGTGTTTTAAGCCATTTAGAAGTATTCATTCTGAACAAGGTCTGAGTAAGGGAGACTTGAGACATACCTTGTCAGTTTGATTTCTTCTTTAAAAAAAAAAAAAAAAGAGTTTGTTGTGTTTTAAGCAATTTAGAAGTATTCATTCTGAACAAGGTCTCAGTAAGGGAGACTTGAGACATACCTTGTCAGTTTGATTTTAATCTTTTTATGTTTACTTGTTAATTTTTGTTTAGTATTTTAGGATTATTTAGGTTGCATGAGTTTGTTTTGTTTTGTTTTGAGTCTAGTTGTTCCTATTCTTATGTTATTAGTTCTTTTCTCTTACACATGATTCTTTCATTTGGGTTAATAGACTTACATTGAGGACAATGTAAGAATTAAGTGTGGGGGGAATGATTTAGGATTTCTTTTATTTTCGTCTACTTTTTTTTTTATTCTTTATTATTATTATTTTTAGTGTGTTTTAGTTCCTTTTTAATACAATGATGAGATATGAATTGCATAAGTCTAAAACAGAGTTATTAGTGAAAAGATTTTCATGAGAATTGAGCTTGATATCATTTTTTATGAGCCAATGTTAATATGATATGTTGATTGAGAAAGAAGCATGTTTAGACTTGATATTGACTTGTATAATCATCCTTGTGAGTTTTTGAGCCTATATGATTGATGCATTATACAAATCAATCTAATTTCTTTCTTGAGTGCTCTTATGATTACATGATTCTCTAGAACTTGCTTTAAACCGTTTGAGACTATATTGATACATGTGACAACATGAATATGATAGAGGCATTAGGATTATAACCAGAGCCAAACAGCCATCCCTTATTGATGTTCCAAGAGAACACACCCTTAGTGAACCAATTTGAGCCTACATTGAATAAGCTATCTCTTTGGTAACCATAACTTGTCCCTAACCTAAATATACTTATATCTTTACCTTTGTTCCAAAGATGAATTAGCATGATTTGAGACAAGTTGCAAAGACAAGGGATATTTTTTGGTTAGAAACAAGAAATAAGTGTGGGGGGAAAAGAAAAGAAAAGTCAAAATATATATATATATATATATATGAATCATCTCTTGAATTTGTGGAAAAAGAAAAAGATGTTACAAAGTTGTTTAGAATGAAGAAAAGGCCCAACATGAATATCCGGCCTAGGTGACTATGTACTTGTAAAGAGTTTTGAGAAGTTTCTTTGTATAATTTTTTTTTGTCTCTAAACTTTATGAACTCTTTGGAACCTTTGTGATATCTTTATCCTTTTGTTCTTCAACCACATTACAAACCCCTTGGCCCCATTACAACCTTGATTAAAGACCTCTTGATTTATGAAGTTGCATGATCTTTTAGTGGAGAATAGGTGGACAAGCAAGCATATGGTAGAACTATTTTCATGAGACTGATTGAGTGTAAACACTTTACCACTACTTTAAAGAGTGAAAATCATAAGAGTATCCCATGTGAGAAGTTGAGATTAAGTTTGAATATGCACTATTTTGATTGAAATATGTTATGTTAATATTGGCTTAACTCAAACTATTTACATTCAAGCAAGATTTTTTGTGAATTTCTTTAAGCTATTGATTAGTTTTTAAGACTTGTCCAATGATTATCTCAAATTTATATTGGAAGGATTAGTTATAATTATTATTTTTAGTTTTTCTTATGTTTTCAATGTTTGTGGGTATCGTCCTAGTAAACCCTCACGAGACTAAACTCGTCCACTAGGGACACCTAGGGGTTTAAAGGCTTGTGTCACATGCTAAGTGCCACCGTGATTTCCTACGAAAATGGATTAGATTAGATTTTCTTATTTTATTTTTATTAAGTCGTTGCTAGGGACTAGCAACAATCTAAGTGTGGGGGTGTGATAACTCGTATAATTATATAGTTTTTAGTTATGTTTTATTATTGTTTTGTGTCAAATACGAGTTATTATTGTTTAGTCTAATTGTGTTTATGATCTTTTATATTTTTATGTAATTTGGTGTTTTTCACAAGTTTCTTTGAGTGATTTCAGATTACTAGAATTAAGGGCAAATCCAATTCAGTTCCAATTCCGACACCTTTCGCCATATCAGCTATATCTGAAGTTTCACTGAAGCAATAAGGCTGAAATTTTAACCGTGCAAAGTTAAGAGGCATATCTATCTTTTTCATGTTTTACACTTCTTGAAACGGAGTCGTTTTCCCTAGCGAAATCAATCATCAAGTTGGCTGATGTGCAATGACGTCTGTCCTGAGCAGTTTTCGCATTTTGACCATATCGTCCGATACACATCAGCAAATGAGCTGATTCTAACGGCTATGGATCACTAACTGATAGGGGAACATTTGTCTAGAAGACCATGTGATAAGATAAAGCCTCCAATATTGAAGAAATCGACCATCAAGTTGGCTGATGTGCAATGACGTCTGTGCTGACCTGTTTTCGTATTTTGCCCATATCTTCTTCTCCACATCAGCAAATGAGCTGATTCCAACGGCTATGAATCAATAACTCATAGGGGAACATTTTTCTAGAAGACCATGTGATCAGATCAGGCCTGCAAAATTGACAAAATCGACCATCAAGTTGGCTGATCAAAATCGTCATGTATGACGAAAATTGTTAGAAAATGCACCCACCTATTATACCTACCTTTGAAATTTGTAAAGCTTGTCTCTTGTCATTTAGCCCTCCAAAATGTGTATAAATAGAGGGCCTTGGATGATTGTAAGGGATCATATTGTACATAGGTAGGATATTAGACATTTTAATAAAATTCTCTAAGTTTTCTTCTTCTTTCTTTTCTCTAGTTTTCTTTTTCTTTAGAGAGAGCAAGAGGTTGGATAATTAATATTCTTCCTCTTCTTCTTTCTTTCTTTTATTTTCTTCTTAGATTTTCTTTAATTTTATGTTTATGTTTATAATGCCTATGCTAGGCTAAACTTCTATTTGGTTAAGGGTGATTTCAAAGCCCTAGACATGTTTTGTGATTGATTTTCAGATTCTATCTATCATTAATTTTCTATCAAAGTTGCTTATGTTCTTCTACAAGAATTGTTCATGATGTTGTCTAGATTTATTTAGGTGTACAACTAGATAGATCTTGATAATTATCTATTGCTAGTTTAGGAGTCTTGATCCGTGTAATTGTCTTGATTTCCTATTCATAAGTGGCAATTTGTGATTAATGATTATGGTCAAGTTTTCAATAATTGCAAAGTGGAACATAACCTAAGTTGAACAATCCGAGCTTATGTGTTTGTTGCTTAGATCAACCTATCTTTCTCATCATAAAGCTGCCATTAAATTGAATTTAGAGAGCTTATTCTAGGTTGTTTAATGGTTAGAGATTAAATAGAGAGCTTGTTCTATTTAACGACAAACTAAGGAAAGATTGGGGTAACAGAGCTTGTTGTTATCTACGGTTGTTAACTTTGATAGTTGGTTGATATTGATAGATCTGAAATTGATTCTTAATGATGTCTAGTGGTGGAGAATGAAACCTTAACCATATTGATGCACCCAAAAGAGTGTATCTTATTTAACCTTGCACTAAAAAGATAAATTGTAAGTATAGTAGTTAGCAAGGGTCGAGTCCTCAGGGATTGGGTTTTAGTTTATAAGTTAATAGTTTAAAACTTAAATTCAAGAACAATAAAAGAAAAGGGGTTTTTGAAGCTAGATTTAAACTAAAGTAAATAATAAGAATAAGATGCAAGGCGGTATAACCAGCCAATAAAAATATATACTAAATTAGGCGGTATAACCAGCCAATAAAAATAAAACAAAGTTAATATACAAATTAGGCGGTATAACCAGCCAATAAAAATAAATATAAAAAAATAAGCAAACTAAAAGTAAGAAAACAAATAAGTAAGAAGAATCAAATATGAAAAATATGGTTAAGGTTTCATTCTCCACCACTAGACATCATTAAAAATCAATTTCAGATCTATCAATATCAACCAACTATCAAAGTTAACAACCGTAGATAACAACAAGCTCTGTTACCCCAATCTTTCCTTAGTTTGTCGTTAAATAGAACAAGCTCTCTATTTAATCTCTAACCATTAAACAACCTAGAATAAGCTCTCTAAATTCAATTTAATGGCAGCTTTATGATGAGAAAGATAGGTTGATCTAAGCAACAAACACATAAGCTCGGATTGTTCAACTTAGGTTATGTTCCACTTTGCAATTATTGAAAACTTGACCATAATCATTAATCACAAATTGCCACTTATGAATAGGAAATCAAGACAATTACACGGATCAAGACTCCTAAACTAGCAATAGATAATTATCAAGATCTATCTAGTTGTACACCTAAATAAATCTAGACAACATCATGAACAATTCTTGTAGAAGAACATAAGCAACTTTGATAGAAAATTAATGATAGATAGAATCTGAAAATCAATCACAAAACATGTCTAGGGCTTTGAAATCACCCTTAACCAAATAGAAGTTTTAGCCTAGCATAGGCATTATAAACATAAACATAAAATTAAAGAAAATCTAAGAAGAAAATAAAAGAAAGAAAGAAGAAGAAGAAGAATATTAATTATCCAACCTCTTGCTCTTTCTAAAGAAAAACAAAACTAGAGAAAAGAAAGAAGAAGAAAACTTAGAGAATTTTATTACAATGGCTAATATCCTACCTATGTACAATATGATCCCTTACAATCATCCAAGGCCCTCTATTTATACACATTTTGGAGGGCTAAATGACAAGAGACAAGCTTTACAAATTTCAAAGGTAGGTATAATAGGTGGGTGCATTTTTCTAACAATTTTCGTCATACATGACAATTTTGATCAGCCAACTTGATGGTCGATTTTGTCAATTTTGGAGGCCTTATCTAATCACATGGTCTTCTAGAAAAATGTTACCCTATCAGTTACGGATCCATAGCCTTTGGAATCAGCTCATTTGCTGATGTGGATAAGTAGATATGGGCAAAATACGAAAACAGGTCAGGACAGACGTCATTGCACATCAGCCAACTTGATGGTTGATTTCGCTAGGGAAAACGACTCCGTTTCAAGAAGTGTAAAACATGAAAAAGATAGATATGCCTCTTAACTTTGCACGGTTAAAATTTCAGCCTTATTGCTTCAGTGAAACTCCAGATATAGCTGATATGGAAAAAGATGTCAGAACTGGAACTGAACTGGATTTGCCCTTAATTCTAGTAATCTGAAATCACTCAAAGAAACTTGTGAAAAACACCAAATTACATAAAAATATAAAAGATCATAAACACAATTAGACTAAACAATAATAACTCGTATTTGACACAAAACAATAATAAAACATAACTAAAAACTATATAATTATACGAGTTATCACACCCCCACACTTAGATTGTTGTTAGTCCCTAGCAACGACTCAATAAAATAAGAAAATCTAATCTAATCCATTTTCGTAGGAAATCACGGTGGCACTTAGCATGTGACACAAGCCTTTAAACCCCTAGGTGTCCCTAGTGGACGAGTTTAGTCTCGTGAGGGTTTACTAGAACGATACCCACAAACATTGAAAAATTAAAATATAAATAAACTACATATAAATAAACTACATATACTAAAAATATTTACTCCTAATCCTTTCAATACAAATTAGAGACAATATTTGAACAAGTCTTATAAACTAATCAATAGCTTAAAGAATTTCACAAAAAATCATGCTTGAATGTAAATTGTTTGAGTTAAGCCAATATTAGCATAACATATCTCAATCAAAATAGTGCATGTTCAAATTTAATCTCAACTTCTCACATGGGATACCCTCATGATTTTCACTCTTTAAAGTAGTGGTGAAGTGTTTACACTCAATCAATCTCATAAAAACAGTTCTACCATATTCTTGCTTGTCCACCTATTCTCCACTATTTAGATCATACAACTTCATGAATCAAGAGGTCTTTAATCGAGGTTGTAATGGGGCCAAGGGGTTTGTAATGTGGTTGAAGAACAAAAGGATAAAGATATCACAAAGGTTCCAAAGAGTTCATAAAGTTTAGAGACATAAAAAGATCATACAAAGAAACTTCTCAAAACTCTTTACAAGTACATAGTCACCTAGGCCGAATATTCATGTTGGGCCTTTTCTTCATTCTAAACAACTTTGTAACATCTTTTTCTTTTTCCACAAATTCAAGAGATGATTCATATTTTTTACATAGGAATGTATTTGCCAGTATTCCATTTCTTTTTCTCTTGACTTTTCTTTTCTTTTCCCCCCACACTTATTTCTTGTTTCTAACCCAAATTTTCAACTAAAAATATCCCTTGTTTTTTGCAATATGTCTCAAAATATATAATCCATCTTTAGAACAAGGGTAAGGATATAAGTATATTTAGGCTAGGTGTAAGTTGTGGTTACCAATAAAACAGCATATCTAATGTAGGCTCAAATTGGCTCACTAGTGGGGATGTTCTCTTAGAACATTAATAATGGATGGCTGTTTGGCTCTGGTTATAATCCTAATGCCTCTATCATATTCATGTTGTCACATGTATCAATATAGTCTCAAACGGTTTAAAGCAAGTTCTAGAGAATCATGTAATCATAAGAGCACTCAAGAAAGAAATTAGATTGATTTGTATAATGCATCAATCATTATAGGCTCAAAACCTCACAAGGATGATTATACAAGTCAGATTAAGTCTAAACATGCTTCTTTCTCAATCAACATATCATATTAACATTGGCTCATAAAAAGGTTGACATCAAGCTCAATTCTCATGAAAATCTTCTCACTAATAAATCTGTTTTAGACTTATGCAATTCATATCTCATCATTGTATTAAAAAGGAACTAAAACATACTAAAATAATAATAATAATAATAATAAAGACTCATAAAAAAAAATAGTAGACAAAAATAAAAGAAATCATAAATCATTCCCCCCACACTTAATTCTTACATTGTCCTCAATGTAAGTCTATTAACCCAAATGAAAGAATCATGTGTAAGAGAAAAGAACTAATAACATAAGAATAGGAACAGCTAAGACTCAAAACAAAACAAACTCATGCAACCTAAATAATCTTAAAATACTAAACAAAAATTAACAAGTAAACATAAAAAGAAGAAATCAAACTGACAAGGTATGTCTCAAGTCTCCCTTACTCAGACCTTGTTCAGAATGAATACTTCTAAATTGCTTAAAACACAACAAACTTTTTTTTTTTTTTTTGAAAAGAAGAAATCAAACTGACAAGGTATGTCTCAAGTCTCCCTTACTCAGACCTTGTTCAGAATGAATACTTCTAAATTGCTTAAAACACAACAAACTTTTTTTTTTTTTTTTAAAAAGGTAAAATTTAGGATATTACCTGTAGAGGTTGCTAACCACTTATTATAACTGAGACACAACAAACAAAATGTTAGATAATGTCACAAAGACAAAGTGCAATCCACTCCTTGCTCATCCATATCTCTTTTTCTTTTTCCGAGCGTTTGCGAAACAACCGTAGCAGATAAATACTCATAAGCTTGGAGCTTTTTGAGTAAATCTTCAATGGTTGTAGCAGAAATTATGGTTCTCCTTGCCTCTGAAAACATGAATCCATTATCCACAGCATTATCTAAATATGAAAGCAAATTACTAAAATAACCATTAATATTAAGCAAACCAATGGGTTTCTTATTTGTGACCAAAGATGACCAAGAAGCCACGCAAGCTATTTCTTCCAATGTACCCAGACCTCCTGGTAAAGCAATGAATGCATCGGCAGAATGGTACATGATTGTTATCCGTTCAGGGATACTCCAGACTTGTATTTCCTTACCCAAGGTAGGTCCACAAAAATCTGTGAATAGTTTTGGCACGATTCCTAGAACTGGACTTCCTCCGGCGTGTGCTGCTGTAGCGACTGCTCCCATTAAACCCGTACTACCGCCTCCATAAATCAACTGGATCTTTTGTTGGGCAAGTATTACTCCAACTCTTATGGCTTCATCAGCGAATATGTTATTTTTCCCTGGATAAGCACCTCCAAAAACATAAATTTTTTTAATGCGTTGGGACGAAGTACTTTCCATTTTTTTTTCTTTTTTTTTTCTTTTTTTCGAGTGCCTGAAAGAGAATGAGTACATGGTGTAATATATCGAGGAGTGAGTAGTGAATTAGACAAGAGTAATAATGTCACCGAAAGTGTATCTGACCTGTCAGAAGAAAATGTTAACCTAACAAAAGATTTTTGCGTGATTTCAGGAAGAAAATCAAAAAGAGAAGAAAAATCAACCGTAAAAGTCAAGAGTAATAATGTCGCCGAAAGTGTATCTGACCTGTCAGAAGAAAATGTTAACCTAACAAAAGATTTTTGCGTGATTTCAGGAAGAAAATCAAAAAGAGAAGAAAAATCAACCGTAAAAGACAAATAAAAAAAAAAGAGAATAATTACACAAATTGAACAACACGTAAATTAAACCAAAATGAAGTTATTGCAAATCAAACCAAAAGCTGAGACGACATTTATTGTAGTTGTGATTGTGGCTCACATCTTCCTCTGGTTTTACGTCCAGAAACGGCTTAAACGCCTTCTATGAGTCGAGGATATGCTTCCCATCCAGTTTTCTTACAAGTTGGCAAACAGGGTCTTTTAACATCAGATTCCCAAGATGTTGCCATTCCCTTTGGAATTGCGGCCATAAATCAAGAATTTCTCTTTGTACGTCTCCACTAGGATGCGTCTCAAGAGAAAGTTGGATATTACCCAAATTCTCTTTACTCAGTCCATCCTTAATGAATTCAATTTTATCATCTCGATTAGAGGACGAAATCCCAATAGAACGATATTTACCGTTACACGTCCATCGTGCACATTTGTGGCAATTTGAACTCATGCGCTTTGCTCGTCGCTTCTTTGCAAAAGTGCTTCTACCTGTACCTGGTAAATGCAAAACAGGAAGATATTCATCTTCACGTACCTTGGCTTCAATTATCCAACGTATGTCGTCAGGAATCCCTTTGTGCATAAGCATTCTTAATCTTTCAAATCGAACTTGGTAAAGCTTAAGTAAAATATTTCGAGGAAAATGAGGAAATCGTTTCTGCAATCTTGTGAGAATATCATCCATCCTGAAAAAAAAATGAAAAAAATGAAAGAGAAATTGGAAGAGAAATTTATATACAATATCAGTTTTGTGGGTAGCTGATGGAACCGATTTAAATAATCACGGAGTACCGTTATCCGCCATTTAACCGGGGTTAAAAAAAATTAAAATAAAAATTATATTTACATCTAGTTATTTTCAAAACAAGGATCAGAAAGAAAAACAACATAAAAAGACTCAAAAACAAAACACTCTAAATAAAATCCTAAATTCTTCCCCCCACACATAATTCTTACATTGTCATTAATGTAATGCTATTAATCCCCCAATGCAAGAATTATATGTAAGAGAAAAGAACTATTAAACAAAAGAAACTTATGCAGCCTAAATGAACTTAAAAGCAGTAAACACAATTAACAAAGAAACATAAGAAATAAAATAAAAACAATAAAAATAATAAAAGAAAAAGGAAAAGAAAGAGAAAGCAAATCTGAATATGGAAGGTTGGCAATTTCATCTTTAATTGGGCTGCCTTCCCAATTAACACTTGAGTTAGTGTTTTGAATCTAACCAACACCCCTTCTTGGCTTTTTAGGCTTGTCAGGCTCACACATGAAATTTCCCAAATTTATGCGTTTGAGAGGAAGCTTTCTTTGCACAACAGTGGATGCATTCTCCATTACAAGTATTATTCCATCATCCTTGGTGGTGCATATCTCATCGAGGAATGGTGCATCTTTTGGTACTTGTTGAATGGCATCCACAAATAAACTGTTTAAGGTTTCCAGGATGTCTTGTTCATGTTCCTCCTCCTTGAACTTTGCGAATCTACTAGGAAAAGGTGGAGAAGAAACATTAGCAAAAATTGGAATCTTAAACGTTACCTCCGGTGTCGAAATACTCTTATTTGGATCTGTGGCTTTATTATCCTCAAGAATAGAATCCATCTCTAATTTTGTCTCATCCTCATCTTGTTCCTCATTCCTGAAGGTCACAATAGTAGCATTCTCCTTTGGGTTAATCATCGTTTGGGCAGGGAGTTCTTCAGATCTTTGTGCTACCCATCCCACCATACTACTAGCCAATTGGCTCATTTGCTTTTCCAAACTCTGGATGCTTGCCCTTGTTTCCTGTTGAAATTGCAAAGTATTAGTAACAAGAGAATCGACAAGATCTTCTAAAGAAGTACCTGAGTTTTGAGTCATATGTGGTGGTTGAAGAAGATCTGGTTCTTGAGACCATGATTGATTGAAGCTAGATGGATGAGTGTAATTCGCATAAGGATTTACTTCTTGGTAATTTTTCGAGTAGCCATAATTAGTATGATCCCACCATCCCTCATGGTAAGTGTTTGAGTAATGATCATACTGTTGGTCTTCGAACACTTGATGGCCGTGACATCCTCCCATGGCCAATTGTTGAACTGGGGAGGTGAGCTTGGCTTGTTGATTCTCCATGTTCATGTATGCCACCAACTCTTCAAGTGTTAGATTGCTCAATTCCATCGTTTTTTTTTTTCTTTTTTTTTTCTTTCAAAATTTGATAAGAAAAACCAGTATGTACAAGAAAATAAAACTCATTAGAATTGAAAATAAGAATAAACTAAGTAACAAATAAACTAAAAAAAACAATCCCCGGCAACGGCGCCAAAAATTTGATGCACCCAAAAGAGTGTATCTTATTTAACCTTGCACTAAAAAGATAAATTGTAAGTATAGTAGTTAGCAAGGGTCGAGTCCTCAGGGATTGGGTTTTAGTTTATAAGTTAATAGTTTAAAACTTAAATTCAAGAACAATAAAAGAAAAGGGGTTTTTGAAGCTAGATTTAAACTAAAGTAAATAATAAGAATAAGATGCAAGGCGGTATAACCAGCCAATAAAAATATATATACTAAATTAGGCGGTATAACCAGCCAATAAAAATAAAACAAAGTTAATATACAAATTAGGCGGTATAACCAGCCAATAAAAATAAATATAAAAAAATAAGCAAACTAAAAGTAAGAAAACAAATAAGTAAGAAGAATCAAATATGAAAAATATGGTTAAGGTTTCATTCTCCACCACTAGACATCATTAAAAATCAATTTCAGATCTATCAATATCAACCAACTATCAAAGTTAACAACCGTAGATAACAACAAGCTCTGTTACCCCAATCTTTCCTTAGTTTGTCGTTAAATAGAACAAGCTCTCTATTTAATCTCTAACCATTAAACAACCTAGAATAAGCTCTCTAAATTCAATTTAATGGCAGCTTTATGATGAGAAAGATAGGTTGATCTAAGCAACAAACACATAAGCTCGGATTGTTCAACTTAGGTTATGTTCCACTTTGCAATTATTGAAAACTTGACCATAATCATTAATCACAAATTGCCACTTATGAATAGGAAATCAAGACAATTACACGGATCAAGACTCCTAAACTAGCAATAGATAATTATCAAGATCTATCTAGTTGTACACCTAAATAAATCTAGACAACATCATGAACAATTCTTGTAGAAGAACATAAGCAACTTTGATAGAAAATTAATGATAGATAGAATCTGAAAATCAATCACAAAACATGTCTAGGGCTTTGAAATCACCCTTAACCAAATAGAAGTTTTAGCCTAGCATAGGCATTATAAACATAAACATAAAATTAAAGAAAATCTAAGAAGAAAATAAAAGAAAGAAAGAAGAAGAAGAAGAATATTAATTATCCAACCTCTTGCTCTTTCTAAAGAAAAACAAAACTAGAGAAAAGAAAGAAGAAGAAAACTTAGAGAATTTTATTACAATGGCTAATATCCTACCTATGTACAATATGATCCCTTACAATCATCCAAGGCCCTCTATTTATACACATTTTGGAGGGCTAAATGACAAGAGACAAGCTTTACAAATTTCAAAGGTAGGTATAATAGGTGGGTGCATTTTTCTAACAATTTTCGTCATACATGACAATTTTGATCAGCCAACTTGATGGTCGATTTTGTCAATTTTGGAGGCCTTATCTGATCACATGGTCTTCTAGAAAAATGTTACCCTATCAGTTACGGATCCATAGCCTTTGGAATCAGCTCATTTGCTGATGTGGATAAGTAGATATGGGCAAAATACGAAAACAGGTCAGGACAGACGTCATTGCACATCAGCCAACTTGATGGTTGATTTCGCTAGGGAAAACGACTCCGTTTCAAGAAGTGTAAAACATGAAAAAGATAGATATGCCTCTTAACTTTGCACGGTTAAAATTTCAGCCTTATTGCTTCAGTGAAACTCCAGATATAGCTGATATGGAAAAAGATGTCAGAACTGGAACTGAACTGGATTTGCCCTTAATTCTAGTAATCTGAAATCACTCAAAGAAACTTGTGAAAAACACCAAATTACATAAAAATATAAAAGATCATAAACACAATTAGACTAAACAATAATAACTCGTATTTGACACAAAACAATAATAAAACATAACTAAAAACTATATAATTATACGAGTTATCACACCCCCACACTTAGATTGTTGTTAGTCCCTAGCAACGACTCAATAAAATAAGAAAATCTAATCTAATCCATTTTCGTAGGAAATCACGGTGGCACTTAGCATGTGACACAAGCCTTTAAACCCCTAGGTGTCCCTAGTGGACGAGTTTAGTCTCGTGAGGGTTTACTAGAACGATACCCACAAACATTGAAAAATTAAAATATAAATAAACTACATATAAATAAACTACATATACTAAAAATATTTACTCCTAATCCTTTCAATACAAATTAGAGACAATATTTGAACAAGTCTTATAAACTAATCAATAGCTTAAAGAATTTCACAAAAAATCATGCTTGAATGTAAATTGTTTGAGTTAAGCCAATATTAGCATAACATATCTCAATCAAAATAGTGCATGTTCAAATTTAATCTCAACTTCTCACATGGGATACCCTCATGATTTTCACTCTTTAAAGTAGTGGTGAAGTGTTTACACTCAATCAATCTCATAAAAACAGTTCTACCATATTCTTGCTTGTCCACCTATTCTCCACTATTTAGATCATACAACTTCATGAATCAAGAGGTCTTTAATCGAGGTTGTAATGGGGCCAAGGGGTTTGTAATGTGGTTGAAGAACAAAAGGATAAAGATATCACAAAGGTTCCAAAGAGTTCATAAAGTTTAGAGACATAAAAAGATCATACAAAGAAACTTCTCAAAACTCTTTACAAGTACATAGTCACCTAGGCCGAATATTCATGTTGGGCCTTTTCTTCATTCTAAACAACTTTGTAACATCTTTTTCTTTTTCCACAAATTCAAGAGATGATTCATATTTTTTACATAGGAATGTATTTGCCAGTATTCCATTTCTTTTTCTCTTGACTTTTCTTTTCTTTTCCCCCCACACTTATTTCTTGTTTCTAACCCAAATTTTCAACTAAAAATATCCCTTGTTTTTTGCAATATGTCTCAAAATATATAATCCATCTTTAGAACAAGGGTAAGGATATAAGTATATTTAGGCTAGGTGTAAGTTGTGGTTACCAATAAAACAGCATATCTAATGTAGGCTCAAATTGGCTCACTAGTGGGGATGTTCTCTTAGAACATTAATAATGGATGGCTGTTTGGCTCTGGTTATAATCCTAATGCCTCTATCATATTCATGTTGTCACATGTATCAATATAGTCTCAAACGGTTTAAAGCAAGTTCTAGAGAATCATGTAATCATAAGAGCACTCAAGAAAGAAATTAGATTGATTTGTATAATGCATCAATCATTATAGGCTCAAAACCTCACAAGGATGATTATACAAGTCAGATTAAGTCTAAACATGCTTCTTTCTCAATCAACATATCATATTAACATTGGCTCATAAAAAGGTTGACATCAAGCTCAATTCTCATGAAAATCTTCTCACTAATAAATCTGTTTTAGACTTATGCAATTCATATCTCATCATTGTATTAAAAAGGAACTAAAACATACTAAAATAATAATAATAATAATAATAAAGACTCATAAAAAAAAATAGTAGACAAAAATAAAAGAAATCATAAATCATTCCCCCCACACTTAATTCTTACATTGTCCTCAATGTAAGTCTATTAACCCAAATGAAAGAATCATGTGTAAGAGAAAAGAACTAATAACATAAGAATAGGAACAGCTAAGACTCAAAACAAAACAAACTCATGCAACCTAAATAATCTTAAAATACTAAACAAAAATTAACAAGTAAACATAAAAAGAAGAAATCAAACTGACAAGGTATGTCTCAAGTCTCCCTTACTCAGACCTTGTTCAGAATGAATACTTCTAAATTGCTTAAAACACAACAAACTTTTTTTTTTTTTTTGAAAAGAAGAAATCAAACTGACAAGGTATGTCTCAAGTCTCCCTTACTCAGACCCTGTTCAGAATGAATACTTCTAAATTGCTTAAAACACAACAAACTTTTTTTTTTTTTTTAAGAAGGTAAAATTTAGGATATTACCTGTAGAGGTTGCTAACCACTTATTATAACTGAGACACAACAAACAAAATGTTAGATAATGTCACAAAGACAAAGTGCAATCCACTCCTTGCTCATCCATATCTCTTTTTCTTTTTCCGAGCGTTTGCGAAACAACCGTAGCAGATAAATACTCATAAGCTTGGAGCTTTTTGAGTAAATCTTCAATGGTTGTAGCAGAAATTATGGTTCTCCTTGCCTCTGAAAACATGAATCCATTATCCACAGCATTATCTAAATATGAAAGCAAATTACTAAAATAACCATTAATATTAAGCAAACCAATGGGTTTCTTATTTGTGACCAAAGATGACCAAGAAGCCACGCAAGCTATTTCTTCCAATGTACCCAGACCTCCTGGTAAAGCAATGAATGCATCGGCAGAATGGTACATGATTGTTATCCGTTCAGGGATACTCCAGACTTGTATTTCCTTACCCAAGGTAGGTCCACAAAAATCTGTGAATAGTTTTGGCACGATTCCTAGAACTGGACTTCCTCCGGCGTGTGCTGCTGTAGCGACTGCTCCCATTAAACCCGTACTACCGCCTCCATAAATCAACTGGATCTTTTGTTGGGCAAGTATTACTCCAACTCTTATGGCTTCATCAGCGAATATGTTATTTTTCCCTGGATAAGCACCTCCAAAAACATAAATTTTTTTAATGCGTTGGGACGAAGTACTTTCCATTTTTTTTTCTTTTTTTTTTCTTTTTTTCGAGTGCCTGAAAGAGAATGAGTACATGGTGTAATATATCGAGGAGTGAGTAGTGAATTAGACAAGAGTAATAATGTCACCGAAAGTGTATCTGACCTGTCAGAAGAAAATGTTAACCTAACAAAAGATTTTTGCGTGATTTCAGGAAGAAAATCAAAAAGAGAAGAAAAATCAACCGTAAAAGTCAAGAGTAATAATGTCGCCGAAAGTGTATCTGACCTGTCAGAAGAAAATGTTAACCTAACAAAAGATTTTTGCGTGATTTCAGGAAGAAAATCAAAAAGAGAAGAAAAATCAACCGTAAAAGACAAATAAAAAAAAAAGAGAATAATTACACAAATTGAACAACACGTAAATTAAACCAAAATGAAGTTATTGCAAATCAAACCAAAAGCTGAGACGACATTTATTGTAGTTGTGATTGTGGCTCACATCTTCCTCTGGTTTTACGTCCAGAAACGGCTTAAACGCCTTCTATGAGTCGAGGATATGCTTCCCATCCAGTTTTCTTACAAGTTGGCAAACAGGGTCTTTTAACATCAGATTCCCAAGATGTTGCCATTCCCTTTGGAATTGCGGCCATAAATCAAGAATTTCTCTTTGTACGTCTCCACTAGGATGCGTCTCAAGAGAAAGTTGGATATTACCCAAATTCTCTTTACTCAGTCCATCCTTAATGAATTCAATTTTATCATCTCGATTAGAGGACGAAATCCCAATAGAACGATATTTACCGTTACACGTCCATCGTGCACATTTGTGGCAATTTGAACTCATGCGCTTTGCTCGTCGCTTCTTTGCAAAAGTGCTTCTACCTGTACCTGGTAAATGCAAAACAGGAAGATATTCATCTTCACGTACCTTGGCTTCAATTATCCAACGTATGTCGTCAGGAATCCCTTTGTGCATAAGCATTCTTAATCTTTCAAATCGAACTTGGTAAAGCTTAAGTAAAATATTTCGAGGAAAATGAGGAAATCGTTTCTGCAATCTTGTGAGAATATCATCCATCCTGAAAAAAAAATGAAAAAAATGAAAGAGAAATTGGAAGAGAAATTTATATACAATATCAGTTTTGTGGGTAGCTGATGGAACCGATTTAAATAATCACGGAGTACCGTTATCCGCCATTTAACCGGGGTTAAAAAAAATTAAAATAAAAATTATATTTACATCTAGTTATTTTCAAAACAAGGATCAGAAAGAAAAACAACATAAAAAGACTCAAAAACAAAACACTCTAAATAAAATCCTAAATTCTTCCCCCCACACATAATTCTTACATTGTCATTAATGTAATGCTATTAATCCCCCAATGCAAGAATTATATGTAAGAGAAAAGAACTATTAAACAAAAGAAACTTATGCAGCCTAAATGAACTTAAAAGCAGTAAACACAATTAACAAAGAAACATAAGAAATAAAATAAAAACAATAAAAATAATAAAAGAAAAAGGAAAAGAAAGAGAAAGCAAATCTGAATATGGAAGGTTGGCAATTTCATCTTTAATTGGGCTGCCTTCCCAATTAACACTTGAGTTAGTGTTTTGAATCTAACCAACACCCCTTCTTGGCTTTTTAGGCTTGTCAGGCTCACACATGAAATTTCCCAAATTTATGCGTTTGAGAGGAAGCTTTCTTTGCACAACAGTGGATGCATTCTCCATTACAAGTATTATTCCATCATCCTTGGTGGTGCATATCTCATCGAGGAATGGTGCATCTTTTGGTACTTGTTGAATGGCATCCACAAATAAACTGTTTAAGGTTTCCAGGATGTCTTGTTCATGTTCCTCCTCCTTGAACTTTGCGAATCTACTAGGAAAAGGTGGAGAAGAAACATTAGCAAAAATTGGAATCTTAAACGTTACCTCCGGTGTCGAAATACTCTTATTTGGATCTGTGGCTTTATTATCCTCAAGAATAGAATCCATCTCTAATTTTGTCTCATCCTCATCTTGTTCCTCATTCCTGAAGGTCACAATAGTAGCATTCTCCTTTGGGTTAATCATCGTTTGGGCAGGGAGTTCTTCAGATCTTTGTGCTACCCATCCCACCATACTACTAGCCAATTGGCTCATTTGCTTTTCCAAACTCTGGATGCTTGCCCTTGTTTCCTGTTGAAATTGCAAAGTATTAGTAACAAGAGAATCGACAAGATCTTCTAAAGAAGTACCTGAGTTTTGAGTCATATGTGGTGGTTGAAGAAGATCTGGTTCTTGAGACCATGATTGATTGAAGCTAGATGGATGAGTGTAATTCGCATAAGGATTTACTTCTTGGTAATTTTTCGAGTAGCCATAATTAGTATGATCCCACCATCCCTCATGGTAAGTGTTTGAGTAATGATCATACTGTTGGTCTTCGAACACTTGATGGCCGTGACATCCTCCCATGGCCAATTGTTGAACTGGGGAGGTGAGCTTGGCTTGTTGATTCTCCATGTTCATGTATGCCACCAACTCTTCAAGTGTTAGATTGCTCAATTCCATCGTTTTTTTTTTTCTTTTTTTTTTCTTTCAAAATTTGATAAGAAAAACCAGTATGTACAAGAAAATAAAACTCATTAGAATTGAAAATAAGAATAAACTAAGTAACAAATAAACTAAAAAAAACAATCCCCGGCAACGGCGCCAAAAATTTGATGCACCCAAAAGAGTGTATCTTATTTAACCTTGCACTAAAAAGATAAATTGTAAGTATAGTAGTTAGCAAGGGTCGAGTCCTCAGGGATTGGGTTTTAGTTTATAAGTTAATAGTTTAAAACTTAAATTCAAGAACAATAAAAGAAAAGGGGTTTTTGAAGCTAGATTTAAACTAAAGTAAATAATAAGAATAAGATGCAAGGCGGTATAACCAGCCAATAAAAATATATATACTAAATTAGGCGGTATAACCAGCCAATAAAAATAAAACAAAGTTAATATACAAATTAGGCGGTATAACCAGCCAATAAAAATAAATATAAAAAAATAAGCAAACTAAAAGTAAGAAAACAAATAAGTAAGAAGAATCAAATATGAAAAATATGGTTAAGGTTTCATTCTCCACCACTAGACATCATTAAAAATCAATTTCAGATCTATCAATATCAACCAACTATCAAAGTTAACAACCGTAGATAGCAACAAGCTCTGTTACCCCAATCTTTCCTTAGTTTGTCGTTAAATAGAACAAGCTCTCTATTTAATCTCTAACCATTAAACAACCTAGAATAAGCTCTCTAAATTCAATTTAATGGCAGCTTTATGATGAGAAAGATAGGTTGATCTAAGCAACAAACACATAAGCTCGGATTGTTCAACTTAGGTTATGTTCCACTTTGCAATTATTGAAAACTTGACCATAATCATTAATCACAAATTGCCACTTATGAATAGGAAATCAAGACAATTACACGGATCAAGACTCCTAAACTAGCAATAGATAATTATCAAGATCTATCTAGTTGTACACCTAAATAAATCTAGACAACATCATGAACAATTCTTGTAGAAGAACATAAGCAACTTTGATAGAAAATTAATGATAGATAGAATCTGAAAATCAATCACAAAACATGTCTAGGGCTTTGAAATCACCCTTAACCAAATAGAAGTTTTAGCCTAGCATAGGCATTATAAACATAAACATAAAATTAAAGAAAATCTAAGAAGAAAATAAAAGAAAGAAAGAAGAAGAAGAAGAATATTAATTATCCAACCTCTTGCTCTTTCTAAAGAAAAACAAAACTAGAGAAAAGAAAGAAGAAGAAAACTTAGAGAATTTTATTACAATGGCTAATATCCTACCTATGTACAATATGATCCCTTACAATCATCCAAGGCCCTCTATTTATACACATTTTGGAGGGCTAAATGACAAGAGACAAGCTTTACAAATTTCAAAGGTAGGTATAATAGGTGGGTGCATTTTTCTAACAATTTTCGTCATACATGACAATTTTGATCAGCCAACTTGATGGTCGATTTTGTCAATTTTGGAGGCCTTATCTGATCACATGGTCTTCTAGAAAAATGTTACCCTATCAGTTACGGATCCATAGCCTTTGGAATCAGCTCATTTGCTGATGTGGATAAGTAGATATGGGCAAAATACGAAAACAGGTCAGGACAGACGTCATTGCACATCAGCCAACTTGATGGTTGATTTCGCTAGGGAAAACGACTCCGTTTCAAGAAGTGTAAAACATGAAAAAGATAGATATGCCTCTTAACTTTGCACGGTTAAAATTTCAGCCTTATTGCTTCAGTGAAACTCCAGATATAGCTGATATGGAAAAAGATGTCAGAACTGGAACTGAACTGGATTTGCCCTTAATTCTAGTAATCTGAAATCACTCAAAGAAACTTGTGAAAAACACCAAATTACATAAAAATATAAAAGATCATAAACACAATTAGACTAAACAATAATAACTCGTATTTGACACAAAACAATAATAAAACATAACTAAAAACTATATAATTATACGAGTTATCACATATTTTTCATATTTGATTCTTCTTACTTATTTGTTTTCTTACTTTTAGTTTGCTTATTTTTTATATTTATTTTTATTGGCTGGTTATACCGCCTAATTTGTATATTAACTTTGTTTTATTTTTATTGGCTGGTTATACCACCTAATTTAGTATATATATTTTTATTGGCTGGTTATACCGCCTTGCATCTTATTCTTATTATTTACTTTAGTTTAAATCTGGCTTCAAAAACCCCTTTTCTTTTATTGTTCTTGAATTTAAGTTTTAAACTATTAACTTATAAACTAAAACCCAATCCCTGAGGACTCGACCCTTGCTAACTACTATACTTACAATTTATCTTTTTAGTGCAAGGTTAAATAAGATACACTCTTTTGGGTGCATCAGCTGGCCATTCTCATTATTGTTTTCTTGATGGTTTTTCAGGTTATAATCAGATTTCCATTGCTCCAGAGGACCAAGAGAAAACAACATTCACATGTCCATTTGGTACTTTTGCATACCGTCGTATGCCATTTGGTCTTTGTAATGCACCAGCTACATTCCAAAGGTGTATGGTTAGCATATTTTCAGATTATGTAGAGAACATCATAGAAGTGTTTATGGATAATTTTAATGTCTATGGTGATTCTTTTGATAGATGTCTAGAGAACCTTACACTTGTACTTGAAAGATGCATTGAAACTAACCTTGTTTTGAATTGGGAAAAATGTCACTTTATGGTAGAATAAGGAATAGTTTTGGGTCATGTTATTTCTTCTAGAGGGATAGAGGTTGATAAATTGATGCACCCAAAAGAGTGTATCTTATTTAACCTTGCACTTAAAAAAAATCAATTGTAGAGTATAGTGATTAGCAAGGGTCGAGTCCTCAGAGATTGGGTTTTAGTTTATAAGTTAATAGTTTATCACTTAAAAACAAGTAAACAAAAGTAAAGGGGATTTTGAAATCAGATTTAAACTAAAGTTAAGAATAAGAATGAGAAAACAAGTAATTAAGAAGAATCAAATATGAAAAATATGGTTAAGGTTTCATTCTCCACCACTAGACATCATTAAGAATCAATTTCATAACTATCAACATTAATTAGCTATCAAAGTTAACAACCGTAGATAACAACAAGCTCTGTTACCCCAATCTTTCCTTAGTTTGTCGTTAAATAGAACAAGCTCTCTATTTAATCTCTAACTATCAAACAACCTAGAATAAGCTCTCTAAGTTCAATTTAATAGCAGCTTTATGATGAGAAAGATAGGTTGATCTAAGCAACAAACACATAAGCTCGGATTGTTCAACTTAGGTTATATTCCACTTTGCAATTATTGAAAACTTGACCATAATCTTTAATCACAAATTACTACTTATGAATAGGAAATCGAGACAGTTACACGGATCATGACTCCTAAACTAGCATTAGACAATTATCAAGATTTATCTAGTTGGCCACCTAAACAAATCAAAACATCATCATGAACAATTTTAATGGAAGAACATAAGCAACTTTGATGGAAAACAATGATAGATAGATTCTGAAAATTAATTACATAACATATCTAGGGCTTTGAAATCACCTTTAACCAAAGAAGTTTAGCCTAACATAAGCATGGATAATATATACATAAAACTAAAAAGAAAAATAAAAGTGTGGAGAAGAAGAAAAATAATAATGATGATCCCTTGAGTCTCCTCAAAAGATGTCTAGTTTGTGGCTCAAAAGATGGTATTTATAGAGCTTTAAAACCCTGAGAATAAGTCATTGCCGCACAAGTAAGCCTGGAGGTGCAAAAATCAAGTTTTTGCCTTTTTTTTTTTCAGATTTGTGATTAGGGTTTTTCTGGCCACAGGGGTTCTTTAGGAAGATCTTCTAGCGCCATTTCGAATGCCCATTTCTTATCCAATTTGGGCCCATAATATATCGTTGGAAAGATAATCAAGTCAACTTAAAAAGTCAAGAAGGAAGTTTCTTCTAATAAAGAGTCTAATATCATGTTTTCCTTGCAACAAGCTCCAGAGGTCAAATCTGCCTGATTGCTTTTCAATCAGAAATTGATATTTTTGACTCCCAAGTCTTCTTCCATCTTGTGATTATGATTTTGTAAGCTCTTTACCATCATTATTGACATCTTTTGACTTCATTCTCCTTATTTTACCTAAAATTAAAAAACATATTATAAGTAAACAAGATAAAGATCGAAAACATAACAAAAACTAAAGGTAGAAAGGCATAAAATGTATATTTTATGAGCTTATCATAAATCTAAAATAGATATTATGCATTCTTTACCACCTCCCACAAATGTGAGAGAGGTTCGTTCTTTTCTTGGACATGCAGGTTTCTATAGGAGATTTATCAAAGACTTCTCAAAGATCACATTACCTCTTTGCAAGCTACTACAAAAAGATGTGGTTTTCCACTTTGATGATAAATGCAAAGAGGCGTTTGAAACATTGAAGGGACTCTTGACATCAGCTCCTATCATGCAACCACCAGATTGGAATATACCTTTTGAAATCATGTGTGATGCTAGTGACTATGCCATTGGAGTTGTTTTGGGCCAACGGGTTGGCAAAGCCTCACATGCAATTTATTATGCCTCTTGAACTCTTAATGATGCTCAATCAAACTATTCCAATACTGAAAAAGAAATTTTGACTGTTGTATTTGCTTTAGAAAAATTTCGATCTTATTTAATTGTTACTAAAGTAATTATATTTTCTGACCATGCAGCCCTTAGTTACTCACTAAGAAGAAGGCCAAACCAAGGTTGATTAGATGGATATTTCTCTTACAAGAGTTTGATTTGTAGATAAAAGATACGAGAGGTATTGACAACTTGGTTGCGGACCATCTTAGCCTTTTAGTTCATGAAGAGGATGCACTACCCTTGAATGAGAACTTTTCGGATGAGCAACTTCTTTTTTATAAGTACAACAACTCCTTGGTATGCCGATAATGTTAATTACTTAGTTACCCAGAAGTTGCCACAAGAGTTGACACAAGCTCAAAGAAATAAGATCAAGAGTGATGCCAAATACTACATATGGGATGATCCTTACCTTTGGAAGCATTGCTCCGATCAGATTATAAGAAGGTGTGTACTCGAACCTGAATTTCAATCTATTCTCACCTTTTGTCACTCTTATGCATGTGGAGGACACTTTGGATCCAAAAGGGCAGCCAGGAAAGTTCTTGATTCTAGATTTTATTGGCCTACTATGTTCAAAGATGCGTACCTCTTTTGCAAGTCATGCGATCGTTGCCAAAAAAACAGGTAACTTAGGTGCTAGAAATCAAATGCCTTAAACTCCAATACTTATTGTTGAAATTTTTCATGTGTAGGGCATGGATTTCATGAGACCTTTTCCTTCTTCTTTTGGTAATCCGTATATTTTACTTGCCGTTGATTATGTTTCAAAGTGGGTGGAAGCAAAATCCACTAGGACTAATGACTCTAAAGTTGTTTCAGATTTTGTCAAGACTAACATCTTTGCTAGGTTTGGAACACCAAAGGCCATAATCAGCGATAGAGGTACTCACTTTTGCAATTGGACTATGGAAGCAGTTTTGATGAAGTATAACATCACACACAAGGTCTCCTCCTCATATCATCCTCAAACTAGTGGGCATGCTGAAGTGTCAAACCGAGAAGTTAAGTCCATCATTGAAAAGACAGTTAATCCAAATAGGAAGGATTGGAGTTCACGACCTGATGATGCACTTTGGGCTTATAGGACAGCATATAAGACACCCATTGGTATGTCTCCTTATCGACTTATTTATGGTAAGCATTGTCATCTTCCGGTTGAATTAGAACATAAGGTATATTGGGCTATCAAACAATGCAACATGGAGATGGATGAGGCAGGTAAGCAAAGAAAACTAGACCTATAAGAATTAGTGGAGATAAGAAATGATGCCTATGAGAATTCTAGGATTTACAAGGAGAAGACTAAGGCATTCCATGACAAGATGATATCAAGAAAGGACTTTGTTGTTGGACAAAAAGTTCTTCTCTTCCATTCACGCCTTAAGTTATTTCCAGGTAAGTTACGTTCTCGTTGGGTTGGACCTTTTGTTTTTACTAATGTGTTTACCCATGTGCAGTTGAAATCCACAGCCCAAAAACAGATAAGGCGTTCAAAGTGAATGGTCATCGATTGAAGCCTTACTGATGTGAACCCTAGGGGTTAAACCCTTTGAACCCACTAACAAATTGAAATACCTAACCCAGAAAAGTCAAGATTCAGGCAAAGAAAACTTAAACCCTTAAAAGTCTGTTTCGAAGAACCTAGATTAAGCATGTAAGCTAGACCCTAAGAACTCTCCTTTCAAGAACCTAAGTTTGATAGGTTGAACGTGATAACTCGTATAATTATATAGTTTTTAGTTATGTTTTATTATTGTTTTGTGTCAAATACGAGTTATTATTGTTTAGTATAATTGTGTTTATGATCTTTTATATTTTTATGTAATTTGGTGTTTTTCACAAGTTTCTTTGAGTGATTTCAGATTACTAGAATTAAGGGCAAATCTAGTTCAGTTCCAGTTCTGACACCTTTTGCCATATCAGCTATATCTGGAGTTTCACTGAAGCAATAAGGCTGAAACTTTAACCGTGCAAAGTTAAGAGGCATATCTATCTTTTTCATGTTTTACACTTCTTGAAACGGAGTCGTTTTCCCTAGCGAAATCAACCATCAAGTTGGCTGATGTGCAATGATGTCTGTCCTGAGCAGTTTTCGCATTTTGACCATATCGTCCGATACACATCAGCAAATGAGCTGATTCCAACGGCTATGGATCACTAACTGATAGGGGAACATTTGTCTAGAAGACCATGTGATCAGATAAAGCCTCCAATATTGAAGAAATTGACCATCAAGTTGGCTGATGTGCAATGACGTCTGTGCTGACCTGTTTTCGTATTTTGCCCATATCGTCTTCTCCAGATCAGTAAATGAGCTTATTTCAACGGCTATGAATCAGTAACTCATAGGGGAACATTTTTCTAGAAGACCATGTGATCTGATCAGGCCTCCAAGATTGACAAAATCGACCATCAAGTTGGCTGATCAAAATGGTCATACAATATGACGAAAATTGTTAAAAAAATGCACCCACCTATTATACCTACCTTTGAAATTTGTAAAGCTTGTCTCTTGTCATTTAGCCCTCCAAAATGTGTATAAATATAGGGCCTTGGATGATTGTAGAGGATCATATTGTACATTGGTAGGATATTAGCCATTGTAATAAAATTCTCTAAGTTTTCTTCTTCTTTCTTTTCTCTAGTTTTCTTTTTCTTTATTTTCTTCTTCTTCTTTCTTTCTTTTATTTCCTTCTTAGATTCTCTTTAATTTTATGTTTATGTTTACAATGCCTATTGATGCACCCAAAAGAGTGTATCTTATTTAACCTTGCACTAAAAAGATAAATTGTAAGTATAGTAGTTAGCAAGGGTCGAGTCCTCAGGGATTGGGTTTTAGTTTATAAGTTAATAGTTTAAAACTTAAATTCAAGAACAATAAAAGAAAAGGGGTTTTTGAAGCCAGATTTAAACTAAAGTAAATAATAAGAATAAGATGCAAGGCGGTATAACCAGCCAATAAAAATATATATACTAAATTAGGCGGTATAACCAGCCAATAAAAATAAAACAAAGTTAATATACAAAATTAGGCGGTATCACCAGCCAATAAAAATAAATATACTAAGAAGAATCAAATATGAAACATATGGTTAAGGTTTCATTCTCCACCACTAGACATCATTAAGAATCAATTTCAGATCTATCAATATCAACCAACTATCAAAGTTAACAACCGTAGATAACAACAAGCTCTGTTATCCCAATCTTTCCTTAGTTTGTCGTTAAATAGAACAAGCTCTCTATTTAATCTCTAACCATTAAACAACCTAGAATAAGCTCTCTAAATTCAATTTAATGGCAGCTTTATGATGAGAAAGATAGGTTGATCTAAGCAACAAACACATAAGCTCGGATTGTTCAACTTAGGTTATGTTCCACTTTGCAATTATTGAAAACTTGACCATAATCATTAATCACAAATTGCCACTTATGAATAGGAAATCAAGACAATTACACGGATCAAGACTCCTAAACTAGCAATAGATAATTATCAAGATCTATCTAGTTGTACACCTAAATAAATCAAGACAACATCATGAACAATTCTTGTAGAAGAACATAAGCAACTTTGATAGAAAATTAATGATAGATAGAATCTGAAAATCAAAAACATGTCTAGGGCTTTGAAATCACCCTTAACCAAATAGAAGTTTAGCCTAGCATAGGCATTGTAAACTTAAACATAAAATTAAAGAAAATCTAATAATAAAATAAAAGAAAGAAAGAAGAAGAGGAAGAATATTAATTATCCAACCTCTTGCTCTCTCTAAAGAAAAAGAAAACTAGAGAAAAGAAAGAAAACTAGAGAAAAGAAAGAAGAAGAAAACTTAGAGAATTTTATTAAAATGGCTAATATCCTACCTATGTACCATATGATCCCTTACAATCATCCAAGGCCCTCTATTTATACACATTTTGGAGGGCTAAATGACAAGAGACAAGCTTTACAAATTTCAAAGGTAGGTATATGACGATTTTGATCAGCCAACTTGATGGTCGATTTCGTCAATATTGGAGGCCTGATCTGATCACATGGTCTTCTAGACAAAGGTTCCCCTATCAGTTACGGAACCATAGCCGTTGGAATCAGCTCATTTGCTGATGTGGATAAGAAGATATGGGCATAATACGAAAACATGTCAGCATAGACGTCATTGCACATCAGCCAACTTGATGGTCGATTTCGCTAGGGAAAACGACTCCGTTTTAAGAAGTGTAAAACATGAAAAAGATAGATATGCCTCTTAGCTTTGCATGGCTACAAATTTCAGCCTTATTGCTTCAGTGAAACTCGAGATATAGCTGATATGGCAAAAGGTGTCGGAACTGAAACTGAACTGGATTTGCCCTTAATTCTAGTAATCTGAAATCACTCAAAGAAACTTGTGAAAAACACCAAAATACATAAAAATATAAAAGATCATAAACACAATTAGACTAAACAATAATAACTCGTATTTGACACAAAACATTAATAAAACATAACTAAAAACTATATAATTATACGAGTTATCACACCCCCACACTTAGATTGTTGCTAGTCCCTAGCAACGACTCAATAAAAATAAAATAAGAAAATCTAATCTAATCCATTTTCGTAGGAAATCAAGGTGGCACTTAGCATGTGACACAAGCCTTTAAACCCCTAGGTGTCCCTAGTGGACGAGTTTAGTCTCGTGAGGGTTTACTAGGACGATACCCACAAACATTGAAGACATAAGAAAAACTAAAAATAATAATTATAACTAATCCTTCCAATATAAATTAGAGATAATCATTGGACAAGTCTTAAAAACTAATCAATAGCTTAAAGAAATCCACAAAAAATCTTGCTTGAATGTAAATTGTTTGAGTTAAGCCAATATTAACATAACATATTTCAATCAAAATAGTGCATATTCAAACTTAATCTCAACTTCTCACATGGGATACTCTCTTGATTTTCACTTTTTAAAGTAGTGGTAAAGTGTTTACACTCAATCAATCTCATGAAAACACTTCTACCATATGCTTGCTTGTCCACCTATTATCCACTATTTAGATCATACAACTTCATAAATCAAGAGGTCTTTATTCAAGGTTGTAATGGGGCCAAAGGGTTATAATGTGGTTAAAGAACAAAAGGATAAAGATATCACAAAGGTTCCAAAGAGTTCATAGAGTTTAGAGACATAATAAGATCATACAAATAAAACTTCTCAAAACTCTTATAAAGCACATAATAACATAGGTAAATATTCATGTTGAGCCTTTGCATCATTCTAACCAACTTTGTAACATCTTTTTCTTTACTTTAACTAGAAGTTCAAGAGAAGATTTTTTTTTAAATATGGGAATGTATTTGACAATGATCCCTTTCTTTTTCTCTTGACTTTTTTCTTTCTTTTCCCCCCACACTTATTTCTTGTTTCTAACCCAAATTTTCAATAAATCTTCCTTGTCTTTGCAACTTGTCTCAAAACATGCTAATTCATCTTTGGAACAAAGGTAAAGATATAAGTATATTTAGGTTAGGGACAAGTTATGGTTACCAAAGAGATAGCTTATTCAATGTAGGCTCAAATTGGTTCACTAAGGGTGTGTTCTCTTGGAACATCAATAAGGGATGGCTGTTTTGCCCTGGCTAAAAATCCTAATGCCTCTATCATATTCATGTTGTCACATGTATCAATATAGTCTCAAACGGTTTAAAGCAAGTTCTAGAGAATCATGTAATCATAAGAGCACTCAAGAAAGAAATTAGATTGATTTGTATAATGCATCAATCATTATAGGCTCAAAAACTCACAAGGATGATTATACAAGTCAGATTAAGTCTAAACATGCTTCTTTCTCAATCAACATATCATATTAACATTGGCTCATAAAAAGGTTGACATCAAGCTCAATTCTCATGAAAATCTTCTCACGAATAACCAGTTTAGACCTATGCAATTCATATCTCATCATTGTATTAAAAAGGAACTAAAACACACTAAAAATAATAATAATAATAAAGACTCATAAAAAAAAAAAATAGTAGACAAAAATAAAAGAAATCCTAAATCATTCCCCCCACACTTAATTCTTACATTGTCCTCAATGTAAGTCTATTAACACAAATGAAAGAATCATGTGTAAGAGAAAAGAACTAATAACATAAGAATAGGAACAACTAAGGCTCAAAACAAAACAAACTCATGCAACCTAAATAATCTTAAAATACTAAACAAAAATTAACAAGTAAACATAAAAAGATTAAAATCAAACTGACAAGGTGTGTCTCAAGTCTCCCTTACTCAGACCTTGTTCAGAATGAATACTTCTAAATTGCTTAAAACATAACATTTTTTTTTTTGAAAAGAAGAAACCAAACTGACAAGGTATGTCTCAAGTCTCCCTTACTCAGACCTTGTTCAGAATGAATACTTCTAAATGGCTTAAAACACAACAAATTTTTTTTTTTTTTTTTGAATTAGCAAAATATGTCCCTTACCCCCTACTAAAATATGACATTGTCCCCAATGTCAAATTTTAAAGGTAGAATTTAGGAGATATTACCTGCAGAGGTTGCTAACCACTTATTATAACTGAGACACAACAATCAAAATGTTAGATAATGTCACAAAGACAAAGTGCAATCCACTCCTTGCTCATCCATATCTCTTTTTCTTTTTCCGAGCATTTGCGAAACAACCGTAGCAGATAAACACTCATAAGCTTGGAGCTTTTTGAGTAAATCTTCAATGGTTGTAGCAGAAATTATGGTTCTCCTTGCCTCTGAAAACATGAATCCATTATCCACAGCATTATCTAAATATGAAAGCAAATTACTAAAATAACCTTTTATATTAAGCAAACCAATGGGTTTCTTATTTGTGACCAAAGATGACCAAGAAGCCACGCAAGCTATTTCTTCCAATGTACCCAGACCTCCTGGTAAAGCAATGAATGCATCGGCAGAATGGTACATGATTGTTATCCGTTCAGGGACACTCCAGACTTGTATTTCCTTACCCACGGTAGGTCCACAAAAACTTGTGAATAGTTTTGGCACGATTCCTAGAACTGGACTTCCTCCGGCGTGTGCTGCTGTAGCGACTGCTCCCATTAAACCCGTACTACCGCCTCCATAAATCAAGTGGATCTTTTGTTGGGCAAGTATTACTCCAACTCTTATGGCTTCGTCAGCGAATATGTTATTTTTCCCTGGATAAGCTCCTCCAAAGACACAAATTTTTTTAATGCGCTGGGATGAAGTACTTTCCATTTTTTTTTTTCGAGTGCCTGAAAGAGAATGAGTACATGGTGTAATATATAGAGGACTGAGTAGTGAATCAGACAAGAGTAATAATGTCGCCGAAAGTGTATCTGACCTGTCAGAAGAAAATGTTAACCTAACAAAAGATTTTTGCGTGATTTCAAGAAGAAAATCAAAAAGAGAAGAAAAAATCAACCGTAAAAGACAAAAAAAAAAACGAGAATAATTACACAAATCGAACAACACGTAAATTAAAACAAAATAAAGTTATTGCAAATCAAACCAAAAGCTGAGAAGTCATTTATTGTAGTTGTGATTGTGGCTCACATCTTCCTCTGGTTTTACGTCCAGAAACGGCTTAAACGCCTTCTATGAGTCGAGGATATGCTTCCCATCCAGTTTTCTTACAAGCTGGCAAACAGGGTCTTTTAACATCAGATTCCCAAGATGTTGCCATTCCCTTTGGAATTGCGGCCATAAATCAAGAATTTCTCTTTGTACGTCTCCACTAGGATGCGTCTCAAGAGAAAGTTGGATATTTCCCAAATTCTCCTTACTCAGTCCATCCTTAATGAATTCAATTTTATCATCTCGATTAGAGGACGGAATCCCAATAGAACGATATTTACCGTTACACGTCCATCGTGCACATTTGTGGCAATTTGAACTCATGCGCTTTGCTCGTCGCTTCTTTGCAAAAGTGCTTCTACCTGTACCTGGTAAATGCAAAACAGGAAGATATTCATCTTCACGTACCTTGGCTTCAATTATCCAACGTATGTCATCAGGAATCCCTTTGTGCATAAGCATTCTTAATCTTTCAAATCGAACTTGGTAAAGCTTCAGTAAAATATTTCGAGGAAAAGGAGGAAATCGTTTCTGCAATCTTTTGAGAATATCATCCATCCTGAAAAAAAAAATGAAAAAAAATTGAAAGAGAATTTGGAAGAGAAATTTATATACAATATCAGTTTTGTGAGTAGCTGATGGAACCGATTTAAATAATCACGGAGTACCGTTATCCGCCATTTGACCGGGGTTAAAAAAAATAAAAATTATATTTACATCTAGTTATTTTCAAAACAAGGATCAGAAAGAAAAACAGCATAAAAAAAAACTCAAAAACAAAATCCTAAATGCTTCCCCCCACACATAATTCTTACATTGTCATTAATGTAATGCTATTAACCCAAATGAAAGAATCATGTGTAAGTGAAAAGAACTATTAAACAAAATAAACTTATGCAGCCTAAATGAACTTAAAAACACTAAACACAATTAACAAAGAAACATAAGAAAAAGATAAAGAAAAAGAGAGCAAATCTGAGGATGGAAGTTTGGCAATGCTTTCACTAATTAGGCTGCCTCCCCCAATTAGCACTTGATTGATTGTTTCCAGTCTAGCCAATTCCCCTTCTTGGCATTTTAGGCTTGTCAGGCTCATACATGAAATTTCCCAAATTTATGCGTTTGAGAGGAAGCTTTCTTTGCACAACAGTGGATGCATTCTCCTTTACAAGTATTATTCCATCATTCTTTGTGGTGCATATGTCATCGAGGAATGGAGCATATTTTGATACTTGTTGAATGACCTTCACAAACAAGTTGTTTAAGGTTTCCGGCATGTGTTGTTCATGTTCTTCCTCCTTGAACTTTGCAAATCTACTAGGAAAAGGTGGAGAAGAAACATTAGTAAAAAGTGAAACCTTAAACGTTACCTCAGGTGCCGAAATACTCTTATTTGGATCTTTGGCTTCATTATCCTCAAGAATAGAATCCATCTCTAATTTTGTTTCATCCTCATCTTGTTCCTCATTCTTCAAGGTCACAATAGTAGCATTCTCCTTTGGGTTAACCATCGTTTGGGCTGGGAGTTCTTCAGATCTTTGTGCTACCCATCCCACCATACTACTAGCCAATTGGCTCATTTGCTTTTCCAAACTCTGGATGCTTGCCCTTGTTTCCTGTTGAAATTGCAAAGAATCAGTAACAAGAGAATAGACAAGATCTTCTAAAGAAGTACCTGAGTTTTGAGTCATATGTGGTGGTTGAAAAAGATCTGGTTCTTGAGACCATGATTGATTGAAGCTAGATGGATGAGTGTAATTGGCATAAGGATCTACTTCTTGGTAATTTTTCGAGTAGCCATAATTAGTATGATCCCACCATCCCTCATGGTAAGTGTTTGAGTAATGATCATACTGTTGGTCTTGGAACACTTGATGGCCTTGACATCCTCCCATGGCCAATTGTTGAACTGGGTAGGTGAGATTGGCTTGTTGATTTTCCATGTTCATGTATGCCACCAACTCTTCAAGTGTTAGATTGCTCAATTCCATCGTTTTTTTTTTTTTTTTTTCAAAATTTGATAAGAAAAACTTGTATGTACAAGAAAATAGAACTAATTAGAACTGAAAATAAGAATAAACCAAGTAACAAATAAACTAAAGAAAACAATCCCCGGCAACGGCGCCAAAAATTTGATGCACCCAAAAGAGTGTATCTTATTTAACCTTGCACTAAAAAGATAAATTGTAAGTATAGTAGTTAGCAAGGGTCGAGTCCTCAGGGATTGGGTTTTAGTTTATAAGTTAATAGTTTAAAACTTAAATTCAAGAACAATAAAAGAAAAGGGGTTTTTGAAGCCAGATTTAAACTAAAGTAAATAATAAGAATAAGATGCAAGGCGGTATAACCAGCCAATAAAAATATATATACTAAATTAGGCGGTATAACCAGCCAATAAAAATAAAACAAAGTTAATATACAAAATTAGGCGGTATCACCAGCCAATAAAAATAAATATACTAAGAAGAATCAAATATGAAACATATGGTTAAGGTTTCATTCTCCACCACTAGACATCATTAAGAATCAATTTCAGATCTATCAATATCAACCAACTATCAAAGTTAACAACCGTAGATAACAACAAGCTCTGTTATCCCAATCTTTCCTTAGTTTGTCGTTAAATAGAACAAGCTCTCTATTTAATCTCTAACCATTAAACAACCTAGAATAAGCTCTCTAAATTCAATTTAATGGCAGCTTTATGATGAGAAAGATAGGTTGATCTAAGCAACAAACACATAAGCTCGGATTGTTCAACTTAGGTTATGTTCCACTTTGCAATTATTGAAAACTTGACCATAATCATTAATCACAAATTGCCACTTATGAATAGGAAATCAAGACAATTACACGGATCAAGACTCCTAAACTAGCAATAGATAATTATCAAGATCTATCTAGTTGTACACCTAAATAAATCAAGACAACATCATGAACAATTCTTGTAGAAGAACATAAGCAACTTTGATAGAAAATTAATGATAGATAGAATCTGAAAATCAAAAACATGTCTAGGGCTTTGAAATCACCCTTAACCAAATAGAAGTTTAGCCTAGCATAGGCATTGTAAACTTAAACATAAAATTAAAGAAAATCTAATAATAAAATAAAAGAAAGAAAGAAGAAGAGGAAGAATATTAATTATCCAACCTCTTGCTCTCTCTAAAGAAAAAGAAAACTAGAGAAAAGAAAGAAAACTAGAGAAAAGAAAGAAGAAGAAAACTTAGAGAATTTTATTAAAATGGCTAATATCCTACCTATGTACCATATGATCCCTTACAATCATCCAAGGCCCTCTATTTATACACATTTTGGAGGGCTAAATGACAAGAGACAAGCTTTACAAATTTCAAAGGTAGGTATATGACGATTTTGATCAGCCAACTTGATGGTCGATTTCGTCAATATTGGAGGCCTGATCTGATCACATGGTCTTCTAGACAAAGGTTCCCCTATCAGTTACGGAACCATAGCCGTTGGAATCAGCTCATTTGCTGATGTGGATAAGAAGATATGGGCATAATACGAAAACATGTCAGCATAGACGTCATTGCACATCAGCCAACTTGATGGTCGATTTCGCTAGGGAAAACGACTCCGTTTTAAGAAGTGTAAAACATGAAAAAGATAGATATGCCTCTTAACTTTGCATGGCTACAAATTTCAGTCTTATTGCTTCAGTGAAACTCGAGATATAGCTGATATGGCAAAAGGTGTCGGAACTGAAACTGAACTGGATTTGCCCTTAATTCTAGTAATCTGAAATCACTCAAAGAAACTTGTGAAAAACACCAAAATACATAAAAATATAAAAGATCATAAACACAATTAGACTAAACAATAATAACTCGTATTTGACACAAAACATTAATAAAACATAACTAAAAACTATATAATTATACGAGTTATCACCTATGCTAGGCTAAACTTCTATTTGGTTAAGGGTGATTTCAAAGCCCTAGACATGTTTTGTGATTGATTTTCAGATTCTATCTATCATTAATTTTCTATCAAAGTTGCTTATGTTCTTCTACAAGAATTGTTCATGATGTTGTCTTGATTTATTTAGGTGTACAACTAGATAGATCTTGATAATTATCTATTGCTAGTCTAGGAGTCTTGATCCGTGTAATTGTCTTGATTTCCTATTCATAAGTGGCAATTTGTGATTAATGATTATGGTCAAGTTTTCAATAATTGCAAAGTGGAACATAACCTAAGTTGAACAATCCGAGCTTATGTGTTTGTTGCTTAGATCAACCTATCTTTCTCATCATAAAGCTGCCATTAAATTGAATTTAGAGAGCTTATTCTAGGTTGTTTAATGGTTAGAGATTAAATAGAGAGCTTGTTCTATTTAACGACAAACTAAGGAAAGATTGGGATAACAGAGCTTGTTGTTATCTACGGTTGTTAACTTTGATAGTTGGTTGATATTGATAGATCTGAAATTGATTCTTAATGATGTCTAGTGGTGGAGAATGAAACCTTAACCATATTTTTCATATTTGATTCTTCTTACTTATTTGTTTTCTTACTTTTAGTTTGCTTATTTTTTATATTTATTTTTATTGGCTGGTTATACCGCCTAATTTGTATATTAACTTTGTTTTATTTTTATTGGCTGGTTATACCGCCTAATTTAGTATATATATTTTTATTGGCTGGTTATACCGCCTAATTTAGTATATATATTTTTATTGGCTGGTTATACCGCCTTGCATCTTATTCTTATTATTTACTTTAGTTTAAATCTGGCTTCAAAAACCCCTTTTCTTTTATTGTTCTTGAATTTAAGTTTTAAACTATTAACTTATAAACTAAAACCCAATCCCTGAGGACTCGACCCTTGCTAACTATTATACTTACAATTGATCTTTTTAATGCAAGGTTAAATAAGATACACTCTTTTGGGTGCATCAAATTTTTGGCGCCGTTGCCGGGGATTGTTTTCTTTAGTTTATTTGTTACTTCGTTTATTCTTATTTTCAGTTCTAATTAGTATTATTTTCTTGTACATACATGTTTTTTCTTTTCAAATATTAAAAAAAAAAAAAAAGATGGAATTAAGCAATCTAACACTTGAAGAGTTGGTGGCATACATGAACATAGAGAATCAACAAGCCAATCTCACCTCCCCAGTTCAACAATTGGCCATGGGAGGATGTCAAGACCATCAAGGGTTCCAAGACCAACTGCATCATCATTACTCAAACACTTACCATGAGGGATGGTGGGATCATACTAATTATGGCTACTCAAAAAATTTCCAAAAAGTAGATCCTTATGCCAGTTACACTCATCCATCTATCTTCAATCAATCATGGTCTCAAGAATCAGATCTTTTTCAGCCATCACATATGACTCAAAACTCAGGTACTTCTTTAGAAGATCTTGTCTATTCTCTTGTTACTGATACTTTGCAATTTCAACAGGAAACAAGGGCAAGCATCCAGAGTTTGGAAAAGCAAATGATCCAATTGACTAGTAGTATGGTGGGATGGGTAGCACAAAGATCTGAAGAACTCCCTGCCCAAACAATGATTAACCCAAAAGAGAATGCTACTATTGTGACCTTGAGGAATGAGGAACAAGATGAGGATGAGACAAAATTAGAGATGAATTCTATTCTTGAGGATAATGAAGCCAATGATCCAAATAAGAGTATTTCGGCACCTGAGGTAACGTTTGAGATTCCAATTTTTACTAATGTTTCTTCTCCACCTTTTCCTAGTAGATTCGCAAAGTTCAAGGAGGATGAGCATAAACAAGACACGCTGGAAACCTTAAACAGTTTGTTTGTGGATGTCATTCAACAAGTACCAAAAGATGCACCATTCCTCGATGAGATATGCACCACCAAGGATGATGGAATAATACTTGTAATGGAGAATGCATCCACTGTTGTGCAAAGAAAGCTTCCTCTCAAACGCATAAATTTGGGAAATTTCATGTATGAGCCTGACAAGCCTAAAAAGCCAAGAAGGGGTGTTGGTTAGATTCAAAACACTAACTCAAGTGTTAATTGGGAAGGCAGCCCAATTAAAGATGAAATTTCCAACCTTCCATATTCAGATTTGCTTTCTCTTTCTTTTCCTTTTTCTTCTATTATTTTTATTGTTTTTATTTTTATTTCTTATGTTTCTTTGTTAATTGTGTTTACTGTTTTTAAGTTCATTTAGGCTGCATAAGTTTCTTTTGTTTAATAGTTCTTTTCTCTTACATATGATTCTTTCATTTGGGATTAATAGCATTACATTAATGACAATGTAAGAATTATGTGTGGGGGGAAGAATTTAAGATTTTATTTAGAGTGTTTTGTTTTTTTAGTCTTTTTATGTTGTTTTTCTTTCTGATCCTTGTTTTGAAAATAACTAGATGTAAATATAATTTTTTTTTAACCCCGGTTAAATGGCGGATAACGGTACTCCGTGATTATTTAAATCGGTTCCATCAGCTACTGATAACTCGTATAATTATATAGTTTTTAGTTATGTTTTATTATTGTTTTGTGTCAAATGCGAGTTATTATTGTTTAGTCTAATTGTGTTTATGATCTTTTATATTTTTATGTAATTTGGTGTTTTTCACAAGTTTCTTTGAGTGATTTCAGATTACTAGAATTAAGGGCAAATCCAGTTCAGTTCCAGTTCCGACACATTTTGCCATATCAGCTATATCTCGAGTTTCACTGAAGCAATAAGGCTGAAATTTGTAGCCGTGCAAAGCTAAGAGGCATATCTATCTTTTTCATGTTTTATACTTCTTGAAACGGAGTCGTTTACCCTAGCGAAATCGACCATCAAGTTGGCTGATGTGCAATGACGTCTGTGCTGACCGGTTTTCGTATTTTGCCCATATCTGCTTATCCACATCAGCAAATGAGCTGATTCCAATGGCTATGGATCCGTAACTGATACGGGAACCTTTGTCTAGAAGACCATATGATCAGATCAGGCCTCTAATATTGACGAAATCGACCATCAAGTTGGCTGATGTGCAATGACGTCTGTGCTGACATGTTTTCGTATTTTGCCCATATCGGCTTATCCACATCAGCAAATGAGCTGATTCCAACGGCTATGGATCCGTAACTGATAGGGGAACCTTTTTCTAGAAGACCATGTGATCAGATCAGGCCTCCAACATTGAAGAAATCGACCATCAAGTTGGCTGATCAAAATTGTCATACAATATGACGAAAATTGTTAGAAAAATTCACCCACCTATTATACCTACCTTTGAAATTTGTAAAGCTTGTCTCTTGTCATTTAGCCTTCCAAAATGTGTATAAATAGAGGGCCTTGGATGATTGTAGAGGATCATATTGTACATAGGTAGGATATTAGCCATTGTAATAAAATTCTCTAAGTTTTCTTCTTCTTTCTTTTCTCTAGTTTTCTTATTCTTTAGAAAGAGCAAGAGGTTGGATAATTAATATTCTTCTTCTTCTTCTTTCTTTCTTTTATTTTCTTCTTAGATTCTATTTAATTTTATGTTTATAATGCCTATGCTAGGCTAAACTTCTATTTGGTTAAGGGTGATTTCAAAGCCCTAGACATGTTTTGTGATTGATTTTCAGATTCTATCTATCATTAATTTTCTATCAAAGTTGCTTATGTTCTTCTACAAGAATTGTTCATGATGTTGTCTTGATATATTTAGGTGTACAACTAGATAGATCTTGATAATTATCTATTGCTAGTTTAGGAGTCTTGATCCGTGTAATTGTCTTGATTTCCTATTCATAAGTGGCAATTTGTGATTAATGATTATGGTCAAGTTTTCAATAATTGCAAAGTGGAACATAACCTAAGTTGAACAATCCGAGCTTTTGTGTTTGTTGCTTAGATCGACCTATCTTTCTCATCATAAAGCTGCCATTAAATTGAATTTAGAGAGCTTATTCTAGGTTGTTTAATGGTTAGAGATTAAATAGAGAGCTTGTTCTATTTAACGACAAACTAAGGAAAGATTGGGATAACAGAGCTTGTTGTTATCTACGGTTGTTAACTTTGATAGTTGGTTGATATTGATAGATCTGAAATTGATTCTTAATGATGTCTAGTGGTGGAGAATGAAACCTTAACCATATTTTTCATATTTGATTCTTCTTACTTACTTGTTTTCTTACTTTTCTAGTTTGCTTATTTTTAAAAGTATATTTATTTTTATTGGCTGGTTATACCGCCTAATTTGTATATTAACTTTGTTTTACTTTTATTGGCTGGTTATACCGCCTAATTTAGTATATATATTTTTATTGGCTGGTTATACCGCCTAATTTAGTATATATATTTTTATTGGCTGGTTATACTGCCTTGCATCTTCTTCTTATTATTTACTTTAGTTTAAATCTGGCTTCAAAAACCCCTTTTCTTTTATTGTTCTTGAATTTAAGTTTTAAACTATTAACTTATAAACTAAAACCCAATCCCTGAGGACTCGACCCTTGCTAACTACTATACTTACAATTTATCTTTTTAGTGCAAGGTTAAATAAAATACACTCTTTTGGGTGCATCAAATTTTTGGCGCCGTTGCCGGGGATTGTTTTCTTTAGTTTATTTGTTACTTGGTTTATTCTTATTTTCAGTTCTAATGAGTTTTATTTTCTTGTACATACGGGTTTTTCTGATCAAATTTTGAAAAAAAAATAAAATAAAATAAAAAAATAAAAAAAAAACGATGGAATTGAGCAATCTAACACTTGAAGAGTTGGTGGCATACATGAACATGGAGAATCAACAAGCCAATCTCACCTTCCCAGTTCAACAATTGGCCATGGGAGGATGTCAAGGCAATCAAGTGTTCCAAGACCAACAGTATGATCATTACTCAAACACTTACCATGAGGGATGGTGGGATCATACTAATTATGGCTACTCGAAAAATTACCAAGAAGTAGATCCTTATGCCAATTACACTCATCCATCTAGCTTCAATCAATCATGGTCCCAAGAACCAGATCTTTTTCAACCACCACATATGACTCAAAACTCAGGTACTTCTTTAGAAGATCTTGTCTATTCTCTTGTTACTGATACATTGCAATTTCAACAGGAAACAAGGGCAAGCATCCAGAGTTTGGAAAAGCAAATGATCCAATTGACTAGTAGTATGGTGGGATGGGTAGCACAAAGATCTGAAGAACTCCCTGCCCAAACAATGATTAACCCAAAGGAGAATACTACTATTGTGACCTTGAGGAATGAGGAACAAGATGAGGATGAGACAAAATTAGAGATGAATTCTATTCTTGAGGATAATGAAGCCAATGATCCAAATAAGAGTATTTCGGCACCTGAGGTAACGTTTGAGATTCCAATTTTTACTAATGTTTCTTCTCCACCTTTTCCTAGTAGATTCGCAAAGTTCAAGGAGGATGAACATGAACAAGACACGCTGGAAACCTTAAACAGTTTGTTTGTGGATGTCATTCAACAAGTACCAAAAGATGCACCATTCCTCGATGAGATATGCACCACCAAGGATGATGGAATAATACTTGTAATGGAGAATGCATCCACTGTTGTGCAAAGAAAGCTTCCTATCAAACGCTCAAATTTGGGAAGTTTCATATATGAGCCTAACAAGCCTAAAAAGCCAAGAAGGGGAATTGGCTAGGCTGAAAATAATCAATCAAGTGCTAATTGGGGGAGGCAGCCTAATTAGTGAAAGCATTGCCAAACTGCCATCCTCAGATTTGCTCTCTTTTTCTTTATCTTATTTCTTATGTTTCTTTGTTAATTGTTTTTACTGCTTTTAAGTTCATTTAGGCTGCATAAGTTTCTTTTGTTTAATAGTTCTTTTCTCTTACATATAATTCTTGCATTGGGGGATAATAGCATTACATTAATGACAATGTAAGAATTATGTGTGGGGGGAAGAATTTAGGATTTTATTTAGAGTGTTTTGTTTTTGAGTCTTTTTATGTTGTTTTTCTTTTTGATCCTTGTTTTGAAAATAACTAGATGTAAATATAATTTTTTTTTTACCCTGGTTAAATGGCGGATAACGGTACTCCGTGATTATTTAAATCGGTTCCATCAGCTACCCACAAAACTGATATTGTATATAAATTTCTCTTCCAATTTCTCTTTCAATTTTTTTTCATTTTTTTTTTCAGGATGGATGATATTCTCACAAGATTGCAGAAACGATTTCCTCCCTTTCCTCGAAATATTTTACTGAAGCTTTACCAAGTTCGATTTGAAAGATTAAGAATGCTTATGCACAAAGGGATTCCTGGAGACATAAGTTGGATAATTGAAGCCAAGGTACGTGAAGATGAATATCTTCCTGTTTTGCATTTACCAGGTACAGGTAGAAGCACTTTTGCAAAGAAGCGACGAGCAAAGCGCATGAGTTCAAATTGCCACAAATGTGCACGATGGACGTGTAATGGTAAATGTCGTTCTATTGGGATTCCGTCCTCTAATCGAGATGATAAAATTGAATTCATTAAGGATGGACTGAGTAAGGAGAATTTGGGTAATATCCAACTTTCTCTTGAGACGCATCCTAGTGGAGACGTACAAAGAGAAATTCTTGATTTATGGCCGCAATTCCAAAGGGAATGGCAACATCTTGGGAATCTGATGTTAAAAGACCCTGTTTGCCAGCTTGTAAGAAAACTGGATGGGAAGCATATCCTCGACTCATAGAAGGCGTTCAAGCCGTTTCTGGACGTAAAACCAGAGGAAGATGTGAACCACAATCACAACTACAATAAATGACTTCTCAGCTTTTGGTTTGATTTGCAATAACTTTATTTTGGTTTAATTTACGTGTTGTTCGATTTGTGTAATTATTCTCGTTTTTTTTTATTTTTTTATTTGTCTTTTACGGTTGATTTTTTCTTCTCTTTTTTTTATTTTCTTCCTGAAATCACGCAAAAATCTTTTGTTAGGTTAACATTTTCTTCTGACAGGTCAGATACACTTTCGGCGACATTATTACTCTTGTCTGATTCACTACTCAATCCTCTATATATTACACCATGTACTCATTCTCTTTCAGGCACTCGAAAAAGAAAAAAAATGGAAAGTACTTCGTCCCAACGCGTTAAAAAAATTTGTGTCTTTGGAGGTGCTTATCCAGGGAAAAATAACATATTCGCTGATGAAGCCATAAGAGTTGGAGTAATACTTGCCCAACAAAAGATCCAGTTGATTTATGGAGGCGGTAGTACGGGTTTAATGGGAGCAGTCGCTACAGCAGCACACGCCGGAGGAAGTCCAGTTCTAGGAGTCGTGCCAAAACTATTCACAGATTTTTGTGGACCTACCGTGGGTAAGGAAATACAAGTCTGGAGTATCCCTGAACGGATAACAATCATGTACCATTCTGCCGATGCATTCATTGCTTTACCAGGAGGTCTGGGTACATTGGAAGAAATAGCTTGCGTGGCTTCTTGGTCATCTTTGGTCACAAATAAGAAACCCATTGGTTTGCTTAATATTAATGGTTATTTTAGTAATTTGCTTTCATATTTAGATAATGCTGTGGATAATGGATTCATGTTTTCAGAGGCAAGGAGAACCATAATTTCTGCTACAACCATTGAAGATTTACTCAAAAAGCTCCAAGCTTATGAGTATTTATCTGCTACGGTTGTTTCGCAAACGCTCGGAAAAAGAAAAAGAGATATGGACGAGCAAGGAGTGGATTGCACTTTGTCTTTGTGACATTATCTAACATTTTGTTTGTTGTGTCTCAGTTATAATAAGTGGTTAGCAACCTCTACAGGTAATATCTCCTAAATTTTACCTTCTTAAAAAAAAAAAAAAATTTGTTGTGTTTTAAGCAATTTAGAAGTATTCATTCTGAACAAGGTCTGAGTAAGGGAGACTTGAGACATACCTTGTCAGTTTGATTTCTTCTTTTCAAAAAAAAAAAAAAAGAGTTTGTTGTGTTTTAAGCAATTTAGAAGTATTCATTCTGAACAAGGTCTGAGTAAGGGAGACTTGAGACATACCTTGTTAGTTTGATTTTAATCTTTTTACGTTTACTTGTTAATTTTTGTTTAGTATTTTAGGATTATTTAGGTTGCATGAGTTTGTTTTGTTTTGTTTTGAGTCTAGTTGTTCCTATTCTTATGTTATTAGTTCTTTTCTCTTACACATGATTCTTTCATTTGGGTTAATTGACTTACATTGAGGACAATGTAAGAATTAAGTGTGGGGGGAATGATTTAGGATTTCTTTTATTTTTGTCTACTATTTTTTTTATGAGTCTTTATTATTATTATTATTATTTTTTAGTGTGTTTTAGTTCCTTTTTAATACAATGATGAGATATGAATTGCATAAGTCTAAAACATATTTATTAGTGAGAAGATTTTCATGAGAATTGAGCTTGATGTCAACCTTTTTATGAGCCAATGTTAATATGATATGTTGATTGAGAAAGAAGCATGTTTAGACTTAATCTGACTTGTATAATCATTCTTGTGAGTTTTTGAGCCTAAAATGATTGATGCATTATACAAATCAATCTAATTTCTTTCTTGAGTGCTCTTATGATTACATGATTCTCTAGAACTTGCTTTAAACCGTTTGAGACTATATTGATGCATGTGACAACATGAATATGATAGAGGCATTAGGATTTTTAGCCAGGGCCAAACAACCATCCCTTATTGATGTTCCAAGAGAACACACCCTTAGTGAACCAATTTGAGCCTACATTGAATAAGCTATCTCTTTAGTAACCATAACTTGTCCCTAACCTAAATATACTTATATCTTTACCTTTGTTCCAAAGATGAATTAGCATGATTTGAGACAAGTTGCAAAGACAAGGGATATTTTTTGGTTAGAAACAAGAAATAAGTGTGGGGGGAAAAGAAAAGAAAAGTCAAGAGAAAAAGAAATGGAATACTGGCAAATACATTCCTATATAAAAAAAAAATGAATCATCTCTTGAATTTGTGGAAAAAGAAAAAGATGTTACAAAGTTGTTTAGAATGAAGAAAAGGCCCAACATGAATATCCGGCCTAGGTGACTATGTACTTGTAAAGAGTTTTGAGAAGTTTCTTTGTATAATCTTTTTATGTCTCTAAACTTTATGAACTCTTTGGAACCTTTGTGATATCTTTATCCTTTTGTTCTTCAACCAAATTACAAACCCCTTGGCCCCATTACAACCTTGATTAAAGACCTCTTGATTTATGAAGTTGCATGATCTTTTAGTGGAGAATAGGTGGACAAGCAAGCATATGGTAGAAGTGTTTTCATGAGATTGATTGAGTGTAAACACTTTACCACTACTTTAAAGAGTGAAAATCAAGAGAGTATCCCATGTGAGAAGTTGAGATTAAATTTGAACATGCACTATTTTGATTGAGATATGTTATGCTAATATTGGCTTAACTCAAACAATTTACATTCAAGCATGATTTTTTGTGAAATTTTTTAAGCTATTGATTAGTTTATAAGACTTGTTCAAATATTGTCTCTAATTTGTATTGAAAGGATTAGGAGTAAATATTTTTAGTATATGTAGTTTATTTATATGTAGTTTATTTATATTTTAATTTTTCAATGTTTGTGGGTATCGTTCTAGTAAACCCTCACGAGACTAAACTCGTCCACTAGGGACACCTAGGGGTTTAAAGGCTTGTGTCACATGCTAAGTGCCACCGTGATTTCCTACGAAAGTGGATTAGATTAGATTTTCTTATTTTATTTTTATTGAGTCGTTGCTAGGGACTAGCAACAATCTAAGTGTGGGGGTGTGATAACTCGTATAATTATATAGTTTTTAGTTATGTTTTATTATTGTTTTGTGTCAAATACGAGTTATTATTGTTTAGTCTAATTGTGTTTATGATCTTTTATATTTTTATGTAATTTGGTGTTTTTCACAAGTTTCTTTGAGTGATTTCAGATTACTAGAATTAAGGGCAAATCCAGTTCAGTTCCAGTTCCGACACATTTTGCCATATCAGCTATATCTCGAGTTTCACTGAAGCAATAAGGCTGAAATTTGTAGCCGTGCAAAGCTAAGAGGCATATCTATCTTTTTCATGTTTTATACTTCTTGAAACGGAGTCGTTTACCCTAGCGAAATCGACCATCAAGTTGGCTGATGTGCAATGACGTCTGTGCTGACCGGTTTTCGTATTTTGCCCATATCTGCTTATCCACATCAGCAAATGAGCTGATTCCAATGGCTATGGATCCGTAACTGATACGGGAACCTTTGTCTAGAAGACCATATGATCAGATCAGGCCTCTAATATTGACGAAATCGACCATCAAGTTGGCTGATGTGCAATGACGTCTGTGCTGACATGTTTTCGTATTTTGCCCATATCGGCTTATCCACATCAGCAAATGAGCTGATTCCAACGGCTATGGATCCGTAACTGATAGGGGAACCTTTTTCTAGAAGACCATGTGATCAGATCAGGCCTCCAACATTGAAGAAATCGACCATCAAGTTGGCTGATCAAAATTGTCATACAATATGACGAAAATTGTTAGAAAAATTCACCCACCTATTATACCTACCTTTGAAATTTGTAAAGCTTGTCTCTTGTCATTTAGCCTTCCAAAATGTGTATAAATAGAGGGCCTTGGATGATTGTAGAGGATCATATTGTACATAGGTAGGATATTAGCCATTGTAATAAAATTCTCTAAGTTTTCTTCTTCTTTCTTTTCTCTAGTTTTCTTATTCTTTAGAAAGAGCAAGAGGTTGGATAATTAATATTCTTCTTCTTCTTCTTTCTTTCTTTTATTTTCTTCTTAGATTCTATTTAATTTTATGTTTATAATGCCTATGCTAGGCTAAACTTCTATTTGGTTAAGGGTGATTTCAAAGCCCTAGACATGTTTTGTGATTGATTTTCAGATTCTATCTATCATTAATTTTCTATCAAAGTTGCTTATGTTCTTCTACAAGAATTGTTCATGATGTTGTCTTGATATATTTAGGTGTACAACTAGATAGATCTTGATAATTATCTATTGCTAGTTTAGGAGTCTTGATCCGTGTAATTGTCTTGATTTCCTATTCATAAGTGGCAATTTGTGATTAATGATTATGGTCAAGTTTTCAATAATTGCAAAGTGGAACATAACCTAAGTTGAACAATCCGAGCTTATGTGTTTGTTGCTTAGATCGACCTATCTTTCTCATCATAAAGCTGCCATTAAATTGAATTTAGAGAGCTTATTCTAGGTTGTTTAATGGTTAGAGATTAAATAGAGAGCTTGTTCTATTTAACGACAAACTAAGGAAAGATTGGGATAACAGAGCTTGTTGTTATCTACGGTTGTTAACTTTGATAGTTGGTTGATATTGATAGATCTGAAATTGATTCTTAATGATGTCTAGTGGTGGAGAATGAAACCTTAACCATATTTTTCATATTTGATTCTTCTTACTTACTTGTTTTCTTACTTTTCTAGTTTGCTTATTTTTAAAAGTATATTTATTTTTATTGGCTGGTTATACCGCCTAATTTGTATATTAACTTTGTTTTACTTTTATTGGCTGGTTATACCGCCTAATTTAGTATATATATTTTTATTGGCTGGTTATACCGCCTAATTTAGTATATATATTTTTATTGGCTGGTTATACTGCCTTGCATCTTCTTCTTATTATTTACTTTAGTTTAAATCTGGCTTCAAAAACCCCTTTTCTTTTATTGTTCTTGAATTTAAGTTTTAAACTATTAACTTATAAACTAAAACCCAATCCCTGAGGACTCGACCCTTGCTAACTACTATACTTACAATTTATCTTTTTAGTGCAAGGTTAAATAAAATACACTCTTTTGGGTGCATCAGCTACCCACAAAACTGATATTGTATATAAATTTCTCTTTCAATTTCTCTTTCATTTTTTTTCTTTTTTTTCAGGATGGATGATATTCTCACAAGATTGCAGAAACGATTTCCTCCTTTTCCTCGAAATATTTTACTGAAGCTTTACCAAGTTCGATTTGAAAGATTAAGAATGCTTATGCACAAAGGGATTCCTGGAGACATACGTTGGATAATTGAAGCCAAGGTACGTGAAGATGAATATCTTCCTGTTTTGCATTTACCAGGTACAGGTAGAAGCACTTTTGCAAAGAAGCGACGAGCAAAGCGCATGAGTTCAAATTGCCACAAATGTGCACGATGGACGTGTAACGGTAAATATCGTTCTATTGGGATTCCGTCCTCTAATCGAGATGATAAAATTGAATTCATTAAGGATGGACTGAGTAAGGAGAATTTGGGTAATATCCAACTTTCTCTTGAGACGCATCCTAGTGGAGACGTACAAAGAGAAATTCTTGATTTATGGCCGCAATTCCAAAGGGAATGGCAACATCTTTGGAATCTGATGTTAAAAGACCCTGTTTGCCAGCTTGTAAGAAAACTGGATGGGAAGCATATCCTCGACTCATAGAAGGCGTTTAAGCCGTTTCTGGACGTAAAACCAGAGGAAGATGTGAGCCACAATCACAACTACAATAAATGACTTCTCAGCTTTTGGTTTGATTTGCAATAACTTTATTTCAGTTTAATTTACGTGTTGTTCGATTTGTGTAATTATTCTCGTTTTTTTTTTTATTTGTCTTTTACGGTTGATTTTTCTTCTCTTTTTGATTTTCTTCCTGAAATCACGCAAAAATCTTTTGTTAGGTTAACATTTTCTTCTGACAGGTCAGATACACTTTCGGCGACATTATTACTCTTGTCTGATTCACTACTCAGTCCTCTATATATTACACCATGTACTCATTCTCTTTCAGGCACTCGAAAAAGAAAAAAAAATGGAAAGTACTTCGTCCCAACGCATAAAAAAAATTTGTGTCTTTGGAGGTGCTTATCCAGGGAAAAATAACATATTCGCTGATGAAGCCATAAGAGTTGGAGTAATACTTGCCCAACAAAAGATCCAGTTGATTTATGGAGGTGGTAGTACGGGTTTAATGGGAGCAGTCGCTACAGCAGCACACATCGGAGGAAGTCCAGTTCTAGGAATCGTGCCAAAACTATTCACAGGTTTTTGTGGACCTACCGTGGGTAAGGAAATACAAGTCTGGAGTATCCCCGAACGGATGACAATCATGTACCATTCTGCCGATGCATTCATTGCTTTACCAGGAGGTCTGGGTACATTGGAAGAAATAGCTTGCGTGGCTTCTTGGTCATCTTTGGTCACAAATAAGAAACCCATTGGTTTGCTTAATATTAATGGTTATTTTAGTAATTTGCTTTCATATTTAGATAATGCTGTGGATAATGGATTCATGTTTTCAGAGGCAAGGAGAACAATAATTTCTGCTACAACCATTGAAGATTTACTCAAAAAGCTCCAAGCTTATGAGTATTTATCTGCTACGGTTGTTTCGCAAACGCTCGGAAAAAGAAAAAGAGATATGGACGAGCAAGGAGTGGATTGCACTTTGTCTTTGTGACATTATCTAACATTTTGTTTGTTGTGTCTCAGTTATAATAAGTGGTTAGCAACCTCTGCAGGTAATATCTCCTAAATCCTACCTTTAAAATTTGACATTGGGGACAATGTCATATTTTAGTATGGGGTAAGGGACATATTTTGCTAATTTAAAAAAAAAATAAAATTTGTTGTGTTTTAAGCCATTTAGAAGTATTCATTCTGAACAAGGTCTGAGTAAGGGAGACTTGAGACATACCTTGTCAGTTTGATTTCTTCTTTTCAAAAAAAAAAAAAGTTTGTTGTGTTTTAAGCAATTTAGAAGTATTCATTCTGAACAAGGTCTGAGTAAGGGAGACTTGAGACATACCTTGTCAGTTTGATTTTAATCTTTTTATGTTTACTTGTTAATTTTTCTTTAGTATTTTAGGATTATTTAGGTTGCATGAGTTTGTTTTGTTTTGTTTTGAGTCTAGCTGTTCCTATTCTTATGTTATTAGTTCTTTTCTCTTACACATGATTCTTTCATTTGGGTTAATAGACTTACATTGAGGACAATGTAAGAATTAAGTGTGGGGGGAATGATTTAGGATTTCTTTTATTTTCGTCTACTATTTTTTTTTATGAGTCTTTATTATTATTATTTTTAGTGTGTTTTAGTTCCTTTTTAATACAATGATGAGATATGAATTGCATAGGTCTAAACTGGTTACTAGTGAGAAGATTTTCATGAGAATTAAGCTTGATACTAATTTTTATGAGCCAATGTTAATATGATATGTTGATTGAGAAAGAAGCATGTTTAGACTTAAAACTGACTTGTATAATCATCATTGTGAGTTTTTGAGCCTAAAATGATTGATGCATTATACAAATCAATCTAATTTCTTTCTTGAGTGCTCTTATGATTACATGATTCTCTAGAACTTGCTTTAAACCGTTTGAGACTATATTGATACATGTGACAACATGAATATGATAGAGGCATTAGGATTATAACCAGAGCCAAACAGCCATCCCTTATTGATGTTCCAAGAGAACACACCCTTAGTGAACCAATTTGAGCCTACATTGAATAAGCTATCTCTTTGGTAACCATAACTTGTCCCTAACCTAAATATACTTATATCTTTACCTTTGTTCCAAAGATGAATTAGCATGATTTGAGACAAGTTGCAAAGACAAGGGATATTTTTTGGTTAGAAACAAGAAATAAGTGTGGGGGGAAAAGAAAAGAAAAGTCAAGAGAAAAAGAAATGGAATACTGAAAAATACATTCCTATGTAAAAAAAAAAAAATGAATCATCTCTTGAATTTGTGGAAAAAGAAAAAGATGTTATAAAGTTGTTTAGAATGAAGAAAAGGCCCAACATGAATATCCGGCCTAGGTGACTATGTACTTGTAAAGAGTTTTGATAAGTTTCTTTGTATAATTTTTTTATGTCTCTAAACTTTATGAACTCTTTAGAACCTTTGTGATATCTTTATCCTTTTGTTCTTCAACCACATTACAAACCCCTTGGCCCCATTACAACCTTGATTAAAGACCTCTTGATTTATGAAGTTGCATGATCTTTTAGTGGAGAATAGGTGGACAAGCAAGCATATGGTAGAAGTGTTTTCATGAGATTGATTGAGTGTAAACACTTTACCACTACTTTAAAGAGTGAAAATCATGAGAGTATCCCATGTGAGAAGTTGAGATTAAGTTTGAATATGCACTATTTTGATTGAAATATGTTATGTTAATATTGGCTTAACTCAAACTATTTACATTCAAGCAAGATTTTTTGTGAATTTCTTTAAGCTATTGATTAGTTTTTAAGACTTGTCCAATGATTATCTCAAATTTATATTGGAAGGATTAGTTATAATTATTATTTTTAGTTTTTCTTATGTTTTCAATGTTTGTGGGTATCGTCCTAGTAAACCCTCACGAGACTAAACTCGTCCACTAGGGACACCTAGGGGTTTAAAGGCTTGTGTCACATGCTAAGTGCCACCGTGATTTCCTACGAAAATGGATTAGATTAGATTTTCTTATTTTATTTTTATTGAGTCGTTGCTAGGGACTAGCAACAATCTAAGTGTGGGGGTGTGATAACTCGTATAATTATATAGTTTTTAGTTATGTTTTATTATTGTTTTGTGTCAAATACGAGTTATTATTGTTTAGTATAATTGTGTTTATGATCTTTTATATTTTTATGTAATTTGGTGTTTTTCACAAGTTTCTTTGAGTGATTTCAGATTACTAGAATTAAGGGCAAATCTAGTTCAGTTCCAGTTCTGACACCTTTTTCCATATCAGCTATATCTGGAGTTTCACTGAAGCAATAAGGCTGAAATTTTAACCGTGCAAAGTTAAGAGGCATATCTATCTTTTTCATGTTTTACACTTCTTGAAACGGAGTCGTTTTTCCCTAGCGAAATCAACCATCAAGTTGGCTGATGTGCAATGACGTCTGTCCTGAGCAGTTTTCGCATTTTGACCATATCGTCCGATACACATCAGAAAATGAGCTGATTCCAACGGCTATGGATCACTAACTGATAGGGGAACATTTGTCTAGAAGACCATGTGATCATATAAAGCCTCCAATATTGAAGAAATCGACCATCAAGTTGGCTGATGTGCAATGACGTCTGTGCTGACCTGTTTTCGTATTTTGCCCATATCTTCTTCTCCAGATCAGTAAATGAGCTGATTCCAACAGCTATGAATCAGTAACTCATAGGGGAACATTTTTCTAGAAGACCATGTGATCAGATCAGGCCTCCAAGATTGACAAAATCGACCATCAAGTTGGCTGATCAAAATGGTCATACAATATGACGAAATTGTTAGAAAAATGCACCCACCTATTATACCTACCTTTGAAATTTGTAAAGCTTGTCTCTTGTCATTTAGCCCTCCAAAATGTGTATAAATATAGGGCCTTGGATGATTGTAGAGGATCATATTGTACATTGGTAGGATATTAGCCATTGTAATAAAATTCTCTACGTTTTCTTCTTCTTTCTTTTCTCTAGTTTTCTTTTTCTTTATTTTCTTCTTCTTCTTTCTTTCTTTTATTTCCTTCTTAGATTCTCTTTAATTTTATGTTTATGTTTACAATGCCTATGCTAGGCTAAACTTCTATTTGGTTAAGGGTGATTTCAAAGCCCTAGACATGTTTTGTGATTGATTTTCAGATTCTATCTATCATTAATTTTCTATCAAAGTTGCTTATGTTCTTCTACAAGAATTGTTCATGATGTTGTCTTGATTTATTTAGGTGTACAACTAGATAGATCTTGATAATTATCTATTGCTAGTCTAGGAGTCTTGATCCGTGTAATTGTCTTGATTTCTTATTCATAAGTGGCATTTTGTGATTAATGATTATGGTCAAGTTTTCAATAATTGCAAAGTGGAACATAACCTAAGTTGAACAGTCCGAGCTTATGTGTTTGTTGCTTAGATCAACCTATCTTTCTCATCATAAAGCTGCCATTAAATTGAATTTAGAGAGCTTATTCTAGGTTGTTTAATGGTTAGAGATTAAATAGAGAGCTTGTTCTATTTAACGACAAACTAAGGAAAGATTGGGATAACAGAGCTTGTTGTTATCTACGGTTGTTAACTTTGATAGTTGGTTGATATTGATAGATCTGAAATTGATTCTTAATGATGTCTAGTGGTGGAGAATGAAACCTTAACCATATTTTTCATATTTGATTCTTCTTACTTACTTGTTTTCTTACTTTTCTAGTTTGCTTATTTTTAAAAGTATATTTATTTTTATTGGCTGGTTATACCGCCTAATTTGTATATTAACTTTGTTTTATTTTTATTGGCTGGTTATACCGCCTAATTTAGTATATATATTTTTATTGGCTGGTTATACCGCCTTGCATCTTATTCTTATTATTTACTTTAGTTTAAATCTGGCTTCAAAAACCCCTTTTCTTTTATTGTTCTTGAATTTAAGTTTTAAACTATTAACTTATAAACTAAAACCCAATCCCTGAGGACTCGACCCTTGCTAACTATTATACTTACAATTGATCTTTTTAATGCAAGGTTAAATAAGATACACTCTTTTGGGTGCATCAGAACGCCACAAAGAAAGAATTCTTTGATAAGTTCCTAAGTTCTTTCAAGAACTAAAAGAGAAAACTCTCACTGAATAAAATTAGACTTAATTGATCAAAAGATAATTGAAGTAGGTGGCTAAGACATATATTTATAGCCTCTCTACAATAACCCTAAATCTTCTAATTAATAATAATGACATAAGGAAAGGTCTCTATGTATTCCATCCAACTAGCATCTCTCTTATTCAACTTACCTTGACCCTTGAGATGTTTCAATGACTCATGATCTGTATGTATCACAAATTCCTTAAGCCATAAGTAATGCTGTCATGTCTCCAAAGCTCTAACAAGTGCATAGAGCTCCTTGTCATAAGTTGGATAGTTCAAGGCCACTCCACTAAGCTTCTCACTGAAGAATGGGATTGGACGCTTTTCCTACATTAAAATAGCTCCAATTCCTATTCCTGAGGCATCACATTCAATCTCAAAAGCTTTGTCAAAGTTAGGTAATGTTGAAATAGGTGCTGAACATAACCTATCTTTAAGATTAACAAATGGTTTCTCTTGTTCATTGCCCCAATGGAAACCAACATTCTTTTTAATAACTTCAGTAAGTGGTGCAGCAATAGTACTAAAGTCTTTAACAAACGCCTATAAAAATGGCTAAACCATGAAAGCTTCTTACCTCACTTACCTCTTTAGGCGTCGGCTAGTCCTTGATGGCCTTGACTTTCTTTTCATCTATCTCAATACCTTTTGAGCTAACAACATATCCAAGAAATATAACTCTATCCATCTCAATACCTTTTGAGCATACAACATTTCAGTTTTCAACACATTAAACACAAATCGCAAATGTTCAACATGCTCATCTAAGCTTTTGCTGTACACTAAAATGTCATCAAAGTAGACTACTACCAATTTACCCAGAAACTCTCTCAAAACATGATTCATTAGTCTCATAAAAGTACTAGGTGCATTAGTAAGTCCAAATGGAATGAGTTAATTCATACAACCCATATTTAGTCTTAAAAGCTATTTTCGATTCATCACCTTCTTTCATCCTAATCTGATGGTAATCACTTTTAAGATCTATTGATAAGTGCTTAATTTCATACATTTTCCTATTTAATTTCCTTATACTTTGTGCTTTGATTCTTACTTCCTTGACATTTTACTAGTTTTTTATGCTTTGTAGGTATTTTGGAGGAGATGAAGTCAAAACATGTCAATTAGGATGTTAAAGAGCTTACAAAATCACAATCACAAGATGGAAAAAGAGTTGGGAGTCAAAAAGATCAAATTCTTGGTGCAAAGCAAGAAGACAGATCTACCTCGGAGCTTGTTGCTAAGAAAACATGATGTTAGACTCTTTATTCGTAGAAACTTACTTCATGACTTTTAAAGATCACTTGATTATCTTTCCAACAGTTGGTCATGGGCCTAAATTGGATAAGAAATGGTCATCCAAATCAGCATTGGAATATCTCCCTAAAAACCCTAGCCGCAAATCACATCTTTTTCTTAATACCCTAGCAGACATTTATGTTTATCCTTGCCAAAGAAGGATTAGTGTCTGTCAACTTGCATTAATTGCATTAATTGCAAGTATCTTTCCTTAAAGCTAATCCTAGTCAAAGTTGGAGAACTACATCAGCCAAGACTTTCCTTCCTAGATCTTCTTGGATCTTGGCCCATACAGAAATTGCCATGGGATTGGGACTTCTTGGATCCTATCACCTCTCTTGTTGGTTTTGACCCTTCCTCTCACAAAATCCGGCGCATGCACATGGATGGGCTTATTCCCTTTATATCGGCAATTGGCCAACCAATTGCTGTTTTATCCTCTCTAAGCACTCGGATAAGTCGTTCTTCTTGCAAATGTGTGAGCTCTTTGGAAATGATGACCGTTAGTGTGTCCTTTTCACCTAAGAACACATATTTCAAGTGGTCCGATAGTGGATTCAACTCTAAAGTTGGTGCCTGAAAATGGAAGGTAGAAGTTTCTCATTAGATAAAGGCAAATCAATAAATGAAACATCAAACCTTGCATCTTTAGGTGGCAGCGAGTGTAAAGATTCTACTGCCCCTTCCACATGGTCACTCATGGCTAGTTCCCCTTTAGCATTCCCCATTCTGAGATGTTTGCTAAGGACTATCTCCAAACTATCTTCACCATCTAGCTCATAAGCTTGCTGCACTAGTGATTCAATGATATCAATATTAAAAACAGAATGTGATAACTCGTATAATTATATAGTTTTTAGTTATGTTTTATTATTGTTTTGTGTCAAATACGAGTTATTATTGTTTAGTCTAATTGTGTTTATGATCTTTTATATTTTTATGTAATTTGGTGTTTTTCACAAGTTTCTTTGAGTGATTTCAGATTACTAGAATTAAGGGCAAATCCAGTTCAGTTCCAGTTCCGACACCTTTTTCCATATCAGCTATATCTAGAGTTTCACTGAAGCAATAAGGCTGAACTTTTAACCGTGCAAAGTTAAGAGGCATATCTATCTTTTTCATGTTTTACACTTCTTGAAACGGAGTCGTTTTCCCTAGCGAAATCAACCATCAAGTTGGCTGATGTGCAATGACGTCTGTCCTGAGCAGTTTTCGCATTTTGACCATATCGTCCGATACACATCAGCAAATGAGCTGATTCCAACGGCTATGGATCACTAACTGATAGGGGAACATTTGTCTAGAAGACCATGTGATCAGATAAAGCCTCCAATATTGAAGAAATCGACCATAAAGTTGGCTGATGTGCAATGACGTCTGTGCTGACCTGTTTTCGTATTTTGCCCATATCTTCTTATCCACATCAGCAAATGAGCTGATTCCAACGGCTATGGATCAGTAACTGATAGGGTAACATTTTTCTAGAAGACCATGTGATCAGATAAGGCCTGCAAAATTGACAAAAGCGACCATCAAGTTGGCTGATCAAAATCGTCATGTATGACGAAAATTGTTAGAAAATGCACCCACCTATTATACCTACCTTTGAAATTTGTAAAGCTTGTCTCTTGTCATTTAGCCCTCCAAAATGTGTATAAATAGAGGGCCTTGGATGATTGTAAGGGATCATATTGTACATAGGTAGGATATTAGCCATTTTAATAAAATTCTCTAAGTTTTCTTCTTCTTTCTTTTCTCTAGTTTTCTTTCTTTTCTCTAGTTTTATTTTTCTTTAGAGAGAGCAAGAGGTTGGATAATTAATATTCTTCCTCTTCTTCTTTCTTTCTTTTATTTTCTTCTTAGATTTTCTTTAATTTTATGTTTATGTTTACAATGCCAATGCTAGGCTAAACTTCTATTTGGTTAAGGGTGATTTCAAAGCCCTAGACATGTTTTGTGATTGATTTTCAGATTCTATCTATCATTAATTTTCTATCAAAGTTGCTTATGTTCTTCTAGAAGAATTGTTCATGATGTTGTCTTGATTTATTTAGGTGTACAACTAGATAGATCTTGATAATTATCTATTGCTAGTTTAGGAGTCTTGATCCGTGTAATTGTCTTGATTTCCTATTCATAAGTGGCAATTTGTGATTAATGATTATGGTCAAGTTTTCAATAATTGCAAAGTGGAACATAACCTAAGTTGAACAATCCGAGCTTATGTGTTTGTTGCTTAGATCAACCTATCTTTCTCATCATAAAGCTGCCATTAAATTGAATTTAGAGAGCTTATTCTAGGTTGTTTAATGGTTAGAGATTAAATAGAGAGCTTGTTCTATTTAACGACAAACTAAGGAAAGATTGGGATAACAGAGCTTGTTGTTATCTACGGTTGTTAACTTTGATAGTTGGTTGATATTGATAGATCTGAAATTGATTCTTAATGATGTCTAGTGGTGGAGAATGAAACCTTAACCATATTTTTCATATTTGATTCTTCTTACTTATTTGTTTTCTTACTTTTAGTTTGCTTATTTTTTATATTTATTTTTATTGGCTGGTTATACCGCCTAATTTGTATATTAACTTTTTTTAATTTTATTGGCTGGTTATACCGCCTAATTTAGTATATATATTTTTATTGGCTGGTTATACCGCCTAATTTAGTATATATATTTTTATTGGCTGGTTATACCGCCTTGCATCTTATTCTTATTATTTACTTTAGTTTAAATCTGGCTTCAAAAACCCCTTTTCTTTTATTGTTCTTGAACGTAAGTTATAAACTATTAACTTATAAACTAAAACCCAATCCCTGAGGACTCGACCCTTGCTAACTACTATACTTACAATTTATCTTTTTAGTGCAAGGTTAAATAAGATACACTCTTTTGGGTGCATCAAATTTTTGGCGCCGTTGCCGGGGATTGCTTTCTTTAGTTTATTTGTTACTTGGTTTATTCTTATTTTCAGTTCTAATTAGTTTTATTTTCTTGTACATACAAGTTTTTCTTTTCAAATTTAAAAAAAAAAAAAACAATGGAATTGAGCAATCTAACACTTGAAGAGTTGGTGGCATACATGAACATGGAGAATCAACAAGCCAAACTCACCTCCCCAGTTCAACAATTGGCCATGGGAGGATGTCAAGGCCATCAAGTGTTCCAAGACCAACAGTATGATCATTACTTAAACACTTACCATAAGGGATGGTGGGATCATACTAATTATGGCTACTCAGAAAATTACCAAGAAGTAGATCCTTATGCCAATTACACTCATCCATCTAGCTTCAATCAATCATGGTCTCAAGAACCAGATCTTCTTCAACCACCACATATGACTCAAAACTCAGGTACTTCTTTAGAAGATCTTGTCTATTCTCTTGTTACTGATACTTTGCAATTTCAACAGGAAACAAGGGCAAACATCCAGAGTTTGGAAAAGCAAATGAGCCAATTGGCTAGTAGTATGGTGGGATGGGTAGCACAAAGATCTGAAGAACTCCCTGCCCAAACGATGATTAACCCAAAGGAGAATGCTACTATTGTGACCTTCAGGAATGAGGAACAAGATGAGGATGAGACAAAATTAGAGATGGATTCTATTCTTGAGGATAATAAAGCCACAGATCCAAATAAGAGTATTTCGACACCGGAGGTAACGTTTAAGATTTCAATTTTTGCTAATGTTTCTTCTCCACCTTTTCCTAGTAGATTCGCAAAGTTCAAGGAGGATGAACATGAACAAGACACGTTGGAAACCTTAAACAGTTTGTTTGTGGATGTCATTCAACAAGTACCAAAAGATGCATCATTCCTCGATGAGATATGCACCACCAAGGATGATGGAATAATACTTGTAATGGAGAATACATCCACTGTTGTGCAAAGAAAGCTACCTCTCAAACGCATAAATTTGGAAAATTTCATGTATGAGCCTGACAAGCCTAAAAAGCCAAGAAGGGGTGTTGGTTAGATTCAAAACACTAACTCAAGTGTTAATTGGGAAGGCAGCCCAATTAAAGATGAAATTGCCAACCTTCCATATTCAGATTTGCTTTCTCTTTCTTTTCCTTTTTCATTTATTATTTTTATTGTTTTTATTTTTATTTCTTATGTTTCTTTGTTAATTGTGTTTACTGTTTTTAAGTTCATTTAGGCTGCATAAGTTTCTTTTGTTTAATAATTCTTTTCTCTTACATATAATTCTTGCATTGGGGGATAATAGCATTACATTAATGACAATGTAAGAATTATGTGTGGGGGGAAGAATTTAGGATTTTATTTAGAGTGTTTTGTTTTTGAGTCTTTTTATGTTGTTTTTCTTTCTGATCCTTGTTTTGAAAAACACTAGATGTAAATATATTTTTTTTTAACCCCGGTTAAATGGCGGATAACGGTACTCCGTGATTATTTAAATCGGTTCCATCAGCTACCCACAAAACTGATATTGTATATAAATTTCTCTTCCAATTTCTCTTTCATTTTTTTTCATTTTTTTTTCAGGATGGATGATATTCTCACAAGATTGCAGAAACGATTTCCTCCTTTTCCTCGAAATATTTTACTGAAGCTTTACCAAGTTCGACTTGAAAGATTAAGAATGCTTATGCACAAAGGGATTCCTGACGACATACGTTGGATAATTGAAGCCAAGGTACGTGAAGATGAATATCTTCCTGTTTTGCATTTACCAGGTACAGGTAGAAGCACTTTTGCAAAGAAGCGACGAGCAAAGCGCATGAGTTCAAATTGCCACAAATGTGCACGATGGACGTGTAACGGTAAATGTCGTTCTATTGGGATTCCGTCCTCTAATCGAGATGATAAAATTGAATTCATTAAGGATGGACTGAGTAAGGAGAATTTGGGTAATATCCAACTTTCTCTTGAGACGCATCCTAGTGGAGACGTACAAAGAGAAATTCTTGATTTATAGCCACAATTCCAAAGGGAATGGCAACATCTTGGGAATCTGATGTTAAAAGACCATGTTTGCCAGCTTGTAAGAAAACTGGATGGGAAGCATATCCTCGACTCATAGAAGGCGTTTAAGCCGTTTCTGGACGTAAAACCAGAGGAAGATGTGAGCCACAATCACAACTACAATAAATGACTTCTCAGCTTTTGGTTTGATTTGCAATAACTTTATTTTGGTTTAATTTACGTGTAGTTCGATTTGTGTAATTATTCTTGTTTTTTTTTATTTGTCTTTTACGGTTGATTTTTTCTTCTCTTTTTGATTTTCTTCCTGAAATCACGCAAAAATCTTTTGTTAGGTTAACATTTTCTTCTGACAGGTCAGATACACTTTCGGCGACATTATTACTCTTGTCTGATTCACTACTCAGTCCTCTATATATTACACCATGTACTCATTCTCTTTCAGGCACTCGAAGAAAAAAAAATGGAAAGTACTTCATCCCAGCGCATTAAAAAAATTTGTGTCTTTGGAGGTGCTTATCCAGGGAAAAATAACATATTCGCTGATGAAGCCATAAGAGTTGGAGTAATACTTGCCCAACAAAAGATCCACTTGATTTATGGAGGCGGTAGTACGGGTTTAATGGGAGCAGTCGCTACAGCAGCACACGCCGGAGGAAGTCCAGTTCTAGGAATCGTGCCAAAACTATTCACAAGTTTTTGTGGACCTATCGTGGGTAAGGAAATACAAGTCTGGAGTGTCCCTGAACGGATAACAATCATGTACCATTCTGCCGATGCATTCATTGCTTTACCAGGAGGTCTGGGTACATTGGAAGAAATAGCTTGCGTGGCTTCTTGGTCATCTTTGGTCACAAATAAGAAACCCATTGGTTTGCTTAATATTAATGGTTATTTTAGTAATTTGCTTTCATATTTAGATAATGCTGTGCATAATGGATTCATGTTTTCAGAGGCAAGGAGAACCATAATTTCTGCTACAACCATTGAAGATTTACTCAAAAAGCTCCAAGCTTATGAGTGTTTATCTGCTACGGTTGTTTCGCAAACGCTCGAAAAAAGAAAAAGAGATATGGACGAGCAAGGAGTGGATTGCACTTTGTCTTTGTGACATTATCTAACATTTTGCTTGTTGTGTCTCAGTTATAATAAGTGGTTAGCAACCTCTGCAGGTAATATCTCCTAAATTCTACCTTTAAAATTTGACATTGGGGACAATGTCATATTTTAGTAGGGGGTAAGGGACATATTTTGCTAATTTAAAAAAAAAAAAAATTGTTGTGTTTTAAGCCATTTAGAAGTATTCATTCTGAACAAGGTCTGAGTAAGGGAGACTTGAGACATATCTTGTCAGTTTGATTTCTTCTTTTCAAAAAAAAAAAAAAATAGTTTGTTGTGTTTTAAGCAATTTAGAAGTATTCATTCTGAACAAGGTCTGAGTAAGGGAGACTTGAGACACACCTTGTCAGTTTGATTTTAATCTTTTTATGTTTACTTGTTAATTTTTATTTAGTATTTTAGGATTATTTAGGTTGCATGAGTTTGTTTTGTTTTGAGTCTTAGTTGTTCCTATTCTTATGTTATTAGTTCTTTTCTCTTACACATGATTCTTTCATTTGGGTTAATAGACTTACATTGAGGACAATGTAAGAATTAAGTGTGGGGGGAATAATTTAGGATTTCTTTTATTTTTGTCTACTATTTTTTTTTATGAGTCTTTATTATTATTATTTTTAGTGTGTTTTAGTTCCTTTTTAATACAATGATGAGATATGAATTGCATAAGTCTAAAATAGATTTATTAGTGAGAAGATTTTCATGAGAATTGAACTTGATATCAATCTTTTTATGAGCCAATGTTAATATGATATGTTGATTGAGAAAGAAGCATGTTTAGACTTAATCTGACTTGTATAATCATCCTTGTGAGTTTTTGAGCCTATAATAATTGATGCATTATACAAATCAATCTAATTTCTTTCTTGAGTGCTCTTATGATTACATGATTCTCTAGAACTTGCTTTAAACCGTTTGAGACTATATTGATACATGTGACAACATGAATATGATAGAGGCATTAGGATTATAACCAGAGCCAAACAGCCATCCATTATTAATGTTCCAAGAGAACACACCCTTAGTGAACCAATTTGAGCCTACATTGAATAAGCTATCTCTTTGGTAACCATAACTTGTCCCTAACCTAAATATACTTATATCTTAACCTTTGTTCCAAAGATGAATTAGCATGTTTTGAGACAAGTTGCAAAGACAAGGAAGATTTATTGAAAATTTGGGTTAGAAACAAGAAATAAGTGTAGGGGGAAAAGAAAGAAAAAAAGTCAAGAGAAAAAGAAAGGGATCATTGTCAAATACATTCCCATATTAAAAAAAAAAAAAAACTTTTCTTGAACTTCTAGTTAAAGTAAAAAAAAAAAAAGATGTTACAAAGTTGGTTAGAATGATGCAAAGGCTCAACATGAATATTTAGCCTATGTTATTATGTGCTTTATAAGAGTTTTGAGAAAGTTTTATCTGCAAAATCTTATTTTGTCTCTAAATTCTATGAAGTCTTTGGAATGTTTGTGATATCTTTTCCTTTTTATTCTTTAACCACATTATTACCTCTTGGCCCCATTACAACCTTGATTAAAGACCTCTTGATTTATGAAGTTGCATGATCTTTTAGTGGAGAATAGGTAGACAAGCAAGCATATGGTAGAACTATTTTCATGAGATTGATTGAGTGTAAACACTTTACCACTACTTTAAAGAGTGAAAATCATGAGAGTATCCCATATGAGAAGTTGAGATTAAGTTTGAATGTGCACTATTTTGATTTAAATATGTTATGTTAATATTGGCTTAACTCAAACAATTTACATTCAAGCATGATTTTTTGTGAAATTCTTTAAGCTATTGATTAGTTTATAAGACTTGTTCAAAGATTGTCTCTAATTTATATTGAAAGGAATAGGAGTAAATATTTTTAGTATATGTAGTTTATTTATATTTTAGTTTTTCAATGTTTGTGGGTATCGTTCTAGTAAACCCTCACGAGACTAAACTCGTCCACTAGGGACACCTAGGGGTTTAAAGGCTTGTGTCACATGCTAAGTGCCTGATAACTCGTATAATTATATAGTTTTTAGTTATGTTTTATTAATGTTTTGTGTCAAATACGAGTTATTATTGTTTAGTCTAATTGTGTTTATGATCTTTTATATTTTTATGTATTTTGGTGTTTTTCACAAGTTTCTTTGAGTGATTTCAGATTACTAGAATTAAGGGCAAATCCAGTTCAGTTTCAGTTCCGACACCTTTTGCCATATCAGCTATATCTCGAGTTTCACTGAAGCAATAAGGCTGAAATTTGTAGCCATGCAAAGCTAAGAGGCATATCTATCTTTTTCATGTTTTACACTTCTTAAAACGGAGTCGTTTTCCCTAGCGAAATCGACCATCAAGTTGGCTGATGTGCAATGACGTCTGTGCTGACATGTTTTCGTATTATGCCCGTATCTTCTTATCCACATCAGCAAATGAGCTGATTCCAACGGCTATGGTTCCGTAACTGATAGGGGAACCTTTGTCTAGAAGACCATGTGATCAGATCAGGCCTCCAATATTGAAGAAATCGACCATCAAGGTGGCTGATGTGTAATGACGTCTGTGCTGACATGTTTTCGTATTTTGCCCATATCTGCTTAACCACATCAGCAAATGAGCTGATTCCAACGGCTATGGTTCCGTAACTGATAGGGGAACCTTTTTCTAGAAGACCATGTGATCAGATCAGGCCTCCAATATTGACGAAATCGACCATCAAGTTGGCTGATCAAAATCGTCATATACCTACCTTTGAAATTTGTAAAGCTTGTCTCTTGTCATTTAGCCCTCCAAAATGTGTATAAATAGAGGGCCTTTGATGATTGTAAGGGATCATATTGTACATAGGTAGGATATTAGCCATTTTAATAAAATTCTCTAAGTTTTCTTCTTCTTTCTTTTCTCTAGTTTTCTTTCTTTTCTCTAGTTTTCTTTTTCTTTAGAGAGAGCAAGAGGTTGGATAATTAATATTCTTCCTCTTCTTCTTTCTTTCTTTTATTTTCTTCTTAGATTTTCTTTAATTTTATGTTTATGTTTATAATGCCTATGCTAGGCTAAACTTCTATTTGGTTAAGGGTGATTTCAAAGCCCTAGACATGTTTTGTGATTGATTTTCAGATTCTATCTATCATTAATTTTCTATCAAAGTTGCTTATGTTCTTCTACAAGAATTGTTCATGATGTTGTCTTGATTTATTTAGGTGTACAACTAGATAGATCTTGATAATTATCTATTGCTAGTTTAGGAGTCTTGATCCGTGTAATTGTCTTGATTTCCTATTCATAAGTGGCAATTTGTGATTAATGATTATGGTCAAGTTTTCAATAATTGCAAAGTGGAACATAACCTAAGTTGAACAATCCGAGCTTATGTGTTTGTTGCTTAGATCAACCTATCTTTCTCATCATAAAGCTGCCATTAAATTGAATTTAGAGAGCTTATTCTAGGTTGTTTAATGGTTAGAGATTAAATAGAGAGCTTGTTCTATTTAACGACAAACTAAGGAAAGATTGGGATAACAGAGCTTGTTGTTATCTACGGTTGTTAACTTTGATAGTTGGTTGATATTGATAGATCTGAAATTGATTCTTAATGATGTCTAGTAGTGGAGAATGAAACCTTAACCATATTTTTATATTTGATTCTTCTTACTTACTTGTTTTCTTACTTTTCTAGTTTGCTTATTTTTAAAAGTATATTTATTTTTATTGGCTGGTTATACCGCCTAATTTGTATATTAACTTTGTTTTATTTTTATTGGCTGGTTATACCGCCTAATTTAGTATATATATTTTTATTGGCTGGTTATACCGCCTTGCATCTTATTCTTATTATTTACTTTAGTTTAAATCTGGCTTCAAAACCCCCTTTTCTTTTATTGTTCTTGAATTTAAGTTTTAAACTATTAACTTATAAACTAAAACCCAATCCCTGAGGACTCGACCCTTGCTAACTACTATACTTACAATTTATCTTTTTAGTGCAAGGTTAAATAAGATACACTCTTTTGGGTGCATCAAATTTTTGGCGCCGTTGCCGGGGATTGTTTTCTTTAGTTTATTTGTTACTTGGTTTATTCTTATTTTCAGTTGTAATTAATTTTATTTTCTTGTACATACAAGTTTTTCTTATCAAATTTTGAAAAAAAAAAAAAAAAAAAAAGAAAAACGATGGAATTGAGCAATCTAACACTTGAAGAGTTGGTGGCATACATGAACATGGAGAATCAACAAGCCAATCTCACCTTCCCAGTTCAACAATTGGCCATGGGAGGATGTCAAGGCCATCAAGTGTTCCAAGACCAACAGTATGATTATTACTCAAACACTTACCATGAGGGATGGTGGGATCATACTAATTATGGCTACTCAGAAAATTACCAAGAAGTAGATCCTTATGCCAATTACACTCATCCATCTAGCTTCAATCAATCATGGTCTCAAGAACCAGATCTTTTTCAACCACCACATATGACTCAAAACTCAGGTACTTCTTTAGAAGATCTTGTCTATTCTCTTGTTACTGATACATTGCAATTTCAACAGGAAACAAGGGCAAGCATCCAGAGTTTGGAAAAGCAAATGATCCAATTGACTAGTAGTATGGTGGGATGGGTAGCACAAAGATCTGAAGAACTCCCAGCCCAAACGATGGTTAACCCAAAGGAAAATGCTACTATTGTGACCTTGAAGAATGAGGAACAAGATGAGGATGAAACAAAATTAGAGATGGATTCTATTCTTGAGGATAATGAAGCCAAAGATCCAAATAAGAGTATTTCGGCACCTGAGGTAACGTTTGAGATTCCAATTTTTACTAATGTTTCTTCTCCACCTTTTCCTAGTAGATTCGCAAAGTTCAAGGAGGATGAACATGAACAAGACACGCTGGAAACCTTAAACAGTTTGTTTGTGGATGTCATTCAACAAGTACCAAAAGATGCACCATTCCTCGATGAGATATGCACCACCAAGGATGATGGAATAATACTTGTAATGGAGAATGCATCCACTGTTGTGCAAAGAAAGCTTCCTCTCAAACGCATAAATTTGGGAAATTTCATGTATGAGCCTGACAAGCCTAAAAAGCCAAGAAGGGGTGTTGGTTAGATTCAAAACACTAACTCAAGTGTTAATTGGGAAGGCAGCCCAATTAAAGATGAAATTGCCAACCTTCCATACTCAGATTTGCTTTCTTTTCCTTTTCCTTTTATTATTTTTTATTGTTTTTATTTATTTATTTTTATGTTTATTTGTTTAGTATTTTAGGATTTTATTTAGAGTGTTTTGTTTTTGAGTCTTTTTATGTTGTTTTTCTTTCTGATCCTTGTTTTGAAAATAACTAGATGTAAATATAATTTTTTTTTTTAACCCCGGTTAAATGGCGGATAACGGTACTCCGTGATTATTTAAATCGGTTCCATCAGCTACCCACAAAACTGATATTGTATATAAATTTCTCTTCCAATTTCTCTTTCAATTTTTTTCATTTTTTTTCAGGATGGATGATATTCTCACAAGATTGCAGAAACGATTTCCTCCTTTTCCTCGAAATATTTTACTGAAGCTTTACCAAGTTCGACTTGAGAGATTGATGCACCCAAAAGAGTGTATCTTATTTAACCTTGCACTAAAAAGATCAATTGTAAGTATAATGATTAGCAAGGGTCGAGTCCTCAGGGATTGGGTTTTAATCTATGAGTTATTGGTTTATAACTTACGTTCAAAGAAAACAATAAAAGAAAAGGGGTTTTTGAAGCCAGATTTAAACTAAAGTAAATAATAAGAAGAAGATGCAAGGCGGTATAACCAGCCAATAAAAATATATATACTAAATTAGGCGGTATAACCAGCCAATAAAAGTAAAACAAAGTTAATATACAAATTAGGCGGTATAACCAGCCAATAAAAATAAATATACTTTTAAAAATAAGCAAACTAGAAACGTAAGAAAACAAGTAAGTAAGAAGAATCAAATATGAAAATTATGGTTAAGGTTTCATTCTCCACCACTAGACATCATTAAGAATCAATTTCAGATCTATCAATATCAACCAACTATCAAAGTTAACAACCGTAGATAACAACAAGCTCTGTTACCCCAATCTTTCCTTAGTTTGTCGTTAAATAGAACAAGCTCTCTATTTAATCTCTAACCATTAAACAACCTAGAATAAGCTCTCTAAATTCAATTTAATGGCAGCTTTATGATGAGAAAGATAGGTTGATCTAAGCAACAAACACATAAGCTCGGATTGTTCAACTTAGGTTATGTTCCACTTTGCAATTATTGAAAACTTGATCATAATCATTAATCACAAATTGCCACTTATGAATAGGAAATCAAGACAATTACACGGATCAAGACTCCTAAACTAGCAATAGATAATTATCAAGATCTATCTAGTTGTACACCTAAATAAATCAAGACAACATCATGAACAATTCTTGTAGAAGAACATAAGCAACTTTGATAGAAAATTAATGATAGATAGAATCTGAAAATCAATCACAAAACATGTCTAGGGCTTTGAAATCACCCTTAACCAAATAGAAGTTTAGCCTAGCATAGGCATTGTAAACATAAACATAAAACTAAAGAAAATCTAAGAAGAAAATAAAAGAAAGAAAGAAGAAGAGGAAGAATATTAATTATCCAACCTCTTGCTCTCTCTAAAGAAAAAGAAAACTAGAGAAAAGAAAGAAAACTAGAGAAAAGAAAGAAGAAGAAAACTTAGAGAATTTTATTAAAATGGCTAATATCCTACCTATGTACAATATGATCCCTTACAATCATCCAAGGCCCTCTATTTATACACATTTTGGAGGGCTAAATGACAAGAGACAAGCTTTACAAATTTCAAAGGTAGGTATAATAGGTGGGTGCATTTTCTAACAATTTTCGTCATACATGACGATTTTGATCAGCCAACTTGATGGTCGATTTTGTCAATTTTGCAGGCCTTATCTGATCACATGGTCTTCTAGAAAAATGTTCCCCTATCAGTTACTGATTCATAGCCGTTGGAATCAGCTCATTTTCTGATGTGGAGAAGAAGATATGGGCAAAATACGAAAACAGGTCAGCACAGACGTCATTGCACATCAGCCAACTTGATGGTCGATTTCTTCAATATTGGAGGCTTTATCTGATCACATGGTATTCTAGACAAATGTTCCCCTATCAGTTAGTGATCCATAGCCGTTGGAATCAGCTCATTTGCTGATGTGTATCGGACGATATGGTCAAAATGCGAAAACTGCTCAGGACAGACGTCATTGCACATCAGCCAACTTGATGGTTGATTTCGCTAGGGAAAACGACTCCGTTTCAAGAAGTGTAAAACATGAAAAAGATAGATATGCCTCTTAGCTTTGCACGGTTAAAATTTCAGCCTTATTGCTTCAGTGAAACTCCAGATATAGCTGATATGGCAAAAGGTGTCGGAACTGGAACTGAACTGGATTTGCCCTTAATTCTAGTAATCTGAAATCACTCAAAGAAACTTGTGAAAAACACCAAATTACATAAAAATATAAAAGATCATAAACACAATTAGACTAAACAATAATAACTCGTATTTGACACAAAACAATAATAAAACATAACTAAAAACTATATAATTATACGAGTTATCACACCCCCACACTTAGATTGTTGCTAGTCCCTAGCAACGACTCAATAAAAATAAAATAAGAAAATCTAATCTAATCCATTTTTGTAGGAAATCACGGTGGCACTTAGCATGTGACACAAGCCTTTAAACCCCTAGGTGTCCCTAGTGGACGAGTTTAGTCTCGTGAGGGTTTACTAGAACGATACCCACAAACATTGAAAAACTAAAATATAAATAAACTACATATACTAAAAATATTTATTCCTAATCCTATCAATACAAATTAGAGACAATCTTTGAACAAGTCTTATAAACTAATCAATAGCTTAAAGAATTTCACAAAAAATCATGCTTGAATGTAAATTGTTTGAGCTAAGCCAATATTAACATAACATATCTCAATCAAAATAGTGCATGTTCAAATTTAATCTCAACTTCTCACATGGGATACCCTCATGATTTTCACTCTTTAAAGTAGTGGTGAAGTGTTTACACTCAATCAATCTCATGAAAACAGTTCTACCATATTCTTGCTTGTCCACCTATTCTCCACTATTTAGATCATACAACTTCATGAATCAAGAGGTCTTTAATCAAGGTTGTAATGGGGCCAAGGGGTTTGTAATGTGGTTGAAGAACAAAAGGATAAAGATATCACAAAGGTTCCAAAGAGTTCATAAAGTTTAGAGACATAAAAAGATCATACAAATAAAACTTCTCAAAACTCTTATAAAGCACATAATAACATAGGCTAAATATTTATGTTGAGCCTTTGCATCATTCTAACCAACTTTGTAACATCTTTTTCTTTACTTTAATTAGAAGTTCAAGAGAAGATTTTCTTTTTTTTTTTAATATGGGAATGTATTTGACAATGATCCCTTTCTTTTTCTCTTGACTTTTTTCTTTCTTTTCCCCCCACACTTATTTCTTGTTTCTAACCCAAATTTTCAATAAATCTTCTTTGTCTTTGCAACTTGTCTCAAAACATGCTAATTCATCTTTGGAACAAAGGTAAAGATATAAGTATATTTAGGTTAGGGACAAGTTATGGTTACCAAAGAGATAGCTTATTCAATGTAGGCTCAAATTAGTTCACTAAGGGTGTGTTCTCTTGGAACATTAATAATGGATGGCTGTTTGGCTCTGGTTATAATCCTAATGCCTCTATCATATTCATGTTGTCACATGTATCAATATAGTCTCAAACGGTTTAAAGCAAGTTCTAGAGAATCATGTAATCATAAGAGCACTCAAGAAAGAAATTAGATTGATTTGTATAATGCATCAATCATTATAGGCTCAAAAACTCACAAGGATGATTATACAAGTCAGATTAAGTCTAAACATGCTTCTTTCTCAATCAACATATCATATTAACATTGGCTCATAAAAAGGTTGACATCAAGCTCAATTCTCATGAAAATCTTCTCACTAATAAATCTGTTTTAGACTTATGCAATTCATATCTCATCATTGTATTAAAAAGGAACTAAAACTCATAAAAAAAAAATAATAATAATAATAAAGAAAAAAAAATAGTAGACAAAAATAAAAGAAATCCTAAATCATTCCCCCCCACACTTAATTCTTACATTGTCCTCAATGTAAGTCTATTAACTCAAATGAAAGAATCATGTGTAAGAGAAAAGAACTAATAACATAAGAATAGGAACAACTAAGACTCAAAACAAAACAAACTCATGCAACCTAAATAATCCTAAAATACTAAACAAAAATTAACAAGTAAACATAAAAAATAAAAATAAAAGCAATAAAAATAAAAATAAAAATAATAAAAGAAAAAGTAAAAGAAAGAGAAAGAGAAAGCAAATCTGAATATGGAAGGTTGGCAATTTCTTCTTTAATTGGGTTGCCATCCCAATTAACACTTGAGTTAGTGTTTTGAACCTAACCAACACCCCTTCTTGGCTTTTTAGGCTTGTCAGGCTCATACATGAAATTTTCCAAATTTATGCGTTTGAGAGGAAGCTTTCTTTGCACAACAGTGGATGCATTCTCCATTACAAGTATTATTCCATCATCCTTTGTGGTGCATATCTCATCGAGGAATGGAGCATATTTTGATACTTGTTGAATGGCATCCACAAACAAGTTGTTTAAGGTTTCTGGCATGTGTTGTTCATGTTCTTCCTCCTTGAACTTTGCAAATCTACTAGGAAAAGGTGGAGAAGAAACATTAGTAAAAAGTGAAACCTTAAACGTTACCTCAGGTGCCGAAATACTCTTATTTGGATCTTTGGCTTCATTATCCTCAAGAATAGAATCCATCTCTAATTTTGTTTCATCCTCATCTTGTTCCTCATTCTTCAAGGTCACAATAGTAGCATTCTCCTTTGGGTTAACCATCGTTTGGGCTGGGAGTTCTTCAAATCTTTGTGCTACCCATCCCATCATACTACTAGCCAATTGGCTCATTTGCTTTTCCAAACTCTGGATGCTTGCCCTTGTTTCCTGTTGAAATTGCAAAGTATCAGTAACAAGAGAATAGACAAGATCTTCTAAAGAAGTACCTGAGTTTTGAGTCATATGTGGTGGTTGAAAAAGATCTGGTTCTTGGGACCATGATTGATTGAAGCTAGATGGATGAGTGTAATTGGCATAAGGATCTACTTCTTGGTAATTTTTCGAGTAGCCATAATTAGTATGATCCCACCATCCCTCATGGTAAGTGTTTGAGTAATGATCATACTGTTGGTCTTGGAACACTTGATGGCCTTGACATCTTCCCATGGCAAATTGTTGAACTGGGAAGGTGAGATTGGCTTGTTGATTCTCCATGTTCATGTATGCCACCAACTCTTCAAGTGTTAGATTGTTCAATTCCATCGTTTTTCTTTTTTTTTTTTTTTTTTTCAAAATTTGATAAGAAAAACTTGTATGTACAAGAAAAATAAAATTAATTACAACTGAAAATAAGAATAAACCAATGAACTAATAAACTAAAGAAAGCAATCCCCGGCAACGGCGCCAAAATTTTGATGCACCCAAAAGAGTGTATCTTATTTAACCTTGCACTAAAAAGATCAATTGTAAGTATAATGATTAGCAAGGGTCGAGTCCTCAGGGATTGGGTTTTAATCTATGAGTTATTGGTTTATAACTTACGTTCAAAGAAAACAATAAAAGAAAAGGGGTTTTTGAAGCCAGATTTAAACTAAAGTAAATAATAAGAAGAAGATGCAAGGCGGTATAACCAGCCAATAAAAATATATATACTAAATTAGGCGGTATAACCAGCCAATAAAAGTAAAACAAAGTTAATATACAAATTAGGCGGTATAACCAGCCAATAAAAATAAATATACTTTTAAAAATAAGCAAACTAGAAACGTAAGAAAACAAGTAAGTAAGAAGAATCAAATATGAAAATTATGGTTAAGGTTTCATTCTCCACCACTAGACATCATTAAGAATCAATTTCAGATCTATCAATATCAACCAACTATCAAAGTTAACAACCGTAGATAACAACAAGCTCTGTTACCCCAATCTTTCCTTAGTTTGTCGTTAAATAGAACAAGCTCTCTATTTAATCTCTAACCATTAAACAACCTAGAATAAGCTCTCTAAATTCAATTTAATGGCAGCTTTATGATGAGAAAGATAGGTTGATCTAAGCAACAAACACATAAGCTCGGATTGTTCAACTTAGGTTATGTTCCACTTTGCAATTATTGAAAACTTGATCATAATCATTAATCACAAATTGCCACTTATGAATAGGAAATCAAGACAATTACACGGATCAAGACTCCTAAACTAGCAATAGATAATTATCAAGATCTATCTAGTTGTACACCTAAATAAATCAAGACAACATCATGAACAATTCTTGTAGAAGAACATAAGCAACTTTGATAGAAAATTAATGACAGATAGAATCTGAAAATCAATCACAAAACATGTCTAGGGCTTTGAAATCACCCTTAACCAAATAGAAGTTTAGCCTAGCATAGGCATTGTAAACATAAACATAAAACTAAAGAAAATCTAAGAAGAAAATAAAAGAAAGAAAGAAGAAGAGGAAGAATATTAATTATCCAACCTCTTGCTCTCTCTAAAGAAAAAGAAAACTAGAGAAAAGAAAGAAAACTAGAGAAAAGAAAGAAGAAGAAAACTTAGAGAATTTTATTAAAATGGCTAATATCCTACCTATGTACAATATGATCCCTTACAATCATCCAAGGCCCTCTATTTATACACATTTTGGAGGGCTAAATGACAAGAGACAAGCTTTACAAATTTCAAAGGTAGGTATAATAGGTGGGTGCATTTTCTAACAATTTTCGTCATACATGACGATTTTGATCAGCCAACTTGATGGTCGATTTTGTCAATTTTGCAGGCCTTATCTGATCACATGGTCTTCTAGAAAAATGTTCCCCTATCAGTTACTGATTCATAGCCGTTGGAATCAGCTCATTTTCTGATGTGGAGAAGAAGATATGGGCAAAATACGAAAACAGGTCAGCACAGACGTCATTGCACATCAGCCAACTTGATGGTCGATTTCTTCAATATTGGAGGCTTTATCTGATCACATGGTATTCTAGACAAATGTTCCCCTATCAGTTAGTGATCCATAGCCGTTGGAATCAGCTCATTTGCTGATGTGTATCGGACGATATGGTCAAAATGCGAAAACTGCTCAGGACAGACGTCATTGCACATCAGCCAACTTGATGGTTGATTTCGCTAGGGAAAACGACTCCGTTTCAAGAAGTGTAAAACATGAAAAAGATAGATATGCCTCTTATCTTTGCACGGTTAAAATTTCAGCCTTATTGCTTCAGTGAAACTCCAGATATAGCTGATATGGCAAAAGGTGTCGGAACTGGAACTGAACTGGATTTGCCCTTAATTCTAGTAATCTGAAATCACTCAAAGAAACTTGTGAAAAACACCAAATTACATAAAAATATAAAAGATCATAAACACAATTAGACTAAACAATAATAACTCGTATTTGACACAAAACAATAATAAAACATAACTAAAAACTATATAATTATACGAGTTATCACACCCCCACACTTAGATTGTTGCTAGTCCCTAGCAACGACTCAATAAAAATAAAATAAGAAAATCTAATCTAATCCATTTTTGTAGGAAATCACGGTGGCACTTAGCATGTGACACAAGCCTTTAAACCCCTAGGTGTCCCTAGTGGACGAGTTTAGTCTCGTGAGGGTTTACTAGAACGATACCCACAAACATTGAAAAACTAAAATATAAATAAACTACATATACTAAAAATATTTATTCCTAATCCTATCAATACAAATTAGAGACAATCTTTGAACAAGTCTTATAAACTAATCAATAGCTTAAAGAATTTCACAAAAAATCATGCTTGAATGTAAATTGTTTGAGCTAAGCCAATATTAACATAACATATCTCAATCAAAATAGTGCATGTTCAAATTTAATCTCAACTTCTCACATGGGATACCCTCATGATTTTCACTCTTTAAAGTAGTGGTGAAGTGTTTACACTCAATCAATCTCATGAAAACAGTTCTACCATATTCTTGCTTGTCCACCTATTCTCCACTATTTAGATCATACAACTTCATGAATCAAGAGGTCTTTAATCAAGGTTGTAATGGGGCCAAGGGGTTTGTAATGTGGTTGAAGAACAAAAGGATAAAGATATCACAAAGGTTCCAAAGAGTTCATAAAGTTTAGAGACATAAAAAGATCATACAAATAAAACTTCTCAAAACTCTTATAAAGCACATAATAACATAGGCTAAATATTTATGTTGAGCCTTTGCATCATTCTAACCAACTTTGTAACATCTTTTTCTTTACTTTAATTAGAAGTTCAAGAGAAGATTTTCTTTTTTTTTTTAATATGGGAATGTATTTGACAATGATCCCTTTCTTTTTCTCTTGACTTTTTTCTTTCTTTTCCCCCCACACTTATTTCTTGTTTCTAACCCAAATTTTCAATAAATCTTCTTTGTCTTTGCAACTTGTCTCAAAACATGCTAATTCATCTTTGGAACAAAGGTAAAGATATAAGTATATTTAGGTTAGGGACAAGTTATGGTTACCAAAGAGATAGCTTATTCAATGTAGGCTCAAATTAGTTCACTAAGGGTGTGTTCTCTTGGAACATTAATAATGGATGGCTGTTTGGCTCTGGTTATAATCCTAATGCCTCTATCATATTCATGTTGTCACATGTATCAATATAGTCTCAAACGGTTTAAAGCAAGTTCTAGAGAATCATGTAATCATAAGAGCACTCAAGAAAGAAATTAGATTGATTTGTATAATGCATCAATCATTATAGGCTCAAAAACTCACAAGGATGATTATACAAGTCAGATTAAGTCTAAACATGCTTCTTTCTCAATCAACATATCATATTAACATTGGCTCATAAAAAGGTTGACATCAAGCTCAATTCTCATGAAAATCTTCTCACTAATAAATCTGTTTTAGACTTATGCAATTCATATCTCATCATTGTATTAAAAAGGAACTAAAACTCATAAAAAAAAAATAATAATAATAATAAAGAAAAAAAAATAGTAGACAAAAATAAAAGAAATCCTAAATCATTCCCCCCCACACTTAATTCTTACATTGTCCTCAATGTAAGTCTATTAACTCAAATGAAAGAATCATGTGTAAGAGAAAAGAACTAATAACATAAGAATAGGAACAACTAAGACTCAAAACAAAACAAACTCATGCAACCTAAATAATCCTAAAATACTAAACAAAAATTAACAAGTAAACATAAAAAATAAAAATAAAAGCAATAAAAATAAAAATAAAAATAATAAAAGAAAAAGTAAAAGAAAGAGAAAGAGAAAGCAAATCTGAATATGGAAGGTTGGCAATTTCTTCTTTAATTGGGTTGCCATCCCAATTAACACTTGAGTTAGTGTTTTGAACCTAACCAACACCCCTTCTTGGCTTTTTAGGCTTGTCAGGCTCATACATGAAATTTTCCAAATTTATGCGTTTGAGAGGAAGCTTTCTTTGCACAACAGTGGATGCATTCTCCATTACAAGTATTATTCCATCATCCTTTGTGGTGCATATCTCATCGAGGAATGGAGCATATTTTGATACTTGTTGAATGGCATCCACAAACAAGTTGTTTAAGGTTTCTGGCATGTGTTGTTCATGTTCTTCCTCCTTGAACTTTGCAAATCTACTAGGAAAAGGTGGAGAAGAAACATTAGTAAAAAGTGAAACCTTAAACGTTACCTCAGGTGCCGAAATACTCTTATTTGGATCTTTGGCTTCATTATCCTCAAGAATAGAATCCATCTCTAATTTTGTTTCATCCTCATCTTGTTCCTCATTCTTCAAGGTCACAATAGTAGCATTCTCCTTTGGGTTAACCATCGTTTGGGCTGGGAGTTCTTCAAATCTTTGTGCTACCCATCCCATCATACTACTAGCCAATTGGCTCATTTGCTTTTCCAAACTCTGGATGCTTGCCCTTGTTTCCTGTTGAAATTGCAAAGTATCAGTAACAAGAGAATAGACAAGATCTTCTAAAGAAGTACCTGAGTTTTGAGTCATATGTGGTGGTTGAAAAAGATCTGGTTCTTGGGACCATGATTGATTGAAGCTAGATGGATGAGTGTAATTGGCATAAGGATCTACTTCTTGGTAATTTTTCGAGTAGCCATAATTAGTATGATCCCACCATCCCTCATGGTAAGTGTTTGAGTAATGATCATACTGTTGGTCTTGGAACACTTGATGGCCTTGACATCTTCCCATGGCAAATTGTTGAACTGGGAAGGTGAGATTGGCTTGTTGATTCTCCATGTTCATGTATGCCACCAACTCTTCAAGTGTTAGATTGTTCAATTCCATCGTTTTTCTTTTTTTTTTTTTTTTTTTTTCAAAATTTGATAAGAAAAACTTGTATGTACAAGAAAAATAAAATTAATTACAACTGAAAATAAGAATAAACCAATGAACTAATAAACTAAAGAAAGCAATCCCCGGCAACGGCGCCAAAATTTTGATGCACCCAAAAGAGTGTATCTTATTTAACCTTGCACTAAAAAGATCAATTGTAAGTATAATGATTAGCAAGGGTCGAGTCCTCAGGGATTGGGTTTTAATCTATGAGTTATTGGTTTATAACTTACGTTCAAAGAAAACAATAAAAGAAAAGGGGTTTTTGAAGCCAGATTTAAACTAAAGTAAATAATAAGAAGAAGATGCAAGGCGGTATAACCAGCCAATAAAAATATATATACTAAATTAGGCGGTATAACCAGCCAATAAAAGTAAAACAAAGTTAATATACAAATTAGGCGGTATAACCAGCCAATAAAAATAAATATACTTTTAAAAATAAGCAAACTAGAAACGTAAGAAAACAAGTAAGTAAGAAGAATCAAATATGAAAATTATGGTTAAGGTTTCATTCTCCACCACTAGACATCATTAAGAATCAATTTCAGATCTATCAATATCAACCAACTATCAAAGTTAACAACCGTAGATAACAACAAGCTCTGTTACCCCAATCTTTCCTTAGTTTGTCGTTAAATAGAACAAGCTCTCTATTTAATCTCTAACCATTAAACAACCTAGAATAAGCTCTCTAAATTCAATTTAATGGCAGCTTTATGATGAGAAAGATAGGTTGATCTAAGCAACAAACACATAAGCTCGGATTGTTCAACTTAGGTTATGTTCCACTTTGCAATTATTGAAAACTTGATCATAATCATTAATCACAAATTGCCACTTATGAATAGGAAATCAAGACAATTACACGGATCAAGACTCCTAAACTAGCAATAGATAATTATCAAGATCTATCTAGTTGTACACCTAAATAAATCAAGACAACATCATGAACAATTCTTGTAGAAGAACATAAGCAACTTTGATAGAAAATTAATGACAGATAGAATCTGAAAATCAATCACAAAACATGTCTAGGGCTTTGAAATCACCCTTAACCAAATAGAAGTTTAGCCTAGCATAGGCATTGTAAACATAAACATAAAACTAAAGAAAATCTAAGAAGAAAATAAAAGAAAGAAAGAAGAAGAGGAAGAATATTAATTATCCAACCTCTTGCTCTCTCTAAAGAAAAAGAAAACTAGAGAAAAGAAAGAAAACTAGAGAAAAGAAAGAAGAAGAAAACTTAGAGAATTTTATTAAAATGGCTAATATCCTACCTATGTACAATATGATCCCTTACAATCATCCAAGGCCCTCTATTTATACACATTTTGGAGGGCTAAATGACAAGAGACAAGCTTTACAAATTTCAAAGGTAGGTATAATAGGTGGGTGCATTTTCTAACAATTTTCGTCATACATGACGATTTTGATCAGCCAACTTGATGGTCGATTTTGTCAATTTTGCAGGCCTTATCTGATCACATGGTCTTCTAGAAAAATGTTCCCCTATCAGTTACTGATTCATAGCCGTTGGAATCAGCTCATTTTCTGATGTGGAGAAGAAGATATGGGCAAAATACGAAAACAGGTCAGCACAGACGTCATTGCACATCAGCCAACTTGATGGTCGATTTCTTCAATATTGGAGGCTTTATCTGATCACATGGTATTCTAGACAAATGTTCCCCTATCAGTTAGTGATCCATAGCCGTTGGAATCAGCTCATTTGCTGATGTGTATCGGACGATATGGTCAAAATGCGAAAACTGCTCAGGACAGACGTCATTGCACATCAGCCAACTTGATGGTTGATTTCGCTAGGGAAAACGACTCCGTTTCAAGAAGTGTAAAACATGAAAAAGATAGATATGCCTCTTATCTTTGCACGGTTAAAATTTCAGCCTTATTGCTTCAGTGAAACTCCAGATATAGCTGATATGGCAAAAGGTGTCGGAACTGGAACTGAACTGGATTTGCCCTTAATTCTAGTAATCTGAAATCACTCAAAGAAACTTGTGAAAAACACCAAATTACATAAAAATATAAAAGATCATAAACACAATTAGACTAAACAATAATAACTCGTATTTGACACAAAACAATAATAAAACATAACTAAAAACTATATAATTATACGAGTTATCACACCCCCACACTTAGATTGTTGCTAGTCCCTAGCAACGACTCAATAAAAATAAAATAAGAAAATCTAATCTAATCCATTTTTGTAGGAAATCACGGTGGCACTTAGCATGTGACACAAGCCTTTAAACCCCTAGGTGTCCCTAGTGGACGAGTTTAGTCTCGTGAGGGTTTACTAGAACGATACCCACAAACATTGAAAAACTAAAATATAAATAAACTACATATACTAAAAATATTTATTCCTAATCCTATCAATACAAATTAGAGACAATCTTTGAACAAGTCTTATAAACTAATCAATAGCTTAAAGAATTTCACAAAAAATCATGCTTGAATGTAAATTGTTTGAGCTAAGCCAATATAACATATTAACATTAACATATCTCAATCAAAATAGTGCATGTTCAAATTTAATCTCAACTTCTCACATGGGATACCCTCATGATTTTCACTCTTTAAAGTAGTGGTGAAGTGTTTACACTCAATCAATCTCATGAAAACAGTTCTACCATATTCTTGCTTGTCCACCTATTCTCCACTATTTAGATCATACAACTTCATGAATCAAGAGGTCTTTAATCAAGGTTGTAATGGGGCCAAGGGGTTTGTAATGTGGTTGAAGAACAAAAGGATAAAGATATCACAAAGGTTCCAAAGAGTTCATAAAGTTTAGAGACATAAAAAGATCATACAAATAAAACTTCTCAAAACTCTTATAAAGCACATAATAACATAGGCTAAATATTTATGTTGAGCCTTTGCATCATTCTAACCAACTTTGTAACATCTTTTTCTTTACTTTAATTAGAAGTTCAAGAGAAGATTTTCTTTTTTTTTTTAATATGGGAATGTATTTGACAATGATCCCTTTCTTTTTCTCTTGACTTTTTTCTTTCTTTTCCCCCCCACACTTATTTCTTGTTTCTAACCCAAATTTTCAATAAATCTTCTTTGTCTTTGCAACTTGTCTCAAAACATGCTAATTCATCTTTGGAACAAAGGTAAAGATATAAGTATATTTAGGTTAGGGACAAGTTATGGTTACCAAAGAGATAGCTTATTCAATGTAGGCTCAAATTAGTTCACTAAGGGTGTGTTCTCTTGGAACATTAATAATGGATGGCTGTTTGGCTCTGGTTATAATCCTAATGCCTCTATCATATTCATGTTGTCACATGTATCAATATAGTCTCAAACGGTTTAAAGCAAGTTCTAGAGAATCATGTAATCATAAGAGCACTCAAGAAAGAAATTAGATTGATTTGTATAATGCATCAATCATTATAGGCTCAAAAACTCACAAGGATGATTATACAAGTCAGATTAAGTCTAAACATGCTTCTTTCTCAATCAACATATCATATTAACATTGGCTCATAAAAAGGTTGACATCAAGCTCAATTCTCATGAAAATCTTCTCACTAATAAATCTGTTTTAGACTTATGCAATTCATATCTCATCATTGTATTAAAAAGGAACTAAAACTCATAAAAAAAAAATAATAATAATAATAAAGAAAAAAAAATAGTAGACAAAAATAAAAGAAATCCTAAATCATTCCCCCCCACACTTAATTCTTACATTGTCCTCAATGTAAGTCTATTAACTCAAATGAAAGAATCATGTGTAAGAGAAAAGAACTAATAACATAAGAATAGGAACAACTAAGACTCAAAACAAAACAAACTCATGCAACCTAAATAATCCTAAAATACTAAACAAAAATTAACAAGTAAACATAAAAAATAAAAATAAAAGCAATAAAAATAAAATAAAAATAATAAAAGAAAAAGTAAAAGAAAGAGAAAGAGAAAGCAAATCTGAATATGGAAGGTTGGCAATTTCTTCTTTAATTGGGTTGCCATCCCAATTAACACTTGAGTTAGTGTTTTGAACCTAACCAACACCCCTTCTTGGCTTTTTAGGCTTGTCAGGCTCATACATGAAATTTTCCAAATTTATGCGTTTGAGAGGAAGCTTTCTTTGCACAACAGTGGATGCATTCTCCATTACAAGTATTATTCCATCATCCTTTGTGGTGCATATCTCATCGAGGAATGGAGCATATTTTGATACTTGTTGAATGGCATCCACAAACAAGTTGTTTAAGGTTTCTGGCATGTGTTGTTCATGTTCTTCCTCCTTGAACTTTGCAAATCTACTAGGAAAAGGTGGAGAAGAAACATTAGTAAAAAGTGAAACCTTAAACGTTACCTCAGGTGCCGAAATACTCTTATTTGGATCTTTGGCTTCATTATCCTCAAGAATAGAATCCATCTCTAATTTTGTTTCATCCTCATCTTGTTCCTCATTCTTCAAGGTCACAATAGTAGCATTCTCCTTTGGGTTAACCATCGTTTGGGCTGGGAGTTCTTCAAATCTTTGTGCTACCCATCCCATCATACTACT